>CM057451.1:1082520000-1092520000 GCA_016271365.2 Neoceratodus forsteri | reverse complement strand
CCTCACCCCTTTCTTCCCTCCCCCCTCCTCAACAGATCGGGCGTCCGACCTATGGCTAGGGCGGGTCTAGGATGAGTTGGCTTGATAACTCACTCCTATAATACCCCCTCGAGTTGAGTGTTGAAGTTAACGTGGCTGTAGGGGATACATACGTTTGTACCGCCCTCTTGTGAATTGATCTTCAGACTCACATTGCTGTGATCGTAGTGTCTCTCTTTTGATGCTTATCTGTTTGACTTCGGGCTAGTTGCCTGTTTACCATTATCTCTGTACATATCACTTGTCTGTTTGTCTCCCCTATGTTTTAGAATTACTGCTATAGCCTTCCGACTAGCCAAAGACTAATAATCAGAATATAACAAGCGATGCTTACATCTTCCTCTGAATTAGGGCAGACTTTGATAGTCCTCTTCTTTCTAAGGTACCTAGAGGCCCTAGCACCCAATACCTCCTTCCCTGACTATCCAAGTGGAAAATCTGTAAGTACCTCCTCTTGTCTATTGTGTGAGAAGATGCCTGTTACCCCCCTCTGTGCCCCAGGGATATCATTTGATATCCTGGAATATAAAAGGAGTTAACCACCCAGTCATGCTTACAAAAGTCCTTCAGCACCTGAAATCATTATGGGTGGATATTGCCCTTCTCCAAGAAACCCATCTGACAGCTAAATGTACCAACTGGTTAAAGAAAATGTGGGTGGGAGAAGTTCTGGCCAGCTCTCAGGCTACTGAGTCAAAAGGTGTGGCCATTCTTATCCGCAGAGCCTCTCCTTGGGTGGTGAAAGTGGTCAAAAAAGATGCTCATGGTCGGTGGCTTGTAGTGAAACTATGTTCCACTACAAATACTGTTTTACTGGAGAATATGTATGCTCCCAATACTGAGCATGTCGACTTCTTTCCTGCTCTAAGTCAGGCGCTGTCAGATTTACAGTCAGATGGGCCTACACTCCCTATAATATTAGCTGGAGATTTTAATAAGGTAGGAGACATATTTTTGGATAAGTCTCAGCCTACTCCACATGCTAACCCTAGAGCCAGACAATCCTTTCATTTTTTTTTATTTATTTTGTACTGAAAAAAATCTGTGAGCAAAAAATGCCCATTTTCACAGATGTCCAGTGACAAATAAAAAGACAATATACAAAACAAAATTTGATAAATACATCAGTAAACATTTTGTTGCAAATACATTAGAAACAATTACAGTCTCTGACAAAAACTTTTGTTCAAGCAAACATTTAAAACCTGACACAGTACAACAAACAATTACATTAGATAATTGACTATATTGAATCAACAATTCAAAATGAATCGAGTTCTTCATAAAATGTGACCTAATCAATGGTAGCTTAAACCTCCTACTTAAACTGTTTCTAGTCCTAACAGTGTGCACAGAGATGGGGAACATACTAGCAACACTATCAGGTACAAAACCTAATTGAATCTTGTGCAAAAAGGTTAAAGACCTATGTTTAAAGAAAATACTAAGATGTAAGCAACCAGATTCTTCATAAAGTGTACAATGATGAGTCATCCTAGATAGGCCAGTAATAAAACGTAGAATACTGTGATAAGTACTGTTAAGTTTGTTTAATATTTTAACAGTTGAACATGAATAAACAGTGGAACCATACCTGAGTAAAAAAACAAAAAACAGTTCACCAATAAATTCCTATACTCATTATCAAGAAATGTTTTGACACAAAACAACATACCAAGTCGCTGATATAGGCGAGTAATCAAAAAATCAATGTGTTGATCAAAATTTAAGTATTGATCCAATATTATACCCAAATACTTAAAGGTAAAAACCCTTTCTATTATATTACCCAAATTATCTTTAAGCACAAAATTATAATCCGTATGATTTCTACGACCAGAAAAAATCAAAAATTTGGTTTTAGTAGAATTAAGTGTTGATCTTTGTTTAATAAACCAGGAGTGTAACTTGTTAAAGTCCCTCTGAAAATTATCCTGTAATTTTTGAACATCAGTACTAACACTAAATAATACCACATCATCTGCAAATAAGACAATCTCAGTATCGTTACATATTTCAGGCAATGTATTAAACAATGAAAATAACAGGGGAACTAAAATGGACCCTTGCGGAACCCCATATCTCATTAAGTTCTCCTGGGACAATGAATCACCAATACGGGTTCTCTGGGTTCTATCTCTTAAATACTGTCCAATCCACAAAATCACATCATCAGAAAAATAAGCCTTCAACAACATTCATAACAATATGTCATGATCTTGAAGATCAAATGCCTTGGAATCCTTGCAAGTCATGATAGTGGAATGGGCCCTCACCAACATATGGCATAGGGACCATCCTACAGGCAGAGGATCTTTAAGACCTTAAAACCTTCCTGGGCACACCTCAATCTGTTACACCCTCTGATATGGTCATAAACGGCTCCCATTGTAATAACCCCCTCACCATAGCGAACGCTTTCAACAACATGTTCTCTGACCTCTCATCCTATACCTGCACACTGCCATTGGCAACCCCCACTACTGACAATGTGACAGCTCCTGCCTCTGCCTCCCACACCAGAGACCCTAAACCTCACCCCCTCTACTTCAAAGCCATTACAAACACTCAGGTACTGAACCTACTAAAGAAAATATCTGAATATACTAGTCCCGGATCCGACCAGTTGGAACCTTGCCTGTTAAAAATGGCTGCGCTTTTTATCTCTAAACCACTGGCTAGAATCTTCACTTTGTCCCTTACTAGTGATATAGTCCCGGACCTCTGGAAAATGGCCAGGATTTCCCCAATCTACAAGAAAGGGAACAAAAGCGACATCTCTAACTACAGGCCGATTGCAATACTGTCAGTACTTAGCAAAATCTTAGAAAAACTGGTTGCAAATCAGATCCTGGGATACCTTGATACTACAAAACAGCTCAACGACGCACAGCATGGGTTCAGGAAAAACCACAGCACTACGACTGCCCTCGCCAAGTTCACCTCGGACATCCTCTCGAACATGGATGAAGGAAGGCTCACAGGGCTGTCTTTATTGACCTAACGGCTGTTTGACCTTGTAACCACCCCTGCTCCTGTCCACCCTTCAGAAAATAGGTTGCTCCTCTCCTGTGCTAAACTGGTTCAGGAGCTACCTGATAAACAGGTCCCAGGCTGTTAAATTTAACTCAGCCATCTCCAACATTGTGAAAACGAACGTCGGAGTTCCTCAAGGCTCTATTCTGGGTCCTCTTCTTTTCACACTCTTCATTAACAACCTCCCAGATAACATACCTGCCTGCTGCTCGCTTCTCTATGCAGATGACCTGGTCATCTATGCCAGCTCTCACAACGTTGAGCATATTAACTTATCACTCAACAGAGCATACTCCTGTGTTCAGAACTGGCTTAACTCCCATTGCCTTATTCTCAATTCCACCAAGACAAATGCCATGCTCCTGGGCACAATACAGAAGCTTCGATCGTGCACCACCCCTCTTAATATTCTTGATCTAAATGGGAAACCTCTACAGGTCGTCACCTCCTTCCGTTATCTGGGCATCCTTCTGGACCAATCTCTCGACTTAAATCTTCACATCCAAACCACATGCAAAACTGTAAACTGTAAGCTGGGAGCAGCCTATAGAACCAGCTATATGCTCACATCCTCAGTAAAGCTGGCCATAGCTAGAGGGATCCTCCTACCTACACTGACCTACTGTGCGCCCATACTTACTTCTGCCCACAAAACTGCCCTGCATAAATGGGATGTCATTATATGCGTCTGCGATATGCAGCTAAAGCTCCACGACTTCAACATCATTGTCAGCTATACACTGACCTTGGGTGGCTATCCCCCCTCTGCCACCAGGCGCTACTACCTGGGCTGTCTAAACGACTCTACTCTCAGGCTAAGACAGACAGCAGCACTTGCCGAGCTGCTTCTTTCTGCAATACCAAACCTGGGAGTTAAGATCGGCAGACAGAGCCCTCCTGGATGTTCCCCGTTGCCATACCAACAAAGGAACTGGATCCTTCAAATACGCAGCCCCTAAGATGTGGAACCAGTTCCCTCTGGATCTCAGGCAAGCATCCTCGCACCTTACTTTCAAACGTGGGCTGAGACTCAACCTGGTCACCTTAGATCAATGCACCTGCTTTGACCCAGCCTGATTACCTTACCTACTCTGTTTCTACTCCCTCCCCTGGCTATCTGCCCTCCTATTTCTCTCCTCCCTCTACTCTTACTACCTAACCCCACCCTTATGCTCCCCTGCCTTTATTACCTCTTTATAAACTTCATTGGATGCAAATGTACTATTTAGTTATGTTTTGTGTATGACCATACTGCTTTGATTTACTGCTACTTGTAAAATATCTCTTCTGTTATCTGTTGTCAGTTATCTCCCAAAAACTATCATTATTTCGCTACTTGTCACAGGCTAAACCGTCAATCTGGCTGGGCCACCCCGATCAGATTGGTGTCGGTACTGCAAGGTCACTACCCCCCTCCCCCGCCCTGTTCATTACCACTGGGCGTCTGGGTCAGGGACCGACACGGATCTTATGCCCAGTTTCGGAACCGCGAGCCCGGCTGCACGCACTGCCTCCAACCGCTAAAGCCATAAGTGCGCCAAACTTGCTCTCTTACCACCAACCTCTCTTTCTCTCATACCCAATCACGGGACCATGAACCCGGTGCTCCTCCCAACACGCTGCCGCTAAAGCCGTAGGATTATCTGACTGTCCCAGTAACCACGGGCTGCCTGCCACCGCTCACCCGTCTACGGCACCTCCCTACCCAGTACAGCTTTCTAACCCACTGCTTTAGCCTCTGGCTGGGTGCCTTGAAATCTCCCCATATCGCCCTCCTAACCTCCTCTGAACCATGAGCCCGGTTGACTACCCCTGCTAAAGCCTCAATGGCTTGTACCTTCCTGGCCGCTCCTTACCTTCTTGCCCAGTGGGGAAACCACAAGCCTGGCTACTACCTTATGCTTATACCACTAAAGCCGTAAGTATACATAACGGCCCCCAGATTACCTTACTGCCCGCCGCTTGGACACCTTACTATGGTACCCAATGCCTTACCCATCCCTCCTCCCACCCCGTCCGGGGAGCCATGCTATTTCCCTCCATTGCCCCACTTCGGCCTTGGGGAGCGTGCTACTCGAACCTGGAGCCCGGTCCACTCTACAACACTCCCCCCGCCTTTCTCCTCACCTTGGATATCTGTCCCTTGGGGAGATGTGACCTTGACCTTATACCAGTACCCACACTCCCTGTAACTTCTCTTGTACTGTCCTATTGTTATTTCCTAGACTAGCTTGCACCATGTTAGCCTAGCCGAAACTGCCTCCCTGTATGAATGTACTCTGTACTGTCTAAATTGTATTGTTGTAACCTCCTTGGTTATCCTGTATTGTACTCTCCCGGGTCATGCCTGAAAATAGTCACCTGCTGGCTAGTGCACTTACCCGATAAACAAACGCTAAATAAATAAATAAGAGCAGAGGACTCTTTCTATTCAGCACCACATAATTCCCATAGTTGTATATACTTTTGGTTAGCTAATCAGCCTGCAGCTAGATGCATTTCCGATGCCAAGATTGGCTCAATATTAATATCAGACCATGCCACTGTCTCACTTAAGTTTACCCCTCAAGGCCACTGCCCATAAGGCACTCATTGGCACTGCAATCCCCTCCTAGTCCATGATCCGGATTTTCACCCCCACATAGTACAAGTGGCCAAAGATTACTTCTCTCTGAACATCGACTATGGAGTAGCCCCTGGTATGGTGTGGGAGGCGTTAAAGGAGGTGCTACAGGAACATATTATTGCTTTCTCAGCAGCTAGGGATCAGAAAGGTAAGGTGACCCTCAACCAGCTTCAGGTGGAATTGGGGGCCCTAGAGCGCCATTTTAAATCTGCCACCTATACTGCCCTGGACAATCCCCTACGCCGACAAATAGTTGGTCTCAAATATCAAATAAATGTCATACTACATCAAAAAGTGCAGTGGTACCTTATGAGACAGAACAAGCCTTTTGCGCAGGAGGGGAGCGCACATGGAAACTCCTTGCATATCATCTTCACAAGCAGCAAGCGGCCACATGGATACATGCTCTCCATACCCCGTTAGGTACCATAGCAACTAGTCCCATGCTAATTAATACTACTATGCAGCAGGTCTACCATACCCTCTATCAGTCCCATTCTCCAAATACAGCCCAGGAGTTGCAGGCTCTCTTGGCTAAATTTTAACAGCAAACCCCCTTACCAACTCTCACTACAGAATAGGCCACACTTTTGGAGTCCCCAATTTCCTGTGAAGAACACCAACTGGCGCTCTCCCAAATGGCTAGGGGGAAAGCCCCCTGCCCAGACGGCATGTCAGTGGAGCTATAACAGGCCCTGGGCACTGACATTATCCAGTCTCTGCAATGCGCCCTCCAGTCAGCCCATGCTGCCGGAACTCTCCACCCCTCCACTATGAAAGAGGCAATTATTTTTCTTTTGCCCAAAAAATCATCTGACCCTCTAGACTGTGCCAACTTTCGACCAATACCCCTTCTGTCAGTAGACAGAAAAATACTAGCCAAAGTCTTAGCCTCCAGATTAGTGTCCATCCTTCCCTCAACTATACACCCCTCCCAAACAGGCTTTATGCGGGGCAAATAGGGTATCGATAACACCAGACTTCTTCTCAACATTAAGTGGTTTCCCTCCAAATCTTCCCTCCCTTTAGCAGCCCTGGTGATTGATTTTTCAAAGGCCTTTGACTCCATTGAATGGGAGTACCTTTATGAAGTCTTCTCCAAGTATGGATTTGGCATCCATTTTATGCAATGGATACATGGATTTAGTTACCTTGGTATTTGTATACCAGCAAACTGGGCGACACTTGAATCTGCCAATTCTCTCCACTATTGGTGCAGCTAAAATTAAAAATAGAGAGGTGGCGCAAGCTGCAACTCTCTCTACCAGGACAAATAGCAGCCATTTGTATGCTGCTGCTTCCTCGAATCATGTACTTCCTAAATAACCTCCCTATTGCTATTACACCCAAACTCTTCAATTCTTTAGAAAAATTAATGGCTAACTTTCTTTGGGACTCCAAACTGCAAAGGTGGAGTAAGCATAAGATGAGGGTGCACTGGTCGCAAGGTGGCCTAAATGTCCCCTGTTCGCTGGCCATCATTTATCCTGCATAGCTGCCCAGGCAACTAAATGGTTCATCCCTGTCACAGTGGATCTCTCACTTTGGGTCCAGTTAGAAGACGATTTGGCAGGAGTTATGCCCCTTTATACACTCCTTACCCAGCTTGCTTACTTGCCACTCTCTCCCACCAATAGTGTCTCATACAGCCCACTCTTGGAAACATCTTAAGACCAAATCATGCCTCCAAGTGAAGTTCTGGACTCCCCCCATACAGTATGCTCCCTTATGGCACAACAGTCTTATTAAAATTAATGAGGAACCCATATATTGGCCTTCTTGGCACGCCTCGGGAATCCTCAGGGTTCAAGACCTCTCCCCCTCAGGCATGTACCCTTTGCTTCCTTTTGATCAGCTACAGAGGCAATTCTTATTACCACATAAAGACTTTTGGAGATACTTGCAAATTAGAAGTGCCCTGCAGCCCCTTCTCCCTAAGTGCCAAGAAACTACACAATGGTCCTGGTTAGCTAACTTGCACCATCTCCCTACCACTCAAGGGGTCATGGGTCAATTCTACACCTCATGGAGAGATTCACAATCTAATGCAACTCTGTTCTGCAAAAAGAAATGAGAATCCTATAGTGGTGTACCCATCTCTGAAGACCAATGGAATTCTTATTTCAAAAGTACACATCATACCTATGGGGACACCACCAGCCGCTTTTTTTCAGCTTAAAATTTTGCTGCTGTGGCATCGTACCCCGGCAGCCCTCTTTATACGTGGCTTGCTTAGCCATAGTAAATGCTGACGCTGCTCACAAGCAGAGGCACATGTCCTCCATATTCTTTGGACCTGCCCTAACTTGGCCCCATATTGGAGAATGGTAGCCTCAGATATTTCCTCAGTACTAAACATCATATAGTTCTTTCTGACCCCAAACTATGTATAGGAGATACTACCTCCTTGGGACAGTTAGCCAAACCACTCAGAGACTGAATGATGGTAGCCATCCTAGAGGCTAAACGCCTTCTCCTTAGACACTGGCATCAGTCAGTCATCCCTACTTGCTCTGCTTGGCATGCAGCACTGGCCAAACTCTCCATCTTTGAGAGACTCTCACACTTTCAAAAGGGCAACATGTGCCTTTACTACAGGAGATGGGAACCATATCTCAAATCCTCCTTTTGCAAACTCCCAGTACCAACTTCCAGCCCTCCCACTTGAAAGGGCTATCTTGCAACTCCTATATTCCAACCTTAGACTAATACTTCCTTAGTCTGGATATTGGATTTTAGATGTAAGCATTGGCTTTCACTTCTAATAACTCCTTTTATCTACTTAGAGTATTTTTTCTAGTAAGCACTAATATCCTAGATTAGCTACATCACGACTGTTATGAAGGGATTAAGCATTATGGAACAGTCTGTACAATGGATGACACTCCTTATTGATGTTGCACTGCTTACAGTTGTATTGATGTCATTAAGTGGCTGGCTGTATGGCTCACCATTTGTTGTATTAAAAATATTCAAAATCACTCAATAAAATATTATACGATAAAAAAGCAAATCATTAATGGGTTCAAGCAACACTGGGAGACAGTAAACAGCTTAATAGTTACTCAGGAGAGTAGCAGGAAGGCAGGAAGCAACGGGGGGAGGCAAGGGCAAAAACCCTGTCAGACAATAGGTCACAGGTTACTGTAGAGTAAAATTGGGCAGAGTGGGTGGACAAAAGGTCTTTTTCTGCCAACATTGTCTGTGTTTGATTATAAACTGATGAGGTCTTTAGTTTGTCAGGAGCATATTGAAACTCACAACTGACATGACTTCTGGTCAGAATTACAGTCATCCACATATTCAGAATATGTTTCAACTGCACTTCAAATATCTGTCCATATTAGAGCCAGAAGGCTTCTGGAGCATTATCTTCACATTCGATATCACAAAAGGGTTCACAGCTCTGGTCAGCACATATACAGGACAAACTGGTCACTTTAAACAATGCACAAAAACTGGCCAGTGCCATAAGTAGTGTCACTTCCCAGGCCACCACGTCTACACCAGAAACATAGAATGTGTCAGCAGCAATGAATCGCTTGGTCCACCCAGTCTTCCCAGATGTACCCTGCCTAATCTGTCTCTGCAGACCTTAACTGGTCTTCAGCCAGCCTCCCCTCTCCCTGTCTATTTGTTAATATTTCCATATGTTCATCTCACACATGTTTGAAGAGCCCCACTTTTGCCTCCACCATTTCTAGTGGCAGTTTGTTCCTACTTCCTCACATCCCTGTTAAATTCTCCCCCAGCTTCATTGCATGCCCCCTGCTCCTGGTGCTCTTTCTCATTTGAAAGAGACTCCCCTCCTCCACCCTGTTCACTCCTGTAAGGTAACTGTAGATCTTTATCATGTCCCCTCTCATTATCTTGTCTTCAAGGGTGTACATGTTGAGATCCCTCAGCCTATCCCCATAGGGCTTCTCGGGCTACCCCTGCACCATTTTAGTTGCTCTCTTCAGGACTACCTTCACACTGTCAATGTCCTTTAGGAGTTGTGGCCTGCCAAACTGGATACAACACTCTAGGTGGGGTCTCGCCAGTGAGTGACACAATGGTAACATCACCTCCCTCCTCCTGCTGTAAATAGCCCTCCCTATACAGTCCAGTATCCCTACCCACTGCTTTGTCACATTACCCTACTTCAATAAGGTCATCAGTTATGAGACCCCCAAGGTCCCTTTTCCGCTTAGTGGAATATATGATGTTCCCCCCATTCTATACTCTGTTCTAGGGTTCATTATGCCCTAGATGCATGATTTTGCATTTTTTAGCATGGAACCCCATCTGCCATGCTCTTGACCACTCCTTGTGTTTCCCAAGATCCCTGTGCATTCTGTCTACCCCCTCCTGAGTGTCCACCATATTACAGATTTTGGTATCATCTGTAAAAAGGCATGTCTTCCCTTCCAGTTCTGTCCACCCTATTATAGATTTTATTATTGTCTGCAAAAAGGCACACCTTCCTTTCCAGTTCTTCTGCAATATCACTTATGAAGATAATGAAGAGGACTGGTCCCAGTAGTGAGCCCTGCAGCACCCTACTGGTCCCTCAATCATAAGAGTGAGTGCCATTAATCAGCACCCTCTGTAGTTTATCTGTTAACCAGTTTCTAACCCAATTCATCACTTTGGATCCCACACCTAGGATACTCCAGGGGTCAGTACTAGGTACTGTCCTATTCAACTAGTTTACCTACAACAGACATGAAGAAGTACAGGACAGATCAATCTACTGTATATGCAGATGATACAAAGTTGGAGGGTAGGGTTGATACTGAGAAAGGTGTCAATGACATGAAAAGAAACATAGGTATGCTGGAGCAATGGTTAGCATTCTGGCAGATCAAATCCAATGCCAAAAAATGCAGTCATGCATCTCTTTAGAAATAATTCTAAAACTGAGTATTAGCTTGGTGGTGTCAGACTAGCTAAGATGACAGAGGAAAAGAAGCTGGGAGTGATCATAGCATACAGCTTAAAATTCACAACTGAGTGCAACGAGGCACAGGAAAGACCAAACAGAATGCTGAAAAGCACCAGGAGAGTGTTCTCCAGTAGAAACAAGAAGGTGATTCTGTCTCTGAACAGGTCTCTGGTACACTTAGGGTATTACGGAGCAGACTGAATGGACCAATTGTTTATATTTTATATCAGGGACTAATATTTTTTCTGTATTAGTCATAGATATGGCAAGTGATCTTTACTATTCATGCACAGAGCTAATCACACTAGCTGGGGGCATGGGCACATGTGCAGTAGATCTGTTTGGAAGGCATATTCATACTGAGCATGGGAGTATGGATATGATATACAGCTGTGATGGCCAAGTGGTCAAGATGTTGGACTGGAAATCCAATGGGGTTTCCCTGTGCAGGTTCGTATCCTGCTCGCAGCGTGTCCTTTATTTACTGTCTAAAACCATGTACCTGTAACTGTTTTATGTTTTAGCGTCTGTTACCCTGTAACCAGCATGACGTGGAACCTTTGTAAAAGAGCTTTGGCTCAAAGGTACTTTGTAATCCTAGACACAAATAAATAAATAAATGAATGAATAAATAAATAAATACATAAATAAATAAATAAATGATACAGTAGATCAACTGTTGCCCTCAAGTAATCTTCCTGTTACTTTGAGGGTCCTGTACCTACTGTACCACTCTGGTCAGCATTATTTTTAATATCACGCTGAGGATGTTTTGCTTATGACTTTCAAATGAAACACTTTATTTAATGATGAAGTTGCAGTTTCACTGTTTTGAACTTCTTCTGAAGAAACTATGTCCTCTCATCTTCAGCGAAAGGGGATAGAATCCCTTTGGTTGTCTGCACCAATAAAATCTCTGGATACTGATTTCTCTTCTGCATTGACTCATTTTTGACCTCTGGAATTTTATAAAGAAGTAGAGCTACATACTAGGTCTCTCTCACTTTGCAATTTTTTTTAAACATCTGTTTCAAGCAAAGAAAGAGAATTGTTAATTACTCCCTTTAAAGTTAGCCTGGAGACAGGATTCACTCCCAGTTGCAGATCAGAACACACTGCTTAAACCTTGGGACTGCAACATGATTTTTAATTAAATACCTATCTCAGAAAATGTTATCAAGTAGCAACTGTAAAATGCTAATATTTAAATATTAACTAATTTCAAATGTTTGCCTATTTCTCGTTTTAAAGATAGATACAAGAAAAGACCAAAATTAAAGTTAAGCAAAAGTTTATTTCCCTGCTCTTGCCAGAAGAAACTGTTAATTAAAATTACACAGATGGGAGACTTTCCCTTAAAGCAAGAAATAAAAAAAAAAAACACTGATATCTTGCCAGAAGAACAATTCCATGTATAGTAGAGGAATTGCTTTGCCTTGAATGACATAAAATATTTATATATAATTTTGACCGTATTAGTGAAGCTTTCATTTTTGTAACTGTGTACATTCATAATACAAAATGCAAAGTTTTTCACCAGTCAGAAAACAAATAAAAATTTGGTCTAAAATTTAATTTTCACAGGGATCCATTATGGATTCATATAGATAGTCTGTGTGGCATGGTACCATAAAAGTGATTTTGTGGCCTGCCTTCTTGTTGTTAGAAAATACAAATGTGTCTTACTTGAGGACTGATATTCAAATGTTAGTGCTGGTGCTAGCGTGGATTTCACTAGCACTACCTGGGCTTGGTCTTGTGTGCGGGGCTGGGGGTCTACTACAAAATCTGGATGCACACAAGCCCGACTGATAAAATTCCAACAGCAAAATCCCAATGGCCACAATCCTTACAAGAAGAAAATGCCGACAGCATAATTCCTGATACCATTCTGTGGGGGGCTCTGCTCCACACACCCCGTTAACTATACATAAACACCTCAGGGTTGCCATACCATGGGGAATGTGGCTGTTGGGAGGTTCATCATACCGTCAAGATTGTGGGTGGTGGAATTTTGATGTTGGGATTTTGCCAATTGAGATTTTGGGTGTCAGGATTTTATATGGATACTGGGGCTGGGCCATATTCTGAGGTCCAGCTAGCACCCCCCCCAAACCAGCAGTGCCCAGGTACTAATATGCCACTGTGCTCATGCAAATTAGAGGTCTCTTCATGCGTACAGTGTAGGGGTATTTTCAAAGGTTTGTGGCAGCTGTAAACAGCCACCAAACTGCCTCAATTTACGACCACCAAAAGCAAAGTCTTAACTGGGTGCTAAGCCCATGCTCCTGATCACACCAAAGGCAGGGTGGATGTATTACAGCCACCCACCCTTGATCACCCATCATACATTCTACAGTGCAGTCCCTGGTGTCTATCAATACTACCCACCCTTTGATCACCCATTGTACATTCTAAAATGCAGTCTCTGGTGTCTAGTGGTACCCTCACCTCCACATCACCTATTCTTTATTAAGTTGCATTATCCCTGGTGTCCTATGGTCCCTCCCACCTCCCAATCATCCACTGGCATAAGTTATTTATTTTTTTATTTTATTTATTTGAAAAGGTTTCACTAGGAAAGACAACATGAGCTGTAAACAGCTCATTTCCAGAATCATCGGGGGCATCATACTGGGGATGATAAGCAAATACAAAAGAAGATAAATTACATATAGTGTAAATTCAAGATATACAGTGAGATACTAATAAGATACTAATGCAATACAGTCTAATCCTAGGCTACAGATAGTATTGTAAGGAGGAAGGTGCTGCATAACAAAGTAAAGAGACAAAGCACAGGGTATGACATGATGGGATAAACAGTACAATATGAATATATTTACTTGTATAATCCAATCCAGGAATAGGTAACCCAAAGATATAGCCAGGTGGAGAACAAGTAACAGGCTGAGCAAATGGATTACTAAATGCAAGTCAGCTCCAACAAGGCACAAGTGCTAATAAGGGCTTAGGAAAGAAACACTGGGAGTTGTGACAAGAGGTAATGGGGTGGGGAAGGAGGCAAGAGAGTGGGGAAGGGATGGGGGAGGAGGACAGGTCACAAACTAAGCCCCCATAGGATGTTGAGAATCCCACAGGGTACTGGACCTGAAAGAAAAGGAGAGGGGAAGGGGAAGGGCAAGCCAGGAACTGAATCCTCTTCAGGATGCTGAGAACCCTGCAAGGAGCCAAGACCAGGCAGAGTAGGGAGGGGGAATTAGGAAGGAAGAGAGAGAGAGGAGGGTAAGGGAGGAGGGGATGGGGGGAGCAATGAAGGAGGTGGGGCAAATAGGGTACAGGCCAAGAACTATTTGCCTTGAGGATGCTGAGAATCCTGCAGAGGGATTGTACCTGGTAGAAAAGGGAAGGAGGAAGAGGTAGGGAGAGGTGGGCGGGTGGGTAGAGAGGAGGGGGTAGGGGTGGGAAAAAGGGTACTGGAGGTAGCAGCTAGATGTAGGAATCAGGAGGGGAGGGGGAAGTTTTAAGAGGAGTGGGAGGAGAGGTTGGTGAGGGGAGGCCATGGGAGTTGACTGGGAGAGAGAGGGAGATTAGGCACAGTTACAGGTGTGAGTAGTGTGATTATGGAGGAGGAATGAAAGTGAGTGACAGGATTGTGCAGAGTGAATTTCTACCGGGAGGGAGTTCCAGATATCTGGGAACTTATACGAGGAGGCAGAGCGGCTGGACAAAGTGTGCCAGGGAGGGAGTGCAAAGGTTCTGTGGGTGGAGGGTATAGCAGGGTGGGAGGGGGGTTGATAAGAGGGAGGACGGATAGAACTGCATAGAATCAAGCCAAAACTTACCAACTAAGCGATGTGCGACATGCATCTAGCATGGGGAGAGGGGAAGGAGAGCAAGGAGTAGAGGTCACAGTGAAAGTATGTGGGAGGCAGCCAAGAATATAGTGGCAGAAGGAGTTGAGGAAATAGTCCAGTCTGGATAGGGTGTTTTTAAGGGGTGGAGCTGTAGACTATGTCCCTGAAATCAAGGATAGGGAGGATCATCTTTTGTACGATTTCTCTCCTAGCTTGCTGTGTGAGGCAGTTGCTGTACAGAGCACCGAGTCTAGTTAGTAATTTTTTGTGGATGGCGTCGATGTGTACCCCGAAGTCAAGATTCTTGTCTTGCCATAGTCCAAGGTACTTAAATGTGGCTGCATCATCCAGCATTGAGCCAGACCGTGTGTGGAAGGTGGGAGTGTATCCAGTCTGGTCAGTTTTTGCCTGGAGTTGAAAGTCATAGATCCTGTTTTTTTGATATTCATGGAGAGTTGATTGGCATTGAACCAGTGTTGGATACTGTTAAAATCCAGCTGAAGGCTGTTAGCCTCTTCAGAGGGGGAAGTCCTGGAGGAGAATAGCACGGTATCATCAGCGTACATGTGTGTACATGAAGAAGCGCAGATATTAGGGAGGTTATTAAGGAATATAGAAAATAATAACGGACCAAGTACTGAGCCTTGGGGGACACCATGTTGACTGGTGGTGGGGGACAGGGAGTTGCCTGCTCTGACGGACTGAGATTGGCCTGTGAGGTAGGACCAGAACCAGCTGGTGGCTGAATCAGAGAGGCCAGCCACTGATAGTTTATGGAGGAGAAGGAAGTGGGAAACTGTGTCAAAGGCATTGGCCAAGTCGACAAGGATGGCAGAGGTGATGCGTCCTTGATCCATGCCTGAGAGAATGAAGTCAGTGAGCTGAAGGAGGGAGGAAGATGGTGGTAGAGTGAATTTTGTGAGACCCAGACTGTAAAGGGGTGAAGAGGGAGGTTGAGTTGCAGAAAGAGGATAGTTGTTCCAGGGCCAGATGCTCCTGAAGTTTGGCCAGGGTGGGGAGTAGGGAGATGGGGTAGAAGTTGCAAGGGTTGGAGGTGTCCCCACCTTTAGGGAGAGGGATCACTGTTGCAGACTTTCAAGCATCAAGCACTGTGGAGAGAGAAAAAGAAAGGTTCAGAAGATTAGTCAATGAAGAAGCAATAGAGTATGCAGAAAGATGGACTAACTTGGGGTCAAGGATAGCAGGGCTTTTTCCTTTGAGTGAGTTTAGAGCAAGTAAAACACTCACAGTGTCATCAGGGAGTATGGGTTTGAATGAGAAGTGGGGGGTTGGCTTGAGAGGGGAGTGGGATGGGGAACTGTAGAGTCGACAGAGGCAATGCAGGGAAGAGATGCAAGAAGCGAGGAGGCACAGGTAGTGAAGTAGTTGTTGAACTCAGTGGTCACTGAGGGAGGATCTTTAATTGTGCAGGTGCCAACTTTTAGGACAGGGGAAGTGGAGTGAGAATGAGGGAGGAGAAAAGGGCATGGATGATCTTACAGAATTTGGAAGGGTTATTGATGTTAGCCTGGAAGGAGGTTTGGAAGTATTCCACCTTTGCAAGGCAGATGGCCTTGGTGAATGTTTTGCATAGCGAGTGATAGCATTGTAGGTCAAGAGAGGCGCCAGAAGTTTTATAGGCAGCCCATGTCTGGTCTCTTGTATGCTGGCATGCAATGAGCTTGGCAGTGACCCAGGGAAAGTGATTCCCATGGACCCTAGTTTTTCTAAATGGAGCATAACAGTCCCAGACATTCAGGAACTGTGAGCTAAAAAAGGTCAGTGCAGAGTTTAAGGAGGAGGCTGAGGAGACTGGTGACCAGTCTATATTGGACATGTCATTGTGTAGCAAGGATAAATCTAGGGACTGGAAAGAGCGGAAGTTAAGGATGACCAGAGAGGACTTAGCCTGGTAAGTTTTATGCACACAGTAGACCAAATGATGATCGCTGAGTGTATAGGGGAGAATACCAGAAGTACTGACATGGTGGGGGTGGGAGATCAGCACCCGGTCAATAAGGATGTGCTTCCCTGATTTGTGGTTGAGATGAGCTGTGTCAGAAATGAGTTGAGTTAGGTTTAGTGAAGAGACATGGTTGCTGATTTTTGACTGCGAGCTGGGCAGCCAGTTTATGTTGAAATCCCCTAGAATGTATAATTCCCCAGGAGTGGCAAGGGATGAGAAGGAGGATAGATAGATAGATAGATAGATAGATAGATAGATAGATAGATAGATAGATAGATAGATAGACAGACAGACACACACAGACAGACAGATAGATAGATAGATAGATAGATAAATAGATAGATAGATAGATAGATAGATATAAAGAGCCCATTTCTGTAGACTCTGGGCGCTGTACAAAACAATCAGTAACATGATACATATAAACAACAGCTCAACACAAACCTAAAATCCATCCATCCCATTAAAACCCAATCAATCATTAAAAAAACAACTTAAACAGATATGTTTTTAGAGCCCTCTTAAAGGCTTCTACCGAGGGGGCCTCCCTTAAATATCCAGAAAAGGAGTTCCACAGAGTGGGTGCAGCCACTAAAAATGCCCTATCCCTAGAATGCCGCAACCTCACTCTGGGAACTCCAAGGAGGCCTTCCCCAGCAGAACGAAGTGCCCAGAGTAGACAGTAGGGGGCAAGAATATCTTGAGATAGATAGGTCCCCGTTCATGTAGGGAGGATCAGTAAGTGAAGAAAGGGAGGAAGCGGGGAGGTTAGGGCAGCAATAGATACCACCAACAAAGATAGGAAGGGAGAAGAGGAGGGATAGTTTTACTAGTAGCATTTCATAGGCAGAGGGAGAAGATGCAGAGAGCAAACAGAGTATTTAATGGATGTGGAAATATATATGGCTACCCCTCCACCCCTGGAATTACGATCCTGGCATATAAGGGAGTAACCAGGGATGGAGATGGATGAGTTTGGGATTTTGGAGCTCAGCCATCACTCCAATAGAATGAGAATGGTAGAGTTAAGATGAGTCATGAGCAGCTGCAAAAGGTCAATTTTGGGGAGTAGGCTTCTGATATTTAGATGTAGAAGTTTTAGTCCTTTTGCCAAGCCAGAAGTAGGTATGAGGGTGGGGTTAGACTCAATGTCCCCAGATGTCAGTAGCAGCAGCAAGATTAGCAGTCTTGTGAGGATAGCTAGCCATCTTTTTGACAGAGTGTGGGGACGGCTGTTGGCTGAAGCTGACATGGTGTATCTGTTGCCGTTTTGGAAGGAAAGGGCACATAGGGAGGGTAACTGGGATCCAAAACCAATGAGGGTGCCAGCTGTAGCACGCCAGGGGTAGTGTACTAGGAGAGGCTGACAGGAGAGGGGGAGGGTAGGGGAGGAGGAAGGAGGGCACAGAGGAGGGGGTGTGTGGATTGGAAGGATGAGAAGATGTGGGAAGGGATGTCAGAAGGAAGAAGAAGGGGAGGCAGATATGGGGGAGCAAGAGCATGAGGAAAGGCTGGTGGTAAAGAAGAATATGCTTAGAGGATGGAAGAGAAGAAGTATGATAGGTAAGAGGGTGGAAAGGGTAGCTTAATAGGGTAAAAGTAGAACTAAGAAGGAGGTAAATTAGGAGGATTAGTAAAGGTTTAGGAGTAATCAGTGAGAGAACCACGAAGTTGGAGGGTAGTTAGTAATAACTGAAGTGACAAGTGAGAGAACCAAGAAGTGGGAGGAATAGATTAGTATATAAATGGCAAATCAAAGAGGGTAGGGGACAGATCACTTTGGTAGGCAAGAGGATTTAAGGAGTGCTGGGGTGGGACAAAGAAACAGTTCACAGGAAAGTTTTCCTGTAGATAAGTGCCCCTCAAAGAAAATAAATGGAAGATGCCATAAATACAAGTTTTCCCCAGAGAAATAAACAGAAAGGCGCCAAAAATTCAAGGGTTGCAAACTGTCCAATGAGTGGGAGAAGAAAATAGTTACAGCCAATGGGAGGTTTGCTGCCAGCTCTGTAGCACCAATCAAAGTCCAGGCTATCAAGCCTGCTTTCCCGTAACTGAGATTCAGGTGGGCGGGTGGGGATGATGTTGAAGAGCGGCCGCCTGAGAGAGGGAGCTGGGCCACTGCCGCAGAGAGCCCTGGAGGGCTTTGCCTGGAAAAAGGGAGAGAAGCAGAAAAGTTCAGTTTTTAAAGAGTGGATGGAGCAGCTGCAGGGTTAAATGGGAGGGCGGGATAAGAACAGACAAAGAGAGTAGGAGTAGGTGACAAGAGTGTGCATGAGTGCAGGGGCAGAGAAGAGAGCATGGGGGGTAGTCTGGCTTGAAGGCACCACAGCTTTGGAAAAATAAGAGAATATAGAAGGCAAATTTAAGCTAATAGAGAGAAGTTAAGGGGTTGATAGCCTTAAGCGGCCATGAAGCAGGCAGGCAGGAGGAGAAGAGAGGAGGTCAGGGAGTCAAGACAAGCTGTGAGACAATTGCTGGCACAGTCTTTTGCAGTGGGGAATGGAGAAAGGGATAGAAGAAAGAAATTAAGTGCTGAGTACAGCTGAAAGCAGGCGGGTTAGGGGGGACAGAGTAAGGCCAGAGAAACAGGGCAGAGCTGAGGGCAGGAGACTGTCACTACCCACCCTGACAGAGTGGATCTGTGATGAGATTAAGGGCCAAAAGCTGGCAGAAGACAGGCAAGGGAAAGACAGTGAAGTAGGGGGCAGGGAAAAAGCTAGGACAGGAAGAAATTCAGTTTGCAGAACTAGGACAGGAAGAAATTGGTGGTCAGGGTAGGCACAGGAAAAATTCTGTATACAGTTCAACCATAAAAATGGATTTACCAATAACACATAATTAAATAAATGTTGCAGAGGCAGCAACTTTATAGACTATATTTTGATTAATCCAAGCTAAGCATTAATTAAATATGTATGCAGCTTTAACCAGTACATCATGCTTAACTTATTGCACAAGTATAAAATGTTGTAAGGGCAGTATGAGTATAGTATAAATCAGCATGCACGTTCAAAACCAGTCCACAGGAAAGTTTCTCCAGAGATAAGTGCCCCCAGAGAAAAGAAACAGAAGGGGCTGTAAATACATGTTTTTCCCAGAGAGAAATAAACAGAAATGTGCCAAAAATTCAAGGGGCGCAAACTGTCCAATGAGTAGGAGAAGAAAATAGCTACAGCAAATGGGAGGGTTGTTGCTGGCTCTGGAACACCAATCAAATTCCAGGCTCTTAAGCCTGCTAAGTAAACATAATCATTGGCAGTTCAGTACCCCCCCCCACCTTCCCGAATTCAATGAAAAATGAACTTGAACCATCTCTATTTATGTACATGCTAACTGTTAAGAGTGAAGAGGAACAACATGGGCCAACAGGATGCTGGGATGCATCACTAGGGGGATCACCTCCAGAAGGAGGGAAGTGATACTCCCTCTGTATAACTGCTTGGTGAGGCCGCACCTGGAGTACTGCATGCAGTTTTGGAGGCCACACTTAAAGCGGGACATTAACCTCCTGGAGAGGGTCCAGAGGAGGGCAACCAAAATGATTTGGGGCTTGGGGGACAGGACCTATGAGGAGAGGCTCGAAGAGCTAAATATGTACACATTGGAAGAGAGAAGGGACCGGGGGGACATGATAGAGGTCTTTAGGTACATGAAGAGGGTAAATAGGGGAGGAACAGTCAGGGTGCTTCGAAGGAAGGAGGAAGGGCCACTAGAGGCATGGCTGGAAGCTGGAGGGGGAAGATTCAGGGAGAAAGGAGGAGGTGCTACTTCACTGAGAGGGTGGTGGAGCCATGGAATGCACTGCCTAGGGGGCTGGTGGAGGCAGAGACAGTGGAGGGGTTCAAGAGGGGGTGGGACAGGTACAGGGGAAGGGTTCTGGAAGCAAAATCCAATGCAGCAAGAATATCCGGAACTGGGAAGGGAGAAGCCAGAGAAGGCGAGGGGGACAGCAAGGTCAGCACCCAGGTTGGGGACTGACCAAACGAGCAGACACGAAAGACCATTAGGCCTATTCTGCTGGCATTTTAGTATGTTAGTCTGTTAGTAACATCTGGATCTGTGCTTAATGTTGTATACAACAAAGGTCTGTAATGTGAGGTTCGCAAGCCACATGCAGCCCTTTGCCCGCATTCATGCAGTGCAATAGCCCCTTACCTTTCAAAGGTCCATCATTTATGCTTTTTAGTGCCATTGCTACTGTGCTCCACAAAAAAGGAGATTTAGAACACTGAATGCTAGCTTTTTAGCATTTTGTCTATATGTGGCCATATTTTAAAGGTCACATACATGCAGTATCATGTACACACTGATATCTTTGATCCTGGGACAATTAGAGGGAAATCATAGAAACATACAAGTTGTCGGCAGATAAGGTCCTCTTGGCCTGCCAAGTCTGCCCAGTTTTCCCTGCCTACTGTGCAGCCGCAGACCCTACTCGATCTCCAGTCATCTCCTCCCCTTGCCTTACTACCAAGGATACCTGTATCTGTCCCATGCATGCTTGAATCCTGTCACCATTTTGGCACCCACCACCTCTGGTGAAAGGCTGTTCCAGGCATCCACCACCCTCTCCATGAAGAAGTATTTTCTCACATTTCCTGTGAGCCTCCCCCCTTCCAACTTCATAGCATGATCTCTTGTCTTCGAGCTTATTTTTTCCTATTGAAAATGCTACCTTCCTCTACCTTATTAATACCAGTTAGGTATTCAAATGTTTCTATCTTTCCCCCTTTCCCTTCTCTCCTCCAGAGGGTACATATTCAGTTCCTTGAGTCTCTGCTCATAGGGCTTTTAATGCAGGCCCTGCACCATTTTGGTAGACCTCTTTTGTACCACCTCCACCTTATCAATGTCCTTCTGGAGGTGGGGCTCCTGAACTGGACATAGTACTCTAGGTGGGGTCTTACCAGTGATTTGTACAGGGGTAATATTACCTCCTTCTTTCTACTGATGACAGAAACATAGAAACATAGACTTTGATGGCAGATAAGGACTGCTTGGCCACCTAGTCTGCCCATTTCCCTACCTGCAGGATAAGCTGCAGATCCTAGTTCACCAACAGCCTATTTCTTCCTACCCCCCACGAGAATTGCCTTATATTGGTCCCATGCATTCTTGAATTCTCCCACAGCTTTAGACCCCACAACCTCTTCAGGAAGGCTGTGCCATGTGTCCACCACCCTCTCTGTGAAAAAAAAACACTTCCTCACATTGCCCTGAGCCATCCCCTCTATCTTCAAATTGTGTCCCCTTGTTCTTGCACATCTCTTTTTCTGAAAGATGCTGCCCCCTTGGACTTTGTTGACTCCACTAAGGTACTTAAAAGTTTCTATCATGTCCCCCCTCTCCCTCCTTTCCTCAAGGGCATACATATTAAGTTCCATTAGTCTCTCCTATTATGGCTTCTCTTGCAGACCCTGAAGCATTTTAGTTTCCCTCCTCTGTACTGCCTCCATCCTGTCTATGTCCTTGCGGAGATGGGCTCTCCAGGACTGGACACAGTACTCCAGATTCTCAGGGAAGTAGGCAGATGGCCAGGGCTGGACAGAAGGAAGCAAGGCGGGGAGGTGGATCAGACCTTACACTCAGTAACCGCTTCAATTTCTTCTTCTGCTCAAGGATGAGGGGGTGATGTAGGCATGACAGGGGTAGTTAGAGATGGAAAGGGAGGGAGGCAGGAGGCAGGGGCCAGATAGCAGGAAAAACAGGGGGGGACCTGGAATGCAGGAGAATGGGGGGAGCAGTGAATCAGAGCAGGAGGGGGCAGGGGAAAGAGGGAGGAAAGCACAAGGAGAAGGACCAGTTGGGAGGAAAGGTAAAGGAGAAGGACCAGAAGTACAAGGAGGATTCAGTAAAGGATGCTGGGGTTTAGGCCAGGGAGCACGACTAGCAAGGAGGAACTAAATGGAGACAGGAAGGAAGGGAGGATGAGCCAGGCTAGTTTAGCAGATGGGGAGAAGGACCAGTTCCGAGCAGTGAGGGGGAATTAGCAAGGTACAGAAGGATACTCAGGAGGAGGAGAGGCAGGGATTGAGGGAGGGTGGCCATGGTAAAATAAGGAGGGGTGGCATGTGGCACCCAGAAAGGGGAGGAACACGGAGCCAGCTGGGTGGAGGGCCTGCAGAAAGGATGATGGACATGGAAGGGGGGATGGAGGAAAGGAGTGGTCAGAGTGCTCCTGCTGGGGATTCTATGATCAGGGGTATCAAATGGGATAGGGAGGAGAAGCCTGGCCAGTTAGAACAAGATGCTTCCCTGGACTAATGGTGCACAGGGCTAAGCACAGGTATATCAGCTGGCAAGGATTGTGGGGTTCCCCAGACATACTGGTCCACCTGGGTGCAAAATGACATTGAGGGAAATAGCGAGCCAGAGATACAGGCAAGATTCAGGAGCTCGCCAGGGTCTGTCATGACATAGGATGCACAGTTCCTTCTCAGAAATCCTGCCAGTGCCAAGGACTAGTGGGGAACACAAAGGAAAAATTAGGAGATAAACCAGTGGCTCAGGCAGTGGTGTGAGGCCAGAGGGTATGGGTTGATGGGGATTGGGGAGACCTGGGAGGATAAGGAGCTGTATGCTAGAGATAGACTACATCTCAATTTGAGGGAGGAACTTGGTTGAAAATAGAGGGTTCATTGGTGAAAAGTGGGGTTTAAACTTGTGAAGGGGGGTGGGATGGGAGAAAAGGCTGTCAAGGGGGCCGATAAAGGAGGGACTCTGTCTCCACCCCTGGGGACCAGGAGGATTGCAAGAAAAGGCCAACTGGCAAAGTGCAGACCAGGAAAGCAGAATCCCATGGGAACATGAGCAGGGGAAATGGAACCATAGGAAAGGGTGGAAGGTAGTCCCATAAATGCCAGGAGCTTGGGAAATAAAATGCCTGAGCTCCAGGCAATGCTAACTGAGGGAGCAGTGGATGTGGCAGCGGTCACTGAGACTTGGGCCACTGCAAGACATGACTGGGACCTGAACCTGGAGGGATACACTATGTTCAGGAAGGACAGGGGAGAGGGAAGGGGAGGAGGGGTAGCAATGATAGTCAAAAACTGCATTGGCATAGGGGGAGTAGAGGAGGCGGAGGGAACCGTGGAGGCGATTTGGGTCACCTTGATAACAAGGGGGGGCAAGAGAGTAAAAATAGGAGTGGTGTATAGACCCCCTGCCCTGGCGGAGGAGCTGGAGGACAGTCTGGTGGCAGATGTTAGGAGACACTGCAGACTGGGCAGAGGAACGGTGGTGGTGTTGGGGGACTTAAACATGCCAGGAACAGACTGGGAGACTATGACATCCTCTGTGACCAGGGAACAGAGGTTGTTGGATGTCTTTCAAGACGCATTCCTAACTCAGCAGGTGAGGGAACCGACTAGGGAGGCACGGGTACTGGATGTGGTCCTAACATAGAAACATAGAAACATAGAAACATAGAAGTTGACGGCAGATAAGGACCGCAAGGCCCATCCAGTCTGCCCATTTCTTTTTCTACCTTATAAATGTGCCTTCGGCCTTTGCTCTGTCAGTGACCTATCTATTCATAGTCATTTGTATTGTTCCCTTATGCCTATCCCATGCCTGTTTGAAGCCCTGCACTGTATTCATAGCCACCACTTCTTGTGGTAAGACATTCCATGCATTCACCACCCTTTCTGTGAAAAAGAATTTCACATTCCCCTTAATCGGCCTCCCCTAATCTCATGCTGTGTCCTCTTGTCCTGCTATTTTTCTTATATTTAAACATGTTAGACTCTTTCACCTTGTTTATGCCCTTAAGGTGTTTGAATGCCTCGATCATACTCCTCTCCTCCTTTGCTCAAGGGATATATATTGAGCTCTGCTAATCTGTCCTCATATGTCTTCTGATGCAGTCCCTGCACCATTTTGGTTGCCTCTTCTCTGGACTGCCTCAATTTGGTTAATGTCCTTGTGAAGGTGTGGCCTCCAGTACTGCACGAGTACTCCAGATGGGGCCTAACCAGTGTCTTGTACAGAGGGATTATTACCTCTTACGACTTGTAGATACCCCTACTAATACACCCTAACACCCCCTAGCCTTACCTACTGCTTTAGAGGTCTGCTTGATGATTTTAGGTCATCAGTGATGATGATGCCCAAGTCTCTTTCTTCCTTTGTGACTGCTAGCAACTCCCTCCCAGCCTATAGGTGGCTTCGGGTTTCTCTTCCTATGTGCATGATTTTGCACTTCTTTGCATTAAATCCCAGTTGCCACTCTTCTGACCATTCTGCTAGTTTATCCAGATCTCTTCTCATTCTGCCCACCCTATCTGGATCATCTACTCTGTTGCAGATCTTGGTGTCATCTGCAAACAGACAAGCTTACCCTCAGTCCATCTGCAAGATCACTAATGAAGATGTTGAAGAGGACTGGCCCCAGGACTGATCCTCGAGGTACCCCACTTGTGACTTGCATCTCTTCTGACTGTATACCATTTACCATCACTCTGTTTTCTGCCCGTCAACCAGTTTGCCACCCAGTTGACCAACTTCTGACCCACCCCGAGCCTACCCAGCTTATTTATCAATCTTCTATGTGGAACAGTGTCGAAAGCTTTGCTGAAGTCAAGGTAGGCAACATCAACTGCTCCCCTGGTCCACCACTCTGGTTACCCAGTCAAGAAATCTATGAGATTAGTTTGACAGGACCTTCCTTTGTAAACCCATGCTGTCTTGGATCCTGTGCCCTATGGATTCCAGGTGTTGCACTATCCTTTCCTTAAGGAGTGCCTCCATAATCTTGCCCACTACTGAGGTAAGACTGACTGGTCTGTAGTTCCCTGCCTCCTCCCTGCTACCACTCTTGTGGAGCGGGATCACATGAGCCCTTCTCCAGTCTTCTGGGACCTCTCCTGTGCTCAGAGACGCACTAAACAATTCTGCTAATGGCTCTGCTAGTTCCTCCTTTAGCTCCTTAAGTACCCTGGGATGTGTGCCATCAGGTCCCATTGCCTTATCCACCCTGAGCTTAGCAAGCTCTTGTAGGACCCTTTTTTGTGAAGGAGTAGTGTCGCCTCCCTCCCCCTGTGTCCATGATGCTGAGCTGTGGGCCCTGTCCTACCTTTCTTCAGCAAATACTGAGCAAAAGTATCTATTTAGGATAGATGCCTTTACAGGGTCCTCCTCCTCACATTCTCCCTTTTCTCCATTAAGCTTAGCAATACCCCCTCTGGACTTTCTCCTTTCACTAATGTATCTATAGAAAGTCTTGTCACCTTCTTTTACTGTTCGTGCTAGTGTTTCCTCAGTTTGGGACTTTGCCTGCCTTACTGCCTTACCTGCTTCCCTTAGGGCAGTTTGGTATGCCTCCCTATCTTCATCCGCTGTGTTCCCTTATATTTCCTGAAGGCCAGCCTTTGGCTCTGACCTTTTCTGCTACTCTATTTGAGAACCAAAGTGGTTTCCTTCTTCTTTTGCACTTCCTTTTCTGTCTAACACAATGGGATGTTGCTTCAAGTATTGCATCCTTAATGCTTGCCCACTTTGCCTGTACCCCCTCACCTGTGTTTCTTTTTGCCAGGGCTAGCTTAACTCTGTAGGCCATCTTATCATCTATGTCCTGGCAGACAGTGACCAGATTGGGGGCCTGGAGGTAAGGGACCCATTGGCAGGGAGTGACCATGCCACGGTCTGGTTCTGCCTGGACCTAGGAGGGGTAGAAGGCTGCACAAAGACGGAAGTAACCGACTTCAGGGGGGCGGATTTTAAGGAAATAGGAAGGATCCTTAAGGAGCATTTGGATGGGATTGGGTCAGACATGGACGCTGATGGTAGGTGGGAAATCATCAGGAGAGGGGTGCAGGATGCTACCAGCACCTGTGCAAGGTAAGGCAATGCGAGGCAGGGCCCAAAAACCCTGTTGGTGGGCCGGGAGAGTCCAGGAGGTGGTGAAAGAAAGCAGCCTATAAGCACCAAGTGCTCAAGAAGTGAAAGGGATCGAGGGTATGAGCTGATGGTTAGAAGGGCTACTAGAGTGGTGAGGGCGGGCTAAGGCAAGGAAGGAGCAGAACCTGGCCAGGGAAATTAGGAGAGGGAACAAGGGGTTCTTTAGATACATTGGGGAAAACGAAGGGTGAAGGGGCAGATTAGCAGGATTAAATCAGGGGAGAGATGGGCACAAGACCCTGGGGAGCAGGCTGAGGTACTAAATGAGTACTTCACCTCAGTTTTCACCAGGGAAAATGGGGGTGCTGCATCATACATGGGAGGAGACAGAGATACTGAGGAGGGGGGGACCCTTACCAATCGGCAGGTCTGGGGAGAGGGTGAGGCATCACTGGCAGGTGGGGGGAGGGCTAAGCAGGAAGAAAGGGTACCTGAAGTGGAAATCACAGCAGAGAGAGTGAGGGAAGCCCTCAGCTCCCTTAAGACGGAGAAAGCACCGGGGCCGGATAAATTACATCCCAGAGTGTTGAAGGAACTTGCAGATGTCCTGGCAAAACCCCTGGCAGAGCTTTTCACCATCTCTCTGAGGACAGGATGGGTGCCCCAAGACTGCAAGGTGGCACATATAGTGCCTATCCACAAGGGGGGATCAAGGAGGTGGTAGGGAACCACAGGCCTGTCAGCCTGACCTCGGTGGTGGGCAAGGTGATGGAGGGCATTGTCAAGAGAGGCTAGGGGGGACCTGGATAAGTCTAGGGTGCCTGGACAATAGACAGCATGGATTCATCCCAGGAAATGTGTCAGACAAACCTGGTGGAGTTCTATGACTGGGTGACAAGTGCCTTGGACCTGGGTAGACCAGTGGATGTCCTCTTTCTAGACTTCAGCAAGGCATTTGACTCTGTTCCTGCTGGGCCTGTTGGATAAGCTGGGAGAAATGGGGTGGGGAACCAGATGATCAGATGGATAGGCAATTGGCTCCAGGACCTGGACCCAGAGGGTCAGAGTTGGTGGGATAGTCTCATCCCCAAGGAGGGTCATTAGTGGGGTCCCACAGGGCTCAGTCCTTGGGCCTCTTCTGTTCAACGCCTATGTATCTGACATAAGGACAGGAATCAGGAGTGAGATGAGTCTCTTTATGGATGACTCAAACTGGGGTGGTGGTGGATGGGGAGGAGGGGAGGTGGCCTCACAGGGGACCCTGGAGGCTTTGGAAAGATGGTCTAGAAAGTGGAATCTGAGGTTCAATGCAGGAAATGCAAGGTACTCCACCTGGGGCCAGAAACCCAGGTCAAGTGTACACCCTGGGGAATGCTACAAGTCTCGATGGCTGAGAGGGACCTGGGGGTGGTGGTGGATGTCAAGATGAACAACTCTGAGACTTGTAGGAGGGCAGCAGCCAAGGCCAACAGGATGCTGGTATGCATCGCTAGGGGGATCACCTCCAGAAGGAGGGAAGTGATACTCCCTCTGTATAACTGCTTGGTGAGGCCGCACCTGGAGTACTGCGTGCAGTTTTGGAGGCCACACTTAAAGCGGGACATTAACCTCCTGGAGAGGGTCCAGAGGAGGGCAACCAAAATGATTTGGGGCTTTGGGGACAGGACCTATGAGGAGAGGCTCAAAGAGCTAAATATGTACACATTGGAAGAGAGAAGGGACCGGGGGGACATGATAGAGGTCTTTAGGTACATGAAGAGGGTAAATAGGGGAGGAACAGTCGGGGTGCTTCGAAGGAAGGAGGAAGGGGCCACTAGAGGGCATGGCTGGAAGCTGGAGGGGGGAAGATTCAGGGGAGAAAGGAGGAGGTGCTACTTCACTGAGAGGGTGGTGGAGCCATGGAATGCACTGCCTAGGGGGCTGGTGGAGGCAGAGACAGTGGAGGGGTTCAAGAGGGGGTGGGACAGGTACAGCGGAAGGGTTCTGGAAGCAAAATCCAATGCAGCAAGAATATCCGGAACTGGGAAGGGAGAAGCCAGAGAAGGCGAGGGGGACAGCAAGGTCAACACCCAGGTTGGGGACTGACCAAACGAGCAGACATGAAAGACCATTAGGCCTATTCTGCTGGCATTTTAGTATGTTAGTATGTTAGATGGGGTCTCACCAACTGTCTGTACAGAGGGATAACAACTTCCCGTTTTCTGCTGGTGATGCCTCTCCGTATACATCCCAGTATACCCCCAGCCCTCCCAATGCACCCGAGCATCCTGCTAGCCTTCAAGCATAGGTACATAAGGGAGGCTATCAGAATTGCACTGGGCCCTAAATCTTTTGTAGGTATCAATATTACCACTGACAGAGAGATCACAGGTAACTTGACTTGGCAGATGCTGAATGGCTGTTACTAAGCAGCAGTGATGTCGTAGTCAATGAGGTAACAATGCTAATGATATAGTTGGGAGGACTAGTGACAGGTATGTCAGCTTTCAGGAAGAGTGCTGTCCCACACATCACACCTACTAACATTAGTTAAAGAGTCTTTAAATTAACCAAATGGAAAAGAAAAAGTACTTCAGATATAAAAAAGTAATGACTGACTGCTTTTAAAAACTAATATTAGTTTTAGGCAGTACATTAATTCTTTAAGTTGAATACTAAGTGTGTAGGTAGGTAGGTAATAGTGTATTGTTCCATCTTTTTTTTTTTTAAATGATCATTACAATCCAATACAGAATATAAACAAGGAGACATTTTACATGTGAATAAATAACATATAGACTAATATATGGGGTGCTGTGTGTAACGAGAATTTTACACACACCCCCAAGGTGTTGGATGCCACATAAAACCCGAGGGCAATGCCAGGGGTTGTCAAAGCATCAACACTGAGGGTGTGTGGGGTGGGTTTCCACCTACCCACATTTTGCAACTTCATATAATGCTGGGTGGTATTTTTTCGCCATAGCAATTATAAAAAAAAAAAAATACCTCGCTGTTCAGTCGGGTTCTGTGCATGACTTCGAGAACAGCAGGAAAAACTACAACTTTGTTTATGTGAGAGACATATCATATACTGTAATTTAAAACTGCAAGCCACATTAAAGTATAGCAAACTATTTTTATTTTTTACTTGAGCAGGTACTGAATCTTTGACCTGGGTTTCTATGGCAACCTGGTTACTTGGCAGGTCATGACGTCTGGGCAGGTGAGAGACAGAGCGTGTCATTTGTGAGGGACCGGGAGCAGGTGAGAGCAATTTTGAGTTTCTTGCTCATTTTTTTTTCTACATGTGGCTGCTGGTTCAGTTACGAGGAGCAGAGATGCAGCGTCTATGAGGAGAGCTAGAGGTGAGCGATGGGTGTTTAGCGGGGTCTGCCTCCAAGCAGTTAGTGTGTGCTAGGATTACATCAGACGTTTTCGTTAGTAAAGCTGAAGCTATGTTTGCCGTTATAACCAGCTGGTTATAACAACAAATTATAACTGGCTTTCACTATGGGAAAACATGTGACCCAGTAATTATAATCTGATTATAAATAGTCACATTATCTTATAGCTATAAAGGGAAATCCAGCATATGTTAGCTTATTTATGGCTTTCCAAAAGTTTTTGTCTAACTTTCTGAATTATTATAAAATAGTTTGCCACACTATTAATTTTAAAATCATCCTCTGCAGTAAGTATACTATCTAATAAAACACCATTTATTTTTTGTTGACCGGGTAAGTGCACTAGACAAATCCTGCCTATTTTCAGGCACGACCCGTGGGAGGGGGATACAGATGAATGCCAACTGACCTTGAACCAGATTAAGCTGTTGGTGGTATTTCTTTAGTGAATGAGGGATATTTGGCCAGGACACCGGGGAAATTCCCCTACTCTTTTCGATAAGTGCCATGGGATCTTTAACATCCACCTGAATTACCACCAATCCAGGCAGGGATGGGACCTCGGTTTAACGTCTCATCTGAAAGACGGCACCTCAGAAGTTCAGCACCCCTCTTATGCTACACTACAGTGTCAGTATTGGGATATTAACCCAAGTGCCAGATGTGGGAACTGAACCCACAGCCCTCTGATTTCCCGGCCTCAGAGGAGAGTGTGCTACCTACTGAGCCACTGACACTGCATTGTCTGTTTGTGGCATAGAGCTCAAAATGGGGCCAAGCCATGTTTTCCTTGCTTTGTTATACCATGTACATTTAAAAACTACATGATACAGATCCTCCTTTTCATGAACATTACAGCAGCATAAAGTATCCTTAACATTAGCGGCTTTTTCAAAGTGCACCTTTAATACATCCCCACACCAGGATTGGACCTGCACCTAAAAATTGCTGGCATCTGAGTGCAGTATTGGGGGGTACTGTACTGCTGGGGTGTGCCGTCCTTCAGATGAGACGTTAAACCGAGGTCCCTTCTGTCCATCTTGGTGTTGTCCTGGTGGGTGTCCAGGTGGAAGTAAAAGAATCCAGGGCACTCTTCGCAAAAGAGCAGAGAGCATTCCTGGTGTCCTGGCCAACATTCCCCTTCTCATAAACCGGTTCATGCAATTATCCAGGCTGTGTGTGGGTGATGATGTGCGATATGGCTGCCACCACACATTCAGTCTCTTCACTACCAGTCTAGCATTGCTTGTAAAGCACTTTGAGATACTGTGTATGAAAAGCGCTATATAAATGCTGAGTCATCTTCTTCTTCTTCTTCTTCTTCTTCTTCTTCTTCCAATTCAAAGAGCTCAAACCTAAACCTGGCATACATTTTTCTTTTAGCTGCATCTTTAAGAGTATCCAAGTAATATCTCATATAGGATAGACAAGTATTACTACTGCACCATTTAGTGCATCTAGCTGTGCTTATCTGCAATTAAATCCAAATTAGTAAAGTAATTGATAACTCTATTCAGGACATAGCTGTTATATCTAGACTTTATTCTGATATTTTGGCTGATATAGCCCCATAAGTTATTTAAATCATATCTAAAGAGGATTTTATGACATGTGTAAGCCAGTTCAAGCCTTTACAGTTCATTTGTTTCCACCTCAATGTCTCCCAGAGACACATACTTGATAATATATCAGTTTCAAGTCAAGATAATTTGGGGCAATAGTTAAGTAGTTTTGCATCAGCTAGGCTCTGCAGATTCGGCAACCCTAACTCGGCACATATATAACAAGCTGGAGTGGCTTTATTAATGCCCAAGATGGACTGTAACACTTGCAATAATGTTTTTTCCAATTTATCTATAGCTAGTGTTGCCCAGATTTCTATGCCATATAATATTTGTGAGTTATATTTGGCCTGTGGGGCTTTTACCAGAGGCCTAACTGCATTACCTCCATACATATACTTGAATTTTTTAAACCCTACTGCTGTCAATCTAGCCTTTTCAGTCCATTTTCTAAATGTGTTTTCCAAGAGAGATTCCAGATGTATACATTCACTAAAAAAAACAACCCACCAACAGCTTAATCTGGTTCAAGGTCAGCTGGCATTCATCTGTATCCCCCTCCCCCGGGTCATGCCTGAAAATAGGCAGAATCTGTCTAATGCGCTATCTGGCTAACAACAACAAGAAACAATAACAAAATAAAAAATAAAAAACCTACAATCCCTAGGTAGTTATAACTTTTGACCTCTTTTAGTTGCCTTGAATTAACAGTCCATTTATATTTTGTATTTCTGGCACCAAATACCAATATTTTAGACTTGGAATGGTTTATTTTCAAATCTAGCTTAGTGGATTGCTTGGCCAGTATAACAAATTTTTTTCTGAAGACGTAAAGGAGTCAAAGAAAAAAGGACAAGATCATCCACATATGCCAAAAGTGGGCATGGGACAGTTCCTATTTTGGAGAAATCGGTATGAGATTCCCCTATAGTTACTATTAGCTCATTAAGATAGATTGAAAATAGTATTGGAGCTAGTATACACCACTGGAGCACACCCTTATTAGTAGGAAGTGATGTTATTAATTGTCCCCTCAATACACTGGATTGTAATGTGACTGAGCTTTTCATATCCTTTGCAAAAGCATTCCCAATTGGTGTAAGGTATGTTTTCGTATTTGGCCCTTTGGTCCCCCAAACCCCATCAGGATCACTGATTAATTAAGATCCCAGGTTAATTAAAGGGGCAATGACTACTTCAGATAATGTTTAATCTCCTCCTTGTTTAAATGGATATACTATGTTATCTGGAAGCTCAGTATCCTGATGCTCAGGATACCAAGTCCAGGTGCCTGAAATCCACAGACCCAACAGCACCATTTGACCATCGTAATGTCAGGCAACATGACAACATATGCTGTTTCTTACAATGTGGGGTCTGTGCCCCTGCACCCCCCATTGTGGGGGACTTTCCCACACTTCTGCAACTTAAATACCTAACTCTGACGGGGAGTGGACCTGAGTAAAATATTATAGTAGTTACGGGGGTGCAATGCATAAAATGATGTGACTCAGACCAGAACCTGGGTCATACAGAGCATGCTGGCTCAGCCACTGGTGGTTTACCCCTACTCACCACTGGAGCAGCTCAGCCAGCAGACTCATCCAGCCATCCTTTCCTGTACTGCAGAAGGGGTAAGGTAACATTACGTCACATCCGCTACCTTACCCTTTTGGGCATTGCAGCATTGGGATGATCACTGTCGAGACACTGCACCTGTTGGGCAATAGTGCCTGGGCAGGAGAGTGTCATGATAGTGAGTCACAGGAATACATATGAACATACAAAACTGTCGGCAGAAAAAGTCCCACAGGTCTATCAAGTCTGCCTGATTGTGCAGCTCCAGAACCCAGGACACACAGAGCACAGTGGCCCAGTCACTGGTAGTTTACCCCTATACACTACTGGAGCAGCTCGGCCAGCAACCCATCCAGCCGTCCTTTGCCGTACTGCAGAAGGAATAACATTCCATCACATCCACTACCTTACCCCTTCAGGTATTGCAGCATTTGGATGATCATTGTCGGGACACCGCACCTGTTGGGCAATAGTGGCCAGGCAGGTGAGTGTTGGGCTAGTGAGTCACAGGAATACATAAGGGTACATATAAACATCAGTGTCAGTGGCTCAGAAGGTAGCACACTCGCCTCTGAGGCTGGGAGATCAGGGGGCTGTGGGTTCAGTTCCCACATCTGGCACTTGGGTTAATGTCCTAATACTGACACTGTAGTGCAGCATGAGTGGGATACTGCACTTCTGAAGTGCTGTCTTTCAGATGAGGTGTTAAACCGAGGTCCCATCTGCCTGGATTGGTGATAGTTCAGGTGGATGTTAAAGATCCCATGGCACTTATCAAAAAGAGTAGGGGAATTTTATTAAAGGTACAAAAAACCTTACATCACAGTATTTCACATATCATACCGGAGTTATAGATACATAACAGTAATTAACATTATGTAAATTTTATACATCATGGAAAGAAAAAAAAAAGGAAATCAAAATGTGTAAAGAACGAGGGGATCCCCAAAACAAACTCTGATTCTCTCAAGCGTACTTAAACATACATAAGGTTAAGTATTACTTTTTAAGTAAACATTTTAAAGTTTCTCCATAGATGTGCAACTTTATCTGGTGAAAATATCTGTATATCCATTTATTTTACACTTATCATTTCAGCTTCTATCTGCATAATTAATACTTTGTTTAAGACTTTTTGCTGTTTTAATACATACTGACATCGTGTTTGCCACAAAAAATATTGTATTACGGCAAATAGAACGTTTAAGGTGCTCTTATGATAGATTCTCCAAACACCTGAGTAATCTCCTAGTACTGGGCAGTATAAGTACTTCTCGAAAAAAAGGGCATTTTCCACTTAGTAGCAAGTTCTGCCCATACCTGCTTACTTGAGGGATAATCAAAATAAAAATGAGAAATACTTTCTTCCATATTTGCACATGTTAATTTGTGGCAATACCTTTCTGCTACTGGTTTGTGTTTAAGATTGTCTCTCACTCCCAACTTCCCCCAAGAACATAACCAGACAATATCCTATACTTTAATAGGGATTCTGGTGTCACTAAGTTTGTTTCTTGCCTAGTGTATTTTGGCTGAGGTACGTTCAGGGAACAGTAAAGTAACTTGCTGCACTCCATAAACTACATGAGAATAAAAACTTTTCCTATTTAAAGCAATCAGGGTCTGTTTCTCTATTTTTCATTGTTGTAATTTCTTAACAGAAGGGACAGCATAAGTTGGAACTGCTAACTGTGGCAATAGTTTAGAAGGGGTGTCAATCCATTTTACAAAGTACTTTTGCAAAGCACACTTTATCCATGACTGACATATTGACCCACTTGTCTCCCAAGCAGATTTAAAAGTGCTAAATAAAAAAACAGAATGAAAGAACACCACAGGATTTATCATACTTAGCCCACCTCTATTTTGTGGGAGGTAAGTGACATCTCTCTTGACTGGATTGAGTCTGCTGCCCCTAAGCATCTGGAAAAAAACACTAACAAGTCTTGTCTACAGATGCACCGTGGGGGGGGGGGTGGCAAAAATATAACTGACATATAAGAATATGGGGATAATACATTTTTTAATGATTTGAACATGCTTTTTCTTCCCAAACATCCATGTTTTCCAAAGACTAACCTTATTTTCACCTATATCTAACCGTTTTTCCAGTTATAAGAGGCTATGTCTCCTGGGCCTACCCATATGCCTAAAATTTTCTGAGGGATGGTGGAAATGGCAATACTGCTTATCTCTGTAATCATTGGATATGACTCATTCAAAGCTACAATTATGCTCTTTTCTTTGTTCAGTTTAGCACCAGAGCATTTTGCACAAGCACCAAAGGTACTAATAGCCTTTTCTACCGAGCTGATATTTTGAACTACAAGGGTAACATCATCTGCATATGCTGTGACTTTTTCTGGGATTAAGGTCTCATTAGGGGCCAGTCCTATAATTTGTTTATCCCACTTTATCGGTCGTATGATTGGGTCTAAAGCAAAGGTATAAAGTAAGGAACTCAAAGGGCATCCTTGTCTTACTCCTTTTAGGAGTAGTACATCCTCTCCAAATAGACCATTAACTGCCGGAATAATATTGGCGTTAAAATATAATTTTTTTATCCAGCCCACAAAAGTTTTTGGGATACCATAGGTCTCCGTAATATTAAATAAAAAGTGGTGTTCAACTTGATCAAATGCTTTAGATTTATCTAAAGCAACTACATAGCCTGTAAAATTTGGGGATTTACTAGCTTCACAGAGCTCTCTCAATATGAAGAGATTGTGCTGGATCTTACGTTCAGGAATAGCACATGTCTGAGCTGTATCAATTGAAGCTTCAGAGATTTTTATTAATCTAATATTCAAAATGTTTGCCAATGTCTTATAATCACTATTAAAAATGCTAATTGGTCTCCAATTAGATAATTTCTTCTTGTCTCCCTTTTTAAAAATATAACATATTATAGCAGTACTGAAATCCTTACAACTTAACTCTGTTTGTAACATAAAATTAAAAATGTTTGACAACATAGGGCTCAGAAAAGATTTATATTTTTTGTAGAAATCATTAGAGAGACTATCTATACCCAGTGAAGTTCCTGTTTTTAACTTTTTAATTACCTCACATACTTCTTCAGAAGTAATTGGTTGTACCAAAGTTTTCCAGCAGAATGTTCTAAGTGAGGTATTGGGGCTGTTAAAAAAATCCTTCACACTGCCATGTTTTAAGGGGTTTTGGGAGACAGTTTCCTTTAGGTTTTGCTGCACTAATGAAAGCAGTCCTAAATTGCCTAGCAGGGGAAACAGTGGAGGTAACAAGGAAGAGGATTGAGGAAGTGGGAAGATTGTGTGAGGAGACAGGGGAGTCTGTGGCCTTCTCCAAAGTGCTCCCAGAACCCTGTGCAAGCACAGTGAGAAAGGAGAGGATTAAAGAGTTGAACACATAGTTGGTAGAATGATGTCGAACTAAGGGGTATGGGGTTGTGGGCAGCTGGGGAAGTACCTGGGATAATAACAATCTGTTTGCAAGGGATAGGCTGCACTTGAGTGGGGAGGGGAAGGAGGTATTAAAACAAAGACTGGAGAGGTATATTGCGGCAAGGGTGGATTTAAACTAGATGGGGGAGGCAAGAGGACAGCAGGTAGGCAGGGATCCGCTAGAGTGGAGTCATAGCCTACCCCAGGCTAGCAGAGAAGGACTCAGGGAGGCCAAAAAAGGAGGGAGTAGAAGAGACGAGATGAAGGCTAGTGAAGGGAAGGGGGCAATATGGAGGGTGATCTCATTGAATGCAAGAAGCCTAGGAAACAAATGCACTGAGCTACAGGCACTCTTAGCAGTGTGGAGGGTGGATATTGCAACTGTCACAGAAATGTAGGCAACTGAGCACCAGGACTGGGATCCGGCAATCCCAGGATACAAATTATACAGGAAGGACTGTAAGAAGGGGAGGAGGGTGGGGTGGCAGTCTATGTGAGGGATGGGATCAAATGCACAGGGGATGAGGGGGAAGAAAGGAGAACAGAGGTAATCTGGCTGCAGCTCCTAGACTCAAGGAGTAGGAAACTAAGGCTTGGGGTGGTATACAGGCTGCTGTCCCAGTCTGAGGAGCTTGACAGGGAGCTAGCGGGACCAATTAAAAAAGGTATGTAGAAAAGGAAAGGTGGTCATCATGGGGGATTTTAACTTGCCGGGGGTTGACTGGAGCACTCCAGTCACCTCCAGTGCTAGGGAGCAAGTGCTCCTGGATGCGATCCAGGATGGCCTCCTGACACAGTTGGTTACTGTACCTACTAGGCTAAAGAACACTTTAGATCTGGTATTGTAGAATGGGGAGGCAGTGAGGGAAATAAAGGTAGAGGACACACTATCTGACAGGGATCACCAAACAGTGTGGTTCAATATCAGGATGTGTGGGGAGCCAGAGAAATTGGTTACTCGGGTGGTAAACTTCAGGGGGGGTGGACTTTGGAAGGATGCAGAAGGTACTGAAAGGGAAACTGGAGGGCTTAAGGCATGAGATAGATGTGGAGCTGAAATGGGATATTATTAAACAGGGGGTTACAGAGGCAACAGAAGCCTGCACCAAGGCACAGAGTAAAAGAAGCAGAGCAAGAAAAACATGCTGGTTGAACAGTAAGTTGTGGAGGTGGTGGAGGGAAAGAGTGGCTCACCAGAGGTTTAGGAGGACAGGGAATGAAGTGGACAGGAGGAATATGCAAGATGGTCCGGGAGGTGACCTAGAAAAGAGAGAAGCCAAGGCCCAGAGGGAGCTGAGATTAGCACAGGGAATTAATGGTGGGGAGAAAGACTTCTTCAGATACATCAGGAGAAAAGAAAGTGAAGGACAATAGTGAGGATAAAAAGGGGTGGGGGAGGATAGAAAAGGGGAGGACAGGCAGAAGCACTGAATAATACTTTGTTCCGTGTTCACAGAAGAAAAGGGGACCACTACCAGCATGGGCTGGGAGGGTGGGGAAAGGAGGAGATGAGGCGACAGATGGAAGAATTGAGGCAAGTAGAGTCCTAGAGGGACTGAGGACACTGACGGTAGACAAAGCACAAGGCCAGATGGTATCCACCCCAGGGTGCTGAGGAAGATGGTGGAGGTATTGGCAGAGCCACTGGCAGATCTGTGCAGCACCTTCCTGAAGTCAGGATGTTTGCCAACAGACTGGAGGATGACACATGTAATGCTATTACACAAGAGCAGGTCAAGGGATGAACCAGGTAATTATCGTCCGGTAAGGCTCACATCGATAGTGTGCAAACTCATGGAAATGATACTTAAGGAAACACTAGTGTTGTACCTGGAGGACAATGGCCTCCAGGATGTGAGGCAGCATGGGTTTGTTTCAGGGAAGTCTTGTCAAACCAACCTGATACAATATTATGACCGGTTGACAGGTGAACTGGATAAGGGTCGTGCAGTGGATGTTCTTTACTTGGACTTCAACAAAGCTTTCGATTCGGTGCCTCATGGGCAGCTTGGGGGGAAGCTAACTGGTGTAGGAGTAGGGCCAAAAATGATAAATTGGATTACAAGCTGGCAGAGTGGGAGGCTGCAGTGGGTTGTGGTGAGAGGGGAGCTCTCAACTCCAAGGCCGGTGACAAGTGGGGTGCCACAGGGCTCTGTGTTGAGGCCAGTATTTTTTGGGCTCTTCATATCAGACATTGGACATGGGGTGGTGAGCAAGGTAAGTCTGTTTGCTGACAACACCAAAATTGGAGCAGTGGTGGATGGAGAGAAGGGGTGGAAGCAGTTGCAGGGGGACCTAAGTTAGCTAGAGGAGTGGTCAGAGAGTTGGCAGCTGGGGTTAAATGCAAAGAAGTGTAAGGTTATTCACTTTGGGGTGAAGAACCCAAGGAAAGAATACTGGCTGGGAAGGGGTTAAGCTGGGGATCACAGAGGAGGAGAAGGACCTTGGGGGTAATGATAACGGGGACCATGAACAACACTGCCCAGTGCAGGACAGTGGCTGCAAAAGTGACCAAAATGCTGGGGTGCATAGCAAGAGGGTTTTCATCCAGGCAAAGTGAGGTGATCTTGCCCCCCTACAGATCACTGGTAAGGCCGCACTTGGAGTACTGTGTGCAGTTTTGGAGGCCATATCTAAAGCATGATATCAGGCTGCTGGAGGGGGTGCAGAGGAGGCCAACAAAGATGATATGTGGAATGGAGGGGATAGACTATGACAGCAGGCAGGGAGACCTCAATATGTACACCCTGGAGGATAGAAGGGACAGGGGGAACATGATAGAGACGTTCAAGTATCTGAGGGGAATCAATAATGATGGGGCAGATGGGGTCTTTAAGTTAAGGAGGGGGAGGGTCACCAGGGGGCATGGGCTAAGAATAGAGGGGGGAAGATTTAGGAAGGAAATGAGGAGACACTATTTCACAGAGAGGGTGGTAGCAAAATGGAACACCCTGCCAGAATGGGTGGTATCATGTAAATCTGTGAACAGGTTCAAAAGGGCATGGGACAGGGAACAGGGGAGAGTGAGGTTGGGGTGGCAGTGGGATGACAAAAGTGAGGGGGGTTGGGGCAGCTGCAAACTAGGGGTGTTGGCTGCACACTCGAGCAGACTTAGATAGACCGGGTGGTCTGTTTCTGCTGGCATATTCATACGTTCATATGTTCGTAATATCTACAAGAGTGTTATCTGGTGTGAATAAGCCTTCCATAATGGTTTTGTCTAGTCTTTGTTTACAGGCTTTGTATGGATCAGATGATGGTTGGCTGTTTGTTCCAAAATCTCATTTCCATGTCCAATGATTTTGCTCTGTCATATTGATAGATTTTCATTTGCTTTTTTATTTCCTGAATTTGTGCTTTATATTTCATATGATCTTTTGGAGGAAATAACATAAGTCTGTATAACTGGTTTCTGTACTCTAAATATTTAATGTATTTTGAATTTGCAGTGTTTTTACCATATAAGATGAACAGTGTTTTTAAATCATTTTTTGTATCAGTCCACCAGTCCCATAAATTATCATAAAAGCATAAAGTAAAGTTTCTGGCACCAAAAAATACTTCCAGCTGTCTCTGACATTCTGCTGACTCAAGTAAGGATGTATTTAGCCTCCATCTATGAATATGGGAGTATATTTTTGGGGATACTGCAGCTAAACTTAGGGAGCCTAAAAAGTATGCAATGGTTGGAAAATTCTGTAGGTTTAACTTCTATTTTATACAATTTTATATATTTGGACACTAGTATAAAATCAATATGAGAGGCATATATGTCTCTAAAGTAAGTTGCTCCTACATCTTTTTTCAAAGTTCTATAAGCATCTGATAAACCTGTATCTAGAATAATTTGTTTTAAAGCATGTGAGTCACAATAAACTTTCTGGATTATATTCCCTGAATATTTCAGATCTAGGCTACAATTAAAGTCCCTTCCCCAGATAATATGTTTCTGTGTGAATAGAAAAGGTTTTACTTCTTCAAAAAGTTCAATTCTGGCTGATTTAGTCTCTATACGTGCAATCTATGGCCAAAACCCTCCGAGGCTGTATATCAATAATTCTTGATATTCGTAAGTTAGGGTTTTTAATTAAAATTCCTGTACCATCAGCAGTATCTGTACCAAAAGTCCAAAAGGAGGGACCCCATGTCCAACTCCTTTTAACTTGGTTTATTTCAAAAATGGATGATAACCTAGTTTCTTGAACAAAGATAATTTCTGCTGCAATTTGTCCCAAGAAGGCTAAGATCGATATTTGCTTTTTGTAGTGCTTCAAACTACATATATTAAGTAAAACAATATGAATGGAAGCCATGCGTTATTTAAAGAAAAAATGTTTGTTCATTATTCCTCCTCATTTTAGGGGCCTTCCTCATGACTAGCTTTAGTTTTCCTTTTTTTCCCTTTTTTCCCTTTTCTTTCCTTAGCAAGTTCCGTAGTCCTACTTTCCTCTTCTTCAGTTATTATGTCAGACCTATGAGAGGTGTCAGACTCTGGCTCAGAATCTCCTGTATCCATTTGTAATGGGGAAAAGGGATTTTCCATCCGGGGGGGGGTTATGCTGTTTTGCCGATGCCCTTGTAAATCTTTTCTCTGTTTTAGCAATTTCAAAGGGGGAGGCATGCTTGTGCTTGATTTTCCATCCTTAGAAGTTTTGGGCACCTCTCTATGTTCTAGGTTATCCTGGGACTCCACCTCTTTCTCTTTCCTAGTGAGGGGTTCATTTGTTTTTGGAATTTTGGAGTCTGCATCACCAGAGGTTCCTTCTTGGGGCCCATCATGCTGTGGCCTACTTCTGCCTATATTTTCAGAAAAGTAGTGTCTTCTTTTCTATTGGGCTCTATCTACCAGGTCATCTTGGTCCCACCCCTCCGTTCTGTTTCTTTTTGCCCAGGGACACTGGTGAAATGCATGACCTTTGTCATCACAGAGATTACACTGAAAGATGTTTTCACATAGGTCAGTAGAATAGTCATACCCCCCACACAAGGAACATTTAAGGAAATCACAGACACTACTCAAGTGAGTCTTAGCCCCACATTTATAGCAGGTTCTGGGCTGCTCACCATAGAAGCAGACACCCCTGTCCTTACCCAAAAAGAAGCTATTGTGAAGGTGAATGATTTCTGAGTTAGCTTGAAATAATTTTATTTTAAATTTCCACCCTTCTGCCCAGATTCCCTCAGTGTCAATAATTGCCTCTGGGGGTCCCAAAATATCACAACTTTTCTGTAGCCAGTGGTATCTGTCACTAACATTTACACTTTCTTTTCTAAACATGATACAAATGTGTCTGATCTGAGGTTTAGTAAGAGGGATGGCATAGAAAAGGGTCCAAATGGGAGTTTGTTTAAGGTCATTATATTTTCCCAGAATCTCTCAAGACTGATGTTAGATTTAAAACTAACATCAAAGGTGTCTTCCCCTGATATATGTATTAATGCATATATCTCTGCTGGCACGAACTTCATAGATCCCTTCAGTAAGTTTTTTGCAACATAGTATCTGTCAGGGTGCTCAGGTAACCCCCCCCCCCCACAAATACCTCAGCCTAACAGCGTTCCTTCTAGGGGCCTGTTCAAGTTTATTTTTAAACAATTCTGATATAGGAATTTTTTGGGGTAATTAATTTCTATCACCTTGCTGGTTGGACTGCTCATGCTCTGTATCAAGCATTTCTGTATTGGTAGCATTTTGTTTCCCATTCTCCCGCCACCTTGACGTGCTCGGTGCTGTAGAGGTCTGGGCTTCCTCACCTAAATTCTGTGCAGTATGTATTACGGGATCCCAATTAGAAGAAAAATGTTTACCTGAGCTCAGGGTTTGTACTGCATCCTTTTTGTTCTCTGGCGTAGGCCTAAAGTGAATATTGTCACTCAAGTCTGGGTTGGCAACCCATTTACCCTGTTCATCGCTTTTCCAGCCTGACGAGTTAAGAGCTCCTTCAGCAGACCTAGTGTCTTGTCTGAGTTCCAAACTGCCTCCTAACCTGTTGTGAGACTGAAATGTCTCCTGTCTGCTCAGCTGGAGTGTTTGTTTCTCCCGTTTGCTGCATTTGCCTTGCAGCAATCTCTGTAGTGCAACTTTTTCCTGGAGTATCAGAACTACTACTTGCAGGCTTCACTGAGGCCTTCTTCACCTCTGACTGTGGATTACCAGTATTTCCATGCTATGTGTTTCCTCTGGTAACATTCTCCACCAATCTTTGTACATCCGTATGTATTGCGATATCAACCTGCAAAGACAAGGTAGTTTCAATCGGTTCCTCCGCTGTAACTTCAATTTGCTCAAGGTCCAAAAGTACAGGCAGGTCTTCAGAAACATCTGTCTCCATTACAGCCTCACTCTGTTCTGCCATCAGTACAGTGTGTGGGCTCCCTACTGATAAGAGTAGGGGAAAGTTTATTGAAACAAAATAAATCGTACAGTACCAAAACAAAAGCAATTTGCAAAAACTCATGTGGACTCAAAACAGAAGTAAACAAAAAAAAACAGAACAGAACTATGCATATCAAAAGACAATCCATCAGGTCACTGCAAAATCAGAGTCCGTGATCCAAGGAAGAGCTTTCCAAAGTTCAAGTAATGTCTCCTTAGAAAATAATGTACCTCATGTACATAAATGTTAGGTCTGTTACTATTTTCTTCTCAAGCTCTGAATAAGAACAGTTTTTGCTGTAGAGTAAGCAGACATCGAGCCATCCAAATATTCCATTTAATTACTACAAAACTAGATTTAACATGTCCAGAGTCCAAAGGGACCTACTGGGGAGAAAAACACCATACATAATATTCTGTAAGAAACCGTTTGAAATAATGGAGTGGCCAGACTTCTCACAAAAAACCCTCCAGTGCCAAATAAAAGAACACTAAAAAATAAGTGCGATATAGTTTCCAATTTGGAATACACAATCAGTCTAGAACATTGTCGGTCTTGAGACTGCTTGTGTTTATGGTTATCTTTGACGCTTAATTTTTCATGACACGACAGCCAATGAAAGTCCCACATGTGAGCAGGCACCTTTACACCAGAATAAAACCAATAGGGAAGGAAAATGTGTATTAGGGAACTTTTCAAAGGGCAACTGTATTGCACAAACGGTCAGGAGCAGATTATTATATAATACTTTATGAGAATTCATTAACAACATCTGGGTAGATACCCTCCACTGTTTCAAACGTAAAAACGTGTTTAATATATACCGGTATACCCAAACTTTGTCATATCACAGTTAATGAATCACATTCCCATAAATGAAACCATAACCTGCAAGATCATAGAACCAAGGTTCCCACTCTCTCTGAGTATTTATCAATAGAGGCCGAAGATTTGCAGTCAAAAAAATACATGAAAAAAAATAACAGAGGATTAATCATGTTAACACCTTCCAGAAATAGGTAAGTAAGTAACATTCCGCTTTACCAGTTTAAGCCGGCTTCCCACAGAGCTTGAAAGAAGAGACCAAGAACTGCAGTTTCTAATTGTTTAGGATTGGGAATACATAGCTTAAATAATGAAAAGTCGGTATCAAATAAGTCTTGATTAGAAAAACGCACTTCTTCTTCCCAATCTGCCCCTTATTCCATGAGGCAACCTAAGTTTGCCTTTTGTAATTTAGCAGACCAATTAAAAAGGTCAGAATCACAGTCCCAAAATAAACTCCCAAATGCGTTGAGGCCCTCAACAAGTTATAAAGGACCAATATGTGAAGGGGCTATTTTCGATCCTAACTGAATACCAAAACTTTGTAAAATTTAAACTCGACCGGAAAAATCACTAAAGGAAGAACATTCCTGGAAGGCAGTAACCACAGAGGCTGCATTAGCTATAATAATGCAGATATCGCTCTGTATATGCAATTGCCGATATGGCTAGATTAAAGTAGAACTAGAAAGGCATGAATCTGAGGATGAGTATTCAGACGGGGTAAAACATCTAGAAAAATACATATAACAGAAGGCTCAAAGGACACCCTGTGCGACTCTCTTTTATGGGGATCATAGCTCCAACCCAACCATTTGCAACAGGCACAACAGTGGCAATCCTATAAAAAGTCTTAATCCAGCGAATCATTTCACCAGGCACATGCATAAAATGTAGTGCCTTTCATAAAAAATCATGGCTAACTGAATCAAAGGCCGCCTTCTGATCTACCGATACAATAAAACCCAAAACAGAGTCTGCATAGCCATGAGAAAGTAATTCTCTCGGAGAATCAAATGGTCAGAGATTCTCCTGTTTGGTATCAGAGCAGGACTGGAGCAGGGTGCAAACCACTTATGCTATCCTCATAAGACGTTGTACAATGATTTTCATTAATAACTTAAAGTCAGTGTTTATCATACATAAGGGACACCAATTCTCAAGAGAATGTATATCTCCTTTCTGTTTATAGATATAAATCAAAGTAACTCTTAGTAAAATATAAAGGGATAAACCTACACTAGCTTAACAGGGAGGTAAATACTGAAGTTAATCTAGGGATCAGGTGGTCACCCAGTACCTTATATAGGCAGCGGGAGTCCATCTGACCAGGAGTCCTCCGTAGGGTAAGGAAGAAATAACTCACTTCAATTCTAACTCAGTAACAGGTATACAGGCTGAGCTGAACACGGCTGTGAAGGGATAGGGATGTCATGTCCTTATACAACACTGCAGGATCAACATCTGCAGCTGGAAAGGAAGAAAAGAGGGCAGTCGTAACATGTCACTATCTGACAGATGTCAGACTGAGAGGTACATAAGGTGCCATCAGAATCAGCAAGACACAACATATTATTTTGTGTAATTTGTTGAGAATTCAACTCAAAGGGCCAAACAACAGCCCTCGTGCCTAGCACATTAAATTTGTGTTGATGATAAAGTTGCTGTGATTGTCTAGATTGGAATTTCAACATATCATTCTGAATTAAGTGCAATTGTTGAGAAAGATCTTGTCCTGTCATATAAGCTATTGTCCATTAAAAATTGTATTGGTTTTCTTCAACAAACAAAACAAGGACAAACAAACAAATATTCACATGAGAAGGGATCCAAAAGATCATTGTACGTAACATTCAGATAAGACTAACCTGCACAGGACCCATTCTCCAACCCTCCCTCCTCCCCTCTCACTCCCTCAAACCCACCCAAACACATACCTTCCCCCCTTCATGCAACACGGCATTACCAGACTGACTCGTGAATCCATTTGCTCTGTAAAAGAAACAATACCACAACTATATACAGTGGACCTCTTAAAGAGAAAACAGTGTATGTAATGATTCCCATTTCTTTTTGTATCTCTTGGGTTGATTATTAAGACTGGCTATAGTTTTCTCTGTTCTCAAATTGGCAAGTAACTCTTAACCATTCAATATAGGCAATGTCATCACTGTCTTTCCAATGCCTTAAAATTATCTTCTTGGCAGTAATAGAAATAAGAGCCATATGGTAACGCTCTAACTGAAATACTGATTTTACTATAATCACCTAATAAACAGATATCGGGATAAATAGCTCCTTCAGACCTAACAATGGATCCGTGTTGTTGTATCTTGATACATAAAGCTGTAGCTTTAGAGCAACTTCAGAAAATATGGTAATAGATCCTCTTCTACCACATCAAGTACAAGACGGAGTAGAGAGGAGCCCCATTTTGAATAATTTTTGCGGAGTATAGTATAAATTATGCAATATATGAAATTGAGTGAGACGTAATCTATCCTGTGATACAAATTTATGATAGTTCTTCCATAAGGATTCCCAATGTAGATCCTGAGTAGGAAAAAAAGAGGTCCAGAAATCTGAGGGGGCGAAGCAATTTGGATAGGCCCAGTTATAAAGCATTTTATAAGCTTGAGAAACCATTTTTTGAGCCCCAATTAGGGTATCCAACTCATTCCTAAAACTTCTTGGACTTAGTTGAGGAGAGAGATATACAAACACCTTTACAATAAGATGTCTTAATTGGTAAATTTAAAAATATATGTACCAGGCAGCTTCAAAACCGATATTATCTCGAAGATGATAACCACTTATGTCCTCTGTAAATTAACAAGGCAAGGGTAGGTCCCTAATAGATGCTAACCAAGTGGTGGTAAGTGATTTATTATTTATCTTGTTGGGATTACCTCAATCGGTTGACATACTCGTCCAGGTATGGTTGTATTTGAGAAAATTACACAACTGCTAATGCACTCTAACTGAAATTGCTATTGGTGCTGGTTTTTAACTGCACCGTAAAGAGCTAGATCTAATATAGAAGAGAGCTGCCAGATTTAGCCCATGGGCCACCGTAAGAGAAAATTCAATTTTAAGCCAGAGAGGAGAGAATGAAGAAGAGAGAATTTCTTCCCTCAGTGTGAGCCATCTCAGGTATTTAGAAATATACACAGCCCAGTAATAAAAGGTGAAGTGAGGAAGGCGCAGACCACCCATATCTTTGGGGGCAGCCAACTTATAATATGCCAATCTAAGATGCTTATTCCCCCATATAAACTTATTAATCATCTCATGAATTCTACGGAACCAGGAAAGAGGTAACCAAATATTAAGCAGATTCATGGGATAGAAAAGCCTTGGAAAAACATTCATTTTAATTAAATTAGTCCTACCCCACAAGAAAATAGGGAGTTTAGACCATATTCCAAGATCCAAATCAATGACTCTAAGTAGCGAATCTAAATTAAGCTTCTGCATAAGAGCAGTATTTCTGGAGATAATTATACCAAAGTATTTTAAAGTATCCTGTGCCCAAGAAAGGCCAAAAGCTCCACGGAACTCCACTGAACCTTATGATTAAGGGAAATATAACCGCCTTGTCCACATTTAACTTATAATTAGATAAGAGACTATATTCTCTGATGACAGGAGTATAGCTGAATCGACCTTTCAGGATCGGACAATTGTAAAAGAATATCGTCCGCATATGCTGAAACCTTAATTTGATGATCAAGAACTGTTATGCCCTTAATCTGAGAGCACCCCATTAGACAGCGAACCAAAGGCTCCAAATACAGGTTAAAAAGTAAGGAAGATAGCGGACACCCTTGCCTGGTACCAGATTCTAATGGGAAAACTGATGACATCTCCCCATTCACTGTGATTCTGGCAGAAGGGCCCTGATATAAAGCTCTTAACCATTGCTGAAATTCGAAGGGGAAATTATAGGCCTTCAATGTACCAAACAAGAAATTCCAGTTCACCCTATCGAAAGCTTTCTCAGCGTCCAAAGAGACCAGCACAGCCGGGTGATGGGCATCTCTTGAGACAGATAAAACATGCATTAATGTTCTAAGATGATCCACAGAGGACCGCCCTTTCATGAAACCTACTTGTTCCAGTCCGATAAGAGACGGTAAAACCCCATTGAGGCGGGTGGCTATTAATTTGGTCAAGATTTTAATATCCTGATTTAAGAGTGAAATGGGACGATAACTGGAAGTTAATTCCGGGTTATGCCTCGTTTTGGGTAATACCACAATTAAGGCTTCGATTAGCGTGGAGTCTACCTCAGTTTCCTTTAAAATGTACTGATAAAGTATATGTAATAAGGGGATAAGCTGCTTTTGGAATTGTTTATAAAAGTTAGAAGAGAACCCGTCCAGACCTGGGGATTTATCAGAGGGTAAACTGTCAATTGTCCTAAGTATCTCCTCCGACGAGATAGGCATTATTAATAATTGTTGTTGTGAGATGGACAGAACTGGTAAGTTAACTTCTTCTAAATAGCGATCCACTTCCTGAATAGTAAGGGGCTGTGGCATCGATCTATATAAGTTAGAATAATAGGTTTTAAATTCTGAGACTATATCCACCGGGGAGGTTTTCTGAGTACCGTCTGTGTTAGATAGAATAGAGGGAATGTACCTGACTGATTCCTGTTGTTTAAGACGTAGCGCTAAAAGTCTTCCTGTTTTTTCCCCTTGATCCGTATACGAGGCCTTAGTCTTCTGTATAGCAAATTCTGCCTTTTCCCTTAAAATTTCCAGGTACCTATCCTTTAATTTGCACAATTTAATACTCGCTTCCTTGGATAGGGAAGCTATGACCTGAGCCTCCAAGGCCCTTATTTGTGTGAGCAAGGCAGTTAATTCCTGTTCCCTTTTCTTTTTCCTTTGAGAAGAGAGACTAATCAACACCCACCTCATATACACTTTAAATGCGCACCATAATAAATCTGCTCTAGATATAGACCCCATATTAAACTCTATAAATTGTTCAATATGTCTACTAATGGTACTAATCATTGCCTTGTCTTTCAACAGCTGGTTATTAAGCTTCCACTGTGTCGATCTACCCAGCTTGGATACCATGGACAGTTGGCAAATCACCAGTGAGTGATCAGAAGGTAGACCTGGTTGAATAGATGCTTCAAACACTCCAGCTAATAAATTTTGGGAATAAATATATAATCTGTTCATGAAGAGGTCTTATGTACTGGGGAGGTGAAGGTATAATCCCTGTCACTGGGATGGAGTACTCGCCATACATCACATAGTCCCATGCTATCAATAAATTCCCGAGAGGCCCAATGCACTTGTGAGAGCCTTCTATGTTGCCCCGATGTACAGTCCATCATAGGATCAAATACTATATTCATATCCCCACCCAAGATCATGGGTAATGATAAAAATGGAGCTAAGACATTAACCAGTTGCATAAAAAACCCAGGAGAATCATAATTAGGCCCATACATACTCCCCAATAACAATTCCGTAGAATATAAACGACAATGAATAAATACACATCTGCCTTGAGGATCATTAAGTACTTGAAAAAGTGTAAAAGGAATCTTTCTAGAGATAAATATGAGAACCCCACAACTTTGGGATGTACCTGCTGAGGAGAAAACATGACCAACTTGTTGTCTCCGCATCCGTAACGCCTCAGAATCTAAGAGATGAGATTCCTGAACAAACACAATTTCAGTAGATAATAATGCCAAATGCTTCAGGACTTTATATTGTTTTAGCTGGTGTCTCAGTCCTTTCACATTCCATGAGGCAAACTTTAATAAATTCGTCATAATATCACCTTAGCAATAGTACATAGGGTATATGGGAGTAAAATACCGATCCACCTTCTAATTCTACCTCCTCGCCTTGGTCTCACCGTATTGCTGTATACCCCCTTTCCCCAACCCCCTTCCCTCCCTCTCCCCTAATGTATCCCTGCAACTCAAAACTAAAACCATAAACACATAGTCCCTCGAGCCACCCAACCCCCACCCCTACTATTATGGCCCAAGCCAGCAGCTAACTACACAGCAACCACCCCGCCCAGCCATCCTGACCCACCCAAATGCCACATTGCCATAATTAAGGACCCCAACTCACACTTAATATCCTTAACAATCAGGTGTCTAGTGTGAGAAATACTACCCTAATACTGCAGTGCATCCCAGCAAGAAAACATTAATTTAAGCTCTACCTCTAGACCCTAATATGGATAATCGGGCATCCCTTGTACAAAACCTGAATATTTCCTCAAAAATTAAAATAAAAGTTCTGGAACAAAACTAAAACCTAGTGGCATCATTCAAATGTCACCTAATTCCAAACCTCGACTAGATGTATGCTCTTTCGACTTCCACCTTTTGTCACTTTTAATTAACATCTCTATGAAGCCTTAACCTCACCCTACCCTATCAAGTCCCATTTGCATGAAATAAAGACATATCTAAGTAAAATAACGAGTCTCTAGGGCCATCCAAGTAGCCTGAACTCCGATGCCTGTAAGAGACTGAGACTCCTTCTAAACCCCTAATATGGATAAACAAACATTCCTTGACCAGTATATTTTAACCAAGAACTAAAATACTTTTAAGTAAAACAGAACTGGAACTGTAATGGCATCATTCAAATGTCTCTGGATTTTTTAATTAGCATCTCTGTAGAGCCTTAACCAACCCTGCCAAATCCCATCTGCTCGAAATAGAAACATAACTATGTGAAAAATCGAGTCTCCGGGGCCATCTATGCACAATGAACTCTGGTGCCTGTAAAAGACCCAATAGTCCAGTCTATGGCTTCCTCATGTGGGCAGAGACGAGAATCGCACCTAAGACTCTTCATATTTCTCGCCTCGCAGATAATGAAACAGGCTCCTTTGTTCCACTTCAGTCAAGGGTTGGCCACAGGAGCTACAATGTTACCAGACAGGCAGCAAATCTCCACAAAGGAAGCTCCATACAAATGGCAGAGCATATAAGACTGCTGTTCTTAATGTCTTCCAAACAGCCACTTCAAACCAAAAGATAAAGTTCACTCAAACCACATCCATAATTCGATTATACTCGCCTTTTTATCTATTTTTAACCGAGCTTGGTGCCCTACCCTTCTCAGGCACATCAGCGATCTCGAAATAAATCTGGAAAAGCACGCTTCAATTCTGTAGCCGCCGACTCTGCATCTTCAAAGATGGTCCAACTACCATGCATAAACACTTGAAATCTCGCCGGCTACCCCATTCTAAACTTAATACCAGCAGCAAGTAACTTAGTTACCACTTGATGAAAAGAGGCTCTTCTTTGCCTTACTGATAATGGCAAGTCTTGGGCTACTCGGACCTTCGATTCAGCCCAACGGATTTCTTGTAATCCTTTAACCTTTACAATAAAATGCTGGCGCTCCTGGTAATTTAGAAATCTAAAAATGAATGTACGAGGAGGGGACCCCTGTGGTGGGGGTGGACGGAGGGCTCTGTGGGCACGTTCAATAATGTACTTGTCCCCAAAGGGTGAGGGACCAGCTATAGACTCACTCTAACTTTGAGCAAAACCAACAGCATCTGGACCTCTTCCTTTTCTGGTAGCCCAATTAACACTGCATTATTGCGCCTGCTCCTGCCTCCAAATCTTCAACTTTACTCCAAGCTTTGATTCTGTGCCATGTGGAAGTTAACTCTGTCTCCATTCTTTGCTGCTTTTTTTCAGTGGAGAGCAATCTAGCTTCATTATCCGAGGTATGGGTTGCCACGTCCTCAAGAGCTTGTGCCATAGATTTAATTTCTTCAGAGATCGATCGGAGCTCCGATCGAAAAGGTTTAAACTCTTCCAGGAATCAGGAAAGAGTAAGTGGCTCAGTTTCAGAATCTCCGGGAGTGGGGCTTGCCGAGCTAGCCATATCAATGGCCCTTGCCTTCTTAGGAGCCTTTTCTGGGGTTGATGGCGGCGTATGTTTCAAAGCCGATTTCTTCATTTCTTGAGACTTCTCATCAACTCTCCTTCGATATTCAGGTAGGGAACAGGTTCCAACGTACAGATTGCTAATTATCTGGGTAATTGGCAAATTTTAAATGTTGTTTTAAGCCAAATTAGGTGGTCAGGTGGCCGGAGCAATCTCGAGAAGCTGCTATCCAGCAAGCTGCATCACGTGGTCTCCCGTATAAGCTATTGTCAACAAGGACTGAAAATGTACTCTTTTCTGTAAATATTCCAAATATTCTCTTCAACATTTTTGATGACTATATTTTTTCAAAAAGAGCACCAAATCATGTTTAGTGTCTGTCCACCATGCAATAGGGTCTGCGTAACAAATAAAAACGGATTTCCGGGCCTGAATAAAGGATAAAAGGGACTGCATGAAAGTCGGAATTTGCAACAGAGATATGTTGAATTTCCAGAGTCCTGGTCCTTTGCGAACAGTGACATCAGAACCAAGGCTCATGGAAAGCAGTTTATGATCAGAAAATCCACAGCTTGTACAGTAGCAGAGGTAATTGGGAGTGTGCAGGACAAAAACACAAAATCAATTCTGGTAGCCAGCTTACCCTTTTGAAATGTAGAGTATGTTTTTAGTAAAAGAGTAATTGGCATCTGTAGATGAGCAGTCGAACCAACTTCCCTAATTCGTGGAGTCACAAAACAATTTCTGGTAGTAGCAAAAGAGCTTTTGTCAAGAAGACTTAAGCCACAGTTAAAGTCACCAGAAATATCAACTGAAAGGAGGTATGCAAATACAGGAGAGAAGAAAATAAAGCTATACATGCAGACTTAATTTGGGGAGCATAAATATTAATAACTGATAAGGGCAGGGCCCAATTAAAAATCTAAGACTAACACTCTGCCAGGGCTACGCCAATCAATTTTAGCAAACAAAAATCTGGGATATTGAATAAGATCACAAGTCCGAACAGGAGTCCAGGCCAATGGACCAAAAAGAAGGACCTAGAAGCCAGTCCTGTTGTGCCTGTCGAATCTCGTGGGTGGTATGGAGTCGTGTATCCTGCAACAGAAAGATCCCCATAGGTAAGAGCTGTAAACAGGAAAAAATCAATCTTCTTTTTGCCAGACGCTTAATACTATTCACGTTAATAGTATGACAAACAAAGTGAGACATAACACAAGGAGAACAGAGACACCTTATGATTTCCTTTTTCCTATCACCTTTTTCCCTTTTAGCTTAATCCTGGCCTTCCGCTTCTGAGAAAGACCAGCACCCAGTTGAATCTCAGAATCAGTAATACCATCCGAGAGGGAAGATGCAACAGAGGAAGAGTCAGACTCACCTCCAGCATCATCAGAAACAGTTTGGAGTAGCTCAAAGGCATTAGACAAAACCACAGGAGGGGGTTCCAAAAGCAAAGGAGGAGATGGTAATGCCCGGGGGTAATTTCTAATAGACCTCTGACGCATAACACTAGTGGGTACTCAGGGGTGGCATAGTACTCAGGCCTGGAGCAGGGTCCAGGACAAGCTGGACAGATTGGACAGGGTCAGGGGTAGGAGGGGTCATCTCAGTAAGCGGTGCCACACAAGAGGCCACCGGGGGTACCACAACCTGATCTACAACAGGCTCAGGGACCTGCAATAGAGGTCGAGTGACTACTGAAGTAGTCTCTACTAAGGAGGTCCTAAGATGAACCTTCTGGGCTTGCATGATTACAGAACGTTGATCAGCACCATCATCATGTGTGGCCTGATTATGAGCAGCCCATGGCCAATTTTGAAACGTATGACCCAGCTCATCACAAAGATTACATTTACACTCATTTAGACAGTGAATCCTCACATGACCCAATTCTCCACAGGTATTACATTTCAGCTTATCACAGACATTACTAAGGTGAGAGGGGTCTCCACACTGGTAACAAGCTTTCAGTTGTCCAGGGTAAAACAAGACCCCCCTATCACGACCTATAAAAAAAGAATTAGGTAGGTGCACTGGACCAGAATCATTAGAGTGTAACAAAACCTTAACCTTCCAGCCTCCAGTCCAAATATTCTCCATGTCCAATATTGCCTCAGGCTGACCCTGAACAGTACAACGTTGTTTTAGCCAATAGACAAAATCAGTGACGTCAACACCTTCGTTCTGAAACAGGACGGTAATATTCTTAAAGGCTGGTTTGGAAAGGGGAATGGCCTTAAACGGGGTCCACAGGACAGTATTTCTTAAGGCATGATATCATGACCAAAAACGCTCCAAGCCACGAGGCGTTTGGAAGCTGACATCAAATGTAGTTTCGCCAGAAATATGAATCAGTGCATAAATTTCGTGAGAAAAGAATTTCAGAGAGTCCTTGAGTAGTGTCCGAGCTACATACACTCAGTCCGGTGGCTCAGGTAAACCGACCATATAAGCCAATCGTACCACATTATGCCGCTTTGCAGCCAGAATTGGAAATTTAAACATGGAGGAAAAATAACGATTTGGCTCTATTTTCTTTGAGGGGGCTCCACTACTGCAGGAGCTGTATTCTCTGTAATGGTAGTGGGAGAAGCAGCACAAATAAGAGAACCCTGCAAAGGTTCCAAGACTGGGTGCTGGGTAAGTTCCAATTCCTTGGGGAGACACAAGGGTAAGACATAGGCAGACTTCTGTTTGGTGAATGCTGCAGCTCAGGAAAATCATTGAGACAGGAGGACCGAATAGGGGACGGATCAGAAACCCACTTCCCCTCTGTAGGTTCCTGCACCCAGCCAGCTCCTTGCAATGCTGTTTCTACAGACCAGGTAGGTGTTGTAGCAGGATTGGTATCAAGAGATAGCAATTGAGAGGGAGAGTGTGTCACAATAGGCAAACTAGGCACTGTATACAATGATGTCACTGTAGTCTGCAGGGGCAGCTGAGAAGCAGACGGGAGTATTCCAGCTGAGAACTCACCAGGATGGGCTGCACAGGACGGCACCTCAGCCACTTGAAAAGGCAATGTCGTCTGTTGCAAAGTATTATTGTGGGCTGCAGGAGACATACATCCTGCCAATCTGACTTCACGAATCCGTTGCAGTTCTCTGTTCAAATTCTTCTTTGTAATCTCAAATCGACATTCTGCATCACCCAAATGGTCCTGAAGCTCCTTTTCAGCCAAACAGACAGTAGCAGAGTCAAAAGTGGAAAAATTCCTCATTGGGATGGCAAGGGGTAAAGACGTTTGAAAGTCCATGTCAGGGTGACCCAGCAGAGGTTCTAAAGTTGTAACCTGTAGTGTAGATTCATTTTCTGCAGTAGACACAGAAACCAGCTTTGCTTCAGTAGTTGCAGACGTGGTCTCTACACACACAGAGGCAAGAGTTGAGACCAGGTCTCCCACCTCCATCGCCACCTCCTCAGCAAGCAAGTGTGCGACTGCCATCTTGGACAGAGGTTCCTCCACTGACGAGTAGGGGAATTTCCCCGGTGTCATGGCCAAATTTCCCTTATTCACTAAAAATACCACCAACAGCTTAATCTGGTTCAATTTCAGTTGCTTACCATCTGTATCCCCCCTCCACCCCGGTCTCCCCTGAAAAAGGGACTTCTAGGCCCAGTGGGCTTACCGGATCAACAAAATTCAATCAACAAACAAACAAACATATGAAGTTGCCATCAGAAAAAGGTCCACAGGTCTCTCAAGTCTGCCTAATTGTGCAGCTCTTAGTTTCATATTATTACAGCTGCCCCAGCCCCAGCCCTACCCAAACCCCTCCCTTCCTCCCCTTTCCTGGTCTTTCCCTCTTCTTTGTGTTCTTGTCTGTACTAATTCTGCCCTTGACTCTATCCCAACCCCACTTAAAACTAACTACTAGAAACATAGACATAGAAACATAGACTTTGACTGCAGATAAGGACCACTTGGCCGACCTAGTCTGCCCATTTCACTACCTACAGGATAAGCTGCAAATCCTAGTTAACCAACAGCCTATTTCTTCCTACCCCCCCACAAGATTTACCTAATGTCTGTCCCATGCATTCTTGAATTCTCCCACAGTTTTAAACCCCACAACCTCCTCAGGAAGGCTGTTCCATGCATCCACCACCCTCTCTGTGAAAAAATACTTCCTCACATTTTCACTGAGCTGTCCCCCCCTCTATCTTCAAATTGTGTCCCCTTGTTCTTGCACATCTCTTTTTCTGAAAGAAGTTACCATCTTGGACTTTGTTGATTCCACTGAGGTACTTAAAAGTTTCTATCATGTCCCCCCTCTCCCTCCTTTCCTCAAGGGTATACATTTTAAGCTCCTTTAGTCTCTCCTCGTATGGCTTCTCTTACAGACCCTGCACCATTTTAGTTGCTGTCCTTTGGACTGCCTCTATACTGTCTATGTCCTTGCGGAGATGGGGTCTCCAGAACTGGATGCAGTACTCCAGGTGGGGTCTCTCCAGGTAGGGTCTCACCAACTGTCTGTACAGAGGGATAACAACTTCCTGTTTTTCTGCTGGTGATGCCTCTCCCTATACATCCCAGTATCCCCCCAGCCCTTCCTACTGCCTTCTCACATTGCTTGCTAACCTTAAGGTCATCTGATATGATTACCCTCAGGTCCCTTTCCATTTCTGTTGTTGTTACTACCCTTCCCCCATTGTGTAATCTTCCCCTGGGTTTTTGTTTCCCAGGTGTATTATTTTGCACTTCTTTGCATTGAATCCAAGCTGCCGTACTTCTGACCATTCCTCCAACCTTGCCAAGTTCCTTCTCATCCTTTCCACGCCTCCTTGTGTATCAACCCTGTTGCAGATCTTTGTGTCATCTGCAAAGAGGCATACTTTTCCTTCCAGTCCCTCTGTAATGTCCCTTATAAAGATATTAAAAAGGACTGGACCCAGTACTGAACCCTGCGGTTCCCCGCTAGTAACCCCTTTTTCTTCAGAGGGGACTTCATTTACAATTACCTTCTGTGTCCTGTTACCCAGCCAATGTTTTACCCAGGCTACCACCCTGGAACCCAGTCCCAGTCTGGTTAATTTGATTATTAATCTTTTGTGTGGGACTGTGTCAAATGCCTTGCTAAAGTCTAGGCAGGCCATGTCCATAACCCCTCCCTGGTCTATTACTTTGGTCACCCAGACAAAGAAATCAATTAGATTAGTCTGACATGACCTTCCCACTGTGAACCCATGCTGCCTTGGGTCCTATGCCCCACTGGCCTCTAGGTACTCAACAATCCTTTCCTTCAGCAGTGATTCCATCACTTTCCTTACCACTGAGGTCAAACTGACAGGTCTGTAGTTTCCTGTCTCTGTGTTGCTCCCACTTTTGTGCAGGGGAATCACATCCGCCTTCCTCCAGTCCTCAGGTACAACACCATCCTGCCATGATTTGTTAAAAAGGGTAGTCAGTGGTGTCATTAGTTCTCCTCTCAATTCTTTTAGAATTTTGTGGTGAATTCTGTCAGGTCCCATTGCATTGTCCACCTTCAGTTTTAGGAGTTCTTTCAGAAGCCTTTCTTCTGTGAAAGGACTGGAATCGACCCCCCCATCCAGAGTGCTTCTGTTAATTGGATTAGGCATCTCCCCCCCCTTTTGTGAATACTGAGCAGAAGTATTCATTCAGTATCCCTGCTTTTTCACTGTCCCTCTCTGCCCACCCCACCATCCATTCTATTCAGCCTCACTATCCCTCACTTTGTCTTTCTACACTCCCTGATGTACCTATAAAAGGTTTTATCCCCCTTCTTAACCTATTTGGCTATCTTTTCCTCAGTTTGGGCCTTTGCTATTCTGACTTCCCTCCCTGCTTCCTTCTGCCTTAACTGGTACAGTTCTCTGTCCTGCTTCTTCTGTGTTTCTTTATACTTCCTAAATGCTATCTTTTTCTCCCTAACCTTCCCCGCCACCTCTTTTGAGAACCATAGTGGCTTTATCTTTCATTTTGATTTGTCTCTATCCTTAGTTCAATTAAATCCTCCAGCAGTGCATTCCATCTCGCCGTCACTCTCTCTGTAAAGTAGTGCCTCCTCATCTCCCTCCTGAACCTTCCCCCTTCCAACTTCAGACTGTGCCTCTTAGTGACTCTTCCCCCCTTTAAGTGGAACAGTCCTCCCTCTCTGATTTTGTTTATGCCTTTCAAGAACTTAAAGGTCACTGTCATGTCCCCTCTTTCCCTTCTGTCTTCCAGCAAATACATGTTGAGCTTCCTCAGTCTTTCCTCATATGGCAACTCCCCCAGTCCCATAATAATTTTTGTAGCCCTGCACTGCACCCCCTCCAGTAATCACACATCCTTTTTGAGGTATGGGCACCAGTACTGCACACAGTATTCCAAGTGTGGCCTTACCAGTGGTCTATACAAGGGCAGGATGACCTCCTCCTTTCTAGAGGTGATCCATCTGGCAATGCACCCCAGCATCCTATTTACCCTTGCTGCTGCTCTCCTGCACTGTGCTGATACCTTCATGTCCCCTGTGACTATTATGCCAAGGTCCCTTTCCTCCTCTGAAGCTGTTACCTGCACCCCCCAGCCAGAAGCTGGTTCTGAGATTTCTTGCTCTGAGGTGCATGACCTTGCACTTCTTAGCCTAAACCCCAACTGCCATTCCCTAGACCAGTGTTTGGGTTTAGCTAGATCCTCCCTGAGTGCCTGCTTCCATTCATCATTGTCCACTTTTGCACAAATCTTAGTGTTTCTCTTGACCCCTCCTGTAATGTCTCCATTGAAAATATTGAACAAACCAGGGCCCAGCACTGAACCCTGTGGTACCCCACTTGTTACTGGCCTTGGCTTGGATGTCTCCCCCCTTACAACTACTCTCTTTTGTCTGCCCTGCAACCAGCTGTCAACCAATCCCAACAGTTTCTCGCCCACCCCCATATCCCTCTGCTTGCTTATTAACCTCCTGTGGGGCACCGAGTCAAAAGACTTGCTGATGTTCAGGTACACGGCATCCACAGTGTGGCCTTCACCAACCGTCCTAGTGACCCAGTCGAAGAAGTCAATCAGGTTAGTTTGGCGCGATCTTCCCGAGACAAACCCATGCCATCTCTCATTCTGGAGATCATTACTTTGAGAAAGGTTATCAACCTCTCCTTTAGAATGGTCTCCATCTACTTCACCACCATGGAAGTCAAGCTTACTGGTCTGTAGTTGCCTGGTAGGTCCTTGGGTCCACTCTTTTGAAGGGGCACCACATGAGCCATTCTTCAGTCCCTAGGTACCTTCCCCATCTTCCCAACTTCCAACTTGACTTCATCTACCACCACTCTGGCACCCTCTCCTTTCTTCCCCCATACCACTGCCCCCCACTCCTGCTATGATGAGCAACTCGCAGGATCATCCACCCAAGGTCACTGGGCCCTTCCACCTCCAATCCCCCTACTACAATATATGACACCCCTCTAGATTCAACACCTACACCCTCTCGTACAATCAACACTGTGCGCTCTCATAAACTCTCCTTTAGGACCTTACGACTCTCCACACTGAAGCTTCTACTCCTTCTACTACTACTGTCAGGGAATGTTCACCCAAACCCTGGCCCCCAATCCTCTGAGACAGCAAAGAAGTTTAAACACACTGGTATTCTCTCCCTTGCAACCATCAACATCTGCAGCTTCATTCCCAAGCTTGATGCCCTACAAGTTTTTTCCCGACAGCATACACTTGATGTCATCTCAGTTGTTGAAACCTGGCTCACACCCAAGATACCCAACTCCGCAATTTCCCTGCCCGGCTACACAGTCTTCAGGCTGGATCGGCAGTCCAAAAGAGGAGGGGGCTGTGCACTATACCTCAAAGACTCTCTCCTGGGTCACCCCTTAAAGGAAAACAATGGAAAAGGCACAGCTTTACTCAGGCACTACAAAAATTCCTGAGTAGTGCTTTCAGACAGTAACATTTTTTTAAAAAGTACTCTAATTAATTTTTTAGTGATTGAAGCAGTGGCCTTCAACTTTCACTTTCTGTTGCTGGAAGCCACCATTTCATGAGTAGCAGAGAGCTTCCTGAGCTCACTTTATGCTAATATGCCCTGCCAACCAATAGCTGAGGTCAAACAGGCATATTAGCATACAGTGAGCACAGAAAGCTCACTGCTGTTCATGAAATGGCTGCTGCCAGCAACAGGAAGTGGAAGTGTGGGTAACTGCTCTAAATCAGTAACTAAAGTTGTTACTGTCTAAAAGCACTAATTGAGAATTTCTGTAGTGTCTGAGGAAAGCTTTGTCTTTTCCATTGTTTCCCTTTAACTATCTCACCCTCAGACTCACTAGCACAGATACTCCCAGTCCGTATCATCCTTGGAGCCCATGGCAAAACACTCACAGTAGCCGCTGTTTACATCCCACCCAAAGACCAAGTGAAAGGCGTAAACGCTGTCCTGGACTTCACCAGAATGCAGCCACAGGACTCTGAGTTAATCTTGCTTGGAGATTTTAACATAAACAGGCTTGCCCCTGACCCTGGAGGTCTCAAGGATGCCATCTCCTCAGTTCACCTCTCTCAACTGGTTGACTCTCCAAGCAGGCACAACTACAGAACTGGTACCAGCTCACTATTAGACTGGGTTCTATGCAATCACCCCACCCGAATAACCGATATCTCCATCCTTCCTGACTCTCTCAGTGACCATTCTCCTATCATCTGTGTATGGTCTAACAAGTTTCGCAAACCACTACCCTGTCTCACAACAAGTAGAATCCTCCCTCAAGGGAACCTGACTCTCCTTAAATCCCATGTCAGGAATCAGGACTGGCTGCCTATCTACCACGCAGAAGATGTCAACACAGCACTGGACTCTTTCATCTCCATGTTCAATGAAGCCTGCGATATCTACGCCCCCCTCAAAAAGCGTAAAGTAAAATCCCTTTGCAATCCCTGGATTACTGCCAACCTAATATCACAGCTAAAAGCTAGGGACTGCCTTTGGCTCATGGTCCATGACTCTGGATCACCAACTGGCATCCAGAACTACAAGCGTGCATGCAATGATTGCACTAAGGCCATTAAAAATCACAAAACCTACTACAGGGAAACCCTCACTACCACATGGGGTAATGGAAGAGCATTCTGGAACAACATCGAGGAAGTCACTGGAAAACAGCCATTAACATCCCCAAATATGCTCAGCATCAATGGAGTCATTACTCTTGACTCAGCAACTATCTCTAATACCTTCACTGCTGCCTTCACTGACCTCAGCTCCATTCTCCCCCTGACTTCTTCACAGACCCTATCTTTCCCGTGACCACACCTACACTTCCCACTCTACTACTTATACCCCCTTCTATTTCAAAACAGCAAAGCAGCATGAAGCTTGCAAGTACATTGGCAAGGCAATTGCCAACAAAAGGTTCAGCGGCGAATCTCTGGACCTAAAACTACTGTCCCTCACACTTGGTGAAGCTATCAGACCACTTACCAAGATCCTTAACCTCTCACTCTGCCTTAGCCAGTTCTCTAATTTATGGAAATCTGCCATCGTCACCCCCATCTACAAACGTGGTGACAAGACTCAGCATGGGAACTATCATCCAATCTCCATACTACCTCCCCTATCAAAAGCACTCGAACGTATTGTATCCAACCAACTCACCGACTACATGAACAACCATAGCATCTTATGTGCTCAGCAGCATGGCTTCAGGAAAGGGCACAGCACCACATCTGCCCTAATGGAGTTTACCGCAGCTATCCACAGTTCCCTCGACGACGGCCGCCTCGCCGGGGCTGTAAACATTGACTTAACAAAACCTTTTGATACCGTCCACCACAACCTGCTTCTAAACCAGCTCTCAAATATGGGGCTCTCCCTTTACTCGATGGCCTGGTTCCAAAGCTACTTGTCAAACAGATCACAATGTGTGAAGATTGCAGGTACTCTCTCAAACACTCTTCTAGTCTGCTCGGGTGTTCCCCAGGGCTCCATACTGGGACCACTTCTATTTTCCCTTTTCCTGAATAACCTCCCTAAAGCCTGCCCCGAACAAATTATTCTTTATTTATTTATTTATTTTATTTAGCTTTTGTTTACCGGGTAAGTACACTAGACAAGTATTATGCCTATTTTCAGGAATGACCCGGGATTTTCAGGAATGACCCAGGTAACGACCCTTTAGGCAAATGACACAGTAATTCTCTCCTCCCACAAGGACCAGCACTCCCTGCAAAACAATATCCAGCTTGGTTTCACATCAGTAGGAAAATGGCTCAGTTCACAGAAACTTATACTTAACAATAAAAAAACCAAGTCTATGCTCTTTCGTAACTCCCACAGCAAACACAGATCTCCTCCACTGATCATAATAAACCAGCATGGGTCAACTATCGAACAGGTCCTTACCTTTAAATACCTAGGGATCACTCTTGACTGTAACCTGTCCTACACATCCCATATTGACAATGTCTCCAAAGCTGCCAACATGCGTATTGGTCTTCTCTACAGGCACAGGTCTAGCTTAACTCCTGCTGCCCTGAGTATTGCAGTGCAAAGCTCAATTCTCTCCATCATCGACTATGGCCTCATCATTTTCGGAGTGGCCAGAACTATGGCCCTTAGATGTATCTCTACCTCGCTCAACAAAACATGTCGCCTAGTCACTGGGTCTAACCGGCTAACACACACATGTGACCTCTACGCTCAGTCAGGATGGCTACAACTATCTAATCACATAAAATATCAAACCTTCAAAATGGCTAAAAAGTTCATAATGGGCCTGGTACTGCCTAGAGTACTTTCTCTCCTCAGCCCCAGTAGTAACTCCAATCACAGGAGAGCCTCGGAGTCTCATAGCCTGATGATCCCTCACTGCAGAACCTCCTTGGGTCATTGCTCTTTTGCCTACTGGGCTCCTTTTTGGTGGAATAACCTTAACACTGACATCTCCTCTGCCCCAAAGCTAGGACATTTTAAATCAAGCCTCTGCCTCCACCTCACTGCCTCTAGCACCTGCGACCATTGGACCTAGCTGGAACTCTCTTCTCAGCTCAGCAGTCCATGCCACCTAGCCACTCGTTTCTCCACTCCCTTCCTTTCACTCCCTTTATCTTACCCACCCCCCCACTACCACCCAACCCCACTACTCTTCCTGCTCTTCTATCCTGATCGACAACTGCCCCTGGCAAGCTCTACTTATAATTAAGTTTTTGCAACTGTATGTTAAAACTGTTGTTTTATTCGCTGTGTTATCACTTGTTTTATTGTTCTTTGCACTTTACTCCACTGTGTACCATTGTATTGTCCTGTCTCTGACATGGAACCTTTGTAAAAGAGCCTTGGCTCAAAGGTATTTGTAATCCTAGATGAAATAAACAAAAAAATAAAAATAAAAATCTCCAAGGAGGCATTGAAGAGGTCCATCAGAGGGTCTGCCACCACCTTCACCAGTTCCTTCATGACCCTTGGGTGTACACCATCTAGTCCTCGTGCCTTGTCCACCCACAAGTCCTTAAAACCCTTCAGAACTCTTTCCTCTTGGATGACTCCATCTGTTATCTCTGTCTCCCTTTCACCCTTACCCCCTTTCCCCTGCGATATAGGGCCATCCCTTTCTTTTGTGAACACCGAGCAGAAGTACTCATTGAGGGCCTCTGCCAGTTCTTCCCCTTGTTCCGCCCATCCCCATCCCTCTTGATTCCAACAATGTCATCTCTACAACTCCTCATTTCATTTCATTTTTATGTTGCTTGCACGCATGTGCAAGAAACATAGTGCCATCATCAGAGATTTCGGAGGTGTGTCACCTCCTCCTCCAATTCAGTCAGTGAGCTGGCAGGCGCGGCCCCTGTAAGCCAATGTATTTTGGAGCTGTCTATGACATACTCCAAAATGCAGTGGCATACAGTTGAAAGGGGGAGCTACACTTCAGTGAGCACCGATAAGAAGCATAGCTCCCCCCTCACACGCAGGCGTGCGCACCGCACTCGCCTGTGTAGCCATGGGGTGCCCAATCCCGCCGGCTGAGCTGCGTCGTCCCCCGTGGTTGGTGCCGCTGGAGCCCACCCCAGCGTGGCAATCAGTCCTTGGCCGATGGGGTGCCCAACCCCCGTCGGCTGAACGGCCCCTGTCTTGTGCCATGCTGGGAGCCTCATCCCAGCATGGCAAACGTCCACGATCTTTTTTTTTAAACCTGTAAAACAAAATCGGTTCCGCGGCGCGCCTCCCGACCCCTCCCACAACCCGTACTCCACCCACTGCGCACCCAGCCTCCCACCCCACCCCATACTTACCTCCGGACTCTAGCGATGATCTTGGTGGACGGGAACACGTCTGCACTCTTCAAAGCCGACTGCGAACTGAGGAAATGTCGGTAAGCTGTATAATGGGCTAGATGGGGTTCAACTTTATTGCATATCTCAGGCATTTTGGGAATTACCGCCATGACAGTGAATCATTCATGAGAAGGGGTCCCAAAAACCCCATGTTGAAAATTTGGTCCAAAATTCCAAAAAATGACTGTTTTACGAGCGTGCGTTACGCAGTTCCTACGCAGGCTCGTAAGTTTGTGAAATTTCAATATTTGCACTCCAGATTTTCAACATTGCCATTTTACCACACCTTCTTATGAGCAGTACAGCTGTCATTTTTCACATCTCACCCAAAATGTGTTTCCACCTTTGTAGCGCAGAATGGCACAGTCGGTGTGCGAAATCAATGTACGGGACAAATTAAGAAAATCACAGTGACACTGTTCATGAGCAGAGGTCTTAAAATGGCTATGTTGAAAATTTGGTGAAAAAATTCCTTAAAATGACTGTTTCACGAGCGTGCGTTACGCAGTTCCTACGCAGGCTCGTAAGTTCACAAATTTTCAATATTTTCACTCCAGATTTTCAACATTGCCATTTTACCACACCTCCTCATGAGCAGTGTACAGCTGTCATTATTTTTCCACATCCTGCCCAAAACATGTTTCCGCCCATGTAGCTATACAATGGCGCAGTCGGGTGTGCGAACTCAGTGTATGGGACACATTAAGAAAATCACAGTGTCACTGTTCATGAGCAGAGATCTTAAAATGGCAATGTTGAAAATTTGGTGAAAGAATTCTAAATGACTGTTTTATTTGAGTGTATGCGTTGCACAGTTCCACGCGCCGTTGTGTTTGTCAGATTTTCAATATTTCCACTCCAGATTTTCAACATTGCCTATTTTACCACACCTCCTTATGAGCAGTACAGCTGTCATTTTCACATCCTGCCCAAAACGTGTTTCCTACCATGAAGCGCATACAATGGCGCAGTCGTGTGCAAAACTCAATGTATGGGACACATTAACAAAATCACACTGACACTGTTCATGAGCAGAGGTCTTAAATGACTATGTTGGAACATTTCGTGAAAAATTTCTTACAATGACTGTTTTTATCATTGCGTGCGTTCTACGCACACTCGTAAGTTCGCAAATTTTCAATATTTACACTCCAATGACTTCCAAATACCTAAACAGCACATAGAAGCAAGCACATTTGACTGTGCTTTCCTCTGTCTCCCTCCACTCTAGCTGCCCTTGCCCCGAGCACCCAGTAAGCTGGCCTACGCCCCGCCAGCGGTGGTCGGCGTGACGAGGCCGCCTGGGACCAGGAGGCCAGGAGAGACAGCCAGAAGGCACGGAAAGCTTGTAAATTTGCCCGCCTCCCCTTGGGTGTTTCTTTTATACGTGACTACACAAATTTTTACCTCCGCCTACAGCAAAAGTCTATCCAATAATCTATCAGCAGCTCTATGTGTCACCTGCTCAGCAGTCCTCCCTTGTCCTTATTGTTGTTAACCCCTAGTTACCGCATCATAATGGGGAAGCTTCTCTTACTGTTTCTCTCTCTCTCTCTCATCTATTGTATTCTCTGAGGATGATGCCATACCGATCCATGCCTTACTGTATAATGCGACTTGTCAGCCTAGCTTCCCTGTGATGCCTCCAGTGGATGCCGATCGGTTCCTCACATATGCCCTACCATTGCTTCACCACAATCAGTGGGGTAACCCCCATAAAGGGACACAACCTGTCATGTACTTTTCACGCTCCACTATTGGATCTACAGTGCCCCCTTATACCTGTCCACCAAACTAGCACTCTGTGACAGGTTACTAAGCCGCAATCCAGAGTGGTTCATCTCTAGGCACTGGCCACCAAGCAAGAAGAGAAGGCCCATTGACTGTCCCTTCCTCCTGTCCTTCGAAGCCCTCACAAACCTCTTATTCTTTCTGCTGATCTGCATTGGTAATGTTGAAATCAATCCAGGACCTCCAGAGGTTATCACCTCCCCAGCAGATCTAGCCTCCATTAAAGGACTAAGCTTCCTTCACATCAATGCATGCAGCCTCCTGAAAAAGCTTTCATTAATACAAGCCTGGGTTGCCCACACCATGCCAGATTTTCTGGTAATATCCGAGACATGGCTCAAACCTGCAACAACGGATAGGGAGGTAAATCTACCCAACTACCAAATATTCAGATCAGACCGCCTGTCAAGGGGCGGTGGAGTAGCTATTTATGTAAAATCAAATATATCTGCATCTTGCCTTAGTGCAACATCATTGCCCAAAGAATTCGAATGTTTATCCCTTAAAATAGCTGTCCCCAATATGGCAGCTTTTCAACTAGTTGGATGCTATAGGCCCCCCTCTGCCGATCATAAGCTCCTAACCCACCTGGGGAACATAATCAAACTGGGCCCTGAAGATACCATTATCTTAGGTGATCTAAATTTAAACTGGCTCTCCAAGACAGCTGCACCCCTAGTATCTTTTTGTGATACATTTGGGTTTTCTCAACTAATAAATGAACCGACAAGAATCAATTTAAAGAACAGAAGTAGCAGCACCCTACTTGATATCATGCTGGTAAACAAACCCCATCTTATAGCAGAAATAAGATCATCAGACAAACCCGCTAATCCAGCAAAATGTCTCCTGAGAAGATCTAAAAAAAATCTTAATATCGAGGGATATCTCCACGATCTATGCCACTCTGCACGCTGGCAAGAGTTCTACCTTACATACTCTGTGGAAATAGCACTTCAGGTGTTAAACAGCATAATCATAGGTGCCCTCAATACTCATGCACCAATCACTAGTGTTAGAGTGAAAAGCAAATCTTGCCGCTGGTTCTCAGCCGACCTTAAATCTGCACTGCTTGAGAGAGATAAGCTATGGAAAATGGCAAGAAAGAATAAGGAACCAAATGACTGGTTGCTGTTCAGAAAAGCCAGAAATATCTGCACCAAAAAAGTAAGGGATGCTAAGGCTGTGTTCTATACGGCTGAACTTGATGCCTCTTACCTCAACCCTGCTAGATTCTGGGGCACCATCAAGGGGATCTTAAGGCAGGACTCTAGCACTTCTCTGCCATCTCAAGTGCACCTTAATAAGGTTGCTATCTCCGACAAACGGGACGTACTAGATGCATTCAACAATCATTTCACAACGGCTGGCCTTGCTTTTGATTCCTTCCCAGCTAATCTACTGTGGGCACAACTTAAATCCCAGTCTACTGAGGCTCAGAGGGCTAATTCTTCATTCTCATTCAAACCAATTCTACTGAAGCAAGTAGAGGACCTATTGTTGCATTTGGACATTAAAAACGCAGGTGCAGACTCTCTTGACCCCTTTTTCTAAAATTGCAATACATGTGCTTGCAGTTCCCTTAACACATCTTTTTAATCTATCTTTAGCCTCTGGTTCTACTCCTTCGCTGTGGAAGTCAGCACAAGTGTTTCCCCTCCTAAAATCAGGGGACCCCATGGACCTCAACAATTATAGACCCATATCCATCCTGCCAGTGCTTTCCAAAATGCTACAAAAACTAATGAGCATCCAATTAAGAGACTACCTTGATGTTAATAATCTCCTAAACCCTGCTCAATCTGGGTTTAGGAACAGGCATAGCACCACTTCTGCATTAGCAAAAGTCACTAATGACTGGCAAACTGAGCTAGACAAAAAGAACAGCATCTGTGCTGTATTTCTTGATCTAAGCAAAGCCTTGACATAGTGGATCATGAGTGCTACTCTCTTCACTGCACTCCATAGGCCTAGATCCATCCTCTCTTAAGTGGTTCAGATGTTACCTCACTAACAGAACGCAGCAGGTGAAAAATGAAGGCGACCTATCCTCATCAAAACCACTCCTAAGAGGAGTACCTCAAGGATCTATGCTGGGCCCTATCCTTTTTGCCATTTACATTAACAACATTGACTCTAATCTCACCAAAGCCAATGTTCACCTCTTTGCAGATGACACTGTCTTATATGTCAGTAACCCATCACCTATAAAGGTCTGTGAAATACTACAATCAGAGTTCTCCCTTTTGCAATACCAACTACTTGAAAAAAAACTCCTCCTAAATGCAAAGAAGACAAAAGCTATGTTCTTTTCCACCAATTACTATACTAATGCCTTCTCACCAAGCATTCTTCCCTAACTATCCACCATCCTTGGTGAAAGCCTTGACTATGTTGACAAATTCAAATATTTAGGGGTATGGATTGACAACAGGCTTGATTATACTCAGCATATTGAAGAACTTCTGAAAAAACTTCACCAGAGGCTCGGCCTTTTCTTCAGAATCAAGCATTATTTAACCAGAGATTCAAGACAGACTAATCCAGGCCTCATTTCTATCACTTATTGACTATGCAGATTTCCTCTATGGCCACTGTACTATTTCCTACTTAAGTAAATTGGATACCTTGTACCATAGAGCTCTAAGGTTCATCACAGATCTTCCATTCAACACTCATCATTGCTCTCTCTATGCTGCAGTTGGTTGGACATCCTTACACCTCAGAAGGAACAAAATGCTGCATTATGGATTTACAAAGCTCTGTCTAACAAACTTCCATCCTATATTTTAGATTGCTTTACACTGTACAGCTAGATCATATGCCCTAAGAAGCAACAACTTCATCACCTTGAAGCTACCCAAAGCCTGCACCCAGCATGGAAGATCTGCAATCAGTTACTCTCTAGCAATGGCTTGGAATTCACTGCAGAAGACCTAAAGTTGACCACCTTTATACCTCTAACATCCTTTAAAAGCTCTACACAAGCCTCTTCCCAGAGAAATGCAATTGCTTTCATAAGGCCTAGTCCAATCACATTCTTTACCCCACCCCTCTTTCTATGCAGCTTTGCTACCCTTACCAAGACCTCCTCTGCTACCCTGGCACTTACTTCTGCCCCATTCACTCACTACTAGTTGATTTTAGTCCCTATCCAATACTCCCACCAGCCCCCCCGTGTCATTTTTCAGAGGCTACTATCAACACTTTATTAATCATTAATCATATCTGTTTGGTTTAGCTTGCCCTGGAGCCTGTATTCTCCAGCTACACTGCTTGTATATATGTTTATATTATTGTAACCTGTTTACTTAGAAGTGTTTTGTATATGTCTGTTCTTGTACTTTCATGTTATTCCTCGACCTATCAGGTCCATCTTGTAAATGAGCTTTGCTCAATGATGTCCGCCTGAATAAATAAAGATTTTGATTGATTGATTGATTGATTGAACATTCGGCGTTGACAAATGCTTGTTATTGGTTATACTGGAAAGGCATGTGAGTATTGCTGCCCATTTACACAAGCGTCCAGTTACATACAACAATCATGAGACATGACATAGGCTAAAACATTTAACTTACAGTGAGGGTTAATACAATGGTACATAAAATTGGGATAATATAGACTAAAGGGCAAACCATGAACTAGCCTTGGTGAAGTAACAAACACAAGGTGACATTAAGCATTCAGTGATGATTTAACAATAATATAACATTGGAAAACAAAATATTTAAGTACAATCTAAAAAGTAGCCTAGGTGGATTAACAATACTATAAGTGCTAGAAAGAGAGGGTAAGTGTCGGAAGTGGATAACCAGAGGGCAAGGGGAAAAAAGTACAGAAGGGGAGCCAGATTAGGGCTGCAAGCAGGTGCAGGTGAGGGAGAAATGTCTCATTTTCTCCCTTGTATTTAAAGGACCCCTTTTACCCTGCTCTGATCCCCTGAGCCAACTTCAGCTCTATTGCTGCCTTGGCTGCCCTGACTGACCCGGTCACCTCCCAAGATGCCTTTGTGAACACCTCTCTATCCTCCTCACTCCCCAACCTTTTGAACTTAATGAAGGTCAATCTTTTTTCCCTCACCTTCCACTCCACTTCCTTGCTGAGCCAGCTAGGTTTTTTGAACCTGACCTGCTTACTCTGAGATTTGGCACACATGTTCCTGGCCTCATTCAGCCCCTTCCTAATGATTGCCCACTTCTGTTCAGCATCTATCACTGGGTTAATTTTAGCTAAATATCCCTCTAGGATGCTGCCCATTCAAGCACAATCTGCCTTCCTGAAGTCCAACAATCTTGTCCTGGTCTTAGCCGACTCCCTCCCTCCCTGTGTTGAGGACGAAACACACTAAGCAGTGGTCACTTCCTGCTAGAGGGTCCTGTACTACCACATCCTGGAATTGATCACCATTTTTTTAGCACCAGATCCAGTATTATCCCCTCTCTAGTAGGTTCCATCACCCCTTGCACTAGGTAGCTGTCTTGGATAGTCTCCAGCAGCACATATTCCCTGGTGTGTGCTGTAGTTACTGTCTGCCAGTCAACCCCAGGTAGGGTAAAGTCTCCCACTATAACTGTATTTCCCTTGCCACTGATCTTCCTGATTTGCTCCCCCTGCTCCCTATCCACCTCCTCACTCTTTGAGAGTGGCCTGTACACCACCCCATGCTGAGATTCTTCCCTTTAGGGCTTTGGAGCAATGCTCATATGGCTTCTGGCCTCCCCTCATCCCCCTCCTCCCTGGTACACAGTATCCCCTCCTTGACATAAATAGCCACCCCTCCAGCCCTTCCCCCCTTCCGGTCCCTGTGTAACACCTTGTACCATTTCAATACATCCTATTTGCAGGCAATGCCCCCTTAAGAAGTACCATGAGTTTGGGAGAGCTCACATTGAGGTGCATTCAGCCACTCTGTCAATGCCCCATAGTGTCAGCATATCCTAAATAGCCCCCTGGCTTTGGGCCCAGACTCGCCCTGCAAACTAATGCCTTCTCTGCTATTCCTGGCTTCCTCATGCATGCAAACTATCACAAAAGAGGTGAGCCAGGCAGCAGATCTCATAGGTGGAGGTTCAAAGGAAATTCAGTAACTCAGCACCACTATTGGCTGGGCCACCTCATGGGGTGAGAGGGGCAGGATACAACATGTCATCACTCCCTGAGAGGTGTGGGCCCATGCTAGATGGAGCAAATGCTCCTGAGCCCAAACTATTACTGCCCTTACCCCCCCCACTAGCATCCGTTTGGACAGAACCAGCCGGTGCGCCTATGGGATTACCCCTTCTGTCTCTCATAGGCCTACAGGCCTCAGGCCATCACATCTTGGCACAGTCCCACAGCCAACCAAATCATCCATGTGTGCTTTCACAAACACCTGTTTTGGGGGTATAAGAACAGTGGCACAGACTGTATAGGGCAGTTAGTCGAGCTAGTTTGAGTTAAAGTAGCTCCCAATGTTGCTTCCCCTTGAGAGGTTCAGAGGCAATGGAGAGACCCATGCTGGAACCAAGGTACACAGATAGGAGGGGAGAGGAAGAGAGGAGGGGGTTAGGGTCTTTTGTTCTTACTGTTTGTTAATGGTTCATGTGCCACCTACAGTATATCACTATGTAGTAACTACTGAGTCACCTTGCTGAACAACACTAGGATGGTATACTGTGTACAGGGTGACCGTGATTGAGTGCTTACAAAATGGGTGACTCAGTCACGCTGCCTGTGTACAGGGCTACCTGGCAGGGTAGCTAGTGGATACCTAGGTGGGTGAGGAAGGGTGAACGGAAGTACGCAGGTATACACGTGTGCGGGGGAGGGAAGGGGAGTGAAGGGTTGTTGGAGGAGAGTATGGCAGGCAGCTGCCGAGCTGGACCACTAGCATGGTGGGGTGGGTGGTTGCTTGGGAGGTGCAGGATGCAGGGTTTGGGTCTGGCGTGGCACTTTTTTTTTTTTTGCCAGCTGGCAGCTTGTTATTTTTCCAAGTTTTTCACTCCCCCTCGACATGCAGCCCCTTGGATTTGAGAATCCATTAGTAGAGGGTGCGAGGGGCAAAGCCCCCCGCATAAAAAAGAACCTGTAGGTCTTTGGCACCCTCTTTGTCCTCGCCGTGAATGTGCATTGCCGAAATTCATTTTCGGCACTGTACACTCACCGTAATGGCGATCGCTATTCCATGATCACCATTATAGCATAGAACCCACTAAGATGGGGGTTTGGAGGAAGGGGTAAATCTAAAAGGGGTAATATAGAATCTGTAAAATCTCCAAAGATGTTATCACAACTTTTTTATGGAAATTTACTTGCTCAGCTAGAATGTACATGGACTCAATTCTCCAGTCAAGCTAAAGAAGACATGGTTACATATAAAAACATTTTTAAGCCCACCTAGCCTTTCTTCAGGAAACAAAACTGTGCAGGAGGCCTCCAAACTAAAGAGGGACTGGGTGGGACAGGAGAGACACAGTGTGGCTACCTCCTTGAAGCAAGGAGTTTCTGTCCTTATCCACAAATCCTTGGGGTGGAAAATTATCTTGTCACACACTAATAGGATGGGAAGATGGGCAATTATGGTGGTGGCCACTTTGGTGGGTTTCATAATATTGGCCAGCTTATATACCCCAAATTCAGATGACCCTGTCTTCTTACTCATCCTAAGCCAATAGATTTTAGACTTTAATAGTAATAGGAATCCAATAATTATGAGGGGGATATGAACCTGACCCTGGAGACATAGAAGAACAGAAGTGGGGGGAATCACATTCTGAAACAGCCAAAGCCATTGGTGCACTGATGGAGGAGAATGGCTTTGTAGATACCTGGCTTACACAAGATCCCAATACTAGAGACTTTACATACGGTACTTCTTGATCACACATGGCTCATCTTGCAGGATAGATATGTGGCTGATAAGTTCCAGCGTGATATCTTCGATGATGGATGCCATTACACACCCCATTGTCATTATGACAAAGATTCCACATCACTGCTATCAGCTGTGGCAAAAACTGCTCCTTGGGCCTGTCGCTTACAGGGCAGTTCTCTGTTGGGGACTTCTAATCATTTGCCACCACCTGAGTTTTACCTGGAACCAGGAAACCACACTTTTGCCCTTTTCGCTCAAGGTCAGGAAGGGCATCACGATAACTGTTGGTAAAATGCCCTTTGGAGATGGGCTGCAAACAGGGTTCAGCAGAAATAATAAAATTACCTTATTAAATAGACAGGCAGTCACTGGTTCTATCAAAAATAGATTCTTTACTAGAGTAGCTACAAGTATTTACAAACAGGATATATTTACAGTCAGATAAAAGGATCACCAGTTTATGAAGAAACAGAAAATGAAGCAAGTTACACAGACAGTTGGTGTATAGAAAAAATCTGAACTTTCCTCTCCAGAAACATATTTACCTATTGCGTGCTATAGAAGATGTTGAGTGTTCCAGAGGGACTGACTGCTTCCTGTCTGCCCACTTTTATACCCTTTGGCTGTGGGGAGTGACTTCACCCTCTGAGTGACAATTCCCCCACAGTCCCCACCCTACATGATTGACATCATCTCCTTCTGTATTTCTTCAGTCTCTATAAGGTTTTACGATAGGCACTTAAGCCCATTGTCTAACCTATGGAAACCTGTCTCTGAGAAGAACTCTCACAGTGCTTCAAGACTCTACTGCCTCCTGCCTATTATCTTGTCAGCAAGTCTGTTTAAATTCCCCACAAGAAAGTCAACAACAGACCCTGTACAGGAGAATGCTTTTTTGGTTTTTAAGCTAACAGGAGAAACAGTGAACCTTGTCACATATCCTGTCACAGTGGCATTTTCATAGAATGTGTAACAGAAATATTTTTAAACTACAGAAAATAATAATAATAATAAATGCATCTGTTCCTCTGTCCTTTCACAGTCATCTCAGACAATACCCCACTGGAACTATGGGGTTCTGCCACTCAGAAATCCTCCTTCTGGTGCGTGGATCCCCTGTTGTTAGAAGACCCAGATTTCCAAACCTGGCTCAAGTCAGAGATCTAGAACTACTGGCAGGACAATGACAATGGAGAGGTGTCCAACTCCACCTTGTGGGAGGCCCCTGAAATACAGGGTTTTGGCCTATACCTCCCAGCAGAGAAGGGCTAGAGAAGCAGTGCAGGCCAACTTAGAAAAGGAACTGAAGGAGGCTGAGGCAGAATACAAAGCTGCACCATACCCACCACCACAAAAGCTACTAACCAAACTTGCAGACACCTGGGTAAGCTGGACGAGCTCCTGACAAGAAAGGCTGAACTAGCTATCAGAAGGCTATGCCATGCCTTCTTGGGGGGGGCGTGGAATAAGAGGAATCGAACAAACTGCTTGCCTATAGATTGAAATGCAGACAGTCTAGCAAGCTTACCTCAGCCCTCAAAGATGCTGAGAGTACCATGAGGCACCAACCACAGGAAATTTCTGAGGTAATGAAACCATTTTTGTCCAGACTGTAGATCTCCCCCTTCCCACCAGCTGAGAAGGTGATACATGGTTTCCAAATAAGGTACTGCTACCTGCCATCTCACAGACACAGGTGACCCAAGCCATAAAATCTCTCAGTCTGCACAAGACCCAGGGGGGAGGGATAATTTTTGCTACCTGCTGGCCAATTATGTTTTGCCATACCTCCTACTGGTCTTTCAGAAATCCTTGGAGTTAGCATCCATTCCACCAACTGTAAGAGAAGCAGTAACCATGGTTCTGCCCAAGAAAGGAAAAGGATGCAACTTCTCCAGGCAACTACCATCACATATCCCTTATAAATGCAGGTATTAGGATCTTGGCAAAGGTACTTGCGGCCAGACTGGAGACAACCCTCTCAGGGCACATTTACCACTACCAACTAACCATTGTGAAATGTTGTCTAGGTTCTGATCACCTTAGGACCCTTATCTCCCAGATCCACAAAGCCCAGCTGGATCCCTCCCATGTGGCTGCATTGGTAGTCCACTTTGAAAAAAGCCTTTGTATCCATGGTATGGCAGTATCTGCTGCCCCCTCCCCACAAAGATGGGCATTGGGCCACTATTAAGAAAATGGATCCAAGTCCTCGATGACTCCCTGACAGCCTTTGTTCTGATTAATGATCTTTGATCCTGTGCCTTCCTTCTGCAAAATGGCACCAGACAAGAGTGCACCCTATCCCTGCTACTTTTTGTCCTGACCATTGAGCTGCTGACCACTGTCCTGAGGGAACTGTTGAGCATACAGGGCATCAGGATCAAAGACTCTGGGTACACCACCTTCCTGTGTGCAGATGACATCTTGTTTACTCTCTTGGATGCCTCGTAAGCCATCCCAGCTGTACCAGTACTACTGCAAGCCTTTTCCTCTGTTTCCAGACTGAATCAATGAAAGTAAGACTGAGGTCTTCCATTTAATGCCACCCATTTAATGAGACATGCTCCCCTGAAGCCATCCAGGCAGAAGGCCTCTCATGGGCCAAAGGTGATATCACATATTTTGTAATCAAATTGCATAGAAACATCCTCCAGATGGTTGCCATGAACCTGGAACCCATTGTGACATCTGTGGAGCTGCAACATTGGAAGGATCTAAACCTCTCCTTAGCAGACCAAATTAATTCTCTTATGATGACATCAGCCCCCAGATTTCTCCACATTCTTGTCCACCTCCCCATTAAAATTTTACCTATATGGTTAAAAAAATTGACAAGATCTTGGGGGGAGGACTTCCTGTGGCACAGGAAACCTCCAAGATACAGCAAGGTAAATATTAGCAGCCATCACAACAAATGTGGCTGGTGCCTTCCTTGGCTAGAAAGATACCATGTTACCTTCATCTCAGCCCAGACAGTGTAATGGTTCAAAGTGGATCACCGGGATACTCTTCTCTGAAGACAAGTGGAATCTGACCTCACAGAGGGCCACTTTCCAACTGTGGCATTATACTCAAAATGGGGTCTCCAACAGAATCCATCACCAACTCTGGAGATATTTATTAGGTATTGGAAACAGCTGTATTAGTAGATTGGAGTGGACCCCACCCCATAGAAACATAGAAACATAGAAACATAGAAGTTGACGGCAGATAAAGACCGCAAGGCCCATCCAGTCTGCCCATTTTTTTTTTCTACCTTATAAATGTGCCATCGGCCTTTGCTCTGTCAGTGACTATCTGTTCATAGTCATTTGTATTGCTCCCTTATGCCTATCCCATGCCTGTTTGAAGCCCTGCACTGTATTCATAGCCACCACTTCTTGTGGTAAGCCATTCCATGCATCTACCACCCTTTCTGTGAAAAGAATTTCCTCACATTCCCCCTTAATCGGCCTCCTCTAATCTCATGCTGTGTCCTCTTGTCCTGCTATTTTCTTATATTTAAACATATTAGACTCTTTCACCTTGTTTATGCCCTTATGGTTTTTAAATGTCTCGATCATATCACCTCTCTCCCTCCTTTGCTCAAGGGTATACATATTGAGCTCCGTTAATCTGTCCTCATATGTCTTCTGATGCAGTCCCTGCACCATTTTGGTTGCCTTCTCTGGACTGCCTCAATTTGGTTAATGTCCTTGTGAAGGTGTGGCCTCCAATACTGCCAAGTACTCCAGATGGGGCCTAACCAATGTCTTGTACAGAGGGATTATTACCTCCCTCTTACGACTGTGATACCCTACTAATACACCCTAACACCCCTAGCCTTACCTACTGCTTTGAGGTCTGCTTGGATGATTTTAGGTCATCAGTGATGATGATGCCCAAGTCTCTTCTTCCTTTGTGACTGCTAGCAACTCCCTCCCAGCCTATAAGTGGCTTCAGGGTTTCTCTTCCCTATGTGCATGATTTTGCACTTCTTTGCATTAAATCCCAGTTGCCACTCTTCTGACCATTTTGCTAGTTTATTCAGATCTCTTCTCATTCTGCCCACCCCATCTGGATCATCTACTCTATTGCAGATCTTGGTGTCATCTGCAAACAGACAAACCTTACCCTCTAGTCCATCTGCAGGTCACTAATGAAGATGTTGAATAGGACTGGCCCCAGGACTGATCCCTGAGTACCCACTTGTGACTTGCATCTCTTCTGACTGTATACCATTTACCACCACTCTCTGTTTTCTGCCAGTCAACCAGTTTGCCACCCAGTTGACCAACTTCCAACCCCCGAGCCTACCTAGCTTATTTATCAATCTTCTATGTGAACAGTGTCAAAGCTTTGCTGAAGTCAAGGTAGGCGACATCAACTGCTCCCCCCTTGGTCCACCACTCTTGTTACCCAGTCAAAGAAATCTATGAGATTAGTTTGACAGGACCTTCCTTTGTAAACCCATGCTGCCTTGGATCCTGTGCCCTATGGATTCCAGGTGTTGCACTATCCTTTCCTTAAGGAGTGCCTCCATAATCTTGCCCACTACTGAGGTAAGACTGACTGGTCTGTAGTTCCCCCCTCCCTGCTACCACTCTTGTGGAGGCCGGGATCACATGAGCCCTTCTCCAGTCTTCTGGGACCTCTCCTGTGCTCAAGAGACTCACTAAACAATTCTGCTAATGGCTGTGCTAGTTCCTCCTTTGGCTCCTTAAGTACCCTGGGATGTATGCCATCAGGTCCCATTGCCTTATCCACCCTGAGCTTAGTAAGCTCTTGTAGGACCCTTTCTTTTGTGAAGGAGTAGTGCTCACCTCCCTCCCCTGTGTCCATGATGCTGAGCTGTGGGCCCTGCCCTACCTTCTCTTCAGTAAATACTGAGCAAAGTATCTATTTAGGATAGATGCCTTTACAGGGTCCTCCTCCTCACATGCTCTCTTTTCTCCATTAAGCTTAGCAATACCCCTCTGGACTTTCTCCTTTCACTAATGTATCTATAGAAAGTCTTGTCACCTTCTTTTACTGTTAGTTCTAGTGTTTCCTCAGTTTGGGACTTTGCCTGCCTTACTGCCTTCCCTGCTTCCCTTAGGGCAGTTTGGTATGCCTCCTATCTTCATCCGCTGTGTTCCTTATATTTCCTGAAGGCCAGCCTTTTGGCTCTGACCTTTTCTGCTACTGTATTTGAGAACCAAAGTGTTTTCCTTCTTCTTTTGCACTTCCTTTTCTGTCTAACACAATGAGATGTTGCTTCAAGTATTGTATCCTTAATGCTTGCCCACTTTGCCTGTACCTCCTCACCTGTGTTTCTTTTTGCCAGGGCTAGCTTAACTCTGTTGGCCATCTTATCAAAGTCAGCTCCCCCAAATGGAGGACATCCCTGTGGGGCAACCTTGAAGTTTGCATAGGAGGCATTATGCCTCACTAGCATTTCTGGTAAACACATGGCATACACCTCTTTAAAGATCTACGCACCCCAAGTGAAGATCACCTCAACAGCTTTGATGGCCTAAAGGACAGGTATCAGATCCCTCAAAAGGATTTTTTGAGATACCTACAAATCATAAATGCAGTCCATAAATACAAACAACAGGGTCCCTTACCCAAGTCACAGAAAGGCAACCACTCACTACCTCTATGGACCTCCCTTAAGAAAGGCAGAGCCAGTACCATCTACAAAGCTATCAGGGATGCCCAACCAAATCCATGACAGATAGCCAGATCTCAGTGGTAGATGGAGCATGACATTCTCATCTTCAATAGACAGTGGGCACACTGCTGGGAAAGAATGCACAAAGCATGCAGAGACATGAGTAGACTAATCTAAAACAAATCCCTGCACAGGTGATATAGCACCCATAAGTACTGAAAACAATGTGTTTGCTGAGTACAGATACATGCTGGCAATGCAACTAGGTAAGTGCCTCCCTATGCCATATTCTCTGAAAATGCTCTCCACTCCAACAATTTTAGCTCCAGGTTACACAGATCTGGGTTCAGGTTACTGGGGATAGCATCCCCATCACGGCAGAGCTACTTCTTCTGAGATGCTGCTCCAAAGGGACTCACAAATCCCCCCCCCAGCCCAATGGGTCACAGTGGTAGGTGTTGCTGCCAAATGAGCAATTCTTTGCAAATGGAAAATGCCCAATGTCACCTGAGTTAATGAATGGCTTATGGTGGTGGGCCAGTTAGCAACCTATGAGCAACTCTCCAACTTTGCCAGCAGTTCTCTGCAGCAATACTACATCTGCTGGGCCCCTTTCCAAATACAGTAACACTTTCCTCTGACACCCACCTAGTAATAGACAATTTATGACACCTGGCAGTTTATTCAAATAATGTTTTGCATACGAGAACAGATAGGGCCCTGATATATAAAGCCTAGTTTTATTAATAATGGTTAATGTAGTTAGAGTTTATTACTGTGAGTTTTATATGCAGGCCTACAGGCATACAGCCAACAAGGTCAAATTTTCCTATCAGCATCGTTTGATCATTTCATTAAAGGGATAGCTATATACTGCACTTTAATTGTTATTGTGACTACGTTAAATCTTACAGCAAAGTATAGAACTATAACTGGAACTGATATATGCATAATGCACCCATCATATACTGCACTGTAACCATTATTGAATGCTGTATCAACTGTGACATGCTCTGAAATCACTCTGTATGTAATTGTTGTTTAGGATTTGTTTTCATTCAATTAAAATAATTAACACCAAACAAAAGAAGAAAATAAAAAACATGACTGTGTGGCATTATTTTCGGCAGACTGAAAATGCACTGAAAACAGACAATGCAATGCACCTGTTCTTCCATAAAAAAAATTTGAAGAATTTTGTGCAAAATGGTGCATTTTAGAAGCACTTTCTACGAAATCTGCAGCAAGACAGACAAGCATTTTAAACTCCTTCTTTCCTTAATGCGTTTCTCCTTAGCCAGCTAAACACAAGCAACTTGACCAGCCAACATGCAGCTCAAGGCAAGTGCTGCTTTGACTGCCTGTGCAGCAGTGCTGCTGGTGCTGTGTCCAACTCTCCCTTCCCCTCCCCTGTCTTGTGTCTCCCCTCCCCATCTCTCACTTGTTCAGCTGATTAGTGAAAAAAGTGTAGAAGACTGCACTAGTGCTGTTGCTGCAGTCAAACGAGAAGTTGATGTGATCTCTGGGAACAAATATGTATTTTTTTAAGTACTTTCAAGCTATCCTTTCCAGTGGTCTTTGCGGATGCTGTGTTCTAAATGATGACAATGCACTGTCATCTCCTTTTTCCCTTCTCTACTACCAACACCACAGCTACCCTTAAGTCATTGCTTGCTCTTAATCCTCAGAAATGTGGTAGCCTTGATTACCTTGATCCCAAGCTTCTACTTCTCTCAACCCCTGCCATTGCATTGCTTATTACCCTACTTCCCAACCTTTCTTTTTACTCTGCTACTGTTCCTGATGCCTGGAAACAGGCTGCTGTCATTCCTATCCCTGAAGGTGGTGATCCCTCCTCTCCAGGTAACTATTGTCCCATGTCTCTCCTTTCTATCGTAGCTAAGTTACAGGGAGACCGTGCACTATCGCAACTTTCAAGATTCCTTGACTCTTCCTCCTTCTTCACCCCATTTCATTCTGGTTTTACAAAATCCCATTCCACCTCCATTTCCCTCCTACAGCTCACTGACTCTGTCCTAACAGGTATGGATCAGGGTCATATGAACATACAAACATATGCAATATGCCAGCAGATACAGGCCTAGAGGTCTATCAAGTCTGCTTGAATGTGCAGTTAGCACCCCTTCTTCAGCAGCTGCCCCTCCCTTCCACCCTTCCCCTCCATTGACCCTCCCCCTTGCCCTGTCCCAGCCCTTTTTGAAGCAGTCCACTGTTCTACTGGATACCACTTCTGCTGGTAACGCATTCCACCTAGCTACCACCCACTCTGTAAAAAAGTGTCTCTTCATCTTCTTCCTGAACCTTCCTCCCTCCAGTCTCATATCATGGCCCTGGGAGTCCCACCCCTTCCTTAATTTGAACAGCCCCTCTGTACCTGTCTTGTTTATTCCTTTCATGTACTTAAAGGTTTCAATCATGTCCCCCCGTCCCTCCTCTCCTCCAGTGAGTACATGTTCAACTCCCTCAGCCTCCTCTCGTATGATGAGTCCCCCAGCCCCTTGATCATCTTTGTCACCCTGCGCTGCACTCCCTCCAGTAACTTAATGTCCCTCTTCAGATACGGGTGCCAGTACTGCATGCAGTACTCCAGGTGTGGTCTAACTAATGACCTATATAGTGGCAGAATCACCTTCTCCCTCCTCAACGATATACCTTTGCAATGCAACTCAACATTTTGTTGGTCTTTGCAGCTGCCTTCCTACATTGTGCCAAGTTGTTCATTGACCCTGTAATGAGCACCCCCAGATCCTTCTCTTCCTTCTCCTCCTCTGTCTGGGCTAGCTGCACTCCCACCAGCTGGTAACTCCTCCTTGGGTTCTTCACCCCAAAATGCAGCACCTTGCACTTTTTGGCATTAAACCCCAGTTGCCAGGTGTCTGACCAGGTTTTCAGCTTTGTCAGATCATCCTGCAACCCCTGCTGTCTCCCTAGGTCATCCACTGCCACTCCCATCTTGGTATCATCAGAAAATAGACTCATCTTGCTCTTGATGTCCAATGATATGTCTGCAACGAATATCCCAAACAACACTGGTCCCAACACCGAGCCCTGTGGAACATCGCTTGCCACTACCCTTGGGCATAAGTGCTCCCCACCCACAAGCACCCTCTGTTGCCTTCCCTGAAAGCCAGTTCCCTACCCATCTCATCAGCTTTGCCACTGCCACATGCCTTCTAGCTTACTTCCCAGCCTCTCATGTGGCACCGAGTTGAATGTCTTACTGAAGTCCAGATACAGGACTTCCACTCCATGGCCCCTGTCCAATTGCCTAGTTACCCAGTCATAGAACTCCACCAGGTTGGTTTGGCAGGATCTGCCACATATGAAGCCATGCTGTCTGCTGTCCTGTAGTCATTTGGCCTCCAGGAGGGCCACCAGCCTCTCCTTCAGGATAGTCTCCATTAGCTTACCCACAATGGATTTGAGGCCTGTAGTTCCATGGTTCATCCTTGGGGTCACTCTTGTGGAGGGGAACCACATGAGCCATCCTCCAGTTCTGAGGTACACACCCTGAGTGTAGTGAGGCATTAAATAGGTTTGCCAGAGATCCTGCAAGGACCTCTGCCATCTCCTTCAGTACCCTGGGGTGGATGCAATCTGGGCCTAGTGTCTTGTCCACCCTCATTGCCTTCAAACCCTCCAGAACGCTGCTCTCCATGATATCCCTGTCTGTCACCCCTCCCTTCTGTTTCTGCCGTTCCTCTCCCCTTGGGTATCACCCCCCCCTTAGTAAATACAGAGCAGAAGTAATCATTTAGCGCTTCTGCCTTATAGCACCCTGCTTCCACCCAACCCCTCCTTCCTAATCCTTACTATGCGATCCTTACAGCTCCTTTTCCTCGCTGATGTACCTAAAAAGTTCTTCTCCCCCTTCTTAATGCCTTGTGCCAGCCTGAGCTCCGTAGATGCCTTGGCTGTCCTTACTGCCCTTGTCACCTCCTTTGATTTCTTCAGGTACTCCTCCCTGTCCTCCCCCCTCCCTTTTTTCTTGCACTTCCTAAATGCAGCTCTTTCCCTCCTTATCTTTTCCATGACCTCCCTACTCACCTAGCTCACTTTTTTAGCCCTAGCCTTCTTGCTCTGGGCTTTGCTGCAGGTTCTGGTTGCCTCCACTATCTCCAGCTTTATGAGCTCCCACCTCTGGTTAGTGCCCATACTCAGTTGAATTCTAGCCAGGTACCCTTTTACCACTTCCCTCATTCTCCCAAAGTTGGCTCTCCCGAAGTCCAGCATTCTTGTGCCAGATTCCACTCCTTCCTTGCACATATCCAATGTGAGCCATACTGAGTGGTGGTCTCTCCCTGACAGCAGTTCTTCCACCCTAATTTCCCTTACAAACTCCCCATTTGCCAGCACAAGGTCAAGGGTATTACTTAACCTGGTTGGTTCACTGACTATTTGCATCAGGAAGCAGTCCTGGAAGGCATGCAGCAGTACCTGCTCCCTTCTAGTCCTGGTTGTTGGGGTACTCCAGTCCACTCCTGGCATGTTGAAGTCCCCCACAAGCACCACACTACCCTTCTCGCAGGTTCACCTGATCTGTCCCGCTAGTTCCCTGTCTAGCTCCTCTGTCTGAGAGGGTGGCCTGTATACCACTCCCATACTGAGAGCCCTATTCTTGGAATCCTGGATTTGCATCCAAAGTGACCCCATACTAACCTCCTCCCTTTCCTCTCTTACACACTTCAGTCCTTCCTTCACATATAGTGCCAACCCCCTCCTTTTCCAATCACCCTGTCGCTATGAAATAACCTGTACCCTGGTACAGACAGGTCCTAGTCATTGTACTGGATGACCCATGTTTCTGTGATGGCTGCAATGTCCACCTCTCCCTCTGCCATGCTCGCCTGTCTGATCACATCTGCCATTTTTGATGATCATGCTAAGGCTTTTAATACCGTGTAATGCCCCAGAGTTCTGGTGCCCTCCAAATATGGGCAGCCAGGTGCTTTGAGGCTGGGTAGGCAGGGAGTTGCCCCAGGATGTAGGTAAGCCCCCCCTAGTTAGATGCCCTTGGGTCCCAGTAGGTATCTCCACCCAAATGTGAAGCCCCAGCTGGGCTCCATTTTAAAAATAAAGTTTTTGGCTGCTCATTTTTCCATGCATGCAGCTTACCAGAACCCCCAAGTTACCTGCGCCAGGCATCTACCCTCCTGGGCCCAGTCACAAGGGCGTGCAGGCAGGGATGGGCTCAAGAGGATTCTGACCGGAATCCTCAGCCCTTTTGAATGGCAACAGTCATTCAGTTAGTCCGTTTGAGCAGCAGAAGAAGCAGCAGCAGTATCAAGGGGGAGCGCTAGGCCGGCCAGGGCTAGGCAAATGGGAAGGGACTCACCTGATGTCTTAGGGTCCTTCCCGAAGTCCCGGCTGGTCCGTCAGTGATGGCTTCCTCTCCTGAATCGGCAGCTCTAGTCCATCGGGTTCTTTCAGGTGCCACAGTGGTGAAATAAAGTCCCGTCAGGAGGGCTTGCGAGTTAGGGCCGGCCCCTCCAGCATTCCCCATCAACAACAGTCTAGTTGGGATGGGCGGCAGGTGTAAAGGCAAGTCCCTTCATCCCATTGCCCAACAGATGGTTGTTGGGAGGGGCAGCAGATCCAGGCTGTCACTTCCAATAGTCCCATTGTGAAAGGTGTTCTAGGAGGGGTGGTGGCAGCAGATTTAGGCCTGTCCCTCCTTCCAGCAAGCTGGCAGCACAGCAGCATAGTCAGGAGGGTTGGCAGCAACAGAGGCAGGCCATTCCCTCCAGTTCCAGCAGTTAGTGGAGGCCTGTGGGAGGAGGCAGGTCCAGGCCCTTCCAGCACGATCTCCAGCAGCATGTCCTGGCCCAGAGGAGAAGAGAGGGCAGCAGGGTGAGTGGCGGCAGCACTGCAGTTGGGTGCTGGCCTCTGAAAGAAAAAAAAAAGAACTCCTTTTTTTTTATTTTTAAATAAAATCTTCGGCACTTCCAGGCGCCAGAAAGGGCAGTGACTGTGGGGCAAAGAGCAAGGCCCCAGAAGGAAGGACCACCCATGGGGCAGATCAACAAAAGACTTAATGAGTCAGGGAAATGTGGGGGTTGGCTAGGCCCCAGAGGAAGGACCGCCCACATAGCGGCGTAACAAGAAAAGCTCCATAGAGTCAAATGGCTGCAGGGTCGGGCAAACCCCACCTCTGGACTGCCCATGGGGCAGAACTCCCCAAAAGAAAGCCCCATTGACACTGAAAGAGGGGCTTGGAGGATGTGAACTTGATTGACTGCCTGTAAAGTGGTCTTAAAGAGACAACGAAAGGTCCCTCCAGTCTAAAAGGGCCAGGAACATTAAATGAATGAATGAATATTTATTACTGGTTACAAAAGTGGCAAAAGGGGGCAGAAGAAATGCCAGGCTCCATAGAGCAAGAAACTGTAAGTAAGGAACTATATACCTTAGTGTGCATTAATGCCTGATACAGTATCTGAATTCAAGTGGCCTGCACCAGAGGCCAGGTTTAAAGGGGGAAATGCACCCTCGAAAGTGAACTGCTTGTAAATAAATGTACATAATTAGTTTCTTGCTATGCTTTTGGCCCCTATGATGACATTGTCTCCATGCCAGTATCTGTGTACCAGCTGAAGATGGCCATGAAGTGACAGTGCCCTTTGTGATGTTATGTAATCTGATAACCTGAATTGTTTTAATTTTTTATAAAGTGCCCTAAGTAGCAGTGTTTGTTAGAAATAAAGACACAGATGCAGGGTTTTAATAAAAATGTTTATTGTGCCACCACCCTTCAGCCTGTGTGTGATCCCAGGTGCCCCGACCCTGTTTTCCCCAACCAGCTGTCATGTCCTTGTTTGTCCTGGCATCCCGGCAGTCCATGTAGGGACTGTGGCTGGGTGACCTTGTGTTCCGGCAGTCCACATGGGGGCTGCGGCTGGGTGGAATCTGGCAGACTTTTTCCTGGAGGGGTGTCATTTCCGGTGGTCTATAGAGACCTTTGTGCCGATGACCAACACTACCTCAGAATAATCCATGTCTGTGCCCAGTTGTTTGTTTCCCCTGCCCTGGGAAGCAGGTTCCCTGCCTTGCTTTGTTCCCCTTCCCTGGTAGACACGCAAGGGTGGCTGGCTTAGGGTATTCACGACTGATTCACCACATAGGAGGTAAAGTAAGAATTTAGTGATGTTATTTGTTTAGTAGGTTACAATAATGTGCAGATATTTTATCTTTTATAGTTTTGAATTTAGTAATGTCCTAGTCCTTTAGAGTTTTAGAGTGTAACTATTTAGTGTAATGTTATTGTCTAGTCATGTTTAATAAACTTTTACATTGTTGCTTGCATTCAAGTCAGCTTCACACCTCTTCTTGTGTTCCCAGCAGTGGTATTTGAACTTGGGCCCCCTTCCCCAAAATTTTTCCTCTATACCCGCTGGCCAGGCATCACACAAAAATCCACCTCTGGGTGGTTGGTGTAGTCAGATTATCTTGTGTTTTTTCCCTTCCAAGTTGTAGCTGAGGTGGACCTGTGCCCTGACCTGACCAGGCCATTTTGAGAGCGGTTGATGCCAGGAGCAATACCCTCGCTCATTACAACGGTGTCACATCCCCTCCTTCTGGACAAGCTAAAAGCAACAGGTCTTTCTAACTCTGCAGTCAGTTGGTTTCACTCTTACCTGGGGGTAGGTCTCAAACTGTCTGGATACTGTAGGTTGCTTCACTTCGTCACCACTCCCTATCTGCTCAGGTGTCCCTCAAGTGTCTGTCCTGGGTCTTATTCTTTTTCTCATATTCTTGTATGACCTTTCCTCTGTCTGTTCCTCTGTGTTCTATCATATGTATGCTGATCATACAGTTGTTTTCGCATCTGGTTACTCTTTTCATGATCTTGCCTCACAGGTTCAGCTGGATTTTGACAATATTCAGATCTGGTTCAAATCTAACCAACTATTAGTCAATGCCAAAAGAAAACAGTCTCCATGACATTTGATAATCTTCAGAGGCTTTCTAGAGTCGACTGACAGTGGAGGCAGGACTGGAGGGAGGAGGAGGAGACCAGGTGGCTCTCATTAGCATATCTGTGCTCCTGGGCACTGGCTCAGACTAGTGCCGACAACAACAGCAAGGAAAAAATAGTGTCGTTTTTGTTTTTGTGGGGGGCTCTGCCCTCTGCATCCCCTAGACTGAAGGATTCTCACTCGGGGGGGGGGGGAGTGGATGATGGGAAAAGTTATAGTTCATGGGGCCATGGAATATTGTTTCCATGGCCCCTTGTAAAACAAATAATTCCCGACATGTGTGAAATGTCTGGAGAACAGGATTAGAACCCTGGTCTCCACTGCTGCTGGTCAAACTGCTCTATGCATCAGCCCACCAGAGCACAGGAACAGCTTGACCAGCCTCTTGGATTATGGTGCCCTTGTGCTGTACCAGCACCATGGACAGAAACCAGGGGAGAACTTACTGAAAGTGCTGTATCTCCCCTCTAACTGTCCATTTTAGTGCTACACGAACTAGTGCTCTGTAGACTGGTGCAATTTGTATAGCGCTAATCTAACCGGGTACCGTGCTGCTGTGTTGTTTGATTCCTACAACTGTTCTTTTGGTGAATGAGTAAGCGAAGAGTGTTTATCCACAAAGTCATTGCCCTCATTCACTCCTCACACTGTGTCAGTCTGACTGTTTGCGTCCTACAGATTCTGGCCAGAGGAGGCAAGGATTAACGTCACTCTGACGGGAAATTAAAAAATGTGAAGTCTAATGGACATCTGGGGGGCACTTTACTAAAATTGGGGGCACATTCCCTCATTTTTAGGACTCCCGATGCCCCTGCTGTGCAACCCTGATCTAGTCACTTGACCACCTTGTGAGTAATTTCTCCGTAATCTCTCCAATCTGGCTCTGAGCTTTTTAAATCTACCTGTGTGTCTAAAAAAGCTCTGCTGCTGCAGGCTACCTCCAACCCCTATCAGTCACTCTCCATGATTCTGACTCCTGCTGCTGAGAGGAGGGTGAATCCTTCATGCACTAATTGCTGGTTACTTTGAGTCCTACCTCCTGTATCAGCCATTGAGCCCAGATTAGGGCTACCATCCATCTACTGTCCTGATTCCTGGTGAGGTGGTAGAGAGAAAGATGAGGCTGTTGGACCTGTCTCCCCACCTTTCTCGCTGCCTGGCTTGTGTTGATGGGGGGGGCATGCTGAGGCCCCAGTTGGAACTAGAAGCAGAGAGATAAGGGGAAGACTATGCGTGTGTGTGCTGGTGTGCGTGTGTATGTTTGTGTACATCATACATGAGTAGGGTGGGGGTTGCAGGAACAGAATGTGTTACATTGCAATTACTGCAGGTATTCAGCAAGTGTGGGTGCTGTGGGTAATAAAGTGCTAGCAGGTACATTGTAAGCAGGTGCAATGTAAGTAGTGCAGGCAAAGATGTCACAGGCAGGGCAATGCAGGTGGTACAGTGTGGGAGAAACATTACTGTCAGGTATGTCACAAGACAAGGTACACTGCAGGCAGGTACATGTGTGGTGATAGAGCAGATGGATCAGTAGGGGAAGGTAGGTTGCAGCTGTGAGCAATTTGGATGATACAGTGAAGGCAGATATGCCAAAGGTAGAACAGTGCATGATGTGGTGCAATGCTGACAGGTGTATCGCAAGCAGGGTAGTGTGGCTGTCTATCTCAGTGCACGCAGGTACGTCACTGTCAAAGATCGCTGGTTGGAGGCTTTAATGGCTACTATTGCCAACTATAAAAAACTAGATTGCAAAACACACAAACCAGGAGACTACAAGTAACTCTTGTTAAGTACAGTAATGTTTATATTACGTAAGCATTAATCCACAGCAGAGTGTGCGGTAAAACAGATCATATGGCACACTTCAGGTGGGTTCTGAAACACAAGGGCAGCCAAGAAATTTCATCCACTTGGGAAATGAGGTAAGATCTGGCATACTGCATATTCTGGAATGGACATTTGCATTTATAAAATGTCTAGTTTTAGCAGGAAAATGTCTTAAAGAGACATTTTAAATCTGATTGATTCAGCCATGTGATGAGGGGAATATTCTACAAAATTTAGTGCACGTATTCAAGAAAACTCGAAAGAACCAGCCAGCACTCCTTTAAATGCTTTAATTTGCAAGTTTACTCACATATATAATGCAGCAGCAAGTTCTAGTGTCAATAGGCACTTCATACTGCAAAAATGCAATGGTCCAGTAGTGGCAAAAAAACTTTCAGTAGCTAAAATATGTTTTAAACCACAGATAACACTTTACTTGGACGCCAGACACCAGACATAAACACACATGACCACAGAACTGTTCACATTTCAGCAAAAGCCTTCATCAGAACATGTGGTCACACAGAGCATAACCACATTTAAATAGGACCACATTTAAATACACAGTTCACTAATTCAGACCGCAGTGTGCTAATGTAAACTAAAGTGCTTACATGCAAGTATATTAAAAGTGCAAAGTTGCATGCTAAGTGTATATACATAATATGTGGACATAAATATAACAAAAGGAAGGACATAAGCAACTTTAAAGCACACAGAGTTAGTGCACTGTATCTTTAAATGTGCTCTTTTTTAAATGTGGTCATGCTCTGTGTGACCACATGTTCTTCTGATGAAGGCTTTTGCTGAAACGTGGACAGTCCTGTGGTCGTGTGTGGTTATGACTGGCACCTGGCATCTGAGTAAAGTGTTGTCCATGGTTTAAACCATATTTTAGCTACTGAAAGTTTTTTTGCCACTATTGGACCATTGTATTTTTGCAGTATGGAATGCCTATTGATGCTAGAACTTGCTGCTGCATTATGTATGTGAGTAAACTTGCTCATTAAAGCATTTAAAGGAATGCTAGCCGATTCTTTCAAGTTTTCTTGGATGTGTGAACTGTATTAAAGCCCAGACAGCAGTGCACCCATTACTGGTTTTAAGTGTTTACCCAGAAGTTTTGAACATTGCTGGCTTGTTTTTTGTGACTTTGGATTCTGCAGAATTTGTTTGGAGCCCCCAACTTTTTTTTTATTTTGAAACTGTCAAAAACTACTAAGAACTCTAAACACTGCTGTAAAAAAGAGTAATCCATTTTAATTATTTATTTTTGTTCACTAAGTAAGATTTTGATTCACTGACATGTGAGACTGTAGTTACAGGAATGATCCTAAATGGGTTCACACATTGGTAAGGGCTGGTATTAAAACTCTCCCAGGTAAGGACTGCAAACTGACACTACTAAGAGTTTTAATTTACAAAAACACCACTATATTGCTCAGTGTAAAGAAAACATAATGGATGCTGTTCAGCAGGAAGAGCATAGACTCCACCTAATTCTCATTAAGATCCATGGAGGAGAAAGTAATTTTTATAATAGCTACCTATAAATACCCAGATATTTACCTAGATGAGCAGCTAACATTTATTTCCCACATTCAAAACCTGTCTAAAAACTAAAAGGTCTGTTAGCATTCTTCTATAGAAACAAGGCATTTTTAGCTTCCCAGTTAGAAAGACCCATGTCAACTCACTATTCATATCCAAAAAGACCTTGGTCAACTCACTATTTGTATTCAAACTTGACTACGGGGACTGCATATATAGAAACACCTCAGAAAAGCTCATAGGAACACTTGACTCACTCTGTCACAGCACCTTGAGATTCCTATCGGGCCTGCCTTGGAATACCCACCACTGTTACTTATATGAATCTGTGGGCTGGACCTGTCTAGCAGTGCGGAGACAGCTGCATTGGCACGTCTTTGTACATAGATTCATAGCAAACACAATTTCATCCTACCTACTGAGCAAGCTAAATCCAAGATCATTGAGCATTTACAAACTCAGATCAGCCAACTTGTCAAATTATGCAATGCCAAGATTTCAAATAAAATCTGGGGAATGCACTCTGGCAATAACCATCCCACGCACATCAGAGTTCATTCCAAAAGCATTACAAATGACAACCATTATTCCAATCAAACAATTAAAAGCTTGCTTAAATAGATTGCTACACAGCCGATGTGACTGCTATGGTTGAATTCTATCCATCACTGAGCACCTACTATAACTGGTAACTGATACTCAACATCTGTAACTCAACTGATACTTAACATCTGTAATTTATTTGATGCAACTGTTTGTTCTTTGTTGTACTGGATGCAATCGTAAAAGAGTGCTCTTGCTCTCAGTTTGCCTTCCAATAAAAATGGATTGATTGATTGATCGATCCCTTGTTTACACCCTTTTGAGAATACAGCCCTAAATCAGTGCTTTAATAGATGCCTGATAATAGGTTTCTTTGGTTTTAGGCACCAGCAGCATAACTGAAAGTGTCAATTGTGGTCATTCATACTCTTTTTGCATTTATTCAGGGTTGAAGGTACATTCAATGTGAGTGATTTGTGTCCATGTTGTCACTGATGATCTCACTGATAAGGAGTTAGGTCTTGGCGCAGGGTTTCAGACCTACAGTACACAAGCTGGATTCTATCCCTAGTGTGGAACAATGTTACCTTTCTCATTACAATCCATGTTGTATGAGAAAAATTGTTAGATGTCTCTGATGATGATGGTGACATTCTTTCATCAAGATCTGAAGTTTTATATTGTTAATAACTTGAAAAGTTCCAACTCAGACTTTGACATTACTTCAAATAGACAGACTGTTAATTATGAAAATTAACTATGATGGTGTGTGTGTGTGTGTGTGTGTGTGTGTGTGTGTGTGTGTGTGTGTGTGCGTGGGATGGGGTGTCTGTACTCGCTGCTGGATGGTGGATATTCATTACCACAGCATGCATCTTTCATATAGGATGCTTAGTACAGCAGTAGAGCTACAAGCTACCAAACAGAAAAGGGCAGGGGGCCTGGGTTCAATCCCCAGAGTAGAATATTTTTTTCTTTCTTACTACAATTTATGTAGTATGAGAGATATCGTTAGATGTCATTGCTGAAGTTAGTGAAAGAGTTCCAGGAAACATAGAAACATAGACTTTGACAGCAGATAAGGACCACTTGGCCCACCTAATCTGCCCATTTCCCTACCTAGAGGAAAAGCTGCAGATCCTATTTAACCAACAGCTTATTTCTTCCTACCCACCACAAAAATTGCCTTATGTCTGTCCCATGCATTCTTGTATTCTCCCACAGTTTTAGACCCCACAACCTCCTCAGGAAGGCTGTTCCATGCGTCCACCACCCTCTCTGTGAAAAAATACTTCCTCACATTGCCCCTGAGCCATCCCCCCTCTATCTTCAAATTGTGTCCCCTTGTTCTTGCACATCTCTTTTTCTGAAAGATGCTACCCTCTTGGACTTTGTTGATTCCACTGAGGTACTTAAATGTTTCTATCATGCCCCCCCCCCTTTCCTCAAGGGTATACATATTAAGGAAGGTTTGACATTTTATATTGCTGATAACTTGACAGATTCTTCATTATGAAAATTCACTGCAACTGTTGGGGGGTGGGTCTGCACTCAGTGCTGGCTGTACTTTGCCACAGTATGCAACTTCTGTCTAGGAAGCTTAGTATAGCATTACAGCTAGATGCTACCAAGCAATAGAAAGTCAGGGGACTGGGTTTGATTCCCAGAGCAGAACATTGTTTTCTTTCTCACTACAATACAGAGATGCTGTGTCTCAGACCATATCTTTAAAGCCACTTCCCTTTTCATTGACAGCAAAAGCCTGTCTGCCCTTTTTTCTGGCAACAACATTGCTTCATACAGACCTTCTTTGGGGCCTCTAGTAACATCAGTACTTTGCTTTAAAATTTTTGTCACAGCTCAATTATATGTCAGAAGAGTGGTTTCATCTTCTCACACTTGCCAGGGAACATTTAAATGCTGGTGCCAAAGTACATTTGGGTTTTCACCATCATCTGTCATAACCTGGTAACCTGATTTATCAAGACATTGGTTTACAAGGTAATTGAATCTGATAACTTTCAGAAAACCCAATTGGCTGGCTCCTGAAAGGGTGATACAGGGCTTGTGTCAAACCCTGCATCAAACCCACTTTTTGGCATGGCTGCGCCAACAACTTTGCCACACACATCACCAGATTCTTGTATATTGGGCGCATTTACAAAATGTTTCTCAATTTATGGCAGCTTGCACGAAAAATTTGGTGCAAGCCCTGTAAAAAGGTTACCTGGAATTGCCACAAGCAAGACAAGAAAAACTTATTCTGACTTATATCAGTTCATGCACGGGATCCAGAATCTCGATCGCCAGCCAGGAGAATGCCTCAAGCCCTTTGCCATATGTTGGGTGCACCTGGGGCTGGCAGCATTCACAACCCCTTGTGAATCCAGCCCAATGTGTTAAACAGATTTGTGAAGGTAATCCAACAGATAAACATGTTGAAACTGACATGTTTAAATGCATATACAAGTTAGAATTTAAGCCAGATTTTGAAATGAGAATAGAGAGAAAGCTGATTCAATTTGGACTTGAGAGATCATGTAAATGTGGTACTACATTAGCGATGACCAATGGATAGGTACACTGAATAATGGATTTGGCACAGATCATATGGAAAAACCCAGGTAAGATTGTACCTAGGGAGGAAGATGGGTGTTGTGTATGCCAGTACCTATAGCACTGCTTCAACCAGCAGCAAGGTACAGATGCCACTCATTTTATCAGTCAATCCTGGTTCACAAGGGTTTAAAATTTGTTACTTTAGTTTCTTGCTTTGTCAGAGTTTAGTAGAAGAAAAAAAAAACAGCAACTATGTTGCAGGTGATGCCTTTATTGGAATAACACCATTATTATTGGGACTAGCTTTCAAGAGTTATACTCTCTTCATCAGGTCTGAGAGTATAACTCCCAAAAGTTAGTCTCAATAAGAATTTTGTTAGTTCAGTAAAAGGTATCACCTGCATTATATTTGCTTTTTTTTCTTCTACATCATTGACTGCACTGGGCTAACACAGTTATCACATTTCTTTTCCAACTAAGATTTAGTATAATTTTGTTAAAGTGGTCTGCTGCATTAAAATAGAGTCTGTGTGTGTTACTCACAGACAAGACTTGAGGAGTTTTTTTGTAACAAGATAACTGTGGTAAGTTGTGGAGAAACTTGCTGAACTAGTGTTTTTCTTTTTGTCTGTAAGGTAATTTGAAAGCACTGTAGCCCATATTTTAGGGGCCTTAAAGTGTTTTTACCCTGTAGTTTACAGAAGAAATTATTTTTTACCTGATTGTTTTTTGTAGACACCGAGTACGAAAGGAACAACCCCCACACCCACCCCATTCCCCAGAGACTCCGAGTACGAAAGGAACAACCCCTCCACCCATCCCAATTCTCCAACCACCCCTGGGTGCTCTGCCTTTATAGTGGAAGGCCAAGCCACACCTACTTAAAGACGCAGGAAGAGTTAGGCAGCACAGCACAAGCAATAACCTAGCTGGTATATAGGCAGAATTACAAAGGGTGTAGCTAGCAACTAGGTCCACAAGGGCACCTAAAAGAGGAGGAGAGAGAAGCTGTAAGTCACTACAGAAGGAGAGAAAGATGAGCCAGCCCAGTGGCACTGAGGGCTGAGGTGCTGGATGCCTTACATCATGCTACACCAGTGACCTGGGTTTGGGAATGACCTCAGGTTGTCAGGGTGCCGGCACGGTGGGGGTGGGAGCAGGATTGAGCATTGGCTCTCCTCTCCTGGGTGGGAGAGTCACCCGTCTGTAGTCCCTCCATCACCGGATGAGATATGGTGGCAGTTGTTGGCAGTAATGGAGTGACTGGTAGGGTGGGGTGTCCCGTAGGGTGTGATGTGGGTGTGCCTCCATATGCGTGTGTCACATTGAGGATGTGGGGATCAGGATGGGGAGAAAAGTGAAAAAACAGAAAAAGCTACCTATAGAAAGAAAAAATAAAGAAGGAGAGAAAGACAGGGAGAGAAGGAGAAGGAAAAAAGGGTTAGGAGGGGAGGAATATCAGCAGGTGCAGGATGATGTAGGGAGTGGTGCAGTGCTCTGGCTGTGCTGCAGCAGTCTTCAGAAAAAAACATTCTGGTTACTGTGGTGCTGCCCCATTTTCAGGCACCTTACTGGGCTGAGGGCAGAGGTCACCAGTCTCTGGGCTGGGCTAGCAGGAATACTTGGCACCTTCACCCCCACCCAGAGGCCACCAGGTCCCCAGCCAATGCCACAACGGCCACCCCGGCAGATGGCAGGATAGACTACAGTGGGCACAGGAAGGTTCAGGGGAGCAGCAGAGACACATCCCCCATCTAGTCCAGTTCATGAACTCCTACACAGTGCTGGAGGAATGGAACAGCCCTGCAAAGGACCTCCTGAGGCTGAGACCAGGGAGGAGGTTAGGGTCCTCCAGCAGGGAGACCCAGTGGTGGGAGGAAGAGAACCCCATAGGAAGAAGAAGTTACTCCAGTTGGGGGAATCAGTTGTTTGGGGAATGAATTTGGGCACAGATAGTAGAGAGGAAAGGGACGTAAATTGTCTTCCAGGAGGCACAACTTGGAAGGAGGGGGAGTGCATCCAGAGGATCACTGAAGCTGTGGCAAGGAGGAGAGGGCTGGAGGTCATTATCCACTTGTGGGCAAATAACATATCCAAGGGTAAGGCAAACCTGGAGCAGGTGAAGGAGGACTTTACAGTGTTTGGAAGGTGCCTGGGGAAGGTAGCAAGCTCTGTGACATTTTTGGAGGTGCTGCCAGTCCACGGTGGAGGGAAGGGGAGTCTTGCATTAGTAACTTCAATACATGATTCAAAGGCTGGTGCAATGAGAGGGGGTATAGCTTCATTAAGAGCTGGGGACCAACCTGAAGTGATGCAGCCCTGTACAGTGGGGATGAATGGCATCTGTCCAACAAGGGGAAGGCAGCCCTCAATGGATGGTTTAAATGCTTTGCTGATGAGTGTTTAAACTAGTTGGGGGGTGGGCAACAGGAGCAGGAATACTCAGGCAGCTGGCCCCCAACATGGTAGAGAAAGCAGAATAACAGAGCAAGAAGAGGAGTTGATATCAAGGTCATCAGGATCAGGCAGAAAGTGAGTAGGAAAGGAATCAGGAAGCTAAAAGAAAAATATCAGGAAGGGGGGGGAGATAAAGGGGACCAAAAACAGAAAAAGAGGGAGAGAGAGAGGTCAGGCAGTAAAATGTGGAAAGTCATGGTGACAATTGCACACAGTCTAGAAAATAAAATCCCAGACATGGAGGCTTTAATAACTGGAGGAGACCTGCACATTGTAGCAATAACTGAAACCTGGTACACAGCTAATCATGAGTGGGAAATAAATGTACCAGGATATGTTCTATTCAGGAAGGCAAGGGAGAGCAAATTGGGAGGGGAGTAGCCCTGCATGTCAGAGAGGGTATAATGGCAACACAGGTACAGGGTAGGGAGGGGGAGGCAGAGACACTGTGGGTCACCCTTCAACCTGGAAATGGCACTGCAATACACACAGGGGTGATATACAGGCCTCAAGGACAGGGAGAGGAACTGGACAGGGAGTTAGTGGAGGAAATATGTGAGATGGCAATGGAAGGTAAAATTCTACTGATGGGGGATTTAATATGCCAGATGTGGACTGGAACAGCAGGGTAGCTGTTTCAGCCAGAAGCAGAGGTATCCTTGATTCACTCCAGGAGGCTGGACTCAAGCAGCTTGTGCTTGATCCCACCAGAGACTGGGTAATTCTAGATCTAGTAATGATCAACGGGAATCTAATTGAAGATAAAGATACGCAAAATTAGAAAATTTAGTTCCACTAAATATTTCGTGAAATTCACGCATTTCATGAAATATTTTGTGGGTGCGAAATGTGAAATTCTGTGGGCAAAATGTGAAATTTCATCTACAAAACGTGAAATTTCACCCACAAAATGGCAAAATTTGGATGAAATGTAATGAATTTTAGATGAAATTTGGTGAAATTGCAAATTTCATGGTGACATTTTGCACCCGACAAAAAATTATGTGGAATGGCGGAATTTCTTGAAATGTTTCACGTGGCAAAAATTGCCAGTTTTGTGGCAATTTATCAGGTGAAATTTTATTTTGCAACATCTCTAATCACAGCTGTCCAGGTAGAAGAACAATTGGGATCCAGCAATCACAACATTGTGTGATTCAGCATAGGGACAGAGACTCACTCAAGTCATACTAAGACAAAGGTTTTGGATTTCAAAAATGCTGACTTCGCTGAAATGGGGAGGGGTATCAAAAGAACCCTGGAGAAAACAGGGGCAGGAGGGGGAATGGAAGAACAGTGGAAGCATCTAAATTAAGCTTTACTGGGAGTAATAAACCAATGTACCAGATTGGTATCCAAAGGCAAGAGAAGAAGAAAGCCATTGTGGTTCTTGAGATAGGTGGTGGTAAAGGTCAGGGCAAAAAGGAAAGGGTTCAGGAAATATAAGGAGACCCAAAGGGAAGAGGAGGACAGGGAGGGGTACCTAGAGTGACTAAGAGAACTGGGAAAGGCAGTAAGGAGAGCAAAGGCACAGACTGGGGAAGGTTTAGCACAGTCAGTTAAGAAAGGGGATGAGACATTCTTCAGGTACATCAGCCAAAGGAGGAAAAATAAGGTGGGGATAGCAAGGCTTTAGGGAGAGGGAGGGGAATGCAAGGAGGGTGACATGGAAATGGCAGAAATACTGAATAAATATTTCTGTTCAGTATTCACAGAAGAGGGGGAAGGACAAGGGCCACAGCAGTATAGCAGTTGCCAAGGGGGTGAAGAGGTGGACAATAGTCCATTCACAGGGAAGAGAGTCTTGCAGGAGCTCACTAAGTTGAAGGTGGACAAAGTGATGAGACCAGATGGCATACACCCAAGGATATTAAGAGAACTGTGAAGGGAGATTGCAGAACCTCTGGCAGCCATGTTCACAGAGTCATTCAACACAGGGGTGGTACCAGAGGATTGGAGGAGGGCACATGTGGTCCCTATACACAAATCTGGCTGCAGGGAGGAGGCAGAAAACTATAGGCTGGTCAGCCTCACCTCAGTAGTGGGGAAGATTATGGAGACAATGCTTAAAGAAAGGATAGTGGGGCATCTAGAAGCCATCGGAGCCCAGGACCACAGGCAATATGGATTCACAGTGGGGAGGTCATATAAGACAAATCTGGTTGATTTATTTGACTGGATGACAAAGGAAGTAAATCAGGGTGGGCAGTGGACGTCGCTTATTTCATTTTCATGTCTATTTTTTATTCTTGTAAGTCTGATGAGCATAAACCTGCCCATTTTCACAGACAAGTTGCAATACATAGAACAATAACTAAAACAATCAATAAACAGTATAAGTTATACTAACACACAGATACTTCACAAATATACACATAACATCAATTCTTTTACAGGTAGTTGACAAGTGCATTCAGTTTTGTTAATTAACCATTGTTTAAGACAAGTTTTGAAACAGAGAACAGATTTGCAGTCAATAATTTCAGATGAAACATTGTTATAAAAAAGAGGTGCTCTATACCGTAATGACCTTTGCCCAAATGCTTTTTTTAAATAAAGGTCATTTAAAAGAAAATCTATTATGTGATCTTGTTCCACAAGGACTAATAAATCTTGGAAAGAATTCAGCAATTGAAGAAGGAAACAATCCATTTGTGATTTTGAATAAAAAATTCCCATTTTCTGTAGGATTCTATTTGCCAAGGATAGACTATTTGTAAATGTATATAACTGACATCAGTGAGTATGATAAGGAGTATTTGACATGAATCGTAAAATTGAATTGTATGAAACCCTAAGTCAATTAAGTATTGTACTGGTTGTTGATGAATAAACCACTAGACCATAATCCACATTGCTTAATAAGAAACTATGGGAGAGTAACCTCTTAAAAATGGTTAAAATTGGTTTTACACAGTATAAAAGTTCTAATCTTTGCTATATTGTTTTTCTTAGTTGTTTAATGTGTAATTCAAATGAAAGCTTACTATTGAGAATCATGCCCAAATATTTAAAATTATAAACAAATTCAAGTATAGTCCCTTTTTTTATCTATAATAAGATCAAATTCTTCAACCTTACATGTCCTTCGAGAGAAAATCATTGCTTTTGATTTTTTAGAATTTAGGACCATATGATTTAGTAATAGCCAATCTTGGAAATGATCAGAATCAATTTGGACACTATAAATAAAAATTATTATTCAATACCTCCTTGAGGTTAAGTCCCTCACTATATATATATAATTGCATCATTTGCATATAGAATCATTGAGGTATTTTGTACAAATATGAGGGGCTGAATTCACATAAAGAGAGAAATGAGAGGCTCCAGGATAGAACCCTGGGGCACACCACACTGTATAACTCTAGTTTGTGAAACACTATCCCCTATTATTGTCCTATGAGTCCTGTCTGTGAGATAATCCAAATATTACTTAATTGCCTCCACTGAAAAATGTAAATTACTAAAGAGTGTTTGCAATAAACTGTGTTCAAGAAAACTGAAGGCCTTACTGAGGTTCACAAATAATGCTGCTATGGAGTGCCCTCTATCAAGGGCACCCTTAGCGCAGACAGTGAACCCCACCAAGGCTATCTCAGTATTATGCTTTGGTTTAAAACCATGCTGACAATTTGTTAATAACTAATGTTTTGAGAGATGTTCTAATGTTTGGTCCAAAATAATTCTTTGTAGTATCTTAGCTAATGGAATTAATAAAGAAATAGCTCAATAATTTAAAACTAATGATGGATTGCCAATAGGCTTAATAGTAGCCAACTTCCAACTTTGGGGAAAAACACCATTTTTGAGTGAAAAATAAAAAATTAGTGACAGAGGATGTGAGAAAACATTTATTCCAAATTGACTATTCTATAATCAATTTCATCATACCCTACTGGTGGTATGGGATCACATTTAAGTATATATTCCTTGATGGTGTTACCTGCTCAAAATTAAATTTAACATGCTTATTATTTCATTCTGTCTTAGCAGAGCTAAGATTATCAAATTAAGTTCTATAATTATTAAGATCACCAAAATGTGCATTGAACATTTCTGATACTAAAATGGAATCACTAATAAGATGGCCATTATGTTATACAGTTATGAAAGTATCTTTTCCTCACACCTTTTAATTTATTTAAAACTTGTCACGTTTCTTGGCGGGTTACCCTGAGAATTTTTTTGTTCAAACAAAACAATATGAACTTTGGCTCTCCTAAACCCCAATTTATATTTATTTCTCAAGGTCTTGTACTTTTGTAATGTAACAGAATTTTTATTGCTCTTATATTGCTTCCAACTCTTATCTCTAGCTTTTGTTACCTTGATTTCAGCAAAACCTTTGACACCATCCCATATAGGAGGCTGATAAACAAGCTGGGTAGGTTAGACATGGGAGACAGGGTGGTAAACTGGGTTAGAAACTGGTTAACAGACAAGAAGCAGAGGGTGGTGGTTAATAGGGTGCATTCTGGGGAGATGGGGTGACCAGTGCGGTGCCTCAGGGATTGGTCCTGGGGCCAGTCCTGTTCAATGTCTTCATTAGTGACATTGCAGAAGGGCTGGCAGGAAAGGTCTGCCTGTTTGCAGATGTCACCAAGATCTGTAACAGAGTGAATACCCCAGAGGGGTGAAGAAAATGAGGAGGGATCTAGGGAAGCTTGAAAAATGGTCTGAGGACTGGCACCTGAAGTTTAATTCAACAAAGTGCAAACTTATGCACATGGGACACAGAAACCCTGGGGAAAGATACAGGATTGAGGGGGGAGTTGCTGACAGTCACAAGGGAGGAAAGGGACCTGGGTAGTGGCATGCTGGAGTGCATAGGTAGGGGTATCACCAGCAGAAGGATGGAGGTAGTGATGCCATTATATAAAACTATGGTCAGGCCTCACATGGAGTACTGTGTGCAGTTCTGGAGGTTGCACCTTTGTAAGGACATTAACAGGCTGGAGACAGTCCAGAGAAGGGTGACTAAGATGGTACAGGGCTTGCAACACAAGACTTATGAGGAGAGATTAATGGACCTCAATATTTACTCGCTGGAAGAGAGGAGGGAAAGAGGGGACATGATAGAAACATTCAATTACCTCAAGGGTATAAACAAGCTGCAGGGGGGAGACATTTTCCATTACAGAAGGAGCACAGGAATGAGGGAGCATAACATGATATTGGAAGGTGGGAGGTTAAGAGGAAATGTGAGGAAGTTCTTCTTCACAGAGAGGGTGGTGGAAGTATGGAGTGGTCTGCCTCAGGAGGTGGTGGAAGTGAGCACTGTGGATGGATGGGAAGCACAGAGGTACAGCCGTGGGTGTGTCAGAAGCAGTAATCCAGGACAAGGGCTTAAGAGCAGACTAGAGGGCCAGGCCATCCTTATCTGTTGACAATTCACTAAAAATACCACCAACAATTTAAAACCTGGTTCAGTTTCAGTTGGTATCCATCTGTCACCACCTCCCCTCCTGGTGCAAGGCTGAAAATAGGCAAAAAATTGTCTGGTCCTCCTTCCCGGTCAACAAAAACTAAAATAAAAAAAAGTCTATGTTTCTATGTAAAAGCCATCGTTTTCTTATAGTAAATAATTATTGGTGCAACAGTTAAAGGAGAACTGTGCAGAAACTGCAAGTCATTTTTCCCTGTAGAAGATATTTTTAAATATTGGTTCCAATTTTGTATACTGCACCAGCTCTACATGCATTTTAATTATAGTGGATATAACATGGGACATAAGATATCATGTTTATTTTCATGAGAGGATATTGGTCTATTGATAACTCATGCAGGGCTGCAGCTATGAATTTTGGGGCCCAGAACGAGTCACTTGAAATTGGCCCCTGTTTCCCAAACCAGCTAATGCCAGGGGTAATGCCAGCTCCTCAGGTGGGCCCCTCCTGAGTTCAGGGCCCTGGACAACTTCCCCACTTTTCCCCCCATTACTGCAGCCCTGAACTCATGAACAGCAAAGCCCTAAGGGGGAGGATTGGGGACATGTGGAGGATGACAACAGTGAAGCTGACATATTGAACAGGTATTTCTGCTCAGTCTTTACTGAGGAAGGAGAGGGTAATGGGCCTGAAGGGAGTACAAGGGGTGGGAAAGGTGCAGAAATGGATATAAGTCCCTTTACATGGGAAAGGATCCTGAAGGAACTGGAAGGAATAAGATTTGATAAAGCAATGGGGCCAGATGGGGTGCACCTCAGGGTCCTAATGGAACTAAGAGAGGTGGTGGCTGAACCTGTGGCAATCCTGTTTAGCTGATCACTGGAAACAGGGGAGGTACCCAAAGACTGGAGGACAGCAGATGTAGTCCCCTTAGACAAAAGCAGGAACAAAGAGGAAGGGGGGAACTGCAGACCAGTCAGCCTGACCTTAGTAGTGGGGAAGATCATGGAAATACTACTGAAGGAAAGATTGGTGGAACATCTGGTTGCTAATGGACTACAGGACCCAAGGCAGCATGGTTTCACCGTGGGGAGGTAATGTCAGACCAACCTCACTGAATTTTTCGACTGGGTGACAAGGGAGGTGGATCAGGGGAGGGCAGTGGATGTCACCTGTCTGGACTTCAGCAAGGCCTTTGACAATTTGCCACATAGAAGGCTATTAAACAAACTGGGGAATATGAAAGTGGGCAGGACAGTAGTACAATGGGTAGGTAATTGGCTAGGGAGCAGGATACAGAGGGTGGTGGCAAATGGCTGTCACTCCAAAGAGGGAAAGGTGACCAGTGGGGTACCACAGGGATCAGTGCTGGGACCGGTCCTATTCAACGTCTTCATCAGTGACATTGCACAGGAACTAGAAGGCAGAATTTTCCTGTTTGCTGATGACATGAAGCTCTGTAACAGATTACACATGCCAGAGGGTATAGACAGAATGAGGAAGGACTTGCAGAAGCTTGAAGAATGGTCAAGGGTTTGGCAGTTAAAATTCAATGCAAAGAAGTGCAAAATAATGCATATTGGGCACAAAAGCCCTGGAACAACATATCAGTTGGGGGTGAGGATATAGCATGCACCAAGAAGGAAAGGGACCTTGGGGTTATCAACTCTGATGACATCAAGGTAGGAAAACAGTGCAACAAGGCAGCAATTAAAGCAAATAGGATGCTGGGATGCATAGGCATCACCAGCAGGAAAAGGGAGATCATAATTCCACTACACAAGACACTAGTGAGGCTGCACCTGGAGTACAGAGTACAGTTCTGGAGACCTTACCTACGTAAGGACATAGACAGGGTAGAGAAGGTTCAGAGGAGGAGGGCAACAAAGATGGTACAGGGATTGTATCACAAGTCCTATGAGGACAGGTTGAAGGACTTAAATATGCACTCCCTGGAGGAGAGAAGGGGAGGGAGAGAGGGGATATGATAGAGACATACAAGTACCTTGCAGGGAGGAATGGGGTGCAGGAATACATGATTTTCCAGTGAAAAAGATGTTCCAGGACTAGAGGGCATGGGATGAAGTTGGAGGGGGGGGTGATTCAGAGGAAACGTGAGGAAGAATTTCTTCATAGAATGGGTGGTGGACAAGTGGAACACCCTACCAGAGGAAGTGGTGCGGGCTGAAACAATCACGGGATTTAAGAATGCATGGGATAGACATAAGGGAATTGTGGAGGTCAGGGGTAAGGGGCAACAGACTTCTAGAAAAACATAAAGTGAACTTACAAGCTCAAATGGGCATATCAGGTGGGCCATAGGGAGGCCCTTATCTGCTGACAGTGTTTATGCATCTAGATGTCTATGTAGCTAGCAAAAGACCAATACCCTTAAATGAAGATTAGAATAATATCTTAAGTCAGCCCATGAATACAACAGGTGTTAAGAAAATATAGGTCTGGCAGTATAGCCTAGAGGTTAGAGTAATGAGCTATAAATGAACTTGGTATATCTAGAAGATGTTGGTTTCATTATTATCATCATCCTCATCATCATCATCATCATCATCATTGTCATCAATCAATATTTATTGCTATTCAAATTGAGAGTAAAACTCTCTTCTACAATTGCGTCCAAAACATAGAAACATTTATGACATAACATACAATACAAAATTTTATATATAGGTTATTGATCTGTAAGTACACTAAAATGGTAAACAATTTCACCTATTACAGTCTATTATGATTCTCACAACCTCCACTTGCATACTGTATGACCCTGAGCAAGTCATTTAACCTCCCTTGTACTCCCAGGTCACCCCTGAAAATATGCCTTGTGCCTAGTGGGTCTTATTCAGTTGCCAAAAGTACAAAATAAAAATAAAACATTTGGTGGTAGAAATGGAAAAGAATTACAAAAGTAAAAAAAGTGCTGAAGTACGGAATGTAAATTATGCCCCTCTGTTCAGTGGTTCATCATTACAGCAACTAATCAGTAACCTGGCTATGATCAACCTACTCATTCAAAATACATAGCATCTCTCACGTGAGAATACATTTCTGAGCATGCTCAGAGTGGCCAAAATGAGTGAGATAAATTTCTGAGCATGCTCAGTCACCAGCTTCAGTTATCTTGCTACATTTGCTCAAGATAATACTTTTTGTCTTCATATTTATCAGTACACATGTGCTGTTGTTTGTTGTATAAATCCCACTTTCTGATTTATAAACAGGTGGTAAGTACCATTTTAGAACTGTATAATATACTGTAGTTTCTGTTGGTACATTGCATCCATGTTCTACTTTAGAACTCTGTAACTGAGAGGGGCATAAACTACATAGTAGAGTTTTAAAAGGGAACGAAACACCAGAGTGCAAACCAGAAACAACCAATAAAGTTACTAATAGGCAAGTATAGCTGGAACAATAACAGTATTAGAACCAATATTTAAAAAACAACTTCTGAGTTGTAGGTTCAGTGCAGCAGGAAGATTACATCATCATAATAATATTCTGTCTTTCTCTTCAAGACGTGTTCACATTTATTGTAACAATGATAGTGAACCTATGGGATATCAATCCTCATGTAGAAATGGTGCCCTGGGAGTTGGCCCTAAGTATGTTATTAGCCAGTCTAGCATGTGATGTATGAAGTGAATGAATTTGTTATGTATCTGTCTGGGCTGTGTTCAGAACTGTAGTTATTACAGTATAAGTATGAAACCACCTGAAGCTTGCTACTTGTAATCTGTGCTGATATCTGAAGTTTGAAACCTGTTCTGATTCTGCAGAGACTGTCACATTGACCACAAGTCATGTCAATTCTGTTTTGTAAATATGTAGTGGTTGTAGTAAAATTTTATTCATATAATATGAAAGCTCATTTCTAATGCGGTCTTTATTTCATAGCAAGTTACAAAATATTACAGAATTCTACAATTATTACATGACAAGTTTTCAAAAGAATCAGAAAAAATATCTAATAATTATCTTAGAACCCGACTGGATTCATGTACAACATATATACACATACAGTACATAATATACAAGTATAAGATGCTATTTGACTCCAGACAGTAGGGCTGTATTCTTAAAATGATGTGGGACTAAGTTCCACACCGCAACACCAGTTGCAGACTGAAATCTCTGCAGATACAGAGATCGGTATTCTCATGCACTGCAGCTGTACAAGATGTTACACCTGGTCCCACCAGCCATAAAATGTTTTTTCACAGCTGTGGGGAAAAAAAATCTCCTGCAAGCTGATGTAAATCATGGACCGTGATGGGCGAAGTGGCCCCAATTCGCTCCACAGAGTGATTCATGGAGTGAAGGTGAATTTGCGGAGTGCTCTGCAACACGGAAGCGGAGTACTTCGCGTTATTAATGGGTAACGCGAAGTCCATTAAAAACAATGACTTCACCTTACTTCGCCTTTTCAAACCTCTACTCCACCAATTCTTAAGGTGAAGTACATTGAAAACAATATACTTCGCCTAACTTCGCCTTGTTTTTAAGCTCCAAAGGTGAATTTTGCAGTGATTCATGGGATTTCAGGTCACATGGGCTCTAGATTTTTCTGCACAGCCTCAGTTTGGGGTAGTATGTGTAGGAAGCTGTAGGAGACAATCTGCTCTGATAGCTCTTTCAGATTCAAACATTCAAAAAGCTGTTAAAAAAGCCTTTTTGAGTCATTTTTTTTTGCCGAAACTTTAGTTTATCGATTATAGGAAACCCTCCTGTGCTCATATCATCAAGCATTTCTTGTTTGTGTATGGATTTTGAATGTTAATGTACAACATTCAGTCTGTGTACTGAGAGACAGTGGAAGTGCACTTTGGGGAAGGGGTGTATCTGTGATGTAGGTAGATTAACTTGGAGAAAAGACAGTGCTTTCTTTTTTTTTTCCATTTAATCTTTATTGAACGTTTCAATACAGAGAACAAATCATAACGTACATGACTTAGTACAAACATATCAAATAGTAATATATAAAGGATTCATTCTCACCCCACCCAAAATCCCTCCCTCCACCCCAAACCCACTTCCTCCCCAACCCTCCCAAAATTCTGACACAGCATCATGCAACCCAGCCTACACCTCATGGCATGGAATCCTCAAGCCTACACATTTAGAGAGTACAAGGTTTGTATGGGGCCCCATACCCTGTTAAATTTCTTTACTTTATTATGGAGGCTTGCTATAATCCTTTCTGTTCTAAGGTTAGCAAGAAATTCCTGGAGCCATTCAACATATGTTAGATCTTCAAAATCTTTCCAATGCCCAAGGACTACATTTTTAACGGATAATGATATTAATGCCATATGATATTTCCTGCTCACTACTGAGATACTGGAAAAATCTCCTAGGAGACATATTTCAGGTGTGAACAGATCAGTCAGACCTAAAAGAGGGTCTGCTTTTTGTTTAATAGCAGTTCAAAGAGGAACGACTTTAGAACAGCTCCAGAAGATATGAAAGAGGTCCCCACGAAACAATTGGCATCTTGTACAAAGATAGGAAGACACAATACCTAGCCTAGCCAGTTTTTGCAGGGAATAATAAATGTTGTGCAAGATCTTGAATTGCATTAACCTCAGTCTATCCTGTAACAAAAATCTGTGGCAATTTTGCCAGAGAAGGGACTAATCCAAATCCTTATCGGGAAAAAAAGAAGACCAAAAGGTGACCGGAGCAAAATTATCAGGATAGACCCAATTAAATAAAGCCTGATATATCTTTGATACCACATGAGATGATCCAGACATATCTGTTAAAGTAATTTGAAAAGGAATATGGGCAACCGGTGGAGGAACCGATCCCATAACCTTCAGTAAAAGGTGACGGAGCTGGAAGACTTTAAAGATATCAGTGTGAGGTATTGAAAACTTGTGAATAATCTCCACTGCAGTACACCACTGCCTAGTAACTGTGATGAAATCCTCAAGCTGGGACTCTCCTAATTGGGGAAGCCAGCTGTATGATAGGGGCTTGCCCTCTAATTGGAAATTAGGATTTCCTTTTATAGGTTGAGCTAGATCTTTAATATTGTTGTATTTTAAAAATGCACACAATTGAGAGTGGGCCTTGATTGAGACTACAAGACAGTACTTTCTGTTTTGGTGATATTTTTCTTGCATAACTGTGTTAATGTACGCACAGTAATATTTTCAATATTTTTTGCCATTTTTTTGCTGATTGTTGTGGAGCAGCAGTGTATAATTTTAGTTGTTTAAAATATGTGGTTATATTACTGAAGTTTTCAATGTGCTATGCATTACTTAGTGTATGTGTGAGTATATGTGTGACACATGTCATCAAATCAGACACCTTTTATTGTGCCACATAATAATTTCAGCAATGTGAAGCTGCTTTCTACTGCAGCTGTGTGATTTTTGTTCTTCTTTGTGGTATCTTTACTGGTACTAGTACTAGTGACTGTTACTGCAGCAGTGCAGTACACTGCCCCTCCTCGCTGCCCACCCCAACCAGCAAAGGTATTCTTTTCCAGATTTGAATTTCTGATGGTTAGGTGTTGTACCTTTGTGTCTGAATCTCTTCAGTGCACAGCACAATCTTAATCTGTCTATGCATTTTCATCTCTTTAGGGCCCAATCTCCATCTGTAACTTAAGTCACAGTTATTTCTTTGGCTTCCCTTCAGAGTACTGGACAGGTGTGGTGCTTAATTCTGCATGAACATTGTACTTATTGATATGCGTTTTTAAGTCATGACCATCATCACGAGTCACTCATGATTCAAATCATGTTCTTCATCATCACGGTCACAATTGCAGTCACAAATCACGATTCATGATCATTCACATTACAAATCACAACATTCATTTTTTTTCTAGTTACTTGGATGTATTATAAGCCTATTTTGTAGTATCTCTCCGGGCTTCACCACCCCATCATTGTACTCATTGATACGTGTTTTTAAGTCTGGGAATTTTAAGCTACAGCTCATTGGGGAAGTACAGCCATAGGCATTCACGTTTCTTCATCATCACGGTCACAAATGCAGTCACAAATCATGATTCATGATCACGTCACAAATCACAACATTCATTTTTTAATTGTTACTTGGATGTATTGTAAGCTTGTTTGTAGTATCTTTACGTACTTCTACACCACCATTATTACTCATTAATGTTTGTTTTTTAAGTCAGGGGAGTTGGACAGTGTCAATTGTATACACCGACTGGAAAAAAGACTGACTGCACACATGCAGTTTAGTACAGTATACTTGCACTGCTCAGAATACAAAGTGTCACACATATGGAAGACAACAAAAAAGGGCATAATTACATACAAGGGTAAGGGATGGTGGAGGAACACATTTTATAACACAGCAAGGAAGGTGTGGGGGGCACATGGTGTGAGAAAAAAACAAACAAATGTGGGATCCCATGGTTATCCAGCAGCAGTGCCAACATGGCCATAATTTGCAACTGATGTCCCTCTATGTGATCCAGCTGCTACTCCACAGCACTCACCCTCTTATTGTTATCCTCAACAGTACTCCAGAGAACTGCCAAGTCAGCCTGTGTTACATGCAGTTCTCTGGGGTCCACATGTTCTACAGGCTGACCTGCTGGTGGTGGTGATGGGGGTGGAGGTGCTGGTGGAGCAGCAGGTGCTGCTGTGGTCCTCCTATTCTTAGGGATGCTGCAATGCACAGCTGCACCCTCTGCCACAGAATGGCCAGCAGGTGCAGGGATGGTCCATTCTGTGGCAGCCTGCCACTACAACTGCTGGTGATTGAGCATATGGGTGTGCTGGACCCCAGTTCTCAGGTGAGTCCCCCGGGGGCCACGGTGCACCTCCACCTCAGATAGGTGGTACTTGACCACACTGCTGTCCCCCCCGACACAGTCAAAAAACTGCCAAACAATGGAGGTGCAGGAAGGACCAGGCACAGGCAGGGGATGGCCAGATGAACTGGCAGCTGGCTGGTCACAGTGCTGAACAGGGATGGGATCATGCCTGGGCCTGGGGGAACAGACACATCCTGCTCCAGAGGACCTGGTGCTGGTGGTGGTGGTTCAACTGCCTCATAGTCAGGACAGGAGGCGGTCCTCATCCTGCTTCGGGGGGAGACACTCACAAGTTTTGAGTGGTCCAACAGGAATGGGTGCCCATGCCCTTCACACATGTGCACAGTATGATGCTTACCACTACCACGCTCTCCCAGAGCTGCCGCTGCCCCAGACATTCCCTCACCATGGTCCATCTCTCCTACTGAGCTCCCTCAGTCCAAACAATCACAACTCACACTGTCACACAACACACACACACACATTCACACAGACACAGAAAAACAACTAATTACTTATAAAGGTAAGAAAAATAAAATTTACAGAAAGAACAAATTAAGTAAAAAAGAGTACAGAAAAGACAAAAAATGTAGCTTTTAAAAAAGCTGTTGGGTCTAAATCAAAGTTTAAATCTCCTCTTCACTCTGATCTCAAAGTATCAGCAGTAACAAAACAAACTACTCTCTCTCCGTCTGCACAGGAGAAAGTAAAAGTGTCTGCTAGTATGGCTCACTTTCTTCCTGTCTAGCTAAAGAGCATGTGATTTACAGTACAGTAAGTCATGTGATGTGTGGGGGAGGCTGCCAAATCTGAAACACCAAGTGGATCACTTAGAATCATAATGAGGAACGCAGTCCATTAAAAACAATGACTTTGCCCTACTTCGCATTGCCATTTCTCCTTAATGCAAAGTGGTAATGACAAGGTGGAGTGAGCACTTTGCATTGCCCACTTCACGTTCACTTCACCAGCAGAATTTAAGTTCACTGCATCTCTAATCATGGAGTCAGTCATAAATTGGCTCCACTTTGAGAATACTGTAGCTGCTGGAGAAACTACAGTTCCATAAGGTCTAACAGTATTACTTTTTTAGTTGTCCCATGAGTTTCAAGTAGTATGGGTGAATGAGCTTTTACAGTATGTGCTGCAAGAAATTGGAATTCTCTGCCTAATTACTTGTATGAATGTGTCAATCATGATATTTTTAAACAACAGCTTAAGAAATATTATTGTGCTCAACTTAGCACTCATATTTTATATAACTATTTTTGATGTTTGTCTTATTTGCATAATTTGTAACCAATTCTGGCTATTTAAATAAGCCCTGGATCATGTAAGAAAATGGGCCTTGGCTCATTACATTTACCTGGTTAACAAAAGTTTAAATAAATAAATAAAATAAACTGACTTGTGCCGATTGTCACGGGGTTTGAGAATCCGACTCCAAATATCTACCTTAATATTTTATAGTCAAGATCTTACAGGATTAATAAAACTCAAGTAAGAAAACATCAACCACTATCCAAATTTGAACAACATACTAACTTTCCTGTAGCTTTTTCAAGTACACATTTTAATTTTTTATTTTAATCATATTAATTTTACACTGTGAAGGTCTTAAAGATGATGGAATATTACTCCAAAGATTTGGGCCCAAGCCAAAGAAATGGGTCCTGCCCACTTCCAAATATCAATACCATGACAGCAAAAATAGCGCGGCCAAAAAATTATGCCGCGCAGACACCAGATATCGTGCATGGTGAACAAGCGTGCTAGTATAAATAAACTGCCTCCAAAACCATGCATGCTTTTATGACAGTGTGATTTTTGACCGCGCCACTTTGCTGGCGTGGTCTTGACCAGATACCTGGGAACACTACCCCACTCACTAATCTATTGCAGTTTTTGATACTTCTTTGTTGTAAATTTTCTGATAGGTTGTGAGGTACAAGTTTTCTGCAACATTTATGCATAAAACTGAGAAAATGATAGCTCCTACACTTCAGTTAATTCATCTAATACAATTCTTTAACTAACTCACATCTGTGAGTCCTGCAGAGGTGTCGAGGATGAAGGGGGCAAACCGGCTGTACATCACATTCAGCTTTGCCAGCTCCATCCTTAACACCCCAGCAAACATTATAACTCATAATCCATTAAAAAAGTTAGTGTCCATCCAGTCTTCCCACCCATCCACTGATCGCCCATCTGTATCAAAATAAAATACTCTTCCTCCCTGGTCTCTAGTGGCCCCCACGCCCGTCAATCACTGGCCCCATAGAAAAATAAAATGTTAATGTTCAGTCCCCTCCCCACTCACTGATTGCCCCTCCATATAAAAATATTAATATTGTGTTCTCATTCCCTGGTGTCTAGTGGACCTCCCACCCCCCCACCATGGCATGTAATCCATCACCACCCTGCTCCCTTCCCTTCTCAACCCCAAGTGGGCAACCAGCACAGCCCTCCTCTCTCCTCAGCAGCTGGCTACCCACTAAGCTAAATGAATGAGCACTCACGCTCATTCATTGCAGCTCCCGGTCATCTTTCAGTACAGTTCTCTGGGAGAAGAGAAGGGGAGGGGGCTTTTCCAGTCACCTGCAGGTGGGTGGGATGGGGAAGAGCATTGTGGACTCCTCAGGTCCACAGTGCCCTTCCCCCATCTGAACACCCCTGTGGGTGATCGGACTAGCCCCCTTCCCCTTCTCTATCCCTGGAAAACTGTATTGAAAGATGACTGGGAGCTGCAATGAATGAATATGTGATTGTACACATGCTCATTCATTCAGCTCAGTGGGTAGCCAGCCGCAGAGAAAAGAGGAGGGCTGTGCTGGTCTCCTGCTTGGGTGTGGGATGGGGGAGTGGGGTGGTATTGGATTAACTGCCAGGGTGGGGGGTCCCCTAGACAACACAGAATAAGAGCACAATATTAATATTTTTTATATGGAGGGGCAATCGTCAGGTGAGGAGGGTGGAGGCTGGACACTAACATTTAATTTTTTTATGGGTCTGGTGATCAGTGGGCAGGGGGAATGCTAGACACTAGGGAGTGAGGGTATTTTATTTTTGACATGGAGGGGTGATCGGCAGGTGGGTGGAGGACTGGATGTACACTAACATTTTTTATATGGGGCATGGCGATTGGTGGTTGGGGGGCCACCAGCCACCTGGGAATGAATATATTATTTTTTATATATGCAGGGTGCTACAGGGCCAGCAATCAACAAGGTGTGGCACAAGACACTAGGGACTAGCGACTGGTTGGGGGGAGAGCTAATGAATTAAACTGTGGGGGAGACCCACAGAGCTGAACACTGACAGTGATCAGTTCTGCAGAATTGTTTCCCGCAGTTTAATACATTAACTCACAGGTCTTACATTTATTCAGAGGGTTTTCAGTGGAATTTCAGCAAAGGTTGGCAAAATGATTTTCAGATTTTCATGGAAGCAAAAGTCTGACTTTCGCCAACATTCCTCTAGCGGAAATTGTTTTCGCCCAACCCTACCACATACAGATGATAGTTTTCCTGTGGATTCATCAGAGAGAACTGGTTCATGTAAATACTGAAAAGGATTGGCCCTAAAATTTAGCCTTGGATTACTCAGGACACTTAGGGGGCCAAATTACATTTAAATTTGTTAATGGTGACTACCTGTTGGTGCCCTTTCAGGTACGATTCAAACCAGTTCACAGCACCCTCCTCTCTTTTCAGTCTGGAGAGGAGGATGTCATGGTCCAAGGTATCAAAAGTCCTTGACAGATCTATACAATTTCACCAATAGACATCCTCCTATCCAGAGCCATCTGAAAATCCCCCATTACTTTTATTAGGGCTGAGGTTGGGCTCTGGAGTGGCCTGAATCCTGACTGAAATTAATTTATCAAGTTGTTTCTTTTTTTAGAAACTTTTTAGTTGACTGCAAACCAATTTTTTAAAAACTTTTGCAACAATAGACAAAAAGGATGTGGGTCAGTAGTTTTTGATTCTATTTTTCTGGCCAGATTGAAAACAGTAGTAACCACACATTTTTTCAATCTTGTGGGTATTCACCTATGTTAATGCACAGAGGGGTGGGGAAAAGGCACTGCGGGTCACCCTTGAGATGGACAATGGCACTGCTGTTCACAAAGGCATGATATACAGACTTCCAGTACAGAGGGAGGAGGTGGACAGGGCTCTAATGGAATCTATCCACATGATGACAGCTAAAGGGGTGGTGCTGTTGGAAGGCAATTTCAATCTGCTAGATATGGAGTGGTGCATCCCATTTGTTGCCTCAGCCAGGAACAGGGACATTATGTACTCTCTGCAAGGGGCAGACCTTAGGCAGCTAGAAGTAGAACTCACCAGGGAGGGTGCAATTTTGGACGTGGTGCTCCCCAATGGGTGACAGAATTGAGGAAGTCAGGGTGGTGAACACCTGGGTTCTAGTGAACATCACACAGTGTGGTTCAGCATGAGTACAGTGGCAAAGTAAAGCCACACAAAGGTGAGGGTCCTGGAATTCAGGAGGGCGGAGATTGCTAAAATGGGAATATGTCTCAAGCTTGCTCTAGCAGGAAGGGGCAAAAGGGGGTGAGTGGCAGAGCAGTGGGCACATCAGAAAGAAGCCATAGTGGAGGTGATGAAGCTTTGCATTAGGCAAATAAACAATAGTAAGACAAAGAAACATCTATTATGGTTCTCAAACAAAGTGGCTGAGAAGGTAAGGAGGAAAGATGGCTTTCAGGAAATACAAGGAAACAGCTGGAGGAGGACAGGATAATGTACTTGGATAAACAGAGGGAGACGGGGAAAGCAGTCAGGAGTGCAAAGGCACAAACAGAGGTGAAAATAGCACAGGAGGTAGAAAAAGGAGACAAGATTTTTTATAGGTACATTAGGGAAAGTAGAAAAGACAGGGGTGAGAGAGTAAGGCTTAAAGGAGAACAAGTAGACTGTGTAGAAGGGGACCTGGAAAAGCATGCAAAGTGAAGAAATATTTTTTTCCTGTATTCATGAAAGCTAGTTCTACTTTTATATGCACAGGATTTGACTGTCAACAGGAACTTCCTTCTTTGGGAGCAGGAAGGGAGTGATCACAGAGCCACAAAGAGTCACCATCCTAGAAGGAAAAGAGTAGCTCTCCGTCTCTCCCCCCCTCTTGCTGCTGGAAGTCTGACTTCAAGCAAGTAAGGAGACTACTGAGAAATATAGGAACTTCTTGTCTCAGAACAGGAAGATCAGGAGCTTAAAGGGCCCAGAAGCAGTAAGTAAGTAGGGAGAAAAAAAAAAGAAATAATAAAAAAAAAATTTAAATAAACAGAGGAAAAAGTAAGTATTTAAAACAATAGTTAAGGGTCCAGAAAAAAGACATGATGGGAGTGGTGCAGTGCAGTGACTGTGGAGCAGCAGTCTTCCAAGAGACGTTCTGGAGGATGCGGTGTTGTCCCATCTGCAGGCACCTCTCTGGGCTGAGGGAGGAGGTTGCTCAACTCCAGGCTGAGTTGGCCAGGATTTGAGGGAGCTCCTCTCCCACCCAGGGACCACCAGAGCCATTGCCGTTGCCTCAGAGGTTGCCAAGAAAGAGGAGTGATTGTACCACAGTGGGCTCAGGGAGAGTGAGGGTGGTGGAACAAAAGTGCATCCCTCCAGCTGTACCTCTCCACAATTCATATGCCATTCTAGTGAAGTGTGGTTCCTCTATGGAGGAACCCACAGTGGAGACCAAGGAGAATGCTGGGAACCTCCACAAAAGAGACCCATAGGAGGGTGGCATGGGACCCCAGAGGGGAAGGAAACAACTTCTAGTGTGGAACTCCATTGTTAGGAGGGTAGAACTGGGGGTGGAAGAGGAGAGGGAGGTAAGGTGCCTGTCTGGTGCCATGGCTTGGAGGAACAGGGAGCGAATCCTTAGGATCGTGGGAGCAGCTGCACGGGGGATGGAGCTAGATGTCATTGTCCACATAGGGACAAATGACCTCACTGGGAAAGGGATTAGAGCAGTACAGAAAGAATCTGTGGAGTTGGGGAAGGGCCTTAAACAAGTAGCATGCACAGTAACCTTCTCAGAGGTACTGCCTGTCTATGGCATGGGTGAGGCTAGGGTGCTCCACACCATAGGAATCAATCAGTGGTTGAAGAACTGTTGCAGAGCTCAGGGGTTTGGCTTCATTGGGGACTGGGGGTCCACCTGAAGTGATGCAGGACTATACTGGCATGATGGTCTGCATTTGTACAGGAGGGGAACCAAGATCCTAGGTGATAGGTTTAAATGCTTCATTGGCAAACATTTAAAGTAGCCAAAGGGGGAGGCACTGAAAAGGAGAAGGGAATTCCTAGCCCCCCCCAAAAAAGTCAAGGTAGTTAGTGAGGTAAACACTAAGATAGATACATCAATAGGGAGAAGAGCAGGGGTAAATGGAGGAAGTGACAAGGCAAGAAGGACAGGGATGAGGCAAAAAGGGGAAAGGCCATCAAGAAATTGAAGGTAATGAGTAACAATGCCCATAGTCTGGGCAACAAGCTCCCTGAACTGGTGGCCTTGATGGAAGAGGGATGCCTGGATATTGTGGCAGTCACAGAAACATGGTACACAGAGAACCATGACTGGGATATTAACATACCAGGGCACACAACCTACAGGAGGGACAGGAAGGGTAGAAGGGGGGAGGTGTGTCTCTCTATGTAAGAGAAAGGATAAAAGCAATGGAACAAAAGAGTAAACAGAGAGGAGAGGAGAGGAGAGGAGAGAAGGTACTGTGGGTCACCTTAGAGACTGAAAATGGCACCACAATCTGCACTGGGGTTGTATACAGACCCCATCTCAGGGAGAAGGAATGGACAAGGATATGCTAGAAGGCATCTTTAGGATGGTAGAGAAAGGGGAGATACTGTTGATGGGAGACCTGAATATGCCAGATGTTAACTGGAATACCTTTGCTGCAGCCACATCAAAGAGCAGGACCATTCTCGATGCCCTACAGAGGGCTTGCCTCAGACAGTTAGTGTTGGAACCACTCAGGAGGGAGCAATCTTAGACCTTGTACTCTCAAATGGGAGCAGTGGGAGGATCTCAGATCTAGGAGTGGGTAGCCATCTGGGAACAAGTGACCACCAAACAGTGTGGTTCATGATAAACTCAGCTGCAGAGTCAAGCCATACAAAAGTGAGAGTATTGGTCTTCAGGAGGGCTGAGTTTGTCAAAATGGGAGAGTGCCTCAGAAAAGCACTAGCAAACACACTAGAAGGAGGGGTGGAGCAACAATGAGGAAACATCAAAACTGCCATTACAGAGGCAACAAGCCTGTGTGTGAAGCAAATAAGCAAATCAAAACAAAAAAAAAGCCACTATGGTTCTCAAAAGAGGTGGTGGGGAAGGTTAGGAATAAGAAGATAGCATTCAAGAAGTATAAGGAAACACAGAAGGAGCAGGACAGAGAACTGTACCAGTTAAGGCAGAAGAAAGCAGAAAAGGCAGTCAGAATAGCAAAGGCCCAAACTGAGGAAAAGACAGCCAATTTGGTTAAGAAGGGGGATAAAACCTTTTTTTAGAAACATTAGGGAGCATAGAAAGACAAAGGGAGGGATAGTGAGGCTGAATCGAATGGACGGTGGGTGGGCAGAGAGGACAGTGAAAAAGCAAGGATACTGAATGAATACTTCTGCTGAGCATTCACAAAAGAGGAGGAGGGGGAGGTACTTAATCCAATTAACAGAAGCACTCTGGATGGGGGGGGTCGATCCCAGTCCTTTCAGAGAAGAAAGGGTTCTGAAAGAACTCCTAAAACTGAAGGTGGGCAAAGCAATTGGGCCTGACGGGATTCACCCCAGAATTCAAACAGAATTAAGGGGAGAACTAGTGACACCACTGACTACCCTTTTTAACACATCACAGGAGGATGGTGTGGTACCTGAGGACTGGAGGAGGGCAGAGGTGATTCCCCTTCACAAAAGTGGGAGTAAGACAGAGGCAGGAAACTACAGACCTGTCAGTTTGGCCTCTGTGGTAGGGAAAAGGATGGAATCACTTCTAAAGGAAAGAACTGTTGAGTACCTAGAGGCCAGTGGGGCATAGGACCCAAGGCAGCATGGATTCACAGCAGGAAGGCCATGCCAGATGAATCTAATAGATTTCTTTGACTGGGTTTTTGCTTTTGAGCAATCGGTTTAAATGCTTCATTGGCAAGCTTTTAAACTAGTCAAGGGGGGAGGCACTGATAAGCAGCAGGAAAATCCCAGCCTCTCCCTACAAAACAGGGTACTAAATGAGAAAAAGACTGAGGTAGAAAGGTCAGTGAGGGATGCTGCAAAAGAAGGTAAAGCCATCAAAAAATGGAGAGCAATGAGTACCAATGCCCGTAGTCTGAGTAACAAGCTTCCTGAATTAGTGGCCTTGATGGAGGAGGAACATCTGGATATCGTGGCAGTCACAGAAACATGGTACACACAAAACCATGACTGGGACATAAACATACCAGGATACATTATCTACAGGAGGGACAGGGAGGGTAAAAGAGGAGGAGGAGTAGCTCTTTACATAAGGGAAGGAATCAAAGCAACAGAACAAAAGAGAAAACAGGGAGGAGAAGAAGCACTGTGGGTAAATTTGGAGACCGGCAATGGCACCACAATCCTCACAGGGGTTGTATACAGACTCCCTTCTCAAGGGGAGGAAATGGACAAGGAAATGGTAGAAAGAATACTTAGAATTGCAGAAAAAGGGGAGATATTGCTGATGGGTGATCTGAATATGCCAGATGTTAACTGGAGTGCAGTTGCAGCAGCCACTTCAAAGAGTGGGGTTATTCTAGATGCCCTACAGGGGCATGCCTTAGACAACTAGTATTGGAGCCCACTCAAGAGGGAGCAATCTTAGACCTGGTTCTCTCAAATGGAGATGAAGAGAGGATCACAGATGTAGAAGTGGGTAGCCATCTGGGAACTAGCGACCATCGAACAGTATGGTTCACAATAAACACAGCAATAGAGTGAAGCCATGCAAAGGGAAAAGTACTGGACTTTAGGAGGGCTGACTTTGCCAAAATGGGTGAGTGCCTAAGGAATGCACTAGCAAATGAGCAGGAAGGAGGGGTGGAAGAACAATGGGGAATAATAAAAACTGCCATCACAGAGGTAACAAGCCTTTGTGTGAAGCAAATAAACAAAATTAAATGATGTAAGAAACCACTATGGTTCTCAAAGGAAGTGGCAGTGAAGATTCAACAGAAAAAGAAAGCATTCAGGAAGTACAAGTAATCACAGAAGGAGCAGGACAGAGAACTGTATCAGTTAAAGCAAAAGGAAGCTGGGAAGGCAGTCAGAACAGCAAAGGCCCAAACTGAGGAAAAGATAGCCAACTCAGTTAAGAAGGGGGATAAAACCTTTTATAGGTACATCAGGGAGCGAAGGAAGACCAAGGGAGGGTTAGTGAGGCTTAATAAAGAGGAGGGAGGGTGGGCAGAGGGTGACTGTGAAAAGACAGAGATACTAAACAAATATTGTTGCTCAGTATTTACAAAGGAAGTGGGGAAGGTACCTAAAACAAACAATAGAAACACTCTGGATACAGAAGTTGATACCAGCCCATTTACAGAAGAAAGGGTTCTGAAAGAACTCTTAAAACTGAAGGTGGACAAAGCAATGGGGCCTGATGGGATTCATCCCAGAATTCTAAAAGAACTAAGGGTAGAACTAGTGACACCACTGACTACCCTCTTTAACAAATCATGGGAGGATGGGGAGGTACCCGAGGACTGGAGGAGGGCAGATGTGATTCTCCTTCACAAAAGTGGAAGCAAAGCAGAAGCAGAAAACTACAGACCTGTTAGTTTAACCTCAGTGGTAGGGAAAATGATGGAATCACTTCTGAAGGAAAGAATTATTGAGTATCTAGAGGCCAGAGGGGCTCAGGACCCAAGGCAACATGGATTCACAGCGGGAAGGTCATGCCAGACAAATCTGATAGATTTCTTTGACTGGGTGACCAAAGTAGTAGATCATGGAGGGGCTGTGGACATGGCCTACCTAGACTTTAGCAAGGCATTTGACACAGTCCCACACAAAAGATTAATATACAAGTTAGCCAGCCTGGGAGTGGGTCCCAAGATGACAGCCTGTGTAAAGAAATGGCTGGAGAATAGGACACAGAGAGTAATAGTAAATGGAGTCCACTCTGAAGAAAGGGGAGTTACTAGTGGGGTATCACAGGATTCAGTATTAGGACCGGTCCTCTTCAATGTCTTTATAAGCCACATTGCAGAGGGACTGGAAGGAAAAGTATGTCTCTTTGTAGATGGCACAAAGATTTGCAACAGAGTTGATGCACAAGGTGGGGTGAAAAGGATGAGAAGGGACTTGGCAAGGTTAGAGGAATGGTCAAATGTATGGCAGCTTAGATTCAATGCTAAGAAGTGCAAGGTAATGCACCTGGGAAACAAAAACCCAGGGGAAGAGTATACAATGGGAGGTGAGATACTAACAACAACAAAAATGGAAAGGGACCTAGGGTAGTCATATCAGATGACCTAAAGGTGGGCAAGCAATGTGAGAGGGCAGCAAGGAGGGCTGGGGGGATACTGGGATGCATAGGGAGAGGCATCACCAGTAGAAAACAGGAAGTTATTATCCCTCTGTACAGACAGTTGGTGAGACCCCATCTGGAGTACTGCGTGCAGTTCTGGAGACCCAATCTCCACAAAGACATAGACAGGATGGAGGCTGTCCAGAGGAGGGCAACTAAATGGTGCAGCATCTGCCCAAAAGACATATGATGAGACTTAAGGAGCTGAATATGTATAGCCTCGAGGAAAGGAGGGGGCATGATAGAAACTTTCAAGTACCTCAAGGGAATCAACAAAGTCCAAGAGGGTAGCATCTTTCAAAAAAGAGGTGTCAAGAACAAGGGGCACAATTTGAAGATAGAAGGGGTGGCTCAGAGGTAATTTAAGGAAGTATTTTTCACAGAGAGGGTTGTGGATGCATGGAATGGCCTTCTGGAGGAGGTTGTGGAGTCAAAAACAGTGGTGGAATTCAAGCATGCATGGGACAGTCATAAGGCAATTCTAGGGGGTGGGGGTAGGAAGAAGTAGGCTGCTGGTTAACTAGGATCTGCAGCTTATCCATTAGGTAGGGAAATGGGCAGACAGGGTGGGCCAAGCGGTCCTTATCTGCAGTCAAAATCTATGTTTCTATGTTTCTATGGGTGACCAAAGTAGTAGACCAGGGAGGGGCTGTGGACATGGCCTACCTAGACTTTAGCAAGGCATTTGACACATTCCCACACAAAAGATTAATAAACAAATTAGCCAGCCTGGGAGTGGGTCCCAGGGTGGTAGCCTGGGTAAAGTATTGACTGGACAACAGGACACAGAAGGTAATAGTATACGGAGTCCACTCTGAAGAAAGGAGGGTTACTAGTGGGGTGCCGCATGGTTCAGTACTGGGTCCAGTCCTTTTAAAAGTCTTTATAAGTGACATTGCAGATGGACTGGAAGGAAAAGTATGCCTGGATGGAACCTCCTTCCTGAGAAGGTTGTGGGGTCTAAAACTGGGGGAGAATTCAAGAATGCATGGGACAGACATAAGGCAATTCTTGTGGGTGGTAGGAAGAAATAGGCTGTTGGTTAACTGAGATTTGCAACTTATCCAGTAAGTAGGGAAATGGGCATACTAGGTGGGCCAAGTGGTCCTTATTTGCCATCAAAGTCTATGTTTCTATGTATGTTTCTAAGGTGAGGGGCCATAGTTAGGCAACATGAATAAATATGGGAGGGAGGTGGACACCAGTCCCCTTTTGCAGGTCTGCTCCTGTGGAGATGGTCAGTTTCCACCCTTTATGGGATGTGAGCCCAGAAGACCTGGTGGCGGTGATTGACTTCTCAGAGTTTCCTGATGCCAGCTCAGGTCAAGAACCGCTGGTTCTGGCCTATAATAAGGCCATTTTATTGGCCCTTGACCTGATTGCTTCTGTCTGTGTTCGTCCTCTTCCACTCTGCCCTCGGGTCCTTTTGCTTGATGGTTCTTGAGGGAGCTGCAGTGGTTGGGACAAAGATTAGAATGTCATTGGCGGAAATCCACCCTAGAGGCCGACCTTTCTTAGTTTGATGGGAGCATTATCAGCTCTACCAATCAGCGATCTCCCATAAGAAGGCAGAGTTCCTGTCCAGGGAGATCCCTGTTGCTCAGAATCGACCAGTTCAACTCTTTGAACTGTGGACAGGTTGTGCAACCCATCCTGTCTGCAGCTCCGTCGAGCTTTTTCACAAAAGGAGCGTGATGAGCTTGCTCGATTCTTTGTGAATAAGGTGGATGACATCAGGTCAGAGATCCGCTTGACTCTCTCTATGGGGGATGCTGTTGGTCAGTGCCTGGTCACTATACCTCGTGCTTCCTGGAGTACCTTTGACTTGCCAGAGCTCGGAGATAGTATGCAGATTGTTCAGGGGATGCACCCTGCTTGCTGTAGTTTAGATCTGGGCCCAACTTCCCTGATTTTGGGTTGTGGTGATGTTATTGGCCCGGTCTTGGCTCAGATTATCTGGTGCTCCTTGGAATCGGGTGAGTTTCCAAGCTCCCTGAAGGAGGAGGTGGTGACACCCCTTCTGAAGAAAGCTTCATTGGACCCGGACACTCTAGCTAACTACAGACCTATCTCGAACCTTCCCTTTGTAAGTAGTGGCAACTCAACTGGAGAACCATTTGACCATCCATAGTGTCTACGAACCTCTGCAGTATGGTTTTTGTAAGAGGCATAGTACTGAGACTACTCTGGTTCGGGTGCTCAATGATCTCCTGATGGTGAGAGATTGGAGAAACTGTTCCATTCTGGTACTCCTTGATCTCTCCTCAGCTTTTGACACTGTAGACCATGGGGTGCTACTCGAGTGCCTGAGGTCCATCTGTGGCCTGACTAGTACAGTGCTCAGATGGTTTACATCTTTCCTAACTGGTAGAATACAGAGAGTTGCCCTGGGGATTTTTCCTTCTGATTCTTTCCCTCTGTCTTGTGGGGTCCCTCAGGGCTCAGTGTTGTCCCCCATGTTGTTTGCAGTGTATATGCTACCCCTCTGAGATATTGTAAAATGGTATGGGCTGAGGTTTCATTGCTATGCTGATGATACCCAGCTCTACCTGTCTTTTGCCCCCAACCAGGTTGGTGCTCTCTCAGTATTTAATAGCTCCCTCTCTGAAATCCAAGACTGGATGAATTCAAGCTGGTTAAAGTTGAACACAGGTAAGACTGAGGTTGTGGTTGTGGACCCAGGGTGCAGAATAGAGGGGTTGAAGATTGATCAGCCCTCCGGTTTATTTCTGGGGGGTGCTCAGAACGGGTGCGTGACCTTTGGAGTGGTGCTTGATGACAGGCTGACCATTCATTACCAGGTGTCAGCAGTCATAAAGTCAGCCTTTTATCATCTCAGGAACATTGCCAGAATCAAACACCTTGTTCCATCCAGTGATTTGCCTGTGTTGGTCCATGCCTTTGTGACGTCGCACCTTGACTACTGCAACTCTCTTTACTTAGGGCTTCCTGGGGTTGATATCCACTGCTTGAAGCTAGTGCAGAAAGCTGCTGCACGATTATTGCCAGGGGTATCTAGGAGATTGCATATTACCCCAGTGCTGTGCGATCTGAACTGGCTGCAGATTCAGTGGCATATCACCTTTAAGGTAGATTTATTAACCTACAAAGCCCTATATGGACTTGGCCCTGACTACTTGAAAGAGCTTCTGATTCCTTACACCCCTGTGTGACAGCTTCCCTCAGCTGACAAGGGGTTTCTGAAGATTCTGAGGGTTATTTTGAAATCTTCTGTGGCCTGTGCTTTTATGTTTGTGGCTCCAACCCTCTGGAATTCTCTGCCCCATCAGCTTCGGGAATGCGCAACCTTGGAGAGCTTTAAGCAGGCACTAAAAACCTTTTTTGTGGAGTCAGGCTTTTTCATGACTTGCTATGATTTGTCATTATTGTTTTAAGAATCATGTTTTAATACTGTAAAACGCCTTGATATTTGAAAGACGCTTAATAAATAAAGTTATTATTATTATTATTACAAGTTTCATTGCAGAGGGGCTGGAGGGGAAGGTGTGCCTCTTTGTGGATATTGTGGATGACAATAAGATGTGCAACAGGGTGGACACTCTGGGAGGGGTGGAAAAAAGTAGTAGGGACCTAGGTAAACTGGAGGAATGGGCTAGAGTATGGCAGATGAGATTCAATGTGAAACAGTGCAAAGTAATGCATTTGGGGCACATGAACGAAAGGGAGGATTACATGATGGGTCAGAGAAACTGATGGTTACCAAACAGGAAAGGGATTTGGAGGTAATCATATCTGATAACATAAAAGTGGATAAATAATGTGCCAAGGCTGTGGGGAGAGCCAGTGGGGTGCTGGAGTGCATAGGGAGAGGTATCATCAGCAGAAGGAAGGAGGTGGTGATGCCACTGTGCAGATCATTGGTGAGGCCTCATTTGGAATACTGTGCCCAGTTCAGGAGGCCACATCTCTGTAAGGACATAGAGTGGAAGCAGTTCAAAGAAGGGCAACAAGGATGGTACAGGTCCTGCACCAAAAGTCATATGAGGAGAGACTGGGAGACCTTAATATGTATACCTTGGAGAAGGGAGAAACAGGGGAGATATGATAAAAACCTACAAATATCTAAAAAGCACAAATAGGGTACCAGAGGGTCGCATCTTTCAGAAAAGGAGATGTCCAAGAAAGAGGGGTTATGACATGAGAATGGAAGAGGGTAGACTAAAGGATAGCTTGAGGAAGTATTTCTTCATGGGAAGGGTGGTGGAAGCATGGAATAGACTCCCAGCAGAGGTGGGGGGTAACCTCAGCAATAGGAATGAGGAGATAAAGACAGATATCAAGTAGGGCCAGTGGCTTTTACAGTAGGCAAGGAAAATGGGCAGACTGGCTGGGCCTAGTGGTCCTTACCTGCCATCAATTTCTATGTTTCTATGTTAACAGATAGGCAAGGAAAGGCAAACCTTGTTTATAAAGTGCCCAATCCTGAGGCTCCGAGCACTGAACACAAATAATGAAAGCAGAGATAGCAAAGGAGTAAATACAAAATATCAAAACAAATAAAACCATACATCCAGCAATGAAGATAACCAGATTAATAAATTAAAATGTATGCTCTATAAAATCAATTAACAATCAGGTTACATTTATATTATCTCATTTGGGAAGGCCAAGGCAAAAAGATGTGCCTTTAAACCCTTTTTAAAAACCTTGACCGATGAGGCCTCCTGGAGTGAAGGTGGTAAGGAGTTCCACAGGACCGGGACGGTGATACTAAAGCCATTTCCAGAAGTTCTCAGCCTGGTCCTGGGAACCTCTAGGAGGCCTCTGGTTGAGGAGCTGAGGGGGCGCACTGAGGAGTTAGGTGTCAAGAGTTCTGTCAGGTATCCAGGCTCTAGCCCATGTAGGGCCTTATAGGTGAGAAGAGTCACTGTGAAGATTGCCCTCCACCTGACCGGCAACCAGTATAATGATCATAATACCAGGGTTTTATGGCTGGACCATGGAAGGCAAGTTAATAACTGAGCAGCAGTATTTTGAACTAGTTGTAGTCAGCAGAGAGTACCTCCAGTGACCCCGAGGCAGAGAGAGTTACAGTAGTCAATCCTGAAGGTAACAAAAGTGTGTACAAGGAATGGCAGGTCATCCAGTGGAATCAGCGGTTTGATCCTGGCAATTTTCATGAGGTGATAGAAACCACTTTGGATGACAGCCAACACCTGGGCTTCCAGTGTCAGTCTATCATTGAGGTCACGCCAAGATCTCAGATTCTGTGGGAGACCATTAATTTTGCCAGACTCTAATGTAAACCCATCATCCCAGTGGTGGTGGCACTCCCATGACCTGGCTCAATTACAAGTACCTCTTTCTTGTTTGGACTAAGTCATAGCTAATGGGAGGCCATTCAGTCATTGATTTCAGACAGGCAATCATTGAGTACCTCCACAGCTGCAGATGTACCAGAGGCAAAGGACAGGTACAGCTGGGTATCATCTGCATAGCAGTGAAAACCCACACCATACTATTTAGTTATCTCACCCAGGGGCAGCATGTACACTGCAAACAACATGGGAGACAAGCTGAACCCCTGAGGAATGACACAGAGCAGGGTCTTAAGGGTGGAGGAAAAATTACCCATAATCACCCATTGTTTCCTGCCTGAGAGAAAGGACTCAAACCAGTGGATGACAGTGCAGGCAATTCCACAAAACTCTATAAGGAGTTCAAGGAGCACCATGTGGTCTACAGTGTCAAAAGCCAATGAAAGATCAAGAAGAAGGAAAATTGACCATTTGCCTCTATCCCTCACCTTGAGGAGATCATTATGCACCCTGACTTGTGCCGTTTCAGTGCTATGCATGGATCTGAAACCAGACTGGAATGGCTCATAGATGTCATGAGTCATGAGGTGCTCCTTAAGCTGCAGCACCACAATTTTCTCAACAACCTTACCCAAGAAGGGAAGGTTGGAGATAGGATGGTTCTTATCTAAAATGTCAGGGTCAATGGATGGCTTTTTCAGAAGGGGCCTCACCATGACCTCTTTCAAGGCATCAGGGAATACCCCTTCTGATAATGAACACCTGACAAATTCAGTGAACACCAGGCCAACAGCATCAGCACATCTCATCAAGAAATGTGTCGGTGCCGGGGCCAGTTCACAATATGTGTGCCTTAGCCTGGAGATAACCTCAATGACCACAGCCACCTCCACTTATTTAAACTCCTCCCAGACAGAGCACCATGGTGACCCATAGGAGAACCAATTAAATAAATCTGCCAAAGGGAGGCTATTAATGGGGCAGTGAATTTACATTGTTTTGCCAGAATTCTGTCAAGGTCACCCACTTTCCTGTTATTAATTTTTACATTTTTTTTACAAACTTCATATCCTGTAATAAACTCTGATTTGAACTTCTTAAATTGTGGGGCATCAATAATTTCTTCTTCATGGGGCAATGTTGGAACCTTCCCAAAGGCCTCTGTTCCCATCTTAACAAAAATATTAATTGAACTTTTCAGCTGCTGTATAATTTAATGGGACATACTGTTCATGAATTTCAAAAGAATTAGATATTTCTGAATGTTTATGACCTTGTAATCTTTGCAAAATTTTCCAAAATTCCTTCAGATCGGGTTTTGCATTGTTTAAGTTCTTTTTTTGTAGGACTCTTGTTTTGTTTTCTGCACCTCCAAAATATGGGCAATTCTAATTATTATTTATTTCAAAATGTTTTACCAGGAAAGACAAACTAAACTGGCATAATAGAACAATGTACTATATATAAAATAATACAATAATATGGAAAAAAGTATGTAAAAAATATAACATTCAGAATGATAAAGAATTAAGTTGTCAAACAGAACACAAATGTTGCCATACAGTAACTGTGGAATGGGTAAAAGAACATTAAATAGTAAGCAACCCAACAAAATAAGAAAAATGGAGAAATGACTGATACAAGGTAGCAGGACAGTGGTGTTGTCAGTAATTTAGTTTAGTGGTGTTCTTTGTCAATACTTATTCCAGTCTTGCAAACTATTTTTTTTTTTTAGCTTTTTTTCAGGTAGGAAGTGAACCATTGGGCATTTTTGTGCTTTAATTTCCTAAATTTATTTTTCTAGGGCAACTTTATTGCAACTATGCATGTATTCCTGGTTTGAAAAAAGGACTAGACTTCATTTATAGTTGGAATCAGTCCTATTCTACTCCATGTTTTACCTTCCAGATTGAACATAAAGTCAATAATGTGTTCAGATTTTTGATAGGACCTGTACTTAATTGTTTCCCTAAGGCCACCATTCCTAACACATTTCCTTATGCAGAAGGCCACCAGATGACTGGAAAGGAGTCCGATAGAACACCATAAGAATTAAAATAATCAGGATGTACAGTCATAACTATATTTAATGTAGCAGAGGCATCAGAATCTTTCTTATTTGTCCTATTGACTTCTTTCATAATTTGTGCCATGCCAAGATTTGTCTTTAGGTGTATTAAACTGTATTTATTGTCTGTTATCCACCAATTAATTGACGTCCTTTATAATCAGCAGCTCATGGCTGTTTGCATAATCAAATAGATAATCTTATGAGACATCAAAAACCTCTGTTTTTGCCATTGGGGATGATACATTCCAATCAACATGATGGGTTTGGCAAAAGGCAGCTGAATTTTCTAAAATTAGTAAGTCAGCGCCCAACCTGTCTTTCCCAGTACTAATCTCTTTAATTTCTAAATTTGTTCTCCCAAAATTCATAACCCCCGCCTCCTCTTTTAGTTCTATCCATTCTTCATCAATAATATCCATCAATATTAATTAGATTATCTGGAAGTTTTTTTCTTTTATTAAGCCACGATTCTGATATCACTACAAGATCTGGTTTGAAACATGTGGTCCACTTTCTGATGTGGTCCACTTTGTTTAAAATACTTCTTGCACCGAAATGTACAAAACTTAGCCCCTCTCCCTTAAGATGTTCAGCTGTACAGCTAAAATTTTGCATAATTTTTAGGACCTGGATTAGGGTGAATATCAACACAGAAAAGCAGACAAACCACAAGAACAGATCCATACCACTTTAGACAACTATTACAACCATAGTCATTTCTAGCTACTCTAAAAGAGCTTTAGTTATGCTATCAGTGAAAGTTCTGAGGTCTCTCTGTCCAATTTTAAGCAAGTTATTCTCTTGGAAGGCCTTTTAAATATTGGGTGAAATAGAGGAAGCACGACAGGCAATCATAAAACAAAAAAGAAATAAAGCTTCAGGGATTGATGAGGTTGGAGCAGAAATGTACCAAGCAAAACTAAACTGGTGGGCAGATCTATTAGTACAATTATTTGAAAACATTATAAAATATAAAGTAATACCAAAAAACTGGTAGGTGGGTGTGATTGTTCCATTACATAAGAAAGGTATGGTGTTGCTTCCAGAGAATTACCATCCCATAACACTTTTAAACATAAGTCTCAAGATTTTTTCACAGATAATTCTAAATAGAATTCAATTCTGGATGGAGGATAACAAAATTATTTTCAAATGTCAGGTAGGTTTCCACAAAGGCCATTCGACAATCAATCATATTTTCATATTAAAATATACTATTGATAAATATACACAAAGTGGGATATTAAATCAGCATTTGATTCTGTGAATCAGACTATAGTATGAGAAGTCTTAGGAAAGAAAGGTATGGATGAAAATCTGCTGACTATTACAAAATTATAACATTAGGAAACAAAGCTGATTGTTAAATATGGTAAAGATAATGCAATAACTGATGAAATAAATGTAAGAACTGGTGTAAAGCAATGATGTTTATTAGCTCCTAGTATCTTTAATATATATAGATGAAATAGCATATAATCTAGAGAAGATCAAATCATTTCCACCAAATATAAATGGGATACCAATAAAGCATCCATTATACACTGATGACATGATGTTGTTATCACAGACTCCACTGGGATTCAAAAGTTCAATAAACGCAACAATAGAGACATTGAAAAAATTAGATATGTTACTAAATTTGGAAAAAGCAAAATCAGTAATCTTTGGTGAAAAAAAACAGATAAATAGAATATGGAAAATGAATAGAGTAACTATAGGTGAAACAAATGATGTTCAATATCTAGGGCTTATTTTCAGTAATAATTTAAAATGGATTAAACATAGAAAATCTAAAAGAAAATGCTACTAAAACGTTAAATGGCATAAATCATTTTGCACATGTAGTGGCTAAAAACTCATACTGCACAGTATCGTTGCTTGGCTGCCAAAGTGAACACCCAAATTTTGTACAGTGCAGAAGTATGGGGCTTATTCTATAAATTCAAGGATGTGGAAGTGATATAAAACCAATTTTGAAAAATGTATTGGGAGTATCAAGATCAACCTCAAATGCAGCACTACGTGCTGAGACTGCTACCAATTTTACTCTTTGCCTCGGTCATGAAGAAATATATTAAATACTGGGGAAAATTGAAATCAGCTGCACCAGACAGTATAATATACAATTGCTGGTTAGAAGCAGTGCAAAAACAGGATTATAGCACTTTAACATGGTTTGGAAAGTTAAACTATGAATAAATCAGTATGGAATACAATATAATTCCATTTATAATGGTGTACTGGTTTCAAACATTTTTATTCTAGAAGCAATACAAAGAGATTTGGATAATGAAATGCAAAAGATACTGTAGGAATTAGTAGGGAATGCATGGAATTGTAATAGTCTGAATCACATTAAAAAATACATTTAATCTTGAAAAATATATATTAATATGTGAAAATGCCAAACACAGGAAGGCATTAACCTGTTTAAGATTTGGGCAGTACACAAAATGGGGAAATATGGAATTTGTAAGAAATGAAAACCAAATATGTACTGGTTGTAATAATGCATTAATGAGCATAACACATTTAACCTTGGAATGATTAAGGTTCCATGAAGAAAGGAAAATCTTAATATTTCACAAGTTTAAAAATATGGTTGGTTTAGAAAAGAATGAACAAATGAGAATTATTTTTAACTCAGAAAATGGTGCTCAGATAATATTTGCACTGGCTTGTTTTGCACATAAGATAGCAATACAATTAAAAATGGAGGCTTTAAATTTAGTGTATAATAGGAACAAAATAGCATGTAAGTCTGGCCCATATAGTAATATAGTAGCATTGTTAATCAATGTTTATGTATTGTGCAATAAAGTTCTATATTTGTTAAAGGTGATGTTTGTAATTTTAATGACTTGTGTGGTATGTAACAAATGGTATTGTATACATACTAAAACCAAATAAAATTGCACCTTGAACCAGAACCTTGGGTGAAATAGATTCTTCTGGTGATTCAAGTTTAAGATTACCAAGGGCCAAAGTTCCCTGCCATGAAACCCATGCTATTGTAGATTATATTGATTGGGTATGCTCTCTCTTCATTTGATTTTCTATATTACCTAATAAATTTCAGCACAATAAATACAATCTCAAACAGAAAGCAGCCATTTTAGATATTACAAACAGGTATTCAAGTTACAAAATTATTATAAATATACTGTAAACTCAAGGCATCCAATCTGATATTACTATCAGCAAAACAGAAGTAGCGCGATTACAAAAGTCTCATATAAAATACCACAGGAAATATAAATAGCCAATTAAATAATGAGCTAATTTAAAGAACCTAAAAGTTTGAATAATACTAGGGAATTAACCCTAAGAAAAAACTTACTCAGAATCAGAAGTGATTGCAGAAGTTCTTATTGCTGAGACACTAAGTACTTCAATAAGAGAGACAATGAGAAAAAAATCACTAAAAAAAGTAAAGCCTCTCAGGCGGCCTCCTGCTGGTGGATTTTGTGATAAAGCTTTTCTACCTTCCTGGGCTAGTAGTGCAGATGTCTCTCAGTCACATCACTGCTGCCTCTGACAGGCCATCCAACTCCCCCAAACCTCTACACAATCTACTGTGGATTTTCCCTCATGGGTGAGCCAAGAGGAGACTCCCATCCAGATGTTAGCATCCAGTTGAGGGTGCAGATCCGAGACAGGCAGCCACTGCCCATTTTCTGTTTTCTCCCTCACAGCTCCCAGACATCAGGCACAGCCCCTTTGGGATTCAACATGTTACTAGTATCATCTGTGGAAGAGTAAGCTCCTGGTCCACAGTAAGGGTCATCAGTGCAGCAAAACACAACCTCATCCCTCCCTGGGTTGGGAGTGCTGCTGAGTGGTAATGCTACCCCAGCCTCTGGGCCTCCAGTTGTCTCCCGGAGTTCATTTCTAAACTCAGATCACCTAAACAGGAGTGTGTTTACCTACCCATTGGGCCATCAGGTAGCTCATCCTCTTTTATGTTTGCTTGCATGCATGCACGAGAAACATTATGTGGCAGCTTAGGAAAGAAGATGGTTTTGGAGGTGCGGCATTGTGGCGACCAATGCCACCACTGCATTCTTGGGCTTGGCCCTCTCTTCCCAGTGTGGTGGTATGCTGCTGCTGACATTAGTTCAGCTAGCTTGCCACCATCTTGAAACAAATTAGCCACTGCAATGAGGGAGCGACCTGTCAATGCAGGGCGGTGCCTTGCCTGGTGTAATATTTCAAAAAAACATGATTGCAGCTGTCGCCATCAACTCACAGTCCCCATAAAAGCTTATGGGGTGACAAATCCCCCTGTTGGCATGCCCCTGCCCCAATTAATTTGCCGATGGGGGAGTCCAATCCCCATCGGCATAATGTCCTCCCCAATTTGTTGTGTGCCGATAGGGGGTGCCCAATCCCTTTCGGCATCACGCCCCCCCAAACAGGCTTTCTTTTGCTGACAAGGGGCCCAGTCCCAGTCTGCTTAACTTCTCCTCCCCAAAAACAAAGGTGGCAAACTGGGAGCCCACCCCAGTGTGCTCAAAGCAAACCTACAAAAAAAAAAACCCTTCCTGCAATGTCTTTTTTTTCCCTGAAACAAAAAAAATGGTCCCTCACCATTGGGTCCCCTCCCTCAACCCACACTCACCCTCTACGCACCTCGCCTCCCAACACCCCCCTCACCCCATACTTACCTCTGGAGCTGGGCACGACAATCTTCGGTGGACCGGGAACACGTCTGCACTCTTCAAAGCTGACCGCGAACTGAAGAAATGCTGGTAAGCTGTATAATGGCATAAATGTTTTTTCTTTCAACTTATGTGAATATCTCAGCCATTTTTTCAACTTCTGGTACCAAATTTTCAACATGGGGTTCTTGGGACCCCTTCTCATGAATTCAGTCACTGTCATGTCATTATTCGATCCCAAAAGGTTATTTTGTGGTCACTGCATGGAATCACCTTTTGGGACTGAATAATGAAATGACAGTGCCACTGTTCATGAGGTGGGCTCCCAAAAACTGTATGTTGCACATTTGGTGAAAAAATTCCAAAAAATGACTGTGTTACGAGTGTGCACTGCGCAGTTTCCACACACACTCGTAACCTCAAGAATTTTTAATATTTTCATTCCATATTTTCAACATTACCATATTTACATACCTCCTTATGAACAGTACAGCTGTCATTGTTCACATCCTGCCTGAAATGTGTTTTCACACATCCAGCACACAATGGTGCGGTCACTGTGGGAAATCCATGCTCGGGACAGATTAAGAAAATCATAGTGACACTTCTCATGAGCAGAGGTCCCAAAATGCCTATGTTGAAAATCTGGTGAAAGAATTCAAAACAATGACTGTGTTACAAGTGTGCACTGTGAAGTTTTCACGCATGCTCGTAAATGAGAATTTTTAATATTTTCACTTCAGATTTCCAACATTACCGTCTCTTCACAACTCCTTATGAATGATGTAGATGTCATTTTTCACATCCTGCCCAAACTGTGGTTTCGCACATCTGGCACAGAATGGCATGGTCGCTGTGGGAAATCAACGTTTGGGACAGATTAACAAAATCACAGTGCCACTGTTCATGAGCAGAGGTCCCAAATGCTTTCATCAGTTGGGGGTCACAAAAAGGCCATGTTGAAAATTTGTAGTGCAAATACCAACAAACACTGGGGCGTTAGGGGTTTCTAACCATAATGTCCTACCCTGTACAGACTGTCAGGAGTCAGGAGTGTGCCTTTTGATTGCCGGCTATAATGCTCATGCCATTCAACCCCCACCCTGCAGCCAGTGACAGGCATTGATGTGTGCTTTGGATTCTTTGCCCCAGAGTTCACCCCATTCTCCTATACTGCACCCATTTCAGCATATGTCCTTATGCAATGGTGTGACTGTAAAGCCAAACACCCCAAGACACACCGCAACACTTAGTGTCTGCAGGATAGGGTGAGGTGAAATGGCATGAGCATTATGGGCAATGACCCAAAGGCATACCCCAAAGTGTGTCCATCTCTGCAGGGTGGAGGTGGGGTTGGCATGAAGTTCAATACTTCACTTCCATTCCTGTTCTGCATCTGTCTAACTTTTGCACTTCCAATGCTAATACCAGCAAGCAAACATCCAGCATTGGTATTGAGGTATTGGCAGTGGATCCTGGTAGCCAGATAGAGAGGTTGGGGGGGTCACCCTCAGGTTTATTTCTTGGGGGTGTGTCACTTCTGACCTCTGAAGTGGTGCGGAACCTGGGGATACTTTTTTACGATGGGCTTACACTACATTTACAGGTGTCTGTTGTTGTCAGTTCCTCATTTTACCATCTGAGGAATATCGCCAGGATCAGGCACCTTGTTCTATCCGGTGACCTTCCTACTCTGATTTACGCCTTTGTGACTTCGCATCTGAACTACTGCAACTCCCTTTACCGAGGGCTACCTGGGGTGGAAATCAGCCGCTTGCAGCTAGTACAGAATGCTGCAGTGTGGCTGTTGACAGGATCCTCGTGGTCCTGCCATATTTCACCAGTACTGCATGGACTGCACTGGCTGCCAGTTCAGCGGTGGATCACCTTTAAAGTTGGCTTGCTGACTTTCAAAGACCTACATGGATTTGGCCTGGACTACCAGAAAGAGCTCCTGGTTCCTCACTGCCCCAAGCGATCGTTCTGCTCAGCTAACAAGGGGTTGCTAGAGATTTTATTTTTGACATCTTCTGGGGCCAGAACATTTATATATGTGGCCCCTACCCTCTGGGAATTCTCTACCCCGTTGGTTACATGAGCACACAACCGTGGAGGGTTTTAAACAAGCACTGAAAACCTGGTTGTGGAATCAAGCCTATGGCATTGAATAGCTGGAATGAGCCTATGATTTTATGATTATGTTATTGGTTTTAGGAGTTAAGCCTAAAGCATTTAATAGATGGAATGAGTTCAGGATTTTGTTGCTGGTTTTAGGATGTGTTATTAATTATATTGTTATGGAATTTTAATGATGTGATTTTATATTGTTAGGTGCCTTGGTTTTGAAAGGTGCCTTAAAAATAAAGTTTTATTATTATTATTATTATTATTATTATCTATTTGGAACTCTAGCAGCAGCATAACCCTTTTTCTGGCACAGCTGCTCTGAGGAGCTTTACAGTGCTCTGTTAGTCTGAGTTTGGGGTTCAGTGTGACAGGGAGAGTGGCAGGATCTCTTCCAGTGGGCTCTGAGTCTTAGAGCCCAGGATTTCTCACCCTAGTTTGGATTACAATTTCCAGCTTCCAGTGAAGTGGTGGATACCTTTCTTCAGCAGGATTTCCTTATTTTCACTCCAGGAGAAGTGAAAAGGACTGCTAGTCAATGGATCCTAGAGGCAGTCCCCTGAAGGTCGTTGTGTTTGTGTGTCAGCTGCCTTTAGAAGGGACTGTACGAGATTGGTTTTGACAAGCTACCAATGGGAAAAGACGCTTTCTAGTTGTTCTCCATGCCTAGCAAAAGGAGCAACTGTCCAGTGAGTACTGTTTTGGGAGACAAGTTCTCTATTAGGGTTTTATTTCTGGGGTGTGTGTGCTCATAGACAAGTCTAGATCACACCGTCAGAGCCCGTTGTTCACTGTGAGTGTGAAGTACAGTAAATGTGGAGTCTTCAGCATTTAAGTGTGGATTGGAGGCTTCAGAAGTGTAACCCTGAAAGAGATGGCAGAGACTCTTGGTTGGAGCAAAGGGTGGGAGGAGCGTCATTTGGAAGCTTACAAGGCAGGGCTAACTGATTCTTGGAAGGGCACCAGTTTTACCGGAGCAAAGTCCATTGTTGCAGGTTCAGGTGTGTGGCATAGATCTATAAGTATACAACTATTTGGGAAGAAAATGTTCTGAGTGTGTGGCTTAGTTTCACAAAAATACACTCTGGGAGAATGGAAATTTGTTTGGGTTTGTGGCACAGTCCATGTGCAAATACCAGGGGAAAGAGAAAGGAATTGTTGTTTCTCTTGAAAATCATACTGCCTAACAAGGAAAGTTCTGCAAGTGTACCTGTGTGCCAAGATCGACCCTTGGGGGTCCATTGAAACTTTGGTAACATCTGATGAATAAAGCCATACTGCAAAATCCCAGCTACTGTTTTGGACATTCTGATCCTTCCTCCTGGTGTGAAATTACTGAGGCCCCCTCAGCAGCTTAGATCTAGTATATACCTAGCATCCTCCACCCTGGATCTGGCTGTAGATACAAAGGTTCAAGTTTTTGTTCTTATACCCCCACTTCGTTCCTCTAGATCATGGTATCCCGTCAAGTGAGTGTTGCCAGAATAGCACTGCACTATATGGTGCTAGTCTGGTAAGCACTCACATGGACAGTGAGGGGGATTCACAGCGCTTGCTGTAAGCACTCCCCTGGTTGCTGTCTATGTTGCCGATAGAACACAAGGGCACCAGAATCCAGGATGCTGGCTGAGCTGCTCCCATGGTGTGAAGGGCTGGGGCATCAAGCAGCTCAGCCTACAGCAGTGGATACCAGAGTTCCAATCCTGGTCTCCAACCATTTTAGCATACCTTGGGACTAAGTTATATTTTTTTTACATGGGGCTGTAATGGTCCCATGAATTTTAAATTTCCCAGGGATCCGGTCCCCCTTGGAGTGAGAATCCTAAAGAGGGATGTGTGGGGGCAGAGCCCCCCACATTGGGGGTGCAGGGGGCTCCACCCCATGCAAAAATAAAATTGGCATAGTTTTTACCTCGCGCTCCTAGCTGACACTGTTGTTGTTGGCACTGTTTGGACCCAGTGCCAGATAATGAGCCTGGTATACATCCTAACACCAAGGGTGGTACCAATCTTGAATTTTCACCTAAAAGTAAATGGTATGCCATATGTGGGTACTAGTCCTGTTTTAACGGGGGTGTCCAACTTACCATAAGTGGCATGGGGGTTACACTAGTTTGTTACTATTACTTGGCCATTTGTCTCTCTGTTGATCAATAATATTCTTATTCATTTTTTTATTTGTTCGATGAGTGACAAAGAATGGTCCTGAACCCCCTCCCACTCATGCATTGTTTTTATTTTATAACATGACTCATCCTGGTCCATCTGCACATTTTATTTGCAGTTCGTCTTTTTATTGAACATGTCATTGCAGACATACTGTACAAAACCATGTTTTATTTTCATACAATAGATATTTACAGAAATATCTCAGACTATTTATTTATTTGAAAATTGGTAACTGGCAGATGCACAGTGAGCCAAGGCTCATTTCAAGGTGTGACCCGGGAGAGGGAAACAGTGGAAGAACAGCAGCACAATACATAGTAGTAGCAAAACATTAGAACAACAAATAATAATAATAAAAACAAATGGTACAAGCTAGAATAAATACTAAACACATGTATGTGCACAGAACAGAGTGTGGTACAGCTCAATGACAATGCCTAGCAAGTGCATATTCAGAATTCTAACAATATTCAGTGGACAAGAAGAATACTGACAATAGGCAATTGATCTAAGGGGATGAGAGAGAAACTGTAATGGTGTGTGGCATTATATGGACACTTCAGTCTTATTTCCCTGTACTTTTTCCTTATTTTTAATGTCCAAAAAGGCCAGGACCTAAGGTTTGTCAGAAAAATGCCAATTTTCTACAAGGGTGCTTGGGAAGAGTTGATGTGTATTTCAGTGGCTGACATCCCCCCTTTGCCTAGAATGGATCCATGATGCCACATTAACAATTTCTTGTCGATGCTACATTTCCCTGACACCACTACATCAACCACAATTGCAGTCAGGATGGTGCTGCTGAGATAAAACTTCTTGTTTTGTGGGGACAGGACCTTGGGGAAGGGTGCCGGGGTCCCAGGCAGACCTTACAGCAATGTGACCATGTCGCTGTAAAGTTGTTGCAGTAGCAACGGTATACCACCTAGGATAAAGGCTTGCTTGGAGGTAAATAGGAGTTAAATTTTAAAAGGGGATTGGAATTTTCTGGTAGCTGATCAAAGGAGATGGAATACCCATCCCCTCTGTTTTTAACACTTTGAAATGCAAAGTGAAAATGGCTTTAGAACAGGGTTCTGCAGATGCCCAGTCTAGAAAGCTATTGTTAATTTCTCTACCAACTGCCACAGTCTATCTTCATTTTAATAGTGTCAGGAATGTAATGTAGATCAAAGCCAGGCAGGGAGGTGCGACTATGGGAAATCAAAATACTAATAATTTTGTTTCACTTGCAACTTTTGGAAGATCAAGAGAGATCCCTGCTGGGCTAGAGATGAACGTAGAAAGCACTTTTTAAATTAGATATAAAAATGGCCATCGGCCTGGACAATATAGACACTAGATTATTGAGGTATGCCACCCCCTTTATTGCACATCCTTTGACTTATTTGTTTAATTTTTCTTTAATAATGGAGAATTCCCTAAGGATTGGAAGACAACTAAAATACTGCCTACATTTAAAGGTGGATCCTGGAATGATGTTAGCAACTATCATTCAATTTCTTTATTGCCTATTGTTTCCAAATTATTTGAACGCCTGGTGTCTGCCCAGTTAACATATTTTTTGAAGGAAAATGGGTTAATGAATCCCTATCAATCAGGGTTTAAATCTCTTTATAGTATCTAAATGGCCTTAGCAAAGGTGGTGGGTGATCTTCAAGGTAGTCTGGATAGGAGAATGTCTGTGGGTGAGTTGTTTGCAGATTTATCAAAGGCATTTGATACTCTGCACCATGGCATTCTCCTGTCCAGACTCCATGATGCTGGGGTGTGAGGGAAAGAGTTGACATGTTTTTCTTCATATTTTCTAGAGAGGAAACAATTGGTTGAAATAGGTCCTTTTAGGTCAGAGTCAGTTAAAATCAACACAGAGTCCCGCAAGGGTCAATTTTGGGCCCTCTTCTTTTCAAATTCTATACTAATAGCTTACAATTCCATGATCAAGGAATAAGTTATCACATATATGCAGATGATACCGTTGTATACATTGAGGGGAAGGACCCTAAAAGTATTCAAACAAAACTACAAATAGTTTTTTATAATGTACAGGTTTTTTTCAGGAACATAGTTTGTGTTTAAATGTAAAAAAAATGGATTTTATTTTCAAAACAATAAATAATTCAAATAACAACCTTGAAATAAAATCATTGGATGGTAGTACTATTCAGCAGATATATATATATATATATATATATATATATATATATATATATATATATATATATATATATATATATATATATATATATATCTAGGAGTGACGTTGGATACAAAACTAAACTGGAAACCTCACATTGAAGTATTGATCAAAAACCTGGGTAATAAACTGGGATCATTGTATAAATTAAGGCAGTATTTGTCACCAGAGATTAGAATGAGGGTGGTTAATAGGACGTTACTTCCTGTTTTGGATTATGGGAATCTTTTTATGCAGAAGTATCTTGGGGGGGCTTAGCTGGACTAAATGTCATATACAATAATTATACTTGAGGTACCAAGAGAGACCCACCACTGTACGTTACGTAGGTCTCTGAAGTGGCTAAAATTAAATGATAGGAGAGACTGTCAATTTTCTACTTTTATGTACAAAGTGCATTAACAACATTTACCACATTATTTATCGGCCTTTTTCTCAATTAGGGAAGTTAAATCTAATTTGAGGTCTGCACCTGGTTTGGAATATGATGTCCCTAGATGCAATTCAAATATGGGGAGATTGGCAATCTGGCATATGGGGACTTTAGTATGGAACTTATTGTCTATTTCATTACGTCAAAACAATCAGGTAATCAATTTGGGTTGCATAAAGCAATGGTATATAACTGGGTCAGATGCCCCCTCAATTTCCTGTTCTGATTAATTTATTAGTGGGTCTTTGTTTATTGTATTATGTTTGGCGCTTTTTCATCCTTTTTTATGATGAGTGTTGTTAAGTATGTCCATTGAGATTATTGTACAATTCCTATGATGTGTATTTATTTAATGTGTCTATTTTAGATATTATTGTATGTGCAATTAGTTTGGAAAAATGGACCTCCTTTGAAATGAGCAACTTGCTCAATGGAGTATGTAACAACTATCCAACTTCATGAAATCTGTACACAACTTTAAACCACATCAGATAGTAAAACCTGTTGCATGGTAAAAACGCACCTCTGGTGAGAGGTTTCCCTCGAAATATACTTTCAATATACTAAAACTGCTTGTGTATTACAGTTCTTGTTGTAGATATAGGGTACCTTCCCTACTGCTGAATTTTGTTTGTAGCCAGCAAGGGATTGTGGGGTACTGGAGGATTAGAATCATAGCCACCAGTGCTCCCCTTTTCTACTGCCTTAAAAAACATGTTGTGCCTTATCAGGTACTTTTATACATCTGTAGCCCTTCTGACAAGCAGGGTAAGCCTTTTTAAAGGCTTTATAATGCTTTTTAGCATTAAAATGGCAGTGCAAAACTGGAAGTAGCGCGATCAGCGCTTCCGGTTTTACCCTCCACTTAAGAGCTGCGCTAGCGAGCGGGCAGCAGATAGTAAAACCTGTTGCATGGTAAAAACGCACCTCTGGTGAGAGGTTTCCCTCAAAATATACTTTTAATATATTAAAACTGCTTGTGTATCACTGTTCTTGTTGTAGATATAGGGTACCTTCCCTACTGCTGAATTTTGTTGTTAGCCAGCAAGGGATTGTGGGGTACTGGAGGCTTCAGATCATAGGCACCAGTGCTCCTCCTGTTCTACTGCCTTAAAAAACATCTTTTGTGCCTTATCAGGTACTTTTATACACCTGTAGCCCTTCTGGCAAGCAGGGTAAGCCTTTTTAAAGGCTTTATAATGCTTTTTAGCATTAAAATTGCAGCGCGAAACTGGAAGTAGCGTGATCAGCACTTCTGGTTTTGCCCTACACTTAACAGCTGCTCTAGCGAGCAGACCGAGCATGTGTGGGGCCACGTGTGGAGACAAGCACAGAGACACGCACATCTTAGCGCATGCCTATCGTGTCCATCGGGGACAAGGGGGCAAGAAGGTAAACGCTGGGTTTGTATTGTCATAAAACAGAATAGGCAGTTAACTACCTTGTGTCTTTTAAGTATCTATCCAGTATCGTCTTTCAAAATGAAAAAAACAAATAAGTATTGTACTACGTGTAAAATGTATGCCTCTGGCAAACAAACACCTAACTATATCTGGAAAAGTGTATTCTGGTTGGTGATTTACAGGAGGAAATTACTCAATTACAGCTCAAAATGTATTTAAAATCAGATATTAAAGCATTGGAAGACTACATTGATCAGATGTCTATTTTAATAGAAACTAACACCTCTCCGACAAAAATTGTGGATGATGTTAACCACTGTGAGTCCCACTTAGATGTGCCACATGTTCCTGTATTAAAACATCCAATCATTACATCCACTCCTTTAGTTGCAGCCGCAAGCTGGCAACAGTTAAACACAAGTAAAGTCGATTCTTAGAATACAGTACCTCAAACAGGGCTAAAGAAAATAACAAACATTACCTCCTCCCCCCATTTATATCAGATCCCTATACACAATTCTTTTGAACTCCTTTCACAAATGATTGACGAAACTGTGTCAATGAGCCCAGTATTTGGTATAGGTGCTGAAAACAAATCAAAACTTAACCAAATTCCTAGCGAGCAGCTACTTACTGCTCAGACCCATCTTCAAATGTCCCCCCCTTAACTACCCATGAGAAAATACCTATTAAAAAGGAAGTATTTGTCCTGGGAAATTCCATCGTAAAATACATAGATTGTGTGGTTTGTAACCCCGACAAAGAACATCACACCTGCTCCAGTTATCGAGGGGCAAAGATCTCAGATATCACCTGAATGGTTAATTAAATTCTACAACCAGCTGGAGAAAATACACTAGTGGTTGTACATCTAGGAACAAATGACATCTCTAAACTACCTTTGCAGCAAATAAAACAAGATTATGTTTCCTTGTGTAATTTACTAATTGAACAGGGTTGTAACATATGTCTTTCTGAAATTCTGCCAGTTCCACGAGCTACAGAATATATCACAGCTAAAATAAAAGCCTTAAATGAATGGCGTCGAAAGTGGTGTCGTAGACAAAGTATTCCCTGTCTGACACACTGGGAAGAGTTTCATCAAAATCCATTCCTCTTTTTTTGGGACGGCTTACACCTTATCCTTGGGGAAGTACATTATTGGGACGTAAAATTGCTACCTTCATACATACCCATTTAAACTGATAGTAAAGGGGGAGATTGGGCTATTGACCAATACTCTTATTACTAGGACACACCTTTCAAATCAAAATCATCTAAACATATTATCTCTTAATGCTCAATTTTTAAACATTGCAAAGCTAGCAGAGTTGGAACTTAAGGCCCAAGCCCTTGACTTGTCTTTAATAGCCATAACAGAAACTTGGGGCAATGCTGAAAAAATCTGGACAACTGAAATTCCGGGATTTAAATACTATTTTAAAAATAGACCAGATAATAAAATAGTTGTTGGGGTCAGCCTTTACATCAGAGACAACATCACTTCTTACAAATCCTCAGTGAATGTTCAGTCTGAAAGTGTATGGGTATATATTCAACCCAAGGGTTTTTCCCAGATACTGGTTGGAACTTGCTATCACCCACCATCAGCAGACTTTAATCAAAGTTCACAATGGCTCAGTTCTAATTTTGGGTGATTTCAACCTTCCAACCATAAATTGGAATACTTTGACGGGTTCAAACCATTATGACCAAAAATTTCTTACAACCATTATTGATTTGGGACTCTATCAATTGGTTAAGGAATCAACCTGGGGAAGTAACATCTTGGATATTGTCATAACAAACATAGACGTCCCTGTGAATAATTTATTAATATCAGAACCACTTGGTAACAGTGATCATATGTCCTTACTTCTTACTATCCCACTCTGTCAACGCCTTGTAAAAAACAAGCACAAACTTAAGCAATATGATAGGGCAGATTTTATTCATAAAATAAATCATCATCTAGGAGAACTTAATTGGGACAACATTTTTCCCCACTTAACACTGATGAAGCATGGGATTTTCAAAAAACATAAATTCAAGAACTTGAATACCAGTATATTCCAGAAAAATATAAGTACAATAATAAAGGCAAAATTCCCCTTTGGTTTAACAGATCTATTAAAAAAAAAATCTCTCAAAAACAAAAGCTATTCTCATTATTAAAAAAATGTCCCCTTACTCAAAAGAACGAAATATTAATTAAATACAGGGAATCGGTTAAAACATGAAAAAATTTGATTCTGTTAGCTAAATGTAATTTAGAATTTCGTACTGCACATACCAAAGACTCTAATAAAGCTTTGTATGCCTACCTAAATAGTAAAAAAGGAAATAGCAGAACAATCGGTCCACTAAATATAAATAACACAATAATTACTTCTGACTCCGAAACCGCTTCGGCCTTAAATAATTATTTCTCATCAGTTTTTGTTCAGGACCCATCCCAAACTCTTTCTGATAGACGCTCCCCAAGTCATACAAAATATAAGGTTTTACAGAATGATGTCTACAAACTTTTATTAACATTAAAGAAATCAACAGGTCCTGGCCCATATGACACATGTCCCAAATTTCTTTTGGGAGTTAAAGATACTATTGCCCTACCACTTGCTATTATTTTTAATAAATCTCTTCACGAATCAAGGGTTCCCTCTGATTGGCAAACTGCTATAGTGACTCCCATTTTCAAACAGGGTTCCCACTCAAAAGTAGAAAACTATCACCCGATTAGCTTAACCTGAATCTGTTGTAAACTAATGAAAAAAATAATAAAAACTTTTCTTGAAATAGAAATGAAAACCTTGAATATAATTGATACAACTCAACCCAACCCATGGATTTAAAACAGGTTTTTCTGACACCACAAATCTGCTCTCATTCTATAATTATATTAGTATAAATCTTGATTCAGATATTCCAACTGATGTCATCCTATTGGATTACAGTAAAGCATTTGATAAAGTGTCACATGACATTTTGATTAAAAAACTCATTCATTTAGGATTCACATCAACAGTAGTTTCATGGATAAACAGCTGGCTGAGCAATCATGCCCAGAGGGTTAGGATAAATGGCATCTTGTCAGATTGGGGTAGGGTGACAAGCAGAGTTCTCCAGGGCTCTGTTTTGGGACCCACCCTTTTTAATGTTTTCATCAATTATACGAAAATTTGTTCTCCCAACAATCTTATGAAATTTGCTGATGACACTAAATTAGGGGGTACTGTGAACAATGCAGTCAACACAAAAACCTTATTAACTGACCTTGCTTCAATTGAACAATGGGCTACTATAAACAAAATGTACTTTAATGTAACAAAATGTGCAATCTTACATAAGGGTAAAAACAACCCCAAACAAGTATACACTTTGAATAATATAACTATTAGGGCATCTTGTTTAGAAAAATATCTTGGGATCCTAGTAAATAATAAACTATCCTCATCTTCTCACTGTAATAAAATAGCCAATCAAGCTAATGTCTTCTTCACAGGATAAATAGCACATTTGTCTCTAAGTCCGAACAGTGTATTATAACCCTGTATAGATCTCATGTCAGACCTTACATGGACTATGGCTCCTCTTTTTGGAGTTCCTACCTAGTATCAGACATAAATAGAATTGAACAAATTCAGTGCAGGGCTACAAACATTATTCCATATTATGCTCATTTGGATTATGACTCTAGACTACAGAAGACAGGCTTGTATTCACTCCAACAGAGAAGAACTAGAGGTGATCTTTTACATCTATTCAAAATTATGAAATCACCCGTTCTGATGGAACAATGTGGTATAACATTATCCAGCAGAAAAATTGTAACTAGGTTACATAATAAACAACTGGATATTAAAAAATCTAATACAAATAAAAGACAAAACTTCTTTACTATTAGAACTCCTATGTTATGGAAAACACTACCACAAGAAATTGTTGATTCACTTACTGTTATGATTTTCAAAAATAAATTAGATAAATGATTATTAAAATAGTATCATATACAATGATCCACACATGTGGAGGACAATCTCGGTGGGCCATGGCCTTCTTTTGTCCATTTAACCAAGTAACCAAGTAACAGTTGGACCTCAAAATAATAAGGCCACTAGCTAATCATGGGCCAGTTTTTCAGACTGCAGAAATGGCTATATAAGCCCTCTAAAACAGAATCTGCACAGACGCCAAATTTCCTGACACACATGAAGACTGCCAGATACACTGAAGACCAATGACTGCAAGAATAAACTGGGACTCTGAGACACAGCAGAGACAAAATGAGACTTTGAAAAACTCATTTGTTTTCTGGACTCTGATTCTCTACAGAAAAGGTAGAAATTATCCAGTTAATTTACTAGTTCATATTGAATGCATTTTCCAACTTTTGTTTGTAATCCTGTAAACAAATCTCTAAATTATTTGTTTATATGTTTGTATTGTACTTATTTAAGTAATCAGTAAAAGCTCTTGCTTTTATTTTAAAATACTACTGCTGGGGATTGGGAGTGATTTGTTGTGTGTGTGAAGGTTGTGGGAAGGTTTATTCAATCTGTATTATGCCTGTTTAGCACTAAGGTGCCCCACACTACCGAAACTAGGATTCAGAAAGGGAATCTGGAACCCTACAGTAGGGTAAAAGTACACTAGGTTTCAGGAAAGGATCTGAGGGGTTTGAATCGGGTTCCTGCAGCCCTGTGGGAGAAGACTCTATTAGGGTTATGAAAGCAGCCCTGAAGAGCTCATAACACCTGGATTTTCCACCAGTGCAGCAACCAAAGAGGGATCTCACCTGGCTACAGACTCAAAACTGTATTTTATCAATACCCAGAGAGAGGAAGCCCTGGGTCCTCATGGCAAGTGTTCAGTTGTGAAATCAGCAAGCACTCTAAAAGGACACAAGGAGGATATTTCCTGACCCCCACTGTCACAGGTCGTAGTTAGTGAAGGGCACTATGAGTTCACTGGATCCGACCCCCAGGAGTGGGTTCGTGATGGTGTGGAGGTTAAATGAAGGCAGAAATAGGCAGCCAGCTGGCTGCTTACCAGAATGGTTAAGGCTTGGCTGTGGTGGTATCATGAGGATGGGCAAGAGGAACAGGTGAGGAAGGGTTGAAGTTTCAACTGTAGCCTGAGGGAGCCAGGGGATAGAGAGAAGTGGAGGGAGGAGAGGAGTTGGTTTCAGAGTGAGGAAGATCGACAGGAGAAGGCAGACTGCCCAGAGGAGGAGCAGGGCTGAGAAGTGGCAAAAGTGCAATGGTCAGTTGAATGGAGACAATGGGAAGCAGGGGGAGTTGGGGAGGAGAGAGGAGAGGTATGAGGGATGGCAACCAAACCAGTATTTGGATATGAAGATTGGTACAGTGAGTCTAGCGACCAGAGAACATAGGGAGGATAGATAAGGATGAATTCAGTGGACAGTGGTGGGTGTGTGTGTGTGGGGGGGGGTTGTAGCAAAATGGCAAAAGAAGTGGGAGAGGGAGTCCTGTCTGGTGAAGAAAGTGGAAGGGGCAGTGCCAGAGACCACATCCAATTAGTTGAAGACAGGGAGCACCATTTTGGTAACAAACTCCCTGTGGACAAGTGGAGATGAGCAACCTTTGTTGTGGGCTAGTACTAGAGCAGAAGGAAATTATTGTGATGGGCTATAGCTAAGGTTAAAACAACATTAATTTCAATCCAGAAGGATAGTGTAGACACATGTGATTAGTCACCTATAATATGTAGATGAAAGCTATTAGTCTAGAAATCATTTATGGCCTCAGGAGAGGAGTGAGATCTTGTCACTAGGATGGTTATTGTAGTTATGCAAGTGTTAGAAAACTATATACATGAACTAGCAAAGTAAAACCTCTAATCTCATCCTGTTTATACAAACTTAAGGATTATGACTGTGATACCTCTAATGAGCCACCAGTTAGCCAAACTGTAGTATACATATCCGGTTTCAAGCCTGGGCCAGAATCTTGAGTTGCTTGCAATTTGTGATGGGGGTGGGGGTGGACATGGTCTATCTGTTAGCTTATTCCAGCCTTGGGCGGTTGGGCTCCTTGTCATTGGACTATGACTCTGACATCAAAGAGCTGCAGAAAAGCATCCCAGATTTCATAGTATTTGTTAGTAGTATTGTTGGCAAAGTGAGTCAGCCTATTGAATTTGGTTAATACTGTCAAGCTTGTTATCAGTTCATTCAGGGTGGGTAGCTCAAAAATATGCCAGCATCTCAACAGGAGGTGTTTTACATTGGTTGATACCATGAGGTTCCATTTCAGCTAATGAGAACGTGATGGGCTTCTTCTGGAGAATGCAAAATAAGTAACTCTGGAGACATGGTGACAGGCTTGAACAGCATCGATCTGGTTGAAGAATGCTGTTACTTGTGACCACAGGTCTTTTATGTCTGGGCATTGCCATAAAATGTGAAGGAGGTCTGAGCTGCATCTCCAGGAATTAGTGTTAGGGATGAGTTTGGCTGCTTGTAAGACCACCGGTGTACGGTACCAGAGGTGAGTGATTTTGTTATGCATTAAGCATAACCTTGTGTCTCTAAAGCCCAGTTTCAAACAGCTTGCCCATTCTGACTCATTGATTGGCTTGTGCAGTAAGAGCCACCATTTCATCAGTGCATTAGTAGTTTGGTCCGGGATGCTGTCTCATAGGTAGTGGTAAATATGTTACCTGCCTTTCCCTTTAGAATGAGTGGGTCAATAGTGGAGCAGGTGCTGCCGAATTGGTATATCAATCCTTTTGGCTTGCTTAAGAATGCGGCCCAGCACACTGCGGATCTGCAGGTATCACCAGAAATCAGCCTTAAATCTGCACATTTTAAACGTACTGTAAAGTAATGGATATCAGGGATGTGTTAGCAAGAACAATACTTAGCTGCCAAAGTTACGTTTTATTAGAAACCAAATGTAAAATTTAAATTGAACTTGAACAAAAAGCCCTGTTTCAAATTTTATACATGTTTCCTGCCACATATTGGACTAATGATCCCTGAAACAAAATTTTTCAGTCATTTTACCCAGATCTTAAATGCAATTCCAAAAGAACATTTTAAAAAACAGTGTGACTGGTTTTTCTGTTCCTATCTTGAATAGTTTTATTGTGAAACTGTTGTGCCTTTCCACCTTTCTACTAGTGGTTGGAGAAGTGGCAGAAATTCGCTCTGTGAAGTGATTCGCTGAGTAATGCGGAATCCACGAAGTACTCCACAATGTGAAGCGGAGTACTTCGCATCATAATGAGGAATGCAAAGTCTATTGAAAGCAATGACTTTGCATTATTCCACCTTCCCCAAACCTCTACTCCAGCAATTTTAATGGCGAAATACATTGAAATCAATGTACTTCGTAACACTTCACCTTGTAATTGAGCTCCAAAGCGAATTCTGCAGTAATTCATGGGTTTGCAGGTCACATGGACTCTAGATTGTTCTGCACAGTCTCAGTTCTGGGTAGTGTGTGTAGACAGCTGTAGGAGACAGTTTGCTCTGAGTGCTCTCTGTGATTCAAACCCTCTAAAAGCTGTTAAAAAAGCCTTTTTGAGTATTTTTTTTTGCTCACATTTTAGTGCATCGATTGTAGGAAACCCTCCTGTGCTCATATCATTGAGTGTTTATTGTTTGTGTGTGGATTTTGAATGTTAATGTACAACATTGAGTCTGTGTACTGACAGACAGTGGAAGTGTGCTTTGGAGTAGGGGCATATATGTGGTGTAGGTAGATTATAAGTTGGAGAAATAGGGAGTTCTTTGTTTTTTGGTTATATTTTTCTTGTAGAACTGTGTTAATGGACACACAGTAATATTTTCAGTAATTGTTGACATTTTTTTGCTGATTATGTTAACTTGTGGACCTGGTGCAGAAGTGCATAATTTCAGGTTGTTTAAAATATGTGGTATATTACTGACGTTTTCAATTTGCTATGCATTACTTCTAAACAAAGTGTGTGTGTGTGAGTGTGTGTATGAGATGCATGACATGAAATAATACACCATTTATTGCGCCAAAGCATAATTGCAGCAGTGTGAACTTGCTATCCACTGCACCGGTGTGATTTTGTACTGCTTTGTGGTATCTTGGTTTTGCACTGTTACTGTAATCTGCAGTCACAGTGCTCCTCCCCCCAAACCGGCAAAATGTATTCTTTTTTAGATTGGATTGTGACTTGAGCACCACTGGTTTATTTATTTATTTAGGAAATTGGAATTACAACCCTTTGAGTCATAGACTTGTTTCCAAAGGCTCCACGTCAGAATAAAACATAGACATTCATTTAGTACATCATAGAATAAATGTGGGTGAGCAATCATACAGAGTATAAGTACAATGAGCACTGGTTAATGCCTATACATTTGGTAGCTAAAACAGGGTAGAGCTATTGATATATTTACCTAATGAGCAGTTAAGACCTATACAATTGGTAGCTAAAGCAACGCATGATGAGTTGGTAGTGAGACGCCTCAGGGAGGTCTTGTCTTATACATAAGACAATGCATTCATAGTCCAGTGCAACTCTATGGTAACCGAGGAAGGTGAGGAGCCAGTAGGCTAGAAACAGTGAGGGCTCTCCACTGCCAGGCCAAGAGCTGGTGCGTGGCACAGTGGCATGGTGCAGGATCCACAGGGTACTGGTTACACTGGCATTGACATGATGAGAGGATGTGGGCCCTTAAGGAAGCTTTAAAAGGACCTAGATTGGTGATTGATGTGATGGCCAGTGGGATGGCATTGTACTAGGATGGAGCTCTAAGGGGGAAGGATCACTGTGCCAGGGTGGTCCTGGCCCTGGTCACCTTCCAGATAGTTTTTGGGGTGGTCCATGTAGACTCTGAAATGGTGACTGACTGAAGAGAAACCTTGACACCTATTGGGGTTAAACCCAGGTGGATATTTTTGGTGAAGAGACAGGCCTGGTATAATAGTCTTTCTTCAAGAGAGAGGATATTGGTGAGCATGTATAGGGTGCAGATATGTGTATTTCTGTCAGCACCAGAGAGGAGCCAGCAGGCCTTATTGATGACCACTTGTATTTGATGAAGGGCCATAGGGTCGATGGCAGCATATATTGTGAGGCCATAGTCCACCAGCGATAAGACTGAGGAGTTAATGGCTAGGTGAAGTGCTTCAGGTGGCAGGCAGTCTTTATGTCTGTACAGGAGACCAGTGCGGGTGTTGGTGGAAGAGGTGAGGAATTTTATATGATCATGGAATAAGAGGGAAGAATCATATGTAATACATAGATACTTATACTTTTGGACTGGTTCCAGTGGGGTAAGAGAGGTGGAGAGTATTCCCAGGGGGAAATCCTTTGATCTGTTTTGGCGGTGGGCATAGAGCACTGTCTTAGTTTTTTTAATGGTGACAACCAATCTGTGTTCAGCAAACCAGTGTTCAATCTGAGAGAAGGAGTTTTGTAAGGTACACTGGAGAGAGAGAGAGAGAGAGAGGATTAGGATGTGCGGTGTGAAGAGCAGCGTTGTCCATGTAGAGGAAAAGGTTGCCAGGGCAGGGTTTAGGCAGGGCATTGAGGGAGATGCTGAATAGCAGGGGACCCAGGATAGATTCCTGGGGAACTCCTGAGTGCACAGGCAGCATAGTAGATAAGGTATTATTCATTTTAACGCATTTAAGGTGTTGTTGAACTTGTGACTTTGTGTCTGTATCTGTTGTTGAAGCCACAGTTGTTTCTTTTGGCTTTACATCCAGCGGCCCAGAGTGAAGGTTCCAAATCTAAATTTGTTTAGACTTTTCTTGTTGATCCCCCAAAATGCCCACAAAGAGACATGCAAGCAAAGCTATTTCTCACCATGGCACTGCTGCCAGTAGTAAGATTGTCTGTGGGCGTGGTAGTATGCAGAAGTGCATTGCTGATGTGAGGAAAGGTATTTCTCCTTTAATGTTTTTTACAGCGCAATCGGTAGCTTCACTCATAGTTGGAGGAGATGATGTTGTCCCAGCTGGTGGAATGAGTATTGCTGCCTGAAGTTCCACTTCTGACCAGTTGACCATGTCCAAAAATATAGTTGAGTGTAAAGCAATGAGTGGCAGTGTAGCTGATGTTATACTCCCCAGTAACATCCCATTGGTAACTGAACATGAGGATTCTGATCAGCCTGACAATGATAACACACAATGTCACATTTCTTCCACCATGGTTAAGGTCACGCCTTTGCCATGCAATGATTCACAGTGTGGTGAAAAAATATTGGGTGATGGTGGTGATGATGATGAATCTGATGATGATCAGTCTCTGAGGAAACACTAGCATGAATAGTAAAAGAAGGTGACAAGACTTTCTATAGATACATTAGTGAAAGGAGAAAGTCCAGAGGAGGTATTGCTAAGCTTAATGGAGAAAAGGGAGCATGTGAGGAGGAGGACCCTGTAAAGGCATCTATCCTAAATAGATACCTTTGCTCAGTATTTACTGAAGGGAAGGTAGGGCAGGGCCCACAGCTCAGCATCATGGACACAGGGGGGAGAGAGGTGAGCACTACTCCCTTCACAAAAGAAAGGGTCCTACAAGAGCTTGCTAAGCTTAGGGTGGATAAGGCAATGGAAACTGATGGCATACATCCCAGGGTACTTAAGGAGCTAAAGGTGGAACTAGCAGAGCCATTAGCAGAACTGTTTAGTGAGTCTCTGAGCACAGAAGAGGTCCCAGAAGACTGGAGAAGGGCTCATGCGATCCCGCTCCACAAGAGTGGTAGCAGGGAGGAGGCGGGGAACTACAGACCAGTCAGTCTTACCTCAGTAGTGGGCAAGATTATGGAGGCACTCCTTAAGGAAAGGATAGTGAAACACCTGGAATCCATAGGGGCACAGGATCCAAGACAGCATGGGTTTACAAAAGGAAGGTCCTGTCAAACTAATCTCATAGATTTCTTTGACTGGGTAACCAAAGTGGTGGACCATGGGGGAGCAGTTGATGTCACCTACCTTAACTTCAGCAAAGCTTTTGACACTGTTCCACATAGAAGATTAATAAATAAGCTGGGTAGGCTCAGAGGTGGGTCAGAAGTTGGTCAACTGGGTGGCAAACTGGTTGTGGGCAGAAAACAGAGAGTGGTGGTAAATGGTATACAGTCAGAAGAGATGCAAGTCACAAGTGGGGTACCTCAGGGATCAGTTCTGGGGCCAGTCCTCTTCAACATCTTCATTAGTGACCTTGCAGATGGACTAGAGGGTAAGTCTTGTCTGTTCTTGAGATGACACCAAGATCTGCAACAGAGTAGATGATCCAGATGGGGTGGGCAGAATGAGAAGAGATCTGGATAAACTAGCAAAATGGTCAGAAGAGTGGCAACTGGGATTTAATGCAAGAAGTGCAAAATCATGCACATAGGGAAGAGAAACCTGAAGCCACCTATAGACTGGGAGGAGTTGCTAGCAGTCACAAAGGAAGAAAGAGACTTGGGCATCATCATCACTGATGACCTGAAAACATCCAAGCAGACCTCTAAGGCAGTAGGTAAGGCTAGGGGGGTATTAGGGTGTATTAGTAGGGGTATCACAAGTCGTATGAGGGAGGTAATAATCCCTCTTTACAAGACACTGGTTAGGCCCCATCTGGAGTACTGCATGCAGTATTGGAGGCCACACCTTCACAAGGACATTAACCAAATTGAGGCAGTCCAGAGAAGGGCAACCAAAATGGTGCAGGGACTGCATCAGAAGACATATGAGGACAGATTAACAGAGCTCAATATGTATACCCTTGAGCAAAGGAGGGAGAGAGGTGATATGATCGAGGCATTCAAACACCTTAAGGGCATTAACAAGGTGAAAGAGTCTAACATGTTTAAATATAAGAAAATAGCAGGACAAGAGGACACAGCATGAGATTAGAGGGGGGCCGATTAAGGGGGAATGTGAGGAAATTCTTTTTCACAGAAAGGGTGGTGGATGCATGGAATTACTTACCACAAGAAGTGGTGGCTATGAATACAGTGCAGGGCTTCAAACAGTCATGGGATAGGCATAAGGGAGCAATACAAATGAGTATGAATAGATAGGCCACTGACAGAGCAAAGGCCGATGGCACATTTATAAGGTAGAAATAGAAATGGGCAGATTGGATGGGCCTTACGGTCCTTATCTGCCGTCAACTTCTATGTTTCTATGATGATGATGTTGCTGTGGTTGCAACATGCAGTCCATATGCCAGCATCCAAGCAGAAGATGCGGATGAGGATGATGTTGATGAATATGATGTTGATGTCAGTGACCCCTGTGGAGAACTGGACAAAAAGAAATTCAAGGTGGCTATGTCTGGGTCTGTTTGCATTAACACCTCCCCCCTCCATTAAAAGCTGTGATTTATCAGTTTCAGTTGATGATAATGATGACCCAGTAATAATGATAGGTAGTCGTGGTGGTCAGTTGCAGTCCAAGTGTGTCCTGCCTGAAAAATCATGTAGTACACCCCCCACTTCAGGGCTTAAAAAACAGAGTCCATTAAGCAGCATAAGGGACATGTTAAAAGTTGGGGATCACAATCCCTTGTTTGGGATTCTTTTGTGCAAGATGCAAATGATGAGTCAGTTGCAATCTGCCAGCTTTGCCATGTGCGTGTGAGTCAAGGTAAAAAGGGGAACCATCTGGGCAGAGAGGGACAGCATACATATCTTAATCACAGGCACATGGCACTGTGGACCCAGCACAAGTTGGCAGCTAATGCCATAGTGCGGCGTTCACCCTCATCATCAACCATAATGAGCATGTTATCCCCTTCCATGGCTGTAAGCTCAAGTAGGAATGTGTGCAGTAGCAATGAAATGACAGCAGAGGATTACTACAGGATGGTGAGGTGGAGGAGCATAATGATTTTGAAATCATGTCCAGTGGTGGTGAGAGTAGCAGTTTTGGTGGTGGTGGTGGTTGTGGACAACACAGGATGTCTAGTAGTGCAATTGGTACATCAACTCATGTTCGTAAATCTGGGAAAATAACTTTGTTTGTGGATTTTTTATCACCTGTGCAACCGTCTTTATCACACGTCCACACTCCACTCCTGCCATTCGCAGAGCAGAACCATTTGTCATCACACACCATGTAAAACATTTAAGTCAGCCCATGTTATAGAGTGTTTTTGTCCATAAGCTGAAGTGCCCACCCAATCATACAGTGTCACATGAACTTAATGCTGCTGTAGCTGAAATGCTGGCAATTGATCTTTTGCCCTTCTCCTTTGTGGAGAATTCTGGGTTCCGGTGGTTTGCAGCATGTGCCTGTCCAAAATAGAAAGTCCCATCCATAGAAACATAGAAGTTGATGGCAGATAAGGACCACAAGGCCCATCCAGTCTGCCCATTTCTTTTTCTACTTTATAAATGTGCCATCGTCCTTTGCTGTCAGTGGCCTATCTATTCATACGCATCTGTATTGCTCCCTTATGCCTACCCCATGCCTGTTTGAAGCCCTGCACTGTATTCATAGCCACCACTTCCTGAGGTAGGCCGTTCCATGCATCCACCACGCTTTCTGTGAAAAAGAACTTCTTCACATTACCCAAGGACATACTTTTCCACCCATGCTGTCCCCAAGTTGTATCGTACTGTATCCGACTCTAAGACATGCCTTCAACATTCCTCCTCTCCATTCATCCATATAAGTATGGATATGTGGACAAGTGGCAAAACAGCGGGGAGTTCATATTTGTGTATAACTGCACACGGAGCGCAGGTGCTGGGTGTTGTTTGTGCTGTTGGTAGTGTGAATAATCAGTGCAGTAAAGTGGATTGCCATGGTAGCAATCTTCCAGGAATTCGACAGCATACAATGATTACTATGCACAATGTGACATGTTCACACACTGGTGAAAACATGCTGGACTTGATACTAACTGAAATTGACAAGTAGCTGAATCCCCTGTCCCTAAAAGCTGGGTTCATAGCAAGTAACAATGGGTCAAATGTGGTTAAATGCATCATGAATGGTGGCTTTGTTCGGGTTCCATGCATGGCCCACTGTTTAAATCTTGTGGTGCAGAAGTTTCTGCTGCACCGTGATATAAAGGAAATGCTGACAGTTGCATGCCATATCTGTTCTCACTTTTCTAGCTCTGCAAAGGCCTGTGACCAGCTCCGGCAGCTGCAGATCTGAAACAGCCTCCTGCAGCACCACTTGAAACTGGAACTTGCCACCCAGTGGAACTCCACTTTATACATGACAGAGAGGTTATATGAACAATACAAAGCCATCTCAGAATATCTTGTCAAGTACACTATCCGTGACAGTTCTGGGGCCTCCATGTCTATGACTACTGAACAGTGGCACACCATGGACTCTGTAATAACAATTTTGAGGCCTTTTGAACATGCCACATAGGCAGTGAGTGGCAAGTCTGCCTCCATTAGCCAATCAGTTGCACTGCTGTGTGGCTGAGGCAGACATTGGTGAATGTACAGCATAGCCTTGATGTTGCTGGAGACTGTGCTAGCAGTGTGTTGCTGAAACACATGCTGAAAGTATTCGACCAGAATCGTCACATCTTGAGCATTCAGAATAGTGACAATTTTGCAATAGCAACAATGCTGGACCCACAATATTTACTTGGAATTGCCTCATTACTGAAGGGTGGGTCTGAACAGGTAAAAAATTTCAGTGGGCAACTGGTGTGCTTGGTTCATGGGGCACCGAAGTCACGTGGCAAGGTCATAAAACCTCTGCAGCACAATCAGGCTGAAGGTCAACCTGGAGTAGTATCAAGCATATCTTGTAAGGGGAAGGGGACTACAGTTCCAGATGGTCTGTCATCAAAACTGGCCGGTGTTAATCCACTTTGGGAGGGAGACCACATGATGCAGTTCACCTGGCGCTAGCTCCAGTTCATCTCTCCAGCCACCTGACCATTTAATTGCTCACTTTATGCTTATCTAACAGCTGATAAAAGTTAAAATCTGGATCGGAAGACTTACAGTACTTGACTGTCAACTTTCACTTTCTGCTGAAACATTGCATAAATGGAAGTTGAAATGTGGCATTCTTTGCCAAAGCATACAGCCCCGCCACACCTGAAAAAGGCCTGAAGAAGCTGAGGGCTGCCTTCACAGTGGATCTGCACAGAACCACCCATCTGCTTCCAGACTTAGTGCCCCTGACACTGGTGGACTTTCTGGTGGAATTTCGTCTGTTCCAAGAGGAACTACGAGCGATTACCACAGACATTAAATCACTTACTCAGGTTGTAGAAGATGTCTCAAGGAGGACATCTGATAATGAAACTAGAATGTGCTCGCTAGAGAAACATGTGGAGAAAATAGAACCAGAACTAGTACTTACCAGACACAAGCTGGCAAAGATGGAAATGAAAATTGAAGACCTTGAGGGCTGAAGCCGCAGAAATAACATGGTCCTCTTCTGGAAGCTGAAGAAGGCCAAGATACCATACTTTTTGTGCAGAAACTCATGGAGAAGTTAGCAGGGCCCTCTCCATTTGGGCAAAATATGTCATAGAGCGTGCACATAGAGCCCTCCAACCAACCCCACCACCGGAAACTCCTCCGAGGCTTTTGATTTTCAAGTTCCTGAATTATTTAGAAAGGCAGCATTTTCTAAGATCTGAGAGCTGCAAGAGGTTCATTGGGAAGGTACCAGAATCTGTGTCACTCAAGATCTACCAGCGACTGCCAAACAGCACAGACTGGCCTTCCATCCACTGGTCTCTTAGCTAATTGCCACTGGGATCCACTTCAGAATGAATTATCCTGTGAGGTTTCAGGTCCTGGTTGCAGATATCTGGCAAACCTATGAAGACCCTGAAGCTGCCCATGTTTGTCTCAAAAGCAGCCTTCCTGATCTTTTTCGCAATACCTGAACTGGTTTTGGCTATTCCTGGAAGGAAACCCCATGAAAATAAAGGGAATAAAAATTTCCTACAGTGACTTACTCTGAAGCTAGGATGGTATGACCTTAGTGAGGCTTCTTCCCCTATTAATACATCATTTCCCACACTGGGTACAGATCAGAGAAGGATCCAGATTTGCCTATAAAAGGGATTTAATTTGTGAAGTGGCAGTGCTCTATTTATGGAATGTCATGTTTTCTGTATCTTACTGCTCCACTAACAGACCTCCATGAATTCGTGAGTCACCATGGCCTGCCACTATGCCTCCTAAGGGAACTCTGGTATACTTTATGACCACAAGAGGGAGTACGTTCATCGTATTTAATCGATTTTTCTGTAGATAACTCAGGGTTGTAAAAAATGTTCCACACCCTGGTTTGTACTTCCAGATATTTGCCTTAAGGAACTCCCTCTTTTTTCATTTAGGATTGACTTTCCTAGCAGTGACTAATTGACGTTTCTCCTAATGTTGTTTGGAGACTACACTCTTGGCGAGGATTGCTATGAGGGGCTATTGTTTTTCTTTTTGTTTTTCCTTTGTTTACTCATTTTATAAGCATGTTGTCTGTTTAATTAAAAAAAAAGCTCAAAACGAGCTGCATTCTGGAACTCTCCTTAATTATTCAGTGGATAGGCGGGAATAGGCCGGATTGTGCTGTATAAGATGGAGGGGACCAATTCACATTTTATTTTTACTACTGATAGTAAACAAAACAGGCTTCCAGTATTCTGTCTCTAGGTTATATTGTAGACTGGACCAATAAGCCTTCTAAGAGCAAATTTAAATTGTCCTGTGTTTCCCCTTTCCCGTATATTTTTAGGTTAGAATGGGGGATGGTTTGGGGTGGCTGGTGGACGGGAGCTATTGTGAAGGGGTTCTGTGGAATGATGTCTATAACAGTAGTGGGGGTGGGTTGGGACAAATCAAACATTTTGGATTGCACATGACTTTTTTTCTGGTGTTTTTGGGGCCGGGGGGACACACATGGATGGGACTGAAGGGTGGGGGGAGGGGGATCAGCACAGACATTAGACTGAATACAGCACTAGAAGTTAGAGTATTAGTGGTACACATGGCATTCCAACTTTCAAACAGAATTTCCAGTGGCTAATGATTACAGAATTGCTATGTGGAATGTCAAAGGGTATTGACAGAAACTGAAACAATATAAGGTTTTGAAACATTTAAATGTCTTAGCTACTGACCGGTTATTCAAAGCTTTAATTGTCCTTATACCCAAACCCAACAAGAATCCGGAATTAGTGATGAGTTATCGCCCCATATACTTATTGAATCAGGATCTGAAAATATTAATTAAATTACTAGCTGATCGCATTAGTATCATTCTGTCAGAGCTCATTGGACCTGAACAGGTAGGATTCATGAAGGCAAGATCCTCAGTGGACCACCTTCGAACTTTAGCACATGTCTTCTTGGCATTCAGAGATGCCCATGTACCAGCTGATTTGGTATCTCTTAATGCCGAGAAAGCTTTTGATAGGGTAGACTGGAACTTTTTATTTTGAAGCCTTGCAGCCTTTAACTTTCCCCCACTATTTCAGAACTGGATGCAAGCACTGTATTATTCCCCATTGGCAAGAGTAACAAGTAATGGGGCCACCTCTGCTCTTTTCTCCTTGCACTCAGGTACCAGATAGGGTTGCTTTCTGTCCCCACTGCTCTTTAATATTTATTTGGAACCTCTTATTCACCATCTTTCGTCCTGTGAGAGAATCCAAGGAATTTCCATATTGGACCAGGAAATTAAGGTCTCTGCTTATGCAGAAAACCTCTTTTTACAGATGTCCCATCCATCCACTTCAATTCCACCATTGTTGGATCTTGTTGCAAAATATAGCAAAATGTCCAACTATAAACTAAATATTGATACAATGGCAGTATTTCCACTTAATCATAAGGTTTTTAAACAAACTGTGACTGATCTAGGCTTGTCTTGGAAATGAGACTCCATACGACAACTGGGAATCGAACTAACCAGAAATTCTGCTTCTACCCAAAAGCGGAATCTGGAATCCTTGGTACGTATTATTAGCCAAGATCTGGATAGGTGGTCCAAACTCCCGATTTCCCTTTGGGGCAAAATTAATCTTATCAAGCTGAATGTGTTTCCTATGCTTTTTAATCCACTTAACTTACTTAATATCTGGCTCCCCCATTCTTGGTTCAAAACTGTATATGGCCTTATCATGAAGTTTATTTGGTCTGATAAACAGCCTAGATTAGCCTACTACAAATTAGCTGCCTCCAAATGTAAAGGAGGTTTACATCTTCCTCACCTAGCTTTTTATCATTGGGCCAGTTACTCTGCTAAATATCTCAGGTGGTCGTCTTTGGACAACTCAGTACCTCTCCCCTCATTCTCACCATTGTGGCCTAGACTTGAAATAGCTCTTATCAGGTCTTGTGGCCTCTCCCCAGATGCACTTCTTCATACTAAAACATCTGCACTCCAGTTGAGATTACAAGGCTCTCCCATAGTAACCTCTGTCCAAGTTCATAGTCAGTTGAGTGCTTTCCTTAAATACAATCATACTCAAGATATAGTCCAGTCCTTATGGGGTAACTCTAATTTCAAGATTGATAACAGAGTGCTTGCTGCCCAATGGATGCCCCTACTGGGAGAAGGCATGCTGTCTCAATTTACAACTGAGAGGGGATCATGGCTTTCCACTGCAGAGATTATGAGGAAGTTCCATATTCCGAACCACAGTGTTTTTAAAGTTTTTCAACTGAAACATCTTCTGTTGAAAGTCATCGGATCAAATCCCTCCCAGGCTGCCAAGCTATCCTTCAGGCTTGAACTGGGTCACCTGGCAGGTTTCCAAAAAGCTGTGTCCAAGATCTGTGGGGTTTTAAAAGACTGGACTTATCCGAATACTTTTGGACCCATGGCTTATTGGACTCCTTTCTTTCCCAATCTGAAATTGAACTGGCCATCCCTATGGCATAATTGTCATAAATTCATATCTCAGGACAGCCTATGCCTTATGCAATTTCATATCCTCCATAATTTATATTATTCTCCTCAGAGATTGGTCAAATTTGGTCTTATCTCTTCACCACTCTGTACTCAATGCCAATTGGAGGAAGGCTCTATTTATCATGTACTGTGGAGCTGTTCCAAAATAACTCCATTATGGTCTAGCATCCAGCAAAAGGTGGATCCCCTGTTAGGCTTTGAAGCCCTTTTTACTCCAGAAATCTGCCTATTGGAGGACTACTCCATGATGTTAGTGCTCAGTCACAAATACCATGTGGCCCTTATTTCCATGTAGGTTAAAAAAGTGGTCTTGCTCCACTGGAGAGATGAGGATGAACTTTCTTATACTGAGTGGCTCAACGAGCTCTTAGCCAATCTTAGAACAGAGAAACCTATTACGAGTCTCAGTAATAAGATGAATAAATACAAGATGATATGGGACCCTTTACATACCCTTTATTCATTATAATTATATTAGCATGGTACCTATTCACTGAATGTATGTACTGGGAACATATGTCTGTGTGAGGAGGGGTGGGGGAGCGGTGGAGGTAGGGGGAGAATGGATCTTGTTATGTTATCAATAACTTTTCAAGCATAAGTTGTACCTGTAAGATCTATTCTCTGTATTGTAAAGCTAATAAAATTTGAATTGCAAAAGAAAAACAAAAAAATACTTTGGGAGTCTTTGTCCCAAGTGGGGATTTGTGACATAAATGATTCCAGAGAACAGGATGATGCATCAGCTACTGAACTTGATGCATCACAGCGAATGGTTGAGACATATTTGTCTGAAAACAGGCATCTGTCAATAACTGATGATCCTTTTTTATACTAGAGTGGAAAGGTTAGTGAACATCCAGAAGTGACCGCAGTGGCACTGAAGTACCTGGCATGCCCACCCTCCAGTGTAAGTGTCGAAAGGGTATTCAGCTCAGCAGGTGCCAAAGTTAAGGATCATCATATAAACCTCTGTCCTGCAAATGTCAGTTTGCTGACATTCATAAAATGAATGAGAGGCACATACCAGCTCAGTCTGCAACCTCAGTATTCGTATCCCAGCATAATCATGATTTTGCTGATGTTGTAGAAATGGACCATCCTGGTGGCAAAGGTAGCATGAAACGGTCTACCACTGATGTAGATGATGACACAATGGAAAAATAATTTCCCAGTGGGCAGAATTCAGACATAGATGACTGCCAGGGCAGCTTTCTTTATGAGGATGATGATGAGGTAAATGTTGGCAGGTTTTCAGTTAAGTGGTTAAAATGCTGTCACATTTGTTGTATGATACATGTTTTCTTTTTCATAAAGTTAAATCAGTGTCCCACTCAGAGTGACTAAAATTCTATATGTCATGTCACATTTAAAACACAGAGCACAATATATCCTGGCCCCTGGACCACCACCATAAAACCGCCGTTAGCCAGTGCCACCATAGGGAATGTCAACGTGTGCCCCCCAGACCACCACCATAAAAGTGCTGCTAGCCACTGCCAGCAGGGGGAATGATTTTTGTGTGCCCCCTTGGACCATCCACCACCATAAAACCACTGTTAGCCACTGCCACCACCAGATGCAGGAAGATGTGAGAGGGAATGTCATCATGTGCCCCTCTGGACCACCATCATAAAAACACTGCTAACCACTGCCACCAGGCGGAATGACATTGTGTGCCTCCCTGGACTGTCAATCACCATAAAACTGCTGTTAGCCACTGCTACCGCCCGATACAGGAGGATGTGAGAGGGAATGTCATTGTGTTCCCCTCTGGACCACCACCATAAAAGCACTGCTATCCACTGCCACCAGAGGGAATTAATTTGTGTGCCCCCCCGGACCATCCGCCACCATAAAACTGCTGTTAGCCACTGCCACCACCAGATACAGGAAGACATGAGTAGGAATGGCATCATGTGCCCCCTTGGACCACCACCATAAAACCACTGCTAGCCATTGCCACCACCAGATGCAGGAAGATGTGAGAGGGAATGTCATCATGTGCCTATGACCACCACCTACCACCACCATTCTGACAATTTTTTCCATTACATGTCCTGCTCATGCCAAGGCAGAGGAAGTCAGACAGGAGACCATATCCATCAGCCAGAGGCACAAGGCTTCTTACTATCAATACTTTAAAGTGAGTATGTGTACTAATGTTTTTTATGCTATTCAATTTCCTTTAGCTGTGTTTTGTTTCCTGTTGCTTTTCTGAGCTGCAGTGGTCAAACACATGTGGTCAACTTATTTTGTATTTTACTGGTTAACAAATGACTCTTCTTTGCTGAATGTCTGTATGGTACAGTGTTACTGTCTATAGCAACCTATGGGATATCCATTTCCATACTGGCAAGTATATCGATTTAATTTTGTCTGTTCCTGGTTTTTCATAAGAGTGCAAATCAGTGTTGACAAATGTTTGACCCAAGTCATGTGACTTGACAAGATGTGGTTTTAAAATGTAACTTGAGTTAAGATGCAGGGACACTGACACAGTGTATTGGTACAGCCTAGAACTAAATTTAATTGTGATGTGATGACTTGATCTTGTGGCTTCAGTGGGACAGCTTGCTATCTGCTAATCAGCATGCATGACAGGGTGAAACAGCCACGGCTTAAACATAAAGTGTTACTGCTGCAATCAAGTTTAATAAGTCCTTCATTTCTTTTTTTTAGGCAACTTCCAGGTGCTTTGTGGTGTCATAGTTGCCTTATCCAAATAACTTGTTCAACATCATACCCCCCGGGCTGGAAGACATGCAACAAGCAGTATGAATCAATGATGACCATGAACATCATTACTGGACTGGAGAAGGATGCAGATAAAATCTGTGAAGAATTAACCAAACAAAAAAACATTAATGAGACCTACTTGCAATGATAATCCCCCCCCCACCAAAAAATACTTACCTTCATTGGCTTGAGAGTATTCCAAGTCCAATACCACAATTTCTCATCAAGCACAGGAATGCGCTTGCCAACAGTATTTGAGTGGTCTGTGACAAAAAACAATACAATGACTATATGTATATATATATCACATATGTCAACCCCCCCAAAAAAAAAATATATATATGGTTCATTCCACTGGGGTGTCAAACAGACGAGGCATACTGATGAGTCCTGGTAGAACGAAACACGTGTCTATGTCATCTGTTAGCACCCTTTGCAAACTGTGTGAGAGGCCTTTCGGCACCATGCAATTCTGCTTAAAGTTGAACCAGCATAACATTCTGTGGTGATTTGCATATGCAGTCCATGATGCTTTACATTGTGTGGGCATGTGTGATTTTGTATTTTCTTGAAACTTGGCTTCCCAGCCAAATGCCCTTTGGAGTAACCCTTGCCTCAGTGTTTGTGCACAGAGGTTATTTGTCTTTTAAATAGTTTTTTATTTTAATGGGTTCACCACAACATAACCCAGACAGACTGTCTTAGGGGAGCTGGTTCATTCCACTGGGGTGTCAAACAGACGAGGCATACTGATGAGTCCTGGTAGTACGAAACACGTGTCTATGTCATCTGTTAGCACCCTTTGAAAACTGTGTGAGAGGTCTTTCGGCACCATGCAATCCTACTTAAAGTTGAACCAGCATAACATTCTGTGGTGATTTGCATATGCAGCCCATGATGCTTTGCATTGTGTGGGCATGTGTGATTTTGTATTTTCATGAAACTTGGCTTCCCAGCCAAATGCCCTTTGGGGTAACCCTTGCCTCAGTGTTTGGGCACAGAGGTTCTTTGTCTTTTATATATATATATATATATATATACACACACACACATATATATATCAACTCACCAAGGGTACTATTAGTGTACACACAAAGGTCACCCTTCCTGTTGCAGTGATTTCAGCACAGTTTGGGCAACCAACAGTTCTTAATGTCATCATTTGGGATAGTAAACTCAATGTTATCCCTCCTTCATACAGTTTGGCAAAACACTGTGCATCATCACATCATCATCACAGTAAGTTCAATACACAGCAGAATTACATGTAGTTGCAACAGCAGGAGCAATTCTTGTTATGCTCCAATTTCTCTTCATCAACACTGGGGAATTTTCTGGACACAAGACAGTTGCATTTTAATAATAATATTTTTTTTTATAATGCACCTTTCTACAACCAAGGCACCATTACAATGATTAGAAATACACATAACGCAAAAATACAAATAAACATGAATACTTATAAAATCCTACAATATAACAAATCACCCGGAATAGGTCTGACTCCATAAATTTTGGGGATGCGCAATAATTCTGGTGACTGTGTGTGAGCACTGCATGCATGACTGAGTGTGCCATTAATTCTGGGAGACTTTGCAATTCTTGTTATGCTCCAATTTCACTTTGTCAGCACTGAGGAATTTTCTGGACAGAAGACAGTTGCATTTTGGGGATGCACAATAATTCTGGTGACTATGTGTGAGCATTGTGCACATGACTGAGTGCACCATTAATTCTGGAAGACTGCAATTCTTGTTACACTTCAGATTCACTTTGTCAGCACTGGGGAATTTTCTGGACACAAGGCAGTTGCATTTTGGGGATGCACAATAATTCTGGTGACTGTGTGTGAGCACTGCATGCATGACTGAGTGTGCCATTAATTCTGGGAGACTTTGGAACTCTTGTTATGCTCCAATTTCACTTCATCAGCACTGGGGAATGTTCTGGACACAAGAGGGTTGCATTTTGGGGATGCATAATAATTCTGGTGATTGTGTGTGAGCAGGGCACACATGACTGAGTGTGTCATTAATTCTGGGAAACTTTGCAATTCTTGTTACACACCAGTTTCACTTGGTCAGCAGTGGGGAATTTCCTGGACACAAGACAGTTGCATTTTGGGATTGGGAATTCTGGTGAGTCTGGTAAATATTTTTGGAGCCTCAGCAATGTTTACTTTCTGTCATGCTATTGTGAACTGTTTGTCAAAAAGCAGGACTGAGCAGTGCAATTATACTGTGCTAAACTGCATGTGTGCAGTCTGTGTTCTTTCCTGTGTGTGCAGATACCATCCAGCATCTTGCAAACATATATATATATATATATATGCTGACTTGTTGCAGCGTTTATGGTATAAAGAATAAAGATAAGAACATATAACATACATTTTATTTGTACCATCAACAGCAGCAGACAAAGTTATATGATATGTTTTCAGAGGTCTCGGGCCAGTGTGCACCTCAGTCACTCACACAGTGCACACATGACTTTGCGGAGATAATAGCACAAAAAAATCATGCTTTTAAACAAACCATACCCAACAGACATAAAATATTGCTGAGGCACCAAAAATATGTTATGGTGTACAGACATTTTCAAGTTGGAATATATAACAGGTCCTGCAGTACACTGCCACCACACTGTGCTATTACTGGCACCGTGTTGTGTTATGGTGTACATCAACTTGCTGCAAAACTGACACTACCAGTCTAAACTAGAAAGACATATTCCAGAACAAATAATGAAAAGAAGAAATGTGGTAGCACAGTATGGTGGCAGTGAACTGGACCTTATATATTTTCTGGCTTTGTAATGTCTGTACACCATGAAATATTTTGGGTGCATCAGCAATACTTCATGTCTGCTGGATATGGTATGCAACCAAAGCACCTCGACTGCAGCATCACTGCCAACTATATCAAGACCTTGGCTGGCTCTCTCCCTCCTCTACCAGACAATACTACCTGTACAATCTATCACATACCATCATAAGGACATCCAAACCTGCTATCCTATCAGAACTCCTTAGACCAGCTATTCCCACAAGGAACCTTAGATCTGCAGATCAGACCTTATTATCCATCCCCCTCTGTCGGACAAAAAAGGGCATGGGCTCCTTCCATTATGCTGCTCCTCACCTGTGGAACCTGCTGCCTCAGGAACTAAGGGATGTCCCTACTCATGCAACTTTTAAGGGCAAACTCAGGATTTTCTTACTGCTTTGGACAAATGTGTTTGCTTTGATCCTACCTGATCCCTTGCTCTTAACCTGTTTTCCCCACTTCCTTATTGCTAGCACTTGTGCCTTTCCCAATGGTTGTTTTATGTGGTGTTTACTATAATTTCTGCTTGAATCTGTTTGACTGTATGCCAAATATTAGCTTTTGCCATTTACAAGTTGTTGTTTACTTCCTGCCACCACTTGGCTTCCCTTGATCCCTGTTCTCTTCTCCCTCACCTCTCAGCCTTCCTTCACTCAACTCCCTGCTCCTCTCTTCCCCGACCACATCTCCTGCACTCTCCTTTTCCCCTCTCCTCTGCCTCCCTTCCTTTCTCTGCTTGCTTGCCTCGCCTTTACCTCCTCCTGAGTCACCCTGCCCTTCCACTCGTCCCACCCTCCCAGCTGAGCATTGTTCCTATTACCTCCACTTGCTGTAAACTTACCTCCTCCTACCGACCTCTTCTTCCTGACCTGCAGGTCTCTCGGTTCCACTGGGCTCGGCTTGGCGTTGTTACCTTTTCGCTTCTGCCGTAACTCTTTCGCTTCTCTCCTCCTCTTACGGCATCATCACCCCTTGCCCTGCCATCTCCATCGGTTCACTAGCCCAGCCGCATTCTGCTACCTTTTGCCACTAGTTGCTGCCTTTTGCCATAACCCCTGTCACCTTTCTCTGCTTGCCGTCTTTCAGCTCCACCGACTCGGCCACAGGTTGGAACCTTGTATCATCGCTGCCGTGATTGCCGGCTTCTTTAACCCTCACCCCTCCCTCCCCTCTCCCGGCCATCCTCCTCTACTCCTCCTACCTCCCTATTCCTGCCACCGCCTCTGTCCTTATATTCTTAGCCATTTCTTTAGCCCCCGCTTTGGCCCCTTGCCCTCTATCCTTCCTGCTATCCTTTCTCACCTCCTCACCGTCCCCTTTTGTCATTTTCCATCTTGTTTCTGATTACCCTTACACCTATCCTCTCCCTTTCCTAGGTCCTTCAATGCACTTTATGTATGCGCTCAATGGAAAATGTCCTTGAAATGTATTTTGCTTTGTATTTTCCTTTGTCATGCATTGTATCCTGCCATATGTATCTTCCTGTATTTCTGTGCATCGTGTATTTTCGTTATCCTTACTGTATCGTTATGTTCTGTAATTTTACCTCCCGGGTCGTGCCTGAAAACAGTCACTTGCTGGCTAATGCACTTACCCGGTTAACAAAAACTAAATAAATGGTTTATTGAAAAGCAGGATTTTTTGTTGATATGATCTCCTAACAAATAAAATATACATTATACAGTATATTCTTATCTTTATTCTTTATACCATAAACACAGCAACAAGTCAGCAATCAGCATATATATGTTTGCAAGAAGATGGACAGTGTCTGCAGTACATACACATACAGGAAAGAACACTGACTGCACACATGCAGTTTAGCACAGTATACTTGCACTGCTCAGTTCTACTTTTCTACAAACACTCTGCGACAGAAAATAAAAATTACTGAGGCACCAAAACAGTGCACACACAAAAACTTAACAGAAGGGGGGGCAGAATACAAAGTGTCATGCATACAGAAGACAACAAAAAAGGGGCATAATTACATACAGGGGCTGGGGATGGTGGAGGAATACATTTTATGACACAACAGGGGAGGTGTGGGGGGGCACATGGTGTGAGAAAAAAACTAATGTGGGATCCCCTGGTGGTCCAGCAGCATTTCAAGCATGGACATAATCTGTAATTGATGTCCCTCTATGTGATCCAACCACTGTTGGACAGCACTCACCCTCTCATTGTTCTCCTCTACAACACTCCAGAGAAATGCCAGATCAGCCTGAGTTACGGGCAGTTCTCTGGGGTCCACAGATGCTACAGGCTCAGCTGGTGGTGGCGGTGGTAGTGGGGGGTGGTGCTGGTGGAGCAGCAGGTGCTGCTGTGGCCCTCCTCTTCTTAGGGCCATGCACAGCTGCACACTCTACCACAGAAGGGCCAGCAGGTGCAGACAAGGATCATTCTGTGGCAGCCTGCCACTCCAACTGGTGGTGGTTGAGTATATGGGTGAGCTGGCCTCCAGTTCCCAGGTGAGTCCCCAGCAGCCATGGTGCACCTCCACTTGACATATACAGCACCTGACCATGCTGCTGTCCCCCCGACACAATCAAAAAACTCCCAAACAGTGGAGGTGCAGGGAGGACTAGGCACAGGCAGGGGAGGGCAAGATGCACTGGCAGCCAGCTGGTCACAGTGCTCAAGGGGATCCACACATGGGCCCGGGGCACAGGCACATCCTGCTCCAGATGTCTTGGTGCTGGACATGGTGGAGGTGGTGATGGCTCAACTGCCTCAGGAGGAGGTGCTGGTCCTGTTTCCAGGGGGGAGGGACCACTCAAGATTTTGGTTTGGTCCAACAGGAACCGGCAGCCATGCCCCCCACAAGTGCACATGGTGTGACACCTACCAAACTTTCCCACAACTGCCCACACTCCAGACATTCCCTCACCCTGCTCCATCTCTGCTACTGCCCTCCCTCCATTCGAGCAATGATGAGTCGACTCGACACAAAACACTCACACTGTCACACAACACACACACAACACAGGCACACACACAGTCACATAGACACAGTCAAAAAAACTTATAAAAGTAAGAAATAAATAAATTAGCAGAAAGAACAAATTAAGTAAAAAAGAGTACACAAAATACAAAAAAAATGTAGCTTTTAAAAAAGCTGTTTGGTCTCACTTCAAACACTAAATTTCCTCTGATCTCCGAGTCTCAGGCTATCTCACACACACACTCCTCTCTCCCCCTCTGCACAGGAGAAAGTGAAACTATCTCCTTGGCAAGGCACTTTCTTCCTGCCTGGCTAAAGCATGTGACTTACAGTACTGTAAGCCATGTGATGTGTGGGGGGGGGAGGGTGCTGCCAAATCTGGAATGTGAAGTGAATCACTTAGAATCATAATGAGGAATGCGAAGTCCATTTAAAACAACTTTGCCTTACTTCGCATTAGCATTTTGCCTTAACACGAAGTAATAATGACAAGGTGAAGTGAGCATTTTCCATTGCCCACTCCACGTAGCAGAGTGGCAATGTGAAGTACCCAGTTTGTGGGCACTTCACCAGCAAAGTCTGTGCTTTCTACCACCAGCGATAAGACACTCACTGACATGAGAAGTCTCACCTCAGTAGGTCAGGCCTTGGTAAACATTTTTGAATAAACGAATACTATTTTTCCCTCTGAGGGGTTTAAAATACTTAATATTTATAAATTATGAAGCTATATATATATATATATATATATATATATATATATATATATATGTTAGGTAAATATCTTAGAGGAAATCAAGAAACTAGGAACCATATAGACCCTGTAGCTTATGATGGTAAAAGTTATCATTTACAAGAGTGGGTTGCAGGGCACACATTTCTAGTCAGGAACTTCAACACATAGTCAGGAGAGCTAATCGTGTGACTAGTAGACCATGTTAAGAAAGACAAGATGATCTAAACTTTTAATTCATTAATTGTTTTAATAGTTCATCTTCCACCAAGAACCACATAGGCATCTGATATATGGGGTGGCCTATTTCACTTCCTTACAGCCACAATATACTCATGCCAGTAGCAAGATGGCAAGTAACTAAGATTATGGGCACACCTGGCAAGTCATACTCATGTGTAAGCATACTCTGCAAACCAAAAAGGAACAAGTGTAAAGAAAGAGTAGCAGGCTAAAGAATAAATATTGTGTTGTGCCACTGCCTACCCAGAAACATAGACATTAACATTAGAGAAAGGCCCACTGGTCCATCCAGTTTACCCAGCCCTTCCTACAGAATGATGCAAATATCCTAGTGATCATTCAGTCCCCTTCCCTTCAAGTCATCCTCCCCTGCTATCTTCACCATCCCTGTATGTTGGTTCCACCCTCACTTGGATCCCACTAATGATTTTTATAGACTACCCCCTCTGGCATCCTGTTCCACTTATCCACCACCCTCTCTGTAAAAATCTGGTCTGACATCCATTCTGAATGTCACTTCTGCCAAATTCTTGGAGTTCCCCCTTGTGGCCCTGTTTCTGCTCATTGCGAACAGATCACCATTATATACCCTATGTAGCCAATGAAGACAAATGAAAGTTTCAGTCATGCCCACCCTCCTCTTCTTTGTCTCTAGTGTAAACATACAGTACCAAGTCTCTCAATGTGGGATTTTTTTTTTGCTGACTCTGAATCATTTTTGTTGCCTTCATCTGCACCACCTTATCCCTATCCATGCTCTTTATCAAGTGCAGGCACCAGAACTGCATGAAATACTTCAAATGCAGCCTCACCAAGGATCTGTAAAGCAGCAGGATCACTGCCTTTCTTCTGTTGCTAATTTCCCTGCCTATGCATTCCAGCATCCTATTTCCCTTCTCTTATGCTTCCTTGCACCATGTTAACTGCATTATCATTATGAGCCCAAATTATAGTGAGAAAAAAAGTAATGTGAACAAATGGGAATTGAACCCAGGCACCTGGAATACTGTCATAGTGCTCCAACCACTGAGTTACAGGCTCACTTGTTTGTACTTCGGCTTCCTGGACACACTTCCTTTCTCTGGTACTGCATATCCTGCTACTAGAAGAAATCGAGATGACAAGCAGATTTTTGTTGGTGCAGTATTAGCCAGTGGTAAGCAATTTAAATCACATATTGTAGTGAGAAAGAAATAATGTGAAATACTGGGAATTGAAACCAGGTTCCTGGAATACTATCTCGGTGCTCTAGCCACTCAGCTACAGGTTCATATGGTTGGACCTGGGATTTCCAGACACACTTCCTTTCTCTGGCATTGCACTATCCTGCAACTAGGAGTAACCAAGATGACAATTTTTTTTTTCGCACCAGCAGTATTAGCCATTGCTAAGCAATTTAAATCTCAAATTGTAGTAAGAAAGAAATAATGTGACCTATTAGGAATTGAACCCAGGCCCCAAAAGACCATCCCAGTGCTCTGACCACTGAACTAGAGGCTCACGTGGTAAAACCTGGGGGTTGCTGGACTCACTTCCTTTCTCTGGTATTGCATATCCTGCAATTAGGAATAATCAGGTTGTAGGATATGCAATAAAAGAGAAAGGAAGTGTGTCAGGGAACCCCAGGTCCAACCAGGTGAGCCTGTGGCTCAGTGGTAAGAGCACTGGGATAATATTCTGGAGCCTGGGTTCAATCTCCCAGTAGGTCACACTATTTCATTCTCACTGCTATTACCCCAGATCCCTCTCTTTTCTTGTAATTTCTAACATTACATCTCCCATCCTATATTCCATCTTCAGGTTCCTGGCCCCTATGTGCATAAATTTGCATTTATTTTGCATTGAATTTTAGTTGCCGGATCCTTGAGCATTTCTGGTTCTCAAAAGAGGTGGCAGGGAAGGTTAAGGAGAAAAGGATAGCATTCAGGAAATATAAGGAAACACAGAAGGAGCAGGACAGAGAACGTTATCAGTTAAAACAGAAGAAGATAGGAAAGGCAGTCAGAATAGCAAAGGCCCAGACCGAGGAAAAGATAGCCAATTCTGTTACAAAGGGGGATAAAACCTTTTATAGGTACATTAGGGAGCGAAGAAAGACCAAGGGAGGGATACGGAGACTTAATAAAGGGGATGGAATGTGGGCAGAGGGTGACAGTGTAAAAGAAGGGATACTGAATGAATATTTATGCTCAATATTCACAATGGAAGAGGAGGGGGAGGTACCTAAAACAAACAACAGAAACACTCTGGATAGGGGGGTCGATACCAGTTCCTTCACAGAAGAAGGAATTTTGAAAGAACTCTTGAAACTGAAGGTGGACAAAGCAATGGGGCCTGATGGAATTCATCCCAGAATTCTAAATGAACTAATGGTAGAACTAGTGACACCACTGACTACTCTTTTTAACAAATCATGGGAGGATGGGGTGGTACCTGAGGACCGGAGGAGGGCGGATGTGATTCCACTTCACAAAAGTGGGCAGAAGTAGGAAACTACAGACCAGTTAATTTGAACTCATTGGTAGGGAAAATGATGGAATCACTTCTGAAGGAAAGAATTGTTGAGTGCCTAGAGGCCAGTGGGGCACAGGACCCAAGGCAGCATGGATTCACAGAGGAAGGTCATGTCAGACGAATCTAATAGATTTCTTTGACTGGGTGACCAAATTAGTAGACCAGGGACGGGCTGTGGATATGGCCTACCTAGATTTTAGCAAGGCATTTGACACAGTCCCACATAAAAGATTAATATACAAGTTAGCCAGCCTTGGAGTAGGTCCCAACGTGGTAGACTGGATAAAAAATTGGCTGAACAACAGGACGCAGAGTGTATTAGTAAACTGAGTCCACAGTGAAGAAAAGAGGGTAACTAGTGGGGTACCGCAGGGTTCAGTACTGGGACCAGTCCTCTTTAATGACTTTATAAGTGACGTTGGAGAGAACTTGGAAGGAAAAGTAAGTCTCTTTGCAGATGACACAAAGATCTGCAACAGGGTTGAGACACAAGGTGGGGTGGAAAGGATGAAAAGGGACTTGGCAAGGTTGGAGGAATGGTCAAATCTGTGGCAGCTCAGATTCAATGCAAAGAAGTACAAGGTAATGCACCTGGAAACCAAAAACCCAGGGGAAGAGTACACAATGTGGGGTGAGATACTAACAACAATAAACACTGAAAGGGACCTGAGAGTAATTATATCAGATGACCTAAAGGTGGGCAAGCAATGTGAGAAGGCAGTAAGGAGGGCTGGGGGATACTGGGTTCAATAGGGAGAGGCATCAACAGTAGAAAACAGGAAGTTGTTATTCCTCTGTGCAGACAGTTAGTGAGACCCCATCTGAAGTACTGCGTGCAGTTCTGGTGACCCTATCTCCGCAAAGACATAGACAGAGTGGAGGCTGTTCAGAGGAGGGCAACCAAAATGGTGCAGGGTCTGCACCAGAAGACATTTGAAGAGAGACTAAAGCAGCTTAATATGTATATCCTCGAGGAAAGGGGGGTCATGATAGAAACTTTCAAGTACTGTACCTCAAGAGAATTAACAAAGTCCAAGAAGGTAGCATCTTTCAGAAAAAGAGATGTGCAAGAACAAGGGGACACAATTTGGAGACATAGGTTGGACAGCTCAGAGGTAATGTTAGAAAGTATTTTTTCATGGGGAGGGTTGTGGATGCATGGCACAGCCTTCCTGAGGAGGTTGTGGAGTCAAGAACAGTGGGAGAATTCAAGAATGCATGGGACAGACATAAAGCAATTCTAGTGGGGGGGTAGGAGGAAGTAAGCTGTTGGTTAACTAGAATCTGCAGCTTATTCATCATGTAGGGAAATTGGCAGACTAGGTGGGTCAAGTGATCCTTATCTGCCATTAAATTCTATGCTTCTGTGTTTCTTCAATATCTTCAGATCTTCCCTCAGTGACCTGACCCCCTCATCACTGTCCACCCTGCTGCAGATTTTTGTGTCATCTGCAAATAGGCTATGCACGATGCCAACGCACCACATAAACTGGGGGCATTGGCATTGATACACATGAATGACAGAGTGTGGTCCCATAGACCCCATGATGCATTCACTAATGGGGGTGCAAGGCACGTATGAGGCCACTCCCCCAGCTGCGCAGACTGCAATGTGCTGGAGGCATTCCGGGGGGCTTGCTGGCACTACACGGCATGCACAAGAGAGTGTAGTGCAAGAAGCAGGGGGAACAGGTTATGGCAGCCAGGACCCTGCCATAACTGTGTGTGCACCCCCCCGGATGTCACCCACCGGTCATGGTGGGACCAGTATTCAACCCCCCCATGCTGCCACAACCTACAGGGCCACTGGGGATGGTGGGGCCGGCTGTTAGGATGGGTGCCCATCCACCCTGCCATGCTGGCATTGCCACGAATCTGTGGGGAGGCCCATTCACTATTGCCCCATGGGGGAAAGGGATCCACTATGGGACCCAGGTCAGGAATCAGATCCACTACTCCACCCCCGCCTGCCCTGCGGAGACCTGTGCACTGAGGAGTGGGCCACATGCAGGTGGCAGCCAGTAGTGAATACTGACCAGTGTACACCTGTCCGCAGGTGTGCAGCTGCGCAGGTGAGGTATGTGCCTTTGGTGCATACCTGTGCTCCAGTCATGCATTGTGATTGTCTCTTTGATCCCTTCCCCAATGTCACAAATAAACATGTTGAAATGTACTGGTCCTAAAACTGATCCCTGCGGAACTCACGTAGTGACTTTCCTCCATGAATTTTGCATGTAAGACTACTGTCTGTGTTCTCCCACCAGTCAGTTCCAGGCACATTCTTTAACCTTCTTCACCAGTCTGTCCAATTTCTTAACCATTCTGCCATGTGACATAGAGTCAAAGGGTTTACTAATGTCCAGATACAGTAAGGCAAGGCAAGGCAACATTTATTTAAATGATGCCCAATCCCAGAGGCTCTGGGTACCTCACAGATAAATAAACACATATTCAAATAAACAAATCAATGAAAACAAAAAAAAAAATATAAACATATATATATAAATAACTCCAGATAAAAACATTTCCCATAAAAAATAAACTGAGGTACATCCACTGCTTGTTCTTTGTCTGCCACATGTGTGACCCTGTCAAAGAAGTCAATCAGATTTGTGTGACACAACCTCCCCATGATAAACCCATGCTGTTTTTTGTCTTGCAATCAATTTGCATCTAGAAACTTCACCATATTCTCCTTAATAATAGGCCTCTCAGCCTCCTCTGTTGGTTGGTTCTGCTCCTACCTTGAGAGCAGGTAATGAGATTTCCCCCACTTCTCATCTGTTCAGGTGTGCCAAAAGGATCCAACTTGAATTCATTTACATCCAGAAACTCCATCATCTTTTCCTTAATAATATGCCTCTCTGCCCCCTCTGTCAGTTAGTTCTGCTCCTACCTTGAGGCAGATAACAAGCTATCCTCATTGAAGCCAGCCTATCCCCCTACTCCCCATCTGTTCAGGTGTGCCCAAAGGTTCCATCTGAATTCCATTTGCATCCAGAAACTCCACCATCTTCTACTTAATAATAAGCCTCTCTACCTCCACTGTCAGTTGGTTCTGCTCCTACCTTAAGGTCTGATAACAAGCTATGCACATTGGAGGCAGCCTTCCCCCTCACATCTCATCTCTTCGGGTGTGCCCAATGGTACTGTCCTTGGCTCCATCCTCTATTCCATCTTCTTGAATGACCTACATGCTGCTTGCTCCTATACATCCACCAGTATGCACACAGATGATACAGAGCTGTTTGCCTCTGGCTCCTCTGCCGCTGACCTCACTGCTCATCTCCAGTAGGATTTGGACAGCATTCAGAGATGGTGTCCATCTAACAAATTGTCCCTGAATGCCAAAAATATGGAATCCATGAACTTTGGCTTTGGGCAGAAATCACCAAGCTCACCCTCCTCCTCTCCTTCCTTTCCCTTCAAGGTACTATAATTGACAATGTCTCCTCCTTTAAGTACCTACAGGTCTGGCTGGACTGCTATCTCAATTTCTTGGTGTACATTGATGCCATCCACCAAAAGCTTCGCCCCAAAGTTGATGTGCTCTGCAGGAACAAAGTGAGTATCCCGCTTCCTGCTCACAACAAGATTAACTCGAAGGTAATCCTCCCCTTCTTCAACTATGGTAATATCATCCACAGTGCTGCCCCAAGGTCCACTCTAGCCTGACCAGACCCCCTCTTTCACTCCTTCTGCCATTTTGCTTTAGACAGACGTGGTCTATAGTTCCGCTCCCTCCACCTCTTTGACCAAACTGGACACCCTCTGCAACTCCTGCTATTTTGCTACCAACTCTTTTCTCATACCCATCATTGCTCTCTCTATTCCTCCTTATCCATTCTTCCTCTGCCCTCATGTCATCAGAACCACTGTGCCTCACTGATATCCAAATACTGGTTTGGGTTCCTTCACTCTTACCTCCTCTCCTCTATCCTGTCTGCCTCCTGCTCCCTCCACTCCAGGGATCCTTGCACTTTTACCGTTCCTCATCCCCACTCCTCTGCTGGGCAGTCAGCCTTTTTTTTATTTATTTATTCAAGTGTTTCACCAGGTTGCCATAGTTTGCAGAATAGCTCATTTCCTGAAGCATCCTGGGGAAAGGGGAAAAATTGGGAAGCACACAATACATAATGAAGTACAAAGTCACAATCATGAATTGAGGATAAGTGACAAGTAGGAGGTAAACAATTAGACAAAATACAAACAATTAATGAGCATACATTTGCAAAATATTTGCATTATAGATACTGCACACTGGTAGAATCTAATCAAGGCAGTAAGTGCATCCAAAACAGGGCAATTAGAGAAGTAGAGCAAAACCTAGGACAACAGTAGAATAAGTAAGAAATAGGAGACCAAGTGAAAGTCCAAGACCAGTGGATAGCAGAAAGTTTGTGAGGTGTTAGGCTGCTACCCAGCCAGAGTTGTATCCAACAAAGGCCATATCCTGGGACAAATGGGTCAGGAGTGAAGAAGGAGGGGTAGCACGAGGAGAGTGGATGATGAATTTTGGCAGAAGCACGTAGGAGTTGTGTGTTCATGTAGGAGTAAGGAGAGAGATTTACTTGAGGTGGCATAATGGATGAGGGGGGGAAGTGCATTCCACAGTTTGGGACAGTGGAAAGAGACTGCAGATTGACCAGTGGAGGTAGAATGGTGGGGGATTGAAAATTATTTTAAATCAGAGTTGTGGAGGGAATAAGAGCATTGGGAGGAAGCACAGATGGAGGAAGAAAGATAAGAGGGGACGTTACCAGTTCAAAATTTAGCCATGAAAGAGGCAGTGTGGGACAGACATCTGGACTCCAGGGACAGGAATGATAGGGCTTTATAAAGTTTGCAATGATGAGTGCGTGGGGGGGCAGGAAAGGACAAAATGACAAAAGGAGTTGAAGAGAGTGTCCAGCCTACACAGGGTGGTTTTAGAAGCAGCACTATAGACTATATCAGCATAGTCAAAAGTGGGAAGGATCATTTTCTGCAGAACTGCACAGCGTGCAGCTTGAGGAACATAATCCTTGTTCCTGTATAAGGCATTACACTGTATAAGGCTTTTCCTGTCATCTTTCCCTCACTCTGGAACCTACTCCAGTCCTCTCTCCATTTCTCTAACTCACCAGCTTCCCTCAGGTACCAGCTCAAACTCTTTCCCTCCCCCCTCCTGTTTTCCCCCTACCTGACTGCTCCCCTTACATTTGCATCCTGCCCTGGTGTAGGTGTGACTGAAATGCCTATTTTCACTGCTTGCCCTTATTGCATTTAAACCTGTTTAAATCATGTACTCTATCGCACTTTATTATAACTGTCAGTGCTATGTATTTGCATTGTACCTGTGTACTGTGTCTGTGTTCCGCTTACATTTGCCTCCTAGCCCATTGTAGGAGTGGCTAAAATGCCTGATTTTGCTGCTTTCACTCATTGCATTTAATCCTGTTTAAACTGTGTATTCTAGTACGCTTTATTGTAGCTGTGTCAGTGCTGGGTATTTGCATTGTAACTGTGTACTATATCTGTGCTCCCCTTACATTTGCCTCCTAGCCTGGGGTAGGTGTAGCTGACATGCCTGATGTTGGTGTTTGTTCTTATTACTTTAAATCCTGTTTAAATCATGTACTCTAGTACACTTTATCATAACTGTGAACTGTGTCAAGGCTATGTATTTGCACTGTAACTGTGTACTCTGCCTCTGCTACGTACGGTATTTGCCTCCCGTTCCCTTCCTTTAGGTTGCACCTGCAAATGAGCCTTGGCTCAGTGTGCTTATCCCAGTCCCAGTTTTCAAATAAATAAATACAATTTTTGCCTTAGGCTATGCCTTTCGTACCCTCCACTGCTCTCTTTACTCTTTCCTTGCCCTCGCCTCCGTTGATAGTAGGAGCCTCACCCGCTGTGCATTCTTCATATTCAAATTCTAGCTTGACTCCCTCCCTCCCTACCTTTCCTCTCTTTCACACTCTTTCCTTCTACTCACTGTGTAACACTGTTTCCTATTCCCTTTCCCTACCCTGCCAGGAAATCCTCTGCTGGCCAAGCTGCCTTCTCTTATCATCTCCCCAAGATCTGGTCCTCCTTTCCCTTGTCCATCTGTTGTGCCATTTTCCCCCTCTGCCTTAAATATCTTCTTCATGACTTCACAACCCATTCCTACAACCGTCCATAACCCCTGATCTTAACGGCTTCTTTCCACCCCTTTGCACAGTTCGTTCAAGCCCTGTGTGCTGCCATCTGCCACAGTTGTAGTTGTTCTTGGCTCAGTTCGAGTGCGATTTTGATAACCTTAAGAACTGACCTTACGCACCTTTTTGCTCTGTGACTTCTCTATACAGCATATCAGCTTCAGCATTAATCTCTTTGCACTATATTAGTTGGTGCAGAATTTTTCTGATGTGTAACTATTAATGTTATTTTTTATGCACCTTATTGTATTTGTGTACCTCACTCCCTCCCTAAGGACACATCTGGAAATGAGCTATTACCAGCTCAGTATATTTCCTGGTAAAATGTTTGAAACAAACAAATAAATAATTGGCTCAAATAATTTTCAAACAACAGATGTCTGACTGACTCATCTGTAGTTCCCCAGTTCATCACTGCACCTACTCTTGTGTAGGGATACCACATCAGTGCCCTCCAATCCATTCGCACCACTCCAATTTACAGTGAACAATTAAACAGGATCTTCTGGTGAAGCGAACAGCTCCTGTCATGTTTCTTTTAGCACAGTAGGGTGCAAAATGTCTGGCACTGTTGGTTTGTCAAGCTTCAGAGTGCTTAGATCCTTCAACACTCTCTCCTTAGTGATCAGATTTATGTTAAAGTTGACCCCAATCTTCCCTTTCAGCCCTTGCAACCACATTCAGATAGTGGCCCCTTATCCGCTACCAGGAATACCAAGCAAAAATAATAATTTAGTATTTCCACTTTACCTTAAACCACCTCCACCCACCCTTCCCCTTTCTTTGGTCTGCCCCCCACTAATTCTTGCTTCTTTTGAATGTAGTGGAAGAACGCCTTATCACCCTTCTTCACCTCTTCACTATCCTCACCTCTGCTTCTGACTCTGCTCTACTAACCCTCTTGCTGAAGTCTTTCATCTTGAGCTGGTAAACGTTCCTGTTTTTATCTATCTGTTTGGCTTTGTACTTTTTGAAGGCCTTCTTTTTTTCCATCACTGCTTCTTCCCCACCTCATTTAATGATTTATTTGGGTGATTTAAGGATGAAATGGTGCAGGCTGTGAAACATTAGTGCTTCACATGGTTTTTACTGGAAGATTAATTATAAAACCAAATTACACTGTAGAAAGATTTAAAGGAACACTGTGCCTTTTTTTTACTTACAAAAGTTATAATGTGACAGTGAAAAAAAAAAAGAAATTCTGCAATTTTCCCTTTTAAGAAACATTGTCTTATTTGATACCTGGTAAGGTATCCAGGAAACCAATTTCTGCTTGTAAGGTCTCATTCAGAAAAACAACATTATGTATAATTAAGACTACTCTTTGAAATAATTTAAAGGATACATTTATGGGTCAACATAAGAGGCATTCAAAGGCATTCAAGAACCTTGATCTTCTCACCTTACTTCTGAAGTGCTTCTTTTGATCATTCACCTGCACCATATTATAATCACCTGATGAGAAACTGCAGTGTGAAGTACTCATCTCATATCTGAAACAACATTTTTGCAAACCTTTCTTTCTACATAGCATACATACTTCATATCAAGTGGGCTGGGCAACTTTGTGGTTGCTGCACTGGCCTTTTTCTGCTGGACATCAAAAATAGGACAAGTGACAGGAGTGATGTAAACCTAGATCAGTCTCCTGAAGGCACTCGTCCACATCACAAATATTTCCCACACAGCTCAGTATGACTCTTCAATATTATCAGCTGATATTTAGGAGTGGCCCAAGACTCATAGATACATAGACAGTGTTAGCAGATAAGGGCCTATGGCCCACCTAGTCTGCCCATTTGGTTTGTAACTTCAGTTTATGTTTTCCTAGAACTCTGTTGCTCCTAACCCCTGACCTCCAGAATTCCTTATGTCTGTCCCATGCATTGTTAAATCCCGTGATTGTTTCAGTCCCCACCACTTCCTCAGGCTGGGTGTTCCACTTGTCCACCACCCATTCTGTGAAGAAATTCTTCCTCACATTTCCTCTGAATCGTCCTCCCTCCAACTTCATCCCATGCCCTCTAGTCCTGGAACATCTTTTTCGCTTAAAAATAGTGTATTCTTGCACCCTGTTCCTCCCTGTAAGATACTTGTATGTCTCTATCATGTACCCTCTCCCTTCTCTCCTCCAGGAGTACATATTCAATTCCTTCAACCTGTCCTCATAGGACTTGTGATGCAATCCATGTACCATCTTTGTTGCCCTCCTCTGAACCTTCTCTACCCTGTCTATGTCCTTACGTAGGTAAGGTCTCCAGAACTGTACACTGTATTCCAGGTGGGGCCTCACTAGTGTCTTGTATAGTGGAATCATAACCTCCCTTTTCCTGTTGGTGATGCCCCTGCCTATGCATCCCAGCATCCTATTTGCTTTACCTGCTGCCTTGTCACACTGTTTCCCTACCTTGAAGTCGTCAGAGATGATAACCCAAAGATCCCTTTCCTGCTTGGTGCATGCTATATCCTCACCCCCCAACTGATATATTGTGCCAGGGTTTTTGTGCCCCATATGCATTATCTTGTACTTCTTTGCATAGAATTTCAACTGCCAAACCCCTGCCCATTCTTCAAGTTTCTGCAGGTCCCTTCTCATTCTGTCTACACCCTCTGGTGTGTCTACTCTGTTACAGAGCTTTGTGTCATCAGTGAACAGAGAAATTCTGCCTTCTAGGTCCTGTGCAATGTTACTGATGAAGATGTTGAATAGGTCCAGTCCCAGCACTGATCCTTGTGGCACCCACTGGTCACTCTTCCTCTGTGGAGTGACAGCCATTACCACCACCCTCTGTGTCCTGCCGCCCAGCCAGTTACCTACCCACCACACTACTGTCCTGCCCACACCCATATTCCCTAGTTTGTGTAATAGTCTTCTATGTGGCACAGTGTCAAAGGCCTTCCCCTCCCCTGATCCACCTCCCTAGTCACCCAGTCAAAAAATTCAATGAGGTTAGTCTGACATGACCTCCCCCTGGTGAAACCATACTGCCTTGGATCCTGCAGTCCATTGACAACCAGGTATACCACCAAGCTCTCCTTCAGTAGTGCTTCCATGTTCTTCCTCACTACCGAGGTAAAGCTGACTGGTCTGTAGTTCCCCACTTCCTCTTTGTTCCCACTTTTGTATAAGGGGACTACATCATCTGCTGTCCTCCAGTCTTCGGGTACCTCCCCTGTTTCCAGTGATCGACTAAACAGGCTAGCCAGAGGTTCAGCCACCACCTCTCTGAGTTCTTTAAGGATGCTGTGGTGCACCCCATCTGGCCCCATTGCTTTATCAACTCTTATTAATTCCAGTTCCTTCAGGAACCTTTCTCCTGTAAAGGGACTTTTGTCCATTTCTGCACCATTCTCACCCCTTGTACTCCCTTCAGACTCATTACCCTCCTCTTCCTCAGTAAAAACTGAGCAGAAATACCTGTTCAGTATGTCAGCTTTACTGTTATCATCCTCCATGTGGACCCCATCCTCCCCCTTCAGTCTCACTATCCCTCCCTTTGCCTTTCTTTTTTCACTTAAGTACCTGTAAAAGGTTTTGTCCCCTCTACCCACTGATTTTGCAATGTGCTCTTCTGTCTGAGCTTTGGCTTCCCTTACTGACCTCCCTGCCTCCCTTTGCTTCTCCTGGTACTTCTCCCTATCCCCTTCTGCCTGTGTCTTTTTGTATTGCCCGAATGCAATCTTTTTGGCTTTCACTTTCTTTGCTACCTCTTTGGAAAACCATAATGGCCTCTTCTTTGTCCCCTTGCTAACCTGCTTAATGCATAATTCTGTTGCTGTTGTAATCCCCATTTTAAATACTGCCCACTGTTCCTCAACCCCTGTTCCTGCCCCATTCCCCTTAATACCTCTTTCAAGTATCTCATTTTCCCAAAGTCTGCCCCCCCTAAAATCCAGTGTGGTTTGGTTCTGCTCCTTCTGTGATTTCAAACCACAATGACTGGTGGTCACTGTTCCCCAGGTGCTCCCCCACTGTTACCCCAATCACACTGTCCCTGCTTGTGAGCACAAGGTCCAGTATTGCCTTCTGCTGAGTTGGTTCCATGACCAGTTGCTTTGAGGAAGGAACCCTGAAGGAGTCCAGGATAAATCTGCTCTAGTTGATGTTGTTGTTGGATGCTCCAGTCTACGTCTGGAATATTGAAGTCTCCAACCAGTACTACCTCACCCTTGTCTGCCATCATTTGGATGGCTAGCATCAGCTCCCTATCTGTTTCTTCCTCCTGAGCTGGTGGTCTATAGACCACACCTGTGCAGATGGCTGGCCTTATTTTCCTCTCCAGCTTAACCCACATTATCTCTCCCCCATTTTGTTCCTTCCGCCAGGGTCTCTGTGGCCCTTATGTCATTTTTCACATACAGTGCCACTCCTCCTCCCTTACTGCCTGCCCGGTCTCTTTTGAATATGTTGTAGCCAGGAATGGCCATCTCCCAGTCATGGTTATCATTACACCAGGTTTCAGTGATGGCCACAATGTCCAGGTCTGACTGCACCATGACAGCCTCCAGATCTTCCAACTTGTTGCTAAGGCTCCTGGCATTGGCACATATGGATTTCCATGATTTGACCTCCCTAGACTGTTTAACTGTTCTACTCCAGCCCCTTCCCTGGTTGTCCTTTATTCCTGGTTCTCCTTGCTGTTTGCTCTTCTGTTGATTTTCAACCCTTTTCTGCCTATCCACCTCTTGGGTGCTGATCTCCAACTTTTGCACACTGCTTTGTTGAGATATCCACTCCTCCGGTTCACTGGTTCCACTGCTAGCTGTGGGGGGTGAGCAAGTAGGTACCCTCCTTGCTGGCCTGCCACCTCCATTGGCTAGTTTAAATGCTTGTCAATGTAGCATTTAACCTTATCATTGAGTGCTTGGATTCCCCTCCAGGATGGATGCAGGCCGTTAGGCTTGAACAAATCTCCATCCCTCCAGGTGGGTCCCCAGTCACCAATGAATCCAAACCCTTCCTCACAGCAGCAGTTCTTCAACCATGAGTTAAAGTTCCTGGCACATGCACCCCGATGCTCTCCCATGCCTCTCGCAGGTAGTACTTCTTTGAAGGTGAAAGAAGTAGCTACTTGCTTGAGACCCCTCCCCAATTTCCTAAACTCTTCCTGAACTTCCTTTGGCTCCCCATTTGCCAGGTCATTACTACCTAGGTGGATAATGACATCCATCTCATCCTCCCGTCTTGCCTTCCCAGTGATCCCCAGGATCTTCCTTCCATCCCTCTGTGCCGTGGCACCTGGTAGGCACCTTACCTCCCAGTCCTCCCCCTCCCATGTTCCTAGCTGGATCCCTCTTATGATGCAGTCCCCCACCATGATTTGCTTCCTCCTCCTCTGGGGTCCACTGCTCTCCCCGCTGAGTTCACCTCCTTGGCTAACCTCCACATCTTTTCCTTCCACTTCTCTGGGTACCTCTATTTGGTTGCCCCCATTTGTCGGTGTGGCATATGAGTTCTTGAGTTGAATAGGATCTGGGATGTGCCTCTGTTTGACCATCTTAACCCGCCCTGAGCCCACTGTCATCCAAGTGCTCCTCATTCTCAGCATCCTTTGAGGCAGCAGCACTGGACTTGGTGGTCTCTGGATAGGGGTGATGATACTCCTGACCCAGTTTACTTCTGCTCTGAGCCTGGCTACCTTATCCCACAGTCCAGAGAGATGTATGCAGATAGGGCAGCACCTCAGTGTCCTGAAGGTCTGCCTGAATATGGCTGCCCCGCAGCTACTGCATTGCATCACTCCCCACATTATACTGCAATTATACTGCTATTACATTACTTGTCTGTTACTGAAGCTCTCCTAGTTCCCTTTTTATTAATTTATTGTCCTAAAATTCCTGCCACTGATCCCCAGATTCTTTTCTTTTAAAGAAAGAAAATAAATGAATAAATGAGTCAAAACACTTGTCATGCTGAGGGTGGGCTTTTCTTCCCCCTATGCCACTCCTACTCCACACCCCCTACTATCCCCTGTGTTTAGCTTCTGTCAATCAGATTTAACAGGACATGTAATTAAGAGTAGTGGAAAGCGGAGGGGGTGAAAATTTGTAGCAATTAAAGACAGCAAAGAAATACACCACCACTACATTTTAAATTTTCAACAGTCCAAAGACAATTTTAAGTAAGGACAGCAAAGAAATTACAGTGTCACTAAAAGCCCACAATCTTAATAACAAAAATAGCAATTACCAGTTGCTGTAAAGCACTGATAAGAATATGTTTCCTTCCCTTTCTGGCTTCTTCTGAGAAAACAAAAATCACTTGCTATCTCAACTCTGACTAAGCCCCACCTCCAGTTATCATATAGCTGAGGTCAGAGGCCAGACAATTAGCACCCCTCACCCAGACTACAGGGCAAGTCAGACAAGCCAAGACTAAATTTGCAGCAATTAAAGACACCAAAGAAATGCACCACCACTTCATTTTAAATTTTCAACAGCCCCAAAACAATTCTAAGTAAAGACAGCAAAGAAATTACAGTGTCACTAAAAGCCCAGAATCTTAATAACAAAAATAGCAATTACCAGTTACTGTAAAGCACTGATAGGAATATGTTTCCTTCCTCTTCAAGCTCCTGGTTAAACAATTAAAAAAAAGACTGAATAAGCATGTTGATGAAACTGTGGCCACATCACTAAGTACTGAGTAGAGCTGTGTGTAACTTCCAAGTCCTGCTTCTGTCAAACTTTCACGAAATTTCAGAAATTCCACCAGATACTACAGAATTCTGCTAGACATGGAATTCTTATATTTTGAAAGCGGAATATCAGTCACGGAATTCTTATTCCACAGTTTATGCAAACTGAGAATCCATTTTTCCCAAACCTCAGAATAATATTCGATGGATTACAAAATCTGCAGAATAATTTTCCATGGTTTCCATATAAATTTTTTGACAAATTCTGTGGAAACAAAAAAGAAATTCTGAAAAGCCTTTTGGAAGTGGAATTGCCCTTCCACACCATTTCCACTGGTAGTATTCCATGCATGGCACAGCTCTAGTAATGAGTTCTACTAGATAAACAATATGAAGCAAGTGTACTGCACGTGACCAAAGGAAGAGGTCAGTGTCACTCATCTTTTGACAGAATTCATCTTAAAGGAATGGAATTAATATGTTGTGCATGCAGATGTTACTTGCCAGGAACAGGAGAAAGAAAAATATCTAGATTTTCAGAGGTTTGGAGGCAGCACTTAGACATTATAAAATGTGTCCTGGCCAGATCTTAGCCCCTTGGAGATACAACACTAACCTTTAAAGCGTAGGAGACAATCCAAGTTTAGGAACAGTATTTACTGTGAGTTACTATAAACCATGCTCAGATTCTTGCTGTGTGTTTTTCGATGCACCAAACACCCCTGTCTACTAACTTAAAGCTTGCTGCTTATTGTGTACATAAAGGGAGATGCAGGGGGACCCTTAGATGCTGCAAAATGCTCGATGCCAAGTAAAGGGAAGCAGGGCCTCACCCCCCATTGACTCCTGTGTGAATGCAGTTGGTAGACCAGTTTTGTTTGGGGTATGTAAGTATTCTGGTAGGAAAGATCCCACTGGGCTCTTACTGTATATCAAAATTAAATAATTCCTCCAAACCTGAACAAAATTCTGTTACTGTATTTTAACAGTAGTGGCAAAGTGGACTCTGTCATAACAGGCCATCTTGCCCAGTTCCATCAGCCATTCATGTTCTTGAGGACCTGTTGTTCCCTCCAGTATTGGAATATTACTACCAGCTTCTCCATGTGTGTTCAGATTTCGGCCTAGCATGATCAGCATAGGGCAGAAAATGTGGTTGTATGTGGTGATCTCTCTGCAAATGTGTTGAACCCTATCCCAATTAGGCTTAAGTTTAGGGCAAGATCACAGGAAGTGTGTGAGTGTCCCAGTGAACTCCCTACATCTCCAACATAGGTCATTATCCAGCAGACCCCATCTGTGTAGAGTTCTACACCACCTGTAGAGAGTCTTTTGCTGTGTAAAGCAGTTCTTGGGGACTCTTTGATTCCAGAAACTAGTCTTCCCCAGCACTTCATCCACTCACTAGGGGGCAGATCTTTCTGGAGCGCTCTTGCACATTGTTTTCTAGTAGAGGTGAGAGGGTCCAGGCTTGCCTTCAGGAGTTGCCTGTATAAGTGATTAGCCTGCTGTAGAGTGTGAGGTCTGGGAAAATGATGATGTCTAGTGGAGTTGGGTTGGGAAGCTGGCACCTCAGGCCTAATAGTGGTACCAATGCATATTACAGCTGGAGATACCTCCAGTGGTGTTGTCCTGACAAATTGTATTGTGCGCAGAGATGTTGGAAGGATTTTAGGATCACCCCTGTCCTCCCCTATGAAGTTGCTTAAGGGGTTGACACCTTTTACGTACCAGTCCTACAGGTGTGTGGTTTCTCCCAATCCTCACCCTGAGGTTATTCCAGAGAGGTAGGCCCAGGGATTTCTCTGGGGACCAATAAGTTAGCTTTGCTGCATACTGTCAAGTATTGAAAGAGTAGCTTAGGGTGAGATGGGTCCTCAGGTCTCCAGCTTTTTGTCAAAGCAGATGACCATTGCAAGCAGATTGTTCAGAATGCTGTCTACTCAGATAACTCATTTATATTGCCAGTGTTCCAGGGATTTGTGTTCTGCACAGGAGATTTGATGAACTGCCTATGGCAGTTCTTTTTAGTCAGAAGTGAGGGAGATAAATGCCCCACTTTGCAAATTCTTACATTAACTACTTATGGCTAAATTGCTTAGTGCCAGCACCTCAGAAGAAATTTAACATGTCCTCGTGTAGCTTTGTGATAAGTTAATGGTCTAGAGTGATAGGAATTTATCCAGGATGTATTGGATCCTGGGAACCACCAGCATTTTGTTAGCATGGGATCTGCTCTAATAGGATAAATGTAGGTGGTTCCATCTGTCCATCTCCTTTTCAAGCATTCACCTAGGGGGCTCAAGGTTGTTCTTCCCCAGGTAGACAATATGCCATGAGAAATTTATACCCAGAAATTTCATTTGGTCTTGTGGGGTCACATGATGCTACTGAGCTAGTAGCAGTCCTGTTTTAGAGCTCCATTCCACCGTGTGTTAAATTTGTATTTGTTCTACCTTCTCTGGTTTTTCAGTGTTCCACCAACATTGGAGAGCTTCTGATTGCTGCTAGATCTGAAAGTGACAAGACTGGAACCTTAGCAAAAAAAAATATATATAAACTTTCTGCGTCACCTCCTACTATGGACCCTGGTGTGGGGCCTAGCCCTGATACTCAAGTAGAGAGGGAGTCAGATGGACATTTAGTGGCTAGAGAGCTAGGTGAGATCTAGTTTTTCAGGAGTGGCATAAGGAACGAGTTAAATCATATTACTGTCCAGCTCATGGCAGTTCGGATGTTAGTAGAGGCTCTTGGCCATCGTATGGAACATGTGAAGTCCAGAGTTGGTCAGATGAAAGACTGGGTGAGACCCATGGAGCATTGGTTGGGACTAATGGAGAAAGAGATTAGGTCCCTGTGGGACAAAATAGATGATTTGGAGTCCCACCACAGAAGAAGCAATGTTTGATTGTGTGGCTTGTCAAAAAGGGTAAGAACATGAAGATATGATGTTGTTCTTGCAGTCGCATCTCCCAATGTGGCTGAATTGGAGTGCTGGGACTCTGGTGGAAATTGAAAGGGCGTATATAGTCTCCATGGGACCACCTTCAGTGGATTGTACTGCTCGCCCGCGGCCTGTCCTCTTCAAACTGTTGAGGTACCCTGACTGAGAAAGAATTATTTGGGATGCCAGAGCACAGAGGGAAATCCATTTTAACAGATCTCGTTTGACTTTTTATCAGGACTTTCTGAAAAGAATGATTGATCTATGCAAGTCCTTTGATCAAGCTTGAGATTTGGCACAATCACAGGGACTTAAATGTTTTTTAATACCACCACTCTGAAAGTTTTGGTGGATGGCAAAGTGAAGTGGCCCACTTCTGCATCGGAGGCTTTAAAATTTCTTCATCAGTGGAGTGAAGTTAAACTGGTTGAGGACAGCAAAACTTCCCAAAGAGATGGACCTTCCCCTGTCCCGCAGTGAGCCTCCAGCAGATCACTGAGACTCTGCATCAAGATCAGAGAAAGTGGCATCTAAAGATCCAATTGTGTTAGACCTTCAACAGGATGAGAATTCTAAGGACTAATACCTGTGGTGGCTGAAGGCATTCTTCTGTCGAATCTATGGTTCAGCTCACTAGAGGTAATGGGAGGTGGTTGGTAGAGACTGTTACCTCGACTAACTGAATTTTTCTTTTTTGTAGTAGTGGACTATATTGTATGTTAAGACTGAAATTGTGGCTGTTAGTCCCTCTCTTACGCTGGGACTTCGAAGATGTTATTTTCTCAAGGGTGGTCTTATTTCTGAAGGTTTAATTGAATTGTTGGGGACACTTAACTGGTGGCTATACTGCAAGGGGAGGCAGGAGAGGGGTGCGTGCAGTGGGTATTGGGAATACTACTGGCTATTTCTTTTGGATTAGTACTGATATTTAATTCCTTTTTTCACAAATGGACATAAACATTTTTGTAATGGGAGGCAGTTTGAAAGGTGTATGGGTTTTAATTTGTCCTTTTGCTCTGGATTTTGTACCTTTGTGTGAAGTGGTTTTGGTTTGGTTAGGGTGTTTGACGGACAGTCATCCTATGTTCTGTATGTATTCTCTTTTTGTTTACATGATATCTTGGAGCTGTTAATACTGTTTGTTTGGAGGGGGCCAATTATTTGTTGGGCCTTAAGGAAATCTTATTGGTCTCTGATGTGGGGTGATTGGGGGTTTATTCAGTGGCTGGGAGGGGTTGGGAGACATATCTGAAACTTTTGGGTTTTACTGGTGGAGAGGAGCATGTGACCCAGTGAGGGCCTGGGTGACTTGGCGGTTATGACTGCATATTCTTTATTTCTACTCTGTACATTGTTTAGTGATATTGGGGGTGGGCTGTTATAGGGGTTTTGTTAGTTATTATTGTTTTTATTGGTCTATGAGTGTCTGCTGGTTTTTACTAACATACTAACATACTAAAATGCCAGCAGAATAGGCCTAACGGTCTTTCGTGTCTGCTCGTTTGGTCAGCCCCCACCCTGGGTGCTGACCTTGCTGTCCCCCTCACCTTCTCTGGCTTCTCCCTTCCCAGTTCCAGATATTCTTGCTGCATTGGATTTTGCTTCCAGAACCCTTCCCCTGTACCTGTCCCACCCCCTCTTGAACCCCTCCACTGTCTCTGCCTCCACCAGCCCCCTGGGCAGTGCATTCCATGGCTCCACCACCCTGTCAGTGAAGTAGCACCTCCTCCTTTCTACCCTGAATCTTCCCCCCTCCAGCTTCCAACCATGCCCTCTAGTGGCCCCTCCTCCTTCCTTCGAAGCACCCTGACTGTTCCTCCCCTATTTACCCTCTTCATGTACCTGAAGACCTCTATCATGTCCCCCCGGTCCCTTCTCTCTTCCAATGTGTACATATTTAGCTCTTCGAGCCTCTCCTCATGGGTCCTGTCCCCAAGCCCCAAATCATTTTGCTTGCTCCTCCTCTGACCCTCTCCAGGAGGTTAATGTCCCTCTTAAGTGTGGCCTCCAAAACTGCACACAGTACTCAAGTGTGGCCTCACCAAGCAGTTATACAGAGGAGTATCACTTCCTCCTTCTGAGGTGATCCCCTTAGCGATGCATCCCAGCATCCTGTTGGCCTTGGCTGCTGCCTCCCACAAGTCTCCGAGTTGTTCATCTTGACATCCACCACCCACCCCCAGGTCCCTCTCAGCCATTGAGACTTGTAGCATTCCCCAGGGTGTACACTTGGCCTGGGTTTCTGGCCCCCAGGTGGAGTACCTTGCATTTCTCTGCATTGGACCTCAGCTTCCACTTTCTAGACCATCTTTCCAGAGCCTCCAGGTCCCCTTGTAGGGCCACCCTCCCCTCCTCCCCATCCACCACTGCCCCCAGTATTGAGTCATCTGCAAAGAGACTCATCTCACTCCTGATTCCTGTCCTTATGTCAGAGACATAGACATTGAACAGAAGGGGCCCAAGGACTGATCCCTGTGGGATCCCACTAATGACCCTCCTTGGGGATGAGACTATCCCGCCAACTACGACCCTCTGGGTCCGGTTCTGGAGCCAATTGCCTATCCATCTGATCATCTGGTTCCCCACCCCCATTTCTCCCAGCTTATCCAACAAGCCCATGTGAGGAACAGAGTCAAATGCCTTGCTGAAGTCTAGAAAGAGGACGTCCACTGGCCTACCCAGGTCCAAGGCACTAGTCATCCAGTCATAGAACTCCACCAGGTTTGTCTGACACGATTTCCCCGGGATGAATCCATGCTGTCTATCATCCAGGCACCCTGACTTATCCAGGTCCCCCCCCAGCCTCTCCTTGACAATGCCCTTCATCACCTTGCCCACCACCGATGTCAGGCTGACAGACCTGTAGTTCCCTGCCACCTCCCTTGATCCCCCCTTGTGGATAGGCACTATATGCGCCACCTTCCAGTCTTGGGGCACCCACCCTGTCCTCAGAGAGATGGTGAAAAGCTCCACCAGAGGTTTCGCCAGGACATCCGCAAGTTCCTTCGGCACTCTAGGATGTAATTTATCCAGCCCCAGTGCTTTCTCCATTTTCAGGGAGCTGAGGGCTTCCCTCACTCTGTCTGCTGTGATTTCCACTTCCGGTACCTCTTCTCCCTGCTTAGCCCTCCCCCCACCTGCCAGTGATGCCTCCCCCTCTCCCCAGACCTGCCGATCTCTAAGGGCCCCCCCCTCAGTATCTCTGTCTCCTCCCATGTATGATGCAGCACCCCATTTTCCTTGGTGAAACTGAGGTAGTACTCATTTAGTACCTCAGCTCGTCTCCCCGGGTCTTGTGCCCATCTCTCCCTGATTTAATCCCAATCTGCCCCTTCACCCTTTGTTTTTCCCCAATGTATCTAAAGAACACCTTGTTCCCGCTCCCTAATTTCCTGGCCAGGTTCTGCTCCTTCCTTGCCTTAGCCGCCCTCACCACCCTAGTGGCCCTTCTAGACATCAGCTCATACTCCCTCGATCCCTTTCACTTCTTGAGCACTTGAATTGCTTATAGGCTGCCTTTTTCCCCACACCACCTCCTGGACCTCCCTGGTCCACCAGCAGGGTTTTTGGGCCCACGCATTTTCGCCTTACCTTGCACAGGTGCTGGTAGCATCCTGCACCCTCTCCTGATGATTTCCCCTACTATCAGCGCCCATGTCTGACTCAATCCCATCCAAATGCTCCTTAAGGATCCTTCCCATTTCCTTAAAATCCGCCCCCCTGAAGTCTGCTACTTCCGTCCTTGTGCAGCCTTCTACCCTCCTAGGTCCAGGCAGAACCAGACCGTGGCATGGTCACTCCCTGCCAATGGGTCCCTTACCTCCAGGCCCCCAATCTGGTCACTGTCTGCCAGGACCACATCCAGTACCCGCGCTTCCCTGGTCGGTTCCCTCACCTGCTGAGTTAGGAACGCGTCTTGAAAGACATCCAACAACCTCTGTTCCCTGGTCACAAAGGATGTCATAGTCTCCCAGTCTGTTCCTGGCATGTTTAAGTCCCCCAACACCACCACTGTTCCTCTTCCCAGTCTGTAGTGTCTCCCAACATCTGCCACCAGACTGTCCTCCAGCTCCTCCGCCAGGGCAGGGGGTCTATACACCACTCCTATTTTTACTCTCTTGCCCCCCCTTGTTATCAAGGTGATCCAAATTGCCTCCACGGTTCCCTCCGCCTCCTCTACTCCCCCTATGCCAATGCAGTTTTTGACTATCATTGCTACCTCTTCTCCCCTTCCCTCCCCCTGTCCTTCCTGAACATAGTGTAACCCTCCAGGTTCAGGTCCCAGTCATGTCCTGCAGTGGCCCAAGTCTCAGTGACCGCTGCCACATCCACTGCTCCCTCAGTTAGCATTGCCTGGAGCTCAGGCATTTTATTGCCCAAGCTCCTGGCATTTAGCAAGACTACCTTCCACCCTTTCCTATAGTTCCATTTCCACTGCTCATGTTCCCATGGGGATTCTGTTTTCCCCTGGTCTGCACTTTGCCAGTCGGCCTTTTCCTGCAATCCTCCTGGTCCCCGGGTGGTGGAGACAGTGTCCCTTCTTTATCGGCACCCCCTTGACAGCCTTTTCTCCCATCCCACCCCCCTTCACAAGTTTAAACCCCACTTTTCACCAATGAACCCCTCTATTTTCAAATTAAGGATTCCCTTCCCCTCCAAATTGAGATGTAGTCTATCTCTAGCATACAGTTCCTTATCCTCCTAGGTCTCCCCCCAATCCCCCATCAACCTTTACCCTCTGGCCTCACACCACTCCCTGAGCCACTGGTTTATCTCCCTAATCTTCCTTTTGTGTTCCTCACTAGCCCTTGGCACTGGCAGGATTTCTGAGAAGGAAACTGTGCATCCCATGTCACGACAGACCCTGGCGAGCTCCCTGAATCTTGCCTGTATCTCTAGCTTGCTATTTCCCTCAATGTCATTTGTACCCAGGTGGACCAGTATGTCTGGGGAACCCCCACAATCCTTTGCCAGCTGATATACCTCATGCTTAGCCCTGTGCACTGCTAGTCCAGGGAAGCATCTTGTTCTAACTGGCCAGGATTCTCCTTCTTATCCCATTTGATACCCTGATCATAGAATCCCCCAACAGGAGCACTCTGACCGCCTCCTTTCCTCCATTCCCCTTCCATGTCCCTCATCCTTTCTACCAGCCCCTCCACCCAGCCGGCTCCTTGTTCCTCCCCTATCTGGGTGCCACATGTCACCCCTCCTTATTTACCATGGCCACCCCTCCTCCAATCCTTATGCCTCTCCTCCTGAGTATCCTTCTGTACCTTGCTAATTCCCCCATCACTGCTCGTGACTGGTCCTTCTCCCCCATCTGCTAAACTAGCCTGGCTCATCCTCCCTTCCTTCCTGTCTCCATTTAGTTCCACTTTGCTCGTCATGCTCCCCTGGCCTAAACCCTCAGCTCCCTTTATTGAATCCTCCTTGTACTTCTGGTCCTTCTCCTTTACCTTTCCTCCCAACTGGTCCTTCTCCTTGCGCTTTCCTCCCTCTTCCCCCTGCCCCTCCTGCTCTGATTCACTGCTCCCCCAATTTTCATGCATTCCAGGTCCCCCCCTGTTCTTCCTGCTATCTGGCCCCTGCCTTCTGCCCCCCACTCCCTTTCCATCTCTAACCACCCCTGTACTGGCTACATCACCCCACTGATCCTCGAGCAGAAGAAGAGAATTGAAGCGGTTATTGAGTGTAAGGTCTGATCTACCTCCCCGCCTTGCTTCCTTCTGTCCAGCCCTGGCCATCTGCCTACTTCCCTGAGAATGTTGGCCCTCCGTCCCTCCTTTGTGAGGGTCCCCAGTTACCTGCCTGTTTCCTTGGTAGTTTCCTTTTGAACCCCCTCTGCCAGGGCCCCTATGTGACCCCTGAGTATTCTCCTGCACTCCTTTCCCTATGCCCCCACTCCCAGTGCTTGGTGCAACCCCGTGGGAGATTCCCAGCCCCCTTCCCAAACCGTACTGCCCCCCCTTCCCCCAGCTTTCTCCTAATCCCTGCAACCTCCTCCCTAAGCTGTGCCAGCTGGTAGCACACTGGGCAACCACCAAACTTCCAAGCCCAGTCCAGTATCATGGCTGCTCCACACCCTGTGCACCGCACCACCCTCCTAAAGATGCCGGCCCTAGTGACGTGTGGTTCCATCCCCTTCCAAATAGGTTTCTTTGGGTGATCCAGTCCAAGATACACCCTACTGCCTAATCTGGTCACCCACTAATCTTAGAGACAGTCCCACTGTACACCAGTAACCCTGTTACTAGGTGCAGTACAACACATTAAACTTATAAGGGAAATGAACATCTCCCTAAGCTCCTCTCTCCCAGCCTTTAATCCAACCCCAGTGGCTAGAACTACATGAGCTGCACCTGCAGCCTTCCTCCAATTACAGGGCAGGTGTTCTCATAAATTAGCAGACTCTGGGAGGGAGGGAGGGGTGGGAGGGCAGGTATTGGGCAGACACCTGCCTCGAGAGAGAGTGTATCAGCCCTGTGTCTCCCTCCAAGCCCAGCAGCCAAAGAACCAGGCCCAAGCAAATCCCACCAAATAGGCTTTAAATCAGAAGAAATAGCCCACTACCAGTGCAGCCTGTTACACAGTGAAACATCCACAAAATGAGCCCACTTACAGCCACCAAATCAGTTTTCAAACTTCCAGCAGCCCCCACAACAATATTCTGCTAGCCCCTTAGAAGTAAGAAAGAAAAGAACTAACCTTCTACCAAGTAAAATCCACAAGAACCCTGTGAAAACAACAAGCAGCAGCTACTGTCCTGGAACACAACTGATCCTGTCCCTTCCAGTTCTTTCTGAGAAGACAAAGCAGCTAACACCTCAAACCTGATTCAGCTCTGCCTCCAGTCAATTGGCTGAGTGAGACCTGGCCAGACCATTAACACCCTTCCCCACTATGCACTAACCTTTGCAGCTAGTGGAGTCAGCAAAAAGGAATCAAAATTCAACTCAAAGCCCCCAAAATATGTTTGCTGCCAAAGGAAACAGGTCTCCAATTTAATCAGCTTCACTAACAACACATCAAAATAGGCTTGACATTAACAGATATAGGTCTCCAATTCAAATAACCATCTCCAAGCAAATCTCACCAAATAGGTTTTAAATCAGAAGAAATAGGCCTCTACCAGTGCAGCCTGTTACACAGTGAAACATCCACAAAATGAGCCCCACTTACAGCCACCAAATCAGTTTTCAAACTTCCAGCATCCCCCAAAACAATACCCTGCTAGCCCCTTAGAAGTAAGAAAGAAAAGAACTAACCTTCTACCAAGTAAAATCCACAAGAACCCTGTGAAAACAACAAGCAGCAGCTACTGTCCTGGAACACAACTGATCCTGTCCCCTTCCAGTTCTTTCTTTTCTTTTCAGTTCTTTTTGCTTGCCTGGATGCAGAGGTGTCGTGGGTGGGGGTAGGAAGAGGGAGGAGTTGGCCAATGAGGGGTTATTTTAATTTGGTATGCCAGTTAAGGCCTTGTCCTGGAATGTATGAGGCTTGAAAGGACCAATTAAGAGCAGGCATGTTCTTTCTCATTTTAGGAAGCTGGGGGGGGCCAGCTTGTTTTTCTTCAAGAGATCCACTTACTTTCTAAAGAAGTAGAATGATTTCATCCTAGTTGGAAGGGGCACATGTTTGTAGCTTCTTGTACCTCTAAGAGAAGGGGGGTAATGATTATGATTGCCCAAGGGCTGAATTGGGTAACCACACAGGTAGTGAAGTATCCTCGGGGACAGTGGTTGTTGGTCTTGGGACAGTTAGATGGGTCATTATATACTGTACTTTGGTTTCAGTCTATGATCCTAATGAAGATGGGGCACCATTTTTCAATAAGCTCTTTCAAGTTCTTCAGGATAAGATAGAAGGTGATCTGATATTAGGGCTGATCTGAATGAGGTCTTAGATCCCCTATGTGACTGTAGTGGAACTCCTGTTAAGTTGTACACAGCAGGATCGAGAGCTCTGTCACAGCTGAAAGAGGAACATGGGTTATATGATATTTGGTGCTTTGGTAACCCTGATACTCGAGAATACACTTTCTATTGTATGGTGAACCACACCTACAGTTGTATTGACCTCTTTCTGGTGTCACAGAGTTTAGTTAAACATTCTCTCCATACTAGTATTTAATCTATCTTGGTTTCAGATCACTCCCCGATCATGTGGTTGTTTGTGGAGGGGTAAGAGGAGGGGAGGATGACCCGATAGAGGCACAACACTAGCTTTCTTTCAGAGGACTCCTTTCAATCATAGCTGCTTGGAGAAGTCCAGGCTTATTTGCGGGATGTCAAGGAAATCAGCACTCAACGGAAAAAATATGCTAGCACACCATTTTAAAGTGTAAACTACAGTGCAAAAATTTATTCAGCAAGCCTGAGTGGTACAGAGTAGAAACATAGAAACATAGAATTTGACGGCAGATAAGGACTGCTTGGCCACCCAGTCTGCCCGTTTCCTTACCTAATGGATAAGCTGCAGATCCCAGTTAACCAGTAGCCTACTTCTTCCTACCCCCACCCCCTAGAAATGCCTTATGACTGTCCCATGCATGCTTGAATTCCACTATTGTTTTTGACTCCACAACCTCCTCTGGAAGGCCATTCCATGCATCCACAACCCTCTCTGTGAAAAAATACTTCCTTAAATTACCTCTGAGCCATCCCCCCGTCTTCAAATTGTGCCCCTTGTTCTTTCACACCTCTTTTTTTGAAAGATGCTACCCTCTTGGACTTTGTTGATTCCCTTGAGGTACTTAAAAGTTTCTATCATGTCCCCCCTCTCCCACCTTTCCTCGAGGCTATACATATTAAGCTCCTTAAGTCTCTCTTCATATGTCTTCCAGTGCAGACCCTGCACCATTTAAGTTGCCCTCTTCTGGACAGTTTCCATCCTGTCTATGTCTTTGCGGAGATTGGGTCTCCAGAACTGCACACAGTACTCCAGATGGGGTTTCACCAGCTGTCTGTACAGAGGGATAATAACTTCCTGTTTTCTACTGGTGATGCCTCTCCTATGCATCCCAGTATCCCCCAGCCCTCCTTGCTGCCCTCTCACATTGATTGCCCACCTTTAGGTCATCTGATATGACTACCCAGGTCCTTTCCATTTTTGTTGTTGTTAGTGTCTCACCCCCATTGTGTACTCTTCCCTGGGTTTTGTTTCCAGGTGCATTACTATGCACTTCTTAGCATTGAATCTAAGCTGACATACATTTGACCATTCCTCTAACCTTGCCAAGTCCCTTCTCATCCTTTCCACTCTTACCTTGTGCATCAACTCTGTTGCAGATCTTTGTGTCATCTGCAAAGAGACATATTTTCCTTCCAGTCACTCTGCAATGTCGCTTATAAAGACATTGAAGAGGACCGGTCCTAATACTGAATCCTGCGGTACCCCACTAGTAACCCCCCCTTTCTTCAGAGTGGACTCCATTTACTATTACTCTCTGTGTGTCCTATTCTCCAGCCAGTTCTTTACCCAGGCTGTCATCTTGGGACCCACTCCCAGGCTGGCTAACTTGTATATTAATCTTTTATGTGGGACTGTGTCAAATGCCTTGCTAAAGTCTAGGTAGGCCATGTCCACAGCCCCTCCCTGATCTACTACTTTGGTCACCCAGTCAAACAAGCACTTTGGCATTCAAGCCTTCATCAGACACCCCCTGATAAAACCTTGAATGCTGGAGCACTTGGGCTGTTGTACTCTGTACGGCTCAGGCTTGCTGAATACATTTTTGCACTGCCTTTTGCTAGCATATTTTTTCTGTTGAGTGCTGATATCCTGGACTTATCAATTGTTATAGCTGGCTGCCATATTTCAGCACCAATCTCCTGTAGAAGCACAGTTTAACCTGGGATTTTGTTTTATTTGTGGGATAACTACACAGGCATGACAGCCTCCAAATGGGTCTGGGAAGGCCTCAAGGCCAATATTCACAGCAGGCTGATTTTATACTCCTCAGTGCACAAAAAAGAGTGGCAGGCTAAGTATCAATCTTTGGAATCGCAGTTACTAGTGCTTGAGAAACAAAATAAAGTGGGGCACAGGGATCAGGCTTTGATTAGGCAGATGAGGCACTTGAAGTTCCAGCTTAATTTACTCAACACCAAAAAAGGTAAGTTTGGATTACATGAGACACAATAGGCATATTGGGAGGGGGTTGAGAAAGCAGGATGTCTCCTAGCATAACGGCTGAAGAAGCCGGAGGTCTCTAGGACAATTTGGGTATTCGGAGCAATGGGGATTTGGTTTTGGACCCAGAGGGGATCAACATGGCTTTTTATGATTATTTCCACCAGCTGTACTCCTCAAGAAGGCCCATAGGGGAAAATACAGCAGACATACAGGCCTTTCTAGATTGTGCGACATTTCTGGTATTATCTGAGGAGCTACAGGATGGGTTGGAGGCCCTATAACTGTTAAGAAAATCAAATTAGGAATTGGGCAGATGCATGGGGAAAAGAGCCCTGACCCTGACAGATTTCCAGTTGAGTTTTATAAGGTGATAGGGGATTTGGTTTTCTGTTGCTGGTGGAGGTGGTGGATTGGGCCCAGCGACAATGAGAACTCCCCTCAATATGTCTGATGCAGTTATCTCTGTTTTGTCAAAAAAGGGAAAAGATCCTTATCAGTGTAGAAACTGTCATCATGTGTCCCTTCTTAATGCTGATTACAAATTTCTGGTAAAAGTGTTGACCAGCAGGGAGTCCAAGATCCTACCTCACTTGATACACCCCAATCAAGTGGGGTTTGTCAGGGGGGGAAGGGAAGGGGCAGATCATATTCGCCAGTTGATTAGCCTTCTTGGTGTCTGTACAGGCTCCTTGAACATCGGCGGTAGTAACGTTAAACACTGAGAAGACTTTTGATTCAGCTGAATGACCCTATCTTTTAGTGATTTTAGACAAATTTGGTTTTGGCCCCCACTTCATTGATTTTATTTGGGTTATGTACTCAACTCCACAGGTGACTGTTTTAACCAATGGCAAAATATCGTCATTGTTTCTACTCAGTAAGGGGATGTGCCAAGGGTTCCCCCTTTCTCCTGCTCTTTTTGTCTTGGCCATTGAGCCAGCATCATCATCATCATCATCATTTCATCATCATTTTTATTAAATGGGTTAGACCATTAAGTAAACTCATTTAAATTGGTGACCCTTGGTTAGGTAACAAATAATTACAACAAATAATAATACAATACATAAACACATTTCAGTTACATTTTCAATTACATACAAACAAATACCATATCACAAACAATTAGCCACAACAAGACTTGACTTGAGCTGAAAGTGTTTCCAAGAACCAGGTTTTAAAAACATTTTGTGAGGGGCTTTTACTGTTAAACAAACAAAACTGTAAAGGCAAATTATTCCAACATTTTGGGACTAGCTGGCGGAAGAAGTACACCGAGCATTTTGTTTTTGTCTTTGTTATTGACAACTCTCGATAAGCTGCATTACTTAAAGAGGAATTCACATCTCTGAGTTCTAACCTTTCAGCCAGGTAATCTGGAACTTTTGCTGTAACACATTTATAAGCCAAACAATATTTATGAAATAGTCTTCTCTCTGATGGAGAGATCCATCCTAATTTATGATACATCGAACAATGGTGGGTATCCCTATGACACTAAGATTAATCTAGCTAAACGATTATAATGTATATCTAATTTGTGCAGTTTTCCAGAATTGGAATAGTCATATAGTATGTCTCCATAATCAAATAAAGGAAAAATCTGCGATTCGACAATTTTCTTTATCGTGTATCCCCCCAAACAATTTTTATTTCGATATAATAAACACACCCTCTTTCCTACTGATTTACCCAGCTCATCCACATGCAAATTGCCAGTAGCCGAGGAGTTCACCCAGTAACCCAAGTACTTGTGAGTCATCACTTGATCTAATTTTATCCCATCTGCATCAACTACTGATAATTCAGACCCAGAAGTTGAGGGAATCACCAGACATTGAAAGTAAACAAGTGAGACCTCAGACCTACAAAACCATGTTGTTTACTGATGGCATTTTGTTAACACTGAGGAGTGCTGAAACATCTTTACTGCATTTATTACAAGTTTTAACTGAGTTTTCCTCTTTGTTGGGTTTAGGTAACAACTGGAATAAAACTGAGCTATTTCCTATAGATTCATGAGGGGTGATTTCACCTATATCTGTTCTGGCCTTAAATGGATGGTGGGCCCTATTAATTATTGAGGGATACGGACTTCTCCTTGGCCCATAGAGTGGCCTGCTTTGAATTTTCAATCTTTGTTGGATGGTCTCAAGAGGGACATACCCTTTGTTGGATAGTCTCAAGAGGGTCATAGCTAGATGGAAGCACCTTCACTTGTCTTTATGGAGCAAAGTGCAAGCTGTGAGAATGATTTTCCTTCCTAAAATTTTATATGTTATTAGGTATCTCCCTCTCAAGATTTCTGATAGTTGGTGGCACCAGTTTGAATCAGTGATTTCTTTTTACTGAGAAGGCCATAAACCTTGATTATCTGTGAAGCGATTGATGACAACATTCAACAAGGGAGGCTTGCTTCTCCCTGGCTTCAGGGTTATTATATTGGGATGGGACTTCAGTATATTTTGGTTTGGTTACATTTGGAGTACTCGGACTCCACAGTTCATTGGTTGGTTTTAGAGAGAGACTGGGATCCTAGGCATCCACCAGAGTATAGTTTGTTTCAACACCGTGGTCATTCTACTCAGTCACAGACGCAGAAATATTTATTTTTATTTATTTAGCAACAGTATTGGAATTACAAACTTTGAGTCAGAGACTCATTTACAAAGGCTTCACATCAGAAATAGACAAACAAGTGAAGTGACACAGTAGAGAAATTACATTTCCTATACTAGCTAAGTTAGTGCTAACAGTTTTAGTACTTGATTAGCACAATGGATAGTACATCCAACACAAACATGAGGAGTGTGACTAAATGCAGGCCTTGGGAGGGAGGAGAACCATATAGGGCTAAAAGTGCAGGACAAAAGTCGTTTGTCAGGGATGGGGACAGCAGCCATGTGGGCAAGCAAGTGATCTAGAGACAAAAGGGGTGGTCAGCCTCTATTACCATTTATAGCTGCAGGAGGAGAGGAGGTGGTGGTGGAGGGCAGTTTTAAAAGGCCCCATCCTACTTTTAGAGGACATGGCAAAAAGGATGGAGTTAAACCAGGATGGGGCTCTGTAAAGGAAGGACCTTTGGACCAGAAAGGCCCGGACTCTGGGTACAAAGAGAGAAGGTTTGGAGGAGCTGCTGGTGGATAGAGTAAGGGGGGGTGGTGCAGATTAGTGAGGACATGCCTGGGGGAGGTCAGTCCAGCTACAATTTGCCTGGTAAAGAGGCAGATCTGGTACAAAAGCCTCTCCTCAAAGTTGAGCATATTTTCCAGAGAATAGAGTGAGCAGGTGTGGGTAAGCCTGTTGGTACCTGTGAGCAGATGGCAGGCTTTGTTTAGGGACATTTTAACTCAGTTGAGGGCAGTGTTGTCCACAGCCCCATAGAACAAGAGCCCATAGTCTATAGGGGATAGTACAGAGGAGGTAATGGCCAGTCTCAGGGCTTCAGAAGGGAGGCAGTCCCTGTGGCAGTAGAGTAGACTGATTCAAGAGTTTACAGCTGAGCAGAGGTTATGGTTATGGTTATGACCGTGGAAGGAGAGAGCTGGATCAAAAGTTAGGCCAAGGTACTTGAAGGAATTTACTTGTTCAAGGGGGAGATGACTGTCTGACTGGACCAGAAGGGGTGAGTCTTTGTATCTGCTTTGACTATGGGAGAAGAGCATGATCTTCATCTTCTTGTGGTTCAACACTAGTCTGCGATCACTGAGCCAGGTTTCAGCCTGGCTGAAAGAGTTCTGGGGGGCATTTTGGAGGGAGATAGGGTCAGGGTGGGTGGAGAAAAGAGCTGTGTTGTCAGCATAAAGAAGAACTCTTTCAGAGCAGTTGGCAGTGAGAGCATTAAGATATAGACTGAAAGGTAATGTCCCAGGAATAGAGCACAGGGGGACCCAAAAGCAGACAGGGTGGCACCTAGATAAAGTGCTATCAATTTTAACGCACTGAGAGTGGGACTAGAGATAGTTGGCAAGCCAGTTATGGAAATTCTGAAAGAGGCCTAGTTGTGCGAGGGTGGATAGCATGAGGGGATGGTTGACAGTGTTGAAAGCTTTCAACAGATCAAGAAATACAGCACCGGCTAGGTACCCCTTGTCAAGAGCAGACAGTAAGAAGCTGGAGAATTCAAGTAGGGCAGTGGTGGTGCTGTGGCCTCGGTGGAAACCATGCTGCTCTTTGCAGAGGAGGATATGAGTGGTGAGACAGTCAGTTAGCTGGTCTGAGACTATCTTCTCTAAGGCTTTAGAGAGGGAAGGGAGGATGGATATCAGTCAATAGTTCCCAGGGGAGGTGCGGTCCCCACTCTTGTAAATGGGTGTAATGACCACAGTTTTCCAGATGGAGGTGAACTGGCCAAAGCAGAGGGAAAGGTTATGGTGGCTGGTGAAGGGGGAGAGTATAGCTTCCTGGACCAGACAAAGCAGTTTGAGGTCCAGTGAGTCATTACTGTGACTGGCACCATTTAGGGCATTGAGAAGGCAAGGCTTGGCTTCTTGCATTGAGAGGGCATGGAAGTAGAAGGGGGAGGGTGTGGGGGGTTGGGATAGGGTTGAAGAAGTTATTTTGGAGTATCGAGCTGAGGTCTGAGAAGGTGGAGCTGAGGGTGTTTGCTATACAAAGAGGGTCAGTGGTGATGGCTACATTGATGATGACCTGGGACAGGGGATATGAGCTTTCCATTGAGTTCCTTGATGTCATCCCAGAGTTTTCAGGCTGAACCCCAGGAGGAGGCAAAGAAAGGATGAGTAGTAGTCTGCTTTAGCTTTACGGATGGCCCAGATGCAGCTGTGTCAAGCAGCCTGGTAGGCTTGCCTATCAGGGGGCTTGCCCAAGTCAATGGCTCTGTGCCAGATGTTGTCCCTGAGGTGCATTTGAGTGATTAGAGATTGGTAGTGTCTGGATTTTTGATAGTGGTTCTGGGGGGGATGTCACAGGCCGAATTGTAGGAGCAGATAAAATAACTGAGGGCTGTGTTGATGTCTGGAGCTAGTTCAATTGGAGTCCAATCCCAGAAAGTAAGGTGGTCTATTAGGTGACTTAGCTTGCTGGGTTTGAGGTGTCACCAAAGGACAGTTCTGGGGGGTGGTTTCTGTACTTTTCAGGACCAGGAAAGGATGATTCGGGAATGGTCGCTGAGTGCATTGGGTAGTACCATGGTGTCAGATATTTTGAGGGGTCTGTTGATTAGAACAACATCCAACAGGGTTGCAGAGCCATTAGTAGGGTTGGCCCCGGAAGGGATGGGTAACCAGTTCAGTGAGACCAAGAGCAGCAATTGCATCTTTGGCCTGGGCAGCAATGCAGGAGAGCCAGTTGATGTTGAGATCACCCATCAATATAAGCTCTGTTTTAGGTGGGAGCTGATAGAGTTGGTCAAGTAAGGATTGGAGGGCAGAAAGCTGGTGACATGGAGGAATATAGGTGGCAGTGATGATCAACGAGGCCCTAGTGGCACCAGGGGCAACTTTGAGAGAGAGGGCTTGGGTACCGTGTTCCAGTTGGGGGAAAGGGTGTGTCCTTGCAGGGAGTTACAGAAGTAGATTGCACAGCCACCCCACACTTCCTTACTCTATCTTCCCAGAAAAGGGTGTACCCAGGTAGATCTATGAAAGAGTCTGAGATGGATTTAGAAAGCCACGTCTCAATGAGTGCCAGGATGTTGGTGCTGAGCAATCCAGCTTTGGAGTCCATCAAATTTCTTTAGCAGGCTGCAGATGTTCATGGTGACAATATGGAGCCCAGCCGCTGGTGGAGAGAGGCAGGGGTTAGCAATGGGGGGTCCTGAGTTGGGGTGGATATTCCCAAACAACAATAGGAGAAAGGATATCGTTCTGAGGAGTGTCAGGTGTTGCCTATGGTGGGAGGGAGCAGAGGTATAAACATGCGCTTGCTCAGGGAGGGAGACCGGGATGGGAAGGGAGTGGAGGATAGGATGGCCAAGAAGAGGGGAGGCAAGGCATAAAATATCCCTGTGCCTTACTACTTAAAGTACTTGACTCAACGCAGCAAGCAGTGCTGTATTTACCTGTTAGGGAGAAAATATCCCTGTGCCTTACTACTTAAAGTACTTGACTCGATGCAGAAGTGCTGTATTTTAGGGAGAAAATATCCCTGTGCCTTACTAAAAGTACTTGATTCGACACAGCCATATGTGGTAAAAAAATAGCAGCACTTCTCAGGCAATCCAGGCAACAGTAACAACAGTACAGAAAATTCAGGATGTTGCTGGAGTAACCCGTCGTGGTACTCAGAGGATGAGCACAAGGGCCATAATAGTGCAGCAGACAGTTTTAGTAAGCAGAGTGATGGATGATGATGATGATGAGGAGGAGAAAACAGGTGAGAGTCAGGGGGAAATCAGTGGAACAGATCCTGAGTTTGTAGTTGATAAGGCAGCAGTCAGTATGTCAAGTAGCAGTAGCTCTGGGGAGTGGGATGAAGAGGTGGAATACAGAGGCAGAAAAAGAACAAAAATGAGTTCTCAGAAGGATGGCTGTGGTGCTAAAAAGCACTAATGATAGTGGGGCATAACTTGGAGTGTCAGACACCCACACATGCAGAGGAACAACAGAGGACAGAAGATGGACAGGCTTTATGAGGGGAAAAAAGAGATGCAGTTCAACCAGTCAGAGAGGCTGTGCATCTTCACAATTACATGCAGATGGGCATGGAAAGACCTCAAAGAGATAGTGGAAGTAGTAGTGGCTGTGGTGGCGGCGGTGGTAGTAATGGACCTATCCTCCCTATAAGCAGCAGTGCAGCAAAATCTGTGAAATCCATTGTGTGGGATTTTTTTCACACAAGATAAATCATCTGGCAGCCATGTGGTTTGCATATTATGCAAAACAAAATTAAGTCGTGGTAAAGTGGGTACTCGACTGGGAACATCAACAATGATAAGACATATGAACAAGTCTCACCTTTATCAGTATCAAATAGCACAAAAGGAGCACACAAAAGTTGTTGCACTTCAGCACTCAGCTGAGGAGGATGAGGTAATGGATGTTTACCAAGGCGATGAGGTAACTGATGCGGAGGTGGAGGATGATGAAAGTCTTCCTTCCAGTCAAAGCACATCATCCTCTATTTCTCATTTCTTTACCCCTCTGAGTCCACCACCACAGCCCAACCGGAGTCATATGCCATCCATGTCCACAACATCCACCGCTCATGGTGGTAAAGGTCAAGGGAAGCAGCCAAGAAAATCAGGTGATAGCAGCAAGCATAGCGGGCATCAAATTTCTTTGAAAGACTGCTTTGAGCAGTCACAGAAATATAAGCCCAACAGGCCTGAGGCAAGGCGATTGACAAAGGCAACTGGGGAGATGATAGCCGCTGACTTGCCCCCATTCTCATTTGTGGCTAACCCCAGTTTTAAAGCACTCATGGAAATCGCTGTGCCAAAGTATCAGGTCCCCAGCCGGACCTATTTGTTGCAATTCCAGATTTGTATGATACTGTTCGGAAAAGCATATCTGACTATCAGAAAGGTTCAGTGGGCAAAAAGGTTCATGTCATGACAGATATGTGGACCAGTGGTCAGACAACTGATTACATGGCTGTGACTGGCCACTGGGTAAACTTTCCTCCCTCCGCCTCCTCCTCATCATCATCATCATCATCATCATCACGTGGTGACACTGGTGACAGCAGCAGCAGCAGCAAGAATCAAGGGACTTTCACAGTTCAAAGGCAGGCAGCTTTATGTATTTATGGTTTTGAAAAAGATCACAAAGTGGAACATCTTCTGGAGGGCCTCGAAGAAAAGTTTGCTGAGTGGCTGATTTCAAAGTCTTTGCAACCAGGGTTTATAGTGTCTGACAATGCTTCAAATATTGTGAAAGCAGTAAGACTTGGTAAGTTTACACACTACCATGCTTTGCACACGCTATTAACTTGGTGGTAAAAGACTTCATCAGTGAGGACCGAAATGTGCAGAACTTGATTGCATCTACCCGCACTGTGTGCACCCACTTTAGCCATTCTGTGAAAGCCCGAAAGTTGTTGCGGCAGATTTAGATTGAAAACAGCCTCCCTCTCCACCAGATGATACAGGAAATTCCAACCCGGTGGAATTCCACTTACTATATGATGCAGAGAATGATTGAACAACAGAAATCCATCCACCAATATGCAGTCTAACATGGCATTGGGAAAGGAGATGTGAATATCAACTCCAATCAGTGGCATCTGATGGAGAATCTTTGTTGTATCCTTAAACCCTTTGAGGAGGCTACCTGAGTGGTGAGCTCTGATGGTGCCGGACTAAGTCAGATCCTACCCTTAATTTCAGTCATCAGGATGAGACCCCGGTGTCTCGAGTCACAGTTCTTTGACAATGATGACATCAATGCTGCATCACTTGTTGGAAAAATGATACAAACCTTCCAGGCTGATGAGCACATTGTAAATGTGTGCAAAGCAGAACATTACATTTTGGCCACACTTCTGGACACTCGGTTTAAGGATACAATTGAGACATTATTCAAACCACATGACTTTAAAGACCTGGAACACTATCGTGAACTGTTAATTGAGAAAGTGTCAGCACGTATAGTTGAGAAAAGTAGTACATCATCAGTGCCCTTTTGGCAACATTGAAATACTGAATAAAATCTGGTGGAGAGGGAAGGAGGGAGGAAGCACAATCTGCTGTTGCTGCTGCTGCCACCACTACTGATGTTTTGGGTCATCAAACACAAACCAGAACTGCTGCTACACCACAAGAGGACAAACCACTGTGGGACATGCTGTCAGACTTTGGTCTAATAAAGACAGCTGGGAAGGCTCAGCAGGCTATAGTGGTACCAGAAGTCCCTGCTGCAAAAATGATTAAGGATTATATGGAGGAGACTGTACATCTCACTGCAGGTAATGAACCATTGCTTTACTGGCAACAGAAAAAAATTGATCTGGCCTTCTTTAACTGAGATCGCAATTGAATACCTCAGTTGCCCACCTGCCAGCACATACTCAGAGATAATTTTTAGTGCTGCTGGGGCAATAGTGAATGACAAAAAAACATGTCTTTCCACAAAGAATGTAGAGAGGCTCACTTTTTTAAAAATGAACCTGCCTCAATTCAAAAACATATACTGTTCCAAATCTGTGCAGGTTGACAGCACACAGATGGCATCATGCCATACTGCTGCTGCTGCTGCTGATGATGATGATGGTGAAGGGTTCTGTTGCCACTAGTAGCCACTAGCCTTTCCAGCTGTCTTTCCTCCACTGGTGGGTCCCCCTGTCTCCTCCTCTTTTCCGAGTTCCATTAATTTCGGAAACAAACATCCACTGTTGGTTCTCAAGTGCCACTAAGGCCCAATCTGACTAGCACCAGAAACTGAAGGACCACTGCATATGGCAGTTCAGCTAAAATAACCAGAAATTACTACACATTGTCACACAGCTCTGTCATCATCCATTTGTTTTATTGGATTTTTATTACAAAATACGCACTCAATGAATACTTATTACTGGCTGTTAACAAACAAAAACATTAATAAAATAGATAAATAATAAATAACTGTTCTTCTGGTTCAATTCCAGGTGGGAATTTAATTTAAAAAATGTTTTTTGTTTTTTTTTTGCTGTAAAATGTCAAATTTACAATACATTCCCAATTTCAATGTTGCACCCAATGACATCCAATGTTTTGATCTGAAGGAACCATTCACCAGATAGAAACTGTTTTCATAACCTGTAAAATGAAAATAAAAAAAATAGATTTTACAAAATTCTGTTCCCACATACTGCACTAATTGACTATCATGACAATAAAAAAAAATCCCTGATCTTACCCTAGCCCCTGCCCAAAACTCCAAGCCCTCCAAACCCCTTGGGGCACTCCCTCTTACAAACACTATTCACCCTCCATTATTAGACACCAAACCATGCACGTGACCTGGCATCATAAACACAATTTGCAGATGGTATACTGTTATGGGTTTTTCAATTATTCTGAGTAAAAATGAGGAAGAGGCATATGTTTGGTAGGGAGGGATAAATTAAGTAATGTTGACATAGTTACCTATAGGAGCTATAGGGATCAGGGCAGGAGAGTGTGGTGGGTAATATATTACTAACATTGACAGTAACTCAGAATAACAGAAATCCCCAAACTAATAACTGCACAGACAAAGTTTAAAGTAGAAACTTAATTTAATCCACACAGTGTGGTAATGCAAAACGCCACACTGTCCTAGTGCGTTGGCACCAGGCCTTCCTCGGGGGGGGGCACTGAGGAAGGTAAGGTACAGAAGTGTTGGGGCAGTGTGGCATTTTGCTTTACCACATTGTGTGGATTAAATATATTTTGTACTGTAAACTTCTGTCCATGTACTTATTTGGTACTAAAGCAGCTGAAGCTATAAGTACCACGGGTGCCAGTTATTTTGAACTGGGCTCTATTAGTACCTGAGTCTAACAGTGGGGGTAGATTTAAAATGATTGTAACAGGGTGTAGCTCAGGGGGTTAACCCTTTGGGCTGCCTGTAACCAGATTTAAAAAACTAAAGTTGTCTGGGATAATATGAGTCATATATCATCCTTGACCTTTACCGCTTGCTAAATGACGTGGAAACTTTGTAAAAGAGCCTCGGCTCAAAGGTATTTATAATCCTAGAACAAATAAAAAAAAAAATCTGTTTCATGAGATCTTCATCTCGCCTGTCCTACACCCTGGTCTGGGTAGCATGAGTACAAATCAGGGTAGCTCTCTGCAACAACAGCGGCAAATCATTGCATGCCATCTGATTGTTTTTGTTCTGGGTTATTGCAAATGGACTGAGGCATCCAGCTCAGGATTAGAATTATTTGGGTTGTGTACATGTTAACTGATTTCCTTCCTAAGGGCCCCAACAACAGCTGGAACACTGGCCACCCCAGGCAACGCTTCAGGCTAGCCTGCATAACACACTGGGTGTCCAGGTTTGTGGGACTGTTCCAAAGGGACTCACGGTGCATACTGAACCAACCTAAACTAAATCATAGTGTCAATCATTCTATCAGAGTCACACGCGCCCCTTGTTCATTCCCCCTGAATAAACCAGATTATTTTGTTGCATGTTTAACCTGGCTAGTGTACATATTGTTAGCTGGGTCACAGTGGTAATTTTGCATTATTGTATTGCTCATCTTATTTGCCAAGGGGTCTCCAGGGCAATTGAAGCAGATCCAGCCCTGGTAGTAAGTGCAAGGGGTGTGAGCATATTATTACTGTTATTCAGTGAATGTGAATGTGAATATTTTATTGTGTTACTGTTTGAGCCACTAGAAGGGTTGGTGGGTGGATATAGTGTCTCGGAGGGATATACCAAGCAGTTAAGCTACCCAATACCATTCTTCTGGGTGAAGGTACCCATTCACAGAACTCAGACCCCTCAAACTGTGCATAGCCATAGAGGCAGGGGTAGTAGCCCATAGGATAGCACCACCTAGGGGTTACATGTGCAGCAGGTAAGCTGGTGTCAACATCTTCTAAAAATCACATCAGGTTCGCATGTTGCATGCATGACATGAGTGCAGCAGCTAAGCTGGTGGGAACTGTGACAGGGAGCTCCTGCCACGCTTGAGGACCGACCTTTTCTTAAATCTGTTGCAACAGTTCTTCTGTTTCTGAACCTAATCTAGTCTTTACAATTGCTAGTCCATAAGGTTGGCCACCTATGGGCACCCCTTCCCCTTTCTTGACTATGGTATAGTGTTTTCTTTAATTTTCCATTTCCCTCTCAGGTCCTCGTACAGGGAGGTTATCATGGTGACCTCCAAGCTTATGTAAAACAACAAGCTGCATTTATCATTGCTGGATTTAGTGTGTAATAGCACTATGCCATAAAATACTTTAATGTATATACCTTATGGCCTGAATATTTATACTGCACCAGTCAAGGGCGCAAGCCTGGGCACAGCGCAACTGGGCTGTGCCAGGGCATGGACCAGGCAATATTCACTAGTGTTGTGCCATGGCTCAGCACTGCTGAATATGGCACTGAGGGCGAATGCACTGCACAGGGCACAGTGGCACTGCACCAGTGCAACTGGCAGAAGGGGAATGGGGATGTGCCAGCACAAGTGCAGTTGTGCTAGGCACATCGACTGTGATATTCAGCACTGGGCATACAAATGAGTCCATTATGCATGCAAGGCACAAATGGGGCATTTGCATGTCATTATGGCCCCATTTGCATGCAGTGTGCTAATCCCTAGTGACTTGCACCTGGCTCCCTCTCAGGCTGCAGCCGTCGGGGATCGATGCCTTGCTGACCCATGGCGGTCTCTGCTCCTGTTCACCCGATCACAGGCATATGAACGTAAAAGGTCCCTGGTGGACCTGTGGATCCTCCCCTTCACCTGATCATGGTCATATGAAAGTAAAAGGTCCCTGGTGGTCCAGTGGACTGCTCTCCATTGACCGATCATGGGCATGTGTAAAAGAAAGTCCCTGGTGGTCCAGTGGAGACCCCCCAGTGCCCGATTGTGGGCATAAGTAAAGTAATGTCCCTGTTTGTCCAGTGGAAACTCTCCCCCATTCCCCTATTGCGGGCGGATATAGCGAAGGTACATTACATTACTTTTACTTGTGCCCATGATCGGGCGCTGGGGGGGGTTCCACTGGAACACCAGGGATTTAATATTCACATGCCTGTGATCAGGCACTGGAGAGTGGTCCACTGGACCACCAGGGACCTTTTACTTTCATATGCCCGCGATCAGGAGAAGGTGGGGATTCACAGGTCCACCAGGGACTGTCATAATACTTATGCCCATGATAGGGCAAAGAGTGTTATCCACTGGACCACAAAGTGTTTATCATTGTTGAATTTAGTATGTAATAGCACTATGCCATAAAATACTTTAATGTATATCCCTTATGTGTATGAAACCTGTAAATGTTGCAAATACCATGGCACTAGCTGTTTCTGATAAAGGTAAAAAGTACTTGTTGACTGTTTTATAAAAATTAAGTTAGTTGTGCTATTTAAAATGCATGTAAATTGATGTAAACTGAGACAATCTGAAATGTCATGTTGATTTGCATATATCCCATGATGTTTTGCGTTATGGAAGTATGTGTGATGATGTGTTTCTTTGAAACTTGGCTTATTGTCAATGCCCTTTGGGGTAAACCATGTTTCAGTGCTTCTGCCCTGGGGTTCTTTGTTTTTAACTTGTTTTTGTTTCTTTTTGAGCCCCCACTACCCAAGCAAACAAGGCCCGCATAGGGATGGAGGCTGAATCTCAACTGCTAAGTTAGATCAGAGCTCAATGTCAGTAGGTGCTTGCTAAGTGCAGAGAAAGGACATACATAGTCTGTTGCTGCAAACTGATGTACTGAAGAAGGAATATGCCATTGCTAAAGGTTATTTCTGTATTTTGAATAAGCATCACACAGAGATTGTGTGTTGAACCTGAAGTTCGGTGTCTGGTCCATCTGTTATCCCACAACTCCTCCACAGGAACATCATTTAAAAATCACATCAGGGTCACATGTTGCATGTTTGCCATGTGTCCAGTTCTACTAAGCTGGTGCAAATCTCATCTAAAAAAAAAACACATCAGTTTCTACTCCTCATTGACAACTGTCTTAAAAGGTCAAGCTATTTGTGTTTTTTTTTAAGAACTTTGAAGCTCCATTGGTGCTCTTTGATTAAATCTACGTAGGGACACTTTTAGTTGAGATGCAGTGAGCTTGAAATCTGAATTGCTCACACATTGCTCTCCCACCCTTGCACTTTGCATTAGTATCAATATAATACTGTCCCGAAGCAACATATAAATATCAAAAATAAACTTTTTTTTTTTAATAGTTATTTAACCAGGTGAGACACACTAAACTGAAAGCTTTTTTACTGGCGCAACCTGGGAGCACAGGGAAGTTAAGTGACTTGCTCAGGATCACACAGTATGCAGGTGGAAGCTGGGGGATTCAAACCCAGGTCTGGTCTGCTAGATGTCACCAGATTTGCAGCTCAGAGCCTTAAACCACTGTGCTATACTGTCTCCTTAAACATGTATCATCTGCCCTGTTATTGTGGGTTTCCTTCTGTTTCTTGTTTTTTTTTTCTCTTCCCATATTGAGTTACCACATTTTGCATACGTAATCTTTAGCTTTGGCTTTTCACTTTTCTTATCTTGTCTTCATCTTTTTAGTTTCTTCAGAATATCCAGCATTCCCTCATTCCTTTCCTTCTTCAACAATTGTGCTTACTTAGCTGTCCTTTTGCTTTTTTTTTTTTTTTACAGTTCACATTTTTCTCTCCCCAGGCTCCTGAGCCGAACTGTCAGGTTGGCAGCCTCCCAGCCCAGCTCTAGCCACCTTTTGAGTTTAACCCATACAGATTATAAACTGCTTCCCTTGCCAGAACTTTGGCCTTTCATAGTTTTTAAAATAGGTAAAAGTAAAACCCACCCCCATCTCAACCCAACCACCTTCCTAACCAACCCTAAGAGTGCTGTTGAGTGGCCTTGTAGTTTTAAATTGATGTCATTATTCAGTCCAGCACTGTACAATGATCATCTGCCTCTTCCTCCCTCAAAAGTATTGTAAGGTTAAGCCAGCCTACTCGTGCAGAGGGCTGAGGAGCTGTAATGCACATTACCTCTCCCACACTGGAAACCCGTGTTCAGGAACGATGAGCTCGGGTTGCTGGGGGTCGGCTGAGAGGGAGGGCTGGAAGAGAATTAAGTGGCTACCTGGCAGCTTTTCTCTCTTGGACTGGAGTGGTGAGCCATCCCTGCTCTTGGCTGCCATCAGGTGGTGGCCTGGTGGTAGAGCTGATGCTCAGGTGGCTGACAGAGGGAACAGGGCTGGCTCTTCTGGAGCTCATATGCAGAAAAACCTAGGAGGAAAATGGAAGGGGACCGGGCTTCATGAAGCCCTGCCCAAAGAGCTGTGTCTTGTCCTACTTCTCCAATGGGGGACATCTGAATGAAAGTCTCCAGTGGGAAAGGATGGCCTTTCCCCTTGCCCTGCTGTGAGGAAATTCACAGGGGACATAACCACAGATGGAAAGAGGTAGCAGGGCAGTTCACAGCACCTGGCAACAGGGCCGAACAAGTCACCTGGTCAGCCAAGGAGCATAAAACCTTTATTAAAAAAAAAGTATTGTAAGGTCTCCTCTTAGACAGTTTGGTTTAACCCTGGAGAACAATCCTCTAACACTTTCTATTACTGCTGGAAGGAAATGCTTAATCCGGCAGTCTTTGTCTACCTTACTGGGGCTGTTTCTATGTAATTTCTGCAGCCCATCCCACATTTTATGGCTGGCCTTGATTTATGAGGCAATCAGTGTCTGCTGCAGAACAACAAAAAAAGAGGGGGCCTTGCCTATGTAACTTTGAAGCATTGCAGGTCTGTACTTATTATTAATGTTATTCTCTTCCATACGCAGGTCTTATTCCTTGTTTCCAGTGTGATCCTGCATCACTAGTTCATTTTCCGGTTCCTATAATTCTTGTCTTTAGAGTGCTTCCAGTTATTTCCCAAAACATCATTGCTGGCCCACCGGCACAGAAGCATGGTTGTCTGCTTGCAGCACTGACATGCTGGGTTCAGAGATGGACTCAGGAGTCAGAGGGCTGGCTGGAGAGAGAAGGATTGTGCATCCTAGGGACTGCTCTCCCTCTACAGGGGAAGGGGGAAGCATGTTCCTGAGCTGTGCAGACTTCTGGTAGAGGCTGGGGGTACCACTGCTGCCAGCACCTCACGCAAGAGGGGAGGGGTGGACACTGGCTATCATTGCACATCCTCACCCCCAGGGATCTCCCCAGCAGCCACAAAATCTGTTCCCCTTCCTTGATGCCCTGTCTGCCACCGCTCCCACTACGATCCATGTCTGCTGGGGTGGGGGTCTTGATTCCATGGCCCCGCCCTGGGGGTAAGCCAGGGCTTGAGACCACTGTCCATTGGGGGGGTGCCTGGCAGTCCTGATGGGGGGAAGCCTGGGCATGGGGGTCAGGGTGCAGGGCAGGGGCCGATCCCCTAAGGAGGAAGGTGCAGGGACAAAAAAAAAAAAACATAATTTCTGAAGCTGACTGTCTTCTGCATCAGGGCTCATGGTCTCTGCCAAACCAGGAGATTAGTGGCTTTTTTTTCAGACAGTTAATATCAAAAACTAATACTGCAGTACCACATAAATATTAATAATTGGCTAAAACAATCCTGATATTAATTAGAGCAAATCAGAATACATCAGAATCTTTTTAGAAAACAATCACTTGGAATCAGAACTGGCTCACAGTGGATTCACCCATGCCTAATGTAGAAGCAAGAGACTGGTGCATATTAAAGATTAGGTAAACAGAATCACCCCACATGGAAATGAGGCCTCATATCTTAAAGCTATGCATTTTTTCCAATTCCATATCTATTTTTATATATATATATATATATATATATATGATATATGATATATATTTTTACGTAGCTTTTTTCAAATAAATTATTAAGTTAGGATGTCAGGATAGTTGGGGATTTTTTCTGTTTCCAGCTCTACTGGGTTTATGTATCTTCAGATAGCCCAATGGCATTATGGTCTTGACTCTCATAGCCCTCCAAAAGGTGTAGTGCAATAGTTCAGTTTAGAGATGAGAAATGTGCGTGCATTTTACACATACCAAGCTTCCGACATACACAACTAATTTTGACACTCAGCAAGGCAAGGTTTGAGATCATCAGAGTCTGGAACTGTAGGTCCCCAAGAATTCCAATAATGCTGGCAAAAAGCCTTTTGTTACTGAACTTCAGTTCAAATTGTTTGAATTCTCTCCCTCTCCTTTCTTGAGATGATTAGTATGGCCAGTCTTGTTGGGACTGAAATGAGGTTCTGCAGAAAAGAGCTAAAAGAGTCACCATGCTGCAATGGGACTGTTTTATAAGGCTGCTGAATATGTTCTTTTATTTATATACATTAAAGATCTATAGTAGGACCCAGTGGCATGGAGGGCTGAGGCACTGGACGCTTTATCTTCTGCCATGCTGGTAACTCGGGTTTGAAAATGGACCAAGGTCGCTTAGGGGCGGTCCAGGTGAGGGAAGACTGAGAATCCCAAAGATGGTTCTTTTCCCTCAGGGAGGTGGGTCCTTGAGTCCCGCCATTTGCCTGCCACCTGCCACAGGCCAGATGGCAACATGGCAGGACCAGCAGACATGGTGGGGAGTCTACTGATACAATGCACAAGTGCATCAGTACTCATGTATGTGCTTGCGTCACGCACATAATCAGGGTCTGAAACAGAGGAAAAAGTCCTGACTCACTCAACACCCCAGACAGGCATCACAAGACCCTGTGTGGCAGGCTGCCTGCCAAACATGGCTCTGTGGAAGTGGTGGTTAACCTGTAAGTCCTCTAGCAAGTCAATGTTGGGGCTACATGGATGCCACTGGATACAGGGACTGGTGGATGAAAACAAATTAAGAAAAAAAAAGAGTATAGTAATAGTACTAAAAATAGCAGGCATGTTATTTATTTTTAAAAGTAATCGTTTTTTACTTTTAGTTTCTGAAGTATTATTCTTTTTCCATTTGCATGTTAGAAGGTGGAGGCAGTATAGCACAGTGGTTTAAGGCTCTGAGCTGCAAATCTAGAGACCTGGGTTTGAATCCATAACCCCCACTTGCATACTGTGTGACCATGAGCAAGTCACTTAATTTCCTTGTGCTCCCAGGTTGCACCTGTAAACAAGCTTTCAGCTTAGTGCATCTCTCCTGGTTAAAAAGGAAAAATGTTTTTAACCTGATAGTATTGGGTGTGATGTAAGCAGCAGTACTTTACCTGAATACTTACTGTCACAAACCCACTCAGCAGGTCAGGCCCTCTTCTCCCAAAGTACCAACCTCTGAGCGCTGTCTTATGAACAGTGTAACAGACAAGGTAACCCTCTTGTCTGTTTTGTGAGTTCGGATCAACCTTTGGTCTCAAGTTCTGGAGGGATTCAAACTGTTAACCTCTTGTTAGCATGCCCAATGCACAGGCTCAGATATATCTGTCTTCGGGGGGCCAGAAATCTTTGCCTACGGACACCTAACCAGGTATACAGAGATGAACCCTTTAAACCTTTAATGAAGACCTCAGATTTAAAACTCTTCTCTTTCCAGTTTGGTATCACCATTCAAGTTTATGTCTATTGTCTGCTACAACCATGTACTTTTCTTACAAATAAAAAAAAAGTCAAAGACAGACCAAGTAAGTTCTAAAAAGAATTTTACTAAAATAGTTAAAAATATGTAAAATGCAAAATACAGAACTCTTATATCACAAGACATACAAATCTATTAGAAGAACAAGGTTTTAAACAGTGCAATTCCTACTACAGTACTTAGTCTCTAAATACTTGCTTAAAAGTGCTCCCAAGGTGTTTTGTGGTCAGAGACTAAGTAAAAATGTGTCTCTGTGAAGTAAAACACACTAAATTAACTGCTGGCTTTTACCCCACCTCTTTTCAGGAGGTCACCTAGCTCCTCCCTGTCAGGATATATGAAAATATATATCTTATACAAAAGTATTACATTCTGCAACTTCAGCAATAATTCATGTCCTTCAAATGACACTTCTTTTGATCTCATAATAAGCTTCCCACTTCCAGGACAGGAAAGCATCTTTATGATTTCGCACTTCTATGTAATAACCTGGGTTTTCCTTCCAACGTCATAAAATGGATATGTTATAGCAACTACAGTTGTAATTAGCTCAGACCAACAGGATCCTTAATTAAGGCCTTACATGTAACACATGGTCTCTAAAAACTGAGTGTGTGTGAACTCACATGCTGTCAGCATTTTTCTTATGGCTTTCATCTTTTAGCTACAATCTGGGGGAGGATGAGTGAGGTCATTCTATGAGCATCAGATTTTCAACAGAGACAGTCAGTAATACATTTTATATTAATAAAAATGATACAGCACTCAGAACTGGCTGTCTACTTCACACTCCTCCCCACCTAGACTGAATTTGGGGGATCTATCCCCTACATGGGATGAGCTTCCCATATCAGTTCATTCTTCATAGACCCAAGACAGTCCATCTGAGTTCTGATTCTTCGCTCCAGCCCGATGTACGATTTTTAGATCATACCCTTGTAAAGCAAGACTCCGTCTTAGTAGTCTGCCATTGTTTTTCCCCATCTGTGTCAGCCAAACCAGGGGACAGTGGTCAGTCTGCACCACAAAAGGCTGCCCATACAAGTATGGCTCTAATTTCTTTAGGGCCCACACTATGGCAAGACACTCCTTTTCCACCGTGGAGTACACTTGCTCCCTGGGAAGTAGCTTCGTGCTCAGGTACACTACTGGGTGATCTGTCCCTTGGCTAGACATCTGACTGAGTACTGCCCCAATACCCAAGTCTGAGGCGTCCGTCTGAACTATAAAGGTTTTGCTATAGTCAGGACTTGTTAAAACAGGGGCACTGCACAGTGCCTCCTTCAGTCTGGTAAAGGCTTCCTCACGGGCTGGACCCCAGGTAATTTTCTTTGGCATCTTTTTCTTTGTCAGATCAGATAGGGGAGCAGCCAGGGCACTGTAATTGGGTACAAATTTCCTGTAGTACCCTGTTGTACCTAGAAAGCTCCTGACCTGCTTCTGGGTTTCTGGTCTGGGCCATGCCTGGATCACCTCTATCTTTATTTTGTTAGGACAGAGCTGTCCCCAGCCTACCACATGCCCGAGGTATGCCACTTCCCCCATGGCCACCTGGCACTACTCGGCTTTGACAGTGAGCCCGGCTCTCTGTATCCTGCCCAGAACTTCCCTAAGGTGGGATAGGTGTTCCTCCCAGCTGGTACTAAATATGGCAATGTCATCCAGGTATGCCATGGCATGCTCCTCAGCGCCATTTAACACCTGGTTCACCAACCTTTGGAAAGTGGCCAGGGTATTCTTCATTCCGAAAGGTGTTACTTTAAACTCAAATAAGCCTATTGGAGTGATGAAGGCCGACCTCTCCCTAGCTCTATCTGTCAATTCTACCTGTCAATAGCCCTTGGTCAGGTCAATAGTCGTAAGGTAGGTCGCCCCTCCCAACTTGACAGGAGTTCATCCATCTGGGACATCGGGTGGGCGTCAGACTTTGTGACTGCATTCAGTCCACGATAGTCCACACAGAAATGAGTTGAGCCATCTGACTTGGGCACAAGGACTACGGGTGAGGCCAGGGGTTGTGGGATCTCTGGATTACCCCAATCCAGCATCTCCTCCACTTCCTCCTAATATCCTTTTGGACAGCCTCTGACACCCGGTATGCTGTCCGACGATGGGCATCTGTGTCCCTGTCTCCACATCGTGTGTCGCTAAGGGGGTTAGTCCAGGCTTGGGGCTAAACAAGGGGGCAAAGTCTGCTAAAACCTCTCTTACTTTCTGGACCTGGTCCGGGGCCAGCTGGGGAGACAATTTTACTGCCTACACAGAGGACTCCCACTTACTTTCTTCCAGCAAATCCAGAAGGGGGTCTCCTTTGTCCATCCCCTCCCTATGACTACACACTGAAAACACCATGTCAGCCCTATTTGCATATGGCTTCATCATGTTGACATGGCACATCCTTTCTGTCTGTCTTCTGTCAGGTAACTCCACAATGTAGTTCATGTCATTTACCTTTCTAACCACTTTGTACTGTCCTGCCCACTCAGCTTACAGCTTGTCTTTCCAGACCAGAATAAGGACCATGACTTCTTGACCCACCATGTACGAGCGAGCTCTGGCTCTGCGGTTGTACCACACTTTTTGTTTCTGTTGGGCAGCTGCCAGGTTGCTCTGGGCTGTCCCCATAAGCTCCTTCAGCCTTTCCCTAAACCTAAGGACGTAATCCACAATGGGAGTTCCATGGGTGGCATGCTTGCCTTCCCAGTCCTCCCGGATCAAGTCTAGGGGCCCACATATCCGGCGTCCATATAAGAGTTCGAAGGGGGAAAATCTTTTCGACTCTTGGGGCCCCTCGCTGTATGCAAACAACAGGTGGGGAAGGTATTTCTCCCAGTCCCTCCCATGCTGCTCAGCAAACGCCTGGAGCATTGACTTTAGAGTACCATTGAATCATTTCACAAGCCCATTGGCTTGTGGGTGATACAGTGTCATGCAGCTCTGCACCACCCCACATTTCTCCCATAAACATTTCATCAGGTCTGACATGAAGGAACCCCCTCGATCGGTGATTACCTCCTGTGGGAACCCAACATGGGAGAAAATGCCAAGTAAGACATCTGCCACTTTGTCTGTTCTCAGAGAGGATAGGGTGACTGCATCTGGGTACCGGGTGGCATAATCCACCACAGTCAGGATGAATCTCTTCCCTTAGGAGCTGGGGGTATTTAAAGGCCCCACAATATCCATTCCCACCATCTGGAATGGCTCCTTTACTATGGGCAAGGGGATCAGGGCGGCTTGGGTTCTCTTGCCCGCCTTCCCTATTTCTTGGCACCAGTGACAAGACCTGCAATACTCCCTCACCTGATGGGTGAAGTTAGGCCAGTAGAAATTCTGGGCTAATCACTGTGTTGTGCACTCGATTCCAAGATGACCAGACAAGGGAATATCATGTGCAATTTTGAGCAACTGCTCACGATACCCCTGGGGAATGACAAGCTGCTTGCCTAGCATCCCTCCCTCTGTCTGTACTGCCTAAGTATACATAAGTCCATTTTCCTAATAAACCTTATGTCTGCCATTACCTCCCTGTGTGCCGTCTGAGTCTGCCCAAGCCCTCAGCTTCTCTAAACTAGAATCACCCCTCTGAGCAGCTGCAAACCACTCACATAGTCCCAATGCTTGGGATGGGTCCCCTTAAGTCACTAAACTAGGGTCCCTAGCACTAGCGTCAGGGCTCTCAGAATCACTGTCAATCCCAACCCTCTGACAATGGGTCACCCCACCCTCTTTGGAATAACCTTCCGTAGCTATATGGTCACTTGCTACCGGGGAAATTTTTACCCCCTTTTTATCAGTCTCATCGTCTGGAGACACAGGCTGGGGAACCAGCCTCTCAGTGGTTTCCACACTGGTTTCTGTGGTGTTCAGGGAACTACTATTGTCCCTTGCCACTTGGCTATAGGTAACTGCACATACCACCCCCTACTGGAGATTGTTACCCAGGATCACATCCACTGCTAATGTGTTGGCTACAGCCACCTGTTGCACAGTTCTGCCTGTTTCACCCCAGTCCAGGAGAACACTAGCGAGTGGCAATGTTTTCTCTTCACCAGTAAACCTTTGTACATTTACGTATTTATTGAGTATAAGCTGACCAGGCTGTACCAGATCCCCCTTTACCAATGCCAGGGATGCCCCTTTGTCCCTTAACCCCTGCATCTGTACACCATTTACTATGACTGGGCGCATGTGTTCCCTCATGTTCACTGGCATGCTCACAGGGACACACAAACAACTCACTTCTTTGCTAGCACCCTGTTGCATATTTTGGCTCGCCTTTTTGGGGCACTGTCTGGCAACATGCCCAGTTTCCTTGCACAGCCAACATGCATTTCTTGCTTCAGATAAATCTTTTCATTGAAACCTGGGGCTAACTGGTTTCGGTGGAGGCAGTGAGGGTTTTAGCAGCCCTGAAGGTGCACTTTTCCCTTTCTGCACTGCCACGCCAGCCCCATTCTCTCTCAGAGCATGTCTGTTCTTGGCATAGCAGTCCGAGAGTTCAGCAGCCTCTTGCACTGTTTTTGGATCTCAGTCCTCTAGCCAGGTTTTTAGCTCTGCTGGGCATGCCCAATAAAACTGTTCTAATAAAATCACATTTTCAATTTTATCAACAGAGGTTGCCTCAATTCCTTCCCACCAATGTTTTAAAAACTGACATTGTTTCGTGGCTAGCTCCTCATAGTTCATATCAGGGCTTCCCCTGAGCTTACAGAATTTAATTCTGTATGATTCAGCAGTTAATTCAAACTTTTTTAACAGTGCAGCTTTTAATTTGCTGTAATCATCACTCTCCTCATTGTTCATTTTACCCAATGCATCCTGAGCTTTCCCGGTAAGTAGCGGGGATAGCTGGAAGCTCCAGGACTCTCTAGGAATTTTAGCCTGAATACAAACTTTTTCAAAAGAATTTAAAAAGGCATCAATGTCCTCCCATTCCTTAAACTCAGTTATTAATTTGGAGTTCAATTTGTAACCCAGTCCTGCAGTCCCAGTTAAACCCAAGCCATTTACCTGCTCTGGTGCCACTGGTCAGAGTCTTAGCTTAACCAGTTCATGTTGCCACTGGCACTGCTCTCTCCTCTCCTCTTCCTCTCTGCATTCTCACTCTATCTTCTCCTCTGCAGCTCACTAGCACTCACGCTCCCCATGGTCTGCCTCCCTCTGTTGTTGCTTTGCCTCCAGTTCCATCCTGCGCAACTCAATTTGCAGTTTGAGTACCTCTGGATTCAGGATACTGGCGACCATCCCCTGCTGCTGTGGCCCTTCCCTGACAGTGGCCCTGCTGTCCTTTTCAGTCACGGTCAGTGACTCGCTGCTCTGGGTATCTGCTACAATCAGGGCCTCTATGAGGGTCTGCTTTTTGGCTGCCACCTCAAACAGGACTCCCCTGTCCCCGCACAACTGCTTCAAATAATCTACAGTATGCCTGCTGTAGTCGGAAGCCATCTTCTTCTTCCCTCACTACTGCTACTCTGACTTGCACTTTAGAAAAAAATATAAAATGGATAGGAACTGGACTGTACGCTAAGTGATATATAGTTCTGTTTCCTTTTTAAAATAAAACTCTACCTTTTTTCTTTCTTTGCAAGAGAGCTTACGGTCTCAGCTGACATGGAACAATAAAGCTTGTGATACCAAAATAATCCCACCACTGCCACCATGCTGTCACAAACCCACTCAGCAAGTCAGGCCCTCTACTCCCAAAGTGCCAACCTCTGAGTGCAGTCTTATGAACAGTGTAACAGACAAGGTAGCCCTCTTGTCTGTTTTGTGAGTTCGGATCAAACTTTGGTCTCAAGTTCTGGAGGGATTCAAACTGTTAACCTCTTGTTAGCATACCCAATGCACAGGCTCAGATATATCTGTCTTGGGGGAGTCACATATCTTTGCCTATGGGCACCTAACCAGGTATACAGAGATGAACCCTTTAAAACTTTAATAAAGAACTCAGATTTAAAATGCTTTTCTTTCCAGTTTGGTATCACCATTCAAGCTTATGTCTAGTGGCTGCTACAACCATATACTTTTCTTACAAATAAAAAAAGAAGTCAAAGACAGACCAAGTAAGTTCTAAAAAGAATTTTACTAAAATAGTTAAAAATATGTAAAATGCAAAATACAGAACTCTTATATCACAAGACATACAGATCTATTAAAAGAACAAGGTTTTAAACAGTGCAATTCCTACTACAGTACATAGTCTATAAATACATGCTTAAAAGTGCTCCCAAGATGTTTTGTGGTCAGAGTCTAGGTAAAAATGTGTCTCTGTGAAGTAAAACAGACTAAATTAACTGCTGGCTTTTACCCCACCTCTTTTCAGGAGGTCACCTAGCTCCTCCCTGTCAGGATATATGAAAATATATATCTTATACAAAAGTATTACATTCTGCAACTTCAGCATAATTCATGTCCTTCAAATGACACTTCTTTTGATCTCATAATAAGCTTCCCACTTCCAGGACAGGAAAGCATCTTTATGATTTCGCACTTCTATGTAATAACCTGGGTTTTCCTTCCAATGTCATAAAATGGATATGTTATAGCAACTACAGTTGTAATTAACTCAGACCAACAGGATCCTTAATTAAGGCCTTACATGTAACACATGGTCTCTAAAAACTGAGTGTGTGTGAACTCACATGCTATCAGTATTTTTCTTATGGCTTTCATCTTTTAGATAAAATCTGGAGGGGATGAGTGAGGTCATTCTAAGAGCATCATATTTTCAACAGAGACATTCAGTAAAACATTTTTTGTTAATAAAAATGATACAGCACTCAGAACTGACTGTCTACGTCACACTTACATCTCTTCTATTCCTCTTCATAAGTCAACTTTGGGATTTCACTCACTATGACATGACAAGTGACCAGCCTTGCAGCATGTGATAGGCTTTTCTTGGTCAGGTGTAATGTCACAGACTATGAGATCATAGGATTAATGATGTATGAAGGGGAATAAACTAGCTATGTCAGCCTCCAGGAAGACTACTGTTTCACATCTCATACCACATACAGTCAGGTGGAAAGTCTTCTACTTGTCAAAAGGAAAAGGAAAAACATACTTCACATATAAGAAGTAATAGTTCACTACTTTTAAAAGTTGATACTAATTTCATTTAGAATATTAGCTCTTTAAGTCTCCATTTTATGATGTCTATGTAGTTCATTTTTGGAACTGTCTCCCTAAGGTAACTATTATTGATGCCTCACTAGGACATAATTGTAAATGAGCAAATGGTTGAATGATTGGGTTGAACGACTGGGACCTGAACCTGGAGGGTTACACTAAGTTCAGGAAGGATGGGGGGGAGGGAAGGGGAGGAGGGATAGCAATAATAGTCAAAAACTGCATTGGCATAGGGGGAGTAGAGGAGTCAGAGGGAACCGTGGAGGCAATTTGGGTCACCTTGATAACAAGGGGGGACAAGACAGTAAAAATAGGAGTGGTGTATAGACCCCCTGCACTGGTGGAGGAGCTGGAGGAGAGTCTGGTGGCAGATGTTGGGAGACACTGCAGATTGGGCAGGGGAAGGGTGGTGGTGTTGGGGGACTTAAACATGCCAGGAACAGACTGGGAGACTATGACATCCTCGGTGGCCAGGAAACAGAGGTTATTGGATGTCTTTCAAGACATGCTCCTAACTCAGCAGGTGGGGGAACCGACCAGGGAAGCACGGGTACTGGATGTGGTTCTGGCAGACAGTGACCAGATTGGGGGCCTGGAGGTAAGGGACCCATTGGCGGGAAGTGATCATGCCACGGTCTGGTTCTGCCTGGACCTAGGAGGGGTAGAAGGCTGCACAAAGACTGAGGTAACTGACTTCAGGGGGGTGGATTTTAAGAAAATGGGAAGGATCCTTAAGGAGCATTTGGATGTGATTGGGTCAGATATGGATGCTGATAGTAGGTGGGAAATCATCAGGAGAGGGGTGCAGGATGCTACCAGCACCTGTTGAAGAGTAAGACAAAAATGCGGTAGGGTCCAAAAACCATGCTAGTGGACCAGGGAGGTCCAGGAGGTGGTGCAGGGAAAGAAGGCAGCCTATAGGCAATTCAAGTGCTCAAGGAGTGAAAGGGATCGAGGGGAGTATGAGCTGATGGCTAGAAGGGCCACTAGGGTGGTGAGGGCGGCTAAGGCAAGGAAGGAGCAGAACCTGGCCAGGGAAATTAGGAGACAGAACAAGGGGTTCTTTAGATACATTGGGGAAAAACGAAGGGTGAAGGGGCAGATTAGCAGATTAAAACAGGGAGAGATGGGCACAAGACCCAGGGGAGCAGGCTGAGGTACTAATGAGTACTTCACCTCAGTTTCACCAAGGAAAATTGGGGTGCAGCATCACATGGGAGGAGACAGTGATATGAGGGGGGGACCCTTACCGATCAGCGGGTCTGGGGAGAGGGGGAGGCATCACTGGCAGGAGGGGGAAAGGCTAAGCAGGGAGAAGAGGTAGCGGAGGTGGAACTCACAGCAGAGAGAGTGAGGGAGGCCCTCAGGTCCCTTAAGACGGAGAAGGCACCGGGGCAGGATAAATTACATCCCAGAGTGCTGAAGGAACTTGCGGATGTCCTGGCGAAGCCCCTGGTGGAGCTTTTCACCATCTCTCTGAGGACAGGGTGGGTGCCCCAGGACTGGAAGGTGGTGCATATAGGGCCTATCCACAAGGGGGGATCAAGGAGGTGGCAGGGAACTACAGGCCTGTCAGCCTGACATCAGTGGTGGGCAAGGTGATGGAGGACATTGTCAAGGAGAGACTGGGGGGACCTGGAAAAGTCAGGGTGCCTGGACGATAGACAGCATGGATTCGTCCCGGGGAAATCATGTCAGACAAACCTTGTGGAGTTCTATTACTGGGTGATGAGTGCCTTGGACCAGGGTAGACCAGTGGACGTCCTCTTTCTAGACTTCAGCAAGGCATTTGACTCTGTTCCTCATGAGAACCTGTTGGATAAGCTGGGAGAAATGAGGGTGGGGAATCAGTTGATCAGATGGATAGGCAATTGGCTCCAGGACCGGACCCAGAGGGTCATAGTTGGTGGGATAGTCTCATCCTCAAGGAGGGTCATTAGTGGGATCCCACAGGGATCAGTCCTTGGGCCCCTCCTGTTCAACGCCTACATCTCTGACATAAGGACAGGTATCAGGAGTGAGATAAGTTTCTTTGTGGATGACTCAAAACTGGGGGCGGTGGTGGATGGGGAGGAGGGAAGGGTGGCCCTACAGGGGGACATGGAGGCTCTGGAAAGATCGTCTAGAAAGTGGAAGTTGAGGTTCAATGCAGGGAAATGCAAAGTACTGTATCTGGGGGCCAGAAACCCAGGCCAAGTGTACACCCGGGGGGGGGAATGCTACAAGTCTCGATGGCTGAGAGGGACCTGGGGGTGGTGGTGGATGTCAAGATGAACAACTCAGAGACTTGTAGGAGGGCAGCAGCCAAGGCCAACAGGATGCTGGGATGCATCGCTAGGGGGATCACCTCCAGAAGGAGGGAAGTGATACTCCCTCTGGATAACTGCTTGGTGAGGCCACACCTCAAGTACTGTGTGCAGTTTTGGAGGCTACACTTAAAGAGGGACATTAAACTCCTGGAGAGGGTCCAGTGAGGGCAACCAAAATGATTTAGGGCCTGGGGGACAGGACCTATGGGGAGAGGCTTGAAGAGCTAAATATGTACACATTGGAAGAGAGAAGGGACCGGGGGGGACATGATAGAGGTCTTCAGGTACATGAAGGGGGTAAATAGGGGAGGAGCAGTCAGGGTGCTTCAAAGGAAGGAGGAGGGGGCAACTAGAGGGCATGGGTGAAAGCTGGAGGGAGGAAGATTCAGGGGAGAAAGAAGGAGGTGCTACTTCACTGAGAGGGTGGTGGAGCCATGGAATGCACTGCCCAGGGGGCTGGTGGAGACAGAGATGGTGGAGGGGTTCAAGAGGGGGTGGGACAGGTACAGCGGAAGGGTTCTGGAAGCAAAATCCAATTCAGCGAGAATATCCTGAACTGGGAAGGGAGAAGCCAGAGAAGGCGAGGGGGGCAGCAAGGTCAGCTCCCAGGGTGGGGGCTGAGCAAACGAGCAGACGCGAAAGACAGTTAGGCATATTCTGCTGGCATTTTAGTATGTTAGTATTTTCTCCTGAGCAAATAAAATTGAATATTTATGCTGGAAAATTGAAATTGCTAAAATAGTCTAAATCATGATGATGCAAACCATGTTACTTTTTTTCAGAAAAAATCTCCCTCAAAAGATTATAAAAGGTGCAGATGAGAGGACAATTATGTACTGTCTATTTCAAAATCTAAATTCCTGTACAAGACTCACAGACGAACATATGAACATATGAAAACAGCCAGCAGGAAAATTCCAAATGATCTTTGCAGTCTGCTTGAGATTACAGACCTTCCAGTATCTACTGACAGATCTGCTCCATGCTATCCACTGCTCCCTCCCCATTGACCCCCTCACCCACTCTATGCAATTTTCCCTTTCTCTTTGTCCCAGCTGCATTTGAAGCTGTCACCAGTCTGCAGGGTGATAACTTCCTCCAGCAACTAATTCCACTTTGCCACCACCCTCTCTGTGAAAAATGTTCTCCTCATTTCTGTCTTTAAGTGCCTCCCAACAGTTTGAAGAGGTGCCCTCTAATTGTTCTATTGGTACTAAGGTTGAAGGGATTTCAGAGTTTACATTGTTAAAACCCTTAAGGTATTTAAAGGCTTCGATCATGTCGCCCCTCTCCCTTCTTTCTGCCAGGGAGTACATGTTGAGATTCCTGAGTCTCTCCTTGTAGAGCTTGCCTTGTTGCTCCTGGATAACATTGGTTGCCCTTCTCTGTACTGTCTCCAGTAAGTAGATGTCTTTCTTTAGGTACAGACTTTAGTACTGCCCATTGTACTACAGATGCAGCCTCACAAGTGGCTGGTACAGTGGCAGGTTGACTTCTGCCTTCCAATTGGTTATATCCCTGGCTATGCATCCCAGCATCCTATATGCTTTGGTAGCTGTTCTCCAACTGTGTGCCGAGTGCTTCAGGTTACACATAATGATCACACCCAAGTCCTTCACTTCGTCTGACATGGTGACCTCATGCAAATGCCACAGATACATTCCATACAGAAATAGCCCTTTCAAAAGTAGGACTACAAATACAAGCAACACGGTCCAGTTGGTTATGTTAAATAAGAGGAGTCAAGGTTCAAGGACTTCCTAGACTGCATAATCCCATCAGGATAAATGGAAAGTGACTCAACTCTAATAGTTCCAAGCATCAAGTTTATTTGATATCCACAGATATAGAGGATATCAAATAAATGTTACACTTGAAAATTCTAAGTCTGATTCTAATTAATTATTCATTAGGCAAACAGGAACTGGGACAACCATATGAACTTGGGTTGTGTAGAGGCCTCCAGACCAGGGGGAGGACATAGACACATTACTTTTAGAAGATACACAAAACATGACAGATAAAGGGGAGGTTCTGATAATGGGAGACTTCAACATGCCAGATATTAACTGGTCAATACCAGCAGGAACATCTGCCAGAACTAGACACATGGTGGATTCCCTGCAGGGGGAGGGACTCAAACAACTGGTACAACAACCCACAAGAGACATGGCTATCCTAGATCTAGTACTGACTAACAGGGAAAGGATCACAGATCTCCAGGTCAAAGGTCACCTGACGGCCACTGACCATCACATGGTATGGTTCAATATGGCCACTAGAACTAAATCATCCAATTCTAAGGCAAAAATATGGGACTTCAGAGGAGCTGACTTTGATAAGATGGCCAACAGAGTTAAGCTAGCCCTGGCAAAAAGAAATACAGGTGAGGGGATACAGGCAAAGTGGGCAAGCATTAAAGATGCAACACTTGAAGCAACATCCCATTGTGTTAGAGAGAAAAGGAAGTGCAAAAGAAGAAGGAAACCACGTTGGTTCTCAAAAACAGTAGCAGAAAAGGTCAGAGCTAAAAGGCTGGCCTTCAGGAAATATAAGGGAACGCAGCAGGATGAAGATAGGGAGGCATACCAAACTTCCCTAAAGGAAGTAGGGAAGGCAGTAAGGCAGGCAAAGGCCAAAACCAAGGAAACTCTGGCACAAACAGTAAAAGAAGGTGATAAGACTTTCTATGGATACATTAGTGAAAGGAGAAAGTCCAGAGGGGGTATTTCTAAGATCAAAGGGGATAAGGGGGCATGTGAGGAGGAGGACCATGTAAAAGCATCTATCCTAAATAGATACTTCTGCTCAGTATTTACTGAAGAGAAGGTAGGCAGGGCCCACAGCTCAGCACCATGGACACAGGGAGGAGGGAGGTGTGCACTAGTCCCTTCACAAAAGAAAGGGTCCTACAAGAGCTCAATAAGCTCAGGGTGGACAAGGGAATTGGACTTGACAGCATACATCCCAGGGTACTAAAGGAGCTAAGGGTGGAACCAGCAGAGCCATTATCAGAACTGTTTAGTGAGTCTCTGAGCACAGGAGAGGTTCCAGAAGACTGGAGAAGAGCTCATGTGATCCCGCTCCACAAGAGTGGTAGACGGGAGGGGGCAGAGAACTACAGACCAGTCAGTCTTACCTTAGTAGTGGGAAAGATTATGGAGGCACTCGTTAAGGAAAGGATAGTGCAACACCTGGAATCCATAGGATCACGGGATTCAAGACAGCATGGGTTTACAAAAGGAAGAGCCCTTCAAACTAATCTCATAGATTTCCTAGACTGGGTAGCCAGAGTGGTGGACCAAGGGGGAGCAGTTGATGTCGCCTACCTTGACTTCAGCAAAGCTTTTGATACTGTTACACATAGAAGATTGATTAATAAGCTGGGTAGGCTCGGGGTGGGTCAGAAGTTGGTCAACTGGGTGGCAAACTTGTTGATGGGCAGAAAACAGAGAGTGGTAGTAAATGGTATACAGTCAGAAGAGATTCAAGTCACAAGTGGTGTACCTCAGGGGTCAGTCCTGGGGCCAGTCCTCTTCAATATCTTCATCAGGGACATTGCAGAAGGACTGCAGGGTAAGGTTTGTCTGTTTGCAGATCACACCAAGATCTGAAACAGAGTAGATGATCCAGATGGGGTGGGCAGAATGAGAAGAGATCTGGATAAACTAGCAAAATGGTTGTAAGAGTGGCAACTGGAGTTTAATGCAAAGAAGTGCAAGATCATGCACATAGGGAAGAGAAACCCTGAAGCCACCTATGGGCTGGGAGTGGAGTTGCTGGCACTCACAAGGGAAGAAAGAGATATGGGCGTCATTATCACCTATGACCTGAAATCATCCAAGCACACCACTAAAGCAGTAGGTAAGGCTAGGGGGATGTTGGGGTGTATTAGTAGGGGTATCACAAGTCAGAAGAGGGAGGTAATAATCCCTCTTTACAAGGCACTGGTTAGGCCCCATCTGGAGTACTGCGTGCAGTACTGGAGGCCACACCTTCACAAGGACGTTAACCAAATTGAGGCAGTCCAGAGAAGGGCAACCAAAATGGAGGAGGGACTGCATCAGAAAACATATGAGAGCTGATTAATGGAGCTCAATATGTATACCCTAGAGCAAAAGAGGGAGAGAGGTGATATGATCGAAACATTCAAACATCTTAAGGGCATTAACAAGGTGAAAGAGTCTAACATGTTTCAATATAAGAAAAATAGCAGGACAAGAGGACACAGCATGAGATTAGAGGGAGGCCAATTAAAGGGTAATGTGAGGAAGTTCTTTTTCACAGAAAGGGTGGTGAATGCATGGAACAGCCTACCTCAGGAAGTGGTGAATATAAATACAGTGCAGGGCTTCAAACAGGCATGGGATAGGCTTAAGGGAGCAATACAGATAAGTATGAATAGATAGGTCATTGACAGAGCAAAGGCCGATGGCACATTCATAAGGCAGAAAAAGAAATGGTCAGACTGGATGGGCCTTGCGGTCCTTATCTGCCATCAACTTCTATGTTTCTATGCTACACTCTGATTGGCTGTTGTACTGGGCATTAGTCCCTCATAAATACCCAGTACAGCTCAGAGTGCCACATGTGTTTGTGAGCTTAATTGAAAAAGCTGTTTTTTCTGTTACGACTGTAATTAGACTTATAACTGCAATAAGTACCTTGCTGGTGGGGATTAGCCCGTGGCTGCACCTCAGGCCAGCCTTCCCCTGCAGCTGATCATTTATTTCCTGGAAATGACTGGACTTTGGTCATTACTGCTTAAGTATTGGAGTTAAGTCACATTCTGTTTGTTTTGATGTCCTTTCATAAGTGGGCCCATATGTTCAGTTTTCATTACCAAGAAACATGAATGGACTGTAACTCATCCTACCAATGATAAATGTAACTAAGCAACAACTTCAGAAAAGAAAAGAGAAAAAAACAGCATTTAGAAAGCACACAGCAGGAAGTTACTTCAGCTATGAGATGTCTTTAAGTCAAACAACATCATTTTGTTTGTTAGGCAGCAGGTATTATTTTGCAGCAACAGCATGGAAAAAAAGCAGGAGTACACTGCATTACAGAACAATAGTACATGGTTCAGTGTTGGGCAGCGAAATCTCTAAACTTTCAGATGCTGTTCTATCTTAGTAGTGATGTCACAACACTGCTGTACTACGGTATCTATGTCACAACTGCTGCACACCGGCATAGAAGAGATCAACATCACTGACAGCACCCCAAGTGAACTGTTTGTTAAAAGATGAACTGCTGGAAACGTTGCCAGCTGATGTAGCTGTTCTTTAAATCACATTAAATGGTTTAATCTTATCTTGTTGTTTGTCAATTCCTGTTTATCTGGCCACAGTTCAAGACAGAGTTAGAAAGAAGGTAAATGAATTTAAACACAGAGAAAAATGTAGGGGTAATCATACACAACAAGGCTGTGTTTCCATCAAGGAGCGAGATGACATCATAAAGCTTGACGGCAAAGCTCGAGTGGTCTCTTTGATGTCATCGCACCCCAAAATGCAAACATCAGCTATGTTGCATGTGGTTGTCCATACATGATTTTCTATAGTATATGTTTGTTTTAATTCATTTATCTTCCATCTAACTCTGTCAAACCATGGCCAAATAAACAGAAACCGGCAAACAGGATAAGATTACAAACATTTAATGTGATTTAAGTAATAACCTCATGAACTGGTAACATTTCTAGTAGTTCAACTTTGGACAAAACAGTTCACTTGAGGCATTTTCAGTTCTGCTGATATCTTTCTTATGAAGAATTTGCTGTGTAGGTAAGCATGAGGAATTGCAATAGACATGAGATTCTATGCTACTGAACCATAGAAGTGACATAGCTACTGTGGTACAACAACATTCCGACGTCACTACTGTGGTACAACTGCATTTGGCAGTGTATGGAGTTCCATACATTCTCTCTGCCATGTGGGGTTCCTCAGGGCTCTGTGCTGTCCCCTATGTTGTTCATGGTGTACTGTATTTGCTGTCATTGGGAGACACTGTAAGATGGTATGGGCTGAGGTTTCACTGTTATGCAGATGACACCCAGCTCTACCTGTCTTTTGCCCCCGATCAGGATAGTGTGGTCTCTGTTTTTAATGGCTGCCTCGTGGAGCTCCAAGACTGGATGCGGGCCAGCTGGCTATGGTTGAACCCTGGAAAGACTGAGGTGTTGGTGTTGGAGCCAGGTTGCGGGACAGAGAGGACAGGAGCACGGTCTGCCTCCGGGCTTTGGCTCGTGGGTAGCCAGCTCCTGTCCTCTGTTTGGGTGCAGAATCTGGACATGATATTTGATGGAGGGCTGACACTTCATTCACAGGTGTCATTCACAGGTGTCAGCTATAGTCAAATCCTCTTTTTACCATCTGAGCAGCATTGCCTGGATTAAGCATCTTGTTCCATCCCATGATCTTCTGACACTGATCCATGCCTTTGTGACCTCCAGCCTTGACTACTGTAACTCCCTATACCTAGGGCTTCCAGGGGTTGATATCTGCTGCTTACTGCTGGTGCAGAATGCTGCAGCTAGGTTACTGGTAGGCATTTCCCTGACCAGTCATATTACTCCTGTGCTGCGCAAACTGCACTGGCTGCCTGTTGGGTGGTGGATCACCTTTAAGTTCGGTTTACTGACCTATAAGGCCCTACACAGTAAGGGTCCTGGCTATCTGCAAGAGCTCCTGGTTCCTTACTGCCCTCCTGACCCCTCCGCTCTGTCGACAAGGGATTGCTAAAGGTCCCCAGGGTTCAATTGAAGACATCTGGTGTGAGAGTTTTTAGTTGCACAGCCCCGACCCTGTGGAATTCTCTACCTCATAGCATTAGAGAGTGGCTGACCTTGGAGAGCTTTAAGACAGCCTTAAAAACTTTATTTAGCCGTGCTTTAGGTGATTAGTGTATTCAAACTTGTAATTTTATCTTACAGATTTATTGCTGATATTTTTTTGTCCTATTTATGTCTTTTAATTCTGTACAGTGATTTGATACATGCTGAATTGTGCTTTACAAATAAATTTTATTATTATTATTAACATTGACCTATATACTATAAACATATAGTACTAAACAAAGTAATATATAGGTAACCATACAGAACAATGCAGATGTTTCTGTCTACAGGTGAGGCGACATCATAGAGACCTCTCAAGCTTTACTCTCAATGTCTGTGATGTCATTTCACCCATGAGTGGAAACACAGCCTTGCTGTGCATGGTTGTTCATATTATTCTATATATTTTAAAATGTTGGCCTTTTTGTTGCTGCATAAAGAACATTGAGTGAAAACAAATTGGCAACTTTTGTTCGGCTTCAGTTCAGACCTTCTGTGTTCAGTTTGGTTTTGACATTTCAGCCAAGGACACTTCAGATCTTCGGTGTTGGGGTTTAGTAGGCTACAAATAGGGGTAAGTGGTGCCCCTTAAGCACTCACCTACCCCCTTCAGTCCCAACATATTCCATCCTCCCCTGGTCCTCAAGTCAGATTAACCAAAAAAAAAAACTCAATCAGCAGCTGCCACAGTACCAGGTGCCAAAAAATGTTTTTTTTTTTTTAATTAAGCTTTTTGGTCCCTGTTGCCACCTCCTACCAACTGTTGATGGGGACGCATCTGTATTTTTTAGTTTCTCTCCCCTGACCCCCCCCCGAGGCCCCAGCACATGGCCGTGTGAGCGTGCGGAGGTATGCTTCACACTGCATGGCACCAGCTCAGCCCCTTCCACCTCCCGATACTTTTGCTGCCCCTTCTCCACATGTACTACCCACTGGACCTCCACCTGATGGAAGCGGAAGTACGGGGGGGTGCCAACCCATGCTCACCACCTTCAGAAGAGGACAGCTTCCCGCTGGCATGCTCAATCCTGCTCCGCCCCCTAAAGCCAGCAACCCAATTACCTGAGGTCCTGCCTGAACCCGGGTTGCCAGTATAGCATGAGGTAAGGAGTCTGGCACCTCAACCCTCTATGCCACCGGGCCAGCCAGAAAATGTTTTTTTATATAAAAATGTCTTCAGAGGGAGGAGGAAGCAGGTAGGAAATGACCAGGTTGGGAGGAGAGGTGGTCATAGAACTAGCCCTGGTCACCTGGGAAGCGCTAACAAAGTGATTCTGAGGTGGCCCAAAAGTTCAGCTGGGCCGAATCAAATGTAAAAGTTCCAAATTTCAGCACATTCACAGAATACAAATTAAGCACTGAGTCATTCTTAAAGAGCAACTCTCTCTTATAATAAAAAGTGCAAAAACACTACATTTACGTGGTATCCCATCAATACCATGGATTTGAAAAAGCATGGTGAAAAAATGCGCCATGTTATCCCTGTAGGAAGACAGAGGAAGTGCCGTGATACAATCTAGAACACTTCCTTTAGTTTATTATCAAAATATACACGTACATTGGACTTATGGAGTGCCAACTCCATATTAAGATAATAAGGTAAAGGAAGTGCAACACTGTAGGTGGCATATTTATGAGGACAGGGTCTTGACCAGACTTTTTGGATGGTGCAGATGATGTATTTTTTTGACCATGCTTTTTTGTATAGCACATAGAAACATAGAAACATAGACTTTGACGGCAGATAAGGACCGCTTGGCCAACCTATTCTGCCCATTTCCCTACCTAGAGGATAAGCTGCAGATCCTATTTAAGCAACAGCCTATTTCTTCCTAACCCCCACAAAAATTGCCTTATGCCTGCTCCATGCATTCTTGAATTCTCCACAGTTTTAGACCCCAGAACCTCCTCAGGAAGGCTGTTCCATGCATCCACCACCCTCTCTGTGAAAAAATACTTCCTCACATTGCCCCTGAGCCGTCTCCCCTCTATCTTCAAATTGTGTCCCCTTGTTCTTGCACATCTCTTTTTCTGAAAGATGCTACCGTCTTGGACTTTGTTGATTCCACTGAGGTACTTAAATGCTTCTATCATGTCCCCCCTCTCCCTCCTTTCCTCAAGGGTATACATATTAAGCTCCTTTAGCATCTCCTCGTATGGCTTCTCTTGCAGACCCTGCACCATTTTAGTTGCCCTCCTCTGAACTACCTCCATCCTGCCTATGTCCTTGCTGAGATGGGGTCTCCAGAACTGGACGCAGTACTCCAGATGGGGTCTCACCAACTGTCTGTAGAGGGGGATAACAACTTCCTGTTTTCTGTTGGTGATGTCTCTCCCTATACATCCCAGTATCCCCCCAGCCCTCCCTACCGCCTTCTCACATTGCTTGCCAACCTTAAGGTCATCTGATATGATTACCCCCAGGTCCCTTTCCATTTTTGTTGTTGTTACTACCTCCCCATTGTGTAATCTTCCCCTGGATTTTTGTTTCCCAGGTGCATTACTTTGCACTACTTTGCATTGAATCCAAGCTGCCATACTTGACCATTCCTCCAACCTTGCCAAGTCCCTTCTCATCCTTTCCATGCCTCCTTTGTATCAACCCTGTTGCAGATCTTTGTGTCATCAGCAAAGAGGCATACTTTCCTTCCAGTCCCTCTGCAATGTCACTTATAAAGACATTAAAAAGGACTGGACCCAGTACTGAAGCCTGCGGTACCCCACTAGTAACCCCTCTTTCTTCAGAATGGACTCCATTTACAATTACCTTCTGTGTCCTGTTGTTCAGCCAATGCTTTACCCAGGCTACCACCCTGGGACCCACTCCAAGGCTGGTTAATTTGACTACTAATCTTTTGTGTGGGACTGTGTCAAATGCCTTGCTAAAGTCTAGGTAGGCCATGTCCACAGCCCCTCCCTGGTCTACTACTTTGGTCACCCAGTCAAAGAAATCAATTAGATTCGTCTGACAAGACCTTCCCACACTGTGAACCCATGCTGCCTTGGGTCCTGTGCCCCACTGGCCTCTAGGTACTCAACAATTCTTCCTTCTGAAGTGATTCCATCACTTTCCCTACCACAGAGGTCAAACTGACAGGTTTGTATTTTCCTGCCTCTGTCTTGCTCCCACTTTTGTGAAGGGGAATCACATCAGCCTTCTTCCAGTCCTCAGGTACCACACCAACCTCCCATGATTTGTTATAAAGGGTAGTCAGTGGTGTCACTAGTTCTCTGCTTAATTCTTTTAGAATTCTGGGGTGAATTCCATCTGGACCCATTGCTTTGTCTACCTTCAGTTTCAGGAGTTCTTACAGAACCCTTTCTTCTGTGAAAGGACTGGGATTGACCCCCCCTCTCCAGAGTGCTTCTGTTAATTGAATTACGCATCTCCCCCACTTCCTCTTTTGTGAATACTGAACACAAGTATTCATTCAGTATCCCTGCTTTTTCACTGTCACTCTCTGCCCACCCACCATCCATTCTATTCAACCTCACTATCCCTCCCTTTGCCTTTCTATGCTCCCTGATATATCTATAAAAGGTTTTATCCCCCCTTCTTAACTGAGTTGGCTATCTTTTCCTCAGTTTGTGCCTTAGCTATTCTGACTACCCTCCATTCTTCCTTCTGCCTTAACTGGTACAGTTCTCTGTCCTGCTTCTTCTGTGTTTCCTTATACTTCCTAAATGCTATCTTTTTCTCCTTAACCTTCACCGCCACTTCTTTTGAGAACCATAGTGGCTTTTTCTTTCACTTTGATTTGTTTATTTGCTTAACACAAAGGCTTGTTGCCTCTGTGATGGCAGTTTTGATATTTCCCCATTGTTGCTCCACCCCTCCTTCTAGCCTGTTTGCTAGTGCTTTTCTAAGGCACTCTCCCATCTTGCCAAAATCAGCCCTCCTGAAGTCCAGAACCCTCACTTTTGTATGGCTTGACTCTGTAGCTGAGTTTATCGTGAACCACACTGTTTGGTGGTCACTTGTTCCCAAATGGCTACCCACTTCTAGATCTAAGATCCTCTCACTGTCCCCATTTGAGAGTATGAGGCTAAGATTGTTCCCTCACGAGTAGGTTCCAAAACTAGCTGTCTGAGGCATGCCACCTGAAGGGCATCAAGAATGGCCCTGCTTTTGGATGTGGCTGCAGCAAAGGTGCTCCAGTTAACATCTGGCATATTCAGGTCCCCCATCAACACTATCTCCCCTTTCTCTGCCATCCTAAGTATGCCTTCTATCATATCCTTGGCCATTCCTTCCCCCTGACATGTGGGTCTGTATACAACCCCTGTGCGGATTGTGGTGCCATTTCCAGTCTCTAAGGTGACCCACAGTGCCTCCTCTCTTCCCTGTTTACTCTTTTGTTTAGTTGCTTTTATCCCTTCCCTTACATAGAGAGCTACTCCCCCCTCTTCTGCCCTCCCTGTCTCTCCTGTAGGTTGTGTACCCTGGTATGTTAACATCTCAGTCATGATTCTTTGTGTACCATGTTTCTGTGACTGCTACTATATCCAGGCATCCCTCTTCCATCAAGGCCACCAGCTCAGGGAGCTTGTTGCCCAGATTACTGGCATTGGTACTCATTACCTTCCATTTCTTGATGGCCTTACCCCTTCATCAAGGCCACCAGTTCAGCACAATTTTGACATGGATCCCATTTACACCAGTTATATTTTAACATGTTTGCTAGCTATTCGTTATTGTTTTCGTTACTATCTCCTGCTGTCGTGTCTACTAAATATTGTAGATAATGTAAAAATTATTTCACAGAGCTTTTCAAAATGTTTCTTACTCTTCTCTGCTAGCAACACAATTGCTGTTTGTGACATCACAGTCTGTTGTCATGGTGAGCTCTATGGTGCCATAAAGACACTATGAGGTTAACAGGGGAGAGGCAAGTGTTTTCAAATGTTTTCTATACACACCTTTTAGATGGACTATCAAGATGGGCAGACAATTTTGGAAAGGAACATTGAAAATGAAAAAACTGTATTCTCTAGTAATGTGCAACAAATGGAACATCTTGTTTACGAAAGCACATGCTGAAGTGCAGAGTTGCTCTTTAAGTAAGAATGCTTATTAAGCCACATTTTCTTCTTAAATGATAGGTTTTGCACATTAAATAAATTGTATAAAATTGACAATTTTTATTAAATTTTTATGCCTTCAGTGATCCCTAGGCAGAATTATATCCCATGTTATTAGAACTCTTCCAGCTAATTATCATACTTTTCTGAATTTGTGATTTCATTTACATACATTTTGGTTTTCTTCCCTTGGCCTGTTCACCTTTTGTTCTTTATGAATGTTTCAGCAAAACATGAGGAAAAGTCTCTGCCTTTCCTTTATTCTCACAAAAAAAGCAACATTTCCATTTGTGTCTTATTAGCTAGTCTCTAATGTTATCAAATCTAACAGCTTTAAGCACTGCTTCGAAGAGTTTCTCCATAGTCACCAATTATGAATGGCAAGGTTCAAATTATTTATATTCTATAAATGACAAAAGTGAGAAAAAATATATTCCTCTGCTGTTTCTTCAGCTGGTTGTCAGTGTACAAATATAGAGAAATACAAACATTAAGGCCCAGATATTCAAACTGCGCCAGTCTGAGGCGCAAGCCCCTGCGCTGCTCAAAATAGTTGCGCAGGGGTGTGGCTGAGTATTCAAAGGAGTTAGCGCTGTTGAGCAACTCCTTTGAATATCACCCCTTGTTACAGCACTTGCGAAGGCTGCAGTGGAACTTGCGCCACCGCAAGTTGCCAGAGTTGAGCATTAAACTTGCGGTGGCGCAAGTACCATTGCGCCATGCTCAAATTTCCGATATTCAAAAGGTGACATGCAAATGGGGCCATAATTTATGCAAGGCGCAGGGGGAGCCATTTGCATCTATTTATGGCCCCATTTGCATGCCATTTGCATGTAGGTGCGCCGATCCCCGAGGACTTGCTCCTGGCTACCCTGCTAGGCAGCAGCCGTCGGGGACGACGCACAATGCAGCCCGATCGTGGGCATCACAGTTACATGACACCCCCCCACACACATCTCCCACAGCCCGATCGCGGGCAGAACACGTACATCGCCCCCACCACACATGCCCACAGCCCGATCGCGGGCAGAACCGTCATGTAAGCCCCCACACATCACCCACAGCCCGATCGCAGGCAGAACACGTGCATGTCGCCCCCACATCACTCACAGCCCGATCACGGGCGAACCTGCCATGAACCCCAGTGCCCGATCGGGCAGAATGTAGCTCTCCCCAGCCGAATAACTCCCTGGTGGTCAGTGGACGTAAAGCCCGATCGCGGGCAGAATATCACCAACCTACCCCCCAAACATCTCCCTGGTGTCTAGTGTCCCCCACCCACCACAAGCCCCTCACCTCCCCGCGGCGGCGGGCGACAGCATCACCGCCTGCCGCCCCGCCGCCCCGCCGACTGACTGTCGGTAGGACTGCCGCCCGATGGTGCCGAGCTACAGCCAACGGGCGTGCAGCCCACCATATGACAGTCAGATTTGTGAATCCAAATCTGGACGCCATCTGACATCAGCAGCCACGGGCGTGCAGCTCACCATACATGACAGTCCAGATTTGTGAATCACAAACCTGACTGTCATGTACGGTATGGCTGCACGCCCATTGGCTGTAGCTCTGCACCAATGGGCGTGCAGCCCCACCGACAGTCAGTCGGCGGGCGGGCGGGCGGCAGGCGGTGGATGCTGTCGCCGCCGGGCGCGGGGGGAGCGGGTGGAGGGGCTTCGTGGGTGGGTGGGGGGACACTAGACACCAGGGAGATGTTTGGGGGTTGTGTTGTGACATTCTGCCCGCGATCGGCTTTTACGTCCACTGGACCACCAGGGAGTTATTCGGCTGGGGAGGGTTACATTCTGCCCGCGATCGGGCACTGGGGGTTCATACAGGTTCTGCCCGTGATCGGGCACTGGGGGTTCATACAGGTTCTGCCCGCGATCGGGCTGTGGGTGATGTGGGGGCGACATGGACGTGTTCTGCCCGCGATCGGGCTGTGGGAGATGTTGAGGGGGACATGTACGTGTTCTGCCCGCGACCGGGCTGGTGGGGGGCACAGGGACTGAGTTGGGGACAGCCAGGGTGGCAGCTGCTTGTGTTGGCGCCTGCAATGCAGCAGCTCACCTGTGGGTGGCCCTCAACTTAAGCCTTTTTTTGGCTCAAGCTTGTGCGGGCGCAGGTTGGGGTTGCGATGCAGAACTCTGCGCAACCCGGACTGAATATCGGGCTGCGAGGTTATGCATGGATCCTCCCCCTCCTGTTGGGCATGCATTCATTTGCATTGCTCTCTTGCGCAACCTGTTGCCAGTGGCGTAACTGCCTCCTGCTGAATATCGCAGAATGGCGCATTTTGGACTTGCGCATGGCGCAACCCTGTTGCGCATGGGTCAACCCTTTTGAATATCTGGGCCTAAGTGTTTTGTAAATGAGGTATCACATACAGTAACTCTGCTTGTTAATCAAATACAGTATCAGGGCTAACTAGCACTGAAGGTAAGGCAGCAGCCCTTGATATTCGGAAAAAAAAATCATCATATAAGTTTATTTTTAGCAAAAATGTATTTCTGACATTATCCTTAGAGTCATCCAAAGTGTATTTTTTATTTTCTGAGTTATCTTTTAAACAGCTTTTATAGTTAGTTTTACAGTTAATGACTCAGTTCATTACAGATGGCTGCCAACTTCAATTTTTAAACATCTCTTCTGTCAAGGGTATCTGCTGAATGCACATACTGGATTCATACTGTGGATGTATTAGGATGGTGCTGCCAAATGCTTCTCATGGTAATCAGTTTGGCATTGTTCCAAAATATTACATTTTTATGGTGGGAATGACACAAGAGCTGGAACTTGTAAAACACAAAATATCATGTCTTTATTCAGGAATAACAGAAAAAAAAACCTACATGTGACTAACAGATACTGTTGAATTAAAGGGCCTAAAAGCTGCTTACAGATCTCACCTGGTGTCATTTATTATTCCATTCTGATTGTCTTCTATAAATTATGTAACAATTTGTTTTATGTTTCCTAGCACTGTGGTCTAGGGCACTGAGCTGCAAACCTGGAAACCTGGATATGAATCCCACAGCCCCAACCTCCATACTGTGTGACCCTAAGTAAGTCACTTAACTTCCTTTTGCTCCCAGGTCACACCTTGAAACAAGCTTTGGCTTAGTGTGCCTTTCTTGGTTAAACTATTTTCCCTGCCCCCCCTTTCCTTTTGAACATCGCTCTCTGAATGTATTGTATTTTCTGCTCTGTGTATTTGTTCCTTGTGTTTTATTAATTGCATGTCCAAGATCATACTGTAAAAGGGCCCTGTGGCCCACTGCAATTATCCAGTTAACACCATTTTAAATAAATTAAAAAAAACTTGTATAAAAAGGGTACAATACCTGTCAATTGAATAGGGCATGAATTCCTCTAGAGTGTGCATGCTGGGGTAGGAGGTCAAGGATGTTGTTCTACTTTCCTAAATCTGAGCCAGATCTGAGAAGTGTGAAAAATAGTACTGGACACATAAACCATTTCACTAAATTTCAATAACATGGCATGTGCACAGATTGACTAGTAAATAATTGTTACCTAAACTTGACATTCAGTATAATGAATCTGGTTGACTAGGTTTATACTGTGTTTCAACTTTACAACTCAGTGCTGTGCTAAGCTGCAAAATTTGGGTTGACTTTCTCTCAGATTCAGGTAAGCAATACGACACAACAGGATGTGCATTAGACAGTTCAAATGTATGTCTATGGGGCGTATTGAAGCATGAGGCTACAGGCCAAGTGCGTTCAATCTCCTAGCCATGGTTCAGAACTGATTAGTAAATTGGATAAGAGATTGGTTGTTTGAAAGGAAGCAAAGGGTATGCGTTTTGGAAGAACTGTCTGACTGGGCTGCAGTCACAAGCAGAGTCCCCCAAGGATCTGTTTTGGGACCATGCTTATTTAATCTTTATATCTCTACCATGAAATCAAAAAACAGACATTTGGTTGTCTAAATTTGTGGACGACATGTGTATTGGTTTTCCAGTCAATAGTCAAATGGATGCATTGATACTGCAAGAAGCACTTGGTGATTTAGAGACCTGGGCAAGGGAAAACATGGCATCATTTAACATCGACAAATGTATGGTAATGCACTTGGGTAAGAAAAATCCCAAAGTTGATTATATTCTAGCTGGCCAGATTCTCAGAGTAGTACATGAGGAACAAGATCTGGGGATTAGGGTTAGTAATAACCTTAAATTCCACTCACATTGTAACCAGGTGGTTAAGAGGACCAATGGTATTCTGAGCTGCATACATAGGCACATCAAAAGCAGGAATAAAGAGGTTTTGATCCCTCTTTACACCTCTCTGGTGCAGTCTCACACTGAGTACTGTGTGCAGTTCTGGGCCCCAGGTAATAAGGGGGATGTAAATGCCCTGGAGAGGGTCCAGCAAAGGGAAACAAAAAGAATTAGTGAAGTTCAGGATATGAATTATGGTGAGAGACTAAAGAGTCTTGAACTTTATTCCCATGAATATCGTAGGTTAAGAGGGGACGTATGCCTCATTTATCGGGCACTGTCTGACAATCAACTTTGGGAGCGACTGGGCCTAAATCTTAGGGATCAGTTTTATAATACGCGTGCTCACCCCCTACAACTTATGGTGGATAGGTTTACTACACGGGCCAGTATGCATTGGTTCTCAGTAAGGGTGGTAACAATTTGGAATGCACTGCCCATTGAGGTTGTGGGTAGTAAAACAATGCTATCCTTTAAGCATTCCCTTGATTGTCATTTGAATAGTAATAATATTAAGGGGTACTAGTTGACTGCTAAGGTGAGCCAAATGACTTTGGTCTTTATAGAGCTCAGGATCACCTCTGAAACCTATGAAACCTATAATGCACATCCCCAGAGTGGCTTATTGTACTTACAAAATGAGACTGTGCATTCTACATGGGGTTTCTAGTTTTAGCCATGCATTGGACACTTCTGATGTATGGCTAACAACCCATCAAAATAGCTGAAATCCCTTCTCCATTTCATAAACTGCCTTAAACAAATTTTGAAGTTTTAAAGAGCTACTGACGCCTCAAATAAAACTTTAAAAAACATAATAATTAGGTATAATTCTGCTTGCATTTCATTTATATTTTGTGTATTTCCCCTCCTCTTTACTTATTACAAAGGAAATTTTCATGAATATATGATCTTTAGCCATCAGAGTTCCTTTACAGTTCGCCTGCCTCTATAGCTTACTCCCTACTTCAAGTCATAATTCTCTGTTGTGACATCACAATCTATTGCCATGGGAGTAACTGTGCTATCACAAGCAGTGCTCTATGACTTCAGGTAGGGGGAAAGCAGCAGTAATAGATAAACTCTTCAGGAGCAAATATCCTGTTTTCATGCAAATTACATCACTACTAAATAATGGGAAGGAGGAATGCAGAACTAATGGGAAATACAAGCTGGACTGTGCCTAAATATTACGTTTTGTTAAAGTTCCCCTGAACATGTCAGCAGCTCTTTAATGGCTTTACTGCTCCATGTTTGGTCAGTTAACAGTATGGAGTATCAGGTACAGTCATAAAAATGTAAACATATTTTTTTAAATTACAGAAGACTTCATTTAACTTCTTAATTCATTATTTTTCATTCCTTTCCCATTCTTCCTACAGTTGCCATCCAGGTTAAGCTCTCCCTTTTTCCTAGCTTCTTCAGCCAATTGAGTAGCACATGCTGAGGTGAGAGCCATTACGCCTGAGGTCAGTGATGTAATCAGAACACCTCTGTGGTGGGGGCCGGGGTGTGGCTAGCAGCTGACAGAGGCCAATGCCTTTCTCTGGCGGTCCAGTCTGTTACGGATAAAATACAAACTTTGAGACACTCTAACTCTTATTTCAGGAAAAATAAGTTTTAGATTTGTTTTCCCCACTTCAGTTTACCCCAGGGAGCTTTCTTTTCACTAAACTTTAGTTTGTGACTTCTGTCAATGGGGAGACCCAAGCATGTGCAGTACCAGGAACAGACTCAAGGAACTGGTGGTGAACCCTCAAATGCAGTCGTATTGAAAACAATTAAATAGCTGAACGCATTTGTTAAGAAATTAGACAAAAAGGTATATAACTACAGTGAGGGTCAACATGGTAGAAACTAAAGTAGATCAAGTGACTACAGACTTGCAGAAGTTGAGAACAATGGCTGAGAGGGTTGTTACCACCACAGCTGGCCTCATCCAGGAGAACAGACTCGAGCACCTTGAAAATGATGCTCCATCAGCCAACATCTGATTGCTGTGGGTCCCAGAAGAATTAGAGGGACAGGACCTGTTGGCTTTTGTATCACTCACATTATCTATGTTATTGGGATTGGGCTCTCACCAAGAAAGAGTGCCCACCAGAGCCTAGCAGATCAACATACGTTGGTAACCAGTGCAGGAGGGGATGTAAAGAGTGATACCCCTAGTTATATTGGGACCTGAGATTAAGGAGCAGATTTTGCAAGCTGCAAAGGAAATATGACAGCTGCAGCTTACTGATGATGATACACAAATGTTTTGTTTTCCTGACCTTTCTTATGCGATCAGACAATGGAGGAGATTCCTTGATGGCATTTGATCTTAATTAAGGCAGTTCAGGATCTCTCACACACTAGTGTTTCCTGCAAAACACAGGCTATTTTACCTGGGTAAGATCTACTTATTCACAGTCGCTGCTGAGGCAGGGAAAAGACTCCTTAAAATAAAAGCTGAATTTTCAAACAGGAGTACTGGTGAGTACATTAAGGATTAATGGAGATGACTGTATTAGGAAAGTAATTATTCCAGCTCATCTATACATTAGTTTTCTCAGCTAAACAGTATTGAGATTGCGACAGGTTCTGCTGTTAATAGGTTCATGGTCAGCAACCGACTGGTGATAGGGTAAAACTGATGCAAAGTTTGTGTTATTTTTTTGGGAATTGGAGGAAGTTCCCCTATTGAGACAGAGAGAGCATCTAGGAGTTTTTGATGGAGATCAATTGCTCCAGGACAGCACTGACCACATGGTTGCTCAGTCATGGTGCTATATACATCCCCTTGGCTGAACCCTGCATGGAGCTACCTAATCCCCAGTCAGCCTTCTGGTAGAACATAAAGGGCTTAAAGTTCACTGTTAATACCACCAGTTTTACCTGTTAAAGTTGCTCATATTGAAAATTACATGTGTTTCAGTAGTCTGTGCCTGTTGCACTGCATATTATGTTTACATTCTGAATGATGCTTGATATCGTGAAGAACTGGAGAGTAGATGGAATTTCAAAAACTGGAGACACAAACATAGAGTACATTCTGTTTGGGGCACATTTGTATCCATGACCAGTTGAGTTAAGGCATATTAGTTCAAAATGTTTGAATCCAACTGAAGGCCTGGGCCTATGGGTTATGTCATATTTCTCTCATTTTCCCTATAAGTAGTTGGATGATGCCAAAGGAGTCTGGGGAAGCTGTTATATTTCTATTATCAGGACATATTATTGACTACATGACCATTTGAGAGGTATTTTGACCGATTCAAGAGTGTTTAACTCAGGGACTTATCTGCATAATATTTCACTGAAATCCAGTTCATGGTCATGGTGCACATGGCCATTACAGGACATTTTTGGACACTGAAGTTATTCTACTTTGAACTTCAATTTTATGAAACCCCATTATGAAGTAACAGAGAGATGAGAGTACAAATCCTTAGCCTTTCCAATACTTGATTGCTGTCTTGGAACCCTGGATATGTACATTGTATATGTTCTTATTTTTGGTTTATTTTTTTAACCCCCTTGTCTCCAAAGGATGGCTGCCCTTTGGCTCAGACCCCCCAGACCCATCACCCCGATGTCCACTAGGACTTACCAGCCAGGCAGTACCCCTATGGCTTGCCCCCCCGGTGGAGCTGAGGGGGTCCTCTAACTTCTGTAGAGGTCAGGATCCAGCAGTTGAACTGGTGTGCCCAGCTAATCCAGTGCTGGTATCATGTGAACAAGGCAACCAAAATTGGGTGCCTACAAAAATGATGACTCAGTTATGGTGCCTGTGTTCATGGCTGCCTAGCAGAGGGGGTGATCAGATACTGAGGTGGGCGAATAGAGCGAAAGGAAGTACACGCATATACACACATGCACATGTGTGGGGGAGAGACAGGGGAGGGATGGCATGTGGGAGAGGGTGTGGTGGGCAGCTGCCGAGCTGGTCCACTAGCATGGAGGGGAGGGTGATTAGATGGGAGGTGCAAGGTGCAGGGTGCAGGGCTCGGGTACACGTGGCATGTTTTTTTCCCAATATGCGGCTTTACATTTTTTTAAGGTTTTCATCCCCCCTGACATACATCCCCCCCGGAGTTGAGAATCCATAAGTAGGGGGGTGTGGAAGGTGTAGATCCTCACATGAAAACCTAATCCTGTAGGTTTCGGGTGCCCTTGTTATCCTCGTTGTGAGTGTGTACTGCCAAAATTAATTTTTGACGATGTACTGTACACTCGCCCTAAAAGCAATCGCTATATTTTGATTGCCCTTATGACATGGAACCCCAGTGCAGAGCCTGTGAGAGTCCAAGTGCCATCCTGCTGCCGGCATGTGCTTTTTTCTGTTCTGTTCTCTGGTGCAGAGGAAGTGGCATACAATGACGCCAATGGCCAAGCTGAATGTGCTCCCATATGCAGCATTTTGGGTGTCTGTCCCATCTCTGCCCCTTCCCAGTGTTTGGTCATGGTGTTCTTGACCTCCAGCTGCCACTAGGGATCATGCTAACACCGGGCACCGGTCCCACCCCAATTTTTGAAATCTTTGTGTGGTTATGAAGTATTTATTAAAATCTTCATGCTACATGCATGCTGTTTTTGTGCCAGGTAACAATTTTCAAAATCTTCATGAGGTTATAAAGTATTTGTTAAAATGTTTGTGCTGCAAGACAATTGTGAAAATATACACGCTGCTCAACTGTGTTCAAAACGTATGTAACTACCTGATGGTTTTCAATATTCAAACACAAATCCTTCATAAAGATTACAAAAATCTACATGCTGCACAGAAGTTTTGAAAACCTACATACTTCAGGAAGATTTTGATTATCTATGTGTTACACAACAGTTTTTAAAATCTATGTACTGCCAGCTGGTTTCCAAAATGTACTGTACGCGCTGCAAGAAGATATTTATTTTGAAAAACTACATGCTGTGCAATGGTTTTAAATTATTCTTTAACAAAAACTTTATTTTGGACACCACACCTTGACCTACGCCAGTGATCCAAGTTCAGGAATGAGCCTGGGTCATTGGGGGGTGGCTGGGGAGAGGGTGGAAGCTGGATTGAGCCTCAAGGCAGCTTTCCTCTCCTGGGGAAGGATCTGGTCACTCCTGCCACCCAGCTATACCCAAGTGGAGGCCTGTGGGTAGTGTAGCGAAGGAGTGGCAAGAATAGGGAGGGTGCTGCAGATTGTGGTGTGCGCGTGCCTCTGCACTCGCGCACACAACTGCAGCAAGGGGAAGGAAGAAAATGGAAGCTGAGAGGCTCCATGAAGGTCCTGATGGTGATCCAGGTGATAGGGATGCTGGCCAAGAATGGATGCAAGCACCCGGGGGTGGGGGGGCAGAGCCTGCCTGCCAGCCCTGCCAAAGTACCAGGGGCATAAAATGTTGATTAAATAAAACAGCTTTACTTTTAAATAAAAAACATATCCCCCCATCCATCTTACTGTACAAATGACTATTTAAACAAGTAGCAGCAATCTGTGTTCTCCTAACAGAAGTTTACACTAGCTCTTTGGACAGGTAAAGAGTTGTACTGCCATATTAGTCTGAGAGTAGAACTGATGCACAAAAATAGGTGATAATACCTTTTATTTCACTAATAGAGATTTATTACACAAGTTTCTCAGCAATAAAATTGGCAGCTTTACCTATCAACTCCCAAAACATACACGTTGAGAATCGTATAATGCTTTACATTGATAATCATCATCTAGATTTATTGGACAGCATAATTGAGAAAGTACATTGTCTTTTGCAAATGCATCCAAACAGATAAAAATTACAAAATATAAAACATACAAAAAGTTGAAATCATTTATTTTTTTTTTTTGCAAATAACTGTACTTTATTATAATAACAACAAGACATACACATCATCCCCCATCCCAAATAAACCCCTTACATCATGGTACAATGAATGGGATAAGATACAAGAGGTAAAGTAAAAAAAAAAAACCACCAACCCACCCCAAATCCATCCCACCCACTTGGTCTGGCAGCCTGACAAATAAAAACCTAGTAAAAGAAAATCTAAGTTCCATGGGGATCAGTATAAAGGAGTAAAAGAAAACTGTATCCTGATATGGTGATCCCTTTAACCCGTTCAAGGCAAAAAAGAAGATGAATAACATCTCAGAATGGAGAGAAAGAGGAAGACTAGAAGTGTATGGTGGAAAGGGGTAATAGAAGAAAAAAGAGAAGAAAAGAGAAGAAAAAGAGGGGGGAGAGATAAACATTCTGGTAGGCTACTTCAACTGCTCTACAAAAGGTGGGGTGAAGTAAGGAGTTGAATCGCCTGCTTTGAGGGTATGGAAATATGCTAAGTGATAGTTACACTAGTAGCCAAATTTGTCTTTTAAACATTGATATAAGTTGCCCCAACATTTGTCAAATTTCCTGCTTGAATTGAAAAAAATGGCCACAACCCTTTCCGCATTTAAGGCTTCCAGGAAAGTGTCCCACCATTCTTTACATGAGGGTATTCCCTCTCTTTGCCAGTAACGGAGAAGTAACAACTTAGCCACTAAGGTGATTAAGGCTATCTGGTGTTTGTGAATTGTCGACGGGATATAAGTAAACCTGCCAAGGATGCAAGTCTCAAGGTTAAAATGCAGCACTACATCACAGAAGGGAGTCATCCATAAACGGATTAAGTCCCAGAACTTGACCACTTTGGGGCACTCCCAAAGTTTATGTAGGTAGTAGCTAAGGGTTGCCACAATCCTGGCATTTTGGGATCTATGTTTGTATATGCGCCAAAGTTTAGCCGGGAAAGATATGTTGTGTAAAATCTTAAATTGAAGACCCCGCAGTCTATCTTGTTTAATACAATTATATAGATCCTGCCAAACCTTTGTCCAAGTCTCTTCTGACCAGCTCAGGGACAAATTCACCTTCCAGTAATGCAGAGCAGGGGGAGGCCTCAGAATCTCTTTGTGTTAGAATAAATTTATAAATCTTAGATATCGCTTTGTTAGATAGCGCAAGATCTTTTATTCTCTTTGTCAAACTTCCAGCCTTCTCAAGCCCCGGTCCGCCTCTCAGGAAGGAGCAAACACATCTTCGAATTTGGTAGAGCCGAAACTTATCCTTTGGGTCTATCATAAACTTTCCCATCAGTTCTGAAAATGGGACAGGGTGGCCGTCTGAAACAAAATCAGCAATTCTGAGTTTGTGGGGGGAGTTGCCTACGCACCTTCTTAGTGGTTGATTGCCAACCAGTAGGTTCGGATTGTTAATAAGGGGTTGCATCAAATCTTTTTTAAAGGGAATGTTTAAGAGTGAGTATAGCTGGTGAAGAGCTCTAATATCCCAGCCAAGTGGGGTACCTTTGAGCTTAGGAGGAATTTTGGACCAGGGAGAAAATAGCAGGGACTCTAAATCCAAATTAACACTTTGAGCCATCAAACGGTCTAGGATACCACTTGCTGTAGTTGTTAATGTTTCTGAAGCCCATTGAGCCGATCTTGCCACATGACTTGCCAAGTAGTAAATTTAGAAGTCCGGTAATTGTAGGCCCCCTTCTTCCCTATGCCGGGTGAGTTTTCGATAAGCCCTGCGAGGGGGGTTACCGTTCCATATAAAGTCAGAACAATATTTATGACAAAGGTTGAAGAAGGATTTTGGAAGATACACATTGAGGTTAAAAAGAAGGTAGGAAATTTTCGGCAAGATCATCATTTTTATTGTATTAACCCTTCCCCAAAAAGATAGGGGAAGCTTAGTCCACCTTCCAAGGTCCTCCTTGATCGATTTGAGGAGGGGCTTAAAATTCAGATCAGGTAACTCAGTTAAATCTTTTGAGATTTTTATACCCAGATATGGAAGGGAATTCGTCTGCCAGCACAGGCCTAAGAGGAACACCAAGTTCGTTGCAGGTGGGGAGACTGGTAAACCAAAGTTTTACTTTTGTTCAATTTGTATCCAGAAAATTCACTAAAGCGTGAAATAATAGAAAACAGCTGTGGAAGGGAGGCCTGACTATGCCATGTATGAATTAATAAATCATCTGCAAAAGCGGACACTTTGAATTCAGATTTCTCTATACGCACCCCATAAATACCTGTATCCGTCTTGATGGCTCTAATAAGTGGCTCCAAGTATAAGTTAAATAAATATGGTGAAAGGGGGCACCCTTGTCGTGTTCCCCTCATTAACAAAAAAGGGGGTGAAATCAAATTATTGCAAGAGATCCTCGCAGAGGGGCTTGTATACAGTATCCGGATATAGCCCAAAAATTTATCCGGGATACCAAATTTGAAAGCACCTCAAACATGAATTCCCTACCCACCCTATCGAATGCCTTTTCTCGTCTATGAGACCAGAGGGCTTCCCTATCTGGGCTCGAGACTCCTGTATTAAATAAAACAGCTTTCTAAAGTGGTCTGTGGACGAGCGCCCCGCCACAAAACCAACTTGCTCGGGGCTCAATAGCCCTGTCCAGGCTGCTTTCATCCTGTTGGCGAAAATCTTGGCAAAGATTTTAATATCGATATTTAATAAAGATATTGGCCTGTAGTTTGTCACCAGATCCGGGGGTTTGTCCGGCTTTGGCAGGAGGATAATCCTTGCCTCAAAGAGGGAGTAGTCTTCTTTCCCTTTCTCATACCAAAAGGCATACAGTTGGTGTAATAGCGGTACCAGAGTCTCTTTAAAAGTCTTGTAGAACAAAGCAGTAAACCCGTCTGGGCCTGGTGCTTTGTCAAGTTTCAAGGCGTCAATAGATTGTGAAATTTCTTCAAGCGCGAGGGGGGCCTCTAAGATCCGACTAAGGTCTTGGGAGAGTTTGGGAAAGGGAATATCTATGAGAAATTCTCTCATTCTGGAGATCACATCTGGTGGCAGTGGCTCACTTGAATATAGATTCCTATAGAAATCAACAAAAATATTCAGGATATCCTCTGGGCCAGAAATCAAATCACCCGTCTGTGGGTGTTTTAGCGTGGCAACCCACCTTGCCGCTGCTCGCTGTTTCAACTGCCATGTCAGCATCTTCCCAGCTTTACTACCTTGTCCTATATATGACACCCTCAAGCTAAAGGCTGATTTCTCTACCCTCTCTTTCATGGTCTTTTCATACCAAGCTCTTAGAGAAGCAAATTCTTGCTCTTGGGAATAAGACCTTGATTTCTCACCTATGCTGTCCAGGGTCTTAATTCTTTCCAAACAGTTAGATGATAAACGCATGATGTTCTTCTTACAAATTGATGCCAGCCTAATGAGCTCACCTCTCTCCATGTGGCCTTCAGTGCCACCCACACCCGGTCAACTGCTTGCAGCGATCCCCAGTTAGAATTAATGGAGTAGGACATAAAGATTCTGAATCGATCCAGTAAGGAGGGGTCCTTAAGTAAATGGTTGTTTAGAGACCATGAATACGATCTGGGTGGTAGCGATAGTGGCTGGCACTGGAGGCCAATGGAGGAGTGATCAGAAATTACTCGACTAGAGATGGTGACCTCATGGACCAGGGGAAGGATCTGGTGGCTTACTAAAAAATAGTCTATTCGGGAATAGCTTTTATGGACCGGAGAGTAAAAGGTGTATTCTCTAGTAGTACGGTTGAGTAATCGCCATGGGTCGGATAAACCTATCGAGGACATAAATTCTAACATTGCTCTCTGAGCTGGAGACGGAGGAAAACCTTTGGACCATGAACGGTCCAAACAGTTGGATTGGACCAAATTCCAATCCCCACCTAAAATTATTGGTTTGTCGGCTAAGGGAGCAATAAGGACCGCCAGCTGTAAAAAAGGATGGAGATTCCTGGTTGGGTCCATAAATTGACCCTATCACTAAACTTGCACCTGCCAATTTGCCCACGACAAAGACGAACCTACCTTCTGGGTCTGAAATTACCTCTGATGGAAAGAAGGGGACTTTATTGGCCACTAAAACAGCTACACCTCTTCTACTCTAGAGAACCCTCACTTAAAAACTTGGCCCACCCATCTTTTTAGAAAATGGAGCTGTTCGGGGGTCATGTGTGTTTCTTGTAGAAATACTATTGAGGGATTAAATCGCGCCAAATGGTTTAAAACAATATATTTCTTTTTGTTATCTCTTCCCCCTTTTATATTCCAGGAAATAATATTCAAATCAGAAGCCATATAGAAGACTATACAGGATACAACTTGGAATGTTAAGCTGCCAGACCTCCCCCCCCAGTAACCCCAACATACCCAAAAACTGAAAAAAGAATAACCTCACCATTAACCAAACCCGCCCCCTTACCCTAATCTCTACTACTAAGATAACCCCCGGCCCCAGGCCGCCTCCAAACTGATGGTCCGTGGCACGCTCAGAAAGTGGGGCCTCTCTCTCTCCAAAAAGAATTGGTTAGGCTAACCTCTCGACTTTAAGGCTTAATAGTACTATAGTAATCTTACTTAAACAAATTATTTTATAACTCAGATGGAATAGTCTCGCTTAGATCCATATATGAGGTTACAAAAGGGGTGGTCTGTAAAACTCGAGTTGGGGCTACAGCCACTACCTTTGTACTAAAATGGTTTGGACAGGCTGATCATAATAGTCCCGAAGAATTGTTATATAGCTGAGAAACTAAAACAATACAACAATGTTATATAACAACGCTAACATTCTAATAACTCGGCCCTTAAGAAACGTAACCATAGAGTCAATGGATGTGGGCTTGGTCCACTAACCCCACTAGTAACCAACAGCCTATAGTAAAAGTATTATGGGTAGGGGTTCCAGACCGGCCCCAAAGAAAAGCGGGGTGGATGAATCTGATTCAGCAGTGTACCCGACTTCCATAAAAACACAGGGGGTCTCCCACTCGAGAGGTCACCCATTAGGACTGTTTCAGGTAGAGGCGTCCATTGCCAAACACGGCGTAGCAGCCATCGGTGTCTAAAACAGCTCGAGTGATTTTTCCTTTAGGGCCCCTTATCAGGGGTACCACTAGGTCCCTCTTTCAGGCATAATGAAATATGACCATAAGGATTGTATCTTAAATATGCTAGATCTGTTGACCTTATAGTTAACTGTATACAAAGAGGAAAAAGGGGGGGGGGAGGGGAAGTAAAGGTAAGATAGACATGGTAACGCTGGTCATTTAGTGTCCATCATTTGGAAACTTAAAGAGATGGTTCCGCATTGTGTAGTAGTATAATCAGTTCAGAACAGTCTGGTATGTACCGAAAGCTTCTTCATAAACAGTTCTTTTCAGGTTTTATGGAAGAGGTCTGGAAATAATTCTTTTAGCACCTTCAGCGCTTCTTCTGGCAAGTCGAACAGCTTCTTCCCTTCCTTGAGGGTGACTTCAAGCTTGGCAGGATATAACATGCGGTGTTTTATCCCGCAGCCCAAAGCTTGAGGTGATAGGTCGGAAGCTAGCCACGCCATCCTGCTCTTTTATTGTTAGATCAGGCACTACTCAAGTTTCTACCTCCCAAAGGATTGTTGAAAGTTTCCTTGCCTCCTTCAGTATGTGTTCTCGATCGAGGTAATTTAGGAGTTTCAAAATTATAGGCCTCGAGGGTCTGCAGGAGGAGGTTTTGCTCTTAAGGCCCTTTGTCCCCTTTCAATATATTCAGGCCCATTAGAGAGGGGCCTATTGTTCTTTTAGGAATTTTTGCAAGAAAACAATTGTATTTGGCCCTTCCTCACCTTCTGGCAGCCCAAGCAAAACAAGATTGTTCCTGCGGTTTCTGCCTTCGAGATCATCGAGGCGATCTTCTAGTTTTGCTAACGATCTCCTGAAATCTATCATGGCAGGGCCTTGCTTTTCTGCATTCCGCTCAAGGGAGGATATTCGGGCTTCTGCATCGGTGACCCGCCGAGCCAACTGTGTTAATGCGGGCTTGAAGTCTGCAACATCTTCTATCAGCTTGAAAAGCGCATCTTTAATAGTTGTAAGGTCTCCGTAGATCCGCGAGGGCGTTAGGTCTTCTGGTGGTGCCGCCGGAGAAGAGCTGCGTCGGGGACGCTTCACCTCCAATTCCTGCTTCTGTTCATCCATTTGGTCAACGGCATACAAATGCTCCTCCGATCGTTTCTCCAACCTGTCCCCGAGATGTCGATGCGAGCAATGTGTCACAAAAAAGGCTAGAAGGTTTTATTTTTTATATTTTAGCGAGAGAGAGCCCCTTAGCCGCTTGCTACGCTTTCAGGCGCATCACGTGACTCCGTGTCCTAAGTTGAAATCATTTATAAAACAGTCATTTAGGAGTTAGTAAAATCAATGTGGAAATACTGTTTTTAACCCAAACAGTTACAGTGTCTTCTAAAAACACTGGTCACAGATGTTCTTAAACACTGGTTTTCATTTGAGCAAAGATTTGCATTTTGTATTGGTTCCTTGGTTAAAAAAAGACTTTAGGACTTGTGCCGCCTTCATTTAGCAAATTCTTTCAGTTGAACAGGCAAACTGTCCCCATTACATCTGCTTTTCACACCACATTTACCATTCCCTGGATATACACAAACAAGGGACAACAATCATTTGACTGCATTTTCCAAGGTCCATGACTGATGCAAGGACTTTGCATCAGAAGAAATTGACTCAAGTGACATGATGCATCAGAATTTACAGTAACTGTGATTTTCAAAGGCAGCTCGTGGCAGCACTGGGGCCCCCTGCACCAGCTTGCCTTGTGCTGTGTTTGTGGCAGCCACATGGCTGTGCCATGATTGTAGGGGTCTTGTGCCATGTCTGGACTGTCACATCCACTAACTTGATTTCCAGAGCCCCCAAAATTCAGCATGGGCCACTAGAGATAAACCAGTTGATAGCTGGTCTAACGGCCCCATCCACCATACATGGCCAGTGTCAGTGATCCACCTGTGGGACCAGCAGGGTCCAGGAGGGGCTGCATACCCCTTGACCATGGCAGGGTATGGTGGTCACCATGTCTCACTTGTTTGTGACCCTCCAGTACCTCTCGATTAGGACTTAGGATGTCAGTGGCATGCCTAATGCTGGCTCTGGCAGTAGGCAAGGAATCCCAGTGGCACACTGTACCACACTCTACTGACACAGGGGATACCATGTGACCAGTGGGGTGCCTCTTATGCTGAACATGTCCAGGTGCAGTATGTGGTAGCCCTCTGACATCCATTAGGTGGGCTCCTGTACCACCACATATACCAGCCATGTCCTTTCACAACATGGCATCAGTGACTGGCAGATATTCTGGGGCCCCACAGCCTTCCTGCACTGACTGCATGCTGTGATGAGTGGTGCACAACACTCCAATGGGTAAGTGCCCTGCTGTATTATGCATCTCCAGGGGCCATAGTGTCAGTGGCCAGAGGATGGCAGATACCTCCATAAATCCTCTCACTTGCACCAGCCATTGCCACAAGGGACTGCTTGTGGCACAGGTTGAAACTTTGGTTCCTACCCCAAGTTGCTTTAAAAATCTTGCACAAGGACATCAGTACACTGAGGACTTATGCAAGCTGCCACTGGGCCAACTTGCGATCCTTTTAGGAGCCCTTTGAAAATCCAGTCCAGTGTCTTTCAGGTTACCTACATGTTTAACTCTTTGCCTACTGCAATTACCTCTGTCTCTTTACTGAGCAACTTTAGACAGGCACTTAAAGTGTACCGTATATGTTTTCCAAGACTGAGTATAATTATATGCGTCAATTTAGTGTTAACATTTTTTTTTTATGTCACTGTCATGTAGATGTTTCTGCTCGGCCATGTAAATGATCTATTAAGCCCATGAATTTAACAGAATTTAAATACATCCAATCCAATCCAATCATGCTTTCAATGCCATGGAGATTTCTTCATAAGCACCTTATGAAGAAGTCTCGAAGGCTTTGAAAACTTGTGTAATAGGTATCTGACAGTTAAATAAAAAGTGTTACCACTTATATTTTTTGCATCAGTTCCTTTGGACAGGCAACTTTTTCATGTGAAAAAACTGCATTTCCCTATCTTTTTGCCTAATATCTTTTCTCAGGCAACAGACATTTCAATGACAGACTTACTACACTAAACAGAAGAAGAAACTGCCAATCTCCCACTACAATATAACAGGATTCGTCTGACAACCTTGGCTGGATTTTTTAAACTTTCTTTTTATTAGAATTTTAAACAACCTAAAATCCCTTAAAGATCCGGGGGGGGGGGGGGTCACAAAACAAATTGAAGGTGCAAAACCTTCCCTAAGTCCCCAAAAGTTCCTTAGCTGCAAAAAAAAGGGGAAATTGCTTTGAGTGCTGTACACAAAATGTCCGCATCTGCAGAAAAAATACACTATGGGCTGTGGAGAAAAGTGCAGCTGAGGAAGTTCCTGAGGAAAAAAAGTAATTGATAAATATGGCTCATCCCCTTTAAAGCTATTCCCGGCCAGTTTTTTTCCCGCAGTTGTGGAAAAAATGTTGCACACATGAGAGTAAGGCATAACACTCCCTGAGCAAAATGCAGTGCCCCAACAATTGAAATACAATTATAGTAGAGGTCAGGCACAAGTTTTATTTTATTTATTGAATTGTTTCTCCAGGAAAGGTACACTGAGCAACATAATACTCATTTCATGGCATATCCTGGGGGAAGGGGGAGAGGGGTATACAGCATTTAAATGTATACAATAACCTTACAGAGATAAGGACATTAATACATGATAGTCAATGCATACAGCAGTTAAATAAATATAACAACAATACAGAGACATGAGACATTAAATACATGACAGTCAATGCAACCAATATAATTACAGTGACATAATATAGGGGATACATGATGATTCATACAGCAAGGGAAGGTACAGTAGTATTAGAACAAAAAGTAATAGCAAACCAGTGGGTGTATGTCAGTGGCAGTAGTTACAGCAACATTAGCACATATTGTCACTGAATGACAACAAACAACAACCACCTGACCCAGTGCAGCCCAAGAAGGAGCCCCACAGGCAGTAGAGACTGAACAGCCTGCAGTGAGTGCTACTACAGCAGGCAACAGAAACACGCCAGGGAGAGACACGACCAGCAGTTACAGATAGCCACTGTGGTGCATGGTATTGCATGGTATTGCTAGTACTAGTGGTGCTGCAGTGGTCCCAGTTGAGAGTATGGTTACTGGTTTCTCTGTAGGTACTTCCAGCCACATCTATGGCAAGAATGTTAAAATCTGCTGCTCCAGCTATTTTGGATCAATGTTGTTGTGCCTCCTAATACCTTTCCACAGCTGCGGATCCGCAATTGTAGATTTTCAGCACTTGTGGAATTTTCGTAGCTGCTGAATTTCTGCAACTGTAGGGATTTTTGCAGAATTCTGCACATGTGCAATTTTTCTTTGAGACTATCCCACACCAGCATTTCCTCAGTGCTGCAGGCCTTTTTCCCCGCAGCTCCAAGATTTTTGGCTGTCTTTGTGAATCCGCCCACTGTATCTTGTTCATGAGCATGAGTTTAGCCCATTTCAATAGAATCTTTATGAACATCTGTCACTTTATTTTAAATCAACCTTATAAAACCCATCATTGTATGATGTGCCCTCAGTTAGGATGGTTGTCTCCTGAGTTAAGTATTGTACAATGTACACTCAGTTAGGATGGTTGTCCCCTAAGTTAAGTACTGTATGATGTACACTCAGTTAGGATGGTTGTCCCCTGAGTTAAGCATTGTACGATGTACACAAAGTTAGAATGGTTGTCCACTGAGTTAAGTATTGTACGAAGTATACTCAGGATGGTTGTCCCATGAGTTAAGTATTGTATGATGTACACTTAGGATGGTTGTCCCCTGAGTTAAGTATTGTACATGTCCACTCAGGATGGTTGTCCCCTGAGTTAAGTACTGTACGATGTACACTCAGTTAGGATGGTTGTCCCCTAAGTTAAGTATTGTACAATGTACACTCAGTTCGGATGGCTGTTCCCTGAATTTAGTAGACTTTACTATCTTTGTTGTCTTGTGGAAAAGACCATCGGGACAAAATTGGATTCTCCAGTATTCCCCTTCTTAACATCCAAAAACAACACCTAGAAATCTTAGATCAATTGACAAGTATTTGATTTCTACTCAATATGTCACACCAGCTATGGGTCAATGTATATTTTCTGCATGTTCAGCCAATAAAATGTTGATACAATCTCCAAGTTTCAGTTGGCAATCTTAAGAGCAATATTGTTTTTAAAGATCAACTAAAGAATCATCTATATGCCCTATCATGCTGTATAGGATTTTAAGTAACTGCATCAAATGGTACTTTGTAGCAAAGTATTTTATACCTTCATATTGCAAGATGTTTATTTTTGTTTACAGTATGTTTTTTACTTATTATATATGCTTACCATCAATCAGCTGTATTTTTGTATCTCCGCTCCAAGTCACTCCTATAAAAAGGTTTTGGCACAGTGTGCTAACCCAGTAAACAAATTAATAAAAAAAAAAAAAAATAATAATGATAATAAAAACAACAATGGGACAAAGCTGAGTAAAAGTCCAAAAATGTAGACACAAAATTATCAGATTTGTGCATCAGATGCAGAACTGATAGTATTAAATGCAGCATAAAGGTAAATGGATAAAATTGCAATTGTAGTTATGAAGTCTTTTCAACATTTTAATATCACTCAACCCAAACAAAAATAATAATGTACTAAAGTTTCCAGGATGTTCTTAGATGCCTCATAAGTCTGGGTCACACAGTACTCCCTGGACCTTCTCTGTGTTTCTGAGACCTGGCTCTCAACCAGAGTTCCTGACTCTTAATTATCCCTGGAGTACCTGATTTCTACCTTTTCCATGAAGAACAAGGCAAAAATGGCAGTGGTGTAGCCATCTATGCCCACCAGAGCCTATCCTGCCCTGTTTCCTTACATGAATCTATCTCCTCCTCGCACAAGCTCCTTCTTATTAATATAAAGTTCCTCTCCTCCTTCCCCATCTCTGTAGCTGTCCTATACTGTATGCCTCTCCAAAAATCTCTACCTCCTCACTTGGTGACATCATCTTGTCCTTTGTCTCCCTAGCTTCCTTCAGTGAGTTTATCATTCTCAGAGACTTCAGATCATGATCTACTGTGTTTGCAAGATACACATGCCTCACACCCCTTCCAACTATGTTGGAGAAGGTCATTCTGGATGCTAAACATTGAGGCCCTCATCCATGACCTTTCCTCCTCTTTCTGGTGTCTAGTATATTCTGCTTCTGATACTGATTCCTCCTTCTCCCTCTTCTGCTACTTTCTAAACAAGGCATGGAGCACTCACACCACACCCAGAAGGTGTAGAGTCAGACACGTCCACCACCCCTGGATCTCTGCTGACATCATTCAGCTCTGTAAATCTTGTGATTCTGCTTGGGCAAGATACAAATATTGTTCCTCCCCCTGACCTGCACCTCTATAGGACCCTCAGAAGTGCCTGTAATAAGGCAATATAAGTCACAAAAGCCCAATACTTTAAATCGACCCTACAAGAGAACCTCAGCTCCCCCTCTAATTTCTGGCAGGCTCTTCACTCTCTTTTTAACCCCCTCAAGCTCTCTGCTCCTACTCTGATGGTTGACAGCTTACCTGTCTCTGACCCTTTCTCTGTTACCTCGATTCCCAATTCCTTTTTCACTACTTGTGCTTTCCCCTCTAACTTGATAAAATTCTCCTTGGCCTCCCCTGCATCTCCCTCATCTGAAGGCTTTAGTTTCTCACCAATTACCGTGCATTAAGTCCTCCATGCCCTCATCTCTCTCAACCCTCATAAATCTATCCCTGATGTCTTGGACATCCACATTCTCCCGATCTCTGCCACTGCTTTAGCTCTTCCTCTCTCCCATTTGCTGAACCTTTCCTTCACTCTTAGTACTGTACCTCAGGAATGGAAATTTGACAGATGGCTACCCCTTCACAAAGGGGGTGACCCCTCCTCCCCTGGAAATTACAGGCATATATCTCTTTTCCCCAACCTGGCTAAACCACAAGAGTCCCTTGTCATCTCCAGACCCTCTTTCTAAACTCCTCTGGCTTCCTCTCTCCATTTCAGTCTGGTTTCAGGAAAATTCACTCCACCATCACCTCCTTCCTTCAAGTCACTGACACAATTCTCAACAGCATAGACCATGGCTACATCACCGCTGTCATTTTCATAGGCCTAGCCAAAGTGTTTGACTCCATGTCCCAGCCTCTTCTCATATCCAAACTCCTCTGAGCAAGTCTCTCCTCCCATGCTGCAGACCAATTCAAGTTCTAGCTTACTGGCCAAACATTGTGTTTCCAAAAAAGTGATGCCCAGTTCCACACCCTTCCCATTCTAGCAGGTGTTCCTCAATGCTCTATTCTGAGCCCTGTCTTTTTTCAGTTTTCCTCAACAACCTCTCATCTGTCTATGTCTCTTCATTCACATGTATGCCAAAAATATAGTACTCTATGCATCTGGCTCCTCAACCCCAGATGTGCAATCTTGGCTACAAAGTGACTTCTCTAGAGTGCTACACTAGTTCCAGACAAATCAGCTCAAAGTTAACACCAAGAAAATTGTATCTCTGATATTCAGTACCACTCAAAAATTGGCTAAACTCTCCCTTCCCTCCTTTTCTAGCCTCAATGACACCTCCCTTGATGTCATCCCCGCTTTCAAGTACCTTGGTCTCTGGCTGGACAATCATCTCAGTTTCTCTTCTCACATCTACTGTATCCACACCAAACTCCATCCTAAGCTAGGAGCCATGCATAGAAATAAAAACCTTCTCTCTTCTGTGGTTCCTCAGGAGCTTCTTACCAAAATGATTTCACCTGTTTTCTATTACTCCATGGTCTTTGTGATCACCCCAGACTCATCCCTCTCCAGACTAGACACTCTTTTTAATGCTTTTTGCCACTTTGCTACCAATGCTTCCCCACTCCCTGTATGCACCACTGCACTCTCTACTGCTCCCTCTCCCTTTCCTCTCTTCACTTACGCCACCAGCACCATGCCACCAGCCTGATTTGTGAATTCTGGTTTGGTTCTTTCCCCTCCTACATCTGCTCTTTCTTCTCCCCAACATCACCTTCCTGTTATCAGCAATGTTCCAGAGATCCCCATACCTTCTCCCTCTCGTATCCCCACTCCAGTTCGAGGGCAGGCCATCTTCTCTTACTGTCTCCCCTCCCTCTGGAACTCATTTCATTCTTCTCCTTCCCTGCACTCCGTAAAACATATCCTTTCCCAATCTCTTTCTTTCTCTAGCTCCTGTCCTTCCTTATCCCATCAACCCAGGTGAGGCTCTCTCTCCACATATTCTCAACATGCCTCTTTTCTATGTTCCCCTTTCCTTAACCCATTCTGACTCCTAATTGCCAACAGTAACTCTCATCTCATCCCCCTAAGATTCTTTTTCTTCTTCCCTGCCTCCTTTAGTTTCCCCCTTACAGTTGGCTTCCTATACTAACTCTGGGCTACAAATGCCAAGTAATATTGTGACAATGTACCATTGTTATTTCATTACCTTTTAGTTTTAATATTTGTATGCCTTACTTAATTGTAACCTGACTGTTCACTTGTTTCCTCACCCCTTTCCCCTGGTTTGCAGCTGGAAATGAGCAACGACTTAGTGTGCCTCTCCTAGTTACCGAACATTTGAATAAATAAATGTTAGAACTAACAGAAAGACCATATTGTACGTCCAAGGATTGCAGAGGGTCTCTAGGTTACAATCACATATACAGAGCAGACATGAATTAAAAAATACATACAGTATTATTTAAAACATAGTGACTAAGCATTGAATACTGCTGTGTTCAGTAAATGTATTTAATTTTTTATGACTGCATAACCTATAACTCTCTCTTCTCATTCAGAAATATTACAAACTAAGATGCAGTACATTCAGGGGTAGCATTAGGAGGCACTTTTTCCACCCATAGGTGGTGAACCTATGGTATAGTCTGCCAGCACAGGCAGTGGACCTGAAGCTGGAACAGGACTTCAAGGTAAGCCTGGACACATTTCTGCTTAAATTTACTGGTAACATTAGGAGGCACCTCTTCTACCCATGGGTCATAAATGTATGAAATAACCCACCAGGGGAGACAGAGAATATAAAGGCGGTAGAGACTTTTATAGTAAGCTTGGATAAATGTGTATTTCCAAAGGAGTCACAGAGTACTGTGAATAGTAGTGTGGGTAGAGAAATCCCTATCAATTAGTACATGTTTACAAAGCATCTCTATTCATCATTGCTTATGAAGTGTGGGGGTCGGGGGGATGAAGATGCACCTAGAGCCCCTTCTGACTTTAAATTACTATGCTACTAAGTATAAAGTAGTCAGTCCAGTCAGAACACATGGTCTGCAAGAAATGTTTCTTTACAGGCACAAATAAACTAAATCAGTTTCTTTAAAAGTAATTTCATTCTGAAGCTCAGATTTTTTTTCTAGAGTGCATTATATCTATCCAGTTATAGGCTGCTCAGTACTCCAGACATTTTTCTCTCTGTAAAATGCAGAGCTTGAGATGAAGGAGTCTGCACCAGAAGATCAGAGTTTTAGTGGTCCCCAGACTGCTGCAAGCTGCTGGCTTGTGTAATTAAAATTATGACATATTTATTACAATGTGTTAGCTCTATGAGGATAACCATAAAAGGATCCTCACTTTGGGGACAGTTGTGGCCACTTTATGTAGATAGTTTTTTTGTTCAGTTCAACTAGCAGTTCAAACTTATTTATGCTCTCACACATTATAAAAGCATCAAGTAACAAATATCACATAAAACATGATCTAAGAAAATACAGAGTCAGTATAATATAATATCCAAATAGTTATTAAAAGATTACAAAGTGCAGTCAAGGAGCCAGCATGATTTGAAGACAAGTTGAATTCAACCTAATTCTTATCTGAATAGCGTAATGAAGAACAAGCAATTGTCAATGCTGAATGTTGTCTCACTGGCATCAGCATTGGTAAGGCAGGAGTTAGAGACACATAATAGGAATTGCAGTGAAGTATTGAAATAAATCCAACCCCATCCCCACCCTGCCGAGACTGACAGGCATTGGGATGTGCCTTTGGGTCGTCAACTATAATGCTCATACCATTTTACCTCACCCTACCCTGTAGAAACTGACAAGTGTCGTGGTGTGCTTTGGGGTCTTTGGGCATTATACTTACCCCATTCCATAAGGAAATACACTGCAGTGGGTGCAGTATAGGAGAATGGGGTGAACTTTGTGGCAAAACACTCCAAGGCAAACCACGATGCCTGTCACTGGCTGCAGGGTGGGGGTTGAATGGCGTGAGCATTACAGCCAAAGATCCCAAGTCACACCCCTGACACCTGTCAGTCTCTACAGGGTGGGATGCTACAGTTGGAAACCCTAACACCATAGGCATGTGTTGCTATTTTCACTCCAAATTTTCAACATGGACTTTTTGTAAGCCTACCTCATGAAGAGCGGCACAATCAGTTTGTTAGCTGAAAGGTGGTTTTGCACAGTGGCTATGCCATTTTGTGACACAGGGATGAAAACACATTTTGGGCAGTATGTGTAAATGACAACTGTATTGTTCATGAGGAGATGTAAAAAAATGGCAACGTTGAAAATCTGGAGTGAAAATATGAAAAACTGGTGAAGTCATGAGCATGCATAGAAACTGTGCAACACATGACCTTAACCCATTTATTTTTGGGATTTTTTTAACCACATTTTTAACTTAGGCATTTTAGGACCTCCCCTCATGAACAGTGGTACTGCGATTTTGTTAATTTGTCCCAAACGTTGATTTCCAACAGTGACCAATCCATTGTGCGCCACAGGTCCAAAAACACATTTAAGGCAGGATGTGAAAAATGACAGCTGTACTGTTCATAAGGAGGTGTGAAAAAATGTCAGTGTTGAAAATCTGGCATGAAAATATTGCAAATTTGCGAAGTTACAAGGGTGTGTGGAAACTGCACAATGCACACTTTTAACACAGTCATTTTATGAAATTTCATCATCAAATTTTCAACATAGGTATTTTACGACCTCTGCTCATGAACAGTGTCACTGTCCTTTCCTCAAACTGTCCTGAAAACTGATTTCGCACAATGACCGCACTATTCTGCACAGGACGTGCTAAACCACATTTTGGCCAGGATATGTAAAATGACAGCTGTACTGTTCATAAGGAGGTGTGGAAAAATGCCAGTTTTGGAAAATCTGGAGGAAAATATTATAAATTCACGGTTACGAAAGGCATGGAAACTGCAAATGCATGCTCGAAAAACAGCCATTTTTTGGATTTTTTCCACCAAATTTTCAACATAGACTTTTTGAGAGCCCCCCTCATGAACAGTGGCACTGTCATTTTGTTAATCAGTCCTGAAAAATGATTCTGCGCAGTGACGGTGAAATCACATTTAGGGACCGAATAATGCCATGAAAGTGCCTGAATTCTTGAGGAGGGTCCCAATAACCCCATGTTGTAAATTTAGTGTCAAAATTCCCCAAAATGCCTGAGATATGCACCAAAGTTTAAAAAACCCTATTTATGCTATTATACAACTTGCCAGCATTTCTTCAGTTTGCGGTCAGCTTTGAAGTGTGTAGACATGTTCCCTGTCCACCGAAGATCGTTGCGCCGAGCTCCAGAGGTAAGTATGAGGTGAGCGGGGGTGTGGGGAGGCAAGGTGCGCAAAGTGTGAGCAAGTTGGGGAGGGGCAGGAGACCACGAGAAACCTGTTGTTTTACAGGTTAAAGTAAAACAAAAACATTGTGGGATTTTTTTAACAGGCTAATTTGGCATGCTGGGGTGGGCTCCCAGCGTGCCACCTGAGTTGTTCTTTTGGGGGGCTGTAGCTGATGGGGGATTGGTCACCACCATCGGCAAATACCAGTGGGGGCAGGAGAGCCGAGGGGGATTGGACACTCCCTTCAGGACACAACAAATGGGGGTGTGACATTATGCTGATGGGGAGTGGGCTACCCCAACGGCAGATTGAACTGGGAAGAGTGGGACTGAAGCCGATGGGGATTGGGCCCCATCAGCAAAGAAATACTTTTTTTGGGGGGGCGCAAGATGCCGAGGGGGATTGGGTACCCCTCGGCACACAGCAGAAATGTTAGGGGGGACGTTATGCCGATGGGGAGTGGGCTCCCCCATTGGCATTGTGACAGGTGGCGGCGGCAGTCACTGCCGCCATGTTGCTTGCACATTGGGAGGTGTGTTGTGGTCCCACTGCATGAGAGCTTCGCTCTCATTGCAGCGGACCTTTTCTTAGACCTGGTGGCCACATTAGCTATGCATGATGTCAGCGTCTGCTGCTGGCTTATTGGGGAATGAGGGATGCACCTACTGATGCATGCCTTGCATTCACCCACAGTGACAGTACCTCCAAATCTGCTACTAGCAGAAGATGTTGGCTGCTCATGCGCGAGCCAACATAAAAATGACACTATTTCTTGTTATTATTTCATTGCTGCCATTTAACAAACAACAGATCACTGAAATTGGATCTATATGTCTTCTGGATTAATATGCCCACAAACATTAACTTAAAAAAAGCATAAAAAGGCATACCAGAGTGTTTTGTCTTAATAAATCTATGATCTGAAAGGGACACAAAAACCTTTTAGGAGAAAGAAAACATTACAACAGTCTAGTGCAGAGTGGAATTTTCAACTTCTGATGCAATGAAAGTCTATGGAATTTTGGAAAATTCTGTGAATTTCTGATGGATTCCATCAATATTGGAATTCTGGAATTTTGAAAGTGGATTGTTTTTCATAAACTACAAACTCTTTTTCATGAAACTTTTTTTCAGAATTCCACTGGCCATTATACAGCTTACTGACATTTCTTCAGTTTGCGGTCGGCTTCAAAGAGTGCAGATGTGTTCCTGGCCCACTGAAGATTGTTGCGCCAGGCTCTGGAAGTAAGTATGCGGTGAGGGGTGTGTGGGGAGGCAGGGTATGCAGAAGGTGGGCGCGGGGGGGAGGGGCAGGAGAGACAGCAAGGGACCGCTTTCTTGTTTTATACAGGGAAAAACAAGACAACGAGGGTCGTCTTTCTTTTTTTGCAGGTGTTGATTGGTACACTGGGGTGGTCTCCCAGTGCTCCACCTGCATTACGGGGAGGGGGACCACAATCAATGGGGACTGGGCACCCCATTGGCACAGAATTGGGTGGGGGGCATGCATGATGCTGAGGGGATTGTGCACCCCCTCAGCAGACAGCACAAACCAGGGGTTGGGGAAATTATGCCAATGGGGAGTGGGCTCCCCCAATGGGAAATTGAACTGGGCAGGGGGGACTGAAGTCGATGGGGATTGGGCCCCCCATCAGCAAAGAAAGACTGTTGGGGGGCACATGATGCCGAGAGGGATTGGGCACCCTCTCAGCACACAACTGGAATGGGAGGTGAAGGAATTATGCCGACAGGGAGTGGGCTCCCCCATCGGCAAATGAAGTGGGTCAGAGCCTGCCAACAGGGGGACTGGGCACCCCTGAAGTTGGCGGCGGCAGTCAATGCTGCCATGTTTGGTGAAAAACTTCACCAGTAAAGGCATGTCAGGAGGCATGTTATTGTGCCGCTGCATGACGAGCTTGCCTCTCACTGCAGCAGCAATTTTTTAAAGTTCTGGTGGCCACTTTATGTACTGCTGGTGTCAGTGCCTGCATGCTGGCTTATTGGAGAATGAGGGACGCAACTACTGATGTGTGCCCTGCATTTGCTCACAGTGACCACACCTCCAAATCTGCTACTACTGCATTACGTTGGCTGACGCGCAAGCGTGAGCCAACATAATAAAAAAAGGAAAGGAAAATTACCTTTGCATTCAGGTAGTAAACAAGTATTGAAACAGTGTGTATGGAATACCTTTGCAGTATGGTGATATAGGGTATCCTGTGAAAATAGCGAGGAAATAATAGCGAAGAAATAATTGCGAAGACAGAAATGTGAATCAGTCAATAGCGACTGATATTTAATAGTGATCACCATTAATGGCGACTTTGACGGCGTCAAATTATCGCCTCCCACCCGCATCAAATTGCATCATAGCAATCCAGTACAAGAGTTAGCATGAAGGAGATGAGTGTCAAAATTGTGAAAATACAAATTTAAAAAAAAACTGGCATTTGCCAGAAAATCCTTTATTGAATACATGATCCATGATCCACATTCCTAATCCATGCTCCTAGATGTCTTCATCGATGCTTGATCCTTCATGTCACTCATTCTCTGAGGCATGCTAACTCTTGTACTGAAAGTTATATGCTAGACCTTCTAATTAGTCATAGGTTGATCGTTCACCATACTGGCACACAATCTTCTCTATCCTTTCATTCTGGTTTCTGTATTTTCTCTTAGTTCCTGCAGGGGTAATACCAGAAATTAACTGCTCCAGCTTTATTTATGTCAGCTGCTATTCCTGTACTAAGCACTCTATGAGCTTCCGTATGCTGGGGTGGCACGAGCCAAGGCACGAGTTAAAGCCTCTGTGCCTCCCCTCGACAGCATTATTTGTTCTTGAAAGTCCAAGTAACGTTGCTTCATGACAGTTCCAGTTCTCAACTGGGAACATTGCATGCCTTCTCCAGGATGCACTGACAACATCATCTGGTGGAACAAAAGCCAGCAACAGCAACATTCTCAAATGTAGCGCAAAGTCTGGGTTGCTACAATATATTTTTCCCACTTCGTGGCACTGTTGTATTTTCCACCACATGCCCTGAGCAAAGTGGAAAATGCAACCATGGACTGACGTGCTTGAGAAAACAGTTGTGAATCCTTTCCATGCTGCTCTTTCATAGTCCATGATTGCAGTAGATGGGCTGGTATCCCTCTTGCTGTCTAATTCACTGAATCGTGTGCTTCATTAACCTATTTTCGGGAAGGCTACCACTGACTGACTCTGGCACTGAGGCAGTTGATGTCACCAGTACCTGTGACATGCTTTCTACAGTTGCTCTTGCTCTGTCATGAATATCTGCCATTACCTGCCATTCCGCAACATCACCAGAATCAGGAACATGGTTATGCTGTTTAATGACTGCAGAGACTATTTCTGCAACTGTGTGAAGCCTTGCAAGACATTTGAACTTATGAATTTCAGCACACCTCCAATATACCTTCTCAGCTGTTTCTTTGTCCCTGCTTTATAAATAGCCTTCATAAAGAACTAAAGGCTTACCCTTCTGACTGGTCACAAACTGCACGAACATCACAAGGCACAATCAGTGTAATCCAAGATGACAAATGCCAGAACCATGCAAAGTATGAGGCCCATGACTGCCTCTGAACTTATACACTGCAAGTTGCTAAGGGGAACACACTGCCAAGGAATCTGGGTCGACTATGGACTAGTTACCAGGCAACAGCATGTTGCTAAGGAGGATATGCTGCCAAGGACTCTGCCAAGGACTCTGGGTTGACTATCGGCTGGTTACCAGCCAACTGAAAGTTGCTAAGGAACAGGAAGTCCAGGACGTCCAGGGAAACCAAGAGAGTGAACAGAGTGAACAGCTACAATTCTTCTGGAGGTATTTGGACAAATTATGGACATAACAGCATGCTATAATTGTTCTGGTGTTATTATTACACTCACTATACTTTCTATCGCTATTTTCCGTTTCGCTAATGTCTCCACGCTATTATTGAAAGGGCTAATTTTTTTTCGTGATTTTGACATAGAGCTGTGATTTAGAAAGTAATGATTATGTATTTTTGTTATGTGGCAGATATGCACAATATGAAACAGGGATGAAATTAAGTGAGTAATTGTATTGTCCCTTTTTGATTTTGTATTATAAGCAAGTTTAAATGAGAACTTAATTTATATATGGTATTAACAATTTAATTTATTCACAGGTGAGTGTATGAAGGTTAACCACTAGGGCCCAGATATAAACAGTGTTGCACCATGCACAACTCATTGATGCGTCCCGGTGCAATATTCAAACGAGAATTGTGCCTGGCACAAATCCCGATGTGCTGGAGTGCATCAGTAATGTATGCAGCGCAGGTAGAGGGAGCATGCCAGCATACTCTGCACATCGATATTCAGCCGGGATGTGCTGAGTCCATGCATACATAACCTACTTGCGCTGCACAAAGTTGGTCCTCCAAAAAAGGAATGGTGGGCTGGCTAATTTCACAGGTGAGCTGTCGTGGTTGCATGGTGCAACACAGCAGCTGCCACCTGTGGGTGGCCACCCGAGCTCCAGCTGCATGTCTGTGGCAGAGCCCCCCATGCCCAATCGCAGGCATCTGTTGAAATAATCATGTCCAATATCACTGGTGGTCCAGTGGACTGCTGTCAGCCTGATCGCAGGCTTAAGTATAAATAATATGATATCCTATATCCCTGTTTGGGCCAGTGGACCACTGTCAGCCCGATCACGGGCTTAAGTATGAATAATATGATTTCCAATATCCCTGGTGGTCCAGTAGACTGCTGTCAGCCCAATTGCTGGCTTTTGTAATAAAAAAAGAATGACATCCAATATCCCTGGTGGTCTAGTGGTACCCCCCTCCCACCCGCCCACTGAGCCCCACCGCCATGCTCCCCTGGTCAGTGGCAGGCAGCAGCACCCCACCCACTTGCCACCCCGCCGCCTGCCAACTGACACCATAGGTAGGGCTGTACATCCATTGGTCCACAGCATGAGCCAATGGGCATGCAGCTCATACCATACTACACATGGACCACCAGGGATATTGGAAATCATTTTATTTATACTGAAGCCTGTGATCAGGCTGTGGGGCACATTGCCGCGCTGGGCAGGGGGTGTCGGTTCCCGACGGCTGCTGCCTGGCAGGGCGCAGGAGCAAGTCACCGGGGATCGGTGCACCTGCATGCAAATGGGGCCATAATGACATGCAAATGGCCCCATTTGTGCCTTGCATACATTATGGCCCCATTTGCATGTGCACTTTTGAATATCACGGTTGCCGCACATAGCACCATGGAACTTGCGCTGGCGCATCCCCCTGCTCCACTCTGGCCACTTGCGCTGGCGCAGTGCCACTGCGCCATGCACACTGCGGGTGGCCTAGGTGCGATATTCAATGATGCTGTGCCATGGCACAGCTCTGTTGAATATAGCCCAGTCAACATCCCTGCACAGCCAAGTTGCGCTGCTCCCAGGCTTGCACCACAGCCTGGTGCAGCTTGAATATCTGGGTCCAGGTATGCTCTTGTTTGAAGAAACCTCCTCCTTTTTTATGAGCACTTCGGGTGTGTTAACATATGAATATTTATACATAGTATTGTTTGATTTATATATAGAAATGCCTTCCACTCTGAAGAACGGGTATTTGGACACCGTAAAATGTTAATAGGTTTTAGGGTGTTTTCTGTGGTGCACACAAACAGATTTTTAAATCTAAATCATCCTGTGGTGAGCAGTCACTTTTTCCTGTATACCCTTTAGCAAATCACTAAATAAACCTACATATATGTTTTTTTTTAAAACACATTCTCACCTAATTAAACTTATGCATAAAGTCTTTTCCCGTCACATAAATGAAATATGCCAGGGGGACTGACGGTACTCCACATGTGAGGTTACCCAAGGTCAGACAACACCTGTGTACACAAATCATGCCTCACATACAGTAGGTCCCCTCGCCTGCATATCCCTTATATATTAATATAGTTAGAGAAAACTGCCTGTTTCTATATCAATAGCATAGTTACTACTGTTACATAATAATGTCATAATAATTACATTGTTTCTTAATGGTGGACTCCAAGCTCTTATTTAAAAAAAATAAAGAGCTAGTGTACTACATAAACCTAATATCAGTTTTTAAAAGCACTCAACCATAACCTTTGATATCTGAGGTACTTTATCTTTTGCCTTTGTTTAATTAGAAGATTGTTTACTTGATATAAGTAGGTGTGATATGTGGGCTAGCATGCTGCCTGGCAGCTGACATATCTGGCTCTACCCCCCACCGCGCACTATATCACTTGCATTGTGACCTCACTGACTATGACATCATGTCTGCTTAGGAACTGCCACTCGGTGGCTTCCATATCAGTCACTTGTAATGTACTAGGCAGTGAGATCACAATGTCAATGGTGTAGTTGAGGTGGGGGGTCACATAGAAAACTTTCTAATGAGCAAAAGCAAAAAGAACAAGCATTTGTCAATACCGAATGTTTGCTTGCTGGTATTGACATTGGCAGTGCAGGAGTTAGACAGATACATAATGGGAATGGCAGTGAAGTTTGAACTAATGCCAACCCCCACCCCACTCTGCAGAGACTGACAAGCATTGTGGGTGCGCCTTTGGTTCATCTGGCATAACACTCCTGCCATTTCACATCACCCCACCCTGCAGACACAGATAGGTGTTGTGGCATGCCTTGGGGCCTTCGGCCCTTACACTCACCCTGTTCCGTAAGAAAATAAGCTGAGATGGGTGCAGTATAGGAGAATGGGCTGAACGTTAGGGCCGAAGACCCCAAGGCACACCTCAATGCCTGTCTCTGGCTGCAGGGTGGGGGCGGAATGGCATAAGCATTATTGCCAATGACCCCAAGTCACACCCTGATGCCTGCCAGTCTCTACAGGGTGGAGTATTATGGTTGAAAACCCTAATGCCCAAGGTGTTTGTTGGTATTTTCACTCCAAATTTTCAACATGAGCTTTTTTGGGACCCCACCTCATGAACAAAGGCACTATCATTACTCAATCCCAAAAGGTGATTTCACACAGCGACTGCACCGATCGGCGCCAAAGGTGCGAAAACACATTTCAGGCAGGATGTGAAAAATGACAGCTGTACTGTTCTTGAGGAGGTGTGAAAAATTGACAACGTTGAAAATCTGGAGTGGAAATATGAAGAATTGGCTAAGTTACGAGTGTGCGTAGAAATTCTGCAACACACGCTAGTAACGCACATCATGCAGCTTGAGCAGAAGTTCAATAGATTTTCAATGGGAGTTCTGAATAGGTTAAATCTTTCAATTATCTGAAAAACACTGGTCACCAGTCATGTTCATATGACAAAAAATGTTGCTGCCTTTAAGTCAATTGCACATACACCTGTAAAATATGGGTTCATCCATGCTCTGCTATTATTATTGATTACATAGTAAGTACTTAAGTAAGTAAGTAAAACTTTATTTGTATCAGGCGCCCTTCCAAAGTTCTCAAGACACCTTAACAATCATCTATAGAATAAATAATTTACATCATACATTAAAAGAATAAATGCACATGCAAAATTTCAGCATTAACTTACTAGGTCCCTTCAAATGCCTAATAGAATAAATGTGTTTTCAAGGATTTTTTAAATCCTTCCATGGTCAGGCTACCTCGAGTTTGGCATGGTAGATAATTCCACAGGGTAGGAGCCATAAAAGCAAATGATCTTCCTCCCGATGTTTTTAGGGATACCCTGAGAATGTCTAGCAATCCATCACTGGAGGATCGGAGTGAGCGGATGGGTCAGTAAGGAGACAGGCATTCTTTCAGGTAGAGGGGTCCCTGGTCATGTAAAGTCTTATAGGTCAGCAATGCGACCTTGAAGGTGATCCACCACTGTATTGGCAGCTAGTGCAGTTCATGCAGCATAGGTGTTACGTGACTGGATCTAGGGGCTCCAGTTAACAACCTGGCTGTCGCGTTCTGCACTAGCTGCAAACGGTGGATATCCACCACTGGTAGCCCTAGGTAGAGGACATTGCAGTAGTCAAAATGAGTGGTGACAAAGGGGTAGACCAAGGTAGGAAGATCTTCAGGTGGGATCAGGTGCTTCACCCTAGCTATGTTCCTCAGGTGATGAAAGGAAGATTTGACCATGGCTAAAACCTGCACCCTCAGGGTCAGGTCTTCATCAAATTCCATGCCTAGGTTGTAGCACCTGGCCTAAGGCAGTCAGTGGGACTCCTCCAAGATGTAAACCTGAGGATTTTCCCACCCACGCCCAAGTCATTCTACAATTAGGGTCCTCCACCAATACCTCCGTTTTACCTGAGTTCAACCTCAGCCAACTTGCACACATCCAGTTCTGTATCTCTGACAGGCAGTTGTTAAACACTGAGACAGAGTTTAACTCCTATTCAGGCACAAAAGACATGTACAGTTGAGAATAATCTGCATAACAGTGAAAACTCAACCTGTACCATCTTATAATGTTCCCTAATGGCAGCACGTACACTGCGAACAACATGGGGGACAGCACCAAGCCCTGCAGTACCCCTCAGGACAGACAGTGAGGGGCCGAGGAATGAATTCCTGACACCACTCTCTGAGATCTTCCCTCAAGGAAAGATTAAAACCAGCTGAGGACCACCCCTGTCAGTCCACAGAAAAAACACAGGCACTCGAGCAAACACCCCACGGCCCATAGTATCAAATGCTGCTGACAGATCAAGGAGAACCAAGATGGAACGGGCTCTCTGATCTCTTGCCATCAGAAGGTCATTTAGCACCCACACCAGGGTGGTATCAGTGCTATGCCTTTTTCTGAAGCCAGACTGGAGAGGGTCATAGATATTTTGGATGGATAAATGATCCTCCAGTTGCAGGGGGACCACTTTCTCACTAACCTTCCCTATAAAGGGTAGGTTCGAGACTGGTCTGTAGTTAGCTGGGCAGTCGGGGTCAAGGGAGGGCTTTTTCAGGAGGGGCCACACTTTCACCTCCTTTAAGGGATTCTGTAAGATTCCTCTCTCCAATGAAACCCCCACTATCCTGGCAAGGACCGGGCCAATGACCTCAACACACCCCACAAGGAGGTGGGTTGAGCCTGGGTCCAAACTACAGCAAGTTGGCCTCAGAGTCTGGATGATCCTCACTATATCCAAGACTACTGGCTGGCTGAAGGTGGACCAGACCAACTGGGCATTAGTACCACCCAACTGATCAATGCAAGGTCCAATGGGGAGGCACTAGCTGATCTCATCCCTGATGGCAGACACCTTATCAGAGAAAAACTGCACAAACTCCTCACACTTTTCCTGTGACAGCGCTCGACCAGAACATAGACAGGCTGGATTGCAGTCTGCCCATAGTCCGGAAGAGCTGGACTGGTCTGTTTATTGCTGCAGTAATTTCCCTGGACAGGAACTCTGCCTTCTTATGGTAAATTGCTAATTAATAGATCTTATAATGATCCAGTAATCTAAGTCTGTCCTCCTCCAGGTGAGTTTTCCACCAGTGTCTCTCCAACCTTCACCCTCACCTCTTCAATTCCCAAAGGACCCCATCAAACCAAGGGGCAGCTGGGTGAAGGGCAAGAGGGCAAACACAAACTGGAACAATGACATTTGAGGGCCCCAGCAACAGCCTTGTTATAGGCTAATACAAGGGGCCCTGGGTCAGTGCTATCCATCGGAATTCTCAAGAGGTTGAGTACCATCATTATGCCTTCTGAGGTAACTCCTCTGAAGGGACGATATCATACCAACTCCTTTGGGGCAGGGCCATTTTGGGGGCTGCAAAACTGAATCTCAGGGTGTGATGGTCCGTCCACCCAATAGGATCCACCTCCATATCAGAGATTTCCATCCCCAGGTAGAATACCAAGTCCAGTGAGTCCCCCGCTGAGTTGCAGTGGAAATAACCTGTGTCAGGCCCAATGATTCCATCAATTGGAGGAGGTTTTGTCCAAATGGCAAGAGTTCATTGTCAACCCAAGCACTGAAGTCCCCCAGGATCAACCATCTGGGGGCCTCCAATACCATCTCAGCGATGAAGTCCGCAGCCTCCTTCAGGAACTCGCTCCCATCACCTGGTGGATGGTAAGTGAGAAGGGTCCTGTAACCTGCACCCGCACCCACTATGCACTCAAAGGAGTTGGTAATTCCAACTGGCACCTCCCTGATCCCTAGTTCCTGTCTAAAACAGACAGCAACCCCCCAGCCCCTATGATCCTCTCTTAGGTGGTGTATGACCGAGAACCCAACTGGAACACCAGACTCCAAAATGGGTCCCGCATTCTGATCCAGCCAGGTCTCAGTGATGCAGGCCAGGTCCACAGAGGCCACAAGATCCACAGCCAGTATGGTCTTATTCCTTATTGACCTGGCATTGCATAACATCACTTGAGAGGGATGAGAATCCAGGGATGTCCCCAATTCCTGACTGACTAAGTCAGAACCCTTGGGTAAGGGCACAAGGCAAGGGGGACCTTGCTCTTGTGCCCATTTTGCCCCAGGGTGCCTCCTGATTCTTACTGTCTCAATCTGTCCTCCCCTCTCCCATCCCCCCCAAGAGTTCCAGGATCCTCTACACCCCCCATCTCCTTAGTATGCCAGATGCCCGGCATCTACCATATACCTCAATCGGAAGCGGTGGGCAGTCAAAAGGGTGAAGATCCCTCAGTCTTGAGGGGGAGTACTGCCTGACCATACTCCTATTTCCCCAGCACATTACTTAGGCCTATACACACACACAACACTAATCCAATCTCACCCCTCAGTCACTCAATCAACCCCCACCCACTAATCAAATATATTCCTTACTTATATAAAACTCTCTTCTCCTTTGTCTTACTTACTTATACATACATCCCTCCCACCATTTAATATTATCTAAATGAACCCCCTTTTAACCAAATCTACAAAAATTCCCACTATTCCTCTTCCCCAGCCCCAAATCAACCCACCCACTTAGCAGCAAATCACTTTAAAAAGTATTAATGATACAGAGTCTATAGTCCCCAGTTGCAGTCCTGACTTTGTTTTTTTGCACAGAAGTGCTCTCACCACTGCAGAATAGAATCTTCAGTACTCTTCAGCCCCCTCTCAAAGGGGTGAATTGTAAGAGTTCCAGTATTTAACAACTTTGAAATTCACTTAAGAGTTATGTCTAGTCTACAGTGAATTTTCCATAACAGAGCTGCCTAATAAAGAAAATATTTGACTTCACCAGATTGCAGGATTTTCCTTCACCAGCTTGCAGGATTTTTTAATCATAGCGACCTTCCAGCTATCCAACTTAACGATCTTCCAGCTATCCACCTTTCCAGCTATCCTCTGCTAGATGTTAGTCCATACTATACCTTTCATACCATGATATATAGGGGCACCTCCTCCAAACTCACATAGGGCCTCCTTTTACTCAGATTAGGCCTCAGACCTTCTCCTCAGCGACCCAAGGCTGGCCCACCCTCCTGTGAGTCCCTTGCTCCACCTGAGGGAAACTAATCCCCTCCACCATCCTCCAGGGGTGGCTGCAGCCATCCCTCCATCTGGGTTGGGAGTCCCAATCCCACTCCAGCTTCAAAGAGGCCCTCCAGTGCCACTCGTTATTGTGGTCACCCCTCATAGTAGATCCTCCAGACTGGTACAGGCTGAAAACACGGTTGAGGTTCTTCTTTTCATTGGTCCAACTGGGCTGTCACCCCAGCCGGAAACCACCACCAGGCAAAGTTGTTCATCCTAGTAACACAGCAATGTAAAGTAGGAGGACACTGGGTCCATTATATCCCCCCTACTTCATAAACAGGTTTAAATCTGTGCTGTGCAACACGTGAGGTAAGGGATTCCATATACCATATTTCACTGTTTTGATTCTGCCATCATTTAGAAGCCACCCCCAAATAAAAGCCCAACAGAAAAAAGGTTTATTAACGGAAGTCACCCCTGATTTGAAGCAATTACCTTCTAAAGGGGGCAGCTTGGAAACTGTGAAATAATCAGCCAGCCATGTCATTCCCAGTCAGTCCCCTCCCACTCCCTCCGAATGCTCAGATAGATCACATTGTCCCTCTTTAGAGGTTAACCCGTCTCTATGTTCCCTCTCAGGCTCAGATAGTTGTTTCACTGGTATACTGTTTACCCAAACATTAGGAATTAAAGAAGCTGACTTTATTGATGTTCTTTGGTCTGGTAACCATGTGGTATAATGTAAGAGTACATTTCTGCCATACTGTCTAGTGAAGCTTTTCTTTTACACACACATACCATAGAAATCTATTGTGCCAATACTGTGTCCCAATAAAGAAACTGACTTGTCACCATTTTCTGGTCATCATTTCCCCATCCAGGACCACATGGTCTCATCTAGAGATTAGTAGTAGAATTCTTTACATAGGAAGCTATGCTGGGGAAACTAAGGAAACTGTGGAGAGACTTAGAGCACAGTTAAGAGGATGACATTCAGCAGGGAAACTGTGGAGAGACCACAGCTATAAGGCTTGCATTAAGCTAGGTACATGTTGGTAATAAAAGACGCCCCATGTACATGCCAGTCAGACACCTGGAACACTGTGCGTAGTACTGGTGCCCATTCCTGAAGAAAGACATTAGATTATTAGAAGGGGTACAGTGCAGGACGACAAAGATGATCCAGGGTCTGGAGTGTATGTCTTACGAGGATAGGCTGGAGCGAGCTGAACATGTATTTACTGGAAGAGAGGAGAGGAGGGATGGAGGGATATGATTGAAATGTTTAAATATTTAAAGGGGATTAACAAAACTGACACAGAGAGGATCTTCCAGATTAGAAGTGGGAGGGACATGAGAGAGTATAAATTGTAATTGGTGGTGGGGGGGATTCAGGAGGGAAATCAGGAGACACTTTTTCACTGAATGGGTGGTGGATAAGGGGAATGCCCTACCTGAGGATGTGGTAGCCTGCAGTACAGTGGTTTTTTTTTAAGAGGGGTGGGAAAGAGTGAGGGGAGGAGTAATTAAGAGGAGTGGGAGGTAGGGTGGGGCAGCTGCAAGTTGAAGGGCTAACTGCACAATCGAGCAGACTCGATAGACCAGTAGGCCTGTTTCTGCTGGTGTTTTGGTATGTTCGTAAGCTGCCTCATTCAGAAGCTGCAACCAAAACAGAAAAATGTAACAGAAGCTCTGGCTTCTAAATGGTGAAATATGATGGTTTGTAACCCCCTTGCTCTCCCTTCTGGTCATGGGAGAAGCACTGGCATGGAACAGGGAACATACTGAGTGTAAGGTTATTTTATGGTTGCCAGAAGGGGTGTAGCACCCCAACGGTTGCTACATAAGCCAGCAGGAAGGACTGCAGGGAGGGAAAGGGTTAACCCCCATCCACCCCACATGCAGCCAGCTGGCTTGCTGACCGAGCTAACAGGCTGACCACTTCATGTCCTGGTCCCCCTCTCCCCTCCCCCTCTTGCACTTTTTCTGGACTTTGGCCTTTGTTCTGGCCAGGCCAGCACTCCATGCAATGCCTAAAGGGGCCATAAATCAGCCAAAGGGGCTGATCTAGGCCCCAGTGACCCAGTCACTTGGCCAGAAGCCAAGTCCACCCCACAGGCTAGAAAAGGTTCTCTCCTGCTAACCAGAGGGCAATTCTGGATTGGGTGACTTACAGAGTGGAGAGCACAGGGGCACGGATGCCTGGAAGCTTTCCTGTAGCTCGGGTCTGTAGCTCCCTGGTGGCTGCTCCACTGTAGCCAGGGGTCCTGAAGTCTTCAGCAGAAGCAACAGCAGCAGCCATCCTCCATGGAGGTCCAGCAGTCCAGCAGCAGCAGCAGCCAACCTTAGAGGGTGAGTCACCTGGCTTAGAATCTGTGTGGGGTTCCCTCTTTTCCTTGGGTGTCATCCTGAGGGTTTAGGGCAGGCTGGGGTGCCTGGTTAGGATGATTGAGCCCATTTCTGCCCCTGTTCCTGGGTTTATGGATTAGGCCCATTTCTGCTCCTCTGTTCCTTTTCCTTTTTTGTTTCATCCCGTCTTCCCTCGGGGTTGTGTTGATTGCTGTTCCTGCCCTTCCTGCCTAGGCTGGTGTTGGCGTTAGGGCAATCTGCCTTTTTTTCATTTTTTTTTCTTTTCTCCCCATCTTGTCTGCCCATTTCCCTTTTTGCTGTTTGCTTTGGTTGGTCCCTGACTGTGGCAGACTTCTGGGGCTCGCTCCACCCCCCAACCAAAGCCCTGCAAGCCTCTTACCTTTTAGTTTATCCCCGCATTGGTGGTCAGTGGTATATCACCCTCCCACATGCCAGCACCCAGCAAGCAAGCTACCCACGCAGCGGCAGTCCTTGAGCCAGAGCTGCTGACTCACACTGCATCCGAGAGGGGGACTGTTATGTGGTTAGACCGTGGTGTGCTACCATGAAGTGCGTCCTGGTAGAAACAACCACCCAGAGCACCAGAGTTTTGCCGCACGCTACAGAGGGGCAGCAAAAGTGTCAGGTGGTAGCACAGCTCCCTGACCACATCACTTGTACAACCAATGAGCTTTGGGGTCAACAGCAGATCCGGCCAGGTGACAAGTGGTCTGGAAACCAAAAATTATCTTACTTAGTGTCAGAGGTGCTGCAGAAAATATGAGAGCACCAGAAGCAGGGCAAGAGGAAAAGGGAAAGTGGGCAAAGCACCCACCATTAGAATACAGGTTTACCATGTGGCATAAGCCCCAGGAGGGAGTAGGTCGGCGCTCAGTCAGAGCCATAGCAGAGACGGAGGGGGATTAGAGAGGGAGTACAGCAGTGGGCAGTGCACTCAGGCTGAGAGCACAGGGGTAGGGTTGCAGACCTGGGACTGCAGCAGCAGGGTGGAAGAAGTGGAGCCAAGCCCTAGGTACTGCACTGTGGGACTGCAGGCCAGCCATTAATGTTTGTTAGGGGTGGAGCTCAGTCTTGACCCACTGAATAGCCCAGCTGCTACCCCTCATACATATGAAAATGGTGAGAGCCCAGCCCAGGCAGTCCCCTGCAGGCCTACCGAGCCAACAAGATTTTCCTTAAAGATTTAAAGGGCCAGTGCTCCATCATAGGGAAGTAGTCCCTAAGGCTACAGTTGCCTTCTGGGAGCCCTGACCACCCCCTCATCAGTCACCCCATTTCCCCTGGACTACTTACTGATTGCATGGGTACCTGAAGACTGTTAGGGACTGTCCGGCCTACGCTGTGCTGCCTGTCACCCTAACCCTGGCCGTAAAGCAAACCTAGTTCCTGGTGAAAATAACAAGTTTGTATTGGGTTATTGTGATTTACTGTGTTTTCCCCAGGTTGCACCCTGGGATGTTATTGACCCCAACTGACTGAACTAATTGCATTGGGGTCTGATCAGAATTGCATCAGGGCATGAACTGCCTGCCCTGCACCCACCAAAGTCACCTATCCACGTCGGGGCTGAACTTGCTTGCCCTGCACTCGAACCAGTTGGTTCCTGAACTGTTCTGAAAGGGTCTCGAACTGCCTTCCCCCTCTCCAACTGAATTGAGCCATGTCAGTTCTCTTTCCACCCCCAGTCTGAGCTATTACTGTGGGGATGTGAATGGACTGCCCAACTGTGGTAGTCCCATCACCCAACTAATTGCCCTACGAAGACTGCAATTGCCTGCACCCCTGAGGGCAGGGGTCACCCACCTGAGGGTCAAGCATCTAGTGCCTCCCACCCAACCTGCCAGCAACCCCAAAGATGAAAGACTGCATTAGCCAGCATAGTGGTAGTCAGCACCCCCCAGTCTAGTTAGCTTAGGAGCTGCCTTGGCTCACAATAGTGAGGTTCCTTCTGCAGTACATGAATGGGAAATTGCCCTGTTTTTGTTTTGCTTTTCCGAGGTGGCCCTAGCTCCCTTCCCTTGCTGGGCGGCAACTCTTCAGAAGCCTTCCAGAGGACCCTCCATCGCCATCGAAGGACATCATCTAGACCATCCTCCATCCTGTCATTACCTGCATCTCTTGCTCTGGACCAGCTTGCATCCTTTTCATCTTCTTCTCCATCTTGTTGTCCTCAGCCCTCCCATCAGTCAATGAGACTGATCGGTCGCTCAGGTACTGCACCCCATTCCTCAGAGCTAGCTAGCAACCACCAGCGCTGCACCAAAAAGACTGCTCCTCCTACGGGACTGCTGGACTATAACTGGTGTGCCTTTCTAAGTATGCTTGGCCAAGGTGGTTGGGTATTGATAAATTATTATTATTGATGTCTGCAGACATAGGGCACTAGATGAACCTGTTAGAGGTATACCGCATATCGATAACTAATGTATGATTGTTTACCCCTATAGTTACTCTCATTAGACCTGTATAATTGCCTCCTAGTGCTAAACACTGATTTCTGTGTAACCTCTAGGGGGCGCTATCCCACGGGCTACTACCCCTGCCTGCTTGGCCAACAACAGGTTGAGGGGCCTGGATCCAATGGCGGGTGCCTCCACCCAGAGGTCGGGGTTTGGACAGTCGCAAGAGACTTGGTCACAGCCCTCTGGGTTACTGCAACCCCCATTTCTTCCCACTAGTGGCCCACACAATGCATCAGAAATATCTTCACAATATACACTTACCCCCAGGACTGGCTCTGTCAACTGAACTCTGGGGACCCCCTGTAAAACAAGATGATACAGTACAAAAACCACAGTGCAGTACTTTAACATAAACGAATACCTCAGTCAGTGTAACTTTGCTGAAACAAACAGATCTGATTTATTTAAAGAGCTGTAACAAGGATGGGAGAAATCAGGTTAATTAGGTTAAACACAGTACTGTGCGCATATTCAGAGTCCCAAATTGTCACTTTCACTGGGTACCCAGGATGGGGGGGGGGGGGGCTAGCCAGGATCGGCGCGGCTGGTCGGGGCTCTGTGATGGAAAAAACGCTTGCACAATACTCAAATTGTAATCCGGAGCCGGTTGGCTCAGTTCGTGAAGAAATAAAAAGACAACAATTAGATGACACACTTGTAATTCGATAAACAGATGGCAGGGAGCTACCCTGCGTTGTACTCACAAACCCAATGCTGGGAACTGGATGGAAAGCAGATTGTCCTGGATTGCCAGGAGGAGCAGACCATGTGGACAAGGTTCTTGTGTCTGGACCCCACTGTAGTTCAGAGCAAATGGATGTAGTCTGAATTAAGCTAGGGTTTACTTCCAGCTTCAGGCACTCAATTCACTGTACAGGGGATTTGAAACGCGACTCCCCACAAGCACTACACACATTTATACGTAAAAGGAAAGTACTATACCAGGCAGGCTGCTTCTCTATCCCGATCGCAATTACTGCACAATATCCGGGAGAACACACAGCAGATTCAGTTCCTGACAGACCAAACGCGATTCAGCAATTTCTGCAGTCTTCTACAAGGTGAGCCTGGTTTCCACACTTCTGGTGCTTCTTTCTCCTTACAACTCTGGTTCAGTCCACACTGGCACTCACAAACAGTTGTAGGCCGAACTTTAGGGCCCCACACAAGCTTCCCGCGTGAAAACTCAACAGCACAGGAGCCCTGAGCTCTTTCCCTCTTCACAGTCACAACTCATCTGATCTTTCCAGTAGACAGAGCTGGGCATTTCCTTTGAGTTCCTCCCAGTTCAGTTGGCTGGTTTAGCTGTCACTCACAATCAGACTCCCCCGCTGATGGAAAAAAGGCACCAAAGTCCAAACTACATTTCCCAGAGTCACTGCTCATACAATCCCCCTTACAGCAGGCTCCAAAGGAGAGTCCAAGTTCTGATTCACCCAGAGCAGGCTCCATTTTAAAGGATCCCCACCATGATTGGTCCAATTCGGCAGTTCAGAACCAACATGAGGGAGCTACCCTGCACTGTCCTTGCTACAAGAAAGCAGGTTAAATCAAACTGCATTTTCATTATTACTCTAACAGGCTACCAGCAAACATTTACATCTTCTGAAAGAGCTCCCTCTACGCATAAAGCGACGGCAGAAATGGAGTGATTTGGCAGCAGTTCAAGTGGGACTCGAGAAGGGAAACACACAGACCCCCATCCAAATTAATTATGTCTGCAGGCAGACTGCTCTTAAAGAGACAGTACCAGAGGCTCTAAAAGCACTCACAAATAAACGGCTTAGATGCTGAACACCATCCAGGCTTGGACCATTCAAGCAAGCTCCTGGAAGACTTTTGGGAACCCCCATTTGCAGGGGGGTTACATCTGCATGCCAATCACCTAACCTATTATTTTCCAGTGGAACCAGTGGCTGCTACCAATAAAAGCTATCTGTTAGAATTTTGAATCATTGTGCCTGCCTCTCCCTGACCGAAAGAGATGAACTGCCCGCCTGAGTTCTGTCACCACAGGGGTCCTTTAGTTACATTACAACCCAACTCAGAACTCATCTGCTTCTACCTTGCCCAGTCTGGAACTTCGCTGAAACATGCGAACAGTCATATCACACACACACACACACACACACACACACACACACACACACTCACAGGCCAGTTGGCCCACAAAACCATCACATTAATTAAAAGAACAATCATCCTGTAAAAAAAAAAAAAAAACATGCAAGCCAGCCCATTTAGGTTAGTTTTGCTTTTTATTTATTTATTGTTTATTTATTTATTTTTTAAAACTTGCCCTTGATCATTGATCTCTACTGAGCCGAGCACCTGGACACTAAGACTATGAAATTAGCATGAGTGAAGAACAGAATAGTCAGAAAATGGAACTTTAAATGCAAATAATAAATACCCGACTCAAAAGAGTTTGTTGAACTTGAATGTGCCACAGTGCCGGTAGTCAAACACAAATTTCAGCAAGGCAAGAAAGTACAATACAGTCCCAAACTCCAAAATGAATTAAAGTTTAGAGTAGTGCATGCAGCAGCAGTGATGCCCTACTCTGTGCTACTTAACACCATGCTTCAGTCTTCTTCAGCACCTGTTGGTCTTCGGCAGCGCTGCTAATGTAGTGCTCAACTGCTCAGCTCCCGCTGGTAAACACCACCAACCATGTGCAACCATGAACACAGTAGAAATCTCTTCTGTCTCCCTCGCAGGCAGGCAGACTAGCTCCCGGTGCTCCACTGGTTACCGTCTCTCCACCTGACCTGAAGTCTTTGCTCTTTTAGTTGGCTCTGAGTCGGTTCTCAGTTTTTCTGCTGCTGTTTCTCTCACTCCTGGTAAGTCCAATCCATTCAAACTAACAATACCTGACTTCTAACTTTGCTGGGGCATTTTAAACAAATTGCCCTAGACATGCCACATCCCCTACCCGATTCCATGGCCAGTCACTAACGCAGATGGTTCTGCGGACCTAATTGAGACCTTCAGCTTCAATATCAGTGGTCCACTCAGCACCTCCCCAAAAATGCTGAAAGAGTAGAGAAAAAAACCTGCAAAGTCAAACAAAAGATTTCAATGCGATCTTGATGGACTAGGTGGGCAGACCTGGCTGACTTGTTTGCTACCATCTGCTGCTAATCTGGATACGCCATGGCTTACCTGATATATCAGTAGCTACACCCTTGGCGGGGGAGCTGCCTCTGCAATCAGGGATGACAAAACTGTCCCTGATTGGAGCGGCAGATTTCTTTCATGTCCGGCACTTGCTCTAAAACTGCCATTATTGGCACCTTCCCTGTTGATTGGTGGCCAGGGGATGGGCTCCTGAAAGCGTTCCTTGGCATGGCCAAACACTGCCACACCTCTGCAATGTTCTACTCTCCTCAAAATGTTTCTTGTGTGCTGCACACACAAGCAAACATAAAAATACTTTAAAAATAAAAAGATACAACTGACTACTTCTTAAAATGTGTATTATTTTCTGGTCTGTCTGTATTGGCTCTACTAGCTCTTCAAGTTTCTAGCCCCAACAGTTCCAGAGTTAGACCTTTCAAAAGATATTTTCTTTAAAATGTGATAAGTTAGGAACTATTAGGGCAAGAGACTTAATGTGTTTTTATGTTTGCTTGCACACATGTGCAAGAAACATTATGTGGCAGCTTAGGAGAGAAGCGGGTTGTGGAGGTGCGGCACTGTGGCAGCCAATGCCGGCACTGTATTTGTGGGCTTGGCAGTGTTCACCCAATGCAGGCCCAGTGTTCTGATGACACTGGTTCTGCAGAAGTGCCACCAAGTTGAAACAATTTTACCACCGCAATCACAGGTCGCCTCGTCATTGCAGCATCAGCCATTCCACTGCAATGAGGGAGTGACCCATCATTGCAGGGCGGTACCTTGCCTGGAGTAACATTCCCATCAACATGGTGGTGGCATAGCTGCCCCTTAGAGCCCCATGAAAGCTAAAGGGGGTGCCCATTCCCCCTGTACATTTGCTAATGGGGGAGCCCACTCCCCGTCAGCATAATGCCCCCCCATTTGTTGTGTGCTGAGGGGGTGCCCAATCCCCCTTGGCATCATGCCCCCCAAACAGTCTTTCTTTGCTGACAGGGGGCCCAATCCTGTCGGTTTCAGTCCCCCCTCCTCCAAAATGCAGGTGGCACACTGGGATCCCACCTCAGTGTGCAAAAAACAAACCTGGAAAAAAAAAACTTCCCGTAATGTCCTTAGTTTAATTTGTGTCTGTGAAAAAAAGAAAACGGTCCCTCACGGTCTCTCATGCCCCTCCCCAACCTGCGCCCACCATCTGCACATCCCACATCCCCACACCCCCTCTCACCCCATACTTACCCCTGGAGTCTGGTGCGATGATCATTGGTGGACCGGGAACACGTCTGTACTCTTCAAAACTGACTGCAAACTGAAAAAATGCTGGTAAGCTGTATAATGGCATCAATAGGTTTTTCAACTTATGTGGATATCTCAGCCATTTTTTTTGACTTTTGCCACCAAATTTTCAACATGGGGTTATTGAGAACCCTCCTCATGAATTCAGTCACTGTCATGGTGTTATTCGATCCTGAAAGGTGAGTTCTTGGTCACCATGCGGAATCACCTTTCAGGACTGATTAACGAAACAACAGTGCCACCGCTCATGAGGTAGGCTTTCAAAAAGCCTATGTTGCAAATTTGGTGAAAAAAATCCCAAAAATTGCTATTTTATGAGCTTGCGTTATGCAGTTTCCATGCACACTCGTTACTTCGTGAATTTGTAATATTTTCACTCCAGATTTTCAATACTGGCATTTTTTCACACCTCCTTATGAACGGTACAGCTGTCATTTTTCACATCCTGGCCGAAATGTGTTTTTGCACTTCTGGTGCAGAATAGAGCAGTCGCTGTGGGAAATCAGTGTTTGGGACAGATTAAGAAAATTGCAGTGACTCTGTTCATGAGCAGAGGTTCTAAAATGCCTATATTGAAAAGTTGGTGACAAACGCCCATAAAATGACTGTGTTACGAGCGTGTGTTGTGCAGTTTCCATGCACCCTCATAACTTCACAAATTTGTAGTATTTTCTCTTCAGATTTTCAACATTGGCATTTTTTCAGACTTCCTTATGAACAGCACAGCTGTCATTTTTCATATCTTGCCCGAAATATGCATTTACACATCTGGCGCAGAATAGCACGGTCACTGTGGGAAATCAATGTTCTGGACAGATTAAGAAAATCATAGTGACAGTGTTCATGAGCAGAAGTCACAAAATGCCTATGTTGAAAATTTGGTGAAATAATAATAATAAATAAATGTATTTGTATGGCGCCTTTCCATTGCCAATGCCTTAACAATATAAAAACAAGTCATACAACATCAAATGACACATTAATACAGTTAAAATCAGATACCAATACAACAGTTGCTCATTTCAGTTAACTATAAAAGCTTTTTTCCACAGGTAGATTTTTAAACCCACTAAATGACTGTGTTATGCACATGCGTTGCGCAGTTTCCATGTACCTCGGAAGTTTGAGCATTTTTAATATTTTCACTACAGATTTTCAACATAGCCATCTCTTCACACCTCCCTATGAATGATACAGCTGTCATTCTTCACATCCTACCTGATCTGTATTTTTGTACATCTGGCACAGAATGGCACGGCTGCTGTGGGAACTCAAAGTTCGGGACACATTAACAAAATCACAGTGTCACTGTTCATGAGAAGAGGTCCCAAATGCTTTCATGAGGTGTGGGTCACAAAAAGGTCATGCTGAAAATTTGTAGTGCAAATACCAACATACGCCTGGGGCATTAGGGTTTCTAACCATAACCTCCCACCCTGTACAGACTAACAGGCATCAGGGGTGTGCCTTTGGATTGCCAACTGTAATGTTCATGCTATTCCACCCCCATCCCCCCACCCTGCAGCCAGTGACAGCCATCGAGGTGTGCCTTGGACTCTTCGGCCCCAGACTTCACCCCGTTCTCCTATACTGCACCCATTTCAGCATATGTCCTTATGGAATGGGGTGACTGTAAAGCCGAATACCCCAAGGCACACCTTAACACTTGTTGGTGTCTGCAGGTTAGGGTGAGGTGAAATGGCATAAACGTTATGGGCGATGACCCAAAAACATACTACAATGCATGTCCGTCTCTGCAGGGTGGAGGTGGGGTTGGCATGAAGTTCAATACTGCACTGCAATTCCTATTCTGCATCTGTCTAACTCCTGCATTTCCAATGCTAATACCAGCAAACAAACATTCAGCATTGGCAAATGCTTTGTTTTAAGTGCAATCCTGGAGTCAGCTAAGTATTCAGATCATTAATATAACACTACAGTGACCATATATTGATATAAAAACATAAAATATTTCATATCAATATGCTATATAAAAAATAAAATGGTTCACTGCATTTTTAAAGTCCTGTCATTTTTAGCACACTGTATCGACATGTATATGCATGTAACAACAGAGAAGAAATGTATTAACTGTTCAGATGTTACAGCTTTCAAAATGTAGGTTCAAGCATCATAAAATATCATATAAGATTATTCTTGACAATGTTTGGAATATACTAGCAGTAGTTTTGTCTGAGAATAAACAGATTATTTTGTAGTTTGCTTGGTCCACAAATGGGTAATGCCCTTCAAGTAAGCAGAGCAGAGGCTCTGAGGTGTGTGATGAGATCTCCCAGTTGCCTATGCCACTCTAATTTGTGTATATTTCATTTATAAACATATGGCCGTGGCCATTTCTCCAAGATCTGTATTATGCATTTTTTTCCAGGGAAAGGGTTAAAGGGACTAATAAAACCCCATTGTTGTGTGTTTCTTATATTATGGCATGACATACTGTATGTTAACATCTCGCAGGGTCTGGCAGCATCACATGTGTGATGTATACACATTCAACAGAATGGCATGATGCACTTTTCAGACCATTTAAGGACTTGAAACCCTGTCATTGCTGCTATGGTCTATTAAAGACATTATTAAAAAATTGTTTAAATTTATAAAGCGGTAAGAAAAAATCTAGAAATTTCATTGGCCGAGAGACATTACTTGACCATGCATTAACTCTATAAATGCATGGTCACATACTGAATCTCATTTTTCTCCCCCAACAACCTACTTATAAGTGTAATAAGCTCCTCCAAAGTGTGCATTATAGGATTTTAATGCACTCCCCAGGGGCGTAAGGACACTTGGCCTTCAGTCTTGTGCCTTACTACACCCCTGAGGTGTGCATTAAAATCCTATAATTCACACCATAATGCACACTCTTTCATGGCTTATTACTTACTTAATCAATCAATCAAACTTTATTTTTAAAAAGGCGCTTTTCTTAAAACCAAAGCGTCTGTACAATTTCATAGAACAATAAATGAACAAAATCTAAAACTATTATAAATCAATAAAAGCTATGTTAAAAAGATGGGTCTTCAAGGCTCCTTTAAATCTTGATTTACCCATGCTGTGTTACTTCTGGATGAAAAATGCATATTATCTTGATGCTAAGATCTAGTATAAGTTCACTACACTTGGAAACAATGCGTCATATGTACTAAAGGGACGTAAGGTATGCATGATTGGCGCATATCCCACTCACATAACTCCACACTGCAGACAGGTGTGCACCAGCCAGTATTCATTGCTAGAAACATAGGAAACATATAAAGGTGATAACAGAAGGAGACCAGTGGTCCATCTAGTCTGCCTGTTGGTTTGCTTGGACCCCTATTGTGCCCTAGCGACTAACACTCAGAATTTGCAAAGCCCCTTCCCCAACCCTATGTTGCATGCATGCCCTGTCCCATCCTAGTTTGAATAAAGTGACTGTTTTAGCCTCCACCACTGCAGAGTGCAAACTATTCCAAGGAACTATTACCCATTCTGAGAAAAAGTGTTTCTTGAAATTCCGCCCTTTGAGTTTCCAGTCGTGTCCTTTCGTATTAGTATTATTGGACCTAGAAAACAGTTCTGAGGAGGCAACTTTGTTAATGCCTTTTAGGTACTTGAATGTCTCAATTGTGAACCCCCTCTCCCTTCTGGACTCCAGTAAGAACAAATACAACTCTTTCAGACATTCGTTGTAAGGCAGATTGTGTAGTCCTTTTATAATCTTGGTGGCCCTTCTCTGGACCATCTCCAGTTTATTGATGTCCTTCCTAAAGTGTGGTCCCCAAAACTGGACACAGTACTCCATATACTCCAGTACCTGCAGCTGCAACATCTAGCCAGAAACCCTAGCAACCCTCTCAATGCTGCCTCAACACCCTAGCTAGCACTTTACTGCCCTTAGACTTTCTGCTCCCCATGTCCCCTTCACCACCCCACCACCCCCACCCCTTACCACCCACTTCTAACCCTGACTCCTGCACTTCTCCATGTTCTGCAACAATGCCCCTGGCAGCTCATATCCCTCCCCATGTCCTACCCTTGTCTTGTAATGCTGTTGCACACCTTGTCTTGTAATGCTGTTGCACACCATCATTTGATCTTGACATGTGTCACCAATTTTATATGCATCTTCCTCTGGGAATTGATTGTAACTTACTTTCCTATTTATACTGCCTTTAATTCCTGTATATTGCAGTATAATCTTGCATTAGTCTAGTTTTTGTTGTACTATCTTCAAACTGATGTGGAACCTTTGTAAAAGAGCCTTGGCTCAAAGGTACTTGTAGTCCTAGACTTAAATAAATAAAAATAAATAAATATGAGGTCTCACCAGTGACCTATAAAGAGGTAGGATGACGTTCCTGTTCCTGCTGATGAAGCTTCTGCTGATGCACCCCAACATTTTGCTGGCCTATCTGTATGCCCAGTTGCATTGATTGGTTACTTTAAGGGTTTCTGAGATAGCACTCCAAGGTCATTTTCTTCACATGAGGTGATGAGTTTGAGTCGATTTAACCAATATTCAGTCTTGGGGTTATTTTTGCCCAAGTACATCACCTTACATTTCTTTGCATTAAAGTTCAGTTACCATTCTGTGGACCATGTTTCCAGCTTTTTTAGGTTGGCCTGAAAACATCTGATAGACTATTCTGTATCAACTCTGCCTCCCAATTTTGTATTGTCTGCAAAGTGTGCTCTCTACCATTTATATCCTCCCTGATGCTGCTGATGAAGATGTTGAATATAACGGGACAAAGGACAGAGCCCTGGGGTACCCCACTAATAACTTCTCCATTTTTTTATCCAAGTCCATTTATTACCACCCTCTGACTTCTGCCCTGGAGCCATGCTTCTATTCAGTTGATAATGTTTTCTGCTATGCCAGCATGTTTAAGTTTGGTAAACAGGTGATTGTGTGGAACCGAGTCAAAGACTTGACTAAAGTTGAAATACAGCAGGTCCACTGGATGTCTCCTATCTATTTCTGTGGTAACCCAGTCAAAGAATGATGAGATTAGTCAGGCACAATCTACCTGCTGTAAAGCCATGCTGCCTGGTATCCTGCAGTTCATTGTTATCCAGGTATTTCACTATGTCCTGTTTTATTAGTGTTTCCATCAGCTTGCACAACACTGATGTCAGACCAATGGGCCTATAGTTCTCAGCCTCTTCCTTGCTCCTACTCTTATGTAAAGGGATCACGTCTGCAGTTTTCCAGTCTTCAGGCACCACCCTAGTCAGGAGAGAACGAGGTTGAATAGCATGGATAAGGGTTCTGCTAATTCTTTGGCTAATTCCTTTAGGATCCTAGGGTGTATGCTTTCCAGTCCAGGTGATTTATCCTGGTTTAGTCTCTCAAGGGATTCCAGGACTCTTTTAGTGGTAGAAGTAGGAGGAGCCATTGCTTGAGTCTCTTTTGTAAGAGGTCTAATACCACTAACTGGCATGGGTCCATCCATTTCTCTAGTAAAGACTGAGCATAAGAATTTGTTCAGAACCTCCGCTTTTTTTCTATCATCTTGTACTATTAAATCCCCATCCCTAATTCTAACCACTCCATCTGTTTTCCCACTCTTTTCCCGGATATGATTAAAAACTGCTTTTGCCATCCTTGACATTACTAGCTATGCTGAGCTTTGTGCTTGCCTTGGCATCTCAGATTGTTTTTTGGCTAATTTGCACTTTTTTATTTATTTCGACTATCGGATTTGCAACCTTTGAGCTAAAAGCTCTTTTACAAAGGATCCTTGTCAAAACAAGGGTGGGAAACAAGACATGAGTAGGATAGAGAGTTGCAGCTAAATAGCCTTGTCAAAGTTAGAGCATGGAGTAAAATAGTTGTATAGGATAACCTAGGCAAGGCAGCACATAATCCAAGAGCATCGAGTAATCAGTAGTGAGGACAACCCTTCTCCTGCTTGGGAACACTAAAAAGGTGCATCTTGTCTGTGCCTACAACCCTCCGAAGGGTGGTGCTCAAGGGTTCTCCTCACTACTTGACCAACTTAGGGATAAGGTTGGCTCAAATGAGCTGCTAATCCTAGGGGACCTTAACCTCAATTGGCTGGGGTCCAATACCAAGCAGTATGAGCCTCTTCTCTCAGGCCTTGCTCTCAGCCAGATCATCACGGGACCCACAAGGCCCTCCTCCCAGGGGGACAAAGGGTCACTCATCGACTGGGTAATGAGAAACAGATTGGATAGAATTGTCCACTCAGGGATACTCCTTGATGCCATCTCAGATCACTCTCCAACCTACTGCATATGGGGCACCAACTCGCCCAAAGTCCCCAGCACAGTGATCCAGATGAGGGACTATTCCAAACTTATACTCAACGACTACCTTGAGGATCTACAATGCGTTGACTGGTCTAGGTTCACTGCCACAAATGACCCTGTTGCAGCCCTAGATAATTTCCTTGCCATATTTGTCCCCTTGCAAAACAGGCATGCAACCCACACAAAAAGAAGGGTGAGGGGCACAGTCACGAAGTGGCTCCATGGAGGCCTATTCTCCCTCATGAAGCAGAGAGACAAATGCTGGGTGAAACTCAAGATCTCCTGCAACAACAATGACCTCCTTGAATATCGTCAACTCAGAAACTTCTGTAAGAGAGCCATACACGTCGCCAAGAGTGAGTACTGCAAATCTGCCCTGCTAGCCTCAGCCAATAACCCCTGGTGTTTTTGTCAGAATGTTAAAAACCTTGTCGTAGGGTCTGCCAAGGAACAGTTCGCTGACATGCATATCGGGGGACCAGCTGTAATAACTCCAAAACTATTGCTACTGCTTTAAAGTGCATGTTCTCAGACCTGCCTGCTCCTCCTCCCTCCCAACTCTCTGCCCCTAAACCACAGAGTGGGCACCCCCCCGACCACCCTTCTACCTCAAATGGATCTCAGTTGAAGAGACCAAGGAACTCCTAGCTGGTCTCTCCCACCACACGTGGGCTGGACACGACAGCCTCGAACCAAAGCTGCTTAGCTTGGAGGCGCCCCTCCTTGCCCAGCTGGTTGTTCATATCTTTAACTCTTCTCTTTTCTCGGGGATCATCCTTGATGTATGGAAGGTTGCCAAGGTTGTTCCTGTTTACAAACAAGGCAACCCCAAAGATATTAATAACTATCGCCCCATCGCCATACTCTCTGCTACCTGTAAGCTCCTTGAAAAGGCAGTTGCCTCACAACTCTCCCACTACCTTCAGGGTTATGCAGTTCTCTCCCCTGCTCAGCATGGCTTCAGAAAAGGGCACAGTACATCGACTGCACTTGCTGTGGTTACCTCTGAGATCAGGTCCGCGATTGACCAAGGCAAACTGACCGGTGCCATCTTCGTCGATCTCTCTAAGGCCTTCGATCAGGTTGACCATTCCCTCCTCTACTCCACTCTGCATTCCCTCAGATTCTCCCACCGAGCCCTTGCTTGGTTCTCCAACTACCTTGCAGGTAGGCAGCAATACACCTGCTTCAATCACACTCTCTCAGCCCTCTCACCAGTTAACTGCGGGGTCCCTCAGGGATCCGTCCTTGGACCCATTCTGTTTTCCCTGTTTATTAATGAACTGCCCTCCGCTACAACCCACGGGCACCCAACTCTATATGCGGATGACCTCGTCATACTGTCCAGTTCTCAGAATATTACTATCATCAACTCCCAGCTTAACTCCGACTTCGATCTTATCCAGAACTGGCTTGAGGGCCACAAGCATACTGACAACCTGAAGAAGACCCAGGCCATGCTTTTTGGCTCTGTGGCCAAAACCTCTTCCTGCCCGGCACCTCTAACTATCTATGGAGCAAATGGCTCCCTCCTGCTGGTCATCAACTCCGTCAAGTATCTAGGAGTTACCCTTGATCCACAACTGGATCTCACCACGCATCTTCGGAATGTATGTAAAGCCATGAATGGCAAGCTCGGTCTTGCCTACAGAGCCAAAGATTGCCTCACCCTGGCCACTCGACTCACCATAGCCAGGGGGATACTCGTTCCCACGCTTTGTTATGGGCTCATTGTCTTTGCTCTAGTCCCGAACTCTAGCCTTGTGAAATGGGACACTGCTTATAACAATATATGCCTCTTCGCACTCTCTGCCCCTCGCCTTATGCATCGTTGTGAGCTCTACTCACGGCTGGAGTGGCTCCCCCCTGAAAAGCACCGCGCCTTTGTCCTTGGCAACTTCATAGATAACATAGTTAGAACGGCCACTCCCTCTGCACTCACCCTTCTCCTTAAACATGGAACTCCTGCCTACCACTTAAGATCCAGTGCTGCACAGGTCCGCCTGGTTCCTAAGACCCGCACCCTCACAGGTGACTGGGCCTTCTCTGTCTACGCGCCAAGACTGTGGAACTCCCTTCCCACCCTAGTTCATGCCTCTCCTTCCCATCCCTGCTTCAAAACATCCCTGTGGAGCTTCCTCAAAACTGCCTCTGCCTGCCTATGTACCATATAGACCCAGCGTATTCTCTCCCTCCCCCCAATTCACTGAGGGAGCTGTCCTGTGAGCAGTTTCACCGGCCGCTGTTAAATCTCTGCTGATAACCAGTATAAGGCACTTTCTGCCCTCCTGTTGGAGAGGCAATCTTGTCATATCAGTACCTGCTTCTTTTCTGCATTATTTTTTTCATTCTCTCTCATTATAGGCACTCATGTCATGCAAATACATACTTGTACTTTCAATAATTTTGAAATTATTCTCTTTCATGTTATTTAATGTTATCCTTCCTCTCAATGCTGTTATGTAACTTGTTGCTATACTGCCTACCTGACCATTTTAAAGCCTATTGTACCATAAGCTGTACCACACACTTGTCAGAGCCTGTGGCTCCTGTATGTTACCTCGACTCTGTATTATGTATCCCATGTACTCTGTAACCCTCCCGGGTCGCACCTGAAAATAGGCACTTGGATGTCTAGAGTGCTTACCTGGTTAACAAAAGCAAATAAATAAATAAATAAAATATCACATGATACACAGCATGGGCACAGAGTACTAGCTAATGTAAGTGCAATAGTCCAAGTATGTCCTCATTAGAGAGCTCTAAAGCAACTGCAAAACAGCATTGTCAGTACCTAAATATGTGCTGAATAGCATTAACCAGGGAGTGTAGGAGCAGTCATAGAGAGGAAGTGGCAAATAGGTAAAGCAGGAGAATCTGAGTGGGTGACAGAGGTGGAATCTGATAAGGTGCCAGAAGTGGAATTAGGGGTGTGTTCATTGGGTAGGTGGGAGATGGTAGGGGGAATGGTATGTGGTAGGTTGGTAGGGGCCCAATTAGTGCCCAAGGCACACTGTAGATCAATGCAGCAGGTTTAAGAGTGGCAGAAGCAGTATCCAGGACAGGAGATAGCTTTTCTAAGTACAGACTTGAACAGGCCGAGGTGTGTGAGGCCTATGGTGGCATGCAGGAGCTCATTTATCCAGGTAGGGGCCCTCACTGCAAAGTCTCGCCTCCCCAGTGTGGTCCTTCTGTATGACACTGCTAGTGCTTGCTTAGTGACACTTCTAGTGGTGTTCTCAGAGGGGGAAGGGCAGAACAAAGCTTGTAGGAAGGAGGGTGCAAGGCCAAATAGGGCCTTCTTCCCCAGTAGGCAGGCATGGAATTTAATGCGATTCATGAGTGGGAGCCCATGCGTCCTAATGTATAGATCACTCTTATGTGTTAGACAATCAGCACCAAGCACAAATCTAGCGACTTTATTGAGAGTAGTTTGAACTCTGACCAGGCTTGAGTTTGAGGCTGTATGATATACTACATTCCCATAGTTCAGGATGGGTAGGCTAGTACCTCTAGCCACCTGATCCCTGGCCTTTGGTGTGAGGCAGTACCAGAGTCTGTATAGGGCTCCAAGCTTACTGTTGTTGGTAGCAGTAATATTGTGAATGTGATCGTTGAATGACAGTGACTCATCTAAAATTACTCCAAGATACCAGAACGAAGTCACCTGTTCCAGGGTGGAGTAAGAGTTGCAGGTGATTGAGATGAGTGCAACAAATCTCTTTTGACGTCCAATAAAGAGCACTGTCTTGGTCTTTTTGCTATTCAGCATCAGCAAACTATCTTTGAGCCATTCCTGTAGTAAGTTGAAGTTTTATTTATTTATTTATTTATCTATGTCTTTGGTCACCGTGTAGGTGCACTGATTCAGAGGACCATTTTCAGTCATGACCTGGACCACAAGGTGGCCAAAAATAGATACAGTTATGGACAGTTAATTACCAGTTACAATACATGCATGCCCAATAGCTGGTGGTGAGGGTGTAGAGAGACAACAGTGGTAATAGCCTGCAATGCAGGGTAGACTGGTAATGCTATATCAGTATGTACATAAGTATAGCCAAAATACAGACTGTGCAAGACACAAGCAGTAATCGTATACAGGTATATGGTCCAATTCAAGTACAAGTAAGAAAAAAAACAGTTGCTATAATAAGAATTCAAATAGAAAAACAATCACAGTTCATAACATCAAAGGGGCAAGACAGGTGGAAAGGGAAGGCAGGGGTAGGCTTAGGGGTGGGGCAGGAGGGAGAGAGGTGGGAAAAAGGGGCAGGCTAGTGGAGGCAGGAGGGGAGGCATAAGTCCTGTAGGGCATCAGATGAAAGTTTGTGTGCTATTTGAGCATAGTCAAGTTGTAGACCCTTGTGTTTCAGTACTGAACAGTGACATTTTGCAGCAGTAAGGAGCCAGGTCTTCAGGTTATCTTCACAGAAAGAGTGGTGGACACCTGGAAAAGCCTGTCCCAGGAGGTTGTGGGGGTCAACACTGTGGGGGGATTCAAGAATGCATGGGATAGACACAAGGGAGCCCTGACTACAAAGGGCAACTGGAGTGTCAAAATAGGTCTAAAACAAACGGGCAGACTAGATGAACCTAGTGGTCTTCTTCTGCTGTCAACATCTATGTTTCTATGTTATGTTTAAAAGCTAGGTAGGAGAGGGATGCATGAACAGACGGAAGTTGACAGCTTGACAGAAGTTGTGCTGCAATTTCCTAGAGAGGGCCTCTTGACAGGAGTTTCGGGAGAATACAACTGTGTCATCTGCATATAGCAGGATCTTGGCCATGGGGCATGCATAAGAGAGGTTGGTGACAAAGAGACTGAACAAGAGTGGGCCCAGTATGGACCCCAGAGGGACCCCTACTGTGACCTTGCAGGAGTTGGAGATGGAACCATTGATCTTTACTTTCTGTGACTTCCCAGTTAAGTAGCTGGAGAACCATTTGACCGTGAGGGGGACAGCCTTAGGCCACATAACCTGTGGAGCAAACAGCTGGTGATCCATGAGGTTGAAGGCTTTGGCTAGGTCTATAAAGATTGCCTTAACCAGGTTGCCTTGGTCAAGTGCCTTGTGCACATATCCAGAAAAATCGATTAGTATGGTGTTAGTGCTGTGCTTCTTATGGAAGCCATGCTGTTGGGGGGAGAGGAAGTCGTATTCATGCAGATGTTCTGCAAGCTGAACAGCAATGATTCTTTCCAATGCTTTAGATACCGGAAATAAGATTGAAATGGGTCTGTAGTTGGTTACTAGTGACTGGTCACCATCTTTGTGCACAGGTGTGACCAGAGCAGTTTTCCAGATGGAAGGGAAAGCGGATAGGCAGAGGAACAGATTGAGCAGTTTGGTGATAGGTCCTATGACCACGGGTAGGGTGATGGACATCAGTTTCATATCAATACCATCACCTCCTTTCCTTGTTTTGCTCAGGACTCTTGCAAGGTGTTTTCTTGTTTCGTTGATGGTGATCCGTCTGAAGTAGAAGACTGGGCAGATCCTGGCATGGGGGGGGTACAAGTGGTCTGTGGCTTGATTTCCCTCAGGGTATGTAGCTGGCTTTGGGGGGAGGACTGCACTGTACTCCATGAAGGCCTTGTTAAAGACATTGGCCATTGTGTCATCATCAAGTATGACTTCATCATGGTGGTGAAGCATGGAGGGGGGGATCTGTCACTGGTTCCAGTGAGGTTTTTAATTGAGGCCCAGAATTTCTTCCCATCACCCCAGCATCGAGAGTGTTGGTTCTTGTGGTAGAAAGCCTTGGCCTGTCAGATTGCCCAGGTGCACTTGTTGTGGGCCATCTTGTAGATTTGGAAATCTATTGCAGATCCAGTTGCTCTAGCTCTGTTCCAGAGTGGGTCCCATTGCCTCATCATACTTAGAAGTTGAGTTGAGGAGTGAACAGTCCATGCTGCACCCATTAATCAGCTTTTTACGAAACAGTGCAAACTCATCTGCTGCAGCATTGAAGTGGTTGAGGAAGAGCTGTAGGGTTGTGTCTACAGAGGAGCATGAGTCAAGGAAGCTTCAGTCTATCCCTTTGAGGTGTTTTCTAAATTCAACCATCAAGGTTATTTTAATAACTCTGTTCATCACCATTCTTGGGGGAAGTTTGACCTGTTTAGTCATCCACTTACTTTGGATAGGTGAGTGGTTGCTGAGGGTGTCAGGAAGTGCCTGTACCTCTTTCAGTCACTCCGGGTGAGTCATCAACGCCCAGTCAATCAGAGTGCTGGAGCCAGTTCAGTAGTTTGTTCGGGTGCAGCTCTTGACCATCTGAGTCAGGTAGAGACCCAAAATCAATTTCCTCTGTCTGGCACTGGTGCTGGCAAGCCAGTTTGAGTTAAAATCCCCCAGTACAATAGTTTATTTTGGTTTGCTTAGGTGTAGAGGTTAGCAAAGGTTTCTAGGCCTGCTTGCTGCTGTCCTGGCAGAATGTAGACTGCAATGACAGTCAGATCTTTATGCCCCTTGCCTATCAGGATTTTGATTGCTAGGTATTTACAGTCACTGTTGGTGGCCAAGAGTTGGACTCTGTGGCATTGCAGGTGGCTGCGGATGTATATTAAACATCCATCACCACTGTTCCCAGAATGATACAGACTGTGCAAGTTGTATCCGGGTACTGATACTACCAAGTTGGGTGTACGTGTAGAAAGCCAGGTCTCAGTTAGTGCAGCGACATCTAGCTGTGTTTGTGCTATCCAAGCCTCAAACTGTATCAGCTTGACTCGGAGGCTGCCGATGTTCATAGCCACAATTCTTATCAGCCCATTGGGTGTGGGGCTCCCAGTATGTGTAGCTAGGGGACCTGGGTTAAGGTGGATTTTCCAGACATCAGCAAGAAGATTAGGATGAGTTTCCTTCAGATTTCTGGGAAATAATGTTTTCCTTTTGACATCATCAGTTCCTGGGTGTGGCCGTTAAGACCCGTGATACCAAGGATAAATCGGAGGCCAGGAAATAGCCAAATAGTTGGGATAGAGAACCCTACAGTAATTGGGGATCAGGAGGATTGTTGCAGGGGGCAAGTAGGAGAAGGCTCTCTGCTGCTAATTTCCCACTGCGCCAGCTTTCCATTTTGTATGACAGGGTGGTAGCAGCTAAAGATGGATGCCAAGGCAGTGTGATTATGTGTCAGGATGGACACCAGGAGGATGAGTAATTGGATAGGGAGGCCTATCAGTGCAGAAAGACACAACACACTGGTAACCATTTTATGGGTAAAGCAAGGGACCTTCCTGCACACTCCTTTCAGTCAAGATCTTCCAGCAGTTTACACTGGACAAAATGGGATAGCGATGTCAAGCACATTCCTTCACTCTAGATGATCCAGCAGTTGTTCCTAAGTAGAGTGTAGGATCCTTCCTAAATACTCCTTATACTCTTGAGTAATTAGACATTTACAATGGAAGGAATCACAAACAACTGACAGTAGATGTGCACACAAATTGTGGCTATACCTTTAAGGGGTGGTCAACCACCATATGTCAGTAGTAAGAGGATGGGATTAGTAGGTGGGACAAGATGTTGGGAAGAGCATTTAATAGATGTCAGGGCCGGGGAAGGTGGGTGGGGCAAAAAGACTACACACTTATATACAGTGAAAGCCACACTACAGAGTAAGCCTTTAGTTTAAAGTAAGCACCTGGAGCGAGTGGAAAGTCTATAGGAGAGATCTGCACCAGTCATCCACGCGCTCCAATCGAATCTATGGGTTTCTAGCCAAGCATCTCCAGGGGCTCAGAGCTGTACTTGTGTCTTTTCTAGAAATTCTTCCCATAACTTTTTGACGGGGTTCTTCTTGGGGTTGAGAAAGACCCTGCATTAGTCTCTGATAGCTGTCTTGGCTTGGGTGTTGAACCATATAGGGTTTTTTGTTTGTTGTTTTTGGTTGATCCCTTTGCATAGGTCAATGTGGCTTTTGTTATGCCACATTTAATTTTCAGCCATAGTTCATTGATGCTGGAGTGATGCTTGAGTTCTCCTAACCTGTTATGGGTGAATTCCTGCATTTTGATGAAGTTTGCTCCTTTGAAAGAGAGTGCCATAGCCCTAGATTGGGAATAAGAAGTTATGATGTGTACAGAGAAACATACTGTGTTGTGGTCACTGTTCGTGAGGGGTTTCCTGAGTGTTGTATCATCCACCAGGTCCAGATTGGTAAGAGCTATGTCTAGGATGGCCTTAAGTCTGGTGGGTTCATCTACTAACTGCTTAAGGTGGTATTGCTGGCCACCTGTCCATGGCCTTGCCTCCCCATGTGCAGCTGTGTGTTGCTGGATTGGGGCTGCATGGGGTAGAGTGCAGGACCCATTCAGGCATCCAATCAGATGCCTGCCCTGGACCCAGAGTGGATCCCATACACAGGCATGAGGGGAAACCCTAGATGGTACAGAATCCTGTGGAGTAAAAGGACACTGTTGGCACCCGATAGCTACACTGTCTGATGTTGTGATCTGCTCCTGGGGTTTTCCTGAGTGTTGTATCATCCACCAGGTCCGGATTGGTAAGAGCTATGTCTAGGATGGCCTTATGTCTGGTGAGTTCATCTACTAACTGCTTAAGGTGGTATTGCTGGCCACCTGTCCATGGCCTTGCCCCCCACCATGTGCAGCTGTGTGTTGCTGGATTGGGACCTCATGAGATGGACTGCAGGACCCAGGCAGGCATCCAATCAGATGTTTGCCCTGGACCCAGAGTGGATCCCATACAAAGGCTCTGTGGTATTCACATGTATGGTTAGCTACATGCCCAGCATACATGACGCATAGGCTTCATTCATAAGGCCCAATATGTTTAATACATACACTGTATGACTGAAAATGAATAAAAATAATTTTTTAAAAGTTAGTGGCTTCTAGTGTTGATACCACCACTTGCATAAGTTGCTTCTTTGAAGAAAACTGATCACAATGAGAATCTGCTCCATTTCCATGTAATGTAGCAGCACACACAAGTGGTGAGCCACAGAATAATTGCAACCTTTGATGTCACTGGTGGGCATTCCTATAATGACTCAAAGGAGGGACTACATACAGAGCTGCATTTAAAGTCCTGGAGCTGGATTTTCAAAAGATTTAATATGGATGCAACTCCTAATTGTACCAATGTTGGAAACTGCCCAGGTATATCTAGATCATATTCTATGTTAGAGGAGCTACCCTTCCATTGTTCTCAAGGAGAAGTGAGTACCAAAAGAGACATTGGGTATATCAGGAGCTATTGCTGCTATGTTTCAAAATAGCTATTTAACCCAAGTATGTGTACCAACAGGCTACTACCCCTGCCTGATGACCACAAAACAGGTTGAGGAGCCTGGACTCTGTTCTGATGGTGACTAGGGGTTCTTTCCCAAATAGAAAATAATAGTGTGGAGCCTACACCCAGAGTAAATATAGTTGGACAGATATCTGTAGGGTAGAACCCCCAAGGATTCTGTACCTAAGCACCTCCGCTTCTAGTCACCTCACTCATGAAATACCATAAGCAGTTGCAGTTACTTTACTTTGCATGCAGTTGCTGCCTATAGCTCATAATATGCTCATGGACAGTTTTGAACAACAACAGTGTAATATTTATTAAAAGGGGAAGGGGAATGGAGATTCAGAAGAAAATTGCAGTTTGAACATTCAAACAATAACGATAACACCCTCTGTGCCCATTCCCAACGGCAACATAGCATTAAAAAGACCCATCTCCCCATTGCATATGCACACCTGCCCAAGCAAGGGGCACATGAGATGGCTGTTTTACACAGGCTGTGCTAACTTTTCTCTAGTATCATTAGTAAAACTATAAGCACAAGTACAATATTAAACATCAGACTTGGGTACCCTGAAGTTATAGCACAGTCCTTGATTGTAGAGTTGCCCAGGATATTGTGATGGTGCACTTGACGGAAAATTGAGCAAGCTTGCATTTTAACCCCTCAACAGCCCTCCTGGCTTCACTTCTCAGGATACAGTCTTTCTGGCTTACCAATATAAAGCAGGAGTACTGTGAAGTGGTTTCCTGGTTTCCAAGGAGCCCAGACCCGGGAAGGTCCCCACAGTCTGATGTATCCATCAAAGTCACCTAGTCTAGTATTAAAATCACCCCAAATAAACATATTTTCACAGGCTGTTACTGCCCAGCCCTTATGTATTAGATCTACCAACTTTACCCAGATCTCATCTGAGTAATATTTAAACTTGGTGGGAAGTATATATGCATTAATTAAACAAAGTTCAACATTATACATTTTTAACACTATGGAGATAAAGTTGGTATTAACAGTGAGCAAGTCAGCTTTAATATTCTGATTGATTTTGACCCAAACAAGCAGACTCCCCACATACTGTAACTGCCCATTTTAACCATTGTTTTGCCTGGAATATGATAACTTGTACAGTATAACCATTTAATGATATATCATTTTCCACAGTATGCTATGTTTCTGGCAGGGCTATGACGGTAAACTTCTTTATACGGTCCATGCATCCCTAATCAACAAATTCTGATTGTATTCCTGCTATATTCTATGACAAAAATAATACATTTGCTTGTTCAATGACTTCAGATACTAAAACAGTTAATCAATTATTGTATGTCATTAAGACTTCATATTTATTTGAAACAGGGACACTGTACACATTATCAGATGCAGGATCACTGACCAGTTTCTCTTTACTATTTGTTTCCTGAGAATGGCAGCTGTTATCTAACTTGTCTGTATGAATCAGAATTTCTGGGACTATGTAAAGTCCTATTGCATCTAATATTTCTATGTTTTCCGTAGTCTTATTATTCAAACTCTGAAAAGTTGTGGTAACCTGTATTTGGTCACAATCTAGATCATGTCTCAACCTATGTACAGTGATTGGTTCGTGGCTTTCAATAAAAATATTAAGAAGCTATTCCAATAGATCTTGTACAATTATTTTTAAATTATGAGTATTCTCATTAGTGGTTCTCTTCAGACCACAGATAAAAAATGAATTCATTTCTCTATCCTGACTTGTTTCCTTGGCCCCATTTCTAAAGAATTCCCTGGGGCTATCAATGAGAGCACTGTCAACTACATACTAACATACTATTTGCCAGCAGATTAGGCCTTATGGTCTATCGAGTCTGCTCGAACCTAGATCCTTAGTTGGGTGCCGAGACCCTCCCATCCCTTGTGTTCCAGAAACCCCTATCATCCATCCCCACCCCCCCCCGGGACAGGCCATCATCTGATACATCCCCTTTCTGTGTCTGTCCCACCCTCTCTTAAAACCCTCCACTGTGGATCTCTGAACCAGCTCACCAGGCAGTGCATTCCAAGGGTCCACCACTCTCTCAGTGAAAACCTCCTCCTCTTCCCTCACCCTTCCACCTTCCAACTTCAAATCATGCCCTCTGGTGATGCCTTCCTGCTTTAGTCTAAAGATCCCTCCATGTTTACTCCTATTTATTCCCTTGAGGTACTTGAAGACCTCAATCATGTCCCCACTGTCTCCTCCTCCTCCAATGAAAACAGGCAGAGCTCCTCAAGTCTGTCCTCATAAGTCAAATCCCCAGCCCTCGTATCATCTTTGTTGCCCTCCTCTGTACCCTCTCCAGGAGCTGTATGTCCCTCTTCAAGTGTGGTCTCCAGTACTGTACACAGTACTCAAGGTGTGGTCTAACCAGTCCATTGTACAGCGGCAGAATCACTCCTGCTCCTAGAGGTGATCCCCCTTATGATGCATCCCAACATCCTGTTTGCCTTGCTAGCTGCTCTCCTGCACTGCTCAGAGTTATTCATACATGTATCCACCATGACCCCTAGGTCTTTTTCCCCTATTGAGGCTTCCAGCACCTCCCCTCCCAGGGTGTACCTGTGTTTAGGGTTTCCCTGACCAAGTTGCAACACCTTGCACTTGGTGATATTGACACCTGCTTTATCTAGTAAGGGGGCCTTTTCTAGGATCAGATCAGCCATCTCATTTCCTTGAATAACAGCATCCACAGAGCCAGTGTCGGTGTCATTCTTGCTGTGAAATACTTTCTTAATTATTAGTTCAGTTGTAGGTATTTTAAGTACAGAACATGCATAAACAGACCGTATAAAACTTATTTGTTCTTCCCATTTGTTTCTTTATGAGTGGCCTTAAAAATGAAGATGCTGATTCATCTTTCCTGAATAGGATGCACCTGTGATTTATTTATTTTATGTATTAAATTGTGATAACTGGGTAGTCCCAATGAAACAAGACAGTCCCTTTTTCAGTGATGACCCAGTAAGTGCAGTACATTGATAATGCAATAGTTGACACAGGAAACCATACAGGTTTGACAACTGTAATAACAAGACCAACTAATATAGTTACAGAAACATGTCATAGTGCAACACAATTACATCATACAAACATTCACAAGTAGCATTAAAAAATGTACAGAGAGCATAATTACTACAATTAAGAACTACTAGTATAGATAACAGTACCATAGAGTATACTATGGCAGACAGTAACATAATCATCAGTTCCTATTTACAGATAACATTGTACATAATTTAGATTGTACAGATAACATTGTACCTAATTGAGAAATCCAGTGATGCTAAGCACACAGGCAGTAGAGAGGTAGAAAGCCCAGAAGTCATCGATAGCAAGAGCAAGGTGGGACAGCTAGATGTACCTGCAGTGAGCTTTAAAATTGAGGGAGCAAAGAGCAAGCCAGGACTGAGGAGGGTAACGATTTCCAGGAGGACACAGCAGAAAAGGTGAATGATTTCTGGGCCTGTTTGTTTACAGTGTCCCTATTGATGAAATCAATTGAATACCCAAAATATTTTTTAAGTGCTTCATTATTAATCCAGACCTTTTAATCCAGGCCTGATTGACAATTTTTGGCTCTGAGCAGAAGATGAAAATACACTAAGTGCCATTCGAATTTTTATCTTTCCACATTTAAACTATATCAGTCACTTTAAGATCAGCTCCAGTTGCTGTCCTCAAGAGGTTCATAATTTTGTCCCTAATAAACACTGTAATTGTTTGCTTTGTTATGCTGTACCCATACAAGCATAGGGCATGCTGACTGGAGGTTGACACCGCAACTGCGAAGACCAGCACAGTGCAGATTTGCCCAAAATTGGTGGGTCACTGTGCTGGTCCCTGCAGACACTAGTGGTGTGGCTCCTGGTGTTGCATCCCTCTCCGAGACAAACACGCTGGCATTGCTTGTACTTGTATTATCCTCTATGTGACGAGGTACCTTTGGAAATGAGCCTCTGGCTCAAAGGTTGTAAACCGTTGTTTAAATAAATAAATAAAATCCACAACAGTACAATGCCGACATAAAAGAATATACTTATGATTACTGTGGTGTCATAAACTGATATTCCATAAAGATGTTCAACTACTGAAACACCTGATAACAATTACACCACCTGAATTTAAAATGGAAAAACTGAGGAGAAACAAGTTAATAATCACAAGGGAAAGAACATGTAACAAAATAGCTAGCCTCACATTACAAAATAGTTTATCTAAATACTGGGATGAGATACCATATGACTTGAGAAATGTGCAGAATCCCATTACTTTTAAAAAGTTATTGTTTAAATACCTAAGCTCAAAATGTATGTGTTTTAATTAATTTTAAATCTGTGTTAATGTTGCATGTAAGTTTGTCTTATGAAATTTTGGATGGTTTATTCATGGAACACAGGTCTTTGTTGTAAATGGGGGTCATTTCCTAACAAATGTTACCTGTTTAAAAATAACATTTTATGAATGAATGAATGACACTCGTCATTATGTCTGTCACCGTGGGGGATGTCAGCATCAGCTCTGTCGCAGGGCTATAGTAAAACCCAAGCACAGTATACCCCAAGTGGATAGTTCAAACATATCAGGCTTAGACTGTGGAACTGTAGATTTCTTTGTCTTTTCAGGAATTCTATTATGCAAACTATTTTGTATGGCTTGATTAACACTATTCCCAGCTATTCATTCTTCTCTAAAAAGCTTTTAGCTCAGTACTAAATGTGTTGAGCTGTTTTGTAGTTAGTTCTAGTTGAAGTGACTTGGGAAAGATCTGCTCATTTGTAAGGTTACCTGTGGGGATTTCTAGTAAGGAAAGCTGTGGCAATACACTATCCATGTGTTCCAAAGGCAATTGCTGAGCATTATACTGTAGTTTGTCTGTGTTATTTGTTTTATTTTTTTCCCCAGACATCTCCTTGGGTGAATGTATCTGCTTTTGTTCCTTTGCCTCAGTTGTCTCCTTATTTTCATTTCTATTTCTGTTTTTCTTTTTCTTCTGTATAGATTTTTACATATAGTCAGTCCAACTATTCTCAGCAGTCTCAATAAAAGACACAGGAGAACAATCTGGTCTGTTGTTCAAAAATATGTCAAGGAGGATAGAAGAAAAACTCTCCTGCAGGAGAAGTTTTCATATTTTAAGCAAAATGTCATCCAGTCTAAACCAACTATATTCTCTTTGAGATAATCCATCTCATGTCTAAAGTAAATTTACTGCTCCATCATCATTAAATGCGATATATATGGTTTGGACATATTTTTTTTAGCTCATCGTGTAAACCAAATGGCTATGTGTGAACGAATTCAGATTCTCCATGGAGCTGCTTCTTAATCTGATCATGTTCCTTATCAGCATCCCCATTAACCCTTAATGGGACATTAATTTGTTTCAGCCCATTAATAGTATTTTGCAGATCCTTAGCACTGCTTCTGAGATCTGAACGCCATGTTTGTTTCTGGTATGACTCACTAAAATAGTCAGGAGAGATATGAAGAGAAGTGGAACGTACAGAAGATAAATCTGCTGGCAGTTTAACAGGGGTGTCACTGTTATTTATAATTATGGGGCTCTTAGTTGCCCCATTTGGCCCTGACTGGCCATAATAACAGTTAGGTTTTGAGGTGCAGATAGCCTCAAATATATTTTGTGTAACTGACAATCTGGCGTTATCAGTAATTTGGGCTAGGCCCTTCTCATTATCATTAACACTCTCCATTTGTGTGTCAATTATCTCTATGATTTCCTTGTTAGTGTCTTGTACAGTATAGTTATAAGTTACTAACATACTAACATACTAAAATGCCAGCAGAATAGGCCTAACGGTCTTTCGTGTCTGCTCGGTTGGTCAGTCCCCAACCTGGGTGCTGACCTTGCTGTCCCCCTCGCCTTCTCTGGCTTCTCCCTTCCCAGTTCCGGATAGTCTTGCTGCATTGGATTTTGCTTCCAGAACCCTTCCCCTGTACCTGTCCCACCCCCTCTTGAACCCCTCCACTGTCTCTGCCTCTAGCAGCCCCCTAGGCAGTGCATTCCATGGCTCCACCACCATCTCAGTGAAGCAGCACCTCCTCCTTTCTCCCCTGAATCTTCCCCCCTCCAGCTTCCACCCATGCCCTTTAGTGGCCCCTTCCTCCTTCCTTCGAAGCACCCTGACTGTTCCTCCCCTATTTACCCTTTTCATGTACCTAAAGACCTCTATCATGTCCCCCCGGTCCCTTCTCTCTTCCAATGTGTACATATTTAGCTCTTCGAGCCTCTCCTCATAGGTCCTGTCCCCCAAGCCCCAAATCATTTTGGTTGCCCTCCTCTGGACCCTCTCCAGGAGGCTAATGTCCCGCTTAAGTGTGGCCTCCAAAACTGCACGCAGTACTCAAGGTGCGGCCTCACCAAGCAGTTATACAGAGGGAGTATCACTTCCCTCCTTCTGGAGGTGATCCCCCTAGCGATGCATCCCAGCATCCTGCTGGCCTTGGCTGCTGCCCTCCTACAAGTCTCAGAGTTGTTCATCTTGACATCCACCACCACCCCAGGTCCCTCTCAGCCATCGAGACTTGTAGCATTTCCCCAGGGTGTACACTTGGCCTGGGTTCTGGCCCCAGGTGGAGTACCTTGCATTTCCCTGCATTGAACCTCAGCTTCCACTTTCTAGACCATCTTTCCAGAGCCTCAGGTCCCCTGTAAGGCCACCTCCCCTCCTCCCCATCCACCACCGCCCCAGTTTGAGTCATCTGAAGAGACTCATCTCACTCCTGATTCCTGTCCTTATGTCAGATCGTAGGCATTGAACAGAGGGCCCAAGGACTGATCCCTGTGGGACCCCACTAATGACCCTCCTTGGGGATGAGACTATCCCACCAACCACGACCCTCTGGGTCCGGTCCTGGAGCCAATTGCCTATCCATCTGATCATCTGGTTCCCCACCCCATTTCTCCCAGCTTATCCAACAGGCCATGTGGAGGAACAGAGTCAAATGCCTTGCTGAAGTCTAGAAGAGGACATCCACTGGTCTACCCAGGTCCAAGGCACTTGTCACCCAGTCATAGAACTCCACCAGGTTTGTCTGACATGATTTCCCAGGATGAATCCATGCTGTCTATTGTCCAGGCACCTGACTTATCCAGGTCCCCCTAGCCTCTCCTTGACCAATGCCCTCCATCACCTTGCCCACCACCGAGGTCAGGCTGACAGGCCTGTAGTCTCCTGCCACCTCCCTTGATCCCCCTTGTGGATAGGCACTATATGCGCCACCTTCCAGTCTTGGGGCACCCACCTGTCCTCAGAGAGATGGTGAAAAGCTCTGCCAGGGGTTTTGCCAGGACATCTGCAAGTTCCTTCAGCATTCTGGGATGTAATTTATCTGGCCCCAGTGCTTTCTCCATCTTAAGGGAGCTGAGGGCTTCCCTCACTCTCTCTGCTGTAATTTCCATTTCCAGTACCCCTTCTCCCTGCTTAGCCCTCCCCCACCTGCCAGTGATGCCTCCCCCTCTCCCCAGACCTGCCGATCGGTAAGGGTCCCCCCCTCCTCAGTATCTCTGTCTCCTCCCATGTATGATGCAGCACCCCCATTTTCCCTGGTGAAAACTGAGGTGAAGTACTCATTTAGTACTTCAGTCTGCTCCCCCCGGGTCTTGTGCCCATCTCTCCCCTGATTTAATCCTGCTAATCTGCCCCTTCACCCTTCATTTTTCCCCAATGAATCTAAAGAACCCCTTGTTCCCTCTCCTAATTTCCATGGCCAGGTTCTGCTCCTTCCTTGCCTTAGCCGCCCTCACCACTCTAGTTGCCCTTCTAGCCATCAGCTCGTACTCCCCTCGATCCCTTTCACTCCTTGAGCACTTGAATTGCTTATAGGCTGCTTTCTTTCCCGCACCACCTCCTGGACCTCCCTGGTCCACCAACAGGTTTTGGGCCCTACCGCATTTTCGTCTTACTCTTGCACAGGTGCTGGTAGCATCCTGCACCCTCTCCTGATGATTTCACCTACTATCAGCGTCCATGTCTGACCCAATCCCATTCAAATGCTCCTTAAGGATCCTTCCCATTTCCTTAAAATCCACCCCTGAAGTCGGTTACTTCCGTCTTTGTGCAGCCTTCTACCCCTCCTAGGTCCAGGCAGAACCAGACCGTGGCATGGTCACTCCCCGCCAATGGGTCCCTTACCTCCAGGCCCCCAATCTGGTCACTGTCTGCCAGGACCACATCCAGTACCCGTGCCTTCCTTGTCGGTTCCCTCACCTGCTGAGTTAGGAACGCGTCTTGAAAGACATCCAACAACCTCTGTTCCCTGGTCACAGAGGATGTCATAGTCTCCCAGTCTGTTCCTGGCATGTTTAAGTCCCCCAACACCACCACCATTCCTCTGCCCAGTCTGCAGTGTCTCCTAACATCTGCCACCAGACTGTCCTCCAGCTCCTCCGCCAGGGCAGGGGGTCTATACACCACTCCTATTTTTACTGTCTTGCACCCCTTGTTATCAAGGTGACCAATCGCCTCCACGGTTCCCTCCGCCTCCTCTACTCCCCCTATGCCAATGCAGTTTTTGACTATCATTGCTACCCCTCCTCCCTTTCCCTCTCCCCTGTCCTTCCTGAACATAGTGTATCCCTCCAGGTTCAGGTCCCAGTCATGTCTTGCAGTGGCCCAAGTCTCAGTGACCGCTGCCACATCCACTGCTCCCTCAGTTAGCATCACCTGGAGCTCAGGCATTTTATTGCCCAAGCTCCTGGCATTTAGCTGGACTACCTTCCACCCTTTCCCTATAGTTCCATTTCCCTGCTCGTGTTCCCACGGGATTCTGTTTTCCCTGGTCTGCACTCTTGCCAGTCGGCCTTTTCCTGCAATCCTCCTGGTCCCCAGGGGGTGGAGACAGAGTCCTCCTTTATCGGCACCCCTTGACAGCCTTTTTCTCCCATCCCACCCCCTTCACAAGTTTAAACCCCACTTTTCACCAATGAACCCTCTATTTTCAACTTAAGGATTCCCCTCCCCTCCAAATTGAGATGTAGTCTATCTCTAGCATACAGCTCCTTATCCTCCCAGGTCTCCCCCCAATCCCCCATCAACCCATACCCTCTGGCCTCACACCACTCCCTGAGCCACTGGTTTATCTCCCTAATTTTCCTTTTGTGTTCCCCACTAGCTCTTGGCACTGGCAGGATTTCTGAGAAGGAAACTGTGCATCCTATGTCATGACAGACCCTGGCGAGCTCCCTGAATCTTGCCTGTATCTCTAGCTCTCTATTTCCCTCAATGTCATTTGTACCCAGGTGGACCAGTATGTCTGGGGAACCCCCACAATCCTTTGCCAGCTGATATACCTCATGCTTAGCCCTGTGCACCGTTAGTCCAGGGAAGCATCTTGTTCAAAATGATCCTTTATTTTAGTCTGTTTCCCTATTTTTGCCTATCTACTTTTTATCACCCTGTTGTCTAGTAGGGGTTTTATTTGTTTTCTTGATAATTGCCTTTTTCTTCAATTTCTTCTGATTAATTACTTGATTAGATTCAATTTGCTGTGTGACTGCCCCATATTTTCTGTTTGTTTAACCATATTACTAGGTTCAATAAGTATCTGTTGTGTTTTATAGTTGTTAAGATCTATGGCCTAACTTCTTGTTTGTACCATAGTACCCTAATGATTGAGAACAGGTTTGAATTAAGAGTACACCACTATAAATTAGGCTAGCTAAAAAAGGTCTAGATAGGCATTTAGTGCACTTCTATGTAACAAATATAAATATTTGCAGTCTTCAAGAAATATTGCACACAGGTCGCAAAAATCTCCAACAACAACCAAAAAACATAGCATATACTTTGAACTTTATAAAAGTTATTGAAGTTAAGTTATTAAAGAATTAAATAGAAGTCCTTGCTTCTCAATAGATCTTCATAAGGGATGTGCCAAGCAAATAAAGTGAATAGATGCAAGAACTATTATTTCTTTATAATATCATGAAGATAAGCAGAAAAAGTACTAATCGTAGTCCAGACAAGTTATTCAAGCAGTTCAACAGTGCAATGCAAGTTCTTCCTTTAAAAGTCAAAGTCCTAATGGCTGAATCCTTCTTGTGCGTGTCTAGTTTCATTCTCCAGTCACAGAATGGAAAACTGACTGCAGACAGTGTTCTTCCAATCAAGTTAGACTGTAAATAAAGAAGGAGATCAGAAAAATATTATAATGAAGTACTGTCCGTATAATTATACATCAAATGGAGCTCACAGAATTTTGAAAATAAAAATGTCTCTCTGCACTTTCTTAACACTCTATCAAGTAATGGAGAGAACAGTATTTAAAATGAGGATGTCTCTCTACACTTTAGCACTCTGCCAGAGTATCTTGCTCGATTTTGGCAAGATTCACACCAATGCCAAAAAATTACCAAAAATGTTTACACCAAATAATGCTTTATAGTTAAAATGGGCTATAATATGCTATAATAACTGACAAGGCTTCCTTACTCTTTTAACACTGTATAATCATGTGTAGGCCTTCACCAACCCAACCAGGCATATACAGGCAGGAACACAAGAGACACCACACTCTGTACTTAGCAAGTGGTAAATAAACCTAAATACCAGCTAGCAAACACCAAGAATTGTAGCAGCATGCAATGCAGTTTTTCTATGGTAATCAGCAGTTCAGCAACAAGTTATCTAAAAGGCAAAAGTTAAAGTTTCAAAGCTCTTTTTAGTGATACTTTAGTGATACTTTTAAAAAAGAAAGACACTCTCCACTTGCATCAAGCTTGTTCTAGGAAATCTGCTTTTAATCACATGCTCTCTTTCTTCTTCCTAGTCTGAAGTGGTTCAGAGAGGGTCAACTCATGAGTGATGACTTGGGCATTAAATCCCTGTAGATCATGTGACCACTGGAAGTACTGGTACAAATTTTTTTTTTGGAATTTTAAAGCGTACCAATCTTAATGAAAGAGAATCTAAAAGATAAATAAACTGTTTTGGCAATATCTGCGTAGCGCCTTTACAATATGATGTACAATCAATTCAGTCAGGGATGTCACTCTCTCCAACTGAGGAGACTCTTAGTGCATTAAAACTTTTAGATGATAAGTAAAGTAAAATGTATAATAATATAACACCAGCTTCCCATAGGTTATATTAATTGTTCTTTTTCCAAAAAAGAAGGTAGTTGGTTGAACAGATTTCCCCTCTTGGAGGCAGGGTCAGCTAAGAGCCCCCAGAAAAGGAGGAGTCTTCTCTATACACTGTTCCCTTTAAAGCCACCTGACCGGCTCCTCTTGCTCATACACTGATCTGGCAACAGCATCCACGTCCTCATGGCTTTTCTCCTGTGGGGCGAGAGAAAAAAAGAGAATGAAAAAGGGAACCAGTAAATGGTGGAAGCAGTAAGGTGTACTGGGAAGGCTGCATTTCACTTAGACAGTAAGTGGCATACCTGTTGTAATAATAAAACACACTGTGCAGCCCTGCTAACTGTGCCTTCTACCCAACCAACAGGCAGCATAGCACGCAACCATCCTCCAAACAAGCAACCATGCTCCACACTGTGCCATGATTCGGCTAGCCCCTTGTGGTTGCTGTGTATTGTTCGGTAGCCATTTATGTCTCCTTCGTGACAAATCTTATAAGCAGACATGTCTTCCACTTTCTCAATTACAACATAGGGGGTACTGCCCCATCTGTCAGCAACTTTGTGCTTTCCAGGAATTCCTAGGTTTCTCAACAGCACACAGTCTCCTTGCAGCAGTTCAATGGCTTTTACTTTTTTGTAATATCTTTCTTTGTTTGCTATGTTCCACTTGGCTGAAATCTCTGCTGCCAAAGTTATATGCAGAGTTTAATTGATCTTTTAATTGTTGAACATATTGCATGCAGGTATCTGGTCTAGCTCCATCAACAGACACCAAAACACAGGTCTACAGGAAGTATTTCTTCCCGGCCGAACATTAGGCTGTAAGGAAAGAATCCTGTACCATCATTTTTTTGTGCAGTTGTAAGCGTGAACTAGTACACTTTCTTGCTGATTCCATTTACTTTTGATTTGAGACTCTAATGTGCTCAACATATTAAGGAGTGTGCAAGTGAAGCTCTCAGGCTGTGGGTCACCTTGCGGGTGATAGGGGGCTGTACGGGATTTGCTGATCCCCCATAATTACAACAGTTCTTTTATTAAGTAGCTTTGAAAATCCCACCCATGATGTGAATGTATTCTTTTGGAGGCTCAGCAATGCAAAAATAATTTTTCAACAAGGATCTTGGCAACTGTGGAGACTTTTTGATCCTTTGTAGGATATGCTTGGGCATATCTGGAGATATGGTCAGTAATTGCCAAAATATTTGAAAAGATCTTGGAGTCGAGTTCCAAACATAGAAAATCTATGCACACTAATTCCATAGGTGCACTTGTCACTGTGTTGACCAGGGGGTGGCCCACTGCACACATCAGCTGCAAGTTTTACAGTACTGTTCTATTTCACTCCACAAACGTAGCAAATAAAAGCAAGCAGGAGCCAAGCCCAATGAGTGCTCACTTCCTAAATGTCCCAAATTATTGTGCAACACATGGAGTACCACTCTTTTAAACTTTGTTGGCAGGGCCAAGTACAGATGAGAGAACCCTTGTGAGTCTTGGATTTTTCTGTACAACAGAATGTCCTTGAGTTTAAGTTTGCCACACTCGCAGCAGTAACTTCACATTTGGATCATTTGTGACTACTTGGGTGGCATTACCCTCTTTTTGCTGGGTGCTGACAATGTCTTTAATACTTGGATATAATCTTCCTTCTTATTGCAAATCCTGAGTAGTTAGTTGTGGCATTGATTATAAGTCCAAAACAGCTGAACTGCAATAGGCAGTGGGGGATACAACCACTGGAAGCACCAAAACTGTCCATGAAGTGAGCAGCATTTTCTGTAGCAGGTTGCTCATCTGTGTCAAATTATTCACATAAAGCTTTTACAGTATGTTCAGAGATGTGTACCCAGGCTTGTTTGTCTGCATTGGATGAAATGGGGTCTCGATAGAGGGCATCATCATCTATATGATGCAGCCCAGACCTGTATTCCACGCAATAGTCATATGTGGACAATGCTGAAATCCACTTGTGTCCAGCTGCATCAAGCTTCACAGTAGTTTTTACATATGTTTGTGGATTGTTGTCAGTTTGTACAGTAATGTGCCCCCCAGCAAAAGTATTCATGGAATTGGTCCACAATAGCCCACTTGAGAGCAAGGAACTCTAGCTTGTGTACTGGATAAATACTGTCAGCACTGTTCAAGCTTCTACTGTACTAGCAAATGCCATCGGCCACAATCATTTGAGATAGCTTTGATAAAGGACTTCCCATGACCACTGAAGATGGTGTCGATATGCAGAGCAAAAGGCTTTTGGAGATCTCCATGCATTAAAGCTGGGGTTTGGGGCAGATGGTAAATGATCTCTTTAAAGGCCTTGGCACACTCTGTATTCCATCTCTGTCCAAAAGGTTCAGAGAGTTTAAAGTACTAATTAAATCCAGCAGTAGTAGAAGAAACCTTCTAGCATTTACCTTTATTTGTGGGTTGATAGCCTTGTGTCAGATTCAGTACTGGCCTTACCACTCGGGTATAATCTTTGACAAATCTTCTGTAATAGCCACAGAAACCTAAGAAATGCTGCAAATCTTTCAGGTTTTTGGGTTTAGGCCAAATGGTTAAGGTTTCAAATTTACTTGGATAAGTTTGTATTCCTTGAGCTGATACAATGTGCCCCACATACTTGACTGAGTTTTGGAAGAATTGGCACTTGTCAGTGAAGAGTCTGAGTCTGAACTCCTCCGGTCAATCTAGCACTTTCAGCAATCTGGCCTCATGCTCGTCCAGGGCCTTCCCAAATACAATGATGTCATCAAGGTATACTAAGCACTCTAACAGATGAATATCTCCAAAAGCTCTTTCCATTAGGTTCTGGAAGGTGGCTGGGGCACTCAAAATACATTTGGGCATTCTGAAGTATTCATAAAAGCAAAGGGGGAATATAAAGGCAGTTTTCTCTCTGTCTGGGGAGGTCATTGGTATTTGGTAATAGCCACTTCTAAAGTCAAGCAAGGAAAACCATTTGCTTCCATTAAGGCAATCAAGGGCATCTTGAATTCTGGGCATGGTATATTGATCAGGAATTGTCCATTTGCTTAGAGTTCTGTAAGCCACACACATGAGCACCACCACATTTTCTTGCACAATACTACAACAACTGGCCAAGCATATGGACTTCTCAATTCTTGAATAATGCCTGCAGCTAACAGTTCCTGCAAATGCCTTCTTACATCATCAATATTAGCAGGTGCAAATCTACATGACCTTTCTCTAAAACAGCATTCATTGTTAAGTCTGATGTGGTGCTGTTCTCCAGTCTCACATCCCACATCCCATTCATGAAGTGAAAACACTTTCGTTCTTTCTGCTAGCTTTCTGCAAACCCAGGTCTTCCACTGCTCTGGTTTGGGGGAATCACCAAAATCAAACAGTTCTGGGTCAGTGCCATCCTGAGCCCTATCTCTTATTGGTGTGGGTTGTACTGCTGTATCCATACAGTACACTCTGGCCAAGGTGCATCCTTTCCTCATAACAATGTCTCAGTCAGTAATCTTTTTCACTTGGATAGAAATATCTCTTAGCATAATCTTGAGCTCTTACTGGCAACACACTGGGCTTCACTAACAGGCCTTCTGGCAGAGCATGTTCTTCTTCGGCATCATGCATCAGTATCTGATTTTTAACATCTTTTCTCAAGCATACCACATCACTGCTATTGCATTTAGCATTAAGAGACAGCACAAGCTCTTCAGCATCTCAGTGCCAAACTATACCCATAGAGTCATCTTGAACTCCATCTGGAGTCTGTGTTTGTTACCTGTAAACCTTTTGCACCAGGGCATGTACATGTAACCACCCAGTCCCCTGGAGTTACTAGAATCCCTTCAGTGATACATTAGGAAGGTTCTTGGGCAGTGTGTGGGGAGATGTTAAAAACTCCTTACAACATGACATCATTGTTTACTCAGCTAGCCTGAGGAGAGAATGGATTATGTCATTCGGAACTCTCACAGCAGCCTGAACCACTTTGCAATCAGCTGCCAGGGGTTAGCTTTAAAATGTTTAGACAGTAGTACAGTTAGTTCAGTGTGGGAGCTCTGTAATGAAGGAACTCTCAGTGTTTAGAGGTGACTGCCAGCCTGTCAAGGCTGGGTGAAGGACCTCTGGTTGTTTTCTCACCATAGTGAATGAACATACAGCAGTGCCTAAAGAAGTGGTGGAGACCATTGCCAGTAGAAACATAGAAACATAGAATTTGATGGCAGATAAGGACCGCTTGGCCCACCCAGCCTGCCCATTTCCCTACCTACTGGATAAGCTGCAGATCCTAGTTAACCAGCAGCCTACTTCTTCTTACCCCCACACCCTAGAATTGCCTTATGACTGCCCCATGCATGCTTGAATTCCACCACTGATTTTGACTCCACAACCTCCTCCGGAAGGCCGTTCCATGCATCCACAACCCTCTCTGTGAAAAAATACTTCCTTAAATTACCTCTGAGCCGCCCCCATCTTCAAATTGTGCCCTCTTGTTCTTGCACACCTCTTTTTTTGAAAGATGCTACCCTCTTGGACTTTGTTGATTCCCTTGAGGTACTTGAAAGTTTCTATCATGTCCCCGCTCTCCCTTCTTTCCTCGAGGCTATACATATTAAGCTCCTTAAGTCTCTCTTCATATGTCTTCTGGTGCAGACCCTGCACCATTTTAGTTGCCCTCCTCTGGACAGCTTCCATCCTGTCTATGTCTTTGCGGAGATTGGGTCTCCAGAACTGCACACAGTACTCCAGATGGGGTCTCACCAGCTGTCTGTACAGAGGGATAATAACTTCCTGTTTTCTACTGGTGATGCCTCTCCTATGCATCCCAGTAACCCCCAGCCCCTTGCTGCCCTCTCACATTGCTTGCCCACCTTTAGATCATCTGATATGACTACCCCCAGGTCCCTTTCCATTTTTGTTGTTGTTAGTATCTCACCCCCCATTGTGTACTCTTCCCCTGGGTTTTTGTTTCCCAGGTGCATTACCGTGCACTTCTTAGCATTGAATCTAAGCTGCCATACATTTGACCATTCCTCTAACCTTGCCAAGTCCCTTCTCATCTTTTCCACCCCACCCTGTGCATCAACTCTGTTGCAGATCTTAGTGTCATCTGCAAAGAGACATACTTTTCCTTCCAGTCCTTCCACAATGTCACTTATAAAGACATTGAAGAGGACCGGTCCTAATACTGAACCCTTCGGTACCCCACTAGTAACCCTCCTTTCTTCATAGTGGACTCCATTTACTATTACTCTCTGTGTCCTATTCTCCAGCCAATTCTTTACCCAGGCTGTCATCTTGGGACCCACTCCCAGGCTGGCTAACTTGTATATTAATCTTTTATGTGAGACTGTGTCAAATGCCTTGCTAAAGTCTAGGTAGGCCATGTCCACAGCCCCTCCCTGATCTACTACTTTGGTCACCCAGTCAAAGAAATCTATCAGATTTGTCTGGCATGACCTTCCCGCTGTGAATCCATGCTGCCTAGGGTCCTGTGCCCCTCTGGCCTCTAGATACTTGACAATTCTTTTCTTCAGAAGTGATTCCATCATTTTCCCTATCACTGAGGTTAAACTAACAGGTCTGTAGTTTCCTGCTTCTGCCTTGCTCCCACTTTTGTGAAGGGGAATCACATCTGCCCTCCTCCAGTCCTCGGGTACCACCCCATCCTCCCATGATTTGTTAAAAGGGTAGTCAGTGGTGTCACTAGTTCTACCCTTAGCTCTTTTAGAATTCTGGGATGAATCCCATCAGGCCCCATTGCTTTGTCCACCTTCAGTTTTAAGAGTTCTTTCAGAACCCTTTCTTCTGTAAATGGGCTGGTATCAACTTGTATCCAGAGTGTTACTACTGTTTGTTTTATGTACCTCCCTCTTCATTTGTAAATACTGAGCAAAAATATTTGTTTAGTATCTCTGCCTTTCACAGTCTCCCTCTGCCCACCCTCCCTCCCTTTATTAAGCCTCACTATCCCTCCCTTGGTCTTCCTTTGCTCCCTGATGTACCTATAAAAGGTTTTATCCCCCTTCTTAACTGAGTTGGCTATCTTTTCCTCAGTTTGGGCCTTTCTTGTTCTGACTGCCTTCCCAGACTCCTTTTGCTTTAACTGATACAGTTCTCTGTCCTGCTCCTTCTGCGATTCCTTGTACTTCCTGAATGCTTTCTTTTTCTCTTGAACCTTCACTGCCACTTCCTTTGAGAACCATAGTGGTTTCTTACATCGTCTTGTTTTGTTTATTTGCTTCACACAAAGGCTCATTACCTCTGTGATGGCAGTTTTTATTATTCCCCATTGTTCTTCCACTCCTCCTTCCTGCCCATTTGCTAGTGCATTCCATAGGCATTCACCCACTTTGGCAAAGTCAGCCCTCCTAAAGTCCAGTACTTTTGTCTTTGTATGGCTTGACTCTATTGCTGTGTTTACTGTGAACCATACTGTTCGATGATCGCTAGTTCCCAGATGGCTACCCACTTCTACATCTGTGATCCTCTCTCCATCTCCATTTGAGAGAATCAAGTCTAATATTGCTCCCTCTCGAGTGGGCTCCAGTACTAGTTGTCTAAGGCATGCCCCCTGTAGGGCATCTAGAATAACTGCACTCTTCGAAGTGGCAGCGGCAACTGCACTCCAGTTAACATCTGGCATATTCAGATCACCCATCAGCAATATCTCCCCTTTTTCTGCCATTCTAAGTACACTTTCTATCATTTCCCTGTCCATTTCCTCCCCCTGAGTAGGACCCCAGTGGGTCATTCTACAGAAAGTGAAGTGGGACTGCAAATTCAGTGTTTCCAAGGGACAGTCTCCTGAGGGAGCAGAAGAGTGTCAGCAGCCCAGAGAGAGACAGAGTGTTTCTGTTAGAAGCCATGAAAGGCTACCAAAAAGGGAAGAGGTGTTTCTTCCAGCATCTATGTCTGTAAGAAAAGGACAAACAAAACCATGAGTACAGTTAAATGGAACTGTTTCTAGGAGTTGCCTGAGGTGTATGTGCCCAGAGATAAGGCTAGAGTACACCTGTCAGGGCCCCTGTATCACCAAAAAAAGTGCTGGATGTGAAGATTGAGAATGTAGAGTCCTTTAGCAATTCTGATGAGACTGAAGGCTCAATTTGTGTAACCCAGAAGGAATGGCAGAGACTGGTTGGGGCCAGGGTGGGAACACCCCATCTTAAACTTCAGGTCAGGGATAATTGGTTCATGGAAGGGCACAAGGTTACCATGGGCATGTTAACTAAGTCCATCACATCAGGAAGAAAAATATATTAATTGTTTTTAAGTGTGTTGCAAACCCCACGTAAAAGACACTTTGAGACAAATGTCCATGTTCAATTCCCCGGTACAGAGGGAGGGACTGTTCATAGTTTGTGACTAGTAGGAATATGTACAGCCCAAGACAAGTGTTGTTCCTGGAAAAGAAAAGTGTGCGATACCCCAAGAAAGTCAGGTCCAACCTGGGGGACCTCCCCATTCTGTGTTTGTTCCATTTTGTGTCAGAATAAAGCCATACTGTACAATCCCATTTCCAGTAGTGGATATTTATTTATCTATTTTATTTTTTATTTAATACTTTGTTAACTAAGTGCACTGATTCCAGTGAAACATTTTCAGGCATGACCTGGGCCACATCAGGTGACAATACAGGAGAAAATGTGAACTATAAAGGGTCCAGAAACAGATGCATATACATACAAAGTAAGGTACAACAAGAGAAAAGCAGATAATGGAAACAGACTGATATTTGATCTGTGCTTCCCAGTGTGACTTGATTATGCCCTCCCCTCAGAAGAAAGACCTAGCATAGCCCTAGCACCTCTCTCCCAGAACTTGGAGTAAATATAGATGTTTGTTTTTCACCCTGACCCCCAACCCCTAGATGCTGAGCCAGGTATTTGCCCCAGTGCCAGGGTTGATGCATGTTTTATGCCAACTTGCAGTTTGTTGCCTTGTCTGAGTACAAGTTAGGGGGTCCTGATTTCAAGATGCTGCTCTTGGCTGGGGTACAGGTTTCAAAAATGGGGACACATCCAAAGATCTTGGGGGAGAGGACAAAAGGTTGCCATTCCAGTGCAAATGCTGATGGTATGTCTATGGTATTTTTGTCTGGTGGCAGTGCACCATAACAGAAATCATTGTGAGAAAAAGTAAAGTTGTGCCCAGTAAAGTGCCATTCAAAGATTTACTACCTGTGTTTCTGAGGAGAATTTGGTGCCTGTGCTTTCTGAGGAAAAAATGTGCTGTCTGTGGTGCTTGTGAAAACTGTGATGCCAATGACTGCTGTGTTGAAAAAAGTGTGCCCTGTCAGTCAATGTTCTTAAAAGACTGTTAAAAAAGTAAAGATTTAAAATTTAAAGTTGCTGAGGACAAAGAGAACATTTGTGCACAAGTGTCCAGAAAGTTTCAAGTGCTTGTGATGTAAACTGGGGCAGTCGCTAAAGGAAATGTACAAAAAATGGTGCCAAATTGTCTAGAAAGTGGTTCTACCTGTTGAAATTTCAAACCAAGAAAAAAAAGTTCAGTTTTGCTGTTTAAATTTGGCCCCTTGATGATCATTGTGAGGGACTGTGAGCAGGAGAGAGAGATAGAGAGAGAGAGAGAGAGAGAGCAAGATCATTTGAATGGTGTTGTGCGATTTGTCAAACCAGCCATGTCCCTCCCATTGCCTGGAGTCTCAGTATGAGAGGAGTGTTTGAGGAGGAGAAAGTGAGGAGTGTGTGAGCAGTTCAGTCAGCAGCAGCAGCAGCAGCAGCAGTGAACCATTGCGAATGAGAACTTTCTTGCTTTTGCCAAAAGACTTTAAAAAACAGTCAGTACGGGCTTCTCCCGACTAGCGACCACTGTGGTAGCGATCGTGAGTGTGCATGGTGCAAGCCATTGAAATGGACAGCCCAACTGACCCCAAAAATCCTCAAACTAGCAGCAAGACTGCAAATACCAACAGAGGGAACCAGCTACTTTCTGTAAGTACCCTAACAGGAAAAGTAAAGAGACTGTGTGAAAAAACGCAGGAAATCTAACGCTAAAATCAGTAAGGACTGAGCTCTAGCAAGTGTTTGATGGCAAAAGAGGACTAAGTTGTCGTAGCTGTAGCTGGTAACAAGCAAACTGTAGTTTAGCCATGGACAGTACTAAACAAAGTCGAAGAAAGTGTGAGCAAAGATTTAAAAGACTGTTGATTTTTCAAAAGTAAATTTTCAAGGTTGTGCATAGTACAAGCAAATGCTATGTCAGAGAACCAAAGGCAGATAGAGCAATGTGTGTGTGATGCAGGAAAAAATTCAGTGGCCATGTTAGGGCATAGTTCAGAGAAAGTAAATAAACAACCAGGTGCCTTGTTGGGCAAAGGGTCTAATGGTACAAAACAACCAAAAGTGTGTGCAAAGTGTTTTGAAACAAATGTACAATTCAGGCTGCAGTTTCAGTAAAGCACAGAGAGAAAGCAAAGATACATTTGCTGTTTAAACCAGTCAGAACCTGAGTGCTAAGTGCAAAATGTAGATAAGTAACTTGGACTTGTGTGTTGTTTCTGTTGCTGAGAAAAATGACTAGTCAAAGGACAGGGTATCCCCTTCATGCCTGAGCATGGATAGCCCAGCAGGAAAGAGAATTATCTCAGTATGAAAAGCTGTACACTTGTGAAGGGTCACCAGCAAATGTTTCATTATCTGTTTTTTCAGTGAACGTCTGTGTGATACGCATAAAAACTAGGAGGGATGTGCTGATGATACCATATTGTAAAGACTGAAGAAAGCAGTATGGGATGTGTGAAAACAATGGCATTGTGCAAGCAAGCCAAGGTGAAAGCAATATGTTTTGGTCCAACCTGAACTCTGTGTGAGGGCCTGACCTGTGTCATACTGGGAGAAACTGCATGCAGGCAGGATGACCCAGAGGGGCTAGTGAAAGAGATGTTTGAGGATGTGACCCATAGTGACTTGCAGTGACAGACAGAAATGGTCTTTTCAACTCCAGAAAAGGTTGGAAGAGACATGCTAGACACTGAGTCAGTAGATCCTTGGGCAGCAGGCCCATGTCCAAGTACCATAGGAAGAGATGACATAGAAAATGCCCTGCACTGGGAGGCAACTGCCTCAGAATATATGAAGAGTGGACTTTTCTGGGAGATGAAACAGCTAGCAGCTCCTGGGCAGAGCTTGTACAGCAAGTTAGTAAGGCACCTGGTAGTGAGAATGAGCTGCCAGTTGCCCTTACTGCAAGTGAGCCACAAGAGACTGTTCAGGTCTTAGAAGTTGTAGAAAGTATAGAGATTGACTGTATCTTCCTTGTTGTGACCATCCAAAGCTGGCTTGATCAGGTCTGGCCTCCCCCAAGCTGGGCTGTTGGGTTGTATCTGCCTAAAAGCAACAAAGAGGAACATCTGGTCAGATGCTGGGCTAAGGCCAAGTATGGACAATCATATTAATTTTTTCCAAGATGGGTGTGGAAAACCATAGAGAACAATAGAGAGACATGGTTATGGAAAGAAGCCTGAGCTACCATTAGACCAAATGTGTACAAATATGTGGGTATCAAACTCTGTAATGACAGACTGAACTTTTGGAGGTAACCCATACTTACCTCCCCTACAAGATATGAACCCAGGATGCCACAGCCACCACTCAGCTTCCATTGTTTAATTTAAATTTGGCACCTTCTCCAACAAAAACCCTGAGGGCTCTAATACTTGCATTACTGAGCTGAATCTTGCCTAGTGGACTTAATTCAGGGCATTTTCTCTTTAGTTGTAACTTAATTTGACTCCCTCAGTCGGCTGCACACTAGATCTCTAGGAGGGACTAATTACATTTTCTTACCCGAGATCTGAGGAGCCTGCAACTCCCAATGCTATTTCGTGAGCTATTTTGCTTACCTGTGATTAAGTTATGGGAATGTTTGTGAGCCTTTTAGATGCTGGGGATAATAATTATTAACTTTAAAAACTCAAGCTCTGAAAATGACTGCTCATTCAGATGATACGTAAGCTTTCCAGGAAGTAGTTTGGGTAACTGTCCTGCATGTCACATTGCACTCCTGAGTTTCAGTCCTTTTCGGCAATTTGTGGCTATATGCACTCCTGGTATACTTGTTTAGGCTTTTCAGCCACAAGAGGAAGCTTTCAGTTTGAAACAAATTTTGGAGGCTGCATTGTTTTGCATAACAGTTACTGGGATGACTTGTTTGTAAAGTAAAGCATTGCTTTTGCCTTTGCAGCCTATTTACATCTGTTGCCAGTTCCTGTATTACTCTCTAGCACTGTATTTGGGTTACATGGTTTTTCAGCCTGTGTTTTATTGTCACATTTATAGTTGTGTTAATAAAGGTGATTTATGTTTGAAACTTGCTAGTTTTCTATGATCCCTTTATTGAGTTTAAGTTCTGACCTCACTTTTGCTACAGCTTCTCTGTACAAAAACCTTTCTGGCTTCTAACTTTAAAAACCTTTCCCCACAGCTGCTATGTGGCTTCTCCCCAACCACCCCTCGATCCCTCCCAACCTTAGTTCGTCTTACATTTATAGGGAGTAGCTAACATGTGACGGAGGTGGAATTTCTGGTCTTTTTTTCTATCTCCTGACTTTCTCATCTGCAGGCTATCTCTCACCTCTTTTCTGTTCCTTGTTATTTACTTCATTTTCTTTTCTTTCTTAGTAATATATTTTATGCAGATCATGTATTTCCTTCTTGGCATTTTGCATTAAGGTATTGCTATTGAAAGCTTAAATTACTGCCTGTTTACCACCTAGAATTGAACTTCCATGAACCGTTGAACTTTGCCTGTCAATACCAGGTATAAGGAAGAATATGAATAAAGTGAAAAAAGGAGGGCAATTCCTTGTTGCATCACTTAGTGGGGTACCACAAGGGATAGGCAACACAGAAGGAAATGGCTACAGTGCACAAATTAAAATGGCACAGGGAAGTAGTATTTGCAGCTCTTTATATTCTGGGAGTGCTGTGCTCTGTCCATATTCTGCATCAAATATGCCAGGATTATGGAAAAGGAGCTGGCACATTGCACAATCAGAGCTTGTCAGAATAACCCCCTGACACACTTCAGTACACCTTAATAAATTTGCAAGGTCTTAGGCATAAAGAGAACCTATACCACATAATGGCATATGTCTGTTCCCCAAAACACTATAACCCCCTCCAATTAACTAGGTTTCTTGCTAGGTTAATCAAGCATGTGAAGCAGCTGCTTGCATGGGACATAGAAAAACTCTGGCCCCATTTCAGCCAATACTTGGATTGCCAATTCCAGCAGATCACTATGAGATGCTACCAAAGGGCTAAAAACAACACATATAAATATAAATAGTTTACAGCCAAAAATGCATGAGCTGGAGGCCTGGTTGAGCCTGTATTCACCAGATATAATAACAATTAGTGAAACATGGTTCAAACCCCATATATCAGACGACGAGGTTGACTTAAATGGGTACAGGTCTGTAAGGAGGTCTAAACCTCACTTTCAAGTTCTTGGCAATATTGGGAATGCAAGTAATCACAGACATGTTGCATAAGAGTAATAAACATGTTCATTACTTCCAAAAAGGATAAAACCACAGTTGCCCTAAGCAGTTCTTACTAAAATGAACCAGGATCTAGTGCTAGCGCTCCCTATACCTTGAGATTTCTTTGTGTCTCTTGGGATCTCCGAGGTACAAGACTAGTGAATCGCATTATATACCTATGATAATTACTATGGTTACTGTGAGATAGAAACATTTCTAGTTACAGAGATGAGCCCTATTGGCTAAATTAGAGGTGGCTCCATGGTCCAAGATAACATTATATAATTTTGTAATAGTCATCAGTTTGTGAAACAAAAGAGTTCTTATACAGAGTCTTACATACCTCAGTGTAATAGAACAAACCACCAAAAGGTGGCAATGCCAACTTACACATCATAATTACTCCAAGGACACAGGTGCCTTGCCATCTTACAAGTAAGAAATACACAGAAAATACATATCAAAGTATATGTATTAGCAAGCAAAGTGTATTACAACAATATGCATACTGTACATATCCTGATATCTACTCTTGTACGGTAGATGCCCTTAGCCCTATATGTTAGTACAACATATGCCTAAGTACTAGCTGTCTACGGTGTACCTCTGAGGGTACCAATTAGGGTGCAGGGACCTCGTGTAACAGGTCCTTTAGGTGGGATAGAATGAAGCAAAAATGGTGGGGGGTATTGACCTATGTAAAATCAACTTTTAATGCATCACCTTTTTGACACCAGACCTTGGCCACTCTGATTGTAAGGTGTTATTTATAAAACTATTACTGGGTGGTACTAAACCACTTCTTATTGGGTCTGTGTACAACCCCCCCAAGACTTCCTCCTAATCCTTAAAGTCCCTAATACATATATTTTCTACTCTTTCCTGGGGAGAGAAAGTCCTCCTGGGGGATTTCAATATACATTGGGAGTCCCACATCACTGATGACTTGAAATCCTCCCTACTAGTGGCTGACCTCACACAATTAATACAGGAACCAGCCAGACTAAATGCAAAAACTGGTAACCACACCGCAGTGGACTGGGTCCTAGCCACTAACTCGGATAGATTCAAATTGGCAGGCACCTTTGCTGATTCATTGAGTGACCATTGGCCCACATTCAGTCTATGGTGTAATTACTTCCCTACTCCACCCCCTAGAATATTTTGGATTAGGGACTTCTCTAAATTTGACCAATGCTCCTTTCTCTGTACCCTGACTGAGGTCAGTTGGCATCAGATTATGCTTGCTCCTAACCTTGATGCAGCCCTTGACTATTTCATTAACAATTTCCTGTCAGTCACCAATAAGCGTGCCCTACTAAAGCAGATCAGAGTCAAAGGGCAAGAAGCCAGGTAGCTCTCCTGGAAACGTAGGAAACTCATGAGGGGTAGAGACAGAGTGTGGGGAGCATTCAAATCTTCAGGTCAAGCCCAGCACTGGCAGAAATACAGGTAACTCAGAAATAAATGTAAATTTTAATTTAAAAAAGAGTCAAAACACAGCATTTAAGGGACATTCATGAAATTAATCTTTCAGACCCCCAAAATTCTGGGCACAAATTAACACTCTTATCAAGGGCTGTAACAAACAAGAATGGTGTGATATTGTAGCAAAAGGAACTTGTCACAAAAACCCAATTGATGCCTTCAAAGCATTTAATAAGTATTTTACAGAACTGGATACATTCAAGACATATTGCCCTGGGCCACCCCAATCCCTACTAGATACCAACAAAGGTAATCCCAACATTTTGGACTTTCACTTCAAATTAGTCTCCAGAAATGAGGTCTTAAAATTATTAAAGAGGATCAAAATGTACAGAATAGCAGGGTATTATAAATTAGAACCCAAGTACTAAATATTGTAGCCCCAGTCATTGCCACACCTATTTCATGGTTATTCAATGATCCCTCCCTGAAGGGAAAGTTCTCTTACTCTGCAAAGTGGCCATGGTCTCACCCATCCACAAAGGTAGTTCATGAAAACTGATAGAAAACTACCGTCCAGTATATCTTCTGTCCATCCTAGGTAAAGTGATGGAGAGGGTTTTTTATAATCAGGTAGTGGAATATAGTACATGGAGCGACATGACCTATTTACAGCCAAACAACATGGTTTTAGAAAGAACCACAGAACAAATACTGCCTTAGTAAATCTCACCATGAAGATTTTTTATGCTCTGGATAAGGGAATGCTCACCAGTGCAGTCTTTTTTTTTTATCATCAAAGATTTTATTCTTTTCTATTTTTTAACAGATAATATCACAAAAAAGTTACATACAATTGCCACATAGGTCATATACAGCAGGTTAACTGCCTTCCAAATGAAGGGTTATGAACTTAGAGAGGTTCCAAAATCTATTAACTATAGAGACAGCTCTACAGACCACATGAACATAGTAATATACACACTTCTGCCCATGTAATAAAGTAGCACTTGCACTTCCAGGAGGTCAGAGGAAGTTCTAAGTCATTTTCCTTTCCCATCCAATGGGGGGAGTGAAAGGGGAAAGAGAGGGAAGGGGGGATTTGCTCTGTGTGCACTATGAAGAGGATGAAAAGAAGGGGAAAAGAGTGGTCCTCAGTGACATCTTCAGCATATGCGGATCCCCTAAAATCAATGAGGCAGGGTTGTGCTGCCCTATATCAGATAAGCCCTTGAGTGGGTGGGGTTACCAGGTGGTGTGGGAGGCACAGAACACAAATGCGAGTGTAGATAAGCATCCCATTTCTTGTAATACTTGTGTAATTGATTCTGACTGGAATAGGAGAGTCTTTCAAAAATAGCCAGCTTAGCCAATGTAGAATGCCACAACCCAATTGAGGGTGGGTGAGGTTGCCTCTACTGCATCAGAATTGCCCATTTAGCTCCAAGTAGAGCAACCATAACCCAACTACTGTGGGGGTAGAAAGAAAATTCAGAGCTGATAAGTCACCTAATAGCAACAGTGGATTTGATTGGCTGAGTGGGTAGCCTACTACCCTGGAGCAGTCCACGAATACTGATGTCCAAAAGGAAGTCAGTAATAGGCATTGCTAGAGTACATGTAATACATGGGTAGGGCCTTGTTGACATCAACAACATTGTGAGTAGCTGAGAAGTCCAATAGGGTGAAGAGCAGCCAGGGTCCTGTACCACCTCATCAAAATCTTAAATTGTATAATCTGACTTTTGGCATCTTTATAAGCTGTGTGGGCAGCTTTGATACAGTGGCACCTGGTGTCTTGAGAGTTTATGTCCTGGATATCGGCCTCCCATTTCTGTCTGCACCTTTCCATGGGGTCTTGTTGGGTATCCTGCATTGTTCGGTAGAATTTCCATGCCAGGCCACGTTGCATCTCTTGCTTATGAAGAGAGCTCATCCAGTGCCATTCGGATTCCTTCACAGCTTGAGTCTGAAGTGAATGAATGGCACTCCTAATTTGGAGGTATCTCCAAATGTCTTGGGCTGAAAGGTTGAATTTGGCCTTCAGCTGATCAAAGCACATCAGTTCTATGGAGTTTGGCATATATAGGTCCCGGAGGAGCCTAATCCCCTTATTAGCCTATCCCTTCCAATGATTCATCTGTTTATCTATGGAAATACTTTTCTTGTTCCAGAGGTGGGTGTAGTCTGGGGGGGGTGCCAGGCAGGTCTAGGTATGTGAGATGTGGCCATAGCTATGTGCCAGGCTCTCTCAGTCTCTAACATAACCGGTGTAGCTCTGGGGGGTAGGAGGCAGCTAAAGAGAAGAAGTGTACATAGGGAGTCCTCCTGTGCCAGATGGGCTTCCAGTTGAACCCATAGAGGAGGATGAGAGGAAGGGGGCAAACAATTTTGTGGCTTGTGCTGTAAGGTATGCTAAGTAGTATCCCTGGAAGCATGGAAGACCTACACCCCCTTTGGTCCAGTGTGCATGGAGTTTAAGTCAACTCCACCTAGAGCAGAAGAGAAACCAGCTTGTCCAGAGATTGGAATATTTTAGGGGATCTGCGAACAGGGAGGCTATGAAAGAGATAGGATACTCTAGGGAGAAGGAACATCTGCACAGCCTCAACCCTGTCCTTCAGGGAAAGCCTGAGCCCACACTATTGATCTGCTTCTGCTGTTAAAGAGGTAAGTAATGGGGTAAATTTGTTATTTTCTAGCTCCTTCCATCTAGTGGTGACAGTTACCCATAGGTAGGAGAAACCTTTTGGTGCCCAAGAGATGGTCATGCACTGCAGACAGTCCTTAGAACAGGCCAGGTTCAAGGGGGCAAGTGTGGTTTTCTTTTGATTCACCTGGAGGCCTGAGAGTTTGGCAAAGTCCTGCAATATAGCAAGAGCCTTGGGCAAGGACTGCTCTGGGTCTGACATAGTAAGAAGCAGGTCATCTGCATACGAGTTTGACCTGGTAGGAATGTTTCCCCACCTGGATACCAGATATATCCTTAAAAAATATACATGTCCTAGCCAGAGGGTCCAAAGCAACCAGAAAGACTAAAGGAAAGAGAGGACAACCCTGGCATGTTCCCCATTGTAATTGGAATGGGAGGGATATAGCTTTATTGATCAGAATTCTAGCACAGGGCAAGCTGTATAGTGTAGAGATTGATCCCCAAAAGTAGGGACCAAAGCCATAAAGCTTTAGAACACTGTGTAGGTAGTTCCACTCCACAGAGTCAAAAGCTTTGGAAAAGTCAATGGCAAGAGCTGCCATGGGGGTTGAGGATTGCAGTGCCAGCCACTTGAGGTTGATACTAGCCTGAGATTGTCCAACCCATATTTCCTCTTAGAAAAGCCCACTTGGGTAGGGTGAATTAGTGATGGCAAGATGTCTACCATTCTGTTGGAGAGAACCGTGGCAGCTATTTGGGTGTCCACTGACAAGAGTGAGGTAGGGTGGAAATTTGTACTGTCCAAAGCATTAGAGGATTTTTTAGAGAGAAGAGTGACCAAAGCCTCTCTCATAGTAGATGGAAGGGAACCTTTATCATGAGCCTCTTGTAGGGCCAAGAAGAGTGGGCTCAAGATTTCATCTCATAGTAGCTGGTAGCGCTCAACAGTCATGCTATCTGGCCCAGGTGCTTTCCCTTTGGCTAGCTGAGCCAGGGCAGCATGTAGTTCTTTGATGATCATGGGCTTGTCCAGTGCTTTGACAGAATCTGGGGAGAGTCAGTGGATAGCAGCAGAGCTGCAAAAGTCTTCCAGCTCCTTGGATATGCCCTTTCACTTGAGGTAGCTTTAGACTGGTATAGGGACTGGTAAAATTGTAGCTTTATCTCATTAACACTTTTGGGGTCCAAGATTATCTTTCCAGTGGAATCCCTCAATGCATGGAAATGGGATGCTGCCTGCTGCTTCCTGAGCTGATAGGCACGCAGTTTACCACCCTTGTCTCCACCTTCCCAATATTTGTGCTTGGACCGAAGGAGAGGCCACTCAGCTTTATGTCATAGTAGCATATTGATGTGGTATTTGAGCCCTGTTATTGAGGTCACAAGGGAGTGGTCTGAATATGCTGAGGCAGTGGACTTAAACTTGGATTCCAAGACGGTTAGTTCCCCTTGCAGCTGGGAGATTTCTTTCTTCCGGGCGTTATTTCTGGCTGCGGAGTAAGAAATAATACAGCTACATAGTACTGCCTGAAAGGCTTCCCAAATGGTATCAGCACTCACTTCTCCTCCAGCATTGTCAAGGAAGTAGTTCTTGGCTTCCTCTACCATAGTCGAGCAAAATGCCTTATCTTGGAGAAGCAGGGAGTTGCATCTCCATCTGGTGGAAGATAGACTTTGCCCAGGTGGAAAATAACTGCTGGCAATTTTGGCATGGTTAGAGATAAGGATGGTGTCCACCTTGGTATCACTTATACCCTCAGCCACTTCTTGATTGGCCAGCCAAAAGTCAATGTGGCTGTATGTATTGTGGATAGGGAGAAAAAGGTATACTCTAGGCTGGTAGGGTTACCTCTCCTCCAAGGGTCTATTAGGCCCCATTCATCAATCAGTTCTTGCATGGCTGCTCTGGTCTTGGGGTGTGCTTACAGGGTGGGATGAGACTTATCCAAGAAGACGTCTGGTACCAGACTGAAGTCACCTCTGAGAATAATCAGTAAGTCTGTATGCCCTTCAGAGAGGGAGGCAAGAGCCTGACTGATCTCAGTGAGAAAGTTCGCTGAGTCGGTGTTGGGGCCGTACACATTACCAACAGTGGCCTTCCCTATGGGGAAAGAAAAGTGGGCTGCTACCCATCTGCCTTGTTCATCTGTCTGGACTGACTCTTCAGTCCATGGACTAGCATTGTGAATCAGGATAGCTACAGTACAAGTCACATTAAACTGTTCCCTCAACTCACTGGTATAGCATTGTTTGATGAGTTTCCTAATCTGTGCAGTGTTTAATTCAATGAATTAGTAAAAGGTTAGTATTGGTTTGCAACTAGCTGTTATGTACTATAAGCTTTATTTTCAGCTGAGTGCTTATGAGTTTCATTTCAGAAAGCAGACTAAACAACTCTTAAGGAATGCTGTGATATTTATAAACAATGCCATGAAAATGCATTGCATAAACACTTTAAAACAGCTACTGCCATTTCACTAAACAGTTACAAGTGAGTTGAATAGGCAGTGAAGGATGGTTGGAAAACAGTTGAAAGCTTCAACAGTTCTAGTTGCCACTGCAGCAGCATCACAAAAAAAGTGCTATACCAGTGAGTTGATGGAACAGTTTAATGTGACTTGTACTGTACCCCCTTGGACTTGGCCACAAAGATCTGTAACAGAGTTGATACACAAGGGGGGTAGAAAGGATGAGAAGGGACTTGGCAAGGTTGGAGGAATGGTCAGACATATGGCAACTTAGATTCAATGCAAAGAAGTACAAAGTAATGCACCTGGGAAATAAAAATCCAGGTGAAGAGTACACAATAGCAGGGGAGGTACTAACAACAACAATAATGGAAAGGATCTGGGTGTCATCATATCAGATGACCTAAAGGTGGTAAGCAATGTGAGAAGTCAGTAAGGAGAGCCAGGGGATACTGGAATGCATAGGAAGGGCATCACAAGTAGAAAAAGGGAAGTGGTTATCCTCTATACAGACAGTTGGTGAGACCCCATCTGAGTACTCGTGCAGTTTTGGAGACCCTCATCTACACAGGACATAGACAGGATGGAAGCAGTCTAGAGGAGGGCAACTAAAATGGTTCAGGGTCTACATCAGAAACCATATGAAGAGAGACTGAGAGAGCTTAATATGTATACACTTGATGAAAGGAGGGACAGGGGACATGATAGAAACTTTTAAGTACCTCAAGGAATCAACAAAGTCCAGGAGGTAGCATCTTTCAGAAAAGATGTGTAAGAACAAGGGGCACAATTTAAAGTTAGAGGGGACGGCTCAGGGTAATGTGAGGAAATTCTTTTCAGGGAGAGAGGATGGATGAGCTGGAACCGCCTTCCTGGAGAGGTTGTGGGGTCTAAAACAGTGGGGGAATTCAAACATGCATGGGACAGACATAAGGCAATTATAGTGGGGGGTTGCAGGAAGTAGGCTGTTAGTTAACTAGAATCTGCAGCTTATCCAATAGGTAGGGAAATGGGCAGACTGGGTGGGCCAAGTGGTCCTCATCTGCCATCAAAGTCTATGTTTCTATGTTTGGTGGATGCAGAACTGGCTATCGCTTTACTCACTCACAATTTTTTGAGCCATTGCACTGTCCTGGTCGTGAGGTGTGTCTCCTGGATGAGGGCAATATCTGCTCATAGAGAATGGAGATGCTACAAAACCTTAGTGCATTTCACTGGATGATTAAAGCCCTTAACATTCCATGAGACACACCTACACCCCTCTTGAGTAGTGCCTGACATAGCTGGACAATATCAGTACCTTGTACCTGTATTCCACTCACCTCCAAGCCTTCAACCAACTGGAGTCTTAAATACCTGGGTGTTGGAAGTGGGTTAGGGTGTGCTTCTTCTGTCAGTAGCCAGGGGAAGTGCAGTAACTAGGATTCTGTGATGCAAGAGGTACTTGACACAGTACTAATAGCTTTCAATAAAGAGATACAAGAAAACACAATATTAGTAAGCAGTGCTGATAGAGTCTTATACAATCAACAAGGAATGAGACTAACTAGAGTGAACTTACTAAAGGTGGAGTGTTAAGTATATAAGGGGAATCCTGACAGACTGTGGGTCCTGAGCTACGTTGGCTCACACACCCAGTTGGGGTATAGGAAAGGTCGATCATTTAGTGGCCCATCCTTTCCAGGACTAAACACCACTAATAGGTGATGCAGGACAGGGGGGAGGAGAAGAGGGTCCCTGTCTTCTGGACTAGGGAGGGAACCAGGGGAGAGAAAAGGGGGAGAGAGGGAGGAGGAACCAAACCCCCAACCAACTGCCAAAACTGACACTGAATTAGTCTGCAGGATATTTATAGTATTATGTAAATGCACATATATAAACAACAACTGGCCATAAGTGGAATAGCTAAAGGGGAGAATGAAAAGTAGCAGCAACTTTTAACCCTCACTTAAACAAGAAACCGAGGCAGGCAGCGCCAGCCAGAAACTGAGGGACCTTAGTCCTGTTTATGGGGCTTGGGTGAGAAGCGTAGCACCAATGATTGGATGCCAGACCATTATAGAGAATGGAGAGATAACTACACCCCTCACACCCCAGCATGCCTATTCTATAGGTAATGCCTATGGAAGGCCTGAAAAGGGGCTCCAGGTTAGTGGGTCAGCAGCTATATCATTCCAATCTCGTAGAGGGGAGAAGATGGGAAGCCTTTGGGAGGGGGAGAAATACAAAGGCAACTGGGGCTCTGTAAGGTATATTTTCCCCCCATGACCCAGCAGGAAACTGTCCGGGGGGGACTTCACTAGCCTGCCTTACCATACCAACCCCCTTTCTAGTCCCACAGGATAAAAAGTGGGATCGTTATCCATCACTATTATATAGCTAGCTGAATAACTATATCGTTCAATGTGACAGGTAATTAACAACAAATAACAGCAAACGTGTCCATATCTGACTCTCTTAAAGTTCTTCTGTGACAATGGGCCAGCCTTTCTTCACCCCTCCAGTCCTAGGGCCATGGAGGCATGCAGGCGTCCTTCTATAGTCTTATGTAGTCGCAGGCCCTCAGCCACAGTTTTAGCAAAGGATTTGAGTCCTGGTCTGACTGGAAGTAGGGCTTCATCTGCAGATATGGCAGGGTCTGCTGGTTCATCCGCCACTCCAAAGGAGTGACAGTGTCTATATCGTCAGAGTCCTGGCCTGGGGGTCTGTCCACTTCTTCATTGGAGGATGAGTCCTCCCTTGGTAGCTTAGTAGGAGAAAAGGCAGATTTCTGGTTTTGTTCTGCTCACTGTCAGCTCCTGAATCTCAGCTGTGGGTGTCCCTGGTGTTGCATTTTGTCCGAGTTGCCAGCTGGTATAGCAGATTTCTGCTTGTGATCAAAAGAGCCAGGCACAGAATGAGATGGAGCAAAGAAATTGAGTCTACCTTTTGAGCTTGATGTGGGGGGCTCATTTGCAGGAGGACTAGTCTGTCTGTGATTATAGTTCCTTGGAAATGGCTTCCCCCTCCTGCCATTCCTCTTAGGCTGCCCGTGACCACCTGGAACCCGGAGACATATGGGAGATGTATTATTTTTCAGGATATTGGGCCAGTACCTGGAGAGCTAATTTCTGAACTCCTGTAGATGTTGGGCTAGTAAGTCCTTGCCCTCTTTTGAAACATATAGAGAAGTGAGTCCTTTAAACCTGTATTGGAAACCGTTAGCATGCAGAAGTTTTTTCAAGGGGGCAAATGATTTATGTTGAGCCTCCACTTCTTGTGAATAATCCCTGTAGAAAGATATGCGAGCTCACTTCCAGGTAATGCCCCAAGGTCTCTTGCAGCTCTCAGTACTTGCTCTTTCACTGAATATCACAACAAATAGGAGATGATAGGTCTGGCCGGAGCACTGGGGGGACCCGTCTTGCCAAACAGCCTATGCGCACATTCCACTTCTACAGGCCCTCTCCATTGGTTTCCCAGTAGCGTGGGGATAAGCTTAATAAGAAATCTCTCCATGTTCTGACCCTCTGCCCCTTCAGGGATGCCTAAGATCCTTATATTATTGTGGCGTCCCCAAGTCTCCTGGTCCTCAGTTCTCTCCCAAAGCCTGGTGAGTTTTGCTTCATGGTCATGTAAACGTTACCATACCAGGCTGCGACAGGATGATCCCTGTCATAGGTGAGGTGCCCCGATAGGGAGAGGAGGGTCTTTTCTTGCCCCTGAAAAGGTGCCTTTTGCTAGTGTTAAAGATTGTAGTAGCAATAGGTGAAGACACTTGGGTGTTTTCAAAGCAGTTAACAAGTAAAAAGTGCTGCTATCTTAAAAATAAAGGCAATGCATGATAGGAACAGCAGTCTCTTATTTGTTTCTGTGCCCCTTTCCCTGCTGTTCTCTGTCCAGTGGCTCTAACAGAAAAAAGAAAAGTCACAATGTAAAGCATTCTGCAGCTCTTGCTGCTTGGATTTCTATTATGCCCCTGATTTGAGAGAAACGGCGCATGTCGCACTGAGGGCAAGCACTCGGAGCAGGAGCTTGAACAGAAAATGCAGATGGTGCTTTGTTTATGCTGGTGCCCATGCAGGAATGGAATAAGAATTTAAATGTTGGTGAAAGAGAGAGAGAGAGAGAGAGAGAGAGAGGAGAGGGAGAGAGAGAGAGAGAGAGAGAGAGAGAATAGTTTTAAAATAGGGCGTGCTCGCTCCTGGAGCTCTCTGTCTCTCAGTTCCGCTGCAGCATTTGGAGTGTAGTGGGTGGCTGGCAGGATGCCAGGGATTAGGTCAGCTGCCTGGGAGTATAGGAAATAAGATAACATGTAAAGTGTGCCCTGAGAGGTGCACATGGTGCACAATGCGGCAGCTCTTTGCTGTACGGAGCAGGAAGGGATCCATTACTGCTCTTGGATTAACTGCATGCTGTGGTTTAAATAATTAAAGGAAAATAGAAGGTAGAAATGTTGCTGTAGAGCAAAGGCATGCTCCTCAGATTCCCAGACCACTGTGAAGTGCAGCAACTTGATAAATATCTGCAGAAGCACAAAATACAAAAAAGAAATACAGATAGTTGGTCGCTGTAGAGTGGCTGTCAGCCCTGTAAGCCAGAAGAGCCCAATGAAAAAGAAAGCTGATGGGCTGAAATTTCAGCCACCGCTCCAGCTTTAGACCTTACAGTTCACTCATGGGTGCATAACACATTTATTGTCTTAAAAATGCCCCTTTTCTGACAGAAATACCCTGCGAAATCAAATATATATATATATATATATATATATATATATATATGAGTAAGAAGCATGTTTGCTCTGCTCATTGTCTCTCTCATTAAACTACATCAATACACTTTCCATTAGCGCTCAATGCTCAGAAAAGCAAGCGTTTTGCAATATAAAGGGATGCAGCCTTAAATAAATGAATCCTTGAAAAAAAGGAAGAGGCTGCACACAAAAAGTGGTAAATGGTCTGGGGGACAGTAATGTTACAAGAGGCCAAAATGAAATGTGAGCTGACGGGCTGAAATGACAGCCGTCGGGAAAACTAAAAAGGGTATGCTTCTGTCAAGTGTCCCTTGTTTTTAATTTCTCTCTAAGAAAACTAAAGAAGAGAAAAAGGGTTGTACTTTAAAACCAGAAAGCAAAAGCTTTGCAAAAGAGCTAAGCCTGGGCTTGGAATTATAGAGCAGCAGATACTGTAGATACATGGGTTTACATTTGTTTTACTAAAAACACTGCCTGTGGAAATAAAACATAAAATACATACAACCTGACCTGCTTGTAGGAAAGTTCACTAGGAATGGTAGTTTACTCACCTGGTAAAGGTGATTGCATGGGCATCACCTTACAGCATCCCCTCATCCATTACCTCTGGGTTATGTCTACCTCATAGGTCGCAGATACACATGTGACCAGATTCAAAATCCAATCTGCCTAGGTCCTGCTCCTTTCCCCCAGTCTCCAGTTTGATCTTTCCAAAGATGTATTCTCTGGTGTTATGCTGGGGTAATGAAAGTTATTGTATGGAGATATAGACAAGAGAGAAAGGAGTATGTATATGTAAGCCCAATGTGGAACCTGGTGTTGTAATAATGGCATGGGCATGCTGTGTAGGTAATCATTTTGATATTTATTTTCTATTATTTACACTCTACTTCTGTCCAGGCCTTAAGGCAAGCTGGCAGACTGATGTGCTCCCATTAGTGTCTTAGAATTGTGTTAGCTTCACTGTCATCTGAGTGAACATGGGTGGGACTGCGGATGCTGTAAGGTGATGCTCATGCAATCACCTTTACCAGGTGAGCAAACCACCATTACAAATTGCATCACCTTACAGCCTCCCCTCATCCATTACTTCTGGGTTGTAAGAAGCAGTGTCATATTATACTATTTAATGGGAGGGTCGGATGACCATGTAGCTAATGTTTGGTGACATTGAGTAGTACCTTCCTTGCAAAATTTGCTCTTTCTACATTTACCACATCTAGCTTATAGTGTCTGGTGAAAGTATGAACTGATGCCCATGTGGTGGCCATACAGATGTCCAGTATAGAGGCCTCATTTCTTTCTGCCCAGGATCTGGCCATAGCCCTGGTGGAGCGGGTCTTGACTCCTTGTGGCTGTGCAATGCCCTCTGATTTGTACGCCTCTGCAATAGTTTGTTTTATCTAGCTGGCTAGGGTCAATGTGGCCACTGTTTGTCCCTTTCTGGGTCCACTGTAGACAATAAAGAGTCCTTCTGATATTCTGAATTCCTTCATTCTGTCCAAGTAGGGAGTGATCACCCTCTTCATGTCCCAAATCTTGGTTTCCTCTGGATTTGGCCAAGCCAAGAGTTCTACTGGCTGGCTGGTGTGGAAAGGGGAGTTGACCTTTGGTATGAAGGTGGAGGTGGTTCTCATGGTAATTCTGTCATTATGAGAAATCAGATGGGGGGCCTGCAAGAGAGGGCTCTCATTTCTCCTACTCTTTTGGTGGAGCAGATGGCCAGTAGGAATAGTGTTTTGAGTGAGACCCATTTGAGGTCCGTTGTGGCCATAGGCTCGAATGGTACTCGTACCATGTTTAGGTCCCAGGGTGCCACTGTGTGTCTTTCTTTGGGGTGTATATTGGACACCACCATCAGAAATCTAAGAACGTCGGAGTGTGACCCGGAGTGTATCCATCAAGGAGTCCTGTGCCCGCCCCTATGGCTGCCACCTGGACTCTGAGAGATGCAGTCGATAGGCCTTTATCTACTCCTTGTTAAAGGAATAGCAGGACATGCGAGATGTTGATTGCGCATGGTTGGATGTTGTGCTTGTGGCACCATGTTTCGAATATATTTCAGTGTCTTTTGTAGGAGTTGATGGTGGAAGTGCACCTTGAGTGTAGCATAGTCTCCACCACTGTGAGGTTGTACCCCTTATCTAGCAGTTTCTGCCTTTCAGTAGCCAGGCCATGAGTTCCAATGATGCTAAGTTCGGGTGGTTGATTGGCTCTTGTGTCAGAAGGTCTGACCGCAAGGGAAGTGTCCATGGTGGACATATTTTATTTATTTTTATTTTATTTTTTATTTATTAAGATCTCAGATTACAAAATACCTTTGAACCAGTGGTTCAATTACAAAGGTTCTACATCAGTAGTACAAAACAATGACAAATAGCAGTTAAAGCAAGGTATAGGGAATTACAAGATATAAAGAGCAAAGTTAACTGGTCAAGGTAGTTTCCAAACTTAAATAGGTAATTTAGATGATAGACGATGTAGCATTGAAAAGGGGGAAGTAAAGAGGGTATAGATTTAGATGGTCAGAGACATAGGGAAACAGTCCTGAGATAGACCTTGTCATGGAGTGCGGGTGCCATAGTTAAGTGCAGTTGAGATATGAGGCCTCCAGGGGAGGACTGATAGTGGCAGTGGAGAGTAGGTTTTGTGGTGTGAGTAGGTGGGAGCAGAGGTAATGGGGACATGGTGGAGGTATAACACCAGCAGGGGAGAGGGGTATGGCAAGGAAACAATGATAAGTGGTAAAAACGGGGGGGCGGGGAGAGGCTTGAGGTAGTAGAGGAGAGGTGAGGGGAAAAAAGGACAAGAAAGGGTGATGGAAAGATTCAGTGGGTGGACAAAACAATGGAATGTTGTATAGTTAGATGGTGGTAGGAGGTAGTAGAAGAAACGAGGGGAAGAGGATGAGAAAGGGTGGGAGAGATGTAGAGGATGAATGGGTGCGCAGGAGGACAGAGTGTTTGGACACTCAGAGGGAGGCTACTAAGAGCAGTCACAGTGACTAAGGCTCCTAAGGTGTTAGTGAAGATTGCATTTGAAAGGGCCAAGCCTAGACTCGAACAGGACCTCAGGCGGCAGTTGGTTCATTAGGGTGGGTGCCCTAGTGAAAAAGGCATGCTGGGCTTGGGTTGTGTGACAGAAAGGGATCTGGAAGGAGAGTTTGTCAGAATTGCAGGTGGAACTCATGGCTGTTGTTGATGATAGAAGGCCACGCGTGCATGGAGGAGTTAGGCCAAGATTGATTTTCTTGGCCAGGAGGCATGTTTGGTATGCTATCCTGCCTTGGAGGTGCAGCCAGCTTGACTGCTTTTACAGCTCACAGGTGTGGATTCTTTTACCAGCACCAGTCACAAGGCGACAGCACTTATTCAGGGCTGTCCTGATTCTACTTAATGTGGTGCCCGTGGCCCATAGATGATTAGACTGTAGTCAATTAATGATATGACTGAGCTCTTTACAGCTACATGCATTACCTCTTGAGTAAAATAATTTTGATGGCACCAGAGGGTACCTATTCTAGAGTTAATAGCTCCAGAGATAGCTTTCACATGGGTAGTGTAGGAGAGTGGGCTGTCCAGAGTAATACCAAGGTATTTGAACTCCTGGACTTGATCAAGTTGGAGGCTTTGATTGTTTAGGATGTGTAGGTCAGCTGTTTTGTGTTTGCTGTGGGTGTTGGCAAACAGCATGGCCTTTGTCTTTTTGTAGTTCATCAACAATTTATTGACATATTCACGAGAGTAGCAAACCAATGTCTCCTGGGTCATCGTGGGGTGATTATGACCACCGTTGTCTCCGATTGCTGGATTTTGTTTTGCACCTGCTGGATGAGTGGTATTGGGGGGAATATGTAAGCTCTTTAGAAGAACCAGTCTTGAGCTAGTGCATCTATTCCAAAGGCTCACAATTCTTTGTATCTGGAGGAGTATATTGGTAACTGCGTGTTCTTTGCTGTTGCCATGAGGTTCATCTCCAGTGGTCCCCATTTTTTGTTGATTTGCTGAAAGTTCTGTGGGTGTATGGACCATTTTCCCAGAGCTATCTGTTGGCAGCTTAGCCAATCCACCTTTATGTTGAGTTTGCCTGCTAGGTGAACTGCTGTGATTGATGAGAGGTGCTCTTGTGTCAAATTCAGTACTCTTTTTGTTTCTCTTAGTAGACAGGGGCTTTGTGTGCTGCCCTGGTTGGAGATGTATGCCACCGTTGCCCTGTTGTCCGATCTGATGAGTACTCTCTTGCACTGTATGAAAGCCCTGAAGTAGTGTAATGCATGGTATACAGCTGTCATTGCCAGTATGTTTGTTTGCATGAGGAATTCCACTAGTGACCATTTCCCCTGTGTCGGCGTCTGACTGAGGGTCACCCCCCAGCCTTTGAGGCTTGTGTCTGTGTCAAGTACTACATCATGCTGGTTGTCTAGGGCTGCCCCTGTTTAGATTGTGGCTGTTGGACCACCATCTCAGTGATGCTTTGGCATCGTGTTCCAATTGTATCATTTTGTAGAGGTCGTGTTGAAGTCGGTGGCCCTCCCGTATTGCTAGGTTCTGGAGGGGACACTTCCATAAAGCCCATGGGACTAGGCCGATGCATGAAGCCATGGAGCCTAGGGTTTGCAGTGTTGCTAGTAGAGTGGGGTTGCTCTTGGTCAGTAGAGCTTCTGTCTTTGATAGCACTTTGTCCATTCTTTTTTGAGATGGTCTTGCTTTTCCTATTGCTGTGTCTATGTTTGCCCTTAGGTGGTCTATAACCTGGCTTGGTATTAGGCTGCTCTTGTCCTAGTTGATCACCCAGCCATGCATCTGTATGGTGTCTACCACTGTTTGTGTATGTTGTTGAGAAATTGTGGGGCTTCTGGCTTGGATGAGCCAGTTGTCCAGGTAAGGAATGATATGCATTTCTTGCTGTCTCTGTTTAGCTGTGAGCGTGTTGTAAATCTTGGTGAAAACTCACGGTGCCAATGTTAGTCCGAATGGTAGCATCTGATGCTGGTAGTGGTGGCCAAGTATCTTGAATCTGAGGTACTTGTAGTGGACTGGGAGAATGGGAATGTGAAGGTACGTATCTTTCAAGTTGATGGAGATGAGGTTGTTCCCTGGTTTTACACCATAACATGGTCTGAAGAGTCTCCATTTTGAACTTTTTGTAGTGCACAAAATGGTTGACAAACTTGAGATCTAGCACTGGTCTCATATCCCCCATCTTTTTGGGTACCAGGAAGAATATGGAGTAGATGCCCTGATAGACTTGGTCTGTTGGGATTTCCGCTATCGCTCTGTTGGTTAGTAGGGAACTGAGTGTAGCTTGTACCACCCATATTTTGTGAGGGAGTCGAGATACTGGGGATATCACCATTCTGTTTGTGAGTGGTTTCTGAATGAATTCGATTGAGTAGTCATTGGAGACTACTTCTAAGACCCATTTGTCTGAAGTTGCCTGATGCCACATATGTGAGAATTGACTCAGTCTGGCACCGATGGGGGGGGGTGGCGAGTGAACAGCGGGTGCCGTATGGTGTAGTGGTCAATTTGAGTTACATTTTCCTCGCTTGAAAGATGACTGGTATTTCCCTCTCTGATATTGCCCTCTGACTCTCCCTCATGCATTGTTAAAGTATGAGGGCTTGAATGAAAATGATTTTGATTGGAAGTATTGGGAGGTTTGCCTCCTGTTGTGTCTCCCTCAAAATGGCTGAAATCTGCCTTGGAACGCTGGTAGATAAGTGCCCATGGAGATTCTGTCCTTATTGAGCATTTTTCCATCTCCTTTTTGCTTTACATATTTTTCTAGTCCTTCTCCGAAGACTAGATTCCGTTAAAGGGTAGCTTGCTGAGCATAACCTTGAATTCAGAATCCCCGTTCCAAATCCTGAGCCATATGTGGCGTCTTATTTTGTTGGTTAGGGCTGCCAGTCTAGCTGACATCTTTAAGGCATCAAAGGATGCATCAGCAGTGTACTTAGCTGCCTGTATGGCATATTCCACTAGGTCAGCTTGCTTTGAGTTAGGCTTTAATGAAGAGGCTAGTTCCTCCAACCGTGTGACCAGGGCCATTGATGTATACATTGCAGCAGTGTTGGCCCTGCATGACATGCTCGTCATTTCGTAAGACCTCTTTAGGAGTCCCTCTATCTTCTTGCCCATTGGGTCCTGGAGTGGGGTGATTGTTTCTGAAGGGAGAATGGTTTTCTTGCATAGTCCCATATTTTGGTGGTCGATTGTGGGTGGAGTGCACCATGTCTTGTTGAAGTCATCCTGCACCAGGTAGAATCTGTCAAAGGTGCATTTCTCCAAAATTCTGGATGGGTCAGGGGATTACCACTCTTTCTCTATGATATCAGTTAGAGCTTCTTAGACTGGGAAGGTTTCATCCTTCTTTTGCTTAGCTCTGATAAGGGGGTTATGCTTACATTGTTGTGGGGCATCGGGGACTTCGAACCCCATCATTTTCTTTTATTGCCCTTATAAGCTCTGGCAATGCCTCAACAGGGGTGAGCTTCTTTGTGAGGACAAGGTCTTCTTCATCTTTCTCCTGGTGGTCTTTGTCCCCGGATTCACAGTTATTTGTTTCTTCTGGTTCTGTCCCTACCGGAGTGACTGGCCCTGTGGGTGTTTGTCTTTTGCCATCATTGTTATTGTTATTGTGATTGTCTGGTTGTGGTTGGTTTCCTTTGTTATTTTGGGATAGCTCTTCCATCCTCTCCAGTATCTTTAGCATCACTGCTTGCTGTGTCCTAAAGAAATCCTCTGCTGTGGGTGGTAGTTCGTTGGGTGACGCCTCATGAGGATCATACCCCTGCTCCATGTCATTCTCGCTTGCAGCTCCCAGGTCGGACTGCTGGGGTGCGCATGTGGGGCATAGTGGTCCTGTCTAATTGCCCAGCAGGGTGATGTGGCAGCCCCGCATTTTTTTGTTTTACCCATGCTGTGAAATCTGTGGTGACAGGAGGGGAGGAAGATAGACAAAAAAGGGCTGAGAGGTATGTTGCAGTGAAATTGCATTAAGGCGCAAGTAAGGTTTATGGTTATGCCAACATATACATATATATATATATATCTATATATATATAGATATATATATATATATATATATATGTATTTATATATAACGATAATTCCCCCTGTGGGTATTGAACCTTGCTCCTGCACCTGGGATGCTAAGAAGTGGGACAGGTAAGCCAAGTAATCTGTATGGCTGTTCCCTGTGCTCAGTGCTGTGCAATCTTGCCCTTAATTTTTATTCATTTTTGCCACAAGGTGGTAGCCTGATGAGTTGTATGGGGACTCGTCTGTGTTTTTGGGCTGGTGGGTTGTTATATAGCAGTCTCTGCTGCTTAAGTCCTGCTGTGCTCTTTTGTGAGTGGGTCCTTATCTATGACCCAGTGATATGCTTGCAGTCCCTGTGCTCGGGACTTGATTTGGAAGGCTGGCCATCATATGCACATGCACAGGAAGTAGGACATTGTGCATGCGTGATGTCACCATGACTCGTGGTCTCTGTCTGACATAAGAAGATGGTGGTAGGTCCATAGATATAGGGTGCCACACTGTGTCATCCGTTTGTATGCTGACTCGCTGGGGGAGCCTGGAATATGCTGACTCATGGTGGGAGCCTGAATCAGAGTACCTGACTGACATTGCACACCTGTTAGGAGTGGGTAGGATGAGTAATTTAAGTGCTGACTCCTGTGTCCCTATTCTGTGAGTTAGTAGCCAGTTAGGGGGAGTAAAAGAGGTATGCGGTTGTGCCTTGCACTTTGGTTGGGCCCGCTCTTAAGGGGGTGGTAGTTTGTTGGGTGACGCCTCATGAGGATCATACCCCTGCTCCATGTCATTCTCGCTTGCAGCTCCCAGGTCGGACTGCTGGGGTGCACATGTGGGTCATAGTGGTCCTGTCTGATTGCCCAGCAGGGTGATGTGGCAGCCCTGCATTTTTTTGTTTTACCCATGCTGTGAAATCTGTGGCGACAGGAGGGGAGGAAGATGGACAAAAAAGGGAGAGAGGTATTTTGCAGTGAAATTGCAATGAGGGGCACTGGAGAAGCTTGTAAGGGGCTCTCAGGCCGGGGAGGGGTACAGCATTATGAATAGGCAGGCTGAGGCAGCATGAGAGAGCACGGATACTTGGTGTAATAATAATAATAATAATAATAATAATTTTATTTATATAGCACCTTTCGACATATCAAGGTGCTGAACAATTTGAACAATTCAATCTTTACATACACAAACATATACATAAAATCAGCATGCCACGAGATAAAATATATAATAATAAGATCCAGAGCATTAATAAATAATTAATTATCTAAAAGCCATGTTCCACAGATAAGTTTTCAGCTCTTTTTAAAGAGTTCCACGGAGGTGCACTGCGCTTGAAGCCGCATGGTAGAGAGTTCCAAAGAGTAGGTGCAGCAATGAAAATGCTCTGCTGCCAGAGGATTTCAGACTCACCTCGGGCTCTAGCAACCCCATGTCGGTCCGAAAGGAGTAATCGGTCAGGGCAGTAAGGTACGAGGAGGTCTTTCAGGTAGGCTGGACCCTGGTCGGAAGGGCTTTAAAAGTCAACAAATGACTTTAAAGGTGATCCGCCACCGACAGGCAGCCAGTGCAGTTCGCGGAGCACAGGAGTGATGTGACAAAACGATTTGTCCCAGTCAAACCCGGCTGCAGCGTTCTGCACTAGCTGCAGGCGACGGATTTCAACCCCGGAAAGCCCAAAGTACAGGGCATTGCAGCAGTCTAAGCGTGAGGATACAAAGGCATGAACCAAAGTAGGTAGGGAGTCAAACGGAACAAGATGCTTCACCCTGGCAATGTTCCTAAGATGATAAAAGGAAGTCTTGACAACAGCAGACACCTGAGCTTTAAGAGTCAGCTTATCGTCAAGAATAAGTCCAAGGCTACGCACCTGTTCTGAGGACAGCAAAAGTACTCCACCAAGAATAATTCCAGACAGAGCACCGATATCCGGCCTCACCACCCGACCACCAGGATCCAACACCAGCACCTCTGTTTTCTCCAAGTACAACTTTAGCCAACTAGAATCCATCCAGTCTTGGATCTACCTCAGACAGCTGTTAAATACCGAGAGAGCTCCATCCTGGTCGGGTGCAAAGGACAGACCAACCAGCAGTGCTAGAAATGCATAACTCTTTTTTTTTTTGTGATATAGAGGCTTACCATACTGGCACCCTCTTGCAGACCAGTGCAGTACATATATCTCATTATGGTGGATGCATTAATATGGATGTGGGTGGAGCCTGCAGGAACATTGCATGTGCAAAAGGAGTGATGTCATGTTTTCTGTCCATGGAACTGACTGAAGGTGTAAATAGTCTCCTCTGCCTACCCTCCTCCAAGAAATGTTTTCCGCTCTCAAATAAATACACTTTCATGTTAGTAAATGGTTGCAGGGTACTATTTTCTTTCTTAAATAGGTGGTGCAAGAACTGGAACCTGAGTAGTGGGAGGCAGTATTGTTTTTGGGAGGAAGTAAGGTCCAACCCACCCCCCACCCAAGAAGCTCCAAAGGGTCCATCCCACCTTTTTTTTTCATGTGGGAGGGGCATGAGATGGATCTATTATCCTGAATGAAGACTCACATGTTTGGGATGTGGACCAAAGAACAGAGCAATTCTGTGGAGTTCCTGGCATTTTGTTAAGGACTAGAACAGAAGATACTTAAAATGAATTCAAACTGACTTAAAAACCCTTGGAACAAATGATTATCAGAGTCACCTGGTGTCTCAAAAGGAAAGACTAAGAAGTGCCTAAAATCTAAGGAAAATAGACAGTGTTCAGGAATTTCTTTAAACATTTATATACTAAAAACAAAGTTCAGCTTTTGGGATTAACACTATTTGTTTACCATATTCTATCTATCTATCTATCTATCTATCTATCTATCTATCTATCTATCTCTCTCTCTCTCTCTCTCTCTCTCTCTCTCTCTTTCTCTCTCTCTCTCTCTCTCTCTCTCTCTCTCTCTCTCTCTCTCTATATATATATATATATATATATACAGTAGTTTGTCTTTTAGTAGTTTCAAAATCTTGCATTGGTGTTACTAATGCATTTAGAAATATATTTTTTTAATTGTCTTTACAGATAGCCTTGAAAGCATTGCTGTTACTAATGCATTTAGAAATACATTTTTTTACTTGTCTTTACAGATAAATCATGCATGTTCATGTGAGGGCACATTTTTGGGGGGATGGGGTTCAAATTATTTTAATCATGGGCACATTACTTTGTAAACACAGTCTGTGATGAAGTCTATTTTTCTTTTTAAGTTTGAGAAAGCTATTAGAAGAAGAATGGGTTAAACACTTCCTGGAACTTCCTGCATAACAAGTTCCACATGGCACCTCACAGCATTTGACATCAACATCCTAAGAGCAGTCAGTGTGATACTTTACAGAGCATTCATAACAAGAGACCTAGCCTTCCCTTTTTCCAGATAATATACGGACTTCATTCTCAGGTAGGCAGTTCTAGGCTACTGTTTATATTCTGCTGAATCTTCTTATAGGAAAACTGCATGTTAAAATCAGGAATATATGTATTACTACCAGTTTTGAGTTCTCACTTCAATCCAGGGTTTTGTTTCTGCCTAGGCTGTTAGATGAGTTTTTCTAATTTTGCCTGGGTGTTTTATGATGTCTGGGGCTGTCATTCAAGTTTGTTTTATTGAATCTTCTCCAAGTTAGTCTTCACAGCGTACCCTTTGTTTTGATGTCTAATAGCCTCTACAGCAGGCCAGTGTCTTGTTACAGTGTTTTGCTTAACCACATCAGAGAAAAAAAAACACTGCAGCCAGGATTCCCAGTGCTATACAATATACTATAGAATATACTATAGAAAGTTACATGCTTAAACACACACACACACACACACACACACACACACACACACACACACACACACACACACCACAAGCAGAACACAGCTGGATAAGGTACCAGTATTCAGGAAACTTGTCATACCTATCCAGAGTCTAGCAATGTGAATCCTGGCTGTGACTATAGGTGTCTTCAACTGAATGATAATAACCACATTTGCTTGACTTGCAGATAGGTAGGCATTTGTGTCTAATTTCTGTTTGACTTACTGTAGGTTACACATAGAATCTGATCCAGAAGCAAATGATTTGATACCTTTCAATGGACAAACATAGATGTAACAACAAGAACAAAGTGCTCTAGCTCTTGGACCAACCAGTCCTTCTTCAGAAGCCTAATGGTTATTGTTTAGAAAAAACAATACTTTTAACAGCTAGATCATGCAAAAAAAAGAAACAATCCCCACTTGTTTAAAATACTCATTTAAAAAATACAAACGATGATGTCAGAGAAGTTTAACAGTACCACATTACCTTCAGCCAGGAGGTTCTCAGGGTCAAAGGTGCTTGGTGCAAAACACATACAAAGAATCCTACTGCATATAAATTTAATTGACATAAGATAACACTGCTGGAGCAGATGACTCTTAAATCAAGCTATGAGTGCCACAGTGTGTATAAGGATGTGATTACTGAAAAGCAACCCCCACTCAGATTAAAGACATACTAAGAATGTCTTAGGACTCCAAGAAGTTTCAATGCATGCATTATAGACAAGAAATTACCAGTAAAGTTGTTTTAAAAACAGCAGTGCACACTGTATGATGTATAAAACTTAGCTGGACCTATCACCCAGCTGCACTCTCCAGCAAGATATCATGCCCCATAATTTCAAAAACCTCTGGTATAGTGACAGGACTTTATAAATGATAATTTAAATATAATTTGATAGTATTAGTGTCAAACAAAAAACTCTAGTCGAGAACCACCAAGGAATTAAGACGATGTTGCCTGATATGTACTGATGTCAATATACGTTGAGAATTTAACCAGTTGGTGTACCAGAAGTGTCTAAGGAATCTGAAAAGTAATAAAAATGTAATTTCTCTCCTCCTCTTCACACAAACAATATACCATACCCCACCTCACATCCCCATAATGCGGGGTGGGGGGATAACTAGCTTTAAGGAGATATACTCTCTCTCTCTCTCTGTCTCTCACACACACACACACACACTTTCCTAATGAACCTTTATTCACATCAGTCACTGCAATTGTTCCCCAAAGGAATTCAACTTGTCATGAAATCCTAAGTAAAAGGGCTCATGTATCCTAACACCTACAGAGCAAAAATGTGACACTATTTAACTGTACTCCTATCTGTGTAGTAACACTTCCAAGGATTCCGGATAGAACTACAATGAAATAAAACTGCCACTCTCCTCAGGATAAGGTAACTAGAAGTAAATACAAAGTATGTGTGTAAGACCAGAGGTCTAACATACCTACATTTCCACAAATCACTACAATATTACCCTAATGTAAAAAGATCTGTCCAGGACCCCCATGCAAATGAGATATCACACCCCAATATGTACAGAGCTAAAAAAACATTTGACAATCTATGATAACACTCCTGTATGTACAGTAACAGGCTAGGTAATCTTAATATGGTGCAATGGAATCAACCCCACTCCTGGGCAAAGATGAAAAGTAAGGAGAAATTAATATCCATTATGTGTGTGAAGTAAGAGTAATAACACACTGTAACTTCATATATCTAAACAGAGGCCTACCTCAATGTGACAGCAAGCCCCACACCAGTTATATCATGTAGTACCTCACAACACATACCCACGCACATACATACTCACACACGCCCACATCCCACACATGCTGAAGTCCTATAATATGCCAGTCTGAAGAAGAAGTCTGTGGATGTCAGTTTCTGCAATGTCCCATGAAACCCAGATCAATGTTCATCCCATCTGCTACCATGTTAAGATGTAAAATAAGTTTAATCTCAAAAGCTCATCTCTGTTGTGTGTTTTCGAGATTTCTTTTTAAGACCATTACTGACATATCTGAAATTGAGTGGTCAGGCTGGTAGAAATGGTGCCCCACTGGTTTTTCAAGTCTTCTTTGTTCTAATATTATGTCTGTGCAAGTTCATCCTAGTGTGGAACTGTTGGCTTGTCTCTCCAACATAACCTGTTTGTGGACATCTTTTGCACTGAATGAAATAAACCGCATGTCATGATGTGCATGTATAACTCCCATGCACCTTGAATTGTCTGTTTTGTGATATAACCACATAGTCCGAGGCGGAAATGAGCTCACAAGTCTTACAGGTGCGCTGAATTTCTGGGTTGTGTGCCATTGTGTGACACGTTATTCTGTTCTGGTGAAAGCTTACTCCTAATAATACTACGCAGATTGAAGTACAGTTAAACAGTGTCACGTTTTTACTCTGTGGGTATTAGGATACATGAGCCCTGTTACTTAGGATTTCATGACAAGTTGAATTCCTTTGGGGAACAATTGCAGTGACTGATGTGATTAAAGGTTCATTAGGAGAGAGTGTGTGTGTGTGTGTATGTGTGTGTATGTGTGTGTGTGTGAGAGAGTGTCTCCTTAAAGCTAGTTACCCCCCCAGCATTATGGGGATGCGGGGTGTGGTAGGGTTTATTGTTTGTGTGAAGAGGAGGAAAGAAATTCAATTTTTATCACTTTTTCAGATTCCTTAGACACTTCTGGTACACCAAGTTGTTAAATTCTCAGTGTATATTGACATCAGTACATATAAGGCTGCATGGTCTTAATTCCTTGGTGGTCCTCAACTAGAGTTTTTTGTTTGACACTAATACTGTCCATTTATATTTAAATTATCATTTATAAAGTCCTGTCACTATACTAGAGGTTTTTGAAATTATGGGGCATGATATCTAGCTGGAGAGTACAGCTGGGTGATAGGTCTAGCTAAGTTTTACACATCATACGGTGTGCACTGATGTTTTTAAGACAACTTTACTGGTAATTTCTTGTCTATAATGCATGCATTGAAACTTCTTGGAGTCCTAAGATGTTCTGAGTATGTCTTCAATCTGGGTGGGGGTTGCTTTTCAGTAATCACATCCTTATACACACTGTGACACTCATAGCTTGATTTAAGAGTCATCTGCTCCAGCAGTGTTATCTTATGTCAATTAAATTTATATGCAGTAGGATTCTTTGTATGTGTTTTGCACCAAGCACCTTTGACCCTGGGAACCTCCTGGCTGAAGGTAATATGGTACTGTTAAACTTCTCTGACATCATCATCTGCATTTTTTAAATGATTATTTTAAACCAATGGGGATTTTTTCTGTTTTTTCTGCATGATCTAGCTGTTAAAAGTGTTGTTTTTTTTCTAAACAACGGCCATTAGGCTTCTGAAGAAGGACTGGTTGTTCCGGAAGTTAGAGCACTTTGTTCTTGTTGTTACAGCTATGTTGGTCCATTAAAAGGTATCAAATCATATGCTTCTGGATCTGTTCTTGCAAGGACCAATACAGCAACTACTAAATCTAGATTTCAACATAACATCTGAAAAATTCATAACATGCTGTATTGTGATTCCATGAATTGATAAATGGGAATTTTGGTTTCTTTTACAAATTCATTTTTCCTGACCATGGATATACTAAAACAAAAATTCTCAACAAAATGTTTTTAAATAAAGAGTTTAACTTGCAGGAGCAGAAGAAGCATGTTGGCATTAAAAGCTTAGTGGCGTGGCTGTAGAGGCACCGGTATTTAAGCATGACTTTGGTAGAGGATTAATTGTGACTGGGGGAGTGAGGGAGGGAGTGAGTCTTGATATTTGTAGCACAATGGTTTTCTGAAACTTCAATCTTCAATGGGTTAGACTCTGCAACCATCTGTATAGTATATCACTAAGCCATATGCAGTGTGGTATGGGTAAAACCCAGATCACCAGTCCAGGACCAGTGCTGTAAAATCTGCACTTGGCACAGCTTGTGCAAATATTGCTGATCCAGTGGATCAAATAAATATGTGCAAATAAATACTTGGCATCACCTTGTGCTTTAACCCACACCAGGAGTGACATTATTACATGATAACACACACCCTGTCATGCCTTATTGCTTAAATAAACCCTTTCTCAATGTACTATACTTTGATTCAGTTAGTGTATGCAACAGCCTCCATGTGAACACTCTGGGCTTCTCTTTGACTCCTGATGTCTATCTGCTTTAGCTATTGTATATTGTTTGAACTGCTTTGGTGTTCTTGATGTTGTGACTGTGTGCCTAAACTATGTCATCTGTTTATCTACTGATACCCAGGTATCTCCAGTGAATGATTGTTATAACTGTCTGCTCTCCAAGCCATTGTTTTTGGACTTGTTAACTGTGCTGTCTTTGTATTAGTTTCGATGGGGTGCCTTTGTAAATGAGTCTCTGACTCAAAGGTTTGTAAATCTGATCTTTTTTAAATAAATAAATGTTTATGTTTAAGCCCATGAAACACCCTTATCTAGTTAATGCATTCACAGTTGTAGTGGCTCTGCCAGAGCTTGTTAATCAGAGCAGTATCATACATTTTAGTACAGTGGAAGCATTATTATTCAGTGCAGTAGTTGCCTTATTACATCTCCTTGCTGAAATCACATACTATTTCTTTCTGATGGCCCTAAGACCTATGTGGTCGTCCTTATGCTCTGTTGTAGAACTACCATACAGTTGAATAGCCTGTGCTGAAAAACGATCTGTCTGTGTTTAAAGATATACCAGCGAAGCTATCTAAGCCTGAGTACATAGAGGATAGAGATATATTGCATTGAATCTTGTTTGCTGCTTGGCTGGCTAGTGGCTGAATTTCTGTAATGTTGAATACTTGGCTGATTTTATAACATTTCAGGCTTTCTTTTCTGCGTTGCAGAGTAGTTGCAACATATTACCCTGCTACTGTTAGGTACATAGTGACATACTGTAAAAAAATATATATATATGTAGTTAAAAAACCTTACCTCGATCAGAGATGTTTGGAGCTAGGTAATATGCTTACAACCTCTGCAATGCACATGAATGAACTGGAGACTGGGGGGAAGAAGCAGGACCTAGGCAGACCGGATTTTGAATCTGGTCACATGTGCATCTGCAACCTATGAGGTGGACGTAACTCAGAGATAATGGATGAAGGGATGCTGTAAGGTGATGCAATATGCAATGACTGAAGGCTATAGGAAAGCAGCAGCCCCTAGTGACCTATATTTATACTAACCCTGGATTCAATGATTATTTAAAGAGGGAGGAGTTTGAAACAATTAAAACTAATTATGTATGTAAGAGCATTTTCTGATCAGGATTATGTGGAAATGCTTACTACTAACAACCAGGCTTAGAAGCAACCTTTTAATTTTTGTATAAGTGCAGGTTGTGAGCTTTGAATCCTTTGAATGTATTAAGCATAAAATAAATTCATGTCACATGATAGCGATGTCATCGGAAAAAGCATATAAAAGCCTACCACTAGTGGTAAAAAGATACATAGGGTGTCAGTGGAGAGCTGACTGTGAGAGGTGCAAGACCTCTGATGCAAGATTGTGTGCTTTCACACTTAACAGAGCTGTATGTGTGTTACTGGGCACAACAGTGACTTGATTTGGAAACTACTGGACTAACCATTATTTTAAATGAAATGACAAATGCCGCCAGGCATTTTTTATGCACTGTAGCTGTGGTCTGCCTGAAATGATTATCCTGAAACCCTAACCCCGCTACACAGGCCCTGATGCCTTTCCAGGTCATCTGTCCATTGCTTAGCCACATTTAGTTTGTCTTCCAGCAGACGGACATCAGCAACGTTGCCTGTGAAAGCTGCATTTATCACATTCATCCTGACTAGCAATGCCTCTAGCATTTTTGTGATGTAGGAGAGAGAGAGAGTTCCCCATTGGTGTTTGCTGATTCGGGGACTCCTGGACACCTCTTGGATTAACAGTATTCGGTGGGAATCCAAATATCGCCATTTTTGAAATTAGCTCCTGCATAAATGAGAGCTCCTTTCACTGTACTTTCTTATGTTCAGATGTTGTCCCTAGGCAGGAGGAATATTGTCCCAGGCCCTTAGTGCTGGCTTCTTGCTGAAATGTGCAGACAACCCCTGCAGTAGCTCCCGGTCTGATGGTTAGGGCCTATGCTGCCTGGTATCTCTAGAGTGGCGAGTGCATATATCTGACTGTAGTAGTCAGCTGTAGAACAAAACTTCTGTCATCTGGCAGTTGGTAGGGGTTGGTTACATATTCCCCTGAACTTAGATGGCAGGTTAATTCTGGATCACATCAGGAGACCACAGATTGTGTCCAGAGAAGGGCAGAACTGTAAAATTAAGCAGCCATATCGCCGGCACTCAAGCCATGCCCCCCAACACTCACCAGTGTGGTCTTCATTGTTCTCACCAAAGCATTCAATCTGGTAGATTATCAACTACTCCTTGCAAAATTAAAACACATCAGCCCAGACAGCCTGGTGGTACAATGGTTTACAGACTATCTCCAGGGCAGATCCCAACTAGTCAGATGGTAGGGCGCCATATCAGATATGTGTGCTATACACGACGGGGTTCCCCAGGGATCAATCTTGGGGCCTCTGTTATTTTCTTTATTTATAAATGAAATGCCTGTCTTCTGTGATGAGGCAAAGCTCACCTTGTACGCAGACGATGTGATAATATACAGGCCCATAAATGACACTGATGCCCTTAACAAATTGCTGACCAGAGATCTCCTGGAGCTGGAGGGATGGCTGAATAATAACAAACTGGTCTTAAACAGCAAAAAACAAGGATATGGTATTTGACCCTAAAAATTTCAGACTGGATAGGTTGAAGAAACTGGCACTCTCACTTTCAAATGGGACTAGAGTCAAGGTAGTTGAGTCCCTAAACTACTTAGGAATTACCATTGACCAGAACTGTACCTTCAAGGCTCACATTGACCAGTTCACTAGGTCAATGAACCAGAAGCTTGGACTTCTCTATCACCTCATTCCATATCTTACACATGACTCCCGACTCAAGGTTGCACAAGGTACCCTTCTACCCACCATATTTTATGGTTCCCCTACATTGCTCTCAGTTAAAAACACTGAGATGCAGAAGCTCAGGACACTGTACCATAGAACTTGCAGGCTCGTGGCAGGGACCTCCTCCAGAGCACACCATTGCCAAATAGTACAATCCCTATTCTGGCCCACCTTCGAAGGCAGGCTACAATACCCATCTCTCTGCCTAGAACACAAGCTCAGGCTGGCCAGTGCCTCCCCCAAGTCTGGTACAGCTGCTGACAACAAAAAAGAATAGCTGGACACTAAGGTCCTCAAGTAGATAGCTCCTTAAGGCACCTAGAGCAAAGTCGGTCCAAGAGTCCCGGGCTTTCTCAGCCTTCTTCCCTCTCCTGTGGAACATGCTTCCAACAAATCTCCAGGAGTGTAACTCACTAGGGGATTTTAAAAGGGGACTTAAGGCCCACTTGCTTGAGCTAAATCATTGCACTTGTTATCACTGATATCGCAACCTTGTACCTCCTGATTCAAGTATATCAATTAGTGTGTGGTTGTATTCACAAATGTATTTAAGTGAAAGTGAGTGGCTGCTTCCAAAAATGTACCTGTGTTTATAAACAAGTGTTGCTAAGTGTCGTGCTTTGTTAATTGTTGTACCTTACCTGGTTTTTGTAAAATACTGTCTCTGTACCTCTACAAATGTTATACTTCATTGTATCTGTAATTAATTTTGGGTTGCCCCTGAGAAAGGGATTGTTACTGGACTCAGTGGGCTTACCCGGTTACCAAAATTAAATAAATAAATAAATACCGTGACTGCGGAATAGCGACCCCGTGACAACTGCAAGGGAATCACAGTGACAACTCCTTTGTGTGACCGACGGTTCCCCCCCCATACCTGAGTGATGCCCCCTTGGAGTTAGAATCCTAAAGAAGGGGAGTGTGGGTTTTCCCCCCAGCAAAAAAACTTAGAAACCAAACTGGTCACATTGTGGGTTTGGCGCCCTTGTCATGGGTCACTGTTCCACAGTCATGATTATAATATGTAACCACTTTTGGAAGTGAGATCACACCCTTTACCTAGATTCTGTCTGAGTAATTGATAAATCTGGAAAACAGACAGCCCCCGCCCAAAGTCTTGTTCATACGGATGGAACAATTGCCTATGGTCCTCATCCTGAGTGGTACTATCCCTGAGTGCCAGTACTCCAGCATGATGGTGCATGTCTCCTGCCAAGCTCCAAGTGGAGGAGACCAGCATGGGTGCATCTGTCCTGTTGAATCCAGCTTCCATGGGGGAAGTCGCCTGGCAAGCACCAAGCACAGGAGACCAACGTTGGTGCATTTGTCCTGGTGAATCCAGCTTGAACTCCATCCAGCAGCAACTAGGTCCAGAGGTGGTGTGGAAGAACCTGATCTGAAGATTTGCTTCAATCAGATCCAGAGAGGTGATGTAAAGTAACTGTGCAGTCTACACTTCAGGAGCTGGTAGGAAAAATGTCCTCTTTACATTTTATTGACTGTGCCAATAAGTGGAGATGTCCCTTGAACTGTTGGTCCGATTCTGAAAAAGACATCTGGATCTGGATTGCAGTTCAGCAGGCATTGAGCCTGTATCAAAAGCATTTTTCAGCAGGTTCCAGCCTAAAGAGACTCTTCTTGCATGGAGTACCATGTGCACTCAGGACATTTTCCCTTAATACCGGGACATTTTAGGGATTTCCTACTGCTAAATGTTTATATGTTTATTTTGATACTTTTTTATACTGGCTTTTGTAGAAAACCCTTTAAAATCTTTTGGGGATTGTGTAATATCTGCTGGTGGGAGGTTTGGTTACTGTTTTTTCTTGCAGGTTGTTCTTGCTTGCAGGATGTGTTCTGGAATGTTTTCTTTTGCGGGTGTTCCTGAGTGAAGAAAGAAGATAAGAGGATGTTTAGGGTTCCATGGAGTCCTCCTTTAGAGTACTTTTTTTTAGAAATGTTTAAACACAAATTGTCAGGAACATATTGATATTTTAAACAATGAACCTCTGACGCAAGATATTTCAGAAGATCTAGGGCAATTGTTGTCACTCCCCTTGTCAATTTTTCACTGTCTTGAAGTAATCTGAATGAACAGTTATGCCTTTGAACACACTTACAAAAGATTGGCAACACGTGTCTCTCTGATTTCTTTGAAGGGGCAAGTGACCTAGAATTCGGGTGTCTGCCTTATACCTCCCGAACAAAAAGGGGGGAATTGGCCTCCCTTGTTTTCAGTGGTACACTGATGACTGTTTATGCTGCATTTTTTGCTACTGGTCTTATAATCGATATTCCTCCTATTGGAAGAATTTGTGATAAATGACCATTTTGATATTGAACAGGTTTTGTATGCATCACCACCTGCATATTTGCCTTTTACTAATTTTTTTGACAATTCTAGGGCAAACCTGAGGGTACGGCATACATACAGGCATCTTATGCCTTGCTTGATGAGAACTCATTTTACAGCTATGGCCTGGGACTGTGCTAATCCATTAACAAAATTGGACAATTTTCTTAGGTGTTGGTTGAGGATGGGACTGGTGTTTTAATATCAGTCATTTGATGATCAGGGGCTCAACACTTTTTCCACATTACAGGCAAAATAAAGACTTTCAAATAGGGATCATTATAGAAATTTGTAGTTGCTACCATTTTTCATTTTAAAGTTATTCACATTCGAATACGGTTAGTGGAGCTAGAATACATCTGTACATCTGGCATCTCTCTCTTCATGGACTTCATCAAGAATCTTCAGAACAGGATTTTTGAATCTAGAGAGGCTGTGTTTAACATTTTCAAATTCTATGAAACTGCATTTATCCTACTTTAATAAATGCAGTTTCAGTATAAATGTAAACAACAGCATCTCCTTTATAAGCCTATGGAGTAGTTTAAAAAATGTGTAAAAAGATGATTTAGTTGTCCTTTAAAATGATTGTCACTTGAGAACCACTGTCCAACACAGCTTGGGCAGGCACTCCATCAATGGTGACTGTTGTTCAGTAGATGATCTAACAAGCTCTCAAACTCTCAAATGGGGATGGAGAGAATGTCTGATCTTGAAGTGGGTAGCCATCTGGGAACATGTGACCACCAAACAGTGTGGTTCATGATAAACTTAGCTTTAGAGTCAAGCCATACAAAAGTGAAGGTACTGAACTTCAGGAGGGCTGATTTTGTCAAAATTGGAGAGTGCCTTAAAAAAGCACAAGCAAACAGGCAAGAAGGTAGAGAGGAGCAACAATAGGGAAACATCAAAACTGCCATCACAGAGGCAACACGCCTTTGTATGAAGCAAATAAACAAATCAAAATGAAGGAAAAAACTCTATGGTTCTCAAAAGAAGTGGCGGGGAAGGTTAGGGAGGAAAAGACAGCATTCAAGAAGCATAAGGAAACACAGAAGAAGCAGGACAGAGAACTGTACCAGTTAAAGCAGAAGGAAGCGGGGAAGGCAGTCAGAAAAGTAAAGGCCCAAACTGAGGAAAAGATAGCCAACTCAGCTAAAAAAGGGGATAAAACCTTTTATTGGTACATTAGGGAGCAAAGAAAGACTAAGGCAGGGATACTGAGGCTGAATAAGGAGGAAGGTGGTTTGGCAGAGAGCGACAGTGAAAAAGTAGGGCTGCTGAATGAATACTTCTGCTCAGTATTCACAATGGAAGAGCAGGGGGAGACACCTAATCCAGTCAGTAGAAGCACTCTGTATGGGGGGGTTGATGTTAGTCCTTTCACAGAAGAAATGTTTCTGAAAGAACTCTTAAAACTGAAGGTGTATAAAGCAATGGGGCCTGATGGGATTCACCCCAGAATTCTAAAAGAAGTAAGGGAAGAACTAGTAACACCACAGACTACCCTTTTTAATAAATCATGGGAGGATGGTGTGGTACCTGAGGACTGGAGGAGGGCTGATGTGATTCCCCTTCCCAAAAGTGGGAGCAAGACAGAGGCAGGAAACTACAGACCTGTCAGTTTGACCTCAGTGGTAGGGAAAATAATGGATCTACTTCTGAAGGAAAGAATTGTTGAGTACCTAGAGGCCAGTGCGGCACAGGACCCAAGACAGCATTGATTCAAAGAGGGAAGGTCATGTCAGACAAATCTAATTGATTTCTTTGACTAGGTGAACAATGTAGTAGACCAGGGAGGAGCTGTGGACACGGCCTACCTAGACTTTAGTAAGGCATTTGACACAGTCTACACAAAAGATTAATAAACAAATTAGCCAGCCTTGGAGTGGGTCCCAGGGTGGTAGCCTGGGTAAAACACTGGCTGGACACAGAGGGTAATAGTAAATAGAGTTCTGAGTGAAGAAAGGTGGGTTACTAGTGGGGTACTGCAGGATTCAGTACTGGGGCCTGTCCTTTTTAATGTCTTTATAAGTGACATTGCAGAGGGACTGGAAGGAAAAGTATGTCTCTTTGCAGATGACACAAACATCTGAAACAGAGTTGATATGCAAGGTGGGGTAGAAAGGATGAAAAAGGACTTGGAAAGGTTGGAGGAATGGTCAAATGTATGGCAGCTTAGATTCAACATAAAGAAGTGCAAAGTAATGCACCTGGGAAACAAAAGCCCAGGGAAAAAGTACACAATGGGGGATGAGATACTGACAACAACAAAATGGAAAGGGACCTGGGATAGTCATATCAGATGACCTAAAGGTGGGCCAGCAATGTCAGAAGGCAGTAAGGAGGGCTGGGGAAATACTGGGATGCATAGGGAGAGGCATCACCAGTAGAAAACAGGAAGTTGTTGTCCCTCTGTACATACAGTTGGTAAGACCACATCTGGAGTACTGTGTACAGTTCTGGAGACCTCATCTCCGCAAAGATATAGACAGGGTGGAGGCTGTCCAGAGGAGGACAACCAAAATGGTGCAGAGTCTGCACCAGAAGACATATGAAGAAAGACTAAAGGAGTTTAAGATGTATAGCCTCAAGGAAAGGAGGGGAGGCATGATATAAACTTTCAAATGCCTCAAGGGAATCAATAAAGTCCAAGAGGGTAGCATCTTTCAGAAAATGAGATGTGCAAGAACAAGGGGCCACAATTTGAAGATGGGGGACAGCTCAGAGGTAATGTGAGGAAGTATTTCTTCACAGAGAGGGTTGTAGATGCATGGAACAGCCTTCCTGAGGAGGTCGTAGAGTCAAAAACAGTGGGGGAATTCAAGAATGCATGGGACAGACATAAGGCAATTCTAGTGGGGAGTAGGAGGAAGTAGTCTGTTGGTCAACTAGAATCTGCAGCTTATCCATTAGTTGGAGAAATGGGAAGACTAGGTGGGCCAAGCGGTCCTTATGTGTCATCAAATTCTATGTTTCTATGTTTTTAAGCTTGTCAAGGTCAGGCAGTACAGTTTCAGATGCTTTAAGCTTGGACGTTGCTACAGATATGTTGGAGCTGGGATTAGCTGGGCCCCAGTGCACTCTTTTACTGAGCCCCGTGGACGTTTCCCTGTTTCTGGTACTTTTCTTCAAGCAGTTTGTCTGTTACTCTTGCTGGGTGCTCCTGCAACCATCACTCCCTCTTTATATGTCCATCTTCTCCTCACTTGTAACAGAAAATGCCCTCCCTGTATGGATGTGGACCCTGGAGGGCATCAGTGGAACATCTCCCTTCTGGTTTACTTTGCTTAGCAGGAACTGCATTCAGAACTCTGATGGGGACACTAGTTGATGTGCGTTTCCACCTAAGGGTTCTTTCTCTTCACCTGGATACAACTTGAGATTTACACCACTCTACTTCAGTTACCCATTTCTGTAACACATTCATCTTAACTTTAAGGTCGGGGTCTGCAGAGGGTGCCTGGGGTTGTACCACTGTGATCATGACAGAAAGGTTTGAGGTGACTGGGAGAACAGGCAGGTTCTGGAGAACATCATGACCCTCATTTGAAATGGTACTAGGGGTTGAGTTGGCTCTCAGCTCCCAGATCTCAGTAAGTATCTCTTGTAGTCTAGGGCCATCGTGAACAATTCCTTTCTCAGGAATGAGAGTCACAGTAGACATAGCCGAATGGAAGTCCCATTGTTGTTCTTCATCCACAGCCTCCAGCACCTCATTAATCAGCACTCTCTTGGAAGGAGGATCATCTTTATGGTTCTGTAGCTGCAGAATAACTAAACCATTTTTTTTGCACATTTTGTTTTTTAAAAAATTACTCCATAGGCTTGTAAAGGAGAGGCTGTTGTTTACATTTATACTGAAACTGCATTCATCAAAGTTGGATAAATGTAGTTTCATAGCATTTGAAAATTTTATACATAGCCTCTCTTTATTAAAAAAATCATGCTCTGAGAATCCTAAAATGGCTGCCTTGATGATGTCATTGAAGAGAGAGATGCCAGCTGTGCAGATGTAGTCTAGCTCCACTAACTGTATTCAAATGCGAATAACTTAAAAATGAAAAATAATAGCATGGCACTTTGAACACAAAAGTTGTTCAGCACAAAAATATCCACAAAATGAGTGGTGTTTCACTTAAAGATATCTTTTAGGTTTTTTTTTTAATTAGCAATAAAAGTAGCAGAAAATACTCTTTCATCAAACAAATGAAGATAACATTAAAACAAAACATGATAGCATGGTACTGTGAACATGGATGTTGTTCAGCACAAAAATATCTGCAAAATGAGTGGTGCTTCATTATACAAAAACCTTTTATTTTTTTTTATAATTAGCAAAAAAACCTGCAGAAATTTCAATTTTCTTTTTTACTTTTTGCAACAAACGCAAATAGTTTTAAAATGAAATATGATAGCATGGAACGTTGAGCACAAAAGTTGTTAAGCACACAAATATCTGCCAAATGAGTGGTGTTTCATTTATAGGTACATTTTACAATTTTTATAATCAGCAAAAAATAGCAGGAAATTCAATTGTGTTTTTTTCCACTTTTTGGGGGAATGGCATAAATGGAATATACTACAACTCTACTGAAAACATTGTTGATAATTTTTGTTGTCGTGCTTTCCCAATTAATCAAACTTCAGTTTGCTTTTCAAACAGCTCCCACCTCCTGCCTTCCAAACAGGGGGTGGGTGCAAAACTGTTGTATGCTTAATATTTCCATTTCTGTTTTCCCCTGCTCTGTCAATGCTGCCTCATCATGACAGTGTGAGCCACAGATTCTGGTACGCCTACTTTATGTTATCAGGCAAAATGAACTAGGGCATGTTGAATTTCTCACGCAGTCACCCACTAACACTTTCTTTTCTTTCTTGAATTTAGTCAGTGCATATGAAAACTGCCTGTGCCCTACGACCCAGAGTTACATAATGCTCTACTGCTGTTTCCCTTTTTTTGGTTTCATTTTGTATCATTCAGCTGTGTGCCATTTAAGTTGGAATGTTACCTCTGTTTCCAGATAAAGAAGTCAGGGGCCTGCTGCTCCTTGGAGCAGCCACCTACTGACTCTCCCATGTCCTTAGCATGCCTTTGGCACCTGAGTGAAGACAGCAGCATTTCCCAGGTGGTTGATGGCACTCAGCTGCTCCTCATACCTCACAACCCACCTGGGGATGCTGTAATTTAGCATGACTGCACACCCTGTTATGCGTTATTGCTTAGTTACAATTTACAAAGTGATCCTATGGGAATTTTATATCATGCTTCCCAGGTGGTTGAAGGCACTAGGTTGTGCCTCATGCCTTACAGCCCACCTCATTCATGCAGCAATTTATCTTTGTGCACACCCTACTGTGTGGTATTGATCACTTAAAATTTATAATATAATCTCATTTGAATTATATACTGCACTTCCCAGGTGGTGTGCTAATGTGCATGTGTATCCATGGCTACAGAAGCATTGGACCATGATAATGAATATCTCATGTCAATCAGAAAGAGTTGTATATTGTTTGTCTTACCTGATGATGGATACCTGTGGTTGCTTGTGTTGCCTTGCCCCATTTGGCTACTTGGGGGGGATGCGAAGTTAGCATTGAAGTCCCTAACATCACATTTACATACTTTTTCCACTTTAATAACAATGCAAACTGATGCATTTTTGCAAAAAATATATAAGGGATATGCTAACCCCCTACTGGAAATATTGTTGATATTTTTTGTTCAGGTGCCAATTGACCTGGTGACATTATGAGTAGTGAAGGCAAGAGTGATGTCATCAGGTCAGTCAGCACAAGAACAAAAAATATCAACAATAGTTCCAGTAGGGAGGTAGCATATTCCATTTATGCCATACCTCCAAAAAAGTGAAAACAGCTTGAATTTCCTGCCATTTTTTTTGCTGATTATCAAAAATCTAAATGGCATCTATAAATAAACTCCAATCATATGGCATGTATTTTTGCGCCTAACAACTTTTGTGCCCATGTACCATGCTATCGTATTTCATTTTAAAGCTACTTTCATATATTTGTTGCAAAATGTGAAAAAGAAAATAGCATTGTTTGCTGTTTATTGCTAATTAAAAAAAACCTAAAGTTTTAAAACTTTCAGTATTGTGCTTCCCAAATCCATTGTGCCTCCCAAACCCTGAGTGGTTGCAGATGGCAAAACTAATAAAACTAATACCAATAAAAGGTATCTATAAATGAAACACCACTCATTTTGTAGATATGTTTGTGCTGAACAAATGTCATGCTCACAGTACCATGCTATCATTTTCATTTTAAAGTAATAAGCATTTGTTTGTTGGAAAATTGACAAAAAATGTATTTTCTGTTGCATTTTTTGCTAATTTAAAAGAAAAAAACTAAGAGGTATATATATATATATATAATGTGTGTGTGTGTGTATATATATATATATATATATATTAGCGGCAAAAAACTCTGTTTAATGCATTAGTTAGGGTTGTTCCCAGCGACAAAAGTGAGAAACTTGCTGTAGGGTAGAAACCCTTGGACCCCGCCCACCCCCAACCAGCATTGGGGTGTGCATTGGGATCACTGTGTCCAACTGTCACCCCATGACATGAGTAAAGCAGCAGAAGTATAGGAGAATGGGTGAGAGTTAGGACCCATGATCCCAATGCACACCCCAATGCCGGTTGGGGGTGGGCGGGGTCCAAGGGGAGTTTTCAACCCCAACAGCTAATTTCCTCACTTTGTCACTGTGGAACAACCCTAACTAATGCATTAAATGGAGTTTTTTCCCTCTCATTTCTCTTCTTTTTGAGAATGATAATGAGAAATAATGAATGTAATGCAATGGCGGGAGCGCGGGGCCCACCACATGATGTCTTGTGGCATACTAACAGGGACAGCAACACAAACAGAAATGCTAACAGTGGCGCACATGGTAACACAAGCGCGAATGAGAACAGAAAGGGTAATGCACATGGTGGCGTAGACGGGAACGGTCTGCCACATGATGTGTTGTCACATAGTAACATGGTGCCTGCAAACAGAAATGTCAATGGACATGGTGACGTAAAGTGAAACAGAAAGATAAACAGTACTGTAGACAGAAATGGCAAAAAATAACAGAAACGCAAGCGCAAATGAAAACGCAAAGGATAACGCACATGGTGGCGCAGACGTCAACCGTAAGTGAAACGGGTACGGAACCACAAGCAGAAAGGGCAACAGTAACAGTAATGTAAGCGCACAGGCTGGTTTTCCCCAAAACCTGCATAGAGAAAGACAGTGAGTACAAATAATGTATGCATAATAATGAGTATCGGAGCAGAAAATGAGAACTTGGAATACTAAATATGTTACATCTCAGGAACCATACGACGTAGAAAAAAATTTAAGTCGTATGATTTACAACTGTCCTGGCTAATTTTGTACTTAGTTCCCTTTAGGGGGCTAAGCATTTTTCCAACGAAAAGTCCGTATCTCACACCGTTTCCGAGATACGGGCCCTGAAAGGTGGACGAACGCCATAATGTTATCCTATGGGGAAAAAAGAGAAGTTTGGAGTGCCATAACTTTGCCTCCCTGTAATATTTTTTCACCAAACCACTGAAAGGCACATCTTTGGGCTGTTGGCTGTCTTCCCTCCAAATTTCAGGAACAAAAGACCAAACCGTTATTTTGCAGCAGGGATCCAAAGGATTTCTGTAAAGCGCCGGGCGCCGTAATGTTATCCTATGGGAAAAAATGTCAACTTTGGAGTGCCGTAACTTGGCCGCCGTGTAATATTTTTCCAAAACAACACAGAAAGGCACGCCTGTGAGATGTCATCTGTGTTCCCTCCAAATTTCAGCCCAAAACTCCCAACCGTTCTTTTGCAGCGGAGTGCCAAAGAATTACTGTTATTTTGGGCATAGTGTCGCAAAGTAATGTCGCAATTTGCGAAAGCTTTCACAAAAATTTGTGACACTTTCGTGAGTGCAACGCTACTTTGCGACACTACTTTTTCCAGAAATTTGAAAAAATATTTCTGGGGTGTTTACCCAAAATAAAGACATGGCTAGCATCCTCAGGGCCCGACTAGGTAAATACAAAAGAATTAGGTTGCTAGAGGGTCTCAATTTTAAATGCCAAGCATTTTTCTGATAACTAACTGAAAACAAGATGGCAGATTTGAGACAGTAACAGGGCCATTTGAGACACTAAAAAGTGCATTTGCGACACTGTCGAACTTTTTGTTAACTTTTCCCATTGACTTATAATGGGAAATTGTTTTTTGAATAACTTCTGAACCATTTAATATTTTTTCACGAAATCTTCGAAAGGCACATCTGGGACCCCGGCCACATGTTCCCTGAAGATGTCGGGCTGGTCGCGCAAACCGTACGACCTGTAGGTGCGACCATAGAATTCCAGAAAAAGCGTAATCGTGCGCACAGATCACGCTTAATAACTCCACAGCCGTATATCCGACCAGTGATTGTGTATTCCAAATTTCAGGCAAATCCGACAAATGGTTGCAAAGTTATTAAGGTGCAAAGTGTTCGGGTTTAACATAGAAATGGCTCCTCAACCCTAACTATAGTGGCACTACTGTGCCACTATAATATATGTATTTATATATATATATATATATATATATATATATATGTAAATGAAACACCACTTATTTTGTAGGTATTTTTGTGCTGAACAAATGTCGTTCTCACAGTATATTACTATCATTTTTTGTTTAAAAGTTATTTGCATTTGTTTGTTGAAAAAGTAACAAAAATTATTTTCTGCTACTTTTTTTTGCTATTTTAAAGAAACTAAAAGGTATCTATAAATGAAACACCAGGGGTCAGAAGTTGGTCAACTGGGTGGCAAACTGGTTGACTGGCAGAAAACAGAGAGTGGTGGTAAATGGTATACAGTCAGAAGAGATGCAAGTCACAAGTGGGGTACCTCAAGGATCAGTCCTGGGCCAGTCCTATTCAACATCTTCATTAGTGACCTAGCAGATGGACTAGAGGGTAAGGCTTGTCTGTTTGCAGATGACACCAAGATCTGCAACAGAGTAGATGATCCAGATGGGGTGGGCAGAATGAGAAGAGATCTGGATAAACTAGCAGAATGGTCAGAAGAGTGGCAACTGGGATTTAATGCAAAGAAGTGCAAAATCATGCACATAGGGAAGAGAAACCCTGAAGCCACTTATAGGCTGGGAGGGAGTTGCTAGCAGTCACAAAGGAAGAAAGAGACTTGGTCATCATCACTGATGACCTGAAATCATCCAAGCAGACCTCTAAAGCAGTAGGTAAGGCTAGGGGTGTTAGGGTGTATTAGTAGGGTATCACAAGTCGAAGAGGAGGTAATAATCCCTCTGTACAAGACATTGGTTAGGCCCCATCTGAGTACTCATGCAGTATTGGAGGCCACACCTTCACAAGGACATTAACCAAATTGAGGCAGTCCAGAGAAGGGCAACCAAAATGGTGCAGGGACTGCATCAGAAGACATATGAGGACAGATTAACGGAGCTCAATATGTATACCCTTGAGCAAAGGAGGAGAGAGGTGATATGATCGAGACATTTAAACACCTTAAGGGCATAAACAAGGTGAAAGAGTCTAACATGTTTAAATATAAGAAAATAGCAGGACAAGAGGACACAGCATGAGATTAGAGGGAGGCCGATTATGGGGAATGTGAGGAAATTTTTTTCACAGAAAGGGTGGTAGATGCATGGAATGGCTTACCACAAGAAGTAGTGGCTATGAATACAGTGCAGGGCTTCAAACAGGCATGGGATAGGCATAAGGGAGCAATACAAATGACTATGAATAGATAGGTCACTGACATAGCAAAGGCCGATGGCACATTTATAAGATAGAAAAAGAAATGGGCAGACTGGATGGGCCTTGCGGTCCTTATCTGCCATCAACTTCTATGTTTCTATGTTTCATTTTGTAGATATTTTTGTGCTAAACAACTTTCGTGCTCAAAGTACTATGCTATCATGTTTCATTTTAAAGTTATTTGCATTTGCATACAGTTAGTGGAGCAAGAATATATCTGCACAGCTGTCATCTCTCCCTTCACTGACATCATCAATGCAGCCATTTTAGATTTCTCAGGGCAGGATTTTTGAATCAGAAGAGACTGTTTAACATTTTCAAATGCTATGAAACTGCATTTATCCTGCTTTAATAAATGCAGTTTCAGTATAAATGTAAACAACAGACTATCCTTTATAAGCTTTTGGAATAATTTAAAAAAATGTATAAAAAGATGGTTTAGTTTTCCTTTAAGCAACAACAAATCAGAGTACCGAGCAGACCTGAGCACTTGTTCTAACCTTACTCGATTTAGTTCACTTTCTGAAATATTTCCTTTAATGCCTTCTCCAAGCAAGTCAAATAAGTGGACAATGGTTCTCCCTTCCATTGTTTAGTTCCTTTGAACTTCCACATTAGGTCATCACTCAACTCAGTACTTGCAAACACACTCCCAAAGGTGATCAGATACTCTTGAGCAGTAGAATCTGGTTCTGTGGTCCTCAGAGATCGAATGACATCAACAGTGGGTACTTGGAGGTTTTCTCCCAGCTGTTTCCTTTTCTCCACCTTGGAGTATTGTCAGTCTTGCACTAATGGAGCAGCATAGTCCATCCCTGTCTGGAAATCATCCTCACCTTTTGTGGTGGGCCTTACTCTGGAAAACATTCTCAGTCTATGGTTAGAGTCTGAGGGAAGTGGCCCATAACTAGGTAGGGATGCAGTCTCTCTTTTGGGAAACACAGTAGCATGCATCACTATGGTCCATGCCTCCTTGGAGCCTTCAGGGATCAGTACATCAGGCACTCTAGTGGGGTTAACTGCATATAGGCATTTAATTAACACTATCAGCATGTCTGTGGCAGAGTCCATACACTGCACTCAGACAGCAACTCAGCCCAGACACTTGATTATTGATAGGGCCTCTTCTAATTGATCTCAGTCTGTCCCAAGGGGGACTACCAGGAGCAGAAGCACTTTTTTAGGGTACCTATCCTCACCATCACACAACTCAAATAGTCTGTTATAGGCCATAGCATCTGCAACCACTCAGAGTTTGGAGTGCACAATGGATTTGGGAGGCACAATACTGTCTTTACAAGTGGTGGTCACCATGTGGGGCATGACTGGTAAACAGGAGATCCCAGCAGTGTCTCCAAAGATGTAACCTGGACACTGTGTATCAGCATGCTACTACCGCTGCCTGATGACCACAAAACAGGTTGAAGGGCCTGTGCTCTGCTCTGATGGTAACTGGGGGTTATTTCTCAAGCAGAAAATAAATAATAGTGCAGTGCCTCCACTCATAGTAAATATAGTGGGCCAAATATTTGTAGGGTGCAACCCCCTGGAATAATGTTAACAACCTCTGTGCCCACCCCAAACAGCAACACAGCATTAACAAGATCCACCCCCTTCCCACTGCATATACATACCTGCCCAAGCAAGGGGCACATGAGTTGGCTATTTTGTACAGGGTGTGGTAACTTTTATCTGGTACCAACAGTAAAACTGCAAACACAAGGACAATATTAAACATAAGACTTGGGGTACACCAAAATTATAGCACAGTCCCAGTGCAGGCCTGGTTGTAGAGTTGCCTGGGATTTTGCAAAGGTGCATATGATGGAAAATTCAGCAAGACTGCATTTTAATCCCCAAGCAAGCCATAATGTGCTAGCCCAAATTTAATAAAGAATGAAATTCCAACCAACTTGTTTGCATTGTTTTAAACAAACTGGAAATCCCAACTGTAATCCAACAGGGAAAATGGAAGTCTTGCCAGCAATGCCAGCACTCATGTGACCCTTGGATGCAGTGCCCAGGGGGGCAAGAGAGCAATTCTGAAGACACAAGCAGCGACACACTGGAGCAGAAAAGCCATTCTGAAGATGCAGGGAGCAATACACTGCAGTGAGAAGCCCTTCTAGTTTACACTTCTCTGGTAACAGCCCTCATGGCTTCACTTCTCAGGAGACAGTCTTTCTGTCTTATCAACATCAAGCAGGAGCACTGTGCAGCAGCGTACCCATTTCCAAGGAGCCCAGGAATGACCCCACAGTCTGACTCCCCTACAGAACAAGAGTACACTCACGCTCAGGCATGCACCCATGTCTCCCTGTTCCCCATTCCATCACACTCGATAAGAGATAGCTGGCCTCTTACCTGGCTACAGAGTAGTCTGGGCAGGATGCAGATTTCAGTTCATACGTGGTTCAGCTCTGAAACTTCTGAATGTGGCCACAGTCCACTGGCTTACACTTCCAACAATTTCTCTCACTCAGAGCACCTTAGAACTTTTGGATGCAAACTGTGTCCCTATAGTTCACACTTTCAGCAATTTCTTCCACACCAGGCTCTCTGGATTAGTCTCTGAACTGGGTAAGCCTAGGGAATGGTTTACGAGTAGGATTCGGATTGGACTCTGGGGAGGGCTTTCTGGATTTATTGACCTGGCTAGGTCTCTGTCTCTCTCTCTCTCTCTCTCTAGCCAAATGTCTCTACTCTTCTCATTCCCTTCTTCCCTCAGAGAGTGCCAGCTACAGATTGCCCCAAGTTGCAACTGTCCCAGGGGGCTGAAGGCAAAATGGCAGTTTCTGATTGGTTGCCACAGCTGTCCAACTTTAAAATTAATAAACATTAAGTCCCTTCAAGGTCTGATTGGCTGGCAGTTTGGGCACCAAGAACATTGTCCTTCCTCCATTCCAGGAGCCATAGCTGCTGGTCCTTTGGTTCCTTGAACTCTGATTGGCTGGTTTGGAGTCAACGGTGGCAAATAAAATATGGCTGCTGATGTAAACAGTTTTATATGCAGTCCTACTTTAAAGTCCCTTTTGCTTAGTTTTTTATATTTGTTTAGACATTAATGCCCCCACAGTCCATTAGCAGCCTCTCTGCCCTTGTGTCCGGTGGCAGAGTGGGCCTAGAAAGGGGTTTCCCCTGCCTGTCACTAGCACTGTAGTGCTGGCCCCCTAGGTGGCAGGCAGGACAACAATATATACAGCGGCCTTAGCTGTTCTTAAAGCTAAAGCGCTCCTTTTAAACACATAGCACTTAAATGCACTTTTCAAAGTTTTATTTTTTAACCCTCAGATGCCTCTGAAACCCCACATACATGTTTGGAATCCCGAGGGTCAGGGCACATGGAAGGAACCACTTGCTTGAGCTGCTTTGGCAGTATTAACACCCAGCACCGTACTTCTTTTACACAGGTGAGCTGGCAGTCTCCAACTCACACAGTTGTTCAGGCATTCTGAATGAATGCTCACACATTGTGGGGTACTGTTCCACTGAGCCACCAAATGGGCAGCTCACTTTTTTACATTCCTCCAGTCCTGCCATGGACTTTACAACCTCAGGAGCTGGCAGGAACACCAGGGCAAACACCGAGGACCATGACTGGCAGCAGTGAACAGCCAAGAGGCAAACCAAGGTAAGCCCCACCAATGGTGGGGGGGTTACAGCTGGATGTCAACGGAGCAGACCCTGGAGTGACTCACCTAAGTATGAGGGACTAAAGCTTTCTTACAGCACATGCTGGGCTGGGATGCATTTGGCTGCCACATTTCTCCTGGTGTCAAAGCAGATGCTAAGAAAAAAATAATTTGCCAATGCTGAACATTCACTTGCAGGTTTGTGCTGTGCAGGTGTTTGGAACTGATATCCCTCCATAATGCATATATGTATTTCCTTACTTTTTGAGATAGTGTAATACTATCCTTATTTTATTGTGGGAAAATTTCAGCAAATGGTCATAACATTGCCATTTGTATTATATTCTGACCCCAAATTTTGAACATACTCTTCTTATGACCACACCTCATAAACCCATAGTTGAACATTTTCATATCCATGTGAAAATGCCATTCCATGCCACAGGTGCAAAAAGACATTTTGGGCAGGATGTGAAAAATGACAGTTGTACGGTTCATGAGGTGGTTTGGAAAAATGGCAAAGTTGAAAACTTGAAGTCAAAATATTAAAAATTACCAAAAGTACATGGCTGTGAAGAAAATTTTCAACACATGCGTAATTTGACAATTTTTAGGAATTTTTTTTTACCAAAGTTTCAACATGGTCTTTTTGAGGCCCCACCTCATGAACACTGGCACTGTCCTTTTGTTAGTTGCTCCCGAAAGGTGATTTTGCACATCGATCATGCAGTTCTGCATCACAGGTACGAAAACACATTTTGGGCAGGATGTCAAAAATGACAGCTGTACTGTTCTTGAGGTGGTGTGAAAAAATGGCTATGATGAAAATTTGGAGTCAGAATACTAAAAATTATCAAAGTTACGCATGTGCATAGGAAAATTTCATTGAGTGTGTATAACTCAACCATTTTTAGATGTGTCCACTAAGGCCTCTGAATGGCTTTTTTAGACCTTACCTCATCGACACTGTCACTTTCATTTCATTAATCAGTCCTGAATGGTGATTTCACACAGTGACCATGAAATCACATTATGGATCCTATTAATGAAATGATAGTGACAGTGTTTATGAGGAGGGGTTCCAAAAAGCCTATGTTGAAAATTTGGTGAAATAATTCCTAAAAAAAAAAAAAATATCAACCTAAATTCAAAACACCATTGATGGACATTATACAGCACTTACCTTGATTCTTCAGTTTGCAGTTCGACTATGAAGAGAGTAGAAATGTTCCTGTCCACAGAAGATGACAGCCGCCAACCTCCGATGGTAAGCATAAGGCAACGGGGTGGTATGGGGTTGTGGGTTGCTCAGTGGGAGGGTCGGGATGGGGGAAATGGGATGGGGGTGATGACGAGGGACTGTTTTCTTTTATTCAGGCTAAAAATAAAGCAGAGATGTTGGGGATGGTATTATGCTTTACAGAATTGTAACAGAAATATTTGGGGACACTGGAAGTGGGCTCCCCAGTGTCCCACACTGTTGAGGGTGGCTTCCATTGCCAGCTCAGGGATTGGGCCCCCATAATGCCAGAAAAAATAACTCAAGGGACTGTGGCATGGGGGGGGGGCATCTGACACCAGGAGTTCGCATCTTGGTCAAGGAGGCAGTATAGTACAGTGGTCTAAGGCTCTGAGCTGCACATCTAGGGACCTGGGATTGAATCCCACAGGCCCCACTTGCATACTGTGTGACCCTGAGTAAGTCACTTAACTTTCCTGTGCTCCCAAGTCACACCTGTAAACAAGTTTTCAGCTTAGTGTGCTACTCCTGGTTAAACATTTGAAAAAAAAGTTAAGAATAAATAATAAAGTATAGCAATGGGGAAGGGGTGCCACTAGACACAAGGTCAAAATAAGGAGGGGTGGCACTAGAGCTCAGGGATATAGGGGCTGCTCATTGGTCTGCAGTGTTAAACTCCTTTGAGCTTCAGCTGCAATTGGCTCCACGGTGACACACCTCTGAAATGCTGTTTGTAGCAAGATGTTCCTTGCACAAGCGCAAGTGAATGTAAAAAGACAGTCATATTTGCAATCCCTGGAAGCTACATGAAAGTACTCTAGCCAGCTGATGTAAGCTGGAATGGCCCCTTGAAAGCTGCCTATCTTGACTGCTATTACTCCAGGATGGCAAATGAAGAGCATGAGCTCACTAAATGTGGGTAATCTGTAACCACCAGGAAATGACAACATGCTTGACTTGCTCAAGATTGCCTGACAAGCAGCACTAAACAAATGATAGTGAAGTCTTCTGAGGTATGGTAATCTGATTGGAACCTATTCCTCTCACCTGCCACCCATCTACAATGTATGCTACAATCAGTTTGGATCAGAGTACTAACAGAGTTGGCAAGAGATGAGCTGCAGCATACTTTCAGCCTATATGAGAAAAATTCACCAAGCAGACCACACCAAGAGTCAAGAACCTGATAGCTGCTCTGACGAAGACTTCAACTTGGATGATGAACTAGAATGAAATAACATTTCATTTGAAAAGACTTTTATTTATTTGTATATTTTGTTGTTTTTAACTTTGTGAAAATAAAGAATTTTCAAACAGATGGTGCATGGTAACTATGGTAATACAGACACTCACTGGCGCACACTCACCCTTACAAACATGTCCACATGCACTGAGCAATGAACACAGAGCAATGAAAAATGAGGGTAGAAACTGAAAATAGAAAATAAAACATATCCAGAAATACTCCAGGTATCATATTACAATAAATACAAATGGGTTTTATATAAAGGAATCTTAAACACCTTTTGCGATATGAAGCCAAGCCACCCCACCACACTATATACCAACACACCAAGTACCATATGTTTTTTTTCATAAAGGTTATTTTCTCCACTGTTCATCAAGGGTGAGTTCTGAGCACTGTCCCCACCTCCTCTCACCTGGCACCTGTCTCTCCTGTCCACCAAACACTTGCTCCCCCAAGGTTTGTCCCCCAATGGAAGGGCTGGGATAGTGGAGGGCAGTCCTCCCCTCACCCGGTGACTCTCATCCTGACTGTTGAGCTAGCATCCAGGTGATGGCACAGGAACAGAAGTAGGCAAGTAGGGCTTCATGTAGCCCACACCAACCAATTTTCCATTTTCTTCCACACTCCCTCCCCAGTTATGTGAGCATGTGCAAGTGGAAGCACACACATGCTATGGAATGGTGGCCCCTCCCTTCATGCCACTCGAGCTGCCAGTGCTACCTCCAGGCCTCCACCCAGGCACACACAAGGGCCACGTTGACAGACCTCACCACCCCAGGAGAGGAGAGATGATGCTCAATCCTCTTTCCCCCTCAGCCAACCCCCAGTGACCCAGGCTCATTCCTGAACCTCAGTAGCTGGCTTGGTAAGAAATAAGGTGCAAAGCACTTCAGTCCTCTATACCAGTGGGCCAGCAGTACTGTATGTTTTTAACAGTTTACCTAAATATATATTTATGTATATATATATATATATATATATTAATTAGAGGCAAAAACTCAGTTTAATGCATCAGTTAGGGTTGTTCCACAGCAACAAAAGCGAGAAGTCGATGTTAGTGTTGAAAGCCCCTTGGACCCCGCCATACCCCAACCGGCATCAGGGTGCACATTGGGTCGTTGGCCCACTCTCACCCCATCACATGTGGAAGAAGCTGAGAATAGGAGAATGGGGTGAGACTTTGGACCGACGACCCAACGCCGCGCACTCGATGCCAGTTGGGGGTGTGGTGGGGTCCAAGGGGCTTCAACCCTAACATTGAATTTCCTCACTTTTGTTGCTGTGGAACAACCCTAACTGATGCATTAAATGGAGTTTTTTGCCTCTAATTTCCCTTCTTTTTGAGAATGATAATGATAAATAGTGAATGTAATGCGGCGGCCCCACGCTCCCTCCACATGATGTCTTGTCACATAGTAACATGGTGCCCGCAAATGCAAATGGTAATTCGCATGGTGACGCAAAGCAAAACAGAAAGAGAAACAGTACTGTAGATGCAAATGGCAAAAATAATGCAAATACAAGCGCAAATGAAAACGCAAAGGGTAACGCACATGGTGGCGTAGACCCGAACGGTAAGTGAAACGGGCACGGAACCACAAGCGGAAGCGGTAAGGGTAACAGTTATGTAAGCACACAGGCTGGTTTTTCCCAAAAGCTGCATAGAGAAAGACAGTGAGTACAAAGAATGTATGCATAATAATGGGTCTCGGAGCAGAAAATGAGGAGTTGGAATACTATATTGCTTATATCTCAGGAACCGTATGACGTAGAAGAAAAATTTAAAAGTCATATGATTTATGACTTTCCTGGCTAGTTTTGTACTTAGCCCCTGGTAGGAGGCTAAGCATTTTTCTGACGAAAAGTCTGTAACTCACACCGTTTCCAAGATATGGGCCCTGAAAGGCGTGGTGAATGCCATAATGTTATCCTATGGGGAAAAAAGAGAAGTTCGGAGTGCCATAATTTTGCCGCTCTGTAATATTTTTTCACCAAACTACCAAAAGGCACATCTGTGGGATGTTGGCTTTCTTCCTTTCAAATTTCAACGTAAAAGACCAAACTATTATTTTGCAGCAGGGTGGCAAAGAATTCCTGTCATGCAGTGGACGCCACAATGTTAGTCTATGGGAAAAAGTGTCAACTTCGGAGTATCGTAACTTTGTATCCATGCAATATTTTATCACCAAACTACCAAAAGGCACATCTGTGAGATGTTGGCTGCCTTCCCTTCAAATTTCAGCCCAAAACAACAAACCATTCATTTGCAGCAGGGTGGCAAAGAAATCCTGTTATTTTGGGCATAGTGTCGCAAAGTAGTGTCGTGATTTGCGAAAGCTTTCGAAAAAATTTGCGACACTTTCGTGAGTGCGACACTACTTCACGACACTACTTTTTCCAGAAATTGGAAAAACATATTTCTAGGGTGTTTAACCTCAAAATAAAGACATGCCTAGCGTCTTCAGGGTCCGACTAGGTAAACACAAAAAGAATTGTGTTGCTAGAGGGTGCCAAATTGAAATGCCAAGCATTTTTATGATCACCAACTAAAAACAAAATGGCAGATTTGTGACACTACTAGGGCCATTTGCGACACTAAAAAGAGCATTTGCGACACTGTCAAACTTTTTGTTAACTTTTCCCATTGACTTATAATGGGAAATTGTTTTTTGAATAACTTTTGAACCGTTTAATATTTTTTCACAAAATCTTCAAAAGACACATCAGGGACCCTGACCGCACGTTCTCTGACGTTTTCGCACCAGTCGCGCAAATCTTGCAACCTGTAGGGATGAGCAAAGAATTCAAAAAAGCATAAACATGTGCGCAGATCACACTTAATAACTCCGTAGCTGTTTATCTGAACAGTACAAAAGTTGGCAGATCCCAAGACGTATGGCTCTTGATCATGTATTCCAAATTTCAGGCAAATCCATTGAATGGTTGCAAAGTTATTAAGGTTCAGACTTTTAGGTTTAACATGTAAATGGCTCCTCAACCCTAACTATGGCATCACTACCTTGTACATAATATATATATATATATATATATATATATATATATATATATATATATGTAGATAGATAGATAGATAGATAGATAGATAGATAGATAGATAGATAGATAGATAGATATAGATCAATCAGAAGAGGCACAGGGTTGGGAGGGGACTCTGTAAGGGACCCATACCCCCTCAACTGCCTCTGTTCTTCATGCTCCTCTCCTCCTTATCCACCAAGACCCAACAGGGTTGTTCTCAGATTCCCTGCAACAGTCAGAAGAGGCACAGGGTTGGGAAGGGGACTCTGTAAGGGACCCATCCCCCAACCCGACTGCCTCTGTTCTTCATGCTCCTCTCCTCCCTATCCACCAAGACCCAACAGGGTTGTTCTCAGATTCCCTGCAACAGTCAGAAGAGGCACAGGGTTGGGAGGGGACTCTGTAAGGGACCCATACCCCCCCCAACTGCCTCTGTTCTTCATGCTCCTCTCCTCCCTATCCACCAAGACCCAACAGGGTTGTTCTCAGATTCCCTGCAACAGTCAGAAGAGGCACAGGGTTGGGAAGGGGACTCTGTAAGGGACCCATCCCCCACCCCGACTGCCTCTGCTCTCCATGCTCCTCTCCTCCACCGAAAGCCTGCAGATAGTTACAGTTCACTAGGCTGATTGGTTCTGCAGTGCTCGAGTTGGGCACCACGTGGAGGCTACTCAAGATGGTGGCCACATTCCATATGCTGAGGCCCACCGTTGGCTACTGAAACTGTTATAGCTGTTGGACTTACTCCACTCCCTATGTAATGTAGCATGTACTAGCTTCTTTTGTAGCATTGTAGGGGTTATTGTCTACATTTTATACATTTTTGACCTCCAATGCTATATTGCCGTTCCTGCATGTTGCACTCCTGGGGAACTTACCACGCAGTAAGTACTCCAGATAGGCAGTTAAATTAGTTGTTCCTGAGGTACTGACTACATTCTGATAATTGTACTGAATCTGTATTAAATTGATGAGATGCCCAGTTGTGTTATGACAAGAGGTAAATGCGAGTGGGGCTAAATGAATGTTACACTCTAAAAGTGCTTAACCTAGAATCTCAGCTAAAAAAGCAGATCAGCTGGGTGGTATATGAGTTATACAGTTAAGGTGCATGTGTTACATAGCTTATATAGAGACCGAGGAGTTGCATTATGTTTCTCTGTAGGATGGCAGCTGTTAGATGCTGTTTGTTGATTCTAGCTTAAATCAGAATCAAGTGCTGAATAAAGCTACTGTGGATTGTTTGCAGCAGGTCAGACAGTCTGTCCTGATGGTAGTCATGTCCCAGTGAGCGTACTGTGACCCCTGCTGAAAGTATTACTGAATTGTGTGGAAACTAGCTCACTGTGAAGTGTTGGTTTCAGTCTGCCCTCAGGCCAGTTGCTACAGTAGGAGCAGGTGAAATATTTTGAAATTCTCTCCTGTGCAGGACTAGTGAGGGTAATTGCACACATCTCACCCTGCTAGTTACAGTGGGCGGCTACAGAGACCCTGGCGCTAGCTTCTCTAGCAAATCACATCGGGGATGCACTAACTTCCATTCTTTTCTGCCCTCTATTTCAGGGCTGTTCTCTGATTTCCTGCAGCAGTTAGAAGAGGCAAAGGGTTGGGAAGGGGACTCTGTAATGGACCAGTATCACCCCAACTGCCACTGCTCTCCACGCTCCTCTCCTCTGCTGAGATCCTGCAGGTCGTTACAGCGCACTAGACTGATTTAGTTCTACAGCGCTCAGGCTTTCTAGTCTGACCTGAACTCTCCAGCTCCAAGGCTTTACTTCATGGCCAGTTTCTCCTCCATTTGGTCCTGCCTATCAGGTCTGTCCTCCTCTTTGCTAGCTCCTCTTGGTTCCATTCGGACACCTTGACACCTTAACATGAGCTCATTGCTGCAAGTACCAATTTTCCCACACCATGGCCTTGCCCTTTATGATCCCACTCTATCTCCTTCCCCTGTTTTTCTTCTAACACTCTCCTGCCTACCCCTCAAGCGACCTCTACTCCCGCTCCTCCTGTCCCTCCTTCCCTCGTCTACTGCCTCCACTTTTCTCTCCTTCTCTCTGTAGACCATTGCCTAACTATCCCCCCTCTCTTCTGCACACTCCTCACCCTCCTCAGCCCCAACCTACCCCTCCACATCACCCTCCATTCACCCTGCACTGCTCCCCTCTCACCTCCTAAATTCTGAGGCCCTGCTTCATTGCACTTCTCCCTCTGTACCTTCTTCCATGCATAACCCCAGAAGGTGCAATTGCCCTCCACACCTGTTCCTCATCTTGCTCCTCCTGCTTCTCTCTGGAGACATCCAACCCAATCCTGGCCCTCTAACTATCCCCTACTCCTCAGCCCAAACTACCCTAGCCATTTCCCCAAACTCTACCCCCCTTCTGCCAAAGGGACTTCACATTTTTCACCTAAATGCCAGAAGCCTCCTCCCCAAATCGAATGCCATCAAAGTATGGATTGCCCAGCGTTCACCTGACATTCTCTGTGTTTCTGAAACATGGCTCTATGCCAGAATCCCTGACTCCTCTCTCACCATCCCCAACTTCAACCTATTCCACCAAGATCTCAGTAAACATGGTGGTGGCATAGCTCTACAAACCAGACAGTCTCCCTCCTGCTGCATCACTCTTAAAGAATCTTGTCCCTCCTCCCATGAACTAATCATTGCCCTACTATCCCTCCCTTTCTCATCTCTTCTCTACATTGGCACACTCTGTGCCCCACCTAAAACTTCACTAGACTCCCTAGTCTCCACCACCTTTCACTTCTCTTCCCATGCAGCAAATGCAGAACTCTTTTCTTGTAGGCGATTTCAACCTAGACTGGCTCTCCTCTTCCTCTAAGCCTACCCTCCTTAGAATTGAGGCCGTGTATCTCCCCAGCTGATCCTCAAACCCACCAGTATCAACCCTCAGTCCCAAATCCACTCCCTTTTGACTGAATATTATCTTCTCACCTCCACTGCATCACTACATCAGGCATCTGCAGATGTTCTCAGTGAACACTGTATCACTTATTGCATACGTATGATAAGCATTCCCCATGCCACCACAAAATACATTTGGACCCACCCTCTCCACACTTTAGACTCTGCCGCCCTTCTCCAAGATCTCTGCCAGACTGACTGGCTGCTAGTTTTCACTGCCCCGGATGTTGACTCTGCCCTATCCTTTTTTTCTAGTACACTTACCAGCATTTGGAATCACCATGCCCCCCTAACGAAAGCTAGGGTTAAGTGACACCATCATCCCTGGATAAAGGCAGACCTACTGACCAAATGCAAAGCCAGGGACACAACCAGGGCCTGCTACAAAGTATCCCTAGCCCAGGGACACCTCCAAGCTTACAAAACACACAGAAATAATTGCACCAAATCCATCCGCCTCTCTAAGGCAAATTACTTCAGTTCCCACCTGCAGCAAGGTTATTACACTCCAGCATCTTTCTGGAAAGTTGTTCATTCTCTTCTCAACCCCCCTGCTCAACAGGCCTCCCCAGTCTTCAAGATAGATGACTCCTCTATCTCTGATCCCACTGCAGTAGCAGAAATATTTAACACATTTTTTGCTACCTGTGCATTCCTTGATAACCCCACTTCCATCACTCCAGACTTCTATCCCACCTCACCTGACTCCCCCTCCCACATTCTACTTCCCACCTTTCTCCACCCACAAAGTCTTTACAGCTATCTCTGCTCTTAACCCAGCTAAGACCAGCCCCAATGATCTCCACCCTAGGCTTCTCCTTATCTCCACCGCTGCCAAAGCCGCCCATCTAGCCCACATCCTTAACCTCTCCCTCTTAACCTCCACTGTCCCCAAAACCTGGAAATCTGCAAAGATGCTACCTCTCCACAAGGGTGGTGACCCCTCTTCTCCTGGGAACTATAGGCCCTCTCCCTCCTTCCCTCTCTTGCAAAACTCCAGGAGAGTCTCACCCATTCCCGACTGTCCAATTCCTTGCTACAAATAACACTCTCACCAGTGTAATCAGGCTTTAGGAAACAACACTCTACCATTTCCTCCTCATTGTGAGTCATTGACACTATTTACTCAGCAATGGACCAGAGTCGTATTACAGCTGGCATCTTCATAGACCTAGCGAAGGTTTTTGACTCAGTCTCCCACACCCTCCTGCTACACAAACTAAAAGCTGTTGGCCTCACTCACTCTACTGTTAACTGGTTTCACTCCCATCTGCACAGCATACTGCAATCCATCCAAATTGGCGACACACTTTCTTCCCCCCTTCCTATCCTCATAGGGGTTCTTCAAAGTTCCATCCTTGGCCACATTTTATTCTCCCTATTTATAAATAACCTCCCCTCTGTCTGCTGCACCTCTAAAATGCATATGCATGAAGACAACATTGTCATTTTCACTGCACACCCATCCACCCTCAGTGTGCAATTCCCTCTTCTGCAAGACTTCAACAGAGTGCAGACCTGGTTCCAGTCTAACCAACTAAAACTAAACACACACACACAAAAAAAAACAGTCACCATGACATTTGGCTCTCGACAAAAAATGGCCACCCTCCAATCCTCCCTGTCCTCACTACCTTGGAAGGCTGCCCGCTAGGGACGGTCTCTGCTTTTAAATACTTATGGGTCTGGCTGGATAACCATTTAGATTCTTTAACCAATGTAGACAACATTTGTACCAAACTCCATCCTAAGCTGTCAGTCCTCTATTGCTAGAAAGATAGTCTCCCTTTCCCCACCAGTCAGGAGCTGGTATCTAAAATGATTTTACCCATGATTGACTATGCCGACATAGTCTATGGAATGGCTCCAGCCTCGTCCCTCTCCAAACTGGACACACTTCTTAATGCTTTCTGCCATTTTGCTACCTCTACCCCTCCCTTCACACACCACTATTGTCTCTATGCTGCTCTCTCTCTCTCTCTCTCGCACCTCTGTCTCATAGAAGGATGATCCACTGCCCCACATTTATTGCTAAGTTCTGATTTGGGACCCTCCCCCATTACCTCTCCTCCTGCCTCTCCCAGGCTACTACGCAAACATACTCCTTGTGCCACCAAGACCCTCATATCTTCACTATCCCTCAGTTTCATTCTGCTGCTGGCAATTTGGTCTTCTCCTATTGTCTACCACTTCTCTGGAACAAACTCCCTTCTGTTCTTTACCTATCCACCTCCTTCTTCTCAGTCAAAAGACTCTTTAAACTTCTCCCCACCCCACAGTGCTCTAAATGCTCCCAAACTCCCACTGCTACCCAAGTGATTCTCCCTTCATGGTAGCTCAGTTTTCCTAGTGTGATCTCTCCTATCTCCCCTTGCCTTTGTGAAGGGTTGTGAGCCGTGCTCATGACAAACTTTAGCCAGTGTTCATTCCCCCCAAAAAATCACCTCTGAACTGGTTGTAAATTATTGTTGTATTGCAATTATTTTGTCTTTATTTTTAATTACTGTACTGTAACTGGTTTTGTACCCTGCACAATTATTGCTCTGTACTTTTTCTTAAACATTTTGTACTATTGTTGTATTCCTATTTGTTACTCTTTCCCCAGGTCACACCTGGAAACGAGCCTTGGCTCAGTGTACCTTTCCCAGTTACCGACTTTTAAATAAATAAGTATATATGTCTTTTCATTACTGCATCATTTAGGTTGTTACTACAGTGACAAGCAAGAAATTTCAAGCTCATTCACACCTAACACCCCACCCCCACCCTGCACAGATTGACAGGCATCAGGTGTATTCTTTGGAGTCGTCACCCTAATACTCACCCCATTCCTTAAGTAAACAAGCTGAGATGGGTATAGTATAGAAGAATGGAGTGAGCATTAGGGTGATGACTCCAAGGCACACCCTGCACCTGTCAGTCTGTGTAGGATGGGGGGTGGGATGTTAGGGTAGTAAACCCTAATGCCACATTTCCCTACTTTTGTCCCTGTAGTAACAACCATAACTGATGTATTAACAATGTTTTTTTTCAATGAATTCTCTTGCTTTTTCAGATAGCATAATCATATCCTTATTTGTCTGTGGGAGTGCAGGGCCCTCTGGGCAATGTAACCCATCCCTCCATAAATACTTATATCTATGTAGCTGTGGAAGTGAAGGGCCATCCAGGCCCTGCACATCCATTCATAGGACAACAATGACTAAATTGTCAACATACCAATATTATTACCCCACCTTTTGTACCACTGTACAGAAAACTGTCAAATCCATACCAACGCGTAATTCTACATGACTGCAATACCATTCCACACCACAGGGGTGAAAACATATTTTGGGCATACATGAGGGTGGGTAATAAGGAGGCCATGTTGAAAATCCGGGGTTAAAATAGGCAAAATTTATGAAGTTATGAGTGGAAATATCAAAATTCCATTGAATGGTCATAACTTAGGCATTTTTTCATATTCTGACCCCAAATTTTGAACATAGTCTTTTATTTATTTATTTATTTATTTCTGTTAACCGGGGTAGGGCACACTAGACAGCCAAGTGCCTATTTTCAGGTATGACCCGGGAGGGTTACATAGGTAGTAGCATACAGGAGTCAGTTACATACAGTTGAGCAAAAAAACAGGATTAACAGGAAATGGATAGGTGGCTGACAGTATAGTACAAATTTAGCAAACAAGAAAATAACAGACATTACCTTGAATGAAAGAGGAAGCAAGGTATCGTTAGAATTGAAGTTAGGGACACGGATGCACACGATTGTGAAGTATACAAAAATGATTTTGGTACATATATGAACAAAATTAGTGCAAACAGAAGTAAGTGCTGGGGGAGGGGGGAACAGGGGGCTGGGGGGACTGGATAGAATGGGTGAGGCCATTTTGGGAGGGGAGGGGTGAGGATGGTGGATGGATGTACAGTCTGGATTTCATTACTAGTTCAGAGAGGTAAAGTGCAGTGGGCCTTGAGAGCTCATAGTACATGTGTAGGTAGGGTGATCTATGAGGTACAGGGACAAGTGGAGGATGATTTCAGGACATGCCAGAGTGAGGTTTTGAAGCAGTGATAGGAGGAAGCAGACCGGGTAAGGGCTGGAAGCGAGTTCCAGATTTTTGGGGTGAAGGAGGAGAAGGCCCAGTCACCTGTGAGAGAGCAAGTTCTAGGGACAAGCTGATCTAGAGCCACCCTTGATCTATTTTTTTAATGACTCTACCTCATGAACCCCATATGTGAAAATGTTCACATCCATGCCAAAATGCCATTCCATGACACAGGTGCAAAATCACATTTCTGGCAGGATATGAAAAATGGCAGGTGTACTGTTCATGAGGTGATATGAAAAAATGACTATGTTGAAAATTTGGAATCAAAATATTAAAAATTACCAAAGCTATGTGCATGTGTAGAAACATTTCTATGACCGCTTGTAACTCAGCCATTTTTTTTTTGAAATTTCTCTTTATCCTCCACACAGCCTGCCTCCTCCGACCCTTCAGAGATGACCCCCAGACATCCCACTGCCCAGAACCCTGCCCACACAGACCCTAGATCCCCATGGAGCTGCGGTTTACCCCCCGGGCAGGGACGCGGTGGGGGCTCTAACTCCGTAACTTACATTTTCGTCAGTCTCGTGGTCTGTTGGGCGGGCATGGGCACATCATGGGCATGTCCTGGGTCCTCCCATCTTCCCAGATGAGGCAGGCTCTTTTTCCTCATGTTCTCCCTTCCCGAGCAGCCGACGACCTCCCCTGATGTCATGACGCGCACGTCGATGTCCGTGCTGCTCAACGGCCAGCCATCCCTTGATGGGGCTTGCAGTTCCATGAGCCTCCACTCGGGGTCATGCAAGTGCCGGGCATTGGCTGAATCCCTCCCCGGAGCAGGCGAGCTGTCATCGGATGCTCAAGCCTGTCTCCCCCCGGCTGACCCACCGACTACCCGAGTCCGCTCCCGAACCCGGGTCACCGGCACGGAGCGAGGTGTGGTGTCCAGCGCCTCAACCCTCAGCGCCACCGGGCCAGCAACTCAGCCATTTTTAGGAACTTATCTACCAGATTTTCAACTTGGGCTTTTTGGGACTTTACCTCATGAACACTGGCACTGTTATTTATTTATTCAGTTTCAAAAGATGATTTAACATAGCAACTGTGAAATCACCTTCCAGGCCTGAATAACAAAACCACAGTGACAGTGTTCATGAGGTGGGGTCCCCAAAAGCACATATTGAAAATTTGATGAAAAAATACCTAAACATGGCAAAGATATCAACATAAGTTCAAAATTACATTAAAATACATTATATGGCACTTACCTTCATTCCTCAGTTTGCAGTTCAGCTTTGAAGAGTGCAGATGTGTCCCAGTCCACAGAAAATGAGAGAGAGCATGACCTTCAGAGGTAAGTATAGCATAAGGGTGGGGTGGGGTGTGGTGGTGGGTGCTCAGTGGGAGAGTGGGAATGGGAGAGGGGATGGTGGGGATGATGAAGGACTGTTTTTCTTTTTTTCAGAGACAAAAAACAAAGGACATCGGGGGATGGTTTTCTTCTTTACAGAAAAAATTAAATAATTATTTGGGCACACTATGAGTGGGCTCCCCAGTGTCCTACACTGCTGGGGGACACTGTGCAATGCACACTGGTAACGCTGTACCTTTTTTGAAATTTTTTCACCAAATTGTCAACATGGGTTTTTTGGGACCTCCCCTCATTAACAGTTGCACTGTGATTTTGTTAATCCATCCCAAAAGTTGATTTCACACAGTGACCATGCAATTCTGCACCACAGGTGTGAAAACATGTTTTGGGCAGGATGTGAAAAATGGCAGCTGTACTCTTCATGAGGAGATGTGAAAAAATTGCAATGTTGAAAATCTGGGGTGAACATATTAAAAATTGGCAAAGTTACAAATGTGTATAGAAACTGTACAACACATGCTCATAATGCAGTCATTTTTTTGAATTTGTTCACCAGATTTGCAACATGTGCTTTTTGGGACCCAACCTCATGAACAGTGGCACTGTCGTTTTGTTAATCAGTCCCAAAAGGTGATTCCATGCAGTAACCTCAAAATCACTTTTTGGGACTGAGAAATGAAATAACAGTGACTATGTTCATGAGGTGGGGTCCCAAGAACCTCATGTTGAAAATGTGGTGCAAAAATTCCTAAAATTAGCTGAGATAGCAACATCAGTTGAAAACCCCTATTGACTCCCATTATACAATGCTTACCTTTGATTCTTCAGTTTGTGGTTCAGCTTCAAAGAGTGAAGACATGTCCCAGTCCTTAGAAGATGACAGTGCCAACCTCTTGTAGTAAATATGGGGTAAGAGGGGGATAAGGGGAGGTGGGTGTTCAGTGACAGGATGGGGATGGGGAGGGTGGACGGGGGAGACAACGAGGGACTGTTTTAATTTTTACAGGTTATAAAAAAAGGCATTGGGGACAGTTTTCTTTATTTACAGGTACAAGATATGAAAAATAATTGGGGCACACTGGGGTGGGCTCTCAGTGTGCCAAATAAGTGTATATGTGTGTTTGTGGGGGGATACATACTCACACTGGGATTGGGCACCCCATGTAGGTGCAAAAAATAAGAATTTTCTGGGACAGCAGACTACTTCAATGCAGGATCCTGCATTGAAATTATCAAAAATTTTGATGCAGGAATCTGCACCTAAGAAAATAAATGATGGGGGATGGTTTTCTTTATTTAACAGGTTTTAAAACAATACAACATTTGGGCACACTGGGGTGGTCTCCCATTGTGCCAAACAAGTGTGTGTGTGTGTGGGAGGGGGGGATATATACAGAGATGGGGATTGGGCACCCCAAGTCAGTGCAAAAAATAGGAATTTGAAGGGAGGGCACACTACTCTGATGCAGGATACTGCATTGAAACCTTCAATGCAGGGTTCTGAATTGAAGAAAATACACTTCTAGGGATGGTTTTCTTTTTTTAACAGGTTTTAAACTACTGGGTGAGCTCCCAGTGTGCCAAATAAGTGTATGTGGGGGGGGGTGCATACCAACATAGGGATTGGGCACCCCTTGTTGGTGCGAAAAATATGAATTTGCTGAGGCAGACTATCTTGATGTAGGCTCCTATCCAAAATATCAAAAATTTCAATGCAGGACTCTGCATTGAAGAAAAAGGACATTGGGGAACAGTTTTCTTTTTTCCAGGGGTAACACTCGAAAAGTGTACTCTGTATCAGTTTACAAAGTGGGTCTTCCTTGACTCTACAGCCAGCAGCATGAGTTCCAGCTGTGGCTGCAGAAGTAAAAAAATACCGCTCTTCTCATACAGAGAACGGGCACCAAGCATTCTCTGTAAGCTGGCACCCAACAAAAAAACATGTTTGGGACCAGCCTAAAACAACAAGAACATCAGAATACACCTGAAGGGGTCCTCTTTAGTCATGTTCTGATTTTTTTTTCCTTTTAAACATTCTGTACATCAAGATCTTTGCTAAGTGGAAAACAAGATGGCAGACACTACACAGCTAAATCGATCTAACGACTTTGAACTTTGTGCAAAATACCAGCCTTCTTTGTGAAAAGAAGCTGGTATTTTTCGCAAAGTACTCGTACTGTGCAAAAAATATATTTTTCGTGCCTGACATATAAATTTTCCCATAAGAAATAATGGGAAAATTTAAAATGTCATAACTTTTGAATGGATTCATATTTTTTCACCAAACCTTCAAAAGGCACATCTGTGACCCAAAGGCTTTCTTCTCTGAAAATTGCAGACCAAAACCTAAAGCTATTTCTGAGATCCAGGATGACAAAGAAATGTAAAAAACCCAGATGATTCTGTTTTTGCAACACTTTGTATCTCTGAAACCACTCAACAGAGTCCCACAAAGTTTGGCAGGTCAAGGGACCTACCCCAAAAAGAGATTATGCATGCCACATGTCATGCCAATCCATTGTACAGTTCCAAAGTTATTAAGGTTCAAAGTTTGGCTTTAACATAGAAGTGCAGTTTCACCCTAACTATACTGGCATGACCATGCCAGTATAATATATATGTATACATATATATATATATATATATATATATATATATATATATCTTTTTATGACTGTACCTATTAATTTGTGAGGGAGTTTAGAGGGCTAGAGCTGGGGGGGGCAAAATTTATGACATTTTGTGAGAGTTCTGCAAAGCAGAATTTGCAACTTTTGCTTAGCTCTGCTAGCGAATAAATTTACCTTGCCATGTAGGGAACAAATTGGCTAGCCCATGTTTCAGTTTGGAATGGCAGAATTTGAAGAAATGGGGACATTTTAAGTACCTGAAGTACCGTTCAGTTGCTCACCAGAACTTCCAGAGTGACAGGCAAAGATGAAGAGACCAATGATGAGGATGAGGATGAGGAATCTAACATGAAAGTAGACACTGTATGAAGATACTGTATGAAGAACCTAATCTTTCAAATGCAAACATGTTGTAAAGTGAAGCATGTTCCATGTGAACATGAAAGTAAAAGGACTGTAACACAAAGCCCTTCATTTTTCCTTTCATCTGTCCATTTGATCTGCCTCTTTCCCCCGCTGCACCCTTAAATCTCTTCTATGTGAGGTCACCACTCCCTCCTGCAACCGCCCATGACTAAATCTCCAGCAGCTGCCTCCACCCCTCCTGTCCATGGTTTGCATTAGCCCTTCACCCTGGCTAAGGTTATTACATACCCAATTTTTAGAACAACCTATCAACCCTAGGCTCTGGGTATGGCATCATATTTTCTGTACCCTCCCTGTGCAATATATTAGCTTCGCATCTGTCTGTTTATACTTTTGCACCTTAATTTGTTTGCACTAAATTTATTGAAGCTGCTGAGTATGTTTTTTAACATACACCATCCAGAGTTTTAAAATAATGCTAAAAACACATCTATTTAGTTTAGCCTATTCTGAATTTGGCTGAAACTGATGGTTAGTGCAGTATATTTATATTTATATTTATTTTAGCTGCCTTTGATTTGATTAACTTTATATTAATTGTTGAAGTTTTGCTTAAATATTGGTGTTATGATGGTTTTAACTGTGTTGACTGTTTTATTTTAATGTAAAAGTGCCTTGGTTTTAGAAAGGTGCTTTTTATAAATAAAGAAATCAATCAATTAATCAATCATAATATTTGTCCCCTTACCTCAAATCCTCAGGACTCATTTAGAAAAAAGCTGTTACCAGCTAAGTACGTCCTTCTTCCTTCTAGGTAAAGGTTTTGGAAAAATAGAATAAATACATTTTAAAGCTCAAATTGCACATTACTGAGGAACTCATTAGGAGGAAGCCTAAGAAGAAAACATTACAGGAAATACTGACACCCCTCCAAAACGTGAGAAATTATGTTAGGGTATGAGCTTCATTCCAATCTAAAAAACATGTTATGTGAAGAAAATTTAAAAACTGTAGTTTCCTACAAAAACTTGTTACAGGGTTGTCAGCTTGTGAGTGTGTCACCTATGCAATATTTTAGTGTACCTTTAGCTCCTAAGGGAGTTGGTTCCAATTAACTATAGATAAGGAACAGACTTTGTGGCATTAGTCGTAATGTTAATATTGTGTTAAGGAAATATGTGAACAGACTTCCTGAAGTGCTCTACAATGACTCAATTCTTATTTTGTAATTATATTTTTAGTGTTTAACAAGATAAATGACAACGGTGTGGCAACAAGGAAGATTTAATTATGTTGGTCCCTTCAAACTGACATTTCAATCATATGGTATGTATTATAAGATTATGAAAAATTTAGCCTTACAGCCACTACACTGTGTATGGTCCTTCATTCTCTTGGTACAAAATAAATATAAATACTTTACAGGACCTGAGGGATACTCCTGTACTACATGAAAATCTTGATGACAGAATCTAGTCTTGCTATGATTTAAAGAGCCCCTGACCATTGTGTCTAAATATTTCAATTTTTCAAAGTTGTACCAAAGGGACAGAGGCTCTTCAAGCAGGACTGTATGGTGTAAAGATGGCCTTATAAACATTCCACAGAGACTGAAAACTACAAATCACACACATACTTTGCCCTTATTAGGATTCATCAGTGTGGTGTAGACTTTGTCTCAGCCCATGATCAGAGGTCAGTCACCCACTGCTGACAGTTGTTTTTGTCATAGTGAGCCCAAAGCAGGACAGTAATTTAAAATATAAGAACATCATAACAAAGTCACTGAAGCAAGGACTATTAAAAAAGTGCATTGATAATGAGTTTTAATAAAGCACAAACTGACATATACCCCATAATACAATGCATCATTGGTCAGATATGCAGACCACATTGCAGTAATTTAGAATTCTGTAGCTATGCCTTAAGCAGGACTTTTAAGTGCTCAGCACCTCATAAACTATGTGCAAATGCTGTAAACAGCAAACTGCAGTGCCATTGGGATTTTCCTCCTCTGTTTTTTATTTATTCATTTATTTTTTTTGCCAGGAGGTGACTGGGCACAGCCCTTTTTCAGTCATGCCTGACAATAAATAAAATACAATACAGACATATTAGATATTCAACACACATAACAAATACTATAATATATCAACAGTTCAACAGACATTATAAGTATATAAGTTGTTCTTGTGATGATAACCATTCAACAAGCGTTTAGAGTGCATTCCATTTTTTGCAGTTTTGATTAAGACTGACAAACTGTTTAAAAGTGTTGGAGCAAACCATGTATAGGAAAGTTGGCTGGTGACCAGTTTTGGTAAGGTTGGATAAAAAAGGAATCCATATTGTGTCTTGTTGAGTATGAACCTTTGTGATGAATACATTTATTGGAAAGACATGTAGATAAGGAGCTACAGTAAATTGTGAAAGCAAAAACTGTTGCAGTACACTCTATTCATTGCACTGGTGGCAAAATATTCATCTTCTTGTACAGAAGACAGTGATGGGTCCTTGTTGGAACCTTCTAGCCAAATCATCAAATACTATTCAGGATGAGTTGTTTAGAGCAAAAGGAAGGAAGTTACTTTGGCCTCTAACCTGTGACATCATATCCACTCATCCAAATGTCAGAAATGCTTTGCTCAGCAACGCTCAGCTATTGATACTATACAACTTATATATGTTTCTAACCTGTTCTCAGTATTAACTTCTAGTCAATCAATAGCCCCCTGCAATCATGATAGCAACTAAAGTAGATATACTGTGAGTGTCCACCTACTTTTATAACTGTTGTTAGCTACAGCAAAAAATGTCCCTCGCTTACACGTTGCCATTGTTTGAAATAATCATTACTCTGTCACCAAGCTTAGCATCACTGATTAATTGGGTAAGCTAAAAATCATTCCTAGGCTCCTTGGATCGCACAATCCCCAGGCAACATCTTTGCAGCCACACTGGGTGGTTACCTTTGCGTTAGATCACAGTTTTGTTTTTTATCCTAAGATTTGTGCACAACTATATTTCCACACACCCGCCAGTTCTTATCCTAACATTATGGACATGCCCACAAATGGTTTATTACTATCTCTAGCACTGTATCTTATCTTGGCATTCCCTGGCTATAAGGGGATCCAGACTACCTACAGTAATTCAGAGGAGGTCAGTAAGGTGCATGCAATTGTCCATCTGCATTATAATAACAGCTTTACTAGGTCAAATTTAGGCACCTCTACTAACATTGATAGCTTAGAAACACCTCATACCTTGCCTCCTAAAAATCCTTTTTTCCTATGTCAATTTTTCATATTATATAACTGTAGACTACAATGAAATCACTCCAAGACCTCTGGCAATCCATTGGATGCCACCTAGGCATCTAGATATGGAATGAAGAAGCTCTGTTGTGAACTACATATGTGTAAAAGCTTAGTCTTATTATTCTTATTATTTATTTATTGAATTTTGATGACCAGGTAGGCCCACTGGGCCCCAGAGGTCCCTCTTTCAGGGGTGACCCAGGAATAACAGTACATGAAATAATAAACAGTGATACATATACAGGTTATGGACATACAGCAGTCTTACAAATAAGTGAGACAGAGCAGTCTTTTCTATGGATTTCATATATCTAACTAATATGCTGTTGTTCACATGATCATGCACCGGTCATACAAAGGAGTGAGGCAGAACTGTAAATTCTATAGGTAACATACATCTAAGAGCCATCAGAGAAGTTCTGTGAGGGGAGGAGGAGTTAGTGCTACCTGTTCAGGGGTTGGAGATTTAAGTGTGGTAGAGTGAGCTGACCCAGGGTCATTGTTGAAGTGTCAGGTACCATAGCATTGGCATTTGCTCATTAACAGCAGATGGGTCTTGAGTCTAGTGTGGAAGCACAGTACTGATGGGGTTTCTTGCACCACCAGTGGGAGGTTGTTCCAAAGGGAAGGGTCAGCATGTGAGAAGGACTTATAACCCGCCTTAGTCCTGACCTTAGGGACCTCTAGTAGTGTTTGGCTCGAGGACCTGAGGTTGAGCAGGTTACTCTTTACTGTTAGGAGTCCATCAAGACTCAGGGGAGGTGGGGGGCTAATTAGCTTCTTTGCCAGGCAGAGTACAGGGTACCTGAGGTGAGCTTCAAAAGATGGCCAGTTGAGTCTCATTAATGACTCGCAGTGGTGGCTCCTTGAGTGGGATAAGGAGGCAAAGCGGACCACCTTATTGTATAAAGTCTGTAATTTACCATACTCCAGCTCTGCAATACCCTGAAGGACTGGGGCAGCGTATATTAGTGTTGGGAGTAGGACACTGGAGGCTATTGCAGTCCTAGCTTTGGGAGTCAGTTGTTCCTTGAGCTGATACAGTAATCTGAGTTTGCTATGGATTACTTTGGTAACTTGGTCTACATGTTGTTTGAAGGTGAGACCTTGGTCGAGGCTAAGGCCAAGGTACTTTGTCAAGGAGACTAATTCCAGTTTGTTTCCCTCCAGGGACGTAAATTGGAGTAGTTGTGATCTGTTTTGTCCAAGGGCTCTAGGTCCGAACAACATGGCTTTGGTTTTGTTGGTATTAAGGACCATTTTGTTCTTGATGAGCCATCCCTCCATAATAAGGATATCCTCTTGGAGGGATGGGCCTAGGTCATCCAGATTGTCTGAGGCTTTTTAAATCACAGCATCATCTGCATATTGGATAGCATTGCTGCTCCCACAGTGGTTGTGCAGTTCAAACAGTGAGAACAATAGGGGCCCAAGTATAGACCCTTGGAGTACACCCTCCTTTAGGGACAGTGGTTTGGAGAGTTTATCCTGCCACCTGACCCTCTGTGTGCGACCAGAGAGGTAACTTTCAACCCATTTGAGGGCATGAGTGTCAAGGCCTACGTGAAGGAGTTTATGGAGTAGTAGTCTGTGATCCACCAGGTCGAAGGCCTTGAAAAGGTCTATGAAAACCGCACCTGCGTTGGATCCAGAGCCAATTTCTCGAAGTACATCAGTAGAGAATTTAGTTAAGGTAGTGTCAGTCCCTTGTTTTGCTCTAAAGCCATGTTGCTACAGGAACAGAAGCACGTGTGTCTCTAGGTATTCCCTAAGTTGGGTATAGACTAGTTTCTCCTGGATTTTTGCCAGGGTACACAGTATGCTTTGGTATTGTTGCAGTCAACCCCAGCCCAGCCTTACCAGCTTACCCCTAAAGCATTCAGTCATTTTAAAGGCTAAAAAATTCTTACTATTAAATGTTTGTAGTTTATTAAAACAACTTGACTGGGTGAAAGCATGGATAGCACAGACAAACCTTGATATCTTTATCCTCACAGAAACTTGGTTAAATGGATCAGTATCTCATAGCCAAGTAACAATCAAACAATGAAAATCTTTATTTAACCAGGTGAACACCATTGAGCAAAGCACATTTTCAAGATGGACCTGGACAAGAAACATAACAATAAACAGTAAGGGGGGGGTTACGCACACAAAAGGTTTACAAGAGACCATAATACAAATATAATTTGAACAAGGAGCAATGTACAATATACGGAATGAATAAGAATGACAACTACCTAGGAATCAATATACTGTATACAAAATACACATGGAGCTTGACAGCAAGCATACGTGAGAGGAGCGTATAGAAGGTGTGAAAGCAGAAGGTTATTCCTAGAAGAGGGAGGGAGTATAGGAGAGCTGAAGCATTTGAAGGCAGGGGTGCCCGTGAGAAGGACACTGTTTGCTAAGGACAGGTGGCAATGGCCGGACGGAGTAAATACGGGGTTCCAAAAATTACAGATGGCGGAGGAGGATATACAAGTGCATGGAGTGTAGCAGAAGCAGGGGGGATTCAATGTGGGACACTTAGTATTCTGACAAGATGGCAACAACAGGGAGTAAATACAGGGTTCCAAAATTACAGTTGGAGGATGAGGAAGTACATGGGAATGGAAAGTTAGCAGGGTCTGGGGAGATGCAGTGTGGGAGACTCTATTATCTGGAGATACCATACCTACCTACCTACCTACATACCATATCATACCTATATATAACCTATTTCACTTGGATAAATCAACCAGGGGGGGCAATATTGTTTTCTATGTTAGCAACAAATTTCTCATGACTGAAATTAGCTCATTTTCCAAACCTAATGAATATGAATGCCTTGCATTGAAACTGAACTTATCTGAAGTTGAATCTATCAATGTAATCAGTTGCTAACCTATAGACCACCGAAAGCAGGCCTTGATCTGTTGTTTCATATTTTATCCCTGGCAAATTCACATCCCAATGTGTCCACAGTATTAGGAGATCTAAAACTAGACTGGCATTCCATTAAGGTGGATCAACTTAAAGCAGCAGTGCATTAATGCGGTGAAAATTTTGAGCAATAATTTTTTATGTTATTTTAGATTGCCCCTTATCTTGTGACTTGTATAACACAATTTGTTCTCCATTTTGAGTCTGCTTTAGTACTTTTTTTCTCATTTGAAATAATGAAAGGAGTGCTCCTTTTAATATGGCTCGGATCAGGTTTACATCAGTATTTGCAGCTGTTTCTCAACACCTATTTTTCCATATGGTCAGGGAGCACTGCCTTCTACACAGTAGTTCATTTTAGTCACAACAGATGTTGTTTTAAACAATTGATTAAAAAAGAACAGCTGATAGTATTGATGAAAACCTGGTCCAAGCCATATTAAAAGGAGTGCTTCTTTTATTATTTCAGATGTGAAAAAAAGTAGTAAAGCAGACACAAACTGTGGAAAGAAGGGTGTCATACAAGTCAGTAGATAAGGAGCAATCTAAAACAGAATTAAAAAGTACAGATCAAAATTTTCACCACATTCATGCACTGCTGTGAGCCTTTGCGATGAGCTACTATTGGTCTGTCTCAACTATCGAATGCACCCACAACGCCAAACCCCATAAAACCTCACAAATGCTACTACTTTAGATATAATTCTAACAAATAGACCACATAAAATCACTCATGTAACCGTATTTTATAATGGCCTGAGTGACCATAATATGGTATCCTATATCAAGGGTTCTAGTAAACAGAAATATAGATCATAATTTATCTTAAAAAGAATGACTTCAAAATTGAATGTCACAGAGTTCATTTCAGACAGAGAAAGTCTAAACTGGCAACAGTTTTATCTTGCCCCTACTGTGCATGAAGCAATCTCCCATTTCAATCTAATGTTAATGGTGGGATAAATAAGCATGCATCCTTACCTAAACACAGAGTTGCTTTTTATAGTGTGGTCCTCCACCTCTGATTTACACAAACACAACCTTTCCCCTGCAAAAGAACTCCTTGAATCTTTACTCAATTTTCTTAGTTTTTAAAATTTTTTGAAAAGGTTCTCTTTTATTAAATATGATTCCTGGGAACAGAAAAAAAAAGAAATTCAGTTATGATTTCAAATTATGCCTCAAGATTCTTTTTCTGGAATGTTGTTGCACCACTAAAGTAATTGCAGAACAATTGTAGACCAGCCTGATGACATCAGAACAATGGTGCAAAAACATGATTACATAAGAACAGTGGTACAACAACATCCTTACAGAGCAAAGGTAAAAACTGCATGTTAACATCAGAACAGTGGTACAACAGAATGATGACATCAGAATGGAATGATGGCCCAGTAACATCATAACAGAATAATGGTACAACAGTAGAATGACATCAGAACAATGGCACAACAGCACAATGGTATATAGAGAATAATGTATCGGTGAACAACAGCGCTATGTTCACTTCGAGTGGCTTTCATGACAACCTTGTAAACCTCGAGAGTGAAGCTCAAGACATTCACTGATGTCATGACAACCATAAGAAGTGAACTCAGCACTGTTTGTTCACTGATGACATACATTATCTTTTACAGTGTATGGTCATCCATGAACATGCTGGAGCACTTCCTGCACTATGGGGGCAGGCCAAGCAGAGAAAAGGAAAAAATAACACTTGCTCTCACATTTTTTTTACCTCTTGCCTGACCAGATCTAAATGAAAGTGGCAATAGGATCGGCCAGAAATTTTTTTTAAGTCAGAACTGACAGTTGAGTAAACTCCAAAAAGATAAACAGATGTTCTGTCAGACATTTACATCAACTTTTAACATTGGGAAGTCGGCGGCAGATGTAATTGGGTGACAACTAATGGGAGGTGTGGCAGGCTGTTTCAAGGTGTCTTAGTGTGCACTGTCAGCTCCTTGGTGTTGTGGGGAAAAGAACTTTAGAGAAGGGGTACAAAAAGCTCCCTGAACTGGTGGCCTTGACAGAAGAGGGATGCCTGGATACCTTAGCAGTCACAGAAACATGGTACACAGAGAACCATGACTGGGTTGACATGACATACCAAGGTACACAACCTACAGGAGATACAGGGAGGGGAGAAGAGGGGAAGGAGTAGCTCTCTATGTAAGGGAAGGGATAAAAGCAATGGAACAAAAGAGTCAACAGGAAGGAGAGGAGGCACTGTGGGTCACCTTAGAGACTGGAAATGGCACCACAATCTGCACAGGGGGTGTATACAGACCCCCATATCAGGGGGAAGGAATGGACAAGAATATGATAGAAGGCATCCTTAGGATGGCAGAGAAAGGGGAGATACTGTTGATGGGGGACCTGAATATGACAGCTGTTAACCGGAGTACCTTTGCTGCAGCAACACCTAAGAGCAGGGCCATTCTCAATGCCCTACATGTGGCATGCCTCTGACAGCTAGTTTTGGAACCTACTTGTGAGGGAGCAATCTTAGACCTTGTAATCTCAAATGGGGACAGTGAGAGGATTTCAGATCATTTAGAAGTGGGTAACCATCTGGGAACAATTGACCACCAAACAGTGTGGTTCACAACAAACTCAGCTACAGAGTCAAGCCATACAAAACTGAGGGTATTGGTCTTCAGGAGGGCTGACTTTGGCAATGTGGGAGAGTGTCTTAGAAAAGCACTAGCAAGCAGGCTAGAAGGAGGGGTGGAACAACAATGGGGAAACATCCAAACAACCATCACAGAGGCAACAAGCCTTTGTGTGGAGCAAATAAATTAAAATGAAACAAAAAGCCACTATGGTTCTCAAAAGAGGTGGTGGGGAAGGTTAGGGAGAAAAAGGTAGCATTTAGGAAGTGTAAGGAAACACAGAAGGAGCAGGACAGAGAACTGTACCAGTTAAGGCAAAAGGAAGCAGGGAGGGAAGTCAGAATAGCAAAGGCCAAAAATGAAGAAAAGATAGCCAACTCAGTTAAGAAGGAGGATAAAACCTTTTATAGGTACATCAGGGAGTGTAGAAAGACAAAGGGAGGGATAGTGAGGCTGAACAGAATGGACGGTGGGTGGGCAAAGAGGGACAGTGAAAAAGCAGGGATACTGAATGAATACTTCTGCTCAGTATTCACAAAAGAGGAGGAGGGGGAGGTGCCTAATTCAATTAACAGAAGCACTCTGGATAGTGGGGTTGATCCCAGTCCTTTCACAGAAGAAAGGGTTCTGAAAGAACTCCTAAAACTGAAGGTGGACAAAGCAATGGGGCCTGATGGAATTCACCCCAGAATTCTAAAATAATTAAGAGGAGAACTAGTGACACCACTGACTACCCTTTTTAACAAACCATGGGAGGATGGTTGGTACCTGAGGACTGGAGGAAGGTGGATGCAATCTCTCTTCATAAAGTGGGAGCAAGACAGAGGCAGGAAACTACAGACCTGTCAGTTTGACCTCTGTGGTAGGGAACGTGATGGAATCACTTCTGAAGGAAAGAATTGCTGAGTACCTACAGGCCAGTGGGGCACAGGACCCAAGGCAGCATGGGTTCACAGTGGGAAGGTCATGCCAGATGAGTCTAATTGATTTCTTTGACTGGGTGACCAAAGTAGTAGACCAGGGATGGGCTGTGGATATGGCCTACCTAGACTTTAGCAAGGCATTTGGCACAATCCCATGCAAAAGATTAATAATCAAATTAACCAGCCTGGGAGTGGGTCCTAGTGTGGTAGCCTGGGTAAAACATTGGCTGGATAACAGGACACAGAAGGTAATTATAAATGGAGTCCACTCTGAAGAAAGGGGCTTACTAGTAGGGTACCGCAGGGTTCAGTACTGGGTCCAGTCCTTTTTAATGTCTTTATAAGTGACATTGCAGAGGGACTGGAAGGAAAAGTATGTCTCTTTGCGGATGACACAAAGATCTGCAAAAGGAATGATACCACAGGGAGGCATGGAAAGGATTAGAAGGGACTTGGCAAGATTGGAAGAATGGTAAGAAATATGGCAGCTTGGATTCAATGCAAAGAAGTGCAAAATAATGCACATGGGAAACCAAAACCCAGGGGAAGATTACACAATGGGGGGGGGAGGTAGTAACAACAACAAAAATCGAAAGGAACCTGGGGGTAATCATATCAGATGACCTTAAGGTTGGCAAACAATGTGAGAAGACAGTAGGGAGGACTGGGGGGATACTGGGATGTATAGGGAGAGGCATCACTAGCAGAAAACAGGAAGCTATTATCCCTCTGTACCGACAGTTGGTGAGACCCCATCTGGAGTACTGCATCCAATTCTGGAGACCCCATCTCTGTAAGGAAATAGACAGGATGGAAGCAGTCCAGAGGAGGGCAACTAAAATGGTTCAGGGTCTGCAAGAGAAGCCATACGAGGAGAGACTAGAGGAGCTTAATATGTATACCCTTGAGGAAAGGAGGGAGAGGGGGGACATGATAGAAACTTTTAAGTACCTCAGTGCAATCAGCAAAGGCTGATGGCACATTTATAAGGTAGAAAAAGCAATGGGAAGACTGGATGGGCCTTGGGGTCCTTATCTGCTGTCAACTTCTCTGTTTCTGTGTTTCTTAGTCCAAGAGGGTAGCATCTTTCAGAAAAAGAGATGTGCAAGGACAAGGGGACACAATTTGAAGATAGAGGGGGGACGGCTCAGGGGCAAAGTGAGGAAGTATTTTTTTCACAGAGAGGGTGGTGGATGCATGGAACAGCCTTCCTGAAGAGGTTGTGGGGTCTATAACTGTGGGAGAATTCAAGAATGCATGGGACAGACAAGGCAATTCTTGTGGGGGGTAGAAAGATATAGGCTATTGGTTAACTAGGATCTGCAGCTTGTCCTGTAGGTAGGGAAATGGGCAGACTAAGTGGGCCCAGCTTATCTGCTGTCAAAGTCTATGTTTCTAAGTTTCTGTGTTAAAATGGTTACTTACTAAGAATCTGTTACAAGCTGAATCAGGATGGGGAAGGTGCTTTTAGGTCTACCTCAGTTTTTTTAATTGTCCTGTGATTTTGTTGATCCTGTAAGAATGTTTTACAATTGCTACCAGCCAGACTGATAAGCAGTGCTGTTGATATTGTGATCACTCATGTTTTTTGGTTAGACCAACCGTCACAACTGTCTGAACTGGTTCCAAAAAAAAACAAAAAAACAAGCAATCGCTGTGAATGCCAGGGCAACCAGATTGTAAGGCCATTCCATGCTGTTGTACCATCGATGTGACGTGTCCAGTAGGGTACAACAACTATCTGACATCACATCGATGGTACAACAGCTCTTTAAAGTGATTGAATTCAGTGCACAACAACACTCTACCATACGCTTTAAGAACGATGGTAAATAGATATAGAAACAGAATTTGTCAGCGGATAAGGACCCTTAGCCCACCTAATCTGCCCAGTTTGTCACTGCTATCTCTGTCATTGCAGAACCTATCTGATCTCTGGCTTCTTCCCCCTCCCCTGCTTTTCTGCTAACATTCCCTTGTGCCTACCCAATGCATGCTTGAAACCCTTCTCTGTTTCTACTCCTACCACCTTCGCTGGTAGACTGTTTCAGGTATCCACCACTCTTTCGGTAAAGAAGAACTTTCTCACAACCTTTCCAAACTTCCCTCTTCCAGCTTCATTGCATGCCCTCTTATCGTGGAGTGTCTTCTCTGAAAAATACTCCCCTCCTGTACCTTGTTCAAACCCTGATATACTTATAGGTCTATATCATGTCACCCTTTCCATCCTCTCTTCCATGGTGTACATACTGAGGTCCCTCGCTCTCTCCTCACATGGCTTTTGATGCAACCCTTGCATCATTTTAGTTCCCATCCTCTAGATAGCATCTACCTTGTCTATGTGCTTTCTGAAATGTGGTCTCCAGAACTGAACACAATACTACACATACATTCTCACCCATGATCAATACAGTGGAGTCACTACCTATCTCCTTTAGTCAGTGATTCCCCTGTCTATGCAACCCAGCATCCCACCAACTCTGTCTACTACTTTACATTGTCACACTGCCCTGCCACCTTGAGGTCATCAGATATGATAACCCAAGGTCTCTTCCCTGCTTTGTGACTGTCAAATGCACCACTGCTGGGATTCTGTGCTCTTGGTGCATGATTTTGCACTTTTTCACATTGAAACCCAGCTGTCATAACCTCAACAACACCTCGAGCTTTCTCAGCTCTGTATTCATTTTCTCCACCCCCTCTGCAGTACTTACCCAATTACAGATTTTGGGGTAATCTGCAAAGAGTCATACCTTCAACTTCCAGTTCTTCTGCAATGTTGCTTATGAACACATTGCAGAGGACTGATTCCAGCACTGATCTCTGAGGTATCCTGCTGGTCATACTCTCCTCATTAGAGTGACTGCCATTTGCCAACCCTCCAGTCACCTATCCAGCAACCAGTTCCTTACCCAGTTTACCATCTTTTCTCCCACGCCTAAACTGCCCAGTTTATTTATGAGCCTCCTATGTGGTACAGTGTTGAAGGCCTTGCTGATGTATGGGTAGCCCATGTCCCCTACCCCACTCTAATCTATTTTCCTACTCATCCTATCGAAGAAATCGATCGGATTCATCTGACATGACCTCCCTCTCATGAATCCATGTTGCCTCAAGTCTTGCAACCACTGGATTCAAGGTACTCGTCTAGCCTTTCTTTTAATAATGTTTCCATTCCTTTCCTGACCACTGACATTATATTGACTGGCCTATAGCTGCTAGCCTCCTACCTGCTGCCACTTTTGTAGGAACATATGTACATACATGCACAATGCCTATGTGCTGCTTATCCAGAATGGGCAGCAACCCTACAACTGATAACTATGCATTGGGGGTCCTGTGGACCTCTGCAGCATTCATGGATGGGGAGCACAACCCATTCACACCAGATCCCCTGTCTTTCCACACAGCTACATGTGCTGACAGACTCTGAAGTGGCCCGGGGGTTTGCCCACACTCCATGCCATTCACTAACGCTTGAAGTTCTGGGCAATGGGTGGGGGTACAGGGTATGTGAACAGGGACCCTACCATAGCCCCTGTGCAGCCTCCATGGGCAGCACCTACCAGTTATAGTGAGATATCCAACACCCCCTGTCACACTCCCCAGCCCTCCAGTGAGGCAGAGAGGGCTGGGGACAGCCATTCAGATGTTCATCCACTATATTTAGCATTATGGAATGCACAGTTTTCCACCATTCCCTGCTTTGCATGGAGCAGGGGATCTACTCTGGAACCAGGGCAGGCACCCAACTGGATGCCCTCCTGTGTTCGCCAGTCCTCAGTTTACATCTACACACCAAGGGGTGGGGCCACAAACAGGCACCTTGTGGTAGTCATTGATCATGAATACCAAGCCCTGTGCACCTGTCAGCAGGTGTAGACATATGTAGGCTGGGTATGTTCCATTGCCATGTAGTGAATGGAACACATTCTGAAGAAGGGGGGGGTTACCAGTGGAGTACCTCAGGGCTCAGACTGGGTCCAGTCCTCTTTAACGTCTTTAAAGGTGACATTGCGGAGGGTCTGGAAGGAAAGGTATGCCTCTTTGCGGATGGCACAAAGATCTGTAACACAGTTGATACACAAGGTGGGTAAAAAGGATGAGAAGGGACTTGGCAAGGTTGGAGGAATGGTCAGACATATGGCAACTTAGATTCAATGCAAAGAAGTGCCAAGTAATGCACCTGGGAAATAAAAATCCATGAGAAGAGTACACAATAGCAGGGGAGGTACTAATGTCAACAATAACGGAAAGGGATCTGGGTGTAGTCATATCAGATGACCTAAAGGTGGGTAAGCAATGTGAGAAGTCAGTAAGGAGAGCCAGGGGGATACTGGGATGCATATGGAGGGGCATCACAAGTAGAAAAAGAGAAGTGGTTATCCCTCTGTACAGACAGTTGGTGAGACCCCATCTGGAGTATTGTGTGCAGTTTTGGAGACCTCATCTACGCAAGGACATAGACAAGATGGAAGCAGTCCAGAGGAAGGCAACTAAAATGGTGCAGGGTCTACATCATAAACCATATGAAGAGAGACTGAGAGAGCTTAATATGTATACCCTTGATGAAAGGAGGGACAGGGGACATGATAGAAACTTTTAAGTACCTCAAGGGAATCAACAAAGTCCAGGAGGGTAGCATCTTTCAGAAAATGAGATGTGTAAGAACAAGGGGGCACAATTTAAAGTTAGAGGGGACGACTAGGGTAATGTAAGGAAATTCTTTTTCATGGAGAGAGTGAACGATGGAACCACCTTCCTGGAGAGGTTGTGGGGTCTAAAACAGTGGGGGATTTCAAACATGCATGGGACAGACATAAGGCAATTATAGTGGTGGGTTGCAGGAAGTAGGCTGTTGGTTAACTAGAATCTGCAGCTTATCCAATATGTAGGGAAATGGGAAGACTGGGTGGGCCAAGTGGTCCTTATCTGCCATCAAAGTCTATGTTTCTATGTTACCTATCACACACACCTAGCCCTCACTGGTAATGGGGCCTTGTTTCCACTTTTTGTCTTATGTCACATACAAACAGGTTATTCAGGAAACAACATGATGCACAACTGATGTGTGATGGGATGCTGCTTATTTACCTCTGGAATCCCCCTGGATTATACCTGAAATCATTGATCAATGCAAATCCTGTGACCTTGAGTGAGTACGTTTCAAACTATGTCACTCTTTTCCTGACCTCCTCTTATACAGGACTATCAGGAATTTCTGTACTAAGGCTGTTGGGGTTGCAAAATTGCAATATTTCAAGGCCAGCTTTCAGAACAATCTTCACACCCCCTCAAAGTTCTAGAAAGTAAATTCAGTCCCTTTTTGATCCTTCGATACAGTCCTCCCCTTGGGTTCTCCTTGTAAATGGTTTACCAGTGTTTGACCCCTCCTCTGTAGCTGCTCATTTCAATTAGATTTTTATCTCTTGAGTTCTTCCTTCTACTCACCTTTCAGCCTCATTAGTCTCCCCCCTCACACTCCCTCATTTCCTTCCACTGGTTTCTTTTTCCCCTGTTAATACCCAGGAAATCCATACTGCCCTTTACTCCCTCATGTGCGGAAATCCAGTCCTGATGGACTGGATCCTAAACTACTCCAGATCTCTGCATCTGCCCTAGCACTTCCACTGATTTACCTACTCAGCCTCTCTTTCTTGCTCAGTGCTATCCCTCAGTCATGAAGTTTGCCAAAGTTCTTCCACTCAACAATGGGATGGGGGACCTTCCTCCCCAGGTAACTTCTGGCCAATCTCCTGTCTTTCTTCCTTCCATTGCCAAACTACAACAGATGCTTTTCTACACTAGACTCTCCAATTTTCTATCTTCCACCAATTTTCTCTTCCTGTTCCAGTCTGGCTTCTAGAAGCATCTCTCCACTGTCTCTTCCTTGCTGTGTGTAACACATTCTCAGGGACAGATCAGGGGCACATCACAGCTGCCATTTTCATTGATCTGGCAAATGCCATTGACTCAGTGTCCCATCCTCTCAGCCTGGATAAGTTTAGTTCTTCTGGCCTCTCAGATCTTGCTGTACACTGTTTGTGTTCCTACCTCTTTGTTCACCTGCAGTCAATACAGGTTAGTCATGCACTGACACTTCCACTTCACATACAGGTCGGGATCCCACAGGGTTCCATCCTGATGCCCATCCTGTTCTCCATCTTCCTTAACAACCTCCCCACAGCTTGTACCAACTTGCATATCCACAGTTATGCAGAAGACACAGTCATTTACACCTCTGGTCTTTCCACTACAGCTGTGGAAGGTCTGCTTCAGAAAGACATCCACAGTGTCCTGCACTGGTTTCAATAAAACCAACTCCAGAACAGCACCAAAGAAATTGTGCCCATGACCATTGGCACCAGCCAAAAATGTTCAAGATTCTAAATGCTGCCAATCTTCCCACCTTGGATGGCACCTCTCTTGAAGTGGATCATTCACTCAATATCTTGGTGTGTGGCTAGACAGCAACCATGACTTATCTGCCCACATTGAAGTCGTCCATGCCAAGTTTGGTCCTGAATTTACCTATTGAACCTCTATCTATTTGTACAGTGCCCAGAGCCTCCAGGACTGGGTGCTTAAGAAATAACATTTTACTTATTTGCTTACTTACTTGGTGCATTGTACTCCAATAAAGACTGTCTGTCTCCACAGGTATGCCATGAGCTTGTCACCAAAGTCATGCTCACAATATCTGACTATGTAGACATGGTCTTTGGCTCCTTTTCCTCCACCTCCCTAGCCAGATTGGACACCCTCTACAATGGTTTCTTCCAGTTTGCTGCCAACTTCCATTTCGAAACACACAATTGCTAACTCTTCTCTTCATTATCCATTCTTTCACAACCTTCATGTCACCATAACCACTGTGTTTCATTCATATCCGAATTCTGGTTTGGGTCCCTTACCACTCCTTACTCCTCTTCACCACCCTTCACCTATGTTATTGCTCCCTTCACTCCAGGGATCCTCGCACTTTTGCCTTTCCTCATCCCTGCTCCTCTGATGGGCAATCAGCCTTCTTCTGTCATCTCCCTTCACTCTGGAACCTGCTCCGATCCTCTCTCTATTTCACAACCTTCCCTGGCTTCCTTAAGTACCAGCTGAACCTCCTTCCCTCTCCCTCATTCCTGTTCTCACCCTACCTGACTCCCACACTTACATTTGCCTCCTAACCTGGTGTAGGCGTGGCTAAATTGTTCAGTTTTTGTTGCTAGCTCTTATTTTATTTACTTCTGTCTTAATCATGTACGTTATTTCACTTTACTGTAACTATGAACTGTGTCAATGTTATGCAGTTGCATTGAACAGTGTACTGTGTCTACGCTATGTATTTGCTCCCCTTTTCCTTTCCCCTGGGTTGCAGAGAGAAATGAGCCTTGGCTCAGTGTGCCTTTTCTGGTCACCAATTTCCAAATAAATAAATAAATTATTCCATTCTTTCCTTTTCTTTTCAACTTAGAAGTAACATAGAGGTTCTTGAGATGATTAATAATCAAAATTCTTAAAAATCCTTAAAGATCAATGGAAATATAAACTTACTGGGCTGGATTTTCAAAACTCCAAGAATGCTACAAACCCCTGGTGCATTGGACATATGGTGCATGGGGCTTGTGTATTTTCCTGTCCAGGGATCGGGAGTTTCTATCCTAGGCACCAATTGCCACAGGTTAGACCAATTTTTTGTGATCTAGCGTGTGGCAATCCCGAGGGCTTGTTTCATGAAGCGTGGGTGATATATTTGGTGCAAGCTGCTGTAAATCATGGAACTTGTCACAATTGTGCCCAAGATTGTAGAATTGGGTGCAGTTGTGGTGAAGGGGTTTGGCGCACTTACAGAACCTAAGTGTCATGGTGCAGGTCTTGACACAAGCCCTGTGCCATGCTTTGAAAATCCAGCCTACTGTATCTTCTTTTTACAGCTGAAACATATTGATAAGAAATGTTATTTATTTAAAAAAATATATGTTGAAATGTTGCACTGCATTTTGTTTTGGTCTCTTAGTTCTGTCTCTGCTCTCAGTTATCAGGGCTATAACATTCCATGGGAAACAGCATGATGTCATTTCAGTCTCAGCATAGTGTTCCTTCTGCTAACAACAGGTACTTTGAAACCCTTGGTGCATAAAAGTGAGTCCTGTAATAGTGTTACAATTACCTGCTGTGAGCTTTGGGAGCTGGAGCTTGCATCAAGCCATGCATCAACCCCAATGTTTGGCACAACTGCCCCAAACTCCTTTCATGCAACTGCATCCAATTTTAGTACACTGGGTGCAGTTGCAACAGTTGTCACAATTTATGGCAGCTTGTGCCAAATAAAAAGGGTTCCCCAAATGGTGCAAGTTAGAATAGGGGGGGAGCTGGTCTTACTTGTGACATTTGGTGCACCTAACTGAGAATCACTATAACTGCTGAAGGAATGCCACAAGCCCTCTGTGCCATATGTTCAGTGCATCATGGACTTGAGGCATTTGCAAGTCTTTCAAAAACTGGGCCTACTGTTACTAAGTCAGAGTTTTTGAAATTGGATTAAATTATGTCCTAGTTGTAAAAATTGGACATGAAGCAAGTTGCATTTATGTCCATTTTTTTATGCACTAGAAAACTGCATCTTCACATAGTGGGGCCAGATTCACAGAGCCCTCGAAAATCCTGCAGCTGTGGGAAAAAAACAGTGTAAGAGGGTTGCCACTTGTGGTGGTGCAGTTTTTCCCACAGCTGCAGTAGACTGAAAATGTAAATCTCCACAGGTGCAAAGAATTTGGTTCACAACTGGAGTTGTGGAGTGAGACTTAGTCCTGCTTTGTTTTGTGAATCTATCTCATGCAATGTAAACTCCCCCCACCTTTCTTTAGAAAGATCCTGCTTTCCCATTGTAAGTCAATGACAATGATATATGAGCTACTGGGGATCATTGCAAAGCTATGAGGGCCAATCTATATTGTTCAATGTTTTGGAGAATAGAATATGGTGTTAGTAGTGCTTCTGTAACTGTAATTTACTTTTTGTCTTTTCTCAATTCCCACCCTTGGTGCTATAGGTAAGCCAGGTAGTGAGTAGGGAATAGAAAGCCCAGCACCAATGGTGAGCAGAGTGCCGGAGAAAGAGGAGGCAAGGGTGGATGGTGGATGATGCCATTCCACTTCACCCCACCCTGCAGAGAGCAACAGGTGTTGGGGTGTGCATTGGAGCCTTCGGCCTTTATGCTCACCCCATTCCATAAGGAAATAAGCTAAGATGGGTGCAATATAGGAGAATGGGGTGAATGTTAGGGTGATGAAACCCATGGCACACCTCCATGCCTGTCAGTGGCTATAGGGTGGGGGGGGTAGAATTCTGCAAACTTTATGGCTGATGAATCCAAGTTACGTCCCTGACACCTGTCAGTCTCTACAGGGTGGGTGTATGGTTGAAAACCTTAGCACCCCAGGTGTTTGTTGGTATTTTAACTCCAAATTTTCAACAGTGGCTTTTTGGGACCCCACCTCATGAACAGTGGTGCTATCATTTCGTTACTCAATCCTGAAAGATGATTTCACACAGCAACTGCACCATTGGGAGCCACAGGTACATAAACACATTTCGGGCAGGATGCAGAAAATGACAGCTGTACTGTTCATGAGAAGGTGTAAATAAAATGGCAATGTTGAAAATCTGGAGAGAAAATATGAAAAATTTGCAAACTTACAAACGTGCATAGATATTGCACAATGCATGCCCATAATGCAGTCATTTTGGGGATTATTTTTACCAGATTTTAAACATGGGCATTCTGGGACCTCTCCTCATGGACAGTAGCACTGTAATTTTGTTACTCTGTCCCAAAAGTTGATTTTGCACTGTGACTGCACCCATTGGGCACCACAGGTGCAAAAACATGTTTCAGGCAGGATGTAAAAAATGACAGCTGTACTGTTCACAAAGAGGTGTGCCAAAATGGCATTGTTGAAAATCTGGAGTGAAAATATTAAAAATTCTCAAAGTTACGAGCATGCTTGGAAATTACACAATGCACGCTAGTGACTTAGTCATTTTTTGGAATGTTTTCACCAAATTTGCAACATAGGCTTTTTGGGAGCCCACATCATGAACAGTGGCACTATTGTTTTGTTAATCAGTCCCGAAAGGTGCACAGTGACTGCAAAATCACCTTTCAGGACTGAATAATGAAATGACAGTGACTGATTTTATGAGGTGGGGTCCCAAGAACCCCATGTTGAAAATGTGGAGCCAAAAGTAAAGAAAACTGTCTTCGATATCTACATAAGTTGAAAAACCCTCATTTATGCCATTATACAGTTTACTGGCATTTCTTCAGTTTGTGGTCGGCTTTGAAGAGTGCAGATGTGTTCCCAGTCCACCGAAGATCACCTCGCTGACCTTCACAGGTAAGTATGGTTTGAGGGGGTGCGGGGAGGTGGGGTTCCCAGAAGGTGGGTGTGGGTTGGGGGAGGGGGCGCCATGGACAATGAGGGACCGTTTTCTTGTTTTGCAGGAAAAAAAAAACCTCTGGGGAAGATTTTTGTTTTTACAGGCGACACTAAAACATTTGGACACACAGGGGTGGGCTTCAAGTGTGGCACCAGTTTTTTTGGGGGGAGAGAGGGACTGGAGCCAATGGGGATTGGGCACCTCATCAGCAAATAAAGAGTGCCTGTGTTGGGGGGGCCTGATTCCAAGGGGGATGGAGCATCCCCGTTGGCAGACAAATAAACTGGGGGGGGGCATTATGCTGATGGGGTGGAGCACTCCATCGGCAAACAAATTGAACTGTGGAGGGGGTATGCTGACAGGGAGATTGGGCACCCCTGAAGTCTTTCTAGGGATTGTGAGAGGCAAATGGTGAGAGCCGCCACCATGTTTATTGAAATGTTTCACCAGGAATGGCATATAATGGAGGCATGTCAGATCTGCTGCAGCAATGACGAGCCTGTCTCTCATTGCAGCGGCAGATTTCTTTCAAGTTGGTGGTACTTTCTGGAACTGCTGTCATCAGCAGCATGCTTACTGGTTGGTGGCTGAGGGACACACTGGCTAAAGCATCCCTTGGATTTGCCACAACACTGACACAGCTTTAAAAGTGCTAGTACAGTGCCACTACTGCAAAATGTTGCTTGCGCATGTGTGCAAGCCAACATAAAAAGGGGATGACTGAATCAGCCCGAGAGGCCTAGTCAAAAGGAAAAAAGGGGATGGAAGAGGGGTAAACATTGGAAAAATAAGGGGGGATGTGGAGGAGGTGAGTAGGAGTGAGAGGGGATAGGTGAATTTAAGTGAGGCAGGGATGAAGTGCATCAGGGCAAGGTAAACAAGGGGAGAGGTTGTAGTTATCAAGTTATTAAGTGCTAGAACACTGCTCAGTAGGAGTGTTAGTGGAAACAGTCACAGATGGCATTAGCAACTAGTTTTCGTCTAAGCTTCCGCTTAAATGAGTCCAGTGTGGCTGCACAAGGAATGTCATACTGAAGGGAGTTAAACCAATGTGGGTCTCTGTAGGTGAAGGACCTTTGTCCTTGGGAAGTACGACAATGAGAGATCTTTAAAATTTGGCGATCAGGCCTTCTGGTATGATGTGTGTTGATGGAGGGGAAGAGGAGCTTCTGAACCCCAAGGGGCATCATATCTAAGCTAACTTTTTTTGCAAGCATATATGTTTGATACTTAATTCTGCTTTTGTACTGGATCCAATTCACCTGAGTGTACAGGTCACAGGTGTGAGTCAGTCATGCAGATCAAGTTAGGAGCCAGCAGGCTTTCTTTAGTGTCATTTTGGTGCAACACAGGGCTGTGTCCATGCCAGACTCATAGATAACCAGCTTATAGTCAATAAGTGAGACAACCAAACTGTGTATAGCTACTGTAGGTTCAGAGCTTCCGAGGTCAGACTATGTTAGTGCTTGTAGAGCAGCCCAGTATGTGTATTGGCTGCTTTGGCAATATTGTCAGTATGGAGAGCATAGGACAGAGTGCTGTCAGTGGTGATCCCCAGATATTTAAAATGATGAACTAGCTCCAAGGGAGAGCCTACATTATTAGTGATAGAAAGAGGGCAGGATCTATGCCTGTTTAGGTGGTGGGTGAACAGCATAGTCTTTGTCTTTTTTTAGTCCATAATAAGCTTGTAGTCACTGAACCATCTTTCAGCGTCAGTGATATTTTGTTGAAGCCAGTTCTCAAGAACCTTGGAGTCAAGATCACTAGTGAAAATAACAGCGTCATCCGCATATAGTAGTATGTGATCCTGGCAGGAGTAAGGGAGCTTGTTTAGGAAAACACTAAACAAGATAGGTCCCAGAATGGAGCCTTGTGGGACTCCAGAGCTGACAGACCTACTGTCAGATAGGGTATTTCCTATCTTCACCTGCTGTGAGTGGTTACTTAGGTAACTTCTAAACCAGGTTACGGTATCATAGGATAGTCCAGTGTCGGTAAGCTGGTCAACCAAAATGGCACTGTTTAACACATCAAAGGCTTTGGTTAAATCAATGAAAGCTGCACCAACAAGATGATCCTTTCCAAAGGTGTTATGGATGAAGCCAATGAACTCTAGTAAGGCAGTAGTGGTGTTATGTCCATTCCTAAACCGGTGTTGTTGTGGACATTGTAACTGATATTTTTCCAAATATTCTACCAGCTGGTCAGTTACTACTCATTCCAGGGTTTACAAGAGTGGAGGGAGGATGGAGATTGGTCTGTAGTTCCCATGTGTAGGGTGTGATCCCCACTCTTATGTACAAGTGTCACTAGAGCAGACTTCCAATTATGCGGGAATTGCAAATGCCTAAGTGATAGGTTAATTATGTGGATTAGGGGTGCCATAATTTCATCCAGTGTAAGGGCAACAATTTTAAGATCAAGGTTATCCCCACTGAATCTTGATTTCCCTAACACCTTAAGGATATATTTCCTGGCTTCACATTCCATAATGACTTTGAAGTAGAACAGTGGATGAGTAGGTGGATGGTTGAGTTTCCTGAAGTGATCACATGTTGTGGTTGGGCAGAAGAAGTCGGTGGGAAGAACACTACTAAGATTAGTGAATGCATTGTTCAAAGTGTTAGCTATGGTTCTTGGATCAAGCGAAGGGGCACCATTGATATTAAGCATGGTAGGAGCTGATTTGGTTTCCTTCCCTGTGGCATCTTTAAGATTACTCAAGAACTTTCTGCCATCATTCCAGGTGTGAGAGAAGGCTTCTTTGTAGTACTGACTTTTTAGTCAGAGAGTGTACCTGTAGCCCTAGCCCTATGCCAGAGGTGATTCCTGGATTTCATGAGTTCAAGAAGGTCAGTAGTCATCCAAGGATTACAGTTGCCTTTGATTTTCTGTTTTTTAAAGGATCATGCTTGTCACAGTCAGCATTGAGTAAGTAGATGAATTTCTCAAGCGCTGTGTCGACATCACAGGTGGAGTAGACTGTCAGCCAGTCTTGATGAAGAAGGTCTGATTTATGTTGCTCAAGATGACAAAGGATAAGGACCCTATTAGTAGTTGTTCTGTTGGGGGAGCTAGGTGAATTTATTTGACCAACAAAACAAGTCAGGAGAGTGGTCACTAACAGCCTTAGGGAGAACAGTGGTGACAGAGATGTGCTCAGGGCAGTTTGAAAGTACCCAGTCCAGTAGAGTACTGGTCCTGGTTCTATAGTTCATTCTTGTTGGTGACTCAACAAGCTGGGTGAAGTGGACTGCTGAGACTGAGTCCTTGAAGGAGTTTACTTCAGGAGAGAGCCAATTGACATTGAAATCCCCCATCATTATAACTTCTGAGTTTAGACTCAGACTGCCTAGGCAGTCCATGAGAGAGTCAAAACCAGAGGCTGTCTGCCTGAGCAGGATATATATACTGATAATACAGCAATGGCTTTGTTGTGCTCACCAAGGAGCACTTAAATAGCAAGTGTGTGCATGTTGTCACCAGTGCTGGGTAGTGGCAGGATGAGACCTTGCAGTGTGTCCCTAAGGTAGATTGCAAGCTGCCACCTTGCTTGGTTAGTCTAGCCTGTCTGAAAACAGTGTAACCCAGAATCAACATAGATGTGTCTGGTACTTTAGGTGAGAGCCAAGTTTTGACTACAGAGAGAACAACAGGGTTGTGCTGTGAGACACAGACATGCAGATTGTCTAATTTAGGGAGGGTGCTTCAGATGTTGATTGATGCAAGTGTAAGCGTCCTAGTTTTCTTCACATGGGTGTTTTGCTTTTGAGGTGGGCTAGGGTTGGGCTGTATATTGCCAGAGAGCAGCAATAGCATCAATGCCAATATTTGTAGATATTCCTTTAATTGCTTGTTATTGATTCTGTGCAACTTTCTCTGGGTGCAATGCAAGTTACATTTTACCTGCATGATGAAGAGTTCAGGAAGGATTGGCGGGGGGGGTCCCAGGTAGCATGGTGATCCAGCAGCCACCTACAGCTGGGTGGTGGTATGTCCCCTTGCATGTTAAGAACATTGACATCACAGCTTGGGGTTGAGGTTCTGGTGTCATAAACAAAGAGAATGTCTCTTTCCAAACTAGGTTGTGCTGGCGCTGGCTCCCTGTTACTTTCTAAGCTTAAAGGGGTTAGCAATGTGAGCAGTATTATGCTTCTGGGCAACAGATAAGTTATAGGAGTCATTGTAGTAACAATAATTGAGTGTACTTCCCAGACCAGAAGTACAGTGGTATTGGATAGTGATATTTGTGCAGAGAAAGAGGGAGACAGAAAGAGACAGAGAGGGTTGTGCAGACAACTACAGTTGATGTGCACTAAGTTGAGTCAGTCCTGTTAATGGTTAAGCCTGACTATTGTAACCACCAATTAGGAGAGTGGAATAATGGGGGCATATCCCTTGTGGGGGAGAAAGAGTATTTAATAGAGGTCAGAGCAGTGGTGGGAGGTCGGGGCAGTGGTGGGAGGGTGGAAAAAATAGAAACTAGCTAGCTGGTAGGAAAAAATACAGCAATAAGTAGAGAAAAGTGGGAAGGCAGAGGAGGTAGAAAGAGTAGCCAATTGGAAGCACCCAAAATTCAGGAGCAGTCAATCTGCTTGTATTCTCAGGACTGCTAGGAAAATTGAAGCTGGAGGCATGTAGAAGGGTAGACTTAAAGCCGGGGAGAAGTCACTGAGATTGGTGAACAGGTCTTCAGGAGGGCTGGCAGTGCAACGGAGGCTGAAAAGGAAGCCACACCATGCCACAGCAGAGAATGCCAATTCAGGGCTGCAGTGGTAGCCAGGGAGAAATCCCCGAGGTTGTTGAACAAGTTTTCAGGAGGGCTGGTGGTGTGGTGGCAGCTGAGCAAAAAGCCACACCAAGCCACAGCAGGGAGCACCTGTTCAGGGCCGAGGTGGAACCCAGGGAAATGTCAATGAGTTTTGCAAACAGGTCTTCAGAAGGGCTGGGGGTGCAGCAGCTGAGCAAGAAGCCACACTAAACAGCAGTAGGGATCACCCTTTCAGGACCGAGTGGTAGCTGGAGAGAAGTCACTGAGATCCAAGAATAGGTCTTCAGGAGGGCTGGCAGTGTGGCAGATGCTGAGCAAGAAGCCACACCAAGCCACAGAAGGAAGCACCTATTCAGGGCCGAGATGGTAGCCAGGGAGAAATCACCGAAGTCAGCGAACAAGTTTTCAGGAGGGCTGGTGGTGTGGTGGCAGCTGAGCAAAAAGCCGCACCAAGCCACAGTGCCCATTCAGGGCTGAGGTGGTAGCCATGGAGAAGTCACTGAGGTCAGTGAACAGGTCTTCAGGAGGGCTGGCAGTGCTGCAACTGAGCAAGAAGCCACATCAAGCCACAGCAGGGAGTGCCCATTCAGGACTGAGGTGGTAGTCGAGGAGAAGTCACAGAGGTCAATGAACAGGTCTTCAGGAGGGCTGGCAGTGTGGCAGTGGCTGAGCAAGAAGCCACACCAAGCTGAAGCAGTGAACACTCATTCAGGGCCAAGGTGGTCTCGGGGCGGGTGAGTCTGTTCAATGATGCATTCTGGACAGTGAATTTTGAGACTAAAAAGGTAGGTCCATTCTGAAGGAGTGTCCAGATCCTGAATATGGATTAAGTCCAGCTGGAAAAGAGGTGAACATGGTCCAGTATTGCAATGTCATATTTGCTACAATGAAGAGCATGAGCTGATTAAATGAGCTTCCTGACTCTAAACTGTGGGAAGTATGATGGGTTATGAAATTCTTAAAGTAATCTTTCAGACTTTCTAGAGGGTTTGACATCCGGATAAGGGTTTCAAGGCTTAGAGTTCAGCAATGTGCAATATGGTGCTATGTAGACATCTATGAAGATGATGAAGGACTCGGACAGAAGCTTTAGGTACCTGGTAGGAAGGCTTAACATGTAAAATTGTAGACCAATAAAGGAAGGGTGGCATGGTTATTAAGCAGTTGGTACATCTCAGAAGGAATTAGGGTCACATTTCCAGGTAAAATGATAGGAGTGAAGGAGGCTCCGCTAAATCTTTGATCCTATGAAGACAATGGAGGCAGGGATGCCCATCCCGCTTGAATTAACAGGATACGTAAGAAAGCATCCTTCAGAGTTCATTGAGGGATGAGATCTTCTGTAGTCCAATCGAATGGGATTCTAGAAATGGGTCCTAGGGAGGTGATTGGGAAGTATTGATGATTCTATGATGGTGTAAGAGTCTATAGGGCACGCAGTTCAAGGGTTGTTGCTAGAAGAAGGTTTCCTCAACTGAGATGAACAGGTACTCTGTAGAGTGTTGGAAGGAAGCTGTTATGATAGCCAAGCTAGGAGTATGAGATGGATGAATGGGTAGGAGTAGTTGATCAGGCAGGGATGCTGGACATTGACAGTTGTAGGAATGCTCAAAAAGAGACACAGCAAATGTGCAGGAGCCCAGAGCCACAAGAGTGGCAAAAAGGAAAACAGCAGTCCCAGGATGGAGGGAAATGTCCAAGTAGAAGTTCACTGACAGAAGGAAGGAGCTGAAGAAGAAGAAGAAGAAGAAGAAGAAGAAGATGGCTGTGGCTGAGCAGTAGAGATATTGGCAGGTACAGGGACGGTACAGGACTGGGACAAACACTGCAGCATACCAGAATAGAATGCAGGAAAACTGAATCAGACCTTGGCATGAGATCCATGGCAAACCAAGAATCGAATCCAGGTACAAGGTGCTGCAAAGTTGAGGTGCAAGGGTCCCAACTATGAAGGCGATGGTGATCTGGAACAGTTGGTAGCAAGGTGCTACATTGATGGGGAATGGGTTCCACCTCCAAAGGAGATGGTGCACTGGAATTACTGACAGGAAAAGTGCATCAGCGATGGGAATGGGTTCCCACCTCTAAAGGGGATGGCAAGCTGGAATTGCTGATAGGGAATTGCACAGGAATCACCAATGGAAGACCACTGGAAGACCCCTGGATGAGACAAGGGCAGCATAAGGAAAAAACTGCAGAAGGCCTCAGGAACATGTCCATGAAGTGGAGCAAGTGGCACATATCCAGAAGAAAGCAAGGGGGAATGCAGGCAGACTATGGCAATAGGGAGCTGAAGGTCTGGAGGTTGGAGGAAGTTGAGTCAGAAGACAAGCCACAATAATGATGCAAAAGCACATGGGAGGAGGTGGAAGGCAAGCAGCAAGAAGTCCAGGAGTCCTATGTACTGAGTGGAGGCAGAGACCGAACAAATTTTCAGGATCCAAATCCAGAACATGAGGAAACCAAAGCAGGGACAAGCACATCAATTCCATGGAGGTATAAGAGGTAGCTGGGTGAGATAGGAGATTGAAGGCAAATGGGGAATAGTGGTCCCATTCCCAAAGGGAATGTGACAACCAGGTAACAGGTAGAGAATGCAGTTGGTTGAAACTGTAGATCGAAGACACAAGCTCCCATCCCTGGTAGTCAGGGTGAGATAACCTTCACTCGATGCCATACCAGGCAGAGTTAGGGACAGAGACTGTCACAAGTTGGCTGGGTATAAACTGGTTGAAACTAGGGGTAGAGGAAGCAGGCTTCCATCCCCAGTAGACAGGGGAAGCCTACCTGCACTGCTATGCCTCAGTAGGCAGAGTTAGGGACAAGACTGTCAAACTGCTGGTATGAGCTGATCAAGGAAAAGGCAGCTTACAGCTGTGTAGTAAAAGTTAGGTAAATAAAAGAAATGGGACAAAATGGATGGTAGTAAATAAGAAATTAGAGAATGGGAGGAGGAAGAGTACCTGAGGTGCCATGAAGGCAGAGATAGTGTAATCCAGATGGGAGTGTGCAGCGCAGTAATGGAATATGATGGACAACTGAAGGCCATGTAGGCTGCAAGGGCAATGGGTTATGTTAGGGTAGCAAAAGCCCTGTAGGCAAGATGGCAGGGCAAATCATAGAAGTTACATAAAGCGTGCTCTTGCTGAGTAGAGTCATGATGCCCCACCAGGACGCCTCAGTACCCCACCATGGGAATGACAGGGAAGTCATGGTCTGAGCGAGATGAGACCAAACAGCAACTGGAATGGTGGTAGGGTAGGAACTTGAAAGAGACTCCAGTATGGCAAGGTATTTATTTATTTATTTATTTATAGATACATAGACAGTGTCTGCAGATAAGGGCCTATGGTCCACCCAGTCTGCCCATTTGAGCTTGTAAGTTCAGTTTGTTTTCCTAGAAGTCTGTTGCCCCTTATCCCTGACCTCCAGAATTCCTTTATGTCTATCCCATACATTCTTAAATCCGTGATTGTTTCAGCCCCCACCACTTCCTCTGGCAGGGTGTTCCACTTGTCCACCACCCGTTCTGTGAAGAAATTCTTTCTCATGTTTCCTCTGAATCATCCTCCCTCCAACTTCATCCCATGCCCTCTAGTCCTGGAACATCTTTTTCACTTAAAAATAGTGTTTTCCTGCACCCTGTTCCTCCCTGTAAGATACTTGTATGTCTCTATCATATCCCCTCTCTCCCTCCTCTCCTCCAGGGAGTACATGTTCAGTTCCTTCAACCTGTCTTCATAGGACTTGTGATGCAATCCATGCACCATCTTTGTTGCCCTCTTCTGAACCTTCTCTACCCTGTCTATGTCCTTACGTAGGTATGGTCTCCAGAACTGTACACTGTACTCCAGGTGGGGCCTCACTAGTGTCAAAATACTTATCTTCTGTCCCACTGCTGGTCTCAAACCCTGTACCCTTGCCACCAGAGTTATGTATTTATTTATTTAAAATTTTTACCAGAAAAGCATACTGAGCAGAATGCTACTAGATTCCAAATGCATCCTGGTGGTACGGCAGAGTACAAGGACATTTTAAGTACAACATTTAGTAGTGAGGACCAGGAAACAGTAATGGAGTACATAATGCAAGAAAGTACATACAATATAGAAGTACCAGGTACAGAGTACATAATACAATGCAGCAGTTGGAGGTTAGAACCAGGTGGTTGTAGAGACTATGCTAAGATACCCACATACATCACAGTGCTGCAGGACTGTGCTTATTCCAACAACTTGGAGGGGTTGGCCTTAAGGCAGGCAGGATAGTTAGTCACATGTACAGGTGGAGGAGAAATGAGTTTGAGTAGTGAATTTAGTTGTTGGTTGGAGGAGGTTTGCTGAATGGCCATGGGTAGGGAATTCCATAGTTTAGGCCTGCAATATTGCCTGGCCTCCGGTGGTGGACACATGTGGGATGGATAGGAGCCTAGCATCATTTTTACAACTGTGGGCAGAGCCAACTGGAGTATTGCGTGTTCAAAATGAGTGATGTCATGTTTTCTGTCCATGGAACTGACTGAAGGTGTAAATAATCTCCTCTGCCTTACCCTCCTCCAAGAAATGTTTTCCGCCCTCAAATAAATACGCTTTCATGTTAGTCAATGGTTGCAGGGTACTATTTTCTTTCTTAAATGGGTGGTACAAGAACTGGAACCTAAGTAGTGGGAGGCAGCATTTTTTTGAGGGGGAAATAAGATCCAACCCACCTCCACCCAAGAAGCTCCTAAAGATCCACCTCACCTTTTTTTATTCATGTGGGAGGGGCATGAGGTGGATCTATCAGGTTGAAAGAAGACTCACTAGTTTGGGATCTGGACCAAGGAACAGAACACATCTGTGGAGTTCCTGCATTTTGTTAAGGACTAGGAGAACATATAATACTTAATGCCTTCAAACTGACTTAAAAACCTTTGGAACGAATGATTATCAGAGTCACCTGGTGTCTCAAAAGGAAAGATGAAGAAGTGTCTGAAAACTACAGCTTCCAAGGATTCAGCTTTCAAAGAAAATAGACAGATTTCAGGTATTTCTTAAACATTTATATACTAAAAACAAAGTTCAGCTTTTGGGATTAACAATATGTATTTAATATATATATATATATATATATATATATATAGTTTGTCTTTTTAGTAGTTTCAAAATCTTGAAAGCATTGGTGTTAGTAATGCATTTAGAAATAAATGTTTTAGTTGTCTTTACAGATAAATCATGCAGGTTCATCTGAGGGTACATTATTTGGGGGAAGGGGTTCACATTATTTTAATCATGGGCACAGTTCTTGGCAAGCACAGTCTGTGATGAAGTGTATTTCTCTTTTTAAGTTTGAGAAGTGGAGTTGACTTGTACATGTTAAAAATACCAGCTGCAATTAACAACTACTTGTAGAAACAAAATGCTGCTTTTTTTCCTACTTACTTTTTTCCTGGTTCAGTTTATATCAGTGAAAAGAAGGACTGGAACAACTATCCCCTAGGCACCTCACAGCACCTCATTAAGCCATTTGACACCACCATCTTAAGAGCAGTCAGTATGCTACTTTTGCAGGACATTGCATAGCAAGAGACCCAGCCTTGCCTTTTTACAAATAATATACCAACTTTATTCTCAGGCAGGCAGTTCTGGGCTACTGTTTATATTCTACTGAATCTTCTTAATTTGCAGTTTGTGACTATAGGTGTTTACAACTGAATGATAATAACCACATTTGCTTCACTTGCAAATAGGTAGGCATTTGTGTGTCTAATTTCTGTTTGACTTACTGTAGGTTACACATAGAATCTGAAAAATTCATAACATGCTGTATTGTGATACAATGAACTGATAAATGGGGATTTTGGTTTGTTTTACAAATTCATTTTTTCTGACCATGGATATATTAAAACAAAAATTCCTTAACAAAATGTTTTTAAATAAAGAGTTTAGCAGTAATTTAGTTGATATGGTGTAAAGAGCTGCTCCCTGGAAAATTATCTGTTTTTTTGGGGGCTGTCACAAATGTTTTTAAATAAAGAGTGTAGTAGTAATTTAGTTCATATGGTGTAAAGAGCTGCTCCCTGGAAAATTATCTGGTGGGGGGGGGCTGCCACAAGCAGAATGGGACTTCACAGATGGGGGAACTCACAACAGGAAAATAAGCATGTTGGCATTAAAAGCTTAGTGGTGTGGATGTAGAGGTACCAGTATTTAAGCATGACTTTGGTAGAGGATTAATTGTGACTGGGGGGGAGATGAGGCAGGGAGTGAGTCTTGATATTTTTAGCATAATGGTTTTCAGAAACTTCAGCCTTCAATGGGTTACACTCTGCAGCCATCTGTACAGTATATCACTAAGCCACATGCAGTGTGGTAAGGGTAAAACCCATATCACCAGACCAGGACCAGTGCTGTAAAATCTGCACTGGGCACAGCTTGTGCAAATATTACCAATCCAGTGGAGCAGCAATAAAGTATTGCATTCAGAAAAGGGCTGATTTCTTCTTTGCTACCAAATAACATAATAGTGTGTTAAAAATAGATTCCTCTGCCGGAGCCTCATTACTACGCTGCCTGTGTGTGTGTGTGTGTGTGTGTGTGTGTGTGTGTGTATAGGAAGTTTTAGAGCATTATTTTTCCTCTGGCTTGAGGAATTAATGGAGCCCACAGAAAGTTAACTCATTATCTTCTAGCAGTCAGAACTTTCTGCATAAAAAGTTCCCCTAGGCCCTTCATAACACCTCATTAAGCCATTTGACATCACCATCCTAAAAGCAGTCAGTGTGCTTCTTTGCAGGACATTGCATAGCAAGAGTCCCATCCTTGCCTTTTTCCAAATAATACACCAACTTCATTCTCAGTCAGGCAGTTCTGGGCTGGGCTACTGTTTATATTCTACTGAACCTTCTTAACTTGTAATTTGTGACTATAGGTGTTTACAAATGAATGATAGTAACCACATTTGCTTCACTTGCAAATGCGTAGGCATTTGTGTGTCTGATTTCTGTTTGACTTACTGTAGGTTACACATAGAATCTGATAAGTTCATAGCATGCTTTATTGTGATTCAGTGAACTGGTAAATTGGTATTTTGGTTTCTTTTACAAATTCCTTTCTCCTGATCATGGATACATTACAACAAAAATTTCTCAACAACATTTTTACAAATAAGCAGTTTAGCAGTAATGTAGTTGATATGGTGTAAAGAGCTGCTCCCTTGAAAATTACCTGGTTTTGGGGGTTGGGGATTGCCACAAGTGGAATGGGACTTCACAGATGGGGGAGTTCATAACAGCAGAAGTGGCATGTTGGCATTAAAAGCTTAGTGGTATGGGTATAGAAACACCAGTATTTAAGCATGACTTTGGTAGAGGATTAATTGTGATGGGGGGAGTGAGTCTTGGTATTTTAAACATAATGATTTTCTAAAACTTCAGCCTTCAATGGGTTAGACTATGTAGCCATCTGTACATTATATCACTAAGCCACATGCAGTGGGGGGTATGGGTAAAACCCAGATCACCAGACCCAGGCAAGAGCTGTAAAATCTGGACTGGGCACAGCTTGTGCAAATATTGCTGATCCGGAGGAGCAGCAATAAAAGATAAACTATGCAATACCCTCAATAACACACCTACCCCAGTTTACATTTACCTGATGCCCATTTTTAGGCCTTATATAGTAATATCTTCCTTCAAGAGAACAGCTTGTAATTAAATGTGTTGAATTTACATTGGCATTTGGGCATATGCACTTTTAAATTATATGAATTTTGTGTGTGAACTATATATGTCTCTAAAAAAAACAAACACATCAAATGTTTTCAAAAACTTGTCTCAACATTGTGTTTATCTTCCACCTTGTCACAGCATACAGTTGTCCCAGCAGTGTTCTCAGTTAGGGTACAGTACCTTCATGTATATGATGGCCAGGTTCTGTTGAGTTGATTGCTATAACAGTGCATAGAATAAGATGCAAAACATATAGGTAACTGTAATACAGATGGTGGTATTATCTTTAATTATACAATGGCAAGGAACAATGTAAGAAGCAGATTGGCTGCTGACCCATTGAAACAGTGATGTTATTACACAAACATAGAATTTGATGGCAGATAAAGACCGCTTGGCACACCCAGTCTGCCCATTTCCCTACCTAATGGATAAGCTGCAGATCCTAGTTAACCAACAACCTACTTCCTCCTACCCCCCCAACCCCTAGAATTGCCTTACGACTGTCCCATGCATGCTTGAATTCCACCACTGTTTTTGATTCCATAACCTCCACCAGAAGGCTGTTCCATGCATCCACAACCCTCTCTGTGAAAAAATACTTCCTTACATTACCTCTGAGCCATGCCACCATCTTCAAATTGTGCCCCCTTATTCTTGCACACCTCTTTTTCTGAAAGATGCTACCCTCTTGGACTTTGTTGATTCCCTTGAGGTACTTGAAAGTTTCTATAATGTCCCACCTCTCCCTCCTTTCCTCAAGGTTATACATATTAAACTCCTTAAGTTTCTCTTCATATGTCTTCCGGGGCAGACCGTGCACCATTTTAGTTGCCCTCTTCTGGACTGCCTCCATCCTGTTTATGTCTTTGAGGAGATTGGGGTCTCCAGAACTGCATGCAGTGTGCCAGATGGGGTCTCACCAGCTGTCTGTACAGAGGGATAGCAACTTCCTGTTTTCTACTGGTGATGCCTCTCCCTATGCATCTCAGTATCCCTCCAGCATTGCTTACTGCCCGCTCACTTTGCTTGTCCACCTTTAGGGCATCTGATATGACTACCCCCAGGTCCCTTTTCATTTTTGTTGTTGTTAGTATCTCACCCCCCATTGCATACTCTTCCCCTTGGATTTTGTTTCCCAGGTGCATTACCTTGCACTTCTTAGCATTGAATCTTAGCTGCCATATATTTGACCATTCCTCCAACCTTGCCAAGCCCCTTCTCATCCTTTCCACCCCACCTTGTGTATCAACTCTGTTGCAGATGTTTGTGTCATCTGCAAAGAGACATACTTTTCCTTCCAGTCCCTCTGCAATGTCGCTTATAAAGAAATTGAAGAAGACCAATCCTAGTACTGAACCCTGTGGTACCCCCACTAGTAACCCCCTTTCTTCAAAGTGGACTCCATTTACTATAACCCTCTGTGTCCTGTTCTCCAGCCAATTCTTTACCCAGGCTACCATCTTGGGACTCACTCCCAGGCTGGCTAACTTGTATATTAATCTTTTGTGTGGGACTGTGTCAAATCCCTTGCTAAAGTCTAGGGGAGGTCATGTCCACAGCCCCTCCCTGATCTACTACTTTGGTCACCCGGTAAAAGAAATTGATTAGATTCATCTGACATGACCTTTTCACTGTGAATCCATGCTGTCTTGGGTCCTGTGCCCCTCTGGCCTCTAGGTACTCGACAATTATTTCCTTCAGATGTGATTCCATCATTTTCCCTATCACTGAGGTTAAACTAACAGGTCTGTGGTTGCCTGCTTCTGCCCTGCTCCCATTTTTGTGAAGTGGAATCACATCTGCCCTCCTCCAGTCCTCAGGTACCACCCCATCCTCCAATGATTTGTTAAAGAGGGTAGTCAGCGGTGTCGCTAGTTCTACCCTTAGTTCTTTTTGATTTCTGGGATGAATCCCATCAAGCCTCATTGCTTTGTCCACCTTCAGTTTTAACAGTTCTTTCAGAACACTTTCTTCTGTAAATGGGCTGGTATCAACTTCTGTATCCAGAGTGTTTCTATTGTTTGGTTTAGGTACCTCCCCCTCTTCATTTGTGAATACTGAGCAAAAATTTTGTTTAGTATCTCTGCCTTTTCACAGTCTTCCTCTGCCCAACCCCCCCTTATTAAGCCTAACTATCCCTCCCTTGGTTTTCCTTCACTCCCTGATGTACCTATAAAAGTTTTTATCCCCCTTCTTAACTGTGTTGGCTATCTTCTCCTCAGTTTGGGCCTTTGCTGTTCTGACTGCCTTCCCAGCTTCCTTTTGCTTTAACTGATACAATTCTCTGTCCTGCTTCTTCTGTGTTTCCTTGTACTTCCTGCATGCTTTCTTTTTCTCCCTAACCTTCCCTGCCACCTCCCTCGAGAACCATAGTGGTTTCTTACATTGTTTTGTTTTGTTTATTTGCTTCACACAAAGGCTTGTGGTCTCTGTGATGGCAGTTTTGATTATTCCCCATTGTTCTTCCATACCTACTTCCTGCCCATTTGCTAGTGCATTCCTTATGCACTCACCCATTTTGGCAAAGCCAGCCCTTCTGAAGTCCAGTACCTTTGCTTTTGTATGGCTTGACTCTACTGCTGTGTTTATTGTGAACCATACTGCTCAATGGTCACTAGTTCCCAGATGGCTACCCACTTCAAAATCTGTGATCCTCTCGCCATCTCCATTTGAGAGTACCAGGTCTAAGATTGCGCCTTCTCAAGTGGGTTCCAATACAAGTTGTCTAAGACATGCCCCCTGTAAGGCATCTAAAATTATCCCACTGTTAGAAGTGGCTGCTGCAAATGTACTCCAATTAACATCTGGCATATTCAGATCCTCCATCAGCAATATCTCCCCTTTATCTGCCATTCTAAGGATACTTCCTATCATTTCCTTGTCCATGTTCTCCCCCTAAGATGGGGGTCTGTATACAACCCCGTGTGGACTGTGGTGCCATTGCCTGTCTCCAAATTGACCCACAGCGCTTCCTCTCCTCCCTGTTTAGCCTTTTGTTTCATAGCTTTGATTCCTTCTGTTATGTAGAGAGCTACTCCTCCTCTTTTACCTTCCCTGTCCCTCCTGTAGATAGTATATCCTGGTATGTTTATGTCCCTTTCATGGTTCTGTGTGTACCATGTTTCTGTGACTGCCACGATATCCCAATGTTCCTCCTCCATCAAGGCCAGTAATTCAGGAAGCTTGTTACCCAGACTATGGGCATTAGTACTCATTGCTCTCCATTTTTTGCTGGCTTTACCTCTTGTAGCACTATCCCTGTCCTCATTGACTTTGCTTTCTCCATTCACCCCTGTCCTGCTCCCTACTGACCGTAGCTTTAGATTTGGATCATTCCTTGTATTTTCTCTTGAGAAATATTTTTCCACACTAACAAAAACATCCTTTAAAATGTATTTTTTATTCTGTGTATAACAACAAGCCATTGTATAATTGCAATAAGGCACTCCAGGGTGTGTGTTATTGTATAATAACGTCACTCCTGGGGTGATGGAAGCACTTTGCTTCACCTCGTGCTTCAACCCACCCCAGGAGTGACGTTATTACATGATGACACACACCCTGCCATGCCTTATTGCCTAAATATGCCCTTTCTCAATGTACTGTACTTTGAGTCACTTAGTGTAAGCAACAGCCTTCATGTGAACACTCTGGGCTTCTCTTTGACTCCTGATGTCTATTTGCTTTAGCTATTGTATATTGTTTGAACTGCTTTGGTCTTCTTGATGTGGTGCCTGTGTGCCTAAACTATGTAATCTGTTTTTCTACTGCTACCCATGTATCTCCAGTGAATGATTGTTATAACTGTCTGCTCTCTGAGCCATTATTTTTTGACTTGTTAACTGTGCTGTCTTTGTATTAGTTTCAATGAGGTGCCTTTGTAAATGAGTCTCTGTCTCAAAGGTTTGTAAATCTGATATTTTTTAAATAAATAAATGTTTATATTTAAGCCCTTGAAACACCCTTATCTAATAATGCATTCACAGTCATAGTGGCTCTGCCAGAGCTTGTTTCTTAGTGCATAAGCTGGAAGTGCAGAGGCGGTTAGTAAGGAATCAAGGAAGGAAGGCAGGCACTGGGTCCAGAACTTGGCCATGATCTGAGTGCAGTGGAACAGCCTACGTAGCTGGAGGGAGGTGAAACCCAGCATCTGGCAGAGGGCACAGTGATGCATTAAGGGTGGACAGTCTAGAGTGAAGTGACAGAAGGAGTTGAAGAGTTGGTCCAATCTGGCTAGGGTGGACTTGGGTACAGCACTGTAGACTATGTCCCCATAGTCAAATATAGGGAGGATCATTTTCTGTACCATGGCACAGCATGCTGGCAGCAGGATGCAGCCATGATTTCTGTAAAGAGCCCCCATCCTAGGGTGAAGCTTTTTGTGGATGTCATCGATGTGTACAGAAAAGTTGAGGTGCTGGTCAAGGCAGATCCTGAGATATCTAAAGAAGTTACAGTCCTCCAGGGATGTCCCATCCAGGCTATGAAATTTGGGGGTGGTGGGGAGCTGCGAGAGTCTCTACCTAGTGCCAAAGGTCCTGCAGACTGTTTTCTTGACATTGAGGGATAGTTTATTGGAGCAAAACCAGAGCTGAACATTGTTGAAGTCCTGCTGCAGTCTGGTTGCTACATTAGAGGTTGAAGGGCCAGACGTATACAGCACTGTGTCATCTGCATACATGTGAATGGATATGTGAGGGCAAGCCGAGTGTGGGTCATTTAGGAAGATGGAAAACAAGAGTGGTGCAAGGATGGAGCCTTATGGTATGCCAGAGGAGACAAGAAGGGGGGCAGAGATGGTGTTTCCAATATGGACTGAATGGTCTCTACCAGCTAGATAGGAGTGGAACCAGTTAGAAGCTCCATCTGAGAGGCCAGTGAGTTGGAGCTTGGACAGGAGGAGTGGGTGGGAAATAGTGTTGAACACCTTTGCCAGATCGACAAAGATTGCTGAGGTGATGAGGCCTTGGTCCATACCAGTATTGATGGAATTGGTATGCCTTAGCTGGGAGGTGGCGGTGGAGTGGGACTTCCTAAAATCAGACTGGTAAGGTGTGGAAAAGGATGAGGAGTCAAGGTAGGAGGAAAGATGTGAGAGGACCAGGTGTTCTTGAAGCTTAGCCAGTATTGGAAGGAGGGATATAGGGTGGTAGTTTCTTTGGACAGATGGATCACCACCTTTTGGGAAGAGGATGACCTTGGCACACTTCCAATCAGATGGGATGGAGGTCAGAGAGAAAGAAAGGTTGAAGAGCGCTGCCAGTGGGGATGCGATGGCAGTAGCAGACAGGTAAAGCATTTCTGAGTCCAGGCCAGTGTGGCATTTACCTTTGGATGGTTTTAAGGTGAGCAGAGCCTTTAATACTTCTTGTGGGGTGACCTGGGGAAAGGAGAAGGAGGAAGCTTGTGGAGGGGTTTGAGCTGAGGTGGGAGAGGTGTGGGGGAAATTTGTGCTGCAGTGTGGGAAGACAGCAGGGATGCAGGGCAGCTTGTGAAAAAGGAGCTGAACTCCTAGGCCACTAAGAAAGGGTCCATTTCAGGGCAGCTGCCTATGTTTAGAGCAGGGGTTGGGGATTGAGACGGTGGTGAAAAAAGTGATTTGTTCCCCACTATACCTATGGACAAGCCATAGGTATAGTGCGGAACAAGAAGCAAACAAATATAGCAGTTACACATGATGGATAAACCCAAACAATACAAAATACAGGAGATGTGCCAATGATGCAGGACTGAGGGAACGGAACAAAGGATGCAAAAAGGGGAGCAAGCATGAGCGTTTTGAGTGATAGGCATGCTAGAAAGTCAAGAAGTACCAGGGATAGAACAAGGTAACATGGAAATAATAGGCTGAGCAGGATATATAATTGCTGGGACCAATGTTCAATAGGTAATAAGCAGCAAAGATGATAGGCATAAACTGCTAGGAGAGGATGTCTACAAGGGTAGCCTGAGAGGAAGAGATACTGAGGAACTGCAGGTGTCAGACAAGGGTTAGAGGTAGCACAGGACTGAATGGGAGATGGGGCATGGAGATGGAGATGGGAGTGCCTGCCCGAGGAGCGAAAGGCCCAAAAGAAAACAAGGAGAGCACAGGACAAGAGAAGAATGAGGGATGGTAGGGGGACAAAGGAACAGGGAGGAGAAGAGCAGCTCTGGGAAGGTGAGGGCAGGAGGAGCCAAAGGACAGAGGGAGAGAAGGAAGGAGTGGAATTCATGTTTTTGTTTATATTGATGTTCGTTCATGTTTGATGTTGCAGAAGGGTGGGAGAGAGAGAGTGAGTAAATAAATGAAGGCCAAGCCAATCCACGGAGGTATCCGGACTCCAGGGCTGCATGCAGGGGAAGGCAAAATAATAATAAGACAAGGGGCAAGGGCAGTAGGAGCCTCAGACTAGAGATATACGATATACAAAGGAGAAAAGTAACAGGAGATGACTCCCAAGTAAGTTGAGGAATGCAAAGAAACACCATAATACCCCAGGCAAAATTGTCCACCTCGTGAGAGGGCACCCTGTTACCAAAAGCACAGCAGAAGAGCCACATCACACACTACAAAATAAATCAAAGGCTCACATTGAGGAAGTCCAAGAAGAGCAGCGGTCTTCCACCATCGTGACTGGCAGTCCAAAGGCAGCACACAGAGGTAAGACAGATGGGATTTGGGTAGACTGAACAGCCAGAGGTAACAAGCAGCAAGGGGAAGGAAACCAGGAGCACTGGGAGGAATGAAACTGGGAGTCAACCACACAAGGAGTGGGAAAGCATGACAGAAGCAGTGGAAGGAATGAGGAGTACCGGGAGAGAACGGGTAAGCAAGATGGGAGGATGAGGGCTGGTAGATGAGGAACTCCCCACAGTGCAGGTGGAAGCAGAGCACTATGAAAGCTCAGTCAGCAAGGGGAAGGCATGTAAAGAGGGGCAGCTCTAAGAGGAGATAAAAAAAAATGCCCCAAAACACAACATAGATGAGGTAGGAGGATGAGCAAAAAGTCAGGGAAACTGGAAGGGGTGGCAGAAAACAAATGGGGAAAGAGCAACACAGAAACAAAACTGTGATATGGAGGAGAAAGGAGTGGAGGGGATAAATGCATGGAAGGGGTTGAGGAGACACAGTCCATGAGCCACACAGGAGCTAGCACTTATGAAGGGGGAGACTTTCACAGTGTGTTAAGAGGGGAACAGCTGTGGGAGGCTGCCTTTATTAGGGATGTGGAAGGAGCTATTATTCAACATTGAACCTCGAGCTTTAGCCCTCCTATTAGTATATCTTAGCAGTAAAATAGAGAGTAATATATGGGCAGGGGTGTGTAATAGTATTTCACGCACAGTGATGCATAATAAACCCAGAAAGTGTAAAAATTGATGGTTTTTTCAAGGTATCACACACCAAGGGTCTGTGGAAAAAAAAATTGCGCAAGCCGTACCGATATATATATATGTATTTTTTTATAATTGCTGAATTTTCTGTAGTACAGTGCGGTATGTGGAATTCCACCTGTGGAATTAGTGTGTAATGACCATTCCACCGGTGGAATTTTCACTAGAATTTCACTTGTTCACCTGCAGAATTCCACCTACTGTGATCTGTGGAAAAATATTCTGTGGAACAGTATCTTTTTCCACAGAAAATTATTCTGCAACAATTTCCACTGAAAATATTGAGATACATGGAATAATATTCCACAGAACAGTGATTTTTCCACAGAAAATCATTCCACAAATAGTTTATGCTGTGGAATTTCGCCATTACATTTCTGGCAGAATTTGGTGGAATGTCAGCGGAATTTCGAATATTCCACAGAATTTCATTCCACCGGAATTTGAAAATTCTGCACAGCACTTCTTTTCTGATCTACGTTGTCCTGCCTTCACTCTTACACAGAGTGGCCCTGGCACTGAGAACTTGAGTTTTTTTTCTGTTTCTCAGCTCTGCTGCCTGTTTTGGGCTGGCAAAGTCTTTTTCTTGCCTCAATGAAACTCCTCAAAGTTCAGTCCCTAGTCTGCTGCCTGTCCTAGTGTCAAATACCCAATGATGCAATGGGCAGTTTTTTCAGTGTATCACTGCTTTCGGCAGTTGGGTGTGGTTTTGGTGGTTCATGGTTTTATATAGAGAAAAGGACAAGCTTCATGTGCACTGCCCTCAGGTAGGTATTTACAAGTTAAAAGAACAACACCATAAAAGTACAAGGAGCTGTACACCAAAGCAGAAATTAAAACAAAAAGCTCAAATAACAAAATGTGCAACTCATGGTTTTTTTCAGCACAGCAAAGCAAAAGCATGGCACAGAACCCCCACACTTCATCTCTGAATGTAACACTCTATCAGGGGATGTAGTTTACAAGTAATGTAAAGCAATTTATAGTGTAGTGTGTTAGAATGTTGTTTACCTCTCCTTTTTATCCTATACCACAGTAGCTACATTCCTAGAATGCTGCTCAACCCTTCTGGGGTAGAACAGCGTTCTACAGTATATGCAGGCACAAGGGTGTTTTTTTCAATTCTGAATCAGCTGCCGCCTGACCATTAAACAGTTGAATGAATTTGTCAACAAAGATGGCCACAGCATTTTTTTCAAAACAATTATCTGAACAGGAGCAATTTATTCTCGAGAACGAGAATAAACAAACCAACAAAAAAACAACAAATGATATCCGCTTGCTGAATTCGTTCCTCCATGATAACGAGAAGCACAGACCCAGCACAGAAATACCTCACACAGAGCTGGACAATTTAGTAGCCAAATTCATTTTCAAAATACAAAGGATCGATGGCTCTGAATATGAGCCTAGTAGCCTACGAGGTTTCCTGGGTAGCATCGATAGGCATCTACTGAAACATAACTATGGTCACTACATATTTCACGGCAATGCAACAGTTTCAGGAAACTCTTAAAACACTAAAAGCCAAGCAAAAGCACCTAAAATGACAGGGTAAGGGGAATAAAACTAACAAAGCTGAAGCCCTGACTGACGAGGATAGACTGTTTTCAACTGGTACCATAGGTTTACATAACCCTACCTCGTTGCTAAACATGTTATTTTTCAATATCAGTCTATGTTTCGGTCTACGTACTAGTGAGCACTACTGCCTTAAGTGGGGAGACCTACAGCTATGCAAAGATTCAGCAGGAGAGTGCGACATCCAGTACAATGAGCGCCAGACCAAAACAAGGACTGGTGAAAACACCCGTGATGTCCACCTCATTAAACCACGAATGTATGAAAACAAAATAAATCCAGATAGGGATCGGATTGCTGCCTATATGAAGTATGCCACACAGATGCCACCTAAAATGCAAATCCCCAATGCCCCATTTTACCTGGCTGCCAACATAAACTACGTGCCAGGTAAACAAGGATCTCTATAGTTCCATAGCATGACAGTTGGTCATAACAAAATACAGGTAATGATGAGAGAAATGAAGGTTTCTGCAGGTCTTCCTGAAGACAAAAAATCACCAATCACTCCACCAGGAAAACCTGTATACAACGTCTACTTGATGGGAATGTGCCACCAACAGAAGTGACCCAAGTATCTGGACACAGAAACCTAGCCTCCATTAACAACTACTCAGTTATGACTGAAGCAAAGCAATGCAGAAACTTCTCACTGTTTGCTGGGACCAGCTCTGATGTAAAAAGCACCCCAGGTCCTAGCGTTTCACAATCTGTTTCTGTGATAAAGTCAGAGAAAACGTGTTTAACCCCAACAGTTCAACAAAATGTGCTACACCCTCATACTATTCCCCTTGACTTTTTGCATGGACTAACCTTGTTCAGCAGCAATTTGCATCTTTCAACAGGGTGTACACGTCAACTTTTTCAAAAATATGGAACTGCAAAAGCAACGCTGCATCTGTGTTCTGGATTCTTCCCAGGACAGTGATTAAGGTGAGAGAAAAACAAGTAAAGTAGCCTAACTGTTGATGTTCTGTGTGGTGGGGGTGGGAGGACAGGTTTACTCAGACATTACCTTTAGCGTAATCTGTGACAGTTCAAATGTTAACCAATCACGAATTAAGGTCATAGAGCAAAGGGCGTATTTAGGTGTAAATTGTGCAGCGGTTCACTGGAGGTTCACTGAAATTGTTTAAAAGTATGAAAAAAGGAAATCAAAATCCAAATTTAAACTAAAGGTAATGTTTATCTCTTTTTTTTTTCTTCTTCCCATGCTGCAGGTATCGCAGAGTTGCCCTGGCACCAAATTGAAAATGGATGTAAAAAATGCTGGCAATTTTGAGTAGAAGCATAGTTAAACTTTCTGTGTGATTATAGCTAAATAAATTGTTACTGCCTGACATAACTGGTACCTTTCTTTACCATGTGTCACATTATTTTCCTATTGACTGCTGCCTACAACATTCACTATAAAAAATACTGGCTGTGTAATCATGGTAGAACCCGATATGTTCTGCCACTTCGGGATTCTGATTCTCTGAGTCCTTTCGAGCTTTGCTCTCGAGGTCTATGGGAATCAAAATCCCTCTGTGGCAGAGCACACTTGTTCTACATGATTACTCAGCCAATATTCTCTATATTCTCTGCAATTGGTGATATACCATTTCTAAGTAAACTGAAGCTATCTGTATAACATGTCAGACACCTACCAAACAAGTGCTAGCGAAAAATATGAAGTTCATTGTAAAGAACTGCAGTATGGAACCCAGTTGACAAGGGATTGTAAAGAACCATTTGTCAAAGCCACATGTTTGCTTGCTTAAAGGGACTGTGTTTGGGAGACACTCAATGCATGTATATTGGATAATTTTATAATTCATATTGAAAATTACCACTTATCAGCAACCATTGAACATTTTCAACATACCTTCAAAACGTTTGTGTTTTTTTTAAAGATTTGGACCCTGAATTTTTTAACATAGTCTTTCTATGACCCCATTTCATGAACCTGGTAGGTGAATTTTTTCAAATCTGGTCAGAAAGGTGATTTCACTGAGCAACAGTGAAGTCATCTTTTTGGACAGATTTGAAACTTTTTACCTGCTTTGTTCATGCTGCGGAGTCATAAAAAGACTATTCTGAAATTCTGGAGTCAAAATATAGAAAATCATCAAACTTATGCGTGAACATTGAACATTTTCAATGTACCTTCATAAGTTGGTGTTTTTTTTGAAGATTTTGACCCTGAATTTTCAACACAGCCTTTTCATGATCCCAATTTATGTATCTGATTGGTGGAATGTTTCAAATCAGGCCTAAAATGTGGAGGGCCTGCAAAATCACCTTTTGGGATGGGCTTGAAAAGTTTCACCTCCCTAGTTGGTTGCCATCAATGTGGCAGAGGCAGTATCTGTAAATACTGCATAACTGATAAAACACATGTCCACCTTTAGGGTGTGTACACAGTAACAATCAAGTTATTCCTCAATTGGTTCACGCCATTTACTGTATACACCATTCAATATTTGTGCCCTAAAGTCTATGAGGGTCATACAACATGACCATAAAAAAGGGAATACAATAACACATACACTCTATTTCAGCAGAAGACTTCTATATACCTATAAAAATACACTTTGCCTTGTTCCACAATAAGAAGCCCAACACTTTTTGATATATCGGGATCAAACATGTGACTGCCTATACTGGGGAGGGGGGGACAGAGACAAGAGTTTGTTACAAAAGGAATCCAAATGCATTTAAAGCCTGCATACCTGGCCTGAACCCCCACGGCCTCAATGACAGTATTGATGTAATGCCATTTGTTTGATACAACATTTCTTTCTAAAGAAATATTTTTCAAATATAAATCATAGAAATGATACATTCTATTTTATAATAAGTATGTTTTTTAAACCATTTGTTTTCTTTATATTTGTTTCAGGATCTATGAGACTCAAACAGTTATGATACATGAAAAGTGTTTTTCATTGAAGGCTTGAATTCATTTATTAAAGATTGCTACAGTATTTGCTGCCTTTTAGAATTGCTAATACCCTTATCTGCGTTCCAAATAAGACATCTACAATGAATTATTTATTTTCTAAAATTTAACATTTTATTAATAACATATGCAAAAATCACAACTTTCCATAGAAGAGATAATTAAAAGTAATGTAGTGTATTACATCTGTTACAATAGGCTGAATCTTTTCCTATAGATAAAATAACTCTACTACCTTTTGTTTTGTAAGTATTATGGATTTAAAGCTAAAACATGCATAAGAATAATTGAATCAGTAAAGGGAGATGTAAGAGAACGTAAGAAGTACCAATATGATTTTAGAGCCTGTATCCCTTTTGGCCCACTATGCCAAAGTTCAATGTTTGTTATCCAGTTGATGCATTGGGTCTTGCATTGCTCCAGAACAATCAATGATGTCTCAGTGTAGACATCACAGTTCTATTACAAAGATAACATTAAGTAAGCAATAATACCCTCCAGGGTGGGCAGTATTGAGAAATACCGGACCGCCCAGGCCTTATAGCCCCTGGAAGGTCCAGTATTTCCCAATACCGCCCACCCTGGAAGGTATTATTGCACTTAGCAAATGGCTAATTTGTTGATATGGAAAAAAAAAAACTTTAGATAACTAAAAATAAAGAACAAAAAAATTACTTATTTGTAAAGTAGTCCATCTACTGACACATTTTGCCAGTTAGCCAGTAGAGGGCGCTACCATTTTGAGAGTGTGTGTGTTTTCACTTTGTGGTTTCTGTTTGTCCCCTCTCCCTGCCCCCCCCCACACAGAACACAAGCACACACACACACTGCACTGATAATAAAATGAAGTTTTATGTCCTCCCAAATCTGTGATGGGCTAGATTAAATTGTCTTCCCTGATGAGCTGTGGTCACGGGTAGTTGGCGGGTTTGCGGCAGCACTACCAACTTGCCAAGGATGGATGAAACTGAGCCAGCTGAAGGAAAAGTAATGCTGCAAAAAGAGGTACATTGCTGTCATTTTTTGTGGTGTCACCATTAGTTTGTGGGGGCTGGGATGCTGAGCGGGATACACTTTTAATAGTCTGGACTGTAAGAATCAGGGTGTGGAGCGCTCATGGAATTTTTATAACTTCTGCTGTCATACATGGAGAAGCGCTTGCCAGCTTGGCAGAGCTAACAGATTGGTCGGTGTTTGTGGGAGTGTGGGCCATGGTAACATCTGTGACTTGTGGGACTTTGCTGCGAGTGGTAGGTTTAATGGATTATTGAAATGTGTGTTTTTTTTTCCTTTTAAAGAGGGATTGTCACCAACATTTTTGGCATCAATAAATTCAGAATTTGAATTAGCATATCCTCAATCAGCCTCATGTCAAAAATCTGATCTGTAAGTTACTTCATTTAAAAGTTAAAAGACATTTTGTTCAGCCCGGTGGCACTGAGGGTTGAGGTGCTGGACGCCACACCTTGTGTCACACCAGTGACCCGGGTTTGGGAATGGACTCGGGTCACTGGGGGCTGGCATGGGAGAGGAAGGATTGAGCATCCCACAACTGCTCTCCTTCCTCTGGGGTGGGTGGGTGCAACGCATCGCACTGCAGTAGCAACTGGCAGAGGCCAATGTCTGGATGGGGGGGAGCATGGTGGGCTTCAGCTTGCCCATGCTCTGATGCCATTGCATGTCCAGCTCCCAGGAGGCAAGAAAAATGATGGAAAATAACAGGGCAACTTCTGCAGCTGATGGTTGTGCCCTGCACCCCCGGGCATGAGAGGTACCTTCACCAGAGTGTGGCTGACCCCATGTGCATGGGACGTATAAAGCCATGTGCCAGACCTGGTCTGGGCATGTGGGTGTTGGCAGCTAGAAATAGCTGAGTCCACTCCACAGTGGTGAAAAACAGGAGGAATAAAAAAAAAGTCATTTTGTAACCCTTAATTCACAGCCTGTTCAAAAAAGCCAGTTGCAGGGAATAGCTACTGATGATATCATCTCCTGAACTCACAACCTAGTCCTCCATGCAAGCTACCTTATATGCCTTATTTCTCCTACTGCAGTTTTAGCAGTAGGATGGGTCAGCACATGCACTTCCATAATGTGTAGATGCAAGGTACAATACTTCAGAATGTGATGTGTGTGGGGGGTGGAATGTAGCGGCAAATATGGCTTTAGAATAACAAAGTTGTGTGCAATTTTTAGAAAACTGCAGGTATGGGATTTAGAAATGTCACCAGGTTTCAATGACACAATCTCAGAAAGTAGCTGGAACACATTTTTTTCAGAATGTGGCAGACACACAATTTCAGAATGTGGTGGTGATGCACAATTTCAGAATGTGGTGGTGATACACAGTTTTGGAATGTAGCAGTTATGCACAGGTTTGGAATGTGGTGGTGATGCATAGGTTCGGAATGAGGCAGTGACGCACAATTTCAGAATGTGGCATTGATTCACAATTTTGGAATGCTCTGGTGATGTGCAATTTCACAATGTGGTAGTGAAGCACAATTTCAGAATGCTGCAGTGCTGCACAGCTTTGTAATGCAGTGGTGATGTGCAATTTTGGCATGCGGTGGTGATGCACACTTTTGGAATGTGGTGGTGATGCACAGGTTTGGAATGTGGTGGTGAAGTACAGGTTTGAAATGTGGCAGTACGCACAGGTTCAGAATGCATCAATGAAGCACAGGTTCAGAATGTGGTGGTGATGCACAGGTTTAGAATGTGGTGGTGATGTACAATTTTTGACTGCGTCATTGACACACCATTTCAGAATGTGGTAGTGATGTGCAATTTTGGAATGTGGTAATGACACATAATTTCTGAACATAGTAATGATGTACAGGCTCGGAATGTAGTAGTGGTGTACAACTTTGGACTGTGTTGGTGAAGCACAATTTCAGAATGCGGTAGGGAATGTCATGGTGATGCATAATTTTGGAATATAGTGGTGACATACAGGTTCGGAATGCAGTGGTGACGCACAGGTTTGGAATGTGGCAGTGATGCACAGGTTCAGTATGCAGTGGTGATGCACAGGTTCAGCATGTGGTGGTGACACACAGGTTTGGAATATGGCAGTGACGTTCAGGTTCGGAATGGATCAGTGATGCACAGTTTCTGAATGTGGTGGTGACTCACAGGTTCAGAATGTGGCAGTGATGCACAGGTTTGGAATGTGGTGGTGACGAACAGGTTTGGAATGTAGTGGCGATGTACAATTTTGGACTACATCGGTTATGCACCATTTTAGAATGTGGTAGTGAGGCACAATTTTGGAATGCTGCAGTGATGCATAATTTTGGAATGCAGTGGTGATGCAAAGGTTCAGAACGTAATGGTGATGTACAATTTTGGACTGCGTCGGTGACACACAATTTCAGAATGCAGTGGAAAATGTTGTGGTGACACATACTTTTGGAATACAGTGGTGACACACAGGTTTGGAATGCGGCGGTGACACATAGGTTAGGAATGCTGCGGTGATACACTGGTTCAGAATGCAGTGGTGATGTACAGGTTTGGCATGTGGTGGTGACACACAGGTTCAGAATGTGGCGGTGATAATCAGGTTTGAAATGCATCACTGATGCGCAATTTCAGAATGTGGTGGTGACACAGGTTCAGAATGCAGCAGTGATGCACAGGTACAGAATGCATTGGCTATGCACAATTTTGGAATGTGGTGGTGATGTACAGTTTTGGAATGTAACGGTGATGCATAGTTTCAGAATGTAGTGGTGATGCTCAGTTTTTGAATGTGGCAGTGATGCTCAATTTTGGAATGTGTCAGTGCCGCATAATTTCAGAATGTGGCAGTGACAATTTTGGAATGTGACATTAAAACACAACTTGGTGGGAATGTACAATTTTGGAATTCATCAGGGATGCGTCATTTCAGAATGTGGCAGGAATGCACACTTTGGGAATGGGGAGGGATGTGCAATTTTGGAATGTAGCAGGGATACATAATTTTAGAATATGGCTGGGATGCATGAGGTTGGAATGTGGTGTGGATGTGATGCACAATTTTGAAATATGGTGTTTGCATACAATTCTGGAATGTGGCAGGGGATAGCAATTTCAGAATAATATGGTATGTCTTGTCACATTCTGACAGTACGCATCCCCACCATATTCTGAAACTGACAGTCTCCACCAAATTCCTCGATGTGCATCCCTGTTGCTTTCCGAGACCAATTGTCCCACCACATTTTGAGATGGCACATCCCCTCCACATTCCAAGATTGCATACTCCTCCCCCCCAAATTTTAAAAACTGTGCACCACCTTGACATTCTATGTCTTGGTTCAGTGCTGCATTCCCAAACCACCACCTGACATGTTCTAAAGCACAGTGACATGAATCTGAACATTGTGTAAATACAAGCACTGAAGCCAACCCTATGTAATTTTTTTTAAGGATTGCTACAGCAACAGTTTCTTAAACTTTGGGGAAGCAGGTTCTCTTAGGTTGCTGACAGGGAAGACTGGACTGTGAATTCAGGAGATGACATCATCAGTGTCTCTTCACTGAAACTGGCTTTTTTGAATAGGTAATGAAATCAGGGTTACAAAACAACTCATAACTTTAAAATGAAGTAATGCAGAAACCTAATTTTTGGTATGAGATTTATTGGTGGTATGCTTCTAATTATGCAATGTAGCACTTTTAGTGGGAGTCCCTCTTTAAGTAATCATTTGGCTTCAAGGTGTATAGTGGAGGTGAGTCCACTTGGGTGGGGGGCTGCTTCTCTCTGTGGTCTGCTAAGTGGCACATAAAAAATGGCAGTTGGATGGCTTGAAAATTTGGGGTGCCCAATGATTCTCTAAGTAATGGGGCACCCCAAATTGGTACTTGCTTTTTAGTGGGCTCTATCAGAAAATACCCGCCCACTAATTTTATCCTCCTAGCCAATCAGAATGCTAGGATGTTTTGAGCCATTTTCTAAAATCAAAATACAAACGTATTTCAAATGGAAAAAGTTAGTCTTATAGGATAGCTCCTCTCTAGTACTTATAGGAGAAGCTTGTAGGAAGATAGATAAGAGGATATACTAAGTTGAAAGAAGAGGATGAGAGAGAGACCGAGAGAGATGGGTCATTCTTAAAGCAGAACAGCATCAAGGTTGTCTTTAATCCTGAAGTCTAGGCATGGATAAAAGTGTAACCCTCCCTCAGGTATAAAGAGTTGTTCCCCAATAATCCTTATGATACAAACCCCAGGCAGTGTTCCAGTTGATGTAGGACCCATTTGCACTGCCTTATCTCAAAAGGGGCCAAACATGTCTACAGTCTGACTAATAGCCACTCCAGGAAGTATACCTCATGTGCAAGGCTTCACGCATTTCAAAAGTGGGTAATTTTTTTTGTATGCCAAAGCATGGTTATTAGCTTTTAGGTTATCAGTATGAGGAAGGCTGTTTGTTTGTATGTGTCCTTATTAACTTTGACCCCTTGCTGTACTGTAGCAGCTAACATTACTGTAGGCTGGAGTGAGAAGAGCAGGACAATCATATTGCAGCTATATCGTCCATACCCTGATATCACTGTTTTTCTATTATTCACTTTGTGTAACTTTGATTATAATTGTACCTTACTCCCAGGAGATTTTCTTATCTCCATGTATGTGATGTGCACTTATCCTGTAGCTGCTTTATATTTATTGCATATGAATAATTTTGTATTGCTACACAATTGTATTATATGCCTATGTCTATGTTCTTATTTATGTATCTCCTCCTCCCTGTAACCTCCCCGGGTCACCCCTGAAAAAGGTACTGCATGGTCCCAGTGGGCTTACCGGTCACCAAAATTCAAATAAATAAACTATATCATGCAGAACCTTCTGCCAATACTGCACAAGGAAGCTACAGCTCCACATAATATGCTCAAAATCCACTGGGGTAGAGCGCAGCCTTTTCAGCATTCTCCAGGTGAAGGCGTAGCATACTTGTCCACAGTAACTGGGGTTTGAAAGAACCTAACTTTAGTTTTCTATGCATATTCATTACAATATGTGGCCACTGAGATTTAAGGGTTGAGAGGGCATAGGCCGTCCAGGCCTCCAGGTCAATTTCAACTTTTAATTCCTGTGACCAGCATGCCCGTATGTTTTCTATATTGTCTGAAGGAACTTCCCCAGGGCCTTGTAGATGACACTGATAAGTCTAATTCATTATTTCCACATATCTTTCATTTTTATTTCTATTTGTGTCTCACTATAAGTAGCAGGCCTACACCTTTCAGCCACTATCGTGAGAATGACTAAATGGCCCTGTTGCCATTTTTACTAGGCAGCTTGAGCTTCAATCTTTATTTTATCATTTCCACTTTCTCCCTCCAATATATATTGCTCGGGGGTTCTTTGTGTAACAGCCTGTGCTTTCTTTTCTACTACCAAGAACTTTTCCTCTTCCCAGTTTCTTATACTATCATTTTTTTATAATAGCTTGTCACTTGGGTTCCACATTGCACTTCTTTACAGTGAACTTCGTACTTTTTCACTAGTGAACTTTGAGTTGTACACTTTGCTATTTGAGCATTTTTTCGTTTTTTTTCTTTTTTTTTTGTTTGGCTTGCAGCTCCTTCTGCTTTCCAGGTTTATAAAAAGTGCATATAAAAAGCGCTCTTACACTTCTGTGCTTGACTGATAGTTCTTGGCTATCTTGCAGTCACCATTATAACTAGTTGATTATAACAGCAGTTTACAACATGGTTGTCCATGTGTAATCAAGTCTAGTCAGTGCATTTTCAACTTCTAATGATCTTTTAGGGTTTTGTCAAATAAAAGATAACATGTATATGACAGTATAACTTATTTTGGATTGTGTGATTTTAGCCAAGGCATGCTTTTTCATTCCTGCTACTGTTTGAGGCCGGCCAACCTCTCTCTCTATCTATCTCTTTCTCCCTCTGACAGCTTCTGTAGTACAAGAGTCCAGATGTTCAGTTCTCTGGAGCTGGCTGATGACAGATTTCATGGCAGTGTTTCTTGACCTCGCTTTTACCTCTGGGGCTCATAAGTGGTTTTGATTTCACTTTTCCTGGTTTTTAATTGTGTGGCTACTCCCCTCTGGAGCAATACAGTGTCTCAAAGGATAATGCAGGCTAATCCCTGCTTAACTCTCTTCCTCCTTCGGGTGCACAAAAGCAGACTGCCCTATCTCAGCTCTCCTGCCTGAGTTACAGTAAAACAGGTTGCCTTCTACTTCAATCCCTTCCCTCAGGTACAGCAATATAGCCAGTGCCCAGCCTGGCCCCCTCACTCAGTAACAGTTAAATGTTGAGATGAGACAAAACCTATGGCACTTATTTGATTTCTTAGAACAACAGAAAAATAAACAATACAATTGCCTGTTTTTATTTTGTTAAATCATAAGACAAGAATGCAGTGGCCCTCATACTAATCGACTAAATGAATAAAAGTAGCAATCTAAAGCAAGAGCAAACTCTATATACTGTAAAACCTATAAAGGTTAGTTTATTGTCTGACTGGATAAGTAGGGAAACATCAATGAAATTAGCTTTAACATGTGGATTATCACTACCTGTCTGTCACAGCAGCATTCCAGGATAAAATGCTTTAATGGTACACTATATCTGCCATACAGTATCAAATTCCGGAAAATACAGTGCCCACAGAACAAGCAATGCATGCTTATTTAACTCTCCTATCCTCCCCCTCAAAGTCAGGGAATGGGACCTAGAAATTCATCTGTTGTCTACAACTTTTGGTTAGCAGGTTCTTTTTGTATTAAGGAACTGTGGTGCCACTGGGCTTATAGACATCAACCAATGTAACTATGATATGTAAGGGTAATTTCCACTCACCTATCCAAGTTTAATTTTTATCTATCCCATGTACCTTGTTGTACTGCTATACCTTGCAATGTTTATGATGATGCTCCATTTGATGTACTGTGCTGTGTTGCTGTATGTAACAATTATTTTTGTAATGCTGTTAATTACTATATATTTTTTCTTCTTGTGTACTATCTTCCATACCACTCCACCCAGTACACTTCTGGAAACACGATAATATCAGTTCAGTATGTCTTTCCTGCTAAAACATTTAAAATAACTAGATAAATAATAAATAAAAGAAATTAATATTTTGTTTTAAATCATTTTTATTGATATTTATTAAAAATAAATCCATATAGTTGCCATACATGAAGAACATATGACAATTAAACAGTAAACATGTAACATAGCTTATATTTGTTTTTAAAGTAGGCAACAAACATGGCTTGAAAAGAAAACTGGTCAGAATATCAAATTCATGGGTCCTGAGTTCTCATACCCTGCACTCTTTAAAAAAAATGTGTGCATCTGTTTTGAACATAACAGTAACCTATAGAACTTTACATAACAGAATTCCTAACTAATTTACAATGGCAATGTGCTGATCTTGAATAAAAAGGAAATAAAAATACAATTTCTAAGAAACAATGGTCTATGAGGTTCTTTCTTTCTTTCTTTCTTGATGACTGTGTAAACTGGACAGAGACGTAGGTCTCTTTTTCAACCATGACCCAAGGGAAGATAGGAAGAGGTAATATAGAACATAGAAAAATAGACTTTGATGGCAGATAAGGACCGCTTAACCCATCTAGTCTGCCCATTTCCCTACCTACAGGATAGGCCACAGATCCTAGTTAACCAACAGCCTATTTCTTCCTACCCCCCACAAGAATTGCCTTATGTCTGTCCCATGCATTCTTGAATTCTCCCACAGTTTTAGACCTCACAACCTCCTCAGGAAGGCTGTTCCATGCATCCACTACCCTCTCTGTGAAATAATACTTCCTCACATTGCCCCTGAACCGCCCTCCTTCTATCTTTAAATTGTGTCCCCTTGTTCTTGCAAGTCTTTTTTTCTGAAAGATGCTACCCTCTTGGACTTTGTTGATTCCACTGAGGTACTTAAAAGTTTCTATCATGTCCCCCCTCTCCCTTCTTTCCTCAACGGTATACATATTAAGCTCCTTTAGTCTCTCCTCATACGGCTTCTTTTGCAGACCTTACACCATTTTAGTTGCCCTCCTCTGGACTACCTCTATCCTGTCTATGTCCTTGCGGAGATGGGATCTCCAGAACTGGACACAGTACTCCAGATGGAGTCTCACCAACTGTCTGTGCAGAGGGATAACAACTTCCTGTTTTCTGCTGCTGATGCCTCTCCTATACATCCCAGTATCCCCCAGCCCTCCCTACTGCCTTCTCACATTGCTTGCTAACCTTAGGTCATCTGATGTATTACCCCAAGGTCCCTTTCCTTTTTTGTTGTTGTTACTACCTTCCCACCCATTGTGTATTCTTCCCCTGGGTTCTTGTTTCCCAGGTGCATTATTTTGCACTTCTTTGCATTGATTCCTAGCTATACTTCTGACCATTCCTCCAACCTTACAAGTCCCTTTTCATCCTTTCCGCCTCCTTGTGAATCAACCCTGTTGCAGATCTTTGTCTCATCTGCAAAAGGCATACTTTTTCCTTCCAGTCCCTCTGCAATGTCACTGATGAAGACATTAAAAGGACTGGATCCAATACTGAACCCTGTGGTACCCACTAGTAACCCCTCTTTCTTCAAGTGGACTCCATTTACAATTACCTTCTGTGTCCTGTTGTGCAGCCAGTGTTTTACCCAGGCTACCACCCTGGGACCCACTCCCAGGCTGGTTAATTTGACTCTTAATCTTTTCTGTGGGACTGTGTCAAATGCCTTGCTAAAGTCTAGGTAGGCCATGTCCACAGCCCCTCCTGATCCACTACTTTGGTCACCCAGTCAAAGAAATCTATTAGATTCATCTGACATGACCTTCCACCAGTGAACCCATGCTGCCTTGGGTCCTGTGTCCACTGGTCTCTAGGTACTCAACTATTCTTTCCTTCAGAGTGACTCCATCACTTTCCCTACCACAGAGGTCAGACTGACAGGTCTGTAGTTTTCTGCCTCTGTCTTGGTCCACTTTTTGTAGAATCACATCCGCCTTTTCCCAGTCCTCGGATACCACACCATCCTCCCATGATTTATTAAAAGAGAGTAGCCAATGGTTTCACTAGTTCCTCCCTTAATTCTTTTAGAATTCTGGGGGTGAATTCCATCAGGACCCATTGCTTTGTCCACCTTCAGTTTTAGGAGTTCTTGCAGAACTCTTTCTTCTGTGAAAGGACTGGGATTGACCGCCCTATCAAGAGTGCTTCTGTTAATTGGATTAGGCACTTCCCCCTTCTCTTTCGTGAATACTGAGCAGAAATATTCGTTTGGTATCCCTGCTTTTTCACTGTCCCCTCTGCCCACTCAGCGTTCATTCTATTCAGCCTCACTATCCCTCCCTTTGTCTTTCTACGCTCGCTGATGTACCTATAAAAGGTTTTATCCCCCTTCTTAACTGAGTTGGCTATCTTTTCCTCATTTTGGGCCTTTGCTATTCTGACTTCCCTCCCTGCTTCCTTCTGCCTTAACTGGTACAGCTCTCTGTCCTGCTCCTTCTGTATTTCCTTATGCTTCCGGAATGCTATCTTTTTCTTCCTGACTTTCCACAGCCACCTCTTTTGAGAACCATAGTCACTTTTTCTTTCATTTTGATTTGTTTATTTGCTTCACACAAAGGCTTGTTGCCTCTGTGATGGCAGTTTGATGATTCCCCATTGTTGCTCCACACCTCCTTCTAGCCTGTCTGCTAGTGCTTTTCTGAGGCACTCTCCCATCTTGCCAAAGTCAGCCCTCCTAAAATCCAGTACCCTCACTTTTGTGTGGCTTGACTCTGTAGCTGAGTTTAACGTGAACCACACTGTTTGATGGTCACTTGTCCCCAGATGGCAACCCACTTCTAGATCTGAGATCCTCTCTCTGCCCCAGTTTGAGAGTACAAGGTCTAAGATTGCTCCCTCACGAGTGGGTTCCAAAACTAGCTGTCTAATGCCTGCCACCTGTAGGGCATCAAGAATGGCCCTGCTCTTGGATGTGGCTGCAGCAAATGTGCTCCAGTTAACATCTGGCATATTCAGGTCTCCCATCAACAGTATCTCCTCCCCTTTCTCTGCCATTCTAAGAATGCCTTCTATCATATCCTTGTCCATTCCCTCCCCCTGACATGGGGGTCTGTACACAACCCCTATGCAAATTGTGGTGCCCTTTCCAGTCTCCAAGGTGACCCACAGTGCTTCCTCTCCTCCCTGTTTACTCTGTTGTTCAGTTGCTTTTATCCCTTCCTTTACATAGAGAGCTACTCCTCCCCCTCTTCTCCCCTGCCTGTCTCTCCTGTAGGTTATTTACCCTGGTATGTTAACATCCCAGTCATGGTTCTCTGTGTACCATGTTTCTGTGACTGCTACAATATCCAGGCATCCTTCTTCCATCAAGGCCACCAGCTCAGGGAGCTTGTTGCCCAGACTACGGGCATTGGTACTCATTACCCTCCATTTCCTGATGGCCTTACTCCCTTTTGTCCCATTCCTGTCCTTCTTGCCTTTGTCACTTTCTCCATTTACCCCAGCCCTTCTCCCTATCGACACCTCTATGTTGGTGCTTGTCGCACTTACTACCGTGATTATTTGGGGGGCTAGGATTTCCCTGCTCCTTTCCAGTACCCCCCTTGGCTGGTTTAAAGCTTGCCAATGAAGCATTTAAACCTATCACCTAGGATTCTGGTTCTCCTCCCAGACAGATGCAGCCCATCATGCCAGTATAGGCTTGCATCACTCCAGGTGGACCCCCAGTCCCCAATGAAGCCAAATCCCTGAGCTCCACACCAGTTTTTCAACCACTGATTGAATCCCATGGTGCAGAACACCCTAGCCTTTCCTATGCCATAGATGGGCAGCACCTCCTAGAAGGTTACTGTGCGTGCTACTTGACTAAGGCCCCTCCCCAATTCCACAAACTCTTCCTGCACTTCTCTAATCCCTTTCTTAGCCAGGTCATTTGTCCCTAGGTGGACAATGACATCCAGCTCCCTCCCCTGTGCAGCTGCTCCGGCAATCCTGAGGACTCGCTCCCTGTCCCTCCAAGCCATGGCGCCTGGCAGGCTTCACCTACCTCCCTCTCCTCCTCCCCAGTTCTACCTTCCCTAACAATGGGTCCCCACCAGGGTTGTTTCCTTCCCCTGCAGGGTCCCCTGCCACCCTCCTGTGGGTCTCCTTTGTGGAGATTCCCAACATCCTCCTTGGTCTCCACTGCGGGTGCCTCCATAGAGGAACCACACTTTGCCAGAATGGCATAGGAATTGTGGAGAGGTACAACTGGAGGATGCACCTCTGTTCCACCACCCTCACCTCCCTGAGCCCACTGTGGTCCAACCCTCCTCTTTCTTGGCAACCTCTGAGGGCACGGCAGTGGCACTGGTGGTCCCTGGATGGAAGAGAGGATCCCACAAATCCTGGCCAACTCAGCCTGGAGATGAGCAACCTCCTCCTCAGCCCAGAGAGGTGCCTGCAGATGGGACAACACGCATCCTCCAGAACGTCTCCTGGAAGACTGCTGCTCCATAGCCACTGCACTGCACCACTCCAATCATGTCTTATTTCTGGCCCCTTAACTGTTTGCAAATCCAAAGAACAATACAATACTATACAACACAATACAATACAGTACAATACAATACAATGCAATACATATGAACATATAAGTCTGCCAGCAGAAACAGGCCTCATGACCTATCAATTCTGCTCAAATGTGCAGCTAGCCCCCTACATTGCAGCTGCCCCCTCCCCTTCCCCTCATGTTTACTCCTCCCCTCACCCTGTACCATCCCCTTTCAAAACTGCCCACTCTCCTACATACCACCTCCTCGGTCAGAGTGTTCCACTTAGCCATTACCCTCTCTGTGAAACAATGTCTCCTCATTTCTCTCCTATATCTTTCCCCCTTCAATATGAGACCATGCCCTCTCATGTCCCTCCCCCTTTTCAACTTAAATACCCCTTCTGTACCTGTCTTCTTTATCCCCATCATATATTTAAAGGTCTCAGCCATATCCCCCCAATCCCTTCTCTCCTCCAGTGAGTACATATTCAACTCCCTCAACCTGTTCTCATAGGGCCTGTCCTCCAAACCCTGGATCATCTTTGTTGCCCTGCACTGCAGCCCTTCAGTAATTTGACATCATTCTTCAGAAATGGGCACCAGAACTGCATGCAGTACTCCAGGTGTGGTCTGACCAGTGACCTGTACAGAGGCAGGATCACCTCCCTCCTTCTGGGGGAGATTCTTCTCATTGTACACCCCAGAATCCTGTTGGCTTTAGCTGCCACCTTCTTGCACTGAGCTGAGTTGTCATATTCTCTGTTATAACCACCCCTAGATCCTTTTCTTCCTCGGTGGTACCTAACCTAACCCCTCTCAACTGGTAGCTCCTCCCAGAGTTCCTTGCTCTGAAGTGCAGTGCACTGCACTTCTTAGCATTGAACCCCAATTGGCACATTTCTGACCACTCTCCATTTTAGGTATGTCATCCTGTAGCCCTTACCATCCTACTGTGTTGTCCACGACTGTCCCCATCTTGATATCGTCAGCAAACAGACTGATCTTACTCCTGATGCCATGTTAGATATCAAATGTGAAAATCCCAAACAGCACCAGGCCCAGTACCAAGCCCTGTAGATCCTCACTCATTACAGCCCTTGGGGATGAGAGTTCTCCATCACCACCACCACCACCCTTTGTTGCCTCCCCTTCAGCCAGCTCACAATCCAGTTCACCATCTTTGTCCCTGCCCCCACATACTTCAACTTTCCCACTAACCGCCCATGTGGCACCAAATCAGAGGCCTTGCTGAAGTCCAAATACAGGACATCCAATGCATGGCCCTTGTCCAGTTCCCTCGTCACCCAGTCATAATACTCAACTAGACTGGTCTGACAGGATCTCCCTGAGATGAACCCATGTTGCTGACTGTTCTGGAGTCCAGTGTCTTCCAAAAAGGTCACCAGCCTCTCCTTCAGGATTGTCTCCATTAGTTTCCCTACAATAGATGTGAGGCTTACTGGTCTGTAATTGCCAGGTTCATCCTTTTGGCCACTTTTGTGGAGGGGTACCATGTGAGCCATCCTCCAGTCCTGTGGTATGCATCCTGTGAACAGGGAGGTATTGAACAGGTTTACCTGTGGTGCTGCTAGGACCTCCATGAGTTCTTTCAGCACCCTAGAGTGAATGCCATCTGGTCCTGGTGCCTTATCCACCACCAGAGCCTTCAGACCCTCCAGCACCCTACTCTTTGTAATTATCTCATCTGTCACCCCCTCCCCCCTTGCCCACCTTCCCCATTCCATTAGGTAGCTGCCCACCCTTCTCTTTCATAAATACAGAACAGAAGTACTTATTTAGTGGTTCTGCCTGCTCCACCCCTTTCTCCACCCATCCCCTGTCCTTCCTATTCTTCACTATCTGGTCTTTGCAGCTCCTTCTTTCCTTTATGCTCCTGAAGAAGTCCTTTTCCCCATTCTTGATGCCGTTTGCCAGCCCTAGCTCTCTGGAAGTGTTGGCCACCATGACAAGTCTGGTTACCTCTTTGGACTTTTTCACATACACTTCCCTATCCTCCCCCTCCTGGATTTCCTGAACCTCCTAAATGCTGCTTTTTTTCCCTCAACCCTTTCAAGACCTTCAAATTCAACCAGCTTGGTTTCTTGGCCTTAACTTTCTTGCTGTGTCTTGGTACATGTCCCAGTAGCCTCCACCAGCCCCAGCTTGATGATTTCCCTTTTTTGGCATGCATCCAAGTGTGGATGAATTCTTGCCAGGTGCCTCTCCAAAATTTCCCCCATCTTAACAAAGTCAGCCTTTCTGAAGTCAAACACCCTGGTTCCTGTACCTACAGCATACTTGCCCATGTTGAGCATGAACCACACTGAGTTATGGTCAGTCCCAGCCAGCGGGTCTTCCACACCGAGCTCCCTTACAGCCTCCCTGTTAGACAGCACTAGGTCTAGAGTTTTTCCCAACCGCTTCGGCTTGTTAACCATCTGTGCCAGGAAGATGTCCTGGAATGCATACAGTAGGACCTGTTCCCTTGCACTCAAAGTGGCTGGGGTGCTCCAATCAACTCCTGGTAGATGGAAGTCCTCTACTAGCACTGTGTTCCCCTTCCAACAGACCCTCCTGATCTACTCTGCTAATTTCCTGTTGAAGTTCTCAGACTGAGTTGGTGGCCTGTACCCCACTCCCATCCTAAGTGTCCTACATTTTGAATCCTGGAACTCATCCATAATGCCTCAGTCCTACCCTCCTCCTCCTCCCCCTCCTCTTCCCATACACAGCTTATCCCCTCCCTTACATAAATCCCACCCACCCCCTTTTCCCTTGCCCCTATCCTTTCTGTACATCCTCTACCCTGGAATCATCAGATCCCAATTCTGGTATTGGGTAACTGAGGTCTCTGTGATGGCTGAAATATCCATCATCCCCACTGACAAGAGAACCTGTAACTCAGCTGCTTTGTTCCCCAGGCTTTTTGCATTCAGAGAGACGACCCTTCAACTTGTTCCCTTCCCTTCCCTTCCTTAACCCGTTTCTCTCCATTCTTAACCTTCTTTGTAATCACTCCCCGGTACCGTACCTGTTAACTTGGGGTGGGTAAGCTCATTTGGTTTCCTTCTCCCATGGCTCTGCATTCTTGCTGCACACTTGCCTCCCCCTACACCTAGATTAAATCCACCTTAGTTGCTATATATTCCCCCAGCATCTGCTTTAATATCCCCTGCCCCACCTTACTCAAATGTAACCTGTCCTCCACAATCAGGTCACTGTTATCCCAGATGTTACCCCAGCCTCCCACTAGCTCATACCTTTTGGTTCAACATCATTCTCCCAGCCAAGTGTTGAACTCTTCTATCCTTACTTTCCTCTCTGTGTTTGCCCTGGGTACTAGGAGCACTTCTGAGAAGGCCACTAATCCCCCTGCCTCCTCACACAACTTCCCCAGTTCCTCACACCTCTCCCTTACCAACCCAATTGTGCAACCTGCCAAGTCATTTGTACCCAAGTGCACCACTACATGTGGTTTCTCCCTTCCTTGTCTTGCACACTTGAGATTAGACTGTCCCACCCTATCTGCTGTCAGTCCAGGTACTGAGTCCACCCATATTCGACTATGCCACTACCCTTTACTTCCCCATTTGATTCCTTTCAGGATTGACTCACACAGCAGTAAGACCCCACTCCCCTCTCAGCTTTGTGCCCCTGCACCATCCTACCTTCCTTGCACCTGCTTTCAGAACCCACCCCATCCTGCATATTTGTGGCTTGATCTGCCCCCTCTGCTATGCCCCCACCCTACCATCTGATTTGTCCCCTCAGCTTTGCCCTCAGCCTCTATCCTAGTCCTGTCCCCTCCCTTATTGCTCTCCTCATCTGACTTGCCCCCCACCCCAATGCCTTCCCTGCATCTTCCTCCTTCCATATCTCACTGGGTCACATTTCCCCTTCTCCTTCCTCTGCCTCTTTCCCCTTGCCTTCCATTTTACCCTCATCCCTTTTATCCCTGCTCCTCCTACCCTTGTCCCCATTGTCTGTCTGAGTGTTTCCCCCTGGGCTTACACTACCCCCTCTTCCTCCTGCTCCCGCTCTGAGAGCCCCTCCCTCATCATCCACAACTGAGGCCAGCAAAGTGAACCTATTGCTGGACCCAGAGCTTCTACTGTTTGCTTCTCCCCTTGTGCTATCCCTAGATTCCCATTTGCTGTTTCTGTAATTATTTACCCTGTTCCCTATCCTCTTTGCTTCCACTGGTTCTGTGCTCCTGATTCCCCAAGGGGATGGCCATTCTGTACCAGTCACCTGTCTCCTTCCTAAGTCCTCGCTAACTCCCTTCTTAGCCACTGTACTTCTGCTTCCCAACTCTTCAGCCTGTGACAAATTGGACCCACCCTAGCTTCCATAATGTGTTCATCCAGGTAGCCACCCCACATCCATTGCAACCCATTATTCTTCCCATCCTGGATTGTCTGCGGTCCTCGTATCCCCAGAACCAGTTCCCCTTCCCCTGCTGCCAACCCCTCTCCTGCAGCCGTAATCTCTCTCTATTGTAACCTTCGCTAGTGTGCCACATTGTTATTCTTCTAGTCCCCGTACCAGTACTCCTAATTTCTGTGCTGGATCCCCCTACACTGCAGTGCCTTATATAGTACAAATGAGTTCCTTGGCTCTAACCTAACACAATTACAGCACCTGTTTCTATTTCCAGTTTTTGTTTTATTTGTTTTGTTCTAGTTTTGTTTTTCTTTTGTTATCTACCCGTGAATTACAGGGATGACCGGAGTCAGCTAGCGTCTGCACCTGGCTACACTATCTACCTATTGCAACATGACCCCTTCCTAATAAATGTGGAATAGCTGGGTTATGTAGTGCTTGTCACAAACGCACTCCGCAGGTCAGGCCCTCTGCTTCCACAGTACCAACCTTTGAGTGCAATAGTGGTTTGAACAGGTAACAGACAGGATAATCCTCCTGTCTGTTTTGGGTCTGAATCACCTACTAGCCTAGAGTTCTGGAGGGAGGCAAAATGTGAACCTTATGCTAGCATACCCAATTTACAGGCTCAGATATGTACCCTCTTTGGGAATGCAGTACTATCCTTTGCCCAGGGGCACCAAGCCAGGTTTCCAAAATGTACCCTTGCAACTCTATATGAGACCTAGATATATTCTTACCTTTAATTAAGTTTAGTAACAGATTCAAGCCCTTAACGGCTGTCAGCCTTAAACACAGGTTCAGCAAATCACATGTAAAATAACAGAGAAAAAAGCAAAGGCAGTATTTTAAAGAAAATGTTGTTTACTAAAACAATTGTAAAACATGTAAAATCAAACACAGAACAATTATTAACTTACAGTCACAATAAAAGAAAAATGGAAAGTTACAGAACACAAAGTCCTACCACAAATACTGAAGTTCTTTCCTATCTAATTGTTACCATTACATACTTTCAAGTCCAGAGGACTGTGCCTCTCTTGAGTCCAAAATAATATGCACTGTTTCCCTCTGATAGCTGTTCTTTTCAGGATCCATCTCCCCGCCCCTTTTTGGTGAGGTCACAGTTAGATCCTCCCATAGATTATTTTTCTACTGGGGAAATCAACAGTCAGCAATGTTTAAAATATGAGTATTTCATCAAAACATCCCCTTTGATGTTTCACTGCTGATTTCCTGTTTTGCTAGAGTGAACTCAGGTTTTTATGGTTTTCTCACAAGTCTGTAACCAAATAGTCTCTTCCTACAGGAATCATAAAATAATGCGAGGTGCTATCTCCTGGCAGATGGCCAGAAGGCTTTAATTAAAGACAGAACAGGAAACTTTTAATTAAGTTTCCCTTCAATGGTCAATTTAACACATCATGCAGCTTTCTCACACTGAAACCTTTTGTGGACAAAGGTGACTCACTCACTCACTGCTGACTTGTGTGAGACAATCACAGACCACTTAATTATAATACAAATATTATACAATATAACCATAAGCAGATGGCAGAGTGTCACAGTGTTATGTAGAGAAGTGGGCTGTTTCCCCTCAAGAAAATGGAAGAAGTTGTATGACTCAGGTACCACCTTAATTAAAAGCAGGAAGTTATATGACAGGTACCACCTTAAGAAAATGCAAGAAGTTGTATGACTCAGGTGCCTATAAAGGTAGGGTGACCACAGGGGTGGGTGGGATTACATTGCTGCCCCCTGCTCCCACAAAAAACAAACAGGCAACAAAAGTAAAATTCTCCATCTATACACACAGCTCCCCAAAACCTAGAACAAACAGCAATACAAACAGGTAAAAATGAAAGCACTTTGTGTTGCAGTTACTTCCCTTCTCCTAAGATAGCAGCCACCTCTTCACTCACTGCTGTTCCTTCCCTGGATGTCCGCTTTTACAATGCAACACAATACAATGAAATTCAATACACTAGACTACAGTACAATACAGTCCTCTACAGGGTATAGTACAGTACGATAGGTATGGTACAATAAGTACAGTATAATACAATACAATACAGTACAGCATAATATAATATTTCAAATTTAGTGACATTCTGTACACTAAACAAGTTCAAGCAGATTTAGGGTACAAACAAGACAGAGATCTTGACTGGTGGTAAGGAAACAGGGCAATCCAGTAGAAAGTTTATACACTCCTTGACCATTAACAAAAAAAAAAAACAGTTGTACACTGAGTTGGTGTTATGATAGGACATAATATTGTTTTTTTAAATGAGCAAAGTTTGGTTCAACTTGTGCAAACCAGGGTAGCTTGTTCGGTTTTGCCATAGTGCATCGACAGCGCTTGCACCAACATCCCCTACAGCGAAAGCGGCATTGTAGCCTCGGGGATGTCAGTGCACACAACGGGCGGTCTGTGCCCCAGAACCCCCTGTGGTGCCTCCCAGACTTACACCCCCAGTCTCTAGGATTCCTACCTGAGTCAGAGCTGGACCGGCCGGGGGGGCGAAACACCCAGCGAGGCTGTCCTGGTCACTGCATAGACCATCACAGTGATGAGCAGGTTTTACCCGATTCCGGTCGCTGTGATGGTCTTCGCGTTGGCGGAGTCACTGCAGTGACGGTATACCACCTTGTTCCATACCCTAGGTCCCTGGTACAAGAATGTACTTTTTCCAATTTTTGTTCTTGTCCTTGGGATGTCTAAAACATTAGTGGCAGTGTAGCAAAAACTAGTGTTCATTTTGCATTTGAAGGAGGCTGTACAGTGCCTCTGGTTCTTTATTTTTCACTATGTTGAATGGCAGTTTGTACCATGGGTGTGTCAACCTTTCTGGGGGGAGATTAAATGCCCATTTGAGCATATAGCTGGCAATGCTGGGTAAGCCTAGGCTTACTTAATATGATTCTGCAGACATTGTTATATGCAGCGCTTAATTTGTCTTGCTCCTTTTTCAAGAGATCTTTGTAGACAACTGCACCATATTTGAGAGTAAAGAATAAGGTGTGAGTTGCAACTGCTTACTAGTAAGGCAAACTTTTACTCTGTAGAGGATCCCCAATTTATTGTTCACAGCTTTGGTGGTTTTTGTTATGTGCTCGTCAAAGGTCAGATATTGGCCAAAAAGGATGCTTAGGTATTCATATACATCTGCATTTTTTAAGATGGTTTCATCAAGAAAATGGATGCTGCGTTTCCCAGTTGGCTGTGTGCTCTGTTGGTGTCCATGTCCAGTTAATATAACATCATGGTATCTGATCAGGTGTGCCATTTAATTCACTGTACCTATCTACAAGATGTAGTAGTTACTCCCTTCTACTGTTAATATGTTAAAGTAAAGAAGAAATATGTATATGTAGATATTAGAAAACTCTGAAAGGAATTATTTTTTGTTTACAAATGGTCTACCTAGGGTAGTCCAGCAGAGATGCAATAATTATTTTGGTAGGGTTCTACTTTCAATAATTTTTAGAGACTTAAACACAGGAAGATCAAGTGACTTAAGGTCACTTCGCACACAATGAGCTATTGCTGCTGGTGGGATTTAAGCTTAGGGTTTCCTGGTTCCCAAGCTAGTGCTCTTACCACTAGGTCACATTGCCTTCCTCACAGTCACAGAAGCTTTTAAAATGGGACTCTGGGCCACCAGCAAAAACAACAAAACACAGTTGATATCAAAAGAACTCTACTTGTAGAGTACTTGTAGAATCCATTCACAGAATGACAGCTAAATGGGAGTTGCTGCTGGTAGACTTCAATCTTGTGGATGGATTGGAGTAACCTGGCTGCAGCCTCAGCCAGGAACAGAGACATTCAGGAAGCCCTGCAGGGGGCATGCCTAAGATAGATAGTAACGCAGCCCACTCGAGAGAGAGTGACTTTGGACCAGGAACTCACCAACAGGGATAGAATTACAGAACTAAATGTGGGGAGACATCTAGGATCGAGCAATCACAGTACAGTGTGGTTCAATGTGAGAACAACAAAAGAGTCAAATCACATGAATGCAAGGGGCCTGGATTTTAGGTGGACCAACTTTGCAAAGATGGGGAATGTCTTAGAAAATTACTGACAGGGAAGGTGAAAAGAGTTGTGGTGGAGGAACAATTGAGAGAATCTTAAGGGAGCCATAGCAAAGGCAACAAGCCATTGCATTAGGCAAGTATGCAAAACTTGCCTAATGCAATGGCTTATTGCCTTTGCTTAAGGAGGCAGTATAGCGCAGTGGGTTAAGGCTCTGAGCTGCAGATCTAGAGAATGGGGTTTGAATCCCACAGCCACCTATGTGTATACTGTGTGATTCTGAGCAATTCATCCAACTTCATTGTGCTTCCAGGTCACATCTGGAAACAAGCTTCAGCTTAGTGTGCTACTCCTGGTTAAACAATGTTCCCTTTCCCCTTAAAACAAAGAGAAATAAAAAAAAAACACTATGGTTCTCAAAGGAAGTGGCTGCAGAGGAGGTAAGGGTAAAAAGGGTGGCCTTCAGAAGGTACAAGGAAACACAGAGGGAAGAAGACAGGGAAAAGAAGAGGGAGGCAGGGAAAGCAGTCAGGAGCACAAAGACACACACAGAAGAAAAAATAGCACAGACAAAAACAAACAGGGGTCAATAACTTTTTCAGTTATGTTAGTGAAAGAAAAAATACTTAAAGTGAGATTGTGAGACTAAAAAGGGAAGGAGGGATGTGTGTAGAGGGGGACCAAGAAAAAGAAGAAATCCTGAACAAGTAGTTTTGTTCAGTATTCACAGAAGAAGGGGAAGGGAAGGGACCAAAGTTAGTTGATGGAGCACAACTGAGAGGGAGGTGGACATCATTCAATGTAAGGAGGAGAGAGTCTTAAAGGAACTCATCAACCTGAAAGTGGACAAGGCAATGGGATCAGACAGGATACATCCCAGAGTATTAAGAGAACTCAGGGAGGTGTTGGCAGCACCGCTGTCAGCCCAATTCAACAGTTCACTGAAAACAGGTGTGGTACCAAAGGACTGGAGGACAGCGAATGTAGTCCCTCTCCACAAAAGTGAGAGTAGGAAGAAGACAGGTAATTACAGGCCAGTCAACCTCACCTCAGTGGTGGGGAAACTAATGGAATCACTACTAATAGAAAGATTAATGATATATCTCAAATCCAGCAGAGCACATGATCTGAGGCAGCATGGATTCACAGTGGGAAGATCGTGTCAAACAAATCTGATAGTTTTGTTCGACTGGGTGACTAGGGAGGTGGATTATGGAGGGGTGGTGGATGTGGCCTACCTTGATTTCAGCAAGGTCTTTGACACTGTCCTACATAGGAGGCTAGTAAACAAGCTGGGTAGCCTGGGAGTGGGTCCCAGGGTGGTAAACTGCATCAGAAATTGGCTGAGCAATAGGACACAGAGGGTGGTGGTAAACAGAGTTCAGTCCAAAGAGAGGATGGTGACCAGCAGTGTCCCACAGGGATCAGTGCTTGGACCAGTCCTTTTTAATGTCTTCATAAGTGACATTGCAGAGGGGTTGGAAGGGAATGTGTGTCTCTTTGCAGATGACACAAAGATCTGCAACAGGGTTGACACTCCAGGAGGGGTATAGAAAATGAGAAGGGACCTAAGCAAGATTGAGGAGTGGTCAAGGGTGCGGCAGCTAAGATTCAATGCAAAGAAGGCAAGATCATGCAATTGAGGCACAGAAAGGCAGGGGAGGAGAACATGATGGGGAGGAGATACTGACAGCCACCAAACAGGAAAAGGACCTGGGAGTTATAATATTTGATGATCTAAAGATTACCAAACAATGTGAGAAGGCTGTGAGGAGAGCCAGTGGAATGCTGGGGTGCATAGGGAAAGGTACAGTATCTCAAGCAGAAGGAAGGAGGTGGTGATGCCACTGTATAGAACATTGGTGAGACCTCATCTTGAGTACTATGCCCAGTTCTGGAGGCCACATCTCTGGAAGAACATAGACAGAGTAGAAGTGGTTAAAGGAAGGGCGACAAAAATATTGCAGGGGCTGCACCAAAAGTCATATGAGGGGAGACTGGGGGATCTCAATATGTGTTCCCTGGAGTAGATGGGGGGGGATATGACAGAGACATTCAAATACCTCAAGGGTGTAAATAAGGTACAAGATGGTAGCATCTTTAAAAAAAAAAGAGAGATTCTAGAACAATGCACCATGATATGAAGATAGAGGGTGGTAGACTTAGGGGTAATGTGAGAAAGAATTGTTTTGTGGAAAGGGTGGTGGATCCATGTTACAGCCTCCTGGCAGAGGTTGTAGGGGTAAAAATGGTAGGGGAATTCAAAAACGCATGGGAAAAACATAAAGGAACTATAGCGATAGGAAAGAGAAGGTAAGCCGCAGATCATTTAGGATCATTAGAGTTGACAATCCCCAGCCACACCCCACACCTATTGCTGCCTGCAAGGTAGGGGGTAGGGTGTTAGGGTTGGAAACCCTAATGCCACATTTCCATACGTTTGTCACTTTAATCCTATCTAGTGCATTAACAAAGTTTCTTGCAATAAATTTCCTTATTTTTTTTGCTATCATTTTGTCTCCTTGTCCCAGTCGGCCCTACCTCATTTCTGTCCCCCCAGCCCCGTCCCCCAAACTTCAGACCCCCTCCCTTGTTCTACCATGGCTTATTCTCCATTGCAGGGTGGTGGGGAGCTGCCAGCTCAACCCACCAAGTCCAGATCCAGTGTCAGGGAGGTGTCTTCTCGGGGGTGGTGCCTGCAGAGGACGGTCGTTCATGCCACCTGACTGGGACTTGATTTTTCTGCTTTTTCCCTGCTGAGGGGAGTGTGCAGTGCCAACAATGGCAGAGCTGTACATGCATCCACATGCAGCACACCAGCCAGGTGCTTGTCCTCTGTCATCCATTGTACATGACCCGGCATGCCAACACCTAGTCTCTGCTAGGTGTCACGCAGGTGCCGGTCTCTGTTCCCCACTCTCCCCAGGAGAAGAGAGCTGTTCTCTGGACTCTCAATTCTCTCCCTCACTGGTCAACCCCTGATGACCCGCTGACACCATGAACATGGGTTGCTGGTGTGCAGTAGGTAAGGCACCTCTGCCTCAGACCTCCACACCATTGGGCTGGCTAATTTCCTTACTTTTTTGAGATAGTATAATTGCACTCTCATTTGCCTGTGGCTCCCATCCATTCATCCTTTTTGAGGAAATATAATCATATTCTCATTTGCCTGTGTGAGTGCAGAGCCCAACGCCTCCATAGCTGCATATAAAATTACAACTGAACTGTCATCATAGCTTTCTTATTACCCCACCTCATGAACCCAGTACTGAAAATTTCCAAATCCCCACCAAAATGTGATTCCATGCCACCACAATGTAATTCCATGCTACAGATGCCAAAAGATAGTTTGGCCAGGATTTGGAAAATGACAGTTGTCACATTCATCAGGTGTTGTAAAAATATGGCTAGGTTGAACATTTGGGGTCAAAATATATAAAATTACCAGAGTAATGAGCGAGCATAGCAGAATTTCAATGCACGTGCATAACTTTGCTATTTTTACATATTTGGACCCAAAATTTTCAACATAGCCTTCTTATGACCCCACCTCATGAACATTTTCAAATCCTGCCCGAACAGTGATTTCACCGAGCAAACGTGAAATCACCTTTCCAGCCAGACCTGTGTAATTACACTGACGTTCATTAGATGGGGTCCACAAAATGCCTGTTGAAAATTTGGGGTAAAAATATGCAAAACTGGCTAAGTTATGCATCAGAGTTGAAAACCTTGTTGAAATACATTGAACTAGTTACCTTAGTTTCTCATATTGTAGTCGGCGGTTCCAGCAGCAAGATATGTCTTCCATAGGAGATGGATCTGCAGACTGGCACCTGTTCAGATGAGTGAGGGTGTTTGTAGGGTTGCGAGGGCGGCATGGCAGCTGCTGCATGGGGGCAGCTTAGTGAGGGATCATTTTCTTTTTTACAGTTAAAAAAATCAAGCGACCATTTCTATTTCAGGTTGGGACATCCATCTGATGCTGGGGGGGTGCTACTATACATATGGTGAACAGGAAATAATGAATGGGGACAGCGATCAGAGGGGGTGCCACTAGACACCAGGGATAAACACAGTAATTACAGAGATGGTGATTGGAGGGTGGATGTGCCACTAGATGCCAGGGAAATAAATAATAATGTATGTGGAGGGCGACAGGAGGGTGGGTAGTGCCACTAGACAGCAGGGAAACAGTACTAATTAATGGGGATGCTGATTGGAGGGTGGGGTGCCACTAAACACAAAAGAAATATAAAAATAAGTGAAGAGGACATGAAATGGAGGGTGTGGGGTGCCACTAGACACCAGAGAAAGAAAATTGCCAGGGGGCAGTGATTGGAGGGTGGTGGTTGGTGGGATGCCACTAGACAACAGGGAAACAAAAGTTTGAGAAGGACAGTGATCGGAGGTTGGGGGATGCCACTAGACACCAGAGAAAGGATTTTCCCATCATGAAAAAGGATAATTTTCATAATTTGTGAGAAGAAAAAGAATCTTTTTTCATATCGTAAGTCACAAAAAAAAAGATTTATAATCTAAAAAAAAAACATTCAAGGGCATTTCCATAACAGTTAGGTGCAGAATCCAGCTGATGTTGTCCGATAAGTAAGTTACATGTATTGGTAGCTCTACAGAATATAATCAGAATTTTTAGGGAAAAAGGGAAAACAAGATGGCGGCAAACGAAAAAAGATTCTTTCCCTCATGAAGAAGGATTCCCCATACAAAAACTTCATACAGCTGTCTTTTTATACTGACTTGAGCATGCTTGGAAGCTGAAATTTTAAAATTTAATAACTTTGGAACAGATTAATATTTTTACACAAAACCACCAAACAAATCCTACTGAGGCATGTCCATTCTACCCTGAACATTTCAGACCAAAATACCAAACTGTCTGTATGGTATGTGATGGCAAAAAGACAGCAAAAAATTGTGATTAAAATTTTTTTTTACTATGTGCAGCTCAAAGTTCACTCATCCAACTGGAAAAACAGAATTTGGCACGTCAAGAGATCTGCCCCATGAGACAGGACATACAAAATGTGCAAATCTTTTGAATGGTTGTGAAGTTATTAAAGTGCAACATTTTGGGTTTAACATAGAAAGCCCTGATCAATCCTAATGATAGTGGGGATACTGCACCACTATAATATATATATATATATATATATATATATATATATATATATATACTATATATATATATATATATATATATATATATATTTATACAACATGTGTTTTGGGATAAACACAATAATAAAAAGTGATATCTTAATTAGCCAGTGAAGATATCATTGTTATCTCCATGTTCCTATACGTCATTTTGATATCTTCACACTCCTAAACGTCATTCTTATTAAGTGAAACTGTTTCAGTTTCAATCCGAGTACTAGACATGGAACACTGCTCCCTCGTGACGATATCACTCAATGACCATGACCTGCAGCTCCCCCCCATGTGACTCTGACCTGCCATAACTGTTAAAACAAATATTTATTTTAAAAGAAAATAACTTATCTGGTCGATCCTGCCAATTTAAATGGGCAAGGGAAGAAACTGTTTTACCTCTTTACATTGTAACGTCGAGTGACCCAGCGCTATATAAACTGTAACATGAGGACAACCTGCCAACAGTAGAAACCCCCACCACCACCACCACGCGACTCTGACCGCCATAATTGTTTACTAGAAATAGTTTACAAACTTATCTGGTTAATCCTGCCTTTTCCTCAGGGTGTTAGGAAGAAGCAGTTTCTTTCCGATGGAGTAAACCTGTAGCGTGGCGAGCACTATCTATGCTGTAACAAGGGATGTCTACAGATTTAAAATAACGCAGTCTGACTGTAAAACGTCAGAAATATGTGGCTTTCTTCATTACTGTCCTTATGTTTGTTTAAATAGCTGCTGACAGAAGACGGAGGAAAACGAGATGGTATTGGCTTACAACAGTGAACGCAAGTCGAACGAGCGTTATTATAGCAACACTCGCCACGCTTGTGTTCACTGTTCTGAAGCTGCCGACCTACCGCTCTCCTGTGTCTTCTGTCAGCAGCTTTATTTAAACAAACGCAAGGATAGTAAGAAAAAAATGTATTTCTAACTTTACAGTTAGAGTGCCTTATTTTAAATATGTGGGACATCCCTTTGTTACAGCATAGATAGTGCTCGGCCACGCTACACATTTACTGCATCGGAAAAGAAGCTGCTTCTTCCCTAACAGCCTGAGAAAATGGCAGGATTAACCAGATAAGTTTTTTTTTTTAATAAGTATCTCTTTAGGAATCACAGCAGGATCAAGCACATAACGTTCTTTTCAATAAGTATTTCTTTACCCAATTATGACAGGGACTATAACAACCACATATCATAACCAGGTGGCAGGATCAGCCACATACCATAACCACTTGGGGGGTGCTGCACTGGTGGAGCTGCCTCTTGTACTAAAAAGTGGAGCCGATGAGTTGTTTTTTAAATGACTATTTTTAGCCAGCTATCAAAGGATCAACCAAATATCAGAGCAACATTGGGTGGGGGGGGGCTGCAGGTAATCCAGCTGCCTAATAAATCAGATATGTGGGGGATTGTGTTAAGTAGGGGTAGTGTTAGGAGGCCCAAAACACATGTTGTATAAACAGAACATGACATGGCCTGACTGAAGATATCATATTTATCTTCACTCGAGACCAATGACATCAAGATATCTCACTCGTGGCTTCGCCACTCGTGAGATATCATGATATCATTGGTCTCTCGTGAAGATAAATATGATATCTTCAGTCAGGCATGTCTATATCCCTATATATATATATATATATATATATATATATATATATATATATATATATATATATATATATTATAGGCAGTAGTGCCCCATAATTAGGGTTGTATAGACAGTTCTATGTTAAATTCAAAAGTTTGTACCTTAATAAAGTTGCCATTTGTTGATGAAACAGCCTAAACTTTGGTATGCATGATCATCTTGTAAATATCTCAAAGTGTGAAAAGTTTTGTGATGGTATCTGGCATGGTTTTTGATATACAAAGTGGTAAAAAAACACACATTTTTCCATTTGGTTAACATGAGATTGTTTGCTGTCATCTACAGATCAGAGGGAATAACATTTTTACCTGAAGTATTCAGGGATGATGGGGCAGTGCCAAGGGTGTGACTTTGGATAGTTTGGTGAAAAGAAATTTCAATATTTTTGAACTACAACAAATTTTGTGATAGCTACCAGAGAGGCAGATTATTGAAAAATCATTCAGACTGTTAATTGTTAAGGATTTACTGGTCAAACCTTAGAGAAATACTGTTTGTGCTTCTGCCATCTTGTTTTTCCCCCATTTAAAATTTGGATTTCTAATAAAATCACATATGATTAGGGAGGTCCAAGACCTGTGTATAGGTCTCAATCACGTGCATGACAACAGTATTTTATCATTATTTCAAAAATTTCAGATGAAATATGTGTTTTGGGGGTATAAATCATATCTCCTGTCCCTCACTTTGTAAGGATCAATCGATCAGAAAATAACTATTCGAAATTCTTTACAGTTTGAACTTCACTGTTCAAAATGTAAAGACTTCAAACAGTAAAGGGCAGTATAGCAGTTCATTAGCCTTATAGAATATACAATGGATATACAGGGACTCACTCATTGCAGCAACTGCACCGGTGACTACAGTTCTAGCTTCAGGATATGTATTGGTTACTTAGAATGGTTGTGTCAGTTTGACAATTGCCCTACTGTGTCTTTATGTGGATGAGTTGCAGTTATAGATTTCAGGGAGCAAATGCCTCCAGTGTCATTTGCTGTTGAGGCAACCTCCTCCCCACATAACTCTTAACCAGTTACATTGAATAAGACATTCACAAAAAAGTACCAACAGCTTAATTTGGTTCAATGTCAGTTGGCATTCACCTGTATCCCCCTCCCCAGGGTTGTGCCTGAAGATAGGCAGAATTTGTCTAGTGCACTTACCTGGTCAATAAAAAACTAAATAAATAAAATAAATAAAGACAGTGACAGTGAGCGACAGGTGCAGAGAGTCTTGTCTGTGTATGTATGGAGTTTGTTCCCTCTCTCTGGTATGTCATAGGGGAGAAAGCATGGCAAGTCTCAGTAAAATGGTTAAAGCACTGAAATGCAGCCCATTCAGGGATTCACGGCATCTTGAGTACTGCACAGTCATTTCTGTCTGTGCCATGCTGTCTTGTCATGCATCAGCAGGGGTGATCGCTGAGCGGTAGGCAGCAGCCCCACAGAAGGGAAAGTCCTTCACCCCCAAACTGCTGTATCTCTGTCTGTGTGTGGTCCTGCTGACAACTTCTGCTGACAGTATGGGAAAGAGAGGGGATCAGTATGACAGCTGATTGCTCTGGTCAGGGAGAGAGTGACTGATACTGCTTATGTCCCCCAGGATTGTCTTGTAATCAAGATGTTGTTTGTGATGGGGTTTATCGTGGAGAGCACAGTTAGTCTAGTCCCCCCCAACAAGCCCTGATCTCCCCTATTAAATTATAAAATATCCCTGGTAGTTCAGTGGACTACACCAGCCTCAATCATCCATGAAGTACAGAGCCCAGATACATGGTGGTCTAGTACCCCCCCCCCCACACCAGTCTGTTCCTGAAATACAGAAAATCATCCTTCAATGTCTTTTTAATTTTTTTAACTTGTAAAAAAAAAATCCATTACCAATCATACATGCATCCTCTACCCGACATCCCACAGTGCACCCACCTCCCCACACACCCCTTGATACCCCCACACATCTTCACTCACCCGAATAGGTTCCAGGTTTGAGATCCGCTCTCCTGATCAAAGACACGTCTTGCTGTTGGAACCGGTGACTGCAATGTGAGAAACTAAGGTAAATGCGGTTCAATGTATTTCAATGGGGGTTTCAACTTTTATGTATAACTTTGTAATTTTTTGCCATTTTGATCCCAAATTTTCAACATAGCCTTTTTTGGACCCCACCTCATGAACAATGCAACTGTTGTTATGCAACTCCTGCATTAAAGGTGATTTTGCTGTCACCTAACAAATTCACCTTTCTGGCAGGATTTGCATATTGACAGTCATATTGTGCATGAGGTGGGATCATAAGAAGGCTGTGTTGAAAATTTGGGGTAAAAATATGTAGAAATAGCAAAGGTATGACCATTTGTTGCAATCATGCTATGTTCGCTCATAACTTCAGAAATTTTTAATATCTTGACACCACCTTTTCAACATAGACAACTGATTAACCCACCTCATGTACAGTATGTTACAGCTGTCATTTTTTGAATCCTGGCCAAAATGTGTTTTCACACCTGTGGCACAGAGTGGTGCTGCAGCTGCGTGCAATGACATTTTGTTGAGGATTTAAACATTTTCTGTACTGTGTACATGTAGTGGGGTAGTAAGATGGCAATGTTGAAAATTTTGGGTCAAAATTCACTTTGTAACAAGCATTTGTCAATGCCAAATGTTGTCTTGCTGGCATTGGCATTGGTAGTGCAGGAGTTAGAGAGATGCATAATAGGAATAGAAGTGAAGTATTGAACTGGCACCAACCCCACCCTGCAGAGACTGACAGGTGTTGGGGTGTGACTTTGGGTCATTGGCCATAACATCATGCTATTTCACCTCACCCTACCCTGCAGACACTGACAAGTGTCTTGGTGTACTTTGGGGTCTTCAGGCCTTACGCTCACCCAATTCGATAGGGAAATATGCTGAAATGGGTGCAGTATAGGAGAATGGGGTGAATTTTGGGGCCAAAGACTCCAAGGCACACCTCAATGCCTGTCACTGGATGCAGGGTGGGGGTGGGAGTAGGATGGCGTGAGCATTACAGCCGACGATCCCAAGTCACATCCCTGATGCCTGTCAGTCTCTACAAGGTAGGGCATTACAGTTGAAAACCTAATGATCCAGGTGTTTGGTGGTATTTTCACTCCAAATTTTCAACTTGGGCTTTTTGTGACCCCACCTCATGAACAGTGGCACCATCAGTTTGTTAGCCGAAAGGTGATTTTGCACAGCAACTGTGCTATATGGTGCCACATTTGCAAAAACACATTTCAGGCAGGATGTGAAAAATTACAGCTGTACTGTTCATGAGGAGGTTTAAAAAAATGGTAATGTTGAAAATCTGGAGTGAAAATATGAAAAATTGGTGAAGTCTCAAGCGTGTGTAGAAACTCCATAACGCATGCCCGTAACGCAATTATTTTGGAGAATTTTTTTAGCCACATTTTCAACATAGGCATTTTGGGACCTCCCCTTATGAACAGTGGCACTGTGATTTTGTTAATCTGTCCCAAAAGTAGATTTCCCACAGTGACCGCACCATTGTGCGCCACAGGTGTGAAAACACATTTTGGGCAGGATGTGAAAAATGACTGCTGCACTGTTCATATGGAGGTGTGAAAAAATGGCAATAATGAAAATTTAGAATGAAAATATTAAAAATTGTCGAAGTTATGAGTGTGTGTGGAAACTGCGCAATGCACGCTTATAAAATTTGCAACATGGGCTTTTTGGGACACCACCTCATGAACAGTGGCACTGTCATTTCATTAATCAGTTCCAAAAGGTGATTCTACGCAGTTACTGCAAAATCACCTTCTGGGACTGAGTAACAAGATGACAGTGCATGTGTTCATGGAGGGGGAGGGCAAGAACCCCATATTGAAAATTTGGTACCAAAATTCCCAAAAATGGCTGAGATATCCACCTAAGTTGAAACTTCCCATTACCTGCTTACTGCATTTTGTTCAGTTCCCGGTCGGAGTTTGAAGAGTTCAGACAAGTTCTTGCTCCACAGAAGATTGCAGTGCCAGCCCTCCAGAGGTAAGTATGGGGTGAGGGGGGTGCGGGAGGTGGGGTGCACAGAGGGTGGATGTAGGTTGGGGAGGGGTCATGGCTGGATGACGAGGGACTTTTTTTTACAGGTAACAAAAGATAACGGACTTCAGGGGATAGCTTTTTTTTATTTACAGGTAAAAAAATGATTTTGGGCACACTGGGGTGGGCTCCCAGTGTGCCACGAGTTTGGTGGGACACATGATGCTGACAGGGATTGGGCACCCTCGTCGGCAAAGAAAGTGTGTGTGGGGGGTGACATGATGCAGATGTGGATTGGGCACCCAAGTCAGCAAACAAATTGAACTGGGAGGACATGCCAACACAGGGATTGGGCATCCCCGATATTGGCTTTGTGGGGGATTGTGTGGTGGGCAGCAGGCATCACCATATTTACAGTATTGAATGTTTCACCAGAAAAGGCATATACTGGAGCTTTGTCATCTGACGCTCCAATGAGAAAACTGCACCTCATTAGAGCAGCAGATTTCTTTCAAGGTTTTGGCTGTCTTTGAAGTTTTGTGTCATCACTAGCATGCTCGCTAATTGGTGGCTGAGGGACACACCCACTAAAGCATTTCCAGCATTTGCCAAGACTGACACACCTTTGAATGTGCTACTACTGCAAGATGTTGCTTGCGCACGTGCAAGACAACATAAAAATTGCAAAGTTACGCCCATGCATTGCAATTTTGCTGCACACACTCGTAACTTTGGAAATGTTAAATATTTTGACCCCAGATTTTCAACATAGCCTTCTTATTTATTTATTTGCTTTTGGTAACCTGGTAAGTGCAGTAGACAGGATTGCCTATTTTTAGGCATGACCCGCGGGAGATTATGGTTCAAAGAAGTTACAAACAATAGTATAGGGAGGAGCTGATTCAATGCAGTACATAAAGAGATCAACAACCTTACATGACAGTAGAATTACTTAGCACAAAAGTGATGGCATACATAGCATAAGCATTATGGTACAAAAGAGATAAAAACAGATTGCAGAGATCAGTAACATAAGTGCATAACAGCAGTGCTGGTGGCATAGGACGAGGGTATAGGACAGGGAAGAGGATAGTAGTGCAACGGCAAGTAAAGAGGTATGTTCTGTGAACTAGAGCAAGTAAAGTGGTGTAATACATGAACTAAAGACATTTGCATGCATCTAGGGAGATGAAGTAATGAGTGCATGCTTGAAGGCAGAGTGAGAACTGGAGCTTCTAAGGGAAAACAGAAGGAAGTTCCAAAATTTGGGAGCATAGAAGGCAAGTTCACCCATTTTGGTGGGGCAATTAGGGACAGTGACCAGAGCTGAAGTCGAGAACCGGAGGAGTAGGGGCAGTCAACTGGGATGAACATGGCTGCAAGGGAGGAGGGGAGAGAAGAACAAATTATACTGTCGGTCAGGCAGCCTATGGAATATAAACACTGGGAGGAGGGGGATAACCAGCAGAGGTCAGAGTAAAGTGTGCAGTGGTGTTTAAGCCAATGGGCAGACAAGGTAAATCTGCAAACATTGTTTTAGGCAACCTCCCATGCTTGAAGGACATTTGCCTGTACTTGAGCAAAGACAGGCAGTGCATAGCAAAGACAGGGGAGCAGAAGTCCTTTGGTGATGGAGATCCTAGCGGCGGGGGTCAGGGCATGGTGGACATAATAAGCCAACCCAGTTTTGGCATTGACAAACTTGCATACCACATTGGCATGGAGAGAGAAACTGAGACACGGATCCAGAGTGACTCCTAAATATCTAAAGGAGTCAGTAACTTGTACTGGGGAGCCATCGAGAAAAGAGACTAGAAATGAGGAGTTTAGGGCACTGAGCTTTCTGCAGGACATGAAGAGCAAGGCCTGGGTCTTGACAACATTTAATACTAAGTGGTGAGATGTGAGCCATGTTTGGATTCATTGCAGATCAGAAGAGAGGTGGGAATTAATGTCAGAGATGGAGCTAGAGGAGGTTTAGAGGACCAAGTTGTCAGCGTAGAGTAAGGTGTGACAGTGGGTGTGAATGGTAGGTAGATTGTTTATAAATATAGAAAGGAGCAGGGGTCCAAGGATGGAACCTTGTGGAACACCAGTGGATAGAGGAGCAGGGTAGGAGAGGACTCTATGGTGGGAGACAGACTAGGTGTGATTGTGCAGGTAGCTGGAGAACTAGGCAATAATGGACTGGGAAGCACCCCATGAACTTAGCTGACTCAAGAGCAGTGAATGGTTGACTGAGTCAAAAGCCTTCATTAAGTCAATAAAAACAGCTCCCGTAAGTTGGCCTCTATCCATGGTGGTTGAGGTGTCGTTAGTGAATTGCGCTAGGGCAGTCGAGGTGATGTGGCCTGGTCTGAAGCTGTGCTGAGTAGGTGATAGCAGGTCATAGTTGGCTACAAAGTCTGACACCTGATGATGAATATGTTTCTCCAGAAGTTTACTAAGGGTAGACAGGAGTGCTATAGGGTGGTAGTTCATAGGTTTTTAAGGTCACCCTTTTTAAAGATAAGTATAACCCTGGCTTGTTTCCAGGAGCAGGGCACAGTGCCAGAGCTAATGGAGAGGTTGAAAAGATGCAAGATAGGGGTGGCAAGAATGAAGGTGCCAAGTTTGAGAATTCTAGATTCCAGACCATCAGGACCAGCACTGCCATGAGGATCCATAAGACATCAGTTCTAGAGACAGAGCTGAGAATAAGTGGGGGATGGGGCAGAGAGAAGCCTGGGGAGGGAGGAAAGAGAGGGACAGAAGGAATGGCTGCATTGGAGGTCAAGGAAGGAAGGGAGGTAATGAGTGAGTTAAAGGCATTGGCTGTGGTGTTGGGGTTGTTACAAGAGACATTATCAATTAGCATGTCTTGAGGGGCTTGAGAAGCATTACGACCCAGAATGTGGTTTATATGTGCCCAGTACCTTTTTGGGTAATAGGCAGAGGCATGGAGAAAACCTCCATAGTAATTTCTTTTGGCAGCACTGATTGCTTTCTTGCATGAATTCATAAGGGAGTAATAGGCAGCAAAGTCAGAAAGAAGGGAGGAGGCTTTCCACCTGGCCCAGAGCTTGTCACCAGATTTATTTATTTTTATTTATTTATTTATTTTAACATCAGTTTAACAACCTTTGAGCTGGAGGCTCATTTACAAAGGTACCTCGTCACAAGGAGGACAATGACATACATACATGAGACAATCAGCAATACAGTTCAATAATGAGGCACAACCAGGTTACAAGTATTGAGGGACATAACACTGTTAACAGCAAATTAAGATAAGCGATTAGGTGGTAGGTTAGTAGAGTTAAAAGAAGCCCTGCAGGAGTGGGCTGAAATAAAGTGCAGCTCAGTGAGCTTTGTCAAGGGAGGGTGGGGAGGTCAGGGGCAGCGGCAGGAGTGTGAGTTGAGCAAGTGATTTCTGAGGCTGTATTTAAAGCATGCAAGTGAGGGAGCATCAGTGATGCCAGCAGGGAGGGAGTTGTACCAAGAGGGGGCTCTATAGGGGAAAGCCCTTTGGCCCTGGGAGATTTAAGCAAGTGGAGAAGGGGGTTGGTCAACCATTTGGTGGGAAGGCACCTAATCCTGTGCCTAATGTAAGGAATGTGCTCGGACTGCAGTGAGCGCAATGTGTTGAAGAATTACTCCACCGCCAGGTCAGTGCTGTCTGTGGTGAAAAGGGGAGACCAGTCAACCTGCTGAACATTGTATAGAAAAGCCAAGGGATCAAAGGCAGAGAAGTCAGCCACAGAGATAATTTTAGGCGGGTATGAAGGGAGGTAGGCATCCCAGACACAGGTTACAGGAGAATGGTCACTAATGGAGTCAGGCAACATAGTAACTGAGGAGATCCTGTCTGGCTTATTGGTGAGGACCAAGTCGAGCAGGGTGTGACTAGTGCCACTGCTGGAGTGCCTGGTAGGTTCAGTGACAAGCTAAGTTAGATTGGCTTTGGCCATGTTAGTGTTAAGGATAGGGAAGCTTGGGCCAAGCCAATCCTGATTGAAGTCACCTAGGTAAAGTATTTCATTGTTTTTGGTGGCATGGGGTAGAAATTCCAGAAATTCCTCAAGTCTCCATTTACAGGATGCAGGAGGAATGTAAGCACATACAATGTGCAGCTTCTTGGCATTACCTAATAGAAGCAGGGCATGAAGCACCTCACAGGATGCAAGTGGGGGGGCAAGATTGAAGGGTCAGGTTTAGGTGGGACTTAGAAAAAAGTGCCAGGCCACCACCCCTTTTGGATGAGGCCTGATCAATCCAAATCATATTACAGATGGGGAGGGCACACAGAGAGTCAGGGAGAGAAGGCCTAAGCCAGAATTCTGTTATTCCTAGGAGGTCAGACTTATGGATGGCAGCCCAAGCTACCTGGTCGGCATGATTTGCCACAAGGCTTCTTATGTTTAGTTGGGCAATCTTGAAGCTGCTGGGTTGGGGCTCCGCAGAAAAACTAGCCTGAAAGGGTGGGAGCCTAAATGCCGCCGGGCCTGGGTTGGTCTCAGTATCACCTGAAAGTGATAAAGAAAGGTCATAATCCACGTAGCCACAACTAGGAAGACAAAGGTGGTCCTGGCTCAAGTAATACATTTAGATTGGACAAGGTACCTGCAGAGGTAGAAGCACAGTTTACTGTATGGATATGGGGCAGTGACAGGAAGACACTGCAGAAGAGGCAGCAAGTTGGAGAATGAAAAGTCTGTCAGGTTGGTTACAGGGCCAAGGGGAATGCTAAGTTGAGGGGTAAAGCAGTCCAGTGTGATAATACAGCAGATAGGGGTCAGGAGGGCTAGAAAATAGGGGGAAGGCTGCATGGTGAACTGAGAGATCAGGTAAGATGGGAAGGGACAAAGGAGGAGAGAGAGAGAGAGAGAGAGAGAGAGAGAGAGAGAAACTGCTGAAGGGCAGGGGACTGAGAATAGCGGTGCAGGTCAAATTTCACAGATATTGATCCCACCCCCTAACTGTAGAGATTAGTCAATAATAGGGGCAAATGTGTATTTAATAAACGCAGGACGTGGGGGTGGGAGGAAAAAACACCAAGCGTCACAGAGCCAGAGCACAGGAAAAACAGCTGAAGCTTTTTAAACAAGTACAGGTAGCTCAGGAAAAAGGTGCCAAGAGTCAAATGTGCTCCTCAGCAAGCAGAGCACTGCAGCTTCACCAAGACCGGGACCCATACCTGATGTGGGCTTGTTTTGGCAGCAACCTGTGCAAGGGTTTATTACCTCACCTCATGTATGTCACAGCTATCAATTTTCAAATCCTGGCCAAAATGTGTTTTTGCAGCTGTGGTGCAGAATGGCATTGCAAATGCACAGAATTACATTTTGGAAGGGACTTGAAAATTTACTTTAATGGGTGCAATAGGTGGGGTAATAAGATGGCTATGCTGACAATTTAGTCACAGTTAATGGATGTGCAGGGCCCTTCCACAGCAACATACATATATGCATCTGTGGATGAATGGAAGCACAGGGCCCAAAGGGCACTGTGCTCCGTCAGGCAAATAAGGATACAATTGGTCTATCTCAAAAACTATTGATGGGTGGTAGTGCAGGGCACAGGCAAATAAAGCTACAATTACACTATCTTAAAAAGTAAGGAAATTCTTTGCAAAAAACTATGTTAATGCATCAGGGTTCAGGATAAAGTGGCAAAAGTAGGGAAATATGACATTAGGATTTCCAGCCCTAACACCCCACCCTAACCCTGGAGTCAGAAAATCAGGCATGTGGTGTGCCATGAGGGTCTCAAGTATAATGCTCATCCCATTCCATAATTAAATAAGCATAGATGTGAATAGTGAATGAAAAAGGGGTGAGCATTAGGCTTAAGATCCTCATGGCACACCTCACACCTGATTTTCTGACTGAAGGATAGGGGTGAGGTGTTAGGGTTGGAAACCCTAACATTATATTTCCCTACTTTTGTTGCTTTTCCTGAACCCTAACTGATGCAATAACATAGTTTTCTGCAAAGAATATATATTATAGGGGTGCAATAATGCCCCTGTAGTTAGGGTTGAGTAGCCTGTTTAATGTTAAACATCAAGCTGTGTACATTAATATCTTTGGCTCTCTTTGATGAAATTATCTGAAATTTTGTATGTGTTTTCTAGAAGAAATTTTTGTAATGGCATATTGTGCAGTTTCTCAGATCTGCATGTGTCATTTTAAGAAAAAAACAAAATCCTTTCCTATATTTAACATTGTTTTTTTTTTGCTCTCGCCTCAGCCTACATGGAAAGGAATTGTTGCCCAGAATGTGCAGAGGACATGTGTCTTGTCCCAATGCAGTGCCTTTGACAGGTGTGATGAAAAAATATCAAAGGGATCCAGAGTTATAAAGCTAAGATTTTGATGCCGCAAATGTCTGGTTTGCTTTCAGGGCACTTGTTTGTCACAGCACCAGATATTTTTTTTGTGCCAAGAAAGTACGTTTTCCAATTTTTGTTCTTGACCTGGGGATGTCTAAAACACTAGTGACAGTGTAGCAAAGACTAATGCTCATTTTGCATTTGAAGGGGGCTGTACAGTGCTTCTGGTTCTTTATTTTTCACTATGTTGAATGGCAGTTTGTATCATAGGTGTGTCCACGTTTCAGGGTGGGAGGTAGAATGCCCAGTTCAGCAAACAGCTCGCAGTGATGGGTAAGCCTAGGCACACTTAGCATGTATCTGCAGACAATGTTATATGCTGCACTTAATTTGTCTTGCTCCTTTTTCGAGAGACCCTTGTAGACAATTGCACCATATTTGAGAATAGGGAATAAGGTGTGAGTTGCAACTGCCTTTATATCCTTACTAATACGGCAGACTTTTACACTGTAGAGGATCCTCAATTTATTGTTCTCAGCTTTGGTGTTTTTTGTTATGTGCTTGTCTAAGGTCAGATTTGGGCCAAGTAGGAGGCTTAGATATTTTTATACGTCTGCATTTTTTAAGATGATTCCACCAAGAAAATGAATGCTGTGTTTCGCAGGTGGCTGTGTGCTTTGTTGGTATCCATGTCCAGTTAATATAATATCATGGTACCTGATCAGGTGTGCCATTGAATTCACTGTACCCTATCTGCAAGAGGTAGTGGTTACTCCCTTCTACTATTGACAGGTGAAAGTAAAGAAAAAAGATGTGTATGTGTATAGATATTAGAAAACTCTGAAAGGGATTCTTTTTGGTTTAGAAATGGTCTACCCAGGGTAGTCCAGCAGAGATGCAATATTTATTTTGTTAGGGTGCTATTTTCAACAGTTTTCAGAGACTAAAGCACAGGAAGGCCAAGTGACTTAAGGTCACTTCTCACACAGTGAGCTACTGGTGCTGATGGGATTTGAGCCTGGGGTTTACTGGTTCCCAAGCTAGTGCTCTAACCACTAGGTCACATTGCGTCTTCACGGTAACAGAAACTTTTAAAATGGGATTCTGGGCCACCAGCAAAAACAACAAAACACAGTTGACATCAAAATAACTCTACTTGTAGGGTACTTGTAGAAGCCATCCATCGAATGACAGCTAAAGGGGAGGTGCTGCTGGAAGGAAACTTCGATCTTCTGGATGTGGATTAGAGCAACCAGACTGCAGCCTCAGCCAGCAATACAGACATCCTGGAAGCCCTGCAGGTGGCATGCCTAAGACAGCTAGTGATGGAGCCCACCCAAGAGGGTGTGACTTTGGACCAAGTACTCACCAACAGGGACAGAATTAGAGATGTGAAAGTGGGGAGCCATCTAGGATCAAGTGATCACAGTATTGTGTGGGTCAATGTGAGAACAGCAGAAGAGTCAAACCACATGAAAGCAAGGGTCCTTGATTTTAGGAGGACCAGATTTGCAAAGATGGGGGGAATATTTTAGGAAATCACTGGCAGAGAAGGAGAAAAGAGTGGGGGTGGAGGAACAATTGGGAAAATCTTAAGGGAGCCATAGCAGAGGCAACACGCCATTATAGTAGGCAAGTAAGCAAAACAAAGAGAAAGAAAAAAACACTGTGGTTCTCAAAGGAAGTGGCTGAGAAGGCAAATGTGAAAAGGGTGGCTTTCAGGAGTGTGACAGGGTGACCCCTGGGATAAATTGTAACCCCTTCCCCAAGCAGTTTATATGTTTTGTATAATGTCCAACAGGTCGGTTGGCTGATTATAAATAAATTAAGTGTTGAAGTGCTTATAAAGCTTTCTGTGCATATTAACCTAAAACAAAACTAAGACTACAATTACAAAATAAGAGGGCAGTTTTAATAGAAAAATAACAAAAGTTTTTGTCTGCTCTTTTCTAGATGTTAGCAGCCCTCTTCTAAGATATAGTTTACAGCAGACAGAATGAGGTAATATGACCCTGCAGGAGAGTTTAAGAGAGCACAGAATGTTCTAACCTCTGGTCTGACCTTTAACAATGTTGTAAACAAGTTATGTAATGTGCTCCAAGTGGCTGCCAAATAAGTGTTCTCTATGGAGCAACAGTGGCCCCTAGAGGCTAGTTTTATGTTATGTCTGCTGTTAATCAAAAGGCAGTGGAAACATTTTCCAACTTCTACTAAGCTTATAAAAAGCTCTGCCTCAGTGCTGAGAGAGGATAGATAGGGAGGTCAGTTGAATACTGACTGAGGAAGGTGGAAGACCTCCTGGTAGTGTATGCTTTCACACTGTTTGATTCATGCTAGGCTGAAGAAAAGCCTTAGAAACTGTTGAAGCTAAGTAGTTGTCTGACTTACCATTTTGCTTTCTGTATATTTCACTTGATAAAAATTAAATGATAAATGCCTTTCAGCATTTTTTATGCACCTGAATTGTGGTCTGCCTAAAACTGTGTTATCCTAAACCCACGCACAGTGACAAGGAGGTGCAATGAAACACAAAGGGAAAAAGACAGGAAACTATATTTGGAAAAGCAGAAGGAGGCAGGGAAAACAGTCAGAAGTGCAAAGGCACAAACAGAGGAAATAAATAGCCCAGGCAATAACAAAAGGGGACAAGAACTTTTTCAGGTACGTTACTGAAAGAAAAAAGACTTAGAGTGGGATTGTGAGACTAAAAAGGGAAGCAGGGAAGTGTGTAGAGGGGGAACAAGAAAAAGAAGAAATCCTGAACAAGTATTGTTGTTCAGTAGTCACAGAAGAAGGGGAAGGGGAGTGACCAAAGTTAAGTGATGGAAGCACCACTGGGAGGGAGGTGGACACTAGTCCCTTTAAGGAGGAGAGAGTCTTAAAGAAACTCATTAATCTGAAAGTGGACAAGGCAATGGGACCAGATGGGATACATCTCAGAGTATTAAGACAACTCAGGAAGGTGCTGGCAGCACCACCATCAGCCCTGTTCAGCAGTTCACTGGAAACAGGTGTGGTACCAAAGGGCTATAGGGGGGTGAATGTAGACCCTCTTGACAAAACAGGGAGCAGGATGGAGATTGGCAATTACAGGCCAGTCAGCCTGACCTCGGTGGTGGGAAAACTAATGGAATCACTACTAAAAGAAAGGTTTATTATATACAGTCTCTCGAATTCAACAGAGCACATGATTGGAGGCAGCATGGATGCACAGTGGGAAGATCTTGGGGCAATGGGAAAATATTCTGGGATAACATCAAAAGCATCCTTGGAAAGGAGGACATGAAGCACCCTCAGCTGCTCAGTATCAGTAACACCCCCACTACAGACCCTCTAGCTATTGCAGAAGCCTTCAATAAGGCCTTCACCCATCTTACCCCAGTGCTACCACCTGCCTATTTTCGACCTGGTTTGTACCACTCCAACAGCATATCTACCAAGTGTTCTCACCCAACTTTCTACTTTAAAAGGGTGACAGTGAAGGAGACCCTTACTATGGTCAAGAAAATACTAGGTAAAACCAGACTGGGCAGTGACGGCATAGACATGAAACTTCTATCCCTCACCCTGGATGTTCTTATAGTGCCCATTATCATGCTGTACAATAAGTCCCTGTCCCTGGCCCAATTCCCGGCGGTTTGGAAGCAGGCCCTAGTTATGCCAGTGCATAAAGGAGGTGACAAGTCTCTGGTAGGCAACTACAGACCCATCTCGATCCTCTCCCTCTGTCCAAGGCACTGAACAAGATTGTGGCAGGTCAACTCATTGACTACCTCAAGTAAATATAATCTACTATGCCCTAACCCGCATGGTTTCAGACAGAATCACAGTACCACCACTACTCTGCTGGACTACACGAACTATGCACATAAGGCCCTAGATGAAGGCAAACTGGTGGGGTTTGTCTTTATTGACCTCACCAAAGCCTTCGATACAGTCAACCACCCCCTGTTACTGACCCAACTGCGAAACATGGGTGTGGTGCCCAATGCCCTTTGTTGGTTCCAAGACTACCTGATATGGAGAAATTAATGTGTCAAAACTGGGCAAACAGTATCCAGCGCAAGAGAGGTATCATTAGGGATACCCCAGGGATCAATACTGGGGCCTCTACTTTTCAGGCTCTTCTTAAATGACCTTCCCACAGCCTGTGACACCAAACTCTTACTATATTTTATTTAGTTATTTATTTATTTATTGAATTGTTTCACCAGGAAAGATACACTGAACGACTTAATGCCCATCTCACGGTATGTCCTGGGGGAAGGGGAAAGGGATATACAGAGTACAAGTTCAGGTAAAATACATACAGATAATGTAATTATACATACGGTTATAAAACAGAAACATGGCACGTGAGACACTATAGGCTGTTGTAGTGTTTCTGTGCAGGCAACTTTTAGGAGCATCTTGCAAAAATAGAAACAGTACAGGTAATGAGCAATAGGATACAAGGTTGACAATGCATAAAATACAGACAGCACACTCGTGCAATATGCAGCAGGGTGAACACGTAGGAACCAGTCAACCCTATGCAGCAGGGTGAACACATAGGAACCAGTCACCACTATTTAAGAGCTAGTCTATGAGCGGAAGTATAAGTATGAGTATAAATGCAAGTAGGGTGGGGGGGGTGAGAAAGAGGAGAGGGAGAGAGAGACAAAAACAGAGAGGGAGACAGATATGGAAGGGGGGTCAGGAGTAGGTGCAAGAGGATGTGAGGTAGTTGTGCAACACAGGGGTAAGGGAGTGGAGGGAGGAGGAGTGACGGATTTGTGAAGGGAGAGCATTCCACATTTTAGGTAGGTGGTAGGAGAAGGCTTTTTGGCCAGAGGAAGGTGTGCAGATGATATATGCAGATGATGCTGTGCTCCTAAGCAGCAGCACGTCTCAAGCTGCCCTACAATCTGAGCTGCAGAACTCCTTCTCCAAACTTGAGCAGTGGTTCTGTAATCATAAGTTGCTACTAAACTACAAGAAGACCAAGACCATGCTTATGTCCAGCCTCCACAACAAAAATAAGCACCACCCCCTTATCATCTCTAACTCAGGCAGTGAGCCGCTGGAACAAGTTCACTTGTTCAAGTATCTGGGGGTCATAATAGATGATACCCTCAAGTTTGCACACCATATTGACTCTCTGGTCAAGATAGTCAATACCAAGATTGGTGTCCTGTACAGGCACAAGCAATATCTCTCTCTGGGGGCCCGCCACCTCTCAGTCCACAGTTCAATTATATCTACTATTGACTATGGACTAGTGGTCTATGGGGCGGCAATGGATACAGTGCTCAAGAGGGTTCAGACTGTGCTCAACAAAGCCTGCAGACTCACCCTGGATGCTGAGTGTGGCACTCACACCTGTACTCTGTACAAACGTGGAAATTGGCTGTCATGAAGAAACAGGGTCAAATTCCAGGCTTGCATCCTAGGGAAGAAGGCTCTATTGGGTAAAACACCACCTTGTGTAGGCAATTTGATCAAGGCAGCCAACTCATTACAGGTCACCAGAGGGAGGGCTAGAGGGGCCTTGGCTATCCCCTTCTGTTGCACCTCACTTGGGCAATGTGCATTTGCCTACTGGGCCCCACTATGGATGATTGAACTCCCTGGGCACCTCTTGGCCACCAGTTGTCTGGCACAATTCAAAACTGACCTCAAACAGCACCTAATAACACTCTAAGTACACCTGCCCGTAAGTCCAGCCACAACTGCTCTCTCTACCTCCCAGCAAGCACTGGCAGGCCTCAGGTACCCCCTCCCTCTGTCCCTTCTCATGACTTGCCCGAACAATCAGTTTGTGTCATGCTCCTTTGGCACCCGTCACCCCGTCCCCCTTCCCCAACTCACAGTCCCGTGAGTTTCCCTAATAGTCACTACTAATGCAAGCTGCCTGACCATGCCCCCTCACACCCCACCATTTTACTCTAGCATGTCCTCTCTGTTCAGCCTCCCCTCACCCCACTATTTCTCCCTATACCACAGTACATACCTCTCTCTTGTACTTCCTTTCTTCACCCCACTGCCAGCTATCCCCCTTCCTCTGAACTACTGATAAGGCACTTTGTGGCTGCTTATTCCCCCCCACCGTCATAAAGTGTTTTTCTTGTTATTTAACTTGCACCTATGTTTTGAGTTATTCTGTAAGTTCTGAATCCAAGCTGTATCATTCATAATAATATACCTTTGCTTTCTCCTATTGTACTTTGTTTTTTGAAATCTATGACGTGGAACCTTTGTAAAAGAGCTTGCCCTCAAAGATATTTTCCAAATCACTAAATAAATACATAATTAAACAAATCAGATAGATTTCTTTGACTTGGTGACCAGGGAGGTGGATCAGGGAGGAGAAGTGGATGTGGCCTACCTGAATTTCAGCAAGACCTTCAACATCGTCCCACATATGAGGCTAGTAAACAATCTGGGCAGTCTGGGAGTTGGTCCCAGGGTGGTAAACTGTCTCACATATTGGCTGAGCAATAGGACACAGAGGGTGGTGGTGGTGAATGGAGTTCAGTCCAAAGAAAGGGGGTGACCAGTGGGGATTGGACCAGTCCTCTTTAATGTCTTCATAAGCAAACTGCAGAGGAGCTGGAATGGAAGATGTGTCTCTTTGCTGATGACACAAAAATCTGCAACAGGAGTTGACACTCCAGGAGGGATAGAGAAAATGAGAAGGGACCTAAGCAAGTTTGAGGAGTAATCGAGGGTGTGGCAGTTAAGATTCAATGCAAAGATGTGCAAGATTATGCACTTGGGGCACAGAAATGCAGGGAAGGAGTGCATGATGGGGGCAGAGGTACTGATGGCCACTAAACAGGAAAAGGACCTTGGAGTTATCATATCCAATGATCTAAATGTTACCAAACAATGTGAGAATGCTGTGAGGAGAGCCAGCAGAAAGCATCATCACTCAGTGCTTTCCAACGTATCACCTCCACAAACCATATAAAAACTACAAACAGGTATCTGCTTCTATCTCCAAAATCAAACAAAGGGGCAGAGGGCACTACAGAGCAGGACACTGCAGCACAGACACTAGGACAACAAAACTCACCCAAAACAGGAAGCAAAACAAAAAAAGCAAAAGGAAAATCCAAAACGCTTCACATCATAGGAGACTCCATGATGCGGGGAGTTGATACCTACTTCCAGCCAGGGGTAATGGTAAAATGTCTCCCAGGTACATCAGGGTGGAGAGACACTGACCGCATTGCTAAAATTGAGCAGGAAGCGGGAGAAAACATTGATGTCCTGGTTCACATAGGGAATAATGATCTCGCCAGCCGGTCAGTTGTGGAGACCAAGGAACACCTGACCAGGCTGGGTGATGAACTGTCATCCATTTCATCTGGCATCTCCTTCACTGAGATCCTGCCAGTCTGGGAGAGGGGAGCAGATGGACAGAAGGTCAGAGAAGGGGAGACAGGGGAGCTAAACATGTGGCTCAAGGGCTGGTGCCAGGAAAAAGTACACAGATCTGTAGGTAACTGGCAACAGTTTTGGGAGTGAAAGTTCTTTAAATTTGATGGACTGTATCTGACTAAGGAGGGAGTCAGTGCATTGGGGCAGAAGTTTGACATCTTAGCAGAATATTTAAACTAGCAAATGGAGAGAGGGATGCAGCACCTGATACATTGAATGGGATGAACACCCCTCTCCGTCAGCTAGTGATCAAACAGGAGTTCAGCATGTTTGTAGTTCATTTGCATCACCAGATAAGGAAAAAGGTCCGGCTCCCTATATGACACACAGGGGAAACACTGGACCTTGCCCAACAGCTAACACACCAAAATCTGGCCAATGGAAAATCATGTACACAAATGTTTGCAATCTGGAAAACAAGATCCCAGACCTGCAGGCAACAATGACAGAGCTTAAACTGGAGATAGTAGACATTAGCAAGACATGGTTCACCAGTAACCACACTTGGGAGACTTCAGTACCCGGCTGTGTACTGTTCAGAAGAGGCAGAGGTGCAGAAAGGGGGGGGGGGGGTGGAGTGGCCTTTTATGTCAATGAAAATATCAAAGCTACAGAAATTCAGAATACACACAAGGAGCCAGAAGAACTGTGGGTCACCCTGGAAACAGGAAATGGGACAGCCATATGAATTAATGTTGTCTACTGGCCTCCAGACCATGGGGAGGACATAGACACATTACTGTTAGAAGATATACAAAACATGACAGCTAAAGGGGAGGTTCTGATAATGGGAGACTTCAATGTGCCAGATGCAGATTGGTCAATACCAGCAGGAACATTAAGGCTCAAGGGGAATTCTCCCCTCTAAAATTACTGCCCTGAGGTGTTCCACAAGGTTCCATTTTGGGACCTATCCTCTTTGCCCTTTACATCAACCGCATTGACTCTGGCCTGGTTGCTGGAAAAGTTCATCTATTCACAGTTGACACAGTCCTCTACACAACCAACCCCTCCTTGGACATTGCGTACAAGGAGGTACAGCAGGATTTTATCATCCTCCAGCACAACCTGCTGAATCTAAAGCTCTTGTTAAATGCAAAAAAAAAAGCTATGATTATCTCTACATTCCACAATATGGGGATACCCTGGACCCTACAAATTATTACCCTCCTTAATGAACCACTAGAGCTAGTGGATAAATTTAAATATCTGGGAGTCTGGTTGGATAACAAATTCTCCTTCGGTGCACATCTAAGTGAGTTAACAAAAAAGCTAAGGCAGCGACTCGGTATTTTCTACCGCATAAGATATCTACTCACCCTGGAAGCTAGGAAACAACTGGTTCAAACAAACAATCTTTCTTCCCCTGATTGACTACACCGATTTCTTTCTTTTCTTTCTTTCTTTCTTTCTTTCTTTCTTTCTTTCTTTCTTTCTTTCTTTCTTTCATTGGTTTACAGACCTTTGAGTCAAAGACTAATTGACTTTCTTATTTTCTTATTTTTCATATTTTCTTATACAACCATTGCCCCCAGTATGCGCTCCAAAAGCTGGATACACTATATCATCACACTTTGAGATTTGTTCTTGACCTGCCCTTGCAGACTCATCACTGCTTGCTGTACCAAGCATTAGATTGGTTGTCCCTCTCCATGAGGAGGCAAATAAATGCCCTCATGTGGCCTTTCAGGGCTTTGTCCAACAAATTATCACCCTATATCTGTGACCTGTCTGAAAGTTCAAAGGGTGCCTATGGACTAAGGAACCCCTCCTTTGTCCTTCTTAAGCTACCACGAACAAGGACTTGTCTTGGCTGAACTGCCATTAGCTCATTCTTACCAGCACTTTGGAACAGCATGCAAAAATCACTTAAAATCTCCCTGTCCCAGCCTTTTTATATTTAGGGAACTACTCTACAGAGGCCTGAAAATGGCATGCGATTGTTTCAGGTAAAGCCATACCCCGCTAAAACGAGTCCCTTAACCTCTGTAATCCTGGGCCGCCTATTTCTCATGTCAGCCAGCATCTCTTTAAGGCAATCACCTCCTTCCCATCCTACCTCACCCCTCTCCTCAACTAGTTACTCTGTAGCTGATACCCTTTCTTCCCACTGCCCTTCCCTATGTCCTTCCTTCCTCCCCTCACTTGTGCTCTATAATCTACAACCTGTATATACTGCACTTTAAATGCCTATATTTGCACTTGCTTTTCATGTTCTGATTCATCCAAGTACTGATTTGGTGATATTGACTGACTGATATTGTAACTGCCTGTACCGATGTATATTATTGTATGAAATGTTGTCTATTGTAAGCAAAAGTGTCCTCTGTGTCCAGGACCATCTTGAAAATGAGCTTGCTCAATGTTGTAACTGCCTGGTTAAATAAAGTTTGATTTGATTTTGATTTGATTTGCCAGAACTAGACACATAGTGGATTCCCTGCAGGGGGAGGGCCTCAAACAACTGGTAGAACAACACACAAGAGACAGGACTATCCTAGATCTAGTACTGACTAATGGGGAAAGGATCACAGATCTCCAGGTAGAAGGTTACCTGGGGGCCAGTGGCCATCACATGGTATGGGTTCAGTTTGGCCAATATAACGAAATCATTCCATTTCAAGGCAAAAATATGGGACTTCAGATGAGCTGACTTTGATAAGATGGCCAACAGAGTTAAGCTAGTCCTAGCAAGAAGAACTATAGGTGAGGGGGTACAGGCGAAGTAGACAAGTATTAAGGATGCAATACTTGAAGCAACATCCCATTGTGTTAGAGAGAAAAACAAGAGCAAAAGAAGAAGGAAACCACTATGGTTCTCAAAAACAGCAGCAGAAAAGGGCAGAGCCAAAAGGCTGGCCTTCAGGAAATATAAGGGAATGCAGCGGGATGAAGATAGAGAGGCATACCAAACTTCTCTAAGGGAAGCAGGGAAGGCAGTAAGGTGGGAAAAGGCCCAAACCGAGGAAACACTAGCATAAACAGTAAAAGAAGGTGACAAGACTTTCTATACATACATTAGTGAAAGGAGAAAGTCCAGAGGGGGAATTGCTAAGATTAAAGGGGATAAGGGGGAGTGTGAGGAGGAGGAGGAGGACCAAGGGAAAGCATCTATCCTACATAGATGCTTCTGCTCAGTATTTACTGAGGAGAAGGTAGGGCAGGGACCACAGCTCTGCACCATGGACACGGGGGAGGAAGGTGTGCACTAGTCCCTTCACAAAAGAAAGGGTCTTACAAGAGCTCACTAAGCTCAGGGTGGACAAGGCAATGGGACCTGATGGCATACATCCCAGATTACTAAAGGAGCTAAGGGTGGAACTAGCAGAGCCATTATCAGAACTGTTTAGTGAGTCCCTGAGCACAGGAGAGGTCCCAGAAGACTGGAGAAGGGCTCATGTGATCCCACTCCACAAGAGTGGTAGCAGGGAGGAGGCAGGGAACTACAGACCAGTCAGTCTTACCTCAGTAGTGGGCAAGATTATAGAGGCACTCCATAAGGAAAGGATAGTGCAATACCTGGAAACCATAGGAGCACAGGATCAAAGACAGCATGGGTTTACAACAGGAAGGTCCTGTCAAACTAATCTCATAGATTTCTTTGACTGGGTAAGCAGAGCGGTGGACCAAGGGGGAGCAGTTGATGTCACCTACCTTGACTTCAGCAAAGCTTTCGATACTGTTCCATATAGAAGATTGAGTAATAAACTGGGTAGGCTTGGGGTGGGTCAGAAATTGGTCAACTGGGTGGAAAACTGGTTGATGGGCAGAAATCAGAGAGTGGTGGTAAATGGTATACATTCAGAAGAGATGCAAGTCACAAGTGGGGTATCTCAGGGATCAGTCCTGGGTCCAGTCCTCTTCAATATCTTCATCAGTGACATTGCAGATGGACTGGACGGTAAGGTTTGTCTGTGTGCAGATGGCACCAAGATCTATAACAGAGTAGATGATCCAGATGGGGTGGGCAGAATGAGAAGAGATCTGGATAAACTGGCAAAATGGTCAGAAGAGTGGCAAATGGGGTTTAACGCAAAGAAGTGCACGGTAGTAATAATAATAATATAATAATGTTTATTTTTAAGGTGCCTTTCAAAATGTCAAGGCTTCTAATAAATTTTAAAACACATCAATTATCCAAGTCATAAAGTAATAAAACAAATAAAACAGATAAAACTTTACAGAGTTAACCTTCACCAAAAGCCTGAGCCCACAGATACTTTTTTAAGGATTGTTTGAATCCCTCCACAGTTGTGCACTCCCATAACTGGTGGGGTAGAGAATTCCAGAGGGCCGGGGCCACATGCACAAATGCATGGGCCCCAGAAGATTTCAAGCAAATCCTTGGGATCTCTAGCAACCCCTCATTGGCTGAGCGAAGCAATCGTCCAGGGCAGTAGGGGACCAGAAGCTCTTTCAGGTAATTCGGGCTGAGTCCGTGTCGAACTTTAAAAGTCAAAAGACTGACTTTAAAGGTGATCTGCCACTGTACTGTCAGCCAGTGCAGTCCGCGCAGCACCGGTGTAATATGACAGGATCTAGAAGTTCCTATTAAAAGCAGGGCTGCAGCGTTCTGCACTAGCAGCAAGTGGTGGATTTCCACTCCAGGTAGCCCTAGGTAGAGGAAGTTGCAGTAATCCAGGCATGAGGACACAAAGGCGTGAACCAGCGTAGGAAGATCATTGGACGGAACAAGGTATTTAACACTGGAGATATTCCTCAGATGGTAAAAAGAGGATTTTACAATGGCTGACACCTGCGAATGCAGAGTCAGCCCCTTAATCAAAAGTACCCCCAGTTTCACACCCATTCAGAGGCGGGGTAAGCGCCCCCAAAAAGCCCAGAGGGTGAACCCACCCTGACCCCTATCTGGCACGCCGGATCCACTACCAAGACCTCAGTCTTATCCGAGTTCAACTTTAGCCAGCTGGAATCCATCCACTCCTGAATTTCAGTGAGACAGCTGTTAAAAGCTGAGAGAGCTCTATCTTGGTCAGGTGCAAAAGATAGGTAGAGCTGGGTATCATCGGCATAGCAATGAAATCTCAGCCCATACCATCTTTCAATGTCTCTGAAGGGCAGCATGTACACTGAAAATAACATGGGGGACAACACTGAGCCCTGAGGGACCCCACAAAACAGAGAAACTGGGTCCAAGGAATAAACCCCAGACACCACTCTCTGGGTTCTTCCAGTGAGGAAAGATGAAAATCACCTGAGGACTGTCCCTGACAGTCTACAGATGAACATCAGGTGATCAAGTAGCACCCATGGTCCATAGTGTCAAATGCTGATGAGAGATCCAGAAGAACCAAGATAGAGTGGTATTTCTGGTCTCTAGCCATCAGGAGGTCATTGAGCACCCAAACCAATGCTGTCTCAGTACTATGTCTCTTTCAAAATCCAGACTGGAAGATTTCATAGATGTCATGGATGGTCAAATGTTACTCTGGCTTCACAGCCACTACTTTCTTAATCACCTTCCCTAAAAAGGGAAGGTTAGAGATTGGTCTGTAGTTTGCACAGCAGTCTGGGTCCAAAGAAACTTTCTTTAAGAGTGGTGTTACTACCACCTCATTCAGGGAGCCAGGAAACTCACCTCTTTCCAAGGAGCACCAGACTATCCATGCTAAGACCGGACCGATAGAATCAAGACAACCCAAAATCAGGGAAGTTGGTCCAGGATCCAAACTACAGCATGTAGGGAGAGCACCTTGGACAATCTGCATGTCATACATGAACTCAGGCCAGTCAAAGGTACTCCAGGAAAGCTGAGGAGTTTGGGCCTCAGCTTGATCCACGGCACCACCCATAGAGTGCGTTAGCAGGAGTACCACCCTAATGTCGGCCACCTTAGCTGCAACGAATTGAGCAAGGTCGTGGCACTCTATTTACGAAAAAAGCTTTTCAAACTTGTAGACAGGCTGGGTTGCACAGTCTGTCTACAGTTCGAAAAAGCTGAGCTGGTTGAGTCTGAGTGGCTGCAATCTCCACGGACAGGAACTCTGCCTTCTTACGGGTGATTGCAGATTGATAGACTTGATAATGATCCATCAATCTAAGGCAGTCGGCATCAAGGGCGGATTTCCACCTGCAAAGCTCTAACCTTCATCCTAGTCGCCACATCTCCCTCAAAGTCCCATCAAACCATGGGGACCGAGGGTGAAGGGAGAGAAGGCAGACTCAGAATGGAGCAATGACATCCAGGGCTGCTGAAATGGCCAAGTTACAGATCACCACAAGGGTCTCTGGGTCACTGCTTGCCACTGAGAGGGATGATAGGTCAAGTTCCACTGCCAGGCTCTCAGAGCTTACATTTCATAAAGGGTGATACCTGACCATCTCCACAGGGCAGACCTACAGAGGGGGTGGTAAAACTAAGCCCCATGGTGTAATGATCAGACCATCAGACTGGTTCCACCCCAAATCAGAGGCCTCAATCCCCAGGAGGAAGACTAAGTCAAGAGAGTGACCGTGCTTGTGGGTAGCAGTGGTAACTATCTGTGTAAGGCCCAGAGATGTCATCAACTGGAGGAAGTGTTGTCCAAACTGTGAGAGTTTGTCATTGACCCAGGCATTGAAGTCACCCAGGACCATCAACCTGGGTGACTCAAATGCCATGTCGATGATGAAGTCCACGACTTCCTGAAGGAATCACTTCTCATCGCTGGGTGGACGGTAGATGAGGGTGATCCTACAACTTACACCTGCTACCACAGTACACTCAAATGACTCAGCCTCCTCAACTGGTACATTCGTGAGGTTAAGTTTGGTCTTGAAACAGACCACAACCCCCCCCATGATCCAATCTAGGGCAGTGAATCACTGAGTATCTAGCTGGAGTTAAGGCCTCCAAAATGGGGCCAGAGTCTTCATCCAGCCAGGTCTCAGTGATGCAAGCCAGGTACACCATTCTAACAAGATCTGCAAAAACCCCAAACCACCTGCCCACCAAAATTGGTGGTGCCCTTGGGTATGGAGGCCAGATGTTGTGGACCACGATCCTGGTTCCATTTTGCCCCAGGGCATCTTCTGGATCCTACAACCCAATACGATAGCTCCGCTCATTCACCCTCCACTGTTCCCAGCCCTCCACCCTCGTCCTCCCCTGCGAGCAATACCCAGTGCCCTACAGCACTGGTAAGTTGTAGACTGCAAAGAGGGGGAGAAAAAGGGATGGAGAGCATGGAGAGCAGAGGCTGAATAGCGCACAACCATAGGGGCAGGGCTCCAACACATTCTGGTTACTAAAATATGGCAAGGCAAGGCAAAATTTATTTAAAAGACACCCAATCCCAGAGGCTCTGGGTGCCCTACAAATTATTTATAAACAACATTTGAAAACAGAACACAACATCGCAAAATTTTTGTACTAAAAATAAATAGAATAAATAACTCCAATAAAAATCTCAGACTCTACTACAATTTATAGTTTATATAATAAAAGCTTGGGAAAAAAGGAGTGCCTTCAAGCGAACCTTGAAAGTAACCACAATGGGTGCTTCCCTGACTCGAGCTGGCAATGAATTCCACAGAATGGGTGCCACAACACTAAAGGCTCTATCACCAGCTGATTTAAGCCTCATTCTGGGAATGGTCAGGAAGCCCCCACTAGAAGAACTGACAGGGCGGATAGAGAGGGCAGATGTCAGAAGGTCCAACAGATAAAATATCAACTAACACTCCCTCTACAAGTCTATTATCAACCTAAAACAGCATACAAAATGCCTAAAAATAGAATAAAATTACACAAACCACTTACTAAAAGAAATATCCTTCAGAGTTCCAACCCCCATAAAAATTAAAACTAACCATTCATAAAATGAAACAAATTAAAAAAAAAATAAAAAAAAACTACAAAATAAATCAACAAAATCCTCATCTCCCCAGGCCCTTCCACAGCCTCAAGAGATAAACAACAATATTAGAATTTAAATCATGAAATCCAAAGCAACACTTTAAAAAAACAATATCAGTCAAAATCAACAAATAAATGTCACTGTAACAGAAACATCAAAGTATTTGGGGAAAAATTCAGTTTTCCAGGCCCCATTGAGTCTCTCACCACCAGTGGAGACTGAAAAAACCTTCAGGAGCTCCCACCTCCTGAATAGACTGATGGAAATATCTTGAAGATTTCACCCACAAATGAAAAAGGAGGCTGTATAGTGCAGTGGTTTAAGGTGCTAAGCTGCAAATCTGGTAACATCTAGCAGACCAGACCTGGGTTTGAACCCCACAGCTTCCACTTGTATACTGTGTGACCCTCAGCAAATCACTTAAAGGAGAAGACTCCTGTATATTAATGATTTGGATATGTCTGATGTATTTATTATACATTACATCAAGTACTGTACATATGTCAATAAAAGATTAGCCATTTTTTCTGTTGCAACACAATCTAGAGTTTGAGGCTCTGACACAAGGTAGTAAAATGTCAGGCAAGCCTCCATTTACATGCAAATGAGTCACTTGTAATACAGCCTCTCCCATTCCTTGATGTCACTGCAGCAACAGTGCAGAACAAAACATAAGGGTATCAATGCTGTCTATCCTGATTTTAGTTTAAGTTTGCAATGGCTTAAGACAGTTCTGTCATGCAATTCACACAGGGAGTGGTACTTGTAGCCTTAATACTGCATATGTAGAGCAAATAATACATCTGATAGTATTGCATTCACAGGAAACAAAAGCTGTTCCTGTGTATTGTTCATTTCTCTCTGTGAGACAGTTGTAACATGTTGTGGAAAGCAGTAGACTGAATCAGTTAATCAACCAAACAATCAATCAATCGAGCAGTCACTCTGTAGTGAACCAGGTGAACACCCTTGAGAGGATTCATTTACAAAGTAGGCTTGAGCAGTTTCCCAAAGGATCACACAAGACTGAATTCTTCCTTTGCACAAATTATACACTCCCCTTTCAGCAGCCTGAAAGTTGAGAGCTAGATCACTTACTTTATAAAGTGTATTGTTTTACATTTCAAATGCTCCTTACATCTGGGTTCTGACTGGAAATACCAAGACACAGAATACATATGACATGGGAGGAATGAGCTAAGCAAAGACAGAGTACTACAAACACTGAGACTGATTAGTTTGTTTACCTACAACAGCTGAAGTGTAGCATCTGATTTGTGAGGGACATCCTACTTCAAATGCTGGCATTACAAAGGGGGGGGGGAGCTGCCACAGCATGTTTTCAGTACCTTCAAAGTGAAGTGCTGTAGCTCTCACATCACTGCTAATGATTTATAATGGGCATGGGGGCACTGTTGAAGTCATGGACCTGAGGGGCCATCACAGTTCCCAAGGAGGTTAGGGGAACTTGTTAAGGGTTAGAGAGTAAGGGACTTTAGTAGGATTTGAACCAGAGTTTCCCAGTTCTTGTGCCTGTGCTTTAACCACTAGATTACTGTTCTTCCATATGCTGCAGCTGATGTCCTGGTAACCTATTCCTTGTTATAGCTGAACTCTTTATTGCCTTACATCAGCCATCCAGTCACTGACTGCCTAGTTACAAAGTGAAAGGGGCATTTTTGCAAGATTGTGTCTCACTGCTGGTGTCAATCAAAACAGAGAATGCTAACACACACAGAACATAATAAAACAGCTATATAATGCCACTTAAGACTCTTGTTGTACCTAGAGTCATTTACTGGGTAAACTGTTTTTGCTAACAGAAACATTAACACAACTCCTGCAGGCACTTCCTTGTAGGCATACTGTATATACATGTCAAATCAGTGCTGAATCACACTCATATGGTCCTAGTCCCTATTAGACCTGAACTTCAGGATGTGCACAGCACTTAAAGAATTCCCCCATTACTCAAGTGGGGGACCAAACATTGGGCGTTCTGTTTACTGGTGGAAAAGCATTTAGTGCAGCACCATTATCTGTTGCTCTGATGACATCATCCTCCAGCAGCATTGATGGTAAAATGGAGGACAAACACATTGATAACTTCCGGGGGCTGTATATTTTTATTTATAATCTAGGTTTGGACAGCAGTAGGACTGCTGGCAACTAGAGGAGGAACACAACAGTTACACATAAGGAGTTGGGAAAATATGGGTGTGAAACTATGGGAGACTTCCCCTTTAACTTTCCTGTGTTCCCAGGTCGCACCTGTAAAAAAAGCTTTCAGTTTAGTGTTCCAGTCCTGGCTAAATAACTAACAAAACAAAAAAAGTAAATTCCAAACTTCAGGTACTCTCACCAACTGCATTTTTAAGAAATTAACATATGGCACTCTCACTGCCAATCGAATAGATAGAATAGGAAATCAAACCATAATCGAAAAACCGGGGAAGGAAATCCAACAGAGGCCTCTTCTGAAAGTGGATCGCTCTGGGCTGGGAGTAAACCCCAAAAAGATAATGCACATAGGGAACAGAAACCCTGAAACCACCAATAGGTTTGGAGGGGAGTTGCTGGCAATCACAAGGGAAGAAAGAAGCTTGGGATCATCATCACAGATAGAAACATAGAAACATAGAAGTTGACTGCAGATAAGGACCGCAAGGCCCATCCAGTCTGCCCATTTCTTTTTCTACCTTATAAATGTGCCATCGGCCTTTGCTCTGTTAGTGGCCTATCTATTCATAGTCATTTGTATTGCTCCCTTATGCATATCCCATGCCTGTTTGAAGCCCTGCACTGTATTCATAGCCACCACTTCTTGTGGTAAGCCATTCCATGCATCCACCACCCTTTCTGTGAAAAGAATTTCCTCACATTCCCCCTTAATCGGCCTCCCTCTAATCTCATGTTGTGTCCTCTTGTCCTGCTATTTTTCTTATATTTAAACATGTTAGACTCTTTCACCTTGTTTATGCCCTTAAGGTGTTTGAATGCCTTGATCATATCACCTCTCTCCCTCCTTTGCTCAAGGGTATACATATTGAGCTCCGTTAATCTGTCCTCATATGTCTTCTGATGCAGTCCCTGCACCATTTTGGTTGCCCTTCTCTGGACTGCCTCAATTTGGTTAATGTCCTTGTGAAGGTGTGGCCTCCAATACTGCATGCAGTACTCCAGATGGGGCCTAACCAGTGTCTTGTACAGAGGGATTATTACCTCCCTCTTACGACTTGTGATACCCCTACTAATACACCCTAACACCCCCCTAGCCTTACCTACTGCTTTAGAGGTCTGCTTGGATGATTTTAGGTCATCAGTGATGATGATGCCCAAGTCTCTTTCTTCCTTTGTGACTGCTAGCAACTCCCCTCCCAGCCTATAGGTGGCTTCAGGGTTTCTCTTCCCTATATGCATGATTTTGCACTTCTTTGCATTAAATCCCAGTTGCCACTCTTCTAACCATTCTGCTAGTTTATCCAGATCTCTTCTCATTCTGCCCACCCCATCTGGATCATCTACTCTGTTGCAGATCTTGTTGTCATCTGCAAACAGACAAGCCTTACCCTCTAGTCCATCTGCAAGGTCACTAATGAAGATGTTGAAGAGGACTGGCCCCAGGACTGATCCCTGAGGTACCCCACTTGTGACTTGCATCTCTTCTGACTGTATACCATTTACCACCACTCTCTGTTTTCTGCCCGTCAACCAGTTTGCCACCCAGTTGACCAACTTCTGACCCATCCCGAGCCTACCCAGCTTATTTATCAATCTTCTATGTGGAACAGTGTCAAAAGCTTTGCTGAAGTCAAGGTAGGCGACATCAACTGCTCCCCCTTGGTCCACCACTCTGGTTATCCAGTCAAAGAAATCTATGAGATTAGTTTGACAGGACCTTCCTTTTGTAAACCCATGCTGTCTTGGATCCTGTGCCCCTATGGATTCCAGGTGTTGCACTATCCTTTCCTTAAGGTGCCTCCACAATCTTGCCCACTACTGAGGTAAGACTGACTGGTCTGTAGTTCCCGCCTCCTCCCTGCTACCACTCTTGTGGAGCGGGATCACATGAGCCCTTCTCCAGTCTTCTGGGACCTCTCCTGTGCTCAGAGACTCACTAAACAATTCTGCTAATGGCTCTGCTAGTTTCTCCTTTAGCTCCTTAAGTACCCTGGGATGTATGCCATCAGGTCCCATTGCCTTATCCACCCTGGGCTTAGCAAGCTCTTGTAGGACCCTTTCTTTTGTGAAGGGAGTAGTGTTCACTCCCTCCCCTGTGTCCATGATGCTGAGCTGTGGGCCCTGCCCTACCTTCTCTTCAGTAAATACTGAGCAAAAGTATCTATTTAGGATAGATGCCTTTACAGGGTCCTCCTCCTCACATGCTCCCTTTTCTCCATTAAGCTTAGCAATACCCCCTCTGGATTTTCTCCTTTCACTAATGTATCTATAGAAAGTCTTGTCACCTTCTTTTACTGTTCGTGCTAGTGTTTCCTCAGTTTGGGACTTTGCCTGCCTTACTGCCTTACCTGCTTCCCTTAGGGCAGTTTGGTATGCCTCCCTATCTTCATCCTGCTGTGTTCCTTATATTTCCTGAAGGCCAGCCTTTGGCTCTGACCTTTTCTGCTACTGTATTTGAGAACCAAAGTGGTTTCCTTCTTCTTTGCACTTCCTTTTCTGTCTAACACAATGGGATTTTGCTTCAAGTATTGCATCCTTAATGCTTGCCCACTTTGCCTGTACCCCCTCACCTGTGTTTCTTTTTGCCAGGGCTAGCTTAACTCTGTTGGCCATCTTATCAAAGTCAGCTCCTCTGAAGTCCCATATTTTTGCCTTGGAATGGGATGATTTAGATGTAGTAGCCAAATTGAACCATACCATGTGATGACCTGAAATCATCCAAGCAGACCACTAAAGCAGTAGATAAGGCTATAGGGATGTTGGGGTGTATTAGTAGGGGTATTGCAAGTCATAAGAGGAAGATAATAATCCCTCTTTACAAGACATTGGTTTGGCTCCAACTGGAGTACTATGTGCAGTACTGGAGGCCACACTTGCACAAGGACATTAACAAAATAGAGGCAGTCCAGAGAATGGCAACCAAAATGGTGAAGGGACTGCATCTGAAAACATATGAGGACAGATTAACGGAGTTCAATATGTATACCTCAGAGCAAAAGGGGGAGAGTGGTGATATGATCGAAACATTCAAACATCTTTAGGGCATTAACAAGGTGAAAGAGTCTAACATGTTTCAATGTAAGAACAAGCATTTGTCAAAGCCGAATGTTATCGTGCTGGCATTGGCATTGGCAGTGGCAGAGCTAGAGACGTATAACAGGAATGGCAGTGAAGTATTGAAGTGATGCCAACTCCACCCCCAACCTGTAGAGAGCAACAGGCATTGGGGTGTGCCTTTGGGTCATCAGCTATAATGCTCATGGCATTGTACCTCACCCTACCCTGTAGACACTGACAAGTGTCATGGTGTGCTTTGGGGTCTTTGGGTATTATATTTACCACAGTCCATAAGGAAATACACTGACGTGGGTGCAGTATAGGAGTGTGGGGTGCAGTTTGTGGCCGAACAGTGCAAGACACACCACGATGCCTGTCAGTGGCTGCAGGGTGGGGGCGTGTGGAATGGCTGAGCATTACATCCATTGATCCCAAGTCACACCCCTGACACCTGTCAGTCCATACCAGGTGGGGTGCTACAGTTGGAAACCCTAACACCGTAGGCGTGTAGTGGTAGTTTCACTCCACATTTTCAACATGGACTGCTTGTCAGGCCACCTCATGAAAAGCGGTACAATCACTTTGTTAGCTGAAATGTGGTTTTGCACAGCGGCTGTACCATTTAGCGACAGAGGGTCGAAAACACAGTTTTGGGCAGGATGTGGAGAATGACAGCTGTATTGTTCATGAGGAGGTGTAAAAAATTGCAACGTTGAAAATCTGGAGTGGCAATATGAAATATTGGTGAAGCAATGAACATGCATACAAACTGTGCAACAGACGTCCGCAACCTAATTATTTGTGGGAGTTTTTTAGGCACATTTTCAACATAGGTATTTTGGGACCTCCGGTCAAGAACAGTAGTGCTGTGATTTTGTTAATGTGTCCCAAAAGGTGATTTCCCACAGCGAGCACGCCGTTGTCCAACACAGTTGAGGAAATGCGGTTTGGGCAGGCTGTGAAAAATGGCAGCTGTACTGTTGATAAGGAGGTGTGCCCAAATGCCAGTGGAGAAAATCTGGCAAGAAAATATTGCAAATTTATGAAGTTACAAGGCTGCGTGGAAACTTCGCAACGCACGCTTGCAGCACAGTCATTTTATGGACTTTCGGCACCAAATTTTCAACATAGGCATTTTAGGACCTCTGCTCATGAACAGTGCCATTGTCATTTCTGAAAATTATCCCGAAAACTGATTTCGCACAGCGACCATGCAATTCTGCGCTGGATGTGTGAAAGCACATTTCAGCCAGGATATGTAAAATGATAGATGTACTGTTCATAAGGAGGTGTGAAAAAATGCCAGTTTTGAACATCTGGAGTGAAAATATTACAAATGCGTGAAGTCAAGAGCCTGCATGCAAAGTGCGCAATGCACGCTTGTAAAACACTAATTTTATGGACTTTCGGACCCAAATTTTCAACATAGGCATTTTAGGACCTCTGCTAATGAACAGTGTCATTGTCATTTTCATAATGTGTCTCGAACACAAACTTTCCACAGCGAATGCACTATTCTATGCCAGAACTGCGAAAACACATTTTGGTCAGGATGTAAAAAATGACAGCTGTACTGTTCATAAGGAGGTGGAGAACAATGGCAATGTTGAAAATATGGAGTGAAAATATTATAAATTCGCGAACTTACGAGCGTGCATGCAAACTGTCCAACGCACGCTCGTAACACAGTCATGTTATGGAGTATCGTCACCAAATTTTCAGCATAGGCATTTTAGGACCTCTGCTCATGAACAGTGTAACTGTCATTTTCGTAATTTGTGCTGAACACTGATTTCCCACATCGACCGCACTACTCTGCTCCGGAAGTGCAAAAACACATTTCGGGCAGGATGTGAAAAATGACAGCTGTACGGTTCCAAAGAAGGTGTGGAAAAATGCCAATGCTGAACATGTGGCATGAAAACATTGCATATTTGCTAAGTTACGAGCGTGCATAGCAAATGTGCAATGCACGCTCATAAAACAGTAATTTTTTTTAGTTTTTCAACCAATTTTGCAACATAGGCTTTCTGAGAGCCCCCCTCATGAACATTGCCACTGTCATTTTGTTCCTCACTCCCGAAAGGTGATTCCACACAGTGACTGCGAAATCACCTTTCGGGACCAAATAACACCATGGCAGTGCAAGAATTCATGAGGAGGGGTCCCAAAAACCCCATGTTGAAAATTTGGTGCCAAAGTTCCAAAAAATGCCTGAGATCTGCATCAAAGTTGAAAAAACCATATTTATTCCATTATACAGCTTACCAGCATTTCCTCAGTTCATGGTCAGCTTTGAAGAGTGCAGACATGTTCCTGGTCCACTGAAGATCTTTGCGCTTGACTCCGGAGGTAAGTATGGGGTGAAGGGGGTGGGGAGGCAGGGTGAGCAGTGGCTGGGCGCGGGTTGTGGGAGGCGGGCAGGGAGACCACGAGGAACAGTTTTCTTATTTACAGGTTAAAAAAATAAAAAATAAACATCAGGGGACAGTTTACTATTTGCAGGGGCTTTGGCATGCTAGGGTGGGCTCCCAGCATGCCACCTAACTGTTTGGGGGGGTGCTGCAGCCGATGGGGGATTGAGCACCCTCATCGGCACACAACATAAAGAGGGGTTAATTTATGCTGATGGGGATTGGGCACCCCTGTCGGCACACAAGGAAAGTGGGGGGTCAAGAGCCAAGGGGGGTTGGGCACCCCCCTCGGCATATGACAAATGGGGGGGAGTGCTTTATGCTGATGGGGAGTGGGCTCCCCCATTGGCACATACGTTGGGGTCATGCTAAGCCGGCAGGGGGATTGGGTACCCCCAAAGTTGGCAGTTGGGCCACCATGTATGCTATATGGCTGAGCACATCGGGAGGTCTGCTGCATCTGACGAGCTTTGCTCGGATTGCAACAGACCTTTCCTTAGATGTGCTTACCACATTTTGTATGCATGGTGTGGCACCAGCAGTCAGGTTGATTGGGGAATGAGGGACGTAACTACTGATGCGTGCCCTGCATTCACCCAACAGTGACTGTGCCTTCAAATCTGCACTATCACAAGATGTAGGCTGTGCAAGCACGCCAACATAAAAATAGTAGGACAAGAGGACACAGCATGAGATTAGAGGGAGGCTGATTAACGGGGAACGTGAGGAAGTTCTTTATCACAGAAAGGGTGGTGGATGCATAGAACAGCCTACCTCAGGAAGTGGCAGATATGATTACACTGCAGGCCTTCAAACAGGCATGGGATAGGCATAAGGGAGCAATAAAGATGAATGTGAATAGATAGGCCATTGACAGAGTACAGGCCTATGGCACATTCATAAGGTAGAAAAAATGGGCAGACTGGATGGGCCTTGCGGTCCTTATCTGCGTCAACTTCTATGTTTCTATGTCTCTATGCTGGGGTGCATAGGGAAAGGTAGCTCCAGCAGAAGGAAGGAGGTGGTGATGCCACTGTATAGAACATTGATGAGATCTCTTCTAGAGTGCTGTGCCCAATTCTGGAGGCTGCATCTCTGGACGGACATAAACAGAATAGAAGCGGTCCAGAGAAGGGCGACAAAAACTGTGCAGGGGCTGCATCAAAAGTCATATGAGTGGAAATTGGAGGATACGAGAGAGAGAGTGAAGATATGACAGAGACTTTCAAGTACCTCAAGAGTGTAAATAAGGTACAACAGCATAGCATCTTTCAAAAAAAAAAAGATGTTCAAGAACAAGGGGCCATAATATGAAGATAGAGGGCAGTAGATGTAGGGGTAATGTGAGAAAGTATTTTTTCATGGAAATGTTGGTTGATCCATGGAACAGCATTCCAGCAGAGATTGTAGGGGCAAAAACAGTAGGGGAATTCAAAAATGCATTGGACAGACATAAAGGAACTCTAGCGATAGGAACAAGAGGGTATGCCACAGTTCATTTAGGATCATTAGTATTGACAACCCCAAGCACACCCCATGCCTATTGCTGCCTGCAGGGTAGGGGTGTGGTGTTTGGGTTGGAAACCCTAATACCACATTTCCCTACCTTTGTCACTTTAACCCTAATTAGTGCATTAATAAAGTTTCTTGCAATGAATTTCTTTACTTTTTGAGATAGTATAATTGCATCCCCATTTGCCTGTGGCAGCGTAGGGCCCTTGGGCCCTGCACACCCATCCATCCATCCTTTTTGAGGAAACGTGATCATATACTCATTTACCCGTGTGAGTGCAGGGCCAATCTCTTCATAGATGCACATAAAATTGCAACCAAATGGTCTCCATAGCTTTCTTATTACCCCACCTCATGAACCCATTACTGAAAATTTCCAAATCCCCACCAAAATGTGATTCCATGACACCACAACGTAATCTCATACTACAGGTGCTAAAAGACAGTTAGGCCAGGATTTGAAAAATGACAGCTGTCACATTCATCAGGTGTTGTAAAATATGGCTATGTTGAAAATTTGGGGTCAAAATATTTAAAATTGCCAGAGTAATGAGCAAGCACAGGAAAATTTCAATGCATGTACACAACTGCCATGTTTACATATATTGACCCCAAATTTTCAACATAGCCTTCTTATGACCCCACCTCATGAACAAGGGCAGTGAAGATTTTCAAATCTGTCCTGAAAGATGATTTCACAAAGCAACCGCAAAATCACCTTTCTCACCAGATTTGTGCAATTACACTGACATTGTTCATGAGGTGGGGTCCCAAAAAGGCCATGTTGAAAATTTGGGTCAAAATATGCAAAAATGGCTACAATATGCATCAAAGCTGAAAACCCAATTGAAATACTGTACATCGAACCACAGTTACCTTAGTTTCTCATATTGCAGTCGGCAGTTCCATCAGCAAGATATGCCTTCCATAGGAGAGTAGATCTGCAGCTTGGTACCTGTTCAGGTGAGCGAGGGTATGTGGGCAGGTGGGGTGGAGGGTGTGTCATGGTGGATGCTGAGTGGAGGGTGGGGATAAGCTCAGTGAGGGACCATCTAGTTTTTAACAGGTAAAAAAAAACATTATGTCAGTTGCCCTACTGTGTCTTTGTGTGGGTGGATTGCAGTTATTGGTTTCAGGGAGCAAATGCCTATGGTGTCAATTGTTGTGGAGGCCCCCCACAGAACCCATAACTGACCACACCAAGTGTGACGGTGACAGTGAGTGACAGGAGCAGACAATTCTGTCTCTGTATGTGTGGAAGTTGTTCCCTCTCTCTGGTGTGTCATTGGGGAGAAAGCATGGCAAGTCTCAGTAAAATGGTTAAAGCACTGAAATGCTCATTCAGAGATTCACGGCATCTTGTGTACTGAACAGTCATCTCTGTCAGTGCCATGCTGTCTTGTAGTGTTTCAGCAGGGGTGATCGCTGTTTGGTAGGTAGTGGTGGGCGAAGTCCATGCACTTTGCTATGAGGAGTACTTCGGCTCATAACCACAATTACGTGAAGTACTCCGAAATGCAAAGTGAATAACTTCGCATTGAATTTTAACACGAAGTCCCATTGTTTCCTATGGACTTCATGCTGACTTCATCTTTGTTTTGGCCTTTGAGGTGAAGTTTGCAGTGAATCATGGTATGGCAGATCGCATAGGCTCTAGATTGTCTTGCACAGCCTCAATTCTGCATAGTGTGTGTAGTGGAAAGCTGCAGTTTGCTCTCAGAACTCTGTGAATCAAACCATCAAAAAACCTTTTAAAGATAATTTTTGAGCAAATTTATTTGGCCAAAATTTAGTACTTAGATTGTAGGAAACCCTCCTGTGCTTATATCATCGAGTGTTTATTGTTTTTGCGTGCATTTTGAATGTTAATTTAGAACATTCAGTCTGTGTACTGACGACACTGTAGAAGTGTGCTTTGGGGAGGGGAGATCTGTGGTGAAGGTAGATTCACAGGGAGAAAGGCAGTCTTTCTAACTTGTTGGGTAGCTAGTGTGTTAGTATTTGTGTGTTCATATACACACAATAATACTTGTAGCAAGTTCAGTTTTTGTTTTGCTGTTTGCTGTGGTGCTGTTTTTTTTTTTCAGTCGGTTTAAAAGGTTTGATTGTAGTGTACTGAACTGTTACATTTTCTGTGCATTAGCTTAAATGTGTGTGTGTGTGTGTGTGTGTGTGTGTGTGCATGATGTCAAGTCAGACACATTTTATTGTGCCGCACTGTAATCGCAGCACTCTGAAGCTCTTATCCATTTGAGGTATTTGTCCCTCCAACCCCCACAAAAGAAAGTATTATTTTTCCAGTTTTGGATTTGTAACCACTGGTTAAGGTGTTGTTGTGCCTGTGTGGCTGCATCTCTTGAGTGCTCAGTCTCCATCTATCTGTGCATCTGCATCTGTTTAGGGCACAGTCTCCATCTGTAGGCCACAGTTGTTGTTTTGTGGCTTCCCATCCACCCCAAATTTAAGAATTCTAAATGTGTTGTTAATTTTCTGTGTAATCCCAAAAAATGCATGCAAAGATGTTTCTGGCCATGACATGGCTGCCAGTGGCAAGAGTGGCCATGGGATGGAAGTATGCAGCATAAGAGCATAGTTGATGGCAGTAAAGGAATTTCTCCGACTGTGTTTTTCAGTTGCTTCAATGATGATTGGAGATGCTGTTGTCCCCGCTGGTGGTGGTGGTGAAGTTGATGATGGCATGAGTATTGCCCCAAGTTCAACCTGTGACAAGTTAATAGGTTGCCAAAATATTGTGGAGTCCAAAGACGTGAGTCAGCATGTAGTTGATGTCACACTTCCCATCCCTGTCCCCACAGTAGTTGAACATGATTCTGATCATGACGATGACTCACAATCACAATCGTATGTTTCTAGTGCTGTTGAGATTATTCCTGAGCCATCCAATGATTCAAATGTTGAAGAAAAAATAGTGGATGATCATTCTGAGGCTGTGGTTGGACTTGGAACATGTTCTCCACAGGACAGCATCCAAGTTGAATTTGTGGATGTGGATTGATGATTATGATGATGATTTCAGTGACCCCAGATGGGAACCAGAGAAAAAAAAGTAAAGGTGGCTATGTGTAAACAGTCTGTTATTAAATCCTCCCCTCTTCAAAGTTGTAATGTAGCTGTGTCTGATGATGATGACTCAGTAATAGTCATAGACTGTGATGGCCAGGAAGAGTCCAAGTGTGCCCAACAACAGAAATTGGGCAGTACACCCCCCATTTCAGTGTCTAAAAAACTGGAGTCCAATATGGAGCATCAGGGACAGTTGAAAAGTAGGGCATCAAAATCCCTGGTTTGGGATTTTTCTGTACAAGATGCAGGTGATGAAACAGTGGCAATCTGCCAGCTTTGCCAAGTTTGTATGAGGTGTGTTAAAAAGGGTACCCATCTGGGCACCGGGGGCTAGCATACACATCTGAAGAGCAGCACATGGCACTATGGACATGGCAGCAGAGGGGAGCTAATGTCATAGTGGGGTATTCACCCTCATCCACCTTATTGAGCTTGGTATCCTCCCCTTCCTTGACTGGAAGAAGCCAAAGCAGCCATGTCTGTAGTAGTGGTGAAATAACACTACAGGCATGAGCAGGAGGAGGATTTTGAATTATCATATTGTGGTCAGAGTAGCAGTGGTGGTGGTGGTGGTCTATGCAGTATTTCTAGTACATCAACCCCTGTGCTTAAAATGGGGAAAACAACATAATTTGCTGACTTGCCACCTGTGCACCCCTAATCACATGGCAAAAGCATCCCGCCAATGGCAGTTCACAGAGCAGAGCCATTTGGCACACCACATGCAGAATGTGTAACAATGCAGCCCACGTTGCATAGTCTTTTTGGCCGGAACATGAAATACCAACCAAATCGTATGGTGTCACATGAAGTGAATGCTGCTGTATCGGAAATTCTGCCAATTGACCTTTTGCCTTTCTCCTTTGTGGAGAATTCCAGATTCTGGAATTTTGTGGCACGTGCCTGTCCTAAATGGAAAGTGCTGTCCAAGACCTACTTTTCCACCCATTTTGTCCTGGAGTTATATTGGACTGTGACAGAGTTTGTAAGACATGTCCTTCAACATTCCTCATTACCATATTCACTTATGTGTGGATATTTGGACAAGTGGCAAAACAGTGGGTAGTTCCTATCTGTGTATTGCTGCACATTGGGCACAGGTACCAGGGGTTGTTTGTGCTGGTGGGATTGGAAATCAGTGTAATAAGTCAGACTGTCATGGTAGCAACCTTCAGGGAATTAGACAGCATGCAATGCTTGCAATGTGCAGTGTAGCTGGGTCTCAAACAGGTGAAAACCTTCTAGACTTGCTTCTGACAGAAACTGATGAGAGGCTGAATCCTCTGTCCTTAAAAGCTGGCTTTATAGACAGTGACAATGGATTGAACATTGTTAAATGTATCAACAGCGGTGGCTTTGCGAGGGTTCCCTGTATGCCCCACTGTTTAAATCTTGTGGTGCAGGAATTTCTGCAGCACCATGACATTAAGCAAATGCTGACAGTTGCACGCCACATCTGTGCACACTTTGCACACTCTGGAAAGTCCCCTGACCAACTTAGGCAGCTGCAGATTCAAAACAGCCTCCCTCAGCACTACCTCAAGCTTGAAGTTGTCACGTGCTGGAACTCTACACTTTACATGGCAGAGCAGTTGTATGGACAGTACAAAGCCATCTCTGAATACCTAGTAATGCACACTAGCTGTGACAGTTCAGGGGCATCAATGTATATGACAACTGAACAGTGGCATTTCTGGAGTCAGTGATATCAATTTTGAGGCTGAACATGCCACACAGACAGTGAGTGGTGACACTGGATCCATTAGTCAAGCCATTCCACTGCTCCAGTTGCTGAGGCAGACTAGTTTGAATCTGCAGCCTAGCACTGATGTGTCCAGAGACAGGTCAAGCAGTGCATTACTGAAACACATGCTTACAGTATGTGACTGCAATTGCCACATGGACACTATTCAGCAAAGTGCAGAATTTGGAATAGCAAAAATGCTGGACCCAGGCTACAAATGTGACACTGCATCATTACTGGAGGGAGGGCCTGATCAGGTTAAAATTCTGACTGGACAGCTGGTCCGATTGGTTCATGGGGCACAGAATTCATATGCAAAGTTATGTAAACTACAGCATAACAAGGCTGAAAGTCACTGTGGAGTAAGCACATCTAGTAAGGTGGCTGCGGGGCAAGGGGGTGTCAGCAAACCAGGTTGCCATTAACCCACTTTTGGTGCCTTGTCTCAAGTAGGAATCTGTGACCTCGATGAATCCTGTGGCCAGGTAGAAGACTCATCAGGATTGCATGCAGCACAGAGCATGGTTGATGCCTGTTTGGCAGAAAACAGGCATCTGTCGATGCTTAATGATCCTCTTGTGTACTGGAGTGGCAAGGTGAATGAATGGCCAGAGTTGACTCCAGTAGCACTGAAGTACCTGACCAGCCCACCCTCCAGTGTAAATGTGGAGGGAGTATTCAGTTCTGGGGGGGGCAACAGTGCATGACTGTCATACTAACCTCTCACCTACAAGGTCAGCATGCTGACATTTATAAAAATGAATGAAGGTCACATACTAAGTCAAACTACCACATCTGTGTTTGTACCCCATCACGATGATGGTTGTGGTGATGATGTGGGTGAAGCAGACCATCCTGGTGGCAGTGTCAAACAGTCTACCACTGAGGTCGATACTTCAGTCATGGAAAAAGAATTCCCTAGCGGTCACAATTCCGATCTTGACAACTGCGAGGACAGCTTCCGCTTTGATCAAAAGGATGAAGAGGATATTGCTGGTAGTGTGTAATGGGTTTAAAGGCTGTCACATTTCTGTAATGTTAACATTTTTTGTCTTTCATAAAACAAAAACAGTTTCCTTGACTCTCATTCCATATGAAAGATAAGCACAAATAATGACCCATGATTCTATTTTACCTTCCCCTTTGGTAGATTTTCTTTTTTTCCAATTCAAAGTTTATTCACCACATTTTTCACATTACAGGAGGCAGTAATGAGCACTTAACATAGGATTCTTAAAACAAATCAAATCATACTGCCCCAACCCTTCCCCCCCCCAGCACAACAGTTCATTCTAACACTGTTATCATCCGCTAACTACCTATACCAAAGTAATTAAGATGGTAACCTCGGCTACACACTACTTCATAGCCACTGTAATTAAAGTATGAAGGGGATCCCAGATATCCTTATACCTATGTAGCCTGTTTTGAAGGCTAGCAATAGCCTTCTCTGTACATATATTTGTTAAGATCACATGGAGCCACTCATGATATGTTGGGCTGAACCTTTCCTTCCAACTCCTGAGAATGACTTTTTTGACCGAAAGCGCCACCATAGATATGTGAAATCTCTGGCTTTTAACCTTTATGGAGGAGAGATTCCCCAACAGACAAATATCCAGTGTAAAATAGTCCTGTAGACCCAGTAAAGGGTCCAGATTGGTTTTTATTTGCTCCCATAATGATACTATCAGGGGGCATGACCAGAAAAAATGGAAAAGTGATCCTGCATCCTGGGAACACTTATTGCACCTATCAGTCTCAAGAAGGCCCCATTTCACCAGTTTAATTGGGATATAGTATAAATTATGCAAGATATGGAACTGCATGAGGCGTAATCTATCTTGGGATACATATTTATGACAGTACATCCTGAGAACGGGCCACTTAAAAGTATAGTGGGGAAAAAATTAAGCTCAGTAGTTGGTGGGGCCACCACCGTGTCCAAACCTCCATCAGAACAAGACTTCATAAATCTTAGAAATCACTCCAGAAGAGACTAGTAAAGGGGAAAGTTCAGATACCAATGCAAAGGTTGGTGGACAAGGTGGAGTGGCCCCAAAGACCGTGGTTAACAAGTGTCTCAGTTGAAACACTTTAATAGTCTGAGACTCAGGTATTTTGAACTTGTGTATGAACTGAGAAAATGAGAGCCACTCACCAACGTCATCCAGAAATGAAGTTACTATCCCCTCTCCTAAGTGAAGAAACCATGAACGGGAAATTTTCTGTTCGTTTATAGTGAAAGCCGGGGAATTTCAAATAGATTGAGCAAGATCATTACTTGGATTGTAACGCAAGAAAAAGCACAATTGCGAATGTACTCTTAGGTCATGATAGTGAGACTTTTATTAATATCTTGCATCTGAGAAATTTTTAGATAAAATATAGTCCAGGGGACCATGTTCATAGATTGGAAAAAATCTAATTCAATCTTAAGCCAAACTGGGTTCATGTTATCTGGACCCAGCCTTACCCATCTCAGGTATTTAGCCAAATGACTAGCCCAGTAGTAAATGGGAAAGTAAGGAATCCATAACCCCCCTTCGTTCTTAGGTGCAGTTAACTTGTGGTATGCCAACCTGGAGGTCTTGTTCGACCAAATAAACTTAATAAAGAGTTTATGTGTTTTCTGAAACCAACTTAAGGGGACAAATTAATTAAGATGTGACTAGGGATAAAATAAACAGGGAAACGCATTCATCTTAATAATATTAATACGACCCCATAAAGATAAGGGGAGTTTATCCCATCTCTAAATCTTGGGTGATCCCCTGCAAAAGGGGGTCCAAATTCTCCTTAAACCACAAAGAGGGATTACGCATTAATTTTATGCCTAAATATTTAATAGCCTGGGGTGACCAGCATAGTCCCAGAGAAATAATATCGGTCTTAAAGACTTTATGGTTAAGAGGGAAAAAGGATATCTTATTGGGATTTAATTTATAATTCGAGAAACTACTAAATCTATCAACCTCCCTTAGCATAGTCGGGATAGATATTAACGGATTAGCCAAATGTAGGAGTAGGTCATCAGCGTACGCTGTTACTTTTACTACCTCATTCCTAATGGGAATACCTTGTATCCCTTCATTATTGAGAATATGCTGAATAAGGGGTTCCAGGTAAAGATTGAAAAGTAATGGAGAAAGAGGGCATTCCTGCCTCGTTCCTGACCGCAGTGTGAAGGACTTGAAGAAGGTTCCATTCCTGAAATCCTCACTTAGGAGACCGTAAATTGCCCTGATCCAATCTATGATCATGGATGGAATCCAAATGCCTTGAGGGCTTGAAAAGAAAAGTCCAGTTAACCCGATCAAATGCCTTCTCGGCGTCCAGGGAGACCAACCCAGCAGGATATGTGGCATCCCTGGACTCCGAGAAGACACGGGAGAGAGTACGCAGGTGATCTGAAGATGCACGTCCTCTCATAAATCCCACTTGAGACATACTCATAAGATCCGTAAGAACCAGGGTTAGTCTATCTGCCATTATCTTCGAGAGAATTTTGACATCTTGATTCAGCAAAGATATTGGCCTATAGTTCTGAACCAATTCTGGGTCTTTGTCCGGTTTAGGTAACAAAACTATCAATGCTTCAAACAGATGTGCATCTGCCACCTCTCCAGACAAGATATGCAAATAGAGCCGATGCAACACGGGAAGTAGTTGCTCCGTAAAAGTTTTATAAAATAAGGCCGAAAACCCATCTGGACTCGGGACGTTACCCATAGACAAGTTCTTTATAACAATTGCTATTTCTTCCTGTGATAAAGGGGATGATATGAATTTCTTTTGAGAGTCAGATAGTAGTGGAAGATGAGCTTCCTTGAGATACTCATCCAGTTTTTGAATGGACGGAGGACTATCCATGTCCCTATATAATTTTTCGTAAAAGGTAGCAAATTCCTGGACTATATCAGAGGGGGATTCCTTCAGGGTCCCATCAGACCGAGACCTTATTGGGGGTATAAATCTTGCTGATTCTTGTTGTTTTAAGCGTAAAGCCAACAGGCGCCTCACTTTTTCTCCTTGATCTGTAAAACTGGCCTTTGTATGGATTATTGCCAACTCAGCCTTTTCTCTTAACATTCCCAGATACTTATCTTTATATATTAATAACTTCTGTGACTCCTCTTGAGAAATTATATCTGGATGTATACTTTCTAGTACCCATATCTGGGACAATAAAAAGAGTAACTCTGTTTCCTGTGCCCTCTTCCTCCTTGTAGCTAGACTAATGAGAATACCCCTTATATAAGCCTTAAAGGCTCCCCATAAAATATCCAGTCTTGCACTGTCTATTGGATTGATAGAAAAGAAAAACTCTATCTGCTCTTTCACCTCTCTTCTATACTTTCCATCGTTTAGTAATTGTTCATTTAATTTCCATCTGGTCTCTCTTTTGGGAATATTGAGAAAAGCCAGATTACCCAAAACTAAAGAATAATCCAATATTGGACCCTGTTGGATCGAGGTGGATAGAATCCCTGGCAAGAGCTCATGAGAAACCAATAGGCAGTCAATGTGAGATTGCATGCCATGAACTGATGAACGATAAGTATATTCACTAATATTAGGATGTGTGACCCTCCAGACATCGCACAATCCGCACTGATCCATCATCTCCTTAAAGGCCATGTGTCCAGATGTCGTTCCCCTCGATCCAGTGCTTGATCTATCCAGATTCGGATCCAAAACTAAATTGAAATCTCCCCCTAATATAATTGGAATAGACAGTATAGGAAGAATTGTGGAAATCAATTTCATAAAAAAAGAGGGATCGTCTGTATTTGAACCATATATGCTACCTAAAACCAATGGCATGGCCCAAATAGTGCCCTGCACTAGGACATATCTGCCTTCCGAATCCTTAAATACCTGAGAAGGGACACATGGGATATTTCTATTAATCAGTATCATGACCCCACAACTATTGGTTTCACCTGAAGCATGAAAAACCTGACCTATCTGTTGTCTTCAAAGTTGTTTTACTTTGGAACCCACTAAATGAGATTCTTGTATGAATGTTATCTGGGCACATAACAAACTCAGGTGTTTGAGTACCTGATATTGTTTCAGTTTTCTCTTGATCCCCTTCACATTCCACGTAGCAATATTAAGATTCTGAGCCATCTATTATATCAGATATAATCCAGATAAAATATCTAACATATCCTGCTAACATGAAACAGGTGATTCTATTCCCTTGAATCTGCTGTGCCGGTCTCCCACCCCCCATTGAACTCCTGTCCCTCCCCCCCAATTACTCCCCAAACAATCCACATCATCCATATCTCCAAGACATAATCCAAAAAACCATCCACCCAACCCCCCCTTATCGCTAACAATGTTCAGCAATGCTCTGTTTGCTACTCCTCCCCCAGCCCCCTGAAAAGCCATCCCTCAAACCCTGTATTCTTTATAATGCATTCCCCTTTCTTGAAATGCCAGCAACAAATAAAAGAGAGAGAATGCAACATCCCCAGTATAGCCCTTGTATCTACCACCTATCCCCTAATAAGGGCTATTAGAAATAAGCCAATATCAATAAAACATTGCCCCCAGTAACATCACGGCTTACAAGGGCATACGTCTTGTTGAGTGTGATAAGGCGCCTCGTGGCACAAAATCGGAAAGTCGGCCTCAGCTGAACCTAACATGCATTAAACTGATCATCGTCTCAGCAGGCTCTCCAGCCTTATAGGGATAAGCCCCCAATCCTCTCCTCCCAGTTGCTACACCTTTGTCCCAATAAATCCCAGCTTCTTTTCTACTTTAGGAGCCCTTGGCACTTCCCACGCATGGAGCACAGGCTCCCTCCTGTGTTACGAGCGTGTAACAGCACCCTGATGACTTACAGAGGAAGGGACATCTCAGCCCTTATAATTGGATTTCCCAAAAGGCTAAAGCCTTCCACCAAACCCTTCCTCCTTAAACTTCCACAGGAGAGGGGGGTAGACCAGATGTTGCTATATAGGCATTATTTTCTGCCAATACAAAAACTAGCGAGAAATTGCTTGATTACTTGAGACCCCAGACCCAGACAGGATAAGCAGGAATATACTGTCATCATGATTATAACACTTATACAATGGAAGAACCCAAAACCCCAGACCGAGACAAGACAAATAAGAGTATGCATCCACAATTAGATCGCTGTAAAAAGAAAAAGAAAGTCCTTTCTGCCCCATATTCCAGCTGAAATGAGAGTCCAAGAATGTATGACCATTGCTTTCCAGAAGATCCCTTTACACGAATACCCAGCCTTCTCAAAGCGGTTCTCATCTTGTCGAGAAGGCCCTAAGGCCTTTCATGTGTCCCTGAATAGATCTGGCAGTGCTAATTTTAAACCAGCAAACGCTGCCTCTGGATCTTCGTAGGTAGCCCAGGAGCCAGCCACCAGTACCTGTAGTCTGGCCGGGTATCCCATTCGAAATTTAAGTCCAGCCGCAATAATTTTTGAGAAAACAGGATGAAAAGCCAATCTCATCAAATGGACTGAACCCGGGATATCTTGGGCTATTCTAAGCTTAACTTGCTCCCAGCCAACTTCTTGGAGTTCTCTCACTTTGTACAGTAAATGTCGATCTAAAAAATTTAAGAAACGACAGATTATAGGTTGGGGCGTTGCTCTGGGAGGGGGCTTCAGTCTTAATGACCTATGGGCTCTCTCAATAATATATTTAGCCCCAAATGGAGAAAGGCATGCAATCTTCTCGACCAACTTCTGGATAAAAGCTATGGTATTCTTCTCCCTCAGGAAACCCGAGGATCACAACATTATTTCTCCGGCTACGACCATCAAGGTCTTCAATCTTGACCTCAAATCTAGAAAGTTTCTGACGCATTGCTGCCATCTCAGGCTCGAACCTCTTGACTTGTTTCTCTAGAGAGAAGATCCTAGTTGTGTTGTCTGAGGTAGCGAGGGTTATTTCTTCTATTTTTCTCGTGATCGATTTCATCTCTGATGCCATCTCTTTGATCTCATCTTGGAAAGGTTTAAATTCCACCAAAAATCTGGACAATGTGAGTGGCTCTTGATCCACCTCTATATTTAGAACATCTCCCTTTTCTGTTCACTCGAGGCCCAGGATTTTTTTGAGGCCTTCTCAGGTGTAACTGGCGGGGTGTGTTTCTGCTGTTGTTTTTTCATGTAAACGTCCATTCTCTCTCGAAATCGCCGTGCAAGGGCACAAAGTTGTAGGGAACCAGAATAGCTCGGAATTCTAGGTTTAGAGATCAAGAAAGTATACCAGAAAATGAAAATATAGAAACGGGAGGCTGGAGCTATACAGAGGAGTGACTATGCGGTAGCTTGCGTCACGTGGTTTCCACCCCCCTTGGTAGATTTTCTGAGTACACTTAACAGAATGTGTACTGTCATTAGAAAACACAGGCAGCCTCTTAAACACAACTGTCCAGTTGTTGTAACCACTTAAATCCTGCTTATTAAATGACAGATATCCTCCTCCTTATGCTGAAAGACTGTAACACACCATATCCAGCCACCCATCTTGATGAGAGTGAGAGGCAGTGATATTGTACCCTTGCCCAATGAATGAACTTGCAGCCAGCCATAGCCAACCATCTACATGAGAGTGAAAGACAGAGAATGTGTACTTGTGCCCATGCACAATGAAAGAATTCAAAGCCAGTCAAAGTCACCCGTCTACATGAGGGTGAGAGACAGAGAATGTGTACCTGTGCCCATGCACGGAAGGAACCCGCAGCCAGCCAAAGCCACCCATCTACATGAGAGTTAGAGACAGAGAATGAGTACCTGTGCTCATGCCCAGAAGGAACCAGCAGTCATCCACAGCCACCATGCTTCTTATTATCAGTAGTTTACACTGAGTATGTACTAATTTGTCATACTATGTTTTTTTCTTTGAACTGTGTGAATGCCTCCTTAACCATTTCATGAATGCCTTTGTCACCAAATACAACTAATTTTTTTTTTCACAGGTTCCAGTTACAAACAGTGTAACAGTGCAAAAGGACAGGAGGCGTACTGTAGTACTACAACCACCTATGGGATATCATTTTCAGATAAGTACCAATCTTATTTCATCTGTGTTTTTTTTGTTTCGTCTTTTCAAGCTGGTGTAAAGCATACAACGGAGGTGACATACAGGCCATATAATATTTTTTTCATGCACACCTGTCACTGGCTTACTTCAGCACACCGTGGTTGTAATAAGTTTTATCCTGGTCATGACAAGACATCATGTAATGTAACTAAAGTTAAGACAATGGGCCAGTGCATGTCATATGCAATAAACTTGTTAGTTGGTCTTGTAGTTGCTTCCTAATAGCTTGATATTTTAAGCTGGATATAACAGACAGGAACAGCCACACTTGGAACAGAATGAGATAGTGCAATGAAGTTTGAATAATTTCTTCTTTGTCTGTTTGCAGGTAACATTTAGGTGTTGTGCACTGCCATCGGTGCTTTCTTCAAATCAGAACACCTGCAACTTGTCTGAATCTGGAGGATACACAGAAAATCTGTAAAGAAGACCAAACCATTATTGAAACTTATTTTCAAATGATGCCCCAACCCCCCCAAAAAAAGAAATACTTACCTTTCATGGCTTGACAGTTTTCATAGAACCAAAGTCAGCAACAAGCTGAAATGTGCATAACCGAAGTATGACTCTGACCTGTGAGAGAAAAAAAAATTATTACATATATACATAAAAAGTAAAGGTCTGGATATCCTGCAGACACCAAGAAGTGTTGAGGTGTGCCTTGGGGTGATTGGCTTTACAGTCACCCCATTCCATAAGGACATACGCTGAAATGGGTGCAGTATAGGAGAATGGGGTAAACTTGGGGGTCGAAGAGTCCAAGGCACACCTCAATGCCTGTCACTAGCTGCAGTGGGGGGGTTGGGGCAGAAGGGCATGAGTATTACAGTCGGCAATCCAAAGGCACACCCCTGATGCCTGTCAGTTTGTACAGGGTGGGACGTCATGGTTAGAAACCCTAACATGGCATGGTGGTGCTGAGGGTTGAGGCACTGAATGCCACACCTCTCTCAACACCGGCGACCCGGGTTTGGGAATGAGCCAGGGTCATCAAAGGTTGGTAGGGGGAGGACTAAGATTGAGCGTTCAATGACAGCTCTCCTAGTCCTGGGGAAAGGGTGATTGCACGCCACGCTCTGGCAGTCCCGGGGGATGCCCGGAGGTACTGCAGATGTGCGAGTGCTTAGTGGGGGGGGAGCACGGCAGACATCTGCACATTGTGCATGGATGTCATTGCACATCCATGCTCCCATCAGGGAGAAAATGGGAAAAATGGCAGCATAGTCTGCAACAGTTTGATGGCCGCAGCTTCACTGACCGATGATGCCTGAAATAAGGCGTGCACCATTATTGGATCCTCGCCGGGCATGGGGGCTTGGAAAGGGCCCATCTCAATGGTTGTAGCTGCATATGCCAGCAGGGCACATCAGCTTCGGGGTCAGTGGTAAAGGAGAAGCGGTGGCTGGATAAATGGCAGGACTGTGGCTGCAAGGTGAGAAAAAAGAGATGTAATAAAAAAAAGAAACCCCAATGCCCCGGGCGTTTGTTGGTATTTGCACTACAAATTTTCAACATAGCCTTTTTTTGATCCCCACCTCATGAAAGCATTTGGGACCTCTTCTCATGAACAGTGGCACTGTGATTTTGTTAGTGTGTCCCAAACTTTGAGTTCCCGCAGCAATCGTGCCATTCTACGCTAGATGTACAAAAACACAAATCAGGCAGGATGTGAAGAATGACAGCTGTACCATTCATAGGGAGGTGTGAAGAGATGGCAATGTTGAAAATCTGTAGTGAAAATATTAAAAATGCTCAAACATCTGAGTGTACGTGGAAACTGCACAACACATGCATGTAACACAGTCATTTATGGAATTATTTCTCCAAATTTTCAACATAGGCATTTTGTGACCTCTGCTCATGAACACTGTCACTATGATTTTCTTAATCTGTCCTGAACATTGATTTCCCACAGCAACCGTGCTATTCTGTGCCAGATCTGTAAATGCATATTTTGGGCAGGATATGAAAAATGACAGCTGTGAAAAAATGCCAATGTTGAAAATCTGGAGTGAAAATATTACTAATGTGCGAAATTATGAGGGTGTGTGGAAACTGCGCAACATACGCTTGTAACACAGTCATTTTATGGACTTTTGTCACTAGATTTCAACACAGGCATTTTAGCACCTTTTCTCGTGAACAGTACCACTGTGATTTTCTTAATCTGTCCCGAACACTGACTTCCCACAGCGACCACGTTATTGCGTGCCAGAAGTGCAAAAACACTTTTCAGCCAGGATGTGAAAAATGACAGTTGTACTGTTCATAAGGAGGTCTGAAAAAATGCCAATGTTGAAAATCTGGAGTGAAAATACTGTAAATTTGCGAAGTTATGAGGGCACATGGAAACTGTACAACACATGCTTATAACACAGTCATATGGATGTTTATCACCAAATTTTCAGCATAGGCATTTCAGGGCCTCAGCTCCTGAACAGTGTCACTGATTTTCTTAAGCTGTCCCAGACACTGATTTCCCATAGCAACAGCGGTATTCTGCACTGGAAGTGTGAAAACATATTTCAGTCAGGATGTGTAAAATGACAGCTGCACTGTTCATAAGGAGGTGTGGAAAAATGCCAATGTTAAAAATCTGGCGTGAAAATATTACAGATTCACGAAGTTACGAGTGTGCATGAAAACTGTGCAATGCACGCTAGTAAAACAGTCATTTTGGGGATTTTTTTCACCAAATTTGAAACATAGGCTTTTTGAGAGAGTCCTCCTTATGAACAGTGGCACTGTCATTTCGTTAATCAGTCCCGAAAGGTGATTTCACACAGTGACCACAAAATCAACTTTCAGGAATGAATAACGTCATGACAGTGACTGAATTCATGAGGAGGGGTCCCAATATACTGAAAATTTGGTGAAAAAAGTCCCAAAAATGCCTGAGATATTCACATAAGTTGAAAAAAAAACTATTTATGCCATTATACAGCTTAACGGTATTTCTTCAGTTAGCTGTCGGCTTTGAAAAGTACAGACATGTTCTTTGACCACCGAAGATCGTCATGCTGGACTCTGGATGTAAGCATTGGGTGAAGGGGGGATGTGAGGAGGTGGGGTGTGCCGTGCATGGCTGTGGGTTGGGGAGACTCAACAAGGGACCGTTTTCTAGTTTACAGATTAAAAAATGTTTTTAAATGTTGCAGGAAGGTTTTCTTATTTACAGGGACTTTTGGCACACTGGGCTGGGCTCCCAGCGTGCCACCTGAGTGTTTTTTTTTGGGAGGGGCTGTAGCCGACAGTGATTGGGCACCCTCATCAGCACATACCTAGTGTTCGGGGGACAAGAGCCAAGGGGGATTGGGCACCCCCCTCAGTACACAACAAATGGGGGAAGGTCAATAGGGCTGAGACCCTCACGGCACACATCATGCCTGATTTTCTGACTCCAGGGTGGGGGTGTGGGTGTAAGGGTAGGAAACCCCAACGTCATATTTCCATACTTTTGTTGCCTTCCCTTGAACCCTTACTGATGTAATAATGTAGTTTTTTTTTCAAAGAATATATATTATAGGGGGCGCAATAGCACTCTTATAATTAAGGTTGAGTAGCCTGTTTAATGTTAAACCTCAAATTGTGAACATTAATATATCTGGCTCTCTTTTACAAAATGAGCTGAAATATTGCTTGTGTTTTCTAGGAAGCAAGGTCTTGATTTGTGGACATTTTTTTAATGGCAGCTTATGCAGTTTCTGAGAGCTTCATGTGTTATTTTAAGAAAAAAATTACATTTTTTCCTATACTTAACATTGTTATTTTTTTTTTTGCTCTCGCCTACAGCCTACACAGAAAGGAATTATTGCTCCAAACTTGCAGGGGACATGTGTCTTGTTCCAAGGTAGTGCCTTTGACAGGTCTGGTTAAAAAAATATCAAAGGGATCCAGAGTTATATAACTAAAACTTTGATGCCGCAAATGCCTGGTTTGCTTTGGGGCACTTGTTTGGCATGGCACCATTTTTTTTTGTTTTGCCAGCCACCATTTTGTTACTTTTTTCCAGGACCTAACAAAGGAGGCATGTGAGGAGGAGGAGGATCCTGTAAAAGCGTAAATCCAAAACAGATACTTTTGCTCAGTATTAACTGAAGAGAAGGTAGGGCAGGACCCACAGCTAAGCACCATGAACATAGGGGGGAGGGAGGTGAGCACTACTCCCTTCACAAAATAAAGGGTCCTACAAGAGCTCACTAAGCTCGGGGTTGACAAGGCAATAGAACCTGATGGCATACATCCCAGGGTACTTAAGGAGCTAAGGGTGGAACTAGCAGAGCCATTAGCATAACTGTTTAGTGAGTCTCTGAGCACAGGAGAGGTCCCAGAAGACTGGAGAAGGGCTCATGTGATCCCGCTCCACAAGACTGGTAGCAGGGAAGAGGCAGGGAACTACAGACCAGTCAGTCTTACCTCAGTGGTGGACCAGATTATGGAGGCACTCCTTAAGGAAAGGATAGTGCAACACCTAGAATCCATAGGGGCACAGGATCCAAGACAGCATGGGTTTACAAAAGGAAGGTCCTGTCAAACTAATCTCATAGATTTCTTTGACTGGATAACCAGAGCGGTGGACCAAGAGGGAACAGTTGATGTCACCTACCTTGACTTCAACAAAGCTTTCGACACTGTTCCACATAGAAGATTGATAAATAAGCTGGGTAGGCTCAGGGTGGGTCAGAAGTTGGTCAACTGGGTGGCAAACTGGTTGATGGGCAGAAAACAGAGAGTGGTGGTAAATGGTATACATTCAGAAGAGATGGTCATGCAAGTCACAAGTGGGGTACCTCAGAGATCAGTCCTGGGGCCAGTCATCTTCAATATCTTCATTAGTGACATTGCAGATGGACTAGAGGGTAAGGCTTGTCTGTTTGCAGATGACACCAAGATCTGCAACAGAGTAGATGATCCAGATGGGGTGGGCAGAATGAGAAGAGATCTGGATAAACTAGCAAAATGGTCAGAAGAGTGGCAACTGGGATTTAATGCAAAGAAGTGCAAGATCTTGCACATAGGGAAGAGAAACCCTGAAGCCACCTATAGGCTGGGAGGGGAGTTGCTGGTAGTCACAAAGGAAGAAAGAGACTTGGGCATCATCATTCATCACCGATGACCTGAAATCATCCAAGCAGACCTCTAAAGCAGTAGAAAAGGCTAGGGGAATGTTAGAGTGTATTAGTAGGGGTATCACAAGTCGTAAGAGGCAGGTAATAATCCCTCTTTACAAGACACTGGTTAGGCCCCATCTGAAGTACTGTGTGCAGTACTGGAGGCCACACCTTCACAAGGATGTTAACCAAATTGAGGCAGTCCAGCGAAGAGCAACCAAAATGGTGCAGGGACTGCATCAGAAGACATATGAGGACAGATTAAAGGCGTCTAATATGTATACCCTTGAGCAAAGGAGGGAGAGGGTGATATGATCGAAACATTCAAACACCTTAAGGGCATTAACAAGGTGAAAGAGTCTAACATGTTTAATATAAGAAAAATAGCAGGACAAGAGGACACAGCATAAGACTAGAGGGAGGCTGATTAAGGGGGATGTGAGGAAATTCTTTTTCACAGAAAGAGTGGTGGATGCATGGAACGGCCTACCTCAGGAAGTGGTGGCTATGAATACAGTGCAGGGCTTCACACAGGCATGGGATGGGCATAAGGGAGCAATACATATGAGTATGAATAGACAGGCCGTTGACAGAGCAAGGGCCCATGGCACATTTATAAGGTAGAAAAAGAAATGGGCAGACTGGATGGGCCTTGAGGTCCTTATCTGCTGTCAACCTCTATGTTTCTATGTTTCTATAGGTGAAAAAGATAAAACAGTTGAGACTTTACAAAACAAATATCAGAACCTAGCTAAACAGGGCCAGTTTAGCTAGATTCTGATGTTTGTTTATTTATATAGTGCCCACAACTACATTTATTCATTTTTTTATTTATTTGTACAATTGGATTTACAACCTTTGAGCCAGAGACTCATTTACAAAGGCACCTCATCACAGAGAGGACAAAACAGTTATACGTGTTACAGAATGCGGACAAACAGAGTTACATATATTTTGTACAATCTATATACATAGTTACATTCGAATCAGTATAGGACACCCCAGATATACAGATGTCTAGCAGGGGGAGGGATAGAGGAACCAGAGGGGAGGAGGAGGGGTGTGTGTGTATATGTGTGTGTGTGTGTGTGTGTGTGTGTGTGTGTGTGTGTGTGTGTGTGGAGGCATTCCGGAGGACTTAGTCGAGAATTGAGTGTACTGGGGGGGGGGGTATGAGAGCACCCGTTAGTGACAATTACAGCAGTGGATGTTGAAAAGGTGGTTCTGAAGAAAGAGTTTAAATGGGGCCATTTTGGGAGTGTTTGTGATGATGACAGGAAGAGAGCTGAACCAGGAGGGGGCCCTGAAGCAGAAGGATCTCTGTGCTAAGGAAGTCCAAGTTCTGGGTACCATTAGGGCAGTCTTGTCAGAGCTGCAGGTGGAGACTGTGGGGGAGGCCTGCTGAAGGGAGGCAGACACCCCGGGGGCAAGAGCTCAAGCAGGATTTTCTTGGCTAGTAGGCAGGTCTGGTAGTGGAGTCTTTCTTTGAAATTGAGGAGATTGGTAGTGGTGTAGAGATGGCAGGTATAGGTGAGCCTAGGGGCACTGGTCGGGAGCCTACTAGCCTTGTTGAGTGAGAGTTGGATCTTATTGAGTGCAGTAGTATCAGTGGCTCCATATATAGGCAAGCCATAGTCCACTAGAGACAGGACAGAGGATATGATGGCCAGCCGGAGAGCATCGGGTGAAGGCAGTCCTTGTGGTGGTAAAGGAGGCCAATCCAGGTGTTAGTGGCAGTCGAGAGGGCATTAATGTGGGTGTGGAAAGTGAGGGGAGTGTCAAAGGTAATCTCTAAGTATTTGTAGGTGGATACTTGCTCAAGGGGGTGCTGAATGCTGAGGAGGATAAGGAGGGGAGCATTTTTTGCTTTATTTTGGTGGTGGGAGAAGAGCATCGACTTAGTCTTTTTTAGATTAATAACAAGTCTAGGTTCCTTGAACCACTTTTCTGCCTGGTTGAAGGTGTGTTGGAGAAAGTCCTGGAGGGAGGCAGATCTGTGGTGTGAGCCATACATAATGGCATTGTCTGGGTATAGAAGAATTTTGCCAGAGCAGGCACTGGGCAGGGTGTTTGGGTACAGACTGAAGAGTAGGGGACTCAGGGTGGAGCCCTGGGGAATGCCTGAGTGGACAGGATGGGTGTCAGACAGAGTCCCATTGATTTTTATGCACTGGGATTGAGTGGAGAGGTAGCTAGAGCACCAGGCGAGGGGACCAGTGGAGAAACCAATTTGGTAAAGGGAGTCAAGTAAGAGGGAATGGCAGACTGTGTCAAAGGCCTTGGAGAGGTCAATAAACACTGCTCCAGCAAGGTTGCCAGAGTCAATGGAGGAGTGCAAGAAGTTGGAGAATTCTAGGAGGGCCTTGGCAGTGCTATGGCCTGGGCAGAAACCATTCTGCTCAGGGTATAGGATGGCATATTTATTTAGATATTCAGTGAGCTGTGTTGCCACCACTTTTTCTGTAGCTTTGGAGAGTGGGGGAAGAATGGAAATTGGCTGAAAGTTGCTGGGGGAAGGCCTGTCACCACTTTTATGAATGGGTGTGATGACAGACATTTTTCAAACACTGGGGATTTGACCCAGGCAAAGGGATCGGTTTAGTAAGTCTGTTAGGGGGACTAGGACATCATCCAGGACTAGTCTTAGGCTCCTGGTGTCCAAGGAGTCATTGTTTGGGCTATTGCTGCCTAGTGCTTTTAGTAGGAATGGCCTGGCTTCTAGAGCAGATATTTTGCATAATTGGAACCAAGGGCATTGCAGGACAGGGAACTGGGATTCAGGTACGGGGTCAAAGAAACTACTGGGAAGGACAGAGCTAAGATCTGTGAAGGTGGTATTAAGGCAGTTTGCTATGTTTAGGGGGTCCGTGGTAATAGAGCCATCAGTAGAGAGCTGGATGGGAGGGGGCATGATTTTCCATTCAACTCTTTCATATTATCCCAGAATCTCTGGACTGACCCCCAGGAGGAGGTAAGTGTGGCATGGTAGTAGTCTGCCTTGGCCTTGCAGATAGCCCAAGTGCACTTATTGTGCGTGGCATTGTAGGCTTGTCTATCTGCTGCCCTGCCAGTCTCTGTGGCTATGTGCCAGAGATTATCACTTTCCTGAGTTTTTGGAGCAGGGAGGGGGTGGCCCATGGTGCATTTTGTTTTTTGGTGCAGAGTGTGGTAAGCGGCGCATAGAGATCACAGGCCTTGTTAAAAGCCTGTGTGAAGAGGTCGAGTGCAGAGTCAATGCTGGGAGCTAGGTTGATGGGGGACCAGTCAATCTGGGCTAGAAATTGCTGAATTGTTTTCAGGCCACCAGGGTGAAGGCACCTGTGGAGAGTGGTTTGAGCCACTGGTTTAGGGGTGGAGGAGGACCATAGGAATAGGATAAAATTTTTATGTCCTGGATTTTGTGAGGGTGGTTGGACACTATGACATTCAGGAGGGTGCCAGTTCCCCTATAGGCGTTGAGTCTAGTGGGCTGGGAGACTAATTGGGTCAAGTCAAGGGCGCCCAAGGAATCCCTTTCTTGGGAGGCAGAGGGACAAAACCAATTGATGTTCAGGTCCCCTACTAGGACTTGTACAGCTTTGTGTGGGAGAGTTGAGAGATATTCTGTGAGTGACAAGATTGCCAGGTTCTGGTTCCATAGGGGAACATAGGAGACCATGATGTAGTGCAGGCCCCAGGAGGAATCAGGGATCATTTTGAGAGTGAGGGCCTGGGCTCCATTTTTAAGCTCAGGGGTAGCACATGACCAACAATAGTGTCACATATGAAAACAGCACAGCCACCCCCATGATTGCCTACTCAATCCTCCCAGTAGATGGTGTAACCAGGGAGTGAGACAAAGGAGTAGGGGGTGGATTTGGAAAGCGAAGTCTCCACAAGGGCAATGATGTCAGGCTGGTGTAGAATGACCCAGCACTGGAGCACAGCAGAGTTTTTCAGCAAGCTGCAGATATTCAGGGAGGCAATGCAGAGTCCTGAGGACAATGTCTTGGGTGGGCTGGTCGGAGTAGGGCCTGGGTTGGGGTGGACATTTCCAGAGAGTAGTAGTAACCGAGAAATTATTCTAACCAGGGGGCGGTAGCCATTGGCATTCTTAGCTGAATGTTGAGATGAGGGTGAGGCCACGGGGGATACAGGGAATGGGTAGGGCATGAAGGGTAGGAATGGAGGTGAGGAGGAGGGGTCAGGGAGGGCCTGGGTAGGCAGAGGGGTTGGGAGGGCTGCCAGAAGGTGGGTGCCGGGGTCTAGGGTATGAGGCAAGAGTGGGGGAGGTTGAGATAAGACAGGGTGGTCTAGGGGTGCTGCCCTCTGAGGACTGGGATTGTGATCCAGCTGGAGAAAGGTGAGCACCAGGATAGCTAAAATAGTGAGGCGCTGTAGAAGAGGATGTGCATGCATGATGTCTATATTTATAATAGAGGTGGATTATATAAGGGTCTCGGCTGTGCTTCTAAGAGGGTGACTGCCACTTTGGAGTATTTTGGAGTAGTGGTAGTGTTGCAGACTTAGGTGCACAGGGTATCAGGTTTAAGACCCTTGGGGGGGTCAAGTGCCCTTGGGCCAGGATAAAATGGAAATCCAAGCATTTTGGGGGGATGGAGTAGGATGGTGTGAAGCTGGGTGCAGGGGTGAAACAGTGACTCCTAGTGGTAACAGGGAGAATGCAAAGTTGGGCTGGGAGGTGGACAGCAGGTGGGCAAGGTGTATAGTAGCAGCATAGTAGCCCAAGCTAAGAATAGAATAGGGGTATGGAGCGGTGATAGGGACTAAGCAGGGATGAGGTTGAAGGAGCAGAGTAGCAGGGGTGGATAGAAGGGCTCAAGGGTTAGAAGAGGAAGTGGTAATTCAAAATGAATAGGGAGCAAGCAGGAAAGTACCCTCTAGTGGCCGGCAAGTATAACCTGCTGATGGAGAAGTGGGGACTTAGAAAAAATGGTAGCAGGAAGTGACGTCATAGGAAAGGGACAATAAATTGAGGGTCAGGCTTGGGTGGGAAGGTGGTGTGGGCAAAGCAGTCAATGAGCAGCGTTCGTGGATTAACACCCCACAAGTGAGAAGCTGCAGTGTAGGAGGTAGCTTTACCTCTTAAAGTGCTCCGTCATTCCCCTGCTCCTGGATAGAGCTTCCTGAAGTCGAATGGACTGGCATTTGTGTGGGGAGAGGGGACTGACTGAGGCCTATTTAGAGACAGAGAACAATAGCAGGCATTAGTATGCAGCGGGAACTATCTTGGAGGCTAGCCCTGACTGCGCATGTGCAGACTGTTGGGCTATGTCTCAATACCAGCTCCCTAGTGCACATGTGTGAGAATACTGGCCAAGATGGTGATAGGCACAAGGGACCACGCTAGCAACAAACAGGTAAGGCACTTCAAATTGCCCCAAAATGAGAGCACAACCCTCCCCATGCAATTACTTAGTGCAGCAGAATATCAGCAATGTCCTAAAGCAAGCATAATCAGAACAGGCAGTGCAGTTGCTAATGCAGAACCCCCGAGATCTTAAAGTACCTTTAACACACAGTAAAACCCCCACAGTAATCTCCCAGAAAATATGCAGCACAGAGTCTTTCAGTCGCTGTGTGGGGACACAAAAGTAATGTCCAGAATTTTCTAGGCACCCAAAATCCCAGGTGCCCAGCTTAGCAAGAGGAGCACTTCCTTGCATTCTCTGTGTATGAGAACAGCAGGATTTTCTTAACTTCCACAGTCACAGCTGAAACTCATGCTGCCAGCTGCAGAGTTATCTTTCAGCCACCCTTTTCCTAGGTGTCTGGCGTCACCCCGACCTTCCGATTCTCATTGACATTTTGCGTATTAACATTAATCTGAAATTGGGATGCCCACCTCCAGTGTCAGAAGCCCCCAGACCATTTTCTGACATTGGGGGGCCCAATACCTGTGTCGTCACAGGAAGCATCCTCCCCATCAGTGTGGGACACTGGGGACCAGTGTCCTGAGATATTTATTTTATGTTTTAGCTGTAAAGAAGAAAACCATCCCCCGACGTCTTTTTGTGTTTCCCTGAAAAAAATAAAGTGGTCCCTAGTCACCCCGCCATCCCCCTCCCCCATACCAACCCTTGCAATGAATACCCACTGCCCTCACACCCCACCCTTTCCCTATATGCACCACTGGAGGTTGTACTGTGCCATTTTCTGTGGACCAAGACACGTCTTCAATCTTCGAAGCCGAACCGCAAACTAAAGCATCAATGTAAGTGCTATATAATGTACTTCAATGGTGTTTTGAACTTAAATTCATAGCTTTGCCATTTTTAGGAATTTTGTAATCAAATTTTCAACACAGCCTTTATGGGTTACCATCTCATGAACACTAGCACTGTAATATTGCTAATCGTTCCCTTAAGGTGATCTGGTGGTCACTGCGTAAAATCACCTTTCAGGACTGAATATTAAAATTTCACCACCAGTGTTCATGAGGTGGAGTCACAAAAAGACCATGTTGAAAATTTGGTGAAGGAATTCCTAAAAATGGCTGAGTTATGAGTGTGCATTGAAATTTTTCTGTGCATGAGCATAACTTTGGTAATTTTCAATATTTTGAGTTCAAATTTTCAGTACAGCCATTTTTCCACACCACCCCATGAACAGTATAGCTGTTATTTCTCATATCCTGTCTGAAATGTGGTTTTGCACCTGTGGCACAGAGTGGCATTTTGGCACAGATTTGAAATGTTCCCTTAGGGGTTTATTAAGTAGGGTCATAAGAAGATTATGTTGAAAATTAGGGGACAAAATATGAATAAATTCCAAAGTTATGACCATTCATTGCAATTTCTTTAAGCCCACTTGCAACTTCGAAATGTTAGATATTTTTACCCCTGATTTTCAACATAGCCTTCTTATTACCCCACCTCATGCATGTCACAGCTGTCATTTTTCAAATCCTGGCCAAAATGTGTTTTCACACTTGTGGCATGGAATGGCGTTGCAGTTGCACAGAATTACGTTTTTGGGGGGATTCAACATTTTCCATACCGGGTATGTGAAGTGGGGTAATAAGGTGGCTATGCTGAGAATTTGATCACTGCTGTCCTATAAATGGAAGCACAAGGTCTTGAGGGAGCTGTGCTTCTACAGCTACATACATATATGCATTTATAGGGGGATAAGAGTGCAGGGTCCAATGGACCCTGCGATCCCACAGTAAAATAAAGATACTATTATACTATCTCAAAAAAGTAAGGAAATAAATTGTAAAAAACTGTATTAATGCTCTAGTTAGGGTCAAAACCACAAAAGTAGGGAAAAGTGGCATTAGGGTTTCCAACCTTAACACCCCAACCCCACTCTGCACACACTAACAGGTATCGAGGGTGTTCCTTGGGTCATCAGCCCTAATGCTCACCCCATTCTCCTATACTGTATCCATCTCAGCTTATTTTCCTATGGAATGGGGAATAAACATAGAAACTGACAGCAGATAAGGACTGCTTGGCCCACCTAGTCTGCCATTTTCCCTACTTACTGCAATACCGCACGTAGATCCTACTTGATCTCCAGCTTTTACTCTCTCTTTTCCTTTTCTCCTTTCCAATCACTCAGCTAGAAACATAACATTGACCTTTCAACCATAGGCTGACAGCTTTATTCTGGACTACATGAAGACACTACGACACAGAGACTGGAATATCATAAGCATTTTGTTTTTGGTACTTTATACAGCCAGAAATTATCTGACTGGACCTTTGTATTGTCTGTTAAATGTGCTAGAAACAGCTAATAAAATATAATTTATGGAAAAAAAAAAGAAATTTAATGTTTTTTGAATGTTGTAAATTTCATTTTGCTGATACCATCCAAGTCATTTTTTTTTAGCTAGAGCCTGGGATCCCTCTTTCAGGAGCCTCAACACAACAGGGACCACGTTCAAAAAATAATGTAAATCAGCAACATTTTAGACTGCATGTTTGGCACACACCCCTACTATTGACCTTCCTGTTGTACTTCATTACTTTCATGAAAACAGGATTCTCTGTATTGTGGATGTCATGCCCTCTGGCTGTTTGACTACAAGTGACAGCACACTCTTCTAATCGTTACATCACAGTCAGTTGCTGTAGAAATGATTAACGATGTCACCAGCAAGCCAGCCCAGTGGCACTGAGGGCTGAGGCACTGGTCACCTTACCTTGTGCCATGCCTGCGACCCATGTTCAGGAACAAGCACGGGATGCCAGGGGTTGGCAGGGCAGGAGAAGGATGGAGCATCCATCGGACCGCTCTCCTTCTCTGGGGAAGGGGTTCCACAACAGTTGGTGCCTGGTTGCCCCCTGGAAGAGGCTGGGAGACATGGCTCTGCACTGTACAATGGGGGTGGAGTCTGAGGCAGACACCTGGAAGGAGCACATGTGGATGCATGTGCACTGCCTTCCTCTGGGGTCCTTGCACGCCTTCAGCTCCAGGAAGTAAACAGCAGAAATGGAGGAGGAAGTGTGTGTCTCGGGCGATGCAGCTTGATGGCCATCCATGGGTGCCAGCTCTGGAGGGTGCCTATCTGGATCCGTGACAGGCAGGTGAGTAAGGGGGGCTCCCCGCTACCCTGCTGTGAGAGGCAAGCCACAGAGGAACAGACGTGCTCTCTAGGGAGTGCAGACACCTGGACGGTAGCTGGATCCCAAGGTGGCTGCCAGAACAAAGGGTAGCAACCCGGGTACAAGCACACAGGAAGCAAAAAGTCTAAGCAAAAAAAAATAAAAAATTATGTCACCAGCAGAGGGTTATGTTATCACATTCTGTAAGGCTATTTTAGAAGAATTCTGCATTATCTCTTTTTAAGCAATGCATGAAAATAGCTTCAAGAGAATATTCTTTTGTGTGTATGGCTTGGTGTGTACTTCATAAAAAAAGCATCATTCGATTCATGTACTCTGAAATTTCTTTTTTTTTTATTTCATTTTTAATAATTAGAGGAGTACAACTGTCCAGAGACAAAGCCACTAAATAAAGAAGGCATTGGACTACTACTTTAGGGATTTCCCACGAATTTAATTTCCATAATTTACATTTTCTGGTATAGAAATAACTTAGACATTCTCTTCAAGACTTTCCTGCAAACTCTAATGTCCCCCCTTAAGGGTCCTGGTGATTTTCGAGAATTAAAAACAATTGTCTGCCTTTAAACAATAGAGAAGAATTTTTTTTATCTTGCCACTAGAAAGATAAGTATTGCAACTGTTTTTGGAATGTTACTGTTTCTTCATCAGAGCTTGTGTCTTAAAGATGATCAACAAAGGATACCTGCAGCCCACTAACAGTCCCTCATACCTTGCCATGTTGACAAGGGAGTCACAGGCTGTTATAACCATAATTATCAGAGCTGTACTTAAGTTTTAAATCACTGCCGAACTATACCACCAAACCCAGAAGCCTACATGGAGCAGCATGGGTCCTGCTTAAGCACGGACAAGGCTTCATGGGTATTCCATCCCATTCAGTGATGTGAATACCACCACTGCAGTGAATATAACAGCAATGCCTGGAGTTATTATACTCATTTTATTGCTTCCACAGGGTTATTGATGCCTAAAACAATGCAACAACGTTCTGTCCAAGTGTTGCTGTATTATTATTATACTGCACTATTTTAACTTGTTGGTAATGTGACCTTATTCTGCTTTACTTCAGCATGCTGCTGTTTATAGCTTTTATTTTTAATTGTTATTCATTAGAATGATAGAAACAGAAACATAGACAAGGATGGTAGGAAAAGACCAATGCTCCATCCAGTCTACCAGTAGTTCCCTATCAAAGAATGGGATCTATTGCTCGTACTGGGTACTACCCTCACTATCCACCCCCCTGACCCCTCACTACTGCTACTGCCCTGAGTAAGCACGCTATCCTTCAGTCTGTCCCAGACGTGCTTGAAACCATTGATGGTTTTGGTGCCCAACACCTCGGCTGGCATACTGTTTCATGGCTCCACCACCCTTTGTGTAAAATAAAACTTTCTCACATCCCTCTTGAACCTCCCCCAATAAGTTTCTACTTATGCCCCTGTATCCTTAAACGGTTACTCACATGAAATATTTCCTTGCAGTTTACCTTGTTTACTCCTTTCAGGAATTGAAGTGTCTGTCATATCACCCCTCTGTTACCTGGTCCCTAGCAAGTACATATTTAGTGCCTTGAGCCGATCCCCATAAGATCTGCCCTGTTGGCCCTGAGTCATCTTGGTCACCCTTCACTGTATCATTTCTAGCCTGTCTTTATCTTTCCTGAGTTAAGGACTCCAGAACTGGGCACAGTAGTCCAGGCCATAGCCTTGCCAATAATCTAGAAAGAATGTATTTTATTTATTTGAATTTTGGTAACTAGGTAAGCCCACTGAGACAAGTATCCCTTTTTCAGGAGTGACCCAGGGGGAGGGTAAAAAGTCAGAGGTATAGAGATGCAATAAATACCAGCAGTAGATAAGTGTGTGAAGACACTTTTACAATAGTACATAGTTACACAATATAGAAACAAAAGGCATGTACATTATTTACAAATATTACAGTAAATACAGTAGCAAAATTTACAGATATATTTAAGCTACGTGGGCAGGGTGTAACCTTTATACAGTAACTATTTAAAGTAAAGCAGTGGAAACAGGCAAAGAGGCGGTCCTTAAAAATAAATGGATCACAGTAAAATGATAGTTGCCCCAAATCAAATTATTATGGACAGGGGTGGCATTTTTGGGCAGAGCAAGGAAGAGGAGCATGAGTGGACATGAGTAGGGGTGAGCTAGACATGAGAGGTGAGAGTCCTAGGTACAGGAGCACAGCTTAGGGGGCAAGATAGGATTTAAGAGAGCTCCTGAAGGAGTAGAGAGAGGGGCAGATTAGAACCATAGCAGGTAGTGCATTCCAGAGGGAGGGCCCTGAAAAGGCAAATGCACATCAGCTCACTGTGAGTAGGGGTTTTGGGATGGAGAAAAGAGGTAGATAAGCTGACCATAAGGACCGCAGTGTGTTTTTTTTGCTGGATCATGTGTGTGAGGCAGGGAGGAGTGAAGGTACAAACTAGCTTATTGGTCAGGCAAAAGGTGGGGTATTGTAATTTGGCTTCAAAGGAAGGCCAGCTAAGGGATTCAAAGGCTGAGCAGTGGTGCATCCTAGTGTTGGTGCCAAGGTCAAAGCGACCTACCATGTGGTAGACTTGCTTAAGTTTGATAAGAAGTAGTAATACCTCTTTTCTTCTACTGTCAATATCCCTTCCGATACATCCAAGCCTCTTTTTTTGCCTTACTATAGACCTTGTTGTACTCACTTGATTTTTTAATGGAGTCACCAATTATGACTACTAGACCCCTTTCCTCAGCTGTAGTGCTCAGCCTTACCCCTCCCATCCAATACTCTGTCCTGGAGCTCTTGTTCCCAAGGTGCATCATCTTGCACTTTTTGGTGTTGAATTTCAACTGCCAAACCTTAGACCAACTTTCCAGCCTTTGTCAGTCACTCTGCATCTCCCTTATTTCCTCATCATTATCTACCCTCCAACAGAGCTTAGTGTCATCTGTGAAGAGACACAACTTGCCCTGGATTCTTTCCCCAATGTTGCTTTTGATAGTAGTGTTACCCTGACCTTGCCATATATCTGAATTTCTACATTTATATATTGGTTTTTTTTTGGGGGGGGATTCAGATATTATGAGGTGTGAAGTATTGAGCATGGTCAGTTTCACTGACACTATTCACCTAGATTTAGTTATTGTTTTTGTCTTTGAAGTTTCGTATTTTTTTATGTTTGCCTATGCAAGTAATAAGAAATATATTGCGCAGCTTGCGTCAAGCAGGTTCTGGAGGTGCGTACCTTGAGGCCAATACTGGGGACACTGCCGGTGACAGTAGTTTGGAACGCTGCTACCAACTTGTGACAATTTAGCGGCTGCAATCAGGGGCTGCCTCATCATTGCAGCATCAGCCATCTGCTGCAATGAGGGAGCGACCTATCATTGCAGGGCGGGATGTAGGAACCCTGATATTGTTTGTGAACATGGTGACGGCTTGTTCACAAACAATATAACCCCCCAAAATGTTTATCTGCCGATGGGGGAGCCCACTCCCCATCAGCATTATGCAACACCCCCCATTTTATTGTCTGCCGACGGGATGCCCAATCCCCATTGGCAGAAAGGAATCCCCCCCTTTTGTTGTTTACTGATGGGGGTGCCCAGTCCTCCATCGACTACAGCTACCCCCCAAAAGCAAGACTCCAGTGGCACACTGTGAGCCCACCCCAGCGTGCCACATGCCCCTGTAAATAAAAAACGGTCCCGCAAAGTCTTTTTTTTATTACCCCTGTAAAAAAGAAAACTATCCTCGGCGGTCTCCCGCCCCCACCCGAACCTGCACCCACCACTGCACATCCTGCCTCCCCACACCTCTCACCCCTACTTACCTCTGGAGTCTGGTGCGATGATCTTTGGTGGACCAGGAACACGTCTGCACTCTTCAAAGCTGACCGCGAACTGAGGAAATGCTGGTAAGCTGTATAATGCAATAAATAGGGTTTTTTCAACTGTAATGCATATCTCAGGCATTGTTTGGAATTTTACCACCAAATTTTCAACATGGGGTTTTTGGGACCTCTCCTCGTGAATTCTTTCACTGTCATGGCGTTAATCAGCCCTGAAAGGTGATTTTGGAGTCATGCGCTGAATCACCTTTCAGGACCAATTAACAAAATGACAGTGCCAGTATTTACAACGTGAGCCTATGTTGCAAATTTGGTGGGAAAAATCCCAAAAATGACTGTTTTACGAACGTGCATTGCGCAGTTGTTATGCACGCTTGTAACGTTGTGAATTTGCAATATTTTCACCCTAGATTTTCAACACTGGCATTTTTTCAGACTTCCTTGTGAAAAGTACAGCTGTCATTTTTCACACCCTGGATGAAATGTGTTTTTGCACTTGTGGTACGGAATAGCACGGTTGGTGTGAGAAATCAGTGTTCTGCACAGATTAAGAAACTGACAGTGGCACTGTTCATGAGCAGAGATCCTAAAATGCCTATGATGAAAATGTGGTGACGATACTCCATAAAATGTGTTACGAGCATGCGTTGTGCTGTTCCTACGCATGCTCGTAAGTTTGTGCATTTTCAATATTTTCACTCCAGATTTTCAACATTGCCATTTTACCACACCTCCTTATGAGCAGTACAGCTGTCATTTTTCACATTTGGCCCAAAATGTGTTTCCGCGCATATAGCGCACAGTGGTGCAGTTGGTGCGCAAAATCAATGTTTGGGACACATTAAAAAAATCACAGTGACAGTGTTCATGAGCAGAAGTGTTAAAATGGCTATGTTAAATATTTGGTGAAAAAATTCACCAAAATGACTATTTTACGAGCATGCGTTGTGCTGTTCCTATGCACGCTGGTACGTTCGTGAATGTTCACTATTTTCACTCCAGATTTTCAACATTGCCATTTTACCACACCTCCTTATGAGCAGTACAGCTGTCATTTTTCACATCTCACCCAAAATGTGTTTCCGCGCATGTAGCGCACAATGGTGCAGTTGGTATGCGAAATCAATGTTCGGGACAGATTAAGAAAACTGATTAAGAAAAGTGACACTGGTCATGAGCAGAGGAGTTACAATGGCTATGTTAAACTTTTGGTGAAAAAAGTCCATAAAATGACTGTGTTACGAGCGACCACTGCGCAGTTTCCACGAACCCTTGTACGTTCATGGATTTCTAATATTTTCAGTCCAGATTTTCACCACTGGCATTTTTGCACTCTTCCTTATGAACAGTACAGCTGTCATTTTTCACACCATGACCGAAATGTGTTTTCGCACTTCCAGTGCAGAAATGCGTGTTCGCTGTGGGAAATCACTGTTAGGGACAGATTAAGAAAATCACAGTAACACTCTTCATGAGCGGAGGTTGCAAAATGCCTGTGTTGACAATCTGCTGTAAAACATCCACAAACTAATTGCATTATCTGTGTGTGTTGTCCAGTTTCTACACACGCTTGTGACTTCACCATTTTTTTTAATAATTTCACTGCAGATTTTCAACATTGCCATTTTTTTCACCTCCCCATGACCAGTAAAGCTGTCATTTTTCACATCCTGTTTGAAATGTGTTTTCACACCTGTTGTGCCAAATGGCGTAGTCGCTGTGCAAAATCAGCTTTCTGCTAACAAACTGATATTGCCACTGTTCATAAGGTGGGGGGGTCACAAAAAAAACATGTTGAAAATTTGGAGTGAAAATGCCAACGAAAGCCTGAGATGTTAGGGTTTCTGACAATAACGCCCCACCCTATAGAGATTGACAGGCATCAGGGGTGTGATTTGGGATTCTCGCCTGTAATGCTCGTACCATTCCACACCCTCCAGCCTGTGAGAGGCATCGAGGTGTGCATTGGACTCTTTGGCCCCAAAGTTCACCCCATTCTCCTATACAGCACCCATGTCACTGTATTTCCTGATGGAATGGAGTGAGCATAAGGGCCAAAGACCCCAAGACACACCGTGACACTTGTCAGTTTCTGCAGGGTAGGGTGTGGTGAAATGGTGTGGCCGTTATGCCTGATGACCCAAAGGCACACCCCAATGCCTGTAAGTCTCTGCAGGGTGGTGGCGGGGTTGGCTTCAGTTCAATACTTCACTGCCATTTCTATTATGCAGCTATCTAACTCTTACACTACCAATGCCAATGCCAGCAAGCAAACATTCAGCATTGACAAATGCTTGTTTTAATTTAGATGCCCTGTAATAAATTTCTTTGGATTAAGTAGACAATGACATCACCTGGCAGACTGTGGTCTCTCTGCATCCAGTTCTGAGCAACCATACTGCATTTGAAAGATATGGTTATTGTTTGAATTGAATGTCGATTGTGAATGTTTGTTAATTACTGCAAATGCCATACCTGATTGCAAAGCTCAGTGCTCTGGACCAATCAACACAGCTGCTAGTGTTTTTCTGATTTTTTGATTAAAAGGAGATTTAAAAAAAAATCAGTTAATTCTTAATTTCTTAATTTATACTTTAGAATGATATCTATATGTAACCCCTAGATGGCGCTATCCCAGGGGCTACTACCCCTGCCTGATTTGCCACTAACAGGTTGAGGGGCCTTGATCCGATGGCGGGTGCCTCCACCCAGAGGTCAGGGTTTGCAGTAGTTGAATTAACTTGGTCACAGCCCTCTGGGACACTGCAACCCCCCTTTCTTCCCACTAGTGGCCCACACAATATATCAGAATTACCTTCACAGTATACACTTACCCCCAGGACTGGTTCAGGCACTGGGACCCCTGTAAAATAAGGAGACACAGTGCAACAATCACAGTACAATACTTTAACATAGACAAATACCTCAGGCAGTATAACTTTGCTGAAACAAGCAGCTCTGATTTATTTAGGGGATATAACAAGGACAGGGGAAATCAGGTTAATTAGCTTATCACTTTACTCATCTACCTATGGCTCTGTGCACAGGCCTATCCCTACCAGTTACTGTCCCTGGGTATCCAAGCCCTAGTGGCTAGTCCAAACCGTGGCAGCTGGTAGGGGCCCTTTCACAGAGAGAAAAAAAAAATTAGTTAAACAGTCAGCAGTACACTAATTCCATTTGGATTCAATGTGGCAATTCAACAGGGAGCGACCCTGAATTAGTACTCATGACCTCCAAACAAGATAGGGTCCTTCAACGTCAGCAGGGCTACTCTTGAGCTCCATGAGACTCCTCACACATTTATATGACAAACTGCAACAGGCAAAAGTCCTTTAATGGCAGCAGGATTCACTTGAGCTACACAAGCCTCCTCACACATTTATATGGTAAAAAGAAAGTAGTATACCAGGCAGGCTGCTTCTCTATCCCAATCGCAATTACTGCACAATACCCGGGAGAACACACAGCAGATTCAGTTCCTGACAGACCGAGTGCAATTCAGCAATTTCTCCAGTCTTCTACAGGGTGAGCCTGGTTTCTACACTTCAGATATCCTTTGATTCTCTTCACAGGATGGATTCAGTCCTAACAAGCAGTTACACAAGCTGCAGACCGGAACTCGGGGCCTTAAAAGCGTTTCCCGACTAAAACTGCACACCGAAAAAGCACAGGGATCCTTCCCTCTCACTGCCAGAGCTCAACTGAAACTCCAGCAGACAAAACTGGGCACTTCCTTTGAGTTCCTCCCAGTTCTTGGCTGGATTGGCTGTCACTCACAATAGACTGCCCCTGTTGGTCCAAAAAGGCGCCGAAGTCCAAACTACATCTCCCAGAGTCACTGCCCATACAATCCTCTTGTGGCTGGCTCAGATTATGAGTCCAAGTTCTGATTCGTCCAAGGCACCATTTTAGAGCTACCTTAACCCACACTGATTGGTCCAGTTCAGCAGTTCAAAACTAGAATGGGGAACTAGGCAAACACAGTTCTGACTGCAAAGAAAGCAGGTTAGACAAACTGTATTTTCATTATTACTCTAAATGATTTCTGGCAAACAGTTACATCTTTCAGATAGGTTCCCTTTGCACTCCTAGTGACTGCAAAAATGGAGTGAATTGGCAGCAGCTCTAGTGGTACTCAAGCAGAGAAGCACACAGTCCCCCATACAAACTAATTATGTCTGCAAGCAGACAGCTCTTAAAGAGACAGTACCAGAGGCTCTAAAAACACTCACTGATAAATGGCTTAAACGCCAAACACCATTCAGGCTTGGAGCATTCAAGCAAGCTCCTGGAAGTCTTTTGGGAACCCCCATTTGCAGGGGGGTTACATATATATCTATATTCATTGCAAAAAACTACATTAATGCAGAAATTAGGGTTCAAGAATGGAATGCACGCAAAGAAAGAAAATGAAAAAACATTAGGGATCTGGGTCTCCAGAGTACTGGTGAATCAGTGGTGGGCTCTTTCTTAGAGTTGTCAACCCTAATACCCACCCCTCCCCCCATCCCGTAGCCTCCTGTCTGAAGCACAAGGTACTGTTCCTGGATAGTGCCTCATAGTGATACAGTATGGCCGACATAATCTGTCAGAGCTTTCTTAATGCAGGTCCTTGTGGGCCTTATGTGAAGACATCACATCTGAGCATGTCTGATCAGAGGACGGGGTGGGCATTAGCGTTCACAACCCCAAGGAAGATTCCACCACTTATTCACCAATACTCTGGAGACCCAAATCCCTATTGCTTTTTCATTTCCCTTCTTTGTGTGCTTTGCATTCATGAATCCTAATGTCTGCATTTACATAGTTTTTTGCAATGAATATATATACATACGTATATTTATACAATGGGGGTGACAGCTATTCCAGTGCAATAAATTGAGATATTCTCACTGCAGTGAAATAAATGCTCACTGCGGTGAGATAAATGCTGATGACATCAGTGGAGTGAGATATATCCTGCTGATGTCACTCACTCACTTACTCAAGCTAGCATTCCAAATGAAAGTGCTTCAAAAATCAGTTTGTGTGTCTCACTGAAGCCTGCAAATCACCTGCAAATCACTCAGTTAGCATTGCAAAACACTTACCTGTATCCCAAAGTTTCCAAAACTCCTAACCCATTTCTGTGGTAAACTCAGCTTCAAAAAAAACCTAAATTCAAATGAAACTCATTTACAAAGCAGTTTCTTTCTCACTGCAAGCTGCAACTAATAAAAATTGCATAGAAAAACACACCTGTGTTCCAAAGTGGTCAACAGTCTTAGCCCATTTCTGTGCTACCCTCAACATAAAAGCAACCTGAATTCAAATGAAACTCATTTATAAAGCAGTTTCTTTCTCACTGCAAGCTGCAACTAACACAATTAGCACAGCCAAACACAATCACCTGTGTTCCACAGTGCTTCTAACAATCACAGCCCATTGAGAAACACTCCCACACTTTCAGACCACAGACAAACACTGCTTTCAGTATAACCTAGATCTTGGAGAAATTAGCTCTGAAAAAGCTTGATACAGTCTGCAGACCAGACCTGGGTTTGATTCTCACAGCCTCCATTTGCATACTGTGTAAATCTGAACAAATCACTTTACTTCCCAGTACTCCTAAAAAACTCACCTGTTTACCAAAAATTAGGTACTAAAGACTAAAACTCAAAAAAAAAGCACATACTTTAGATACAGGGTAAAAAAGATACAGCAAAGCATGACACTTCATACGCTCTCACCCCATTTGTATAAATAGCACACATGTTGTGCAGATTGTGAGATATGGGAAATATTCTCACTCCTGCAGAGTGAGCTGTGCATTCTCACTCTGCAGGAGTGAGAATATTTCCCATATCTCACGCCTGCCCATCATGTATCCCCTATATATCTATATCTATATCTATATCTATATCTATATCTATATCTATATCTATATCTATACATACACACACACACACACACACACACACACACACACACACACACACAGACACATAAAATGTGTTTCCTCACTCTGGTCCCTGGAGCCCCTGACACATTACTGTTCCCCTTTGCTCTTTTAAGGGTCCCTGAGACACACCGCTGTCCCCACGGGTTCACTATTGCACCCTATGCATTCCCAAACCTACTTTATGGGCCCTAAGGTGTCTCCAAGCACCTACTGTGCTCTGCTCTATTATACCTGGGGATCAAAACTGATTTCTGGAGGACTCTGACTCGGGAGCTCTACACACCCTTAGGTAGACCTTTACGTCATCTGAGAAAAGACAGAACTTGCCCTTGATACCTTCATCTGCAAACACCTCCAGGAGGTGCAGACAAAAAATGTCTGATACTAATAGTTACTAGGTTCTTACTGGGGGATCCAAGTCCAACTGAACCTATTAAAAAACAAATGGATCCATTTGCTATCTACATTAACAATAATCTAATTAGCGCTGCTTATACCGTTAATTACAGGCCATCTATTTTGGGCATTTTGGGCATTTGGTGACCTAGTGAATGGGTATAATCAATTAACAACAGTGTAAAGGTGTTACTTTTAAACCACCTTTAATTACACATCACATACATAGCAGGTAATACATATGATTCTTAAGCCGCTTACTGAGCTGCAGTTCATTCACATCAGGAAAACCACGGTAACCACAGGGATGGATCAATAGGAGCTTTTTCTCAACCCAGTGATTCTGACGAGGTTCTGGAGACTATGACTTGAGGTTCTGGAGAGTATACACATTGATGACATGCAGGAGCTGGCAGACAAAGACAGAGAAGAAGAGCCACAAGATGTATAAGTCACAGCACACGATGTAAAAGCCGCTTTGCTAACATTGCCCCGAGCAGCACCCAGAGTTGGAGCCAAACTGGGGAGCTCAAACTTTAACCGAAGAAGTGTGAGCACCATACTTAAGTGTTTCAAAAGAAGATCCTTCTTCTCTGTGAATAAGACTTTCAATTTAATTAAAGGGGCTGTAATTGCAATACAGTACACTACAATACAGTACAATGCTGTACTAATCTGAAAGACACTTGTGTTGGGAAGCATGGAACAGGGTGAATATGTATGAAAACAAAGTCAATAAAATCAATAAAATCAAATGTTTTCTGTTTTTTGGTTACAGCGACCACATGCTATAATGGGCAATTCAGTGTTTCAAGGATGTGCCCGTTATAAGCAGTGCTGACTGTGTATCTTTAGGTGTGCTGTATAAAACAGCAATCAGGTCATGCTGTCATGGACCCACTGACATATTTAAAGAGTTTTATAAAATGGGGAGAGAAAATCTTGCATTTTGATTGTTTTTAACCTGTGCACCAAATCTGTTTGATGCACAGGTAAAAACAAGTACCCAAGAGCCGGACTGCATTGCTTGAAAAAAAATCAGTGTGCCATTAGAACATTCACTTTTCAAATGCTGCCATATTTTTCCTCTCAGTAATGCGGCTCATCACCAACTTGTCCTTCAATCACAGAAACTCTGGTACCATTAGTTCTTTACTGCATTCTCCTTTCAGCCAAAAACAGACAGTTTAAAATGAAACATGGCCCTGCTATGTTAGTTTACTTCTCACTACTGCCTCTTACCGGATCCATCTCCATGACCCATGTTCTCTCAGCCACTCTCTCTGTTTATCTCCCCGATACTGTTCCACTGACCTGCTCTCTCTTTGATACTGGCTGCCATTTATACAAGGCTTTTTTCGTTCTTTTTTTTTCTAATATTTCTAAGTACCACCACTAATTCTGTTCCATTGCAAAAGGTGAACAAAGGAAGTACTGCCACTCGCTTGGCTATGGCACTGTCTCTGTCCCTGGAATAGGAGGGGCTGCTCACTCCTGTGTGCATACTACCAAATGTACCATAAAAAAATATATGAAACAAACAAGCACACTTTTGCACTTACAGCACCCTCTTGCAGTCCTGGTTTCTCCTCCAGCATAGCATATGTGTGTGTGTGTGTGTGTGTGTGTGTGGGGGCTGTTGAGACATTCGAGGACTCTAAAAAAGAAAACCACAGTAACAAACCCAATGATGTCATATTGTACTTGGTGGAAGGACTATTTTATCAAAGTTTCTGATACAAATGGCCTTGTTTATATACTGTATATAAATGAAATTTTTATAACACTAAACAGTAAAAAAATAGTAGCCCATTTTATAAATGCAATAAGACACGGTGGGGTGTACCTCAAACAGATATTACCACATTTCCAGGGGCTTAAGGCACTTGGCCTGTAGCCTCAAGCCTCACTACATCCCTGGGCATGAGGTAATATCTGTTCGGTGCACACCCCATTGTGTCTTATTGCTTACTCAATACCAGTGCCCTTGGCCGCCAAAAAATATCTTGAAAGCCTTCAATTCTTATAAGTTAATTCAATTTTCTTTCTTTGCCTTCATTCAATCATTTTAACATTTTAAAGGGGCTTTTGTTCTCATCATTCAGTCAAAGCATGATTAGCCTGACCACCAACAACAAGGTGATGCCCTCATAGGTCAAGTAGCTACACGTTAAATTTTAGCATGTTAGTATGAACTGAGGTATGACTGCTTTCTCACTTTCATATGTGGGAACCTTTTTTTGGTATCATCTTTTATGTAATGTCTGTTTATTTTTTTACTGCTATCAGCTACTGCTTGCATCAGACATCTTGAGTTGAGAGCCTTTTCTGTTGTTCTGCATTTCCGGGATGTTAAAAGTGTTAAACAGGAGAGGTGTGGCCTTCTTCTAATTAGTAAGCTCCTAAGTGGTCATCTATGAGCCTCTCCTGTTCACTGCAATGGAATTCTGTGGAATTAGGTGGGATTTTTGAAATTTACAGAATTTTGGAAGAAGCAGACTTGCACATTTCCATACATCTGTAGCTGCAGTCTAGTTGTAGACAGCAGCTAAAGCAGAGGAAGACCAAGTGACAGAGAATCAGGGTTTCATGTAAATCACCTCAGAAATGAAGAATGAGGAGAAGTGAATACAGAACATTTCTAATATATAAGTTGAATGGTGTCAAAATATTTTGTTTCTGAATGTTTTGCTTGTGATTGCAAAGGCACTTTGGAAGCAACATATTTTTTTTTCTGTTAATTATTTTTAATTTCATATTTATTGATTTTGTTTCATAATTTATTTACATACATAATTAAGTCATAACCAAGAATCGATCTAAGCAGGGAGCAGATATCAATAAAAAAAGTCAAAATGAAAATTATATAAAGTTTTGTCAGGAAGATCCAATAAGTAAGTAAATACATCTCTTTACATTGATTAGTTCTACAAGCAATAGCATGCACCACCACACATATCAATATTTTAAAATTCAAAGCAAATCACTAAACTTTTTTCTGTCTAGTTTGACTCATCTGCCATATAACATTTACCAGGATGAGGGCTTTAAAGTAACTAGCCATGTTTTAAAGAAAAAGCAATAACTATGAATTACAGTTCATTGCTTATTAAAGGTAAAGTCTTCAAAAACAGGCTGTATCTATACTCTGTTTCTAGAGCTGTCTATGCAATTCTTCTTTCAGCTCTCTTTTCCATGCTGAAAGAAATGAAGAGACTTCCTCTGGGTCATAAAAACACATATTTAACATATTTATAAGTCATTTAGAGGGATATGGAACTGAGAAAGATGCCCCTAATTTGATAAAACCTTCCATTTTCTTTCTCTAGCCTGTGCAGCATGACATACTGTACAGTATGTCAATGAAGATATGGAATTTAAATGGCCTACAAAGAATGCCCTTTTTGATTTTGCAAACTTAATGACAATCTTTCTGTTGGTATTGATTGCAAAAGAAATAATAATAGAGGATTTGATTAACTGTTGATTGTTTTCTCCAGATTCAGTTACAGATGGAACGGTTGTAGGTTTGGTTTTCTTTTCATTAGTTTTAGTAGGGAGTCTGATAGCCTGTGTAATAAATGGAGGAATTTCCTCTGGGAGCAACAATGATTCAACAAAATGGCTTAACACAGGACCTTTAAGTTCTGAAACTCTACATCCAGTTTTAAGGGCAAGCCAACAGTCCTTAGGTTACGATACCAACTGGCATTTTCTAAATGTTCAATTTATCAGTGTAGCGCTATAATGTGTTTAGTGTCTACAGAGGTGAGTGTCTGTAGTTAACAATTTTCTTCTTATTTCAGGCAAGTCCTTTTGCATCTCTGTTTGAGTCTCTTATTACTTTTATTTCCAAAGTTTTTTTTATTTTCATTTCAAGTTTTTTTCAAGTTTGACTTTCTAACAATTCAGACTTTTAAATGAGGTAAAGTTGTTTCTTTCATTTAAATTTATTCTAGAAATGAGAACTGTCCATCTATAGCAAGATAGATATATAATTTGTATAATATTCTTATGTCTGTTCCATAATTTAGTGTAATGTAATTTCCTGTATGCACTTTTATTCAGTGGTCTTCTAATTGTATATTTTATTATACTTATTTCTTTATCACTGTATTATTTTTGTACATTATACAGTACTTTGTTATTTGTTCTTTTCTCTTTCTTCCACCCTCTACCCCCGATGCATCTGAAACAAGTTCATACCAGATCAATAATTATATGACATTTCTGGTAACACTTTTGAAACAGATAATTACATACATACATACATGCATACGTACATATATACATACATACACACATATATAATTGATGCTCTAACATTTTTTAATAGCAGTTTTAGAGCAATAGTATTTGCTAATCAGCAAAATCTTTCATAGAAACAAGCAAGTTGTCAGCAGAAAATGCACCTGGGGCCCATCAGGTCAGTGCTGCCCCACCTATTGTTGTTTCTGAGGGCCCCAGTAGCCCTAAACTCCTCTCCTCCATCCCTTGTTGTTGATGTCCCCATCAGTCCCATATCTCAAACATATATACAGTATATTTTTGGATGAGGAAATAACACCTGAAGCCTAGTATATTTAATGTGTATTTCCCTCGCACAGAAAGTAAGTGATCATCACTGTTTGTGGTGATCGTGTGACATCGCTGTTTTTACTTGCTGTGATGTTGGATTCACTGTTGTTGCCATTCTTTTTCAGTCACTGTTATCACATAGAATCCTGTTCAGATTGAGAACATCTAAACAAGAGCAACTTATTTTACTTATTTATTTAATACTAGGATTATGGACCTTTGAACCAGAGGTTCTTTTACAAAGGTTCTACATCAGAATACAGAATACAGACATATTACAGATAGTATTAGTGTAACAAATACAGGCATGAAGCTAAAAACAATTATCAAAGGTGACAAAGATGCATAAACATTCAGGTTACATATTTTGCAGGACAAGTGCGCTAGTAGGAGTAAGTGGAACAGTGTAGGAATTCAGAAGGGAAATAGTACCTAGGGTAGAGGAAGGAGTGGCAGTATAGACAGAATTAGTGAGTGGGGGATGCAGTCAACTAAGCATGACATTGTCAGCCAGGGCTAGTAGAGAGAGAGGATCAGCAGCAGTGGGAAAGAGAGATGGAGACTATAGGTAGAGTGGTGGAGTGATGCAGGCAGCACAGGGGATAAAGGAAAAGTGAGAGGGAGGAGAAGCAGGTGGGAGGTGCCCTTGTCTAGTCTGATAAGAACAACATGGAATTGAGTGCACTCTCATAACAAAATGCCAAGAATGAGCAGAAAACTATCCAAAAATCCAATAATCTTTATTTCAGCTCTTTGCACTTAAACATCACAGTGCACGCCAGCTAACCACCTAGCATTTCAACTCCTCACGAGTCTTCCTCAGGGGTGTGGTTAGATGATGGGAGAACAAGTTATGTACACATCTCATTTGCATACCTCATTGAAATAGTGTCATCATAGTGGCATCATGCTGTTGCTATATGCTATGAAACATTATTATGTGTACCAATACATCGTTTAGTTTAAAAGTGTTATACAGGAATTGCTCTTGATAAAAAGAATAAAAAGAAAACAATACAAGAAAAAAAGATGGTAGAAAAAAGAGAACATAAAGACAATTAATTTTACATTTTTTACATATTTTACACATTATTGAGGCTTAGTACCACTTACAAACTTGGGTGCAGCTTAAATAGTGCTTCTCCAAGACCACTTTGTGATGCAACCTAAGCCAAATGTATCCGTATAACCTACTCCTATAATCTCCAATTTAAATCATAATAATTTTAGCTTTTCTTGAAAAACTGGAATTCAGTCTCTGGTAAGGACAGTGTTCCTTATTAAATAGGTACCAAACCATATTTTGCTTCTAGCCAGATGGCTTGGATCCAGAGTTCAAAGTGTTCCAGTGCAAGTGACCTACAGAAGGGAGCAAAACAAAAGACAGCATCAGTTCTAGAAATATATTACATTGTGTTAAATTTCAATACCATACATACTAAATATCTAGCCCTTATTCTATCTCTTTAAGAAGGGTTTGAGGTCCCATCTTTCATTTAATCCCTTTGGTTTTACACACTTTAGTGTGTAGATCCATTTGCCTTCCCTTTCCAACAATAAATTGGGTCTATCCTCACCAAATTCGAGTGGTGGTACCCATTCAATTCCTATAAATTTCATGCAGTCTGGTTTTGAATCGTGTGCCTGACTGAAATGCAGTTGTACAGGAGTGTCTTGTTTATTATTCAGAATGGAGCGTTCATGCTCTTGTATCCTCTGCTTTAAGGGCCTTACAGTTTTTCTTACATAGAGCAGATCACAACTGCACCATAGTGCATACACCACGTAACTTGTATCATATGTAATGAGTTCTCTGGTGTCAGCTCAAACGTTCTAATAACGAGGGTGTTGAAACTCTTTACCCGTTATGCAATATTTACAAAAGTTACACCTGGAGCATTTAAAGCATCCATTTGATCTCCTTGGTAACCAAGTTGCTTTATGGTTTTTTGGTGTTGTACATCTACTGTGTATTAAAATGTCTTTAAAGTTCTTAGCCCTGGTAAAAGACACTCTAGGTTGGTTTCCAACTGCTTTGGTCACTGTCTAGTCACGCATAAGGATAGGCCAGTTACCTTGCACAATGTTGCCAATTCTCCCTGCCTTACTGTATGATTAAATTGTGTCACAAAAGTACAAGGCTGTGTGTTGGATGTTACCATCTGGTTGTTAAGCAAAGTGTCCCTTTCCATATTTTTCACTCTTGTTTTTTGTTCTTGTAAAAGGCTGTGTGTGTATCCTCTTTTAGAAAAACATTCCATAAGTTCATTTGCTTGTTCTTCAAACAAGACATCTGTGCTACAATTTCTACATCACCTAAGTATTTGACTATAGGGGATGGAATTTTTTAGACGTTGGGGTTGTGCACTTGTTGCATGTAGGACAGATAGAATGAGCAAGAGTGGAAAAGAGCGAGGGGGAGTATAAGAAAAGTGGTGGGGGTGATGCAGGCAGCAGAGGGGATAAAGGAAAAGTGAAGGGGAGGAGAAGCCGGTGGGAGGTGCTTTTGTCAAGTCTGATAAGTTAAGGAGGGAAGGGTATGTGGTAGGGAGGGTGTGGAGGTAGGTTGGTAGAAAAGGGGGTTGGGTAGCTAGGTAGTGCTAGGACCAGTCATTTCCTAGAACTGGGCAGGGCTTAGGTGTTAGGGGGCAGTCACAACTGCTTTGTTGGGTAAGATGCTGGTGCAGATTGAGTTTAAAGGTGCCAAGGGAGGGGATGTTAATTATCTCTGGGTGGAGGTTATTTAGCTAGTTAATGGCTCTGTAGCAAAATGATCTCTGGCCTTGAGCAGTCCAGCAGTAAGGGACCATGTAGCTTGTTGAAGATGTTCTGCGTGTGTTGCAGAGGTTAGGAGCTGTTATCAACAGGGTTTGGGCACTTGGAGGAGCTTTGCCTAGACTGATTTTTTTCACAAAGAGACAAGTTTGGTAGATGATCCTATTTTTGAGATTCATCCAGTGAGTTTGATTATATAGGTCATAGGTGTGGATGTATCTGTGGGTACCTGTAACCAGCCGGCATGCCTTGTTGAGAGTAACAGTGATCATCTTCAGGGTTGTAGCAGAGGCTGCACAGTAGAATATCAGCCAGTAATAGGCAATGGAGATAATTGAACTGGATACTGCAAGTCTGAGTGCCTCGGGGGTGAGTCAGTGGCAGTGCCTATACAGTGCATCAATACAAGAGTTCATTACCCTTGCTATTAGGTTGATATGGGTTGAGTAGGACAGGGTGCTGTCTAATGTTATGACTAGATATTTGAAGTCCTTCATTTGCTTGAGGGGGAAGTTTTGCTTGTTTAGTATGGTGAGGCAGATTGCTTTGTGGCAGCTATGTGGAGTATTGAAAAGCATCACTTTTGTTTTTTTTTGTAGTTCATCAGCAGTTTATGGTCCTTGAACCAGCATTCTACCTCCTTGAAGATGGTTTGGAGATCCCCAGTGAGAAGGTTGGGGTCAGATAGAACAGAGAAGTGAACAGCATTATCTGCGTATAGAATGATGTTGGTAGAACATGCTTCTGGTAGTGAGTTAAGGAAAAGACTGAACAGTAAGGATCCAAGGGTAGAGCCTTGGGGAGCTCCAGAGTTTACTGAGCGGCTGCTAGAGAGTGTGTCATTAATTCTGACCTGTTGTGACCTAGCATTAAGATAACTTAGGAACCATTTATGGGATGAAACACAGCATGGCTTTAGAAAGGGTCGTTCAGTGGTGTTATGGATGAGAGCAAATCTGTTAATATGGTCTGCCTATTTATTTGTTTAGTTTTTGTTGACCTGGTAAGTGCACAAGACAAATTCTGCCTATTTTCAGGCATGACCCGTGGGAGGGGGATACAGATGAATGTCAACTGACCTTGAACCAGATTAAGCTGTTGGGGATAATCTAATTAATGGGGGGAAAAGTTTGGCCAGGGTACTGGGGAAATTCCCCTACTCTTCAACGGGGGAACCGCTGACTGCCTAAGGATGGCCAATTCTGGAGAGTAGCCAATGGTGATGGATGCACAGAAGGCTGAGGAGTTTGTCTCCTCTCCTGCCTCTGGAGCACTTGAGACTGATGATTTCTAGGATGCCAAGGAGCATCTGGATTCAGATGTGCAGAAGGTAGCATCAGAACTGCATAGCCTGGAGGTGGTGATTCAATCCAGTGTCTCACACAGTCGAGAGATTGGGAATCCTGAGGAACAAAGAACTTAAGTTGAGCTGCAAACCCTTTAGTTGTTGGAAGAGCAGGCCTTTGCTGCAAAGAAGGAGGCACTTACCAGGCTTCTGCTGACAGCAAAACAAGGAAGTATGCAACATGTACCAGAATGTGAAATTTGCACAAGTGATTTAGCAGACCGGAACTTGGGAATTAGAGCAGTGGGGATTCCATGAGCACATTCTGTTGTGTCCGTAGTGACTGAAGGGGTAACACCTTCCAGGTCACATCAAGGAGATGGAGCGCATTTTGACTTCACCACAGCAATGTGGAAGCCTGAATGTTTTGTATTTGGTACTCCTCCAACTGCGGGGGCCCCATCTGAAAAGGCAGAAATGGTCTCAGAATGGACTGGCCTAAGTCGGGGCACCTTCAAACGTGCTATTACACCAGCTTCTACTCTACCCCAGGATGACACAGACATCTCTATGGCAAACAGACTGAGGGATGCTGGATGGGTGTTAGATACAACTATGGGGAAATGGATCTTAGGTATGACACCTATTACTATGCCTACAAACAGTGGTAATGCTGCCGCTTCCGACATTGAAATGGAAGCTTTTAGTTTGGGCCTGATATCACCTTTGTCTTTGCCTTATGATTTACAATTGACTCAAAATCCCTTATTACCCTTTTTGGAACAGCCCCAGATGGTGGTTTCTGTTGCTTCTTTAGATTTTGCTATTTTCAGATCTAAACCTATTGGTTCTACTTCAGCAACAAAGGCACAATTTGTTCTACTTGATAATCATAACCCACCACAATCACCTGCTCAGACCCCTCGGTCTGTACTGCCCCGGCTGTATGCGTCTTTATTCCATTCCCCTACCCTGCCTGCTAAGAGGCATAATGCAGTTAGTCTGCATTATAATGGGGGTTTAGATACACATTCTGACAGAGTTTATGTGGCACGTACCCTGCTGAAAGAATCTATGGGATTTAATGTGGCTGAGATATATGCTTTGATTCATGTCTCCTGTAAAGCCACCTTTGACATGAGTTTTAAACTTGGTACTGGACTGGAAAAGTTCTAGGAACCATATCAGGAACTCAGACTATCTCCCCTGTGGGCCCCTTTTGATGTTACCCCTCTGACTAAGCCAGCTTTTTGAACTATTACAGTCCTTTTTAGAAATGAAGGAGTCAGTGTGACTGACCTGGTATTCTGGTTAAAGCAGTGATGTACTGTTCAGGGTGTTCCTGAAGATATCTTCGACACTGAGAATATCTGAACTGGGGGTTGGAGGGTCTGTGTAGTTTTAGATACCACAGACACTGGTCTTCAACACTTTCTCAATAATTTTTACTTGGGGAGTGACAGGGGAGCACTTTTTTACAGTGGCCAACCTAAGGCCTATTATAGATGTGATTCTTCCACACATCTCAGCAGTACGTCTGACAGGCTGTAATGTACTTATTGCAAAGCTATTGATCACATAAGTTTGCTCTGCACTAATAGACAAATGTACTGCCTGTGCTCAGAGTTGGGTAATTCGTGTGATGCTTGTCCTAAGGCAGCACATAATCAGACACGTCAAGCAGATAATGTGGAACAGAGATTATTAATCGCTGTGGCCCAGAGGGAAAAGGCCAAGAAAGCCCCTAGGGCCAACAGGCAGGGAGTTTCTACTGTGGCTAGAACTGCTACAATACCCCCAAGGGTTTCAGAGACTTCCCCCGAAGAGCCTAGAAGTGCTCCCAGTTGTTGCTGCAGTCAGTCCCATATAACCTACTTCGATGGACAGTGATTCATCTTCATGACCTCCCAAAGTTCCTCAAATTTCACAAGAGGTACACATGGACACATCTGTTGTGCACATTGAGAAGAAGACTATGCCTCCTCCCTCTCAGTTGACCACATATGGTATGGATCAGATGGCCCTGCGCAAGAGAAACAGCAGGAAACCCCCAACTCCCAAACAACTTAAATCCTCAGACTTGTCACTCTCTAACAATTCTGACGTTCTGAGCCATCAGGCCGATATGTCTGAGAAAGAATCAAACAACTCCACCCTTAGCTCTTCCATCCCTGACCAGGATACAGATCAGGAAGATGCTTCCTCTGTACAACAATGGCCCCTGCAGACAGAGGAGGACAACCCATATCTTAAAAAAAGAAGAAATACTGAAATGTGAAGGGTAAATCTAAACAACCCCCTTGAATTAAGGCATTTCTGTCTGTTGCCCCTTAAACCGTTTTTTGATGGCTTCCTTTTCCTTTTTTTCCTGTACTGTCAGCAGTAGTAGTAGTAGTAGTAATATTTATTGATCGACTTATTCAAGTCATTACAATAAAAATACATATTTTTAAAATTCAATTAAATACACATCTTTATAATTTCCATAATAAAACATCCATCATACATCATCTAAACATTAAACTTCAATTTACATTCATCTGTATAGTGTCCACACTTTAAATATATTTAAATACCAGCATATTGGACTAAATATAAGCAACTTAACCCACCCCTTAGAATGAGGCGTTCCTCACATGCAATTGTTTCTGCTCAATTATTTTTAGAAAGGAGGCCACAGCGTGTAATATTTTCAGGTTATGAGATTTTAACAAAAAATATAACATGATTTCTGGATCTAGCTCCAGTTTACTCAAACTCTCCCCCCAAAGTTTTCTTCTGTCTTTCTCATACAGAGGGCATGTTATTACTAAATGTCTAAGAGTATCTTTATCTATTCCATATTTACATAATATATCCCCCACTATTTTCTCTTTGCTATATGTATTTAATTTCCAATTAGTTGTTGTATTCTCGAATCTTGCTCAGGTTAATAATTTCCTAAGCTCAGGATTGGTCACCGCTGTCAAATAATATTCTAGTTCATGCGACCTCTTATTTTTTATCATCCATTCATTCACTTTACATTGTTTACACAGTGCCAAATCTAACTGGATATAGTAATCTCTAACCCTATCTTTAATTATTAATTTCATTATATCTCCTGGGCAAATCATGCTTTCCGAAATTATCTCTAACAGCCCCATTGATTTTATTATTTTCTCCACTATTACCATACTTGGAAATAACCTGTAATGTTTACTGTACTCCATTGCCTCCTCCATACATAATCTAGGAAACTTTTGGTTACTCATATTATACATCTTCAACCAATAATTCATTTGTCTTATTTTTATTTCACATTCCAATTGATGTTGTCTCAATTTGGCCCTGACTATTGCTGATGGCGTCCCGATGGGAAGTCCCAAAATTTTTTTTGTAGAATTTATTCAAAATACATTCTAATTTAGAAAAATCACCAAATCCCCAAATTTCTGCCCCATAAAGTATTTGAGCTTTAACTTTTGTGTTTAAACCCCTCAAATTTTCTTTTATTGACTGCCCTCCATGTTTATACATGAATCTATTCATTACTAGCATAAATCTATTAACCTTACTACATGTTTCTTTTATATGTTTATTCCATGTTCCATCTTGAGTGAAAACTATACCTAGATATCAAAATTATTTAACCACTTCCAATTTATATCCATCTATTTTGTATTGGTATTCTTTTTTATTCCCTCCAAAAATCAATACTTTTGTTTTTTCATAATTTAATAATAAATCTGCCGTCTTACATTCTCTGACAAATTTGTTTAACATCCTGTTTATGCCAATGAAGCTTGTTGATAATAAAGCTACATCATCTGCAAATGCCAAATAAGCTCAAATCTTCTCTCCTATTCTAGGCAAATGAAAATCTAAGTCATATAATTTACTTAATATTGTTTGAAAATATAAATTGAACAACAATGGTGAGAGAGTACATCCCTGCTTTACCCCAATGTTGGTTTGAAACCATTGTGTCAATTGTCCCTTCATTGAATATCTTACACTTGTATAATTATCTTGATATAATCGCTCAATCATTGTCACCATGTCCCTATCCACTCCTAATCCTTTTAATCTTTCCCACAGCATACTGCGATTCACTCGATCAAATGCAGTTTTTAGGTCAACAAATATACAATATAACTTTTGTTTTTTAATCTTAGTATACTTGTAGATTAAATGCACCAATGTCCAACATTGGTCTAATATGGATTGGTCATTTCTAAATCCTGCTTGCGCTGTATCAATAATATTGTTTCTTTCAACCCATGTTGTCAATCTATTATTTAGTATATTAATAAATATCTTCTCCGTACTATCTATTAAACTAATTGGTCGATAACATTCTGGTCTTTTTTTCTCCCCTTTTTTAAATATTGGAACAATTATATTTAATTTCCAACTAGCTGGTATTATTCCTTTATCCCAAATCTTATTAAATAATGTCATCAGATAAGGAACCCCAGATCGAGCTGTGTAAAAAATAACATCGAAGGCTATTCCATCTGGACCTGGGGCTTTATGTTCTTTAAAAGTATCCAAGATCTTCCATATATCCTCTTCCATTATTAATTTATTATTAACCAGTTCTTGGTTTTTGATGTCAAATCCATTCTTATCATATTGTTTGTCTATATTTTGATTCCTTCTATTTGTTGTATAAAATAGACCTTTATAATATCGTACCCACATGTCTGGCTTAATTGATGTAGTTATTCTATTGTCATAGTTTAATGTACCATTATTAACTATACTCCAAAACTTCTTAGAGTCATTTGATGTTACAGCTTCCTCTAGTTCTGTCCATAATTTAAGTTGGTAATTTTCTTTGTTTTCAATATCTCTTTATACTCTTTTCTTAATTTATTCATTTCTTTGTCCTTATTTCCTACCAAACTTCCTTTTAGGGCTCTCATTAAACCATTAAGTTTCCTCTTTGCATTCCTACATTCTTTATTGTACCATGACTTTCCTTTCCTTACTATTATAATTTGTTGTCTGGTGATAATTTGCCTAACATAATAATGTTGTATTCCAATAATGTTTCTAAATCATTTCTATCATCAGTACAGTTATTTATTTTTTCCAATATACCTCCATCATGCATTAACTGGATAAGTTTCCCACTTTCTATAATATTGCACCCTATAACATTCTTTCTTATCAATTTCAATGCATCAGGTCCCACTTGATCAACAACAAAATTTGCCTGGTCATTTTCTAACACTAGTTCTATAGAAGCATGTTGGCTCTCTAAAGTTGTCTTTATCCTCATCTTGACACATTTTGATAGCAAATTTAAATTAACCCAAACATAATCTATTGTAGATGACCCTCGACCCCCTTGATATGTATAATTGCCCAGTATGTCACCTTTAATTCTCCCATTTAATAAAAAGAAATTTTTATCACATAATATCCTATGTACAAGAATTCCCATATTATTTATGGTATGTTCCATCACTTCCCTATTTAACATCAAATTATTCTTCTCCAAAAGATAACAACAAGATATGATTTATTCTGATGTTCCTTATAAAGTACCCAATCTTACATTAAAATCACCTACTAATATTATTTTACTATTAGGATATTCAAATATTAATCTATCTAATTCTCTTGACAATTTTTTAACCAATCTTTATCATCATAAGAACTATTAAGTGGTGGTGCATAAATGTTTATTAATAACAAATCATCTTCTCCTTCCTCCTGTACATGTACTATTAATATACTCTTACTATCAATCTGTATATCCTTTTTCATTTTATTATTTAGTTTGCAAAACATTTGAAGACCCCCTGCATTCCTTTCAAACCTTTTCAGCTTCTCAGCATTTTTCCAGTATGTCATATATCCATCTAAATAAACATCATTCATCATCCATGTTTCCTGAATACATATATACTCAAACGTTTTTAGATGTTTTACTAAATCTGAGTCTCCTAATCTTTCTTGTAATCCTGAGGAGTTCCAAGTAAGAATTTGTATCTTATTCTTTAGTTCTATCTTATTCTCACTTTTTTCTCTCTAATATGTAGTCTCATTAGCCCTTGTACTAGTCTTTGATATCTGTGGCCTCCTTTCATTACTCTTTACAGACAGTCACTTATCAAAATCTGTTGATAATGTATATCTATTTGATGTCTCTCTCATTGCTTCCCATGTCCTTGATTCCTTGTACTTTTGAACTCCTTGATCTATCTTTCCTAATTCCATACAAACATATACACCATGATCATCCAACAATGACTGTCTCTGTATTAACAATTCAAAAATAGTCCCCTTTTTCATCTTTACTAGTATTTGGCCATCCTTTTCACATCGAATAGCCTGTGTTACTTCATGGATGCAGCCCTCAGTGCCCAGTAGTATATTTAGCAAGTTGGCCACTTTGCTCTTAAGATTCTTCCTATTTTCCATGTAAAATTGCTTTAAACCATATATAATTATCTCTCTTGTTTCCCCTCTTTTTTTCTAATACCTGGTAATATTCTGGAAATAATTCTCCCAAAGTTACCAATTCTCCAACTTGGATTCTCATTTTCCCTAACTCTTTTGCTTGATTATCAATAGCTTTCAAAACATAATACTGATCTGTAACCACCAGAACTAATTCTAATTCCATAATTGGCCTAACAATGCTAATACTATTCAGCATTTGTCTGCATCCACTCAGTACACTATCTAGTAGGTTCTTAATCATTTTTGACAGACTTTATTCTGTTTCATTAGGTAAACATGCCATTTTATACAAGAGTAAAACAAAAACTCCTTTTGTTGTTTTTTTTTTAATTGTTTCAATATTTCATCATGTTTCTTATCTATCTCTTCACCATCTATCATTGGTTTTTCTTGGTAATTCCTTCCTAGAATTCCTTTTTCCACCTTCTCCTCCACATTATCATTCTCTTCTCCCTTATCATCTACTACTTTTCCACATCCTTTTTGTCCTAGTTGTCCTTTTTTACTCTCTACTGTATTAGTCACTTTCATTCCATCTTCTAATTCCTTACTCTTTACCTTATTCTTCCCTTCCAACACTCTCTTTCCACTTGTTTTTTACTTATCTTATGTGTTTTTTAACCTTTTTTCCCTTATCCTTTAAATCTTCTAAAATTACTCCAGATGTTACCCTTTCTATATGTCTTCTTTTAATATTTTTCCTTTGTCATTGATTTTCAGACCCCTTCCTTATATTATTTGAGCCTTCTGCTACCTGCTCTTCCTCTCTTTTGTTATTTTGCCTACTTAACATCTTTACTAATTCCTTCATCCTTATTCACATTCTCATCTTCCATCTCTTCCTTCTCCTGTTGTTCTCCTTTTTCCCATATATCAGGAAATCTATTCTTTAAGTTCATACATATGCTTTCTTCCCTAAATATTCTATCTGGGAGCATCATATATTCTAATGAATCCTCCCCTTCATTTGCCTCTTTTTCATCATGTTTCTTGATTTCATCTGCTTTCTCATCTATTTTGAATATCCTATCTTGTTGAATTCCAAAATTATTTTTATCTTGGTTTTCAACTAGATAATTTAGTCTTATCTTATTTTCAATCATTATTCCTTTTAGGAATGCCAACTCCTTTTTGATTTTGGTCAGCTGTTGGTAGGTCAAAACATTAGCTTGCATTAGGTCTCTAAGTACTCTTCCAACTTCTTTTGTTATTGCATCTAGATCTAAATCCAACATAGAGATGCTAAGTGAATTATAAGACCACAATGGTTCTTCCTCTGCCCAGGTCTTTTGAGTATCTAAAGAACCCAATGCCTCATCTATTGCTATTGACTTTTTAGGTTTAATGTCTTCTTGTACTACCCTAACATTCCTAGTTAGATCACCTTTATTATTTATTTTTTTAATTTTAGATTCCATTGATCAATCCAATACTTCCATATCAAAATTATTTTTCCTTGTTTTTTTGATCCCCTCATTTCATCTTAAACTGTTTGTTTCCTCAATCCTATCCAGTCTTAATCCATCTAGCCCTAAATCAATGTTAACATTTTTGTCCATTTTAGTTACCTTCAGAAATTTAGTAATATCTCCATTTGGAGTACAAGTGCAAACTATTTCCTTGTTGTTCATTATTTTTACTATTTCTTCTTTTTTTTATTTAAATTTGTCTAGAATTGTTTTATTCCTTCATTTACTTGGCATTTTCCTGGCCAATAATCCTATTAAGTAACTATCACCCCCTTTCTCCACCTCCTTCTGTTCTCTTCTATTCTTGGGTTTGACCTCTGTTAATTTAACCCCTCGTTTACTTCTAGTCATAACAGGCATTTACTCTAAACAGTAAGTATATATAAAAACTTTATCAATCTATCTTAACACAGAAATTGCTAAACTAGTCAATATCTATAGTTTCCAATTACAAGACTTTCTTAAGTAAACATTTTGCAAAAATTTAAAAAATTTCAAACAATTAATTAGTATATCACAATAGTAAATAGTTAGATCAATGTCAATTACTTAACATGGAAGAAGAAAAAAATATTCAATCTATCACCTCTTGTGCAGCTCAAAATCTTGGTAATTAATAAAAACTAGGCAAGATAATATTAATATACACTAAAACCAATCACCTTCCAGAAATAATGAAGATACTCTGTTCTTCAATTATAGAACAAGTGTGGGTCAAAATAAAATGCAAATCCAATTTGAATTCAATATTCAGTATAAGTCCCGAGCCAAAATCGAGAGTCCCAGATGCTTTAATCTGTTTTTCCACCACAAAGTACATCCTTCCAATCCATCCAATATGTCTGCAGAAGCTTTGTTTCTATATTGTGGATTCATTATTAAACAAGGTTGACAGCCCAATATCTGGACGTGTTCTTGACTATTGTCTAAAATCCCAGTCAGAGGGGTGTCTATCCAACCAGCAATATACCATCTGCTTACACTTGGTGCCAGTCACACAAACTCCAGTGGTATTCAACAGGTACCACAAGAAAAATATAATTCTCTCACTCTAATATTCGACTACACACTTCTCACTTCTATTGTAACGGAAACTGATTTAATGTTTTGTGCCTTCATGCATTTCAGTATGAATCTTTTAACTAATTTCACAAGCTGTAACCCTTATAACAAGCAGTGTCACGATTTTACAACTTTAAAAAGCTAAGGTTGCAAATAAAAAAGTACTCAGCACACTCTCATACACGCACACAGCTACTTCCTCATCTCCAAGCTCGTATCAACAGTATAAAATCACACAGAAAAAGGGCAGCAACTTTTTCACATTTATTTTACTTATTTATTTATTTTGTTTTTGTTTACTGGGTGAGTACCATAACCAAAACATGACTAATTTCAGGCATGACCTGGGAGGTTACAATGACACAGAAAATACATTATTTTCAGGGTGAGACATAGGAAACCAATTTATAGTACATAAGTGAAATAAAAACAAGATAGGACAAGAATTCAATAATACAAAGACAGTAAATCATAAAAACATAACCCGTTAGAAGAATCTAGTTAGGGGTGAAGATGCAACTAGTAGTAGTGAGACTATGGGTCTGGGTATCTTTTTTTTTTACAGGACACCAGGCTTAATTCATTACCAGATGTTTCCAAAGGTGTTAAGGAATGGTATTTAAGGCCTTTTTTTTAATTTTTTTTTTTATTTCGTTGTTTAACCAGGTATAGCCTGGTTTACTGGTCACTTGGCCAGGTTGCCTGTTCAGGAGCAGGAATTGTTTTTAATAATGTACAGTTTAAGCTTCTAAAATTGGTAGATTTGTATCCAGGTAGACTTCTTATTTTAGATGTGAATATTGATGGTCTGTTGTATAGGTTGATTAATATTTATGCTGCACAGACCAAAGCTGAGCAAATTGAATTATTTCAGTTGATTCAATCTTATTTGTCTCACAGCATAATCTAATTTTTTGGGGGGGGATTTTAACTGTGATTTGAGTTTAGAAGATAGGGGTAGAACAGGTAAGACACATAAAGTGCATTGCGATATAACCTGTCTAAAATTATTATCAGAACTGCAGTTTTAAAGGATGCTTTTTTTTTCAGTTCATCACAGATCTGAACCCACCTTTTCTAAAGGTCCTCTAGCTACCCATATTGATTTTTTCTTTCTCCCACAGCCCATGATAATCTACTCTATTACAGCAGAGCCAGTGGACTTCTCAGACCATAAACTTATTTTCTTACAAGTCAGAAGGTGCAATGCTGCAGAGTTTGGGCCTAGGTTATGGAGGTTTTTTCCAGCCCAGCTGGAGTGTGTTCAGTTGGTCCTCCTTCTCAAACATTTTATTGCAGCGAGGAAGTCTGTTTAGTGTTCTGTGATTCACTAGTTCATTGATGGACAGACACCAAAAGAGACTTAATTGATTTATTAAGGAAGGAAGGGAAAACTTGCAGGGATGCTGTATATTGGAGTTATTTGCATAACCAGAAACAACTGCAAAAACTTATCTTCTTTAGTGCTACCACAGGTTTGGATTATTCAACTCAAATTGCAACAGTTAAAGCAGCTATGAAAGGTTTCCATTCTGCTCAAGCTGAAAGGCTTAAAAAGCAACAAGAGTATGGAACACAAGGGAAATCAGCTGTAGTATGCCCATATGACTCATGTCAGTCAAAAGTACCACAAAAGACCATTGCTGGTTTGTTTGATGAACATGATATTTTGCAGACTTCATCAAGAAATATTCTGAATGCTTTAACAAAGCATTCACTTGCCTTATTCTAAAGCACAGTGTGAACCCACTAGCTGAAACCAGTTCTTTGACAACTTGGTTTTACCACAACGCCCACCACAAGTACTTCACTCTCTGGTTAAGGACATTTCATCGACAGAGATCTGCGATGCTACCCATACCCTTTTGTTGGGCAAAGCTCCAGGTCTGGATGGCCTTCCTAGTGAGGTTTTTTATCTATTGAGGCAGGATTTGGCAGAGGGACTGGCAAGGGTTTTTACTGAACTTCACTGTACTTCAGAGGTATTGTTAGACATGTCTAGAGGTACGCTCATCTTTTTTATATGAAAAGGGTGATAAATGCAGGATAGATAATTGGAGATCAATTAGTCTTCTAAACTGTGTCTTTAAAATTTTGGCCAAAATCCTTCAAACCAGGCTTTCTAAAACTGCTGGATATTTAATCCACCCCGCTCAATTTTTATAAGTCAAAGATCATGTAGTGACTGATAATTTGATTTTACTCTGAGAAATTTTTGAATGGGGCAGAAAACAACAGATGAATGGCTTAGTTTTGGCTCTGGGTCAAAAACAAGCCTTTGATACAGTGAATCACAAATATCTCTGGTTTATGCTCCAATCATATGCTATACCTAATGCGTTTATCAGTTGGATTAGTAGTTTATATAAGGTTGCCATGGTTATGCCCATGGCAAATGGATGGTTTGGACCTATATTCCCTATCAAGACTGGGGTAAGACAGGGGTGCCCCTTGAGCCCGCTGCTCTATGTATTTAGTATAGACCCTCTTCCTTATCAGCTTAACAGCTTACCCACCATTAGGTATTTACAGTGTCCTGATGGAGTGGTTTCTTTTTGGGCTAACCTGCTTATGCAGATGACCTTTGTTTACTTGTGTCTGATATTTGTCCGCTGAAGTGGTCATTCAAGTGTGTCAAGAATTTGAGGTGATCTCCGAGACTTCTTTCAACCTGCAAAAATGCCATGGCAAATGGTTTGGGGCTCCTAGTGCAGATATTCCATCTGTAGCAGGCGTTGCGTTACTAGATACACTTATAAAGATTTTAGGAATATTGTTTGAGGAAGGACCAATGGCAGAGCTCAGTTGGTCATTAAAACTGGAATAGAGTAAGTTTCTGGTAGCCCAATGGAACAAACATAAAATGAATACAAGAACAAGAATTTATCTAATTAAAACTTTCTTGATTCACCTTTTATTTGTGTTATATTTTTTTACCTCTTAAACCCTTTGAAATCTCGCTTTACAGTGTTTTCTTTCAGGCAGTTTGGGGCGAGGGGGGTTTAGGGATGATAAATCCCCTGGTTTTCTTTTATTCTTTTTTTATAACAATGAACTACAAACCACTGTTGTTTTACACAGGTAAATGTTAGACTCCATTGTTTTTTTACTTCTTATTGTCCTTGGTTCAGGCCCTGGGATTTGCATCAATTAAGGGGCATGGGAGTCGCAGGTCAGGCATCACCGTATGTCTGGCAATTGTTTTTGAAATTAAAGGCATGTCAAATCTCTAGTAGAATGGTTTTATTTGGACATAGGAAAACTTTATATAACCACATTATTATGGGCTATTATACTGCCTCTGCTGTCTTTGTTAAATGCCCACCTGCCCTTGAGTCTTCATTACAGACTTTACTATGAAATAAAATAATTCTCCCTCATGTCTGGGATGTCTGTTGGCTCTGCTGTCATGAAGTTGAACATAAAAGAGAACCACAAGCCCAAACAGCAGCAGGCCACAATGTGCACAGCAACTAGTATCAATGCAGCATCTTTTTTTCACCTGTTCTTACATATCAGGTTTTTTGGACTTTTATAGCTACTCTATGGCAGGCACCTTTTTTTAAAACCTTCAGTTACCAGGTTTTAATTTATGGAGCCCCTGGATTAGCATGGGGAGTGTGGGATGTTAGTCCTATGCAGGTGATTTTTGTAGTTATTTGGTGGCATATCTGGAACTCCAGATGCCCATATGCTTTACAACAGAATGATTTAGATTATCAGGCATTGGTAAGCAATATTATTTCAGATCTTAAAATGGTGTACTGGATTGAACTCAAAAGTAAGCAGGAATTGAGTCTTAGAGCAAAATGGAGGACTCTTCCCTGGATTACAAGCTCTGATGTTCCTGTTCCTTGATTTCACTGTTTTTCCTCTTTTTTCTAATATGATGAATGTAATTAGCTTGACATTTTTTAGAGGTATATTTCTCCAGTTGTTTAAGGGACATCCTTCTTTGTTGCCTTACTTTAATTTTGTGTTACAGGGTGACTCAACCCATTTATTTTTGATTTCTACTAGAAATTGTTTAGTTTTTGAGGTTTTGTTTGTTTTTCCTTTCTGCTTAATCTGTTAGGTTTCACTTGTTTACAGATTGTATTTGGGTTTTTTGGGGTTTCATTTTTTTATCCGATATTTCTTCATGTGTAATTTGGTGATATATTTGTTTATATGATTTTCTTTCTCTAATAAACACCCCTACTCTTTTCAAGAAGTGCCATGGGATCTTTAACATCCACCTGAACTACCACTAGAACAGGCAGATGGGACCTCAGTTTAACGTCTCATCTTAAAGACGGTACCTCAGGAGTGCAGCACTCTCATCATGCTCCACTACAGTGTCAGTATGGATATTTAACCCAAGTGCCTGGTGTGGGGATGGAGCCCACAGCCTTCTGATCTCCTGGCCTCAGAGGCAAGTGCAGTACCTGCTGAGCCACGGACACTGAGCTGGATTTCAGGAAAGCTTTTGACATTGTGCATCATGTTGAACTTACAGTGTGCCTTCAGAAAAACAAGATAAACAATAACGTTATAGGATGGATAACATCTTGACTGGGTGATAGGTCACAGAGAGTGAGAATTAATGGGCAGGATTCCAAAAGTATTGGGGTAACTTGTGGAGTCTGGCAGGGCTGTGTACTGGGTCCAACTCTATTTAATATATGCATATCTAGCATGATCCACCTCAAGGGGAGAGTGGATCTGCAAATTCACAGATGACACTAAAATTGGCCACACTGTTGATACTGCAGAGCAGTCAGTCTCACTGCAAGTTGAATTAGATGATCTTTTCAACTGGACTATTGATAACAAAATGGTGTTAACCTTTGTAAGTGTGTGGTAGCACACTTTTGGACTAGAAATCCCATGGCAGTTTACAGATTGGGTAACAGAGTACTCAAGGTGATGGAATGTGTTGGGGATTTTGGTATATCAGTAACCAATAATTTAAAACATTCAAGACAGTATATAATGATGCAGTGAAAATGCAATAGGATTCTGGGGTGTATAAAGAAAAATACCACCAGCAGAAGCAGAGAGGTGATAGTGCCAACCCTTAGAGAAATAATTATATGAAATGTTTTCATGCTGCACACATAAAACTACCCAAGTGATATGCATGCTGCACGTATGATTCAGTGTTAGATTGGAACTGATTGCATGCATTTGGCATGCATGCAGCAAGCAAGTGTGGAAACCATGATTTTTATGTTAAATTGGGAAAGACTGCATGCATGTGGCATGTGTACAAAAAGCAAGTGGTTACTGATAACTGCACATGTAAAAGTTAAGTGACTTGCTCAGGATCACACCATACAGAAATGGGGTTTGATGTAATTCAAACCCAGGTCTTCATGCCTCCAAGTCTTCTGTTTTGCAGTTCAGTGCCTTTAACCACTAAGCCATACTGTCTGCACACATATGGCTCACTTGTACGTCAATATGTACTGTATCTGATTACATCTACATGCATGCGGCATGCTTGTAGCCACTGTAATGCTTTTCAGTTTTCTTTTTCTTCTCTTACTCATCTCAGTTTCACAGTTGAATTGCAGCACATATACCAAAGGAAACACATGTGTTTTTTACTACCTCAAAACACAAACTTACCACAAAACTACTTAATTACTTCTGTATGGCCTGTACTCCCACTATTTTCTCTCCATAGTTTTGAATGCTTCAACACTAACACACTTCAAGGTGCAAACAGAAAAATAGCAATAACTTGACAGACACCTACATGGCCAGTCCCCCCCCCAATGCACACACACTGTAGCAGGTATGGCGATGCTGTTACAGACAACCCACCAAGTATAGATATAAGTAAACATTCTCTTACTTGAGTTCTACAGAGCCAGAGGCAGGAGTCTTTAAGAGATGATGTCCATAGGTCAGAGTGCTGGGGTGTACCACCTTGAAATGAATGGAGTTATTTTTTTGTTTCTATTTTATACATTATGATGGTGAGTTTCAGAAAAATGAAGGCCACTATTCTACTAACAAGGTCCTTGTTTGTCGAGTGGTAGCCTTCATTAATCTCCAACTCTCCATCAATAATGTATAAAATAGTAATGAAAAAATACCCCATTCATTTCAATGGTGCACACACCTGCAGTCTCCTTTGCCCTTTATCATAATGTGCCTGAGTGCGGGGATGTGAAGGTCAGCTTCACTGTTGGGGGGCATAAGCCTGATTATAGTGGGACTCCAATAGTCTGTGCATACCATACCACTCAACTGTTCGTGAATGCAAGGGACAGCTCTAGAATGTCTGTAACATCTCAAAAAGGTACAACTTATTTGCTTTGACTGAAAAGTGTGCAAATCAGGAAAGGTTCATCTGTATGTACCCTGGTACAGTGCATCAGACTAGTGCTTAAATCCACCCAGTTACTAACAGATCTTTTTTCTGACTGCAGTTCTGCCCCCCCAAGAACTTTGTCATGATTTTCCTCCCCAACTCCATTCCACTCAGTACCAATCTCCTATGGGTCATGAAGCTGCCCAAAGGTGAAGAAATGTAAAAAACAAATCAACATTTCAGTCCTTCCTCCTTCCCCAATCCCCCTGTAAAAAGAAACTATTTACTTTTACTTATCTGGCCATATTGCCAGAACCTGCAGCCTGGCATAGTGTGCCACCAGCATAGGTTTCAGTCTGCTCCCCCTCTGTTCTTCTCCCAGAAGCTGGATGCTAGAACCAACCAACACAGGTCCCAACATGGTCCGTGACCAAGTCACCTCACCAACTGAACCCACCCAACCTGGGTTGCTTGCTTCTTGCTTGGTTGCTGCTGTGGCTGCTGCCACACTGAACTAATCAAGGCCTATGAAGACCACCCACACTGTTGTCACCACTGCTGCTAAGCCTAGCTTGCTGCTGTGGTGGTCTGTGCTGTTTTTTTTTTTTTGCAAGGCAAGCATAGTAGAGTAAGTAGGTAGCCTAGTCTTGAGTTAGCTTCTAGATCCCCCTCTGCCCCTTCAGTCATAAGGGGAGATGGAGACTCACTAAGAGTAGACCAATGAAAATATGCTGCCACAACACTGCTATTGAGAGTTCAGTGCTCATTGACTTCTCCAAGCTGTAGTGTGCAGTCTGTCTACTCTGTGGTAGGAAAGACAGTGTCACACTTGCAAGACTCATGCGCTCTTTCTTGTCTGGAGTTCATCCAAATCACATGTGATTGTACTGCCACTAATAGGTGGAGAGAGTGAACAACACAATACAGACACAGTTGAGTCTGGAGAGTACCTGCAGCATGAGCACACATGGGCCAGGTGGGCACTTATTGTGCAAATGATTAAATACAAATTTAAAACCATTATTGCCACACCATAAGAGCAACCTAGGCACAAATATGGGGGGGGCACTGACCCCCTCTGCCCTACCTAAATGGTACCCCTGCTTAGTGGTAGAAATTCATTATCAGGTGCTAATGCAATGGTTTTCACTGTGTTCTGAGGTACTGTATCTCCTGTTTCATGATGTGTCTTAATCATCATGTGGGTTAACATCCCTCATTGTCCCTCATTTTGAGAGTCCACGTCCCTCATTTCAATGAGAAAATGTGAGGCATGGTGCATGAGTCTAAGATCCTACTCAGCACAGAAAGTACTGAGCATGGCCATAGTGTATATGTTCAATACAGAATGACAAAGGGAAAGTAAGTGAGATGAAACAATAATGGAGAAACACATTTGTAGCACTAAATATGCATTAGGGATTTGCATGGCCCCAAATAAAAAAGGATAGGCTTCACAACACAGAAAAACCAATTCATACATCTGGAATGGGGGATTTTGACTGTCTATATCCTAGGTATTTAATGCAAAAAGCAAACTACTTTACAAATTAACATCGATGTATTGACAAAAATCAAGAGCCAATAAACAACTTTCAAAATGATCAGAATTAATGAGTTTACTTAATTTTTAAAGGAATTCAAATAAAAATGTATTTGAATTACTTTAATTACTAGCAGTAATATAAGAAATAGAAATGGATGTGTTTTTCAGATAAGATTTGCACCAGCTTAGCTGCTGCACACATGGCAAGCGTGCAGCATGTGAACCTAATGTGATGTTTAAATGATGTTCACGCCAGCTTAACTGCTGCACTCATGCCAAGCATGCAGCATGTGAACCTGATGTCATTTTTAGAAGATGTTCACACCAGCTTACCTGCTGTGCACATGTCAAGCTTGCAACATGTGAATCTGATTTGCTTTTTAAACCCAATTCACTAAGGATCACTTTATGTATGTGAACTGCATGCAAACATTGCACAATTAAGCATGTGGAATGCATTCTGCATGTACACAGCACACCTATATTTCTGTAAGAGTAGTGGAAGTTTACATATTCTTAAATCCAGGTTGGATAAATGCCTTACAGAGGGAGGGTTTCATGGTTTTCACCATTGAAACAATGGCGAATAGACAAGATTGGCACTAGCTCCCTCCTGTCTGTGATACCTATGTTCTTATATGTCTGTCCCATTTAAATTTGCTCACTGATTCCATGCAGACCGCATCCCCTGGTAGTCTGTTCCGCACATCTACTGCCCTTTCCATGAAGAATTTTATTTTATTTATTTATTGGAAGTCTCACAATTACAACACCTTTGATGCAGGGGCTCTTTTACAAAAGCTCCACATCAAGGAAGTAAGGAACAATAGGCACTTTTACATGGAACAAAGGGCTGAACGAGTTTACACATTACATATGATACATAGTAAGTGCTGCTTGGTTGCATAAGTTACAAGGCTGCAGTTATTTTACACTTCATATGAGAGTTCAGAGAGAATGACCTTGTCATGAACCTCAGAGGTTGAGGATTCAAGAAGTAGGAGAGTAGGGTAGTTATTAGGACACATCCAGAGTTAGGTTAAGAACAGCCCAGGTAGGCATTGTTTAGAGTGAGGTGCTGAAGTCAATATCAAGTACTTATGAGTAAAGATATAGAGAGGAGAAAATAGGAGTGGGACTCAGAAATGTGCAAGGGGGGAGACTGTCTTAGGGTAGTGATGGGGAAAGGGGAATGGGGACGGAGGAGTGGTGTGTTAATGCTGAGGGGGGAGGTAATGCAGGAAAAGCTTGGGAGGCAATGAGGAGTAGACAAAAAAGAGACTAAAACTATGCCAGGATTGGTTGGGGAGGGAGGTGGAATCAAGTAGCTGAGGTGCAGACAATGTAAGGATATCTGGGGGGTGGGGGAAGGTAGGGGTAGTAGGGAAATCCAGAAGATAAGTAAGCAGTGAGAGTTGGTAGAGGTTGGAGGGAGAAGGATTCAAAATAATTAGGCCGGGCATTCACAGCTGTTGCATTTTAATAGATGCTGCCAACATTTGGTTTTGAAGGGACCAATTTTGGTGTCAGATAGGAGGTCCGGTGGAAAGTTATTTAGTCTCCTAGGTGCTCTATACATGAAAGTTTGCTGAGCCTGTGCAGTGTGGCAGAAAGGGACCAGGTAGGTGAGGCTGAACGTGCTTCTAGTGTGATGATGGTAATTTGTCCTGCTGAGGAGCTACAGTAGTGGGAGTAGGGCTATTCGATCCCCCTCCCAAGCTTTCTCCTCCTACTTTTCTGGTTGATGGCTCACCTGTCTCTAACCCCTCCTTTGTTGCCTCTATTCTAAACTTCTTTTTCACTACTTGTGTCCTCCCCCTCCAACTTGGTCCCTGTGCCTCCAGGATCCTGTCTTTTCCCAATCAACTGGCTTTTCCTTCCCTCCTGCTTCAGTGCAGGAAATTTTCCAAGCCCTTCTCTCTCTCAACCCCCACAAATTCTGCTTGGACAGCCTTGACTTCTCTGGATCTCTGCCCCTGATATCAGTCTTCATCTCACCCACCTACTGAGCCTTTTGATCACTCAGGGCACTGTACCTCAGACATGGAAAGTTGCCAGGGTGCTTCCCCTTCACAAAGGGGGAGATCCCTCTGTCCCTGGCAACTATAGACCTATGTTGCTCCTCCCCTCCCTGGCCAAATTGCAAGAGTCCCTCGTTTTCTCCAGACTTTCTGAATTCCTTAACACCATCGACCTCCTCTCCTCATTTCAGTCCAACTTCAGAAAAAATCATTCTATTTTTACTTCCCTCATCCCTATCACTGACACAATTTTATTATTCTTTGCTAACCAGGGAAGGCCCACTAGGCATAATTGCCTATTTTCTGGAGTGAGCCGGGAGCACTGCGGAAATTAAGTAACTTGCTCAGAGCTCACACAGTATGCAAGTGGGAACAAACCCAGGTCTACTGGATGTACCCAGCTTATTCACAGCCATCACTCTAACTTCTATGCTATATTGCCAGACCATTGCTATTCTCACTGGCATGGACTGTGGACACATTACCACTGCCATATTTATTGACCTAACTAAAGCTTTTGACTCTGTCTCATATCCTCTTCTTCTATCCAGACTTCTCTTCACAGGTCTTTCATCCCATGTTGTTGACTCATTTAGGTCCGATGTGATGGGCTGTACACAATGTGTTCAGGTAGGAGATGCCCTATCTCCCATTCAAGCAGAAGTCCCTCAATGCTCCATTCTGGGCCTTGTCCTTTTCTGTATCTTTCTTAACTACCTTCCCTCTATCTATGTCTCTGCCAGTATCTACTTGTATGCTGATGACACCTTTCTCTATGTTTCTGGTCCTTCAACTCCTGGGGTGGTGTCATAGCTGCAACGTGACTTACATGGGCTTTTTTGCTGGTTTCAAGCCAATCAGCTAAAGCCAAACTCCAAGAAAACTCTCTCCATGACTTTGTGCTGTGCTCAAAAGCTAGCCAATCTTTTCCCCATTCCCTCCATTTCCACTCTTTTTCTTTTTTTAGCTGGTATTTTTCTCCTTGGTCCCAATCAGCCCTATATCCTGCAGTCTTCCCAGCCCCATCCCCTGACCTTCAGGCTACCTGCTCTTCTTCTCCCATGGCTTACCCTGCATGGCAGGGTGGCAGGGAGCCCCCAACTCTACCTGCCAGAACTGGATCCAGTTCAGGGAGGTGCCTTCTCGGGGGTGGTGCTTGTGGAAGACAGCCATCATGCTGCTTGACTGGGATAATTGTTTTTGCTTTTCTGCAGAGGGGAACCTGCTTTGCCAACAATGGCCAGGCTGCATTCATGTCCTCACACTGCATGCTGGTCAGCTTCTCCACCTCCATGCCCCGACATACAGGACACAGCGTGCCAACACCTAGCCTCTGCTAGGTGTCAGGTAGGTGCCTGTCTCTGTTCCCCACCTTTCCTGGGAGAGGAGAGCTGTCCCCTGGATGGTCGATCCTCTCCCACCCTGGCTGACCCCTGACAACCCTCTCACACTGCGAACACAGGTTGCCAATGTGGTAGGAGGTAAGGCATGATGCCTCAGCCCTCCACACCACTGGGACGGCTTGCTTTTCCACTCTTGATGGTACAACCCTTGATGTAGGCCCCACCTTCAAAAATCTTGGTGTCTGGTTGGACAATCAACTTGAATTCTCCTCCCATACTGATCACATTCACTCCAAACTCCATCCTAAACTAGGAGCCATGTACTGGAGCAAAGACCCCCCCTCTCTCTCCTGCTGTCCTCCATGAGAAGCTCACAAAAATGATTCCACCTGTTTTTGACTATGCTTATGTGGTCTTTGAGTCTGTTCCTGTCTCATTGCTCATTAGACTAAACTCCATCTTCAATGCATTGCCTCCAACTCCCCACTCTGCACTTACCACTGTTCCCTATATTCTTCCCTCTTGCTTCTCTCTCTTCAGCTATGCTGACAGTCCCATGTCACAACCCATATCTCCAAATTCTGGCTTGGTTCCCTCCCCTCTTGTCTCTCCTCTCTCCTCTACCCCTCATACCCCTTTTTCTATCCACTACATTCCAGAGATTCTCGCTCCTTCTCTCTCTCTCTCTCTCTCCCATCCTATATCCAGTTGTGGGCAGGTACCCTTCTCCTGCCATCTCCTCACCCTCTAGAACTCCCTTCAAAGCTACCTTCAACTAGCTCCTTCACTGCACTGTCTAAAACGTATTCTTTTCCAATCTCTGCATTCCCCCTGCTTCTAGTACTTCTCCTCCTCCTCCATGTAGTTGGGGTATGGCTCCCTTTATGCATTACTTTTGAAATTGAATGTAATTGTGTTCTTGTACTACCACATTCATTTGTAATATTATGCACCTTGTGTTTGTACTCCTATATATGCTTCTTTTAGAAACTGTACTTAATCATATTTTTTGCACTACTCATTACCCCTTTCCCCCAGGTCTCACCCGGAATTGAGCTTCAGCTCAACGTGCCTCTCCTGGTAGCCAGAATTTTTAATAAATAATAAATAAATGATGAAGAAATGCTGTGGTATTAAAGGGACACTGTCAACCATTTTTGCATTGTATTATTTTTAGTTGAAACTGCACATTTATTGCTTACATTTTCTAAAACTCATTAAAGTTGCTGGTTCTTTAATTGGCCTCTTTTTAAAGTCTAACTAAAATACATGTTAATCGTGCAGTCATATCCAAACGTGTTTTTCTTTTAAATCTTTGATCTACTGTTCCTGCACACTTCCTGAACATTAAAAAACACCCCCAAACAATGCAGTCACTCATGATGCAATCATTTCCTTTCTCCCACTGCAGTCATAAGGGACTAGACTCTGCCTGGGTGTTCCCATGTCCAAGAAAGAGTCAGTGGGGATTGATCAAGGAATGTAAACAAACATGTTTTTTTCTGTGGTAACACCAGTAAAGTGACAGTTTCTTTTTCACTTTTAAAAACAAAAAAGAAATCAGAATCAAATGACCAGCTATAGCAAATGTTACAGAACATGACTAATAATTTGATGGTTTTTTTTTTTAAACACAGAGGCAGTATAGTGTAGCTGTTAAGAGCACTGAGCTGCAAATCTGGAGACCTGGGTTTGAATCCCACAGCCCCCACTTGCATACTGTGTGACCCTTAGCAAGTCACTTAACTTCCCTGTAATCGTAGGACACACCTGGAAACAAGCTTCAGCTTTGTGCACCTTTCCTCATTGAAGAATTTCCCCTTTCCTTTTAAACAAAGGACATCTTGAGTCCTACAAGGGTAGACAGTGCCCCTTTAAGGTTATGTTGTCATCCCTGAACTGGTATGAGGTTGCAGCAGTGGCACAGCTCTGTCAAACAATTCAGTAGCAGACACCAGGTAAGGTAAGGCAAGACAATTTTATTGACATGGTGCACAATCCCAGTGCCTTTGGGTGCATCACGATAGAGAAAATATTTTTTTATTTATGTATTTATTTGAAAATTATCAGAATTGCAATCCTTTGAGTCATAGACTCTTTTGCAAAGGCTCCAAATCAAATAAAAATAAAAGAAGAAAACAAGACACAATACAAATACATATACAGTAGTAGTATAAACAAGCAGGTTAGACAATCTTGGCTTCCATTGACATAGCAGAATGCATCAGCTGGGAGTATGGGGGGAGTCCCCAGGAACAAAGTTGAGACAGGAAACAATTTTGTAGGTTCATGAAGGACCCAGAGTCATAATACTTGCATAACGGGAGTAGGCAAAGATTGGAAGCCTTGGGAGGAAGGCTTACATCAGTCAACTAAGAGAGAGAGAGGGGGTTACTGTGACCAAGTGGTGCATAGGCAGACTGACTCAGGAGTTGGAGAGAGGGAAGGGTAGGGATGGGGGGTTAGTTACAGACACAAGTTGTGGAGTTGAGGAGTAGGGCTCTGAGACCTGACTTAAATTGGTTGAGACAATGGGTCAAAGAGATGAGGATAGGGGGCTGTTTAGCCAGAGAGGGGCCCGGTAGCAGAAGGATCTTTGTCCGAGAGATGTTCTACAGTGGGGGATTAGCAGGTTGGAGTTAGCTGCATCCGTTCTGTCTGCCTATGGTGGGCTGTGCGTGAAATCAGGTGGAGGCCAATAGGGGCTAGTTTGAGTTGTATCTTTTTGGCCATAAGGCAGGTGAAGTATTTAAGTCTGCCTTGGAAGTTTAGCCATCCAGTATATTCATAGAGCTCACAGGTATGGGTTAACTTGTCACAGCCCGAGACTAGCCGGCAGGCTTTATTAAGGGTGAGGTTGATGCTGCACAGGGCAGTTTGATCTGCTGACTCTTAAAGGACTACCCCATAGTCTACCAAGGATAGAATTGAGGAGGATACAGCTAGGTACATGGCTTGGGAAGGTAGGCAGTGCTTATGTCTAAAAAGGATTCCAAGTCTCATGTTGATAGAGGAGGAGACCTGTTGTATATGGGTGTGGAAGGACAGTGGGGTGTCTAAGGTGACTCCGAGATATTTAAAACAAGAGACCTGTTCCAGGGCACAGCCATGGATGTTTGTTATGACTAGGGGCATGTGACAGTGGGGGCTTTGGTGGTGTGCGAAGATCATGGACTTTTTTTTTTAAATTAGCCTTTTATTGATTTTTTAACAATTATAACAGTACATGACACTGGTACCAAATGAAAGGTTTACAAACTTACATGACATACAGTTCAAGGACATCAGTGACAGGTCCCCCCTCCTTCCGCCCACCTCCCTCTACCTAACCCTCCCACTTACTATCTCAAAAAAAAAACTTCTACCATGCTCCCCTCCCCCCCTTACCACCCCTCCTCAGCTTAGATGTCTTTAGAACTATCCATACAGGAATCAAGGGGCAACACAAAGAAGAGCAATGTACTGATCCATACAAAAAGGGGTATTCATACATATACAATAAGGAGAGGTACTATCCTGAGATTCCCTAAACCAAGTGAACACCAGTTTGAAGCATTTAAATTGTATGCATACCAGCCCCAATTTTTTTGTATCTGGAAGAAGAGTACCCCGGAAATATTTTGAACTGCTCCACATTCAAATTAAACAAAAGGTCTTGAAGCCACTCTATATAAGTGAGCTTTAGTGTGTCAATCCAGTGCCTTAATATAAAGCTTTTTTCAATGTCATTGCAATCATTGCTATATGATATCTACACACTCTAACCTTGACCTTGGAATAGTCCCCGATAAGGCATATTTCCGGAGTAAAGAGGTCTTCCAGACCTAACAAAGGATCAGCTTTATCCCAAATTTCTACCCAAAGGTTCTGGACAGGGGGGCAGTCCCAATAAATATGCCTGAGAGAACCTTCTCCCTGATTACATCTGTTACAGATCGGAGTAGGGGTCTTACCAATCTTGAAAAGTTTTAGGGGCATCCAATACAAATTATGTAAAAACTGAAATTGTGTAATACACAATCTACCTTGGGATATATAAATATAAGTCTCCCCCAAAACTTATTCCAGTTAATGTTAGGGTCTGGGAATTAACCAGCCCAGTATTTGGGGGCATTCTCCTGATTGGTAGGAGAAAAATCTAAAAAGGAACCATACACCTGGGCAATTGCATGAGGAAGATGTACTACTTCCACCATGGAGTTGAAAAAAATCATAGAACTTGTCCTCTGTGAAAAGTTGTCTATTGAGTTGGCCTAATAAATGAGATATTTGGAAAATCTTGAAAATCTGTCCTGAACCTAGGGAGTAATTATTAAAAACAGTAGAGACAGGAATTAGTTTCCCCAACAGGTCTAGAAAATCCTTAATCTTTATGTTCTGGAAATGGGGAATCCATGATTTAGGAATCTTTCTGCCACTTATTTTAAAATTCAGATTATCCATCAAAGGTTGGTTCCAATCTTTGGTATGTTTATATTTTAAAAACACACATAACTGAGTATGGGCTCTTATCGAAATCCCTATAGGAGAACGGGAAATACTTAGCGGTAAGTTTTTAACTGTGTTGTATAGTAACATTGATATGGATAGATGCTTCATAGCTAACATTGTCTTCTCCAGTATTAACCATTGTGGTACATATGGCTGTCGGGATTGCATTTCTTCACTCAACATCTACTTCAGATATTTAGACATCTGACTGGCCCAATAATCGCCCCCAATATGTGGCAGTCTCAAACCACCCTTGGTCTTGGTTGCCATCAATTTTAAATAAGCTCTTTTCGGGGGTTTAGCAGCCCAGATAAAGGAAGAAATAATAGAGTGGACTTTCCTGAACCAACAAATGGGTAGCCAGAAATTAAGTATATTCAACCAGTAGAATATCCTAGGCAGGCTATTCATTTTAACTATATTGATGCGCCCCCAAAGAGAAATAGAGAGGGGCAACCATCTAGAACAATCTTGCTGAATAACATGAAGGGTATCATCAAAGTTAAGTTTTTTCATCAGGGAGTCTGATATAGTAAGATAAATGCCTAGGTATTTCAAGCATTTAGGGGTTCACTGAAACCCCAAGTGTGAAATGTCAGTTTTCAATAATCTGAAATTTAAGGGAAAAAGCATGCTCTTGTCCACATTAATTTTATAATTAGAATAAGAACCAAATTCTAAAATAATTTACAGCGTGGCCATAAACGCCACAACAGGATTAATGGAATGTAACAAAATATCATCTGCATGGGCAGACAGTTTAAAATCAAAACCATACATAGAGATTCCAGGGATCAAAGAGGAACACCGAAGTTTAAGGAGTAAAGGTTCTAAATAGATATTAAAAAGGAGTGGAGATAGTGGACACCCTTGACGTGTTCCCGAGTGGAGAAGGAATCTCTCCGAAAAAACTCCATTACAGTAAATACAGGCCTTGGGGTTCCTGTAAAAAAAAGGCAACCCAATCAATAAATACCTTTGGGAACCCAATTTTGCCCATTGTGGAGAATAAGAAATTCCAATTTACTCGATCAAAAGCTTTCTCTGCGTCTAGGGACAACAACCCAGCTGAAACCTCTGAGTCCCTACACATGGAGAAAATATGTGATAGTTTCCTCAAATGATCCAATGAACACTTACCTTTCATGAAGTCTACCTGATCCAAATGGATTATGAAGGGCAAAACCACTGCCAATCTATTTGCTAACAGTTTGACTATAATTTTCATATCATAATTTAATAGGGAGATAGGTCTATAGTTAGTGACCATTTCTGGATCCCTACCTGATTTATTTAAAATGATGATATGGGCTTCTAGAAAACTGTCATCCATTTCTTTCCCCTCCAGGAACCACTTATACAACCGATTTAACCAGGGAGTTAATTGCTTCTTGAAGGATTTGTAAAAATTGGGAGAAAACCCATCAGGCCCCGGAGCTTTATCAGAAGGAAGAAATCCCACTATGTTTTCCACTTCTGCCTCGGTTATAGGAACCACTAACCCTAATTTCTGTTCTTAGAATAATTGTGGCAATGGGAGGGCATCCAAATAGCTATCCAGATTTTGTTTCTCGGTAGGATTAGACATCAGGCCGTAGAGGTGTTGGTAGTAAGTAACAAACTCCTGGGCTATTCTTTTAGGGTTTACTTGTATCTTGTTATCCTGCCTAGATCAAATACCTTTAATAATTCTGGAGGCTTCCTGAGATTTCAACCGTAGAGCCAACAGCTTGCCAGATTTTTCCCCTTGATCAACATAATTAATTTTAGTGCGCATTATAGTATACTCAGCTTTGCCAAATATTGGGCCCTTAAACCCATTAATTTGATTCTATTATCTTCTGAGTTGGAAAGTGATAACCCTTTTTCTAGTTGATGAATCTGGTTTAATAAAGTAAGGGCTTTTTGTTGTTTAGCTTTTTTCTTATAGGAAGCTATTTTAATCATTTCCCCACATATAACGCACTTCAAGGCACACCATTCCAGATTGATTCTGCCTGTAGAGCCAAGATTAAATTCAGTATATTGGTCAATCACCTTTGAAAAATCCTTAATAACTGCCTCTTCATGCAATAGTTGATTGTTCATCTTCCAATTGGTTTCTTTGGGAATGTTGGGGCTCAAATTTAGTGAGCACCAAACTACTGCGTGATCTGAGATAACTCCCGGTTCTATGGCACTATCGATGAACCTGGGTAAAAAAGTATGACTAAGTAAGAAATAATCAATTCTAGCAGAGGTTCCATGGACAGCTGAGTGGAATGTATATTCCTTCAAAGAGGGGATGTAACACCCTCCAGGGATCAATCAATCCCAACTGGTCAAATAGGTCCCAGAGAGTTCTCTGTGCTAGGGAAAGACCAGATCTTTTAATTCCTGACCTATCCTGGTCAGGAGTGAAGGGCAAATTCCAATCCCTTCCTATAATCAGAGGAAAGGAAACATAGGGAAGTAGGTCCATAAGTAATTTAGAGAAGAAAGCCAGAGAATCAGTATTAGGACCATATATACAGCATAACATCATGTCTGTGCGGTCCAATAAACCCTTCAAAATTAAATATCTACCTCCTGGATCTTGTATACAGAACTCACAAGTAAAGGGTACATTACAGGAAAATAGTACAGCTACCCCTCTACTTTGAGTACTGTCCCCTGCATTGAACACTTGCTCTATAAACTGCCTTTTAAGAAGTGAGCCCTCTGAAACTAATAAATTAGTTTCTTATAGAAATGTGACTACCCCTCTTAAACAATTAACATGCTTCAATATCTGATAGCGTTTAACTTTTTTCCTTGCACCCCTCACATTCCATGTAAGCAATTTTATATTACTCACCATCTGATATTACCTGTTTCCTAGAAATATAACTCAGTTTACAAGAACAGCCACCCATCATTAATGACATCAAGCCATGGTCACCCACCCTGCCTCCCCAATACCCACACTTTTAATCCCATTAGAAAAAACAAAGCATAACCCACAAATCTGTGGAGTAAATCCTTAAAACACACATTTTTGTTCAACTTTGATTATACTAAAGAACAAAAAAAACAAGCACCCTCTCTCACCACCCTAACAGTCTCCAGGTACATGATAAACAGAAATAACAATTGCTGCTCCCCCCCCAACTCACTTGTGTTCTTACCAAAATTTGAACTACTTTAACACTAGATCCTAACCTTAGAATGCTATATCAACTAAGCATAAAATAATAAGAATTATAATATCTTCTACCAATTAGGGAAACAAAGCATATTTTATCTACAATCTGTCATGATTCTTCTTAAGTCTAAACATTACCAGATAGGCAGACAGTTTAATCACAAACAAGTTAGACAGTTTTAGGAACAAACATAAATTTCCATGTATTTCCATGTGTCCATAATAAGTATAACTCCTTAACCAAGTCAATCCTGGATTTTGACAGGCTAGAACTTAAATCCTGAAAACTTAAATTGTTTAGTCCCCTACTCTGCAGTACAACTAAACAGAAAAATCCCCTGTGAGCATTTACATCACTAGGAGTCTGACTTCATGCAGCCAGATATACGATCAGATTAAGCATGGACAGATTTAAACAATTTTAGGAGCAAACACAATTTTCTTATGTAGGGGCAACCCCATGTGTCCATAATAGGTATAACTATTTAACAAAATCAAGCCTGGATTTTTGCACACTAAGACAGAAATCCTGAAAATTAAATTGCCTAGTCCTCTACTTTGCAATACTACTGAACAACAACAACAACAAAAAAAAAGATCCCCTATAAGCATTAACATCGTTGGAGTCCATCTTCATACAGCCAGTTAATAAAATATACACATTAGCATTGTAAAACTTTTACCGGGAAAGTCACTAGCTGATCTTGTCTCCTCTCCACTTCAGGTCCATTATTGAACTGAAACAAACCATTTACAAGCACTCAAAAAACTACTAACAGCTCAACAGCTAATAATATCTTCGCAGAAAAAGATATGTTTTAAATTCCTCTTAAGTCAGCGATCCTTGAACAAATTCGGGAGTGCATCTCTCAGTGTGATTTCCGCGAGCTTCGGGTCTTCCAAGCTGGTCCAGGTACCTTCTATCAAGACTTGAAACTTTGAGGGGTAGAGCATCTTAAATGTTATCTCTGCTGGGATAAGCTTATTCACGAGGGGACGAAATAATGCTCTGCATTGCCTAACTGAAACTAGAAGATCTTGAGTCACTCATAGTTGAGCTTTTTCCCATTTATCTTGATCCAGGCTCTGAATCTTAGCCATAAAATGCTGCTTTTCTAAGAAATTCAGGAAGCGGGAAATTAAAGGTCTGGGGAACACCTTTTTTAAGAATAGGTCAAAGACAGTGGTGAGCTCTTTCAATTGAGTAAGAAGCTCCATACAGAGGGGGACCTGCCAGCTTAGCAACTAATTTTTGCACAAAGAGAACTGTATCCTCTCCCTCTTCTTCCTCAGGTAGACCTATGAGGACAAAATTGTTGTGCCTACTGCGGCCCTCCAAATCTTCTGCTTTAGATTCAAGCCGAGCCATCTTCTGTCTAATCTGCACCAATTCTGTATCTATTCTCTCTAGGTGTTTTTCTAGAGATACAATATGTACTTCATTGTCACTTGCTTTCACCGAGACATTTTCCATTGCTGTCGACATAGACTTAAATTCCTCAGTTAGAGAGTGGAGTTCCTCCAGAAATGGTTTAAATTCTAGTAAAAAATGTTCTACAGTTAGGACATTTGGATCTGGCATTGGAGAGCTACGTTCATCTGAGGTATCCTGCAGCCTTGTTTTTTTACTGGGCTTTTCTGGTATTGTAGGAGGCATGCAGCAGTGCCTGCCTCATCTCTGCATCCATATTAAATCAGAAAAATGCAGAAATGTATTGTAGAGCTGTTCTACTCTAGAAATAGGATTGTTTTACTGAAAGTGGAAGTAAAAGTAGCAAGGTTTAATTAAATTAAGACACAGAGTGAGCGGGAGACATATGGAGAGCTGCTACTCCTAATCCTGCATCACGTGATCTCCATGGACTTCGTTTTGTTGTAGTTGATACATTCAGTATGAAAACAGATTATAAATAATAAATATTGAAGTTAAAACAATATAAATTAATAAATTATAGTGCAGTATCAGACCCAAAACTCAAAGAAAAAACAAATGAGTTTTTAAATAGGGTATATAAAGGGCAAAGGTGGGAGCACCTCTCGCCCCGAGGGAAGGGCATTCCATAAGATCAGGGCCACCATACCAAATGCCTGATTCCCTAAGGACTTCAGTCTGGATCTTGGTAAAGAGAGGAGACTTGCTTCCAGGTAGCCTAGACCCAGACTGTGCAGGGCCATGTATGTTAACAAGCACACCTGTAGCTGATAAGCCACCGCACTGGCAACCAGTGCTATGCACAGAGAACCAGCATGATATGGTGAAACAGAGATGCTCCAGCAGCCAGCTGGTCTGCCTGCATTCTGGACAATCTACAAGGGATGCATCAACTTTACAGAGAACCCAAGGTACAGAGCATTACACTAGTCAGCCTAGATGTAACACAGGTGTGCAACAGAGTTACCAGATCAGTGGATTCCAGAAAGAGTTTGATCCAGGAGGGGTGTGTGTGTGTGTGTGTGTGTGTGTGTGTGTGTACTCACGTGTGTTTGTGTATCTGTCTCTCTGTCTCTCTCTGTCTCTCTCTCTCTATATATATATATACACACACATATATATATATATATATTCATGGCAAAAAACTCCATTTACTGCATCAGTTAGGGTTGTTCCACAGCAACAAAAGTGAGAAATTTGGTGTTAGGGTTGAAATCTCCCCTTGCACCCCTTATATGCACTTCAACTGGCATCGGGTGTATTGTCATCAGCCCCAACTCTCACCCCCATCACAAGTGTAAACAAGCTGAGGTACAGTAGAACGGGGTGAGAGTTAGACCGATGACCCCAACGCACACCTCAATGCTGGCTGGGGGGTGGGCTGGGGTGTGCCAGGGGGATGCCAACCCTAACACCAAATTTCCTCACTTTTGTCACATGGAACAACCCTAAGTGATGCATTAAACTGAGTTTTTTGCTATGAATTTCCCTTCTTTTTGAGAATGAGGACTATAAATAGTGAATGGAATGTGGTGGTGGGAGTGCGGGCCCTTTGGGCCCTCACTCCCACCATGTGATTTTTTTGTGACATATTAATGGTAACTGCAACACAAACACAAGTGCTAACAGTTACACACACGGTGACACAAATGCAAACTGATGCCAAAGTGAACAGCAACACAAAGGCTGATGCAAGTGTATATGGAAACACAACTGGTAATGTGCACAGTCATGGTACCACTATTGTAAATGCGAGTGATAACTGTAACAGCAACAATAACACCAAAGGAAACAGAAATGCAAATGCAAATGCAAGTGCATACGGAAATGCAAAGCGTAACATGCACAGTCATGGTACTGCAATTGCAAACACAAATGGTAATGGTAACAGCAAAAATAACACCAAAGCAAACAGAAATGCAAATGCAAGCAAGTATGGAAATGCAAACTGTAATGCGCATGATCACGGTACTGCAATTGTAAATGAAAATGGTAATGGTAACAGCAACAATAACGCCAAAGGAAACAGAAATGCAAATGGAAACGCAAGCTCGTATGGAAACGCAAACTGTAACGTGCATGGTCACGGTACCGCAATTGGAAATGCAAATCATAACAGTAATACCTAAAATAATTCCAAAGGAAACAGAAATAGAAATGTAAGTGCGTATGGAAACTCAAACCATAATGTGCATGGTTACGGTACCGCAATTGTAAATGCAAATGGTAATGGTAACAGCAACAATAACGCCAAAGGAAACAGAAATGCAAACTGTAATGCGCATGGGCATGCAATTGGAAATGCAAATGGTAATGGTAACAACAACGATGACGGAAAACAAAAGACAAATGCAAATGCAAATGGAAGGGCGGCCACAAATGCAAATGGTAATGCGCACTGTGATGCAAAGCAAAACACAAACAGAAACAGTACTGTAGACATAAATGGTAAGAGTAACGCAAATGCAAGTGCAGACAGAAACGAAAAGGATAATGCACATGGTGCCGTACATGGGAACACTAACGCAAACGGGTATGGAAAGGCAAGTGGAAACGCTACGTGTAACAGTAACTGGAGTGCACACCCTAGTTTTTCCCAACAGCTGCATAGAGAAACACAGTGGCTACAAAGAATGTATGCATAATAATGGGCCTGGGATCAGAAAATGAGCTCTTGGAATACTAAATTGCTTATATCTCAGGAACCGTATGATATAGAGAAAAAATTAAAGTTTCATGAGTCATGACTTTCCTTGCTAGGTTTGCACTAAATGCTTAGCCACCTAAGGGGCTAAGCATTTTTCCAATGAAACGTCTGTATGTCTCACCATTTCCGAGATACTGGCCCTGAAAGGCGCGACGGACACCGCAATGTTAGTCTATGGGAAAAAGCATCAATTTTGGAGTACTGTAACTTTGCATCCCTGCAATACTTTTTCATCAAACCACAAAAAGGCACATCTGGGAGTTGTTGGCTTTCTTCCCTCCAAATTTCAGCCCAAAAGACCAAACCATTCTTTTGCAGCAGGGTGGCAAACAATTCCTGTTATTTTGGCCATAGTGTTGCAAAGTAGTGTTGTGATTTGCAACACTTTCACAAAAAAAGTCACAAAAGTGTCACAGGTGCAACACTACTTTGTGAAACAACTTTTCCCAGAAATGTCAAAAACATATTTCTGGGGTGTTTAAAGCAGCAGTTCAACAAAAATGGGCTAAAATGTTACCCCATCTTTTTTTCTTCCTAATCGATGCCAGATGTGTTCCAATTTATTTTTGTGGTAAAAGTTTCAGTTTCTTTCCTCATTTAAGAATTTTATGAAAGTTTTAAAATAATTATTTCTCAAGAAAAAAGATGGCTGCCTCATTTTTGCATAGAAATAATATTGAGGGCCTGAGGAGGGTAAGAATCTAGACAAAAATGCTAATGTACAGTACACAGCATATGAAGCATTCAGAAAACCCAAATCAACAGTTCTGCCAATATTTTTCATAACCATTGCAGAAAATGTACTTTTTGGAATAACTTTTTTCATTGCACTGCTGCTTTAACCCCAAAATAAAGACATGCCTAGCATCCTCAGGGCTCCACTAGGTAAATACAAAAAGAATTGTGTCCCTAGATGGTCCCAATTTTAAATGCCATGCATTTCTATGATCAGTAACTGAAAAAAATGGTTGACTCATGACACTACAGGGGTCATTTGTGACACTAAAGACTGCATTTGCGACACTGTCAAACTTTTTGTTAACTTTTCCCATTGACTATAATGGGAAACTCGTTTTTTGAATAACTTTTGAACTGTTCAATATTTTTTCATGAACTCTTCAAAAGTCACATCAGGAACCCTGGCCACATGTTCCTTGAAGTTTTCAGACCAGTCGTGCAAACTGTGCGACCTGAAGGCACGAGCAAAGAATGTGCAAAACAGCGTAAATGCACTATGTAACATCATGTAATAACTCTGCAGCTGTATACTCGACCTGTACAAAAGTTGGTACATCCCAATATCTATGGTTACACTCCATGCCACCAAATTTCAGGCAAATCCATTGAACGGTGGCAAAGTCATTAAGGTGCAACATTTTACCATTTAACCTTAAATGGGGTACTCAACCCTAACTAGGGTAGCACTACGTGCTACCATTATATATATATATATATATATATATATATATATGCAGTATATATATATATATATATATATATATGTAAATGGATGTGCATGAAAGTTTGCATGCACAGTCTCGTGAGGGTAGATATCTTGGTGTGCCAAGTTTCATTTCAGTTGGATGTGCAGATTCTGAATACAGATAGTGAAAAAGTGCAGAAAAACAGTTTTTTGTTGTTCTTTTACCATTGTACAGTGCCCAGACAGTTTGAAATGTTGGTAATTTTGGTCTGAAATGTTCAGGACAGGAAGGGCATGGCCCACAGAAGCGCCTTGCACTAGTTTTGTGAAAAAATATGAATCCATTCCAAAGTTATTAAATTAAAACAATTTGTTTTCTGATCATGCTCAGTCAGCACTTCAAAAAAGCTGTAAGACATTTTCGTATGGAGACCTTTTTTGTGAGGTGTTTCGTGAGTTGTGTTATATGTCACCATTTTGTCTCCATTTTTTTTTAATGTGGAAAAGTCACAAAAATGCAGTTGTAGGTACAAAGCAACAGATGTCTGTTGTTCACCTGGACCCTGTAATGTGTATTCCGTCATTAGATATTGGTAAAATGATGGTCAAATGTGTTTCATGTTTGTTTTTATTGTTTTTTCATGACTTACTTCTGCCATGTTTCAAACTGGTTGATACAAAAGAAGAAGATGTTTCTCCTTTTTCCATGAGTTGTTTCTTATACTGCCATTACATGGTGATTCTTGTTGTAATTTTTGCCATTGTCTTGCACTCAAATGGTTTGCAGTTTTGGTCTGAAATTTTCATGGTAAAGAGGGCTTGTCCTAGGAATGTGCCTTTGGCTTGTTTGATAAAAAAATGTTAATGCATTTCAAAGTTCCCCAAACCATTCTCATCAGCTGGCAAATCTACCTTCTCCTACCGTCTCCACTACCTATGGAACCAGCTTCCCCAGTCCCTAAGAAACTCACCCTCGCATCACTCCATTAAATCCCAACTTTGTCAACTTCCCTTCTCCACCTGTAACTACAACTAGTCTGCTTTTAGCCAAACGAACACAGTTTAAACTTCAAAACCTCTGTACTGTATATTATTGTATTCACGTAACTGATTGTAGATAACTGTATATGCAACTGAATGTAAATAACTCCTTTGTACAAAATTATGTGATTGTATGTAATATTCTCATGTATCTATTCTATGTATGTGTACTGTTTGTACCTCCCCCCCCCAACCCCAGGTCGCACCTGAAATTTAGCCTCAGCTCAGTGTGCTTTTCCAGGTTATCAAATGTTTAAATAAATAAATAAAATAAAAAAGTAATTAATTGCTGAATATTCTGTATTTCTATTTTGTGACTTGCTTCCAGATTTTTTCCTATTGGTTGATACAAAAGAAGAAGGTGCTTCTCCACCCTTCGATGCCATCCCGTATTTTATTTAAATTGCACTGGTGTCTAGTGGCACCCCCACCCTCTGATGCTGTCCCCATGTTTAAGTAAAATTTCCTGGTGTTTAGTGGCACCCCCACCCTTGAATGTCGTCCCTGTATTTTGTTTAAATGTCCTTGATATCTAGTGCCACCCCCATCCTACAATGCTGTTCCTCTACTTTATTTAAATTTCTCTGATGCCTAGTTGCACCCCACACCCTCCATTCTTTGTCCCCTTACTTAATGTATACTTCTCTGGTGTCTAGTGATACCCCCACCCTCTGATCGCTGTCTCAGTTTAAAGTTTCTTTCCCTGGTGTCTAGTGGCAACCCCCCCACCTTGCGATCATCATCCTCACTATAATAAAGAAAATGGTCCCTCAGTGTCTTTTTTTTAAACCTGTAAAAAAGAAAACAGTCCCTCTCTGCTCTGACCCCCACCCTGACCTCCTGCTCAGCACCCACCACCCTGCACCCCCACACCCCCAGACTGTTCCAGCCAGTAACATCATGGAGGAAATATTGCAGGAAAAACAACACAGAAGAAACAACATGGACCACAACATCATAGAGGACAAAAGAAAGCTGATCAGAAATTATGCAAATGTATATGTCCTGCACTGCAACAGTGCAATCGATGTGGGTGCATGTGCAAGCAACCGTGTGGTGAAGAGGAGCCCCCAGTGCCCATCACTGGGACACCACCAACAGAGCAGTAGGAACCCATACAATAGGGCTGAGAGGTACTGGGGGGGCTGATAAATGGTAGGGAGGTGGGGGGTGTCACACTGTTGCAAGAGGTACACACATGAGGCCTGAACCCATAAGGGGAGGTACCAGTCCTGGGGAGTGGGGGTATGTGTGCAGGAGTTATGGCAAAGGACCCAGAACTGGAAGACAGCCAGTGGACACTGCATCCCAATACACCACTGCACAGGATGAAGGGCTGTGCAAGGGCAAGGAGCCAGCCTGCACCCCATGGAACAGGCCCATAGCAGGACACACAGGAGGTGAGTGCCCCACTAGCCAAGGTAAACCAACTGCAAGCTGTGTGTACCTGCTCTCCCAACAGTGATACACACAAGGTGGTGTTGTGGCCATGGGTATCTGAGCATGCAGTGGCAGGCGGTGGCTTCCGTGTTGGGGGTGGTTCCCTCATCAGGGGGGCTTGCTGTGCTCTTGGCCAATGTGGACCTATTGGCCACTGTCCAGGATCTCAGGTGGCAGAGCCCCACACCCCACCCTGTGAGGTCCTATGTCACTGCAGTACCCTCCGCAATAGGTGTTTGTCAATACACCTGGGGGCTGTGTGTGTGTGTGTTGGCCATCATACCTGTTGCAGGAGTGTATGGCAATGCTCTATGTCTGGCCACCTGTGCAATACTTCCCTGTTCCTCCCTGCCACTGGCTATTAGCCATGCCCAGTGCACCCACACACTAGCACCATGCCCTGTGCCATGTATTGCTGGGGGGCATGCCACAGTATGCTTCCTGTCCCCTTGGAGCTGCTGCCATGTGGCCCAGTGTTCCTGCTGCTTGCTTTAGTTCACCTGTCCATGTCCAAACACCATTGTCCTGTAGCCACCTCTTTGTCTTTCATGTGGGGGGTTGCTCCCTGTGTGTGCGTCTGTGCCTGTAGGCACCCATGGTTGGGGTCCAGTGACCTGCACACCACAGTGGTGCTCATTCCCTGTTGTCTTCCCTCCCCATACTTCCATTTGCTGTACATTGGCACTGGTGCCCACTGCTGTGCTGTGCCAGTTGGGTTCTGTCTTCGGTGGTTGGTGTTTGTTCCTTGCATCGTCCCTGGCCTGCACTGTTCTGTCCTGTGTTATGATGTGCTGCCAACATTGTAAGTTATTGTGTTCTGCAATGTTCCTGGTCGGATCCCCCCCAGATACCCTCACTCACCTGAACATTTCCCAGGGTGAAGATCCAGACTCTGATTGAAGTCACATCTTGTTGCTAGAAACACCCATTGCTATATGAGAAAGTAAGGTAAATGTGGTTCAATGTAATTCAATGGGGTTTTCAACTTTGTGGCATAACTTTGCCATTTATGTGTATTTTGAGCCCAAATTTTCAACATGGCCTTTTTGGGACACCAGCTCATGAACAATGTCAAGGGAGGTATAAAAGTCTGGGCAAAAAGTCAGTTTTGTGGTCACTTGGTAAAATCACCTTTTGAGCATGATTGGAAAATTGTCACCACCCTTGTTCATAAGGTGGGGTCATCAGAAGGCTATGTTGAACATTTGGGGTCGATATATGCAAAAATGGAAAAGTTATGCTCATCCATTGAAATTTTCCTACGCTCACTCGTAACTTCAGTAATTTTAAATATTTTGACCCCAAATTTTCAGCATAGCAATTTTTTTACACCAGCTCATGAATGTGACAGCTGTCATTTTTCAGATCCTGCCCAAACTGTGTTTTTGCACCTGTGACACAGAATGACAATCCAGTGGCACAGAATAACATTTTGGCATGAATTTGAAAGTTCCAGTACTGGGTTAATGAGGTGGGGTAATAAGAATTCTATGCTGACAATTTGGTTACTGATTTGCTACAAATTTAAGTGCTGGACCCTCCAACCCTGCGCTTCAATAGTAACATATATTTTTGCATCTAAGAAGGGATGGGAGCACAGGGCCTGGAGTGCCCTGCACTCCCACAGGAAAGTGAGGAGCCACATCTCTATAGGGATGGGAGTGCCATTCTGCAGACCATCTGCTCCCAGAGGCCAATAAAGATACAATTATACTATCTCAAAAAGTAAGGAAATTCATTGCAAAAAAAAAATAATTAGTGCACTAGTTAGAGTTAAAGCAACAAATGTAGGTAATTGTGCTGTTATGGTTTCCAACCCTAATACCCCACTCCCAACTTGCAGACAACAACAAGCGTGGGGTGAGTCTTGGGGTTGTCAACCCTAACACTTACTCCGGTCTCATATACTGTACCCACCTCAGCTTATTTTCTCATAGAATGGGGTATGCATTAGGGTTGACAACCCCAAGGCACACCCCACACCTGTTGCTTCCTGCAGGGTGGGAGCGGGGTGTTAGAGTTGGAAACCCTAAAGGTCATGAGGGACCATAAAAGCCACCCTCCCTGCCCCCAGAACCCAACGCGCTGACTGCTTTAATCTGGAGGTCATGAGGGACCATAGAAGCCACCCTCTCCCACCCCTGAACCCAACGCACTGACTGCAGTAATCTGGAGGGTGTGAGGGACCATAGAAGCCACCTTCCCCCGCCACTCAAACCCAACGCGCTGACTGCAGTAATCTGGAGGTTCGATTTGGTGTCACTTTGTGCTTGCTTTCCTATTACTCTTTATTTTACCATTTGCATTTGCATCACCATGTGCTTAATCCTTTGTGCTTGCATTTCTGTTGCACTTACTGTTATTATAGTCACACAAAATCACGTTGTGGGAGCGCGGGGCCTGAAGGGCCCGATGCTCCCACCAACTTGTGCAACTTTCTACATTTCTATTCTTTCTTAAAAAGTATGGAAATTCTATGCAAAAAACTTTGTTAATGCATCAGTTAGGGTTCTTCTACAGTGACAAAAGTGAGGAAATTTGACATTAGGGTTCCCAACCCTTGCACCCACCCACCCTGCCCCCACCAACAGGCATCGGGGTGTGCGTTGGGGTCATAGGTTCTAACTCTCACCCCATTCTCCTACACTGCACCACCTCAGCTTGTTTACACATGGGATGGGGTGAGAGTTAGGATGGATGGATAGGGGGATGGGGGCCACTAGACTACCAGGTAATGGAAATCATTATTTATTGCATTATGCTGGGGGGGCCACTAGACTACCAGGGATATAAACATTAATAATAATGTTATACAGTACTGGGGGCCACTAGACTATCAGGGATGCTAAAAAATACAGGGTTGGATTCTATATTTTATTAGGGAGCCACTAGACTACCAGGGATGTCTTTTGACTTGAAAGTTGGAGGGAAGAAAGGCAATATCCCACAGATATAGTTTTTGGTAGTTTGGTCAAGAAATAGTACAGGGCAGCAAAGTTACAGCACTACGAAGTTGATGTTTTTCCCATAGGATAACATTACGGCATTTGCTGTATTACAAGAATTCTTTGCCGCACTGCTGCAAAATAACAGTTTGGTCGTTTTGGCTGAAATGTGTACGGAAGAAAGCCAACATCCCACAAATGTGTCTTTTGGTGGTTTGGTGAAATAATATTACAGGGCGGCAAAGTGATGGCTCTCTGAAGTTTTTGTTTTTTGCCATAGGATAACATTATGGCATCCATTGCGTCTTTCAGGGCCCGTATCTCAAAAACGGTGCGAGATACGTTTTTTTCATCAACAAGATGCTTAGCACCCCAAATGGGGGCTAAGCACAAAACTAGCCAGGAAAGTCATAATTCATACAAATTATTTATTTTTTCTATGTCGTACGGTTCCTGAGATATAAGCAATTTAGTATTCCAAGTCGTCATTTTCTGTTCCAGAGTCAATTATAATGCATACATTCTTTGTTTTCAATGTGTTTTTTCAATGTAGTTTTTGGGGAAAAGAAAAGTGTGCCCTTTTGTTACTGTGTCAGTTAGCATTTCCAGTTTCACTTCTGTTACCGTTCGCATCACTGTTCCCGTCTATGCCACCTTGTGCATTACAGTTTGCATTTTCATTTGTACTTGTGTTTCCATTTTGTTTCACATTATTGTTGCTGTTACTGTTGCCATTGCATTTGCAAAAGGAAACAGGACATTAGGGTTGAACCCCTAACTCCCACCACACACACCCCCCACCCTGATCCTCCACAGACTGACAGATTCTGGGGTGTGTTACTGGGGTCATGAGGCTCAAATCTTAGCCCATTCCATGTGTGAGCACATTGACATGCTACAGTAAAGGAGATTTTAGGTCTCACAATGACACACCATTCTGTCAGTCTGTGGAATGGGGGATGTGAGGGAGTTAGGGGTTCAACAATATCCCATTTCCTGACTTTTTACTTTAACACTAAATAATGCATTAATGCAGTTTTTTTTGCATAGAATTTCCTTACTTTTTGAAAAAGTGTAATATAAGTAGTAGGAAACACATATTGGTGGTAATGCAGGGCCCATTGGGCCTCAGGTGCCCACCAAGTTGCCAATTTTTGCATAACAATATGCAGCTGGGCACATGCTCCCACTTACGCAAAGCCACGGAGCCATGCAACAGCCCTATAGGGATCCAAACCATTGTAACAGGAATTTGTGCATATCTTGGGAACCGCAAGAGATAGAAAAAAAATTCTAGCATCATTGTAATTATGACAGAGAGTACTGCATGCAACATTGAATGATCACACCTGCATCTCAAATCATTTCTGAGATATGGGCACCAAACAGCACTGGACAGACATTCTTTGAACCCTTGTGACAGTAATTTCACAATATCTCATGAACCATACAACGTATGGAACAAATTCCACTGCAGGCTTACTCTGCAATTTAAAATCTTTTTTTCAGCAGCACAGATCACCTGGAGGTGATCTGAGCTGTAGTAGTGAAAAGTTTGTATCTCGCTTCATTTCTGAGATAACGGCACTGAAAGTCATGACACAGACCGCAATGTAATCCTATGAGGAAAATGACAACTTTGTCATGGAATATCTCTGCAACTAATTAATTCCCCAACAGCTAAACAACATAACTGACATCAGTAGAGCATCCCCTTCAAACCCTGAAAACTTCACATAAAAAGACAAAAGAAACGCAATGTAATCCAGTGGGGAAAACGTCAATTTTGTCATGGAATATCTCCACAACCAATTAAATTTCCAACACCTAAGCAAGCTAAGTCACATCTCTAGGACATCCCCTCAAAACCCTAAAAGTTCAAGTAAAAAGACAAAACTGTTTAAGAGTTATTTCATTCTTTGTCTGCAAGGCTGCACAAAAATCAGCTGCGATCGTGGCTGAAAATTCTTCTTTCTCAAATCAGACATATACATTTTCCCATTGACATAATATAACTTTCAAACTTTAATAACTTGAATGGATTAATATTTTTTCATCAAATAAAAAGTGGCATGTTCCTTGATCCAATCGTTTTTCCACCTTCCAAGCATCAGACCAGCAGATGACACAGTGGCCGTGCAACGTCAAGGACAAATGCTGTTCAAAAATGGTGAAAAGTGCATTATTTGGTGCTTTGCTGCACAGAAGCTGTATGTCCAACAGAAACACAACTTGGTAAATCAAAAGATCGACCATCCCACACCATACATACTAACTTTTGTGAAAATCTATTGAATGGTTGCAAAGTTATTAACACACATAATTTGAGGTTTAACATTAAAGTGCTACTGAACCCTAAATATAGGGGCAGGACCGTGCCCTATAATATATATATATATATATATATATATATATATATATATATATATATACACACACACACACACACACACATATGTGTGTGTGTATATAAGATAGATAGATAGATAGATAGATAGATAGATAGATAGATAGATAGATAGATATTTAGACAGATATAAATATATCTTCATGCAAAAGATTCCATTAATGCATTGGTTAGGGTTGATAGCACAGTGACAAAAGTATGGAAATGTGATGTTAGGGTTACACCCCTACCACCTCACCCCCACCCTCCATACACCAACATGCATCAGGGCGTGTGTTGGGGTCATGGGACAAACTATCACCCCATTCCAATTTCAGGCAAATCTGTCATATGATGATAAAGTTATTAACATGCAAAATTTGGGGTTTAACATAGACGTTGCTCTGCAACCCTAACTATACTGCCACTACCGTATATATATAATATGGTGGGGGGTGGGGCATGGAATGCCACAATGTTAGCCTATGGGAAAAATTCACAATTTCGGAGTGCTGTAACTATGGAACTGATGGAATTTGTTTTACCAAACCACCAAAAAGGCACATCTGTGGTGCAAGGGATTGCCACACTGCAAATTTCAGCCCAAATGTCCAAACCATGTGGTGGCAAAGAAATAGTAATTTTGGAGGCAGTAATGTCACAAATTGCAACAGTTTTGGTAGATTTGTGGCAGTACAAGCACAAAGCTTTCATGCTTGTACTGTCACAAATTGCAGCAGCACTAACAGCCCAATCAAAATAAACATATTTCTGAGTCCTATTTTAAAATTCTGATGCATGGATGCTGTTCCTAGGACCCCTTTTAGGTAAACACAACAGTTGGTGTTTACCTAGGGGCAGTAGTTTTCAAACTATAACATTTTTTCTCCACTGCTAACTGAAAATAAGATGGCTACCACACCACAGTACTGAGGGCATTTATGACCGAAAAAGGTGCTTTCACAAAAGACTCTGTCACTGTTTATTTATATATTATTTATTAAATTTTGTTAACCGGGTATATATTCATTGCAAAACACTCTTTGGAAATTCTGTGTTAGAGTTGCCAGCCCCTACCGCCCCCCACTCTCCACACAGCAACAGGTGTCGGCATGTGCATTGGGATCGTTGCCCTAACTCTCACCCTATTCCATTTGTAAACAAGTTTAGGTGGTGGTGTATAGGAGAATGGGGTGAGAATTAGGCCCAATGACCGCAACATATACGCCAATGCTTGTTGTTGTGTGGAGGTGGAGGTGAGGCGGTAGGGGCTGGGAACTCTAACACCAAATTTCCAAACTTTTGTTGGTGTATAATCAGCCCTAATTGATGCATTAAAGAGTTTTTCACAATGAATTTCCCTTTGTTTTGAGAGAGTTTAATGTAAATTGTAAGCGGCATGTTCTTGCAGGAGGGCCCTGTGCTCTCATAAAGCTGAAATTCAGGTATGTTGTAAAAAAATGACAGCTGTACTGTTCATGAGGAGGTGTGACAAAATGTCAATGCTGAAAATCTGTAGTGAAAATATTAAAAATTTATGAATTTATGAGTGTGTGTTGAAACTGCACAATGCATGATCGTAATGTGGTCATTTTTTGGATATTTTCCACAAAATTTTTTACATATTTTTTGGGACCTCCCCTCATGAACACTGGTGCTGTGATTGTGTAAATCCATCCCAAAAATTGATTTCACACAGTGGCCATGCCATTCTGTGCCACAGGTGTGAAAACACATTTCGTGTAGGATGTGTAAAATGACAGCTGTACTGTTCATGAGGAGGTGTGACAAAATGTCAATGTTGAAAATCTGGAGTGAAAATATTAAAAATGTATGAATTTAGGAGCATGCATTGAATCTGTGCAATACACACTTGTAATGGAGTCATTTTTTTGTATTTTTTCATCAAATTTGCAACATGAGCTTTCTGGGACCTCACCTCATGAATAGTGGCACTGTCATTTCAGGAATCAGTCCCGAAAGGTGATTATGGGCAGTGACTGCAAAACACCTTCCAGGAAAAAGAAACAAAATGACAGTGACAGTGTTCATGAGGTGGGGTCTCAAGAACCCCATGTTGAAAATTTGGGGCAAAAAGTCCAGAAAATGGCTGAGATATCAATCTAAGTTGAACACCCCTCCCCAACTGACTCCCATTATATGACTTACCTTTGATTCTTCATTTTGAAGTTTGGCTTTGCAGAGTGCTGATGTGTGTGTCTGGTCCTGAGAAGATCACTTTTCCCAATCTTTGGAGGGTAAGTATGGGTGAGGGGCAGTGCGAAGAGGTGGGTGTTTAGTGGGATGGGGTGGTGAAGTGGGACTGGGGAGATGACGATGAACCATTTTCTTTTTGATAAGGAAAAAAAGATGGTGATGGACAGTTTTCTTACATTACAGTAGGAAAAAAGGTTTGGTTACACTGGGGTGGGCTCCCAGTGTGGCACATAGGTTTTGGTGGGATATATGCTGCTGACAGGTGGATTGAGCACCCCCATTGGCAAAATCATAAAACAAAATTACTGACACACTGGAGTGGGCTCCCAGTGTGCCATATGAGTTTGGGGGGGACATGCTGCCAACAGGGGGATTGGGCACCCCTGTCAGCAAGTGTTTTTTTTTATGTTTTGTGCACACTGGGGTGGGCACTCAGTGTGTCATGAGTTTTGGGGGGTGATGGGAGACATGATTCCAATCCGGGGATTGGGCACCCCGATGTCAGAGCATTTGGGCCTCACAACCGCAATGACACACCCTGTCAGATGTCAATCTCGGAATGATGGGTGGGTCCACGAGAGGGGGAAGGGGCAACCCTAAAGGTCTGATTTCCTGACTTTATGTGTTTTAACCCTAAATGTTGCATTAATGAAGTTTTTTTGCCTAGAATTTCCTTACTTTTTGAGAAAGAATAGAAAAGTAGAAAGTCGCACAAGTTGGTGGGAGCGCGGGGCCCGAACCAACTTACAAATTTTGGCAGAATTCCACACCTGTTTACATTTTAGACACCTAACAACTGAAAAGTACATCCATGGCAGTAAGGTTAGCTACCATATAAATTTCAAGCCAGTACCGGAATGGAAAATGCTGTCCGTAAAACATAAACTGCATCATGCAATATCTCCACAAAAAATGTAATGTCCAACATGTAAACACCATAATTCACATCTACAGGACATCTCGTCGACACCATCCAAATTTGACGTGAAAAGACCAAACAGTTTCCAAGATATTTAATTTAAAATATTGTTAAAATTGGGCTATCTGGACCCTACAAATCTGGGCATCTAGTCTCTCCCTTGCGATCAAAGATCATAATCAAAGAATGTCACGATCAAAGAATTTGCAGGTTCGCGACCAAAGAATTTGCAGGCTAGCGATCAAAGAATAAAAAATGGTGAAAGTCAATTTTTACACAACAAATAAATGAAACCTCAGCCATGCCTCGATAGAATGAAGTCCCATGAGCAAAACCCATTCTCATTTGGCTTCTATCCATCTAGTCGTGCCGTCGTGATCAAAAATAGCTGTCCAAGAATCTTGCGATCAAAGCATTTGCAGGTTCGTGATTAAAGAATTTGTAGGCTCATGATCAAAGAAGAAAAAATGGCAAAACACAATGTTTTGACAAAAATAAATGAAACCACAGCCATGACTCGATAGAACAAAGCCCGCTGAGCAAAACTCATCCTCATTTCACTTAATAAGGCACCCCTTGACTGAGAAATTAAATTTTTTCATGTGGCCATCATGTCGCACCCTTGTGATCAAAGATCACGGTCAAAGAATCTCATAATCAAAGATTTTGCAGGCTCACAATCAAAGATTGTTAACGAGCTGCGATTAATGATTTTAAAACTTCAAAATTCTATATTTTGACCAAATTACAAGAAACCACACCCATGGCTCAATAGAGTGAAGCCCCCTGAGCAAAACCCATCCCTGTTTTATGTCAGGAGTCATCCCTGAGCTGAGATATTTGAGTTTTTCCAACTGCAAACTGAAAACAAGATGGCAGCCATCGCGATCAAAGAATTCCTCATGATCAAAGATTCTTCGATCGTGAGCCTGCAAATTCTTTGATCATGAGGAGGGACTAGATGGCCAAAACCCCATTCTTCTTTTGCAAGATAACCATATACATTTTCCCATTGACTTATAATGGTAACTTAAAACTTTAATAACTTTTGAATGGATTCATATTTTTTCACCAAACAAAAAGTGGTGTGCTCCTTGATCTAAGTTCTTTCAGAAGAGCCAAGTTTCAGAGTGGCACACCACACAACAGCCATGCAGCACCACTGACAAAATCCAAAAACTTCCCATATAACAGGCGAAAAGTGCATTATTCAGTGTTTTGATATGCAAAAACTGAAATCCTGATGACTGAAACAACATTTGGAAAATCAAGAGATCTACTATGCCCCACTGTGCATACCAAATTTCATGCAAATCTGTTGAATGGGTCCAAAGTTATTTACACACAAACATTCAAGTTTAACATAGAAGTGCTTACTCTACCCTAAATATAAGGGTGTGACCGTGCCCCTATAATATATATATATATATATAAATTGCAAAAAACCCTGTTAATGCATCAGTTGGGGTTGATTGCACACTGACAAAAGTATGGAAATTAACATTAGGGTTAGTAACGCACATCTATTGCCCTAATTCTAATTCTCCACACCAACAGGCATTGCAGTGTGTGTTGAGATCATTTGGCCTAACTCTAGCCCTATTCTTCTATACTGAACCACCTCCACTTGTTTACATGTGGAATGTAGTGAGAGTTAGGCCCAATGACCCCAACTCACACCCCGACACCTGTGGGTGTGTGGAGGGTGGGGGGTGGGGCATGGGTTGATAGAGTTGGTAACCCTAACATTGAATTTCCATACTTTTGTCAGTGTAGAATCAACTCTAACTGATGCATTAATGGAATTTTTGCAATGAATTTCCCTTATTTTTAACATAGTGAAATGTTACTCATATAGAATTCATAGGTGGGAGCATGGACCCTCCAGGCCCTGTGAGCCCACACATCCATAACTGTGTCTTAAGGTTAGCAAGATGGAATCCATAGGTGGGAGCATGGGCTCCCTGGGCCCTGCACTACCACTCACCCATAAGTATGTCTTCAGGTTTGCAAAATGGCATCCATACATGGGAGCATGTGCCCTCCAGGTTCTGCACTCAAACCCATCCATAACTATGGCCTCATGTTTCCAAAATTTTATCCATTGATGGGAACGCAGGCCCGCTGGGCCCTGCACTCCCACCCACCAATAGCTATGTTCTCAAGTTTGCAAAATGGTATTCATAGATGGGAGTTGGGGGCCTTGGGGCCCTCCACTCCCACTTACCCATAACTATGTCTGCAAAATGGTATCCATACAAGGGAGTGTGGCCCACTGCTCCCTGAGCTCCCACCTACCGATTAGTGTAGAGGTATAGCATAGGAGATGCCAGTGCTCCCAGTTTAGCATAAATAGTATGCATAGGTGGGTGCACAGGGCCCAGTCCTACGCATAAGTACAGACGCATAGCGTAGGGCTAGATGCATTCCAAGCAACCCTCATAATGTTTATTTGGCAATACTGTGTCTCAGTAACTGTAGAAAATGTGGAAAAAAGTATTTCGAAAGTGTATTCATGACCTAGCCTTCTCCATGCAAGCTCAGTGTACTAAGCTGCACTTAGCAAAAATCCATATCTCGAATCATTTTCAAGATATAGATGTCGAAAGGCACGGCAACTGCCACAATGTAATCCTATGGGAAAATGTGCAACGTCAGAGTCCTATAACTTTGCAACCAGTTTAACTTTTTTCACCAAACCAGCAAATGGCACATCTGTGGAACAAGGGCTTGCCATCCTACAAACTACAGCCCAAAACTCCAAACCTTGTAGTGGCAGTGAGGCGGTAAATAAACCGTGCTTTAGTGGGATGCCACAATGTTAGTCTATGAGAAAAATTCACAACTTTGGAGTGCTGTAACTATGGAACTGATGGAATTTGTTTCACCAAACCACCAAAAAGGCACATCTGTGGTGCAAGGGATTGCCACACTGCAAATTTCAGCCCAAAAGTCCAAACCGTGTGGTGGCAAAGAAATGGCAATTTTGAGGGCAGTAATGTCACAAATTGTGACAGTTTTGGTAGATTTGTGACAGTACATGCACAAAACTTTCACAAATTTGAGAAAGTTTCATGCTTGTACTGTCACAAATTGTGGCAGCACTAACAGCCGAATCAAAATAAACATATATTTGAGTACTATTTTAACATTCATTTTTTAAAATAATTTTATTGTCATTTCTATGGTGTACATACATCAAATATTCAGAAAAGCAGTTATATAGGCATCATTAAATTATTTGAACTTGTCTACAAAAATATTTTATACTTCAGGATAGCATAAATACACATACATATAATACTCTATAAGGAGCAATAATTTATCTCGCAGTTTAACTTAATTACCCCTAAAATTATCCAGGGACCATTGAGCAATCTCTGTATTTAACAACTTCCAGGTAGAATTAAAATTCTTAAAGAAACCCATGTTATATAGCATTGTCAAGAAGGACAGCTTCCATTCGTACTGTGGGAAAGGAAGATCTTCATCTCCACATTTCCAGTTTTTCAATAAAAGCCTTTTTACGGCCATAATATTGGCTTGCAAGAGATTTTTCTCTGTGAATGACATCAGTTTAGCATTATACATTTGTAAAAGAACAAATATGGGATCATTCCAATCTGAAAATTGGAGTCCCAGTTTTTCTAATATCTCAAAGGCTTTATGCCACCAATTCTGACTGTATTTGCACTTCCAAAACATGTGCAAAATATCAGCTTGCATCTGCTTACAATGCCAACAAAGATTGTTATCCATCAGCTTCATTTTAAATAATCTGTCCAGTGTGTAATATGCTCTGTTCAAAATCTTATATTGAATCACACGGTCTCTTGTTAAACTATAATTCAATATGGCTTCATAAGCTAGACCCCATTGTGACTCATTACTTACATTTTGCAAATCCAAATCCCATTTATGAAATACTGATTTATACACTGCCTCAAAAGGCTTTTGAAGTTTACTCAGCAACCAAGAGAATAATTTGCTAGCCTTATGAGTCAAAATTCTTTTAAGTGAGTCTTCCATCATCCCGTTATTTGGGGCCCTTTCCCATCTTGAATAGTCCTTTTTATAAACACTAATAAGTTGGTTAAAAAACAGCAATTGGTTGATCTCTATATTTTACAATATTCTTACCCTTTCCCATGTAAGGTGGGTCCCCGCAAAAATAAGTCTTTCCACTTTTTAAGCCCTTTCCTATCCCAAATTGTGTTCTTGATCATCTTCCCTCTTATCCAATAATTCAAGTTCCCCCTTATATTATTGTCTGGGGATAAATGATTCGCCTACTTGATCTTATTTGTATATTTTATTACACACCCTGATAGATGTTGAATTATAAGACTTTTAGAGTTTTTATGTAATTTAGCTATATAGAGAAGCTGTGCGGAGTCCAGCTGTTCCTGATAAATGGACTGAATCAAATTTTTAATCCATGATATAATTGGGTCATAAGCTTCCTCTTTTTTGGCCCAAAGCTGAACCATCTTAAACATATATGCTAAATAATATTTGCCCACATCAGGACAAGCCAATCCCCCTCTATCAACTGGCAAACATAACTTATCCTATGAAATTATTGGTTATTTTTTGTTCCATATAAATGTCTTTAAAAGTTTATTTATTTGTACAAACCATTGACTGGGTATTGGACTTAGCATAGATTGTAACCTATAAGATAAAAAAGGTATTATCATCATTATAATAATTTGAACCTTCCCCACAATGTCATAGGGATCTTTTCCCAACATTGTAATTTTATCCTTAATGATAATGAGTGCTTGAAAATTTAATCTATATAAAGAATCAAGTTTATTATGAATATTTATTCCCAAATATCTCATACCTTCTTGTTTTACTTCCACATTTAAATACTGCTTAATTTGATCTGGATCTTGTACATAAAAAGTTATCATTTCAGACTTTGATTCATTTATCCTATATCCTGCAACAGTGGAGAATCTCTTAATTACCTTAGCTATTTCCTGGGAACTATTTATCGGATCTTGGAGAAACAGCAGAATATCATCTGCATAGACATTTAATTGTATCTCTTCTGTGCCTATCTTAATTCCTCTTATTAATTTGTTAGAACTAATTTCATTTAATAAGGGCTCCAGGCCCAGCACAAAAAGAGAGGGGGAGAGGGGACAGCCCTGACAAACTCCTCTGCATAACTTTATTTATTTTGATAAATTCCCATTTATTTTAATTTGTGCTAGAGGATTTGCATAAAATAACTTGAAGAATTGTGATCAGGTCTTCTGCGAAAGCATAGGCCCTAAGCATACTGAAAAGATAAGGCCATTCCAGCATGTCAAATTCCTTTGTCGCATCTAGTGCAATAAAAACGGTTGGGGTAGATCCATTTTCCAGATGTTTTATAAGAAATTTAATCTTCAATAATCTAGACTGGATTGTTCTAGTTGGAATAAATACCAATTGATCTATATGGACTAAAGAGCCTAATAAAGGAGTTATCCAATCATTAATAAGCTTGGCAAGAATCTTATAATCTACATCCAAAATAGCTATTGGGTGGAAATATTCAGGTTTATTTATGGGCTTCCCTGATTTTTGGATTACAGAAATAAAGGCCTGCAAAAATAAAGGAAGAATCTTATTCTTATATAAAATTTGATTAAATAACATATGTAGATAATGTAATAGAATGGAATCCATAGCCAAATAAAATTCCAGTGAAAAACCATCCAGGCCTGGTGACTTGGATTTGGACATTGAATGAATTACAGTTCTCATTTCTGATTTTGTGAACTTTTTAGTAAGCTCTTCTTGTTTTGATTGATTTAAAGTAGAGCATACAAACCTAGCATAATAGTCAATTTCTTTTTGGGAAGGAGAGCAACTTGACTTATACAATTTAGAATAGAAATTTAGTGAAAATCTCCATAATGTCCATTTTATCCTCCACTGTTTGACCATCCTCTGAGATCATTACTGTAATCTCCTTTTTATCCTTTTCCATTGCCTGTAGCCTTTTTGCTAAAGTTGTTTTCCAATTTTTGTTGTTCCAGGCCCATCGTCTTTTCAGATCATAGAACTCTGTTGCTTCAATAAATTTCCTCAAATCCTTCAATTGACTTAATTTAGAACTGTTTCTTTCTTTAACAGCTTGTTGTAAAGTTTTTAGTTTGTTCTCTATTTCCTTGTGTTCTTCCTTCTATTTTTTGTTTCGCCAAGCTGTTTCTGAGATAATTACCCCCCTTAAAGTTGCCTTAAAGGCATCCCAGGAATCAATAATGTTTTCTTCAGATACAGAATTATCTTCCATAAAATATCTTATAGTATCCTGGATTTTAACCAAAAACAATTTATCTTGTAATAGTACATGATTCAATCGCCAGAGCCAAGTTCTCCAGAGTATTCAGAATTCAAAAAAAAATCCACAGCTACAGGACTATGATCTGAAATCAACCTATGTTCTATATTTGATTTAGTACCCAAACATTTAATTAATAACTCCCTTGAGGTTAAAATATAGTCCAGTCTTGAACAAGTCAGATGCTGACCTGAAAAATATGTATAATCTCTTACATCCTCATTCAAATCCCACCATATATCTACTAAATTGTTTAAATCCAGAAAAGTGCAGAGAATCTTAGCTTTATACTTGTCCCAACTTTGACTCTTGGAGGTTTTGTCAAACTTCTCCATTAAGGTACAATTCAAATTTCCTCCAATAATATAATGTCCTTCCCCCCATGTAAGCATGAGTTTATTCTACTCTGCTAAAAAATTATTGTAACCCTTAAAGGGGACATATACAGATCCCATTATGATAAAAGTATCATTGATTGGTAGAGAACCTCTACACCAGATTGCTACAGCTCAAAACTTTAAGGTAAGCAGTGCTTTCAGATCTTAACTTGATGAATAAATGAAGCAATGGAAGACACTTTTTAATCTTTGTAATGTGTGCCTGCATCAAAGTGTTTTACATATTTCCTTCTGAACTGTCACTTGGCTTTCAGTTCTATTATTTCATTGTTAGTCAGCGGAACAGCTTAGCATGTGCTGCTGCAAAGGAATGTCATGTACAGCCTTAAATTCAAACCCCTAAGAAAAAACACAAGAATCAGTTTGGACCGCTATTTCCACCTTCTCTCTCAAAGCCTTTCCGTTATTACTCCATTACCACTGTTATTGGTTCAGAAAATTGATGTAGGCATTAGAATTTAGGATAAAAAGTTCACGCTCACAGAGTTCAAGCAGCATAAAAGTGGTGTTAAAATCTGACCTTCCATCAAAACGGCTTCACCTTCTGATGAAAAAATCTTACTGGCGTCTTTGGCTGTTAGCAGTCTGGCGTGCATCTGAACACACATTCGGTTTAATCATTCAAGTCTAACTAGCGAATAAATGTTCAGCATTTCCCATTGAAAAAGGTAGTGTTAAACATTCTGCATTCATTGGGAAAATCAACTTTTAAGCAAGGGGAAAGGAGGAGAACTGCATGCCGTGCTAGCTAGCCCCCATACCTGCGCATTGTGTCACTATGTACCACACACCCCCAAGTACTATTTTAAAATTCTGATGCATGGATGCTGTTCCTATGACCCCATTTAGGTAAACACAATAGTTGGTGTTCACCTAGGGGCAGTAGTTTTCAAACTATAAAATGTTTTCTCCACCGCTAACTGAAAACAAGATGGCTACCACACAACAGTACTGAGGGCATTTGTGACTGAAAAAGGGGCTTTCATGAAAGAATGTGTTACTGTTGCATGGAACATATATATTTTCCCATAGAATATAATGGGAAACTTTAAACTTCAATATTTTTAAAACGGATTAATGTTTCCACCAAATCTTCAAAAGGCGCATCCTTGACCCAGTCTCCATATACCCTTAAAATGCCTGACCAGATGGATAAAGCATTCTGGCTGTGGAGATGAGCAAAGAATTTGCAAAAGTTGAGGATTTTACACACTTTGTGATGCTCTGCAGTTCTGCAATCGAAGAACTGACTGGAACGATAATTTGGAGATCCAGAGATCTATGGTATGGCAACATTCATGCCAAATTTCAGGTAACTCACATGAATGGTTGCAAAGTTATTAAAGTTCAAACTTTTGGGCTAAACATAGAAGTGGCCATGCAGCCCAAACTCTGTATATATGCATATGTGTGTGTATATATATATATAAGAGAGAGAGAGAGAGAGAGATGATAGAGGCAAAACTCAATTTAATGCATTAGTTAGGGTTGTTCCACAGTGATAAATGAGGGCTCAGCAAGAAAGAAGCCCCTGATTTTCGGCCATTACCTCATCTCGCACGGGGTGCGCTAGTTGCCAGTTCAACTCTACCCCATGAGATGTGTGAAGAAGCATAGGTATAGGAGAATGGGGTGAGAGTTAGGACTGACAACCCCAACGTGCACCCCGATGCTGGTTGGGGGTGTGGGCAGGGAGTCCAAGGGGGGCTTTCAACCCTAACACTGAATTTCCTCCCTTTTGTTGCTGTTGAACAACCCTAAATAATGCATTAAATGGATTTTTTTGCCTCTAATTTCCCTTCTTTTTGAGAATGATGATGAGAAATAGTGACTGTAATACAGCAGCGGGAGCGTGGAGCCCTCCCACCACGTGATGTCTTGTCACATAGTAACACGGTGCCCACAAACACAAATGGTAATGTGAATGGTGACGTAAAGTGAAATGCAAAGATAAACAGTACTGTAGACACAAATGGTTAAAATAACGCAAACACAAGCGCAAATGAAAACGCAAAGGGTAACGCACATGGTGGCATAGACAGGAACGGCAAGTAAAATGGGGATGGAACCGCAAGCGGAAGTGGTAACAGTAACAGTAATGTAGGTGCACAGGCTGGTTTTCCCCAAAATCTGCATAGAGAAAGACAGTGAGTACAAAGAATGTATGCATAATAATGGGTCTCGGAGCAGAAAATGAGGAGTTGGAATACTAAATTGTTTATATCTCAGGAACTATAAGACGTAGAAAAAAATTTAAAAGTGATATGATTTGTGACTTTCCTGGCTAGTTTTGTGCTTAGCCCCCAGTAGGGGGCTAAGCTTTTTTCCAACAAAAAGTCTGTATCTCACACCATTTCCGACATATGGGCCCTGAAAGGAGTGGCGAATGCTTTAATGTTATCCTCTGGGGAAAAAAGAGAAGTTTGGAGTGCCATAACTTTGGCTCCCTTTAATATTTTTTCACCAAACCACTAAAAGGTACATCTGTGGGATGTTGGCATTCTTCCCTCCAAATTTCAGCCCAAAAGAACAAACTGTTATTTTGCAGTAGGGCGGTTAAGGATTCCTGTAATGCGGCGGATGCCGTAAAGTTATCCTATGGGAAATAACGTCAATTTTGGAGTGCTGTAACTTGCTGACCTGTAATATTTTTTCACTGAAATACTTAAAGGCACATCTGTGAGATGTTGGCTGCATTCCCTCAAAATTGCAGCCCAAAAGACCAAACCGTTCTTTTGCAGCAGGGTGGCAAAGAAATGCTGTCATTTTTCCACAGCCTGAAAAAGTACTATCGAACTTTGCGAAAGCTTTCGCAAATTTATGCGAAAGTACTTTTTCCAGAAATTTGAAAAACATATTTCTGGGGTGTTTTACCCCAAAATAAAGACATGCCTAGCAACCTCAGGGTCCGACTAGGTGAATGCAAAAAGAATTAGGTTGCTAGAGGGTCCCAAATTTAAATGCCAAGCATTTTTATGATGACCAACTGAAAACAAAATGGTGGATTTGCAACAGTAAAAAGGCCATTTGCAAAAGTAAAAACTGCATTTGCGACACTCAAACTTTTTGTTAACTTTTCCCATTGACTTAAAATGGGAAATTGTTTTTCGAATAACTTTTGAACTGTTTAATATTTTTTCACGAAATCTTCAAAAGGAACATCGGAGACCCAGGCCGCACATTTCCTGAAGTTTTCGGACCTGTCAAGCAAACTGTGCAACCTGTATAGACAAGCAAAGAATTCCAAAAAAGCATAAACACGCACGCAGATCTCGCATAATAACTCCACAGCCATATATCCAAACAGTACAAAAGTTGAATGATCCCAAGATGTATGGTTCATGATCATGTATTCCAAATTTCAGGCAAATCTGTTGAATGGTTGCAAAGTTATTAAGCTACAAAATTTTAGGTTTAACATGTAAATGGCTCCTCAACCCTTACTAGGGTAGCACTACTAATATATATATATATATATATATATATATGTATATGTATATGTGTATATATATATACATTGTAAAAACTGCATTAATGCATCAGTTAGAATTAATAAATGACACAGACAAAAGTTTGGAAATTCGGTCTAAGGTTTACTTACACCCCTCAACCTTGTTACCCCACTTTCAGCCCCCCACTCCATACACCAACAGGCATCAGAGTGTGTTGGGGGTCATCGGCCTAACTCTCACTCCTTGCCATGTGTAAACAGGCTGAGGAGGTGCAGTATAGGAGAATGGTATGAGCCGTTAGGCCCGATGACCCTAACGTACACCCTGATGTCTTTTGGTGTGTGGAGGGTGGGGTGGGATGGGCTGGTAGGGTTGGTAAACCTAACACTGAATGTATTTCCACATTTTGTTAGTGTACAATCAACAATAACTGATGTATTAAGAAAGTCTTTTGCAATGAATTTCCTTTTTTTTTAGAAAGTGTAATGTAACTGGTATGTTGTTGTAGGAGCACAGGCCTTCTGGGTCCTGCACTCCCCTCACACTGCCCATTTCTGCATACTGATATCCATATGTTGGAGCACAGACCCTCTGGGCCCTTTGCTTCCACTCAGGAACTGTGCTCCCATCACACTGCCCATTTTTGGCATAATGATATGCATATTTGGGAGCACAGGCCCTCCGGGCCCTGCGCTCCCAGTTACACATAAGTATGGATACATACCACACTCCTATAGTCATGAAAAGGAACCCTTGCAACACTAATTTGGCAATATCTCACTAACCATAGCAATCGAGGAAAAAGTCATATTGCAGTTCTAATCATGGCTTCAGAATCTCCACCGGGGCTGGTTGAGGTGCTGGAAGCCACACTTTGTGCTATGCCGGTGATCTGGCTTCGGGTATGGGCTTGGGCCGGTGGTGTTTGGCAGGGGGAGGGAGGATTGAGAGTCCCAACTAATGCTGTCCTCCCTCTAGGGTGGGATACCAGGGGTGTAGTATGCACCCAATGTCCTGAGAGAGCGCTGGTGGAAACACAAGCTCTCATGGAGTTGGCAGCTCTGTCTAATGGAGTCTGGGAGGGGGAATATCTATAGGCACTTGAGACGGATGTCTCAGCACATCTCCTCTCTGGATGCTTGCATCCTTGCGCCAGTGTCTCAGGGGGCTGGGACAGGGGAAACCACAGAAAAATGGGAAAATACCCCTCGGTAGACCTAGATGATGATTGCTCCATGCCATCCAAGGCCACCGAATCTGGACAGACCCCACTGTGCAGGAGAAAGTAAGAGGTAAAATAAAAAAAAAGACTCCACTGGGGCTTAGGTCACCTAAAGGTGTACTAAGGTCACCACAGCGAAAAATTCATTTTTTGAACCATTTTTGAGATATGGGCACTAAAAGATGCAGCAGACACCTCAGTGTTATCCTATGGGACATTTGGCAACTTCAGAGCACTATAACTATGCAACCATCATCGATTTTGTGACCAAAAGGTACATCTGTGAGGCCAGGGCTTGCTACACTACAAATGTCAGCCAAGAATGCCCTAACCATTATTTTACTATGCAATGGCAAAGAAACTGGCTCATTTGGGGCTTTAATTCTGTGAAATTCCACAACTTTCATGAAACTTCCATAGATCAACATAGAGTACTTTCACAAAACTAAAGAGTAGTGTTGCAACATTACTGGTACTTTCACAAAACTAAAGGTAGTGTCGCAACATTACTGGCACTTTCCTGACCCAACTTTCAAGATTCGGGTGCTAAAAGGTGGCACAGACACCGATATCTCAGTAATGTTTTCCATAGATGCCTTTTGCTGGTTTACTGGAAAAATTTACACAAGTTCCATTGTAAATGTAGCGTAATGTAATGTGTAATATAGGAGGCAGTATAGCGCAGTGGGTTAAGGCTCTGAGCTGCAGATCTGGAGACCTGGATTTGGATCCCACAGTCACATTGGTGCATACTGTGTGATTCTGAGAAAGTCACTTAACTTCCTTGTGCTCCCAGTTTGCATCTGGAAACAAGCTTCAGCTTAGTGTGCTACTCCTGTCCTTGTGGGAGGGCCCTGCATTCTTGTAAAGCTGAAATTCAGGTATGTTGTAAATAAATGACAGCTGCACTGTTCATGAGGAGGTATGACAAAATGTCAATGCTGAAAATCTGTAGTGAAAATATTAAACATTTGTGAATTTATGAGCGTGCATTTAAACTGCGCAATGCACACTCGAAATGTGGTCAATTTTTGGATATTTTTCACAAAATTTTCAACATGTTTTTTTTTTTGGGACCTCCCCTCATGAACACTGGTGCTGTGATTTTGTTAATCCATCCTGAAAGTTGATTTCACACATCGACCATGCCATTCTCCGCCACAGGTGTGAAAACACGTTTTGTGCATGATGTGTAAAATGACAGCTCTACTGTTCATGATGAGGTGTGACAAAATGTCAATGTTGAAAATCTGGAGTGAAAATATTAAAAATTGGGGAATTTACGAGCGTGCATTGAACCCGCACAACACACAGTTGTAATGGGGTCATTCTTTGGTATTTTTTCATCAGATTTGCAACATTAGCTTTTTGGGACCCCACCTCATGAACAGTGGCACTGTTATTTCATGAATCAGTCCCGCAAGGTGATTATGTGCAGGGACTTCAAAACACCTTCTGGGATCAAGAAACAAAATGACAGTGACAGTGTTCATGAGATGGGGTCCCAAGAACCCCATGTTGAAAATTTGGGGTAAAAATTCCAGAAAAAGGCTGAGATATCAACCTTAGTTGAACCCCCCTTCCCCACTGACTCCCATTATAACACTTACCTTTGATTCTTCATTTTGCGGTTTGGCTTTGCAGAGTGCAGATGTGTGTCTGGTCCTGAGAAGATCGCTGTTCCCAACATTTGGAGGGTAAGTATGGGTCAAGGGGGTGCTGGGAGGTGGGTGCTCAGTGGGATGGGGGCAGGGAAGGGAGGACTGGGGAGATGATGATGGACCATTTTCATTTTGATAGGGAAAAAAAGATGGTGATGGACAGTTTTCTTACATTACAGGGGGGCACAAAGGTTTAGGCATACTGGGGTGGGTTCCCATTGTGCCACATGAGTTTTGGGGGAATACATGCTGCTGACAGGGGGATTGGGCACCCCCATTGGCAAATTCATTAAAAAAAAAAAACTAACACACTAGGGTGGGCTCCCAGTGTGCCACATGATTTTTGCGGGGGGAACATGATGCCAAGAGGGGGATTAGGCACCCCTTTGGTAAGTGTTTTTCAAAAAAAAAAGTAATTTTGGGCACACTAGGGTGGGCTCCCAGTGTGCCACATGAGTTTGGGGAACATGTTGCCAACAGGTGGAATGGGCACCCCTGTCGGCAAGTGTTTTAAAAAAACAACATGTTTTGGGCACACTGGGGTGGGCTCCCAGTGTGCTATGAGTTTTGAGGGGGTGAGGACAGACATGATTACAACATGGGCATTGATCACCCGATGTTTGCGCAGTTAGTCTTCTGTGCACAGAACAGGAATTCGATACAGGATCCTGCAACAAAAATTTAAATGCAGGATTCTGCATCGAATATGAAAGACATCGAGTCCCCAGTTGGTTCCTCATTTTGTTAGGTAAACACTTGTGCTTATCTAATGAGGGACACAGGAACATGGTGGAACCATTACTTTGGCCCAAAAGAGGCCACAAAAGCATTTAGTTTTTTTCTTTATGGGGTAGAATACTGCCGGCAGCTTGATGCTTTTGCAAATGTGAAAGTGCCACATCCGTTTCTTTCGAAAATTGCAATAGTGAGAGTGAGGAGGGGAATCTGGAAAAAGCATTTTGGGGTTCAGATTTAAAATCTGATGCCCTAAGTGTGTTCCTCGGACCCCTATTAGGTAAACACAACAATCTGTGTTTGCCTAGGGCCATTATTTTTTAAATGGCAAGCGTTTTTAGCTACCACTAACTGAAACAAGATGGTGGCCATTGCTTTCACAAATAGGGCATTTGAAAATGCTGGTGGCAGCTTTCAAGAGACAAAAATATTTTTTTACCTATGACTATAATGGGAAACATGTTTTTTTTAATTACTTAATATTTTTTCATCAGATCTTCGAAAGGCACATCAGTGACCCAGATTGCATTTTCCCTGAAGATTTCAGACCAAATGGACAAATTGCGCGGGCTGTAGCCATGAGCAAAGAAACACGCAAAATACCCTGTTTTTCTGCAACAGCTGCATAGAGAAACACAAGGGTCCAGATATTCAAACTGCGCCAGGCTGTGGTGCAAGCCTGGGTGCAGCTCAACTTAGTTGCGCACGGTTGTGGCCTGGGCAATATTCAACGGAGCTGCACTATGGCGCAACAGCTTTGAATATTGCACCCTGGCCCCCCCACTGTGCATGGCGCAGTGGCACTGCACCAGTGCAAGTGGTCAGAGTGGAGCATGGAGATGTGGTGGCGAAAGTGCCATTGCGCCATGCACAGCACCTGCAATATTCAAATGGGGACATGCAAATGGGGCCATAAGTTATGCAAGGTGCACAGGGGGCCATTTGCATCTCATTATGGCCTCATTTGCATTCCATTAGCATGCAGGTGTGCCGATTCCCGATGACTTGCGGCTGGCACCCTGCCAGGCAGCAGCCGCCGGGGACCGACGCCCCCTGCAGCCCGACTGCGGGAAGTCCCGTAAGAGAAAACAAATGTCCAATATCCCTGGTGGTCCAGTTGACTGCATGGAGCCCAATCGCAGGCATCATTAATCACCCACCCAAGTCCAATATCCCTGGTGATCTAGTGTACCCCCCCACCCCACCTGCCCACTGAGCCTCACCACCCGCCTCCCATCAGCCGGTGGGCGGCAGCACCCACCGCTTGCCGCCCGCTGCCCGCCAACTAACAGCTCGGTAGGGATGCATGCCCATTGGTTTACAGCATGAGCCAATGGGAGTGCAGCCATAACAGACATAGTCCAGATATGTGAATGAATTCATTCACATATCTGGACTGAGTAGTATGGTATGGTTGCATGCCCATTGGCTCATGCTGTGAACCAATGGCGGCAGTCTCACCGGTGTCAGTCGAGCGGCAGGCAGGTGGGGGTGCTGTCACTGCCGGCTGATGGGGGGAGCGGGTGGTGGGGCTCAGTGGGCAGGTGGGGTGGGGGCACACTAGATCACCAGGATATTGGACTTGGGGTGATTAATGACGCCCGCGATCAGGCTCCATGCAGTCCACTGGATCACCAGGGATATTGGACTTGGGGGGGCCATTATAGATGCCTGCGATCGAGGCATGGGGGGCACTGCAAGGCATGGCAGGAACTTGGGTGGCCACCCACAGGTGGCAGCTGCTGTGTTGCGCCGTGCAATGTGGCAGCTCACCTGTGGGTGGCTATCACTTGTTCCTTTTTTGGGGGGCATAACTTTGTGCAGGCGCAGGTAGGGGGTGCATATGCGAGGACTCTGCACAGCCTGGGGCTGAATATTGGGCTGTGCAGGTTATGCATGGGCACGCCCCTACCTGTGCCTGCATATTACTGATGTGTTTGGCGATCGTGGGATTTCCAGCGGCGCACTTTTCCCTTTTGAATATCACGCCGGGGTGCATCAGTGGGTTGTGCATGGTGCAACACTGTTGCACCATGCACAATCCTTTTGAATATCTGGGCCAGTGTGTACAAGGAATGTATGCATAATAATGGGCCTCGGAGCCGAAAATGAGGTGTTGGAATACTAAATTGCTTATATCTCAGTAACCATACAACGTAGAAAAAAAAAATCACATGATTCATGATTTTCCTGGCTATGTTTTCACTGAATGTGTAGGCATAGTGTCATGATGAAAATTCCACATCTCGCACCGTTTTTGAGATACAAGCTCCAAAAGGTGCGGCGTACACTACCATATTAGTCTAAGGGAAAAATGTCAACTTCAGAGTACCGTAACTTTTCAACCATGCAATATTTTTTCACCAAACCACCATAAGTCACATCTGTGAGATGTTGGCTGCCTTCCCTCCAAATGTTAGCTCAAAAGACCAAACCATTCTTTTGCAGCAGGGTGGCAAAGAACTGCTGCCATGTTGGCCATAGTCTGAAAAAGTAGTGTCGTGATTTGCAAAACTTTCACAAAATGTTTGCGAAAGTGTCATGAGTGCGACATTACTTTGCGACACTACTGTTTCCAGAAATTTGAAAAACATATTTCTGGGGTGTTTAACCCCAAAATAAAGACATGGCTAGCATCCTCAGGGCCTGACTAGGTAAACACAAAAATAATTGTGTCCCTAGATGGTCCCAATTTTAAATGCCAAGCATTCTTCTGATCAGTAACTGAAAAAAAAATAGTGGATTTGCATTACTACTAGGGCCATTTGAGACACAAAAAAGTGCATTTGCAACACTTTCGAACTTTTTGTTAACTTTTCCCATTGACTTATAATGGGAACTTGTTTTTTGAATAACTTTTGAACCGTTCAATATTTTTTCATGAAATCTTCAAAAGGCACATCAGGGACCCTGGTGCATGTTCCCTGAAGTTTTCAGACTGGTCGCACAAACCGTGAGACCTGTAGGCGAGAGCAGAGAATTCACAAAAAAGGGTAATTGCGCTTTCGGTTGTCATTTAATAACTCTGCAGTCGTATATCTGACTGGTATAAAAGTTGGCAGATCCTAAGATCTACTATGCCCAATTGTGTGTACCAAATTTAAGGCAAATCTGTTGAATGGTGGCAAAGTTATTAAAGTGCAAAATTTCACCCTTTAACCTTAAAAGTGCTAATCAACCCTAACTATGGTAGCACTACCGTACTACCATTATATATATATATATATATATATATACACACTTGCAAAAACATCATTAATGCATAAGTTAGGGTGTATACTATGCTGACAAAAGTTTGGAAATTCGATGTTAGGGTTACCAACCCCTACTACCCCATCCCCACCCCCTACCCTCCACACACCAACAGGCATCAGGGTGTGCGTTGGGGTCATCAGCCTAACTCTCACCCCATTCCTTGTGTAAACAGGCAGAGTTGGTGCAGTATAGCAGAATGGGGTGAGCTTTAGGACTGATGACCCTAAGGCGCACCCTGATACCTTTTTGGTGTGTGGAGGGTGGGGGGTGGGGATGGGCAGGTAGGGGTTGGAAACACTAACAGTGACTTTCCACATTTTTGTTAGTGTACTATCAACCCTAACTGATGTATTAACAAAGTGTTTTGCAATGAATTTCCCTTCTTTTTCAGAAAGTGTATTGTAACTAGCTTGTTGTTGTAGGAGCACAGGCCCTGTGGGCGCAGCACTCCCCTCACATTTCCCATTTCTGCATACTGATATCTATATGTGGGACCACAGACCCACTGGGACCTTTGCTTCCACTCAAGAACTGTGTTCCCATCACACTTCCCATTTTTTGCATAATGATATGCATATGTGAGAGCACGGGTCCTCCGGGCCCTGCGCTCCCATTTACCCAAAAGTACGGAGACATACGACACCCCTATAGTCATGAAAAGGAACCTTTGCAATGCTAATTTGGCAATAGCTCATTAACCATAGCAATCAAGGAAAAAGTCCCACTGCAGTTGTAATCATGGCTTCAAAACCTCCACTGGGGCTTAGTCCACCTAAAGGTGTACTAAAGTCACCACAACAAAAAATTCATTTTTCAAACCATTTTCAAGTTAAGGGGCCAAAAGATGCAGCAGGCAGCTCAGTGTTATCCTATGGGACATTTGGCAACTTCAGAGCACTATAACTATGGAACCATCATCAATTTTGTGACCAAATCACCAAAAGGCACATCTGCGAGGCCAGGGCTTGCTAGACCACAAAATTCAACCAAAAAAGGCCTAACCATTATTTTGCTATGAAATGGCAAAGAAACTGGCTCATTTGGGGCTTTAATTCTGTGAAATTCCACAACTTTCAAAAACTTCCATAGATGGGCACTGGGGTGGGCTCCCAGTGTGTCACATGATTTTGAGGGGAGCTGCTGTCAACAGGGGGATTGGGGACCCCATCAGTAAGTGTTTTTCAAAAACAAAAAGACATTTTGGGCACACTGGGGTGGGCTCCCAGTGTACCACATGAGTTTTGGGGGAACATGTTGTCAACAGGGGGATTGGGCACCCCTGTCGGCAAGTGTTTAAATAAAAAAATGTTTTGGGCACACTGGAGTGGGTTCCCAGTGTGCTGTGAGTTTTGAGGGGTGAGGGGAGACATGATTACAACATGGGGATTGGGCACCCCGATTTCAGAGCAGTTAGTCTTCTGTGCACAAAACAGTAATTCGATGCAGGATCCCACATCAACAATTTCAAGGCAGGATTCTGCATTGACGATGAAAGACATCAAGTCCCCAGCTGATTTTCCTCATTTTGTTAGGTACACACTTGTGCTTATCTAATGGGAGACAGAGGAACATGGTGGGACCATTACTTTGGCCCAAAAGAGGCCACAAAAGCATTTATTTTTTTTTCTTTATGGGGTAGAATACTGCTGGCAGTGTGACACTTTTGCAAATGCAAAAGTGCCAAATTAATTTCTTTTGAAAACTGCAATAGTGGGGTGGGGGGACAAATCTGAAAAAAAGGATTTTGGGACTCAGATTAAAAATCTGATTCCCTAAGCATGTTCCTCGGCCCCCTATTAGGTAAACCCAACAATCTGTGTTTACCCAGGGCCATTATTTTTTAAATTGCAAGCATTTTAGCTACCACTAACTGAAACAAGATGGTGGCCGTTGCTTTTGCAAATAGGGCATTTGCAAAAGCAGGTGGCAGCTCTCAAAAGACACAAATATTTTTTTCCCACTGACTATAATGGGAAACTTGTTTTTTGAGTTACTTTTGAATGATTTAATATTTTTTCACCAGACCTTCGAAAGGCACATCAGTGACCCAGACTGCATTGTTCCCTGGAGATTTCAGACCAAATGGACAAATTGTGCTGGCTGTAGTCATGAGCAAAGAAACATGCAAAAAAACCTTTTTTTGCAGTGTAGTGGAGGAGAGGCAGGTAGACAGAAGGGCCAGAAGGGAGAAGCAGGAAAAGGAGCAGACTCCCTCTAGTGTTAGGTCAGTATAAGCTGATAATGGAAAAGTGGGAACAGTAATCAGAGCAGCAGGAAGTCATGTGATGGGGTAGTCCTTAAATTAAGGGATGCCCCTGAGTGGGAGGGTGGCTGGGGCATAGCATCAATGGGCTAACACCCTCAACAAACAGAATCTACAAGAGAGGCTGGAGGAATTACCTCTTAATGCCCCTCAGTCCACGTTGTCCCCAGTGTATGTTCCTTGCTTGCTGGCTGTATGTGTCTGAATAACTTTTGAACAGTTTAATATTTTTACACCAAATCTTAGAAAGACACATCAGTGACCCAGACTGCATCTTCCCTGAAGATTTCCGACCAACCATACAAATTGTGTGTGCTGTAGGTGCTAACAAAGAAACATGCAAAAGTCTGTTTTTAATTTGCGTTTTTGGGTGTTCTGCAGCTCTGCAACTGCTCATCTGACCATAACGCAACTTGCCAGATCCAGAGATCTCTGGTACCAGACCACACATGCACAATTTCAGGTAAATCTGTCATACGGTGATAAAGTTATTAAGATGCAAAATTTGGGGTTTAACATAGATGTTGCGCTGCAACCCTAACTATACTGCCACAACTGTGGCCCTATAATATAGATATATAAAGGGGATATGACATGGCCTGACTGAAGATATCATATTTATCTTCATGAGAGGCCAGTGATATCATGATATCTCACGAGTGGTGAAGCCGTGAGTGAGATATCTTGATGTCACTTTTCTCCAGTGAAGATAAATATTATATCTTCAGTTAGGCCATGTCATATTCTGTTTATATAATGTATGTTTTGGGATTTTGTTTATTTTACTATTGTAACTATATCAATAACAGTTGTCAGTCAGAATAATATTGGTAACATAGGGAGAAGTACAACAGCATAGTTTCTAAAATGTTTATTCATATATTCAGATACTGTTTTTGCAATAACAGTAGAGTTTTACAGCTTTCCCTGGTGCCACACTGTGATCATTGTGTGGTATTTTCCATGTTTTGACATTGTTTGAGTGGCACAGGTGTAGGAGGTTAAGGTTTGTCTCGTGCTGCTGTCGCGTGCCACTATAGTGCTTTTTTTAATAGATTTCTTGCTGCACAGCTGCAGAGCATTGTGTGGAATGGAGTGTTGCCCCTGTTTTAAGACTGGAGTCTCAGAATTCAGGTAGGGGTTGTACTTTCCCCCTGGAGGTATGAAAATTATGCATTTCTTTTTGTGACTGGATGCTGCCTGTAGTATTACGTGCATCTGCTGTGTGCATTTAGGTGTGAGCAGGGGAAGGAGCGAGTGATTTTTTTAAATTTAATTTCAGAGGGTTTTTTGGGTGGAAGCAGTGGTGGGGAGAGAAATATTTCTAGTACTGTTTCCACTGCTTTTGAACTGGTTGCACATTCGAGCTCGAGGTGTGTGTTGCCTGGGTAACTCTCATTCCGTGTCAAGGGTCATGATATGCAGCCATTTGCGGTCACTTGTGATTGAACTGCTTGAATTTTCACTGTCTGTGTGGAGTTGTACAGCATTTTTGAGAGTTGTTACTGTTATTTCTTTTTTTGAAGATAAAATGAGCTGTTTCTTGCTGTTGTACTTGGGGAAAGTAGTGGTCTTGTGGACTTTGTCTGCGGTTTTCTTTAGAAAGCTGGGCAGTCCGTTTTTGTGTTTGGGTACAGTGTGAAAGTATGAAGCTTTCTGATTTGATGTAGTGGCAAACATTTTCTTTGGAATATTTTTTTTAATTCAGAATAGTATTGCCATGTGCTACCGAAGTTTTGATTGATGAGAGATCTCACCAATGAATGGGTTCAGTACTGAAAGCTGTGTTCTGGAACAATGGGCAAAGTGTTCAAATGTTGATTGTAAAAAAATGACATATGGGAATGTGAAGATATCTCCATGATGTATAGGAACATGGAACTATCAGTATGACATATAAGAACATGAAGATATTAATGATATCTTCACTGGTTAGCTTAGATAACACTTTTTATACTAGGATTTATCCCAAAACTTACATTGTATATATATATATATATATATATATATGTGTGTATATATATTCATTGCAAAAAAAAACCTGTTAATGCATCAGTTAGGGTTGATTCCACACTGACAAAAGTATGGGAATTCGACATTAGGGCTACCAGTGCTACCACCCAATGCCACACCACCCCAACCTCCACACACCAACTGGCATTGCAGTGTGTGTTGAGATTGTCGAGTCTAAATCTAGCCCCATTCTCCTATACTGAATGACCTCAGCTTGTTTACAAATGGAATGGGGTGAGAGTTAGGCCCAATGACCACAACTCACACCCCGATGCCTGTTGGTGTGTGTAGGGTGGGGGGTTGGGCATGGGGTAGTAGGGTTGGTAACCCTAACGTCGAATTTCGACACTTTTTTGGTGTAGAATCAACTTTAACTGATGCATTAATGGAGCTTTTTGCAATGAATTTCCCTTCTTTTTGAGAGAGTGAAATGTTACTCATATAGAATTCATAGGTGGGAGCACGGACATAGAAACATAGAAGTTGATGGCAGATAAGGACCGCAAGGCCCATCCGGTCTGCCCATTTCTTTTTCTAGCTTATGAATGTGCCATAGGCCTTTGCTCTGTCAATGGCCTATCTGTTCATACTCATCTGTATTGCTCCCTTATTCCTGTCCCATGTCTGTTTGAAGTCCTGAACTGTATTCATATCCACCACTTCCTGAAGTAGGCTGTTCCATTCATCCACCACCCTTTATGTGAAAAAGAACTTCCTCACATTACCCTTTAATTAGCCTCCCTCTAATCTCATGCTGTGTCCTCTTGTTCTGCTATTTTTCTTATATTGAAACATGTTAGACTCTTTCACCTTGTTAATGCCCTTAAGGTGTTTGAATGTTTCAATCATACCACCTCTCTCCCTCCTTTGCTCTAGGGTATACATACTGAGCTCAGTTAATCTGTCCTCATATGTTTTCTGATGCAGTCCCTGCACCATTTAGGTTGCCCTTCTCTGGACTGCCTCAATTTGGTTAATGTCCTTGTGAAGGTGTGGCCCAGTACTGCATGCAGTACTCCAGATGGGGCCTAACCAGTGTCTTGTAAAGAGGTATTATTACTCCTCTTCCAACTTGGTATACCCTACTAATACTCCCCAACATCCCTCTAGCCTTACCTACTGCTTTAGAGGTCTGCTTGGATGATTTCAGGTCATTGGTGATGATGACGCCCAAGTTTCTTTCTTCCCTTGTGATTGTCAGCAACTCCCCTCCCAGCCTATAGGTGGCTTCAGGGTTTCTCTTCGCTATGTGCATGATCTTGCACTTTTTTGTGTTAAACCCCAGTTGCCACTCTTCCAACCATTTTGCCAGTTTATCCAGATCTCTTCTCATTCTGCCCAACCCATCTGGATCATCTACTCTGCTGATGATCTTGGTGTCATCTGTAAACAGACAAACCTTACCCTTCAGTCCATCTGCAATGTCACTGATGAAGATATTGAAGAGGACTGGCCCCGGGACTGATCCCTGAGGTACCCCACTTGTAACTTGCATCTCTTCTGACTGTATACCATTTACCACCACTCTCTGTTTTCTGCCCGTCAACCAGTTTGCCACCCAGTTGACCAATGTCTGACCCACCCCAAGCCTACCCAGCTTATTAATCAATCTTCTATGTGGAACAGTATCGAAAGCTTTGCTGAAGTCAAGGCAGGCAACATCAACTGCTCCCCCTTGGTCAAGGCCCCTACTTTTCTGCGGCACAGTGGGACCAAGTTCTGCGGCAAGACTACCATTTGCTGCAGAACTTCTGCCGCAGTGGTTTGTAATTTCTGAGGAAGTTCTGCGGCACTAACAAACTACCACATCAAAGCGTCAGCTTGTCATCCTAACTTCACTTTCATGGCAGTGGTTATAGCAGTCAGGATTGTGAAAGGCACAGTAACACTAGTTCAAAAATTAACAGACTTATAGAAAAAATGTTATGCCTAAAAAGCAAAACAAATGTCTCTCCCTTAAGGTCCTAGCCTATTGCATTAATGACATATGCAGAGGGGACCTTGTGTGATAAATAAGGTATTTCTATACGCATGTTATCTATCCCACTAATGAGGTCTCTACTGTCTATCACTTATATATTTGTATGTGCTTTCTACACCACTCATGAGGTTCCCACTGTGTATCACTTATATATTTATATGCAGTCTGTAACATACATACAAATGTGTGTGTGTGTGTGTGTGTGTGTGTGTGTGTGTGAGAGAGACAGATCTGTATGTGTGTATATATATATATATATATATACATATTTTTAATTTCCATGAAATTGCATCCTCATTCATACAGGTCCCATTGGAAATGGAATAAACGGAATAGAGGAGTTATTGCAAAACTCATTTTTCATGTCAACCTGCTTCCCCTGACACACTGTGTAACACCATCAGGCCATGACATGCATGTGAACCAATTGTGAGATAGAGCTCTCCAGCCCATTGCAATGTGTCCACCGTGTAACAGAACACTGCACCATACCATCTCAGACTCCGAGCAGTGATGTGTTCCACTAGTCCTTGTGCTGCCCAGCCAGCTCCCACAGCTAATCTCTGAAGCTGAGTTGCCAGCACAGAAACACAGCATGCTACCTTCTAGCCCAACAGCTGTCCCTGCACACAACATTTCTCCATAACCTTTGGGTGATTCTTTCAACCAATGACAATATGTAATCAATAACCCTGGCAAAAATGCGTACAGTGCAATTATTTAACAGGTCTATTCTTTCAACAGGTCTACTCATAATTATATTCCACTTTCTGGGCATAATTATTTTATTTTTCTTAAAAATTACAGTTAAGTTCATTTTACCAGTTATTCATATCAGATGGCATCTCTATACCTTAAAGGCACAAATACGTTTGTAGAAAGTGAGGTAGGACTTAACAGGTCTGTGCTATTGACAAGGTTTTGTTTAAGTTGGCCCTAGTGCAATCGTGTAAGATTGAAAATTGTATTAGGCTGTAGTGCAGGTTGAGCAAATGTCACCATGCCTGATGTGTTGTGCCACTGTCTCTGGCAGTGGGAGCTGTGATAGATAAGTGACAGCCATTTCATTAGCTAATGTATGATGTTATAGCAATGATAACATCACATTCTGAGCATATAGGAGGGTTTGGGATATAAAGAGAGGGGAAGGGAACCAGATTCTATGGATAAACAGAAATATTAATAAAAAAATCACCAAGAGGAGTGAATTCTGCGTCACTGCAGAAGTTCTGCGGTAGATTGCAAGTTCCGCGCAAAGTTCTGTGGCCGCAGAATTCTAGGGGCCTTGCCTTTGGTCCACCACTCTGGTTACCCAGTCAAAGAAATCTATGAGATTAGTTTGACAGGACCTTCCTTTTGTAAACCCATGCTGTCTTGGATCCTGTGCTCCTATGGATTCCAGGTGTTGCACTATCCTTTCCTTAAGGAGTGTCTCCATAATCTTGCCCACTACTGAGGTAAGACTGACTGGTTTGTAGTTCCCTGCCTACTCCCTGCTACCTCTCTTGTGGAGCAGGATCATGTGAGCCCTTCTACAGTCTTCTGGGACCTCTTCTGTGCTCAGATACTCATTAAACAGTTCTGATAATGGCTCTGCTAGTTCCGCCCTTAGCTCCTCTAGTACCCTGGGGTGTATGCCATCAGGTCCCACTGTCTTGTCCACCCTGAGTTTATGGAGCTCTTGTAGGATCCTTTCTTTTGTGAAGAGATCCTCCAGGCCCTGTGCTTCCATGAATCCATAACTGTGTCTTCAGGTTAGCAAGATGGAATCCATAGGTGGGAGCATGGGCTCTCTGGGCCCTGCACTACTACTCACCCATAAGTATGTCCTCAGGTTTGCAAAATGGCATCCATACATGGGAGTGCAGGCCCTCCAGGCTCTGCACTCCTACCCACCCAAAGCTATGTCCTCATGTTTCCAAAAATGTTATTCATAGAGGGGATTGTGGGCCCTCCTGGCCCTGCACTCCCATCCACCCATAGCTATGTTCTCAGGTTTGCAAAATGGTATCCATAGATGGAAGCATGGGGCCTCAGGGCCCTGCACTCATACCCACCCATAACTATGTCATCAGGTTTGGAAAATGGTATCCATACAAGGGAGCAGTGGTCCTCTGGGCCCTGCACTCCTACCCACACATGAGTGTAGAGGCATAACGTAGGAGAGCCCAGTGCTCCCAGTTTAGCATAAATAGTATGCATAGGTGGGAGCACGGGGCCCAGACCTACACATAAGTACAGACACATAGCGTAGGCCTAGAGACATTCCAAGCAACCTTCATAATGTTTATTTGGCAATACTGTGTCTCAGTAACTGTAGCAAATGTGAAAGAAATTATTTCACAATTGTATTCATGACCTAGCCTTCTCCATGCAAGCTCAGTGTACTAAGCTGCACTTAGCAAAAAATCTGTATCTCGAATAATTTTTGAGATATAGATGCTGAAAGGCACCGAGACTGCCACAATGTAATCCTATGGGAAAATGTGCAAATTTGTAGTGCTATAACTTTGCAGCTGGTGTAATATTTTTTCACCAAACCAGCAAATGGCACATCTGTGGTGCAAGGGCTTGCCATCCTGCAAATTTCAGCCCAAAACTCCAAACCTTGTAGTGGGAGTGAGGTGGCAAAGTAACCATGCTTTAGGTGGATGCCACAATATTGACTACCAAAAAGACACATCTGTGGAGCAAGGGATTGCCACCCTGCAAATTTCAGACCAAAAGTCCAAACCCTGTGGTGGCAAAGAAATGGTAATTGTGGGGGCAGTAATGTCACAAATTGCGACAGTTTTGGTAGATTTGTGGCAGTACAAGCACAAAACTTTGGCAAATTTGAAAAAAGTTTCATGCTTGTACTGTGACAAATTGTGGCAGCACTAACAGCCCAATTAAAATAAACATGTTTCTGAGTACTATTTTAAAATTCTGATACATGGTTGCTGTTCCTAGGACTCCATTTAGATAAACACAACAGTTGATGTTTACCTAGGGGCAGTAGTTTTCAAACTATAATATTTTTTCTCCACTGCTAACTGAAAACAAGACAGCTACCACACAACAGTACTGAGGACATTTGTGACAGAAAAAGGCACTTTTATGAAAGAATCTATCACTGTCACATAGAACATACTGTATATTTTTTCCCATAGAATATAATGAGAAACTTTAAACTTCAATAACTTTTTAATGGATTAATATGTTTTCACCAAATCTTCAAAAGGTGCATCCTTGACCCAGTCTCCATAAACCCTGAAAATGTCAGACCAGATGGACAAAGCATTTGGGCTGTGGAGACGAGCAAAGAATTTTCAAAGGTTAAGGATTTTTCACACTTTTCAATGCTCTGCAGCTCCACAATCGAATATCCAACTGGAACAATAATTTCCAGATTCAGAGATCTATGGTATGACAATGTGTATGCCAAATTTCGTATGAATCAGAATAATGGTTGCAAAGGTATTAAAGGTCAAACTTTTGTTCTTAACATTGCAGTAGTGGTGGGCAAAGTGGCCAAAATTCACTCCGCGAAGTGATTCACGGTGTAATGCAGAATCTGAGATGTATGCCATAATGAAAATGGAGTACTTCACATCATGGCGAGGAGCACGAAGTCCATTGAAACCAATGGCTTCACCTTATTCCGCCTTCCCCAAACCACTTCTCCACCAATTTTAAGGCAAAGTACATTGAAATCAATGTACTTTGCATCACTTCACCTTGTTATTGAGCTCCAAGGTGAACTTGCAGTGCTTCATGGGATGGCAGGTCACATGGGCCCTAGATTGTTTTGCACAGCCTCAGTTCTGTGTAGTGTGTGTGCAGTGGAAGATGGAGACAGTTTCTTCTCAGAGCTCTGCGATTCAAATCCTCTAAAAGCTGTTAAAAAAGCCTTTTTGAGCCATTTTTTTGCTCAAAATTTAGTTCATCAATTGTAGAAAACCCTCCTGTGCTCATATCATCAAGTGTTTATTGTTTGTGTGTGGATTTTGAATGTTAATTTAGAACAGTCAGTCTGTGTACTGTGAAGTGTGCTTTCGGGGAAGGGCATATCTGTGGTATAGCTAGATTAACTGGGAGAAAAAGGCATTCTTTCTGTTTTGGTTATATTTTTCTTGTATAACTGTGTTAATGTACACGCAGTACCATTTTCAGTAATTCTTGACTTTTTTTCCTGATTGTTGTGGTGCAGCAGTGTCTAATTTCAGTTTGTTAAAAACATTTGGTTACATTATTAAAGGTTTTCTATTTGCTATGCATTATTTGTAGTGTGTGTGTGTGTGTGTGTGAGTGTGTATGCGATGCGTGCCATTAAATCAGACACCTTTTATTGTGCCACAGAGTAATTGCAGCAGTCTGAACCTGCTACCCACCGCACCTGCATGAATTTTTTATACTGCTTTGTGGTATCTTTACTGGTAGTGGACTGTTACTGCCGTGCACTACCCCCACCCCAACTGGCGAAAGGTATTCTTTTCCAGATGTGGATTTGTGACTTGTGAACACTGGTTAGGTGTTGTTGTGCCTTTGTGTCTGCATCTCTTGAGTGCACAGCACAATCTTAATCTGTCTGTACATTTGCAGTACACCATTAATTCTGGGAGACTTTGCATTTCTTGTTACGCTCTCATTTCACTTTGTCAGCAATGGGGAATTTTCTGGACAAAAGACAGTAGCATTTGGGGATGCAAATTAATTCTGGTGACTGTGTGTGACCACTGTATACATAACAGAGTGCACCATTGATTCTGTGAGATTTTGCATTTCTTGTTACCCTCTCATTTCACTTTGTCAGCACTGGGGAGTTTTCTGGACACAAGACAGTAGCATTTTGGGGATGCGCATTAATCCTGGTGACTGTGTGTGACCACTGTGTACATGACAGAGTGCACCGTTAGTTCTGGGAGACTTTGCATTTTTTGTTACCTTCTCATTTCACTTCATCAGCACTGAGAAATTTTCTAGACAGAAGACAGTAGCATTTGGAGGATGCAAATTAATTCTGGTGACTGTGTGTAACCAATGTGCACATGACCAAATGAGCCATTAATTCTGGGAGACTTTGCATTTTTTGTTACCCTCTCATTTCACTTTGTCAACACTGGGGAACTTTCAGTACACAAGACAGTAGCTTTTTGGGGATGCACATTAATTCAGGTGACTGTATGTGTGAGGGGCTACCAATATTGTTGTCACGTTGCCTTACTTCACGTTAAGGCAGAATGACAACGCGAAGTATTAATTACAAGGTGAAGTGAGCCTTTTGTATTGGCCATTCTGCATAGTAGAGTGACAATGCTAAGTACCCACTTCGTGTTCACTTCGCCAGCAAAATTTAAATTCACTGCATCTCTACAAAGAAGTGGCCGTGCAGCCCCCCTTCCTCTCTCTCCATATATATATAGATATATATATATATATCTATATATATATAAAATACAAAATCACACATGCCCACACAATGCAAAGCATCATGGGCTGCATATGCAAATCACCACAGAATGTTATGCTGGTTCAACTTTAAGCAGAATTGCATGGTGCTGAAAGGCCTCTCACACAGTTTGCAAAGGGTGCAAACAGATGACATAGACACTTGTTTCGTCCTACCAGGACTCATCAGTATGCCTCGTCTGTTTGACACCCCAGTGGAATGAACCAGCTACCCTAAGACAGTGTGTCTTGGTTATGTTGTGGTGAACCCATTAAAATAAAAAACTATTTAAAAGACAAAGAACCTCTGAGCACAAATACAGAGGCAAGGGTTACCCCAAAGGGCATTTGGCTGGGAAGCCAAGTTTCAAGAAAATACAAAATCACACATGCCCACACAATGCAAAGCATCATGGGCCTCAGTGTTTGTGCACAGAGGTTCTTTGTCTTTTAAATAGTTTTTTATTTTAATGGGTTCACCACAACATAACCAAGACACACTGTCTTAGGGTAGCTGGTTCATTCCACTGGGGTGTCAAACAGAAGAGGCATACTGATGAGTCCTGGTGGGACGAAACACATGTCTATGTCACCTGTTAGCACCCTTTACAAACCATGTGAGAGGCCTTTTGGCACCATGCAATTCTGCTTAAAGTTGAACTAGCATAACATTCTGTGGTGATTTGCATATGCAGCCCATGATGCTTTGCATTGTGTGGTCATGTGTGATTTTGTATTTTCTTGAAACTTGGCTTCCCAGCCAAATGCCCTTTGGGGTAATCCTTGCCTCAGTGTTTGTGCACAGAGGTTCTTTGTCTTATATATATATATATATATATATATATATATATATATATATATATTCATTGCAAAAAACTTAATTAATGCATCAGTTAGGTGGATAGTACGGACAAAAGTTTGAAAATTTGGTGTTAGGGTTAGCAACCCCTACTACATCATTCCCAACCCCCACCCTCTGCACACCAACAGGCATCAGGGTGTGCATTGGGGTCATCAGCCTAACTCTCTCCCCATTCCGTGTGTAAACAGGCTGAAGTGGTGAAGTATAGGAGAATGGGGTGAGCTTTAGGCCCTATGACCCTAACGCACATCCTGATGCCTTTTGATGTGTGAAGGGTGGGGGCTGGGGATGGGCTGGTAGGAGCTGGTAACCCTAACACTGAATTTCTACATTTTTGTTAGTGTACTATCAAGCCTAAGTGATGCATTAACAAAGTATTTTGCAATGTATTATATCCCAGTTCGGCTGGCCAAAATGGGCCACCTTCCCTCCGCTACCTGTACTAGGTGTGGTACATCAGAGGGAAATATCCTACATAAATTCTGGGATTGTGACAAGGTTGCCCCACAGTGGCAATCAATTCAAGAAAGGATAGATCCCCTGCTTGGACTAGATGGCCTCTTCACAGTAGAAATTTGTATTTTGGGATGTTACGCTAATACAGGGGTTAAGGAAAGAAGATTCCACATGGTTCTAATTTCCATTGTTGTTAAGAGACTGGTGCTTAGACATTGGATGGACCACATTTTGCTTACTTACTCTGAGTGGTTGAATGAGCTTTCATTGTATTTTAAGACAAAACATCTCTTTGCAAGCTCCAGGAACAGGCTTAAGCTCTTCAATAAAAAATGGGGTAAACTGTGTGCATTTTACCTGCATTAATTACCTGCTGTCTCTGCACTTTCCAAGTATATATGTTGATTCACAGCACAGTGTACTGGGAATAACAATGGGCACACTCCAGGGTTGGAGCGGGAGTGGGGTTGATAGCAGGGGGGTGCTTAGGTAGTGGTTATTATGTTTAGTCCAGATTCTTCTTGTTACCTTATTATGTAAGCAGCCTTTATTTTAAACTAATAAAGAGAGTGAATTTCCAAAAAAAAAAAAGTTTTTTACAATGAATGTCCCTTCTTTTTGAGAAAGTGTAATGTAACTGGTATGTTGTTGTAGGAACACGGGCCTTCTGGGCCCTGTGCTCCCCTCACACTGCCCATTTCTGCATACTGATATCCATACGTGGAAGCACGGGCCCTCTGGGCCCGTGTTTCCACTCAGGACCTGCATTCCCATCACATTGCCCATTTTTTGCACAATGATATGCACATGTGGGAGCATGGGCCCTCCAGGTCCTGCGCTCCCACTCATGCATAAGTACGGAGTCATACCACACCCCTATAGTCATGAAAAGGGACCCTTGCAACACTAATTTGGCAATATCTCATTAACCATAGCAATCAAGGAAAAAGTCCCACTGCAGTTGTAATCATGGCAACAAAAGCTACACGGGGGCTTAGTCCACCTATATGTGTACTACGGTCACTACATCGAAAAATTGATTTTTCAAACCATTTTCAAGATATGGGTACCAAAAGATGCAGCAGGCACCTCAGTGTTATCCTATGGGACATTTGGCAACTTCAGAGCACTGTAACTATGGAACCATCATCAATATTGTGACCAAATAACCAAAAGGCACATCTGTGAGGCGAGGGCTTGCTACAATACAAATTTCAGCCAAAAAAACCCTAATCATTTTTTTTTGCAATGAAACTGCAATGAAACTGGCTCATTTGGGGCTTTAAGTCTGTGAAATTCCACAACTTTTATAAAACTTCCATAGGTCAACATAGGGTACTTTCACAAAACTAAAAAGTAGTGTTGCAACACTACTGGTACTTTCACAAAACCAAAGGTAGTGTCACAACACTGCTGGCATTTTCCTGACCCACTTTCAAGATACGGGTGCCAAAAGGTGGTACAGATGCCAATATCTCAGTAATGTTTTCCATAGATGCCTTTTGCTGGTTTACTGGAAACATTTACACAAGTTCCATTGTAAATGTAGTGTAATGTTTTGAGTAATATAGGAGGCAGTATAGCGCAGTGGGTTAAGGCTCTGAGCTGCAGATCTGGAGACCTGGATTTGAACCCCATAGTCACCTAGGTGCATACTGTGTGATTCTAAGAACATCACTTACCTTCCTTGTGCTCTCAGGTTGTATCTGGAAACAAGCTTCAGCTTAGTGTGCTACTCCTGTTTGAACAACGTTCCCTTTCCCTAATGTAACTGGTATGTGGTTGTGGGAGCACAGGGCCTTCGGGTCCTGAGCTCCCATAACACTGAAAAGTTTTGTGTAATGGTATGCAAATGTGGGAGCATGGGCCCTCTGGGCCCTGCTCTACCACTTATACATATGTACTGGGATAGAAAGCAGGCCTACAAACATGAAAATGAACCCTCTGAACACTAATTTGCCAATTTCTCAGTAACTGTAGCAGCTATGAAAGAAATTCAACTTTGGTGGTATTCATGACATTGAAATGTCCACCAATGCTTAGTCCATAAACTGTGAGTAGTGAAAAATCTGTATCTCCAACTGTTTTTGAGAAATGAGTGCTGAAAGGCACCATGGGCATCACAATGTTCTTCTAGGGGTACTTTTCAACAAAAGCTAAATAAATAAATAAATAAACTTTGAAGTGCTATGGTGCTGCAGTATGGCTCCATACTTATGTGTAAGTGGGAATGCAGGGCTCAGAGGGCCCATGCTCCCACATATGCATACCATTATGCAAAAAATGGACAATGTGAAGGGAGCGCAGGGCCCAGTGGCTTAGTAGGTAGCACACTCACCTCTGAGGCTGGGAGATCAGAAGGCTGTTGGTTCAGTTCCCACATCTGGCACTTGGGTTAATATCCCAGTACTGACACTGTAGTGCAGCATGAGGGGGTGCTACACTTCTGAGGTGCCGTCTTTCAGATGAGACGTTAAACCGAGGTCCCATCTGCCTGGATTGGTGGTAGTTCAGGTGGATGTTAAAGATCCCATGGTACTTATCAAAAAGAGTAGGGGAATTTCTCCGGTGGCCTGGCCAAATTTCCCTCATTCTCTAAAAATGCCTCTAACAGCTTGGTCTGGTTCAGGGTCAGTTGGAATTCATCTGTATCCCCTTCCCCCAGGTCGTGCCTGAAAATAGGCAGGATTTGTCTAGTGCACTTACCTGGTCAACAAAAAACACTAAACTAAACTAAACACATACCAGTTACCTGTTACATTACAGTTTCTCAAAAAAAAGAAGGAAATTCATTGCAAACAACTTTGTTAATGCATCAGTTAGGGTTGCTGGCACAGCAGCAAAAGTATGGAAATGTGATGCTAGGGTTGCACTCCTACCACCCCACCTTCCTATCACCAACAGATGTTGGGGTGTGCCATGGGGTCATCAGGTCTAATTTTCACCCCATTCTCCTATGCTGTAGCATGTCAGCGTGTTTACATATGGAATGGGGTGAGAGTTGGAGTTGACAACCCCATGGCACACCCTAACGTCTGTGATGAGAGTGGAGGTGGTAAGGTGTGTAACCACCATCACATGTCCATACTTTTGTTTCTGTAGTCAATCTAACTAGCATTAACAGTGTTGTTTGCAATGAATACATTTCAAATATCTATATATATATATATATATATATATATATATATATACACACACACACACACATTGCAAAAATTTTGTTAATGCACCATTAGGGTTGAAGCATAAAAAATAGGGAAATGTGATCTTAGGGTTCCCAAGCATAAGACCCTGCTCCCACCCTTGGCTTCCAACCCTAAGTCCCACCTCCATCCTGCATGCAGGAACAGGTGTGAGGGGTATTCCTTGGGGTTGCAAACCCTAATGCTAGATCTGTTGGTTAGTCCCATGTAAGTATCCCAAGGTCTTTTGAATTTTCCACTTTATCAACCCCACCACTCATTCCAGCAGTCTGTTCCATGGCCCCACCACCCTCTCAGTAAAGAATTTCCCCCTGATGTCCTCTCAGAATCTTCCCCCTCCAGTTTGAATACATGCCCCCTAATGGACTTGTTCTCACTTATTCTGAAGATGCTGTCAACCCTCATCCTGTTAATGCTCTTCAAGTACTTGAATGTCTTAACCATATCCCTCCTCTCCCTCCTCCTCCAGTGTGTACAGGCCCAGATCCCACCGCCTCTCTTCATATGACTTCCCCTGCACCCCGTTCACCGTTTTGGTTGTCCTTCTCTGGACCCTTTCCAGCCTGTCCTTGTCCCCTTGCAAGTTTGGCCTCCAGAACTGGACCTCATATTCCAGGTGCAGTCTGACCATGGTTTTGTACAGTGGCATGATCACATCCCTCCTCCTGCTTGTAAATCCCCTCCCTATGCATGCTATCATTCTAAGTGCTTTCCCTGCTGCCCTGTCACACTGACTCTGGACTTTCAGGTAGTCTGAAATAGTGATCCTCAGGTCTCTTTCCTGATCTGTTACCCGCAGTTCTCCCCCCACCCCCCAAGCCAGTATTTTGTCTTTGGGTTATTACACCCTATATGCATAAATCTGCATTTTATTGCATTGAATTGCAGCTGCCACCTTTCTGACCACTTCTCCAGCCTAGCCAGATCCTCCCTCATACTTTCCAGCCCCCCATCATATCAGTCCTGTTACCGCAGGTATTCATGTCATATGCAAACAGACACACCTTCCGCTGTAGACCCTCTGTAATGTCCCCTATGTATATGTTTAAAAGTATGGGTCCTAGCACGGACCCTTGGGGAACCCCACTCATCACCTCTTCTTCCCTTGAGTGCACCCTATTCACCACAACCCTCAGTGTCTTCCCCTCTAACCAATGTTCTACCCAGTTTCTGAGCTCCTGAGCTGCCCACCTTGCCTATGAGTCTCCTGTGGGGGATGGTGTCAAAGGCCTTCTTGAAGCCCAGGTAGGCCACATCCACTGCCCCACCCTGGACCCATATCTCTGTAACTCTGTTAAAGAATTCAATTAGGCTGGCCTGGCAGGACCTACCACCCATGCATCCTTGTTGATTGTCATCCAGGAGGCCTTCCTCCTGTAGATATTTTATCAGTTTTTCCTTAATAAGTGCCTCCATTAGCTTACCAACTACAGAGGTAAGGCTAGCTGGGCAGTAATTTCCTGACTCCTCCCTTCCTTCCCCCTTTTTTATTTTATTTATTTTTGTCTTTGATAACCAGGTTGGCAAACTGATCCAGAGGACCATTTTCAGTTGCGACCTGGACCACCAGGGTGGCAAACATAACAAACATCAAAACAATACAGAGGTACAATTAGAATGAAACAGGACTGCCAAATACACTTGGTATGAGGTCAAATTACATAGTACAAATATTTCAGAGAAATCAGTACATACTGGTGTGGTGACATACATGAAGTGGCTGTGCAATATAAAAGGCTTTACATGGTGATTATTGTAAAGTATTACATGCAATGTACATACAGTCACCGGGGAGCCAAGGAAATAAATACAGTAAAATTAAGATTCAGTCTATTACCAAGAGTGGTATAGGCACAAGTCATAAACAGAAATGAAACTGAAGTTAAGTTGCAGAACCTGCTAACAGTTCAGAATAAAACAGGTAGTCATATCCAGATTGAACAGAGGAGCAGAACAGTTCGAGAGGGTAGGGGCACTGGAGGTAGGGTGGGAGCACGAATAGGTACTATGCCAAGATATGGACCCTGGTACTGCCTGGGGAACAGCTGCAGGTACAAGCGGCCTCTGCCAGGAGCTACGCCCTTAAGTGTGCTTTGAAAGACTGATGGGAGGGGGATGATAAGATGGACAAAGGAAGTCTATTCCAGAGGGAAGGGGCAGAGCAAGAGAAAGCTTTACAACCCATGGTAGTAGTAGTGAGAGGGACTTCCAGTGGGGGGACAGAGGAGGCCCGGAGACTCTGAGAGACCACTCTGTCAGTGAGTAGGGTGGAGTAGGGGGACAGCTGATGGTTCCTGAGTGCACTGTCAATGAGGCTGCCAAGTCAAACTGACCCTACAGAGACAGCCACACTAGGGACTGGTATAGCGAGGCAGTGGTGGGTGGTAAAAGGGGCTTGAAGGATGAAGCAGCCAATTGAGTTGTATGTGGTTTGTAAGAGGGTCTGTAGGAAAGAGGACACAGTAGAGTACATGGGGAGCAGTAGTCAAGGAGGGGCAGGAAGTTTCCTTGAGCAATGGTTAGGTGTGCTTTGGGGGACAGAAATTGATTTTGGTGGTAGGCAGCACCTAATGTTTGGTGGATTTTCATCACAGTGTTGCTAATGTGTTCGTTGAAAGTAAGAGAGGGGTCTAGGGTGATACCTAGATATTTAAAGGCTGAGACGGTTGTGAATGGAGGGCTGGCAGGGTAGCGATAAAGAGTGGAGTTTTTGACCCGGTTAACTTTGCTAGGAATGGCTTAGAGCCAAAGATCATGGCCTTTGTCTTTTTCTCATTAACGAGAAGTTTTCTGGAGAGGAACCAGCTCTGTGTGGCCTCAAAGTTTGCTGTGAGGGTAGTGGACAAGGACTCTATGGAACTATCACTGTGGTATATAATTAAGTCATCTGCATAGAGGATGACCTTGCAAGTGATGCTTTCAGCAGGGAGGTCATTAATAAACATAGAAAAAAATGGAGGCCCCAGTATTGAGCCATGAGGTACACATCAGTGTGGGTAGGCAGTGGAGCAGAGGAATTTTTACCAGAGATGATGGACTGTGACTTGCCTGAGAGGTGATTATGGAACCATGTGACCGTGTCTGGTGAACAGCCAAAGTTTAGCAGGGCAGAGTAGAGGAGATGGTGGTCTATGAGGTTGAAAGCCTTTGACAGATCCATAAATATAGTACCTGTGGCCCTGCCCTTGTCCATATTTTAAATGATATGGTTTGAGAAAAGTGCCAAGGTGGAGGAGGTACTATGGTGTTTGCAGAAGCCATGCTGGACAGAACACAGAAGGTACTATTTTTCTAGATGATCAGATAGTTTGTGGTGAATGATTTTCTCAAGTAATTTACTCAGATGAGGAAGTAGGGGGGTGAGCCTATAATTTTCAAGGGCAAGGGAATCCCCAGGCTTAAATATGGGTACGACATGAGTGTGCTTCCAAGAGTCAAGAACTGTTGCAGACGAAAGGGCGAGCTTGAAAATGTAGGTTGGTGCTTTACAATAACTGGGGAGAGCAGTTTCAGGAAGGTGGTGTATAGTACATCACTATATTGGCTACCTCAGGTAGGAAGTGTCTCTAAGAGTTTGGCAGTAGTTTTTAAGCCAATGGCCCTAAAGTAAAATGGAGGAACACATGCAATACTATGAGAGGGCTGGAATCATTGAGATTTGTGGAATAGATCGGAGGGAGACTGAGTAGAGAGCTTGCTAAGATAGGGAGAGAGGTCCGCAAACATTCTGTTGACAGTGTCTGTAATTGCACCAGGTTTAGTGATGGGATCTGAGGGTGAGTTCAATTGTGTTGTCTGCTTGTTAGACTTATGATTTAGGAGGGACCCTATTGAGGTCCAGAAACTGCATGGGTTAACGAGCATTTCTTTTTGCAAGTTGGTATAGTATCTGCGCTTTAACAACTAAACAGCCTGCTTGCGGGAATTGTGCAGTTGTCTGTATGCATTCCAGAGCTGGGGGAGGGAGATGGCTTTCCAAGTGTTGTCCCTCATTGTCATCTGGGACAGTAGTTCCTTGGATAGCCAGAGGATAAAGTATATGACTGGAGTTGAGACATCCCCGAATGAGTAGAGTATGGACCAGTTTGTAGTCCTGGAATTGGTAAGGACGGAGTCAAGGTCCTGGCATTGAAACTTTCTGAAAGGCAAGAGTTTGGGGGGAGGCCGGATTGATTTGGTTGTTAGGACAATGTTAAGACAATGTAAGTAGGGGTGTGGTCGCTGATGGAGTCGGACGTTGTGCCTGCCTGTAGGACCATGTCCACTCGATTTTTAATAATTCAGTCTAAGGTGGTATGGTTGTCTGAGCGCATGTTATGTCTTGTGGTGGAAGAGATGACTTGTTCTAATTGGTGTGCTTTTAGAAGAAATGCAAACTCAAGTACAGGGGTGTCAGTCCAGTTGAGGTTGCAATCCCCCAGTAGAATTGTGTCTCTGGAGGAGGAGGTGCAACCAAGGCCATCCAGAAAACTGGATAGGCCCTGGACGCCTGCAGTAGGGGGGATAGCAGCAGCCTAGGTGAAGTTTTTTGTGGCCTCCAGAACAATCTCAGCAATAAGCTATTCACTAGTGAAGTGGGGGAAGAGTAAGCAATTGTGGTGGCTCAGATATGGTCTAGTGCATAGAGTGCTATGCCTCCACCCCTCTTTCTTCCTGGCCTGTCTAATCATAATATGGCATAACCAGGGAGATGATATGAGGTGTTGGTGAGATGTGGCTTCAGTCAGGTCTCTGAGAGGCCCAGAATGTGTTGCTTATATAGGGCCATCAATGCCTCGAGCTCGGAGAACTTAGATGAGGCTACATATATTTAGATGTGCAATCCTGAGGTCCGACTGACCAGCCCAGATGACATCTGTATGGTCAATGTGTGTATTAGGGGGTCCAGGGTTGCTTTCCATATCACTGGTGAGGAGAAGGAGTGAGAGAAGGGAACAGGAAGGGGGAAGCCAGCGAGAGGACTGGAATATGAAGGAGTGAACAAAAAGTCCAAGTAACTGACATTTGAGGTCTGATAGTAAGGACAGCATGGCAGAGCCCATAGGGGACGACTCATGCCAAGTTGTGCTGGGGGGGGGGTTGGTTGGTTTAAATGATTCAGTAAAGGGTTGTAGGCCAATTTGATCAGTGGCTAGGATGACAGCTGAGAAGTCAGTCATCATTAGTAGCCCAATCAAGGAGCCAAGGGTAAGGAGGATTACGTGATTATTCATTTTCCAAGTGACTACTTAGAGGTGGGCAAAGAATAAGGTGCAAATAATAAGTTACACTTGAGTGGGGAGAAAAAATAACTTCAACAATAACTACAAAATAACTTTATGTAAGAGCACCATATCTAAATCTAAAGAGATTCTCTCTGGTAGCCCACAGTAATGTGGCAGGCAGGCAGGGCATTTCTCTAGAGATATCAGAAAATATCTGGTCATGTCTTTGACTGCAACTGTAATATGTGGATTCATTCAATAATACTATCAAAAAGCATACAAAAAAACTTCTAGTACTATCATTGAAACCCAGTGATAGCATTACCAAATCTCTTAATACTACCAATAAGCAGCCAATTATAGTATTACATCTCTTAATACTACCAATAAGCAGCCAATGATACTATTACAAGATCTTGTAATACAATCAATGAACATCTAATGACTGTATTTCGAGATCTCATAATGCAATTGATGAACATCCAGTGATAGTATTATGAGATCCCAAAATACAAAGAACATTCAACGATCGTGCCATGAGATCTAACACCCAGCTCACGCCACATGCACTGTACACAGCTGAGCATGAGGTGGCTTTTAACTACAAAAACAAGGTGCTACATCAGCATGTGGTCTAAAAGCAAAACAAAATGGTTATATTAAATGCACACTGAAAATAGAAAATAGAGTTAAAAATCTATGTTTCAGCCTTGTGTCTTCTTCAGTAAATATCTAAAAGAGAAAAAAACAAAGTTAGTGTAGAAAAGGGGGTAAAATAAGGGATATATATATATGTGGGGAAAGAAAAAAGGGGAGTCTAAGGGATAAGAAGAGATAAATGGCAAGCTTAAGAGAGAATATGTGAAACAAAAAGGTGATGATGGGAAAGATAAAGCATAACAGGAGTGAAAGAACTAGAGAAGTCCTCAGGTGGGGACTAATTAACAGGGTGTAGTAAGAAGGCTGAAAGGTGACAAATGTGGGGGAAGGAGACAGAGATGGAGACAAATTGTGAAAATGAAAAAAAAAATTAAATATGTACAGATACAAACAGATTTTAGGGAAAATAAGGGGTGGCTGAAAGATGTTAGTGGAAAATAAGTCTATCATTTAAACCAGAGGGCTGCTGGGAGCCAAGGCAGATGATCAGCTTGGCTTTCATGTTTTTTCTATGGTCAGAATCCCAGAAGCCCTGCTGAAGGACACAAACAGAAAGGTAATTGACACTATGGTTCCTGGAGATAAAATGGGATACAATGGGTTTAGTAGTGTCACCATTCCAGACTGCTCTGTAATGTTCCCTGAAATGGTCAGCAAGGCACCTACCAGACTCTGTGATGTAAATAGCAGTACACTTCCTGCAAAGAATACAATATACCACATTAGTGGAGATGCATGAGAACTCCTTGGTGATGTGAAAAACACCTGTAGGCCCCTGAATTTCAGTCACACTGGAAACAAATTTGCAGATGTAGCAGCGAGTCCTGTTGCAAGGTTTGGTACCTGGTAGGAAGAAACTGTAAGGAGTAGGTAGGCTACTTTTAACCAGGAGATTCTGCGGGTTGGGTGGCCAGTGGTAGGAGGCAATAGGTGGTTCTGTAAAGGAAGCACTAATGTTAGGGTCAGTTTGCAAAATGGGAAAGTAACTGGTGATGATCCTGTGAAGAGAAGGTGTGCTCTGATGGAAAGGAAGCACAAGTGGAATTCTTTGTTGTTCTTGCATGGCAGTATTGTTCCTGTGAGGATCAAGGTTATGGGGCATTTTACTGACCCGGGAGAGTGCTCTGTCCACTGTGCTTTTAGAGTATCCCCTGTCGATAAATAAACTGTGCATTATTTGGGTCTGCTCAGCAAAATCATCCTCTTCACTGCATAACCTGCAAAGTCTAAGTAACTGTGAATAAGGCAGGCCATTCTTGACATGTTTAGGATGGAAGGAGCTGTGGAGGAGGAAACTGTGAGAATCAGTGGAGTTGTAATAAACTGATATCTTCAGACCAGTGTTCTGTACTGACAGTTGGATTTCCAGAAAAGGCAGTGTAGAGGAGGATACTTCAGTAGTGTATTGAAGGGAAGGATGGCCCGTGGTAAACTTCTCAAGGAAGACTTGGAGGGTCTCCCTGGAGCAGGAGGTGGCCCCCACACAGTCACCTATGTAGCATTTGTAGAGTTCAGTTTTACTGTAACTGTTACAGTAAAAGCCATCCAGCTTTTCAGCAGAAGAGAAATGAAATCATCACCATAGAAATCCCCCTCTTGTACCTGGTCCCTCCTGCTTCACTGCTGCCTTGTTCCTGGGGGTGGGAAAGTGAACAGTTTGGCTTTTCTCTCCTGGACATGGCCAGAATCAGGGGAAATATGCAGATCCAGCCACAGAAGACACCACTCAGGGGAGTGCTATTGAATGGCCTTGCAGCTACAGGCAGGAACATGGAGGTATTGCTTTGTCTGGATACACATATTATAAAAAATAAAATATATGGGAATAGTGTATGACTCAGCTGTGATCCCATTCTGAGGTTCTACTGACATATTAGAATCTCTCATGGTTCACATGTCACCAGAATCTCTTGTTGGTATTATAGTCTCACAATACACAATATCTATCTATCTATCTATCTATCTATCTATCTATCTATCTATCTATCTATCTATCTAATTTATTTATTTAAAATTGATACCTGGGAAAGGCACACTGAACCAAAGCTCATGTCCAGGTGCAAACTAGGGGAAGGGGAAGGAGAGAAGCCCAATTATACTACAGCCAGTCAAGTGATATGTTTACAATGAGGATGACATAAAGAGCGTAAGTTGAGTGCAATACAGACAAAATGGCAAAACAATGCATATGGAGGTCAAATGAATTAGCATACAAATCAGCTGTGCAAATTGGGCAAACTTGAACTGAATAGTGACAGAGTGAAGGGAGGCTGAGCTGGTGCTGAAAGTAGGAGTCAAAACAGGTTGATAAACTTCAAAGAGATTGCTGGTACTATGAGGTTAAGGATGAGTGGTAGGTAAGTGGCAGTCAAAGGCCTGGCAAGGGTAAGGAAGGATTCAGGAATAGGGTTGGCAGGAGCAGGAAGGAGGAAGAGGAGTTTTAGCTGGTGGGAAGGGACGGATGCAGGAGGGTAGCTGGTTCCAGAGAGAAGGAAGGTAGGGAAACCTTCTTCAGGTGAAGCTACCTCTGGCTGGAAGCTGCAACACTGGACTTAGAATTTGCAAAAGAAAGTGAGTTGTGCTCACAACAGAGGGAGGTGAACCTTACAATTTACAATTGTCTTTGGTTTGTAGTAGATTCCTTAGGAAAGTTAATATTCTTCAGGTGGAGGATACTTCTAAGTGAAAGGTGAAATAAGGAACTTAGAATTATCAGAAAAGGCAGTCTTTCAATCAAGAAAGGGAGGTGGACCTTGCTTTACTTTTGTTACAATTGTTAAGATTTTCAGTGCAGGAAGAGTTTAAACCCACAGGGACTGAATACTGTTTACTGTGTCTGTCCTTGTGCACAGCTGACGTGTTTTGGGGCTGACTGCTTTCAGAGCACAAGTCACCAGGCTGTTTTGGGGCTGGGGAGGTTTACCTGTGTCTGACTTGGATGTTTAGATTTTTCTCTGTTTGATTAGCAGGGCATTTTCTCTGTCAAATTGTCATGTAGGGCATCTTGCTGACAGGAAGGCACTCATCGCAGCGGTAGGTCAGAGCTTTTAGCTGATTGTTTCATGAGGGCACAGTTTAGGCCCAAACCCTTCCACCACTCACCCCACCCACCCCTGGAAATAGTTCCGTTATACCTGGGGTTCTGACATAATTTCCTCAAGAGGGCAAGGTGCATATCACTGTTATATCCTCTCTAGGACACTGCACTGACAATAAAAGCATACACATTATATAATTTATGTATTTCTATATAACAAACCAATCACACACACAAACACAAAAAACAAAACCAAAAAAGAACAAAGTTGGGGAGGGGCCTAAGACAAGTAGCACACACAGTATCCTTTTCAGAGGTGCTGCCTGTCAGTGGCATGGGTGAGGCGAGGGTACTTTGCACCATGCAGTTTAACGAATGGTTGAAAAAATGATGTGGAGCACAAGGGTTTGGCTTCATTGGGGACTGGGGTTCCACCTGGAAGGACGCCAACCTTTACTGGCAGGATGATCTGCATCTGTCCAGGAAGGGAACAAGTCTTTTGGGCAATTGGTTTACATGCTTCATTGGCAAGCTTTTAAACTAGTCAAGGGGGGAGGTACTGATAAGCAACAGGAAAATCCCAGCCTCCCCCTACAAAACAGGGTATTAAATGAGAAAAAGACAAAGGTAGAAAGGTCAGTGGGGGATGCTGCTATGGAATGTAAAGCCATCAAAAAATGGACAGCAATAAGTAACAATGCTGGTAGTCTGGGTAACAAGCTTCCTGAATTAGTGGCCTTGATGGAGGAGGAACATCTGGATATCGTGGCAGTCACAGGAAAATGGTACACACAGAACCATGACTGGGATGTAAACATACCAGGATACACTATCAACAAGAGGGACAGGGAGGGTAAAAGAGGAGGAGGAGGAGTAGATCTCTACATAAGGGAAGGAATCAAAGCAACAGAACAAAAGGGTAAACAGGGAGGAGAAGAAGCACTGTGGGTCAATTTGGAGACAGGCAATGGCACCACAATCCACATAGGGGTTGTATACAGACCCCCCCTCTCAGGGGGAGGAAATGGACAAGGAAATGATAGAAAGTATACTTAGAATGGCAGAAAAAGGGGAGATATTAGTGATGGGTGATCTGAATATGCCAGATGTTAACTGGAGTGCAGTTGCAGCAGCCACTTCTAAAAGTGGGGTTATTCTAGATGCCCTACAGGAGGCATGCCTTAGACAACTAGTATTGGAACCCACTCAAGAGGGAGCAATCTTAGACCTGGTTCTCTCAAATGGAGATGGAGAGAGGATCACAGATGTAGAAGTGGGTAGCCATCTGCGAACTAGCGACCATTGAACAGTATGGTTCAAAATAAACACAGCAATAGAGTCAAGCCATACAAAGGCAAAAGTAATGGACTTCAGGAGGGCTGATTTTGCCAAAATGGGTGAGTGTCTAAGGAATGCACTAGCAAATGGGCAGGAAGAAGGGGTGGAAGAACAATGGGGAATAATAAAAACTGCCATCACAGAGGTAACAAGCCTTTGTGTGAAGCAAATAAACAAAACTAAACAATGTAAGAAACCACTATGGTTCTCAAAGGAGGTGGCAGTGAAGGTTCAAGAGAAAAAGAAAGCATTCAGAAAGTACAAGGAATCACAGAAGGAGCATGACAGAGAATTCTATCAGTTCAAGCAAAAGGAAGCTGGGAAGGCAGTCAGAACAGCAAAGGCCCAAACCGAGGAAAAGACAGCCAACTCAGGTAAGAAGGGGGAAAAAATATTTTCTAGGTACATCAGGGAGCGAAGGAAGACCAAGGGAGGGATAGTGAGGCTTAATAAAGGGGAAGGGGCAGAGGGTGATGGAGAAAAGGCAGAGATACTAAACAAATATTTTTGCTCAGTATTTACAAATGAAGAGGGGGAGGTACCTAAAACAAACAATAGGAACACTCTGGATACAGAAGTTGATACCAGCCCATTTACAGAAGAAAGGGTTCTGAAAGAACTCTTATAACTGAAGGTGGACAAAGCAACGGGGCCCGATGGGATTCATCCCAGAATTCTAAAAGAACTAAGGGTAGAACTAGTGACAACACTGACTACCCTCTAACAAATCATGGGAAGATGGGGTGGTACCTGAGGACTGGAGGAGGGCAGATGTGATTCCCTCACAAAAGTGGGAGCAAGGCAGAAGCAGAAAACTACAGACCTGTTAGTTTAACCTCAGTGATAGGAAAAATGATGGAATCACTTCTGAAGGAAAGAATTGTTGAGTACCTAGAGGCCAGAGGGGCACAGGACCCAAGGCAGCATGGATTCACAGTGGGAAGGTCATGCCAGATGAATCTAATAGATTTTTTGACTGGGTGACCAAAGTAGTATTTATTTATTTAGTTTTTGTTGACCAGGTAAATGTACTAGACAAATCCTGCCTATTTTCAGGCACGACCCGGGGAGGGGAATACAGATGAATGCCAACTGACCTTGAACCAGATTAAGCTGTTAGTGGTATTTTTAGTGAATGAGGGAAATTTGGCCAGGACACCGGGGAAATTCCCCTACTCTTTTCGATAAGTACCATGGGATCTTTAACATCCACCTAAACTACCACCAACCCAGGCAGATGGGACCTCGATTTAACGTCTCATCCAAAAGACGGCACCTCAGAAGTGCAGCACCCCTCTCATGCTGCACTACAGTGTCAGTACTGGGATGTTAATTCAAGTGCCAAGTGCCAGATGTGGGAACTGAACCCACAGCTCTCTGATCTCCTGGCCTCAGAGGTGAGTGTGCTACCTGCTGAGCCACTGACACTGTCTGTAGTAGATCAGGGAGGGGCTGTGGACATGGCCTACCTAGACTTTAGCAAGGTATTTGACACAGTCCCACACAAAAGATTAATATACAAGTTAGCCAGCCTGGGAGTGGGTCCCAAGATAATAGCCTGGGTAAAGAATTGGCTGGAGAATAGGACACAGAGGGTAATAGTAAATGGAGTCCACTCTGAAGAAAGGGGGGTTACTAGTGGGGTACCGCAGGGTCAGATTAGGATTCCGTCCTCTTCAATGTCTTTATAAATGACATTGCAGAGGAACCGAAGGGAGAAGTATGTCTTTGCAGATGACACAAAGATCTGCAACAGAGTTGCACAAGGTGGGGTGGAAAGGATGAGAGGACTTGGCAAGGTTAGAGGAATGGTCAAATGTATGGCAGCTTAGATTCAATGCTAAGAAGTGCAGGTAATGCACCTGGGAAACAATAACCCAGGGAAGAGTACACAATGGGGGGTGAGATACTAATAACAACAAAAATGGAAAGGGACCTGGGGGTGGTCATATCAGATGACTTAAAGGTGGGGAAGCAATGTGAGAGGGCAGTAAGGAGGGCTGGGGGGATACTGGGATGCATAGGGAGAGGCATCACCAGTAGAAAACAAGAAATTGTTATCTCTCTGTACAGACAGCTGGTGAGACCCCATCTGGAGTACTGTGTGCAGCTCTGGAGACCCACTGTCCGCAAGGACATAGACAGGATGGAAGCTGTCCAGAGGAGGGCAACTAAAATGGTGCAGGGCCTGCACTGGAAGACATATGAAGAGAGACTAAAGGAGTTTAATATGTATAGCCTCGAGGGAAGGAGGGAGAGGGGGGACATGATAGAAACTTTCAAGTGCCTCAAGGGAATCAACAAAGTCAAAGAGGGTAGCATCTTTCAAAACAAGAGGTATGCAAGAACAAGGGGCACAATTTGAAGATGGGGGTGGCTCAGAGGTAAAGTAAGGAAGTATTTTTTCACAGAGAGGGTTGTGGATACATGGAACGGCCTTCCAGAGGAGGTTGTGGAGTCAAAAACAGTGGTTGAATTCAAGCATGCATGGGACAGTCATAAGGCAATTCTAGAGGGTGGGGGTAGAAAGAAGTAGGCTGCTGGTTAACTAGGATCTTCAGCTTATCCATTAGGTAGGGAAATGGGCAGACTGGGTGGGTCAAGTGGTCCTTATCTGCCATCAAATTCTATGTTTCTATGTTTTATGAGAAAGCAGATTTCCTGGCTGAGGAGTGTGGGTGGCGAAGGCAGAATGTGCATAGGTCTCTTGTGCACAAGGAGTAGGCGGAGGAAGGGAAGAGGGAGAGGAGATGGGATAGATATGAGGGGAGGGACCTAAACCAGTATTTAGAGATGAGAGAAGCACAGCGGAACTGGTGACATGAAGGGAGATGGAGAATGGATGGGGAGGACTAAAAGTAGCAGTAGTGAGTACAAGATACTGAGCTGGTAGCAAAGCAGCAGAAGGCATTGCAGATGGTGTCCAGTCTGGCAAGGGAGGTGAAGGAGTGGTGTCATAAACTACATCCGCATAGTTGAAAACCATCAGAACTACTGTATTTTGGTGACCAGCTCCCAATGGACCTGGGGAGAAAGGTAGCCCTTATTGTGGTACAGAGCACTGAGTTTGAGTTTGGTATGGATGGCATCAATGTGGGCAGAGAAGTCAAACCTGCTATCTAGCCAAAATCGGAGGTACAGTACTAACAAAATGGGACTACTTCAGGTGGTGTGCCATCCAACGTGGAGAAGTCTGGAAGGGGGGCAAACTAGGCCACCTTCTGGCTGGTAACACAGGTGTTACACGTTGTTCTTTTTTTTTGTGTGTGCACATTTTGTCCTGATGTTGGATAGATGTGAGCAAGCGCAGAATGTTGTGAAAGTCTTGCTGAAACAAAACTTCCAGAGATGCAGCTGAGGGAATGAAGGTGTAGAGAACTGTGTCATCTGCATACATATGAATATTCAAGTTGGCACAGGTGAAGGGGAGGTCACTTAGGAAGGTGGAGGCGAGGACTGGACCCAGAACAGAGCTCTGCGGGACCTCGGCCTATTTAGGGAGGAGTGGGGAGATGACGCCTCCTACCTGTATCAACTGTTGATAGTCCAAGAGGTAGAAACAGAACCAGTAAACCGTGGGACTGAGAGGCTGGCACAGCTCAGCTTGTCCAGGAGGAGTGAGTAGAACACTGAATCAAAGGCTTTGGCCAGATCAATGAAAATGGCCCCTGTGATGTTACCCTAACCCACTGCTGAGAAGATGAAGTCAGTGACCCTAAGTTGGGAGTAGATGGTGGAATGATGCTTCCTAAAGCCAGATTAGAAGGGGAAGAGGAAGTTGGAGGATTGGAGGAAGTCTGCAAGTTATGAGTAGACTAGTTTCTCCTGAAGCTTCACAACAGAAGGGAGGAGGGAGGAAGATGGGGTAGAAGTTAAAGGAGAGGAGGGATCAACCCCTTTGTGGAGGGGGAGAAGCTTGACAACCTTCCAAGACTGAGGGACAGTGCAAAGAGTGAAAGAGAGATTTAGGAGGTGAGTAAGGGGGAAGGTGATGGCATGAGCTTACAGATGGAGACGTTTAGAGTTAAACTCATCTGGGCTGGATTTGGAAGGCTTAAATGAGGAGAGGCCAAACAGGATCTCCTTGAGAGTGACATTGGGGAACTCAAACCCCAGAGGTGGGTAAGGTATGGAGGAGAGAGAAGAAGCAGGGAGATGAGTGGAGTCATGCAGTGGTTGGGAGGGGAAAGCACAAGTGGTAAAAACTCATTAATGTGAGCAGAAACAGAGGGAGGGTCAGACACTGGTGAGCCATTAATCATGAGGACAGATGAAGAGGACCGGGCTGGGGAGGGTCAAAAAGGGAGTGAATCGCCTTCCAGAATTTGGTTGGGGAATTAAGAGTATTCTGGAGATTAACCTTGAAGTAGAGGGACTTGGCAGTATGAACAGTCTTAGTGCAAGAATTCCTAAGTGCCCTGTAGGAGAGCAGGTCCAAAAGAAACATAGAAAGATAACATTTGACAGCAGATAAGGACAGCTTGGCCCACTAAGTCTGCCCATTTTCCCTACCTACTGTAACACTGCAGACCCCCACTTGATCTCCAGCTTTACCTCCCCCTTTCCTTACCACTAAGATTCCCATAGCCTATACCATGCATTCTTGAATCAGGTTACCATTTTTGGCCCCTCCACCTCCACTGGGAGGCTGTTCCAGGCATCCACCACTTTTTCTGTGAAGAAGTACTTCTTTACATCTCCCCTGAGTCCCTCCCCCCAAGCTTCATAGCATGACCACTTGTTCTTGAGCAACATTTTTTCTGAAAAATGCTTTCCTCTTGAACCTTAAAAGGGAGCAGGATAATTTAGATCTGGTCCAGGTTTGTTCATGGGTCTTGCATAAGTCAATGAGATTGAATGTTATCCAGGGGTGGTGAGAGGATTTAACCATGGATTTCCTTATGGAGGCATGCTTGTCCCAGACAGAAGCAAATATTGAGTGGAAGAGGGAGAGGGGCAGTGAGCATGGGGTCCAGTGAGTTGCAACCAGGTTGCTCAGTAGAGTTTAGTTGTTCAGTAACCAAAAGGACATGGACCAACTGTACTTTGGGGATGTACTGTATATATACATATATTCATTGCAAAAAAACTTTGTTAATGCACTAGTTGTGGATAAAGCAACAAAAGTAGGGAAATGTGGTGTTAAGAGTTCCCAACCCTAACACCCTAGCCCTACCCTGTCCTTCTACCTCACCTCAGAGTTGCCCAGTCCCACTACTGTTTCAAAAAAGCACTCTATAAATTCTTAAACAACTCTGACATCTGCTGTGCACATGACCTCCAGTGATCTCTGTTTCTTTTGTTTCTCGTTGTTAATTGTCTATACTCGATTCAAACATCTTTTGATATTTATTACTTATTTATTTGAAAGGTTTCACCAGGAAAGACATGCAGAGTTACAAATAGCTTGTTTCTAGATGCGTCCTAGGGGGAAAGGGAAAAGTTGAAATATAACATTATACAAGATGCAAAATACAATGGATAGAAAATAAAACAATATCTTACAAGAACAATTGAGCAATTAGATCAAAAAAATGTTGCCGTTCATATACTATGGAGTACGAGGATGGGGTGGAGGTGAAAACATACACCACAGAAGCAGAAAGAGAAACTGAACATTAGTTAGGAAAGGAGATAAAGTATTGAAAGATGAAAAGGTGAGAAGCAGTTATAGGAAGGGGAAATATATTTTTGGAGAAGTTAAGACAATGATATTTCCATTGTAGTATGTTTCCCCTACTTCCTCATCTCCTGGCTGTACAATATATTCACACATTTTCTTTTGATTGTCCACTATTGTGACCTGTACCCATAGAATCAGACAATGCTCAATATTGTTTTTGTACCGCATCCCTCCTGTAAACTGCATTATTTTCTGCTGCCTTGTTATTTAACTGTTATATAATCTCCCAGGTCATGCCTGAAAGTATGCAAGTATTGTCTAATGCATCTACCAGGTCAACAAAAACAAAATAAATAAATTTTAGACCAAAATTCCAATCCGTCTGGGCACTAGGCAATGACAAAATACAGCAATTTTTTTAACTTTTTTCCCTATCCAGATCTTGGAATCTGCATATCTGACCAGAACAAAACTTGGCAAGTCAAGAGATCTACCCCCTGAAACTACCACACATTCAAATCTGTTGAACAGCTGTGAAGATATTAAAGTGCAAAATTTGAGGTTTAACATAGAAACCCCTGCTCAACCCCAACTATACCGCACCACTGTAATCTAGTATTCAATTGCCCAGAGTCAATGACTACAATGAGAAAGTACTGACCCTGAAGGGTGAACTAATGCTTGGCAATAGTTATATTGCCCGAAGTTTAAGGCAATAGTTCATCCTGAGGAGGTCAAGATTTTCCCACTATAGCCCAAAACTACTATGGTCAACTTCTGTTTTATAAATCCTTTCCTGTGTAATGCCACCCCCCCCCCACACACAAACACAAAATGTAAGTATCTGCAGTTCTAAATCATCACTTGAAATTAGTTTTCAAATAACTGAAAAGTTACCCATCCTTAAAGCCACAAGCAAAATATACCTTTCTTTTTAAAATAAAGAGCTGAATCCCCTTCTCTTACCTTATTCAGGTTGCTTGCAGCTCTCCATGCTGAATTTTTCTTTAGTACCTTGAAGACTCTTGAAGGGGTTGGCAGGTTGTTGGTTGCCATCCCCACTCCCTGCTATGCTGCTTTGAATGCCTGTTGTGCTCAGCAACCATCCCCCAGCAAAGCATTCAAACATGTCTGGGGAGCAGGAAAACAAATGTACTTTTTTCAAACTTAGGCTATTGTTTAGAAACATAGACTTTGACAGCAGATAAGGACCACTTGGCCCACCCAGTCTGCCCATTTCCCTACCTATTGGATAAGCTGCAGATTCTAGTTAACCAACAGACTACTTCCTGCAATCCCCCACTATATAATTGCCTTGTCTGTTCCATGCATGTTTGAATTTCCCACTGTTTTAGACCCCACAACCTCTCCAGGAAGGTGGTTCCATGCATCCACCACTCTCTCCATGAAAAAGAATTTCCTCACATTACCCCTGAGCAGTCCCCACTCTAACTTTAAATTGTGCCCCCTTGTTCTTACACATATCTTTTTCTGAAAGATGCTACCCTCCTGGACTTCGTTGATTCCCTTGAGGTAATTAAAAGTTTCTATCATCTCCACTCTGTCCCTCCTTTCATCAAGGGTATACATATTAAGCTCTCTCAGTCTCTCTTCATATGGTTTCTGATGTAGACCCCGCACCATTTTAGTTGCCCTCCTCTGGACTTCTTCCATCCTATGTCCTTGTGTAGATGAGGTCTCCAATACTGCACGCAGTACTCCAGATGGGGTATCACCAACTGTCTGTACAGAGGGATAACCACTTCCCTTTTTCTACTTGTGATGCCTCTCCCTATGCATCCCAGTATCCCCCCTGGCTCTCCTTACTGACTTCTCACATTGCTTACACACCTTTAGGTCATCTGATATGACTACACCCAGATCCCTTTCCATTATTGTTGTCTTTAGTACCTCCCCTGCTATTGTGTACTCTTCTCCAGGATTTTTATTTCCTAGGTGCATTACTTTGCACTTCTTTGAATTGAATCTAAGTTGCCATATGTCTGACCATTCCTCCAACCTTGTCAAGTCCCTTCTCATCCTTTCTACCTCCCCTTGTGTATCAACTCTGTTACAGATCTTTGTGTCATCCGCAAAGAGGCATACCTTTCCTTCCAGACCCTCCACAATGTGACCTATAAAGACGTTAAAGAGGACTGGACCCAGTACTGAGCCCTGAGGTACTCCACTGGTAACCCCCCTTCCTTCAGAATGTGTTCCATTCACTATTACCTTCTGTGTCCTGTTGTGCAGCCAGTGTGCTACCCAGGCTACCACCCTGGGACCCACTCCCAGGCTGGCTAACTCGATTGTTAATCTTTAGCGGGACTGTGTCAAATGCCTTGCAAAGTCTAGGTAGGCCATATCCACAGCCCCTCCCTGGTCTATTACTTTGGTCACTCAGTCAAAGAAATCGATTAGATTCATCTGACATGACCTTCCTGCTGTGAATCCATGCTACTTTGGGTCCTGTGCCCCGCTGGCCTCTAGGTACTCAACAATTCTTTCTTTCAGAAGTGATTCCATCATTTTCCCACCACTGAGGTCAAACTAACAGGTCTGTAGTTTCCTGCTTCTGCCTTGCTCCCACTTTTGTGAAGGGGAATCACATCTGCCCTCCTCCAGTCCTCAGGTACCACCCCATCTTCCCATGATTTGTTAAAAAGTGTGGTTAGTGGTGTCACTAGGTCCTCCCTTAGCTCTTTTAGGATTCTAGGGTGAATCCCGTCAGGCCCCATTGCTTTGTCCACCTTGAGTTTTAGGAGTTCTTTCAGTACTCTTTTCTCAGTAAATGGACTGGTGTCAACCCCACTATCCAGAGTGCTTCTACTGTTTGGTTTAGGTAACTCCTCCTCTTCTTCTTTTGTGAATACTGAGCAAAAGTATTCATTCAGTATCTCTGCCTTTTCACTGTCTCCTTCTGTCCACCTCCCCTCTCCTTTATTAATCTTCACTATCCCTCTCTTAACCTTTCTATGCTCCCTAATGTACCTTTAAAAGGTTTTATCCCCTTCTTAACTGAGTTGGCTATCTTTTCCTCGGTTTGGGCCTTTGCTTTTCTGACTGCCTTTCCACTTCTTTTCTGCTTTAATTGATACAGTTCCCTGTCATGCTCCTTCTGTGATTCCTTATACTTTTTGAATGCAGCCTTTTTCTCCTTAACCTTCCCTGACACCTCTTTTGAGAGCCATAGTGGTTTTTTATTCCGCTTTGTTTTCTTTATTTGTTTCACACAAAGGCTTGTTGCCTCCATGATGGCAGTTTTGATTTTTCTCCATTGTTCTTCCACCCCTCCTTTCTGGCCATTTGCTAATGCATCCCTCAGGTATTCACCCACTTTGCCAAAGTCAGCCCTTCTAAAGTCCAGTATCCTTGTCTTTGTATGGCTTGTCTCCATGGTTGTGTTTATTGTGAAGCACACTGTGGAGTGGTCATTTGTTCCCAGATGTCTACTGACTTCTAAGTTTGTGATCCTCTCTCCATTTGAGAGTACCAGGTCTAATATTGCTCCATCCCTAGTGGGTTCCACCACTAGCTGTCTAAGGCATGCTCCCTGTAGGGCATTGAGAATGACCCTGCTCTTGGATGTGGCTGCAGTCCATGTCGTCCAGTTAACACCTGGCATATTCAGGTCCCCCATCAACAGTATCTCCCCTTTTTCAGCCATTTTGAGAATGCCCTCTATCATTTTCTTGTCCATTTCCTCCCCTTGAGATGGGGGTCTGTATACAACCCTTGTGCAGATTGTGATGCCATTCCCTGTCTCCAAGATGACCCAGATTTCCTCTTGTCCTCCTCCTTTACTTTTTAGTTCTGTAGCTTTGATCCCTTCCCTTATGTAGAGAGCTACTCCACCTCCTCTTTTACCCTCCCTGTCCCTTCTGTAGATTGTGTACCCTGGTATGTTGACATCCCAGTCATGGTTCTCCATGTGCCATGTTTCTGTGACTGCCACAATATCCAAGTGTTCATCTTCCATCAGGGCTACTAGCTCTGGAAGCTTGTTTCCAAGACTATTGGCATTGGTACTCATTGCCCTCCATTTAATGTTTGTGATGGTTCCACCAAGCTGCAGCAATAGGAAATACAACAACCGTCAATGATGGCATGATCCCACAGCGACAAACCACCACATCGACAAACAGCAAGACACATTCAGCAATGTAGGGGTCTGCACCTCCACACCCCCCCCACACAGGGGTCTCTGCCCCCCACATCCTCGAACTAAAGATAACCAACTCCACGTTGCACAGATGGTGGAGAAAAGGGCAGTTCCCCTGGCTGCATAACCACTCAAAAACCATGCCCGGTCCACTACCAGTACAATCCCACCCACCCCCCGATCATTTTGCAGCCATACTGATCCACCACCAGTACAATCCCACCCACTGCATATCCTGCCCACCTCCCTGATACCCTCCCTGTCAACAGAAGACACCTGTCGACATCAACTCCCTGTCACTGCACTTGCCATAATTGTTCAGCTCTTGCTGTAATGCAGTCGCTGAACTGCATTCGGTGTTCTAACAGTATACCATTTGGGACTACTGCTTGTGGCTCCAGCCAGTGACATAACCCTACAAACTGATCTGTGGGGGCTGGGAGCAGGAAAATGAAGGTTCTGTTTTGTGGGGCAAAGTGAGTCAAGTGCATGCTGTTTGCAGCTGGAGCTGGTGACGTTGAAGAACTTTTTCTTCCCTGGCTTTGACTTGCAAACAGGGACGGAGATCACATTCTTAGTCTCTGAAAGGCTGCACTTGGTCTCCTAATCCAGAAGCTTGTACAAGTTAACTTTTTATAATTAAAACAACTATTGCATTAAATAATTTTTTTGTCTAAGACAGAATAGGAAGGGAGAGTTTAATCTGCCATGCAGTAATTCTACCAGAGAGGTTGGTGAATTGTGGGTTATATCGACAGGTAGCAAATTATGGAAATTGCACTTGCATACATTTTTGCCACAACTGAATTTCAACCAAATTCCTAGGGTCAGGGAGCAGAACAATAAATATGCATTTTGTCAGTGGCCAGAGAAACAGTGAAACATGGGCATTGCTTTGACAACCTTTGCTCTTGCTTCACTGTTTGAAAATTGCAGCCAACGTTCTTGCTCTGTGCTGTATCAGAGTCAGTGGCAGGTTGTTGTGAAATAAAGTTTAAAAAATAAAAAAAAAATGAATATTTTGTACTGTACAGTATAGTTGGTGTGTGTATTTTGGGGGGAATTAAGCCTATTAAGGAAACTGATTGCAGGTTCAAACAAGCAGGGGAAGGGCATGGTAAAGAGCTGATTGACAGTTTGACTGGTCAATAGTTCAAAAGGCTATTGCCTGATCTAGTGGACTGTTGATGACTTTTAAAGTAACCTATTGGCTGGGTTCAGTTTTAAACTGGTCAGTAGTTTAGAAACTTCCAATGTCATGGGGCTGGGCTCTGGACTAATAAGAGACCAGGATTTTTTCTTAAAGTTTTATAAATTATATATGTGTGTGTATATATATATATATATATATATACACACACACACACACACACATAGATATATATATATATATATATACACACACACACACACACACACATATATATATGAAATAAACACACTTTATTGAATTTTACATAACATGATTAAACCAATACACTAATATGTGACAAACAATAAGAACAAACACAACTAGAATAACAATGACCACCCTCCCCAAAACTTTTCCCTCCCCCACCCTAAGCAGAGTGGTTTTCTCTGACCTGCACTAGCGACTTTACATCCAAGCATATCTCTGGGAAGAAATATGCAGAAATCCCCAATAAGGGGTCTGCCCTTTGGGAAATGGTCTGCCATAAGTGTGTTACCTTGGGCAGCTCCAAAACACATGGTAGAGAGTGCCTTCACTCTGCCCACATCACATACAGTTGGACACGGGTGCATTGCCCATTTTAAATAGTTTAACTGGAGTATCAATCAAACAATCAATCAAATGTATTTGTATACTGGAGGGTATGTGAGCAAAAATGCCTGTTTTCACAAACGTCCAGTTTAAAAGAAAAAAGAACCAGTAACAAAAAAGAAAAAGCACAAAATTTATAGAGGCAGAAAGTAACAAGTTTGAATGTACAAGGCAGTGCTATTAAGTATGGAATCAAACACTAAGGAGCAATCGGGTACAGTATGTAATTACAGCTAACACAACAGTGTTGCAGTGTCAGTGGCTCAGCAGGTAGCACACTCACCTCTGAGGCCGGGATATCAGAAGGCTGTGGGTTCTATCCCCACACCAGGCACTTGGGTTAATATCCTAATACTGACACTGCAGTGCAGAATGTGGGGGGTGCTGCATTCCTGAGGTGCTGTCTTTCGGATGAGACATTAAACCGAGGTCCCATCTGCCTGTTCTGGTGGTAGTCTAGGTGGATGTTAAAGATCCCATGGCACTTCTCGAAAGAGCAGGGAATTTCCCCGGTGTCCTGGCCAAATTTCCCCCCATTCACTAAAAGTGCCACCAACAGCTTAATCTGGTTCAAAGTCAGTTGACATTCATCTGTATCCCCCTCCCCCGGGTCGTGCCTGAAAATAGGCAGAATTTGTCTAGTGCACTTACCCGGTCAACAGAAGCTAAATAAATAAATAAAATAAAAACAGCAACAGTGGAGTGACCGGATAACTACAGAAAAGCCGTGAATAAAAAAAACATGGCAATAAATGTTGGTCAGTTAAGAGGCAAGATACTCAGTGAAAACAAAACAAAATGTGGGATGATCAGATAGCTACAGAATCAAAGGCTGTGGTAAAATGTAACAATATATAATGGTCAGTTGAGAGGCGAGAGACACATATGGCACATACCTAAAGTGCATTTAGTCAGGATAGTGCACTACAATAAGGGGACTAGCAGGGCAAGGAGAGAAAAAAAAGGAAAGGCTAAGAGATAGGTGTGGAGAGAATAGGGTGGGGGTACAGGAGACAGGTAGGGAGACATGGCAGGGTAGAAGGGTAAAGGGCAGAATTCCAATACAAGGCAGAGCCTGAGGGAAATCGAGGAGGAGAGAATGGGGTGTTAAAGGAGGAGAAGGGGTGAGGAGAGAATGGGAGGTTTAAACCATATTTAGCATGGTGGCCAGCCCAGGCAGCCACAGGTGGATGATCTGAGGAGGTGATCCTTGAGGGAGAAGTTAAAGGAGTATATGAACTGACAGGCGTGGATTACAGGGGGTAGCTTGTTGTACAGCTTTGTGCCCAAGTAGGTGATAGAGTTCTGAGCTTGCTTAGTCCGGTAGAAAGGGGTGTCAAATACCAGACTAGAGGCACATCTGGTCAAGTGCCAAGGGGCTGAGGTAGGGAATAGGGAGTTGACGCTGACTGGTAGTAGATTTAGGTGAATTTTGTGAAGGAAGGAGAGCATTTTGAGGTGGAGCTTCCCTTCGAGGGTGGGCCAGTTGAGGGAGAAATAGAGTGTCCAGTGGTGTGTTCTAAAGGGGAGTCCAATGACAAACCATTCAATGTTGTTATATGTGGACCTAATTTTGGAATAGAGGAAGGAAGAGCTGGGTGAAGAGTAGACAACAGAGCCGTAATCGATATGAGGCAAGAGAAGAGAGCTTGCAAGGCATAGTCTGAATGTAGGGATGAGGAACTTTCTGATCCGGTAGAGAAAACTGAGCATCATATGGATCTTCTTAGTGAGGTTGCTGATATGGTTACAAAAGGAGAGGTTAGGGTCCAGGGAAATGCCAAGATATTTTAATTCTGTTACTCATTCATTGAGGTTACCCAGGTTGTCGACCACTTTTAGGCCTGAGACAGGTGCTTTTCTGGGCCCTAAGAAGACCATAAACTTGCTCTTCTTGGAATTGAGGGTCATCCCATTTCCAGAAAACCACCAGTGCAGCTCCCTGACATCTGACTGAAGGTTGCAGAACATGGTGACATATTTAGCATCACTGTAGTAGAGAGCACAAGGACAAGATGAGTAGTTTGACAGATAGTGGGGAGGTTATTGATAAAAAGTGAGAAGAGAAGGAGGCCCAGGATAGAGCCCTGAGGGACCCCAAATTTAATTGGGCATTCAGTGGAGAGATAACCTTCAATGGTGGTTTTATGGGATCTGTTGGAGAGTTAGGTTTTGATCCAGTTAACGACATTTTCCGAAATGTGTAGGCCTTTGAAGGTCTCGAGTAGAAGGACATGGTCCACAAGGTCAAATGCCTTAATCAGGTCTACAAAAACAGACCTGGTGTACTGTCCCTTGTCATTTCATAGAAACATAGAAACATAGAACTTGATGGTAGATAAGGACCGCAAGGCCCATCCAGGTCTGCCCATTTTCTTTCTACCTTATGAATGTGCCATAGGCCTCTACTCTGTCGAAGGCCTATCTATTCATACTCATCTGTATTGCTCCCTTATGCCTGTCCCATGCCTGTTTGAAGCCCTGCACTGTATTCATATCTACCACTTCCTGAGGTAGGCTGTTCCATGCATCCACCACCCTTTCTGTGAAAAAGAACTTCCTCACATTATCCCTTAATCGGACTCCCTCTAATCTCATGCTGTGTCTTCCTGTCCTGCTATTTTTCTTATATTGAAACATGTTAGACTCTTTCACCTTGTTAATGCCCTTAAGATGGTTGAATGTTTCAATCATATCACCTCTCTGCCCCCTTTGCTCTAAGGTATACATATTGAACTCCATTAATCTGTCCTCATATGTTTTCTGATGCAGTTCTTGTACCATTTTGGTTGCCTTTCTCTGGACTGCCTCCATTTTGTTAATGTCCTTGTACAGGTGTGACCTCCAGTACTGCACGCAATACTCCAGAAGGGGCCTAACAAGTATCTTGTAAAGACGGATTATTACCACCCTCTTACGACTTGTGATACCCTTATTAATGCACCCCAACATCCCTCTAGCCTTACCTGCCACTTCAGTGGTCTGCTTGGATGATTTCAGGTCATTTTTGATGATGATGCCCAAGTCTCTTTCCTCCCTTGTGATTTCCAGAAACTCTCCTCCCAATCTATAGGTAGCTTCAGGGTTTATCTTCCCTGTGTGCATGATTTTTTTTTTGTTTGTTTATTTATTAAGGTAAAAAAAACATTGCGTATAAAACTCATTCACAATGATAACCTTTACAGAAAAATACAAAACATATACATCACTCAATGTTATAAATACAATCAAACTTCAATCATCACTACATAAACATATAAAACTTCAATAACAGTTACAAGGTTCCTGTAAGGAGATCAGATATTTCCTTAGGTGGGATATTGATAAGGGCATCCCCATCTTTTGTCTATATTCACGGGGAAGACCATTCCAACATATCGGGATATAATTACTAAATAAATATTGGGGATGCTTTGATTTTACAGGAGGGACAACCATGACCAGATTTAAAAATTCATGTTTTCAGCCCAGGGGTGCCCTAGACTGACAAATAAAGGTGGGTTTTGCTTAGGAGGCTTCATTATGCCCCATATACATGCCAAAAATAAAGTAATAATGATCCCTGGTAGTCTAGAGCCCTAAGGTTACCACCTACTCGGTTTTTGACCGAATGATTCGGTTTTCTAAGTCCAGATTCGGTCCTCCTGTTTTCACCATTGCAAATTCGGTTTTTATGGTGGGTCAAGCAGCACCTGTGAGATTCCCCACTAATTGTTTCATTTTCTTCTCATCTGACTGTAAGCAAGTGTCTGACATTTCAGTGTGCTTGCATGCTTGTAGTACATGCTAATCAGGAAGTGCCTTCAGGTGCAGGGCACTTAAAGAGCCAAATGTGTCCCTATCTGCTCAGTTGTCACCTCTAACTTCACAGCAGTAAATTGGAAGATTATTCGTGGGAAGGGTAAACAATACCACATTAATTAACACCTTCATTTTTCTGAAACCCTTAGACATTCAGACAGGCACCACATTAGGGTAGCCTCTTGTACAGCGTGGACTGTACAATGCGTTTCAGAAACTTTACCTGCTAATCCAGTTTTATTCAGAGGCAGTGCTTTTTCAGTCATTTTGAATGCTCACATACTTGTAAAACAGATTCTGTTAAATCCTTCACCATTTTACTTGCATGTTCATATTACAAACACATTCTGATGTCATGTAAACCTTTGTTTGTATACCAGTAAATCTGAGAGGTGTAAAGTAGGGCTATTAAGACCATTAGCAGCAAATCAGCCTAATCCTTTCTAGGCTGCATTGAGTGTGATCTTTGACTGCTGTGAGAAGGAATACTTTTATACCTTTAAATGCTCACCATTTTTTCTTTTAGGGTCTGTCCTATATTTTAATATTTGTTACCCCATTTGTTAAATTAATAATCTAATATTTTATTTAATTTCTAGCAATACTACACCTCTCTCTCTCCTCAGTAGTTATTGCTGTCAATTTTCATACTACCTGGATATTCCAGGAAGACCATTCCAGGCATCTCAGATGAACAGCACAGAATAGTGTAGCTAATGTCATGCTAAGCCACAGAAATGAGAAAAGGGAGAGAGAAAGAGAGTAGTAGCTGGTGAGGAGAAAGGAACACAATCTAGATTTGATGGCACTGTAAATTTATGTAATTTATCAAAGATTATTATTTTTTTTTTTACCAGAAGAGACACACTAAGCTGAAGCTTGTTTACAGGTGCAACCTGGGAGCACAAGGGAGTGAAATGATTTGTGCAGGGTCACACAGTATGCAAGTCTGGGCTGTGGGATTCAAACTCTGGTCTCCAGAATTGCAGCTCAGAGCCTTAAACCACTGCGCTATACTGCCTCCATGCTACATATCACATATCATGCTATCTGGTATGTATGACTGATATGGAAATACAATAGGGTATTTAACAGCATAGAATAGTTCCTACCACTTTTAAAAACGTCTGTGACAATACAAACAGCTTTAGAGTAGGAGCAATGGGAAGGACAGTAGCACATCCTAAAATGGCAGATGATATTTGTAATTACAGCTCATCCACCATTACTGGTGCAGTTTATTTATTGAAAGAGTTTTACCAGAAAAAGCCCCCTGTTCCAAAATAGCCGGTTGTCAGAGGTGTCCTTGTAGTCACTTGATGTGTCAGCTAAGCTGTGTACACAGGATGGAAAGTCCCCTGAACCCCATCTCTAACCCCACCAAATGTTAACACACACTGAAATTTAAAATATTTAAATCTAAATCAAACAAACCAAAAATAATAATTATGATGTACTTTAAAGAAGTTGTACACAATGCAATATCAGCAGCAATTCTGAATAAATCAAGCGAGTCAGAGTCCAAGCGATTCCCTCATAAGTCATAAAAGGGTCGGAGTTGGGGGTTGAGTTTGGGGGTGTGGTCTAGTATTCAGTTTTCATCTCATCCAAAGGTGGCAACCCTATAGAGCCCCCCTAATAAAATATTTACATCCCTGGTAGTGTAGTGGCCCCCCTCCCCAATAAAATATATGAAAAAATGATTGCCCTGGTAGTCTAGTGCCCCCAACCCCTATTTTTTTTTTAGATCAGCTAATATTCTTCAGGTGAAGCTACCTCTGGCTGGAAGCTGCAATACTGAACATAGGATTTGCAAGAAAGCGAGTTGTGCTCACAACAGCGGGAGGTGAACCTTACAATTGTCTTTGGTTTGTTGCAGATATTCTGCAGGTGGAGGCTACTTCTAACTGAAAGGTGGAATAAGGAACTTAAATTATCCAGAAAGACAGTCTTTCAAGCAACAGAGGGAGGTGGATCTAGCTTTACTTTTGTTACAATTCTTAAGATTTTCAGTGTAGGAAGAGTTTAAAGCACAGCTGACTTATTTTGGAGCTGACTGCTTTCAGAGCACAAACCACCAGGCTGTTTTGGGGCTGGAGAGGTTTACCTGTGTCTGACTTGGATGTTTGGATTTTTCTGTTTGATTAGCAGGGTATTTTCTCTGTCAAATTGTTGTGTAGGGCATCTTGCTGACAGGAAGGCACTCATCGCAGCGTGGGTCAGAGCTTTTAGCTGATTGTTTCTTGAGGGCACAGTTTAGGCCCAACCCTGCCCACCCTCACCCCACCCACCCCTGGAAATAGTTCCTTTATACCTGGGGGTCTGACATAATTTCCTCAAGAGTGCAAGGTGCATATCACTGTCATATCCTCTCTAGCACTGACAATATAAGCATATACATTGTATAATATATATATTTCTATATAACAAACCAATCACACACACAAACAAAAAAAAGCAGATAAACATGTGGGGAGTAGTGCAATGTAATGGCTGTGGGGCAGCAGTCTTCTGGGAGTCTTTCTGGAGGCTGAGATGCTGCCCTATTTACAGATAACTCTCTGCCCTGAGGGAGGAAGCTGCCCATCTTCAGGCCACACTGGACAGCAATAAGGGAACCTTCCCCCAGGCCACACCGGACAGTAGGAAGGGAACCTCCCCCATCCAGGGAGCACCAGAGCCACCACCACTGCCTCAGAGGTTGTGAAGAAAGCACAGCAGTTGGACCACAGTGGGCTCAGGGAGGGTGAGGATGGTGGAACAGAGGCACACCCAGTCAGTTGTTCCACTCCACAATCCATACACCATTCTGGGGGAGCATAGCTCCCCTATGGATTCACCCGCAGAGGAGACTAAGGAGGCTGAGGACAACTGTCACAAGGGAGGCCCACAGGAAGGAGGCAGAGGACACCACAGGGAAAGGAAGCAGCTCCTGGTGGGGGACTCAATTATTAGGGGGATAGAACTGGGGGTGCAGGGAAAACTGAAGTAAGGTGCCTGCCTGGTGCCATGGTTTGGAGGGACAGGTAGCGCATCCTCAGGATCACGAGAACAGCTGCATGGGAGTCTGAACTGGACATCATTGTCCACCTAGGGACAAATGACTTGGCTCATCATGAGATCAGAGCAGTGCAGGAGGACTTTGTAGAGCTGAGGAGGGGCCTAAGACAAGTAGCACACACAGTATCCTTCTCAGAGGTGCTGCCTGTCAATGGCATGGGTGAGGCGAGGGTACTTTGCACCATGCAGTTTAATGAATGGTTGAAAAAATGGTGTGGAGCATAGAAACATAGAAACATAGACTTTGATGGCAGATAAGGACCGCTTGGCCCATCTAGTCTGCCCATTTCCCTACCTACAGGATAGGCTGCAGATCCTAGTTAACCAACAGCCTATTTCTTCCTACCCCCAACAAGAATTGCCTTATATCTGTCCCATGCATTCTTGAATTCTCCCACAGTTTTAGACCCCACAACCTCCTCAGGAAGGCTGTTCCATGTATCCACTACTCTCTCTGTGAAATAATACTTCCTCACATTGCCCCTGAACCGTCCCCTTCTATTTTTAAATTGTGTCCCGTATTCTTGCACGTCTTTTTTTCTGAAAGATGCTATCCTCTTGGACTTTGTTGATTCCACTGAGGTACTTAAAAGTTTCTATCATGTCCCTCCCTCCCTTCTTTCCTCAAGGGTACACATATTAAGCTCCTTTAGTCTCTCCTCATACGGCTTCTCTTGCAGAGCACGGGGGTTTGGCTTCATTGGGGACTGGGGTTCCACCTGGAGGGACTCCAGCCTGTACTGGCAGGATGGTCTGCATCTTTCCAGGAAGGGAACAAGTCTTTTGAGCAATTGGTTTAAATGCTTCATTGGCAAGCTTTTAAACTAGTCAAGGTGGGAGGCACTGATAAGCAGCAAGAAAATCCCAGCCTCTCCTACAAAACAGGGTACTAAATGAGAAAAAGACCGAGGTAGAAAGGTCAGTGGGGGATGCTGCAACAGAAGGTAAAGCCGTCAAAAAATGGAGAGCAATGAGTACCAATGCCCGTAGTCTGGGTAACAAGCTTCCTGAATTAGTGGCCTTGATGGAGGAGGAACATCTGGATATCGTGGCAGTCACAGAAACATGGTACACACAAAACCATGACTGGGACATAAACATACCAGCATACACTATCTACAGGAGAGAGAGGAGGGTAAAGAGGAGGAGTAGCTCTTACATAAGGGAAGGAATCAAAGCAACAGAACAAAAGGGTAAACAGGGAGGAGAAGAAGCACTGGGTAAATTTGGAGACAGGCAACGCACCACAATCCGCAGGGGTTGTATACAGACCCCTTCTTAGGGGAGGAAATGGACATGAAATGATAGAAAGTATACTTAGAATGGCAGAAAAAGGGAGATATTGCTGATGGGTGATCTGAATATGCCAGATGTTAACTGGAGTGTAGTTGCAGCAGCCACTTCAAAGAGTGGGGTTATTCTAGATACCCTACAGGGGCATGCCTTAGACAACTAGTATTGGAGCCCACTCAAGAGGAGCAATCTTAGACCTGGTTCTCTCAAATGGAGATGGAGAGAGGATCACAGATATAGAAGTGGGTAGCCATCTGGGAACTAGCGACCATCGAGACAGTATGGTTCACAATAAACACAGCAATGAGTCAAGCCATACAAAGGCAAAAGTACTGGACTTTAGGAGGGCTGACTTTGCCAAAATGGGTGAGTGCCTAAGGAATGCACTCGCAAATGGGCAGGAAGGAAGGGTGGAAGAACAATGGGGAATAATAAAAACTGCCATCACAGAGGTAAAAAGCCTTTGTGTGAAGCAAATAAACAAAACAAAACGATGTAAGAAACCACTATGGTTCTCTCTGAAGAAAGGGGGGTTACTAGTGGGGTACCGCAGGGTTCAGTATTAGGACCGGTCCTCTTCAATGTCTTTATAAGCGACATTGCAGAGGGACTGGAAGGAAAAGTATGTCTCTTTGCAGATGACACAAAGATCTGCAACAGAGTTGATGCATAAGGTGGGGTGGAAAGGACGAGATATACTTTTCCTTCCAGTCCCTCTGCAATGTCACTTATAAAGACATTGAAGAGGCCCTTGCACTTTTTAACATTGAATCTAAGCAAGGTTAGAGAAATGGTCAAATGTATGGCAGCTTAGATTCAATGCTAAGAAGTGCAAGGTAGTGCACCTGGGAAGCAAAAACCCAGGGTAAGAGTACACAATGGGGGGTGAGATACTAACAACAACAAAAATGGAAAGGGACCTGGGGTAGTCATATCAGATGACCTAAAGGTGGGCAAGCAATGTGAGAGGACAGCAAGGAGGGCTGGGGAGATACTGGGATGCATAGGGAGAGGCATCACCAATAGAAAACAGGAAGTTATTATCCCTCTGCACAGACAGCTGGTGAGACCCCATCTGGAGTACTGCACGCAGTTCTGGAGACCCAATCTCCACAAAGACAGACAGGATGGAAGCTGTCAGGAGGAGGGCAACTAAGATGGTGCAGGGTCTGCACCGGAAGACATATAAAGAGAGACTTAAGGAGCTTAGTATGTATAGCCTCGAGGAAAGGAGGGAGAGGGGGGACATGATAGAAACTTTCAAGTACCTCAAGGGAATCAACAAAGTCCATGAGGGTAGCATCTTTCAAAAAAAGAAGTGTGCAAGAACATGGGGGCACAATTTGAAGATAGAGGGGGGGTGGCTCAGAGGTAAGTTTAGGAAGTATTTTTTCCCAGAGAGGGTTGTGGATGCATGGAACGGCCTTCCGGAGGAGGTTGTGGAGTCAAAAACAGTGGTGGAATTCAAGCATGCATGGGACAGTCATAAGGCAATTCTAGGGGGTGGGGGTAGGAAGAAGTAGGCTGCTGGTTAACTAGGATCTGCTGCTTATCCATTAGGTAGGGAAATTGGCAGACTGGGTGGGCCAAGCGGTCCTTATCTGCCATCAAATTCTGTCCAGAGAAGGGCATCTGCAGTCCAGAGAAGGGCAACCAAAATGGTGCAGGGACTGCATCAGAAGACATATGAGGACAGATTAACGGAGCTCAATATGTATACCCTTGAGCAAAGGAGGGAGAGAGGTGATATGATCGAGACATTTAAACACCTTAAGGGCATAAACAAGGTGAAAGAGTCTAACATGTTTAAATATAAGAAAAATAGCAGGACAAGAGGACACAGCATGAGATTAGAGGGAGGCCGATTAAGGGGAATGTGGGAAATTCTTTTTCACAGAAAGGGTGGTAGATGCATGGAATGGCTATACCACAAGAAGTAGTGGCTATGAATACAGTGCAGGGCTTCAAACAGGCATGGGATAGGCATAAGGGAGCAATACAAATGACTATGAATAGATAGGTCACTGACATAGCAAAGGCCGATGGCACATTTATAAGATAGAAAAAGAAATGGGCAGACTGGATGGGCCTTGCGGTCCTTATCTGCCGTCAACTTCTATGTTTCTATGTTTCTATGTTTCTATGTTTCTATCCCTGGTAGCTTAGTGGCCACCCGAGCTGTATTGTCTTATGATATCTGACTCTTTATATCCCTGGTAGTCAAGTAGCCCCCCCAGCATAATGAAAGAAATTATGAGTTTATAATATGCCTGGTCGTAATGCAGACAGTTGGTGGCTGGCCTTGGAGGTGAGAGGAGGGCTGTGCCAGTCATCGGCTGGCGAAGGGTAGGGGGGTACTGGGTGGGCTTGGATGGATGGGTGGGGGGGCCACTAGATTTCCAGGTGTATAATAAAGTCATAATTTCTTTCATTATGCGGGGGCCGCGACTACCAGGGATATAAAGAGTCAGATGTGATAAGACAATACAGCTCGTGGGGCCACTAGACTACCAGGGATCTAAAAAAAAATGGGGCGGGGGCACTAGACCACAAGGGCATTAATTTCTTCATATATTTTATTTGGGGGGCCACTAGACTACCAGGGATGAAAATATTTTATTAGGGAGGGGGGGCACTAGACCACCAGGGATCATTATTACATTATTATGGGCATGCTGATGGGGCACAATGAAGCCCCCTAAGCAAAACCCACCTTTATTTGACAGTCTAGGGCACCCCTGGGCTGAGAAAATTAATTTTAAAATCTGGCCATCTCGTCTTGCTCTTTATTCACAAGCAAGCAATTTCTTTGATCACGGGGCTGCAAAAACTTTGACCGCAAGATTCTTTGATCGCGATCGTACATCATGAGCGAGGGACGAGATGACCAGATGAAAAAATCAATTTTCTCAGGCCAGGGGTGTAGTAGGAAGTCAAACAAGGGTGGGTTTTACTCAGGTGGGCTTCATTCTGTAAAACCATGTTGGTGGTTTACCGCAATTCCTTCAATTTTTTAATTTATAAGGTTTTTAAATCTTTGTTTGTGAGTCTGCAAATTCTTTGATCGTGAGATTCTTTGATTGCCATCTTTGATCGCGAGGGAGGGACAAGATGGCCAGATTTTTTATAATGGAATAGATAGGGAAATTGTAGTAATTTTTCATATTGAAAATATTGGGAATGGTTTGGTCTTTTGACTTGAAGGTTGCAGGAAAGAAAGGCAATATCCCACATATGTGGCTTTTGGTAGTTTGATCAAGAAATAGCACAGGGTAGCAAAGTTAAGGCACTACGAAGTTGACATTTTTTCCCATAGGATAACATTGCAGCATTTGCCGCATTCCAGGAATTCTTTGCTGCAGTGCTGCAAAATAACGGTTTGGTCGTTTGGGCTGAAATTTGGAGGGATGAAAGCCTACATCCCAGAGATGTGGCTTTTGCTGGTTTGGTGAAATAATTTTCAGGGCAGCAAAGTGACAGCACTCTGAAGTTGACGCTTTTTGTCATAGAATAACATTATGGCGTCCATTGCGTCTTTTGGGGCCCGTAACTTGGAAACGGTGTGAGATACGACTTTTTGTCAAAAAATTGCTTAACCCCCCAAATAGGGGCTAAGCATAAAACTAGCCAGGAAGGTTATAATTCATACAAAATTTTAAATTTTTTTCTACGTCACACGGTTCCTGAGATATAAGCAATTTAGTATTCTAAGTCGTAAATTTCTGCTCTGAAGTCAATTATTATGCATACATTCTTTGTTTTCAATGTGTTTTTTCAATGCAGTCTTTTGGGGAAAGAAGCGTGTGCCATTTCGTTACTGTGTCAGTTAGTGTTTCTAGTGGCACTTCTGTTACCGTTTGCATCACCGTTCCCGTCTATGCCACTGTGTCTGTGACAGTTTGCGTTTTTGTTTACACTTACGTTTCTGTTTTGTTTTGCGTTATTGTTGCTGTTATTGTTACCATTTGCATTTGCAATTGTGGTACCGTGCCCGTGCGCGTTACGGTTTGTGTTTTCGTATGAGCTTGTGTTTCCGTTTCTGTTGGTTTTATTGTTGCTGTTACTGTTACCATTTACATTTACAATTGCGGTACCATGACCTTGTGTGTAACAGTTTGCATTTCCATATGCGCTTGTGTTTCTATTGGCTTTATTGTTGCTGTTATCATAACAATTTGCCTACTGTTGCCACTTGCATTTGCTTTGCAGTTCCTTTTGCTATGTAACAAGACATCACGTGGTGAGAGCATGGGGCCCTTTGGGCCCCGTGCTCCCTCCACTGCATTCCATTCACTATTTATCATCCTCATTCTCAAAAAGATGGGACATTAGAGGCAAAAAAAAACTCTGTTTAATGCATCAGTTAGAGTTGTTCTACAGTGAAAAAAGCAAGGAAATTCGGGGTTAGGGTTGAAAGCCTACCTTGGACCCTCCAGCCCACCCCCCCAAATGACATTGGGGTGCGCATTGTGGTCGTTGGTCCTAACTCTCACCCCATTCTCATATACCTCTGCTTCTTTACACATGTGATTGGGTGAGAGTTAGGGCCGATGACTCCAATGCGCACCCCGATGCTGGTTGGGAGGGTGGACTGGGGGATCCAAGGGGTTCTTTGAACCCTAACCCCGAATTTCCTCACTTTTTTCACTGTAGAACAACCCTAACTGATGCATTAAATGGAGTTTTTTGCCCCTAATATATATATAAACATTGTGTTAATGAATTTATTAGGCTTGAAAAAATGTAAAGCTGACAAAAGTAAGGAGATTACTATATTATGGTTCAAAGTCCTATGAGCCTTGGCTTGTCAGTATGTGATGGGATGGGGTGGAGTGGGCTGTGGGGGGGTGACTGATATAGGGATTACAGAGGACAGGGTCCTAGAAGGATTAATGGCACTAAGGGTGGACAAGGCACTGGGACCAGATGGCATTCACCCTAGCGTACTTAAGGAACTAGCGGAAATCCAGGCAGGACCACTGGCTGACCTGTTCAACACTGCCCTGGACACAGGATGCATACCACAGGACTGGAGGATGGCCTATGTGGTGCCCATTCACAAAAGTGGCCCTAAAGATGAATGGGGCAACTACAGACTAGTAAGCCTCACATCAATCGTGGGTAAGCTCATGGAAATGATCCTAAAATAATGGCTGGTGACCTTTTTGGAGGATAATGGACTCTGGGATGGTCAACAGCATGGGTTTGTCTCAGGCAGATCCTGCTAGACAAACCTAATTGAGTACTACTTCTGAGTGACCAGGAAACTGGACAAGGGTCATGCGGTGGATGTCCTGTATTTAGACTTCAGCAAGGCATTTGATCCTGTGTCACATGGGAGACTGGGGGGGAAGCTGGACTATATAGGGATGGGAACAAGGATGGTCAAATGGATCAATAACTGGCTCAACGTAAGGCAACAAAGGGTGATAGTGGGGGGAGCCCTCATCCCTGAGGGTGCTGACGAGTGGGATACCACAGGGATAGGTACTGGGACTGGTGCTGTTTGGATATTCATAGTGGATGTCTCACTCAGGATCTGGAGTAGGATCAGACTGTTTGCAGATGATATGAAGATGGGAGCTGTGGTAGATGACATTGAGGGTTGGAGGGGGCTGCAGGAAGACCTGATCAAACTACAGGAATGGTCAGAAACATGGTAGTTAGGGCTCAATACCAAGAAGTGCAAGGTACTGCACTTCGGGGCTAGGAACCAGAGGAGGAGCTATCAGCTGGGAGGGGTACAGTTGGAAAGCACCGAGGAGGAAAGGGATCTAGGGGTGCTTATAACAGGGAGTATGAACAACTCAGCTCAATACAGGAAGGCAACAGCAAAAGCCAACAAGGTGCTGGGGTGTATAGTGAGGGGAATCTCCTCCAGAAATACAGAGGTGATCATTCCCCTGTACAGGTGGCTGGTCAGGCTACACCTGGAATACTACGTGCAGTACTGAGTACTGGTGCCCATTCCTGAAGAAGGATGTCAGATTGTTGAAGGGGGTACAGCATGGGGTGACAAAGATGATCCAGGGATTGGAGGGAAAGCCCTACGAGGACAGGCTGGGTGAGCTGAACATGTACTCCTTGGAGGAGAGGAGAGATAGGGGGATATGATTGAAACCTTTAAATACTTAGAGGGGGATAAATAAGACTAATACAGAAGGGATTTTCCAGATTAGAAGAGGGAGACATATGAAAGGGAACCAGCTGAGATTGGAGGGGGGAAGATTCAGGAGGGAAATCAGGAGACATTTTTTCACAGAACGGGTTGTAGACAAATGGAATGCTCTGCCCAAAGATGTGGTATCCTGTAGAATGGCTGGTGGTTTTAAGAGTGGATGGGACAGAATGAGGGGGAGAGTGATGATGAAGAGGGGCGGGGAGGGTGAGGCAGCTGCAAAATGAGGGGCTAGCTACACAATCAGGTAGAGTCGATAGACCGTGAGGCCTGTTTCTGCTGGCTTTTCCATATGTTCATATGTTTGTATGTGTTCCTTGGGGGTTTCAACCCTAATTCATATCCCCCTTCCCCAGCTCCCATCCTTGTGACCCAAGTTACTGATCTGAAGCAGTACTCACACTAAGGATGCATACACTGGCAGTTTCATACTTCGCACCTGTTCAGACCATTAGGCCATCTATTAAATAGTCTAATTGTGTTCGAATTATGTCCAAAACATGCTGCAACTGCAGCAAACCATTATGGAAGTTGCACTTGCATAAATGCTTGTCACACGTCAAGACTTTTTGTCGCTAACAGATGCATCTTTAGAAAAAAAGAAAAATTATTTCATACATACCATAATTTCATTTTCTGTTATCACCAATGTTGCCAATGGGGAGGAATTTAGTGCAGATGGATACTGTGCTTCTTACTGTAGGTAGACATACTGTACAGCACAAAATCTGTGACCTCAGCATACAGCCCCAGGAACATGATCATTCTCTTTAACCTTTCTCAGCATGTCAGTGCTCCTACTCGCAGCAAAGGTTATTGGCTTGACCTGGTAATCTCTCAAGGATGTTTTATCTCTCCAATAACTCACTATGACTGGGTGCTTTCCAACCATTTCCTACTTTGCTTTTATGTTAATTCCTTCCTTACATCAACCAACTACAATCTGGACAGTCCCTGGATTAGATGCTTCTTCCATTCAATAAATCAACTCAACTTCAGCTCCACACTAACTAACCTCCTCTATGACCTGCAACTCACTGATTGTTCAGAAGCATTGACAAAACTATACAGCAATACTGTAACCTCAGTTTTGGATAAACTTCCTCCCCCAGACTACTCAAGACCTCAACTGGTTCACGTAACCCGTGGTTTTCACCCAGCTTACTTTTGGAAAAAGGAAATGCAGGCAAGTAAAGAGAAAATAATGGAAGTATGGCTTTGCTGTCTTTCATGAATTATATTACAAACACTCCAAAAATATAATAAACTCTTACAGAAAGCCAAAAAGAATCATTATGAAGAACTAATTACTACCCAAACAGGCCATCAGAGGAAACTTGTTCATTCCATAAACACAATTACTAAGTTTAAAACTCCTAAACTGACCTCTTTACTTACTGCACAGGACCTACATGATTTTTTTCAACAGCAAGTTGAGAATGGTCTCTCACTTTACCAACTGCTTCACTTCGGATGCTATGGATTCAAACAATATTTCTGTGACTGCCCAGTTGGCACAGTGACCAGGTTCAGTCTCCTGCCTGGTGACTGTGAAGGGGTACACCAGTTTGAGGAAGTTGGGTTCATTGATTCCCCTGCAGTTAGGGGGGTTTGTCCCAAAATAATAAATAATGTGGTGCCTCCACCCAGAGAGAATAAGTGGGCCAAATGTTGTGTGTAGAACCTTCCTCTGGGAAGTGGTACTTCCCCACCTACCTACACTGGACAGGTTCTCCCCTTAGGGACCACCATCAGTTATTACCTTTACTAGCAAACAATTCACTCAGATTGTACCATTGAGAGCACACACAGGAATCCAAACAATTAACAGTGCTTTATTTTTGGACACCAGCATGGGGAACTGAAGAAGCAAAAAAGGGTTAAGCAATTGCAAATCACCAAAAAACACTTACCCCATGTATCAGTACTCCATAAGCACGGCAAACTGCACACCCACCCAAGCAAGAGGCCCACTGAGATAAGTTAAATTACACAGGGAGTGATATGCTCTTTAACTGGTACCAGTAGTAGGACTATACATTCAAGTATAACACAAAGTCAACTACCAAAAAGACTCTGAGTAGTAGTGGTTGAGTGCTTAGGGCAAATAAATAAGGAAATAGGGACAACCCTACCACATGCCTCTAGAGAGTGTAAATTTCATGGAGATGGTACCATTGGCTTTAATCATATTTTACTTATTTATTAGAAAATTGGTAACCAGGAGAAGCACACTGAGCCAAGGCTTGTTTCCAAGTGTGACTAGGGGGAGGGTAAGATGGAATAAGCAGCAGACAAAACAAGTATCAAAAACATCTGGTCAAACATAAGGTACAGCATGATACAACAATAGAATAAATATTGAACAAGGTTGCATCTACAGATAATAAAGTGCAGAGAACACCAAACAGTGCATTAAAAAAATGGGCAACAATAAGTAGTATCCAGAACTATTACCTAGATGGATGAAGGTTCAGCCATGAAGGTATCCGGAGGAAAGTAACAGGAGCAGTTGAGGTGGGGTTGAAGTTTCAGCTGGCACCTGAGGGAGCAAGGGGATGGGTAGGAATGGTGGGAGGAGGGGAGTTTGTTCCCAATTGAGAGAAGTTGGTAGGAGAAGGGAGATTGTCCAATAGAGGTGCAGGGTTGAGGGTGGCAAAAATACAAGTCTCTGGAATGAAGGGAGCAGAAAGCAGGAAAAGTTGTGAGAGGAGAGATAAGAGGGAAGGGAACCAAACCAGTATTTGTATATAAAGTAGGTGCAGTGAACCTGGTGATGAGAGGGCAGGGGGAGCATGTATAGTGATGAATACAGGAAACAGTGGTGTGTCTGTGTGTGTGGGGGGGGTGAGTTTTCTGCAAAAAGGCAGAAGATGTTGCAGAGGGTGTTCAGTTTGTTGCGGAAAGTGGAAGGAGCAGTACCATAGACAACATCCACGTAGTCAAAGATAGGGAGCACCATTTTGGTAACAAGCTCCCTGCTGCCTGCTAATTCTATTCCTGTACATCTGATCTGGGCCCCTGACTGGGCACTTGCATCATCTCCAGCGGTGCGGTGCCTGCTGATCCCCACCACCTGCTCGCCACTCTCGGTAGCCAGCTCAGGTATGGTCCCCGTAGCACTTGGTTCTTTGATTTTGGTGCTATCCTTCATCTATCTCCTGACTTACTGTATCATATGAACTGTTACTTCTCATCGGATAGTCACGGACATTGCTGCCCAAGTCAAGCTCTGAATTACTTTTTTCCTTTTGCTGCCTGCTAATTCTATTCCTATATATCTGATCCAGGACCCCTGACTGGGCGCTTCCATCCTCTCCAGTGGTGCAGCCCCTGCTGATCATCACCACCAGCTTGCCGCTCCTGGTAGCCAGCTCAGGTATAGTCCCCCGAAGTGCTTGATTCTGCTATTTTGGCGCTATCTTTGATGTATCTCTTGATTGGCTGTATCATTTGAACTGCTCCTTTGCATTGGATACTCCTGGACACTGCTGCCTGACTCAAACTCTGAACAGCTTTCTTCATTCTGCTGCCTGCTAATTCTATTCCTATATATCTGGTACTGCATTACAGTTGATTTGATTTCTTCTTAGAGTGAGTGTAAGAGAATCATTTAGATTAGAGTACTGCAACTAATTTTTCACTACCCCTTAGAGTGTATTCAAAAAAAAAACACTGTAGTAGCTGTGCTGAAATTAATTTTCTCTCTCTACTCATTTCTCATTATTTTGTGCTGACTTTGTTTCTCTCTTTGCTGCCTCCTGGCTGCTTCTCCTAATCCCCCACCCCCTCTAGCTCGATGCTGACCCTCCCAGTCCCTGCTCAGTACCTTCTTTCTTTTTGTCTTCTGCATCCCTGTGGAACTGGCTCCCCACTTAAGCTTAATTGTCCTGCCATTTACAGCCCCCCTGCTGCTCTCCTGTCTCCTGGCCCCTTCCACCCCTGCCCCTGACTCTGCTAGAACTTTTAAGTTAACCCTCCTTTCTCTCTCTCTTATGTAGATCCAGCCCCCCTGACTGGGCACTTCCATCATCTCCAGTGGTGCAGTGCCTGCTGATCCCCACCACTAACTCACCGCTCCCAGTAGCCAGCAGAGGTGTGGTCCCCTGAAGTGCTTGATTCTTCTATTTTGACATTATCCTCAATCTTTCTCCTGATTGGCTGTATCACTTGAACTGCTCATTCTCATTGGATACTCCCAGACACGCTGCCTGACTCAAGCTCTGAATGACTTTCTTTCTTCTGCTGCCTGCTAATTCTATTCCTGTATATCTGGTACTGCATTACAGTTGATTTGATTTTTTGGCTCACCCACCATCGTCCCTGGCACTCTTTAAATCCCCTTTCTCACCATGAATGCCACCCTAATTCTATACTATTCTTAGGCCCACTCTTAAAGGGGCTGATGGCCTGCTTACAAATTTCCCCAACCTCCTCTCTGACTATAAGAGATTTTGCATTTCCTATACTGCACTTGAAATTAACCTGTAATTCACTTCAACTCCGCTACCAAAGATGCTATCATTATTTCTCCAACACTCCCTAATACTGATGGTTAAGCTGTCACTCCTTCCATCCCCTTCCAATAATTGCTATGAACAAGAACTGAAATTAGGAAATCCCCTTCCAAAACTAGATTGTAAACCCATCTATCTCCCTGCTCTGGGACCAGGTGCATTGATATCACCTCTCAGAATCCCCTGTGGATAGTGCAGCTTGAAAAATGTACCTACCCAATTTTCCCAGTACAGTTGAGCATGGTCTTCATCATTAGGCATGATTGCAAAGGTCAAACTAATACCCACAACAAATCCATGGTGAAAAATATCTAAAACTACAGGCTTTAAGACTAGCCTGGCTGCTTCTATTATTTTATTTTATTTAGTTTGAATTTTAATGACCAGATAGGTCCAACTGAGATAGACATATCCCTTTTTCAGGGGTGACCTGGGGAAATACAATTCCAGTAGTACAAATAGCGGATAAGCAGTTACACAGAGTAAATATACAGAGTGACATATGCTAACAGTCGAAGTAACAGAGTAGTTGATTACAGAGTGTATTCTACAGGACTAGTATTTGCTGTTAACTGGTACTTCAGTGCCACGATCAGAAATAATTACTGACATATGATGAGTAGATACCAGTCAGTCCATAAGTGCAGTGGTTTTGATCATATGCAGACATAGCAAGAGTAGGGGGTGAAGAAATAAGTACAGAGAAGGAGGGATAGAATCTAGATGGAGGGTGATGTAGGGGAGGTAGGTAGGGTGTTATGAAACAAAAGGAGCAGGGGAAGAGAGCTTATCATACTAGGAACAAACAAGGAGCAAGAGGTGATATACCCATTGGACTCCTGAGTTACATATACACATGGAGTCATCACTCTGTCCTGAAAGTAGATAATTGTCCAGCCTTTTTTTAAATATATGTAACCCCCACCCAGGTATGCCATTTATTTCTTGACAGCTCTACCTGGTGGGCTGGGTTCAGGGAGGAATATGTCACTGGGCACATTGGCTAGGTTTGGCTACTCTGCAACAGGGGCACCCAAGTAACTCCAGACAAAGGAAGCAATAACTGTAATGTCCAATACTAGAAGTGGGATTCTAAAGTGTGGCTTTTATTCACATCCAACAGAATAAACAAAGCATAGCTGGACCCCCACGGGGCTACACTCCTGGTGATGCAGATTTAAGGAGACCAGAACACATCCTCATCACTTTAGCCCTCAGGCTCTGAAACTCACTGGGCACACAGCCCAAACTTGTATGCTGGTCTGGGTTTTCCCTGGCTCGGCTCCCTTGCCAGCCACTTGGGCACTTTCCATATAGCATGGAAACATTTACTGGTGGCTCCCTAAACCACCTATGAGCACTTCTGTTCCATCAGGGAATCTTCCTCATCAATACCACATCTGGGTACTTTTCTCAGGCACTGGCCAAGTACCTGAGAGAAAGCAACAGGTGTCCCAGAGCAAATCCATAGAGTTGAATTTGGTTACTACTGATGGGGGGTCTCCCACCTCTTGCTCCCATAATTCATACCCGGCCATTTCTTTGGATTGTAACACCTCATCCTTTAACACACTTTGCTATGTAGATTCTTTTTAAATGTTCTTTCACATTCAATCTACTGTCTTTACATTCCATTTGTGCTGGACTTGAACATACTTAATAAGTGGATTTGTCCATTACTCTAGACCCCCCCACAGAGTTAAGCAGTCCAATCCCCACATCTTCCAAAATGTACTTGGCTGTCTTTTCCTGACCCTGCAGTAACAGTCCCTTTAGTTTCATTTTGATGCAAGTGAAAACACATGGCCCTTTAGCAGAGCGAACTCACCCTTCTGTTGCAGGTGCCCCACAGGCGTTTTCTCCTCAAGGAACTCTTCTAGAGCTTCTAGTGCCTCAGCACAAACTTAAACAAGGCAGCTTCTTTTCCCTAGCTGGACCAAGGGGGTTTGCCCCTGGAAGCAGGCTGATTCCTTCCCCCCATGCCCGAAGGGATGGGGCCCTGAACCATTGAAAGCAGTCTCCACCACTTCAGTATGCTCTTCTTGTGTTCCTCTTCAGGTGAGAACACACACCTATACCAAAATAATAACTCTATGTCAGAGCTTAGATCTCTGAGGGCTTGCTTACAGAAGAGCACCTCTTTCAGACTGCACACACTCTACTGAACTATGCAGACTGACTTCAAATTCTCCAATGTTCTATTTTAACCTCCAACTGCAATATTCCAGTGTGGCTTATGCAGCTGCAACAGTTCTAAATGATGCCATCCCTCAGTCTCAGCTGAGACTGAGAACAGAGTGAGACAGTGTGAAATCCATTTAACTGGGGTTTCACAAGCATCCTTCCCTGCCTACCACTAGGTCTTACTGGGATTCTAGTAACCCCAGGTAACACGGGGGGGGGGGGGTTATATATTTTTACTCAAACTGATAATAACATCAAGTGGTAAACTATTCCAAGGTGTCACAATTCTTTGAGAAAAAATACTTTTTTCTTGGTGTTAAATCTTTTTTTTGACAGTTGGAGTGGATGTCCTCTGGTGTTAACAGTAATTTGCTTAAAATGTATCCCATACTCATACATCAAGCTATCATCTTGAATAATGTCCCATACAAACAGAAGACCTCCATGCTCAAGTGACATTAGACCCATTTTTTTCAGTCTATCATAGGAAAGTGATTAGTCAACAGTGACTGATTTTATTATTCTATGCAGGATTTTTTCAATTCTGTTTATGTCCTTATGTTTATAAGGGCACCATAAAGGGGACCCATAATCGAAATGTGGTCTGACATATGCACGATAGAGGGGAATAAGTATTTCTGGGTCTTTAAATGTTATATTGTGTCTTATTGCGCACAACGTTCTATTTGCTTTATTTATGGTGTTTGTAATATGAATATCGGAGTCAAAGTTAGACTCCACTATGATGCCTAAATCTCTTTCGTGGCCCTTACTATTTATTGGTTCCTTATAAAGATGGTGCTGAGTATTAGGATTATTTTTTCTAATATGAAGAACAATACATTTTGAGGTGTTAAACAACAGATTCCATTTTAGACCAAGTTTCTAACACTAATAAGTCCCTTTGAATAGTTTCACAGTCTTTTGTGGTCTTAGCTAAGTTAATCAATTTACAGTCATCAGCATATTTAGTGAATTTACTAAGAATATTACATGATAGATCAGAAATAAATTTTTGAAATATTAATGGTGCCAGAACAGATCCCTGAGGAACCTCACTCATGACTGATTTCCAGGTTGATCTATTACCATCAATAACTACCCTTTGTTTTCTAGCTTGGAGCCAGTCAGTGATCCAGTTCACAAACAATGGGTTAATTTTATGAAAATGCATTTTTTGAATAAGTGACACATGTGGTACTGAGTCAAATGCTTTTTTAAAGTCCAATAGGACCACATCACAAGGATTTTTTTTATCAACTAGATCACTAACATAGTCATAGAACCCATCAGATTAGTATTAGCAGAATGTCCCTTAACAAAACCATGTTGTGTGTAATCGAGGATAGTTATTGATGGTGTAATCTCATCTTTAATGATTTTTTCTGGTATTTTGCATATGATAGATATAAGACTTATAGGACAATAGTTATCTGGAGAACTCCTATCGCCTTTTTAAATATCGGTGTTATAAAAGCATCCTTCCACTCTGAAGGAACTATGCCAGAATTTAAGCTCTTTTTAAATATGATTTTCAAAGGAGCACATAGATGTTGTTTCATTAAGTTGATCATATCTCCAGAGATTTCATCTGGTCCTGGAGAAGACCCTTTCTTTATTGTATCTAGCTTTTCTTTAATGATTTCCTTGGATATTTCCATTTGGCTCAGCCTTGTACTTTGATTAAATGCTGCATTTGAGCTTGAAGAACTAAAAGACTCACAGAAATGTGAATTTAGTATGTCAGACATCTGTTTTTGATTAGAAATTACTGTTTCACTAATAGATAGTGGTCCCACCTTACATTCTTGTTTCTTTAGAGTTAATGTAACTAAACAGTAATTTATTGTTTCTTTTCTGTGCCTGTAAAGCAATATATTTTTCCATCCCTATTTTGGCCCTTTTAATTTCTTTTTTTCATTTTTTTGAACTGCTTTAAATGCTGAAAAATTATTTCCACACTTACTTTCAGAATATCTTTTTGAACAATCTTTTCATTTTTTTTTTATTATTTTCAATAGCTTCTTCGAGAGCCATTTTGGGTGTAAACGGGGCTTCCTTTTTTTGGAATAAATTTATTTGCAGCTTCTAAAATGATATGTTTAAACAAAGACCATGCAACTTCTATGTTGTCAGCTTTTAGTTTTTCATTCCTATTGATGGCAGCTAAAAAAGAATTAAGTGCTTTAACGTTGGGTTTATTGTAGGCAAATATTTCTGTTGTTTTTTCTGATTTACTAATCTCAAAATCTAGAGAAATGGTGACTGAATTATGATCAATGTTACCTATTGGGGCTAAAACTAAACAATTTGAAACTTTTAAGGGTTTACTACATAGAACTATGGCAGGAATATTTGCACCTCGTGTCAGAGATGGTACATACTGTTTCAGGTTTAATTCTTTACATGGTTCCAAGAATTCCCTAGATGTAAAGTGTAAGGCTGTGTTGTTCACCCAATTTATGTCACTTAAGTTCAGGTCACCCATTAATATGATACTACCTAAATGTGCTGTTTTCCCCATCTCAGTCATTATTTCATTAAGAACTTCTTTTGGTGAGTTTGGTGCTCTATAACATAGACCTAATATAACATTTCTATTTTCTACGTTTTTAATCTTCACCCAAAGTGATTCAGTGAGGTGTGATGTAGATTTAATTTTATTTGAACATAGAAACATAGAAACATAGAATTTGATGGCAGATAAGGACCGCTTGGCCCACCTAGTCTGCCCATTTTCCTACCTAACAGATAAGCTGCAAATCCTAGTTAACCAACAGCTTACTTCCTCCTACCCCCCACTAGGACTGCCTTATGCCTGTCCATTGCATTCTTGAAGTCCCCCACTGTTCTTGACTCCACAACTTCCTCAGGGAGGCTGTTCCATGCATCCACAACCCTCTCAGTGAAAAAATACTTCCTCACATTACCTCTGAGCCATCCCCCCTCTATCTTCAAATTGTGCCCCCTTGTTCTTGTACATCTCTTTTTCTGGAAGATGCTACCCTCTTGGACTTTGTTAATTCCCTTGAGGTTCTTGAAAGTTTCTATCATGTCCCCTCTCTCCCTCCTTTCCTCTAGGATATACATACTAACATACTAAAATGCCAGCAGAATAGGCCTAACAGTCTTTCATGTCTGCTCATTTGGTCAGCCCCCACCCTGGGTGCTGACCTTGCTGTCCCCCTCGCCTTCTCTGGCTTCTCCCTTCCCAGTTCCAGATATTCTTGCTGCATTGGATTTTGCTTCCAGAACCCTTCCTGTACCTGTCCCACCCTCTTGAACCCCTCCACTGTCTCTGCCTCCCCAGCCCCTAGACAGTGCATTCCATGGCTCCACCACCCTCTCAGTGAAGTAGCACCTCCTCCTTTCTCCCTGAATCTTCCCCCTCCAGTTTCCACCCATGCCTCTAGTGCCCCCCTCCTTCCTTGAAGCACCCTGACTGTTCCTCCCCTATTTGCCCTCTTCATGTACCTGAAGACCTCTATCATGTCCCCCCGGTCCCTTCTCTCTTCCAATGTGTACATATTTAGCTCTTCGAGCCTCTCCTCATAGGTCCTGTCCCCCAAGCCCCAAATCATTTTGGTGGCCTCCTCTGGACCCTCTCCAGGAGGTTAATGTCCCTCTTTAAGTGTGGCCTCCAAAACTGCACGCAGTACTCAAGGTGCGGCCTCACCAAGCAGTTATACAGAGGGAGTATCACTTCCCTCCTTCTGGAGGTGATCCCCCTAGCGATGCATCCTAGCATCCTGTTGGTCTTGGCTGCTGCCCTCCTACAAGTCTCAGAGTTGTTCATCTTGACATCCACCACCACCCCCAGGTCCCTCTCAGCCATTGAGACTTGTAGCATTTCCTCCCCAGGGTGTACACTTGGCCTGTGTTTCTGGCCCCCAGGTGGAGTACCTTGCATTTCCCTGCATTGAACCTCAGCTTCCACTTTCTAGAGCATCTTTCCAGAGCCTCCAGGTCCCCCTGTAGGGCCACCCTCCCCTCCTCCCCATCCACCACCGCCCCCAGTTTTGAGTCATCTGCAAAGAGACTCATCTCACTCCTGATTCCTGTCCTTATGTCAGATACATAGGCGTTGAACAGAAGGGGCACAAGGACTGATCCCTGTGGGACCCCACTAATGACCCTCCTTGGGGATGAGATTGTCCCACCAACTATGACCCTCTGGGTCCAGTCCTGGAGCCAATTGCCTATCCATCTGATCATCTGGTTCCCCAACCCCATTTCTCCCAGCTTATCCAACAGGCCTACATGAGGAACAGAGTCAAATGCCTTGCTGAAGTCTAGAAAGAGGACGTCCACTGGTCTACCCAGGTCCAAGGCACTTGTCATCCAGTCATAGAACTCCACCAGGTTTGTCTGACATGATTTCCCTGGGATGAATCCATGCTGTCTATCATCCAGGCACCCTGACTTATCCAGGTCCCCCAGCCTCTCCTTGACAATGCCCTCCATCACCTTGCCCACCACCGATGTCAGGCTGACAGGCCTGTAGTTCCCTGCCACCTCCTTTGATCCCCCTTGTGGATAGGCACTATATGCGCCACCTTCCAGTCTTGGGGCACCCACCCTGTCCTCAGAGAGATGGTGAAAAGCTCCACCAGGGGTTTCGCCAGGACATCCGCAAGTTCCTTCAGCACTCTGGGATGTAATTTATCTGGCCCCGGTGCTTTCTCCGTCTTAAGGAGCTGAGGGCTTCCTCACTCTCTCTGCTGTGATTTCCACTTCCGGTACCTCTTCTCCCTGCTTAGCCCTCCCCCACCTGCCAGTGATGCCTCCCCTCTCCCCAGACCCGCCGATCGGTAAGGGTCCCCCCCCTCAGTATCTCTGTCTCCTCCCATGTATGATGCAGCACCCCCATTTTCCTTGGTGAAAACTGAGGTGAAGTACTCATTTAGTACCTCAGCCTGCTCCCCCAGGTCTTGTGCCCATCTCTCCCCTGATTTAATCCTGCTAATCTGCCCCTTCACCCTTCGTTTTTCCCCAATGTATCTAAAGAACCCCTTGTTCCCTCTCCTAATTTCCCTGGCCAGGTTCTGCTCCTTCCTTGTCTTAGCCGCCTTCACCACTCTAGTGGCCCTTCTAGCAATCAGCTCGTACTCCCCTCGATCCCTTTCACTCCTTGAGCACTTGAATTGCTTATAGGCTGCTTTCTTTCCCAACACCACCTGGACCTCCCTGGTCCACCAGCAGGCTTCTGGGCCCTACCGCAATTTCGTCTTACTTTGCACAGGTGCTGGTAGCATCCTGCACCCTTCCTGATGATTTCCCACCTACTATCAGCGCCCATGTCTGACCCAATCCCATCCAAATGCTCCTTAAGGATCCTTCCCATTTCCTTAAAATCCACCCCTCAAGTCAGTTACTTCCCGTCTTTGTGCAGCCTTCTACACCTCCTGGGTCAGGCAGAGACCAGACCGTGGCATGGTCACTCCCCCGCCAATGGGTCCCTTACCTCCAGGCTCCCAATCTGGTCACTGTCTGCCAGGACCACATCCGGTACCCGAGCCTCCCTGGTCAGTTCCCTCACCTGCTGAGTTAGGAACGCGTCTTGAAAGACATCCAACAACCTCTGTTCCCTGGTCACAGAGGATGTCATAGTCTCCCAGTCTGTTCCTGGCATGTTTAAGTCCCCCAACACCACCACTGTTCCTCTGCCCAGTCTGCAGTGTCTCCCAACATCTGCCACCAGACTGTCCTCCAGCTCCTCCGCCAGGGCAGGGGGTCTATACACCACTCCTATTTTTACTCTCTTCCCTCTTGTTATCAAGGGACCCAATCGCCTCCACGGTTCCCTCCACCTCCTCTCCCCCTATGCCAATGCAGTTTTGGACCATCATTGCTACCCCTCCTCCCCTTCCTCCCCCTGTCCTTCCTGAACATAGTGTAACCCTCCAGGTTCAGGTCCCAGTCATGTCCTGCAGTGGCCCAAGTCTCAGTGACCGCTGCCACATCCACTGCTCCCTTAGTTAGCATCGCCTGGAGCTCAGGCATTTTATTGCCCGAGCTCCAGGCATTTAGCAGGACTACCTTCCACCCCTTCCCTATAGTTCCATTTCCCCTGCTTGTGTTCCCATGGGGATTCTGTTTTCCCCTGGTCTGCACTTTGCCATACATATTAAGCTCCTTTAGTCTTTCTTCATATGTCTTCTGGTGCAGACCCTGCACCATTTTGGTTGCCCTCCTCTGGACAGCTTCCACTCTGTCTATGTCTTTGCGGAGATGGGGTCTCCAGAACTGCACACAGTACTCCAGATAGAGTCTCACCAACTGTCTGTACAGAGGGATAACAACTTCCTGTTTTCCACTATTGATGCCTCTTCCTATGCATTCCAGTATTCCCCTGCCTTCCTTACTGCCTTCTCACATTGCTTGCCCACCTTTAGGTCATCTGATATAATTACCCCCAGGTCCCTTTCTATTTTTACTGTTGTCAGTATCTTACCCCCCATTGTGTACACTTCCCCTGGGTTTTTGTTTCCCATGTGCATTACCTTGCACTTCTTTGCATTGAATCTGAGTTGCCATACATTTGACCGTTCCTCCAACCTTGCCAAGGAAATATCATTTACTATTAAATTAGAGTTTACAAAAAGTGCAATTCCTCCTCCTCTTCTGTTTCCCTACCTAAATGAAACAGGGTATATCCTGTAATAGATTTCACCCAAGCTGGCTCTTTTGGTCACCAAGTTTCTGTGATGCTTATTACATCCGGTAGCTCTGATTTTGTTCTTAGTATTAGTTCATTAAATTTATTGCCTAAACTATGACCATTTAGAAGTTATATGTTGACATTATGCTTCTTTATCTGATCACTACGATGATAACAAGTGCTGACTATAAATTTCCCCCTCTACTGCCAGTTTAAAGTAACTGAAGGCACTTGTAGTTGAAATTGTCTGCAAAGTTCACTTATACCTCTATGGTTTAGATGAAAACCATCTTTGGCAAACAACTTATCATTCTTATTAAAGGTTCTCCAATTATTAAAAAATGTAATGTCTTCAGATGAACACCAGTTTGATAATAGTATGTTAATTCATTCTATGGTGTTGTTTTTTTTTTTTTTTTTTTGTCTGGCTTGACTGAATCCTCGCTGGGGCAAGAAGCTCTGGGCTTGTGGCGACATTGGCCCACTGCCGAGGGTCTTCTCCCCCCCCCTCCTACAGACCGAACTCAAGACTCTTCACCTCGGTGTTGAGGCGCTAGCTCTGGTGGACCTCCCCCGAAGACTGCACTCACTGAACTTTCTACTCTGCAATCACCGATCGGGTAATCTAGAACCACTTACCATCTAGAAGCACTTTCTCCTGGGCTGCTGCATCTGGGCTGCTGAAATTTCCCAGCCACCCACCCCGTTCCCTCCTCCCATTAAATGGTCACAATCCCCGCCCACTAACTTGATCGTCCAATCCTGCCTACGACAGCCCCCGAACCTGATATGATCAGTCTGTCATATTTTTTAACCCATTATATTCCCACACCCCTGAAAGCCTGATGTGCTGAATACTCCAACTGTTGTACAATTGTCTTGGCTATTTCAAGTGTATTAATTACTTTTGTCTTGCTAGCAATGTGAACTTAGCCTGGAATACTTGCTATAGAGTAATCTAACTTGCTATTCACCAGACTTATTAATCCCTCTGGAGGTAGAGGTACTGCTGATATCCTCTCATCATATTCATATTGTTTACAGGTCTCAATCTGTATTGTTATGCTGGTGCTCTTGTTTTGAATGATTCCACCTTACAGCTCAACTCTATGCCACTATAGCCTGTAGCATTACGTGGACAGTCTTGGCTGCTCCTATTCTCCTGCACTACCAAACTGACCTGGTCCTTCCCTGAGTCAGGTGTCCCCTCTCAGATCTGAAAATATGTGGAACTTGACACTCATGACTGCTCCCGCATACATAGCTCTGGTACTGGGAACTGATCAACTCTTCCTCTGGGGCCATCTCTCCCCAGAAATGGGCTGAAATATTGGTCGCCCCCCCTTGACCCCTTGATCCTCATGAGGAGGGGTTCAACACGCTAAGCCTACTCATGTATGGATTATCCCGAAAGGGTAGCTGTTATAATCTATTTTTCTACCTTAGCACATATGACCAACAGAGGCTCCTCCACATCCCCTCCAAAATTATTGGCTACCTTGCCAGGCTTAACCTGGCACTAGGGGGGGACATTGAACTAAACCCTGGTTCCCACTCCCCTAATCTCACTCTCAGTGACCCTACCAACCCCCTCTGGGCCAATACTAGTGGACTCAAGCTGGTGCACATGAACATCGGTAGCCTAAGGCACAAAGTCCAAGACCTCGAGGCATGGACAGCACTGTATAAACCCAACATACTAGCTGGGAGAGAAACCTGGCTCAAGCCACAGATCCTCCATCATGAAGTGGATCTAGTTGGCTATCATGTTTTTAGAAAGGATAGAGCTGGGAAAAAAAGGTGGTGGGGTTCTCATCTACATCAGCACTGCCTTGCATGCTTTGCAGTTTGATCACCCTACCCTTTGTGGATCGGTAAGTGAGATCCTATTTGTTAAAGTGCTCCTTGGAGACACCAAACCCCTTGTACATAGGGTGTGCCTACCTCCTGCCCCAATCGGCTGCCTCCTCCCTAGAATCCCTAACCCATGCCCTGGTTGTGCCCTCCCCCAGAGGAGACTATTCTCTTTGGGGATTTCAATCTAAACTGGCTTGCCTTGGGGACTTCCATCAACAGGAATCCTATACTGGACTCCTCATTAATCCAAGTCATCGATCTGCCTACTAGGCATAATGCCAAGTCGGGCATTCATTCCCTACTCGACTGGGCACTAGTCTCCCGCCCAGACCATATATTGACAGCTGAGATCATGGCAGACTCTTCAAGTGATCACTCACCAATTTTCTGTACCTGGTCCAACAAGCCCCCTAAAATTGCTGCTAGGGTAATAGTAGCCAGGAACTTTAGCAGGCTTGTACCAGCAGACCTCTGCTCAGACTTGTGAACCATGGACTGGGATGCTATAGTCTCCCTCCCCTCACTTGATGAGGTGCTTGACTACTTCACCAATTCATTTCTGTCTGTGGCCAATCTGCATGCCCCGCAAAAGAAGCTCAGGGTACAGGGCAAGTGCCACAAATGGCTGAGCCCTGGCCTTAAGCAAATTATGCTACTCCGTGACAGGGCCTGGAGACTCTACAAATCCTCAGGCAGTATATCTGACTGGGAGAAGTACAGGGAGTTGAGGAACCAATGCAAAAAAGCTTCCAAACAGGCCAAGTCCAAGTACCTGCGAGATCTCCAAACTAGTCACCTACGTGACCCTAAGAAATTCTGGGATCGCATCAACACCCTTCTTAAGGGTACCACTAATGCACAAGAAGGTGCACTCCTGGTTGGGGATACCTTGACCAATGACCCCTCCACAGTAGTTGAAGCCTTCTGTGCCTCCTTCTCCAATCCCAGTGGACTCTCTCCCCCTGTCCTCTCTGGGATTCCCTACAACAGCAGTGTGGACTGGGTGCTTCCTAGGTCTCAGTTCCACCTGAAGCTGGTCAAACTGTCTGCTGTACTTCCTCTTTTACTCAAAATAAACCCTAACTCCTCTCTGGGACACGATCTGCTTGAACCTCAGCTGCTGAGGGCCACTGCCCCTGTTGTCGCCTACCCTGTCACCCTGCTCATCAACAGGTCCCTCCTCGAAGGAACAGTCCCAAGTAAATGGAAGGTATTGATTATTGTCCCTGTCCATAAAAAAGGACCCAGGGACAAAGTGGGTAACTATAGGCCTATATCCCTACTCAGCCCTCTCGGGAAAGTGCAGAAGAGACTGTTATACAATCAACTGCAGGATTATCTCGAGCAGCACCTACTCCTTGCCGATGTACAACATGGCTTCAGGAAGGGTCAATGCACTGACACTGCCCTTATCCGGCTCACATCTGACATCCTCAAGGCCATGGACCAGGGCTCCCCAATGGGGGGTCTATTCATTGACTTGTCCAAGGCCTTCGACCTGGTCAGCCACAAACTTCTTCTTTCCAAACTCCGCCAACTAGGACTGGATGCGCACTCATTCTCCTGGTTCGAGAGCTATTTGATCAATAGAACCCAAAAAGTCAGTTGGAGAGGAACACAATCTGGCACCAGACCCGTGGTCTCTGGGTACCAAAGGGCTCGATCCTGGGTCCCCTGCTATTCTCACTTTCTCTCAATGATATTGAGGGGGTCTGCAGGCTGAGCAACCTCATCCTATATGCGGATGACACTGTTGTCTACTGCAGTGTCCTGCTACCCAGTGTCATCTCTGCCAAACTGCAGGCCAGTCTCTCAGCTCTTGAGGCCTGGTTCTTCTCCAATTCTCTTGTGCTGAACGAAGAAAAAACTAAGGCTGTTCTGTTTGGGACCAGACGTCTGGGCACTGACAGAAGTGAACTACTCCAGCTCAACACAGCCCAAGGGAAGAGAGTTGAAGTCATAGACAGGATCAACTACCTTGGGAGCCTCCTTGACCAGGAGCTGTCCTACAAACCCCACATTGACTCCTTAACTAGATCCATCCACTAGAGGCTTGGTCTCCTCCACCGCTGGGTAACTCACTTTCTAGCGAGGCGCGATGCGCCATAGACAGCTGCAACCTTCTCCCTTCCATCCTATATGGTGCCCCCCTGCTACAGTTCCTCCGGAAGAATGAGCTCAGCAAACTTTCCATGCTCTACCACAGGGTAGCTCACTTTGCAACAAACTCCTCCCCCAGGAGGCATCACTGCGAGGTCCTCGCAGACCTAAACTGGCCCACCTTATGGCACAAGTTGGCCTATTCCTCTGTTTGCTTGGCCTTTAAATTCTCCTCCTTTGATCCTCCTCCCCATCTGAGTGGGCTGCTCACTCCTAAAGTCCAGTGCCATACCTTATGATCCTCAGCAAGTCATCCCCTTGACATCCCTCATGCGAGTGGGTCAAGTGGTCCTTATTTGCTGTCAAAGTCTATGTTTCTATGTTTCTATTTTCGCACCAACCAAGGCAAGTGCTCCTTTCAGTATGCCACTCCCTACTTATGGAACGCCCTCCCAGCAAGTCTGGTTGACAAGCCTACTCTCCTAGGGTTTAAGTCAGGCCTCAAAGTGTATCTTCTGAAATGTAGACTCTGTGGTTGTAATCACTAGCCCCCTGCCCGGGCCGGTTGTCATGCTATCACTAACTTAGCCAAGTCTACTTCTCCCATGAATCTCTTATGCAAAATTGTTAAATGTACTGTGCACCTGTTTAATACTTTGTGAGCCTTGTGATGCCTGCTGTCTCTGTGTTAAGCATTTGATACCAATTACCAATATGTATCAGCTGTAAATACTGTATATTGATACCTATGTATGTAATTTACTGTAACTAATTCTGGGTCACCCCTGAAAAAAGGGATCTCTGGTCTCAGAGGGCTTACCCGGTTACCAAAATCTAAATAAATAAATTGTGGAATCAGAAGAATTCCAGATACAAAGACATTACAAATTTTTACTTTAATGGATTTCCCTAAATTGATAATGTCAGCACAGATGTCTTTTCCATGGGAATGTCCCACATTATTGGTGCCTATATGTAAAATGACATTTGCTGGTTGGGTAACTAATTCATCAATTCTTAATGATATATCATCAGTACGTGCACCTGAAAAACAAAGCACTGTTATTTCATTGTTACTTATTTGTGAGTCAACATATTTAATGATGGAATCTCCTATAATTAATATGGGTAGAGTAGAATTGGTATCATCATTGATAAGTCCAGAATCTGATTCCATTATGGCAAGTGGGGAGAAACTATTACTCGTTTCTAAAAAGATTATTTTCAACAGTGTTGGGTGTAGCAGAGTTGCTAATATTACTACAGTATGTATACAGCCTGCTCTCCTTCCCTTTTTGAATTTAATGTTCTCCAGATCTAGTTTATAGAACTGATGTCCTCTCAGTTATGGAAACATGGCTTACCCCAAAAACCCCCAACCTTGCAATTCAGCTGGTGGTCTACACATCTTTTAGGGTGGAAAGATTAGGGAAATGAGAAGGAGGCTGTGTCATTTACATTAAGGACACCTTCCAAGGCAAAGCACTCCCCACTCCACCAACCGGGGGTAGCTCCCAGCTGCTTGCAGTCCAGTTTCAACTAGGCATCCAGGAAAAGAGCCTCATTCTTATATCTGTGTATATTCCCCCTAAGAATCAGGCAACTGGTTTCAGATTAGTTCTTAACTATATATTTGAACTCTGCATTAACTCTGAAGTTCTCATGCTAGGGAATTTCAATATAAATTGGCTATCCCCTGACGTGGCACCCTTTAAGGATGCCATCTCAGCCATTGATATGGTCCAGCTAGTGCAGACCCCCACACTGGTAAACTATCACACAGGTTCTAGCACATTCAAAGATTGGATTCTAACTAATGAGCCACAAAAAATAACTGGCACTACCGTGCTGGCTGATTCTATCAATGACCATTTGCCATTCTTATGTACCTGGACCAATAAGGAACCTAAAACCCCTCCCACAACTATAACCTCAAGGATAATTAAAAAAAGGGCAACTTTCATCCTTCACAACCCACCTGAGCATACAAGACTGGTCCGGTATGCATGCTGCCAATGATGTGGACACTGCACTAGAGTACTTTATTAACATCTTTAATAAGTCATGCAACATACTTGCTCCCTTTAAAATGAGGAAAATCAAAGGGTCCAGTAAGACATGGATTACACTGCAGTTCCTTGATCTTATGGTGGCTAGGGATAATCTGTGGCATAAAGCTAAGAGCTCAGGATCTCACATCGACATTCAAAATTACAAAACTGCTCAGAATAAATGCAACACTGCTATCTGCCAAGCTAAGAGATCCCACTTCAAAAGTGAATTAAAAGTGAATTAAATAACTCCTGGGGCAGTAGCCGTAGTTTTTGGGAGAACATCAAATCCCTCATAGGCAGTGCAAATAAAACCCCTTCCAGGCTACTCACTATTAACGGTGAAACTATCCAAGATCCAAAAAACATTGCTGATGCCTTCAATAAGGCCTTTACAGACCTTTGCAGAGTCCTTCCCCCAGACTTTCTTCAACCCACATATAGCACTAACCTGTGCAACAACACTACCCCATCAACAAGTACACCACCCTTCTACCTTAAGATTCTCACTACTGCTGAGGCCAAAAAGTACCAAAAAAATCCCTTGGGAAAACAAGATACAGTAGTGATTCACTTTACCTAAAGACATTAACACTCACCCTGGATGTTCTACTCTGCCCCCAATTAAGATATTAAACCTTTCGCTTGTCACTGGCAAGTTCCCCCAACTTTGGAAAGCTGCAATGGTAACTCCAATCTTTAAAAGCAGAAACAGAACTAGTCTCACCAACTATCAGCCAATCTCAGTTCTCTCCCCCCTCTCTCAAAAGCCCAAGAGAGGATAGTTTATAGCCATTTAGTCGAATATCTAGATAAGCATAACCTTCAATGACCACAGCAGCACAATTTTAGGAAGGCACATAGTACTACCATGGCCTCAGTTGAATTTACCAACTGTATTCATGAAGCACTTGATCGGGGGCACTTGGTGGGGGCTACTTTTATTGCACCAAGGCCTTCAACACGGTTTATCATGAATTACTTCTTAACCAATTGACCAACATTGGGATATCCTCCAACTCACTGGGCTGGTTCCAGAGTTACCTCACCAATAGAATACAGCAGTTAAAGATCCTCAATGTTTTATCAGACCATTGTATTGTCACCACAGGGGTGCCCCAAGGCTCTGTATTAGGCCCTCTGCTATTCAAGCTGTTTCTGAATGATCTCACAAAAATATGCCAGTACAAGATCCTCCTTTATGCAGATGATGCTGTACAGATCCTGCCAAACCAACCTGGTGGAGTTCTATGACTGAGTAACTAGGCAACTGGACAAGAGCCATGCAGTGGATGTCCTGTATCTGGACTTCAGTAAGGCATTCAACTCAGTGCTGCATGGAAGGCTGGGAAGTAAGTTAGTAGGCAGAGGGGTAGGTGCAAAGCTGGTGAGATGGGTAGGAAACTGGCTTCAGGGAAGGCAACAGAGGGTGGTAGTGGGTGGGGAGCTCTCACACCCAAGGGTAGTGATGAGCAATGTTCCACAGGGCTCGGTGTTGGGACCGGTGTTGCTTGGGATATTCATTGCAGACATATCATGGGACATCAAGAGCAAGATCAGTCTGTTTGCTGATGATACCAAGGTAGGAGCGGTGGTGGATGACCTAGGGGGATGGCAGGGGTTGCAGGATGATCTGGCAAAGCTTGAAACCTGGTCAGACACCTGGCAACTGTGGTTTAATGCCAAAAAGTGCAAGGTGCTGCATTTTGGGATGAAGAACCCAAGGAGGAGTTACCAACTGGGGCCCAGACAGAGGAGGAGAATGATCTGGGGGTGCTCATTACAGGGTCAATGAACAACTCTGCACAATGTAGGAAGGCAGATGCAAAGGCCAACAAAATTCTGGGTTGTATTGCAAGGGGTATATCCTCGAGGAGGGAGGAGGTGATTCTGCCACTGAGTAGGTCATTAGTTAGACTGCACCTGGCATACTGCGTGCAGTACTGGTGCCCGTATCTGAAGAGGGACATTAAATTACTGGAGCAGGTGCAGCATAGGGTGACAAAGATGATCAAGGGGCTGGGGGACTTATCATATGAGAGGAGGTTGAGGGAGTTGAACATGTACTCACTGGACGAGAGGAGGGACAGGGGGGACATGATTGAAACCTTTAAGTACATGAAAGGAATAAACAAGACAGGTACAGAGGGGCTGTTCAAAGTAAGGGAGGGGAGGTGAGGGACACCAGAGGCCATGATATGGGACTGGAGGGAGGAAGGCTCAGGAGGGAGATGAGGAGACACTTTTTTACACAGAGGGTGGTGGCTGGGTGGAATGCATTACCCGAAGAAGTGGTATCCAGTAGAACAGTGGACTGCTTCAAAAGGGGATGGGACAGGACAAGGGGGAGGGTTAATGAAGGGGAAGGGTGGAAGGTAGGGGCAGCTGCAGAACAAGGGGTGCTAGCTGCACATTTGAGCAGACTTGATAGACTTATAGACCTTTATCTGCTGGCAAATTTCTCATGTTCATATGTTCGTACTGTTCACTAATCACCCAGCACCAGAAGCATTAGAAGAAATTATGCAATCTGATTTTTGTGCTATGGAAGAATGGTTCCTAAACTCTAAACTCTTGTGTAATTACAAAAAAAACCAAAATGTTGTTGTTCACCTCTCACCCAAACCATCACAAGTCTTATCCCCTTAATATATATAACAAGTGCAAGATACTTGACATGGTCAATACCTTTAAGTACCTCAGGGTCACTCTTGATTGCTCTCTCTCATATGTCTACACATAGATCATGTCACCAAGGCAGCCAGTGCCAGAATTAGCTTTCTATATCAGCATAGACACTGCTTTACAGAAAGTGCAATCAAACTTGCTGTCACCAGCACTGTGCTGTCAGTCATAGACTATGGACTTGCTGTCTAGGGGACAGGCACTGACACTGCACTCAAAATAATTAAGATTGCCCTAAACAAAGCTTGCAGGCTCATTCTGGGTGCACACTGCCTAACTCACACATGTGAGCTTTACTCTAGCACTGGATGGCTAAACCTGAACTACAGGATCCAATACCAAGTATGCTTGCTTGCTAAAAAAAATGCTGTTGGCCTTGTAACCCCAGGAGTACAGCAACTCCTCAGCCATTCCAGCAACTCAAGACAAAGCAAAGGAACCAGCAAAACTGTCTTTCATATACCATTTCACTCCCTTCGAAAGAGCAGAGATTCTTCAAGTATCGGGCCCCCCTTTGGCTAAATTTCCTCAGCTCTGGACTGGTTACGGAACTAAAACTAGGCCCCTTTAAATCTAAACTGTATACATATTTGGCCACTCTTAGTACATGCAATTGTGACACTAACACCTAAGTTCACCATTATTTATTCGCCCAACTAGAACTAACCTCCTTCATCCCCCCTTTACCCTCACGCCCAGCACCCTTACACCTGAATCCTATCTTCACCCCTAACCCTCACTAATGAAACCTTATGGGTGGATTCTCCCCTATCTCAACCCTTCTATCCACATAACCTCCTAGGTAGTTTCCGCTCTCAAACTAACCCCTATCCCTCACCTTAACTGTCCAAACCCAACTCTCCCTCTTGCTAGGCTCCTTCCCTGCCTTTTCTGGACAACACTTGCCCTTATGCGGGTTTGTTAGCACCTTTGAAATTTCCTGCTAGACATATCTCTGCTATAGCTGCAACATGTGTACTCAATTGTTATACTGTGTTCTTTGTGCCCACCTCTTGATTATCTACTTTTTGTTAACGTTGTATCTTTGTTCGACTTGGAATTGTAACAAATTTGATGTTGCAATGTGTCTGTATTAACTACAGTGTAGATCCTTTGTAAATGAGTTTTTAAGCTTAAAGGTAATTAATCTGAGAATACAATTAATAAGTAAATACAAAATAAGTCTTTGTAACAGTATAGGGAATCAAGCTTGAGATGGAGCTGAGCATGGATGACATCAGTGTGGAGTGAGAAGTCAAGCTTACTGTCTAGCCACACCACCAAGTACTTAAATCACTTCAAGAGGAGTGCCATACAGAGTGAAGAAGACAAAAGGGGCAGTGACTCTGGTCTGTTCTGACTGATACCAAAGGTCATGAACACTGTCTTCTTAGTATTAACTCTAAGTTGGTTAGATTGGAACCAATGCATAACATTGCTGAAGTCCCACTGGAACAGGTTTTCCACAGCTGTAGTGGAGGGACAGGAGATAATACTGGTGAAACTTTTTAATAAATAAATAAAACAAAATAAAGATGGCTCTGTCATCTGAATACATGTGGATATGTGAGTTAGCACAGGCAGTTGGGAGGTCATTGAGGAAGATGGAGAAAAGGATAAGACCTAGGATGGAGCCCTGTGGGATCCCCGTATGGGTAGGAAGGGCAGGTGACAGGATCCACTGACCTGTAAAGATATTTGCTGGCCTGTTAGATAGAAAGGGAACCAAGCAACAGCAGGGGCTGAGAGGCCAGCAGAACTCAGCTTGTCTCTGAGGAATGGATTGGACAAAGAGTTGTAGGCTTTGGCTGGATCGATGAATATAGCAGCTGTAATGAGTCATTGATCCATCTCAGAGAAGATGGAATCAGTGACATGAAGAAAGGAGGAGACAGTGGAATGGTGCTTCCAGAAACCAGACTGGAATGGTGAGAGGAAGCTAGAGGAGGTAGGAAGTCAAGAGAGGACCAGTTTCTATTGCAATTTAGAGAGGGATGGGAGAAGATAGGACAGAAGTTGTTAGGGAAAGACAGGTCACCCCCTTGTGACATGGAATAACTTTAGCCAGCTTTCAGGACTGGGGAATAGTACTAGGGGGAAGGGGAAAGGAAACATTAATTGGGTGAGTAAGGGGAGCTACAATGGCAATAGCTGAGAGGTAGGGGAGCTTGGAGTCCTGTCCATCAGGGCTGGACTTAAATGGGTTAAGGAAGGAAACGGCAAGCATGGTATCCTTGATGCTGAGGGGGGGGGGAGTGGAAACCTTGTGAGGGATAGGGATGGGAGGAGGAGAGGAAAGAGAGGAGCCAGCAGGGGATAGGAAGAAAGCACACAAGTTGTGAAGAGCTTGTTGAAAAGAGCAGGAACACAGGTAGGGTCAGACATAGGTGAATCATTTACCACAAGAACTGGGGAATGAACTGGGCAGGGAAGGTGAAAAAGGGAATGAATAACCTTCCAGAACTGAGCTAGGGAATTAAGGTTCATCTGGTGGCTGGCCTTGAAATAATGTCATTTTATAGCACAAACAGCCTTCATGCAGTTGTTCCTCAGCACCCTGTAAAAGATGAGGTCAGACATAGAGTGGGATAATTTGTAATGGACCCATGTGAGGTCTCAGGACATGCACAAGACAATGATATTGGTAATAATCCAGGGGTGGTGGGAGTTTCACTCAGTTTTTCCTGAGGGGGCTTACTTGCCCAGAAGGAGGAGAATTTGGAGTGGAACAGTGTGAGGGCCACATTGATATTTGAGCCAGTGAGGATGGCTGACCAGTTTGTTACAGCGAGGTCACTCAGTACAGCATTGACATTTAGCAACTGGAGAGACATAGACCAGATGTATTTTGGAGACGAGGGTGGACGCTGGATCTTTCTGATGCAGAATGTCATGCAATAGTCACTTAAAGATCCAGCAAGATATCTGCTGCTACAGCACAGTGGGAGGTTAGAACCCCCTTCAAAAGGGTATGAGTGGGGATAGAGCTGGGTGGATTCTGAAATAAACTGGGACAAATTAAGGGACTTAATCCTTTGAATGGTAGATTTGGAGGACAGGGGAATCTGATTTACATTGAAATTCCAGAAGAAGTTAAGTTTGCCTGCAAAGAATGAGAGACAAAGGTGGAAAAAATAGTTGACTAGGGATGATTGTGAGATCTTAGGAGAGGCACAGAAAACCCCAATGAATATATCTACTGAGGAGGGGAATAAGAGATTGCCTTGTAGAAATCCATGGGAAGGATGGCCTCTCTAATGGCCGCAATACACAAGAGGCTCTGGCAGATATTAAAGGCAACCCCTCCACCATGTATTCCCCTTTACTGCCTGAAAAGATGGCAATCAAGAAGGGACAGGTTGGGGTCAGGAGTCCTGGAGGAGAGTAAGGGCTCAGTGATTTTATTTATTTATTTATTCATTGAAAAGTTTCTCCAGAAAAGTCACACTGAGCATTCAAGATGCTCATTCCCAGGTTCGTCCTGGAGGAAAAGGGAGTGGGAGTAACAACATACTTAACATTCTTCATAGCATACATATTTAGATATATAACACATAAACATACATATGAGGTTAACATATAAAAGTGCTTAAGAATTAACAGATATATGTAAAGAAATCATACTGCAATTAGGGAAAGGGTGTGGAAGTGAACAAATATACATGCTTTTTTCTTAGTATACATACTTAAATATAACATTACATAAACATACATACAGTATGAGCATAACATATGCTATGCTTAAGTATTTACAGTTATATGCAGAGATGACCCAACTGCATTAGGGAATGTGTTAACAGGTTGTGAGTTAGTAGATAATAATGTACAAAATCACACATGCCCACACAATGCAAAGCATCATGGGCTGCATATGCAAATCACCACAGAATGTTATGCTAGTCCAACTTTAAGCAGAATTGCATGGTGCCAAAAGGCCTCTCACACAGTTTGCAAAGGGTGCTAACAGAAGACATAGACACATGTTTCGTCCTACCAGGACTCATCAGTATGCCTCGTCTGTTATGCCCTTTGGGGTAACCCTTGCCTCAGTGTTTGCGCACAGAGGTTCTTTGTCTTCTAGATAATAATGTAGACAAGCATGGATAGGGAGAATGGAGTAACTTTATGAGCTATTGCAAGTAGGAGAAAAGAAGTTGTGTAGAGAAGAAGAGATGGACAAAAGGAAAGAGGAATTTCTAATTTGATGGGGGGGGGGAGTTCCACAGTTTAGGGAAGTGGTGAGAGAAAGCAGCCTGTCCAACAGAGGCTGATCAGTGAGTGACTATCATACTCCGAGTGTTGTAGGATCTAAGGGAGTGAGAAGGAGGGGGATGGAGGGATATAGAGGAGGAGAGGTAAGAGGGAAGAGAACCAAACCAAAATCTGGATATATATTTAGCACAATGGGAAAGATGCCTGTTTTCAAGAGAGTGAAATGCAAGAGATTGGTAGAGATCACAGTGGTGCATGGGGGGGGGGGAGTCTAAGGCAAAGCAGCAGAAGGAGTGGAAAATGGTGTCCAGTCCAGTTAGAGAAGTCTTGCGAGCAGCACTATAGACTACATCACCATAGTCGAATATCGGGAGTATCCTTTCCTGGATGAGTATATGCCTGGCCAACAGTGGTATGCAGCTGCAGTTCCTGTACAGGGCACCTAGCTTGGAGCAGTTTTTTCAGGATAGCGTTCACGTGTCCAGAAAAATTGAGATGTTGGTCAAGCCAAATCCCAAAGCATTTAAAGGAGGAGGTGTCCTCCAGGGTTTTCTCATCAGGGGTGGGAAAGAAGGGGAGCCAAGAGAGTCTCTGCCTTGTACCAAAGGACATTGAGACAGTCTTCTTGGCATTTAGAGAAAGCTGATGTTGAGTATAGCCAGTGCTGAACTTTATCAAAGTCATGCTGGAGTCTGGATGCTACATCAGTGGGAGACTTGCCAGAAGTATACAAGACAGTGTCATCTGCATACATATGGATGGAAATTGAGGTAAATACTAAAGGAAGTTCATTTAGGAATATAGAGAATAGGAGCGGTCCTAACACTAAGCCCTGTAGTACACCAGTGTTACTAGGGATGGGAGGGGATATAAAGTCAGCAGTTCTAACTGACTGTGTCCTACCTACAAGGTGATACAGAGGACAGTGTAATTGAAGCCAAATGGAAAGGAGGTCTAGTGCAGATGGAAGGCTCCTGGCATTCAGAAGGAAGGCTCCTGGCATTCAGACGGAAGGCTCTGAGATCCTTGGCATAGCATGGAATAATGTATAAAGTCCCTGTATGGTTAGTTGAAACTGAAAGGGAAAAGTCAAATTTAGTTAATGTTTGATATAGATATGGCCAGGAGACCCTATGAATGGCCTTTGGGTGTCAAGGCTGAGGATCTGTAAGTGTATATTATTCTTGATGGCATATTTTTTAATGAGTATAGTAAATTTTATATTGTCCACAGTCTGTTGTGTTCTAATGGAACTGGATTGTTCAGGGTAGATCATCTGAGGGAGAAGATTATCCACTCTGTGCATTTTATTTATTTATTTTTTTATTTCTTTATTGAATAGAATCAGAATTACTATCCTTTGAGTCATAGACTCCTTTGCAAAGGCTCCACGTCAGTAAAAAAGGGGAAAATACACATACAGAACTAATGTCATACAATACATAGTCATACAGCACAGGGATATGTACGTTGGAAGGTTACATCAGCAGGGATCTTAAAGAAGGTCTCGGGTCAAAGTTAAGTAAATATGACAGGATACAATTTCAGAGGGTCTTGAATGGGCCCAGAATCATAGTTTATACACAGTGGAATTGAGAAGCCTGGGAGGAAAAAGTTGTGGGAGACAGAAGAGAAAAATATCCCTTATCAGTGGGCTTCCTTACTACATTAGAGCAAGAACCTGATTATAGTGTGGCTCCTTTTGAGAGTCAGAAAGGGAGGTTGAATAAGTAAGGGAGGTGGAAAGTTATTTACAGTCACAGGTTGCAGAGTCAAGAGGGAAGGTCTTGAGATCTGCTTTAAATTGGCTGAGACTAGGGGCCAGTGAGATGGAGGACAGTAGGCTGTTTAGCCACAGGGCAGCTCGATATTGGAAGGACCTTTGACCAAGGGATGCTCTACAGTGAGGGACTAGGAGGAAGATGCTAGCAGAGTGCCCAACGGCCCTCCTGTGTGGGATTATATGGACAAGGGGGGTGGAGGCCTATTGGAGCTTGCTTGTGTAGTATCTTTTTGCAAGGAGGCAGATGTGGAACTTAAGCCTACCTTGGAAGTTCAGCCAGCCAGTGTGTTTATAAAGCCTGTATGTGTGAGTTAACCTGTCACAACCAGAGGCCAGGTAGCAGGCTTTATTGAGAGCGAGGTTGATGCTGCGTAGGGCAGTTAGTCAGTATTGAGGACAGATATGGGTCAGTATGAGTCACAATGGACCAGGTTTTTGGCAAGTTTCAATATAGCCAATATTCTGGCATATATACAGGCGTCTGGACAATGTATAACAGGCATTAAAATATCTTAGCAGTATAGTATGTTAAGAGTCACTAAGTGACCTCGTTAAACTCTACCCCATATCTGTCTGGGCCTGGACATTTACCATAGCTTGGGATAACTTCTCTGAGGAGATAGGATGGGGCAGTACCTCTATTGTTCTGAGACAGCAAGGAGGTGGAGATCTTGTAGGAAAGAGGTTATATCCTCTTGTGCTGGTGGGGGGGTTAGAAGTATGCAGTCTTACAAAATTGTTTCAGAGCATCTAAGATCTCGGTTGATTTAGTACAGTATTTCCCTGTAAGTGGGTGTTTGATTTTTGTTATAGTGGCTGTCTTTTGGTACTGTAGTAGACTATAAGTTAACATAGAGGATTGTGTATGCTAGCATACATAACAGGCAGATAGCGCGACGAGTAGGCTCGCAACCTGAGACCGAGAGCAAATAGGGGCTCGAGAACCATACCACGAAACCTCAAGATCGCCTAACGTTTTGAGCGAGTATGGTTGCTCATACACAATCTTTATAGTGTATGGGCAACCATAAATAGCACTAGTGAACACTCGGTGAAAAAAAAAAAAGGCTTACTTCTGTGTCTGCGTCAAACTTCCTTCCGTGTTGCCGTTACCTCTATTAGCATGCAGATATGTTCGATCTTGTTGTGCTGCACTGGTGACGCACTGGGTGCAGCACAACAAGATCCTGACGCACCGAGTGCAGGACAACAACACTGTTCCAGGCATGGATTTCCATGCGGAACAGCGTTCCACCATACACTATAATGTTGTTGCCCAGGCACATCCTTTGTTATATTTCTGACAGAGCCAAAGAAGTTTCTACTCTGTCTGATAGTTCAGAATCTCTTAGATAGCATTTTGAGTACAGTATATTTCATTTGGTCCCTTAGGGATGAGTCTCCCTGCATGTGGACCATCTCTAAGAACTGGAGTGTGTCTTGTGAAGATGTCAGTTTCACGTTCTGTTCTTTCTTACATCTGGAGGCATACACTATAATGTCCCCATGGAGTATGGTTTTAAGGGTGTCCCATAGGGTAGCTGAAGTTACCACAGGTTTTTCATTGTCTTCCAATATGCAGAGGATGGAACCTTCAGGGTCTCCAAAAATTCAGGGTCTCATAAGAGAGAGGGATTGAAGTGCCACTGAGTTTGTTCTGGTTCTGTTACAGTTTTCAAAGTTAAAATAATAGGGGCATGGTCTGAGAGGAGAATAGGAGCCATGGTCACCATCTCAAGCCAGTCTGAATGTTCTACTAAGATAAAAAAGTAATCTAAGTGGGAATAGCTATGGTGTGCATTGGAATACAAAGTATATTGGCAGTCACGGGGATGGTGAAAATGCGAGGTATCTGTCATACCCATGTCTCCTTGATGTTTCTGGAGGCATTTTTGCCCAGTTGTAGAGTGGGGGTGGTCTGGGATTACTAGAGTCTAATGACGGGTTAGAGTAGAAACTTAGGTCACATCCTATAAAGAGGATCCCCTCTTTATTGTATCACCCCTTTTTGTCAACACCCCAATGGTGAAACAAGGAAAAGGACCATTACAGCAACATTAGCGGCAATGGTCCATTTTCCTGTTTAAGCCTCCTAGTGTTCCTCCCCTCCCGGACCAACTCCAACCTGGAGTTGGAATCTTAGAGTCCGGGGGTGCGGGGGGCATAGCTCTTCCCACAGAAAACAAGGAATCAAGAGGCGGCACAATACCTGAGTCGGTATTGTGCCTTCGCAGTGGGGGAGGTCGGTATTTTCAATGACGGGGAAACTTGGTGCTTCCCCTCTTTATACTGTGCCGCTAATCTTTCCTGGGGTGGCGAGGGAGACCTCGCTGCAAGAGGGCCCCCCCTCCTTTAAGCTACAATCCGGTGTGTGGGGTAGAGGCACCAACTCTGAATAGTCAGGCTGGGTGGACCTCCCCTGCTAGCAGAAGACTTCCCACCCCTGTACCTGAGCAGGTGACAAGTTTCCTTGATTTTCTTTTTCTGGACTTTCCTTCACTGGGGGCACCTTTTTGGCAGAGAATCCTGACCTCGGACCAGACAGCATTGTCTGCTGGTGTGGGGGTGAATGAGTTGGCAGTGCCCTCCCAATCAAACAGCGGCCACAACACTGAAAGCATACAGTTTGGGCACCAAGTTTAAAAGTAGACTCGCTGTGCCTACTTGGACAACTGCCTGCAGTGACACATTGACTCAGGCCATTTAAAAAAGCCTGAACTGAGCCCTGCAGCTCACAGAACTGGACCGTGCCACTAATCTTTCATGGGGTAGTGAGGGAGACCTCGCTGCAAGAGAGTCCCCCCCCCTTCTTTAAGCTACAATCCAGCGTGTGGGGTAGAGGCACCGACTCTGACTAGTCAAGCCGGGCGGACCTCCCCTGCTAGCAGCAGAAGACTTCCCTCACCTGTACCTGAGCAGGTGACAAGTTTCCTTGATTTTCTTTTCCTGAACTTTCCTTCACTGGAGGCATTTCCTCCCACCCACCTTCCTTGATTCCTCCTCCCCTTAAACGCTGGCCTGCCATGCCCATATGGCCTGCAGAGCCAATCACCTGATGGTAAGGCTTGGAACACTTTCCTCTATGAACCCACCTCTCTTCAGTGTATGTAAAGTTAAGAGCTCTGACTGCAGAACTTGAATGTGGACTTCAACACTGTAACAATTTGTGCCTCCCCTGTAAATGTGATAACCTATATTTTGTGCTAAGGTATCTCTTACTGTGTTAAAGGTACTTTTAATCTGTACTTTCTCTTCAGAGTATTTCAGGTAGCTCTGACCAACTACCTAAAAGTGGACTTTAAAACTGTAACAAATTGTGCCTCCTCTGAAACTGTTAATACCCATATACTGTGCTTGGGTATCTCATGCTGTACTAAAGGTATTTTAAGTTGTACACTAGCTGGGACAAACCTTCTGACCTAAGCTAATTTATCATGCTTCTGTGCTAGACGATGCAAATGCTACAGCTGAATACTGTAGATCCAGCCTAGGGCAACAGTAGCATAAGTTTATTCCCCTTGTGTTTTTTTTTGCCTTATGGCTAGCCAAAGTGACATCATTTCTACTAATGTTATGTCAATGGCCCTGCTCAAGAGAAAATAACTACTTTCTCTGCTGAAGCCTTTAACAGGGGCCAGGGATTGCTTCTTGACTGAAAAAGCAAGTCAAAAGGAGGAAGATGACCCCTGCTATACCCAACACCAACTGGACTGGGTTTTACCTTCCTACAGCTAACTCTACCGAGAACATACAAATATGCCTCACCATAAGTGAGCCCTAGTCCACGCGCCCCGAGGTGCATGTGATGTAAGTGCCCCTCTCCTCAACAGATGAGTACTCCTGGTGATAGTCTATGCTCTGTCCCTTCTCTGGGTGGATAGGCTCATAGGCTCAGGGTATCCGGATATTTGGGGTCATCAGCACAATGATCCCCCCATGACTTCTATAATGGAATGCCCCACTCTAGCATACTTGCCCTCTCTACAGCTCATGAGATGGAAAGAAGGGGCATATGCTATGACTTGTTCTACTTTGTGGGCAGGATGTGTCAAAGCAACCTAGTCCCTTCAACCAGTCCTAAGTTACTCTGCCTATTAGCAGCACTACTACTCCAGGCAGGAGATATTTAACCCAACCCTGGCCCTAACACCACCAACATCTCAATTACATCCCCTCGGGACCCTCACTGAGCATCGGCAAAGGGGCTGAAGATAGCGCATATGAACGTATGCAGCCTCAGACCAAAAATGCAAGAAGTTCAAGCCTGGCTTGACTTCTACAAGCTGGATGCCCTAGCCATCTCAGAGACCTGGCTAAAGGCCCACATCCTCAATTATGAGATACAGGCACTGGGTTACAGTACCTACCACAAGGACAGGGATTCCAAAAGAAGGGTGGCGTACTCATCTATACTAAGGAAGCTCTTACAGTGTCACTCTTAACCCTGCAGCAAAGCACCCCCTCTGATGGAGAATCTGTATTCATCCACAATACCCTTGGGCACTCTAAACAACTCACTATAGGCCACGTCTACCACCCTCCCAAGCTGGCGCTCCAATCTCTTGAGGCCAGCACAAAAGTCACGTCCCACAACGTTTCTTCAAAGCTCCTCATTTTGAGACACTTCAACCTGAACTGCGCCCAGGACCCAAGCCACACCCTAATGGCACTGACCCAAGAGGCAGGTCTGGCACAGGTTATCTCTGAACTGACCAGACTTAGTTACAAAACGGGGAATCACACCACCCTCAACTGGGCTCTGGTGTCCAACCCTGCCAACATCCAGATAGCCGGTATAATGGCGGACACCTTGCGTGACCATTCCCAAATATTCTGCATCTGGAAGAACAGAGCACCCAAGGTCCAGCCTAGAATCCTTACCACTTGCTACTACACAAACTTCTCTGAAGTGCAATTCAATGACTTCCTAAGCAGCTGGGACTGGAGCCCAATCAAGCTCCTCTCTGCCCTGGCAGAGGCCCTGGAATACTTTCAGGACTCATTACGCACTACGGCTAACCTCTTCGCCCCTCTGAAAAGACTGAGAGCAAAAGGTAGCTGCTACAAGTAGATCTCTCCATCCATTAAAACCCTCATGACCAGTCAGGAAAAGGCCTGGAAGAAGTTCAAGGTCTCCTCCCTTCCAGCAGACCTTGTGTCATACAAAGCCTTAAGAAACAAAAGCAAGACAGCCATTAAAGTTGCGAAAAGAGAGTATGTCACTCACCTCCAGAAAACCAACTTGGGCAACCCTAAGCTATTCTGGTGCCATATTAATGACCTGATAGGGGCAAAAACAAGACTGAGCCTGGCCCCATGGAAGTCAATGGTCAGCTGTGACTTCTCTCAAATAGCCACCGCCCTTAACAATCACTTCACAAACCTCGAGGCCTACAAGGTGGGCCTGTCCCCTTTGACCTCGGCTCCTAACGCAGGTGAGCCCACATGCCTTGAATGACCCTCTTTCCACCTAAGACTGGTAAAGCAAAAAGAGATCCAAACCCCCCTAAGGGCACTGAATGTCAGAGGCTCAGGGGGACCAGATGGTATAAACCCTTGGCTACTCAAGGCTGGAGCCCCTTCCCTCTCCAGACCCTTGACCTGGTTCTTAAACAGATCCCTACAGGAAGGAATTGTTCCCGACCAGTGGAAACAGTTCAACGTGGTCCCAATCCACAAAGGTGGCCCCAGGGAAAATATAAGCAATTACAGGCCTATCTCCTTGCTCTGCACACTTGCTAAGCTACAAGAAAGGTTAGTCTATGACCAACTCCATGACTACTTGGAGGGTCATCAGCTTCTAGCTCCCTCACAACATGGATTCATATCTAACCACGGGACTGACACAGCTCTTATCAACTTTTCGAATGATGTACTCAGAGCAGTGGATAATGGGACACCCACAGGTGCTGTCTTTATAGACCTGTCCAAGGCATTTGACCTTGTTGACCACAAACTCCTGCTACAGAAGCTGAGCAAAATGGGCTTAGACCCCCTTGCCCTCAAGTGGTTTGGGAGCTACTTATCTGGTTGGACACAGAGGATCATCTGGAAAGGAGCCATATAAGGTCCACTACCCCTTAAAGAGGGTGCACTGCAGGGCTCAATCCTTGACCTTCTCCTTTCCTCCTTGTTTACCAATGACCTAAATACCCACTGTGGAGTTAGCTTGGTCATTCAGTATGTGGATGACACCGTCATTTACTGATCCTTGGGCGATGTGACAGCTCTTGGTCCCCTCCTCCAAGGTGACCTTACATCACTTGAGACATGGTTGAGTGAAAACAGAATGGTACTAAATGCAGGCAAAACCAAGGTGGTGCTATTTGGGCACAGATCCTTGGGTCATGACAGGACTACATCCTTGCATATCACCACAATCTCTAGAAGCGTCATAGATGTAGTGCCCTCCTTAAAATGCTTAGATCTAACACTTCACCAATGTCTCACATTCAAGAACTACATGGATCAGGTTACCAAGACCTTACACCGTAAACTTGGTACCCTGTATCGACTCAAGGACCAGCTCATCCCTGAGGCCAGGCTCTCAATTGCCACTAGTGTCTTGCTTCCTACCCTGACCTATGCTGCACCGATTATACAGGGCATGGCTAAGCAAGAGGTCTCGAAGATGCAAATATTGTACAACAAGGTAGCCTGGTTCGCTACCCAGAACCACCCACAAAGTCACCACTGTGACACTCTGGCCCAGCTACGTTGGCCCTCACTGACCACAAGCCTACAGTACCCCCTGCTTGGCCTTGCGTTCTAGCTACTCAGGCTGCCCACTCCACCCAGCATAGTAGGAACCATAGCAAACAAACATAACCCCAGGAGCCTACAGAAGTCAGGGTGAACTCTACTGGAAGTCCCCAGAGTCAGGACAAACACTGGTGGCAGGTCTTTCTCCTACCAAGCCCCCCACCTGTGGAACAATCTCCCTCCACTGGTGCAGTAGGCCTCCTCTCTTAGGAACTTCTGCACCAGACTAAAGGCGGATATGATTGACGGCAGCACTTGCCATTGCCATGGCTCATAAGTTTGACCCCCTTTACCCACGTCAACCCTCTCAAAGTGAGCCTACCCAGGTACCCCCTTCAAGATCCTAGGTGCTTTAGCCTTGTTATAGTCCTATAGATAGATTATTGTCCTATAGATAGCTCTCTACCTGAAAAATGCAAATTGTTAGTCATGATTGTATCCCTGCCAAGTAGTAATCTAGGAAAAAACAGTATTATGCTGATAACCATGGCTGTAACCTCCAAGCAAAACTGTAATTGTTTTCTGTAACTTAATGTTTCTTCTCTGCATCAAAACATGTATTGTTATCCCGGGTCGCCCCTGAAAAAGGGACCTTCGGGGCTCAGTGGGCCTACCTGGTCACCAAAATTTAATAAATAAATAAATTTTTGTTGCTCCCTCCCCCCGTCCCCCCACCATCCAAAATGCCCCTCCCCCACAGCCTTTACTATCCTCCTACATAACTACACCCCCCCATACTTGCTCCTGTCCCTAATTTCCCTCTCCTCCAAACCCAGGCCCTTTCTGTTCCCTCCAGCTAATCTACAATGCCCTCCTTTCTTCCTGGCACTACACACTCATTGCACAACAAACATTGACCTAAATCCCTCTGTTTCCTTCCCAATTTCAGCCTCCTCTGAATACTGACTACTTCTCCTCTCAGGCCAGCAATCCCATTTTACTCCTGCAACTCCTTTATTATTACCACCCTTTCTAATTATGCCTCACCCCTGCCCAGTTATATATTCATGATCTGCGGACCTGGAACCTCCCTTTCCACTTTCCAGCTTTTTCATTCTCTAATATAATTGCTGTTTTTTTTCCTCCTCCATGGTTTGTGATTAACTTCACATAGGTTAATTGTCCATTGCAAGTGCTAGCATCCACTGGCTAGTTCTATGTACTGTCTTGTACTGGGCTTATATGTAAGCAATAAGACACTCCAGGGTGTGCATGGAACAAATTTTACCACATGGCCAGGGGCGTAGTAAGGCACAAGGCCACAGGCAGAGTGACTTCAGCCTCTGGCCGTGCAGTAAAATCTGTTCCATGCACACCCTGGAGTGTCTTATTGTGCTTATAAAATGTGCTAATTTTTTTTTTTACTTTTTATAGTCTGAAAAATTAATGTTTTATGTAGAAAACATATCTGAATATGGGACTTCATGATAAAATAGTCCTTCCATCTAAATGATAATGACATTGTGGACAGGATGTGAGAGAGGGAATGCATGCCAAAGAGTTAAAACCATCTAACAATACTGGCAGTGACTGCAAGTATTCCGTGACCAGGGATGATGAGAGAGACTGAGCAACAATGACACCCTGCAAATCCACTGTTGATCCCTCATGTCACCATTACCTTTAGTGTTCCATGTCCCCCTTGATTCTCTGTTTACCTGATGGCGATACAGAAAATGCATCCACATTCTGCCATCTTCACTCCATGACCGTGGAAATGAACCCCTAGTACAACACGCAGCAGCATTTTCAGGAACCCATGATTTGTTCAAGCAGATAGGGAGCGAGTTTTGAATGCTGCTGATTATGTCTTATAACTGCTACTGCCTTTTGAAATGGAGTCGCGTGTTCGAGGGGCAAAGACGACAGAAGACAGCACCTCAACAGATACGGTGACTGGTATGCTTGTAGCAAAGAATAAAAACGAAAAATAAACCTTTTTGTGTGTTTTTTTTTACTGTAGTGATTATGGTAAAGTAAGTGATACTCCAGGGTGATACTATACACAGGAACTGAGCGAGTGAGTGGTCGGGAGCGGTGACAGTGGAAGGCAGGGGACAGGGGATAAGCCAGCAATAAGACACAACGAGGTGTGGGTTATGGCCTGATAAGAGCACGCCCCAGGTGCGTTATGAGACACGAGGCACTTGTGCCGAGTGCCTTTAGCACCTGGGAAGTGCTCTTATCAGGCCATAACCCACACCTCAGAATGTCTTACTGCGCGCTTATAAAATGGGCCTCCAAGTAATTATTAACAAAAAAAAGTCAGAAAGATCAAAAAAAGGTTTTAATGACTAAAATACAAAAAATAGTCCCCATGTTAATGTGTTTTCACATGGGTTTATCAGCAGTTCAGGACTCCCTATGAATTTCTGTGCACAGTGTTGACTTTAATATCACACCATCCAGTCTACTTTTTTCATTTTAAATGAAGCGTGAACTGTGCTATTTGCTTGAAATCCGCCAGCAGCCGTTTACCTTACACTGATCATCAGTTTGAGTGAGAGCGCGAGCGTGTCTCACTGCAACTGGCGTAGTTAGTGCTTTTCTCACAGCGCTTCCTGAATTCTCCTTGTAATGGTGGGCTGGTTCATAATACAGTATTTTTAAAAAAGTGTTTTGTAGTTTGGACTAATATAGTGGTGGACAAGCAGGATCAGATTTTATTTTAAGACTGCTGGACGACAGGGGCTGTAATTGCCTTTCAAAGCCGCGATACTGCATTTGTTAACTACTTCATTTAGTTTAAAATACAGAGGGGAACCAGATGAAGAAATAGAGGTGAGAATTCAATAAAAAAATGATTAGGGTGTCTTTTCTTGTGATGTTCCGGTTTTGTTTTTTTTTAATGTCAGTATGAATTTTTCACCACAGCTCACGTTCGGCGCTCTGCGACTGTGCGACTTGTTGAGATGGCTCGGGTGGGGAGATCACTGTTCTTGATAGTGGGTGCAAGGGAAGACTGATAATGCAGCTGTGCTTCATCAGTTTGCTTTGATGTAGTGCAGGTTGGCATGCTATGGCTGTATAAGGGCACGGGTAAGACTGATGCTTAGCCAATCAGGATAGTTGAAATTTTTGGCCCATTTTATAACAGAACATATGAGAGCCGTTGCTGACGGGAGAAAAATGAATGTCTAGCAGCACCAGAGTTTCCATACCTTGTAAGGAAGTTTTTTTTTACTCTGCCCTGAATTTTGGCTGACAGGGAAAATGAATGTCTAGTAGCATCACAAGTCCAAGGATGCCCTGCAGTTAGTGAGACAAAAGAAAATAGCTGCTTTAAAAAACTCAACATTCTAACAGCTCACTGACTATTTTTATTATGTGGTCCTGCTTTAGAGTACTTGTCATTACCCGTGCATGGACCAGCTTTCAAGCAGGGCAATAACTAATCAGGAAACTGGATCTGCAGTCCCTATTTTATAAATCTATGTAACATGCAATGTGTTACATTTTATGCATTGAGCTATACACAGGATGTATCCATCACAATTATTGTACTCTTACTATTGTCATCCTGCATCTAATACTGTAAATACTATTACTACTGTAAACATTTATATACTATTCACAATTTAAATACTGTATATACTAATTTTATTGTAACTGTTTTGTTATTTTAACTGCTATCTCCCCTTGGAATCACCAAGGGGCCGCGACAGTGAAAATCCCGAGGTCCCCGACAGAAACGGCACAATATCGACACTGGTATGTGCCCACGCAACAAACTGTGTTTTTTTGTGGGGGGAAGCTACTCCCCCTACCCTCACATTTATGGATTATCAACTCCTGGTCGGAGTTGATTCAGGGAGCATGCAGGGCACTGGGAAACAGCATCACCAAAAACAGACCATTACAGTGAATGTTGCTGTGATGGTGTGTTTTCGAGTTTCACTGTGGTGGTGTTAAGCTTGAGGAGCCACTGATCTCTCTTCCCCTCTTCCCCTCGAGGATGCATTGGGAATGAGCAGTATGTTCAGAATACCTCCCTGGTGAAGCATTTAAATAAATAAATAAATAATTGTGTCTAGAAGAGATTGCATGCTTGAGGCATGACTGCCCCAAGGGATGTAAAAGCTCAGTACTGTGAGGCTTCTGTCTTGGATTTTGCCAGTTATTAACGCCAATCTCCTGTAATTATCCATGTAGAAGGAAATGATTTTAAAAAGTGAGTTTTTAGACATGAGAATGACAGCTCCCGCCTCCATCCATTTCTGTAAGAAGATTCGATGATGTGGTCAAAACCATATTTTCCTGGTTTTTGATGCTCTGCTGAGTTCATATGTGTCTCTTTCAGGAGGAGAAGGTGGAGTTTTTGCTTTTCAAAATGTGCTATTATTTTGGATCTTTTTACATGGTTGGACAGGCTGTTAACGTTTTGTGAAATTGTTTTAAGTGTATCTGGCATATAGTATTATTGTGTGACATTCCACAGGCCCAGTCTGGACCCCCCACCCACCCCAAGCAGCCACTTCCAAACCAGGGTGACTGCAACTGTCCCATCAGTCTGAACAATACCTATTGCATTCTAGCATAACAGTACCATGTGCTGTCTTTATATAACTGCAAATACAAAAAAAAAAAACAGTTACAGCAAACCTCATTGGAACTGTCTAAGGGCATGCCCCGGTCCCCCACCAATGATGGAATAGGCCCAGGGATGGCTCCCAAGACTGCAAAGCAGTAGGAAGAGAGTTGTCAGTGGTGACAGCTCTCTGGCGGAATGCCCAACTAAGGAAGGTGTCCACTCTGACATTACGGACAGAGTAGGTTCTTTGCGGACAACTGGGAAACTTGTATACATTGCTGTCTTCCGAAGCAGAGGGTAGCTGAATCACCACCTTTCTTGACAGGGCTGGGTGACAGTCAAACACCAAGTGGCTTTGGGCCCCCATGGGATCCTCAAGGGTCCTGAAAAATATAGAGAAGGGGAAAGTAAATAAAATATAATGTAGAAAACAGGAGGTGAGTGGGACAGTATTAACTGGGCTGGCAGTATAGCCTAGAGGTTAGAGGAACGATGTGTGAACAAGCTTGATACATCCAGCAGTCCAGACCTGAGTTTGATTCTCACAACCTCCATTTGCATACTGTGTGACTCTGAACAAGTCACTTAACTGCCCAGTGCTCCCAAGTCGCCCCTGAAAATAGGCACTTGTGCCTAGTGGGCCTTACTCAGTTACCAAAGACTAAAAAAAAAAAAAACTGACTTCACCATCATGCCTGCATCTACCCATCAAGAAGCCACTTCCCTGACCTCCACTTTAACCTCTTTGTAAGAAAGGGGAAACCTGCTTCAAGTGCCTACAGATTGGCAGCAGGGCAATTATGATGGCCTATGAGCCTTAAGGTAGAGATGCACAGATTATAATTGTCAGAAGTGGAAGGTGTGGGAAGTGAGAGCTAGGCGCTATCATTCATAAATACTTTAGTTGTTGAAAATTCATATTTATTACCCTCCCCTGGCCCAGTCAAGTATTACTCTGCAGTTTAGAGTACTAGTGTCAGTAGCAGCGTAAACCAGTAAAAACAGGTGTAATAGTGTCCCCAACCCCTGTGTGGGATGCCTTCCTCTGAGAAAGATCTAGAAGAAGAGGAATATAGACTATAGTCCATCTGTTCTGTAAGAGTCTTTCAACTTTTCAAGTTTGTCTGGGTAGCCTGAGCAACTATGGTGGCATCAGTCTAATCAAAATATTCAAATGTAGTGCTCCTTAGTTGGGGGTAATGTTCTGTAATACTGGGGCTCAGGTGCTCTCGGAGGGGGGCACTACAGAAATGGGGGAATCCCAGGTGAAGTGAAAGGCTGCACTCATTTCAACCAGCGCAGTCCCAAATTACTATTAAAGGGACAGAGTCAACCTTTTTTGCATCATAGTATCTCTACAGTTGCCACAGACATTGCCAACTATTTCCCGAAATGTCTGTGATATTTCTAGAGAAATCTCCTGCTTTCTGCATTTCCACAGTAGGGGCAGCAGAGAGAAACTCTAGAAATTTCACGAAATATCTGGAAATAGCTGACAATGTCTGTGGCTACTACTGTAGATAAAACCCCACATTTTATGATTTCTTACTTCTCTAAAATTCATTGATGTGGCTGGTTGTTTAATCTGCCTTCTTATTTATTAGAACCGAAATGCATGGGAATATATAGTTATACACAACTTTGTTTTGCTCCAAATTGTTTACCTAAGCTTACTGCATACTACCTGAACATTAGAAACACCCTCAAACAGTGCAGCAACTCATGATATAATATCTCATCTACTCCCACTGCATAATGAGCAGCTAAATAGTGTTAGGGTGTTCCTGAGTCCAGGAAAGATGCAGTTGTAGTTGGTCAAGAAATGTAAACAAACATGTTTTGGTGCGGTAACACTAGCATGGTTGACACTCAACTTTTTACTTTTTAAAAGGAAAAAGGAGTCTGAATCAAGCAACCAGCTGCATCAGCAGTCTCTATAGAAACATAGACTTTGACGGCAGATAAGGACTGCTTGGCCAACCTAGTCTGCCTATTTCCCTACAACTGGATAAGCTGCAGATCCTAGTTAGCCAATAGCCCACTTTCTTCTACACCCCACTATAATTGCCTTATATCTGTCCCATGCATTCTTGAATTCCTCAACTGTTTTTGAACCCACAACCTCCTCAGGAAGGCTGTTCCATGCATCCACCACCCTGTCCATGAGAAAATATTTCCTCACATTGCCCATGAGCTGTCCCCCCTCTATCTTCAAACTGTGCCCCCTTGTTCTTACACATCTCTTTTTCTGAAAGATGCTACCATCTTGGACTTTATTGATTCCCTTGAGGTACTTAAAAGTTTCTATCATGTCCCCCCACTCCTTTCCTCGAGGGTATAAATGTTAAGCTCCTTTCATCTCTTTCTTCATATGATTTCTGGTGCAGACCCTGCACCATTTTAGTTATCTTACTCTGGACTGCCTCCATCCTGTCTATGTCCTTGTGGAGATAGGGTCTCCAGAATTGCACACAGTACTCCAGATGGGGTCTCACGTACTGTCTGTACAGAGGGGTGACAACTTCCTGTTTTCTACTGGTGATGCCTCTCCCTATGCATCCCAGTATCCCCCCAGCCCCTTACTGCCTTTTCACGTTGCTTGCCTACCTTTAGGTCATCTGATATGACTACATCCAGGTCCCTTTCCATTTTGTTGTTGTTAGTATCCCACCCCTCCATTGTGTACTCTTCCCCTCGGTTTTTGTTTCCCTGGTGCATTGCTTTGCACTTCTTTGCATTGACTCTAAGCTGCCATACTTTTGACCATTACTCCAACCCTGCCAAGTCCCTTTTCCTCCTTTCCACCCCCCTTGTGTATCAACCCATGTAGAAGATCTTAGTGTCATCTGCAAAAATGCATACTTTTCCTTCCAGTCCCTCTGTAATGTCACTTACAAAGACGTTGAAAAGGACCGGCCCCAGTACTGAACCCTGCTGTACCCTACTAGTAACCTCACTTTCTTCGGAGTGGACTAGGGTTACTATTACCTTCTGCATCCTGTTGTCCAGTCAATTTTTTACACAGGCCATCACCCGGGGACCCACTCCCAGGCAGGCTTACTTGTTTATTAATCTTTGGTGTGGGACTGTGTCAAATGCTTTGCTAAAGTCCAGGGTTAAAATCTAGGTATGCAACATCCACAGCCCCTCCCTTGTCTACTACTTCAGTCACTCAGTCAAAGAAATCTATTAGATTCATCTGACATGACCTTCCCACTGTGAATCTATGCTGCCTTGGGTCCTGTGCCCCACTGGCATCTAGGTACTCAACAATTCTTTCTTTTAGTTGTGATTCCATCATTTTCCCCACCACTGAGGTCAAACTAACAGGTCTGTAGTTACCTGCCTCTGTCTTTCTCCTACCTTTGTGAAGGGGAATCACATCTGCCATCCTCTAATCCTCAAGTCCCACACCATCTTCCCACGATTTGTTAAAAAGAGTAGTCAGTGGTGCCACTAGTTCTCCCCTTAGTTCTTTTACAATCCCCATCAGGCCCCATTGCCTTGTCCACCTTACATTTTAGGAGTTCTTTCAAGACCCTTTCTTCCATTAATGGACTGTTATCAACTACCCTATCCAGAGTGTTTCTATTGTTTGGTTTGTGTACCTCTCCCTCTTCTTAGTTTGTGAATACTGAACAAAAATATTCATTCAGTATCTCTACCTTTTCACTGTCACCCTCTGCCCAGCCTCCTTCCCCTTTATTGAGCCTCACAATCCCTCCCTCAGTCTTTCTTCGCTCACTAATGTACCTATAAAAGGTTGTGTCTCCCTTCTTAACTGAGTTGGCTATCTTTTCTTCAGTTTGAGTCTTTGCTATTCTGACTGCCTTTCCTGCTTCCTTCTGCTTTAACTGATACAGTTCTCTGTCCTGCTCCTTTTGTGATTCCTTATACTTCCTGAATGCTATCTTTTTCTCCCTAACCTTCCCTGCCACCTCTTTGAGAACCATAGTGTTTTTTTTCCTTCATTCTGTTTTGTTTATTTGCTTCACACAAAGGCTTGTTGCCTCTGTGATGGCATTTTTGTTTCTTCCCTATTGTTCCTCCATCCCTCCTTCCTGCATATTTGCTAGTGCATTCCTTAGGTGCTCTCCCATGTTGCAAAAGTCAGCCCTCCTAAAGTCCGGTACCCTCACTTTTGTATAGCTTGACTTCATGGCTGTATTTATTGTGAACCACACTGTTTGGTGGTCGCTTGTTCCTAAATGTCTACCCATTTCTAAATCTGAGATCCTCTCTCAGTCCCCATTTAAGAGTACCATGTCTAAGACTGAACCCTCCCAAGTAGCTTCCAACACTAGCTGTCTGAGGCATGCCCACTGTAGGGCATCGAGAATGACCTTGCTCTTGGATGTGGCTGCAGCAAATGTGCTCCAGCATATTTATGTAACCCCCCCACAAATGGGGGTTCACGAAAAGTCTTCCTTGAGCTTGCCTAAATGCTCACTGCCAGGCTGTTGTTCTGCGCTTTAGAAGTTTAAATGTATTGCCAGAGAGTGCCTGTATAGCATCTGTGTACTGTTTCTTTAAGAGCTGCCTGGATTGCAGTTATAATTAATCTGAGAGGAAGCTCTGTTAGAAGTTGTACTTGTTTGCTGATCATTTGTTAGAGTAGTAATAATATTGCAGTTTGTTCTAACCTGCCTTCTTTGCAGCATGAACAGCTCTGTTTGTTTCCATCATCTTGGTCCTGGACTGCAGAATGGGCCTATCAGTGCATTTGGGACTCAAAAATGGAGCCTGCCTACAGGGGCTTGGTGGGGCCAAAACTTGTAGGAATTGTAGTTTTGGGCTTTTAGCACTTAAAATAATCTGGAGGGGAGCCCTTGTTGTGACTGACAGACAGATCAGCCAACGGAACCTTTTGGATCTTGGGGGAAAGTCCCACACTGCTTGCAGTTTCAGTTAGATCTGGGTTGGGAAGTGAAGAAGTAACAGCTTGAGATAGTTCGAGAATCAATCCATAGTGGATTCACGTGAGAGAACTTTGGAAAGGCCTGAGTTTGGCCTGCATGCCTGCCTGCTTTTCGAAGAGGGAACTTGTGCTTTTTTTTCCCGGACTGAATCCAAATTTGGAGAGCGAATTAAGCCACTGAATTGTGACCAGGCTTTAACCTGAAGAAGACCAAAGATTTGCTGAATGTGATCAGCCTGTCAGGACTTCCAGCTACCTCTGAACTCCCAGATTGTGCAGAGACTCTGTAATTGTGACCGTAGAGCCATTTGCCTGGTACAGTGGAATGTCCTTACATGTAAATGTACTGTGTGCTTATAGTGGGTCGTGATTTGATTCCCCACTGTGTGTCTGAAATGTGTTTTGCTTGCTGGAGGCTGTACTCAGCCCCATGGATTGAATCCGTATCCATTTCCATTTTCCTGGGCCCTGCTACACTGGCCCAGCCAGAATACCTGCTAAGCAGAGAAAGTCATCGACGAGAGACCAGCCTGGGGATCAGCCCCCTGCTCAATGCCTAGAACAGGAATGCCTTTGTGATTTGTGCGGGCCCTGCTTCTCCAGGCACTCCAGCTCAACAGCTCAAAGTAAGGAGAGAGAGAAAAAAAAAACAGAGGAAAGAGTAAGGATTGCAAACAGTTAAAGGGTCAGAAATAAGACATGATTGGAGTGGTGCAGTGCAGTGGCTGTGGAGCAGCAGTCTTCCGGGAGATGTTCTGGAGGATGCGGTGTTGTCCCATCTGCAGGCATCTCTCTGGGCTGAGGGAGGAGGTTGCTCATCTCCAGGCTGAGTTGGCCAGGATTTGTGGGACCTCCTCTTCCATCCAGGGACCACCAGTGCCACTGCCGTTGCCTCAGAGGTTGCCAAGAAAGAGGAGTGGGACCACAGTGGGCTCAGGGAGGGTGAGGGTGGTGGAACAGAGGCACATCCCTCCCATTGTACCTCTCCACAATTCCTATGCCATTCTGGCAAAGTGTGGTTCCTATATGGAGGCACCCACAGTGGAGACCAAGGAGGATGCTGGGAACCTCCACAAAGGAGACCCACAGGAGGGTGGCAGGGGACCCTGCAGGGGAAGGAAACAACTCCTGGTGGGGGCTACATTGTTAGGAAGGTAGAACTGGGGGAGGAAGGGGAGAGGGAGGTAAGGTGCCTGCCTGGCGCCATGGCTTGCAGGGACAGGAAGCGAATCCTCAGGATTGCCAGAGCAGCTGCACAGGGGAGGGAGCTGGATGTCATTGTCCACCTAGGGACAAATGACCTGGCTAAGAAAGGGATTAGAGAAGTGCAGGAAGAGTTTGTGGAATTGGGGAGGGGCCTTAGTCAAGTAGCATGCACGGTAACCTTCTCGGAGGTGCTACCCATCTATGGCATAGGAGAGGCTAGGGTGTTCCGCACCATGGGATTCAATCAGTGGTTGAAAAACTGGTGTGGAGCTCAGGGATTTGGCTTCACTGGGGACTGGGGTCCACCTGGAGTGATGCAAGCCTATACTGGCATGATGGGCTGCATCTGTCCGGGAGGGAACCAGGATCCTAGGTGATAGGTTTAAATGCTTCATTGGCAAGCTTTTAAACTAGCCAAGGGGGGAGGCACTGGAAAGGAGCAGGAAAATCCTAGCCCCCCCCAAATAATCATGGTAGTAAGTGTGGCAAACACCAACATAGAGGTGTCGATAGGGAGAAGGGCAGGGGTAAATGGAGAAAGTGACAAAGGCAAGAAGGACAGGGATGGGGCAAAAGGGAGTAAGGCCATCAGGAAATGGAGGGTAATGAGTACCAATGCCCGTAGTCTGGGCAACAAGGTCCCTGAGCTGATGGCCTTAATGGAAGAGGGATGCCTGGATATCGTAGCAGTCACAGAAACATGGTACACAGAGAACCATGACTGGGATGTTAACAAACCAGTACATAACCTACAGGAGAGACAGGCAGGAGAAGAGGGGAGTAGCTCTCTATGTAAAGGAAGGGATAAAAGCAACTGAACAAAAGAGTAAACAGGGAGGAGAGGAGGCACTGTGGGTCACCTTGGAGACTGGAAAGGGCACCACAATCCGCACAGGGGTTGTGTACAGACCCCCATGTCAGGGGGAAGGAATGGACAAGGATATGATAGAAGGCATTCTTAGAATGGCAGAGAAAGGGGAGATACTGTTGATGGAAGACCTGAATATGCCAGATGTTAACTGGAGCACATTTGCTGCAGCCACATCCAAGAGCAGGGCCATTCTTGATGCCCTACAGGTGGCAGGCATTAGACAGCTAGTTTCGGAACCCACTCGTGAGGGAGCAATCTTAGACCTCGGACTCTCAAGCGGGGGCAATGAGAGGATCTCAGATCTAGAAGTGGGTTTGCCATCTGGGGACAAGTGACCATCAAACAGTGTGGTTCACGTTAAACTCAGCTACAGAGTCAAGCCATACAAAAGTGAGGGTACTGGACTTTAGGAGGGCTGACTTTGCAAGATGGGAGAGTGCCTCAGAAAAGCACTAGCAAACAGGCTAGAAGGAGGTGTGGAGCAACAATGGGGAATTATCAAAACTGCCATCACAGAGGCAACAAGCCTTTGTGTGAAGCAAATGAACAAATCAAAATGAAAGAAAAAGCCACTATGGTTCTCAAAAGAGGTGGCTGTGAAAGTCAGGAAGAAAAAGATAGCATTCTGGAAGTATAAGGAAACACAGAAGGAGCAGGACAGAGAGCTGTACCAGTTAAGGCAGAAGGAAGCAGCGAGGGAAGTCAGAATAGCAAAGGCCCAAACTGAGGAAAAGATAGCCAACTCAGTTAAGAAGGGGGATAAAACCTTTTATAGGTACATCAGCGAGCGTAGAAAGACAAAGGGAGGGATAGTGAGGCTGAATAGAATGAACAGTGGGTGGGCAGAGGGGGACAGTGAAAAAGCAGGAATACTGAACGAATATTTCTGCTCAGTATTCACAAAAGAGGAGGGAAGTGCCTAATCAATTAATAGAAGCACTCTTGATGGGGGGGGGGTCGATCCCAGTCCTTTCACAGAAGCAAGGGTTCTGCAAGAACTCCTAAAACTGAAGGTGGACAAAGCAATGGGTCCTGATGGAATTCACCCCAGAATTCTAAAAGAACTAAGGGAGGAACTAGTGAAACCACTGGCTACTCTTTTTAATAAATCATGGGAGGATGGTGTGGTACCCGAGGACTGGAGGAAGGCAGATGTGATTTCCCTTCACAAAAGTGGGTCCAAGACAGAGGCAGGAAACTACAGACCTGTCAGTCTGACCTCTGTGGTAGGGAAAGTGATGGAGTCACTTCTGAAGAAAAGAATAGTCGAGTACCTAGAGGCCAGTGGAGCACAGGACCCAAGGCAGCATGGGTTCACAGCGGGAAGGTCATGTCAGGCCGATCTAATAGATTTTTTGACTGGGTGACCAAAGGTAGTAGACCAGGAGGGCTGTGGACATGGCCTACCTAGACTTTAGCAAGGCATTTGACACAGTCCCACACAAAGATTAATAGTCAAATTAACCAGCCTGGGAGTGGGACCCAGGGTGGTAGCCTGGGTAAAACATTGGCTGGACAACAGGACACAGAAGGTAATTGTAAATGGAGTCCATTCTGGAGAAAGGGGTTACTAGTGGGGTACCGCAGGGTTCAGTATTGGGTCCAGTCCTTTTTAATGTCTTCATCAGTGACATTGCAGAGGGACTGGAAGGAAAAGTATGCCTTTGCAGATGACACAAAATCTGCAACAGGGTTGATACACAGGAGGCGTGGAAAGGATGAAAAGGGACTTGGCAAGGTTGGAGGAATGGTCAGAAGTATGGCAGCTAGGATTCAATGCAAAGAAGTGCAAATAATGCACCTGGAAACAAGAACCCAGGGAAGAATACACAATGGGTGGGGAGGTAGTAACAACAACAAAAAAGGAAAGGGACCTGGGGGTAATCATATCAGATGACCTTAAGGTTAGCAAGCAATGTGAGAAGGCAGTAGGGAGGACTGGGTGTATACTGGGATGTATAGGGAGAGGCATCAGCAGCAGAAAACAGGAAGTTGTTATCCCTCTGTACAGACAGTTGGTGAGACCCCATCTGGAGTACTGTGTCCAGTTCTGGAGACCCCATCTCCACAAGGACATAGACAGGATAGAGGCAGTCCAGAGAGGGCAACTAAAATGGTGCAGGGTCTGCAAGAGAAGCCGAGGAGAGACTAAAGGAGCTTAATATGTATACCCTTGAGGAAAGAAGGGAGAGGGGGACATGATAGAAACTTTTAAGTACCTCAGTGGAATCAACAAAGTCCAAGAGGGTAGCATTTTTCAGAAAAGAGACTTGCAAGAACAAGGGGACACAATTTAAAGATAGAAGGAGGGCGGTTCAGGGGCAATGTGAGGAAGTATTATTTCAGAGAGGGTAGTGGATGCATGGAACAGCCTTCCTGAGGAGGTTGAGGGGTCTAAAACTGTGGGAGAATTCAAGAATGTATGGGACAGACATAAGGCAATTCTTTGGGGGTAGGAAGAAATAGGCTGTTGGTTAACTAGGATCTGCGGCCTATCCTGTAGGTAAGGAAATGGGCAGACTAGATGGGCCTAGCGGTCCTTATCTGCTGTCAAAGTCTATGTTTCTATGTTTCTATGCAGTCTTGATTTCGTCCTGCCTGTGTCCAGTATTGGGTATCGTGAGTAAACGTCAGGGTAGCTCCCAGTAACAACAGCTAAATCTAAAAGTGTTGTCATCTGATTGTCTTGTTGCCTTTTCTTTCACGAACTGAGCCCGCTGGCTCTGAGTTACAAATAGTGTGTGTTGTGCATGTTACTTTCTTCCATCACAGGGCCCCAACCAGCTGCAATGTTCCTGGCTAGCTCACCATTTTCCTACCAGGCTACCCAGAGTGTGTGACTGTGTAGGGACTCTGAAGTACATGCATAACTGTCTGATTAATATAGCTGTTAAGCAAATCAACCTGATTACGCCCCTCCCTTGTTCAAGTCCCGTGAATAAATCAGATTTAACTTTGTCTGCATTTATCCTGAGTGTGGTTCCAGTTTGTGCCAAACGTATTTTACTGTTGCTATTTGCTGTGCTTAACCTTGTTTTACAGGGGGTTCCCAGGGTCAAGCTAGAGGAACCAGACCTGGTGGTAAGTGCAAACAGTGTGGGTAATTGCCTGGTGGATAAGGGTCATTGTGAAAGTAATTATTGTATATTGTTCAGGCCGCTAGAAGGGAATAAGGGGGGTTACAGTGTCCTGGAGCTCTGTGCCCAGGTTAGCTTAACCACTAACAACCCTAACCTCTGGGTGGAGGCACCTGTTTCATTACGCAAGACACTTAACCTGCTACTAGCCAAGCAGGCAAGGGTAGTATCCCTTGGGATAGCACCACCTAGGAGTTACATCTTGGAGGCTCACCACTGGGATTTTGTGCCATCTAGTGCCCAGAAATTATGAATTATTGTTAAAAATGAATGGCTACCCCAGTAGAAATGGTTGTACACCAGTTGGTGGGGTGGTGTACTGGGCAGGAGATCTACCCCCCAAATGCTCTACTTATACTGGATATTCCCCTGGGTACCAGTAAGGACACTGTAGAAGGAGCACTCTCCAAAGTTGAATGTTTAAAAAACCCTGTGGTGGTGGGTTGACAGGCTGATTTGATCACCCAAACTTTCATAGCCTTGGTAGAGTGTAGTGACATCATGGACAGCTCTAAAGTGCCACAGACTATTGCCTCAGAAGGGGTCCTAGCCACCTGGAGAGTGATAACAAAAGACAGTAAAGACCCTGGGGAGGATGTGCTCCCACCATTATCTGAGACTTTTGAGGGAGAAATTTGCTAAGTTGTTGCTGGAGGAAGGGAAAACCATAGAGGACTTTAAGAAACTACTCCTGCCTCCTGGGGGTGTTCCTTCCCCAACATCCCCTCCCACTACAGCACCTGTTACTGCCTTGCCTTCTGTGCCTATGCCAGTGCTGGCCCCAATATCTGTACCCTCCAATGATCACAACTTCTACCGAAGGCTGAGAATCTTCTCGGGCACCCTCCTCACGTCCCAGTGGGAGGATGACTGGGAGACCTGTATCGACTATGTTGCCCCCTTGGTTCCCGAGTGGCAATGTGCGGAGGTTGAGAAGTGGAAAAGAATCATAGAATGTTTGAGGGAACCCGTCCTTGAAGTCATTACATTTTTGAGGTCCTTGAACCCTGATGCATCTGCTCAGAAGTACCTATCTTTACTTGAAGGCAATTTTGGGAGCATTGAGTCAGGGGAGACTTTGATGTGAAAATTCCAAGGTACCAAACAGTGGAAGGGGAAAGTTTGTCTGTGTATGTTACTCACTTAGAAAGAGCTCTGCAGAAAGCTTACCGGAAAGGTGGGGTAGCCACCAGTGATTTGAAATGTGTGAGATTGGGGCACATACTGCATCATGCCAAGCATTCTAAACTGCAGATCATCCAGTTAAGGCTCCAGGATAGGAGAGATAACCCACCTGACTACTGTGACTTGATAAAAGAACTCCAGGAGGTAGAAGGTGAAGAGGGAGATTGTAATTATGGGGTGAGTGCAGCCCAAGTGATCATGGCACCGGAAGGCCCTTCCAAAATGGAGACCACTACGAGTGTCCCACCATGGGCTAAACGGTGGGCAGAGGAGTTGCTGAAGGAAGTCAGAAAAGTACAACCGGGTGCATTCGCTGAGGTATCCCCTGCTGACAGATACCCTGTCCCCTGTCAGGATGTGACTGTTATGGGGGTAGGGGTGCACCCTCAGGCATCCTCTACTGAGGGTGGCTTCTTGGCAGAGCTCAAGGAATTGATTGCCACCCTAAAGGAACTTTTGAGACATGGTACACTACCAGCAGAAGTCAGATCACAATTTCCCGTTGATGCTCCAGCATCCCCTGCTATGTTTTCCCCAAGGATGCCCCAAGAGCCTGTCATTTCTCAATTGCGGCAAGGATGGTCATATGAAGAGGGAATGCCAGTCTCAGAAGGACTTAGAGAAAGTGGTGAACCGGCTTCAAGGAGAGCTTCGGAAAATGAGTCAGTGGTCAAGGGGTGCATGAAATGACCACAGTGAAGGCTTCGGCCATCCTAACTCAAACCCCTCTGTGTCTAAATCATCTGCTGTTGTCCCTCCAGACTGGTCCAAAATAGTGGTCCCTTCAATGAAGACTACTGTGGCTGTGAATGGTATTCCTACTCGGGCTGTGCTTGACAGTTGGTCGCAAGTGACCATTCTATTTCAGGACTGGTATGACAAACACTTATCTGATGTGCCATTACAACCCCTGGAAGACCTACATGTGTGGGGGCTGAGCGACAAGTCTTATCCCTACCTAAGATATGTCCGCCTCTGGTTGTCTTTTCCTGCAACTGTAACTGGTGTAGAGGAGCAAGTAGAGACACTGGACCTAGTGTGTCCCCCCATCGGGCTGTATGATGGGGTTCCCTTGTTAACTGGAACAAACGTCCACATGTTTGGGAGACTAGCACAACTTTGCCTTGAGAAACAAGGGCAACTGACTGGATGAGCCCTAAAAATTCAAGCCTTAATAAAAAGGGCATATGACTTACAACAGAAACCCAATGAAGAGGACCCAGATGAGCCAGTGGGGATAGTGTGGAAAAAGGAACCTGACTCCTTGGTATTGGCCCACAATGCCCAGTGCACAATCCATGGAGAAGTCCACCTAAGGAGAAACGTAAAGAACAAAATATTAGTGTTGGATGCACCAGGTGATGGAAAGTTCCCAGAAGGATTATTGGTTAAACTCAGCATCTTGCCTGCCCGTGCCCATGCCTATGCATGACAAGTGATGGTCCAGATTCAAAATGTGTCAGATCGTGAGGTCTGAAGGAACAGAGGGTGCACTTTAGCTACAGTACACTGTGCAGACACTGTAGTATTACCCAATAACAAGTACTCTGGCCAAAAGGAGAGAGTAACCCCGGACTTATTTGACTTTGGTGATTCCCCGCTGCCAGCTGAATGGCAAGCTAGGATTAGCAAGAAACTTGCCCAGAGAGACCAAGTGTTTTCGTTAAAAGAATGGGACTTGGGGTGTGTCCAGGGTGCAGAGTATCATATATGCCTGTATGATGACCGGCCATTTCGAGAGAGATCCCGACGCCTCGGCCCAGCAGACATAGATGATGTGAGGAGACACCTGCAGGAAATGCTTGCTGCTGGTGTGATACAGGAATCAAGGAGCCCATATGCCTCTCCCATTGTGGTTGTGTGTAAGTAGAATGAGTCGGTGAGGATGTGTGTTGATTATCAAACCCTGAACTGGCGGACTGTCCAAGATCAATACACCATGCCCCATATACAAGATGCCCTGGATTGCTTGAATGGGAGCAAATGGTTCTCAGTATTGGATCTTCACAGTGGATATTACCAGATTACGATGGCCACAGAGGACCGTGAGAAAAACGCCTTCATCTGTCCTTTGGGGTTCTATGAATTCCTGAGAATGCCACAGGGGATTTCGTGTGCCCCGTCCACCTTTCAGCGATTGATGGCACGTGTGTTGGGAGATATGAACTTGCTGGAATGCCTAGTGTACCTAGATGATGTCATTGTGTTTGGACACACATTAGAGGAGCATGAGACCTGACTGTTTAAAGTCCTAGACCGATTGGAAGACTTTGGCCTCAAGCTGTCCATTGACAAGTGCCAGTTTTTTCAAACCTCCGTGAAGTATGTGGGGCACATAGCATCTGCAGAAGGGATAGAGACCGATCCCAGTAAGGTGGAGTCACTGACTACTTGGCCCCAGCCCGATAACTTGAAAGAACTACAACATTTCCTGGGGTTCTGTGGCTACTACCACAGGTTTATAAAAGATTATTCCAAGGTAATTCGCCTGCTCCTGAATCTCACCCAGGGTTACCCCCCTACCAACTGTAAATACAAGAAAGGGGCTGTCAAAGAACCTGAGAAAGTATACTTCTGAATAGGTGAACCTTTTGGGCTCCACTGGACACCTGAATGTGAAGCAGCCTTCCATGAAGCCATATACTAGCTCACCCACACCCCCATCCTCGCCTATGCTGACCCTACCAAGCCCTATGTGCTGCATATGGATGCTGGTCTACAGGGCCTAGGAGCTGTGCTGTGTCAAGACCATGAGAATGGTTTGAGATCAGTGGCTTTTGCCAGCAGGAGCTTGATCCCGTTACAATGAAACTATCCTGTGCACAAGCTGGAGTTCCTTGCCCTAAAATGGGCCATTGTTGACCAGTTTCATGAGTACCTCTATGGGGCAAAAATATTGGTGAAGACGGACAATAACCTGTTAACCTATGTACAGACTTCAGCTAAGTTGGATGCCACTGGGCACCTGCGGCTCTCTGCTTTATCAACCTTTGATTATGCTGTCGAATACAGGCCAGGACTGAACCATATTGATGCTAATGCCCTGTCATGAAGGCCAGTCTCCAAGAGTGATTGGTTCAGGTTGTCTGAACCTGACACCCAAGCACTGTGCCAAAAGTTTGATAGAGATGAACAGATGTCTACGGACACAGTGGAATGTTTAGTAGATTGCTTGGGCCCCTCCTGATACCTGCATACCGGCTGCCTATTGCCATTTCTCTGCTCTAGATATTAGTGCCCTACCTCAATTTGACAATGACAGCATCCGGTGGGCTCAATCCCAAGAGCCTATGATTCAGCCAGCACTTGATGCCCTGCTTGCGGGGGGAAAGATGTGTCCCAGTTGTGTTCCCCTGACTTGAGAAATGCCCTAGTGTTTAAAGGAGGCCCCAGGTTGAAGTTACTCAATCAGTTGTTATACAGAGAGATAATGGATCGCAGTGGTCGAGTAGACAAGCAGCAATTGGTCCTGCCCACGGCCTTTAAAGATTTGGTACTGAGGTCCCTCCACAATCGCATGGGGCACCTTGGTATTGACAGAACTTTCAACCTGGTATGATCTTGATTCTACTGGCCCAAGATGGGGACCGATGTAGAACACCATGTAAAGACCTGCAGTCATTGCCTGTAAAGGAAAGCCCTACCTCAAAGGGCTGCCCCGCTTGTCAATATTACTACTAGCACCCCCATGGAACTGGTCTGCATAGACTTTTTGTGTTTAGAACCTGATCAGCAGAATATTGGCAATTTGTTAGTGGTTATGGATCATTTCACACGGTATGCACAAGCTTTCCCAACTAAAGATCAAAAGGCCTCTACCGTGGACAAGGTGCTAGTGGAAAATTTCTTTGTTCACTATGGTGCCCCCCAGTGGATCCACTCTAACCAAGGCAGAGACTTTGAAAGTTGGCTAATCAAAGAAATGCTCTCCCTGTGGTGGCTGCGGAAGTCAAGAACCACCCCCTGTCACCCGCAGGGGGAACCTCAACCAGAATGTTTTAACTGCACCCTTCTAGACATGCTGGGCACCCTCCACCAAAAGACAAGCATAAGTGGAGCCAGTAGATTAGCACCTTGGTACACGGATACAATTGCACCAAATATGATGCTTCTGGGTTCTCCCCTTACCGCCTCATGTTTGGGAGGAAGGTCCGCCTGCCAGTTGATGTCTGTTTTGGGATCTCTCGAGATGTGGTCCATGCTGAAAACTACCTGCAGTGTGTACAGAAACTGAAAGCTCAATTGAACCATGCATATCAACTGGCCCAGACAATGGTCACTAAAAGAAATCTCACCAACAAAGAGAGGCACGACAAGAAAGTAAAGACGCAAGAGCTACGGCCCGGAGACCATGTGTTGTAACGCAATTTGGGACTACATGGCAAGCACAAAATTGCTGATACGTGGTGCCATCTTCCTCATGTAATAGTTGGAAAGTTGGATGATCTACCAGTATACAAGGCACACCCAGAGAATAACTCCAAAACTGTCAAGACCATGCACCATAACCACTTGCTGCCTATCGGCCAAGTTATTATTGAAGCTGAGCCAGTAGACTTTGCCTCCCCTGGGCCGGTGACTCATGCTGCTGGAAAAAAGAGACAGAGTTAACCTACCCCAGTAGTTACAGAGTTAAGGTTTCCCCCACAGCAGGCCCAGAATGATAATGACTGTCAGTCCACCTCTGACAGTAATGAGTGTGACAATGCCTATTACCCCCTCCAATGAACTGAGTCAGCTGTTTTGAGATAACCCTATGACTAATTGTGGGGATGAAGCTGGGCCTTCTGGACTGACTTATCCCCCAGCTTCATCCTTGGAGCCAATGCTCCCTGAAAGTGAGGTGCAAAGCATCACATCTGAGCTTGCGGACTCTGTGTTTTGTGGAACTGTGTGAATTGCTCGAAGAAAGGGCTGATGGTCTGAGTCTCCTTGGTGATACACCAGAACTTCAACAAAAATATTAGAGTGCTGACTGCCCCCCTTCAGTGCCATAAAGCCTAGCTACGCCAGAACCTTCTCTAAATGAGCCAAGTGTTGTGGAAACAGAGCCTACAGAGCAAGGAGCTGACAGTGTTCCCAGTTTGAACATTCCCATCCATGCAGAGGCACCCCTCACGAATGATGAAAGCTCCAACATTAGTGCTGAAAGTACCGAGACTGTGGCTGTTCCCCCAAGAAAGACTGGCCAAGCTATCAAGCCAGTATTGCGCTTCAGTTATGATTCTCCCAGGATGCCAGTGGATTTGCCTCTCAATGTGGTTCACAAAGATGTTTATATTTCACAGAGCTCATTACACAAACTGAGCTTAATGGCCAATTCCAGGTTGATTGTTCTTCCTTCTCAGTATGGTGCCCCTGCCCCATCCAGCCCCAAGTTAGCTGATAGGAAAGGGCCCCCTCCTACATTGTTTAATGTGCAGGAAGTTATAACATGAATCAGTATTGTGATGTCACAAGTATGTTTATCATAGTGGAATCAGTATTACCTGTATGAAACATGCATAAGTATTGTCCTTATGGCTATAGTATAACGAGGTGTAGTGACTATGTATAGTAAAGTAATAAGTTTATGTTAACTGATACATGATGGTACAGACTTGACATGGACGCCAAGTTTTCTCCAGGCAGGGAAGGATGTAAACTTCCTAAAAATGGGGGTTCCCGAAAAGTCTTCCTTGAGCTTGCCTAAATGCTCACTGCCAGGCTGGTGTTCTGTGTTTTAGAAGTTTAAATGTATTGCCAGAGAGTGCCTGTATAGCATCTGTGTACTGTCTCTTTAAGAGCTGCCTGGATTGCAGTCATAATTAATCTGAGAGGAAGCTCAACCTTGTTTTACAGGGGTTCCCAGGGTAAAGCTAGAGGAACTAGCCCTGGTAGTAAGTGCAAACAGTGTGGGTAATTGCCTGGTGAAAAGAGGTCATTGTGAAAGTAATTATTGTATATTGTTCAGGCCACTAAAAGGGAAAGAGGGGGGTTACAGTGTCCCGGAGGGCTGTGCCCAAGTTAGCTTGACCACTAACATCCCTGACCTCTGGGTGGAGGCACCCGTTTCATTACCCAGGCCCCTTAGCCTGCTACTAGTTAAGCAGGCAGGGGTAGTAGCCCTTGGGATAGCGCCACCTAGAGGTTACATTTAGGTTCCCCCATCAGCAATATTTCCCCTTTTCTGCCATTCTAAGTATGCCTCCTATCATTTCTCTGTTAATTTCCTTCCCCTGAGATGGGGGTCTGTATACAACCCCCGTGCAGATTGTGTTGCCATTTCCTGTCTCCAGAGTGACCCACACTGCCTCCACTCCTCCCTGTTTACCCATTAGTTCTGTTACTTTGATCCCTTCCTTTACGTAGAAAGCTACTCCTCCTCCTCTTTTACCCTCCCTGTCCCTCCTGTAGACCTTGTACCCTGGTATGTTGACATCCCACACATGGTTCTCTACCATGTTTCTGTGAATGCCACAATATCCCGGCATCCCTCTTCCATCAAGACCACTAGTTCAGGAAGCTTGTTACCAAGACTACGGGCATTGGTACTCATCACCCTCCATTTGTTGGTGGCCTTGCCCCTTTAAGCCCCATCCCTGTACTTACTGTCTTTGCCTCTGTCTCCATTTTCCCCTGCCCTGCTACCTATCAACCTCTCTACCTTGGTGCTTCCCTTGCTAAGTACACTGTTTTGTGGGGGGAGGCTGGGAATTCCATGCTTCTTTACAGTGCCTCCCCTCCTTTGCTAGTTTAAAAGCTTGCCAATGAAGCACTTAAACCGGTCACCTAGGATCCTGGTTCCCCTGTTGGACAGATGCACACCATCTCACCAGTATAGTCCTGTATCCCTCCAGGTGGACCCCCAGTCCCCCGTGAAGCCAAAACCCTGTTGTTGGCACCAGCTTTTCAACCATCCATTGAATCCCAGTGTGCGTAGCACCCTAGCCTCACCTATGCCATAGACAGGTAGTCCCTCTGAGAAGGTTACCATGTGTGCTACTTCTCTAAGATGCCTCCCCAACTCCACAAACTCCTCCTGAACTGCTCTAATCCCACTCCTAGCTAGGTCATTTGTACCTAGGTGGACAATGATGTCCTGGTCCTGCTCCCTCGCAGCTGCTCCTATGATCCTGAGGATTCACTTCCTGTCCCTCAAAGCCATGGTACCAGGCAGACACCTTACCTTCCTCTCCCCTCTGTCACCTAGTTCTACCCCCCACAACAATGGAACGGATGCTTCAAACGAGGATGGGACAGGACAAGGGGGAGGGTTAATGAAGGGGAAGGGTGGAAGGGACAGGCAGCTGCATAATAAGGGGTGCTAGCTGCACATTCGAGCAGACTTGATAGACCTCTAGGCCTTTATCTGCTGGCAAATTTTGTATGTTCGTAATGGAATCCCCACCAGGAGTTGTTTCTTTCCCCTGTGGGGTCCCATGCCACCTTCCTGTGGGTCACCCTTGTGGAGGTTCCCAGCATCCCCAATGGGCTCCACTGCAGGTGTCTCCATAGAGAAACCAAGCTCTGCCAGAATGGTATATGAATTGTGAAAAGGTAAAACTGGAGGGATGCACCTCTGTTCCACCACCCTCACCATCCCTGAGTTGACCGTATTCAAATTGCTCCTTTTTCTTGGCAACCTCTGAGGCAGCGCCAGGTGCCTGGTGGTCCCCGGGTTGGGGAGGAGGTTTCCCAGCTTCCTGCCTGGTCCTGGATGGGGAAGAAGAATTCTCTGCTCCTTGCCAGGTCAGCCAATAGAATGAGAACAATCATAAAAAATTTTTTTTAAACTAGGAACACTTTGAGGCCAAACGGGGTTGTCAGTGTCCCTTTAAGCTAGTGCCATATATGGAAAATATCCCAAAGTGACTACAGTATTGACCCCGTGAGTGTAGCCCAAACCACCATTTAGGCAGAGATGCACTCCATGTAATTAATAAAATTGGGTGAAAGATAACATACTGTATGTCAAGGAGAACATGTAGAAAGAGAGCCACAGGCCCCAGCCCAGCTGCCTATGCAGCCACATGGTGCTTGCTGCTCCCCCTTCCCAGCATCTCTTGCAGGTGCTTGTCCTGTTGCTGTTAGGCTGGGGCATGGGCACAGCCAAGAGTCCATTATGTGGTTATCTAGCTAAGTAACACCAAGGACTGCTCATGCCCTCCCAAGTCACCCCCCCACCACCCAGAAATGGCCCTCCTGAGCATCCACATGTTAGGTCCATAAAGAATATTGAAACAATGTCCTCCTTATTCCTAGGTGTCTGATCCCTTCATCTTACAAAGTTGTGTCACAATTGTTGCTAGAGTTTCCTGTTCATGTTGTTGTCTTTGCTGGTCTCTGGATGTGGTTCGTGTGGAGGCACCTCGTGCATTCTTTCTATCCTGTGGGGGTTGTTGTGCTGTGAGTTTAATGCCTTTTCTAATCTGGTCTGCCTGAGCTTCCATCGCACTTATAGAACTTCTGATTCTCCAGGTATTGTACAGTACTTGTAGTCTAGCAGGATAAAGGGTACAAAACTTGAGCGTGTGCTGTCTGAGGATCTGTAGAACTGGTATGTACCCCCAATGCTTTCTCATGGTGTCTGGCATGTAATCATTATCTATGAATATTCTGTCTGTTCCATAGAAAAGTCCAGTTGACTGCCATGCTTTTTGCAGTACAATTTCTTTCACTGGATATTTGTTAAAATGGATCAGTATGGTGCACAGTGTGACTGTAGGAGAGTGTAATTTGGGCCCCAGTGCTCTGTTGATACTATCTATATCTTGGACACTGTTGTGATCCAAGGAAAGGGCTTTGTGAAGCCGGTCATCAATGAACTCCTTCATGTTGAAGCCCTCTGAATCCTTTGGGATACTGTATATCCTTATTTTTTTTTTCATGAGCATGATTCTCCATATCTTCTTGGTGCACTACGATGTCTGCCTGTGTTTGTGCAAGCTTCAAGAGCATGTCCTCTAACTGCACCATGCAGTCGGAGTGCATATTAGTTTGTTTTTCCTCTTCTGTTACCCAGACAGCCAGATCTGCTAGGTCAGTGTGGATTTTAGTGAGACAGTCTTTGAACTCCACTATAAACTCTCTCAGTTCTGCTGAGATTGCATCTAGTGTTTTGACTTTAGGCTTTTGCTGCTACATTGCTGGCTGCATTGTGCCTGACTGTACCAACAGTGCAGAGTCTGACATCTCCTTTCCTGATCCATTGGCATCCACCATAAAAACCTTAAATATGTTTCATGCTGGTTTCAGCTTGAGTTCTTTTGCCTGTCTTCGGTACTTTTCAGTTGTTTTTTTAAGCAATTGGTAGGTTTTTGAAAGGATTCTGCAGGTCAGTAGGGAGGGAGGGCTCTCAATCTAGGCAGCCATGCACTTAGTGACATCACAGGAAGTCATGCCCCAGTCTATTCCTAAACTGTAATTTCATCATAGTAACAGAAGTTTGGAAAACACTTCAGAGTGGATGATGAAGCTGAAATAATGGGGTTCAGATCGAGAGTTTCTGTCTCCTGGACCTCCTTTAACTGCAATGTCCTATAAGACTCAGCTAAAAGATAGGGCAGTGACCCTGAATTAAACAAGGGGGAATCAGAATTTTATTTGTACCACCAACTCCCCCTCATCTGCAGAGGGACACTCTTCCTCAGCTGAAGAATCTGGCTTTGTAGGGTTAGTATTCTTCTGTGTCCTCTTCCTGGCCTTCCAAGGTCAGGGGGTTGCTACAAACCTGGGTGAGCAGGGTCACTCTGCTTTGGCACACTTGGATGTGCATGTATGGGCCCCTCTGACCCGAAGGGCTTGTCTATGCAGGTAAGACCTGTGGGTCATTAGCATGTAGCATCTCATTTAAGAAAAGCAAAATTGATTTGTGCAACTCAGCTTTTTTACTGCCAGATGACACCACAGGTGCCCCCATGACCAAGAGCTGTGGGACCAAAATAGACATGTTAGAGTGCATTATACAATGAGTACAATAAGATCCTGTGGTCAAGGACCTCATAGTCCTGTGGCTGGTCTTAAAACATCTAAAAATAATAGGCAGAAATTTATGCTGCTATCCCCTCAGTGGTACAGCAACAACTGGAGTAACTGCAGTATTCAAACTGTTCTATGTCTTTGTGATTCTGTGCTTAGATCATAGCTTTTGGGCTGTACTGCTACCCCCCAATTGGAGAGCACATTACCCATATATACTAAATTCCTCCCCATTGCAACACAGAGTGATACAGAAAAGCAGGAAAGGTACTCAGATGCAGCCAGTCAGATGGAGGAGTATCATGCATTTTCATACACATCCAAACCCTTTAAAAATCTACCCCCATAAATTGGGGGCATGGGGGGCAATTTCGAAGGCAGCAGATGTGGAGGCAAATGCATGCTGCACCTCTATCTGCATCTGAGTAGCCTTAACACTATGTTCAAAAGATGCATCCATTTGCGAGAAAAAGTCATGCTTTGAGACAAAACTTAAACACAAAGGATATTTGTGCCATTGTTTGTTGCAACTGCATATTTTCTGTATGTTGAATTCAGACTCAGGTACACCATCTATTAGATTGCCTAATAGATGTCTATTTTAAAAATAGTAGTGGATGAAGCCTTGACGGATCCTTGGCAGATCCCTAATGGATCCTTGCTGGCTCCAGCTGAAAATTCTGCCCATTATGTCAAGTAAATTTCTTTGTTTTCCATCCTACAGATATCATTAAGCATTTTGACCAAGTTAGGCTGGCTTGACTTCCCCGTCTAAACCTGTGTTGACTGTCACCCAATACATTATATCTTTCCAAGTTCAAGGTCAGTTGCCATTCATCTGTATCCCCTCCCCCGGGTCATGCCTGAAAATAGGCAGAATTTGTATAGGGCACTTACCTGGTCAACAAAAACAAAAGAAGTAAATAAATAAGAGACAGACCACATATTTAACTCTTTTTTTTACCTCTGATCATACTGTTTCTAGATGAGTGGGGGACTCAAAGCAGGAAGTAGAAGAGAGCTGCACAAGCTGCTTGAATATCACCAAGCATGTGCAGACTACAGAAACCTATAACATGTAACTTTCTTTCTTACCACACTTGTATTAAATAAGCTACTCGTGTCCTGAATCAAACTACTATACTCTGAAAAACTTAATTCAAAAAAAGAAAAAACTTCCAGAGCACTGCTATTCTAATAATGTCATCTGTTGCACAGGGATTATTTAATGTCTCTATAGAGAACAGGCTTAAACCCAAACATTGTTTTAAAACTAAATCATTTAATTTTAATAATAAAAACAATCACATATTTTATTAATGAGCCATTTTATAAGTGTGATAAGCCACTCCAGGGTGTACATTTAAGCATTTTATTGCACTTCCCAGGGGTGTAAGGACACTCAGTCTTTGGACCTGTGCCTTAGCATGCCCCTGGGGTATACATTAAAATCCTTTAATGCACACCTTGCTATGGCTTATTACTTTTTTGTTTTCATGATAGCTCCAAAATAGAATTGTGCACCTTTCCACCCTTTTGCACAAGTTTATCTACTGTATGTATGGAAGCAAATGTTGTGACAGGATAGTTTTTCAAATGCGTTAACAATGATATGCTAACTGGGAACTGGGACAAGTCCATGGGGGTAGATTCATGGAAGATGTGAGGAAGTACTTTTTCAGAGAAAGACTGGTGGACTCCTGGAACAGTCTTCCAGCAGAGGTGGTAGGGGGCCAAAACAGTGGTGGGGTTCAAGAATGCATGGGATTATAACGATATAGACAGGACATAGTTTGCGTTAATAGTGCAGGTTGGGAGGAATAAGCATACTGGATGGACCAAATGATCCTTATCTATCATTAAACTGTATGTTTCTAAGCTACATGGGAAAATAAATGTAGCTTTAAGACAGTTTCACAGCAAACACTTTTAAGAAATTGAACTGCTACATAGTAGACATGCCAGTTTGTTAAGCTCTCAAAATAACATGGTGCTATTTTCTTAGAATTTTGACGCAAAACATAGCCCTAACTGCGTTTAGCAAAAAGGACGGTGCCTGCAAAGTTCCCTGTAACACATTTTCTCCTGAACTGAAATACTGTAGGTGAAGAAGATTTAACTCTCATACTGAACTGTATTTTGTATTTTGTTCTCCGTGGGAATGTGCCCTTCTTTTTTCTCATCAGTGGAAGATGGAAGTATTTTCTAAGGGTGTTGGTACAAAAAATGTCTTGTGTGTTACATGATACATTCCTATCTGCAGTGACAGCATATTTTGCTGAAAAATACGAGGACCCATTGCAATGTGGCAATTTGTCTCTCATGATGAATTCCAGCCTCATGTAGGTCCCCAGGGGAGACAATGACTATACTGGCAAAACAACACATTTTTCAAAAAGGTTATCCTCAGTTCTTAGAGTCCTCCTCTGCATTACTAAACTAATTTTTCCAAACTGCATTTTTTTTCTGGGGTATTCTGCTGATTCATCCCTTTGCCACAAAATTTATAAAGAAGCTCTCCCAGGTTTTTGTTTCAGATTTTATTACTGCTTTATACAATGACACTTTTACGGCTGATGAAATATATGGTCCGTGTCCTTGTTCTGCATGATATAGTATAACAAGCACTGTATTAAATTACAGTTGATCAAAAGATCTGATTTGCAATTCACATGAAGTTAAAGAGAACCTGCCATGCCATATCACAGCTATTAAATTAGTTTTGTTTTTTTGGAAAAAGAAACTCCTTATCAGTTTTACCCAGAATGTTAATTTTGAAGAATAGCCAGTGTGTTTTAACCTAGCAACTTTTAGTTTTACCTTTATCTAGTAAGTTAATATAATTTATTTATTTTTTATTACCAGGAGAGACACACTAAGCTGACAGCTTGTTTACAGATGCGACCTGGGAGCACAAGCAAGTTAAATGACTTGCTCAAGGTCACACAGTATGCAAGTGGGTGCTGTGGGATTCAAACTCAGGTCTGCAGGTTTGCAGCTTGGAGCCTGGTTTATCACTGTTACAGAAGCATAGAGCAGATTGACACCAGCAATTATTTACTGTATTTGTTTTATTTATCTATTTTAAATTATACCAACCGGGATAATCCCATGAGAGGCGGCATCCCATTTTCATGGGAGTCCCAGGGAGGAGAGCAGCAGTTAACAGGTTAACTTAGTCCAGTAGAAATAGTTACTTACAGGCTAAAATATACACAGGAAAGAAAAGCTGTAAAGGGAAGTACATCACAACAGTAATCATAGCATGAACAAAGTGGAGTCACAGCAGATAAAGAGAATGAGCACTGTTACAATATGTAACATGAGCATGGTTAGGGAGCTGGGGATTCTGGATGAAAACAAATACATAAAACAAATAAATGAAATTCTTTACAGAATCCCTGAGAAAGAGCATAAAGGGTCACAGATAAAGTCTTAAATGGAAGGGAGAAACGGCATGAATGGATATCAAGTGGAACTGCTTCCCACAGAGGATAAAGGGACTGTGGGATGGATTGGTACAAGAGACAACAAGGCAGGGATGGTCTGACAGTTTGAGCTGAAATTGTTCAAGTGTCTGGAAAAGAACAGCATCACTACCAGCCTGCCAGTGTGGTGGTAGCACTACCACTTGTGACACCGATGACCCAAGTTTGGAAGTGTTCTCAGAATGTAAAGAGCCAGCCAAAGGGAGGAGGACTGAGCATCCATAGAACTGCTTTCTTTCTCCAGAGGGGGACAGAACCTGGTGCTTGCCTGGCCTGTAGTGGAAGCTGGGGGAAAGCAGCCTGGGCCAGCACGTTCGGTAGTATGGCAGGTGTTGACACACATCGCACAGCAACACATGGTGTGTGTCATGATGACTCTGCATGCCACACCTCCCAGGGGGACTTCAAATGGGAAAAGTCAGTGGCAGGATGGTGCTGAGTGCCCACAGATCCCACATATGACGAGCTGGGCATGCGGCAGAAACTGGATCTATTCCATGGTGGGGGTTAGGGAACCCTGCCAACCCTGTGGGGGGGGGGCAGGCCCTTGGGGAAGATGGCAGTGGTAAGTGCCAGTGGACATCAGTGTGATGGGGTTGGGGCTCTCAGGCTGGTGGGAGAAAACCAGGGGGAGCAAAACAAAAAAGGAAAAGAATAGCATCACTGAATACACTACTAATGGTATAGCAGGGGGCAGAGTGACTTTTGGGAATTACCTTGAGTTATGGGTGAGTGACATTACTTTATTTCTTTGTAACCCTGAAGAGCCCCTAAAACAATGTTTCCCCAGGATTCAATTGTGCAAAATATTGGGGGAAATTTAGCAGTCTCCATGATTGTAGTGAAATGATGCCACTTGCAGCAGGGATATTAATCCCTGAACCTATTTAGCTTATATCTGTGTACCTATGATATTGCTTTTATCCAATGCCAGGGAGGCAGTGTAGCCCGCTGGTTAGAGTACAGAACCTTACACCAGCAGGTTTTAGGAACAAATTCCACCATAGCCAGTGACTCACTATGTGAGCCACTTTCTTGACCGTCACCTGCATCCGTTTATTTTTTTTGCAGTTAAACTTTTTTATTAATTTTCCATAAGATATACAGACAAACCTCTTACAGTACAGTACAATGTGAGGATTTTTTTTTTAAAGAAATTGAGGCAGCATATAATAAGAACATTGCTACAATAATACAAGGAGCTTTTGGTTTAAAATATAGTAAACAATACAGGTCATTTAATTAGCATATACTTGACATTTGTAGTGAACTTAAAGTGGATAGTATGATTAGATATGGTTTATATTAAAATGTTACATAATTATATATGATGCTGCAAAAGGGAAAAAAGTACATTCGTAAAAGGATTGTGGAATAATAAAGAACGATTGAGAACAGAGTATAGGAAAGAAAATATATATAAGAAAGTTTAGAAGAGAGAGAGGGAAACTATAAAAAAAGGGGGAAAAAGCAAGACTACAATGATGTATCAGTAAAAGGGGAAAATCCATATGTATTAAGTCCATACATTGGTGTTGGAAGATTTAGTTGATTCCAAAAAATTAAAAAAGCCCTGCCAACAATTGTTATATAACATGAGTCGGTCAGACAAGATATATGTCATACGGTCCAGAGAGGCATATTGCAATAGTTGGTTAATGATACTGGGAAGGGTAGGGATTATGTTGGATCTCCAATGCACGAGATTGTGCGTTTAACTTGAAGGAAGAGTATATTTAACCATCTGCTCTGCGAATATGAAATTTTATAAGAACGGTGATTAAAAATACCAAGAATGCAATGTTTAGGGTCTAGTGTAAAAGGTTGACCTACCACTTTCATTGCAAATCTGTGAGTATAGTGCCAAATCTTTTGTATGAGGGGACAGTGCCATAAGATATGCAATAAATCCCCGTTGGGGGAACTGCAGTGCCAGCAATTGTTATTGTTCAATAAACCCATTTTTTGTAATACAACAGGAGTTCTCTACCACAAATGAAGGATCTTGGTTTGAATGAGAGAACTGCGTTTATCATTAAAAGATTCGTGACAGGAGAGCCAACATCTGGACCATTGTGCATTGGTGATATTATATTGTAGCAAAGTGCTCCATGTGTTTTTAGCATTGACAGAGTAGTCAGGAAGGATATCACAAATATCTTTGTAAACAGTGCTATTTAAATTGGATGTTGTTTTTATCCATTTAGAGATGTGCTTATCATACAGAGAATTGATAGAGAAGGGTGTGAGGTAAGAGTTGCATGCAGTACGAAGCTGTAGATATTTCCAAAAATCCTGATGGGGAAGATTCCATATGCCTCGTAGGTCGGTGCAAGATTTTAACTTTAATGACTTGGGTTCAAGTATATCCTGCAAAAAGAGAATACCCTTATTTTTCCAGGTACGACAAAAAATGGGGTGATTATCAACAGATATATGGTGGTTATCCCAGATGGGGGTGTAAGCTAAGGGTTTGGGGTTAGATTTAATATGCTTGTGAATGATTTTCCAATAGAATATAGAAGCAGCTATGGTAGGTGAGACTTAAAGAAGAGGTAAGGGTGTTATAAAGGAAAGAATCGCCACATTACCAGGACATAAGGATGTTTCCATATTGACCCATAAAGGAGACTGGATGTTGGGTTTGTTAAACCATTTAATTGTTTGAGATGTACGGAAAGCCCATAAGTATGCTTGGAACCAAGGAAGGCCAAAGCCACCTTTTGACCAATGGGATCTAAGTTTATTATGACTAAATCTAGGTATTTTGCCTTCCCAAATGAAGCTGCCGATAATTTTGTCTATTTTGGTAAGAAAACTAGAGGGAAGTATCAAAGGGATATTGGAAAACAGGTATAATATTTACCTGCATCTGTTTATGTGCAGGACCCCATGACACATGAAATATTGCATTTGAGGTGTGCTAGCCTTGGTAAGTAAACTCCACACAAAACTGTAGGCTTCAGGTGGATATGCACTGGAAGTGTTAAGTTTGAGCTTTGATTCTTTGGAGTTCTAATACAATCTGTATTCAGGATGATTTTCTTTCCATGTCATTCTCTGCTCAACTAGCAATTATCAACAAAAGTTTGATGTACCCATAGCCAAGCTTACATATAGCCCAGCAATAGGGAAGTAAGCCAATGAAAGGTGCACAGACCCATAAGGGACTTATAACCTCATTTTTCTTTCTTGAGGCCTGATTACTTTATTATTCTGTTAGCTGTCAGTTTCCAGCTGGGTCCTGCTTTAAGATAACAATGAAATATCACACATATATACACACACACACACACACACACACACACTTCATATATCTTCTTTGACTGCGGCATTTCACTGCCTGTTTTCATGCTTTGACTGGGTACACTTGGTCTATTCCAACCTGATGGCTTTTACCTGTTAAACACAGTAAGCCAATGTCTCTTTCCTGTAACCACAGTAATTTGTAACACTTTGTAAATGTTGATAGCCTCCCACTCTCTAAACTTATGTGCTAACGAAATGCCTATGTAAGTTCCTCCAAAGTGTAAGGCTGCTGGTATTTCTGTGAATGTCTGAAACTACTGTGATTTTTTTCCAAAAATTGCTTGTATTTTTGTTATGTACCATTGATGTGCCCTGTATCCTTCAGGTCTCTATGTAACTAAATCCGGGTCGGCCATGAAAAAGGGACCATCTGGGCCCAGTGGGCCTACCTGGTCAACAAAATAAAATAAATAAATACTGTATGCAATATGTGATGCTGCAGACTAAAGGAACACCCAGAAGTCTTTATTTGTCTAGTCATGGGTGCCAAAAGCCTAATACTGGACTTTCAGTTCTGTTTAATTTTCCTTTTTAGCCGCAACATATTTGGGTTAATAAATTGTAAATCACTAAGGCGATTTCAGCAAATTAGTGTGCAGAGCTACTGTGCCTCGTATTCTGTGCACAGTGTGCTCTCATGCAGGAGTGGTAGGAGGAACAATCCACTTCAGCACTGGTGGGGTGGGGTGGGTGGGGAGGATGTCAAACTAAAATTAAAAAAGAAACCTCTAAACTTATAAATCGCTCAAGCTAAATTTGAATGTTTCATTATACGGTTTATGGCCTCTGAGGGATGTCTGTTATATTTTAATATGTCACCCTGAGCCACTTGCTGCTGGATAAGAGTGGTTTCACATGTGTTCTGCTCAAGAAAGAACAGTGACATGAAGCTGAGCTGTTCCGGCTCAAGCAGAATGCAAGTGAAATCACTCTTATTCAGAAATGAGTGGTGATGGGGGTCATATTATTATGTTATTGATTGAGCGTGATCAATGATATATATTTTTTTTAAACTGTCCTGGAACGTGCCTCTCTCCAGGGCATCTGTGCGTGAGACACTTTTCACAGAATAAGAGTGTCTAACTAAAAGAGGAAAGAAGTGCTCCGATTGGTCAGGAGCACTCCCTCAATCTATACTATGATATAGAGACTTCTCTCGTGATAGTTGGACAGACGAAACTGCTCAGCTTCACTTTGCCCATACCTCACACTGAGAATCTCTTATACCATAAGAGACATTCCTTGGAGGCCCAATTAACTTATTTAAGATATGATTGTACAGTTGTCGGATACATTTTTGTTGAATTACTCAAAATACTGCCACTACTGACAAATAGCCAGATGGTTTCAGTACATCCTATTATAATTAGGGAAGGGCTACCTATTGGGTAGCTGAAGCAGGTAGGTCGGGTATCAGCAATTTTTGCTGGGTAGGGTAGTTTGGGTAATTTACTACCCTGCCTGACACAACAGTGTACTTTGTGGGTTGGGTACTGTGGACATCGGTAACAGGTTGGGTAATGGGTAATTAAAATTTTTAACTGGTGTGAGATGAGCAGACTAAATGGGCCTGGAGGTCCTTATCTGCTGACAGCCTTCTATGATTCAATGATTACAGGCAGACTGAGGGGTCCTGTGACTCTTCTGAATTTCTAATCTGGCACTTCAGGTAGCCTGTGGGTTTCTCACAGCAGAAAGGAGCACATGGCACCAGCTTGACAATCTGATTAGTTAGTGCTGGTATTTGAGGTCCTTGTCAACTGTCTGAGCATGCAGAATAGATCTGGACATTGGTGGGAGAGGGAGCAATCAGCGCTCGCTGCAACCATGGTGGAAAAAAAAAACAGAAGCAGAACTTTATTCCATGAAGGAAGCTAATGAGCAAGAATATAAGAACATGACAGCAGATGGGGACTGCATGATCCATCTAGTCTGCCCATTATTTGACCTACCCTCCCCACTCCAAGTATATTCCTTTATTTCAATATTCCACTATGTCTGTCCTAAGACATTTTGAACTCTTTAACTGTCTTGTAGTCCACAACCTCCTGGGACTGCATATTCCATGGCTCAACCAACCTTTCAGTGAAGGAAAAACTTCCTAATGTTGCTCTGAAATCTCCCTCCCTTTAGGCATCTGTTGTGGCCTCTAGTACATTCCTCCTTATTTTCTTGGCAGAGGTTCTTATTCTACACTGAGCTGATACCCTTTAGGTATTTAAAGGTTTCTATCATGTCTCCTCTGTTTCTCCTCTGTTTCAGGGAGTACATTTATTTATTTATTGATACCAGGAATTAACACCGTTGAGCTAAAAGCTCATTTACAAAGGTTCAGTGTCAGAGAAAAAATAGAACATACAAATCCAAAATACAGTGTACAAACAAATTAAAGGCTTAGTAACATTCATTACATGAAGCATACATAATCAGGGAGTTTGGTATAAAACTATATGAGGACAGTGAACATATCCAACAATAAACTTAGTCTGATTATGGAGTGGGGAACGGAGGAGAAGCAAAGTATTGAGTAAAGATTAGGAAGGGGATGGGGGAGGGAGTGTGAGAAGTAGTAGGTATAGAGTTCAGAGAGCTGGGAGAGTCTGGGGGGGCAGACAGCAGCTCACACAAGCCTTGTCAAGGGAAGGGGTAGGAGAGGGTGGGGGTAGTAGGGAGTGAGTCAGTGGTGGGAGGGAGTTTAAGTGCTATTGCCCACAATTGCACTTAGTGTTGTTGGATGCCAGGTGAGCCCTCAGATTTGATTTAAAGGGGAACTGTCATCAACAGGGTTTCTTAAAGTCTGAAAGATAACAGCTAATTTGAGAGAGCCATTGTGTTTATCTGTGAGTCTTTGCAGTCCAGAGTTATTTATATGTAAATCAGCCTGTAATTAAGGGCTGGGAGCAGCCATATGTTTTAGGCTCCTGACAGGAAATATTGTCACTTAGGATCTTAGCCCTTCATTGACTGTAGTTTAACTAGGAAATTGTCTGTTTTATTGAGTGTGTTTTAAGGTGTTATTACAACACTTTCTACATTTATAATACTTGTTTTGTATGTGCATTGAAACTAGTGAATTATCACCTTTACATTTCAAACTATTAGTAAAAATAATCAATCATCAGGGTTGCTTTAACCTCTAGGCTATACTGTGAGCTGATCATCAAAAACCACACATCTCAAGGCTGGCTCTGTGGTGCCAACAGGTATTGGGGCCCCATATCAGGATTTCTAAACCCTGTCAGTGTTCATGTCACTACAGATATCTGGGGCTGCCACAGCACCAACTTCTGTCTTTTTCCATTCCCTCTCTTACAGCCTTTTCTCTTACAATTTTGGGTGTGAGCTCAGATCTACAAGATGCAAATGTTGCTATTTACCTACTGGCCTGGCATCATGGAACCAGCCTTGAAATGTGAAGTTTTTGATTATCAGCTGGCAGTACAGCATAGAGGTTAAAGCAAAGAGCTGTGAACAAGCTTCATTCATCTAGCAGAATAGGTTTTGATTCCATCATACTCTACTTGTATATTGTGTGACCAGAACAACTCACCTAACCTCCCTGTGCTCCCAAAACACATCCACGAACAAGTTGTAGCTGTGTGCCTTTCCTGGACAAAGATAGTAAAAACAATCTAAGTATGTTTAGTTTAGTTTAGTTTATTAGTCTAGGAATTAATACCTTTGAGCCAGGGCTCTTTTACAAAGGTTCCACGTCACAAAGAACATTTAACAAAGCATGAATACACATTACAGGTAAAATCAGACAGGAAAGTTACGTCATAAATTTGCTATTAACAGTTTAAGGCAGTAACGTTTTTAAGTTTCATAGAAACAAGCTATAACAGGTTCAAGCGAGTAGACAATTTCTGAGGTTAAGGAAACTTCCAGGAGAGGGTGATCATTAGGCACCAAAAGGAGGCTAGAGAGGAGGGAAAGGTGGTGAGCAGGAGAGTAAGTGAGAGGGGACAGGAAAAAAGCGGGGGAGTGAGTTTGGGTGGGAGACAGGAAGTAGTAGAGGTACCAGAGGGTTTATTAGTCAGGGAGGAAGAGGCCTCAGATGTGAGGATGGACATGAGGAGTAGTAGTCTTTAACTAGCGCAATCACAGTTGCTAGTGGTGGTGAGGTGGGCATAGAGCATGGATTTGAAAGCTTCAAGAGAGGTTGAGGATAGAGTAGGTGGACTAAGCGCATTGAACCATGTCAGGGCCCTGTATGCAAAAGATCTTTGTCCCTGTGCAGTCCAGCATCTCGGAACCAGGAAAGGTTGGTGTTCAGATCTGGTGGAGGGTCGTGAGCCAGGATTCAGTCAGAGTAGGTTTTGAATACATAATGGAGTCAGTCCCAAGATAGATTTTTTTCCCATTGTGCAGGTGAGATAAATAAGACGATTTGATAGGTTCAACCAGCCTGATTCATAGTACAGATCACATGTGTGAGTCAGTCTTTGAGCCCCTGTGAGGAGCTGGCAGGCCTTATTTAGAGTGAGTGAGATACGTCTTAGAGCAGTGGAGGTAGCTGAGCCATAAATAATAAGGCCATAGTCAATGATTGAGATTATGGAACTCTGTATAGCTATTCTCAATGCCTCTTGATTTAGAAATTGACGGTTACGGAATAGTATTCCAAGGCGTTGGTTCACTGTTTTCGAGTGTTGTCAATGTGGTTGCAAAGGTGAGCCTTGGTCAAAAGTGATGCCAAGGTATTTGAAAGTATTTACTTGGTCCAGTGTAATTTCCGCAGAGGTTTGTATGGTGAGTGGAGTATGCCTATTTTGTTTTGGTGATTGGAGAAGAGCATGGCTTTTGTTTTATTGTGGTTTAGCACAAGTTTACTATCCAGGAACCACCTTTCAACACTAGAGAAAGCAAGTTGCAGGCTTTTTCGTAGGGAGTTTGGATCCTTGTGGGAAGAGAGAATTACAGCATCATCAGCGTATAAGATTATTTTTCCTGGCAGATATCTGGGAGGGAGTTAAGGAACAGGCTAAAGAGGAGCGTCCAAGAATTGATCCTGTGGTACACCCGAGAGAACTGCTTTGAAGTCGGAGAGTTCATTAGAGATTTTACAGCCTGTGACCGATTGGACAGGTAACTTTACCCAAGCACAAGGACCTCGGCCAGGCCTAGGCTAGAAAGTAGGGAGGTAAGTAGGCCATGATGGACTGTGTCGAAAGCTTTGTAAGATCAATAAAGACTGCACCTGTTTGGCACCCTTTGTCCAGGGCTGAGTGGACTTCTCCAGAGAAATCAAATAAGGCTGTTGTTGTACTATGTCCTTTCCTAAAGCCGCATGTTGATTACAGAGTAGATTGTATTTGTCCAGGTAATCAGAGAGTTGGTCTGCCACTATTCGCTCAGTGCTTTGGAGAGGGAGGGAGTATTGATATTGGTCGATAGTTTCCTGTTGAGGTTTTGCCCCCCTTGTGCACTGGCGTAACTATGGAAGATTTCCATTTGTTGGGAAATTGACTTTGGCAAAGTGACAGATTAAGAATTTTGCAAGGGGGTGAATTACTTCATCCAGGGTGAGAGACAGGATTTTTAGATCTAGCGTGTCACTACTTGTTCTGGATTTGGAGCAGGCCTTTCTTATGTACTTGTGTGCTTCGTGCACTTTGATTTTCTTGAAGTAAAATTGTGGTTTGTCACGAGGGGTGTTTTGTGATACTAGGCTAGGCACAGGTAAGTCCGAGAAGAAATCTGGGGGGAGGACCCCACTAAGGTCTGTGAATGTCTTATTAAGCGCATCTGCAATAGACTTTGGGTCAAGAGTGGTGGATCCATCAACTTTCATAATGGTAGGTGACGATTTTGATTGTTTACCTATTATGTTTCGGATGTTGTCCCAAAAAGCTCTTCCATCACCCCAGGTGGATTCAAGGGCATTTTTGAAATAGGCGCTCTTCATTTGCCTAATTTGTGAGGTACATCTATTTCATGCCTGCTTGTATTTTAGGGTATCATGAGGTGAGCCTGTGTCTCTGGCAACTGCCCAGAGGTGGTCCCAACCTTGAGCTCGGCAAGTAGTTTGGCAGTAATCTATGGATTTGATAGCGCTTTGATTTTACGTTTTACTGGGGCGATAAGTCACATGCAGAGTTGAAAGATTTAATGAAGTATTCTAGTGCGGTATTAATATCAGTTGATTCAAGGATTGGGCCCAGTCCTGTTGTAGGAGATGGGTTTTCAACTTGATAAGATTCCCATAAGGCAATACTCTGCTTGTTATAACTTTGGGGTGGCTTGAGAAATTTATTAGACCAGGTACAGGACACTGGGGAGTGGTCACTGAGGGAGTCAGGGAGGACTTTAATGTTTTTTATCCGGTCAGGGTGATTTGTGAGAACCCAGTCAATAAGGGTGCTTGTACCAGTTTTGAAATTTTTCTGGGTGGGGGGAGGTTACCATCTGAGTCAGGTTTGCTGCTAGGATGTCATCTTTGTAAGAGCCAGTGTCAGAGGCGAGCCAATTTATGTTGAAATCCCCGAGAAGGAGGAGCTCATTTTCAGAGGGCTGCAGACTAACAAAATCAAGTACAGACTTAATACTGGCACGGTGGTCTTTTGGAGGGATATAGACTGCGGCCACTGTGAGAACTTTGTTTTGTGCACCAAGAAGAAGTTTGATAGGGAGGAGTTGCATCTGCATATTTGTGGGGGTGAAGCTGCCACGTTGACAGGAGAGGGTTGTCCTTTATGTAGATAGCACAGCCCCCACCTTTCTTGCTTGCCCGGTCGAGTCTGAAAAGATTGTAGCCTTCAAGCGAGACCGCATGATCCGGGGTGCTGGGAGATAGCCAGGTTTCCACAATGGCTAGTATATCAGGGTTTTTTTGTCCAGCGAGAGTTTGAAGAGATGCCAATTTGGGAAGGAGGCTGCAGATATTTAGAGTGATAATGGAGAGACCACTACCAACTTTCACTGTTTTTGTCGGCTTCAGTGCAACAGGACCAGGGTTTGGGTGTATCCCACCAGATATTAAAAGTAGGAGGAGCAGGAGTTTCAGCAATGCCATTCGTAGTTCATAATAGGTTGGAGTGAGTTTCTGCTTGTACTTTTTAAGATGCTTGGATTGTCTTCTGGAGTCCCAGTAGAGGGTGATCATTAGTGAGTTATAATGATGTGGCAGTTTCCAATTAGGAAATATGGCTCTTTGCACCCAGGTATTAATTGGGTGATGTTTGTTTAAGACTTCCAGAGTAAAAGCCATGGTACAATGTTTCGGGTAGTAGTATAGAAAGGTGAGAGTAGGTGGAGGGGTAGGGTAGGCGGAGGGGGGGAGTTGGCATAAAGGGAAAAGGAGGGTGAGGGTGAGCAGGAACAGGTGGTGGGGACTAAGCCAAAGCATTTTTTTAGCGAAGCAGGAGAGAGCCGAGAAGTAGTGTGGGCTAGGCAGTCGGGGGGGAGTGGTGAGCAATAGGGTGGTGGTAATGGATTTTAGTGGGCTAAGGTGGATAGCTACACTATGGCTAAGTACAGAGAAAATGAAAAAAAAAAAAAAAGACTGGGAGGGTTTGGTGCCAGAGGGTTTAAGAGAAGTATTATAGTACTGTTGAGATCCAGGATCACATAATATGTTAAAGTTCTGAAAGGTGATAAACTGTGGCCTGGGCATATGCAATGTAAAACTTTTGTCTATATGTTTCCTTTGTTCTTCAAAGTCCTCAGAGATAAGTACAATACCTTGGGAGTAGGTCAGACAGTAGGCATATGCAATGTGTGAAATCCTTTTGTCTGTATGTTTCCTTTGATCTTCAAAGTCCTCAGAGATAAGTACAATACCTTTGGAAAAGGTCAGACAAAAATGTATGTGTTATGATTCTGAAAATATTATGCTCTTTCTATCCAGATTTGACTTGAATCCTGATGGAGTATGGGGCCCCAATACCTGCTGGCACCACAGAGCCAGCCTTGAGATGTGAAGTTTTTGATGATCAGTTGGCAGTATAGCCTAGAGGTTAAAGCAGCCCTAAAGATGGATTATTTTTACTAACAGTTTGAAATGTAAGAGTGATAACTCACTAGTTTCAATGCGCATACAAAACACGTATTATAACCCTAGAAAGTGTTGTACTAATACCGTAAAACACACTAGAGAGAGAGAGAGAGAGAGAGATAGATAGATAGATAGATAGATAGATAGATAGATAGATAGACAGACAGACAGATAAATCATTTATTAAGTGCCCATTTCCACAGACTCTGGGCACTGTACAAACCACAACAATAAGATAAACTCATTAATAAAACCAGCTAATATACAACTTATAATATAATAAAACAGACAATTTCCTATTTAACCTACGTCAATGGAGGGCCAGGATCTTCAGTGACATCATTTTCTGTCAGGAGCCTAAAACATATAGCTGCCCCAGCCCTTAATTACAGACTAATTTACATATGAATAACTTTGGTATGCAAAGACTCACAAGCAAATACAATGGATCACTCAAATTAGCTTTTTATCATCTTTCAGACATTAAAAAACCCTGTTGATCACAGGTCCCCTTTAAATTGGCCAAGTTTTGTACTGGACAGGAGATCTGTGCTAAGAGAATTTAGCCATATTGGGGCCCTGTATTCGAAGGATCATTGACCTTGGCAGGTCTGACAGAAGGATACTTTTATAGTCTGACTACTTGCACTTGTAGTATTCCTGGTGCTAGTGTTGGGGAGGAGGAGGAGGAGGAGGAGGAGGCCAGGCACCCCGGGGTAGTAGTGAGGCTCAGAGTAGCTTTCTTAGCCAGGAAGCAAACTTGATACTGTACCCTATTTTCCAAGTTAGACCAACCAGTACAGGAGTAAAGCTCACAAGTGTGCATCAGGATATGGGCTCGTAGGATCACTACAGGATTAGTTACATGTTTAGTTCTCTAAGTCTTGTCTCATAATTGCCCTGAGTGGATCATGATTATTGTAACTTGGAAAAGTCAATAAACAATTTAACAGCAAAATACATCTTGTATCATAGGTTCATGGTGGAGGTCCTGAATCATCTTTGTAGCTCTTCTTTGCACAGTTTCCAGATGGTCTTTATCCTTTTTAACATGGGGTCTCCAGAACTGAACACAGTATTCAAGGTGTGGCCTCACCAAGGATCTATAAAGTGGGATTATCACTTTGCGCTTTCTGCTTGTGAGCCCTCTTACGATACAACCAAGGATGTTACTGGCTTTCTGTGTCACCTTCTCACATTGTCTCCCTATCTTTAGGTCACTGGATACCATGACCCCTAGGTCCCGTTCTAGGTTTGTGATGGCTAATTCTTCACCCCCTAGATAGTAATTTTTTCCTGGGTTTCTTTTCCCTAGGTGCATGACCTAACGCATCTTGGCATTGAACTTCAACTGCTAAGTTTTGGACCACTCTTACAGTTTTGTTAGGCCTGATTCCATGCAGTGGCCCCTTCCTGTGTGTCCACCCTGTTGCAGAGCTTGATAGCATCTGTAAAAAGGCATAGCTTCCACTCTAATCCATCTGCAACGTTGCTGATGAATATGTTGGAGAAGACTGGTCCAAGCACCGAACCCTGCGGAACCCCACTGGTCACCATCCCCTCTCTTGACAGGATACCATTCATTACAACATTCTGGGTCCTCCCCTGAAGCCAGTTTCTCACCAAATCAACAATTTTCTTTCCTACACCTGTGTTTCCCAGTTTGTTAATAAGCCTCCTGTGGGGGACAGAATCAAAGGTCTTACTAAAGTCTAAATATATAACATCTACTGCCCCACCTTGGTCTACTACTTTTGTCACCCAGTCAAAGAATTCTATCATGTTTGTCTGGCATGACCTACCAGTTGTGAAGCCATCCTGCTTAGGGTCTAGCCTCCCACTAGTTTTCAGGTATGCTACTATCCTTTCCTTTAGTAACAATTCCATAATTTTCCCCACAATTGAGGTGGGTCTGACAAGGCGGTAGTTTTCTGCCTCTTCCTTGCTTCTGCTCTTGTGTAGTGGTACAACAGTGGCCTTTTTCCAGTCCTCTGGTACCTGTCCGCTATTCAGTGATTTATTAAAGAGTTTGGCCAATGGGGCAGTGAGTTCATCCCTAAGCTCTTTCAATATCTGAGAATGAATTCTGTCTGGTCCCAAAGCTTTGTCTGTCTTCAATTTGACATGTTTAGGAGAACTTTAACAAAATCTAATACTTAAACACAGCCCAGCTTGTATTTCCCATTAGTGTTGTATTCCTCCTCCCCATTATTTATTACTGAAGTCATCTGTATGAAAACAGGATCTTTGCTCCTGCTGCTTTCTCCATACCTGAGGTCACAGAGCACTGCTTTTGATATCACAATTACTCCCATGGCAACAGATTGTGATGTCACAACAGAGGATAATGACTTCAATTAGGGAGTAAGCTATAGAGGCAGATGGACTCTAAAGGAACTCTAAGATATAACGATCATATAGTCATGCAAATTTCCTTAGTAATAAATAATAGGGAGGGGAAATACATAAAATATATGTGTAATACAGACAGAATTGTACCTAATTATTATGCTTTTTAAAATTTTCTTTGAGGTGGCAGCAGCTCTTTAATTCTTTGAGGATCCTCTCTTTTGTAAAGGGGCTTGTGTCTGCTCCTGGATGAGAAGACCCATAGCTAGTGTTGGACCACTACCATTCTGTTCTCTTGTAAAAAACATAGCAGATATAGTCATTTAATATTTCTGTTTTCTGTACATCATCCTCCACCTGCTGTCCTTCCTTGTTTCTTAGTCTGACTATTCACCCCCTGGTCTTTTTTAGAGATGCAGCGAATTTAAAATCTGCTGGCGAAATGCACATGAAGTGGGCATTTCGCATTGCCACTCCGCTATGTGGAGTAGGAAATGCAAAGTGCTCACTTCACCTTGTCATTACCACTTCGCGTTGGGCTGAATGACAACGCTGAAGTAAGCGCGGGTCATTGATTTCAATGGACTTCACATTCCTCATAATGATTCTAAGTGATCCACTTGGTGTTTCAGACTTGGCAGCCCCCCCACACATCACATGGCTTACAATACTGTAAGTCACATGCTCTCTAGCCAGGCAGGAAGGAAGTGAGTCACACAGACAGTTTCACTTTCTCCTGTGCAGACTGAGAGAAAGGAGTGCGTAATAGAGGGAGGAGTGTTTTGATTGCAGAGGAGACGAGTTAAAATTTGATAGTTAACCCAACAGCTTTTTTAAAAGCTACATTTTTTTCTTTTCTGTACTGTTTTTTACTTAATTTGTTCTTTCTGTAAATTTTATTTTTCTTACCTACTTACTTAGTTGTTTGTGTGTGTGACTGTGTGTGTGTGTGTGTGTTGTGCTTGTGTCATGAGATGGAGCAGCGTGAAGGAATGTCTGGGGCGGGGGTAGCTCTGGGAGAGCGTAGTAGTATGTGTCGTCGTACTGTGCGCATGTGTGGGGGGCATGGGTGCCCATTTTTGTTGGACCGCTCTAAACTTGAGAGTGTCCAACCCCCAGAAGCAGGACCAGCACCACCTCCTGACTCTGAGGCAGTTCATCCACCACCACCACCAAGTCCAGCACAAGATCCTTTGGACCAGGATGTGCCTGTTCCCCCAGGCCCAGGTGTGGATCCCATCAGTACTGTTGAGCAGTGTAAGCAGCCTACTGCCAGTTCATCTGGCCCAACCCTGCCTGTGCCTGGTCCTCCCCGCACCTCTGTTATTTGGCAGTTTTTGACTGTGTTGGGGGCACAGTAGTGTGGTTAAGTGTTGTCTATGTGCGGTGGAGGTGCGCCGTGGCCCCCTGGGAAGTCACCTGGGGACTGGGGGCCAGCGCACCCATATGCTTAATCACCACCAGTTGGAGTGGCAAGCTGCCACAGAATGGACCATGTCTGCACTTGCTGGCTGTTCCATGGCAGAGGGTGTTGCTGTGCATAGTGGCATCCCTAAGAAGAGGAGGGCCACAGCAGCACCGGTTGCTCCACTATCACCCCCACCACCACCATCACCACCACCAGCAGGTCAGCCTGTCGAAGGAGTGGACACCAGAGAAGTGTGTGTAACGCTGTCTAACTTGGCAGTTCTCTGGAGCGCTGTTGAGGAGAACAGCGAGAGGATGAGTGCTGTGGAGCAACAGCTGGATGACATAGAGGAACATCAGCTTCAAATTTTGTCCATGCTGGAACTGTTGCTGGATCACCATAGGATCCCACATTAGTTTTGTTTCCTCACACCATGTTCCCCCTCTCCACCTTCCTTGCTGTGTTATAAAATGTATTCTTCCACCATCCCTGACCCTTGTACGTAATTATGCCCTTTTTCTGTGTCTTCAGTATGCATTACACTTTGTATTCTGGAGCCCCTTCCTTCTGTTAAGTGTCTATGTGTTTTGTGTGTGTGCACTGTTTTTGGTGCCTCATTTTTCTGCATCCACAAAAGGCATCTGTCTTGTGTCCAGAAAATTGACAAGTGGTAACACAGTGAAATGAGAGTGTTTCAACACATACAAAGTCCCCCAGAATTAATGGCACACTCAGTCATGTGCACAAAAGTGTCACAAAGTCCCCAGATTTTTTCTGCAGGCCCAGAATGCATCCTCCATGTGTCCAGAAATTGACAAGTGGTAACAGAGTGAAATGAGAGTGTTTCAGCACATACAAAGTCCCCCAGAATTAATGGCGCACTCAGTCATGTGCACAAAAGTGGCACAGAGTCCCCAGATTTTTTTCTGCAGGCCCAGAATGCATCCTCTATGTGTTCAGAAAATAGACAAGTGTTAACAGAATGAAATGAGAGTGTTTCCGCACATACAAAGTCCCCCAGAATTAATGGTGCACTCGGTCATGCGCACAAAAGTGGCACAGTATCTCCAGATTTTTCTGCAGGCCCAGAATGCATCCTCCATGTGTCCAGAAAATTGACAAGTGGTAACACAGTGAAATGAGACTATTTCAGCCCATACAAAGTCCCCCAGAATTTATGGCGCACTCAGTCATGTGCGCAGTGGTGGCACAGTGTCCCCAAATAGGCCCACAGTGCATCCTCCTTGTGTGCAGAAAAGTGAAAAGTAATCATCTCAACTGGATTGAAAGATGCTCTTTGGATGTACAGTAATAGTAGCCTTGGTGAGTAGATATATATATATATAAATATATATATATAGTTGTGCATTTTGTAGGTGATGGTGAGGGGGGGTTGAACTTGACATGGACATGTACTCATGCAATTGTTCTGCATCACACACAGGTGACTCCATCTCCAAACAGTTGCTGTGCACCATCCAGTGCTCAATGAGAATTTTTGCACATAAATGGAAATGGATAACTCTCAAGCATATGAAGGTAAGTATTTCTTTTTTTTGGGGGGGGGGAATCATATTTTCAGTTTTGTCTGTAATGGTTTCTTATTTTTTTATTTCTTCACAGATTTCATCAGCATCCTTTGGAGTCCGGTTCTTAATGATGGTCATGGTCATCTAATGAAACGACTTCTGCATGTTGCATGTGTGCCCAAGCTCGGGTCGGGGAGCGGTGTGCCTGATCATGTTGATAAACTTTTTTGGATAAGGCCACTTTGACAGAACAACAAAGTATTGCGAAGTTTACTAAAAAAAAGAAACGAATTACTTCCTAAACGATACAACTTCATTGTTATGTGTCCCTCCCTGGTTCTCAAATCTCAATCCCTATTGTCAACTAAGTTACATTTCAGAGACACATCTTATCAACTATTAAGACAACCTGTTGTTTGCAATATTTGCAGCAGTCTTTACAAAGCAATGAAATGGATGAAATAAAATCTTCATACTTACCAGAATGGATTTCACATGGACATTATATCACTTCCTCTCTGTACGGTATAGCTACAGCATCTTTCCCAATGAGTAATATTAGCGATGGAGCCTGTTTTTGTTCTCCTGTAAAAGAAACAAAATAAATGTACTGTATGTGTTTTGCCACTGCGGCTCTGAAAAGCTACAGAAAACAAAACAGACAACTTAAGGAAGTGAGGCAGCATAACAAACGTGAGTGCACATACTTACTTCATGGTTTAAATATTAAGAAGCTGGTGATGGTGGTGCACTGGTAGATTGGTGGTCCGTGGTGGGCAGACAGACTCATGGTGGCAGAAGACTTGGATAACATCAATCCCGGTGGTGGTGGTGGTCCATGAGGGGCAGACAGGCTCATGGTGGCAGCAAACTTGGATAACATCAGTCCCGGTGGTGGTGGTCCAGGGTGGGCTGACAGACTCATGGTGGCAGCAGACTTGGATAACATCCGTCCCGGTGGTGGTGGTGGTCCATGGGGGGCAGACAGAATCATAGCGGCAGCAGACTTGGATAACATCAGTCATGGTGGTGGTGGTCCAGGTTGAGTAGACAGACTCATGGTGGCAGCAGACTTTGATAACATCAGTGCCGGTGGTGGTGGTGGTGGTCCATGGGAGGCAGACAGACTCATGGTGGCAGCAGACTTGGATAACATCAGTCCCAGTGGTGGTGGTCCGGGGTTGGTAGACAGACTCATAGTGGCAGCAGACTTGGATAACATCAGTCCTGGTGGTGGTGGTCCGGGGTGGGCAGACAGACTCATGGTGGCAGCAGACTTGGATAACATCAGTCCCGGTGGTGGTTGTCCGGGGTTGACAGACAGACTCATGGTGGCAGCAGACTTGGATAACATCAGTCCCGGTGGTGGTGGTGGTCCATGGGGGGCAGACAGACTCATGGTGGCAGCAGACTTGGATAACATCAGTCCCGGTGGTGGTGGTGGTCCGGGGTGGGGAGGGAACATCGCCTTTTAAATACTGCAGTTAAAACCTGCCAACATTAACCACATCATCATCATCCTCATAAAGAAAACTGCGCTCACAGTCATCGATGTCTGAAATCTGACTACTGGGAAATTCTTTCTCCATTGGGTCATCATCTATGTAAGTGGTGGGCCGTTTCAGGCAGCCACTGCCAGTGCCACCAGGATGCTCCATTTCCACATCAGCAAGACCACCATGACTAGTCCGGGGTATGAATACCGAGGTTGCGGTCTGTGCTGGTATGTGCTTCTCATTCATTATGTTGCTTGCACGCATGTGCAAGAAACATAGTGCCATCATCGGAGATTTTGGAGGTGTGTCACCTCCTCCTCCAATTCAGTCAGTGTGCTGGCAGGCGCGGCCCCTGTAAGCCAATGCATTTGGAGCTGTCTGTGACACTCCAAAATGCAGTGGCATACAGTTGAAAGGGGCTGCAGCCAGTGAGCACCGAAAGATATCGCTGCTCACGCAGCTCCCCCACACAGGCGCAGGCGCGCCTCCCCGCACACACTGTATAGCCGGATGGGTGGCCAATCCCCGCCGGCTGTGCTGCATCTCCCCGCTTCCCCAAAAGCCTTCAAAAATGCCACGCTGGGTGCAACTAATCATATAGTCGACGGGGTGCCCAATCCCCCGTCGGCTAGCGCTGTCCTCCCCCCCCCGAGTAGTGAGTGCCACGCTTGGAGCCCACCCCAGTGTGGCAAACTATTCCTTAGGCCGCCGGGGGTGCCCAATCCCCCGTCAGCTGAATGGCCCCCAGTCCTTGTGCCACTCTGGGAGCCCACCCCAGCGTGGCAAACGTCCCACGACGCTCTTTTTTAAACCTAAAAACACGGTCCCGCGGCGATCTCCCAACCCTCCCACAACCCGCACTCCACCCACTGCGCAGCCAGCTTCCCCACACCCCCTCACCCCATACTTACCTCCAGACTCCGCGCGACGATCTTCGTTGACCGGGAACATGCCTGCACTCTTCAAAGCCGATCAAACTGAGGAAATGCCGGTAAGCTGTATAATGGGTTACATGGGGGTTTCAACTTTGTTGCATATCTCAGGCATTTTGGGAATTTGACAAATTAACATGTGTTTGAGATTCTTCGATGATGTCACTGTCATGGCGCACCTGGGCTGAAGGGTGATTTGCAGTGACCGCGAATCACCCCTTGGGCCTGAATACCGACATGACAGTGACATCTATTCATGAGAAGGTCCCAAACCCCTATGTTGAAAATTTGTCCAAATTCCAATAAATGACTGTTTTACTAGCGTGTTGCACAGTTCCTACGCAGGCTTGTAAGTTCACGAAATTTCAATATTTTCACTCCAGATTTTCGACATTGCCATTTTACCACACCTTCTTATGAGTAGTATAGCTGTCATTTTTCACATCTCACACAAAATGTGTTTCCGCCCATGTAGCGCAGAATGGCGCAGTCGGTGTGCGAAATCAATGTATGAGACAAATTAAGAAAATCATAGTGACACCATTCATGAGCAGAGGTCTTAAAATGGCTATGTTGAAAATTTGGTGAAAAAAATTCCTAAAAATGACTGTTTTACGAGCGTGCGTTGTGCAGTTCCTACATACGCTCATAGGTTTGCGAATTTTCAATATTTCCAGTCCAGATTTTTAACATTGCCATTTTACCACACCTTCTCATGAGTAGTACAGCTGTCATTTTTCACATCTCACCCAAAATGTGTTTCCACCCATGTAGCGCGCAGTGGCGCAGTCGGTCTGTGAAATCAATGCATGGGACACATTAAGAAAATCACAGTGACACTGTTCATGAGCAGAGGTCTTAAAATGGCTGTGTTGAAAATTTGGTGAAAGAATTCCTAAAAATGACTGTTTTACGAGTCTGCATTGCGCAGTTCCTACGCACGCTTGTAAGTTTGCGAATTTTCAATATTTTCACTCCAGATTTTCAACATTGCCATTTTACCACACCTCCTCATGAGCACTATAGCTGTCATTTTTCACATCCTGCCCAAAACATGTTTCCGCCCATGTAGCACACAATGGCGCAGTCGGTGTGCGAACTCAGTGTATGGGACACATTAAGAAAATCACAGTGACACTGTTCATGAGCAGAGATCTTAAAATGGCAATGTTGAAAATTTGGTGAAAGAATTCCTAAAAATGACTGTTTTACGAGCGTGCGTTGCTCAGTTCCTACGCACACTTGTAAGTTTGCAAATTTTCAATATTTGCACTCCAATGACTTCCAAATACCTAAACAGCACATAGAAGCAAGCAACATTCAGCATTGACAAATGCTTGTTTTAATGAATGTTAGCAAACTAACACTTGCAGGAGACAGGTTTTCCCAATGATTTCTGACTATTGCACCTGCTGAGTTGAATACCCTCTCAACACTTACACTGGAGGGTGGGCATGTGAGGTACTTCAGTACCGCTGCAGTCAGCTCTGGCCATTCACTGACCTTTCCACTCCAGTACAAAAGAGGATCTTCACTAATTATCAGATGCCTGTTTTCAGACAAATGTGACTCAACCATTCTTTGTGCCGCACTAAGTCTGATTGTTGATGCATCAGCCTGTTCCCCGGAATCATTGATGTCACAAATACCCACTTGGGACAAAGCCTCCCAAAGCGGGTTGACGCCAACCACTTTGGATGACAGACCACCAGGAACTACAGTCCACTTACTCTTGCATGATATGCTTGCTGGTCCTCCAGCTACACCTTCAGCTAGATTATGCTGCTGAGGTTTGCAAGCCTTGGCACGTGACTTCTGTGCCCCATGAACCAAGCAAACTAGGTGAACACTGATACTTTTTACCTGTTCAGGCCCTCCCTCCAGTACTGATGCAAGTCCACATTTGTATCGTGGGTCCAGCATTGTTGCCATGGGAAAGTTGTCACTACACTGAATGCTCACAATGTGACGATTCTGGTCGAATACTGTCAGCATGTGTTGCAGCAACATACTGCTACCACCGTCTCTGGCAACATCAAGGCTATGCTGTACATTCACAAATATCTGCCTCAGCACCAGCAGCAGTGGAATTGATTGGCTAATGGAGGCAGAATCGTCACTCACTGCCTGTGTGGCATGTTCAAAAGGCAGCACAATTGTTATTACAGAGTCCATGAAGCGCCACTGTTCAGTCATCATAGACATGGAGGCCCCAGAACTGTCACGGCTAGTGTGCTTAACAAGATATTCTGTGATGACTTTGTATTGTTCCTACAACCTCTCTGCCATGTATAATGTGGAGTTCCATCAGGTGACAACTTCCAGCTTCAAGCGGTGCTGAGTCAGGCTGTTTTGTATCTGCAACTGCCGCAGCTGATCATGGGCCTTTCCAGATCTTGAAAAGTTAGAGCAGATATGTCGTGCAATGGTCAGCATTTCCTTTATGTCAGGGTGCTGCAGAAACTCCTGAACCACAAGATTTAAAGAGTTGGCCATATATGGAACATGAAAAAAAAACACCATTCGTGATGCATTTCACCACATTTGATCCATTGTCACTTGCTATGAACCCAGCTCTCAGGGACAGAGGGTTTAGCCATCTGTCAATTTCAGTCAGTACCATGTCCAACATGTTCTCACCAGTGTGTGAACAGGTCACACTGTGCATAGCAATTGTTGCATGCTGGTGAATTCCAGGAAGATTGCTACTGCTACAATCCACCTTCCTGCACTGATTATTCACACTATCAGCATCACAAACAACCCCTGGCACCTGCTCCCAGTGTGCAGTTATGCGCACATATTAACTCCCCACTGTTTTGCCACTTGTCCACATATCCATACTTAAATGGATGAATGGAGAGGAAGAATGTTGAAGGGCATGTCTTGCTGAGTCTGAGACAGTCCGGAACAACTCAGGAACAGCAAGGGTAGAAAAGTATGTCCTGGATGGGACTTTACATTTTGGACAGGCACGGGCAACAAACCACCGGAACCCAGAATTCTCCAAAAAGGAGAAGGGCCAAAGATCAATTGCCAGCATTTCTGCTACAGCAGCATTAAGTTCATGTGACACTGTATGATTGGGAGGGGGGTACTTCAGTTTATGCACAAAAACACTCTGTAACATGGGCTGACTTAAACGTTTTACACGGTGTGTGTTGTAGGTCACAAATGGTTGTGCTCTGTGATGAATGGCATTGGCAGGGGGTGGAGTGTGGACATTTGATGAAAACGGTTGCACAGGTGATGATGACAAACCCAGAAATGATGTTATTTTTCCGGATTTGCCAACTGGGGTTGATGTACCACTTGCACTAGACATACTGCATTCACCACCACCACCACAAAAACTGCTACTCTCACCAGCACTGGACAACATTTCAAAGTCATTATGGTCCTCCACCTCATCATGCCTGTAGTAATCCTCTACTCTTATTACAGCACTACTGCACACTTTTAATTTCCTACTGGGTTTAACAGTAAAGGAAGGGGATTACATGCTGGCTATGGTTGCCGCCGATGATACGGGTGAACGCTCAAGTCTGGTAATAGCTGCCAGCTTGTGCTGGGTCTGCAGAGCCAAGTGCCTATTCTTAAGATGTGCATGCTGTCCTCCTGTCCCAAGATGGCTCCTCTTTTTACCTCGACTCACACGCACATGGAAAACCTGGCAGATTGCAACTGAATCATCATTTGCATCTTGAACAAAAAGATCCCAAACAAGGGACTGTGATGCTCTGCTTTTCACATGTCCATGATGATGTGGCTTATTTAAGTCTGTTATTTTAAGCACTGAAGTGGGGGGGTGCACGTGATGTTTCTGGCACTGCACACCTGGACTGCAACTGACCACCATGACTACCTATCATATTGATTACTGGGTCATCATCATCATCATCCACTAAAACTGGTAACAGTAAATCACAAGTGTTTACAGGGGGGGATTCCTGCAAACAGATTCAGACACAGCCACTTTTAATTTCTTTTTCTCCAGTTCCCAACTGGGGTCAATTAAATCATCATCATATTCATCAACGTCACTGTCACACACATCCACATCTTCTGCTTGGATGCTAACACGTGGACTGCATGTTGCAACAACAGCAACATCATCATCATCAGCGTTCATCACATTCATCATCAGCATCTACACCACCATCACCTGATATTTTTTCACCACACTGTGAATCACTGTTGCATGGAAAATGAGTGACATTAAGTGCTACGGTGTATGGAATATCACATTGTATGCTATTGTTGACGTGATCATCAGAATCAGGTTCAGTTAATGGGATGTTACTGGGAAATCTACGCTGTCACTCACTTGCACTGCTTCACACTCAGTATGTTTGGATACGGTACACTGGTCGGAATTAGAACTTGATGCAACAATTCTAATACTATCTCCACCACCACTAACACCAGTAACACTAACACCATCGGCTGGGAAAACATCATGTCTTCTAACTATCAGTGAAGCTACTGATTGGGCTATAAAAAACATTGCAGGAGAAATACCTTTCCTCATATCGGCAATGCACTTTTCCGTCTGCGTACTACTACCACGCCCACAGACCCTCTTACTGCCAACATTACCATGGCCAGAAACAGCTTTACTAGCACGTCTCTTTGCATGCGTTTTTGGGGATCAACCACAAATATTATTACCAAATTCAGATTTTGATACGTTCACTTTCTGACTGGAGGGTCACTACTCACTAGCTGGATGTGACGTAAAATAAACAACTGTGGCTTTAGCAACAGATAAGGGACTACTGTGTTGTGACACTGTCACGGAATTAAAACAACTTCAGTAACCAGTGATGCTGATGGGGTCACAAAAACAATCCAGTCTGGTAAAAAATACCTTTTCAATGTGGGGGGCACTGAATACAGACAAGGCTGATTTTTATGGCACTACAAGCAGCAACACTAAGAACAGAGAACACGATAGCAGTACAAAATCAGGCAGCTGCAGTGGACAGCAGGTTCACACTGCTGCACTTAGTTGCACTTACACTGATCTGTGTCACAAATTTTAAAAGGTGTATTATATTTGACGCACACAACACTGCACACACAACACAGAACACTTTGTGTACAATGCTGAACGAGGAATGCGATGCAAATGCAAACGTTCAGTGTACTCAGTGCCACGTAATGTAAATTTGTAATTTAAACAACCTGACCTTATGAAATGCTGCACCACATTCACACAACAAGCAGCAAGAACATTTGTACTATCACTGACAATTTTACTATGTGTACAGTAACACAGTCAGTTATATAACAAAAATATTACCAAAACACAAAGAAATCACTAGTTCTCCAACTTAAATCTACCTACACACAGATATGCCCCTCCCCCCACACAGCACACTTCACTGTCTTTCACCACACAAACTCAATGTTGTAAATTTACATTCAAAATCCACACACAAACAAAAACGCTCGATGATGTGAGCACAGGAGGGCTTTCTACAATCAATGAACTACAGTTAGATCCCAAAAAAAAGCAAAAATGCTTTTTGAACAGCTTTTAAGAGTCCTACAGACACTGTCTCCTACTCCTTCCTACTCATACTACCTTGAACTGAGGCTGTGCAGAATCAATATAGAGCCCATGTGACCTGAACTCCCATGAATCACTCCAAAATCCTCCTTCAGAGCTCAAAAACAGTGACCAGTGGAGGTGGAGTAGTTCAAAGTAGCTGTTTTCAATGCACTTCGCATTCCTCATTATAATGCAAAAAGTACTCTGCTTCGCATTGCAGAGCACTCCGCGAATCCGCCTTTGCGCCGTGAATCACTTCGCGGAGCGGATTGAGCCCACTTCGACCACCACTAGTCTTTTTCTTTTTCCTGGATATACCTATAGAAGATTTTGTCGACCCTTTTAATTTCTGCCACAATTTTTTCTTCAGTTTGTGTTTTGGCTACCCTGATTGCCTTGCCAGCCTCTTTGAGCTTGGTCCTGTATTCTTCCCCATCACAGTCTTTCTTTCTTTATTTATACTGTCTGAAGGCTTTTTTCTTTTCTTTTATTTTCGGTGCTACCTCTTTGGTAAACCAGAGAGGTGTTTGCCTTCTTTTGGTTTTACTGATTACATTTGAATGTTTTGCTGTGACAATGTTTAATGACATTTTCAATGCTGTCCATCTCTCCTCGACATCTCTATCTTTTATGTTTTCATACAGGCTTAAAAAGGCAGACTTCATCTTGTTGAAGTCTGCATTTTTGAATTCGAAGATTTTCAGTCTAGTGTGGCTGGTGACTTCTTGTCTGTTGACTGTGAACCATATTGATCTGTAATCGCTGGAGCCCAAATTGATTCCTACTTTAACGTCAGATATCCTTGTGCTGTTTGTTAGCACAAGGCCTAGGACTGCATCTTCCCTTGTTAGTGAATCTACTAGCTGTGTTAGACCTGCCTGTTTCAGAGCAATGAGGAATTCCTTGCTCTTTTCTGATGAGGCTGTATAAGAGACCCAGTTCACGTCAGGCAGACTGAAGTCTCTTACAAGCAGTATCTCACCTTTGTCAGCCATTGTAAGGATTGTTTCAAGAAGTTCCTTATCCTTTTCTATTTCTTGTAATAGTGATTTAGCTCCTGTGCCAAGGGTTACCCATAGGGAATCAGTATTGCAGCTAGTCCTCTGGATCTCAGTACTATTTATTTCATCTTGACATACTGTACATTGCCACACCTCCACCCTTTTTGCCTTCTCGGTCCCTCCTAAACAGAGAGTGCCTGGGATTGCAACATCCCATGTGTGGTTCTCTTTGAACAATGTCTCTGTCACTGATACCCAATCTTGCTGAGCCTCGGTCATTACAGCGGTGAGGTCCAGGATTTTTTTGGCTAGGCTATGAGCATTGAAGTACATTGCATGCCATACCTGTTTTTTTTCTACTGACATTTCATGCTATGCTCTCCAAGGATGGACTGGCTCTGGTGTTGTGCTGTTTTGCTAGTACAGTCTGATCTATATCCTATCCTGGTGATATGTTAGTGGGCTGTCTTTCTGAATGAAAGACTGATTCACTGATAAGTGATGGGGGAGAGGCATTAGCTTTGGCATATGACGTGTGGGGTGCTAATTCCTTCTGACTTTCTCCTAGTTTAAACCACTATGAAAGACATTGAATTTCCATCCCAGTGCACAGATTCCTTCCACTGTAAGGTGCAGGCTATCATGTTTAAAGAACTTCTATTCCCAGAAGTCCTTTCAATCCCCTACATAATGATAGCCTTTTGTCCTGCACCAGTCTTTGAGCCAGATGTTTAGCTCTGTGATTTCCTTTTTTCTTATCTTTTGCCTGCTGTTCCCCTTCTCCCAGAGAGGCAGAATTTCAGAAAAGGATAATCTGGATGTAAGGGAAGTCAACCTGTCTCCTAGTGTGGTGAGATTTTGTTTAGTCTCCTCCACTGAGTGACTGGCGAGGTCATTAGTTCCTACATGGACTAGGACGTGCGTGTTTGTGCTGATGTTGCTTACAATCTTTTCTATGTGTTCTTTGTCCTTCCATGATGATGCCTCTGGTAGGGATCCAGTTGTAACCCTAGTTTGATTCCTTTCTTGGTGAGATTCTACACTGCGTATCATAGAATCCCCCAGAATTAGAATAAATTTGAGGACTGAAGGGGGAATAATCAGGAGATTGAGTGAGGCGCTTGGGAGAGACGGAGAAGGGAGTAAGTGCTCATTGCTGACAGCAGCTGTGAAGGCCATTTAGGCTGTATTACACATTGTCTGTTGCATGGTGCTCCAAGCCCTGTCTGTGACATAGCTACCCTGTGTGTCTCTGAAATATAGTGAAAGCCCTTTTAGGCTGTATTACACACTGTTAGGTGCCTCAGGCCCTTTCTGTGACATAGCTACTCTGTGTGTCTGTTCAGTACAATGAAAGCCATTTAGGCTGTATTACACACTGACTGTGAGGTGCCCCAAGCCCTGTCTGTGACATATAGCTACTCTGTGTGTCTCTGCAGTATAGTGAAAGCCATTTATGCTGTATCACACAGTGTCTTTTAGGTGTCCCAAGCCCTGTCTGTGACATAGTTACTCTGTGCCTATCTGCAGTATAGTGAAAGTCATTTTGACTGTATTACACACTGTCTGTTAGGTGCCCTGAGCCCTGTCTGTGGCAAAGCTAGTCTGTGTCTCTCTGCTGTATAGTGAAAGCCATTTAGGCTGTATTACACTGTCTGTTAGCCTGTTAGGTGCCCTGAACCCTGTTATAGCTACACCGTGTGTGACATCTCTCAGCGGCATAGCGGAAGCTGTGGCTGTGTCTACTATGTCTCATATTCCCAGTCTAAGTCTACTAAAAGGAAGCACAGTGCTGCAGCATGTGCAACTGAAAATTATGTGGACAATATAAATCCTATCACTAATGAAGAACATAGCAACAATAATAACATCACCAAGACTGGCACTAAATGTTCTCCTGAACCAAAAAAGCATGTTAACAATAAAATGATTGCAGAGTTTTTGAAAGAACTGACTGGAGTTACTCATAGATGTACTGAATGTTTTGCCACATGTGCCAGGATACTTCCAGCTGCTGAAGCAGCATGCAAGGACAAAGACATCCCCTTCAAATATAATATCAGATGCTGAGGCAGTGAGTGCTGATAAGGATGGTAGTGATAGTGCGGACTGGGAATGAGATACACCAGGCTATGTCCCACATGATGATGATGATGGCTCTCCCAGTTCTTCTGAATTTTGTGACAATGAGGTCTGTAGTTTTGATGGGGGGGCATAGGAGAGGATGCTGCTGTATGGTGTGAGAGGTAAGTGCAGGAAAAAATCACATGCTGAACATAAGAATAAGAAGATGAGCATGAATGAGGAAAATTGATGTTAACAAGGAAATGGCAGTGTAGGGTTTCCTCCAGGTCCCTAGATAGTACAAGAAATAGTGCCAGGCACAGAAGCACAGAACACAAAGGGTAAATCTTTAGTGTGAAATTTATTTCATATTGACCCTGAAGACAACTCTTGAGCTCTATACAGTCTGTGCAAAAAGAGTGTCAGTCATGGCAGCAAAGTGGGACATTTTGGAACATCAGTAATGATGCGACATGCAAAGGAAAAACATTCCGGTGAGTAGGGAGGTCAAGGGACAGTGTGGTTGGTATGGGCCGCAGTGGAGCTGGTAGTAATGGTGACCATAGTGACAATGAACTGGAAGCAGGAAATGACACTGAATCACTTGATGATTGTTTTCTTTTGATATCAAGTACTGCAAAATTCCATAGTGGACCTCCACATGAAAAAGGCATGAAAAGTACAACCCCCCCAAAATAAAAAAATCTCATCATTTTCATCAACTAACATTAAAAGAAAGTGTTGAGAGGACTTCAAAATTTACCAACAAGCATCAAACATGCCAGCTGTTAAATAGAGCCATTGCAGAGCTGTTGGACAATTGTCAACTTCCTTTTGCTCCTGTTGCCCAAAAAGGTTTCCTCAAGTTCATAAACTGGATTGAACAATGGTACACCATTCCCTGTAGAACATATTTCTCAAAAATGGCTGCTCCACAGTTGTATGACTTGGTCTGTAGTGCTATCACTAAGCAGTTGAAACTCTCTGAGGTGAAGCAGGTTCACATAACCATGGATATATGGACTGGCAACAAATCAATTGACCACATGAATGTTACAGATTATTGGGCAAGTTTTCAGTCAGAAAGTAATAATCACCATTTAACTGCAAGTAGTAGGAAGTAGGCTGTATTATGTGTCACCACTTTTGAGGAAAACCATGCTGTTGTCATTATTTTGCAGGAGCTGTAGAATCAATTCCAGAAATGGCTTACTCCGTATTCCTTATCTCCAGGGTTCATAGTATCAGATAATGGTGCCAACATAGGCAAGGCTGTTAGAGATGGAAAATACTCTACACATACCTTGCTTTGCATGTTGTTTAAATTTTCTCACCTATATTTTCTTAAATGGAAACAGAAATGTTGAAAACTTGTTAGGTCTTGCTAGGAAAATATGTAGGCATTCCTGCCGCTCTGTGAAAGCACAAAAAATCCTCAAAGGGCTACAGAGGTCAAACAACTTATCCTTGCATACATTAAAACAAGAAGTTCCAACCCACTGTAAGTCAACATTTTGCATGTTGGAAAGGCTTCTTGAACAGAAAAAAGCTGCACATGACAACACCATGCAGAATCAAATGGATAAAGTAGACATCATTTTCAGTTCCAGCAGCTGGGCTCTACTTTGGTCATCTTACTGGAGCAATTTGAGGCTGCCATATGTGATGTCAGTGTGGACAGTGCAATTCTGAGTCAAATTCTTCATAAAATCAGATTTCTTCACATTTTCCTTGATGACATAAAGAATGACTTTTAGTCAAAAGATGACACCAACTCTGTTATGCTGGCAGATGACTTGAGTCTCAGACTGTTGACTGATCAGAGACTAAATGCCATGTTTAAGAATGACACCTACAGAATGTGATGGCTACATTGCTGGATCCCTGTTTAAGTGAAACATTGAAGCCATCCTTCCTGCAAGGGAAGACACTGGGAATTGGAGTTATTCAGCTAACCAAATGTGACATTCTCCTACCAGCACTATTAACTGATGTACAGCAGTCAAACCCTACTGAACCATCAGAGTGCACCCCTGGTGCAGACAATAACACATTTATCAATTCTTCATACTCAGCAGTGCCATCAGTAAGGGAAAGTACATCTACTGCTACTTTTCAGACATCCTATGTCACTTCCTATAGGACATCCTATGTCACTATCTCTCTACTTTCTGTTCTTTGAAAAGCTACAAGAAAAAATTGTGAATCAGCAGCTAGTGGATCACTTGCAGCAATATGACCTTATTTGTACTAAACAGCATGGTTTTCGCAAAGGGCACAGCACCAACACTGCTCTAATAGAATTCACTGATGCCATTTACCATGCCATGGACAAAGGCCTTGTAACAAGTGCAGTGTTCATGGGCCTGATGAAGGCCTTGGCAGTGGTCAACCAAAAGAAACTAATAAATCATCTTGATGCTGTAGGCCTAGGGCCACTAGCACCTGCTTGGTTTAAAGACTACTTGACTAACAGAACTCAGGCTGCCAGGACTGGAAACACACTTCCAGGAGTTAATAACATCACAGTCAGCATACTACAAGGTTCTATTCTCAAACCCCTTTTATTCATCCTTTTTATAAATAATTTGCCCACATTCTGCAAACCTGTATGGACCTTTCTATATGTGGATGATGCAGTTCTCTTTACATATAGTAATGACATTAATGCCATTAACCTTTCACTCAGTTACTGCCTAGCCAGGCTTCAAAACTGGTTTGTAATGGAAAATATGGTGCTCAGCTTTCCCAAGACACACTCCATGCTATTAGCAACTAGGCACAGAATAAAAAAAGTATCCTCCAGTTTCTGTGTCCTTATCAAAAACTGTACAACCCTAGATAAGACACTTTCTTTCAAGTTCCTCAGGGTTCATCTTAACCCTATGTTATCCTTCGAATCTCATCTCCAACACACCACCTCTCTCTTATATCAGAAGCTAGGTGTTCTCTACCATGTTGAACATTTCTTAACTACTGAGGCCAGAAGCTGTATTGCACTGGAAAACCTAGTCCAATCATTAGATTATGGATTGGTTGTAATTGATGCTGCCAGAAAATCCACAGTACAGTAAAAACACATTGTATACCCTTGAGGAAAGAAGGGAGAGGGGGGACATGATAGAAACTTTTAAGTACCTCAGTGGAATCAACAAAGTCCAAGAGGGTAGCATCTTTCAGAAAAAGAGACTTGCAAGAACAAGGGGACACAATTTAAAGATAGAAGGAGGGCGGTTCAGGGGCAATGTGAGGAAGTATTATTTCACAGAGAGGGTAGTGGATGCATGGAACAGCCTTCCTGAGGAGGTTGTGGGGTCTAAAACTGTGGGAGAATTCAAGAATGCATGGGACAGACATAAGGCAATTCTTTGGGGGTAGGAAGAAATAGGCTGTTGGTTAACTAGGATCTACGGCCTATCCTGTAGGTAGGGAATGGGCAGACTAGATGGGCCAAGTGGTCCTTATCTGCCATCAAAGTCTATGTTTCTATGTATACTACAAAGTATGTACATTTACCTTAGGTTGCAGGTCCAGTGTGCATTGTCAGTGACTCAGCAGGTAGCACACTCACCTCTGAGGCTGGGAGATCTGAAGGCTGTGGGTTCTATCCCCACACCAGGCACTTGGGTTAAGTCCCAGTACTGACACTGTAGTGCAGCATGAGGGGATGCTGTATTCTTGAGGTGCCATCTTTTGGATGAGATGGTAAACCGAGGCCCCATCTGTCTATTCTGGTGGTAGTTCAGGTGGATGTTAAAGATCAAATGGCACTACTCGAAAAGAGTAGGATCATTCTTTATTTTAACTTCAGAACAAATCATATCAACAGTATTAAGTCATACAGAAAAGAAATTCAAATCAAAATTGGAAAGAAAATTAAAATGAGCATTTCAATCATACATTCATAAGTTTCTCCACTGAGCAAAGAAGAATTAGACCCAAACAATCTATGTAAAATAGAAAACAATACCATAAAGAAAAAGAAAAAAAATATTTATACATACATTTTTCCCTGGAAATCTTTTACTTGTTCTAGATTATAACATATTTTTAAATGAGAACAATTACATGTTACTTTATACCTCCAATGTAACCCCCCACCCAAAAAAGAGTAGGGGGAATTTTTTTTATTTGATCTAAAGAAAATCAATATTTACAAGCATATAGACATCCAAATAGTACAACAACCCAAGAAAAATGTAAAAATGTAAATGCAAAATTAGTACATTCATGTCCCTTATAATTCAAAATTAAATAAAAGCAGTCAAACAAAAACACAGACCAATAAACAACCCCCCCACACTAGAAGAGTTGGGGAAACGTATTCCTCTCTTTTCCCCAAATAATAATATATATATATATATACAGTCTGGCAAACATTTCAGGAATTGTGCTATCTTTAGAAACCACCTGTGGCTAGATGTTACCTAGAGACATCCCTGGGTATCTGAGCCATGTCATTGCAATCAAAGCTCTGCACGCAACTCTGGGGCAGATACTCCATGGGAAGTGCTGTTCTACTATAAGTCATCTATAGGAATAAAACACATAAAAGAAAACATTCTTCACCAAGTACAACACATAATTCTAACTAAATTCCTATGGGCATTGCTCCTCTATGCATTACATATTGATATTTGCACCAGAATCAAATTTTCAGAATTCTTAAGCTAACCAAAATAAATGATCCCAACGGTCCTGCCAGGTTTTAAAGCTTACTTAACTTTGTCTGATTGAATAATGCTTTGTAACTATTTTTAAACAGAAAAAAAAATTCTAAAGGAGAAATAAGCTGCTGCTGTAATGCAAGCCTACATCTACTCTGCCAAATCCAAAACAGAAATAGAGCCATCAAAATCCTCAGACTCCCTGCATTGTACTTTGTCCACAGACAGAGATAAATGTATAATCCTTAGTCTGCCACCTACTGGCTAGTACCTCCCAGAATTCAGTTATATATAGACACTGAAAATACAAATTATCCATAGTTTCTAATTGTATAACACACGAGTCTCTAGGGCAATATCAATCAGCCAATCTTTTGTGCTTATGATTATTTTTGTACATTAACCTTTTCATGTACTCCCAACCAAACTACTTCCCTAACTTTTGTGGGAGTCTTTTCTCTGTTAAGATCTCAGTTATATGAGTTCTTACTGAATGAGAATATTATTCAAAAGGAAAAGGGTCAGAATGTTCTGTCACTACATGAACATATAGGTCCCTTCTCAAGCTTGTTAACAAGTGTTGGGTTGATATCCCCCAATTTTTAAAATAATCAAAACATGTCATCCAATTAGGATGTAGCTTGTATTTATGCTTATTTTTATGTTGAAATTGATTTATACACCACTTTTGCAGCACTTCTTGGACTGACGTGGAAACCCAATTAACCAGTTCTTTCCAATTATGATTAAGAAAAGGTTATAAATTTGCATAGAAATATTCCAACTGAAAAAGCCTAAAGGACTTACTATCCCCACCCCTTCCTTTTTCCGGGGTAAATATGCTACTACCCTCTTAGTAGGATTAAGTCTACTGCCCCATAACCCTACAAAAAAACAGGAATGAAATGCAGTCTCCCTCTGTTTCGGAATTGGGAAAATATAAATAATGTATAAAAAAAACAGGCACTAAAAAAGTCTTAAGTAGGTATACTCTTTTATCTTTGCTCATATGCCTCTTGTTCCAGTTTTTTACCATTTTTTGCCCCCTTTGCAACTGCTTATCCCAGTTATAAATCTACATGTCCCCTTGACCAAAATATACCCCCAAAATTTTACAAGGTTGTGTAGAAATGGGAATTTCCCCTATACATTCTCATGTAATTCCCCAGTACTATGGTCATGCTCTGATACCCAAATACAGCTACTTTTATGGGTATTAATATGTGCACCCAATGGCCTCTGATAACCCTTGTATAAGCTGATAGGCATAAATTTCTTGAGTTTTCATCCCATACAGACAATATCAAATCATGAGCATATGAAATAGATACTGTAAGCCTCCCCTGATAAGAGATATCCCGTATTCCCGGTGAATGGGATAATATCCTAACAATAGGATCTGTAGTAATCATTTATCAAAGAGGGGACTAAGAAGACACCCTTGCCTAACTCCCATCCTAACTGAAACTTTCTCCCTCAACCGTTTCTTATCATAAGGGTGTACAAAGGCATTAGAATAACATATCTGAATCCATTTAACAAATCCAGTGGAGAACCCATATGAAATCAAGCATTTCCACAAGTAAGTATGCTGTACCTTGTCAAAGGCCTTGGACTGATCCAAGTTGATCAAATATCCTGACACTTCTGCCAAAGCTCTCTTGTTCATAATTTCCCTAATTAATAATAGGGTATCAGTGATTCTATGGCTCAGGACAGAACAAAATTGTGACTGATGTATAACCGTGTCTAATACCTTAGCTACCAGTACACTGAGTAATTCTGCCAAAATTTTAAAGTCTGTATTATGGAGCGTAATCTGCCTCCAGTTCTGAAGAGCTGGATGACTTCCTTTTTTATGCAAAAAAATCAACAAACCCTCAGACATTTGTTCAGTGATACTGAGGTCTGACAGACAACTCTGAAAAACTAGTAGCAATTCATCAGGAATCAGTTGATACAATACTTTATAGCGTTCTGGGGATAGATCATCTGATCCAACAGCAGCTCCAGTTTCTAAATTTGTAATCACATATCCTAATTCATCCAGCCCTAAGGGCTTTATCAATTCTTGTGCTTGTAACTTAGTAAGTCTGGGGACTGTAGCAGTCTGAAAAATCTGGGATACACGAGAGAATCTACTAAATCAACAGGTATATGTTGCTGCTTTAGAAAAGTCCCCATTTCTTTTAGAATGGAATTATTATCAGACAATACTTCCCTTTGCTCATTTTACACTATCATTATTCTACTTTTGTGTAATCAGGTGCCACAATCATCTAAAAGAGTAGTCTGATACAGCTTACCCTGAGTTCCAAATCACTGCTCCAATTCCATAGACATTTGTCTATCATATTGTACCTTTAATATTTTATTTTTAATATCAGCAATTTCAGTCATTAAATTAATACCTTGTTCTGTCTGTTGAGAGAGTAGATCTAAGAAAATATTTTGTAAGTATAAATATTCCTCATGTCTAGCAGTACTGAACAGGTGTGAAACAGATTGTAAAAAAACAGTAATAGCTGTTTTCGTGTCTGACCACCACTGCATAACAGAGTCATTTAAAAACAGAACAGATCGCCTATCCTATAACAATACCCCTAAGTCCTGAAGTACCTCTGAAATGTCCAGGAGACAAGCATTGAATCACCACAGTCCTCGACCAGTGGCTCGAGGAGGAAAAGTAGAGATACAAGTGCCTATTATCTAAAGACTCTATGGGAACAGTTTCAGTTTGAGCTATAGGAAGTAATTTAGTCACAAACCAATAGTCAATATACATGGATAGTGTCCCTTTAAAAAAAGTATGGACCATTTTTTTTTTCCAAAGATGGCTGTGTGTATTTCAACTCTGCAGATTGAACCACGGTTTTAAGAAAGTTTGTGTCACTATAAGTTTTAACACCTTCTGAACTTTTGTCTCATTTCAAAAGACTAATATTAAAATTGCTCCCCATTAAACCTGATGTTTAGTGTACAAAAAGGGCTTAATGGTTTTGATTAACTCTACCTGCAAAGCCTTGGTTTGAGAGCCATATACATTTATAATTCTATAAACCTGATTTTCAAATCCTGCATCTAAAATTAAGACTCTTCCTAGGCAAACATCTACCAGTTTATGAACTTGTATACCAGGATTGGTAAAGCAGATGCCTAAACCACTACATAGGTCTTCTCCCAATAACCAGTAAGATACCCCTGCCACCCATTCCTTTTGTACCAAAGCAATATCGGCTGCTGTATGAAGTCTCGGATCCTGTAGCAAGAAGATATCATATTGTAATTGCTGCAATAAAGAAAAGGTAGTTAGTCTTTTAAAATCTGATTTTATACTATTAACGTTTAGGCTAGCCAGCCTAAAAGGTGCCCTTAATTCATGATGTAGATAGTTTAGAAGATTTCACACTAGATTGAGTCACTCTTTTCAATCTAGATGTTTTTCTTTGCCGGGGGGTGGGGTGGCTGGGAAGCCATATCATCAGCCATAGAAGAGTGAGCAAGAGTATCTGATTCTGACTCCTCCATCTGTACACCCCAGCTTTGCAAAGCATTACACCTATTTGTTAATGGAAGCTGATCTTCTGCAGTTACCTCCTGGACAGTAGCTTGTTTCTTCTTACTCTCAGATGTAACCACTTGAAAGGGGTCATGTTCCATCCAAATAGTATCCATTTGAAGGGAAGGGGGTGTGGAAGTGGTATACTAACTTCAGGACCCAAATCCATCACGGGATTCTGTGGGACAACTTCTGTACTAGACTCAGACTGCTGCTCCACCACCAAAGAGGACCGAATAACGTCATCTTGGGGGGGCCAAACTGTAAGGGCTCCTGTATTACTGTAGAAGGTTAAGGGGGTCAGGGAGACCTCTATGATTTTTTAGCTTTGTGCAGGTACTGTAAAAGTCCTGCTCTGCAGAATCCTCAGAATTATGAGCAGCCCATAGGCAGGATCCAAAATCATGCTCATCATCCCCACATAAATTACATATCAACAGAATTGTACAGAAATGAGCCACATGTCCCAAGCAACCATAATGGAAACATTTAATTTGTGTATAGTCTGTATTGAGATGAGACAATGAGCCACACCTGTAGCAACTCTTGGGTTGTTTATGATAGAAGAGAATACCTCTATCACGTCCTAAGAGAAAACAATTTAACAAATGATAAATGTCTTTTTCGGTGTGTTTCAGTTTTACCCAAAATGTCCACCCCCCCAGTCCAAAACCCAATCATCCATACTGGTTGTAGGATGGCCTTGGATGTCACAGAGTTTCTCTAACCAAAAAGTGATATCATTAACGTTAACACCCTCATTGTGAAACAAAATGGTAATAGTTTTGATGGAAGGTTTAGTAATGGGGATAGCAATATAGTCCTTCCATAATGGGGAGTTTTTCACTACAGCATACAAACTCCAACATTTATCCAGCAAAGTGGCTGTACAAAAACTGACATCAAAGTTTCAGTCTCCAGGTGTGTGTATAAAAGCATAGATCATCACTGGTGTAAACCGCAGAGATTCTTTAATTAATCCTTTCCCCACAAAGTGTCTGTTCAGAAGCAAATCTTTATCTCCCCGTACCTAAGCCTGGCCACAAGCCTTTCACTGGCTTTTTAAATAAACTAGCGTAGCTGGATTAGATGGGGGGGTTCAGGCTCAGTTCCCACCAAGGATTCTCTTACTTTCCCTTCTGGTTCCCCATTACCTTCAGGTCTCCGTGTCTGAGGAAAAAACACACAATCTGGCACCATTTACAACTGTTACCCCTTGGAGTCCTCCTCTTCCATTAACTCTGGCTCATTAATTTTCCCCTCACTTGTCCGCTTTGGATCTACAGGGCTGGACTGAGACTCAGCCATCAGAGCACTCACTCCATCAGGGACTGCTGATGGAAATACTGACTGTGGCTCAGGGGAAGCAGTAGCAACCACACCAGACTGATCAGTGCTCTGGGGTACTTCATGTACCACATCCTGTGGTAATTCTGAAGTCGGGAGTTCTAAACTGGAAGCGACAGTACACCCTTGCTTTGGTGAATCCAGAAGCAGAATGTTTGGGTCCCATAGACAGGTACTTTGTGTAAACACCCAGCCTGCTTGCCATAACGCAGCCCCTGGGGTCCATTCACCTGTGGATGGAGCACTCGAAGAAATATCTGGAGCCTCTAGATCTGATACTACACAGTCATCAGCATTATCATCAGGTAATGAAGAATTCAAATTTAAACATTTACCAGTTATTGCCTGCAGACTTAATTGAGAAAGTCTGCATTTTTTGTCTTCTTCCAGTTTCTATTTTGAAGCATGAAATTCCATCTCTGCCTCTTTCAATATATGAAGCAATTGCTGCTGTTTTTTATTCAGCTTGTCTTGCAACATTTGCTCCTCTGCAGAAATATAGTCATCCATTTCCATACCTTCCATGTGATGCTTTTCTGCTGGGACACTCTCTTCTGTTTCTGCCTCTGAATGCTCAACAGAAATGGGTTTATTTGTGTTTTCCACCATTTCTGGGCTAACATTCCACTGCACCAGCACCTCTCCAGAAGTCCATCTATCCTTCTTCACTCCTGCCAATGAACTAGACTCCTCTATGCTCTCAAAAGGCCCATACTGCATATAAATATCTGAAGTGTATACCTCCTCTGAAACACCTCCTCCTCCATCCATATCTTGACCAACACTGGACTCCTCCATCTCACTCACAGGAAGCAAGGCCCCCTGTAGATGAGTAGGGCTTTTTTTATTGAATTCACACATAAAGCATACATAAATCAAGAAATAATTAACAATAACCAAAACGGAAAAAAAATAACAAGATTACATATAAAGAAGAAGGGGGGAAAAAAAAGAACAAAAAACAAACACCTCACTTATATTTTATAAAAATTTGAAAGCCTTTCCACCACCTATATACCTTATCACCAGAATAATGTAATAAATCAGCATGATACACAGAATTCATTCCTTGCGAAACTAAATAACTATATACAGAATATGGCATCATTTTTTGGGAAAGAACCCATTGACACCAGGCTTGCCACAAATAAAACCTTAAACAACAAAGAAAGATGAAATAAGTTTCTAAATGAAATTCAACATTCTCAGTAGGTAAAAGACCAAAAACAAGAGTATTATAACCCAAATCTAGCAACCAATCCATACTCCACTTTTCTTTAAGAAAAGACCAAAGGGGTTTTGCATATGAGCAAGTAAAAAAAAAATGAGACATGGTTTCTTCTAAATCAATGCATGATAAATGTGGACAATTTCTGTCAGCCAAATTTTTATGCTTAGCATTAGCTCTAACATTTAATCTACCATACATAGTAAGCCATAAATTTCCCACATTGAAGCCGGCACCCTTTGGTTAGTAAGTTGTTTAAGAACATGTCCATGAAGGTCTGGAGGACAATCTTTAAAACTAGGTTCTATTGGATATAAATGAGTTAATAAATGAGAATAAAATTTTTTTCTGGAATTATGCAAAATATTAGTTTTAGAAATTTTCCATTTATATAATTTCTGAGCCATAGGACAGAAATAGTCTGGGAAATATAATCGTGAATGAATTTTTGGCGCAATATCAGTCCACCTATTTAAATAATGTTTCAATACCTGCTGCATGAGACCCCGTACACCAGTAGAAGAAGAGGAAACACTATAAAAAATGGTATGGTAGATAAATAAAGAGGAAAAGAAAAATATAGGTTCAATCATACCCAGTCCCCCTTTGGCTTTACCTAAATATGTATAACAACATTTAACTGGGTTAAGCTTATTCCCCCACAGCATTTGGAAAAACTTTCCATATAAAGAGGTCTCCAAAGAAGAAGGTAGTGGGAAAATATATGCAACATATTGTAGCTGAGGAACAATAAACTGTCTCAAAATTTGAATTCTTTTAAGTTAAGACAATTTCCAAAAATGCCATTTTGTAACCTTATTTTGAGATTTTGACAATGCAGATTGCCAATTATCAAATGGCAAATTTATGGTGCCAAACTTAATACCCAGGATGACAATAGGATTAGTCAAAAAAGTAATCCCTGACACCTGCTGCGGACTAAAGTCCCAAGGGCCTATCAACAATCCTTTACTTTTAGCAAAGTTTAACATAGAATTTGAAACCATAGCATATTTGACAAGTTCCTGTAAAACCAAAGAAACATGGTCAAAATGTGAAATAAAGACACAAATATCATCTGCATAGGCTAATACTGAGAGGTTAGAAAATGCCCCCCAATCCGACCGTCTATTTAAATTCAATTTAGCCAAGATTCGGAGCAAGGGGTCAATAGAAAACAAGTACAACAAAGGACTGAGGGGACATCCCTGCCTAAGCCCGGTAGGAATAACAAAGCCATCTGTTACATGTCCCCTTAATAACACTTTAACAAACACCTGAGAATATAATAATTGTATATTCTTAATAAAAGATACCGGCATCCCATATTTAACTAATGTGGAAAACAGAAAACACCTGTCAATCCAATCAAAAGCTTTCTCTTGATCCAATGAAAGAACACATCCTTTATCACCCAATATGTGCAATATTTCTATAAAATCTCTGATAATAATAAGTGCATCTTGGATTTTTTTCCCAGGAAGTCCGCAGAATTGGACCACTGAGAGAACAGAGGAAGCATAAGTCCTAAGTTTAGAATTAAGAATGTGGGTTAAAATTTTGTAATCAGAATTCAACAAAATGATTGGCCTCCAATTCAAAATATCAGCTCTGCTTCCGGACTTAAATAAATAAACTAATAAACCTTCCGAGAAGGAATCTGGAATCTTCTGATGCTGAAAATAAAATAAATAAACAGTATGCAAAATGACTGAAAATTCTGATATAAAAATTTTATAAAACTGATTAGGCAGTCCATCCAAACCTGGCGAAGTGCCTATACTAAGATTCTTAATTGCATCTATAACATCTGTTACAGTAATCTGTTGAAGCAATAGACACATATCATGTACACCCAATAGAGACTCAATATTTTGTAGATAACTTGCAATTGTCTCATTAGAAGGGGCTACCACAGGTTCCATGGAGAGATAATGCAATTTAATTAACTTTTCCATCTCTAAAATAGAATCAATCCTTTTTCCCTCTGAATCCTGCAAAAATTCAAGATTCATATCCGCATGGATTTTTTTACAGGCCTCATATGGGTCTCCTATGGGTGTTTTCTGAGTACCACTTGATAGCATTGCCGCAATTATAGAGGCTCGATTATATTGATAATGTAACATTTCCTTTTTTAAATTACTAATTTGTAGTGAATAATCATATTTGGTAACATATGATATAGCAAACAAATGTTGTAACTGACTTCGGAGGGACAAATATTTCAAAAAAATTTTGTTACCCAAACCCTTACTATAATTGTTAAAGAAATTCTGTAGATCCAGTTTGGTGTCCATCCACCATTTCTCAACATCATCATATAAACATAGTACAGACAACCTGGCGGACAATAAAGCTCTAATGCATTTTGAATAATAGAGGATTCTAACAAAGAAGGGTTTAATTTCCATCTGTTCCTGACTTTGGGAGTATGACACAACCCAGCCATAGTAAATTTCAACAATAGATGATCAGAGAATTCACTAGGGACAATAAAGAAATGACCCTGTGGAATATTCCGAGAAAAAAAAAAAAGATCAATAGTTGTTTTGAAAACGCCCCTAACATAAGTAAATCTTGACCCTTTATTATAGATACTACAATTAATGAATCCCACTGTTTGAATAATAGATGACAACATGTTAGAATCACAATAAACTTTTTTGCGTTTCCCTCCCCCTACATTATCCCTTGCAATATCACAGTTAAAATTACCACCTAAAATAATCTTATATGAGGAGACTAAATAAGGCTGAACCATTTTTAACAAACCAACCCTATTAGCCTTAGTTTGAGGCCCGTAAACATTAAGTAAACGAAAAGCTGATAGTTTCCATTTCCCATCTAACATTAATAATCGCCCAGGAATTAAATCAACTAATTTTACTAAAGAAAAATCATAAGAACCAAAAAGAATGCCCACCCCATCTGCACACTCAGGGCCAAAGGACCAATAAGATGGCCCCCAAATCCAGTCCCTTTTAAACAATAATAATTGATCTCGAGAACACATCCAAGTTTCTTGTACATAAAAAATATCATAACCTGAATCATGAATAAAAGAAAAAACAGCCTGATGTTTAACCGTATTTAATAAACTATGGATGTTCAAGGACCCAATAGAAAAGGAACCCATCAAAAAGTCAGATAACTAAAACCCAGGGTCAGAAACTCGCTGATTCATTTCTTTCTTTTTCTTTTTTTTAATTTTATAATCTCCTCTATCTGGACCAACCGAAGGTTGACTACTCTCTACCGATTGGGTGTCAATATCCCCATGTTCCATGTCCGAATTCTCATCAGGCAAAAACAAAGCCGCATATGTATTATCCATTTCGTTAATACTGGGGTAAGTGATGTAACTGAAGGTTTAATGTTCCGAGAGGAACGCTGCGAAACCACAAGTTGAAAAGCCTTACTGTTAGGCAAATCAGCCCCTGACAAAACAGGTTTCTGATAACAAACTGGTGTTAAAGGGCAGTACAAGTAGGGTTTTCAAGTGTCAGTGCCTTGGGCTCCTGAGTACCACAGAAGAGGGGACCAAGGCCTTGTCCTGTAAAGAAACTGATTTAGGGTTAAAAGCAAAGGGGGTGAGACTACCCTGAACAGAAGGGAGGGCCTCAGATTCAGGGAGTACCATGGGGGGGGGACCATGGTCTTATCCTGAAAAGGAATTGACTTGGGTTTTAAACCAATGGAGGGAAGGTCGGAAATAGAATCCTGAGCTTGCTGAATCAAGAAATCTGGACTAATACATGAAGGTTTATTCCGAGCAGCCCAAGGACATTCACCAAAAACATGACCAGTATCCTCACATAAGTCACACTTGGTAAGATTAGTGCACTGCATAGCAATGTGACCGATTTCCCCACAATTATCACTTCTTGCCTTATCACATGTACTGAATAAATGGGTTCTGGCACCACACCTATAACAGGCCCTAGGTTGCCCAGCATAAAAGCATACACCCCCATCCCTCCCCAACAAAAAGGAATTTGGGATATGCTCCATTCCATTGTCAGTAGCCTTCAATTTAACTTAGTATTTCCACCCCCCGGTCCAAAAAGATTCCGAATCCAATAAGGCTTCAGGTTTACTTAGTATCTCACACTTCTGTGATAACCAAAAAGTGATATCATCAACGTGGACACCTTCGTTTCGAAACATAATCGTCACAAATTTAATTAGAGGCTTTGTTAAGGGGATAACTAAAAAAGGTGACCAAATGGGGGAAAACTTAACCTGTGCATAACGCTCCCAAAAAAGATCTAACGCATGAGCAGTACGAAAACTAACATCATAATTGTCTTCCCCAGATATATTAATAAGAGCAAAAACATCTCTAGGGGAAAAAGATAAAGAGTCTTTTAATAAAGTACGACCAACATAAGTTCGATCAGGTCTATCATCCAAGCCTCCTTTGTAGCAGATACGAACGGCATTCTGTCTAGGTGCAGCTTCTTTTTTAGTTTTAGCAAATAAATCCGATAATAAAGGAATGCGATCTGGAACAGGATCCTGAGAAACAGTAGATTGTGTCTCCGTAGCAGACAGCGTAATAGGGTCATGGTCCTTGGAAATTTCTACCACCACAGGAGCCAGAGAGGTGAAACAACCAGGATTAACAGAGTCAATATTCCGTGTGTCCAGAGTCCGGGAACCTGGGTGGGACTCAAACCTTGAACCTCTGAAGGTTTCCATTCTGGAGATGAATTTAAAAAGTTTAAGGAGGAATCCCAACTAGGGTCTGGTAACCAGGTCCCTTTTTCATTCTGAAGCCATCCTGCCCTTTGCAAGGCATTTTGAGGAGTCCAGTGTTCATTCATGTCAGGAGATAATAAAGGGTCAGATACTGGAGCAGGTGAAGGTGCATTATGAAAGTGTTTAAGAGGTACCACAGACTGCTGCCTGGCAGATTGAAACTGAAATGAAGATTTGTTTTTCAAGGCCAAAAAAGAAAAAGTAGTAGCCCCCGTTTGTACTCCCGGGCTTGTTTGATAGACTGTGTCATGTTTAATATCATGCAGCAATTCCTTATCTGCAGAGGTAGTTGGAGGTCGGAACACAAAGCCGGCATCAGACAGAAGAGGAGAATCCAATGAACCCACAACAGGCTGCTGAAACACTGTGGAAGGAGCAAAGGCAACTGGAATGCCGGCAATGCCCTCAGGTGAAATTTTACTAGCCTTAGGGGTTAAATGAGAAGCGATGGGCTTTCGGCACACACCTGACTCAGTGCTAGAACTGCCAGCCCTTTCACCCGATGTAAGAGGCTTAGTGTTAAAAAGAAAACAAGACTGTCAGCACACACCAGTCGTGTTAGAACTGCCAGCCTTAGAATCAAGTTGTAAGTCAAAACGAGAGTCAGAAGCCAACTCACCAGCCACAGTAAAATCCGTCGGTTGTACAGTTTTTTCAGACAAAAGGAAAGCCTTCTCCGGTTGCTCTAAACTTAAAACATGCTCCGTTTTTATCAAAGAGGGGTCAGAAATCTCCACAGGATCATTGGATGCTGAAGCTTCACATTTTAAAGAAGAAGAATCCTGGTCCGTAACACCCAAAGCCGCATCGAGATTTAAACTGGTGGATGAACGTAAATCTTCCGTCGATACAAAAATCTCGTTCCCCTCGTCTTCAATATTGAAATCGTGCCAATTTGTTGAAACAGCCTCTTGCCAAAAAGAATCAGGAGAGGAGGCGAGCTCACCTAATTCTGTAGCATCCTGCCTGTCTGACGACTTGCTCCGAGTGGCCATTGCAATGGCCAAGAGGCTCCCCTACTGGCCACAATGCAGAACCATCAGCGAAGCAGCATCAGAGTAGGGGAATTTCCCTGGTGCCCTGGCCAAATTTCCCCCCATTCACCAAAAATACCACCAACAGCTTAATCTGATTCAAGGTCAGTTGGCATTCATATGTATCCCCCTCCCCGGGTCATGCCTGAAGATAGGCAGAATTTGTGTAGTGCACTTATCCAGTCAACAAAAACTAACTAAATAAATAAATAAAATGTTTACCATTGTACAGCTGTCAAACCCCTTAACTGGTTTCCCCCTGATGTCAAATACATTCTAGCTATTACAACACTAGTAAAGAGAACTATGCATACTGGGACACCTGCCTACCTCAGTAGCCAAATCTCTCATGTCAACCTTCCTTCCTCCTGCTTTTCAACCAAAAACAACATAATAATACCCAAGTTTCACACAAATATGGGTCAGCGCTCTTTTAGTTATCATGCAGCTTCTGTTTGGAACTCTCTGCTTCCTTTTGTCAAAACATCTTCCTCTTCCTATGCCTTTGCCAAGCTCTTAAAGTAACACTACTTCTCAGCCCAAGCCTTCTCCTGCTTCCAGTAACCTCCCCCTGTCATGATCCCCCCATTTTATACTTGCTATTCACACCCAATCACAGTTACATTTTTCGTTCTCCTCCTCCATCTTCCTCCTCCTTTCTCTATCCTCAATTCTACCTTTGTTATTACATTACAAACACTTTTATATATTACATTGTATACCACCTTGTATATTACATTGTGTATTTACAAGTATTAGCACCATATGTGCTCATGTTTGCCTACAGCTTGTTCAAAATTTGTGTGTATTCACTGTAATTTGTTTTCCTGTTTATCTCTGCCTCTGCACCCAGGTCATGCCTGAAAAAGGTACTTGTTACCAGTGCACTCACCCAGTAAACAAAGTTCAAAAAATAAATATGTTCAGGGTCAGAAAGGCAAATCACTTCTGAGTTGCCTGCAAAAACATGGACTGGTATCCTGTAAAGAAAGTGCAGCAAGTTCATCTGCCAGGCTGTTAGCTGTCTCACACAGTACAATGATCCTGGAGTACTTTGCAGACCATACTGTGATTGGTCTTGTAGAAGATCCATTACTGTATTGGAAACAAAACAGAACAACATGGCCAGATCTAGCAAATTTTGTGATAATGTACCTCAGTTGTCCACTTTCAAGCGTATATTCAGAACTCATATTTAGTGCAGCTGGAGGAATATTCACTGACTACAGAACACTGCTAAGCTCTGCAAGTGTGAAATGGCTTACGTTTCTCAAAATGAATGCTGACAATTTCCCAAATGTCACAAACATTGAATTATGCGAGTCTGACCCTGAACGTGAACAACACCATGCAGTGATACTGAATATGATGACTAGGTTGTGTACGAAATGAATGGAACCATCACCACTGCCACCATGCCAGTCACATGTACCACACTAGTACTACTCTTAGTTTTCTTTTGGTAGTCATCAGTCTATATTATGTAAGTTTGATCAATACCCAGCATTGGTATCATTTCTGTAAACAGCAGCAGCCTCACTCAGAGCAGTTGTGCCTCTTGGACCTATCTCATCAATGCCCGCCATGGGTATAATTTTTGGAAACAGAAGCAGGTTCAATCACAGCAGCTGCACCTCTCATACCTACCTCAGCAATGCCCACCATGGGTATAACTTCTGTAAACAGCAGCAGGCTCAATAAGAGCAGCTGCACCTTTTATACCTACCTCAGCAATGCCCACCATGGGTATAATTTTTGGAAAAGGTAACCGCAGCAGGCTCAATCAGAGCAGCTGCACATCTTGTAAAAACTTCAGCAATGCCTGCCACGGTATAATTTTTGGAAACAGCTGAAGGCTCAGTCAGAACAGCTGAGCCTCTCATACCTGCCTCAGCAATACCCGCCATGGGTATAATTTTTGGACACAGCAGCTGGCTCACTAAGAGCAGCTTCACCTCTCGTACCTGCCTGAGCCATGCCTGCCATGGGTATAATTTTTGGAAATAGCAGCAGGCTCAATAAGAGTGGCTGCATCTCTCATACTTGGCTCAGCAGTGCCCCCCATGGGTATAATGGATTGGAGCACCTAACAAACAACCTAATAGTAAAAAAAAATAGTCTTTCACATGATCTTTGTCATGGTCAGGGTTGGGTAACTGGATAGCAGAATGGGTCGGGTAGTAACTACCTTACCTGGCCAGACTACTATTTTGTCATCCAGATATTTTTAGGGTAATTTTGGGGTACCTGCGGGTAGTCTTGGGGGTCAGGTAATTTAGTACCCGCCCATCCCTAATTATAATACTAACATCAGAGAAGCAGGGGAAAAAAAGAGCTGCAGTAGGACCTTTCTTTGGAATTACTTACCTAAGACTAGCCCAGCTGAGATACACCATCTTGTGTACAGTGGGTTTCTGTTCTATCCAATGTTGTACTTGGAAACAAAGAAACGTAGAAAATAAGAACAAAAGAGACACAAAGTCCATCAAGTCTGCTCCAAGAAGTTGGAGTCACGTGATGTCTGGCTAGAGGAAGCAGCTTGCTCATCTTTCTCCCGCTCTCACACCTCACTGATTTCTTTATTGAACCCTTCTAAATAGCTCTAACTACCTCTAAAGTAGAAGGAAAACATATGAGAGCCTCTTCAGTACTAAAACAGTTAGCTGACAGCCTGTTTAACCTGTGATGGAGGTCACTATGAAAACGGAGCTCTCACACCATACTCCGCCTCCCTCACCATAAAAGGCCGCAAAGAAATCCAGGCAGCAAAATTCCAAAGTCATGCCGGGAGCCACTAGCAAATCTGTCAATAGGCCGCTCACGGAGGAGCACTTTCTGTCGGAAATGAAACCACTACAGGAAGCCCTATCAGTACTTACTTCATAAATCTCAAAATTGCTTTGAATGTCCATTTACTTTGCATTGTATGCTCTTTTTTGTATCGCACCTGTAATGTTCTCCATTGTTGAACTCCACCAAAATGTTGTCTACCCTCTCTGTGATGAGGTGCCTTTGTAAATGAGTCTTTGACTCAAAGATTGTAAATCCAAGTTGTGAATAAATAAATAAATAAATCTCATCCATGAAAAAAGACCTGGGAGAGGTCTCTCGCTGAGTAGGGGACACAGAGGCACGCACTACCTCCTTGGAGAAGTGGAAAACTACCATTGATCCTGAAATTGTCTTGTTGAGATGGGAGCTTCATAAAATGGACCTCAAACTGGAAGATTTAGAAGGTCAGAGCCGCAGAAACAATTTGGTGGTGTTGGGGCATCTGATGGGTGATGAGGGCTCTACACCCATTAACTTTACCCAGAAACTGTTAGCAAAAGTTGCAGGGCCTTGCCCAAATGGCCCCTCATATATCATTGAGTGGGCCCACCATGCGCTATGACTCAAACCAGCCCCAGGATCGCCTCTCAGGCCATTCATCTTTAGGCTCCTAAACTTTTTGGACAAACAGCATATTCTGGTCAAACTATGAGATATCCAAGTGATAATGTGGGAGGATCACAAAATTTGTGTTACCCAGGACTTACCGACATCAGTCAGACAAAAATGAGGATTCTTTCATCCAGCAGTGACCCACCTGATCTCGGCCAGTATTTGTTTTCGAATGCTTTATCCTGTGCAGCTTCAAGGCAGGGTACAGGATAAATGGCATTCTTTTGACACCAATGAACAGGCAATGGAGGAGCTTCATCGCCTTCTCCCTGATCTATTTAAAAAAGTGAACTGTTCCTACTGGGAACAAGCCAAAGTTCTCATACTGGCTATTGCTGTTGCTCAGTTGCAGTGTTGGCTAATTAAGGGCAGATAGGATTCAGCCCGACAAGTCCCTGACTGATTGGCAGCTCCCACAGCTCGTTCTTTTCAGAATTACTCCCACTTGGCCAGCAGTAATTTCCCTACCAGATGACAACCTTCCAATAGCTATTCCTGACAAATTCAATTTGATTACAGCTGGGCTGGTCTCCTGAGGCTCAGCTTACCTCTCCTGATACAACACGGTGGCGGGATGTGAACCAACATGCATGCAGCGACTGGGATACGGCTTTGCCTGCCTCACAATAACCAGCTGTGATCGCATTGGCCATAGGAAAGCTGTGTTTAAAACCCTGCTACATGAACATGCGCGGCATCGTCAATCTCTCAATAGTGATGAGCTAGCCGCTATAGATTTTTTTCAGTTCTACAAGGCTCTGATTATAATAAGAGCATTGCCGGTTCTTCCAGTGTCTTGAACTCAATCAGTGCATTAACTGATACATAAAGAGCAGCTGCATGGTTTAGGCTGGCTAACAATATTTTATTTTGTGTGCAGATTCCAGATCGAGGATTAGTACTGATGAGGTCATTTAGGGAAAGGCTGCATTTGGGGGGGGGTGTCATTGTTGGAGATGATATGAGGCATCATACCAGACATGTATGGTTCTTATAAAGAAAAGAAATTATGCAAGTTTTGTTCATTATAGGGGTTGTAATTACTAATAATAATGGTAGGTTTTGAAGCATTCTGGTAGAGTATAGATTAATGTTTATTAGAGGTTTTAGGTTTCAAGTTGGGGTGGGAGGGTGAGGGCTTTACCTGCCTTTTCTGGCAGCATCATGCACAGAATTGAGGGGGGGGCCTTACTACCATCCATTCAACCGTGATCTTTAATGCTCTTTGGTCAACTGTGGGTGGTTCAGTATGGTCATGTTTGTATAAGGCACATTACTATATAATATTACAGGACATGGTGGGAAAGGGAGGGATGGGCTGTTATTTTGCTGTAGTTTGTTATGGGGGTTGTATTGGGGGAGGGAGGAGAGTGGGTTCCATGGTATTGGAGCGATACCAGTTTGTTTCACCTGGGTATTTAAGCTTAATAGTAACAGCTAGTGTGATGCCGGATGGTTAATTTCTTTAATATGATGTTGTGGAATATTAAGGGTGCACGTAACAAAAACAAGAGATATAAAGTACTGAAACATTTACAATTGGCCAAGGGACAAATCTGCTTTCTGCAGGAGACACATCTGCTTGACTCTGAGGCAAACTTGTTTAGAAGGCTTTATGTAAGTCAAGTTTATATGGCAGGCAATAGCACACAAAGCAGGGGGGGTTTCCATTCTGATTGCAAAATCACTCGGCTTTAAATGTGCCCAGTGTATTAGAGACCCACTAGGCCGCTACATCTTGGTAACTGGTACAATAGAGAGAACTGACATAGTCCTGGGATTATATATGGGCCCAGTGTGGACACACCTTCTTTTTTATGGAGCTGACTAATGTTTTGATGCCTTTCCTTTCTGTTCCAATCCTACTAGGAGGGGATTGGAACCTCCCTTTTTCACAGGATATGGACAGGACTGGTAAAGGGCGAACAGGCCTGTCCCCAGCTCAGAGGGCCATCAGAGACTTAGTAGATAAACTTGGTCTTTGTGATCCGTGGATGGTGCTACACCCTGATCTTAAGGAATACACATTCAGATCCCTAGTCCATGGGACATCCTCCTGCATTGACTACTTCCTGCTGAGCAAGCAGCTTTTACCTGGTATCATGGATTGTCAAATATGTCTGGAAGTTATTTCAATCACTCTCTTGTGAGATGTTCACTGTCTTTATTGCCTACTTACCAGAAAGACACGATCTGGAAGCTAAATAACCGGTTGCTAAAAGACAAATGGGTAACAGATTAAAACAATGCATTGTGCATTTCACTAGGGACAACCAGGGCTCCACAGGGCATGTAAGTTCTGAGTGGGGTGCTTTAAAATGTTTCTTGAGAGGTGAGCTCATACGGATCACTTCTACAAGGAAGCAAAAACAAGAAAGGCAGCTCACGGAACTACTAGACCAAATCAGGGATAGGGAGAAAAATGTCTCGCCTTCCTCCTTGGAGGCATGTCGCCAAGAGCTCATCAAGTTGTGCGCAAAATACAATGACTTGATTAGTGAGAAAGCAGAATTTGCGATTCTTAAAACTAAGGCAGCCTATGTGGACCAAGGTGAGAAGGCCAGGAAATTCCTGGCCCTACGTGTCAAGCAACAAGAAACATCTAGACTTATCAACGTGATTCAATCCACTAGGGATGGGTCCCTTTTGACAGGTCTGAAGGATATCGTAGCAGAATTTGAGGGATTTTACAGGCACCTCTATAGCATGAGGCTGGAATCCCCCTCAGAGGAACAAATAGATGCCTATTTAGTAAACCTGGCTATACACACCCTCCTCCCGGAACAACAAAGCCTGCTGACCTCCCCTTTCACAGTGGAGGAGATAAGGCTTGCAATACATGCCTTACCTCTGGACAAAGCGCCTGGGCCAGGTAGCTCCTCTCCAAACTTTTACAAAGAGCTAGTAGAGGAGCTTGTCTCATGGCTGCAGCAACTGTTTAACACTATCTTGAACGGAGAATGCTATGGCCCTTGCCTTTTCGAAGCTCTCATTGTCGTCTTGCACAAGGAGGGTAGGGACCCAATGCAAGTATCGAACTACAGACCAATTTCACTTTTAAACTATGATATTAAGATACTGTCCAAACTCACTGCTAACAGACTGAGTCAGGTCATACCTTCTCTGATCTCTGTCAACAGGTGGGATTTATGGCCTGTAGATCTTCATCAGACCACCTAAGGAAGTTGTATCACATTTTTTTCTACATCTGGGAACACTACACTCCCTGTAGTGTTGGTGTCTTTGGATGCAGAGAAAGCGTTCAATACAGTAGACTGGTGCTTCTTATTTAGGAATTTACATAGGCTTGGGATCCCTCCCCTTTTTGTGCAATGGGTTAAAGCGCTCTACTCCAATCCCAATGCTCGGATATATTGTAACTGAGTTCTTTTACCCTCCTTTCCCTTTTTCCCTGGTATTAGGCAGGGATGTCCCCTATCCCCTCTACTATTTAATTTATATTTAGAACCTCTGCTGGTTCAAATTAAGACAGATCTAGAGATACAAGAAATTACAATAGTGACACAGGAGTTTAAGTTGTTGGCCTATGCGGACGACATACTCCTTCACCTCTCTAGTCCTAGGAAGTCTCTTGGAAAATCCTTCGCTTTGATAACAGAGTTTGGGCAGTTTTCGAACTATAAATTAAATTTGGAGAAATCGATAGTTTTTCTTCTTAACTCAGTTCCCATAAACAAGATATAGGTGATTTGAGCCTAAAATGGGAAGCAAAGAAATTAAAATATCTAGGTATATTCCTGACCAGGGATGCTGGATCTTCAAGAGAATGTAATCTGGATGCCCTCCTCCAGGTGATAAAACAGGATTTAGATAGATGGAGGGTAATGCCGATATCCCTCTGGGGTAGGATAAGATTGATTAAAATGAACATTTTGCCTCCCCTCTTCTGTCCTCTTAATATGTTGAATTTATGGCTCCCACATACTTGGTTTTCCAGATTGAATTCCCTCATATCTAGCTTCATCTGGTGGGGTAAACCAGTTTGCAGGGCCTATCATCAATTGGTAGTCCCTAAAATTTGGGGTGGTCTGCAACTCCCTCACTTTAAAATATATTACTGGGTAAGTCACTCTGCAAAATATCTAAGATGGCTAGTGGAGAAGAGAGCTGGGGAAACGGCACCATATAAGCCCTTGTGACTCACTATTGAAAAGGCCCTGATGGAGGTTCATGGCCCATCTCCCAGAGCTCTCCTACACACTACCTTTAAACTACTACCAGAGGATCTGTGTAAGACATCAATAGGGTCCTCAGTAAAAGCCCATTCACAGCTATGCACCTTCTTGTCCTACAGGCATACTCAGGACCCCGGTCAACCTATAGTAGGTAATCCCAATTTCAGAATTGGGGGCAAGCACATTAGGCCCTCTGGCTCACTCAGGCAGCAAAAGCTACAGTATCAGATATTCTACATAATGGGCAGTTATTTTCCACAGGAGATAAAGTCAAAGACTTCAGACTGGGTATCTACTCAGGGTTTAAGGTATTTCAGCTTAGACATATGTTAGCAAATTCACAAATAACACAGGAGCCAGTGGAGGAGGGACAGTTTCTGCAGTCACTTAGTTTAATAGCAATTGCATCTCATGCAGTTTCAGATATATATGTGAAACTTCTTGAAAGGGCATACCCTCAACTAGATGGGGTGTCTGTCTACGGGAAAGCCCAATTTCCACATCAAGTCCTCAACTGGTTGAAGATTTGGAGGACACCCATAAATTTGTATCTCAAGATAGGTTGAGACTCATGCAGTTTCAGATCATCAGTAATATGTACTTCACTCCAGTACTGCTAGCTAAAATGGGAGGAACCATTTCCTCGACCTGCAGACTTTGCATGAAGGATGAAGGTTCCCTATACCATATTTTTTGGGAATGCCCCAAAGTTGCCCCACTTTGGTTTGGTCCCTCATTCAACAGAAGGCCGATCCTTTGCTAGTGATATCTGAACACTTTACACCTGAGGTTTGTCCAATTGGAGATTATTCCCAAGTATCTGCTACAGAGTGGAAATTTCACCTGGCTCTGATAGCAATGTTGGTCAAGAAATTGGTGCTTCGACACTGGTTTCACATGGAGGCCATTACTTACTCGGAACGGCTACAGGAGTCTATCTCCAACCTCTCAGTTGAAAAAGCTATTGCAAGTGTCCATAACCATTTGCCAAGATTTTAAAAGATTTGGGGTAAATTACAGACTCTTTACACTATATAGACACTTGCACCCTATCTTGAGTGGTACACCATCTTCAATATATTATATTGATACCATGGAAGGGAGGGGAGCTGGTGGGTTGATGTTTCTTTGTTTGGTTTTGTATGTGTTAAGTTTGTTTTATGTTATTATGTGTGTAAAATGGGCCACCTTGTGGCTATAGTTGAAAATCAATAAAGCTTTTTGAATTTAAAAAAAAAAGTCTGCTCCAAGAAGTTGACTGTATTATAAGAATAATGAAGATGGACCTGGTGCCTCTTCTGACCTAAATTTACTTTATAACATGGGTATGAACATTCTAGCCTGTGCACCAGGATTAGCTACAGTATCACTACACTTCAAATTAAAACCTTTTTTGTCATCTCATATTTCATAGGGAAGACGATCTTTATGTACAAACATATGGAATACCCAGCAGAAGGCCTTATGGTCTACTAAGTCTGCTCAATTGTAGAGCTCCTGATCCAGCAATTATAGTGGGCCCCACCTTCTCCTCACCAACCCTGACCCTTACATTCACACTGTCCCACCTTCTCTTGACCCCCCCCACCATCTTTTGAGTGACAACCTCAGATGGGAGTTAATTCCAGCCAGTCACCACTTGCTCTGTAAAAAAGTGTTTCCTGACCACCTCCTTGAGTCTTCCTCCCTCCAGCTTATAACAGTGCCCCTTGTGGTCTTGTTTCCACTGAGACAAAAGAGGTCCCTGATATTCACCATGTTTATACCTTTCAGGTACTTGAAGGGTTCATTTATGTCCCCTCTCTCCCTCCTATTCTTGAGTGTGTGCATGTTGAGTTCTCTCAGTCTGTCCTCTTATACCTTGCCTTACTGAACCCTAAACCATCTTTGTCACCCTGCTGAACTGCCTCAAGCTGGTTAATGTCCTTTCTCAGGTAGGGGTTCCAGTATTGCACACTATGCTCCAGGTGCAGTTGCACCAAGGATCTGTACAGCAATACTATAGCCTCCTCCTTTCTGCTCGTGAACCCCCTTGAAATACAGCCCAACATTCTGTTGTCATCGGCTGCTACTTTTCTACACTGTGTAACCTATTTTAGGTTACTGATGATGGCTACACCCAAGTCCCTTTCCTCCTCTGATTCAGTGACCTTGAACCCCCAGACTGTACTCGGTCCTTAAGTTCTTTCTCCTAATGTGCATGACCTTGTACTTCTTCACATTGAATCTGAGCTGTCAGATCACCTTACTAGTTTCACTAGGTCTTCTTTTAGGTCCTACACCCCTTCAGCTGTGTTCACCCTCCCACAGAGCTTGGTGCCATCCATAAAGAGGCAAATTTTGCTTTTAATGCCATCTCCAGTGTCATTTATGAACACTTTAAATAACCCTGGGCCTAGCACTTGACCCATGTGAGACCTCACGGGTGACCTCCCTTGTCCCCTTACGCTTTGTGTCCTACCTCCAAGCCAATTTGTCACTCAACTTGTTAAGTAGATTGCCAAACTTAGGTTTACCAACTTCCTGAACAACATCTTGTTTGGAACCCAGTCGAAGGCCTTGCTGAAATCCAAGTAGAAAATGTAAATCACATTGCCTTTATCTGCTGCCTTCATTACCTAGCCAAGAAGTGGATCAGGTTGGTTTGACAGGATCTCCCTGACATGAGCCCATGTTGCCTCTTACCCTGGAGCCCAGTAGTCTCCAGAAACCTAACTAGCCTTTCTTCAGAATGGTCTCCATTACTTTACCAACAACAGAGGTCAGACTGACTAGTCTGTGATTCCCAGGATCATGTCTAGGCCAACGTTTGTGCAGAGGTACCATATGTATGGTTCTCAACTTCTGTCATAACACCCCCATATTTAGTGAGATGTTGAACAGATCTGCCAGCATACCTACTAGTTCTGCTGCCAGCTCTCTTAACACTCTTGGGTGCATACCATCAAACCTAGGGACTTGTTTGCCTTCAGAGACATAAGCCTCTCTTAACCTTGTCCTCTGTTATCCTGTCCACAGCCATATCCCCACCTCCTCTTCCCCTCCAGTATCCTCCCTTGTGAAACTGGTATATCCTTTTCCTTAGTAAAGAGAGAGCAGAAGTGTGTTCAACACCTCTTCCTTCTCTTTCCTGTCTACCACCCATCACCCCCCCCTTTCTAACTTCACAATGCCTTCTTTTGTGTCCTTCTTTCTGATATTGCAGATGAAAGCTTTTTCTTTCTCCTTGAACTCTTCTGGAATTTGCAGTTCCTTCTAAGTCTTGGCCTGCATTACCATCCTACTAGCCTACCTAGCTTTCTCCAAGTAGGCCACCCGATCTTTATCCTTTTGGGACTTCCAAATCTTCCTGTATTCAGCTCTCTTTTCCCTCACTGCATGGGCACCTCCCTATTGAGCCAAGTAAGTCTGACGGCTTTGAAGTTGTTCCCCTTCTGCTTGCCGCCCCCTACATAGCGTTCCCTATCTCAGAAATCATAAATCTCTCCCTCTCTACAGGTGTCATCCGTGATACCTGAGAAATTACCAAAATCACCCTGGTTTTTAAATCAGACAATCCCAGAATCATGGATAATTACCGCCCCTTTGCCATACTACCTGTGCTTTCCAAAGTCCTTGAAAAGATTGTTGCCACTCAGCTGAATGATTATATTGCCAATCATAATCTCCTCTTCCCGGCTCACCACGGTTTTAGGAAAAACCATGACACCTCTAATAGCCCGGCCAAGCTGACGAATTACATCAGTCTATCTATGGATGCTGGACTCTTAACTGGTGTGGTGTTCATTGACCTTTCAAAGGCATTTGACCTTATAAAACACTCACTTCTAAAATTCAAGCTGTCTGCCAGAGGTGTCTCACCCACTGTGAACTCCTGGTTCTCCAACTATTTTGCTAACAGAAGATAGCAAGTTTGACTGCACTTGGCCTCCTTCAAGCCCCCATAACCACTGGAGTTCCCCTTGGCTCTTTTCTACCTCCCCTCCTCTTTTCCATCTTTGTAAATGACCTCCCTGCTGCCACCCCTGGCTGAAACCCACTACTTTATACAGATGACTCTGTCTTGTGTTGCAGTGGCCAGTCTACTGTACTCCAGACATTCAAAAATCCCTTTCCCATGCTGTTGCTGTCATCCAGTCTTGGCTGTCCACAAGCAGACTCCTCTTAAACAGCAGAAAAAACAAGACCATGCTCTTCGACTCTAAACCCAAACTCCATGCTGCCCCCTCACAATTTGCCGTCCCCTGCAATGATGGTTCATCTCTTGAAGATATCAGCAGCTTCAAATACTGTACCTAGGAGTATGGCTGGACCCCTCCCTTGATTTCTCCCTCCACATCACCTCTATTTGCAAATCTGTAAACATCGAATTGGGCCTGGGCTACAGAGTCATTCACTGCCTCTTATCTACTGCCAAGCAATCCATAGCCCAAGGTATCTTCCTACTTAGCCTTACCTATGACCTCCTGGCCTTTATGGGTGAAAACAAAACCACCCTTTCTAGGTGGGGCACTACTTACAATAACATCTGTTGCTTTGCACTGGCCTCCCCTAAGCTTATACACCACTGGCCTAGTCTGTCCCTCCCCCACTGGCCAGCGAACCCTTGCCCTAGGCTGTTTTGTAGACACACTACTAAGAAGAGGTTCCCCAGCATCCCTAGCAAGCAATCTATAGAACCCATACCCAGCTTAGCCTCTTCCTGTTCATGGACACACCACCAATTTGAGTGAGTTGGCATTTGCTGTCTATACCCCCATTCTTTGGAACTCCCTTCCCCCTAACATGCACTATTTTTCCAGGCATTCCAGTTTCCGCAAAGCCCCAAGGGACTCCATCTGTCTCCCTGGCCCCTGCTTTTGCCTGTGGTTCTAGGATGTTCTGCCCAACAACTCTGTGACACCCTGCCCAACACTAAGCACTGCCCTCAATCCATTTTTTTGTGTCCTACCTACATGTTATTAGTACTTGTACTTATGCCCCCAGTCTGTTATATAGGGCCCTTACTTTATTGTTACCCTGCTGTTACAGATTCAATTGTACCATTCGTGCTCATTAAGATATCTTCTCCTTTTGTAACCAAGAAAAAAACTGCAATCAACATGTGTGCTACTGTCGTTTACTCACCTTTTATGTACATTACTATTTGTACTTTTCTTAGGCAATTGATGCCTGTTCTCAAATTGTGTGAATGCAACAAACTTTAAATTCACTGGCAAAGTTCCAGTGAAGTCGGGAAATTTGCCTTCATGGAGCAATCCATTAAGTTTTGCGTCTACGCTAAAAATTTGCCTGTCTAACTTTGCCACTTTTTTGGCAAAATGTTGTCACGAAGTGTGGAATTTCATCCACAAACTGGAATTTCAACTATGAATGGTAAAACACCATGCTCAGTTGAAATTCCGCACTTTATTGGTGAATCTTCACAATTTGCAGCCATGAATTAATCAGCAAATTATGCTAAATTTGTGGATTAATTCATGGAGCAAAGTTTCCCAACTTTGCCCATCTCTAATGTTGAATCCTATCTACTGTACGTCATTATCCTGTAAGTTGTCCATTCTAGACTGTAACTCTCCTAGGTTGTGCATGATAATATGCATACTTATGCCTAATGCATCTTACCTGGTTACCAAAAACTAATAAATAAACAATGCAGGTATTAGTGGCAGCTACTATACCTTCTTTAATCACTGTGAACTTTTCTTCTCCCCAATATAATTCTTGAAGCTAGCTCAGGCCTCCCTCAGTATCTCTCATCGTTCTATAATCAGCCTTCCTGAAGTCTAGCACTTTCACTTTAGTGCTTGTGGATTCCTTACCCATATCCACTCAGAACCACACCATTCAGTAGTCACTGCTCCCCAAGAGATCATCTCCCTTGATGCCTCTGACATGCTCCCCATTAGTTAATACCAGGTGCTGTATGGCTCCCTCTTGTGTAGGTCTGGTCACCCCCTGAACCAGAAACCCATCCTGGACTGTGTCCTGGATCAACTGGCTCCTGACACAGGTGGAAGATGGGACACTACAATTCACCTTAGGCAAATTGAAGTCTCCCATTACCAACACCCCAGCCCTGTCTGCTGCCACCCTGATCATGGTACTCAACTCCCTGTCCTTGTTCACATCATGATATTTTCTTATTAAAGATCATACATTTTTTTAAACCATTTTTAAGAAGAACACATGTTTCAGTGCAATAAGACACTTCAGGGATGTGTAATTATAGTTAATAATTGCATTTTACTCATGTGTTCAAAGTCACTCGGCACAAGCACCTGATGCCTAACTGCACACTTGCAGTCTAAAATTATTGACCCATAATTACATACCCTGGCATGTCTAATTGCATAAGGTACATGCTACTATGTAACTCAAAGTATGTTTGAGCAAACCCCACTGAACTCATTTTCTCCGAACTTCATACAGTATGCAGACTTTTGATAGTGTGTGCTACATACAAGGATGCTGGCAGATTTATGACCTTTATCCTAATCAGTAAATGACAGAGACTAATTTAGTTATTGCTGCTATGCCTCTGGCATTGTTCTCTGGGCCTGTTTTTAACTTGGCAGCCATGCATACTGTAGGTGATTAGATTACCCACAAAAGAATGAATTTTTGATTTTAGGGTCAGGCTATGAAGCACATTTTTGCCCATAAAACTATAGCTGTATAAGTGAAACATTCTTATAATTTGGAAGTTGGCAATTTTGTGTCATCGTTTTAAATTGCCTATTTGCTCCGATTTTTTTGGGGGGGTGGTTCTGTAAGAATTTATTTGGCAGATTCAGATTATTGTGGGATATCATCAGTGAATTAAATTTCACAGTATAGCCTAGAGGTTAGAGTAATAAGCTGTGAATGAGTTTTGTACAACCAACAGACCTGGGTTTCATTCCTACAACCTCCACTTGTATCCAGTGCTTACAGAACTCCTAAACAGGCCTTATGCCCAATGGGCCACTCTGTTATCAAAGAATAACAAAAACATTCTTTATTTAAATCAAGGATGCTTGTACCCACATGCCTGCCCCCCCTTCCACAAGTGTGACTTGACAGCCTTGTGGACCCAACTATCCTTACCTACTCCATCTGGCGTCTCCATGACTTGCCCCCAAATTGGGGTCTTCCTGGTGACCCCCTCCAGAGCATATTCTAGGGCAGCATTCATTGGTTAGGAGATTACAGTGCTAATATCATCATGCTGTGGCTGACATTCTTTTCCTCCTGTGTGTTTGCAAGAAACTGCAGAATTGAACATTCCACTTGTGGAATTCATGTGAAATGTCAATTCCACTCCTGATGTGCTTTCCTGAATTTCTTTTTGAATTCTGCTGGATTCTGAAAAGCATTTCTATACAGTGCATGGGAAAGCAGAATTATGAGTGGAATGCAACAATGTCCTAGCCTTGTTGTACCATCGTAATGATGTCACATAGAAACATAGAAAGTGATGACAGAAGGGGGCCATGTGGCCCATCTAGTCTGCCCATAATCCTACACCTTCCCTTAACTGCTTTTCAGTGTCATGGTGCCCTTGAATCTATCCCACACCTTCTTGAAAGTTTCCACCATTTTTGCCTCCACTGCCTCCTGTGGAAGGCAGTTCCATGGTTCAAACACTCTCTCGGTGAAGAAGAACTTGCATGTGTTGCCTCTGAATCTGCCCCCTCTTGCTTCATGTTGTGCCCTCTGGTTCTTGAGTGATTTCTGATATGGAACAGGTCCTGGACCTGCACCTTGTTTATTCCTTTTAGGAATTTGAAGGTCTTGATCATGCCTCCTCTGTCCCTCCACTGCTCCAGGGAGTACATGTTTAATTCACGCAGCCTCTTCTAATATGATTTGTCGTGCAATCCATAAATCATTTTAGTAGCACTCCTCTGCACTGTTTCCAGTCTGGCAATGTCTTTCTTGAGGTGTGTTCTCCAGAACTGTACACTGTACTCCAGGTATGGCCTCACCATTGATCTATAGAGTGGAAGGATTACCTCCTTTTTCCTGCTGGTAATCACCCTGTTTATGCATCCCAACACACCATTTTCAATCAGTGCTGTTTTCTCGCATTGCTTGGTCATTTTTAGGTAATCTGTTATAATTATTCCCATATCCCTTTCCTGTTTAGAGGCTTCCAGTTTTTCACTTCCTAGTTAGTAGTCCACTCCTGGGTTAGTCCTTCTGAGGGGCATGATTTTGCATTTTTAGTACTGAAGTTTAGTTGTCACATTCTTGACCACTTTTCTAGATATTCCAGGTCAGCCCTTGTCTTCTCCACTTCTCCTGGGGTGTCCACCCTGTTTCCTATCTTTGTGTCATCTGCGAGCAAACTCACCTTGCCCTCTAGTCCATCAGAAATGTCACTAATAAAGATGTAGACTAGGACTGGGCCAAGCACTGAACCCTGAGGTACTCCACTAGCTACATCTCTTTCCTCTGAGAGTGAGCCATTCACTAATATCCTCTGGATCCTACCAGTAAGCTAACTCCTTACCCAGTTTACCACCTGATGACCTACCCTCATGCTGTCTAATTTGTTTAGCAGCCTTCTGTGTGGGACCGAGTCGAAGGCTTTGCTGAAATCCAGGTACACTATGTCTACCGCACCTCCCTGGTCTACTATTTTCATCAGCCAGTTAAAGAAGTCAAGTAAATTGGTTTGACATGACTTCCCTGTGGTAAAGCAATGCTGTTTAGTGTCTAATTTGTTGTTGTCCTTGAGAAAGGATATAATCCTCTCCTTGAGAAGTGTTTCCATTGTTTTGCCTACAATTTATGTGAGGCTTACCAGTCTATAGTTGCCCTCACTCACTCTGCTACCACTTTTGTGTAGAGAGATAACTGTGACTATTTTCCAGTCTTGTGGGACCTCACCCAGCTCAAATGACAAGTTAAAAAGATCAGTTAGTGAAACCGCCAATTTCTCTCTTAGTTCTCTTAGTAGTCTAGGGTGCATTTTGTCTGGTCCCATGACTTTGTTTGTATTGAGCTTCTCTAGTTCCTTTAGGACTTCCTCTTTTGTAAAGGGTCCTGAGTATACTCCATTGCCACCTTTATTGTCTCCTGTAATGGTGGGTCTGCAGCCATCCTGCTCCTTTGTGAATATGGAGCACAAATATCTGTTAAGGATTTCTGCTTTGTCCTTATTATCCTCAGTGGTCTCTCCATCTTCCTTCGTGAGTTTGACAATACCCCTTGTTGTCATTCTTTTTTCACTAACTTATCTATAGAAGGTTTTGTCTCCCTTTTTGACTTATCTGGCAATCCTCTCCTTTGTTGTTGCCTGCTGTCACACTGCTGTTGTACCATTTTGAGTATGTCAGTACGATGGTACAGTAATTTAGAATGCCCTCCTGCTCCCATTACCATGAAATTCACACTGATCACTTGTTTTTTTTTCCAGTTTTTATAGACAGTTGTAAGGAGGAACTTATTTTACCCCCCCCCGTCTTTTCCATGAACAAATAATGATATCAAATAATACCAAATAATGATGCACCAAAATGGTGCAGACTCTGCACCAGAAGACATATGAAGAAAGGCTAAAGGAGCTTAATATGTATAGTCTCGAGAAAATGAGGGAGAGGGGACATGATAGAAATTTTTAAGTACCTCAAGGGAATCAACAAAGTCCAAGACGGTAGCCTCTTTCAGAAAAAGAGATGTGCAAGAACAATTGGGCACAATTTGAAGATAGAGGAGGGACGGCTCAGAGGTAATATGAAGAAGTATTTCTGCATGGAGAGTGTCGTAGATGTATGGAACAGCCTTCCTGAAGAGGTCATGGAGTCAATAACAGTGGGTGAATTCAAGAATGCATGGGATAGACATAAAACAATTCTAGTGGGGGTAGTAGGAAGTAGGATGTTGGTTAACTAGGATCTGCAGCTTATCCATTAGGTAGGGAAATGGAGATTAGGTGGGCCAAGCTGTCCTTAGCTGCCATCAAATTCTATGTTTCTATGTTAGTTTAGTTATTTTTTTCCAGGTACCTTTCTAAATGATTATAAACAAAAATTCCAGGTGCTTCTCAGGATTCTTCCTGGGTGCTTAATCCAAAGAGGACGGCATCTCCCAAAGTACATAAGCAAACCAAAAACTTGTAGCACTCCTGGTCCCACAAATTAAACAATAGGCAGCACTCAAGGTTCAAATATGCAGTTTAATTCTGGAGCGTAACTGCTTCCCTAACACCTCTGCCTTACAATCAGGCCTTCGGTTAGTGATGAGTCAGCATGTTACAGGGGCTACCGTTATTCTGATAGCTTAAAGATACACACATTAATCATCAACAAACAATACACTTGAATACACAAAACAATTTTTTTTCTTTTTCAATAAATTGTGTCATTTCACACTGTCAGTTGGTCATAGAAAATTCACAATAGTGTAAAGAGTGACTTAATATTACCATGTAAGTAAAAACATAAAACCATTTCTCAAACAAGAACATGGCAAAAACGGGTGGGGGGACATAATAGGTATAACCACTCACATTAAACTGAGAAGAAGGGGTGGGGAACAAAAAAACATGCTCTGCAGAGATCAATCATCAAAAAAAAAATTTATTTTTGTAAACAAAATAATGTTTGTATTCAGAGAGAACACACACATATCACTACATTTAGAGGTATAGAAACATAGAAACATAGAATTTGATGGCAGATAAGGACCGCTTAGCCCACCTAGTCTGCCCATTTCCCTACCTAATGGATAAGCTGCAGATCCTAGTTATGCAACCAACCAACAGCCTAATGGAAGCCACAGTAATACAAAATTACAAATACAATTATTTCATTTCAGTTTTTATGGGATAACATTTTATTATGCTACTATAAAGTCCAGGATAACCTCGTATGGAGGAAATATCTTGGATATGTGGACTTCATACCAGACTTGGAGAAAAGACATGTAAAAATAATAAACTAATGTTTTTTTTTTTTGTTTTTGTTTTTTTGCTATCCTTCTCACTGCACCAGATTCCTCTTCTTCTGGGATCCCTAGGTTGTGTGTTCCTGTAGTCCTGCCCCAGGTACCTCCCTCCGGATACTGGCCTGCCTGTCCCCATCCTGCCTCGGTTTAATCCCCGTGCGGGGCTGAGAGGGGGGACTCACAATCCCCTCCCATGGTCCTTAAGTCTGCGTCGGAAGGCATGCCAGCTCCTTCTATGGAGCCTGGTTATGGGTGTTCTCGGGATGACTGGGTCCCATCTACGGGAATCCGGTGCAGGTTTTTCCATTTTCTCCTCGACCCACAGGATGTCCGCACACTGGGGAAGCCAAGGGGTGGAGCATGTTGCAATGTGCTTAATAGTCCAGCTCCCAGCAGACGTCCTCCTACCTTTCTGTGTGCAGTCTCACTGCACCTCCACCTGTGGTCACCCAGGTGGTGGTATCGCAGCAGGACATGCATCCCACCCCTCCCGGAGGAGCAGAGCAGCCACTGGGTGCTCAGTCCTCCTCCCCCCAGTCAACCCTCCAGTTGCCCTAGTCCATTCCCGCACCCGGGTCGCTGACGTCACAAGCGGTAGCCCTACCACTGTGCCGGTGGGCCAGCAATAATAAACTAATGTCAACTTAAGTACTTATTTGTTTTCATTTAATCTTCTAATACTAATAAATCTTATCAACCTATATATACAATTAATTCAAATTGTAACATACAGGAACTGGCTGATTCATACACAAAAAAGGGGGAAGACAGTTCTCACCAAGCAACTACTACATTAAATTCTTAGTTAGAGGATCTGAGGATCTAAAATATTCATTGTTCTTTTATGTAAGGATTAAAATCAACCTCTTCATTTTATCTTATTGGTTGTACTGTAGTCAACAATACTATCCATCTTGTTTCTTTTTGATTAAGTGGATTTAAATGATCGCCCTCTCTTTAAAATGGTGGGGCATAGTCTAGTGCCATGAACTTGAGATAAGCAGGATCACAGTTATGAAACTCAGCAAAATGGCTGCCAAGGGGGCTTCAGTCACTCTGGTTTATAATGGCCCTAACATTGTCTTGAACCTGTATCTTAAGTGGCCTTACTGTTTTGCCAACGTAATGTTTTATGCAAGAGCACTGCAAAATATATACTACAAATCCTATTACACATGTTAAAAAGTTCTTTACTGTAACTTTTCTACCATGTTTGGGATAAGTATAGATACCTCCCTCATTAGCATATCTACATACATTAAAGTGGCAACATTTAAAGAAGTCATTTGGTTTTGGACCTAACCACATTCATATTTCTCTTTTCTCAGGTCTAAAGTGACTTCTCACAAGCATGTCTTTAACATGTTCTGCTTTTTTATTGATAATTCACGGTTTATTTTCTATTTCTTTTTTCAAGTTCTCATCAGTTAATAAGACATGCCAGTGATTCGTTACAATATTGCCAACTTTACCTGCTATTTTGTTGTACTTTGTTGAAAATGTTACATTTTGATCTTCTTGGTTGTTTTTCACTTTAGGTCTAACTTTAGTAAGTGCATCAGCTAACAGCTCTTCACTGAAGCCACTTTCCATGAATCTAATAATTATTTCTTCTGCTTTTTGCTCAAATTTATTCTGGTTACTGCAGTTTCTCTTTGTTCTTATTAGCTGTCCATACAGGATTGAATTTATCAATATCTGAGGATGTGCATTACTGGCATGGAGAAAAGCATTTGCAGCTGTAGGTTTCCTATATCCTGCAGTGATGATTTCCCCGTTCTCAGATGTTCTTAATTCAATGTCTAAGAATGACACCTGTTTTTCATCAACGTGACTGGTAAATTGAAAACACTGAGTTGTGATGTTTAGAAAATTGATAAACTTATGAAATTCTGTTTCATTCTCATCCCACACATAAATGATGTCATCAATAAAGTGGAACCACAATACCACTCTATTGGTGAATCTATTTCTGTTAACATTCCAAACAAATTCATCCTCCCACTTACTGAATATTAAATTGGCATGAATGTGCCAAAGAGGTACCAATAGCTGTGCCGCATGTTTGTCTGTAGTATGTTTTATTAAACACAAAATTATTGTGCTCTAATATGAATTCCAAAGCTTGTGACAGGAATTTGTTTGGCACTGCAGCCCCTAAGGTAGGTTTAGACAAATAATATGGTACAGCTGCAAGATCCACATCATGTTTTATGGATGTGTAGAGGCTAGCTACATCAATTGTAGCCCAACTAAATGAGTCCGACCATTTTAATTCTTCAATTTGTTGCAATAAATGCATAGTGTCTCTAAAATGAGACCTTATTCCTGTAACATATTGTTTAAAAAAATTATCTATGTGCTTGTTCTCCTGACAAGACACCTTCACCGTATGTACTATCGACCATTGTGTACAGCTGTAACATGTATTTGGCTGTAGGATCTCCCTTAAGTACTTCATATGTATTTTTGTCATTTAGCAAATGCAACACTAATATATCTATAGAAGGTTTTGTCTCCCTTTTTGACTTCTCTGGCTGTCCTCTTCTTTGTTGTTGCCTGATGTCACACTGCTGTTGTACCATTCTGAGTCTGTCACTATAATGGTACAATAATTTAGAATGCCCTTGTGCTCCCATTACCATGTCATTCATGCTGATCACTTGTTTTTTTTCCCATTTTAGTTGACAGTTTTAAGGAGGAACTTATCCCCCCCCGTCTCTTCCATGAACAAATAATTATATCAAATAATACCATATAATGATGCACCGAAATGGTGCAGGGTCTGCACCAGAAGACATATGAAGAAAGACTAAAGGAGCTTAATATGTATAGCCTCAAGCAAAGGAGGGAGAGGGGAACATGATAGGAATTTTTTAAGTACCTCAAGGGAATCAACAAAGTCCAAGAGGGTAATCTCGTTCAGAAAAAGAGATGTGCAAGAACAACGGGGCACAATTTGAAGATAGAGGAGGAATGGTTCAGAGGTAATCCGAAGAAGTATTTCTTCATGGAGAGAGTTGTAGATGTATGGAACAGCTTTTCTAAGGAGGTCATGGAGTCAAAAACAGTGGGGGAATTCAAGAATGCTTGGGATTGACCTAAAGCAATTCTAGTGGGGGGAAGGAGGAAGTAGGCTGTTGGTTAACTAGGATCTTCAGCTTATCTGTTAGGTAGGGAAATGGGCAGATTAGGCGTGCCAAGTGGTCCTTATCTGCAATCAAATTCCATGTTTCTATGTTATTTATTTGTTTGTTTGTTTTCCAGGTACCTTTCTAAATGTTTGAAAAAAAAATTCCAGGTGTGTCTCAGGATTCTTCCTGGGTGCTTAAACCAAATAGGACGGCATCTCCCAAAATACATAAGCAAACCAAACACTTGCAGCAATCCTGGTCCCACAAATTAAACAACAAGCTCCTAGGTGATAGGTTTAAATGCTTCCTTGGCAAGCTTTTAAACTAGTCAAGAGGGGAGGCGCTGATAAAAGGCAGGAAATTTCAAGCCTCCCCACAAAACATAGCAGGTAGTAAGGTAAACACTGAGGTACAGAGCTCAACACAGGGCAGGACAGGGGTAAATGGAAAAATAGACAAGGACAATAAGAGCAGGGATGGGGGGAAAAAAGGATAAAGCCAACATTAAGTGGAGGGCAATGAGTACCAATGCCCATAGTCTGGGAAACAAGCTTCCTGAGCTAGTAGCCCTTATGGAAGATGAACAATTGGATATTGTGGCAGTCACAGAAGCATGGTACACCATGAACCATGACTGGGATGTCAACATACCAGGGTACACAATCTACAGAAGGGAAAGGGAAGGTAAAAGAGGAGGTGGAGTAGCTCTATACATAAGGGAAGGGATCAAAGCTACAGAACTAAAAAGTAAAGGGGGAGGACAAGAGGCACTCTGGGTCACCTTGGAGACAGGAAATGGCATCACAATCTGCACAGGGGTTGTATACAGACCCCCGTCTCAAGGGGAGGAAATGGACAACAAAATGATAGAGGACATTCTCAAAATGGCTGAAAAAGGGGAGATACTGTTGATGGGGGACCTGAATATGCCAGCTGTTAACTGGATAACATGTACTGCAGCCACATCCAAGAGCAGCGTCATTCTCGATGCCCTGCAGGGGGCAGGCCTTAAACAGCTAGTGTTGGAACCCACTCGGGAGGGAAGGAGCAATACTAGACCTGGTACTCTCAAATGGAGAAAGGATCACAAATTTAGAAGTCAGTAGACATCTGGGAACAAGCGACCACTGCACAGTGTGCTTCACAATGAGCACAACTATGGAGATGTGGCATACAAAAACAAGGATACTGAACTTTAGAAGAGCTGACTTTGGCAAAATGGGTGAATACCTGAAAAATGCACTAGCAAATGACCAAAAAGGAGGGGTGGAAGAACAATGGAGAAAAATCAAAACTGCCATCATGGAGGAAACAAGCCTTTGTGTGAAATAAATAAAGAAAACAAAGCGGAGTAAAAACCACTATGGTTCTCAAAAGAGATGGCAGGGAAGGTTAAGGAGAAAAAGGCTGCATTCAAAAAGTATAAGGAATCACAGAAGGAGCATGACAGGGAACTGTATCAATTAAAGCAGACAGAAGTGGGGAAGGCAGTCAGACTAGCAAAGGCCCAAACTGAGGAAAAAATAGCCAACTCAGTTAAAAAGGGGATAAAGCCTTTTATAGATACATTAGGGAGCATAGAAAGGTTAAAGGAGGGATAGTGAAGATTAATAAAGGAGAGGGGAGGTGGGCAGAGGGAGACAGTGAAAAGGCAAAGATACTGAATGAATTCTTTTGCTCAGTATTCACAAAAGAAGATGAGGAGGAGTTATCTAAACCAGACAATAGAAGCACTCTGGGTAGGGGGGTTGACACCAGTCCATTCACAGAAGAAAGAGTCCTGAAAGAACTCCTAAAATTCAAGGTGGACAAAGCAATGGGGCCTGATGGGATTCACCCCAGAATCCTAAAAGAACTAAGGGAGGACCTAGTGACACCACTGACCACGCTTTTTAACAGATCATGCCAGGATGGGGCGGTACCTGAGGACTGGAGGAGGGTAGATGTGATTCCCCTTCACAAAAGTGGGAGCAAGGCAGAAGCAGGAAACTACAGACCTGTAAGTTTGACCTCTGTGGTAGGGAAAATGATGGAATCACTTCTGAAAGAAAGAATTGTTGAGTACCTAGAGGTCAGCGGGGCACAGGACCCAGAGCAGAATGGATTTACAGCAGGAAGGTCATGTCAGATGAATCTAATTGATTTCTTTGACTGGGTGACTAAAGTAATAGACCAGGGAGGGGCTGTGGATGTGGCCTACCTAGACTTTAGCAAGGCATTTGACACAGTCCCACACAAAAGATTAATAATCAAGTTAGCCAGCCTGGGAGTGGGTCCCAGGGTGGTAGCCTAGGTAGCAAATTGGCTGCACAACAGGACACAAAAGGTAACAGTGAATGGAACACATTCCAAAGAAAGGGGGGTTACTAGTGGAGTACCTCAGGGCTCAGTACTGAGTCCAGTCCTCTTTAACATCTTTATAGGTGACATTGCAGAGGGTCTGGAGGGAAAGGTATGCCTCTTTGCAGATGACACAAAGATATGTAACAGAGTTGATACACAAGGGGGGTGGAAAAGATGAGAAGGGACTTAGCAAGGTTGGAGGAATGGTCAGACATATGGCAACTTAGATTCAATACAAAGAAGTGCAAAGTAATGTACCTCGGAAACAAAAACCCAGGGAAAGAGTACACAATAGTAGGGGAGGTACTAACAACAACAAAAATGGAAAGGGACCTGGGGGTAGTCATATCAGATGACCTAAAGGTGGGTAAGCAATGTGAAAAGTCAGTAAGGAGAGCCAGGGGGATACTGGGATGCATAGAGAGGGGCATCACAAGTCAAAAAAGGGAAGTGGTTATCCCTCTGTACAGACAGTTGGTGAGACCCCATCTGGAGTACTGTGCGCAGTTTTGGAGACCTCATCTACGTAAGGACATAGACAGGATGGAAGCTGTCCAGAGGAAGGCAACTAAAATGGTGCAGGGTCTGCAGCAGAAACCATATGAAGAGAGACTGAGAGAGCTTAATATGTATACTCTTGATGAAAGGAGGGACAGGGAGGACATGATAGAAACGTTCAAGTACCTCAAGCGAATCAACAAAGTCCAGGAGGGTAGCATCTTTCAGAAAAGAGATGTGTAAGAACAAGGGGGCACAATTTAAAGATAGAGGGGGGATGGCTCAGAGGTAATGTGAGGAAATTTTTTTTCACGTAGAAAGTGGTGGATACATGGAACAGTCTTCCTGAGGAGGTCATTGGGTCTAAAACAGTGGGGGAATTCAAACATGCATGGGACAGACACAAGGCAATTATAGTGGGGAGTTGCAGGAAGTAGGCTGTTGGTTAACTAGAATCTGCAGCTTATCCAGTAGGTAGGGAAATGGGCAGACTGGGTGGGCCAAGTGGTCCTTATCTGCCATCAAAGTCTATGTTTCTATGTTTCTATGTAATAGGCAGCACTCAAGGTTCAAATATGCAGTTTAATTCTGGAGTGTAACTGCTTCCCTAGCACCTCTGCCTTACAATCAGGCCTTCAGTTAGGGATGAGTCAGCATGTTGCAGGTGCTACCTTTATTCCAATAGCTTATAGATACACATATTAATCATCTACAAACAATACACTTAAATACACAAAACTAAAATGTTTTTTTTTCTTTTTCAATAAATGGTGTCATTTTACAATGTCAATTGGTCATAGAAAATTCATGATAGTGTAAAGCGTGATTTAATATTACCATTTAAGTAAAAACATAAAACCATTGCTCAAACAAGAACATGGCAAAACGGGGGGCATAATAGGTATAACCACTCACATTAAACTGAGAGGAAGGGGTAGGGAACAAAAAACAATTGCTCTACAGAGCCCAATCACCACAAAAAATATGTATTTATTTTTTTAAACAAAATACTGTTTGTTTTCTGAGAGAACACATACATCACTACATTTAAAGGTATGGGAGCCACAGTAATACAACATTACAATTACAATTATTCCCTTTCATTTTTTATGGGATAACATTTCATTATACTACTATAAATTCCAGGATAACCTCATATGGAGGAAATATCTTGGATCTGTGGACTTCATACCAGACTTGGAGTAAAGACATGTAAATATAATAAACCAATGTTAACTTAAATACATATATATTTTTTTTCATTTAATCTTCTAATGCTAATAAATCTTATCAACCTATACATACAATTAATTCAAATTATAACATACAGGAACTGGCTGATTCATACACAAAAAAGGGGGAGGACACAGGTGAGTATAGTTCTCACCAAGCAACTACTACATTAAATTATTAGTTAGAGGGTCTGAGGGTCTGAAATATTAATTATTCTTTTATGTAAGGACTAAAATCAACCTCTTCATTTAATCATATTGGTTGTACTGCAGTTAACAATACTATCCATCTTGTTTCTTTTTGATTAAGTGCATTTAAACAATCACACCCTCTTTCAAATGGTGGGGCATAGTCTAGTGCCATGAACTTGAGATAAGCAGGATCACAGTTATGAAACTCAGCAAAATGGCTGCCAAGGGGGCTTCAGTCACTCTGGTTTATAATGGCCCTAACATTGTCTTGAACCTGTATCTTAAGTGGCCTTACTGTTCTGCCAACATAATGTTTTATGCAAGAGCACCACAAAATAGATAATACAAATCCTATTACACATGTTAAAAAGTTCTTTACTGTAACTTTTATACCATTTTTAGGATGAGTTTAGATACTTCCCTCATTAGCATATCTACATACATTATGGTGGCAAAATTTAAAGAAGCCATTTTGTTTTGGACCGAACCACGTTCGTTTTTCTCTTTTCTCAGCTCTAAAGTGACTTCTCACAAGCATATCTTTAGCATTTTTGGCTTCTTTATAGATAATTTGCGGTTCATTTCCAATTTTTTTTTCAAGATCTCATCTGTTAATATGACATGCCAGTGATTTGTTACAATATTGCCAACTTTACCTGCAATTTTGTTTTACTTAGTTGGAAATTTACATTTTAATCCTCTTGGTTGTTTCTCACTTTAGGTCTAAGTAGGTTCTTTCTTTCTAATGTATTAACTTTACTAAGTGTATCAGCTAACACCTCTTCACTGTAGCCTCTTTCCCTGAATCTAATTATTATTTATTCTGCTTGTTGCTCAAATTCCCTTTGGTTACTGCAGTTTATTTTTGTTCTTATCAGCTGTCCATGTGGGATTGATTTTATCAATCTCTGAGGATGTGCATTACTGGCATGGTGAACAGCATTTGCAGCTGTAGGTTGCCTATATCCTGCAGTGATGATTTCCCCATTCTCAGATGTTTTTAATTCAATGTCTAAGAATGACACCTGTTTTTTTATCAACATGACTGGTAAATTGAAAACATTTAGTTGTTTTGTTTAGAAAATTGATAAACTGATAAAATTTTGTTTCGTTCTCATCCCACACATAAATGATGTCATCAATAAAGTGGTACCATAGTACCACTTTATTGGTGAATCTATTTCTGTTAACATTCCAAACAAAATCATCCTCCCACTTACCCAATGTTAAATTGGCATAAGAGTGTGCCATAGAGATACCCTTAGCTGTGCCGCATGTTTGTCTGTAGTATGTTTTATTAAACACAAAATAATTGTGCTCTAAGATGAATTCCAAAGCTTGCAACAGAAATTCTTTTGGCACTACATCCCCTAAGGTAGGTTTAGACAAATAATATGGTATCTGCAAGACCCACATCATGTTTTATGGATGTGTAGAGGCTAGCTACATCAATTGTAGCCCAACTAAATGAGTCTGACCATTTTAATTCTTCAATTTGTTGCAATAAATGCATAGTGTCTCTAATATGAGACCTTATTCCTGTAACATACTGTTTCAAAAACTGATCTATGTGCTTGTTCTCCTGACAAGACACCTTCACCGTATGCACTATCAACCATTGCATAGAGCTGTTACATGTATTTGGCTGTAGGATCTCCCCTAAGTACTTCATATCTATTTTTGTCATTTAGCAAATGCAACACTAATATATCTATAGAAGGTTTTGTCTCCCTTTTTGAATTCTCTGGCTATCCTCTCCTCTGTTGTTGCCTGATGTCACACTGCTGTTGTACTATCCTGAGTATGTCACTACAATGGTACAACAATTTAGAATGCCCTTGTGCTCCCATTACCCTGACATCCACATTGATCACTCATATTTTTCCAGTTTTTACTGACAGTTATAAGGAGGAAATTATTTCATCCCCCCCATATCTTCTATGAACAAATAATGATAATACCAGTTATTTTTTTTTCCAGGTATCTTTCTAAATGTTCCCTTTTACAGTGGAGTCCACAACTGGAGGACTGCAGCTACTATGTACTCCACCCATTGGTAGATTCATGACACTTCTGGCTGGCATTTCAAACTGATGATTATGCACAGTGTCTTCTGCCCCCCATTACAATATCTGTTGAGTGGATTCATTTTTTGTTTTTTGTTTTTTTGTTGTTGTATGTTGCTGCAAGTTGATATTAGTTAATGATATTAATAAAACTCTCTATGTTGGGAACATGACCTGTCTGAATCTCTCAAAGGAAAAAAGTGCATGTAGTCTGGGAGACATGGTCTGTGCTAAAATACATTTACTTCTGTTTAACTTGCTCAAAATGAATGTTTCTTGCTGCAAACTCAAGAAAAGATCCGATGTTGCACTTTAGCCCATACACTATAAAAGAGAATGGATAGGCCGCAGTGAATAATAACACTGCATTCATTTCTCAAGGTTGTCATGACAACCATAGACCTCTCGAGCTTCCCTCTTGATCTATACTTGGTTGTTGTGACAACCTTTCAAAGTGAACACAGCATTTGTGTTCACTGTTGCCCATCCATTATCCTCAATGCATATTACAAAATAACATTCCTTGGATTGCTTAAACTGCGAAATAATTTTGCACAGATTGTGGCAAATTAATTCATGGTTCATAAAAATTACAGTCTACTAAGCTGTAAAATCATTTTACTTTTCAAATGTCAGAATTCTGCTACCAATAGAATTGCACAGAATTATGCAGAATTTTCAGAAACTCCATGGAATTCCATTTTGCCAGAACTGGAAATTTCTGCAAAGCACTATTTTGTGCCTATCCCCCAACTGGATCAACAGCAGGGGCTTTCGATGCTTTTATGATTCAGTGGGCATTTTGATGTGGCACTCAGCAAAAACAAAGGTAATTCAATGTTAACTTATGCATTATTAATAGTGATGGTACCCAAGTGAGCAATACAAACGCAAAACATGAAGGATCAACTCCTATGAGGTGCCAAAGTGTATTTCTTTTTTATTCCACCACAATAATCAACATTCCATGGCAATGCCATTGTTCAGGACTGGTGGTTTCTTAAAAGGGTTGCTTGCAAGTGCCATTGGAAACAAATTATGCATATGGCTTGTAAAGTAAATCAACTTTCCAAACCTCCAGGGCACCTATTCATTAATCACTGCTGCCACTGAATCATTGTGGTATAGCTTATCAAAGTGTTCCAGAACCGTCGACTCTCTATTCAGAGGCCAGCTCAGTAATGTCACAAAACCACAAACAGTTAGGGGTCATGCTCAGTAAAAGCCTAGCCTTGAGTAACCATACTTATATTTCTAAATTGGCCACCACACAAAACCCCGAACCTGGCATTTAAACAGGGTCAAAAGCAAGTTGTCCAGTGAGTCAAAATAAGATGTGATCCTCCTTATGCTATTGCCAATAGTAGACTACGATAGCATCCTCTGGCATGGTATATCTGCATTTGTATTGAGCCAGTTAGCCAATAGCATGGTTCAGAAGCTACCTCTCTGGGAGGGTCCAAAAAGTGAAAATCCTGGACACTTTCTCTGACACCCTTAGTGTTAACACAGGCATTACTTAAGGCTCTATCCTTGGCCCTCTACTGTTCAGCCTGTTCTTAAACAACCTCCCTCAATCGGTAAACGACCAGTTACTACTGTATGCAGATGATGTGGTCCTATATTCATGTAAGTCTGACCCCTACATACTGGAAAAGCAAATGCAGGCTAATCTCACTATGGCTGAGCACTGGTTCCTTCAATCAAAACCGCTACTCAATTATAAAACAACTTAAGACTATGTTTGTTGCATCATCACATAACAAACACCGCACTCACCAACTTTGCACTCATAACAATCAGAATATTTCCCTGGAGATGGTTCAAACATTTAAATGCTTAGAATTGACACTGGACTGCCCCCTCTTGTTTAACCAACACATAGACACAGTCACAAAGTCGTTAAATGCAAAACTAGTATTACTGTACAGACACCGGAAAGGCCTGACTTCTGAGGCACTCAAAACTGCTGTAAATAGCTCAGTCCTCTCAGTGATAGTACTATGGTCTAGCAGTATATGGGGCTGCCTCCCAAACTGCTATGAAATGTATCAAAACAACACTAAACAAAGCATGTCGTTTAGTCCTTGGTGTACCCCATCTCACTCACACCTGCGAGTTGTACACTCAAACAAAATGGCTCAACCTTGACAGTTGCTTCCAGTATCAAGTATGCATGCTCACCAAGAAGTCTATGCTAGGACTTACCACCCAAGACCTGCAAAGCCTCCTTAGCTGACCTAATTCCATCAGATGCACTAAGGGTACAAACAGCCATTGTTCAGGACTGGTGGTTTCTTAAAAGGGTTGCTTGCAAGTGCCATTGGAAAAAAATTATGCATATGGCTTGTAAAGTAAATCAGCTTTCCAAACCTCCAGAGCACCTATTCATTAATCACTGCTGCCACTGAATCACTACAGTAAAGCTTCTCAAAGTGTTCCAAAACCATCAACTCTCTGCTTTCAGAGGTCAGTTCAGTAATGTCACAAAACCACAGATAGTTAGGGGTCATGTTCAATAAAAGCCTAGCCTTGAGTAACCATACTTATATTTCTAAATTGGCCACCACACAAAACCCTGAACCTGGCATTTAAACCGGGTCAAAAGCAAGTTGTCCAGTGAGTAAAAAAAGATGTAATCCTCCTTATGCTATTGCCAATAGTAGACTGTGATAGCATCCTCTGGCATGGTATATCTGCATTTGCATTGAGCCAGTTAGCCGATATCATGGTTCAGAAGCTGCCTCTCTGGGAGGGTCCAAAAAGTGAAAATTCTGGACACCTTCTCCGACAGCCTTAGTGTTAACACAGGCTTTCCTCAAGGCTCTATCCTCTGCATCCCTTTCCATGGAACCACACAAGGCCAAAGGTCCTACGAATACCGGGCACCACTTTGGCTTAATGCACTTGACCTAGGCATCACAAAAGAGGACAAAATAGACCCCTTTAAAGATAAACTCTGGGTGGCCCCTACCACAAACAGGAACTGTGACTGTGAGACCTGACCTCCCCCACACTCTTCCCTCCTCTTTTCTGCTACCCTCATTCTAATCTGCACCAAGGGTGTAGCTACTGATACTCCAAGTAAGCCACGGCGTACCAAGTTTAGTAGCAAGAGGTAGCAAACAAGCTGGCCAGCATTGCTCTGCCCTCTCTAGTCCATTGCATTTAAATTCCTTTGTTTGGCTTTGCAGGCTTTCTTTTCTCTTTCAGCTTTGTTTTTTGGGGGTGGCAGAGTGGACCTCAGACGTTGAAGCTGAAGATCTCAATTAGGTCTGCATGGTCTGCCTGCATAATGATTGGCTGTGGCATCTGGTAGGGGGGGTGGCAAGTCTTGGGCAGTAAGTTTAAATGCCCCAGCAAAGTTAGAAGCCATACTATTAGTTCAGTTGTACTGGAAGAGAGAGAAGCAATAAAAGAACTGAGGAGCAGCAGATGGAAGAAAAGACTCAGAGCCGGCTAAAAGAATGAAGACTTCATGTGGAGTGGCAAGTGGAGCAAATCTGCCTACCTGCAGGGGAGAGAGAAGAAATTGCTGCCGTGGTCTTGGACTCATGGTGTAGTCAGTGGCATTTACCAGTGGGCAGCGAGCACCACACTAGCAGCGCAGACAGACAGCAGGTCTAGTGTGGGAATCATTATTGTATTGGAGCCAGGAACCTTGGACTCGAGTCATGGGGGTGCAGCAGTATGGCAGGCTGGTGTACAAATCTGAAATCCCTGGCTACACCCCTGATCTGCTCCCTTGCCTCTCCTCTCTTCTTGCTAACTAACACTCCCCTAGTAGGCTCCAGGTCCCCACCTCAGTACCTCCCCAGTGAGTCTAGCCCTCCTTCGTGACTACACTCTTTAGCACTTAAGACAAAAGAACTGCTGCCCATCAAGTTCTCGCCTCCTTGCACATAGTATTAGTTAATTATTTTACAGACTATATCATCCTCTCTTTCCTACCTGATTCACTCTATATCCTGTAGATTCTCAAGTTGTTCACTTAACAACCTGTCAACCTAGCTAGCTTTAAATTATGTGTCTGTATATTTTTAGTTATGTACTCTCTGATATTGTAATTATGTAACCTCTGTAACCTGATGTACTCATGTCTTTCTAGGCATGGAATCTCCTTGTATCTGCTTATGTAAATGTATCCATTGTAAATGATGTTTTGCTCATGTATTACTATGATGTGGAACCTCTGTAAAAGAGCCTTTGGCTTAAAGGTACTTCCTAGAAATAAATAAATTAATTAATGTATTTATTTATTTATTTATTAATAAATAAGTTACCCATATGATCCAATAACATCTTGGGCCTGATTCACATAAGCTCCAAGAATGCCACAAGCCCTGGGTGTGTGAAACATATGGTGCACAGGCCTTATGGCATTCCTTAGCTAGCGATAGGAATTCTTTATCCTGTGCACTGATTCCTGCAAGTTAGAGTAGCTTTCTCTAGTCTAGCTTGTGGCAATCCTGGGTATCCTTTTTAAGGGGTTTGCACCAAATATTTGACTCAAAGTGGTGTAAAGTGAGAAAAGTGTTGCAAATGCACCCAATCTTCTTGAATCAGTTGCATGTTGTGCAAGAGTTTTGGCATATATGTGCCACCCACAGGGGTTAAGGCAGGGCTTGGCTAAAGACCTGCATTGCCTTTTGTGAATTGGGCCCCATATGTTGATTGACACTTGGTGCCAAAAGATTAACTTACCATAGTACTACATTTATTCATTGAGGTATAATGAAGGGTTAGGTTATGGTCCATTAATCCAATCCAGGGGGAGGTCATGATACATGAACTGTATACAAGGGTCTTATTACTCCAGCATTGATAAACAAAGGTAACCCAACCCCTGGAGAACCTTAATGCTAATATTGAACTAAAAAAAAGTTTTTAATTTTTTAAATGATTGTTTAAAAGTTAAAATTCTAACTGCTCTGTTGTACTTGAGGAGTTGCAGCTGTTAATGTGACCCAGTTAGAATGATGTCTGCCAATCAAAATGCTTCATTTCCAGTCACTGTTTTCTAATAAAAGTATATAGTTGCTGTACAAGACTTCTCTTATGGGATAAGAGTGTCATCCCATACAATTGAAGTGAGAAGACTACAAAAGCAAAGCTGAGCAGTTTTGTCTGCCAAACAGTGTGAGATTGCAAACTGTATGATCTGGTGTTAAGAGTATAAGCTTGAGAACCAAGAGACCACAGGTTCAAACCCTGTTAGAGCACACATACTCACTGTGGGGCCCTGGGCAAGTCACTTAGTTTAATACTCCAGTTCACCCAGCTGTAGAAGTAGGACACCAATGGAATGAGATGTTGCATCACAGCTGGGCTATCGTGGATAAATAAACAGTGAAACAAGCTTTTATATTATAAAATAGGTCATTTACTATGACAGACATCTGCAAAACATATATTACCTTATTATAAATCACTTGAGTTGGCTAGAGTGATTTATAATAAGCTTGCCATTCCGTTTGTTTATTTAGATTTCACATGTATCACTAGCACTCTTCCACTGCCTCTGAAGTGGATCGCTTCACTTTTAGCATTCCTGCTTGAGATACTGTAACAACCTGTAAGCAGGATAAGACGGCCAGTGGTTCTGATCTCTGATTGGCCTGATTGGTTTAGGAATTAGTTTAGGAATTCAAAATTAAGCAATTTTCTGATCAAAGTCAAACACATGCTCAATCGATGATGACATAGAAACATGGATTTTTTTGCAGAAAAGGAACTTTCAGCCCATCCAGTCTACCCCTTGTCCCTGCCTATTCCATCATTACTGGCCATAGTTGATCATAGGTGACACTCCCTCCCCCGTTTCTCTACCTAATAGACCCCTGTTCCAATCCCACGCATGCCTGAAGCTCCACACAGTCTTTGCCCCCACTACCTCCTCTTGCTAACTAACACTCCCTTAGTAGGCTACAGGTCCCCACCTCAGCACCCCTCCAGAGAGTCTAGCCCTCCTTCATGACTACACTCTTTAGCACTTCAGACAAAAGAACAGCTGCCCATCAAGTTCTCACCTCCTTGCAGGCTGTTCCAGTCCTTCACCACCCTTTGTGCAAAGAAGTATTTCTGCATATCTCTCCTAAACTTCCCCCTCTTAGCTTCACTGCATGCACCCTTGTTATAGTGCCTTCCTTTCTCTGAAATAGACCCTGCACTTGCACCTTGTTCACTCCTGTGAGGTACTGGTAGATTTCAATCATGTCCTCCCTCGCTTTCCTCTCTTTCAGGGAGTACATTTATTTATTTTTATTTACTTTTTTTATTTAAACATTTGGTAACTGGGAAAGGCATACTGAGCCAAGGCTTGTTTCCCAGTGCAACTCAGTTCCTGCAGCCTTTCCTTGTATGGGTTCTTATGTTATCCCCTCACCATTTTGGCTGCCCTCCTGTGTACTGCCTACACACTTTCAATATTCTAGTGGAGGTGCAGCCTCATGAACTAGACACAGTACTCCAGGTAGCGCCTCATCAGTGAGCAATACAATGGCAGCACCACCTCCCTCCTCCTGTTACAAATCCCTCTCCCAATGCACCTCAGCACCCTGCTAGCCTTTCCCACTGCTTCATCACACAGCCTAGCTATCTTTAGGTCATCAGATATGATGTCCTTATTTCTTGTTCTTGCTTGGTGACTGTTAGCTCTACTCCCCATGTTATACATAGCATCAGGGTTCTGCAGCCCTAAATGCATAATCTTGCACTTGTTATCATTGAAAGGCAGCTGCCATCCCCGACAAAATTCCTCTAGCTTCCTCAGATCCCTTTGCATTCTCTCTACCCCTTCTTGAGTGTCAGTGCTGTTGTAGATTTTAGTACCATCTACAAAGAGACACACCTTACCCTCAAGCTCCTCTGCAACACTGAAAAGGACCAGTCCCAGGACAAAGCCCTGTGGCACCCCACTTGACACTCTTCTTTTGTCTTAGTGGCTACCATCTAATTCCACCCTTTGCCACCTATCCCTTAACCAGTTTGATATCCAACTTGTCACATTCTTCCCAGGCTGCTTAGTTTCTTAACTAGCCTCCCCTGTGGCACAGTGTCAAAAGCCTTACTGAAGTCTAGATAGGTCACGTCTGTGACGTAGACAGCCAGCTCTGAGTGCTCTGAGTGGTGTATTTATTTTTTTTATTACATATAAAATATGTGATGGGAAGGTCAGTTTGAGGAAACTGCAATCTTGCTGAACGGACACATAAACCCCCACCCCGGGATAAGTTCAAAGGATAGGAGGTATTTTAAACTGCAGATATCTGGGGTGCAATTACCATGTCAATTTGCTTTGATCCCAGGAAATGAAATTAGCCATTCATGGCATCCCCAGGGGAATCACTTGATTTTTCTCTAGGTGTCATATGGAAAAAGCTTGCATGGGTTAAGAATAACCTTCCAGAAACCAGCTCATTTCATCAATGAGGTTGATGGCTGGGCCAAACGGGACCCAGATGAATTTGGAAGGCTAAATATACATTCCTGGGGAACCCTTGAATTACATCAGAGAGACCTTTGAGGTGTAGATTCCAAGGCACAGATGGGATTAAAGAGGAAAATACACTTTTGCTTGAATACAGTGACTTAGAACAAAGAACCTTTAGAGATGTATGTGTAGCAGAGCACAAACCAGTTTGGTCTGGTTAACCTGAGGAGGAAAGGCAGTGAGGTCAACTATTATGTTTTTTTTTAAATATTCTATTTGGACATCCTGTATTATAAAATATAGATTTTGATACACCAAGGCGGAGTTAGTGACCTCATGAGAAGGCCGGCTCAGAACTATGTTTAATTGCTGAGAGAACCTGGACAGAGACACACATGACAATAATTTTGACTGAGAGAAGAGAGACCATCAAAGCACTGAAGTAAGGACCTTAGACAATATTAGTCTGAAGTTATTAATTGTAGGAACTGGACTTTTACCTGTTTGTTTTAAGGCTGTATGTGTTGGGAGATATATTTGTTCTGTATTTATTGTTCTGTTTTGATATTTTAAACTAAAGAGATATCTTTACAATGGAAACTGTCTGGAGTACCTTGACATTTCTTTTTAAGTGGAGCCTTTAAAGGTTATCAGTAACACTGTGTATGGGCTTATTGTATACCAAACTGGGAAATGGATAGAGTTCTCTAAAGTCTTGCATAGAGTTCTAAGGGTTAATTTGAAAGACCTGGTTGGGTGCCCATAGGCAAAGAATTCTGGCCCCTCAAAGACAGAATTATCTGAGCCTGATAATTGGGTACACTAACAAGATGTTATTAATTTGAATGCCTCCAAGCTTGAGACTAAGGTGACTTGAACCCACAAAACACACAAGAAGGTTACCTTGTTCTTTTCACTGTACACAAATCATACACTCAGAGGTTGCCACTTTGGGAGTAGAGGACCGACCAGCTGAGCAAGTTTGTGACAACTTCCACTACTCTCCCTTGATCCACCTCCCTGGTAAACCAATCAAAGAAATCTAAGAGATTAATTTGACATGACCTCCCCCTGTGAAACCATGCTTTCCGTGGTTCTGCAGCCTTTTTGCTGCCAGATGCTCCACAAGCCTCTCCTTCAATAGTGCCTCCATTAACTTCCCCATCACTGATGTAAGACAGTCAGGCAATAGCTGCTAGCATCCTTCCTACTGCCGCTTTTGTGCAGAGCGACCACATCGGCCTATCTCCAGTCCTCTGGAACTTGCCCTATCTCCACTGAGGTGCTAAAAAGCATTACAAGAGGGGCAGCCAGCACTGTGCTCAGTTACTTTAGGATCCTTGGATGAATCCCATCCAGTCCCAGTGTCTTATCCTCCTTTAAGGCTTCCAGACCCTTATGGACCTTCTGCACTGAGAATGGACTTGTGTCCACTCTCCCCTCTCCCTGTTGCTTACTGTAACATGCTGGTCCATTCATCCACCCTCTATCATGTAGACATAGCAGAAGTAATGATTTAGTACTGTATTTCCACTTTCTCTTGATCTTCCTCTGTGCAGTCCCCCTGCCCTCCTGATTCTCATTATCCTTTTCCTTGTCTTCCTCTTTTTCTCCACATTCCTTAAGAAGGTCTTGTTCCTTTTCTGACCTCTTTAGCTCTTCTCTCCTCTGTTAATGCTTTAGCTTCCCTCACTCTCCCGCCTGTCTCCCTCTGTTTTGCCAGATATGTCTCCATGTCTTCATCCTTCTCAATCAATCAATCTTTATTTTTAAAAAGCACCTTTCCAAAAACCAAGGCACCTGTACAAATAATCAATAAATAAAACACATCAATAAATAAACAATACAGCAAATAAAATCAATAAGTAAAACAGCGGCCATAGAAACATAGAAAGTGACGGCAAGGGGACTGCATGGTCCATTTAGTCTGCCCATAAGCCTAGCCCCCTCCCTTAACTGCTATTCAGTGTTATAATACCTTTGTGCCTATCCCATGCCTTCTTGAATGATCCGACTAACCAAGTCTCCACAACCTCTGGAGGAAGGCCATTCCAAGTATCCACCACCCTCAGGGTAAAGAAGAACTTGCTTGAGTTACTCTTGAACTTCTTCCTTTCAGCTTCATGCCATGCCCCCTCGTTCTTGCATGATTCTTGATCTGAAATAGGTCCTGAACCTGGACCTTGTTTATTCCCTTCAAGTACTTGAAGGTTTCGATCATGTCCCCCCTTTCTCTTCTTTGTTCCAGGGAGTACACGTTTAGGTCATGCAGACATTCCTCGTATGTCTTGTCGTGGAGTCTAAGTATCATTTTTGTAGCTCTCCTTTACACTGTCTTCAGTCTGCCTATGCCCTTTCTGTGGTAAGGTCTCCAGAACTGCACATTGTACTCCAGGTGAGGCCGTACCATGGATCTGTACAGTGGCATAATCACCTCCCTCTTTCTACTTGTAATTTCTCTTCCTATGCAGCCTATCATACTGTTTGCCTTTAACGCTGCTTTTTCATACCACTTGGATGTTTTCAGGACATCTCTTATAATCACCCCCAGATCCCTTTCCTGCTTTGTGGCTTCCAATTTCACTCCACACAGGAGGTATTCCTCATAAGGATTTTTCCTCCCTAGGTGCATGACCTTGCACTTTTTGGTGTTGAAATTAGTTGCCAAGTTTTCGTCCACTATCTAGTCTTTAAAGATCAGCCCTCATCTTTCAACTCCCACCAGACTGAATATCCTATTACATATCTTTGTGTAATCTGTGAATATACACACCTTGCCTTCTAGACCCACAGATATGTCACTGAGAAAAATATTGAAGAGGATAGGTTCCAGCACCGATCCCTGTTTCACACCACTAGTTACATCTCTCTTCTCTGATAGTTAGCCATTTACCAGTACCCTCTAAGTCCTTCCACTAAGCCAGCTCTGTACCCAGTTTACCACTTTATGCCCAACTTCTATACTGGCAAGTTTGTTCAATAGTCTTCTGTGTGGGATTGAGTCAAAGGCTTTGCTGAAGTCTAGGAATATTACATCCACAGCACTATCCTGATCTACTGTCTTTGTTACCCAATTGAATATATCTATTAGGTTTGTCTGGCATGATCTTCCTGTGGTGAAGCCATGCTGTCTTGGTCCATTATATCATTTTCTTTGAGAAAGAATATAATTCTTTCCTTAATTAGGGTTTCCAACATTTTGTTGACAATTGAGGTCAGGCTTACTGGGTGGAAATTTCCAGCACTTTTCCTACTGCCATTTTAATGAAGAGGGACAACTGTGGCCTTCTTCCAGTCTGTAAGAACTTCCCCAACCTCAAGCGAGAGGTTGAACAGTTCAGTCAGCGGTGCCACCAGGTCTTCCCTAAGTTCCTTCAGTATTCTGGGGTGTATTTCATCAGGACCCATGGCCTTGTCAACCCTAAGTTTTTTTTAGCTCCTTCAGGACACTATTCCTTGTGAAAGTTGCAGAATTCATATTGCTGCTGTCTGCACTTTTTCTGTCAAGGTGGGACCATAACCTTCTACTTCCTTAGTAAATACTGAGCAAAAATATCTGTTAAGGATTTCTGCTTTGTCCTTGTCATCCTCTGTGCAATCCCCATCTTCCCCTTTTAAGTCTAACTATGCCTCCACTGATTTTCCTTTTCTCCATGATATATTTAAAGAAGATCTTGTCCCCATTTTTGACCTCCGAGGTGATCCTTTCTTCTGTTTGCAGCTTAGCCACCCTGATTTGCTTTCCTGCTTCCTTCAGTTTCTCCTTGTATGTGTCTTTTTCTTTTTCACATTCTGTTTGCTTATATCTTTTGAAGGCCATCTATTTCTCCCTGACCTTGGCAGCCACTTCCTTGGAGAACCACAGGGGTTTTCTTCTCTTCTTGGATTTATTCACACATTTCATACATTGTTTTGATGCTCCTATGATAGTTTCCTTTAGAGAGGCCCAATATTTATTTTCACCCTCTGTCCATGTTAACTTATTTTTTTTTATATTTAACTTTTTTTACTCCTCCGGAGCCGCCCGCCACCCTATCCTTCCACCCGGTCATGGGCCGCCGGCTTCTGCTTTCCAGATCGGCCACCGCCCCCGATAACCCGTGGCTTACCCCCCACGGTGGGGCCCGCGGCACCCCCCTCATATATGCTGCGGGCACTGGAGCTAGGTCGGGGCCTGGCCTGGAAGCACATTGAAGCCGCGGCGAACTTCATCCATGACGGCTGGCAGCTCCTCCTCCTTTTTCCGGTTTTCTCCCAGGGGAGGCGGGGTCGTGCAATGACGCCAGCGTCCATCCCGCCTCCTTCCATACTGAGTGTCAGCTGCGTGGAACTCCTGGTCTCCACCAGGGGTCCCCAGCGTGCCAAAGACTGCCCACACCCTCCCCCAGGTAGGAGAGCTGCCCATTGGATGCTCAATCCTACTCCCCGGCCAGCCCTCCGACGATCCGGGTCCGTTTCCGAACCCGGGTCGCTGGCATCACAAACAGAAATCCACGCTGCGCCGACGGGCCGCCATGTTAACTTAGCCAGGTTAAGTCTGAGCTTTTCCCTCATTTTATCAAAATATGCACATCTGAAGTTGAATATTTTAGTTTTAGTATGCTTAATTTCTTTCTAAATGCTATTTTCTTCTCCTTCACTGCCTTTGTCTGCAACCTCCTTAGAGAACCAGAGGGGCCTTTTCCTGGCCTATACCCTCTTTCTCTTGCTCACTTCCTTCAAACAGCATGCCATTGCCTGGGCTATACCCTCCTTAAATTTTCTCTATTGAGCCTCCACTGCTCCTCTGCCCCTCACCAAGGCATTCTCTCAAACTGTTTCCCATTTTTTTAAATATACACTCCTGAAGTCCAGTACCCTAGTCTTAGTGTGTCTAGTCTTAGTGTGTCTTCTTCCTGTCCTATCTGTATACCACACTGTAATGTACAGTGATCATTTATACCCAAGGGACTACCCACTGTGATTTCAGCAATGTCGTCTGTCTGTGTTTGTAAGCATCAAGTCCAGCACTGCTTCTTAGTGGATTCCAAAACCAGCTGCTGGAGAAATGCCCCTCGTACAGAGTCGAGAATGGCCCTGCCTCTTGGTGTAGCTGTGGTAAGAATACCCCATCCACATCCAGTAGATTATTTATTTATTTATTGGAGATCAGAATTCCAAACCTTTGAGTCAGGGACTCTTTTGCAAAGGCTCCACATCAAGAACAACAAACACAGAGTATTCAAAGTAGGCATCACATTAAAACAAGCAATTTACAACTTTCGAGAGGTATAATGACAAACCCCAAGTCATCACTGGTTACACTAAAAGGACCTGGTAAGAAGCAACATACATAGAGTAATCAGAGTAAAGCATCAAGTCATAGCAGGCAGTTTACATGCATCGAGTGGTGTAATGACAAACCCCAAGTCATCTTAGGTTATGATACATAATACAGTATGGTTTATTGTTAAGAACAGTGAATTCCACAGGTTTGAGAATACATGTAATTAGGCAGCCTTGAAGATGCCAGAGGAGAGGTTTAATTTAGGTGCAGTCATAGGCTGAGTGGGTGAGGAGAACAGAGTGAAGTGAGGACCCCAATTAAAGTCCCCCATTATCAAAACTTTCCCCTTGCTGATCATTTTGCTAATGGCTTTTCCAGGGATCTGTCTAAATCCTTCCCCTGTGTTGGAGGCCTGTACAACATCCCTGTGCACATAACAGCACTGACCTGTCTCTAGGATGACCCATATACCTCCAGCCAGGGGTGTTGCCAGGGATTTCAGATCTGCACACCAAGTGGACTCACTGCTACCCCACACCCCCTTGTTAGGGTGAGCTACCCCCCCAGGTGTAGCCAGACAATATACAAATGTATACGAGGACCGTGTTTGTTGCCTCATTTGCCACAATAAATACAAATTTTGTATCTCATGACAATGGTTGTTGCCATACATGGGTAAATACAAATGCCGTGCATTGTTCCCTAAGACACTCACATACCAGCCCAGAGCCTATAAAGTTGTATTGTCCTTGGGATGCAAAGAGAGTATTAGTGACCAGTCCTTCTAGTTTCAACTCCTATGAATAAAATTACAGAAAGCTTCAGTGTTTTCATAGAAAAAGGAAGCAGTTCAGAGCCTATTTGCTACCCCCCTTAAATAAAATTGCACACCATGGAGTGCTTGGAGTATGCTTGCCTACACCCATGCCTCCAGCCCTTCACTGTCCCCCTGTTGCCTATTTATCTCAGTCGCCCATATACACTTCATCACATATAAAACAACTCCTCCACCTTTCCTCCCTGACCTGTCTTTCCAGAATATGGTGTAGCTTGGAATGGCCACTTCTCAGCTTTGGTTGCCTGTGCACCATGACTGTGTCATGGCAAACAGAGATCCAGATCTACCTCTGCAGTGATTGCCTCAAAATCAGGAATTTTGTTTCCCAGACTCCTTGCATTGGCTTACATTGCTCTCCATTCTTTTTGTCCCTCTTTTCATCAAATCTGCCTCCCCTTTCTGCTTTCCCCTACCTTGCCCTTTACAGTTCTTAAAATTTGTATTAACTTACAAAAGTATTGATGTATCACTTCTTATGTCCTTAGTGTCCATGTTGTTCTCCTCTGGGAACTCCCCCACCGAGGTGGCCACCAGCCTTCAGCTGGACTTTAACAATGTCATACATTGGTTTAAAGCAAACCAACTCTATATGAACATCAAAAAGAAAATAGTATCCATGATCTTTGACTCCAGACAAAAACTGACAAGGCTTGTCTCCACCCCTTCCTTCCACACCTTCTCTGGCTCAGCATTGGACAATGTTGCCACATTGAAGTACCTTGGCCTATGGCTAGACAAGAATCTAGACTTCAGGGTACACATTGATGCCAGCCACAAAAAAAATACTCCCTAGACTCGATGTTCTGTACAGACACAGCAGCTGCCTGCACCAGCAAGCCAGGAGAGAAATCGTACAGAAGATGATTCTCCCTGTCCTCGACTTTGGCGACATTGTCTATAGCTCTGCCCCCAAAATCACCCTATCCAGACTGGACATTCTCTTCAATTCTTTTTGCCGCTACATACTTGACTGCCCTCTATGTACTCACCACTGTGACATTTATTCATCACTCTCCTTCCCCTCTCTCCATACCAGGTACCTGTCACACATTGCAGATTTCACTGATAAGTTCTGGCTAGGTTGTCAGCCACCTTATTTGTCCTCCCTCTTATCGACCCCCTCTCCTGCTACACCCTCCACACCTCCACACATAGATCTCTTGCCCTCCTACCAAGGCTCACTTCTTCGAGCCGCATCACCTTCTTTTATAAGTTCCCTGATATCTGGAACTCCCTCACGCTTGAAATTCACTCTGCACAATCCCACCAGTCTCTTTCACTCCTCTTCTGTAAGCACACTGTTCATTACTGTAACTGCACATAATACACCCCATGCTAAATAATTCCTCTCCACTACCTTCTTTTCACCTCCCTTGTCTTCCACCTGCAAGTACCTAATTATGCCTTGTTTATTCTCCAGTCACTACCCTCTTTGACCCCCCTTACCGTCCTTCACCAGTTCTAGGCTACCTCTACCTCCTGCCCCTACCCCCAATGCTCCACCCCTCTGCCACCTACCACCCCCTACCTGCCAGGTCTTGTCCTTTTGCAGGGTTCTCAGCATCTTGAAGTGGTATAGTTCCCAGATCCCCTACTTCCCCTCCCACTCCTCACCCTATTTTCTCCACTCCACTCAGCTCCCCCCTTCTCTCACCTCCCAGCTGCTGGGCCCTGTCCCCTTCAGGGTCTTCTGCATCCTGAAGGGGTATAGTTTCTAGCTACCTCTCTACCTCCCTTCTTCTTTTCTTCCCCCCATCCTGCCTTTACCCCATATCACCATCACTAATGCAATAACCGCCTTTCTATTAGACGTATATTAGCATTCCCTTGCTGCTAAATAGCATTTTGTAACCCTGTACTCAATCTGCCACTGCTAGCACTTCCAGGTTTTTCTCCATCTTCTGACCATATCCTGACTTGGGCTGCCTGTTTTTGGTTTATCACTATTTACTGTATTTGTAGTTCACTTTTGGTATTTGTACTTGCACTGTATGTATTTTATATTGTTTTTCTGGCTCCTCTACACTTTAAATAATTAATTGCACTGATATGAATTGTAAATTGTTATGTTTTTGCCTGTTCTCGCATCTTTGTACCCTCCCCCTCCCCAGGGCGCTTCTGGAAATAAGCTGTTCATAGCTCATGTTGTCTTTCCTGATGAAACCTATTCAAATAAATACAAAATAAAAGTAGTGTAAAATAAATTAGTGAAATGTGATTCCTCTGGTTTTAACTGCTGTTATGGTTTAAATGAGTATTTTAAACCAATGAGAATTCTTTCTGGGATTTTTATGTATGATCTGGGTATTAATAGTTTATGATTTTCTGAATAACAGTCATAAGCTTCCAAGGAAGGACTTGATTAGTCCAAAAGCTTAGGCATTCTGTTCTTTTTTTTAACATCTAAGTTGGTGCAGTAAAAGGTATCAAACCATTTGCTTCTGGATCTGTTCTTACGTGGAGCAATACAGCAACTAAACTAAATCTGTTTGTTCTTATATCCAGTGTATTTTCCTTCTTTTCTGTTGTGCAAATAAGATTTTCAACCTGAAAGTGGCAGGTGATGTGTAGAACAGTACTCTAACTGGAGGTTGTCGTAACTTGCTCTATTCCTCCTCATACATCATCAACATTATGATCTCATTCTCTATGACATCATAACTCACCAATAAGAGCCTGTCCCCTGCTGCCAGATCAGTCACTTGTGATGTCACAATATGTAAAGATTGGAGGATTATGGGTAAATTTTTATTGATCTTACTTAAGTGTTCAACCTTGTGAACCACACCATACTCAAGTCCAAGTTATCATCACTTGTTATTTCTTCTACTGTCATCAGCTGGTTCCCCAGCTGTCTTAGTAAAACACAACAGTTCATCAAAGTCAAGCAGGTCAAATCTACCTTGACCACAATCAATGCTGATGTCCCTCAAGACTCCATATTGGGTTTATTAGTATTCTCCATTTTCATTAATGGTACTCCCAAGGCCTCATCTTTCTGTTCCACTGTACTATATGCTGATGACATGGTGCTATACACTGATTCCAAGAATTTAACTGAAATCAACATGTGGTTTAATGCTGACTTTAGTAGAGCTGAGACAAGGTTGTTCATAATACTGTCAGGCTTGTCCTAAATTCAAGTAAGATCTATGCCATGCTATTTGGGTCTGTACACAGGCTGAAGGTGTGCACCACTGGCTTAACCATCCACTGATTAGATGGCTCCGTCTCACAGTTGTTGACCCCTTTAAATATCCAGACCTCACCATGGGTCCTGCCCTTGATATTACCCTACACATCATGAATCTCTGCAAGTCTGTAAATACTAAACTTGACTCACATACAAAGCCAGATACTATGTGACTCCCACTGCAAGGATTGTCATAGCCCAGGGAGTCCTGCTACCATTTATTTGTTGATTGATTCATTTAAATTTTATTAACCAGCTAGACCCACTGAGCCCCTAAGTTCCCATTTTCAGGGGCGACCCAGAATTAGTTATATAGAATGGAGAAAAGGACATTTTGCCATACAGTGCAAACCAGTAACATAATTTTTTTTTTTGCTTATATATGAGACAATGTACATCAGGGAATTATACAGTCAATAGTTAGACAATATATGACACTATCACATTTGCCTAGACTCCTGGCCAGGGCGGTAGTAGTACACAACAAATAACAACACACTATAACTCATTTAGTGGTCTAAGTCAGAATCTACAGCCAAGTAGATAGGTTTGGCGAGGGCTAGGTTATGTTCAAGTGCAAGAGCATTTGCTGATATCCAGCTGGTGCATCTGGAGCCCCTTGTGGAAGGCCCCCAAGGAGGTTGCTTCTTGCAGATGGGCAGGGAGCTTATTCCAGAGTGCAGGTGCAGCATGGGCAAAGGATTTACCACCAGTCATAGTCCTAACTCTTGTTTCCTCAAGAAGATTTTTCCTTGTGGTGTGGAGCTGTCTACCTTAGAATTAGGAGCCTGCAGACCAGCAAGACTATCTGGAGGGTGGTCTTTTATGAATTTGTGTGCATTGCACAGTAAAGAGTACTATAGCCTGCAGCTAAGGGATGGCTAGTTTAGGGAGGAGAGTACTTCACAGTAATGTCGCCTTGGGTGAGACAGTATGGCAAAGCAGGCTATCTTATTGAATAGGGTGTGTATCCTATTCAGCTTGTGTTTTGTGATCAACTGTGCTACTGAAGCAGCATCTGTTAAGCTTGGTAGGAGGATGCTTTGAGCTATGGTAATCCTGGCTTCAGGGGTCAACTGCCCATTCAATCGGTATCTCAGACCTAACTTTTGGTAGATCATTTTGGTTAACTGATCCATGTGGAATTTCAGCATGAAGCCTTGGTCCAGCATTTGACCCAAGTACTTGAAGGTCCCTACTACTTCAATTGGGGAGCCTGAGGATGTGACCAGTGAAAGGAGGGGGCTTCTGTCTGTCACGGTCTGGTGTTTGGGGTCCAAACAGAATGGCTTTTGTCTTTTTAGCATTGAGTAACAATCTGTTGTTTAGTAGATATTTTTTAAGTTGAGCAAAATCAGACTGCAGCTGTTGACCAAGGTCAGCTATGTTTTTCAAGGCTCTGTAGAGTATGGCATCATCTGCATATTGAACCATGGAGCTGCTTCCACAATGCATGTTTAGATCATTCACAAGCAGTGAAAACAGGAGGGGTCCCAGGATAGAGTCCTGAGGTATACTCTCCTTGGTGGGGAGTGATTCCAATGTGGCACCACTCCACTTAACCTGTTGAGAGCAGTGTTACAAGTAGTTGTTGAACCAGTTCAAAGAATTCTGATCTAGGCTGAGTTGACTCAGTTTGTCTACCAAAAGGTTGTGGTTCACCAGGTCAAAGGCCTTGGTCAGATTGATGAATATGGCCCCCTCGGGGGTGCCATCATCGATGGCCTTAAGGATATCCATAGAGCTGGGGTTTTCAAATGGAGAGGCCAGCCTCCCTTGGGAGGCCCCAACCTGTTCCAAGGGAGGCTCAAGCAAGTCTGAAAAGTACTATATTTAAATTTTGAATTTTATATATTTTGTGTGAAGAGATGAAGCAAAGTGAAATAGGATAATAGTAGGTGAATTTTATGTATTTATTTACTAATAGGTGACAAGGAAAGGTGAATGAGCCAAAGCTCATTTCAGGTGTGCCCAGGGAAGGGTAGGTAGTGAATACATTTCAAAAGGTAACTACAAAACAATCAAGAAATGCACAGTGAACAATAGTGCAAACAAATATGAACAATAAACTGATAATGAGTGGTGGTAATTGATCAATTTGTAGACTGATGGCAGAATAGCCCAAATGCAATGGTTGAGCATAGAAGTGCTAAGAGCAATAGCACGAAGGAGAAAAGTAATCCCAGAGATGTTGCTTAGGAGCAGGGAAGGAGGGGGAGATGCAAAGTACACAGGAAGGTTATTTCATATAGCGAGGAAACAGAGAAAGTAGTCTGACCCAAGAAGGTACTGCAACAAGGGGCAACAATGGTTCAAGAATGAAAATAGTGGAGCAAGTAGGCTGCCAGGGGGTTGTTACAATAAACTGAATAATAATATTTGTTTAGTTTATTTATTTATTATTCAGATAACACCTTTGAGCACAAGAGCTCTTTTCAAAGGTTCCACATCAGTATAAGACAAAGAACGGAATGTGAGCCAAGTACTCAGAGGGGTTTCAATTTATTCATGCGCAAAGTACTGCATGTTATTTTTCCTTGGGGAGACCCAAGATTATTTCAGTTTTTGGGGGAGGCTCAAAATCTTTTCCATGGATTTGGGGAGGCGACTGTGACAAAGTCTAAGAACCATTGCCATAGAGAATCTGATTAGAGCTGTATTAGTCCCATGCTTTCATTGGAATCCATGTTGTGTGTTAGCCAGCAGCTGGTATGCCTCCAAGTAGGCATGGAGTTGAGTGTAGACTAGCAACTCTTACAGCTTAGCTAGTATGCATAAGAGGGAGATTGGTCTGTAGTTACCAATGTGTTCCCTAGGGCCTCCCTTGTGGATAGGCACCACATAAGCCTGCTTCCATGTGCTAGGTATGACTCCTTCCAGCAGTGATCTATTAATAAGCCATGTGATGGGTAAGGTAATGGCAGGAGCAGTAGCCCTGAGCAATCTAGGATTGAGGCCATCTGGGCCAACTGATCTATTTGCTTTAATGTTCATAAGTAGGGGAAGTACCTCCTTATGATGTACGATCTGCAGGTGATATTGAGGGAGCTGAGGGTTCAGTTTCTCAGTGCCCAGAAGGTCAAAGCTTTAAGAGGGGAGGCCTGCCTTATAGTTTTTGAGATCTGTAAAGAACCTGTTGAAGGCAGTGGCTGTGTCCTGGTCCTCACAAAGTGTTTTGCCATCGCAGACTATCGTACCTTGGGAGGTGTTACCACTTCCCTTCACTAGGGTATTGACCCGAGACCAGAATGACCGTGCGTCAGTTAAGTTTGCCTGCTGAAGGTTCTTAATGTATGCTTGCTTAGCTGCCTTTGTTATTTGCTTGCATTGGTTTCTTAGGAACCTATGGGTATACTGGTCTTCCGGGAGGGCAGACTTTCTATACCTAACCCAGGCCTTGTCCCACTTGATCATCATAGATTTTAGCTCAGGCGTAATCCATTTGTGGCAGTGTCCCTTTGCTCTAAGTTTCCTAAATGGAGCGTGCCTTACATATGGGGTCAATACATTCTATCATGTCAGTGTATGCAGCCTATCCAAATGGAATGTCATCCACAATAACGTATGTTGTTTTGCCTTGTCTGTAACCTGACAACCCCAAACTGTACATTATAGTCCAGTTTAGGCTGGCAATCCCCCTTCTCTGTCACCTCTATACCTGGGCTGTGTTATTGATAACATTGTTATGTCATCCAAAGCTGCTGCTCCATTAACACCTTCTGACCATGTCTGCACCCTGTGATCCTGGAATCTGTCACTCCTGATTGTTCTCAAGTGTTCCAATAATATTGGTGAGTAAGCCCTCTCCATCTTTGCACCGAAGATATGGAATTCTCTTCCAGCTAACCTTTGTGTCTCTCAGTCCCACTTTAGTTTCAAGAGAGAACTTCACAAGTTTTTAAATTCCACTGATAAATGTTGATGTACCCGATACTCCATACTGTACCAGTAATTTAACATTTTTTCCATCACCAATGTTCTCACTTTTTGCTTTACTTGTGTTGCGATGACCCTGCCTGTATGCTGCTGTTTACTCTTGTCACATAATATTTTGTCTTCAACTTCTTGTAAAAATGTATGTGGTGCATTATTTATTTCACAGTGTACTCATGTTTACTTTACCATTTTTTATGCACTTTTTACTTGCTCTGTAAGATAGTATTATGCTGTCACATTTGTATTTTATTATCTTCTGCACTATATGTAATATTGTCTGTGAAGCATGAAATTACAACTAAAGTTTGTAACCTCTTGGGTTGTGCCTGAAAATATGCATTTCTTGTCTAGTGCACCTAACTGATTAACAAAAATGAAATAAATAAATAAATGATAGGACAATGCTTCATTTGTCTGTTTATTTACTGATTGATGTGTTCATTCCCATATATATATTTGTTTTTTTATTAAAGTTTCGGAATCACAATCCTTATATATATTCATTGCAAAAAGCTCCGTTGATGCATCAGTTAGGGTTGTTTCCACAGCAACACAAGTTTGGAAATTTGGTGTTAGGGTTAACACCCTACCATCACACCCCCACGACCTCATCCTCAGACCCCTAACTACACATTCCCCCACCCCACCCCCACACACACACACACACACACACGTAAGCAGTACAAGAGACATCCATCACCATGGTGCTGCAACTTATGAGTTCTGCTGCCATCGAGTGCCTTGTGGGTACACACACATGCTGGGCAACCTTGGGAGATGGCCCAAAGGTAGCATATTTCTGTTACAAACATCAATAACAAGATTTAAGCAGATGCCTATATTTAAATTGTTAAGAAATGATGAAACACACAGTATGTTACCTATAGATAGCCATACTGGAAATAAGAGTTTGGATAACCCTAGCAACAGTCAGTGGATGTTTGCAAATTTTTTTTCTAATAGAGTGAGTCAGTCCTAATAAGAAATGGTAATAATAATAAAAGTAATGTTTTGTAGTTTAGTTTACAAGCAACATGTGAGAGCAACAGTTGTGACATTCAAAGCTAACCATAACACGCTGCTAATGAGTATTTGCAGTTAATGCAGCAGTGTTACAACATGTAATGGTACTAGTTTCATACCTGAGCAGTATGTGAAAAGTACTTTTTTATTTTATTTAGTTTTTGATGACCGGGTAGGTGCACTATCCATAACAATGATTATTTTCAGGCACGACCCTGGAGGGTACAAAGTAAAAACATTTACAATAACAGGTTACAATATATAGGATCACAGCTAGTCAAGGTAGGAAACTACAGAGCAGGCTGGTGAATTACATTACAGACAACAGTGGAATAAAATTAAAAGAGACAAAATTGAGGTAAAGAGAGTTAACATTTACATTATACAAATAAACAATATTGGTTATTGGTTATTATGGATAACTAGGAAAGGTAATGCCTAGGAGACAGAAACATTTTAGGAGTAAGATATAGGATGACGTAGAGGGGTAGAGTAAAGGGGGGAAGTGAGGATTTGAGAGATGGAGGTAGGATAGGATAGGAGAAAGGTTGGAAGAAGAAATACTAAGCATCGGTAGAGGTCAAAGACCAAGAAGTGGTAAGAAGTATAGGGAGAGGATATGGGGGCTAGGGTGGTTTGAAGCAGGTGCAGCAGGAGGAGTCAACAAGATGGAGTGGAAACAGTTTCTTAAAGGAGGCATGGGTTGATTCTAGTTGAGTACTTAGAGGAAGTGCATTCCAGAAATGGGGGGCATGACAAGCAAAAGCACTAGCACCTTTGGACGTCCTGTATCTGGGAATGTGAGCAGGGGAATTGTTTGCTGAACGAAGACCATAGCTGGAAGAATGGTTAATAAATAGTCCTGTGAGAGGTTTGGGAATTTGGTCTCTGATAATGTTATCTATGAGAGATCCGTAAGCATGAGGTGTGGCTGCTGAAGGAGGAAGCCATCCAAGGTTGGAGTAGAGGAGACAGTGGTGTTTTAGCCTAGGCGAGGAGGAAGCATAGCGACAGATGTTATTATAAGTAACATCCCATTTTTGAAAGCTAGATTTGCAGGTGGAGGCATAGTTGCTACACCATAGGATAGACATGGCAGGAGTATTCCTTGAGCCATAGCAAGCCTAGCAGATGGTGTGAGCACATAGCTAGTCAGGTAGACAATACCAAGTTTCATATTAACTAGCTTGCAAGTCTGCTAAATATAGAGATTGAAGTTGAGTGTTGGGTCAAGGGTGATTCCAAAATATTTAAATGAGTTTGCTACCCCAACAGATGAGCCGTTTGCAGTGAAAACATTGAAAGTTGCTTGGGAAGGTTTGAGTTTAGTGTTGAACCCAAATAACATGACCTGGGTCTTACTTTCATTCAAAATAAGCTTGTTTGTTATCAGCCAGAGTTGAATGATTTGGAGGTCTTGGGAGAGTTGTGTATTGATGTCAGTTATTTTCTTTGTGCTGGTATACAGGACAATATCATCAGCATAAAGCAGGGAAGCTGAGTGAGTGAGATTGGATGTGAGATTGTTTATGAATATAGAAAAAAGCAGGGGGGCCTAAGATGGACCCTTGTGGCACTCCAATATTAATGGTAGCTTTGTCTGAGAAAGCAGAGTTAAATTTCATTGTCTGAGTCCGGTCACTTAGGTAGCTTCCAAACCACTTGACAACATTTGGTGAAAACCCTAGAGATTTTAAAGTTTTTAGGAGGATGGGGTGGTCAACTAAGTCAAATGCTTTGGTCATGTCAATGAATAAGGCACCAGTGAGGAGGCCAGAGTCCATGGCCTGCAAGGTATCGGATGTAAAGTTAAGTAATGCCATGGTTGTACTATGACCTTTGCAGAAACCATGCTGGGCCATTGTTAGAAGGTTAAATTGCTGGAGAAAGTCCATAGTTTGAGTGGCAATGAGTTTCTCAAGAATTTTACTAAGGACAGACAGGATAGCAATTGGCCTATAGTTGGATGGGTCTTTACAGTCACCTTTTTTGAAGACAGGGGTGATCCTAGCTGTCTTCCAAATATCCAGAACATGGCTGTGGCAGAGAGAGAGAGAGTAAAAATCTTAGCTAGGGGAGCAGCTATGTAGGGTGCCATGAGTTTGAGGAGCTTAGGTTCTAGGTTATCAGACCCAACTGCAGTGAAATCTGATATGTTCTTGAGCAGTCTTAAGACATCACAGTAGGAGACTGACTTGAAAAAGAATTTGGGTACTGTGACATCAGTAGGGGAGGAGGAAGAGGTTGACTGGACTGGGAAGGAAGAAATGTATTTGGTTAGATCAGAGAATTGGGTATTAAAGAAGTTAGCAATAGTATGGGGGTTGTTACAGTGTACACCATTTAGTAGCATGTCATCTGAGGTAGAGGCTTGGTTTGCACCAGGAAAGATTTTATATGTGACCAGAACTTTTTAGAGTCTGTTAATAACTCCTTACAATAGGAATTTGGGGCTTTTTTAATAACCTTCTTACAGGAATTGCGTAATATCCTAGAAGTGTTCAGGTCAGCAGGTAACCCAGAGTTTCTATAAAGGAGAGAGCTTTTATTCTGCTGCTGGAGTTTGGAGAGGAGGCCAGATTTTATCCAGCTTGTCTGACAATTCTTTACCCTGTGGGTTACAAGGGGGCAGTGTTTGTCCTGAAGCTCAAGAAAGTGGGTGAGGAAGAAGTTTAGAGCTGTCTGGACATCACTAGGTTTGTAAAGAGGGGCCCTGTCAATGGTACTGATATCAGTTAGGAAAGCCCGTGGGTTAAGGTGAAAGTAGTTACGGAAGGTAATATAATGTGGACTGGATGAGGGTGGCCTACTCTTACCCCATATGCAGAAGGTAGGGGAATGGTCTGTGATGGCGTCTGCTAGGACTCCTGAAGAGATTATATTTTCAGGATGATTTGACATTATCCAGTCTAGCAGAGTACTGGAGTTTGAGTGCAGGTCAGTTCTGGTGTAAACAGTAATCAGCTGGTGCAGGTTGAAACTCTGAATCCTGTTTAGGGATACTAGTTGTGAGTTACCCAACCAATTTATGTTTAAGTCCCTCTAGTATTAGGACCTCATGTCACCCCAATAGGAAAGATGTTTGTTCCGATAATTCATCCAGGCTAGATTGGCCACCTGAGGGGGGGGGGTTATGGGCACAAACAATATGTAGTTTTTGGGACCCAAGTGAAAGGAGAGCATGTAGTGCTTCACAGTGTGTTAGAGAAGATGAGTGGATAACAGAGAGATGGAGGTGGCCTTTGAAATACAGAGCCATACCACCTCCTCTTTTCGGAGCAGGTCTATCCAGTCTCACCATGTTGTAAGATGGGAGGGAACACAGTGAGTCAGGAGTAGATGGCTTAAGCCAGGTTTCAGTGAGGCAGATGATATCAGGATCGTAGAGAGCTGCTCATGACTCCAGTTGGGCAAAGTTACACATAAGGCTTCTAATGTTATGGTGCACCACAGATAGACCTTTAATATTGGAAAGTGGGGTAGGTCAGTTGAATACAGGCCCCCGGTTAGAGTGAACATCACCTGAGAGCAGTAGAGCCAGTAGGAGGAGATACCATAGTTTGCAAGGCTGGAGGGGTTTTAGAGTACTGATAGGCAGATGACAGTGTTTTAGGGCATAAGCAACTAAGTTGACCCAGGTCTTATTTAATAGCATTGGAGTAGGGTCAAATATTAGTGGAGGCATCAGAAGAAGGTTAGAGAAAAGGAAATCATGGGGCTGGAAATCAGGGCTAATCAAGGGGGTTCTTAGTAGAGTAAGCGTACTAAGGTGGACTGATATCAGTGTGGTCACCAGGATGGACAGTAGCAGGAAGAGTTTCATGTTGGACTGGATAAGGGAGACTCTATGCCAGTGTAGGTATGTATGTGTCAGGTGTGTTTGCACTGCTACCACATACCTATGTGTCGGCAGCGATACCTGCAGTGAGTCAATCGTTGAATTATGACAAATGAAAAGCAGTATTTAGAATATTTGTGCAGACTAAGTTTCACTTTATGAAAAAGATATGCCAGTAATAATGTGTCACCGTTCTGTGCTGGCAGTATACAGTCGATCATATTGTATGAGTTTTTCATTACATTATGGTATGTGAAAGGAGTACAGTGTCATGATTATTGTGCTTACAGATGTGACTGACTGGTATAGTGTCTTACAATCATGCATGTGTCTTGCATGTGTGTGTGTAGGGGTGGGGGGAATGCTTAGTAAGGGGTTAGAGGACAGGGTGGTGGCGGTGGGGTGGTGGAGTGTTAACCCTAACACTGAATTTCCAAACTTTTGTTGCTGTGGAAATAACCCTAACTGTTGCATTAACTCAGTTTTTTGCAATGAGTTTCCCTTCTTTTTGAGAAAGTGTAATATGAATAGTAAATGGTATGTGTTGGTGGGAGTGTGGGGCCTTTGGGCCCCATGCCTCCCCTGCTTTCTGCAATAATTATATGTTGTGGGAGCATGGGCCCTCCAGGCCCTGCACTTCCACTAGCATATAAGCATGGAGCCATACAGCAGCCCTATGGGGCAAAGAAACCATGTAACATTAATTTGCCAATATCTTGTGAATCATAGCACGTAAAAAAAAAATAATTCAAGTATCATTGTAATGATGAGAATGAGCATTAACTCTGAGGGCATAATAGTGCCCTACAGACATGAACATGAGCAGTTGGAACACTAGTTTGCAAATATCTCAGGAACTGTACAAGCTAGAAAATAAATTCAAATTTCATGGGTTTTATGGCTTTCCAGCCTACTTCTGAGCTTATCCCCCTAAGATTTTTTGTGACAAAAAGTCTGTATTTTGAACCATTTTCGAGATACGGGGCCCCAAAAGGCATCATGGATACCACAATGTTATCCTATGGGAAGATTTCTGAACTTCCGAATGCTGTCACTTTGGGCCCCTATACTGTTTTGGCACCAAACCAAGACCCAAGCGTTTTGTTGCAGGAGGGTGTCAAAGATTTGCAGTTATTTTGGGAGTGCTTTCACAAATTCCTTTTGCAAATCACAGAAGTATTTTGAGAAAATGTTTTTCAAAAAATTTAAAAAATGAATTTCTAGGGGGTTTAACCCCCCAAAAAAGATATGGCTAGCATCCTCAGAACCCAACTAGGTAAACACAACAATCAGTGTTTACCTAGAGGGTCCCAATTTTAAATGCCAAGCATTTTTCTGTGTCACCAACTGAAAACAAGATGGCCACCTCATGAAAGTAAAAGGGCCATTTGCAACAGTAAAAACAGCTTCTCACAAAAGTTTTGTGATTTTTGCTAACTTTTCCCATTGACTATAATGGGAATTTTTTTTTCTTTATAACTTTTGAACTGTTTAATATTTTTTCACCAAATCTTTGAAAGGGACATCAGTGACCAAGACTGCATCTTCCCTGAAGATTTTGGACCAAACAGATAAAGCGTGCAGGCCGTGAGTGCTATCAAAGAAATATAGTGTTCTGTAGTTCAACAACCATATATCTGATCATAACAAAACTTGTGAGATCCAGAGATCTATGGAACCAGACCATACATGCAAAATTTCAGGCAAATTCATTGCACAGTGGTAAAGTTATTAAGCTGCAAGTTCTGAGGTTTTGCATTAAAGTGGCTACTCAACCCTAACTATAGTGGCACTACCGTGCCTCTATTATATATATATATTTATCTGTGTGTATATATATATATATATATATACAGTATGACTGGGAAAGGAGGGCTAAAAGATACATCCTGTTTTCAGTCTTATCCTGGGGAGGGGGATACAGATGTAAACTGACTGCTACTAAAACATAGAAACATAGAAGTTGATGGCAGATAAGGACTGCAAGGCCCATCCAGTCTGCCCATTTCCTTTTCTACCTTATATTAAGCTCGACCAAAATTAATAGTTTGTTTATGCTTTTAGAATTCACTAGATGTCAATATTTGTTGCTTAGAAAACTGTACTTTATGTTTGTTTATACAAACTTGCAAGCAGTTGGTATATGAACTAATGCATTGTAAAGAAAGAAAGAATATAATACAAGTGCTTGTCAGGTTTGACATATATTGTAATTAGATAATGATCTTAAATAATATTCCTTTGGTGGTTTTTATTCTTTGACAAATAAGTGGCACTTATGAGAGTTAGACTGCTGACTATCTTTAGCATTCATTTTCTCACAGATCTCAGTAGAGTGTCTAGGAAAAAACAACATTTGCAAGAATATAAATGCAAAGGTGTTTAATCGGGTGTGCTTATTCAAATTTCATAAATTACCATCTGTTTCACTTTCTCAGAAGACTGCTTTTATGTTCTTTTTATGAATGTATGAGTAAACATCCCTGCAAGCTTAACTGCAGCAGCCTACCAAAATAAATTTTGTGCCAGTTGCCTGTCTGAATGCTAATACATTTAGCTTGTTTCTGGAAGAATTTTCCTTTGACAAGTGGATGGGAGAATGTTTGCAGCCACGTTAGTCCTTGGATTGATTAAACATTGTGATATCTGTTATTGGACCAAAAAAGACTTTATACATAGATATTACAGTACCCTTGATTTGGGGGCCACATAGATCCCTCGGTCAGGTAGGTGCATTAAGTTTCAACAGAGAAATCAGGTTTTATGTCTAATGTTTCTGTTAAAACAGCAGTGCAACAAAATTAGGCATGACATTTGACCATAACTTTTTTCACTATATAAAAATCCTGGCATGTTCCAGTTTTATTTGGTGGTAACATTTTCTAGTTCCACCAAAGTGTGATATGGTTGCAGTCATTGCCATGGTCAAATATTTCCTGACATTTCTGTGATATCTCTAGAGAAATGCTGTCTGCCTGCAGTACTGCTCCAGGGCCAGCAGGGTGAATCTCTTTAGAAATATCACCAAATACAGTATCTGGAAAAAGTCTCATCACATTTTTTCTCAAGGAAAAAGAAAAGATGGCCACCACATTTGGTTTAGAAATACCATGGCAAACATAGTAAGGGTTAGGACTGAGAAAAAAAAAACTCATGGTGCACAGTATGATTGTATGGCAGTACTGTACCTAGAAAAGTAGATTTGACAGATATGCTAATATAATATTTTTATAAACTGTATATGAAACTAGCTTTTTGGAAAACAGTTTTTGTTGCACTGCTGCTTTAAGGGAGACCATTTATGACCATTGCCCATTCATAGCTGAAAGCCCATGAAAAGTTCTTTTAAATAAGGTATTGGCCTTACCTGTTGCAAGCATCAACCTCTCAGCTATTGATGACTAATTATGCTCTATATTGATAATACACTGCCACCATTTTTTAACCTTTTGATGTCACAAAGGTTGAGGCTGTGCCTAGCTATAATGGATCAGGCCCACCTCCCACTCTGTGACAAACATATGCTCACACAGAACTTGATATCTGATGCCACCATATCATATATCATTGTTCTGCATTATGCCAGCTGCAGGATGTCACCCCCTTATTTGGCATCATGTAATTCTGCCTACAGTATTCCCTAGTACTAGCCACCATGGGGCAGCCTTGGGAGGTATGCAAGATAGATATAAAGCACCACCTCTGCCACGTGATAAATAAAGCAGGCTTATGGTTCAGACAAATAGCAGCATGGAAAGCTGCACCTCTTGCTATAAGACAATTTGGTGATCAAGCATTCTGGTTATGAAGTGTCAAATACAGTACCACCCAAAACCAGATTGTATTCTGATATGCTTTGACAAGTTTTGGTCTTGTAACCTGTTGGACTCAAGATAAAGCCATAGGACCTGACGGGATACACCCAAGGGTGCTAAAGGATCTCAGGGAAGTGCTTGTTGCACCACTGATGGCCTTGCTCAACAACTCACTGGATACAAGATAGCTTCCAGAGGACTGCAGGAGAGCAGACATAGTCCCACTCCATAAGATTGGCAGCAGGGAGGAGACCAGCAAACTATAAACCAGTGACTCTCACATCCATGTTGGTGAAATGAATGAAAACCTCGTTAAAAGAAAGGCTAGTAGAATATATTGAATCCAGTGGATTACAAGACCAAAGGCAGCATGAATTAACAGGTGTGTGTGTGTGGGGGTGTCATGCCAGATGAATCTGATTGATTTCTTTAACTTGGTGACTAGGGAAATAGATCAAGGAAGGGTAGTGGGTATGGCCTACTTGGACATCCACAAGGCCTTCAACACTGTGCCACAAAAGAGGCTGATAAAGAAATTGGACAGTCTAGGGATGTTATATAAAGTGATAAACTGGGTAACAAAATGGTTAACTGATAGGTGACAGATGGTGGTGGTAAATGACACTAACTTTAATGAGGGGAGAGTGACCAGCGGGCTGCCTCAGGTCTCTTCAATGTCTTCATAATTGTCATTGCAGATGAGCTTGAAGGAAATGTATGCCTTTTGCAGATGACACCAACATTTGTAATAGGGTGGATACTCAGGAAGGGGTGGAGAGAATGAATAGGGATCTTAGAAAACCTGAGGAGTGGTCAAGGATATGGCAGTGGGGGGTTTAAAGTTAAAAAGTGAAAAATCATACACCTACTACATAGAAACACAGGAACTCGGGGCAGGGCAGAGGTACTGATGGTCACTAAGCAGGACAGTTAGCTTGAGGTTATAATATCTGATGACATCAAAGTGGCGGAGCAGTCTGGAAAGGTAGTAGGCTGGGCCAATGGGATGCTGGGGTACATACAAAGAGGTATTACAAGCATAAGGAGGGAGGTGGTGTTGCCACTGTGTAGGTCACTGGTGAGATCACTCCTGGAGTACTGTGTCCAGTTTTGGAGGCTGCTTCTCAGAAAAGACATAGACAGGATGGAGGCAGTCCAAAGGAGGACAGCTAGAATAGTGCAAGGGTTGCATGAGATGCCCTGCAAGGAGAGACTGAGGGATCTCAACACGTACTGTACACTCTAAAGGAGATGAGATGGGGTGGACATAGGGGAACATGATAGAGACCTACAAGGTTCTAACAGGAGTTAACAGGGTACAGGAGGTGAGTCCATTTCAAATGATGAAGTGCACCAGAAAAGGGCATGCAAGGATACTGGAAAGGGAGAAGTTTAAGAAGGATGTGAGGAAGTACTGCTTCACTGAAAGAGTGGTAGAAGCCTAGAACAGACTGACAGCAGAGGTGGCGGGGGTGAAAACAGTGAATGGCTTCAAACATGCATGGGATAGGCATAGGGAAATACTGTTAAAGAGGTGGAGAGGGGGGAGGGTTGCAGGAGACCAGGTTGAATCTGCGGAGACAGAATAGGCAAGAAACATATTGGCTGACTGGGTGGGCCAAGCAATCCTTTCGGCTGACAAATTCTATGTTTCTATGTTCACTATAAAGAGTGCATTGATGAGTTCTTTTTTGACAAGCAAGTGCAACTGGCATGTATTGTTAAATGCAATTAAAATGCTTAGTTTTGATAAGGCAGTAGTTTTGGCTGTTCTATAGATTTCACTCCCTCTTCCTTCTTTCATACCCTTGATGGTACTACTATTTGAAGATGTCTCCTCCTCCTTCAAGTACTGTACCTCCGGGTCAGTTTGAATTGCCTCCTTGGTTTTGCTGTTCATGTGGATGGAATCCTCAAGACTTGTACCTTGTGTCAAACGATGTGGCAGTCCCGATTCAGAAACGTGGTCTGTGTCTGAATCATGACCCGCTGTGGCAAACTGGCACTGCACCCCCACTGTAGCAAAAATGAGGATGCACCACATCACAGGGGTCCTTGCACCATAGTGGGGCTGCAGTATCCCCTTTTCTGAGATTCATGAAGCCCCACTGTGGCTGCAGCAAGGGGCTTCAGATAGACCAACAATGAGCTGGTCTAAGCATCTTGTGCCAGTGCCAGACACCACGGCCACTTGTTGTCAGGGGGGGCCCTGATGGGTTTGTATGGGTTGGCAAAGGTGCAGGGTGCCCTAGTGGCAGTCGGGAAGGATTGGCAAGCATATAAGCAAGGTTGCACCCAGTGTGGGTGCTGTTTATTGAGCATGAGTGTCACTTAAAAGGGACAGCAAAGGGGAGGGGATACGGAGACACACAGTGCTATGGCCCCACCTGGGAACGGCCCTGTGGGTTGCTGCTAGGGATCAGCCCAAGTAGGGCCATGGCACTCTGTGCCTCCATACCTCCCCTTCACCATTCCTTGTTAGCTACACTAATGCTCAATAAACAGTTCCCCCAATGGGTGAAACCTCACTAATATGATTGCCAACTCCCTCCCCAACCGTCACCAGGGCACCCAGTGCCCCTGCTGCCCCATACCATGAATGTCTACCAAGTGTGTGCCACCCACCCACCCCAACCATCCTGGCACCTCTACTGTTGTGCTGAGTGGTGGTGGGGGGAGCCAGATCCCTGTGGTATTACCCACAGGTGTGTCAATTGTTTTTGTGCACACATGCAGGTGCGGTAACTGCCAGCTTTCTGATGCAGGCACCCTGATCTTCCCTCCCTTCCCTCATATCCTGCTTGCCTCATGTCTTTCCCCCCTTCTACTTCCTACTCCCTTTGCAATGCTTGCATTCACTCTCTTGCTCTCCCACAAATCAAATATACTGCTAGCCAAGCTGCCTTCTTGTTCTGCTTCCCTAAAATCTGGCTCTATTGATATCTCAGATTAACACCTTTGAGCAAAATGCTCTTTACATAGGTTCCACTTCAGAGGATTAAACAAGCAGAGAACAATGTATTACAGGCAGAGATGGCTAACACATTAAAAACTCTATAGTGCAAAAAGGGTTAACAAGAAATGAATCACAGAACATGAGGATCTAAAGAGGGCAGATATATATAGCATTGTACAATGTAAGCCAGAGAGCAAGAAAAAAAATACATTTACAGAAATTGGGAAATGAACAGAGACAAAAATTGGGAGATGGACAGAGACTAAGAATTAGGGGGGAGAGAGAAAGGATCAGCCCAGGAGGCCTGGTCAGAGGGATAAGGGGGTGGGTGAGGTAAGGTGGGTAAGATAGGAGGGCATTGTGGGAGTGAGGAGAGAGGGTGGAATGTGCAGTAACTGCCCATCCACCCCAGGGGTGAGGGGAAGGAGGGAAGATCAGGATGCCATCTGGAAATGAGCTGGTCCCAGTTCAGTATGACTTTCCTGATAATTCTTTTTATAAATAAATAGATAAATAGTAAGGAGGGATTAAGGGCTGGCATGGTAGCAGCTTCCTGATGATTAGGTTTAGACAGCTTTTATTGTGAAAGAAGAGATCAAGTTTTGGATGTGTGCTTCTGGCAGACCTGGAATAGCCTTCCGGAGGAGGTTGTGGAGTCAAAAACAGTGGTGGAGTTCAAGCATGCATGGGACAGTCATAAGGCAATGGGACAGCCGTAAGGCAATTCTAGGGGGTTGGGGTAGGAAGAAGTAGGATGCTGGTTAACTAGGATCTGCAGCTTATCCATTAGGTAGGAAAATGGGCAGACTGGGTGGGCCAAGCGGTCCTTATCTGCCGTCAAATTCTATGTTTCTATGTTTCTAAGGAAGATTTAAGGGATGCAAAGTGCTTACAATCCAGAAGAGCAAGGAGAAAGGCAATAGTCAGCAAGTTTAAGTGCTTCCATTCACTCTGCTCATTCCCTTCTTGCTCTGAACTCTCTCCTTTGTCATTTCTCTACTCACTCCTGTGGCTGTTTCTGATACTGGGTGGATTTCTGTCACCAGCCTTCCTCCCTACAGTGTTATTATCTTATTCCCTTTCCCAGAGTTAATCAGTCATTATCTCTTACTCCTCATAACATTATTGTTTTGTTGCTTACAGTTTAATGTTCTTTTTCCTGTTTTATAATTTATTGTACAATAATTACTGTGTGGCAATTTTTATTCTGAATTGTTTTCTTGTAACTTTGTATATATCAGTTTTATTTCTATTTTGCTGCATCATTTTTGTACATTGCACCTTGGATCTGTCCTGTTCTCTTCTTTTCCTATTTACCCCAGGACACATCTGGAAATGAGCTGGTACCAGTTCAGTATGTCTTTCCTGATAATTCTTTTTATAAATAAATAGATAAATAGTAAGGAAGGATTAAGGGCTGGCATGGTAGCAGCTTCCTGATGTTTAGGTTTAGACAGCTTTTATTGTGAAAGAATAGATCAAGTTTTGGATGTGTGCTTCTGACAGACCTGGAAATATGGGGCAGCATTCACAAAGAAAGCCGACATTCCCGCAGCTGCGGGAAGAAAGCTTGCTGCAGTGTGGAAAGGCAGTTGTGCTATATTCTCAAAGAAAACCAGTGCAGCTGCGGAGTTCCATAAAATGTGCTGCAGGTGTGGCAATTTAGCTGCCGCGGGACTTGCACGCGTGCTGCGAATCTGCAGCTGCAGAAGCTGTGAAAGCATAGCAATAGGGAACCACAGTAGCTGAAGCAGCAGACTGTAGCAGTGCTGCTATAATATGAAGTTGACAGCACACACAGAGACCAGCAACCAGTTCCCAACTGGGACCACAGCAGCACCACAGGTACCGGTGATACCTTGGCACCACAGCGGCTGACTGTCCATCCCTGGGGTGTTCCTGTAGCCTGGGGGAGGGGGTAGCTCTCGCTGCTGGCTGGTCAGGCTCTACTGCTTGTGGGGCTCTGTCATGGACTGCACTGGGTCTAGTGGTTGTTGCCTGTTGCCATAACATGGCAATGTGTGCTTTCAGTGCTGTAACATCAGCCACTGCTATACTGCCTGAAATGCTATTACCTGTGGTATACCTCCACCTTAATTGATTCCAGTTGCTGGGGCACTACTGCAGTGTGTTGAGGGAGAGTTACACCTCATTCCACTGTGTGTAACATTCTTTCCTCAGCTTTGGAAAAAACTGGCTGTGAATAGCCTTTCAGGGGCTGTGCCTTACTTATCTCACACCTTATTGTCCTGAGGGACTTCCGCAGCTACACTTTTTTCCACAGACCATAGTGGTTTTTCCCGCAGCTGCGGAGTGTTTTGTGAATAGCACTTGGAGCAAATTCCCCTTTTTTCTGTAGCTGAGGAAGTTTTGGGGACTTAGGGAAGGTTTTGCACCTTCTGAAAGCTTTGAGAATCCTGCCCATGATCTGTATACATTAGCTTACAATTCAGTCACAATCCAAGGTATATGAACTGTTACATAGGTTACAGGGGTGTTTCATCAAGTGTTCACATTTGAAATAAACTGTTTGCAGCTGAGGTTCTACTGAACAGCATGTCTAATCTTTTCGAGTTATTTAGCAGGAGGCAGTTGTTAGTTCTCCCGCACAGAGATACATCAAAGACAGATTGTAGTGAAGTATTAAGATTGTTGATATAATTGTATTAGGTGTAGATAACTGTGTCATCAGCATCATGATTTGTGCCTGTATTCAAGTAATAATCAGGCAGAAAGTAAGTCATTGATAGACAGACTGAACAGTAGTGGGCCCAAAATGGAATCTCATGGAACACCAAGAATAAGAAGGCAGGATACAAAATCTCTTTATTCACTTTGATGACTTGGAATCGGCTATTAAGGCACTGCAGTTCTTGATACAAGGAAATGGTGTAGCTTAGGTGCCCATGGAATCGAGCTTGCTGAGAATAAGATCATGTCTCACTATATCAAACATTTTTGTAAGCTGTTGTAACTGCTGCAACACCTGAAATTGTGTCTACACTCTTACATATGAACATATGTATCTAAGATTGAAGACACAATTTCAGGTGTTACAACAGTTACAACAGTGGGAGACATCTAAAAAGTACTGTACCTAACCAGGGAATTTTAACATTGAAGTGGACCGTAATTCATTAAACAGACAATAGATAAACTCTATAATTTGATTTCAGAGAGACATGTTAAGAAGTTATACTATAGATCAGTGCATCTCATGGAACACCAAGAGTAAGAGGGCAGGATACAAAGTCTCTTTATTCACTTTGATTACTTGGAATCAGCTATTAAGGTACTGTGGTTCTTGATACAAAGCAATGGCGTTGCTCAGGTGCCCATGGAATCGCAGCTTGCTGAGAATAAGATCATGTCTCACTATATCAAAAATCTTTGTAAGCTGTTGTAACTGCAGTAACACCTGAAATTGTGTCTTCTTGCATGTGAACATATGGGGAGTGGTGCAATGCACTGGCTGTGGAGTAGCAGTCTTCTGGGAGACATTCTGGAAACTGGGTTGCTGCCCTATTTGCAGACACCTCTTTGTTCTGGGGAAAGAGGTTGTTCGTCTCCATGCTGACCTGGCAAGGAATCAGGAAACCTGCCCCCCCACCCGGGGACCACCCAGGCCACCGCCACTACCTCAGAGGTTGCCAAGAAAGAGGAGTGGTTGGACCATGGTAGGCTCAGGGAGGGTGAGGGTGGTGGAACAGAGGTGCATCCCTTCAGTTGTGCCTCTCCACAATTCATTCACCACTCTGGCAAAGCATGGTTCCTCTATGGAGGCACCTGCAGTGGAGACCAAGGAAGATGCTGGGAACTTCTATAATGGAGACCCACAGGAGGGTGGCCCAGGACCCCACAGGGGAAGGAAACAATCCTGTCGGGGACCTCAATTGTTAAGGGGTAGAACTGGGGAGGGATGGTAAAGGAGGTACAGTGCCTGCCCAGTGCCAAGGCTTGGAGGGACAGGAAACGAATCCTCAGGATCACGGGAGCAGCGGCAAGGGGGAGGGAGCTGTATGTCATTATCCACCTAGGGACGAATGATCTGGCTGAGAATGGGATCAGAACAGTGCAACAGGAGTTTGTGGAGTTGGGGAGGGGCTTTAGACAAGTAGCACACATGGTAACTTCCTCGGAAGTGCTACCTGTCTATGGCATGGATGAGGCTTGGGCACTCTGCACCATGGGATTTAATGACTGGTTGAAAAGCTGGTGCAGAGCTCAGGGATTTGGTTTCATTGGGGACTGCGGCTCCTCCTGGAGCAGGTGTGATGGTCTGCATCTGTCCTGGAGGGGAACTAGGATCCTAGGTGATAGGTTTAAATGCTTCACTGGCAAGCATTTAAACTAGCCAAGGGGGGGAGGCACTGAAGAGGAGAAGGGAAATCCTAGCCCCCCCCAAAAAAATCATGGCAATTAGTGAGGTAAACACCAAAATAGAGCAGTCAGTGTGGAGAAGGGCAGGGGTAAATGGAGAAAAAGACAAAAGCAGTAGGGACAGGGATGGGGCAAAAGAAATAAAGCCATAAAAAATGGAGGGTAATGAGCACCAATGCCTGTAGTCTAGGTAAAAAGCTCCCTGAAATGGTGGCCTTGATGGAAGAGGATGCCTGGATATTCTGGCAGTCACAGAAACATGGTGCACAGAGAACCATGACTGGGATGTTAACATAGCAGGTACACAACCTACAGGAGGGACAGGAGAGAAGAGGAGGAGGAGTAGCTCTATGTATGGGAAGGATCAAAGCAACAGAACTAAAGGGTAAACAAGGAGGAGAGGAGGCACTGTGGGTCACCTTGGAGGCTGGAAATGGCTCCACAATCTGCACAGGGGTTGTATACAGACCCCCATGTCAGGGGGAGGAAATGGAGAAGGAAATGATAGAAGGCATCCTTGGGATGGCAGAGAAAGGGGAGATATTGCTGATGGGGACCTGAATATGCCAGATTTTGACTGGAGCACCTTTGCTGCAGCCACATCCAAGAACAGGGCCACTCTCGATGCCCTATAGGGGGCATGCCTCAGACAGCTAGTGTTGGAACCCACTCGGGAGAGAGCAATCTTAGAGCTGGTACTCTCCAATGGGGATGGAGAGAGGATCTCTTATCTTGAAGTGGGTAGCCATCTGGGAACAAACGACCACCAAACAGTGTGGTTCATGATAAACTTAGCTGTAGAGTCAAGTCACACAAAAGTGAAGGTACTGGACTTCAGGAGGGCTGATTTTGTCAAAATGGGAGAGTGCCTCAGAAAAGCAGTAGTAAACAGGCAAGAAGGTGGGGTGGAGAAACAATGGGGAAACATCAAAACCGCCATCACAGAGGCAACAAATCTTTGTGTGAAGCAAATAAACAAATCAAGACGAAAGAAAAAAACACTATGGTTCTCAAAAGAAGTGGCGGGGAAGGTAAGGAAAAAATATAGCATTCAGGAAGTATAAGGAAACACAGAAGAAGCAGGACAGAGAACTGAATTAAGTTAAAGCAGAAGGAAGCGGGTAAGGCAGTCAGAATAGCAAAGGCCCAAACCAAGGAAAAGATAGCCAACTCGGTTAAGAAGGGGGATAAAACCTTTTATAGGCACATTAGGGAGCAAAGAAAGACTAAGGCAGGGATACTGAGGCTGAACAAAGAGGAAGGTGGTTTGGCAGACAGCGACAGTGAAAAAGCAGGGATACTGAACAAATACCTCTGCTCAGTATTCACATGGAAAAGCAGGTGGAAATACCTAATCTGGTCAATAGCAGCACTCTAGATAGGGGGGTTGATATTAGTCCTTTCACAGAAGAAAGGGTTCTGAAAGAACTCTTAAAACTGAAGGTGGATAAGCAATGGGGCCTGATGGGATTCACCCCAGGATTTTAAAAGAGCTAAGGAAAGAACTAGTAACACCAATGACTACCCTTTTTAATAAATCATGGGAGGATGGGGTGGTACCTGAGGACTGGAGGAGGGCGGATGTGATTCCCCTTCACAAAAGTGGAGCAAGACAGAGGCAGGAAACTACAGACCTGTCAATTTGACCTCAGTGGTAGGGAAAATGATGGAATCACTTCTGAAGGAAAGAATTGTTGAGTACCTAGAGGCCAGTGGGGCATAGGACCCAAGGCAGCATGGATTCACAGCGAGAAGGTCATGTCAGACAAATCTAATTGGTTTATTTGACTGGGTGACCAAAGCACTAGACCAGGGAGGGGCTGTGGACATGGCCTACCTAGACTTTAGCAAGGCATTTGACATAGTCCCACACAAAAGATTAATAAACAAATTAGTCAGCCTGGGAGTGGGTCCTAGGGTGGTAGCCTAGTTAAAACACTGGTTGGACAACAGGACACAGTGGGTAATAGTAAATGGAGTCCACAGTGAAGAAAGGAGGGTTACTAGTGGGGTACTGCAGGGTTCAGTACTGGGGATGGTCCTTTTTAACGTCTTTATAAGTGATATTGCAGAGGGACTGGAAGGGAAAGTATGTCTCTTTGCAGATGATACAAAGATCTGCAATAGGGTTGATACACAAGGTGGGGTGGAAAGGATGAAAAGGGACTTGGCAAGGTTGGAGGAATGGTCATATGTATGGCAGCTTAGATTCAATGCAAAAAAGTGCAAAGTAATGCACCTGGGAAACAAAAGCCCAGGGAAGAGTACACAATGGGGGGTGAGATACTGACAACAACAAAAATGGAATGGGACCTGTGGGTAGTCATATCAGATGACCTAAAGGTGGGCCAGCAATGTGAGAAGGCAGTAAGGAGGGCTGGGTGGATACCGGGATGCGTAGGGAGAGGCATCACCAGTAGAAAACAGAAAGTTGTTGGCCCTCTATACAGACAGTTGGTAAGACCACATCTGGAGTACTGTGTACAGTTCTGGAAACCCCATCTCCACAAAGACATAGACAGTATGGAGGCTGTCCAGAGGAGGGCAACCAAAATGATGCAAGGTCTGCATCAGAAGACATATGAAGAAAGACTAAAGGGACTAAAGATGTATAGCCTCAAGAAAAAGAGGAGAGGGGACTTGACAGAAACTTTCAAATACCTCAAGGGAATCAACAAAGTCCAAGCGGGTAGCATCTTTCAGAAAAAGAGACGTGCAAAAACAAGGGGCACAATTTGAAGATAGACGGGGGATGGCTCAGAGGTAATGTGAGGAAGAATTTCTTCTCAGATAGGGCTGTGGATACATGGAACAGCCTTCCTGAAGAGGTCGTAAAGTCAAAAACAGTGGGGGAATTCAAGAATGCATGGGATAGACATTAGGCAATTCTAGTGTGGGATCGGAGGACGTAGGCTGTTGGTTAACTAGAATCTGCAGCTTATCCGTTAGGTAGGAAAATGGGCAGACTAGGTGGACCAAGCAGTCCTTATCTGCCGTCAAATTCTATGTTTCTATGTTTCTATGTACTGTATATAACATTATAGACACAATTTCAGGTGTTACAGTAGTTACAACAGTGCGAGACATCTAAAAAGTACTGTACCTAACCAGAGAATTTTAACATTGACATGAACAGCAATTCATTAGACAGACAATAGATAAGCGCTATAATTTGATTGCAGGGAGACATGTTAAGAAGTTGTACTACAGATCAGTGCATGTGCATTTGTCAGAGACCATGAGGAGGGTACAAAGTTCCTTCTTAAAAGCCAGGTATGATTGGGAGTGCCTGACAGATGTTGGCAGTAAGTTCCAACTTATATATGAAATGATGTACTGTGTTGTCACCTGTATATCTTTCTAGAGTTTTCTGCACCTCTGGTAGAGATACAGTATATCTTTTAATAAGGTTGGTGAAGTATTCTGGTGGGAAGTGTTATCAGTTAAAGAAGGAGAATCAGGGTATTTGTTGAGGGTGCTGTAGGCAGAGGAAGGTTGAGGCTAGTAAAGCATTTGTTCATAGTTTTATAAAGTTCCATGTTATATGAAATAAAAGTTTGAAACATAAACCATGATAGCAGAAAAAGACCAAAGGTCCATCCAGTGTGCTTTTGCACTACGCAACATCGAGTGGTCCGACTCTGTCCACTGTTGCCATTCCTAACCCATAATGTTGAACTCCCTAAAATGAAATGTTCGATCTCCGTTATGCCATTTTTGGAACTAAATGGAGCAATTGCAGAAAGCGATGTTTATGCAAATGAATCAAATGAATTACGTGGGTTGCTGACAGAAAGGGAGGTGCTACTTGCCCCCTCGGGCAGCGGTTATGATCCAGCCATAGCACCTCCATGGTGCAAGGAGCTTGATCCACCTACCCTCCAAAGAGATAGATAAGGTACGACACTTGAAAAATGTCAACAATTTCTTTGGGCTGTGTGAATGCTGAACTGGATCATCACTTGCAATTTGCTGTTTTCAATTTCAGTGCCTTCTCAGGGTAGCGCTATTGGCTCCACGCCTGTGTAGAGCTCCCTGATTGGCTGGTCTCACTCAACTGAGACAGGAACACCCGAGACATATGGCCTTAATGTAAGCCTGCATCCCTGTACTTGGCTTCTAATTTATATATTTTAATTTAGACTGTTCTGCTTGGCCTGTGTAAAGTAACTCACCATTCCCCCATGCAGTTTCGATGCAACTGTATGTGCACTGATTCAGTACTAGTTCTGCAAACCTCCCCTTGATTGTTCGTCCCAACCCACCTCCCCTCCTAGGCCTACTTTAAATGCACACAGTCTCCGCCCACTGCTATCTGATGTTTCAATTTATTGGTTACTTACTGTCAACAACTGCAATTCTTCCCATCCCCTTTTTGCAACTAAGCCTTCTATTAGCTTTATCTCATTCTGTTTTGCTGAGGCATACCATTTTGGTACTTTAGGTTTGCTTATTGCTGACTAGCATATCCTGTCTTGCTGACCAGCATATCCTGTCTTGCTAAGGCACTGTTTTACTTGAAAATTGTACTACAAATTACTGAACTGTGACTGCTTTGCCAAAAAACTGTGTTTATTGTCTAAAAATGTTCCCAGCAACCAAGTGTTACAGCCCCTTCATGACTTTGTAGCTCTCTCCAGGCTGCAAGGTGCCAAGGAAATTGCTGGCTTTTCATTTGCTAATTGAGCTGTTTTCATTCAGACTGCTAGCATTTGCATTGCCCCACTATTAATGTGAGCTCCTCTCTCCTTTCTCTAGCCAAGAACCCGCTAGGGATCCCAGCTCAGACACCCTCCGCTTGGACTGTGGACACCGGGCGGTCCGTGCTTCCGAGGCCGCCGCCCCAGACCTCCTCATTTGACTCCACCGCTTGAGAGGTACAGCAAAGCTGCAATTTTTCTCCCACTCACTCATTCCCCCTTCTGTGTGCTATTATATAGACCCGTTAGCACTGCCCACTCCCATCCCTGACGAATCTCCTGCCTTCTCTTTCTTACTAAAAGAATTTGTTACTGCCAGGGTTCCACCAGGGGAATCCTGCAACCAGCAGCTGGTGAGCTACCCTTGTTATCAAAACCCAACAACTGCAATTATGGCAGCCTCGTGGCAATTCTTCCTCCTGACTGGACTGTGTATCATACCCCTTACTGGCTTATTATCTGGAAAATTTGAGACTGGGTGTACACCACATCCTTATCCTGAAGACTGCTCGCCCAATCTGACTCTACACATCACATGTTATGCCAAGGCTCCTTGCCAACTGATCCAGGTGGACTACCTTCCTCGAAGAGAAACTATTGCAGGTTTGTCTACGTCTCCTTTCTTATCTCTAATTAATTCGAGTTACTCCCACTGGCAATACACAGCCAGAGTATTAGCCTCAGTGTCCTTAGGCTTGCATAAATTAAAAAACAAAGCTTGGCACCCAAGTTCTTCCTCCATACCAAGCCAGAAAAAGCCTCACGCTCATTGTCTTTCACTTGAATCCCTGAAAAAATTGCTACACCTCCTCTTACTCTGCTCTGGCAATGTCGAGCTTAATCCAGGGCCCATAAATGAAATTACCTCCCCTTCTGAGTCACTATCTCTTAAAGGCATTAGTTTTACGCACATTAACATGTGCAGCCTGCTGAAAAAATTCACCCTTATCCAGGCTTGGATCGACCATACAATGACAGATGTGCTTGTTATCTTAGAATCCTGGCTACGGCCCTCTACACCAAATAGCGTGATTAATATACCTAACTACCAGATCTTTAGATGTGATAGGCAGTCCAGAGGGGGTAGGGTCACCATCAACATCAAAGATAGATTTGTGGCATCAACACTTAATTCTAACTCACTGGTAGGGGGATTTGAGTGCCCGGACATAAAAATCGACCTATCCCTATCATTAGCACTCTGAGTTATAGGATGTTATAGACCACTATCTGCCGGTATTCAGCTCTTGTCCTATCTTACAACTATCTTGGACACTAGCCCCCTGGAAACAATTATCCTTGGGGATCTAAACTACGACTGGATGTCGGAAGCCAATCACCCGCTTAAATCTTTCTGTGACCTTCTTGGTTCCACCCTACTCAACGAAGAGCCCATCCATATCAACAAAAAGAATACAGCCAGAAGTACCCTTTTGGATGTCCTGCTTGTGAATAAACCCCATTCCTTCTCCCACATTGGAACCTTTGACATAGATATTAGTGACCATTGCCTAATAGCTGGAGTTTGGGCAGCCAACAAAGTGCCAACTACAGCCAAATTCTCCACCAAAAGGTCAACCAGGTCATTCGACCCAAAGGCATACCTACTTGACCTAAACAAATCTCCCTTGTGGCAAAGTTTCTACCTTGCTAAAACAGTGGAAACTGCATATTCTACACTACACTACATGAAATCATTACCTTTGCCATGAATCTACATGCGCCTCTGTCAAAAATATGCATAATGGCTAGGAAATGCCGTTGGTTCACTTAAGATCTTAAGACTGCACTACTGTCCAGGGATAAACTCTGGAAAACTGCCCTCATTTATTTTCTCAGAAGAAGCCAGAAGGGGAAGGTAACATATTCAATTCAGTGCTTTACAGTAACTGGTAATTGCTATTGTTCTTTTAAACTTAGATTGTGGGCTTTTAGTGACACTGTACTTTCTTTGTTGTCTTTACTTAGAATTGTTTTTGGGCTGTTGAAAATTTAAAACGTTGTGGTGGTGTATTTCTTTGCTGTCTTTAATTGCTGCAAATTTTCACCCCACCTTCCCCCAATTCTTAATTATATGCCCTGTTAAATCTGATTGACAGGAGCTAAACACAGGATATAGTAAGGGGTGTGGAGTAGGAGGGGCATAAGGGTGAAGAAGCCCACCCTCAGCATGACAAGTGTTTTGACTCATTTATTTATTTCTTGGTTTATTTTCTTTTTAAAAAGAAAAGTATCTGAGGATCAGTGGCAGGATTTTTAGAGAGTAAATTAATAAAAGGGAACTAGGAGAGCTTCAGTAGCAGACAAGTAGTGGAATAGCAGTATATTGCAGTATAGTGTGGGGAGTGGTGGAATGCAGTGGCTGTGGGGCAGCCATATTCAGGCAGACCTTTTGGACACTGAGGTGCTACCCTATCTGCACATGCATCTCTGGACTATGGGATGAGGTAGCCAGACCTCAGAGGAAGTAAACTGGGTCAGGAGTACCATCACCCTATTCAGAGACCACCCAGTCCAATGCAACTGCCTCAAAGGATGCTGAGAATGAGGAGCACTTGGATGACAGTGGGCTCAGGGAGGGTTAGAGCAGTCAGGGAGAGGCACATCCCAGATCCTATTCCACTCAAGAACTCATATCACACTGGCAAACGGGACAACCAAATAGAGGTACCCAGAGAAGTGGAAGGAAAGGATGTGAGGTTAGCCAAGGAGGTGACCTCAGCGGGAAAGCAGTGGACCCCAGAGGAGGAGGGGAATCCTGGTGGGGACTCCATCATAAGAGGATCCAGCTAGGAACACAGGAGGGGAGGACAGGAGGTGAGGTGCACATCAGGTGCCATGGCATGGAGGGATGGAAGGAAGATCCTGGGGATCACTGGGAAGGCAAGATGTGAGGGTGAGCTGGATGTCATTATCCACCCAGGTACTAATGACCTGGCAAATGGGAGCCAAAGGAAGTTCAGGAAGAGTTTAGGAATTGGGAGGGTCTCAAGCAAGTAGCTACTTCTGTCACTTCTCAGAAGTACTACCCAAGTGAGAGGCAAGGAGAGCATAGGGTGCATGCACCAGGAACTTTAACTCATGGTTGAAGAACTGGTGCTGTGATGAAGGGTTTGGATTCATTGGTGACTGGGGACCCACCTGGAGGGATGGAGGTTTGCTCAAGCCTGATGGCCTGCATCCATCCTGGAAGGGAATCCAAGCACTCAATAGTAAGTTTAAATGCTACATTGACAAGCATTTAAACTAGCAAAGAGGGGTGGCAGGCCAGGAAGGAGGGTACCTACTTGCTCACCCCCCACAGCTGGCAGTGGAACCAATCAACCAGAGGAGTGGCTATCTCTACAAAGCAGTGTGCAAAAGATGGAAATTAGCACCCAAGATGTGGATAGGCAGAAAAGCGGCAAAATTCAGCAGAAGGGCAGACAGCAAGGAGAACCAGAGATAAAGGACAACCAAGGAAGGGCTGGAGAGAACAGCAAACAGTCTAGGGAGGTCAAATCATGAAAGCCATATGTGCAAATGCCAGGACCCTTAGTAACAAAATGGAAGATCTGGAGGGCTGTTGTGGTGCAGTCAGACTTGGACATTGTGGCCATCACTGAAACCTGTAATAATAACCATAACTGGGAGATGGCCATGCCTGGCTGCTAAATATATTCATAAGAGACAGGGCAGGCAGGAGGAGAGGAGGAGGAACGCCAGTGAAAATGGCCGAAGGCATACAGAGATCCAGGTGGAGGAACAAAATGGGGAAAGATACTGTGGTTAAGCTGGAAAGGAAAATGGGGCCAGCCATCCGCATGTGTGTGGTCAGACCACCAGCCCAGGAGGAAGAAACAGATAGGGAGTTGATGCTAGCCATCCAAAGGATGGCAGACAAGGGTGAGGTAGTACTGGTTGGAGACTTCAGTATTCCAGACGTGGGACTGGAGCATCCAGCAGCAGCATCAACTAGGAGCAGATTTATCCTGGGCTGCCTTCAGGTGTCCTCCTCAAGCAACTGGTCATGGAAACCAACTTCTCAGAAGAGGCACATTGACCTTGTGCTCACAAACAGGACAATGTGGATGGGGTACAGTGGGGAGCATCTGGGAACAGTGACCACTCAGTCATTGTGGTTTGAAATCATAGAAAGAGTAGAACTAAACACAATACAAAAACATGTATCCTGGATTCGAGGGCAGACTTTGGGAAATGGGGAGATACTTGAAAGAGGCATTAAGGGAATGGGGCAGGAATCAGGGTTGAGGGAAAGTGGGTAGTATTTAAATGGGGATTACAAGAGCAACAGAATTATGCATTAAGCAGGTTAGCAAGAGGAAGGAAGAGGAGACCATTATGGTTTTCCAAAGAGGTAGCAAAAGAAAGTGAAGCTAAAAAGATTGCATTCAGGGCAATACAAAAGACACAGGCAGAAGGATAGGGAGAAGTACCAGGAGAAGCAAAGGGAGGCAGGGAGGTCAGTAAGGAAGCCAAAGCTCAGACAGAAGAACACATTGCAAACTAGTGGGTAGAGGGGACAAAACCTTTACAGGTACATAAGGAAAAATAAAGGCAAGGAGATAGTGGAGACTGAAGGGGGGAGGATGGTGAAGGGAGGATGACAAACAGTAAAGCTGACATATTGAACAGGTATTTCTGCTCAGTCTTTACTGAGTAAAGAGGAGGTAATGGGTCTGAAGGGAGTTCAAGGGTGAATGGTGCAGAATGACACAAGTCCCTTTACACAAGAAAGTGGTCCCAAGAAACTGGAAGTAATAAGAGTTGATAAAGTAATGTGGCCAGGATAAAAGTAAATTCCTAGGTCTCAAAGAACTAAGAGAGGGTGGCTGTAATCCTGGCTATCCTGTTTAGCCGATTACTTGGAAACAGGAGAATCAAAGACTGGAGGAGGCAGATGTAGTCCCTTTATACAAAAGTGGGAACAAAAGAGGAAGCGGAGAACCACAGGACTAAATAGCCCCACCGGTAGTGGGGAGACTGTGCTACTACTGAAGGAGAGATTGGTGGAACATCTGGTTGTCAATGGGCTACAAGACCCAAGGGCATGGTTTACCCAGGGGAGGTCATGTCAGACCAACCTCGTTGAATTTTTGGACAGGGTGACTAGGAGGTGGATCAGAGGCAGTGGACATGGCTCATCTGGACTCTGTAAGGCCTTGACACTGTGCCATAGAGTAGACTATGCTACACAGACTGGGGTATGGGTGTGGGCAGGACAGAAGTGTGGTGGGTAGGTAACTGGGCTGGACGGCAGGACGCAGAGGGTGGTGGTAAATGGTTGTTACTCCACAGAGGGAAGAGGACCAGTGGGGTACCTTACAGTGATCAGTGCTGTGGGACCAGTCCTATCTAACATCTTCATCAGTGAGCATTGCACAGGACCCTAGAAGGCAGAATTTCACTGTTCTGCTGGATGACACAAAGCTCTGTAACACAGCAATGCCACCAAGAGGGTGTAGACAGAATGAGAAGGACCTGCAGAAACTTGAAGAAGGGTCAGGGTTTTGCAGTTGAAATTAACAAGGAAGTGCAAGATAATGTATTATGGGGCAAGGCAAAACCCCGGCACAGTCTATCGGTTGGGGGTGAGATATATCATGCACCAAGTAGGAAAGGGATCTTGAGTTATCTTCTCAGTGACCTCAAGGTGAAAGCTAGTGTGACAAGGCAGCAGGTAAAAGCAAATAGGATGCTGGGATGCAGGCAGGGCATCACCTTAGCAGGAAAGGAGGTCATAATTCCGCTTATACAAGACACTAGTGAGGCCCCACCTGGAGTAAGAGTGGGCACCTGGAGACCACCACGAAGGGACACAGACAGAGAGAGAAGGTCTGAGGAGGGCAACAAAGATGGTGCATCGGATTGCGGCACAAGTCCGGTGAGGACAGGTTGGAAGAACTGAATATGTACTCCCTGTAGGAGAGTAGGGAGAGAAGGGATATGATAGAGAGATAAGTATCTTACAGGGAGGAACAGGGTGAGAATGCACTATTTTCAAGCAAAAAAGATGTTCCAGGACTAGAGGCATGGATGAAGTTGGAGGGAGGACGATTCAGAGGAAACGTGAGGAAGAATTTCTTCACAGAATGGGTGGTGGACAAGTGAAGACCCTGCCAGAGGAAGTGGCGGGGCTGAAACAATCACGGATTTAAGAATGCATGGGATAGAACATAAAGGAATTTCTGGAGTCAGGGGTAGGGCGAACAGACGTCTAGGAAACTCATAAACTGAACTTTACAAGCTCAAATGGGCAGACTGGGTGGGTATAGACTCTTATCTGCCAACACTATCTATGTATCTATGTAAATCCTAAAAGAGAAGATTTCGCCTTTAGAACAGCCAGAAATCACTGCACCAAACTGATTAGGGAAGCAAGCCTGTTATTACCAAGCAGAACTAGATACTGCAGCCAATTGTCCCTCCAAATTCTGGGCCAAATCAAAGAAACTCACAGGAGCCACATCACAAAATATGCTCTTACAAAATTCATCTGACAATACAGTAATCAATGGCAAAAAAGAGTTACGCAGACATTCAACACCCACTTCGCCACAGCAGCGATCAGCTCGATAACTCACCTGCATGTAGCCCGCGACCCAACTTGAGCATAACCCCACCAAATAGTTGGGTCTGCGAATCAACATTCTCATTCTCACTTGTTTTCATAAGGGTGTAAGACTTGATTCTCCACCTGGATACTAAGAAAGGTGCCGGCGTGGATGCACTTGAACCATACTTCCTAAAGATAGCATGCCATGTATTGGCAGTGCCTATTACTCATTTATTCAACCTGTCCCTAACACAAGGTACCCTCCCTCAAATATGGAAGATCACACACGTTATCCCATGATTTAAATCTGGAGACCCTTGCGACCTTCATAACTAAGGACCAGTTTCTCTCCTACCCACGCTCTTGAAGCTTCTGGAAAAATAGTAAATGGCCAACTAAGATCCTTCATCGACAGAGAAAAATTACTAAACCCCCTTCAATCTGGATTCAGAGCCAACCACAGTACAGTCTCGGCATTAGCTAAAGTAACCAATGACTGGCAACTGGAGTTGGAGCATAAAAAGTCAGTATGTGTTGCATTTTTTGACCTCAATAAAGCATTCAACACAGTCGATCATTACCTGCTCCTCGACTCAATAAAATCACTAGCACTGGATGCTACTTCTCTAAACTGGTTCTCTGAATACCTGACAGACAGATACCAGCAGGTGAAAGCGGATGGTTAGCTATCTGCCCTAAAACTCTTACAAAGAGGTGTCCCTCAGGCATCCATATTAGGTTCTCCTCTTTGCAGTGCATATCAACAACAGTGATGAGAGAATCAAGGATGCAAGTATTCACTTATTCGCAGATGACACAGTGCTGTAACTGAGTAGTCCCACACCAAAAGAATCTTGTACTGACCTACAAAGATTTCAACCTCCTGCAACCCAATTAATCAATAAAACTGCTATTATATGCTAAGAAAACTAAATCCATGTTATTTTCCCCCGCAAACTACACAAGTGCTACTGACTCCCTTCCCCCAATAACCATGATGCCAGGAAAGTGCTTAGAGTACATTCCGAAATTCAGATATCCTGGGGTTTGGATCGACTGTAAACTCTCCTTCACTGACCACCTGGAAGACTTGCTGAAAAAGTTAAGGCAAAGACTTGCCCTTTTTTACAGGATACGAAGACTTCTTGCAGCAGACACAAAGAAACGACTAATCCAAGCCACGTTCCTGTCCTTAATTGACTACGCAGACTTCATATACAGTAGCTGTGCGGCTTCCTTATTCAAAAATTGGATATGCTCTACCAAGCTATACACTCATCACTGACCTCCCCTTCTACCCATCATTACGCACTATATGCCACCACAGGCTGCACCTCACTTCACTATAGGCGATCTTTAATGCAGCACTCTGGACAATTAGAGCCCTCAGTGGCAAACTCCCTCAGCATCATCAACAGTCTGTGTCCGATTGTGCCCCGGAATTATTCCTTAGAAACTGCCCACAACTCCTGCTAAATATGCCAGGGCACTCACACAGGTCGGAGAGCACGCCTTTGGTTTCTCACTCCATCAATATGGAATAAACCCAGAAAATGTTAAGCTGAAACCCCAGTAAGTACCCTTTTGTTCAAAAGGCTTTACCGTGATGGCATTACCGAAATTTGCAACTGCTTTACTAGACACTAACTAACCTCCTCCTCCTCAAACAGCAGCCCACAAACGGCGCGCCCCCCAGCTGAAATTTGTGCCTCTGCCTCTAGCATGCCCACCAACAGATCCACAGGATTTATTGCCGAACTCCCATATCTTATTCTTTGATGCTTTGAACCGCTGCAGCCTGATTCTAGCACATGCTACCGCACTTGGGGATAATTATCGTCTTTCACCCAAAAAAATATTAGGTCCCTCATCCATCCAACACCTCCCTCTGCCCCAACCTCCAGGACCCTTCCAGTTATGCCCCTGCTACTATATTCCTCCTCTTGCATTTAGTACAATGGCATCTTTTCTCCTTCATATGTCGCGCATTTTGGGCAAAAATCCACTTAAGTCACCTTTCTTGCAGTCCTCTGCCTCCCAATCCTTCACTCTGCTCTAATAATTTAGTCCCTCTTCGCTACCTCATTCCCCACCTCTCCCTATATTATGCTTGATTATCTTCTATCTGGTATGCCTACCCTCTCCCTAACATTTCCCACTACAAAATGCCCAGTTTTGGGGTTTGGATCCAGCACAAGTTCATTATCCACAACTCCTTGTAGTTCTGTGTTCAATGTATATTACCTGTAAATGTGCATTTTTACTATAATAGCAGCAATTTTTACTGTTTGTACTATTGTAACTTGTCTTTCTGTATTATTACTGTAGGACTGCAGGTCCAGCTTGTAAATGAGCTTGCTCAATGGTGCCCGCCTGGATAAATAAAGATATTGATTGATTGATTGAATATTTATAGTCCCTGGAACCTTCCCTGGAACCTATTGCTCCTCCAAGGTACTAGCCCTCCCTGTCCTATCCCCATTCTCCTCCCTGGTCCTTGTCACCCTGGGCGATCACTATTCCCTTCATTCTGTCCCATGGCTGCTTGAATCCCCTGACTGTGTGCACCCAGCATCTCAGCTGACAGACTGTTGCATGGTTCCACCACTCTTTCTGTAAAGAAGTACTTCCTCACATCCCTCCTGAACCTCTCTCCTGTTAATATCCACTTGTGACCACATAACATTGAGTTGGTATTCAGGGTAAATAATTCCCCACAGTTTACCTTTTTAATTCCTTTAAGGAACTTGAAAGTCTCTGTCATATCGCCCCTCTCCCTTCTGGTTTTCAGTGAGTACATATTTAGTGCCTTGAGGTGCTCCGCATAGGATCTGCCCTGCTGGTCCCGAATTATTTTTGTTACACTGCACTGCACTGTTTCCAACCTATCTCTGTTCTTTCTGAGGTGAGGGCTCCAGAATTGGATGCAGTACTCCAGGTGAGGCCTCACCAGGGAACTGTATAGGGAAAGTATTACCTCTTTTCTTCTGCTGTTAATAACCCTCCTGATACATACCAGCATCCTGTTAGTCTTGCTGTAAGCCTTGTTGCACTGATTTGTTTGTTTAAGGGAGTTACTGATGATAACTCCTAGATCCCGTTTCTCTTCTGTAATGTTAAGTCTCATCCCACCCATTCAGTACTCCCTATTGGGGTTACTTTTCCCCAGGTGCATTACCTTGCACTTTTTGGTGATGAATTTTAACTGCCAGACCTTTGGCCACCCCTCTAGTTTTTGTAGGTCCCTCTGCATATCACATATTCCCTCATCACTATTAACCCTCCCACATAGTTTTGTGTCATCTGCAAAGAAACACGGCCTGCCCTGGATTCTCTCACCACTGTCACTAATGAACATGTTGAAGAGGACCAGATCCAGGACAGGTGGCTGTGGAACCCCACTTATAACCTCCCTTTCCTCCGATTTAATCCCATTAACCACCACCTTCTGTTGCCTCCCTTCTAGTCAACTATCCAAACACTTCACTACAGGTGTAGCTGCACCCAGGTCTTACATCTTTTTGAGCATCCTTTTGTGCAGTACCAAATCAAGTGGCCTTCATATAGCAAATATAAATCATCTGTCTTTGGTGTAGTGGTGAGAGGCCTGCCAGGGTATTGAATTTATGCTGGGTTATGCACTTTAAAATGTTTTTGCTGTCAGCATGCACATATATTGAAACTGTCACTTCAAAAGAGTGAAATGTATCTGTGGGAATGTTCTATAATATATGAGCTTGACTTTTTACAAGCCAAAAGAATTCCAGTGGTATGTGGACTGCATCTGTGCCCCTAGGGCCAAGGCTACACACTGTGTTTTTGTCAGAGAAATTATCTGAGCATGATCTTTGCCCAGCAGGGTGCTATTGTCTGACCAAATGTGTTTGGGGGATTCATCGTGAGTCTCCCAGTATTTGGTGTAGTACCAAATTAATTTAATTACTTAATATCAATTTAAGTACAAGCACAGATATTTAGCAGTACATCAGACAAGGACGTTTATATGTCTGACTTCTCAACTGAACATATGCTGTATGGAGCTACAAAGTTCTCATGCGGCTAAACAAGCAACTACTTGCTTTGTTATTGGGCATATTTATATACTGACAGAGCAGCTCTGCGCTAATAAAATTTAAAATGCACAGCTACAACACTCAGACTGACAGGGTATCTTTAGCCTGGGACATAAAGTGTAGCATTTTAGTTTTTCTGAGGAAAATGTCAGAAAGAAAATGATCTTGAGCCAGCTGTTCCAGACAGCTGTTCGGTGTACACTCATGCAGCTGCCACTGATGTCAGCCCTTGAATGACATCAATGGCAATCAGACTCAGCAGTCAACTGAGTCTAGTATTTCTTAGTATTTTACCTCTTTTTTTTAGTGTTAACTCTGCAGTAGGAAGTCTGATGTAAGAATGACATCTTTTTATTACAATGTAAGCAAACATTCAGCATTGACAAATACTTGTTAATTAATCAGTTCTTTTTTAAATAATCAGTTCAGGATAAACTGGCCTCTAAACTTCAGCAGCCAGAAGCATTTCGAATCTGTGAATGCGTGTCTACAATGATGCTGTGCTGATAATAACACTTGCACATGGCCGGTTTTACATTTTACAGGGTGATACTAAGTAAGGCAATAGTTCGAAAAAGTAGTGATCCTGAAGATATAAATGTTTTTCTGAAATAAAAATGAGCACTGGAAGTCCACATGAAACATACAGTATTTGAAAAACAGTCCTGAGATCCTGAACACTCGGTGCATGTTCAGGATCTTGGATTTATTTTTCAGACATGTTTTCCGTGCACATTCTGTGCTTATTGTCATTTCGAAAAGACATCAACATGTTTAGGATCATTCACGCTTTGGGATTATGGCTTCACTTAGTAGCTCTCAGAAAAATCTAAAAACATCCATACAAGAGTTTTGGTATTGGCACAGTGCCATTGTATACACACATTCATGGATTCAATATGCTTCAAGTGGCTGCAGTTGGGCACGCAATAAAAGAGGGTGGTGGGGGAGAGAGGAAGCAGCTGTACTGTACTGAATGGACAGGAGAAGGTGAGATATGACTCATGCCCACTCTGGTGGAAGGACACAGCTGTGCTATATTCGCAGTCATGTGGTACCAAACTGCCCTTTTCAACGTAATTGCACTACATCATGCATAGCTCTCACTATGCAACCGTAAAAAGAGCATAGAAACATATACTTTGACGGCAAATAAGGACCACTTGGTCAACCTAGTCTGCCCATTTCCCTACCTGTTGGATAAGCTGCAAATTCTAGTTAACTAATAGCCTACTTCCTCTTACTCCTCACTATAATTGCCTTATGTCTGTCCCATGAATTCTTGAATTCCCCCACTGTTTTTGACCCCACAACATCCTCAGGAACGTGGTTCCATGTGTCTACCACTGCTCCATAAAAAATACTTCCTCACGTTTCCCCTGAGCCATCCCCCACACTCTATCTTCAGATTGTGCTCCCTTGTTCTTGCACATCTCTTTTTTGAAAGATGCTCCCGTATTGGACTTTGTTTATTCCCTTGAGGTATTTAAAAGCTTCTATCATGTTCCCCCTCTCCCTCCTTTCCTCAGGGGTATACATATTAAGCACTTTTAGTCTCTCTTCACATGGCTTCTGTTGCAGACCATGCACCATTTTAGTTGCCCTCCTGTGGACTGCCTCCATCCTGTCTATGTCCTTGCAGAGATGGGGTCTCCAGAACTGCACGCAGTACTCCAGATGAGGCCACACCAACTGTCTGTATAGAGGGATAACAACTTCCTGTTTTCTACTGGTGATGTGTCTCCCTATGCATCTCAGTATCCCCCCAGCCCTCCTTGCTGCCTTCTCACGTTGCTTGCCTACCTTAAGATGGTCTGATATGACTACCCCAGGCCCCTTTCCATTTTTGTTGCTGATAGTACCTCCCCTCCATTATGTACTCTTCCCTGGTTTTTGTTTCCCAGGTGCATTACTTTGCACATTTTTGCATTGAATCTAAGCTGCCATATTTTTGACCATTCCTCCAACCTTGTCAAGTCCCTTCTCATCCTTTCCACCCCCCGCTTGTGTATCAACCCATGTTGCAGATCTTTGTGTCGTCTGCAAAGAGGCATACTTTTCCTTCCATCCGCTCTGCAATGTCTCCTATAATGACATTAAGGAGGACCGGTCCCAGTACTGAACCCTGCGGTACCCCACTAGTAACCAGAGTGTACTCCATTTACTATTACCCTCTGCGTCCTGTTGTCCAGCCAATTTGTTACCGAGGATATCACCCTGGGACCCATTCCCAGTCTGGCTAATGTGTTTATTAATCTTTTGTGTGGGACTGTGTCAAATGCCTTGCTAAAGTCTAGGTAGACCACATCCACAGCCCCTCCCTGGTCTACTATTTTGGTCATCCAGACATAAAAATCTGTTAGATTCATCTGACATAACCTTCCCGCTGTGAATCCATGCTGCCTTAGGTCCTGTGCCACACTGGCCTCTAGGTATGCAACAATTCTTTCTTTCAGAAGTGATTCCATCATTTTCCCTACCACTGAAATCAAGCTAACAGGTCTGTAGTTTCCTGCCTGTCTTGCTCCCACTTTTATGAAGAGGAATCACATCCGCACTCCTCCAGTCCTCAGATACCACACCATCCTCCCATGATTTGTTAAAAAGGGTAGTCAGTGGTGTCACTACATCTCTCCTTAGTTCTTTTAGATTTCTGGGGTGAATCCCATCAGGCCCCATTGCTTTGTCCACCTTGAATTTTAAGAGTTCTTTCATTACCCTTTCTTCTGTGAATGGACTGATATTGAACCCCCTGTCCAGAGTGCTTCTATTGTTTGGTTTAGGTACCTCCCCCTCTTCTTTGTTTGTGAATACTGAGCAAAAGTATTTGTTCAGTATCTCTCCCTTTTCACTGTCACTCCACCCACCTCCCCTTCCCTTTATTAAGCCTCTCTATCCCTCCCTTGATCTTCCTTCACTCCCTGGTGAATCTGTAAAAGGTTGTATTCCCCTTCTTCACTCAGTTGGCTCTCTTTTCCTTGCTTTGGGCCTTCACTATTCTGAATGCCTTCCCCACTTCCTTCTGCTTTAACTGATACAGGTCTCTGTCCTGCTCCTTCTGTGATTCCTGGTACTGCCTGAATGCTGTCTTTTTCTCCCTAGCCTTCCCCACCATCTCCTTTGAGAACCATAGTGTTTCTTCATTTCATTTTGTTTATTTGCTTGACACAAAGGCTTGTTGCCTCTGTGATGGCAGTTTTGATTTTTCCACATTGTTCTTCCACCCCTCCTTCCTGCCCATTTGCTAGTGCATTCCTTAGGCACTCACCCATTTTGCCAAAGTCAGCCATCCTATTGTTCAGTACCTTTGCCTTTGTATGGCCTGACCCTATGGCTGTGTTTATCGTGAATCACACCGTCTCGTGGTTGCTAGTTCCCAGTTAGAAAATTGGCTTTTTATTTGGAAGCATCTGATTGGCTGGTACCCATTCCACAGGGGTGTATTAATTTTTAATAGATGCCCACCAGATAAAAAGTCCCAGCCCCAACCTGCTTTATGCCCAGCCAAATATCCTTGTGCCCAGACTGCTCAGCCATTGGCTATAGCACTAGGCACACAATCTAAACTGCTGCCATTGTTGTTTTTATCCTGCCCAGAGAGTGAGCGGGAGAGCGAATGACCAGACACCACCCAGAAAATAAAAAATTCACAGCTCCATACACAGAAAACAGTATTTTGAAAAGTGACAGGCACAAACGACTGTCAGATATTGTGACTTATGTTTTGTTTGAATCCACCTGTTCCATTATGGCTCAGCTCGACCCCCCCACCCCATACCCAATTTTTCACAACTTCCACCACTTGTTCAAATAAATTAAAGCAGGATTCCTATGCTGTCAGCATTACCTCTCCTGTGCCCTTCTCCTGTTGATTTGTTTTTATTTTTTTACAACACGATCTCATGTACTTTCTAATTACTCCACACACACCCACTTCTGACCCCAGTCTTATTCACCTTTCAGGTTATTACCATCTCCTCGCTACTCCTACTTTGTCTTACCCTGAATTATCCCCATTTTTGCCCTGCAATACCCTGCACTCTCCTCTCCTACCTCCCCCTAAATAGTCATCATGCCCCCACTCAGTGCACCCTACTCTCCTTTCTGGATAGCTGCTTACTGTCTTTTACTTGACAATGCCACCTAGGCTGCTACTGTTACCTGAATTATCCTAGTGTTAAAACCATCTCTGTTTCCTATTTACAATGTATTTTTGTCTATGTTTACTCATCTAGCTAGATACTCCTAAACCCACAATGTATGTATACCCACCCTTTACAACATGGAACCTTTGTAAAAGAGTGGTCTCCCACTCAAAGGTATTGTAATCCAAGATTGAATAAATAAACAAAAAAATTAAAAATACAATTTCTCCAACATCACTTCAGATGTCCCTCTCCCAGTCCCTACAAACTTTGGCTGTCATACAGATCATCTCCAGGTAGGCAATTGCCAGATGAACGAACGCCAGAGAAGGTTAACAACCTTTACCCTTGTGTTTTTTTTATTCATAGCAGAGACAAAGAAAATGGGTAGAAAGCAGCTTGTCTGCAAACTGACAGGAGCAACAGAGAGAGAGAGAGAGTGTGCTAGTTCCGGAACCACAAGTGTGTGTGTGTGTGTGTGTGTGTGAGAAAGCTTCTGTCAAACTCTGTAGCACACGTTCTCTCATCCTCTCGATCGTCTCCTTCACCCAGTATGCTACAAATTTATTTCTTCACATGCCAGTGCCTCTTTCTCCCTCAGAAGTGAAACTAATTTGGAAATACAATTAAAATAAAATGGCACAATACCACACTCCAGCTGTTCCTGATAGCCTTTTCCTGCCAGCTCGTGCTCCTTCCTTTCATGCTCTGTGGCAACTGGACACAGTATAAAAAAAAAGTGGCTCGACTGCAGTGCTGGGGCAAAATAAAACATAAACACTAATAGCAGGAGCATTAAAGAGCTTCGAATCCCAGGTGTTTCTTGATCTGAACAAACCTGAAGCCCTGTTCAGCTGCATGTGTGTGTGTGTGTGGGGAGAGGTTACCTATCTCACAACAAAAAAAACATTCTAATGCAGAAGTAGGAACTATTTTATTACAAAAATTTGTTTTTAAACAATCGTTATGTACATTATTTTATTAAACTTTTTTCTTTTACAGTGCCCATTTTCTAAGTGCAATAATACCCTACAGGGTGAGTGGTATTGGGGAATACCGGACCTTTCAGGGGCTATAAGTCTCTCCGTCTGTGGTGTCAGGCCTCATTATGCCCCTGGGCGGTCCGGTATTCCCCAATACCACCCACCCTGTTGGGTATTATTGCTTATATGGCTACCCACTTCTAAATCTGTCACCCTCTCTCCATCTCCATTTGAGAGTACCAGGTCTAGGATTGATCCTTACCAAGTGGGTTCCAACACTAGCTGTCTGAGGCATGCCCCCTGCAGGGCATCGAGAATGGCCTCCCTCTTAGATGTGGCTGCAGCAAATGTGCTCCAGTTAGCATTTGGCATATTCAGGTCCCCCATCAACAATATCTCCCCTTTTTCTGCATTCTAAGGATGCCTTCTATAATTTTCTTGTCCATTTCTCCCCCATGAGATGGGGGTCTGTATACAACCCCCGTGTGGATTGTGGTGCCATTGCCTGTCTCCAAGTTGACTCACAGTGCCTCTGCTCCTCTGTTTACCCTTTAGTTCCACTGCTTTGATCCCTTCCCTTAAGTAGAGAGCTACGCCTCCTCCTCTTTTACCCTCCCTGTCTCTCCTGTGGATTATGTACCCTGGTGTGTTTATATACCAGTCATGGTTCTCTATGTACTATGTTTCTGTGACTGCCACGATATCCAGGTGTCCCTCTTCTATTAAGGCCACAGTTCAGGAAGCTTGTTACCAGACTATGGGCATTGGTACTCATCACCCTCCTTTTTTTGATGGCATTACCCCTTTAAGTCCCATCCCTGCCTTTACTGACATTGCTTTCTTCTCCATTTACCCCTGTTCTGCTCCCTATCGACCTCTCTACCTTGGTGTTTACCTCATTAACTACCCTGTTTTTTGGGGGGAAGCTGGGAATTCCCTGTTTCTTTTCAGTGCCTCCCCCCTTGGCTAGTTTAAAAGCTTGCCAATGAAGCATTTAAACCTATCACCTAGGAGCCTGGGTCGCCTCCTGGACAGATACAGACCATCATTCCAGTATAGGCCTGTATTCTTCCGGTTGAACCCCAGACCCCAGTGAAGTCAAAACCCTGTGCTCCACACCAATTTTTAGACCATTTATTGAATTGCATGGTGCGGTGTAGCCTAGCCTCACCCATGCCATAGACAGGCAGCACCTACGAGAAGGTTATCTTGTGTGCTAGTTGTCTAAGGCCCCTCCCCAACTCCACAAAATCCTCCTGCACTGCTCTGATCCCATGCCCAGCCAAGTCATTTGTCCCTAGAACCAGTTCCCTCTCCTGTGCAGCTCCTCTCGTGATCCTGAGGATTCGCTTCTTGTCCCTCCAAGCCATGGCACCAGGCAAGTACCTTACCTCCCTCTCCCCTACCTTCCCTAGTTCTACCCCCTAATAATTGAATCCCCCACCAGGAGCTTCTTCCTTCCCCTGTGGTGTTCCGTGCCACCCTCCTGAGGGCCTCCCTTGTGGCAGTTCTCAGCAACCTCCTTGATCTCCACTGCAGGTGCCTCCATAGGGGAACTATGCTCCACCAAAATGGCATATGGATTGTGGAGAGATGCCTCCCTTGTGGCAGTTTCCAGCAACCTCTTTGGTCTCCACTGCAGGTGCCTTCATAGGGGAAATATGCTCCACTCGAACAGCATATGGATTGGGGAGAGGAGGATCTTTGGTGTTATATCCAACATTGTCCCTGGTGATAACAACATATTGATTTAACCCACCCCCAAAGATGAAGCTGGCAGCAAGTAATTGCAGCTTAGTGTGCCTTTCCAGGTCAAAACTTACAAATAATTACAATTTAAAAAAGTGAAGATACAAGCAAAAAACACAGTGGAAATGGATGCATTTATTTGTACCAAGTTTAATTTTGCATTAGCATCATGGAATATTAAGCATGTCTGCTTTAATGTCTGATCACAGTGCCTTCTCTGTATGGTCAGAACATTTTCCATGTTGAACAGATGTGAGAGAGCAATTCTGAAAGGTAAAATTAGAGAAATTCCTCATTATGTGGGACACTAAATAGGTATGCTAGGAACATCAAGAAATTTCTCACTGGGGGTTAGTCTCCATTGTCAGTTAAATTCTGTATATAAACTACAAGCCCCATATTTTGTCCAATAAAACCCCACAGAAGTTACTCAAGTTAAACTGTGTTGAGACACACAACCTGATTACAGCTTGAGAGGGGCTGCATCAGCTCGTACAGCAAACTAGACAAATTTGGAAACCGTAGCCTGCCACAGCTATTTCAGATTTAATAAACAGAAAGAGGTTTGTTCAGTCTTACCGTTTTTCCTATACTGCACAAAATTAATAACAAAATATATTATTCCTGAAACTCCCAAAACTCAGCTGCCTTCTTACTGTTTTTGACACCTCTGTATCCATGCACCACAGTAAAACACATCTGTTTTTTTTTTTTTTATGAGAACCCAGACTTCAGTTCATACACAGACAGTGTGCAGGGGGCGGTGGGGGTGGGGAGTGCACCTTACATGCAGGGATTATGTAAAGGACAATGAGGTGCTGAAGAGCATGTGGAAAACAATATAATGTTTGGGCAATGAGTTTCCATTTACTTGCTTCCTGTGGCATAATTCCAATACCCCAGTATTTCTGAGACTCAAAGATCAACACCAAGCAACTGCAAGAAAATAGTGTGGTGGGGGGGAAGCAGCCACACTCTACTAAATGAAGAGTACACTGTGAGATGTGATTGAAGTCCTTTCTGGTGGAAGGACACAACTGTGCTATATTCACAGTCACATTGTACCAAACTCCCCTTTTCAATGTAATTGCACTGCATCATGCATAGCTTTTGCTAGGCAGCCATAAAAAACTGAAACTGTGTTCCTACTTTTCTCTGGCCTGTCTGTGTAGCAGGTAATGCTCAGTTACACCATTCTAATCTCTAACATAGAAACATAGAAATTGGCGGCAGATAAGGACTGCAAGGCACATTCAGTCTGCCCATTTTTTCTAGCTTATGAATGTGCCATAGGCCTTTACTCTGTCAATGGCCTATTTATTCATACGAGTCTAGTATGGTTGCCCAACATAAGTTTTCCCGATGCCATTTTGCCCACGATCTGTTTCCCACAATGCAATTTGCCGACGTGATGTTTTCCCGATTACTGTTTGCTCAACTGTCAGAAGTAGCAAACATACTGGAACTCTGTTAAATTGATTACTGTCTGACGCTAATAAATGTCCCAAATATTAAAAGACCTGTATCAACAAACAATCTGAATGGAGATAATATAAAAGCTTGTACTCCATGATCGCAATGAAATCATTTTATTTTAGCTGCCAATGGTTATCCGGACACACTCTCCATCAGTGCAAAATATATCTAGTTTATATATCGGGACTCTACTGTCTCCATAGCTGAATGGGTGGGGGGGGCTCTCAGTTATCCCACCAGTGCTACTGCTAGCTGTCTGAATGCACACAAAAAAACACAACCAGATCTCGCCTGCAAGATCTGAACACAGTTAACAAACTTGCATATTTTGTTCCATATGTATTGCTCAGTACACCATATTCTTTCATTTATCAGCTAAGCATATAAATTATGTGTACACTGGTGGTCATCTCTGAGATTAAATAGTCTGGAAAGATTATCCTAGAACAAAGTCTGATCAAAGAGACTTATCAAGGGGTCCACCCAAAACATCACCACAGTTTGCTGTGCACTGTGTAGTTACGGACGCCACTGTTGGAACTGAACACCACTGTTATTTATGTTTTTTTTTTTTTTTTTTTTACTTTGTTCCAGGATAATCTGCACTACTATTTAATCTTGGAGATGATCAGCCAATGCCATTAAGGGTACTGTCAGAGAAATGTCAAGCGGGGTTTATATTTTATGGCAAATGCCTGTGACAGGATACTGATGCCTGGTTACTTTTTGTCGGGCAACATCATGCCGAGCAACCATATGGATCCCATTCATACTCATCTGTATTGCTCCCTTATGCCTATTCCATGCCTGTTTGAAGCCCTGCACTGTATTCATATTCATCACTGCCTGCAGTAGGCCATTCCATGTAGCCACCACCCTTTCTGTGAAAAAGAACTTTCTCACATTACCCCTTAATTGCCTCCCTCTAATCTCATGCTGTGTCCTCTTGTCCTGCTATTTTTCTTATATTGAAACATGTTAGACTCTTTCACCTTGCTAGTGCCCTTATGGTGTTTGAATGTTTTGATCATATCACCTCTCTCCCTCCTTTGCTCTAGGGTATACATATTGAGCTCCGTTAATCTGTCCTCATATGTTTTCTGATGCAGTCCCTGCACCATTTTGATTGCTCTTCTCTGGACTGCCTCCATTTCTTTTTGAAATTTAATAAGCTTTATTGAATTTTAGTCATCTAACAAAAATGAAAAAAATAAGTATAGACATTATTATTGTACATGGAAATAAAGGAAGAAGAGGGTCTTGTAAAAGCAATACACTTTGTGGTATTAGATACATCCACATTAGACAAGTATCTTCCCAAGTCTAGTATACAACAACAAGAGAGTAACAACATGTGAATTACACAAACAAACCCTACCCCAACTTCCCCTCCCCCCCTGTGTAAACCCCCTCCCAGCCTTTCCTCCCTAGTACACACAGACAGTCCAATCATTCAAGTGGGTTTGGAAAAGATAGGAGAAAATAGCAGCAAGATGAGATCTACTTGAGGTATGGTTACCAGTGTCCCTGTCTATGATAATCTAGTTAGAGTGTCAATAAAGTGTGAAGGGGAGCCCATACTGATTGATAGTAATGAGGTCTGGGTTATCAGCTTTTCTGCCTGTAGAGCAAAGAGAATCTCATGGAGCCACTCCATTCTGGAGTGAACTTCCTGATCCAACCAGTGTCGTAATATTATCTTTTTCGCACATAAAGAGATGAGGGCCATATGTCTACTCTGGTCACCTATTAGGACTTTTTCATAATCTCCCAAAATACAAATTCCCGGTGTAAAGGCATCTGAGAGGCCCAATAGAGGATCTAATTTAGATTTAATTTCATCCCAAAATGGTGAAGCCTTTGTACAATCCCATAATATATGTAATAAGGTACCAAGATGAGTCCCACATCTGGAACACAAATTAGAGGAAAGCTGGCCCATTCTGTGTAATCTGACAGGGGTATAGTATAAATCATGAATCACAAAGAATTGTAAGAGCCAGTACCAATCCCATTTCACATCTTTGTATAAATGGGCCCATATACTAGACCAGGACCTCATGCTCAGAGGAGAGGCAGGTAGCGTCCTGTTCCAGGAATAATATGGTTGGCAATTGAGTTCTTCCAAGAAGTTCCTCAGGAGATGGTAGAAAAAGGAAATAAAGTGTTGGGTAGGTGGAGATATGGTAACAGGTAGTATAGGTCCTGAGAGATAATGCTCCCAGGGACCCAACCCCAAAGTGGCAGCAGAACATATGTGATAATTGTAGATACTTAAAACAGTAATGGGGAGGCAAGTTATATTTGACAGAGGCTTCTTGAAATGACGACAACTTATGATCTTTCAAAAGATCAGTTACCTTGGTATGGGAATAAATGACCAAAATTGTTCATTGAGAGGTTTAGTGCCAATTTTGAAGTTGGGGATTCTAAGGATAGGTTGCAAGATATCCCTCTCTAAAGATACCTGAAGGGTAGAGCTTAACATGGCATGTACCCGGAGAGTAGTCTTAATAGGCATAGAAAGCAAAGTTTTGGGAATAATCCTGAGGGGGACGTATATAAGAGTACTGAGGTCAAGACCCTGAAGAGAACAAAGAGTGTTCTCAAGTTGTAGCCATTGTGGGGAGGATGTCGAGAGGACCACTGGTGGGGTCTCTTTAATCCATTGTAGGAGAACCAAACACGTAACCGAGTAATAATAAAGAAGAAAACCAAGTAGTTGCAGACCACCTTTGGATTTACTTCATTGTAGTTTGGAAATAGCTCTCCTAGGCTTTTTTGTTGCCCCATATAAAATGGGATATTACTCTGTTTACTTGTGTAAACCAGAGCTTCAGGAGACAGAGATTGGTCATTTGCAGGGGATATAGTAAACGAGGGAGAACATTAATTTTTATGACATTTATACGTCCCCAAAGTTTGTTAGTTTGTTTGTTAAAACGTTATTTTTATACAGAAACAAATGATTAGCGCCATAGGCACTGTTTTCAATCGAGGTCCTTTGTAAAAAAATCCATAAAAATACAACAATACATACACAACAGTATAATTAAACATACATAACAATATCAACCAAAACATTTACATACAGTTTGAAAATATTCAAACAATTTGTCTTTAAAACTGAACAGGCTAATTATATTTTTTAGATATTTAGGCAAATTATTCCATGAGATAGCTAATCTATTTTGCAACTTCAATTTCCCTATTTTACTACAATATTTATATGTTGAAATTCTATTTTCTGAATTCCTTGTACAAAAACTTTGATTTTCCGGAAATCGAAACTCAACATGCTTAGCTAAAGGATGATTATTTTTCCCATATATAATCTTATGGCAATTTATTAACCATATATAATTTCTTTGAGCATCAGGATGTAGCCAATTTAGTTTATTATATACTGTACAATGATGTATTTTATAGTCACCCTTAATAATGAATTTTCCCAATCTATAAACGATTTGATTAACTTTCTTTAATGCTGTCTGGGAAGAGTTCATATAAATCAAAGCTCCATATTCCAGTACCGGAATCAACATTTGTTTAATAAGTTTCTTGCTAGCTTTTTTAGGCAAAACTCCAGATAATTTCCTAAGAGCTCCCAATCTTCGGTTTACTTTTTTTACCTGTATATCAATGTGATCTTCAAAAGTCATACGAGAATCTATATATAATCCCAGGTACCTATATCCTTTTACTTCCTCAATTTGTGTACCATTGGATAAGTGGATATGTAACTGTGGCTCAGCTTTCAACTCTTGCCCCAGACAAAACATCATACACTGTTTTCTTTTGCATTAAGTAGGAGACCAGAGTCACCCATCCACTGCTCCAACTGAATTAAGTCACTCTGTAACTGTTGTTCCAGAATTTCTACATTCTCTGCCGAAACCAATAAGACAGTATCATCAGCATAAAGTCTAGTCTCTCCAAGTTTAATTATTTGTACTATATTGTTAACATAGACATTAAACATCAACAGGTCAAGTATTGATCCTTGAGGAGCTCCACGGTTAATTTCCTCAAGGCTCGACACTGAGGTACCGTTAATGACACATTGCCTACAATTTGCCAAATAAGATGCAATCCATTGTAATGGTACTTCTTCCACTCCTACCAGACCAGAGTCTCTCTAATAATTTTCTATGCTGTACCAGATTGAAAGTTTTGCTAAGGTCTATGAACAACACCCCGGGACTTCTTCCCTGATCCAGTGATGCCACTACCTGGTTGTGGAAATCTAACAGGGCGGTGTGGCGTGGACCTTCCTGGTCTAAATCCATGTTGTTTATTGGTAAGAATTGCATTTGATTCCGTGTAATGACTAAATTGAGAATGAAGACTACGTTCTAAAATTTTTGAAAGTATAGGAAGTATAGTGATTGGCCTGTAATTAGATGGTACAGTACTGTCTCCTCCTTTATGGATTGGCATCACTCTTCCCATTTTCCATACATCTGGAACTATTAAACTGTTAAGACTCCAATTTAAGAGGTAGGTAATTATTGGTGCAAGAACATCTGCACCTACCTTAAGGAATCTTGCCTCAATTCCATCTAAACCAGCTGCCTTACTTAGATTCAAATTTTGGAGTTCTATTTGTTCTTCTTTTATGTTTAGAGATCTAAAACTAAACTTAGCTATGTTCTGTCTTACCTGTTTAGCTTTCAATTCTTCAATCAATTCCATTACAGATATATCTGCTGTATGTTCTTTTGGTAAGGGAATGTTCAAATCAGGGAGTTCAAGAAAATAGGAGTTTAATATGGTTGCAATTTTTGTTGAATCTTCAATTATACTCCCTTCCTGTAGCAAACTTTTCACCTTTATATTTTTATCAGCATGTTTTAAGGGAAGGGAAGTAAAGTCCAATGGTTTAAGCCTGTTTTAATTTGTGCAAGAGTTTTATCTAGATTATGGCATTTCACATGTGAGCTAGAGGTTGAAAGAAAGATACCTAAATTCTTTATATTATCTTTGATCCATTGTAGACCCAAGTGAGCTATCTCGGAGGAGAATGTATGGGTATTAAGGGATATCACCTCTGTTTTGGACACATTAAATTTATAATTAGAACATCTGCCAAATTCTGCGATAATAGATAAGATGGCCTTAATCAATGTAGAAAGGTGAGAAACATGGAGGAGTATGTCATCAGCATAAACTGATATTTTATACTGATGGGGCCCGACAGCAATACCGGTCACTAATGAGGAGACGTAAATACAGTGAATGAGTGGTTCCAAATACAGACCAAATAGAAAGGGAGAGAGGAGTAGCCTTTTCTGGTGCCCTGTTGCAGACTGATGGGGTGTGACAACAAACCGTTACAGAGTACCAAAGCTGTGGGATGGGCATACAACATTTTTATCCATAGAATATATTGTGATGGAAGTTGGTATTTGGGCAAGAGGTAAAATAGATAATCCTAAGAAACTCTATCAAAAGCCTTCTCTGCATCCAGGGAGACCAATGATGCTGGAGTTAAGGAATCCATGGATGCAGAGATAAGGTGTGCCAGTTTACGCATGTGGTCTGAGGAGTACCTCCCTGCCACAAAACCAACTTGGTCTGGGCTTATCAAACATTGCCAGACAGTGGCTAGTCTATTAGCTAAAATTTTAGCTAATATTTTAAGATCTACATTTATCAGGGAGATAGGGCAGTAATTAGAAACAAGAAGGGGATCCCTGCCTGGTTTGGGATGTAATACTATTGTAGTTTCCAAAAGACAATGGTCGGAGATACCATGTTCATAAATGTAATTGTATATGTCTAGTAGAATAGGGGCCAATTGTTTTTTGAAGACTTTATAAAATTCAGTTGTGTACCCATCCGGGGCTGGTGTTTTGTTTAACAGCAATGCATCAATAGCTGAGCATATCTCTGAAATTGAAAGAGGAGTCTTTAGGATGGCTATCTGAGACTCTCACAGCTGTGGGAGCTGAATATTATTCAGGAATTGGTCTGCTGCTTCTGAGTCAAATGGGATAGTGGGGTGGGCATATAGAGCACAATAATAGTCCCAGAAGCAGAGAAGTATATTTTGGGGGGAGGTGACCAGCAATCCCGTCATGCTGCGAATAGAGGGTATAATCCTATCTGCAGCTTGGGCCCTCAATCAAAGGGCAAGCAGTTTGCCTGCTTTGTCTTCCTGATCAAAGTAGCACATCTTAGATTGCTGAAGGAGGTGTTCAGCTCTATCTGTTAGCAATGAGTTGTATCGGTCCCTGCAAATTTCCAGATTGGCCAGAGTATCTGGAGGAGGGGAGGTAGAGAGCACCAGTTCCAGATGTCTTATTTCTTGTAAAAGGAGGGAGGTAACCCAGGAGGTAAGTTTTTTCTTAATGGTAGCTAGATGAATTATCTCTCCCCTAAGCGTACATTTTAACACTCCCAAAAGCATATCTAGTCTGGGCATGGACGCAGAATTATTATGTAGAAAGGTGGTGAGAAAAGTTTGGAGATGAGTCTTAAATGTTTCTGATTTCAGTAATTGGTGGTTAAATCTCCAAATCTTATCCCAGGTAACAGGTGGGCCAGGACCCCAGTGTAGTAGCATGGGGTGGTGATCAGAAATAACTTTAGAAAGGTAGGAGCATGACAATACTGAGGAAAGATGCCCAATGTCTAAGAGAAAGTAGTCTATTCAAGAAAATTAATTGTGGAGAATTGAATGGAAAAAATATTCTTTTTGGGAGGGGAAAGAGCCCTCCATGGATCAATTAGGCCCAGGGTATCCATCATATCCCTGATGACGAGCTGTGCAGGGGAGAGTGAAGAAGTACTGGATCTAGAGTGGTCAAGAATATTACAGAAAGCCAGATTCCAGTCTCCATCCAGCAGGAGGGGATACGTAGCCCATGGAACTAACTGAGCCATGAGGGAAGTGAAAAAATAGGGGTCATCTGTGGTGGGGTCATAAATAGACCTAAGGATTACCTCCAAGTGACCAATCAAGGCTCTGATTATAATAAACCTGTCTTGAACATACAGCATGGAATCCAGTAAATGGAAAGGTAGTCTGCATGATACTAAAATAGCAACTCCCCCTCTATGGGAATTAGGACCTGTTCCCAAGGCTTGACCCACTCAGGCTTTCCGAAATGAGAGAACCTGGGATGAGGGCAAGTGGGTTTCTTGGAGAAAGGCGATGTCTACCTCTGGTTTATAAAGGTGTAGTAATATTTTTGTTCTCTTTGTTGGAGATTGGGCACCCTTCACGTTCCAGTAATATATTTTATAGGTAGCCATGCAAATTTGCTGCTTTTATTAAAATATCCTGTTGGATGAAATCCAAGTAGCTGTAAGTAAATCTTGCCCAAGTAAGAAATACCACTAGAAGCCCAGCATCTACCATTCCCTCAAACCTCCCCAAACCATGTTAGTAGGACAAAGCATGAAACGTAAACCCCTGCAGAAAAGTAAAACACAAGAAATGTCTACCCCTTCACCCCGCCCCACCCCCATAACCCCACAACCATTAACCACAGCATAAACAAAGATGCTTTCTTTGGGCTGATGTAGTGCTTGGCCAGTCCTGAAGTTTGGCCTCCTAATGTCTGGTGAGAAAGAAAATAAAAACAAGGAATATGCACATATAGCAGCTGTGGATACCCCCCCAATGCAGCACATAACGCCCTGTTAAACTGCAAACTACCACTAACCTGCCCCTCCACCCCAACAACCAGTCAAAAACCAAACAAGGAGAACTATGAATTGGAGAAAAAGGGCAAACAAAATAAAGAGAAAACCAATTCTCCATTTAGAAAGTTAAATTGTCTTATAGCCCAACATAAAGCTATATTGTATTTCCAGAGGGCTCTTGCAAGGTAACAAAAGGCTGCCAAAGCTGGCATAAAAGGGAGGAAAAAAAGTTGCAGGGAGCCAGTCTAGTGACTGGAGAAAACATTGAGGTGCAAAGTAAAATAGTATTTAAAAACCATGCCAACAGAAAATATTCCGTTTTGGGTTAACTGGCAGGAATAATTCAATGCAGTACTTTGCTGCCCTCTTGTGGCGGTAAGGTGCTGTAGCAAACCATCACACAGGAAAAATGCGCACATTCGTGGCGCACCCTTCAATAGGCCTGCAGGACATCATGCCTAAGAAACCATCAGCGAGCAGAAAAAAGATCTGGGAGCAGAGATTGCAGTGCAGGGAGAGCTTGTTGAGCCATTTCAAAATTGTGCCAGGAACCCGAGGTAAAGACAGCTAAACAAGAGGGATATTGCACTTTATATTTAATCCCAGTGGCAATTAATTTTGTTACCAGAGGGTGGTATTTAGCTCTGCATTGTCTGACCATGGCGGGTAGATCCTGGAAGAATCTAACCTGTTGACCTTCCCACAGAACATGCTGTAGTACTCTGACCTGCCCCAAAACATGGGTTTTATCTACGTAATTCAAAAACTTGAGAATGACAGGATGAGGTGGTTTTTCCTGTGGCTGGCTTCAGCCTTAAAGAACAGTGGGCCCTCTCAGTGATGTAGGTGGTATTGTTAGGAGAGGGCCCCACTATCTTAGTGAGCATTTTTTGTAGAAAAAGGATAGGTGTTGGTCCCTCAGTGTCTTCTGGAAGGCCAAAGATATGATATTATTTCTACGACTTCGGCCTTCTAAATCTTTGAGTTTATTTTCTGTTTTATGGTGCCTTTGTCTTAAGTTGATAAGTTCAGGGTCTACTGTACTTTTCCAACCTTCCAGAGATGACACAGGGGCAGTAGTATCTGAAATAGCATGGTTAGTGTCAGCAAGTTCTCCTCTAAGGGTCTTGAGCTCTGATGTAATCTCCTGCAGAGCAAGCTTAAAGGGATGTACTTCCTCCAGAAATTTCTTCTCAGACAGAGGAATAGATACCTGGGGAGCTGTTGAGGAGGTAGTCACTTTAGAAGAGGCCCCGGACTGACCTTTAGATCACTTCGGTCCTTTCTCTGGGGATTGCGGTGGAGTGTGAGTCGGGGACGCCTGGCGCATTTCCATCTCCATAGCTGCGGTAGGCCCCAGGTAAAAGATACAGCGGTCTGGCTTTAGCCTCTGTTTTTCTCCAAAAACTTCACCTCTGGTATGTTGGGAGGCTATGTGAAGTCGGTATAGGTGAGACGGAGAAAAGATTACAGGCAAAAGATTATTTTTGCAGTAAAAAACTGGAGATTAGGGCGGGAGCCGGTCCGTGGTGCTGCTAGCTCAACAGTGGCATCACGTGATCTCTGGACTGCCTCCATTTTGTTAATGGCCTTGTGCAGGTGCGGCCTCCAGTACTGCACGCAGTACTCCAGATGGGGCCTAACCAGTGTCTTGTAAAAAGGGATTATTACCTCCCTCTTATGACTTGTGGTACCCCTACTAATACTCCCCAACATCGCTCTAGCCTTACCTACTGCTTTAGTTGTCTGCTTCAATGATTTTAGGTCATCTGCAATGATGATGATGCCCAAGTCTCTTTCCTCCCTTGTAATTTCCAGCAACTCCCCTCCCAACCTATAGGTAGCTTCAGGGTTTCTCTTCCCTATGTGCATGAACTTGCACTTCTTTGTGTTAAACCCCAGTTGCCACTCTTCATACCATTTTTCCAGTTTTTCCAGATCTCTTCTCATTCTGCCAACACCAGACAGATCTTGGTGTCATCTGCTCTACTGTAGTTTTCTCAAAATTGTTTGCCTGTACCTTCAGATACACTCTTAACTGGATGGCAAAATGTACAGTATATTGTATAGTTTATAGTGTTAATAGGCTTTACTTAACATGTTGTTATGGTATATTTTGAATTCACTGCATCATTAAATCCTATCCCCCAGGGTGCATTTGTAAATGAGATTTCTCTTTATCTCTGTTTGTTTCACTTGGATTAAATAATTTAACAAATTAATTCATAAAAGCATAAATGCAAAAAGTAAAATCAAACCTTAGACATCAGCTAATGGAGACCAGCCCACCAGTGCAGTGGTAGTGGCACCTCTCTTGATGGGTTGGGGATTGTTCTCGTCCTCTGGGATGGGTAGCCAGAGACCGTAATCACAAGGAGCTCGGAGGTGAGGTGGAAGTCAGTGTGTCAGGCATAGGACCATGCCTGACTTCACTAGGATGTCATTGCATGTCCTGGCCTCCGAGGAACTGCAAAACAAATAACCCCGCTAGCTGGTCAGATGATGCTGCAGTCTGCCACCATGCCCACAACTGGATCCTGCCCTCCTGGACCCCATCATCCTATCTGGTCTTTACCTCTGTCTGCTGGGAATTAAATAGATGTATGGGAGTACTGAGGCGGCCCCTCCTCAGGTGGTGCAAGATGAGGGGTTACCTAGGCAGGTGAGTCATAGGTGGACCGGGGGGGAGTGGACATGGTCACTGGCAAGTGAGGATCTTGGTAGGGCAAAATCAGCCACAAGGTGAGATCTGATTGGTGGTCCAGGCCAGCAGCATAGGCAGAAAAAAAGGACTTGTAAAAAAATATCAACTAATGGTAAAGGAGCTGTTACTGGCTCTATCCCACTTTTGTTTTACATTCTCAGTAGGTCAATGGGCTAGGTGCACCACGGATGGATCTCGCTGCTCTGGTATGGAAGAAAGTCCAAAATAGCAAAGATCTTGTCTCAGAATTTACCAAAGTGACATTTTTTTAATAATGATAGTGCAGTTTACATTGTTCCACTTATGCAGCCTGCAATTCCCAGCACTTCAAGGCTAACCTTCATCATCGGAGGTGGTACCATGCAAAATCAGGCAATTTCATCTCACCTAATTAAAGAGGAACTATAGCTGGATTCAGGTAAAGCTTTTGCTGGTGCACTTTTTTGTTTAATTTAAAGCCTTTACTTTGGTAACTGTAGAGTCATGTATCTGTTTCTTTGTTTTTGTTTTTTTATTTCACATTCTTAACTGCTGAATGAGGTATAAATTACTCCCATTGTAGCATCACTGTAAGAGGCATGGCAACTTTTAGATGACTTTGCAAGAATTGTGAGCTGGAGCAAAAAAGACAGGACAGGAGGGAAAAAAACTGAAAATGGTGAACTGTGGAGCTTCAGACATGAGAGAACTGCAGGGAAGTGAAGGCAAAGGATAGGGATTAATACTGAAGAATAGCAAAGGTGAGCAAAGCAGAGCAGCTGAAGAATCTGTTTCAGTGACCGGGGACTAAAACTGAGAACATGCTGCTAAGGAATGGATGCAGCAGCAAACAGAGGGAGCCTGGAAGTGCCTTAAGTAGCAGGTACTAGCTTGTAGACAGATAAACACAGACTGCCTTCAAAACCTCTCTGAGAAAGGACAGACTCATCTCACCTCAACAATGAACCTCTGCAAGACATTACCAAGGACTCTTGTGCACCAGAGAACTAAACACAATGGATGGATGGACTCTCCTGTGCATACTTTCACTAGTTAACAGTCATTCCTCAGTCCTGGTCCTTGACATTCACAAGTTTAATCATAGTCTTCTATCTCCATTTTTTGAGCAGCTAGTTGAACATGGATTTGTCTATTTGCATGCACTAATCTAATGATTAGAAACTGCATTATATGACTGCAGCCCACATCCAGACTCTGAAAATAATATTTGGTGGATGGGGGCCTGTTACCATTCCAAATGGAACCTCGGAGCAAGCACATGCCAAGCTGGTTTTCTGCTGCACAGTGGGGCATTGCACAGGAGAGAGGACACCGGTCTATCACTGATACTCATGACTTATTAAGCATTAAAGCATGACCAGGGGTTGGGTTGCAATTCAGTGACCTAACCCTAGGAGTCTCATAAGACACAAGGCTAAATAGATTAAACATATTATAGTCAGATCCACTAGGGATGCTAATACATTAACTTGATAAGGGTGTTTCATGGCCTTAAATGTAAAGATGAATTGCTATAGTCATTTCCCTGTGTAAATATATTGTTTGCTAAAGGTAGATCATTTATCTGGTTGAGCCTGTGCTTCCCATGTGTTTAAAACACAAGTGGTGAGTGTGTGTTATACTATATGTGGAGGGTGAGGGAGCTCCACACTAAGTCCTTCAAGTAATGGTGGAATGGTGCAGGAAGGAGAGGTATGGCTACACTAGGGACTGTGGGCCAACTTGGCAAGGATAAAAACCTTTACCGAGGTGATGGCCTGCTTTCATCCAGGAGGCAACCACAGTCCTCAGTGGATGATTCAGATGTTACTTCTATGGACATTTAATGTAGCGGGGGTGATGGAAGAAATATGGGAGGCAGAAAGTGGTCCACCACATGCTGAGATAGACAGTAGGGAGATCCCAAGGGGAAAGAGTCCCACCAGGATGCAAGTTATTCAAGGATACATTGGGTTGGCAAAGGAAGAAGGGAGAAATTAGCAATCAAAGGAGAAAGGTGTGGAAGGGTGAACAGTTGGAAAAAGGAGAAAGTGTAAGAAGAGAGGTGATGGCTGTCAAAATGGTGCAAGGTCTGCATCAGAAGCCCTATGAGGAGAGATTTAAAGAGTTCAATAAGTACATCCTGGAGGAGAGGAGGGAGAGTGGGGCTATTATGGAGACCTTCAAAATACCGTTTGGGGGTTAATAAGGTACAGGATAGAGATATGTTTCAGATGAAAAGGTGCTGTAGAACAAGGTGTCTTGATATGATGCTGGAAGGAGGTAGATTCAGGAGAGATGTGAAGAAGTACTTCTTCACAGAAAGGGTGGTGGATTCCTGGAACAGCCCTCCATGGGAGGCAGTTGGGGTGAAACCAGTAGTGGGTTTCAAAAATGCCTGGGACAGGCACAAAGGAATCCTAGGAGGAAGGAGTTGAGTGGAAGAGACAGTGCTGTAGGGCAAGTTGGGTCTGCAGCAAAAGTGATCATAATTAAAAACAGACAGACTTGATGGGCCTAGCGGTCATTATCTGCCGTCAGTTTCTATGTTTATGTAACACCTCCTTTGGGAGATTACTAGTTCTATTCGACCCTCCCTGCGTGTTTGTGGCCTAATTCAGCCCAGTAGAAAAAAGGGTCAATTTTGTTCAGCACTCGGGTGGAGCCTCCCATGGGTTGGAGGTCACCATGGGTGTGTGGGGGGATGAAGCCCATCAGTTTAAGTGGGAGGCTGAGTTTCAGTTGAAGTGAGCGACAAGGGAGTGAGAGTGAGTCAGGGCTGTGTAGGTCGACTGCCCGCTAGGGCCCCCGGCCGGTGGTACTTGAGGGGACACAGAGAAAGAAGTTGGAGCTAGTAGCCACAAGCTGCATAGTATCTTGGAGGGCAGCTAAAGTTGAGAAGGGAGCCAGCAGCTGCAAGTCACAGAGTGCCCTAGCAGCCTGCACTGATTCGTGTAGGGATCCTGTGGACATAAATGTGGCAGGGAATGTAGTGTCCAGACAGCAAGCTGATTTGGAGCTCCATGGATGTCTCCCCCTTCTCAATTTGGGGACAGTTGCTGTAAGTCTTGGAAAAGGGTGCAGGGGTCATGAGGGAACCCTCAAATCCCCAAGCCACGAGGATTGCATGTTCTCAGGGGGACCTACTGAGTCAGTACAGAGAAAGTGAGAGAGAGAGAAAGAGAGAGAGAGAGAGAGAGAGAGAGAGAGAGATGGGGATCATTGAGAGTTTGGTTGCCTGTGAAAAATACTGGGCTGTTAGGCACTGTGAACTGTTCTGGGACTTGTGCTGCCTTCAAACATTTGTGACCATAGTGGTCCCGAATTAATGCTGCCCTAAAGAGTGAGTGACCTCCTTGGTCCAGGTAAAAACTGCTATTATGCCATGCCAGCCATGTAAAGGCTGAATGTGTTTCCCACTAATTAACTGATGCTCCCCAGAGCTATGTGTGAATATGTTTAATGAATTTGGGATCCCTGTTGCTTCTTCAAGTTCCGTGTGGACATTCCATTATTGAAAGGAACTGTTTAATATGCATTATCCTGTTGTTTTCATCCAGTACCAGCGAGGAAAAGGGGCTCTGTGTGTGACATCTGGGCCTGGGTAACATGGCTACTGGAAGTGTTTCTGCTGCTGTGGGTGCCCTCTTCCCACAGACATATTCCATCCATACCCCTAAACACAGAGAGGGACGGGCTACATTTCTATGTATGACAGGTTATGTGATTCAAATGGATAAGGCACACAGCTGTTCCAGATTTGCACTCATGTTGTTGGTTTACAGAGCAAGCTTAGATACGAATGTGTGTGGTGGTTGCTGGGGGGAGGGTTAAGGAGATGCGGGCTTGAGGATCAAACAAAACAAAAAAACAAAACAAACAAAATATCTGTGCCATATAATACTATGCACTCCATCATGCTCAGACGTGATGAACATTACATACATATTCTGTAGGTTACAGTCAGTGAATTTAGAAATACATATTTTATTTATCCAAGCTGTCAGCCTCCATTCAGTGCACATAGTATGCTTTATTTGTAAAAGGTTGGGAAATAATTCAAAGGTTTACGTTGACAAAAAGGTCAAGTAAATTATCACATTTGGTCAGCTTCACTTTTCTGCATTTACCTGTATAAGTCTGGTTCCGAGAGAGAGAGAGAGAGAGAGAAAGAAAGAGAGAAGAGGAATGGTGGAGCATGGTTATTCCTGACCGCCTACTATCACATACTGATACATTATTGAATTTTATCTTTGCTTTTTCCCTGGTATCTATTTCTGGTTCTTATTTGCCAACTTTGACAAAGTCTGATATAATGACTGCTCTGATTGTTTTTTAGTTATATCCATGTCATGTTTTTGTTACATTGTTGTATTTAACCAATTGCTATGATTTCTTTTGGACATGGAACCTTTGTAAAGGAGTCTCCGACTCAATGTTATGCCAAATTCTGAGACTGTAATAATAAATAAATAAATAGTTGCCCATCCAGTTTTCTCCATGTACAGTGCTACACACACACACACACACACACACACACACACACACACACACTCACACACAGTTGGGAGAAAGAGAGTGAGAAGTGTAATTTGAACCTCTGCTGGACCAATGCAGTCTCATTACAAACTCAGTTTTGATGAACAGGCAATGGTGTAGTGCTAAACTTAGACATGTGGGGTCTTCATGAACCATGATTTCTGCAACCCCCCCCATAGGCCGGGAGTCTGGGGACTGCCTATGCCCCCAGAAGCCATCAGGTTTTAGATGCATTCTGGTGCATTTTGAGGGTCATTTTGACACTATATGGCTGCTTCTTTGACTTGTTACAACCAACCGATATCACTACCAAAATAACTACTTTTAATTTTCTTAAAAAAAAAAATTTCAAAACTAAATCAAAAAATCCCACTATGGGCACCCTTCAAACACTCAACTATATACCACTTCTCTTGAGCACAGGCAGCTACTGTATCACTGCAGCATGCATTGCACTTGTTACCTCGCAACCTGATCAGCAGACTCTGCCCCCCCCCCCAACAGTGCACCGCACAATTAGACATAGAAGGCAGTGAGACAGGCACACAAAACTCCAGCCAGGATATGCATGTGTCTGTCACACAGCAGAAACTTACACAGACCACACATGCCAGAGAATGGAACTAATACACAGGAGGACCCCACTGAAAAAAAAAAGATCTTGCATCTCCGATGTACTATTCTGGGTAAATACAGTGTAAGAACTTGGCCAAACAGAAACCCACTGCAAACAAGATATCACAACTCAGCTGGGCTATCCTGTGTAAATATAGGATTAGATATTCAAAAGTGCGCCCAGAATATGCTCAATGGGACGTGCAGCACAATCCAGTTGTGGCAGAGTACAAATATGCAATATTCAGCAGATGCACCACAGAAATGCACCTGCACAAACCACGCTGAAAATAACACAAATGCACCACTGTGCAAACAGACATCTGTCGGAGCAATCTGAACTGTGCAGGAGCAACAGTGCATGCTGAATATAGCAAGTTGAGCAAGGTGCACCATGCACAAGGGAACACAAGCAGGGCTGTGCAAATGCACAGGACCATGGAAGTGGATGCAGGATAGAACCACAAGTGGAAAAAGGTGTAGAAGGCACAGAACAAGCACAGAGCCCAATGGCCATGGACAAGGTGCAGAGCCCCACACAGACCTTGGGAACCAATGTGACAGGACATGGAATGGCCATGGAACAGATGGACGCAGAGACTGAGCACCCCAAGGGCACAGTCCCAACAGCCAACACGGGATAGCCAAGCACCATAGCCACTGTGCGAAGGCACCATGCATGCACAGTGAGCCACAGCCACACTGCCACACAGGCACATGGTGGTATGCTGCACATGCCACACAGCCACATACAGCCACAGATCACTGCACAGCATAACACTGCATCACAGGGAAGGGCAACACAGCATGGGGACACTGTATTCCACATGTGGACATGGGCACATGGTACTGTGGCATGTACAGAGGCAGGCCACAGCCAAAAACCATGTAACAGTGACACACAGGGATGCAACAGACAAGTCACTGGGCATCTACCAGACCCACACTGCAGGGACACCACTGCCCAAGACATGTACCAGCCAGACCCCAGCAATGTGCAATACCAGCACACAGCAGCAACATGCATGCAAGGGAGACACAGAAAAACACAAGCAAATGTAGTAAAAGGTTTACTCAAACAGAATGCAGAAAGTAAAATAGCACAGTATGAAACAGCCAATGTGGCAGATACAGGAAAGGTAAATGGTAAATAAAGCTGTGCAGAGTCCAATGGTGTACAAAACGTTATGGGGATGGGAGTGTGCAGGGAGTGCAAGGGGAGGCAACACAACATTCCAAGTGGGGTGGGGTGAATGGGAGGGAAACAGGGGGCTATACAGAGAAATGTCCAAAGATCATTGCCACAGCCAATGGAAGTCTGCCCTCAGCCTGCGCACCCCTACCAACAGCACCCTTGTTGCCTCCAGATGCCTCCTGGACAGGCAGATCTGTAGTGCCAGTCAGGTGATGATGCACATAGTCAGGCACTGAAGATGAAGAGTGCCGCCTCCCAGGATGCCCACACCTCGACAACCTCTCCCTGGGCCTGGATGACCTATGCAAGGGAAACGCAGAACAGCCACTAAGTGACAGGTCTCACATAGCAAATGGCCACCACCCCCATGCACACCCATGGATGATGCCACCAACAGACCATGCACAGCAGACACCCACAGCTGCCCAGGACACCATGCCACACATGGACTAAGTGGATCACCAGGGAGTACCTAGCACTGTCACATGTGCACAGACTCCCCATGAAGTGAGGGACCAATGCCCCCAAGGGCAACAAATAAGCCTGCGGAGCAGCAGCTGCATGTGTGCACAGTGGGTCACACATGGCCACCACCAGTGACAGCAACAGGTTATCATCATACAGATGTCATGCACACTATGGGACCACCACATGCTGCCGATCAACACAGGCAACAGTGACAGTGACACAGCACATGCCATAGCACTGCATGCTGGCATTGCCCTGCTATGTTTACAGGGTCCCCCAACACCCATCCCCAGCAACTGATGTTAAATGCATATTGCACACACTCACCTGCTACCTGTTCCGCTGGCCCAGCTACAGCAACATTATCTGGTGGCCTGCCCTGCCTAGCAGCCTCAGCCCTGTCTCACCTGTGTGCCTCTGGCTCTGAGAAGGAAACACATACAGAAAGGACCATGAGAGACATGCCAGAAGCACACACCCATCCCCCCATTCATGCAGGCCAGACATGACACACTGATATGCAAGGCACCATACTGGGACCTGAGCCCATGAGATGGGCTCACCATTGCGGGCCACTGGCACAGTGCAACAGGGGGTCACACAGAGCACAGCATGGCCACACCACAGTACTCACACATCCTAACAGGGCTGACCAGTCCTGTGAGCAGGTGCACACATACCGACTGCACACCCCAATGCACATGCCTGTACAGAGGCAGCATGCACCATGCACGGACACATGTTCCTGGTTGAGGGACCACACGATGGTTGGCATGGTCCTGCAGTCTCTGTAGCCTCTCTCTGGATCATGATGCCGCAGGTCCCCATAGCGGTGATGGCACTGTTCCCCCTTCCTGGGCACACCAGTGTGCCTCTCCAGGCCCTCAGCCAAATGGGCCCACACCTGGGACTGTGCCTTCCGAAGGTCCCCTGTCCTGAACAATTGGTCCTCCAATGGGGCCACCAGGTTCACCATCTCTACCAGCTCCAGTTTCTGGCCTGACATCCAAGCCCCCAGCACGTGCCATGATCACTGCTCAGTACACCAGCCTGACTGAGCAATGTGGCACCTAACAGTTACCCACATAGCACTGCTGCACCTGTTGCATGACAGGAACACACAGCACACTGTCGCACAGCACGTAAATGTGCAATACACAAGCACCATTGTATTAATCGCTCAGACCGCTCTGTCGCATAAGCCGGACGCTTGGGCGGGAGACTGGGGTCATGTCCACGACCCACGTATGTGCAATGGTGTGTATACGCTATCTTGTGAAGGTCATGTGTTGCCACACATACTGCATGCCAATGGCGCAGTTACCACACATGAGTGGAACATGCTAATGTCGCTGCAGGGCCAGATCCACCATAGATATGTAATGCGCAACATTGCCACGTGCACAGCATGGACCCATGGATGCATGCATGATAGGACATACATGTGCAGTGCAATAGGATGTGCGATACACATACACATACAGGGTACAGAGGTCTGTGCGCATGGCAATTGCGGTACTGTGCAGCATCATGCACTATTAATGTGCCTGTGAATTGCTCTGGTGCATTAATGTTGCACATGACATAGTCCATTGCGCATGGAGCAATTCTGCAATATTCAGCCAGAAAATGCAAATAGCTTCATGAGACAAAGCCAGGCACAAATGTTCTAATTAGCATCTCATTACTGGCTGCTCACAAGTTCATTTGCATGACGTGAGCCATAAAAAGTGACATCAAACAGCACTGGCCACTGACAGTTATTGCAGCCTTTAAGATAGGTCTGTACAGATTTTGATGACTGACAATGTTGTTGCATTGCTGCAATACAATGTTGCACTGCAACTGGGAATGCTACCATGCAGCTAATCGGTGCACCATTACTGTTCACAAGATGCATAATGTCGGAATCGGAGGGTGCTGAGGAGCAGTTGCCTGCCAGGAAGCACAGGCTGAACTTCAGCAAGGATGAGAAGCAGGCCCTGTTTTAGGTCTATCTTGAGAGGGAGGATCTCCTGAGTGGGGCCACAGGGACCACACAGGAATGGGCCAATGGGTGGGATGAGGTGGTGACATATGTCAAAGCCCATGACCACCACAACCACAGTGCACAGGAGTGCAAGAAGAAGATGGGCACTGACAGGAGGCATATAAAGGAGAAGATAGCTTCCATCAGGGCATCATGCAACAGGACGGGTGGCAGACCATCCACAACATCCGTCCTGTCAGCGAAGGAGGAGATGGTGATGGCCGCCATCAGCCAGACAATATCTGAGGGCATCCTGGGGCGTGGTTTTCAGACTGGAGGCAGCCTGTCACAGCACTGTGAGTATGCCAGCGGGAGGGGGTGCAGCATGTGCATGCCACCAGTGAGCCAGGTACACAGCAGGGCTGCATGTTATCTGTACCTGTTGTGTCATGGTATGGTGCATGGCCTGCTCAGTCACACTGTGCACCAACATGGTGCCCTGTGTGCTGTATGACAGCAGCATGAGGCATGTAACAGTTGGGATGTGCGGGGTCCAAGGGGTGCAGGTCACCCGGCACGGCTGTAGGTTGTATGAGCACTGCAGGATGTGCTGGCACTTGCACAGACACATTGGTCACTGTCATCGGCATGTCACACTGCACAGGGCATGCACTTGTGTGCTGTTTGGGGGGGCATGCTGTTTGTAGGGGGGCATGCATGCCATACGTGTACATGTGCATCATACTGCTGTGTGTATACACAGATGCAGACACATGTCCTGAGCAATGCATGTGTCTTGCCAGACATGTCGTGTGGTGCTGCCACACCTCACACAGGTGAGACCTGGCACACCTGTGGCACACATGCAGACATTGGACAGTATACCAGACTACATGTAATGCATCCATGACCCGGTTAACACTACCCATTCTGTCTTTCAGCTCCATCATGCCTCAGGGGTGCTATGCAGGATGAGACTGACAATGTGGCACACGACGATGCCATGCCATCCACATCAGTCGGCATCAAGGCTGCAGCCAGGGGACACCGTACTAGTCTGGGATTTGTGGATATCCTTGGATTGGGTGATGAGGATCCACTGGTTGACCTCCTTCTCCATGACAACCTACCGGTGCTTGTGCCAGCAGCACAGGATGATGATGATGCGTCTGACAGTGCTGATGACCTCACCCTGATCCTGGGTTGCACCCTCCTGACATCAGGTAGTGACAAAGGCATTGGCAGGAAGGTGTGGCAGCCCAGCGATCATGCAGGCCACCCCCCCTTGCCCACTGCGCTGCTTGTGGCACTGTTGCCAGTGCTGGCCTGGGACAGGGAGCAGGTGTGGTCACTGGTGCCACTGGACAGGTCCATCAGGCTGCTGTTGTGCTGTAATGGCCTGTGGGGGACACTTTGCAGCAATCCCCAGTGGCCACTGGAGGTGCCCGTAATCAGTCCTTACCACATGCACGGTCCCCTGTGCAGTGTTCCCAGTTGAGGGATGTTGCACGGCATGCTGCTACCCCTCCAGCCTGTCGGTGTCAGCACCATAATACACCCTGCACAGACAAGCTGGGTGAGCACACCAGGCTGCTGTGGGATTCTGTGGGCAACCAGTCAATGCTTGGGGCAGAGATACAGGTGCATCAACTGGCTGAGCGAGGGGGCATTGGATGTGCACAGCTGATTGGTGAGATCCGGCAACTGTGGGAGGCCACGACTGCATCACTGGACTGCATTGCAGAGACCATCACTGCAGGCTTTGCAGCACTGGCATCCAATGATCACAGCAGGGCAAGCAGGACTCCCCATAGCCCTTTGTCTACACCATGGACTCAGTGTCTGGTGACCCCATCGAGGCTGATGCCACCCATCACCATGCCCATTCCTGCCACACCTGGCAATAGTCTGTTTGCCAGTAGGTACACACCCGTGAGGACCCAATCTTGTTCTCAGGCCTCTACCCTCATGAATGTGTTGATGACACCACAGTCAGGGTGTGGCCACCCATGTGGCCGTGGCAGTCATGGCTCCATACAGTAGTCCTGCTGGTGTGCTGCCCAGTCCAGTCTCCTGCTGCTGTTGCCAGCTGAATGCATGTCTGGTCGTGGCCTGGTTTGCTTGCTGTGGTACATGTGTGGCCTGGGTCAAGTCCAGCATGTGTGTGTGGGCAGTTCTGCTGGACCATGTGGCATGGGCGTGATGAGTGCAGCACTGTGCTGGCATTGCCTGTGTGCCAGCGCCTACCCTCTGATCCATGCCACAACCTGCTGTACTGCTGTGTGTGTGCCTCCCTGTCCCTGGCTGCACTGTTGTGAGTGTCACTCCCGGTGCTCTGTGGCCTGCTGTGTGTCCTGTGGTAGAACTGCTGCATGTGCCTGCCTGTGACTGTCCACATGGGTATACAGTACACAGCAGATGGGTGGTCGCATCTGTATCTGTTGCTCAAAGGGGGTGTACGTGTGCATGCGTGCGTGTCCGCCTTTGTGAGCCGCAGGCATTCATGTGTCCTTGCATGCACCTCTGTGTGTCCGTGCGTGTGTGTGTGTGTGTGTGTGTGTGTCTGTGGTACTGTGCTTGCCCTGCTTCCCTGTGTGGTACTCACCTGCAGTTCCCATAGTGCTCCTCAACTACAGTATTCCTATGCCTCCTGGCACATGCTGCCAGCCTGGGGTCCCTCCTCCCAATGGCCAGCTGCACACCCCCATCCAGCTGGTCCTCCTCCTCATTGTCTGTACTGTTGCACTCATCCACCTGGACAGGTATCCCACAGTCAATGGCCACGCTGTGCAGCATACAACAGGCCAGGAATATACCACAGGCTTTCGCAGGGCTGTACTGTAGGGCACCACCAGATCTGTCTAGGCAATGGAATCGCATCATGAGTATGCCAAAGACACGCTCTATGATGTTGAATGTGGCGACGTGTGACTCATTGTACCTCTCATCAGCACCATTGCTGGTTTGCCATGTGGGGGTGAGCAACCAGGGTCAGAGTGGATGCACACTGTCACCTATGGGGAGGACACATGTGTTGATTACTGCCTGTCATTGCCTGTTTACACTCTTCCCCTTCCAGTTCACTCCACCACCGCCTGTCACCCAGTGTGCCCTGGCCAATGCCTCCCGTACATGGCTGCTGTGCCACCATTCATGGCTCACCATTTGTGTTCTACATGCCTGGGCACCTCTGTCCATGTTCCCCTGCACTGTTGCCATCCTCCTTTCCGGTCCTGTCTCCTTACCTAGCACTGTCCTCGTTCCCCACCTCCCCATCCTGTTGCTGTGTGGGGTACCTCACTACTGCTAGTTCCACCTCTTCCCAGGCCCTACTCACCAACTAGGAGCCCCATGGGGATAACCCCACTCTCAAAACTCTGGCACAGGATGGAGTGGTGCCATATAAATGCATCATGTGTACTCCCAGGGTGTGTGGTGCACACATTGATGATGCACCCAGTGGCATTGCACACCACCTGGCAGTTGATGGAGTAGTATCCCTTTCTGTTCATGTATACAGTGCCTTCAGTGCCAGGTGGTGCATGTATGGCCATGTGGGTGCAGACAATGGCCCCTATCATGCCTGGCATACATGCCACCCTGTGGAATTTCTGCATGTTTGCATTACACTCTGCCTGTGTGTTTGGGAATGTTATGTACTCTGAAACATGTGGCAACAGAGCATTGAGGACCTGGGTGAGGAAGCAGGGGTGTGACCAACTGTGATATGCCAGCAGTGGCACCCACTGGTTTATGGAAGGTGCATGTGGTGAGCAGGCACATTACTGCCGTCACCTTGGTCTCCACCATCAAGGCATGACTCCTTCTGGTGGGTGCCTGCAGCTCGTCATGGCCCAGCTCACATAGCTGCCTCAGAATTGCCCTGTTCAGAAGGTACCAGACCACACTCTTGGTATCATCATAGTTCTCGAATGTGAGCCGGGCATGGTACTGTCTCTGTTGGGCATACCGCTGACTGGCCCCTCCTCAACCATGTTGTTGTTCCTCCCTCCTCCTTCTCATCACCCTCTCATTACCTGCTCCATCAGGAATAGTGCTGCATCCATTGTACTGGCCCTACTGTTTTGTACCTTTGTTGTGTATGTAGTTGAGCCTCTTTCCTTTATGCTCAACTTTGTGCAGCACAGTCTGTGAATTGCTCCACAGCTGCACCATGTGTTTCGGCAGAATATGCTATTGCGCCACATATCCATGGTCATGCTCCCCTATACTTGCATTACTGTTGCACAGTGGTGCATCCGATATTGCACTGCACAATACTGCTGTTTGAATATTGCTCTGGGGTGCAGTTCTGTGATTGTGCTGGCGCAGTTCGGTAGCGCCATGCTCAACTCCTTTGAATATCTAGCCCATATTGTAAAACTGTAAAGTAGTAGTAAAATTTTATTTATACAGTGATTCCACCATTAGGGTTATAAATACCCTATTTACAAGGTGTACCTGTTAGAGTTTAAGTAAAAGCAGGTCCCTACAGCAGAACCCTACTGAAAAGCAGATGTTGATGTAAGCTGATTTCTCCAGGAAAAATACATTGTAAAAGCATCCAGATCACCCATCTTGCAGCTGTCTGGTATATTCTTGGTGGTCCATTGGTCCTTCCAATAAGGGCATCTGACCCCCTTCCGACTCACCCTCTCAGGCACCTCACCACAGCCCTGGTCACATAATGCAAATTACAGCAATAGCAATAACTGCTACAGCCCTCTGCACACCACCTCAGCTGGTTTCCATCTGACGGTCTCTGAGCAATCACAAGTATTGTACAAACACCTGCTTCTACTGTACTCGTGATCACTCATTGACAATCAAATGCTGGCAGGCCAAGGTGGTGAGCAGAGGACTGCAGGTCGCTGTCACTATTTCTGTACTTCAGCTTAGGTGACTTGAGCGGTAAAGGGAAAGCAGTTGGTGGGAGCAGTCTGTAAATGGGGAGTGTCACATCAATTTCAGCCACTCTGTTTGAGTAGTGATTGCACGTGTCATCTGTGGGAAGAATGTTGAAGAGAATAACGTATGGCAATAACACAAGGTATCAGTGTGATGTACTTCATAGTAAGAAGATAATAATATCTTTGTTTGTAGCAAAAATATAATGATTTATTGTGTCAAATATCCAGAAATATACATTGTATAAATATATATAACAGTGTTCCTAGATCTTCTTAATCTTCTTAAATACGTAAGAATGATAAGAGACCTAGAAACCGTGCATTTAAAAATTGAGTTTGCGAATAAAAAAAATATTATCCCCAACTTGTCTTCATACACTTGCAATTACAGTATTTGTATCCTGGCAGTTTTTGCTCACAGGAAAGGATAATGTGGTACTTTAAAAAAATAGTGGCCATTTACATGAAAATGTGTTATTTAAATCAGATTGCTAAGAATGTGCAGGCACCATTATCTCAAGAGACAGAATACAAATAGCGACTAGGGACCATGTGACAGGTGCAATGCTCTTTAGAGGGAAAACATTTTGACACTAGTTTGAACTAATGTTTAATTTATTCTCATATAAAAAGCATTCGGTGTAATACAACACATTTGTTAAATTATTTTTGCATACCTACTTTCCATCTTAACGTCCTAAGAGATTGCATCTCTACTAAAAAAAAACTGGAAGGAAAAGGTGTACCTTCATGTGACTCCCTAGTTAAATTAGCTGTGCACCCCCTTCAAGATAATTCATTTCAGTATGTAACCCAATTCTTTTTGTCATGGTTCACATGGCTGTACATCTACACATTGAGCTGCAAGCACAAATTGCAGTCTTCAATGAGTCAAGCTATCCACAGTAATAACTACAACCTGCCTCTGGACCTAGATTTTCTTAAAGATGATAGGAAACAGTTTTTATATCTCTAAATGAACTCACATTTTTCTTTTAGTGGATTTCCAATATTCTGCTGTTTTGACCTTTTTTTTGTTAAATTAATAAACTAATTGGTTGGCCTTTTTAACTACTCTAAATCCCTCTCCCCCGCAACAGTTACTGCTCTCTCTTTTCATAGTGCCTTAACATACTATGCCATCAGTGACACCATTCCAGTCTATTCAAATGCATTACACAGAATGGTGTACATTAGATAATGTCATGGGATGTGTTAGAAATATGAAAGGAAAAAGCAGTGGCTGCTGAGGGTAATGGCATCCTATATAGCTCTGAGGGCACCTCAAAATTAGATTATTTATCAAACATTGGTCAGAGCATATACAAATACATAACTGGCATGGAAAGGAAACTGGGACAGCAGTTCAACTATGCAAAAATCATTCCCTATCATCTCTAATTAACCAATGAAACTATATATGAGGGAGGCAGTACAGTGCAGTAGTTTAAGGCACTGAGCTGCAAATCTGGTGACATCCAGCAGACCAGACCTGGGTTTGAATCCCACAGCTTCCAGTTACATACTGTGTGACCCTGAGCAAGTCACTTAACTCCCCTGTGCTCCCAGGATGCACCTGTAAAAAAGCTTTCAGCTTAGTGTGCTACTCCTGGTTAAACAACTAAAAATATATATATATATATATATTGCATTTGTATAAAGCACAGTAATTTCCTAAAAAAACTGAAAATTCAGTAGAATAATGGTGTGTTTCAGTGTAAAATAGAAATGCTGCATATATTATATTTCAATAAACTTCAACATGACTTTAATTGCTGTGGCCCATTTCATGCAAAAGTATCTCTATGCTTAAGAGTAGTAGCAGTCAGTACAGAGTACAACATAGAGCAGAACAAAAAGTTAGCCAGTACAATATGGAGGGAGGGAAACAAACAGTATAACCAGAAATAAATGTTTAATTATGTTCAAAAAGTCTGCTGGACAGGTGTGGAGAGGTGCTAAATAGTTTCTGATTACCACATGCCAGAACATTTGTAACCTGAAGAAAAGGGAAAGGGAATACAATAAATCAAAAACAGCAGTAGAGGAGCATTCCAAAGATACAGCACAGACAGTGAACAATTCAGCAAGATGCAAGTGCACATAAAGATAAAGAGTGAACAGAAGTTGGTCCTATGAGCAGCACCAATACCCAGTTAAAATGACAAAAGCAGGTTGATACAAATAAGTGCATCAGTTGTAGATACATGAACTGACCCTGGAGGGGGACCATGGCAGGGGTTCAAAGGCACCATGGGCAGATCAAGTAGGGGGCACACAGGAGCAGGAATGGGAGGGGTGGGGCTTTATCAGGTGCCTAAGGGAAATGGTGAGGGTAAAAGACAGAGAGAGGAAGGGATCTGATTCCAGAGGGTGGATAGATGATAGGAGGAGGCTGGCTGCCCAGAAGAGGAGTCAGGATGGGGAGAAGAAGGTGCGAGGATCCCTGGAGTGGAAGGAGTATGAGGCAGAGGGAATGGGTGAAACAAGTATGGCTAGGTAAGGTGGTGAAGACCCAGACTAGTATTTGGAGATGAAGGAGACACAGGGGGAAGATGGATAAGGAGATGTAGAGGGAGCAGTGATGAGTATGGGGGGCATGTTGTTAGCAAAGCAACAGAAGTTATTACAGAGGTTGTTCAGTCTGGCAAGGGAAGAGAAGGGGGCGTAACCATAGACCGGATTTGGATAGACATAAACCAGGAGCACCATTTTGATAACCAACTCCTGGCAGACCTGCAAGGACATGTAGTCTTTGTTATGGTACAAGGCTCCAAGCTTTACAAGTAGCTTGTAGTAGATGGCATTAATGTGGACAGAGAATTCAAGCTGACTATCAAGCCACACACCGAGATAAATGAAGGAGGAAACCACTTCAAGAGGGGTGCCATCCAAGGTGGAGAGGGTAGGGAGGGGGAAGGGGTGAGCCTAGCCTGCTTCTAGCTGGTGCCAAAAGTCATGGGCACTGTTTTTTCATTATTGACCTGGAGTTGGTTGAACTGGAACCAGTGCTGGACATTGTGGAAATCTTGTTGGAGTGAGAATTCCACTGCCATTGTTGAGGGGCCTGAACTGTAGAGTACTGTGTCATCTGCATAGATGTGAAGATGCATGTTGGCATAGGCAGAGAGGAGGTTGTTGAGGAAAATGAAAAAAATGATTATATCCAGGATGGAGCCCTCTGTACTCCAGGCTGGATTGGTAGAGAAGGGGACAGGTCACCTCATGCCTATACCTATGCCAAGAGGTAGAATTGGAATCAGTCAACAGTGGTGATTGAGAGGCCAGTAGAGTTCAGCTTGTTCAGGAGGGCAGGATGGGTCACTGAATCAAAGTCCTTGGCCAAATTTATGAAAGTGGTCACCATGATGCCCCTCTGATCCATCCCAGTGATATGGGATTTGCAATGGACTAACTTGAGATATACAACATACACAAAATTTCAGCACCACCGACCACAAAGGCAGACCGCAAGCTCATCAATTGAAAGCAATTTATTAAGGCACTCTATAAAAGCAGAATAAAAGTGCAAAACTCATGAAGTGTTGATGCACAGACCCAGGAACAACAAGCAGGGCCTCACTGACTTTGAACGATTTCCCCCTAAGGCTTCCTCAGGAAGTGTCTGAGGAAGCCTTAGGACGAAACTGATTGAACTCAGTGGGTCCCTGCCTGTTGTTCCTTGGTCTGTGCATCAGCACTTTATGAGGTTTGCACTTTTATTCTGCCTTTATATATTGCCTTAATAAAATACTTTCAATTGATGAGCTTGAGGTCTGCTTTTGTAGTGGGTGGTGTTAGAATTTTGTGTATGTTGAGAGTTTTTTTCAAGTGCATACCCAGCCGAAAGGGTGGCTTCTTTTATGAGTCTTGACTAACTTTAGATATGCAATTTTTCTTCATGTGTGAGGGAGCAGGGCCAGAATTCACAAGCAGGGGAGCTACTAGTGAGTTGTAAAAGCCCTGCCCCATACATGTGATGATATAGTGTATATTTAGAGTCAGGGGGTGGAACATTAGGGTTGGAAACCCTAACACCAAATTTCCCTACTTTTGTGGTGTTAAGTTGCCCTAACTGGTACATTAACTATGTTTTTTGCAAAGATTAACATTACAAAGGTGAGCTTTGTGCCTTTTCAATGGTGTATAGCACAAGGTTTCAGCACATAAGATGCAAAAGATATTTACTTATACATTTGCATTATCAGTATAAAGACAATATTTTGATGTCACAGTTACTGTAGTGAACCAATATATAAACGCTATACCAATAAGCCACAGACACATTAACATGATGCCTAATTTTCATAAGCAAAACATAACATTAGCATAGTCTGAAGAGAAAAGGGCTAACTTTAAAATTGTTTGGGCTAGAAACATAGAATTCAATGGCAGATAAGGACCACTTAGCCCACCTAGTCTGCCCATTTTCCCTGCCTGTTTCATATACTGCAGATCCTAAATGATCTGCGGCTTACCCCTTTTTTCCTATAGCTAGAGTTCCTCTATGTATGTCCCATGCATTTTAGAATTCCCCTACCATTTTTGCCTCTACAACCTCTGCCGGGAGGCTGTTCCATGGATCCACCACCCTTTCCATGAAAAAAGTACTTTCTCACATTACCCTAGTCTAGGAAGACAATTATTTTAATGATGCTATAAGTAAAGTTTACTCGAGTGTGTCATGTCGATACAGATTTAATTCATCAATGTGCATCAAATCTGGGGCCAATTATTGAAAAAGGCACAAAAGTGCTCTGACATGGGCCTGAGGCTCAGTTTTAAAGGGTCTAGTAACTAAGTCCCATGCAGCAGTCCACTTGTGCGAAACAAATGTCTGCATTGGCAGACAGTCATATTTCAGCCTGGCTCCACACAGGTGGAAGGCACAGCTGCAGAGGATGTTACTCCTTGTCCAACTAGGTGTAACATTTTGATGCAGCTGTGCCAAAAACAGCTGCAAGCTGCCGTAAGTCATGGAGCCAGCCATAAAATGTCTCTCTCTCTCTCTGAAAATCCATTGCCTGTGGGAAAAGCTGCAACTCCGTAAGTGAAGACCAACTTGAGACAGTGTTTCACACACCTGTGCGAAATTCTGTGGGCTTTGAAAATCTGATCCCTTGACTGTATCCAGCCCATAGGGAACTGTGTTCCCAGACCAGACAGTGCCAGTAGCCTATGGTGCAAAAATTCAGTGGTAACATGCAAATAAGCCCATTGGGCATGAAAAGCACAAAGGAGCCATATGCATGCAAATTATGGGCTCATTTGCATGGGAAGTAGTGGCAGGTTTCACCCATCCCATGCTCACCTGCCGCATCAGTCATAGTGGCAACTGGACCCCACACCCACACCCTGAACACTCATCCCCTTAATGCAAAGGTACTCCCTTGTGTCTAGTGGCACCCCCTGCCCTCTGATCATCTGCCCTTGTCTTGTTCATGTTCTCCCTAGTGTCATTTGACTCCTTTCACCCTCTGATCACCCATCCCTGTATAACTCATGTTCTCCCTGTTGTCTAGCGGGACCCCTCACCTTTCAATCCCTCATGCTGGCCGGTGCCAAGGAGCCTTGGGGCTAGATTTTCAAAGTCCCTGAAAATGCTGCAAGTTCCTGGTGCATCGAGCATATGGCACACAGGGCTTGCTGCACTCTCCCCGACTGGCGATCGTGATTTTCACTCCTGTATGCCAAGTGCTGAAAGTTAGACCAGCCCCCCGCCCCCACCCCAAGTCTAGCTTGCGACATTTAGGGAATCCTTTTATGGGACTTGAACCAAATACTTGTGACAAGCTGCCATAAAGTGATAAAACTGTCGCAACTGCACTCAAAAAGAGAAAATCAGGTGTAGTTGCGGAAAAGGTGCTTGATGCAGTTGTGTCAGAAATAGGTTTGATGCAGGGCTTGATGCAAGCCCTGCATCACCCTTTGGAAATCTGGCCCCTGGTGTCTAGTGGTACCTCCCACCCACCGAGCACCTATCCGGGTGCCACCTCTGAGTACCCAGTGGTTGCTAGCACCCCCTGCACTACCCACACTGAGGACACCATCCAGTCCCCCCCATACCCATGAAGGTGGTGCCGTGGGGACTGCTTTTAGGTGGCCAGCTGAGAAAGTGAAAGGAGGGCTGTGCCGGTCATCGTATCAGGCTTTCTGCATGGTACCACCCTCACTGGTATGGGGGGTTGGCTTGATGATGTGCTCAGCATCAGCAGCGTGGGGGTGCTAGCCACCGAGGGCTCAGAGGTGGCACTGGGACAGATGATCAGTGTGTGTGTGGGTGGGTGCCACTAGACACCAGAGACTACCTACGCATTTTGAGCTGGGGGATCAGAGGGTGGGGGGCCTTTAGACTGCAGGGCACAATTACAGTGGCTGGGAGAGGGGATCAGAAGGTGGAGGGTGCCACTAGATACTAGGGAGAATATGAGCAAAGTGGGGATGGGGATCATAGGATGGGGGTTGCCACTATACACCTTGGAGTAAATTTGCATTGAGCAGACATCTGTTCGGGGTGTGGGGGGTGGTTGCCACGATGACTGCTGTGGCAGGTGAACATAGGATGGGCACAAACCTGCCATCGTTTCCCATGCGAGTAGCCCATAATGAACATGCAGATGGCCTGTTAGTGCCTTGCATGCCTAATGGATCATTTGCATATTGCTGCTGAATATTGCACCACTGGCTCCGAGTCCCAGCACTGTTAAGTCTGGGGGCATGGGGGATCAGAAAGTGAAGGGTGTCTCTAGACACCAGGGGGGACACAAACTATATGGGGACAGGTGATTGGAGGGTGGGAGTGCCACTAGACACCAGGGAGAACAGGAGCAATACAGAGACGGGTGATCAGAGGCTGGAGGGAGCCACTAGACACCAAGGATAACACAAACTACACAGGATCTGGGGATGAGGGGGAATGCCACTAGACACCAGGGAGTACATTTGCATTAAGCAGACAACCATTCGGGGTGTGGAGGTGGGCAGTCACCACCATTACTGATGTGGCAGGCAACCATGGGATGGGCACAAACTTGCCACTGGTTCCCATGCAAATGAGCCCATAATGGACATGCATATGGCCCGTTAGTGCCTTGCATGCCCACTGGGCCCATTTGCATGTTTCAGCTGAATATTGTACGGCTGGCTCCCATCATTATATGGTGTGGGGGCATGGAGTATAAGATGGTGGAGGGGCCACTAGACACCAAGGGGAACACAAGCTATACAAGAACAGGTGATCAGAGGATGGGCATGCCACTAGACACCAGGGAGAACATGAGCTATGCAGAGATGGGTAATCAGAGGGTGGGGGGTGTCACTAGACACCAAGGAGAACACAAGCTATAGAGGGATGGGTGATCGGGGGGTGCCACTAGACATCAAGGAGAACACAAGCAATGCAGGGACAGGAGATAGGAGGTTGGAAGGGTATCACTAGACACCAGGGAGAACAGGAGCTATACATGGATGAGTAATCAGAGGTGAGGGTGCTTCTAGACTCCAGGGAGAATGCGGGCTATATAGGGATAGGTGATAGTAAGGTTGAGGGTGCCAATAGACACCAGGAAGAACACAGGCAATGCAGGAATGGATGATCAGAGGGCAAGGGTGCCACTAGACACCAGGGCATCCATTGTTTCAATGGGATGGGATTCAGGGGGTGGGGGTTGGGGTGGCTGCAGTACCTTGTCCCGCCAGCAGGGTCTTGCACTCAGTTAAGACTAGGTTTGAAAAGGCAGTAAGTAGTGCCCGTTTGAGTGGCATCTACCACTGGTGGAAACCTTTGAATATGTAACTCTGCTCATATGTAGAGGGGATCCCCTCATTTACATGGGTGCAGTGGTATGTTACTGCTCAGGCACTAATAGGTTTTGCCTGTGCTGTGGGGAGTCTCTCAAGTATAGACCCCACCCATGAATCTGGCGCAAATCCAGTTAGCAAGGGCAAACACCCCTTAGTGCCTGCGCTAACTTTTGAATATCTGGACCCTGGTGTCAAACTGTTAAATGGAGGTGGCAGTGCTTAATATAATAATATTGGCCTCTGCATTAGAAAATACTAATATTCTAAATATATTCCACTAATGATGACTACAACCATTTTTCTAGTGTTTTCTGGAGTGGCTTGTCCACAGAACAGAATAAGTTATGCTTTTCCCAAGGAATAAACCATTGCTCTAATAAAGCTCCATGAAGTCAATAATGATGGAAAATCACACAGGACTACTGAAAAAAACAGTAGAAACCCCAAGTGGCAACGCCAGAGGGGACAGCTAGATGCCTAGTCATGATACTAGAACTACAATCACAATCTTTTTCCTCTTCCAGGCCATTGATCTGTATTTCTGTTTTGTACAAATGCTAAAGTTTAGAATGTTATTTAATGAACTGTATAAAAGTCTTTTGATTCTTTGCATAGGCATGATGTGTCAACTATGAATCTTCTCCAAAATGTGACTGCTGTCTTTGACGTTATCCTAAATGATGTTTTTGAGTATTTCCTTGATGTGATGCATAGAGATAGCAACAACTGTTGATGCTACTGTTGAGCGCATGTCATCACTGACTTTTCTTTCGCTGTTTCTCAGAGGGACCATGAAGATTTCTTTTTTTTTTTGTTAACCAGGTGAAATTCCACTAGGATACAAGTTCCCATTTGCAGGGAAGACCCATGCTACATGGGCACAACATCTTCCTGGCTTGTGCATATTTCAGATGAGCAAGTATCCACTGCTAATACTGTAGCATTTCTGAAGTGCACATTTATTAGTTTGGATAGATGATTTTCCTACATAAAACTGGGGTGGAAGAGTTAAAATGGGTTTATTCTTCAATGTTCATGCTGTGAGACAAAGTGTTAGGAAAAAGGTTAGCTGTCTGCGCTCATTGAAGCTCGTGGATCGAAAACCAAGCAATCTGTCCTGCATGTCTTTTCAATCTGATGTCAGCGGGGGAATTCTCAGAACCTTGTTCTGGTACTAAAAAGAGGAAAAATCTAAGAAAAGCAGAAAAATGAAGAATCTTTTTTTTTAGAGCTGCCATAGAAGGTGAAATTTGTCTGAAAGGTACCTCATCTATCCCTCTTTAAGCTACAGTTTGTAATAACAGGTTTCTGCACTCCCCTACTGGTCAGAAACTTAATTATTCTCCAGCATGGTGCTAAATTAGCAGCATCTTCTACTGCCATGTGGGATGTCTGCATTCAAGAGTGGATTCAGACTCTCAGGCCATGTGCACGTGGGGGTTAGGTTCAGTTGTTGGGGGCAGAGTGCAAATATTAGTGCACAGAGCCCTCCACCCCCCCACCGCATACCCAGCCAAAGAATGGCATTGTCATCAGCTTCAAAGCAGCTGAATTCCCACTCCAAATAGAGATATCAATGCGGTCATGTGACAGAGTGGAGATGTGAGCATGAGAATTTGATAAGAAACATCTGTGTGTGTGTCTGTGTGTGTGCGTGCGTGAGTGTGTGTGTGTAGATATTTATTTATTTTTAGAGATCAGAATTACAAACTTTTGATTCAGGGACACCTTTGCAATGGCTCCACGTCAGGTACAGCATACATAAAATTACACAGTAAAACATCTAGGAAATACAAATTGACAAGTTTTGAGGGGTGTAAAGACAAACCCTGAGTCAGGATGGGTTACAACAAACAGCATGCATTAAAAATGATAAGGTAGAGGGTCTGATTCCATGTGCATTTACTGTATCTGAAAACAGTTAGCCAGAAAAGGCACACTATGCCAAGACTCATCTCAAGGTGCAACCTGGGGGAAGGGGAACAGGAAATGCAATCATAAAAGCATACACAGTATTAATGACTGATATAAAGTAAAGTACAAACAGAGTATGATTAAACAGAGTACAAGTGCACATAAAAGGTAAACAGAGCTAAGTGAAGATACAGTAAGCAGTTTTGATGTGCAAATAAAGAGACAAAAGCAGGTGGGATCAAGGGCAGTGCAGGTGCAGAAAAGGAAAGTGCCTGACAGAGGCTGAAATAGATAGACAGATAGCGAGATAGATAGATAGATAGATAGATAGAGTTAGATAGATAAATAGATAGATAGATAGATAGATAGATAGATAGATAGATAGATAGATAGATAGATATATGTATAGCTATATATAGAAAGATAGATAGACAGACAGACACGTAGACAGACAGACAGATAGCTAGATTGCTAGCTAGATAGACAGACAGATAGATAGACAGAGGGATAGATAGATGATAGGTAGAAAGATAGATAGACAGAATGAAGATAGGTAGATGATAGATAGACAGATAGATGGCATACGGACAATTCGTTGCCTTCTCATTTGCCATGGACAACATGTTGCGGTCCATTCGGCGATATTGTTTTCGTCACCTTAACACCTGGTCGCGGTCATAATGTTGCCAGTGCTGCTGGTGACATTTCAACCACTGCCTCCATAATACCACATCTATGTAATTTCAGCAGCATTCCATCGTTCAAAGACATGGTGCTGTTGAAGTATTGTGAATCAGCTGTAAGACATGCAGTTCAGAAGAGATGCGCACATGCTGTAAGTAATAAACACGTAATAAGAGTTTGCTGTCTAATTGTGGATACATTAATTAATTCTGAAGTATGTATGCATCCACCCCTGACCTGTGAACTGGAATAAACTACAGGCATGTTCACAACGGACAGTAACAGGTGCCTCAATTATTTATGTAACATGTGCGTGCCAGCCATGCCGATGACCAGTCTGTGGGAGATGCCCAGGCAATTGGTCAGGCTGCTCTAAGTGCTAAAAAAATGTTTTCTCTCATAGACGTAAAAGTAGAAAAGTGGGAGAGAGGGAGGACAATAATGCCTAAGTACGGACAGCCTGCATTTAATCAGTTTTTACTTAAGTAAATGACTGTTTTCGTTGCATGTCCTGATCTGTCCGTGACTTTCTGTCTGGCGACCAACGTTCAAAGCAACAAGTTATACCATTACCTTTTGTCCACTTGGTATTTTGACTGTGACTAAATGTTTAGCCTGGGGACTTTTAGTCTCTACATGAGATAGCTAGATAGAGTACCAGTTTGATACTGGAGAGACCAAGGGTGACATTCATGCCCCCGCCCAAAGAAATACACTTTGTTAAATCCCACAACTCTATCACAGTTACATTGGGCACATGTGGAGGTAACATAATCCAATCTATAAAGAATGTTCATCATTTGAAAGTCTGAAAAAATTGGGTTGTAAGTAACCACATGGACAAGGTCATATAAGAAACACAGCGACCCATATGTCAGATTTTAAGTTTTATTTATTTATTTACGTTTTTAAATTACTATGGTTATGTTATAGAAGCATAGAAGTTGATGGCAGACTAGGACCGCAAGGCCCATCCAGTCTGCCCATTTCTTTTTCTACCTTATAAATGTGCCATTGGCCTTTGCTCTGTCAGTGGCCTACAGGTATCTATTCATACTCATCTGTATTGCTCCCTTATGCCTATCCCATGCCTGTTTGAAGCCCTGCACTGTACTCATAGCCACCACTTCCTGACGTAGGCTGTTCCATGCATCCACCACCCTTTCTGTGAAAAAGAATTTCCTCACATTCCCCCTTAATCGGCCTCCCTCTAATCTCATGCTATGTCCTCTTGTCCTGCTATTTTTCTTATATTTAAACATGTTAGACTCTTCCACCTTGTTAATACCCTAACGGTGTTTGAATGTCTCGATCAGATCACCTCTCTCCCTCCTTTGCTCAAGGGTATGCATATTGAGCTCCGTTAATCTGTCCTCATATGTCATCTGATGCAGTCCCTGCACCATTTTGGTTGCCTTTCTCTGCACTGCCTCAATTTGGTTAATATCCTTGTGAAGGTGTGGCCTCCAGTACTGCATGCAGCACTCCAGGTGGGGCCTAACCAGTGTTTTGTAAAGAGGGATTATTACCTCCCTCTTACGACTTGTGATACCCCTACTAATACACCCTAATATCCCCCTAGCCTTACCTACTGCTTTAGAGGTCTGCTTGGATGATTTCAGGTCATCGGTGATGATGATGCCCAAGTCTCTTTCTTCCTTTGTGACTGCCAGCAACTCCACTCCCAGCCTATAGGTGGCTTCAGGGTTTCTCTTCCTTATGTGCATGATCTTGCACTTCTTTGCGAAATCCAGTTGTCACTCTTCTGACCATTTTGCTAGTTTATCCAGATCTCTTCTCATTCTGCCCATCCCATCTGGATCATCTACTTTGTTGCAGATCTTGGTGTCATCTGCAAACAGACAAGCCTTACCCTCCAGTCCATCTGCAATGTCACTAATGAAGATATTGAAGAGGACTGGCCCCAGGACTGATCCCTGAGGTACCCCACTTGTGACTTGCATCTCCTCTGACTGTATACCATTTACCACCACTCTCTGTTTTCTGCCCTTCAACCAGTTTGCCACCCAGTTGACCAACTTCTGACCCACCCTGAGCCTACCCAACTTATTTATCAATCTTCTATGTGGAACAGTGTCAAAAGCTTTGCTGAAGTCAAGGTAGGCAACATCAACTGCTCCCCCTTGGTCCACTACTCTGGTTACCCAGTCAAGGAAATCTATGAGATTAGTTTGACAGGACCTTCCTTTTGTAAACCCATGCTGTCTTGGATCCTGTGACCCTATGGATTCCAGGTGTTGCACCTAAGGAGTGCCTCCATAATCTTGCCCACTACTGAGGTAAGACTGACTGGTTTGTAGTTCCCTGCCTTCTCCTGCTACCACTCTTGTGGAGCGGGATCACATGAGCCCTTCTCCAGTCTTCTGGGACCTCTCCTGTGCTCAGAGACTCACTAAACAGTTCTGCTAATGGCTCTGCTAGTTCCACCCTTAGCTCCTTAAGTACCCTGGGATGTATGCCATCAGGTCCCATTGCCTTGTCCACCCTGAGCTTAGCGAGCTCTTGAAGGGCCCTTTCTTTTGTGAAGGGAGTAGTGCTCACCTCCTTCCCCCCTGTGCCCATGGTGCTGAGCTGTGGGCCCTGCCCTACCTTCTCTTCAGTAAATACTGAGCAAAAGTATCTATTTAGGACAGAGGCTTTTACAGGGTCCTCCTCCTCAAATGCCCCCTTTTCTCCTTTGAGCTTATCAATACCCCCTCTGGACTTTCTCCTTTCACTAATGTATCTATACGAACATATGAAATTTGCCAGTAGATAAAAGACTAGAGGTCTATCAAGTCTGCTCGAATGTGCAGCTAACACCCCTTATTCTGCAGCTGCCCCTTCCTTCCACCCTTCCCCTTCCTTGACCCTCCTCCTTGTCCTGTCCCATCCCCTTTTGAAGCAGTCCACTGTTCTACTGGATACCACTTCTGCAGGTAACGCGTTCTACCCAGCCACCACCCTCTCTGTAAAAAAGTGTCTCCTCATCTCCCTCCTGAACCTTCCTCCCTCCAGTCTCATATCATGGCCCTGGTGTCCCTCCCCTTCCTTACTTTAAACAGCCCCTCTGTACCTGTCTTGTTTATTCTTTCATGTACTTAAAGGTTTCAATCATGTCCCCCCTGTCCCTCCTCTCCTCCAGTGAGTACATGTTCAACTCCCTCAGCTTCCTCTGTATGATAAGTCCCCCAGCCCTTGATCATCATTGTCACCCCTCATGCACCCTCCACTAACTTAATGTCCCTTTTCAGATCGAGGTGCCGTACGTACGCAGTACTCCAGGTGCGGTCTAACTAATGACCTATATAGTGGCAGAATCACCTACTCCTCCTCGAGGATATACCCTTGCAATACAACCCAGCATTTTGTTGGCCTTGCAGCTGCCTTCCCACATTGTGCTGAGTTGTTCATTGACCCTGTAATGAGCACCCCAGATCCTTCTCCTCCTCTGTCTGGGCTAGCTGCACTCCTCCCAGCTGGTAACTCTCTCTGGGTTCTTCATCCCAAAATGCAGCACCTTGCACTTTTGGCATTGAACCCCAGTTGCCAGGGTCTGTTCAGGTTTTCAAGCTTTGCCAAATCATCCTGCAACCTCCCACCCCCTGGGTCATCCCACCACTCCTACCTTGGTATCATCAGCAAACAGACTGATCTTGCTCTGATGTCCAATGATATGTCTGCAATGAATATCCCAAACAACACTGGTCCCAACGCCGAGCCCTGTGGAATACGGGTCATCACTACCCTCGGGTGTGAGAGCTCCCCACCCACCACCACCCTCTGTTGCCTTCCCTGAAGCCAATTCTATACCCATCTCACCAGCTTTGCACCTGCCCCTGTGCCTACTAACTTAATTCCCAGCCTTCCATGCAGCACCAAGTCGAATGCCTTACTGAAGTCCAGATACAGGACATCCACTGCATGGCCCCTGTCTAGTTGCCTAGATACCCAGTCATAATACTCCACCAGGTTGATTTGGCAGGATCTGCCCCATATGAAGCCAAGCTGTCTGCTGTCCTGTAGTCCTTTGGCCTCTAGGAGGGCCACCAGCCTCTCTTTCATGATAGTCTCCAGTAGCTTACCCACGATGGATGTGAGGCTCACTGGTCTGTAGTTTCCCGGTTCATCGTTTGGGTCACTCTTGTGGAGGGGCACCACATGAGCTATCCTCCAGTCCTGAGGTACACACCCCAAATGTAGTGAGGCATTAAACAGGTCTGCCAAAGGTCCTGCAAGGACCTCTGCCAGCAACTTCAGTAGCCTGGGGTGGATGTCATCTGGGCCTCGCGACTTATCCACCCTCAGTGCCTTCAAATCCTCCCGAACTCTGCCCTCCATGAGATCCCCATTTGTCACCCCCCCCCCGTTTCTGCAATTTCTCCCCCCTTGGCTGTCACCCCCCTCTTCTCTTTAGTAAATACTGAGCAGAAGTACTCATTTAGTGCTTCTGCCTTATCGCACCCTGCTTCAACCCAACCCCCCTCCTTTCTAATCCTTACTATGTGGTCCTTACAGCTCCTTTTCTCCCTGATGTACCTAAAGAAGTCCTTCTCCCTCTTCTTAATGCCTTGTGCCAGCCTGAGTTCATAGATGCCTTGGCTCCCCTTACTGCCCTTGTCACCTCCTTTGATTCCATCGAGTACTCCTCACTGTCCTCCCCTCTCCCTGTTTTCTTGTACTTCCTAAAGGCAGCTCTTTTCCTCCTTACCTTTTCCATGACATCCTTGCTCAACCAGCTCGGTTTCTTAGCCCTAGCCTTCTTGCTCTGGGCCTTGCAACAGGTTTTTATTGCCTCCTAACTCCCCCAGCTTATGAGCTCCCACCTCTGGTTAGTGTCCATACTAGACTGAATTCTGGCCAGGTGCCCTTTACCACTTCCCCCATCCTCTCAAAGTTGGCCCTCCTGAAGTCCAGCACTCTTGTGCCAGATTCCACCCTTTCCTTGCCCATATCCAATGTGAGCCATACTGGGTGGTGGTCACTCCCTAACAGCGGTTCTTCTACTGTAAGTTCTCTCACAAAGTCCCCATTTGCCAGCACAAGGTCAAGGGTATTTCCTAACCTGGTTGGTTCACTGATCATCTGCAGCAGGAAGCTGTCCTGGACAGCATCCAGCAGTACCTGCTCCCTTCTGTTCCTGGTTGTTAGGGCACTCCAGTCCACTCCTGGCACGTTGAAGTTCCCCACAACCACCACACTACCCTTCCCGCAGGTCCTTCTGATCTGTTCCACTAGTTCCCTGTATAACTCCTCCATCTGAGATGGCGGCCTGTACTCCACTCCCATTCTAGGAATCCTATTCTTGGAATCCTGGATTTGCATCCAAAGTGACTCCATACTACCCTCCTCCCCTTCCTCCTTTACACACTTCAGTCCTTCCTTCACATATAGTGCCACACCCCCTCCTTTCCCAATCACCCTGTCCCTACAAAATAACCTGTACCTGGTACAGACAGGTCCCAGTCATTGTATTGGGTGGCCCATGTTTCTGTGATGGCTGCAATGTCCACCTCTCCCTCTGCCATGAGCACCTGTAACTCTGCAGTTTTCCTCCCAAGGCTCCTAGCATTAAGGGTGACCACATTCCACCCTTCCCCCCCCATCCTGCCTTCCTTTACTAGCATCACTAATAGTACTTGCCATTTGTCCTTTGTCACTGTTATGGGGGGTAAGCTCATATGGTTTCCCAATCTGTGGTCTCTGCATGTCTCTTGCCCAATTGCCACCCCTTGCTCCTAGTTTAAATTCCCTACTTCCTCTATGTACCCCTTCATCCTCTGTTTCAACACTTTCTTTCCCTCCTCACTCCAAGTGTAGTCTGTCCTTGGCATGAGAATACTGCCTCCCAGGTTCCTCCCACCCCCAACATCCTTTAGCTTCAACACTGGGTTCTTAGCCATCCGTTAAATTCCTCTATTCTCAGCTTTCTTGTTGTGCTTGCCTTGGGCACTGGAAGTATCTCCAAAAACATTACTGATGTTTCTGCCCCCTCACATAACTGTCCTAGTTCCTCAAACCTCCTCTGGACTATATCTACTGTCTTGTCAACCAGGTCATTCGTCCCAAGATGTATTATTAAATGAAGCTTGCCTTTACTCCTTCTAGCATATTTCAGAACAGATTGTCCCACTCTTTCCGCTGTCATTCCTGGCATGGCCTCCACCCAAATGCGACTATGCCTCTCCCCCTTGCTACCCCACCTGACTCCTCTTAGTATCGAGTCCCCCAGCACTAAGATTCCACCCCTCTTACTCCCTTCCTGCTTCCATTTATCTCCCTCTCTCTCATTATCTGCTCCTCTTCTTCCTCCTGCACATTATTTCCCCCTTTTGCCCCTGTTGCAATTCTCCCAGCAGAACTTCTCCCCACTCCAGTTTGATCCAGTCATTAATCAATTAGTCCTCTAATTTCATCATTTCCCTCCTCCACCATCTTCCACTCTAGCAGTGCAAAACTATTTTCTGAAGACCCTTCACAAATGCCCGCTCCCTCTCTCTTCACAGTAACCTGTTCTCTCCTTTACACTCCATGCCTTTTGCCACTTCTTCACCTCCCCACACAAGTCCCTATCTCCTACTTCCATTTGTCATTTGTCTCTTGACCTGGCTTTCCCGGGCAATCGTTTTTCCTGGCCTGGGCCCCCTTGTCCCTGCTTCCCTTCTTCTGACCCTCTCCTCACCACTGTTGGCTTACATTGCTCTCTCTCATCTCCCATTCTTCCTCCCTCCAATATTGGGCTAAACCCACCACCAGTCTGCCTTGTCTGTTTTAGTTCCTCCTGCAGACCCTCAATCTCCTTTCTAAGTTTCTCTATGTGATTGCACACTACACATCCTCCCACACTCCAGGCAATTTTTAGAAAGACTGGTGCACTGCTGTTGTTGCAGCCTACCACCCTACCCATTGCTGTCGTTGCCCACCAGCGACCCCCCACCCTTCCAGATGCAGGATACCAAACACTCCCCCAAGTCTCCCCTCTCCCCCCTCTATCAGGGCAAAACATTCTTTTCTTAATTTCCCTTCCGCCCTTTGTTGTACACATTTAGATAGATTGAGCAACTGCTTTTTATAGTCCTAACCTTCCTAGCCACACTCAAAAAGAGACTTTAGGTAGCTATTGCACAACCTTCTTCAAACTCCTACTCCTCCTTTCCACAATGCAATAGCAATGCAAAGAAGTAACAATGAAAGCTCTTAGATTTGCAGTTACTTCCCTTCCACTGAGATAGCAGTCAACTCTTCACTTGCTGCTGTTCCTTTCCTGGATGTCTGCTTCTGCTATGACAGGTGCATACCCTTTGCCTGTTTGAGGAAGTGATGTCAGAACCCCTGGTATAAAGGAAATCACGGACCAGGGGTGAGAGGGGTGAGGGTTGGGGCGGTGGGACCAACCCAAGTCTTCCAGAAACAATCAGGTAGCTGAGGCCCCTGGTCAGACCATTAGCACCCTTCCCCCACTATGCACTAACCTTTGCAGCTAGTGAAGCCAGCAAAAATGAATCACAATTCTACTCTAAGCCCCCAAAATAGGTTTGCTATCAAAAGAAAGAGGTCTCCAATTCAAACAGCTTCACCAAAAACACATCAAAATAGGCTTGAAATTAGAAGATACAGGTCTCTGATTCAAAGAAACAACCCCAGTTAAATCACACCAAATAGGTTTTAAATCAGAAGAAATAGGTCTCTACAAATGTAGCCTCCTACACAGTGAAACATCAAACAAATAAACCCACTTATAGCCACCAAAACAGTTTTCAAAATTCCAACAGCCCCAAAACAATACCCTGCTAGCCCCTTAGAAGTACTGTAGTAAGAAAGAAAAGAAATAACCTTCTACCAAGTAAAATCCACAAGAAACAATGTAAAAACAACAAGAAGCTACTGTACTGTAACCAGTCTGATCCTTTCCCTTCTCGTTCCTTCTGAGAAGCCAAAGCAACTAACACACCGAAATCTGGCCAATGGAAAATCATGTATAGAAAGTCTTATCACCTTCTTTTACTCTTCGTGCTAGTGTTTCCTCAGTTTGGGACTTTGCCTGCCTTACTGCCTTCCCTGCTTCCCTTAGGGCAGTTTGGTATGCCTCCCTATTTTCATTCCGCTGTGTTCCCTTATATTTCCTGAAGGCCAGACTTTTGGCTCTGACCTTTTCTGCTACTGTATTTGAGAACCAAAGTGGTTTCCTTCTTCTTTTGCACTTCCTTTTCCCTCTAACACAATGGGATGTTGCTTCAATTATTGCATTCTTAATGCTTTCCCACTTTGCCTGTACCCCCTCACCTGTGTTTCTTTTTGCCAGGACTAACTTAACTCTGTTGGCCATCTTATCTAAGTCAGTTCCTCTGAAGTCCCATATTTTTGCCTTTGAATGGGATGATTTAGATGTAGTAGCCAAATTGAACCATACCATGTGATGGTCACTGGCCCCCAGGTGACCTTCTACCTGGAGATCTGTGATCCCTTCCCTGTTATTCAGTACTAAATCTAGGATAGCCCTGTCTCTTGTGGGTTGTTATACCAGTTGTTTGAGGCCCTCCCCCTGCAAGGAATCCACCATGTGTCTAGTTCTGGCAGATGTTCCTGCTGGTATTCACCAATCTGTATCAGGCATATTGAAGTCTCCCATTATCAGAACCTCCCCTTTAGCTGTCATGTTTTGTATATCTTCTAACAGTAATGTGTCTATGTCCTCCCCCTGGTCTAGGGGCCTGTAGACAACCCCAGTTCTTATGGCTGTCCCATTTCCTGTTTCCAGGGTGACCCACAGTTCTTCTGGCTCCTTATGTGTATTCTGAATTTCTGTAGTTTTGATATATTGATTGACATACAGGGCCACTCAACCCCCCCCTTTTTGCACCTCGGTCTCTTTTGAACAGTACATAGCCAGGTACTGAAGTCTCCCAAGTGTGGTTACTGGTAAACCATGTCTCACGAATTGCTACTATGTCCAGTTTAGCCTCTGACATTAGTGCCTGCAGGTCTGGGATCTTATTTCCCAGGCTGTGAGCATTTGTGTACATGATTTTCTATTGGCCAGATGTCAGTGTGTTAGTTGTTGGGTGAGATTTGACATTTCCCCTGTATGTCGTATGGGGAGACTGACCTTTTACTTACCTGGTGATGCAAATGAACTGCAAACATGCTGAATCCCTGTTTGACCACTAGCTGAGGAGGGAGGGGTGTTCTTCCCATTCGACGTATGTGGTGCTGCGCCCCTCTCCCCATTTGCTAGTTTAAATATTCTGCAAAGACATCAAACTTCTGCCCCAATGCACTGACTCCCTCCTTAGTCACATGCAGTCCATCAAATTTAAAGAACTTTCACTCCCATAACTGTTGCCAGTTCCCTACAAATCTGTGTCCATTTTCCTGGCACCAGCTCTTGAGCCACATGTTTAGCTCCCCTATCTCCCCTTCTGACCTTCCGTCCATCTGCCTCCCTCTCCCAGACTGGCAGGATCTCAGAGAAGGAGATGCCAGATGAAATGGTTGATAGTTTGTCACCCAGCCTGGTCATCTGTTCCTTGGTCTCCACAACTGACCGGCTGGCTAGATCATTAGTCCCTATGTGTACCAGGACATCAATATTTTCTCCTGCTTTGTGAACAATTTTAGTAATGCGGTCAGTGTTTCTCCACGCTGATGTACCTGGGAGACATCTGGCCATTACCCCTGGCTGGAGAGGGGTATCAACTCCCCGAATCATGGAGTCTCCTATGATCAGAAGTTTTTTGGATTTCCTTTTTGCGTTTTTTGTTTTGGTTCCTGATTTGGGCAAGTTTTTTTGTGATAGCTCCTGTGTTGCAGTGTCCTGCTCTTTAGTGTCCTCTGCCCCTTTGTTTGATTTCAGAGATAGAGGCAGATATCTGTTTGTAGTGTTTATATGGTTTTTGGAGGTAATATGTTGGAGAGCACAGAGTGATGGGGCACCCAATTTGCCCCTCCTAACCGCCTGCCAACCTCCTGGACCAACTTCCCTCTGTGGTCGAGGTTCTTCTGTTGGATGTTGGGGAAATGGTGGGTGGTTCTTATAAAGTATTTCCTCTTGAATATGAAATTTGAGGCAAGCAATTTCTGCCCATGCTGCCCAGAGCTGAGCCCTAAGATCTCCAATGGCCCAACATGTAGGACAGTGTCCTAAATCCTTTAAGACTGCCCTTCTGAAAAGTGTTCCACAGTACCTGCAGTTAATGATATCCATTCCAGATAAGTTGCTGGGTTTCTAACCTGGTCAGAGTAATTAGAAGGAAGAAAATGCAAGTAATGGTTTGATTTTATGTTTTGTTTTCGTATAACAAGTTAAATTACTAGTGCCCCTGTAAATGAGCTCACCTTGTGGATGCCACACTGATCCATCCCTTCCTGCTTTGCCACAGGAAATGTCACACTGAGGTACCCTATAAAAGGAGTGTAGTGTGGGGTGGTTGGGGATGGGGGTGGATGGCTGGGCCCTTCCTCTGTTGAAAAAGAAGAACCACGGATGAAAGAACAAGGAGGTAAGAGCAGAAACAATCAGTCAGCAACAAATGCAGTAACCCTGAAAGCTTATCCTAATGTTAGATAAAACTGTAAAACCTGTAAAGTACCACCTGTAATAATTTCAGAAATGATACACCCTGTAAGAAACACTTTGCTACAGAGAAAAATAAAGCAGTAACAGAAGATATACCTTGCAAAAGACAATTTGAATCAGAAGATTACAGCAGTAATCTGTTAGCACACACCTGTAGGCACACCTTGTAATAATGCAGAAGAAGGTATACCAGCAACAACAATTTGAATCAGAGAAAAATAAACCAATGAAATGTTAACAATAAACAGTAGCAATCCCTGTGAGTAAAAACTAAAAATAACAACACACAGTTAGTTATCTATAGTATGCAACATGTCACTATTTATGTCACAGTTTATCTCTGGATACCACCACACCCAAAACAAGACATGTCAAAGTTTGGCTGCTGACTCTGTTTGATTTTATTGATTTTTTCATTCAGGGAGCACCTTTTAATACAGGTGCACTGCTCATTTACAAAAGTTACATGCCAAATGCTGCTACAAAACAGTATCTTCATCAATTCTAGTGGAATATAGCCAAGACCGATGTAACATGCGTTGGATATAATGATTAATTTAAGTTATACAGTAGCAAACCAGTATGGAGTTTCAGCACAAGTAATGGAAGTTATAGATTATTGGAAGCAAGTACAGTTGGAACTGGAAAAGAGGGCTGCACATAACATTGAATTTCTTAATTATGAAGTGTACTTTATTTATAAAGCATTTTTGGGCTGTGGGCGGAGCCTACAGCCCTACAGGGATCAGAGTGTGGCTCTAAAAATGGCAGATTGTGGAACCTTCTGTTGGACTTTTGGAAGTATCCTTCTGAAAGCCCAAAGGAGCTTGAACCCCTCCACCATGATCGGCCACTACAGAATAACAGTCACACGATTTCAGCTGTTACTTCCTCATTCCGGTGCATGAACAGAGCATGCGTGACTCGTTCGGATGTCCAGTTCAGCTTGTGCCATCATGTGAATGGCACAACTCCATTCACTGTGAGTGCCACAATTACCACATTCATATGTGACCAGCCTGTGGTGTAGCCTGTCTGCATTGCACTCAGGCTGCAAGCTTCAGCTTGTCACTCCCAAAACCCTTAGCCACCAAGCTATGGCCCTTAGTGGCAGACCACAGTGCACTGCCAATTCACATACAAATTAATGAACCCCGCTTGGCATTAATGGACATCTCATAGCCTGACATGTCTGCTCATGCTCAACTTGCAAGCCACCCATCTGTTTGTCACCCCTGAAAACCTTTGGCCTCAGAGCCTTGTTCCCCAGCAGCAGACCACAATGCCTCCAATTCACATATAATTTAACAACACTGCTGGGTATTCGGACAAGCCACTCTTGCTATATGGTTCACGCTGTATCAAACAAACCCTCCTAATAGCCCATTTCATTTTTTTGTTTATGTTTTTATTTTATAGAAACCCAAAGTAGCCTGCCAGATGAGGTGCTCTCCTTACAAACACCTTCCGCCCTGCAACAAGCACTACCATTCCCCATTGAATCAGTAAATTCAATGTCAGTGTCTGTAGCTGAGCCACTGTCAGTGTCAGTGGCTCAGTAGGTAGCACACTTGCCTCTGAAGCTGGGAGATCAGAGGGTTGTGGGTTCAGTTCCCACATCTGGCACTTGGGTTAATATCCCAGTACTGACACTGTAGTGCAGCATGAGAGGGGTGCTGCACTTCTAAGGTGCCATCTTTCGGATGAGATGTTAAACCGAGGTCCCATCTGCCTGGATTGGTGGTAGTTCAGGTGGATGTTAAAGATCCCATGGCACTTATCAAAAGAGTAGGGGTAATTTTTATTGAAAATAAACACATATCAAATGTAACACATGATAAATGAAACAAGAAAAGTTTGTAACAAAGAAAAAGGAGAAAACTATTCCAACCTGGTTTAACAATATATACTACGGATGACATATAAGCTCGGTAAAAAAAAGAAAGGAAAAACAAACATAGCAATAAACCAGAGTCCTAAACTTTTAAAAATTCTAAGAGGAAAAAACAAAAGAGATTGCAGAGAAAAATTAAAATAAACTAGTGCAATATATGTCTAATATCCTTATTTAAATTTGATAATATGAGAAAAGCCTTTCCACCACATTCGAACTTTTGTGGCATTAAACTGTTGAACATCTGACATGACAATATTATTCAATACATTGGTAACATAAGACCTAAAGATTTGAACAGATGGTTTCTTTTGATATAGGACCCATTGGCATCTTGTTTGCCATAAACAATATCTTAGACAGGCAAAAAAAATCTGCAAAGTTCCTTTATGAAAAGACTGCAGAAATTCCGGGAACAATCCAATTACTAAAATATCATAAGTGAGATGAGCTAGCCACGGAAAATTCAGACTATAGCTAAATAATCCCATATTTCATGTGATATTGAACAATGGAGAAAAAATGTTCCATGGTTTCTTCTTGGTTTATACAGCCTAAATATGGACACATTCTTTCTGTTTTGGCCTTGTATTTAGCCGTGCCCTGACATTTAGTTTACCATGTAAGGTGAGCCATTGGGATTCCCACATGAAAGACGGTAATCTTGCATTATTCAATTGACTAAGAACAGCCTCATTATGATCTTTTGAACAATTCCTAAATTCTGAAATGCTTGGGTATATTGAAGCCAATAAATCTGTATACAAGGTTTTTGATGAACATTGTAATATTTGTTGTTTTGTAACCCGCCATTTGAACAATTTCTGTGCTGCAGGTTTGAAATAAAGAGGTAGAGCTAAATAAATGGAAGGTTTAGGAACACAATGTAGCCATGCTGTAAAATATCTTTTTAATAAGCTATGAAAGGAAAATAAATCCTGTCTAGTAGTTCCTTCTAAACTTCTTTTTAATGAATTAGAAAAAAATATAGCGAAACAAAATAAAATCGGGTCAACCATTCCTAGGCCTCCCTTTTTTCTCTCAAGGTATGTATAGCATCTTTTAACTGGGTTCAGTCTATTCCCCCAGAGTAATTGGAAACAGATACTATATAACCTAGTTTCCAAATTACCAGGAATAGGAAAAATTGCAGCCGTATGTTGTAAACAAGGTAAAATAAATTGTTTTAAAACCTGTATTCTTTTTTCCTTATGAAACCTAAATCGCTTCCATCTAAGAACTTTTTTTTCAATTTTATCTAAGGCTAGCTTCCAATTATTTGCTGGGCTATTTTGTGGGCCGAACTGGATCCCTAAAATAGTTATAGGTTCTGTTGTAAATGAAATTGAATGCGAAACAAATGGCGCTTGAGAGACCTGACCTATAAAGAGGCCTTTTGTTTTAAGTAAATTAAGTTTAGTGTTAGCTACAGCTGCATATTCCTGAAAAATAGAGAAAAAGGATTCAAGCTGGTTAATGTGTGTAAAAAATAAACAAATATCATCTGCATAAGCCTGGATGATTAGGGATGTTTTGAGATCTGGAATGTTTTTTCCTTAACATAAGGGAGATATGTTAATTGACCGTAAAAGAGGTTCTAAGGAAAAATTATATAATAAGGGGCTTAAGGGGCATCCCTGTCTTACTCCGCAGTTGACCGTGAATCCATTCCCTAGCTGTCCATTAACTAAAGGAAATACTTTACCTGAGCTATAAAGGTTTTTGATTAAATTCCGTAACGAAAAAGGGACTTTAAAAAATTCCAATGTCGCAAACAAAAAAGAGTGGCTTACTCTATCAAACGTCTTTTCTAAATCCAATGAAACAAGGAAGCCACTATCTCCCACCTCATTAGATCTTTCAATAAAGTCTCTAATTGAACCTAACATGGCCTGAATACTACGATTAGGGATGCCACAATGTTGAGAAGGAGAAAAATTATATTTAGCCAAATCCCTTAACCTGTTATTAATTATTGACATCAAAATTTTATAGTCAGAATTTAATAACGTAATAGGTCTCCAATTCTGAAACAACCCCTTATTCCCTGATTTATGAATATAAGTTTGTATACTATCAGCAAAGGATGCTATACTGAGTCCCTGATCCCAAAAAAAATTATAAACCATTACTAAAATAGAACTAAGTTCTTTAGAAAAGGTTTTATAAAAGGAATTAGAGAGACCGTCCAAACCTGGAGCCACATTGGGCTTTAAAGAGTTTAAAACTAATCAATTTCCTCTTCCTGAAAGGCTGTGTAAGGAGGAAACTAGTTCTGGTGTTAAGGAGTTTGTTATAGGAATTCCTAATACATCATTAATTTTGGTTTGGGAGGGATTTGAAGGGCTCAAGATATTTAAAATGTTTATGAATCAGGTCTTCTAATTCTGTAAGTGAAGTAACAGTCCTATCTCCATCATTTAAGAAGGATAGGGAACCATGCTCTTTAATTTCTTTGCATAATTCAAATGGGTCTCCAAAACTGATTTCCTATATGATTAGACGTGACGCTTGCAGGGTCTCAGCTCGATTATACTGGAAAATTTTCATTTGTGATTTAATTTCTGCAATTTGTGAAGAATAATTCTCTCTAGAGAGAGTAGTCTTAGATAATAATGTCTGTAATTGGGACCTAAGTTTGAGATAACGAAAAAATTTCTCCTTCTGACGTATTTTACCGTGTTTTTTGAACCAATTAATACAATCATTTTTCGTCTCTAGCCACCAAATCCCTAAATCCTGATATAAAAAAGCGACAGACAATCTGGCTTGTAAAATTAATGTGATGGAATTTAGAATCAAAGGTTCTTGTAGCGTGGAAGTATTAAGCTTCCATCTTAGTTTTTGCTTATGCCTTGAAATCGATAGGCCTATGTGGGTTATTAAAAGAGCATGGTCTGAAAATTCCACTGGAATAATTTGAGAATGATGAAATGAAGTTTGTTTGGTTACAAAGAGGTAATCAATAGTGTAACCAACTCCACTTTTAAAAAAAGTACCGCTTGGGCCTGAGGCCTGTTTATTCATACAAGAAATTAAATCTGCACTTTTAATAATGTCTAACAAACATATAGTGTCACAATATATTTTTTTTGAACTATCAATTTTCCTTTTAAAGGTTATGCCACAATTAAAGTCTCCACCCCAAAAGATAGGGACCGTAGTCACCAAAAAAGGTTGAACTTGTTTCTTGCAGGCAACCCTCCCAGATTTTGTCTGCGGGTTATAAATATTAATTAATCGAAGAGTATAGGAAAACCAAGTTCCTTCTAGTATCAATAGTCTTCCAGGACATAAATCAATTAGTTTATGTAAAGTGAAATTGAAAGAATTAAAAAGAATGCCAACCCTGTCTGCCTTATCTTCCCCAAAGGACCAATAAGATGGGCCCCAGGGCCAATCCCTAGCAAAAGCAGAACACTGCATTTTATTACACATCCATGTTTCTTGGAGAAATATAATGGAACAGTTAAAATCATGTAACATATGAAAAAGAGTGTATCTTTTTTTAAACTTTAATAAACTATGAGTATTTAGGGAAGCCCAAGAAAAGTTGCATGCCATACTTTAAGAATTAGGACCAAGAAAAAGGAACTAACAACTGGAATCATTTTTTTCTCCTCTTCTTTTTTTTCCCTTTATAATCCTCCCTCATTGTCCCCAAGTTGTCTTGTAATGAAATTTGTGAATCTGTGTCACCCATATCTACCTCTGAATCCCCCCAGCTCAAGGCCTCATATGAGTTTTTGGTTTCTATTCTTTCAGAAGCAGAAACCACTAAAGTTTTTTGAGTTCTGCTCGATCTTCTAAGAGCTAGTGGAGGCTGTGAAACCATATCCTGTCTGTCCCCGAGACCTTCGTTCAAGTCTGTATAACAGACTGGTTGCAAGGAAATCGGAATATTTTTTTCCCTAATAGACTCTTCTTGCCCTTCCTGACGTGAAATAGTTACTGGTTGAATCGTTTTGGGTAAAGAAGTTTTAGGACTTTGGTGCTTCGGGATAACAGGTTGTTCCAGAATTTGATGACTCATATCATCTTGGGCTTTTTGTATGAGAAAATCTGATTTTCCTTCCAAAATGGTTTTGTTTTGCGCCGCCCAAGGACATTCTCTGAAGGCATGGTTTCGTTCTTCACAAAGATCACATTTAATTGGGTTATTACAAAACATAGTAACATGCTCTATTTCCCCACAATTATCACATTTGGGCTGGTCACACGTACTAGATAGATGGGTTTTAGCCCCACACCTGTAACATGCTCTTGGTTGACCGCTATAAAACACTACTCCCCTATCCCTACCTAACAAGAAGGAATTAGGAATGTGTTCAATACCTGAAGCTGTTTGACGTAATTTAACTTGAAATTTCCACCCCCCTGTCCAAAACTGTTCAGCATCTAGAATAGGTTCCAGATCACTTTGAATTTCACATTTTTGTGCTAGCCAAAAGGTGATATCCTCAACGTGCACACTTTCGTTTCGGAACATAACAGTGATGAACTTAGTAAGGGGCTTGGAGAGTGGAATTACCAAAAAGGGGGACCAGAGGGGAGAAAACTTAACCCGATTGTATCTATTCCAAAAAAGATCCAATAAAGCTGGGGATCGAAAGCTAATATCGAAATTATCTTCCCCCGAAATGTGGATAAATGCAAAAACATCTCTAGGAAAAAACTTTAGAGAATCTTTTAATAACAATTTCCCCACGTAGTATCTGTCTGGTTTATCTTTTAAGCCACCTCGATACCTGATGCGCACTGCATTCCTCCTAGGTGCTGCTTCCCTCTTACTTTGAGAGAATAAACTTGACATAAGAGGTTTATCTGCAATTGTTGTCATTGTGTCTTTCTGCCCCTTAGTATCTGAACCAACAGTAGAAATGCAACCTCCTCTCTCAGTACCCCCCTTCCCTTGATTCACAAGTAACTCAGAATTAGACACAGATTCATTTTTAGAATTACCAGGATGCCAAGCAGAAATGTGTTTGTCAATATCAAGAGAACTGTCCCACTCAGTATCAGGAGACCATATCCCTTTCCCCAGAGATTTCCACCCTGCAGCTGTTAAGGCTGCTTGAGGTGTCCAATTTTTATCATGTTCACCTAAAGAAAGTGAAGGTACACTGAGGACCCTGAATTTTGGGTAACAGTTTCTTTTTCAGGGGTCTTTTTTTTGTCTGTGAAGGAAAATTCTGTGACTCCCTCCTGTGAGCCTGTTGACTGATAAATAATATTGTTATTGTCCCGAGACTCTAAAGTATTCACCTGAGGGTTAAACACAAAACCCACTTCTTTGTGCAGGGTAATGGTTGCAAAAGTCTTAGTTGAACTGGTCATAAAGGAACGTTTATCAAAGTCCAAAGCTGAAAGAGGTTTTTGGCTTACCCCCTTGCTTTGAGCAGGAACGTCAGAAGCTGCACAGACCTCTGCTATCGTCTCTGTTTGTTCTCCTTTCGATGTCTTCTGTTGCCAAGAAGATAGCTGCGTGCTCCTCCAGGCCATTCCTACTGCTTCCACCGCTGCTAGGGATACCATGGGAAAACGCGTCGTACTTCCTGGTATGACCGTCCGCCGTCCGCTGTGCCACTGAAACTCATTCCGATGCTTGAAACCAAAGGCGCCTCAATGGGATTCTCTGCATCCATTGCGAATCGCTCTTCACTGCTGCCACAGAAGATTCACAGGTTTGAAATTCAAGAGTGTCCATAACACCGATGCCATATATTCAAATAAAGAAGCAGCAAGCCCGCTACCAATGAGGACCTCCGGCTGCTCTAACGTCGGTTCTGGCGTCCTCTCCGGAGACCTCTTCCACACCCTCCTTCACCTCCTCATCTGCCATGCAGTGGCCATTGCTGACCCTCGCGCCTACTGGCTTCCGCGCCAGCAGAGTAGGGGAATTTCCCCGGTGTCCTGGCCAAATTTCCCTCATTCACTAAAAAATACCACCAACAGCTTAATTTGGTTCAAGGTCAGTTGGCATTCATCTGTATCCCCCTTCCCCTGGGTCGTACCTGAAATTAGGCAGGATTTGTCTAGTGCACTTACCCGGTCAACAAAAAATAAATAATAAATTCACCTGAGACCATCCCAACTACCTCTTTTCCTGCTATCCACTGTCTCTCCCTAGTCATAGCAGACTGACACTGTTGTCACTTGTAACACAGTCATTTTATGGAGTTTTGTCACTAAATTTTCAACATAGCCATTTTAAGACCTCTGCTCAGACCAGTGTCACTGTGATTTTCTTACTCTGTCCCAAACATTGTTTTCGCACACCTACTGCACCATTATGCTCTACATGTGCGGAAACAAATTTTGGGCCTGATGTGAAAAATGGCAGCTGTAGTGCTCATAAGGAAGTGTGGTAAAATGGCAATGTTGAAAATCTGGAGTACGTATATTAAAAATTCATGAACTTACGAGCGTTCATAGGAACTGCACAAAGCACGCTTGTAAAACAGTCATTTTTAGGAATTTTTACACCAAATTTTCAACATAGGCTTTTTGAGAGCCCACCTCATGAACACTGGCACTGTCATTCCCTTATTCCATCCTGAAAGGTGATTGCACACAGTGACCATGAAATCACCCTTCGGGCCTGATTAATGCCATGACAGTGACAGAATTCATGAGGAGGGGTCCCAAAAACCCCATCTTGAAAATTTGGTGCACAAATTCAAACAAATGCCTGAAATATGCATCAAAGTTGAAAAAACCCTATCTATTACATGATACAGCTTACCAGCATTTCCTCAGTTTGCGATTGGCTTTGAAGAGTGCAGATGTGTTCCCGGTTCACAGAAGATCATCACGCCAGAGTACGGAGGTAAGTATGGGGTGGGGGAGTGGGGAGGCAGGGTGCACTGTGGGTGGGTGCGGGTGGGGGAAGGGGCCAACAGACCATGAGGGACTGTTTTTTTCTTTCAGGGACTTTTTTTTAAAGGAGGACGATGCAGGATGTTTGCCATGCTGGGGTGGGCTCCCAGCGTGGCATCAGGAAGGCTGCTTGGGGAACTGGAGCCAACGGGGGATTGGGTAGCCCCGTTGGCCATTACAGTTTCTGCCACGCTGTGGTGGGCTCCCAGCATGGCACCTAGAAATGTTTTGGGGGGCCTGGAGAAGTGGAGCCAATGGGGGATTTGGCACCCCCATCGGCCATTACATTGTTTGCCAAGCTGGGGTGGCTCCCAGTGTGGCACCGGGAAGCTTGTTTTTTTGGGGGGGGCCTGGAGCCGACAGGGATTGAGCACCCCATCGGCCATACAGTTTGTGCATTGGGGGGAGCGCTCATGGGCAAAATGCAGTACTTGTGTGCCTGTGTGCGTGGGGGAGAGCTCTGCTCACTGAAGTAGAGCTCTCCTTTTCAACTGAATGCCACTGCATCTGGTGTCTCGGATGACGGCACTATGTTTCTTGCACAAGCATGCAAGCAAACATAAAAATGGCCACATTACACACAGGCATTGAATAATTCCTACACACATATCTAACTTTAGTCACTTGGTAACTTTTCACAGCCCCATTGGCTCTGGCTATAATTTGTTTCATAAGAAGTCATGTGAGTAACAGGGACACAACATCAAGTCATGTGGGTAACATGGACATCACAACAACAATGTAAGTGTCTAAGTATCTGACTACAACAAGGCATACTAAAAGATATAGAATAGTGTATGGGTAGCCATACACAACAAGGCTGTGTTTCTATTGAGGGCGTGTGATGACAGCATACAGACCTCGAGAGCAAAGCTCGAGAGGTCTGAATGACGTCATCACATCCCCAAGACAGAAACACAGCCTTAGTTGTGTATGGCCATCCATACACTATTTTGTATAGTATATGATTCCCAGACTGTAGAAAACTTTACTTTCACAAGAATTTATACCTTGTGTTCATGTTCACTTGCTCCAGCTCCACGGTGAAGTCCCGCTATGCCTCTGACTCTAAACATGATGTTCCTCAGTGCAGTGCCACTCTGCTCTTGACCCTGATGAACTACAGTGCCAGTGATTAAAACAAATTCTTGTCACATCCACCACGGCTGTGTAATGAAGTTAGTGGATTTGTGTGGAATTGTTAAGGAGATATGAAGAAATAACACAATGATTTGTAAGTAGTAATATTTGTTTTAGTTTCTGTTATAAGGAAGGCATACACATTATTAGGAAAATATATGGAGGTGTACATTTTAATGGAAGGAATAGGAAGCTTGCAAAAGAACCCCAAAGCAAATGCCACTGATGTATGTGTTATCCTGGATGATATTGGCCAGACAGCCACATTTTAAAGAAAACACAATTGCACATATCCCAATAATGCAAAGCATCAAGGGAAACATATGCAGATCTCCATGATGGTACAGAAGGTGGCAGTACAAGAAAAAATAATGGCTGACACATGTTCAGCCTTGGGATTATTTACACATTCTTTTTTTAGTATTTATTTATTTACTTTTTAAGAGAAACAAGGTTTTTGTCCATGAGGTGATGTAAGTTATGTTTAAGCAATGTGTTGATGTCAGGAAGTCAAGTGTAATGATTATGGACTGTTAGAGAAAATGTGATATTAACTTTCAGAGGGAGTCGCTTTTGATAAGGGCAAGGTAGTTATGCTTGTGATAATGGGTATATTAGGAAAGTATGAGGTCTACACAGAAGTGGAGTACAAATATGCAGTTTCATAAGTATGTGCTCAGAGTGTAGGCAAATGTGATATGCAGGTTTGTTTTAGAAATAGGTAAAAATAGTGATACATGCAATTAATAGAAAGATAGATAATTACATAGACATAGAGATAGAGAGACAGAAAGAGAGACAGAGACACACACACAGTCAGACAGGCAGAATAGGAATGGCAGTGAAATATTGAAGTGACACCAACCCTACCCCCACCCCGTAGACAAGGACAGGCATTGGGGTGTGCCTTTGGGTCATGGCCCATAATGCTCACGCCATTTCACCTCACCCTACCCTACAGACACAGACAAGAGTCGAGGTGTGCCTTGGGGTTTTCAAACTTTACACTCACCCCATTCCATAAGGAAATACACTGTAATGGGTACAGTATAAGAGAATGGAGTGAACTTTGGGACTGAAGAGTCAAAGGCACATCTTGATACCTGTCACTGGCTGCACGGTGAGTTCAAGTTCAAGTTCAAGTTTATTGCAGGAAAGACTCCGTTGAGCAAGCTCATTCACAAGGAGGTCCTGAGGCACATACACATATAGTTCGCAATTACATAGACAGGAGATATAAAATGTAGAACAACAAAGGAAAAAAATATATAATACAAGAGGTATACACAATAGAAGTCCTTATGCTATATATGCAGTACATTCCAGTTTTAACCTTGCCCTAAATTATGCAACACATTTCAGCTTAATAAGTAGAGGGCCAGTTGGTACCTAGGAAGTTGACTTGGCATTGGGGGCCTAGTAGCACCTACATATGTCTTTTAATTTAGAGATAGCTAGTGTTTTGTATGAGTTAATTGATACAATGCTGTTTAGCTTCAGCATAGCTTGTAGTTGGTTCCAGATGTTTGGGAGGGCATATGAAACAGCTCTTTGGCCAGCTGTGGAACGTGTCCTGGGAACATCTAATAGGATAAGGTTGGATTTCCTTAGGGAGTAGGCACTATCTGCGAGATGTGTGTGAGACGTTAAATAGACAGGCAGTTTGTGGAGTAGTAATTTGAGGGTCTAAATGCCAGCATGCAGGAGGTGTGTGGTGGCAAGAGGGTCCACAACTGCTGCATAAAGATCACAGTGGTGGGTCCTATGCATGAGTTACTAATGAAGCAAAAAGCAAGGTGATAGAGTACGTCCAGTTTAGATAGGCTCAAGGTTGGGAGAAGATAAGATAATGTCTCCATAGTCAAGTAAGGGAAGGAATATTTGCTTGGACAAGTCTTTTTGTGGGTCCTTGAGAAAAGAGGGTCCTATTTCTAAAGAAGAAACCCAAGCGTGCGTTAAGCTTCTTTGATAGATCCTCGATGTGGTCATTGAAGGAAAGCTTGTTGTCTATCCACATACCTAGATATTTAAATTTAGGTACGACTTCCAAGGGTTCACCTAGGGAAGTAACTATGAAGTTTTTAGGTGGGGTAGGTAGGGCACCAGACATGGCAGCTCTCGAGAAAATCATTGTTTTGTTTTTTTTTTCATGTAAGAGAAGCTTGGCATTGTTAAGGTTGCTTTCTAACTGGATAAAGTCAGCTTGGAGTGCTTCCCTGACTTCAGTTAAGGACGAGCCTGATGCGTACAAAACCGTATCGTCCGCAAAGAAATGTATGCTAGAGTTCTTTATGTGGGAGTCAAGGTTGTTGATGTACAGGGAAAAGAGGATTGGTCCTAGGATGGAGCCTCAATGGACTCCTCTGGCAATTGGAAGGGGGGCAGATAGTAGGCCATCAGCTTTGACTTTTTGTATCCTTCCTGTGAGATAACTGTTAAACCACTGTAAGGTAAGTGGAGTGGCACTTATGTAGGCAAGACAGGTGATTAGGAGGTGATGGTCTACAGTGTCGAAGGCTTTACTGAGGTCTAGAAAGACTGCACCAGTAACTTTCTTGGTGTCCATAGCATGGATCCAGTCATTAGAGACTTTAGCCAAGGCTGAGATGGTACTGTGTTTCGACCTGAAGCCAGATTGGGCTGGGTTTAGGAGTGAGTGCACTTCGAGTTGATTTTTTAGTTGGTTGTATATAAGTTTTTCCAGCACTTTGGAGCGAATGGGCAAGATAGAGATAGGACGGTAGTTGTTTAAGTCACAAGGATCTCCTGATTTGAAGAGAGGAAGAATATGGGCAGATTTTCAGCAGGATGGAACAGTGGCTGTGGTAATAAAGAGGTTGAAGATGTGAAGGATGGGGGCTGTGAGCTGGGCATAGCCTAACCGCAAGAAAAATGATTCAAGGCCATAGTCCCCTGCACTTTTCTTGATGTCAAGGCTAAGAATTATATCTTCGACTTCTTTGTAGCTAAACAGGCACAACTGGAAGGGATGAGGTGGAGTAGCATGTGTAGTATCTGGGCTAGTGTTGCTATTCACTCGGCTAGCGTATGGGGAGGAGTCGAATGCCAACCCAGCAGTGGCAAAGTGAAGGTTAAGTTCTTCAAGGATTCGCAGTTTACTTTCAACCATCCTGTCCTTGGCCAGAATCTTGGTGGGAAGGGAGGAAGCAGCAGGATGGCCTTCAATGGATCTCAGTGTCTTCCAGATTTTTTGGGAGTTCCCTTTGGCCTGCTCCAGAGTGGAAATGTAGAAGTTTGCTTTAGTAGCACATACACTTTTAACACAGGCATTTCTGGCAGTTCTAAATGCCTGCCAGTCTGCCTGGTCCTTTGTGTGCCTGGCCCTAGCCCATTGCTTGTCTCTATTGGTAAGTGCAGATTTGAGCTCTTGGGTGAACCAAGGATGCGAGATTTTCCGTACCCTCATTTTAATAAGAGGAGCATGCTTGTTAATTAGGGTGGTGAGGTTGTCATTTAGGATAGAGACGGTGGCATCAGCAGATTTGGCAAGATATAGGTCTTGCCACCTCATCATAGCTAGATCGGTTAGGAAGTTTACTGAGTTGAATTTAAGGAACGAGCATTTGATTCTGAATTTAGGGTGCTGCTGAGTTTTAGATTGGAATCTTGTACATGCAACAATACTGTGGGTGCTCATGTCATTACGGAAAACTGCAGAATGTGAGATTTTATGGGGATGCAAAGTTAAGATGACATCTAAGAGTGAGCTGTTGGCAGAGTTAGAAGCATTGATTCTTGTGGGTTCGGTTACTATCTATGTAAGACCCAGCTCTTCACAGATGGCTTTTAGGGAGTGGGATTTAGTAGTGAGCCAATCCATATTGAAGTCCCCTAAGATTATTATTTTCATGTTAGCAGCCAAAGTTATGGATTTCAACACATTAAGAATTTCTGTGCCTCCTGACGGGGGTCTATAGCCACCAATGATTGTGATGCACTCTGAGGATGGAAGGTGAAGTTTAAGCAATACAATCTTGTATTCCTTGGGCTTAGTTTTACAGGAAATGCTGCTAACATCAAATTTTGATTTGGCGTATACAACCACTCCCCCCCCCGAATCCCTATCAGCCCTAAAGAGCTTGAAGCCCAGTATAGTAATTTGCGGATCAGTGTTGGTCTTTTTTAATTTTGAATTAATTAGAATTTGACAGCAGATAAGGACCGCTTGGCCCACCCAGTCTGCCCGTTTCCCTACCTACTGGATTAGCTGCAGATCCTAGTTAACCAGCAGCCTACTTCTTCCTACCCTCACCCCCTAGAATGGCCTTATGACTGTCCCATGACGCTTGAATTCCACCACTGATTTTGACTCCACAACCTCCTCCAGAAGGCCGTTCCATGCATCCACAACCCTCTCTGTGAAAAAATACTTCCTTAAATTACCTCTGAGCCGCCCCCCCTCTATCTTCAAATTGTGCCCTCTTGTTCTTGCACACCTCTTTTTTTGAAAGATGCTACCCTCTTGGACTTTGTTGATTCCCTTGAGGTACTTGAATGTTTCTATCATGTCCCCCCTCTCCCTCCTTTCCTCGAGGCAACAAGAAATTAACATTTTAAAAAGACAGTGCTGTAGACTAAGAAGCAGCTTGTGTAGGTGCATTCATCATGCTAGCCATGATATGTTCTGGTTGTGTTCCATAAGGCTAACCAGTGGGAGAAGTAGGGGAAAGGGACAGAAATCTCAAACAGAACCATTTAACCCATTTGTGATTTAAAGTTGCATGACAGAAATGTGGCTTCCAGAACTGGACACCAAATTCCAAATGAGACCTCATCAGTGATCAAAACAGTGACATCACCACCTCCTTCCTTCTGCTGGTATTACCTCTCCCTATGTACCACAGCATTCCACTGGCTCTCCTCACAACTTTGGTACATTGTTTAGCCACCTTTAGGTCATCCAATATGATTACCCTAAAATCCCTTTCCATTTTGATGACCTTTAGCCCCCCTCCATAATCATTCCCTGGGTTACTGCAACCTTTCCTTATTCAGCAGGCAGTTAGAGCATCTGGACTTATTTGCTGCATATGCATCTCGACTGCTAAGGGGTCCTGACCATGTTCACCCTTCCTTAAGCCAAGCTAGCTGCAGCATGTCTAGAAAATAACATGAATGGAAAGATTATGCATAACCAGTGGGAGACGTAGGGAAAAGGGATAGAAATCTAAAATAGAACCATTGAACCCATTTGTGATTTAAAGTTGCATGACAGAAATGCGCCTTCCAGAACTGGACACCACATTCCAAATGAGACCTCATCAGTTATCGAAACAGAGACATAACCACCTCCTTCCTTCTGCTAGTAATACCTCACCCTATGTACCATAGCATTCCACTAGCTCTCCTCACAGCTTTGATACATTGTTTAGCCACCTTTAGGTCATTCAATATGATTACCCTCAAATCACTTTCCATGTTGATGACCATCAGCCCCCAACCCATAATCATTCCCTGGGTTTCTGCAACCCATCCTTATTCAGCAGGCAGTTAGTGCATCTGGACTTATTTGCTGCACATGCATCTTAACTGCTAAGGGGTCCTGACCATGTTCACCATTCCTCAAGTCAAGCTAGCTGCAGTATGTCTAGCATTAATGTGAATGGAAAGCTTATGCATATGAAAACTTATTAATTATGCTGTACATACCCTAAGACTCAAAGTGTGTCTCTTTTGGCTGCTGTGATGCCTGTGGTTAATTTGAAACAAAAAATGTAACAAGACACTGGTCTCCACTGGAGAGATTAAACAATAGAGCAAACTGCACTCTGGGAAGATTGTCTGAGACAAGATGCAATAAAAAAAACTGAATAGCAGGTTCCAGGGAGTATAAACTCATCAGGAATGTTAGAAAAAACTACCCCTCCTCACTCATTCATTCACAGGTGTCAATGAATGTATGTGTTAACCATGCTGGTTCATCTTCTTGCTTCCCTCATGGTAAAAATGTGAAACTACATTTGTGTTATTTCAAATGAGTGATAAATGGCATGTCCGGGGATGACAACTCTGATAGTTGTTCCAGTCTTTCTTTTCACTGATATAAACTGAGCCAGGAAAAAAGTAAGTAGGAAAAAAACAAACAACCAACCTTTTGTTTCTACAAGTAGTTGTTAATTGCAGCTGGTATTTTTAACATGTACAAGGCAACTCCACTTCTTAAACTTAAAAGAAGAAATACACATCATCAAAGGCTGTATTTACCAAGTACTGTGCCCATGATTAAAATAATTTGAACCCCCTGCCCCCAAAATGTGCCCTCACATGAACCTACATGATTAACTATAAAGACAATGAAAAAATATATTTCTAAATGCATTACTAACATCAATGCTTTCAAAGTTTTGAAACTACTAAACAGACAATATATACATATATATATATATATATATATATATATATATATATATATATTAGAGGACAAAAACTCCATTTAATGCATTAATTGGGGTTGTTCCACAGTGACAAAGCGAAGAAATTCAGTGTTAGGGTTGAAGCCCCCTTGGACTCAGCCCACCCCAGCCAGCATTGGGGTGCGCATTAGGGTCATCGGTCCTAACTCTCACCCCATCACATATGTGAAGAAACAGAGGTATGGGAGAATGGGGTGAAAGTTGGACCGATGATAACGTCACCCGATGCCATTGAGGGTGGACAGAAAGTGTCCAGGGCTTTCAACAACATAATTCTCACTTTGTTGCTGTGAACAACCCTAACTAATGCATTAAACTGATTTTTTTGCCTCTAATTTCCCTTGTTTTTGAGAATGAGGATGAGAAATAGGGAATGTAATGCTGCGGCGGGAGCACGGGGCCCCATCAAGTGATGTCTTGTGACATAGTAACAGGAACAGCAATGCAAACAGAAGCATGAACAGTGGTGCACATGGTAACACAAACGTAAATGGTAATGGAAACGTTAATAGAAACACAAGTGCAAAGTGACGCTGAAGCGAACAGTGACGCAAACGGATATTGAAGCATGTACGAAAATGCAACTGGCAATGCAAACAGTGATGGCAGCAGTATTTAAAATGTAAATGTTAAGTATCACAGCAAAAATAACACGAAAGGGGACAGAAATGGAAACGTGAACGCAAGTGCACATGTAAACGCAAACCGTAACACGCACAGGCACGGTACCACAATTGTAGATGCAAATAGTAATGGTAACAGCAACAATAACAGCAAAAGAAACAGAAGCACAAAAGGAAATGTAAGCGCATATGGAAACACAAACCGTAATGCGCACGGGCACAGTAACGCAATTGAAACGCAAATGGTAACAGTAACAGCAAGGAAGACACAAAACAAAAGAGAAATGGAAACGCAAATGGAAGGGCTTCCAGAAACACAAATAGCAATGCGCACGGTAACGCAAACAAAAACACAAACAGAAACAGTAGTGGAAATGCAAATGGTAACAGTAACGTAAACGCAAGCACGAATGACAACGCAAAGGGTAATGCACACGGAGGTGCACACGGGAACGGTAACACAAACGGGGACATAAACGCAAGTGGAAACAGTAACTGTAACAGTAACGGAAGTGCATACCCTGTTTTTGCCAAGCAGGTGTATACAGAAACACAGTGTGTACAAAGGATGTATGCATTTTAATGGGGATCGAAGCTTAAAATGAGCATTGGAAGTACTTAATTGCTAATATCTCAGCTACCGCACGACATCGAAAAAAAATTTAAATTTAACAAAAATCTTGATTTTTCTGGCTAGGATTTTACTTTGAGCAATAAAATCTGTATCTCACATAGTTTTTGAGATACGAGCCCCGAAAGGCGCGGTGTACGCCATCATGTTAGTTTATGGGAAAAAACACCAACTTCAGAGTATCGTAACTTTGCAGCAATGCAATATTTTTTCACCAAACCACCAAAAGGCACATCTGTGAGATGTTGGCTGCCTTCCATCCAAATTTCAGCACAAAAGACCAAACCGTTTGTTTGCAGCAGGGTGGCAAAGAATTCCTGTCATTTTGGCCATAGCCTGAAAAGTAGTGTCGCAATTTACCACACTTCTCAAAAAAATTGTGAAAGTGTCATGCTTGCAACACTACTTTGCAACACTACTATTTCCAGGAATTTGAAAAACATATTTTTGAGGTGTTTAACCCCAAAATAAAGACATGGCTAGCATCCTTAGGGTGAACACAAAAATAATTGATGTCCCTAGAGGGTCCCAAATTTAAATGCCAAGCAATTTTTCTGATCACCAACTGAAAACAAAATGGTGGATTTGCTACACTACTAGGGCCATTTGGGACGCTAAAAAGTGTATTTGCGAAAGTGTTGAATACTTTAACTTTTCCCATTGACCTATAATGGTAACTTGTTTTTTGAGTAACTTTTGAACCGTTCAATATTTTTTCACAAAATCTTCAAAAGGCACATCAAGGACCCTGGCCGCATGTTCCCTGAAGTTTTCAGACTGGTCGCACAAACCATACAACCTGTAGGCGAGAGCAAAGAAATCACAAAAAAAGCATAATTGCGCAATTGGTTGTCGCTTAATAACTCCGCAGCTTTATATCTAACCAGTACGAAACTTGGCAGACCCCTCAAAATCTACCATGCCCAATCATGCATACCAAATTTCAGGCAAATCTGTTGAGCAGTGGCAAAGTTATTAAGGTACAAAATTTGACCCTTTAACCTTAAAAGTACTGCTCAACCCTAACTATGATAGCACTGCCGTGCTACCATAATATATGTGTGTGTATATATATATATATATATATATATATATATAGAATATGGTATACAAATATTGTTAATTCCAACAGCTGAACTATGTTTTTAGTATCTAAATGTTTAAGAAATACCTGTGGCTCTTTCAACCAGAAAGCTGTGTCTATTGTTTTCCTTGGAAGCTGTAGTTTCAGACACTTCTTAATTACTCTCTCCTTTTGAGACACCAGGTGGCTCTGATAATCATTTGTTCCAAGGGTTTTTAAGTCAGTTTGAAGGCATTAAGAATCTTCTGTTCTTCTAGTCCTTAACAAAATGCAGGGACTCCACAGACTTGTTCTGTTCCTTGGTGCAGATACCAAACTAGTGAGTCTTGTTTCAACATGATAGATCCACCTTATGCCCCTCCCACATGAATAAAAGAAAAGGTGGGGTGGATCTTTAGGAGCTTCTTGGGTGGAGGTGGGGTGGATGTTACTCCCCCCCAAAAAAAACAATGCTGTCTCCCACTACTCAGGTTCCAGTTCTTGGCCACCCATTTAAAAAAGAAAATAGTACCCTGCAACCATTGAATAACATGAAAGCATATTTATTTGAGGGCAGAAAAATTTCTTGGAGGGGGGTAAGCCGGAGGAGACTATTTACACCTTCAGTCAGTTCCACAGACAGAAAACATGATATCACTCCTTTTGTACATGTAAAACTTCTGCAGGCTCTGCCTACTGCAGCCATAAAAAAAGAAAACTGCCACACTGGTAGTTTGGACACACAAAGTCAAAGGCAGTTGGTGTCCAAACTATATGAATCCACCACTCTCCAAACCACTCGCTAACCTTCACTGCTATTTTACTCTGTTTGTTTTTTGAGCACAACGTTGTTTTGGCTAGTCAGGCAGCAGATCAAAGGGGAAAAGTTGTTGTTGTATCGTTGTGACATCAGAACGATACTACAACAACTTTTCTTGACCTTTGAACTGCCCTACAACAGCTTTTGGAAAGCCACTGCTTTTTATCTAAAATAAGCACTAACCATGTACTATTATGTGTTAATGTATATACAGTAATACAACAACTATAGGTATATTTAAACATATTATTTATTTATGTATTTATTTATTGAAATGGTTCACCAGGAAAGCACACTGAGCAACAGGTTGCTCATCTCCCGGTGCGACCTGAGGGGCGGGGAAGGGTACAATAAGGATGGGACATTTTGCATTCAAATTACAAAGATCAACACAGCATACAATTAATTAAGGCAGTTGTTACAAACAGTGTTGCATACATATGTAATTTGTGAGAACAATTAATTAGTGCAATGGTAATAAGTGAACAAGTGCTATCATGAAATAAGTGGTGAAGGAGAGAGAGGATGAGATGAACAGATAATGCAGAATCATGTCCCAGAGAGACCCCTTCAGGATGCGGGGAACCCTGCAAGGGGATAGGGGACTGAAGTAGGGATTAGAGAGAGACAGCAAGAGAGAGAGAGAGAGAAAGAGAGAAAGAGAGTAAGTGTGGTTAACACCTAGGAGGGAAAATAAGGCAGGATCCAAAAAGAGAACCCTTCAGGGTGCGATGAACCCTACAAGGGGGCAGGGACATTCAGGCAATTGTAAACCCTCCTGCAGTTAGGCGTTGAAATTTTAGACGGATAGTAAGAAAGAGGGAGGGAATGAGAAATAACACCTGGGAGGGGATGAGGCCTGATCCAAGGAATGCTCCAGGATGCTGGGAACCCTACCAGGGGACCAGGAAGGCCAAGGTAGATGGGGGAGAAAACGTGGCAAGCCTAGGCACTATAGGACCCCTTCAGGATGCGAGAACCATGCAAGGGGAGTGTGAAGGCTAGGGGAAAAAAGGGAAGAGAGTAGGGAAAGGGAGAAGGGTATGAGAAATAGCACTTAGGAGGCGCTAGGGTCAGTAGAGGCAGTAGAGTCGATAGAGGTATTGGGTAAATTGAGAAGGGGGATGAACTGTAAGGAGCATGATGAAGGAAAATAAGGCAAGTCATGACAGGAACAGTTAGGAGCAAGATAGTTGGAGAGGGAAGTGTTGATGGAATGCGGGAGGAGAAGTGTCAGATTTGGGGAAGTAGAGAGTTCCATATTTTAGGGAAATGGTGAGAGTACCCAGACTGGCCAGAGAGGGTGTAGCAGTGGGGGACAGTTAGCATGCGAGTGTCAGTGTCGGTAGACCAATTGGTACCAAAGCCTGATTTGAAAGTAGTACATAAGCTTTGAAAAGGATGCTCCATTCAAGTGAATGGAATGTGCCCCCATGCTCTCCCTATAGAGACGGCACAAAACAACGGAACATGGGGGTGGATCACAGAGTCAGAAAATGAAAAGGAATCGTGCTGCCAGCCCCTTGGTGGAAAATTATGATCTGTTTCCTTCCTTTGGGGGGCTAATAGACATCATTTTTAAACATTGTGGTGGAGCTCTCATTGAGGTAAGGGAGCTACATGTTTCTGCTTTTTCATAGAAAGAAAATGCAGGACAGGCAAGGCAAAGTTTATTTCTATGGCACTCAATCCCAGAGGCTTTGGGCACCATAAATAAAATAAAAGGGACAGAGACTACTAAGATCAAATAACAACTTTGATAAAGTATTCAGTAATCAATAATAAATAAAATAAAGCTATTCAGTATCAGTATTCAGCTAATCATAAATAAACTGCGGGGGAAAGACAGGGAGAGCAGATGGGCTTTCAGACCCCTTTTAAATGCCTCACCCTAGGGAGCCTTTCTCCCACTAAGTAATAAATTGTTGCAGAAGGCCGGGCCGGTGATGCTAAAAGCATGGTCATTGGAAATTCTTAGTCTGACTCTCATAACTGAGAGGAGGCCCCTAGTCAAGAAGCCACAGTGAAAGGGCAGATGAGGCAGGTGTTAGGAGGTCTGACAGGTAACCAGGGCCAAGACCATATAGGGCCTTATAGGTAAGCAAGCCCTCCTTGAAGAGAATCCACCACCTGACTGGCAGCCAGTGCAAAGCCTGCAGGAAAGGGGTAACATGACTGAATCTGGGAAGGTCAGTCACTAACCTGGCCACCACATTCTGCACTAGCTGCAGCTGGTAGAGGGTCCCACCAGAGACCCCAAAGTAGAGAGTGTTACAGTAATCCAGTCTGGAGGGCACAAATGCATGGACCAGTGTTGGCAGGTCTTCAGTCGGAACTAGGGTCTTGAACCTGGTGATATTCCATAAGTGGTAAAAACTGCTTCGGACAACGGCTGACATCTGAGACTCAAATGTCAAACCATCGTCCAGAATAACTTCAAGGTCTCACACGCTAGGAGAGGCAGTCGATGGCACAGATCACATAAACAAACCAGTAACTGTGCTGGAAGCATTCCCATCATGCCCGCTACCTGACTGAACAACTAGAACCTGTCTTGTCTGGGTTCATCCACAACCAGCTGGAGGACATCAGTCATTAATCTCGGCAAGGCAGTTGTTAAGTGCATCCATGGCATTATGTGTTCCAGGGGCAAAGGACAAATACAGTTGGATATCATCTGCATAGCAGTGAAAACCCACACTGTAGCACCTAATGAGTTCAACCAGGGGCAGCATGTACACCACAAATGACATCGGCGACAAGATCGAGCTTTGAGGTATCCCACATGGCGCAGACCTCGGGGAGGAGGAGAAATCCTCCATCACCACCTGCTGCCTTCTGTCTAGTACAGTAGGTTGGACTTAAACCAGTTGATGACTGTCGAGGTGAGTCCACAGTACTCGCTAAAGTGATAGAGAAGCATGAAGTGATCTACGGTGTCAAATGCTGAAGAGAGATCAAGAAGTACTAGAACTGATCTGTCTCCTTTATCTCTAGCCCTGAACAAGTCATTTTGCACCCTAACCAATGTCCTTTCTGTACTATGCCTCACCCTGAAACCAGACTGGAGTGGCTCATAGATTTCAAAGGACATGAGGTGCTCCTCAATCTGTTGCGTCACCACTTTCTCAACAACCTTACCTAAAAAGGTAGATTGGAGATAGGATGGTAATTTGCCAAGATGTCAGGGTCGAGAGATGTTTTTTCAGAATGGGCCCAACTAGAGCCTCTTTCAAGGCATCCGGAAAGATCCCATCTGACAATGAACAACAGACAATCCTAGAGAACACCAGGCAAGCAGAATCAACACATCTCAGCAGAAAATGAGTCGGAGATGTGTCCAGTTCATAGTAGGCGTGCTTCCACTCCAAGATGAAATTAATGACCTTGGCCAACTCCACTGGTTTAATCTCCTCCCAGACAGGTGGAGTGCTTCTGTTTCTCACGGACTGGTCACTGCGGGACATAGCTTTCCTCATGGATGGGATCCCCTGATGGATGGAGGACACCGTCTCAAAGAAGAACTGAGCAAACTCCTCACATAAAGTGTTTAAAAATACTTTTTGGGCTGAAGACAGACCAGATGCAACAGTCTATCAACAGTCCAAAAGAGCTGAGTTGGTCTGTTCCTACCTGCGGCAATTTACCTGGTCAGGAACTCTGCCTTCTTATGGTTAGTTGCCCCTTGGTACTCATGATAGTGAGCACGCAAGGCCAATTTATCCTCCTCCAACTGGGTCTTCTGCCAGCAACGCTCAAACTTCTGACCCTTGATCTTCATCAACTTCATTATCAAACCAAGGTGATCTCAAGTGAGAAGATCTGGGTCATACACGTACGACGGCATCGAGCACTCCAGCCACCACCCCATTATAAGCATCAACTGATTTGCGCACTCTAATCGCACATGCAGCATCTACACGAGACAGGTCTGCCACTGCTAGAAGTCCTTCTGGAGTCTCACCCCTTAAAGAGTGGTAGCTAACCATCCCCACAGGGGAAGGACTATGGAGGGTGCCCCAAACTAGATATCCACCATGCAATGATCAGACCAGACAACCTGATCAGTTTTGGGGTTTGTAATCTCAAGCACCAGTGAGAACACCTAATCCAACATGTGGCCATGCCAATGGGTCACAGAAGAAACCTTTTGGCCCTGTCCACACTGAGGATCTTAAAACATTAAGGCCCTGTCCACACTACCCCTCTGTAATGTTACAGAGTGCCCAAACCGTTACCGCAACGGTTTGCGTTTACACCTGTAACATTACAGAAGGCGTTTTCGTAACCATTGTTGAAACCTCATATGAGGTGGTTTCAACAATGGTTATGAAACTGGTTATGGCTCGATAACATTACCAGGCATAGTTTGGACGCATGGCAGCGGTCCCCTAGTGCAGCCCAAGCTGTATTGTGGGATTGGGTGCCACGATAACAGTCGCCCCGCTCCCAAAGTGTGGACCAGCGGTGCCAGTCCTGTAATGGACACCGCAGCAGTGTGGACACACTGCACCACTCCCCTGTTGTAACGATTTCTATCCATTACGGAGTCTGAGCAGTGCAGTGTGGATGGGGCCTAAAGATGCCCAGTAACATATTAAAATAGTGGAATATGGTTTACGTCCACACTGGTAACATTACCAAACCGTGTTTCAAAACCATGTTTAAACCCTGATACAATCAGGATTTTAGCACTGTTTTGAAAATGGTTTAAGTGAGAAACATTTTCACTTACAAGTGTGAGCGGGCATCTGATTCATGTTCCCTGCGGTGATCCTCCTGGCACCTATGATACAGCATTTGATCTGCACTGGCAAGCGAAATGACAGTGTGTTAAAACATTCTTTCATTTTGGGAGGTGTGGACGGGACAGAACCATGTTAAGACATGGTCCTGACTAACGTTAACAAATGTTATTGTAAGTGTGGACAGGGCCCTTGTGACAGGCTTACTTTCACACAGGTTCACTTTACATAGAAACATAGGAACATCGAAACATAGAATTGACAGCAGATAAGGACCGCTTGGCCCACCCAGTCTGCCCATTTTTCTACCTAATGGATAAGCTGCAGATACTAGTTAACCAGCAGCCTATTTCTTCAACCCCCAACCCCTAGAATTTCCTTATGACTGTCCCATGCATGCTTGAAGTCCACCACTATTTTTGACTCCACAACCTCCTCCAGAAGACTGTTCCATGCATCCACAACCCTCTCTGTGAAAAAATACTTCCTTAAATTACCTCTGAGCCGCCCCATCTTCAAATTGTGCCCCCTTGTTCTTGCACACCTCTTTTTTTGAAAGATGCTAACCTCTTGGACTTTGTTGATTCCCTTGAGGGTACTTGAAAGTTTCTATCATGTCCCCCCTCTCCCTCCTTTCCTCGAGGCTATACATATTAAGCTCCTTAAGTTCTCTTCATATGTCTCAGTGCAGACCCTGCACCATTTGATTGCCTCCTCTGGACAGCTTCCATCCTGTCTATGTCTTTGAGGAGATTGGGTCTCCGGAACTGCATGCAGTACTCCAGATGGGGTCTCACCAGCTGTCTGTACAGAGGGATAATAACTTCCTGTTTTCTACTGGTGATGCTCTCCTATGCATCTCAGTATTCCCCAACCCTCCTTGCTGCCCTCTCATTGCTTGCCCACCTTTAGGTCATCTGATATGACTACCCCCAGGTCCCTCTCCATTTTTATTGTTGTTAGTATCTCATCCCCCATTGTGTACTCTTCCTCTGAGTTTTTGTTTCCCAGGTGCATTACCTTGCACTTCTAGCATTGAATCTAAGCTGCCATACATTTGACCATTCCTCTAACCTTGCCAAGACCCTTCTCATCCTTTCCATCCCAACTTGTGCATCAACTCTGTTGCAGATCTTTGTGTCATCTGCAAAGAGACATACTTTTCCTTCCAGTCCCTCTGCAATGTTGCTTATAAAGACATTGAAGAGGACCGGTCCTAATACTGAACCCTGCAGTACCCCACTAATAACCCCCCTTTCTTCAGAGTGGAGTCCATTTACTATTACTCTCTGTGTCCTATTCTCCAGCCAATTCTTTACCCAGGCTGTCATCTTGGGACCCACTCCCAGGCTGGTTAACTTGAATATTAATCTTTTGTGTGGGACTGTGTCAAATGCCTTACTAAAGTCTAGGTAGGCCATGTCCACAGCCCCTCCCTGATCTACTACTTTGGTCACCCAGTCAAAGAAATCTATCAGATTCGTCTGGCACGACCTTCCCGCTGTGAATTCATGCTGCCTTGGATCCTGTGCCCCTCTGGCCTCTAGATACTCGACAATTCTTTCCTTCAGAGTGATTCCATCATTTTCCCTATCACTGAGGTTAAACTAACAGGTCTGTAGTTTCCTGCTTCTGCCCTGCTCCCACTTTTGTGAAGGGGAATTACATCTGCCCTCCTCCAGTCCTCAGGAACCACCCCATCCTCCCATGATTTGTTAAAGAGGGTAGTCAGTGGTGTCACTAGTTCTACCCTTAGTTCTTTTAGAATTCTGGGATGAATCCCATCAGGTCCCATTGCTTTGTCCACCTTCAGTTTTAAGAGTTCTTTCAGAACCCTTTCTTCTGTAAATGGGCTGGTATCAACTTCTGTATCCAGAGTGTTTCTATTGCTTGTTTTAGGTACCTCCCCCTCTTCATTTGTAAATACTGAGCAAAAATATTTGTTTAGTATCTCTGCCTTTTCACAGTCACCCTCTGCCCACCCCTCCCTTTATTAAGCCTCACTATCCCTCCCTTGGTCTTCCTTCACTCCCTGATGTACCTATAAAAGGTTTTATCCCCCTTCTTAACTGAGTTGGCTATCTTTTCCTCGGTTTGGGCCTTTGCTGTTCTGACTGCCTTCCAGCTTTCTTTTGCTTTAACTGATACAATTCTCTGTCCTGCTCCTTCTGTGATTCCTTGTACTTCCTGAATGCTTTCTTTTTCTCTTGAACCTTCACTGCCACTTCCTTTGAGAACCATAGTGGTTTCTTACATCATTTTGTTTTGTTTATTTGCTTCACACAAAGGCTTGATGGCAGTTTTTATTATTCCCCATTGTTCTTCCACCCCTCCTTCCTGCCCATTTGCTAGTGCATTCCTTAGGCACTCACCCATTTTGGCAAAGTCAGCCCTCCTAAAGTCCAGTACTTTTGCCTTTGTATGTCTAGACTCTATTGCTGTATTTATTGTGAACCATACTGTTTGATGGTTGCTAGTTCCCAAATGGCTACCCACTTCTACATCTGTGATCCTTTCTCCATCTCCATTTGAGAGAACCAGGTCTAAGATTGCTCCCTCTTGAGTGGGCTCCAATACTAGTTGTCTAAGGCATGCCCCCTGTAGGGCATCTAGAATAACCCCACTCTTCGAAGTGGCTGCTGCAACTGCACTCCAGTTAACCTCTGGCATATTTAGATCACCCATCAGCAATATCTACCCTTTTTCTGCCATTCTAAATATACTTTCTATCATTTCGCAGTCCCTGTACACACTACAGAACTGTTTTTAGAACCGTTTTTAAAACCAGCTTAGCTAAACCATTTCAGTGCATCCACACTGTTCAGTAATCATTTCTGATAATGGTTTAGTGTGATCACACTGCTGGTGTTAAATCTGTTCTTTCTGTAACTCTGTTGTGTTAATTCAGACACTCAGAACTGTGCTCATTTGTACACACTGCAGCTAGAACTGTTTCAGTTAAACCATTACAGCTTAAAATGTTTTTACTCCTGTCCAGACATGCAAGTAAAACCATGCTAGCTCTTAAAACATTTTTCCAGAGCAGCTTCCTAGTAGCTGCCTGCCCCAGCCCATTCGATTCCTTACCCGATAGGAAGTGAGCTGGTAAAGTCTGGCATAAAAAGTCCATCGGTGTATAAAGTTATTTCCCTCATAATTTTGTAAATGTGAATGCTGGCCAAAAAAAGACCAACTTCCCTGTCCGAAAAACATGCCCCCACGTTGGCCCACGCAGCACTGTTTTGTGATGTCACAAAACAAAGACTGCATGAGCGTGAACCATTCAGTTCTATAGGACTGGTATTTTCTAATATATTTATAGCCTTTAGTGTTGGGATTTTATTATATCAAAGCGATTGATCAACTAATAGGGATGCATAATAATGATGCAAGAGGGTGACTCTGGAGCTGGACAGAGTGTAATAATATAAGAATAATAATAATTTTTATTTATATAGTGCAATTCAGATTATCAAAGCGCTTTACATAAAACATATTACACAAATCGTATAAATAAACTTCCAGTTAAAAATATAACAGTTCTCATAAATACATCCAGATCAATTTAAAATTTTCAAAAAATCAAATATTAAAAGCTAGTCTGAATTAATAAGTTTTTAAAGCAATCTTAAAGCTCTCCACGGTCCTGCAATCTCTAATCGGATGAGGTAGAGTTCCACAGGGATGGCACCATAAAAATAAAGGCCCTGGCACCAGATGTCTTCAACCGCACCCTAGAAACCTCTAACAACCACTCGTCAGTCGAGCGGAGAGGCCGTCTGGTGCTGTAAGGAACCAGAAGCTCTTGCAGATAGAACAGACCAAGTTGAGCTCCAAAGCTCCAGTGTAGTAAGAACCACAAAACTTCAAGATTCAAACTTGAAATAAGTTTAATCCACCGTGTGAGAGCCCCTAGCGCCTCGGCAAAGGCGGCAGGCGCTAGGGCTCTCTGCGATGAATAACTTATTTCAAGTTGAATCTTGAGTTTTAGTTCTTATGACACTAGATCTTTAGTGCAACTTGGCCTGTTCTAGAATATTGTGGGTTTGCCGTCCCTTTTGTTGCGACCCCCCCCCCGAGCGCAGTTTGAGCTTTTCTGTTTCTTTTGTTAATTCTTGCAGATAACTCGGTCCCTGTCTGTGCAGAGCTTTATAAGTCAGAAGCCTGACCTTGAAGGTGGTCTGCCACTGTATAGGCAGCCAGTGCAGATTCTGCAGCACAGGGGTAATATGACTGGAATGAGAAGTCCCAGTTAATAATCATGCTGCAGCGTTCTGCACCAGCTGCAAGTGGTGGACATTAACCCCAGGAAGCACCAGGTAAAGGGAGTTGTAGTAGTCAAGGTGCCAGGTCACAAAGGCATGGATCAATGTGGGCAAATCATTGGATGGAACAAGGTGCTTAATTCTGGCGATGTTCCTAAGATGGTAAAAGGAAGACTTGACAACTGCTGACACTTGCGCATGCAGTGTCAGACCATCGTCAAGAACCACCTCCAAATCTTGCACCCGTTCAGAGGTAGGCAGTTGTACCCCATCGAGCCAAAGCCCGGAGGGTAATCCCACCACCAGCCTCTCTATCTGGTACCCCGGATCCACCACCAAAACCTCAGTTTTCCCAGAATTCAATTTCAACAAGCTGGACTTCATCCAGTCATGGATCTCCATTAGACAGCTATAAAACATCGAGATTGCACTATCCTGGTCGGGTGCAAAAGACAGACAGAGCTGTGTGTCATCACATAACAATGAAAACTCAGCCCATATCATCTTACAATGTCTCTGAGGGGCAACAAATACACTGCGTACAATGTGGGGGGACAGCACCGAGCCCTGAGGGACCCCGCACAGCAGAGAGACTGGCTCTGAAGAAAAAATCCCCGAAACCACCCTCTGAGACCTACAGCTAGGAAGGAATAAAACCATCTGAGAACTGGACCAGCCAGGCCGCAGATGACCCTCAGGCACTCGAGCAGACCCCCATGGTCCACAGTGTCAAACACTGAGGAAAGATCCAGAAGAAACAAGATGGAAACATCAGGAATTCCAGCGAAGTTAAGTATCATTCCATCCTGCTGCCGCTGCTGCTGGTTGCTCAACCATATCTGGGGGAATCATTTAATTGTGCTATGATTCTACTTTCATAGTCCTTGAGGTAAGTATTTCTTCATTTTTTATGGTCTTCTGTGGTGGGGGTGTTGGTGGGCAGTCACGGGTGGTGGTGGGGGGGGGACTTTTAACAATCCTCAAAATTTGTTCTTAGTTTTTTCTTATTTCAAGGTATGCAGTGCTGATAGGGGAAGGGGGGAATGCCTGCTAGTGCTACTGTGCTTCATCATGGATCTTGGTCTGGAATCATGTGCACCACACAGCATGTTCCTGTGGGGAATGTCCCCAGTTTAATAACATCACAGGGTATGGTAAGTTTACATTTTTTTTTCTGCTTCTTCTACCAACTTGCTAGGTAAAACCAGGTATGCAGATTGATGAGTATCCAAATTTTTTTCTTATCTTTGGTTTTGCTTAGGTAATTTTCCTCTGTTGAGGTTTCATCGTATGTCATATCTTGATGACTACATGATCAATCCAGGCCCTGCAGGAGCTGTGTTGTGTCTGTGGAAGACAGGGATGTTGTCTGAACTGCGATATTGGCCACTGGACTGGTGTCCATACAATTACCATGAGTAATCACCACTACCACCCACATACAGGGAGGAACTATATGTGAAAACAGATGGTTGAGATGGTGTTTAGTAAATAATTAGGTGGAGGGGTTAATGTCTTGTCTAATCAATGGAGATTGTATAGCTGCAGTAATCATGAACATTTTGAATCCATTCCAAACTGAGGACAGCAGGACCCTCCCCCTGCCCCCTGATACCCCCCCCCCCGGAACCATTGCACTTTCAGTGTACCTCAATCTGATGCTGTAGCATAAGTAACCTTTTGGGGGGATTTGATGTTGTAAGTTGTTAAGCCTCTTCATGATTACTTTTGTAATTAAAGACTCACATCATTAAAGATGGCCACCGTTCACCATTTCTCAAAATGTGTTCAGCTTGTGGTGTTAGCTGTTGAATTAGCATGTTACATTCATATGCTACTTATACTAGTCTAGGAGCCAGGGTTCTTGTACATGTCACCGATACTAAGTGGCAGAAACATTTATTTTCAGTTGCATGGAGTGCATGGCTGTGTCAGGTCAGATCAGGTGATGAGAGGGGGTGATGGGGCATTGTAGAATTTGCCATCATGGGCATTTTTAAGGACATCCAGACAACATGTTTTACTATAAGATGGGGTTGATATAGTCAACATGAAAATTAAGATATTTTTGGAAGAAAAACATTATAACTGTAATCATCCAATTGCGAAATCTTTATGGTTATGTTAATTACATTGCTGCTGTTTTATATAGGCTTGGGGGACTGGTGATGAGGTGATCAATCAACAGATAAGGGCAAAGGTTGATCAAATGAAACTTATACACACTGCAGCACATAACACATTTCCATAACCAATCCAGTGGTACATAGCTAAAAATAAGGTATGACATACACACCCCAGCCACCAAACTGAGTTGAAAGCTGTTGGGAGGGGGGGCCTTGGAATAAACTCAGCCTTTTTCAACTTCCAATTCCATATCATCCAAGAAGCACCCCTCACAATCTTCAAGACTGGAGTTCTCATCAGGTGGGAATGCTCTCAACATTGCTGCCTCATCCACCTCACTGCTGGTGGATGCCTTAGTCGAAGGATCGTCATCATCCTTGTCAACAAGACACAGTTCCTGTGGCAACACCACTGATATCATTGTGTTGTGTAGAATGTGCCTTTCATTCATTTTGATGAATGTTAGCATGGACATATTCTTGGGTGACAAATTGGTCCTACGGTCACTAACAATTGCCCCAGCCACACTAAACACTCGTTCCACAGTGACACTGGATGGTGGGCAGCTCAGGTATTTCACAACAACCGATGTTAGTGCTGGCCAGTCAGTCATTTTACTGCTCCAATACAGCAGTGGCTTATCATTAATGGCAAGGTGCTTTGGGTCCCTATGTAGGCCTCCACCATTCATTCTGCTGCCCGGAGTCCAGCTGCCTCATTTGTCTCCTCCTCCTCCTCCTTTTCCTCCATATCTTCCACTCCCACCTGAAAGAGAACATCCCAAATGGGATTGCTTGCTGTTTTCTGCTCTGCCTTGCCCATTTTGTCTGATTGGGTTGCCTGTGAGCTTCTGGTGGTGGTAGCAACACCCGTTTTTGATTCAGTGCTTACATTTTTAATTTGTGCAGCATGTACCAATCTAATGAGGTTCTCTGGCAACTGTTGTACTCGCTGATAACCTCCTTCAATTATAGAGGGTAGGCCATGTTTGTAGCATGGATCCAGCATGGTGGTCATTGCAAAGTCAGCTGACTGCAAAATGCCAGATAAATGGGTATTTGTGTCCAGCACATGGAGCATGTGATCCGTTAGGTCTCAAGTGCCATGATCCCATCTTGCCTCTGTCTGGTGTCACACATTCACTGGTGTCTGCCTCAGCACACGTATAAGGGATATGGACTGATTTATACAAGCAGTGTCCCCACTCACTGCCTGTGTAGTATGCACGAATGGATGGAGAATGCATATTAGCTTATCAATTTGGTGCCACTGCTCTGTTATTGGAGTGATGGACACTCCAGCACTGCCACAGGTGGTGTGCATCAGCAGGTATTCTGACACAGTCTTATACTATTCATACAGCCGATCAAGCATGTACAGTGTGGAGTTCCACCTAGTGACAACATCAAGCTTCATCCGTTGCAGAGGCAGATGGTTATTGTGCTGTAGGTCATGTAGATGGTCATGGGCCTTTGCAGAATGGGCGAAGTTGACACAGATGCGATGGGCAAAAGTTAACAGTTTCCTAAGTGTCTGCATGGTTGAGAAACTGCTAAACAACAAAGTTAAGGCAATGTGCTAGGCAGGGCACTCTGAAAAAAACACCATTGCTAATGCACTTCACTGCATTGGAGCCATTATCCCTTGTGATGAATCCTGCTATGAGTGACTGTGTGTGTAGCCACCCATCAGTCTCATCCAACATAACATTAAGCATTTTCACAGCCGTGTGGGAACCTGTGACACTTGTTATACTCAGGGTTGAATGCTGCCGAATACCAGGTGTGTTGCTACCACCACAATTTTCCTTCATGCACATTTTGTCAGGCCCAAAATCAAGTACCGACCCAGGCAACTGTGCCCAGTATGTTGTTATGCACAGATACGAGCTTGCTGCTGTTTGTCCACATATCCATGCTAAGATGGATAAAGTGTGATGCACTATGCTTCAATGCATGTCTAATGTAATCAGCAACTCTACTGTTCAACTCTGGCATGGCACACTTAGTAAAAAAGGTTTGCAATGGAACTTGCCATTTGGGACAGGCACGGGCCATCAACCTGCAGAAACCAGCATTCTCTACGAATGAGAATGGCAACAGATCAATGGCCAGCATTTCAGCAGTGGCAGCATTTAACTCTTGTGCAGCAGCATGATTGGGTGGGGGATACTTTGTCTGCTGCTCAAGGATGGTCTTCAGAATGGGCTGCATCTTTGGGGCTGTCTGACCAGAACGCTGTACTTGTGACAGCAATAATTTCTTTTAGGGGCAGCACTTGACTCTTGGAGCTGTGTAGACTGCATGAAACCAGTTATTTTGGTTACCTGTGGTTGTGGTGGTGTACTTTTCAGACTCATGGGACTGGGACTCGCACCACCACTGCTATGCCCACTGCTCAAGAGATCAAAGGATTGCTCACCCTTCTCCTCCACCACAGACCCACTCTACCCTCCCTCCTTCTGCTCTTGCTCTACTACATGTAACTTGCTACCAACAGTTCTGGCATCCTTCTGGTGTTCTTTCCATCTCAGTGGGTGCTTGTTTTTCAGATGGGCGTGTTGGCCACTGGTGCCTATGTGGCTTCCCTTTTTCCCCCGACTAGCATGGGCTTGACAAAGTTGGCATATTGCTATGGTCTCATCAGCAGGATCTAGCACATAAAAGTCCCAAACTAGGGACATTTTTGACCTCTGGACATCAGATGCTTCTGAGACTGGGATAGTTCAGAAACAGGTGTGGAAGTGTGTTTTTGGGCTGCGCTCATCACTTCAGTAAAACTACATTTGGGAGGTGGGGTTACTTGACTGCTTGGAGGTTTGCTGCTTATGGGCTTGGTGACAGACTGACCCATGGACTGTACATGTAAATGGCCTACATCTGCCTTGACCTTTTTTAACTCAGGGTCCCATGTGGGATCATCCCAGTCATCACCACCACCATCAATAGCGATGATGTCCTTGTCTTCCTCCTCCTCCTCCCCCCATCACTGTCTTCTTGGAGGGCGGCACCTTTTTCTTTCTCTATAACCATCTCAGATGGCTGACTATCCTAATCTCCAGGATTATCAGACTCTTGTGCAACACTATCATCACCAACTCCTGCAGGAACCTGGACAGTCACACTGACAGATTTATTATCACCCTCCTCCGAGTCCTGGACCACTGTTCCTGTGCTGGTGTCAGTGATTCCCTTCTTCTCACTGTCAGCATCCCCCACTAGCATGGTTGCAACAGTTTGAGCTTTAAAAAAAGTAAGACACAGGTATGCCTGACCCAGTTCAGCCACCAACTCCTTTGCTGGTTTCTGCCGCACAACCAGGGCCCACATCAGATGACACTGATGCAGACATACGTGTACTTTCACTGCTATGGGGAACTGGAACTGAAATTGTACTTTTCTCAGTGGACTTCTTAGCTCCCTCATCCCCCTGCCACGTTCCCCCCCCCGTACTTGGCTTCTTCTTAGCAGGCATTTTTGCTGACTGCTCCTTCAGAGTTTGCCTTTCTCTGGGAGTATTTGAAGAAAGGATGTACTACTACTAACTGTGTGCATAACACCTCACACATAGATACATAGATACATAGACAGTGTCAGCAGATAAGGGCCTATGGCCCACCTAGTCTGCCCATTTGAGCTTGGTAAGTTCAGTTTGTTTTCCTAGAAGTCTGTTTCCCCTTACCCCTGCCTCTAGAATTCCTTTATGTCTATCCCATGCATTCTTAAATCCGTGATTGTTTCAGCCCCCACCACTTCCTCTGGCAGGGTGTTCCACTTGTCCACCACCCGTTCTGTGAAGAAATTCTTTCTCATGTTTCCTCTGAATCGTCCTCCCTCCAACTTCATCCCATGCCCTCTAGTCCTGAAACATGAATGATGATGTCACACACCTACAGTACTGGCTTCATTACAAGTCCAAACACAATCAGGACAGGTACCAGCACTTAGAGAACAACTAATACCATATACGGTAGGTAGCCTATTCTAGTAAAAAACAAAAACATAACTTTTTTCCCCCAAACAGGATAAGAATTAAAGAAACACACACAAGGAAAAAGGGCACAAGTGGCAGACTTTAAATACAGAACACCTGTGTCTCTGGACAAATAAAGTACTGTAATGTGTTATTACTTAGTACCACTATTTTTTTTTTTATATAAGGGCAGAGACAACCACAAAACTGCAACACAGCGAGTAATACCACACAATATGGCAGTGCTCTGAGTGTGAGGGATCACCAAGAAATTTCTTGAAAATGACTATTTTAATATGTACTGTTTTATAATGTGCGAGTCATGTGTTACGGTAACGCAAACAATTCTATAACAGAGAAAGGATAACATAAGTTAACTAAAACAGGAACACTGTGCAGTGTGCAGAGTCAAGCTTCAGCAATATCTTACAGGGGAACAATTCAACAATGCAGTGCGACTGTAAATGGACAAGTTCAAGAGATCAAGTAGAAGTACTTAAGTACAGATACAAAAAAATATAGAGCTGTTTATTTTCACAGTTTTAGTAACACAGGTTAACACTCCAGCAAACAGAACTAACCAAAAAACAAATAAAAGAAAGGATAATAATAATAATAATAAAATTAATTTAATTAAGCGCCTTTCAAAATCTCAAGGCACTGTACAGCATAATACAAACACAAACGCATATTCAAATACATTCAATATAAAATCAGGATAAAATAGGAAATGTCTTTTCACATAAAAAAGTCTTTAGTGCCTGCTTAAAACTCCCCACCGTCCTGCACTCCCGGAGCTGACGGAGCAGAGAATTCCAGAGGGCAGGTGCAGCAAATCCAAATGCACGAGCACCAGATGACTTCAAATTTACCCTCGGAATCTCCAGCAACCCCTCATCAGCTGAGCGGAGCTGTTGCAGAGGGGTGTAAGGCACCAGGAGCTCTTTCAAGTAATCGGGAACCAAACCGTGTAGGGCTTTGTAGGTCAGAAGGCCTACTTTAAAGGTGATCCGCCACTGTATTGGCAGCCAGTGCAGAGTGCGCAGCACAGGGGTAATGTGTGATCTTCTAGAAGCCCCATTCAACAAATGTGCTGCCGCAGTCTGTACTAGCTGCAAGCGGCGGACATCAACCCCAGGAAGCCCTAGGTAAAGGGAGTTACAGTAATCAAGGCGCGATGTCACAAAGGCATGGACCAAGACTGGCAGGTCACTGGGTGAAACAAGGTGCCTAATCCTGGCAATGTTCCTAAGATGGAAAAAGGCCAGCTTGACAACTGTAGACACCTGATGTCCAAGGGTCAGACCAACGTCAAGCTCCACTCCCCGGTTACGCACCCGTTCAGAGGTGAGGATCCCATCCTCCCCCAGGACTAAACCAGAGGGAAGGCCAGTCCTCAATCCCTCTACCCTATGACCCAGATCCACAACCAAAACCTCAGTCTTTCCTGGGTTCAACCTTAAACTGCTGGAATTAATCCAATCTTGGATTTCTGCGAGGCAGTTGTTCAGTACCGAGATAGCACCAACCTGGTCAGGTGCGAAAGACAGAGAGACCTGGGTATCATCAGCATAGCAGTGAAACCTCAGCTCATACCATCTTACAATGTCTCCGAGGGGTAGCATATATAATGGGCAGACTGGGTGGGCCATAGGCCCTTATCTGCCGACACTGTCTATGTATCTATGTATATACTGCAAATAACATGGGGGACAGCACAGAGCCCTGAGGCACCCCGCATGGCAGAGAGAAGGCCCTGGATGAAAACAAACCCGAGACCACTCTCTGCGATCTCCCTGCGAGGAAAGATGAAAACCGTCTGAGGACTGTACCCGAAAGCCCACAGATGGACCTCAGGCATTTGAGCAGAATCCCATGATCCACAGTATCAAAAGCAGATGATAGATCAAGGAGAACCAAGATAGAACGGTGTCTCTGATCTCTCGCCATCAGGAGATCATTGAGCACCCAAATCAGAGCAGTCTCAGTACTATACCTCTTATGAAAACCAGATTGGAGAGGTTCGTATAAACTATGGATGGTTAAATGGTTATCCAATTGAGCAGCCACAGCTTTCTCAATAACCTTCCCCACAAAAGGGAGGTTAGAGATAGGCCTGTAGTTTGCTAGGTTCTCTGGGTCTAAAGGAGCTTTTTTCAGAAGGGGGATCACCACCCCCTCCTTCATTGAGCTAGGGAACACTCCCGTATCTAAAGAGCACTGGGAAATCCGAGCTAAGACCGGGCCGATGATCTCACTACAACCCAAGATCAGGGAAGTAGGGCTGGGGTCTAAACTACAGCATGCGGGACGCATCTCCAGGACAATCCTCATAGTATCTACGAAGTCCGGCAGGTCAAAGGCACTCCAGGAAACCCCGGGCTCTGCGACAGGGCACCGATCAATGGCAACACCCTTGGAGTGAAGTTGGAGGCACTCCCTCCTGATGTCTTCAACCTTATTCGCAAAGAATCGAGCGATCTCCTCACAATCAGTTTGAGTAAAAACTCGACGGATCTGCTGACAGGCTGGGTTGCACAGTCTGTCAACAGTTCTGAAAGAGTTGGGCCAATCGATTCCGTGTGACAGAAATTTCCCTGGACAGGAATTCTGCCTTCTTATGGGAAATTTCTGTTTGGTAGAGTTTATAATGCTCTAGCAAAATAAGGTGGTCAGCATCAGCGGCCGTCTTCCTCCAACAGCGCTCTAACCTACGCCCTATCCTCCGCAACCCTCTCAGAGCTCCATCAAACCACGGAGCGCTGGGGCGACGTGGAAGGGGGTGAACACGGACAGGTTCAATCTGATTGAGGGCTGCCAATACGGCCCCATTATACATACTAATATACTATTTGCCAGCAGATTAGGCCTTATGGTCTATCAAGTCTGCTCGAACCTAGATCCTTAGTTGGGTGCCGAGACCCTCCCATCCCTTGTGCTCCAGAAACCCCTATCATCCATCCCCACCCCCCCGGGACAGGCCATCATCTGATACATCCACTTTCTGTGTCTGTCCCACCCTCTCTTAAAGCTCTCCACTGTGGATCTCTATTATAGGCCACTACCAACTGCTCAGGATCAGTGTAAAACTCATCCAACAACGAGAGGTCAATAACTGCCATCAGGTCTTCAGGGACCACGTCCCGCAATGGGCAGTACCTGACCAACTCCACAGGGGCTGACCTACCCAGGGAGGCCTTAAAATTGAACCCAACTGAGTAGTGATCAGACCAACTGACTGGTTCCACCACCAAATCGGAGGCCTCGATCCCCAGGAGGAAGACCAGGTCAAGAGAGTGACCTCCCTTGTGTGTAGCTGAGGAAACAACCTGTGTAAAGTCCAGAGATGTCATCTCCTGGAGGAAATGTTGACCAAAAAGCGAAGATTCATCGTCGACCCAGGCATTGAACTCACCCAGAACCATCAGTCTGGGTGACTCCAAGGCCATGTTGGTGGTGAAATCTGCTATTTCCTGCAGAAAAAGCTTCTCATCACTTGGTGGACGGTAAATGAGGGCAATCCTGCACCCTACACCAGCTACCACAGTACATTCAAATGACCTGGCCTCCTCAACTGGTACACCAGTTAGGTCCAATTCGGTCTTGAAACAGACCGCCACCCCGTGATCCAATCTCGGGCAATGTATAACCGAGTACCCGGTGGGAACAGCAGCCTCTAAAAAAGGGGCCGCATTCTCATCCAACCAGGTCTTGGTAATGCAAGCCAGATCTGCCCTCACAACAAAGTCTGAAATAAGGCCAGTCTTGTTGCAGACAGATCTGGCATTGCATAACAATGCCCGAGTTGGACAAGGTTGGTGAGTTGTCCCAACCACTTGCACTCCCAAACTGGAGGTGCCCTTGGGTATGGGAACCAGAACTGAATCACCACGTTCTAGATACCATTTCACCCCAGGGCATCTTCTGGGCCTAATCACCCCTATGGGAGAGCCCTGCTCACTCTGCTGTCTGCAGCCCCACCCACCACCCACAACTGCCCCCCATGAGCAATCCCCAGCTCCTGGCAATGATGGTAAACATGAACAGGCAGGCAGGGAGAAGAGAAGGCTTGGAGGGCATGGAGAGCGGAGGCCGGATAGCACAGGACAGGAGAGGCAAGCAGGCACATCTAGCTGCTCAGTTTATAACACAATAAATATAATAAAATCCCCAAAATCACCACCAATCCTAAGCTTCTCTCAAACTTCCTACAACTAAAAATTATACTACTTCAAATTATAACAAACAACTAAAATTAAAATTCAACTAAACCATCTCCCTAACACATAATCTTATTTATTGATTAAACCCACACAGGTCCTCTCACAGCCTGGGGGTCAACCAAAAACTAACAAAAAACAATTTTAATTGCTCCCAGATCCTCTCACTACCTGGTGCCTACAAGAAACTATACACTCTCACTACTAAATTAAACAAAAAATAAATAAACAACGGAATAATAATAATAAACAAAGGAAGTAATTTAGAGATCACCCTCCAGAAATCTCTCACAATACCGGAAAACAGGTCGGCTCAAAGATGTTATAGAGCACTCTTACTGCTCACATTATTTCCACTAGATAAACATATAAAGAAAAAATATTTGCAGTCAGCAGAAGTCCTGTATAGCTGTGAGTATTTCCAAACACAGCTACTACATAAGCACAGGATACAAAAGTCAGAATACCCACCCTAATGACAGCAAAAAGCAGCAAGCAATATAACTCCAATCTTCAGATCTCAAACTTTGAGTTTCACCTCCGATTCAAATCACAGAAAGGCCACCAGTGGGCTGCAGGTTCCTATCAACTTTCCAGGTAGAAAATTATGCCAGAAAGTCAGTGGCCTACTACTTCAACTCCAGGAGGAGTCAGCCCCCGAGCTGGCTACCCCAAAAGTCTTGGAGAAGAGGAATAATGGACAGGCCCTCCAGCCTACCCCACTCCCCACCTCTGTGTGTGACACTGACCCTGAGGTCCCTCGGGAACCGTGCAGGCCCAGCTATTAGAGCCCCAAATCACCCAGTTGCAGGAAAAGAAGCATTCAACATGCTGAAAAAGTCAATAAAAACTATGAGTCCCACTTATCTTTACAGCTTTTCCAGATGACTTCACTAAATCACTGACCGCTCCCAATAGTCCAAGGGCAACATACAGATGTAGTCCAGGAGCACTCCGAAAAACACAGCCGACAGTTCGAGTCCACACACTGGAATACCAATGTCTTAACCATAGGCTTGCTTGGTTTCGGCTAGTTTCCATAAACCCCGACCAGTCCACTCACTGCACAGATATTAAGAGCAGAAAAACAGTAGAGGTTCCAGAGACTCGATCCAAACACAGTCCGAATGCAACACAGAGATGGATATAAAAGAAGACTCAATAAATCGGCAAATGAGGCTTCACTGACACGTCTCCACATCAAATCATCGCAACTCTTCACAGCTCTCCCCAGTACACCTTTCAGCACACTGGGTCCCAGCCCGTATAAAAATTCAAACAGAGCCGAAAATGGAGAGCGGAGACAAGTGCACACCAAATGCACTAGCAAAAACAAAGGCAGGTAAACGATGGCAACGATAGCTGGAAGCATAAAAACAGAAACAAAATTAATAAATAAAACACAAAGCAGCGCAAAATAAATAAAAGATAAACGGCAAAAGGTGAGACAGATACTGTGAACGAATGGCTAGCCCAGCATGGCTGCCATCTTGCAACCAAATGCATCATTTACAGACCAATGAAAATCAGCTCTATGTGTTTAAAACTTTAGAATTCATAATCAATTCACAACTAAAAATGGAAGAATGGTATATAACACAGCTAACAGCTGCAGGAACTCTCTCAAATAGGACAGACTCTTTTCAGAGAAAAATAAATGGCAAGATATAACAAAATTAATAAGAAAAAATAGTAAATAAGTTACTCACAATTGTGAGTAAATACCAATCTGCTTGGCTAGGAATAGCCTGCACTGCTTTACACTCCTACAGTACCCCACGCAACTCTTTTAAAGACAGAGAGAAAAATAAGACCTAATTTAAACTAAGTATTATACAAAAATCCACAAAATTAGAAAATGTTCCCTAGTAACATAGTAGCACTAGGAAAACATTTTTATATTTTGCAGCAATTAGCTCTAAAAAACAAGTTGTAGCTATGTTTTCAAAGGCTTTATTGGCTCTGATGCACCACAACAGACTGCTCTCCAACTCAACAAGCAGCAGAATGAGCTGTAAACAAACTAAACATGACTTTTGTCCTATTTACCCACAATGCATTGCAAATTTTGTCTTTGGACCAAAATGTCGCCGATGAAATCAAAATTTACACTGGCAAAATTATGCTGCAATGTGAAATTTGGAGCATCAATGGGTGAAATTGGCAGACCAACATATTTAGATGAAATTTCCCCATTTACGCGAAATCGTGAAACAAAGCAAAATTTTGCTTTGCATAACTGGAAATTTTCACCAAGGCATGTTAAGCAAAATTTCACTGTTACACAAAATCAAGACAACAGGTGAAATTTAATTTCACATAGGCGAAAAATTTCAAGTAATTGCAGAATTATGCAAAATATTTCGCCAAGCGAAATATTTCAATTTTGCACAACACTAGTGACAGGCATCAAGGTGTGCCCTGGATTCTTCAGCCCCAGAGTTCACCCTGTTCTCCTATACTGCACCCATTTCAGCATATGTCCTTATGGAATGGGGTGACTGTAAAGCCAAACACCAAGGCACACCTCAACACTTGTCAGTGTCTGCAGGATAGGGTGAGGTGAAATGGCGTGAGCGTTATGGGCGACAACCCAAAGGCATACCCCAATGCCTGTCCATCTCTACAGGGTGGAGGTGGGGTTGGTATTTTACTGCCATTCCTATTCTGCATCTGTCTAACTCCTGAACTTCCAATGCTAATATCAGCAAGCAAACATTCGGCATTGACAAATGCTTGTTTTATATGTTAGAGTGTCACTGGATTTAAATCAATGACACCACTCAACTAATAAGGCCCTTATTAGTTGAGAGGCGGCATTCATTTGAATCTGGTGGTACTCTAACATACAAAAAAATATACAGTTTAGAATCTGCCCTCCATTGAAAGAAATACATTGCACCTTTGTGTTCTACAAACCCATACATCCCAAGACGAATGAGAAAAGTGGCAGCACCAGGGTGGTGCTGTGTGTGAATCATACCAAGAAGGGGAAGGGATTGGGCAGCCAGCTCCTAGAAAAAAAAATTAAAAATATAGGTAATAATTATGGAATTTGTCCCATACAAGTCTTTTGCTGATATGCTAATAGTGGGGGGCTGGAGGATTGCACTAAAAGTGGAATTCTTTAATGCTCAGAATTACAGTATGTAGCACATTTATTGAGTGTTTTTTTTTCCGTATGCATTTCATGCCCCATTTGTTCCCCGTTTTTCACCCGTCCCCCTACTGCAATTTGGAGGCATGTGCATGCCGTGGCTCGAGATGCCCTCCCATGACTTGCTGCCCCCTCCTGCCTATGCTAGCCACTGGACCTCCACCTGGTGGCAGTGAACTATGAGGGATGACAACCACCCTGACAGAAGACAGTTGCCTTTTGGCTGCTCAGTTCTGCTCTCACCTTCCCCCTGGTGCTAGCTAATCGACAACCCAAGTCCGTTCCCGAATCCAGGTCGCCGGCATGATGCAAGGTAAAGCATCCAGCACCTCAGCCCTCTGTGCCACTGGGCTGGCATTGAGCTTATTATTTTGAAGTTCAGTAAGTGGCAACACAAAAGCAAGATAGCAGACCTCTTTTTGTGTTCTAGACCCCAGCACATATCTACAAGAGTCTGTTTTAACTTGCACAAATTTATATGAATTAGTCCCCAGTACACACCTACATCGTATCACAAAAAAATACTGTAGGTACAGTACCAAGCAGGCCATTTTTCTTTGCTTGAACCCCTACCTCTACCCCACCCCACTACAAACACACAGTTCCACAGGGATCTGTTTTTAACATACAAACATTTAATAGCACTATCAGAATGAGCCCAAAATCAAACCACCACATTATTTATTAAACATAGACCTCCAGCAGGCCTTCATAACATCAAATAATGCTGGCCTCTTTGTTTGAACCCCCACCCCAGGCCAAACATACAAACCCCACAAGGATCCATTTTTAGCACCAGTTTTTATTCAGCACAGCATTACACAAACAATGGTCCATTTTTGATATTAATTAGCAACACAGTTTTTATTCATTTAATATGAACCCCCAGTACACTTGAACACAAACCATTCCACCCCATCCCATCCAAACAAACAAAGCCCCAAGAGACAAATTAAACAATTTAAAGCACTTAACAGTGCTTTTTGATATACAGAGGGACCTATCACAGACCCACAAGGGTCTATTTTTAGCACCAACACTGGTATTACTTTTTTTCAATGTGATCCTCTAACACAAAACACATTGATTTTGGGTGCTGCCCTTTGTTTTATCCTCCATCCCCTCCCAACAAACAAACAACTCCCCAAGAGACAGATTCCATACCCTGTGGAGATGTACACAGTGTTCTGAGACTAGCAGCAGTGCAGAAGCAGGAGAGCAATTCACTGAAGCAGCTAGGGATGGTAACGTTCTCACAGAGCTGAGCTTTGGAGACATTGACACTGTTCAGGTTCAAGGTGAATGGAGACAGGAAGCTCACAGAACAGGCATTGGGTTTTTAAGCCTTTCCAGAACCATGAATCATGGACCCGACCCACATTTATGTTTTGCATGTGTGTGGGTTGCGGTCTGAATCCACAGTTCTGTGCATGACAGGTGGACACCACTAAGGGGGAGGTTGCAAAAAACAAAAAAATAACTCAAGAAAAGAGAAACACGTGAAAAATCCAAGCTACCTGAAATGAAGGGTGGAGTAAATGAATACTATAAACATATTTAATTCAAAAATACTCTGAGATAAAAGTCAGGGTTAGCACACTGCTGGAATGGGTGTGAGGAGGACACACATGTAGGGAATGTTACCATGGCAGCAAAGCTAATAAAAAAATGCTGATTAGGCAACAATTATAATGTTGGGCATGAAAAGGACTATGTTTGGGCTTACAAAGAAATTTTTTTTTGCACGGTTTTAAAATGACTGTTTAGTATGCTATGAGTGACAGGAAACAGTGTCACACAATGGGAGATTTTCAAAGGAGGTTATATGACATTTCAGATGGGGCCGCAGCTAAATAAAGAGATAACACCAGCTAATATTATTCACAGTATAACTGTAGTGAGGAAAATTGAAATTGGAACATTTTAAAGTTTTTTTTAAATACACTAATTTACAGGTGATGCAAGTTTATTTAGTATTGCATACAGACTTCGATGGATATATAGATAGATAATGTAGATAAATAGACAGACAGGCAGTAAGATAGACAGACAGACACAGACAGATAAACAGATAGACCGATAAGTAGGTAGGTAGGTAGATAGATAGATAGATAGATAGATAGATAGATAGATAGATAGATAGATAGGCGGACAGACAGATAAATAGAGAAAAACAGATAGACAGACAGACATAGAGACATAGAATATGATGGTAGTCAAGGACTGCTTGGCCCTCCCAGTCTGCCCATTTTTCCCCACCACATTTGATGTCTGTCTCTTCCTCCTTCCCCAAATCCTTACCACTAAGATTCCATTATGCCTATCCCATGCATTCTTGAACTCCACCACTGTTTTGACCCCAACCACATCTGCTGGAAGGCTGTTCCATGAATCTACCACCCTTTCTGTGAAAAAGTACTTCCTCACATCTCTCCTGAATCTAACCCGTCCAGCTTCATAGCATGTCTCCTTGTTCTTCAGCCCCTTTTCTTCTGAAAAATACTTCCCTCCTGTACCTTATTTAACCCCATGAGGTATTTTCTTTTCAAGTTAGTAAATGTTATTAATATTTTCACAAATTACACAAAAACAAAGCATCAACAAAAAAGGAATACCATACCACTAAACATAAACTACAGCAAGTTACCCCCAACCCCCCCAACATCTCTCCTACCCCCATCCACCCCTCCCACCAAGCCTGACCTCCCATGGAGCACAGCTAGATAATCTCACCACATCAGAAAGGAAGGGTAAGAGTCAAAAATCCTGGTTTCAAAAGAGGATTAAAATAGTTGGGAGCCCTAAAAAAAAGGGCAACCAGCTATCGGGTCAAAATGGCTTCTAAGGGCTCCCAACATTCCTTATAACTCTCAGGTCTATCTTGTCGGCAGGCAATATGTTTCTCCATCACAAGGGCTTGCAAAATTTCCTGTTGCCGTTCACAAAGTGATGGAATCACATCCTCCGTCTAATGATGGAGGATAACCAACTTGTCTGTCAATGAAATTAAGGCCATGTAAGCCTGGCGGGGTCCATAAAGCTCCTCTGGAAGGGAACTAAGAAGGCAGATCTGGGGGGTAAAAAATGGGGTCTGAGCCCAACCAGGGGTCAAGAAAACTATGAATGGAAGACCAGAAGGGAGTTACTTTGGAACAATCCCATAAAATATGAAAAAGGGAACCCACCTCGGATCCACAGTAAGAGCACTCTTCCAAGGCTCTTCTACCCATCCTATGTAGTTTCTAAGGAGTGTAATAAATGTTGTGTAAGATACAAAATTGTGTAAGCTAATATTGATCTTGTTTAATATATCTATAAAGCCTCCTCCATAACATATGCCATTCCTTGGGGTCCAGCTGCAAATCCAATGCCTGCTGTCAATAAAAGCAGACCCCAGATAAACTGTCAGGATCCTTAGTCTGCAAACAAGTATAAAAATTTGAAATGGGATGAGGGTGCTGAGCGATTGATATAAACTCAGACAGGAGGGGGCAGGATGCAGAAGTCAAAGGAGTGGGACCCAGAAAGCTGGCAAGTGCTCTGGTTGAGGTATTTAAAGGTCTCTATCTTATCTCCCTACACCCTCCTCTCTTCCAGGGTATGCATGGTGAGGTCCTTTAGTCTCTTCTTGTAGGGCTTTTGATGCAGACCCTGCGCCATTTCAGTTGCCCTCCTCTAGACCACCTCTAATTTGTCTATGTCCTTTAAGAGATGTAGGGCTGGGTTTTCAAGGGTCAGATGAAAGCTGCTACTATGGCAGCTTGCACCAACTGACACTGCAGCAAGGACCTTGCATCCAATTCAGTATCAGATAGGATCCTGGAGACTGCGACCTGCAGCTTGCAGCATCAGTGACAGTGTGCCTAACAGATGGTGCATCTACTATATGTGCTGCAAGCCACAGGGCAGTCAGGCGGCAGCTGCGCTCATTAAGGGAGCTTGGTAGTGGGTCAGGCCCGCTGTATTTAGGGGTGTGGCTGTGGTGGACACCGATTGGCCTTTGGCAATGAGGAAGCAGGATTGCTGGCAAAGTCATGCAAATATGCCATCGAAGCCCAAACAAACAAGAACATTGCAATAGTTGGGATAAACATTTATCTTCATTTGAAACATGCTATTCATTATTGAAGCCAGCAGTATATGAGATTACTAAAAATAAAGAATTTTCACATTTTTTATGATGCATTAAAATTACTTCAGAAAGAGATGTGTTAACTCCACCCCGGCTCTAATCTGACTGTACATTGTCATATCCATCAACCAGTTTAACCCTGTGATTTAGTGCCCTGCTCCCTGCCCAATCATCTTGTATAATGTAAAAATAAACAACATGACACCACTGAGTATCCAGCATCCTCCCACCCTGCCCCAATTGCTGGTAAATTGGTTTAATAATGTACAGTACATCCACGGTGATCTAGTGGCTTCCCACCCCACCACAGCACATAGTGACTACCACCCCTCTCCCCCCCATCCCGACCCACGATCTGGCGACCTGCACAGCCCTCCTCATGCCACCATGGCTGGCTACTGAATAAACTGTCAGGGCACTTGCTGTGTACAGTAAGCACTCTGACAGTTCATTCAGTGACCGGCCATGGTGGTGCAAGGTGGGCTGTGCCAGTCACTGAATTGGGGGTCAGGAAGGGAGGGAGAGGGGTGGTGGACTCTACCTGCCAGGGTGGGGGGTCACTATATCACCAGGGTATTAATTACCTAGAATAATAAAACCATCTAGCAAATCGGTGTGGGGTTGGAGGCCACTAGATCACCAGGGACTGACTGACTTACAATAATAACACTTACGGGGAGATCCGGGTTTGGGGGGCACTAGATCACCAGGGTATTTCGTGATTGAAATAATAAAACCTACTGGCAGATGGAAGCTGGGGGGGGCGCAACACAGTGTCACATTTGGCAACCCTCCCAGAGGTTGTCTAAGTACCGTTACACCTGCTATTTGATGGCCTAATGGTACTTAGACTATTGTCCTCTGAGAAGGATCTCTGAATACGATGTTAGGGGAAATGGAAGCCTGCATCTGCCACAAGCCCCATAGTGCCATGCCACAGCCATTTTGTGGTGCAAGTCTGGCACAAACCCCATTTGCCACAAGCAGCCTGCATTCACCGCAGGCTGCTTTGCTGAATAGCTCGTAGCCGGATCTTCGGACACAAGGTGCCAGTTGCAGCTCAACTGTTTTCTTTTTTTTTTTCAATTCAAAGTTTATTAATACATTTTCCACAATAAAAGGCAGTTACAATGAGAATGAGATGTAAATACAGTCACTTATAAAGACGTAACTGCCCAACCCATCCATCCCCCCTCACTGCATTAACAAATCCATGTATCCCCTAAGTGCTAAGCTCTTTACCTGAAAACCTGCAGGGCATTTTAGACTGAGACTTGATTAAGACTGAGCCAGTAAAATTAGAGAGTGAAGGGGATCCCATATTTTGGTATATGCTGCCAATCTATTGTGAAGACTGGCAATCGCTTTTTCTATGAGCAGATTGGCAAGAATTTCATTCACCCATTCTTGAAAGGATGGGGTGGACTTGTCTTTCCAATGACATAAAATAAGCTTCTTGACAGATAAGGCAATCATTGAAATATGTAACTTTCTTACTTCAACTCTAATAGAAGACAGGTCCCCTAAAAGGCAAATATCAGGAGTAAAATACTCTTGAAGACCCAGTAAAGGATCCAGGGAAGTCTTGATTGAATCCCATAAAAGGGAAATTTTGGGACAGGACCAGAACATGTGATGAAGTGTTCCTTCTTCCCGCAAGCACTTAGTACATATTATGGAATTCAAGAGACCCCATTTCTTTAATTTTACGGGTGCAATATATGTTATGTAGTATATGATATTGCATGAGACGCAATCTGTCTTGAGAAATGTATTTATGACAGGATCTCCACAGGGATTGCCAATCCAGATGATACTGAGGAAGGATAGAGTTCCAGAATATTGTGGGTCCAAAAGAATCCCCATATCTCTTGTAAAACAAAACCTGATATAATTTAGATATAACACCCGAAGATCCAATAAGTGAAGAAACCTCAGGCATCAGGGCTGTGGCAGTCTGGGGGGGTATTGCCAAAAGCTATTGTAAGTAAGTGCCTTAACTGTATAACTTTGAAGTGAGGGAGCCGAATAAGAAATTTCGATAATATTCTCCTACTGATAACCATTGCCCCTCTTCATCCACGAAGAGAGTAGTTTCCATCCCCAATTGGGACAACCATTTACGGGAATCCGTTTCTTGTTAATAGTGAAAGATGGGGAATTCCAGATAGACTGGGCCAAGTCCAACCGAGGAGTATAGTAAAATGAACATAATTGTGCATATACCTTTAATGAAATAACTACTGTAGGGCATTCTCAATGCATTCACCTGAGAGACTTTAACATAGAAAAAGGTTAGGGGGTCCAGATTCTTAGACCTAATTACATCCAATTCAATCCTAAGCCAGACCGGCTGTTCTTTTTCCAGGCCGGGAGATGCCTATCTCAAACATTTTGCTAAATGACTAGACCAATAATATATAGCCAGATGAGGAATCCGCAAACCCCCCTCAAGTTTTGGAGCTGCCAATTTATAATAGGCCAATCGAGGATATTTATCAGCCCAAATAAATCTAATGAATATGCCATGTAACTTTTTAAACCAGAGTAGTGGGATAAAAGTATTGAGAAGAGATAAAGGGTAAAAAATTCTAAGGAATACATTCATCTTAATTATGTTGATCCGGCCCCATAATAAAATGGGAAGTTTGGACCACCTATCAAGGTATTGAATTATCAGCTGTGAGAGAGGTTAGAGATTTTCCTTAAACCATATTAGGGGGTTACGGGATAGTTTAATGCCCAAGTATTTAAATGACCTGGGAGTCCAACATAGACCTAAGGGACTAATGTTATTTTTAAATACCTTATGGTTTAATGGAAAGAATGAGGATTTGCTAGCATTCAGTTTGTAATTGGACAGGTAACTAAATCTTGCTATTTCACTCAACAAAGCTGGTACAGAAGATACCGGATGGGATAAATGTATCAACAAGTCATCTGCATATGCAGTGATCTTAATTTCGTGATGCCCAACCCAAATGCCTTGTACAGAGGCATTATTGAGAATATTTTGGATGAGAGGTTCCAGATATAAATTAAATAACAGAGGAGATAAGGGGCAACCCTGTCTAGTCCCTGAATGGAGTGGAAAAGGTTTGGAGAAGGACCCATTCCCAGAGATCCTTGTTGTAGGGGTTTTATATAGTGTAGCAATCCAGGATATAAATACAGAGAGAAATTGAAAAGCTTCTAGAACTCGGAACAAAAAATTCCAATTCACACGATCAAATGCCTTCTCGGCATCCAGGGAAACCAGTCCTGCAGGGAACTCAGCATCCCTGGTAGCCGAGAAAACATAAGATAGGGTACGCAAATGGTCAGATGATGAGCACCCTTTCATAAATCCTACCTGGTTCGTACCTATTAGCTCAGGGAGGACTACAGTAAACCTATTGGCTAGTATCTTCGAAAGAATTTTAATATCTTGGTTTAGAAGGGATATAGGTCTGTAGCTTTGAACAAGCTCAGGGTCTTTATCTGGTTTAGGGAGAAGAACGATCAAGGCCTCAAAGAGGTGATGGTCTGCCTCTGCCCCAGTTAAAATATATTGAAATAGGCGATAAAGTACTGGTAGTAAAAGATCCCGAAAAACTTTGTAAAATAGGGAGGAGAATCTGTCAGGGCCTGGGACTTTATCTACAGGTAATCCACTGATAACCTCAGCAATTTCCTCCTGTGATATAGGGGTGACCAGAAGACCATTGTGTTGATCTGAAAGGGGGGGCAGATGGGAATCCCTCAGATAATTCTCCATACTCCCAGGACAGGGAGGATACTCCATGTCACTGTACAATCTTTCGTAATATAGGGCAAATTCTTGTACTATCTCGGTAGGAGATACTTTCAGAGACCCATCTGCCACTGCCCTAATTGGAGGGATAGATCTCACAGATTCTTGTTGTTTAATAGGCAGTGCCAGTAAGTGCCCCACCTTCTCTCCCTGATCCATGTAACTAGCCCTTGTACGAATAATAGCTAGTTCTGCTTTTTCCCGAAGTAACTCTAGATATCTATCTTTCAACACTAGGAGCTTCCTCTTGTCTTCATCTGGGGCACTAGCCGAAATATTAATTTCAAGTGACCGAATTTGGAACAATAATGATAATAGTTCCTTCTCCTGTGCCCTTTTCCTACTCACTACCATACCAATGAGGATCCCTATCATGTAAGCCTTGAAGACCCCCCACAAAATATCTGGTTTTGCACTGTCTAAAGGGTTGGATAAAAAAAATAACTCAATTTGCTCCCTTATGAGCTTGCAATACTTAGCATCTTTAAGAAGCTGTTCATTAAGTTTCCATCTGGTTTCCCTATTAGGTAAATTAAGGAATGCCAATTTGCATAACACCAGTGAATGATCCGAGACAGGGCCAGGTTGAATCAAGGAGGTCTTAACCCCGGGTAGGAGAGCCTGAGAAATAAATATGTAATCAATGTGGGACTGCGAGCCGTGCGCCATTGACCTGAAAGTAAACTCCCTAGAATCAGGGTATAAGATGCGCCAGACATCACAGAGCCCGCACTGGTCCACTAAGTCCCTAAAAGCCCTCTGCCCCAGAGAGACCACTCCCGGTCCACTACCTGACCTGTCAAGATTAGAATCTACAACTTGATTGAAGTCACCCCCAAAATAATCCTGATGGGAAGCATTGGAAGAATAATAGATATGAGTCTCATAAAAAACCCTGGATCATCCATATTAGGGCCATATATACTACCAAGTAAAAGTGGAACAGACCAGAGAGTGCCTTTAACTAGGATAAACCTGCCCACAGGGTCTTAATGACCTGTGTAGAGACAAAGGGAATGCCCCTATTAATAATAAGCATGACCCCACAACTATTAGTAGAACCCTGAGCATCGGAAACCAGCCCCACCTGTTGCCTCCTTAACTGTAAAGCTTCAGCTTCTAATAAATGGGATTCCTGTGGGAAAGTTATCTGAGAGCGTAATAAGCTTAAGTGTTTGAGAACCTGATATTGTTTGGTGTTTTTCCTGATCCCCTTAACATTCCAAGTAGCAAAAGTCACCTCTTTGGACATCTGATAATAATTATTGGACTTAATATGCTCAGCCCTGCACTCAGGACACATAATACATGCAATCCTACTCCAAAAGTTACTGCAGTAAAACCCTCCCTCCTCCCCAACCCCCCCACAATTAACCCATACCCTTCCCTCGACTACTCCCATTCCCTAACAAACCCCCATCCACTACCCCCACCCAACCCCTCACTGCCACAAGCAACGTTTAGCACAGTACTGGGTCTTTTCCTCCATCTCCCACCTCCCGATAATGCACCTCTGCTAATGGCAGCACAACTTACATCCCGAAGTAAATATTTAAGAATGCAAACAATATTAACTACCCCCAAAAAACTAGAGAGCAGCCTTGGGCTTCCAAGGCATACATACACATATGTGTTAACATGATAATGAAAGGAAGAACAGAGTAAACTGCCAAACTCATGCGTGTGCCAAATAACTCGAGAACCAGAATGAAAACTAGGGGTTGCCTTGCCCCATGAACAAACTGCACAAACCAGAACCAGATCAGGAACCTAATGAAGGGGAATAGCCCTCTCCTCAAACTGAGAGCAAAGATAGAAAAAAAAAACATTGAGATCATGAACCCAAGAGAAAGTGAACTGAAAAACAACTCTGCCTTGAAATTACCAGCCCTTAGTTACAAGAATTCCCCTTGAGGAAATTTACTGTCCTGAACTCGAAACTGGTGAGAAGACTGAGGGAGATCCTCCTCGAATTAAGAACAGCACGGCTATACATTACATATGCATGATGCGCCCTCTTGTGGCTACAACCTGATCCTGACAGAGTAAATATGAATTGCTGAGAAAGCCCAAGACCGCTCCAATTTCCAGTCAATGTAATGTGAACACTAGTCCTAGAATCAACAACACAAACTCCCTTCTCTATGCAATTCACAAAACTAAATATACTGGGACATAGAGCTCTGTTCCTAATTAAGCCAACCCCAAGACCCCAAATGTCTTTGCCCTGAACATGAGTTAACATTATGAAATTAGGGCTTGAGAGGCTGTTAGCAGGTAGGCCATTCACTGATCAACCCAGTCCAGATGAGAAAATGAGAACTTCCAAATACAACTCGCTGACATCATCTCCCCAAAGGAGGAGGAAAATAACAGTTCTAATAGGAGACTCCAAGCAGCTCTTCAACACACGAACAGAGCCTCTCAGGGCTCTTGGAACAAGTCCAGTAGCATGGATTTAAGGCTCAACAGGGCAACTTCAGGATCATCATAATTAAACCAGGATCCATTTACAAGAACTTGTAACCTGGCCAGGTATCCCAAGCTCAACTGTTTTCTGCAAGCACCTTGCATCCAACATAGGGCTATGAAAAGCCAGCCCATGGTCTCCAGAATTGGACAAAATAGTGAAGGTGGGATCTTATCAGTGATCAACACATGGGCAACATCACTTCCCTCTGCTGGTGATACTCATTCATATTTATTTTTTTATGTATGTATGCATATATGTACATATGTATGTACTGTGTTTATTCAGTTTATTTATTTAGTTGTTTGTTTGTTTGTTTGAGAATCAGTGACTGGGAAAGACACACTAAGCCAAGTCTCTTTTCCAGGTGCAACCATGGGGAAGGGAAAGGGAGAGCAAATGCATAGCCTAGGCACAGTACACTGTTCAATGCAATTCCATAGCATTGACACAGTTCATGGTTACCATAAAGTGGAATAAAGTACATGGTTAAAACAGGAGTAAGTATAATAAGAGCTAGCACCAATACTCAGGCAATTCAGCCACACCTACACCAGGGTAGGAGGCAAATGCAAGAGGGGCAGTCAGGTAGGGGGAGAACCAGAGCAGGGAGAGGAAAGAAGTTCCAGCTGGAAATTTAAGGAAGTGGGGGGGTACTGAAACAGAGGGAGGATGGCAGTAGGTTCCAGAGTGATGGGAGACAACAGGAGAAGAATAATTGCCCAGCAGAGGACAGGGGATCAGGAATGATGAAAGTGCAAGGATCCCTAGAACGGAGGGAGCAGGAGATGGAAGGAATGAAGGGGAGGAATGAGGAGAGGTAAGAGGGTAGGGAAACAAACCAGAATCTGGATATGAATGAGGTACAGTGGTTCTGGTAACATGAAGACAGAAGGAGAATGGATAGGGAGGAATAGAGTGAACAATGGTGGGTATGAGAGGGGGAGTTGCTAGCAAAATGACAGAAGGCATTGCAGAGGGTGCCAAGTCTGTCCAGGGAGGTGGAGGGAGTGGTGCAATAGATTCTAGCCACAAAGTCAGTGATCAGGAGCACTATTTTGTTGACATGCTTATGGCATACCTGCGGAGACAGATAGTCTTTATTGCAATACAAGGCACCAAGTTTGGGACAAAGCTTGACTAGGATGGCATCAATGTGGGCAGAGAAGTCAAGTTTGCTATCTGTCACACATCAAGGTATTTAAATGAATGAGCCACCTCAAGTGGGGTGCCATGCAAGGTGGAGAAGATAGGCAGAATTGGGAGTCTAGCCATTTTTTTGCTGGTGCCAAAGAATACTGTTACAGTTTTTTTTATTCTGTTTAGACCCAGAGTTGGTTAGACTGAAACCAGTGTAGAACATTGTGGATGTCTTCCTAGAGCAGACCTTCCATAGCTGTAGTGGAGGGAGCAGAGGTGTAAATGACTGTGTCATTTACGTACATGTGGATATGTGAAATGGCACAGCAGCAGAGTAGAGATAATGGAGTGATACTTGTGGAAGCCAGACTGGAACAAGGAGAGAAACTCAGTGGAGGACAGAACATCAGAGACCCTAGTGTATACAAGCTTCTCTTGTAGTTTAGCCAGGGAGGGGAGGAGGGAGACTGGCCAGAAGTTACCTGTAGAGGAAGGGTCCACCCTTTTTGGAATGGAAGAACTTTGGCCAACTTCCATAACAGAGGGCCACACTGAGAGAGAGAGGGAGAGGCTAAGTAAGTGAGTCAGAGGAAGTGCTATCAGGTGCAGACATTTGTAGTAGTTTAGGATCCAGCCCATCAGGACTGGATTTACACAGGTTGAGGGAGTAAAGGGCAGTAAGAGTTTCCTGTGTAGTAACAGGGGGAAAGAGGAAACCAGCGGGAGACAATAGGAATGTGAGGAGGAGCTGAGGGGGCTGGAGTGTGAGTGGACTACATAGCACAAGTGGTAAAAAAAAGCAATTAAAATAAGCAGCAACAAAGGAGGGTTTTGATATGGGGGAACCATTTACAAAGAGGATCTGAGGGGTGGACTGTGTGGGAGGGTCAAAAAGGGAATTCATTACTTTCTAGAACTTTGAGGGGATGTTCAGGTTTTTCTGAACGTTGTACTTGAAAGGCTGTGATTTTGCAGCTCAGACAGCTTAAGTACAGACATTCCTGATTGTCCTGTGTAAGAGGAAGTCAGGAAAGGAGTAAGATAATTTGAAACATTCTCAGGCAAGGTCACGGGACTAGCACTTCTCAATAGATTTAAGGGTAATCTACAGATGATGGTGATTTTTGATCCTGGATTTTCTGAACAGGCAGGCATGTCCCACAGAGAGGACATTTTGGAATGAAATAGGGTGAGGGCAATGTTGATATCCAAGACAGAGGGCATGGCTATCGAGTCTGCAGCAGCAAGGTCACTCAGAAGAGCAGAGATGTTTTGTGAGTGGAGGGACCTGGTCCAAATGTATTTAAAGGAGAATGAATGATGGACTTTCCTTAGACAGAACATCATGCAGTGGTCACTGGAAGCATCTGGCAGGATTGATGCTGCTACAATATGGTGGAGATGGGAGGAGAGAGCCCAGTCGAGGAGGAAATGTTTATGAGAGCAAGAGTTGAGCTTGGTGGCTTCAGTGATAATCTGTGTGAGATTTAAGGACTCAACCATGTAGATAGCCAGACAGGAGGCTGGGGACAGCAAATTGACATTGAAATCCCCTAGCAGGATGAATTCACCAGTGGAGGATTGAGAAGTGATGGTAGAGAGGGAATCAACCAGGGAATAGGGGGATATTCTAGTTGAGGCATAGAAGACCTCACTGAAAATGGCCACAGAGGAGGGGAATGACAGCCTGACCAGGAAGAATTCATGGGAGGAAGAGCTCTCACAGGCATAGATATCAACACAACTCCAACATGTTCCCCTGTCCTGCCTGAAAAGTTGATAGTCAGGAAGGGACAGGCTGGAGTCTAAGATTACTGGAAGAGAGCCAGGGCTCAGAGATACAGAGGACATTGGGTGAATATTGTGAAATCCAGACAGACAAGAGTTCAAGCTTTAGAATCCATCAATCAATTCTTCATTTCTCTATTTAAAGCTTATACTCGAGCTTAGGAAGAAGGGTCTGAGCATTTAGATTAAATATGCTCAGACCTTTACCACTTGGGGAGGTGGAGAAGGAGAGAAGGAGAGAAGGGAGGGTGCAGGATTGGACTCCATAATATCAAACAGGAGAAGGCGTAGGAACAGGATCAAGAAGAAGGAACAGGATTTCTGACTCCTAAGGGGGGGCAGGAATAAGGGAGGTGGGGTAAGGCAAGAATGGAACTGTGGTGAAACTCCAAGTTAACAGAGGGGGAAGGGAGATAACCAGGGTGGATAAAATGGGAGTAGGGTAGAAGGCAGGAGGTATGGGTGGTAGGGTGAGAGATGAGGAGGACAGAGAAGAAATAGGGGAGGGGGGAGGAGGAGGAGGAGGGGGAAGGGGCATTGGAGGTGAGGGAACCGATTGTATGCACTACAGCATCATAAAAGCCCTCTCAAGGGCAGTCCAGAGGAGGGGAACTAAAATGGTGCAGGGTCTGTATCAGAAGCCACATGCGACGAGACTGAAAGACCTAAATATGTACACCCTGGAAGACAAGAGGGAGAGGGAGGAAATGATAGAGACCTTTAAATATCTCATGGAGTAAATAAGGTACAGGAGGGAAGTATTTTTCAGAAAAAAGGTGCAGAAGAGCAAAGGGGCATGATAAGGTGTGGGGTGCTAGATTCAGGAGAGATGAGATGTACTTCTTCACAGAAAGACTGGTGGATTCCTTGAACAGTCTTCCAGCAGAGGTGGTGGGATGAAAACAGTGGTGGAGCTCAAAAGTGCACAGGAGAGGCATACGAGAATCTCAGAGAAAGGGAAAGGGGGAAGGGGTGAATGGGCCAGAGATCAAGTAGGATCTGTGGTGATATTATATGCAGGGGAAAATTGGCAGACTAGATGTGCCAAGCAGTCCTTATCTGCCGGCAAATTTTATGTTTCCATGTAACTTCCTGGCTGCACTGCCTGGCCACCTTTAGGTTATACATTATGATTACCCCCACTGTGTACTTTGCTCCTGGGTTTCTGTACCCTCAGTGTATTATTTTACGATTTTTTTGCACTGAAACCTGGGTGCCATGCCCATGACCATTCCTCATGTTTTTTCAGATCTCTGCTAATCCATTTTGGCCCCATCCTCTCACAGTGTCCACCCTACTGCATATTTCGGTGTCATACACAAAGAGGCAGACCTTCCCTTCTAGCTCTTATGAAATTTCATTAATAAAGATATTAAAGAAGACTGGTCTCATCACTGATACCTGAGCCCCCCCCCCCCCCAGTCAGCTTCCCTTCCTCTGAGTGAATTCCATTTACCATCACCCTCTGCCACCTATCCCTTAAACAATTTCTTACCATTTACCACCTTTGGGCCCATTCCTAAGCTACCCATCTTGCTTACTAGTCTGCCCCATGGAATGGTGTTGAAAGCCTTTCTGAAATCTAGGTAGGCCACATCCACTGCACCACCCTGATATAATTTGTTGGTCACCCAATGAAAGAAATCTATCAGATTCGTTTCACACAACCCTCCCCCCCCCAAATCCATGGTGCCTCGGGTCTTGTAACTCACTGGTTGCTAGATATTCCACACTCTTTTCCTTCAACAGTGATTCCATTAACTTCCCCACTTCTGATGCCAGGCTGACTGGCCTACAATTGCCAGCCTCCTCCCTGCTACTGCTACCACTTTTGAGACATGTGACTGCATCTGCCCTCCTCCAGTCTTCTGGAACCACTCCTTTTTCCAATGAACTGCTAAATAGGACTGTGAGAGGTGAAGCTAGTACCTCCCTGAACTGCCTCAATACCCTTGGATGCACCTCATCTGGCCCCATTTCTTTGTCCCGGTTCACATTAGCGAATCCCTGCAGGACCCTCTCCTCTGAAAAAGAACTAGTATATTCCTCCCCCCTCCAAAGCCCCTGCTACTTTATTGTGATCCCTTCGCTTTCCTCCTTGAACACTGAACAAAAGTATTTTTTCAAGATGTCTGCCTTTTCCTGGTCCCCCTCTGCACAGTTCCCCGTTTCCTTTTTAACCTTACAATCCTTCCCCTGGTCTTCTTCCTTTTGTTTACATACCTAAAAATGTCTTGTCCTCTTCTGTTATTGCTGGGCTATTCTCTCTTAAGTTTGTGCCTTTGCACTCCTTGCTGCTTTCCCTGCTTCCCTCTGTTTCCCCTCATACATCTTCCTATCCTCCTCCCTCTGCATCTCCTTATACCTTCGGAATGCTATCCTTTTAGCCTTTCAACATTTTCTGCCACTTCTTTCAAGAACCAAGCAGTCTCTTTTTCCTCTTGCTTGCTGGCTTGCTGTAGAGGTTTATTGCCTTCACTATGCCTCCTTTAAGCATTGCCCATTGTTCCTCCACCCCACCCAGATCATCACCCACTAGATCATCCCTGAGGCATTCACCCATCTTTATAAAAAATGCCCTCCAGAAGTCCACAACCCTCGCCCTTGTGTGGATCGATTCTGCAGCCATCCATATATTGAACTAGACTATACAGTGTGCACTGATCCCCAGGTGGCCTCCCACTGTGACGTCTGCAACACTCTCCCTGTTAGTGAGTACCAGGTCCAATATTTCCCCATCACAAGTGAGTTCACTGACTAGTTGCCTAAGGAACTCCCCCTGCAGTGAGTTCAGGGTGGTACTACTTCTAGATGAATCCATAGCTGGGGGGGCTCCAGTCTGCATCAGGCAGATTAAAGTACCCCACCAGCAGCACCTCCCCCTTTTCTGCCATCTTGCCAGTGTCTTCCACCATTACCTTATTGAACTCCTGCCCTTGTGCTGGAGGTCTGTAGATCACGCAAGTACCAATATTGGATCCGTTCCCTGTCTACAACATGACCCACAGTACTTCTGCCCTCCCTCCATTTCCCTGAATATCAGTCTCTTCTATGCTTTCCCTCATGTAAAGCAACACACACTCTCCTTTCCTTCCCACACTGTCTTTCATGAACAGAGTACAGATTGGTATGGCCATGTCCCAGTAATAGTTTTCAGAGCACAATGACTCAGTAATGGCCATAATATCCAGGTCAGCCTCTACCATGATGGCCTCTAGGTCCAGAATCTTATTTAAGAACATCAGAATTTGCTGGCAGAAGGGTACCTCTTGATCCATTTTGTCTGCATAGAATACCTACCCCCCCTCCTCTTAGACTATTTCCTTCTTTGTGCGTAGTGTTTATCCCATGCAAGTTTGAATTCCCTTACATTTCTTGAGTCTACTACCTCTTGCGGTAGGCTGTTCCAAGGGTCGAACACCCTCTCAGAAAAAAAGTACTTCCTGATGTTTCCCCTAAATTTACCTCCTGCCAGTCATAGATTGTGGCCTCTTGTACGACTTTCTGATTTCATCTGAAACAGGTTTTCCTTCCGCACCACGTTAATTCCCTTCTTATACTTAAACGTTTCGATCATGTCCCCCTGTCTCTTCTCTGTTCAAGTGAGTACAGCTGCAAGTCAGCCAGTCTGGTTTCATATGGCTCCTGGTGCAAACCCTTCACCATCTTTGTAGCCCTTCTCTGAACCACCTCCAGTCTGCTGATATCCTTCTTCAGGAGCAGCCTCAAAAATTGGACACAATATTTATTTATATAGTTTTTGTTGACCAGGTAAGTGCACTAGCCATAAAATGACTATTTTCAGGTACAACCCAGGAGAATAACAGAACACAACATCATTGAACAGACCAATAGTACATGGCATAATAAGTACAGTCAATGATGAACAACCTAAGTTACATAAATCAGAATAAGCAAATCATGACAAGAGAAATTACATAAACATGACTAACCTACTGTAGCACATATAATCATTCAACAGTCCAAGAGTACATGGCATGACAAGTACAATCAGTAATGAGCAAGCCTAAGTTACATGAGCAGGAATAGGCAAATCATAACAAAGAGAAATTGAATAAATATGACTCACTAAAACAACGTGGAGCAGCACAGTTGGATGCATATGCTGTTCGAATAAGCAGTGTTACAGAAAAGAGAGAGACCAGGATAAGCATGCGAGAGCTAGAGGTAAGAAGGAATGTCTTAACAGATGAATCAAGTAGAAATTGAGGATTTTGAGGCCTAAGTAAAATATCAGAGAGGGACTAAGGACATGACCCACCTAGAGGTTTAGCAGGATAACTAGGTATTTTAGCAAAACATTAGACACAGTCTTGCTAAGGGGTTTGTGGGTAGAGTAGAGAGAGGGAAGATGGGGGAAGGAGAGAAATGGAGTGAGAAGTAGGGGAAGTGATTTAAGAAGTGGAAGTAGTAGTAGTAGGACAAGTAATGAAGGGAGATAGGAGAAAGATAAGGAAAGGTGATTAGAAGGATGGGAGGAGGAAAGTGATATCAAGTAGGGTAGAAGCAAGTGCATTCCATGTGTAACCTGACAAGTGATCTGTAGAGTGGCATTATCACCTCTCTTTTTCTGCTAGTTATACCCTTTCAATGCATCTGAGGATGCCATTTACTTTCTACGCTGCCCTTTTACATTGCTTGCTCGTCCTAAGGTCATCTGTGATGATTACGCCAAAATCCTTCTCCACCTGTGTTAGTTCAAGCTGGTGTCCTAGCAGCATGTATTCCTTTCTGGGATTTTTTTTATCCAGATGCATGACCTTGCATTTTTTGGCATTGAACTTCATTTGCCAGTTTTTGGACCATACTTCCAGCCAATTTAGATCTTTTTCTATCTTCAAGACTCCCTCTTGTGTGTCCACCCAGTTTCAGAGTTTTGTATCATCCACAAACAGGCATACTTTCACCTCCAGCTTATCAGCGATGTCGCTGATAAAAATGTTGAAGAGAATAGGGCCTAATACTGATCCCTGTGGCACTCCACTGGTCACCTTGCCCTCCCCTGACTGAACTCCATTAACTAAGACCCTCTGTGTCCTATCTTTGAGCCAGTTTGCAATCCAGTTGACTGTCTTCTGACTAAGTTCTGCATTCTCTAGCTTATTCATAAGCCTTATATGGGGTACAGTGTCAAAGGCCTTGCTGAAGTCTAGGTACATCACATCTACTGCCCCTCCCTGATCCACTGTTCTGGTTACCCAGTCGAAGAATTCTATCATGTTTGTTAGGCATGATTTTCCTGCCATAAATCTGTGTTGCTTGGGGTCAAGCTTTCTGGATTCTTTTAAATGATCCACTATTCTATCTTTCAGCAGGGTTTCCATAAGTTTGCCTACCACTGAGGTCAGTCTGACTGGGCAGTAGTTCCCAGGCTCTTCCCTGCTTCCACTTTTATGTAAGGGTACCACCACAGACTTTTTCCAGTCTAGTGGTATTGTGCCACTTTCCAGTGACTTATTAAAAAGGTCAGTGAGCGGTGTTGCAATTTCTTCCTGTAACTCCTTTGGAATCCTAGGGTGGATTCCATAGGGTCCCATTGCTTTGTCTACTTTTAGTTTGCTAAGCTCTTCTAGGACTCTTTCTCTTGAGAGGTGGAAGTCATCTGCTGTCCTACTGTTGCACACTGCCTTTCTCATAGTAGGGCCTCTATCTTAGTCTTCAATGGTGAAGACTGAGCAGAAGAATTTGTTTAGCACTTCTGCCTTGTCTTCATCCTTTTCAACTATCTGTCCTTCAGTTGATTTTAACCTAATTATCCCACCCTTACTCTTTTTTCTTTCACTTATGTACCTAAAAAATGTTTTGTTCCCCTTTGTTACTCCCTGCACTATTTTCTCCTCTGTCTGGGCTTTGGCTATCCTAATAGCCCTTCCCATTTCTCTCAGCTTTGATATGTAATGTTGCTTGTCTGCTTCTTTCTTTGTCTGCTTATACTGCTTGAAGGCCCTTTTTATGTTTTACTATTGTTGCTATTTCTTTGGAGAACCACAGTGTTTTTTTTTTCTTCTTTTTGACTTGCTGATGTGCTTTGTGCACTGTTCTGTAACTTAAAGTAAAGCTGTCTTCAAGGCTTCCCAGCTTCTCTCCACATCCCATGAGTTGTTGATTTACAGCAAGTTTCTTAACTGGGTTTTCATGATGTTAAAGTCTGCCTTGTGGAAATCAAGTATTTTGAGCTTTGTGTGACTTGATTCCGCTAACCCTTCCACTGTTAACCAGATTGACCTGTGGTCTCTGGTTCCCAGATTTAGCCCTATGGTTATGTCAGAGATTCTGAGGCTGTTTGTTAGCACCAGGTCCAGGATAGTCTGTTCTCTGGTGGGGGACTGCACCAGCTGATTAAGTCCTGCCCCCTTCAGGGCAAGTAGGAACTCTTTGCTGCATACAAATGATGCCGTGAATGAGGACCAGTCTACATCAGGTAGATTGAAATACCCCGCTAATAACATGTCTCCCTTGTTGGGCCATCAAGAAGATATTTTCCAGTAGCTCTTTGTCTAAGAAGGGAAGTCCTTGGAAGGGAGGTCTATATATGACTCCTATTCGGATGGGGGCTTTGTTCCCTACTCCTAGGGTGACCCATAGAGCTTCTGGTCCTCCCTGTTTTGCTTGGACGTCTATTGCCAAGATTCCTTCTCTTACATATAATGCCACCCATCCCCATTTTTTCCAATTCCATCCTTCCTAAAAAGTGTGTAACCTGGTATAGCGACATCCCAGGTATGGTTCTCCATAAACCAGGTTTCCATGACCACTACCCAGTCTAATTTTTTTTTTAGTTGTTTAACCAGGAGTAGCACACTAAGCTGAAAGCTTTTTTACAGGTGTGACCTGGGAGCACTGGGAAGTTAAGTGACTTGCTTAGGGTCACACAGTATGCAAGCAGAAGTTGTGGGATTCAAACCCTGGTCTGGTCTGCTGGATGTCACCAGATTTGCAGCTCAGAGCCTTAAAGCACTGCGCTATACTGCCTCCCTTTAGCTTCTGACATTAAAATGGAGAGGCCAGAGATTTTGACAGACTATGTGCATTGAAACCTATAGCCCTCCATCCCTGTTTTGTGCGGCTTGGTGAAGTAGTTGAATCGTTATGCTATATATCAATGTTGCTTCTCTTGTGCCTATTATGCTTATTCCTTTGCCTGTTATGGGAAGTGTCTTGATAACTGCTGGTTCCGAGATCACTAAAAGAGACCTGTGTCAAACTAGCTGTTGGTGGGGGAAGGGATCCTGACACCCTTTTTGCCACAAGGTGTCCTTACTGCTCCTCCCCGCTCACTAGTTTAAATGGTCTATGTGCTCATTGAGTTTTTGTCCATGTTCCTTGTTTGTTTAGGTGCAGACCATCAAATTTGTAGAAGTCCCACTCCCAGAAGTTGTGCCAATTGCCAATGAAGCAGTGTCCATTTTCCTGGCACCATTGTTTAAGTCAGGCATTGAGTTTGGAGATGTCTCTCTCGCTCTCTCTCTCTGTCTGATCCTGTGCCTGATTCTGTCCTTTTCCCATATAGGCAGGATCTCTGAGAAAGACATTGGATGAAAGAGAATTAATTTTGCTGGCCAGATTTGTTATGTTTTGTTTAATCTCCTTTACTGTGTGAGAGGCTATGTTATTTGTGCCTATGTGGAGGATGACATGTGGTTTATGGTCCATGTTTTGTACGACATTCAGAATGTGGTCAGTGTCCCTCCACATAGACATACCTGGGAGACACCGAACAGCGACTTTTGTATGGCCGGATTGCTGAAGGTGAGGCTCCACACCTTGAAAAATGGAGTCTCTGACTATTAGTACTTGTTTTTTGGTGGTTGGTTTGTTCGCTCTTTTGGGGGGCTTGTCAATGTTTTGTTGTATTGTAACCACCTGTTCCTTACTCTCCAATGTCTCTGTGCTAGCTGTCAATAGAGAGTAACTGTTTGTTGTGTGCACAGGTGTGATTGTTCCAGTAGCTGTAGGCTTTGGAGCATTGTGGTGTTTGACCAATTTCCAGCCTCCTGGTCTGTTTGTCCTTTGGGGCAATGGGACCTGTTTGATAAAGGACTGTTTGTTGGTGGTGTTTTGTTGTGTACAATGGAGAATTGTTCTAAGATAGTTTATCTTGGTCCTTGCTGCATGGAGCTGAGTTCTTAGGTCCCCTAGGGCAGAGCATATTGGACAATATCTCACTCTTAGGATGTATGCTCTCATGAAGAGTGAGCTGCAGGTGTTGCAGTTAATGAGCTCCATTTGAGTATGGATGAAAGTAGTATGCAGATGAAAGAAGTGCGGATGTAGATGTGGACAAGCGAAAGTGATATTTTTTTTATTTATTTTTGCCCTGGGGAGTAAGTATGGATGAAAGAAAAAAGGTTGTCTAAGGTAGGTGCCTACTTGTATGTACTCTGGCTGAAAGTAAGAAGTTTAGAGCAACAAGGCAAAAATGAAAACAAATGTGCTTTTTTTTTGCTTTTACCCTGCTTCTTCCCATTTCACAATAGGATGTGGTAAGGTACAGTAGGTCACCTATAAGAGTGGAGTGCTCAGGGTGGGTTTGAGAATTGCTCTATGTATGCCCTGCTGCTGGGTGAAAAAACAAGCCTATTTTAATTAGGAGAGGCAGAAGGGGGTGGGGCCATGTAGATCCGATAACGGAGGATGACCCAGGGATGGGTGGGATTAGGGGGTAGGGTGGGTAAGCAGGACCTTTGTTTCTGCTATCTGTAAAAACAATCAGTGATGTTCTGCCTTTTAGATGTTTCAAGACCTTGTTACATCAACTGCACATAAAACCAAAGTACACACAGAACTGATAGGATGGAAAGAAAACCTGTTGTTTTTATGTTAAGGAGTGGGGAGTAAGTGTTTCAACAGCTCCTTATGCTGAGAGAGCAGCCGCTGGCTGTGTCTGAGCAGAGCGAGTGAGGAGAGAAGCTGCCTCAGTGGAGAAAGGAGCCCAGACTGTGCACTCCAAGGAGGATTCAGGTAGAACCGCTGCCAAGGAATCCCTGCCTCTGCATCAATTGGAGTTTGTCTTCCCTCTGTGATTAGTCTCTCTCCCAGTTGGTGAAGATCAGTGAAGCTCAGCAGACAGTAAGGCTAGGGGCTGGACTTCACTTGGCATATGCCTCCTAGGGTTGCCTTTGTGTCTGAGCTGTTGGTGCTGGCTGTTTCTCATGGAGAGATTTCTATTAGCTGACCATTATTTCAGTAGTGGGTACAGCAGTTGATGAAGATCAGCGAAGCTCAGCAGACAGTAAGGCTAGGGGCTGGACCACATTTGGTGTATACATCATAGGGGTACCCTTTGTGTCTGAGCTGTTGCTTCTGGCTGAGAGCTTTCTTTTAGCTGTTACAAATGCTGATTTACATACAGCAGTCAGGAATTATGGATAAGTGTTTCAACAGCTTCTTATGCTGACAGAGCAGCTGCTGGATGTGTCTGAACAGAGCGAGCGAGAGGGGGAAGCTGCCTCAGTGGAGAAAGGAGCCCATACTGTGCACTCCAAGGAGGAGTCAGGTAGAACCACTGTCAAGGAATCCCTGCTTCTACACCTGTTGGAGTCTGCCTTCCCTCCGTGATTGGTCTCTCTCCCAGTTGGTGAAGATCAGTGAAGCACAGCAGACAGTAAGGCTAGGGGCTGGACCGCTCTTGGAGTATGCATCCTAGGGGTGTCTTTTGTGTCTAACCTGTTGCTTCTGGCGAAGAGCTTTCTATTAGCTGTGTACAAATGCTGATTTACATACAGCAGTCAGGAATTCTGGTTAAGTATTCCAACAGCTCCATATGCTAACAGAGCAGCCACTGGCTGTGTCAGAGCAGAGCGATCAAGGAGAGAAGTGGCCTCAGTGGAGAAATGAGCCCAGACTGTGCACTCCAAGGAGGATTCAGGTAGAACTGCTGTTAAGGAATCCCTGCTTCTGCACCTGTTGGAGTCTGCCTTACCACTGTGATTGGTCTCTCTCCCAGTTGGTGAAGATCAGTGAAGCTTAACAGACAATAAGGCTAGGGGCTGGACCGCACTTGGTGTATGTCTCCTAGGGTTGCTCTTTGTGACTGATTTCATAGACTTCTAGCTTTCGCACACATGGTCTACAAGATATTGTTAGTACTCTGAGTGTTACCCCTCTGTTTTCCTTTTTGCCATACCTTGTTCCCCTTTCTCTTAAATGTGCCTATTCCCATCCCCCTTCATTTCTATCACTCTGCTTCATTTATTGATTTCCACCTGGAGGGGTCCTATCCCTTTGGGGTTTCCATACTCTCTACTTCAGCCTGTTGGGGACAGCTTCTACCTCCCAGATTTCTTCTATCACCCACCCTCAGCTACTTTAAATGTTCATCAAAGTAACAATTAAACCATCCACCAAGAACTGGATGCAGGCCATTGCCCCTGTATCAGCCCTTATTCGTCTAGGTGGATCCCCAGTGCCAAATGTAGCCAAACCCCTCTTCTCTGCACCATTCCTTCAGCCATGGATAGAAGTTCCTGGTGCAGAGAATCCTCTTCTCTCCCCTGTCTTAGATGGGCAGCACCTCAGTGAAAGCCATGGAGTGTGCTCCATAAGACACCTCCCCTGCTCCCTAAACTCCCGCTACCCTATCCCAGCCACATCCCCAGCCAGATCATTGGTCCCCAGGTTGAAAATGACATCCATAACTCCATTCCACCCTGCTGCCCCAGAGATCCCAAGATCTGCTGCTCATCCCTCCTGGCTTTGACACCCCATAGGCTCCTGACCTTCCTCTCCTCCCTTCCTATTCCCAGATTTATCCCCCTCACAATCAAGTCCCCCACCAGAAGTTGCTTCTTCCTTCTCCTCTGGGGACATCTATCATCTTTTTTGGGTCTCGACTATGGAGGACCCCCACATCCTCCCTGTCCACTATCACTGGCACCTCCTCCTATCAGTCCCACACCACAAGAGGAATTTTGTAGTTGTACCAGTGGAGAAATACACCTCTGAACCATCACTCCCCTCCTTCTAGAGACCATCATTGTCCAGCAAGCCATTCCTCTTCCTTGGCATCCTCTGTGGTAACAGTGGCAGCCTTGGTGGCCCCTGGGTAGAGGTGGAGGTCTGTGGAATCCTATTCAGTTTGGCCTACAGGTTAGTGACTTTCTCCCTCAGCTCAGAGAGGTGTGTACAGATGGGGCAGCACAGCAGTCTTTGGATGGTCTTTCTGAAAACTTCCACCCCACAGCCATTGCACTGCAACACTCCCAGCATTTCCATTTCCTACTCCCCCTATGTTACTTGGAAATACTTACTCCTGGGAGACTGGATGAGGGCTAATATAGCCCCACTCCACAAAAATGGAAACAGAAGGAAGGCTAGAAATTACAGTCCTGTCAGCCTGACTTTGATAGTGGGCAAAGTAATGGAATCACTACTGAAGGAAAGGATTGGGAAATACTTTGTTTCCAGTGTTCTTTAGGATCTGAGGCAACATGGATTCAAAGGGGGAGTTCTTGCCAGACAAACCCGATTGAGTTCTTTGACTGGGTAATCAAGAATGTGGATCAGAAAGCAGCAGTGAACATAACCTACCTAAACTTCAGTTAGGCATTTGATACTATTCCACATAGAAGACTGGTGAGTAAGTTGAGAAGCCTGGGAGTGAGTACTAAAATAGTAAGATGGGTAGAGAGCTGGCTGGACAACAAGAGTCAGAGGGTGGTGGTAAATGGCATCCACTTTGGAGAGGACCAAGTGACCAGTGGAGTGCCTCAAGGGTCAGTACTAGGCCTTGTCCTAGTCAGTGTCATTAAAAGGGCCATGGCAGAAGGACTGAAAGGTAAGGTATGCCAGTATCCAGTGAGTGCAGTGACTGAATATAAGTGATCGTCAAAATGGTGACTCATATTCAGCACTATCCCCATGGGCTACACTGCAAGGGTAGTGACCCTATACAAAAGTGAGCTTAGGGAAGGGTGACAGGAAGGGGGATATAGCGAGAGGAAGGGGAGGGATACAGAAAGGGTTTGTAGGGGAGTGGTGTGCCAGCTGCTGGCAAGCTAGCCATGTGGTGTGGTGGTAAGGGTGGGCATCTCTGGTGCAGCAGTTACTGGGTTCAGGGCAGGGGACAGAGAGATAATATTTTGCTGCTGTCTTTGGCTGCCTTTATTTTTTTGTGCAAAACTGGAGTGCCACTCCCTCCCTAACATGCACCCCTCTGGAGTTAGGAATCTATAGTCAGAGGGTGTTGAGATGGGGCAGAGCCTCCACAAAACACTTAGTGTTGTTGCCTGATGTTGTCATCGCATGTATATTGCTGATGTGCTTTTCGGCAATATACACTCACCATAATAGCAATCACTATTTGTGATCACTATTATGACATGGAACCAAATATACCTGTTCGTAGATAACAAAAAAATCTGCAACAAAATAGACACACTGGGGGGGGGCTGAAAGAATGAGAGAAGGTCTAAAAAAATGGAAGAATAATCACTGGTTTGGCAGCTGGGCTCCATCGCAAAAAAGTGTAAAATCACTTAGTTTGGGCACAGAAATCTGAGGGCAGCATATCAACTGGGAGGAGACTTACTAGCAGCCAGAAAACTGGAAAGGGACCTGGGGTAATCATTTCTGATGACCTGAAGGTAGCTACACAGTGTGCAAGGCAGTGGGAAAGGCTAGCAGGGTGCTTGGATGTATAGGCAGGGATATCACCAGCAGAAAGAGATAGGTAGTAATATCTCTGTATAGATCACTAGTGAGACCCTACCTCAAGTACTGTGTCCAGTTCTGAAGGCTCCACCTATGGAAGGACACAGGATAGAGACAGTACAAAGGAGGGCAACCAAAATGGTGCAGAGCCTGCATCAGAAGCCCTATGAAGAAAGGTTTGAGGAATTAAATATGTACTCCCTAGAAGAAAGGAGGGAATGGGGGGTTATGATAGAAACATTCAAATATGGGAAGTTGATTCCACCTCCTGTTGGGGGGGAGAGGCAATTGGCTTCTGTATTATCTCCCCTCCTTTTTTTTCTTTTCTTCATCTAGTTTTTTCTCTTCCTTATGTGATTTTGGTCCTTATTGTGCTCTGGGAGGGTGAGTGGTGGCTCGGGGGTTGTGTAGGGGTGGGGGGTGTTTGGGATGTTTCTTATTATTGTTTTTAATAATTGATCTTACTGTTCTGATCATTATCATTATTTTATGTGCTTGTATTTGACTTCCTGATATATGTAGCTTGTCAGCTGCTGTTTGATGGTCTATATCTTTCTTGTTATAATCTTAATAAAGTATATTAAATTGAAAAAAAAGAAACATTCAAATTCCTCACAGGTATAACATGGTACAGGGAGGGAGCATTTTCCAGAGAAAGAGATGCTCGAAGACAAGGGATCAGACTATGAAGTTGAAGGGAAGGGGGAGGCTAAGAGGAAATGTAAGGAAGTTCTTCTTCATGGAAAGGATGGTGGATGCTTGGAACAGCCTCCCAGAGGAGGTGGTTGGGGTTAAAATGGATACAGGATTCTAGAAAGCATAGGGTAGACACAAGGGGATCTTAGAAGCAAGGCAAGAGGGATGCAAACTGGACACTGAGTAGGGTCTGTGGTGGCACTGTAGATAAGGAAATAGGGAAGACTATGTGTTTCAATAGGTCCTTATCTGCCTACAACTTCTATGTTTCTATGTTACACACCCTTAACCTTGATAGGGTGTTTCTAGTTTTCCACTTTTGTTGTTTGTTATGCCCCTTGCATACCAACCCTAGCTAGGGTGTTGCTCCTAGTCCCTGTTTTGGCTTATCCTTTTTACCTTCCACCTACCCCAGCAGTGAATGCAACAATAGGAGTGAACGAGTACCTTATCTTAATCAACTGGCAGAGTCTTCCCCTCCCCTTCTTCCTCCTACCAATGCCTGCCAATGACTAGGATGCCAGTCTCACCTCTGTTCCACTCCTTCACTGTTCCACTCACTTGGTGGGACACAAACATGCTGGAACATGTTTGACATGGATCCCTTTATAGAGGACAAGCTGTTTCCTGCTTGCCTGCTACTGGGTGCTTCTGCTCATGTGGGCCCACTGGCCCCAAGCCTGCCAAAAATGGCAGCGCTTCTCTTTTCTGTCACATGAAAGAATTACAGCAGAAAAGGTTAGTACAGCTCTTTTTTATCCCACTACCAGTGTGATTTTGATCCTTAAAGTCTGGTGCTTTTCCTCCTCCACAAAAGCACTAGATAGATAGATAGATAGATAGATAGATAGATAGATAGATAGATAGACAGACAGATAGATAGATAGTGTTGTGCAAAATTGGGAGATTTCACTGGGTAAAATATTTCACTGAATTTGCGCATTCAGTGAAATATTTCACTGGGTGAAATGTGAAATTTCGCCCTTTGAGTGGGTGAAATTTCACCCATGAACTGGTGAAATTTGAGGCTCGTGGGCAAAGGTTCACCACCCACGGGACAAATTTCTTAATTTTGCCGCTGGCCCCCAAATCTTTAATTAATAAAACAATCCCCTCCCATGTCCCTGGTGTCTAGTGCCCCCCCGACTGATCACTGGCTGAATTCAAATTAAGAACTCTCCCTCCTCCCCAGTCACCCTGAGCCATGGCTCAGTATCTTAGCTTGTACAAGCATGTGCTCATTCACAGAGTGCTCAGACGGGCTGCCCACCGTGGAGTTGAGTGGAGGGCTATACTGGTGGCCCGATTGGGGTATGGGGAGGAAGGTGGGCTCAGCCTCTGACTTAAGACAGGGTGGGGGTTTTGGGGTCCACTAGACACCAGGGACAGGGGAGGGGATTATTTTTTTTTACTAAGGTACGGTGCCGGGGTTTAGGGTGACTGGGGGAGGCGGGAGGGTTCTTAATTGAATTCAGCCAGTGATCAGCTGGGGGGGCACTAGACACCTGGGATATGAAAGGGGATTGTTTTTATTTTTTACTGAGATATGGGGCCAGCACTCAGGGTGACTGGGGGAGGAGAGAGGTTTCTTAATTTGAATTTGGCTGGTGATTGGCTGGGAGGATCACTACACACCAGGGACTCAAAGGAGTACCTAGAGATGTGGGTGAAATTGTGGGCAAAATTTTACAATTTTGTGAAATATTTCATGTGGAGAAATTATTGATTTCATGACAATTTCACCAGCAAAATAAAATTTTGTAATATCTCTATAGATATATAAATAGATAGATTATGTAATGTACTCTGTGCTTGTCTGGTATACGTATGTCTGAAGGGTATTCCACAGGACCATGGTCACTCACAGCTGAAACTGCCTTAATACTGCCTAATTTCTGTCAGGATGGAAGTTTAAAAGCTAGCAGCTTTCAGTCCATGGAATGCAAAGTCCTAATGAGATTTTTTTTTTGGGTGGGGGTGCAGGTTCTTACAGATATTAGAAGGATTCAGATTATTAATGGTAATGTGTACCTTTATACTTATCATTATTTTCATGAGCCATTTTCTGCTCGATTTAGTGTTTCACAATCAGTGTGAAACTTCCCAGTACATCCTATACTTTGAAAATTCTAATATGTATTACCATGAGTCTCCTGACAAACCATGACATGTCAGTCTCACTGCATTATGCTGCAAGTGATTCTGATGCCTGTGTTGATGTCTGTGACTCAACAGTTTTAGTGTTGCCCTCTGATCCCAATTCCCCACTGGATATAATTTCAGAATTATTGCCTGCATTTTCGTTATGACTAATCACATGGTAAATTCATATATGTAAGAGGCAAGGTCTCTACATGAAAAGAGAACCAGCATTTAAATGTAACAACCATTTGTTATAATTTCATCTCAAATTATATAGATTAAAAAAATGTTTTTTTGTTGGAACTTTAGAAAGTGACTCCAGGAGTTAAAACAATGTGGGGGCATGTAAACAGGATTCTCCATGTCTGGGGAATACTATGGGTGTAATATGGTCTGTAATCTTATGCCATCCAAATTAAATGAATGAAATAGGCTTCTAGTCAAAATGCTATAAAAAGTTGCTCTATCAATGGAAAATGTCCATAATAAAGGACATGTTTTAGAATGTATTACTTTATAGAAAAAAATTACACAAAGACCCTGCAAGACATGAATCAGAAAATAAGACTTAAAGCAGCAGTGCAACGGAACTGGGCAAAAAATGTGGCTCTATGTTTTCTTCACTATAAAAGATTTCAAGCATCTTCCAGTTTTATTTGGTGGTACCATTTTTTAATTACACCAAAATTAGAATATTGTATAAATCTTTTAATTGAGTGTTTTCTCAAGAAAAAAAGATTGCTGCTACATTTTGCATAGAGATAGTGTTGTAGACCTGGCAAGGGTTAGGAAAAAAAACTCATGGTGTGCAGCAGAGGAGGTACCTAGATATGCACATTTGACAGGTGTGCTAATATTTTTCTTAATTTTAGCTAAAACTAGCTTTTTTGGAAAAACAGATTTTTCATGCACCGCTGCTTTAAACTGGTAAACTGATTTCAGTGATCATATAAAAGACAATCCTTTTTAGATTTTTCATTACAGGAACATGACTATTTCTGCTGAGGGGTTCAATAAAATTCTAAGTACCTCTTCATGTGAAAGAGTATTGCTCAAAAATATTGGCCAGTACATTGTACTTTATGGAAGACTATTTTGAACAGTACAGCAATATGTGAGGAAGATTTTCAAAGTCATCTTGTCCACAGTCACATTTTAAACTCTTGTTACAGATTGACTCTGAGTTTTTGTTATTTTGGAACCTACATTGCTAAACTTTAGAAGGATAAGTTTCTAACCTGAATTTCAGAAAAATTTGTCTTTCAGTGCAATCCGAGTGAAAAAGTAGATATAATTCTAAAGTGTGACATATTTTGTTTTGCATACCAACTATGGGTTTTTAGTGTTCCAATTCTGTATGTGTCAGGGATTCCTGAAATTCTTTTAAGTTTCTCCATGATTACTAACAAATAATCAGGAACAATTTTAATACCCTTCTATGACTCTGACCAGAGATGATTAAGTTCAGTTTTTTTTCAAATAGCAATGGAATACACTTAAGCCAAGATAAAACAGAATTTTGTTTTAAACACTGGCCATTTTTATGTTGCTTGCACACATGTGCAAGAAACATAGTACCATCATCCAAGTTTTCGGAGGTGTGACACCCGTCTTCCAATGCAGTCAGTGTGTTTAAAGGCACGGCCCCAGTTCCTCAATCACTGCTGCAGCTGTCTATGACAGCGTTGAAAATGCAGTGGCATACAGTTAAAAAGGAGAGCTCCACTTCAGTGAGAAGAGCTCCCCCCTTGACACACACACAGGCGTGCATGCACGCACACTGTGTGCTCATGCGCCTTCCCCCTTCCCCCCACACTGTATGGCCAATGGGGGTGCCCAATCCCCCGTCGGCTCCATGCCCCCCAAAGCATCCAGGTGCCATGCTGGGAGCCCACCCCAGCATGGCAAAATGTTTTATGGCCTACGGGGGTGCCCAATCCCTGTCAGCTGCACCCCCCAAAGCATCCAGGTGCCACACTGGGAGCCCACCCCAGCATGGCAAAATGATGTTATGGCCAACGGGGGTGCCCAATCCCCCGTTGGCTCCTGCCCCCCACCAACATCCTTCCAGCTGCCATGCTGGGAGCCCACCCCAGTGTGGCAAACTTCCCTCGTCGTCTTAGGAAATAAAAAAAACCTGTAAATACAAAAACAGTCCCTCAGTGCTTCTCCCTGCCCCCCTCCCACAACCCTCACCCACCCACTGTGCACCCTGCCTCCCCACACACACCCTCACCCCATACTTACCTCTGGAGCTTAGCGTGACTATCTTCGGCGGACCGGGAACATGTCTGCACTCTTCAAAGCCAACCGCGAACTGAAAAAATGCCGATAAGCTGTGTAATGAGATAGATAGGATTTTTTCAACTTTATTGCATATCTCAGGCATTTTTGGGACTTTTGGGCCCAAATTTTTAACATGGGGTTTTTGGGACCCCTTCTCATGATTTCTTGCACTGTCATGGCGTTAATTGGGCCCAAAGGGTGATTTTGCGGTCACTACGGGAAATCACCTTTTGGGACCGATTAATGAAATGACACTGCCAGTGTTCATAAGGTGGGCTCTCAAAAAGTCTATGTTGAAAATTTGGTGAAAACATTCCTACAAATGACTGTTTTACGAGCGTGTGTTGCGCAGTTCCTACGCATGCTCATAAGTTCACAAATTTTCAATATTTTCACTCCAGACTTTCAACATTACCATTTTATCACACCTCCTTTTGAGCAGTACAGCTGTCATTTTTCACATCTCATCCAAAATGTGTTTCTGCCCATGTAGCGCACAATGGCGCAGTTGGTGTGTGAAATCAGTGTATGGGACACATTAAGAAAATCACAGTGACACTGTTCATGAGCAGAGGTCTTAAAATGGCAATGTTGTAAATTTGGTTAAAGAATTCCTAAAAATGACTGTTTTATGAGCGTGTGTTGCGCAGTTCCTATGCACGGTCGTAAGTTCGTGAATTTTCAATATTTTCACTCCAGATTTTCAACATTGCCATTTTACCACACCTCCTTTTGAGCAGTACAGCTGTCATTTTTCACATATCACCCAAAATGTGTTTCCGTGCATGTAGCAAACAATGGCGCAGTCGGTGTGTGCAATCAATGTTTGGGACAGATTAAGAAAATCACAGTACTCCTCCCTCTCAGAGCATCTCCTCTCTGATACCCGAGGTATCCCCACTTTCTGGGTCTTCTGGTGTAATCTCTAAACTATATCAGGTTTTGTTTCACAAAAAGTTCGGGGGCCCATTTGGGCCATCAAGATTTTGGAGTAACTTTTTCCCCCAACTGCAGTTAGATTGGTATTCTCTCTGGAAGTCACGTCACCAATTTATCTCTCAGGATAGACTGTGTCTCATGCAATATCATATATTGCATAACCTATACTATTCCCCAATTAAGCTCCACAAGTGGGACTACTTAGACTCCAATAAATGCAATAAATGTTTGCAAGATGAGGGCACACTTTTTCATATGCTTTGTTCTTGCCCAAGTATTTCCACCTTTTGGGTTTCAATCCAAACTTCCTTAGACCCCTTGTTGGGCCTTCAAGAATACTTTATCCCTGAGGTATGTGTGTTGAGGGACCTGTCTACTATTAGAGTCAAGGTGCGCAAATTTCATATATCCATGGTTACCCTGTCGGCTAATAAAATAATTCTCCATCATTGGAAAGACAGGTACGCTCGTAAGTTCACAAATTTTTAATATTTACACTCCAGATTTTCAACATTGCCATTTTACCACACCTCCTTGTGAGCAGTACAGCTGTCATTTTCACATGTCACCCAAAATGTGTTTCTGTGCATGTAGTGCACAATGACGCATTCAGTGTGTATTCAATCAATGTGTGGGACAGATTAAGAAAATCACAGTGACACTGTTCATGAGCAGAGATCTTAAAATGACTATGTTGAAAATTTGGTGAAAAAATTCTCTTCAGATGTTCTGCAATATTATTAATGAAGACATTGAACAGACCTGCCCCAGGACTGATTCCTGCAGCACCCCACTGGTCACCCCCTCTCCCTAGACTGCACACCATTTACCACCACTCTCTGCCTCCTGTCTGTTAGCCAGTTTCTAACCCAGTTTACCACCCTTTCCCCCATGCCCAGCCTACCAAGCTAGTTTATCAGCCTCCTATATGGGATGGTGTCAAAGGCTTTGCTGAAATCAAGGTAAGCGTTGTCCACTGCCCCACCCTGATTCACTTCCTTTGTCACACAGTCAGAGAAATCAACCAGATTTATCTGACATGATGTCCCCACTGTGAATCCATGTTGTCTATGGTCCTGAGCTCTGATGGCATCTAGCTGCCCCCCTATCCTTTCTTTAAGCAATGTCTCCATGATCTTCCCCACTACTGAGGTGAGGCTGAATGGCCTATTGTTCCCTGCCTCTTCCCTGCTGCCAGACTTGTGTAGAGGGACTACATATGCCCTCCTTCAGTTCACTCATGTTGAATAACTCAGTGAACATGGCTGCCAGAGGTACTGCTGTCTCCCTTCGCAGTTCTGTTAATATCCTTGGGCGTATGCCATCTGGTTCCATCGCTTTGTCTGCCTTCAATTTAGTAAGCTCCTACAGGACTGTCTTGCCTTTGAATGGACTATTGTCCACCTCTTCACCCCCTTGGCAACTGCTGTACTACTGTGGCCTTTGCCCCTCCCACTCTTCTCTGAATACTGAACGGAAAGACACAGTGGATGTCTTGGGAGGAAGGCATGGAACTATCACTTCCAAATACCTAAACAGCACATACAAGCAAGCAAAATTCAGCATTGACAAATGCTTGTCTTATATACATCTCCTAGCTAATATGTTTGAATACATATTAATGCATTTGAGCCAGTAAAATAGCATCCCAGATTTAGCTAAATATTCTATTTTAGATCTTCCTAAATCAGTTTTCCCAATTTCTGATGGTATTGATCTAGAAGTTTGAAGAATGGACCTGTGAAGCTGCAAAAATGGCTTCTTGATGAGATCATAATTCTCTCGGTCCCAAATCTCAGACATATACAGTGCTATGCTGTACATTTTCATTTCTTCTGCATGTAATACAGAAGGGAGAGAGTACCATCCCAAATTTAGAGTTAAATCTCAGCAAAGCAATTTTAATTTGTATTAGTTTATTTGTAGTAGAGGTTTTATGTTTTAACCAAGAACTGTTATTAGAAAGTTTAAATCTAGGTAACAATAGGAGGAGACAGTGTCTAATGTTATTTTACTAATATGACATTTCTAATGTAGGGTCCTGTTGCTATTTAATAAAGTTTGGCTTTTCTTAGTATTAATTGTCAACCTATTTTTGTGACAATATTTTTCTAAAAGGTTTCGTTTTTCACTTAGTCCAAAGGGACCTACTGAAATAAGAACTAAGTCACCCATGTACATCATTGCAGGCAATAAAGTCCCTTTTACATTAAGTGAATGAACAAGATTTGTTAAATCAGATTGGCTGGAAGTGTAGCCTAGAGGTTAGAGTAACATGCTGCAAATGAGATTGGTATGTCCATCAGACCTAGGTTTGAGCCCCACATCCTTCAGGTGCATGTTGTGTGACTCTCTGCAAGTCATTTAACATCCCCAGTACTGTCAGGTCACCCCTGAAAATAGGCACTTTTGCCTAGTGGGCCTTACCTGGTTACCAAAGAATAACAAACCAACAAAAAAACAAGCATTTGTCAATGTTGAATGTTTGCTTGCTGGTATTAGCATTGGAAATGCAGGAGTTAGACAGATGCAGAATGGGAATGGCAGTGAGGTACTGAAGTTCACGCCAACCCCACCTCCATCCTGTAGAAGTGGGCAGACATCGGGGTAAGTGTTTGGGTCGTCACCCATGACGGTCATTCCATGTCACCTCACCCTATTCTGCAGACACCAACATGTGTTGAGGAGTGCCTCAGGGTGTTTGGCTTTACAGTCACCCCATTCCTTAAGGACATACGCCAAAATGGGCACAGCATAGGAGAAGGGGTGAAGTCTGGGGCTGAAGAGTCCAAGGTACACCTTGATGCCTGTCAGTGGCTGGGGGTGGGATGGCATGAGCAGTACAGTTGGCAATCCAAAGGCACACCCTGATGCCTGTCTACCTGTACAGGGTAGGACGCTATGGTTAGAAACCCTAATGCCTCAGGCATTTGTTGGTATTCACAGTACACATTTTTAACATGGCTTTTTTGTGAACCCACCTCATGAAAGCATTTAGGACCTCTTCTCATGAAGAGTGGCAGTGTGATTTTGTCAAGGTGTCCCAAACATTGACTTCCAACAGCATCAGTGCCATGCTGCACCACATGTACGAAAACACAGATCGGGCAGAATGTGAAGAATGACAGCTGTATCATCCATACGGAGGTGTGAAGATTTGGCAATGCTGAAAATCTGTAGTGGGAATATTAAAAATGCTCACACTTCCAAGCGTGCATGGAAACTGTTCAAGGCATGCTTGTAACACAGTCTTTTTATGGACTTTACTCACCAAATTTTCAACAAAGGCATTTCAGGCAGGATGTGAAAAATGACAGCTGTGCTGTTCATAAGGAGGTGCCAAAAAACGGCAATGTTGAAAATCTGGAGTGAAAATATTGCAAAATCGCTTGTAAAACAATTTCTTGGATTTCTTCCACCAAATTTGCAACATAGACTTTTTGAGAGCCCGCCTCAAGAACACTGACACTGTCATTTCATTAATCAGTCCCAAAAGGTGATTCTGCACAGTGACCCGAAACCACCTTTCAGGACTGAATAACGCCATGACAGTGCCTGAATTCATGAGGAGGGGTCCCAAAAACCCCATGTTGAAAATTTGGTGCCAAAATTCCCCAAAATGCCTGAGATATGCATCAAAGTTGAAAAAAAACTATTTATGCCATTATACAGCTTACCAGCATTTCCTCAGTTTGTGGTCAGCTTTGAAGTGTGCAGATGTGTTCCCGGTCCACCGAAGATCGTCACACCAGACTCCACAGGTAAGTATGGGGTGAGGTGGGTGTGGGGAGGCAGGGTTCACAGATGGTGGCCGTGGGTTGCAGGAGTGGTCAGGGAGGCTATGAGGGACCATTTTCATTTTTGTACAGGTTCAAAAAAATAAAAAACATTGCAGGACTTTTTTTTTACAAGGGCATGTAGCACGCTGGGGGGGCTCCCAGTGTGCCAATGGTGTTGTTTTGGGGGAGGCAGCTGTAGCAGATGGGGATTAGTGTCTTCATTTGGCACAAAGAGTTGTAGGGGCGAGGGGATTGGGCAGCTCTGGCACAAATCTTTGTGGTTTTATGTGTGTGGGGGACATTATGACTGAGTGGGTCTCCATCAGCAAATCAAACTTGACGGGACATAAGCTGATGGGGAGTGGGCTCCCCCATTGACATTTTAAATGCAGACGGGACTGAAGCCAACAGGGATTGGGGCCCCCTTCTGCAAACAAAAACTGTTCTGGGGGGAGGTGCATGCTGCTGAGTGGGACTGGGCACCCCCTCGGCAGTGGGGGTTAATTAATATTGTTTGTGAACACGGCGGCAAGCCGCTGCCATGTTCATAAACAATATTATACTTGGCAACGTTCCGCCAAGCAATGACAGGTTGCTCCCTCATTGCAGCGGGATGGCTGTCGCTGCAATGATGAGGTGGCCCCTGATTGCTTTGGTGAAAACATTACACGTTGGTGGTACTTTTGGAAGCCAGTGTCATCAGCACACTGTGCCTCCATTGGTGCACCACTGTGAAGCCCCCAAAAACAATGCCTCCATTTGCTGCCACACTGCCGCGCCTCCACAACCCGCTTCTCTCCTAAGCTGTCACATAATGTTTCTTGAGCATGCGCGCAAGCAAACATAAAAAGAGAGAAGCATTGGTAAATCATTGATGAAATGATTAAATAAGAATGGGACTAGGAGACAGCCCTGCTTTACCCCAGTATTCGATTTAAAGGTTCCGGAAGTATTACTGCTTAAATTGTAGGTAACTGATGTCCCATTTTTGCAATTTAAGTTTATGATAATCATATGAATACTATGATTCATTTTTAAAGCATAACATTTTTTCTCAAAAGAGTAGTCTGGAAACACCATCTAAAGCTCCCTTAAAGACTGTGAAAGGTAAAAACAGAGGGAGGCATTTTTTGCTGTAATATTGTTCCATGATGTAATACAAAATGAAAGATTGATCAGCTGTGGAGTAACTTTTTGTAAAACCTGCTTGATTCTTGTTTAGTATTTTCTGTTTTTTTCTTAACCAATCAATCAAAACAAATGTATTCTACTTAGAGTTACTCAAGCATGGGCCATGCCCCCCCCCAAGGTGAACCAGCTGCTCTCATATTATTATGTTCAGACAGCTCAAATCGGCCTCTTTCCCCTCCCCCCGTTTTCTTTTTTTTTTTGGTAACTGTTTGGTTGCAAAGGTTAGCACTGAGACATTAAGCTGTGCAGGTGATATCAGAAGAAGGAGTGGGGAGCAGGGAGGCACTATTTTTCTCAGTTTACCCCCTTCCCCTCTACAACTGCTGCCCTTGTCTCCCTCACTCTGCATCTTCCATCAGCTTCCCAAGGGAGGGATTACATTCCCCCTTTTTCTCTTTTTTTTTGCTTTATTCTCCTCCTCCTCCTATCAATGGCTACAACAGTTTGTCCCTGCAACTCTGTTATCCATATAAACTTACTACAAGGCCCCACAACAACAGGTATAGGTTCCTCTTCTCTCTGTCTATGAAAATGAGTACCCCCGTCCCTCTGCACCTGGGTCTCAGAGGCAGGCCGCTGGCCTCAACTGTGGCCAGTAGTATGCCCCCTGCTTCCCAACTTAAGTAGCCAACTGGCTATTGTACATAGTTTGTGTGTTCTTACTAGCAGAAAGCTAGCTGAATTTGCTCTATGGTTGTTGTTTGCTGTTTATAATTGTCAGTCACTTGGTTTTCTTTTCTGGTGTTCCGTCTTTGGTGAGACACAGATACTGCTGGCTCCATATACAGTCACACTGTGGCCCGTACAGTACATGCTTGGGTTCCCAGCTTACTTCCTGCAGCCAATACCATTGTCTCCCCATGTCAGTGGTGCATTATTTCCCTTACAAAAGCCAAATGGATGATGTTACTGCTTATACCTGGACTGTGAGGGGGCTTAATGCACCTACGAAGTGGAGACAGGTGATTTCACATTTAGGGAAACTGCAGGCAGACCAGGCTTTCCTGCAGGAAACCAAGCTGGCTAAAAAGGATAGTGGGAGACTCAAATTAGACTGGGTGGGTCAGGTAATACATGCCTCGGCATCCACAAAGAAATGTGTGGGTGGCAATTCTGAGCTTCAAAAAATTGCAGTGGGTGGTGCAGAACATAGCCAGGGATAAAGAAGGTAGATGGGTCTTTGATGGAGTTGATACTCCAGAAGGCTCTTTGCTCCTGGGCACTATACATGGCCCAAACCAGGACTCTCTGAATATTTTTCTCACACTAGCGCACTGAATAGGGGAAATGGCTTCTAATGACATACCGATAATACTGGGTGGGTATTTTAATTTAACACTAGATCCCATGCCAGGCAGGAGCCCCTCCATTGTAGAACCCCACTCAAGTGGATTGGCCACTCTGAGACTCCTTGTGAAGCATATGGCCCTTACTGACATATGGAGATCCTTCCACCCCAGAGACAGGGATCTCTCTTTTCACTCCCTGGTGCATTATTCCTCAGTTGTACTGACTTCTGGTTAATGTCCCCTGCCATAATGAGGGAAGCTGTTGCCACCTCAATCCACCCCATAATTATCTCCAACAATGCACCGGTTCAACTTACTTTCACGCATGGCACCCCATCTCCACATTCCCCATCATGGAGATTGGACCCCCTTCTGTTAAGAGACCTTGATTTCAAACCATGGCTGAGACATGAAGTTTCTACATTTTTTAAGGAGAATCTCATGGCAGATTCCTCCACTGGTAATACATGGGAGGCTTTTAAAGTCACTCGTGGGGTGCTATAATGAAATTTGCACACATTCGGCAGAAAAACAGGGAGCAAACCCTAGCAGACTTGCAACAGGCCCTCAAAGAAGCAGACAATTTGCTGAAAACCTCCCCCCTTTCCACAACACCCCCCAATTGAGACTAAAGGTGATAGGTATTCACTTGCAAATTAATGAATTGGTGGCCAGGAAGGCCGAGATCTCAATCCTTCACTAAAAATAAAAATACTAGGAAGGTGGGGGAAAAGGAGGTAAGATTCTGGTGTTTGGGTTAAGAAAGCAGCAGGTTGAATGGCACATTGTTGCATTAGCTGACAAAAATGGAAAATTGCATACTACATTGTCCACCTGGGAACAGAAGCAGGAGGTTGTTCAGGAAAGAGGTTTGGTTTTATCTTCTGTTTTAACTGAAATATTTGAATAGTTTTGTACTTGAAATTAGTTCTGTGTGTTAAAAATTATTACTTTGAGTTAGAACTGTTACTTCAGCTGCGATATTGTAATTATTGAGACTTGTGTGCTGGGTGTGGGAACACTTGTTTGGCACTGATAATTAGAGTGAAATTTAAATGTGATGTTTGCCTGGTGTTGGGGGGAAGGGTAATTACAAGAATCATCTTGTCTTTCATTGTCCACCTGGGAACAGAAGCAGGAGGTTGTTCAGGAAAGAGGTTTGGTTTTATCTTCTGTTTTAAATGAAATATTTGAATAGTTTTGTACTTGAAATTAGTTCTGTGTGTTAAAAATGACTACTTTGAGTTAGAACTGTTACTTGGGCTGTGATATTGTAACTATTGGGGCTTGTGTGCTGGGTGTGGGAACACTTGTTTGGCAGTGATAATTAGAGTGAAATTTAAATGTGATGTTTGCCTAGTGGTAGTAGAGCCCTTCCACCCACCGTGTTTTGTGGGCTTTCTTAAATACTGAAAAGCCACTGAGGGTTGGAATTCAAGGGCTGTGCATTTTTGTTTGTGACTGAAATTTGAAGCAGCAGGAACTGGTGGGCCTGTGACATCATACGGTACCTGATGTCTGCATACACACACTGGACACACACTGGACTGTATCTGTTTGTGAGACTTGGGAACTTTATTGGTGGGGTTGAAATTGGGTTCATAAATAACTGCAGTCAGTATAGAGAGAGACTGTATTCCAGGGGGAAGGGAATGAGAAAAGGGGTGTGTGCCATTATGAACAGAGAGGGACAAACAGGGTGGCCACATTCGACCATGGCAGGCATCTTTGGAAGGGTTGCAGGCTGCACAGGCTGTGGGATGGCAATAATTCTCAATTCAGCCTGGAGAAAGGGAGGCTGCTCACTCTGTAGACAGCTATCTTGTATTGGGAGTGAAGTATATTGGTTAAGAAGTAAACTGGGGGAGTTGGAGGGGGTGTCCAAGGATAAGGGGTGTGGATATGGGTGGCAGAAGGGATGGGCTGAGAGGAGGTTGGGGCAACACTCAGAAATTACAGGACATTATGTTACAGCAAGCAGGAGGGGGGATATTAGGGACAGAGGACCCTTCGATATGGATGTTGACGCTAAGGGGAAAATGTATGAGGTAAACATTCTGAATATAAAGAGAGTGGAGGGGGGAGAGTCAGGAGGGGCTGTTGTGGGGAAGCTTAGAAGAGCAGACAGTGAGAAGGAAGGGGCTGTTGTGGGGAAGCCTAAAAGAGCAGACTGTGGGAAGGGAGCTCCTAAGGAGAACAGGGCAAGAGGGGAGGAAGAGGGGAAGTTTAGAGGAGCAGTCGGGGGAAACTCAGGTTACTTGATGGAGGATGCCCTAGAGTGCTACAATAAATTTGAGTTACTAAGCAACCTAATGAGGGAGGAAGGGTTTGGTGGAAATGAGGAAACTGATACAGAGGCTGGGGGGAAGGAGTCGGATACCCATGGGGCATCACAGACTGGCAATGGAAAGGATAGAAATAGTCCCAGAGGGAGAAGGGGAAACATAAATGTTAAGCAGATGGGGAGATGCAACATATTGCAGACATGAGGGAGGACAGCACGACTGGAGAGAAACTGGAAGACAAGGAAGTGGGGAGGGGTCCCCTTCAGCAGGGGGATCTGTACCAAGGATGGGGTCCTAGGTAAAGGGGACCCACAGAGGGCCTCTGGAGGTAGGGGTACAATTACAAGTGGGGAGGATGGCAGTGTGGGGGAAGAGGAAACCATCAGGGCCAGGATAAATTGTTCGGATAAGAGAGAGTTCAAGGGGACACCAATTCAGGAGGGGTCTGAGTTAAGTGGGCAAAATAATAAGGAAGACAGAAAGGGGAGGGTGACAAGGGGGTCTCTAACGAGGCAGGAAGACTCCCATGGAATTGAGATCATGAATAAAGGGGGGAATGGGGGGTTGAGAGCACATAGTGGAGGTAACCATAAGGATGATGGCGGTGTTAAGGTTCTGTTATTGGGAGACTCAATGATTAGGGTATCCAGTGGGAGGAACGGGCATGGATGCCATAGCCAGATGAAGGTAGCGAATATCTCTGGGCTGGCAGTGCACAGAGCAAAGTTCATGGTGTACGAACTGGTTAGGGATTGTGGAGGGAAACCAGATTTCCTGGTGCATTTGGGAACTAACGATCTAGAGAGAAATAGCATTTTGGAAATCCAAGCACGGTTCCAAGAACTTGCCAGAGTCTGTCGGGATAATGGATGGAACATTTCCTTTTCAGAGATATTGCCAGTGCCAAAGACCTCAGTGGAGAAAAAAATGAAGATCACGGAGGTTAATGACTGCTCAGGAAGTAAGTGAAAGAGAGTGGGTTGGGGTGTTAGGGAACTGGAAAGGAGCTTGGGAGGCTAAGGACTGTATGCCAAGGACAGGCTTCATCTTGCCCGTTAGGGAAGGAAGTCCTAAACAGGCGGTGGCTGACTACATTCAAGAAAGTTGGAGTTAAAACTTGTGAGGGGAGGATAAGGGAGGGGCTGACTAAGCCCTCTCCTCCAGATGAGGGGAGTAGCCTTCACACCCAAGGGGGGAGGGAGAAACAGACTTGGGGAGGAGGTTTCAGGAGGAGCAGATGGAGGATGGAAGTATAAGGAACCTGGTTGGGGTTTGACAAAGGGGATCTGGGATAAGGGGTTGGGGGTGGTGTTAGTAAATGCCAGGAGCTTGGGAAACAAGTTGCCAGAGTTCCAGACCATGCTGTTCAGTGGGGGTGGACGTGGCAGCGGTTACAGAAATGTGGGCCAACAAATACCATGACTGGGACCTAAACGTGCAGGGGTTCACTATGATTAGGAAGGATAGAAAGGAGGGCAGAGGGGGTGGAGTGGCTATGATCATTAGAGATGACATAGAAATTGCTAAGGTAGAAGAGGCAGAGGGAAACGTAGAGGCCTTATGGGTCACCTTACGAACCCCAGCAGGAGGTAAGGTCAAGCTTGGTGTAGTATAACGGCCCCCGGATGGGTGATGTTCTGGAGGATGGTTTTCTGGACAACATCATTGCCCAGTGTGGACCAAAAGGGGAAGGAGTGGTGTTGATGGGCTACCTTAATAAGCCAGGTACAAACTGGGGAACCATGTCCTCTAAGGTGGCAAAGGAGCAGAGGCTGCTGGATGGCTTCCAGGATGTGTTTTTAACACAGCATATGATAAAGCCCATAAGGGAGGGGCATGTCCTGGATGTGGTTCTGGCAGATGGGGATCTGGTATGGGACCTGCTTGTAGAGGATCCCTTGACTGAGAGCAACCACAATACTGTCTGGTTTCAAATAAGCATGGGGGGAGGGGGGAGAGATCTAGGACACTGGCGGTGGAATTCAGGGAGGCAGACTTTATGGGCATGGGAAATATTCTCAAGGATCACTTGAGGGGGATTACATCAATGACAAATGTGGAAAAGAGTTGGGAGGTCATAAAATGGGGACTTCATGAGGCAGTCAGGACCTGCACTAAGGTGAAGCATAAGGGAGCAAGGTCACATAAACCATGCTGGTGGTCCAGTGAGGTTCAGGTAGCAGTCAGAGAAAAGAAGGCTGCCTACAAAAAATATTAAACAAGAGAGGATAGGGAAAAGGAAATGTACCATCTTGTATCTAGAAAAGTCACTCGGATGGTGAGGGGGGCAAAGTCCAGTAAAGAGCAGTGGCTGGCACAGGGGATACATGGAGGGAAAAAGGGGTTCTTCCAGTACATTGGGGAGTGGAGAAAACTAAGAGCCATCTTGGCAGATTGAGATCAGAAGGAGGGTGGGTGGAAGAGGCGAGGGACCAGACAGAGGTATTAAATAAGTGCTTTGCCTCTGAGTTCACTAGGGAGGGGGATGGGATATCTACAAAGTAAGGCATGATGGGGATAGAAGCGGTAGTGAGTGGGATCAGGGGAGCAACAGAAATGGAGCAAGATGGAGGGAGAGGTACCCCAGGGGTGTCACATCAGGATAAGGATAAAAAGGCCAGTAAGGTGGATGGGACGGATGATGCTATCTCCACCAAAAGGGTGCAGTTAGCACTCAAGGCCCTAAAGAAAGATAAATCTCCTGGGCCAGATGGCATTCATCTGAGAGTACTGTGGGAATTGGCGGACATACTGGCTGCACCCCTGGAAGAGTTCTTCAACAGGTCACTTGAGACAGGGAGGGTACCTAGGGATTGGCGAGAGGCACATGTGGTGCCAATCCATAAACGGGGGTCGAGGGAAGTACCAGGTAACTATAGACCCATCAATTTGACCTTGGTGGTGGAAAAATTAATGGATAGTATACTAAAGGAACGATTGGGGGTGTACTTGGAGGAGGTGGGAGGTCTGGATAGTTGGCAACATGAGTTTGTGCCAGGTAGATCATGTCAAACCAATCTTGTGGAGTTCTATGAATGGGTAACATCAGAACTGGACAGGGGAAAGCCTGTGGATGTATTATTCTTGGACTTCAGCAAGGCGTTTAATTCTGTCCCCCACAATGGTCTGGTGGAGAAACTGACTGGGATGGGAGTAGGCCCTTTGATGGTCAGACGGATTGAAAACTGGCTAGCAGGATGCACCCAGAGAGTAGTGGTCGGTGGGAAGCTCTCAAACCCTAGAGAGGTCGGTAGAGGGGTACCTCAGGGCTCGGTCCTGGGTCTGATCCTGTTTAATGCATACATATTGGACCTCAGGGAGGGTATAGTGTGAAATGAGTCTCTTCGGTGATGACTCCAAGATGGGAGCAGTAGTTGAGGAGGAAGAGGAGAGGTTGGTCCTGCAAGGGGACCTGGTCACCCTTGAAAGCTGGGCTCACACATGGAAATTAAATTTCAATATCACAGAGTGCAAGGTGTTACATCTTGAGCAGAGAAACCCTAAACACAGGTACACCCTGGGAGGGGAGGTGCTGGAGGCCTCAACAGGGGAAAAAGACCTAGGGGTCATGGTGAATGCATGTATGAATAACTCTGAGCAGTGCAGGAGAGCAGCTAGCAAGGCAAACAGGATGTTGGGATGCACTGTAAGGTGGATCACCTCTAGGAGCAGGGAAGTGGTTCTGCCGCTGTACAATGGACTGGTTAGACCACACCTTGAGTACTGTGTACAGTACTGGAGACCACACTTGAAGAGGGACATACAGCTCCTGGAGAGGGTATAGAGGAGGGCAACTAAGATGATATGAGGACTAGGGGATTTGAGGTATGAGGACAGACTTGAGGAGCTCTGCCTGTTTTCATTGGAGGAAGGAGAGACAGGGGACATGATTGAGGTCTTCAAGTACCTCAAGGGAATAAATAGGGTAAACATGGAGGGGATCTTTAGACTAAAGCAGGGAGGTATCACCAGAGGGCATGGTTTGAAGTTGGAAGGTGGAAGGGTGGGGGGGGAGAGGAGGAGGAGGTTTTTCACTGAGAGGGTGGTGGACTCTTGGAATGCGCAGCCTGGTGAGCTGGTTCAGAGATCCACAGTGGAGGGCTTTAAGACAGGGTGGGACAGACACAGAAAGTGGATGTATCAGATGATGGTCTGGACGGGGGGTGGGGGTGAATGATAGGGGTTTCTGGAACACAAGGGAGGGAGGGCCCTGGCACCCAACTAGGGATCTGAGGTTCGAGCAGACTCGATAGACCGTGAAGGCCTAATCTACTGGCAATTAGTATGTTACCCCTGATAGAATTAATTCTATAATGTCAGAATTTTATGAACTTAATGCACGCAGCCAAACTACTACCCACTCTGGTTGTGGCAATGGCCCTGGATTTTGAAAAAGCCTTTGACTTCCTTGAATGGAACTTCATTCATCTGGTATTAAAAACTTTGGTTTGGCCCTGGTATACAAGCATGGTTTGATGCCAATACCATCAACCTACTGCAAGGTTGTTAACAAATGGTTACCTATCTCCCTCTTTTCCTCTGGGATGAGGTACCCATCAGGACTGTCCACTCTCCCTCCTTTTGTGATTGCCGTAGATCTGCTGGCGGCGGTTCTGAGGCAGTCATTGGCTGTTAAGGGGATGGCAATTGGAGATGTGAAATACACAACACTTATGTATGCAGATGACCTCCTACTTCCCCTAGCAGAAATTGAAAAGTCAATTCCTCCCATCCTAATGATTCTATCAGATTTTGCAAAGTTCTCAGGGCTTTGATTGAATCAAGATCAAAGTCCTCCCACTAAATAAACATTGCACCCTTTCACATGCCACTTCCCACAACCTTCAGTGGGTACCTGATTGTATCACATATTAAGGATCTGTATTACCCCTCAAATACCCAAATTATGGGAAGCTAACCTGAAATTGCTGTTGGCCAGTATTTGTCTAGAAATGGATAGATGGTTACCCCTTTGGCTTATCCTAGCAAGGAAAATAACAGCCCTCAAGATGGTAACAGCACCAAAAATTCTATACATCATCTCCCACATTCCCTTGCACCTTTCTGCTATCTGGTACAACAAGATTAATAGCCTACTGGGGCACTTCACACGGGAAGGAAAGAAACCCAGATATGGCAGGCATTAGCTTCAGGCACACTAGAAGGAAGGGGGCTGGAATTTCCCATGGTTTGAGCGCTATAAGTGGGCAATCCAAGTGACACAGACCCTGAAATGGCTAAGCACCTTACATGAGGAAGCACCACAGTGGTATAGTATGGAACTGGCAGTGAGTGGTGCATCTAGCTTATCCCTTCTTCTTTATAATTCTCTGGCTAAGGCCCTAAAGACACATCCCACAATCACTCCTCCTGTGGCCTACTGGAACAAAATATATAGAAATCTTGGCACAGGCCCCACTCCATTCAAGCTTACACCACTGTGGGGTAACCCCAATCTCAGGATAGGAAATACACACTTTCTATGGCAGGCTTGGAGGAACACTGGCATACGTACTGTGTCCGACTTCTGCATGCCGGGCACTCCCATAGTAGATTATTTCCAGGCCCTTAAGGAATGTTTTGGCCTCCCTCAAACTGATAATTGGAACTAGCTTCAAATCCGTTGCTCAGTGGTACATTATTTAACATGTCATATCAACTTGCCAAAGCCAAAACCTTCCTCATTCCAAATCTGGCTTTCCTTAACTAAGGGCCGCTCTAGTGATCTATGCCGCCCTTTGAACTAAGATTCCTTTCCAGTCCCAATCAACAAACTAAATTGAAACAGACCTAGAATCCCAAATCTCAGACAAAAGCTGGTCTTTAGCCTAGAGCCTGGCACATAAGGCCTGACCCTCGCAGCAGACTTATTCAAAATAAAATTATGCAATCTTGGTATAGCACCCCTGCCGCACTACACAAGGCAAAGCTTCTTTCAGACGATAGCTGCTGGAGGTGTCATTCCCTGAAGGGGGACTTGTTACACATCTTATGGGCATGACCTTTGATTCAACCAGTCTGGCAACAGGTCTGTGGCATGGGCCTCCAGATCCTTCATAAACCTTTCGCATTTACACCTGAAACTCTCCTTTTGGGCCTACAGGATGTTACAACCCCTTTTACCTTCAAAGAGCAAATGTGGACCACTATCTTAAGCATGCTAGCTTAGTGATTAATTATTTGTAAATGGAGAACAGCAGATGTCCCCTTAGCCCAAGAGCTGATTACTGCTCTGGCCGAGCAGGACACCCTGGACAGGATGACCCATGTGATTGCTAACACCCCTGCAGCAATACGCTGACTTCTGGGATCCGTTCATGAGCCTACTAAAACCAAAAGTATTGGATAATTCAACTCTTCCATTACCCACCTCAGGTCCCCCACCCTCCCTCCCCATCCAGATACTATATCTGCATCTCACTAGTTCTTTTTTTTTCTGCTCTTAATGATCATAAGACCAATCCAGGCCAACAAAATATTCTCCTTTTCTATGTATGGAACCAACCAGTTAGCAACATTATAACAGACAACCAATGAACCACTGTTTACACTTGGTACTTTGTGTGCTTATTTTTCAGTTTTTTCTGTCTTTATAGCAATATACCTCCTTAAGTTTGATGCAGGCACCCCATGGAACCTGTTTTAAAAGAAATTGCATCCAGCAGTATCCTCGAGTTTCACCTCTTAGAGATGACCTCCTAGTTTTTTATGCGTCAGTGATGCAAGGTACAGAACTTCGATGTTTTTTCTTATTTCTTTTTTTATAAATATATTGGTATCTTGGAGATACAACATAAGTTTAGATATTAGCTCTGAAATACCATAAGTTTAGAGATTAGCTCTGACAGTTATCCTTGTTGAGCCTCTTTCCCTCTTCATGTAACATGGCAGATGTTTGAAGCCTGAGGTGATAGGTGGCACTCTGCACCTATATGATGAGTGGAATCATATGAATACCTCTATCACTGACTGCAGTAGGGTTGCTTGCCTTCAGCACACCCCTTGCTATTTAGTTTTGTAAATTGTACATATCAAAGTTTACACTCTTATTCTGAAAACTATAATAAAAATCTTTAACTGAAAGGGGACCTGTCTATCTGCAAGATATCCTTGTCCTCTACCGTCCACCCCAGGTACTCTGTTCTGCTGGAGGAGGCCTCCTTGGAGTTCCCAGGGTTAGGCTGAGGCATTCCGGGGACAGGGCATTCTCAGTGACTGTATCTACCCTGTGGAACTCCTTGCCTGCTTATATGAAGGAGGGTCCCTTGGTAGAAACCTTTAAGAAGGACCAGAAGATGCACTTGTTCCAGCAAGCATTTATTGATTAACTGTATGATTTTAATGGGATAGACAGAGAAATTGTATGCTTCATTAATATATACAATATATATATATATATATATATATATATATATATATATGTAGTGTATGATTCTAAATAATTGTACTTTTGTTGTTTTGTACAGCACCCAGAATCTCCAGAAATGGGTGCTTTTATAAATAAAATATGTCTGTCTGTCTGTCTGTCTGTCTATCTATCTATCTATCTATCTATCTATCTATCCATATATCTATGAAGAGGATGACACAGTCTGTAATTTTGTGCTTGTACCTTGACTTAAAGCAGCAGTGCAATGTAAAAAGTTATTCCAAAAACCTAATTCTCTGCTACTTTTAAAAAAGATATTTGCAGAATTGTTGATTTGGGTTTTCTGGATGCTTCTATGGTGTATACTGTACATGTGCATTTTGTCTGGATTCTTACCCTTCTGGTCCTCAATATTATTTCTATACAAAAATGAGGCAGCCATCTTTTTTCTTGAGAAATAATTACATTAAAATGTTCATAAAATTCTTAAATGACACTGAAAACTGGAATTTTACCACTAAAATAAACTGGAAGGCATCTGGCATCAGTCAGGAAGAAAAACAAGTGGGTCAAATTGTAGCCCATTTTCATTGCACTGCTGCTTTAATAATACTTCGGAAGGTTTATTCTCAATGATAACTGAGAAAAACTATTTAAGGTGGGTCCATTTTTTTGGATGGCTATTCTGTCATAAATGGAATACCCACCGCATCTGAATCTAATGGTTGTTTTTTCACGGCTGCAACATCTCTTATTGTGAGAAAGATAGAAACCACATGACAGGGACTAGTTTTAGACAGTTATTCAATTGGACCATGCACAAATTTCATTTTCTAAAAAGCAAGGGTTTTGCAGTTAGAGTATTGTAGAGACATGAATGGAAAGCAATGCTGGCTACAGATCAGGGTTTGAATAATTTCTTGAGGGACAGGCAGCTACCACAGCCACTCAAACCTAGGCAGTCACTGTTTGGGGGGGAGAACAAATGCAATTTGTCTGTACTATAAGATTCAGCCTGATGAGAAAATACTTTATTATGATTTTACCAGCTCTACCCTTTTGTTAACAAAACAAAACAGTATCCAGTTGGTCATCCTGACATCATTTATGACAATTTTGATGACCTCACTCAGTACTTCGGTTTAGAATAAGTAAAAGTCTTACCCCCTAGAGGCCTTTTTTTCCAGTGCTGCCATCCAGGATTGGTAAAAAAACTTGTGTTTACATTATTTCTCACATGCTCTGAAAACAGACTTCAAACAACATTGTGCGCACATAATGATGAGCAAAGGTCACTTACAGGTACCTACTGCACTGTAGAACTAAACCTGGCACTGGAAAAAGGCTACAGAATCATTAACATTTATGAAGTTTGGCATTTTAGAGAGTCATGCACGGAGCTTTTTGTAGACTACATCGGGTAGCATCTAAAAGGCAAGCAAGAGGCATCTGGTTTCCCTTCATGAGTAAAAAATGAAATGGATAAAGTCAGGTACATACAGCAGTATTTTGAAAGGGAAAATGTACATTTGAACCCAGCAGCCATAACTGTTAACCCTGTAAGAAGACAGATATCTAAACTGTTTTTAAATTCTCTTTGGGGCAAATTTGGGCAGAGAGCTAATTTGCCAACCACGAGCATTATAATAGACCCCAACAAGCTCTTTGAGTATGTGTTTGCCCTGTACTACGATATAGCCTCATGCTTGTTCATCGATGATGAAACCGCTTGTTTAAGCTGGAAATACACAAGAGCTCATTACCCAAATTCTAATAATATAAACATATTTATAGCTAGTTTTACAACAGCATATGCCAGAGTGGAACTCTACAACCTGCTAGATAAGTTACAGGACAGGTACCTTTACCACGATACCGACTCTCTCATTTTTGTATCCAGATCGGGTGACTGGACCCCACCTCTAGGTGATTATTTAGGGGAGCTAACCAGTGAAGTTCCTGCAGATGAACACATTACAGAGTTCATTTCTGCAGTCCCAAAACTTACGGCTAACAGCTGTCCAGTGGAGAGGTTGTTCTTGAAGTGAAAGTGTTTACCCTTAATGTAGCCAACAGTAAACACATCAATTTTGAAAGTCTGAAGGACCTGGTCTTTGATTATACGAGGGCACAGATCTCTAAAGAAATTACCATGAGTCAACCCAGCATTATTAGGAATAAAAAGCAGTGGTCCCTTGAAACAAAAATGCTGTCCAAGACCTAGAGAGTAGTTTAGGACAAGCGAGTTTTACAAGACAATTTTGAAACACTTCCTCATGGATACTGTTTGTGAAAAATGGATATCAGGTTGCAGCATCCCTTTACTTGTCTGTTGGCTGGCCCCTATAATAGTGGGAAGAGCTTCTTTATAAAACAGTTGTTGGAACATGCTGATGCCACTTTATCACACAAGCCTGAAAATATTGTCTGGTTCTACAGCTGTTGGCAACCTTTGTATAATGAATTGTTGTTAAAGTTCCCACAGATTAAATTTGTGGAGGGGCTACCAATGTCACTAGCTGATAATGATCTCTTACCCCCTGGGAAGGTAAATTTTGTTGTTATAGATGATTTAATGGACTCTGCTTGTCAAAATAGTGAAGTTGAGTATGGGTTTACCAGGTACAGTCATCATAAACAGCTGACAATATTTTTAATTGTCCAGAATGTATTCTGTCAAGGTAAAAAAAAAAAAGCAGGACATCACACTAAATGCCAAATACATGATTTTGTGTAAAAACCCCAGAGACAAGCTGCAGATCATAACTTTGGCTAGGCAGATGTATCCTGGTCAGACAACATTTTCTTAGAAGCTTTTGAAGATGCCACAAGAAAGTCTCATGGCTATTTACTGGTTGATTTAAGATCAATACACCAACGAATATAGACTGCATAGTGAGTTGTTCCCCCTATGACTGCCTGTGGCATATGTTATTAAAAAATTCTGCTTCTAAAGTATTTGATACTGTATTGTCATTATGTCTAAAAAACTGCAGAGAAATCTGTCTGTTTTAAAATTACTAGTAAAAGGGCCTCTGAGCTTAAGAAAAGCTATTTTATGTTCAGCCTCTGATGATCTGATATCAGCTATAGCTGAGATAGCCTTAAACACTCTCAAAGGAAATATTCCACTGTCAGCAAAGCAGTTAGGTTTGCTGAAAAAAAAATGGAGAGTCACTAAAACTTTAAGCGATAAACAAATAACCTTAAAAAGGAAAAAGAAAATAGTTAACCAGACAGGTGGTTTTATAGGGACACTGTTAGGAATTGCCATCCCTTTGATCATTGGCCTGCTGGCCAACAGATAATGAATTTACTCATAAAATGTATTTGGTGCCCCAGCAACAGATGGATCACATTAAAACTAATTACCCTGATCAGGATATGAGAAAAGTTACAACTAACAGTTTGGACACTGACATGAGAACTATACTGTCCCGGACTGATTTATCAGACTATGACAAAGCCAAAATGTACTCTGCTGTGTTACAGTGCTATCTGACTTTGGTAAGACAAGGAGAACAAGCTAAAAGTAGATTGACATTACTCATGCCTGAAAATGAATCAATGTCTGACCCCCCGCGGACATGGCAGAGACAGCTTCTGTACCAAGTTCTATGGAAAAATACATTTTAAGTAATATTTCTCATCGGTCTAAAACCAATGCTGAACATTTTGTTAAAGCATATGGTAAAGCACAAGGATATTGTTTTTTGGAGTGATAAGGGGGAATCAATGTATAATGGTACTGTTGTTTCTGGGCCTCACATGGTCTATTTGGTAAGAGCAGACCATTCCTGACCACAGAAAGCCAAAGAGCTGGGATGTTTTTGTCAAAGAAATGACTGAGTCTAACATACCAATTCAGTGTTTGCTCATTCAGCAAACAGGAGCTATGTGGAAAGGTTGAAATCGGCAGCTGGTGCAAAACAGCCACAGCCATCTCCTGTTAACCAATGGTCAGTGACGCCCAAAAGACAAAAGTCTTTTAAGAAACCTACGTGGCTCACTGTGTAAAACTTAAATGCCATCTCTATGTGTGAATGTTATATACCTCAGTGACTGTTGTGTACAGCCTATGTTAAACATTTTCCTCATATTAAATATGTAATCCTACCTCACTGACTGTTGTGTACAACCTGTGTTAGCCATTTACCTCATATTGAATATGTAATCCCGTTTTACAAAAAAAAAGTGTTTATATTGATGCATGTTAGCCTACCTCATAGTTAAATATGTTAACATGTTTTAAGAAAGAGGTGCTTATCATAATTCTACCTCAGTGCTATGGTATATATAGTGCGCATTTTTTAACAGGAGATGCTTCTGTTTATTATATCTTATCCATGATGTTACCACTGATGTATGTTGTATTTTATTGGCATTTTTTTACAATAAATACCTTTATATTTTATATATTTTTGTCATTATTGAAGACATTGCATATCTGAAAATTTTAAAAGCAGGTGCCCTCCAAGTTTAAACACAGACCCCCAGAAAAACTGACAAAGATACACAATTATGAGTGTTTATATATGATTTTGTAAGTGACTGGTTTTGAATAAAATTACAAGCGGTTGCATATTTTAAATTCATTACAAGACAAACAAGTCTGAACATGTTATACATCACACAATGCGTGCCCTGACATGTTTAGATGTCTGAAAAAATGACATTAAAACTAGTTACCATGGCATCATTTTTCAGCAAATCATTAGAGTACATTTTTAAAATTTGATCATAAGAAAGTCCTTTCATCTGTGGTGTAAGAAAAAGATGCAGTGAAACTACAGGTGGTAGAAAAGGTATCTTTGCAACTGTGTGTTTGGTACAAATGTTTTTGCATTTCTGTTAAAAACAACAATCGCTTTTTGCATGTTTGTCAGGATGAAAACAGTAGCTGTCGAAGAACTCCCCAGTCCCATTTTTTGAAATGTATACAGCTAACCAGTGCTGTCCAGGGAGGTCATGGGGGTCAGTATTGATGACTAGTGCTATGGGAAGGTTTCTCAGTCTCTTCTTGGGTAGCAGATCACAGGGAAACATGCCCAGAAAGCAGTCACGGATGTGGGAGTCATTGGTTACAATTTTTTCCAGCTGCTTTGTGTTAATTTTTATGGTTTATCACATATACTCAAAAATGACATTTCTTCTCTGGTTTATTTCAATGACATTATCAAACACAGCATAGATAATGAGATTAACTGTTTGTGGAAGGGCTTCTGCAAATCTGATCTCAGCTCTGAGGTTCCCAGTTTTAATCAAAGAATAATGATCAGCACATTCTTGGTCCGGAGTGAGATCAAAGGCATACAGGGTGTACCCTTGGGTAACTTCATGACAGTTGACAACTAGTGGCTGATCTTTCATAGATTTCCCACCACTAGTACTAGATTAAATATTATCTCACAGTATTCCATTTCTAAAATTGAGCTCAGAGGTTTAGCAGGGATTTGTTCACCGTCCAGATACAGAGCCACAAAATTAATGTTATAATGTTTAAAGTTAAAGGGGTTTTTAGTGTAGGAACTGCTAAAAGCATCATTGTCAACAAATCCCATGACCATTATTTTCGGTAACTGTCCCAAAAAAAAATTATCTTGGTTGCAGACCCTGCTGCCTGCAGGGAGGCTGAACACTTTCAGCCCCACTCTGTCTATAGGGTATTTAGCGTTGGAAGTCAGCAGGGCTTCTGAGTGTCCCAGACGAACACCAGGGGTCACTTTAACCCTTTTTACAAACAGAGAGGCAGCCATGACTTCTAGCTTATAATGCTCAGCATCTCCATTCATCAGACAAAAGCTGTCCCTGTTACGTGTCAGTTTAATTTTAACATCCACGCCATTCAGCATCAGTTTCTCTTAAAAAAACAAGTCTGTGTGCAAGTGTCCCAGCAGCTCTACCCCTCTACTGAGATGTGTGAAGGAGCTTATTTTATTAAAACCTACATTGTCACTGTCTCTGTCTGTGGATTTCATGTTTCCCCAGGGTGTCTTTGTAAAATAATCCTGTAGTAAATTGGGTAGAAAGGGGTTCTTCACTGAAGTTCAGCACAGATTCTATGACAGCCCTGAAGGGGTAACAGTTATTGCTCTGACTGATGAGCCAATCACTGACAGCCACATCCAGCTGACTGAAAATGGTGGCACTGGGTAGTTTATAAGGCCCACTTTGGCGCTGCAGATATACCACTACCATCTGCTTCAGTGATTTTGCAAACCAGGTAAAGAAGCGTGTTGTTTAGATCCAAATAGTCTTCACCATTCCCGGCTATATAAAATTCAATCAGTGAATTTTCTGAAAGGGCAGCCAGAGGAGGTATCTCTACATAAATGCTTTTTTCAATGCTTGTCTGTGTGGGAGAAATGACAAACAAGTCAAGTTCTGATTTTGTGCATTCTTTAGAACCACAGTGCATGAAAGCCATGTTTTTTAGAACAGGTCTCTTCTTTTTATGACCCTTGAAGATTCTTTTGCCTTTAACACTTTCTTTTATGTGAAGTTTTTCATGCTTTTGAGACACCTCTTTAAAGTAGCCGGTAGGTCCGATGAGGCTTAAGGGTGTACTCATGCGTCTCTTTTACCTCTCTTGAATACAATCAGCCCTGAACCACCCTGGAGTAGGCTTATCACCTCCTGACATCTTTTGAGTGACAGCACTAGTCATATAATTTGCACAACATCCTTTTGCAACATTTTTGCAGCTGTCTGTAGATGTGGTTTTGCAATTTCAAACCCCCTTCTTAAAAATGGAACTGCTTTTCTGAACAGATTACAAAATATCCCTCCTTTACCAGAACCATACATAGTAGGAAGTCCATGAAAGCCGGGCAGACCATATCCTGCCTGTGCCTTGTAATAGCTTCTGTACAAGGAAGGGTCCCCACAATGTCAAACAATCACCATCCTTGTTTAAATTTTAAAGCACTCTATGGAGGAGAAAATGCAACTTCACGGTCACCTTTCCAAATCAAAATGGTACAGGTTCATTTTGATCATTCTTTATTTCAATAGTGACTGTATCTATCTGATGTTTACTGACTGTTTGATTATGGGGTTTATCGTAGGTCATGGTCACTATCTCATTGTCTTGGCCCCTGACTGGTATGCATCTCAGCAAAGGCACTAGACTGTCACCCACTATTTCATGCCTGATAATGCCAGTGTAGATATATAATGTGTAAAAGCCCCCATTAATGTCTGTAGGGTTCTTTGTTAGATTCTTTCCTACACCTACCTGTAGTCTGCTAAAACCCAAAAGGTACTGTAACTGACCATGCATAAACAAAATGCATTGATGTCACCATCAATGCTTATTTCTCTCGATGGCTTGTTGTTCCAAAACCACTGGCAGTTCATTTATTTCAAATATGCTATTATTAATTTGAGTAATAACACCAGTCATGTGAAGATAATAGCCCGATGGAAGTGTAAATGCTGCTGACTCAGTAAAGGGTCCAGTTGGTGGTGTTTTTACTGTGGGCTACACTTAGAGGCTGATAGAGCATACTGAACCTGTTTTTCTGTGCAGGCACATTGTCCCAAAAGGTATGAGGTACTGAATTTCTGCTAAAGAGCCACTTCCCATTCACCAGGTAGTTCAAAAAGCGTTGTGGTAACTTCTACTGTAAAAGTGGATATAGAATTGTTGGGGAAAATGTTGTGTGAGCGTTGCTGGGCAAGGTGATATAAAATCATTTTTGACCATTTTAAGCCTTATCTGCTTCTAATGTCCGAACCTGTGTTGCCTCAACCCAGCTATTAAATTTATCGTGCCACCCTCTCCACTTTACCAGATACCAAGTTTTTCTGCCATGCTTTTTCTCTGCCTAGATTTTCTTTTTTTTTTTAAACACCTCTTTATTCATTTTTCAGATACAAGACAAAACAAACAACACCTGGAGTTCCAGGGCGCACAGCCCAAAACTGACTGTGTAAACTATATACAATACAATTATATACATGCAGAGAGGTAGTGTCCCTCCCCCCCACCAACTCTAGCTCCATATCCAACAACACCCCTTCATAGATACATCAGGCTGCTTATGGATCATACCTTCCCCCCTACTCCCAATAAGTCACTTGCGGCCTGTAAAATATTTTGACCCAATTTCATGATGGGTTAATACTTGTTCAGGGGTTGACACCTCTGCTGACCCCTGGAAAGAGAGAGTCCCCACTCTGTCCTTCTAGCAGACCCAATATTCTTTTGCTACACTCGTCCCAAAACCCTGCCCTCCAAGTACATATGCAAAACCTAGCCCTCTAAATCTACGCTAGTAACTTCATTGTCTTATACTGAGGTTCAGGTAGCAGTCAGAGAAAAGAAGGCTGCCTACAAAAATATTAAACAAGAGAGGATAGGGAAAAGGAAATGTACCATCTTGTATCTAGAAAAGTCACTCGGATGGTGAGGGGGGCAAAGTCCAGTAAAGAGCAGTGGCTGGCACAGGGGATACATGGAGGGAAAAGGGGTTCTTCCAGTACATTGGGGAGTGGAGAAAACTAAGAGCCATCTTGGCAGATTGAGATCAGAAGGAGGGTGGGTGGAAGAGGCGAGGGACCAGACAGAGGTATTAAATAAGTGCTTTGCCTCTGAGTTCACTAGGGAGGGGGATGGGATATCTACAAAGTAAGGCATGATGGGGATAGAAGCGGTAGTGAGTGGGATCAGGGGAGCAACAGAAATGGAGCAAGATGGAGGGAGAGGTACCCCAGGGGTGTCACATCAGGATAAGGATAAAAAGGCCAGTAAGGTGGATGGGACGGATGATGCTATCTCCACCAAAAGGGTGCAGTTAGCACTCAAGGCCCTAAAGAAAGATAAATCTCCTGGGCCAGATGGCATTCATCTGAGAGTACTGTGGGAATTGGCGGACATACTGGCTGCACCCCTGGAAGAGTTCTTCAACAGGTCACTTGAGACAGGGAGGGTACCTAGGATTGGCGAGAGGCACATGTGGTGCCAATCCATAAGCGGGGTCGAGGAGTACCAGGTAACTATAGACCCATCAATTTGACCTTGGTGGTGGAAAAATTAATGGATAGTATACTAAAGGAACGATTGGGGGTGTACTTGGAGGAGGTGGGAGGTCTGGATAGTTGGCAACATGAGTTTGTGCCAGGTAGATCATGTCAAACCAATCTTGTGGAGTTCTATGAATGGGTAACATCAGAACTGGACAGGGGAAAGCCTGTGGATGTATTATTCTTGGACTTCAGCAAGGCGTTTAATTCTGTCCCCCACAATGGTCTGGTGGAGAAACTGACTGGGATGGGAGTAGGCCCTTTGATGGTCAGACGGATTGAAAACTGGCTAGCAGGATGCACCCAGAGAGTAGTGGTCGGTGGGGAAGCTCTCAAACCCTAGAGAGGTCGGTAGAGGGTACCTCAGGGCTCGGTCCTGGGTCTGATCCTGTTTAATGCATACATATTGGACCTCAGGGAGGGTATAGTGTGAAATGAGTCTCTTCGGTGATGACTCCAAGATGGGAGCAGTAGTTGAGGAGGAAGAGGAGAGGTTGGTCCTGCAAGGGGACCTGGTCACCCTTGAAAGCTGGGCTCACACATGGAAATTAAATTTCAATATCACAGAGTGCAAGGTGTTACATCTTGAGCAGAGAAACCCTAAACACAGGTACACCCTGGGAGGGGAGGTGCTGGAGGCCTCAACAGGGGAAAAAGACCTAGGGGTCATGGTGAATGCATGTATGAATAACTCTGAGCAGTGCAGGAGAGCAGCTAGCAAGGCAAACAGGATGTTGGGATGCACTGTAAGGTGGATCACCTCTAGGAGCAGGGAAGTGGTTCTGCCGCTGTACAATGGACTGGTTAGACCACACCTTGAGTACTGTGTACAGTACTGGAGACCACACTTGAAGAGGGACATACAGCTCCTGGAGAGGGTACAGAGGAGGGCAACTAAGATGATATGAGGACTAGGGGATTTGAGGTATGAGGACAGACTTGAGGAGCTCTGCCTGTTTTCATTGGAGGAAGGAGAGACAGGGGACATGATTGGGGTCTTCAAGTACCTCAAGGAATAAATAGGAAGTAAACATGGAGGGATCTTTAGACTAAAGCAGGGAGGTATCACCAGAGGGCATGGTTTGAAGTTGGAAGGTGGAAGGGTGGGGGAGAGGAGGGAGGTTTTCACTGAGAGGGTGGTGGACTCTTGGAATGCGCAGCCTGGTGAGCTGGTTCAGAGATCCACAGTGGAGGGCTTTAAGACAGGGTGGGACAGACACAGAAAGTGGATGTATCAGATGATGGTCTGGACCGGGGGGGGTGGGGGTGAATGATAGGGGTTTCTGGAACACAAGGGAGGGGAGGGCCCTGGCACCCAACTAGGGATCTGAGGTTCGAGCAGACTCGATAGACCGTAAGGCCTAATCTACTGGCAATTAGTATGTTACCCCTGATAGAATTAATTCTATAATGTCAGAATTTTATGAACTTAATGCACGCAGCCAAACTACTACCCACTCTGGTTGTGGCAATGGCCCTGGATTTTGAAAAAGCCTTTGACTTCCTTGAATGGAACTTCATTCATCTGGTATTAAAAACTTTGGGTTTCGGCCCTGGTATACAAGCATGGTTTGATGCCAATACCATCAACCTACTGCAAGGTTGTTAACAAATGGTTACCTATCTCCCTCTTTTCCTCTGGGATGAGGTACCCATCAGGACTGTCCACTCTCCCTCCCTTTTGTGATTGCCGTAGATCTGCTGGCGGCGGTTCTGAGGCAGTCATTGGCTGTTAAGGGGATGGCAATTGGAGATGTGAAATACACAACACTTATGTATGCAGATGACCTCCTACTTCCCCTAGCAGAAATTGAAAAGTCAATTCCTCCCATCCTAATGATTCTATCAGATTTTGCAAAGTTCTCAGGGCTTTGATTGAATCAAGATCAAAGTCCTCCCACTAAATAAACATTGCACCCTTTCACATGCCACTTCCCACAACCTTCAGTGGGTACCTGATTGTATCACATATTAAGGATCTGTATTACCCCTCAAATACCCAAATTATGGGAAGCTAACCTGAAATTGCTGTTGGCCAGTATTTGTCTAGAAATGGATAGATGGTTACCCCTTTGGCTTATCCTAGCAAGGAAAATAACAGCCCTCAAGATGGTAACAGCACCAAAAATTCTATACATCATCTCCCACATTCCCTTGCACCTTTCTGCTATCTGGTACAACAAGATTAATAGCCTACTGGGGCACTTCACACGGGAAGGAAAGAAACCCAGATATGGCAGGCATTAGCTTCAGGCACACTAGAAGGAAGGGGCTGGAATTTCCCATGGTTTGAGCGCTATAAGTGGGCAATCCAAGTGACACAGACCCTGAAATGGCTAAGCACCTTACATGAGGAAGCACCACAGTGGTATAGTATGGAACTGGCAGTGAGTGGTGCATCTAGCTTATCCCTTCTTCTTTATAATTCTCTGGCTAAGGCCCTAAAGACACATCCCACAATCACTCCTCCTGTGGCCTACTGGAACAAAATATATAGAAATCTTGGCACAGGCCCCACTCCACTCAAGCTTACACCACTGTGGGGTAACCCCAATCTCAGGATAGGAAATACACACTTCTATGGCAGGCTTGAGGAACACTGGCATCGTACTGTGTCCGACTTCTGCATGCGGGCACTCCCATAGTAGATTATTTCCAGGCCCTTAAGGAATGTTTTGGCCTCCTCAAACTGATAATTGGAACTAGCTAAATCCGTTGCTCAGTGGTACATTATTTAACATGTCATATCAACTTGCCAAAGCCAAAACCTTCCTCATTCCAAATCTGGCTTTCCTTAACTAAGGGCCGCTCTAGTGATCTATGCGCCCTTTGAACTAAGATTCCTTTCCAGTCCCAATCAACAAACTAAATTGGAAACAGACCTAGAATCCCAAATCTCAGACAAAAGCTGGTCTTTAGCCTAGAGCCTGGCACATAAGGCCTGACCTGTAAGCAGACTTATTCAAAATAAAATTATGCAATCTTGGTATAGCACCCTGCCTACTACACAAGGCAAAGCTTCTTTCAGGCGATAGCTGCTGGAGGTGTCATTCCCTGAAGGGGACTTGTTACACATCTTATGGGCATGACCTTTGATTCAACCAGTCTGGCAACAGGTCTGTGGCATGGGCCTCCAGATCCTTCATAAACCTTTCGCATTTACACCTGAAACTCTCCTTTTGGGCCTACAGGATGTTACAACCCCTTTTACCTTCAAAGAGCAAATGTGGACCACTATCTTAAGCATGCTAGCTTAGTGATTAATTATTTGTAAATGGAGAACAGCAGATGTCCCCTTAGCCCAAGAGCTGATTACTGCTCTGGCCGAGCAGGACACCCTGGACAGGATGACCCATGTGATTGCTAACACCCTGCAGCAATACGCTGACTTCTGGGATCCGTTCATGAGCCTACTAAAACCAAAAAAAGTATTGGATAATTCAACTCTTCCATTACCCACCTCAGGTCCCCCACCCTCCCTCCCCATCCAGATACTATATCTGCATCTCACTAGTTCTTTTTTTCTGCTCTTAATGATCATTAAGACCAATCCAGGCCAACAAAATATTCTCCTTTTCTATGTATGGAACCAACCAGTTAGCAACATTATAACAGACAACCAATGAACCACTGTTTACACTTGGTACTTTGTGTGCTTATTTTTCAGTTTTTCTGTCTTTATAGCAATATACCTCCTTAAGTTTGATACAGGCACCCCATGGAACCTGTTTTAAAGAAATTGCATCCAGCAGTATCCTCGAGTTTCACCTCTTAGAGATGACCTCCTAGTTTTTTATCGTCAGTGATGCAAGGTACAGAACTTGATGTTTTTCTTATTTCTTTTTTATAAATATATTGGTATCTTGGAGATACAACATAAGTTTAGATATTAGCTCTGAAATACCATAAGTTTAGAGATTAGCTCTGACAGTTATCCTTGTTGAGCCCTTTCCCTCTTCATGTAACATGGCAGATGTTTGAAGCCTGAGGTGATAGGTGGCACTCTGCACCTATATGATGAGTGGAATCATATGAATACCTCTATCACTGACTGCAGTAGGGTTGCTTGCCTTCCAGCACACCTTGCTATTTAGTTTTGTAAATTGTACATATCAAAGTTTACACTCTTATTCTGAAAACTATAATAAAAATCTTTAACTGAAAGGACCTGTCTATCTGCAAGATATCCTTGTCCTCTACCGTCCACCCCAGGTACTCTGTTCTGCTGGAGAGGCCTCCTTGGAGTTCCCAGGGTTAGGCTGAGGCATTCAGGGGACAGGGCATTCTCAGTGACTGTATCTACCCTGTGGAACTCCTTGCCTGCTTATATGAAGGAGGGTCCCTTGGTAGAAACCTTTAAGAAGGACCAGAAGATGCACTTGTTCCAGCAAGCATTTATTGATTAACTGTATGATTTTAATGGGATAGACAGAGAAATTGTATGCTTCCAATTTAATATATACAATATATATATATATATATATATATATATATATATATATATGTAGTGTATGATTCTAAATAATTGTACTTTTGTTGTTTTGTACAGCACCCAGAATCTCCAGAAATGGGTGCTTTTATAAATAAAATATGTCTGTCTGTCTGTCTGTCTGTCTATCTATCTATCTATCTATCTATCTATCTATCTATCTATCTATCTATCTATCCATATATCTATGAAGAGGATGACACAGTCTGTAATTTTGTGCTTGTACCTTGACTTAAAGCAGCAGTGCAATGTAAAAAGTTATTCCAAAAACCTAATTCTCTGCTACTTTTAAAAAAGATATTTGCAGAATTGTTGATTTGGGTTTTCTGGATGCTTCTATGGTGTATACTGTACATGTGCATTTTTGTCTGGATTCTTACCCTTCTGGGGTCCTCAATATTATTTCTATACAAAAATGAGGCAGCCATCTTTTTTCTTGAGAAATAATTACATTAAAATGTTCATAAAATTCTTAAATGACACTGAAAACTGGAAATTTTACCACTAAAATAAACTGGAAGGCATCTGGCATCAGTCAGGAAGAAAAACAAGTGGGGTCAAATTGTAGCCCATTTTCATTGCACTGCTGCTTTAATAATACTTCGGAAGGTTTATTCTCAATGATAACTGAGAAAAAAACTATTTAAGGTGGGTCCGTACTTTTTGGATGGCTATTCTGTCATAAATGGAATACCCACCGCATCTGAATCTAATGGTTGTTTTTTTTTCACGGCTGCAACATCTCTTATTGTGAGAAAGATAGAAACCACATGACAGGGACTAGTTTTAGACAGTTATTCAATTGGACCATGCACAAATTTCATTTTCTAAAAAGCAAGGGTTTTGCAGTTAGAGTATTGTAGAGACATGAATGGAAAGCAATGCTGGCTACAGATCAGGGTTTGAATAATTTCTTGAGGGACAGGCAGCTACCACAGCCACTCAAACCTAGGCAGTCACTGTTTGGGGGGGAGAACAAATGCAATTTGTCTGTACTATAAGATTCAGCCTGATGAGAAAATACTTTATTATGATTTTACCAGCTCTACCCTTTTGTTAACAAAACAAAACAGTATCCAGTTGGTCATCCTGACATCATTTATGACAATTTTGATGACCTCACTCAGTACTTCGGTTTAGAATAAGTAAAAGTCTTACCCCCTAGAGGCCTTTTTTTCCAGTGCTGCCATCCAGGATTGGTAAAAAAACTTGTGTTTACATTATTTCTCACATGCTCTGAAAACAGACTTCAAACAACATTGTGCGCACATAATGATGAGCAAAGGTCACTTACAGGTACCTACTGCACTGTAGAACTAAACCTGGCACTGGAAAAAGGCTACAGAATCATTAACATTTATGAAGTTTGGCATTTTAGAGAGTCATGCACGGAGCTTTTTGTAGACTACATCGGGTAGCATCTAAAAGGCAAGCAAGAGGCATCTGGTTTCCCTTCATGAGTAAAAAATGAAATGGATAAAGTCAGGTACATACAGCAGTATTTTGAAAGGGAAAATGTACATTTGAACCCAGCAGCCATAACTATTAACCCTGTAAGAAGACAGATATCTAAACTGTTTTTAAATTCTCTTTAGAGGCAAATTTGGGCAGAGCTAATTTGCCACCCAACGATATTATAATAGACCCCAACAAGCTCTTTGAGTATGTGTTTGCCCTGTACTACGATATAGCCTCATGCTTGTTCATCGATGATGAAACCGCTTGTTTAAGCTGGAAATACACAAGAGCTCATTACCCAAATTCTAATAATATAAACATATTTATAGCTAGTTTTACAACAGCATATGCCAGAGTGGAACTCTACAACCTGCTAGATAAGTTACAGGACAGGTACCTTTACCACGATACCGACTCTCTCATTTTTGTATCCAGATCGGGTGACTGGACCCCACCTCTAGGTGATTATTTAGGGGAGCTAACCAGTGAAGTTCCTGCAGATGAACACATTACAGAGTTCATTTCTGCAGTCCCAAAACTTACGGCTAACAGCTGTCCAGTGGAGAGGTTGTTCTTGAAGTGAAAGTGTTTACCCTTAATGTAGCCAACAGTAAACACATCAATTTTGAAAGTCTGAAGGACCTGGTCTTTGATTATACGGGGGCACAGATCTCTAAAGAAATTACCATGAGTCAACCCAGCATTATTAGGAATAAAAAGCAGTGGTCCCTTGAAACAAAAATGCTGTCCAAGACCTAGAGAGTAGTTTAGGACAAGCGAGTTTTACAAGACAATTTTGAAACACTTCCTCATGGATACTGTTTGTGAAAAATGGATATCAGGTTGCAGCATCCCTTTACTTGTCTGTTGGCTGGCCCCTATAATAGTGGGAAGAGCTTCTTTATAAAACAGTTGTTGGAACATGCTGATGCCACTTTATCACACAAGCCTGAAAATATTGTCTGGTTCTACAGCTGTTGGCAACCTTTGTATAATGAATTGTTGTTAAAGTTCCCACAGATTAAATTTGTGGAGGGGCTACCAATGTCACTAGCTGATAATGATCTCTTACCCCCTGGGAAGGTAAATTTTGTTGTTATAGATGATTTAATGGACTCTGCTTGTCAAAATAGTGAAGTTGAGTATGGGTTTACCAGGTACAGTCATCATAAACAGCTGACAATATTTTTAATTGTCCAGAATGTATTCTGTCAAGGTAAAAAAAAAAAAGCAGGACATCACACTAAATGCCAAATACATGATTTTGTGTAAAAACCCCAGAGACAAGCTGCAGATCATAACTTTGGCTAGGCAGATGTATCCTGGTCAGACAACATTTTTCTTAGAAGCTTTTGAAGATGCCACAAGAAAGTCTCATGGCTATTTACTGGTTGATTTAAGATCCAATACACCAGACGAATATAGACTGCATAGTGAGTTGTTCCCCCCTGACTGGCCTGTGGCATATGTTATTAAAAAAAATTCTGCTTCTAAAAGTATTTGATACTGTATTGTCATTATGTCTAAAAAACTGCAGAGAAATCTGTCTGTTTTAAAATTACTAGTAAAAGGGCCTCTGAGCTTAAGAAAAGCTATTTTATGTTCAGCCTCTGATGATCTGATATCAGCTATAGCTGAGATAGCCTTAAACACTCTCAAAGGAAATATTCCACTGTCAGCAAAGCAGTTAGGTTTGCTGAAAAAAAAAATGGAAGTCACTAAAACTTTAAGCGATAAACAAATAACCTTAAAAGAAAAAGAAAATAGTTAACCAGACAGGTGGTTTTATAGGGACACTGTTAGGAATTGCCATCCCTTTGATCATTGGCCTGCTGGCCAACAGATAATAATTTACTCATAAATGTATTTGGTGCCCCAGCAACAGATGGATCACATAAAACTAATTACCCTGATCAGGATATGAGAAAAGTTACAACTAACAGTTTGGACACTGACATGAGAACTATACTGTCCCGGACTGATTTATCAGACTATGACAAAGCCAAAATGTACTCTGCTGTGTTACAGTGCTATCTGACTTTGGTAAGACAAGGAGAACAAGCTAAAAGTAGATTGACATTACTCATGCCTGAAAATGAATCAATGTCTGACCCCTATGGACATGGCAGAGACAGCTTCTGTACCAAGTTCTATGGAAAATACATTTTAAGTAATATTTCTCATCGGTTCTAAAACCAATGCTGAACATTTTGTTAAAGCATATGGTAAAGCACAAGGATATTGTTTTTTGGAGTGATAAGGGGGAATCAATGTATAATGGTACTGTTGTTTCTGGGCCTCACATGGTCTATTTGGTAAGAGCAGACCATTCCTGACCACAGAAAGCCAAAGAGCTGGGATGTTTTTGTCAAAGAAATGACTGAGTCTAACATACCCACCTCAGTGTTTGCTCATTCAGCAAACAGGAGCTATGTGGAAAGGTTGAAATCGGCAGCTGGTGCAAAACAGCCACAGCCATCTCCTGTTAACCAATGGTCAGTGACGCCCAAAAGACAAAAGTCTTTTAAGAAACCTACGTGGCTCACTGTGTAAAACTTAAATGCCATCTCTATGTGTGAATGTTATATACCTCATATTAAATATGTAATCCTACCTCACTGACTGTTGTGTACAACCTGTGTTAGCCATTTACCTCATATTGAATATGTAATCCCGTTTTACAAAAAAAAAGTGTTTATATTGATGCATGTTAGCCTACCTCATAGTTAAATATGTTAACATGTTTTAAGAAAGAGGTGCTTATCATAATTCTACCTCAGTGCTATAGGTATATATAGTGCCATTTTTTAACAGGAGATGCTTCTGTTTATTATATCTTATCCATGATGTTACCACTGATGTATGTTGTATTTTATTGGCATTTTTTACAATAAATACCTTTATATTTTATATATTTTGTCATTATTGAAGACATTGCATATCTGAAAATTTTAAAAGCAGGTGCCCTCCAAGTTTAAACACAGACCCCCAGAAAAACTGACAAAGATACACAATTATGAGTGTTTATATATGATTTTGTAAGTGACTGGTTTTGAATAAAATTACAAGCGGTTGCATATTTTAAATTCATTACAAGACAAACAAGTCTGAACATGTTGCCACATCACTGATACGTGCCCTGACATGTTTAGATGTCTGAAAAGGCGACGTACAAAACTAGTTACCATGGCATCATTTTTCAGCAAATCATTAGAGTACATTTTTAAAATTTGATCATAAGAAAGTCCTTTCATCTGTGGTGTAAGAAAAAGATGCAGTGAAATCCACAGGTGGTAGAAAAGGTATCTTGCAACTGTGTGTTTTGGTACAAAATGTTTTTTGCATTTCTGTTAAAAAAACAACAATCGTTTTTGCATGTTTGTCAGGATGAAAACAGTAGCTGTCGAAGAACTCCCCAGTCCCATTTTTTGAAATGTATACAGCTAACCAGTGCTGTCCAGGGAGGTCATGGGGGTCAGTATTGATGACTAGTGCTATGGGAAGGTTTCTCAGTCTCTTCTTGGGTAGCAGATCACAGGGAAACATGCCCAGAAAGCAGTCGCGGATGTGAGTCATTGGTTACAATTTTTCCAGCTGCTTTGTGTTAATTTTTATGGTTTATCACATATACTCAAAATGACATTTCTTCTCTGTTTATTTCAATGACATTATCAAACACAGCATAGATAATGAGATTAACTGTTTGTGGAAGGGCTTCTGCAAATCTGATCTCAGCTCTGAGGTTCCCAGTTTTAATCAAAGAATAATGATCAGCACATTCTTGGTCCGGAGTGAGATCAAAGGCAAACAGGGTGTACCCTTGGGTAACTTCATGACAGTTGACAACTAGTGGCTGATCTTTCATAGATTTCCCCACCACTAGTACTAGATTAAAATATTATCTCACAGTATTCCCATTTCTAAAATTGAGCTCCAGAGGTTTAGCAGGGATTTGTTCACCGTCCAGATACAGAGCCACAAAATTAATGTTATAATGTTTAAAGTTAAAGGGGTTTTTAGTGTAGGAACTGCTAAAAGCATCATTGTCAACAAATCCCATGACCATTATTTTCGGTAACTGTCCCAAAAAAAAATTATCTTGGTTGCAGACCCTGCTGCCTGCAGGGAGGCTGAACACTTTCAGCCCCACTCTGTCTATAGGGTATTTAGTGTTGGAAGTCAGCAGGGCTTCTGAGTGTCCCAGACGAACACCAGGGGTCACTTTAACCCTTTTTACAAACAGAGAGGCAGCCATGACTTCTAGCTTATAATGCTCAGCATCTCCATTCATCAGACAAAAGCTGTCCCTGTTACGTGTCAGTTTAATTTTAACATCCACGCCATTCAGCATCAGTTTCTCTTAAAAAAACAAGTCTGTGTGCAAGTGTCCCAGCAGCTCTACCCCTCTACTGAGATGTGTGAAGGAGCTTATTTTATTAAAACCTACATTGTCACTGTCTCTGTCTGTGATTTCATGTTTCCCCAGGGTGTCTTTGTAAAATAATCCTGTGGTAAATTGGGTAGAAAGGGTTTCTTCACTGAAGTTCAGCACAGATTCTATGACAGCCCTGAAGGGGTAACAGTTATTGCTCTGACTGATGAGCCAATCACTGACAGCCACATCCAGCTGACTGAAAATGGTGGCCACTGGATAGTTTATAAGGCCCACTTTGGCCGCTGCAGATATACCACTACCATCTGCTTCAGTGATTTTGCAAACCAGGTAAAGAAGCGTGTTGTTTAGATCCAAATAGTCTTCACCATTCCCGGCTATATAAAATTCAATCAGTGAATTTTCTGAAAGGGCAGCCAGAGGAGGTATCTCTACATAAATGCTTTTTTCAATGCTTGTCTGTGTGGGAGAAATGACAAACAAGTCAAGTTCTGATTTTGTGCATTCTTTAGAACCACAGTGCATGAAAGCCATGTTTTTTTAGAACAGGTCTCTGCTTTTTTTATGACCCCTTGAAGATTCTTTTGCCTTTGAACACTTTCTTTTATGTGAAGTTTTACGTTTTGAGACACCTCTTTTAAAGTAGCCGGTAGGTCCGATGAGAAGCGAAGGGTGTACTCTGCGCGTTCTCTTTTTACCTCTCTTGAATACAATCAGCCCTGAACCACCCTGAGTAGGCTTATCACCTCCTGACATCTTTTGAGTGACAGCACTAGTCATATACCCCACAACATCCTTTGCAACATTTTTAGCAGCTGTCTGTAGATGTGGTTTTGCAATTTCAAACCCCCTTCTTAAAAATGGAACTGCTTTTCTGAACAGATTACAAAATATCCCTCCTTTACCAGAACCATACATAGTAGGAAGTCCATGAAAGCCGGGCAGACCATATCCTGCCTGTGCCTTGTAATAGCTTCTGTACAGGAAGGTCCCTACAATGTCAAACAATCACCATCCTTGTTTAAATTTTAAAGCACTCTATGGAGGAGAAAATGCAACTTCAGGTCCTTTTCCAAATCAAAATGGTACAGGTTCATTTTGATCATTCTTTATTTCAATAGTGACTGTATCTATCTGATGTTTTACTGACTGTTTGATTATGGGGTTTATCGTGGGTCATGGTCACTATCTCATTGTCTTGGCCCCATGACTGTATGCATCTCAGCAAGGCACTAGACTGTCACCCACTATTTCATGCCTGATAATGCCAGTGTAGATATATAATGTGTAAACCCCCATTAATGTCTGTAGGGTTCTTTGTTAGATTCTTTCCTACACCTACCTGTAGTCTGCTAAAACCCAAAAGGTACTGTAACTGACCATGCATAAACAAAATGCATTTGATGTCACCATCAATGCTTATTTCTCTCCCGATGGCTTGTTGTTCCAAAACCACTGGCAGTTCATTTACTTCAAATATGCTATTATTAATTTGAGTAATAACACCAGTCATGTGAAGATAATAGCCCGATGGAAGTGTAAATGCTGCTGACTCAGTAAAGGGTCCAGTTGGTGGTGTTTTACTGTGGGCTACACTTAGAGGCTGATAGAGCATACTGAACCTGTTTTTCTGTGCAGGCACATTGTCCCAGGTATGAGGGTACTGAATTTCTGCTAAGGCCACTTCCCATTCACCAGGTAGTTCAAGCGTTTGTGGTAACTTTACTGTAAAAGTGGATATAGAATTGTTGGGGAAAATGTTGTGTGAGGCGTTGCTGGGCAAGGTGATATAAAAATCATTTTTGACCATTTTAAGCCTTATCTGCTTCTAATGTCCCGAACCTGTGTTGCCTCAACCCAGCTATTAAATTTATCGTGCCACCCTCTCCACTTTACCAGATACCAAGTTTTTCTGCCATGCTTTTTCTCTGCCTAGATTTTCTTTTTTTTTTTAAACACCTCTTTATTCATTTTTCAGATACAAGACAAAACAAACAACACCTGGAGTTCCAGGGCGCACAGCCCAAAACTGACTGTGTAAACTATATATGTAAACTATATACAATACAATTATATACATGCAGAGAGGTAGTGTCCCTCCCCCCCACCAACTCTAGCTCCATATCCAACAACACCCCTTCATAGATACATCAGGCTGCTTATGGATCATACCTTCCCCCCTACTCCCAATAAGTCACTTGCGGCCTGTAAAATATTTTGACCCAATTTCATGATGGGTTAATACTTGTTCAGGGGTTGACACTCCTCTGTGACCCCTGGAAAGAGAGAGAGTCCCCATTCCCCCCCTGTCCTTCTAGCAGACCCAATATTCTTTTTGCTACACTCGTCCCAAAACCCTGCCCCTCCAAGTACATATGCAAAACCTAGCCCTCTAAATCTCGCTAGTAACTTCATTGTCTTATACTCATTCCAGCCTGAAAGTTAGCTAACCGCAGCCTGACAGACAAAACCATGTCCAACCATGCAGCCCTTATTGGGAGTAAATCACCACCAATACCACCCACCTTTTGACATACAACTCCTTCCTCCCCTCTGAGTATAAATGTCTCTTAATCCTAACTAGGGCCCCAATAAGATCTCCCACCCAGTGCCTATACCCATACAGTTGGTCATCTTTCCAGTGCTGTACCACATACACTTTAACTACTGCCGCCATCAGAGATACATGATATCTAGGTGTAACTCCAGCAATTCGCGAAAAGTCCCCTAAGACACATATCTCTGGTGCTATGAATTCCGAGTAGTCCAACAGCGGATCCATCCGCCTTTTTATTTCATCCCACAAGGGCAATATTTTGCTGCAGTCCCACAGTACTTGTAATAGATTGCCCCTTTCTAATTCACATCTAAAACACAGGTCTGTCTGTCTAAGGCCTCTGTCACATAGTTTTACAGGGATAAAGTATAAATTAGAAGCAATAAAGAATTGTAAACTCCTGCATTTGGGCATCACTATATATTTGCTATTCTTCCATACATTAGCCCAGTCAATGCTTCGAGGTGCCAAGCTGTTGTCCCAATATGGCACTGCTATAGGGGAGCATGGCCCAAAGAAATCTAATAGCATCTTGTAGACCTGCGATAGGGATCTGGTTTTCAGGTCAGTCTCCCTCAGCTCATCCCACTTGAATGAACATTCAGAAAGGCCCCCTAATCTCTTTAATGCCCCCTCTAGCATACGTGTAAGTTGCAGTCTGTGGAAAAAGGGCATTCCATCACACCATACTGGGAAGACCACCTTATTATCCTGAACAACATCCTCTAAATTCAGGCCCGAAACCCATCTGGCCAATTTCCCTTTGATTACCTTATTCCCTATGACTAAATTGGGGTTGCCCACTAGTGGTTGTTCTTGAGCCCTCATCTGGTCTTGTTTCTGGCCGGAGGTCAAAAAGGACCACCAGGCTTCTGCCGCCTTCACAATTGGGTTTCCCAACTTTTGTTTAAAACAAGCAGTTATCTTAGCAAATAAAGGCGCCTCTGGAGAAAGACCAACTTCTCTCATTGTTTGAGTCTCTAAATGTAGCCAATCTGGGACATATGCTTCTCCCTCCAAACTTCTACCCCATTGAGCCATTAGACCCAGTTGCCCTGCAACATAGTACAACTGGAGATCTGGTAACTTAATGCCTCCCAAAACAGGAGGGAGTCGCAAATCGCTATACTTTTTCCTCAGGGGTTTGCAGTCCCATAAAAAATCTGGAAATACCTTCTTAATCAATCTAAACCATTTATTGGGGATACTATATGGAGCTAAATACACCAGGTATAGCAGCCTCGGAAACAGGTTCATTTTGATGAGCCCAAGCCTGGCCATAAAGTTGAGAGGCAGCTTATTCCATCTTACTAAATCTCCTTTAACGGCTGACAACATCCCTTCCATATTTGTCTCAGCCCCATGTTCATTATTTCTTGTGATCCAGATACCCAAGTATCTGATCTTATCTGTCACCCATTGGATTCACGACTGGGCAAAGTTCACCTTATATACATGCGGTGTCAGAGGGAGGAGCTGAGTTTTAGTTAGGTTAAGTTTATAATTAGAAACTTTAGCAAATCGCTCAGTTAACTCTCTTGTCCTCTCAAATCCGACCGCCGGGTCTCTTAAGTGCAGGAACACATCGTCCACAAAAACTGAGAATTTTAACTCCCTTCCCATTATCTCAACCCCCCTTATCTGCCTATCTTTGTTAACAGCTCTCAACAGGGGCTCTAAGTAAATGTTGAATAAAATCAGAGAAAGAGGGCATCCTTACCGATTCCCATTTCTTAACTGTATTTCCTGCAAGATATAACCATTGCACAGGATTCTAGCTGTCAGTGCAGCGTATACATTTTTTTTACACCCCTAAGAAGGCCCTCTGGGAAACCCATCTTCTCCATTATAGTGAAAAGAAAGGAATGAGAGACCCTATCGAAGACCTTCTCCGCATCTAAAGATATTAAAGCTATAGGTCATTGAGAATCTGCTGCATGGTTCAGGATATGATGGAGCTTCCTCAGAGCTTCATGCGCACCCCTCCCCAGCATAAATCCTTCTTGTTCTTGGCTAATTATAGCAGGCACTATCCGCCAAATTCTATTGGCCAATATTTTTATAAGGATCTTAATATCCTGGTTCATTAATGCTATAGGCCTATAATTACCTGGTTCATCCTAAGGCTTGCCCGGTTTAGGAATTAATGTAATGTAAGCCTGACGGGGGGGGGGTGGAGCACTCCTTCCTGCATTATAGTATTGTAAAGTTCCTGGAGTATGGGCAATATAGTCTGAATATAGGTCTGGCAGAATTCCACTGTAAGACCATCCGGTCCTGGTGTCTTGCCCACAGGGAGGGATCTGACTACTTCCACGATCTCTGCTACATCTATGGGAGCTGCCAAATCCCTAGCCTGTATGGGATCTAACACAGGTAGAGGCACCTCCTCCAGGAATTCCTTGATCTCCTCCTCCCCTGCCGTGTTCTCAACCTGGTATAAATCTTTGAAGTACAACACAAAAGCATCTGCTAACTCCTGAGGATCTGTTATAAGCTTCCCATCAAACCAGATGGACATCACCATTCTGCTTGCCTCCCATTCCCTGACTGTAGCCACCAGCAGATGTCCTGGGACATCACCTTTCGGAAGATATTTAGCTTTAATATTTTCTAACCAAAAATCTATCTTGCCATAAACAATATCCTCCAAGTCGTGCCTTAGACTTCTGATTTCCCCATCAATTTCCTCTGTAGACCCCTCCATTGGTGTCAAATAACTAAGAGCCCTCAAAATGAAATCCTTTTTTGCCCTCCTCTGCTTATTTTTCTGGGCTACTAGCTCCTGAGCCACTCCTGCAAAAAGCACTTTGCAAGTTCGCCAAGCCATATCTTTATTTAACAAAGTAGGTAGTTGTTGTTGAATGATTTCTAGCAGGGCTCCCTCGAGTTCATCTTTGATTGCAAATTCCATCATTAGGGAGTCACTTAATCTCCATCGAAATGGTCTAGGTGGGCCTGCCCTCAGTTCCCAGGATAATTCAATCGGGAAATGATCTGAAAAAATTCTACCTTCTGTTGTCAGTCCCCTAATCCCCATAAGTACCTCCCTATTTACTAAAAAATAGTCGATACAGGATTGAGTCTTGTGCACCGCTGAATAAAATGTCATATTATTGCCCCCATTAGCATGTGTCCACGCCGGATCCACCAGGGCCACCACCTCTAACAGCTTATTTAAAGCAATTTGGGCCTTTGTCAGTGGTCCTCTCGCTGGTGGGATCCTATCCCTACCATTATCAACATACACATTCCAGTCTCCTGCTAAGATTAGAGCTTGCCCTGAAAAACCAGCTATATCCCTCTCTATCGAAGCAAAAACTTGAGGTTAGAGTCGGACCTATATAGAAGCCACTAGAGTGGCCCTACCCAATAGTAACTTGAAATATAAATCCCTCTACCATCTTTTTTTGTAACCACCTGCTCCACACAGTACGAGCAGGATTTTCTAATTAAAATCGCTACTCCTCCTGAAGCTCTCTCTTTACCCACCCCGTACACTTGTCCCACCCATAAATGTTTGAGACTATTCAGCTCCTCTGTCAATAAGTGTGTCTTTGCAAAGCAACAATATGGGCACCCAAATGGTCTAAATGCCTCATAATTACTAATTTTTTACATCTACCCCTGAGTCCTTTGACAGTCCATGAAATTAATTGGACATTCATCATTTACCATGCCAAAAACTTATATTGGGACTGTTGGCCCTTGAAGCCCTGTCCGAGCCTGCCTCTTTTATTTCTATCCTACAGGACTCTCTCTCTTTCCCGAACCCCAACCTCTCCCCCCAAATCCCCTGCCCCCGATCCCTGGATCGCTCACCTTCCATTCCTCAGGTCATTGATGAGCTCCTTTCTATGCTACTTCCCTGCCCCTCCATGACCTTCTCCTCTCCGGGATCTATTTATAAATATCACAAAACTCCTATTATACCATACATTATTCATTCTATCCTATAACCCCCTCTACCCTAATCCCTGAACCTTTCAACCTTCCATCCCATCTCTACAATAACCCTAACAGGCTATTCAGAGGTGACCTCTTCCACGTCTCAGAGGGTTATTGGCCATAATACTCTCCATTTCTAATTATTGGGAGACAACATAAATTAACCGTTTTTCCCCCTCCATAGTCCCCTTAAATTATGACTTATTTCAGTTTCTGTCCATTTAGCCCCAATCTCCATCCTCCACCCACGACCCCTCCATGTGTTCCTATAGCCCTTTTATTGCTATGGCAAGAGCGTTGAGGCATCTCTTAATTCAATGGCGGCCCCCCTCCCGAGCACAAGTATCCTCCATGGATACCATTATACTCCTTGGCTCAGGTCCTAATCCACTTGATAACTGCCTCCCTTGTCTTTCCCCTGGACGGTCGAGGTGGTAAGGAGCAATGACTGCCCCCAAGATCATCAAGCAAGGAAAAAAGGGTGGACAATGGAGCCCTGTAGGTATATCTTGCGAGAAGCCCAAGAGTAAGAGCGATTCTCACCACTCCGCACTCCATACTCCCCTCAAGTATAGCATCCATACATACACCCCTCTTTATCGATAGCTCACAGCTTATCATGCCCTATGACTTATAACTTGTCCCCTCCAGCCTTTATCTTGGCTAATGTCCCTTAATACTATCCCCTTTTAGTATATTCCAACCCAGGGCTCATTCCCCCTGTTCTTGGCTTTCTTTCCCAAACAGTACACCCGTCCCACATATCCCTTCCACCTTGTATAACAGAATCTCTAGTATCTCCTTGTGTCCCCATACCTCCTGTTTTCATTCCCTGTTTGAATCTCTCTCCTTCCCCAATATTGTAACAGGCTACATTAAATCCTCCTCCCCATAATTAACTCTTATCGAACCCATAACACTCATGGCAATTCTTTTACCCCCAACTCAATACCCCTTCATCGAATCAACCAGCTAGAAATTCAAACTTAACAAATTAAATTTAAGTTTAACAATCTTCGTAGTTCAGAAGCCCCAGTCCAAACACTCCCATATCTCTCCATAGCCTCTAGAGCAGCTCAACTCGGTGCTTTAAATAAGTCCTGAAGTTCAACACACAGCCCTTCTACTGCCTCCTTGGCCGTGAGGTATCTCTTCTCCCCAGCTTGTAGCCGAACCACCAGAGTAGCAGGATACTGGAGCCGAAATTTAATTCCAGCCAGGTACAATTTCTTTTTAATTTCCACATACTCCTTCTGCTTTCCTCTTATTGTGGGTGTTTGATCTTGAAACATCCACAAGGTGGCACCATTCCACTGCATTGATTTCTTTTGCCTTGCTGCAGACAACACCAACAATTTTTCTTTGTAGTTGAGAAAGCGCATGATGATTACTTGGGGTCTTGCTCCCGGTGGTGGTACCCCTCTCAAAGCCCTATGTGCTCTCTCTAGGTTGTAAGCATCCCCATATGACATGGGGCCAAACAGATTAAGCAGCATATCTTGAATATAGAGAACACAGTCTGCCCCTTCTGCTCTCTCATGTAACCCAGCCAGAATCAGGTTATCCGTCGGCTCCTCGACTCTTGATCTTCCAGTCTCTCTTCAAGCTTTTTAAATTGTTTTCTAACAGCCACAGGTTCCTGCTCTATTACAGATACTTTTCTTTCCTGGGATGCAATCCGAACCTCCGCGTCTCCCATTCTCTGGGCCAAAGACTGCAGCCCTGGCTTAACAGCTGTAAAGTCTACTACTAGCCCCTGCAGTAACTGTTTAATTTCTAGAATATCTTCATTACTTGCTTTGACCCCCCCTTGTTCTCCTGCCACCTCCTCCTGCTCATTGCGGGTGGGGGATTGGGGCTTTAGCTGTTTAGAAGCAGGAGACCTCCCAGCCAGGGGCTCCACTGTTTTGGTTTCTATATCAACTTCTTGATGGGGCTGAGTGTTGCTCGCAGATGTTCACCGCATACAGCAGTTCTGGACCAATGAATCTCCCCTTTAGCTTTCAAATCACCACCGATTAGGTCCCGCAGCACCTCACTAATCAGAAGGAGTTTTTTTTTAAGCAACACCAACTGATCCCAAAGGAATTTTAGCTTTTTAAGTAGCTCTGGGCCTCTGAGCAGCTCAGAAGACGTCTTACTCGACTCAGCTCATCATGTGATCCCTCTGCCCGGATTTTCTGCACCCTATACACACGGTCCTCATCCGGTTCAATTTTTTGCAACTCCTCAGCATACAAAGTACCTTTGTTGTCTTCCCCCTGATAGTCTTTTAGCTTATAGGTGGGCCTCTGTGTCTTTAAGACCTCTGTCACAATAAATATCTCATCTGTGTACGTCTGTTCATATCCCTTTTCAAACACCCCTTTTAGCTTAGATAGTCTCACGTGATCATTTTTCTGAAGGGTTTCCTTTTGTTTTTGCCAAAACAGTATTACCATAGAGGATCTTCCTTACACCCGGGGATTGGAAGGTTAACATCCACAGGTCTGTGTTTAATGCTTCTGTGATAAGTATGGTTATAGCTGTGCACCAGGTCTGACAACACATCTGTATATTTCCAAGTATTCTGGGCTGTAAAGTAACGCCACATGCATGACTTCAGTGTCCTATTAAATCTTTCTACAATGCTGGCCTTAACTTCATTAGTCATCACAAAATGGTGTATTTTATTTTGTTTTAATAGGTTCTATAAAGAGGCATTTAGAAGCTCTTTATCCTGATCAGTCTGCAACTTCTGAGGTATGCATCCACTTTTAAAAATAGTTTTAAATGCTTGCTTCACTGCCTTGCCTGATTTGTCTTTTAAAGTCACTTCCCAGGCATACTTGGATAGCACATTGATGCCCGTCAGTATATACTTAAACCCATTATTGTACTTTGCATATTGACTCATATCCACTAAATCAGCTTGCCATTGTCTGTCTATGTCAGAAACAATGACAGGATTTCTCTTAAATCGGGCTCTGGCTGCTTTGTGTAATGAACAGGGGTCCTGTTTCGCAAGTCATTCTGCAACACCTTTCCTGGTGACCTCTTTATCAATTTTTTGCAGCCTTATACAGCTGAGTCACCCCTGTGAAACTACCCATTTTTTTTGCATTAAAATATGTATTCTGGAGCAAGTGGTCATTCATCTTCTTTCATCAACCCCGATACATCTGTTAGCTAGCAAAACTCTTGTCACCAGTAAAATAAAGCATGTGCTCTTTCTATTCTTTTAAAAACACTATGACAACCACAAAGTGCAATGCATGATTATATTTTATTTATAAATACACATGTCATAACAGTATTTGAAGGTTTACTTTATATACTTTATAATACATAAACTAATGCATATAGCTGCTACCTACAAAAGGCATAACACATGGCAAGCATGCAATGATTACATAATATCTTGTTTCCTACTCTTCTATTTTTACACATTTTACAATACCCAGAGACAGCAACTTTTGTGCTGTATGTTTTACACAAGCATGGGCATTGTGCACTTCCCCACTTAGTGATAAGGCGGGCACAATACATACACACATATGCCAAACACCACTCAAAATAATAAGCCTGATTTTTAAGACAATCTGTTGCATCTACAATGTTGTTCACCTTACATAATGCTCTACAGTTAATTTTTTCCATGACTTCAATATAGAGTCTCCATACAAAGTGAGGCAATGATTTAATCAGAGTCAGTGTGTTTTCTGACAGTGAGGCAGCAGCATCTTCAGAGCAGACATTTAATGCAGGCTGCTTTCTAAAGTATACAGGTTCCTTTAAAATGTCCTTTATCACACGGTACATTGTAGACATCAAGACTGCCTGGAATATTGGGAGCATGCCAGTATGTTCCATCTTATAGTACATTATAATACACTATTTAGGAAAAGCATATGCTAAATCTGATTTATGAAACACAACAAAAGCGATAAAAGAAGCAAAATATATGACAACGGACTCAGACCCCACGTTCTGCAGACTAAACACTAAAAATTCAACAGTGGTACAGATAAAACCACAAAAGTGTATCACATCATAAGGATTATGCATAAACTCTATAGCAATTTTATACATTGCTCCCTCAAGAGTTGCCCCCTCATCCTTAAAATAATCCGCAGTTTCCTTTTGGGGTCCCTCTGGGAGACCATCAAAAAGACCTTGGCATGTCTCTAAAAGTACAGACGGTGCTTGTCCTGTAGGTAGATTGAAACCAGGTTTTTTAGCTCTGTGTTTGACTAGTTGGTAAATAAGCCTCTGGGAGCACTGACAGGGCATTTCCCATCATGGTATACTCTGGAAAAAAACATACAGCACTATGTTTTACTGACCTCTCACTGCATGGTGCTGATTAGCAAGTGGAAAAAGCCAGGGTAACAACATGAACAATATTAAAATGGTACAAGTAACAGATTTTTTTTTTGGGGGGGTAAATGTTTTTTTAACAACATCAACAGGAATCCTGAATTTCCTTATAGACTTTTTTAAAGGGCCCTTTTCTGACCAGTGGATCATTTCAGTAATCAGATAAGCCAGGTTAACAACACGTACAATATCACAAGGTTTTTTCTGCTCTATAGTACACACACATGACTATGTCGATCATGATGTAAACTCCACAAAGACATTCATTATCTTCCACAAATATATCAGCAAACACTTTAACATTTTCTAGAAGTGGCAACACCGATTCATTATATATTTATCTGTATCCTCCCATACTTCTGGAAGGGCACACATCATCAATTCAGAGGCTGCATGTATCTCACAAAGGCAAATGTCATATTGAGGTGAACCAAACAGTGATGGATGGCAGTAATGCCTTAGGATCAGATACATAAGCCTTTGGATTCTCTCTGTACTTGCATCCCACATGATTATCTGTAAAATAAAATAAGACACATTTTGGTACTGAAATGTTTATATGTAGCAATTTGGGGGGTGGGGTGGGGTAATGTTTTTTTACAGTATGAACAGGGTTCCTGAATTTCTTTTTAGAAATTTTTTAAAGGAGCTTTTGATGACCAGATGGCCGGCATCTTTTTTAATCTCACTGTCTATCTGCTGTAACATTTGTATAACTAACCACATGGGGTCATCAGATTTTCTCACATCATTTTAAATGTGACTTATAGTTTCCAGGATACAATTGGTCATATTTAACTCCTGATGCTTCATAGCAATTGTAAAGATCATGGGTGTGAGCTGCCCTATATGTATGGCTTCAGAAACATTTCTGTATGCTTCTTTAGACATCAAGTCATCAAGGATACATGAAGGGTTTTTCTGACTTGGATCATCTATCTCACACCCGGGACAGGAATCAACCAATTCACAATGTATCACCCTCTGTATCACTGAGGCAATTACGCCACAGATGGTATGATACATAACGTACTTACAATACATATCATTGTCAGTTTTGTGGGGTTTACTACTGAGGCCTGGTTTTTCTCATTTGGTCCCCTGTATAATCTCAGTAGAAGAAGAAGAAGAGAGTTGGGTAGTGATCACAACCTGTTCCGTGACATTTTGAAACATTCTATTGCTCTCTGTATAGAAACATAGAAACATAGAATTTGACGGCAGATAAGGACCGCTTGGCCCACCCAGTCTGCCCATTTCCCTACCTGATGGATAAGCTGCAGATCCTAGTTAACCAGCAGCCTACTTCTTCCTACCCCAACCCGCTAGAATTGCCTTATGTCTGTCCCATGCATGCTTGAATTCCACCACTGTTTTTGACTCCACAACCTCCTCTGGAAGGCCGTTCCATACATCCACAACCTCTCCATGAAAAATACTCCTCTTAAATTACCTCTGAGCCGCCCTTCTTATCTTCAAATTGTCCCCTTGTACCTGCAACGCCTTTTTTTGAAAGATGCCACCCTCTTGGACTTTGTTGATTCCCTTGAGGTACTTGAAAGTTTCTATCATGTCCCCCCTCTCCCTCCTTTCCTCGAGGCTATACATATTAAGCTCCTTAAGTCTCTCTTCATATGTCTTTCGGTGCAGACCCTGCACCATTTTAGTTGCCCTCCTCTGGACAGCTTCCATCCTGTCTATGTCTTTGCGGAGATTGGGTCTCCAGAACTGCCGCAGTACTCAGATGGGGTCTCACCAGCTGTCTGTACAGAGGATAATAACTTCTTGTTTTCTACTGGTGATGCCTCCCTCATGCATCCCAGTATCCCCAGCCCTCCTTGCTTCCCTCTCACATTGCTTGCCCACCTTAGGTCATCTGATATGACTACCCCAGTTCCCTTTCCATTTTGTTGTTGTTAGTATCTCACCTCCCATTGTGTACTCTTCCCTGGGTTTTTGTTTCCCAGGTGCATTACCTGCACTTCTTAGCATTGAATCTAAGCTGCCATACATTTGACCATTCCTCCAACCTTGCCAAGTCCCTTCTCATCCTTTCCACCCCACCTTGTGCATCAACTCTGTTGCAGATCTTTGTGCCATCTGCAAAGAGACATACATTTCCTTCAATCCTCTTGCAATGTCGCTTATAAAGACATTGAAGAGGACCGGTCCCATACTGAACCTCATGTACCCCACTACTAACCCCTTTTTTCAGAGTGGACCCATTTACTATTACTCTCTGTGTCCTATTCTCCAGACAATTCTTTACCAGGCTGTCATCTTGGGACCCACTCCCAGGCTGGCTAACTTGTATATTAATCTTTGTGTGGGACTGTGTCAAATGCCTTGCTAAAGTCTAGGTAGCCCATGTCCACAACCCTCCCTGATCAACTACTTTGGTCACCCAGTCAGAGAAATCTATCAGATTTGTCTGGCATGACCTTCGCTGTGAATCCATGCTGCCTTGGGTCCTGTGCCCCTCTGGCCTCTAGATACTGACAATTCTTTCCTTCAGAAGTGATTCCATCATTTCCCTACCACTGAGGTTAAACTAACAGGTCTGTAGTTTCCTGCTTCTGCCTTGCTCCCACTTTTGTGGAGGAATCACATCTGCCCTCCTCCAGTCTCAGGTACCACCCCATCCTCCCATGATTTGTTAAAAGGGTAGTCAGTGGTGTCACTAGTTCTACCCTTAGTTCTTTTAGAATTCTGGGATGAATCCCTCAGGCCCCATTGCTTTGTCCACCTTCAGTTTTAAGAGTTCCTTCAGACCCTTTCTTCTGTAAATGGGCTAGTATCAACTTCTGTATCCAGAGTGTTTCTACTGTTTTTTAGGTACCTCGCCCTCTTCCTTTGTAAATACTGAGCAAAAATATTTGTTTAGTATCTCTGCCTTTTCAGTCACCCTCTGCCCACCTCCCTCCCTTTATTAAGCCTCACTATCCCTCCCTTGGTCTTCCTTCGCTCCCTGATATATCTATAAAAGGTTTTATCCCCCTTCTTAACTGAGTTGGCTATCTTTTCCTCGGTTTGGGCCTTTGTTGTTCTGACTGCCTTCCCAGCTTCCTTTTGCTTTAACTGATACAGTTCTCTGTCCTGTTCCTTCTGTGATTCCTTGTACTTCCTGAATGGTTTCTTTCTCTCTTGAACCTTCACTGCCACTTCCTTTGAGAACCATAGTGGTTTCTTACCTCGTTTCATTTTGTTTATTTGCCTCACACAAAGGCTTGTTACCTCTGTGATGGCAGTTTTTATTATTCCCCATTGTTCTTCCACCCCTCCTTCCTGCCCATTTGCTAGTGCATTCCTTAGGCACTCACCCATTTTGGCAAAGTCAGCCCTCCTAAAATCCAGTACCTTTGTCTGTGTATGGCTTGACTTTATTGCTGTGTTTATTGTGAACCATACTGTTCGATGGTCGCTAGTTCCCAGATGGCTACCCACTTCTACATCTGTGATCCTCTCTTCATCTCCATTTGAGAGAACCAGATCTAAGGTTGCTACCTCTCGAGTGGGCTCCAATACTAGTTGTCTAAGGCATGCCCGCTGTAGGGCATCTAGAATAACCCCACTCTTAGAAGTGGCTGCTACAACTGCACTCCAGTTAACATCTGGCATATTCAGATCACCCATCAGCGATATCTCCCCCTTTTCTGCCATTCTAACTATTCTTTCTATCATTTCCTTGTACATTTCCTCCCCCTGAGAAGGGGGTCTGTATACAACTCCTGTGCGGATTGTGGTGCCATTGCTGGTCTCCAAATTTACCCACAGTGCTTCTTCTCCTCCCTGTTTACCCTTTTGTTCTGTTGCTTTGATTCCTTCCCTTATGTAAAGAGCTACTCCTCCTCCTCTTTTACTCTCCCTGTCCCTCCTGTAGATAGTGTATCCTGGTATGTCTACGTCCCAGTCATGGTTTTGTGTGTACCATGTTTCTGTGACTGCCACGATATCCAGATGTTCCTCCTCCATCAAGGCCACTAATTCAAGAAGCTTGTTACTCAGACTACGGGCATTGGTACTCATTGCTTTCCATTTTTTGATGGCTTTACCTTCTGTTGCAGCATAGACTTTGACTTTGATGGCAGATAAGGACCACTTGGCCCACCCAGTCTGCCCATTTCTCTACCTACTGGATAAGCTGCAGATTCTAGTTAACCAACAGCCTACTTCCTGCAACCCCCAACTATAATGGCCTTGTGTCTGTCCCATGCATGTTTGAATTCCCCCACTGTTTTAGACCTAACGACCTCCTCAGGAAGGCTTTTCCATGTATCCACCATTCTCTCTGTGAAAAAAAATTTCCTCACATTACCCCTGAGCCATCCCCCCTCTATCTTTAAATTGTGCCCCCTTGTTCTTACACATCTCTTTTTCTGAAAGATGCTACCCTCCTGGACTTTGTTGATTCCCTTGAGGTACTTAAATGTTTCTATCATGTCCCCCCGTCCCTCCTTTCATCAAGAGTATACATATTAAACTCTCTCAGTCTCTCTTCATATGGCTTCTGCTGCAGACCCTGCACCATTTTAGTTGCCCTCCTCTGGACTGCTTCCATCCTGTCTATGTCCTTGCGTAGATGAGGTCTCCAAAACTGCATGCAGTACTCCAGATGGGGTCTCACCAACTGTCTGTACAGAGGGATAACCACTTCCCTTCTTCTACTTGTGACACCCCTTCCTATGCATCCTAGTATCCCCCTGGCTCTCCTTACTGACTTTTCACATTGCTTACCCACCTTTAGGTCATCTGATATGACTACGCCCAGGTCCCTTTCCATTTTTGTTGTTGTTAGTACCTCCCTGCTATTGTGTACTCTTCTCCTGGGTTTTTTTTCAGGTGCATTACTTGCACTTCTTTGTATTGAATCTAAGTTGCCATGTCTGACCATTCCTCCAACCTTGCCAAGTCCCTTCTCATCTTTTCTACCCCCTGTGTATCAACTCTGTTACAGATCTTTGTGTCATCTGCAAAGAGGCATACCTTTCCCTCAGACCCTCTGTAATGTCACCTATAAAGATGTTAAAGAGGACTGGACCCAGTATTGAGCCTGAGGTACTCACTAGCTGACCCCCTTTTCAGAATGTGTTCCATTCACTATTACCTTCTGTGTCCTGTTGTGCAGCCAGTTTGCTACATCTAGGCTACCACCCTGGGACCACTCCCAGGCTGGCTAACTGATTATTAATCTTTGTGTGGGACTGTGTCAAATGCCTTGCTAAAGTCTAGGTAGGCCATATCCACAGCCCCTCCCTGGTCTATTATTTTGGTCACCCAGTCAAAGAAATCAATTAAATTCATCTGACATGACCTTCCTGCTGTAAATCTATGCTGCTTTGGGTCCTGTGCCCCGCTGGCCTCTAGGTACTCAACAATTCTTTCTTTCAGAAGTGATTCCATCATTTTCCCTACCACTGACCTTTCTACCTTGGTCTTTTTCTTATTTAGTACCCTGTTTTGTAGGGAGAGGCTGGGATTTTCCTGCTGCTTATTTCTAACATACTGATCCTCACACTTCTCATCAACAACCACATTTGTATCTTTCACACAGCAAACACAGTCGAGCAGTAGATTTGTGGAAAGTCACGAATCCATGCTGTCCGAATATGACTGCTGCTCCATTGCAAATCCTTCAGTCTATTAAAGTAAAAAACAGAAAACAGCATTGGTCCTGTGACTCATTATAGGTAAGATTTAGTTCTACTGCTAACTCATCTCCTCAGTTACACCATGTAAACATGTCACCACTCACACATTTTTTTTAAATGTTAAACTGCATTTACCTCATCAAGGCAACTCTTTTCTTTTTCTTCTTCATTTTTCTTATCTTTCTCCTTCATAGCCTGGGCTTGACTGCTTGTAGCTGCATTATCATCATCATCATCAACCCCCTCTTGGTCAGAGACACCTCTTGGCTGTGTCTTGGATTTCTTTTTCACAACTTTCTCTGATGCTTTTTTTGTCAGTGTCTCACTGACCATCTTCTCTGGCTCCCCCTTCTTGTCACTTTCTGTTTTGGGTTTCATAGTAACTTTTTTTTCTGCATCAGATTCTCACCCCAGCAACTCTTCAAGGTCTTGCAGTGGTGCCTCTTCAGAAGGACAGTCAGATTTAGGATTTTCTGATTCACCAAACCGTTCAGTGAGTTTCTTTTTTATGTCAGACACTCTTCCACTCAACAAGACTTGTGTGGGACATTCTTTTCACACCTCAAGTAGCACACATACGTTGGTTTGGGTTGTGGGGCACCCATAGCCATCTTCTTGCTTGGATTTTCATCTCCAGCCTTTTCATTCAGTGGTGTGACAGTCTGTCCTGTTGCTGGGAGGTTAAATTGAGAAGCGCTGCACTGTGCCATCTTCTTCTTGATGTTTTTGATAATCTGCTCCAAGTCTGTAAAACAGAATCTGAGGAGTCTCTTGAAAAGCTGTGCCTTCTGGCTTCAAATACAGGATTTATATAATGCTTTGCAAGATGGACTGCCCCTTGGTAAAACCATCACCACACCCCATCATACTATACATGGTAACATGTATCAGAGGCACATCTGTTGTAGTGCCCGGCTCCCTTTTTTAAAAACATTATAAATATCATTCACATTTCATTCAGCCTTCTCTCTAATACTACACAGAGCTGAGGGGAGAACTATAGGCATGTGTATTCCCTTTTTTCTGATATATTTTATTCTTTTAATTCATGATGGGATAAAATGATTAGTTTGTGATTGCTATAGAATAATGACACACACACACACACAAACACACAGAGCCAGCATGTTGCAATGCTATCCAGAGAAAACTGTTGAACCATCTTATTTACACAGAGGTCTCACACACACACACACACACCATACTGCCAGCATGTTGCAAAGCTATCCAGAAAAAAACTGTTGAACCATCTTATTACATGTAGGTCCCTGTTTTAGCTTATAACTTATACATGCATATACAAAAAGGTATCCTTTTGGTGCAAATTTTACACATTTTATAACTTGTTATAAAACAGAAAAAGGGTACTCACACAGGCAGATGGATTTCCCTCGGGGGGTCTCCAAACAGATCTGTGAAACCTCTGCAAGATCAGGTTGCCTCCTAGATACTTCTTTCTGAAAATATCCTAATCAAAAAATACGCACATGCCCCTGCAGTAATACACCCAAGCCGACAGGGGGCACATAACACTACATAAACCCTAACTTATTTTTTTGGGGTGGGTGGGGGCATGGTGGTGAAGAGAGACAGGGGTTCAAGCCAGGACAGTGGGGTGCAGGAGAAAGGGGGGACAGGAGTTTGAGCTTGCACAGTGGGGCTCGGGTTCCAGCCAGGATGGCATGGCAGGGGTTTGAGGATTGTATGAGAAGGAGGGGCATAGGATGCTTACAAAATGGTGGCTGGCAGGGGTTTGAGGAGTGTATGAGAATGAGGGGTGTAGGATGCTTACAAAATGGTGGTGTTATGTCACATCCAGGGTTTCAGAGTGGGTCATTTCCTGCACAAGTGGGTGGGACAGGGGTTCGAGCATGTGCCATTTCCTGCACAAGGGGCGGGACACAGGGTCGAATATTTTAGGGAGGGACTTCCGGTTTAACAAGGGATGGTTCTGATTGGTCCATTTTAGGCCACGACAACCTGTCAAATGATGTGGCATGCACTGATTAGCTGAAATTTTACATTTAATGAGATATATGAATTTATACTACTTCCATCTTCCTTGGTGGCTGAAGGGGTAGGGGAGAGCTAGAAGTTAGCTTGATGACTAGGCTACCTTCCTATACTACTAGGCTCACTTCACAATAAAAACAGCATGGGACCCCCATAGTAGAAAGCTAGGCCTAGAAGCAGCAGTGACAGCAGTGTGGGTGGCCTTCACAGGTTGGGTGGGTTTGGTCAGTGAGGTGACTTGGCCACAGACCATGATAGGGACCTGGGATGTTCAGTTCCAGAACCCAACTTCTGGCAGAAGGATGGAGGAAGAGTGGCCTGAAAACTGAGCTGGTGGCTCACTGGGCCAGGCTGAAGGTTCCAGCCAGATGGCTGGGTAAGTAAAAGTAAATATTTTTTTTATAGGGGGATTGGGGAAGGAGGAAGGACTGAAATGTTGATGTGCTTTTCATATTTCTGCCCCTTTGTGCAGATTGACGATCCATATGGGACTGGTAAGGAATGGAATGGAGTCAGGAAGAGAGATTGAGGCACAGGTTTTTTTTTGGGTGGGGTTCAGAATTTCAGCCAGGAAAAAAAATGGTACTAACTGGGTTGGTTTAAGCTCAAATCTGATGCACTGCTTCAGGGTATAGACAGATGAATCTTATACATTAGAATTTTTCCTGATTTACATACCACTTTTCAATCACAATAAATAGGTTTTACCTTTTAGAGATGTTCCAGACATTACAGAGCTTGCCTTCTAGGGGCTAACTGGCACCTGGCCCACAATGATTATCAGCCCCCCCATTGAAATCTGAAATGGCACCCCTAAAATAAAGTCAAAATTTACCGGACAGCCTCTGTGTAAGCAGCATGTTTTCCATGAGTGATAAATGAGGGACCGAGCAGCTTTGAGGGGTAATATGAGGGCTGTTCCTTGCAATAAGGGATGGCTGAGTGGTATAGTATGAACAGACTATTGGAGCCTCACTATAGTCAGATTTATGCCCCTCTCCCCCAGTGTAGCTGATCTCCACATCCCCATGCTTAGGCATGTTATGACGTAGTGCAAGGGAGAGCACAGGGGCGCGCCCCACTGAAATGAATGAAGGTAATTTTTTATTACTATTTTATACATTATGATGGCAAGTTGGAGAATAATGAAGGCCACCACTCAACTAACAAGGGCCTTGTTAGTAGAACAGTGGCCTTCATTACTCTCCAACTCCCCATCACAATGTATAAAATAGTAATAAAAAATAATGCCATTAATTTTAAAGGGGCATGCCACAGCACTCTGTCCCATGGACATCATCTATTAAAGACTCCTGCCTCTGGCTCACCAGTACTCAGGTAAGACTCTCGACTTACACCTTTACTCGGTGGGTTGTCTGAAACAGAGTAGCTGCATGCACTACAGAGTGTGTGTGTGTGTGTATGTGGTGGGGGGGACTGGCTGTGCGGGTGAGTGCAGAGTTATTGCGTTTTGTGTTTGCCCCTTAAAGTCTGTTTGTGTGGAAGCATTCAAAACTGTGGAGAGAAAATAGTAGGAGTACAGGCCAGACAGAAGTGATTAAGTAGTTCCCATGGGTAGTTGTGTATAGGAGGTAGGAAGAACCACATGTGCTTCTGATGGAATGTGTGCTATGGTTCAGTTGTGCAGCTGACATGAGGGGGACAAGAAAACTGAAAAGTATATCAGTGGCCATAAGCATTTCATATACATGCAGATTTGTACAGATTTTTATTGAAGTACTCATGAACTGTATATATGCAAGCAATGTAGTGTAATGGTTAAGGGCACTGAACTGCAAACCTGGAGATGTGAAAACCTGGGTTTGAATTTCATCAACCCTCACTTGTATACGGTGTGATCCTGAGCAAGTCACATAACTTTTATGTGTGCAGTTATCAGTGACCACTTGCTTTTAGCAAGCATGCTACATACATACAATTAGTTCCAATTTAACATAAAAAATTATGTCACATGGGTAGTTTTACGTGTGCAGCATACAAATATTTCATATTATTTCTGTTATAGTTGCTGGATTTGTGCTTGCATTTAGGACATATAAGCATTATTATGGATATTTCCAGGAATTTAGGATCCTGCTTTGAAATATGGTCATTTATAGTTGTGTTACATTTGCACAGCTTTACAGTTTAGGTTTGAACATGGGGATATTTATGGGCCTTCTAATCGAATATGACTTTTTGGTACACTAATTTAAGTTATGTGACTTGCTCAGGATCACACAGTATACAAGTGAGGGTTGATGAAATTCAAAGCCAGGTTTTCATGTCTCCCAAATCTCACCACCTAGCAAGTGCCATAGGAATCAGTACTTTCTGCTTGCTGGTGTGGAAATCTGGTTCCTTGCTTCAAACTTGCCTGGCAGGCTCACAAACAGACAGTAAACTGACTTATTTATAATTTTGTTGCACCAATCTAATGATTAGCCTGATTAACTAAATGCAAGAATCGGTGTATCCCTTCTGTGATCTAATGACGAGTGATAGCACAGGCACAGTGTGGGCTGTTTTTGTTGGCCATTATTGTTAGATAACTGATGTGCAGGAAGATAATTTGTGCAAACCTGTTATTACTTGAGTGCTGAACCTATTTTGTCCTGAACTGTGCTTTGCCCACCTCCTCTGCTCTTGCTTGAGAACTGTCTAGAATCTGCATAAGACCTAACTTTTCTATTGCCAGGCCAAGGCATGAAACTTCAGTGTCTGCACCAGGATGCAAGGATGACTAGCCAACGGTCAACGTGGGCTGGCAAGCTGAGTTCCTGTAAACCTAACAAAGGTCTCTTCCTCACTACCACATATATTCTTTCTGTCCTCTGGGTGGACTGGCTCACTTGCCAACTTGACCCTAACACCTAAGGCCCTCAGGGACTGGCTGCACACCCCACCAGCCACTACTACTCCCCATCCCCTGCATGCACAATCGCCCTCCTAGTTGCCTATGAATTCATAAAAAATGGGATTTGCTACAGATCACTTCTCCATACCAGGAGTATACCAAGCAAAGTGAGGCTCCCATCTCTTACCCTAACCCTCCATCTCCTGCTTACAGGTCCGCTGCTACTTGCGGGAGACATCCAATGGAACCCAGGCCCTGGAATTGCTAACATCCCGATATCCTTCCTGCAAGACCAGACCTGGCTGTCATCAAAAGGGAAGCAGCTCACTCATATGAATATATGTAGCCTTCGGCCAAAGATACACAAAGTTCAAACATGGCTTGGCCTATATAAACCAGATGTGCTCTCAGTTTCAGAGACCTGGCTAAAACCCCATGTCCTTGATCACGAAGTAGCTGCATCAGGTTATGTCCACTACAGAAAAGACAGAATACCTAAAGGGGGGAAGGGGTGCTCATCTATGTGAAAGACACCCTTATCTCCTCTCAAATTAGCATGCTGCATAGCACGTCCCCTAATACTGAATCGCTCTTTATACGGTTCACCATAGGTGGTGTCAAGCACCTTACCATTGGGTGTGTATATAGCCTCCTTAAAAATGTTCTCCAATCCCTGGAGACACTCATGAAAGCCCTAGCCACAGAGGTCATGACTGAACTCCTTCCTCCTACTGGGGGATTTTAACCTGAACTGGGCCCAAGAGGCTAAGTCATCCATTAATGGCCTGCTGCATGAGGCAAATCTTACCCAGATTATTACTGAACCCACCAGAATTAATCATAGAATGGGAAGGCACTCGACCATTGACTGAGCTCTGGCGTCAAACCCAAAGAATATTCAATTGGCAGGCACTATGGCTGATGCCCTGAGTGACCACTCGCCCATCTTCTGTGTCTGGAAGAACAGGGTGGATAGGATTCAACCTAGAATCCTCACTACAAGGAACTACTCCAAATTCTCACTGGAGCAATATAATAACTTTCTCAATAACATTGACTGGAGTCCACTAAGATGCCTCTCTACCCTGGAAGGGGCAGTTGCCTTCTTCCTGAAATCCCTCATGAGGACCGCAGATCTCTTTGCCTCAATGAAGACCCATTGTATTAAAGGCAGTTGCGACAAGTGGATCACACCCTCTCTAAAGGCCCTGATGATCCGCCATGACAAAGCCTGGAATAAGTTCAAGAGCAGTACTCTCCTAGCTGACCTTGAGATCTACAGAGCTCTTAGAAACCAAAGTAAGCATGCTGTTAAGCTAGCAAAAAGGGCATATGTCAAACGCCTCCAGAAAACCTGAGGTTATTCTGGTCCCATATCAACGAACTGATAAAGGGAAACAGAAATGCAGCCCCAGGCCCTCTAGTGTCTAATGGGCAGTTACTGAGCAATGGGACCCTTATTGCTGAGGCCCTGAATAACTATTTCACGAACCTTGATGATTACAAGGCTGGGTTCCCAGTGACCAGAAATGAGTCCCACTTACTGGACCCTCCTGACCTAGACCATCCCTCTTTTCATCTGAGGTTAGCTAAGGTGAAATAAGTCTTCACCATACTAAAGTTCTTGAAAACAAGAGGATCAGGTAGGCCTGATGGTATCCAAGCTAGACTACTCAAGGATGGTGCCCCAGCACTTGCAAGGCCTCTTATCTGTCTCATAAACAGGTCCCTTCTAGATGGGACTGTCCCAGAGCTGTGGAAACAGGCTCATGTTGTCCCTATTCACAAGGGTGGGCCTGCGGAACCGATTGGCAAGTACAAGCCGATCTCCCTGCTTTGTACCCTTGCAAAAATTCAGGAGAAATTGGTGTACACCCAACTCTGTGAATACTTAGAGGCACACCTGCTTCTTTCCCTGGCTCAACATGGTTTCAGAGCCAAGCATGGGACAGACACTGCACTAACTAAGTTCTCAGCAGATGTGCTTAGGAAACTTGACTCAGGGTCCAATACAGGTGCGATTTTCATCGATCTATCCAAGGCCTTCGACTTGGTTGACCACTGACTCCTACTTCAAAAATTGTGCTACATAGGCCTGGACACCCATGCCCTCAGATGGTTCTAAAGCTACCTCACTGGGTGCTCATAGAGGGTCAAGTGGAAGCACAAAATCTCTGATCCACTGCCCCTCAAGGAGGGGGGTACCACAAAGGTCCATACTCAGTCCCCTCCTGTTCTCCCTGTTTATAAATGATCTGCACAACCACTGCAGAAGCAGTAATGTCATACAGTATATGGATGACACCGTGATTTACAGATCCTCTGACAACCTGGGTGACCTTGGTCCATCCCTCCAAGAGGACATTCTCACTATGGAGGACTGGCTTACTCAGAATAAAATGGTCCTTAATATGACCAAAACCAAGGCCATGTTGTTCAGACCCAGATTCCTTGGCCGAAACAGAACACAACTCATTCAACTCACTTCCAGGGTGGATAACAAGCTTGAAGTGGTTGCCTCTACAAAATACCATGGCCTTACTCTGGACCAAGGCTTCACCCTAAAGCAACATGTTGGTCAAGTCACAAAAGTCATGCATGGCAAACTTGGTACACTCTATCGCCTTAAGGATCAGCTGATCCCGGAAGCCAGGACTGCCATTGCTTCGAGTGTTTTACTCCCAACACTTACCTATGCTGCCCCAGTACTTCAGGGAGTGACCAGGCTAGAGTTCAGTAAGTTACAGATTTTGTACAAGGTGGTCTGCTTTGCCACTCAGTCCCACTCTAGGAGCCACCTTTGTGACTCACTGGCACTACTCAATTGGTCGTCATTCAAAGTCCGTCTCAGGTGCCCAGTGCTCTGCCTAGCACATAAGCTAATTAGCTCTACACCTCCCCCAAGCCTCGCAGGGCTCATAACCGCTAAGCAAAATCCTCACAATCTATGGACCTCAGCCCAATCTCTCCTCAAAGTCCCTACGGTAAGGACCAAGGCAGGGGACATGTCCTTTTCCCACACTGCTCCTTCCCTCTGGAATAACCTTTCTCCGGAGGTTCAGGAAGCTACATCACTAGTGTGCTTCCAAACAAGACTCTAGGCACATATACTTGCCTTGAGTCAATGCCAATGCTATGTTACCTGACACTTCCACTCTACCCGCTGAACTGAGCACTTATGTCACTCCCACCTGAGCTGGCAGCACTAACCCTTCTCCATTGTATCTCCTCCCAAAATATGATCAATGTAACCTGCTATATAATTTAACAATGTTAAATATTTATGCCAGAATGTCGCATGCCAAAAGCTATAGCTGTACTAACTGTGTACCATACTAGTTCTGTAACTCCCGGGTCACCCCTGAAAAAGGGACCTCCAGGGCCCAGTGGGCCTACCCAGTCATTAAAATTCAATAAATAAATAAATAAACATTTTACTGTGGGTTCTTTTGGTACTCCTTGCTACTACTTACATCATTTTACTATCCTGTCCTGATATGCATCTGTGTATCCTGCATCTTGTGGAGGCACTAATAATAGGATCCTAAATATGTGGAAATGTCCTGCAATTATAAATGTTGATTTCATAGCAGGATCCTAAAATCATGCAAATGCCCATAATAGTGCACTGCGCGACAGCAGTGACTGAGTTATCACTGTAGCTAAAGCATGTAAGGAGTAATGTTTCCATTTGGTGGATAACATCAGTAATGGCACTCCATGGTTTATGATGTAAACAATCACTCCTACTCCAGCAAAATGTTCCTTTGATGTTGGCAAGTTTCTGAAGTCGAACACTCCAGAGTTACCATAATATAAGGCTGCGGATGACTTCTCTTATTATTGTTTGCATGTGTCTCACAGTTATTACCCTTTGCTGTAGATCTGGTACATAATAAAATGGTACATGTTGTACTGCAGGTACTGAAAAGTCAAAGAGTAATCTGCTCTGTCTTACTGAAAATTCAGTAACCAGAAACAAGTCAAGGGGAAGTCTTACATCTTTTCACAGCACTTTCCTAACTCCTTATGTGTAAGTGTTGTGGGCTTCCTCTGGTTGCCAGCAGTCCTATTGCTGTCCAAATCTTTATATTTATTTATTTATTTACTTATTTATTTATTTGTTGATATCTTGGATTACAATACCTTTGAACCAGAGGCTCTTTTACAAAGGTTCCACATTGGAAAAACACATAAATGCAATGGCATTTAAAAATATTAATTGTGACATACAATTCGATAACAACAAGACAAGTACAATTGAGGCAGGGTAGAATGCCATCATGTCAGTACATTCAGAGGAATTGCCTAAGTTCACCAAAACATAGTAAAAAACAAGTTAGACCAGGGGGGAAATGAACATGGAGGTATGGAGACAAATTTGTACATTCTGGGAAAAACATAATCAATAAAAAGATCAAGACAATAATAAGGTAATAGTAAGGAAACCACGCTGACAGAGGTAGATGTTATAAGAGGGCAGGGGATGAGGTGTACAATATGGTGGGAGAGGAAGAAATTATGGACACTTATAAGGGGGTGTGGGAAGTAGAGGGGAGAGTGTAAGCATGATAAGAGAGGGGGTGGGGTAGGTAGGGTGAGACCATATTAAATGTCATGGGGTGGGGGTAGAGGAAGGGTTGAGAAGGCAGGGTAGTGGTGGTGGGAGCAGTATCAAGAGTAGGTGGGTGGGTGGCTGGGAAAAGAGGTAGTGAGAGGAGGGGGTTGAGGTATAAAAGGGCAAGGTGAGGGGGTGGGGTAAGTGAGTGAAACAGGAGGGGGAAGGAGTGTTAAGGGGTGGTGGAAAGGAGAGGAAAGGTGCCACGTAGGGAGAGGAGTAGATTATTTTTTTTTTCAAATTGTTTAACCAGGAGAGACACATTAAGCTGAAAGCTTGTTTACAAGTGCGACCTGGGAGCACAGGGAAGTTAAGTAACTTGCTCAGGATAACACAGTATGCAAATGGGGGCTGTGGGATTCAAATCCAGGTCTCCAGATTTGCAGCTCACAGCCTTATAGCACTGTGCTATACTGCCTCCCTAGACTCCCTACTGCCTTATAGTAAGCAGTCACAACTACTAAGTGCAGAAAGATGTTTCCTAAGGTTATAATTAAAAAGGCCAGTCCTGGACTCTTCCCAAGTACCAGTGAGGAGTTTATTTCACCAGCAGGGCACAATGTATGAAAAGCAACACTGCACATGGGAGGTGCAACAAAAAAGAACTTGATATGCCAGTTTAGAAATTCCCCGAGTTTCGTGGGTGTTAGATGCGTGGTTTAGGTATTTCTGAGTGACTGAGGTAGACTGGCCAAGAGTGATTTTTTTGCTAAAAGGCAGATCTGTATTCAGATCGCAAGTGTGCATTAGCCTGTGAGCTCCAGTAATCATCCTGCATGCCTTGTTGAGGGCTGTGCAGATCCTTTTGAGCGTGGTGTCCATGACTACTCCATACACAACTAAGCTATAGATAAATAGAATTGAACTAGTTACGGTGGTCTGGAGCACTTCTGGGGTCATGCAGTGCCTGTGCCTTTGTAACAGTCCTATTCTAGTATTAAGTGCCCTTGCAACAAGGTCAGCGTGCGTACCATAGGAGAGGCAGGCCTCCAGCATGATCTCAAGGTACTTTAAATTTGGGACTTATTCAAGCAGTGATCCTTCATTGTTCGGTATGGTTAGTTTGTGTGATTTGTACCTGTTGTGCAGGCCAGAGAAGAGCATGGTCTTAGTCTTCTTGTAATTCATTAGCAGATTATGTTTGTTGAACCAGGCCACAGTGTCAGAGAAACTAACCTGGAGCTGTGTTTCAAGGGGAAGTGGGACAGGTAGACTGGTATAAATGACAGCATCATCTCCATATAGCAGCATATTATTGGAGCATGCCTTGGGGACATTATTGAGGAAGAGGCTAAAGAGTAATGGACCCAAGATCGAGCCTTGGGGGGACACCAGATACTTGCCTGCTATCAGATAAGATGCCACTTATTTTGACTCTTTGGGACTGACTTCCAAGGTAACTACAAAACCACCCAACTGCATAATTTGATAGGCCACTCCCACAGAGGGCATTTAAGAAGAGGGTGTGGTTGACCATGTCCAAAGCTTTTGTGAGGTCAATATAAATTGCCCCTCAAGCTGCCCTCAGTCAAGGACATTATGTATAAAGGATGTGTACTCAAGCAAGGCAGTGGTGGTGCTTTTCGACTTACGGAATCCATGCTGTTGTGAGCATTGGATTTGGTACTTCTCTAGGTACTTGCTTAGTTGATCCACCACAATACTTTCAAGTGCCTTCAGGGGGGGCTTGAGATTGGGTGGTAATTAGTGTGCTGTGCACAGTCACCACTTTTATGTACAGGTGTAACCTTGGTTGCTTTCCGCCACTGAGGGAACTGGCCGAGGCACAGTGACTTTTTTAATAGCTTTGTGAGAGGTGTTAGGACTTCTTCAATGGTTTGACTAACGAGCTTAAGGTCTAGTGAGTCACTACTTTATTTATTTCATTTATGTCTTTGGTAACCGTGTACGTGAGCTGATCCGAAGGACCATTTTCAGTCTTGACCCAGAAAATGTACAGCGCTCCGAGTCTCTGGAAAGGGGTGCTTTATAAATAAAGTGTCTGTCTTTCTGTCTGTCTGTCTGTCTGTCTGTCTATCTATCTATCTATCTACCTACCTACCTACCTACCTATCTATCTATCTATCTATCTATCTATCTATCTATCTATCTATCAGTTTTTGCTAGGCAGACCTCCCTGGTAAAGGCATTCTTAGCAGCTCTGCTTTGCTGCAGGTCAGCTTGCTTACCGGTGGCCTGAGCATGATGACACAGGTTATCTCTGCTGGCTATGAGATTTAGGAGGGTTGTGGTAATCCAAGGACTGACTAAGCCCTTCTTGTTGCACTTTTTTACAAAGGCATAGTTACCACAGATTGTGTTGAATTTAGCAATGAAATATTCTAAGGCTTGGTCTACATTTTGAGCAGCATCAATAGGGGTCCAGTCTGTTTGTAACAGGGAGGCCTTGAGATGTTTGAGCTGCCGGGCTTTTAGGACACAGTGTGTTACCGTTTTTCCAGGTAGTTTAGGAGCTTTGTTTGACAAGAGGCAAAGGACCAGGAATGGTCACTAATCACATCAGGGAGGACTGTGGTGCCTGTGATTCTTTCAGGGTAGTTGACAGCTATCCAATCTATCAGTGTATTGGAGTCAGTCTGGCAATTAACCCAGGTAGAGGATTAAACCATTTGCTCAACACTGATAGAGGAGATGGAATCCTTGAAGGGGTCAGCTTCATGGGCCAGTCAATTCACATTAAAATCCCCTAGAAGCACCACTTCACTATTTTTTTGTAGATTGAAACTTAGAAGTTGATGGCAAATAAGGACTGAAAGGCCCATCCAGTATGCCCATTTTTTCTACCTTATGAATGAGCCATAGGCCTTTACTCTGTCAATGGCGTATTTATTCATACTCGTCTGTATTGCTCCCTTTAGCCTTTTGGTCAGATATTCAGTAACCACACTGATGCCATGGGCCTAGTTTCGAGGGGGAACATAGACAGAGAATACAGTGACAGTCTTACTATTGGTCCCTAGGAGTAGCTGTATGGCCAGGTGCTGGATGGTTCTCCTGGTGTCCAGTAAAGAGAGGGTATGCCCCTGTAGAGTATTACTAAGGTGAATAGCACATCTCCCACCCCTTTTGCTCAACCTGTCATGCCTAAAAAGGGTGTATCCATCCAGGGAAATAGCAGAGTCTGGGTTCTTAGGGGAAAGCCAGGTCTCTACCACCGATAGCACATCCAGTCTGTGCTGGTGACCTAGACTAGGTGAACATCATATTTGGCCAGGAGACTGAAAACATTGATTGATACTAGCTTTAGCATTCCAGAGTTAGATCCATGCTGGTGCTACTGCTGAACCTGGCTGTGGTTTGGGTGGATGTTACCTGATAGGCGGAGGAGCAGCATGGCAATCTTTAGTAGGAAGCGCTGAAATATTTTAAGCTCTTTCTTGGCTTGAGCCTACTATTCAGTCCATGCATTTTCTAGCATAGCAGTGAGGTGAGGCAGGTTAGCAGGGAGAGGTTAGGTGAGTACAGAGAGCTGGGTAAAGTGACCAGGCTGTCTGTTGAGGTGATGATTGTTACTGGTAACATTGCACATAGTGGCAGGCCTGGGGGGGATGTAGTTGTGGGAGGGGGGGCAGTGCCAGTTCAGCTGGTGCTTGTATTGGTTAGTAGGGGATAATTGCCATTATGATCAGGACAAGTATTACTAAGCCTTTAGGGTCCTGCATGTCAGTCATATAGCAGGAGAGCATATAGGTTGTGCCGGGTGGAGTAGTACTCCGATGCACATTTAAATAGTGAGTCTTAGTGGAGTAGAGGGCATAGGACAGTGACACACCAACTCACCAGCCAGGTGACTCAGGATCAATAATGGAAATGGGGGGAGGCGGTGGCACAAGAAGATCTAGTGTGGTGGACTAATGGGGTTTAAGGAGCATATGAAACTTAGACAAAGTGTTGCTGCTTAGATGGCCTAATAGTTAGGGCCACTGACTACGGTAAGGAAGGTTGAAGGTTTGAATCCTGGTGGGATGAGGTAGAGAGGAACACTTGGGGATGTGGCTGCTAAGAGTAAGCTAGCACAGGCCAGGTCTATGATCTCATATAGAAAGGGTTAAATTATGCTAAGGATGCAGTGTAACTTAGTATGTACAACAGTGACTCCTAGTGGTGGTGAAGCAGTATAAAAAAACATAGGGAAAATAGAGAGATAGTGACGGGTCATGTGATAGGTCATGTGACCTGGACTACCTATAAGAGTAGTGTCCACCCAGGGCAGGGCAGTCACTTCATAAGCAGTGATGAGCTAACACAATTCCACAGTTGCTCTGTACCTGGTTTGTAAACAAAATAGTACAGCCCCCAGAAGTTATCATTGGCCTAGATATTCAGAGGAGTTGCACAATGCGCAACTGACTTGCACTGTTACAAACACAGAAATGAGCCCCAGTGCTATATTCAAGCAGCAGGAATGCACAGTGAAAAATCCATTGTGCTGCTGCGCAACAGTAATGTATGCAGCACAAGTATAGGGGGGGCATTCCCATGAATATACTGCACAATGGCACATTCATCCAAAACACACGGCGCAACTGTGGAGCAACCCACAGAATGCGCCACACAGAGTTGAACACATATAAAGGAGGCTCAATCATACACACAGCAGAGGCACAATCCAGGGGAGCATAAGCCATGGACACAGGGGCCATTCTTAATGGAACAGGTGATGAGGGGGGTTGAGGAGGAGGGAGGAACAGCAACATGGCTGAGGAAGGGCCTAGCGGTGGTATGCTCAATACAGACAGTACCTTGCCTGGCTCACATTCGAGGACTATAGGGACACCGAGATAGTGGGTTGGTACCGTCTGAACAGGGCAATTCTGAGGCAGCTATGTGAGCTGTGCCATGAAGAGCTGCAGGCACCCACCAGAAGGAGTCATGTAATGATGGTGGAGACCAAGGTGACAGCGGTAATGTGCTTGATCACCACGGGCACCTTCCAGACACCAGTGGGTGCAACCACTGGTATATCACACTTGGCCAATGTCCCGCCTCCTCACCCAGGTCCTCACCACTCTGCTGCCACATGCCTTAGAGTACATAAGATTCCCAAGCACACAGGCAGAGTGTACAGTAAACATGCAGGAATTCCACAGGGTGCCACACATGGCCAACATGATAGAGGCCATTGACAGCACCCATGTGTCCATACAAATACCTCCTGACCCTGAAGGGGTGGTATACATCAACAGAAAGGGCTACCCCTCGATCAACTGCCAGGTGGTGTGCAATGCTACTGGACACATCATCAATGTGTGTGACACTCACCCTGGGAGTACACTTGATGCATTCATATGGCACCAGTAGATCCTGTGCCAGTGGTTTGAGACTAGGTTGATCCCCACCGGACACCTAGTAGGTCAGCAGGACCTGGGAAGAGGTGACACAGAGGCCATGCAGGACACAACACAGCCACAGCATGGGGTGCTGGGGGATGTGTACAGCAAAAGGCGGGGTTACAGGACAGGGAAGGTGAATGGCAAAGGTGCAGGGGTGCATGGACAGTGTTGCACAGGCATGACAGGCATGGGTTGAATGTCATGCATGGTGGCACAGCAGCTGTGCAGGATGTCCATGGCCAAGGCACACAGGGTGGTGGGGTGGTGGTGTGAAGCATAGGGGGTAGTCATGGGAGCAGGATATGCCACGTGGTAACCAGCACATGTGTTCTCCCCAAAGGTGACAGTATATACCCCCTCTGGCCCTGGCTGCTCACTCCATCTGGAGACCATCCAATGCTGCGGAGGAGTGGTACAACAAGGCATGCATTGCAACATGCAGTATCATAGAGCAAGTCTTTGGCATGCTCAAGATGTGATTCCATTGCCTAGATAGATCCAGTGGTGCCCTACAGTACAGACCTGCGAAAATCTGTGGCATATTCCTGGCCTGCTGCATGCTGCACAACATGGTCATTGACTGTGGGATAGCTGTCCAGGTGGATGAGGGCAACAGCAGTGATGATGATGGGGAGGATGAGCCAGACAGGGGTGTGCAGCCACCCATAGAGAGGAGGGACCCCAAGCTGGTGACCTGTGCCAGGAGGCACAGAGACACCATTGTGCAAGAGCACTATGTGAACCACAAGTGAGGATCGTACAGGGCAGCCATGCATGCATGCACGGCACACCACACACACACAGACAGACACACACGGCCACACAGGAATGCATGCTGTGGCACAGGCACCCACACAGCACACACAGGCACACAGGCCCATGCCCACACCACACTGGAGCAGCACAGGCAGATGCACCCATCAAAGTGCCATGTGCTGGACACACATGTGGTTGTATACTGGCTGGCACATACAGCACTACCGCAACAGGGTGCACAGCAGGGCACAGAGGACGAGGGGGGACACACAGACAGGTGCGGTAGGTGAGGTGTCAACACAACATCAGTACAGCAGGCTGTGGCATGGATCAGAGGGTAGTTTCCTGCACACAGGGAAAGCCAGCACAGTGCTGCTCTCATCACGCCCATGCCACATGGTCCAGCAGCACAGTCCGCACACATGGTAGACATGACCCAGGCTACATGTATGTGACAGAACCTGCACCGGGCCACACCCAGCCACATGTGCAGCAGTCAACAGCAGCAGGTAACAGGACCAGGCAGCACACCTGACATGCCTACCGTGTGGCGCCATGGCTACCACGGCCACATGGGTGGCCACACCCGGACTGTGTGGCAGGCAATGGTAGCTCAACAGCCGCAGGTGGTGTCACCAACAAACTGATGGGGGTAGAGGCCTGAGAACACAACCAGGTCCTTATGGATGTGTACAGACCAGCAAACAGACTACTGCCGAGTGTATCAGGGAAGGGCATGGCAGTGATTGCCATCAGTCGTGCTGGGGTCGCCAGTCACTGTGACCATGGTGGATGTAGCACTATGGGGAGTCCTGCATGTCCTGCTGTACCCAGTGGATGCCAGCGATGAAAATCTGGCAGCAATGGTCCCAGCAATGCCTCCCACAGTTGCTGGATCTCACTAACCAGTTGAGCATGTCCAATGCCCCCTCACTCAGCCAGTTGATGCACCTCCCCCTGCAGAGCATGTATCTCTGCCCCGAACATTGCCTGGTTGTCAACAGAAGTATGCAGCAGCCTGGTGTACTCGTCCAGCCTGTCAGAGCCAGGCATATCATGGTGCTGCCGCTGACATGCTGGAGGGGTGGCGGCATGCCGTGCAACATCCCTCACCTGGGAACTCTGCACAGGTGTCCATGCAGGTAGTGGAGATTGAGTGGGTACTCTGATGGTGGCCCCTGTGTGGGGCTGCACAGTAGTTCCCACAGCCCGTTGCTGTATGCCAGCAGCCTGCTGGAACTTCCCTACAGCACCAATGTGCACACAAGCACCCTGACCATGGCCAGCACCAGCAACAGCGCCACACTCCACTGTGTGGCAATTGTTTGGGAGACCTGCATGAGTGTCATAACACCCATGCTGGCTGCCACCACCTATGTTGTCACCTGTCCCTGGGGCAGTGTGACAACTCCAGTGCTGCCCAGGATCAGGGTAAGGTCATCATCACTGTCAGAAGTGCTGCCCTCCTGTCTTGCAGGTGTAAGCACCATTAGGTCATCCATGAGCAGGAGGTCAGCCAGTGGATCATCATCCCCGAGTCCTAGGAACTCCACGAGCCCCATACCGCTATGGTGCCCACAGTCTGTGGCCAGAATGGCAGATGACATGGATGGCACAGCATCGTCAGGTCCCACATCGCCGGTCTCATTCTGCACTGCACCCCTGAGGTGTGGTGGAGCTGGAAGACAGAATAAGCAGTATCACTGGTGACATTGTTACAGTGCTTACTGTGCTGTGCTGTGCAATGTATACATGTGCATCACAGACGTGCCAGGCCACACCAGCGACTTTCTGTGCAGCACTGCATGACAGGGTGGCCATGCCACAGGCACAGCAAAGGGCATGTCAACCACGTTGTGTAGCCACAGGATGTGGCATTGCACAGGCACATTGCTGGCAGGCATGAACCCCCCACTACAGCCCCACCTTGAGACATGCTCCATGCAGTGTGCTGTATCTCAGCTGTGACCACTGTGGTCCTGCCAGCACCGGCATCTACCACTACACCCACACAGCTGTAGGGAGCCATGCACATGCTGGACCGCACCCCACCCTCCCAGAACATATCCCAGGCAGCAGACAAATTGCACACAGGGGTCCAGAGACACGCACAGTGTGCCTATGCGTGGTGTGCACCACACCATGCTGCACTGGTCATGGGTACGCGGCACACCAGCAGTGAACCAGGCATACCAGTGGCATGCACACACCCCCATCCCACAACACCCACCGTCATACTCACAGTGCCGTGACAGGCTGCCACCTGTCTGGAAACCCCACCTGGGACACCTTCCACGGCAGGCCAGCTGATGGTGGCTGCAACATGCCCTTCCCCCACTGACAGGATGGGTGCCATAGCCGGGCGCTTATGGGGACCAGCAACATGATGTTGTTGCTGCGGCAGGGCCAACACGACAGGTGGCAGGTGAGTGTGTGAAGCCTGGATCAGACAGCTTTGCAGAGCCTGAGACGGGTGGGGCTGGTACATTTCCAGGGCACTGCTGCCATGCTGGGCTATGGCATGTGTTGGTGCACTGGCACGCTGCCTGTGTTGGTCAGCAGCATGGGTGACACAGACATGGACATGGCCTCTGTGTGGTGACATCCTGTTGCTGTCACTGGTGGTGTGTGCATGCATATGTGTGTGTGTGTGTGTCCCATGATGCATGTGTAATCACCTTGCAAATGGGGGTTCTTAAAAATGCCAGCCTGGGCTTTCCTTAGCCTTGTCCTTCTGTTCTCTTCCTGCTGTCTCCCGGGCTTCTCCCGATTTGGCCACCATTTTTTTTCTGGTCTCCCAATTCTGCTTTGCCCTTCTGTGTGCCCCAGCTACAGCCCAAATGAAAATCCAGCCCCTCAGAGCTTAAAAAAACACCACTCGTGAGTGCCACTATAAAAGTGCTGCCTCCAAGGCAGCAAGAATTGCATTGTAAAGTGCCCATGTTAAAAGTGCTGCCTCCAGGGCAGCGGGACTCACGATGGCACAATTTTGCCCTCAAAATGGAACCGCTCAGTTTGCGGTCACCATGGGGACTGTGCCACAGGTTCCAGGATCCCTTCCACCTAACTGGGACCCGGTGACCATGGGCAGCCTGCTGGGGGTCTGCTCAGATGAAAATTCAAGGAGTTTGACCAGGTTCTATTAAAATATGCCTCAGCATCTGTATAATTAATAACTATGTGCCTGGCTGCCTCCAGGGCAGCTATGATTGGCTTTTGCTGAAAAGTACAGAAATTAGATGTTTTAAATATATTAAACTGTTGCTGCATGGGGGGATTAATTGTACATAGGGGGAGAAGTGTTTCAGAGTGCAATAAGTGCTTTTTTCCCTGGATTAACCAGTATTTGGGACTCTATGTGTTCAGCCTGTTAGCTACTGCAGGGGGAGCTTTACCAAGTGCAGTAGCAACAGGAAAACCAAAGGAGCCACACTCTTCAACTGTGTAGCAACTGAAAGACCACCATCTGAGCTGCAGAACTGTGGGGCATTGGGGCAATAACTAATTCTTTCTGGCTGTACCAGGACATTTTACAGGACTGTATCTGATCTGCTATGAGGGACAGTAGGTTAAGCAGCCATTGTAAGCAGTCATAGCCAATTGGGAGCCAGGAATAAAAAGTCAGGACTTGTGGGATATTCACTACACCTCATGGGTAACCACCCAAGTGCTCATGGGGACTTACTGGGACAATGTTTTAGGTGCCAGTTGTCCTATCCAATTGTGCCTCAAGTACTGTGATTGACAGGTCCCTCAGCCATTCAGAGACCTGTCACTCCATCTCTGCTGCCAATCAGGAGTCAAACTAGGAGCCCTATAAGAGACAGTGTCTGCCAGCATTTCATCAGATCAGCCAGAGTGAGCAGAAGGAAAGCAGGGTCTGGCCTGCTGGGAGACCCCCACAGGTGTGGGGGATCAGGCCCCTGCCATGCCACCAGGCCTGGGCCACTTAGTTAAGCTCCTCCAGTCATCAGGGGCAGTTGTTATCTTTAGTTAAAGTTACCAGTTAAAGTAAATTTAGAGTTTCTGCAACTGCTAGTCTGGAGGTTGCCAAAAATGTCCTCCAGAGGCTAGCCTTCCCTCCCACGTTAGGGAAAGTTGTGGAAAATAAGACCATCTTCCATGCCTCATTTGTGAGAGAGCTGGAGAGAATTCTTGAAGCCTTCAATTATGGATGTGACCTATGGAGGACCTGGGTGAGTACCCTCATACCCCCGGTGCAAGGAAGAAGCTTTAAAAGTAATCATGGGGGCCTCAAGCCCCACTTTAGATATTTCTGCTACATGATAAAATCTTTGAATTATCAGTCTGGGCTACTAACCCCATCAGAGACTGCCTCGTTCAAAGTTAAAATGGATGCATCTTGTCTATGGCCCAAATGGCTAAATTGCAGGTGCAGCAAGGTGCCTGGATAGTGAATCATATAAATGTGTTGTAACTTGTTGTTGCCCTGTGGGTTAGAGTCCTGCCTGCATGGAGCTGACTGCCAAGCCGTGTTTGCCACTTCATGGAACAGGAAGCCCTAGTGCATATTATGACTAAGTTATTCTGAAGAGAATTCACCTGTTTCTTATTTATTTTATTTATTTTTTTATTTAAGTCTAGGATTACAAGTACCTTTGAGCAAGGCTCTTTTACAAAGGTTCCACGTCAGTTTGAAGACAGCATGACAAAACTAGAACAATGCAAGAACATACAGCATATACAGGAATTAAAGGCAGTATAAACAGGATAAAGCAAGTTACAATCAATTCCCAGAGGAATACGCATACAATATTGGCAACACAGATGAAGGGCAAATGAGAGTAAGCAACAGCATTACAAGAAAAGGGTAGGACATGGGGAGGGATATGAGCTGCCAGGGGCATTGCCACAGAACATAGAGAAGTGACAGAGACAGGGTTAGAAGGGGGTGGTGAGGGGGTGGGGTGTGCTGAAGGGGACATGGGGAGGAGAAAGTCCAAGGGTAAGGGCAGTAAAGTGCTAGCTAGGGTGTTGAGGCAGCATTGAGAGGTTGCTAGGGTTGCTGACTAGATGCGGCAGTCTTACTCAGATTTCATCTGAGAGCGCTTGCCATAAGTGTAAAATTGTCTAGACGTGCTGAAGGAGACTTTGTCTATGAATGCTGTTTCTGGTGTTTAAATGTACTGGATGTGACCTCATGTAACTAAATACTGGATGATTGATAAAAGTGTTGCTATCTGCCTATGCGGGACAGATGCCTTTAGCTATATAAAAGTACTGGATGTGACCTTGTTTCAAGTGAATTTTGGATGCTTGATAAAAGTATCGCCTTCTGCCGGCCCTGTGGAGCTGAGGGTTGAGGCACTGTATGCCACATCTCGCACCACGCCAGTGACCTGTGTTCGGGCATGGACTCAGGTCATCGGGGGTCAGCAGGGCGAAGGGGGATTGAGCGTCCCAATGGATGCTCTCCTTCTCCTCCTCCTCCGGGGTGGGCTACCAGGGGTGCTGCATGCACCCGACATCCCCGGGGGCCGGTAGGAGTACCAACTCCCATGGGGCATTGGAGGCTCCAGAGGGCTGGAGTCGTGGAGGGGAGGACATTGTTAGGCACTTGGCAGGTGTGCGTCAGCATGCACTTGCCTGAGCCGATGTCCTCGGGGGGATGGGAAGGGAGAAAAAGTGGAAAACAACCCTCGGCGGTCCTAGAGGATGGCTGCTTTATGCCATCCAGTCCAGGAACCCTGGGCAGATTCCCACTGTGCAGGTGCTCCCTAGAGGTAGGAGGGGAAGAAGGAGTTACCGGGCACTCTAGGGGGCAGACTCAAGGTCAAGGTCAGGGAACATGGATGGTATGAGCAATGCTTGAAGGAGTGGAACACCGAGGGCAATAAGGAGGAATAAAAAAGAAAGTGAAAAAAAAAAAGTATCGCCTGCTAATTGCTCTGGATGGGACTTTCAAATATTGTGCTGAATGTTCAGGATGTTAAATCCAAGTAGCTTGTCCTGGAATGTTCGGAATTCTACAAATGCAGGGCAATCCCTGGCTCTGTGACTAGCAGGGTCAATTCCTGCTAATCTTTTAATTGCAGGGCAGTCCCTGCCTTTATTGTGCATAGCATCTGCAGTCATTGCAGGAATCTTTCTCCAAGTTGCCCCCTCCCTCAAATCAATAGCCGGCCACCTCATCATCTGCAATGTCCACCAGGCCTTCAACATCTAGAACTGTGGTATCTGGCTATCCAGCATGGTATGGGATTGTGGGGTTTCATATTGTTCTGGGACTGGTACCAGTGTGGGTAATCGAATAATAATTATTTATGTACCATATGATTTGTCAGCAGCTAGATAGCCAGGGGTCTGGGTATTGTGTGTCGAATTAAGAAATGCGATTGCCTTTTTATGTTGGCTCACGCTTGCGCACCAGCCAACATATTGCAGTAGTAGCAGATTTGGAGGTGCGGTCACTGTGTCGAATGCAAGGCAGGCATCAGTAGGTGCATCCCTCATTCCCCAATACGCCAGCATGCAGGCACTGACACCAGCAGTATGTAAAGTGGCCACCAGATCTAAGAAAAGTGCAGCTGCAATGAGAACCAACCTCATCACGCGGCAGCACAATAAGACCCCTCCCGACATGCCTTCCTGGTGAAGCAGTTCAAGAAACATGGCTGCACTGACTGCCACCACACAGAGTGCCTACTTCAGGTGTGCCCAGTCTCCCTGTCGACATGTCCGATCCACTTCTTTTGCTGACGGGGGAGCCCACTCCCCATCGGCCTAATGTCCCCAACCCTGATTTGTAAGCCGAGGGATGCCCAAACCCCTCGGCATCATGCGCCCGCACCCATTTTCAGTTGATGGGGGCCAATCCTGTCGGCTGTGGTTCCCCCAGACGTAGGTGGTACACTGGAGCCCCTCCCAGTGTACCAAACAAACATCTGCAAAAAGAAAACCGACTCTTGTCTTTTTTCCCTGTACAAGAAGAAAACGTTCCTCGCAGTCTCTCCTGCCCCTCCCAACCCACGCCCACCCTCTGTGTACCCTGCCTCCCAACATCCCCCACCACCCACCCCATACTTACTTCTGGAGCCCAGCACGACGATCTTCGGTGGACCAGGAACACATCTGCACTCTTCAAAACCAACTGCGAACTGAAGAAATGCCGGTAAGGTGTATAATGGCATAAATAGGGTTTTTTTTTCAATTTTGGTGCATATCTCGGGCATTTTGGAGAATTTTGGCACCAAATTTTCAACATGGGGTTATTGGACCCTCCTCATAAATTCAGTCACTGTCATGGCATTCTTTTGTCCTGAAAGGTGATTTCGCGGTCACTGCATGGAATCACTCTTTGGGACAGATTAACGAAATGACAGTGCCTCTGTTCATGAGATGGGCTCTCAAAAAGCCTATGTTGCAAATTTGGTGAAAAAATTAAAAAAAATTACTGTTTTATGAGTGTGCATTGTGCAGTTTTCACGCATGCTTGTAACTTCGTGAATTTGTAATATTTTCACTCCAGGGGTGGGATATTCAGACTGCACCAAAAAGATGCGCAATAGCAGGAGTAGCACAAGTACAGTGTGCCACTGTGCAACGCACACAATATTCAAACCACGCGCAGGCCAAGGTGCACTTACACAACACAGCTGAATATCGTGCCACATGCACCATGGCGTAACCAGGGATGTTCAGTAGAGTAGGGCCGATGCGCAGTAGCACAGCCAGTGATGCACAGGGCCAGGAAGCAGGGATGCACTACCCATGGAAGCCATGGGCAGAGGATCACGCAGCAGGTCAGACAGACCCACCCCCCCAGGCACCCCATGAACCACACAACCAGAGGTGAGCTGGATGGACCACCAGCCCATGAACACCAGCACTGAACTAACAGCTGAGGCACGGTGCCCCAGCACACTCCTCTGGCAAGCAGTGACTGTAACACAAGGAGGGCCATCCCTCCAGTGCCACAACACCCCACCAATGCTAATCACCCCCTGAACAGTGATCCCCAATCATCCGGCCCAGAAGCAGCACCCAGGAGTGCATGGCACCAAATGCATGCCACCACCACCACCATGACAATGCAACCCTGTACACCATGGTGCCATGCATGTCAACCCCACTGTGATCACCCCACAGCTGGTGACACCAGCCACTGATGCTACAACAGCATACACAATGCCCCCCTGCATGGCCCCCTCCGTGGCACAGCAGAGAGGTCGATCCTGCATCAGTACCTGAGGGACACTGCATGTGACAAGGCCTACCCTGGATGCCACCACCAGCAGGACAACACCCCGTACACTCACTCATGCACTCCCTGTCCCAGCACAGGCCCCTACAGACAGCACAGCCACCCACTGTGGTGCATGGAGGCATGCACCACACAGGATGCAACACAGGGCATGGACAAACCCCCACCCTGTCCTAAGGGTACCCCAACACAGGGCCACAAATAGCAGGGCAACAGATGCCACTGGTGTGTGTCCAATGATGCCGTGTACCCACGGCCTGCACCCCACCATGGCACTGGTGATCTAGCCATCTGGTGCATGCACCATGAAGCTGTCCACTGCCAGCATGTGGCTGGAGTACAAGTGACAGACAGTAGACCACAGACACCACTACATACACCAGCGTCAACATGGAGGAGGGACAACAACAGCATAGCCCACAGTATCACCCGAGGCAGATGTGCAATAAATCAGGTGACAAGATACCAGCTGCCATGGCACCGTGCCCAGATGGTGGCTGGCATGGACAGCCACCAATGACATGCCAGCAGACCGTGTGAACCACAGACATGCAAGGGGCTCAGCCGCATGAGCCATGTACAGACTGACAGGGGTGGCAGGGGCACAGCACATGTACTAGAGACCACTGCACACAGGCATCCAGTGCACAGGGAACAACACACATACCACAGACAGGGACCGTGGCCCCACCCACACCAGTAGTGGGGCCCTGCCGGACACACACACACACCCAGGCCTGCACCACTCCTGATGCCATGCTCACCACTGCAGCAAAGCACCATACACCCGCTGTAAATCAGAGACCACCACAGTTGTCGTATTAAACGTGATTATAATTCAAACGGAAACTGTACAATCAACAACACCAACAGAACTATGTACAAAGTGGGGGGGGAGGGCCACAATCCAGGTGGGGGTGGGCATGGGGCAAGGGAGAACATCAAGGAGTGGGACAAAGGGGAGTGAGGGACAGTCCAGAAGGGAATGCACGGCACATGCACCGTAGACCCTACTGGCAGCCACTCTCTTCTCTCCGGTCCCTGTGGTGCCGCCTGTACCTCTGCCGGTCACCATGCTCCATCCCCTGGAGCAGCTCCAGAGTTGCCTGGGTCACTTGTAGGAGCTCTTGGATATGCTGCTCCAGGGTTGTCCAGCATTGTTCACCTAGGACAAGGGAGCAGATTCAGTAGGTGTGACTGGCCAGACCCCCGCAGCCCACCCAATGTGCATGGCATATAGTCATGGGCCATGCCCCTGTGATGACATTCGACCACCCACACTGGCCGAGCCCACAAGACCCACCTACCCAGGCACCCATAGCCGTGTGAAATGCTGCACCCACCCACAGCTCATGTTCTGCACGGCACCAACGTGGCCGTACAGTGTCAAGGCAATGCAGTGTGATGGCAGTGGAACATCCATGAACCCAGTGCATGCACAGTCCACCTGCGACATCCACCCACACATGCAGTGCCACAGGACAGTGTGGAGTGCATTGTGTGGCGTGCATGCAGAGGGGCCATGTGCAGGTGGCCATGCCTCGCCACCAACCCTGCAACCCACCATGCACAAATGTAAGGTGAAACATGGCACTCACCTGCATCCTGGTCAGCAGGGTGCTGCTGACCCATGGCACCACCACCATGCCCCGGATGCAAGTCCATGCCACCCGCTCTGGCTTGCTATCCCTGTCCATGGGCCAAAAGGGCCCTATGGTGATCCTCTGGGCCTAGGATGCAAACATGGAGAGGGAAACATCAGTACAGGTCAGTAACATAGCCCCCCCACTGTGTGCATGCCCACACAGCCCAGCCATGATGTACCCCCACCACCACCACCACCCCCACAGGTCAGACTCCACCACCCTGTGGTGTGGCCTGATGGCCACTGCAATACCTGGACAGACACTACCAGAGATGGGATGGAGTGCCTACCTGGCTGTGGCACAGCGCCCCACAGGGCACTTGCCTGCAGTCACCCCAGGTGGTCAGGGTCCTGCCGCTGGAGGTCGCCATAATGGTGGCGATGCTGCTCCACTGTTCTGCTACTCCCTGTTGCCTCCTCCAGGCCCTCTGCTACCTCCTGCTACACTGCAGTCTGTGGCCTCTGAAGGGGTACCTGCCCAAAGAGGGCACCAGCATGTGGCTCCACCAAGGCCACCAGGTTAGCCAGCTCAATAGCAGTGCAGACCGGCGCTCTGGTCCGAGGCATGGTGCAGTCACAAACAGCATCAAAATGGTGCCCTGTAGCTCATGTACCCCATGTGTGGAGGCAGCATGGTACTGCTCTGCCAGTCACTATCATGCTGCCACTGGACTGCACAGTCGGGTGCAGCCATGCGTATGCATGGTGCCTAGGGGCCAAAGGTTGACTGCAGGGTCAAGGGTCTGTCCAGCACAATTGGTACACCCTGTGTGTAGTGCAGTAGGATGCATGTGTGTGACACCTTGCAGTGGTCTACCATGCTGTGGTGCCTTGGTGCCCATGGTGCACCATGGCACAAGTGCCCCCTGGGTCTACAGTGCACTAGTGCCACAGGCACAGTGGTGGCCGTGCTCTGCACTGCCTCCTGTGCACAGCAAGTCTGCAGCACCACACGCGTCGGTGTCAGTACCCTGAGCATACAGTGTGGTGCTGATTGCGCACGTCACAGTGGTGCGCCATAGCCTGAGCACGCTCAACAACATTGCACAAGGTGCAACAGCGTGATATTCAGCCAGGTTATGCAAATCAGCTCATGAGCCATTTCACGGCGCATCCACTGCATTAGCATCCACTTACAGATGAGCCTGCTCTCATTTGCATGCATTGCGCTCTCTCTCTCTCTCTATATATATATATATATATATATATATATATATATATATATATGCGACCTGGGGCTGCATAGGCCATGGATTGGTATTGCAGTCCTTTGTGGTAGGTTGCATGCTGTTGGAATGTGGGGACAGCGGTCTTGGAGGGCTGTATGGGACTGCACAGTCCAAGGTAATACCTGTCTTTCCCCCAGGCATGAGCAGGACTAAGCTTGAGGAAGAGGAGGAGCAGGGAAGGGGGAGAATGAGGAGGCCCAGCTTCACCAGGGCTAAATCTGATGCGCTGTTCGAGGCATATCTGGGCAGGGAACCGCTGCTTAGCAGACAGCAGGGAATGACACAGGCCCATGCTGCGGCATGGGGTGAGGTGGCGCTTGCCATGAACCAGCAGGGCAGCCACCAGCAGTCTCTGCAGGAATGCAAAAAGAAGGTAGGAATGGACAGGAGGCGGATCAAGGACAAGGTGGCTGCCATCAGGGAGGAATGTGCTGCCACCGGTGGGAACCAGCAGGACGTACCCCGCCTGATGCCACGGGAGGAGCGGGTGGCCAGCAGCATGTAGCATAGTGCCGTTGAGGATGTTTCTGGTGGTGACTTCCAGACGGGTGGCAGTCCATCACTGCATGGTAGGTCCAGTGCTGTCAGTGTGTGGGTGGTGGAGGGGATGCCACAGGGCCAGGCAGAGCCACTAACGGTACTGTGTTCCTTTATAGCTTCTGAGCATCTACATGGGGCAGCAGTGGTGGGTGTGTCCACCGTGAGGGTGGCCCTTTACCTGGAGGATCATCCATCCACCACCACAGGTGTCCGAGGAACCAGCCAAGTGCATACCTGCACATCTGTCTGGACCGATGTGGGTGGTGTGGGAGCAGACATGGCCCTGCCTGTCTCCCAGCGTGACATCGCCCCCAGTGTCCAGTTTGCTGGGACACATATTGGGGCTGGATCCAGCACCGATGATGACAGGACGCACGTCCCAGACAGTGATACATGTGGGACACAGGATGGTCCCACAGTAGGCAACTGCCCGGGTCTATACTGCTGGTGATGCTGCCATGGCTGCCTGCGCAACAACCCAATCCCAGACTGTGTTTGTATGCCCCAGGCGTCCAGGGTGGTGGGGCTGTTGTGGTGGCTGCTGCGGCAGCGCTGGTATCCCCTGGCATTCAGCAGCCAGAGGGGCAGCACCAGCAGTCAGCCAATGACAAGGGGGGGGACCGTGTTGGGGGTGGTGGCAGTGCACCGTGTGTGGACGTGCCTTGGAATGGCACTGGTGTGTAGCACCCATCATCAAGGGGTGCTGGCCAGCAGGGCCAGGAACACCATGGGGGGACAGCATGCTGGACAAACAGACAACCCCTTGGATGACCACAGCCATCTTCTCCAGGCCTCAGCTGATTAGCAGATGCAGCTCATGATGGTAGTGGATGCACTCAGTGCAGTTCTGCACCAGGCAGACGAGCGGCACAGCAGGGACCATGGCTTGCTCCTGGCAGAGTTGGCCCGGCAGTGGGTGGATGTGACCACTGCCATTGACAGGCAGACCACTGTAATGATGACTGTCATGGCTACACTGGGCAACCAGTTTGGTGCCCAGCCATGGCAGACCCCACACAGTGTTATGTCCACCCCTCATTCCTGACGTCATGCGACACCTGCTATGTTGACACTGGGTTCGGCTGTGAACATACCGAGCACGCCTGGTGCTGGCATTTTCGGTGGGCTGCAGACCCCTGCACGGACATGGTCATGTTCACACAGCATCACTCCTGGGGGCCTGTCGGTGCCATCCCTTGAGGCTTCTGGTCAGCCTGGCATGGCTGGCAGGTATCGGCGGGGCCGCCCATGCATCCATGGCAGCCGTGGTACTGTGCCACATGACTGACCTTTCTCCCACTGTGGCCACTGTCTGCTGCTGCGCTGTGTGCACTGTAGTGCTCATTGTGCAACACATGGGTGGGGTTCCCAGCCCTGCACACACACACGGTCCCTGTGCACACCCTCCCAGCTGCTGGCCACTGTGGTGTGTGCATGATGATGCCTGCGTAGCGCTGTCTGCCACTGTGCAATGGTGCCCAGTGTCTGAGGCATGCACAGTGCCAGCCACTGGGCATGGTCATGTGTGGTCCCGTGAGGGTGTGGGGGTGCCTGTTGGGGTGGGTGTGCTGTTTGCCCTTTGGGCATGTGTTGTGGTATGTGTGCGTGTGTGTGCACGTGTCATGTTCAGCCCTGCCCATCCCTGCTGCCGTGTGCGGTCTCCCACTCAGTCCCATTCCCTTACCACCGTCCACCCCTGGTGTCCAACCCTGCCTGTCTGTGGGCTGTGCCCTTGTCCTTGGTGGTTGCACATGGCCCCATAACCTAACCGTGTTGTCCAAAGTGCTCCTCTGCGATGGTGTCCCGGTGCTGCTATGCAATCTGGACCAGCCAGGGGTCTCGTCGCCCAGAGGGTGGCTGCCCTACACTAGCTGGACTGGCATTCTCATCGTCCCCACCGCTGTCCCCCCTCTTTGACCTCAATGGCTATCCCACAGTCGGTGGCCATGTTGTGCAGGATACAGCAGGCCAGGAATAGCCCGCAGGCCTTCGAGGGGCTGTACTGTAGGGCACCGCCTGATGTGTGTAAGCACTGGAACCGTACCTTCAGCAGTCCGAACACCCGCTCGATGACATTCCGTGTTGTTGTGTGTGCCTCATTGTACCATAGCTGTGATGGGGTTATGGAGCGCCAGTATGGTGAGAGCAGCCAGGGCCGTAGTGGGTAACCACTGTCACCTGTGTGTGAAAGGGAGACATTAGCATGGTGGTCTGCATCACTATGCCATGGGCCATCATGGCCAGTACCCATGGCACCTCTGAAAATGCACCCCCCCACATCTGCACATGTCATCCTGCATGATATGCACACTCACCTACTAGATGACCAGTGGGGATGTCCCCACTCTCAAACCTGTGGCACAGTGCAGACTGGTGCCAGATGAAGGTATTGTGTGCTCCCTCCGGGTGCGTGGCACAGACATTGATTATGATCCCCCTGGCATCGCACACCACCTGGCAGTTTATACTAGGGTAGCCCTTGCAGTTGATGTATGATGCACCCTCTGGGCCAGGTGGCATGTGGATGCCTACATGGCTGCAGTCAATGGCCCTGAGCATGCCAGGCAACCATGCTACCCTGTGGAACTCCTGTACGTGTGCTGTGCGCTCTGCCTGTCTGCTGGGGAAATGGATGTACTCCACAGCATGTGGCAGCAGTGCGCTGAGGAATTGTGAGAGTAGGCGTGATGCGGCTGACTGGGTTATGCATGTCATGTCCCCTGTTGGTCTCTGGAAGGTGCCCATGGCGGGCAGGCACATGATGGCTTTGACCTTTGTCTCCACTGACACCGCATGGCTCTGTTGTGTGGGTGCCTGCATCTCTTCCCTGCACAGCTCATAGAGCCGCTTCAGGATCACCCAGTTCAGGTGGTACCAGCCCACAATCTCAGTGTCAGGGTACTGTTCGAAGCTGGTGTGGGCTCGGTACTGCCTGTTCTGGGCTTATCGCCAACGGGCACTTCCACAGCCACGCCTCCCTGCTGCCTGCCTTCTCACACCCCTCATTACCACCTCTATCTAAAAGGTGGCACTGGCCATGTCCCTGGCTGGTGTTCCCCCCCTGGTGGCTGTTCTCCCCACTGTCTGTTGCTGGTGCTACCCCTGCACCGGGTTCACCTCTGGCTATTCACCTGTGGCTGTCCTGCCTCTTGCCACTGCCCTCCATCCACTGTGGCACTCTCAGGCCCTATCGCACACACTAGCTCGGGGCACACCCACTCCTACCCTCACTCAGGCACACCTGTAGTAGGCCCTGTCCTGCACCTGGCCACTTCTGCACCCTGCTTCCTGTCTTGCCTCCCTGGCACTCTGTCTCCATGCTTCCACCTATGGCTTCCCTGTGGCACATTCTTCCTCCCCTCTCTTGCTCCCTTTAATTTTGGCTCATTTCTGCTTTCATGCAACTTCCACTTGCTCTGCTATTGCACATGTTGCATGCTGTTGTATATCACACTGTGCATGTTATTTCTGGTTCCGCCCCTGCAGTTGCGCATGCATTCATTACTGTTGCGATCTGGTGCATTGCTTGTTGTGCTGCGCAGCCAGCTCCCACTGAATATCGCACCATGGCACATTTTCTCACTTGCACTCGCACATCCCTGTTGTGCATGGTGCATCCGCCCTTAATATCCCACCCCAGATGTACAAAATTGGCATTTTTCCACACCTCCTTATGAACAGTAGAGCTGCCATTTTACATATCCTGGCTGAAATGTGTTTTCGCACTTTGGCGACAGAATAGCAAGGTTGCTGTGGGAGATCAGTTTTAGGGACAGATTAAGAAAATGACAGTGACACTGTTCATGAGCAGTTTTCCTAAAATTCCTATGCTGAAAATTTGGTGATGAAAGTCCATAAAATGACCGTGTTAGAAGCATGCATTGTGCAGTTTCCATGCACCTTTGTAACTTCGCAAGTTTGCAATATTTTCATGCCAGATTTTCAACACTGGCATTTTTTCACACCTCCTTATGAACAGTATGGCTGTCATTTTTCACATCCTGCCTAAAATGTGTTTTTTGCACCTGTGGTGCACAATGGCATGGTCACTGTGGGAAATCAACTTTTGGGACAGAGTAACAAAATCACAGTGCCACTGTTAATGAAGGGAGGTCCCTAAATGCCTTTGTTGAAAATGTGGTTAAAAAATCCCCAAAATAATTGGGTTACGGATGTGTGTTTCAAAGTTTCTATGTATGCTCATGACTTCACCAATTTTTCATATTTTCACTCCAGATTTTCAATGTTGCCATTTTTTACACCTCCTCATGAACAATACAGTTGTCTTTTTTCACATCCTGCCCAAAATGTGTTTTTGTGCCTGTGTCACTAAATGGCATAGTCACTGTGCAAAACCACCTTTCAGCTAACAAACTGATAGTGCCACTCTTCATGAGGTGGGGTTACAAAAAGCCCATGTTGAAATTTGGAGTGAAAATACCAACAAACGCCTATGGCATTAGGGTTTCCAACAGTAATACCTCACCTTGTAGAGACTGACAGGTGTCAGGGGTGTGACTTGGGATTACTGGCTGTAATGCTCATGCCATTCCACCCTCACCCCCACTCTGCAGCTGGTAACAGGCATTGAGGTGTGCCTTGGAATGTTCGGTCCTAAAGTTTACCCCATTCTCCTATACTGCACCCATCTCAGCATATTTCCTTATGGAATGGAGTAAGTATAAGGCCCAAAGACTCCAAAGCACACCACAACACTTGTCAGTGTCTACAGGGTAGGGTGAGGTAAAATGGCATGAGTGTTATAGCTGATGACCCAAAGGCACACCCCAACGTCTGTCAGTCTCTACAGGGTGGGGGTGGGGCTGGCATCAGTTCAGTACTTCACTGCCATTCCTATTATGCATCTCTAACTCCTGCACTATCAATGCCAATGCCAGCGAAATAACATTTGGCATTACTAACATACTAACATACTAAAATGCCAGCAGAATAGGCCTAATGTTTGTAATGCATTGACAAATGCTTGTTTATCTAATAGTATGTAGTCACTCAGCTGGGGGGGGGGGGTTCACCAGTAAAACCAAACTAATCTGTGTACATATGTAAACAGTAATCAGATAACCTTTACTCCACATCCTCATTCCTAACTCCTTTTACCCCAAATAAATATCTTCTTATTGTTTTTGAAATATTTGGTGTAAGCATATTATTAGAGAGAGCCTATAAATACAAAGTATTGAAATGTGGGGAAATATTTATTGGAGCATGTCTAGGGAAGATTAATGGTTATCGTGGGTGGTATAGCATCTCAGGGGGCTATACCTTTTACCAGCTTACCCACGTAAAGCACTCTGAGTGAGGCACTGCGCAAACATTTTAAAATATGGCTATCAGTCAGCGAACCCAAACCCCTCAGCCTATGTCCAGGGTAGTAGGCAGGGGTGTAACACTGAGGATAGCACACCTGCTGCTACTGGGCAGATCTTGTCTTAACCATAGAGGCGCTGCTTCTACACTGTGGGGCACCTATGCACAGAGGTGGGTGCATGGTGCTGTATGGCGTGCCATCCAGTATGTGTGTGAGATGCTGACCAGGTCATGTGGCTGTCCGCTATGCATGTGCTGTTGGTGGCATTGCCCATGGAAGGGCACCGCAGCTGTCCTATGCACACACAGCCCTCGGGGGCTTTCTGCTGTGTGGGTCATGTCACTTAGTGGCTGTTCTGTGTTTTCTTTTCATAGGTTGTACTGGGCCAGGTGGTGGATGGTGTTGTGTTGGTGTCCTTGATGGAGGTATGCTCCAGTTGCAGCGACTGACACTGCGGCTCATCTCCCGCACAACAGAGCATGTCTGGCTCAGCCGGCAACAGCCGGCGGCTATGAGAGAGCTGGTAATGGAGGTACATAGGATGCATATGGCCTTGTGGCAGCTACGGCGATAGCCATTGGACATTGAACATTCACCACCCATTTCTCCTTCCCCTGTCCACAACCTACCAGGACTGTTGGTTTTGTTCCCCTGTACACCCTACACTGCCTCCTGCCTAGCCCATTTGATACCCCTATTTCTCTTGCCTAGAGTGTGGACCCATTACCTGTTGCTGTGTTTGCCCTGTTGTCACCCCTGTTTCTGATTCTGTTGTTTTGTTTTACATTTTCTAGTAAACAGTTTTCTACCATATGTCCATGTGTGTCTGTGTCTCCTTTGCAGGCATGCTGCTGCACTGTACTGCTGTTGTTCATTGCTGTGTTTGGGCAGGTCCCTGTCTGTGCACGTGCTGTCCCCACAGTGTGGTACTGTTGGGTGCACAGTGGCCTGTGTACCACATCCATCTGTGTCATGCTTTCTTGGGTGTGAGCTGTGCGCCTCCCCAGTGCTTGGTATAGTGCCATGTGTCCCTGTCTGCCTGTGCTGGCCTGTACATCCCCAGCCATGATGCCCATCCCAGTGCCATTGTGCTGTGTGGTGCTGTGTCCTGTCCCCATGTGTGTCTGCATGGCATGTGCAACATGCGGCCTGGTGCCTGTGTGGCTGTGGCACACTGCACATGCATGGTGCCTTCATACAGTGGCTGTGGTGTCTTACCATCCCATGTTGGCTGTTGGGACCATGGTCATGGCGTGCCAAGACCCTGCAGCCGTCCGTTCCATGGGTGTTCCATGCTTTGTCACATTGGTCACCTGGATCTGTATGGGGCACCAGGCATTGTCCATGGCACTTGGGCCCTATGCCTGTCCTGTGCCTCATGCCCATTGTCCCCTTGTGGTTCACCCCTGCCACCCTTGCCTTGCTACTGTGCCCTTGCACAGCCCTGCATGTGTTCCTCTGTGCATGGTACACCATGCTTCACCTGCTATTGTCAGCATGCACACTTGTTCCTGTGCAGTTTAGGTTGCTCCAGCACATATCTGGTTGTGCAATGGCACTTTTGTTCTATATTCAGTGTGTTTTGCACAGGCGTATTTCTGTGGTGCATCTGCTGAATATTGCATCATTTTCCTATGGCACACCTGGGTTGCACTGCGCATTCCATTGCACACATTCAGGGAGCACTTTTGATATCTAGTCCCCTGTGTTTCTCCTCCACTTTTTCCATCAAAGTTGCTGGAGGATGATGTCATCAGAACAACAAAGACAGTGGTGTTACACAAGATGCAGTTCCACCAGTAAACTGCTGCCAGTAAGAACCTCATAAACATAATTTCTGTAAATATGTGTGTTTGCAACATTTATAATTATCTTCCTTTGATATGCTGTATTGAAGTATATTACTTTTTTTTGTAATGCTGTTAATTACTGTTTAATTTTTTTCCTGTTGTACTATACTCCATACCCCCTCCCAGAACACATCTGGAAATGAGCTGCTTGTGTGTCACTGCATACCCAGGAAAGAGCATACCATGGCTGTTTCACAATGCAAATTGTGAGTGCAGTTATTCTGCAAACCTTGTGCCACATTTGTATGACAGGCCTCTGGTATATGACCACCTTGATTACATGAACACACTTGGCTCTGCCTCATGCCTCAGCACATACTCAGGAAAACGCATACCATGGCTTGTTCAGTATGCACAAATGAGACTGAACTAATTCTACAAACTTGAGTCTCACTTTGCATGATCAACCTCTGATATACACTAACCTGTGTTAATGAACACTTGCCTCTGCCTTGTGCCTCAGTGTCTACCCAGATAACAGCATACCTTTGCTTTATCACTATGTACAATTGTGAGTTCAGTTATTCTGAAAAATCTTCTGTCACTTTATGTGATCAGCTTCTGATGGACACCCACCTGGGTTACATAAAGACTCTTAGCTCTGCCTTGTGCCTCATTGCACACTCCGGTAAGTGCAAGCCATAGCTACATCACAAGGTACAAATAGGTCAGCAGTTATTCTGCCGATCTTGTGTCACTTTTCTGTGATCGGCCTCTGCTATATGCTCACTTAGGGTACTTGAACACACTTGGCTCAGTCTCATGCCTCAGTGTATACACAGGAAGGTGCATATAATGATTCCATCAATATAAACAAATGTGCTGCAATTATTTTGCAAACCTTGTCTCACTTTGTATGATTAGCCTCTGATATACCATCACCTAGGTTACATGAGCACACTTGGCTCTGCCTCATGCCTTAGTGCATACCTAGGAAAGTGCATGCCATGGCTCTGTCACTCTGTACAAATGTGACTGCACTTATTCTGCAAACCTTGTCTCTCTTTTTGTGATCAGACTCAGACATACTCTACCCTGTGTTCATTGACTACTCTTGGCTCTACCTCGTGCCTCAATGTCTACCATGGTACCTTTTCTCCATCATAGTCTACAGTTGTCTGTAGTTCTTCTAAAAACCTTCTCTCTCTCTCTCTTTCTGTGATCATCCTTTGATATATGCCCATCTGGGTTACATGAAGTCACTTGGCCCTGCCTTGTGCCTCACTGGATACACTGGTACGTGCATGCCATAGCTCCATCATGATGTTCAATTGTGAGTGCAGTTATTCTGCAAATCTTGTGTTACTTTTGTGTGATCGGCCTATACTATATGCTCACCTCAGTTACACGAAGACACTTGGCTCTACCAGGTGAAAACTTCACTTGAAAAAGAGTGCTACAAAAACCCCACAGTGGAAAGCGTTAAAACATTTCCAGCAACAGGGGTAAAACAGCAGCAGGGAATTACCACAATCCCTGTTGCTGATTGGGAAGAAGAGGAAGGGCTGAAGGCTGCTGTGCTGCTGGGTGTGGCCAAGCCCTTCCTGTGGTGGAGTGGCTAAGGCAGCAGCACCCAGCAGCAATGGAGACCTGGGACTGAGGTTCAGTTCCCCCAGATCTCCTTGTGCAACAACTTTTTTTTGTTTTTAATGAATTTTCCCCCCTCCCGAGTTTCACCCCAGCCCCAAGGTCCACAACGCCCCAGAGTTGGTTATTTATAGTCCGGGGGGTGTTGCGGGCAAAGTTCCCCATATTGGTTGGTGCAGGGGGTGGAGCCTCCAGCAAAAATTGATAAAGTCCCATTCATTGTAATGGGGACTGTATTTTCATCCTTTTCTTGGACATTATTGCAGCATGCATTGTTTTCGTTGCTGCATTTTTATTCCATGCTGTTCTGTCCATGACATAATGACACCATGCCGGATCTTCCTCATGCCTTAGTGCATCTAGGAAAGAGCATACCATGATTCCATCACTATGTACAAATGTGACTGCACTTATTTTGCAAATCTTGTATCACTTTCTGTGAATGGCCACAGATATACTCTCACCTAGGTTGCATGAACACATTTGGCTCTGCCTCATGCCTCAGTGCATACCCCAGAAAGTGCATATCATGGATCTATCACTATGTGTAAATGTGACTGTACTTACTCTGCAAATCTTGTCTCACTCTGTTGTAATCGGCCTCTAATATATGCTATCCTATGTCAAATGAACACACTCGGCTCTGCCTCATGCCTCGGTATCTACCCAAGTAACTGCAAACCATTGCTTGAGCACTGTGTATAATTGTGAGTGCATTTATTCTGAAAACCTTCTGTCACTTTGAGTGATCTTTCACTAATATATGCTCACCTGGGTTCTGTGAACACACTTTGCTCTGCCTTGTGTCCCACTGTATATCCTTATAAGCACATACCATGGCTCCATCACCACATACATTTGTGAGTGGAGTTATTCAGCAAACCTAGTCACTTGGTGTGATTGGTTTCTGATATACACTCACCTTGGTTACATGAACACACTTGGCTCTGCACTCTGCCTCTTTTGTCTACCAAGTTTACTGCACACCTTTCCTCGATCACTATGTACAATTCTGAATGCTGTTACTCCGAAAACCTTGTGTCACTCTGTATGATCGACCTGACATATTTTCACCTTTGTTATGTCTTTTGTTACTCTTAACTCTTGGGGCTCAGTATGTTCAATACCTCTTATGGTGTGTAAGTTTATCTATTTAGTTTAAAGTGCCTAAGTTTTATTCTGAATCATATACTATACAGTGTTATACCTTTTTGCAGTGCCTTATACAACTGTAGTAAGAGGCAACTACTAAGGGGTGTCATAATGCACAATCTACAGGAGGGACAGGGAGGGTAAATAGGAGGAGGAGTAGCTCTCTACATAATGGAAGGAATCAAAGCAAAGGAACTAAAGGGTAAATGGGGAGGAGAGGATGCACTGTGGGTCACCTAGGAGACAGGCAATGGCACCACAATCCGCATGTGGGTTGTATACAGACCCCTGTCTTGGAGGAGGGAATGGACAAGGAAATGACAGAAGGCATCCTTAGAATGGCAGAAAAAGGGGAGATATTGTTGATGGGGGACCTGAATATGCCAGATGTTAACTGGAGCCCATGTGCTGCAGCCACATCCGAGACCAGGATCATTCTCAATGCCCTGCAGGGGGCATACCTCAGAGAGTTAGTATTGGAACCCACTTGGGAGGGAGCAATCTTAGACCTGGAACTCTCTAATGGAGATGGAGAGGGGATCACAGATTTTGAAGTGGGTAGCCATCTGGGAACTAGCGACCATCGAGCAGTGTGATTCACAATAAACACAGCCATAGAGTCAAGCCATACAAAGACAAAGGACTTTAGGAGGGCTGACTTTGGCAAAATGGGTGAGTGCCTAAGGAATGCACTAGCAAATGGGCAGGAAAGAAGGGTGGAAGAACAATGGGGAAACATCTAAACTGCCATCACAGAGACAGCAAGCCTTTGTGTGAAGCAAATAAAACAAAACAAAGTAAAAAACCACTATGGTTCTCAAAAGAGGTGACGAGGAAGGTAAGAGAGAAAAAGATAGCATTCAGGAAGTAAAAGGAATTACAGAAAGAGCAGGACAAAGAACTGTATCAGTTAAAGCAGAAGGAAGCGGGGAAGGCAAGCAGAATAGTGAAGGCCCAAACCAAGGAAAAAATAGCAAACTCAGTTAAGAAGGGGGATAAAACCTTTTATAGGTACATCAGGGAGTGAAGGAAGACCAAGGGAGGGATAGTGAGGCTTAAGAAAGGAGAGGGGAATGGGGAGAGGAAGACAGTGAAAAGGCAGAGATACTGAATGAATACTTTTGCTCAGTATTCACAAAAGAAGTAGAGGGGGAGGTTCCTAAACCAAACAATAGAAGCACTCTGGACACGGGGTTTGATACCAGTCCATTCACAGAAGAAAGGGTCCTGAAAGAACTTCTAAAACTCAAGGTGGACAAAGCAATGGGGCCTGATAGGATTCACCCCAGAATTCTAAAAGAACTAAGGAGAGATGTAGTGACACTACTGACTACGCTTTTTAACAAATCATGGGAGGATGGTGTGGCACCTGAGGACTGGAGGAGGGCAGATGTGAATCCTCTTCACAAAAGAGGGAGCAAGGCAGAGGCAGAAAACTACAGAATTGTTAGTTTGACCTCAGTGGTAGGGAAAATGATAGAATCACTTCTGAAAGAAAGAATTGTTGAGTACCTAGAAGCCAGCAGGGCACAGAACCCAAGGCAGCATGGATTCACAGTGGGAAGGTCATGTCGGACAAATCTAATAGATTTCTTTGACTGGGTGAGCAAAGTAGTAGACCAGGGAGGGGCTAAGGATATGGCCTACCTAGACTTTTGCAAGGCATCTGACACAGTCCCACACAAAAGATTAATAAACAAGTTAGACAGTATGGAAGTGAGTCCCAGGGTGGTAGCCTGGGTAACAAATTTGCTGGACAACAGGATGCAGAGGGTAATAGTAAACGGAGTACACTCTGAAGAAAGGGTGGTTACTAGTGGGGTACCACAGCATTCAGTACTGGGACCTGTCCTCTTTAATGTCTTTATAGAAGACATTGCAGAGGGGCTGGAAGAAAAGTATGCCTCTATGCAGACGACACAAAGATCTGCAGCTGGGTTGGTACACAAGGGGGGGGAGGATTGGAAAGGATGAAAAGGGACTTGGCATGGTTAGAGGAATGGTCAACAATATGGCAGCTTAAATTCAATGCAAATGAAGTGCAAAGTAATGCACCTGGGAAACAAAAACCCAGGGGAAGAGTACACAATGGGGGGAGTACTAACAACAACATAAATGGAAAGGGACATGGGGGTAGTCATATCAGACGACCTTAAGGTAGGCAGGCAATGTGAGAAGGCAGTGAGGAGGGCTGGGGGACACTGGGCTGCATAGAGAGAGGCATCATCAATAGAAAACTGAAAGTTAGCCCTCTGTACAGACAGTTGGTGAGACCTATCTGGAGTACTACGTACAGTTCTGGAGACCCCATCTCTGCAAGTACATTGACAGGATGGAGGCAGTCCAGAGGAGGGTGACTAAAATGGTGCAGGGTCTGCAACAGAAGCCATATAAAGAGGGACTTAACGAGCTTAATATGTATACCCTTGAGGAAAGGAGGAAAGGGGGGGACATGATAGAAACTTTCAAGTACCTCAATGGAATCAACAAAGTCCAAGATGATAGCATCTTTCAGAAAAAGAGATGTGTAAGCACAAGGGGGCACAATTTGAAGATAGAGGGGAAATGGCTCAGGGGAACATTAGGAAATATTTTTTCATGGAGAGGGTGGTAGATGCATGGAACCACCTTTTTGAGAAGGTTGTGGAGTCACAAACAGTGGAGGAATTCAAGAATGCATGGGACAGACATAAGGCAATTATAGTTGAGGGTAGGAGGAAGTAGGTTGCTGGTTAACTAGGATCTGCAGCTTATCCAGTAGGTAGGGAAATGGGCAGACTAGGTGGGCCAAGCGGTCCTTATCTGCTGTCAAAGTCTATTTTTCTATTTTTCTGTGTAATAGACCTGGTTCTTTGCATGTGATAAGGATTGTTTGTGATGGATAAAACAGATCTCTAATCCACAGGTATGAAGCACTACCCAGCGCTAAGAAATCTGAAATGACATGGTGGATTGTTTTGGCCCTTTCATTGGGAGGGCAAAGTATAGAGGATAGTATCCTTTATCAAGACTTTTTGTAACTTCACCATGCAGCTCATGGGTTCATCCTCCAGCCTAAATTTCGTTTCATAAATTACTTTTGTTGATTTATTACAGGACCCCCCCCCCCCCATATGACGTATCTTTAGTTTTGATGTATCAACAGAATGTATTGAGGAGTGACACCCTCTCCGTTTTAAGTGTAATATGTCATGTCAAAAACTGGTGATCAAACTGCATGTTTATTTATCTACATAATACAGTTAAAAAAAGACATTTAGATTTATTTTATCTTCATTAAACAATCCTGTGTTATATAGCTAGAAAAAAATCAGAATTCTGATGACAAAGAACAGAGCTGCAATACAGATAAGCTGATCTCACACAGAGAAGGATTTCCACTACTTCAGTTCAGCACTGGAACTCAAATGATTAACTTTTAATAAGAATAGAATAATAGATTTTAAGTTAATCTATCCAGACACAAACCATGGACTATGTTTATAAGAAACCTGGTGAGCAAACCGTTAACTCTTCAGCCTGTTGTGATTGGAAATCGAAGCAGCAGGCTACAGCACTCCAAGATGATGTCATCACTCTCCAAGCCTGACTGAGATAGACAGAAATATCTCCACTGTTATCAGCCACTCTAGAGCAAGTTAATAAATGCTGATTTACAGAAAACAACACAACCAAACAGCATGAAATTTTCAGGAAACACTAATCATGACACAAGGATATGAATTCAAGCTTTATTAACTATATGCAAAAATCTTTGCACACGATCTTTAAAAGAATGGGCTTGATAGATAGCTGGGACCCTTATGGGTGACTAATAGTAGAAGTTTGTATCCATGGTCATCCAAAGGATATTGAGTGTTCTTTTCAAGAAGAATTTGCAACAGTAGCTGACTAAAATATATTGAAAATTGAAAGTTCCAGGAAAAAGTGAGGAATACCTAATGCCCTGTGAAAATGAGGGCCATAGGAATTCATACTTCAAATTTATATGTGAGTCCTTGCATGATAAAAAAATTATTAACTATAGGGCTTTCAGACGTCTGTAGCTTCAAGTTCTGTAAGTGCAGTCCTAATGATATAATGTACAAAATATATTGCACTTAACAACTTTATCTTAACATGGAAACTGAGGGTCAAATGGATTTCTCCCATATCAACAGTTATTACATCTGTAACTGATACAGAGTCAAAGTGGCATTTGAATGAATGTATTAACAGGTATTTCTGTGACTCTGAGAGAAGAAAGAAAGAAAGAAAGAAAGAAAGAAAGAAAGAAAGAAAGAAAGAAAGAAAGAGTGAGTGGTTAGATACCTGGAAGATAGTGTTTTACAGGACATCCATCAACATGGCTTCACACAGGGGAGGTCATGTCAGATGAACCTTATTGAGTTCTTTGTTTGGGTGATGAGGGTGGTTGATCAGGGAGGCAGTAGACATGGCCCATCTGGACTTTGGGAAGCTCTTTGACACTGTGCCCCACAGAAGACAGATTAATTAACTGGAGAGTTTGGGGTAGAAAAGAAAATATGGTGGGTAGAGAACTGGCTGATGGGTAGAAGCCAGAGGGTGGTAGTAAATGAAGTTCATTCTGGGGAGGTAGGGGTGACAAGCGGGGTTCCTTAGAGGTCAATGTTGGGGCCCATCCTGTTTAATGTCTGCATCAGCAACATAGCAGAGGGGCTACAGGGGAAGGTCTGCCTTTTTGCAGATGATACGAAGATCTGCAGTAGGGTGGACACCCCCAAAGGGAGTGGAGGCTATGAGGGAGCATCTCAGGTTGATGGAAGGGTGGTCGGAAACATGGCAGCTAAAATTCAATGTTACAAATGTGCAGTGATGCAAATGGGGTGGGATAACCCACAAGCAAATTGCACACTGGTGGGGGTTGGAGGAAATGAAGGCAACTAAGCAGGAGAAGGATCTCAGACTACCTTAAAGTAGGGACCAAATGCAGCAAGGCAGTGGGCAAAGCAAATAGAATGCTGACATGTATAGGGAGAGGGATAACTAGCAGAAGGTGGGAGGTGCTGATGTCACTCTACAAGTCTGTGGTAAGGCCCCATCTGGAGTAGGTGGTTCAGTTCGGGAGCTCTCATATCAGCCCTGCTAGCACTTGATGGTGAGAAAGCTTTTGATAGGGTGAATGGAAACACAAGAGCACTTATTTTTTTCTTGAGCAGTAGGGTGTCGGAGGAGGAGGATGCTTGTGCTTCGAGCTGCAGCTCTTGAGGAGTAAGTGCTGGATGCAGGGTTACACTGCGAGTTTTATATTTTTAAAAGGTATGCCACCAATGTTAAGAGAGAGACAGAGTGTAACCTTTCCAGAATTTCTTATAAGCACTTGGTCCTGGTTGGTGGTTGCCATCTCTTCTTTGTCACACCTGGGAGAAAGGCCATAGAGGTGTAGCAAGTGAAAGCTAGGAGCCGGACAAAGAAGCCAGTCAGCCAGAGAGAGGAGAGTTGACATGAGCCGATCGCACTAATACATAGAAACATAGAACATTGACTTTGATGGCAGATAAGGACTGCTTGGCCTACCTAGTCTGCCCTTTTCCCTACTTACTGATAAGCTGCAAATCCGAGTTAACCAACAGCTTATTTCTTCCTACCCGCCTCACAAGAATTGCATTATGTCTGTCCCATGCATTCTTGAATTCTCTCACAGTTTTAGAACTCACAACCTCCTCAGGAAGGCAGTTCCATGCGTCCACCACCGTCTCTGTGAAAAAATACTTCCTGATGTTGTCCCTGAGCCGTCCCCCCTCTATCTTCAAATTGTGTCCCCTTGTTCTCGCACGTCTCTATTTCTGAAAGACGCTACCCTCTTGGATTTTGTTGATTCCCTTGAGGTACTTAAAAGTTTCTATCATGTCCCCCCCCTCCCTCCTTTCCTCGAGGGTATACATATTAAGTTCCTTTAGTCTCTCCTCATATGGCTTCTCTTGCAGACCCTGCACCATTTTAGCTGCACTCCTCTGGACTGCCTCCATCCTGTCTATATCCTTGCAGAGATGGGGTCTCCAGAACTGGATGCAGTACTTCAGATGGGGTCTCACTAACTGTCTGTACAGATGTTTTCTGCTGGTGATGCCACTCCCTATTCATCCCAGTATACCCCCAGCTCTCCCTACTGCCTTCTCACTTTGCTTGCCAACCTTAAGATCATCTGATATGATTACCCCCAGGTTCCTTTCCATTTTTGTTGTTGTTGTTGTTACTACCCCCGACTGTGTACTCTTCCCCTGGATTTTTGTTTCCTAGGTGCATTATTTTGCACTTCTTTGCATTGAATCCAAGCTGCCATACTTGTGACCATTCTTCCAACCTTGCCAAGTCCCTTCTCATCCTTTCCACGTCCCCTCGTGTATCATACCTCTGCCTCACTGTCTGAATAGCGACAGAAAAACAGACTGATACAAACACCCAGACTCTGATAAAGTTCTAGAGACTCAAAGATTGTGGTCTTTCCTATGCTTATACTGTTTTTACACTATATTGGACAAAATAATTGCAGCGGAGTATATGCAGCATTGTACGTTATCTGAGTGTTTGTTTTTAACTTTCCAAGTTATATGTTCTCCTATGTTTGTGGGAGATTAGAGGAGCTTAGAGAGTGCTTTTGTGTACAAATTGGTATAAAGATGTGCAGAATTTAGCAGAACCTTAGATAGATTACAGCCACAAAGGCTACTGAGTGAATTTGTTCTCTATTAATTATACCAAGGTCTTAATGCCCCCAGTTTTGTGACCGTAGGATAGCAGTTCTCACCAGTCCATTTTTACTGATACTTACACCCTATTTAATGAGAGAATTTGAATTTTATGAGTTTTACCCTTTATTTATTTTATTGTGATATTGTGATAGAGTTTGATTTTCCTGGGATTTTACCAGGGTAAACAGTAATTGGTCCTAGGAGTCATATGACTGCTGAGTACTTCTGAGCTGGTGTGGCATTCTGCTAGACAGATACGCCATTCCTCGGGAACACCAGAACTACTTGCAGGCATTCTCCTTGCCCTTATCTGTCTGTGAATAACTGTGACTGTAGCTCAAGTTAGTGGACTTTGGATAATATTTCTGTCTACATCCGATTAAACAGAGAGCTTGCAGAGAAAAGAAAAAGGAGTAAGCGCTCATACTAAAAATGATCACTTAACCATAGGATGGTCTTGTAAGCTACAGATACTAGGCTATAGATATATAAAGACACTCTTGAATAGTGGAGATAACTGCACATCGCACATCCAAAGGAAAGAAAATACTTTAAACTATAGGTTTTTATTCCTCCTTTGAAGTAGGGGAACTGACCGTGACTTGGGTACAGATACGGGCCCTTGAGCTTGAACTGAATCACTGAATCATTGAATTGAACATTCCTGATCTGAACCAACCTGAAGCCCCATCTATTAATGACCCTTGGATTATAATGTGGATTTTTGAAGTGGGACTCTTTCTGTTTTGATTAATCCAATTATCTTATTTTGTTCTGTCCCAATTAATTTTACTTTCTCATACATATCCACTTGTTTTGCTGACAGTTGTTCATTGTTGCATATTTACAGTGGAATAATGGTTAATACTTGATTATAGAGGCATGCTGACCCTAACCTTTCACCACTATGTAACAAATTACCTAATAAAAAAATAATATCAATATAAAGCAAACTAAAATAACAGATCATATGCATGTAATTGTATCAAGTGGAGGAAATTCAAGTAAAACATCCACCCCAGTAATATGGAAAGAATCTAGATTAGATTCTAAATTTCAAACTAGCTGACAATTAGTGGGTGACTTGCAAGATCGGAAGCAGTACAGTCGGGTAAAGTCGATGACTGCTTCTCAATGGAAGAGGAAAATTTAGCCCAGACATCACTGGCATCTAAAAACCCTGGGACATTTACTAATATAGAGTTGGAAGAATCTCCTAATATATGGGACCTAGAGAATTTTGAGTTAAATACAACAAACTCAGGCACCATAAAAAACCTCAAGCACTAAATGTTGTAATTCAAGATCTTCAAGCAACAATAAATGGACTAACACATTGTGAAAGCAGATTGACTCAGCCATGAAGCTATTAAAATTGTAACTGTAATGTAAGTATGTCACCTAATTTACAACAAGAGCATACCCAAGAAAATGGGTGGTATAACCTGGGATGGCCCACATATCTGAAGGAGGATGTAATTATGACATTAAAAAATCAGCATCATGCAAATCTTATGATTTTGGAACAATTAATTATTAACAAGGATCTATTGGACTTATTAAGAGCAGAAGTAACTTCAAACAAAATCAGACTTGATATTTTATTAAGAGTTCCGACTTCAGAAGATAAAAGCATCTCTATAGTGATTGCGGAATAACCTACCGTGGCTACAGGTAGACCAAATTTCAGCAGTATTTGCATTCTAGAAAGCAGTACTGATGACATTTCTAAAATTAATTATAAAAAGGGGAGAAAATGGGGAAAGAAAATACAAGCAAAACAAAAAGTACAGAAAGAGCAGGTATGCAGACAAAACAAAAGAATGGGGAAAAGGAGAAATAAAAAGGGGAGTACTGCTGAAAACACAGGTCCTAAACAGAAATATAGCATAGAATTGCAGGCTATTCCCAAGGGTCAAGAAATATGACTTGTAGATTATAACCCTAAAACTAGCTCAGATATAATTGATCTAATTATGAAGCAATCAGAATCAATTATATTAGATTCTAATGAGATAACTCATAAATGGGAGGGAAATCCAATGTTTAATGAGAGCAGACTGACATCCACGACTCAAGAGCCCGAGAATATGGAGATCATGGTCAAGTTAAAGAATAAAACAGGTAGAGTGAACTTAGATAAAAGGCAATTCGAAACTAATAAACGCAAGACTAAGGGGGATGGGAATAGTGAGTTGATTCAGGATTAGAGAGTAGAGCCTGATCAAATCACGTGTCCAATTTTCTTGGGCCAAGTAATTGGTTAGGAGATAATATTGGTGAAATTAGCATGGCCCTTGCTCAAAAGTCGAAACAGGCCCTAGATTTTGACTTGGATCTGGGAGAAATAGCCGAAATTAAGAATATTCTGATAGAAGCTGCTACTATCATTGATGTTCATTATTATTCTCTAAGAGTAGCAAATTAAGTGTGGCTTAATTTCTTAACTATTCAAAATGGAGATCTAATGATAACATTTCCCAAAAGATACCTGTTTAATAAACAGGAATCTGTGCAAAAGAGCTCTAACATGGGAAACACTTTCATCAGTACGTTTGGTCTAAATACTTTGGATAATGAGGATAATGATATACTAATAAACAATATCCAAGGTTTATTGAAAATGTTTCTCCATATTCCACTTAGGAGTGATAATGAAGTAGTGGCTAGTAGATCTGAATATTCAAGGCAGGTTGACATCCAAGTTAATAATCAGGACCTGGCTGATTTAATTTTATCAAAGAGTTCTGTTTTTGACTGTCTTGGATTGAATATATTCAATTCACAGGTTCTAGAAGTTGCTCCAATGTCTCAGAGATGCTCAACTGCTTCTGAGCAGTTAGTAATCCCAGTGGAAAATAGATTCTGGGCTTTTGCAGGCTATAATAATCGATGGTTAGGACCTTTTTATTATTATTTATTTTATTTTTTGTTGACTGGGTAAGTGCACAAGGCAGATTCTGCTTATTTTCAGGCACGACCCGGGGGAGGGGGATACAGATGAATGCCAACTGACCTTGAACTAGATTAAGCTGTTGGTGGTATTTTAGTGACCAGGTGGGAATTTGGCCAAGGCATCGTGGAAATTCCCCTACTGAGCTGTAGGGGGAGCTGCCATCTGTTTTCAGGATGGTCACTGGGAGCGGAGCACTGGAAGGTGCAGATGCTGTAGCAATAGGAGGGAAGGCCTCCTCTCCTATCTTGAATTTGCCAGAGGCTGAACATTTGTTTGAAGAAATGTCAATTTTAGAGGATTCTGCAGAGGACAACGTGGATGTTTATATCTCTACAGGGGATCTAAGCATTAACATAGAAAATGAGGAGTGAACGATCTCACCAGAAAATACAGAGGAGAAGCAGCAGGAGCTGCTAAATGCATTCAAAGCAGAAAAAGAAAGGCACCAGAAGGAGAGCGAGTGCCTTGCAGCGCAAATAGCTGATCTACAATCGGGAGTTCCCCCTGTCATTGATGGAACTCGGCCTATCAAAGGCCAGGATGACGCAATAGCATCAAATGCCCTGACAGGGCGGGATGAGTCATTTTCCTCTACCAACTCAAATGCTAGAAACTGTGATGTGCAGGCTGGCAGCAGTAGCATCACATTTGATGTGTGCCTAAAGCCTCAAGAAATAAAACAAAATATAAAGGGTAAGAAAGTGGAGGCACTCCCTCCTTTTGAAATAAAAAATTTGCAGAAAGGACTCCCGAGGGCAGAAGAACCAGGTGGGGAATGCAAGGCCCCAGTAACTCTATCAAAAACAGTTGGATTTGTTTTCAAGCAGCCTGAAGGGCTTGTTAGCACAACAAGTAAATTAGACATTATAGAAATTCAAACTGCAGGACAATCGCAGGAAGGGCTTACATGTTATTCTTTTAAAAAGGGGAATCAAAGAGCTGGGAGAACTGAGGAAGTTAAGGAAAAGAGAGCTGCAATTACACTGGCCAGAAGAGACATTGGGGTGATTCCTGATTCTAATCCAGTAAGAATGATATAGCCCTTGCAGGCAGTACCCCCCTCTCCCTGCGATGCTTGGTCCCCTCAGAAGGCCTTGGTGGAGGCTGGATGGAAACAGTCTCCTGGGGGAGTTTGACTGCCTGACCCCACTTGGGACAGCACATTTAATTTATCTCTGGCATCTCCTGAGTAGATGCCAAAGTTGGATGGACAGACTAAAGAAAGCTCCAAAGACAGTCCACAGAAGGTGAGAGAAGGGGCACCAGTTATGTCAGAACAAAATAAAGAGCCTAGTGTTTCAGAAACAACAAAAGGACATTCAAAAGCCCCATCTAATGCTCAACCAGCACAGGGCATAGGATCTGCTCCTGATCAAGAACCTGAGGCCGGGCAGGACATGGACTCAGTTATAAAACCATTGTTATCAGAACGTTTTGCTAAAGTAAAAAAAGAAGCAGCACCCTGGAGAAATGCAGTGCACATTAGATACAAAGGTGGGGATTAAAGATAGGCCAGACAGATATAATGTGGGGAAAATATTGTTAAAAGAATCATTGCAGTTTACCCCAAGGGAAGTCTATGCTTTCATTAATATATTGAGGGAAGACAATTTCAATGTCAGCTTTCACTCTGCCTATGCTATGGATTTGTTTTGGGAGAGGTATGGGAAAGTTAAGTTCTCCCCTACATGGACCCCCTTTGTTGTTATCCCATTGACCAAACCACTGATTAAGTATGTGACGGTGATGTTTAGGAACAAGGTGGTCCATGGAGAGGACATCACATATTGGTTGGCACAGAAATGTAACATTCTGAGTGAGCCTGAAGCGATTTTAGATAGTAAATTATTTTGGACTGGGGGCTGGAAGTACAAAGTGAAATTAAGACAAAATGAGAAAGGCACTGAGCATATCCCAAACTCTTTTATGTTGGGAAGGGACTGAGGGGTCTGCTTTTATGGAAGGCAACCTAGGGCATGCTATAAATGTGGCTCTAGCACCCATTTATCAAGCACATTTGATAGGCCCAGATATGACAACTGAGGAGAGATAGGCCATACCACCATGCAGTGCGCAAACCACACCAGGTGCGATCTATGTAAGGAGTATGGCCATGTGTTTGGGGAATGCCCATGGGTGGCACAGAACAAAGCCTCTTGTGGTAGCCCTGACTTGCTTATACAACAAGTACGGGATGCGGCAGCTGCACAACCCTCAGAGGTAGACACAGCTGTTCAGGATCCTCCCTTCTCCCCCTTTCCCCCCTCACCCCCTCATTCCTCCTATGCCAATGGAGGAGGATTTAATAATTCTTTCAGAAGATACCCCTGGCCCATCAGGTCTGAAAAAAACAGAGTCTGGTTTGGCTCCAGATTTAGAGCTCTTCACATCAGTCTGCTATAGAGAGTTGGTAGGCTCAGAGAGTGGGAATTCTGCTTTACCTGTACAGTCACCTCTACCTCGCAGAAGGTCCACTAGGAATGTGAGGGCCAAATTTCCCCTGGTCCAGCCTCCTTTGGGAACAAATAACTCATGTGCTGAGCTTTTTACAACCTGGGGATTCTGACATGGAAGTAGGGTACTGGATTCTCAAAAATCCTTTGGAGCCCCATGCTGAAAATTCAGAGCAGAGTACCTATAAGGGGAAAAAGAAGAAGAAAAGAAAAAAAAAGCTAGCCATAAACAGACTTGAATGTAATTTCTAATTAATGACTGGTTGTAAAATAAGGTCTGTGAATGCACATAGTTTGTTGAAAGTGATTAAAAGGCAAGCTGTATTTCAATATGTACACAGGAAGCAACTGGACATAAGGTTTGTACAAGAGACATGGATGCATTCTGAGGAGCAAATCTGGATGTTTAAAAAGGAAAGGTTATGGGGATCCTCTTATTGGTCTTTCTGAATGGATAAGGCAGATGGGGTGGGAATTTTAACTCATATTCCTTTAAACTTCAGAAACTGGTTGATGTAGTCCCATGCAGAGTTTTAATTTTGGATGGGTTATGGGTGGATATGGATTGTCGATTCATAAATATTTATAATTCATAAACTAAAGCAGAAAGAGTTGGTCACTTGAAATCCATCCAACCTTATTTGGTGACCACACATAAGATATTTTTCTGTGGGAATTTTAACTGCAGCATTTTGAAAGAGAACAAGCATTTGTCAATGCCGAATGTTTGCTTGCTGGCATTGGCATTGGTAGCGTAGAAGTTACAGAGCTGCATAATAGGAATAGCAGTGAAGTATTGAACTGAAGCCAACCCCACCACCACCCTGCAGAGAGTGACAGGCATTGGGGTGTGCCTTTGGGTTGTCAGGCATAACGACCATGCCATTTCACCACACCCTACCCTGCGGACACTGACAAGTGTCACAGTGTGCCTTGAGGTCTTTGGCTCTTATGCGCACCCCATTCCATCAGGAAATATGGTGAGATGGGTGCGGTATAGGAGAATGGGGTGAAGTTTGGGCCCAAAGAGTCCGAGGCACACCTTGATGCCTCTCACTGGCTGCAGGGTGTGGGTGGGGGTGGAATGGTATGAGCATGACAGGCAAGAATCCCAAGTCACACCCCTGATGCCTGTCATTCTCTACAGGGTGGGGGCATTATGGTCGGAAACCCTAACGCCTCAGGCATTCGCTGGTATTTCACTCCAAATTTTCAACATGTTTTTTTTGTGACCCCACCTCATGAACAGTGGCAATATCAGTTTGTTAGCCAAAACTGCTTTTGCACAGCAACTATGGCATTTGGCACCACAGGTGCAAAAACACATTCGAACAGGATGTGAAAATGACAGCAGTACTGTTCATGGAGGTGTGAAAATGGCAATGTTGAAAATCTGCTGTGAAAATCTTAAAAAAACTGGTGAAGTCACGAGTGTGCATAGAAACTGTGCAACACACACCCGTAATGTAATTAGTTTGGGGATTTTTTTACAGCAGATTGTTAACACAGGCATTTTGGGACCTCCGATCATGAACAGTGTCAGTGTGATTTTCTTTATCTGTCCCGAACAATGATTTCCCACACCGACCACGCATTTCTGTGCTGAAAGTGTGAAAATACATTTTGGCCATGTTGTGGAAAATGATAGCTGTACTGTTCATTAGGAAGTGTGGAAAAATGCCACTGGTGCAAATCTGGACTGAAAATATTACAAATTCATGAACTTACGAGGGTGTGAGGAAACTGCGCAATGCTCACTCGTAACACAGTCATTTTATGGAGTTTTGTCACCAAATTTTCAGCATAGCCATTTTAAGACCTCTGCTCTTGACCAGTGTCACTGTGATTGTCTTAATCTGTCCCAAACATTGTTTTTGCACACCGACTGTACCATTGTGCGCTACATGTGCGAAAACACATTTTAGGCGGATGAAAAATAGTAGCTGTACTGCTCATAAGGAAGTGCGGTAAATGGCACTGTTGAAAATCTGGTGAAAATATTACAAATTGCAAACTTGCCAGCGCATATAGAAATCAAGTAATGTGCTCCTAAAAAACAGTCATTTTTTGGAATTTTTTCACCAAATTTTCCACATAGCCATTTTAACACCTCTGCTCATGACCAGTGTCAGTGTGACTTTCTTAACGTGTCCCATAGATTGATTTCGCATACCGACTGCGCCATTGTGCACTACATGGGTGGAAACACATTGTGGGCGAGATGTGAAAAATGACAACTGTACTGCTCATAAGGAGGTGTGGTAAAATGGAAATGTTGAAAATCTGGAGTGAAAATATTGAAATTTCGCAAACTTGCCAGCATGCATAGGAACTGCACAACGTGCGCTCCTAAAACAATAATTTTTTAGGGATTTTATCACCAAATTTTCAACATAGCCATTTTAAGACCTCTGCTCATGAACTGTGTCACTGCGATTTTCTTAATGTGTCCTGTACATTGATTTCACACACCGACTGCACCATTGTGCGCTACATGGGTGGAAACACATTTTGGGTGAGATGTGAAAAATGACAGCTATACTGCTCATAAGAAGGTGTGGTAAAATGACAATGTTGAAAATCTGGAGCGAAAATATTGAAAATTCGCAAACTTACGAGCATGCATAGGAACTGCGCAATGCACACTCATAAAACAGTCATTTTTAGGAATTTTTCCACCAAATTTTCAAAATAGGCTTTTTGAGAGCCCACCTTATGAACACTGGCAGTGTCATTTCATTAATCATTCCTGAAAGGTGATTTCACGCAGTGACTGTGAAATTACCCTTTGGGCCTGAGTAATGCCATGACAGTGCAAGAATTCATGAGGAGGGGTCCCAAAAGCCCCATGTTGAAAATTTGGTGCAAAAATTCCAAAAAATGCCTGAGATATGCAGCAAAGTTGAAAAAACCCTATCTATCCCATTATACAGCTTACCAGCATTTCCTCAGTTCGCGGTCGGCTTTGAAGAGTGCAGACGGTTCCCGGTCCACCGAAGATCATCATGCCAGACTCTGAGGTAAGTATGGGGTGACGGGGGGTGGGGAGGCAGGGTGCACAGTGGGTGGGTGCGGGTTGTGGGGGGGCAGGGAGACTGCGAGGGACCATTTTTTTCTTTACAGGTTTTTTTGTTTTAAAAGATGACGCGGGATGTTTGCCACACTGGGGTGGGCTCCCAGCATGGCAGAACAACAGCTGGGGGGGGCTTGAGCTGACGGGGGATTGGGCACCCCCATCGGCCATGGCATCTGTTGCCACACTGGGGTGGGCTCCCAGCGTGTCACCTTGTACTCGGGGGGGAGACACAGTGGAGATGATGGGGGATTGGGCACTCCTGTCAGCTATATGACATAGTCATGCTGGGGTGGGCACAGCACAGCTGATGGGGGATTGGGCACCCCTGTCGGCTATACAGTGTGTGCATTGGGTGGGAGCAGCAGCAGCATGTGTGTGTGTGTGTGTGTGTGTGTGTGTGTGGGGGGCGTGCATGAGCAGGCGATATCTGATCACTGCTCACTGAAGTGTAGCTTCCCCTTTCAACTGTATGCCACTGCATTTTGGAGCTGTCATAGACAGCTCCAGCAGGCATTGGAGAACTGCGGCTGCACCTGCAAACACACTGACTGAATTGGAAGAGGGCTGGCACACCTCTGAAAACTCCAATGATGGCACTATGTTTCTTGCACATGCTTGCAAGCAAACATAAAAAATGAAAAAAAGATGATGGAAAAAAAATTACTGTGACTCTAATGCTTTAACACAGATAAAAAACATAGCAGGTTTAATAGATTGTCATACATATCACAAACAAGACCCTAAATTCACTTATATGAGGCATTCTTATAAAACAATTATTGATTATATGTTCCTTTCCCCCAACTTACCTAAGGGAGATTTATATATAGAGCCGGTAGAATTTTCCAGTCATCTTTTTTTAAGTTTACATTTAGACCATGTGGATGGCACACCCAAAAGGGACAGTAATTGGAAGCTTAACACCTCAGTATTAACAGAGCCTAAAGTGCAACTGAGTATGGGAAACCTCCTTGCAGCCAGAATGTCGGTGGAATTTCTGTACTCAGACATAGGGGAATGGTGGTCTAATACAAAGCAGGATATTACAGTTTGGTTTAAAAATCATGGGAGAAAAAGAGGGAATGATAATTTTTTGAAATATCTGTCCTTAAGAAGATATCTGCAGAAATTGTACACCCTAGAGAACCACTCAAAACATGATTACTCAACTCAAATCACTGAAATCAAGGAAGCTATGAAACCATATCAGCACGACAGGGCTAAAACAATTCAGGCAATGTTGTATAACGGGACCCAAAAATCCCCTATCGGGGATCCCTTTGAGGCATGCAAAAGGTAAAGAGGGCATGACTTTCGACTTTTTAGTCTCCCCAAATGGGCTCTGAGTTAGATCAATTGATGGGATAGAAGAATTAATTAAACAACATTATAAATCACTAGAACCTGAACAACCAATTCAGGAGTAAGACATACAGGACTTTCTGCAGGCTATAAATATCCCAGATTACCCAGAAGAAGTTGACAAGCTACATGCCCCAATAATGGTGTAGGAAATAGAATTAACCATAAGGGCTCTGAAAAATGAGACCTCCCTAGGGTTGGATGGCATTCCAAATAAATTCTATAAAACTTTTAGTTAGGAATTAGCTATCTGTCTGGAAAAGTATACTTTCATTTTTTTTCCATGAACTCCATTCCTCCCTCCTTCACAGAGGGTTTGCTTATTTATCGTTACTAAAAAGGAGATACAATTGGAGGCCTATAGTGCTGTTGAACATAGACTATAAACTTTTAATTCACGTATTGAACACTCGTATGAAGCACTGTGCTTCATTGGTCATTTCACCACAGCAATTTTGCAGACTTCCAGATAGGAAAATACAGAACACACTGATGATTATTACAGATGCAAGAGAGCATCTCAGTTTATCAGGGCTACTGGATGCTTGGTGCCAGTAGACCAGGAGAAAGCTTTTGACAGAGTTTAGCATCCTTTTCTGTATGCAGTCCTTAAAGCATATTGTATTCCTATAAAGATAATAGACCAGTTAAAATCCTCATATTCTTCCTTCATTGTAAGGCCTTTGATAAAAGGACAGGTCAGATCTGGGTTTGAGGTTCCATTGTGGGTTAGGCAGGGATGCCCTTTAAGTCCACTCCTACATATTTTCTCCTTGGACCCACTATTACACATAATTACACAACAACCAAAATGGCAAGGACTGTCTGGTGTGGGCATACAACATAGTCTGCAGGTGCAGGCATATGCAGATGATATCTGCTGTTTTTTCAATAATCATCAACAAATGAAAGTTTTTTTACAGGAAATTCACAAATATGGGAAAGTTTCCAATTCAAGACTAAACTACAAGAAGAGTAAAGGACTTTTTCTGGGGGGGGGATTTATGTATTCAGTGGATGTGGCAGGTATAAACATCTCAGGGAACCAATAGATATATTAGGCATAGTATATGGACCACAAAATCCTCCAGAGGAGAATTGGAATAAATCTATTTAAAAAAAATAGATGTTATAATCCAAAGATGGAAACACTGGAAGATATCAAAACTCACAACAATAAGAATTCTGAAACAATTCATATTTCCTATGTTGCAATATGTTGCAATGATTTTTATCCTACCCACACAACATGAAACCAAATTATATAGTTTGTTCTTCCAAATGATTTGGGGGAATACATTGAACCTGGTTAAAAGATGTTTCACATACCTAGACAAAACTGAGGGTGGACTAGGAATGATAGACCCAGTGATCTTCTTGCATGTCTTATTCTTTCTGCATATAGTACAGAATGGGATAACCTGTACAGGTACAATTCAAAGTGATTGGATAAGATTAACTTTAGGAAGATATTTTCAAAGCCTGGGGTGGAGTAGCGCCTAAATTAAATCATCACATACATATACCAAGTTATTTCAAACCAGCAACACAAAAGCTGTATAAATGGCATGTCACAAAACCATCCATACAAAACAGTTCCAGTAAAAAATTGTATAGAGAGATGCTGGCTAAAATATACCACTTAGAACCCAGTTTCAAGAATTGTCCCACGGTAGATAACCCATTAATTTTAAAACAACTTACACACCCCAGGATCCCCCAAAAATGTGGGAGAACTTATGGCTCACAGTTTATGGTAGGTTAAACTTAAGGAGGGATGCAAAGAACAAGGTCCTGGAAGAACAAAATTTTCCCTACATGGAATGTATTAGATAAAACTGAAACTATGGGACATTTCCTATTAGAATGCTCATATAACCTGGCATTGTGGGACCACTTAGCCATTAAATGGAATATGAAGTGGCTTAAACACCTGACCTATGAGATACTAGTGTTGGGGAAATCTGATTTAAGGTTTAAGAACTTGCATCAGGATACATTGTTGGTATTTTTTTTGTAGCATTCAATATTATCTTTGTCAGGCTAGATGCCAATGGGTTTTATACCAAAAGAAAATGTCATATGATGGTGTGGGACTTTTAGTTTCACAAGAATTAGAGAAAGTTTATGCTAAAGATGTATTGATTTATTCATCACAAAAGGTGTTACATTGATGGAAAGGGTTTAATTATTTAATTAAATATAAATAAATAGAGAAGGATAGGAAATAGTTTAAATATAAGTAAGTCATAACAAAATGTGAAATTTGGATTATATGTAAATACTTGATGTAATATGGTATGATTTCATGAATTCACTGATGTATAAGATGTAACAACATAAATTGTTACATGTGTTTTTACAATAAAATCTCCCCTACTCTTTTTGAGAAGTGCCATGGGATCATTAACATCCATATAAATGAAGGCAAAAACAGCTCCAGCTGTGAAGGAATGTGCTAGGTTATAAAATTCGAACAATATGAAGCAACAAAACCAGCACTACTCCAGACCTGAAGTTATAAAAGGCTTTTAATCACAAATATTACAGGGGAGGCTAAATGCCTGCAACATACCATCTATGGCTCAACAGCAAAAAGAGAGACCCCGACCGGTTTCGCAACTAGTGCGTCATCAGGGGGATGATGCACTAGTTGCGAAACCAGTCAGAGTCTTTCTTTTTCCTGCTGAGCCATAGATGGTATGCTGCAGTCATTTAGCCTCCCTTGTAACATTTGTGATTAAAAGCCTTTCATAACTTCAAGTCTGGAGTAGTGCTGGTTTTGTTACTTCATATTTATCTTTAACATCTACCTGAACTACCACCAGAACAGACAGATGGGACCTCAGTTTATCGTCTCATCTGAAAGACAGCACCTCAGGAGTGCAGCACCCCCCTCATACTGCACTATAGTGTCAGTATTGGGATATTAACCCAAGTGCCTGGTGTGGGGATAGAACCACAGCCTTCTGATCTCCCGGCCTCAGAGGTGAGTGTGCTACCTGCTGAGCCACTGACACCTTTAGAATCTTATGATCTGATATCTAACAAAAATGAGGGTAGCATACAAATTCTTTCATGGAACATTGCTGGGTGGGATCAGGTTTGCTATGATAAAGAACTAACTAATTTCCTGACACAGTATGATGTGCTGTGCATACAAGAGACATGGCACAATTTGGATGAGGCCATTAATTTTAATGGCTCTGAATGTTTCCATTTCAAAAGTAAAAGAGTATGTAATTTGGACAGATATTCAGCAGGCATTGCATTATTTGTTAAAGTCACTGGCTGTGACAAAGTTCAACTTCTTAGAAAATGTGGCAATTTTTTAGCACTGTTTATGGTTTTTGCATCAATGGAATTTATATTCATTGTTATATTCCTCCTAGTAATTTGAAATGTTATGACCACCAAGTCTGGGATACCTTAACATCACTCATGTATAATTTAAGTGTTACCTTCCCAAATATTGATATTTTATTGCAAGGTGATTTTAATGCATGTGTAGGTGATTTTGACGGCTTATTTGATCATTTGTTGCATTGGGTCAAAGGTCCCATAGAGGTCCTCCCAAAAAGAGAAACAAAAGATCGTAAAGTTAATTTCTTTGGACAGAAACTAATAGAAATTTTACTTGAGTTTAATATGTTTCTATTAAATGGTACAATACATGGTGATCAGGAGGAAGACTTTATCTACTTTTCACCAAGATGAGCCTCAATAATTGATTTTGCTACTTGGAAGGGAAATGTTAACATATGGGACAATCTTCAAATTATAACCATGCCAGGTAGCAATCATCTTCCACACAAAACTAGAAATAAAACAAAAAAAGTCAGTGGTGGTGAATGGTGAGGAAAGAATCCCTTTTTCAGAATTAAGATTGTGTAAGAGCATTATTAGGAAACAAAACTCTGAGATAAAAATCACGTCCCTGATAAATGGTTCTGTGTTAAATAATAATCTAACTATCTTATGTGCAAGATAGTTTGATCAGCTATTGATGGAACACAATAGTTTGTTCCTTGAAATAAAAATGAGACTGATTCTTCCACCAAGAACCTGATTTTGGTTCAGGAGATAATGAATGGTTTGATAAGCAGTGGCAAATTATTAAATTGGAAATAAATAAATCATTGAGGCAATTAAGAAAAGGACATAATAAAGATATCATATTACTTTTAAAGAATAAAAAATGAATATAAATTAAGGATTAAGGAGAAAAAAAGCAGTTTATTACACCAAACAGTGGGCATGTCTACTGGATGCCATAATAACAAAGAATACTAAAAACTGTTGGTCGTTGGTTGCCAGGGGAATGAACAAATATAAATCAGCAATAGACACCTATATCCCAGAATATGTATGGATAAATTACTTCATGGGAATATTTTTTCATCAAAATATAGAATAACTGAATACATCTTTGAAGGTTGATCTGAATAGCTTTATATATATCCTTTCAGGAAGTATATATGGCTATAAATACTTTGAAAAAGAATAAGGCTCTTGGTCCAGATGGGATCCCTGCAGAGGTTTATCTCTGTGAAACTGGGATATGGTGCAGGGCTTTAGCTGTATTGTATAATAGGTCTATTAACTTAAACCAATTTCCACATACATGGCATGTATCAAATATCATTCCAATTCCTAAAAAAGGTAATTGCTTGGACCCTGCGAAGTACTGGCCCGTAAGCCTTTTGGATATAAATTTAAAAATCTTTTTAAAAATACTCTTTGAAAGACTAAAAGAGCAAGTTGAAATTACACTGGGATTATCCAACCTACAGGCTGGCTTTAGATCACAGTACTCTGCATTAGACAATATTTTTGTCTTAAGACATTTTATTGAGAAATATGTATTTTTAAGAAAACAAAAATTATATACAGTATTTATGGATTACACATCAGCCTTTGATTCGCTGTCAAAAAACTAGCTTTGGACACAGTTATTAGAGAGAGGAATTGATTGAAACTTTGTAGTAATAATTTCAGCCCTTTATTCTAACACAAGAGCTCAAATTAGACTTGGGAGTAGTGGTGAACTTTTTTTCCCCTTTAATACGAACGAAGGAGTCCGACAGGGGTGTGTGTTAGCCCCTCTCTTATTTTCTATATATCTGGATAAACTATTGTGGGATATGTTAGGAATACAATTGGACTCTCCTAAAATTCAGGATATTATTTCTCCAGCATTAGCGTATGTTGATGACATTGTTCTTTTCTCTCTGTCTAGGAATGGTTTGCAAAAGAAAATGGACTTCCTTAGCAAGCGTTCAGAGAAATTGCATCTCAAAATTAATTTAAATAAAACCAAAATAATTATATTTGGTAGTAGGAAACCTAAGGGATATTGGAGGCTGGATAGTGAAAAGGTGGAGGTTACTTCAGCATATACTTATCTGGGCATAAGGGTGACAGCCAACTATTTATGGAAAGTACACACTGATATGATAAAGGAAAAACTTATCAAAACAATAGGGGGACTGATAAGATTTAATTACAGATATGGGGAAAACTCAATTAAAGGTGTTTTAGCAACAGGAAAATCTAAATTTGACTCCCAATTATTGTACGGTACCGAGATATGGGAACCTAACAATATTAATACCTTAATGAGCCCACTTTTGAAAATGTTAAGGAACATCTTAAGGCTTGGTCACTTTTGCCCTGCTGCCTATATTAGGGCACAAACTGGACTAACTAACATTTCAGCTCTGCTAGAGGCCTGTAAAGTTAACTTTTGGCTGCGCTTAACAAATCTTTCAGATTCCTCTCTTGCAAAGTCCTGCCTGAAGGAAAAAGAATCCTGGTTTAATCTTGGCTTTAAATCTAGATTTTGGTATACAGCATTTAATGCACTAATGGTTAAATATAAGCTGACACCCTTAAAAAAGGCAGTGGAAAAACTTATTAAGCTAAATAAACAACATAAGAAATATATTTCAAAGAAAATAAATAACTATTGGAACAAATCTGATCTAGTAACCATTAAAAAATCACATCTCCACCAAAAGGGTGTGGTTAGCCCTCAAGGCCCTAAAGAAAGACAAATCTCCTGGGCCGGATGGCATTCATCCGAGAGTACTATGGGAATTGGCGGACATACTGGCTGCACCCCTGGCGGAGCTCTTCAACAGGTCACTTGAGACAGGGAGGGTACCTAGGGATTGGCAAGAGGCACATGTGGTACCAATCCATAAAGGGGGGGTCGAGGGAAGTACCAGGTAACTATAGACCCATCAGTTTGACCTCAGTGGTGGGAAAATTAATGGAGAGTATACTAAAGGAACGATTGGGGGTGTACTTGTAGGAGGTGGGAGGTCTGGATAGTTGGCAACATGGGTGTGTGCTAGGTAGATCATGTCAAACCAACCTTGTGGAGTTCTATGAATGGGTAACATCAGAACTGGACAGGGGTATGACTGTGGATGTATTATTCTTGGACTTCAGCAAGGTGTTTGACTCTGTCCCCCACAATGGCCTGGTGGAGAAACTGATGGGGTTAGGAGTAGGCCCTTTGATGGGCAGATGGATTGAAAACTGGCTAGCTGGATGCACTCAGAGAGTAGTGGTCTATGGGGAGCTCTCGAACCCTAGAAAGGTTGGTAGTGGGGTACCGCAGGGCTCGGTCCTGGCTCCAATCCTGTTTAATGCATACATATTGGACATCAGGGAGGGTATAGAGTGTGAAATGAGTCTCTTCGTGGATGACTCCAAGATGGGAGCAGTAGTTGAGGGAGAAGAGGGGAGGTTGGCCCTGCAAGGGGACCTGGACACCCTGGAAAGCTGGGCTCACACATGGAAATTAAATTTCAATATCACCAAGTGCAAGGTGTTGCATCTTGGTCGGGGAAACCCTAAACACAGGTACACCCTGGGAGGGGAGGTGCTGGAGGCCTCAATAGGGGAAAAAGACCTAGGGGTCATGGTGGATGCATGTATGAATAACTCTGAGCAGTGCAGAAGATCGGCTAGCAAGGCAAACAGGATGTTGGGATGCATCGTAAGGGGGATCACCTCTAGGAGCAAGGAAGTGATTCTGCCTCTGTACAATGGACTGGTTAGACCACACCTTGAGTACTGTGTACAGTACTGGAGACAACACTGAAGAGGGACATACAGCTCCTGGAGAGGGTACAGAGGAGGGCAAAAAGTTGATACGAGGGCTAGGGGATTTGACGATAGAGGACAGACTTAAGGAGCTCTGCCTGTTTTCATTGGAAGAGAGGAGAGACAGGGGGGACATGATTGAGGTCTTCAAGTACCTCAAGGGAATAAATAGGGTAAACATGGAGGGGCTCTTTAGACTAAAGCAGGGAGATATCACCAGAGGGCATGGTTTGAAGTTGGAAGGTGGAAGGGTGAGGGGGGAAAGAGGAGGAGGTTTTTCACTGAGAGGGTGGTGGACCCTTGGAATGCACTGCTGGTGAGCTAGTTCAGAGATCCACAGTGGAGGGCTTCAAGAGAGGATGGGACAGACACAGAAAGTGGATGTATCAGATGATGGCCTGTCCCAGGGGGGTGGAGATGGATGATACGGATTTCTGGAGCACAAGGGATGGGAGGGTCTCGGCACCCAACTAAGGATCTAAAGTTCGAGCAGACTTGATAGACCGTAAGGCCTAATCTGCTGGCAAATAGTATGTTAGTATGTTAGTATGTTATTCAGGTTAGTATGCCGAAAATATCAAGATTTTGGCTTCGAACGGTACCTAGAAATTTTAGAGAGTCCAACTTTACGTAATAGTTTCATCACCTACAAATTTGAATGCTTTGAAATCAATGTCTTATTAGCCCTGTATGAGAAAGACCAAGATCTTTCAGATAAATATGATTGTCCCGTAGGTGGAAAGGAGAACTTGATCCATGTCCTCTGGGAATGCCCATGGCATGCCAAAGAAAGGAAATACTGGCTGAGTGCCTTTATTAACACTGGCTATGATCCAGAGGAAATTTGCTTGACATCAGTACTTGTGCATACAGTGGACCAATGGTCTTTGGAGAGACTTGCAAAATATTATCTGGCAGGTACTAAAATCAAACAGAAATTAAAGGTGGTACAATACCTTTAGAGGCAATGTTGGATTAAGACTGTTGTAAAAGAGTTAAGAATTATTAAAGGGGACATAACTATAAATAGCACTTTATGAAACTGGTATACTGTGTATGTATGTATATGTGTGTATATATATATATATATATATATATATATATATATATATATATATATATATGTACCAATATGCTACTTGAGAGACAAAGTGTGACAATCAGGTTCCAAATTTTATTTGGGCCAATTGTCATAACCATATCATATTTACATTGGGTGCATGTGGTAGTATTTCAGAACCCAACATAAAGATAGTCTGTAGTTCAGAGGTGCTAAAAATGGGATTAAAAGTTCCCACAGGGGCAACGTAAAGTGAGCAACATTGTGTCCTTGACAGCAAATTTGTCATATTATCAAACATATATTTTTTGATATTACTATGTCTATGGTATCTATTTAGGTAGCATAATATCTAACTTTTCAATTTTTTATCATAAACTTAACTTGTTGGTAATTATGCCACAATATGTTTACTGATCACAGTATGCTCACATCTGGACATGTTTAAGTTTGGCTACCACATTCATGTCCTTGATTTTTGTAGCACATTTTTTTTGCACAACTATATTACCCTCATAGGAAAAGACAGAAATCACTTAATTTTCAGAAAGTGAATTATACTGTATTTACAAGGGTTTTTTCCACAGGATGTCACGTGAGTAACTCAGACTACACAGGACATCACATAAGTAACACAGACACAACACAAGAAGTCACATGAGTAACATGGACACCAGAACAATAGTATCAGTATCATACCAAGTGTCTCACTAAGTCATACCAAAAGTTATTGCTAATGTTCAACAAAAAAATGATTGTCATACTATGGATATTTGGTATAACATTTTTTGAACATTTGGAAGATTGTACTGTAGTCACAACGTTATATTAACTTAAGATATTCACAAATGTTTTATGTTACACTGTAGTATGGACTGAATCTCACTTGGTCTGTCTATTACATATACCAGCTGGTCCCAAGCCTACAATAAGAGACAGGGAAACCAACTCTATCTTTATGAGATGAATGGGGATGTTTGGGATTAATGCATGCCCTTGCTGCTTGTGATATTCAAGGCTGAAGGCAAAACACTGAAAGTGTATTAGTGACTTATAACATGGGGTAGGTAAAGGCAGGTGAGTGGTAAACAACCATCAGGTGACCATTGCTTACTCCACAATATATGACAGCTAGTGGTGAACCATCCCTCTGAGATATCAGCCTGTGTTTCTGTTCTGATCTTTTTATAGTGCAAAATTGCAGACTGTGGAGCAGCCATTACTATCCCTGCTTAGTGAGTGAGAGCCGAGCCTGACTTGTTGTCCCAGGCATTGCTGCAACAGTAGCTATAGTGTTCAAAGTTTATAGTCTTGCTTCTTACCCAAGCTTGTTCCCAGAGTGAAGTATGTGGTCCCCATGGTCATTTTTCTGTTGCACAGCCAGATTGACAGGTAAATCCCATAGTTGTGGCATAAAGTCAAATGGAGCAGTGTCAAGAGAGGGAGATCCCCCCAATGATGTCATGATCTGAAAGTGAGCTTTATGCTGGTGGACAGAGAAACAGAGTTCCAGAAAGACTTGCAAGCTCTGAGTCCCATTAGTTGCCATTTCTTAATTGGTAGAATATAGTCTGGAGACTGTGTGACTGCACTGCTGGGGAAAATGTTTACTTGCTTGCCATGCATTAATGTAATCCACAGATGAGAGACAGAGCAGCTAAGCCAGTGGAGGTATAGACACCGTGTCTGTACCACAAGAGGCAACCCATACTTTGCAATTCAGAGCTACTGTGCTGTCTCAGAAGGCATATCATGCACAACAAATGTCAGAGAAAGCATAGCAACACTTTCCTTCTGACATCTGTATGTGCATGACAGCCATTTTGTTGGGGACTATTTTTTAGGCAGCAGAATACAGTAATTTGCTTGTCTTTTATAAAAGGAGAAAACACATGTACATTGCTTTCTCCTTGCTTTGTAGTGCACCCTCTGTTGTAAGTGTAATAGCCCACTTCAGGGTGTGCGGTTATTGGGGATTAAGCAACACATTGGGTGTTGTGAGGACACTCAGCCAGCAGCCTCGTGCTTCACAATGCACTCGGGGTATTGAGTAATCCCTAATAACTGCACACCCTGGAGTGGGTTACTTCCTATTAATAGAACTATGCCCTTGAGTGGTTTGCTTCAATCTTAAAATGTGTTTTAAGAAATGAAAATGAAATTAAAAACTGACTTCAGGGGTCAGATCTTCAAAAGCTTGCCCATGTGCAAAACCTAGTTTTTCTGCACAAACCCATATTTGCGCAGATGTCCATATTCCAAAGCCCTGTTATGGGCAAACAAGGTTTGTGTCCAGGAGATTTTCTGAGGTTGGCACAATACAAATGGAAAGTCATTTACCTGAAATCTGGTGAAGTCCTGTAATCACAGAGTGCAAGGTAATTTTGCATGGTCCTCTTGTACGGTGCAGATATACACAATTATCCCTGTTACTAATGAAGCCATCCCGCAGATCACAGCCACAACTAAAGACACAGCCCCTTCCTGTTGTCAAATGGACCCTTCCATGGTACCGTCACTAACTGTGTCCACAGCATGGTCCTGCAGGTGCGTATGGCAACCAGTGCATTTTGGGAGAGGGTGCACTTTTAGGTTTCTTCAGCTATTGTAATGTCAGTAATTGTTTGATATGCCATGCTAGGCCTTCAGCCTATCATGCAGCACATGGCACACCAAACAATTACTGTGATTCACTGCAACAGCAAAGTAAGCCTAAAAGTGCACAAAAAAAAAACGGAATAAAAAATACAGAACAAAGGGTAACACTTTAACAGTCACTGACAGCAATCATCCCAGTAAGGAAAAAACAGTATTTTTCTTCACTTGTACTGCCATGGAAGCCATTTAAGGCATACCATGTAGCACATAGCCCAGTTACTGAGAGACACTCCAACAGCAGCCAAATGAGCCTAAAACTGCACAAAAACAATGAACAGGGTTGATGTTTTTGGTAAATGCAACCCGGTTACCATCAATTACAGTCATTTTACATCCATTTTTGGTGTTTGTGCCCTTTTAGGCTCATTTTATTGTTGCAGTGAATCTCAGTAATTGTTTAATGTGCCATGCCAGACTCTTGGCCTAACATGCAGCACATGGCACACCTAATGATCACAAAACATATTGCTGAAATGTAAATGGTTCTGTGCTGGCGTTTGGGTGCTCAGTGTTGAGTCAGTGGGTACAATATGTTTTTTTTTAAAAGTTACCATCTTATAGACTCCTGTAGATCTGAGAAATTTGTGGATTACCCAATGCTTCATTTACTGCTGCTGTTATTTGCTGTTATTTGCTTTTCTGCTGCTAAATGGCTTTGATGCACTTGCACATAAAATAAATAAGTACTGTGAGTACGTTTGGAGTGCTGACCGTTTTTCTGTTCTGCAGAAGTGTTTTTACAAAAATAAATATGATATTAACCAGGATTTCTTTTTAAGTTTAGCAGATAAGCAGGTAGTTTAAAAGTAGTTTTTGGTGTTCTTATGCCTCCAACACAATATAAGCCCCTAAAGAGATCAGGTCTACACAAACTGAACACCTGCAGAGACCAGGTCCTATTCATTTACTCCCCAATACAACATGTATTTTATTTCTCATTACAGAACTCTCCAAACTGCAGATATGGTGTTCTGATGCCTAATACAAAATGAACCCCAGCACTAACCAGGTCCAATTGATATACTCCCCAAAACTGCAGTTTTTTTGCCCAGTACAGAACCAACTATTTAGCAGCAGTAACATTAAAGGTGCCCCGATAGAGAATAGGATCACACAAAATGCCCCCCCCCACAGGGACCAGGCCATACAGAATGAACCCCATGTAGAGACTTGGTCTACAGAATAGGTAAATATGTGTAACCATTTAATCTAGGAAACCTGCAGTTGTTCAACTTTAAAATGCTTTATAATCAACTCTCTCTGCCCCTACCCCACCCTTCATACCCCGAGCTCAGCATCTTGGGACCACGAGGCAAGGTCCGACTACATGTCTCTGTGTTTCCCAAAAAGCAAATGTGTTCCTTTACAATCTGCAGACATCTGACACACCGGGGGACAAAAGAGCACCTGAGATGCAGAGAGAATAGTCCACTGTAGTGCCCGTAACGTGCATAACTCCAAACTTCAGGAGGACAACATGTATTGTCCAGAATGTAGGTGGCAGTACCAAGATAACAGACCCACCAGGTCCACAGCTTTAAAGAGCCATGGGGTAATGACTGAAGGTGTCAGCATGCATTTCTGGTTCTGAACATTCTGGGCTGGTGGAGAAATCAATAGTAACGTGGGTAACAAAAGGACACAAAAATAACACGCCATGGAAAAAGGGAATTTTCTAAATAAATGAGTTATAACAAACTGCAAGGTTTTGGCAGCATGTCAGTAACAAAAAGAAGGTCACCAGATAATGCTTTTGGACCACAGCTCATGCAAATTAAAGGCACAGTCTTCTTAGGATGAGGTACTAGATGGACACAGCATGTAATGAATGTTACAGCTGCATAAAATGATTAAATAAAAGGCAAAAAATGTTATTCTGTACAGGGAGTTCTTGAAGGAGGCTTAAATGAAGTAATTAGATAACATATTAACAACAGTTGGGTTTCTGAGGCACAATAAAGGGCTGTATTTAAATACTTAAATTGGGAATAGAAGCAATGTCACAAAATGGAACCCTATTTGAAGGGGTAAATCGATGTTTGTGATAAAACTGAAAGAGCACAATGGAACCAAACTGGGCCATGTTATGTTTAATATCTCCTAATGTGGGACTACAAATTAGGTGTGTCATGTGAACCTTTAACAATTCAGCAAAAGTTACAGGTGTCAATGTGCAGTAGGTATGAGTCTCTAATACTGTATTCATGTTTATATATATATATATATATATATATATATATATATTATAATAATAATTATTTTATTTATAAAGCGCCTTTCAACATATCAAGGTGCTGAACATATTAAAACCATAGCTTCAGGTATAAATCAATAATACATATAGATAAAATCATACCATAATAACATCAGATATTAAAATCAATTAATAAAATATGTAATAGGATCACAACACCATAAATTTAACTTAATCATCCACGAAGGCCATTTGACACAAATAGGTCTTCAGATTCTTCTTAAATTCCTCCACGGAGGTGCACTCCTGTAACCGGCGTGGTAGAGAATTCCAAAGAGTGGGTGCAGCAGAAGAAAATGCTCTGCAGCCAGAAGATTTTAAACTCACTCTTGGAATCTCAAGCAACCACTCATCGGCTGAGCAGAGCGATCGGCCGGGGCAGTAAGACACCAGGAGTTCTTTCAGATAGCTCGGACCCTGATCGTGAAGGGCTTTGAAAGTCAATAAAATTACTTTGAAGGTGATCCGTCACTGTATAGGAAGCCAGTGCAGTTCGCCCAGCACCGGGGTAATATGACAGGACCTACTTGTCCCAGTCAAAACCAGGGCTGCAGCACTCTGCACCAGCTGTAGGCAATGGATTTCAACCCCAGAAAACCCAAAGTATAGGGCATTGCAGTAGTCCAAGTGTGAGGACACAAAGGCGTGGACCAATGGCCAGTGTGGCAGTGGCTCAGTAGGTAGCACACTCGCCTCTGAGGCCGGGAGATCAGAGGGCTGTGGGTTCAGTTCCCACATCTGGCACGTGGGTTAATATCCCAGTACTGATCAGTGCAGCACCAGAGGGTGCTGCACTGAGGTGCCGCCTTCGGATGAGATGTTAAACCGAGGTCCCATCTGCCTGGATTGGTTGTAGTTCAGGTGGATGTTAAAGATCCTATGGCACTTATTGAAAAGAGTAGGGGAATTTCCCCAGTGTCCTGGCCAAATTTCCCTCATTCACTAAAAATACCACCGACAGCTTAATCTGGTTTAATGTCAGTTGGCATTCATCTGTATCCCCCTCCCCCAGGTCATGCCTGAAAATAGGCAGGATTTGTCTAGTGCACTTATCCGGTCAACAAAAATTAAATAAATAAAATAAATAAAAATGTTGGCAAAGAGTCAGGTGGAACAAGGTGCCTAACCCTGGCAATGTTCCTAAGACAGTAAACGGAGGTCCTGACAATGGCCGGCACTTGAGACTGTAGGGTCAGCCTGTTGTCTAGGACAATCCCAAGGCTATGCACCCATTCAGAGGTCAGAAGTGACACGCCGTCAAGAAAAATTCCAGAGGGTGTGCCATCAAACGACCTCTCTATCTAACCACCCAGGTCCACAACCAAAATGTCTGTCTTCTCTGAGTTCAAATGAATTCAGTGCTTTAGAGTAACTGGTAATTGCTATTTTCCTTTTAAACTTAGATTGTGGGCTTTTAGTAACACTGTACTTTCTTTGTTGTCTTTACTTAGAATTGTTTTTGGGCTGTTGAAAATTTAAAACGTAGTGGTGGTGTAATTCTGTGCTGTCTTTAATTGCTGCAAATTTTATCTTGGCTCATCTGACTGCCCTGTAGTTGGGTGAAGGGTGTTAATTGTCTGGCCTCTGACCTCAGCTACGTGATAATTGGAGGTGGGGCTTAGTCAGAGTTGAGGTAGCAAGTAGAGTTTTATTTTCTCAGAAGAAGCCAGAAGGGGAAGGAAGGAAACATATTCAATTCAGTGCTTTAGAGTAACTGGTAATTGCTATTTTTCTTTTAAACTTAGATTGTGGGCTTTTAGTGACACTGTACTTTCTTTATTGTCTTTATTTAGAATTGTTTTTGGGCTGTTGAAATTTAAAACATAGTGGTGGTATAATTCTGTGCTGCCTTTAATTGCTGCAGATTTTATCTTGGCTTGTCTGACTGCCCTGTAGTTGGGTGAAGGGTGTTAATTGTCTGGCCTCTGACCTCAGCTACGTGATAACTGGAGGTGGGACTTAGAGTTGAGGTAGCAAGTAGAGTTTTATTTTCTCAGAAGAAGCCAGAAGGGGAAGGAAGGAAACATATTCAATTCAGTGCTTTAGAGTAACTGGTAATTGCTATTTTTCTTTTAAACTTAGATTGTGGGTTTTAGTGACACTGTACTTTCTTGGTTGTCTTTACTTAAAATTGTTTTTGGGCTGTTGAAAATTTAAAACATAGTGGTGGTGTAATTCTGTGCTGTCTTTAATTGCTGCAAAATTCCTTCCCTCCCCTTCCACCAACTCTTAATTATATGCCCTGTTAAATCTGATTGACAGGAGCTAAAGACAGGGTATAGTAAGGGGTGTGAAGTAGGAGGGGCATAAGGGGGAAGAAGCCCACCCTCAGCACGACAAGTGTTTTGACTCATTTATTTATGTATTGTTTTTTTTTTTTTAAAGAAAATTATCTGTGGATCAGTAGCAGGATTTTTAGGACAGAAAATTAATAAAAAGGAACTAGGAGAGCTTCAGTAGCAGACAAGTAGTGGAATAGGAGTATAATTGCAGTATAATGTGGGGAGTGGTGCAATGCAGTGGATGTGGGGCAGCCATATTCAGGCAGACCTTCTGGACACTGAGGTGCTGCCCTATCTGCATGCATCTCTCTGGACTGTGGGATGAGGTAGCCAGACTCAAGCGGAAGTAAACTGGGTCAGAGTACCATCACCCTATCCAGAGACCACCCAGTCCAATGCAACTGCCTCAAAGGATGCCGAGAACGAGGAGCACTTGGATGACAGTGGGTTTAGGGAGGGTTAGAGCGGTCAGGCAGAGGCACATCCCAGATCCTATTCCACTCAAGAACTCATATGCCATACTGGCAAACGAGGACAACCAAATAGAGGTACCCAGAGAAGTGGAAGGAAAGGTAGTGGAGGTTAGCCAAGGAGGTGACCTCAGCGGGAAAAGCAGTGGACCCCAGAGGAGGAGGAAGGGAATCCTGGTGGGGACTCCATCACAGAGGGATCCAGCTAGGAACACAGGAGGGGAGGACAGGGAGTGAGGCCTACCAGGTGCCACGGCATGGAGAGATGGAAGGAAGATCCTGGGGATCACTGGGAAGGTAAGATGGGAGGGTGAGCTGGATGTCATTATCCACCTAGGCACTAATGACCTGGCAAATGAGGAGCCAAAGGAAGTTCAGGAAGAGTTTAGGAAATTGGAGAGGGGTCTCAAGCAAGTAGCTAATTCTGTCACTTTCGCAGAGGTACTACCTGCGAGAGGCAAGGGAGAGCATAGGAATGCATGCACCAGGAACTTTAACTCATGGTTGAAGAACTGGTGCTGTGAGGAAGGGTTTGGATTCATTGGTGACTGGGGACCCACCTGGAGGGATGGAGGTTTGTTCAAGCCTGACAGCCTGCATCCATCCTGGAGGGGAATCCAAGCACTCAATGATAAGTTTAAATGTTACATTGACAAGCATTTAAACTAGCAAAGGGGGGTGGCAGGCCAGCAAGAAGGGTACCTACTTGCTCACTCCCTACAGCTAGCAGTGGAACCAGTGAACCAGAGGAGTGGCTATCTCTGCAAAGCAGTGTGCAAAAGATGGAGATTAGTGCCCAAGAGGTGGATAGGCAGAAAAGGGGCAAAATTCAGCAGAAGGGCAAACAGCAAGGAGAACCAGGGATAAAGGACAACCAAGGAAGGGCTGGAGTAGAACAGTGAAACAGTATAGGAGGTCAAATCATGGAAAGCCATGTGCAAATGCCAGGAGCCTTAGCAACAAGATGGAAGATCTGGAGGCTGTCATGGTGCAGTCAGACCTGGATATTGTGGCCATCACTGAAACCTGGTGTAATGATAACCATGACTGGGAGATGGCCATACCTGGCTACAACATATTCAGAAGAGACAGAGAAGGCAGGAAGGAGGAGGGTGGCACTATATGTGAAAAATGACATAGAGCCACAAAGATCCAGGAGGAAACAAAATGGGGAGAGATACTGTGGGTTAAGCTGGTAAGGAAAATGGGAACAGCCATCCACACAGGTGTGGTCTATAGACCACCAGCCCAGGAGGAAGAAACAGATAGGGAGTTGATGCTAGCCATCCAAAGGATGGCAGACAAGGGTGAGGTAGTACTGGTTGGAGACTTCAATATTCCAGATGTGGACTGGAGCATCCCAGCAGCAGCATCAACTAGAGCAGATTTATCCTGGACTCCTTCAGGTGCCTTCCTCAAGCAACTGGTCATGGAACCAACTCGACAGAAGGCAATACTGGACCTTGTGCTCACAAACAGGGACAGTGTGATGGGGTAACAGTGGGGGGCACCTGGGAACTGTGACCACCAGTCATTGTGGTTTGAAATCACAGAAAGAGCAGAACCAAACCACAAAAAACACGTATCCTGGATTTTAGGGGCAGACTTTGAGAAAATGGGGAGATACTGAAAGAGGCATTAAGGAATGGGACAGAAATCGGGTTGAAGAACAGTGGGCAGTATTTAAAATGGGATTACAAGAACAACAGAATTATGCATTAAGCAGGTTAGCAAGAGGAAAGGAAGAGGAGACCATTATGGTTTTCCAAAGAGGTAGCAAAGAAAGTGAAAGCCAAAAAGATTGCATTCAGGCAATACAAAAGACACAGGCAGAAGGGGATAGGGAGAAGTACCAGGAGAAGCAAAGGGAGGCAGGGAGGTCAGTAAGGGAAGCCAAGCTCAGACAGAAGAACACATTGCAAAATCAGTGGGTAGAGGGACAAAACCTTTAACAGGTACATAAGTGAAAAAGAAAGACAAAGGGAGGGATAGTGAGGACTGAAGGGGAGGATGGGGCTGAGTGGAGGATGACAACAGTAAAGCTGACATATTGAACAAGTATTTCTGCTCAGTCTTTACTGAGGAAGAGGAGGATAATGGTCTGAAGGGAGTACAAAGGGTGAGAATGGTGCAGAAATGGACACAAGTCCCTTTACATGAGAAAGGGTCCTGAAGGAACTGGAAGTAATGAGTTGATAAAGCAATGGGGCCAGATGGGGTGCACCCCAGGGTCCTTAAAGAACTAAGAGAGGTGGTGGCTGAACCTCTGGCTATCCTGTTTAGCCAATCACTGGAAACAGGGAGGTACCCAAAGACTGGAGGACAGCAGATGTAGTCCCCTTATACAAAAGCAGGAACAAAGAGGAAGCAGGGAACTACAGACCAGTCAGCCTCACCTCGGTAGTGGGGAAGATCATGGAAGCACTACTGAAGGAGAGATTGGTGTAACATCTGGTTGTCAATGGACTACAGGACCCAAGGCAGCATGGTTTCACCAGGGGGAGGTCATGTCAGACCAACCTCGTTGAATTTTTGACTGGGTGACTAGGGAGGTGGATCAGGAGGGCAGTGGACATGGCCTCATCTGGACTTCAGCAAGGCCTTTGACACTGTGCCACATAGAAGACTACTACACAAACTGGGGAATATGGTGTGGGCAGGACAGTAGTGTGGTGGGTAGGTAACTGGCTGGGTGGCAGGACACAGAGGGTGGTGGTAAATGGCTGTCACTCACAGAGGGAAGAGTGACCAGTGGGGTACTACAGGGATCAGTGCTGGGACCGGTCCTACTCAACATCTTCATCAGTGACATTGCACAGGACCTAGAAGGCAGAATTTCACTGTTCGCTGATGACACAAACTCTGTAACAGAGTAGACACACCAGAGGGTGTAGACAGAATGAGAAGGACCTGCAGAAACTTGAAGAATGGTCAGGGTTTGACAGTTGAAATTCAATGCAAAAAGTGCAAGATAATGCATATGGGGCACAAAAACCCTGGCACAATATATCAGTTGGGGGTGAGGATCTAGCATGCACAAACAGGAAAGTGATCTTGGGGTTATCATCTCTGATGACCTCAAGGTAGGGAAACAGTGTGACAAGGCAGCAGGTAAAGCAAATAGGATGCTGGGATGTAGGCAGGGGCATCACCAGCAGGAAAAGGAGGTCATAATTCCCTATACAAGACACTAGTGAGGCCCCACCTGGAGTACAGTGTACAGTTCTGGAGACCATACCACGTAAGGACAAAGACAGGGTAGAGAAGGTTCAGAGGAGGGCAACAAAGATGGTGCATGGATTGCATCACAAGTCCTATGAAGACAGGTTGAAGGAACTGAACATGTACTCCCTGGAGGAGAGAAGGAGAGAGGGGATATGATAGAGACATACAAGTATCTCACAGGGAGGAACAGGGTGCAGGAATACACTATTTTTAAGCGAAAAAGATGTACCAGGACTAGAGGGCATGGGATGAAGTTGGAGGGAGGACGATTCAGAGGAAACATGAGGAAGAATTTCTTCACAGAACGGGTGGTGGACAAGTGGAACACCCTGCCAGAGGAAGTGGTGGGGCTGAAACAATCACGGATTTAAGAATGCATGGGATAGACATAAAGGAATTCTGGAGGTCAGGGTAAGGGCAACAGACTTCTAGGACATAAACTGAACTTACAAGTTCAAATGGGCAGACTGGGTGGGCCATAGGCCCTTATCTGCCGACACTGTCTATGTATCTATGTATCTATGTAACCAACTAGAATCCATCCAACCTTGGATCTCTTCCAGACAGTTGTTAAGCACCGCAAGAGCTCCATCCTGCTCGGGTGCAAAAGACAGGTATAGCTGGGTATCATATATATATATGTATAAGCACTTTAAGAACTACTGTATTGTATCTGTTTTTTTTAAATGTGTGTGTTATTTGATATTGTAATGGCTATTTTGCCGATTAACAAATTGGATTGATTGACTGGAGACCTCACCTACGCAAGGACATGAATGGCATGGAGAGAGTTCGGAGAAAGGCCATTAAGATGGTGCATGGGTTAAGTGGGTAGTCATACAAAGAGAGGCTGAGTATGTTGGATTTGTACCCTCTGGAAACCCAAAGGGAAAGGGGGGACATAATAGAAAAGTTCAAGTATGTGAAGGGGATTAATAAAGTGGAGGGGGAGAGATTATTCACAAGGAAGGTAGGCCAAAAACTAGAGGGCATGGACTGAGGGTGGAGGAGGCTAGGTTTAAGGGAAATGTGAGGAGACATTACTTCACAGAGAGGGTGGTGGAGCCCTGGAACAATCTGCTAGAGGAGGTGGTGGGGGAAGAAACAGTGGAGGGATTCAAAAGGGCATGGGACAAACTCAAGGGGGTGGCTAGGAAGCGGAAGGAGGATCTCTGGGTGGGGGGCAATTAATGGGGGGGATGGGCAGACTCGACAGGCCAAGATGGTCCTTTTCTGCTGACAAATATATATGAATCTATGAATCTGTATTTATGCTGCCACAAATTTTGCTTTTAATGTTTTACAAATTCTGTAGTATTTATGGCTTATTTATAATAATGTCAAATTCCTTATTATGGATTTATCTTTTAATGTGATTTATTGTATGTGAGAAACCTTTGTTTTATGCATACTAAATATCAATAAACAGAAACTGAAATGAATCAGAAGATCCATTGCTTTAAGGAGATATTTCCTGTGATCCTTAGAGGCATGTGTACGCTCATGTAAATTATCAATTTTTGGTGACTTCTTTAGGCTCCAGGCTCTGTCCCGTCTAACTTCTCCTCCCCCCCAAACCCTCCCATAACCATTGGAAGCCAAGGTACCTTCTCCACCTTCTGCTTCTCCTATTTCTACTTCTACCTCCAGCTATGTACATCCCACTCCAGGTCCCCTAACAAACCCCCAGCAATGGCCCCCACATACAGCCTCATACACAAGTTCTCCCCCTTGCCAAAGTGACTAAAGTCTTTTCACATAAATGCATGTAGTCTTCTTCCCAAACTCAACATACTTAAAGTGTGGATCACCCAATACCCTGCCGACATTCTTTGTGTATCCAAAACCTGGCTGTCCTCTTTAACCCCTAACTCCGTCATCTCCATTCCTGGCTATAACCTTTTTCACCAAGACTGAAGGAAGCATGGGGGTGGTGTTGCTCTGTATATTCGTCAGTCCATCACTTGCTCCATCATTTTCAAAGAAGCCCGAACTTCCTCACACAAAGTAATCATAGCAGAACTATTCCCCCCTCCACAACCCAGCTCTACACTGGGGCCCTCTATGTCCCTCCTAAAACACCTCCTGATGATCAAGTTTCCATTATCTCCTCTATTTCCTCCATGACACCCAATGGTGAGCTGCTGTTACTTGTCGACTTCAACCTCAACTGGCTGTCACCCTCCTCCATGTCCACCATTCTTAAACTGGAAAGTCTAAACCTCACTCAACTGATCAAAGAGCCCACTCGTCTAAACCCCAAGTCCCCGAACCACACCCTCCTCAACTGGGTTCTATCCTCCCTCCCACCCCCATCATATCACAGGTGTCCTCTCAGACGCTATTAGTGACCACTGTATGACTTTTTGCATAAGAAAAATTCACACCCTCCGCACGACCCCCAAATACATCTGGTCCCACCCCTTACACAAACTAGACATCTCTGCCCTTCGCAATGATCTATTGCGCACTGATTGGGTCCCCATCTACTGTGCAAGTGATGATGACTCTTCCCTATCGCTCTTCTCCATCCTCTTTCTGTGCATCTTGAACCATCATGCCCCTCTCAGAAAAAACAGGATTAAGAGACACCATCATCTTTGGATCACTCCTGATCTACTAGCTAAATGCAGGGCCAGGAACAAAGCATGGCACCGCTACAAGGTCTCCCATCTTCAGGCTGATCTGGAAGCCTACAGAACCCTCAGGAACTAGTGCACCAAGGTCATCCGCCTCTCAAAGGCAAATTGTTTCAGATCTCATCTGTAGCAAGACCAACAGTTCCCTGCCTCTTTCTGGAAAGTCCTCCATACCCTCCTTGACCCCCCCCAGCCCAGCACACATCTCCTGTACTTCAAATTGGCGGATCCCCTGTTTCTGTCCCTACCTCTGTTATCATGATTTTCAACTATTTCTTTGCTATCTGCACTCTCCCTGACTCCTGTTCCCCTTCTTCTCCCCTGCCCCCCTGCCCCCCAGCCCTCTTTGCTGTGCCTGACGAGCCCCGTGGCTACAATTTCCCACCTTTCTCTCCTCTTGAAGTTTACTTGGCCCTCCTCACTCAAAACCCCACCAAGTCCAGCCCCGATGGTATCCACCCCAAGCTCCTCCAACTCTGCCTCTGCCATAGCAGCCCCGCTTTCCCACATCCTGAACCTGTCCATCTCCACTTCCATCGTACCCAAATCCAGGAAATCAGCAAAAGTCCTCCCCCTCCACAAAGGTGGGGACCCCTCCTTCCCTGGAAACTATAGGCCCATCTCCCTTCTTCCCTCCCTAGCCAAACTACTAGAATCCCTTATTCTTTCTAGGCTGTCAGATTTCCTTGCTAGCTCAAACACTCTTTCCCCCATCCAGGCTGGCTTTAGGAAGCATCATTCCACAATATATGTCTCCTGTGTGTCACAGACTCGATACTTACTGCAGTGGATAGGAGTCAAATTACAGTTGCCATTTTCATCGACCAGGCAAAAACCTTTGATTCTGTCTCCCATTCCCTCTTACTACAAACTCTTGACTCTGTCAGCCTTGCCGACCCTGCCATCAACTGGTTCCAATCTTACCTCCAGGGCAGGGAACAATTAGTTCAAATAGGCCATGTTTTATCCTCCCTCATTCTCTGTGGCATCCCCTAAGGCTCTATCTTTGGCCCTATCCTCTTCTCCTTATTTATAAGTTACCTTCCTTCAGTCTGCAGGTCTGCTGAAATTCATTTGTACAAGGACGACACCATTCTTTTTCTCTCTCTGGGCCCTTTGTCAGCAGTGTACAACTCCATCTTCAGGAAGATTTCAACAGAGTCGAGGCCTGGTTCAAGATTCACAAACTTAACGTAAAAAAAAGCAGTGGCCATGACCTTCGGTACCAGGCAAAAACTGGCCAAATTACCGCAACGCCCAACCTTTGCTACATTAGACAGTTCCACCATCAAGAGTGTCTTGACCTTCAAGTACCTTGGAGTTTCGCTGGATGAAAATCTGGATTTCTCCACCCATGTTGATGTCATCTGCGCCAAACTTCATCCCAAACTTGGTGCGCTTTGCTGGTACAAAGCCAGCCTCCCTCTCCCCACCTGCTACAAACTTGTCTCTAAAATGATTTTACCAACCTTCAACTACACCAACGTGGACACTTCTCAGATGTCCTTAGGCCAGCTCGACACCCTGCTAAACTCCTTCTGCTGTTTTGCCACTGCTTCCTCCCCTCTTATTCACCAGTGTCTTCTCTACTTAGCCCTATCTCTTGCTCCTCTGCCTCACAGGAGACTGCTACACTGTGTTACCTTCATTGCTAAGTTCTGGTTTGGTTCTTGTCCCTCCTACCTCTCCTCCCGTCTCAACCAAGTTGCCTGCTCTAACTACTCCCTTCATCACAGAGACTCCCTTACTTACTCTATCCCCCACCCTCACTCTGTCTCTGGGCAATCTGTTTTTTCCTTCCATCTTCCCTCACTCTGGAACAAACTACCCCCCCCCCGAGATCCGCACATGCTCCTCCTCCTCCACTCTCAAAAGACTGCTCAGACTCGTCCCCCATCAGGTTTTCTCCAAATGACCCCAAACCTGACCATTTTCCTTTTGGTCCCTCTGCCTGGATTTCCATCACCTGGCCTAATATTGCCTAGGTGTTTACATTTTCTTTTCTGAGGGCTTGTGTAATCCACCCCTCATTTATTTGCTGATTATTTGCTGATTCCCTATGTTACTAGACCCTTGCTGTGCAATGCTGTTTACTATTATGTTGCTGCTGACTCTGCTCTTGTAAGGGGCCCTGTAACCTTGACCCATGACTGTGCTCTGTATCTTTGGTGTATATGTTTTGCCAAATTGTGTTTTTGCTTCTCTTGTTCCAGCTCCCAGGGTCGCATCTGGAAACGAGCTTCAGTTTACGTTGCTTTTCCTGGTTATCAACTTTTAAATAAATACATTTATTTAAATAAATAAATGTATTTATTTTAAATAAATTATTTATTTATTAAATAAAATAAATAAAGAATCCAAGGAGTTTTCTATTCTGGTTACTGACTTAGGAAAAGGTTCTCACTCAAATTCTGTGGGGATGGGGAGTTAACAATTTACTAATATCCACCTCTTTATTTCTTTTTGCCATGGATTCTGTCAAATCGATTATATCTAAATTTGCTTCTTGATTATGGAGGAAGGGAGGTGGACACTAGTCCATTTTCAGTGTAGAAAGTCCTGAAGGAACTCACTAATCTGAAAGTGGACAAAACAATGGGGCCAGAGAGGTTGCATCCAAGGGTATTGGAGGAGTTCAGGAAGGTACCGACTGCACCTCTGACAGTTTTATTTAACAGCTCATTGGAAATAGGAGTAGTTCCAGAGGAGTGGAGGAAGGCATATGGTATTCCCACTTCACAAAAAGTGGTAGCAGGTAAGAAGCTGGCAATTATAGGCCAGTCAGCCTGACATCGGTTATGGGCAAGTTAATGGAGTCACTGCTGAAGGAAAGGATTGTGGAATATCTCGAATCCAGTAGGTTACAAGACATGGGGCAGCATGGATTCACAGGGGAAGGGGTCATGTCAAACAAATCTGATAGCTTTCTTTGACTGGGTAACCAAGGAATTAGATCAGGATGGAGCAGTAGACATGCCCTACCTAGATTTCAGAAAGGCTTTTGACACTGTTCCACATAGGAGGCCTGTAAGCAAGCTGGATAGCTTAGGAGTGGGTCCAAAGGTGTTAAACTGGGTAATAAATTGATTAGGGATAGACAGGAGAGGGTGGTGGTAAATGGAGTTCACTCAGTGGAAAGACGGGTGACCAGCGGGGTGATTCAGGGATTAGTGCTGGGACCAGTCCTCTTCAATGTCTTTATAAGTGACATTGTAGAGGAGCTGAAAAGTAAGGACTGCACCAAATTCTGTGAAAGGGTGGACACTTCAGGGAGTGGAAAAGATGAGCAGGGGCCTAAGAAAAATATAAATAGGTTTCAATGTGAAAAAGTGCAGAGTAATACACTCAGAGCACAGAAACTGAGAGGAAAAGTATAAAATGGGAGAACTGGTACTGATGACCCTCAGACAGAAAGAGACCTGGCAGGTAATCATATTGGATGACTTACAGGTGGCCAGGCAGTGTGACAAGGCAGTTGAGAGAGCTAGTGGGATACTAGGGTGCACAGGGATGGCTATCAATAGCAGAAAGAGGGAGGTGGCATTGCCTCTGTATAAATTGCTAGTAAGACCCTACTTTGAGTACTGTGTTTAGCTCTGGAGACAACATCTCAGGTAGGGCATAGACATAGTGGAGGTGGTCCAGAGCGGAGCAACTAAGATGTGCAGGATCTGCATCATAAGCCTAATGAGGAGAGAATTAAGGACCAAAATATAAACACCATGGAAGAGAGGAGGGTGGAGGGATATGACAGAGACCTTCATATACCTCACAGGGGTAAATAATGTACAGAAGGGAATTATTTTTCAGAAAAAAGGTGCTCAAGGACAAGGGGGCATGATAAGATGCTAGAGCTGGTAGATTCAGAAGAGATGTGAGGTAGTACTTCTTCACAGAATTAGTGGTGGATTTCTGGAACAGTCTTCCAGCGGAGAAGGTGTGGGAGAAAACAGTGGTGGGGTTCAAGCATGCATGGGATAGGCATTAGGGAATCTTAAGGAAAGAGTAGGAGGGATGGGTGAATGGGCCAGAGATCAAGTAGGATCTGCAGTGATACTATAGGTAGGAAAAAATCAGTCCTTATCTGCCACTGATTCTATGTTTCTATGTAAACAGGGCAGATTTCAGGAAGATCACCTGAAGGCATGAACATGTATTCACTGGAGACTAGGCAAGAGAGGGGTGATATGCTAGAAACTTTCAAGTTCCTGAATGAAACAAACAAGGTGAACTGCAGGGAACTATTAAGCAGGAGTACTGACACAAGAACCCAAGGTCATGAGTGGAAACAGGCAGGGGAAAGGTTTAATAGAGATGTTGGGAAGCTCTATTTTATGGATAGGATGGTGGTACCGTGAAGCAGTATGCCAGCTGAGGTGGTAGGCACCAAACATGGGTTGGACAGAATGAAGGATTTGGCAGTTGATAAGGATGTTAGCAGTAGGGAGGGGAGTAGGGGTTGGACTGGGAGGGTAAAACTCTATTTGGACAGTACTATAGGTCATGGAACAAATAGGGAACTCCAGGGAGACTAGGTGGACTTTTGGTATTTTTTTGCCATAATTTTATGTTTCTATTTTTCTAAACTCGCCCTTGATATTCATTCCAGATACGACAATGATGACAGCTGGGGCAGCATTGCTTCTGTTAGTGGTGCTTCTCGAATTTACTAAGTATGGCTTTTTGATCCACTGCCAGCATCCCAGTCTGTCTCCAGCTGGAAGACCATCAGTATCCATGCTCAGAGTAAGGCAAGGAAATCACCTTCTTCACTCCCCTTCAGTAATCCTACCACTCATATTTTATATATATATATATATATATATATATATATATATATATATATATATAACCTGATTGTATGTATTGTGTGCTTTGTTCCCCGGGTCGCCCCTGAAAAAGGGACCTTCAGGGCCCAGTGGGCCAACCCGGTCATCAAAATTCAATAAATATATACAGTATATATATTATACGGGAGCGTAGGTAGGCACTTTAATGTTAAACCTCAATTTTTGTGCATTAGTAACTTTGCAACCGTTCAACGGATTTGCACAAAATTTGGAATGCATGGTTTGGTATTGTAGATCACTTGATTTACAAGTTGCATTTCAGTTGGGCTTACACTTTCTGTGCAGCAAAACACTAAAAAATGCATTTTTCACCAGTTTTGACACATTTTTTGCCCATGGCGCTGTGACCACACTGTGTGGTGTTTTGGTCTGAAATTTTGAACATAGTAAGGGTTTGGGTCAAGGGATAATCCAGCTTTGGTTTGGTAGAAAAAATATTAATCCATTCCAAAGTCATGAAATTTTTAATTTTCTGGTTCTGAGCATGCTCAGTTCACTCCAAGATTTATATGTATATTTGACGAACTAGGATTGGTCTCACACTCAAGGATTTTGTCAGCTCATGATCTAGGATTATGAAAAATCCTAGTCAATCAGAAAAATTCCTTGTCCATGAGCAGCCATCTTGTTTTCAGTTTTTCCCCCAAACAAAATGTTCTAGCATTCTCGACGGGTGACATTTGGGCCTAATGAGGGATGGGTTTTGTTCAGAATGATGCTCTGTACAAAACCATACCTTTGATTTAGTTCATTTGGTCAAAAAATAGCTTCTTAAAATTTAAAAATTCTTTGACCGTGACTCGCTAATGATCCTAGTCTGCAACCTGTCAAAATCCTAGTCCGCAAGCTGATCCTCTTTCTCAAGGTTGTAAAATTCTTGTCCATCACTTTGTGACCAGATGGTTCTTCTCACGGATGAGGATTAAGGTGACGGTCAAGGATTCTGCTACCTCACAAAAGAAAATCATGTGACGGACTAGGATTTTGTCAGCTTGTGAAAGGGGATTGGTTTTTTGAATCCTCTTTCATGAGTTAACAAAATCGCAATCCGTGAACAGTCAAAATCCTAGTATGTCACCCAATCCTCTTTCGCGAGGTAGCAAAAATGGCCAAAATCTGACAGTCGAGGATTTTTTGCGGATGGCGATTTTGACAGCTCTCAGATAAGGATTGATCTGACAAGGATTTTGCTACATCACAAACTAGGACTTTTTAAACTTTTAAAAACCTTCCCACTGCACTGTAAATTAACAGTTTGGTATTTTGACTTGAAATTAGCAGGGTATTAAGGGGATGCCCTGGAGATGTGAATTATGCTATTTAGGTGTTGGAATGTTAAGCAGTTCCATAGATATGCCATCTCAAACTTGAGATTTTTCCCATAGGATAACACTGCAGTGCCTGTCATGCCTTTTGGTGCCTGTATCTTGAAAACGGTTTGAGATACGGAGTTTTCATAACAAAAATTATGTACAGAACTAGGTTGGAAAGCCATAAATGCCATGGATTTTGAATTTGTTTTCTTCCTTGTATGGCTACTGAGATATTTGGAAAATAGTATTCCAATTGATCATTTTCAGGTCAGTGGGCCAGTATTACCCCACTCAAAGATAGCACTCACAGTGCTTTTCGGTGCCCATATCTTGTAAAGAATGAGAGATATGGATTAAGTCAATTATGTCATGTGCAGTGATCATTGTCATGATTACGATGACACTTGAATTTTTTTCTAGCTGCTACTGTTCCCAAAATATCAGCAAATTAGTGTTACAAGGGTTCCTCTGTATAGCTCCATAGCTATGTGTAAGTGGGAGCGCAGGGTCCAGAGGGCTCGTGCTCCCACAGATGCATATCGTTATGCAGAAATGGGCAGCTTGGTGGGAGCACGGGGCCCAAAGGGCCCCAAGCTCCCTCCAACATATGATATTTACTACTTATATTACACTTTTCCAAAAAATGAGGAAATTCATTGCAAACAACTTTGTTTAATGCATCAGTTAGGGTTAAAATGACAAAAGTGGGGAAATGAGATGTTAGGGTTGAGCCCCTAACCCCCAACCTCCACAGACTGACAGACTCAGGTGTGCCATGGGTATATATATATATATATATATATATATATAACTTTTCTTTGTATACATTTTTCCTTGCTTTAACCCTAACTGATGCATTAAATGATGTTTTTATAATGAATATATATATATATATATATATATATATATATATATATATATATATATATATATATATATATATATATATATATATATATATATATATATATATGTATTTATACCACAGGGGTGAGAGCTTTCACAGTAGGATATCCTATGTTATTTCCACTGCAGTGATGATAAATCCTGATGATATCAGCAGAGTGAGGGTATCGACATTTATCCATACTGTGCTGATGTCACCAGAGTGAGGATAACTGCACTGCAGCTTGCACTCTAAAGACTACTGCTTCAGAAAACAGTTTATTTTTTACCTTTATTTTTGCCAGGAGAGAGACACACTAAGCTGAAAGCTTGTTTACAGGTGCAACCTGGGAGCACAAGAAAGTTAAGTGACTTGCTCAGGATCACACAGTACACAAGTGGGGGCTGTGGGATTCAAAACCAGGTCTCTAGATTTGGGGCTCAGAGCCTTAAACCACTGCACTATACTGCCTCCTTAATCTTTCTTTTATCTCTTTCTCACTGAAGCTGCAACTTACTCAATTAGCTTTGCAAATGATTCTCACCTGTGTCTCATTGTGTTTCTAACTTTCCTAGCCCATTACTATGTTGATCTCAGCTTCAAAATAACCTGAATTCTAAATGAAACTCTTTTACAAAGCAGTTTCTGTTTCTCAGTGCTACCTGCAGAAATGTGTCTTTTTCAGTGAGCCTCTGACTCACCCAAATATCTTTGCAAAACACTGTCAGATGTGTTTCTCACTCCCAGTCCATTCAGAACACACACACACACACACACACACTGACAGCACACACAGAATAAGCAGAAAATGTACAGAATCAGAAAAAATGTTCCTAAACCTCTCACCCCTGTGGCATAAATCACACACGATGGGCAGATCATGGAATACGGAAAATATTCTCACTCCTGCAGAGTGAGCTGTGTATTTTCACTCATGCCTTCGGCACTCGTGAGAATACACAGCTCACTCTACGGGAGTTAGAGTATTTTCCATATCCCAATCCTGCCCATCAAGTATCCCATACATATATATATATATATATGAAATACAAAATCATACATACCCCCATAATGCAATGCACCATGGGCTGTATATGCAAATCACCACAGTACCTATATAGGGCTGGCAGAGTAGCCTAAAGGTTACAGTAATGAGCTGTGAATGAACTTGGTGCATCTAGCAGACCTGGGTTTGATTCCCACAACCTTTACTTGTGTACTGTGTAACTCTGAATAAGTCAGTTAACCCCCAGTTCTCTAGGGTTACCCCTGAAAACAGGCACTTGTGCCTAGTGGGTCTTACCTGGTTACCAGAGACTACAATATTCAGGGCTTGAGCCCATTTTCAAAAGCCTCTTGGTAGCTGTGGGCTTCGATGTTTTCTTGCATCAATTTGGATGCCATGATATGTACTGTTTTTTTTATTTATTCAAAATTTGTTTATTGGGCAAAAACCCAAGAGCATAAATGCCCATTCTCAAGGGTGACCAGGGACATACATGAAAATACATAAAAAAACAAAAACAGTAGATAGCTTTATTACATGAATACATAATTTAAACGACAAAAATACATGCCAAATGTCCTCTTATCTGTATTTTTATTTATTTTTCTTTGTATGCATTTTTTCCTCAGGGCAGAGTGGGTGCGCTTTCCACCCTGTCCCTGCCTCCTCTCACCTGGCATCTGCAGTACCAAACCACCATGCCCAAGATCCCCCATGGATTTCCCCCCATGGCAGGGCTGGGAAGGGGAGGGTCATCATATACCCCACCTGGTGACACGCATCGAGATGGGGCAGTGTGGGTGGTTGACAGCATGCGTGGGGCAGAGGTAAGCGGACAGGGCTTCATTTAGCTCACACCAACTCTGATTTTTCTGTCTTCATCCCATTTCCCCACATTGGGATATGCACATTAGCCACATGTATGGAGGCACACACACACTACGAAGTCCCACAGCCCTCCCTTCCACTTCCCTCCTCAACCCACACTACCACATGGCCTCCATCATGTGGCAGTCATATGGCGGAGTGTGCAAGTCCTCCCCCTGGGAAAGGAGAGCAGCCATCGGGTACTAGATCCTTTCCCTCACTGGCCGAACCCCAGCAAACCATGCTCATGTTAAAACAAGAGTCACCGATGTGACAGAAGATAAGGCGCTAACAGTGCCTCAGCCCTCCACACCATTGGGCTGGCTCCCATCTGTATTTTTAAAGGGGTGGAGGAAACTTCATTGCTGAATCTTGCATGTTCAAAAACTAAAGGATTTCCTAAATCTTGTTGTCAACAACCTTTGTGGCTTCAAGGACTGACTACTATGATGTCTCATTTGCAGCAGCCTAAAGATGCCCAAGCTCCCTGGTGAGGCCTGTTCCAGTTTCCTACTTCTACTTACATAGAAACATAGAAGTTGACAGCAGATAAGGACCTCAAGGCCCATCCAGTCTGCCCATTTATTTTTCTACCTTATGAATGTGGCATCGGCCTTTGCTCTGTCAATGGCCTATCTATTCATACTCATCTGTATTGCTCCCTTATGTCTATTCCATGCCAGTTTGAAGCCCTGCACTTTATTCATATCCACCACTTCCTGAGGTAGGCCGTTCCATGCATCTACCATCCTTTCTGTGAAAAAGTACTTCCTCACATTACCCCTTAATCAGCCTCCCTCAATCTCATGCTGTGTCCTCTTGTTTTGCTATGTTTCTTGTATTTTGAAACATGTTAGACTTTCACCTTGTTAATGCCCTTAAGGTGTTTGAATGTTTCGATCATATCACCTCTCTCCCTCCTTTGCTCTAGGGTATACATATTGAACTCCACTAATCTGTTCTCATATGTTTTCTGATGCAGTCTCTGCACCATTTTGGTTGCCTTCTCTGGACTACCTCAGTTTGTTTAATGTCCTTTCAAAGGTGTGGCCTACAGTACTGCATGTAGTACTCCAGATGGGGCCTAACCAGTGTCTTGTAAAGAGGGATTGTTACCTCCCTCTTCCGACTTGTGATACCCCTACTACTACACCCCAACATCCCCCTAGCCTTACCTATTGCTTTAGTGGTCTGCTTGGATGATTTCAGGTCATCTGTGATGATGATGCCCAAGTCTCTTTCTTCCCTTGTGATTGCCAGCAAATCACCTCCCAGCCTATAGATGGCTTCAGGGTTTCTCTTCCCTACGTGCACAATCTTGCACTGCTTTGCGTTAAACCCCAGTTACCACTTTTCTGACCATTTTGACAGTTTATTCAGATCTCTTCTCATTTTGTCCACTCCATCTGGATCATCTACTCTGTTGCAGATCTTGGTGTCATCTGCAAACAGACAAACCTTACCCTCCAGTCCATCTGCAATGTCACTGATGAAGATATTGAAGAGGACTGGCCCCAGGACTGATCTCTGAGGTACCCCACTTGTGACTTGCATCCCTTCTGACTGTAAACCACTTACCACCACTCTCTGTTTTCTGCCCGTCAACCAGTTTTGCCACCCAGTTGACTACTTCTGATCCACCCCAGGCCTATCAGCTTATTAATCAATCTTCTATGTGGAACAGTATCAAAAGCTTTGCTGAAGTCAAGGTGGCGACATCAACTGCTCCCCCTTGGCCCATCACTGTGGTTACCCAGTCAAAGAAATCTATGAAATTAGTTTGACAGGACCTTCCTGTTGTAAACCCATGCTGCCTTGGATCCTGTGCTCCTATGGATTCCAGGTGTTGCACTATCCTTTCCTTAAGGAGTTCCTCCATAATCTTGCCCACTACTGAGGTAAGGTTGAATGGTCTGTAGTTCCCTGCCTCCTCTCTGCTACCACTCTTGTGGAGCTGGATCACAAGAGCCCTTATCCAATCTTCTGGGACCTCTCACTAAACAGTTCTGATAATGGCTCTGCTAGTTCCACCCTTGGCTCCTTTAGTACATTGGGATGTATGCCATCAGGGCCCATTGCCTTGTCCACCCTGAGATTATCGAGCTCCTGTATGACCCTTTCTTTTGTGAATGGACTAGAGCACACCTCCCTCCCCTCTGTGTCCATGGTGCTGAGCTGTGGGCCCTGCTCTATCTTCTCTTTAGTAAATACTGAACAGAAGTATCTATTTAGGATAGATGCTTTTACACGGTCCTCCTCCTCCTCCTCACATGCCCCCTTATCCCCTTTGATCTTAGCAATACTCCCTCTGGACTTTCTCCTTTTACTAATGTATCTATAGAAAGTCTTGTCACCTTCTTTTACTGTTCATGCCAGTGTTTCCTCGGTTTGGGCCTTTGTCTTCCTTCCTGCCTTCCCTGCTTCCCTTAGGGAAGTCTTGTATGCCTCCCTATCTTCATTCCGCTGCTTTCCCTTGTATTTCCTGAAGGCCAGACTTTTGACTCTGACCTTTTCTGCTATTATTTTTGAGAACCAAAGTGGTTTCTTTCTTCTTTTCCATTTCCTTTTCTCTCTAACATAATGGGATGTTGCTTCAAGTACTGCATCCTTAATGCTTGCCCAATTTGCCTGTACCCCCTCACCTGTATTTCTTTTTTCCAGGGCTAGCTTAACTCTATTGGCCATCTTATTAATGTCAGCTCCTCTGAAGTCCCATATTTTTGCCTTGGAATGGGATGATTTAGTTCTAGTGGCCAAATTGAACCATACCATGTGGAGATCTCTGGCCTCCAGGTGACCTTCTACCTGGACATCTGTGATCCTTTCCCTGTTAGTCAGTACTAGATCTAGGATAGCCCTGTCTCTCGTGGGTTGTTGTACCAGTTGTTTGAGGCCCTCTCCCTGCAGTACATCCACTATGTGTCTAGTTCTGGTAGATGTTCCTGCTGGTATTGACCAATCTGTATCTGGCATGTTGAAGTCTCCCATTATCAGAACTTCCCCTTTAGCTGTCATGTTTTGTATATCTTCTAACAGTGATGTGCCTATGTCCTCCCCCTGGTCTGGAGGCCTGTAGACAACCCCAGTTTGTATGGCTGTCCCATTTCCTGTTTCCAGGGTGACCCACAGTTCTTCTGGCTCTTTATGTGTATTCTGAATTTCTGTAGCTTTGATATTTTCATTGACATAAAGGGCCACTCCACCCTGCCTTTGTGTCCCACGGTCTCTTCTGAACAGTACATGGCCAGGTACTGAAGTCTCCCAAGTGTGATTACTGGTAAACCATGTCTTGCTAATGGCTACTATGTCCAGTTTAGCCTCTGTCATTATTGCCTGCAGGTCTGGGATCTTGTTTCCCAGACTGCGAGCATTTGTGTACATGATTTTCTATTGGCCAAATTTTGGTGTGTTAGTTGTTGGGTGAGGTCTGGAGTTTCCCTTGTGCATTGTATGGGGAGCTGGATCTTTTTCCTTACCTGGTGATGCAAATGAACTACAAACATGCTGAACTCCTGTTTGACCACTAGCTGAGGGGGGAGGGGAGTTCTTCCCATTTGACGTATCGGGTTCTGCACCCCTCTCCCCATTTGCCAGATTAAATATTCTGCAAAGACATCAAACTTCTGCCCCAATGCACTGACTCCCTCCTTAGTCAGATGCAGTCCATCAAATTTAAAGAAGTTTCGCTCCCCAAACTGTTGCCAGTTCCCTACATATTTGTGTCCTTTTTCCTGGCACCAGCATTTGAGCCACATGTTTAGCTCCCCCATTTCCCCTTCTCTGACCTTCCATCCATCTGTCCCCCTCTCCCAGACTGGCAGGATCTCAGAGAAGGAGTTGCTGGATGAAATGGATGATAGTTTGTCACCCAGCCTGGTCAGGTGTTCCTTGGTCTCCACAACTGACTGGCTGGCGAGATCATTAGTTCCTATTTGTACCAGGATGTCAATGTTTTCTCCCACTTCTTGAACAATTTTAGCAATGTAGTCAGTGTCTCTCCACACTGATGTACCTGGGAGACATCTGACCATTACCCCTGGATGGAGATAGGTATCAACTCCCCAAATCATGGAGTCTCCTATGATCAGAAGTTTTTTTTGATTTCTGTTTTGCTTTTTTTATTTTGGTTCCTGTTTTGGTTGAGTTTTGTTGTGCTAGCTCCTGTTCTGCTGTGTCCTCCTCTGCAGTGTCCTCTGCCCCTTAGTTTGATTTTAGAGATAAAGGCAGACACCCATTTGTAATTTTTATATGGTTTATGGAGGTGATATGTTGGAGAGCATCGAGTGATGGGGTACCCAATTTTCCCCTCCTAACCACCTGCCAACCTCCTGGACCAACTGCCCTCTGCGGTCAAGGTGCTTCTGTTGGATGTTGGGGAAATGGCAGGCTGTTCTTATAATATATTTCCTCTTGAATATGCAATTTGAAGTGTGCAATCTCTGCCTATGCTGCCTAGAGCTGAGCCTTAGATCTCCAGTGGCCCAGCATGTAGAACAGTGTCATAAATCCTGTAAAACTGCCCTTCTGAAAAGTGTTCCACAGTACCTGCAGTTAATGATATCCATTCCAGATAAGTTGCTGGGTTTATAACTTGATCAGAGTAATTAGAAGAAGGGAAATGAAAACAAAAGTTTAATTTTGTGTTTTGTTTGTTTGTTTTTGTATAACTTGTTATAATAAGTTAAATTACTTGTGCCCCAGTAAATGAGGTTACTGTGTTTATCCCCTTCTGATCCACCCCTTCCTGTTTTGCTACAGGAAATGTCACGACAGTGCTACCCTATAACAAGAGTGTAGTGTGGGGTGGTTGGGGATGGAGGTGGGTGATTGGGCCTTCCCCTGCTGAAAAAGAAGAACCACAGATGAAAGAAACAAAGAGGTAAGAGCAGAAACAATCAGTCAGCAACAAATGCAGTAGCCCTGAAAGCTTACCCTAATGATAGATAAAACTGTAAAACCTGTAAAGCACCACCTGTAATAATTTCACAGAAGATATACCCTGTAAGAAACACTTTGCTATGGAGAAAAATAAAGCAGTAACAGAAGATATACCTTGCAAAAGACAATTTGAATCAGAAGATTACAGCAGTAATCTGTAAACATAAACCTGTAGGTACACTCTGTAATAATGTAGTAGAAGGTATACCCAGCAATGACAATTTGAATCAGAGAAAAATAAAGCAATAAAATGTTAACAACAAACAGTAATAATCCCAGTGAGTACAAAATAAAAATAACTACACACAGTAAATCTGCCTAGCCAAAAGAAACCGTAATCCTTTTTCTTGCTCTGGTAAGGTTCTTTGCTCTGTCCTTTCAAGCAACCTAGAATAAAACAGCGAAGCTAGGTGCCTTTGTCAGCAAACCTAGTCTTCCACCTCCAAGATATCGGCTAACCTGACCTTTTAACCCTTCTTTCTGTTGGAAGTTATTAACAGTTTGTCAGCTCCATCCCCCAGTTACACACCGAATCCCCTGGAAAAGCTATGGGAGGAAAGCAATTAGCTCCTTCAATGTGAGAAGGAGAATGCAACACCTCTGAGACTAACCAAAAACCTTTCAGCCACAAAAAAATAAATAAATAAAATAGCAGCAAACCGTAATTTTGCTTAGCCGAGTGATAAAAAGTCACAAAAATGCAACCACCACCTGTAATAATTTCACAGTCTGGGCTGGATTGCACTTCCTCGCCACCACTACTTTTCACTCAGCTATGGGGTTAGGCAGAAGCTTGCCTACAGGGCTCTTACCTGCTGTCATTGTAGTAACTGCGTGTTGTACAATGCTGTTTTAGTTTGCACTGGAACTGGCATCTCTTATTAAACATAGAAACATAGACTTTGATGGCAGATAAGGACCGCTTGGCCCACCCGGTCTGCCCCTTTCCCTACCTACTGGATAAGCTGCAGATCCTTGTTAATCAACAGCCTACTTCCTCCTACCCCCCACTTGAATTGCCTTATGTCTGTCCCATGCATTCTTGAATTCCCCCACTGTTTTTGACCCCACCACCTCCTCAGGAAGACCATTCCATGTGTCTAGCACCCTCTCAGTGAAAAAATACTTCCTCACATTACCCCTGTGTCATTCCCCCCTCTTTCTTCAGACTGTGCCCCCTTGTTCTTGCACATCTCTTTTTCTGAAAGATGCTGTGCTCTTGGACTTTGTTGAGTCCCTTTAGGTACTTGAAAGTTTCTATCATGTCCCCCCGCTCCCTCCTTTAATCGAGGGTATACATATGAACATATAAAATTTCCAGCAGAAACAGGCCTCATGGTCTATCGAGTCTGCTCGAGTGTGCAGCTAGCCCCTCATCTCACAGCGGCCCCCTGGGGAAAAAATGTATATGAAGAAAAATAAATAAAGATACAGATGAGAGGGCATTTGGCATGTATTTTTTTGCTTATTTAGCTTCTTTAGTCTCTCTTCATATAGTTTCTGGTGTAGACCATGTGACTATGCTTTATTTTCTGAAATTAGTTTATTTTTATGCTTACTCACTTTATACAAACCTATTTACCAAGCATTCCTCTATTTGATTTGTTTTGTGTATTGTAGTACTGTTTCTCCTATTCTCTTCTCCCAGGTTGCACCTAGAAGTGAGCTCAGCTCAGTGTGCCTCTCCCTGTTACCAATTTTCAAATCAATAAATAAATTAATAAATGTAATTATAATGGCACTGCAAATTATTTAAAACTGCAATTTAAAGAGCCAGTGACACGTTCAGGAGGACTTTAACAAAACCTAATATTTAGACACAGTCCAGCTTGTATCTTCCATTAGTGCTGTATTCCTCATCCCCATTATTTATTACTTAGGTCATTTGTATGAAATAAGCTTTGCTCCCAAACAGTAAATCTATTCCAGCTGCTTTCTCCCTACCTGAAGTCATAGAGCACTACTTGTGGTATCACAGTTACTCACAAAGCAACAGATCGTGAGGTCACAACAGAGGTTTATGACTTAAAGTAGGGAGTAAGCTATAGAGGCAGATAGACTCTGAAGGAACTCTAAGGGATAAAGATCATATATTCATACAAATGTCCTTAGTAATAAATAATGGGGAGGAAAAATATACAAAATATAAGAGGAATGCAGGCAGAATTATACCTAATTATTATGTTTTTTAAAGTTTTCTTTGAGGCGCCAGTAGCTCTTTAAAGGCTTCTCTGGAGGAGCTGAGCAAGACTCATATGGTCTGGAACTCTAACTCCCCCCCCACCCTTTACTGTACCTTACTTTAAAACAGTAACTGAGGGGAAAGGTGACTAAGTAAACCTAAAGAACTGTGCAGTTGTTGGAATGGAATATCTGTACAGCATTCAAAATTGTCAGGTTACTTTTTTCAAAGTACTACCTGAGATGGTAGTGACAGCCGATATTTATTAACAGGCACTGGGAGGAGGGAAGTGGACACTAGTCCATTTACAGAAGCGTTTGACAGTGATTGCAAGTCTTAAAGGCAAGGGATCCATCCAATGGTACTAAAAGAACTGATCATGATGCCAGCTGCCCCTATAGCAATTCAATTTAGCACCTCATTGGAGATGAGGGGTAGTTTCAGAAGACTGGAGGAGGGCTGATGTGGTCCCTCTGCACAAAAGTGGCAGCATGGAGAAGGCTAGCAATTACCAGTAAGTCTCACATCAGTGGTGGGGAAATTAATGGAGGCCCTACTGAAGCAGAGACTGGTGGATTACCTGGAGGAAAATGGGGTGCAGGACCACCAATAGCATAGCTTTACTTTGGGGAGGTCATGTCAAACAAATCTCTTAGATTTCTTTGACTGGGTAACTAGGGGGGTGGATTAGGAAGGAAGATGATCATGTGGCCTACCTGGACTTCAGTAGGCCTTTGACACTTTACCACACAGGAGGCTGATTAAGAAACTTAGCAACCTGGGTGTGGGGGAGAAGATGGTAAACTGGTATCTAACTGGTTGAAAGAAAGGAGGCAGTGGATGGTGATAAATGGCAGTCACTTGGAGGACAGGAGAGTGACAAGTGGAGTACCACAGGAAGATCCGTACTGGGTCCTGTCATCTTCGATATTTTCATAAGGGAAATTGCTGAGGAACTGGAGGGAAAGGTGTGTCACTTTGAGGATGACACAATAATCTGCAACAGGCTGGACACTCAGGAGGTTTTGGAGAGAATGCATAGGGATCTGGGGAAACTAGAGAAGTGGTTTAGGAGGTGGTAGCTGAGTTTCTTTTTTTTTTATGGAAGCTTTTTTCCTCCTCGACCTGCTGACAGTCATCTACCATTATCCAGCCACCCCAGACATCACCTTACCTCCAAGCTTCCAGGATCTGTATCTCCCATGGCTTAACCCCCATGGTGGGGTGGAAGGGGGTGGGCCATCCTCACCCCCTCCCAAGCACAATCTGGAGTGGGCCCAGGAGTTCCTTGAGGCAGCAATGCCAGATCACTGGAGGAGTTTCATTAGCTCGGCAGTCACGTTTCACTGGTTTTCTTGGTCCCTCCCCTCCAAGGCCGTGAACACATGTGTGGAAGCATGTGCTGCGAAGTCACACTTCTGGCCTCCATTACTCTGGCACTACCCCCATCCTCCACCGGGGGGCAGCCAAGGAGCTGGATGACATACTTACCTCTCTCGGGAGAGGAGAGCTGCCATCATATGCACGATCCTTTCCGTCCCCTACCGACCCCTGGCAGCCCATAATCATTCCCAAACATGGGTCACTGGTGTGGTGTGAGATGTGGCATCCAGCACCTTAACCCTCAGTACCACAGGGCCGGTGGTAGCCAAGTCTCAATGCCGAAATGTGTGGAATCATGGGCCTGGGCAAGAAAAAGATGGGTGGAGTACTTACAGTCACCAAGCAAGAAAGGGACCTTGGAGTAATCATATTTGATGATCTCAAGATGGCAGGGCAGTGTAAGAAGGCTGTAGGAAAGGCTAGCTGCATGCTGGCATGCATAGAAAAGGGGATTTCTAGCAGGAGAAGGGAAGACGTTGTCTCTGTATTGCTCACTAGTGAGATCTCATCGAAAATACTGTATCTATTTCTGGAGACCTTACCTCTGCAAGGACATTGACAGAATGGATGTGGTCCAGAGCACAGCTACCAAAATGGTGTGAGGATTTCTTATACAGGGGTGTCCTGGACCAGCAGGCAGTGAAGCAGTGGTTCAAACCATATAAGGAGAGGCTACATAAGGACTTAGAAAGGGTAGAGAAGGTTCAGAGGAGGGCAACATAGATAGTACAAGGATTGCATCACAAGTCCTATGAGGACAGGCTGAAGGACTTGAACATGTACTCCCTGAAAGAGAGAAGGGAGAAAAGGGATATGATAGAGATATACAAGTACCTTACAGGGAGGAACAGGGTGCAGGAATATACTGTTTTCCATTTAAAAAGATGTTCCAGGACTAGAGGGCATGGGATGAAGTTGGAGGGATGGTGATTCAGAGGAAATGTGAGGAAGAATTTCTTCACAGAAAGGGTGGTGGACAAGTGGAACACCCTGCCAGAGGAAGTGGTAGGGGCTGAAACAATCATGGGATTTAAAAATGCATGAGATAGACATTTGAGAATTCTGGAGGTTAGGGGTAAGGGGCAACAGATTTCTAGAAAAACATAAAGGGAACTTACAAGCTCAAATGGGCAGACTGGGTGGGCCATAGGCCCTTATCTACAGACAGTGTCTATGTATCTATGTATTTATGTATCTATGTATATAGGAGCTCAATATGTACTCCTAGAGACAACATGACTGAGACCTATAAGTACCTCACGGAGGTGAACAAGATGCAGGAGAGGAGTCTCTTTCACAGGAGGAGAAACACCAGAACATGGGGGAATGCTGTGAAGTTTGAAGGGGGAAGTTTAAGCAGGATATGAGGAAACTTCTTCAGGGATAAGGTGGTGGATGTCTGGAACAGCTTGACAGAAGAGGTGGTGGGGGTGAAGACAATGGGAGTTTCCAGTAAGCGTGGGATACGCATATGTGAATAATAAGTGGATGTAAGGGAGGAGGGAGGGATGCCTGAGACCAAATAGTGTCTAGGGTGTAGTAATAGGCAAGAAAAATAGGGCAAATTAGATGAGCCTACTAGTCCTTTTCTGCCGACACATTCTGTTTTGGTTTCTGAGAGTAAGGGCGAAAAAATGAATCTAAGAAACAGTGTGATTTCTTCTGACCAAGGAAAAGAATCGCATTACGTAACATCATTATAAATGTCAGTGGCTCAGCAGGCTGCACACTCACCTCTGAGGTGAGAAGATTGGAAGGTTGTGGGTTCTAGCCTCACACCAGGAACCTGGAGTAAAATCCCAAAACTAACACTGTAGTGCAGCATTGGGGAGGAAGGTGCTGAGGGCCTATCTTTCAGATTAGAAGTTAAACCAAGACCCTACCTAATCTGATGTTTGTTCAGGTGGATATTAAATATCATGGCACTTCTTTAAAAGAGTAGGGGGGAATTTTCCCAGTGTGTCCTGGCCAAGTTTCCCCCATTCACTAACATAAATATCACGAAAAGCTTATAGCTGACTCAATGTCAGTTTATATCTGTTGTTCAGGATGTTCATTGCTGATATCTCCCATGAGGTCCTGAGCAAGATCAGTCTCTTCACGGATGACACAAAGACGGGAGCAGTGGTAGATGACATTGAAGGGTGGAGGAGGCTGCAGGAGGACCTGACCAAACTATAGGAGTGGTTGGAGGCATAGCAGTTGAGGTTTAACACCAAAAAGAGCAAGGTATTGCACTTCAGGGCTAAGAACCCATGGGGGGGGAGCTATCAGCAAGGGGGGTACAGCTGGAATGCACCGAGGAGGAGAAGGATCTAGGGGGTGCTCGTAGCAGGGAGTATGAACAACTCAGCTCAGTGCAGGAAGGTGGTAGCAAAAGCTAACAGAATGCTGGGGTGCATAGTGAGGGGGAATCTCCTCTAGAAATAGAGAGGCAATTCTGCTCCTCTACTGGTCACTGGTCAGGCCGCACCTGGAATATTGCATGCAGTTCTGATGCCCATTCCTGAAAATGACATCGGATTGTTGAAGGGTGTATGGTGAAGGGCAACAAAGTTGATCCAGGGATTAGAGGGATACTCCTATGAGGAGAGGCTGGGGGGAGCTGAACATGTATTCCCTGGTGGACAGGAGGGACAGGGGGTACATGATCTAAACCTTTAAAGGATACCTAAACAACATTTTGACAACAAACTACAGTATTCTACTATACAAGACACTAGTGATGCCCCACCTGGAGTACAGAGTACAGTTCTGGAGACCTTACCTACTTAAGGACATAGACAGGGTAGAGAAGGTTCAGAGCAGGGCTGTAAAGATGGTGCATGGATTGCATCACATGTCCTATGAGGACAGGTTGAAGGAACTGAACATGTAGTCCCTGGAGGAGAGGAGGGATAGAAGGGACATGATAGAGACATACAAGTATCTCACAGGGAGGAACTGGGTGCAGGAATACACTATTTTTAACCGAAAAAGATGTTCCAGGACTAGAGGGCATGGGATGAAGTTGGAGGGAGGACGATTCAGAGGAAGCGTGAGGAAGAATTTCTTCACAGAACGGGTGGTGGACAAGTGGAACACCCTGCCAGAGGAAGTGGTGGGGGCTGAAACAATCACGGGATTTAAGAATGCATGGGATAGACATAAAGGAATTCTGGAGGTCAGGGGTAAGGGGCAACAGACTTCTAGAAAAACATAAACTGAACTTACAAGCTCAAAATGGGGCAGACTGGGTGGGCCATAGGCCCCTATCTACCGACACTGTCTATGTATCTATGTACTCAAAAATCTGACCTCAAACAGTGCTAAAGGAAAGTCTGCTGAATTTGTTAATGCTAACACTACATTTATATAAGGTACCTAAATGTGGTACCAAAGCATTTGAAAAATGTAAAATCAGCCTTCCAATTTCAAAAAACTGCCTTTCTTAAAATGGTCGCCAAATGTGTTAAGTGATGACATCATCTGAGCCAAAGTCAGAGAGCTATATGGCTCTCTATAGTGCTAAGTAATTATTTTTTCCTTTTGTATAGAATTGTTTCACCAAAATGGTCAAAACCATGTGCATTATTTAGATCAATACGCATGTTAGGCTGTGGTTCTAGAAACATAGACTTTGTCGGCAGATAAGGACCGCTTGGCCCACCTAGTCTGCCTATTTCCCTACCTACAGGATAGGCTGCAGATCCTAGTTAACCAACAGCCTATTTCTTCCTACCCCACACTAGAACTGCCTTATGTCTGTCCCATGCATTCTTGAATTCTCCCACAGTTTTAGACCCCACAACCACCTCAGGAAGGCTGTTCCATGCATCCACTACCCTCTCTGTGAAAAAATACTTCCTCACATTGCCCCGGAACTGCCCCCCATCTTTAAATTGTGTCCCCTTGTTCTTGCACGTCTCATTTTCTGTTCATTTTGTTTACTCTAGCATGCTGAAATTGTGTTTTAATCCAAACAACTTTCTCTTTGGCAAACCACGGTGCAGTACAAATCTTGAACAACCTGGTGGTTTAGTGGTTATGGTGGATCCAGGATGCTACAATGGGTGGGGAGGGGTGTTAGGGTGTGTGCATACTTGTTATGCACTTTTTAACATTTTTATGAAACCTTTATATTTTCTGCTATTATGCATTTCTAATTTGTTTTTGACTGAAACTACAAATGTAATCCATATTTTGAATGTAAACATTTGTATAATCAATAAATCAGACTTTTTCAACAAAGTGAAATGCAGCAGCAGCAGCATGTGAATACTTTAAAATGGGGGGGGGGTTACAGCCACACCCTTCGCAACCCCATAGATCCACCACTTGTTTGTAGCAAAGTTCTTCTGTAGTCCAATGCCACAGTTCATACTTTCTTGGAAATCAAAAATATGCCTGTCTTGTCTTATCTTCTTTTTCCATGGGAAATAATAAGAAGAATCAGTATTTATATAATGCTTTTCATACACATTGTATCCCAAAGTGCTTTACAAGCAATGCTAGACTAGCAGTGAAGTGACTGAATGTGTAGTGGCAGCCAATTCACACATTAATACCCACACAGAGCCTTGGACAATTGTATGAACTGGTTTTATAGGAAGGGGAATGTTGGCCAGGACAATAGGGTCAGGTAGTGATCTTGGTGCTGGCAGCCCCACATCTTATTTCTCACAGTGATCTGCTCATATTTCTCCCCTTCTGTCTTCCCCTTCCCTTACTATGGCAGTACCTTGCAGGAGTGTCCCTTTCAGTCCCTCTCTGGTATTCATTCTGGTATTCATTCCCACTACTCCTCCTCCTCACACCAAAAATGGGTGAGCTCATCACTCTTGTGCATCATGAATGTAGATAGTCCAGTCCCTAGGTTTTTTGACATATCAAAAATAAACAAATCCTTGCAGTAAGTCAGGCTGATAGCAGCAGGGAACTAGGGGAAATATAGGTTTTCCTATCCTTAAAAGATCTAGGCTACCTTTGATTAGGCACTATTAAATGATGGGTGTGCATATCATTATGCACGTCATTTAATAGTGCCTAATCATAGGTGGATTAGATCTTATATGGGTAGGAATGCCTATGTTTCCCCTTGTGCTCTGCTGCTATCAGCCTGGCTTACCAGAAGATTATGTTTATTATTCATATGTAAAAATGACATGGGTGACTTTACTAACTTCATTAATGATGCAGAAGGGTAGTGAGCTCACCAGTTTTTGGTATAGGGAGCAGAAGAGAAGAATGAATGCCAGAGAGGGACCGAAGAGGCCATTCCAGCAGGGTACAGCTGCACTCAGGTTAGGGGAAGACAGGAAGGGGGATGTTTAGCATATCATTGTGAGATCTAAAATGTAGTGCTGCCAGCACTGTGATCACTACCTGACTGTGAATGAGAGCAGCCAGTGATGACAAATACTCAGAGTGGCAGGGCTGCGCTTAAAGTGTTACTTGAAGTCAGTGTAGAGAGATTACCCTCAGGTTGGGGGAGTGACATTTGTTAAGACAGTATTGAGGGAGCTGTGTATAGATCATTCAAGATTCAGAAGGGTGGTAGCCAACCAGCTCGCATTATGGAGTAGGGCACTAAAAAATACTGGAGAACATTTGCAGGGAACTGTCTTGTGGGGTTCTGCAGATCACATGGGAAGGAATGACTGACACTGGAAGTCTGGTGGAGTCCCTCAAGGCATTAGTATGTCTCTCCTGCTGATAATATTGTTATCCATAGTAAGTGCAGCCCTTGTGAGGGCATGAACAGCAGTTTTCCTGGTGAGTCCTGAGGCTTTTTACTTGGCCCTCCATGAAGACTCAATTGTTGGTTAATGAGGTGGGACAAAAACACAACAGGGAAACTGTACATACTGCCTTCATTGTGCAGAAGGGTGGTGATCCTTTCAATGTTTACTGTAAGAGCAGAAGTCAAACATTGAAAAAGTGGACTGGAGAGTGATTTGGGAGGTATTTTTGACAGTGCCAGCTGATGATCCATATCAGTGTAGGTATGCACAACTTTCTGAAGTATACGATTACAGTCTGAGGTATGATAATTCTTTTCATGAGACCTCAAGCTCATATGCAGCCGCAGGCAGTACTGAGGACACAGTATGGATAGTGGGGTGTTCAACTGTAGGCAGGTTAGGTGCAGGGGGTTCACTTGGAAAAAGAATACAAGAGAAGCTTTTTTTGTGGATTAACAGGAATGCAGCATGAGCTTTGGAATTGGACCAGACCAGTACTTTACTGTGTGACCCTGAGCAAGTCACTTAACTTCCTTGTGCTGCCAAGCCACATCAAGGTTTAACACACTGTCTCTCCTGGTTAACAAAACAAAAATCCAGGGCCTCACATAACCACTAGATCATCAGGTATTTGAAGTGTTGTACTGTTCTGCAGTTTGCCAAAGAGAAAGTCAGCTAGATTGCAAAACATTTTCAGCAAGTTAAAAAAAATAAAATGACTTCCTAAGAAGGACAAAGATCCCACACACCCAGTAAGCTATAGGCCATTTTCCCTATTAAATACAGATGGGAAGATATTTGTTAAACTATTAACCTCCCGACTTGAACATTTGATCCCCAAATTGATTCACAGCTCACAAGCTGGTTTTATTAAAGATAGGTCTGGATCAGATCACCTACATTCTCTATTCAATGTAATTCACAAAGCCAAATCTCTCAATTCCCCAGCGGCAGCCATAGCTATTGATTTCGAAAAGGCGCTTAACTCTTTAAACTGGGATTATCTGCATCAGGTGCTATCTCACTTCGGCATTCAGCACACCTTCTGCTCTTGGATTAAATTATTATATAACTCCCCTGTTGCTACGGTACTTACTAATTCCACCCTTTCCTCCTGCTTTCAACTGGCAAAAGGAACCAGTGAAGGCTGTCCTCTATCACCATCCTTTTTCATTTTAGCAATGGAACTCCTAACTGCCTGTTTACGCCAATCGGCCGGTATTAATGGCATCCCAGTGGGAAGCTCAAGATATGTTTCCCTTTCTTATGCCGATGACCTCCTGATTCTACTTGAGAATCTGGATGAGGCAGGAGACCCCTATTGGTAGACTTACTTAGCAAATTTACAAGTATTTCGGGCCTTGCTTTAAACTATGGTAAGTCAGAAACTCTACCTCTTAATGACCATTGCAAAGTTTTTATGAACCACCCTTTTGGATTTCGATGGTGGCCGCATGGCATAACATATCTAGGAATCAAAATAACTAGTAATCTTAAGAAAATATGGGATAGTAATCTTAATTCTTTACTAGATAATATAAAAACAATTCTAGACAGATGGGGGCTTCTTAATCTTTCCTTTATGGGTAAAATCGCGGCCACTAAGATGTCCATATCCCCTAAAATTTTCTACCTCTTTGCTAACATCCCTTTAATTCTTCCATCCTTTTTCTTTGCTAAAATTGATAAACTGATAGGTAACTTTATATGGAAGGGGAAATTCCAAGATTTAATAGTAACAAACTTCGATCTCATTGGAAAAAAAGGTGGATTTGGACTCCCTTCGTTCAAAGATTATCTATGGGCCTTCCGGGTGGCACAAACCATTAAATGGTTTCAGAAACCTTCTCCTCACTCCCCGCTTTGGATTGCTATGGAATCCACACTGAGTCATGGAGGGGTTCTTACTTCCTTTATTTTTAACACCCTTTCCTCAAAATTAAAAATTCATCCAATCATATCAGCTTCTGTTCTATATTGGAAATTAACACATACATTTTTGAAATCTAACCCCAAACCTTGGTTTTATGCCCCTTTATGGGGCAACCCACTGTTCACACTGGAAAATCATCCAATTTTCTGTTGTTCATGGAGGAATAATGGCATTTTGTTTCTTTGCGATATCTTGGACATAAACTATCTCACCCTTAGAACGTTCTCAGACTTACAGGTCAAATGGAAACTTCCTAAACAGAACCTCTGCAAATTTTTACAAATTCAAGCTGCTTTCAACTCCATTTCTAATTATATATACAAACACTCTTTTCTAGAATCACACATCTCGCACTGGCCTGATATCTCTACAAAATTAAGCAGCATCATTTACCAAAACATTATTGACAATCTTCCTGATCCACCTATACAAGCTAAAAATAAATGGAGCACTACCTTTAACTACAATATCTCAGATACACAATGGAGTAAATGTTAGCGTCTAGCACACAACACATTTAAAGATACCCACAGCTCCCTAATACAAATCAAGATCTTGCATCCTTGGTACAGAACTCCTTCGGCACTTCACCAAATTGGCCCGTTAAATAACAATAACTCCTGGCGCTGCAACCAAGCTAACAGTGAAACAGTGATCTGCTTCATATTCTTTGGTCCTGCACTCCTATTAATAAGATTTTGTGTAAAATTCATTCATTTGCTTCCAAAGTAATAGGACAAAAGTTTCCCTTTGATCCAAAACTATTCCTCCTAGGCCTCTATACTCCGAGTAACTCTTCCCTTTCACATGCACATTTTAGATGACTAAACATACTTTTCTTTCAGTTAAATGTCTGATTCTTATTAAATGGAAATCTACCCTTGTTCCTTCCTTTTTGATGTTCTTCAAAGCCTCTCTCAATACGCCTCACTAGACCGTCTATCCTATGTTATTCATGACCGACTCACCGTATATGATCAGTGCTGGCAGGATTACTTTAAATTCATTGAAACGGCTGGTTCTTAAGACCCTAATCCTCAAGATTTATTTAGCTTTCCTTTTGGTATATCTTTACTCTGTTAATTAGATATGGGTCTGTCTAATACTCTGTGCACAGATATCTCCCCTCTTTTTCTTTCCCACCCTACTTCTTTCTTCCTTTTTCTACCCTGCACTATTTTCTATCTTCAACATACATCTCTGTTTTATTTACATTCCTCCTGTACTGTATAATGTGTGTATTCTTATCGGTATCACTTCATGTAATGGTTTGAAAGCCTGCTATAACTTGTTCTTGTACTTATCTTGCACTTAACTGATCTCTCTGAATTCATAATGCTTTAATAACTGTAACTCTTTGTTCACTACTTATGATATAAAAAAGACAAACTATTATGTTATATATATATATATATATATATATATATATATATATATTATAGGCATACTCATTATATTCAACCTAAACTATGTGTTTTGTTAAGTGATACCCGTTTGTAATCTATATGAGGTTTCCCTTTCATTATGTATGCCTGTATGTCTTTATATACTTAAAATTAATAAAAAGACAAACTCAAAAAAAATAAAATGCACAACATCAAAGCCTTAACATGTGTGCTGATCAAAATAATCCATATGTTAACACATGGTGTTGATCATTCTGGTAAAACAATTCAAAACAATGAGGGAAAGAAGAACTAGTTAGCCTATAGGAATCTATATTGGTCGCTGGGTCTGGCTTCGATGATGTCATCATGACTCATCACTTAACACAGTTGGCAGATATCTTAGGGAAAAGGCAAGGCTGTTTTTTGTAAGTGAAAGGCTGATATTTACATAAATGCAGTCTTAGCATAAATGTAAACAGTAGCCTTTACTTTACCTCGCAAAGAAGCCAGATTTTGGAGTTTGCAGTTTTAGAAAAACTACTTGTTTAGGTACCCTTTAAATATCTAAAGGGGATAAACAAGACTGGTACAGAAGGGATTTTTCAGATCAGAAGGAGGAGGGTCACGAGGGGGCATCAGCTGTGTTTGGAGGGGGGAAGATTCAGGAGGAAAGTCAGGAGACAGTATTTCACAGACAGGGTGGTGGACAAGTGGAATACTCTGCCTGAGGAGGTAGTAGCCAGTAGCACTGTAGATTGCTTTTAGAGGGGATGGGACAGAGTGAGAGGGGGGTTAATTAGGAAGAGGGGAGGGGAGGGGTGGTGAGCTGCAAGGTGAGGGGTTAGCTGCACAATCGAGCAGACTCCATAGACCGTGAGGCCTGTATCTGCTGGCACTTTTATATGTTCTTATGCTCTGTTCCCCCCAACCCTGGGACAGGGACTGAAATTGCCCAGACCACTTTACCCAGTCAACAAAAACTAACTAAATAAACATGTTATCCCAACTGTTGTCTCTACTGCCACTAAGTGGACCACCTGGGAACAGTATCATTAGCATATTCTGCCACAAATGGAAAGACTTTAGGCTTGTTTTAGAAAGCTCTGAGAATGGTGCAAGTGATGTCCATCAAAAACCTTGATGCAAATTGTGGATTCAGCCAAATTGTGCAACAAATGCAATTCAAAAAAGTGGCCTGCATCAAAACTGGTGCAGTCTGTGCCAAAGTGACTTGTGCTGGAGTTGCATCAAATATCCAGGTGTACCATGACACTATGCAGCCCAAGCCACAAAGTTGCTGCAATATCCCCTTATATGGAACTCATATAGGAGGAGCAACACAATTTGCGCTGACTATTGCATACACCTGTTAGACCAAGGGGGAGCTGATCTAACGAACACAAGAGCATATAAAAGGCTTGCAAAAAGGTAGGCTGAACTGAGTCACTTGCAGGCTGCTGTGAATGGGGGCAAGAGTGACAATGCAACATTAGTGGTCCAGTCACAATACCAGGCATCAAGTTGGTAAGGGAGAGGTGGCAGAGACATGCTGACCAATAGGCCATCAGGGTCCAGGGGAAACGGTGTACCACATAAACAGCACAGAAACATAGGGGGTCATGCTGATCACTTGTACCGGAGGAGGCTGTCCTACCAGGAACTGACAGAGGAACAGTGCCAGGCATGCTACCGCCTCAGTAATGTTGCAATAACAGAGTTGTGCCAGGAGCTCAGAGGTGACCTACAGAGCACCATACAAAGAGGATGCCCAATACCAGTGGAAAACAAGGTAAGTGCAGCACTGTGCTTCCTTGCAATGGAAAACTTTCAGACCCCAGCCGGTGACACTGTGAGCATTTCACAGGCATCAGTGTCCAAGTGCCTCAACCAATTCCTGGAGGCACAGGTAAGCCATGCCCACAGGAACAGCAGCTTCCCAAGGGATGTCCAGGACCAGCAGGCAATGAAGCAGGGGTTCTACACCACTGCATGACTTCCACGGGTATTGAGTGCCATCGACTAGGGTTGCTCAAATAGTATCCTAGAAACAACAGATACCTCCCATTTGGGCAGATAGTTGCTGTGGTAGGATAGCAGTGCTATCTGACCATGGATCCCACCCTCTAAGATCCAGTGCATGGATTCTACAAACGTTGTGGATCCTATGAATCCTAGCAACAGATCCAGCTTGGATCCTAACTATCTTAGGATCCCTGGATCTGACCTAGGATCTATAACTATCTGACCTAAGATGCCTGTATCTGGCCTAGGATCCTTGAATCCTAACTAGGATCCATCACTGTCTGACCCCTGATCCTAATTTTCTGAACTAGGATCTCTGGTTCTGACCTAGAATACCTGGATCCTAACTAGACTCCATTGCTATCGGACCATGGATCCTACATCTGTCTTTGGTAGGATTTCTGGTAGGATCCTAGGTAGGATACCACGCTATCTGACAGTTAGTGGTAGGATTCACAAAAGCACTATCTGAGCAACACTACCATCGACTGCACACGTCACCATCAGGACACCTGCAGCAGAGGGAGAAGCATATATCAACTGTAAAGGCTACCACTCAATGAACATGCAGGTAGAGCCAGGGTTCTCCAAATTTCTGGGGTTCTAGTTTGGTTCTGGTTCTACAGTGTGGGATTCTGGTTTGGTTAAGTTCGGCTTAAAAATTACATTTGGGTTCTGGTTCAGTTCGGTTCCAGGCTTCTGGTTTATTATCTAGTTCTGGTTTGGTTCTGGTTCTGGATCAAGTTAAGTGTTACTAAATTCACTATATATATATATATATATATATATATATATATATATATTATAGTGGAGCAGTAGCACCACTGTAGTTAGGGTTGAGTAGCCACTTCAATGCAAAACCTCAAATTTTGCACCTTAATAACTTTGCCACCATTTGAAGTATTTGCCTGACATTTTGCATGCACAGTCTGGCACCACAGCTCTCTGGATCTGGCAAGTTGGGTTATGGTTGGATTTACGGTTGCAGAGCTAAAGACCACCAAAAAAAAAAAAAAAAAACAGATGTTTTGCACATTTCTTTGCTCACACCCACAGCCTGCACAGTGTGTCTGTTCAGCCCAAAAACTTCAGGGAAGATGCAGCCTTGGTCACCAATATGCCTTTCGAAGATTTGGTGAAAAAATATTAAACCGTTCAAAAGTTATTCAAAACATAAATTTCCCATTATAGTCAATGGGAAAAGTTAACAAAAATCACAAAACTTTTATGAGAGGCTGTTTTTACTCTGGCAAATGATCCTTTTACTTTCGTGAGTTGGCCATCTTGTTTACAGTTAGTGACACAGAAAAATGCCTGCCATTTAAAATTGGGACCCTCTAGTTAAACACTGATTGTTGTGTTTACCTAGTCAGGTCCTGAGGATGCTAGTCATATCTTTTTTGGGGGGTTACACCCACCCGGAAATACATTTTTAAACTTTTTATTGTAACCCCCATTCCCAGGTCAGTTTACTTGTCTGCTATTTTGACTCTTGAATCATTGTTAACCCTTGCAGTAGTACTTTCATGGATCAGACTGCTTTCTCTGTTTCCTCTCTATGTGTAATAACCTTCCTACCATTCTCTTTCTCTCCCCCTCATACCCTGCTCTTATTCAACCTCTCGGGGACCCTTTTCTCCCTCCTGCTTTTGCTCTTAGTACCTCTCTGTTTAACCCATGTATTTGGGCTTTTCTGCCACCAATCTAATTGTTCAGTTGTTAACTCTTATGAATTGTTCATTGTTCCTATTTCTTTGCACTACTGTTTATTTTATTTTGCTTGATGGTTTGGAGTTACCTTTTGAACAGTATTCACTCCCTACCCTTCCCCGGGTATACCTGAAATGTGCCTTGTTTCAGTGAGCCTTTCCTGGTCACCAATTTATAAATACTACAAATATATAAATTCTCTGATTATCCTCTTTTAGTTTGCCTCATCGCTTCATACAAAATATTTGGTACTCTACATTTAAATACACTACTTTTTCAGACTTGCCAGAGCCTCCCCTGGAACAGGCTGGGGCCTCCCAAGGGAGGCTGGCCTCACCATTTGAGAAACCCTGGTCTAGTTAGAACAGTACATCATATACAGGCAGGTGTACTGAATGGGCACGATGCCAGTGCATGGGACATGAATGTAGGTGTCATATTATGTAGCTATTCACGTGTGTTTTGTTGGCCATTGTGCAGTTGGATGGAATGATGGACATCAGATTCCCTGTGATATCGTTTATTGTGCCGTGATGTGACAATGAGTGCATTCCACACCAGTACCGAGATACATATGTGCATATTAGGCTGCTCCTTCCCACCCACCACAGCCCTGTGCTTGACATATTTACAGTGCTATATAGTGTCCATATCTGACATGTGGGGCATACATGTCCAACATTCATGCATGGTGTCTTGAAATATCTTCCATCCTACATGTCCTGCATATCCATGGTCCCTCTGACCCACCACATAGCAACCTTCATGGTGCTCTAGAGTGACCTGCCTTTGTCTGCTGTTGGCACAGGTGCACTTTAGGCATCTGTGTCCATGCCATTGTCTCCTCCGCTGCAGGGCCATGGCATGCTGGGCTGCAGTGCACTGTGTCCATTGTAGGCTGTGCAATGATGTTTGTTTGTACCTCCACCATACCCTGTACCTCTGTAGTCTTCTACTTTCTTCCCCTTTTTTTCCACTGTTGTGGGACATTCTTTGGTTGGTGCCTCTGTGGTGGTGTCCTCTGTGCAGGGCCACTGGTGGACAGTTCACCTACAGGGGTCATAGTTGCCACTGGATGGCCATCTGGGTCCTGTGTGAGTGTGAATTCTTGGACTTTTGACTATCTTGATGTGCTACTTGACCATGCTGCTGGTGGGGATAGCTGTTCCTGGCACAATGGGTGGCTGGAGTGGGTAGCTCTGACAGGGCTGTCTGTTTGCGTACACTGGCTGATCATGTGCACATTGGGTCCTTGCTGCTGTGTGTCCATAGCAGTGCTTCATTTCCTTTCACTGCTGGCCTTGGTGAGCTGTTAAAGGATGGTTGTTAGGATTGCAGTCTGTTGTTGCTGGGCCTCCATATGGCTCTCAGTTACCTGTGGTGAGCCTGTCTGCATCAACGTGCCACTGCCTGCACACCTACAGCCCATGCAGTACTGCTATAATGTCCCTGTGGTGGACTTCAGACTGGTGTAGGCCTTAGTGAAGTGCATCCATGACCCCTGTCATGGTGTCGGACATGTGGCTCTGGCAGTGTTCAATGGCTTTTGGATGGCCATGAGTGTCCTGTTGTTGGTCTCCTGGGAATCCAGGACATTCTGACAGTATCACCCTAACTCCTCATTCACTGCATGGTCTGGGAGAATTGCATTGGTGGGGGACTGCACAGTGCTGTCCTCCTCCAACTGCCGTGGACTCAGCTCCTGGGCTATGTTATCAGGGTCCTATGTTAAAACAGTGAAAATAAAATCATGAAGTACATAATAGTGATTGCAAAATGGCAAAACCAATTATAGCCCATGCATAAAATCGCAGTTGTTAAAATAGCATCTAGCAAACTTTAGCATTGAAAAAAATGCAAATTGTAAGCAACTGAATAACACTCACTGTTGTTATATAGCATGGTAACATCCATTATAACTTTTTTATAGTGCACCAACTTACAGTATGTTTCATAAGTCACATCACTGTGAATAGAAATAAATGCCCCAGGGTGTTTATCAAACAAGTCATTATCCAACCCTCCAGTTCTCATTTCGTTGCATCCAGAGCTCAGTGGTGGAGACTAAGTTTCGTGATATTTTGTTTTTGCTGTTTTGTGTTGGCTAAAATTGCTTTTGTGTGCCTCTGTTATTTTATTATGTTTGCTAACTTGTGTTTCACTATTATTGAGTTGCTATTTTTGGTTCGCTGTTATTGACTTGCGATTATCACGGGATACCTGTTATCGGGGATGGGATCTAGTCTGCCTATGTCCTGGTCATCTAACACATCATGGGAAGGCTCCATTTCCACATCCCAGTTGCTGTGGGCCTGTGAAGCATCTTGCGCTTCACAGTGGCTGATGGTCTTCTGCAAGGTTCCTTCCTCTGTTTCAGATGTGCCTCTGCTGGGTATCCTGTGAATAACTGCAAGTGGGCACCTACCAAAATGGTGACCCACTTGCAGTGACTGCTCCAATGGTGAGGGCGACCGGATGGGGAGGGTTCGAGACACAGTGATGGGATATCACACATGTAAATGCACACGTGGGGGAGGGAGCGAGCACACCAAGTGATGGGTGGGAGGGTTTGAGAGCGGTGGTACCCCGAGTTGCTGTCGAGCCGGCATCATGGCATGGCGGTTTGGGTGCTGGCCTGTGGTGGCAGGGATGCAGGGTTCGGGACCAGGTGGAGGTGTTTTTTGTTGCGCCTGGCCCAAGACAATTTGTTTTATTTTTTACTGAATCCTCCCCCTCGACATGCACCGCCTCCGAAGTTGAGAATCTTAAATTAGGGGGATGCGAAGCCATATTCTGACATCACAATTTGCTTGAAAATATTTTGCTTTTGTGCCGCTGTCACTGGCACTGCATTTGAACATCGCCAAAATTGAATTTTGGTGATGTACACTCACCATAGGGATGATCGCTGTTCTGCAATCGCCCTTATGACATTGAACCCCTGTGCTGTCCGTGCACCCTGTGTCTGTGGCACTTGGCCCGTCTGCATGTGCTGCACTCTTTGACCCTCTCACACTTGGACTGGGTTGTTCTCCATCCCTGTCTGCTGTGGTGGTGGCTGCTGTATGAGAATAGAAGCACACTGTTGGCTACTGTAGTGTGCATGTGCATGCATAGTACAAGTATTAGTTGCATTGCTACACAATATACTGACCTTTTGGTTCACCCTTTTGTTGCTGCACGTGGCTTCATGGGATGTGATGTATGTCATGCCACTGCTCTAGCCCTGTAATTATTGTACAGACAGACTTTATACCCTGTATGGTGTGAGCCATCTTGCCTGTGCTGATGATGCGGCCTTGGCTGTTGTCTGCCGCCAGGGGACAGACACATGCCCATTGTCTCCCACAACATTGGTCTGCCTGCCACCCCTGTTGCCTTGCCATCATTGTTCATTGCACACCATGTCATTGTCCGTGCCGGTGCTCTGCATGCTGACATTTTGTATCCCACATTTGGCATCGACCACTGGGGGTAGGCAGCCATTTGTCCTACCCAGTCAACCATGGCCTCTGTGACGTACATCATTTGGGGTATTTGCAGCATATGTGTGATGTCACCCAACTATGCAGGCTGCTCTGTAACATGTCCAGGGATGGTGCCTCCATGCAGGCCTCACATGTGTGGACTGTGCATCAGATGGTTGCGGTATGTGCCATGATGGTGTTGTCAGTCACTGCACCTCAATACCATTAACATGGCTGCATCACTGGCTCTTTCTGGCATCTCCACCATGTGTGCCCCACCCCTTGATCTGCACTGCCACCTTTTCCCATACCTCTGTCCTGCAGTCCTGCCCTGTTGCCATGCTGTGGTCTGTTTGTTCAGCATGCATCTTTCTGTCTGTCCTTCATTCCACAGGCACCCACATTCCTGTTTGCTACACTCATTCAATTGTGTCTGCTCCTGTTGCCCTGCTGTGTACTGTTGAGTACCTTCAACATACTACCATGCCATGTCCTTTTTATGCTGGTGCACTTGCGCAGCCAACATCTTGCGAGTAGTGCAGCTTTGGCGGTGTGGTCACTGTTGGGAAAATGCAGGGCATGCACCAGTAGATGCGTCCCTCATTCCCCAATCAGTCTGCATGCTGGCACCACACCATGCATACATAATGTGGTGAGCACATCTAAGAAAAGGTCCGCTGCAATCCGAGCAAAGCTCGTCAGAAGCAACAGACCTTCCCTGGACGTGCTCACCAACATTGTGTATGTGGCGGCCGCCCAACTGCTGACTTCATTTTTATTTTCAGCAGTCTTCCGTGACCACTGATTTCATTTTAAGTCACGCAGCATATAAACTTTCTAACCACAAAGGCTGTATTTATCTGTCCAAATAATTTGCAAAACTTAGCTTGGTGATGATTAATAACCCACTATGCAGGAATGATCTCTGACAGTGTCCCCCACCATGGTCACGGAACAGAGCGCAATCATGGTAGAGAGAGTGAGGTACAATTCCCAGCAGTTCCTACCCACCTGGATGATCTCTGCTTCCCATCCACCGGTCACCAACAGCAAGATTCACTGTAAAACATAGTATACATTTATCCCTGGTTGTCCAGTGACTGTGAGCCTACTTTGTGGTATGCTGTACTCTTTGCTGGTTGGCATCTGGAACTGAGCTTGATCTATTTGGCACCTAGTCCAGAAGGTGCGAGTAAGCAACTGTCACAGTTCAGTCTTCCAGATTCGCTGCTCAGAATACTGAGCTGGGAGAGTGTGAGTCTAACACACAAAAAAATGCAGCTCAGGCAGAGAGAGGCCCCAATGTCTTAGCAAATGTATTTTGGGGATTGATGGGGCCCCTGAACAGTCTCCCCCCCCCTTCCAAGTTCCATCTTCATGTGTGCATCACTCAATTAATAAAATGTGTCTACGTTTAAAAAAAAAAAAACTATGGGTACATAAGGAATACAAAAACAAGTATTTATATAAATGTATTTTATGAATCGTTGATTAAGGAGTTTCTGTTACTGTGGTATTAAATTTCTTCATTAAATTTTCAGGCATGATGGAGCCTATACCAACGGTGTGCCTTTGGATGGTTTGGTGAAAAATTTTATACCGTTTTTGAATTATAAGGATTTATTGGATAACGTCAAACTTCGGTCAGAAAAAAAAAAACAGCTGTTCCATAAAGATAAAGTTTGATTGATTAAAAAAAAAGTTTGAATGTATTAAAAGGTTGAAATTTACTAAACAACATTTTAATCAATAAAATAAACCGATCATGTGTAGAGAATAACCTAGGCATTATATAGCTATCTGGTTATCAAGATGGCTTCTTAAATTAAATGCTCTTCACTGGGGCAAGTAAATTAACTAAGTCACAAAAAAATAAACTCATCAAATGTTGTTTTTTTCACTGCATTTCATTAGCATTTGTTTCACTGAAACAAAAAACACCTTTTTTATTCCAGTGCATGGAAGTTTTCCTGTTAGAATATTTTTTTTAAGTTTGTTCTGTGTCATGGACAGTGTCAAACCCTCCATGGCAGTAGCAGCTCAAATTGCAAGGTACGACGTAGACCTGACCATTCCTGCCATGTTGGAGAAAATACTTCCTGTGGGACAATAACACCAAAGAAGTCAACCAGCCAGATCTGAATCATGAGCGGACCTCCTGGGCTGAGCTGTCATTTAAGGTCAGTGGATTCAGCCTCCTTTGCAAGCCTGCCAACAGCGATCCACCAGAGGGACATGAACTTAATTTAATCACTTTTATAGTGACCCACACACTGAAAATGGAGCAGTTCCCTTCCCCACTCCCCCACAGTCCACTCACTATAGCACAGTGACCCATGCTTCTCCTGTGATGGGGAAATGGAGAAAGGCACCTGTTTGTATGGGTACCGGTTGATCACATCGCGGACATAATATAGCCGAACAATTCAAAGCAGGCTAATCTTCGCTGAGTACAATGCCAGCATGGAATGATATCGCCCATCCAAAACTCATGGGCAGTGCACAGAATGAATAGGCAAAGTGCCGACCGAGACTCCAGTGCACCGAATGGTGCCTGAGGCACTATACCTGCAGCCAGCCACAATGTGATGGCCAGCCCCTCAAACCCAGCCGTGATATGGTAGACTACATCCCTGGTGTCTAGTGGACCCCCCTCCCCTACACCACCCCAGCAGGTAGATTCCCTCCGCACCCCCCCACATACCCCGACAATAGGCGGGTGGACAGCACAGCCCTCCACACACCGCCACAGCTAGCCACTCCACTGAATGGACTGCATGGGCATATATATACACCCTCATTCGGTTTGTTTAGTGGGGCGGCCAGCCACGGCGCTGTGTGGAGGGCTGTGCTGGCCGCCCACCCATTGTCAGGGTATGTTGAGGAGTGCAGGGGTGGGCACCTACCTGCTGGGGTGGTGTAGGGGAGGGGGTCCACTAGACACCAGTGATGTAGTCTACCATATCACGGCGGGTTGAGGGGGGACCAGCCATCACATTGCAACTGGCTGCAGTTATGGTGCTATGCACTGTGTACTTCTGGCCAATGAGCAGAGTTAGACTCTGAAGATATCAGCTATTTACTTAGACAAATGTAAACAAATTGAAGCATCAGTTTAGTTTCTGGACTCTTAAGGACGCTCCCTGGTGTTTCAGCAACCCCATGTCAAAGTCATAATTTGCTGCCCAGTACACGAAGGTCATGTAAACATTAACAATCCACAACAAAATACATGGGTTACCATACTTATTATGTTGGCGTGCTTGCGCAGCCAACATCTTGAGGCAGTGTGAATTTGGAGGCACCCACTGTTGGGTGAATGCAGGGCACGCACCAGTAGGTGCGTCCCTCATTCCCCAATCAGTCTGCATGCCGGCACCACACCATGCATACATAATGTGGCAAGCACATCTAAGAAAAGGTCCACTGTAATCTGAGCAAAGCTCGTCAGATGCAGCGGGCCTTTTCTGGACGTGATCGCCGACATTAGGGGCATGGCCAAATGCAGTGGTGGAGCTAGGGGGGCCAGAGCCCACCCCGGACCATTTTACCTCTGAGATTGTGCCCCCCTCCAGCCATAAACTAACAGCCTGCCTGGCACCCCTAGAGCCTGAGTAAATGGAGTAATCAGCCGTTGGTCACCGCTGAGCAAGCCTGGTGTGTGGTGCACCCCCACAGAGATTCAGGATGAATTGGCAATCATTGGCCACTGGTCATGGCAGGCGCCCCCACAGAAGCAGAGGAATCAACCGTGGAGCTTGCCTGGTGCCCCCATGAAGTGGTGGACCGCCCAACGCCGGACAAGAGTTACAGAATTTTTTTTTTTTTTTCACGGGGCATGTCAGGCCCCCAGGCACCCCCACAAAAGCAGAGGTCCTCAGCTGTAGTCTGCCCATGTCCCACTCCCTGACTCCCTACAGTCCACAATCATTGGCCATGGGTCATGGAGGGTGCCCCCACAGAAGCAAAGAACTCAGCCGTGGAGCTCGCCTGGTGCCCCCATGAAGTGGCAGAACTGCAGACACCAGCCAAGGTTTACAGAACTTTTTTTTATGGGACATGTCAGGCCCCCAGGCACCCCCACAGAAGCGGAGGTCCTCAGCTGTAGTCTGTCCATGTCCCACTCCCTAACTCCCTCCAGTCCACAATCATTGGCCACGGGTCTTAGCGGGCACCCCCACAGAAGCAGAGGAATCAGCCACAGAGCTCATCTGGTGCCCCCATGAAGTGGCAGAATTGCCGGAGCTGGCCAAGGGTTACAGAATGTTTTTTTTTTTCTTTTATGGGGCATGTTAGACCCCCAGGAACCCCCACAGAAGTGGAGGTCCTCAGCTGTAGTCTGTCGGTATCCCATTCCCTGACTCCCTCCAGTCCCAGCTCCTTCCCCTCTCTCACTCTGTAGTCGGTCCGATCGGGCTGCAGGCACCAAAAAAAATACAAACAAACTGAAGTGCACCAAAGCAATGGCATCCTCACTATCAATTAATTTGGTCATCATTCGAATCGCCACTCAAGTCTCTGGCCTACCCTGCCACCTGACTGCACAACAGCACAGTACTAAGTACAACAGTAGTTGGTTCAAAAAAATGTTTTCCACCTTTCCAGGACTGGCAGCTGCCCACCTTACTTCCTCAATGTTTGACCTGGCTACCGATCGATGGATGGTACAGAATGATTAGGAATGGACTCACTCTACACACTGACTCTCACTGGTTGATGAGTGCCTCACAGCTCGCTCTGCTCCTCTGTTGTCACCCCACCCCAGTTTCTTCCACAGATGCAACGGTCATTAATAATGACATTCAGAATCGGTTGGTCCTGTCCACTCCTGCAATGTCCCTCCATCAGCTCAGCTCTGTCCCAACTCATTGGACAACACAGTAACGGGGAATCATGCTGAGGGGGTTGTGGACTCGGGCAGGGGTTACTCTCCCCAGGCACTGCTGCTTCCAGCTCCAAGGAACGGGGACCCGACCCAGCTTCCCCCAATGCAGCCGTCCTTCAGTGGAGACAAAGATACTGAACGTAATTTAAACCTGTGTATGTTTTCAACTCATTAGGTGTCATCACACAAGGGAAATACTTTGAACTACAGAGAGCCATAAATAAATACAGGCAGGGTTCATGCTGTCTCATCTCTCAACATTTTCTCACTGAATATGGAACGCAACAAGAAAACTGTGGGGTGACAAGGGATGCTAGCTCAGAACCCGCTGTGAAAACTACTACTTTTTGTGTACCAAGTCTTGTTATGTTTGCTTGCACGCATGTGCAAGAAACATAGTGCCATCATCGGAGTTTTCGGAGGTGTGTCAGCCCTCTTCCAATTCAGTCAGTGTGTTTTCAGGCATGGCGATAGTTCTCTAGTGCCTGCTGGAGCTGTCTATGACAGCTCCAAAATGCAGTGGCATACAGTTGAAAGGGGGAGCTACACTTCAGTGAGCAGCAATCAGATATCGCCTGCTCATGCGCTCCCCTACACACACACACACAACACATATGCTGCTGCTGCTGCTCCCCCCCAACGCACACACTGTATGGCAATGAGGGGTGCCCAATCCCGTCGTCTCACTGTGTCCCAGTACAGAGTGCCATGCTGGGAGCCCACCCCAGCGTGGCAACAGATCCATGGCCAACGGGGTGCCCAATCCCCATCGGCCTTCACGCAATCCCAGTCGTTTCTGCCATGCTGGAGCCCACCCCAGCATGGCAAATGTTCCACGTTGTCTTTTAAAAACAAAAAACCCTGTAAAGAAAAAACAGTCCCTCGAGTCTTCCTGCCCCCCACAACCCACCCACCACTGTGCCCCTGCCTCCCCACCCCCTCACTCCATACTTACCTCAGGAGTCGGCGATGATCTTGTGGACCAGGAACACGTCTGCACTCTTCAAAGATGACCACGAACTGAGGAAATGCCGGTAAGCTGTGTAATGGGATAGATAGGGTTTTCAACTTTGCTGCATATCTCAGGCATTTTTGGAATTTGTGCACCAAATTTTCAACATGGGGTTTTTGGGACCCCTCCTCATGAATTCTTGCACTGTCATGGTGTTACTCGGGCCGGAAGTGTGATTTCGCAGCCACTGCGCAAAATCACCTTTCTGGAATGATTAATGAAACGACACTGCCAGTGTTCATAAGGTGGGCCCTCAAAAAGCCTATTTTAAAAATTTGGTTGAAAAATTCCTAAAAATGACTGTTTTACAATCGTGTGTTGCGCAGTTCTTACGCACGCTTGTAACTTCACGGATTTTCAATATTTTCACTCCAGATTTTCAACATTGCCATTTTACCACACCTTCTTATGAGCAGTACAGCTGTCATTTTTCACATCTCACCCAAAATGTGTTTCCGCCCATGTAGCGCACAATGGCACAGTCGGTGTCTTGAAATCAATGTCGGACACATTAAGAAAATCACAGTGACACGGTTTATGAGCAGAGGTCTTAAAATGGCTATGTTGAAAATTTGGTGAAAAATTCCTAAAATGACTGTTTTTATTTAGCGCATGCCAGAGTTCCTACACACGATCGTGTAGTTCGAAATTTTCAATATTTTCACTCCAGATTTTCAACATTGCCATTTTACCACCTCCTTATGAGCAGTACAGCTGTAATTTTTCACATCTCACCCACAACGTGTTTCTGCTCATGTAGCACAATGGTGCAGTCGGTGTGCAAAATCAATGTATGGGACACATTAAGAAAGTCACAGTGACACTGGTCATGAGCAGAGGTGTTAAGAATGGCTATGTTGAAAAAATTCTCAAAATGACTTTTAGGAGTGCACGTTGCAGTTCCTACACACGCTGGCAAGTTTGCGAATTTGTAATATTTGCACACCAGATTTTCAACAGTGCAATTTTACCGCACTTCCTTATGAGCAGTACAGCTACTATTTTTCACATCTCGCCCAAAATGTGTTTCCACACATGTAGCGCACAATGGTACAGTCGGTGTGCGAAAACAATGTTTGGGACAGATTAGAAAATCACAGTGACACTGGTCATGAGCAGAGGTCTTAAAATGGCAGGAAAAACAAACAATAGTTTCTCCTGAGAAATTTGACTATAAAAGAGGGTACTTTACAACATCTAGCATCCATTCAACTTCAGTTTGTATGGATATGATCACACTGTGAGTCAGTGTGAAAGCAAAGCAAAGCAGAGCAGCTGATCTTTTGTTTTCCTGATGTCATAATTGGGAGGATTCCTCACAGTCCACCTAGCAGCAGGGACATTTGGGACCAGAATATCCAGCACAGAGAACCAGGAGCTGGGGGACTTTTTGAGGCACAGATTGCTGGACCTAGTGGTGGCTGCAGTCTACAGAGAAGAACGCCACTCACTAATCTACAGTTTTTGTGAGGTAAGCCGGTAGGCAGGCTGTGGTGGTGAATCTTGTAGAATATTTTATATATGTGAATATGTAAGAATATGTGTGTGTGTGTGTGTGTATGTGTGTGTATATACAGAATTTTTTCCATATAGTACTTTGATACAAGTTGTGGCGCAAGTGTAAATAGGGCCAGTCATGTACAGTGCTGAACAGCTGTTTATGAATGAAACACTCCTGGAGGCTGGCAGGCTGTGGTGGTGAATGTTTTTGTATATGTGTATGTATGTGCATAAGTATGTACATATATGTATGTGTGTATGTATATGTGTACATATATATATATATATATATATATATATATATATATATATATATATATATATATATATCATACTTACAGTAGAGTAGGCAGTTTAATGTTAAACCCACATTTCTGTACATTAATAACTTTGCACGAAATGTGGAATGTGCGGTCTGTTATGGTAGATCTCTTGATTTACCATGTCGTGTTTTGGTTGGAAACAATGCATGATACAGATTTTGTAGATTTTATCTTGCGTTGAGGTCTTGCTGTCAGTGGTTGCTGAGATATTGGCAAATTAGTGTTACAAGGGTTGCTGCTGTTAATGCATCACTTAGGGTTAAAGTGACAAATGTTGAGAAATGAGACTTTAGGGTAGACCCCTAACCCCCACCACCTTCCACAGACCGACAGACACTGCAGTGGATGGGTGTTGGGGGGCTTAGTGGCTCTATCCTAACGTTTCATCTCCCTTCCAACTTTTGTTACTTTAACCCTAACTGATGCATTAACAAAAGTTTTTTGCAATAAAAAAATATATATTTAGACAGCTTTTCTTTCTTTGATACAATTTTTGGTGGCAAGATTCAAGAGTTAGAAAAGAGTCAGTCAGGATTAGACAGTGCTATGCAGTGGTGGTCATCTTTGTAGCCCTACTGGGCCATCTCCAGCAAGTGAATGTGCTTCTGAGGTGTGGGCACTAGTACTGAACTCCATACTCTAGTAGCAGCCTTACCAGTGACCTGTACAAGGGCAGTATACCCTTCTCTCTCCTACTACTGATCCTCCCCTGGATATGCATCCCAGCATCTTGTTTGCCTTTATATGTATTACCATCACTGCACAGCACTGTCTAACCATGATTGGCTTTGTTCTCACACCTGGATGGAGTTTAGCTGTATAAATTGTTTGACCAGTGCCCATACAGGGAAAACATGTATATGTTAAATATACACAAAGTTAAAGATGTAAAAATGCTCTTTTTTATATATCCGAAATAGTGGGAATCTATATGGTGTATATATGACATGCATGTGCATGGCCAATAAATGAACCATATGTTATATAGTTGTATATTACAAATGCACTTTCCAAAGTATGTTGTCCATTCACATAGCATATATATGGCTTAAATCTTCCTACTAGTTCATATATTTTTAATATACATGTAACCCCTAGGTGGCACTATCCCAAGGGCTACTATCCCTGCCTGTATGCCTAGTGACAGGTTAAGGGGCCTAGGTCTAGTCATGTGTGCCTCCACCCAGAGGTCAGGGTTTAGTAGTAGTTACACTAGCTTGGGTACAGCCCTCTGGGACACTGTGACCCCACCTTTGTTCCCGCTAGTGCCCCACACAGTACACGGGACTTATTTTCCCAATACCCCACATGTGCACACTTTTTACACATATAGATACCACTTACCCTCAACACTGATTCTGCTGCACATCTCTGAGGACCCCCTGCAAAACAAGGTTAAGCACATACACAACACAATGCACTGCTGGTTCTACATGTACTGACACCACAGACAGTATATAGTTCAATAACAACAAATCTGATTTATTTTAGGGGACAGTAACACGGGAGGGGGCAATCAGGTTGATTTAGTTTAGTAAAGTTGAAATCACAGTGCTGTGCATGCATATATGGTTCAAAAAGTCACACTCTGGGTACCCAGGATGGAGGGGGCTAGCCAGGTCCGTTGCCTGGGGTTGGCCGGCTCGTGCAGATGGATAGGGCCCTGTAGGAAGAAAATATATGCACAACACACACTTGTAGTCCAGAGCCGGATGGCTCAGTCCGTAGAAGTAAAACACACAGAAATCAGTTGATTCACATTGATTAAAGGAAAGGTGCAAGGAGATTCCCTAATTTGTACTCACAATACCCTAAGCAGAGAACCTGATAGAAGTCGTTGTTCTGGATTGCCAGAAAAGCAGGGCATGGAGATGAGACCCTCGTGACAGGGCCCAACTGCTCTGGACAGCAGATGGATTCAGTCTGATTAAATTGAGTTCAGCTTCCAGCTTCAGCTCACAACTCACAGTAAAAGGGGAGATGGAATCGCGATCCCCCACAAGCACTAGACACATTTATATGTAAAGGAAATTACTATACCAGGCAGCTGCTTCGCGGTCCTGATCACAAACACTGCAAATTACCCTGGAGCACACATTGCATCAGCAGTACCTGACTGGCCGATCGCTCTTCAGCACAATCTTAGGTCTTCTTCAGGTTAAGCCTGGTTTCCACACTTCTGTCATCCTCCTTCCTCACACACTTCGATTGAGTCTGAACTAGCACTCACAACGGCTGCAGGCTGACTTCAGGGCCTCCCACGTGCTTTCCACCTGAACTACACACCGCAGCAAGAGAAGAACTCCTTCTCTCTTCACTGTCATTACCAAACTGGCTTGCCAGCCACAGTGCAGGGCATTTTCTTTGGGTTCCTTCCAGTTCGGTTGGCTGATTCGGCTGTCAGTCACAGTAGTGCTCCTTCTGTTGGTGCAAAAAGGCACCAAGGTCCAAACTACATTTCCCAGAGGCACTAGCCATACATTGCTCTTTTGTAGCATGCTCCAGGTGAGAGTCCAAGTTCTGGCTAGCTCAAGCAGTCTCCATTTTATGGCTACCCGAACCCAACTGGCCCAGCTCAGCAGTTGAAGTTCAAAATGGAGAGGCCAAGCACACAGAGTCCCAGCAGCAATAAAGACAGGTTAAACAATCTGTATTTTCATTATCACTCTAAACAAATCCTGGCAAACACATCTTTCAATTAAGTTCCCTCTGCGCTATTAGCGACTGCAGAAACAGAGCGATTAGGCAACAGCTCGGTCGGGATTCGAGCATTAAACACACAGTCCCCCCATTCAAACTAATTTAGCATGTGAGCAGGCAGCTCTTAAAGAGACAGTACTAGAGGCTCTAAAAGCACTCACAGTTAAGTGGCTTAAACGCTGAACACCATTCAGGCTGAGAACACTTAGCCAGCTCCTAGAAGACTTTTGCAACCCCCATTTGCAGGAGGGTTACATATACAAAAGGTGTCAATTTGAGTATATTTAAAATACAGTTGCAGCTACTTATGGGAAATGAATATTTTATTTCTGCATGGGTGCTGCTCCTTGCCCACCTCCAACCGGGGTTTTAAAAAAAAAAAAGAAAAGAAACCCCCCTAAGGAAGGAGTTTACTTCACCTAGTAAAGGCTAGCAGTGGTCCAGCTGTACAAAGCGTCCAAGGGTTCCATGCCTGAGTGGTAAGTCCCTTACCAGTACTTTACAAAACTGGTTGGGAAGTTGTCATGGAGGCAGGAGTTTTCTTACAAATTGCTAAAATGAGTTAAATTCAATAAACTTCTAGATGAACGCTCTCCTTAGCTGGCTTTTTCTTTGTTATTGTGAAAGGAAGGAAGTAGTTGCATTGCATACTGAACTCTCGCTGAGTGCCAACACAGCCTCTGAGCCCCCCATCAAAAGAAGCATAGCAATATTTTCAGCCAGCTTTCATCCTATGCGTCTGTTTATTTATTAATTTATTTAAAGTTTCAGAATTACAACCTTTGCGTCAGAGACTCCTTTACAAAGGCTCTACGTCTGGACAGACAAACAGATTAAGCAAGATAACAGCATGTATTATTACACAGTGATATACAAAGGAGAGAACAAAATGACAAATACAAATTCATAAGCTGAATGGTATCTTAGGGGTTGTTTTTGCAGCCCTGGTCAATAGAACATGCAGCATAATGTGAATTCATGAGAGCCTATCAGCACTTGCTGAAGTTAGGTATCATCTCAGGTTGGATAATCAACCCAGCGACTAGGTTGAGTAGTGTGCTTGGGTGCACCTACATGTCTCTGAATCTAAGAGGTGTCTCTTAATGCTGGCTTTGAACAGGCTTAGTTGTGGGGCCTGGGAGATGGGTGGGGGGAGATCATTGAGCCAGGTGGGTGCCCGATAACCAAAAGACCTTTGGCCTAACGTGGTCCTTCTGAGGGGGATTAGGGTATGCGTTTTAGCTGGGTGTCTTGGGGTGCTCCTGTGGATGTTAAGTTTTACTTGGGGGTGAAGGCCAGTGGGTGCTATCCTCAGTAGGATTTTCTTGGCTTGGAGGCAGGCATGGTATTTTAGCCTACCTGTGAAAGTTAGCCAGTTGACTTTTTTGTAGAGGTCGCAGGTGTGTGTAAGTCTGTCACTTTCTGTGACCAGGCGGCTGGCTTTGTTAAGGGCAAGACTGATTCGATTAAGGGCCAAGAGGTCAGCCGCTCCATATATTATGATTCCATAGTCTACCAATGATAGAACCGAGCTGTTCACTGCCAGGCGTAGGGCTTGGGGTGTGAGGCATTGTCTATGCCTAAAGAGTGTCCCTAGTCTGGCATTTACTGTGGCAGAGGGTTGGTTGATGTGTGTGTGTGGTAGGTGAGTGATGAGTCAAGAGTGATGCCAAGATATTTGAAGTGTGATTCTTGGTCAATTTCGGTGCCCTGGTGGTTGGAGATGTTTAGTTGGGAGCTATTGTAGGGGCTTTGTCGGTGCGAAAAGATCATAGATTTTGTTTTGCTATAGTTTAGTACTAACCGGTGCTTTATGAACCAGTGTTCTAGTTCCTGGAAGTGAGTTTGGATGTTGTATTGGAGGGCAACTGGTGTGGTGTCCTTCCAATAGACTACTGCATCATCTGTGTATAGCAGTAGTTTACCACTGCATGCGCTTGGGATGAAGTTAAGGAAGAGGGTGAATAGTAGTGAGCCTAGGATTGATCCTTGGGGTACACCCGACTGGACTGTGAGTTTGGAGGATAGGGTGGTGTTTATTTTCACTTCTTGTGTTCAGTCTGTGAGGTAGTTTTTGAACTAGTGTATTGCGTCTGGGGCTAGGTTGAGGGAGGGAAGTAGATGTAACAGTAGATCATGACTTACAGTGTCAAACACTTTAGTTAGATCAACGAAGATTGAGCCTGCTAGTTCCCCTGTGTCAAGGGCTTTGTGGACGTAGGATGTCAGCGCGAGAAGTGCCGTGGTGGTGCTATGTCCTGTTCTGAAACTGTGTTGTTCTTGGCAGAGCAGGGAGTGCATTGTCAGGTACTCAGTGAGTTGGTCTGACACTATTCTTTCTAGAGCTTTTGAGAGAGGGGGAAGTATCGTGATCGGCCTGTAGTAGCCAGGGTCAGTTGGGTCACCCTTTTTAGTATAGATGTGATAATACCCTTCTTCCATATAGTTGGGAATTGCCCTAGATATAATGATTGGTTGAATATTTTAGTGAGGTGAGGGATGGTCACGTCTAGCATAAGTCGGAGGATCTTGAGGTCTAGAGTGTCACTGCTATATCTTTTGTTTTTTAAGACTTTTGTGAAGTAGTGTTTGGTCTTATTGCAGGAGATTGCTTCGAAACTAAAAGGTGGGAAGCTGTGCCTAGTGGAGGGGGTGGGTGGAACCATATTGGGTGGGTCAAAGAAGTTTGGTGGGAGTATGTGGCTGAGGTCTGTGAAGGAGTTATTCAGAACATTAGCTATTAAGGAGGGGTCTTGTGTGGGAGTACCATTATAGATTATTTGAGTAGGTGGTCGTTTTTCAGTTTTCCCACATAGTTCTTTGATGTTGCTCCAAAACTTGTTCCTTGAGCTCCAGGATGAGGTTAGGGCTTGTTTGTAGTGGCTGGCTTTTGCTAGTCGAATAGCCCTGGTGCACTTATTTCTAGCCTACCTATAGAGCTGTCTGTCATGGGGGACATTGGAGTTGAGTGCCTTATACCACAGAGTATCTCTATGGTGCATATGGTCTAGCAGGGGTTGTGTGATCCACGGTGTGTCCCTTGATTTTAGAAACTTTTTGGTGAGTGGGGCATGTTTATCCCAGGCTGCATTGAAGATATTTATAAAGGAGGTGAGGGCTTCATCAATGGATAGGGCGGTTTGGACTGGAGACCAGTCACTGGTGGAGAGAGAGTGGATTATCTTAGATATTGTTCCCTGTTTGAGGTGCCTTTGGTAGGATATTTTGGGACGTTTAGGAGGGCTCTTGTTGGACCAGGAGCAGGATAGGGGAGAGTGGTCACTAAGGACATCCGGGAGGACTTTGACGTTAGATAGGTGATTGGGGGAGTTTGTCAGGATTAGGTCAAGGACTGTGTGCATTCCTGTCCTGGGGTCCTGTCTTGTGGGGGTCTGGACTACTTGCATCAGATTGTGTGCAGTTGCTGCATCTTTAAAGGAGTCTGCTGCCTTTGATAACCAGTTTACATTGAAATCACCCATTAATATGAAATCACTTCTGGGGGGGAGCATCGCTATATTTGCCATTATGGAGTCAAAGGCTGCTTTTTGGTTGTTGGGTATGTAAACTGACATTATATATATAGTGGTTTCCCGTGGGTGCTGATTGTTGCCTTGATAGTGACTGCTTGGGCACCGTGTTTTGGGGTTGGCAAGGGGACTAGTAGGGGTTGAAATTTTAGTCTGGCATAGATGGCGCATCCGCCTCCCCTCTTACCCTCTCTATCTTCCCTGAAGATAATGTAGTCATTCAGTGCAACTGCGGAGTCCGGAATGTGTGTATTTAACCATGTTTCTGATAGAGCAAGGATGTCTGGTGAGTGTAGTGCAACCCACCCTTGCAATAGAGTTAGCTTTTTTGGAAGGCTGTGTATGTTTAATGAGACCAGAAGCAAACCTGCATTACTCTGAATTTTTGCTCAAGTAGCCAGGGCCGGCGCTGGGTTGGGGTGTACAGTATATCACCTGCCAGGAGTAATAGTAGTAGGAGCGCGTGTCTGAGTACTGTTAGCCAAAGTCGTTTTGAAATGTTTTTGTTGTTGCGTGAGCTAGTGTTGATTTTAGGTGGTTTGCATGGCATGGGAATGGATTGGATTAGCAGGGCTTTTTGTCCTAGTGTAAGGTGGGGAATAGGGTTATTGAGGAGGTGGGTGTAGGATTGTGGTGCAAGGATTGCCTGCGCGGGCCCACTTATGGTGCAGCTTAGGCTCAATGTTATGTTTGAAAAGTGATACTGGTGAATTTGACCATTAGCTGGGGAGTTGTTGCTGTGAAAGGAGGGAGGGAGAGAGTGGGTAGCAAATACTAGGGTTAGCAGGAGGTGTAATAGTTTCATTTGGCTGCTTAACATGTTATCTTGTTAGCAGGAATCAGTTTTATTTCTGTTTTTTTTTTTTTCCTTATATTCTTCTAAGAGAGCCCCCTAGTGTTTACTTCGCATAACCAGCAAATGGAAAAGTGAGCTGATAGGTTTTTGCGCTCACGTGATGCAGCCTATAAAGCTGAGTGTCGACCAAGAGTGGTGGTGGAGGCGGTGAGCAGTGCTGGCAGGGCCTAAATCCCGCTGGTAAAGGAGCTATCCTGAGGTAGGCAAGCTATGCCGCTGCTACTGTCAATGCCAGCGCGACAACATTCCGCATTGACGAATGCTTGTTTCTTTGTGTGCCTTGTGTGCCTTTATGTCCTGTCCCAGGGTATACTCCTTTTGTGCAGGTGGGCATGCATTGACACTGACCTACATATCTCATTGGCCTCAATTACACAGGCCTCATGTGTTGTCTGAACTGTGCACACCCCTCCACGGGCTCCACCGCACAGGTCTATGCAACTGCCTGCATTCAGGCTCTGTTGCTGGCATGCACAACTGGGTGCTGCGCTCCCCACATCCCTCTGGCACCCTGCTCATGTGCTGGCTGCTGCTTTTGGTAGCTCTGCCTGCCCTGTGTCAGGCCTTAAATGCACCGTCTCATGGTCTGTTCTGTGGTTTTGTGTGTTCAGTGCTGGTCACTCCCCCCCGCACACGCTGCACTGTTCCCCATGTCTTGTGCATTCTTCATGTGTCACCCATGTGTGCCTGTTGTGCCTGCTGCATGTCTTTGAATGTGTGACATGCCCCCCCTCCCATCACCTTTGCTGTGTGACTCTCTGGCATTGGCTGGGACGATTGCCTTTGCCTGTGCCATGGTGTTTCCCTAGTGCCCCCTAGTGGATGTACCGTGCCCTTTTCATACCTGCAGTGCTCTGTAGGTGGAACATATCCAGGTTGCTCTTTCTTTTATGCTGTGCATGCTCAGATGTGCTGCCACACACTCCTCCTGGCTACTTAGTGGTATTTCCTGGTGTGGCCCACCTCCTATTTGTCATGCACACTGCCTGTTGTGCGCCATCTTTTCTTTGGAACATCCGATCATGCAAGGGATCCATTATGGGACTCAGGATGGGCATTCTATTGGATGCCCACCTGTGGCCCGCACTCTGCCCTCTATAGCCACATTCCTCAGCCACACAGCTGTCCACCGGGGGGGGGGCCTGGACAGGTGGCCTGCGTTAGTGAATACCAGCCTGTGCATGCATGTGCAGGGTTGTGGCGAGCTATGTGCATTTCATGCATAGTTTGTGCATAGATCCCTCAGTTTAAACAAAAAAGAATACACATCAAGATGTGCATGTAAAGCATTTTATAGCAGGTAGTTCTACACAAAAGTCTCACTGAATCCTCCCCGGATCAAAGGTTAACTTTTATGTTAAAGATTAACTTTTTGTTTTTCAATACTGACCTGTTTACTGTTTATATTTCCTGTATTATTAATGTACCCAGTTCTACAGTGGAATGTCACGTAGTGGGGACCCCCCCCGACAGCTTTCACTACAGATACGGAACCCCATGTGCACATGATCAGCTGCCCAATCCTACAGCTGCGCACTGTAGGAACTATGCATGAATGCCTACACATAGGCATTCCCTCAGTAGAATGCTGCACAGTGGTGTTCCACTCACCCCTGGCAGCATGCACCACTGGTGTGTTACTGCCTTGCATGAAGGATCCTGCAGCTGACAGCATGGTGCCACACAGGAGGAATGCAAGGGGTGTGCCATGGGCACACTCCATGCACAATGGCTCTGCGTGCCAGGACAGGGCTTGCAAATTTATGTAAGGGGGAACCTGCCATACACATTTATGCACCCCCCAAAAGGTCACCGGTGGGCAGTGGTGGCATTGGCACCCATCCCGCACATGACTGCCACATACCGCTGGGCTACATAGGAAGATGGGATGGCCATTCTGGAAAATGCCTATTGCTTATTCTGGGTAGTCTGGGTGATGTCCCAAGCTCCCCTGCCTGATCATGCAAAAGATTCACTATGGGACCAGGATGAGCATCCCACTGGATGCCCACCTGCGGCCTGCACTCCCCCCCCACAACACCATTTTCCTCAGCCATGCAGCTGTGTGCTTGAGGTATGGACAGGCAGCCAGCATTAGTGAATGCCAGCTTGCAAATGCCTGTGCTGGAGTACGGACCTGCGTGGTGAGTTATGTGCATTTCGTGCATAGTTACATAGATACATAGATACACAGATGTTGTCAGTAGATAAGGGCCTCTGGGTCACCTAGTCCGCCCTTGATTGCTAGTACTGTGCTTCATCAAAATTCATGCATAGGGCACCCTGGGCAGTCCAGCTGTGTGCCCTGGGGCATGTACATGCTCCATTCAGTAAGGCATGGAGTGCAGCACCAAGGTATACAACCAGGAATCCAGCTGTAAACTTTACGCACCCTCTCCAATGGACACATGCCAGTGGCAGCATCAGGGCTCCTGCCATGCTGCTGCATCAGTCCACTGAGCTACCTGGGAGGGCTGGAGGCAACCGTTTGGACAAATGCCTGGTATTTGTTCCCAGAGTGGGCCACACCTTCCCATGCTCCCCTGCCCCTGCACAGCAGGTGATCCACTGTGGGATGCAGGATGAGCATCCTATTGGTTGCCCTCCTGCACCCCACACTCCACCCCTGCAGAACTCTGGGCAATCTCCATGTGGCTGTGCATTGGGGGGCAGTGCCACAGACAGGCAGCCTGCAATGATGAATACTGACTGGTCTGCATCTGTCCTGGTATGCAGATGGTGTGCAGGCTTTTACATGTAAATTTTCGTAGTTTGTGCATAATCCCAAATATGAGGGTTTTCATTTGCATAAGCTAAATAGTTACAAAGAAAACTGTGTTTACACTAAAAAATAACAATAATGTGTGTAAAATGTACTTTTTTGCATTGCACCTCATTTCATTTTTATTTGCAGCTTACCACAAGTTTAATTAAGAGAAACCAAATGTTCTCCATAGACCCCTTCTCTTACCAAACCTGCTCCCTTTGCTCTGTATCGATCCAGCCCATTAAAACCTTTCTGCATGCCACAGTAACACAATCTGTTGTCTGAATATTAAACAACAGCCCATCGCTGTGTCCCTCCTTGGAGGCTGCTAAGTGAGATCCCATTTTTTACAGCATGCGAGTCGTGTCTCATATTAGAGTGATGCAATTTTAAAGGGCATCTTTCAGGCACAAACTAGCTTTTTTCACACTTGACTGATTGCACAAATAACTATGATTAAAGGTCAGGTGTCTGGGTTTTCCGAGTTTTTTTTCTCTTTAAAAATGTGTGCGTGAATGAAAATCTGGTGAGTTAACACAGCATGAAATTGTTATGCAGTTATGAGTCTTTAAGGACAACTAAGTATCAATTTATTCCTGGGTGGGATAAAAATATTTCAATGTTACAGACCATTATATGTTGGCTCCCAGCTGTGAAAGGTCACTGGGTGCACTCAGTCAACCGTTGCACCCTCAAGGTCAATTGTAGTGTTGGACTCTGGTCATACAAGTTCTAATATTTAATTTTTGGAGTAGTTATCCACTCCTGTTCACAAACCTACTCTATCCAGGTATGGCAGTTCATTAGAGACCCCTTTTACTTCATTCACGTGCCTTCCCCAAGTTTTTCAGCACTTTTTACTAACTTGCAGCTTAGAAGTGTCAGTGCCTCAGCTGTTTCCATGCTTACTTCTGGGGCCAGAAGTTCAGAAGGTTGTAGGTTCTAGTCTCACACAGAGAACCTGGGCTAATTCCCAATACTGACACTGTAGTGCTGAGCTGCTGAGGTGCTGTCCTTTGTATAAGATGTTAAACTGAGGTTACCTTCTGCCCATCTCTTGTGGCTGCCCAGGTGGAAGTTAAGGACCCCAAGGCACATAGCATAACAGAAGATTTTTCATGGTGCCAAGTTTTCCCTGACTGGCATTCTCCTGTGAATGAAATAGGTCCATGTAATCCCCTCCCAAGACACTCCTGGAAACAAGGTGTTACAGTTCAGTAATATTGCTGGTCAAAAATGACAAATATATCAATCAATCAGAAAATAAATAAAACAAATATACTTACCCAATGGGCCAGTATAAAAAACTTTATATCTTTTTTTTCTCTGACTTCATAGGGGACTTATTATGATAGCATACTGTAGTGCCAACCATGGCAACAGAGATGCAGTAGACAAATAAATTTATGGACAGAAAAAGTCTTGAGTTACATCTAGTCAACCCTGTTCCTACGGAAGTCCCTGACAGTTCTTACCTACAGCAAGTCCCAACCAGGCAGTAACGGCACAACCACAACAAGTATGAGATCAGTATATTTATGTACTGATTTATTTCATTGGTTAGTTATTTAGTTTTTGAACAGGCAGGTGCACTAGACAATAATGTGATTATAGTATTTTCAGGCGCAAGCCAGGAGAATTTCAAACATCTGACAGGTTTACAGTTTTACATAATGGCACAGGTAACATTGAAAACAATGGTGACAAAAATTAACAGTAGTACAAAGCACAGTAGAAAGCAAGCAATGCATTACAACTCATCTGCAACAAAACTTTAGTACATTGACTGTGGCAGATAAGCAAAAAGTACAAATCCTAGAACAGTACAACAGACACAATAATATTTAGCAGAGAAGCTTTAAGAGCACCTTTTGTGGTATTGGTGCTCCTACCCACGAAGGACCCTTACCTGGCTCTGAGTTTGAGGGTATAAAAAAATAATATTTAAAGTGCAGCATTTTTAGGAGGGAAAGGATCTTATTTTGGTTTGGAGGAGTCAAGCCGTTGATCCCTCCCACTTCTTGGTTCAGAGACACTCCCCCATAAGGTTCCATATTCTGACAGTGACTATAGGAACAACAAAAAAATGGAAAGGAACCTGGGGGTAATCATATCAGATAACCTTAAGGTTGGCAAGCAATGTGAGAAGGCAGTAGGGAGGGCTGGGGGGATGCTGGGATGTATACGGAGAGGCATCACCCGTAGAAAACAGGAAGTTGTTATCCCTCTGTACAGACACTTGGTGAGACCCCATCTGGAGTACTGCACCCAGTTCTGGAGACTCTCTCTCCACAAGGATATAGATGGGATGGAGGCAGTCCAGAGTAGGGCAACTAAAATGGTGCAACGCCTGCAATAGAGGCCACATGAGGAGAGACTAAAGGAGCTTAATGTGTATACCCTTGAGGAAAGGAGGGAGAGGATATGATAGAAACTTTTAAGTACCTCAGTGGAATCAACAAAATCCAAGAGGGTAGCATCATTCAGAAAAAGAGATGTGCAAGAACAAGGGGACACAGTTTGAAGATGGGGGAGCTGCTCAGGGGTAATGTGAGGAAGTATTTTTTTACAGAGAGGGTGGTGGATACATGGATCAGCCTTCCTGAGGAGGTTGTGGGGTCTAAAACTGTGGGAGAATTCAAGAATGCATGGGACAGACATAAGGCAATTCTTGTTGGGGGGTAGGAAGAAATAGGCTGTTGGTTAACTAGGATCTGCAGCTTAGCCTATAGGTAGAGAAATGGGCAGACTAGGTGGGCCAAGCAGTCCTTATCTGCCATCAAAGCCTATGACATCACAATTTGCTTGTATGGGGGCAGCTCCATAGACATGTTTGGAGCACATCCCTCCCACAAACACATTGTGATGTCAGACTATGTAACAGCATGGGGACATTTTGACAAGAGCATGAAAGGTGCTCTTGAAAGCAGTATTACTAATTAGGCAGCAAAATCATTTCACCCTACCTTTTATTAGCAGTTATGTATTCCTGATAATCTTAGATTCTTCATTGGGGTGTTTTAATTTCAATCAGCTGTTTAAAGACCATGCTTAATTACAACCATTGTAATTTGCATGGATTAAGAATAAAGATGGCAGCCCCCCAGCAATTTTTAAAACTCTTCTACCCAGAAATCACACACTAATTATACCAACTGTATTTATAATGCATATATGTCAGGATGTTGCCGGCACATGTTTCTGATGGTTAGCAGCACAGCACCACTCTGATCTGCTTTCATCCATGATGGTAGACCTGGCAAAGGACCAATTACTTTTAAGAACTTCAAAATCCTCTATCTTGCCTCAGGAACAAAGTAAAGCAAAAAGAAAATCAGATATATTGATGTTTTGATTTGTCCTGTCAATCAATTTTTTAAAATCTGTGTTATCTAGTACCGCTGCTTTAAGAACTTATGAAGCTCTCTTTTGAAACATGGGTGGGACTGAGAGAACTTAAGGTTAGATGGAAGGGAGTTCCAGAGCTGCAGGGCAAAGGAGGCTAATGCTTGCTCACCAACGTTAGAGTGTTTAGAATCGGGAAAGACATATGTTTTCAGAACAGATCACAGAACAAGAACTTGGAAATAAATAAAAACTAATGAAGGGGGCACAGTATAAAACCTACAAACGCTGATGTTACATGCAATTGCAATCAATGCAATTGCTATAAATATAATGACTTTTGTATATTTAATTTTAGTAAATGCCCATGCTCTGTATAAAGGAAGCCTTTCATTTTTGCAAACGGCTAGCAAATGTTCTCCATATCACTTTATGCTGCCGCAAATGGGTTTTGCAAATATTCAAATATAAAACATATGATTTTACCATGGCTGTGTCATTCTCGTACCAGGAAATTGCTTGTATTGTCTTGAGCAGATCCATCAAGGCAACACTGCTATTTGAGTAAGCAGTAACAGTTAATATTTCTGTGCTCATGGAAAATTGGAAGTGAAAATGTAGTGGAAAGCACTTTTATTGCAGAGTCAGATGATTTTGGAACTCAGTAGGACAAAGCTGTTTCAGGACTTTTTTTCTTAGTACACTGTTCAGGTGAGAGATGACTTCAAACTAACATCCTGGATTTTAGTAAGTCAGATTTCAAAAAGATGGGTGAGGAGCAAAGGAGTCACCTGACAAGCATCTATGGGGATATTGGGTGGACTGAAGGTGGTCCATCATCAAAGAAGGAATAATGGTAACCACAAGGGGGAACACTAGGCTCAAGGGCAAACCTCAAGGTCCAAAGCACCCAGTTAGTTTAGCTCAGAGGTCACCCAGACAGTAAGAGATAAGAGGTAAGCCTACAAGAAGTTCAAGGAGGCCCCAGAGAGAGGAGGACCGGGAAGACAACCTGAAGATGGCTAGCATAGCAGATAGGATAGTTCAGTGGGCTAAAACTCAGAAGAAACTGCAGATAACTGTGGGAATTAAACAGGATGAAAATGCCTTTTTTTCACTATATTAGTGAAAAAAGGGTCAAGAAAGATGGGATTGTTGTTAGTTCATGAAAGGGGACTGGGGTAGAGGAGAATAGGGGCAAAGCAGAGGTACTAAATGAGTATTTCTGCCTGATGTTTACCAGGGAGAGGGACCAACTGGTGCCTCTAGGGGGAAGAAGGGGAGATGGGGGGGAGGAAAGAGCACAGATGTTTTGATATAGGTGGATAGGATGAAGAAAGGGTTGTTAGCATTAAGGGTAGCTAAATCCCCATTACCAAATGGTATACAGTCAAGGATGCTGAAGGAGCTGGCCAAGGAGCTTGCAGGTCCCTTGGCTGACCTGCTCATTAGTTCACTAGCATCGGGAGTGGTACTGCAGGACTGGAGAATGGCACATGTAGTGTCCCTCCATAAGAGCAGTTCCAAGGATGACCTGGGGAACTATAGACCAGTCAGTCTGGTCTTAATCATGTGCAAGGTTCTAGAGACCATACTTAAGGAGAGGTTATTTATTTATTTATGAAAATGGTACTAGGAAGAACATACCAAGCAGCAAGTGCACATTTCCAGATGCATCCTGGGGGAGAGGGGGGACAGTTACGGAGAAATCAGGCAAAGTACATAAATAGAAATACAAAATGAAGTAGCAGCAAGCAGTTAAGGGGAAGAGTTAACAAGTACAATGCAGAAGCATCAGAATACAGCAGAATTACAACAAATTACAAAAATTTACAGCAATAATAATACAGTTTGTACGTATAATACAGGTTTATGGCAGATAAAATGTTTACAGTTATTTACAGGCCTACAGCAGGGAAACACCCATTGGCAGCGGAACCAGAGCTGAAAGATACCTACAGTAGGGGAGGGTAGCAGGAGGGTTAGAAATAGGTGCAGAGGGTAATGAAAGAGTTTTTAATGAGGGACTTGTGAACCCATGGGAAGGGGACAAAACAAATATGGCTTGGGAGGATGTTACAAAGGTTTGGGAACCTGTAGGAAAAGGCAGCCTGACCTGCTGAGGAGGTCCAATGGGGGACAAACATATAAGGTGAATGGGTCAGAGTTTCTGAGCGAATAGGAGCAAGCGGGAAGGGTGGACAGGGAGGAGGATAGATTGGAAGGCAGGGAAGGGGACCAGAATTTAGCCACAAAGCTGGCACAATTGGTATGTCATCTGTCCTCTAATAAGGGAGTGATAGAGATTGGTAGAGGGTAAAGTGGTGAGTGCAGGGAGGACAGTCAAGGGTGAAGTGGCAGAAGGAGCAGAAAAGTGTGTCCAGTCTGATTAATGAGGAAGATGGAGCAGCACAGTATACCATGTCCCCATAGTCGAAAAAGAGGAGAGTCATTTTCTGTACAATAGACTGGTGTGCCGGCAAAGGGATACAACCCCGTTGCATCCCTTTAATACCCTGGGTAATAAAATAACTGGATGAGAATGGCCTCCATGATGAGTGGCAACATGGGTTTATAGAAAGGAGATCATGTCAGACAAATCTGATTGACTTCTTTAACTGTGTCTCTAAAACAGTGGACAGGGGCCAAGCAGTGAAGATCCTTTAATGGATTTTAACAAGGACTTTGACTCTGTACCCCACAAGAGGTAGAACAGGAAGTTAGTGAATCTAGGGGTTGGTGAGAAGTTGACCAGGTGGGTGGAAAACTGGCTGAGTGGCAGGACCCAGAGTGTGGTGGTGGAAGGTGAGCTCACCAGCACCAGGTAGGTCACTGCCCATTTCCTCCTTGCAGGTCCAGCTCTTGCTCAAGACTCTCTGACTGTTTCTTGCATCTCTGGACTCCACCTCCCCCCCCACACTTTGTCTTCTCCCATAAAAGCTAGCCACAACAATCCATATATATAAATGTCAGCTGAAAAGTTGTTTCTTTTTCTACCTCCCTAACTGTTGCAGTTTGAGAACTGCGAAGCAGGAAACGACTATCTACAGCAGCTGCTAAGGGGCATGTTTGCTCCCAGTCAAGCCAGCCATTTAATTTAAATGAAACAAAGAAAGTGATTAGACAAGAGAAAGGTAAAAACAATAAAATAAAAGTACACACCAAAAAAATGTATCTTGGGAGGGTAGAGGGCCAAAAAACATCACACTACATCACCCAATATGGGACAGGTCATTCCCAGTCGCTCCATCTGAAACTGGGTGACCAAACTAAGAAATATGAAAAAAAAAAAAAAAAAACATGGTTTTGAGTGTGTGTGTGTGTGTGTGTGTGTGGCTGGGGAGTGGAGACACACACAGACACTAATCTCCTTAAGTGCCTTTTAGTTAAAGACCTACATTTCAAGACAATGGCAAGGACTGTTTGTTTATTTCTACTGATCATAGTTTTTTATGTACATTTCATATATGCATTTTTTAATTAACTTTTTTATGGTAGGCCCATTTTATATGCACACTAAGACACTCCGAGGTGTAGGTTATGGCCTGATAAGAACACTTTCCAGGTGATAAAGGCACTCGGTGCAAGCACCTCGTGCCTCATAATGCACCTGGGGTATGCTCTTATCAGACCATAACCCACACCTCGTTGTGTCTTACTGCTTGCTTAAACCACACCCTTCTAGACTGGATTCTCTCCTCCCACCCACACTGCTTGATTGCTTCAGGTATATTGCATGATGCTTTTAGTGATCATAGTATGACGAATTGTGCCAGAAAAGTTCAGCATCCCCATCCCCCCTCAAGTATATCTGGTCTTGGTCCCTACAGTCATTGAACTGGCAGTATAGCTTAGAGGTTAGAGTAGTGAGCTGTGAATGAGCTTGATACATCCATCAGACCTGGGTTTGAGTCTCACAACCTCCACTTGCATACTGCATTACTCTGAGCAAGACACTTAACTGGCCTAAAGCTCCCGTGTCGCTCCTGAAAACAGGAACTTGTGCCTAGTGGGCCTTACCTGGTTAGCAAAGAATAACTAAATAAACAAACACAGATGCTCTACTAAGTGACTTGTATGCAACAAATTGGTTGCCCATGCTCACTGCACCTGATATAGACATTGCCCTTTCCCTCTTTCATTCGATCTTAACCTCTATCTGGGACAAACTTGTCACTGTCCAGAAGACCAGGGTTAAGACTTCCCACCATCCTTCAATCAACCTTGTCCTAATCGATTTGTGCCAGACTCAGATCAAGCCTGGCTTCAGTTCTAATTCTGCTGTTCTCTGTCTAACCTTCACTCCTACAGAGCACTTAGAGGAACTCATGCACAAAGGCCACTCGAACTGTTAAATCCTTGTACTTCAAAGCCAACCTCCAAAATAATATCAAGTGCCCTGACAAGTTTTGGAAGGTGATCCAGTCTCTGTTTGAGCCCTCAGCCCAATCTGCTTCTCCTGTCCTTTCAGTAGTCCTTTTTTATGCATGTTGATGGCATCCTTACTGATCATAGGGTAACAACCAGATATACTTCTGAAGAGAATCTTTTTATTTTCGGCAAACTCAGTAATATCACTGTTTAGCATACCTGAATCAAGTACTGTGTTATTATCATTCTCTGTTTATTTTATTTAATCATTTGGTGACCGGGAAAGGAACACTTAGACAAGGCTCATCTCCAGGTGCAACCCAGGGGAAGGGGAACATGGAATGAAGTATACAGTTATAATGGTACACAACTAATACATTACATGATAAATAGTCCAGCATACTGCAGTATACAATGCGATAGTACAGGACACATACAAGTATAACAGTACAATTATAATAGTACAAGAAACATACAATTACAGTGGTGCACTACAGGAAGCAACTACAGTAATACATTTCATAATCACTAATACAACACAACAGGCTACTCAGATATATAAGGTACATGGAGGGTATCGGTGTAAGTGAGGAACAACAAGGAGAAGAGTAAATACAATTGGGAACAAAGAGTTAAGTGCTATGTGATGTTATGGGAACAAATTAACTCCTCAATGAACTCTCTGGTACCCTTGCCATGGTTTTCAATGCATCTCTTAAATCGGGAGTGTTCCCAGATTTATGGAAGCCAGCAAATGTCACACATGTCTTTAAAGCAGGAGACAAGACACAAACATCTAACTACAGAGCCATCTCCATCCTCCTTCCCCTATCTAAAGTACTCAGAAGAATGGTCTCAGAGCAACTTACGGAATACCTAGGTAAACATAATCTACTCTGCACACAGCAGCATGGCTTATGAAAAAAGCACCCCACACTCACTGCACTAGTGGACTACTCATCCCACTTATATATCACATTGGATAATGGGCATGCAGTTGGTTCCGTCTTCATCGATCTTATGAAGACCTTTGACTCTGTAAATCACAACCTCCTCCTAAGCTGCCTTCTATCCACAGGTCTATCCCCTGAGATGGCAAATTGGTTTGGCAGCTACCTCACCAACAGGACACAATGAGTCAAAATAGGTGATACCCTATCTGCAGCTAATGGGGTGACCCTTGGGATTCTGCAGGGGTCAATCCTTGGTCCTCTACTCTTTAGCATTTTCATCAACTCAGCCCCGAAAGCATGCTCAGCAAGCACAGTTCTCTATGCTGATGACACAGTAATATCAGTCGGTGGTAAAGACCTCCACTACATCACAATAGATCTCCAAAGCAGCTTCCTTAAACTTGAATCGTGGTTCATAGAAAACAAACTACTGTTAAATGTCAAAAAAATTAAGAGTATGCTTTTCCCCACCTCTCAAAACAAGAATGAAATACCTGCTACTGCTGATACATAACCAAAAGGGCGGGATTCTAGACCAAGTCACCAAGTTCAAACATCTCAGCATCATGTTTGAAGACACCCTCACCTTCTCAAGCCACATAGACTCAGTTATCAAGGCTGCAAATGCAAAGCTGAGCACGCTTTACCATCATAGACACTCAATGACTCCTGATGCTCTCAAACTAGCCACTAGTAGTTCAATACTGTCTACCATAAACTACGGATTGCCTATTTATGGGGTGGGCACAAAAACAGCCCTAAACAGGATCAGCACATTCCTCAATAAAGCCTGCCGCCTCACTCTGGGGGCTGCCATTGACACCCATACCTGCATGCTCTACAAAGACACTGGTGGCTCCCACTCAGACTTAGAGGGCAATATCAAACATGCCTGCTTCTGAAAAAGGTGCTGCTGGGTCTGTCGTCTTCAACACTGAGAGGCCACTTTAGGCTGGATGTCCCTATGAAATTTACCTAAAGTACGGCCACTGACAGGATGATGGTTCCCTTCAAAAGGACGAAACTTGCCCAAAACTCCATTCTGTATCAGGGACCGAAGTGGTACAATGAACTACCCACTGACCTTTCTGAGACACCCAAGATTAGTACTTTCAAAAAGGGGCTCAGAACCTTCCTTGGCTCAAAAATTACCTGTACCTGCCAGTGTTAATGGGTAATAACTCAGCCGACAATCTCCCAGTACCTACCCCTTTCCTCAATTATCACTCTACTGAATATCACCTTCCCCAGGACCCCCTTACCCTATCCCCTTGTAACTAACGATGTCTCCTCATGGCTGAACACTCCCCCCCCTCTGATGATGCCACCTTTTGCCTGACCCCCTCCAGCCCCCTTCTCTTTCCATGAATCAAGCTTGTGTAATTAAGTGCTAAACTGATGTGTAAAACATCAGACTTGTTCTATTACTAGTTGTGTATATGATTCAATGTTCCTTTTACTGTTAACTCTGTATTTTATACTGTTATGTCTGTTTTTAGCAATTGACGTGGAACCTTTGAAAACGAGTTCTTGACTCAAAGGTATTAATCCCAAACTGAAATAAATAAATAAATAAATTGGGTGGGGTAGAAGACATAGCAGAGTTTTGACAGAGAAGTGAGGGGGACAGTTGCATAGGAGAAGGGTTTGAGAGTTCCACAGAGAGGAGAGGTGATAGTTAAAGGCAGCTTTGCCCATGCTGGAAGATGGCGTAGGGAGTGAGAAGGAGCATGAATCCCTGGTGCATAGGGAATATATTGAGGTAGGTGCAGAAGAGAGGAGGGAAGAGACGTAGGAAAGGAGCAGGCTGAACCAGAATTTAGAGACGATGCATAAAGAATGGGTGAGATGTCTGTGTGAGAGTGGAGAGAGGTCCAGGCAGGAGAGTAGGGATCAGTGGTGAGTCCTTTATGGAGAGTAAGAGGTGACGTGACAGAAGGCATAGTATAGGGAGTCAAGTCGAGAGAGAGTGAGAGGTGGAGGGTGCAGTGCAGTAAACAATGTCTGTTTAGTCAATGACTGGCATAATCATCTTTGACAGAAGTTCACGACCTACAGGCAGGGGGAGAGAGAGTCTCTGTTTAGGTAGAGGATTCCAAGCTTTGGGCAAAGTTTGGTTGTTATGTAATCAATGTGAATAGAGAAGTTTAATTGTGGGTCGAGCTAGACACCAAGGCATTTGTAGGCAGGGACCACTTTTAGTAGGGTGCCACCAAGGGAGGTGATAGGTGGGGCGTTGATTACTTTGGCTAAACTTTCAGAGGTTCTGAAGGTCATAGAGACTTTTCACTGCATTTAGTTTGAGTTGTTTCTATTGAAACCATGCTTGAACTGAGTGGAAGTCATTTTGCATCACAGAGTGGATAGCGGGTGGGTCCGGGCCGGATGAGAATAATATGGTATCATCTGCATACATATAGATGAGGGAGAAGGAGCAGGCAGATGGGAGATTATTTATGAATATTCAAAACAGGATAGGGCAGAGTATGGAACCTTGAGGGATGCCTGCCAGGATAGGGAAGGAGGGAGAGAAGGAGTTGGTGATTTTAACTGACTGATGTCTGTCATTTAGATAAGTGTTGAACCACCGAATGGCAAGAAGGGCAAGCCCCCGCATCCATGAGTGAGTTCAGAAGAAGAAGGTGGGATACCGAGTTGAAAGCTTTAGCCAGATTGATGAAGACTGTGGCAGTGAGGTGGCCTTTGCTGGAAGCAGATTGAATGCGGCCAGTGATGCACAGAAGGGAGGATAAGGTGGAATGAGATTTTTCTAAAATGTGACTAGCAGGGGAACAGGAAGTTTGTGGTGGTAAGGAAATCAGATAATCTGGAGAGTACGAGGCATTCCTGTAGTTTTGCTAAGGTGGGGAGAAGGGAGCTATGGTGGTAGTTTCCAGGTGCAGAGGGATCACCACCTTTGTGGAGAGGGATGATACATGCTGATTTCCAAGCTTTTGGAACTATGCCTGAGGAAAAGGACATATTTATAATGTAGATGAGGGGGAGAGCAATGATGGGGGGCAGAAAGATACAGAAGACTAGGATGTAGGCCATCAGGGCTAGATTTGTACGTGTTGAGAGAAAGAAGAGAGAGCAGTACTTCAGATGTGGAAGCAGGGGCTAGAAGGATATTGTTTTTGTTGTGTACTTTGAGGATGGTTTGGAGGCAGGTGGCAAGGATCTGGTTGGGTCAGGGGAAGAACAAGTAGCGAAGAAGGTGTTGACAACTAACAAGTTAAGGTCTTCTACTGTAGCTCTAAAATGTCCAAGGTATTTGTGAAACCAGTATCTTGATTCATTGTTCTAGTCCCACCACTGTTGTCAAGGGTCAGCTCCTGTCTTGGAATACCATCCATATTGTTAACTGTTGTGTCTATTTCTGACCTTTCGCTGTTCTGTTGACCTTTCAGGAGTGTTATTGCATCTAAGGGACAATCCATGGGATAATCTAGTAGTAGTAGTATTTATTTATTTATTTTTGGGTGCCTTCCTTGGAGATCCAGGGCACAAATACAATAAAAGAGAAAACACAGTCAATAGTCCAAAGCAATAATCAATAAATACATAATAACCCCTTATTCCATAAAACTAATATAAATACCCTAAAACCTAAATACACTGAAATATAGTGAAATTAAAATGCTGCACCTATGCATTATGAAGCATCTCCAAATACTTATTGAAACAGATAAAACTTGAGCCCTATTTTACAAGTATCAACTGGGGGGGGGGGGCTCCCTCAAGGGACTGGGCAAAGAGTTCCACAGTACGGTGCCCACTATCTCAAAGGCCCAGTCACCTGAACTCTTTGGTCTGATCCTCAAAACCCTGAGGAGGCCCTCACCAGCCAAACGGACTGGGAAAAAGTGGGGTGTATGGATGCAGGAGCTCTGCCTGTAGGCTTCACCCAGTCCATGTAGGGCTTTATGGGTTTGAAGACCTATCTGTATTTATTTATTTATTTATTTACATGTTTAACCAGGATGGCATACTGAGCAGGGATCCGCTCGATTCCAGATGCATCCTGAGGGATAGTTCCCAACGGAAGAATTTTACAACAGAGCAATGCAGGTCAAGCATAGGAAACAGCAGTAAGAGGCAACAAACAAAACAATACAATACACAGTGGCTAGAACAGGCCATGAGGCACGCCACTTTACCAGCAGCCAATGCAGATCACACAGTGCTGGAGAGATGACTTGATCTCAATAAGCCCATAAGTAACCCAGCAGCTGCGTTATGCAGCAGCAGCAGGCGTTGTTGCATACCCCACTAACCCTGAGGTAAAGAGCATTACAATAGTTCAACCTTGAGGTCACAAATGCATGGATCAGTGTGGCCAGGTCTTGGGGTGGATAAGGGATCGAATCTGGCACATATTCCGAATTTGCAAAAAGCCGTTCTGGACTACTGCTGACACCTGGGCCTCTACTGTCAGACCTTCATCCAGGATGATGCCCAGATTCTTTACCCTCAGGCTGGCTAGCAGAATGTAGCCTCTGAACCAAAGCCCAGTCATTTCTGTACCAGCTGCCAATCTCCCCTTTCGGACAGGCTCCACCACTAAAACCTCAGTCTTCTCGGGGTTAGGTCTCAACCAGCTAGAAGCCATCCTGGTGTAAATTTTGATCAAGCATTCATTAAACACATTGACTGCACCCTGAGTCTCGAGCAAAGGACATATAGAGCTGGGTATCATCTGCATAGCAGTGAAATCCCAACCCAAAACATCTAATGACCTTGCCCAGGGGTAGCATATAAACCGCAAACAAAATTGGCAAAAGGACCAACCCCTGGGGTACACCACAGGACAGAACAACCAGGTCTGATGAAAAATTTCCTATGAACTACCCTCTAGATTCTATCCTGTAAAAATGACTCATATCAGTGGATGACAGTGTCATTGAGTCCAACATACCCCTTAAGATGATTCAAAAGTACTGTATGCCAAGGTCCATGGTATCAAATGCTGAAGAGAGATTGAGGACGACGAGCGTTGATTGCTCCTTTATATCCCTCAACCCAAGCAGATCATTAAGCATCCTGACTAATGTCATCTCTGTGCTGTGCCTGGCTCCAAAACCAAACTGGAATGGTTCATAAATGTTACTGGATGCTAGGTGTTACTCCAGCTGCAGTGCCAGAACTTTCTCAATAACCTTCCCCAGAAATGAAAGGTTAGAGACTGGACGATGGTTTGCCACAACAGCTCACTCCAGAGAAGGATTTTTCAGAAGGGGATTTACCAGTGCGCATTTAAGTGCTACTTGAACTAGCCCAGGGCTCAAGTAAATGGCACATCTAAATCAAGCAAAAACCTTAAAATTCCACCTAACTCAAGCACACCGCCATACAACTCGTTCCACATCTACACACTCATTCTCTTAAAATATCCAGGATATTTTGGAAAGACTTGATAGGCCAAGAGGTCCTTTTCTATGTTTCTATGATATTTGTATGGCACATTTCTGCAGGTTTGATAATGTTGTCTCTTTGTATGAAGTGCAACTTTTTTACCGTACAGGTTTTTTCTCCACCAATGCCAGGATAGGTTATTCAGCCCTGTCCCACCTCTTACCAGCTGGTGTCAGCTGATTTTGGACTTACCTGGTCTGAGAGTTCTCCCACAGCTTTCCTCTTACAGTGGAGCCAGAGAAGGGAGGGCTGTCTTCCCTCCCAGTTAACAAGTCCAGGTCAGATCAGATAACCTGGTCAAGAGTGCAGAATGGAGGCAGGGCTTGATTAAGCCTCCTCCACCATTCCTTTTCCATTTTCTTCCTCCTTCCCAGTGCTGTGGCAATGCAGAGAAGGCATGCATATCTGGAGGAAAACACGTGATCCGGAACCACGACCCCATGCATGCACCCTGATCTAAGTCTGCCTCCCAAGAATCAGCATTGATTCCAATCCTCCAACTGGTGGCATCCAAGAGCCAGGACAACATGCCACCTTGATCCAGGAGAGAAAATCTACCAGGCAGCCACTCAATTCTCACCTAGCCCTCTCCACCCCACCCTGCCCCGAATGACCTGTGGCAGCATGAGTTCATTCCTGAACTTAAGCCGCCAACATGATGAGAGGTAAAGCACCACAGTGCACCACTGGGCTGGCAATTAGAAATGCAACTTTAAGTTTTCTGATGAATTTACATGAGAATTAAAACACAAACCATCCCTGGCATCTACACCCACTGCATAGTGAATCCTTGGAATAAACTACCAACTGAAATAATAATCATAGAAACATAGACGTTGATGGCAGAAGGAGACTGCTAGGTCCATCTAGTCTGCTCATTTATTTTAGACCTATTTTGACACTCTAGTTGCCCTTTGTAGTCAGGGCTTCCTTGTGTCAGTAAGGACAAAGCTGAATTAAAATTAAAGCTAGACAAATATGTTCTAGAGGGTTACGCGTTACAGTACTATGGGTAAACTGGCATGAGTTACTATGGGCAAACCACCTAGTTTTGCTCCTTTTTATGTTGGCTTGTGGGCATGCGCAAGCAACATCTTGCGCTAGTGCAGGTTTTGGGGGCACAGCTGCTGTTGGGTGAATGCAGGGCATGCATCAGTAGGTGCGTCCCTCATTCCCAATCAGCCTGCATGCCAGCGCCACACCATACATTCATAATGGAGCGACCACATCAAAGCAAAGGTCCCCTGCAATCCAAGCAAAGCTCGTCATATGCAGCGGTCCTTTGCTTGCCATGCTCGCTGCCATTATGACCATGGTCAGAGAGCGGGCGGCCGCCTCACGCTTGCCGACATCGGGGGTGCCCAATCACCCTGTCAGCACCCCCCCGCGTGTTTGTGTGCCGACGGGGGAGCTCACTCCCAGTCGGCATACCCCCCCAACTGTTGAATGCCGAGGGAGGTGCCCAATCCCCCTCAGCTCGCGCTTCCCCCTTCTTTGTTTGCCGGCAGGGGTGCCCAATCCCCGTCGGCATTACCTCTCCCTGTGTTGTGTGCCGACAGGTGCCCAATCCCTGTCGGCTACTGATGGCTACTGACACCCCCAAAACCTACTTAGGTGGCATGCCGGAGCCCACCCCAGCGTGCAAATGCCCTGTAACATGAAAACTGTCCCTGACTGTTTTCCTTTTTTCCTGCAAAGCGAAAACCATCCCTCGTAGTCTAGATGCCCCCTCCCCCACCCGCACCCACCCTGCGCACCCTGCCGCCCCTCACCCCCACCCCATACTTACCTCCGGACTCTGGCACGACAATCTTCCGTGGACCGGGAACACGTCTGCACTCTTCAAAGCCTACCGTGAACTGAGGAAATGCCGGTAAGCTGTATAATGCAATGAATAGGGTTTTTTTTTTGTAATTAATACTTTATTGATTTTACACGCCACTCCAGCAAAATTTACATAGTAAGAAATGAGCACTTATGACAATTAATACTAATACTTCCATAGTCATATGACATAATACATATGGGGTGCAATACAAAATAAAAAAACCCCAAAGAAAGAGAAAAAAAAAAAGAAAAACACTCTATCTGCTCTAATAAACACCCCTCATCCCATCCCCCACCCTCAAGGTTACATTAGGAGATAAGGAACAGAAAATAAGGCAACCGGCCTACCAGGCAAAAATTAGGCTTTCAATTTCCAAGTTCTCAACAAGGAGTCTAAGCGACCCCACAGTGATATAAAGGCTTTTGACTTGCCTCGAAAATATGCTCTATGCCTTTCTAGCTGTAATGCTAAAGTGCACTCCCGGTGCCACTCCAGTAGAGACGGGAAACTATCTGATGACCAGTGCCTAAGGATTATTAGTTTCATAACAGCAGCAATAAGTGACACATGGGCTCTCCAAAACCTTGAAGTGGCCTCAGGAAAAATTTGTAATAGACAAATTTCAGGAGTGTTCATACTATAAGAGCCAAGGATAGGGCGTACAAGCCTATTAATAGTATCCCAAAGAGCTCGGATCTTCGGACACGTCCAAAGCATATGGAGCAGAGAGCCCTCTTCCAGTTTACAGTGCCAACAAAGGGGAGAACTGCGTGCTCTCCAACGAAATAGGTATGTGGGTGTTAGGTAAAGGTGGTGCATAATATTAAATTGAACCAGTCTGAGTCTATCTTGTTTAACATATAGATAAATGGAATTCCAGAGCTTCCTCCAGAAGTCCGGAGAGTCCCTAACATTCAGTTCACCGACCCAATAGTAACAAACCCCTGATGGGAGTTTACAATCCCACTCTTGAAGCAGTTTGTATACTCTGGATACAGCATGAGGTTGTATCGCAGCCATTAATAGACGATCTATATTTTGACGATGGCCAAGTAGAAAAGAAGAGAAACCCTGAGACAAGGCCTTACTAAGTTGCAACCATTTGAAGAAGCAGCCATCAGTGAAACCAAAGCGCCTCTTCAAATAATCAAAGGGCCGTGGTTTATTCTGTTCCAGAAATTCCACAACTGAAAAATGGCTTATCTGTGGCCAAAAGGCGGAGGGTATTGTAGTACCTCCAATCTTAAAATGCACGTTTTCAAAAATGGGTTGGGCGTCTGAAGTCCACCACGTGAGTCCAAGGTGATGCTGTAACTGGAGGAGGGCTTTCAGGGACCATCCCATGGGACTATTCTTTAATAACCTAGGGATATTAGATGGGGAAAGAAATAAAAGGGCCCGTAAAGAACACTTCACTCTTTTCGCTAAATCATACTCTATGTCATACCAGAGAGGCCTATATTCTGAGTGCCAGTGTTCCCTATTCCACCAACCTAGTTTACAAACATGCTGGGCCATATAATATAAAAATATGGAAGGAGCAGCCAATCCACCCTGTATTTTGGGGCTGTCAAATTATGATAGGACCTGCTGGATTTTCCTTGCCATACAAAAGTATCGAACATTTTGCAGCCTGACAAACCATTTTTTTCGGGAAATATACCCCGAGCATCCCCAAAGGATATAGTAGTCTGGGTAAAGCATTCATTTTTAGTAGATTTATCCTACCCCACAATGTCAAAGAGGCTGACCGCCACCTATTCAGATCTTCTGATATAGCCTGGACAAGAGTGCCTAAATTCTCTTTAACCATCAGTGAGAGGTTTACGCTGATGTTGATACCCAAATATGGCAACAATTTGGCTTCCCAACCTAATCCTAGAGACTGTAGATCTGCCATTATCACCTTGTTATTTAGGGGGAAGATTTTAGTCTTTGTACAGTTTAATTTATAACCCGATATCTTGGAGAAGCAGTCAATTTCCTCAAGTATAGCTAATATAGAAGTTTCTGGGTTTTCGACGTGTAATAATACATCATCTGCATAGGCTGAGCAGATATAGGCATCTCCCCCCCACCTTGATCCCTTCAATAAGCGGATTCCCCATTAACTTATGCAGGAATGGCTCAAGATATAAATTAAATAATAATGGGGATAAAGGACAGCCTTGTCTGGTGCCCCGTTCTAATTTAATAATCTGTGACAATACCCCATTGCATTTAACTCTGGCAGAGGGAGAGGAATATAAGATTTTAACCCATTTTATAAAATCATCCGGTAGACCAAAAGCTGACATAGTGAGAAACAGGTAATTCCAGGATACTCTATCGAAGGCCTTTTCGGCATCGAGAGAGAGGAGCACCGCTGGAATACCGGACTCTCTAACCTCCGCCATGAGATGTAATAATTTTCTAAGATGATCCTGAGGAAACCTCCCCTTCATAAAGCCAACCTGTTCTCTGCAGATCAGCTTGTCCATTATTTTAGACAATCTATCTGCAAGAATCTTCGCCAAAATTTTAACATCTGTATTTAACAAAGATATAGGGCGATAGCTATCCAAGTTCGAGGGATCTTTACCTGGTTTCAAGATTAGGGAGATTGTTGCCTTGAAAAAACTTGGGTCCGAGATACCATGGTTATACCAGTAATGGTAAACCTCTAACAAAATTGGGGCTATATTTGATGAAAAAGCTCTGAAAAAATTATTGGGGTAACTGTCGGGCCCAGGGGACTTGTCAAGGGGCATCTGTTGAATAGCTTGACAAATCTCCGATATTGTTATAGGAGCACCTAAATCTGCAGCTTCATCAGCAGAGATCTTTGGGAGAGAGACCGAATTCAAAAATGCATTAATTTCTGACTTTGAGGATTCAGATTACGCATCTTGCGAGTATATCTTTGAAAAAACTCTAAAGGCTTCTGCCATATCAGCTGGGTCCGTTCAAATTTGACCTCCCTGAGAAATACGAATTCCTGCAATGTGATGCGCTAAGTCCAGCTGTCTTATCCGCATAGCAAGAAGCTTTCCAGCCTTCTCCCCTGCATCCAGGTATTGAAGCTTTGCTCGCAGCAGTGCAAGCTCGGCTTGTTGTAGAGCTAGCCCTGAATATTGAGCCTGCAACTTATGCAATCTAATCCTCTCCGAATCGGATGAGTGTTGGGACAAACTATACTCAATTTGTTTAATCTGGGTCAGAAAGGAATCCATCATATTCCTCTGAATATGTTTTTTCCTAGAGGCGATCTTAATTAATTCCCCTCTTAAGGAACACTTCAAAGCAGCCCAAACCATATCCTTTTGATTTACTGAATTTTGATTAGACTGCAGAAACCGCTTGATATAGTCCCTAATTGTTTTTAGATATGATTGTTCTCTTAAAATTTGACAATTTAATCTCCATTGCGGTGAGCGTCGAAACATAGGGGATGGCCTGTACAACACACTAACCGGAGCATGGTCCGAGATGACTGTAGCTGAGATGTCAGCCTGTATCATATCAGGGACCACTAAAGAACTAACTAGGATATAATCTATTCTCGAGTAAGAATTGTGCACTGGGGAATAAAAAGAGTACTGTCGCATCCCAGGGTTAAGTATGCGCCATATGTCAACTAGCGCCGCATTCTCTATAAAACCCTTCAGGGCTCTTTGTGCAGGGGATAAGCCCTTCCGCCTGTTAAATGTCCTGTCTAGGTCATTTTGAAGTACTAAATTCCAATCTCCTCCAATAATTGTAGGTTGGTGTGTATCCGAGATTACCCGCCGCAGTAGCTTTATAAAGAAGGGGGGAGAGTCACCATTAGGGCCGTAAACAGGGCCTAATAATATTGACTGTGAAGCTAGTTGTGCTCGTATAAATATATACCAGCCTTCGGATCCCAGTATTCATTCAAAAGCTTGAGGGGACGCCCTGGCCACTAGTATGGCCACTCCTGCCCTTTAGTTGAGGCCCGGCCCCATAAACCTGGGCAACCCATGTCCTCCTAAAGTACTGTATGTCACTTTTTTTAAATGTGTTTCCTGAAGGAAGGCAATATGTGCTCCCAGGTGATGTAAGTGCCTTAAAATTACTTGCCGTTTAGCCCTATCCTTGGCTCCCTTAACGTTCCAGCTAATGAATTTATATATCTGGCTCATACATGTGCTAGAATAAAATCAATACGTGCATAAGAAGAGACCTGGAAATCTTATAACCGTGCGTAAGGCCAGTTATGTAAGCTAAAGCATCCTCATGCCAAAAAAAAGAGTACTTTCCCAGCAAACTGTAACCTTCAGTATTACTATTACCCTCCCTACCCCCCAAAATTGCCATAGCTCCAAGTACCCCCCCTCCCCCCAACAATGAAACAGAGTTGTATAAAACCGCCTCCCCCATACTACATCCCCCAGTTCCGCTGAACTGCTCTCCATAATAATATCTGCCACATGATAAACTTTCAGTCAACCCAATATGTTCAGCCACGCCTCCTGGAGCTCTTACCCACCATATCAGTAAATTATAACCAACCATTCTGAATCAGGTGTATGAATAGGGTTTTTTCAACTTTGCTGCATATCTCAGGCATTTCTTGGAATTTTGGCACCAAATTTTCAACATGGGCTTTTTGGGGCCCATCCTCAGGAATTCTATCACTGTCATGGCATTAATCGGCCTCGAAAGGTGATTTCGCAGTCACTGCTCAAAATCACCTTCCGGGACCTATTAACGAAATGACAGTGCCAGTGTTCATGAGGTGGCCTCTCAAAAGTCTATGTTCCAAATTTGGTGGAAAAATCCAACAAATACCTGTTTTATCTAGCGTAGTATTGGCGCGCGTTCCTACGCAGGCTCGTAACTTCACGATTGCAATATTTTAACGCTGGATTTTCAGCATTGGCATTTTTGTGCACCTCCTTGTGAACAGTACAGCTGCCATTTTCCACATCCTGCCCAAAATGTGTTTCCGCACTTCCGGCGCACAATTGCACAGTCGCTGTGGGAAATCAGTGTTTGGGCCAGATTATGAAAATGACAGTGACACAGTTCATGAGCAGAGCTCCTAGAATGCCTATGTTAAAAATTTGGGCTGATACTCCATAAAATGACTGTGTTGTGGCGTGCGTTGGCAGATTACTTGCCTTGCGGCAGCCTGTCGTGCATTTTTCCACACACCTCTTGATGAACAGTACAGCCGTCACTTCCATATCCTGCCCAAAATGTGTTTCCGCACTTCCAGCGTGAGAATAGCGGATCGCTATAAATCACTTCTTGGGACACTTTGAGGAAATGACAGTGACACTGTACATGAGCAGAGGTGCTAAAATGCCTATGTTGAAAATTTGGTGCAGAATGCCCATAAACTGGCAGTGCTGCAAGCGTGCCTTGCATATTTCCCATGCACCCTTGTAACTCCGCAAATTCCGTATATTTGTATGCCACATTTTCAGCACTGGCATTTTATTACACCTCCTTATGAACTGTGCAGCTGTCATTTTTCACATCCTGCCCAGCATGTTTTCCCGCACTGCACTAACAAACACCCACAGGGACACCCTAATGCCTCTCACTCTCTGCAGGGTAGGGGTGGGTTGGCATCAGTTCAATACTTGACTGCCACTCCTATGCTGCATCTCTCTAACTCCTGCACTGCGAATGGCAGCAAGACAACATTCGGCATTGACAAATGTTTGTTTATGTTGTCTTGCATGCACAGCACAAGCAACATTTTGTGACAGCTTGCTGGAGTAGCAGGTTGTGGAGGTGCGGCCGTGTTGTTGCCAGTGGTGCCACTGCTTTTTTGGGCTGCTCTCTGTGGCACCAATGAATGGGCATGCCTATGCCAGCAGTTCAGAAGCATGCCACCAACTTGAAAGAAATCTGCCACTGCAATTAGAGACAGGCTCATCACTGTGGTGGTAGACCTCACATGCCTCCTTTACGTGCCCCTGGCAAAACATTTCAATAAACATGGCAGTGGCTCCTGCCATCTGCCACTCACAGTCCCTACAAAGCCGACGTCAGAGGTGCCCAGTCTCCCTGTCGGCATGCTCCTTCCCCAGTTCATTTGCTGTTGGGGGAGCCCAATCCCCATCAGCATAATGTACCCCTTGACTTGTCTGCCTAGGGGAGGTGCCCAATCCCACTCGGCATCATGCCCCCCCAAACACAGACACATTTTCTTTGCTGACTGGGGGCCCAATCCCTATCAGCTTAGTACTCTCTCCCTAAACAATACTGGTGGCACACTGGGAGGTCACCCCAGTGTGCCCAAAGCAAACCTGTAAATAAAAAACCTTCCTGTGATGTCCTTTTTTTTGTTGTTCCCTGTGAAACAGAAAATGTTCCCTCGTGGTCACAACGCCCACCTCCCCCAACCTGCACCCACCCTCTGTGCATCGCACCTCCCCACACCCCATACTTATCTCCGGAGCCTGGCGCGATGATCTTCGGTGGAGCGGGAGACGTCTGAACTCTTCAAAAGCCAACCATGAACTGAAGAAAATTACTGTAATCTGTATAATGACATCAATGGGGGGGGGGGGAGTTCAACTTAGGTGGATATCTCAGCCATTTTTGCAACTTTTGGCTCCAAATTTTCAACATGGAGTTCTTGGGACCCCACCTTATGAACTCAGTCACTGTCATTTCGTTATTCAGTCCCGAAAGGTGATTTTGCCATCACTGCATGGAATCACCTTTTGGGACTGAGTAACAAAATGACAGTGTCACGGTTCATGAGGTGGGCTCCCAAACAGCCTATGTTGCAAATTTGGTGAAAAAAATTCTCAAAAATGACTGTGTTACAAGCGTGCATTGTGCAGTTTCCAGGCACGCTTGTAACTTAGTACAATTTTTAATATTTTACCTCCAGATTTTCAACATTGCCATTTTCTCACACTTTCTTATGAACAGTACAGCTGTCATTTTTCACATCCTGTCCAAAATGTGTTTTCGTACATCTGGCACACAATGGCGTGGTTGCAGTGGGAAATCAACGTTTGGGACAGATTAAGAAAATCACAGTGACACCATTCATGAGCGGAGGTCTCAAAATGCCTATATTGAAAATTTGGTGAAAAATTCCAAAAAATGACTGTGTTATGAGCGTGTGTTGTGCAGTTTCCACGCACGCTCCTAACTTTGAGAATTTTTAATATTTTCACTCCAGATTTTCAACATTGCCATTTCTTCACACCTCCTTATGAATGGTACAGCTGTCATTTTTCACATCCTGCTCGAAATGTGTTTTCACACATCTGGAGCAGAATGACATGGTCACAGTGGGAAATCAACGTTCAGCACAGATTAATAAAATCACAATGCCACTGTTCATGAGCGGAGGTCCCAAATGCTACCATGAGGTGGGGTTACAAAAAGACCATGTTGAAAATTTGGAGTGCAAACACCAACAAATGCCCAGGGCGTAAGGGTTTCTAACCATAGCGTCCCATCCTGTAGAGACTGACAGGCATCAGGGGGTGTGACTTTGGATTGTTGGCTGTAATGCTCATGCCATTCCACCCCCACTCCCACCCTGCAGCCAGTGACAGGCATCAAGGTGTGGCTTGGACTCTTCAGCCCCAAAGTTCACCCCATTCTCCTATACTGCATCCATCTCAATGTATGTCCTTATGGAATGGGGTGAGTGTAAGGCCCAATGACCCCAAGGCACAACACAACATTTGTCAGAGTCTGCAGGGTAGGGTGAGGTAAAATGGCATGACCGTTATGGCCGACGACCCAAAGGCACACCTCAGTGCCTATTAGTCTCTGCAGGGTGGGGTGGGGTTGTCGTCAGTTCCATACTTCACTGTCATTCCTATTACGCATCTCTCTAACTTCTGCACTACAGTGCCAATGCCAGCAAGACGACATTTGGCATTGACAAATGCTTGTTTTCTAGTATGACAGCTAGTGTAAAGAAAAATAAAGTATAGTGAATACACAGCACAAAAATTAACATAGAAACATGGAAACTAGGGCTTTGCATGGGCCAAATAGTATTTTCTGAATACCACTAATAGTAGGCTTCCCGAATATACGGTTACGTTTCCCAAACAGTTCGCTATTCGGCCACTATTTGGGAACTACTATTTGGTGAGATTTCGAAGTCTAGCAGAGCTTTGTTGGCCAATCGAAAGCTGTTTCTGGAGAACAAAGTCAAGCACACCATGTGTCTTCCTCACTCTGAGCTGGTGGAAGACAGGAGACGGTGGTTTCTGAGAGCTAGCTCTGCAGTACTTCTGACACCATAAACTTACCAAAAAAGAAATAGTTTATTGCTCCACAGGCTTTTTTGGGTTAGTATAATTTGTTTCATCAGCACCAGAAAAGCTATGTTTGACTTTCTGACAGATAATTTTGTCCTTATTGCTGTACTCAGTGCAGGGACTAGGAGGGTTGTCTGCTAACACCCCTTCTCTGCTGCTCTCTGACATAGCTTCATTGTAATTGTTTTGGGTGAAGCACATTTTATTTTTGTGTCTTGTTTTCTTGCTTTTATCTGGTTCCAGGCTTGGTTCCCTGCACAACTGATTGGTCATCTGCTAACTCTCCCTCATGAAACAATCACGGGATTTAAGAATTCATTGGATAGACATAAAGGAATTCTGGAGGTCAGGGGTAAGGGGCAACAGACTTCCCGGAAAACATAAACTGAACTTACAAACTTAAAAGGGCAGACTGGGTGGGCCATAGGCCCTTATCTGCCGACACTGTCTATGTATCTATGTATCTATGTAGGTCACTGCTTATGATTTGCTTATACGTGCATAATATTTGATTTTGTGAGACTTTGCCCTGTACGTGCATGCTTAATATAATTTTTCATGAGGTCGGGCCCCGCGTGTGCACAGCTGTGTGCACACAGTTTTTGAAATGAACTTCTTCAGTTCTAAGCCAGCCAGGCTTGACTCACTGAATTATTATTGTTAGTCCTCTGGTTCCGGGCTTGTATCCCTGTACAAATAAGGACTGTGTTGTCTGACCCCCCAACTTCCACAGCCCACTGTACACAATTAACCTGGGCATGTGAAATTTATACAAACCCCAACCCCGAATCTGTGCCTTGTGTGTGCACATGCATTTTTTTTTGTTGTTGTTTTGTTAATTAAACCATTGCACTTAATGGGGCAGGCTTGTCTCACTGAGTTGACTGTATGTCATCTGTCAGTTCCTTGCTTGGTTCCATGTTTGCCTGAAAAGGTTGCCCTCTTCTTCCCCCTTCTTAGTAGCAGTGGTTTTTATTTGCTGCTGCTTTTTTTGTGATACAGTAAAACTGCTAAGGTTGGCGTGAGTATTACTGTAGTTCCACAAGCAGTAAGTAAAGAATCACACACACAGGCACTACCTAGCAATTGTTTATGTTTTACACAGTAACCGCTAGTGACCTGATCCATCATGTCTTTAGCATTCTTGCAGACATGCCTGGTCCAGCCCCAGCAAAGCATCTGCACCACTGTCCCCAAGTGGTGAGGGACAGGTGATAGACCCACAAACGTACATCTAGGGGATTATTACCGGTGCCGCCCCAGGGCTGCCAAACCCCCAAAACAATCTATGCAGAACAAAGAAAACACTTTGGTGGGGGGTGCAGTAACAAAATACAGTTAAGAGCAGTGGAGCATTAAGTTGCCAATACATTTATTCGTACTAAGGATTGAGGATGCCAATACAGCCCTGGTGCTTTGACCAGAACCTGGTCTTTGTCAGGGGGCATGTCGGCAACATACAAACACACCATGAATATACAACCCTTAAAGAAACACACACCTTAAATAAATGAAGTTATAATAAATGAGACTGAGATGCCCTTGTAACAAAATAATGCAAAACTAACATGCCCAGGATGAAACACTGCATCAGGATTATAAAACATAGTTCATACAGAGGTGCCAGACAGTATGTAATGCAGAATCTTGCAAAATTACTGCAAAATGTTGCAGTATGCTGCAAGGAGCAATGTAATTCAATGGCAATTAAGCCCTCTAGTCATCCAATATTTTGCAGCATCATTTACTGCAAATTACTGAATTGCATCGTCATGCTCCACTGAATATTATTGATACATAAAACAATTCCAGAGAAGGTGGTGAGATAGACTACATAGACAATGACAGATGGGTGTCTCTCTGTATTTGGCAGGCTCAAATATTTTCTCCCCAAGCAAGTCTTTTAGTTCTTGTAGCATTGAGAATAGTACTACTACTACTACTAATACCACTAGCAGTACTACTAGTACTAGTGTCACCACCTGTTCCATCTGTACGTTCACTGTCACATCCTTCTGTGCAGTAGTAGGGGGGCATTAGAGCATACATGCTTTGTGCAGGAACCAGCAGACACCACCACCAGTGTTACCATTGCTACTACTATGGCTGCTTCATCCACAGCCAGTGTGCTTCCCACCACCACCGGTGCCATTCTTGCAGCAGCCACCCTTTCAGCTTTCACCACTACAGCAGCCACTGTTACCACTATTCCTATGCCCATGGCCAAAGCACCTTCTACCCCGTGACTGTGACCATGAACACCCTCCAGTGTTGACCCAATGCAATGGTTGATCTCATTTTCGGAGTGCTATGTGTGCATGGTGTGGAGACTCAAGTGCGCCAGATGTAGCTTGTGTTGCATTAGTGAGAACTATATGTTGGTGGTTGAAGTGTCATTGAGGTGTATATGGTACACCAGGTTCAATGGGTAATTGATGGTGTTGTTGAAGTGCTTTTTGTTAGCTATCCTTAAAAAAACACCTTTTCTAGCCAAATACCGAATAACAAATACCTGGGACCCAAATACCAAATATTTGGCTAAATATTCGGGAAAAGGTATTCGCATAGCCCTAATAGAAACATAGAAACTGATGGCAGATAAGGACTGCTAGGCTCATCCAGTCTGCCTGTTTTCCCTGCCTACTGTAAAAGCTGCAGGCCCTACTTGATCTCCAGGTTTACCTCCTTGTTCCTATTGCTAGGGTTCTGCTATGCCTGTCCCATGCAGGTTTGAATTCCTCCACTGTGTTTACCCCCACCACCTCCACTGGGAGTCTATTCCATGCATCCACCACCCTTTCTGTGAAGAAGTATTTCCTCATGCTACCCCTTAGTCTATCTCCTTCCAACCTCATGCAATGCCCCCTCGCTCTTGGACATCTCCTTTTCTGAAAGCTGTTACCCTCTGGTACCTATTTATGCCTTTTAATATTTGTAGGTTTCTATCATATCTCCCCTGTCTCTCCTCTCCTCTAGGATATACATATTGAGGTCTCCTCATATGACTTTTGGTGCAGACCCTGCACCATCTTTGTTGCCCTTCCTTGAACTGCATCCACCCTGTCTATGTCCTTATGGAGATGCAGCCTCCAGAACTGGACACAGTACTCCAAATGAGGCCTCACCAGTAATCTGTACAGTGGCATCACCACCTCTTTTCTTCTGCTGGTGGTACCTCTCCCTATGTACCCTAGAATCCCACTGGCTCTCCACACAGTGTTGTCACTTTGTTTGGCCACCTTTAGGTCATCAGATATTATTACCCCAAATCTCTTTGCTGTTTGGTGACCATCTGTATCTAGCCCCATCATGTAATCCTCCTCTGGGTTCTTGAACCCCAAATACATGATTTTGCATTTTTTTTGCATTCAATCTCAGCTGCCACACTCTAAACCATTCCTCCAGTTTACCTAGGTCCTCCCTCATCTTTTTCACCCCTCCAGGCATATTCACCCTACTGCAGATCTTAGTGTCATCCACAAAGAGGCACACCTTCCCTTCCAGTCCCTCCGCAATGTCACTTATGAAAACATTAAACAGGACTGAGATCACCTGACAGACCTCTTCCATTGCTACTGGCTGAAACTCACCCCAAGAAAACCTGATGCATTCCTGGCCCACAGGCTGACCATGCTGGGTTTATATGACCCCATTGGAGTCCTACTGGATTATACCCATTAGGTAAGAGGCAATTTGCATGAAGCAAATAAACAAAACAAAATGAAGGAAAAAACACTATGGTTCTCAAAAGAGGTGGCAGAGAAGGTTAGGGAGAAAAAGATAGCATTCAGGAAGTATAAGGAATCACAAAAGGAGCAGGACAGAGAACTGTGTCAGTTAAAGCAGAAGGAAGTGGGGAAGGCAGTCAGAATAGCAAAGGCTCAAAATGAGGAAAAGATAGCCAACTCAGTTAAGAAGTGGATAAAACCTTTTATAGGTACATTAGGAAGTGAAGAAAGACCAAGGGTGGGATAGGGAGGCTTAGTAAAGGGAAGGGGGTGGGCTGAGTGTGGCAGTGAAAAGGCAGAGATACTGAAGGAATACTTTTGCTCAGTATTCACAAAAGAAGAGAAGGAGGAGGTACCTAAAGCAAACAATAGAAGCACTCTAGATAGAGAACAGTCCATTCACAGAAGAAAGGATCCTAAAAGAACTCCTAAAACTGAAGGTGGACAAAGCAATGGGGCCTGATGGGATTCACCCCAGAATTCTAAAATAACTAATGGGAGGACTAGTGACACCACTGACTATCCTTTTTAACAAATCATGGGAGGATGGTGTGGTACCTGAGGACTGGAGGAGGGTGGATGTGATTCCCCTTCACAAAAGTGGGAGTAAGGCAGAGGCAGTAAACTACAGACCTGTAAGTTTGACCTCAGTGGTAGGGAAAATGATGGAATCATGTCTGAAGGAAAGAATCGTTGAGTACCTAGAGGCCAGCGGGGCACAGGACCCGAGGCAGAATGGATTCACAGAAGGAAGGTCATGTCAGACTAATCTAATAGATTTCTTTTACTGGGTGACCAAAGCAGTAGACCAGGGAGGGGCTGTGGATATGGCCTACCTAGATTTTAGCAAGCCATTTGACACAGTCCCACACAAAATATGAATAAACAAGTTAGCCAGCCTGGGAGTGGGTCCCAGGGTTCTAGCCTGGGTAACAAATTGGCTGGATAACAGCATGCAGAGAGTAATAGTAAATGGGGTCCACTCCAAAGAAAGGGGGGGGTTACTAGGAGGGTACTGCAGGGTTCAGTACTGGGACTGGTCCTCTTTAATGTCTTTATTGGTGACATTTCGGATTTTCAGAGGGGCAGGAAGGAAAAGTATGCCTTTTTGCAGACGACGCAAAGATCTGCAATAGGGTTGATACACAAGGTGGGGTGGAAAGGATGAGAAGGGACTTTGCAAGGTTGGAGGAATGGTCAAATATATTGCAGCTTAGATTCAATGCAAAGAAGTGCAAAGTAATGCACCTGGGAAACAAAAATGCAGGGGAAGAGTACACAAGGAGGGGGGAGAGATATACTAACAACAACAAAAATGGAAAGGAACCTGAGGGTAGTCATATCAGATGACCTAAAGGAAGGCAAGCAATGTGAGAAGGCAGCAAGGAGGGCTGGGGGGATACTGGGATACAAAGGGAGAGACATCATCAGTAGAAAACAAGAAGTTGTTATCCCTCTGTACAGACAGTTGGTGAGACCCCATCTGGAGTACTGCATGCAGTTCTGGAGATCCCATCTCCAAAAGGACATAGACAGGATGGAGGTGGTCCAGAAGACAGCAACTAGAATGATGCAGGATCTGTACCAGAAGCCATATGAAGAGAGACTAAAGGATCTTAATATCTATACCCTCGAAGAAAGGAGGGAGAGAGGTGACATGATAGAAACTTTCAAATACCTCAAGGGAATCAACAGAGTCCAAGAGGGTAGCATCTTTCAGAAAAAGAGATGTGTAAGAACAAGGGGGCACACTTTGAAGATAGAGGGGGGACTACTTAGGGGCAACGTGAGGAAGTATGTTTTCACAGAGAAAGTGGTAGATGCTTGGAACGGCCTTCCTGAGGAGGTAGAAGGGTCAAAAACAGTGGGGGAATTCAAGAATACAAGGGACAGACATAAGGCAATTCGGTAGCACCCATGTAGAGTGCTGATTATTGAGCGCTGCACTTTTGAGCAACTCAATAATACCGTTCTACAAGAGAGTGAATGGTGCAATACATCGCTATATCCTGTACAGCAAGTATAGCAAGGAGCTATACTCACTACTACAGGATATAGGGTCCTGTGTGGCCAGTTCCCACTGAGCTGCTCGCATAGCATAGTGGTGTACACCACCGCTTGTAATGCAAGCAGACTCGGGTCTGGCGATGGGTAAAATAATTTTTTTTTGCCACATAATCCAGTAACTTGCCCCGTGGTCCACACCCCCTTTGGAGTTGATTATTTAAGTTTAGGGGGTGTGGGGGGTGCAGCCCCCTGCATAAAAAAATGTGTTTTGTGTGATTTGTTAAAGTATTGTAGCGACCATCACTATTTGCGACAGTCGGTACAATTTCTGTCGCCCCTTTGACTATGGGCTCATATTTGCTCGCTTTATGTTATAGGCAGTCTTTCAGACTCGCCTTTATCCACATAAAACCAGCAATTCTAGTGGGGGGTACGAGGAAGTAGGCTGTTGGTTAACTAGGATCTGCAGCTTATCCGGTAGATAGGGAAATGGGAAGACTTGGTGGACCAAGCGGTCCTTATCTGCCATCAAAGTCCATGTTTCTATGTTTCTGTTACCCTATGCAAGAAAAAATAAATAATCCCCTTGCATTTTGCGAGTGAAACTACTCCAACGGGCTCCAGACAGGCAGGATGGAGAAGCCTGTCTACAGTTCTAAAGAGCCGAACCAGTCAGTTCTTTATAGCAGCACTTTCTAGTGACAGAATTTCTGCCTTCTTCTGAGAGATTGCCTTCTGTTATTCCTCATAGTGGGAAATCAGAACTAGTTTGTCCACTGTGGCCTTAGATTTCCTCCAATGACACTCCAATCTCTGTTCCCTGGATTTAAGTGCCCTCAGGTCACCGTCAAACCACGGCGAGCTGAGATGTGACACCAGTGGATGTGCACGGACCAGTGCTAGAAGTTCAAAGACCCCAGTGGTAGCCTTATTATATGCCGCCAATGCAGCCTCCACCCCTTCAGTGCATGCTGCCAATATTTCCTAGGTGTCCAGCACCGACATCAGTCCTTCAGGTCCTAGACCACTCAAAGATCAGTACTGAACCACCTCCACAGGGGATGGACTACAGGGAGGGGCCATGAAACAGAATCTGATGACACAAAGATCCAACCAACTGACTAGATCAATCTTGAGCCTATTCACCTCAAGTCTCAGGGAGAATATCTGGTCCAAGCTGTGGCCATGCTGATGTGTCGCAGTGGTAATGACCTGTTCTAGGCCCTGAACTTCCATTGTCTGGAGGAAATCTCTACCAAAATGGGAGCCTTCATCATCTACTCAGGTGCTGAATTTGCTTAGAATAACCCACCTCAGCAATTCCAAGACCAGGTCAGCAATGAAGGATGCGATTTCCTGCCGAAACGCCCCCTCATGACCTGGAGGCCAATATATAAGGAGGATTCTGCAGCCCGCATTTAGACCACCCCTCATGGCCACTCACTCAATAGACTTGGTATCCCCCTCTGGGTGTGCCACCAGGTTCAGTTCAGTTCTGAAACAGATGGTTACCCTCTTCCCCTGTGATCCTTTCTGGGGCAGTGCACCACCAAGAAACCAGTTGGGATTGACGCCTCCAGAACTGGCCCACAGGGAAGATCCTTCCTCATTTTTTTCACCCCTCCCAGCGTATTCACCCTGTTGCAGATCATAGTGTCTTCCGCAAAGTGGCACACCTTTCCTTCTAGCCCCTTCGCAATGTCACTTATGAAAACATAGGACAGGACTAGTCCTGGCCCCATGGTGGCAGGTGATGTGGGATCATCTGGCACACTGGCGACCCAGGTTCCTGCCTCGAACCCGGGACAGCAGGAGCAGAGGACAGCAGGGAGGGCTCAAGAATGTCCTTTGGATGCTCTTCTCCTGGGGGGGGGGTTAAGAAGGAACTGCTTTTTGATGGCTCCTAGCGGCCCATTTCAGCATCGGTCATTGCAGCTACACCACATGCATGATTAGGCTAAGATGCTGTGGCATGCCTACAAGTGGGAGGGGGGAAGCTTAACTGAAAAATGGCTGCATAGCCATCCGGCTGATGGCAGCCACCTTCCCTCTTCACAACAGCCCCAGGTTTGCCATGCTGCACCCTCACCACACCAAGCGAGGATTAAAGAAGTGCCCTCAGGGGCACCGACAGTCTTTCCCCCCCTCAGTCATGACCATGGGTGGGGAGTCTCCCCAATGAAGGGATACATTGGGTCAGTTGGGGGGGCTGCAGGATGAGGGGCAGCGGACAGTAGATGGGAGGAGAGTGGAGGTGAGCCTGGCAACCTGAATGAGTGGACAGATAGGTTGGGGGGGAGATAAAGATCATTACACAAAAAAAAAACAGGACTGGCTCCAGGACTGATCCCTGTGGTACCCCTCTGGCCAACCTCCTTTCCTCAGATTGAGCTCCACTTACCACAACCCTCTGTCTTCTATCACTCAGCCAGTTCCTAATCCAGTTTACCACCTTGTGACCCACTGCCAGGCTGCCCATCTTGTTTACTAGTTTTCTATGTGGAACAGAATCGAAGGCCTTACTGAAATCCAGGTAGGCCACATCCTCTGCTATCCCCTGATCAACAGCCCTAGTCACCCAGTCAAAGAAATCAATTAGATTTGTTTGCATTACCTTCCCGCTTTGAATCCATGCTGTCTCATATCCTGTGCTGCACTGGATCCAGGCTGTTCCACAGTCCTTTCTATAAGTAGTGATTCCAAGCTTTTTCCCCACTATTAAGGTGAGGCTGACTGGTCTATAGTCTCCAGCCTCCTCCCTACTCCCACTTTTGTGAAGAGGGACTATGTCTGCCCTCTTCCAGCCCTCTGGAATCACTCCTGTATCGAGTGACTTATTGAACAGGGCTGCCAATAGTGCTGCCAGCACCTCCTGTAGTTTTTTTAAATATTGTAGGATGTATACCATCCATTTCCAGTCATACCTCTCAAGTGACCAGCATTGTGCCGGACATCCCGTATTTGCACATTTTTTGATGTTGTCCTACTGTCCCACCAGCACCTGTGATTGTCCTGAATTTGACAGAGACAGGCAGTGATGTCAGTGGGCCCTTTAAATGCACATGAACGACTTCCAGAATGATTGGGAGTGAGCATGCAGACAGCAGAAGGTAAATGGGGTCACCGGAATGATTGTTACTTACTCCTCCTCTGACATGTCATCGTGTCTCTGAGTGGCCTCACCTATCAGATAATTGGTGCTTTGGCTTGAATTTGATGGCACGCTTACCACAGCTGACATGTTTGTGGCACCTGCCTGGGATGGGAGCCCCAGTCAGATCATTTACTTGCTGCCTGATGCACCCTAATTTGCCTCCCACCCATCTCCCTTGCTGCTTTAGGAGCTGCTTAGCTCTCTGTGGCCTACCACCTCACCCTCGCGAAAGAACGCCCGCCTGGCCAGCTGGCAGCCCATGACTGGAGAAGAGAACAAGCTTGCCTCACCCAGGAGGACAGCAGGAGATGGTCGGTCACTCATACCATCACACTAGTGTGGAGAAAGCTTGAGATCGAGACAAGCTGAGGAGGAGTGGTGGTGCTGGTGAGGGTACATTTGTTTTTCTTTGCCAGAATGTGCTCTCTTCTGCTACCTTAAGGCTTTTGCTGCAGTGCACACTCTTCTCATCTCATTCTCAACTTTTTTTTTCTCATTTTGGGTTTGTGGTTGTTGTGCACTGTGGCAAGTTATATTCTGGATGCCTTGATGGACTGGGGAAGGGGCAGGTGCATCTAGGCAAGTTGCTTGCTAAACTTGCAGGCCAGCTACTGTGCTACCCCAGTCTGATAGACACATAGTTGCAACTTATTAACTCTATCAAATATTAAACTCCATTAATGCTGAGTCCCATTAAGTGGCACTGGGAGTTGTTGGGACACAAATCAATAGGGCTTGAGACCAGAGTTTATAATCTTTTGCATTCCTAACTTCCTGCTGTAATACAGTTTGGAATGGGAAGGGAAGTCAGTTTATCTCCCACCACCCCAGTCCTGTAGCCCACTAGCCCACCATCTAACAACTCAGGGTGGGAGACTAGACAGCCAGTGCTGTTACTGTGTGGGGCTGTCCCAAACAAAAATGGTATGATGAGCAATACTTGGGTGCATTACATCATTAAAGTGCCGAAATTCTGATGTACCTCGTGATGTCTCTCATTTCAGGGTGTGGTGTCCCTCATTGTCCCTCTCTGTCCCTCATTTCAAGGGTTGGTGTCCCTCATTTCAGAATCCTGAAGTTGAAAAGTATGGTCCCAGTGCCTTGTCCATTTTCAGTTTTGTGAGTTCTTTTAAGACTTTCTCTTCCATAAATGGACTGGTGTCCCTCTCCTTCCCATATTTGTTCATGTTGACTAACTGTGGACCTTCACCTTCACCTTCTTCCATGAATACAGAACAAAAATCGTTGTTCAGTATTGATGCCTTTTCCAGGTCTTCTTCCACACACTCCCCTTCTTCCCCTTTTAACCTTACTATCCCACCCCTGTTTTTTCTCCTTTCACTAATGTACCTATAAAAAGTCTTGTTCCATTTTTTTTAACTCCTGTGCTGTTTGTTTGTGCCTTTGCTCTCCTGACTGCTTTCCCTGCCTCCCTCCCTCCCTCCCTCCCTCTGTTTATCCAGGTACACTACCGTGTTCTCCCCCCACAATGTGTTTCCTCATATTTCCTGAAAGCCAACTTTTTTGCCCTTACGTCCTGGCCACTTCCTTTGAGAACCATAGTGGCTTTCTCTTTCTCTTGCCCTTGTTTACTTTAATGCAATGGTTTGTCACCTCTACCATGGCTTCTTTCAGATGGGCCCATTGCTCCTCCACTCCACTTCATTCCCCCCCCCCCGCCAGAGCATGCTTGAGACATATCCTCATCTTAGAAAAGTCTACCCTCCTGAAATTAACAGAAATAATACATTCTGACATTTTAATAAGCTGTAGAGAAACCATGGAACAGTTAGAAACAACTGATATTTCTGAGCACCCTTTGTCTGTATTACACAACTTTACAAATATAATTATTTATGTTGTATCCAAGTTAATGTCACAGAATAAGAAAAAAATGGTACTAATGTAGATGAATCTCGCCCTTAGTACAATAGAAGTTGTAAGTCCTTAAAAAAGATGGTTTACAAAGTAACTAGATTAACAATAAAAAACAGAGAAACAGTTGTAAAAAAGGCTTAACATTTTAAAACTGAATATAGATAAGTGTTGTCATCAAAAAAGAAAAATCATAAGAAGTTACTGTGGACCAAATTACAACATAGAAACATAGAAACATAGATTTTGACGGCAGATAAGGACTGCTAGGCCCATCTAGTCTGCCCATTTCCCTACCTACAGGATAGGCCGCAGATCCTAGTTAACCAACATCCTATTTCTTCCTACCCCCCACAAGAATTGCCTTATGTCTGTCCCATGCATTCTTGAATTCTCCCACAGTTTTAGAACCCACAACCTCCTCAGGAAGGCTGTTCCATGCATCCACTACCCTCTCTGTGAAATAATACATTCTCACATTGCCCCTGAACCGCCCTCCTTCTATCTTTAAATTGTGTCCCCTTGCTCTTGCAAGTCTCTTTTTCTGAAAGATGCTACCCTCTTGGACTTTGTTGATTCCACTGAGGTACTTAAAAGTTTCTATCATGTCCTCCCCTCTCCTTCTTTCCTCACGGGTATACATATTAAGCTCCTTTAGTCTCTCCTCATACGGCTTCTCTTGCAGACCCTGCACCATTTAGTTGGCCTCCTCTGGACTGCCTCTATCCTGTCTATGTCCTTGCGGAGATGGGTCTCCAGAACTGGACACAGTACTCAGATGGGGTCTCACCAACTGTCTGTACAGAGGGATAACAACTTCCTGTTTTCTGCTGCTGATGCCTCTCTCTATACATCCCAGTATACCCCCAGCCCTCCCTACTGCCCTCTCACATTGCTTGCTAACCTTAAGGTCATCTGATATGATTACCCCCAGGTCCCTTTCCTTTTTTGTTGTTGTTACTACCTCCCCACCCATTGTGTATTCTTCCCCTGGGTTCTTTTTTCCCAGGTGCATTATTTTGCACTTCTTTGCATTGAATCCTAGCTGCCATACTTCTGAACATTCCTCCAACTTTGCCAAATCCCTTTTCATCCTTTTCATGCCTCCTTGTGTATCAACCCTGTTGCAGATCTTTGTGTCATCTGCAAAAAGGCATACTTTTCCTTCCAGTCCCTCTGCAATCTGCAATGTCACTGATGAAGACATTAAAAAGGACTGGACCCAATACTGAACCCTGCGGTACCCCACTAGTAACCCCTCTTTCTTCAGAGTGGACTCCATTTACAATTACCTTCTGTGTCCTGTTGTCCAGCCAATGTTTTACCAGTCTACCACCTGGGACCCACTCCCAGGCTGGTTAATTTGACTATTAATCTTTGTGTGGGACTGTGTCAAATGCCTTGCTAAAAGTCTAGGTAGGCCATGTCCACAGCCCCTCCTGGTCTACTACTTTGGTCACCCAGTCAAAGAAATCTATTAGATTTGTCTGACATGACCTTCCGCTATGAACCCAGGCTGCCTTGGGTCCTGTGCTCCACTGGCCTCTAGGTACTCAACTATTCTTTCCTTCAGAAGTGACTCCATCACTTTCCCTACCACAGAGGTCAGACTGACAGGTCTGTAGTTTCCTGCCTCTGTCTTGGTCCCACTTTTGTGAAGGGGAATCACATCCACCTTCCTCCAGTCCTCAGGTACCACACCATCCTCCCATGATTTATTAAAAAGAGTAGCCAGTGGTTTCACTAGTTCCTCCCTTAATTCTTTTAGAATTCTGGGGTGAATTCCATCAGGACCCATTGCTTTGTCCACCTTCAGTTTTAGCAGTTCTTGCAGAACCCTTTCCTCTGTGAAAGGACTGGGATCGACCCCCCTATCAAGAGTGCTTCTGTTAATTGGATTAGGCACTTCCCCCTCCTCTTTTGTGAATACTGAGCAGAAATATTTGTTCAGTATCCCTGCTTTTTCACTGTCCCCCTCTGCCCACCCACTGTTCATTCTATTCAGCCTCACTATCCCTCCCTTTGTCTTTCTATGCTCGCTGATGTACCTATAAAAGGTTTTATCCCCCTTCTTAACTGAGTTGGCTATCTTTTCCTCAGTTTGGGCCTTTGCTATTCTGGCTTCCTTCCCTGCTTCCTTCTGCCTTAACTGGTACAACCTCTGTCCTGCTCCTTCTGTGTTTCCTTATACTTCCAGAATGCTATCTTTTCTTCCTGACTTTCACAGCCACCTCTTTGAGAACCATAGTGGCTTTTTCTTTCGTTTTGATTTGTTTATTTGCTTCACACAAAGGCGTGTTGCCTCTGTGATGGCAGTTTTGATAATTCCCATTGTTGCTCCACACCTCCTTCTAGCCTGTTTGCTAGTGCTTTTCTGAGGCACTCCTCATCTTGCCAAAGTCAGCCCTCCTAAAGTCCAGTACCTCACTTTTGTATGGCTTGACTCTGTAGCTGAGTTTAAGGTGAACCACACTGTTTGATGGTCACTTGTCCCCAGATGGCAACCCACTTCTAGATCTGAGATCCTCTAACTGCCCCCGTTTGAGAGTATGAGGTCTAAGATTGCTCCCTCACGAGTGGGTTCCAAAACTAGCTGTCTAATGCCTGCCACATGTAGGGCATCAAGAATGGCTCTGCTCTTGGATGTGGCTGCAGCAAATGTGCTCCAGTTAACATCTGGCATATTCAGGTCTCCCATCAACAGCATCTCCCCTTTCTCTGCCATTCTAAGAATGCCTTCTATCATATCCTTGTCCATTCCCTCCCCCTGTCATGGGGGTCTGTACACAACCCTTGTGCAGATTGTGGTGCCCTTTCCAGTCTCCAAGGTGACCCACAGTGCCTCCTCGCCTCCCTTTTTACTCTTTTGTTCAGCTGCTTTTATCCCTTCCTTTACATAGAGAGCTACTCCTCCCCCTCTTCTCCCTTGCCTGTCTCTCCTGTAGGTTATGTACCCTGGTATGTTAACATCCCAGTCATGGTTCTCTGTGTACCATGTTTCTGTGACTGCTATGATATCCAGACATCCCTCTTCCATCAAGGCCACCAGCTCAGGGAGCTTGTTGCCCAGACTACGGGCATTGGTACTCATTACCCTCCATTTCCTGATGGCCTTACTCCCTTTTGCCCCACCCCTGTCCTTCTTGCCTTTGTCACTTTCTCCATTTACCCCTGCCCTTCTCCCTATCAACACCTCTATGTTAGTGTTTGCCACACTTACTACTGTGATTATTTGGGGGAGCTAAGATTTCCCTGATCCTTTCCAGTGCCCCCCCTTGGCTAGTTTAAAAGCTTGCCAATGAAGCATTTAAACCTATCACCTAGGATCCTGGTTCCCCTCCCGGACAGATGCAGCCCGTCATGCCAGTATAGGCTTGCATCACTCAAGGTGGACCCCAGTCCCCAATGAAGCCAAATCCCTAAGCTCCACACCAGTTTTTCAACCACTGATTGAATCCCATGGTGCGGAACACCCTAGCCTCTCCTATGCCATAGATGGGCAGCACCTCCGAGAAGGTTACCGTGCATGCTACTTGACTAAGGCCCCTCCCCAATTCCACAAACTCTTCCTGCACTTCTCTAATCCCTACAAGAAGCTATAGTTGACATATGAAGGACAACTCTATGTTCAGGGCATTGGTGACTAGATATGGATGATGTTGCTTAAATTCACCCTGCAAAATAATCCATGAAGTTAGCGCAATCCACAAAGTGTGGATCGATATGCGAAGTGTGAAATTACATTGCGAATGTCAGAATTTCACCCGCAAAGTGCAGAATTTTGTCACAAACAGTCGAATTTTACCTACAAACAGTGGAATTTAACACTTTTGCATTGAAAACTTTGCAATTTTGAGCATAGTTGAAGCTGCTGAGGACAGGAAAAACTTTGCAAAACTATGCGGAATTAAATTTCGGCCACTTCAAGCCAACTTCGCTAGCAAAGTAAAACTTTGCTGCAACTCTGTTAGTGTACTGAGTGAGAATGCCATTTCAAAAATAGTGCAGTGAAAACTGCACTTCAGAAACCACATCTGCGTTGACAGCAACAGGGGTAGGATGTTGCTGTCAATTCGAGGGAGGAAGAGGGGAGGAAGTGGAGAAGCAGAGAAAAAGGTGTGGAGACTGTCTGAGCTTCTCCTGTGGTGAAGAGGGCTAAAGTAAAAACAGCTTAGGCAGTACAGCTTGGGAGACCAAGGTTCTGTTCCTGGTCTCCTGAATCTTGTGGTTTCACTCCCCCCCACTCCAAGTGTGTTTTTAATTTTTGCATGTCTAAATCTGGTTTCCCCACCAGCTTTCTCCCCATCCCCGGGATCCCCCCCCAAAATGGAGTTAGTTATTTAAATACTTGGTGGTGTGGGGGTGAAATACCCCACATCAGGCGGTGTGGATGGGGGGGGTGGAGCCCCCTGCAAAAATACAACTTGCAGTTCTGCTTCCCCACCATTGTAGCGGTCCTCCATGTGTTTTTTGACCACTACCATTGGTGTTATTTTTGTATTCAGCATTTTCCATGAGTGCTGTTGTTGTCAGCTGCATTTTTATTGTGTAGTTCTTGACCGCACTGTTGCTGTACACAGCATGTTGACCTAGTGCCCTCTAATAGTGAACCAGGGATCATCAGCCACAAATAGAAAATATAATACAGTACATCTAGATTTATTATAGCACAAGAGTGGTCTATAAAAGTTTATAAAATGATGTTGTTCATGATTAGAGATGGGCGAAGTGGCTCCAATTCGCTCCACAAAGTGGAACACGGAGTGAAAGCGAATTCGCGGAGTGCTCCGCAACACAAAGCAGAGTACTTCGCGTTATTAATGGGTATGCTAAGTCCATTGAAAACAATGACTTCACGTTACTCCGCCTTCCCAAACCACTACTCCACTAATCCTTAAGGTGAAGTACATTGAAAACAATGTATTTCGCCTTACTTCACCTTGTTTTTAAGCTCCAAAGGCGAATTTTGCAGTGATTCATGGGATTTCAGGTCACATGGGCTCTAAATTGTTCTGTACAGCCTCAGTTTAGGGCAGTGTGTGTAGGAAGCTGTAGGAGACAATCTGCTCTGAGAGCTCTCTGTGATTCAAACCTTCTAAAAGCTGTTAAAAAAGCCTCTTTGAGTCATATTTTTTGCTGAAACTTTAGTTCATCGATTATAGGAAACCCTCCTGTGCTCATATCATCGAGCGTTTATTGTTTGTGTGTGTGTTTTAAATGTTAATGTACAACATTCAGTCTGTGTACTGAGTGACAGTGGAAGTGTGCTTTGGGGGAGGGGCGTATCTGTGGTGTAGGTAGATTAACTTGGAGAAAAAGACAGTACTTTCTGTTTTGGTGATATTTTTCTTGTATAACTGTGTTAATGTACACACAGTAATATTTTCAATAATTCTTGTCTTTTATTTGCTGATTGTTGTGGTTCAGCGTGCATAATTTTAGTTTGTTTAAAATATGTGGTTACATTACTGAAGTTTTCAATTTGCTACGCATCACTTAGTGTGTGTGAGTATGTGTGTGACGCTCGTCATCAAATCAGACACCTTTTATTGTGCCACATAATTTCAGCAATGTGAACCTGCTATCCATTGCAGCTGTGTAATTTTTTGTACTTCATTGTGGTATCTTTACTGGTACTCGTACTAGTGACTCTTACTGCAGCAGTGCAGAACACTACCCCCGCGCCCACCCAACCTGCAAAGATATTCTTTTCCTGATTTGAATTTTGGATGGTGAGCACTGGTTAGGTGTTATGCCTTTGCACCTGCATCTCTTCAGTGCACAGCACAATCTTAATCTGTCTGTACATTTGCATCTCTTTAGGGCCTAATTTCCATCTCTAACTTAAGTCACAGTTGTTTCTTTGGCTTCCCTTCAGAGTACTGGACAGGTGTGGTGCATAATTCAGCATGAACATTGTACTCATTAATATGCGTTTTTAAGTCAGGACCATTATCAGGAGTCACTCGTGATACAAATCACATTCTTCATCATCACGGTCACAAATGCAGTCACAAATTACGATTTACGATCACGTCATGAATCACAACAGTAATTTTTTTTACTAGTTACTTGGATGCATTGTAAACCTGTTTTGTAGTATCTCTCCATGCTTCACCACCCCACCATTGTACACATTAATGAGTGTTTTTAAGTCAGGGAGTTTTGTGCCACACCTCACCGGGCCTGGGGAAGTACAGCCGTAGGCATTTGCATTTCTTTATCATCGCGGTCACAAATGCAGTCACAAATCATGATTTATGATTACATCACAAATCACAACATTAATTTTTTTTAATAGTTACTTGGATGTATTTTAAGCCTGTTTTGTAGTATCTCTCCATGCTTCACCACCCCACCAATGTACTCATTAATGAGTGTTTTCAAGTCAGGGAGTTTTGTGCCACACCTCATCGGGGCCCAGGGAAGTAAGACCGTAGGCATTCACGTTTCTTCATCATCACGGTCACAAATGCAGTCACAAATTACGATTTACGATCACGTCACGAATCACAATAGTAATTTTTTTTACTAGTTACTTGGATGTATTGTAAGCCTGCTTTGCAGTATCTCTCCATGCTTCACCACCCCACCACCCCACCATTGTACTCATTAATGAGTGTTTTTAAGTTGGGGAGTTTCGTGCCACACCTCATCTGGGCCTGGGGAAGTACAGCCGTATGCATTTGTGTTTCTTTATCATCATTGTCACAAATTCAGTCACAAATCATGATTTACGATACGTCGTGAATCACAACATTAATATTTTTACTAGTTACTTGGACGTATTGTAAGCCTGTTTTGTAGTATCTCTCCAGGCTTCACCACCCCACCATTGTGCTTATTAATAAGTGTTTTTAAGTCAGGGAGTTGGACAGTGTCTGCAGTACATACACAGATTGGAAAGAAAACTGCATCCATGCAGTTTAGCACAGTATACTTCCACTGCTCAGAATACATGCGGAAGACAACAGAAAAAGGGCATAATTACATACAAGGGTCAGGGATGGTGGAGGAATACATTTTATAACACAGCAAGGAAGGTGTGGGGGGCATGGTGTGAGGGGAAAAAAAACTAATGTGGGATCTCATGGTCATCCAGCAGCAGTTCCAGCATGGACATAATTTGCAACTGATGTTCCTCTATGTAAGAAAAATAAAATTTACAGAAAAAACAAATTAGTAAAAAAAAGAGTACAGACAGAAAAGTCAAAAAAAATGTAGCTTTTAAAAAAGCTGTTGGGTCTAAATCAAAGTTTAAATCTCCTCCTCGTTCTGATCGCAAAGTATCAGCAGTCACAAAACACACTCCTCTCTCTCTCCGTCTGCACAGGAAGAAGTAAAAATGTCTGCTTGTATGATTCACTTTCTTCCTCCCTAGCTAAACAGCATGTGACTTACAGTACTGGTGGCCATGTGATGTGTGTGGGGGGGGGGCTGCCAAATCTGAAACAAGAAATGGAACACTTAGAATCATAATGAGAGCATAAAGTCCATTGAAAACAATGACTTCCTTACTTCACATTGCCATTCTGCCTAACAAGGGGTGGTAATGACATATGGAGGTACCTTTGCATTGTTTACTCCGCGTAGTGGAGTGGCAACATGAAGTGCCCATTTCACGTTTACTTCGCCGGCAGAATTTAAATTCTCTGCATTTCTATACTTGATATGGATTCTGAGACCAATCTCCTATGAATAAATTAAGTAAATGCAGAAGTCTGTCCTCCATTTAGGAGAAATGTGGTAAGATGTGCAATAATGGCCCAACACAGAAACGTATTGTACAATATCATTATAGAAAATATTGGTTATTGGGTAAATGTACATACTGCAATTTTCTCACTAATTTCTAATCATCTAATAATACCCAAGAATTGGAACACAGGAATTATTGTCCCATTGTTTAAAAAAGGGAATCATGATGATCCAGCCTGTTACAGGCTTTTACCATTTTTACCAATATGGCTAAAAATATACTCCAGAGTTATACTGGAAAAAATTTAAAATTAGGCAATGCACAATAGCAATGTAAATAAAGAGAAGCCATTCTGTGAGCTGATGTGCCACATTTTAAAATTACAGCACCAATTAACAGAGAAAAACGGTATCATCCACCAAAGGAGAGTAGTACCAAATGCATTTAATAAAAGTAAATATTGCAAAAACAGCTTACTATGGGTGTCAGGTAGGAGATGCCACAGAAGTTCTGCAGGAGGCCTGATCAGTTTCATACATGCTATCTCTACCAATTTATTTCAGAAAACTACTGACTGAAATACCATCCTGTTAACCTCCACCTGTCACCTGTGCCACACCATCAGGAACATCCCTAACTCTCGATTCCCGAGGCTGAAATGTAACTACAGCCAAGCGTCTAATTTTAAGATACATGCAAATGAGATGGAACATTGTTTACTACGTGGTTATAGTATGACATTACTTAGTACTTCTAGGGAACAGGTGTCAGGAATGGACAGACAAAACCTTTTGGGGTATCGAAACAGGGACAGGGAGGATAATAATTTTCTGAATTTTGTAACTACATTCAATACTCAATCTAAAGCAGTCAAAGAAATTATTGAGGAACATTGTGGTATCCTTTCTACAGAACCACTGTTGGAAGGAGAAGTAGATAAAATGCCCTGAATTGTGTTTAAATGCAGTCAAAATTTGTCAGACCTCCTTATATACTAATTACAGCCTCTCAATAGCACTAAACATCACTTTGCCCCTCAGCTCCCCCTCCACACTGTAAATACTTTGGGATAATATTAAAAACTGCTACTCTCTCAACTGTGAATGTGGATAAAAATATGAAATCAGACAATTTCTAAACTGCTGCAGCACCAGTGTGATTTGTATGGTCACCTGCTCATGCCAAGCTTTTTACGTCAGCAAAACTAAACACATGTTTAAACTGAGGATAGGCAAGCACCTCAGTGAAATGACAAGAAAAGATGAATATGCTTTGGCTAACCATATACAGGACTTGAGTAGGCAGGGGTCAGAACATTAATTCATTTTCATTGGTATTGAGAAAGTAAATCCTGGCCCATAGGAGGTGACCTGCAATGGATGCCAGAATACTGCAAAGAAAAGCATTTTGGATATTCCAACTTGGGGTGTTAAAGCCTTCAGGTCTCAGTGACCATTTTGATATAATTCCATTCATTCACTGAAGGCTAATGTCTTAGTCTGCCAGACTTCCCAGTTTTCTAGGTTCCTTGATTTTAGAAAATACGTTTCTGTTAGCATCTAGTTTTTTCTGTCTCAGCATATCCTGGAGGACTTATGCACTTGATTAGCGATGTATAATTGCCTGACAAAGTTTAACTGCAACAATTTTCTTCTTCTGTTTTCACTTTTCATGTATGAAAATTTCCTCCTCTCACCCCTCCCTCTCATTCTTTCTTTTATCATGTTTTACATTTCTTGTCCATTCTCACTACCTTTGCCCTTCTTCCACCTCATACTTACTTAGCACTTTCTTTTTTCTACATTCCACTCCTCTTGTGATTTTCTGCTTTCTAGTCTTCACTGTTGCATGATAATGTGTAATTTATTCATGGAATTTAATTTTTACAATCTCCAAGTGTTCAGGATGCTGAATTTTAATTTGAATGAGGAGGTCTTATCAAGCAATATTGCACAAATCAGTTTGGACACTTTGCAGGTCTTTTGTGGCTGCTAGCCACTTCACAAGCCACTGGACCAATATTTGCACACTGACTTTCAAAATCAAATCAACTATGTGATTGAGCTAGTTAGAATTATACGATGACTGTTAAGACAGCAGCAGCAATGTAATTTCTATTATTTATGTTTTTAACATCACCTGTTAACTCTGTTATTCCTTCTGCACTGTCACTTTAATTATTATACTATTTAAGAGTCACAGTGCTACAGGGTGGCCATTCCTAATGAAGCACGTGTGCATGAAACTGGTCAACCCTCCTGCTGAACCTTTGTGGTGTCTCCTACCTCACACCACTGTGAGTTGGTTTTGGAGTGTTTAATCGCTCTGTTGCCTAGCTAATAACTACTCTCTGTTTACTGCCCTTTTATTCACTGGATTTCAGCAAACCCTCAGTGCAACTGCACTTGTTATCCAAATGTTTCAGCTCAGTTGCAGCTTCTCTGCTTCTGCTGTCTCAGTGCTTATCCACCTGTTCAGGCTCACTCTGCAAAGCTAGCCCATGACATTCAAACCTGCTTTCATGCAATTGTACCAAGCTATCATTAGTGTTGTTTTTAGTGCATTGCTTCTCCCTATAATCCTATCAGTCCATCTGTTTATTCAGCCTAGATGATCTTGGAAGCTTTAGCTAATTGCTGCTAGATGCTGTTCACTTATTTTTATACTCTTCTTCTTTATACCCTGTCAGTGGCTCAACAGATAGCACACTTGCCTCTGAGGTGGGGAGATCAGAAGGCTGTGGGTAATATCCCCACACCAGGCACTTGGGGTAACATACCAATACTGACACTACAGTGCAGCATGAGGGGGATACTGCACTCCTGAGGTGCTATCTTTTGGATGAGACATTAAACTGAGGTCCCATCTGCCTGTTCTGGGGAAAGTTCAGGTGGATGTTAAAGATCCCATGGCACTTCTCGAAAAGAGTACGGGAATTTCCCCAGTACCCTGGCCAAATTTCATCTCATTCAGTAAAAATGCCACCGACAGCTTAATCTGGTTCAAGGTCAGTTGGCATTCATCTGTATCCCCCTCTTTCAGGTTGTGCCTGAAAACAGGCAGAATTTGTCTAGTGCACTTACCCAGTCAACAAAAACTAAATAAATAAAATACTGTGGAGGTCAGCTCAGCTGGTGCTATAAACTAGTTTTAAATCTGCATGTGTGTCAAGGCGCTTTAGTGTTGCTTCCTTGTTTTTCCTACAGTGGGGGACTGGGGATTCGTACCTCATGTTTGGCTACTGCCTCCTCCGCTAAAGTCCTCCGAGTATTTGTCACCTTTATGTGGCACTCATTGATGGACTGGTTGGCTAGCCTTACTCCACTAAAGGTCCAGGTTACCTTAAGCTGAAGCTTGCTTTAAAACATGTATGACCTACGTGATAGTCTCCAACACTCAGCACTTCCATTGTTACACATGATTACCATGCTACTCCTTGCCGCCTGTACTGTACCTACTGTGTTTCCTTTGCTGCTTAGTACCCGATATTCTCTCCAGTGCCTTGCATGGTCTGCTCCATTGCTACATGAGATTAGTCAACCATGCCCATCAATTTGGCACAAGCTTGCTCGCAGCTGTCATTCTCACTCTGCACCCTAATCCACATCCAGAGCGTGTGATGCATGGTGTGGTCCTTCCTTTCTGGCCCATAGTGGGAATGTCCTCACTCCCAGTAGTGTTTTAGCCATTTATGCACAGCGACTCCTCTTGATGTCAAATTTTGACTGAGCTGCGAAGGGAGGATACATCGCTATCTTTTAGCTACAGCACCAGCTGCCTAAGGCACCTTCTACTCTATTGTCCCCAAGACTGCCACTGGTTCACTTGGTTTGTTTTTAGACCAGTTAGCCAGCTGAGCACCTCAGCAGTCATCGCTCTCCTTATCTCACCTTGGAGGAGCTGTGTTGCAGAGTTCTCTCGCAACCCTTCACAGCATTCCTGTTAGAGGGATAGTGTGACAGTCTTCCTCCAAATTGGAATATTTTCCACCACCCCCTTTGATTAGGTTGCCAAATTGCAGCAACAGAGCCATCACTAAACCAACTGTCCCATGCCTAGAGGGAAGGAGACCAGGGCCTTGGATCCCCTGAAATTTCTTCCTCAAAGGGTTTTTTCTCTCCTCTATGCCTCTAGTTATAATAATTAGTTAGCCTTAGTTAATGTTCCCTAGTAGAAATTTTGTGAAATTTAATTTTGCTGGTGAAATGTTGATGAAATTACAAATTTCACTCAGTGTAATATTTTACGTAATTTTGCTGTTATGGTGAAATTTTGCCAGAAAATTACACCTTAAATTCCGTCTTGTGTTGCTATTCAGCGAAATAAGTTGAAATCAGGTGAAATTGGACTTTTCCCATAATCTACTCTCTGCAGGTCGCATGAAGTGGGTGATTCATTTCCCTTCTGTGTAGCTGGAGACTTGGAGGACAAGCAGGCAGCCAACAACATAGCCTTTCAGTTTAGTGTACTGGTTCCATTGTGTGTGTTTTTTTTGCACATTTTTTTTTGTTTATAAATATTATATTTTGATTGTGTTTGTGTTTGTTGATAATTTCTGTTAGGTGTCTGTGTAGATTGAGAGAGAGAGTGTGTGTGTGTGTGTGTGTGTCTCCTTTTCTGTTAGGAAACTTTTTTTTGTAAAATTATGGAAGGGAAAGGGAAAGGTAAGGGCAAGGGGACTGGGGGGAAGGCAGCCACTGTCCATCTCACCAGATGGGTATTTAGGTTATCTGAGAACCCTTCCAGCAAGAGCATGTGGCCACCACTCCCTGGCAGCAGCAGCAGTAGTATGAGCCCATTGCACTCCCCCCTGCAGCAGCATGAGGATGATGGGGCCCCCTTCACATCCATCACTCAGCAGCAGAATCCTGTAGCCCCCCCAGGATCAGCAGCAGGAGCATGTGGCCCCACCCCAGAGCAACAGCCAGAGTGTAATGCTCCCCGGCAGGAGCATGTGCCCTCCACCTCCCCCCAGCATGAAGGTTCTGCAGTGTGGTGTTTTTTCACCATAAACACCAGTGACAGCAGTGTTGTGATCTGCAAGTTGTGTGGCAGAACTGTGCGAAGGGGCAAGCAAGGGAGCCATTTTGGATCTGGTGGCCAAAGGAGTCATCTGCAACACCACCATGCTGCAGAGTGGCTCCAAAAGTGAAATGAGTTGGCAGCAGCAGGAGGCAGTGGGGCCCAAGGGGAAGGGGGCCAGCAGGAGGAAGGGGCCAGGGCTCAGCAACAACCTGGAAGTTGCCACCAGCACCAGAGAGATCAACAGCAGCAGGCAGCAGCAGCATCCCCATCCACTTCACCCCACAGCCAGTGGCGGTGCTGGGTTCATTCTGGAGGTGAACACGTACAGCCTGCATCAGCCCCAGATGGTCCTCCCATGACTCCCATGAGCCAAGAAGACCTGGCAGCAGTGCGGCGAGAGGTATCAGCTCTGCACCAAGATTTTGATAAGTTCTGCCAGGAGGTCAGGGGGACATAAGGAAACTGATGGGGGACGAACATAAAGTTTTGGACCACCTGGCAGAGCTTCATCATAAGGGTGGTGCTGGCAGGGCAGAATCACGGCCTGGTACTGGCGCCATGTAATAACGTGGTCCAGAATGTGCTTGCAAGTGAGGCAGGCAGTGAGTGCAGCAGCTGAATTTTCTTTTCTTTTTCCTGTCCTTACTTTCCTACTGTCACTCTTCTCTCATCTGCATCCCCCCAAAATAACAAAAACCCTCAGGGACTTCTGAAGCTGTACTTTTTCCCACAGTTCTTAGGGCAGGATTCACAAAACTCGAGAAATACATGCAGCTGCAGATAAACCTCGACGCGAGTGGGTTGCGACTTGTGGATCTGCAGATTACCTGCAGCGGTGGGTATTCACAAAGGTGGAACCGGATTATGACCGGCTCCATGATCTATGGCTACTTGCAGGTAGTGTCACCAGGCAGATGGCCGCAGCAGCAGGAATGTGCTACGGCTGGTGGGAGCAGCCGTAACACCCTCTGCAACTGCTGTGGCTGTGAATAGCAACCGCCACAACAGCGGGTGATTACAGTCCAGAACAGCAGTTGCGGAATGGGCGCTTCATGAATCCAGCCCTTAGTGCTGTTTTCCACAGCTGTGGAGAGTTTTGTGAATAGCACCCAGTGCAAATTCCCCTTTGTATCCATAGCTACGGCAGTTTGGGGGACATAGGGAAGGTTTTGCACTTTCAAAAAGTTTTGTGAATCCAGCCCATTAACTTTAATGTATTTAGTCTTTCAGGATATGTTTTGTCTTTGAGTTTGAGAATAGTTTTGAGAAATTTCCTTGAAACACATTCAAGTATTTTGCTATCAAATCAAAGTCAAATGTATTATTTTTCCAAGACATAAATGTTGTGGACATTGCAACAATATACAAAAATATATAAAATAGAATCACAGTTAAAAACATGTTGTGCATTCGTTATACAGACACTGATGCATTTCAAACCAATACATACATACATTACTTCTCCTTATTATGAGAAATTCACTAGAAAAAACAATTACACATACATTATGCAAAAACAGAGATAATATACAGTAACAAGATGACATCTCCCTAAAGCATAAATTGTTTTCAAGTGCTGCGACTCTCATATTTCAATGCTAAAAATCTTTTGTTTTTTAAGGCTAATCACAGCAACAATAACATGAGCAATTTTTCAGCTTCCTCTTTTTCCATTGGTTGCGTAAGTATGAATACTAACATACTAACATACTATTTGCCAGCAGATTAGGCCTTATGGTCTATCAAGTCTGCTCGAACCTAGATCCTTAGTTGGGTGCCGAGACCCTCCCATCCCTTGTGCTCCAGAAACCCCTATCATCCATCCCCACCCCCCCGGGATAGGCCATCATCTGATACATCCACTTTCTGTGTCTGTCCCACCCTCTCTTAAAGCTCTCCACTGTGGATCTCTGAACCAGCTCACCAGGCAGAGCATTCCAAGGGTCCACCACCCTCTCAGTGAAAACCTCCTCTTTTCCCTCACCCTTCCACCTTCCAACTTCAAACCATGCCCTCTGGTGATGGCTCCCTGCTTTAGTCTAAAGATCCCTCCATGTTTACCCTATTTATTCCCTTTGAGGTACTTGAAGACCTCAATCATGTCCCCCTGTCTCTCCTCTCCTCCAATGAAAACAGGCAGAGCTCCTCAAGTCTGTCCTCGTAAGTCAAATCCCCTAGCCCTCGTATCATCTTTGTTGCCTTCCTCTGTACCCTCTCCAGGAGCTGTATGTCCCTCTTCAAGTGTGGTCTCCAGTACTGTACACAGTACTCAAGGTGTGGTCTAACCAGTCCATTGTACAGTGGCAGAATCACTTCCTTGCTCCTAGAGGTGATCCCCCTTGCGATGCATCCCAACATCCTGTTTGCCTTGCTAGCTGCTCTCCTGCACTGCTCAGTGTTATTCATACATGTATCCACCATGACCCCTAGGTCTTTTTCCCCTGTTGAGGCTTCCAGCACCTCCCTCCCAGGGTGTACCTGTGTTTAGGGTTTCCCGACCAAGATGCAACACCTTGCACTTGGTGATATTGAAATTAATTTCCATGTGTGAGCCCAGCTTTCCAGGGTGTCCAGGTCCCTTGCAGGGCCAACCTCCCTCTTCTCCCTCAACTACTGCTCCCATCTTGGAGTCATCCATGAAGAGACTCATTTCACACCCTATACCATCCCTGATGTCTGATATGTATGCATTAAACAGGATTGGACCCAGGACCGAGCCCTGTGGTACCCCACTACCAACCTCTGTAGGGTTCGAGAGCTCCCCACAGACCACTACTCTCTGAGTGCGTCCAGCTATCCAGTTTTCAATCCATCTGACCATCAAAGGGCCTACTCCTAACCCCATCAGTTTCTCCACCAGACCATTGTGGGGGACAGAGTCAAACGCCTTGCTGAAGTCCAAGAATAATACATCCACAGGCTTACCCCTATCCAGTTCTGATGTTACCCATTCATAGAACTCCACAAGGTTGGTTTGACATGATCTACCTGGCACAAACCCATGCTGCCGACTATCCAGACCTCCCACCTCCTCCAAGTAAACCCCAATCGTTCTTTAGTATACTCTCCATTAATTTTCCCACCACGGTTAAACTGATGGGTCTATAGTTCCTGGTACTTCCTTGACCCCCTTTATGGATTGGTACCACATGTGCTCTCGCCCGTCTAAGTACCCTCCCTGTCTCCATTGACCTGTTGAAAAGCTCCGCCGAGGTGCAGCCAGTATGTCCGCCAATTCCCATAGTACTCTCGGATGAATGCCATCCGGCCCAGGAGATTTGTCTTTCTTTAGGGGCCTTGAGGGCAAACCACACCTTTTGGTGGGATGGCATCATCCGTCCCCTCCACCTTACTGGTCTTTTATCCTTAACCAGATGTGACACCCTGGGGTACCTTTCCCTCCCTTTTGCTCCATTTCTGCTGCTCCTGATCCCACTCCCTGCCGCTTCTATCCCCTTTGTGCCTTGCTTTGTAGATATCCCATCCCCCTCCCTAGTGAACACAGAGGCAAAGTACTCGTTAAATACCTTTGCCTGGTCCCTCGCCTCTTCCACCCACCCTCCTTCTGATCTCAATCTGCTGAGATGGCCCTTAGTTTTTCTCCGCTCCCCAATGTACCGGAAGAACCCTTTTCCCTCCATGTATCCCCTGTGCCAGCCGATGCTCTTTTACTGACTTTGCCCTCACCATACGGGTGACTTTTCTAGATGCAAGCTGGTACATTTCCTTATCCCTATCCCTCTTGTTGTTTTATATTTTTGTAAGCCGCCTTCTTTTCTCTGACTGCTACCTGGACCTCACTGGACCACCAGCATGGTTATGTGACCTTGCTCCTACGTTTCCACTTAGCGTAGATCCTGACTGCCTCTTGAAGTCCCGCTTTATGACCTCCCATCTCCTTTCCACACTTGTTGTTGAGGTAATCCCCTTCAAGTGATCCTGAGAATATTTCCCATGCCCATAAAGTCTGCCCCTGAAGTCCACTGCCAGTGTCCTAGATCTCACCCCACCCCCCAATGCTTATTTGAAACCAGACAGTATTGTGGTCACTCCCAGTCAGGGGTCCTGTACAACCATGTCCCTTACCAGATCCCCATCTGCCAGAACCACATCCAGGACATGCCCCTCCCTTGTGGGCTCCATCACATGCTGTGTTAAGAACACATCCTGAAGCCATCCAGCAGCCTCTGCTCCTTGGCCACCTTAGAGGACATGGTTCCCCAGTTAGTACCTGGCATATTAAGGTCCCCATCAACACCACTCCTTCCCTTTTGGACCACACTGGGCAATGATGTTGTCCAGCAAACCATCCTCTAGAACATCACTCATCCGGGGGCCTATATACTACACCCAGCTTGACCTTATCTCCTGCTGGGGATCGTAAGGTGACCCATAAGGCCTCCACGTTTCCTCTGCCTCTTCTACCATAGCAATTTCTATGTCATCTCTAATGAACATAGCCACTCCACCCCTCTGCCCTCCTTTCTATCCTTCCTAAGCATAGTGTACCCCCGTACATTTAGGTCCCAGTCATGGTTTTTGTTGGCCCACGTTTACGTGACTGCCGCCACATCCACCCCCTCGAACAGCATGGCCTGGAACTCTGGCAACTTGTTTCCAAACTCCTGGCATTTACTAACACTAACCCCCACCCCTTATCCCTGATCCTTTTTGTCGAACCCCACCCAGATTCCTTATACTTCCATCCTCCCCCTGCTCCTCCTGAAACCTCCACCTCCAGTCTGTTTCCCCCCTCCCCCCCTTGGGCTTGAAGGCTACTCCCCTCATCTGGAGGGGAGGGCTTCTGGTCAGCCCCTCCCTTATATACATAATACATCATAATTTGTGCTAGCATATCTAGTCAGGATATCTTATAAGTTTTTTTCCTCTGTTAGTATTATACAGGGGACATTGTATAATAACATGAAACAAAGTTTCCCAAAAGCCTTTATTACAGGGGCACATGAGGTTCTTAAGTGATGCAGCAGGGCAATATTGATTAACGTATGTGTATTTTGAAGTTAATATGCCCAGCCTTGCCCAAGTAATTACTTTTCATATTTGTGGGGAAATGGGCAATGTGAAGTAATCTGTAATTAGCAAATCAATTTTATTATGACCAACCCATGAGGCCTGTTTTTGTTGTCTTACCTGAAACATTTGTGTTCTTTGGGCTAGAGAGAAAATTTTGGTCTTAAACCTAGTTCTGTATGTCACAGCAACAGAAATGCCAGACAAGAAATCCTTCCAAAGGTGGGCAGAATCAGATTTTTCTAGAATGTGAACCAGTTCCTTAAACCATGGGGAGTGAAAACCATATAGGTGCCACTGCCTTTTCTCATTTAGGCACGCCAATGGAATACTATTTGAGGTGTTATCTATTATTTTTAACCAATATGAAACTATACAGAGATTTAATGTACATAATATTGGAATCCTACCGAGTTCTGATTTCACGTTTGAGTTAGATGTACAACCAGGTACCTGTAGTATAGATTTATAATAGTATGATAAAGGGAGTTCTGGGCTAGGGTAATTTTTGGTTGCCCATAACTCTGTACTGTAAGCAAGGATATGAATGGTTTTAGCCTCACCTGCTGTAATAGCCAGAGTTACTGAAGACCACCGTACTTAAAATTAAACCATTGTAGGATTTAACCACATGTTTTGCCTTGCTTAGTTGCTCTTTGATGTGAGAGGTCCAATAACCATTAGATGAGAGCTTGATTCTCAGATAGACATAGAACACACACTAGCTATACAGTTATTGCCTAGATAAAAATTAGGATAACATGAGCAGGAAGCATAAATCACAACTTTAGTTTTTTTTTAAGTTAATCTCTAGATTGAACCTTTCACATTTAATTTGAATCTGACTGATTTTCGTTGAAGCCCCTCTGGCAAAGAGAAAATGGAATCAGATCATCAGCATAGGCTAATGTATGTATGTATTTAAGTATTATTAATTTGGGGAAAATCTAATGGTAGAGTGTTATCAAAATTTAATAATGAATCAATAGATATACTAAACAACAGATGGGCCAAAAGACATCTTTGCTTGACTCCCTTGTTAGTTACAGAATATTCTGACAAACGTCTGTTATTATCATTTCTCACTGCAATCTGAGTATTAAGATGCTGTAAGAAAATAGGAATTATTAGACTGAAGGTTACACCTTGAGCTTGTAAAGTGTCTCAGAAAATCTCTCTAACCACTGAATCAAATGCAGCTGTAAAGTCAATAAACAAAGGTTTAAGTTTTATCTTCCTAAATAAAAGGTACTTTTTAAGCAAATGAGCTACAAAAACAAATATTGCCAGTGGTAGGAAAATCATGTCAGAATCCTGCTTGGAAATTAGAAAGTGGACTAAAATTATTTATCCAACACTGAAGTTTATCCAAGAGAATTCGAGAAAAGATTTTACAGTTGATATCAATTAAACTAATAGGAAGATAATTTGATGAAGTATAATATGATCTTTTTTTATGAAGCTGCACAATTATATTTTTTCCAGGACTGTGGAATACATTTTTTTTCTGCTAGACAGACGTTGAAAAAAATCATTAAGAAAGGCACCCAATAGATCATATGATCTTTGTACATTTCTCTGGGTATGGTATCCAGACCGGAGCTTTATTATTGGCCAGTTGTAATGTCGACTGTCCAATATCACCATATGTGAAAATGTGGGGCTGATAAGTACTGGTAAGCATCCAGTCTGGGATACTGCAAGTTGACAAAGGGACATCCATAGTAAACAGGTTTTACAGAACATTACCCAATCATCCTTTGGGATACAGACAACAAGAGAGGGGGAGTACATGTTAACACCTTTATAAATCATAAGCCAAAATGACTTAGAATCTTTGGGTAGGATATTCAGACTGCACCAGGCTGGGGTGCAAGCCTGGGTGCAGTGCAACTGGGATGCGCCAGGGCATGCTCTGGAAGATATTCAATGGTGCTGCTTCATGGCTCAGCACCGTTGAATATGGCACAGTTGCCACCCGCATTGCATATGGAGCAGTGGCACTGCACCAGTGCAAGTGGCAAGTGAGGAGCAGGGGGATGTGCCAGCACAAGTACGGTTGCACTAGGTGCAGGAACCGTGCTATTCAGTGGTGGGTATGCAAATGGGGCCATTTTGCATGCAAGGTGCAAATGGGGCTATTTGCATGTCATTATGGCCCCATTTGCATGCAGGTGCACTGTTCCCCTGCTACTTGCACCTGGCTCCCTGCCAGGCTGCAGCCATCGGGAACCAATGCCCCCTACCCCTCGGTGGCAAAACACCTCAATGCCCGATCACAGGTTTTGTAATAATAGCAACATCCCTGGTGGTCCAGTGGACCACTTCCAGCCTGACTGCGGGCTCAGAATAAAGAACTAAATCCTTGGTGGTCCAGTGGACCGCTTCCAGCCCAATCGTGGGCATAGACAAATCACATACGAAATAAAGACTCCCTGGTGGTCCAGCGGTACCCCCCCTCAACCCGCCCACTAAGCCCTACAACCCTGCTACCCCCTGTCAGCAGCGGGCAGCAGCTCCCCACCCTCAAGCCACCCGGCCGCCCACTGATTGACAGAGTACAGTACCATTGGTCCACAACAAATAATAGATCAAAGTCTATATAAACTCTAACATGCACTGCAGGATATTGAAGCTTCCCACTGCTGCTTATTGCTCTGATGTCAGTAGCTAGGAATTCTGTGATTTGTAGTAGAAGAAGCTGTCAACCAAGAACTAAGCAAACTTACTCTGATATAGTCTACTATACTATAGTAAACAGTAAGTAAACCAAAATGTTTTTTTCATACAAAGTGCACATTGGGACCAGCCACACACATGAGTGTGGTGCCATTGGTGTTGACTAACACTTTAGAGTGATATTAGAATTTAGTGTGCATTCAACAAAACTTTTCTGTTCTAGTTGCTCGCAGCCATGCAACATGCATTTTTTCCTTAGATTTTTTTTCCCATTAACATACTGTACATAATTGCAGTACTAGGAAAAACTCAATGAAGTGAATCTGAAAAAATGGTGTCCGAACTGACCACTTTAAAAGTAATTCTTCCTTTCCAAAAACTGAGGTTTGAGCAGATCTACATATACAATATCAGTATTTTATTTCTGATAAAAATTAATTGCCTGACCTATTTTCCCCAGTCTTGTCCCAGAGTCACAGTACATTTTTTTCCTCATTGTTCCTCCCTCCCACTGTATGGCCAGGTAGATGCAGCTGCACATGACTCCCAGCTGGCAGCTTAGATGGCACTCCTCCCCCTACACCCTGCACATTACACCAACAACCCTGTCCACTGTGCCACAATGGGGCTGCCGGATGCAGAATCTGTGACACTCAATCCCTGGATGAGGTGAACTCCCATGTAGATGCTCAGCAGTTCTCAGCTGACCATGTCCAAACATCCTGGGCTTGTTTTGACCACTTTGCACCACTAAATTGAAACTGTGAATGCAGCCCCAGGCTTTTTGCCCTTTAGAATTTGTCTGTCCCAGCTGCTCATCCTGCCTTGAAGTCATCATCTCCTGTTACATCATAAGCAGTTGCCATGGAAATGATTCTGATGTCACAAGCAGAGGTTTTGACTTAAAGGCTGAAAAAGGAATAGGGAAAGGTGTAGTCCTAAGGACAAAGAGACTGTTTTTATGATGGTCCTACCACTTGTTATGTTGGCAACCTAGGTTCAGGAATGGCGGTGGGGGGAGGATTAATCATTCCAGGAAGGAGGGACACAGTGTTGTACTGATTGTCTGCCCCCGGTGGAGAAAAAAAGACAGCATAGTGAGATAGTAGCATGGAGCATGGACAACTACCTGATTCCGGTTCTTATGCACACCACCATCCATGTGTGTGCACATTATTACACAACAGCACACTTGGAGAGAAAAAAAAAAAGCAGGAGTCAGAGAAAAACAAATTACACCCCTGCAGGTCATGATTTGATTGACATGGCAGACTGTTCACCAACATATTTGTCCTGGGGAAGTGGTGGATAACTGGTATATCAATGCGAAGGTCAATGATGGGGTAGAGGGGCTGTCAGGTGAGTCAGGGAATGAGGAAAAAAACCCGAAGTTTAAAATTGCTTGTTTTTTTATGCAAATAGGGAAGGCATTTTATTTTACATAGGACCATATTCACAAGGACTCAGACCACCGCACAATCAAAACAGGAATCAAAATAACATTCCAGAATGTACAGCATAAATGACACGCAGTTAAGGAATATCAATGAATATAGTCTTCGGTAATAAAAAATGGAATATTCAGAAATTCAGATCTTAGGAGAACTTTGTGTAACTGTGTTCTGCTGATTCCAACAGTGACTTTTATGCTACAAATTAAAAATCACTTAAAATATAAAAAGAATGAGCCTACAATCCTGGTTGTCATGTGCAAGATGACAACAAAAAAGGCTGACTTTTAACGCAAAATAATTACTCTGAGGACACAACTTTGTGTGATAAAGATAATCCATAATTTGTAGCCATAAATACCAATCTAGATTTGTGTGGCTTCAAGTTAGACACTTTGAACATCTGGAATTTTACTTAGATGGCCTGATTATCAAAAGCAAATGGCACTTAGAATGTTATTTTTAAAGTTAGCACTTATTTATATTCCTTTGAAGTTAATGCATCAACACCATCTGCAATATCAACCAGACAGAGTACAAACAAGTTGCATACTTGGTTGGTGTTCCTGTAAAGGTTATAGAATAAACAGTGAAAAGTCAGATTGTAAAAGATCATTAAACATTGATTTGTGCGCTTTGAAAATAGCGTAAAAAAGTCAACATCATTCTTCAAATCAGGCCCTGGCACTAAATAACCAGAAGCAATATGTCTACATTCCTGAGATGCTGGTTTTGAGAAATGGTTACTTATGAAAGAAGGCTAGTATCTGGTCAATAAATTATATTATGAACTGGACATCGTAAATATGGGAAGCTGATTGGCCAAGAGGTTTTTGAAGCCGTGATGATATCGGGCTACATCATCAAGGCTTCAGAAAACCTCCGTCCACCAGCCTCCTCACTGACTGCACAGTCTTCTTCATCTCCAGCAATCCGCAGTGAGTCAGACTTCCAGTCAGCTGCTATTTAAAAAAAAAAAAATGAACTCCCACCAGCTGCGCGCACAACAGAATTCAGCACAACGGAAGCCGCTGGGAGCAATACTTTCAAAAGCAACATATCCAGCAGCATGTGAGTGGCAGCAACGGATAAATATTTTTTTTTCTCTGAAAAGGACAAACGACAGACCCGTGCATTGTAGTCATTCTCACACAAACCGCAGCTCCCCCACAAAAAAAGAAAGCTACGTCACAGCCACATAGAAAAAACTGCCAGTCTTGTCCCAGACATTCCTAATCATTCTAATAGTAGCTCTTACAATAACAGTCCCAAATGAATTGCACCAAGACTCTACCTTTTTCTCATTAGTTCATCATTGGCTCGCCTCTCCAACTTCATTCTCAGCTTACCAGTCCTCAGCATCCAATTCCCAGAACAAAAATAATAAAAATAAAGTGCACTGTGAATGGAGAACACTTTAAAAAAAGAAAACTGCAATGGTAAGGAGTGGGTCACCCAGTCACAAGAGCTCCACTTCCTCTTCCATGGCCAACAGTGCCACCTGCTGCCCAGAGCCCTCCAGGAACTATTTTATTTAAAGATATTCCTCCAACACCCCCAAAACACATTTTTAAAATGTTTCTATTTTTTTTTTACTTTCAAAAATATTTAAACAACTTCATAATAGCAATAATGCACTCCAAGGTGTGAGTATATCATGGGATATTGTCCTTCTACCGTTGGATGCACCGGCCTGTGACCTCATGCCCAACCACCCAAGGCGTGACGATATCCCATGATATACCACACCCTGTAGTGCATTATTGCTTAATTATAGAATATCATATTATGTTATATTATATTATATATTATATTATTTATTTAGTTTTGGTTGACCAGGTAGGTGTGCTAGACATGAAATGTCTATTTTCAGGCACAGCCCAGAAGGTTACCGAGACAACTGGACTTACAAAGGCAACAATGACAATGTATTACAAAAAGCAAAAGTATAACAAAAGTCATAATATGAGTCCTACAATAGAGAAATACGAGCAGGGAAGGAACAATAAGCATGTAATAAAGCAACAATGAGAAGCATTATAAAAGCATGTAACAGACCAAAACAATGTTAAAGCAGAATCAAAGGTAATCAGTGCAACAGATATGGCAAGACGTACACAAAGCATACAGGCTGTTAATGCTTAAATGCAGTTTAAATGAGGTAGTTGGCTAATTTCTAGTTTACCAGACAGTTTTAAGTATTGTAAAAACAGACACTGATTGCTAAACATCAGTGAGTAACCACCAGTATTATAAAAGTGGTCGTACCCATGAAATGCAATACTGTAGCATTAGAGTTTAAGGGCCCGATTCTAAAAGCATTTGGACTGATGCAAGGTGCTTGTGTCAGACAACAAAGATGCAATATGAACCTTGCATCATACATTGTGGTGATCCCTATTCCGAAACGTGGTCTGCACTGGAATGGGATGGCACTGCCACAAAGGGGCACCCTGCCACCCTTGAGACCAGCATCAGGGTACACCAGGTCTCAAGGGGGCTTGCACCATGGCAGGGCTGCAACATCCCCTTCACTGGGATTCTGAAAGCCCCACCATGGCTGTAGCAAAGGGGTAGCATTAGATGAGCCTAGAGGTGATCTAAACCCCTGTGGCATTGCCCCTCAAGGTGGGGAACTGCCAGGGGGGTTCCGTATGTGGGATCCAGGGGCAGAAGGGATAGGGGAGTACTAGAGGGGTATTGGGGTGCAAGTGGGTATGCTGGGGGGTTGATCAGGCACCCAGTGGGGGGTGCTATTCTTATACAGCACAGTATACACCATTATGTGACTGCTGCAAACACAGGCACCCCCGCTGGGTGCCCAATCATCTCCCCGGGTATACCTGCTTGTTCCCTAATACCCCCATGGCATCCCCTATGCCACTTCTACCCCAGGACCCCTCCTGGCATTAAATTCTTTCTTGTACCTGGTGGTGGGGGGGGCAGATCTATGCAGCATGTCCCACAGGTGTGCCTATCATTAGGCAACTTCCAGCCTTTGCAGCAAATCCTGAGTTTTTGGTGCCGGGACCCCTGATGTTACAGAATTGGGTACATGGTCCCTGATACACCAGGAGGGTGCTGCAGCCCTAGATTGCTATAAATTGTGGTGATCTAAGGGCTCTTTCAGAATTGGGCCCTTAGCAACTTTTATGCAAATGGTTCAAAAAAAGCATCATAAAGGAAACATAAGGCCTACAGATTGTAATGGAGTGAAAAGATGGGGGATGGAGTATTTTGAGAAAGGACAGCACAGTGATTTGTCCACATAGAAGATATTTGATTAAGGTGGGGGAAACTTTCAACTAGATACTGTACCAGTTAGAAGGCTCTTCCAAGTGGTGAGTGTAGAGTAAGTACAGTAAATGTTAAACAACAAGTAGTGGTGTAATCAATGGCAAAAACACCAAGAAGGGTGAAAGATGAGAAATGGAGAGCATGAGAAGAGTGTAGAAGGCAATTAAGTTGGAGCAGATTTAAGATTTATTCATTCAGCTTTTAAGCTATTGTGATAAAAAAATTAAACAATACAAAAGCTTAACAACAGTGTCCAAAATTTTTATACAAAGAGATAAATGTACAGCTTGTTAAATAACTGAGCAATACAGTAAATCATCGCTAGTCATACAGTCATATGCTTTGTCTTTAATATTAGAAATAATGTTCAAAGATACAATTCAACACAGCAAAAGGTAAAATAGGACCTCAAGTAAGAACTTTCTAGGAGATGCCTGGAGTACATCCTTACTTTATTATTATTTATATAAAAAATTGTTAAAAACCTGTTTTTGGAGGAGAGTCTAGTATCATATTTCAGGAATAAAAATGAACTTCTGATATAAAATTTACTTGCTAGTCATGTTTCATTTTTCGTTTTCTTATAGATTCAGAAATCATATTTGGTGCATTTTATGGGTATCACATGTATTAAATTAAGTTGGAGTAGTAGGGTGGGGGAACCTATAAATGATTTTTAGGACCAGGATAGTCATTTTGAAATAAAGCCTGAGGTATTGTAGTCTATGTGCTACTGGATGTCTCTGAGGACACTCGTGATAGGATTGCCCTCCTAGGTTCAGTAAACAGGTGAGCAGCAGAGAATCTGATTGTGCCAAAGCATGAACAGGAGATTAAAGTAGGTCAAAGAGGGACATGCAATCATGATCAAGTTGGAATACAATGAATGTGATAATTAGGATTTGGGAAAAAGCCAATCAATACAGACACAGATGATGCCGATGTTGCAGAGGTAGCATTAGTAAGATTACTGACATTATTAAAATGGTAAGGAAAAACAAATCTGGGCCAGTAATAACCATGGGATTGCAATGTTTGTTCTGAAGCTGAGCGTAACCCCTTCCCCCCCCCACACACACTTTTCCACACCTTCTGTCATTTCATCTTAAACTCTTCACTATTTACCAATCACTGTCCTCTTTATGTTAACCTCTCTCCACTGCCTCCCTAGGGGCACACTACTTTTTGAACTGCTCACAGTTCCTAGCTAAATACAGGCTTGTCACTGTTCCTCCGATGAAGCTCCTGTCAAGCGAAGGAGTGAGGCATTATGGTACACTGCAAAAGGTCCAAAACAATGGGGAGTAATGTGAATAATTACCTTTTCTGATATGTATGTTGACACTTTGCAGTGTGTGACATTGTACCATCTTCACAGTCTGATCTGGATTTGGACATTAAAGCCTTTTTGTCATATTGAACTATTTGGGACTGTGGAGGACTGAGTATGCTAAATGCGAGATAACTTTATTTTGAGATACAAGTCAATGGAGCACAACAGTTTTTTGTCATGCCACTGCCCCCATTTCTTCTCTTTCCTTACCCTCTCTTCTCATCCTCCAATTTCCTCCACCCATGTTATGCTCACTTTTTCTATTTCACTTAGGCAGATCTACAACTGGTCTGTCTGCCTTCTCTATCCACTTTTGAATTCTGTGAGTAGAAAAACCCCTCTCTCCCTATCTGAATCCCATTCTCACTCTGCTTATTTTTACATTGGAATTATTATCTTGGCTCTCATTTCAAACCCGTCTTGCTTGGCATTGTATGCCTGCTCGAGAAACATACAGTGCCAAGCAAGGTGGGTATGAAATGGGAGCCAAGATAAAAATTAGATTTGGGTGGAAGTTTACAAACAGCATTTGAGAAGTTGTATTTAGGGTGGCTTCTTGAGGGAGAACTGAAAACAAAGCTGTCATGGGATGTGACTTGCAGTAACTTAAAAATGTGCTGCCTGAGGGCATACAAACACAAGGCTTTATCCTGATAAAGTGGTCAGGCACAGGACCACAGAACATTGATGTGCTGTATGTAGTGCTCATTAAGTCTGTGAAATATAAGAAATGCTGTACACAATAACATTCTAAACCTTTTTAACTGGTGAGGGAATTCTTTTTCACTTTGTTCACTAGGAGGTTTTCTACTTGATAGTATTGGGTGTGATGGGAAGCTGGAGACTAGCATAGCTATTTTGAGTCCACTTGATGTCTTATTGGCATTGTGTCTTCACATACTGTGACATCACAAGTAACAGAAGTTGCAGCAGGTGATTGGCTCTTCTTGGTCAGCTGTGATGTCATAGAAACATATAAACTGCCAGCAGATAAACATCAATGGTCCATCTAGTCTGCCCATATAGAAATTACTATCTTCACAACCCGACCTTGTGTTCTGGAGTATTATCCACCACTCCCTTTCCTGAATCCCTTTTTCTATTTATTTATTCAAAAGTTGATAACTAGGAAAAGCATCAATGAGCCGAGACTCATTTCCAGGTGCGGCCCTTACCTTCATAGTTCCTCCTAGTGGAACTACCACTCTCCTTACTCTGTCCCAGCCATGTTTGAACCAATTAAAACCAATTAAAAGTACCTGCCTCCACCATTTCTGCTGGCAGTCTGTTCCATGGATAAATCCTCCTCTCAGTGAAGTAGAATTCCTCACATCCCAACTCAATGTTCCCCTTACCAGCCTCCATTCCTGCTCCCTTATATCATCCCTATTCCTAGCAAATAGGTATTCACTGTTCATTCTATTTATTCTCCTTAGGAACTTACTAGTCAATCATGTCACCTTTTCCCCTTCTGGCCTCTGGTCAGAGCATGTTTAGGGTCTCTAGCCATTCATCATAGGATCTGCCATGCTGTCTCTGGCTCATCTTGGTGACCCATGGCTGCACCAGCTCCAGACTGTTACAGTCCACTCTCAGAGGTGGACACCAGAACTGGGCATAGTATTCCAGCTGAGGTATCATGAGCAGCCTTTACAGGGACACTATTACTTCTTCTCTCCTACTATCAAAACTCCTTACAGTACACCTAAGCATCCTTAGGGGTGGTTCCAAAAGTCTGGAGGGTAGCAGACATAATTGTGCTCTACAGGGATAGGGACATGGAGCAACTGAATAATTCTAAACCTGTTAATCATACCTTCATTGTGGGTAAACTGATGGAAACACTAGTAAAAGTGGACCTGGTGGACTACCTGGAGAAAAATGGGCTCCAGGATAGAAAAAAAACAGCACAGGTTCACAGCAGGGAGGCCTTGTCAGACCAACCTGATACCATAATAGTCTTGGCAGGGTAACTAGGGCAGTAGATAAGGGGCAAACAGTGGATTTGCTCTAGTTTGACTTGAGCATGGCATTCTGCTTTGTGCTCCACAGAATATTGCTGAAGATGAAAGAGAATGTAGGTGCAGCAAAGGACATAGTTAGATGGATGGAACATTGGCTGGAAGAGGGACAGCAAAGGATAGTAGTAAGTCCAACCTAGGAATCTAGTGGGAGGGAGACCACTAGTGGTGTGCCACAGGGATCAATCCTGGGTCCAATCCTTTTCATTTTGTTCATAATCGACTGTGATGACTTGCAATGTACAGTATATTTTCTTGTGCATTTTGTTTTTATCATTATCATCAATGCCTCAAAAAAGTGTTTGAGCTGAGGGGGAAGGTCTGGTGGAAACTAAAAATTACATTCCACTGTAGCCCATACCAGGAGTTATTCAGCTTGGGGACTCTGTGTAAGCAATCCTTTTGCTATCCTGTCAAAGGCTTTTGCTTTGGGTTAAGCTTCAAAGCGTTGAATCCCTTTCATAACGAAAAGATGTGTTTTGAGTGTAAACAGGGCCAAGGCAGAAGGAGATGAAACTGCACTGATTGAGCCAGCCAGAGAAACAAAAAAAATGCAAGCTTCAAACCACAAAACCAGTTTGGACACAGTCTCAGTAACGGTAGTCTCCATAGATAAAAAAAAATGGTCCCTGCTGTGATGCCATAGAGGCATATATTGATGTGGGGATAGTGGGCTGGCAAGCTGATGGCATTTCTCTATGTGTGTTTGCTCTTAAACTCAGTTACATTTTGGGATTTTTAACTAGCAACATCACAGGTTTGAGTCTGCCATTACATAACAAGTTCCCAGTTGGGTGTAAGCTTCTTCTGTTTTGCTTAGAATTTAGATAGCTGTGAGTTAGGTTATTCTCTTCTCTCCTCTATCTTTTCAAATGTTTATTTTTCATCTCTGTAGAATACTGCACCCCATGGTCTTTAGTGTGTACTATCATGTAGCATATGTAAATATCTTGTAGAATTAAATATTATTTTAGTATGCTGTGTGCTTTCTGTGACCATGCCATTTCAGATATAGATAACCAGGGATAAATTGGCCAGTCTGTGATCTGTTTCTGAAGAGGTGGGCTGCAGGTACCATATCTAATACAAAATGTTCTTAGCTGTGACAGAAGAGGTGGATTGTTTGCCCTTTGATAAGGATCACTGGACAGTGTGTCAGCAATGGCTCTGGTGGGATTCAGACCTAGAGATGCCCCAAATGAGGTTGTGGCTGTGTGGCGGCAACATACCGAGGTAGCCCTTTCAGGCATCTTAGGGGTTGTAGATGGAGTTCTGGGAGAGAACAAGTCTGTGACAGTCACGTAGGAGAAGGAATTCAGGGCAAGATGTGTCTCTTCGCAGATGACACTAATCTCTGTGGTAGGAGAGACAGTGAAGAGGGGTAAATGAGTTGCAGAGGACCTACAAAGGTTGGAGAGATGGTCCAACATCATAGTTGAAATTTAATGTTGCCAAATGCAAGGTAATGCAAACAGGGAATAAGAATCCCAGGATGGAGTATTGGATGGGAGAGTTAAGCTGGGCACTACTTCTGAGGAAAGGGACATGGGACTCATCCAAGTGACTCATTTAAACAATCTAGCCAATGTAACAAGACTGGAAAGGGTCTTGATAGCAGGAAAAAAAAGAGGTATTTTTATCTCTCAGGCTGAGTCTGGGAGAGACTAGTTTGTCATGAATTGGAGGTAATGGGTGGGTTATGAAACAGTTTTGTCAGTATGAAGGTTATCTGCCAGTCACAGAACAGTATATACAAAAAGGGACTGTATATTCTACCATTTGTTTTTTGTTTAGCAAGAGTAGATACATAGAGGACATTGAGCTCGATTTTCAAAGATCCCTTAGAGTGACACAAGTTGCATCACACCAGGGATGTGTCAAACTCTGGGTGCACCAGGGACCCTGTTCCCAATTCTGTAAAAAACAGGGTTCCAGCACCAAACTCCCTGGGTTTGTTGCAAGTTGCCTGTAGTTCCAAACATCTGGCACACCTGCAGAACTTATCACAGGAATCCGGCCCCCCTTCCTGATGCAGCATTAGCCAGACCAGGATGAAGGGTGTGTGTGAAGCTGCTGGACAGGAAAGGGCTGGGAGTAGATGGGGCACAAGAGTTGTCATGCGGGGTTGGGGGGACAGCTGGGTAGTAGTGGCACTGTTTGCACCCAGCCAGGTGCATGCGCATGAGACTGTAAGTACAATCCAGCAATGGTACCATGGGTAAAGTAGGTAACTTCCCTGGTAGTTTAGTGCCCCCAATCCTTGACCTCCCCCAAATTCATTCTTGTCATAGTCCCTGGTAGTCCAGTGGCCACCCCATCCCTGAAATGCATGTATATTAACATGTTCATGTAACTATTCCCTGGTGGTCTAGTGCCCCCTCAACCCCATAATGCCCATAAATTAACATATGCATATAACCATTCCCTGGTGGTCTAATGGACCTCCTCCCCAATCTGCCCATAAATTAACTCTTTCCCTGGTGGTCTAGTGACCCCCATCCCTGCAATTCCTGTAAATTAACATGTTCATGTAACCATTCCCTGGTGGACTAGTGGACCCCCATCATCCCTCACTAGCAGGTGGTGCCCACCACCCCGCTCCCTGACCATCCCAAACTCTAAGCCAGCAACCATTACAAACCTCCTCTCACCACCATGGCCAGCCACCAAGTGTGCTGTCACTGAACGTGTACTGTATATAGTTCACAGTGCCAAAGAATGGGAAAGCTTGGGGATAAGGCTAAGGCAACTTTGATTCTCCTGCCTGTTACTGAAGAGCCATTTCAGTGAGTTGCCAGCACATTGTGGGGCCATTTAGTACCCCAAGTCACACCAGCAAATTAAACATTTTTGTGGTCATAGACTATGCCACAGGATACCCAGAAGCAGTGTCCTTGTCCACCATCAAAACTGAGAAGGTGGCTGATGAACTGCTGGGAATGTGTAACTGGGTGGGTTTCCTCTAGGAGATCCTGTCAGCCAATGTCAGATCTGATGGTTAGTCTGAGGAAGAAGTGTGGGGTAATGTAGCTCTGGCCTCACCATACTACCCTCAGATTAACGGTCTGGTCAAGCGATTAAGGGCGTCTCTTAAGACCATGTTAAGGGCATTCACTGATCAGCATACAAGAATGTGGGACAAGTACCTACCCTATCTTCTATTCTCATACAGAGAAGTCCCACAGGAGTCCACAGGGTTCTCACCCTTTGAGCTCCTGTTTGGCGATAGGGTAAGGGACCCCCCTTGTTTTGGTAAGAGATGAATGGGCTGTTAAGCTTGCTCCCCAAGGGGAATCTGTTGAGGGGTATGTCCTGAATCTCATGTCATAGCTCAAGGAGCTCATGGGGTTTCTCCCAGAGCACCTAGCTACTGCATAAGAGAGGCAGAAGAAATGGCATGACTGTGAGCCCAGAGCCCAGGAGTATGAAGTTGGACAGCAGGTGATGGTGCTTGTCCACATCTGGCAGAACAAATTACAGGTAGCTTGGGAGGGACCTTACTTGGTCTTTAGGAGGGCTAGTGATGTTAATTGTATGGTGGAGCTACCAGACAAGAGGAGCAAACAGTGCATTCACTATGTAAACATGATGAAACTCTACCATGACAGGAACAAGATGATCCTGGCTATGGGCTGCTATCTGGAGGAGGCAGAAGCAGATCTGCTAGTGTATCTCTTGGGAGAGGTTAAGGGAGACTCTTCAGTGGATGCTGTCACCCTCTCAGAGCAGCTGACACCAGCTCAAGCTGCTGAAATGATTGAGGGTGCTGCGTGCATTTGGTGAAATGTTCAGGGAGACTGGGTATACCATTCTAGCAGAGCACCACGTGGATAAAGGGTCACAAGCCCTGCTGAGACAGCCACTCTACAGAGTCCCAGAAGGTGTAAGGCATGCCATTGTTGGGGAAATAAAGGAGATGCTGGCTCTCTGTGAGATGCCTGAGTCCTGTAGTCCATGGGCCTCCCAGTGGTTCTGATTCTCAAAATGGATGGGACCACGAGGTTGTGTAATGTCTACTGCAAGCTCAATAGCTGCAGAATCAGATGCATACCCCATGCACAGGACTGATGAGGTCCTGGAGAGGTTAGGGAGAACTCTGTCCCTGTCCACCATAGACCTAACAACAGGCTACTGGCAGTTGCCCTGACCTCAGATGCTAGAGGGAGGTCAGCCTCCATCACTCCATTTGGATTATTCAAGTTCAGGATAATGCCATTCAGGATAAAGAATGCACTAGCCACCTTTGAACAGCTTGTGGACCAAATTCTGAATGGGGAAAAATACTTTGCACTGGTGTACATGGATGACAGTGGCCTCTACAGCCAGACATGGGAGAATCACATCATGCACATGACTGAGGTGTTCCGTCAAATGCAGGTTGCTAGGCTGACAATCAAGGCAGAGAAGTGCCAGGTAGGAATAGCAGAAATGTCATACCTTGGGCGCAGGGTGGGGAGTAGGCACATATGGTTTGAGCCAGTGAAAACTGAGGCCATCTAGAGATGGGCCACACCCACAACCAAGAGGAAAGTATGAGCCTTACTAGGGATGGTAGAGTACTACCATACATTTGTGCTGAATTTAAGCAGCATGGCTAAAACCCTGTCTGTTGTCACAGAAAGAAAATGCTGGAAAAGGTTCAGTGAACAGAACCCTGCAATATCATGTTATGCCAGCAGAAGGAGGTATTGTGTTGGGCACCTGTGCTCACCAGCCCAGACTATTGTTTAAGGTTTATTGTGCATGTATGTGCATCTGTGCATAGACTAGGTGTGATTCTGAGTCAGGTTATGTACTCAGGAGGGGAGCAATCAGTTGTGTACCTTAGCAGAAAGCTGCTGCCATAATAAAGGAGTGTCTAGGGATTGTCTGGGATTTGCAGAAGCTGCAACAGTTTTTGTATGGGAGGCAGTTCACCCTGGTTACTGATCATAATTCTGTTACGTGGTTGAATAGGACCAGCGGCCAGAACTGAACATTACTAAGATGGAGTCTGGTGCTGCAGTCCTATAATATGGACGTTAGGCACCGCAGCGAGTTGCAGCACAGTTGTCCAGGAAAATAGCTAGCGCCCTTATTTTTACGGCTGCAGTGGGTGGAGCTTGCAGGCGTTTTGCATGTACAAAAGGGCTGATGTCATGTTTTCTGTCTGTGGAACTGACTAAAGGTGTAAATAGTCTCGTCTGCCTTACCCCCCTCCAAGAAATGTTTTCTGCCCACAAATAAATACGCTTTTATGTTAGTCAATGGTTGCAGGGCACTATTTTCTTTCTTAAATGGGAGGTACAAGAACTGGAACCTGAGCAGTGGGAGGCAGCATTAGTTTTTTGGGGGGAGCAAGATCCAACCCCACATGAGAAGCTCCTAAATATCCACCTCACCTTTTTTTGGTCCATGTGGGAGGGGCATGAGGTGGATCTATCATGTTGGAACAACTGACTATCAGAGCTGCCTGGGGAAGTAATTAAGGAGTACCTGAAACTGCATCTAGGCATAACTCCCCTCCCCCCCACACACACACACATATATACATCATGATTTATTTTCTTTTTAATTCTAAGCATGTCAATATTCACTCTAACAGTATGGGCAAGTTGGGCATAAAAATAAAATAGAAAAAAAAAGATCAAGCAGGTGCCTTTTCCTTTGTCAGATACATGCAGACAGGTCACAAATCCTGTATGACAGGCTCATTATATGGATGTTTTCCATGTAAAACAGAAATGTTGTTATTGTCATGTCTGTATCATCGTTTGTAGTCAGTAAATTATTATTTACGCAGGTACTGTAAATGACAGGTTTTAATTCAGAAATGCAGTCTTGATAAATTTGTTTTTTCAGCAGTTCTGTAAGATTTATGTCTCTCTGATGTAAGAGTGCATAGCACAAAAATGAAAGGGTTTGCCTAATTGTTTGTTGTTTGCATGAGAAGTGGGTGTGCCAGTAGCATGCAAGAGTGAAGTCTAACAATTGTTTCTTGGTCATTCTGGGACCTGAAGTTAAACAGTAATGTGTGAAGAGAATAAAGTCTTGTGTTTTGTGCATTTGAATAGGTTTAGTGCTTTCAAGGTATAAGAAAAATATAAATATATATACATAGTGTCATGGGCACCTGAAAAGGAAGGAGATACCACTGAAATAAATGCTATTCTGATGATTTATTCATTTATGTGTAAGACTTTAAGTGTAGTTCTGCCTAGGTCACAGGCACATAAGCTATAAAAAGCACATTTAAGGGTGGATGTATTAGTCAAAGCTTGTAGTAGCAAAATAAAGCAAGAAAAATAATATATTGGTTTTTTTTCTTTCAATTGTTTAACCAGGAGTGGCACACTAAGCTGAAAGCTTGTTTACAGGGGCAACCTGGGAGCAAATTGAAGTTAAGTGACTTGCTCAGGGTCACCCAGTATGCAAGTAGGGGCTATGGGATTCAACCCAGATCTCCAGATTTGCAGCTCAGAGCCTTAAACTACTGTGCTATACTGCCTCCCTAGTTATGGCAGTCATCTGTTTTATGGTTCATGATGCTGGTGTAGTAAGCAGCAGTACATTGCATAGCAGGTGTAAAATGTCAATAAGTAGGTCATGCAAAAGATGTGCTGAGCAGTTACTGAAGCAAGAAATATATTTAGGATAGTAAAATATTCCTGTTAGAAAACTGATAAATGTGTGACATTTGCATCTCAATTTCAAGGAGGTCTTTATGGGGTGTCAAGGTACAATTTAAAGTAGTGATAGATAGATAGATAGATAGATAGATAGATAGATAGATAGATAGATAGATAGATAGATAGATAAAAAGCTTTACTTTTATACAGGAGTACATACCATAAGGGAAAAACCCTATTTACAAGACAGCTCTGTGTAAGGTGTTATATTAAATAAAACAGAAACTACAAAAATACATATTCACAAACATACAAAAAGATAATGACAATAAACATCACATACAAAAACTCCTTAAATAGTCAACATCTGCAAACAATGGGAAAATGTGCTTCAACTCATTTTTAAAATTTGTTAATCAAATTTTTTTTTATAGTTTTCAAGTTGTCTGAGTAATTGCTTTGTACTACCACTGTTACTAAATTTAAATTATACCATGGACATAAGTGAACAGCCAATGAAATGGTCAGACTGGCAGTTTACCAATGGTGTAAATCCTATGATAATCACTGGCTGATGAGCAAATGCAAACGGTTATCTACATCCTAAGCATCTGCAGCCCAGGAATAAATAGAATAAAAATAAAAACACAAAGCAACCTCTTTAGAAGTTGTATTTTATTATAGTTAAAAAAAATTAACCTTGGTATATTCACAATAAGCCATTCGGAGGATGTGGGTTATCAAAGGATTTACCAGGGCTGGTGAGGATTTATCCAATCAGCTGCGCCTCATGGGCAAACCACTCCAGCCATGGTAAATCCCCCGATAACCCACACCCCCTCGTGGCTTATTGCTTAATTATTTTATGAAGAAAATTAAGTTTATGTAACTGTAAATGTATTAAAAACATTTGCTTGTCCTTATAATGTAATGCATTAAATGCTGTTGCTAGGTTAAGAAGTCACATAACAGCAATAGTGATGAAAACAATGGGATGCACAGAAATTTGAAAAACTTATACATTAGCAGGAGCAGTGTCATGACTTCACCAATTTTTTTCTAGTTTCACTTCAGATTTTCAACATTACCATTTTTTACACCTCCTCATAAACAGTACAGCTGTCATTTTTTACATCATGTTTAAAGTGGGTTTTTGCACCTGTGGTGCCAAATGGCACAGTCACTGTGCAAAATCACCTTTTGGCTAATGAACTGATAGTGTCACTGTTCATGCAGTGAGGTTGCAAAAAACTCATGCTAAAAACTTGGAGTGAAAATACCAAGAAACACCCAGGGTAATAGGGTTCTGACCATAACACCCTGCCCTGTAGGGACTGACAGGTATCAGGGGTGTGACTTGGGATTGTCAACAGTAATGCTCATGCCATTCCACCCCATCCCACCCTGCAGCCAGTGACAGGTATCAAGGTGTGCCATTGACTCTTCAGCCCCAAAGTTCACTCCATTCTTTTATACTGTACCCATTTCAATGTATTTCCTTATGGAATGGGGTGAGTGTAAAGTATGAATACCCCAATGCACACCTCAACACTTGTCTGTGTCTGCAGGGTAAGGTGAGGTGAAATGGTGTGAGCGTAATGGGCAATGACCCAAAGGCACACCCCAATGCCTGTCCATCTCTGCGGGGTGGGGGTGGGGCTGGCATCACTTCAATACTTGACTGCCATTCCTATTCTGCCTGTCTATCTGTCTGTGTGTGTGTCTCTATCTCTATCTATATGTCTATGTAACTATGTATCTTTCTATCAATTGTATATATCACTATTTTTACCTATTTCTAAAACAAACCTGCATATCGCATTTGCCTGCACTCTGGGAACATACTTATGAAACTGTGCATATTTGTACTCCACTTCTGCATATACCTCATATTTTCCTAATATTCCCATTATCACAAGTATAACTATCTTACTCTTATCAAAAGTGACCCCCTCTGAAAGTTACTATCACATTTTCTCTGCTAACAGTCCATCATCATTTTACCTGACTTCCTGACATCAACATATTGCTTAAATATAACTTTCATCACATCATGGACAAAAACTCTGTTTTTCTAAAATAAAAAAACTATAAATAATCCCAAGGCTGAACATACGCCAGACATTACTTTTTCATGTACTGCCACCTTCTGTACCATCATGGGGAATTACATATGTTTCTTATGATGCTTTGCATTATTGGGGTATGTGCAATTGTGTTTTCTTTAACATTTGTCTGTCCGACCAATATCATCTGGGATAACACATACCTTAGTGGCATTTTCTCTGGGGTTCTTTTGTAAACCGATATTGCTTCCTATTCCTTCCATTAAAATGTACACCTCCATACATTTTCCTAATAATATGTATGCCTTCCTTAGAACAGAAACTAAAACAAATCTTACTACTTACAAATCATTGTGTTGTTTCTCCATACCTCCTTAACAATTCCACACAACCTTACAAACATCATTATGCAGTCATGGTGGATCTGACCAGAACTTGTTTCTTAAGTAGGAGAGACACCAGAGAAAACTAAGCAGGGTTCATATTAACAGTTAGCTGAGGGCATAGCAGGTAGAACCAGCCAGCTCACATAAAAAAAAAAAATCATTTTGTGCTGCTAAAAAGATTTTTTTCTTTCTCCTGGGAGGGGGGAGATGTTACAACATTTTTGTAATTTCTTTTTTCATGTGTCTGTTGTTATTTCTATTATCAGGAAACCTCTTGTCAACATTTCAGCTGAGAAAGAGAACTGTCTCATAAAATTAGCTCCTGAGGCATGCTGGACCAGAAGTATGAGATATGGGTCTAGAGAATGATAAAAAAAAAACTCTTGGGACAGTTAAATATCCCTTTCATGTTTCATAATAGGCCCTAGTTAATGGAGTGATGGAGCCACTCCTGCTGTGCAAGACATTGTCTTTCCAGATCAGAGGTTTTGCAGGACTCAATGTTGAATCTGTGATGTCAGAGTGACATACTGGATGACCTGTTATGGGGGGCAGCTGGAGGGTCTTGAGGTTTGCAGAGCCTGGAAGGGGTAGTCAGGCTTTGATTCTGAACAGTTAATATTTGAGATGCAAATCAGCCCTGCTTCACCAAGGGGTCCTGTATTGGTAGGCCTTTATACTTAGGGAAAATTAGAAAGTCTAGTAAGATTTTTCTGTGTGTTTCTTTCTGCTGTGTGCAACACCATTTTCTTTCTATTTCTGTAGAATTACTGTTTCCTATAGTCTTTCTGTATTATCCTGTATTTTCTGTGTAAAGATTTTGAAAAATAAAAATACCGTTTTTATATACCTCATGCTTCTGTGACTGAGTCCTTTGAGGTACAGACAACTAATTTATAACTAGCAAAAGCTGTATTTATGCCACTGAAGAGAAGGCTATCCTTACCATATTCTGTTTCTAAAGTAGCAGTTCTCAGGTGTGATAGAGCACACCAATGTGTGAGCAGCAGCTCTAGAGGGATTGAAACCTAAAGATACCCCAGTAGGGTGTCTAAGCAGCTACTGAGTACCCTTGCAGGCATCTGAAGGGTTTGAGAAAGCTCTGGGAGACACTAATTTGCCACATTCAGACTGAATGGATCAATGGTCTTTTTCTGCCATCATTGTCTGTAATGCCTTGTTGTAGGCCTTATCATACTGACAGGTTTGTTTGAAGGAGTGACTGATAATGACACCATTCCTGAAGCAGTAGTGGCCAGCCTAACCGCCCATCCAGTATTTTGTCTATGGAGTTTTTCCTCAGTGCATTGCCTTGCACTTCTTGGCATTAAACCTCAACTCCCATATTCTCAAGCACCTCTCTAGTCTTTTCAGATCCCTCTGTTATTACCTCGCCTGCTCCTCATTGTCATTGTTGTCTGCAGAGACACATTTTACCCTGTATGCACTCTCCTTTGTCACTAATGGACATAATGAATAGGACTAGTCTCAAGACTAACCCCTACGCACCTTGTGCATGACCCACTTATCCCGATTGAAATCTGTTTAAAACCACTCTCTGCTGCCTCCCTCCAGCCAGTTACCCCAACTATCCCCCTCTACTCCTAATTCCTCTAACTACTTCAGCAGCCTTCTCTGTGGCACTGGATGAAAGGCCTTGCTAAAATCGAAGTAGGGTAAGTATGTTCCCTGCCCTCTAACCACTTCCCTAGTGACCAGTTGAAGAACATTATCAGGTTGGTCTAACATGACCCTCCTGTCATAAACCCACGCTGTTTGGATTCTGCAGCCAATTTTTCTGTAGTTAGTCACTACACTTTCCTTCACTAGGGTCTCCATCAGCTTACCTTATCAGACGACTGGTGCCGGTAGAATAAGCATGCAAATGCACTGTTTTACATTGTTTACATTAAAACAAAAGTGCAGGCACATATACAACCCATGCAGCTTAGTCCATCGTTAGCATCATCAGAGGGATGGCCACAGGGCACACTAGGAGTCCTAGTTCAATGGCATGGCAGGCTGGGAGGGGGGCACTGGATCAAACAGAAAAAATGTAATAGTATAAAAAAGTTAGTAAATATAAAAAAATATGTTTTTAGACAATTTGCTTAGGACCTCTAGGTCTTACAGCATTAATGCAAGGGAGCTGAAAGTTCCCTTTAAGGAAGGGTATAGCAGCCCAGTTTGGAGGTATCTTGAAATAAACCATTGAAGAGTTAGTAAAGGATGCCTTTCATACTGCATGTGAAGTGTGTACACTTAGAAAATGGGCTTAAGTTTTCCATGACTCTGACTGGCTGGGCCCTTGGCATTGCTAGCATCTATCAGACAACAGAGCCCATGTAAAACAAGTCCCAGTACCAACTGCCTTAGCACAAGGTGTATCACTGTGCCACACTCTAATTTTAAAAAAGGAAAGGCAGACATTTTTTCTCTCACTTAAAGAGCTCACCAGCCCCGGCCCCCACACACACAATTCAAAAGTAAATTTCTCATTTTCCTGAGTACAAGGGTGCTTAAACAAGCAAATACACACAGCTCCACACTTTCACTCAACTGCACGGCTCCATTTTCAAACATCTTTGAACTACCGCGATGGCGTTCCTTCTGATTGTCCCACATCCATCCCTGCTAGTTTTGCGCTGTTCCTCTTTTCATCCCTGATGTTTTCTCTGGTCAGAAAGAACCAAAACAAAGAAGCTTCAACATTAAACAACATTAAAAACCAAAAGAAGTAACCCAGCACTTCTGCATATCTCTTCCAGGGCCCAGTCACATGCAGTCACCCTGATCGATCCCAGTAAAGTCCTTGGCAATGGTGGTCTTGTCCCCATCACATAAAGAGCAAACAGATCATGGAGGTAACTGAGTAGGAGGGGGTGAGGACTTCAAAGACATAAATGAAGCACAGGGTTAACATATGAGGGTGAAGACTTCTTCTCCATAAACCTCAAAACGGATGCAGGGGAGCAAGGTTGAAGAGAACTGCTACCACTGGGATGAATGTTTAAAATAAAAGACCGCTATCAGGCACTGGAGTGCCATCTACAGTCAGGTATACCAGAAGAAGGACTACTTTACCAAAAAAAGACTTGAAATTGATTTTTACTCATTTTTTTATTTTTTATTTTTTAAATCTTATGAAAATTACACAAGCAGCTCATTTCCAAAGTGCAAAAATAACCTCCAGGGTGGGTGGTATGAGCTATACTGGACCTTCCAGGCACTATGAGGTCCTGCATCTGCAGCATTGGCCTCACTATGCCCCTGGGATGTCAAGTATAGTCCAATACCACCCACCCTGTCAGGAATTATTGCTTGCTTAGGACAAGGAAAGGTGGTTGAGAATTAAAATGCTTTTGTTCATAGACATGGTAATATTGATGAAACCATGGACAGGAATATTGAAGAAACATAGTCTGGTAAACAAGTGTACATACTGGCCCAAAAACAGTGCAGTCAGTACAGGATACAGGTAAAAAACAGTACGGCTCTCTTGAGCTCCAGTAATAAGAGTCCTGGAATGCTGCAATGATACATCAGACTTTGCAAGGGCAAATCACAAGATGTGTTGGCTACTAGTGCAGATTTTATTCAAAGCAGGTGACATGAACAACACCTCAAGAATGCCCCGGTGCTTCGACCAAATAGGGATCCCTCAGGGGGCAAGGTCCTTGTCCCATGAACACATCTTTTATGTTGACATGTTAGTGACATCATATAGATGTAAGCAGGTACATAATTTTTAAACCAATAAAATTAGTTTTAAATAGTAGTGCTACTGTACCTACAAATACAATCACTGTAGTGGCCTAAAATACCCAAACAGAATATCCCACCAAAATAGAAAAGGAAACATACAAAGCATATTGGAAGTGATTACACTAAATTCATCAGAAAAAATTGGAGGGGGGGCATTGATCACATTATCATTATGTCAGTAGAAAAAGTCCATTTAAGAAACTGGGCTATTGAATTGTATGCTCCTGTAATTTCACAATGTTTGGGAGTTGTAAGAGCTGTACACAGGTCCTGGGACATAGTGAAGTGTGAAGCTGGAAAATGTCGCTCCAAAGATTGCTTTTTGAATTTACCTCATTTCACAACGTTAATCCCCCCGTGCTATAATGTTATGTCACCACCTTTGGCCACCCACGTGGAGTGAGTTAAACAGCACCAGCTACATGTTATACACAACTCTGTAAGGGTGATGATGACACACTTGGGCACTGCAGTGTCCTTGGATTCTTTGCCTCTTCCCCTGACCACACACCTCCAGCTGAGTACAACCTGAATACCTGTACCTTACTTCCCCAACTGGGTTGGCTTTGGGTAGAGATGGTCGAAGTCAGCAAAATTCACTCTACGAATTAATTTTTGAATTTTGCACAGTTTGCAAAGCATGAATTCGTGAAATTCATGATTGGCAAACGTGGAAATTCACCATGAAGTGTGGGATTTAGCCTATGAAATTTGCACTTTGGGGCAAAATCAGCACTTCACAGCAAAAACTTTGCATTTCGGGTGAAGTCGAAGTTTCTCAGGTATAGGGAAGCTTTGTGAATCTCCACGAATTGTGAATTTTCTGCACTTTGTGCGAACTTCGCCAGTGCTGTTTTACTTCGCCACTGCTTTAGCTGTGGGTTTCCAAGAGACAGATGTACTGCACTGGACTGACCAGGAGACCATTTGGAATGTAAGACACTGGCACTGCAAGTAAGGACACTGACACGTGGATCAAGGGAAACATAAGGTAAGCTTTACTGAAGGAACTGTAAAGCATTGTGCAGCCATGAATGACAGATAACATGCACACTTTTCAATTAAAATATCAGAAATTTAACACAGTTGTAAAATGCAATACAGAAAAACACTTTATTTTGTTTTCACTTGGACGGTAATCCACACCACTGCAATTTTCCCCCTGGAGACTGCAGGTAAACACCACCCACCAGCCCTCCAGCTAACACAAAGGTCCAAGGATAAAGCCCTACCCTGGCCTTAGTCACTGTACCTGTTAACACTTTTGGCTTTAAGGGCATGCAGTGGCTTATAGGCCTTGTCCCGCCTCAGACAGCCCACTCATCCTTTTTGCCCAACACACTTTGCCTTCCCAGCACTAGGCTCTACCTCAGGCCTCAATGTTGCCCATACTTAAATTGCCTTACAGGTGTGCTGGCTACCAGGCCCTATCCCACCTTAGTCAGCCCACTGACTGCTGTACCACAGATACCTTCCCTGGTACCCCACACTGCAGTTTTACATTAAAATTAGACTGAGGCTAAAACAGTTCAGTTTCTTTGCATTTACCTTTAGCAGATAAAACACGTTTCTTAAACCATTTCAAACAGTGGCATGTAACATACAGTTCACAGCATTTGTACATAAACTTTAAAGAGACAATCCCACCTCAGTCTTTTAAACGTTCATTCCATCACTTAGACAATAGTCCCTTTTGAAAATAATTGAGGTAAATTAAGTTCAATTCAGAGTCCTTTTCCTTTTAAAATAAATTCCCAAGTTGAAGAAATGTTTTGTTACAATCCCACATTCCTTTGGATGTTGAAGAAGATTTTCTGAGGGTCCTCTGGAGCAAGCAGTTGTGCAGTTGAAATTCTGGAGAAGCGATGATTTTTTCTTGTGGCAGCTTTTCTTCTGTGAAGACAATTTGACAGCTTCTGGAATCAGCAGATACTTGAAGCAGCATGCTAACTATACTTTCCCTGCTCTCACTCACTACCCTGACTGACCCTGTACTGGGATACAGGTGATCCCCAAATCACACTACACTTAAAATACTAAAGGGCTAGCTGGCACGTCGGCACAGTGGTTGGATTTCCGCTTGTGACGCCAGCGACCCGAGTTTGAGAATGGACCCGGTTCATCAGAGGGCCAGCTGGGGGAGAAGGATGGAGCATCCCATGGACTGCTCTCCTTCTCCGGGGGGAGGGTGGGGAGAATATCCGGTGCATAGAGGGACCCCTGGCAGAGGCCGGGAGCACCACAATCAGCCAGCATCTGGACATCTGGGGGGCAGAGCGGATGCAGGTCGTCATTGCACATCCCCACCCCCAAGCCTACAGGGGAAAAAAACACAGTCACCAGTGTTTCTATGATGCCCACCACACCGTGCTTTCATCAGCTCCCAGTCGGCTCCCCAGACTGGACCTATGTCCAAAGCACCTTGGCCGGTGCCGTGGCCCCACCCTGGGGGGTAAGCCAAGGGGGCAACTGGGGAGTCTCAGCCATATGGGAGTGGAGGACGGTGAGGACCGTGACCGGGGCAGAAAGTCTTGATTTTGAGGGTGGACAAAAAGCATAGTAAATAAAAAAAAATACTAAAGGGCTGTCCCCTCAGGCTCTAGCACTACAGCGGGTCTCTTCTGACTGGTCCCTCCTTCCTGGTCACCCTCCCTGCTTGAACTCCTCACACACTGGCTCTGCGCTCCTTTTATCCCTTCAGAACATTCCATAGAATCCTGCAGCACCATGAGCCACAACGGGATCCAAAATTTGAAATCTAACTGCTCCTCCTGAACATTCCGAGGCTGTTTTTCCTATCATCCTGGATTTCCATTCTACTGTATGTACTTTTGTGACATAAAAATAACTTTTTTCAATGTTTAAGTACTTCCACACTTTTCTGACTAGAAAGCCCACATTCTCAGCTTTCCCTGGAACATTTTTATTAAAATTCCTCCTCAGAAACCCCAAGTCGCTAAGGGTTTAAACTTTGCTTTCAATAAAATATTAAACGAGCCGACCCGGTGGCACTGAGGGTTGAGGCACTGGACGCCACACCTCGCGTCACGCCAGTGACCTGGGTTCGGGAACGAGCCCCGGTGCTGGGGTCGGCTGGGAGGAGTAGGATTGAGCGTCCATGGACGGCTCTCCTCTCCCGGGGGGGGGATCCAGGGGCATCCCGGTGCAGTGGGGACCCCCGGTGTAGACCGAGGGTACTACTGCTGCTGGGAGCACATGTGTAGGGTTGGGGGCTGATGCCTGGCCAGAGCGTGGGCGGACGCGCGCACGATCATGGCCATTGGTGTCAGTGCATGCCTGCCGGCCCAGAGGGAAAGGAAAAAGTGGAAAACTGGGGCACTAGTCATGGCGGCATGATGGCCATCTCCCGTGGCGGGGGCTCTCTCAGCGCCGAGGGTGCGCGGCAGTACCAGATCCTGATTGGGGTGGGTTGAGCTCCGGAGGGGTGCTCCCCACCACCCTGCCACGGGGGACAAGCCATGGGGGTAGCCACGAGGCCCAAATGTGGACGTCGGAGGAGGTAGCCCGAGGTGGAGATGGTGGCCAGATAGACCTGGGGAGATGCCAGACGCAGAAAGGTAAGGCAGACTGGTGGCCCCTGGGGGGATAAAGACACAGGAAAAAAAAAATAATAAAATATTAAACACCATTTTCCTGAGTGAATTTCTCTTCTATTTTCCACATTAACATTCATTTTTCCTGTAAGTAAGCTGCCCCTTGCAGTTTTTTTCAGTTAAAAATTAAATATTTATTTTTCCTACGTTTAGCTCCTTCTTCTGAGTAACTTCCTGCATGAATTATGCCGTTCCAGGACCCACTCTCCCTATTATGGTTCGTGACTCCTTTGCTTTACACTTTGTTCATAAAAGTATTTTCCCATATAGGACACACACTCTGAACTACAAGTCTGCCACGTCTGACAAAATCCTAACGAAAACTGGCTTAGCACATTTTTTGAAAATGAATATGCTTTCTGAACCCATTTCTGACTGAACTTGCTTCACTCAAACAAAGCTCTTCTTTAAACTGCTCTGTTTTTAAATGCACACATTTCTGAGAATTAAATCAACTTTTCCTGTATTCCCAGGACTTTCCTTTAGCCCCTAAGGCTTTTATTTTATATAAAATATGTGTTTTTAGTGTGAATTATTGCCTGTGTAAATGCCACTGGGCCCTGTGCCAAAGCATTTCTTGATGAGATGTGCCGACACTGTTGGCCCGGTGTTCACCTTGATTGTCTGCTGCTCTCTGACAAAGGGGATTTTTCCAGATGACTTGAAGGAGGTGCTGGTTCATCCCCTCCTGAAAAGACCATTGTTAGACCCTGATGTCAAGACAAATTACCTTCCAATCTCCAACCTCCCATTTCTGGGAAAAGTTGTTGAGAGGGTTGTGGCATTTCAACTTGAAGAACACCTTATGACCTTCCATCTCTATGAGCCATTCTAGTCTGGTTTCCATGTGAGGCATAGTACAGAAACCGCATTACTTTGGGTGCATAATGACCTCCTCAGGGCTAGAGATTGGGGAGGGGATAATTCTAATCCTCCTTGATCTCTTATCAGCCTTTGACACGGTAGACCATTGTGTGTTGCTTGACCGCCTGAGGGAATTTTGTAGGCTCACCGGCTCTGTCATCTGCTGGTTCAAATCATACCTCATGAACAAGAGGCAATGAGTAGTGATGGGGAATTTCTCCTCCTCCTCCTCCTCCCTCCTGTCATGTGGAGTACCTCAGGGATCGGTCTTGTCACCAATGTTGTTTGCTGTGTACATGCTGCCCCTGGGTGAGCTCATTAGGAAGTACGGCTTGGGCTTTCATTGTCATGTCGATGATACTCAACTGTATCGTTCCTTTGCCTTGGGAGCTTCTAGTGTGGTGGAAGTACTAAACAGCTGCCTTGCGGAGATACAAGACTGGATGGCCATCAGCTGGTTGCGACTGAACCCTGACAAGATGGAGGTACTGCTGGTGGAGTTGAACAGAAGGCAGAACAGGTTGCCCTCTAGCACTGAAACTGATCTATTCCTGGGATCTGTGCCATTGAGGACTTCCTCTAGGGTGTGAAACCTTGGCATGACCTTTGACAGAGGACTTTCAATTGATGAATTTCAAGTGTCATCCATTGTCTGGATCAGCTTCTACCACCTTAGGAATATCACCAAGGTTAAGCCCCTAGTTCCTTCTATAGACCTCCCCACCTTAGTGCATGCCTTCATGACCTCCAGACTTGATTACTGTAATGTGCTGTACCTCAGGGTCTCAGGGGGGGGTAATCTCCACTGGCTGCAGCTAGTGCACAATGTGGCCGCTAGGCTGCTGAGTGGGCAGCCTAAATTCTGTCATATCACCCTGGCTTTGCATGATCTGCACTGGCTGCCTGTGAGGTGGAGGATCCTCTTTAAGGTGGGTTTGCTCATCCTGGCTACCTGTCAGACCTTCTTACACCTGCTGTCTCGGTCCGCTCCTTCTGTCCTCCTCTGGGGGCCTCCTGGAGATTCTCAGGATGAGGCTTAAAACTGCCAGCGACAGAGCATTTAATGTCGCCGGCCCCATCCTGTGGAATTCGCTTTTTCCATCAATTCAGGAGGCCCCTCCGGGTTGAGGTTTTTAAGGCCTGCCTCAAGGTCTTCCTGTTTAATCAGGCCTTCTTGGACCTCAGGTATTAGTCCTCCCTGGGTACCCTGTGTCTCTTTTTGAATTTCAGTTTTAATAGAGATACTTATTAATTATATTTATTTTTGCTGATATTTTGTTGTTTTTTTTAAATTGATTTGTATTATTGTATTGACAGCATGCTTTGACTGTTTGGCACCCACAGACTCTGGGATTGGATGCCAGAAAAATAAAATTTGCCTTGCCTCGCCTTGCCCATACATATAGCGCATTTTCTCCACTCTAATAATGGCCCCTTTACTGAGCTTTATTAACCATAAGCTCCCAAAATCCAGACTATGCCCAGTACTTTTTTACTTGTGAACCAGTCCTTGAGCAATTTCCCTGGCACTTGTCGCCTGCTCATCTAAGAAAAATATTTCTGTCCTGCCTGACAGAGGAGCACCTACCCAGCATCTCCATCTCACACCTTTTCAAATTCTGTTGTAGACCAAAGCCTGTTTCGTGACTGGGGTCACAGTAGAAGAGTAGCTGCCCTGAAGCAACACTGGGGATTCTTTAACAAATGTGCCAGTGCCCACTGGAAAACTGATGATTGGTTAATCACACTCCCTGCTCCTTACAGTGGCACAACTGGTGCCACAGCTGCCACTCTGCAAACCACAATAAATCAGCAGAACTGCATTTCCATGCCCTTTCCTTACTTACAGACACAATCTTTTATTTTAAAACATCAAACTATTTAATAAGAGACCCAGGCAGACCAAATTACAGCACTGGTTCACCAAGGCTATATTACAGTACACAGGGCACGTGAACTACTAACACACTGACCACAAATGATAAAATTACTGTTTTTTCCATTAAAACTACATTCACTTTATATAAAAATTGTGCCAATCACTAAAAAAGTTCTTGTGGGTAAAGTAGCCAAGGCAAGGCAGTTCTTTCCTTCCTTCCCCCTTTGCTATTATTCTCTCACAACAGCACTACTCTTATGCTCACACTGAACCTTAATCTATTTGTCAATTAATCGTTCCCTTTTTACTAATTAATTTTTTGTCCTTTTAATGCTGTCTTGCACGCATGCACAAGCAACATATTGTGGTAGCTTAGAATAGCAGGTTTTGAGGTGTGGTTTGCATAGGCCAATGCATACCACTGCTTTTTTTTTGGCTAGCCTCTGTGGCACAAATGAAATAGCACACTGTCTATGACAGCAGTGCAAAAGCGTGCCACCAACTTGAAATGATTTCGCTGCTGCAATGAGGTAGCTCCTCCTCATTGCAGGGTGTGCCTTGCCTGGTGTAACATTTCAATAAACATGGTGACAGCTCACACTGACCGCCTCTTGTAATCCCTAGCTTGTTACTAGAACAGGTTGTTTACCCAGTTTTAATATACTTCTCAAGTTCCCTGTTCTTTCCAATCTTGTGGTGTGGTAAACTCGAACCTTCTACCAACCTAATTCAGTGTCAGTATCATCACGCTGCATCTCACAGCCCTCAGCAGGTATTGTACAAATCCCTCATTGCTTCTTATCACTGTGTCCATCCCATCTCGAACAGTAATAGGTGGCTGGGTCTTAAAGCTTCAGGCAGTCCATGTCTAAATACACCATGCTCTGGCAATTGTCTCTCAAGATGATGAACCAGCCCTAGACCGAGGGAGAGTAATGTATACTGCCCCCACCATATACTACCCACTCAAGTACCCTCCTGGGTTGCTGCCAGACCCAGTTCATCACATAGCTGCCAAAGGTGAACCCAGAGGCTCTACAGCTCAGCCTGAGGGTCTCTCCAGGGTTTTTTACACACCCCACCGGACTGGGTCAGAAACACATCAGAGCGGACACCTTGAGGGGAAAAAAAATAATAGTAAGTGTTACTTGTTGCCTGTATTACATTGTATATTATAAATTTATAAAGCTAGTCTTGTAATACAATTTAAAATAACAACTCACATGGGGGCCGCTCCTCACCGCTCCACGTTCTGCCTGAGTGTCCAACAATACAGGTAAAACTTAGTTATTTAGGCAGTGTTTTGAAGTCTGCCGAATGAGACTAAGGCTATTTTATTGCTGGAACTGCAATATTGCATTTTTAACTGTCTATTGAAAAGGAGCTACTTGCTTGAGAAACATGTCATTAGCTATTCTAGCTTGAGCTAGAAGGCTCTGTCTTGATTATTTACTGCCAGGGACGTTCTTTTTTGGTCTAATGGAGCCGGCAGACTGTTTTCCGATTTTCATCCGGAGCTGTGGCTAATGAAACAGAGGTAATTGACCACGGTGGTTACTGGCCTTCATATCAGGAACCAGGAATTAGGAGGCCTCCCACAAGGATGATGAATTCTACAGGAGCACAATGTGTGCTGAAAATCCCTGTTTTATTTAAAAGAAAGGTATGCTAATGCTGCCTAGGGTTGGGGGCACCTCAGTGTTATTTCCAGTTATCTTGAATTTACTGAGCTCAGTGAAGCATTTGTCTTTTCCCCCCAGATTGCATGATCAACGTTAACTTGAATGAATCCAGGTGGGACCGATTGAGACACCTGAGAGGAGCGGCATGCACATTTCAAAATGGCTAAAAATTACTGAAGAAATTCGAATGAACCTTGATGTGATGGTATGACACAAACTCTGGTAACTTTAGCCTCTCTAAACTCTGCACCATACAGTTTTTTTGACCAGAGGATATCTTAAAGGTATTGTTTTTTGTGGTGTCATACAAGTTTTTATGTGGGAGGCCACTTTCACTACCTGAATGGGCACATTCCCCAGGTATATAAAGTTCTTGCTTATGGAAAGACTGTGACTGTCCTCTCATGAGCGCTCCACAGAGAAATAATAGAATGGAGCTTGAACTCAATTAGATCATCTTTACTGAGAGGAGACTTAAATTCTCTGAGCAGATTTTAGTTCTTGAGGTATAGCTCTTCAACTATTTCTATTATTTTAAAACTATGTGAGCTACTATCCGGTAACTTAACAGAAGGCAGTTCTAATTATAGTCGGACTGTGAAGCAGCTACTTATCTTCTTATTTTTCTATAGTTCAAATTATATAGTTCAAGTAACTTTGACACTTAGACACAGAAAGAGCAAAATACGGGAGCAGCATTTAAAGAGCACAGAGAGAATGTAGCTACTTCTGATTGCTTGTAATGACTATGCTTTCCTTTGCAAAATTTATATTCTGTGTAGTGACTTAAGCAGGACTCACCAGTGCAGATTTTAATCACTGAATGGTTTATATATTTTCATTATTCTGCAAGCACTCGAGGCAAAATGATGATTTTTATGCATTGCAGTATGTTTCTTTTCACAAGGACACTATATTAGCGGCTAGTAGAGTACAGTGGTTTGTGAAACTCTTCGAAAGTTGTTGCTTTTATGGAGCCTGAACCCTTTTAATAGGCATTTTTTACCTTGATTAAAACAATGTATCCCCGTCTGTAGTGTGAAGTGTTATGTTTAAATCTGGAGCCAAATTATGGACTATTGAGGGACTCCTAGCTGTATGGGAGTCTCAAAATCAGTGTCCAGGTACATTTTTTTTTAAATATTTTATGTCTACACATGAACATTGTGTTAATAATGGAATGTGACAAAAGCTAACGCAGGACATAATTGACCTTTATTATTATTGAGTTGCATATTTTTTGTAGTAATAAGCTGTTTTAATTTCCTCAGTTGGCAACTGTTTATTGCACATGGTGAGATTTCAACAGGTAAGAATGGGCAATAATAGTTCTATGTGATAATAGCGACCACACAAAGACGATTGCTATTATCGCGACCTGTATTATCGCTGAAAACATTTTCAGCGATATGCAGAAAAAGGCTACCGGGAAATGTGCATTGGGGGGGCTGTGCTCCCTACCCCCCAGCACCCCTCTAAATATAGATTCTCAACTCCAGGGGGTGCATGTTGGGGAGGGGGGCACATTCCCTCTCAAAAAAAGTACTAACTCCCGTGGCTGTGGGAAGCGCACAAAGGAACACCCTTCCCCAGTCCCGAACCCAGATCTGCTCCATCGAAGCCATGCACCCTACCTACCACACCACATGGTTGGCTGAGTGGAAGCAGGCTCCCCTTGGGTCACATCCCTGTTCCCCATCCATCCACATCCTGTCACTCACCCACCCTCCCTTCCTGTCACTCATCATACCTTCGCGGTTGAAACTTTCGCCATCCCGGTACAGCCACCCACGATGAAAGCACTGTCATATGGGTCGCTGTTATGACAGTCACCCATATGTGGTCACTATCATCACAGGCTACCGGCAATAAAATGTCCACTGTACTACTCATTTAGTAGGTGCTAACTGCAGTCCTATTTTGTTAAGAAAATATTACAGGTCTTCTGAATAATTAGAAGATTTCACAACATTAGAACATATTTTAATTGCATTTATTGTAAATGAGTATCTGGTCAATTGTGTAAATCCCATACGTAATATGAATAATTAATATGCCTTAATTCCATTTTATTGAGCAATTGTTGCTGAGGTAACCTTTAAAGGGCTCTTCCTTTCTGCAGAGGTTTAGCACATCTGCCTTGGAGTGGCTCAATGATTTTGCCTGAAACTGGGATGAGGTACTCTCTGGATACTATTGCTGGTTTCAAGTTCAAGTTCAAGTTTATTACAGGAAAACTCCATTGAGCAAGCTCATTCACGAGGAGGTCCTGGAGCAGTTAGATTGATAAAGATATTACATTACATAGTAAGGCATCCCTTAAAAGGAAAACACTGATTACAAATATTCAAAGTGCATACATAGTTCAAGTAAGATTTTACATAATCTGTTGTAGCAGGAGACAATAAACAATGAAGGATGTTTGGGTCATGATGTGTGAACAATGTTATGGTAATATGCAATGATACTGCATAGAGTATATAGCCATCACACTGGTAATTATAATAAGTACTCTTGGCAGATTGAGTAACAACAGGATAGGATAAATGAGGTAGACATAGTTAATGATGAGAGGGATGGTAGGGAGGAGTACAGGAGTACTAAATAAGTAAGAAGCCAAAATGGGAGGTGGAAGAGGAGCAGGTAGTTATAGTCATGTAGTGCAGGTTAGAGGTACAAGATTACAGTGAGGGCTATATCTAATGCTAATGTGGACAAAGTAAAAGGCTCCCTTGTGGGTGGGGAGGGACTTAATCATGAGTGAAAATGGCACATGCAAAGGTGGGGGGTTAATGACAGTTGCAAATATCTTTTATTTTAGATGCACTTAGCACTTTGTAGAAGTTAACTGTGACAATGCTGGGTAGGTTCAGCATGGATTGGAGTTGATTCCATATAGTGGGAAGTGCATAAGAGATAGCTCTTTTTCCAAAGGAAGTACGAGACCTAGGTACATCCAGCAGTAAGAAGTCAGATTTCCTGAGTGAGTAAGCACTATGTGAGATGATGATAAGAGAGGATAAATAACTCAGCAGTTTATGCAGAAGCAACCTGAGGGTCCACAGACTGGCGTGAAGTAGGCATCTGGTGGTGAGCGATGTCCAGCCAACAGCTGCGTATAGATTGCAATGGTGTGTGCGGTACAGGGAGTTGGTAATGAACCGTAGCGCATGGTGATAGAGGATGTCCAGTTTGCTTAGATTTGTGAGAGTGGTGCAAGCATAAATTACATCACCATAGTCAAGTAAGGGAATGAACGTAGCCTGAACGAGCCTGTTTCGAGTCTTAAGGGGGAAGAGTGACCTATTTTTGAAGAAGAATTCGAGCCTGGCTTTGAGCCTCCTAGATAAATCCTCTATGTGGTCATTAAAGGTGAGCTTATTGTCTATCCAGATACCCAAATATTTAAATTTGGGAATGACTTCGAATGATTCACAAAGAGAAGTAACAATAAAGTCTTTCGGCAGGGTTGAGGGGGAGCCAGAGGAAGTATTGTGAGAGAAGACCATTGCTTTGGTTTTCTTAGAATTCAGGAGAAGCTTGGCCTTGATTAGATTATTTTCGAGCTGAGCAAAGTCAGCTTGAAGCACTCCCCTAACTTCAGGTAACTTTGAACCAGATGTATACAATACAGTGTCACCCACAAAGAAATGCAGATTGGAGCTAGTTATGTTAGAATCTAGGTCATTAATATACAGCAAAAACAAGACAGGGCCTGGTATGGAGCCTTGGGGGACTACTCTGGCAATTGGCAGAGAGGCAGAGAATAGACTATCAGCTTTGACTTTCTGAGTTCTCCCAGATAAGTAACTGGTAAACCACTGGGTAGTGGTGGGAGTGGCACCTAAGTTAGCAAGGCAAGTGACTAAGAGGTTATGGTCAACAGTGTCAAATGCTTTACTAAGATCTAAGAAGACAGCTCCCATGATCTTTTTAGCATCCACAGCAGAGATCCAATCATTAGTTACTTTAGCCAGAGCGGATATTGTGCTGTGATTCACCCAGAAACTGGATTGTGATGGGTTAAGGAGTGAGAACGTTTCAATATGAGTTTTAGGTTGGTCATAGATTAGTTTTCAAAGACTTTAGAAAGGATAGGTAAGATGGAGACTGTCCTATAGTTATTTAGGTCACATGGGTCCCTCGATTTGAACAGGAGGAGGATATGGGTGAATTTCCAACAAGATGGAACTGCAGCAGAAGTAATGGATAGATTGAGAACATGAAGAATGGGGGCAGTGAGGTGGGCATATCATAGTCTTAGGAAGAAGAGTTCTAGTCCATCATCCCCTGCACTTTTTCTGACATCCATGTTAAGTAATGAATCTTCAACTTCTTAATAGATAAGGGTACGCAGTTGAAAAGGGTACAATGTGGTGTTGGAAGAAGGGAAGGAGCTTGATAGGCTCTTTGTATGACTAGCATAAGTTGAGGAATCAAAAGCTAGGCCTGCCGTGACAAAGTGGGAGTTAAGTTCTTTGAGGATTAGACACTTACTTTCCACAATTCTCCCATTGGAGACTATCTTTGTTGGGATAGAGGGGACAGCGGTCTGCCCTTCTATGAATTTAAGTGTCCTTCATATTTTGTGAGAGTTCCCTTTGGCTTGTTCAAGAGTGGAGATGTAGAAATTTGCTTTGGCAGAACGAATGCTTTTTACACAGGCATTCCTAGCTGCTCTGAACACCTGCCAATCTGCAGGGTTCTTGGAATGCCTTTCCTTACCCAGATCTTGTCCTGGTTTGCAAGAGCTGCCTTAAGATCAGGTGTAAACTAGGGTTGAGAGTTGTTGTGCACCCTGACTTTGATAAGGGGGGCATGCTTGTTTACCAGGTTGACTAGGTTGATGTTAAGGGTGGAGACTGCCTCTTTGACATTTTTAGTAAGGTAAAGATCTTGCCATCTGACCTTACCCAAGTCAGAAAGGAAGTTCGCTGCATTGAACTTATGAAAGGAATGTTTCATTATAAAATTTGGCAGATGCTGGGCCTTAATTTGAGATCTTATGCAGACTACAACCCCATGGTCACTCATGCCATTGTGGAACACTGCTGTGTGTGAAATTGTATGTGGGTGTGTGGTTAATATAACATCTAATGGGGAACTATTGTCAGTGTTAAAGCTATTGTTCCTTGTGGGTTTGTTCACTACTTGAACTCGGCCGAGCTTGTCACATAGAGATTTAAGGCAATGTGATTTAGGAGTTAGCCAATCTATAGTGAGATCCCTCAGGAATATTGTTTTTGTGTTTGCAGCAGAAATTAGGGATTTCAGTGAGTTAAGAATTTCAGTGCCTCCAGACCGAGGCCTATAACCACCTATGATAGTAATGCATTCCGAGGAGCGAAGGTGGAGCTTCATCGAAATAATCTCAAATTCCTTGGGAAGAGATTTACAGCTGACATCAGTGACAGAGTACTTGGATTTGACATAGACGACCACACCCCCACCTCTATTTGCCCTGCCTGCCCTAAATTGTTTGTAGCCCTAAAGAAAGATTTGTTGATCAGTATTAGCCTTATTAAGTTTCATTCACAATTACTTAGTAGGGGATGTCCAGGGTAAAACAATGGCTAGTGGTTCAAATGTTTATACTGTGACAGGAGCTGTTATCTTGTTTTCTTTTGTCATTATATCTACTTGGGATCATAATCTCCAAGATTGGTAATTATCCAGTGGTAAAAGGAATCCATGAGATATTGCTCTTGACAACATAACGAGATCCTGGGTGGAGTCACAGTGGATTCATACAAGGACCACAGGATAAAGTAGGCTCCAGACAAGTACCTGAAAAGTTTATGTGTATTTTGTTAAATAGGTAGTGGTACTAAAGGAGTGCCCCATATTTGTAAAAAAGATAATGTGTTGTTCTACCCTTTGTGATCTGACAGATTTCCCCTGCTGGAAAGAGTGGAAAGTCCTTTATGAGTTCAATCATTTTAATTTTATACAATGCAGTCTCAGTAGGAATATAAATAGAATAAAAGATAGGGGACTGAGTATTACAAGGCTATAATAGCATTGAGAGGTTCTGGGGACATGTCCCCAGAACCTCTCGATGATTATTTAGCCTTGTAATACTCCATCTGCTATAATTTATTTTTTGTAATATATGGATCCGAGGCATTTTAAATGTTTTAAATTTGCCTGCTAAAGTAGTCATGTTTGTATCTCTGCACTTTCTTTTCCTGTGGTTGCCGGCCGTTGCTGTTGATGCCACAACATTCGCACACATGTAAAGTACACAGCTTGTGTTCTGATTGGCTGTAGCTGTGCTTTTCACATAATTTTCAAGGGGAAATGTTGGCTTGTTTATGCGAGCGGGCTTGAGAGCTGTCTGATGGTTCAGCATGCGTGTGTTTGACTGGATTGGAGAGAGGAGAGGAAATATTCCTGTGTGGTTTAAGGTAATACTCTGGGGAATGTTTTTCATGTTTTTGGATAGCAGCGAGTCGTCCTCTATTCTACGTGCAGACGGTTACAGTAAAAGCCGGCTCCGAGTCTGCACGAGACAGTCGTGCGCTTGCGCTTTGGAGTTTTGGTGATAATACTATTGTTCAGACTGCAATGATAGTATTATCAGCTCTGAGCGATAGTATTATCACCAAGAAATGATGGTATTATCACTTGAGCAAGGGTGGTATTATTAGAACTGAAGTACTGTATTATAGGGAAATTTTTGAATGGGATAAGACAGTATTATTATGGCTTATCCATATATTACAAGGCATTAAGTTGTAATCAGATTAGAATACGTAGTTTAACATTAATTTTTTTTCAGAATCCCTGCAAGTGGAAAATTATTCTGAATCAAATCTGTGTGTTACTAAATTGATTCTTGTTTGACACTTGAAATGTTACTGGTCCACTTAATCAATTGCTGCTAGACACTCATCACAGTGCTTGTTATATATTGGTTGTTACTGAGTATTTGATATGTATTCTTACATGTGGATTGTTATGGTGTATTTGATATGTATTTCTATATGTTGATTTTCGAGTCCATATGTAATCTACTTTTTAAATATTGTAATGGTGTGTTAACCAATCAGCAATAAACTAAACACTTACCTCACAAGGTGCATGTGCAATTAAAATATATAAAACTAAAATAAATCTCATTCTCGTCATTAAGGTAAATTGATATTCTGATGAATCACACCCCTACAAAAGAATCAGACACAGATCCAGCACAGATCTCCAGTCCTGGGACAGCAGAGTCTATTTAAACATGAACCAAACTCCCATCATTTGCATCTGTGGTTCATATCTCAAGTCTGACTACTGCCACACTCTATAAAATACAAACAATTCAGTAAAACATCAATGCACTGTGATTCAGTGTGTTCTGTTACATATGGATTAGGGACCTTCTTAGTTTAAATATAAAACTTTTGTGGGTTTTTTGGTTTGTTTAGAACAACAAACCTGATATTTCAGCAGTGATTATTTGATTTAATCTTTTTGTTTTGTTTTGTTTTTGTAATTCAGCAATTTTGAGGGAAACAATTGAATTTGAATTTCCTGCAGGAAGTTAATGACACCTTTGTAAATTCATGGGCTACTGTTTATTACAACAAATGAGTAAAGCACAGAATGTTTTTTTTTTTACACACACCTCAATGTGATAATGGTATTTATAACACCAGGAGCTGCCTATGTAAGTAAATTATGTATCAACACTATCATTAGGTACTGATCAGAATAATCCCTGTATTCCGATTGGCTGACAGTAAGTTTAAGTGTCAGTGGCTGACAGTAAGTTTAAGTGTCAGTGGCTCAGTAGGTAGCATACTCGCCTCGGAGGGCTGTGGGTTCAGTTCCCACATCTGGCACTTGGGTTAATATCCCAGTACTGACACTGTAGTGCAGCATGAGAGGGGTGCTGCACTTCTGAGGTGCCATCTTTCAGATGAGACTTTAAACCAAGGTCCCATCTGCCTGGACTGGTGGTAATTCAGGTGGATGCTAAAGATCCCATTGCACTTATTGAAAAGAGTAGGGGAAAGTTTTATTTAGACAAAAATCATACAATAGTACACAAAGCATAATACAAAACAAAGGAAAAACAGGATAAGTATTATACAATCATTCAGGTAACTGCAACATCAGAGTCAGTGATCCAAGGAAGAGCTTTCCAAAGTTCCAAAAGTGTCATATCTGAGTATAGAGTTAGTGCATGCTCATAAATTTCTTTTAAATCTTGTACAATCTTTTTTCAAGCTCCAAATAGGAGCAGTCCTTTTTCTGTAAAGAAAACATGCAACGCACCATCCAATTATTCCATTTAATGCAGACAAAAACTAGGTTTAAAGTGTCCTGGTGCCATTTTGACCACTGGGGAGAAAAACCCCTGTATACAAGATTCAAATAAGTAACCGACTGAAGCAAGGGGGTATCCCATGCCTGTGCCAAAAAGGACCACCAATTTTTTATAAAGGAACAGTCAAAAAATAAATGAGGGATAGTTTTAAGTTCTGTAATACATAATAAGCGAGAACACATTCTATCTTGGGACTGCTTATGTTTATGATTTGATTTTACATTAATCTTTTGTGGCATGAAAGCCAATGAAAATACCACATTTTGGCTGGAACCCTCTTACATTTCCACAATAACAAAAGGGAAGGTAGGTGTTGACCAGGACACTTATCAAAGGGTACTGATACAGCACAAACAGTCAGGAGTAATTTCTTACATAAAACTTTATGTGAATGATTTAATAACATCTGAACAGACACCTTCCCTTGTTTGAGACATAAAAACATATGTTTTACGTAAGTTGGTATACCAACAGTTTGTCTTAACACAGTTAAGGAATTAGTTTCCCATTGATGAAACCAAATCCTGCAAGAGTCATAAAACCAAGGTCCCCACCCCCTTTGGGCATGAATCAATAAAGGCCTAAGGTTTGCAGTGAAAAAAATACAAGAAAAAAATAACAAAGGGTTAACCATACGAACGCCACCCTCAGGGATAGGTAAATTAGTGATATTCCGCTTTATCGGGTTTAACCTACTACCCCAAAGAGCCTAAAAAAACAGGCTAAAGACAACAGTTTCTAGCTGTCGTGGAATAGGGAATACATAACTCAGAAAAAGTAAAGTAGAGATCAAATAGTTTTTAATTAAGAAAACACGTTTCTTTTTCCCTATCTGCCCCCGGTTCCAGAGGCCACCTGAAGTTTACCTTATTGCAGTTTAACATTCCAGTTAAAAAAATCTGAGTCCTGTGTCCCAAAAAAATTCCCAAAATGCGAATAGGGCCCTCTACTAAATGTAACGGGCCAATACGGTCTGAGAGGGAGTTTACTGAACCGACCCGAATAACCAGACTTTTATTGTAATTTAAAACAGCACCAGAGAAGTTTCCAAAAATAGAGCACTCATGCAGAGAATGAACCACTGAGGCTGCATCAGCTACAAGAAAACAAACATCATCTGCATATGCGATCACCTTATAAGGCAAGCATAAGGCACAACTAGAAATAGACTGAATCTGAGAAACTGATGCAGCAAAACATCAAGAAAAAATACATATAACAACGGGCTTAAAGGACAGCCCAGACGAACCCCCCTTTTATGGGGATCATGAGTCCTATCCAACCATTCACTACAGGCACAACAGTTGCTGTTCTATAGAAAGCATGGATCCAGCATACCATAACATCAGGTACATGCAGAAAACAAAGTGCTTCCCATAAAAAATCATGCCTAACTGAATCAAAAGCAGCCTTCTGATCTATGGAGACAACAAGTCCCGAAGCCAGACCTGCATAGCCATGAGAAAATAATTCTCATAAGAGGATCAAATGATCAGAAATTCTCCTTTGAGGCACAGAACAGGATTGAGCGGGGTGCAAAACCACCTCTGCTATCCTCACCAAACGCTTCACAATAATTTTCATTAAGAGGTTAAAGTCGGTGTTCAACATACATAAAGGTTGCCAATTCTCTAGAGAATGGATATCACCTTTCTGTTTATAAGTGTAAATCAAAGTACCCTTAGTAAATTCCAAAGGGAGAGATTCACATGTTAACAGAGAATTAAACACAGATGTAAGTTCTGGGGCCAAATGGTCACCCAGCACCTTATATAAGCCAGAAGGGAGACCATCTGGACCAGGAGTTCTCTGTACAGGTAATGAAGAAATAGCCAATGTCAAATCCTGCTCCATGATAGGAGAACAAGCCTGGTCCTGACATAGCTGTGAGGGAGCTGGGATATCAAGGCCACTATACAAAGTTGCACTGTTACCAGCCACAGCAGGAAGGGGAGAAAAAAGGGCAGTGGTATACTTTGTTACAATATGACAAATCTCAGTTTGTGAGGAACATAAGGTCCCTTCTAAATTTAGAAGACACGTCATCTTTTTCCGGGCAGTCTGACGGGAATTAGATTCAAAAGGACAAATAACATCACGTGTTCCAACAGTACAGAATTTATGTTGGTAATAAAGTTGCTGTGATTGCCGTAACTGGAAAGTCAACATATCATCCTGTAGGACTTTTATTTGTTGAGTAAGGTCTTGCACCGTCGTGTACGTTATGGTTAATAATGACTGCAAATGTACCCTCTTCTGCAAATAGTCTAGGTAATCCATCCTACGTTTTAAACGACTGTAAGTTTTTAAAAAAGTGACCAGATCATGTTTCGTGTCTAACCACAACTGAACAGAATCTTCATAACAAATAAAAACAGATTTACAGGCTTGTATGAAGGACAGGAGGGACTGCAGAAATTTCGGAATCTGCAACAAAGATGTGTTGAATTTTCAAATACCTGGACCTTTACGGGAAGAGACAACAGAACCAAAACCAACAGAAAGCAACTTATGATCAGAAAACTCAATCGCTTGAACTTTGACAGAAATAATTGGTACTGTAGGAGAGGAAAACACATAATCAATATGTGTGGCTAGTTTACCCTTTTGGAAGGTAGGGGTGTGTTGTGTAGTAAAGGAGAGATAGGAGTCCGTTAAGTGGGCGACTCGAACCAATTTACCCAATTCATGGGAATCACAAAACAGTTTCTTTGTAGCAGCAAAGGAGCTCTTATCTTGAAGACTCAGGCCACAATTAAAGTCACCAGCAAACAATACCTGAAAGGAAGTATGTAAATAAGGCTGAAGCAAAGTAAATAAAGCTATGCGTTCAGTTTTAATTTGAGGGGCATAAATGTTTATCACCTGGTAAGGACAGGACCCAATGACAAAATCTATAATAAGCACCCTACCAGGGGCTACATCAAACAATTTTAGCAAACGGAAGTCTGGGATATTAATTAAAATTCCCAGTCCCGAACAAGAGTCCTGACGAATCGACCAAAAAGAAGGACCCAGTAACCAGTCCTGTTGTGCTTGTCGGATCTCATGTCTAGTATGAAGTCTTGTATCCTGCAATAAAATGAAACCCAAAGGCAAAAGCCATAGAAAGGAAAAAATCAATCTCCTTTTAGCCATACGCTTCATACTATTTACATTAATAGTATGGCAAACAAAGTGAAACATAGCAACAAAAAAAAGGAAAACAGACAACAAATACATTTTACAATTTCCTTTTCCCAACCACCTTCTTCCCTTTAAGTTTTACTCTGGCCTTTCGCTTCTGAGAAAGGCCAGTGCAAGATTCAACTCAGGTCAGTGGTGCAGTCAGGAGAGAAAGCTATGGAGGAAGAGCCGACTCACCTCCAGCGTCATCAGAAAGGGGTTGGAGAAGTTCAAAAGAATTAGATAAGGGAACTGGGGGGGCGGACCACTCACAGGAGATGGTGCAACCCGAGGGTTATTTCTCAGTGACCTTCTATGTATGACACTTGTAAGCACTCTGGGAGGGGCATAGTACTTGGACCTGGGACTGGGTCCTGAACAGGAAAATTAGACTGGGCAGGATCAGGGACAGGAGAAATCTCAAGCAAGGGGTCATCTGTGAAGGAAACTATCTGAGGTACGACCTCAGAGGATACAACAGGCACTGAAGCCTGCAGTAAGGGCTGGGCTGCCTTAGGGGGAGGTACAGCCAAGGAGGTCCAGAGACAGGCCTTCTGTGCCTGTGTAATAATAAAGCGCTGGTCCACTCCACCATCATGAAATTCCTGGTTATGTGCAGCCCATTTACAGTTCTGAAAGGTGTGCCCCTGTTCATCACATAGGTTACATCTACATTCATTCAAACAGTGTGCCCCTACATGGCCCAGTTCTCCACAGACGTTGCATTTCATTTTATCACATACATTACTAAGATGTGCAGGGTCACCACACCAATAGCAAGCCTTTGGCTGGCCCAGGTAGAACAAGACCCCCCTATCTCGGCCTATGAGAAAAGAGTTAGGCAGATATACAACCCCAGAATCATTAGATCATAACAAGACTTTAAACTTCCAGCCCCCAGTCCAAATGCTCTCGGTATCCAAAATGGCTTCAGGCTGTCCCTGGACGTCACAGTGCTGTTTCAGCCAATACACAACATCCTCCACCTCAACTCCCTGATTATGAAACAGAATAGTGATCATCTTAAAAGTAGGTTTTGAAAGAGGAATAGCCTGAAATGGGGTCCATAATGCAGTAGTCAGCAGAGAATTATACTTTAACCAAAAACACTCCAGTCCCCTAGATGTTTTGAAACTAATGTCAAATGTGGTTTCACCAGATATATGAATGGACGCATATATTTCATGGGAAAAGAATTTTAAAGAATCCTTTAGAAGCGTACGTGCCACATAGACCCGATCAGGTGGCTCAGGTAACCCCCCCTCCCCCGGGTATGCCAAGCGAACAGCATTGTGTCTCTTAGCAGGCTGGATTGGAAATTTAAAGAATGAAGAATATAAACGGCTTGGTCCCGATATTTGTGTGGGGGGGGGGGGGGCTGTGATGGTGGGAGAGCCAGAGTCTCTATAGAAATAGTAGAAAGAGAAGCCTGAGGTGGAGAACCCTTCGGATAATCCAACACAGGGTTCTGTGTAAGTTCCAGTTCATGAGGGAGACACAAGGGGTCAGTAGTGACTTTTGAAGCACCTATCTTGCTCTGTAGCTCTGGAAAATCTTCAGGCCGGGGGGACCGAGTTGGAGACGGACCAGTACCCTGAACCCAGCCAGCACCTCTCAGAGCCGATTCAACAGTCCAGGTAGGCGCTTTAGCAATATTGACTGTAGATGATGATTCTTGTACATGTAGGGAGCTCTGCGATGAAATAGAAGCAGGTAGGGAAAAAGAAACCAAATCTGTTTGTACTGCAGGCGGAAGGGGAGCATTTACATGTAGATAAGTCTTGTACATGTGAGGAATTCTGTGATGTAATGGATGCAGGTTGTGAAAAGGAAACCAAATCAGTTTGTACTGCAGGCAGTAGGGCTTCAGCTACCGATGCACTGGTTGGGTCAGAGCCTGTCACAGAAACAGGCAGTAAAGCAGACAAGTCAGGTAAATCTTCAAAAGCTTCCACCCGAGTGGAAGATGCATCTGTGCTGTCGGCTCTCAGGCATTGCATATCTCTGTGCATTTTCAGTTTTGCACTAGCAAAACTGTGCTCCGCCATTGCAAAACACTTTCAGATCTCTTGTGCTGTTAAACAGTGGTTTTCAGAATCAGATGAAGTAAAATCCTCCAGTAAGTCGACTGTAGGCACGCAAGACAGCAAGTCAGTTCCATAAGAAGTAAGCAAAGGGCTATATATTGCATCCTTAGTATGAGCAGCAAAACTTAAAGTTGAAGTAGGAACAGCAACAGGCAAAACATCAGTTGTTGGCATTGTGGTCTCCATTTGATCAGAGGTAGGAGCAGAGACCAAATCTCCCACCTCCATAGCTCCCTTCTCAGAAGGCAGGGGTGAGTCCGCCATCTTGGACAGAGGTTCCCCCTCTGACGAGTAGGAGAATTTCCCCAGTGTCCTGGCCAAATTTCCCTCATTCACTAAAAATACCACCAACAGCTTAATCTGGTTCAAGTCAGTTGGCATTCATCTGTATCCCCTTCCCCCGGGTCGTGCCTGAAAATAGGAAGGATTTCTCTAGTGCACTTACCCAGTCAACAAAAACTAAAATAAAATACAAAATAAAGTGGCCGATAGTAAGTTTAAGTGAGTGTTTATAAAGCCAAAACATGCTCACCAGAAGCCAACTCACATTGCAACATATTAGCTACTCAGCTTTTCCAAATATAACACCGTCTTTATTCATTAAAACATTACATCATTCCTGTCCTAATTTAAAGCTTCATTTGGTCTATACTTTATTCTCTGCACACCCATTCTGCTCCATTACCCCACAGCAGTGTTCACCCTGCCAGGGTGTGTTTCCAAGCAGTTATCTTCACATCAGATGTGGAACCAGCATACCAGGCAAAAAATTACTACCTTCCAAATGGTCATTTACAAATAAAACAGAAGAAAATATGAAATGTGCCTTTTTATTTATTTTGATGAGAAAAATACAAAGGGACAAGTTTCTTTTATTTTATACCCTAGGTGTTGCTGTTGATGTAAAACAGAAACAGAATTTGTTGGCAGAAACGGACCACTTGGCCCACCCTGTCTGTCTAGATGTTCCCTGCCTAATTATCCTTCACAGACCCTATCCGGTCCCTGGTGACCCTACCACCTCCCTGTCTTTGAATGTTTGATGAGCATGCGCATCGAATGTTTTCCTTTCACTGAAAGCAGATTTCGGGGATGTCACTGCTGAGCCCATAGCAGTTAAAAATATCAGGGGCTTGGCAGTCTAGACCAATGATCATGCACTATGGTCATGACACCACTCAATGCTTGCTCGGTGAAACTTCTTGTACTTTCAAGGACAGAGACACTCCAATCAGGGAGGCCTGCAGTCCTTTGATTTACGTGAAGTCAGCTGGTCAGCAAGCAGCTGATTGGCTGTCAACACCAGAAGACTGTCATTGACATTGTCAGTACCTTGGGGACCACTATACCTAAGTTCTGCTAAATATGTTTTTACCTACTAGTAAGAAAGCTGAACTCAGGGAAACTAGTCAGTTTATTAAACCGAGGTCTAAAAAGTACTTTGATCATGCTCTGAGAGTAGAACTGTGAGACTGGACATGCGTGTATGAAGATTCATGGGAGGGTGCATAGAATTAGGGGTATCTAAAAAAGCTGGATGAATGGTCAAGGAACTGGCAGCTGGGTTTCAACACTAAAAAGTGCAAACTAATGCATATGGTGCACAGAAACACGATGGCAACATACAAACTGGGGGCACTTACTGATACAGATCAGAAAGGGACCTGGGGGTGATTATTACAGATGATCTGAAGTTTGCAAAACAGTGTAACAAGGCTATAGGGGATGGCTAGCCAGTTGCTGGGATGCATAGGAAGGGGCATCACCAGCAGAAGGAGGGAAGTAATGGTGCGATCACACCTTGAATACTTGTCCTGTTCTGGAGGCCCTGTCTTCAAAAGGACATAATTAGGGCGGAGGTGGTTCAGAGGAGACTTCCAAAATGGTACAGTGAATGCATCTGAAAACCTATAAGGAAAGGATGAGGGAATTGAACTTGTACTCCCTGAAGGATAGGAGGAGTAGGGGATATGATCGAAACATACCAATATCTCATAGGAAACACAAGGTACAGAAAGGTAACATTTTTCAAAGGAAAAGATGCCAAGAATGAGGGGGTCACACCATGAAATTAGAAGGGGGGTACAGAGGAAATGTGAGAAAGCAGTTCTTCACTAAAAGAGTGGTAGATGACTGGAACAGCTTATCTGTGGAGATGGTGGAGTCAGAAACAGTTACGGGATTCAAGAAAGAATGGAATAGATACAGAGGGATCTTAGAAGTGAAAGGTGGGGGGGGAGAAGCACCAGAGGTGGAGTAGGGTCTACAGTGTCACATTAGGATAATGAAGAAAATAGGACAGGCTAAGTGGACAATGAGGCATTTATCTTCTGACACCTTCTGTGTTTCTGTCTATAATGGCTCCACTTTGAAAGCACAATTAAAGTACTTTTTAGCCCTTGTTTCAGAATACTAACTAGTGTCCTGAGTTCAGCTTTCTTCCTAGTACCTAAAAACATATTTAGCTGAACTCAGGTACAGTGATCCGCTCACGAGTATGGGGACCAAGTTAGTAACTGACAGTGTCCCTTGAGTTCTACCAGACAGTACTTCTTCTGACTGCAATCTTTCTCAGAATAGAACAGACATCAAATCGGACTCCTCTCATTACAAAGACACACCTCACACTGTCACACAGACTGTCACACCCTGCCCTGCTTGATCTTCTCCCGTGGCTATACTGAGTCTGTCACACATGGGCTGTCAACTTGTCAACTAAGCTGTCAAAATCAGATCAAATGCCAACAACACACCATGTCTCCTGCTCTGACTGATCTAGTGCTTTCACAGTTACTCACTGACAGGGGTGCCTAATGACAATGTCAAGACTTGTCTTAATTGTGCTCTTTAATTCAATGGCCACACACCACACCTACACTGACTAGTCATTGCACTCGTCCTTTGCAGCTTGCTCTCCCACTACAAGTCACTGAGACTGTCACATCACATCACAGAGTGCTTGTGTGTGGTGGTGCACAGGGACAGAAACAGTACAGATGTCAGTGTCATTTAAAGAAATGTCAGATTATGCTGTTCCACCAGAAACCAGCACAGCAGAGGAAAAAACAGCCATGTGGTTGAAAAACCAAGCAGTTGGCAACCCTAACAGTGTGCCTTGACTTCTATCAGTAAGTGGACCGAGGTGTCCACCCTTGCTACTGCTTCTTTCTCCATACCCACTAAAGGCTGCTCACCCGCCCGCCCTTCCCAGCTGTGCGTGAGTGTATATATATATATATATATATATATATATGTGTGTGTATATGTATTTTATGTAAATGGTCCAGGGTGCCTCCCCTGGTGCCACTTCTCTTTACTCCCCTCCCTTCAGATTGCCCACCTCCATTCCTAAACAAGCCTGACACTGGAGTGCCCAATTCCAGTGTCAGAATGCATCTGAAACAGAGAAAACCATCCCTTGATGTTTTTTTCCAAATCCTCATAAAAAAGAAAACCATCCATCGATGTATGTTACGCCATCAGTCCCCTCCCACCTGACCCTCCCACTTATCACCACCACCCCCACACCCTAAGCCCTTACTTACCCACTGGGGTCCAATGCTGTAATCTTCTCTGGACTCCAGACATGTCTTCACTCTTCAATGCGGGACCACAAACTGAGGAAATCAGATATGTGGTTCAATGTATTTCAATGGGGTTTTGAACTTAGCTGCATAACTTGGCCATTTGTGGATATTTTTTCCCTGAATTTTCAACATTCCCTTTTTAGGACCCCACCCATGAACAAGGGCAGTAAATTAAGCAAATCTGTCATGAAAGGCAATTTCACTGTTGCTGTGCCGAATCACCTTTTGGGCAAGAATTGAACATTTTCTCAGCCCTTGTTCATGAGGTACAGTCATAAGAAGGCTATGTTAAAAATCTGACAAAAAAATCTTAAAAAACAACAACGTTATGAGCCTATGTTGGAATTTGAGAATGTAGGCTCATGACTTTGGAAATGTTCAATATTTTGACAGCTGTCATTTTTCAAATCCTGGCCAAAATGTGTTTTCATACCGTGGCATAAACAATGTTTCAGTGGTGCAGAATGATGTTTTGGTGGGGATTTGAAAATGTTCACTTACAGAGTTCATTAGTTGGGGTAATTATAAAGCTATGCTGAAAATGTTATGTGCAAATATGGTAAAATGCCTAGGTTATGACTGAATGTTACACTGTTTCAGCATTCACTCATAACTTGACTAACTTTTAATATTTTGACTCCAAACTTTCCACATAGCCATTTTTCCACACCACCTCATAAATGTGACGTGTCATTTTAAAAATCTTCGACGAGGTGTCTTTCCACACCTCTGGTGTGAAATGACATTTCTGCCAATATACTATAAATGGTACATGTCATGTCTGTACAGTGAATCCTAAAACAAGTCTCTTCGAAAGTGGGGGTCAAAATAAAAAAAAAAAAATTTAAACAAGTATCAATCATTTGGCATTAACAAATACTTGTTTGTAATAATCCTCTATATCTGCCCAGGTATGCTTGAAGATCCCTAATGTTTTAGCATCCACCACTTCTGTTGGCAGTCTGTTCCATGCATCCACCACTCTTTCAGTGAAGAAATGCGTCCTTACATCTCTCCTGAACTCTCCCCAGCTTTATCTCATGCTACCTAGTGTTTTAGCTCTTTTTCATTTGAAAGATGCTCCACCATGCACACCGTTCACCCCTGTGAGGCACTTGTAGGTCTCTGTTATGTTACCTGTCTCTGTTTTCTCTTCCAAGGGTTACATATTGAGCTCCCTCAATCTCTCCTTGTAAGGCTTCTTGTGCAGTTCCTGTACCATTTTACTTGTCCTCCTCAGGACTGCCTTCAATCTACATCCTTTCTGACATGCGGTGTCCAAAACTGGACACAGTACTCAAGGTGGGGTCTCACAAGTGAGCAGTTCAGTAATAACACCACTTCCTCTCCTCTTGCTGGAGATACCCATCTCTAGGTAGGCCAGCAACCCACAAGCCCTATCCACTGCTTTGTCACACTGCCCTGCCACCTGAAGTCTTCAGATTTGATAACCAGAATGTCCATTTTCTGTTTAGTGACTGATAGCACCCCCCCATCTAATACTGTCCACAACCAGCACATCTCACACCATGACCATCACAAACTTCTCTATGAGGAGTGGCATGGCTTTAGAAAGGACCATGGTACCTGTGCTGCTTTGGTTAGTTTCATGGACTCTGTGCACCTGGCTATGGATAAAGGCTTAATGACTGGTGCCATGTCTGTGGATCTGACCAAAGCTTTTACATAGAAACATAGAAACATAGACTTTGATGGCAGATAAGGACCGCTAGGCCCATCTAGTCTGCCCATTTCCCTACCTACAGGATAGGCCGCAGATCCTAGTTAACCAACAGCCTTTATCTTCCTGCCCCCCACAAGAATTGCCTTATGTCTGTCCCATGCATTCTTGAATTCTCCCACAGTTTTAGACCCCACAATTTCCTCAGGAAGGCTGTTCCATGCATCCACTACCCTCTCTGTGAAATAATACTTCCTCACATTGCCCCTGAACCGCATTCCTTCTATCTTTAAATTGTGTCCCCTTGTTCTTGCAAGACTCTTTTTCTGAAAGATGCTACCCTCTTGGACTTTGTTGTTTTCACCTGGTAAATCACAGTTTACTAATACAAAAACAACCTTTTGGATCTGGGCCCAGCAGTGACTAACTGTTTCTTGAGCTACCTACAAAATGGGTCTCAAGCAGTCAAAAAAATTGTCTGGGCAAAGAAAAAAGCCCTATACCACAAAGTGGTCAGATTGACCTCCTCCCAAGGACCCAGGTCCCACCACTGTACCAACCTTGAGCAGCTTGGCTGATTGCAACCAGAATAAAGAGTCCAGGTTACACTAGTAAACTTTGCATGCAAGACTCTGCTTTGAAACATGCCTGAGTATCTCACTGAACTGCTCACATCTGTTAACATCCCACACTCCGTCTGTACAACAATTCACTAAAGACCCCACTTATGTGAACAGGAATGGGATAGATATCTTTCAGCTATGGAGCTGCCGCTCTGTGGAACTCCATACCTACTCCCATCAGACTGTCCTCTACCAAGTTTTTCACCCTCAAAATAAAGGATCATCTGCAAAAACTCAGTACACTCTCTTGCTTCGATTTGATTTTGCTTTCTGTACTAAACTACACCTAGCCCTTAATAAATCATTGTAAAATCCAGGGTTCCTACTGATTGGTTAACAGCAACAGTCACTCCTATTTTTAAACAAGGTTCTCACTGTAGAGTAGATAATTACCGTCCAATCAGCCTAACTTCCATTCCTTGTAAACTTATGGAAAGATCAATCAAAACTCTTCTTGAAAAAGAAATGGAATATCTTAAAATATTCGATTCAACTCAGCATGGATTCAAATCTGGTTTTTCTTGTACTACAAACCTTCTTTCATTTTATAATTATATTAGCATGAATTTGGATATAAGTACACCAACTGATGTCATCCTGTTAGATTATAGTAAGGCATTTGACAGAGTGTCACATGATATCTTGATTAAAAAACTTATTCTCCTTGGATTTTCATTACCTTTGGTTTCTTGGATTAATAGCTGGCTGAGTGATCGTACTCAGAGGGTAAGGGTTAATGGGGCTTTTTCAGATTTGGGAAGGGTGACGAGTGGAGTTCCTCAGGGTTCTGTTTTGGGTCCTACACTTTTTAGTTTATTCAATAGTGATATGAAAATTTCTTCTTCTAATATACTTATGAAATTTGCCGACGATACCAAATTAGGTGGTATGGTTAACAATGCTAGTTCAATTCAAACATTATTATCTGATCTTGGTGCTATTGAACACTGGGCTGTTATAAACAAAATGGACTTTAACGTAAAAAAATGTGCAGTGCTACATATGGCAAAGAATAACCCCAGGCAGGTATATTCCTTAAATAATACAACCATTAGAGTATCCTTGTTGGAAAAGATCTTGGGGTATTAGTAAACAACAAACTTTCATCATCTTCCATTGTAATAAAATAGCAACCCAAACCAATGTCTTTTATGTAAGATTAAAAGTACATTTGTCTCTAAGTCTGAACACTGTATTATGACCTTGTATAAATCCCATGTCAGACCTCATTTGGATTATGGCTCTCTTTTGAGTCCGGATTAGCTTCTGACATAAAAAGAATAGAACAGGTACAACATAGGGCAACTAAACTGATTCCACATTATGCTAATTTAGATTACGTATACCAGACTTCAGAAGACAGGGTTATATTCATTAAAACAAAGACGAATAAGAGGTGATCTCTTACAGATATACAAAATTATGAAATCTCCTATTCTAATGGATCAATGTGGCTTATCATTATCTAACCGCAAAATTGTCGCCAGGATACATAACAAACAAATTGACATTAAAAAGTGTAACACCAATAAAAGACAAAATTTCTTTACTATTAGAACTCCAATACTTTGGAACTCCTTACCACAAGAAATTGTTGATGCTCCCACTATTACGACATTTAAAAATAAAATTGACATATGGTTATTAGGAGGGCACCCTATTTAATGATCCACTTTGTGGAGGACATTCTCGATGGGCTATGGCCTTCTTTTGTCCCTTCTACCAAGTACCAAGTACCAAGCCCAGTTGCTACAATACAGCTTACTGCACAACATGTTTTGTCACATATACCTGATCAGGAATACCTCTCCTGCACTACAGAAGCATGCAGAATTACATCATTTTACTGTACATTGTGATGTATTTATTCTTCCACTGTATCTTGTTACTGCATCATATACTGTATCTGGTCAGCAAAGGGGAGAGAGAGAGAGAGAGAGAGAGAGAGAGAGAGAGAGAGAGATGCCTTCATTAAATTATCATATTCCAGAGAAGTAACACCTTTTATTTTATTTTTATTGGAAAATACCTTTGAGCTCAAGTGCCCTTTTCAAAGGTTCCATGTCAGTCATTTAATAACATCAAAAACCTTACATCGAGGATTACTCCAAGTAACAATAAAAGCAGAAATAAATAAAGGGACATACAAGTAACAAAGTACAATTATCTACAATTACAATGAGAATGGCTGATTATCCATTGACTTAAATGTTTGTTCATTGTTCATACTTTCCCTATTTCTTGAAAACAGAACTTTGTTTCTGCAATATTTAACTGCTGGTCCTTTGAAATAACTAATTACAAATACTGATATTATCAGACCAAAAACTGGAGTAGTAGACCAACTCACCCACTGTTTTGAAATGCTTTGGTAGTTTATTTACACAGGAAAATACAGGTCTGCCGTTGGTAGAGCTCATACCTCTCAAGTGTCCCTGATTTTGCCTCAAAATTCTACTCTGTCTCTCCTAAAATTTGTGTTTTTGTGGCTAAACAGTGGGAACTGTAAGCACAAAACAATGTCAAGCATTAAAGTTACAGACTTGTTCTTCTTTAGAAAATGCATTTTGCACTAAGTCCCATATTCTACCAGCTTTCTGGGTGGATATCTCTAATTTTGAAGATGTGTCCCTGATTTTGGTCCTTTGTCCCTGATTTTTTTAAGCCTTGTCCCTGATTTATGAGGCAGGAGGTTGAGAGGTATGGTAGAGCTAATCTTTTTTGATGAAATTGCATTTTCAGGTTACCACATGATTTTTTTTATAATTTTTTGGTTTTTGGCAGGCAAAAGTGGTGTAGCTAATGGGGGGAAAAAGCCTGTGGCCCAATATTCAAAAATGGGAAAAGCAGAGCACATAGTCTTGCCCTGCACTTTGCCATTGCCCAGGAGCCTGAGGATGCCATATTCAGTCAGACAGTGCACCAGTGCTATCCCAGTCAATAGAGGGGCATGTTAGTGCAGCGCTAAATTAAAGAATGTTGCCCAGACATGGATCCTGCTGTGCAGAAGATAGTGCCACCAGACCCAATAGCACCTGTAACCAAGTGGGGGGTAGGAGGAAGTCGGCTGTTGGCTAACTAGGATCTGCAGCTTATCCATTAGGTAGGGAAATGGGCAGACTAGGTGGGCTAAGCGGTCCTTATCTGCCTTCATATTCTATGTTTCTATATTTCTATGTAACCCTAGGAGCAATATTCAGAGGACCCATGCAAATAAGCCCATTTGACCTGTAAGGCACAAAATTCCATTTGCATATCCATTATGGGTGCAATTGTATGGGAAGCAGCAGCAGGTTTGCCCATCCTGATTGCCCAGTCCCATGCCAGAAAGAAAATTTCCTGGTGTCTAAAGGTTCCCCCACCCACCAATTCCCATCTCAACAGTGTCAAGAAGTTCCCTGGTACCTAGTGCCCCCCACATGCCAATCACCATCACAACAGTGTAAACAAGTTCCCTGGTGCCTTGTTGACCCTCCAGTCTCTAAGTGCCAGTCCTGTGGAATGTGGAAGTGAACTTGGTGTCTAGCAGTCCCCCTACTACGATCACCAGCCTGTATGCTAATAAAATAAAATAGCCTGCCTCAACATCCGATCCCAACCCCCATAGGCATATGTGATATCCATGGTGGCAAGTGGACTCCCGTCTACAATCACTGGTCCTGTATAGCAGCTAACTGTATGTAAACACAGAATGTCTCCAGTCATAAAGAAACATATACAAAATGACACAAAGTCCCCAGTGAGAAGAGGCACCCCCCCACCCACTGTTCCCTGTCATCGTAGCACCATATGCATTCCTAGTCATCTAAGGCCCCCCAAACCCCAGGCACTGACCATCCAGCCAACCCCCCTTTCCACAAGTGCCGGTGCTGTGACTTGGATAGAGCGACAGGCACAGCCCTCCTCTCACCTCCTTGGCCTGCCATCATATGTACAGTCAGGGAGTGATCATATGTACAGTCTGGGAGCACACATCCTATGTATTGTACAGGGCATGCATTCTCTGTACTGTACAGGGAGCATGCCCCCTGTACAACACATGGGATGCGTGCACCTTGACTGCTCATATGGAGGGTGGGCAGCTGATTAGGTAGGAGATGAGCTGTGCTGGTTGCCATATGGGCTTCTGCGGTACCAGCTTCAGTTAAGGGGAAGTTTGCAGGGTGGGTGATGGTTGGTCACAGTGCAGGGGAGTGCTGGATACCGGGGAACGTTGATGTTGTTACGGGCTCTATGATTGGTGAGTGGGGAGAACTGCTAGATGCCAAGGAATATTAGTTATTTTTTTGTTGTTTTTTACACATTTCTTGTACACCTCAGACATTAGCAGCAGTTATCTTCATTGGTATCCTACAGGACCTGCAATTGGAGTACAGGGGAAGACTACTGGACACCAAGTGCAGCATTCCACATATACAGGCTGCAATTGGAAGGTGGGAGAGACTACTAGGCACCAGGCTAGTGTTATTGTCATTGGTGCCAGGCATGGTGGATGGGGGAGACCACTGGCCCCCTGGATTTTAGATTTTTTTGCGAAGCCAGGGTTCAAATATGGGGGGACACTGGTCACCGGGCACTATACTGGTTTTATGAGGCAAGCGACTTGGGACCATGGGGACCACAGTGTGCTATGGACTATGATGCTTAATATGGGGCTGGAGATCATATACCAGGGTACCACTAGGTGCCAGGGAGTCCTTGAATAGCATCAGTCAGATAGGATGTAGAAGTGATCCTGGTGCCTAAGGAAAGGTGCTCTGTACTAGCGCATTCCTCTGGTCAACAGGAATCAATCAATCAATTAATCAATCAATCAATAAATATAACTTTGCCTAAATGGATACAGTAACAGTGATCAGAGGGAGGGGGGACCACAGACCTCTAGGGTTTCACTTAATACAGTACAATACAGTGATGGTAGGGAGAGGGAACAAAGATCACAAGGGTTTTACTTAACACAGTTTGTGCGGGTGATTGGAGGGTGGCGGGAACCACAGACCACCAGGGATATATTTTTTAGATAACAAGGTCAGCAATTGGAGGGAGTGGGGGACCGCTACATGCCATGGGACATTTTTTCAATAATGGGTCAGCAATAGGTGGATGAGGGCAGCACCAGGCACCAGGGATATATTTTTTAGATAACATGCCACTGATCAGGGATGAGGGAGAAACCGCTAGATGCCAGAGAATTTGGGGTTGGGCAATTGGGGTGGGGGTGGAACCAGTCACAGGGATGCAAACCTGCTACCGTTTCCTATGCAAATATGCTCATAATGGACATGCAAATGGCACCTTAGCACCTTGCATGCCCAATGGGTTTATTTGAATGGGAACTTCTGAATATCTGTTGGGAGCTAGTAGCACAGTTGGGTCTGGGGGCACTATTCTCTGCACTGCAGGGATTCATGTCAGAGCAGCTATTCAACTTAGCACCGCACTGACATGCCCCTATATTCAGTCAGATATGCCATCCAACTGAATATAGTATCCTCGAGTTCCTGGGCAATACACAGCACAAACCTGGTGCTCAGCTTTGCCCATTTTTGAATATCGTCCCCATCTGTGTAAACTAGCTATTTAGACCAAGAACATGTGTGGTTTGTTCTGTTTCAGGGAAGGAGGGTTACACAGTGACCTGTATCTTTTGAATATTTATATTTTTAAATATGATCGGTTTAGTTCACAGTGGTTTATGTAATTTGCTGTTCTCATCAATCTGAAAGGAGCACAGGGCATTTCACAAATCAGAAATATATATCATTGACTCATTACCAAATAATATCTAGGAATAATTCTGATTTCTTTTGTAATATTAAACTAACAAGATGTGGTACTTGGAATAATTCCGATTCATCTGGTCTTATTAAATAAATGAGATTCAGTGCCTTGCAAATGTCCTAATTACCTGTGATATACTGGTATATGGCAATCAGTTAACTACAGCACTGGGGAGGTTTTGTACAAAAATGTCAGTTTTATAAAAGGTTTGCAAAGCAAAATATTGACATTTCCAAAAACTTAGCAAACAGTTACAAAATTCTGTGCTTGAATCAGATTCCATGGCTGTCCAATGAACGTGCAAGAAACAAACAGACTAAATGGTAAGGAATCCTACAGTTTTTGTTGTCCTGTACTTGCACAAGCAACATCTTCTGGTATTAGCAGAAATGCAGTGGTGTGTCAGTGCTGGCGAATGCAGGGGCATGCTTTAGTAGGTGCATCCCTCATTCCCCAATTAGCCAGCATGTTAGCACTGACACAAGAATTATGTAAAGTGCCACCAACTTGAAAGAAATGTGCCGCTGCAATCAGGGACAAGCTCATCATGCAGCAGCACAGATGATATGCCTCCCATACATGCCTTTGGTAGTGAAACATTTCAAAAAACATGGTGGCGACAGGAGCAATCCCCAAAGAAAGCCAACATCAGGGATGCAATCCTTGTGTCGGCATGTCCGCCACCCCACATTGTGTGGCACACTGGGAGCCCACAGAAAGCTGACAGCGTCAGTATGTACCTGCCCCCGCCCCACCCCAATTGTGTGGCACACTGGGGGCCACCCCAGTGTGCCCAACATTTATTTTATTTCACCTGTAAAGAAAGAAAACGGTCCCACTAGGTCTGTTTTTTTTCTTTTTGTACATGAAAAATAGGAAACAGTCTCTCATTGTCCAGCGTCCCCTCATAGAAATATAGAAGTTGACAGCAGATAAGTACCACAAGGCCCATCCAGTCTGCTCATTTCTTTTTCTGCCTTATGAATGTGCCATCTGCCTTTGCTCTGTCAATGGCCTATCTATTCATTCTCATCTGTATTGCTCCTTTATGCCTATCCCATGCCTGTTTGAAGCCCTGCACTGTATCCATATCCACCACTTCCTGAGATAGGCCATTCCATGCATCCACCACCCTTTCTGTGAAAAAGAACTTCCTCACATGACCCCTTAATTGGCCTCCCTCTTTAGTTTAGTTTAGTTTATTTATTGTCTAGGAATTAATACCTTTGAGCCAGGGCTCTTTTACAAAGGTTCCACGTCACAAAGGACATTTAACAAAGCACGATACACATTACAGGTAAAACCAGACAGGAAAGTTACATCATAAATTTGCTATTAACAGTTTAAGGCAGTAATGTTTTTAAGTTTCATAGAAAAACAAGCTATAACAGGTTCAAGCGAGTAGACAATTTCGAGGTTAAGGAAACTTCCAGGGAGAGGGTGATCATTAGGCGCCAAAAGGAGGCTAGAGAGGAGGGAAAGGTGGTGAGCTGGAGAGTAAGTGAGAGGGGACAGGAAAAAAGGGGGGGAGTGAGTTTGGGTGGGAGACAGGAAGTAGTAGAGGTACCAGAGGGTTCATTAGTCAGGGAGGAAGAGGCCTCAGATGTGAGGATGGACATGAGGAGTAGTAGTCTTTATCTAGTGCAGTCACAGTTGCTAGTGGTGGTGAGGTGGGCATAGAGCATGGATTTGAAAGCTTCAAGCGAGGTTGAGGATAGAGTAGGTGGACTAAGCGCATTGAACCATGTCGGGCCCTGTATGCAAAGATCTTTGTCCCTGTGCAGTCCGGCATCTCGAACCAGGAAAGGTTGGCGCTCAGATCTGGTGGAGGGTCGTGAGCCAGGATTCAGTCTGAGTAGGTTTTGAATACATAATGGAGTCAGTCCCAAGATAGATTTTTTTGCCATTGTGCAGGTGAGATAAATAAGACGATTTGATAGGTTCAACCAGCCTGATTCATAGTACAGATCACACGTGTGAGTCAGTCTTTGAGCCCTCAGGAGGAGGCCGCAGGCCTTATTTAGTGATTGAGATACGCTTTAGAGCAGTGGAGGTAGCTGGAGCCATAAATAATAAGGCCATAGTCAATGATTGAGATTATGGAACTCTGTATAGCTATTCTCAATGCCGCTTGATTTAGAAATTGACGGTTACAGAATAGTATTCAAAGCGTGGTTCACTGTTGCAGTGTTGTCAATGTGGGTTGCAAAGGTGAGCCTTGGTCAAAAGTGATGCCAAGGTATTTGAAAGTATTTACTTGGTCCAGTGTAATTCCCGCAGAGGTTTGTATGGTGAGTGGAGTATGCCTGTTTTTGTTTTCAATTGGAGAAGAGCATGGCTTTTGTTTTATTGTGGTTTAGCACAAGTTTACTATCCAGGAACCACCTTCAACACTAGAGAAAGCAAGTTGCAGGCTTTTTTCAGAGGAGTTTGGATCCTTGTGGGAAGAGAGAATTACAGCATCATCAGCGTATAAGATTATTTTCTCCTGGCAGATATCTGGGAGGAGTTAGGAACAGGCTAAAGAGGAGCGGTCCAAGAATTGATCCCTGTGGTACACCCAGAGAGAACTGGTTTGAAGTCGAGAGTTCATTAGAGATTTTTACAGCCTGTGACCGATTGGACAGGTAACTTTTACCTAAGCACAAGGACCTTGGCCAGGCCTAGGCTAGAAAGTAGGGAGGTAAGTAGGCCATGATGGACTGTGTCGAAAGCTTTTGTAAGATCGATAAAGACTGCACCTGTTTGGCACCCTTTATCCAGGGCTGAGTGGACTTCTCCAGAGAAATCAAGTAAGGCTGTTGTTGTACTATGTCCTTTCCTAAAGCCGTGCTGTTGATTACAGAGTAGATTGTATTTGTCTAGGTAATCAGAGAGTTGGTCTGCCACTATTCATTCAAGTGCTTTGGAGAGGGGAGGGAGTATTGATATTGGTCGATAGTTTCCTGTTGAGGTTTTGTCCCCTCTTTGTGCACTGGCGAATTCATGGCAGATTTCCATTTGTTGGGAAATTGACTTTGGCAAAGTGACAGATTAAGAATTTTTGCAAGGGGGTGAATTACTTCATCCAGGGTGAGAGACAGGATTTTTAGATCTAGCGTGTCACTACTTGTTCTGGATTTGGAGCAGGCCTTTCTTATGTACTTGTGTGCTTCGTGCACTTTGATTTTCTTGAAGTAAAATTGTGGTTTGTCACGAGGGGTGTTTTGTGATACTAGGCTAGGCACAGGTAAGTCCGAGAAGAAATCTGGGGGGAGGACCCCACTAAGGTCTGTGAATGTCTTATTAAGCGATCTGCAATAGACTTTGGGTCAAGAGTGGTGGATCCATCAACTTTCATAATGGTAGGTGACGATTTTGATTGTTTACCCATTATGTTTCGGATGTTGTCCCAAAAAGCTCTTCCATCACCCCAGGTGGATTCAAGTGCATTTTTGAAATAGGCGCTCTTCATTTGCCTAATTTGTGAGGTACATCTATTTCGTGCCTGCTTGTATTTTAGGGTATCATGAGGTGAGCCTGTGTCTCTGGCAACTGCCCAGAGGTGGTCCCGAACCTTGAGCTCGGCAAGTAGTTTGGCAGTAATCCATGGATTCGATAACGCTTTGATTTTACGTTTTTTAACTGGGGCGTATAAGTCGCATGCAGAGTTGAAAGATTTAATGAAGTATTCTAGTGTGGTATTAATATCAGTTGATTCAAGGACTGGCATCCAGTCCTGTTGTAGGAGATGGGTTTTCAACTTGATAAGATTCCCATAAGGCAATACTCTGCTTGTTATAACTTTGGGGGGTGGCTTGAGAAATTTATTAGACCAGGTACAGGACACCGGGAGTGGTCACTGAGGGAGTCAGGGAGGACTTTAATGTTTTTATCCGGTCAGGGTGATTTGTGAGAACCCAGTCAATAAGGGTGCTTGTACCAGTTTTGTAATTTTTCCGGTGGGGAGGTTACCATCTGAGTCAGGTTTGCTGCTAGGATGTCATCTTTGTAAGAGCCAGTGTCAGAGGCGAGCCAGTTTATGTTGAAATCCCGAGGAGGAGGAGCTCATTTTCAGAGGGCTGCAGACTAACAAAATCAAGTACAGACTTAATACTGGCACGGTGGTCTTTTGGAGGGATATAGACTGCGGCCACTGTGAGAACTTTGTTTTGTGCACCAAGAAGCAGTTTGATAGGGAGGAGTTGCATCTGCGTATTTGTGGGGGTGAAGCTGCCGCGTTGACAGGAGAGGTTGTCCTTTATGTAGATAGCACAGCCCCCACCTTTCTTGCTTGCCCGGTCGAGTCTGAAAAGATTGTAGCCTTCAAGCGAGACCGCATGATCCGGGGTGCTGGGAGATAGCCAGGTTTCCACAATGGCTAGTATATCAGGGTTTTTTTGTCCAGCGAGAGTTTGAAGAGATGCCAATTTGGGAAGGAGGCTGCAGATATTTAGAGTGATAATGGAGAGACCACTACCAACTTTCCCTGTTTTTGTTGGCTTCAGTGCAACAGGACCAGGGTTTGGGTGTATCCCACCAGATATTAAAAGTAGGAGGAGCAGGAGTTTCAGCGATGCCATTCAGAAGTTCATAATAGGTTGGGGTGAGTTTCTGCTTGTACTTTTAAGATGCTTGGATTGTCTTCTGGAGTCCCAGTAGAGGGTGATCGTTAGTGAGTTATAATGATGTGGCAGTTTCCAATTAGGAAATATGGCTCTTGCACCCAGGTATTAATTGGGTGATGTTTTGTTTAAGACTTCCAGAGTAAAAGCCATGGTACAATGTTTTGGGTAGTAGTATAGAAAGGTGAGAGTAGGTGGAGGGGTAGGGTAGGCAGAGGGGGGAGTTGGCATAAAGGGAAAAGGAGGGTGAGGGTGAGCAGGAACAGGTGGTGGGGACTAAGCCAAAGCATTTTTTTAGCGAGGCAGGAGAGAGCCGAGAAGTAGTGTGGGCTAGGCAGTCGGGGGGGGCGAGCAATAGGAGAGTGGTGGGGTAAGGATTTTAGTGGGCTAAGGTGGATAGCTAAGCACTATGGCAAAGTACAGAGAAAAATGAAAAAAAAAAGACTGGGAGGGTTTGTGCCAGAGGTTTAAGAGAAGTACTATAGTACTGTTGAGATCCAGGATCACATAATATGTTAAAGTTCCTGAAAGGTGATAAACTGTGGCCTGGGCATATGCAATGTAAAATCCTTTTGTCTATATGTTTCCTTTGTTCTTCAAAGTCCTCAGAGATAAGTACAATACCTTGGGAGTAGGTCAGACAGTAGGCATATGCAATGTGTGAAATCCTTTTGTCTGTATGTTTCCTTTGATCTTCAAAGTCCTCAGAGACAAGTACAATACCTTTGGAAAAGGTCAGACAAAATGTTGATTCGGTCACAAAATGTGTTAAAATTCCTTTGTTCTTTAAAGTCCACAAGTGCAGTTGCTTTAAGAGTGGTCAGATGAGAATGTTGAAAATGTTGATTCAGTTGCAGGACCCAGCATCACCATGTTTGTAAGACTAGTTGTAAGGCATATGCTTCCTTGGGGAGGCTTCAAGAAAGTTGATTTAAAATTAAAAAGCTGATACCTGATGATGGCGATTTGCAGAAATTCAGTCCAGGAGACTTTCACCAATGTTGTGTGCAAGAATGGCACAGGTATTCCCAGCAGAAAAACATGTAAATGAACAAAAACTAACCTACAGACACAGACAAGCACAAACAGCCACCACACAGCCCCAGGAGGAGGAGCTGTGTCATCCGGTCATGCTATTTTTCATATATTGAAACATGTTAGACTCTTTGAATGTTTCAATCATATCACCTATCTCCCTCCTTTGCTCTAGAGTATACATATTGAGCTCTGTTAATCTGTCCTCTTATGTTTTCTGATGCAGTCCCTGCACCATTTCGGTTGCCCTTCTTTGGACTGCCTCAATTTGGTTAATGTCCTTGTGAAGGTGTAGCCTCCAGAACTCCATTACTGCACACAGTCCAGATGTGGCCTAACCAGTGTCTTGTAAAAAGGGATTATTACCACCTCTTCTGACTTGTGATACCCCTACTAATACATCCCAACATCCCTCTAGCCTTACCTACTGCTTTAGTGGTCTGCTGGGATGATTTCAGGTCATTGGTGATGATGACACCCAAGTCTCTTTCTTCCCTTGTGACTGCCAGAAACTCCCCTCCCAGCCTATAGGTGGCTTCTGGGTTTCTCTTCCCTGTGTGCATGATCTTGCACTTCTTTGCATTAAACGCCAGTTGCCACTCTTCTGACCATTTTGCTAGTTTATCCAGATCTCTTCTCATTCTGCCTACCCCATCTAGATCATCTACTCTGTTGCAGATCTTGGTGTCATCTGCAAACAGACAAACCTTACCCTCCAGTCCATCTGCAATGTCATTGATGAAGATATTGAAGAGGACTGGCCCCAGGACTGATCCCTGAGGTACCCCACTTGTGACTTGCATCTCTTCTGACTGTATACCGTTTACCACCACTCTCTGTTTTCATCCTGTCAACCAGTTTGCTACCTAGCTGACCAACTTCTGACCCCGCCCCGAGCCTACCCAGCTTATTAATCAATCTTCTATGTGGAACTGTATTGAAAGCTTTGCTGAAGTCAAGGTAGGTGACATCACCTGCTCCCCCTTGATCCACCACTCTGGTTACCCAGTCAAAGAAATCTATGAGATTAGTTTGACAGGACCTTCCTTTTGTAAACCTATGTTGTCTTGGATCCCTCCCTCAAGTCACACCCACCCTCTGCGCACCCCACCTCCCCACCCCCCTCTCACCCCATACTTATCTCCAGAGGTCTGGCGCTGCTATCTTCGGTGGAGCAGGAACAAGTCTGGACTCTTCAAAGCCGAACTGCAAAATGAAGAAATGCTGGTAAGCTGTATTATGGCATAAATGGAGGAGTTTCAACTTAGGTGAATATCTCAGCCATTTTTTTTGAATTTTGGCTCCAAATTTTCATCTTGGGGTTCTTGGGACCCCAACTCATGAACACATGCACTGTCATATCGTTATTCAGTCCTAAAAGGTCATTTTGCAGTCACTGCACAGAATCACCTGTTGGGAATGATTAATGAAATGACAGTGCCACTGTTCATGAGGTGGGGTCCCAAAAAGTCTATGTTGCAAATCTGGTGAAAAAATTCCCCAAAATTATTGTGTTACAAGCATGCATTGCACAGTTTCCACGCACGCTCATAACAATTTTTAATATTTTCACTCCAGATTTTTAGCAGTGCCATCTTTTCACACCTCCTTATGAACAGTACAGCTGTCATTTTTCACATCCTGCCTGAAATGTGTTTTCACACATGTGTCGCAGAATGTCATGGTTGCTATGGGAAATCAACGTTCAGGACAGATTAACAAAATCACTGTGACACTGTTCATAGGTAGAGGTCCAGAAATGCTTATGTTGAAAATCTGGTTAAAAAATTCCCCCAAAATAATTGCATTATGGGCATGTGTTGCACAGTTTCTATGCAAGCTCGTGACTTCACCAATTTTTCATATTTTCACTCCAGATTTTCAACATTTCCATTTTTTATACCTCCTTATGAAAAGTACAGCTGTCATTTTTCACATCTTACCGAAAATGTGTTTTCACACACGTGGTGTACAATGGCGTGGTTGCTTTGGGAAATCAATGTCTGTGAGTCGGGACAGATTAACAAAATCACAGATACACTGTTCATGGGCAGAGATCCCAAAATGCCTATGTTGAAAATTTGGTTACAAAAATCCCCCAAATAATTACATTACAGGCGTATGTTGCACAGTTTCTATGCACACTCATGACTTCATCAATTTTTCATAGTTTCATTCCAGATTTTCAACATTGCCATTTTTTTACACCTCCTCATGAACAGTACAGCTGTCATTTTTTGCATCCTGCCCAAAATGTGTTTTTTGCACCTGTGGCGCCAAATGGCACCGGCACTGAGCAAAATCACCTTTTGGCTAACAAACTGATAGTGCCACTGTTCATGAGGTGGGGTCACAAGAAGGCCATGTTGAAAATTTGGAGTGAAAATACCAACAAATGCCCAGGGCTTTAGGGTTTCCATCTGTAATGTCCCACCCTGTACAGACTGACAGGTGTCAGGGGTGTGACTTGGGATTGCCTGCTGCAATGGTCATGCCATTCCACCCCAACCCCCACCCCCACCCCGCAGCTAGTCACAGACATTGAGGTGTGCCTTGGACTCTTCAGCCCCAAAGTTCACCCCATTCTTCTATACTGCACCCATCTCAGTGTATTTCTTATGGAATGGGGTAAGGATAAAGCTCAAAGCCCCCAAGATGCAACACAACACTTGTCAGTGTCTGCAGGGTAGGATGAGGTGAAATGGCATGAGGGTTATGGCCAATGACTAAAGGCACACCCCAGTGCCTGTCAGTCTCTGCAGAGTGGGGGTGGGGTTGGCGACAGTTCAATACTTCACTGCCATTCCTATTATGCATCTCTCTAACTCCTGCACTACCAATGCCAATGCCAGCAAGACAACATTCGGCATTGACAAAGGCTTGTTATTTACAGGGGCCATCCTCTCTCTGACTGGCAGCATCCACCTACCCTAGGACTTGGACCCAGGTCCCTATGTCTAACATCTAAAGGTACTCAAATCTAACTATCTTTTATCTTCTCAGTGTAACAGGTGATACATTACTGTTACATTGCAAAGTCCAAATTCATGGAAAACTAATAACTCCATGAAATGTGAAGTTGCAACTTCGCTGGTGGAGTTTGGCACAGTGGCGAAGTTATGCAAGAATTCAAACTTGCAAGTTCCCCTGCAAAATTTGGTATGGAGGTGAAATTAGTAATGTACTATGGGACTAGAGGATACATGTTGCTGAAACACCCTATATGTTACGCAGTGGCTGTCTTCAGTGCAGTGTTCTGAGGACAGAGTAAGAGAGAAGTCTGTGTGTGATTGTCTGAGAAAAAAACTATTTTTAAAATACATCTCAAAACCAAGCTTTCTGAATCCAAATTGCTCACAAATTGTTCTAAAGGGCCTTCTGCTGTGAGATTTGTGAGGGGGGTTATCTATTGTTTCAGTGATTATTTACTTTAAAGTACTGGTTTCTGTTTTGTCAGTCTGTGAAGCAGTGGCGTGGGGGACGGTAGGTGTACTGTAAAGCAAGTTAGCAAAGCAGCCCAGAAAGATCTGGAGTTTTTTTGTCTAAGCAGGAGATTTGTGTTATATTTGGGTTTTCTCACTCTTTCTTCATGATTTTTGATCTCTACTGAATAATTTCTCTTTTGTTCTTCTGTAGTTTAGTTTGCTGGCCAGTGTCTTTCTGTAGCAGTTTTAGTGATTTTTTAGGTTATATTTTTCTTAAAGTGACACTGTTCTGTACTTTTTGTTTTACTTAATATTAAATTGCCCGTTATCCCTGTCATTTTAATCCATGACCTGTTTAAAAAAGGAAAAAAAAAGAACTTTTTTGGTTGTTTTTGTAGTAGTTTTTCAGATCACACTGTTGATCCCTGATTCCCTAGGGTTAGGTGTTGTTTGGTGCTGGTACTTATTTGCACTATCAAGTTCGTTTATTAATCCCTGTGTTGTATTAAAAAACATTTTTTGTTGTTTGATACATACTATTAGCATTGTATTTTTTTAGATCACACTGCTGATCCCTGATTATCTAGGGGGAGGTGTTGCCTGCTGCTGATAGTTAATAACTTGTTTAACCCTTTTACCCCTGTTGTGTGTGTCATGTTAATCCCTGTGGTGGTTTTTTTTTTGTGATCACACTGCTGATCCCTGATTTTCTAGGGGGGAAGTGCTGTCTGCTCGTGGTACTTAGTGCAGTGGGAGGCAATATAATGCAGTGGTTTAAGGCTCTGAGCTGCAAATCTGGTGACATCCCGCAGACCAGACCTGGGTTTGAATCCCACAGCTTCCACTTGCATACTGTGTGACCCTGAGCAAGTCACTTAACTTCCCTGTGCTCCCAGGTCGCCCTGTAAAAAAGCTTTCAGCTTAGTGTGCTACTCCTGGTTAAACAACTAAAAAAAAAATTGTACTGCAGCTTTTATTTATATTTTGTCATTTTCCATCTAAAATCAAGTTACAATTAGTATGTAAGAACGACTAAGAAGAGACACTCTATTAAACAGAGAGGTGCTACAGAGGCAGCAAAGAAGTGTTCAAGTTCTGAGGGGGAAAATATTGCTGCAGCTAAAAAAACTATATCTGTGGCAGCGTCTTCTATGGGCTCCAGGGCTGGTAGCAGCAAAGGAGTAGTTGCCGGCAATGGCATCAGTGCAGCCAAATTTTTCTCCTCCACATCTGTGGCATCCATGCTGGTAGGGAATGTGGCAGGTGATAAGAGAAGCAGCAGTAAACAGGGTACAGTGGCTGAGTAGGAGGTTTCTGGTGTCTCCATGGCAGGTGGTAGTGGTGGTGGTGCTGAGCCTGATAGTGTGGAGCTTGAGTCAGTGGTTGAGGAGGAGGTTGCTTGTGCCTCCATGTCAGCTGGTAGTGGTGGTGCTGCACCTGATAGTGTGGAGCTTGATTCAGTGGTTGAGGCTGGATATCTGTAAAATGTGTGTCACTCTCAGACTCCTGATAATGAGAGGGTCATAGAGCCTGAAGACAGTGATGATGAGGAGGACAGACCTGTGGAAGAGGAGGGGAGGATGACAGAAGCGACTGTGCTAATGATGACTTGTTGGATCTCCTATGGGAGCCTGAAAAGAAAAAGCATAAGGGTGGTGCTGCAGATGATGCAGGAAATGTTGTTTGCAGTTCTCCAGCTATCAAAGTCCCCCCCCAATATTATTGTAGTTATGAAAGCAGCCCAAAAAAACACAAATTTCCACCCCTTCTTTGTCCCACACCTGCCACCATGGTAAATCAAGTTACAAAATCCCTAGTTTGGGATTTTTACATAGTTGACCCAGCTGATGAGACAGTTGCTATCTGTCACCTATGACAAGAATGAGTTAGTGGGTGAAGGGCAGCCCTCTAGGCACCAGTGGGCAACACACACCTGGAAGAACAGGCACCTGTTATGCTGGTGTCAACACCAGAACAAAGCCAGTGCAGAGGGTCCCTGTCCCTCATCCTCATCATTAGGCAAGGCAAACAGAAGTGACAGGGCAATAGACCAGGCAAATGGAGGGACAAGTAAGGAGGACTACACAGAGGAGAAGGATTCTGTGGGTCTGCCTAGTAGTGAGCAGAGCAGCAGTGGTGGTGAGTTGACTAGTACCACCAATTGTCAGAAAAACACAGTAACTCCATTGCAGACCCCCAAATCACTGGAGTCACTTGTCTAGCAGTACATATGAATCCTCTGGAGTCAAATACCACCACAACAATGCCACCATGACATGTCCAGCTGTCTGGTAGCACAAATCCAAAAAAGGTCCAGCCTATGCTGCATAGCATGTTTGAGCATCACTCTAAATTCACTCCCAATTGTTCTACTGCACGCAAACTAAATGCAGGAACGGCTAAAATGCTGGCAATTGATCTATTGCCATTTTCTTTTGTTGAAAATGTTGGATTTTGGAGGTTGATGGCCATGCCTGTCCCAAATGGCAGATTCCATCAAGAACATACTTTTCTAAATGTGCCATTCCTGAAGTCTATGAGACAGTGTCACAAATGGTAAACCATGCCCCGAAGCATTGGGCATCAACAAATTTGCATCTGAGCATGGATATGTGGACCAGTAGCCAGATGGTTGTTAGCTCCTGCTTGTATATTACAGCACACTGGGAACAGGTACCTGGGGTAGTATTTGACTCTAGGCATGGGAAAAATTGCACTAAGCACAATTGTTGTGGTAGCTACAGTCTGGGTATCTGTCTGCATGCCACACTGACAATGAAGAGTATACCTGGATCATACATGGGTGAGAAAATGCTGGAAGTGCTCCTTACTGAGATTGATGAGTGACTTCACCCCATTCACTGAAAACAGGTTTTATTGTAAGCGATAATGGCTTGGTGTTGCATCGGTGATGGGAGTTTGTCCAGGTTCCATGCCTGGTACACTGTCTTAATCTCATTGTGCAGCAGTTTCTAACCCATCCTGATATCAAGGCTATGTTGACTGTAGCCCATCGCATCTGTGTCTACTTTGCCTGTTCTGGAAAGGCCCGTGATTCAAAGGTAACAGGTATAGAAAGAATGGGAGTGGACAATGGAGATATAAGGTGCAGTCAATGCAGTGGCCAAAGGGAGGCTAAATAATATTTAATTTTTATTCACAGGTGACTGGTACAGTAAGAATGGGAATGGACAACAGATATACCATTACCACCACAGTGGCAAGTTGAATAGGGTCTAAATGTTTTTTTTTTGCTCTTTACAGGTGTCCTCCAGTCCTGTTGACTCCTCCTCCAGCAAGCAAGCCATCACCAACCATCTTCTCCACCACATCATGCAGGACTACACAGAAGAATCATAGGGTTAAGTAGGACAGCCTTTGGTGATGGTGGGGGGGAGTTAGACACACAGTGCAGCACCATGTAGCAGCATACACATAATTCTGGGAGTACCAACATTTGGCCTACTTTGTTTCTGGAATATTTGCATTACTGTTCTGCAGTGAATTAGATGAAGGGCAGCCTGTGGCTGGTGGAGGAGTGAGTCACACAGCGCAGCATCATGTAGCAGCAGCATACACATAAATCTGGGAATGCTGAAATTCAGCCTACATTGTTTTTCTGGAACATTTGCACTACTGTTGTGCAATGAATTGCAGGAAGGGTGGCCTGTTGTGTAGGAGGGGAAGAGTGAGACAGGCACTTAGCATAGCAGCATGCAGCAGCATAAATGTTCATGTGGTACACATAATTCTTGGAGTACCGGAATTCGGCCTGCTTTGCTTTTCTGAAACATTTGCACTACTGCTGTGCAGAGAATTACAGGAAGGGTAGCCTGTGGTGGGGGGGGGAGCAAGACACACAGCACAACACCATGTAGCAGCAGTAGTTGAGAACAACTTTAGTGAAAGTGTAAGAACTGTGTTTTTCTTTTGAATGGATGAGAACAGAAGAATTTCAATAGATAGAACAAAGCAATAGCAGAAAACAAGAATTGCAGACAGTCAGAGAGAAATAAAGATGGATGAACAATTTTTGTTTTCAAATTTTTTATTTTTTTTTTCATTTAGCACCGCAGCAACAGAAATAAAGAAATACAGACAGAGAGAATTAAGGACAAAACAAAACTTTTTTTCTAAGTTTTGTCATTTTTTTTTAAATTATTTTTATGGTTCAACAGCGGGTAAAAGATAAATATTAAAGAAAATATCTGGGTTTAAGGGCTTGGCTTGGGGACAGAGGGTTCACTGCCACTTCGCAGTTTGGCCAAACCCTCTAGAATAGTTTGATAATTTTGCAGCACCAACTCCAACAGCTCCTTCATCCCTGCAACTTGGTTGGAGAGCTCCCCTACCTCCCTGCAGAGCTGTTGTACTTCCACAAGGGTGGATGTGGGAGGAGGATCTGAGGATGGTCTCTCAGGTGCCCTCCACAGCAGGACCCTAGTCTGCCTACAGGTCCCTTTCCCAGTTCCCTCCCTCTTCCACCTATGCACCACATTTCTTTTTCTTGCTCAGAAGAGAAGAACCAGTAGGGAAGGCACCACCTCCACCACTCTCAGCAACTTTATTTTGCAGATGCTCCTCCCACTCCTTGTGGTGCCTTGCACTTAGATGGGTACGCCCACCTGTCCACAAATGGCTCCCCCATTTCCCACACTGAACAACTGTGTTGCATTGTTTACAGGTGACCACACTGTTGTCGGTGATGACAATATTGAAAAGTCAGACAAATGGCATTGGCTGCTGCCAAAGAGGGGAGGAACAAGATGGTCCTGGCTGCATTTCCTCCTCCTTGTGGTGTGCAGGTGGTGGTAGTGATGGGATGGAGGTGGTACAACAGCTGGCTGAGCTGTAGCTTCCTTTGCTGTTCATATTGGTGCCCTTGCCTCATCTTGCTGCTGGGGGTGCTGCACTGCTTGGGAGGGTTGGGTGCTGATGCTGTCTCTTGCTGCCAGTGCCATGGGCCTCTTGATATGAAAAGCACAGCATCTCCCATCTGCTGCCTGCAACCCCTCTCCTTCTGACCATTCCAACTCATTTTAAAGAAAAGAAATACAGAGTTAAAAAAAACACACAAACTAAATGAGATGAAAAACAGCACAAATGAAAGTGTTCAATATAAAGAAAATAACACCTGAAGATCAACTAAACAAAGACTCCCAAACTATATAGTAAAAATAAGATACAGAACAAGCAAGGGAAAGCTGAAAAACATGTTTGTTTGTTTTTGGCAAGGTTTTACACCTCTGAAAAGAGCAGATCTATCCCTTTCCACTGACTAGCTCAGACTGTCTAAGAGGGCAACTTAAACAGCATAGTAGCAGTGGCAGCAGCAATGGCATCAGTTTATTAGTAGCATTACTGATTTCCAGTTTAGGAGAGAATTTTCAGAAGTGAAAATTTATATATTTTACTTGGTAGGTTGTTTGCAATAAAGGGTTGATTGAGAGGGCAACTTAAACAGCACAGTAGCAGTGGCAGCAGCATTTGGTTACTGGTCAATCATCTGTATCTATAAGGTTTGTGGTACTGTGTGTTTCAGTTACTTCTGAACCACTGCTTGGTTAACCAAAATAAGTATCCAAAGCTTAGTTTTCATTTTCTGGCAGAATGATACTATTATTAATTTTACAACCTTTTTTTTTCCTTTCCCTAATATAAGACACTGACTCACTGACTCCTTTTAGAGCATGTTCCTGTTTCACAGATTTCACTAACTCTGGGATTCCATGATGCTTTAAGACTTGCATTTTCTTTTTCTTACCATATTTAATGCTAGTCTAACTGTACTGCCTAATGTAACTCCCAGTTCTTAAAAGCCTTGTCAGTTGTACAGCATCTCAGTCCTTTTGTTACATCAAGACAGGATCCATGCATATCTACCTTTTATTAGAGGCTACCCTGTACCTATGTGCTGTTTTAATGCCTATCCAAATCTATTGCCCATGATCCCTTTCATTATGTTATAAACTGCCAATTTTACTGTAAATCTATTCCCTGATTTTGATTTTGGTACACCCTTTATGCAAATATTTGGTTGCATATGTCCCTTTGTGTGTCTGTGGGTAGCGCCTATAGCCATTTTGTTATCTGTAGCTTGAAAGTGGAGTTTCCTGGAACATGTTTAGACATTTCTATGTATCCTTTCATGCCAAATGAAATAAAATATTCCCTTCTTTCTGTTAAGAATGTTGAAGACATAACTTAAGCTGCTTATCAGATGCTAATAGGAAACTGAAACAGCTTGTTAAATATTTGTGAAATATTGGTTGCGTATGAAACTGGAGATTTGCACATTTAAATATTAAGCATTTAAACAGCTTATTAATACTAGTTTAACTTGGGAATGTATTGTATTTCAAGAAAGAGTCATACCTCATAAATGTCACCCTTCCCCCAGCAAATCCATTATTTACACTGTTTTTTTAACCTCTTGAGCCTACAGCCTTCTTGCAGTCTGTAGCTGGAAATGGAGTGTAGTGAAACACATGTTTTAAACTTTTCAAAGTAGCCTTCCATGCCAACTGAAATAAAATATTCTCTTCTTTCTGTAAGAATGTTGGAGACATAACTCCAGGCTGCTTATCAGATGCCATTAGAAAACTGAAACAGCTCGTTAAATATTTGTTAAACATTGGTTGCCTATGAAACTGAATATTTGCACATTTAAATACTAAGCATTTAAACAGCTTCTTGATAATAGTTTAACTTGGGAATGTATTGTCTTTCAAGAAAGATTCATACCTCATAAATGTCACCCTTTCCCCCAGAAAATCTATGATTTACACTGTTTTTTGACCTCTGCAGACACTATCTGATGAGCAGTCTCAGACATATGCCAGGTCTTCAGTGAACTGCTTAGACTAAATATGTGTCAGTAAGAAGCAATTTTTTACTATCTTTTTGGGAAATAATATATTGAGCTACAGCAACACACACACACACACACACACATGCACTCTATACACACCATCCTCATGGCCACAACACTCAAAATACATATTGCATTCTACTATGTTATAAAAAAAACTGTTTATGTCAGTGAACACAGAGAAGTTCAGTAGATTTCCTTTCGATATTTCTTATCTTATATTTTATACATACACACACACACACTACACACTACACACTACACACCATCCTCATGGCCACAATACTGCCAGGTGGCCTAGGTTCAAGTCCCAGCTGAGGCACTTATTCTTTCTCACCTCTGTTTGTATGTGTTCTATACAATATGCACACCACACTCCTACGTGATTGTTTCAAATAAATATTTGTGTTGCCATTGGGTTGTGTATTTGAGAAAGAGTAATGTGCTCAGGGATGGCCCAGGTTCAAGTTGTCTCAGTGGTGCAGCTGGTTAGTGCAATCAGAATGGCATTCCGGGCAGCCTGGGTTCAAGTCTCAACTAAGGCATGTATTCTTTCTAACCTCTGTTTGTATGTGTCCCATAAAATATGCACACCAGACTCCTGTGTGACTGTTAAAATGAAGAAACTGTTTGCTTGTGTCAGTGACCACAGTGAAGTTCAGTTTAGAGTAGATTTCCTTTACATATTTCTTATCCTATATTTTGTATCCTGGATAGCGAAGGGAAGATGCTACATCTCATTGTCATAGGAATCTTCAGTTACACATTTCTGCACTGTATTTACTCAGGCTGTCCCAGATTAGATGCAATATCTTGTTTTTAGTGGGGTTATGATTTTTCCATTTTGATAATGTATTTCTTCAGGGTAGCCTAGTCCAGGGCCCCCATATTCAAGGGAGATGCACAGCACATCCCGGTGGAAATATGAGATGTGCTGTGCAACTCCAACAATGCACCACAGCATGGTATTCAAACATGTGGGATGCATCTGCTGCAAAGGAATGGCCCAGCATGCACACAAATAGTATGCTGTGCAAGTTGAGGGTGTGTTCCTATGCATATACCACGCTGCAGGGATACAATAGTAGCCACAGACATTGGCAGCTATTTCCCGACATTTCTGTGATATTTCTAGAGAAATCTCCTGCTTTTTGCATTTCCACAGTAGGGGTAGCAGAGAGAAACTCTTCAGAAATTTCACAAAATATCTGGAAATAGCTGGCAATGTCTGTGACTACTACTGTACTCAGTGTGAAATTCACCCCTTGCAGCCCAGAGCAGCATGGCCCACAGCTAGGCCATGAATAGCTGGCCTAAGCTGGACAGTCACCCATAGGTAGGCTGTGGAAGTGCACCCAGGTGCACTGCAGCCTGGCAGTCCTGGTGGACTAAAGGTATCCCCTCCAACCCCTGATTGATCCAACTCTATCCCCATAGAGCTCCATAGTGTAGGGCCCCCCCTGGACCCAATTGCACCAGAGGAAACCACAGTCTATATCCATAGTATAGAGGACTCCCACCCACTGGCTTGGCACATAGACAACCTCGAACCCCCCATACCTGAGCTGTTGCAGAGACTGGCACTGACCTCCATGCCCTGTCATAGCCAGCTACCGACTGCACTGGACCCAGGCTGGGGACCATCACTCCAGAATGATGCAATTGGCTATATCATACATTGGGGCACTACACAAGCTGTGGACCCACCAATGTATGCAGCTGTGTGTATGTCCCTGGCAAACCATAAGAGGGAACTGACATACCTCCACTGCATGCCTTGTCAATTATGTATCTTCCTGCTGTCATACACTCTTCCCTATTCCCCTGTGTAACATGCCACCCTCTGGACTGCTGAGGTAGCTTGGGTGCCATGGGGTATGGTATCCTGCAATGGCATTTGTACTATAGATTCCAGACTATGGATAGTGTATTTGTGATTCCCCAATTGTACAAACAAATAGGTCTGCTGTAACATGCCTGTTCTGGGACCTGTGTGAGTGAGTACAGCATTGGCTTTCACCCACACTGAGTAGTGAAATGGCACCAGAATGATGGATCCACATGCAAGTGCCTGAGGTGTATAGCCACTGGGCGTTATCACCCGCACACATCTTGTACCTATGTATGACACATTCAAACATCCTACTGCTAGTGCTTCACCACCGAAAATAAGATGCTCTTTTTTCTGTGAACTATCCTGGCTAAATATATAGCAACCAGGAGGCATATTCTAGGAAACTTACATTGCAAAAATGTGTAAAAGGAAGACCACATTGAATCTGCCTCTCAACCAACCTGCATTGTGCAAATTCATTAGAAATAATGGGTAAAAGCATCCCAAAAGCTCCCCATGGCCATATCGGCTTTGACCAGAGCATGTTATATCTAGTTCCTTATAATCTTCCTTATTACCTACTTCTAAACTGTTCTGTGAACTTGTAGGCTGTTTACATTCATTATATTGCACTTTTTTTTTGTTATGTTTCCCTTTATTTTTACATTCTTTCAATATAAGCTTTGGCTGTGCCTGCTCCTTGATGCTGTTCTTACTCCCAGTAACTTTCCATCGAGAACCTTTCTTCTCTGCCCAAGGTTCTGTTCACTTTTCTATAAACTTTTTTTTTCATTCTTTCAGTTCTGCTTCCAGTGCCTCATTTTCCTTGACTTTCCTCTCTACCACATTTTTATTTATTTATTTATCTTATTTATTTATTAAACATTTCAGGTTTACAACCTTTGAGTCAAAGACTCATTTCCAAAGGCACCACATCAGTAGACAAGTATACAACAGTTAGGTCAACATATACAATTTGGGTACATAATATTTTACATTAGATAAGTATTGGAACAAGAGACAGTTGCAGTCAGGATACAGATCTGACAGAGTCAAGTGCAACAGTTAGGTCAACATATACAGTTTGGGTACAAATGTTTTACAGTATATGCAGTGCAGTTTTGCAGTAGATAAGCATTGGGACAAGGGTAAGTCATAGCCAGGGCATAGACCTGACAATGTCAAGTTCAACAGGAACTTTGAGAGCAAGGGTTGCTCTTAATTAGTAAAGTAGAGCTGTAGCTAGGGCGAGCAAGCAGGAGGAGTGTCCACTGTCAAGGGTCAAGGGGGTTAAGGATAGTTTGCAGTCATTGATGGTCTGGAGGTGGCCTTTGAAGGGGGTTTCAAAGAGGCGGAGTTTGGGCTCGGACATAATGGGACAAGGGGTGGCATTCATCCAGAGTGGGGTTTGGTAAGCAAAGGTTCACTGACCAAGTGATGTTCAGATGTGAGGAACAAGAAATGGGGATTTAACGGAGTTGCGGGTGATTTTTATTTGGGGAGCAGGTGTCAGGAGGGGAGCGAGAGGGGGTAGCCCAGTGGTGATCTTTTTGGCCATGAGGCAAGTGTGGTATTTGAGTCTGTTGTTAAAGTTGAGCCAACTGAACTACTGGTAGAGGGAGCATGTGTAAGTGTAGCAGTCACAGCTTAGTATAAGGTGGCAGGCTTTGCTGAGGGTTACTCTAACTCTCTGGAGGGATGCGATATCAGCTGCATCATAGATTAGGATCCCATAGTAGATGAGGGCAAGTACAGTGGAGGAGACTGCAAGATGGAGGGCTTCGGGGGTGAGGTAGTGTTTGACCTGGTGTAGTAAGCTGGCCCTGGTATTTAAAGCAGTGCAGAGGTGATGTATGTGAGTGTGGAAGTTAAGGGCAGGGTCCAAGTGAATTCTGAGGTACAGTACTTGAAGGACATAGCATGGTTGAATGGTTGAGACTTGGAGTTGAGGATGCTGAGGGTGTGGTCCTTATGTTGATTCTGGGGGTTAGCAAAGAGCATCACTTTTGTTTTTTTTGTAGTTTAGGATAAGTCGGTGTTCTGTGAACCACTTCGGAGAAGGCCTTTTGTAGATGGAGTTGCTGGGGGTATGAGTGGGAAGTGAACAGTACGGCATCATCTGCTTAGAGATCCAGATGCCCAGAGCAAGCCATGGGGAGGGTATTGAGGAATATGCAGAAGAGGAAGGGCCCGAGGATAGAACCCTGTGGGACCCCGGACCTGACATGGATGGATGAGAAGAGAGCAGTGCCTATCTTTACCTGCTGAGTTCTACCTGAGATGTAGCTGGTGAACCATCTAGTGGCTTCTGGGAAGAGACCAGTGTTGGTTAGTGCACATAGGAGGAGGGAATGGTTGACTGTGTCGAATGCCTTCGACAAGTCCACGAAGACTGCCCCAGCAAGATGGCCTTTGTTGAGTGCAGAGTGCAGGGGAGCAGTGAATTCCAGCAACACAAAGATGGTGCTGTGGCCCTGGGGAAAACCATGCTGCTGTGTGCAGAGCAGGTTGTATTTACTGAGATGTTCAGTCAATTGGTCAGAAATTATTTTTCCAGGGCTTTGGGGGTAGTAGAGATCATCCGGTAGTTACCTGCATTGGAGAGGTCCTCACCCTTGTGTATTGGTGTCATGACAGCAGCCTTCAAAATGGAGGAGAAGGTCCCTAGGCAGAGGGAATGGTTGATGATGGAGGTGAAGGGGAGAGGAGGGTGTCGAGAGTGAGGCATAGAAGCTTGAGGTCAAGGGAATCAGCACTGTAACGGGCATGCCCTAAAGCCTTTAGCAAGTAGGGCCTGGCTTCGGAAGGGGAGACAGTCTTGAAGTGAAAAGGTGGGGTGGTGTGGAGTGGGGTGGCTTGGGGTAGGGGAAGGTCGAAGAAGTGAGAAGGGAGTATCTCACTGAGGATGGAGAAGGAGGTATTTAGGATATCTGCTATGTGTTTGGTGTCTGAGACAGCAGTGCCGTTGTTAACAATGGGGGGGTGTCGACACAGGTTTACCATTTAGTTCTTTCAGGTTGTCCCAGAATTTTCTTGTGAGCCCCAGGTAGAGGTGATGGAGGACTTGTAGTGCTCAGCCTTTGCTTTACGAATCTCCCAAGTGCATTTGTTTCTCATGGCCCTATAGTTTTGTCTATTGACCGGTTTGTCTGAGTCAAGGTTTGCCTGAGTTTTTAGTTGCCTCCTCTATAGTAATGGCTTGATTCTCTTTTACACAATCTCCCTCATTAGCTGGTTCTGTAATTATTTCTTTGTTTTCTTTATTACAGATTTCTTGTATCTGATCATCTGCAGGTCTGAAGGTTATGTTGTTATTAATATTTTTTCTTACTAGAACCACCATTTTCTTTAGGGAAAAATTCCTCATCTGTATCTATTTGTTAATCTCTCCCAAACTTCCATTAAACCCGCCTGTTTCTTGTGATTCTTGATGTATACCTGAATTTATATGCTATTTGTGACTGTTATGAACCTAAGGAAATGTATTTCCATGTTTTTTGTGTCTGCAAATGTGGTATGTCTGGTGATTTTTTTCATTGGTGGATCTATAAAGTTTTATAGCTTTTGCAAATTACAAAATAGTCCAAAAATCTCACAAAAAGCCATAGATAATAAAAGCCACTGCTGGGATCTAACAGTAGAGCTGATGCCAAACAATTATGGTCAGATGGTTTGCTTTTTGCAGTCCACCTCTTTTTATTTTCATTATAGCAGGGTATTAAATGCCTCTGCATTCTTTTTCTACTTGAAGCTAAAAGGTACCCTATAAATTAAACAAAAGAATAACAACATAACATATAGATAAAACACACACACACACACACACACACACACACACACACACACAAAGGTACCTATGCTTTTACCTATCCCTATTATTGTGATTTTTAAGAAAGAAAAAAAATATTTTGTGAGATACCTTAAAAATATGAACACATTACAAACTTTAACAAAGCATAAATTGACTTAAATTAATCCATTCCCAAACCACTCTTAAACTAAATATATAAAAACAATTTACACTGCTTAAGAATCAGTATTTTAATTCTGTGACAAGTGTGCTTGTCTGAAGGCTCACTTTTAATAAAAGACTTTGCTGCATTTCACTGGCTAAAACAAGCTCTCATTTTCTCACTCTATTGTGATCTTATAGCATGTACTTCAATGGTCTTTTTTGGTGAAGAGAGGAGGGGGTATGGCTAAACTGGAGACTGGGACTCCAGGTGGAGACCCAATCTCTAGTGTAGCCATACCCTCCTCTCTGCATAATTCTTTCAACTCATGTTTGAAGAAATGATGCAGAGAGGAGGATTATGGCTACATTGGAGAGTGGGTCTCCACCTAGAGGGAACAGATCCTGTTCTAGGGGAATGGCCTGCATCCATCCAGGAAGGAAATGGCAGTCCTCAGTAGATGATTTAGGTGTTACTTTGATGGACATTTAAACTAGTCAAGGCAGTGGTAGAAGGCAAAGGGGTGGCAGAAACTACCCTCCCACAGACAATGAAGAGGATAAAGAAATCCAGGGGGAAAACATTCCCACTAAAATGAAAGACAACCAATGTAGCTAGGGTTCAGCAGGGGAGGAAGGTGGGAAGAAAAGTAGGCAATATGAAAAGGAGAGGAAGGGGGGAACAGCAAAAAAACATGGGAAGAAACAAGTGTAGGATTAACAAAATCTAGACTGCCATGTTTGCCAGTGTTAGAAGTCTGGGAAATAAGATACCAGACCTGGAGACCACCATGGCTGAGACTGACTTGGATATTGTAGCCATCATCGAAACATGGTGCACTGACAACCATGACTTGGAAATGGGCACACCTGGCTACACAATGTTTAGAATATGTTCGTCTTTTGGATGAGACGTTAAACCGAGGTCCCATCTGCCTAGGTTGGTGGTAGTTCAGGTGGATGTTAAAGATCCCATGGCACTTATCGAAAAGAGTAGGGGAATTTTTTGTTGGAAAACAATATAAGAAAACAAAAACTCAAGACAAATCAAAAAATATTTACATCATTATACATACAGGCAGCAAGCAGAAAAGAAAAGCAACCATATCTTCAATACAGGTTAGAACAGAAGCAGAAAAAAAAACAGAAAATAGTACGAAAAAGAAGTCCCACAACTCACACCCCCCTCAGAAAACATCATTCAAGTAACCCCTTCAAATAAGATTAAAGGTAACGCTCTCCACCAAAACGCCACTAAAGGTGCAGGTAAAGTTTTTTTTTCTGAACAGTAAATACTGGAAATTTCCTTCCTGATGTGCTCCCTTAGGGCAGTCAAAGAAACTATTTTTTGTTGCAACACAAACATACATCGTTTGTGCCAGATACACCATTTGCAGACTGCAAACAGAACCCGGAATGTATCAGGAAAAAAAATGTTCCAACCAGGTCCAAATTCCCCATAAGCTAACTCTGAATAAGTTAAATCAGAGAACATAGGTAAACCCCATGTCTGACTCAACTGAGTCCACATTGGAGCAATATATGGACAATCAAAAAACAGGTACGACATAGATTCAAGCGTACATATACACGTGTCCTGAACACAATACCTTTCTGACAATTGCTTGTGCGCTTGGTTTCCCTTAACATTTAATTTGGTGTGACAACACAACCACAGGGTATCCCACATTTTCTCCGGAATCCTGCTTTCCAACAATTGTTTTGTTAAACGGTGAGTATCACAGGGTACATCAAGATAGGTCGACACCAAGAACATGGTTTGCAGTACGGAGGAATATAAACGGTTTCTATGCTGTAGCAAATCTACATCATAAGACACTTTCTATAATTTAATTTTTTTAAAGATTTCAATGAGGTATCCAGACATCCCGGTCGGAATTATGGTAAATTGTTTCCACACAGGGGCTTGCCATTTATCCAAAAAATACTGAGAACAGGAGTAAAAGCTAAGGGCCCAACAATCCATCCAGTTAACTATACTTGGAAAAATATTAGCATGGATAAAAATGGAAAAATAAAACAACACCGAGTTTACCATCTGAAGACTGCCCTGTTTAATAGGCCAGTAAGTAATGGATCTCTTCACAGGGTTTAGTCTACTACCCCAAAGCAACTGAAAAAATAAATTATAAAGACGGGCCTCAAGATGTAAGGGAAGGGGAAAAATATAACTAATCAATAAAAAAAAAGGCAAAATGCAAGTTTTGAGCAGATAAATCCGCTTCTTGCGCGACATAGGGAACCGCTTCCAGCAAACAATTTTGGATTCTGCTACTTCCATAGATGAAATCCAGTTACATGCCGCCATATCAGGTGGGCCAAAAGTAACCCCCAAAATACAAATTTTCTGAGAGGGAACAATAATCCCTCCAATATCCGGAGATACTGTCTGTGGGGGAAGATGGACTGCACAACCCACACTCTTCTGGGTATTTAACTCAGATCCAGAAATTAGGGAGAAGGAATAGATGATCTAAATTGCCCGCTCACCAGATGCTTGATCTGCTACTAGAATGCAAATGTTATCTGCATAAGCAAGAGCACTGGGAAATGCGAGATCTGGTTTTACAGAGATATGTCTAATGGTCCCCTCACCATTCAATTTCCGGAGCAGAGGATCAATAGAAAAAACATACAACAGGGGACTTAAAGGACATCCCTGGTGTACCCCTCTCTTGACAGGGATATGGGAGCCTTGCAATCCGTTAACTAACGGCGTTGTGCAGGCAGACCGATACAAATTCTTAATCCAACTCAGTAGTTCCGCAGGTGCCCCATACTTTGCCAGAACTGCAAATAAATAACTATGTGGAACCTGGTCAAAAGCCTTAGTCTGATCTAAACTAAGAACATATCCTTGTGTGGCACTCCCATCAAGTACTTCCCACAAAATTTTCAAATTGGAGAGCATAGCACAACTTGGAATCGCACAAGTCTGCATAGAAAAAATTACCTGGGCAGCAATCTGTGAGAATCTATTGGAGACAATCTTACACAAGATCTTCCAGTAGGAATTTAACAAACTAATAGGACGCCAGTTGTCCAACTTGTCTTTATCATTTTTCTGTTTATATAAAAAAAAATCAAATAACTATCAGCAAATGCGAGGGGAATAGGCAAGAGGCCTTGTAAGATGACATTATATACCTTCGTTAAATATGGTAACAATAAAGGTTTAGCTTTTTTATAAAACTCATTAGGAATGCCATCAGGACCAGGGGTGACGGTAGTTTTCAAATGGCTAAAAACAGAGTCCACTTCAGCATTAGTAGTGGGCTGACTTGAAACCTTAATACAATCAGGGGACAAGGTAGGAACATCTAAGGAACCCAAAAACCCATCCCAGTCCTCTGGCTCATAAGCATGCACATATAAAGACCGAGCATGGAATGAAACCTCCTCCAAAATGTTCTAATTATCAGTAATCCGGGTGCCACAATGGGAGATCAAAGAGGGCATGTATTTAGATGCAACCAGTTGGTGGCTACTATCATAGGGATTAACTACTTTAGCAGATCCCCTGCTCCCATACTTTTGTTCAAGAAACAGCGATGTCCTCTCATACTAAGAGGAACGCATCTCAGTTTTAACCTGTCAGATCTGTGCCGAATAATCCAGGCCTCATTCAGTTTAGCAAGACATTAATCTTTGTAAGTGCCGATGGCACTTAAGGTACTGGAAATAGCGATCCAAGGATGTTTGTTTGGAAAATCATTTGCAAAATTGTTTAATAACAGATTTAGTATCCTGCCACCAAAAGGTTGGGTTATCGTATAAGTCAAATACTGAAACCTTGTCTTGGAGAAGCCCATACAATTCCTGCCACCCACCTTCCTCCCCCAAAACAGAAATATTCATCTTCCAGAATGTATGAGACACAGGTTTGTTACTGGGACAACCGATGCGCAACAATAACACACAATGATCCGAACACTCACATGAAAGAACTGAATACTGGACATTAGCCAACCAATGAGAAAGAAAAAAGTAATCAATCCGTGTGGTAAATCTGCCCAGGTGAAAAGTGTGTTCCGGCGGGTTTACACCAAAAGAAGCCCCATCACGTAAGTCAGCAGTAACATACAAAGTGTTAAGGAAGTTAGAATCTGAATATAATTTTTGGGTAATTCCAGTTTTGTCAGACAAGGCCAAAATACAGTTAAAATCCCCTCCAAAAACAACCGATTTGGATGAATGAAGAAATGGCTGGATAGTTTTTAAGGTCTGAATCCGCTGAGTTTTAAGTTGAGGGTTATAAATATTAATCAACCACCATTCTTGTTGTTGGAGAATGACATCTAAAATAAGAACTGACCCTGAATTAAATCAATTAGTCTGGTAACATTAATGTCCACCCCCTTCACCAGTATCCCTACTCTGGAACACATGTCCTCAGTCAAGGACCAAAAAGACAGACCATCCCTCCAATCCCTGGAGGCCTGCCCAATCTCTCTCAATGAGTGGAGCCTAGTGTCCTGTAAAAAAATAATATGTAAAGGCAAGGACAAAAGGAAGGAAAAAGTAGCCCGTCTCCATTTAACATTTTTAAGGCAATTAGCATTTAAGCTACCAAAAGATAAGACATCCCCCATATCAGACATAGGTAAATTCAAGATTTTTTTCTACCATGTCCCTTGCCTGGAGATTTCAACTTACAACATTTTTTCTTATTAAGCTGGATGTCCCCAGAAACCTGCTCGGAATCAGTAAACATCTCAACCTGGGAAGATGCAACAGAGGAGGCATCCGAATCTTCCTCAGTATCCACCACCTGCTTACGTTTAGTCAAGACAGCAAAATGGTTCTTTACTACCACATCAGCGGGGGGAGAGGCAGAAGGCACGGGAACTCCTTTCAGAAGAGAGCTCCTTGTCTGCCTCCTGTTCCCCACCAGAACCCAATCCGTATCAAAATGGGGTGGCATATTGTCTTTAACACAGGGTAGAGCCGAAGTGCTAGGGGCTAGGGGCTGCTCCTCGGCAACATCTGGGATAGAAGCAGTATCAGGAGTTATTAAACCCAAGTCTCCAGACACTAAGTCTGGACTAGACGTGGATACTGTCAGGGGTGATGGCTCCAACCCCGGGTCAATCCGCGAAGAAGGAGGAGCAGAGGGGGGAGGGACCACTGCAGAAGCAAAAGGCCGAAACTGCGGCCTAGCCTGAGCATATCTTTGAGTCTGAGTTACAGTCTCATTCTGAGAGTCAGCAGGCATCGCTGGATTATTATGTGAGGCCCATGGACAATCTTTAAAGGAGTGTGAGGTTGCTTCGCACAAATTGCAGTAGGATGGGTGAGGGCAATTCAGACTCATGTGCAGAACCTAAACATGAGGAGCATTTAAGTTGGTCGCAAGCACTACTTAGATGGGTATGGGCCCCACACCAAAAACAAGATTTTGGTTGTCCTGGGTAAAATACGAAACCCTATCCCTACCTAGATAAAACAACTCGTAAGTGCTGTATACTCCATTAACAACTGGCAATTTTACCTGAAGCTTCCACTCCCCTGTCCAAAAAAACTCAGAGTCAATGATGGGATCAGGTAAACCCAACACTGTACATTTAGTAGACAACCACCATACAATGTCCTCTATTGCCACCCCCTCATTTTTAAACAAAACAGTAACATTCTTAATAGTTGGTTTCGTAAGAGGAATAGCAAAAAAAGGGGACCATAATGGAGTATGACGGACAGCCTGATAACAATGCCATAAAGTATCTAAACCTAAGGCAGTTTTAAAGCTGATATCAAAATAATTATCACCAGACATATGGATTAAGGCATATATCTCAGAGGGAGCAAATTGTAGACTGGATTTAATCAATGTTTTCCCCACATAGAGACGATCTGGAAATGTGTCCCGCCCACCCCTATACCTAAGCCGGACAGCATTACGCCACTTGGCCTGCTCGGGGGGAAATGAAATAGGCTGGCAAAAGTTTTAGGCCGCTGAGGGCCAACAGATGGTCCAGGTGCTGAAGTAGCAAAGTCAGAGTTCGTACTACGGATGGAAGCATTCGTAGGTGGAGGCCTAGGGGTCTTACTAAGCACACCTGCCTGAAGAGAGCTTCCCCCTGTCCCCACCATGTCTATAGGAGACGTACTAGGCAGGGGCAAATGAGAAACCACAGCGGGTAAAATAGGGGCCGTAGGCACATCCCCAACACTAGGCCTTGTAGTGAAAGTAGGCAAAGTTTCATGTAGCAATGACCCCTGTTCACAACCCTGCGCCCCTCCTGCCTGCCAGGATGGAGGCTGGGAAAGACTTAAGCCTGAGGGGACATCCAAATGGTCTGAAATATCCAATAAGTCACCTTGAGGAGTGGGGCTGGGTTGTGCAGGGGAGGTCCAGGAATCATCTAATGGGGACTTCTCCCACCCTGCGCCACGAAGAGCTGCAGCAATAGTTAACCCTGAGGCAGACAGGTGGGAATCAAACCCATGACCAGGGGGGCTGTGTATGGCAAGACCCACCGTGACTTGCTGTTGGAGTCCCTGTAATCCACTCTTCACAACCGGAACATGTATAGTACCTGAGTGTTGTGCTGTCAGCTCTCCTGACTGTCCTGAAGAAACAGACCCATGAACATCAGCCCCGAAGTGTAAATCCATTGCCTTCCTGTCGTGCTCCACACCTGGAGGCAAAGCACCAGATCCTGCTGTTGGCATGGAGGAGCCGAGGGGAGACTCATGGCACTCGGAAAAAGTGAAACACTGCCAGTCTCCCCTGCTCCCAGTAGCCCAGAGACACCCTGCACCGGACCCCTGACTGCTTCCGCATCTGCTCCCGGCTCCAGAATGCACTGCAGCGTCCTGTCAGACCACGTCACGCCATGACTGACAGGACTCGAGGGAGCTGGGCAAAGCAAAGCCCCGTCTTCACTGTCCATGTGGGAAGCCTGCACACAAGCCACTTGCAACCCCAAAGGAGCAGCCAAAGCCTCCAAAGAAACCAAATCCTGCTTTGCCATGATTCCGGTTGCGATACCTGAGGTATGGGAACGATCCTCGTGCAATACTCTTCCTGTATCCCTCCATAGCGGAGCTCCTCCTGGTAGTTCTCCAGTCCTTTCTATGTTGGTCTCCTGTGGAACAGAGATAGGAAGGGAGACCAACTCCCCTATCTCCAAGACATCCTCCTGCTCTGAGTCTGAGCACCAAGTGGCCATCTCAACGGCGGGTCCCCCTACTGGCCACAATGCAGCAGCAGAGTAGGGGAATTTCCCCGGTGTCCTGGCCAAATCTCCTCATTCACTAAAAATACCACCAACAGTTTAATCTGGTTCAAGGTCAGTTGGCATTCATCTGTATCTCCTTCCCCCAGGTCATGCCTGAAAATAGGCAGGATTTGTCTAGTGCACTTACCCGGTCAACAAAAACTAAATAAAAAAAAAATAAATAAATAAATAAAAAATAAATAAATAGACAGGGTAGGAAGGAAAGGTGGGGAAATGGTGCTTTATGTTAAGGAAAACATCAAAGCGACTGAGGTACAGGGAATTCACATTGAAGGGGGGTGAGGTGCTGAGGGTCAACCTCGAGTCAGGAATTGGAACCACCATTTGTATAGGAGTTGTATACAGGCCTCTGACAAAAGGAGAGGACTTAGACAAAGAAATGTTGGAAAACATAGGCAAAATGACTAAGAAGGGGGAGTTGGTGCTGGTGGGGGACTTTAATCTGCCAGCTGTAGAGAGGAGCCTACTTGCTGCAGTATCAGATAACAGCAAGGATATCTTTGACTCCCTACAGGGGACATTCTCGAGGCAAGTGGTAAGTGAACCCACTTGGGGTGGGGTAATCCTAGGCCTGGAACTTATGAACAGGGACATTGTTATGGACATCAGAGTGGGAAGTCATCTGGGGACCAGTGACCAGTGCACAGTGTGGTTTAATACAAGAACAATAGCGGAATCCAGTAGCACAAGGGTAAGGGTCCTGGATTTCAGAAGGGCTGACTTTACAAAGATGGGAGAATGCCTCCGAGAGAACCTGGTGGGGGGAGATGTCATGGGGGCATGGCAGGCAAATGGGCCAGATTAAAAGAGAGCATAATAAATGTGACAAACCTGTACATCAGGCAAATAAGTAAAAGCAGAAGAAGGAAGAGATCATTATGGTTCCCAAGGGAAGTAGCAGAAAGGGTAAGGAAAAAAACAATGGCATTCAGAAGGTATAAGGAGACCCAGAGAGAGGAGGACAGGGAAGTGTATCTGGGAAAATGGAGGGAGGCAGGCAAAGTACTAAGGAGCACAAAGGAGCAAGCTGAGGAAAGAACAGCCCAGACAGTATCCAAGGGGGAAAATACATTTTTCAGGTAAATCAGTGAGAAAATGAAGACCATGGGATGTATTGCACAGTTAAAAAAGGAGGGAGGGGCCTGTGCAGAGGAGCACCAAGTAAAGGCAAACAACTTAAACAAACATTTCTGCTCAATGTTCACAGTAGAGGAGGAGGGGAAGAGACCATAAATAAACACCAAGAGCTTGAAGGGGAGGGAAGTGGGTACCAGCCCCTTTTCTGAGGGGAGCATCAGGAAAGCACTCACTAATCTGAGGGTGGACAAAGTCAAAGGGTGAGACCAGGTGCATCCAAGAGTGCTAAAGGAATTCTGGGAGGTGCTAGCTGAACCCCTGGCAGACTTGTTTAACAGTTAACTGGAGACCAGTGTGGTCTCAGAGGAATGGAGATGAGTGGACATATTGTAGTCCCACTTCACAAAAGTGGTAACAAGGAGGAGAAGGTGGGAAATTACAAGCCTGTCAGCCTGACATATGTAGTAGGGAAACCAATGAAAACACTATTAAAGGAAAGAATTGTGGAACACCAGGAATTCAACAGACTGCAGGACCTGAGGCAGCATGGCTTTACAGAAGGGAGGTCATGCCAAACAAATCTGATAGAATTATTTGACAGGGTAACCAACCTGTTGGACCAAGGAGGGGCAGAAGACATGGTCTACTTGGACTTCAGTAAGGCCTTTGACACCATTCTGCATAGGAGGCTAGTAAAGAAGTTGGGTAGTATGGGGGGGGGTCGATAATAATGTGCTAACCTGGATAACATGCCTATTGAGACCAGTGTCCCCCAAGTATCTGTATTTGTCCCTATACTCTTCTCTATATTCCTAAACGACCTACCGTCAGGTTGTACAACAATGTCAATTCACATGTATGCTGATGACACAGTCCTATTCACCTCTGGCTGTAACCTTTCTGACATGGAGTCCATATTTCAGTTGGACTTCAACAAGCTTCAACTCTGGCTTAGCGTACATCAGATTTCCCTAAATGCCAAAAAAGACTGCCTCCATGACCTTTAGCACAAGGCAGAGACTCTCTAGGTTCACTGCCCTACCTTCTTTTCACACCCTAGATGGGACTTCTTTGGAAGACACCTTCTCCTTCAGATACCTAGGGTCTGACTCAACCAGAACCTCAAATTTTCTGTTTGTGAGTACACTATTCTGAACAAATTTCACCCCAAGCTCGGCGCGCTTTTCAGAAACTGGAACTGTACCTTTACCAGCTAGGCATGAACTTGCCAGAAAATTATTCTCCCCATTTTCAACTACTGTGATGTAATTTATCATGTTGCCCCAAAGTCCTCCTTAACCAGATTAGACTCATTCTTAACTCCTTCTGAAGCTTTGCCCTCGACTTTTCTGCCCTCACTCACCACTGAGACATTTACCATGCTCTCGCCTTCCCTTTGCTTATTGACCATCACCTCTCCCACAATGCAAAGTTTACCTCTAAATTCTAGTTCAACTCTCTCCCCTCTTACTTTTCTTCTGTTCTGTCTATCCCCCCCACCCCCTAGGCACTCCTTTAGAACAACTGATTCCAGGACCCTGGCTATCCCCCACAGACTCACCTCTGCTGACCAGTCTGTCTTCTCCCACTACTTCCCAAAACTCTGGAGCTAGCTTTCCCTCAAATCAGACACTCATCTTCTCTTCACTCTATCTCAACTGCTGTCTTAAACTACTACTCCCCAAATTGCTCATGCATCTGATTGTGGGAAGTCAACCTTTCTCTGCTCTACCACCTCATCTATTGGCTGCTTGTCCACAGGTTACAGTAGCTCTAGCACTTATTAGTATACTGGCACTTAATTGCAGACTGTACCTTATGTTCAGTTTTGATTTTATCAAATGGTTGTATGTATAATTCCACTGTAAGTATTGTTTTACCCTGCAATCTTTATGAATGTTGTGTTATTCATGTTATATTCTCTGTATACACGTCTCCCCTTCCCTTCTCCCCCCAGGATGCACTGTGAGATGAGCAACTTGTTGTTCAGTGTGCCTTTCTGGTGAAATCGGTCAATAAATAAATAAATAAATCTATAAGAAACTGGTTAGGGGATAGGAGGCAGAGGGTGGTGGTAAATCTTGCTGTGAAATTGAAATAGCACATTCCAGACAACATGGCGGGCACGCTGGGCCAGCCGTAATGAACCTACCCTGATTTGCTGCTTTTTATTTATTTTTGCATTTTAATTGTGTTTATTTTGCCATGTTTTATCTTTTACAAAACTGAACCCTTATGATTTTTTATCGTTCATTCGTTGGTCCTTTTGCTGGTGTCTGTTTGAGTTTTGTTCTGGTCCTGGACCTGACTCGCATTTTTGCATTTGCATTTCTTTGCGTGAGTAGTGGATGCGAGGAGGTTTTTCCCTTTGAAGTCCTGCTGCCTGGTTTGGTGCCTCCCCTGACATCTTAGTTTAGTGCTTCTCCCGACACCCTGGGTTTTCCCTGATGTGCTGGACTTTTAGGAAGGAGGTGCACTGCTGAAGATTTGAACAACGCTATTGTAGAGTGCTGTGAGTGGGGGACTTGTTTTGTAAAACTGCTATCCTGCTTTTTATTTGGATTAGATGTGATTTGATGCTGCAGTACCATCACCGGGTGGTCAAACTTGATTAGCCGCATAGAGCTTGAGGGTAGCAAGGACAGTGTGTTGTGCTGGGTGAGGGAGGCCCTTATCCCCCCTGTGCCTAGGGTGATTCCTGATAGTGCTGCTCGGGACCAAGTGGGAACTGTCTCATTTGGCTCTGGGGAGCTGGAGATACTTTTTGGGGTGCTCCTAAGTTACCCCGGGGTTGGTCCTGGTGGTTTGGCCTCGGGTGCCTGTAGCTGCGGGCTTCGGGTGGTGTGTGCAGGGCCTGGTTAGGATGGTTACGGGTGGGGGAGCTATCCCTCTTCTGTTTAGATATATGCACACTCCTGGCCTTTGTTTATGGTCCCCTCGCTCTTTTGTTACAATTCTGTCCTTGGGATTGCATGTACTAACTTATGGATTTATGGTTTTTTGGACTACAATAGAGCAGCTATAGATTCTTTTGGATCTTTGGAGAAACAACTGATTTTTTTCTGGATTCTTTTACCCCCCAACTCTGTGAGAGAGAGTGGTGGATTGAAGTATTTTGGATTTTGGATTCTCTTCATACTCCTAGTCATGGTAATATTTTTATTTTATTCCTTTCGGGCAGTGAGAGTGCCTCTTCATTTTCGTTTTTTATCTGTTTTCTGGAAGATGTTTAACCTTTATTTTATTAACTGGTGGCAGTGAGAGTGCTATAAACAGTATAACCCTAGGCCCTGATAGTGAGCGCATCCGTGGCCTGAGGATTATTTGCCATTATCATTGAATGAAAGACTGTTATATTGTTTGCCCAGGGGTGTGAGCGGCTGAGGATTTTTCAACAGTTCTGAGAGGACCATCGGGACTTGGACTGTCTGGTTCTTTCCTCATACATCTTTATGACTTTATTATTATTATTATTCTGTTCTATATTTATTGATGTTATGCTTATGTTTGTTTAGTATAATTTTTTCTGTCCTCCTCTGAGCCGTGAGAGGAGTTCACGGTGGGGAAGTTTTGCAATTTATGCTTGATGTTGTAATTATTATTTGATGTATCGTTGGGTTATGATTTTAGAATTATCTGTGTAAGGAAGAATGGTGTGATTTGGGTGGGCTTTAGTTTGAAGTGTCATTGGGTATATTGTGATTATTTTTAGGGTAATCATTTATAAGAAAACTAGGCTCTTATTGTGGTGTCTGGCTCTAGTTGTAGCTATTAGCTTGTGAAATGTGCCTGTTTGCCCCCCCCGGTCTTATGTTATTCATCCTCCTCTCTCCATGCCCTTCGCCTGTTCTCTCCCCCCCACCTTTTTCTATCTACCAGCGCTGTCGGGCACTGGATATTGTACGTAGGAGGGATGGGGTGGGCATGGTGGGGGGCATGGACATTGGAGGTCGAAGGAGCAGCCCTCTCACTTAGGGTTGGTTAGGTCCAGAAGACACCCTGGGGTGACATGGAGCCTGGAACATGGTAATCCATGTCTAGTCCCCATACCCAAGGGCACCATGTCTTTTGATGGACAAGTAGCTGGGATGGCTCATGAACCCCGTCCAACTCAGGAGGTACTATGCAATGCCAGATCTATCAAGAACAAAACTGTTATTATTGCAGATTTTGTTGGAACAGCTGATCTGGCGTGCATCACCGAGACCTGGCTGGATGAAAATGCTGGCCCCATTTTGGAGGCAGCAATTCCAATCGGTACCTCGGTGATACACCACCCGAGATTAGACGGAGGGGGAGGTAGCGGTCTGTTTCAAGACTGGAGTTGGGATTCATTGGTGTACCAGTAGAAGAAGCTGAATCCTCTGAATGTACTGTGGTAGCTGGTGTGGGCTGCAGGATAGCTCTCATCTATCATCCACCCGGGGACAAGAAGCGATTCCTGCAGGAAGTGGCAGATTTCGCCACTGACATGGCATTGGAGTCACCCTTACTGATGGTTCTGGGCGACTTCAATGCCTGGCTCGATGACAAACTCTCGCCTTTTGGTCAGCACTTCCTCCAGCTGATGACATCACTGGGCTTCACACAGATTGTTTCTTCAGCTACCCATAATCATGGTCACTCTCTGGATGTGGTTTTCCTCCTGGGGATAGAGGCCTCTGACTTGGAGGTGGAACCTGTTAGTTGGTTTGACCATTAAGCCATGAGGTTCAACTTTTGTGCCCCTCTTCATAGGTCTGCCCCTGTGGAAATGGTCAGTTACCACCCTTTATGGGATGTGTGCCCTGAAGACCTGGCGGCAGCGAATGACCTCTCGGAGTTTCCTGATGCCAGTTCGAGTCCGGAGTTGTTGGTTCAGGCCTATAATAAGGCCATTTTCTCAGCCCTAGACCTGATAGCTCCTGTCTGTGTTTGTCCTCTCCCACTCTGCCCTCGGGCCCCTTGATTTGATGGGTCTTTGAGGGAGTTGCAGTGGGTGGGATGAAGGTTAGAACGTCACTGGTGGAAATCTGCCCTGGAGGCTGACCGCCTTAATTTGGTGGAACATTATCAGTTCTACCAATCAGTGACCTCCGTAAGAAGGCAGAGTTCCTGTCAAGGGAGATCGCTGTTGCTCTGAATCGACCAGCTCAACTCTTCTGAACTGCGGACAGGTTGTGCAACCCAGCCTGTCTGCAGCTCCGTTGAGCTTTTTCACAAAAAGAGTGTGATGAGCTTGTGTAATTCTTTGTGAATAAGGTGGCTGACATCAGGTCAGAGATCCACTTGACTAGCTCTATGGGGGATGCGATTGGTCAGCGCTCGGTCACTGTACCTCGTACTTCCTGGAGTACCTTTGACCTGCCGGAGTTCGAGGATATTATGCGGATTGTCCAGGGGATGCACCCTACGTGCTGTAGTTAGATCCAGGCCCAGCTTCCCTGATTTTGGGTTGTTATGAGACCATTGGCCTGTTTTTGGCTCAAATTGTCTGGTGCTCCCTGGAATCGGATGAGTTTCCAAGCTCCCTGATGGAGGCGGTGGTGACACCCCTTCTGAAGAAAGCTTCATTAGACCCAGACACTTTTGCTAACTACAGACCTATCTCAAACCTTCCCTTCATAGGAAAGGTTATTGAGAAAGTAGTGGCAATCCAGCTGGAGAACCATTTGATCATCCATAATGTCTGTGAACCTCTCCAGTCGGGTTTTTGTAAGAGGCACAGTATTGAGACTGCTCTGGTTCAGGTGCTCAGTGATCTCCTGATGGCGAGAGATCACAGAAACTGTTCCATTCTGGTACTCCTTGATCTCTCTTCAGCCTTTGACACTGTAGACCATGGGGTCCTGCTCGAGCACCTGAGGCCTATCTGTGGTCTGTCAAGTACAGTGCTCAGATGGTTTACATCTGTCCTAGCTGGTAGAACACAGAGAGTTTTGTCGGGAATTTTTTCTTCTGTCCATTTCTGTCTGTCTTGTGGAGCTCCTCAGGGCTCAGTGTTGTCCCCCATGTTGTTTGCAATGTATATGCTACCCCTCGGAGACATTGCAAGATGGTATTGGCTGAGGTTTCATTGTTAGGCTGATGACACCCAGCTCTACCTGTCTTTGGCCCCCGACCAGGTTAGTGCTGTCCCAGTATTTAATGACTGCCTTGCTGAAATCCAAGACTGGATGAATTCAAGCTGGTTAAAGTTGAACGCAGGAAAGACTGAGGTTATGGTTGTGGACCCGGGTCACAGGATAGAGGGGTTGAGGACTGATCAGCTCTCTGGACTATTTGTGGGGGGTGCTCAGATCCTTATCTAAGAATGGGTGCGCAACCTGGGAGTGGTACTTGATGACAGGCTGACCCTCCATTATCAGTTGTTGGCAGTCATTAAGTCAGCCTTTTGCCATCTTAGGAACATCACCAGGGTCAAACACCTTATTCCATCTAGCGATCTGCCTGTGTTGGTCCACACCTTTGTGACCTCTCGTATTGACTACTGCAACTCTCTTTACTTAGGGCTTCTGGGGTTGATAATCTGCTGCTTGCAGCTAGTGCAGAACGCTGCTGCTTGATTGCTGACAGGGGTGTCCAGAAGAGCACATATCACCCCTGAGTTGCGTGATCTGTACTGGCTGTCAATTCAGTGGTGGATCACCTTTAAGATAGGTTTATTGACCTACAAAGCCCTATATGGACTTGATCCCAACTACTTGAAAGACCTTCTGATTCCTTACACCCCTGTGTGACAGCTCTGTTTGGCTGACAAGGGTTTACTGGAGATACTGAGGGTTACCTTGAAATCTTCTGGGGCCTGTGCTTTTATGTTTGCATTCCCAACCCTCTGGAATTCTCTGCCCCATCAGCTCATGGAATGTACGACTGTGGATAGCTTTAAGCAGGCACTTAAGACTTTCTTGTGGAGTCAAGCCTTTTATGAACTATCATGATTCTTTAATGGTCTTTTTTTTATTGTAATATTTCTATGGAATTTGTTCTTAACATTGTGAAGTGCCTTGGCATCTGAAAGGTGCTCAACACATAAAGTTTTATTATTACTATTTATTAAATGGAGTTCACTCCAAGGAGGAAATAATGACCAGTGCAGAACCTCAGGGGTTAGTACTGGGGCCAGTCCTCTTTAATGTCTTCATTAGTAACACATTGCAAAAGGAACTGGAAGGAAAAGTCTGCCTCTTTGCAGATGACACCAAGATCTACAACAGAGTTGACACTCTGTGGGGGTGCAAAGGATGGAAAGAGATTTAAAATGACTGGAGGAATGGTCAGATGTTTGTCAGCTAAGGTTTAATGCAGAAAAAGTACAAAATAATGCACTTGGGTCACAGAAGGGGTGCAGTACAAAATGGGGGGGGATACTAGCAATATCGAAGCAGGAAAGGGACCTGGGGGTAATCATATAGGATGACCTGGAGGTGGCCAGAGAATGTAACAATGTGATCGGGACAGCTAATGGGATGCTGTGATGTGTACTATAGGTAGGAGTATTACCAGCAGTAAGGGGGAAGTGGCTCTATAAGTTGCCACTGTAAGTTCTCTGGTAAGACCCCATCTGGAGTACTGTGTTCAGTTTTGGAGACCACATCTCAGGAAGGACATAGGCAGGATAGAGGCTGTCCAAAGGAGGCCTGCCAAGGTGGTACAGGGTCTACACCAAATGTCCCATGAGGAGAAGCTAAGGGAACTAAACACATATACCTTGGAGGAGAGTAGGGAGAGTGGGGATATGATTGAGACCTTTAAATACCTCGCAGAGGTGAATAAGGTGCAAGTGGGAAATATTTTTCAGAGGACAGGGTGCTCTAGAACAAAGGATCACCATATGAAGCTAGAGTGGAGTAGATTCAGGACAAATGTGAGAAAATACTTCTTCACAGAAAGGATGCTGGATGCCTGAAAGTCTTCCAGTGGAAGTAGTGGGGCCAAAAACAGTAATGTTATTCAGAAAAAAAGCCTGGGATAAGCACAATGGAATCATAAGGGATAGGTAAGGGGTGGAAGTGAAAGTGCCTAGACCTGGAAGGGTCTGCAGCAAAAGCAAAACAATGAAAAGGGGCAGACTTGATGAGCCAAACGTCCTTTATCCGCTGTCAGCTTTTATGTTTCTATTTTTTCAAAATGGTTTGATTAGCACCTAGCTAAAGCATCCTCTCCCCTCTACGGCTCAGTGTGATCTGATGGCTAGCAAAGTGATGTCACCTCTTTTATGATGTCACCTATTGCTGACAGTCAGTTACACCTTCGGTGCTTAAAAGTAGAATTTTTGTAAAAAAGAGGTATTTTTTGGATATATCAAATATATTAAAATCCTTTAAATTCTCTGAAACTTCATATGAAAAGGAAAATACACACTAAAAACTCCCCTTTCAGAAATTATCTTTTTTATGGCATGAAACACTGGAAGGAAAAAAAATGTACAAAAAGATACAGTTGTTAAAAAGTTTTGTTTTTCTAACAATTTGATGCACTTAGCTTCACAACAGTTTCTTTTCTGAGTGAGTTTTGCAACTCTCTTACCAAAGACAGTCAATCAATAAATCAATCAGTCAATCAAAATCCGTATTTAACCAGGTGATCACTGTTGAGCATAATTAATTTTCGAGGGGGACCTGGGGTATACAGGATAAAACAGATCAGAAAGATACAATGAACAATGTACAAGGCAGGAACAAATACAATATAAAAAGATATATACAGTAATTAACAACAAGAGACATGTACAATAATGAAAGACACTTGGGGTATGTGTCAGGGATCTAAACTGGTAACACATCATAAAAAGTATATATATGAGAGTACACATGAATAGATATAACAGTCAATGGGTACAGCAGATTAAAAAGCGCCCAATATACACTATATGTAGAGGTCCAGGGTAGGGAGAGGGTTACAAGACTACTCTAGATGGTATTTCTGAGGAGGTAATAATGACAGATTAAGGGTACGGTCAGGAACAGGGACATAGAGGAATTGAATGAAGAAAAAAAAACACGTTGTTGATATGTGGACCACAGTGGTAGCAAGGAAACTAGATTCAGCCAACAATAGGCTTCAGAAGGAGGAGAGAGAGACATGGGGGGTTAGGAAGATGGCAAGTAAACTAAGTTAAGAGTTATACAGAGATGATAGAAGAGGCGAGAGCAAGGGCAGCAGGTAGGGGAAGGCAATTGGGGAGCCCCGAAATTATAAATATCAAACAGAGTATGTCTGTGGAGGCAGGACTGGATTTAGATTATAGGATTATTGGCCTCAAGAAAAACAGGTGCATGGCTCCTTGTTATGACTTAGGTAAAGAAATGTGAAGGTAGATAGGGAGATAGGATGAGTTAGTTTCAGAATCTTTTGCAACTTATTCCACATCTGAGGTAGTACATAGCTTATGGCTGCTCTGCTGAAATATGATTTTGCCTTATATACATACAGAGCAATGTAGGAAGTGCTTCTCAGGGCATACTTGCTGAGAGTACATATTGGGAGGCAGACGGAGATGTACTGAGGCAGCATTCCTATAATCATTTATAAGTTCAGAACGCAGCATTCCTCTTTCGTCTGCAGCTAAGGGATGTCCATCCTACTGCCGTGTACAGAAAGCAGCAATGGGTAGAATACAGTAAACAAGTAACAAATCTTAAGGCACAGTGATAGAGTGTGTCTAGTTTTGCTAGAGCACCAACAGTACCCTGGCCATATAAGAAATCTGCATAGTCAAGTAAAGAAAGAAAGGTGGTTTGAACCAACTTCAGCTTGGCATCTGTAGTATGTAGGTTGTTTATCCTAAAGAAAAGACCAAGTCTCTACCTAAGTTTCTTTAACAGCACTTCAATATGATCAGTGAATGAGAGTTTATTGTCTAACCAGTCTCCCAAGTATTTGAATTTTGTTATGTAATCCAAATGCTCCCCAAGAATGGTGGTGATAAATGGAAGTGTTCCATCAGTAGCAGGATTAGATGCATGAGAAAGAGGTGAGAGAAGCAATGCTTTAGCTTTTTTAGCATCAAGAAGTAACTTCTAGTTTAGTAGCTGTAGCTGCAGCAGATTGAATTGACTTTGAAGGGTTTTCTGTGCAGCATCAAGGGAAGGGTTGCTGATGCAAATCACTGTGTCATCTGCAAATGAATGCATTTTAGCTCATTGATGGTAGCGTCAATATTGTTGATATAGATAGCAAAAAGCAAGGGTCCCAGAATGGAACCTTGTGGTACGCTCTTCAGCAAGGGTTTTAAAGGAGAGACCTCTCCCTCTGCCTTTACTTGCTGAAATTGACCAGAGAGATAGTTTGTGAACCATCTTAAGGATAGGGTGCCTAGGCCCATATTCTGAAGGGATGAAAGAAGCAGGCTATGGTCCACAGTGTCAAATGCCTTGCTTAGATCCAAGAACACTGCACAGATGAAGTTCTTATTATCCAACTCTGTTTGCCAGTTATTGGTCACTTTAGCAAGAGCAGATATTGTGCTATGCTGTGCTCTGAAGCCTGACTGTAGAGGATTAAGTAGGTTTTCCGATTCCAGATGGTTTCGTAGATGGACACTCACTATTTTCTGTAGCAACTTAGACAGGATTGGAAGTAATGAAATTGGCCTGTAATTATTAAGATCCCTGGGATCACCTGATTTAAACAATGGGACCACAAGAGCAGTCTTCCAAATGGGCGGAAGTTCACCCTGTAGCAGAGCTGGATTAAAGAGATGTGTAATTGGGTCTGCTAGGACATGGTAACCAACCTTTAAAAGTAGAGGTCCATAAGGTCGGCTCCAGCACTTTTTGTGGAGTCTAACTGAAGGAGGAGGTCTTCAACTTCTTTCAGGGTTATGGGCTTGAGTGAGAATGATGGGCTGCAGATAGGTTTATTTTGAATATCCTCTCCAAGTTGTTGACAGAGACAGCAGGCAGGGGAAGAGTCAAAGGCTAGACCAGCAGTAGCAAAATGATTGTTAAATGAGTCAAGGATGAAAGGCCTATCAGAGACTACAGTATCGCCAACTAAAATGTTAGCAGGAAGGAGATTTCCAGAGAAATGGCCTTCAATCACTTTGATTGTGTTCCAAAATTTAGAGGAACAACTGGAAGCTAGTTCTAGCTGTGTACAGTAAAAATGCGCTTTGGCTTCTCTAATCAGCTTGGTGCAATGATTCCTTGCCCTTATGAATAGAATCCAGTCATTAGAGAGAGATTGGATTTCCTGGCAGTTTTCCAGAGCATATCCCTGCTTCTCAGGGCACCCTTCAAGTCCTCCATGAACCATTGGCAGTTTTTTTCCATGGTACAGACTTTCACCAAGGGAGCATATTTGTTTATGACCCCTAACACAATTTCGGAGAAAACATCATAAGCTGCGGTCAAGGACATAGCTAAATGAAAGTCCTGCCAGTGCAGGGAGTCCCTTAGCTCTGAAATATACCCCCAAGAATCAAAGTTACGAGTACAACTTTTGACAGTGAACTTGGGAATCTCAGTAATTTTGTGAGTTGACCGTACATATGCAATGAAGCAGTGATCACTAATATCTGAGAAGAAGACACCAGCATGAGAAAATAGGTGAGGTTTTCTAACTAAGATAGCATCTAACAAGATACTTTTAATATGGTTATTTTTGTTAGGATGATTATCTCTGTTGATCAGCTGGGATAGTCCGAAGGAGTCACAGAATATTTTTAGGGGAGTGGAGGTGCTGGTAAGCTAATCTAAGTTGAAGTCCCCTAGTATGATATGCTCTGAAGCAACTGAACCCATGATGTTCCTAAGGTGTTTCAGCAGTAGCAGACCAGCAGACAGAGGCCTATAGCAGCTTATTACATAGACTGTAGCACCGTTTGCAATATCAGTTTTTAAGGACAGACTTTCAAATTCGCTTTTGACCGAGGTGGAGTCAACAATGGAGACAGCAACACAATGCTGCAATTTTGTTACTGCTGTGTAGACAGCAGTAACTCTCTTAGTCCCTTTACCCCTCCCCAACCTCAACTTGGTTTCATGTATGCTCACAGCCAGAAAGCTACCAGCTACTTAGATTAAGTCTCAGTGGGCCACTCAGAGATCAACCATGGAGTGCCTTTTAACAAAAGGCTCGTTTACACAGCCAATTCTGGGCCTTTGTTGGTGGTGCACAACAGCGAGATTGTTGCTGCTGTGCATGTCTGAATACCACCCTTTTGCCTTTTTCAGGTAGCATTTTGTTGTGAATGCAGTCTGTCTTATCTTCGGATTGCATAGTGGTGCAGATTTTTTTTTGCACTGTTTTGCGCTGACAATTGAACTGCTGGAACCACTCACAATGATGCCAGGTGAATAGCCAGCCTGCAGTTTCTGCAAGATGGTGGTAATGCAGGAAGGAAGCCTGCAACAGTGCACAGCTGTATCATGTGAATGCTGGTTGGCAGCATTATTAGATACAGCTGTGGATCTAGTGGGGATGGCAGCGATCCTGATACCTGCCATATGAATGAGGCTAAGGTGTTATCTCCCCAATCTTCTGCTTTTCTGATGCAATCCTCACTCTTCTCTGTTGTCTGTACTCTCCTGCCTTTCTGATCCCAAGGGCAAATGAATCCCAAATGAGCACCATCATAGACTACCAAAGACTTTGTGTCTGATATCATCTCTGGGAAAAATACAAAGGAACACTCCTAGTGTGGCACACCAAGGTAAGATTTCTACAACAAACTCTACATTAATTTCAGGCAGTTAAATGGGGGAGTACCAGAAATAAGATGACTGTACTTCTAAAAATAAGTAGCATCATACCTCTCCTCTCTCTACTCGCCGCGGGCTGACACCTGGCTTTCCAGACAGCTGGCTCTTTCCATTGCTCCCTCCACAACTTTTTCCTTTAATTCTTTCCCTTGGCTCACAACTCTCGGTTTGGCAACTTCACTACAAAAAAAAAATACCAACAGGATGAATAACGTAACTCTACAATCATACGAACTGGGGTTAACTACAGGCCTCTAGACCAGGGGAGGACATAGACACATTACTGTTAGAAGATATACAAAATATGACAGCTAAAGGGGAGGTTCTGATAATGGGAGACTTCAACATTCCAGATACAGATTGGTCAATACCAGCAGGAAAATCTGCAAGAACTAGACACATAGTAGATTCCCTGCAGAGGGCCTCAAACAACCGGTACAACAACCCACAAGAGACAGAGCTATCCTAGATCTAGTATTGACTAATGGGGAAAGGATCACAGATCTCTCGGTAGAAGGTCACCTGGAGGCCAGTGACCATCACATGGTATGGTTCAATTTGGCCACTAGAACTAAATCATCCCATTCCAAGGCAAAAATATGGGACATCAGAGGGGCTGACTTTGATAAGAAGGCCAACAGAGTTCAGCTAGCCCTGACAAGAAGAAATACAGATGAGGGGGTATAACAAAGTGGGCAAGCATTAAGGATGCAATACTTGAAGTAACATCCCATTGTGTCAGACAGAAAAGCAAGAGCAAAAGAAGGAGGAAACCACTTTGGTTCTCAAAAACAGTAGCAGAACAGGTCAGAGCCAAAAGGCTGGCCTTCAGAAAATATAAGGGAATGCAGCTGGATGAAGATAGGGAAGCATACCAAACTTCCCTAAGGGAAGCAGGGAAGGCAGTAAGGCAGGCAAATGCCCAAACCAAGGAAACATTAGTATGAACAGTAAAAGAAGGGGACAAGACTTTCTCTAGATACATTAGTGAAATGAGAAAGTCCAGAGGGGGTATTGCTAAGATCAAAGGTGATAAGGGGCAGCATGTGGAGGAGGATCAAGGAAAAGCATCTATCCTAAATAGATACTTATGCTCAGTATTTACTTAGGAGAAGATAGGGCATGGCCCACTGCTCAGCACCATGGACACAGGGAAGGGGAGTGTTCACAAGTCCTTTCACAAAAGAAAGGGTCCTACAAGAGCTCACTATGCTCAGGGTGGACAAGGCAATGGGACCTCATGGCATACATCCCGGGGTACTAAAGGAGCTAAGGGTGGAACTAGCAGATCCATTATCAGAACTCTTTAGTGAGTCTCTGAGCATAGGAGAGGTCCCAGAAGACTGGAGAAGGGATCATGTAACCCCACTCCACAAGAGTGGTAACAGGGAGGAGGTAAGGAACTACAGACCAGTCAGTCTTACATCAGTAATGAGCAAGATTATGGAGGCACTCCTTAAGGAAAGGATAGTGCAACACCTGGAATCCATAGGAGCACAGGATCCAAGACAGCATGGGTTTACCAACAGGAAGGTCCTGTCAAACTAATCTCATAGATTTCTTTGACTGGACAACCAGAGTGGTGAACCAAGGGGGAGCAGTTGATGTTGCCTACCTTGACTTCAGGAAAGCTTTCAATACTGTTCCACATAGAAAATTGATTAATAAGTTAGGTAGGCTCAGGGTGGGTCAGATGTTGGTCATCTGGGTGTCAAACTGGTTGGCGGGGGCAGAAAGCAGAAAGTGGTGGTAAATGGTATACAGTCAGAAGAGATGCAAGTCACAAGTGGGGTATCTCAGGGATCAGTCCTGGGGCCAATCCTCTTCAATATCTTCATCAGTGACATTGCAGATGAACTGGAGGGTAAGGTTTTTCTGTTTGCAGATGACACCAAGATCTACAACAGAGTAGATGATCCAGATGGGGTAGGCAGAATGAGAAGAGATCTGGATAAACTGTCAAAATGGTCAGAAGAGTGGCCACTGGGGTTTAACACAAAAAAGTGCAAGGTCATGTACATAGGGAAGAGAAACTCTGAAGCCACCAATAGGTCGGAAGGGAAGTTGCTGGCAATCACAAGGGAAGAAAGAGTCTTGGGCATCATCATCACTGGTGACCTGAAATCATCCAAGAGGACCACTGAAGCAGTAGGCAAGGCTAGAGAGATGATGGGGTATATTAGGAAGTGGTATCACAAGTTGTAAGAGGAAGGTAATAATCCCTCTTTACAAGACACTGGTCAAGCCCCATCTGAAGTACTGCATGCAGTACTGGAGGCTGCAGCTGCTCAAGGACATTAACAAAATGGAGGCAGTCCAGAGAAGGGCAAGCAAAATGGTGCAGGGACTGCCTCAGAAAACATAGGAGGACAGATTAATGGAGCTCAATATGTTTACCCTAGAGCAAAGGAGGGAGAGAGGTGATATGATCAAAACATTCAAACATCTTAAGGGCATTAACAAGGTGAAAGAGTCTAACATGTTTCAATATAAGAAAAATAGCAGGACAAGAGGACACAGCATGAGATTAGAGGGAGGCCGATTAAGGGATAATATGAGGAAGTTATTTTTCACAGAAAGGGTGGTGGATGCATGGAACAACCTACTTCAGGAAGTGGTGGATATGAATACAGTTCAGGGCTTCAAACAGGCATGGGATAGGCATAAGGGAGCAATACAGATGAGTATGAATAGATAGGCCATTGACAGAGTACAGGCCTATGGCACATTCATAAGGTAAAAATAATGAGTAAACTGGATGGGCCTTGTGGTAGTTATCTGCTGTCAACTTCTATGGTTCTCTGTTTCTATGTAAATGAGATAAACTCTAAAATAGAATTCAATCAATGCTTTATTTAAAAAAGAAAAGGCAACCATGGCATACCGTTTTTAAAATACAGTCAGGTATATCAATTCTCAGTCTGCCAGCTACTTCACAAAGTGCAGTCCTGAGGTAGCCATCTTCTTCAGCACATATTGTATTTCACACTCTGTCACACTTTGCCCACACACTCTCACAATGGCTGCAGTATGTACTCCTCCCATGAGACCACTGGCATCTGTCAGCACTGGGCTCTTCAAGCACACTGCAACACCACCAGTAGACCACATATCAACAAATCAAGTAAGATGAACTGATACCCCAATAACAATGGCCACTATGGTCTAAGCAGTATAGTTAGGCAGGATGAGCATACAGCACTGGTTGGTAGGCCTTTATCTGTTGTCATTTCTATGTTTCTGTTTCTATGTAAAAAGAAAATATTTTCTACTCACAAACTTACAGTAAATTTAATATTAAAAAGAAAGACTAAAGCAGCTCTGTAGTGTAATGTTTGTTTCATTTCCAAGTTTTAACCAGGTGAGACACACTAAGCTGAAAGCTTGTTTACAGGTGCAACCTGGGAGCACAGGGAAGTTAAATGACTTGCTCAGGGTCACACAGTATGCAAGTGGGGGCTATGGGATTCAAACTGAGGTCTCCAGATTTGCAGCTCAGAGCCTTAAATCACTGCTCTATACTGCCTCCCTAATGTAATGCAATGTATGTGTGTGTGTGTGTGTGGGGGGGGGTGTATTTAACCATACGGTGACTTGGGCTGTTTTTCATGTGCAATAACTTACAATTAAAACAGTACATTTTCTTTAAATAATCAATCTGGGATATTTTTCACAATTTTTAGATACGATCAGTTTTACAAATGCAATATACTGTAACATCAATATTGTGTTATTACAGGTAACAGTGGTGTCAGATTGCACTTATAAAATGAGCCCTCCCTAAAAATCATTAAATAAAACCTAAATAGTTATACTATTTTAATTGACACTTGCTACACATAAAAAAATAGTCCTTGTCCCTAGGTTGAAGAGAACGAGTAGACTGATAAATAAAAATTCAGAATATAGAGAATGGGAACATTTTGTCATGGACTATTGCAGGCTTTAAAAAAACTTGGCAGATACTTTTTGGACATCTTTTATTAAGCAGCATCATATAATATCATTATATGAAACATAGATGTTATAAGAGCTTGGGACTGAGGGTTTTTAATATTTATCAGCACCAGCAAAGAAAGAGATGCTAATGGGTAATCTTAGAAGGGGCTGGCTTATACTAGTAAAAATGTATAAAGATATTAAAAGTTTTAGACAAATGTTTTGTCCATAAAAATTTAGTAGTATAACTTAAAGGTTAGAGTAATGAGCTGTGAAAGAACTTGGTACATACAGCAGACCTAGGTTTTATTCTCACAACCTCCACTTGCATGCATTGAGACCTTGAGCAAGTCACTTACTCTCCAAAGGGCTCCTGGATTGTCCCTCAGAACAGACCATGTGCATAATGGGCCTTATCTGGTTACAAAGAATAACAAAAAAAATGTGTACTTCTTATTGAATGTTGTCAGGAACTAATAATTAAGCAATAAGGCATGACAGGGGGTGCGTTATGGTGGGATAATGGCCCACCTCGGGTGGGTTAAGGCATGCGACATAACTGAGTGCTTCCACCACCTGAGAAGTGCTGTTAGCAGACCATAACACACCCCCAGAGTGCCTCATTGCGATTATGATATAGGTCATTTTAAGCAAATTGTATGCATTTTTTAAACATATTACTTTCAGCTAGGCCATTGTGATGGGAAAATGGCCCAGATGAAAGCAGCTCTCAGCCAATTAGAATTCTGTATTCTTTCTACCCATTTCAGAATCATAGCTACACTGCTCCTTGTAATATAGAATACTATAATAATGATCTGTGTACTCTGTCTGAAAAAAGGTAAAAAAAAATGCTAGAGTTAGTCATCTGGAGGCTGATATTCTGTTAATGGAGGGACCTGAATGCTCTTTTAGGAAATCTGAATCCCTCAGCAGCCATTTGGGATGACATTCTTTCTGAAAGATTGTACCTCAACAAATATGTAAATAAGAGCGGAAAACAATTAAATGATCTAGTGAGAGCTATAGGACAAATAACCTGTAATGGTATAATAGAGGGAAACATACCAGTACAAAATACCTGTATTACCTCTAGGGGTGCTAGCACAATTGAGTTTTTATAGATTTTTATTGGCAGAATCGTAATTGCTATACAAAGAGCAGAAAGTGATCATTTTCCCATTCAATTGATTGACAAAAAAAAAACTCCCGTTATATAGTTAAAGTATAATGAAAAGTTGGAGAAACTATAGATCACGAAACAAGGAATAAAAAATGGTCTATTTTAACAAGGAATTATAGATAAGAATTAATAATACTGTGCAGTCAGAACATATTGATATCATACAGAGACAGTTACAGTATGCAATTCTGATGAATCTATGCTGGTAAAAATCAGAGGTCTTTGAACTCCTGCTACCACTTTTATACGTCATGGCAAAATTTAAAAAGAATGCTGATAAGTTCAATGATACCTGTATATTTTACAAAGAAGAACTGCTGAAATTAGTAAAGTGGATGAAAAGGTATCCATCTAGAGAGAGTCACTCTTATCTTATTAAAGCAGAAGTCAGTATAAATTACTTCTTCAAAAAATTCAACAGGAATACAAATTGGAACATTGGGATAAACTGTATAAAGTAGTCCAGGAAAATGATCGCAAATTGCTCTGGCAATTAGTGGAAAAGGTGGCTAGCAATTTGACTTCAAATATCTCTGTGCACATGTCGTTAATGAACTGAATAAAACACTATCTGAGCATTGTTTATAGTTTAGAGGAAGACTATGATTATGTCAGTTTGCCTACCTGTAGCTTGTTAAAACTAAAAAGGAGCAAGCTAGATAGTTTATCAAAAAGAGGTAGGCTACAGAGGCAATTGATCTGATGAAAGCAAATAAAGCACCAAGCGAAGATAAAATACCCCCATTTTTATGTAAAACAGAAACACAGAAACATAGACTTTGACGGAAGATAAGGACCACTTGGCCCACCCAGTCTGCCATTTCCTTACCTATTGGATAAGCTACAGATTCTAGTTAACCAACAGCCTACTTCTTCCTACCCCCCACCAGAATTGTCTTATGCCTGTCCCACGCATTCTTGAATTCCCCCAGTGTTTTTAAACCCACGACCTCCACAGGAAGGCTGTTCCATGTGTCCACCACCCTCACCATGAAAAAATACTTCCTCATGTTGCCCTTGAGTCATCCACCCTCTATCTTCAAATCGTGCCCCCTTGTTCTTGCACATTTTCTGAAAGATGGTACCCTCATGGACTTTATGATTTCCTTAAGGTACTTGAAAATTTCTATCATGTCCCCTGTCATCCTCCTTTCTTCAAGGGTATACATATTAAGCTCCTTTAATCTCTCTTCATATGGCTTCTGGTGCAGACCCTGCATCCTTTCAGTTGCCCTCCACTGGACTGCCTCCATCCTGTCTATGTCCTTGTGGAGATGGGGTCTCCAGAACTGCATGCAGTACTCCAGATGGGGTTTCACCAACTGTCTGTACAGAGGGATAACAACTTCTTGTTTTCTACTGGTGATGCCTCTTCCTGTAAATCGAAGTATGCCCCCAGCACTCCTTATTGCCTTCTCACATTGCTTGCTTACCTTTAAGTCATCTGATAAGACTACTCACAGGTCCATTTCCTTTTCTGTTGCTGTTAGTACCTCCCCCCACCATTGTGCACTCTTCCCCTGAGTTTTTTGTTTCCCAGGTGTATTACTTTGCAGTTCTTTGAATTGAATCTAAGCTGCCATACTTTTGACTATTCCTCCAACCTTGACAAGTCCCTTCTCATCCTTTCCATCCCCCCTTGTGTATCAACCCTGTTGCAGATTTTAGTGTTGTCTGCAAGGAGGCATACTTTTCTTTTCAGTCCCTCCACAATGTCACTTATAAAGACATTAAAAAGGACCAGACCCAGTACTGAACCCTATAGTACCCCACTAGTAACACCTTTTCTTTGGAGTGGACTCTGTTTACAATTACCCTCTGTGTCAGTGGCATAGTTTTTTTTTTTTCAGGGGGAGCAAATTAACCAAAAAGTCCTGATTTTTGTGTACCACGACATGAAGAAGGGTGGGGGTTCTGGGCACTCAGAAACCATGGGTTATAAAATGCATTCTGGTTTGTGCTAGTTCTAATTTAATACCTCACTAGTTATTACATTTTGATGTACATTTGTCCCAGGTTCAAACAGAAGCACAGGTAAGAAGGTCAATAAGTTCTCATGAAGTACTTTATGTAAGGAAAAGAAATCAAGAGACAGTTAATTGTTGGCCTCATATTTTTATTTTGGTAATTTTCATATTAGCTGTCTTAAGAGATCATAATAGCAATTTGTATCGTGAAATGTTTAACATTTTTGAAACATACTAGTTCCTTCATTTGAAAGTGCAAAACACAGTTTAGCAAAACACAACCACAGGACCATCACATCACAATTCCTATAGTGTTACTATAGAAAGCAGTATTACTAGGCCAATTGCCAGTATAACTAGTTAAATAGTAGTGTAAAAAAAACTTTAAATTTCAAAATGGTGGTATTGGATACCCAATTTCAAAAGTTGGTTATTGGATACCCAGTATTCTGATACATTTTTGAGCTTTTTGTTAAGCTAAAATAATTTTGTTGCTTTTGTATTTACCCTGAATCCCCAACTGCTCAGCAGATGCAGTCTGCAGCTCTGTCCTTTCATGGTGCCATATCATTATATGACATAATCAACATTCCAGGTCAATGAGATGAATGGCATGGAATGGTAGTGTGTGATGTAACACAATGTCTTAGACATATGAAAATCAAAAGCAATGACTGGTTTGGAGAGTGGAATTCAATGTAGATTAGAGGGCAGTAGGGCTCCCTAAAGCTACAGTATTTATCAAACATTTAACAAAGCATATCATAATGCATAACTGGCATGGAAAGGAAGATGGAGCTTCCTACAAGAGCTTGCTAAGCTCAGGGTGGACAAGGCAATGGGACCTGATGGCATACATCCCAGGGTACTTAAGGAGCTAAGGGTGGAACTAGCAGAGCAATCAGTAGAACTGTTTAGTGAGTCTCTGAGCTCAGGAGAGGTCCCAGAAGACTGGAGAAGAGCTCATGTGATCTCGCTCCACAAGAGTGGTAGGAGGGAGGAGGCAGGGAACTACAGACCAGTTAGTCTTACCTCTGTAGTGGGCAAGATTATGGAGGCACTCCTTAAGGAAAGGATAATGCAACACCTGGAATCCATAGGGGCACGGGATCCAAGACAGCATGGGTTTACAAAAGGTAGGTGCTGTCAAACTAATCTCATAGATTTCTTTGACTGGGTAACCAGAGTGCTGGATCAGGGAGGAGCAATTGATGTCACCTACCTTGACTTCAGCAAAGCTTTCAACACTGTTCCACATAGAAGATTGATAAATAAGCTGGGTAGGCTCGGGGTGGGTCAGAAGTTGGTCAACTGGGTGGCAAATTGGTTGCCGGGCAGAAAACAGAGAAAGCGGTGGTAAATGGTATACATTCAGAAGAGATGCAAGTCACAAGTGGGGTACCTCAGGGATCAGTCCTGGGGCCTGTCCTCTTCAATATCTTCATTAGTAACATTGCAGATGGACTAGAGAGTAAGGCTTGTCTGTTTGCAGATGACACCAAGATCTGCAACAGGTAGATGATCCAGATGGGGTGGGCAGAATGTATAGGAGTTAGATGAGATTTGTATATTTAACATCCCTTCTATCTGCCTTTCCATGCCAGTTATGCATCTTGAATCCTGATATGCTTTATTAATTTTTTGATAAATTAAGTGGCTTTGGGGTGCCATACTGCACTCAGATCTACATTGAATTCCACTCTTTTAACCAGTTATTGCTCTTGATTTTCATATGTCTAAGACATTCTGTGATATCACAGACTCCCACTCCATGCCATTCATCTGATTGTTCAAGTAGTATGAAAAGAGAGATGTAACAGTTGAGCAGAGGGGGATGCAGGGTAGTCACACAACTAAGACAATTAGATTATTACTTTAACACAAAGATCAAAGCAAGGTATATCAGAATACTGTGTATCCAGTAAAAGAACTGGAGAGCATCTGTATGTTAAATATCAAGAGGACACTGTGCAAAAGAAAGTTAAGTCATGTCCCCTATTTTATGGGCCTCAACAACATGGCCCTTGGTTAAACTGTGTGTACCCCCTATCCCCCCCATGTTTCAAATCTTAAATGATGATACGCTAAACCTATTTGTCATACACCCTCAATTCCCCTAGGAGGTATCCCACCTAAAGAGGAGGAAATTGAACTCTCCCTCCGAGGATTAAGCCCTACCCCATCTATCAGACAGATTGACTTGCTCCGTCTTCTACCATCAACCCAAAACCCTTAAAAGTATGCAACCAGAAGATATGGTCCTCTGAATTAATAAAATGTTTTACTTGCATGAATCACAGAAATTCCTTGTAGCAGTAAAACATCAAAGTTGCAAGACTCCCAAACATTATCTGGAGGGACCTCTGTACACAAGACTGTAAACTGCCAGTGATACACATACTCTTTTTATAAACCTGAAATGCTAGCCCAGATAACAGAATGAAAATAGTGTAATACAAGTGCATTTATCTTCTGTACTATAGTAAAAGAACCATTGCACAATTGTCAGTGCATGAATCACATTGACAAGACAGTAATTCAGGTAATAGCATAAAAAAAACATTGTCTTACAACTACATCAGCAACAGTTGATCATAACAGAACTTCTCTTTAGATTTTTACATTAGTTTTCTGTGGCGTAGGCATATGTGGCAACAGCTTAGGTTACAGGACTTCATTATTGTCCACATTTGATAATAGTGTTATAGGGCAAGAGTGACTATGGTGTTGTGCTTCAAATATCATTAGTGGAAGATACCTGGATGTGTTTTCAACAAAGGGTAGGGCATCAAATGTTATAATATGAATTACGTAAGAAGTCAGCATAACAGTACATCTTCAATCTAGGGGATCTCAGTCACCACCAGGTACCACCATCGTGGAACCAGTACAAATCAATGACAGGTAGGAATAGATAAGTTTATGGACATCCAGCATCCATGGTTAACAGTAACATTTTAAGCACGTGCACAAGCAAGGATCTCCTTAAACTTAAGACAGAAGACCTTGTAATGTTAACCTGTTAAAGGACTTTACTATAAGCAATACAACAGTCCTCCTTGCAGCGCAGTCGGCTGCAATGCTTTTGATGCTGGATGGATCTCCATAAACTTAAGACAGGAGACTTGTGATGACCGGGACAAGCAAGGAAGAAAAATCTGCTTAAACTTAAGACAGAAGACCTTGTAAGCTGAACCTGCTAAAGGAATCCATTATAAGCTAACACAAGAGTCCTCTTTGCAGCACAGACAGATGTGGTGAACAGACTCTGTGAAATGACTCCATAAGCTTAAGACAAGAGCCATTGTAGCACTGGCCTTCAAAAAAGCAGCATGTGCTATTGAGTAAACATCCAGAGTTATGATTTGTTAAACTCTGTGGTGTGTTGATGTTTTACAATGTCAGCCATTTTAATGGTGAAAATGTTCTGTGATGATGCCCATTTACAGATGGCGAAGTTGCTAAGGTGGTGGTACCTGATGACCGAGATACCCCTGAAGAAGATCTATGTTTTGACATCAGTTGCACACTTAATATACTTCAACAAGTGACTGTGCTTGCCGCTATGTTCTTCTCCCTGTATAGTCATGCTGATTAAACAAGTTACCAAGACAACAGGGATATAGTCTTGTGAAGCAGCTATGAAATGGGAAGGAAAAATGATCCTGTTTCTACCCTTATGGACAATGTACAGACAGGATATATCTAGTTGTTGCAGTCAAAGTTTGTTGAATCCTTTAAGTGAGGTTCAGTAGTATTACAACACTGTTGGCTATTGCACCTCTAATTCAGAATCATTCTTCTGTGTTTTTTCTTGCTGAACTCATCAATTACTGATGAAAAGTCTACCTGCTCAGCAATGTCCCTTTCAATGCTTTAAAGTGTCAATGATGACAGTCTTTCTTCTGCCATAGTAGATCTTAGATAATTTTTTAGAATACAGAGTTTGCTAAATGTGCGTTCAGCCTTAGCGGTAGACACTGAAATTGTACCGAAAATACGATACAGTATTCCTAGGTTTGGATATGCATTCTGGAGATCATTATCTTTCACAAAGCGTAACATTGAACATACTGTCGATGGTGTTTGACTCGGAGAGAGCTCTTCATAGAAAGCACTATGCTGTTTATACTCTGACTGTGCTGCCTCACTGTCTATATCCTCTGAGTAAGCTGAAATTAGGTTCAGAAGACTTTCTCTATCATTAAAATGACTTGGTAACAGACAACTGAAACATTTAACTGTATTATGAAAGTCATTAAATCTCTCTTGCATTTCTGTTGTGATTCTATCATAGATTGTATAGAATACAGTAGTCCTGAAATGCAATGCAGGATCATTTGTCTGCTCATCTTGTGCTTGTTCACTGGGCATACATTTGAGGCGTCTTTGTCTAGTTACTTTGAACTCTGTGTCTACCTCATTGTCTTCTGCAAATTAAGTTGACAAGTTAATCAGATCATTATAATGATCAATTGTTCTGTTTTGCTCAAATAGTTTCAAACATGAAGTGACCATGGTTGATGCTGTGATGACATCTATTGTTTCACTTTGCAAGTACACTGACAGGCTATTAACCCGAGTGTAAAATTTCTAGCCATATGTGCAGCATTAGTACAAATTCAAATTTCTGTAGGAACTCAAGTACAGCATGTGCATCACCTACATTTTTAGCTCTCCTTTCCTTTGCCGGAATTCTCTCTAATGCTAATGTCAAAGCTGGGTAAGTATCTTTCAGTGTCCTGACATTTTCGTATTTGCAATACCACCTAGTCTCACATAGACGTTGAAGTCGCCTAGGGCCAATGTTCAGTTCATGCTGAGCTTTATTAAATATGTCTAGACAAGGCTGACTGGAAGTGATAAAGGTGTATACTTTCTCTATATAGCCAAAGAAGGTAACTGCCTCTATACACACATTACAGCTATCTGCAAGCACCAGATTAAGTTTGTGTGCATAGCAGTGAACATATAAAGCATGCTTGTTTACTTCTTTTACACGGGTTTGCAAACCAGATACTGCGCCAGACATGTTTGCTGCCCTATCGTATGCCTGTGAGTGAAGGTGAGCCATATCAAGTCTCAAGTCTGTTAAGGTTTTTTTAATACCTCAAATAGATGCACTGATGATGAATTCTCAATATTTTTAAAAAGTAGGAATCTCTCCTGAATATTAAAGTTATGATCAATGAAGCGTACACAGAATGAAAGTTGATCAATATGAGAAATATCAATGGTTGAATCAAGAATGATCCCAAAGTATTTGGAATCATGCACTTCACTGGTAATGTGGTCTAAAACCACACTTGAAAGAGCGGATATAAAATCATTTTGTATATCTGGACTTAGATAACTCTGCTTCCCTTTAGATTCACTCAGGTGTTTATTTAAAACGCTGTCATACTTTGCTAATAACTTTGCAAGTTCAAGAAAGTTCCCCTCGTTCTGCGTGTTACTAGAGGACGAGGAATTCAGACATGAATAAGAAGACTCCCTATGGCCATGGAAAGGAAGATTTTGTTTTGCAAGAACTAATGTAATATCCAATAGTCTGTGTAGAACTTCTCTGTTATGCTGGACCTGAAGTAGAAAGGTTGTAAATGTGGGTTACTGAATCTGCCACTGTTAAATTGTAACACCTACTGTACATACAAACTTTAAAAAGGTATTATAACTTGTTTGGGTGTAATTTTGGTTGTGTATAGGCTATAGGTCAGACAGTTTTTGTTTGATATGACAAGTAAAACTTAACCCAGACCATAAAGATATGACATGATGCACATGACTTTGCTGGCAAGGGAATTGAGTTTCCTTGCAGATGAATAATACACTGAAAGAGTGTGAGTGACTGTCTGTGAATGGTCAAATTGTGTCACTGTTGTAATAGTCTGTCCCAGCTACAAATGTACTATGTTTGTCCCATAACCCAGCACCCCAATAAGTATTTGTCTTCCTTTTAGGAAACAATGTATATAGAAAATATTGTTGTACAGAAAAAAAAAGTGCAGTAGTTACAGCTGCTGCAATGCACGACAGTGCAGTCTGAGTTTAAGTGCACAGCACATTGCACTAGCTGTGCTAATCTGCTTGATTGTGGCCCTCCTCCACTCACAGACATGCAACATGTTGCAAAATCAGATGTATGCATGTTTAATGTGCCTATTGCTGATCTAGGTAGCTTGCAAACTTTCACTGTTAACATCTGTCACTGCCACTTCACCATCATAAGTTAAAATATGGCAATTTTTAGTTTATTTCCAAGTTGCTTCATGGTGAGCAGCGCTAATTATTAGATGTGTAACACCTACTTCGCCCTCCGTCTAGGTTGAAGTGCAGTTACGTTGTTCAGAATTACAAAACTGGCCACCTTTTTTTTTTTTTAATACCATTATACAACAGGGAATGCAAGAGAGATGTTAGGTAAATGGATATAATTCTACAGTGGTATATGTTTGAACTGTTTGTATGAACCATTTTGTAATAGCTCACTTAGCAAGGCATAAGAGTAGATCTTCGAGGGGATCTTATTCCCCATCGGGTACAACCGTGGGAAATGTATTGTCAGAATGGTAATCCACACAGAAGATTTCCAGCAGTACATCTGTAGTGGAATGGCACAGGAGACGAACGGAGCAAGGCTTACACCCTAGATATATGAGGAGAAAAAGAGGGACAAACTAAATAGGAAAAAAAAGCCAAATCATGAACAGGACCCCCAAGAAAGGGGAACAGTTGTAGCGAAAGCGTACCTAATGCCCTAGATCCCCTCAAAGATCTACTATAAACGGTAACTTTGAATTCTTACATAGTTGTTCTGTTGTATCTTAGTCATCAGACAGTACAATAGGAATGATTAATAAGCAGTGACAGGGCAGGAATCATGTTTATCTGACTGTGAAGCTGGCGCTATTGTAACTTAACACAAGAGCCTGACATGTAAGCACCTGCTCAGTCAAGGTTCTTCTTAAACTTAAGACAGAAGACCTTGTAAAATGAACTTGTGAAAGACAAGGACTCCATAAACTTAAGATAGGAGTCCTTGCAGCTCAGCAGCATCAAAACAAGGAGTGGCTGCTGATGCATCATTAAGACTGGAATATGTGGTGAAAGTGTTGTGTCTTAAATTATGGTGTTGGCTCTGTTGCAATAGGCGGTGTGACTTTCCAGTTGCCACAGTTGTGATGCTGAAGATGTTGTTTTGATTATCATACACAAACATTAAAGATCTTACTTCAAGAGCACTCTTGCAGGAGGCAATTACATATTGGACTGATGCTGACAGGCGTCAGTGGCCCATGGAAAAACTTCTAGCTAGCAATCTCTGCCGGGGTACCGCCCTCACGTCAGGTGACCGATATCATGCGACGTCAGTATAAAGGAGCGGTCCCCACGCATGGCCCATGTTCTGCCCAACCAGACCATGCTCCCATCGTGGCCTGACTCTGACAATGGGTCTGCTAAGTCAGACCGGGTCCTCAGCGCCCGCCCGGACTACGCCGATAAGTCGGATGTTGGGCTGCCTAATGACCGTGTAGCAGCCAAGCCGACACAGGACCCTATTGTGTCCACCGTTCCTGGCTCCCCACAGCCTTTGCTGTCCTTCGGGGACCCTGGGTCTCCTCAGCCTGATCCCGGGGATTTCTCCCCTCTTTCCCTGGGCGATGCCAAGGATCTTTCTGCACCCCTGTCAGGTCTCCCTCCCTCCACTGGGTGACATCCCTTCACGGATGCCACCCCCATGTCGGGCCTGCCGCCTGTCAGGCCTCCGGTTCCAGGCCTGCCTGCTGGGCACCCTGCCAGATCGTCTGCCCTGGCATACCCCCTGGTTCATGGGTATCAAACCCTGTCATATCCGACACAGTCATACCCAGGTCCGCAGTACACGGTGCCTCATTACCCGATGCTGGCATCAGTCCAATATGGAATTACCTACTATAAGAACCTCTTTAGAAGATCTACTGTTACGGCAAGTTCTTATGTAGCTGTACTTTCCTACTGTGGTACCCGATGACTGAAATATCCGTGATAAAAAATAAGTTAAATCAAGAGAATTTTAACCACATGCCATGACAAGGATCTTCTTAGACTTAAAGACAATACCTTGTAAACTGGTTTGCACCTGTCAAACAAAGGACTCATTAAGTTTAAGACAGGAGTCCTTGCAAGCACATCATGACATTACAATTTCTCTCTATCTAAGCCACCATGAAGAAAATACAACTGTCATACCTGTCTACTGAAAGCCTTCAACTGCTCTCTGTTAACTGTGCTACCAGTTTTCAGTCTGTATCTGGTCATCAGTAACTCTCTGACTGACTCTTTGTGGACTGTGGCTTGCTTGTGTTTGATAAAGCTTTTGGTTGCTTTTTTCCAGTTTGAAAAGCCATAATTTGGATCAGCAAAAGCTGGCTCAAACTCTTTCTGAGAATGTTTTGCAAATAGCCAACAGGGGTAGCAGAATGCACATCGTTTCCTAGGAGAAAATATTAACCACTCTCTGTAGTGTTTCATTCCATTTTTAAAGTGTTATAATACCACTCACGCGAAACATTCGTTTGTCATTTTTCTTCTCCAGCAACTGCCATGCAAACCTGGCTGGCATGGTCCCTTCTGTAATATGTCTCCAATTACATCAGTACTCATGTGACGGTTGATATATAGAGCAGGATCTGTTGAATATTTGCCTAGCTGATCTACTGAAATGTCACCACCATCATCAAGTGCTTGGTAAGTGGAAGTGGGCTGTGTGGCCTGTGTTTCATCATGGTTGTTACAGTCTTCACATTCAATATCAGAATGTGACATAACGTCACAAGGACTTTGTACATCAACATTTGAACAATCAGCATGCTCAGATATGCCATGGACCAAGGTTTCTGATGCAGATTTCGAGATGACATCATGCATCTCAAAGGTTGCTACTGCAGAAGACAAATTACCATTATCGACAGATTCGTTCACTATATCATGTACCATATCACCAGATAGACAACTTATTTTTGATTGTGGTTCCCCGATATCTTCCACATCACAACTTGCCTGTGAAGAGGTGGATTTGTTTGACTGCAACAACATAGATATATCCTGCCAGCCCTTTTCTTTTACTGACTTTCCTGAATGCTTACTGCTAGTATGTGCTCCTAACCTATCTCTTCTGATTGTTATATTACAATATGAGCAAACTGTTTTTCTTTAGCCAGGGGTTCTTTTGACATCTTGGCCTTGTTTCAAGTATGATTTCAGTCACAGTTGCAATGTGATTACTGTACCAAGTGTCTGGCAATGAATCTATCAATTAATAAAATATTCAGCTGAACACCTACATTACAAACAAGTATTACTCAAAAACATTTTGAAATACAGAACATTTGTTATCGGAATACTTAGTAGTGATCAAGCAGGATGCAAACTAGAGTCATCACCGATTAACACTGGGCAGTATATAAGTATTGTGTTACCTGCCTAGTTAACAGTGGTCATCATATAAGTCACAAACAAGCAGGAGACAGTTATGAAACATCCAGACTGGAAGTAATGCTTGGGATGTTGGACCTCCATAAACTTAAACAGGAGACTTGCTGTGATGGGATGGCCAGTCAAGGACCTTCTTAAATTTAAGACAGAAGGCCTTGTAAAACGAAACTGTCAAAGGACTCTTTAAGCTTAAGACAAGAGGCCTATACAAATAACTAACTAGTAACAGTGGTCGGCAATGCATGCAAACTTTTGAACAATTGTACAAAACAAATTTAAATTTTACTTTGGGTGCATCTTATTAACAGAAATAACATTGGCTAATTAAGCAGGTGTCCAACCATGTTATGTACTGAAAGTCTTATTTTTGGTGGACACTGGCCTACTTCAAATTTTGATTGACTGTTCTTGGTATTGACCACACTGCATTCTTCTACAATATGACAGGTAATTGTAAATTATGTATAAAGCTCGACTTGCGTGAGTCAATCAGATTAAGATGGTTTTGAAACATTCAAGTAGGACTAGAAAGACCTCTTCTGTCGTCATAGGTTGATCGCTGAGGTTTTGGTTATTCTGAATTATCAAGGCGACGACATCTCCCACGTCAGTCCTTCTCCCGGACCTTCAGATGGACATCTGTGGAGTGAAAAAACATATAGATTAGCATTACATGATACTTATCTCACTAAGTGTACTATTTCTTCGTTCACTTTCAATAGATGCCCACCCTTTGGATTAGTTGCTAGCATATAAAACAGTGGCACAGGTAACAGTTCCTAGTGGAATGAACTACCAGAAAAGGTGGTATCATGAAAATATGTCTTTTCAACAGCTTTAAAAGGGCATGGGACAAGTGACAGTGGGAAGCACATCATTGGGATACTGACACCCCCACCCATAACCAGGCAGAGCGCACAGACAGGAGTGGAAATTGGGGGCTCATTGCTCACTGTCGCTGTCTCTCTTTCATGTCCTTATCAGCAGGGGCCAGCCTTAGCTAGGTGCAAACTGTGCTCCTGCACCTTGGGGGCCCATACTTTTACCTTGAGGAAGCAAAACACATTTAAGAATGCCTACATTTTGTTACAAATGAAAGTGTTTACCAGCTAGTCAAAGAGGAAGATAACACTTCTACTGCTTCAAAAGGTGGGATCAGGCTCAGCTCTGCTGCAGTGAAAAAGATTAGTTTAAGCAAGTGCTAATGGCTATATGTTATACCTCCCTGCTTTCACAAACAAAGGGCTATATTGACAAGAGAACTTGTTTATAACCTTGACATTCATCTGAAACAATGAAATATATGACAAAATCTGTTTCAAAAGTACATGAGCACTCAAAATTAGGGATCTATCTTAACATTGTTCGGTGCCGACACTGAACTGCAGCTAAAAACATTTCTGACTGAAAAGAGAAAGAAAAAATGAGGAAACATCCCATATATCAGCTTCAATTTAGACTTTATAGAAACACTAAGTAATTTTGCCATTCTATTTGTCACTGAACCTCTGTTACATCTCCACAACAGAAACCAGTAACACAAATACAGTAACAAACAACCTTATAATAGGCGACCTAAGTTAAGGTACAAGTTCGGGTTCCCCGGGGGGGGTACTGAGCATTCCACAGGACACTGTTCTCCTATGGGGAGACTTCTCATCCCCACTGCTATGCTGCCACCTGGATGAACATGGGTGGCAGTGCAGCTAGGGACATCAGGGGAGGGAAGGATGGGATTTGGGTGCAACAGCACACCTAAGCACTCATGCACATCAATAGATCCCCTCTGGGTGCTGATGTCCTCGGGGACAGTGGAAAACAAGGAGAATGGATCCGTGCACCTGAAGATCAAGGGCTACCATGCAATGCAGGATCCCCCTCCACTGCCTGACCCGCCACTCACACCTCCCAACAAAACTAGAAGCTTGAGGGTAAGCTACCTCCACCTCATCCCCACCTGGGGTGAACAGCCAAGGCTCCATGGAAGAAGGAAGTAGTATCCAAGTTACCTGTACCTGTGATTATTGGAAATGACTTTCCAGGATTTACTGAGATAATCAAAGATGGAGTAAATCCTAATGTTTCAGCAGCTGTGTTGACAAGAGCTCAGCCAGAAAATCTCAGATGGTGGGGACTCTTCTTTTCGCTGATTTTGATTCAGACTTGTTTGAGCACAGCTTTAAGAACCGGAAGTCCAGGAAAGAAAAGCGACACCTGAAGAAACAGTGGCAACAAAAAACAGATGAACATAAGGGGTTAACATACCAAAATGCTGAAACTAAACTAATAACTGATTGTGATTTTCTTTCAGAGCAAGCTAACAAAGTTTCTCTCCATGGTTATTTTAAGCAGCTGGGGGTGAAATCAAAACAGGGTGATTAACTGGGAGAAAAAGGCAGTCTTTCTGTTTTTGTTATATTTGTCTTGTATAACTCTTAATTTACAAACAGTAATATTTTCAGAAATGCTTGACATTTTTTTATTGATTGTTGTGGTGCAGCAGTGTATAATTTCAGATTGTTTAAAACATTTGGTTATATTACTAAAGGTTTTCAATTTGCTTCCATTACTTGTAGTGTGTCTCTGAGTGTGTGTGCAATGCGTGCCATCAAATCAGACACCTTTTATTGTGCCACAGAATAATTGCAACAGTGTGAACCTGCTATCCACCGCACCTGCATGAATTTGTTTATGCTGCTTTAGAAAATGGGTATTAAAAATCAAGTAATTTGATTGGTCAGCTGGCACTGCACAAGCGTGGTCTATGTGGCAACAGACCCTGGGCATGAAGTAGCTCCAGTGCCAACTGCCCAATCACCCACCAATATCACGGAGTCAGCTATTTCTGTACCGCCAAAATCAACATTCCACTGTCAGTGTCTGCAAGTGATAGTTACTAGCATTAGTTTCTGTGGGCCACTAAAAAAACGTAATTTCAAAAAGTCAGATGTCTCACCCATCAACTTCGACCTCTATTTCGACCAGCAATTTTCAATCGAAGAATTGGAGCAGGAACCTGATATGTGACCTGCAAACAAAGAAAAAGGAAAAATCCTGTCAGCGGCGAGGCCGGGCGTCATGTAAGATTGACAGTCGATCAGCTCGATCAAATTGAAACTGACAGGGATGAGAAAAACACAAGAAAGAACACAGCTTGGGCTGTAGCTGTTTTACAGGACTGGGCAGCGAATGGAATCTGTCAATGAATTTAAAACTGAATACTTAAATACACTACTTAGGCAGTTCTACGGAGAAGTGCGAACAAGCAGCGGCAGCGAATACTCAGTGTCAGGGCTGTGTGGGATCCGAGCGGGCATAAACAGATATCTCAACAGCCCCTTGGTCACATGCTCTGCAAACATAATATCGGATGCCAGGTTTAAAAGCAGGAATAATGTTTTCATTAGCATCCTGAAACTGGACAGAAAGCAGAACAAGGACAAACCAGCCCATCATCCTGCGATTACAGAGGCGGACCTACAAAACCTCCGCTCCTCACCTTCTCCGTTTCCTGGCACTGTGCCAGGCCTAGTAAATCGTGTGTAGTTCAAGATACAACTACACATGGCCCAGCGTGGTCGGGAGGGATTACGGGAACTGATGCCTCAGTCATTTAATGTGAGTAAATAACTGTTTACAAATCATAAATTCATCCCAATCTCAAGGAAGCACTGTGTGTGTGTGTGGGGGGTCTGACAAGCTACCTTAAAAAATGAAATGCACTGAAATGCAGGTGGATGGACATGATTGATTGTGTGTGATGGGGTCAGGGTGAATCAGATGTGAAGCTGGGAGTACAGCATCACATTGGGCCCTGTTGCCTAGTGGGAGCGTGATGGACGTCGGCGTACCCACCCCTAGTCTGCCCAGTTTTCTTTCCTGCCTATTCTGTAGCTGTCTGTACAGTATGAGACAGATGCAAAGCAGGTTTTCCAGTCATGCTGTACTCCACGTGGGGTCTCACAAGTGAATGACACAGGCGCAACATCACCTCCCTCCTCCTGCTATAGATCCCCCTCCCTATGCATCCCAGCACCCTGCTCACTTTACCTGTTGCCCTGCCCCGCCACATTGAGATCATCAAGTATGATCAGCCCAAGGTCCCTTTCTTATTAGGTAATGGTAAATACCCCCCAAATCTTATACAGTCTCAGGTTTCCCTGCCCCAGGTGCATCCTCTGCACTTTCTGGCACTGAAACCCAGCTACCCTCCCTAGACCATGACTCTAGTTTCCCCAGATCTTTTGCACTCTCTCTACTCCCTCCCGGTCTCAGAGTTGCATATTTTTGAGTCATCTGCAAAGAGACATACCTTCCCTTCCAGTTGAGTTCCTTCACAATATCACTTATGAAGACCCTGAAGAGGACAGAGCCCAGTACCAATCCATGTGGTACTCCACTGATAACTCTCCCATCATCCAAGTGACTGCCATTTACCACCATCTCTGCCACCTATCATTCAACCAGTTTGATACCCAGTACATCAGCTTCTCCCCCACCTCTGCCTACTAAGGTTCTTCAGGGTTTTAAACAGCTGGTACAGCATTCCGAAATGCTAAGCAAAACAGGGGGTAATGCTGATCATTTTTGAGAGAGTCCATGACACAGTACACAACATTAATAAAACTATATAATTTTTTTTTATTTTGCTAATTGATCTGTGCCGAGTGCTATGCATTTTCACATCTGATCAGCACTTTCATGCGTCAAACTGTTAATCAGTTTTTTCAGCTTATTTAAAACCTTGGTTCTTTATCAGCCTCCTGTGTGGAACAGTGTCAAAGACCTTACTGAAGTCCAGACAGGCCACATCCACTGCCCTCCCCTGATCCATTTGAAATTTCCCTCGTTACCCAGTCAAAAAAATCTATGAAATTTGTCTGACATGACCTACCACCGTGAAGCCATGCTGCCAGTGGTCCTGTGTGTTTCCAGGTACTCCACCAGTCTTTCCTTCAGCAGGTACTCCATTGACTTCCCCACAACCAATGTGAAACTGACTGGACTGACATTATCGGCATCTTCCTTGCTACCACTCTCGTGCAGCAGGACCACGTCAGTGCTCCTCCATTCCTCTGGATCCACTCCCATTTCAAATGAGGTGCTAAATAATACTGCCAAAGGGGCTGCTAGCACCATGCTCAGTTCCTTAAGTACACTTGGGTGAATCCCATCTGGCCCCATCTTTTTGTTTTTTCTTTTAAGGGCTTCCAACTCCCCAGCAGACTATCTCTGTCATAAATGGTCTCGTGTCCATTCCCTCCTCCCCCCGGTGTCTGTTAATGCATGACGGTCCTGCTCCCCTTCCACTCTGCAGATTAAGCAGAAATATTTGTTTAAACAGCACCATTCTTAGTGCTCCACAGAAACAAGAGGAAGCTCCCTTACCTCCATGGGAGCTCCTCTGTAGTAAAAGCAGCCTCTATAATTATGCACCAAAAGGAAGGGATCATAAATTGCCACCAAAGGGCTAGCAGCGGGATCCCGTTCCACCTCCCTGTCGCTGGCCACACCTCCTCACTCTGACATTTTAGGGCGCAGCTATAGGGAGAGTGCGGGGGTGTGCTCCACTGAAGTGTATGGAGCATGATTTTAAAACACAGTTTTCGACTGTTTAAGTGGTCATTTGGTAAAACCGGAACCAGGGTTCAACTAACACAAATCCTGGAGCACTGCTGAGAACCAACAATTAAAATTATGTTAGGGTCATGGGAAAAGTGTATAAAGTCAAGAAATCCAAAGTTAGGTTTCTTAAGTCCATCAGCCCTACTGTACCCATTCTCTGCAAGTATGGCACTTGGGGTTCGTAGTTTGGGTAACAAACAATTTGTCAAAAAAACCCTGTCCGCAGGATTTAGCAGAACAATCACAGATAGAATGATTAACTTGTAAACTCTAAATCTGAATTGTCAGGCTTTGTGTGTTCTGTCCCTGTCCCCAACACCATTTTTGCAATAATCAGTAATATGGATTGGTTATAAGCAGAGGCCCAGTTCCCTAATGACAGTAAATTTCATTTACGATCACCTATGGGGCTGGCAGTATAGCCTAAAGGTTAGAGTAACAAGCCGAGAATGAGCTTGGTACATCCATCAGATCTATTAAGTCGACAGAGGAGGACCACCTGGCCCATCTAGTCTGCTCATTTACCCTATTCCCCCCACATCCCGTCTACCCTTTTTTCCCTACCATTAGCTTTCCCTTGTGTTGAGTTGCACAACCTCCACTTGCATACTGTGTGACTGAGCAAGCTACTAAGTCACTGAAGCTCCCCAGTGCTCCCGGGTCGACCCCTGAAAACAGGTACTTATGCCTAGCAGGCCTTACCCAGTTGCCAAAGAATAATTAAAAATAAATTAATAATAATCATACCAGGACAGTCCTAGTTTGGGTTACTTTGTCCTGACAAAAAGCAGGAAAAATGGAATATCCCCTAATCCAAGACAACAGAAAATAAACTTCTTACTTTTATTAGAAAGAGACAGATAACTAAACTTAACTGAAATATGGATTAGGTGAATTATGTAATGAAAATCACTTTAAACAAGCAAAAAAGTAAAACAAAAAGTCTCAGTGTTGACAGTATGGACAACACCTGTTGAAGCTGACAAAATACAGCCTTGGTGAAATACTGTTTTGCTACATAACGTCGAGATTTGGTCTTCATGAAAGGTGACAACCCCATAAGATGGCCAAACACATCTCTGCTTCCTCTAGATGGATGTGAGCCAGATCACGTACGCGGAACGATGTAGGGTAGGCAGAATCAATTTTGCAAGATCGATACCCTATTCTATCTCTACACTTTCTTATAATTTGCAGGGAAAGACTAAAAACCAATACTGTAAATTACTGTCGGTCGACTCTACCTGAATCCCTCCTCAGTCCTCAGCCATCCTCACAGTCACTCGAAGGCTACAGAAAAATTGTCGGCTAAGACCACTCTGCTTCTCCTGCCAGCTCGCGCTAAATCAGCATGCTGCTCGGTGAATCGTGATAGGCTGCGCCTGCTACACATCATGTGCAGCCAATCAGGAATAGCCACACCGAGCAGTCAGCACCAAGGGCATTTTTTTTGTACCCCCCCCCCCGCCGCATGAGCCAGGTCTTCCTGATCCACGGTCCACACAAAAAAACGAAAAAAAAAATTAAAGGGAGAGTTTAAAAGTCCCGGTTAAAATAATATTTCTCTTGGAGGAGGCAATCTATGCCACTGCTGTTGGGTATGATTATGAATCCTATTGCAGACATGGACAGTACTGAATTCCAAGATGTCAACATACTCAGCATTTGCATCAGAAACTATAGTCTACTTTACGTCCCCTGCTCTTCTTGTTTTCCGTTCAGACCGTGAATTTATGAGGCGAACGTATAAATCAGCAGCATTCTGTACCAACATGTACAACCTGTTTCAGATATAACAATATATATTGCATTAGCACTGCGTGTGTTCTAAAAAGTTTGCCCAAACAGGGGTTAAAGACAAACACAGGAACTGGACAAACTAATTGACTGGAATGAGAAATAACGTAGTGTCTTAATGCACCCAGTTTATCACCTGTTGACCCTTAACCATCAGTAACCAAAGAAACACAAACATAATGTAGTCATAGGCACTGCAGTAGATAACATGTCACATTACTAGAATCTATTGTCAAACGCAAGGAAACGTCTGCTTATTTTTGCATACATTTATGCAGTCCAGCAGGCTGTACTAGAGATAAATTAGTGGATAGGTGAAACTTACCCGTTTAAGCTTTAACTCGAAAGAGCTTTAGCAATCAAAGTTTGAATATTCTCTCCCATGGCTAACGGCCATTCAACATTAAGGATGCAGGCAGCGTGATTAAAACGCATTCCCTATTGTAAATTCCGAATAGCCACACCGAGCAGTCAGCACCAAGGGCATTTTTTTGTACCCAGCGTGAGCCAGGTCTTCCTGATCCACGGTCCACACAAGTTGGTAAAAAAAAAACGAAAAAAATCGAAAAAAAAAAAATTAAGCGGATCGTTTAAAAGTCCCGGTTAAAATAATATTTCTCTTGGGGCAACATTTACCCTTCTCAATCTACACCACTGCTCTGTGTCCTGTTCTCCAGCCAGTTTTTACCCAGGCTACCACACTGGGACCCACTCCTAGGCTGGATACTTTGTTTATTGATTTTTTGTGTGGGACTGTGTCAAATGCCTTGCTAAAGTTTAGGTAGGCCATGTCCACAGCCCCTCCCTGATCTACTACTTTGGTCACACAGACAAAGAAATCTATTGGATTCATCTGACATGACATTCCTGCTGTGAATCCATGCTACCTTGAGTCCTGTACCCCGCTGGCCTTTAGGTACTCAACACTTCATTCTTTCAGAAGTGATTCCATCATTTCTCTATCACTGAGGTCAAACTAACAGGTCTGTAGTTTCCTGCCTCTGCTTTCCTCTCACTTTTGTGAAGGGAATTACATCCTCCTTCCTTCAGTCCTTGGGTACCACACCATCCTCCGTTGATTTATTAAAAACAGTAGTCAGTGGTGTCACTAGTTATCATCTTAGCTCTTTTAGAATTCTGGAGTGAATCCCATCAGGGCCCATTGCTTTGTCCACCTTCAGTTTTAGGAGTTCTTTCAGAACCCTTTCTTCTGTGAATGGACTGGTAACGACCACCATATCCAGAGTGCTTATATTGATTGGATTAGGTACCTCCCCCTCCTCTTCTTTTGTGAATAGTGAGCAGAAGTATTCATTCCATATCCCTGCTTTTTCACTGTCACCTCTGCCCACCCACCCTCCCCTTTATTAAGCCTCACTATTCCTTCCTTGGTTTTCTTTGCTCCCTGTTATATCTATAAAAGGTTTTATCCCCCCTTCTTAACCGAGTTGGCTATCTTTTCCTCTGGTTTGGGCCTTTGCTATTCTGACTGTCTTCCCCACTTCCTTCTGCCTTAACTGGTACAGGTCTGTGTCCTGCTCCATCTGTGTTTCATTATACTTCCCGAATGCTACTGTTTTCTCTCTAACTTTCCCTGCCACCTCTTTTGAGAACTATAGTGTTTTTTTCCTTCATTTTGATTTGTTTTTTTTTTGCTTCACACAAAGGCTTGTTTCTTCTGTGATGGCATTTCTGATGATTCCCCCTTGTTCCTCCACCCCCTCCTTCTTGCCCATTTGCTAGTGCTTTTCTAAGACAGTCTTCCATTTTATAAAGTCAAGGCAAGGGGATTTTTTTTTAAAACACCCAATCCCAGAGGCTCAGGGCACTGTACAAAGAGACAAAACACATCTTTAAAGTAATATATAAAAGAAAAAAGTGCAGAATAATAACACATCATATAAACATCATACACACTCAATCAAAAATTAATAATTCAGTCCTGAAATCCCTGGGAAAATAGGAGGGCCTTAAGGTGGGCCTTGAATACCTCCAAGGTAGGGCCCCCTTAACCCCAGGGGGCAGCAAATTCCAAACGACATGGGTAGCAACACTAAAAGCTCTGTTGCCAGTCGATCTCAGCCTCATCCTAGGAATCACCAGGGAGCTCCTACAGGAGGAACAGAGGGGACAGACAGAGAGGGCAGGTACAAGAAGGTCTGACAGATAACCAGGACCCTGCCCATGTAGGGCCTTATAGGTGAGATGACTCACCTTAAAGAGGATCCTCCACCTAACTGGCAGCCAGTGCAGCTTATGTAGTACTGGTGTAATGTGGCAAAATTTCTGCTGCCCAGTAAGTAACTGGTCATCTGTATTCTGCACTAGCTGCAGTCTGTGGAGAGACCCTCCTGTGACCCTGAGGTAAGGTAGAGCACATTACAGTAGTCAAGCCTCGATGTAACTAAGGCATGTATCAAGGTGGGGAGGCTCAGTAGTGGAACAAAGGTCTTTATCCTGGGGATATTTCTGAGATGGAAAAAAACAGGATTGGACCATGAAGGATATTTGTACCTCCATAGTCAAATTGCTATCCAGAATGACACTAAGATTACGCACCCAAGAGGGGGTCTTCAATGAAACAGATTCCAGAACAAGTCCAGTCACTGATTCAGAGGCCATCCTATCATGCACTCTGTCCGACTCCACCACCAATACCTACGTCTTATCAGGGTTCAGTTGCAACCAGCTGGAGGTCATCTAGTCGTTAATCTCCGCCAGGCAGCTGTTTAGCATGTCCACCACATTGGATGTTCCTGGGGCAAAGGAAAGGTATAGCTGGGTATTATCAGCATAGCAATGAAAACCCAGGTCATACTTCCTAATGAGCCCTCCTGGGGTAGCATGTACACTGTAAACAACATTGGAGCTGGTACCGATCCCTGAGGAACTCTGCAAGATAGGAGGCTAGGGGTGGAGGAGGAATTTCCATCACAACCCGTTGCCTCCTGTTAGTAGGAAAGGACTCAAACCAGTTGAAGACAGTACAGGTGAGTCCACAGAGCTCCCTAAGACAGTCAAGAAACACACAATGGTCCACAGTGTCAAATGCTAAAGAGAGATCTAGAAGAACAGGAATTGTCTTAGCCCCCTTGATTTCTTGCCCTGAGGACATCATTCAACACCCGAACAAGCGCAGTTTCTGTGCTATGCCTAGCCCAAAACCCCAACTGGAAAGGTTCTTACAACTCATAAGTCACGAAGTGCTTTTCCAACTGAAGAACCACTACCTTCTCTACTCCCTTTGCTAAAAAAGGAAGGTTAGAGATAGGTCGGTCATTTGCCCTGACCTCCGGGTCCAATGATGGTTTCTTTAAGAGGGTCTCACCAATGTCTCCTTCAAGGCATCAGGGAAGACTCCCTCAGATAAGGAACACCAGACAATCAGAGCAAACACTGGGCCAATGGTGTCAATGCATCTCATTAAAAAAAGCATTGGCACTGGGTCCAGTTCACAAAAGGTGTGCTTCAGACTGGTTGCCACCCCAGTGACCTCACTTACCTCAACTGGTCGAATCTCCCCCCAACCCAACGGAGTGCACTCAGAACACTTCAGGCAACCACTGCTAGCTATGACATTGCTGACTGAAGAAACCACCTGCTGGATAGTGGACACTCTGTCCGAGAAAAAATGAGAAAACTCATTGCATTCAGCATTAGTAAAAACCTTCTTTGGCTGTAGACAAGAAGGATGAAGTAGCCTGTCCACAGTCTGAAAAAGTAAAGCTGGTGGGTTCTTCCTGGCAGCAATCTCCCTAGACAGGAACACTGCCTTCTTATGGTTGATTGCCCCGGTATGTATTATAATGTACATGCAGGGTCAGTTTGTCCCCCCCCAGGCTGGACCTTCTCCATCAGTGCTCTAACCTCTGACCTTTTCTCTTCATCTCCCTGTGGTCCCCGTCATATCACGGAGACCTCCGGTAGGAAGACTTGGGTCATACATGGACAGGTGTGAGGGAGTCTATGGTGTTGGATAGCACCTTATTATAGGTGTCAACCCCAACACCAACACCTCTAATGCATGCATCACCCACACTAGATAAATCATCTGCCACCAGAAAACTCTCAGGAGTAAATGCCCGTAAAGGGCACCAGCTCATCATCTCAGTAGGGAGAGGGCATCTAGCAGGAGCCCCGAACATGAACTGTACCATGCAATGATCGGTCCAAACCACCTGATCCACTTGATCAATCTTGAGATTATATATTTCAAGCCCCAGTGAGAACACCAGGTCCAACATGTGGCTGTTCAGTACCCTCACTTTTGTATGGCTTGATTCTACAGCTGTGTTTATCATGAACCACACTGTTTGGTGGTCACTTGTTCCCAGATGGCTACCCACTTATAAATTTGAGATCTTCCCATTTGAGAGTACCAGGTCTAAGATTGCTCCCTTCTGAGTGGGTTCCAACACTAGCTGTCTGAGGCATGACCCCTGTAGGGCATCAAGAATGACCCTGCTCTTGGATGTGGCTGTAGTAAAGGTGCTCCAGTTAACATCTGGCATCTCAGGCTCCCCATCATCAATATCTCCTATTTTTCTGCCATCCTAAGGATGTCTTCTATCACTTTCTTGTCCATTTCCTCCCCCTGAGACTGGGGTCTGTATACAACCCCCGTGTAGATTGTGGTGCCATTTCCTGTCTCCAGGGTGACCCACAGTGCCTCTTCTCCTTCCTGTTTACCCTTTATTTCCATTGCTTTGATCCATTCCCTTACTTAGAGAACTACTCCCTCTCCTCGTCTACCCTCCCTGTCCCTCCTGTAGACTGTGTAAGCTGGTATGTTGACATCCCAGTCATGGTTCTCTATGAACCATATGTCTGTGACTGTCATGATATCCAGGCATCCCTCTTCCATCAAGGCCACTAGATCCAGGAGCTTGTTACCCAGGCTATGGGTGTTGGTACTCATTGCCCTCCATTTTTGATGGCCTTACCAATTTATTCCCATCCCTGTTCTTACTGCCTTTCCCTATGTCTTCATTTACCCTTGCCCTTCTCCCTATCGACTACTCTGTCTTGGTGTTTAACTCACTAACTACCCTGTTTTTTTATGGGGGGGGTGCTAGGATTTCCCTGCTCCTTTTTAGTGCCTCCCCTCTTGGCTAGTTTAAATGCTTGCCAATGAAAGTGACTGATGGAATAACATCTTGCCAATACTGTATAATATACTTATTTTGAAGGATAAATTTCCATTGGCCTGGAAATGCTTTGTTATTATTCCAATACTTAAACAAGCACTTCAGTATGGCTCTATATGGCATTTATTGACTTCAAAGGTGCTTTGGATACAGGATCTCACTCCCTATTATGTGAAAAAATGTACATGTTAGGCACTGACCACACAATACTAAGAATAATATTATTTTTGTATTCAAAAACCTGAACACTGATTAGCTATGATGCAAAGGGAAATGCAACTCCTTCATTTAGGTCAGATATGGGTGTGAAACAGGAATAACTTTTGGTGCCCCTCCTTTTCAACCTTTTTATAAATGACCTCCCATGTAGCCTGGATTTGACAAATGGTCATTAACCTCCTTAAAAGTTATCGAGTTCCTTGTATGCTATATGCTGACTATTTGGTCATTGTTTCAATATCATCTATTGGTTTGAAAACTAAAATTGGAGATGCGAAATGCCTTTTTTTAAGAATCAAAATTAATTATTAATATAGCGAAAAGCAGGGTGCTAATCTTTATGTTTGGGAATAATAAAACATACTTGGAAATTGGATAATGAATCCATAATGGTTTTACATTGGCACTGGGACTCACAGCATACTGGAACATGGTGGCTGTGCTGGACTGCCTGTAGTAAGGGGGGAAGCATTTGTCAGCAAATCTATTTATTTTAACAAAATATTTTATTGGTTAGTTAGTTGTATAGTTCAGGATTGGGAGACTAGTTAGGGGTTATTAGTGAGGTAGCAATAGGAATTTAGTTTTATTATTTTTACGGCTATGGGCGTAGCCCAGCAGATGTTTTGCATTCAGAAAAGGGCTGATTTCATTTTTGCTACCAAATAACATGATAGAGTGTTAAAAATAAATTCCTCTGCTGAAGCCTCATTACTACACTGCCTGTGTGCGTGTATATAGGAAACTGTAAAGTATTATTTTTCCCCTGACTAGAGGAGTTAATTGAGCCCACATAAAGTTAACTCATTATCTTCTGGCAGTCATTCTGTCTCAGATTACCAATGAATAGTACAGACATCATAGAAAGCTATTGGAAGTAGAATGGGTTAAACACTTCCTGGAGCTTTCCGTAAAACAAATAAGATCTACTGTGCCCTCATTAAGCCATTTGACACCACCATTCAAAGAGCAGTCATTCTGCTACTTTGCAGGACATTCCATTGCAAAGAGTCCCAGTGATGCCTGTTTCTAAATAATATATCAACTTCATTTTCTCAGGCAGGCAGTTCTGGGCTACTGTTTATATTTTACAGAATGTTCTTAAGCAGCAATTTGTGGCTATAGGTGTTTACAACTAAATGATAGTAACCACATTTTCTTCACTTGCAAATAGGTAGGCATGTGTGTGTTTAATTTTTGTTTGACTCGGGATACACATAGAATCTGATCAGTTCATAAGATGCAGTATTGTGATTAAATGAACTGATAAATGGGGACTTTAGTTTCTTTTACAAATTCATTTTTCTTGACCATGGATATACTAAAACCAAAATTTCTCAACAAGTGACTTGGTTTGGGGGGAGGAGTTGACACAAGCAGAATGGGACTTCATGGATGGGGGAGCTCATGGCATGAAAATGTATGATGGCATTAAAAGCTTAATGGTATGGATGTAGAGGCACCAATATTTGAGCATGAATTGGTAGAGGACTAAGTGTGACTTGAGGCAGGGGATCATCAGGAATTGAGTGAGTCTTGATATTTTTAGCATAATGGTTTTCTGAAACTTCAGCCTTCAATGGGTTAGACTCTGCATTGATCTGTAGAGAATTTCACCAAGTCACATGCAGTGGGGTATGATAAAAAACAGATCAACAGACTTGGACCAAAGCTGTAAAACCTGGACTAGGCACAGCTTGTGCAAATATTGTTGATCCACTCACTCCAGATGATCTGGTCTGGCTTTTACCTATCTGGTATGGTCCTGACACTTCCATTTTCAACCACGCCAAGGAAGAGTTGAAAAACAGACTTCAGGAGCGGACCAGATATGTAAAAGTCAGACTGAACAGTGCAGCCAGAGTGGCTGGACCAGCAGTATTTGTGCAAGCTGCACCCAGTATGGCCAGTTTGGATTTTTATAGAACTGCTGTGGTTCAGGTCTGTCAGTCCAGTTTTTAATTAATCAATCTTTATTTTATACTGAAAGGTATGTGAGCAAAAATGCCCATTTACACAAACGTCCAGTTAAGCATAAAAAGAGAACAGAACACCAGGTCAAACAATTACATAGTAAAATACAGTATAAACAGGTCTAACATAAACAGGTCTAATATAGAGGTCTTGAGGGATAGACAGAAGAAAAGGGAAGCAAGTAAATAACAGTGACAAATTTACAGTATGGGATGTAGATGGAGGTACAATTCAGGAACATGAACAGTTCAGTGATGCGTTGAAAAGAAGAAGTGCAAGTCCTGCAGCACCCAGATCCTGAATGCCAACAAGCATTCCCGCTGCACGATCTGCCTAGGCCCCAAACACCAGGTCAGGACTGTGCACCCTACCAATCCTTCAACCAGGCCACAGGGATTAGGCATCAGAAAAATCTCAAAGCCCACTTGCTGGAGAACTGCCTAGCTTTGATGCAAAAGTAGCTGCAGAATCTGAGGGAAAAAGGAGGAGCTTCACTTCTGTAAGTATCCCTACTGCCAGGTCTCCTACTGCTCCAGTGGATCAGATCATGTCCTTCCTGTCTGCTTTACTCATGGTGCAGTCAGGGCTCTTCTTGGATGACAGAACCCCTATTGTGCTCCTTAGGCCTATATCTTCTTCAGTATCTCTCACCAGCAGCCAGGTCAATAAGTCACTCCCCAGCCCCACAGAGGAGTGCACAGTCACAGCCAGTAAGCTGGAGTCCAGCTCCACTGTTGTCTGCATGGCCCAGGCTGATAAGTCAGACATTAGCTTTTCTGACATCTGCATGGCCACGGCTGATAAGTCGCTCCCCAGTTCCTCTGGGGACTGAACAGCTGAGGTTCTCCAGTCAGGGTTGCAGGATATCCCCAACATAGAGTTGAGCCAGCTGCTGGACATGCAACAGTCTGTAGAGGGTTCTTCACTCCTACTGACCCAACCAGACCATCCAGGCTTGCCTGAAGATGAAGGGCCTGAGGTGGGCATTAATCTGAAGGTTTCCCCTCCTTTGTCAAGTCAGTCTCTTCCTGGTTCACCCACTGGGCCTATTGTTAATCCCTCCAGGGACCTTCAATTGGGACCTCCTCAGCCCAAGCCCCCTTGGAGAACTAGGTTCCGCCATCTTGGACTCCAGCTCCCCAGATGACGGCAGGTCTTCCATCAGGTTCTAATCATACCCAACACCAAGTGACCCTTCACCAGGTGACCCTTCACTGGGTCAGGGTATGTCTGGCACTCCAGCCATTCCTCAAATGCTGGATGGCCTTCTGTCAGACCATCCGGCCTCTAAGTGTCAAATCTTCCAGTGCCGGACATTTCTGTGCCTGATCCAGTACCAGCCCCTTCGATTGTCCCTATGGGGCTGATGCCTGGTCCTTCTGGACCTTTGCCAGGCCTTCAGCCCCACCTCCTGACAGGCCTTCAGCTCCACCTCTGGCTAGAACTATGGGCAATGTTCCAGGCTATCTGCCCCAACAATACCCAATGTACCCTTTGCTGGGGTATCCAACGCCTGGTCATAAACCCCATTATGTACCATAGTACCAGATGTCAGGCTATGTCTAATCAAGGGTATGCTCCTTCTGGCTTTCTCTATACCTATCAGGCTCATGGATACCCTCAATATCAGACACTAGGCTATCCATTATGCCAGCATCCTCCTCCACCACCTCCTCCTCCTCTGCCTCAGCCTCTGCCTCTGCCTCCACAGAAACCTCAGTCCAATATCCAGGCAATGTTTCAGACCCTGATTCAGGAGGCCAGGACTTAACTAGCCTCAGAGATTGACTGTTGGAAATCAGTGGCAGCCTCTACTCCCACAACAACTAGATCAGCCTCTCCTGTGGATTGCCACCTTTCCGGAGAAGGCTCCTCTAGACACCAGGTCAGGGATAAATCCAGGACACTCCTCTAAAAAGGGTTCAGACCTCCACCAGGCACTCTTTGGTCTCTGACTATGACTCATCCTCCAGCTTTGATATGCATACATCAATAGAGCCTCAGCCTAAGAAGTCCCCAAAGTCCCCTCTGGAGGACCCTTCCTTTGCAGAATTCCTCATAACTATACAAAATGCCTGTGGCTGGGCTATCCAGGAACAGGATCAAAAGTGGAAAAGGCTTGCGGTGCATCTAGACATGACTGACACAGCTCCTATGCCCATATTGCCTTGGACTAGGCCCCATGAAGACCTGATGTACTCTATCCAGCAACAGCCTTCCTCCATTCTGGCTGTTTCAAAAAAGGCAGACAGGATGTACCACCCCCAATTGGGGTCACACACCTTTCTGGCCATAATAATGCAGACTCAGTTGTTATCACAGCTGCTGTCCATGACTGGTCTTCTAAACCTAAATATCTGAGCATGTCTCCTGATAAGGAGTCTAAGCAGTTGGACAATTTCGGTCACAAGATCCAATCCTCCTCCTCCATTTGCACTCTCAGGTACCTTAATTATGTGACTCATATGGTTTCCTACCAGAAATCTTCCATGGCCTCACTCAAGTCCAAGCTGGAAGCTATCCAGGACCACAAGCTTAAGGCTGAAATTACCAAGACTGTGAGAATGGCCAAAATCTCCTGTCATCATGCCCTCTGGGCCACTTATGACACAGTAGACTCAGTTGCTCACATCACAGCCACTGCTATCTGCATTAGGCGACATTCGTAGCTCAGGATTGCTGGCCTGGCACAAGATGTCCAGACCTCCATCGTGGATGCCTTTTTTAGGGGATCCTTGTTATTTGGAGGTGACACCAAGAATATTATCACTGAATTGCAGGACCATGGTAAATCCATCCGTGACGTCCGCTTCATGTACCAAGGAGATTACAAAGACAAACAGCATTTTCATCAGCAACAAAGATGCCAGACGAAAGAGGTCCCCGGCAAACACTAGGTCCAATGCTGGTATTCAGCATCAGGAACCCCTACTCCCCCTGCCCAGTTCAAGAAGCCCCCTGAGGAGCTGCTGGCTTCCTCCTCCTTGGCCCTCCTGACTCATGGGGGCCCCCCTGCCTCCTCCAGATACTCTAGGGGAACCAGTGGGGGGGGAGATTTGCTCTCCACCTTCTGGGGTCACAGGACATAACCATGGACCCATGAATCCTTCAGTTACTAGCAAGAGGTTACACCATAGAGTTCCTAGACAGGTCTCTGGACAACCCCCCATGCCTCTTCCATTATCCTCCAAGGCACCTGTCTCTGACAGGGGGCAAGATCCATGCTGTTCTGAAAAAGTCAGCCATAGAGCCTGTGGCTCTGGCACTGACAGGAAGAGGCTACTACTTCCATTTCTTCCTAGTGCTCAAAAAGAGGGGCGACCTAAGACCCATCTTGGAGCTCAGCATGCTCAACCAGTACATCGAAGTACAAGAGGTTACACATGCTCACCATTCAGGGACTTCTACCCCTGCTTAACAAGGGCCATTGGCTTTGTGCGCTGGACATGCAAGATGCTTATCTGCACATCCCTGTCTTCCAGGCCCACCACCGCTTTCTTTAGTTTGCCTTCCAGGGGGAATATTACAGTTCAAGGCTCTCCCTTTTGGTCTATCCTCGGCAACTCAGGTTTTCACCAATTCCCAGCAGTGGTGGCTGCTGCCTTGTGCTGCAGAGGGATCTAATTGTGCCTGTATCTGGATGACTGACTTCTGTCAGTCCCATCACAGAGCAGTCTGAGGGAGTCCCTCTCCTTCATCCAGTACCTCTTTTCCAGACTTGGAATAACAGTCAGCTATCCCAAGTCCCATCTCTCCATCCCAGCACCTATAATTAATATGGGGCAGTGCTGGATACAGTCCAGGGCAGGGCCTTCCTCCCATTGCACAGAGGGGAGACCATGCAGGAACAGGCCAGATTAGTGGCAAACTCACACTGGACCATGCCCATTCAATCCTCCATCTTCTCCAGCTGATGGCTGCTGTGATCCCTACCATTCCTCTAGCCAGACTGCATATGAGGGTGACCCAGTGGACTCTTTGTATCCAATGGGATCAGCAGCTGGACAACCTGGACCACAGGGTCCTAATGTCTGGGTACATGAAGAAGGATCTTCTTTGGTGGCAGGAGTTGTCCAATCTCTCCATGGGGGTTCCCCTTTCAACCCCCTGCTCCTACCATGATCCTTACAACAGATGCTTCATGTCAAGGCTGGGGAGCCCACCTAGGAGACCATCAGACCCAGGGAACATGGTCTCAGCTGGAAGCGTCTCTACACATCAATGTGTTAGAAATGAGGGCAGTGCTGTATGCCCTCCAGACCTTCCAGCCTCTTCTTTGTCCAGGGACACTCCTAGTTCAGACCAACAATATGTCTGTGGTCTGGTACCTGAACAAACAGGGAGGCACTCTCTCGTACCCTTTATGCCGGGAGGCGATGTGAGTGTGGTACCGGGCAGTCCAGCACGCCCTCCGCCTGACTGCTCTCCATGTGCTGGGTGTCATCAATGTCCTGGCAGACAGTTTCAGCCACACCACTATCAGGGCTCACAAGTGGGAGCTAAATCAAGAGGTGGTCGAAAGCTTATTCGACCTGTGGGGTCGGCCAGAATAGACCTCTTCATCTTACCATCCAACGCAAAACCACACAAATTTTGCTTGATCGTTCCCAGGCATGGTGTTTTCTGGTGAGACGCACTCTCTCTTTGCTGGACAGGGAGGTTCTTGTATGCCTTTCCTCCCTTCCCAGTGCTTCAGAGGGTTCTCCTGAAGCTACAAGTGGAAGGGGCTCACATGATTCTAATAGCCCCTCTTTGGCCTCATCAGATTTGGTTCCCTCTGCTTCAACAGCTATCGATGGAACCCCCAGTACCTCTGTCTCTCTGCCATGATCTTCTGACTCAGGAGCAGGGTAGACTGGTGCATCTGGGCCTCAGATCCCTCCACCTGCATGCATGGCACCTGTGGACATATGTGGAATAACTCCCATTGTTATTATTTTTTTACAAGAATTGTCAACTGTGCAGATGCATTTGTAAAAAATGAATTATAATAGTAAGACTTTTTGAAAAGTTATTTGACTTATCATACTCATACTTGTCCACCCACTTACTCAGTCTCCTTCTTGTTTCTGTCTTGGCACTAACTAATTCCTGTGGCTTCATATCAAGGGGTTGTTGATTTTCATATTGCGTGTTCCTGGGGTGGAGCAGCAATAAAAGATAAACTATGCAATACCCTCAATAACACACCTACCCCAGTTTATTTTTACCTAACGCCCAGTTTTAGGCCTTGTACAGTAAGATCTTTCTTCAAGAGAACAACTTGTAATGAAATGTGTAAGAGTTACATTGACATTTGGGTATATGCACTTTTATATGATACTAATTATGTATGTGTGCTGTATAGAAATCTCTAAAAAAAACAATTAAACACATCAAATGTCTTCCTAAATTTATCTCCACATTGTGTTTATCTTCCACCTTGTCACAGCATATACAGTAGTTGTCTCAGCAGTGTTTGCAATGAAGGTACAATACCTTCATGTATATGATGGCCAGGTTCTGTTGAGTTGATTGCTATAATAGGGCATAAAATAAAATGTGAAACATATAGGTAACTGTAATACAGATGGTGGTGTTATTTTAACATCTGCCCTTTCTCAATGTACCGTACTTTGATTGAGTTAGTGTATGCAACAACAATTCATGTTTATGTTTAAGCCCATGGAACACCATTATCTAGTTAATGCATTTACAGTCACAATGGCTCTGCCAGAGCTTGTCTAGTTACTGTAGGTAAATCTATGAGGTGAACTAACATCTGGACAGGGTAGGTGTGGAGGAGTTTGGCCGGTGTGAGACGTTGATGGTCTGACAGTCTCAGTTCCTGGTTCTGGAGATCTAGAAAGTGTAGTACCTCTGCTGCATCTCCAGTTGTAAAAGGGCCATGGTTTGGAGTGTTGTGCTAGACAAGGCATTTGCCAAAGGGAGAATAAGACACCTTCCAGTTCCTGGGTGGCTGGTGATGGTCTGTGTACAGGAACTGAGTCAGGCGTTGGATGTTATATCAGGTACACCGAGCAGAGGAGGAAGCCAACTACTGCCCGGCTGATTAGATACGAATGACTTCTCTACTATTACCGGGAGTGGTGAGAGCCTCCTGTGGTTTTGTTGTAGGTGTGGCCGGGAAACAGGATTTTGGTGAACTGTATTAACTAATGCGGCAGTGTGCCCCCCCTTCTGAATGTGAGAGCTATGGGAGGGGGGAGAAAATGCTGCATTGAATGATTGGCTGTGTAAGTACTCTTTCTCCTATAAAAACCTTAGCTCATGGTGGATTGAAGGGTGTGCTATTGCTTCAGTTGAGCTTCAGAATTAAAAACTGGTGGTTAGACATAGCAGGACTTGAATTGACATCAGAGGATCCAGGAGCAGACAGTGGTGAGAGCCTGGACTGCAAGAGATTGTTTGATTCTGCTCTGTCTTGGAGGCTGTGCATGTGATTGGAACGGAGGAGGCAGTAGTGACTTATAATCAGGCCGTCACTGTCGCCTTTGATTCAATCACACTCATTCATGTCTGACCCTTTTCTACTTACTGGAGACCTCCCTGGTTTGATGGAGAACTTAGGGAGTTAAAGATTAAGGGTCGGAGGTTAGAGAGATGTTGGAGGAGATTTGGCCTGATGGGGGACAAATTGGTCCTGAGCTCTCATTATAGCAACTATTGGGGGCAATCTTCCAAAAGAAGGCATTTTTTTTTGTCCATAGGAGATTGCTGTGGCAAGGGACAAACCAGCTTAGCTCTTGCACACAGTGGATGGGCTATTACTTCCTGCCTGACTCCATGTGGGAGAAGCAGGTTCAAGCACAAGGCACAAAGAGTTTGCTCTGTTCTTTACTGACAAAGTGTCCTCCATCAGAGCACAGGTCTCCTCCAGCATCACTCATAGGGATTGCAGGGTTCATCCTGAGGCTTGTCAGAGCACTCCTCCTCCTGTATAGGTTGACTTTGACCCGGTTGGAGTGGAGGAGGTGGTGGAGATTGTCTCGAGGGTGTGATCAACACAATGTGGTCTGGTCCCAGGTCCAACCCAACTTTTGGTCAGATGTTTGGACCTGATTGGATATGTGGTGGCTGAGATCATCCAGAGTTCCTTGAGGAGTGGGGTTTTTCCATCAGCCTTAAAAGAGGCCCTGGTTAGATCCCTGTTGAAGAAACCCTCATTGGACCTGGAGTGTCTCAACTACAGACTGGTCTCTAACCTCCAATTTTTAGGGAGGGTTATAGAAAAAGTGGTGGCCATCCAGCTTGAGGAGCACCTTACCTCCTCCTCCACTTATGAGTCTTTCCAGTCTGGGTTTAGAGCTGGGCACAGGATGGAGACCACCTTGATAAAGGTGTTTAATTATTTTCTGATGGCGTGAGACAGGAGAGAGAGCGTACCATCTTGGTCCTCCTGGATCTCTCTGCAGCATTTGACACCTTGGACCATGAGGTATTGCTTGACTGACTGTGGTACTGGAATGGCCTGTCTGGTAATGTCATCAACTGGTCCAGGTCATACTTGACAGGCACAGTGCAGAGGGTGATGCTTGGATTAGCCTGATCTAACCTGAAGCCTCTGCTTTGTGGAGTTCCACAGGGATTGGTCTTGTTGCCCTTGTTGTTTACAGTGTACATACTGCCACTGGGAGACATTATCAGATGGTATGGGCTGGGTTTTCATTACTATGCCAATGATACCCAGCTGGTTTTCATTGATATGCTGATGATACCCAGCTATACTTGTCCTGTGCCCCTGGTAACCAGATGGTGGCCTCTGTATTTAACAACTGCATGGAGGAGATTCGGACTTGGATGACTCACAACTGGCTATGACTCAACCCCGACAAGACTGAGGCGCTGGTGGTGAATCCAGGTCATCGTGGTGGGGAGGGGATGTTGGGAGATCCCCCTGGTTTAATACTGGGGGGGTCCCACTAACCCCCTCAACACAGGTGAAGGATCTGGGTGTGATCCTCAATGATGGCTATCCTCAATGAGGGTAGCATCTTTCAGAGAAAGAGATGTGCAAGAACAAGGGGGCACAATTTGAAGATGGGGATTGAAGATAGAAGGGGGGGCGGCTCAGAGGTAATGTGAGGAAGTATTTTTTCACAGAGAGGGTTGTGGATGCATGGAACAGCCTCCCTGAGGAGGTCGTGGAGTCAAGAACAGTGGGGGAATTCAAGAATACATGGGACAGACATAAGGCAGTCCTAGTGGGGGGTAGGAGGAAGTAGCTGTTGGTTAACTAGGATCTGCAGTTTATCTGATCGGTAGGAAAATGGGCAGACTAGGTGGGCCAAGTGGTCCTTATCTGCTGTCAGATTCTATGTTTCTATGTTTCTATGGCTTGACATTGGATGCTCAGGTGGTGGCCATCGTTAAAAGTGATTTTTATCATCTGAAGTATATCGCCTAGATCATAGAAACATAGACTTTGACAGCAAATAAGGACCGCTTGGCCCCACCTAGTCTACCCATTTCCCTACCTACAGGATAAGCTGCAAGATCCTAGTTGACCAACAGCCTATTTCTTCCTACCCCCACAAGGATTGCCTTATGTCTGTCCCATGCATTCTTGAATTCTCCTGCAGTTTTAGACCCCACCACCTCCTCAGGAAGGCTGTTCCATGTGTCCACCACCATCTCGTTGAAAAAATACTTCCTCACATTTCCCCTGAGCCATCCCCCTCTATCTTCAAATTGTGTCCCGTTGTTTTTGCACATCTATTTTTCTGAAAGATGCTACCCTCTTGGACTTTGTTGATTCCACTGAGGTAGCTAAAAGTTTCTATCATGGCCTCCCTCTCCCCTCCATTCCTCAAAGGTATACATATTAAGCTCCTTTAGTCTCTCCTTTTATGGCTTCTCTTGCAGATTATGCACTATTTTAGTTGCCCTCCTCTGGACTGCCTCCATCCGATGTCCTTGCAGAGATGTGGTCTGCAGAACTGGACACATTACTCCAGATGGGGTCTCACCAACTGTCTGTACAGAGGGATAACAACTTCCTGTTTTCTGCTGGTGATGCCTCCCCCTATACATCCCAGTATCCCCCCAGCCCTCCCTACTGCCTTCTCACATTGCTTGCTAACCTTAAGGTCATCTGATATGAATACCCACAGGTCCCTTTCCATTTTTGTTGTTGTTACTACCTCCCCCCCACTGTGTAATCTTCCCCTGGGTTTTTGTTTCCCAGGTGCATTATTCTGCACTTCTTTGCACTGAATCCAGGCTGCCATACTTCCGACCATTCCTCCAACCTTGCTATGTCCCTTCTCATCCTTTCCACACCTCCTTGTGTGTCAACCCTGTTGCAGATCTTTGTGTCATCTGCAAAGAGGCATACTTTTCCTTCCAGTCCCTCTGCAATGTCACTTAAAGAGACATTAAAAAGGACTGGACCCAGTACTGAACTCTGCAGTACCCCACTAGTAACCCCTTTTTCTTTAGAGTGGACTCCATTTACAATTACCTTCTGTGTCCTGTTGTCCAACCAATGCTTTACTAAGGCTACCACCCTGGGACCCACTCCCAGGCTGGTTCATTTGATTATTAATCTTTTGTGTGGGACTGTGTCAAGTGCCTTGCTAAAGTCTAGGTAGGCCATGTCCACAGCCCCTCCCTGGTCTACTACTTTGGTCACCCGGTCAAAGAAATCAATTAGATTCATCTGACATGACCTTCCAGCTGTAAACCCATGCTACCTTGGGTCCTGTGCTCCACTGGCCTCTAGGTACTCAACAACTCTTTCCTTCAGAAGTGATTCCATCCCTACCACAGAGGTCAAATTGACAGGTCTGTAGTTTCCTGCCTCTGTCAAGCTCCCACTTTTGTGAAGGGGAATCACATCTGCCTTCCTCCAGTCCTCAGGTACCACACCATCCTCCCATGATTTGTTAAAACGGTAGTTAGTGGTGTCACTAGTTCTCCCCTTAATTCTTTTAGAATTCTGGAGTGAATTCCATCAGGTCTCATTGCTTTGTCCACCTTGAGTTTTAGGAGTTCTTTCAGAACCCTTTCTTCTGTGAAAGGACTGGGTTCGACCCCCCTATCGAGAGTGCTTCTGTTAATTGGATTATGCACCTCCCCCTCCTCCTCTTTTGTGAATACTGAGCAGAAGTATTCATTCAGTATCCCTGCTTTTCACTGTCCCAATCCTCCCACACACCGTCCATTCTATTCAGCCTCACTATCCCGCCCTTTGTCTTTCTACACTCCCTGATGTACCTATAAAAGGTTTCATCCCCCTTCTTAACCGAGTTGGCTATCTTTTCCTCAGTTTGGGCCTTTGTTATTCTTACTTCCCTCCCTGCTTCCTTCTGCCTTAACTGGTACAGTTCTCTGTCCTGCTTCTTCTGTGTTTCCTTATACTTCCTAAATGCTATCTTTTTCTCCCTAACCATCCCAGCCACCTCTTTTGAGAACCATAGTGGCTTTTCCTTTCATTTTGATTTGTTTATTTGCTTCGCACAAAGGCTTGTTGCCTCTGTGATGGCAGTTTGGATGTTTCCCCATTGTTGCTCCACCTCCTTCTAGCCTGTTTGCTAGTGCTTTTCTAAGGCACTCTCCCATCTTGCCAAAGTCAGCCCTCCTGAATTCCAGTATTCTCACTTTTGTATGTCTTGACTCTGTAGCTGAGTTTAACATGAACCACACTGTTTGGTGGTCACTTGTTCCCAGATAGCTACCCACTTCTAGATCTGAGATCCTCTCACTGTCCCCATCTGAGAGTACAAGGTCTGAGATTGCTCCCTCATGAGTGAGTTCCAAAACTAGCTGTCTGAGGCATGCCACCTGTAGGGCAGTGAGAATGGCCCTGCTCTTGGATGTGGCTGCAACAATGGTGTTCCAGTTAACATCTGGCATATTCAGGTCCCCCATCAACAGTATCTCCCCTTTCTCTGCCATCCTAAGGATGCCTTCTATCATATCCCTGTCCATTCCCTCCCCTGACATGGGAGTCTGTATACAACCCCCGTGTGGATTGTGCTGCCATTTGCAGTCTCTAAGGTGACCCACAGTGCCTCCTCACCTCCCTGTTTACTCTTTTGCTCCATTGCTTTTATCCCTTCCTTTACATAGAGAGCTACTCCTCCCCTTCTTCTCCCCTCCCTGTTTCTCCTGTAGGTTGTGTACCCTGATATGTTAACATCCCAGTCATGGTTATCTGTGTACCATGTTTTTGTGACTGCTACGATATCCAGGCATCCCTCTTCCATCAAGGCCACCAGTTCAGGGAGCTTGTTGCCCAGATTATGGGCATTGGTACTCATTACCCTCCATTTCTTGATAGCCTTACCCCTTTTTGTCCTATCCCTGTTCTTATTGCCTTTGTCATTTTCTCCATTTACCCCTGCCCTTCTCTCTATCGACATCTCGATCTTGATGTTTACCTCACTTACTACCCTGATTTTTTTGGGGGGGGATATGAATTCCCTGCTCCTTTACAGTGCCTCCCTCCTTCACTAGTTTAAATGCTTGCCAATGAAGCATTTATCTCCACACCTCCCTACCTCCCAACCTCCCTCTCCCCTTCTTCCCCCAGTTCTACACCTCTAACAATGGATTCCCCCACCAGGAGTTGTTTTCTTCCCCTGTGGGGTCCCATGCCACCCTCCTATGGGTCTCCTTTGTGGAGGTTCCCAGCATCCTCCTTGGTCTGCACTGTGGGTGCCTCCATAGAGGAACCACACTTTGCCAGAACGGCATATGAATTGTGGAGATGCAGGACCTTATACCATCTGAGGACCAAACCTCACTGGTACATGCTTTCGTCATGTCCAGTTTGGATTACTGCAATGCCCTGTACCTAGGGCTACCTGGAGGCAATCTCTGCTGGCTGCAGCTGGTGCAGAATGTGGTGACAAGATTATTGATGGGCGTCTGAAGGTGTGAGCATATCAAGCTTGTCTTTCATGAACTGCACTGACTGTCAGTTAGGTGGAGGATTGTCTTCAATGTTGGATTACTGACCTATAAGGCACTATACAAAAGAGGACCATTATATCTGCAAGATCTTATTGTGCCCCATCATCAGCCCTATGCTCTCCATTCCATGAGGGATGCCTTCTTAGAGCTCCAGTGTTAGGTTGCAGCATTCGGGTGATCATGTATATTCTGTTGCCGTGCCTACCCTGTGGAACTCACTGCCTCGCCATCTTTGGGAGGCACGCTTGGTGGAAACCTTTAAAAATGGTCTAAATACTTTCTTGTTTAACCAGGCTTTTAATCTATCAATATTCTATAGTGACTATTTTAAGTATATACAGATTTAGTTTAGTTGCCATATTGGTCCTTGTAAGAACAGATCCAGAAGGAAATGGCTTGATACCGTTTATTGGAACAAAATAGATATTACAAAAAGAACAAAATGCTTAAACTTTTGGACCAACCAAGTCCTTCCTCAGAAGCTTACTGCTATAAGCTTCCAAAGAAGGACTTGGTTGTTCCAATAAAAGGTATCGAACCATTTGCTTCTGGATCTGTTTTAAGTATAATGATGTATAGATTTTAAGTTTATTGCTGCTAGCTCCACCTGAATTTGAATTTGACGTGGTTTTGATTATCACAGTGTGGGTTTTATATTGTGTTTTTGTTTTGTGAAGCGCTCTGAGTCACTGGAATGGGGCACTATAAAAATAAAGCATCTATCTATTTATCTGTCTGTCTATCTGTCTATCTATCTGTCTATTTATCCATCTATTTAAAATTTGCAGTCTGGACACTGTGATCTAGATGACACGACAGTCTGGAGGCCATAGTTTATTTATTTATTCAATTTTGATAACCGGGTAAGCCCACTGAGCCCCAGAGTTCCCCTTTTCAGGCACAACCCAGAATTAGTTACAGAGATAAAGCATACTGCACATAATGGTGTACAAGAAATGATAAACAACACTTAGTAACAGGGATACAGTGTGCTTGAACAATGTACAAGGCATACGTACAACACAAGTTGATGGAAGGTTGCACAGTAGGCTGATCAAGTATGTTACAAACTGGCCAGACCTCCACAGGGTGATAATAATTTGATGGAGAATACAGGCAACAATAAGCAGTGAATATAAGTCAGCAAGTAGCCAGCAGGGAGACATACACAGTGGGTTTACAGGAGTTGTTAGCGGTAAGCAAGGGAGAAGTCGGGGAGTAGGTAGGTAGAGTACTGTTTCATATAGGATTTATTGGGAGATAATGCTGGGAAGAGATTTTTCAGGGGAGTTAATAGAAGTTAGCAGAACATTCTTTGCCCTGTACCATAACAAGAACAATTTCACTGGGGATGCGAGACACCTTTTTGTGGTCAGCTCCATTCTGTCACTTATAGGTAGTGGGCTCCCTGTCTATGTAGCAGCTTATTTTTAGCAGCTTATTTTTTAATTTAGTTTTTTTGTTGACCGGGAAGGAGGACTAGACAATGTTTTGCCTATTTTCAGCCTCGTCCCAAGGGAGGGGGATACAGACGGATGCGAACTGAAATTTAACCAGATTTTAAGCTGTTGGTGGTAGTTTTAATGAATGGGGGAATTTGGACAGGACACTGAGAAAATTCCCCTACTCTGCCAGTGAGGGGACCCTTTGCTACAGGATAGCACGGATCCTTTCAGTCAGTCGGAGCCCTCAGCAGAGGAAGGTAGTGCGGTTCAGCCTGATACGGACCGTGAGGAGCCTCTATTACCGTGAGGAGCCTCTATTATGTGAGCTGACTTTGGATATACTGCCGGTTGAGGCGGATGCTGTGGACCCACTTGATTGCCTGACCTCTGGACTGGATAGAGAAATGGCCATTTTAGAGGACTTACTTACAATGTCTGATGAGTTGGATGTTCCGATGCTGGAAAAACTTGATGAGAATAAGAAACACAAACGTGTTGCACTTAGTCCTCCGGAATCTGCTTTGAAAAAGGTTTTTTTTCCAAATGACTTACCCACGACTTTACCTATTTCACAAGATGGCCCTGTTTCCCCTTCGGGGACGCCAGATTCCATCGGATTTCAATTTACACCCTCAGAGTCCACGTGGTGCCCTGACCGGGCATTGCAGAGAGCTGGATGGCTTTCTCAAGATGGGATCTGGATACCAGACCCCTCCATTCCTTTATCGGGCTCTCCGGGATTGGTACCTTTGGCTTCCCCAGCGGCCGTGCTCTCCTTCCGGTTCAGTCCAGATTGTCCAGCAGACTACCATATCTACTCCTGATGTACGGGTGCATTGCCTTCTCCAGCATGGCAATTGCCTGAAATAGAGTCAGAGACCATTTTCAGCCTTCTCTATACCACAGGGCCTCTTGATATAGGATAGTGTAGTTTGCCTTCTCTGGATTTGACTCTGCAGGAATCTGTTATGGTTGCAGGTAGGCCTTTTCGGAGAACTGTCTGTTCCTCAACAGCCCGTTGGTGTTTTAACCCCAGGAAATGAACCGGCCAGCTATGCTAGTTTATTTAAAATACCTGAGGTGGTTGCCTGTAGACGTTTTGTGGTTCGCTTCCCCTATAAAGGAGGCCTTGATTTTCCTCCTGACCGCAATTTTGTAGGAAAGAATTTGTTGATTGATTCCTTGAATTTTACTCCAGCAGAAGTGTATGCTCTCATACTCACTTCCGGGGACCATAATTTTGATGTCAGTTTTCAGTTAGCAAATTTGCTGGACCAGTTTTGAACTGCTTATTATCTGGTCAAGAGTACTCCCTTGTGGAAGGCTTTTTCAGTAATCCCTATTACCAGGCCTAAAGTGATAGCAGTCATTTTTCATAATGAGGGGGTTAGTGTGCTGGATGTGGTATACTGGTTGGAGAAATGATGCAAGGTTAATGGATTGCCTGATGCCATCATAGATGACAACGGCTTTTGGACAGGGGGATGGAAGTTTTCAATACAACTACATATTACTGATGAAGGTGTACAACATCTCCCCAATTGTGTCTATTTGGGGAGGGATGGGGGATTTTGTTTTACCCGGGACATCCACATTCCTCTTACAGGTGCAGTTCTTCAAAATATTTGAACTCAGACTGTGATCAAATGAAATGTTCTGTCTGCGGTGCTCTCGGGCATTCAGTCACTACCTGCACAGTCCCACCATCCTGTAACTTATGTGGCTCTGTGGATCATGTTTTTACTTCCTGCCCCTGGGCGGCCCACAACACTAATGCTGTTTTTGTGGAACATGATTCTACTTTAATAAATCAGTGAAACATCAGCAGGCTAAGTCCCAATTTACACAACAGCAGAATCCTTCTTCTTCTGTTCTTCTACTCCCTCCCTAGGCCAATGCACCTTGTGAGGACGCTACTGAGGCAATTGTTGTCATCAGAGGTGGTTCCCTCGGAGTAACCTCCCCCATGATTGGGGGTGAGTTACCTCTCCCTCGCCCTCCCTCCCGGGCCAAACCTAGTGGGCTCCTCCCTTCATCAGGGTCTGTCCCGGTAGTAGTGGATCCTGATGGTTTTCAAACTATCTCAAAGCGCCGGACACAGCCTAGGAGAGTGGTTTGGTTCCAGCCAACTTCTGAGATTGCACTCTCCAACCAATATGATCCTTTGCAGAGCTGGGGTGACATTATGGAAGCTGCAGACTCTGATGTTTCTACCCCGGGTGACCCTCTCTTGGATGTGCGAGGGAAGGAACCTGTATCACATACTACCTCTGTGACTAAACGTATTACAAGGACTAATAAGAAAATGATGTCCTGAATTTTTTTATTTAACTTTCTGACATACAGACTCCTGTACTGCATTTAGCTAGTCTAAACGTGAACAGCTTATGGTCCCCTTTTAAAAGGAAATCTACCTATGCTTTGTTGCAATCCCTATCTTATGACATTTTATTTCTACAGGATGTTCAATTATATACAGTGGCAGAGGTGCTCGTTCGCCTCTCAAGAGTGGTTTCTGGGGTTACCCTTTTGGTCGTTTGGGACAGATTTATGCTCTGGTCTGGGGATTTGCTTTACTAACCTGTCTATTTCTGTGCAAAAAGTGGTGGATATAGATCCTGGGAGGGCTGTGTGTTTAGATCTTCTGGTACAGGATGTATATTGTAGAGTAATAAATATTTATGCCCCACAGCAAAAAGCCCAACGGGTTGCGCTTTTTCGGAAAGTTCTTCCATTTCTGTGTACCAGCCATTTGGTATTTTTGGGGAGGGGATTGTAATACCCCTCTTTTCTCTAAGGGTGCACTGAGTAAAACTTATTGTGACATGAATGAGCTGAATTCAGTGCTGCAACAGGCATCCCTGAAAGGTGCCCTTGTCCGGGGAATCTAAAGCCCACTTATTTTAAGGATTGCCTCCATTCTAGGATAGATTTCTGGTTAGTTTTTCAGATTTTGCTGACATTGTCTTCTTGGGTTCTCCCGCTAGTAACTTCTGATAATTGTTCGGTGGGTATAGAAGTGCCCCCCCGTCCATCTGCTTTGTAGGGTAAGGGACTGTGGCAGCTCAATCTTACTTTATTGCAAGACGAGGCTACACAGCAGCTGTTGGACGAAATTCTGGAAGACAGAACTTTGGTTCTGTTTCTTTATGACTCAGTTGTGAACTGGTGGATAGATACCAAACAATGTTTCAGGGATTTTTTTAGATTTCAATCTGGGTTTTGGACACACAGCAGGAACCAGGAGTATCTGTGTAAGTGGGGAGAACTGCATCGATTACTTTCATTAGTTTTGGAAGAGGTGTGGTCTGTTGATCAGGAGATTTCTGACTTAAAACAGGATCTTATGGCATTACAATATGACAGACAGAAATCTCTTGAGCTGGAGCAATGCTTTGGAATGCAAGGCTGACGGGAACAAACTAACCCTTTTGAGGATTGTAAACGACGTACTCGGAACAAGCATATGAAGGGTCTTTGGGATGATTTGTGTACTCCACTTATGGATAATCCAGGACTTTTACGTATTTTTGAACAATTCATTTTGGCTTAGTTCGCCCCCTTTCTAGGAGATTAGGATGAAATGTTGCATTTGCTTAAGGCTGCAGATCTTCCCACTTTGACTGAGGGTATAGCAGAGGAATTGATTGTGGATTTTACTATGGCTGAAGTGGAGGCAGACATTACAAATTTAAAGGTCAATTCAGCCCCAGGCCTGATGACCTTCCTAGTGAATTTTATAAGGTTCTTTGGGCCAAAATGGCTCCTGAAATTCTGTTATTCTATAATGCCATTTTGGTGGGGGATATGATTCCATCTGATATGTATCATGGTTTGATGGTTTTTCTCTTTAAAAAGGGTGATTCATTGGATATCAACAATTTAGACCAATCTCTTTATTGAATTTGAATTAGAAATTTTTTTCGAAACTCCTTTGTAACCATTTACAACGGGTGGTGGCTGACCTGATCCATCCCTCTCAATACTGCTCAGTCCCTGGTAGATCAATGCAGGATGCCCTGATCTTACTTCAGGAACTTTTTGGTAATAACGCAGCAGGATATGTTTTGAGTGTGGATCAGACAAAGGCATTTGATTTTTTATCACATGAATTCTGTGTGGCTAATTCTACAAGAGTTTGGTATTACCCAGGTTTTTGTTAACTGAATTAGTATCTGTTATGCCCTGACTTATGTAACCCCCATGGTTAATGGATGGGTAGGATGGAGGTGCGGTATAGGGTGTGGGGTGTGTCAGGGATGCCCCCTGAGTCTTATCCTATATGTTCTAGCATTGGATCCTATTGTTCAGATTCTAAATCATTCACCCTTGTTGCCAAGCATTCAGGAACTGGGTTTTGGTACCTTAAAGATGATTGCTTATGCTGATGATTTGTGTGTCTTTTTTCCTGACCCAGAGACTGATCAGCTGATGTATGAAGTTTGTTGTTCCCTGTTACAGCTAGTAAGTGCTCAGATAAATGCCCAGAAGAGTGTGTATCTTCGGCTCTCGGATAAGGTTAGAGGAGATGTTAAGATACACGGGATTGCTGTTTCTGACTGTTATGCCAAGATTTTGGACATTTATTGGGGTGGTGATCCTGCTGGTTATAATTGGGAAATGTTTTTTAATAAAGGAAGAGCTAGTGTCAGCCAGTGGAGTAGCTGGAAAATGGGAAAGAGCAAAAGTATTTTTATGCTTAAATCTGTTTTGTTGCCATTGTTTCTTTATGTCAGCCATATTTTTCCTTTACCAAAGCATTTTTAAGTGGCTGTTTTGGCATGTTTTTTTTTCTAGTTTTTGGGGCAGTCGCCTGAATCTGATTTGGCTTAATTTTTTATATTTGGATATTGCCAAGGGAGGGGTATGTATGATTCACCCGGTGGTCTTCATTTTGGCTTTGTTTTTAGCTACAAATTTGAGACCACTGCTTTTGGGGACTCAAACTTTTTGGGGTCACTATATGCTAGCTGGTATAGGGGAATTTTTTGCTGAATGGTGCACAAACAGCTTTATACACAAAAATAAGCAGCGTTATATACTGACTCCATCTTGGCTGCTAGTGTGTGATCATTTGAAAAAATGTTAGCTCTTGTCTCATACTGTTTCATGTTTATTGGGTAAGGCATTGTATTTTGATAGTCTTTCCCAGTGGTTTTTGGAGTGCCCTCTTCCTACAGTTTCAGGAACATGATCGTAGTCCAATTTCAGCTCGGCTGCTTGATAAAAGGCTTCCAATGCATGTCTGGGATATTGTTTGGTTGGGGGTGCATGGGAAGATTAATACCTGAGGTAATCATAAACATAAGACTATAGAGGAGATATATTGTTTACGTCCCTCTTGTACTCAGCAGGTGGAGACAATGGACCATTTGTATTTTGAATGCCCTTTTATACAGGACTTTTGGACAGTTTGGGGTGCGCATTGGATTCAGCATCCTGTTAGTACTTGGATGAGGGTACAGCTATATTTTGGGCTTTTTCTGTCCCAGTGAGTGGGTTTTAATGTCGGTACTTTGAATGTGACAATGGCTTTTTTGTTGTATTGTAATTACAGATGTGCTGTCGGTTCATTTTCCAGCAACAGTTTTTGACCGCGGCTGAGCTTTTTCATTCAGTTTTTCAGAAATTTCTAAATTACGGGATAGGGAGTTTTGGGAGCTCAAACATGGTATTTGGGAATGGTATTGGCCGCCATTTTTATGATTTTTACCATGCTGTCACTGGAATATTTTGGGGGGCAGTTCCTCCTGCCTTGTTTTATGAATATTTTAAGCTTGAAAGTCTTTCCTCTTGCTGTGTGAAGTTAACACCGTTTATGAGTTTTAGATTTTCAGGTGTATATTCCCATCCTCTTTAGGGGGGAGGGGAGGTTTTTTTTTCTTGGGATTTCATTTACGGGAGGTCAATAACTTTATTGCATGTGCATTAGACATAGTCTAACTGTATTTTTTAGTTTTATTTTTTTAATGTTTCTTTTAATGATTGGGTGCTTTGTTTTCACTTGTTTGTTATTATTTGTTTTAGAAGATCTAATAGAAAAAAATTCCCTAGCTCTTTTAATGGAAGGGGAAGGGGGGTTCCTTTCAGTATTATGATTTTTTTTATCATTTATGTATGTCATCTAGAAATGTGTCTGATTGTTAATACCTATTTGGCCTCTTTTTTTTTTCATTTATCATCTACAGAGTGTGACGTTAACACTGTTTTGTATTATTTCTGTTTTTGCAGTTATACAATAAAAAATTCCCAGTTCTTTTTGGGGAAGGGGGGTTTCTTTCAGTATTATGATGTTTTGTTAGTTTTTTTTTTTCATTTCTGAATGTAGTCTAGGAATGTGTATGCTTGAAATACTTATTTGGCTTTCTTTTCTACCAATTTATCTGTAACTGTTGTGAGATGTTAACACTGTTAATAGATTATTTTGTTCTTGAAGTTATAAAAAAATAAAAATTCCCCTACTCTGTGGTAGTAGAAGCTGCTGTCCCAATGGCTGATGACTCTGTGAGCAGTCATTCTGCTGGTGAACCTGCAGGAGAACAGATCTCCACTTCTGCAGGTCCAGCCTTGGAGATATAAAAAGAGTTACAAGATGATTCAGAAGCTGTGATTGTAGACCTTGAATCCGAATGTGAGGATCTGTTCACGGAGGCAACCCTAGTACAGAAATTATCACCTGAGCAAAGAAAATGTATATTGTTACTCCTACAAGCTTCGGAGAAAGGTACTGAATCTAACATACAGCAACAGTCTGACCTGGCAATGGGTGAAAGTGATGGAAAGTGGCAGCAAACTGACAGCTCTGTCAGAACAGGCCCTGGAAGTGATGACACAGTATCATCAAATGAACCAACTGAACAGCTGCTGCCACCTGCACCAGAACACTGTATGAGTGATTCTGAAGCTGCTTAGCAAGGAAATGGCATGAATAGAGAGAAAAACTCAGTAAATCTTGAGGTAAGTGATTTTTCCAGTACAAAGTTAAGTCAGCAGAAAGAGGAACATTTTGAAAAACAGCCTAATGTAAAACAGGAAATAAATCCTAATAAAACCCTTTCTCATGCAAGCCAGGCTACAAATAATACTAGGGAAGGCAGCAACATGAAAGGGTTTCTAAGAAAAGGTTGAAGAGACAGTATAAATCACAATGTGCCATGGTCTGTAGATAAAGCCTTGAAAGTGGCAGGCTGGATAAGAGATGGTAATGGGACCTGGCAGGTGGATTCTGTATATAACATAGGACAAACAGGCAGTAAATATGATTTGCAAGTACCTGGTACCTCTAAACAATTTTGAACTGACTCAGATCTCGATTTGCATGCAGAAGATATGAGGCCTACCACCCATCCACTCTCCCAATGAAGATTCCAGTTCAGAGCATGACACAGCAGGCCTTACAAACCTAACTCAAACCTGGGGAGAGAGAGTAGATAATGATAACCCCAACCAGAAGGAGAAACAAAATATCTCAGCACCACAACTCTGGGCACAGTTTAGATACAGGGAGCACATTTTTCATAATGCTGTTCCAGCTCAACAGAAAAATGTGATCCGCTTACAGTAACTGGGCAGCCTTGAAGAACACCCAGACAGACAGTATGTGAGGAGAAAGCTAATAAAAGACTCACTAAACTTTTTTCTAACGAAATATACACATTGATTCATGCTCCTGGGGACACAATTTTCTATGTCAGCTTCAAAATGCCAGTAGGGCTGGATAGATTTTGGGCTACCTATGAGAAACTGAAATATTCGGCACTATGGATACTGTTCAGGGCAATCCCCCTTACAAAGCCAGCAATTAAGCAAACTACAATCCTGTTTAGGAATGAAGGCATTAATGTTAATGATATTAAGCACTGGCTACAGCAAAGGAGTGACCTGATGGGGGGAACCTACTCCCATTTTTGATGATGAACACATATGGACTGGATGATGGAAATTCAGAGTAAAACTCAGAATGGTACCTCATGGACCAAAACATTTGCCTAGTTCATTTTTTGGGAATGAGACAGAAGGCATTGCTTTTATCCTGAGCAGCCAAAACCTTATTTTAAATGTGGCTCCCTGACTCACCTCAGCAATGCATGTGACAAGGTAAAGTACAAGTTGTGCATGGACTTTGGGCATACAAGTGCTCAATATACAAATACATTGAGATGTAATCTCTGTGATGAATGCGGACATGGCTACAAAAATTGTGAATGGGCCACTCACAATAGAACTGACCAGCCAGACCAAGATTCTATACTTAATAAGTCACAAAAAACAATAAACAGCATAAACTTAATGCAGAAAATGCAAAACAAGCCCAAAGAAGTGAACCACTTATACCAGAAGGGGGAGAGGAATAAATGTGGAATAACAACCAGATATGACAACAGAGGCTTCAGAAGACAGAATGGAAATGGGAGACAAAAGGGAGGACTCTTTGGGCATGGAAGAAACAGGCCCTGATATAACTAATAAAGAAACACAAGAAATCAGGAATGTAACTGAGGGGCCATGATGCCCCCATCCCCACGATGCAAGAAGTAAGAAAAAAAAGAGAGGAATATGAAAAAACAACCTGAAGGCAAAACAGACGAAAAACTACAGTCTCCCCAGACTATAAAGCTTGCTAATTGTTTTGAAATTCTGTATCCACAAGACTCAGGTGGAGAGGCTGAAACATCTTCTACTTTCTCCTCCCAACAAGGTGTTTTGTGAGACTCTGAGGATGAATTTCGGGAAGAAAAAGTGTAAGCTATTAGGAGTAAAACAAAACAACTAGGTGTAAGAACTTGAAGGAGCAGCAGATTGGGAAAGTCAAAGGTTTAAAAAAAAGGAAAAATGTGAGGTTATTGTATATTCACTTTTTATTTCCTAATGCAAGTTCTGCAGCAGTGTAAAATTGCTGCACTTAATGTAAATAGTATAAAGAATCCAAAGTGCAGACTTATAACCTTTTCTCTGTTGAAGGACTTACTTCTGGGCATTTGTTTTCTCCAGGATACAAGATTGTCCTCTATGAGTGCTATTACGGCTGCAAGTAAATTATGGTGTTGGGGCCCCTCATTTTTTTCAATGGGAAACTCAGTTTGTGATGGGATTGAGATTCTTTTTGCAGGTTATGAAGTGACAGTCTCTAGAGTATTAGACCTATTCCCAGGTAGGGCCTTAATGATTGCTGTATCCTTTAATAACATCTCATGGTGACTGATTAATAGCAACGCACCTCAGACAAAGAAGGAAAGGATAGATTTGTTTTCTCTGATAAAACCTTACTTGTTTACTTCATAACAGGTGGTGTGGGTGGGAGATTTTAATTGTGTGCAGAATGTTAAAACTTGAGGAGCTAAAACCACTAAACAATTTTGTGATTCCAGGGTATTAAACCAGATAAAAGAGCAAAGTGGGTTAAAAGATGGTTGTAGAACTATTCATCCGAACAATGGTTATAAATTTTATAAAAGTCAGTTGGCCACAAGAATTGATTTTATCTTTACATCTCACACACTAAAAGTAACTCAGGCTCATATGATCCGGATAGAAAATACAGATCACCTCATGGTTCAAATTTTGGTCTCAAAAACTCAAGAAATACCAAGAGGCGAAGGCCACTGGCAATTGAACAAATACTTCTTCCGGTGTAAATGGTCTACTACAGAATTTTTCAAAACCTTTAAAAAAGAATTAGTTGAAATTTTAGAAGTAGCATTTAATATGATACTAGATACTGGACAACTTCCTTCACAATTAGGAATAGCAACACAGATTTTAATTTATAAAAATGATTGTGAACTCCTAAAAAATTGGAGATCCCTGGCAATTATGAACACAGATATTAAAATTGTTATGAAGATTTTAAATTCCCGGCTTAATGAAATAGGACTATACGTTATAGATTACTGTCAGACATGTTCTAACAAAGGTAGAGGGATAAAAGACAATTTATTGCTTAATAGGGAAATGATTAACTTAGGAAATATGGATAAAATAGACAGCTTCCTGATCACATTAGATCAAGAGCAGGCTTTTGACAAAGTTTTGCATGTATATTTGCAAAATGTCTTAAAATATTATGGGATTCCACAGCAATTTAGGAACTGGATTGGCAACATTTATAAGATAGCTGTTGTGCAACCTTTAATTAATGGACATTTGGGACGTATAATTAAAATTAATAAAGAGATCAGACAGGGCTGTCCCCTAAGCCCTTTATTATATGTATTTTGTATTGACCCATTATTAAAACTACTTAATCAAGACACCACATTAAAACACATAGCCCTAAGCTCAGGTGACACAATAGATAAAACTATGGCTTATGTGGACAATTTAAGTTTACTATTACCTGACATTTCAACTGTGGAACAAGCTTTGAATAGTATAATTTTTCTGTTATCACATGAGCAACAATTAACCAAACTAAAAGTAAGTGGTATAAGTTAAGCAATAGTATGGAACAAATAGAGGCAATAAAAGATAGTGAGATAACAGATTCTAAAATAACCATACTGGGTATTAATTTTGGTAAGGGGGATATGACCACACTGAATTGGGAAGAGAAAATAGATATAGGTATGGAGAAAGTTATGAAATGGAAAAAATGGCAGCAGATGAAAAGGAAAAAAGTTATAATTGTCAAAACTTTCTTGCTGCCAATTTTTACTTATCTAAGTGGAATATATCCACCCCCTAATAAACTAGATTTCAAATTATTCAGTTTGTTTTTTATTCTGATTTGGGGCTCCAAGTTAAATCCAATTAAAAGAGAAAGATTATATAAAGAAACATAGAAACATAGAATTTGACTGCAGGTAAGGACCGCTTGGCCCACCCACTCTGCCCATTTCCCTACCTAATGGATAAGCTGCAGACCCTAGTTAACCAGCAGCCTACTTCTTTCTACCCCTACCCCTTAGAATTGCCTTATGACTGTCCCATGCATGCTTGAATTCAGCCACTGTTTTTGTCTCCACAACCTCCTCCGGAAGTCCATTCCATGCATCCGCAACCCTCTATGTGAAAAAAATACTTCCTTACATTACCTCTGAGCCGCACCCACTCTATCTTCAAATTGTACCCCCTTGTTCTTACACACCTCTTTTTTTGAAAGATGCTACCCTCTTGGACTTTGTTGATTCCTTTGAGGTACTTGAAAGTTTCTATCATGTCCCCCCTCTCCCTCCTTTCCTCGAGGCTATACATATTAAGCTCCTTTAGTTTCTCTTCATATGTCTTCCAGTTCAGACCCTGCACCATTTTAGTTGCCCTCCTCTGGACAGCGTCCATCTTGTCTATGTCCTTGCGGAGATTGGTTCTCCAGAACTTCACACAGTACTCCAGATGGGGTCTCACCAGCTGTCTGTACAGAGGATAACACTTCCTGTTTTCTACTGGTGATGCCTCTCCTGCATCCATTCCCCCAGCCCTCCTTACTGCCCTCTCACATTGCCTGCCCACCCTTTAAGTCATCTGATAAGACTACCCCCAGGTCCCTTTCCATTTTTGTTGTTATTAGTATCTCACCCCCATTGTGTACTCTTCCCCTGGGTTTTTGTTTCCCAGGTGCATTACCTTGCACTTCTTAGCATTGAATCTAAGCTGCCATACATTTGACCATTCTTCTAACCTTGCCATGTCCCTTCTCATCCTTTCCACCCCACCTTGAGTATCAACTCAGTTGCAGGTCTTTGTGTCATCTGCAAAGAGACATACTTTTCCTTTTAGTCCCTCTGCAATGTCGCTTATGTATAAACAAGGAGGAATACATCTCTTTAATCCTATTAGTTTTTTTACAGTATGTTTTTTCAGGCAAATATTGTGGATTTCCAGTCTACAGTAGCAGCAGAATGGACAGAACTTGCAGCATTATGGTTACAACCCTTGTTGAAAACATGGGCACAAGCACTGAAAAACATTAAGAAAAAAGATGTCTCTACGGCACAGTTTATGTGGCCGGTAGTAGAGAAAATAAAAAATGGAATTTAACAATAACCCAGGCATCATACCCAGATAGGAAAAAATATATGTGGCCATACAAGATGCAGGATATAATATAGAGATAGGATATAGAGGAGTACATTGTAGCTTAAATCTTAAAAGGGGAGAGTATTTGGTTGATAAAAGAATTCCTCCATAAATGTGGGACACAGTGTGGTTGTGTGGACATGGGAAACTAGGGGTTAAAGGGAATTTAAAATATAAGAAAATAGAGGAAAGGTGGTGCCCTAGACAGACTTGCAATCAAATAGAGGAATCTCTAGAGCATTTTTTAATACATTGCCCAGGTTCAAGAGATGTTTGTATCACTTAGAGTATAAAATGGAATAATGATGCTTGGAATAACCTGTCTTATAAAGAAGTTATAGCAGGATACTCTAGACAACTTCAGGAAATAGAAGAAGGGACTTTAAGATGGGTCCTCACTTGCATTTAGCTTATATTATGGCAGGTGCGGTGTACGTATGTGATTCAGCAACTTCAGTTTGATCCTATAACAGTGGTACAAATGATAGAGAGAGAGAGAGAGAGAGAGAATCAGATTTGCATGGTCATACGAAGCTAAGATTGTAACAAATAATACACATTGGAAACGTTGGAGCGGTATACCCCAGAAACTTTTCACAGATAAGTGAAGAAATTCAGAGTGTAGTATGACATTTTTAAGGCAATATAATAAATACACAGTAGGGAAGGCTGTTACAGGATTGATGACGTTAATAATGTAATCAATATGGACTATAGAAAGATTGCCTAAAGATCTACAGTTGAATATTTTTGTACTATAATATTTGTATTAGTTCAGTATAAGTTACCTCTGTATAAAGTTTTTGGTTTTATTTTTTTGTCAGTAAAGAATTTCCCCTACTCTTTTCGAGAAGTATCATGGGATCTTTAACATCCACCTGAACTACGACCAGAACAGGCAGATGGGACCTTGATTCAACATCTCATCTGAAAGATGGCACCTCAGGAGTGTAGCATGCCCCACATGCTGCACTACAGTGTCAGTATTAGGATTTAACCCAAGTGCCTTGAGTGGGGACAGAACCCACAGCCTTCTGATCTTCCGGCCTCAGAGGTGAGTGTGCAATCTGCTGAGCCACTGACACCGATAATGACATGGTGCTAAACAGAGTAAAGCTGATCTGTAATAAGGCAAGCTACTTTGTACTTGGTGCAGATAGCCACATTCTTAGTTGTACCCTTTACACACTCACTAGCTGGCGACTTTTACCCAACAGAATAAAGCTCCAGACCTGTTTGCTATCCAGACATGTACTCTTGGGTCTAACATCCTCTCCTTTAACAAACTGCCTCTGCATTTTCTCCAACCAATGCAACACCAGGAACATGGCCAGGAATGCCCTTAAGCCTCCTTTCCTGTGTACTCAGTCTGTGTACTGAGTACTGGGCAAGTGGTCATTTGCTGTCAGGGCTGCTAACTGGTTAAATGAATTGCCTAATACACTGCTGAATCTCCCCAAGTTTAATTAGCTTGAAAGATCCTTTCTAGGATGCCTTTGCAGTCCAGTGTAATTTTAACCATCAGTCAGGATAACCCGTGATAATGACGAATGTGGAACGGTGACTGGAAAAAGGGTGATGGCTTTTCACTGAATGGAAACATGGTGACACTCACATTTCCCCCTTCCCTGAGGTGGTACAACCTTGGAGTTAGTATATTTAGAAAGGGGGTGCTGGGGCAAAGCCCCTTGCAATGTGGGGTGTGGGGGACAGAGCCTCTTGTGAGAAAAACAGTCGCTGTCTTTCCAGTTTGGTGAAAATACATTGTTTTCTTTCCAATCACCATTCTGCATTTGCAATTGTGACATGGAACTGTTAGTTTTATTGGGTTTCTCTCTATACATAACCTGTGACTTTGTATACAACAGACTGTATGGATTATTTTCTAAACCGTTTGTAGTTATTCTGTCTCAACTGCTCTGAGCCTGACTCAATCCCATTTCCTCTGGAGTTGCTTGTCATACTTGTAATGTTTTTTTGTGACTATGTATTTGACATGGAACCTTTGTAAATGCGCACTTGTGCTCAAAGGTAATCTCTGAAGTTTTCAATAAATATATAAATCAATAAATAAATGAAAATAGCTACTGTTATTTGGGCTTACACTTTTGAGATAATAAATGGTCTTGGCAAGCAAACAACACCTGACAAAAATGAATGCAGATGAAAGCTAGTCTCTTTGTGAGGTGTATACAGTACCTTACTATCTATGTTAAAAACAGTGGAAATGAAAATGAATAGTGTTGTGCTACACATATCTGAAATATGGGATTTGGGAAATTAGCTAAATATTGAACAACTATTTTCACAATTAGTTAACTCTATTTTACAAATTACATATCGTATACCCACCAAATTGGCTACAGCAGAATTAAGGAGATCAATGAAAGGTACTTTTGATAAAATAAGAAATTTTGCATATTGGATTAAGAGCCTTAATCAACCGTAAATCACCTTGGCCAAACATTGGGCATGATGCACGAAGGTGTGGAGGGGATATGCAACATGTAACTTAGGCGCATAGCAGCCCTACACCTAGTGCACCCACTGCATGGGATGCACAAATGGGGGGGCACACAGACCCACTGCACCTGATCCCCCATGTCTGCAGACAGCACCATGCTGGAGGCGATCCATGGGTGCGCCAGCACTATGTGGTATTCACTAAACCATGTAGTGCTGGCCACATGAGTGGAGGGTGGCGCAGGGTATGCCATGGTAGACCCTGCCATAACCCTCTGTATGCCCCCACAGATGCTGCCTGCCTGTCACAAGTGGACTCAGAAACATCCTGCAGTAACACCCTAGCCCTTAAGGCAGATAAGGAGGGCTGGGACAGCTAAGCATGGTACCGGCAACATGTCCGGTGTCCTGAGGTGTCAGTGCCACGGGGTGGGGTGTCCGCCAATGGACTCCTGGACCATGGCTGCATCAAGCAGTGGTGGGGGGGTCAGTCTCCTGGACTGGACTGTCCATGGAGTGTGGTCATAAGGGCTATGCATGACCCCGACCCATGCCTACAGGTGCATGGGATTAACTCCTGGACCCAGGATAGGCATCCAACTGGATGCCAACCCAGATCCTCTACTCAACCCCGGTTGCCCTGTGGAGTCCTACACACCGGGGGAGGAAACACAGACATTGGTGAATGCTGGTATGGGTGCACCTGTCCATGGGATCAGGGTTGTGGACCAGGTACATGGCTTTTCCATGTACCCCTGCCCACTTCGTGCATAGCACCCAATGTCTGGAAGAAAAATGTATAATCAGTCAGCCCATGGCAAAGGATCCCTTTGGCTAATGGACATTAAGGAAATTCTTTAAACTTTTTCATTGGAACATCTTTGGTCAGACTAGGAAAAAAGATCAATATTAGTCCAACATACATGAACCTTATAAAAACGATTAAAGCTAATTACAGCCTAAGAACACCTGAAAAGATTTAATCACTGAAAATCTGTCCTTGGAATTCTTGAATCAAGGAGAGCCATCAAATGGAATCTTACCAATATTTTCTAGAAACCATATTGGTAGCAGAACTTGTTATTGAATATCACTTTGAGATCTACCCTTCTAAAATTCTTAAAGGTAGATATTCAAAGTGTACATCAGAGGATACAGCACATTATCTATTTTGGGACTGTGATTCTGGCACAAGAGAAAATCTGATACATATAAAATAATATTCTTTTGTCCAACATATGCTGATACTAGAGCTACAGTGAATGGTTACATAACTGTGATAACAATGTTTACCCAGTTGCTGGTGATACAGTAAAAGGGTTAAAGTCACCCACTCTAGGTACGGCTGCTAAAGATGTCTCAGCATTTTTTCAAAAAAGTGCTTAAAAGAATGGAATGTAAGGACAAAAAGAAATAAAAATACTACAACATAATCCTGTCTTGCCTAGGTTACTAAAATATGGGTATCACTGCATCTATCCTTAACCATCTGTATTACCTCTGTGTTTTTAGTTTGATTCTGAAACATAGAAACATAGACTTTGACGGCAGATAAGGACTGCTTGGCCCATCTAGTCTGCCCATTTCCCTACCTACAGGCTAGGCCGCAGATCCTAGTTAACCAACAGCCTATTTCTTCCTACCCCCACAAGAATTGCCTTATGTCTGTCCCATGCATTCTTGAATTCTCCCACAGTTTTAGACCCCACAACCTCCTCAGGAAGGCTGTTCCATGCATCCACTACCCTCTCTGTGAAATAATACTTCTCACATTGCCCCTCAACCGCCCCCATCTTTAAATTGTGTCCTCTTGTTCTTGCATGTCTCTTTTTCTGAAAGATGCTACCCTCTTGGACTTTGTTGATTCCACTGAGGTACTTAAAAGTTTCTATCATGTCTCCCCTCTCCCTTCTTTCCTCAAGGGTATACATATTAAGCTCCTTTAGTCTCTCCTCTCATATGGCTTCTCTTGCAGACCCTGCACCATTTTAGTTGCCCTCCTCTGGACAGCCTCTATCCTGTCTATGTCCTTGAGGAGATGGGGCTCTCAGAACTGTCGCAGTACTCAGATGTGGTCTCACCAACTGTCTGTACAGCGGGATAACAACTTCTTGTTTTCTGCAGCTGATGCCTCTCCCTATGCATCCCAGTATACCCCCAGCTCTCCCTACTGCCTTCTCACATTGCTTGCTAACCTTAAGGTCATCTGATATGATTATCCCCAGGTCCCTTTCCTTTTTTGTTGTTGTTACTACCTCCCCTCCCCTTGTGTGTATTCTTCCCTGGCTTCTTGTTTCCCAGGTGCATTATTTTGCACTTCTTTGCATTGAATCCTAGCTGCCATATTTCTGACCATTCCTCCAACCTTGCCAAGTCCCTTCTCATCCTTTCCACGCCTCCTTGTGTATCAACCCTGTTGCAGATCTTTCTGTCATCTGCAAAGAGGCATACTTTTCCTTCCAGTCCCTCTGCAATGTCACTTATGAAGACATTAAAAAGGAATGGACCCAATACAGAACCCTGCGGTACCCCACTAGTAACCCCTCTTTCTTCAGAGTGGACTCCATTTACAATTACCTTCTGTGTCATGTTGTCCAGCCAATGTTTTACCCAGGCTACCACCCTTGGACCCACTCCCAGGCTGGTTAATTTGACTATTAATCTTTTGTGTGGGACTGTTGTCAAATGCCTTGCTAAAGTCTAGGTAGGCCATGTCCACAGCCCCTCCCTGGTCTACTACTTTGGTCACCCAGTCAAAGAAATCTATTAGCTTCATCTGACATGACCTTCCCGCTGTGAACCCATGCTGCCTTGGGTCCTATGCCCCACTGGCCTCTAGGTACTCAACTATTCTTTCCTTCAGAAGTGACTCCATCACTTTCCCTACCACAGAGGCCAGACTGACAGGTCTGTAGTTTCCTGCTTCTGTCTTGGTCCCACTTTTGTGAAGGGGAATCACATCTGCCTTCCGCCAGTCCTCGGGTACCACACCATCCTCCCATGATTTATTAAAAAGAGTAGCCAGTGGTTTCACTAGTTCCCCCCTTAATTCTTTTAGAATTCTGGGGTGAATTCCATGAGGTCCCATTGCTTTGTCCATCTTCAGTTTTAGGAGTTTTTGTAGAACCCTTTCTTCTGTGAAAGGACTGGGATTGACCCCCATCAAGAGTGCTTCAGTTAATTGGATTAGGCACTTCCCCTCCTCTTTTGTGAATACTGAGCAGAAATATTCGTTCAGTATCCTGCTTTTCACTGTCCCCTCTGCCACCACCATTCATTCTATTCAGCCTCACTATCCCTCCTTTGTCTTTCTCGCTCGCTGATGTACCCATAAAAGGTTTTATCACCCTTCTTAACCAAGTTGGCTATCTTTTCCTCAGTTTGGGCCTTTGCTATTCTGACTTCCCTCCTGCTTCCTTCTGCCTTAACTGGAACAGCTCTGTCCTGCTCCTTCTGTGTTTCTTTATACTTACGGAATGCTATCTTTTCTTCCTGACTTTCACAGCCACCTCTTTTGAGAACAATAGTGGCTTTTCTTTCATTTGATTTGTTTATTGCTTCACACAAGGCTTGTTGCCTCTGTGATGGCAGTTTGATGATTCCCATTGTTGCTCCACCTCCTTCGAGCCTGTTTGCTAGTACTTTTCACGAGGGCACTCCCCCATCTTGCCAAAGTCAGCCCCCTAAAATCCAGTACCCTCACTTTTGTATGGCTTGACTCTTAGCTGAGTTTAGCGTAGACCACACTGTTTGATGGTCACTTGTTCCCAGATGGCAACCCACTTCAAGATCTGAGATCCTCTCACTGCCCCCGTTTGAGAGTACGAGGTCTAAGATTGCTCCATCATGAGTGGGTTCTGAAACTAGCTGTCTGAGGCCTGCCACCTGTAGGGCATCAAGAATGGCCCTGCTCTTGGATGTGGCTGCAGCAAATGTGCTCCAGTTAACATCTGGCATGTTCAGGTCTCCCATCAACAGTATCTCCCCTTTCTCTGCCATTCTACGAATGCCTTCTATCATATCCTTGTCAATTCCCTCCCCCTGACATGGGGGTCTGTACACAACCCCTGTGTGGATTGTGGTGCCCTTTCCAGTCTCCAAGGTGACCCACAGTGCCTCCTCTCCTCCCTGTTTACTCTTTTGTTCAGTTGCTTTTATCCCTTCCTTTACATGAGAGCTACCCTCCCCTCTTCTCCCCTGCCTGTCTCTCCTGTAGGTTATGTACCCTGGCATGTTAACATCCCAGTCATGGTTCTCTGTGTACCATGTTTCTGTGACTGCTATGATATCCAGGCATCCCTCTTCCATCAAGGCCACCAGCTCAGGGAACTTGTTGCCCAGACTATGGGCATTGGTACTCACTATCCTCCATTTCCTGATGGCCTTACTCCTTTTTGCCCCATCCCTGTCCTTCTTGCCTTTGTCACTTTCTCCATTTACCCCTGCCCTTCTCCCTATCGACACCTCTATGTTGATGTTTACCACACTTACTACCATGATTTTTTTGGAGGGGCTAGGATTTCCCTGCTTCTTTCCAGTGCCTCCCCCTTTGGCTAGTTTAAATGCTTGCCAATGAAGTATTTAAATCTATCACCTAGGATCCTGGTTCCCCTCCTGGACAGATGCAGCCCATCATGCCAGTATAGGCTTCTATCACTCCAGGTGGACCCCCATTCCCCAATGAAGCCAAATCACTGAGTTCCACACCAGTTTTTCAACTACTGATTGAATCCCATGGTGCAGAACACCCTAGCCTCTCCTACGCCATAGTTGGGCAGCACCTCCGAGAAGGTTACCGTGCATGTTACTTGTCTAAGGCCCCTCCCCAATTCCACAAACTCTTCCTAGACTTCTCTAATCCCTTTCTTAGCCAGGACATTTGTCCCTAGGTGGACAATGACATCCAGCTCCCTCCCTTGTGCAGATGCTCTGGCAATCCTGAGGATTCACTCCCTGTCCCTCCAAGCCATGGCGCCAGGCATGCATCTTACCTCCCTCTCCCCTTCCTCCCTAGTTCTACCTTTCTAACAATGAGTACCCCACCAGGAGTTGTTTCCTTCCCCTGCAGGGTCCCTGCTACCCTCCTGTGGGTCTCCTTTGTGGAGTTCCCAACATACTCCTTGGTCTCCTGTGGGTGCCCATAGAGGAACCACACTTTGCCAGAATGGCATAGGAATTGTGGAGAGGTACAACTGGAGGGATGCACCTCTGTTCTACCACCTCACCCTCCTGAGCCCACTGTGGTCCAACTGCTCCTCTTTCTTGGCAACCTCTTGGGAATGGCAGTGGCACTGGTGGTCCCTGGATGGAAGAAGAGGTCCCACAAATCCTGGCCAACTCAGCCTGGAGATGAGCAACCTCCTCCCTCAGCCCAGAGAGGCGCCTGCAGATGGGATAACACCGCATCCTCCAGAACGTCTCCCGGAAGACTGCTGCTCCACAGCCACTGCACTGCACCACTCCCATCATGTCTTATTTCTGGCCTCTTAACTGTTTGCAATCCTTACTCTTTCCTGGTTTTTCCTCTCCTTACTTTCTGCTGTGGCCTTTAAGCTCCTGATTGCCCTGTTCTGAGACAAGAATAACCTATATTTCTCAGTAGACCATTTACTTGCTCAGAGGCAGACCTCCAGCAGCTAGAGGGGTCGGAGAGCTACTCTTGCCTTCTGGATGGTGGGTCTTTGGTGGCTCTGTGATCACTCATCCTGCTCCCAAACAGGAGGTTCCTGTTGTCAGTCAAATCCTGTGCCTATAAAAGTAGAACTAGCTTTGGGTGGGAGGGTGGAGGGGAGGAAGGAGGCAGTATAGTCCCAGTAGAGAGTCCAGTCACACAGCAGTCCTTTCTCCTGGTGTCTTCTGTAAGCTACTAGCAGAATCTTTCTAAGGCAGTCTTTAAATGTAGCTTCCTTCTAGCTAAGCCACTCCCCCTACTTACTAGATCTTTCTACAAGTAATTTAAATCTCACAGCTATCAAGTCCTTTCAATCACCTGAGATTTACACCTAGATAACTGTTCAGATAACCATTCAGTTCAGTTAACTCAGACAAACACACACTTTTTTTGTTTTGTTTGTTAGTTGTTTTTATTTTACCCGAAATTAAAAAGAGTTCTACTTCTTTAGTCCCAGCAGAGAAGTCCCGTCACACAGCAGTCCTTTCTCCTGGTGTCTTCTGCCAAGCTACTAGCAGAATCTTTCTAAGGCAGTCTTTACATGTAACTTCCTTCTAGCTAAGCCACTCCCCCTACTTACTAGATCTTTATATACTAACATACTATTTGCCAGCAGATTAGGCCTCACGGTCTATCCAGTCTGCTTGAACCTCAGATCCCTAGTTGGGTGACAAGGCACCCCCTCTTGTGTTCCAGAAACCCCTATCACCCATCCCATCCCCTAGGACAGGCCATCATCTGATACATCCACTTTCTGTGTCTGTCCCACCCTCTCTTGAAGCCCTCCACTGTGGATCTCTGAACCAGCTCGCCAGGCAGTGCATTCAAGGGTCCACCACCCTCTCAGTGAAAACCTCCTCCTCATTTCCCCCTCACCCTTCCACCTTCCAACTTCAAACCATGCCCTCTGGTGATACCTCTCTGCTTTAGTCTAAAGATCCCTCCATGTTTACCCTATTTATTCCCTTGAGTACTGGAAGACCTCAATCATGTGCCCCTGTTTCTCCTCTCCTCCAATGAAAACAGGCAGAGCTCCTCAAGTCTGTCCTCATCACGTCAAATCCTAGCCCTCGATGTCATCTTAGTTGCCCTCACTGCCCTCTCCAGGAGCTGTATGTCCCTCTTCAAGTGTGGTCTCCAGTACTGTACACAGTACTCAAGATGTGGTCTAACCAGTCCATTGTACAGCGGCAGAATCACCTCCTTTCTCCTAGAGGTGATCCCCCTTATGATGCATCCCAACATCCTGTTTGCCTTGCTAGCAGCTCTCCTGCACTGCTCAGAGTTATTCATACATGCATCCACAATAACCCCTAGGTCTTTTTCCTCTATTGAGGCCTCCAGTGCCTCCTCCAGAGTGTACCTGTGTTTAGGCTTTCCCCACCAAGATGTAACACCTTGCACTTGGTGATATTAAAATTTAATTTCCATGTGTGAGCCCAGCTTTCCAGGGTGTCCAGGTCCCCTTGCAGGGCAACCTCCCTCTTCTCCCTCAGCTACTGCTCCCATCTTGAGTCATCAGCGAAGGCCATTTCACACCTATACCCTCCTGATGTCCGATATGTATGCATTAAACAGGATCAGACCCAGGACCAAGCCCTGCGGTACCCCACTACCAACCTCTCTAGGGTTCGAGAGCTCCCCACAGACCACTACTCTCTGGGTGCATCCAGCTAGCCAGTTTTCAATCCATCTGACCATCAAAGGTCCTACTCCCAACCCCATCAGTCTTTACACCAGACCATTGTGGGGGACAGAGTCAAACGCCTTGCAGAAGTCCAAGAATAATACATCCACAGGCTTTCCCCTATCCAGTTCTGATGTTACCCATTCGTGAGAACTCCACAAGATGGTTTGACATGATCTACCTGGCACAAACCCATGTTGCCGACTATCCAGACCTCCACCTCCTCCAAGTACACCCCAATTGTTCCTTTAGTATACTCTCCATTAATTTTCCACCACAGGTCAAACTGATGGGTCTATAGTTTACTGCTCCCTCGACCCCCCTTTGTGGATTGGCACTACATGTTATCTCGCCAATCTAGGTACTCTCCCTGTCTCAAGTGACCTGTTGAAGAGCTCCACCAGGGGTGCAGCCAGTATGTCTGCCAATTCCCATAGTACTCTTGGATGAATGCCATCCAGCCCAGGAGATTTGTCTTTCTTTAGGACCTTGAGGGCTAACCACACCCTTTTGGTGGAGATAGCTTCATCTGTCCCCTCCACCTTACTGGCCTTTTTATCCTTATCCTGATGTGACACCCCTGGGGTACCACTCCCTCCCTCTTGCTCCATTTCTGTTGCTCCCCTGATTCCACTCACTGCCGCTTCTATGCCCATCGTGCCTTGCTTTGTAGATATCCCATCCCCTCCTAGTAGAACACAGAGGCAAAGTACTTGTTAAATACCTCTGCCTGGTCCCGCCTCTTCACCCACCCTCCTTCTGATCTCAATCTGCTGAGATGGCCCTTAGTTTTCTCCACTCCCCAATGTGCCGGAAGAACCCTTTCCCTCCGCCATGTATCCCCTGTGCCAGCTGCTGCTCTTACTGGACTTTGCCCCCTCACCATCTGGGTGACTTTTCTAGATGCAAGATGGTACATTTCATATCACTATCCCTCTTGTTGTTTTATATTTTTTGTAGGCTGCCTTCTTTTCTCTGACCGCTACCTGAGCCTCACTGGACCACCAGCATGGTTTATGTGACCTTGCTCCCTTACGTTTCACCTTAGCGCAGGTCCTGACTGCCTCATGAAGTCCCCGTTTTATGACCTCCCATCTCCTTTCCACATTTGTCATTGATGTAATCCCTTCAAGTGATCCTTGAATATTTCCCATGCCCACAAAGTCTGCCCCCTAGAGTCCACTGCAGTGTCCTAGATCTCCCCTCCCCCATGCTTATTTGAAACCAGACAGTATTGTGGTCGCTCCCAGTCAGGGATCCTCTACAACCAGGTCCCTTACCAGATCCCCATCTGCCAAGAATCATGTCCAGGACATACCCCTCCTTGTGGGTTCCATCACATGCTGTGTTGAAACACATCCTGGAAGCCGTCCAGCAGCCTCTGCTCCTTGGCCACCTTAGAGAATGGTTCCCCAGTTTGTACCTGGCATATTAAGGTCCCCATCAACACCACTCTTTCCCTTTTGGTCCACAATGGGCAATGATGTTGTCCAGCAAACCACCCTCAGAATATCACCCATCCCGGAGACTATACTACACCCAGCTTGACCTTATCTCCTGCTGGGGATTGTAGAAGTGACCCATAAGGCCTCCGTTTCCCTCTGCCTCTTCTACCTAGCAATTTCTATGTCATCTCTAATGAACATAGCCACTCCACCCCTCTACTCCTTTCTATCCTTCTAAGCATAGTGTACCCCTCTAGTTTGGGTCCCAGTCATAGTTTCTGTTGTCATCTCCGTGACCGCCACCATCCACCCCTCCTCGAACAGCATGGCCTGGAACTCTGGCAACTTGTTTCCCAAGCTCCTGGCATTTACTAACACCAATCCCCACCCCTTATCCCTGATCCCCTTTGTTGAACCCCAACCAGGTTCGTTATACTTCCATCCTCCCTCTGCTGCTCCTGAAACCTCCACCCCCAGTCTGTTTCCCCCTTCCCCCCTTGGGTTTGAAGACTACTCCCCTCATCTGGAGGACAGGGCTTCTGGTCAGCCCCTCCCTTATCCCTTCCACCCTCACAAGTTTAAACCCCACCTTTCTTGAATGTAGTCAGCCATCCTCTGTTTAAGGACCTCCTTCCCTAATGGGGCAAGATGAAGCCTGTCCTTGGTGTACAGTCCCTTATCCTCCCAAACTCCTTTCCAGTTCCCTAATGGGGCAAGATGAAGCCTGTCCTAGGCATACAGTCCCTTATCCTCCCAAACTCCTTTCCAGTTCCCTAACACCCCAACCCACTCTCTTCACCCCACATCCTTAGAGCACAGTCATTAACCTCTGTGATCTTCATTTTCTCCACGAGGCCTTTGGTACTGGCAATATCTCTGAAAAGAAATGTTGCATCCATTATACCGACAGACTCTGGCAAGTTCTTGGAACCTTGCTTGGATTTCAAATGCTATTTCCCTCTAGATGGTTGGTTCCAAATGCCAGGAAATCTGGTTTCCCTCCACAATCCCTAACCAGTTCATACACCATGAACTTTGCTCTGTGCACTGTCAGCCCAGAGATACTCACTACCTTCACCTGGCTATGGCATCCACCCCCTGTCCCTTCCACTGGATACCCCTAATAATCGAGTCTCCCAATCTTTCTACAAGTAATTTAAATCTCACAGCTATCAAGTCCTTTCAGTCACCTGAGATTTACACCTAGATAACTGTTCAGATAACCATTCAGTTCAGTTAACTCAGACAAACACACACTTTTTTTTTGTTTTGTTTGTTAGTTTTTTTTACCCTAAATTAAATGTCCAAGTACAAGAGTTCTACTTCTTTAGTCCCAGCAGAGAAGTCCAGTCACACTGCAGTCCTTTCTCCTGGTGTCTGCAATGGTAATATGTGCTTGATGTATGTTGGCACCTGCTTATCTGAAAGCTAGCAATTTAAAATATATTTATGGTGTATGTCCATTCATCCCCATTTGACACTATGTCAGAACCACATGGTCAAAAACAGCACAGTGAATAACCATGATGCATGGTCAGTACAAAACCATGTGGTCCAAAACTGTGTTAGATTAGATATACTAACTCTGAAACTGCGCAGTGCTATTATGTCTGTGCAGTTTTTGACTGCTCGTATTTGCTGTCATGGTTTTCACTGGACACCATATTGATTATATTGGGATTTTTTTTATTCTATGCTTCTCATGGGGACACAAAGACATTAATTTATCTACACTAGATTGTTAAAATGTGAACATCTGGAACATCTGAAAAATGACCTCAACAACACTGAATGGTCCCCTCTCGATGCCTTCGATGATGTCAAACTGGCACTGGATTATTTCATAAAACAATTTGATGATACCTGTGATACCCATGCTCCCATTAAGAAAATGAAAGTTTGTGGCACTGTAAACCCCTGGATTACACCAGAACTCATTGATCACTTCTGGCACTGTGCCAGGGTGTCAGGCAAACAAGCAGATGTTCTGGAATACAAGAGGGTGAGGAATGCCTGTACACGTGAAATCTGTACCATGAAATCCAAACATCATAGGGAAATGCTTGCCAATACCTGGGGAAACAGCAAAAACTTCTGAAGCAGCATAAAAGATGTCACCGGGAAAGACACTAAGGTCTCACCCTCCATGCTCAGTATCAATGGAATTTCAGCCCTGGACCTGCTAACCATAGCAAACACATTCAACGACGCATTCATGGACCTATCCAGTGTCCTCCTTCCAGACTTCTTGGTGGATAATGACTCACCCAGTACCTACTGTCCTGCTAATAACCCCCTTGAATCACCTCCTTTTTACTTCAAAATGGTCTCAGCACAACAGCAGAGTGGTGACGCGCTGAATCTTAAGCTCATAGCTCTCACTCTTGAGGAAGTGCTGATGCACCTCACTAAGATCATCCGTCTAGCGTTACAACTCTCACAATTTCCTCAAGTTTGGAAATCAGCTCTAGTCACCTCAGTGCACAACAGTGGAGACAGGACCCATCACACAAAATACAGACCCATCTCTATCCTCCCACCAATATCCTAGGTGCTTGAGTGCATTGTTGCTGACCAACTGGTGACCTACCTTGAAAAATACTCTATCTAATGCCCACAGCATCATAAGTTCTGGAAGGGGCACATCACCTCGGCCCTGATGTAATTCACTGACTTTATTCATCAATCTCTGGATTAGGGCATCTTAGTAGGAGCTGTTTTCATAGACCTCACTAAGGCATTCGATACTGTCCATCACTCACTACTCCTCCAACAGCTTACTGCTGCTGACCTCTCCTCTGACACAACACTTTGGTTCAAAAGCTATCTTGTCGATCGCTCTCAACAGGTGAAAATAGCCAACGTCCTATCTGATGGACAGACCATCCATTCTGGCATGCCACAGGGCTCAGTCCTGGGGCCACTTCTATTCAGCATCTTCCTTAATAACCCTTCCTCGTTTCTGCCAGCAAAGGAGCCTCCTCTATGCAGACAATGTGGTCATCTACTCCTGCAGCCATGATCCCAAGCAACTGGAAATTCACCTTTGGAGTGGGTTTGTGGAAGTGGAGGACTGATTCTCTAAACATAAACTGATCCTCAACTACAAGAAAACCAAAGTAATGATGTTCAGCAGCACCAGAAACAAGCATAAAATCCCATACACTTACCATCAGAAACTGTCTTGGAGTTCCTCTTGAATAAATACCACATTTCAAATACCTGGGGGTCACCTTAGGCAGTAGTCTATTCTATGCTAAACATATAGACAACGTAGTCAGGGCTGTCAATGTCAAGATTGGCCTCCTACATAGACATAAACACTGCCTTTCTCTAGAAGTCCTCCAACTTGCTATATATAATTCCATAATATCCTTTGTAGACTATGGTTTTGTAATCTTTGGAGCCGCCCCCATGTCTTTATTGTGCAGGATATCCATTGCTCTGAACAAGGCATGCAGATAACTCATAGGGTCCACATGTTTCACCAACACCTGTGATCTTTATGCTGAGACTGGGTGACTACAGCTTTCTGGGAGAATTCAATACCAAACCTGTCTTTTGGCCAAAAAAGCTCTTTTCAGCCTCCTGTCGCCAGGCACTGCAAACCTGCCAAGCCCCCATTGTAGTTCACAGCATACATGATGCTCAAACAGCCATCATCTCCATGTTCATAGATGCCAGACAGCCCAGGGGCAATGCTCATTTGTCTACAGAGCACCTCACTGGTTTAATACTCTTCATAGTGATATAACTACCCTACCTAAATTGGGATCATTCAAACTGAAGTTATGCCAACATCTCATGGCCAACAGTTCTTGTGACTGCTTCATCTGAGACTCCCATCTATTAGCATTCAATCTTCTCCTCACAACTGGATAACCCTGTGTCTCCACTGCTACCTCAATAATTCTGAGGCTACCCCCCTTTGCACTTTGACAAGGTCTCTGGCTATCCCGTCCACCTCACCCCCCAACTCCTACCTCTCCCACATCAGCTGGACAAGCCTATGGCAACAACTTTCTACCTTTCTTACCCCTGTCCACCTCACCCCTGCCCCTACACCGCCCATACCACTCAGCTTAGGGTGCTCATGGCTGCCACTTCCTACCTTTCTTCTCCCATCTTTCTCCTTCCCCTCTCATGTATTCTTTCCTCCTATTAGAACATTAAAACTACGTACAGATATATATATAGTTGCTCACTTTATTTTACTGTTTTGAGAAACATTGTACTTCTCTTTATATGTTTTGTCTCCCCTTCCCTCCCCACTGCTGTGGAATCTTTGCAAATGAGCTGTCTGTGCTCTGAGGTATTGTAATCTGAGAATGAATAAATAAATAAATATTTTTTTTATAGCAAATCTATGGCCATCTCTATCTCTTTTTGGGATAATTTAGGACTGCTACCTTGAAAACATCATCTGGGAGTACAGATAACCAGGCCCAACCCCAGCAGTGTCCATTTTAAATTCTGGTAAAATATATCAGAATTAGTTAAAGATGATTCCTGTATGCCCCTTTGATGTATGAACTGTTTATAAAAATGATATAGGAGTTCTGTTAAATGTTACTGTTTTGTTTGATAATAATGTTGTATTCTAGGGATTAGATTGTGTATTGCACTATATTTATGTACATGACTGTCTTGGTTTATTTTGTATAAATTTGTAATTACTATTTCAGTTGAAAAATAAAATCTGAACATGCTTAATCATAGCAAATAGTCAAACTTCTCAAGTGCATTTCAAGGCACTTGACATGAACATCTCATGCCTAACAATGCACTTGAGATGTATGACTATTGGCCCATAATTTCACACCTTGTTATGTCTTATTTCATGTATATTAAAGCTTTGTGGTGATATCAATGAGTACTTGCTAGCAGAACTGATGACAATAAGGGCATTTATACAATATGTGCAGGGAAAAATTGTACAAGATAAATTTATCACTGCCTAACCACTAGATAATTGTTTATTTGGAGTGTCACAGACTGTTTCTCTCCCAGAACTCAGTCTGTGATGGTTGTTACCGGGTTTCTCAGCACTTCAAAGGTACAACAAGGGTACCTCATTATACTTCCAGTACTTTGCATGACTCACACTCATAGTATCTCTAGGATCAAATCCCACAAGAGGTACCAGCCACACAGTACAGTGTTCCTTACCAAAAGGACAAAAAAAAATCCACCACTTTCGTCACAGCTGAGAACACCTGATTTTAAATTTGGTGCCTTTTTTTTTTTTTTTTTTAGTTTTTGTTGACCAGGTAAGTGCACTAGACAAATCCTGCCTATTTTCAGGCACGACCCAGGGAAGGGGGATACAGATGAATGGCAACTGACTTTGAACCAGATTAAGCTGTTGGTGGTATTTATAGTGAATGAGGGAAATTTGGCCAGGACACTGGGGAAATTCCCCTACTCTTTTCAAGAAGTGCCATGGGATCTTTAACATCCACCTGAACTACCACCAATCCAGGCAGATGGGACCTTGGTTTAACGTCTCATCCGAAAGACGGCACCTCAGAAGTGCAGCACCCCTCTCATGCTGCATTACAGTGTTTAGTCTTCCTCTTGGAAGATGGATCAAAGTGTTAATTATTTAAAACTTTTATCTGTAACAGAAATGACTCAATCATAGAAAGCCAGAAGTGTATAAAAATAATACATAATACTCTAAAATATTTATGTATGTTATTGGATAATACACACTATGACTATGAGGAACACATTTTATCTACTGAGATAAAAAGAATGATTTCTGAAACACACAGAAAACACACAGAATAGTCTAACTTACTATTATCTAAATACTAAGCAGAGTAGACTCTTGTTCAGTTGAGGACTTGCTGAGTTAAGGCAAACTAAATCACTTGGTGTTGCTTACTCAGTGTTTCAATCCTGACTGAATTCTCAGGGCCAAACACAGACTCCAAATGCCTTTGATTGCCCAGCCCATCATGCCAAAACATCATGCATGTCTCTCTGACATCACACGTTTGGCCATCTCTTTGCTCCATGGGGAAACACCGATTTGGAAAAACAGTCCAACCCAAACTCGTCATTTCCCAATTCAACTATTTATTTATTTATTTGTTTATTTATTATTTGGTAATTGAGAACAAAACACTGAGCCAAGGTTCATTTCCAGGTGTGATCCAGGGAGTAAGAAGACAGATACAAAGGGAGATGAATAAAGTTTACATAAAGACACCTGTACATTATACAATTTGTTAGCAGTTCTTTACATAACTGGGTTAAGTAGACACATGCAGCTATGTGGCTTGCAATATCCATCCTCTGTTCTAAGCACCCAGTCTGCCCAGCAGAGAAAGTTTGGCCCTGTCATTACCCTCAACAGCTCCTTTGATATGAAAGGAGTTCATCTTCCTTTGAAGATTATCAATAACAGCCACTCATTAGTGGAAAGGTGCCCTGCTGTGATAAAGAACAAAAGACATTTAGATGAAAAGGTACAAAATAATGCACTTAGGGCACAGAAACCCAGAGGCATAGTATAAAAGGGGTGGAGTGGTATTGATGAACACCAAGCAGGAAAGCGACCTGGGGGTAATCATATCTGATGACCTAATGATGGCCAAGCAGTTTAACAAGGGAGGTGGGAGGGCTAGTGGGATGCTGAGTTATACAGGAAGGGGTATCACAAACAGAAAGAGGGAGATGGTGTTGCCTCTGTAAAGATCACTTGTAAGACCCCCACCTAGACTACTGTGTTCAGTTCTGGAGACCACATCTCAGGAAGGACATTGACAGAGTGGAGGTGGTCTAGAGGATGGTGAATAAAATAGTGCAGTGTCTGTATCAAAAGCACTATGAGAAGAGATTAAAGGACATCAGTAGTTACACTCTGGAAGGGAGGAGGGAGAGGGGGAAATATGATAGAGACCTTTAAATACATCACTAGGTGAAAATAAGGTACAGGAGTGAACTATTTTTCAGAAAAAAGGTGTTCAAGGAGAAGATGGTAAGTATCAGACTTGCCATATGGGGAGATGCTGAAAGAGCTGGCCTTCCTCTCTCTTGAATACATGAGACTGAGTGGTGATCTTTGCCTGGTTTACAAAGTGTTTGAGAACCAAAACCTGTGGGAATGTATAGGTCTCAGTAGAAAAGCACTAAGTAGAGAACCAAGAGCTTATAATTATCAACTCAGTGGCAAATTGTATAGAAGTGCTAGAAAAGGTTCCTGTATAAATCAAAGAGTAGTGGACATAAGAAACAGCTTGCCGGAGGAGGTGGTGACAAGTGAAACTATGACGCTGTTGAAAACAGCTTTGGATAACCTTTTCCATAAAAAGTATAAGTAGTACCAATTGTAAAACTGCAAGTCATACATGGCTAGTGCTTCTGACTCATAGTGCTCCTATGCTACGAAGCTGGGGAGGGGTACATTCAGGAGAGGTGAAGGAAGTACTCCTTCAAAGAAAGAGTGGTGGATTCCTGGACCAGCCCTCCCCGCGCAGGTGCTGGGGTGCAAAACAGTAGTGGGGTTCAAGAAAGCATGGGATAGACATACGGGAATCTTAGTGGAAAGGAAGAAGGGAAGGGAGAAATAGCTAGAGATCAAGTAGGGTCTTCAGTGAGACTGTAAGTAGAAGAAAATGGGCAGACTGGGTGGACCAATTGGTACTTATTTCCCATGAAAGTCTATGTTTTTAGGTTTTCAAAATCACATCCTAATAAGCAAACACTGCAAGGAAATGAATAATAAAGAATGAATAGATTCCTAGGAACCATGGACCTTTTCAGCTGTGGGGTTACATTACAAATTCATCTAAAGTAGACTGATATCCCTATCATAGCATCTTCATAATTTACTCACGATTTTTTCTGTTAAGCATTTGTTAACTCTGAGTCTGGTAATTGACATCTTTGCAGCAACCAATAGTTGTGAAAATGGAAGGAAACTACTGGGGGAACTCATCACCTTTGGTGAAGTCACTGTGGTTCACTGTGCACTGCTTACTGGATGCCAAGGATTCCTGATTGTCACTGAATGGCGGGTGTTCGGCTCAAATTCAGATGCTGCTATTCAGCTTAAATTTGGCTGCTGTTACTACTCCCTCTCTACGATTTGCAAATTTGTAATTATAAACTTAACCAATTAAGTCAAAAATGTTTAGGAATTAGGAACCTGCAGCAATGCTAGACATGTACTAGTGTGATTCCCGATATTAGTGTGTTTAGTGTGCAATAGATGTACCTGACTGAAGTCTGTTAGTGTACTATTGGAGGTAGTTTGGAAAAGTAACTAATTATTGCACTATTTTGTGGTTAAAGTTATTACCTGCACCATTTCTCTGCTAACCTTATGCTGCTGCATCTGACTCCCTGTCAGTCTGCTTCCTCACACTGTCTAACGCTCGACCTCTCCTTCTCTCTCCATCTCACTCCCCCTCCCTCTCTGTCACGCTCTCGCTGTTCCTCTCCCATCCTTTTGTTGAGCTAGCCTGATATGCTAGGCACATACAATCCCTCCTTTAACCCACTGTGCTACATGTCTCTTAAACTCTCCCTCTCATACTCTGTATCTTTCAACTGTTGAACTGTGCACTCGTGAACTGCTAACAGCAGGGTTGGTTAGCGGTGAGTTTAAATGCTGTGACTGGCGTGAAGTTCAGTCTCCCCTGTCTGGCTTCTTTACTCCATCCAAGTGCCTGCATTAGCACCTCCTTTCTTTTCAGCCTTTGTACAAAGTATACCCCCCCTTTCCCTTCATAATCATGCTATACTAATTTACTTCGAGGAGTTCACTGAGCCCTCCCCCTGATTGATGTGCGCTGGTAAAATCTGCGATATAAAGCTAAACCATTCCTTCTCCTCTTGCTTCCAGCTCTAGCTCCAACAGGCACTCCTAGTGACTCCGGCGCCCGACTGAGCCGTGACCGCTTGCCTCTGAATCGCCCACCTCCCAGCCAAAAGTCATCAGGTATGATACTGAAGAGGGTCATGCAAGGAGCTGTGGCTTGAAACCCACATTTTGGATTTGCTGGTAAGGACTAGGGTGCGCCACTTATTGGATGCCAAGGATTCCTGATTTTCACTGATTGGCAGGTGTTCGGCTTGAATTCAGATGCTGCTATTTGGCTTAAATTCAGCTGCTGTTACTATTCCCTCTCTATAATTTGTCCCACGCCAACCGCCCTAACCCCGGCCTCTATTAAATACTCTTGAATCTCCGCCCACTTCCTTCTTTTCTGTAGCTCCTCTAGGCTAGCATTAGTATTTAAAGGGGAACACACTTAGTTTTTTAACAATGTCTCCAATTCCTAGCTCTTTATCTGCTGACTCAGCCCAGTCTGTTACTGAGCCACCACCTGTTTCACCATTTTTGCAAGGGACTACAGGCTTGGTTCTTATATACCTTCAGCTGCTGTGCAGCACAACCAGCTACTTACCTATCATGCTTCATTTGAAATATAGTTTCAAAATGCAGCTGCCACTATTAACCCTGGGGATTCTAGTAAGAATGCTCTCTTGTTGCCTAGATCCAAACACCTCAATACTGCCACCTTCATCCTCTGCAGATTCAAGACAGTTCCTGCACTATCCCTTCCCCCCCAAGGCCTTTGTTCTACACCTTCACAGGGTCAACAATAATTTGCAAGTGCAGATCAGCACTGACAGTTCCTCTTATCAAGGCCCTAGCTGCCAGGTCAAACCTAATATCTTCAACATGCATTCTTACAACATCTTGGCAAGGGTGATGTTATATGCATCCCTTGTCCCGCCTGGTCCTCATTTAGCAAAGTCTGCAGCCAACGCCTATTGTCACTCACAAAGAAAAAGACTACATCTTGCTAGGCTCTTATTAAATGCTATCAAGAAATTGCTTCTACTACTGTTTGTTTGTGCAGGCAACATCGAACTAAACCCAAGACCTGCACTCCCTATTACTGTGCCCATAGGACTGGCCCAACTGAAAGGGCTGAGTTTCCTGCATGTAAATGCATGTAGTCTAATCAGGAAATTTGACTCCATACAATCCTGCATTTGCCATGCTCAACCGGACCTTCTGGAGGTTACAGAAACGTGGCTGAGACCCTCTAAGTTGGATCACACAATCAGTAACCCCTCATATAATCCATATATGGCTGATAGACACACCAGAGGGGGTGATGTAGCAATATACATTAAGGACATGTATACTACCACCGTTGTACAAGCTGTTACTACTCCTAGAGAATTTGAAAGCCTCATCTTAAAAGTTAAAATCTCTAATTCAGTACAGTTCCATGTAAGTGGATGCTACAGACCTCCTTCCATGGGCCTAAAAGTTCTGAAACATTTGAGTGAGGTTTTGGATACCCTGTCCACTGAGGTAATCATTATGGGAGACTTTAATTTGGACTGGTTAACTGCCACATCCAGACCCTTAAAAAAAATCTGTGATGCAAACGGACTTACCCAACTCATGAATAACATCACTCGGCCTAACAGTAAAAATCCAGACCATGGCATACTACTTGATCTTATCCTAGTAAATAGACATCACCTATTTTCCCATGATGGAACTCTTGCTTTGACCTCAGCGATCATTGTGCAATTGCCTGTGTGAGAACAGTACCCAAAGCTATTACCACCTCCACATACATTTTGAAGAGGATCCTCTGGCGCTTTGATCCCAGTGCCTTCCTGATAGATCTTCATTGCATAAATTGGTGGGATTTTTATCTGGCTCCCACAGAAGACAAGGCATATGAGTTATTCCATTCTGTTGTACTCAAGGCTATTAATAGACATGCCCCCCTAACTAAAATGCATACTAAGAAAAAAACATGCCCTTGGTTCACTATTAGTCTTAAAGCTGCACTAAATAAGGGATGCCCTTTGGAAAAGGCCAGGAAAAACAGACAGACAGCTGATTGGACTGCCTTTAGATCCGCCAGAAACCAGTGTACCAAGCTGATCAGGACTGAGAAAACTAGATACTTCCACACAGAGCTCGAATCTTCTTCCCATTGCTCAGCAAAATTTTGGAAAACTCTCAAAGACATTGAAGGTCATAGCCCAGCCAGCAGACTTCCCCAGAAAATCGTCACTGGGAGCAACACCACCATGGATAAATGCGAGAAACTGTAACTCATCAACAGTCACTTTGCTATGGCAGGATTAGTGTTTGACACCTCACCAGCTAATACCCTTCAGACTACATTACATCACATAGATTTGGCATGTTTAAATGCATCAGCCCACGCACAACAACAAGTTTTCTCCTTCTGTCCTGTCTCACTGAAACAAGTGGAAGACTTGCTCCTGGATTTAGACACAAGCAAAACTGCTGGAGCAGATCACATTGAGCCCTACTATCTCAAAGTAGGTTACCATGCTTTATCCCCTCCTATCACACATCTCTTCAACCTATCCCTTGCCCAGGGCATGCTCCCATCTATATGGAAAACAGCTCAAGTCATTCCCCAATTCAAATCTGGTGATTCCAGTAACATATACAACAACCAGCCAATATTTCTCCTACCCACCCTGTCGAAACTACTTGAGAAGGTTGTCAACACTCAACTCAGGCACCACCTGGAATCCCTCAATCTGCTAAATGAAGCGCAGTCAGGTTTTAGACCTCGCCACAATACCATATCTGCACTTGCTAAAGTCACAAATGACTAGCAGATAGCATTGGATGCTAAGAACTATGTCTATGCCTTGTTCCTTGACTTGAGCAAAGCATTTGATACTGTGGACCATGACCTGCTCCTGACTGAGCTGGAATACATTGAGGTTGGTGAATCAACCCTAAAATGGTTTAATAAGTACTTGACAGATCGCAAACAATTGGTCAAGGCTAATGGGGTCTTCTCCTCACCAAAATACTTACTAAGAGGTGTACCCAAAGGTCTATCTTAGGCCGTCTAGTATTTGTCATATATATCAATAACATTAATAAGGGCCTTGAATCTGTAAACATTCATTTATTTGCTGATAATACAGTTTTGTACATTGACAGACCCATGCCAGAATTAGCCTGCAGGGACCTGCAACATAACTTTGACCAGCTACAAGTGAACCTGCTGCATTTGAAGTTACTGCTAATTGCAAAAAAAAAACAAAGCTATGCAGTTTCCCCCATCTGCCAATACCTCTAAATCCTATGCTTCTGGCACTTCCCCTCAAGTAAACACACTCCTGGGTGAACCTCTGGAGTTCATAACTAAATTTAAATACCTCAGCTTCTGGATAGATGTCAACCTGTCCTTCGTTGATCATATCGAGGAGCTATCCAAAAAGGTAAAGCAGAGACTTGGTCACTTCTTTTGAATTAGGAACCTTCTTACCCAGGAAGCAAAAACCAGGTTAGTCCTGACTACTTACATGCCCCTACTGGATTACACTAACCTCATCTATGGCCAAGGACCAACCACTGTCTTGTCCAAACTGGACACTCTTTATCACCGTGCTGTTAGATTTATTACCAGACTACCAAACATTACCCACCATTGCACTCTCTATGCCAAGGAAGGCTGGAGCTTGTAAAGTGCCAGAAGACAAAGAAATGCTGTCTATTGGACTTATAGATTGATCATTAGCATGCTCCCCCAGTATATATCAGATTGCTTGCCTGTCTGCAGGGCCAGCAACTACCCACTGAGAGACCTCTTGTACATCTCTCTATTGGTCCCTAAGTTCAGGACACGTTTTGGTAAAGCTGCTATAAGCCATGCTCTCCCAGTTCTATGGAACTCCATACAGAAAGCGCTGAGACTTATGAGCCTCTTGAAGCTCTCCATTTTCAAAACACTGTACTTGCGCACCTTCAAGGAGGTCTGCGATTGTTTCCATTGATGACACTCTATTCTCCACCCTACTCCCATCTTTTGGGTTCTCCCTACTTCTCTACAGCTCTGTATACCTCCACCCTTCTCTACCTTCCCTTTCAATCTTGCATGATCTCTCCCCTTCAGACCTGCATGATCTCTAGTGTTTCATTCATCTAGAGGTGAGGCTATTCTTGGGTAGGGTAAGGCCTACCTCTTTCATGAAACACTGAAAACTGTATTTGTACTAGGACAAATTGTTGATTGGTTTCTGAGAGCTGTTGTATCATTAACACAGAATATGGTAGCCTACTGTATCATAGTTGCAATGTTACCCTATATATACTTCTGTACATATTTTGGCAATTTATTGTTTTTTTCTATACATATATTATCACTGTCTTTTATATTTTTTGATGTAAATTCTTTTTATGACCTCCCAGGTCCACCTTGCAAATGAGTCCTCCTCAGTGGTGTTTCGGCTGGTAAAATAAAGAAATTGATTGATTGATTGATTGATTGATTTAAATAGTCTGGAATGAGGATTACCCTCCACACTCTTCCCCCACACACATGTTGTACTTTAACACTTTAGTGCACAGTATGCTTTCTTGCACACAATTTCATTTGTATGAGTTGTACACACTTAGGTTTTTTTTTTTTACTTTCCATATTTTTATAATTCCTACTCAAATACCAGCAATCTTTTTCTTTCATATCTAAAATAAATAGTGTAGTTGTTGGATTGGTCCTAGTATGAACAGATTGAGAAGCAAATGTTTAATAGAGTACCTTTTTTTGGACCAACATAGATGCTACAACAAAAGAACAAAGTGCTCTAGATTTCCAACCAACCAAGGAGTTAATGGCTTAGATTTTTGACTGGGATTTTTCCAGCAGTCTGAAGGAAAAAAAAAACACTGGGATTCCAGTGCCCAGCAGCATCTAGATAAAGTGACAGCCAGGTTGCATATCATAGAGAAAATGACTAAGAGAGAGGAGTGCACCTACTTACACACTCAAGCAGAGTTTAAAGGGATTGGATCACTCAAATATAAACTTAAGGTTAAAATGAATATAATTGGACAGATAGGTGTTCAATCTGATTGGGACAATTAAATACATACATGGTAAATGGTTGGTGCATTCACAGGGGAAACAAGAATCACCTATTCACAAGACAGAGTATAAGATGCTAAAAGACAGTTGTAGGGCTGTTGCTCATAGAGTTGCTGGGGAAGTTACATCCCAGAGAGTAAGCCTGAAGCCTAAAGCCTACTCTTCTAGCTATGGAAATGGGAGCTGGCAGATAGCATAGGGTTCAGTTTCTCTTTATGGATAGGGAAGGGTGAGAGTAATAATAGCATATCTCAGTAATAGCTTTTTTTCTTTTGCCATCTGTTATTTAACATTTTTGTTTACTTTTCCTGTAACAGTATTATTCTCATGATTTGGTTGGTCCCAAAGCTAGAGCACTTTGTTCTTTTGTTGTAACATCTATGTTGGTCCGGTAAACGGTATCAAACCATTTGATTCTGGATCATATCTTAAAGCATTCACTACCCATTACCAACATTAAATGCACAGTTTATGGAAATAGCTCCAATGTCAAAGACTGATTTGGGACTGGGGCGGGGGGTGATTACATTGTTGAGCAAATATGACCCGGTCCGGAATGCAGAGTAAAGTCCACTTACCCGATGTCTAATAATAACCAGGAGTCACCAGCTCATTTTAACACGACATGGAGTCGTTGTTATAGTTGTGACAGCAGTAAAACTTTTGGGCGCTACATTCGAACAACAGCTTGAAATAAAATTGACATCTTTTGCATTTTCTAAGAGCACCATATTTTGTACGATATCCCCATAATTAGAGCCAACTGGTCAGCTTCATCTAGTCTTGTATTACTGAAATAAATATTACCGTGGATATTCTACTAAAGAGTTTTCAGTAGCAAAATGCATAGTTTTATTAGCAAGGCATTCAAGATATTCTAGTGGTGGTGGGGCACTATAGAACAGCAAGTAGTGTTTGTGATACTTGCGCGTATCAGCCCAAGCATCATCATTGGTGACATAGGTAAAGGGTTAATTGATTGTCATGCCGTCAGTCCTGCGAGAAGCCCCGCCATAGCTTTTTTCTTATAGGGCATCACCCTGTCAATCCGTCCGATGCCCCACCCCTGTTTTCCTTATACGGCGGCGGCTTTCTCTGTTGTGCTGAGCGCCCTCCCTCAGCTTTAGTTCTCAGCTAGTGAGCGCAGGGGGAACAGCGATGTGTGCAGCAGGGTAGACGACAGCGAGAGCAATATGATGGAGATTTTGAAACCTCTTACCTTGGTCTGTTGGATTTTACTGGCAACACTTGGACTGGGCCCCCTTGCTGAGGAAGGTAGGCTGGTCATTTTGAAATGAGTTCTGCTTGATTTGTAAGAGCTGCTTCCACGCTGCTGTAATCTATTGAAAAAGTTCAGTTACGGGATTTCTAAAACGATATGACAGACAAGGTGATGGGGTTGGTGAGGGGATGAGCTGTTTATACTTACGCTAGTATCAAGTGTCTGGAATATTTTCCATACTGTAGTTTAAGTCGTCCCCAAAGGCAATTATGCTCTTGTTCTTAATTATTTGCAGTGAGAAAGTGCACAATGTGATTGTATGCCAAAGGTCCAATGTGTCTTGTTTCTTGGAGCGTTTTCCTTGCATTTGAAAGTAAATGCAACCTGTCCTTTTACGCATCTTATAGGTAAAGGTGCTCGGATGTGTGGCTGTGAAATCACAATAGAAATAGTGTTCAGCACACCTTTCATGGCTCCAGGGTGGAACACCAAGCTATATTCAGAAACATTAATGTAGCTCTAGCGTTAATGACTTTTTTACATGTCTATGTCATTTTTTTAATTGACTAACCAGATTCTGTAATCTTCCAGGTTGATGAAACATTAATCGGGTTAGTTAAGGTAAAGTTAAGTGGTGTTAATCCTGGAGGTTATATTCCTCAGTACAGACCACTGTCCCTCAAAACGGGAGTAAAAGGCAAAATGTGGGAGACATCCTCAAATCTGACAGATTGAGACACATATAGTAGGGCTAAATAGGGAACTCCTGCAGACTGGATGGGCTGTAGGTCTTTTTCTGCCATCATTGTCTATGTTTCTATGAATCTCACTGTGGAAATAGGTGATTTCCTGTTCATAAAGTGTGCTATTTATTGTGAAACACAGATTACTATGAATTTCTGCCTTAGTGTAGAAAGCTGAGCAGCACCTGCAGCACTCAATCATGTAGGACAGGGGGTTCTGAGTGGTATGTAAAAGGAGGAACTGTTAAGAGGTATGCTGTTCAAGGACATTGTCTCATGTTGGGCAATTGGCAATAATTAATTTCAGATACCCTACACTATAAAAACTGTTAAGAAGAAGAAGTAAGAATGTAAGAAATGTTTTGAGAAATAAAGAAATTGATAGCTACTGTGAACCCTACTTTGTGAAGTGGTATAGGGTCCAACAATAGTGGCTATACCATAATTGTAATGATCCATTATAAACAAGCAAAAGGTGGTATACGGTTGTATCCAAAAATGAGTACACTCAGGATATTTATTTTATTTATTTTATTTAGCTTTTGTTGACCGGGTAAGTGCACTAGACAAATCCTGCCTATTTTCAGGCACGACCCGGGGGAGGGGGGAAACAGATGAATGCCAACTGACCTTGATCCAGATTAAGCTGTCGGTGGTATTTTTAGTGAATGAGGGAAATTTGGCCAGGACACCGGGGAAATTCCCCTACTCTTTTCGATAAGTGCCATGGGATCTTTAACATCCACCTGAACTACCACCAGTCCAGGCAGATGGGACTTCGGTCTAACGTCTCATCTGAAAGACTGCACCTCAGAAATGCAGCACCCCTCACATGCTGCATTACAGTGTCAGTACTGGGATATTAACCGAAGTGCCAGATGTGTGAACTGAACCCACAGCCCTCTGATCTCCTGGCCTCAGAGGCACGTGTGCTACTGTAGTATACCCCCAATACATCACTGGAAGATTTAGCAAGCAGGGCAAGGGATGTAATAATTTGTAAGTGACAGAGCATGAATTCATGTCGCAAAATATCTCTTATTAAGTCACTACTGTGAGTGTACTGTAGAAGTATAAAATTCCTTATTATAATGTTCATAGGCTTACGACAAAAGGCAACTCTATGCCACTAGCAGCATTGAAATTACACCTAAGGAGTTTTGGGAACTATTGGAGCTTCTGGGGTTTATGTCTTAAACATGCACCCCCTTCCCATTGTAAGTCAATAGCAGTGTGTAAGAGCTACAGGAGCTTAATTCAAAGCTATGAAGGCCGAGCACTGGCAACCCTCCCATGTAATACCAACAAAAATATCAAAGAATGATGTAAGGTGCAAGGCTTTAATTATTGTATTGTAAGGGGTAGTACAGTATACTGTCTTTATATTTAGTTCTCTTTAAGGCTCAGATCTTCCATAGTCTGTGTGGCAGAGAAAGTTTGAAAGCTGTGTAGTGAGACTGTATTAATGGGGTTGTTCAGTATTTGCAGTCAGAAGTCTGCAAGGCTATCAAAAGTGTAAAAGGCAGTCAATTCTGTGTTGTTCCCTATTCAAGTTTACTGCATGTTGTAGAAGTCTTTTCATAGTAAATCAAATAGGCATGTTACTAATGGAGAAGAGAAAGCCTGCCGGTTTCAGCAAGTTTAAAGTCAGCACAAATTAAGTGAAGTATGAAACCAACTACCTGGTCATAGGTACAAATGATTCATGGGGAGTTCTTTACACTACTTCTGCAGGTATGCTGCACAATTAAACTTTTTTTTTTTAAACAGTTCATTTCTTTCCAGTTCATTTGTTTTGATCGATGTCATGTGGGAAATGGAACTGGATTCTTACGTACTACAATTATTAAAAAAAACATAATATCTTTACCCAGTATTTCTTATTTGCTAGCTGGAAAGTACTAATGATTTAAGTTTGCAAGTCTTATCACTGTGAATAAATGGAATAAAAATATCCCTTAAATTTACGCTTAAGGCAGGAAACAGAGTTAAATTCATTGAGTCTACCATAATGGTAAAGACTTTCTCAAAAATGACCCAGAAATAACCTAGTTTTTTTCTTCACAGCTCTTTTGTAAAGAATACCCAATAATTCAAATGCCAGTTATTACTTTCGTTTCTGTTTTCAGCATGTATGTAGAATAACATACCCTATTTTTTGTGTTCAACCCTTACAAGTTCAGTTGCACTTTGCACTTAACTTGGGAATATATTTTCTCACCCATTTAATATGTTATCGGAGTCCCTATAAGATATTTTAGTTACGTCCTTACTATATTCATCCCCCTAAACATCATTTACTTATCTAGCCGTTAGATGTCAAATCCATTTACCACATGTAACCTGACCAAGTGTTATCAGAGAAACACTATTAACATTTTCATATCTATAGTACTTGCAAGTTTCATAACATGCCACATACTGTACAAGATTACTGTGATAAATTAATTAAACACAAGCACCATTGTCAGTTAAGGATGTTCCCTGGTGTTTCAGCAACCCCATGTCAAATTCATATTTTTTACCCCATATATGATGGTCATCTAATCATTTAAAACTCAAAACAAGAAACATGGGTTGCCATGCTTGTTTTTAAATTACATAGTGAGACTTAATCCCTCTTTATGAACATAAAATCATCCATAAGGGTCAGATTGTTGTAAGTACTGTAGTTACATCATCAATGTTTTAGGGGTCAACATGAGAGTGAAAGAAAAAGTGAAACAAAGACACATCATTTGTCATGATGTTTGCTTCATTTTTTCAACAAATGCAAAAATAATGAGTCAATTACCAATACTATGATGCACTCTTGAACTAACATTCCCAAAAATTGGGGAACATATTTGTATGTTTTTATGCACAAAACCATTTCAATCCCTAGTCATTTTCATAAAACTTTTTGGTAGCTGTAGAATATGGTTGTGACTATTGAGGGGTTGCCATACTTCTTTTAGTTTTATCTGCTTTCAAAATTGAAGTTTCAATGGTTGTTGGCTCAGGTCAACAATAACTGAAAGATCCAAATAAAAATATAAAGCTTGCCAGAAAACTGTTCAAACAATTCAAAGGTAAATGTACAATAACAAGGACTTTACTATATTATAAAAGAAAGAGAGTAACCAAAGACAGATAAACATGTTAATAAAGTATCTTGAATGCAGCCGTGGGAGTGAATTTTCATCATAGCCATCAATATATATATATATATATGTATATATATATATATATATATATATATATATATTTAGCTAGACATGATATAATAGGATAAATCCTTAATCTAATAATGCTGCTATATATTTATAAACACACTTCTACCAGTAAACAGCCCTGAAACATTTTTCAGATGCACTGGAAAAATGGGAATCTGAAACACCATTGCTTAAAGCAGTTGCATCTCATAGTGGCAACAGCATTTAATTGTATAGTTTTTTTTTGTTCTATCTGGATGTATTTATGACATACTTAGACATCCTCTGAGTTTGTTTTTATTTCCAAAGGTATTCTTTATGTTGCCCATATGAGTAACTTGTATTTAATGACTCAAGTCAATAAAAATGTCTGCCACTGTTAATTTTTTAAAAATCTCTTCAACTGAGGTTCCCTTTTGATGGCACAAACTAGATTCATACTATGAATATATTAGGATGATGCTAGCATATACTCTGATGATAAACAGCACGTAACACCAGTATGTTTAATTTATTTAGTATGGGTGTGCAAAGCAAGCAGGAACTTTTAAAGACTCCAGAGCAACATATCTCTTAACTTTTTGTCACTGAAATTAGGAATGTGGGCACTCATAATGAGTGATAATGAGGAACAATGACCCTCATAATGAGGAACACAAACTCAAACATGGAGATAAACGTTCAAAACACAGTGGAAATCATTGCCTGTGCTTGAAGAAACTTTTTTAGTAGCATCTGAGACTACAATTAAGTTATGCTTTGAAACCTGAATTTACAGAACATTCTCTGTGTAGGCAGTACCTGTTGCATGAGGGATAGTTGAGGGACAAAGCAATGTTGAAGGGTAAAATAAGGGACATCTCTCATAATTATGGACAGTTGAAAAGTATGAGCCACATATCTCTGTTTAGAAATGAAGCAGAATGAAATGAAAAAATATATATATTTTGCCTAAAATACAGTGTTACTAAAAACAATATGATGGCATTTTTTGCAGCTAACTGATACTGCTGCTTTAAAGTAAGAAAGTGGAGTTAAGGAGTTATGTTTGAGGTTCTGTAAAACTGTTCCACATCCTTAACCAAAAGAAGTTGTTCTGAGGCTAACTAGGGAACACAGAACAGCAAAGTGCTGCAGCACCTTCTATTGCCTGGATTTATTAATGTTCCAAACTAACCACAGAACGCAGACATACACATTAATAACTTCCTTGGTTAGTAAAATGTCTTTGCACCATTTGATTAGCAAAACAGCTGCATACCATTTGATTTATTGGGCTAGAGTTTAAAAAGTCTTTTGATCAGAAAACTAGATCAAATAATGAAACATGCTAGCACTCACAATTGGCATGTGCTTGGTGAATGCTACCCACACTGTACATACCTACACGATTACCTCAGGACATGTTTTTGCTTGAAGCACTGATCCGGAGGTAATTGTCAAAACCTTTTGATGCTTGCAAGGTATACTATTTCCTCCATGTTATGTTTTATAGTGTTGACCAAATTTCAGAGCCTGTCTTATATTTCATGGGTAGCAATGGGATATAACAACCATTTTGGACAGGCAGTTGTCCCCTTCTGATTACCAGTGGCAGATGAGGTTTACCCATATGCACCATTTCTAATACGTGAAATGGAAAACAGATTGTACTGTAAAAGAACACCTAAATACAATGTTGAGTAAGTAGTCTTAGAATGGGTTTATTGCATTTTAACCCTTGCATGGCCGCGGTCTGATATAGCAATCCAAAATTCCTATATGTTCTAATTCTGTTGGCAGCCTAAGGGTTAAACCTTTGTCTACAAAAATAAAATTGAAGTTTTGTAATCCTAATATTATCTTGGGAGTTATGTACATTGCATTGTCCCAACATATAATTTGCACCAATATGACTGGTACAAATGCTAGCATTTGACATAAATCTCTAAATTTGCAACATTTCTACATCAGAGTATTTTTTGTTTAACTCCGAGTTTGGAGTTGTAGTTCATGGCAGTTAAAGTGTTCCTATAATTAATTTTGCACTAAGTGTTGAGACATATTAAAGATAGTGGAAAAAGAAAATGAATTTGAAAGACAGTCACATTACCTTATCATCAACTAAAATTGAGATAAGCCTCAAAAAAACACTGGAAAATTAAACAAAAAATGGTAATATTGGGTAGCCTTTTTCATGTATGTGGTTACCCCCATAAGTATTTATGGTTCTCCTGCCCCCACCATGATGACTTGGGTCTTAATGGCTACAACATTCCTCCCACTGGGAGGCTGATTGAGGGACTGCAATTCTAGCCAGTGCAGCTTCTATACTCTACCACTGGGGAGCATGAATGGCACATGGCAAACTCATCGCTGCCACCAGGGGGCAGTAATCTTCACCTCTCTGATGCATCCAGCTGCTGTCTGGCTCCAGTTTGTGACTCTGGTGGAATTGTATGTGAACTCTAATCTGGCAGGTGACAAAACAATGCACAGCTGATATGCCACTAGATCAGCAGGAAGCGTTTTCTCACTTTTCCACACTTCTGATATTATTACAGAGGCAGAGCAGGCAAAGTGCACTAGGCTTTTAGTAAACTGTCTTGTGCTTTGGTATAGATGCTGTAGTTTAAAATTAGAAGAAAACTGCAAAATAATAGTAATGTCAAAGGTCAGGTTGTAACTTTTAATTCATAGTATACTGCGAGGAACATTGCCAAGGTGCATTTTTAAAGAAGCAGCATTTATTGATCAGCAAAGAGTTCATCATATAGTTTTTTAGCAACTGTTTCTGACATCTTTAGATTCATCCTGAGTGTATTTTTTTAACGTTCTCAGATATATTAAAACACACTTTATAGCTAATTTTGAAATGAATAACTCAAGTTATTAAAGATGACACTCATTTTTTAAATCTCTTCTACTGAGGTTACCTGTTGTGTGTACATACTAGATTCATACTGTGGATGTTTTAGGATGGTGTTGCCACATGTTTCTGATGGTAAACAGCATGGCACTGTAACAAAATATTTCATTTTCTTATTGCAGGCATGACACGGGGACATTAAAACATTTTAAAGAGCTGCAGACACCTTAAAAAAACTGAGAAAAACAATAATTAGGTACAAGTCAGCGTCCATTCCATATGCATTCTAAAGGTTCCTCCTCCCCAGTATTTATTACTAGGGCATTTGCATGAATGCATGATCTTTATTCCTCAGGTTCATCTACCTCCCTACTTCATGTCATAATCCTCTGTTGTGACATCACAATCTGTTACTATGGGAGTAACTGTGATGTCACAAGCAGTGCTCTATGACTTCAGGAAGGGAGACAGAAACAGAAATAGATAAACTCTTCAGGAGCAAAGATTCTGTTTTCATGCAAGTGATCTCAGTAATAGCTAATGGGGAGGAGGAATACAAATCTAAAGTGAAATACAAGCTGGACTGCATCTAAATATGTTTCGGTAAAGTTCTCCTGAAAGCATTAGCTGCTCTTTAAAATCTCGTATCTTAGCTAAGGAATGAAGGAAAATGAAAATAAAATGTGTTTACAGATATTTGTATCAAGTACAAAAAAGGGGAGGGGGGCCATAAGTGAGATATGAGGCTAAACACCAAATGAATCTTAAATCTTTATTCTCTAAGTGCACCAATGTTTCGCCACATAATGCGTGCTTCCTTCAGGGGGAATTGCTGCAATTTAATAAATATAAAAACAAGAAGTTTCTTTACACAGTTTTGTGAATTTTCTTTGAAACTTCTGAAGAAAACAATATATGACATACCAACCGCTACTTCCATCACATGTGCACTAAGTCCTCTCTGGGAAGTAACTGCTTTTCATTAAGTCTGACATTGCAGTAATATAAAACAACTTGAGTTACTTTCATATACTGAGCACTGTAAATTCATCACCACATCTCAGTGTAATCACTTACAAAATACATTTTGCACCACCCTGTGCTACTGTCACCATCTGACTGACCTTACATGCTAGTCTGCTGTTGTAAGCATTTTCTAAATTCTAAAAACAAGTTTAATATCCTTAGAGGCAGTATATCATATTATGAGACATCAAAAGCAAACTTACATTTAAAGTGGAGTTTTTACCTTAGCTACATTTGATTCACATGTCTGTAAGAAAAACAGTATGCACCATTTCAGTTTACACATATTATTTCTAAGGGTTGCCATTATTATATCATTATTAAATCTGAATCGTCGTTAGCTTGCAGTGCTCTATTTAAATTAATTCTTCCTTCAGGGCTTAGATATTTTTTACTCTCAAATAATGGTCCATTCACTACAAACAACTTATCATCCATATTTTCCAAAGTGCCTACTGCTGATTTTACCAACCAGGTCTGCCTCTGCCAAATATGCTTACCAGAATATTGTAGCCTTGTTACTAGAGTGTATTGAGTTTCAACTTAAATGAGTACTTCAAAGTTTTTTAGTTATTTTTATGCCCACCAAAACCTTGTTATATTTTTTCTTTTAATTGAACATTCCCATTTTAACATGTTACTGTATCTAAGGAATATATGGAGTTCTTACTCTTGAATGGAATCTCATGTTTGATAAATGGCATGCTTGGTAAACAGCATATTCTGGAAAGAGTCATCACTGCAGACACATTAAATGTTGGTTTTCTTCACTCTTATGACTTCATTGACTCCTTCCACTCATTGACTATGGTTTGCTAGTCTTCTCCCATCCAACATCCTCCCTCCTCTAAACTAAAGTAAGAGTTACATACAACAGTATTGCACGCTTCATCACCGGTCTCCCATGGAAAACCCACCACTGCACCCTTTATACATCCCTCTGCTGGCCCTCCCTTGAAGAAAGATTTCACCTTAAAATGCTCTCCTTTCTTCACAAAATCTACCTCAAGCAGATGCCACCCAGCGTCAATGCCCTCTTCCCACTTGCAGCAGCTGGACGGTCGACCCATGGATCCACCACCATGGTCTTCGACACTCCATTTTTCTGAACTAAACTGGCTCAGAACGCAATCTATTATGCAGGGCTAAAGTTGTAAAACAGATTACTCCCTTAAATTCATGCCTGTAATACCATCCACTCCTTCAACTCTACCCTCAAGGCCCACCTCCTTTGTTCTTCCTCATGCAGTTGCCCTTCTCAGACCTTACTTTGAAACCAGCCTGACATCTATGACCACTTAAGACCACTAGATTGTGGCCAGCTCTGACCTAATGCACTATTCCTAATTCCTGCACTTATTTTTCCTCCCTTTGTGTTCTCGTATTGACACCCTTTATTTTGTATGTTGCTCTTTACACTCCATACACCCGGGGATCCCCTTTTCTACCATTTCACCTCGCTCACCTTTTTCACTGCTACCCTAGTTGTTGCTGTTTATTTGCACTTATCTCACTTTGCTCAACTCATCTTTCATACTCTTCCAACACTGTTTCGGCACATCCTTAGTGCATCATATTAACTCTAGACCAAGTTGTATTGTATAACATTGCTACCACTTTTTTTACATACCACTGTCTTTATATTTTTATCTGCATGCTGTACTAGGTTAGCTTTGTTTTTGTTTTCTTTGTTCTCCATTATCACTTTGTGTTCTTGTACTTTACACTGGACATTTGTGAAAATGGGCATTACTGCTCACATACCTTTCCAGTATATAAATAAAGATTGATTGATTCAGCATATCTGACAAAAAAGTTTTACTTTCTTTCATTAATTTATTATTGATTCACCCCATTCTAAAATTAAATGAGTCCTCGAGGACTTATTTTTTCTGAGATACTGTCACGTTCAAACTGTTGTCTTTAGTGGTACTGTGTTAACAAAAAGGGATATGCTCATTAACATTGTGCTGTGTTGCCATCTCTCAGTGCAATCCAGCAGCACTGAGCTCGAATAAAGCCATCCCTCTTGCACCCATGGCTACTGGGGATGTGGTGATGTGTGATGACATCATTGCACCTGCTGGCTATGTGGTTGTCAGACAACCCCCAACTGATGGACACTGTTGGTTCCACCACAAAGAAATAGTGGGACTGCAGATAGTGTGGAAACCATAATGGAAAATGTCTTTTAAATGCACTTCCTATTCATTTAAATGAGAAATATTATCAATTAGAGCTCCTGTAACTACTGTTTAACCTCAATCATTTTGTAGTCTAGGACTAGAGGTGGGCGAAGTGGCCAAAATTCGCTCCACAAAGCACTTTGCGGAGTAATGCTAAATCCACGAAGTAATCTGCAATGCGAAGTGGAGTACTTCATGTCATAATGAGGAACGTGAAGTCCATCAAAAGCAATGACTTCATGTTATTCCACCTTCCCCCAACTACTTCTGCACCAATTTTAAGGCAAAGTACATAGATATCAATGTACTTCGCATCACTTCACCTTGTTTGTGAGCTCCAAGGCAAAATCTTCAGTGATTCATGTGATTGCAGGTCACATGAGCTCTAGATTGTTCTGCACAGCCTCAGTTCTGTGTAGTGTGTGTGCAGTGGTAGCTGGAGACAGTTTGCTGACAGAGCTCTGCAATTGAAAACCTCTAAAAGCTGTTACAAAAGCATTTTTGAGCCGTTTTTTTCTCAGAATTTAGTACATCAATTGTAGGAAACCCTCCTGTGTTCATATCATCAAGTGTTTATTGTTTAAGTGTGGATTTTGAATGTTAATTTAGAACATTCAGTCTGTACTAACAGACACTTGAAGTGTGCTTTGGGGGAGGGGCGTATCTGAGGTGGAGGTAGATTAATGGAGAAAAAGGCAGTATTTCTGTTTTGGTTATACTTTTCTTGTATAACTGTGTTAATACACACAGTAATATTTTTAGTAATTCTTGACTTTTGTTGCTGATTGGTTGTGGTGCAGCAGTGCATAATTTCAGTTTGTTTAAAAGATTTGGTTATATTACTGAAGTTTTCAATTTGCAACACTTTACTTGTGTGTGTGAGTGCGTGTCCAACGCATGCCACCAAATCAGACACATTTTATTGTGCCACAAAATAATTGCAGCACTGTAAACCTGCTATCCACTGAACCTGCACTATTTTGTACTGCTTTCGTGGTATTTTGGTAGTGGACTATTACTGCAGTTCATTGCCTTCTCCCCCCTACCCCCACCAACTGGCAAAAGGTATTCTTTCCAGATTTGGATTTATGACTTGTGAGCACTGATTAAGGTGTTGTTGTGCTTTTGTGTCTGCATCTCTAGAGTGTGCAGTGCAGTCTTAATCTGTCTGTGCATTTGCATCTATTTAGGGCCTAATCTCCATCTGTAATTTAACTAACAGTTGTTTATTTGACTTCCCTTCAGAGTACCTTGTGGTGCATATCTCGGCGTGAACATTGTACCCATTAATGTGCGTTTTCAAGTCAGGGTGATCATCTTGAGTCACTAACGATACACATCGTGTTCTTCATCTTCATGGTCACGATGATTCACGAATTACAAAACTTTAAGTTTTTGGGTTGTAAGTTGCAATTTACCCTGTTTTGTGGCATCTTGGCTTGACCATTGTACTCATTAATATGTGTTTTCAAGTCAGGGTGTTCGGGGTGGTACAGGTCAGGGAAGTAAAGCCATAGGAATTTGTGTACAGTTAGTTAGTCATGTCACACCAGTCACTCAGCACGAGACAAATCACGTTCTTCACGGAACACAGCAGTCACATATTTTTTTTTCAGTTCTGATGATACACTGATTGGGAACCAGAGAAAAAGAAAGTTAAGGTAGCTGTGTTTGGGTCTGTTGGTATTAAATCTCTCCCTCCTCCAAAAGGTTGTGATGTAGCGGTTCCTGTTGAAGATGATGATGACCTGGGGGGGGCATGATAGAAAATACCAAGTACCAAAAGTGAATCAACAACATACAAGAGGGTAGCATCATCCAGAAAAAGAGACGTGCATGAGGAAGGGCCCAAAATTTGAAGACAGAGCAGGGATGGATCAGGGGCAATGTCAGGACATATTTTTTTCACACAAAAGGGTGGTGAATGCAAGGACAAAATAAACTAATGATTAACATTCTGATGGGACAGCAGCAGTTGAAGCATCCCCATAATTTGTAACTGGTGCCCCTCAATTTGCTCCAACTGCTTCTCAACATTGTCAAGATGGTGGTTAACAGCTTCCAACTCATTCCACATCAGGCCCAAATTGGCCTGTGTGGCAGGTAGTTGGACAGGGTTGCCACTGTCACTTGCTACAGGTTGTAGTGGTGGAGCAGCCAGCCACTTGATCCATGCCCCTTGCCCACTTCACACCACCATGTGCAGATGGACGCTATGCTGCCACTTCCCCAGCAGGGCCAGCAGGTGCATTTCTGCCCTGTTCTGCAACCGTGACCTTCCATTGTACATGGTGGTGGTTGTATAAAGGTGGGTGTGCTGACCATCTATGCCAAGGTGAGTTCCTTTGGGGCCACAGCGCACCTCCGCCTACACAGATTACATTTCACTACACTACTGTCCCCAGGCAGTGTAGTAAAAACTCCCACACTAATAAGGTGCAGGAAGAATCAGGCACAGGTTGGCAGGACCAGGTGTTGTTAGAACCAGGGACTGCTGCTGCAGCGAAACTCTCTTTCAAGCATGATTCACTTCCTGCCTGAAGCATGTGACCTAGACTGTGTAAGCCATGTGATGTGTGTGAGCTGCCTGTAAATTATCACTCCACCCTTAAAGGTGGCGTGAGCAACCCATGCGAAGTCCTTATCACCATCATCATAAGATGAAGTGGTGAAGGCTCTTTCAATGGACACTTCGCTTAGCCATAAAGTAACATGAAGTGGTTTACTTTGCGTCTACTTCACTGGCAGAATTTAACCTCGCTGTATCTCTATACACAACCTCTTTCTCCTACTACAAGGTGAAAGTGAAACTCTCTTTCAAGCATGAGTCACTTCCTGCCTGAAGCATGTGACCTACACTGTGTAAGCCATGTGATGTGTGTTGGCTGCTTGTGAATTCTCACTCCACCTTAAAGTGAAGTAATGCGGAGTGAACAATGCAAAGTCATAATTACAATACACAGTGGTGAAGTGAGGGTTTAAATTGGGTACTTCACGTAGCGGGATGGTAACGCAAAGTAAGACACTTTGCGTCCAATTTGTAGGCGGAATGTAACTTCACTGCATCTCTATCTAGGACTTGCCATATTTCCTACTTGAATACATTATCCATTTTTTTTCTCTGAGGAAATGGTACAAACGTAGCACCGATTAAATTGTTTCCATATTCATGAACCTGATACAGGGTGGAATCCTATGTAAAACTGATAGAGTAATATTGCAAAAGAGATAAATATAGTGAAAAAGCAATCCTAATGGAAACATGGAGCAAACCTGAGTCTCTTCTGGTGTTGCTATGTATACAGTTTTGATAGGTGATATCAAGACAACTGGTGTGTTTGGGAGTACCAGCTATTAGAGTATGTTAAAGTTATAGTAAGCAAGCTCATTTTAGGTTACAGTAATAGAAGCACCTTGGACACTTCCATTTTTGATCCATGAGGGGGCAGAATTTGTTGTTGGCATGCTAAGTGTGGAAAATAGTATTGTGAATATTATCTAGCTACAACACTCTCATGGAAGGTATTTTGGCCTTTCTTAATGTGTTGAAGAAGATAAAAGCCATCCTGTAGGAGGCTGGGGAGAGACAGAGTACTTAAACTGTTAAAAGTGATCTCTTTGATGAGACTAATATGGAAGAGGCCTTGGTGGTTTTATAACATCAGTCTCACCAGCACGTCTGCCAGGTGGTTTCTTCATTCAGGCCTCACTGCTTGCTGTACTGTATGTACTCGACTCAAAAATCCACCACAGCTCTGCACATTCCAGTTTTTTATTGAAGTCTCCCAATCTTTGTGATGGTTCCACTTTCTGAAGCCCCCATAACCTAAGGGACATTCCATTGTGTACCCTCTTTGTAAAGTGTCTCGCTACACTTGATGCTTCATCAGACCTGGGTAGTGCTGTTATGTTCTCTAGTTATTTTCTTTATTTCTCTTAGTGTTTTGCCTACATATAATGTAATACATGGGCACTGTAGTGCATAAACCACACATAATATGTTGCAGATAATATGGTTCCTTATTGCGTTTTCTTTCCTCATGCTTGGATGTTGAGATTTCTGTTTCCTGGAAGTGTACCCACATGCTGCACAGTGTCCAAAGGGATACATGCTCACTCTTAGTGGTACTCATAGGAGCTGTCCTCCTTGATTTCATGTTTTTTCATGTTGGTGATTCATTTGTATTAGCTTACTCATGATGTTGGGTGCTCATTTGGAAGTAATGAGTGGTTTCTGAGTGAAGATTAGGCTAGTGGAAGGGTGTGTATGCAGTATTTCCCAGTGTTTATTCAATATCTTTCTTATTGCTGGCATTTGTTGATAGTGTATTGTGGAAAACATCATCCTGTCCAACTTAACAGTTTTCTTTTGCTGTACTCTTAGAGTTTGTTCTCTCTGTATGTTATGTGATCTTACAGCTGCTTTTTGCATGACTTGTCTGTAGCTCTTCTCTAGAAACCTCTTGGACACCACCATTTTCTGTCTGTTGTATTCATTCTTTGTTCTACAATTTCTTTTAGCCCTCAGCATTTGGGAGTAGAGGATGCTGTGTTTCAGTCATTCTGGGTGGAAGCTGAGGACATGTAAGAGATTGTTTCTGTTCATGAGCTTTCTGTATACATGTGTTTGGATCTTAATGTTATGCATGGTAGTGCAAATATCTAAACACGGAATCTCCATGTTACTACTGCTTGCTGTGAATTGTAGGTTTTGATCGCATCTGTTAAGATATTGTACAAAGTTTTCCAGTTCTGGTTCCGGGCCCTCTCATATAAACCAGATGTGCTCTATATATCTCTTCCAAGTGTACATTTTGTCTTTGTAAGTGTTCTGTACAGAAAAAAGATGTTCTTATTTGAACACATGCATAAATGTATTAGTGTATCCTGGCAACATGGTACTGCCCACAGCAGTGCCTCTGGCTTGTCCATAGAATTGGTGTTCAAACATAAAGTAATTCTTGTGTAATACTATATGTGCCATGTCCTGTAGTAGACTGGTTGGAGGCTGCATGCCTCCTGGTGTGGAATCTAGAAGTATTCCTAGAGCTCTTATACCCCCTTCATGGGTATCAAGGTATACAAATCCTTAATATCTACAATTACCTTGATGCTGTTAACAGGATTTAATGTTTGATTTAGTTGATTAATTATGATAAGGACATGTGTCTTATCTCAAAGGTACATGGATATTGATTTCTCCAGGGGCTGTAAATGAATATTTACATTGATGGAAAGAGGTTCTAGGATTGAATCAATTCCTGACACTATGGCCCTATTAGCCAGTGCTGTTTGGGTTTTGTGTATTTTTGGAATTGTGTAAAAGAGCAGAATCGTAGAATATTTCTTAATCAAGTATTTGCCTTCCCATTCTTTGATGCATCCTAGGTCTATCATTTCTCCTACAAATTCTGATATCAGACTATTAATCTCGTATGTTGGGTCTGCATGCAATTTTACATAGCTAACCTCTACTTGTAACAAGTTCATACACATTTGTGTTTAGTAATCCCTATTCAGTATGACAAAGCCCCCCCCCCCCATCAGTAGTCTTGATGATTACTGTATCATCTTGTTCTAAATTCTTTAAAGCTGTCTGTTGGGCTTGAGTTATGCTATATTTAGGTCTGTACTGAATTTGACATAGTGTGTCAATTTCTTTCTGTACCAGACCTATCTAAGTTTCAAGTGATGCATTTTGTCTTGCAGCGGGCATGAATTTAGATTTGATCTTCAAAGCCTGTCTAACTTGACGTTGATATCTATCTATTTCTTCCTTATTTGCAAATATGGCTTTAAGCATGAGTGACTCATAAAAGAGCTGCAAATCAACTTGCAGTCCAGAATTGTTTATTGCTTCGTAAGGTGAAAAGACCTTATGATAGCACTGAAATTTCATCAGGTGTCAATTCTGTATTACTAAAAATATTGCTATTTGGTCAGTGTTCTGGGTTTCTGTAGTTGTTTTGGGGCCCTGCCTCCTCATGCTCCATCAATTTGCCCTTCAGTTCCTTCTCCATCATTGGGGTCCAGTCTGAGATCGTATCGGCCAGTGCTCTTCTGGAGGATTCTCTCCTGGAGTCCTGTCTCGTCCCAGTGCATAGCTTTGTCCTGTAGAACCTGTTCTAAATAAATTTGTGGTGCTCTTTTGAAATTATGTCTATTACTGTTTCTAACATATCCACCAGGGCTGTCTGACCCTGGGTCTGCCCGACTGCCACATCGATTATATGTTTTATAAGTGTAAACATTGTTGTCATGATAGCCTACTGCATCAAGTTGAAACTTTTTCAGTTTTGTTTGTTTAATATTATTCTCATATTCAGTCAGTTTCCTTTTAACATCTTCAAGAAATATGTTAAATTCTTGTAATTGTAGTTTGGTTTGTAGGAGTTCTACTTCTTAGTAATATCAGTGTCAGTCTGGTTTCTTTCATCTGAAATGGCCTCTGTTAGTGCCATCATGCTTTAGTTTTCATACCATTCCATCTCCCATTCAGTTTTTTATTTATTTATTATTTTTTTGTGTACTCTATTTTTGCTCCTTTGCGCCAGGGCATCTGTCAGAGGTGCTCACATGATCTGGACCTCTTCACCCCACCGAGATCCTCTTCCTTTGGTCCCTCCCACCAGGACTTCCCAGCCCCCTGGATCATCCCCTAGGGGAGGGCTCATCCTGTGTGAGTGGTGCCCCGGAACCATGAGAGGGATAGTCAGGCAGTGGGGATGTGGGGCCAGATGCCTGAGGCCCTCATTGCCTCTCCAATCCTCCTGGAATTTTTGATTGGTTTCCCAACAGGAGCACAGATGTGCAGTGATGTCATGGCTCCTGCATGCCGACATCCACTGCCACTCCTTTCCCTTGTTATGGCACCATGTGTCCTTGCTCTGCCCCTGATTTACCATCAGGAGCTGCTAAGGAGCAGAGTGAGATCCTTGATGCCTCCCAAGGGAAGGGAGAGCAATCCTCCAGATGTTCAATCCCTTCCTTCCCCTGACAACCCCCAGTGGCCCGAGTCCATTCCCAAACCAGGGTCACCATCATGTCATGAGGTGGCATCCAACGCCTCAACCCTTAGCACCACCGGTCCAGCATATTCAGTTTTTTAGAGCTGATTCACAGATTAAGCGCTACCATTACCCTTAGGTAGTGCTGTGCGGAATTTTCAAATTCTGCCAGAACAGAATTCCACTGAAATTCTGCCAAATTTCCCCATAAATGGAATGGTGGAATTCTGCAGTAGAAAAATACAGAATGAGTATTTCACAACATTTCCACAGAATTCTGTTCTGCGGATCTCAATATTTTCCACAGAAATGGTTAGGGTATGCTCTTTTACAGAAAAATGCTGTTCCATGGAATATAATTCCATGGATCATAGCAGGTAGAATTCTGCAGAAGAACCAGCAAAATTCCAGTGGAAATTCCACCAGCAGAATGGTCATTCTGCACAGCACTACCCTCAGGCCCCTTGGTATCCTATTATGTGCTAAGTATTTAGCCAACGTAAGGTTACGCCACTCTGTTTTTTTTATTTTCTATTCTCCTCATTACACTGGCATTGGGTTCCTCATCTGTCTGGCTTAATTTCCTTGTGTCCCTCATCAATGCTATCAAATGTACTCTGTTCTCAGGTTAAAAGCTTTCAACCATAACATCACTACGAATTATTTCTCATCAGATGCCTCCTCTATGGTAATACAGTGGTAAATAACTTTATAATACATAGAACAAATCATGTGGTAGTGTGCATAACAAGAATTTTACAGATGCCCGAGGTGTTGTATGCTACATAAACCCTGAGAGCAAAGCTTGAGGGGTTTATACAAACATCTGTGCTCTTTGGGTTTATGTAGAATCCAACATCAAGGTTGGGCATAAAATTCAAGTTTTACACACTAACTGATGATTTGTTTTATATAATTGTTGGGGAACATTTTTTCTCCACAGCAATTATATATATAGCTACAAATATATTTTTGTGCAGCCGCGGCAGGGTTGAAGCACTGTTCGTGGTTGGGTTGAAGTGCCTGTCTGTTTACTTTTTTTTGTTAGCAATTTCCTCCAAAAGTGCAGTGAAAAGAACTTAAGCCTTAAAGTACATTATTGCACAACTTACTCTGGAGTCCGAGTGCCCAACTGCAAGAGGTGGTGAAGTGTGACTGGTGATGGAAGGAAGACCATAGGTGGCACATGTGTAGAGCAAGGGAAACCCAATGTGTGTTTATCATTATAACCATCTGGTTATAATGACAAATTCTAACCAGGTTTCTCTATGGGGAAAAAATCCTTCCCAGTTATTATATATACAATAATATATGGGGTGGAATGCTTAACAAGAATTTAATGCCCACCCGAAGTGTTGTTTATTAAAGCATCCCACACCGAGGGTGGGCACTAAATTCTCATTTATGCACTCCACCTCATGCATTGTTTTATGTTATTGCTGGCTTACATTTTTTCTTCAGATAGAAAAAAAAAAGGTTCTGTGACACAATGTTTATGTTAAGGCATTTATTTTATTTATTTATTTATTTGGATTTTGGTAACTGGGTAAGCCCACTGAGACCAGAGGTCCCTTTTGCAGGGGTGACCTGGAGTTAGTTACAGAGAAAGACACATAATAGCATTCTTTACAGAAAAAGACACATAATAGCATTCTGTACAGTAGTTACAATAATTACACAAATATACATTAGCGACAGGTTACCGGGGTAGAAGTAGGTTAATGTTCTGGCTCTTTTTAGCAGTACATGACATCAGGTTACACATCAGTTTAGTAGGGATTTGAGACAGTCACAGAAAAATGTCATATTAGATACATCCAGGAAGAAGGGAGTTTCAAGGCAGTGTGAGAGGAACTGAGAAATGGGATAGGGAGCTAACAGTTACAGCCACAAAGGCTGAGATTGAGAAGATATACTTTGAGCCCAGACTTGAATTGGCTAAGGGTGGATGAGCCAATCAAGCTAGCTGGTAAGGAGTTCCATAGGTGGGAGGCAGCAAATTTGAGGGAGCGTTTGCCTTGGTTGGAGCAAATCCAAGGGATGTGAAGGAGGTGATTTGCAGATGATCGTAGGATTCGGCATTGTATATTGGTGGAGAGTAGTCCATTAAGATGGGGAGGGGGACCAAGGGTAGAGAACTTGAAGGCAAGGCAGGCGATGGGGTAGGCTAGTTTATGCCGAAAAGAGGGCCAGTTAAGTTCCTGAAGTGCCTCACAATGATGCCTCCTAGGTGAGGAGTTTGTGGTGAAGCTAGCCACTCTGTTATAGAGGACGGTAAGTTTATTGATTTCCGTCTCTCTGAGGAACTGCAGTAGAGGAGCCCCATACAGAATGGAGGGGAGAAGATTGCAGCTGGCAATTGTTCGACGTGCAACGCAGGATAGTTAGTTCCCCAGACAGTAGAGGAGACCTAGCTTTTGGTGGATGGACCTGGTTATGGAGTCGATATGGGGTCTGTAGGTCATCTCTTGGTCAAGATGGATCCCAAGGTATTTGAAACTGGTCGTGACCTCAACTTTTTTCCCTTGGTTTGTGCTGATCTGGAGCCGCTAACTTCTGTCAGAGCCCAGACGTCTTGAAATGAGTGTTGAATATTGTAACATTTTTTAAGTGTTGGAACTTGAAAAGACTAATTGAAATTGGAGCACTGAGCAATGATGTGATTAAATGAATTTGTTTTATATTTTTAACTTTTTTTCAACTACGGTACGGTAGTCCGTGTGAAAAAGCCACACTGTAAGAGGAGCAAGGAAGGAAATCAGTGGTGGTTGAGAAGGATTACAAATTGAAGTAACTGTGGTAGAGTGGAAGTCTTTCAGAAAAATGTGTCTTGAATCATTCGTTTTTGAGATATTTGAGTTATTTTCATCATTTCTTTATTTGTCTTCCAGTTCATGACCTAGTGTTACCTTGGAGATATGCAAATGAAAGTTTGTTCATTTGCATATCTCCGAGGCAACACTAGGTCATGAAGTGGAAGACAACTAAAGAAACTATGAAAAGAAGTCAAATATCTCAAAAACTAACAATTCAAGGCATATCTTTCTGAAAGACTGCTACTTAAAATAAAAGGTACTGTTTTATTTTATGAACACCCATTTTTTTGGGGACCTCTAGTTTCTGTACCGTGTTTGTGGAGTGCTGATGAGCAGTGCGAGCCAGGAGAAGGAGCAGGTGGTGCGTGTTTGCCTTTATAACCCACTGGTTATAATGACAAATTATAACCTGCATCTTCTATGAGAAAAAACATAAGCCAGTTATAAAAATAACCACACTATTAACATATGGAATACAACCTAAGTGGAGTATGTCTGTGACATGTATTTGTACTGTTATGTCTAAAAGAAAGTCTCTTAAGGAAGAATTTGCCATAAAAATGCAGTGTCTCTAGTTCACGAACGTCTTCTGGGTGTTGGTCCCACTTTAGATGCAGCCTCTTCAGATAACAGAAACAGCATGCCCCAGGGAAAATTACTGTTATATATGTGTTCATAATAATGATTTCTCCCTGAGACATTCTGTTTCTGTGATTTATCGATATTTTTGCCAGTAAAAACATTATTGCTAAAAACATTACAAGGTGGCTATCAAAAACTGCTTCTTTAATGTGCATGACCATTGGTTTTGTGATAATACTGTCATTGTATCTGTGTCACAAGTATTGTATGTAAAAATCATTGTGATAGGCTTGGTGCTGTTAGGAAAGCCATTCATCTTTAAATATAGCAGTCAGGCAATAACTTTATGATGATGACAAGTTATTTGTTTTCCCTCTCTAACGCCTTCCTTTTAAATAATTACATTGTTATTTACCTAGGCCAAAGTTAATGCAGACATCACTTATTGAAATCGCTGCCCCTGGATTTTATTTTTTTTCCTTAGGTTTCAGGCAAGGCTACCTCTGGGCCCTATGAAGAAAGTACGTTATTACCTGTGGCTGCTGAGTGGTGTACATTTGAAACTGGCCAGCATACTTTGTTGCTCAGTCTACAGAAAATCACACACTGCTGAAGTTCTAAGCACAGTAGCAAGTCAGAAATGTAATATAGCCATCTCCAGATTGTCCTCAAATTACTGGCTAAACTACTAATGAAACAAAAAAATGGGTTTCCCACCTCCAGAAACCTGACTTATGTATCTGGCACCTCATTCATTTAGTGGCCCTAGCATTCGAATTATTTTTGAAAGAGGGACTCTGGTCACCAGCAAATGGATTGCAATTTGCACAGAGTTCAGTAACACAGCTTCCCCCTCCCTCCAAATTTGAATTTCAAGACTTTCTCACATATTTATGAACATTACCTCCAGTCATAACACCACTTTACTTATCCTTTACTTATCCAGTTCAGCAATCGCCCATGTTGTTCAGTGGGGGAGTTTACAGCCATGTAAGAGACACTATGCTGTACCACATCATGCTAAACCACAGTTTACATGTAGAGGTAATTTAAGGAAGTATTTTTTTACAGAGAGGGTTGTGGATGCATGGAACGGCCTTCCAGAGGAGGGTGTGGAGTCAAAATCAGTGGTGGAATTCAAGCATGCATGGGACAGTCATAAGGCTATTCTAGGGGGTGGGGGTAGGAAGAAGTAGGCTGCTGGTTAACTAGGATCTGCAGCTTATCCAGTAGGTAGGGAAATGGGCAGACTGGGTGGGCCAAGCGTCCTTATCTGCCATCAAAATCTATGTTTCTATGTTTCTATGTAGCTGATATCTGTCACAACATTGCTACCAAGTATTTTAGAAAAGCTTCAATGAACAGCTGACATGATGTAACACCTTGAGCAGGCAACTGATAACAATCATGCCCCCAAGGAAGGCTTATAGTCGAAGCACTGGGGCAGTGCACAGGTGAATGTATGACTAGTTCTTGGATTTAAACACAATAAATCCAGATTTATTCACAAGAACTACAGGTCTCGAATTCTTCTTGTTTTGAAGGTATTTGGGTGGTGCCAGTTTTCCTGGACTTGCAGTTAATTAAGGGTCAGCAACCCTCACTGTGCACTGCGCTCCATTCCAGTGCGCAGATAACTCATCTAAAAACTGAACTCATAACCAGGAGTTGCCTGCCTGAGAAACTAATTTAAGCATATTTCAAGTTTTTTGGGGACAGTATTAAAATAAATATTAATCTTTATATGTTTGGCTCATAACTGCCATGTATGAGCTGAGCACTGCAATCTCACCCTCACCCTAAAAATCAGTTTTATGACGATGTGGAGTAAGGAATGGGGCAGCAGGCACCATATGTAGATAGCAATAGAATCGGGAAGGGGGCTGTCTGAATGTACATACAATATCCTTGCTGGCAGTTCTCCATATGTTGGGCTAATAGCTATTATACATTGTAGCTTCATACATTCAGAACCATCAGTAAAGATACTGTATATTTTTATTTATTTGCTTTTCTTAACTGGGTAAGCACACTAGACAACCAAGTGCCTATTTTCAGGTGCGACAGTTAGACAGCCCCCTCCCCCAATCTTATTACTACAGCTATATGCAGTGCCTGCAGCCCTATTTTCTACTCCACGTGATCGTAAAGCTGTGTTTTGGGGTGAGGTCCAGCACTCCGTGGCTGCTCAGCTTATACATAGCAGTTATGAGCCAAATATATAAAGTAAATATTTATACAGTCAGAAGAAATGCAAGTCACAAGTGGGGTACCTCAGGGATCAGTCCTGGGGCCAGTCCACTTTAATATCTTCATCAGTGACATTGCAGAAGGACTGGAGGGTAAGGTTTGTCTGTTTACAGATGACACCAAGATCTGCAATAAAGCAGATGATCCAGATGGGGTGGGAAGAATGAGAAGAGATCTGGATAAACCGACAAAATGGACGGAAGAGTGGCAACTGGGGTTTAACGCAAAGCAGTGCAAGATCATGCACATAGGGAAGAGAAACCCTGAAGCCACCGATAGGTTGGGAGGGGAGCTGCTTGCAATCACAAGGGAAGAAAAAGACTTGGCCATTATCATCACAGATGATCTGAAATCATCCAAGCAGACCACTATAGCAGTAGGTAAGGCTAGAGGTATTTAGGGGTGTATTAGTAGGGGTATCACAAGTCGTAAGAGGAAGGTAATAATAATCCCTCCTTACAAGACACTGGTTAGGCTCCATCTGGAGTACTGCATGCAGTACTGGAGACCACACCTGCACAAGGACATTAACAAAATGGAGGCTGTCCAGAGAAGGGCAACCAAAATGGTGCAGGGACTGTATCAGAAAACATATGAGGACAGATAAACGGAGCTCAATATTTATACCCTAGAGCAAAGGAGGGAGAGAGGTGATATGATCAAAACATTCAAACATCTTATTTATTTATTTATTTATTTGCTTTTGTTAACCGGGTAAGCACACTAGACAGCCATGTGCCTATTTTCAGGTGCAACCCGGGAGGATTACAGGCATCATACGGTGTACATCACAGTTACAGAAAGGGTGCGACCCGGGAGAGTTACCGGAGTCAGACATCATACAGTTAATAGATTACAGGGTAGGAAAAGTCCAGTGGGAGAGCTAGGCATTACAATAAAAATATATGGGAGGGATACAGGTAGTAACATAGAAATAACTCATAGGCACGGGTAGGTGGAATACATAACAAGGTAAACACTATGCATAGAATAGTAGCGGTGACAATGGTAAGTGCAGGCAGGGGTGACAAGGCGGGGGATGGGCCAGGTTACTGGGATGGAGCTTGGGGAGAAGTGCGAGTGGGGCAGAGGGGGGAGAGGAGGAGGGAGAGGCCCCCACCTGAGCCTGGGCATTAATCTTGATTGATTGATCTTAAGGGCATTAACAAGGTGAATGAGTCTAACATGTTTCAATGTAAGAAAAATAGCAGTACAAGAGGACACAGCATGAGATTAGAGGGAGGCCAATTAACGGGTAATGTGAGGAAGTTCTTTTTCACAGAAAGGGTGGTGAATGCATGGAACGGCCCACCTCAGGAAGTGGTGGATATGAATACAGTGCAGGGTTTCAAACAGGCATGGGATAGACATAAGGGAGCAATACAGATGAGTATGAATATATAGGCCATATGGCACATTCATAAGGTAGAAAAAAATGGGTAGACTGGATGGGCCTTGCTGTCCTTATCTGCTGTTAACTTCTATGTTTCTATGTTTCATAGAAACATAGACTTTGATGGCAGATAAGGACCGCTTAGCCCACCTAGTCTGCCCATTTCCCTACCTATTGGATAAGCTGCAGATCCGAGTTAACCAACAGTTTATTTCTTCCAACTTTCTGTTTATTTTACTTCTGGCCCCAAAAATTTCAAAATATGCCTAAATGACCTCCTGGAGTGGGAAACTCCTGGTATGAGTTGCCTGCCTGGAATGTGACAGCTGCTGTTTAAAAACTGAATTCATTTTTATGTTTGCTTGCACGCATGTGCAAGAAACATAGTGCCATCATCTGAGTTTTCAGAGGTGTGGCACCCGTCTTCCAATTCATTCAGTGTGTTTACAGGTGTGGCCACAGTTCTCCAATGAATGCTGCAGCTGTCTATGACAGCAGTTGAAAATGCAGTGGCCGTACAGTTGAAAGGGAGAGCTATGCTTCAGTGAGCAGCAATAAGATATTGCGTGCTCGCGATGCTCCCCACACACACCGCACGCATGCACTGCTTGCATGCTCCCCATGCACACACTGTACAGCCAATGGTTGTGCTCCCCCAACAGGATTCCAGATGCCATGCTGGGAGACCAGCAACATGGCAACAGATCATATGTCGACGAGAGTTTCTAATCCCTGTCGGCCCATGGCCCCCAAACAGCTTCCTAGCTGCCACGCTGGGAGCCCACCCCAGTGTGGCACAAGTCCTGTGTCATCTAAGTTAAAGAAAAAAAAACCTGAAAGAAAAACTTTCCTCGCTGACTGTCCTGATCCAATCCCCACCCCACCTCGCCCACCCTCTGCGCCTCTGCCTCCCCACCCCTTCACCCCATACTTACCTCCAGACAGGGTGCGATGATCTTCGGTGGACCGGGAACACGTCTGCACTCTTCAAAGCTGACCGCGAACTGAGGAAATGCCGGTAAGCTGTATAATGTAATAAATAGGGTTTTTTCAACTTTAGTGCATATCTCAGGTGTTTTGGGGACTTTTTTCACCAAATTTTCAACATGGGGTTTTTGGGACCCTACCTGATGAATTCTGTCACTGTCATGGCATTAATCAGCCCCAAAAGGTGATTTCGCAGTCACTGCACAGAACCACCTTTTGGGGTCGATTTATGAAATGACAGTATCACAGTTCATGAGGTAGGCCCCCAAAAACCCTATGTTGAAAATTTGGTGAAATAATTCCCCAAAGTGACTGTTTTACTAGCATGCGTTGCACTGTTCCTATGCACGCTCGTAAGTTCATGAATTTTCAATATGTTCACTCCAGATTTTCAACATTGCCATTTTACCATACCTCCTTATGAGCAGTATAGCTGTCATTTCTCACATCTAACCCAAAATGTGTTTCCACGCATGTAACGCACACTAGCGCAGTCGGTGTGCAAAATCAATATTTGGGACAGATTAAACAAATCACAGTGACACTGTTCATGAGTAGAGGTGTTAAAATGGCTATGTTAAAAATTTGGTGAAAACATTCCCAAAAATTACTGTTTTACGAGCATGCATTGCGCTGTTCCTAGGCATGCTAAATAAGTTACGCAAATTTTAAATATTTTCACTCCAGATTTTCAACATTGCCATTTTACCACACCTCCTTATGAGCAGTACAGATGCCATTTTTCACATCTCGGCCAAAACGTGTTTCCGCCCATGTAGTGTACAATGGTGCAGTTGGTGTGAGAAATCAATGTTCAGGACAGATTAAGAAAATCACAGTGACACTGTTCATGGGCAGAGGTGTTAAAATGGCTATGTTAAAAATCTGGTGAAATACGTCCATAAAATGACTGTGTTACGAGTGACCATTGCAGTTTCCACGCACCCTCATAACTTCATGGATTTCTAATATTTTCAGTCCAGATTTTCACCACTGGCATTTTTCCACACTTCCTTATGAACAGTACAGCTGTCATTTTTCACACCATGGCTGAAATGTGTTTTCACACTTCCAGCGCAGAAATGCATGGTCACTGTGAGAAATCACTGTTTGGGACAGATTAAGAAAATCACAGTGACACTGTTCATAAGCGGAGGTTACAAAATCCCTGTGTTGACAATCTGCTGTAAAAAATCACCAAACTAATTGCATTATGGGTGTGCGTTGTGCATTTTCTATGCACGCTCGTGACTTCACCAGTTTTTTTAATATTTTCACTGCAGAATTTCAACATTGCCATTTTTTGCACCTCCCCATGAACAGTATAGCTGTCATTTTTCACATCCTGTTAGAAATGTGTTTTCACACCTGTGGTGCCAAATGGCGTAGTCGCTATGAGAAATCAGCTTTCAGCTAACAAACTGGTATTGCCACTGTTCATAAGGTGGGGGTCACAAAAAAAACATTTTGCAAATTTGGAGTGAAAATGCCAATGAACGCCTGAGGCGTTAGAGTTTCCGACCATAATGCCCCAGCCTGTAGAGATTGAGAGGCATCAGGGGTGTGACTTGGGATTCTCGCCTGTAATGCTCATACCATTCCACACCCTGCAGCCAGTGAGAGGCATTGAGGTGTGCCTTGGTCTGTTCGGTCCCAAAGTTCACCCCACTCTCCAATACAGGACCCATCTCACTGTATTTCCTGATGGAATGGGGTGAGCATAAGGGCCAAAGACCCCAAGGCACACCATGACACTTGTCAGTGTCTACAGGGTAGGGTGTGGTGAAATGGCATGGCCGTTGAAGGCACACCCCAATGCCTGTCATTCTCTGCAGGGTTGTTGTGGGGTTGGCTTCAGTTCAATACTTCACTGCCGTTCCTATTATGCAGCTCTCTAACTCCTACACTACCAGTGCCAATGGCAGCAAGCAAACATTCGGCATTGACAAATGCTTGTTCACATTGTGTTTACTCATACTGATACCAATTTACAAGCAGAATCACATGAATGTGTTTATAAAGTATACTTTATTGTTCTGTAGAAAAGTAGTGATCACTTAATGTCAGCAACATGTTAATTTTTGACAAACTCCCATTTATATGTACTGTAGGTGACATTTACTGACAACTGCTATTAGTGTTTTTTTGAACAAAGTGAAGAAAGCGTGCCAACAAATTAAATGTGCTTCCATTTCAAAACCAACTAGTATAGTGCAATGTAATGTAATCTAGAGTAATGTACTGTATTGTACTGTACTGTAAGTACTGTGGTGTAGTGTAGTGAAATGAAGTGTAGTTTTACTTACATGTACTGACCCTCAATGGCACATTGCTGAATGGGGTTAATAAAAGCAATGTAAAGTGGGGTTAAAGCCTGTGGTAAACTCTGTGCATGTATCAAATGCTATTTTCAGTACAGAGATGTATCCAAACTGTTGGACCAGCTATCAGACTATCAAAGAACATCTACAAATTTACATCCAAGAAAAGACCCAACAGCTGCAAAACATGGAGCAAATCACTTTTTCATAATTTTTTTTAGCACAAATCATGACTTTTTGTCACAAACGAACCCAGTATGGCAGACATGGCCAAGAGAGCAGCATGCATTTGTCTCCATGTCTGCCCCTTTAACTATCCAGACCTTGATATTTGTACAGATGTTCTTAATTAGAAAAAAACACTCTCTAAGAGTGCTAATAGTTGAACTAAGAGTTTGGATACATCTCTGTACTGACAATAGCATTTGATGCATTTCCACCTCTTGGATAGATCCATTTGAAATATACCGCTATGGATCTTTGTTCGATACATATTGCTTGCATCTGAGGCTTAATCTGGAGCTGAAATCACAATCATCTGCTTATAATACCACTGCTTGTCATTCTAGAGATGACTGTGGCATTATTTTTGTTTAATTACTACTGTTACGCACCCAACTCTGGCCAGTGCCCCCTTCATCATGCCTCCCCAGCCAATCACCCCCGCAATACCAAGACTAGTCTTGCTCAAGGTTTTGCCCTATGTCATGCCGACATGGTGAGGGTGCAGTGGGGGAGGTGTAGAGGGCAGCTGTCCCACTGGTGACTGAATCCACCCTTGGAAACAAAGGTTGGTCAACAGTTGCAGGGCCTACAGGATGCAGGAGTCATCCTATATCATGGATGGCTTTTTAAACCTGTTCTCTTGTCTCAGATCCAGCGGTATAAATGTGCATGTGTGGGCACCAAAGGATGTACACATATGCAGAGCCAGCCAACTGACCCACCAACTTGCCAGCTGTGCATGTATCACCTCCCATTCTACCACAGGAGGCACACATGCAGCGGCTCAGTCACTCACTTATTCCCAGAGAGGGTGAGTGTCCACTGAGATGTTTGAGCCTTCATCTTACAAGCTGGCCCACCAGTGCCCCATGCTTGTTCATAAACCCAGGTCACTGGCATTATGAGTGGTAGGCTACTGTTGCACCAGTGGACCTATAAGCAGGTCATTGTGACTTCAGATCCGGAATATGGCTCAGTTGTAGATGAACTATAAGAAGCAAAGATCCTGTTTCCATGTAAATCACTTTTGTAATAAAAACATGGAATAGCTTGAAGGTCAGTTTCTTCAGCATGTAGTACAGTTGCTTTATCTTGCTGCTTACTTTCAGTGTCAGTGACTCAGTGAGCTGCATGCTCACCTCTGGGGCCAAAAGCTCTGAAGGTCATGGGTTCTAGTTCCACATCAAGAACTTGGGCTAATACCCAATACTGATTCTGTAGCAGAGCACTAGGGGATGTGGAACTATGGAGATGCCATCCTTCAAATTGTATGCACATGTTGCACCTTATCATTTTTAAATGTATTTGTTTTCCCTTGTTCCCATCTCCATGTGTCACACCTGGAAATGAGCCTTGGCTCAGTGTGCCTTTCCTGGTTACCAATTCTCAATAAATAGATACATAACTAAGATGTTAAACCCAGGTCCCTTCTGACCATCTCTGGTGGCCGTCCTGGTGGAAGTTATTGATCACATGGCACTTTAGGTGGCACAGGAGGCAGTGTAGTGCTGTGGTTTAGGACACTGAGCTGCCGATCTGGAGACCTGGGTTTGAATCCCACAGTCCCCACTTGCATACTGTGTGACCCTGAGCAAGTCACTTAACTTCCTTGTGCTCCCAGGTCACACCTGAAAACAAGCTTTGGCTTAGTGTGCCTTTTCTGGTTAAACAATTTCCCCTTCCCTTCCCCATTATGGAAAGTTCCAGGTGTCCTGGCCAACGTTCACTATGTCAGTAAAATAGGTCCATTTATCCCTCCCCTCCATGCAGGTCACACCTGGAAATGAGCTATCACAGCTCAGTGTACCATTCCTGGTTAAAAATTAAACAAAGAAATGTGGTAGCCATGTTAGTCCAGTCAATGGTGTAGAAAAAACAAAACAACAAATATGTTGCAGAGACACCTTTTATTGGACTAGCAAAATTGTTTTTGAGACTTGCTTTCGAGAGTTAAACTCCCTGCATCAGATCAGAGGAAGCAGAGCTAAATTACATGCCTGATATACAGGTTGGATGTGCATTCAAATGAGACATGGTGTAGTCTGTTTCAACATCAAAGCCCCACAGAGTCAATTCAGGTTCATAAAAAGCAGGCAGGATTACAGAAGTTCCCATTGTCATTTAGGAGTGCTTTCTGCAAAAACAGCTGCAAGATTAACGTGATAGTTCTTTCATGGCTGGGGGTGAGTTGTTAGTCTAATAAAAGGTATCACCTGCAACATATATTTTTTTCTTTTACACCTGGTCAAAAATGACAAATAAAACAACGGTGATTTTTTTTTTGTACTGGTGGCCTGACATCTTAAAGTATTAGAGGAAGAATACCCTTCAAGTAAGTAGCAGTGAAATTATTTATTTATTTTTCTGTTTTCTACTGAAACTTGATTGTTAGAATATGTTTCTTGGCTTTGTTCTTGGACTGATGACATATTGTATGTAATAAAAGTGCCGTTGTATTCATACAGTGATGTTATGTATTCTCTGAAGTATTGGTCCCTCCTGTTCCTTTTCCAACAGAGTTGAAGTAATTTTCCATTTTGCCCTACTGTACCTTTCCAGCCAAACTCTACACCTTATTGCCACCATGACAATTTTATCTGCCTCACTGAAAATCTTGGTTGCACAGAATGAGAAAGTTGCATTCCGCTGTGTTCTCCTGTCACTGAAATGTCAGTTTTCGATTGACCTGCTGCACAGCAGATATCATTTGCTAAAGGCAGGTGGCAGGCTGCTGCTTCATACCCTGCCTTTTGTATTAAAAAATCTAATTACATCTAATTTTCCTTTGGACAGCATGGTACACATTAATTTTCTTCAGTTAATAGAGGTTGCCTTCAGCTAACACCTAAAGAAAGGATGAAAACTTTGTGCACTGTGATCTCAGAGGCAGAGTACAGGGTGATAGCTGTCTTTCCACCTTCTACATGGCTGCACAGAGAGAACTTGGCACTAAATAGGCATATATCACCAAACCTGTTGAGAAGTATGATTGGGCTGTCCGCTGTGACTAGGCTGTTTTTAATTGGATTGAGAAATCTGCACTGCAGGAAAAGGAGTTGATGGAGAGTCTTTCTGAGCTTGCTGAAAGTTATCAGAGTTTAATTTCTTTGGGGGGGAGGGGTTGAACCACTTAATGAACAGTCATGTATATAGTACATTCCCCCAGTATCAGATCTAATTAAGTTTCCAGATAAAGAGAACTTCATGACCCTAAGGTAATATGGTATTGCATCCTACAAACCCCATGGTTTAAGGTTTATGAGCTGGATGTAAGATTTTGTGAAATTTTGAAAACAAATCTTTCTTTCATCATGCTAAGCAGTCAATTTAACTGTGGTAGTTCTCATTATAAGATGGGTACGAGAACAATAACCTATCATTGGTCAGATGTGATCACATGACTGCACCATTCTTGCACAACAGCACAGATTAAACATAACTTTTTTATCCTTATTACTCAGTTTTTAGAATAAAAGTCAGAGGGACCATTTTATAATCATGATAAGGAAATTTAGGGTGTACTTAACTGTGAGATAATGGCATGTCTCAGGTGTATAAGGCATTAAACATTGCCTCGTGCTTCAGTTCCCAAGGTGTGCCATTATTCCACAATAACACATACCCTGTCATGCCTTATTGCTTAATTATTCCCTTTATATAAACCAGGGATGGGGCAGACCTGATGGAGTTGGAATCCCTTCTGATCTCAAATTACTATGTTACTACATAGTAATATTTTTATCCGAAATCATAAAAAAAATCAGAGCATACTTATAACAATGGAAGGTGTTAGAACTCCATGTCATATTTTATGATCAAATAATTATTAGACACACTATGAAATGGACATACATAAGTCATCTGCTTTTAATTACAATAAATGAGTTAGATTCTGTGCATAATGAAATTAAAAAACAAAATTAGAATCAGTGTTTCAACCATAGAGTAGATCTTCTTCAGCATTTGCCTATAAAGACAAAAGTAAGCATAGTTATGATAGCTGCTTACTCTCGCTTTCAGAAAAAAAGATGGCACTTCACACATGAGTGCCATGTGTTGTGATTGCCATGAGTTGTCAGTGCTATGTGTTTTGAGTACAATGAATTATGAGTGGCATGTGCTGTGTGTCATGTTTTGTGAGTGTCATGTGTTGTGAGTGCATTGAGTTGTGAGTGTCATGTGTTGTGAATATCATGTGTTGTGAGTGCCATGAGTTGTGAGTGCCATGTGTTGTGAGTGTCATGTTTTGGGAGTATCATGTGTTGTGAGTGCCATGAGTTGAGCGTGCCATGATTTGTGAGTGCCATGTGTTATGAGTGGCATGTTGTGTATGTGGCATGTGTTAGGAGTGCAATGGGTTATGAGTGGCATATGTTGTGAATGTCGTGCTGTAAGAGCCATTTGTTGTGAGTGTCATGTGTTGTGAGTGCCATGACTTGTGAGTGCCATGTGTTGTGAGTGCTTTGAGTTGGAAGTGTCATGTGCTGGTTGTGAGTGCCATTTGTTGTGAGTGCCATGAGTTATGAGTGTCATGTGTTGTAAGTGCCATGACCTGGGAGTGTCATGTGTTGTGAGTGCCATGAGTAGGGATTGCTATGTGTTGTGAGTGCCTTGAGTTATGAGAGCCATGTATAGTGAATGCCATGAGTTGTGAGTGCCATTTGTTGTGAGTGCCATGAGTTTGCAGTGTCATGTGTAGTAACTAGCATGAGTTTTGAGTGACACTTGTTGTGAATGTCATTAATTGGGAAAGTCATGTATTGTAAGTGCCATAAGATGTGTGTGGCATGAGATGTGAATTCCATGTGTTGTGAGTGCCATGAGTTTTGAATGCCATGTGTGGTGAGTGCATGTATTCTGAGTGCCATCCATGTGTTGTGAATGCCATGTGTTGTGACTGGCATGAGCTGAGAGTACCATGTATTGGGGCCATGTGTTGTGAGTGCCATATGTTCTGATTGCCATGCACTGTGAGTGCCACATGCTCTGAGAGGCATGTGTTGTGAGTGCCATGAGTTAAAAGTATGATGTGTTGTGAGTGCCATGAGCTGGGAGAGTCATGTGTTGTGAGTGCCATGAGTTGGGAATGTTATGTGATGTGAGTGCCTTGAGTTGTGAGAGTCATGTGTAGTGCGTGCCATGAGTTGTGAGTGCCATATGTTGTGAGCACCTTGAGCTGTGAGTGCCATGTGTGGTGAGTAACATGAGCTGGTAGTGTCACATGTTCTGAGTGCCTGCCATGTGTTGTGAGCGCCTTGAATTATGAGCAGCATGTGTGATGAGTGCCAAGAGTTAGGAGCGTTGTGAGTGCATTTAACTGTGAGTTCCCTCTGTGATGAGTGCCAAGAGCTTGGAATGTTGTGTGTTGTGAATGTCATGAATTGTGAGTGCTATGTGATGTGAATGGCATGTGTTTTGAATATAGTGAGTTGCGAGTTCCATGTGTTATGACTGCCATGAGTTGTGATTGGCATGAGTTGTGAGTGCTATGCGTTGTAAGTTCCATATGTTCTGAGTGGCATGTGTTGTGAGTGTCATGTGTTGTGAGTGCCATGAGTTGAGAGTGTCATGTGTTGTGAATGGCATGAGTAGTGGGTGGCATGTGTTGTGGGTACCATGAGTTGTGAGTACTATGTGATGTGAATGCCATGTGCTGTGAGTGTCATGAGTTGTGAGTGCCATGTCTTGTGAGTGGCATATGATGTGAGTGTTATGTATTGTGGATGTCATGTGTTGTGAGTGCAATGAGCTGTGAGTGGCATGTGTTAAGAGTGCCATGTGTTGTGACTGCAGTGTATTTCTTCTTTGCTGGATACAGTACATTGCTACATTGAGCACCATGCTACTCTGAGGGTCCCTGTTTTGTTTGCCTGTTACTTTATTGCTTATTCCCTGAAGAGAACTGATGGATGAAAAATCAGTTATTTGTACTTTCATTGTGCAATAATTTAACCCTTTGGTTTTATCTGTGGTCCACATGCTGATGCAGCACCCTTTACATTCTGTATAATTAGACTGGAAGTAACATTTTAAGCAGTCATTGTCCTTTGGCTACTGGGTCTGTATACTGGAAAGCCACACAGTCCCTTGTAAATAGGCATCATGATCTGCTGGAGGTACAGTGGTATCCAATATCAGGTGTTCTCATGTCTAGTAGTCAGGTCAATTAGTATCGTAAGTCAATAACCAACAAGGATAGACAAGGCCATTATTTTTACACCTGCCTATTGCAGTTAGTCAGGTGGCTACTAGAGGGCACAGATTAAAGGGCTTGTAGAGGCGCACACATGTATAGCACTGTTTCTGCACAAAACTTCATGCTAACTCTTTACAAACCCTGTAGATAACGTGTATTTATAGCATTTGCAAATAGTGACACCATGTATTACAATTAGTTGCGATTGAGGACATTGTGACATCAGGATCAGGATATATTTATTCATGCTAAAACCTGATTCTCTGCACTATTGCATTAAAGTGAGTAAAAAGCGAACTCTAAACATTTAATAGTTGACATTGTAATTCTGTGAAAGAGCTGACAGTTTAGAGTATGTGATCCTTACATTATTCCTTACAAAAGCACACTGACCTAAAATTATGTTTTAAAAAACTTAGCTGACTACATCAGGTTTTAAGAAGAATGCTGAGGGCAGGATCATCTGTGAGAGTATCCAGGAATAATGTGAGGCTTATAAGTATCATAGGTTCTTGGCCAAAGAGAAAGAATCAGAAAATCATCTTTCCTAATCTGTGACAGTGAATTTATACGTTAAAGACACACAATGTATTTTGTGGATGGTTCTTTAGCATCAAAAGGTGACTTGGCTGAACTGGAAGGGATTTGAACAGTTTTAACTAGAGATGTTGTGAAATTAAATTTTACTGCTGAAATTCTCATGAAACTGGCAATTTTGCTACATATTTCATGTAACTCGGACATTCTGCTAAATATTTTGCGGGGTGCGAAGTTGCAAAATTTCACCCACAAAATGTGAAATGTCACCCCAAAACAGCAAAATTTCACCCACGAGTGGCAAATTTTGCCATTTCACAGAGTGAAATGTCATGCTCCATGGGCAAAATTTTGCATTCCACAGGCAAAATTCCACATTTCACGTCCACAAAAAATGTCACAAAATGGCCAAATTATGCAAAATATTTTGCATAACAAAATTCAGCAATTTTATACATCTCCAGTTTTAATTCAAGACTGAACATGACGTCATTTGGACAGAATTGAGGGCATAAATAGTGACCCATGGGGTAGCAGCAAGGTGGAAAACATGGAAGGGGGGCAGCAAGAGCAAAAATCCCATATAGACACTAGGTCTCAGGGTAGGATAGAGTGTATGAGCAGACTAGATGGACCAAGAGTCTTTTTTGTGCTATCATTTGCTATATTTCTGTGTTTCTGTTTAACCCAAGCCTTGCCAGATTGTTAGCTCTGCTATACATTGGGCGTGAAACATGTCACTGTCAGTTCACATTGTTGGTACACTGAGAGACAGAGTTCAACGAAGGTGGACACTGAAGCAAAAGTATGCTACACTAGCATCTGTGTCTGTCCACATGCACCCAACCTCCCTAAGTCTGATTTCCAGTTGGTCCATCTCCATTGACAAAAGGTCACAATTTGCAACAACCTATTTCAAATAAAACTCATGCAGATTCAGTTTACACACTGCACCCCATTGCATGCAAACATAGTTGATTAACTGATGGAAGGATGGAACTGTTAGACCAACTGACAGATGGACTACTAGTTCTGACTGGCCTAGATGCAAATCTACTGTTAGAAATACTGGCAGGTGGATCTTGGACGGATTCTTGAGAAAATACTGCTCAGACATTGCCTAATATGGCATTTCCATCAAACTGAGTTTGTTACCTGCACAAATCTAGTTAGAAACAGAGCCTTTTTAATTCATTCCAACTTTAGCTTGGAAATTTATTGTAACAACAAAGGGACCATTTGAAAGCTGTGACTTAAAACCCCAAGACTATGCTGTTTACTGCCTGAACTCATTTGAAACAGTTCCGTGTGTGTAAGCAGAACTCATACATAAACTTAATTACTGTAGCTTATAAAACTGGCCATGAAGTTCCTGAAGCTTATTGATTAAAGCACCTCACATGACCATTGATTATTTAAGCAAAATAAGACACAGTGGGGTGTGGGATGTGCAGGATTTACCATACATCCAGGGGCATTGTGAGGCACAATGCTACAGGTGGGGTACCTTCAACCACTGGGCATGCAGTAGACCTAACACAACCCAAGATCCATTGTGTCTTATTGCTTAGATATGAAATGGGTTTCATGTGAAAGTAAGAAAAAAAAAAGAAAATCATAGTCTTTTAAAAACTGAAAAAAAAATATCTGAATGTTTAAAATAAAGTTAAAGCAGTTCATCTGCCACCAGGGAATGCTATGTTATTAACTGTACTGCCATAATAATTATTGATTTATTGACAGTAGAAAACATTGTTTTATTTTTTTTTAAAGTGCCCAGTGGTTTGCCAGTTTCACTCTGCCATGTGTTTTTATGTTTTTAGGTATTTGCATTCTCAGCAATATGCTTATATTTCCAGCGGTAGCCAGTATGCAGCCTGAAATCCTATGACTTCTGGGTTTCTTTGTGAAAAGTAAAGATGGTTGCGGCAGTCAAGGGTGAGTACTATTTGAGGGGTGATTAAGGACACCATTTAAAGTTGCAGTATTTGTTAGTATCCATATAATTTTGTTTTCAGCAATAATGTTCATCCTGGCAAAAAAAACGAACGAACAAAAAAAAAAAAAAACAAGATACACATTTTTTCTTTCATTGTCTTTCATTCCCAAACCAAGATACAGGATTTTGAAGTTTTAAATAGTTCCTGCTCCCATGCCATGACCACTATAAAAACTTAAATATCTTGACACAATGTAGTACTGTTTATCATCAAAAACATGTGGCAGCACCATCCTAATACATCCACAGTATGAATCTAGCATGTACATTCAACAGGTACCCTCAGCAGAAGAGATTTTTTTTAAGTATGAGTGATGGCCATCTTTAATGATGCATCATTAATTACAAGATTAGCTGTAAAAGTGGGTTACAGATACTTTAGAAAACTGAAAATATACTGAGGGTGAATCTTAGAATGTCAGAAATATATTTTTGCTGAAAAGCTATATGATGAATTTTTTGCCAACTAACAAATACTGCTGTTTTAAATAAAAAGAAAGAACAGAATGACAATCTTGATTGTGAAGTTGCAGCAGCCAGAAGAGGGAGCTGACATCTGGGGAAGTGAGTGATCAGGTGGCTGGCTGCATCAGGACCAGGGAGTAAAACACTGTCTGTATGAAACCAGTGGCACTTTCTTCAATGACACTCCAACAGATGGAGGCATGCTGCCATCCAGTTGAGGAAGAAGGGTGGGGAATGAGTGATTGGGGGTGTTGTTAGCATGCAGGTAGCCATGGGAGAGACACAGTGAGCAACTGTTTGGGCAGGGGGAGCAACTGAGCAATGAACTGTAAATTAGAACAAAAGAAATACCCTATAATGGACAGAGGAATCAAATACTGCAGGTAGCTATGGAATTTAACATGTATAATGTGCTAAAGAGCTATGTCCATGTACCAGCCCCACACCTATGAAGTGTGGCAGTCCCTGATCTGCTCTTAGTGCATAACTGTAACTACAGTGTACTTGCATGTAACAAACTACAGAGTAACTACCATGTTGCACGTAATTAATGACTGAACTGAAAGAGACATTTTATAAAATAAAGAGTAACCTAATTTTCTTAGTTTTCTTTTGATTGGAACCTGAAACCAGTAGGTTAAATTATGTGTTACACATGAATAAAGGTTAGTTACAGCTTGAAACCAGTGTGTTGAATTTAGTGTTATACATGAGTAAAGATGGATTGCAGCCTGAGTCCATTTTGTTGAATTCTATGTTATACACAAGTAAAGGTTGATTACATCCTGAAAAAAGTGTGCTGGTGGAAAATTGGCATCTTGGGTGGAGAACTGACTGAGGTGAAGAACACAAAGCATAGTAGTAAATGGGGAGTTTTCAGGGGTAAGGGAAATAACAAGTGTAATACCTTGGGGGTTGGTGTTGGGTCTAGTTCTTTTCAATGTATGCATTTGTGACGTAAAGTAAGGAATCGAGGACAAGATCTGCCTCTTTGCAAATGACACTAAGATCTGTGCAAGGGTGGACATGGATGAAGGAATAAGGGAATTCAGGGATGATCTGGTCAGGTTGGAGAGATGGTCAAAGACCTGGCAGCTGGCTTCAGTGCAAAAATATATATAGTGAAAAGAAGAAACCAAGAGTGCAATATGGAATAGGGAAAGCACCACAGAGGAAAATAACCCAGGGGTCATGATATCAGATAGCCTAAAAGCAGCAGGACATTGTAATAGAGCTTGTGGTTAAGACAAACAGGATGCTTGGTTGCAGAGGGAGGGGGATAAACAGTAGAAGTTAGGAGGTGATTCTCCTATTGTACAGGTCACTAGTGTGATCACGCTTGGAATACTGTGCAAGGTACTGGAGTCCACAGCTGCAGAGAGAGGAGAGGAGAAACCTGGACAAGGTGGCAGCAGTACAGCGCCAGGCAACCAAGATGGTCCATTGACTAGAGGGCAAGAGATATGAGGAGAAGCTGCAGGTTTTGAACATGTACCCCCTTGAGAAAAAGGACAGGGGCAACATGATCAAGACATACAAGTACCTGTTCAGGATAAATAGGGTGAGCACTAGGGAATGTTTCTCCTTGAGCTCAAATACAGGGACAAGAGGGAACTCATTTAAACTCATAGGAAAGGGGAGACTCAAAAGAGATATCCATAAGCACTTTTTCACAGGAAGACAGAACAAGTGGTGGACAAGTCTTCAGTGCAAAAACATATAAAGTGATATATACTGGGAAGAAGAAATGGTTGAAAGAGTGGCAAAATGGTCAGAAGAGTAGCAACTGGGGTTTAACGCAAAGAAGTATAAGATCATACACATAGGGAAGAGAAACCCTGAAGCCACCTATAGGCTGGGAGGGGAGTTGCTGGCAGTCACAAGGGAAGAAAGAGATCTGGGCATCATCATCACTGATGACCTGAAATCATCCAAACAGACCACTAAAGCAGCAGGTAAGGCTAGGGGGATGTTGGGGTGTATTAGTAGGGGTATCACAAGTCGTAAGAGGGAGGTAATAATCCCTCTTTACAAGGCACTGGTTAGGCCCCATCTGGAGTACTGCTTGCAGTACTGGAGACCACACCTTCACAAGGACATTGACCAAATTGAGGCAGTCCAGATAAGGGCAACCAAAATGGTGCAGGGACTGCATCAGAAAACATATGAGGACAGATTAACTGAGCTCAATATGTACCTAAGAGCAAAGGAGGGAAGAGGTGATATGATTGAAACATTCAAACACCTTAAGGGCATTAACAAGATGAAAGAGTCTAACATGTTTCAATATAATAAAAATAGCAGGACAAGAGGACACAGCATGAGATTAGAGGGCGGCCAGTTAAGGGGTAATGTGAGGAAGTCCTTTTTCACAGAAAGGGTGGTGGATGCATGGAACAGCCTACCTCAGGAAGTGGTGGATATGAATACAGTGCAGGGCTTCAAACAGGCATGGGATAGGCATAAGGGAGCAATACAGATGAATATGAATAGATAGGCCATTGGCAGAGCAAAGGCCAATGGCACATTCATTCATAAGGTAGAAAAAGAAATGAGCAGACTGGATGGGCCTTGCGATCCTTATCTGCTGTCAACTTTTATGTTTCTATGTTTCAAGTGGAACCAACACACACAGTGATCATTTGCACTGTGCCCTATGGAATTTATTTTGTATTTATTTTGTTTTTCTTGACCAGGAAAGGAGGGCTAGTCACTTCTGCCTATTTTCAACCTCTTCAGAGGGGTGGGGATATAGATAAAACCAACTGAAACTGAACCAGATTAAGCTATTGGTGATAATTTTAGTGGATGGGGACAATCTGGCCAGGACATGGGAAAAATTCCACAATTCTTTTTGAGAAATGCAGTAGGGTCTTTAACGTTCCCTTAAATAACCACCAAAACATGTGAACATATAACAGGCAGACAGGATATTGGTTTAATGCCTCATCCACTTTATTTGGTGGCTCCAAATAAATGGACAGAAATATATCTTTACATACAGTTATTGGCTGGACACTGGAAGGCTCATAAGTATTTAACTGTCTTCATCCTTCCCTTTTTGCATTGTCAAAATTCGTTCAGCAAAAGTCTTGTTAAATATGATTGTGCCTCTGAATGTGAGTGGCATCCACAATAGGGAAGATTTTACATGCAGTCTTAGAATTTGCCATTCTGAGTTAAGTGATGTTTTAAAATGATTTTTCTATAAATCTTGCTCTTTTGGCAGCTGGGGAAGGGGGTTAATAGCTGCAGTGCATGACTGAGTGACTAAACAGCTGGGCAGTTTTCAATTGTTGTTCCACTGCAGAATTCCCTGTTGGTACACCAACATTTTGGAACTACAGTTACGTACCAGTTCGAGCCTCTAATCTAAAACTCCTTGACAATGCATATTGTAGTAAGTGTTAGGGCTATGCAAAATTAAACTTCCGGCACTGGAATTTTGGCGAAAGTTGGAATTTCACTTTCACAAAACTTCAAATATACTTTGGCAACTTTCGCAGAAGTTCCAACATAGAATGGTGCAATAAATGTATGACTTGTGGATTGTTTTATTAAACTGCAGAAAAAATAATGCAGAACTGATCACTGTCACTGGTCAGTTCTGTAGATTTTTTTTCTGTGGTTTAAAGGTGAAACGCTGCTTAGTTTCCTCTATTAAATGTGAAATAAATAAAGAATATTGATTTTTATTGGATACGTGCTTCCTTGTGAGTGCTGCTATTTGTTTTTAGAAGTTTCATTTGAGAACAGCTGTGATCAAAATGGTATTAGTTCACCATTTGTGCTAGTCTTAGAGCCTCTTTCTTTGAAGCGTGAGACACTGGTGACCAGTGACAGCTCACAATTAGAAGTGCAGTGTCATGCAAGGTCAATGCTCAAGTTCACAACATTGTAAAGTGACTGAGGAAACTGACATTATTGATGGCAAAAAACATTGATTTTAAAGTACAGCTCATTATAATGCAAGGGGAATTCTCAATAAGGACCACTCATGAGATACTCATGTGCACTGCCATTGATAAACTCCGATACTGTACTTCCCGACAGTCTGTTTCTACAGTGTTAGATTAAAAAATACATATAAATGTGTGTGTGTATATATATATATATATATATATATATATATATATATATATATATACTTCTGGGAATGGGATAAAAATAAAGTTTCTGATATGACTGCCAGACTTATTACAGACACAGGCTCACATCAGAGTACAAGCACAGAGTGGGCATGTGTGATTTTGTATTCTCTTGAAACTTGGCTTCCCAGCCAAATGCCCTTTGGGGTAACCCTTGCCTCAGTGTTTGCGCACAGAGGTTATTTGTCTTTTAAATAGTTTTTTATTTTAATGGGTTCACCACAACACATCCAAGGCACACTGTCTTAGGGTAGCTGGTCCATTCCACTAGGGTGTCAAACAGACGAGGCATACTGATGAGTCCTGGTAGGACGAAACACGTGTCTATATCTTCTGTTAGCACCCTTTGCAAACTGTGTGAGAGGCCTTTCAGCACCATGCAATTCTGCTTAAAGTTGGACCAGCATAACATTCTGTGGTGATTTGCATATGCAGCCCATGATGCTTTGCATTGTGTGGGCATGTGTGATTTTGTATTTTCTTGAAGCTGAGCTGGTTCACAGCAGATCTGGAATGGAGGGAAATTTACTGACCAGATTTGTAGAAACGAAAAGAAAACATTCTGTACACCAGTGGCTATGTTTCTAGTACACACATCTATATTATATGATGGATGGCACATCCATTTTTCTATAGGATTATTTTCAATTCCAAAATGTCATCAGCACTCCCATCCCCTCCACAAGTATGTAGTGAGTCAGTCCCACTGTTGTATGTACAGTACATTTCTGAAATCCTGTACTGATAATGAATGAATACTCCTTATGTGGGTCAAGATAAGTTCATTTCTTATTTTATTACAATTATAACAGTATATAAAGGTGTTACAAAAGCCAACCCAGCTAATTTAATCAAGACTGATACAAGGACATTTTAATGCAAGGGTCCCCGTTGGCATTCCCCAATGGGAATGACTTTTGGATCTGAAAGGTTCTGAATTTAAAGTTCTAAATTTATTTTAGACCACAGAGATTCAAAAATAATGAAACCACAATGTTATTTTTTTTCTGCATATTGAGTAATAGTCATCGTACATAAATAATGTCAAGAATCCAATATCACTTGCAGTGTCCTTGTACTGTACCCATTGCTTGAACCAATAGGCATAATTAGGTTTCTCTGCCTGACATATGTACCCTTAATTATGTAGGATCAGCCTCAGTCTGCAATGTATTATACATATACTGCTGCATGCATACCATTTTGTCAAAGGACATGATCCTGAGATGACATGGCTGTTTTTTCTGATTGCTTGACATGTAGTTCAGATTCCATAGTGGCTTGGGGAAATTTTATTTACAGCAAAACAGATCATCAGCAAATTGACTGACTGTAGTAATTCTCATCACATGAAATACTGACCTTGTAAGGAAATATATAACTGACATCGCTTGTCTCAGATAATGTACTGTATACTAGGGTGTTTCTTTTTGACATGCTCTGAGATTTTGTATAGGGGCCCGAAACTAGCCACTATGAAATCTGAAATACACATCAAGCAATAAGAAAAAAAAAAAATAAAAAATAGCCACTATGGAATTTGAACTACACACCATGCAATTAAAAAAAAGATCTAAATGTATTTCCCCAAAAAGTAAAATACACCTTTTTTGGTCCCTGTAGTGCCACATTGTGTTAACAATTGTTGATCCACATGGTACCTTATATTTTGAAGCACTATTGCTAGGATTACCACCTGCTGATTAACATTTATAATTCTACTTTTGGGCTCAGCTGAGTAGTAGTATATACAAAACATGTCGTAGATTGTAAGGAACCTGTAAACCCCTTCAGGTATTTACAATAAGACTGCAGACTTTAACAAGATTAACCTTTATCTCATATTTGTTCTGAGTGAACTTTCTTTTTACTTCTGTTAAACAGGACAAATAGACAAAAGCATTCAGTGTTAAGTAACTCAGCCTAAACTCAGTTCAAGACAGCAACTGTGTATGTTCTTACTGTTACCAAAGTTCTGACTATTCTGTTTGCTCCATTTCCTGCACGTAACTTTTCTTCATAATCTTCTGGGCCCAGAATGCTGCAAAAAATGGAAACAGAAAAGCCAGATACAAAATAGCCAACACTCTCTTGCTTGGTATAAAATGCACAAACTGTTGGAAGAAAGTCATAACGAATAAACAACTGGGTGGATTTAGGCAACAGAGTCAAGAGGTTATGAAAAAAAAGTTACGAGCTTGAAACGGAGCAAACGGAACAGTCAGGACTTTGGTAACAGTAAGAAGATATGCCGTTGCTGTCTGTAACCCAGTTTGGGCCAAGTTACTTAACACGGAATGCTTTTGTCTATTGTCCTGTATAACAGAAGTAAAAAGAAAGTTCACTCAGAACAAGTGTGAGAGTGGTCTCTTGGCTAAAGTGTGTGGTCTTATTGTGAATACCTGAAGGGTTTTGCAGGTTCCTTACAATTATAAATCCATTAAGATCAGCACTTAAGTGGCTCCATTTGGGACTCAACATTTTTTGAGCAATGTAATTACAGTATCTCTAATTAGAGCACAGACAAAACAATTTTGGAAATCTTCTGTTGGAATATGTTTCAGATTCACTGTACTAAAATGTTAGCCAGGATCATGTCCTTCGACAAAATGGTATGCATGCAACAGTATATGTGTAATACATTGCAGACTGAGACTGATCCTACAAAATTAAGGGTACATATGTCAGGCAGAGAAACCTAATTATGCCTATTGGTTCAAGCATTGGGTACAGTACAAGGATACTGCAAGTGATATTGGTTTCTTGGCATTATTTACATAAGATGACTGTTACTCAGTATGCAGAAAAAAACAACATTGTGCTTTCAGTATTTCTGAGTCTCCATGATCAAAAATAAATTCAGAACTTTTCAGATCCTAAAGTCATTCCATTGGGGAATGCCAAAAGGGACCCTTGCATTTAAATAATATTGTATCAGTTTTGATGAAATTAGCTTGTTTGGCTATTGTAACACCTTTATATACTGTTATCATTTTGAACTGCATAACTGGTATTCATTCATTATCAGCAAAAAGTCTTGGAAATGTACTCTAGGCAGAACAGCGGGACTGGCTCACTACATTCTTGTGGAGTAGATGGGAGTGCTGATTACATTTTGGAATTGAAAACAATCTTGTAGACAAATGGATATGCCTTCCATCAAATAATACAGATGTTTGTACTAGAAACGTAGCCACTGGTGTACAGAACTTTTTTTTGTTTCTACAAATCTGGTCAGTAACTTTCCCTTGTAGCCCAGGTCTGTGGTGAACCAGCTGTGCTTCTGTGTTTATACTCTGATGTGAACCTGTGTTTGTAATAAGTTGGACAGTCATATCAGAAACATTACTTATCCCATTCCCAGAGGTGGGTAGTTTTTCCTTTATCGTAACGCTATAAGAACAAACTGTTGGGAAGAACAGTATCACAGTTTATCAATTGCAACGTGCATGAGTATCTCATGAGTGGCCCTTATTGAGAGTCCCCCTTGCATTATAATGAGCTGTACTTTAAAACTGATGCATTTGTACAGCAAGCATGTCAGGTTCCTCAGTCACTTTACAATGCCGTGAATTTGAACATTGACCTTTCATGACACTGCACTGCTAACTGTGAGCTGTCACAGGTCATCAGTGTCTTGCACTTCAGAGAAAGAGGCTCTAGGAGTAGTGTGAATGGTGAACTGAAGCTGTTAGAAAAACTGAAAAACTGATAAAATATCCATTTGTTCACAGCTGTTCTGAATGGAAACTTCTAAAACAAATAACACTCACGAAGAAGCTGGTATCCAACAAAAAAAGATATACTTTATTCATTTCATCTTTTTTTGATACATTAATCTGCAATTAATTCACTGAACTGCAGAATGAATGTATGGACTGTGGATTAATAAATTAGACTTCAGAAAGAAATTCCACAGAATTGAACACTGAACTATGGAATAATTACATGAATTATGGAATAATCCATTAAACTGTGGAATAAAATTCCTCAGAAATGTAATTCAGCAGTTCATGTGTATTATTCTGCAGATCAGACAAAAGAATTCCACAAAACGGCAAAAAATCCACCAAACACATTCAGAAGATTCCAATCTCGCCAATGGTGGAAGTTCTGAAATGTAGCAAAATTTACAAAATTTTGCAAAAGTTTCATAAAAGCAGAATTTGTAATGTTTGCCTAGTTCTAGTAAGTACAGTATGAACAAATGTAGGAAAATATTAACAATCAAATGAGATTTAATTAATTTTCCTGTGGAAAGCTATACTAAAATTATTTTTTTTCCATTTAATAGTTCAGCAATGTAAGCAAAACTCTGCATATTTTATTGTAGTACACAGTAAACTCTTTTTACGAAGAGATACCTCATTGAATGGCTGCCCACTGTCCTTTTAAAAGTGTGTTTATTATAAGCCAATTTTATTTGATTCATTGGTAAAGTTATTATAACACATTTTCACTTTCTAATCTGATGCTTACCTATCAGGTTCAGCCTTGCTGCATTTACTGTGGGTCAATCACATTTTGTTTCATAGGCATTAATTGTAATTACTTTTACCTGAATCAGGAGTGATGCCCAAAATGATGATGTCAGACTGTGAAGCGAAAGTTGTTTTTATTACTTTCATGTTAAATTTAAAAGGAAAAATCACTACCATTTTGATTAAGAATTAATAGACCTTTCAGATGAAGGGAAGCAAAAGGGGAGTTGAAAGGAGGCAGAAAGGAAAGAGAAGTTTGAATAGACACTAGGCAAAGGAAGGAAAGATAATGGGAGTGGTGCTGTGCAATGGTTGTGGGGCTGCAGTCTTTCAGGACACTTTCTGGAGAATGAGGTGCTCCCCTATCTGTATGTACCTCTCTGGGCTGTGTGCAGAGGTTGTAGGACCTTCTTTCCCACCCTTGGGCCACCAAGTCTACTGTTGCTTCCTTTAGAATGCCTAGGCAGTGGCAGAGCAGATGAACCTTGGTGGGCTCCGAGAGTGTGGGGGTAGTGGGAAGGGTGCATGTTCCTCTGCCTATACCATTGCAAAATTCTTTCACCATTCTGGTGGGACAGGGCAGCCAAGAGAAGGTGCCTCTTGCAGTGGGAAGGGAGGCAGTGGGGATCCTCAGTAATGGAGGGAGGAAGAGGCCCTAAGGCAAGGAAAAAGCAGCTGCTGGTTGGGGTCTCTATGTTAGGGGATTGACCTGGCTGCATGGGGAGGAAGGTGGAGGAAGGTTAAGTGCCTGAGTGTCAATTCAGCTTGGAGGGATGGAGAGTGAATCCAGAAGATCACTAGGGCAGCAGGAGATGGGAGGTAGTTGGACATCGTTGCCCACCCAGGAACAACTGACCTAGCAAGGGACAGGGTAAGGTAGAGATAGTGCAGGGTAACTTCATGGAGCTGGGGAAGGATCTTAACCAGGTGGCATGCATGGTGGTTTTGCCGAGGTGTTTTCTGTATATGGTCGAGGAGAGGAAATGATACTCCACATGTTTAACAACTGATTGAAGGCATGGTGCATGGAGGAGGGCTTCAACTACTTTGGGGACTGGGGGAGCCAGCCTAGGAGGATATAGGCCTGTATAAGGGAGATGTCCTGCATTCTTTCAGGAAGGTACTGCAGTCCTTCGTGGGAAGTTTAAATGTGACTTGGGTGAGCATTTCGACTAGCCAGGGAGGAAAGCAGTAAAACCAAGGAAAGACTGAAGAACAATAACTTGAGTGAAGAGTGTTTACTTGAAAGGGGCCCCCAACATTTCCTATATTTTTTCTTGAATTTTAAAGCCTAGATTGAGGGCTGAAGAACCTAGAAGAGAACCATTACCCACTAAACAATATTTACATCAATTCCAAGTGTCCCTGAAATACATTGCCATCCTTTTTATTTTGTCTTGCGCACGCGCAAGCAACATATTGTGGTAGCTTGGAATAGCAGGTTTTGGAGGTGCAGTCGTGTTTTGGCCAATGCCTCCACTTATTTTCTGGGCAGGGCACTGTGGCATGAATTAAACAATATGCTGTCTATGACAGCAGTTAAAAAGCATGCCACCAACTTGAAATAATTTTGCCACTACAATGAGGGAGTGACCCATCATTGCAGGGCATGCCTAGCGTAGTGTAACATTTCAATAAACATGGTGGGCAGCGGATGTCACCGTCCACATGTCACAGTCCCTAGGAAGCTGACTTTGGGGGTGCCCAATTCCCCTGTCAGCATATGTGCCCCTTTTCCTGTTTTTGTCTGCTGAGGTGGTGCCCAATCGCCCTCAGCATCATCCACCAAAACACAGACATGCTTGCCGATTGGGGGAGACCCAATCCCCTGTCAGCATGTTTAAACCCCCCATTGCATCGGCATTTTCCTGCCTCACCCCAATTGTGTGCCACAGTGGGAGCCCACCCCAGTGTGGCTAGCATAACCCCCCAAACAAATGGGACACACTGGGAGTCCACACCAGTGTGCCCAACACCTGGTAAAAAAGAAAACAGTCCACTGTGATTATTTTATGTTTTTTAAGAACCCTGAAACAAAGAAAATGGTCCCTCACCGTCGGGTCCCTTCCCCCAACCCGCACCCACCCTCTGCGCATCCTACATCCCCATACTCCCCCTCACCCCATACTTACCTTCAGAGCCCAGTGTGACTATCTTTGGTGGAGCAGGAACACGTCTGCACTCTTCAAAGCCAACAGCGAACTGAAGAAATGCCGGTAAGCTGTATAATGGCATAAATGGAGGGTTTTAAACTTAGGTGGATATCTCAGCCATTTTTGTGACTTTTGGCTCCAAATTTTCAGCATGGGTTTTTTGGGACCCCACCTCATGAACTCAGTCACTGACATTTTGTTATTCAGTCCCAAAATGTGATTTTGCGGTCACTGCGCTGAATCACCTTTTGGGACTGATTAATGAAACAGTCTGTGTTCATGAGGTGCGCTCTCAAAAAGCCTATGCTGCAAATTTTGTGAAAAAATTCCAAGAAATGACTGTGTTATGAGTGTGCATTGCGCGGTTTCTGCTTCGATCGTAACCGAGAATTTTAATATTTTCACTCCAGATTATCAACATTGCCATTTTTACACCTCCTATGAAAAGTGCAGCTGTCATTTTCACATCCTGCCTGAAATGTGTTTTCACATATGTGTAGTGTACAATGCGCAGTCGCTGTGGGAAATCAGTGTTCAGGACAGATTAAGAAAATCACAGTAACACTGTTCATGAGCGGAGGTCCCAAAATGCCTATGTTGAAAATTTGGTGAGAAATTTCCTCAAAATGATTTCTGGAGTACTGCGTGCAGTTCTGGAGACCCAATCTCCACAAAGACATAGACAGGATGGAAGCTGTCCAGAGGAGGGCAACTAAAATAGCGCAGGGTCAGCACCGGAAAACATATGAAGAGAGACTTAAGGAGCTTAATATGTATAACCTCGAGGAACGGAGGGAGATGGGGGACATGATAGAAACTTTCAAGTACCTCAAGGGAATCAACAAAGTCCAAGAGGGTTGCATCTTTCAAAAAGAGAGGTGTGCAAGAACAAGGGGGCACAATTTGAAGATAGAGAGGGGGAGGCTCAGAGGTAATTTAAGGAAGTATTTTTTCACAGAGAGGGTTGTGGATGCATGGAACAGCCTTCCGGAGAGGCTGTGGAGTCAAAAACAGTGGTGGAATTCAAGCATGCATGGGACAGTCATAAAGGCAATTCTAGGGGTGGAGGTAGGAAGAAGTAGGCTGCTGGTTAACTAGGATCTGCAGCTTATCCATTAGGCAGGGAAATGGGCAGACTGAGTGGGCCAAGCGGTTCTTATCTGCCATCAAATTCTATGTTTCTATGTTTCTATGTTATGAGCGTGCATTGCACAGTTTCCACGCATGCTTGTAACTTCAAGAATTTTTAATATTTTCACTCCAGATTTTCAACATTGCCATTTTTCACACCTCGTTATGAACAGTCTAGCTGTCATTTTCCACATCCTGCCCGAAATGTGTTTTCGCACATGTGGCAAACAATGGCACAGTTGCTGAGGAAAATCAATGTTCCAGACAGAGTAAGAAAATCACAGTGCCACTATTCATAAGCACAGGTCCTCAAATGCCTATGTTGAAAATTTGGTTACAATATTCCACACAGTGACTGTGTTATGAGCATGCGCTGTGCAGTTTCTATGCACGCTAGTAACTTTGAGAATTTTTAATGTTTTCACGGAATGGTGCAGTCACTGTGGGACATCAACATTCGGGACAGATTAACAAAATCACAGTGCCACTACTCATGAGCAGAAGTCCCAAATTCTTTCATGAGTTGGGGTCACAAAATGCCCATGTTGAAAATTTGGAGTGCAAATACCAACAAACACCTGGGACATTAGGGTTTCTAACTATAACTTTCCACCCCATAAAAACTGACTGATGTCAGGGGTGTTACTTTGGATTGTCGACTGTAATGCTCATGCCATTCCACCCCCACCTCCACTCTGCAGCCACTGACAGGCATCAAGGTGTGCCTTGGACTCTTCGGCCCCAAAGTTCACCCCATTCTCCTATACTGCACCCATCTCAAAGTATTTCTTAATGGAATGGGTTAAGCCTAATGCCCAAGGACCCCAGGGCACAATGTGATACTTGTCAGAGTCTGCAGGGTAGGGTGAGGTGAAATTTATTTGTTTATTTATTTAAAATTTGGTGACTGGGGAAGGCACACTGAGCTGAGACTAATTTCCAGGTGTGACCCGGGTACAGAGGTGTATATAGAAGTTATCCAGAAAAATAAGTACAACAATTTCATTGTTACAGACAGATTGCACAACAATTCTTGGTTATGGTCAATGATCCAAAGGCACACCTCAATGCCTGTCAGTCTCTGCAGGGTGGTGTGGGGTTGGCCTCACTTCTATACTTCACTGCTATTCCAATTATGCAGCTCTCTAACTCCTGCACTACCAATGCCAATGTCAGAAGACAATATTCGGCATTGACAAATGCTTGTTTCTTTAATGTATTTATCTAATTTTAACCACAAGGCAGAAGCAGAGTCAGCTGAACTATTTTCTCAGGCGTCCACCACTTACTTGTAAAGTAGTTCTTCCTGACATTTTCCTGGTGCACTTCTTTCAGTAACATTGAGCGTCCACCTTTGTCCTCTCATTCATGTGCATCCTGAAGCACTCCCTTCGATCTAATGGTGTTAGCCCTTTCAGTTATTTTAGCATCACAATCATGTCACCACCTGAGTCTTGGGTCTGCCAGTCAGTCTTCATAATCATAGCCCATGTTTCCCAAGCCTTCAAAAACTGTGGTCACTCTCTTCTGCACTCTCTCAATTCTGTCAGTATCTACTGAATTTGTTTGTTTGTTTGTTTGTTTACTGAGTAAGGGCACTGGACCGACTGCCCTTTTTGAAGCCCAACCCAAACAAAAGCAAGGAATACAATTTAACATACAAACACTGCAAATATAAAATACAAACAAGGTTAAGCATAATTACAATTACAAGTGCATTGTTTGCACAAATATTGTTTAAAAGTATATTTCAAAACATGAAATGAAAAGGAATATTATTTGTTTTTATTATTTCAAAAACTGGTGACTAGGAAAGGCACAGTGAGCAGAAGTTCATTTCGAGGCATGGCTTGTGTCAAAATCAAAGCAGATACAGACAAAATTAACCAGCATCACAAAAAACAATAGTGAAAAGTGCAGATAAATATGTGGAGGCTATGAAATAATAGTATAAGTTAAACAATAAATAACAAACATAGATGGTGTATTTTTTAGTCACATGATTTTTAGAGCATCTTTCCCAGGCTCAATGCACTGCACAGACAACAAGGAAAACATAAACTAAGCAACTCTTAAGGGTGGACTTGTTTAACCAGGAAAGGCACACTAAGCCAGTGCTTGTTTCCGGATGTGACCTGGGAGCATAAGGAAGTTAAGTGACTTGTTCAGAGTCACACAGTATGCAAGTGGGGGCTGATGGGATTCAAACCCACGTCTTCAGATTTGTAGCTCAATGCCCTTAACTAGTACGCTACACTGCCTCCATAAGTATACACATTGCATAGAATAACTATATAGTTCAACATTTCTGAAATGTCTAGCCTATTTCAGCAAAACATTTTTTTCAATCGCAGGATAATGGAGAAAAAAATAGCCAATTGCATTACATTTTCAAAAGCCTGACAAAAACAGTTTTCAGTGAAGCTTTAATGTTTTTATAGAGGGGCCTAAATGGATGGATTTTTGATGCAAGTTCTGGATCATAGGGGCTCCACCACAAATGTGCAGTCCCTGACTGGTCTTAATCTGCTGAAGGGACCTTAAAAATCCCTTGGCTTCTGGTATGTATATTCCTGCCAGCTACAAGAGCCTCTTCCTTGTGGGTGACTAACAGGTCATGGATAAAAGGAGAGCACAGCCCATTTAGGGCATTATATACACCAGCAACACGACTTTAAAAAAACCTAACAGACTGCTGCATTAATGAGAAATCCCTTCTGGATAATGTTATTTCTTATTGAATCTGACAATTTCTCCCTTTGAAACTTGTGAAGAACACAGTGCCTGCAGCCCTTTGGGATTAGCAGTGAACTAGCATCTGTGCCAGTATTGGCTGCTGTAAGAACTATTCTGGGAACATTTAAAGAGCAGCCGGCACCTTTGGGAAAACTTTGGAAAACATAATATGTGGGTACAATTCAGCATGTATTTCATTCCTCTTCTGTTGATTTGCCCTCTTCATTGTTTAATACTAAAGAAATTCCAAAAAAAGAAGATATCTTTCCCTTATTGTTCATCTGCTGCTTATCTCTTATTCCCTACATAAAATTATAATGTTCTTTCGTTACAGCAGTCTGTTGTCATGGGAACAGATGTTGTCACAAGCAGAGTATTATGACATCAAGGGCCAGATTAAACAATGGTGCAAAAGTGGAGTGCAAAGTTTTGTGCTGCGCTTGCACCTGCACCCGAACTGGGGGTTGTTATATTCAGTTGGATAGTGAACTGGTGCTACCCAACTGCATACAGGGCCATGCTGACAGCTGCATCCAGCCCTTAGGGACTGTGCCCCCAGATTGGGGAGTGCCCAGAGCCACTGTGTGATAGTCAGCCCCAGAATGCAAATGAACCCATTGGGCATGCAAGGCACTAAGGGTCCATATGCATGCCCAATTTGAGCTCATTTGCATAGGAAGCGGTGGCAGGTTTGCGAACGTCCTATGGTTGTCTGCCATGTCAGTCATGGTGGCAACTGGCCCCCACCCAGACCACGAATGCCTCTCCCCTCTATACTAACATATTCCTTGGTGTCCAGTGGCATTCCCCACCCTCTGATCACCTGCCCCAGTGATGTAAAATAAACATCCTCCCTGATGTCCAGTGGCAATCCATGCCCACCAATCACCCATCCCAGTGTTTGCATGAGAGTGCCTGTTAGCTAGCAATGGCCCCCACCACCCCTCAAACTCCTGTCCCTGAACATGGATGCCCTGGTGTCTAGTGGATCCCCCTAGAATGCCAGTCACCAAATGAACCACCAAATAGTACCGGTGCTGCTGACTGTCAATTACCCTGCCTGCACCTGGCATGGCACCTACCCTGACCCTTCCCCCTTCCTAGGAATTGTGGGACCGTGCAGTTCATCGCACTAAAGTGTCCAATGCAGTCCTCCTCTCACCTCCTTGGCTGGCTACCATATGAGCTGCAGGGAGCATGAGTATGATGCTATTGCCCCCTGGCTGTGGCAGAGGAGCACAACAAAAAGTGATGGGTCACAGTTGTGTATAACACCATAAACTAGGGCACTAGGAAAACAAATTGCCTACTGGAATATACATCAGTCAACTATCTAGCTTATTATGATACTGAGTAAGCCAGATATTTACATGAATATTCTGTGAATTATTAACAGAAATGCAGGGATTATTTATGGTTATCTGAACAGAAATGTGCAAGGAAGTGCAGCTTGTGGAGATTTTTGGAGTGTATAGTGCAGCTCATAGCACAGTACCACCAAACATTCCATAACAGTTCTTTAGAAATATGCTGCCTGATACCAGGATGTCAATGTATTCTGAGTCCCAGAAAGATGAAAGAAGCCACCCAGCTGTCACTGCAGAATGCCCACCAGCCTCAGTTTAATGCACCTCCACTGACTGAATACAAAAGCGTGTGTGTGTGGGGGTGGCAAGCTGCAGTGATTGACCTCTCTGCTACAAAAGTGAGGGGTCTTCTGGCTCCCCTGACTCCACCACCTATGCCCCTTTATAGCTATGGTTCTTCGCAGAGGGAAACATGTCATGAAATGAGCTAGACCATCACTTCTTTTATCCTGTTGATTTTATAATAAGGAGCGGTCATTTGATGTATAGTAGCTAGACATAACAAAGTATGGCTAAGAAAGTCAACACTGACCTCCCACTCCACTGTTTCTTACCTTAATGTCACCACTGAAGTTCCATGTGATAACAGTGATCACGGAAAGGCGATTGTCATTTGGGCAAGTGTACATCGCCAAAAATCAATTTCAGCGATGTAGACTCATGGCGTACAGCAAAAGGGTGCCGGAGACTTAGATTTTTTTTAATGTGGGGGGCTGTGCTCCCCTCACCCCCCTACTTAAGGATTCTCAACTCCAGAGGGGTGCATGCTGGGGGCAAAAGAAAAATAAATTAAATCCTGGACCAGCACAAAAAAATGAGCACACCCAGAACCAAACCTGGCACCCCAACCCTAGCCTGCCACCAACCCACCATGCCACACGGCCAGCTCAGCAGCCCACCACCACACTACACCCCACAAACCCTCCCTCCCCTTCCACCCATCACACTGCGTGGTCCCTCAACCACCACCCCCCTTGCACATGTATATATAGGGACATCCTCCACAAGCAACCTGCCTGCCTAGGACAGGCAGAGAAGGCGCCTTCTGCCCATGTTCCTCCTTGGCCCATAAGGTAACATCTAGTCCTGGACCCTGAACAAGTGAAAGAGAATTTTTGAGCCTTCTTCCCAGTGGGAACGGAAAGGTTCCAGATGGCCCAGAGCACTGATATTGGTTTCCTGCCCAACTCTGAAGCCAGTGCTGAAATCATTGGACTAGGGCATAAGACTGCTGAGAAACACTGACCTTTGATGTTTCTTCGTTTAGCAGCTGTGTAGAGAAGTCCTGATCTTTCTGCTTGCCAATTCACTCAGTTGGCCTGTCAGTGATTTGTTGATTTTTTTTGTCTACTTTTCCATTTGCAAATTATACTGTAAAGCCACTAGAAGGCAACAACACATGTAGGTTGCAATCCTCTACCCACTCATCCCACCCTTTTTCTGAGGAATGTCCCTTGCGTTCGCTGCCACCCAACCCTGACAAATCCCTGCTCCTCCCCCCAGTTCTGATTAATACTTTTCCACTAGTTCTGAATATCAGTTTTCCACAAGTGCTGATACTGCTAATCATTCTCTAAGCCAGGGGATCCCTTCTACTGCTGAAATCTGAAACCCCTTGCGGGCTGCCTGTCATAGGCTTATACCTGACAGTGTCTTAGGTCTCTACCTGACAGGATATTTTTGTTAACAAAAGTCCCAGATATTCCCAGAGTCTGAGTGCTGCTGTAAGCCTAATCATGCAGGGAATCTCTGCACTCCTCGTATTGTTATCCTTTCCCTCATCCTGGGTATGCTCTATGGGCCCAAACTCCCTCCACAACTTGTCAATCATGGGCTCACTCCTGAATGCCTACTGCTAAATAAGTCTAGCTACAGATATCTTTGTGTGATTCTGCTTCCTCATCTTCCAGCTCACCACCAGGGTATTCCATGGGGCTGTACCTGTATCGAACAGTCCTTTCAAGCTATCCCTCCTAAGCACCTTGGCACCTGTCTTTTCCTGCAATTCTCTGCCAGAGTACTGGTCTCCCTAGCCTTGGGTCAGTACACCCCTAAGGGAAACGTCTGGCATTCAGTTATTGGCAAACCGCACAGGCGAACCATGGATAAAATACTCAGACTAACTATTGCTACCCTTTCCAGGATACTCGTACTTCTTCTACTATGCTCCGGTAACGTTGAGTTGAATCCTGATCCTCCTGCAGCCCTGTCATCTCCCTCTGATACTGCAAAGTTGAAAGGAATGAGCTTCTGGCATGTTAATGTCTACAGCCTCTTGAAAAAGTTTACCTTGTTCCAAGCATGGATTAGTCATATCTTGCCAGACATATTGGTGGTCTCTGAATCTTGGCTTTAGGCCATCTACCCTTCATAGTGAGATCAACATCCCTTCTTACACTCTCTTTAGTGCAGATAGATTGACTAGAGGAGGAGGTGTGTGGCAATCTATGTCAAGGATAAATACTCTGCATCCTGCATTGACTCAGCTACTGTCAAAATGAATTTGAATGTTTGACCATTAAGACTGAGCTAGCCAATTCCCTTGTGCTCTGTGTAATAGGTTGCTACAGACTAGCTTCAGCTGAACTGCAGCTCCTAAGTTATCTTGGATCTTTACTAGAGAAAGGTAACCTTGAAACAATTATTTTAGGGGACTTCAACCTCGACTGGCTATCTAAGATTTCGATTCCACTGAATATCTTCTGTGACTCTCATGGGATGACACAAATAATTAATGAGCCTACATGCACGAACAAAAAGAATCCGAATAATAGTACCCTTTTAGATGTCATACTAGTTAATAAGCCCCACCTATTCTCTCATTCTGGCACTTTTTTCTCTGATGTCAGCGACCAGTGTTTCATTGCTGGTATTAGATCAGTTCATAACACAATACCATCAGTTAAATTTAACACACAAAGGTCACGGAAGAACTTCGACTAGTTTGCATACATCAATGACCTGAAACACTCTTTACTCTGGCAAGACTTCTTCTTAGCCAACACGGTAAATTTAGCTAATGATGTACTTCATGAAATTCTGGTTGGGGCACTAAATACACATGCCCCGGTGGTAACAATTCATGTAAGGAACAAAGCGTGTCATTGGTTTTCGGCTGAACTGAAGGCTGCATTGCTATCAAGAGACAAACTCTGGAAAAAGGCTTACAGAACCAAGTTGGACGCAGACTGGTGCCAGTTCAGGAAGCCACAGAACTTATGTACAAAAATGATCAGAGAAGCAAAGGCTGCTTTCTACCGTAATGAACTGGACTCCTCTGCAAAATTCCCCTCTAAATTCTGGAGTACTATTAAGAAAATGTCGGGGCACACACCTGGCAACTCTCTACCTACAAGAATTATCTCAGGGAATAATACCATAAGTGAGAAAAAGGGGATCCTTGATTCCTTTAACAATCATTTTGCTACGGCTGGTCTTGAGTTTGATAACTCTCCTGTATACTTGTCACGCTCTCAATTAGAAGTCCAAGACGATGACTCTGATGTCCCCACTCCTGATTTCTCCTTCCAACCTGTATCTCTGAAACAGGTCAAAGACCTCCTACTTCAGCTGGACTTGGAGAAAAGTGCTGGTGCTGAGTCACTAGATCCCTACTTCATTAAGATTGCATATCATGTTCTAGCTGTGCCAATCACTCATCTTTTTAAACTGTCTTTGTCGTAAGGGCTTATTCCCTCAATATGGAAAATTGCGCATGTCATTCCTTTATTCAAGTCAGGAGACCCTTGTGATCTGAACAATTACAGACCGATATCTCTCTTACCAGTTCTATCAAAACTTATAGAAAACATAGTGAGTACCCAGCTCAGGAATTATCTAGAATCAAAAAAGCTCTTAAATCCCTTACAATCTGGTTTCAGAACAAGACATAGTACTATTTCAACACTTGCTAAAGTGACCAATGATTGGTACCGTGATCTGGATAGTAAAAAATTCATCTGTGCCATATTCTTAGACCTAAGCAAGGCTTTTGACACTGTGGATCACAGTCTGCTTCTCTCATCAATGAAGAGCATAAGTATGGACACAGTATCATACTAACATACTAAAATGACAGCAGAATAGGCCTATTGGTTTTTCGTGTCTGCTTGTTTGGCCAATCCCCACCCTGGGAGCTGACCTTGCTGCCCCCCTCTCCCTCTCTGGCTTCTCCCTTCCCAGTCCCAGATATTCTCGCTGCATTGGATTTTGCTTCCAGAACCCTTCCCCTGTACCTATCCCACATCCTTTTGAACCCCTCCACCATCTTTGCCTCCACCAGCTCCCTGGGCAGCGCATTCCATGGCTCTACCACCCTCTCAGTGAAGTAGCACCTCCTCCTTTCTCCCCTGAATCTCCCCCCTCCAGCTTCCACCCATGCCTTATAGTTGCCCCCCCTCCTTCTCCCCTTCCGTCGGAGCACCCTGACTGCTCCTTCCCTATTTACCCCCTTCATGTACCTGAAGACCTCTATCATGTCCCCTGGTCCCTTCTCTCTTCCAATGTGTATATATTTAGCTCTTTGAGCCTCTCCCCATAGGTCCTGTCCCCCAAGCCCTAAATCATTTTGGTTGCCCTCCTCTGGACCCTCTCCAGGAGTTCAATGACCCTCTTTAAATGTGGCCTCCAAAACTGGATGCAGTACTCGAGGTGCGGCCTCACCAAGCAGTTATACAGTGGGAGTATAACTTCCCTCCTTCTGGAAGTGATCCCCCTAGTGATGCATCCCAGCATCCTCTTGGTCTTTGCCGCTGCCCTCCTACAAGTCTCCAAGTTGTTCATCTTGACATCCACCACCATCCACAGGTCCCTCTCAGCCATCAAGACTTGTGGAATTTCCCCCCAGGGTATACACTTGGCCTGGGTTTCTGGTTCCCAGGTGCAGTACCTTGCATTTCCCTGCATTGAACCTCAGCTTCCACTTTCTAGACCACCTTTCCAGAGCCTCCAGGTCCCGCTGTAGGGCCACCCTCAGCTCCTCCCCATCGAACACCGCCCTGAGTTTTGAGTCATGTGCAAAGAGACTCATCTCACTCTTGATAACCTTCCTTTTGTCAGAGACATAGGCATTGAACAGGAGGGGCCCAAGAACCGATCCCTGAGGGACCCCACTAATGACCCTCCTTGGGGATGAGACTATCCTGCCAACCACGACCCTCTGGGTCTGGTCCTGTAGCCAATTTCCTATCCATCTGATCATCTGGTTCCCCATGTCCGTTTCTCCCTGCTTATCCAACAGGCCCCCGTGAGGGACAGAGTCAAACGCTTTGCTGAAGTCAAGAAAGAGGACGTCCACTGGTCTAAACAGGTCCAAGGCATTCATCACCCAGTCATAGAACTCCACAAGGTTTGTCTGACACGATTTCCCCTGGATGAATCCATGCTGTCTATTGTCCAGGCATCCCAACTTTTCCATGTCCCCCCAGTCTCTTCTTGACAATGCCCTCCATCACCTTGCCCACCACTGATGTCAGGCTGACTGGCCTGTTCCCAGCCACCTCCCTTGAGCCCCCCTTGTGGATAGGCACTATATGCGCCACCTTTCAGTCCTGGGGCACCACCCTGTCCTCAGAGAGATGCTGAAGAGCTCTGCCAGGGGTTTCACCAGGACATCCGCTAGTTCCTTCAGCACTCTGGGATGTAATTTGTTTGGCCCTGGTGCTTTCTCCATCTTAGGGGACCTGAGAGCTTCCCTCATTCTCTCTGCCATGATATCCACTTCCGCTACCTCGTCCCCCTGCTTTGCCTTCCCCCCCATCTGCCAATGATGCTCCCCCTGACCCACCGATCAGTAAGGGTCCCCCCCTCCTCAGTTGCACCATCTCCTCCCATGTATGATGCAGCCCCCAATTTTCCTTGGTGAAAACTGAGGTGAAGTACTCATTTAGTACCTGAGCCTGCTCCCCTGGGTCTTGTGCCCATCCCTCCCCTGTTTTAATCCTGCTAATCTGCCCCATCACCCTGCGTTTTTCCCCAATGTATCTAAAGAACCGCTTGTTCCCACTTCTAATTTCCTAGGCCAGTTCTGCTCCTTCCTTGCCTTAGCCGCCCTCACCACCCTAGTGGCCCTTCTGGCCATCAGCTCATACTCGCCTCGATCACTTTCACTCCTTGAGCACTTGAATTGCCTGTAGGCCGCCTTCTTTCCCCTCACCATCTCCTGAACCTCCCTGGTCCACCAGCAGGGTTTTCGGGCCCTACTGCATTTTTGTCTTTCTCTTGCGCAGGTGCTGGTAGCATCCTGCACCCCCTCCTGATGATTTCCCCACCTACTGTCAGCGTCTATGTCTGGCCCAATCCCATCCAAGTGCTCCTTAAGGATCCTTCCCATTTCCTTGAAATCCACCCCCCTGAATTCAGTTACCTCCGTCTTTGTGCAGCCTTGTACCCCTCCTAGGTTCATGCAGAACCAGATCATGGCATGGTCGCTTCATGCCAATGGGTCCCTTACCTCCAGGCCCCCAATCTGGTCACTGTCTGCCAGAACCACATCCAGTATCCGTGCCTCCCTGGTCAGTTCCCCCACCTGCCAAATTAGGAATGTATCCTGAAAGACATCCAACAACCTCTGTTCCCTGGCCACCAAGGATGTCATAGTCTCCCAGTCTGTTCCTGGCATGTTTAAGTCCCCCAACACCACCACCCTTCCCCTGCCCAATCTGCAGTGTCTCCCAATATCTGCCACCATACTGTCTGTCCTCCAGCTCCTCTGCCAGCGAAGGGGGTCTATACACCCCTCCTATTTTTATTTTCTTGCCCCCCCATTATCAAGGTGATCCAAATCGCCTCCACAGTTTCCTCTGCCTCCTCCACTTCTCCTATGACAATGCAGTTTTTGACTATTATTGCTACTCCTCCTCCCCTTCCCTCCCTCCCCCTCCGTCCTTCCTGAACATGGTGTAACCCTCCAGGTTCAGGTCCCAGTTGTGCCCTGCGGTGGCCCAGGTCTCAGTGACTGCTGCCACATCCACCTCTCCCTCAGTTATCATCGCCTGGAGCTCAGGCATTTTTTTGCCCAAGCTCCTGGCATTTAGCAGGACTACCTTCCACCCTTTCCCTATACTTCCATTTCCCTGCTCATGTTCCCGTGAGGGTTCTGTCCTCCCCTGGTCTGCAGCTTACCAGTCAGCCTTTTTCCCGCATTCCTCCAGCTCCCCGAGGGGGCGGAGACAGAGTCCCTCCTTTATCAGGCCCCCTCAACAGCCTTTTCTCCCATCCCTCCCCTTCACAAGTTTAACCCCACCTTTCACTAACAAATCCCTCATTTTTTCAATTTAAGGATTTCCTTCCCCTCCAAATTGAGATGGAGCCTATCTCTAGCATATAGCCCCTTATCCTCCCAGGTCTCCCCAAATACCCATCAACCCATACCTTCTGGACCCACACCACTCCCTGAGCCACTGGTTTATCTTCCTGATCTTCCTTTTGTGTTCCCCACTAGCCCTTGGCACTGGCAGGATTTCCGAGAAGGAAATTGCACATCCTATGTCATGACAGACCCTGGCAAGCTCCCTGAACCTTGCCCGTATCTCTAGTATCACTGCACTGATTCACTGATTACCTCTCAGGACGGTTCCAGCAGATTAAGACTGAAGGTGAGCTCTCCCTATTAAAACCTCTCCAGATGGGAGTGCCGCAGGGGTCAATACTTGGCCCCCTACTATTTGCTATCTATATTAATAATATTGATGATAGCATATCCAAGGCAAATACACACCTGTTCGCAGATGACACGGTCCTGTACCTAATCGCCCGACTCTGAAGCCGCCTCTGCAGACCTCCAGGAGGAATTCAACTGTCTTCAGAATCAGCTTCTCTTCAAAAAAACTCCTGTTAAATGCCAAAAAAACAAAAGCGATGCTTTTCTGGCCCTACAGTCATGCTGTGAACCTGGTTAGTACTAGAGCATTACCTCACATCACTACTGTCCTTGGAGAAAACCTGGAGTTTGCCACGAAATTCAAATAACTGGGAGTATGGCTGGACCAAAATCTTTCATTTTCAGATAATATTGAGGACTTGCTTAAGAAACTAAGGAAGAGGCTGGGCCCTTCTTTAGGATTAACCGGTTCTTGACTACAGATGCTAAAAAGCACCTGGTCCAATCAACATTCCTATTGCTGGTTGACTATGCAGACTTCTTATACAGTCAGTGCCCAAAAGCTTCCCTTGCTAAACTGGACACGCTTTATCACAGAGCTATCAGATTTATAACAGGCCTTCCTCTTTCTACCCACCACTGCTTGCTGTATGCTGCCATAGGGTGGTTCTCCCTTATGTTTAGAAGAAATAGAAATGCGGCGTTTTGGACTCTTAGAGCTGTCACAAAAAAGCTTCCTCAATATATCTTTGACTGTCTTCTGCTAAGCACGCCAGGAACTTATGCCTTAAGAAGTGCCTCATTTTTCAAACTTTGTATTCCCAAGGTCTCTTCATGCTTTGGTAGAAGCATAGAAACATAGAATTTGACAGCAGATAAGGACAGCTTGGCCCACCTAGTCTGCCCATTTTCCTACCTAACAGATAAGCTGCAGATCCTAGTTAACCAACAGCTTACTTCCTCCTACCCCCTACTAGGACTGCCTTATGCCTGTCCCATGCATTCTTGAAGTCACCCACTGTTCTTGACTCCACGACCTCCTCAGGGAGGCTGTTCCATGCATCCACAACCCTCTCAGTTAAAAAATACTTCCTCACATTACCTCTGAGACGTCCCCCTTCTATCTTCAAATTGTGCCCCCTTGTTCTTGCACATCTCTTTTCCTGGAAGATGCTACCCTCTTGGACTTTGTTAATTCCCTTGAGGTACTTGAAAGTTTCTATCATGTCCCCTTTCTCCCTTCTTTCCTCAAGGGTATACATATTAAGCTCCTTTAGTCTTTCTTCGTATGTCTTCTGGTGCAGACCCTGCACCATTTTTAGTTACTCCCTCCTCTGGACAGCCTCCACTCTGTCTATGTCTTTCTGGAGATGGGGTCTCCAGAACTGCACACAGTACTCCAGATGGGGTCTCACCAACTGTCTGTACAGAGGAAACAACTTCCTATTTTCTACTATTGATGCCTCTTCCTATGCATCCCAGTATCCCCCAGCCTTCCTTACTGCCTTCTCATTGCTTGCCCACCTTTAGGTCATCTGATATAATTACACCCAGGTCCCTTTCTATTTTTACTGTTGTCAGTATCTCACCCCCCATTGTGTATGCTTCCCCTGGGTTTTTGTTTCCCATGTGCATTACCTTGCACTTCTTTGCATTGAATCCGAGCTGCCATACATTTGACCATTCCTCCAACCTTGCCAAGTCCCTTCTCATCCTTTCCACTCCATCTTGTGTATCAACCCTGTTGCAGAGCTTTGTGTCATCTGCAAAGAGACATACTTTTCCTTCCAGTTCCTCTGCAATGTCACTTATAAAGACATTAAAAAGGACCGGTCCCAGTACTGAACCCTGCGGTACCCCGCTAGTAACCCTCCTTTCTTCACTGTGTACTCCATTTACTACTACCCTTTGCATCCTGTTGTCTAGCCAATTTTTTATCCAGGCTACCACCTGGGGACCCACTCCAAGGCTGGCTATCTTGTGAATTAATCTTTTGTGTGGGACTGTATCAAATGCCTTGCTAAAATTTAGGTAGGCCATGTCCACAGCCCCTCCCTGGTCTACTACTTTGGTCACCCGGTCAAAGAAATCTATTAGATTTGTCTGACACCCGACCTTCCCATCGTGAATCCATGCTGCCTTGGGTCCTGTGCCCCACTGGCCTCTAGGTACTCAACAATTCTTTCCTTCGAAGTGATTCCATCATTTTCCCTACCACTGAGGTCAAACTAACTGGTCTGTAGTTTCTGCCTCTGTCCTGCTCCCACTTTTGTGAAGAGGAATCACATCTGCCCTCCTCCAGTCCTCAGGTACCACCCCATCCTCCCATGATTTGTTAAAGAGAGTAGTCAGCGGTGTCACTAGTTCTACCCTTAGTTCTTTTAGAATTCTTGGGTGAATCCCATCAGGCTCCATTGCTTTGTCCACCTTCAATTTTATTAGTTCTTTCAGAACCCTTTCTTCTGTAAATGGACTGGTATCGACCCCTGTCTTCAGAGTGTTTCTCTTGTTTGTTTAGGTAACTCCCCCTCCTCTTCCTTTGTGAATACTGAGCAGAAATATTCGTTCAGTCTCCCAGCTTTTTCACTGTCACCCTCTACCCACATTCCCTTCCCTTTATTAAGCTTCAGTACCCCTCCTTTGGTCTTTCTTCGCTCCCTAATGTACCTATAAAAGGTCTTATCACCCTTCTTAACAGAATTGGCTATCCTTTCCTCGGTTTGGGCCTTTGCTATTCTGAGAGCAGCATTTAGCTTTGTACTGCCCATGTTATGGAATAAATTACAAAAATCTCCGAAATTGAGTGTACCCATCAGCTTGGATTCCTTCAAGACCTTATTTGCCCGAACTGTGAGGTAACACTGTAACTGTTTCCCTCCCTCCATAACCTATCCTGAGTGCTAGGCACCAAGCTCTCAGCTGCCTTTAGTGCAGACTAGAGTACTACTGGCCCTATGGATCCATCTCATGTTGTGAGCAAACCCTTTAATTTCTCTCTGCCCAATTAGGTTGCAGCTGCACACTAGCTACCTGTTTTCTGGCTTAGGTCCTCTACCTCCCTCCCTTATGCTTTCCTGTACCCACCATGCCCTCCCAGCTCCCCACCCTCACTATTTCCTTCTGTTTTATTCCGCTACTGCATTGAGCACCTACCTTGTATTATTTGTGTCATATGATGTACTGTCACTGTTGTATATAAATCTATTGTGTACTGGTATTAACCAGGCCCATCCTGTAAATAAGTTCTGTATTTATTTGTTGCCTTAATGATATATTGTCACTGTCGTATGTAACTCTATTTTGACCGGCCTTAACCAGGTTCATCTTGTAAATGAGCTTTGCTCAATGATGTTCACCTGGATAAATGAAGATTTTGATTGATTGATTGATATTTGCTGACCCCCTATCCAGTCACCTTCCCCGCCCAGTAGCCCTGTGCACAGGCACTGTGACTGAGTCACCTTTTATGAAAGCATTCAGTCGTGGTCACCATCATCACAGGCTACCCCTGTGGCAACATACAGTGCAAACGCATACTGAAATGAAACAACTGGCCCAATAAACTGATTCAATAATTATATCTCTCAGCAGTCCCTCAGTTTACCTCTTAGAAATCCAGTCATACATACAGACCCACATTATTTATATATTTATTGATTGCTGTTTTTGAAATTGGTTCGCCAAATAAATATACAGAGATACAAGATATGTTTATTTGGTGAATCAATGTCAAAATAATCAAGCAATAAATAAATAATGTGGATCTGTATTTGAGAGGATGGCTGCGCTGGTTACTATAGTGCGATGCGACGCACAGTACCGCCGTGCCCTGTAATGGGAGGGGTGTTGAGGTGCATGCCATGCTGAGTGCAGGCAGAAGGCTGTGGGACCAGTAATGTTCAGTGGTCTTTTGGTAACCGGCATTCTGGGGATGTTCCACTAGACACCAGGTCATCCATCAGCTGGTTGGGAATGGGTATTTGGGGGGTGCGAGGTACCACTAGCCAAAAGGGACTGTCATACAGGTATGGGGATAAGTGATTGGTGGGTGGGGGGGTGCCACTAGATACCAGGGCCATACTTGTACAGTCTGGAATGGCTGACTGGTGAGTGCAGGGGTGCCACTAGATACCAGGGTGAATTTTTTCTATACTGGGGCAAGTTACTGGAGGGTGGGGGGTGCCACTAGACATCAGGTATGACATTTACGATACCAAGGCAGGTAACTGGAGGATGCTGGGGTACCACTAGACACCAAGGAGGATGAATACAATACTGGGGTGGGTGATCAGAGGGTGGGGAGTACCACTGGACACCAAGGCATCCATGGTTACACTGGGACAGGGCTCAGAAGGTGGGGCGTGGCAACTGTAGTAACACTGTCCCATTAGCAAGGCCTTGTGCCCTGCTAAGACTAGGTTTGCGAAGGCAGTTAATTGCACCCCTATGGGTGCCATTTACTGCCGGCACAAACTGCTGAATTTGCCGGCACACTCATATACAGAGTGGACCCCCTTATTTTCAAGTAGGCAATGTTACGTCAGTGCTCAGGCACTTACAAGGTTAACTCGTGCTGAGGGGGTCTCTGAATATGGACCCCACCCATAAATTGGGCACAAAACTCGGTTAGCGCAGGGAAACGCCTGTTAGTGTCTATGCTAACTTTTTAGTATCTGGATCTCAGTTGGGAAGAAGTAATAGGGAGCTGTTAGAACCCTCAAGAACAAACAGTATATATTGTTTTCATGCATGTGATCTCAACAGTCAATGATAGGGATTACAAATACAGAGCTAATGAGAAATATCAGCTTCTTTGGGTCCAAATATTATGTTTTTCAAAGTTCTTGAGGCATGGATGGTTCTTTACAGGGACTGTGCATCCTTAGATAGTAAACTGGAGTTTTATTAAATTTGTAAACCAGAAAGTTTCACTTTTTATTTCTGAGGTCTTACTTTGCCTTTTTCCTGTTGGTCTATGTTTCGGCAGACTGCACATGGTATAATGTGTACTGTACACTTTCCCTGTCGAGTTGAATGCCTAATGCTGTTCCCTTCATTGCCTCATCAGTACTGTGACTTCACGAACTGTGACCAGTCAGGAGTGATGAGTGACAGTGGCCCCTCTTAGTCACTCAAGGAATTTAGAGTCATTGACCTCAAAGTGCTGATGAGATAAAATAGCACTAGATATTGCAGCATCCAGTAGAAAATGCTTTTTTTATACTCGTACCTTGTTCTGTCAGGCAGAATAAATCTTAACTGCATTAGCAAGGAAAAGAGACAAGGTACGTCAGATATACAAAGTGATAACTGGGTATTTGTACCAATTAGTAATAGCCAGGCTGCTGGTGAAGTATTAGATACTCATTAAGGATTCTTTTTTTTTTTCTTTCTCAAAGAAACTGAATCAAAACACTGTCGAACACATCTTGTTGTTAGACTGTAATTTGCTTGATGGGAGAATATACCTGATGAAAGACTTCCGAGATCCTGCAAGCTTTTATACCGTAGTTCAATAAGTTATCAGCCTAATAAAGGAAACACAAAATTGCATATACCCACTAATGCACAGCATTATGGGTAATATATTTTTATTTAAAATGTATTTAAAATTTGGTAACCAGGTAACTCCAAGAGCATAAATGCCTATTTTCAAGGAGGAAAGTAAGCGAAAAGGATTTTACAAACAGTACAAAACAATACAGCAAGAATACGATAATTAGTACAAATAAATATCAAACATGATTCTAACAATTTCACTTGGGGCCATTAATACAATACAGTTTTAAGTTGAGTTTAAAAGCAGTATAAGACTTAAATTGATGCAAGTCAGATGGGAGAGAATTCAAGTCCTTAAAAACGTTGCAAACAAAAGTGCAAAGCACCAGTAAGTAGCTCAGAATGGCTCACCTTTAAGTAGGACAGTACGATGCCAAATGTCCTCACAATCTGCAAAGGATGAAAACTGCTGACCACAGATATGTGTTTTGTGCTCATTGGAACTCAAACTGTGTGCCAGAGCTGTAGTGTCAGCACAGAAGGAATGGAAACCAGCAATATGATGCCAAAGTCTGGGATCATGGTGAGCCCAACATACTGTATGAATGCAAATTAACAAAGGGATTGTCTCTGTTAAAAAACTGCTTTGGTTTCTATGCTTTTGTTTTAGTTGATGTAAGTGCTCGTCTCCCCTCAACCATCTGTCACCCACGTATGAGACACAGGTTCTCAAAGTAGGATAAAGATCTATAGATCATGGAGATACAAGCATAGGTAAAAAGTAGTTCCCCAATTTTTTATCTTTAAAAAACATACAAGCCCCTGAGTCCCACTCTAGGACCAGCTTGGGGGGGGGCAAGCACACCTCTGAGGAGAGGCATACAGACCAGGTTTGGGAAACCTGTTGCCCAATTCTCAAAGCCCTTAGATTGACGCAAGGTGCCTGCATCAAACATAAATGATGCAAATGGCACCTTGCATCAAAATTGCACCCTGAGTTATTCTCGAAAGCAGCCTGTGTCAAACACAGTCTGCATGCACCAAAGGGGGCTTGTGCCAGCCGTGCACCACAAAATGGGATGTGGCATGGTGCTAGGGGGCCTGTGGCAGACACAAGCTGCCATATTCCCATAATTGGTATTCTCAAAACCCTCTTAGAGAGCAGTGGTGTAAGTACGGTTAGACCAGCCAAGGGCTGGTCCAATGGTACTTAGAAATCCTCAGGGAGGGAGCCAATGTGTCACCTCCCCCAAGCCCTGATCTCCCATTCCAATATGTATTAATATTTATAATATAATATTTATATTCTCTGGTAGTCTAGCAGCCCTCCAAGCCCCGATCTCCTATTATAATAATAATATCCCTGGTAGTCTAGCCCCAAGCCCCGATCTCCTGTTATCATATTTAGTAACATTTATAATTTAATATTTATATTCCCTGCTGGTCTAGTGGACTGCCCCAGCCCTGATCTGCCGTTAATGAAAATTCCAAAATTCCAGGTGGTGTAGTGGATCCCCCAACCCCCCATCCCACAGTGCCCTATCACTCCACTCCCCCCAACCCACAACTGAGCCAGCGACTGGCACAGCCCACCTCTCACCATTACAGCCAGCCACCAACTAAGCTCTGAATGAGTGCATACTTTATATGGTATGTTCTCAGTGATTGACAGCAGCTGTCAGTCATGTAGCACGTACTGTATACAGTACGCGCTGAATCAGAGCTCAGTCAGTGGCTGGCTGTGGTGATAAGTGGTGGTCTGTGCCAGTCGCAAACTCGGTTATGGGTTAGGAGAGTGGGGTGGTAGGGCAGTGTGGGGTGTGAGGAGGGGCTTCCACTAGACCAACAAGAATTTCGGAATTTCTTTAAATGGTGGATCAGGGCTTGGATGGTCCACTATATCACCAAGGAATATAAATATTATATAATTACTGACTGCCATTTTTTCCCATAGAGAAAGCCGGTTATAATGTCATTATAACTGGCTGGTTATAACGACAAACACATACTGGCTTTCTCTATGAGGAAGTGCAAGACTCTGTACCTAACAACCAGCTAACAACCAGCTTCGTTCAGTGAAAACCCCACTCTCTGGCACATTCGCTCAAGCCGACTCTCACAGAATTCGAGCCGCATTCTTCAGACCTGCAAACAGAAGGAAAAATCATTTAAGAAAGTTATGGAAACAACATTTAAATAGCCACAACATAGATAAAAATGGCAGCCCAATTCCAATTGATAGACCTGGCTCTCAGAGAACAAATCATAGCGGAGCAGCAGACCAAAAACTCAAACCGCAAAGCTGAAAGTGATTTGCAACTATTTTGAAGTTTTCTCAGTGAGACTGGGCAGCAAACAGATTTCCAAAACCTAAGCCCAAAGTACCTAGATTTGCAAATCGCCAACTTTATCTACTGCCTAAGGAGACAAGACGGGTCAGATTATGAACCTGGCACAATTCAGAGTATTGCTGCCAGCACTGACCATCACCTGGTAGCCCACAAATACCCTCAGAGCATATTTAAAGGTACAGGTGAAAAAATGTCATTCAGCAATTATACACAATAGAAGATGGCTAGGTGGTTACAAAATTGGATTTTATACACACCCTCGGGGTGGGATGACTTGATAAACCCCCTGAGCTTTGCTCTTGGGGTTTATCTGGAATCCCTCCCCTTGGGGGTATAATAATCACTGGGTAGGGGGCTATAATGAGATTTTACACTCCCCGAGGGATGGGATGACACATAAACCCCGAGAGCGAAGCTCAATGGGTTTTTTAAGACATCCAACCCTGGGGGTGGGTGTAAAATTTGAGTTTTACATTCCCTTGCACAGCCTTTATTTTATATAATTTTATATAATTGCTGGGGAGCGCTTTTTTGCCACAGCAACTATATAAAATAAAGATATTTCCACGGAGTCGTGCTACAGTCGGGTTTCAGTGTGGTCTGTGACTCCTGATGAAAACAATTGCTCATTTTTTTGTTTTGTTTTTTCTCTCTTAGCCAGATAATGTAAAAAATGCTGCTCAGTTGTTTATTGTTTTAAAAATAACTTACTGCTGCTGTCTTTGAGTGTGAGGAACTACGAAGAGCTGGGGAATGGTGCCCAGCACCGAGGAGTGAAGGAGCAGTCACTGTGTACACTCAGTGTGAGAGAAACCCAATGCATGTTCGCCACTATAACCTACAGGTTATAATGGTGAATTATAACTGGGTTTCTCTATGGGAGAAAATGCTCCCCAGTTATTATATCCTCGTTATAACCACCTAGCCATTCACTGTTATCTATATCATACTACCACACCCTGTATCATTATTTTACCTGGCTCTGCCCTTCAGCTGTCGTAACTCTCATTGTAAATGCACTTGTATCCTGTACCATGTTATACCCTGTATTGTGTTGTAACCTTGCTGTTATATTGCCTGTACCTATTATCTTACCTTGTTATATTGTATGCCTCACATTATTATGTTGTATTGTCCCCAGCACGCATCTGGAATCGAGCGGTACTCCGCTAATTATGCCTTCCTGGTGAAAGTCTTAAATAAATAAACAAATAAATGCATATTACTAAATATTATAACAGGAAGTATTACTAAATATTATAACTAGAGATCAGGGCTTGTGGGGCACTGCTAGACTATGAGGAATATTATTCGTTTTTATAACAGCAGATCAGGATTTGGGGTGGCCACTAGACTACCAAGGAATACAAATATTATACTATAAATATTATTAAATATTATAATGGGAGATTGGGGCTTGAGGGGCTGCTAGACAACCTGGGACTGCTCAGGGAGATAACTGCATGGCCGCCCATGGCTTTCTGCAACCTGTCTAGGTGCATCCTCTGTTTGACACACCACTACGGTTGCCATAAGCCATGCGACATTGCCACTGGGCCCAGAATTGGGTGCAGGTTCCATGGTGCACTGGCGATCGGTGGAAGATGCCTTTGTTGTGGATTGTGCTGAATTTTTAGAATTGTGACCTGGTGTCAGTTCACCCCCCAAAGTCATACATGGTGTACCTTTGACGTCAGCTGTGAAATCATTTGCTCATCTACCCTCCTGGTTGGAGGAAGGGTGTAGCTAGGATGGCCCCATTAATGAGTGAAGGGCAGAGGCAGAAGAGAGGATAGTAATTTCATAAGTGGCAGTTTAGAATGGGTTACTTAAGCAATAACTCATGACATGGTGCGAGTTATGATAGGATGTATCCATGCCTGGTGTGATCCAGTCATGAGGTCACAGGCCTGGTAACTTAACCACTCCTGTAGTGGGTAAATCTCACCATAACCCATATCCTAGAGTGGATTATTTTGAATATACAATGAGCTGTAATAAAACAAAATTAATAAGTTATTAAAAATGCTTAGTTTACTTTTTTTAAGCTTTATTTCATAATATCTTTCCACTTGTAACATAGTACCTTGTTGCTAGGCAGATTATGGCTGAAGTCATCTGCCCCCCCAACAGCACCCACAACACCACACACACACACCACACACACACACACACACACACACACACACACACACACATATACCCACACAAACATAATGCTTGTTTTGTTTTAAGAGAGAGCCAGCTGTGAATTTTGAGTGGCTCTGTAGTTGAGGATATATGAGATAGAGGATAATGGATGCGCAACAGTGCACAACAACACTGTTTTCACTTTGAGAGGTCATGACAACCAAATAAACCTTGAGAGCAAAGCTTGAGAGGTTTTCAATTGTAATACAACCTTGAGAAGCGTGGCAATAGTGGCATGTTTATTAAAACACTACCACCAGCCGATGGTGCAGCACTGGACCCCCTTCCCCATCTGTTACAGGTGTGGAGCCAGCTGAAGGCCACTTGTGAAGTCCATGTCCGATCAAGCAATGTGTATGATTATAAAAGGTCTGAGAAATGGAGCTTTCTGATTGGCTGCAAACATTCTAACAGCCTTATGTTAATCTTTTATTAACATACATGTAGAGCTTAGCCATATGCTGAACAAGGTTAACACTGTTTAAAAACATTTTTTATTATAATAGCAATAAGGCACTCCCAGGGATAATGTTAATGGTCAGTTAATCACCCTCTAGGGGCATGCGGCACTCGGCTACACCTCGTGCCACAGTACACCTCTCGAAGGTGATTAACAGACCATTAACATAACCCTTGGTCATGCCTTATTGCTTAATTATGCAGCTACTTTTGGCCACTTGCAAAGTCTACTACAGGTCTGGCGCAATGTGTGTGATTTTATTTTTGTTAATGTCAAAGCTTCACATTTTCAGGAAAGCCACCTTGCAAGTGGACACCCTTGGACCACACTAACTAACCGTAAAATTTCATTTTCAACTCACAGTCATTTTGGTGCTGTCATTGAACAAAAAATAATGGCCATCAGCTCAAGGTGGCCATTTTGAATAAGGTTAATCATAGAACATTTTGACTCATATATACGCTATTGAAGTAAGTTGTAAACAATATTTTGATGCATTTCAACATTTTTGAAATTTTGAACTGCCCAAATGACTATCACCAAGTATACAAGATCCAGATATACTGGGCTCAACTATTTACACACAAATTTTCAGGTTATTCTGTTCAGGGACAGATGCAGTATTACTTTCAAAAATCAGGGTTTAACATAGAAATGCATTTGTAATCCCAGCTATAGCAGTACAACTGTAATAACACACTGCAGAAAGTGAAACATAGGAAAAGCTGTTTTTATAGTAGGAAAGTGGGTTGTTTGTTAAGTGTGCTTCTTAGGAAGTGAACCCAACTATTTGCATGCAGTGTTTTTATGAATTCCTTTTAGATCTGCTTATTGGGGGATGGTGTTGGTGGCAACTCCAACTGCTAAACACTTTTGTTTATGAAAATCTATTGGTTTTGAAACTTAAATGTGTTTTGGTTATGTAAACTCAAACTGCTGAGAAACCCTAATGTTTTGAAAGTATGGCTTTGAGGTTGAATTGATAAATTTTAAAAAGTTGATGATTGGTGATGTTATAATTGTTTGATTTCAGAGGTATACAGACTTCATGTTGGTGGTATTGTATATGGGCTTAACTTAGAGAGTATATGGACAAAACTGAGGAGTACAGGGTGTCAAAAACCTTCAGTTTTCATGTGTGTGCCTGTGTGGGTAATAAGACATGATAGGGTGTGCATTCATTGGGACTTATAGGCACTCATCCAGTGTGTGATGATGAATGAGATTGCTGGATTTTAGAATACTGCAGGCCTAGAAACTTGAAACATAAAATTTGACAGCAGAAGGGGACCAAAAGTCTTACCCCTTCCCCCCACCTAGTGTTGTGGTGTGTTGTTTTCCCCCACTACAGTCCCCTGGTTTCCCCTTTCCTGTTTCTCCAAGTGGGATTATGAGTCCCCTGGCCTTGTCCCACCCACGTTGGAACCCATTATTGGTACTTGCCCACTCAACCTCAATTGGTACTCTTTCTTTCCATGAAGAAAAACTTTCTCACATCCTTCTTGATTTTACCTCCCACCAATCTCCAGTCTAGACCCCTCATGACTAATTCTCTATTTTTAGCAAACCTGTCCTTGCAAGTTACCCCTTATGACTTATAAGCCTTTATCATGCCACCCCCTTCTTTCTGGCCTCCAGCAAGTACATGTTTAGGGCCTTCAGACATTCCTCGTAACATCTGTCCCACTGGGCCCGAATGATTTTTATGACCCAAAGCTGCACTGATTCCAGCCCATCTATGTTTTTTCTGTAGCCACTCTCCAGCGCCATCTGGGAGAGGGCCACTGCCCCTGGCTTGCTGGCTGTTAAAAGGCCCAGGGGCCTAGGTTCCCATAGCTGACCTAAAGTTGGGGTCCTTTCTCAAAAGTTAAAATAAAATAGCGGTGCCTCCACCTAGAGTACATTTGAAGTGGGTCTGATTACTTGCAGCAAAACCCCCTGGGATGTTGTACCAACCCAACTCCCCAGCAGTTACCCCAGACATGGACTTATCAGGATTCAAACCTCCCCACATTCAGTTACCACATTTACCTTTTCATCTCATAAATACACAGGCTCACTAAATCAGGCTCTGGATCCATTTTCAGCTGCAGAAACAATAACTCCATGGTTTACTTACAGGGGGAGGGTTTAGGAATGGGGGTATAGGAATAGAGGTCAAGTAAGCATTAGTAATATTTGCGTTTCCCCAGAATCACATTTCCCTTTGATTCAAACCTTTATCAATGCAGCCACCAGGCCTATCTGTCTAGCTAACTGCTGCAATCTAACCCAAGCCCAGACTCACAGATCTCAGTCCATTTACCCCTAAGTCCTTCACTGGGTACCCAGATCTATAGTTGCAGGCCTGAGGTGCAGCTAGTAGCCAGCGTTGGTGTGCTTACTTGAAATATACTTTCAACTTTTTACATTTCTTTCCTTTAACTTTCCCTCCAGCCCTAGGGGCATACTTTAAACTATATACAGTCCACAGGTGCAGGGCAGTTCCTGCTTTTTCTCACGGTTCTGCAGAATCAGTCCTCAGATGGCACAGTTCACTGACGTCTTGGGCATTGGTGGCATACAGGCAAAACCCGGCACAAAGCTTTAACAGGGGCACAGAGGCTGTAGCTTGCTCGCTCTCTCTTCTTGCTCACAGATCTTGCAGCTAGTCCCCTTCAGCCCATTACAGGCCCCATTGCAGAGCACATGCTCAAGGCCTACCACTACAGAGGACCCAGACCGGGGAGTGGCCCCATGGCCCAGCTCCCTCCAATCAGAGTGCCCTAGCACTTGGGTACAAGACCCGTGACCCCCCTGCAGCGGCAGACCCCACTCAATGGGGGTTAGCAAGTTCCCACGTATCTGACCAAGGCTCTAAGAAGCAACACCACTGGCAGTGACTCCCTTGGACCCCAGACTCCATAGCCTGGCATTGGACCAGGTCATCGCCCCAATCACTTGCCTCTTCAACAAATCACTCTGTCTAGGGCAATTTCCATCAGCCTGGAAAATTGCCACTGTCACTCCCATACATAAGGGTGGAGATAGGGCCTTTTCTGGTAATTATTGTCCCATCTCAATCCTCTTACCACTCTCAAAAGCCTTAGAGAAAGTAGTATCCTCCCAAATATCTGAGTTTCTTACCAAATACAGTATCCTCTGCCCTGAACAACATGGCTTCCATGCTGGGCACAGCACCAATACCGCCCTCATCGAGTTTTCTAACTTCCTGCATTCCTCCCTGGACTCGGGCTCTCTTGCTGGTGCAGTGTTCATCGATCTGTCAAAAGCCTTTGACACCGTATCCCATCCTCTCCTGCTGGATGCACTCAGCCATGTCAGGCTTTGCTGCAGGACCTGTCTCATGGTGCTCAGCTATCCGTCTCCCGGTCCAGCATGTAAAATCAATGGCACCCTCTCTGACCTCTGCCCTATCTGATCTGGGGTTCCCCAGGGCTCTATTCTTGGGCCCCTGCTCTTTTCCCTTTATCTCAACACCCTGCCAGGTGCCTGTACTGGTAAACTCCTCCTTTATGCAGATGACGCTGTTATCTTCGCTTTTGACCGTAACCCCACCACCCTCCAAGACTCCCTGCAATTATCCTATAAAGACGTGGAAGCCTGGTTTAAAGAACATAGACTGGTTATCAATCTTAAAAAGACCAAATCTATGATCTTCTCCAACCCCCAAAACAAAGCTAGTAATTTCCAACTTCAAGTCTTCGCCAGCTCTGTGTTCCCACTCGAACAAGTTTACACATACAAATACCTTGTGATAACCTTTGACCCTGCCCTCACTTTCCATTCCCATATCTCCGCCTTAGCCTCCACCACCAATATTAGGTTGGGAATCCTTTACCGCCACAAACACTGTCTCCCCACGATGCCCTCCGACTCGCAGTTATGTCCTCCATTCTGTCACTTGTTGACTATGGCTTACCAGTCTACGGGGCTGCTGACCAGACCTCGCTAAACAAAATCCGCCTCACCTTAAATAAGGCCTGTCGACTAATCTTAGGTGCTCCTAGACTTACACATACCTGCCATCTTTACTCCCAGGCTAATCTGCTCAATCTTGATGAACGTCTTAGGTATCAAACCTGCATCCTTACAAAAAAAACTCTCCGTGGGCTCTCTCCACCTAGTTTGACTGCCGTTATCCACCGTGTTAACTCCCTAGCTTCAACACGGTCCTCCTGTAAAACCAAGTTGAAGGTACCTAGGGCAAGGACCTCTCATGGACAACGGGCTTTCCACTATCGTGCCCCTTCTTGGTACAATTCCCTACCTGCCAGTATCTCAGACACCCCCACAATCTCTTGCTTTAAAACTACCCTCCGGAACCACCTTTTCACCACTCGCAGCTGTTGCTGTTTCTAAGCTATCTTGCTCACTCTCTGACAAAGCCCCCTGTTGGCTGCTCAAATCCTCTACCTTCTCTACCCTTGGTTCCTGTTACCTCCCTGTTGACTCCACTAAAACACACTGTATTGATATCCTATGTTTTTCTGATGTTCTAGTTATTTCCCTGAACAATGTTAACTTCACCAACCCTGTATCCGGTAAACTGTTGATCTCATTTGTCCTCCTGTGTCCTCAAAAAAAAACAACAGAAAAAACTGTATACTGTTTCTCTGTACTAAGTTGTTATCACTGTATTGTCTTCTCTGTGATGAGGTACCTTTGTAAACGAGCCTCTGGCTCAAAGGTTGTAAACTGATGCTTAGTAATAATAATAATAATAATTATAATAATAATAATAATAATAATACCTGGCCCTGGGTGCCAGCAGAACATTCAGCACATTCTCTTCTGCTGTTCTCTTTCTTCTTCTTTACCCACTATGGTGTGTAGCCACAGCCATCCATTTCTCTTCTTGGCTGTACTTCAGGAGCAGACCACAGGCACTTGGACCAGAAAGCACCTGTCCATTCTTCTGCTTTCACAGTCTCTCAACTTTAACATGGCCACACTATTCACTCTGGCTCACACAGATCACCTGCACGTACTCAGCATTTCTTTGACTGGAAGAGACTTCCTCTTCCTCTTCTGTTTCCTCATCACATTTACATGCTCATCCTCTGTATTCCCATCTTGTCCACAGGTTCAGCCACAACCTTCATTCTTTTTTGAGGCTCAGAATGCAACCATAGTCTTTTCCCCAGGCTTAGATCCAACCTCTGTCCTTTTATTTCAGACTCAGGACACAGCCTTTCCTGCTCTGCATCTTTTGCCTCACCACTGTTGTGCAACTTTAGAACAATTCAGACAATTCACAACCTGCAGCTTTCCCTTTTACTTCTCCAAGCTGCTTCTTCCTTTTCCTGATGTGGCAGGCCCTCCCTGCCCTGAGAGACAAATTTCTGGCAGCCCGAGGCAGGCCCATCTCGCAGCCCCACTCTCTCCAGGGACCAGAGCCCCCTTCCCTCAGGAGGAGCTCTCCCCGAACTGACCTCAAGTCCAATTGTCCCTGCTTTATTTGGGAGGCCTTTCCTCACTCCTCATTGGCTCCTCACTGTCCTTAGGCAAAAATGCATATGTATGAGGCTCCCTTGATGCCTCATAGGCTGTTCAAAAAGGTGCCTAAAAATTCCCCAGTATTTTCCCCACAAGAGTCCTTTCAATCAGTCCCATAGTTCTTTTCAAGAATCCTGGCATGGTGGTTGGCTGGCTGGTGTCACATGGCTACCCAAACATGGTGGTTGTTGTAAATAGTGTCCACACATTTACACAACATCCCGAGTTCCAAGCATTCCTGCAGCCAAACCATTTACTTTTATTATACCTTTTCCCCACCATTTAGTAGCCACCTCTGTGCCCTTCAAAGCAACTGCAACCTTATACACATTTCTTTAGCCATTTTCCAGTTGCTGCTGCCATTCTCTAATGACCCCTAGGCAGCTCATAGTCCCAGCGCAGTATATGTGTGCCCCAATCTCTGGCTGCAGTCCGTGGACACATTTATTTTCCCCACGGACTGCCAGCCTCTTTCCTTCTCTTATACACATTTTCCTTATTTATTTATTTATTCCTGGTCCCTGTCACTAGCGCTACTCTGTGCCCTCCATGCTAGATAGGCTCTGGCTACTTCAGAGGGACGCCGTCTTATGAATATTAATCAGGAGGTTCCCAATTTCTACAGCGCGAGTGGCGCTTACAGAAAAAAATACTTTTTCTCCTTCCTGGTTGCATCTCCCTTTCAGCCCAGGTCTCTGGTCCCTCTCTTTCTTTGCCCATGGACCAGGACCACCTGAGAAGCAACTCCAACCAACCGCCAAAACGGCCACTCGAAAATGTGCATCTGTGCATGTGTGGAGCTCGCTGGCACCACAGTGTCTTTCCAAAACCCAATGGCTCCACGAACAAGCTCCTCTGGCCCTGCTCTTGCCCAAAAGCCACACGGGGGCTGGCAGGAGAGGACACGAACACAGGGGGAAAACCAGGACTCTGGACAAGAAAAGAATGGTGGTGGGACCAAAACCCCACAAAAATTAGCCTTTTTGGGGGCTTTCAGGTAAGCCACTGACAGGGAGGGTTACACTCCCCCTCCTCTTAAATGCTTGGTGTCTGTGCCTAGCTAAGGATTTACACTCAAATTAGTCTTGTAACCCATTTCCATTAACAGTAATGCCCAAACTATGGCATCCTATTTATACATAGGGTTACCTAGTCTATTCATCAACATTTTTAATTTTTTTTCAAAATCATCTTTTCCTAACAATTTACACCTTACACTAACAAGTCAGAGCCTTTGAATCCTAGAAACCCACCCCGGGACACTTGGCGCCTTTATTTTTCCAGTGTCACAGTTTTTGGCGCAGCTTCGGCCTTCAACCACCAGGGGGCATCCCCCCTACATTTTCCACTGACCAGCAATGAAAGTCAGCGCAAGCTAGTTTTGGCACCAAAATCCCATCTCCATTATTCTTCATGGTCTTTTTTTCCATTTCCCGCCACTTGCAATGGTCCCACATATTAGTGAGCAGGGGTGAGGGTCCATGCTGTGCGTGATTGGTAAACAGGAGATCCCAGTGATGCCTCCATGATGTAGCCCCTCTTCGGCACCATCTAGGAGAGGGCCACTGCCCCTGGCTTACTGGCCGTTACAAGGCCCAGGGGCCTGGGTTCCCATAGCTGACCTAAAGGGGGGTGGTCCTTTCCCAAAAGTTAAAATAAAATGGCGGTGCCTCCACCCAGAGTACATTTTAAGTGGGTCTGATTACTTCCAGTACAATCCCCTGGGATATCATACCAACCCACCTCCCCAACAATTATCCCAGACATGGACTTACCAGGATTCAAACCTCCCCACATTCAGTTACCACATTTACCTTTTCATCTCATCAATACACAGGCTCACTAAATCAGGCTCTGGATCCATTTTCAGCTGCAGAAACAATAACTCCATGGTTTACTTACAGGGGGAGGGTTTAGGAATGGGGGTATAGGAATAGAGTTCAAGTAAGCATTAGTAATATTTGCATTTCCCCAGAATCACATTTCCCTTTGATTCAAACCTTTATCAATGCAGCCACCAGGTCTATCTATCTAGCTAACTCCTGCAACGTAACCCAAGCCCAGACCTACAGGTCTCAGTCCATTAACCCCTAAGTCCTTCACTGGGTACCCATATTTACAGTTGCAGGCCTGAGGTACAGCTGGTAGCCAGTATTGGTGCACTTACTTGAAATAAACTTTAAACGTTTTACATTCCTTTCCTTTGGCTTTCCCTCCAGCCCTAGGGGCATACTTTAAACTATATACAGTCCCCAGGTGCAGGGCAATTCCTGTTTTTTACTCACAGTTCTGCAGAATCAGTCTTCAGATGACACAGTTCATGGACATCCTGGGGATTGGTGGCATACAGGCAGAACCTGGCACAAAACTTTAATGGGGCACAGAAGCTGCAGCTTGGTCTCTCTCTTCTTGCTCGCAGATCTTGCAGCTGGTCCCCTTTGGCCCATTACAGGCCCTGTTGTAGAGCATGTGCGGAAGACCTACCACCACAGAGGACCCAGACCTGGGAGTGGCCCCCTGACCTAGCTCCCTCCGGTCAGAGCGCCCTAGCACTCAGGTACAAGACCAGTAACCCTTTGCAGCAGCAGACTCCACTCAATGGGAGTTAGCAAGTTCCCAACCTGACCGTTTGCCAGCAAAACATTCAGCACATTCTCTTCTGCTGTTCTCTTTCTTCCTCCGTACGTGCTATGGTGCATAGCCACCGCCATCCATTTATCTTCTTGGCTGTACTTCAGGAGCAGAACACAAGCACTTGGACCAGGAAGCACCTGTCCATCCTTCTGCTTTCACAGTCTCTCAACTTTAACACAGCCACACTCTTCACTCTGGCTCACACAGATCAGCTGCACTCTCACAGTCCAGTCTCTCACCGTGCAGCTGCTCAACATTTCTTTGGCTTGAAGAGACATTCTTCCTTTTCTATTTCTTTATCACATTTACATGCTCATCCTCTATGTTTCCATCTTTTCCACAGGTTCAGATGCAACCTTCATTCTTTTTCCAGCCTCAGAATGCAACCATGGTCTTTTCCCCAGGCTTAGACCCAACCTCTGTCCTTTTATTTCAGGCTCAGGACACAACCTTTCCTGCTTTGCATCTTTTGCCTCACCACAGTGGTGTAACTTCAGAACAATGCAGACAGTTCATGACCTGCAGCTTTTCCTTTTACTTCTCCAAGCTGCTTCTTCCTTTTCCTGATGGGGCAGGCCCTCCCTGCCCTGGGGGGAAGTGCTGGCAGCCCCAGGCGGCCATATCACAGCCACACCTCCCCAGGGGCCAGAGCCCCCCAGGAGGAGCTCTGCCCCTGAACTGCTCTCCGAACTGTCCTCAAATCCAACTGTCCCTGCTTTATTTGTGAGCCCTTTCCTTTCTTCTCATTGGCTGGAGCCACTGTTCTTAGGCAAATATGCATATGTATTAGGCTCCCTCGATACCACATAGGCTGTTCAAAAATGCACCTAAACATTCCCCATTATTTTCCACAAGAGTCCTTTCAATCAGTCCCAGAGTCCCTTTCAAGAATCCTGGCATGGTGGTTGACTGGCTGGTATCACATGGCTGCCCAAACGTGGTCATTGTAAATAGTGTCCGCACATTTGCATAAAGTTCTGAGTTTCAAGCATTCCTGCAGCCAAACTATTTACTTTCATTGTACCTTTTCCCCACCATTTAGTAGCCACCCCTGTGCCCTTCAACTTGACTGCAATCTTTTGTACATTTATTTAGCCATTTCCAAGTTGCTGCTGCCGTTGTCTAATGTCCCCATGGCAGCTCATAGTACCAGTGCAATCTGCGTGTGCCTTAATCTCTGATTGCAGTCTGTGGACAAATTTTACACATTTATTTTCCCCACTGACTGCCAGTCTCTTTCCTTCCCTTATACACATTTGCCTTATTTATTTATTCCTGGTCCCTGTTGCTAGCGCTACTCTGTGCCCTCAGTGCTAGACAGGCTCTCGCTACTTCAGAGGGACGCTGCATCATGAATATTAATGAGACAGCTTTCGATTTCTGCAGCACAAGTGGAGCTTACAAAACTAAATACATTTTCTCCTTCCCAGTTGCCTCTCCCTTTCAGCCCAGGTCTCTGGTCCCTCTCTTTCTTTGTCCATGGGCCATGGCCAACCGAGAGGTAACCCAAACCGGCAGCCGAAATTGCCATTCGAAAATGCACATCTGCACGTGTCTGGAGCGCACCGGCACCGAAGTGCATTTCCAAAACCTGTCGGCTCCACAAACCAGCTTCTCTGACCCTGCTCCTGACTAAAAACCATGCGGGGGCTAACAGGAGAGGACCAGGACTCAGGGAAAAACCAAGACTCTGGATAAAAAAAAGAACGGGGGGTGGGACCAAAACATCCAGGGAAACAAGCCTTTTCGGTGGCTATCAGGTAAGCCCCATACAGGGGGTTACATTTCTCAGTTGAGGTCTCCAAAACCGGGCACAGTACTCCTGATGAGGTCTCACCAAGGGTCTGTATAGGGGCATTATCATCTCCCTCTCCTACTGTCAAAAACCTTCCCTGCAGTATATACCCAGAGGCTTTATTGTACTGGCTGGTTTGCTTGAGTGAGTGAGTCACTGATGAGGGCTCCCAAATATCTCTCCTCTGCTGAAGTGGCCAGCTTAACCCCATCCATTCCGTACTCCATGTGAATTAGTTAATATTTATCCTCCTTCATTTTGTAACTTGTCAGGGCTAGTTTAATGCTGGGGGACTCAAAAATGGCAAATGTGTTCCCCATCTTCAAAAAGGGGGCAAGGCTTGTGCGGGGCAACAACAGGCTGGTCAACCAGAGATTAGCATTGGGCAAGGTGATGTAGGCCATTATTAAAGACAGACTAATGGAGCACATAGTTGACACCATGGTTCCTGCCGCCTCCCAGTATGACTTTACTAGGGGTAGGTCATGCCAAACTAACTTGATCACCTTTTTTGAGTAGGTGACAAGAGACGTGGACAGGGGTAGGGCCATGATATATTCCATCTGGACATCAGCAAGACTTTTAAATCAGTGTCACATGACAAGCTTCTGGACAATATAAATCAGTGCTATATGCATGAGACATGCACAAGGTGGACTGCTAACTGAGTTTGGGAGAGGAGGCATATGGGGATGGTAAATGGGTACTACTCTGAGTGGGGAGGAGTGCTTAGCTGCATCCATCAGGGACTGGTGCTGGGGCAACTATTTTTAACATCTTTATAAATGATCTGGAAGCTAGGGTCTCCAGCAAGTGGCTTAAGTTTGCAGATGACACTAAACTGGCCAGAGTGGTAGATTCTGTTGAGTATAGAGACAAACGTCAGGTGAAGAAGCTTTCCACTTGTTCTGATTCCTGGAGTCTCAGACTCAATGTAGCCAAATGCAAGATGCTGCACTTGGGAAGGAAAAATAGAGGTGTAGGACCTACGCACTTGATGGTGGCTCCTCTTGCTGCCAGTGAGGTTATAATTGACATGGGGCTGAAGCAGAATGATCAGTGCCTGGCTGCTGTTGAGAGAACCAGTGGAGTGCTGAGGTGCATTAAGAGTGGGGTGACAAGACAAGCAGGGATAAGCAATGCTGAAACTTCAGTCCCTGGTCAGGCCTCTCCTGGAGTACTACATGCAGTTTGGACCTTTTCAAAACAGAAAGGACATTGAAGCAGTCAAGAGGATGCAACACAGGACCATCAAAATGATTAGTGGTACTGGGTCAACAGCTATAGCATAAGGGGAATCAGAAGGCATGTAACATTTTCACTGTGAAGAAAAGGGGACTGAGAGAGGACACGCTTTCAGTCTTTTGCAAACTCAAGGATATCAACAAGGTCAAACAAGTGAAGATGATTGATCCTGTGTCCTGCAACAGGACACGAGAATGTACCCGAAGCTCAGTGGTAGTAAAATCATGGGTAACATCAGGAGGCATTTTTTCTGCCAGAGAGTGGTGAACCTGTGGAACAGCTTACTACTGGAGACAGAGAGCATAAAGACAGTACAGGCCTTTAAGGTGAGTCTGCACAAAGTTCTGCTGACAGATACCTAGGTAGTGGGCAAGCATGGTAAACCTAGGGTCCTGTATGACCTTAAGTCCCTATGCTGCTATGATACTATCTAACTTTCATAAACAAAGGGTAATATTAATTTTTTTTAATTAGGATCAGCTAACATTTGTGGCCCCCAACAGTAAGGTAGTCTCGAGGTACAATTCAGTATTAGTGCCTACATTCACGTTATACATTAGAGGGATATTTTACAAGCACACGATGCAGGATTTACTGATGTATTATGGATGAATCCTTCTATGGTCACACTACAGACTTTTCCCCAGGCAGATGTGTTTGCAGTGAAGAAGAGGCTCTCATCATAGTTAATTATTGGCACTTTAGCCCCTGGAAAAATTGGGAGCTATTAGAAAAAAAGAGTTGAAATGATTGCTCTGTCCAATTATTGTGATTTTGGCACTCATCACATTCTCAATCTCAAGGCATACAGGCCTGTCTCAGGTTCCTAAGTCACTGCCATAATGACTAGTCTGAAAATCCTGCTTTTCATAAGAGTTATTTCCTCCTAATTACAAAAGCCATGCAATCTTACTTAAAGTAAAGATGGATTTTTATGACTTAAGCAAAGTCTAGCTTGTTTAGACTTTTGTTGCTACAGTATGTGTGCCTAACAGCTCACTTCAGATTTGTTAAATGGGTATTTAACATTTTGACTTACCTGACACATAGAAGCACAGAATGTGGTGGCCGATAAGGGCTACTTGGAACACCTAGTCTGCCCATTGATTTTTTTAAGAATAAAAAGCCATTTTGATTGACTTGATCAACCTTAATTTCACTGAACAAAGCAAAGCTCTCTCTTCATTAGTCTCACCCTTGTGATCAGAATCAGAGCTCATTCTCCAGTCTAAGACAGAATTTTCTGTTTTTACCAACTAGAAACAGGAATAGCAGGTATGCAGGGGATGACATACGAGGTCTGGCAACCTCACCTCACCATGTACACGTTCAAGGCTACAGACAGGGGTGATATAATTGAGACCTGATTCATCCATTGGCTCAACAGAGGTGACTGGTCAGCTCTTTTCAGATGTAGCGATGGGTCAGGCACCAGGGGTATGAGTATTAACTATTAAAGGGTACATTAAATTGGGATGTTTGGAAGCATTGCTTCACAGAGCGGGAAGGGGATAAATGGCACAGACTTTTGTGCAAGCTAGTAAGAGCAAAGTATGTCTAAGTCGTTAAGGTGGGTTGGGGCAGGTACAGTACAGGTGCCTAGTGACCTTGGGCCAAGATGCAGGGCGGTGAACAGTGACATGGTGGGGTGGGGGTAGCAGAGTTCACGTCTGGTTACTCAGACTAACTACACTCAGGATGCAATGTGTTCCGGTGCTACAGTGCAAGCTCAATAGATGCTAAGTCTTGTTCTGCCTGCAAAATGTTTATGTTTCTATTATAGTGCCACTGTAACTGTTGGCTTGCCTCCTGTCAAGTAGCTGAGATTTTGTTTCTTCTGGTTATTTGGGAGGATTCCATCATTATTAGATATCACATAGAAGTTGGTTTTCAGCATGCACAGTAAAAATTACTTTAATACGAGTGCTTATTCTGTATGCACACTTCTTTTAATTTATGCACACAGCAGTGGGAGCACTTCCAAGCAGTATTTGTCTTCTACTGTTGCTTGCCCTGTACAGAGTGTTGTGCATTACTTAGTCCTCTTGGGAGCATTATTAAATAGCTGCAATCAGTCACTGTGTTCATATATAAATCACTCATACTAGAGACAGGGTAAGTGATGCTGAGGTAACCTTATAGTATATAACAGTGAATGGTGAATATAATGCAACTCCTGGGTTTTGTTTCTAGTACTGTCAACATTTCTTTATCAGATATGCTGGAGTGTAAGTAGGGTGAAGGGCAGTACAATGGCGTATACACAGCTGGGAGAGGAGCCCTGACGCGTAGATGGACCAGAGTGGTTAAAACTCATTAATGCATCATGTTCGCTCTTGCAATCACAATTTCTTTAAACTGTGAATTGATTCAGGAGGTGTGAGGAGGAGGAGGAGGAGGAGGAGGTTTGCATTGTTGCAGTTTTCAGCTGCTGCAACCTTTGGGGCACTTTTGTGCTGATAAAGGAAACCAGAAGGTCTTTTCCTTTTAATGAAATTTACTTCATTCCTTGGATGGGTGAGCTGCAATTCTTGGCCATCCAAATTGAAAATGTACCCGTCATGGACTGGTGAACAGGTTACTGCAGTGGTCAGAAATGTCAGTGTTTGCAAACAGGCGAAGGTCTTCTTTCTTTATTGGGATTTGCAAGGTCTGTTGGTGTAGCTTCCAGGTATTTCTGATACTATACCTAAAGAAGGAACTCACAAGTAGGCTGCCAATTTTTCACTGTAAAATCGAGCATCAGCACTTGCAGAAATATTAAAACTATGTTAAATATGATCAATCAATGATTATTATATACATTTCAACCATACATTTTATGCACAGTGATTGTGCTTACAGTATATTTTCTTACTGGACCCTTCATCTTAAACCATAACTGCACCCTTCTTTACATCATTCTTTGAACTGAAAATAATGTTGGTTGTAACTGGTTCTGAAAAACAATTCAAACCATATTTTATACATATTTTACCATATCTATAAATAATAAAATCTGTTTTGCCTCTTAAACATAAACCAATGGTTTCCCTTCTGAGCACTTAGTAAAGCCTTAGTATAAAAACCTGTGCATGGAAAACTTCAAGCAAGAGCTTACAAGACATAAATTGTCAGTTATCTCTCAGAGCCTTGGTAAGTGGACAACAAAAGCCCTTCAAGCTGTAGCAAGCAAGCAACTTGCATTTGATATAGCACCTTGTCCAGAGAGCTCAAAGCACTGTAGCTAATTAGGAACAGGACTCAGGTATACAGAAGCTGCACTCAGGGGTTTAGTTAAGCAATAAAGCATGACAGGGCATAGGTTATAAGGGGATGTACACAAGCCATCATGTGGTGTGTCAAGAGGCACAACCAGTGACTTAAGCACACAAGAAGTAGGTAATCCCCCCAACTACTCACGTTCAGGAATTCCTTATTATGATTATACAATGAACCCATGTGTAAAATAAACTTAAAATGATGTGTTTATATTATGTTTTATTTATAATTACTGGCTTTTCCTTTTTCCCGTAGGGAAACCTTGGTGTAATTTGCCATAGTAAAGGAGTGTTTATTACAACAAACACATGCACGGTTTCCCTCGCTCTACACATGCGCACGCCGCAGTGGGCCTGATGAGCCCATGGCACACCCCGGCGTCTGTCGGTCTGTGGAGGATGGGGTGGGGTGATTGAGGGGGTTAGGATTTCAAGCCTAATGTCTCATTTCCCCACTTTTGTCACTTTAACCCTAACTGATGCATTTACAAAGTTTTTTGCAAAGAATATATATATATATATATATATATATATCTTATACTGGCACGGCAGTGTCAGTATAGTTGGGGTTGCCGAGCCACTTCTATGTTAAACCCCAAATTTTGCTCTTTAATAACTTTGGCACCATACGACAGATTTGCCTGAAATTTTGCATGCATGGTTTTGTACCATAAATCTGTGGATCTGCAAGTTGTGTTATGGTCGGATGAGCGGTTGTAGAGCTGCAGAGTACCCCAAACGAAAAAAAGAAGTTTTTTGCATGTTTCTTTGCTTGTGGCTGTAGCCTACAAGATTTGTCCATTTGGTCTGAAATCTTCAGAGAAGTTGGTTAAATAGAATCTGCAGCTAATCCAATAGGTAGGGAAAGGGGCAGACTGGGTGGGCCAAGTGGTCCTTATCTGCCATCAAAGTCTATGTTTCTATGTTTCTATGTAAGATGCAGTCTGGGTCACGGATGTGCCTTTCGAAGATTTGGTGAAAAAAATATTAAACCGTTCAAAGGTTATTCAAAAAAATTTTTTACCATTGTAGTCAATGAGAAAAAAATATATGTCTGTCTCGAAAGCTGCCACCAGCTTTTGCAAATGCTTTATTTCTGAAAGCAACAGCTGCTGTCTTGTTTTAGTAAGCAGCAGCTAAAAACGGCTGCCTTATAAAACATATTGGCCCTAGGTAAACACAGACTATTGTGTTTACCTAATCGAAAGGAGAAACACACTGAGGGCATCAGATTTTTAATCTGAGCCCCAAAAGTCTTTTCAGATCGCTCCCCCACTGTCACAATTTTGAAAGAAAGGGTGTGGCACTATTGAATTTGTGAAGCGTCAAGCTGCTGGAAGTGTTCTACCCGTTAAAAAAAAAAATCCTTTGTGGCCTCTGTTGGGCCAAACTAATGGTCCCACCATGTTCCTCTGTCCCCCATTAGATAATGAGGAAAACCAGCTGGGGCCCCAATGTCTTTCATATTCGATGCAGAATCCTGCATTGAAATTTTCGGTGCAGGATCCTGCATCGAATTCCTGTCCTGTGCACAGTACACTAACTGCTCCGACATCGGGGTGCCCAATCCCTGTGTTGGAACCATGTATCCCCCTCACCCCCAAAACTCATGGCATACTGGGAGCCCATCCCAACATGCCCAAAATGTGTTTTTTTTTAAAACACTTGCCGACGGAGGTGCCCAATACCCCTTTTGGCAGCATGTCCCCCCAAACTCATGTGGCACACTGGGAGCCCACCCCAGTGTGCCAAAATGTAATGGCTTTCTTTTAGAGTTGCCAATGGGGGTGTCAAATCCCTCTGTCAGCAGCATGTCAACCCCCAAATCATGTGGCACACTGGGAGCCCACCCCAGTGTGGCAGTTATTTTCTTTACGAACCTGCTGATGGGGGTGCCCAATCCCCCTGTCGGCAGCATGTCCCTCCCCCAAAAACTCATGTAGCACACGGGGAGCCCACCTCATTGTGCCCAAAACTTTTTTCTGTACGTGTAACATAAGAAAAACATCCATCGCCATCTTTTTTCCCTATAACAAAGAAAACGGGCCGGCCCGGTGGCGCTGAGGCGCTGGACGCCTTACCTCACGTCATGCCAGTGACCCGTGTTCAGGAATGGACATGGGGTGTTGGGGGATGGCAGGGAGGAGAACGGTCAAGCATCCCTAGGACTGCTCTCCTTCTCTGGGGAGGGGGTACAGCAGGGCCTGGCGATTGCCTGCCACCTAGTGGAGGCTGGGAGGTGGCACGTCAGCGCTGAAGAAGGGTGAGAGTGCGGCAGGCGCTTGGTGAGACGCACACAGGAGTGTGCACACTGCCACCACTGGTGCCATTGCACGCTGCACCTTGAGGGGGAACAGAGTAAACACAGAAAAATATGGGGTCCTCTGCGAATGATGATGGTCCCCTTCTGTGATGGCCCAGGGAGGCACCTCCCTGAACGCTCATCTGGTCCAGTGGGTTGAGTCGCTCCTCACCCCCTGCCATGAAGGGTAAGTCATGGGGTTAGGGGAAGGGGGTCTTATACTCAGTGCCACACGGGGGGGGGAACGTCAGATGCTGGCAGAGGACTCCAGGTGGGAGAAAAAACAAGTAGCTGCAAAAAAAAAAGAAAACGTTCCATCATTGTCTCCCCAGTCCCCCTCCCACTGAGCACCCACCTCCCTGCACCCCCCTCACCCATACTTACCCTCCGAAGGTCAGGAACAGCGATCTTCTCAGGACCGGAGACACATCTGGACTCTGCAAAGCTGAACTGCAAAATGAAGAATCGAAGGTAAGCCGTATAATGGGAGTCAGTGGGGGAAGGGGATTTCAACTTAGGTTGATATCTCAGCCAGTTTTTGGAATTTTTGCCCCAAATTTTCAACATGGGGTTCTTGGGACCCCACTTCATGACACTGGCACTGTCATTTAGTTTCTTGGTCCCAGAAGGTGATTTTGCGGTCACCACGCAGAGTCACCTTTTGTGACTGATTCACAAAATGACAGTGTCACTGTTCAAAGAATTAGGGAGTCCCAAAAAGCTCATGTTGCAAATTTGGTGAAAAAATACCCAAAAATGACTGCGTTATGAGCGTGCATTGGGCAGTTTCTACGCACACATGTAACTATGCCAATTTTTATTATTTTCACTCCGGATTTTCAACATTGACATTTTGTCACTCCTCCTCATGAACAGTGCAGCTGTCATTTTACACATCCTGCCCAAAACATGTTTTCACACCTGTGGGGCAGAATGGCATGGTTGCTGTGCGAAATCAACTTTCCAGATGGATTAACAAAATCACAGTGCTAATGTTCATGAGGGGAGATCCCCAAAAAAACATGTTGAAAATTTTGTGAAACAAATCCAAAGAATTACCATGTTACGAGTGTGCATTGCGCAGTTTCAACACACACTCATAAATTCACAAATTTTTTATATTTTCAGTCCAGATTTTCAACACTGACATTTTGTCACACCTCCTAATGAACAATGCAGCTGTCACTTTTTACACCATGCTTGAATTTCAGCGTTATGAGAGGGCCCTGTGCTCCCGCAACGACATTCCATTTACTATTTACATTAAACTCTCTCAAAATGAAGGAAAATTCATTGCAAAAAACTGTTTTAATGTATCATTTAGGGTTGATAGTACACTGTCAGAAGTTTGGAAATTCGGTGTTAGGGTTGCCAGCCCCTACCGTCCCCCACCCTCCACACACTAACAGGTGTCGGCGTGTGTGTTGGGGTCATTGGGCCTAACTCTCACCCCATTCTGCTATACTGCACCACCTTAGCTTGTTTACAAATGGAATGGGGTGAGAGTTAGGGTGACGACCCCAATGCACACGCCAACACCTGTTGGTGTGTGGAGGGTGTGGGGTGGCAGTAGGGGCTGGCAATCCTAATACAGAATTCCCACATTTTTGTTGGTGTACTGTCAACACTAACTGATGCATTAACAGAGTTTTTTGCAATGAATATATGTATGTAATAGATAGCCCACTCTTAGGTGTGCAGTTGCGCTCTGATATACGCACACCTTGGTGTGCATCAACCACCCAAGGCGTGCATATATCAGAGTGCGACCACACATCATAGAGTGGATTATCTATCTTATAAAATGGCAAAATTGTTTTGGTGGGGGGGTAAAAGTGCAGGTGTGCGGTCACGCTCTGATATACGCACAGTTATGTGATGTGTTTTATACAGTCAGAATGCTTGATTTGGAGAATATCATCATCTCCATAATATATATATATATATATATATATATATATATAGCAATAACGCACTCCAAGGTGTGGGTTATGAGCTGATAAGTGCATACCCCAGGTGTGTAATAAGGCATGAAGCCTAACTGAGTACATTTAGCACCTGTGAAGTGCTGTTATCAGGCCATAACCCTCACCTTAGAGTGTGTTGTTAAGCTTATAAAATTGGTGCATAATTCTCAATAAGACATCAGACAAAATAATTATTTATTAAACTGTAAAGTAGAATTTATTTAACTGCTTTTATGGATTTGGAAAAAAAGTAGTCCTTCAACCTGGACTTTAATTAACAGATTTTCTTCATATAGCAGTAATAGCCCCCCACACACAGACAGATAGCCTTATTTGTGTTCTTTAGTTCTTTACTCTATTTTCAGTTTGTTTAATATTTTTTAGTTTCTATTCTGTTTGCAGCACCTTGTTATATTTACAGCCAGCAGCTGGCTTGATTAAGAGTGAGAGTCCCACCCCCAGACAGACAGAAAGCCTTTTTTGTGTTCTTTGGTTCTTCACTTTGTTTTTTGTTGTTTAATATATTTTCACTTCCTATTCTCTTTGCACCACCCTGTTTAATTTAGAGAGAGTAGCCAACAGTAAAAAAACAAAGTTCATGCTCTTCTCCCATTACCAAAACAAATCCAAACATTGCCCTCTCCTGACACACACCGAGCACTGTCAACCTCTCAAACAAGTCCAGAACTTTAGTTACCTTAGGATCACCCTTGACACTGCCCTTACATTCCAAGCTCCTCCATGAGGCCCTCAAACTGGTTGTATCTTCATCTGTATTGTCCCTCGGAGACTATGGCATTCTTGTCTATGGATCTTCTGATGTCACCTCCCTGCACAGAATTAGGGTCTCGCTAAACAAAGGGTATCGTCTAATCACCGGATGTGACAGACTCATTCATACCTGCACTCTCCACGACTCAGCTAATTTACTTGACTTTGATGAAAGGCTAAGGTATCAGACCTGCCTGTTCACCAGGAAAATTCTCAGTGGTCCTGCCCCTTCATGTGTCTCCTTAATCCTTCCTCCATAATGGTAGCTATTTGCAGCTCCACAAAACCCACTCTCCAAGTACCACATCTCAGAACTGCTCCAGGGCAGCTCTCCTTCTACTGTCATGCCCCTACCTGGCTGAACTCTCTCCCCATCCATATTGCTGCCACTCCCAAATTTGGAAAACTTCACACTCCTCCTTAGAGAGCATATGCTCAACTCTCAGGTCTGCACTTGCCGCTAATTTAGATCATCCCCCTCCTCCCGACAAAGGACCCTGTCCTGCCTCTACCCCCACTCCTCTACTAATCATAGCCTTCAACTTTATCCATGCCTCTCCTCCACCCCACCCAACCCTCCTTGACAATAAACCGCTCTTCTGCCTGACATGCAACTCCATTCAACTTGCATTATTGTATTTGTAACCTGGTTTGATTTCTTAAACTTAAACTGTATTATGAGCATTGCAAACTGTATTCCTTAACCTTCCATACAACTTTGTGAACTACTGTACCCTTGTTTGTAAACTATTGTACCCTTGTTTGTGTGTTCTTTGTAACCTTGTCTCTCCTGACATGGAGCCATTGTAAATGAGTCTCTGACTCAAAGGATGAAATTCCAAAACTGTACAATAAATAAATAAATAAAATAAAAATTTGATTAAGAGCAAGTTTTTTCCTCTTCAGCCGCCATAGTGAACGCTTTGTACTTTGCACTTTTACCTAAGGCACTGTAGTATGAGTAGTAAGCTTCCCAGTCTTTGTGATTTCCTTGATTAGCCACTTGCTCTAAAATAGTATGGAGAATGGCAGGAAGGAATAATAGTAAGGGAGAAAGAGGACAGGAAACCACAGTGAAGGAGGATCAGAGAGTGGAGAAATGGCAGCTGTGATAAGAAGGAGGATCGGAGGCCAGAGAAATGGCAGCTGTGAAAAGAAATGACAGTGCAACGTGATTTACTTTTGCTGTAAACAAACAGTTGTTTTGATTGGAATTTTGGCAGAATGAGGCAGACGAACTGCATGGCTAGCGGAAGGTGGGGTGAGTGATGAGCAGGCAGTTATTAGGTAACTGTGAGTGTAGGTCGGAAATTCTTGTTTTTAAAACCGTATGAAAAGTATGGATTTCAGGCTGTGCAGCATCTTTGTGAGCCTAAGTACTATAGGCTCAGTTGTCACATTATGGCAGGATAAGAGTACATATAAAATGTGCTTCTTATCCAATCAAAATCCTGGAAATTTTGTACCTATGATATAGATATATGTATATATCTAAGGGATATTTGACCTTGGGTAACCTCACGAGTGGCATAAGCCACGAGTGAGGTGTCCAAGGTCAAACAGCACAAGTGTAGATAAATAATTTATCTGACAGCTCACCACTGTATATTTCATTTATGCAATAGGGATGCTTTCTATCAGTGCAGGAACATTTGGTTTTGACGGTTTATCTTTATTTTAAATGATAATTTCTAGGAGTTTTGGTTAACTTTCCTAGAGTATGTCTGCCTAGCATAGTGGTTGCTATTAAATGAAACACCACTCATTTTGTAGAAAACTTCCTGCTGAACAAATGTCATGCTCATAGTACTATGCTACCTTTTTCACTTGAAACTTATTCACATTTGTTTGTCAAAAAAGGGAAAGAAAATTTAATTTTATGCTGTTTTTTGCTAATTATGAAAAAAAACTAAAAGGCATCTACAAATGAAACACCACTCATTTTGTAGATATTTTTGTGCTGAACATTTTTCGTGCTCACAGTACCATGCTATCATTTTTGGTTTTAAAGTTATTCACACTTGTTTGTCAAAAAAGTGAACAAAAAATTAAATTGTCTTCTGCTTTTTTGCTAATTGTAAAAAAATCTATAAGGTATCTATACACGAAACAGCGCTCATTTTGTAGATAATTTTGTGCTGAACAATTTCCATGCTCACAGTACCATGCTATCTTTTTTCATTTTAAAGTTATTCCCATTTGAATATGGTTAGTACTGCTTCTGAGGCCGAACATTCTAAATGAATTCTAAAGAGATTTGTGACATAGTAACTGCATGTATAAATGGTCACTGTATGTATAAATTTGTTTACACATACAGTGACTCAGATAAACGTATTTATCACACTGAATATATGACTACCCCTATTGCATATATATATATATATATATATATATATATATATATATATGGATATGCAATGCCCCCATTGAAAATATCTCTGATACTTTCCATGAGTGCAGTTTGACCTTTGACATAACGAGTGGCGAAGCCACGAGTGATGCCATAGGTCAAACTGCTCGATGGCAAAAATATCTGAGATATTTTTGATGGGGGCATTGTATGTTCCATTTATGTAATGGGCCAAGTTTTTTTTATCAGTGTAATTTTCATTTTTTAAAAATAGGTATGTCTTTATTTATTTCTTTTTGTTTCCGGATGACTGAGTGCTGTGTTCCATAAAATTGAAGTTTTGCATCAGGACGCTGTGCCATTGTCCTGCTGGGGAGAGTAGTAAGAGTAAAAAAGAGAGAGAGTTGGTTGCTTTTTTGTGTACTGGGGTTTGAAGGAAGTGAATGTTTTGTGTAAGGCTAAAAGTTGCTTTTTTTAATATTTGGTGAAAGAAAGTGGGATGGGGGAGATAATGAAAATAATTCAGTGTGTTTTACCTGGTATTTTGGACCTTTAGGAGAAATGGTAAACAACATTGTGTGATGCTGAAAGTTGATTTTTTTAAATAAGTTACAGTGAAAGAACAGGGGAGAAAATGAAACTGTTCTGTGTGCTGCTGGAGAGAAATGAAACTGCCAGTGGGAGCTGGCATGCAAGTGAGCAGGTGCATTCTGATTGTGCTGCTCATGCTGCCAGCTCCCACCAATCAAAGCCTTTGTGAGCAGTTGTGCTGAAGTGCAGATAGTGCCTGGTAATTAGCTACAGTGAGGATAAATGATCTACAGTGAGGATAAATGCGATATTCTCACTGTAGGTCTGACCAGCCAAAAATACTGCTGTTATTTGCCATTTTTTATCCTCACCCCATTGCATATATATATATATATGTATATATATATATATATATATATATATATTATACAGCCACTGTTGCACCTGTATATTAGGGTTCAGTAAGCACTTTAATGTTAAACCCCTGTTCTGCACATAAATAACTTTCCCTCCATTCAACTGATTTACATGAAATTTGGAAAGCACAGCTTTTGTTCCAGGATCTCGTTATCCTAAAAAATTCCTGTAGATCAATTCAGTGGAGGCAGCATTACAGAGGTGCATAAAATGTAAAGATCACCATTTTAAGACTATTTTTACACCCCAGTAACCAAAAATGATGAGATTTGAAACCTGAAACTTTCAGGTTTGATAGAGTTGGGCCCAAGTTATGTGCTTTTATGGATTTTGTGCATCAGGGTCAAGTAGTTTTCAAATAATTTATTAAATATTTTTCATCCTTGGGCATGCACAGTGTAAAAAATAAGTGTTCTAAGAATAGCTGCTTTTTTGTGAAAGCGTGATGTTCTGTTGCCATATTTCGTTATATGTGTTGTATCACATGTAACCCCCCTGCAAATGGGGGTTCCCAAAAGACTTCCAGGAGCTTGCTTGAATGCTCCAAGCCTGAATGGTGTTTGGCATTTAAGCCATTTATCAGTGAGTGTTTTTAGAGCCTCTGGTACTGTCTCTTTAAGAGCTGTCTGCTTGCAGACATAATTAGTTTGTATGGGGGGACTGTGTGCTTCTCAGAGTACCATGAGCTGCTGCCAATTCACTTCATTTTTGCAGTCACTAGGAGTGCAAAGGGAACCTATTTGAAAGATGTAACTGTTTGCCAGAAATTATTTAGAGTAATAATGAAATTACAGTTTGTCTAACCTGCTTTCTTTGCAGTCAGAACTGTGTCTGCTAGTTCCCCATTCAAGTTTTGAACTGCTGAACTGGACCAATCAGTGTGGGGGAAGCTAGCTCTAAAATGGTGCCTTGGACGAATCAGAACTTGGACTCATAATCTGAGCCAGCCACAAGAGGATTGTATGGGCAGTGACTCTGGGAGATGTAGTTTAGACTTCAGTGCCTTTTTGGACCAACAGCAGCAGTCTATTGTGAGTGACAGCCAATCCAGTCAAGAACTGGGAGGAACTCAAAGGAAGTGCCCGGTTTTGTCAGTTGGAGTTTCAGTTGAGCTTTGGCAGTGAAGAAGGAAGGAGCCCTGTGCTTTTCAGTGTGCAGTTTTAGTCAAAAACGTGTGTAAGGCCCAGAGTTCCAGTCTGCAGCTTGTGTAACAGCTTGTTAGGACTGAACTGTCCTGTGAAAAGAATCAAAGGATCTCTGAAGAGTAGAAACCAGGCTCACCCTGTAGAAGACTGGAGGAATTGCTGAAAATTGCATTCGGTCTGTCAGGAACTGAATCTGCTGTGTGTTCTCCCGGTATTGTGCAGTAATTGCGATCGGGATACAGATGCAGCCTGCCTGGTATAGTGCTTTCTTTATATGGATGTGTGAAGAGGTTTGTGTACCTCAAGTGAGCCCTGCTGACATTGAAGGACCCTATCTTATTTGGAGGTCGTGAGTACTAATTCAGGGTCGCTCCTGTTGAATTGCCACATTAAATCCAAATGGAATTACTGTACTGCTGACTGTTTAATTCTCCTTTTCTCTGTGTGAAAGGGCCCTACCAGCTGCCACGGTTTGGACTAGCCACTAGGGCTTGGGTACCCAGGGACAGTAACTGATAGGGATAGGCCTGTGCACAGAGCCATAGGTAGATTATTAGAGTGATAAGCTAATTAACCTGATTCCCCTGTCCTTGTTATATCCCTAAATAAATCAGAGCTGCTTGTTTCAGCAAAGTTATACTGCCTGAGGTATTTGTCTATGTTAAAGTACTGTACTGTGATTGTTGCACTGTATCTCATTTCACAGGAGGTCCCAGTGCGGAACCAGACCTGGGGGTAAGTGTATACTGTGAAGGTAATTCTGATATATTGTGTGGGCCACTAGTGGGAAGAAGGGGTTGCAGTGTCCCAGAGGGCTGTGACCAAGTTAGTTTAACTATTGCAAACCCTGACCTCTGGGTGGAGGCACCAGCCATTGGATCCAGGCCCCTCAACCTGTTAGTGGCAAATCAGGCAGGGGTAGTAGCCCCTGGGATAGCGCCATCTGGGGTTACATCTTGGAGGCTCACGCTGGGATTGTGTGTCCTCTAGTGGCCATATTCGAACCACTGTTAAGAAAAAAATGGGTACCCGACAGAAGTGGCTGTGCACGGCTGGTGAGTGGTGTACTGGGGAGGAGATCGACCCCCAAAATGCTATGCTTATCCTGGACATCCCCTGGGTATCAATACGGACACTGTGCAGGGAGTACTTTCCAAGGTGGAAGGTTTACAAAACCCTGTGGTGGTGGGTCGGCATGCTAATCTGCTCACCCACACTTTCCTGGCCCTAGTAGAGTTTAAGGATCCATAGATGGCTCAAAGTGCCACAGACCATTACCCCAGAGGGAGCCCTCACTGCTTGGAGAGTGATAACTAAGGACAGTAAAGACCGGGGAAATCAGCCCCACCACTATCTGAAACTTTTGAGGAGAAATTTGCTGAATGGTTGCTGGGAGAGGGAAAACTGTGGAGGACTTGAAGAAACTATTCTTGCCACCTGGGGTGTTCCTCCCCAACACCCTCTCCTGCTCCAGTGCCCGTAATGGTGGCTGAACCAATGCAGACTCCTATTTCTGCACCTGCCATTAGTCACGACTCTTACCGAAGGTTGAGGATCTTCTCTGGCACCCTCCCACCCCAAGGGAGGATGACTGGGAGACCTGGATAGACTATGTTGCCCCAAGTGCTAGAATGGCAATGCCGGAAGGCGGCGAAGAGGGTTAGTGAGAGCCTCCGAGGTCTGCCTAGCTACCATCCGTGCTAAGCGGGCCAGTAACCCTGAGCGACTGCACAGGCCTATCTTGAGGCCTTGGAGAATGTATGGGAGCCCAGATTCTGATGAGGACCTATGGTGGAGAGTAAGAAATGCACAACAGTACCAAGGGAGTTGTTGTCTGTGTATGTCTCGGCTGGAAAAATTGTTGCAAGAATGCCTCAGAAAGGGTAGTTTGCCAGCGATTGAACTGGACCGAACCAGACTGGACAGAATCCTTAAGTCTGCCCCTTCTCAGAACTGCTGTTGCTTCTGTTACGCCTGGCAAATCGACTGAATCCCACCCTCCTATGATGAGTTAATGAGAAATTCGAGGAGTTGAGAAAAGGCGACCTCGGGAGGTACCTGCACCAACAGCTGTGGCTACGACCCGAGTGACTGAGGGTGACCCATCAAGTGAAGTTCAGGGCAGAGGTTGACAGTCAATGAGTGCTCTGACAAGGAAAAGATATGCCACAATGGGGCGAACTGTTGAGAGAGATCCGGAATTCAAAAACAGTCCTTTATGAAGGCCACGCCTGCAAGCAGGGCCCTGACCTATATCCGACTGCATCTGCTATGGGGTGGGGTACCCACCATGTATCTCCTGCTGATAACCGCTCCAAACTCAATTCCTTGACCATGGAAGTGGAGAAACTGACGAGATGTCTCCAAATGCTTATCACGCCGCAGACAGAGATGGCACCCAGGTTTCCAGTTAGTAATACCCCGCCTGGCTCCCAGTGTGGCGCCTCGGCCAGCTCAAACTCCAGAAAGTATGTTTTGCTATAATTGTGGGAAAGATGGGCACATGAAAGGGAATGCCAGTCCCCAAAAGACACTGACAAAGTTGCATATAGGCTACAAGGAGAGCTTGGAGAAGAAATCGGTGGTTAAGAGGTGACGACATGATCCAGTGAGGGCACCAAAATGCTAATTCACGTCCTTTTGTGGCAAGGTCAGTTGCCCAGGCCCCACTACCGCCTCTCAGACTGGTCCAGAATAGTGGGTCCCTCCATGGAGACCACTGCAAAGGTGAATGGAGTGTCTACAAGAGCTGTATTAGACAGTGGCTCCCAAGTGACAATTATGTTCCAGGATTGGTATCAGAGCATTTGTCAGACGTACCCTTACAACCATTAGAAGGACTGCATGTATGGGGGTTAAGTGAGAAGGCCTACCCCTATTCGGGTATATCGAATTTGGCTGTCTTCCCCACCTCCGTGGCTGGAGTGGCGAACAAGTAGAGACCCTAGCCTTAGTGTGTCCCCCACTGGACTGTATGATGGTGTCCCTTTGTTGATTGGAACAAATGCTCATATGTTCGGAAGGCTGGCACAGTTGTGTTATGAAAACAGGGGTCAAAGACTAGTAGAGCTTTAAGAGTTCCGGCTTTAATTAAGAAGGCCTATGAGGCACAGAGAGATGCTGAAAAACAGAACCAGAGGAACGGTCGGAATTGTATGGAAGAAGGATCCTGAGTCTCTGATCCTGGCGCCAAATGCCCAGTGTACCTTACAGGGAGAGGTCCGTATCAGAAAGGATGTTAAGAATAAAATATTAATGTTGGATGCCCAGGCGATGGAAAATTGCCAGAGGGACTGCTGGTCAAGCCTAGTATTTTGCCCGCTAGAGCCCATGCTTATGCCAGAAGGGTAATGGTCCAAGTTCATAATGTGTCTGAAAGAGACATTCGAGTAAACAGAGGTTGCATCCTGGCTAATGTGCATTGTGCAGACACTGCAGTGCTACCCAGCAGCAAGAGTTCAGGAAGAATGACAGAGTAACGCCTGACTTGTTCGATTCGGCGACTCCCGCTGCCAGCTGAATGGAAAGTGAGGATCAGTGAGAAGCTTGCCCAGAGAACCAGGTGTTTTCTTTAAAGGAATGGGATGTAGGATGCGTGCAAGGAGCTGAGCACAATATCCGCTGCATGACGAAAAGACCATATCGTGAGAGGTCTCGACGCCTGGCACCTGCTGACATAGATGATGTGAGCGGCATCTGCAAGAGATGTTAGCTGCTGGTGTAATACAAGAATCCAGAAGCCCTTATGCTTCCCCATTGTGGTAGTGAGGAAAAGGAATGGAACAGTAAGGATGTGTGTGGATTATCGCACCTTAAACCGGCGGACTATCCTGATCAGTACACAATGCCCGCATTCAGGATGCTTGGACTACCTAAACGGGAGCAAGTGGTTCTCTGTGCTGGATCTCCCAGTGGGTACTACCAGATCCCGATGGCCCCAGAGGACCGTGAGAAGACGGCCTTTATCTGTCCGCTTGGCTTTGAATTCATGAGGATGCCTCAAGGGATTTCAGGTGCCCCAGCCACTTTTCAACGATTGATGGAGCGTGCAGTGGGGACATGAACTTACTAGAGTGCCTGGTATACCTAGATGATGTTATTGTGTTTGGCAGCTCACTGGAGGAACATGAGAGCAGATTATTTAAGGTATTGGACCGACTGGAGGACTTTGGCCTTAAACTGTCCATTGATAAGTGTCAATTCTTTCAAACATCAGTAAAGTATGTGGGACACATAGTATCCACGAGGAATAGAGACCGACCCAAGTAAAGTTGAGGCCTTGACCACCTGGCCACAGCCCAAAAATCTAAAAGAACTGCAAAGATTCCTGGGATTCTGTGGTTATTATCGGCGCTTCATCAAGGACTATTCAAGAGTGATCCGCCCTTTACTTAACCTTACTCAAGGGTATCCCCCAACCCACAAAAAATACCAAAAGTCAGCGTCCCTCAAGACTGAAAGAGTGTATTTTCATCCGAGTGAAGTATTTGGGGCCCACTGGACTCCTGATTGTGAGACTGCTTTTCATGAGATCATATATCAACTTACCCATGCTCCAGTGCTGGCCTATGCCGATCCAAGAAAACCTTCGTCCTGCACACTGATGCTAGCTTGCAAGGGTTGGGGCTGTGTTGTACCAAGAGCACGAGAATGGCCTGAGACCAGTGGCCTTTGCCAGTAGAAGCCTGACCCCATCCGAAAGAACTATCCTGTACATAAGTTAGAGTTCCTAGCTTTGAAGTGGGCTATTGTTGACCAATTCCATGAGTACTTGTATGGGGCTAAAATACTAGTAAAAACTGACAATAATCCTTTGACCTATGTGCAGACCTCAGCTAAGTTGGATGCCACTGGCCATAGGTGGCTTTCTGCATTATCTACATATGACTATGCTCGAATACGAGCAGGTCTGAACCACATAGATGCTGATGCTCTCCCGGAGGCCTGTTCCCCAGAATGATTGGGTCCGATTGGCAGAACCTGACATTCGGGCACTCTGCGGAAGTTTGACAGGGAGGAACAAATGTCCACGGATCGCAGTGGACTGCATAATTGGATTGCTTGGGAGCCTCTGAGAATTGCATACCTGCTGCTTTTGCCACTTTTCTGCAATAGACATTGGTGCACTGCCTCAGCTGGACAATGACAGTATTCGGGGGCTCAATCCAGCGATCCCATGATCAAAGCAGCTTTAGAAGCCCTCTGTGCAGGAAAAGATGTGTCCAAATTACGCTCCACTGATTTGAGAACTGCACTGTTATACAAAGAAGGTCCTAAGTTGAAACTGATCAATAAACTGTTATACAGAGAAACAGTAGACAGAGGGGACAAGTAGACAAACAACAACTAGTGCTGCCCACTGCCTTCGAGACTCAGTACTGAGGTCCTTGCACAACCACATGGGGCACCTTGGTATAGACAGAACACTTGACTTGGTGAGATCCAGATTCTATTGGCCTAAGATGGGGGCTGATGTGGAGCAACACATTCGAACTTGTAGTCGCTGCTTACAGAGGAAAGCTTTGCCCAGAGGGCTGCCCCTTGTTAACATCACCACCAGTGCACCCATGGAGCTGGTCTGTATTGATTTTCTGAGTTTGGAGTCAGATCAAAGAAATATCAGTAATGTGCTGGTGGTCACTGACCATTTCACGAGATATGCCCAAGCTTTCCCCACCAAAGACCAGAAAGCATCCACTGTGGCCAAAGTACTTGTAGAAAACTTTTTGTTCACTATGGGGCTCACAAAGAATCCATTCTGATCAAGGGAGAGACTTTGAGAGTCGTCTGATCAAAGAGATGCTTTCTCTGTGGGGGTCGAAAGTCCAGAACCACTCCTTACCACCCCCAGGGGACCCACAGCCTGAACGTTTCAACCGCACTTTGCTAGATATGCTAGGCACCCTGCACCCAAAGGACAAGCCTAGATGGAGCCAACAAATTAGCACCCTGGTACATGCTTATAACTGCACAAAAGTGATGCCACTGGATTCTCCCCTACCACCTGATGTTTGGAAGAAGCTCGACTACCAGTAGATGTGTGTTTGGGGTCTCTCCTGATGGGGTTCAAGCTGACAACTATTTACAGTATGTGCAAAAGTTAAAGGCCCAGCTAACTCATGCGTACCAACTGGCTCAAACCATGGCTGCCAAAAGAAATCTGGCCAACAAAGAAAGGTATGATAAAAGGTGAAAGCACAGGAACTCCAGGAGGGAGATCGGTGTGCTAAGAAATCTGGGACTGCATGGCAAGCACAAGATTGCTGACAGATGGCACCATCTCCTCACATTGTAGTGGGCAAACTAGATGATCTGCCAGTGTACAAAGTAAGGCCTGAGAATAATTCAAAGATGTAAAAACAATGCATAGAAATCATTTACTGCCCATTGGACAAATCTTAATTGAGTCTGAGCCCTAGAAGATGCCCCTCTGGACCAGTGACTAGAGCTGCTGCTAAGAAAAGATCAAGAAAGTCTGCACCTACAGAAGCAAAGTTAAAGTGTTCCCTCCACAAGTCCCAGTTGAGCATGACTGTCAGTCCATATCAGAAGAAAGTGAGAGTGACTTTGAATACTATCCTTCTTACGAACTGAGTCAATTGTTTGGGGCAATCCCTAGTCAATACTGGAGATGAAGCTGGGCCTTCTGGACTGTCTAAGCCCCAGCTTCATCCCTGGAGCCAATGCTCCCAGAAAGTGAAGTGCAAAGCATCAGATCAGATGAAATGGAATCATTGTGCATGGTTGAACTGTTTGAGCTTTCAGGGAGAAAATGATAAATTGGGGCAGACTGGTGATACACCGAACAAGAAGAGTATTTTGAGTGCCCTGACAGTCCACTGCCAGTGTCAAAGCTCTCCATGCAGCCAAATGTTGTGGACTCAGAAACTGTAACTCCTGGAGCTGAAAGTACCCCAAGTTCTAGCCTCTCTACCCCCATGGAGACTCCCTGACAAGTGAGGACAATGCTGAAATGAGGCTCAGAGTGCAGAGACTATAACAGTTCCCCTAGAAAGACTGGTCGACTGTAAAGCCTGTGGTGCACCTCAGTTATGATTCACTTAGGAGGCCTGTGGACTTGCCTCTCAATGTTGTCCATAAAGTGTATGTGTCCCGAGCTCATTGCCCAAACTGAGCGTCAGTGCTAACTCCAAGTTACTTGTGTTGCCTTCTAAGTATGGTGCCCTTGCCCCATCCAGCCCCAAGGTAACTGATAGGGAAGGGCCCTCTCTCTTCAGGTTTCATGTACAAGAGGTAATAACTTGAGTTATGGTACAATGTGTATGTAATACTGTGTAAAGAGTGACGTACTGCAATGTTTCAGAAATGTGTTCTTCGTAAAATGATATATTGACTGATGATTACATGTGTGAGCCTAATGCAAATGTATATGGTTGCAGTTGAAACTTATAGAGTACTTGCTTGGCGACGTCAAGCTTTCCGAAACCAGGAAGGGTGTAACCCCCTGCAAATGGGGGTTCCCAAAAGACTTCAGGAGCTTGCTTGAATGCTCCAAGCCTGAATGGTGTTTGGCATTTAAGCCATTTATCAGTGAGTGTTTTTAGAGCCTCTGGTACTGTCTCTTTAAGAGCTGTCTGCTTGCAGACATAATTAGTTGTATGGGGGACTGTGCTTCTCTGAGTACCACTCGAGCTGCTGCCAATTCACTTCATTTTGCAGTCACTAGGAGTGCAAAGGGAACCTATTTGAAAGATGTAACTGTTTGCCAGAAATTATTTAGAGTAATAATGAAATTACAGTTTGTCTAACCTGCTTTCTTTGCAGTCAGAACTGTGTCTGCTAGTTCCCCATTCAAGTTTTGAACTGCTGAACTGGACCAATCAGTGTGGGGTAAGCTAGCTCTAAAATGGTGCCTTGGACGAATCAGAACTTGGACTCATAATCTGAGCCAGCCACAAGAGGATTGTATGGGCAGTGACTCTGGGAGATGTAGTTTAGACTTCAGTGCCTTTTGGACCAACAGCAGCAGTCTATTGTGAGTGACAGCCAATCCAGTCAAGAACTGGGAGGAACTCAAAGGAAGTGCCAGTTTTGTCGGTTGGAGTTTCAGTTGAGCTTTGGCAGTGAAGAAGGAAGGAGCCCTGTGCTTTTTCAGTGTGCAGTTTTAGTCAAAAAACGTGTGTAAGGCCCAGAGTTCCGGTCTGCAGCTTGTGTAACAGCTTGTTAGGACTGAATCCGTCCTGTGAAAGAATCAAAGGATCTCTGAAGAGTAGAAACCAGGCTCACCCTGTAGAAGACTGGAGGAATTGCTGAAAATTGCATTCGGTCTGTCAGGAACTGAATCTGCTGTGTGTTCTCCCGGGTATTGTGCAGTAATTGCGATCGGGATACAGATGCAGCCTGCCTGGTATAGTGCTTTCTTTTATATGGATGTGTGAAGAGGTTTGTGTACCTCAAGTGAGCCCTGCTGACATTGAAGGACCCTATCTTATTTGGAGGTCGTGAGTACTAATTCAGGGTCGCTCCCTGTTGAATTGCCACATTAAATCCAAATGGAATTACTGTACTGCTGACTGTTTAATTCTCCTTTTCTCTGTGTGAAAGGGCCCCTACCAGCTGCCACGGTTTGGACTAGCCACTAGGGCTTGGGTACCCAGGGACAGTAACTGATAGGGATAGGCCTGTGCACAGAGCCATAGGTAGATTATTAGAGTGATAAGCTAATTAACCTGATTTCCCCCTGTCCTTGTTATATCCCCCTAAATAAATCAGAGCTGCTTGTTTCAGCAAAGTTATACTGCCTGAGGTATTTGTCTATGTTAAAGTACTATACTGTGATTGTTGCACTGTATCTCATTTCACAGGAGGTCCCAGTGCCGGAACCAGACCTGGGGGTAAGTGTATACTGTGAAGGTAATTCTGATATATTGTGTGGGCCACTAGTGGGAAGAAAGGGGGGTTGCAGTGTCCCAGAGGGCTGTGACCAAGTTAGTTTAACTATTGCAAACCCTGACCTCTGGGTGGAGGCACCCGCCATTGGATCCAGGCCCCTCAACCTGTTAGTGGCAAATCAGGCAGGGGTAGTAGCCCCTGGGATAGCGCCATCTAGGGGTTACACACATACTGAGGTGTTTCATCTAGCAGAACACCACAATATATGATACTGTACAACACACATAATGATCCCCATAACAGAAAGTCTTGTTTTTCAACCACATCCCTGGTGGTCTAGCACCCCTCCCAGCCCCAATCCCCTTTTAATAAAAAAAGGTAAAAAAAAAAAAAGTCCTTGGTGGCTAGCGATCCCTCCCCCTAACCCACAAGCAAAACAACAGAAACATTATCCACACTTCACGGCAGGGCTACACAGTGACAGTAGCTCCATTCCTGCTGAATGAGTCATGACACAGTAGGGAATGATATACGACAGACTGTCATGTTTGTTATCAAATAAAACAGCAGCTATTCTGTATTGTGCACTGGTGTATGGATATTCCCTGCTGTGTCATGACTGGTTCAGCAGGGACAGGGCTACTCCCATTGTGTAGCTACAGTGTGAAGTGTATATTCAGTAGTCGGGCAGTCCCTGGTAGTCTAGGGTCCCCCCAGTCCCAATTCTCTTTTTATAAATGAAAACCCCATCCCTGGAGGTCTACCGTCCCCCCCATGCCCAGCCCCAATTGTCTTGTTAATCCCTGGTAGCCTAGCACCTCCAACCTGTTATGTATGGTTGCTGACATTGGGGGGGCTCAGTCCCTGTGTCAGTGTTTACAAGCTCCCCCCAGCATCCCCAAGTAGCTTTATTAATATTATTTCTTTCTGAAAAAAGCTGTCCTGCAACGTCTTTTATTTTTTTGTTCTGAAAAAAAAAGAAAAAGGTCCCTCATCATTGCTGCTTTCCCCCTCCCTCATCCTGACCCTCCCACTGCGCACCCACACACCCTATACTTACCAGCCAAGGTAGAACGCAGTTATCCTATGTGGACTGAGACACATCTGCACTATTCAATGCCACACTGTGAACTGAGGAATACAGGTGAGTGCAGTATAATGAATTTCAATGGCATTTTGATCTTCTGTTCTTAACTTCACCATTTTTAGGACTTTTTTTTCCAAATTTTCAACATGGCATTTTTGGGACCCCACCTCATGAACACAGTCAGTGAAATTTTGTTATTTAGGCCTGGAAGGTGATTTCATGGTCGTTGCACGAAATCACCATTTGGGCATGATTAAGGAAATGTCACCAACAGTGTTCATGGGAAGGATTTGGAAAAAGGTCATGTTGAAAATGTGGTGAAAAAATTCCTAAAAATGACCAAGTTATGAGTGTATGTTGAAATTTTTCTGCGCACGCACATAACTTTGGTAATTTTCAATATTTTAACCACAAATTTTCAAGATAGCCAATTTTTCATACCACCTGTGGCACAGAATGGCGTTTCAACAGGGATTTGAGAATTCTTACCTAGTGGCTTCATGAGGTGGTGTCATAAGAAGGCTGTTGAAACATTTGTGTCAAAATATAAAAAAAGAATTAGATCTGTGGTGGTTGACTCATCCCATTAAGTATTTGGGCATCTTTATCTCTCCTAATTTGGAAAACTGTCCTTCTTTAAATCTGTGTCCAATACTTACTGGCCTAAGGAAGGACGTAATTTGATGGTGCCATCTTCAGTTATCTCTTTGGAGTAAGGTCCAAGCAATATGAATGGCGTTTCTCCCCAAACTGCTGCATGTTGTTTGGTATTTACCCCTTATAATAGCCAATTCATGGTGGCAACAATCGGTGGCTATCCTTTCGCAATTTTATTGGGAGGGTAAGATTGTCAGTTTAATGATTAATGGACCCTTACACTAAAGGTGGATTTTGTTCTCCCTGGTTTAAGGGCTATTATCTGGCTGTGGGTTTGTCAAATCTGGATGTGGTTACACTCCGAATTGTTGAAGTCTTTTGTTTGATGCCTTGAGTTGGAAGGTGAGTTTTCTAATTTCGTTTTTCTGGAAAATACTCTTATGTTTAAAAAGTGGAAATGTTTTTATATAAATGGAAAAAGATGTTACTTTCATTTAGTTGTAGGCAGATAAGGACAGTTTAGCTACATACTATTCATACTGTCTACCAGAGGCTAATGAATAGTCAAGTGATGTGTTACTGGATCTTGGTCTTAGGTCATCTGCACTCGCTGGGTTCACAGACTACCTGAGCCACAGAACACAGGCTGTAAAAATAGGAAACACCCTATTTGGAGAAAACAACATCACCAGTGGTGTCCCTAAGAGATCCATTCTAGGACCTCTCGCATTTACCATCTTCATAAACAATCTGCCATCAGTCTGTAAACCCATATGCAACCTCTTTTATGCAGATGACACAGTTCTTTTCACTCACAGTAAAGATATCAATGTTATCCACCAACCGCTCAGTTCTTGCCTTGCCAGACTCCAGGACTGATTTGCTTGTGAAAATAATGGTCCTTAATCTCCCTAAAACTCAGTTCATGCCATTCGGGACAATGAACAGCCTAAACAAGCTACCCACCATGTTCTACATCCTCACACTCAGTGGCTCACCCTTAGTTAAGACTGCATCCTTTAAGTACCTCGGTGTCCACTTTGATCCCACTCTGTCTTTTGAATCACATATACAGCATACTACCTCACTCCTTCATCAGAAACTAGGGTCTCTTTACAGAATTTTCCAGTTTTTAATGCCCCTTGCTAGACTCTGGATTACAATGGCAAATCTTATTTCCTCTCTTGACTACGGCTCTGTTGTCGTCGACGCCATCAACAAATCCACATTACAAAAAAGGTGTACCCTATACTATAAAATCGGTAAATTTACTTCTGGCAGTAGATCTAATGCTTACCACTGCCTAGTCCTTAACTCCCTAAAGTGGCTTCCTCCTGACCTTAAAGCCAATCTTACACTCATCACTCTTGTCAAGAAGACCATGCAACCTGGCATCTCTGCTTATCTAAAAACCAAATCTCATTCATGGATCTCCCCTCGTCCCGCTCTGCCACTAAGAACAACTTTGTAGTCCCCATATTTCAGAATAGCTTGGGACAGTGCTCTTTTAGCTACAGAGCTGCATCTATTTGGAACTCATTACCCCTCCCCCTGTCAAAAAATCCTCCATCATCCCAGCCTTTACAAAGCTTCTAAAAGTACATAATTCCTCATCTGAAGCCACAATTGCTCCAACTAATTCCCATGCCCCAAGCATTCACCTACCCCAATAAGATATGCTTACACTCGCCATCTCTCTTCCTTTCCTTGACCTTGTGACCCCAACACACTATGCACTTATCACCCCATCTGTTTTCCTTCTCCAACTTCCCCATCTCCCCTCTTTCTATTGACCTTACCTTTCTCCCTTCCCCTCGTCCTCTCTTCCACTTCCTGTTTCACGCTCTATAGTGTCTGCCACCTAACATGCAACTGAAATTGTTATCCACCTGTGTTTCCATCAGTCTCAGCATATGTAGCTCTATCGTCATCTCAAATTGTACACCCCTTTCGTACTTACTGTGTAACTATCATATTCATGACTTACGTTTCGGATTTACCCTATTGCCTGTGCTTTGCACCCGGGTCATGCCTGAAAAAAGCATTTGTTGCCAGTGCACTTACTTGGTCAACAAAGTTAAATAAATAAATATATAAATTAAATAAATAAATAAATATGTTTAGACCGATGATGTTACTAGGATTCTGAAAAAGTAGCACTCTATTGCAAAAATGTTCATCACATCTATGCATTTATTGTAGATTTTCACTCTCATACTTCCAGTGTGCCCTGTCATTCCCTAAGGCACTTGTTAAAGTCTGACCCTTCCTCATACCTTGTACTTGGTGATCATGCATATTATTTTATCTGGTCGTATTCTGATCTCACATCTTCAACCTGTATCTGCTTCCATACTATGGGCATTCTTAATACTTACTCTGGCAAAACTGAGGCAAACTGAAAGTGAGGTCTACTAACACTAGTTCTTTCACTATTCCCCACTGCTTCACATCTGCTGGGCTTTCACAGGTCTCAGATTGGCTGCTTTTAGTCTGGATCTCTCTCCTCTCCTTTCTGAGACTAGACCCCCTCTTATCTCACTCTTAGACTGCTTCTGTGATCCCACGTTTCTCCTGCTTACTCCTGCCCTCGTTTATCTGTTACCTGTTCTAGCCTTGTCTGTGCTTACTTCTCCGATGCAAACCTAGTGTGCACTGTGTCCTTATTTTGTAAGCCCTCATTTATTGTGTACAGCCTCTGATTTTTTTCTACTTTCTGTTCACCTCATTAGTGCCCATTTTTTTATTTAATTTATTGTCATGATGAGCTGTTGTCCTGCTATTGCTGACAACAGCAGCCTTTATCTGTTGCATTTGGTTGTGTGTCTCATTATGGAATTATCATAAACTGTTTGTAACTGCTATTTCCTCTGTTCCCCCCACTTCCCAATCGCACCTGAAAAAAAAGTTTCAGCTCAGTGAGCCTTTCTAAGTTACCAGACATCTTAGTGGGAACTTTGAAATACACATGGTTTGATATACATTTTCAGTTTATTGAAACGGGTTCTGCCAGCTCTTCCCTCAGTTCCTTGAGTATCCTGGGGTGTATTTCATCAGGCCCATTGCTTTGTTTACCTTGAGTTTCCCTAGTTTTTCTAGGATTCTTTCCCTTGTGAATGGTCCTGGGTCTACTGCCTTACTAGAAGTGCTGTTCCCCCCCTAGGTTGGATCCGCTACTATCTCTTTCCTTAGTAAAAACTGAGCAAAAGTGGCCATTTAGTAACTCTGCCTTTTCCCTATTGTCTTCTATGTGTCCCACTGTTTCTTTCACTATTCTGACTATGAAAAGGGTGAGGGCCAAGAGGGCAACATTTTGAAAGTACAGGAAATCAGGAAGGGGTGAAGATAAGGATATGTACATGGAGAAGTCCAGGGAGGTTACCAGACTGATCAGGGTGGCCAAGGCATCCATGGAGCTGAGAATGGAGCAGGGAATCAAAAGTAGATAAAAAGACTTCTTCTGTTACATCAGAGAGAGAGAGAGAGAAGAAGGAGCAAGGACCAGCTAGTGAGGATTAAGAAGGACAGGAAGTGGGTGGAGCAGGGGCAGAGCAGGCAGAGGCACTGAATTAATACTTCTGCCCTGTATTCACACAGGAGAAGAGGGGCAGATAACCCTGGTGAGGGGGGTGGGGGAGAAAATGACAGATGTAGGGATTACAGAGAGCAGGGTACTAGATGGGCTGAGGGCATTAAGGGTGGACAAAGCATCTGGACCTGATGACATTCACCCCTACCTGTTCAATACCTCCCTGGACATGGGATGTGTACCACAGGACTGAAGAATGGCCCATGTGGTGCCCATCCACAAAAGTGGCCTAAAGGATTAACCAGGAAACTATAGGCCAGTGAGCCAGTGAGCCTCACATCGATCATGGGAAAGCTCTTGGAGACCATCCTAAAAGAGAGGCTAGTGAACTTCTTGGAGGAAAACGGTCTCCAGGATGGCCAACAGCATGGGTCTGTAGTGGGCATATCCTGCCAGACAAATCTTGTAGAGTAGTACGACTGGATGATGTGGGAACTGGACAAGGGCCATGCAGTGGATGTCCTGTATTTAGACTTCAGCAAGGCCTTTGGTTCAGTGACACATGGGAGGTTGGGGAGGGAACTGGAATATGTGGGGGCAGGACCAAAAATGGTGAAATGGATCACAAACTGGCTAAAGGGAAGGCAGCAAAGGATAATGGTGGGGGGGACCTCTCATCACTGAGAGTGGTGATGAGTGGGGTACCACAGGGATCAGTTCTGGGACTGGTGCTGTTTGTGATTTTTTTTTTTTTTTTGCAAATAATTGTGCTTTATTAAACAATTTCCAACACAAATTACATATAAAGTATTTAGTAACATATGAAAGAATACAGTTCCCAGTTCGTAATTAATAATACAGAGAAAACCTAAAAAGAAAGGAAGAAGAAAACTCAGTTCCCCACACCCTCCCCACCATCCCCAGGCTAACCCGAATCATATTGAATCGTAGGACATCACCTGACAAACCTATATGTAAAAACAAGAAGCCACAAGGCCAGCAAATATTAAGAGGGGAGGGAAGGACAATGCCAGAGCCAAAAAGAAAAACAGGGTCGATCACCATCACAATAAATGTAAAAGAAATTTCTAACCTAATAACCATACCTGTCTTTGAGACTTTGATACAGACCACCCCAACATTGATGGAAAATCATTGAAGTATTAAAAATGATAGACTGACCTTTCTGCATTCAGTGCATTCAGGAATTCGTCCCACCATTTCCAAAATGAAGAGTCCATTCGTCTCAATGGCGTAAGGATTATCAGCTTGTAAGCCGCTACCATAGCCATACGGTATTTAACTATCTTGCTGGGTAGTTTATCATACATCCCAAATATACAGACCTCTGGATTGAAAAGCTGCCAAATCGTATAATTGGCTAATCTTTAACTTCACCAATTGCCACAATCCCGAGATTTTGGGGCAAGTCCAAACTTATGATAGGTTGATGAGGGGTCATTACAGTCCAAACATTTTGGGAAAGATGACGGTTTAACCTAGAGAGTTTGGTTGGGGAAATATAAATTATGTAGTAATTTAAATTGAATGTCTCTCAGCCTATCCTGTTTAATGTATTTATAGGTGTCGGTCCAAACTTTCTGCCAGATTTCTGGTGTCCAGCCTAAGGATAGGTTTAGATCCCAATAAGTCGGAGTCGTGGACACGTTAAAATCTCTTCTAACAGAAATATATTTATATGTCTTAGAAATTGCTCTGCCTGGCAATATAAGTTCTTTAAGTCTCCTGAACATGGATCTCAAATTATCCATCCCACAATCTTTTTGGAAATAGGAATTAAGACTACTCATTATTTGGGTTAGTTTCAAAGAAGATTGAGCTTTCACACCAAACTTTTCCACCAAGGCCTGGAATGGAAGTAACGACCCATTTGAATAAAAATCTCTAGCCCATAATTTGGCAGCTGTTGCTGTTACAAAGCTAGATATCGGTTGGTTCCCAATTACAAGGTTCGGTTTCTTAATAGAGGTTGGGATAGGTCACGATTTCTAAATTTTAAACCTTTGCATAGTATTGATGCAGCGCTTTTATATCCCATCCTAGCGGAGTGCCCTTTAGCTTGTTTCGGGACCTTAGCCCATGGGACATATAACATCGACTCTAGATCCAACTTTAAGCTTTTAATAAATAACCGATCCAAATGGAGCCCAAGAAGAGAAGTTTCTTCTTCACAGGTCCATACGGCCAATTTCGCCATGTGAATCGCTAAATAGTACATGTAAAAGTCCGGTAGTTGAAGGCATCCTAATTTACGTTGCCGAACAAGTTTATAATAGGACCTTCTAGAAGGCTTGCCATTCCACAAAAACTCAGAACAACATTTGTAGAGCGGCTTAAAAAAGGATTTAGGGAGATAGACATTTAGATTCGCCAGTGGATAAAAAATTCTTGGCATAACCACCATTTTGATCATGTTGGCCCTACCTGAAAAAGACAGTGGAAGTTTTGACCATCTATCCAGGTCTTCTTTTATTGATTTAATTAATGGCCTAAGGTTTATGTGGCTAGGGCTTCAAATTCTAGTAATTTGGATACCCAAGTAGTTTAACGATTGGGCCTGCCAATGGAGTCCCAAAGAGAGGCAACAGTCCTGAAGAAGTGGAGAAAGAGGGTATATTGATGTTTTGGTTTTATTTAGGTTATATCCAGAAAGTACACTAAAACTGGTGATTAGTTCAGTACTTTAGGAAGGAAGAAGTAGAGTTGGAAATATGCAATAACAGGTGTCAGCGAATGCTGACACTTTAAATCAGAGTCACCAATTTAATCCCTTGAACACCCTTGTTTACCTTTAGAGATCTGATTAAGGGTTCTATATATAAATTAAACAAATAGGGCGATAGTGGACAACCTTGACGGGTGCCTCTGATAGGGGAAAGCTACTGAAATTAGGTTGTTACATTGAATCATTGCTGAGGGACATGAATACAAAACTCGGATCATATGAATAAATCTAGCAGAAAAGCCCAGCTTAGCCAAGGTGGTAAACATAAAGTCCACTCCACCCGGTCGAAAGCTTTTCTGCATCCAACGACACTAGAGATGCCTCTGTGTTAGGATCCATTGACACAGAAATTAAATAAAACAGTTTCGAAGTGATCGGCCAATGAACGGCCTTCCATGAAGCCAGCCTGTTCTGGACTCAAAAGGTCATGCCAAATATGTTTTAACCTATTAGCCAGAATTTTCGCGAAGATTTTAACATCTAGATTCAACAAAGAAATTGGCCTGAAATTACCCACTAAGTTCGGGGGCTTATCGGGCTTCGGCAATAAAATAATCTTGGCCTCAAACAACGTTTTGTCTTTAATTCCGTGATCACACCAAAAGGAGAAAAGTTTGTGCTACAAAGGCACAAGGTTATTCTTAAACAGTTGAAAAAAGAAAGCTGTGAACCCATCCGGGCCTGGCGCTTTGTCTAGGCGGAGAGAATCAATAGCTTTCCCTAGTTCCACCTCCGAAATTGGGGCTACTAAATATGGGCCAACATCCTCTGATAATCGAGGTAGAGGAATACTATCCAGGAATTGTAATCTTATCAATGGTGTTGGAGGAAGATTGTTGACTTGAGTAGAGATTCTGATAGAAATCTACAAAGATTTCTAGTATCCTCCCTGGATCCGTAACCAGTTGTTCCGAGTCTGGATGCTTCAGGGCAGTCACCCACCTATCCAACGATTTTGCCTCAATTGCCAGGCCAACAATTTCCCAGACTTACTACCCTGTCCTAGGTATAGGGCTTTAACTCTAGATGCTGAGCTAATAACTTTCTCCCTCTGCTTATCTGCATACCATGTTCACAAGGTTATTAGTTTTCGCTCCTGTTCCTCAGTTCTACGTCCATCACATATAATTTCTAAATCTCTAATCTCCTTTAAACATTTGTCCAAAAGCTGCCTTGTCTTGACTTTGCGCACTGTAGCCATACATATTAGCTCCTCGCCACATGGCTTTAAGAGCTGCCAAGTTTGATCTACAGCTGTAATTGTACCCCAATTACTATTAATTGAGTTTTCCAAAAGGATCTGAATTCTCTAGAGCTTTGGGGTCCTTCAAATATTATTATTCAGGGACCAAGAATACGACCTGGGAGGTTGCAAGGGCAACAGACACACCATTTTACCGGGAGTGATCAGAAATTACGGGGCAGGGTTGAGGCCTCCCTACCCAGGATAAACTAAATTATTTGACCAAAAATAGTCAATCCTCGAGTGCGACTTGTGCACCATGAGCAGAAAGTGTATTCTGGGCATTGGGATTCTTAGCTCGCCAGGGGTCACCAACCCTAATGACGATGTAAACTCCCTTAGGGCATTCTGGGCCAGGAAGGGAATTAGTCCTTTATAATTTGATCGGTCCAACCACGTATCCTGAACTAAGTTCCAGTCACCACCCAAAATTATTGGCACATTTTTGAAGGACGCCAGAGCCAGGCCCAATTGGATAAAAAAGGCCGGTGAATCCAAATTAGGTCCATATACTGATCCTAACACTAAATTGAAACTGCCTAATCTGCCTAATACAAATATGTATCGGCCCTGTGGATCAGAAATTATTTCCGAATGGGTGAAAGGAATCCCACGGGCAATTAAAATAGCCACCCCTAGACTATTTGATGAAAACCCTGCATCAAAACTTGGCTCACCCATTTTTTCTAAAATGAGCTTAGACGGTCAGAAGGACGTGTTTCTTGCAGAAACACTATCGCTGGCTTCAAATGGGCCAAGTGGTTTAAAATAACAAATTTTTTGCAATTGTCCTTTCCTCCTTAATATTCCACGAAACAAAGTTTAGCATACTAGCCATTTCACTGCCTTAAAATTAAGAAAATATTGGGATAGCCCCCTTAACTAATCTCCCAGTCAAAAAGAAACCTCCCTGTTAATACCCTCCCTCCTCCCCATAACATATTAATACCACAACGATAAACTTAAAACCATCCTCCTGGCCCGAAGCCAACTTCTCCTTCTCTGGAACGTAGTGCCGCATAGAGATGGGTACCTTCCCCCATTTAAGAGGTAGTCTTAACCATTTGAAACTCGAATCTGCAATATCCAATTTTGAACCTAGGATTAACAAAGAACATTAACATCAAATACTTGAACTTCCAGTGAATAAAAGAAGAAACCCACTATAGTGGGAGCCAGGAACATAAAACTAACTAAATAGAAATAGGCTACTAGCCTTCCTGCAGAAACCACCAAACCTTGGGCATAAGAAAACAAAACAAAAGGAGAAAAAAATATATATCTGCCTGCCTTTATACATCTGGCCCAGGCGCAGGGTACAGGTAAAGGAAAAGAACCAAATTCAGGCTGGTGGGCCTATTGCCAAAAAGGACAGAAAAAAAAACAATCATGGCCCAAGGTAGCCCTCCAATCATGCCACAGACTTTTGCCTGATAATATGATCCCTGGCTACCATTTAATAATATAATACTAGAGCCATATAAAGGCTCCTATCCGTATGGTTCTCACAACTATGAACCTTTATATCCCTTATTACCCCCTACCCGTTAAATTTAATATAAAAGGCCCAAGACCCCTTATTAGTTCAGGCAGGAGCAGATTAAACCAAATAACTTCACTAAATTAACTATTGTAAACCTTTAACCGAGAAAAGGTTAATTCTTTGCTCCTACAAGTAAATAGATCCCGAGTTGCCAACCTGAGAATGTAAGTAACATGTATCCAGACTTAACTGTCAGCACGCCCTCTCATCAACCTGCCTAGGGGTCATACATAATGTCACATTAATGTCGTAGTGTATCATTTCCATCATGTGATGGGCCAGGTAATAAAAAACCAAATAGTTGCCAATAATTAAACATCAGTGCAGAAAATAAACTAAGAATATTAACACCAAATAAAAAAGTCCAGGCCGCTGCCTCCCTAAAGGAGAAATAGATGACTGGTCCCGAGCTTTCATCCCTTGGCAAACAGGTCCGGTAGTAAAGATTTCATAGATGCCAGTGCCTCCTCTGCCGAGTTGAACCTCTTAGGGCCATCTTTAACTGTGACTTCTAACTTCGCAGGATATAATAGGCGATGCCGGATCCTCTGCGCCCACAGCTTGGACGGATCGGGTTTGTAGCTTGCCTGGCCTGCCTCATCTTCCATGTCAAGTCCGGTACTAATCGCAGTTTCTTGCCCTCCCATTGGAAGGCGCCAGTTTCTTAACCTCCTTAAGATGTGCTCACGATCAAGATAGTTAAGAAGATTAAAATAATTGGCCTCGGTGGTTCCGATGAGGGGGTCTGGGCACTTAAGGGCTCTATGGGCTCTTCTATAATATAGTCAGGACCATTAGGTGAGGGCCCGCTGATTTTTAAGTAGCCTTTGCAGGAACAGGATGGTGTTTGGTCCTTCTTCTCCTTCTGGGAGACCCAATAGCACCAGATTATTACGTCTATTACGACCTTCTAGATCATCGAGACGATCTTCCAGTTTACTGATGCTCCTTTTGCATTCAATCACAGCAGGCCCCGATTTATCCATGGCCCTCTCAATAGATGAAATTCTCGCCTCTGTATCCGTGACTCTGCACGCTAATTGAGTTAGAGCAGGCTTAATTTCAGAGACCTCTTCTATCAATTTAAATAGGGCATCTTTGATTGTCGTCAGGTCCCCATATATTTTAGCAGGTGTAATTTCTTCCTCGGGTGGTAATGGCGACGAGCTCCGTCGCAGCCGTTTAGCTTCCAGCTCTGCTTCCCCCTCGCTCATACTGCCGAAACGGGCGTGATTCAATTTTAACTTAAAACAGTCCCGTGTTGTTGGTAGCAGTGTCCTGAGTCCTAGTAGCCCTGCAAGACGGTGCAAAATTGCAGATTCGGAGTGCTAGGGGAGGGAGACCCGAGAGCTGCTTCCTCACTCCATGCGCGTCACGATGCAACCATCCGCTGTTTGCAATTTTTATTGCAGATATCTCACATGGGATCCGGAGGAAGATCAGTCTGTTTACAGACAATACCAAGATGGGAGCTGTGGTTGATTATGTGGAGGGGTGGAAGGGGTTGCAGCAGGACCTGATTAAACTGCAAGAGTGGGCAGAAACATGGCAGTTGGGGTTCAATGCCAAGAAGTGCAAGGTTCTGCACTTCAGAGCCAGGCATCAGGGGAGGGATTACCATTTGAATGGCGTACAGTTGGGGAGCTCCACAGAGGATAAGGAACTAGGAGTGATCATTACAGAGTCTTGAATAACTGTTCAGTGCAGGAAGGCGGCAGCAAAAGTCAACAAAATGCTGGGGTGTATTGCAAGAGGGATTTCCTCCTGAAAGAGGGAAGTTATCCTATCCCTGTATAGGTCATTGGTTAGGCCCCATCTAGAGTATTGAGTGCAGTACTGTTGCCCATTCCTGAAGAAGGATATCAGATTGTTGGAGGATAACAGTGAAGAGCCACAAAGATGATCCATGGATTACAGAGCAAGCCCTATGAAGACAGGCTGGGAGAGTTGAATATGTATTCACTGGAGGAGAAGAGGGATAGGGGGATATGATCGAGTCCTTTAAGTATCTGAAGTCAACAAACAAGACCAACACAGATCAGATTTTCCAGTTGAGAAGGGGGAAGGACACGAGAGGGCATGAACTGAGATTGGAGGGGGGAAGATTCAGGAGGGAGATGAGACATTTTTTAACTGAAAGTGTGGTGGACAAATGGAACACCTAATCAGATGAGATAGTGTCCTGTAAGACGGTGGGCAGTTTCTAGAGGGGTTGGGACAGGATAAAGGGAAGGGATACTGGGAAGAGGGGGGCAGGATGGGCAGCTGTGAGATGAAGTGCTAGCTAAACACTAGAACAGACTCGATAGACAATGAGGTCTGTTTCTGCTAGCAATTTCCTATGTTCATATACCCACTCCCTTCCTTCTTCTTCTTTCACTGATATATCTAAAGAAAGGTTTGTCCCTCTTCTTTACCCCATTAGCTATCTTTTTCTCTGTTTTTGCTTTTGCTAGTCTGATTGTCTTCCCTGCTTCCCTCAACTTTTCCTTGTATGTATCCCTGTGTTGATCAGTTTTAGTGTTTTGTACCTTTAAAAGCTACCTTTTTTTCTCAGATTTTGGCAGCCACTTCCTTGGAAAACCAAAGTGGTTTTCTCCCTCTTTTTTTTTTGTTTTACGCACTCTTTTTAGGCACTGATTTGAGGCTTCGGTTATAGCCATCTTGATTCTTATCCAGTGTTCCTCTAGCCCCCCCTTCTCCCGCTTACTGTGCCTTGAAGGTTCTGTTTAAGATGTTCCTTCATTTTATTAAAGTGTGCCCTCTTAAAGTCCAGGACATTAGTTTTGGAGTGTTTAGTTTCCCCTACTTGTATTCACCTGGAACCACACCATGCAGTGTTCGCTGGTTCTGAGATGAATACCGACTGTTACTTCCGAGATGTTTTCGCTGTTCATGAGTAGAAGATCAAGGACCACTTCCCCTCTAGTTGGTCCCTTGATTAGCTTCCTTAATCCTTATCCCCTTAGAGTATCAAGAAAGCTTTTCCTCTTCATTGAGTTTGCTGAAAATGCTTTGATTTCAAAAAACAAACATCAGAACCTAGCTAAACAGGACCTTGCAATCCATCTAGTCTACCCATTTTAGAGTAACTACCCTCCTCTCCTATTTACTGCCGAGTGCTATGATGCCGTTGTATTTATCCCATGCATGTTCAAAACTTCCAACCACCCTGGTGTAACATGAGGATGTTCTTCTTCATGGAGAGAGTGGTGGACCCATGGAACAGTCTCCCACGGGAGGTGGTAGGGGTCAGGATGGTCAGATGTTCATTGTTTAGTTTGCTTCAGGCAAATACCTTTTCTGGGCATCCGAAATCCCAGGTGCCCAGCTTAGGGAGAGGAGCACTTCCCTCACATTCTCTGCATGAGAATGGAGGGTATTTCTTGTCTTCTGCAGCCGCAGCTGAACTCGCGCTGCCGGCTGCAGTATGAACTAGGAGCTGCCATTTCCCTGGTGATTGGTGGCAACCCCCCCATAGTCCACTGCCATCTCTAGCAATTTGTCAAGTTGTCCTGGTGTCTATGTGCACCCTGCCCCCACCCTTCCAATCTCTGTCCCCTTAATTTTATAAAATTTTCCTGGTGTCTAGTGGCACCGCCCACCCACCAATCAACCTTTTTGTGATTTCCCTGGTGTCTAGTGGCACCCTCCACCTGCCGATCGCTGTATTCACCATGCATTATCATAATTGTATAGCATGGAAATACTGTACTGCTATGAACATGATTTCCCTGTGAGTTTTTAGTCAGTTTTTAGCCTAGTTTTTGGGAGGGTGGAGGTCACCTGACTCGGGACATTACCAGGGTATAATTGTAGAAGCTCCTAGCAAGTAGGCGAGATATCTGGCTGTGTATGTACTGTATAACTGCCTTTTTGGTGGTGAGCCAGCAGTACCAACCTGCAAAAAGTGTTTACATTGCTTGCTGGCAGTGTTACAACTCCTGCACGAAGTAGAGGTAGGCAGTAGGCTGGAAGGATCATCCTTCAGAACTACAGGGGTTTGTCTATACCTCTTTTTACATCGATATTGATCTGAGGTGCTTTTAAAAAGGCAATAGTGCCTTGCACAGATTTCCCTGTGAGTTTTTAGTCAGTTTTTAGCCTACTTTTTCGGAGAGTTGAGGTCACACAACTCGGGACATTTCCAGGTCATAGGGTATAATTGTAGAAGCTTCCAGTAAGCGGGTGAGATATCTGGCTGTGTATGTAATGTGTGACTTCCTCTTTGGTGGTGAGACAGCAGTACCAGCCTGCAAAAAGTGTTTACATTGCTTGCTGACAGTATTAAAACTCCTGCGTGAAGTAATGGTAGGCAGTAGGCTGCAAACAGGAAGTGAGCTGGGAACTGTAGTTTGGGGATCATCCTTCAGAACTACAGGGGTTTGTCTATACCTGTTTTTATCTCTGCACTGATCCGAGGTGCTTTTTAAAAGGAAATAGTGCCTTGTACAGCTTTCCACATGGGTTTTTAGTCATTTTTTAGCCTAGTTTTTTGGAGGGTGGAGGTCACGTGATTTGGGACATTTCCAGGACATGGGGTATAATTGTAGAAGCTCCCAGTGAGCGGGCAAGCTCAAGCGGGCAATACGCATGGAGATGTGCTCAGAGACACTCGTGTCTTAACGTATGTCATGTGTGTTTACCGGGGACAGTGGAAACAAGGTAGGAATATCTTGCTTTTTATATCAGTGGTTAGAAATACAGTACATTCTACACTGAATAAGCTGATTGTAAATCCAGAGTGACATTATCATTTCCATTTAGGCCCATTTTAGATAGTCCTCATCCTTAATAAAAAAAAAAAAAGGATTATGGGTGATACCATAATGACCTTGGATGGTGAGATGGGGTTCAAGTGCATAAGCTGTAAAATGTACAAACTGATGCAATCAAAGCCTAGTGGGGAGATCTTTATTTGTGAAAAGTGTGTCAATAATAGTGTGCTAGCCAAAGACATCAAAACATTTTATTTATGTTTTAGTCTTTGGTAACTGGGTAAGGCCCACTAGGCACAAGTGCCTGTTTTCAGGGGTGACCTGGGATCACTGGGCAGTTAAGTGACTTGCTTAGAGTCACACAGTATGCCAGTGGAGGTTGTGAGACTCAAACCAAGGTCTGGTCTGCTGAATGTGCCAAACTTGTTCACAGCTCATTACTCTAACCTCTAGGCTATACTGCCAGCCCAACATTCTACACTAGATTGCTACAACTTGAACAAAGTCAAGTGGATATGGCAGAAATGGTCAGAAATATAAACTCTGACACCCGTCTCGCTGGTCTCACCAACAAAACATTTACAAAATATAGTGAAGACACGAAACATTGAATTTCCTAATTCTCAAATTCAAGTCCATCAAAACAGTCAAAATAAAGGTGATTCATGCCAGATTCAAACATATGCACAACATAACCTCAAAAAAGAAAGAAAAGAAGAAAGTGAGGATGGGGACATACTTGATGAATGGGTTACAGTCCAACATAAAAACAAGCATAAAATCAATCAGTCAATCAATCAATCAAAACTTTATTTAACCAGGCAGATTCATCATTGAGCAAGCTCATTTTCAAGATGGTCCTGGCAGAGAGGAACAGAGCAAGGAATAATACAATTGGACACTTAGTGCAGGCTGGTACATAGAGTTAAAAAATAGCAACAACAACATCAGATAATGCAGAGTGTGCAGATTGTTAACAAATTAAATTAAGGGTACACCAACGCCTGGGCTGGATACTAAACAAAGCAATAGAAGTAATAGGGTGTGGTTAGAAGATTATATTAACAATAGAACAAGAAGACATGAGCGGACCGACCAGGAGGGTTGATCCTTTGCGGGGAAGGATGGGGGGAAGGGGGTTTCAGGAGGAGGATGTCAACACTAGAGGTAGAGATGACAGGAACATAGTAAGGCCGGGGGTGAGAAGAGTATACAGAGGGAGATGTGCAGAGAAGTGCTGGAGTTGTAAGTAAGTGCTAAGTAAAAGGGGCAATAGGGCAACTGGTGTTAATATCCCAATACATAATAGTTTTGATCACCTAATAGCACTTTCAGATGAAGGTGTTTTGAATTCCACTGCTTCTGATTACAATGATCAGTCTCCTGAAACTTCAATAGCTGACATGCTTGCTACAGAATCCCTTGATTATGTAGATTCAGCTGCATCAGTTGTTAACAAAAGCATTCAGTGTAAAAATCAAGCAACACTGTTAGCCAATGCCACCTTGCAAGGAGGCAATTTAACACCTAGTGCCCAGGCTTATACAGTACTTCTCCTCATGGAGACCCCCTCCCCCAAAATTCTGAGTTGGTAAATCAGAGACAGGGATTTGTCCTGGGCAACTCAATTATTAAGTATATGGACTGGACTGTGTGCGGAAAAGACAAGCAAAATAGGACGTAGTAGTTTCAGGGGAGCAAGAATTAGGGACATTACCTGTAGGACAAAGAACATTTTGAATAACGCAAGAGACAGGCCAATGGTAATAGTACATGTAGGTACTAATGATGTGAACAGAGTAAACCTTGAAGACATACAGATAGACTATACTGATTTAAGCAAAACATTAGAAGAAAGGGGATGTGAACTCCAAATATCGGAAATACTACCAATACTAAGAGCAAATCACTATACTCAGAAGAAATTAAAGAGTATAAATGAATGTTTAAGGAAATGGTCATTGTCCAAAAGTATTCCCTGCATTACTCATTGGGAAAGATTTGAAGGGGGCTCCCAAAAACCCTATGTTGAAAATTTGGTGAAAAAATTCCCCAAAATGACTGTTTTATGAGCATGCATTTCGCAGTTCCTATGCACGCTCATAACTTTGAGAAGTTTTAATATTTTCACTCTGATTTTCAACATTGCCATTTTACCACACCTTCCTATGAACAGAACAGCTGTCACTTTTCACATCTTGCCTGAAATGTGTTTTTGCACATGTAGGGCACAATGGTGCGGTCGGTGTGTGATATCAATGTTCAGGATAGATTAAGAAAATCACAGTGACACTGTTCATGAGCAGAGGCCTTACAATGCCTATGTTGAAAATTTGGTGACAAAAGTTCATAAAATGACTGTGTTACGAGTGTGCGCAGTTTCCACGTACCCCGTAACTTCACGAATTTGTAATACTTTCACTCCAGATTTTCAACATTGGCATTTTTACACACCTCCTTATGAGCTGTACAGCTGACATTTTTCACATCCTGGCCGAAATGTGTTTTCACACTTCCAGCACAGAATAGCGCGGTCGCTGTGGGAAATCAGTGTTTGGGACAGATTAAGAAAATCACAGTGATACTGTTTGTGAACTGAGGTCCCAAAATGCCTACATTGAAAGTGTGGTGTAAAAAATCCCCAAAATAATTACAGGTGTGCGTTGTGCAGTTTCTACGCACGCTCGTGACTTCACCAGTTTTTTTATATTTTTGCTCCAGATTTTCAGCATTACCATTTTTTTACACCTCCTTACGAACTGTATACTGTAGCTGTCATTTTTCACATCCCATTTGAAAATGTGTTTTCGCACCTGTGGCTCCAAATGGCACAGTCACTGTACAAAATCACCTTCCGGCTAACGAAGTGATAGTGTCACTGTTCATGCGTTGGGGTCACAAAAAGCCCATGTTGAAAACTTGGAGTAAACATACCAAGATATGCCCAGGGTGTTAGGGTTTCTGACCGTAATGTCTTACCCTGTAGGGACTGACAGGCATCAGGGGTGTGACTTGGGATTGTTGACAGTAATGCTCATGCCATTCTACCCCCAACCCCACCCTGCAGCCAGTGACAGGCATCGAGGTGCACCTTGGACTCTTTGGCCCCAGAGTTCACCCCATTCTCCAATACTGCACCCATTTCAGCGTATTTCCTTATGGAATGAGGTGAGTGTAAAGCTCAAACACCTCAAGGCACACCTTGACACTTGTAAGTGTCTGCAGGGTAGGGTGAGGTGAAATGTCATGACCGTTATGGGTGATGACCCAAAGGCACACCCCAATACCTGTCTATCTCTGCAGGGTGGGGGTGGAGTTGGCATCAGTTCAATACTTCACTGCCATTCCTATACTGCATCTCTCTAACTCCTGCACTTCCACTGCTAATGCCAGCAAGCAACATTCGGCATTGACAAATGCTTGTTGCTGTTAATATATGAGAATAGTGATTTTTTTTAGTTTTAGAGTGAGCTAATTTTGGTTCAAGTCTGATTTTGGATTGCTTGATTTCTTTCTTTAAAGATTTAACAGCATTTTTGTAATTAAGGTTGTTAGATTGATTTGGATTGATTTTACATTTTTTAAAGGACTTCTCTTTTTTTGTGATTAGTTTATGAATAGATCTTGTAACCCCAGATAGGGATCTTGCCCTTTTTGTTGTATTTATACTTAATTGGAACGTATAGATGTTCAAGTCTTAATATGGCATTTTTTTTAATTTTTCCCATGCTTCATTGGTTGTAATATTGACAAAATGTTTCTCCCAGTTGATTATATTCAGAGCATCATTAGTTCTTGTAAAGTTTGCTTTTCATAGTTTCTGTAAGTAGTGAGGTTATTTATAGGAGTAGTTTTGTAATTAAACTGAATAGAATAGAATTGTAGTCATTGCTACCTATTGGGCTCAAAATTTGGATGTCAGAAATATTAGGCTCTAACTTAGTAATTAATTAATAAATCTAAGATGTTTTTGCCTCTTGTATTGCCCATACTAATTGTTCAAGACCAGTGTCAGTTATGAGAGAGGTAAACAATTTCTCATGATCAGTTTTACCAGTATTAATGTCCCAATTAATATTAGGCATGTTAAAGTCACCAACTATCATGAGGCTCCCCATGTCTGCCATGTGTGTAACAGTGTTAATCAGAGAATTAGTGTACAATAAGTCCTTAGAAGGAGGTCGATAGCAAACACCAATTGTTAATTTAGATTGATTCTTGGGATGAAGTGAAACCCAGATAGATTCTATATCAGATAGTTCAGAAATCTCATGTGAAGGTATGTCATTAGGAACGTATAAGCAGACTCCACCTCCTGTTTTATTTGTTCTGTCTTTATGATTAAGTTTGAAGTTAGAGATATTTTTAATCCAAGCTGAGGTAGGGTCCCACCATGTTTCAGTGGCAGCTAGGCTACTTAGATAATAGAGAATGCATTTAGTCTCTAATTCAGACATTTTAAGATTATTTTTTTTATTTTCTTATTTAGTTGTTTAACCAGGTATAGCACACTAAGCTGGAAGCTTTTTGACAGGAGCGACCTGGGAGCACAAGGAGGTTAAGTGACTTGCTCAGGGTCACACAGTATGCAAGTGGAAGATGTGGGATTCAAATCCAGGTCTGGTCTGCTGGATGTCACCAGAATTGCAGCTCAGAGCCTTATATATTTAATGATCTTGCATTGAATGTTAGAATATTATGATTAACTATGGATTTACTATTATTCCCAAGTATAAGAGAAAAGGGAACATTCCCTTTCTCCCCCTGGTTAGTTAGTTTAAATTAGGCAGTGTGGTCAGAGAGTTTATTGCAGAAGATATGGATTTTCCCAAGAGGGCACTTCCCTTGTGTCTTCTTTTCATGTTGGCTTGCTTATCTTCCTTTACTTGTTCATGTTGATTAAATGTTTTTGTTTTAATAATAAAGAACACCTTTTCTAGCATACCAAATGCTGAGGGTGATTATGTAATGATCAGACGTGGTATAAGCACGTTGTCTAGCAACACTTAGCAACACAATATCATCTTTTTAATTTTTTTCTAGTTGATTACTATTGTTTACTCATGCAGTAGTGCAGTATTGGCATGAAGAATGCAGTACTGAGGATTAGAGGACTAACACTATTGATTGCTATCTTGGGAGACACTGACCAACTACTTACCGCGCCATGCTCACATAAGGTATTTATTACTTAGACAACGTATTTTTGATTAATTTTCCCACACTGGTTATAGTTAAAGTAAAAGGGCACTTCTTCACTGAGCATCACTACACAGTATAACAGGGCATTGGGGAAGGGAAGGGGGTAATGCTGTAGTATACAGTATGAGCACCAGAAAACAATAAATGCAGTGTGTAAGTGTAGGGTAGAGAATGTTCACTGTCACTTATTTTTTGCACAGCAATACTGATATGTGAACATAGCAAAAATTAAAGAACAGTGAACATTACCTATTCTGCAGTGTCATAAATAGAGAACAGTCATTTTTTCCATAAAACCATACATTACAATATATCATGCATGTTGTATTCAAGGAGCTCCAGAGAATCACCAAGTATGTAACCAGGTTACCTTTCGATGTAGACCAATATAAAAAAACACTCATCACCTTGACCAGTTAAATACATTGTCCATTTGCTTGCACATCCTATATACACAAATGATTACCTTGTTTTCATGATGACAGACAAAACTTGATGTCTGAATGGTGGTTGAGGGATCTTGCAGAGTGCCCCATTAAAAATAAGCATCAAATTAAACATTCACAAAAGAGAAAACACACACACACACACACACGACTTTGCAAATGTGTTTCAAATAACAATAATACTGTATACATATTTGCAGAGTGTATATTGTGCATTGTCTCACATCTGTCATAACTGTAACAATTTCACTGTGTGCCATACACCATGCACTAAAGTAACTGTATATTATAAAAATGCTGATGATGAACAGTATGGTTTTGGAGATGACAACTGAGTGACAAGATTTTGAACAAATCATTTCTATTTTTTTCCCTTTTTCTAGCATCTCTTTTTTGCAGTCCAGACTAGTATGCTTATCATCTTTATAATACTCAGTCAATCTGATGGAGGGATGAAATTCTTTCATTGATAATGAAGCTAATCAATGGAATCTGAAATTAATATTGGTCTGCGATCATCTGTGTGTCTGTATTTTATAATGCATGCAACTCTTTCTAATTTAGTGCAAGATTATTTAGCTATGCAGTTCCAAAGAATTTGAACACCCTTCCACATATCCTGTATGAATGTGCCAAGTCTTTCTTTTTGTTTGTTTGTTATGATTGCATAGCCCAGGGCTATGCTATTGCTAACCTATTGGGAATGAAGAAGTTAGGGGTCTGACTGGAATCGTATGGCAGGAATTGATGTTTGGACTGTATTTTGCATCACATTTTTGCAGGTTGAGGTCATTTTCCCTTATATCAAGTTTAGCACGGTTAGAAGTCCAACTTTTATCCTAAATAATGACCAGAATCATACAACATTCGTATTTCTATTTAAGTTAAATATCGCTGATTGTTTCAGCGGCCCCATCTGTAGTACAGAGTGTTACTACTTTAGCTGAAATTGTGTGCTACAGAAAGAGCTGTTTTAAAACCTATCAAGAAACTTGCACTACTAAACAGCATTGACAGTTGCATGAGTCGCTTCCAATTTGCAGGATGCATGAGCACAGAAAAATGTCAGAGTCACATAAAAGTATGAAAAACAATGTTTTTACCAACAGTCTTTACAGATTGTCTAAAAACAAACTGAGGAATTCAGTTGTGCACACCGAGTACAGGTGCAAAGAAGGGTTTCATGTGTGCCACAAGGACAAGACAACCCCATACACTGTCGCCTCTACCAATGCTTCATCAAGGGGAGTTATTTTCGACACAATATTACACTACTAAAGAACAAGCAAAAACATGGCTAGAATTCATTTAAACATAAAACAATCCCATTTAAATGTTTTTGATTATAGTAGCTTATTCATTATCATTGTAATTCTTTATCACTATTTTTGCCAGTATTTTGTGTGCTGAAATGAAGTAATCTGATTGTCTTTTTTCCCCCTGCAATTAATTAGTGGTGTTTTGAGAGTGTGCTCTTTTTTTCAGTCTGCTGGATGGTAAGGACTATGTTTCCCAAGTTGGATCTCCATTTTTGCCAACTTTTTTATTGTCATTTGTATTTGTCCATCCCCCCCTCCCCCAATACTTTAGCAGTCTATATGATAATACTGTTGGTGCTACATTGCCTTCTTTTAGGAATTATTCTATCTCCCCTCGAGTGTTTCAAATCTACTGTTCAATATATAGGGTCTTCTTGTCCTTTTTTTATTTTATTTATTTATTGACTGATTCCCATTATTAGTCTGCAGTGAACTCAGAGGCCCGGATATTCAAACTGCGCCAGGCTGTGGCGCAAGCTTAGGCTCAGCTCAACTTGGCTGTGCAGGGGTTTGGCCTGGGCGATATTTAACGGAGCTGCGCCATGGCTCAGCAGCTTTGAATATCGCACCCTGGCAACCCCCATTGTGCATGGCGCAGTGGCACTGCACCAGCGCAAGTGGCCAGAGAGGAGTGTGGAGATGCTCTAGCGCAAGTTCCATTGCGCCATGCACAGCACCTGCGATATTCAAAGGTTGACATGCAAATAGGGCCATAATGTATGCAAGGCACACATGGGGCCATTTGCATGTCATTATGGCACCATTTGCATGCAGGTGCGCCGATCCCCGATGACTTGCGCTCTGGCACTTTCCCTAAGTTAAGCAGCCGCCGGGGACCGACGCCCCCCTACAGCCCGATCGCGGGCATCTGTAAAAATAAGAAACCTTCCTATAACCCTGGTGGTCCAGTGGACTGCTATGTTCCCAATCGCGGGCATCTGTACAAATAAACCTGTCCAATATCCCTGGTGGTCCAGTGGACCGCTTTCTGCCCTATTGCGGACATCTGTATTAGTAATAAAAGACCCCCGTCCAATATCCCTGGTGGTCCAGTAGACCACTTTGTGCCCGATCGTGGGCATCTGTATTAGTAATAAAAGACCCCCGTCCAATATCCCTGGTGGTCCAGTGGACCGCTTTCTGCCCAATCACGGGCATCTGTATTAGTAATAAAAGATCCCCGTCCAATATCCCTGGTGGTCCAGTGGACCGCTTTCTGCCCAATCATGGGCATCTGTACACAAAGAAAGGACCAATATCCCTGGTGGTCTAGTGGTACCCCCCTCCCCACCCGCCCACTGAGCCCCACCACCTCCCCGGGTCAGCGGCGGGTGGCAGCACCCCACCCGCCTGCCACCCCACTGCCCACCGACTGACAGCTCGGTAGAGCTGCACTCCCATTGGTTCACAGCGTGCATCTGTAAAAATAAAAAACCTTCCTATAACCCTGGTGGTCCAGTGGACTGATATGTGCCCGATCATGGGCATCTGTACAAATAAACCCGTCCAATATCCCTGGTGGTCCAGTGGACCGCTTTCTACCCAATCGCGGGCATCTGTATTAGTAATAAAAGACCCCCATCCAATATCCCTGGTGGTTCACAGCGTGAACCAGTGGGCATGCAGCCCTACTTAGCTGTCAGTCAGCAGGCAGCGGGGGCGGCATGCGGGTGGGGTGCTGCCTCCCACCGGCTGACCGGGGGGGAGTGGAGTGGTGGGGCTCAGTGGGCAGGTGGGGAGGGGGTACCCACTAGACCACCAGGGATATTGGTCCTTTCTTTGTGTACAGATGCCCGCGATCGGGCAGAAAGCGGTCCACTGGACCACCAGGGATATTGGACGGGGGTCTTTTATTACTAATACAGATGCCCCGCGATCGGGCAGAAAGCGGTCCCTTGGACCACCAGGGATATTGGACGGGGGTCTTTTATTAATAATACAGATGCCCGCGATCGGGCAGACAGTGGTCCACTGGACCACCAGGGATATAGGACAGAAGTCTTTTTACAAATGCCTACGATCGGGCATGGGGTGCCAGGTGCAGCCGGAACTCGGGTGGCCACCCAGAGGTGGCAGCTGCCGTGTTGCGCCCTGCAATGTGGCAGCTCACCTGTGGGTGGCCATCAGTCATTCTTTTTTTTTTGGGCTTAACTTTGTGCTGGCGCAGGTAGGGGTTGTGCATGCATGGCTCTGCACATCCCGCGCTGAATATCGGGCTGTGCAGGTTATGCATGGGCACACCCCCCCCACCTGTGCCTGCATACATTACTGATGCTCTCTGGCACATCGGGATTTGTGCCATGCACTTTTCCCTTTTGAATATTGCGCCAGGGCGCATCAGTGGGTTGCGCATGGCGCAACACTGTTGCGCCATGCACAACCCTTTTGAATATCTGGGCCAGAGTGTGCACTATTAATTTCTAGACTGTTCGCAGGGTTGTCATTGAGTTTTATCGTGCACCTCATTTTTTCCTGCCTTTTCAACATTTTTTCCTTTAATCCCCCACCCCTCTTGCCCGATGTGCACGTACCATACTTGTGACTATAGATGGTGCCCATATATGGTTTATTTCAGGAGCATGTGTTTTAATGGCTATTCCTTCATAGTCCTGGTTGCGGGACAGTAAATTATTGTATGCATTATTATTTATCAGCATTATACACAAGAGTGTTTAGATTTACTCTATCTGTATTACGGTTTACCCAGGATGTGATTGATAAGTCTGCAGTACTATTTTGACTGTGCACAATATATTGTTATGTCATTTCACAAAGGTGTTTTTGCCTTTCATGCTGCACCTCTATTTTTCTGCCTTCTCACCTAGTCCATACATACATATATGCATCTATGGAGGCATGGGGGCCAGGGCACAGGCAAATAAGGAAATGATTATACTCTCAAAAAGTAAGGAAATAAATTGTAGAAAACTGCATTAATGCTCTGGTTAGGGTTAAAGTTACAAAAGTAGGAAATGTGACATTAGGGTTTCCAACCCTAACACCCCACCTCTACCCTGCATACACCAACAGGTGTTGGGTTTGTGCCTTGGGGTCATCAACTCTAACACTCACCCCATTCCTTTTTTTTTTTTTTGGTAACTATGTTTACACCACCAGCACCAGAACTCTCTTGAGCTGCTCCACTCACCGGATCCGCTCTACCACCTGCTGTGGACCCTGCCTTCTTCAAAGTTTTTACTGTCTCCCTGAGCCCTGGGTGGCTATGGGCCCAAGAAAACTGAAGGGTCAGAGGCAGGGAACCAGCATTGGGCATGTGGTGGTCCGGCACTGGGAAGGCCATCGCCTACCCAGGCTGGAGGTTTTTTTTCCATGATCGTCCGCAAAACCCCTCCTCCCTCCAGAGCATGGCACTCCCCTGATGCCATGGCACACAGCAACCCTGCCAGCATCTGCCATGCTCATCCGGATGTGCGGTCCCCATCCTGCAATGACCCCGCTCTCTACCGGTGGCCACTGGGATGCTGGACAGGCCTACCATCTACCTCCCAGGACAGAAGAGCAGCCCATCAGATGCTCAATCCTCCCCCTCCCCTTCCAACCCATGGCACCCAAGCTTGCTCCTGAACTCAAGTCGCCAGCGTGGCACAAGGTGTGGTGTCCAGCACCTCAACCCTCAGCGCCACTGGGCCAGCCACTCACCCCATTCCATAAGTAAATAATCTGAGATTGGTACAGTATAGGAAAATGGGGTGAGCATTAGGGTTGATGACCGCAAGGCACACCTCCAACACCTGTTGGTGTGGGGAGGGTAGGGGTGGGGTGTTACGGTTGGAATCCCTAATGCCACATTTCCCTACTTTTGTCACTTGAACCCTAACTAGAGCATTAACAAATTTTTTGCATTTTATATGTAAGTCACTCCTTTAAGGGGGGCTTTCTAATAGATAACCTGCTCTCCTCCTGTGGGTCAGCCCATTAGGTGGGGCTGGCAGTAGGTGTCCACCCTGTGGGTGTGTTTTCCTGTACTCTGCTGTTATTTAAAGGGGGAAGTAGAAGGGTTGAGAGGCCAGTGGAACATCAGCATACAAGCTGGGCCATTGTTCAAGCCCCAGCCCGGTAGTTGTGGCTTAAGCCCATCGACACTGCTCTGTACTCAGGTTAGTTTTGGGAGGGCTGTTTAGGGAGTGCAACCATGGGATGGGAGCCCATTCAGTGATGGGAGCTGTGGCCCTGAGGAAGATTATGGTGTTGGCCCACCCTGTGCTCTGCGGCACCATGGTGGGCCTGAGGCCTGTCCTATTTTATTGGTGAATGTCAGTGGGAGTGCCATCGTGGTGGCAGAGCCACAGCATGGTCATCTTGTGGCGGCAGCACTGGGAGGCTGTACCCATGTGGCATGCTGCTGTTGGTTTGTTGGTGGCCTGCTGGGAGAGATTTTGCTGGACCCACCTTGCCCATGTCTGGGGTGGATCCTGCTTTGGCCTGAAACTGCAGGATGATGGCATAACTGCAAGGAGGGAGCCAGTTGTTCTTGAGCACTCCCTGGCATGTGTTTGAGCATGGCCAGCCTGTGAGGCTGTATGGCCAGTAAGGTGTCCCAAGGGGGAAGTTATTTTGTGAGCCCTGGTGTTTGTGGCATGTATTTTGGTGTGCCACTGTTGGAGGCGGTGAGAAATAGATGGACACACGGACACAGGAATCAAGTGTAGCAAGGCTAAAGAAGTGCTAAGCTGGTTCTTTATTAAAGGTTAACAAACAGAAAGAGAGGACTTTATATGACAAAATAAAGAAAAATAAATAACATCCAAAATCTTCGGTGACATTACAGCATCATGACTTTTCAGCTTCAGAAGATTGCTACAAGCTGGGAAAATATCCCAACCTTCCTTTGAGATCTGAAAGAGGCTTGCAAATCTCCCACACCAGGGGCAATACTATGCTGAACCCACAATTGCTCTGATCTGGCTATCTAGCTTGCTTCCCTTTATACTTGGAAAATATCAGGTGACCAACTTAGACTCCGCCCATTCAGTCTTTTCAAATGTAATTCTTTCAAAACATCTTATTTTTAATGTACAAACATTAAAGCATAACATGTAAACACATCTTGGTACATTCAGATGTCTAAAACCAAATAATAGTTTTTTATTAACAAAATTAAAGTGCACTTCGGGAGTTGGCCCCTCCCCAGGGGTGTAGCCAGGAATTTCTGAGCTACACACCAAGTAGACTCGTCACTGCTAGCCGCCGCCCCCCCCCTTTCGGGTGAGCTACCCTTCCCCCACCATCCATGCCCCTTTCAGGGGGGGTGTCATTTACTGTGTTGTATGCCAGCACCCCACCACCAACAGGTGTCAGACTTACAGACTGGCTTTTGGTTGCAATACTGCATTGTGACAAGCCTCTGTACCAGATTGGCCAAGTTACAATGTTGCATTGCGACAAGCCTCTGTACCACATCAAGGTAGCCAGTCCCACAGAGGTCCATTCACACTAGCCAGCCACCAGACTAGCTTTTAGTTACAATGTTGCATTGTGACAAGCCTCTGAACCAGATTGGCTTAGTTACAATGTTGCATTGTGACAAGCTTCTGCCATATCAAGGTAGCTGGAGGTCCATTCACACTAGTGTCTTAATTTTACACTATCCAGTCACTATCCACCAACACAGAAGGCCCACATCCAAGCTCCCACACCAGCCACTAAAAGCCCCAAGTCTGAGAACCCAAAAGGTTCATTAAAAGGTTCATTACATTACCAGTTTAGATGTAAGCAAGATCCAAATACTCACCCAGTCCACACAGCATGCATGCCAAAATCAACTGCTGAAAACACACAATTAGTGCAAGTAACAGCTGAGACCTCAGCCGCACATTCAAGTCCATCTTCCACTCACAGCCAAAGTAGTGAACCACCACTGCAAGTGGCCACATACCCACAGCAGTGTTACAATGAGTGCAAGTAGCAGCTGAGCCCTCAGCCACATTTCATGCTCTTCTGCCCACTCACAGCCAAAGTAGCTTAAACCCACCACTGCAAGTGGCCACATACCCACAGCAGTGTTACAATGAGTGCAAGTAACAGCTGAGCCTCAGCCGCACATTCATGCCCATCTTCCCACTACCAGCCAAAGTAGTCCGAACCCACCACTGCAAGTGGCCACATACCCACAGCAGTGTTACAATGAGTGCAAGTAACGGCTGAGCCCTCAGCCACACATTCATGCCCATCTTCCCACTCACACCCAAAGTAGTCCGAACCCACCACTGCAAGTGGCCATATACCCATAGCAGTGTTACAATGAGTGCAAGTAACAGCTGAGCCCTCAGCCACACATTCATGCTCTTCCCACTCATAGCCAAAGTAGTTCGAACCCACCACTGCAAGTGGCCACATACCCACAGCAGTGTTACAATGAGTGCAAGTAACAGCTGAGCCCTCAGCCACACATTCATGCCCATCTTCCCACTCACACCCAAAGTAGCCCAAACCCACCACTGCACGTGGCCACATACCCACAGCAGTGTTACAAGTTGTGCAAGTAACGGCTGAGCTCTCAGCCACACATTCATGCTCTCCTGCCCACTCACACCCAAAGTAGCCCAAACCCGCCACTGCAAGTGGCCACATACCCACAGCAGTGTTACAATGAGTGCAAGTAACAGCTGAGCCCTCAGCCGCACATTCATGCCCATCTTCCCACTCACACCCAAAGTAGCCCAAACCCACCACTGCACGTGGCCACATACCCACAGCAGTGTTACAATGAGTGCAAGTAACAGCTGAGCCCTCAGCCGCACATTCATGCCCATCTTCCCACTCACAGCCAAAGTAGTCTGAACCCACCACTGCAAGTGGCCACATACCCACAGCAGTGTTACAATGAGTGCAAGTAACAGCTGAGCCCTCAGCCACACATTCATGCCCATCTTCCCACTCACAGCCAAAGTAGTCTGAACCCACCACTGCAAGTGGCCACATACCCACAGCAGTGTTACAATGAGTGCAAGTAACAGCTGAGCCCTCAGCCACACATTCATGCCCATCTTCCCACTCACAGCCAAAGTAGTCCGAACCCACCACTGCAAGTGGCCACATACCCACAGCAGTGTTACAATGAGTGCAAGTAACAGCTGAGCCTCAGCCTACATGTTCATGCCCATCTTCCCACTCACAGCCAAAGTAGTTCTAACCCACCACTGCAAGTGGCCACATACCCACAGCAGTGTTACAATGATGCAAGTACACAGCTGAGCCTCAGCCACACATTCATGCTCTTCCCACTCACAGCCAAAGTAGTCCGAACCCACCACTGCAAGTGGCCACATACCCACAGCAGTGTTACAATGAGTGCAAGTAACAGCTGAGCCCTCAGCCACACATTCATGCCCATCTTCCCACTCACAGCCAAAGTAGTCCGAACCCACCACTGCAAGTGGCCACATACCCACAGCAGTGTTACAATGAGTGCAAGTAACAGCTGAGCCCTCAGCCACACATTCATGCTCTTCCCACTCATAGCCAAAGTAGTCTGAACCCACCACTGCAAGTGGCCACATACCCACAGCAGTGTTACAATGAGTGCAAGTAACAGCTGAGCCCTCAGCCACACATTCATGCCCATCTTCCCACTCACACCCAAAGTAGCCCAAACCCACCACTGCACGTGGCCACATACCCACAGCAGTGTTACAAGTTGTGCAAGTAACGGCTGAGCTCTCAGCCACACATTCATGCTCTCCTGCCCACTCACACCCAAAGTAGCCCAAACCGCCACTGCAAGTGGCCACATACCACAGCAGTGTTACGTTACATGAATACTACACAATTTGTCAGGTAACTGTAACATTGCGCTCACTGTTATATGGAGGGTCTGGGTAGGCTAGATGATGCACTGGTTTTGTTACTTAACCAAAAGCATTTGCACCAAATAGCCCAATACCATGCAGAAGTGTTCAAAGTCATCCTGTCGGCTTATTTGAGAAGCGTCTGTCCTGGCATGGGTCAAAGTCTTTGAGCACCTGTTCCACATCAATTTCCATGTCTCTGTGTATATGTAAGAGAGCAAGTCCTGTCAGGCGTTGTTCCCCCATGCTGTTTCTGAGCCAGGTCTTCAGCCTCCTCAAGGCACTAAAGGATCTCTCTGCACTTGCCACGCTGACTGGCATTGTTGCCAAGACTGATAATACTGCATTAACATTTGGGTAGAGAGCTGCATTCACATCCTGTAATATCATGAGAATGGTCTCTGGAAGGTCTGCCACAGGAACATCGACCCACTTTTCTTTCCATCTTTCCAGCTCCACCTTAAGCTCCTCCAGGCTGCCCAGGTCAGTCTTGTAGGCACTGTACACTGCTGCTATTATGTCCTCCTGTAGCAAATGCAGTTTGCATGGTAGAAGATACTGCCCAAGGAACCGTGGTCGGCACTCTATCAGTTTATCCTGCAATTCAGAAATGACATGGTCTAGGAAAGGAATGAAAATGTTGACTCTGAAGTAGTCTTGAGGGCTTGCAGCACTGATGTTGCTTCTCTGTGTTTGCCTACCACATATACGAGGTACCTCCTCCTGAATGAATGCAGCCTCTGCTAGAGTCAGGATACTCCGATACAGTTCTGCAAAGTGGCTTTCTGACCTGTCCCGCATTTTCTTCAATACTTGCACAAGGTTGGAGGCCTCTTGTGTTGCTTGTAGGAGGTCAGTGTTGACACGCTGCAGATACAGATGAAGGGGTTTCATTCGGGACAAAACATAATCAACGGAATGAAGAGTCACAAGGAAGTCGAATCGCTGGATGCAGAGCAGCAATCTGCTCGCTTCATTGTCAAACTCTGCAATTTTCTCAAGCGAACTTGCTACTACCAAAAATTTCACTTTTAACCTTGATAGAGAATCTGCCTGACTCATCCACCTGGTGTTTCCAGCTGCAGGAATAGTGTACGTACGATCTTCTGGCTCATCATCATAGTCGGATGGCAAGTTGTTGAATTCTTTGAGTTCTGCCTGAAAGATGTTACTGCGTTTGTAGGATGACTTTAGTGTAGAGATGATCTTTTTTCGTGGTATCAAACATATTGGAAACTTGTCGCAAGGAACATGAATGAACTATAGCTGTGTTGAGGCCATGAGCCTTGCAAACTGTATACACTGCTTCAGGGACAACCGCTGAGATGTGTGCTTGCACCCCATTGAATTTTCCACTCATGTTACTCCCCTTGTCGTACTCTTGGCCACGCATTAGTTTTGTGTCGATGCCCCAAGCCTTTAAACGCCGCAAGAATAGTTCTGCTAAACCATGGCCAGTTGTATCCATACCTTCAGTGAACTCTCTAAATCTTCACGAGTTCAATTGTGCCTGAAAGGTCCCGATGTACATAGCGAACCGATAAAGAAATCTGCTCCTTGGTTGACACATCTGTTGTTCCATCCGCTATCAAGCTGAACCATTTTGCCTCCTTTATATTGCTTAGTATTTTTCGCTGCATTTGCCGACCCATCAATTGAATTAGTTCGTTCTGAATCTGTGGGGATGTGTATAGTGCATTCCTTGGAGCCGCCTGTAGGTGTTCTTGCAGACTGGAATCTACTTCAGCGGTGTATTGCAACAAGCCATGGAAATTTCTGGTATCATCATATTTACCCCGAAGAGCAACGTTGTGTCTCCCACAATAGAGAATGATCTTGACAATTCTGCGTAGAAAGTGAAGAGTATTCTCAGTCACCTTGTTGTTGTGCTCCAGCAGACAGTGGCTTGCTGTTTTCATCTTCCCAGCACAAACAGAGAGAAACCCATCCGCTCTCACAACAGCATTTCCATGGTCCTTAGACTTGCTATGCCTCTCCAGAGTCTTCTTTGTGTTGGACCAGTCCCTCATTGGTGCCGATACCAGAAGGGTGGTAGTACAGGAACTGTTGAACACGAAGCACGGACCACAGAACACGCCATCCAATACCTTCATACCGAGTAAATTTGAAATCATGCAACACGTGAGCATTGAAACGCCTGTACGCTGGCTTGGACCATCCGGACCCATCAGACGACCAGGAAACTGAAATCCTGGAGGTGGTTGCCACTGATTTTCAAGAATTTCCTTCCTCTGAGCATCTGTGAGATGAGAACGATTCATACAGCCAATGTCCTCAGTATTTTGCAGATGCACATCTGGTTCCTGGGAAATGCTTGGAATCTGGACTGCTTCAAAAGTAGTTGCTTCTTCCGCTGTCTCCATTAACTGGAAGTTGACACCAGCTTCCTGCAGATCTTCCATAGTCTCCACTGACTGGGAGTCGACATTGGCTTCCTGGAGAACACCCCTCTGTGGCCGAGTCTCCTCGAATTTCACTAGCAACCTTTCTTGTACAATCACCCATGCACGGTAATTGGATGGGCAAGTCTCCTCCACACCACTTCCAGGCTGCGTCTCTGTGTTGTGGACCCTGCAAACACGAAGGTCTGCAGTTAGCTAAACTGTTTACCTATCTACCTATCAAAAATTATGTTTACTCTGTATTTTACAGCAGGATTTCTTACCCAGAGCTAGCTGAAGGCCGAGTGAGAAAGGACTGCATAAGCCTGGACATTTGTGCCGTTTCCTCTATTCTGGCCCGTTTAGTTTTACGCACCTGTGCTCCAGAAGGTTGTTTTCTTTTGCCTGCCTCCATTCTGGAAACAGAAAACAGTTTAACCCCAGCACTATAAGTGGAAGAGGGGACAGTATGAAAGTAGGATAAAGGAATAAGGAATGGAGCGGCATGAGGCAAGTGAAATATGGACAGATACCTTACCTTAATGCAGCAGCTGGTACAGTCCAGAAATCTTAGTAAGTCTCAATATCTAGCAGTTGCCTGGAAACCACGGATGCTTCTGCCTCTGCCCGCAAATCAAATGCTCTGACTGTTGATCTCAGTAATCTTGCAGGGTTAATGCTGCTGCCGCCTGTCCGAGTAACCACGCTGCTTACCTGTGACAGCTGCCACCCTCAATTGAAACACAAAACACCACACCTCATTTGACAGCCTGTGGGATTGCATACAACAAATTCACATCACAAATTATGCTGCTTCAATGTCTGCAATACATAAATGTCTAGGGCCAAGGGTAAAGCACACAATCAGTATCCACCACCTTAGCACAAGCAAGACCACTCCAATTGTCAAACTGTGGAACCAGGTAGCATTCAGAGAATCAGAGGAAATGTTCAGACAAATAACTGGTCATAATACAACAACATCCCTCGGAATTATTTACACTGAAATGCCAAACAAAAACAGCGCTTGCAGTCATGGCGTCGGATGATTTGCTAACAAATGGGCATCACGTCCAATGGTCCCGCAGTACGCAATGCATAATGCACCAGCAGTTGCACACATTTTGTTTGGATTGATGACATACAGCTGTCGAGGCCTGTCTCAGAGCCTTGTGAGGTGAATTGAGAACACAGTATTTATAATCTGAATGAACAGGCTTTTAAAGAGACAGAGGTAAGTACCGAGGAGGGTGGGAGATGGGACTGCTGTAAGTGGCAGACAGGGGAAGCAGTAAGGAGAGAGTAGTAGTTTTTTGTGAATGGTGCCAGCAAGAGTAAAAGGAGACATGCATAGTTAGGGAAAGGTGGGTGAGCAAATAATGCAGATAGAGTGATAATAAGGAGGTATAATAGGGAGGCAGTTGAGAATGGGACTAGCAGGGTGAGAGGGGGCATGCAAATAGAAGGAAAGGGTCATATTTCTTTTAGAGACCAGGGACAGCAAAGGAAGATGCACACACTGAGGAAGGTTAAAATGTGGTAATGAAGAGGGGGGTTTATTTGGATTCAAAAAACACAAGAAAGCAGGCTCCACAACCTGATGTGCCATCCAAAGCAGATATCTTAGGTTCACAGGAAATAAAGGCACCATCTAACACTTAATACATATGCCACAACTTTTTTTGCACATAATATCAGCAAAATAAATCAGCATTTGTCAATGCCAAATATTGTCTCGCTGGCATTGGCATTGGTAGTGCTAGAGTTAGAGATGCATAATAGGAGTGGCAGTGAAGTATTAAAATGATACCAACCCCAACCCAACCCTGTAGAGACCAACAGGCATCGGGGTGTGCCGTTGGGTTGTCAACTATCATGTTTATGCCATTCACCTCACCCTACCTTGTAGACACTGACAAGTGTTGTGGTGTGCTTTGGGGTCTTTGGGCATTATATTTACCCCATTCCATAAGGAAATATGCTGAGGTGGGTGCAGTATAGGAGAATGGGGTGAACTTTGTGGCTGAACAGTGCAAGGCACGCCATGATGCCTGTCACTGGCTGCAGGGTGAGGTGGAATGGTGTGAGCATTACAGCCGATGATCCCAAGTCACACCTCTGATACCTGTCAGTCTCTACAGGGTGGGGTGCTACAGTTGGAAACCCTAACACCATAGGCGCATGTTGGTATTTTCACTCCAAATTTTCAACATAGGCTTTTGTGAGCCCACTTCATGAAAAGCAGCACTATCAGTTAGTTAACTGAAAGGTGGTTTTGCACAGGCTATACCATTTAGTGATACAGGGACAAAAACACATGTTGGGCAGTATGTGGAAAATGATAACTGTATTGTTCATGAGGAGGTGTAAAAAAATGGTAACGTTGAAAATCTGGAGTGAAAATATGAAAAATTGGTGAAGTTATGAGCATGCATAGAAACTGTGCAACACATGTCCGTAACCCAATTCTTTTGGGATTTTTAACCACATCTTTAACATAGGCATTTTGGGACCTCTCCTCATGAACAGTGGCAGTGTGATTCTGTTAATGTGTCCAAAACTTTGATTTCACACAGTGACCACGTCATTGTGCACCACAGGTGCGAAAACACATTTAGGGCAGGATGTGAAAAATGACAGCTGAACTGTTGATAAGGAGGTGTAAAAAAAATGCCAGTGGTGAAAATCTGCCATGAAAATATTGCAAATTTGCGAAGTTACAAGGGTGCATGGAAACTGTGCGATGCATGCTTGTAACACAGTCATTTTATGGAATGTTGTCACCAAATTTTCAACATAGGCACTTTAAGACTTCTGCTCATGAACAGTGTCACCGTCATTTCCTGAAACTGTCCCAAAAACTGATTTGATGCAGCGGCCGCACTATTCTGCGCCAGACGTGCAAAAACACATTTTGGCCAGGATATGTAAAATGACAGCTGTACTGTTCATAAAGTGGTGTAGAAAATGCCAATTTTGAAAATCTGGAATGAAAATATTACAAATTCATGAAGTTACGAGAGTGCGTGGAAACTGCGCAATGCATGTTTGTAAAACAGCCATTTGGGGGATTTTTTCCACCAAATTTGCAACATATGCTTTTTGAGAGCCACCCTGATGAACAGTGGCACTGTCATTTCATTAATCAGTCCCGAAAGGTGATTCCATGCAGTGGCCGTGAAATTACCTTTCAGGACTGAATAACACCATGACAGTGACAGAATTCATGAGGAGGGGTCCCAATAACCCCATGTTGAAAATTTGGTGGCAAAATTCCCCAAAATGCCTGAGATATGCACCAAAGCTGAAAAATCCCTATTTATGCCATTATACAGCTTACTGCCATTTCTTCAGTTCATGGTTGGCTTTGAAGAGCGCAGACATGTTTCCAGTTCACAGAAGATCATCGTGCTGGACTCCAGAGGTAAGTACTGAGCGAGGAGGATGTGGGGAGGCAGGGTACGCAGAGGGTGGGTATGGGTTTCAGAGGGGGCAGGGAGACCGCGAGGGGCTGTTTTCTTTGTTACAGGTTTAAAATTAAAAAAAACATTGTGGGACTCTTTTTTATTTTTACAGGGTATTTGGCACTCTGGGATGCGCTCCCCGCATGCCACCTAACAGTTTTTTTTGGGGTGGATGCTGTAGTTAACTGAGGATTGGGAACCCCTGTCAGCACATTCTGAAGGGAGGGATATGAGCCGAGGGGTTGGGCACCCCCCTCGGCACAACAAAAGCAGGAGGGGGAGACATTATGCTGATGGGGATTGGGGGGTGCATGATGCCAAGAGGAATTGGGCACCCACTCAGCATACATTGTAAATGGGGGGTCATTCTGCTGATGGGGAGTGGGCTTCCCATCGGCATTCTGACAGGAGGCTGCGTTAGTGTTGCATGCATGTTGAGAGGCATGTTGTGGTCACGTTGCATGAGAGCTCTGCTGTCTGCAGTGGACCTTTGTTAGATCTGGTGGCTACATTCCAAATTGCTGATGTGGAGTCTGCATGCTTCCTGATTGGGGAATTGGGATGCACCTACTGATGTGTGGCTGCATTTAGCCCAACAGTGACCGCACCTCCAAATCTGCTACTACCGCAATATGTTGGCTGTGCATCTGTGAGCCAACATAAAAATAAGTGAAAAGTGCCATATAGTGCTGGCCCCTCCTACTAGGCCCGACCAGTTTCACACATGCACACTTTGTCAGGGACTGCCTTGCACCTCCAGTGAGCACAATTTATCCTGTGCTAATTAAAGTGACAGTGCAAAGTGATTGAAAAACAAAAATAAAAATTCAACAAAAAGGTACAGAAAAGCCTCACTTGGCATTGTAACAGGAAGTGAATAGGGATATAATCATTTACTTATATAAACCCCATTTAATATTGCAAGGATTGTACAATATATATTTCCCTGTTAGTTAATCACATAGTTAATATTGCACTTACAACCGTAAACAGTATACCAAGTGATGAGCGGCTGCAGTCTCCTAACTTTCATTCAACATCTGTATTAATTTTTATTTAGTATATATGGTTCAATACCTTAGACTATCCTATATACATGAAGGAACACTAGCCAAGGACACACTAAACATTCAAAAGTGGATGGCAGTAAAGCAATGCCGGTATTGCTCATATGGGGAAACAAAACATTCCTATCTTAATTTAATAACTTCAAATACAGACTAGAGATTTACCATATGCGTCCAGGATATTCACTAGGGGTCATAATTCATTAATCCTCAGGTAGAGAAAAACACATCAAAGTCTCACAATATCATACAGTTTTTTTATATTTTATGCCCTCTCTTCCACCTTGCAAATAGGGTGTGAGTTCAAAGTGGTCATTTAAACCCAGAGCAAAGGTTGCTCTAAGTTGAAATGTCCAGAATACGCCTCTGCACAACTTATTTTCCAAGCCTCCCACCCCCAACACTGAATTTTACCTTTTCAATACCTCCAAATTTAAAATAGTGCTATCCTGCAGTTGTTACTATGTTTTGCTAAAGCATTTCTACAGTCATTATTTCTTATGTCACTCTGGTGTTCACAGATCCTTTGTTTTAACATTTGTGATCTTTTTCCAACATACAAAGTAGTGCAACAACAGGTTGCCAGATATGCAACTGAACATGTTGAGCAATTAATAAACTCCTAATTTCAAAGGACTTCCTGGTGTTAGCTGATGTAAATCTTTGGTCTTTGTGACCACCTCATAGAACTTACAGTGCCCACATACATGGGAAACACCCCTTTGGGGGTGGGGAGCCATTTCAATTGTGTTGTTGTACTGGCTGTAATGAATGAACCAGAATATCAGAGAAGTTTTTCCCTCTCTGATACGCCATTCATGGCAGCATTGGAGTTTGGAGTCACTTCCTCTCCTCACACTCATATCTGTAGAAATAATAAGCCAGTACTTATGTACAATGGCCTCAATCAATTAGTAGCATAAATTATAATGAAGTTGACCCTATCAAAGAAGTACTAAGCGTATAACGCTGCCGCGCAGTATTCTTGTACTCACTCATGCAATTTCTCTCTAGGTGTTTCTATGGCGTGTTGGAATTGAAGAACTCTCCCTCTCTCTCACTCAGAATCCAATGACAGAATTTAAAAACAATTTCAAACAGGGATCGTTCGGTGGGCAGTAGCGCTGCTACTTCTCCACCTCAGATGCTCAGATTAGGCAGGCTAGATAAGGAAGAAGAACCCGCTAAGGCTTAGGCAGCAGCAAGCACAAGGCCACAAGCAGCAGTAATACCTCCAGTCTCTCTGACCCACGATACCGACTCTGAACAGACCCGAGTCCGACTGACTTGCTGTGCTGCTGGCGTCTCGGCTTGATGACGTTGTCTTCAATCTTCTTGATCGTGACGCTAGTCCCGCCTCTCACTTCTCCGCCTGATCCGAAATGAATAGACCACACACTACAAGTTCAACGGGCATTTAAAGAGCCCGGTAGACCCTAACCCCGCTCTTATGGACTGGCACGCCCTCCTTTTTGAGTCAGATGGACCTGATTGAGAGACCAAACATATTTCTCAATCAGGTCCTCCTCACTGCGCTCTATGATTCACTGACTCACGCCCACATGCCGCCTACGCTTCAGAGACCCCCACCCCACCCTCCTCCTCAAAACTCGCAAGTGCTACAGTGTCAGAAAAAGCTGCGAAAAAAAAAAAAAGGTATGTGGCAGACCAGCTGGCTGAGCCTGGCTCCTTCCTTTCCTGCTACCCCAGCTGATAGCAGCAGCACGCCGTGGCGTGTCTGGTGTATCGGTAGCTACGCCCTTGCCCCTCCCCTCACCTGGCTAGTGTATAAAGCTGTGGACAAGGGGGCCGGCTGGCTTTTAGAAGCACACTGGGTTGCTCAGGAGAAGGATCCAACAACACTCTGTTTGCTAGAACTTTCCTCTGGTTAAATCCTATATCTTACATGGAAAACAAACTACTATGTACAAAATATACAAAATCTACCAAAGATTCATTTCAGTTAGTAAGTCATTTCAATTATTAAGTAAACAAAAGAGTAAGATTAGTACATTTAGTTTAATAATGCCTGCATATAATGTGATTTGTGGTTTGTTTGCAAACAAAACAGAATTTGGGGAAATGAAGAGACAAACTGCACAGTTCCACAGCTACTGCACAGCTGCCTTGAACATTTTACTTGTGTGCATTTTGTATTACTTTTAAGGGTTGTAATGTTTTTGGTGCACCAAACAATCAGTTTTCAGAGTATGCAAACAAGGAATGTTACTATGCATCCCCTTCTGGCATAGTAACATAGCTCCCAGGATTTGGACATTTCTGGCTCTCACAACAGGACTGCTGTTTACCACCATAAAATAAATGCTTTTACTAGAAGCGACAGCTTCTTACAATACTAAATAACCTGTCTAGCGCCAGGCAGCATTTGAAAAAAGGGAACAACACACAGTACCTTCCGTGGCAAAAGGATTAGTTCCTTCAAAATGGGGAGGGGGGACTGGGATCCTCATGGCAAACTGCAGGAGAGGGGATGGAAAATAAAGGGGTAGCTCTAGAGGCATTTTCATTCAGGTGACCTGCCTGAAGAAAGGGGAAAAACAGAATTTTTGACATGAACAGGGATAGAAAGGAAAGCAAGAGATGCTACTACAGTAGGCTTTTAAGCTATGGAAACCAGTCTTCCCAAGGGGTCACCAGCACACTTCCACAGCCACTCTCGCATTGCAACCCCTTTATTTTCCTGAGTCTGCTTGGCTCTCTGAACTTGCGTAGAGCTCGCTTATGGCATGCTTAGGCCTATGTAAGTTCCACAGCTTCATTCTGCAGAAATAAGCCTGTAACCTTTGTTACGGTGCTTAGCTGGCCTCCAGCACCATGGAGCTGTAACATACTTTTTTATTAATTCAATTAATTATTTTTTTTTTATTCTTCATGCTGGCATCCTCCATTCCTAGTGCTGCCTATGTTTCTAACCTCCCTTGCCCCTAGGTATAGTGTGCTGCCTGCAGTGCCAGTTAACAGCCCTATGTGTGTCCTCCAGATATCATCTGAGATGAGAAACCACATTGTCCTTCATTAATTCTGTGGACAAAGTAAGAGCTATTTTATTCCAGCTATGTATCCTGAATGTGTTTTCCTGGCTTGTGCCCCCTTCAGCTCTTACCGCAAGACCCCCTAGACTTATGCTGAAGGATGGGTTACAAATGTGGTCGGCTCATCCAGGATTAAAATTTGTTTGGGATGTGTACATAGGTGGCCCTATTATTATGTTACAGGTAGCCATTGGGCTTTGATTTTTCCATCTGTGCAATTTGTGGGGGTCACCATATTTGGGCATAATTTGCACCTGATTTTGGCACCACCTTGTCTTTAGGCACTCAGTATTCATGGGTTGGTGCCCATGTGGGCTGTTTGAGGTGTGCAGATTGGGTGGAGGCCTAGTTGCCCGCGTGGCAGTCTGGTGGTGGGTGCCATTTTGTGAAAAGTTGCCACTGTGTGAAGAGCTGACCTTGTGTGATGACTGAGAAAATTCCAGTGGGGGAGTCTCAGGCCCTTTTAACTGCTTCATGTCTTGTTTGGCTGTGGAAGTCTGCAGGACAAGGAGTTGATGATGAGAAGTGTGTCCACTGCAACAATCAAGGTTCGGATGTGTTGCGGTTCACCTAATATCCAGCCTCTGTCAGGGCCCCACTGCCTTTTATGTGTGATCTGCCAGCTTATTCTGCTTTTTGGCCATACCCAGCTGTGCATTCTGCAGGTACTACCTCTTTGTTGTCTATGGGGAGCTTGGAGTTGTGGGATGAAACTAAAGCTGTGCTCTCCACTGTGGTATGCTCTACTCCATCCCCTGATATAACTGTGGAGTTGGTAGAGGAGGAGACTCCAGGTGGCACTGGAAGGCATAGCCATCTGCCCAGCCCTCCAGCACTCGCTACTGCAGACCCTTCTCATGGCAGAGGGAGAGGGTGAAAGTGGTGAAAGCTGCTGACCCCAGGCCCCAGGGTCCATTCCGTACATCCTCACCAGGCAGCGGTGGCAAAAGAAATGGTGACAGAGAAGAGGTGTCTGGGAAAGAGTCCTCTTTTGTTGTGGAAGCTGCGGTGGAGGAGAAGTTGGTGGTATATGAGGAGCCAGCTGTGATACCCCCTGGCCAGCCCATTCATGGCCATCAATTCACAGACCAGAATGTTTATAGGGCCATTCCCCACCCTTACAGCATGCCCGTATTGTCTCTGCTGGATAACATCCCATGCCTTCCGGCACTGAGCAAGGACATCTGGCTGAAAATGGATGGACTGTTAAGTTCATAAACCCTAAATATGTGATATTGCAATGGTGTGTAGTTGGAGCTGGGAAGGGCCCACCAGGCCAGTGTATGGGATTTGCCAGACTGGTTGCAAGCAGAGAGATGGGTATGACACAGAATGCACATCGAGTACCCCCATGTTGAATATCTGTACATAGCTGAGAGACTGCGGGCATTGTAGAGGAAAATAGACTGGACTGGGTATTTAGAGACATGGTACAGAAGCTGCAACTGCAAAATGATGATTCCAGCCCACTCTCGGAGGAGGTAAACCGTCATGCCATTCTGCAGCCTGGACCAGGCTCACCTTATTCAAACACTATGCCCTTGTGAAAGATGTTTCTGGTAGTTGCATGAAACATTATATCATTGTCATGTATTCCTATTCTGAAGAAACCACCAACTGGACCTAGTCTTTTATTATCCCCATGGCAGAAGGCCTACCATCTGAATGAGAGTATCAGCATGAGATTTATTTCTGCTGACAGGACTGGTGTTGTTTGTTGAGTTTCAGCGACTGCTTATAGGAAATGTTATCAAATTCTTGCAAGAAGCTGTGCCCAAAATGGTGGACTTTCAGAGACTGTGCCTTTGTTTTGACTGGAACTGTTTGGACTAAGTTCTGTTTACTGTATACTGCACTCTAGGGAATCATAATTATGAAGTCCCCTTCTTCTTTTAAGGGGGGATGGGGCAAATGTGCAGTACTTTTCCAAAATTGCTCTCCTGTTCTGGAATGAGAGTGGATGTGTGTGTAGTGGGTCATGTTGGTAGCGAGTGAGTGTGTGTGTGTGTGTGTGTACTCATTGGGAAAATGTGTCCAAGATTTAAAGTTGTTACTGTTTTATTAATTATTGTCCTGGCATGCCTTCAGTTTAGAGTGCTGTCTTTAGTACTGGGTTTGGTACAGGTAAGTGAGCTCCACTCAGTTTAGGTTCCCCTGGGTCACTGTTTTCTGGCATTCCTGTGGGGGAGACCAATGGAAGAAGAGTCCATGTATCCAAATGTCGTGATGTCCCTCATAGTTTGGCTGAGTGCCCCAATGGATTTAAGGGGGGAGAGTGTAAGCCACCACTTTTTTTGAGGGGGGCTTACTAATAGTTAACCTGCTGTCCTGCTATGGGTCAGCCTGGTAGGTGGGCAAGCAGTAGGTGTCCTCTCTGTCGTTGTGTTTTTCTGTGCCCTGCTATTATTTAAGGGCAGGGTAGATGTTTCAAGAGGCTGGCGGGACATCAGAGTAAAAGTTGATCCAGGGTTCTAGCCCTGGCTTGGGAGTTGTGGCTTAAGCTCATCGGTGCTGCTCTGTGCTCGGGTTTGTTTTGGGAGGGCTATTTAGGGAGTGCAACTGTGGGATCGGAGCCCGATCGGTGATGGGAAGCATGGCCCAGAGGAAATTTTTGGTGTTGGCCCACCCTGTGCTCCACGGCACCAAGGTGGGCCTGGGACCTATCCTATTTTGTTGGTGATAGGCAGTGATTGTGCCTTGGTGGTGGCAGAGCCGTAGCATGGTCATCTTGGTGGTGGCAGCACCAGGAGGCTGTACCCATGTGGCACACTGATGTTGGTTTGTTGGTGGCCTGCCAGGAGAGATTTTGCTGGATCCACCATGCCCATGTCTAGGGTGAGTCTTGCTTTGGGCCAAAACTGCAGGATGATGGCATAACTGTAAGGAGGGAGCTGATTGTTCTTGAGAGCTCTCTGGCATGTGTTTGAGTGTGGGTGGCCTGGGAGTCTATATGGCCAGTAAGGTGTCCTGGGGCAAAGTTATATGTTGAGCCCTGGTGTTTGTGGACTGTATTTTGGTGTGCTACCCTCATGTTGCAGCCCCTTTTTTTTCCTGAGTCTGCTTGGCTCTATGAACCTACGTGGAGCTCACATCTGGCCCGCTTAGGCCTATGTATGTTCCACAGCTTCCTTCTGCAGACATAAGCCTGTAACCTTTGTGCCTGTGCTTAGCTGGCCTCTAGACACATGGAGCGGTAACATTATTTTTTATTATTTCAATGAATTAATTTTTTTTTTATTCTACATGCTGGCGTCCTCTGTTCCTTGTGCTGCCTGCGCTTCTAACCTCTCTTGTCCCTAGCTATAGTGTGCTGCCTGCGGTGCTGGTTTCCAGTCCTATGTGTATCCTCCAGGTATCATCTGAGATGAGAAATCACCTTGTCCTTCATAAATTTGGCAGAGAAGGTAAAAGCTATTTTATTCCAGCTATGTATTCTGATTGTGTTTTCCTGGCTTGTGTCCCCCTTCAGCTCTTACCACCAGGACCCCTAGACTTATGCTGAAGGATGGGTTACATATATTTAATATGTATGTTCAGTACAGTATCTAGCATCAATCTTTTATTTGCAGGAATGCAAATTAACATGAAACAAGATGGTGTCGCCCCTGCTCTGGTTGCTTGTCTACACCTGGCATCACAGTCTTCAATTTGTGATATCACAGTCTGTTGCTACGGAAATGATTATGATATCACAAGTGGAGGATTGTGGTGTGAGGTGAAGACACGCAGCCAGAGCAGATGAAGTCTATCCAGCAGTGATCCTGGTTTCCCTGTTAGTTGTATTGAAACAGGGGAAGCTAAATATAGGAATATATGAAATATAACAGGAATTATGCATATAAAATGCTTTACTAGTTTCCTTTTTAATGTCAAGGGATCTTAAAAGTTATCTGCTTGGTATTGCACTTTTAAATGTTACTTATTTATCTGATGCCACAGCATCTGATAGGGGAATAATCAAGCATGCTGAAAATAGAATCCAGCAGTTGGTGTTTTAGTCCTGTTTTCTTGTAGTCATTCAGTGTTGCGTGAAATTTCACAAAAAGACTTAGTAGAATTCATATTGTCCAGAACTCAAAGATTAGGGTTAGTCATCTTGTTATTTATTCTTTCTGTCCACTTATGTAATTTGGGAAAAGGTCTCAGTTTAGTTAATCACTGCTTGAACAAGATGCTTACGTCATGGACTGCAGGATGTCGGGTTGAGAGGCAGCACCTCAAGAGGATTCTCCGGTGTGATGGAGAATATGAAAGCTGAATGAGAGTAGGTGGCTTTTGTGCCCCCTACTGTAACATAAGAACATCTTTTCTTTTTCTAAGTTATGCCTTAGGTTTTCAATATACAGTTCCAGTCAGTGGTAAGTAGAACTCCATATCTAGATTTATCCAATTGCAGCAGAGACATGGGCAGAGTCTATAAATGAGGCGGGGGGCAACATAACACACAGAGTCTAGTGCTAGGAGGGTCTGGGGGCATGCTCCCCCATGAAATCTTTTAAAAAGGCATTGTAAAAGGTACATTTTTAGCTATGATAATGTTGCCTGCCTTTCCCTTCAAAAAAGCTTATTTTAAAATGTTTTCACTTTTAATAAAGCCCCTTCATGTTAAACCTAAATTAATTTTTAGCTCTTAAACAGATAAATCACCTATCCTGTTCACACCAAAAACATTGACAGAAAGAGAATCAGTCTGCACAGCTCTGCATCACTTTCGGTCTGCCAGAACACTAACCACTACAGCTTATTAATTGCTGCTAGAAGAGGTTCTGATTTGGTGGTGATGCTGTCATTTAAAAATTTGATGCAGGATTTGTTCTGGATTCATGCCACTGCTACCTGGATGCTAGCCAACTATGCCTTGTCTGATCATCACATGAATATGATCTTGTGCAAAGTATTTATTTTATTTTTGTTTGTGTACGCCTCAAGCTAAAGTCCAATTTTCTGCCATGACATCAGTAACAGAGGTTTTACTGTTGCAAAAGACTACAAACAGTCCCAAAATGCACAGTAGGCATGGTGCCAATGTCACTTCTATCCACAACCCAGAAGTAAGCCAAACTGTCAACTGCTACTTGCACTTACTTAGCCTATAGTGTGTGCAGTGGCTTGGCACCCCCATAATAATGAATTGGTAACACTGGGCATCAAGCATTGAGCAGGGAGGTGAGGCATGTTCAGGGTTGCCCCGCTGTGCTTGCCTCTTGAATGGCAGTGTAAATAAAATCTCACAAATATCATTGTAATTTTTGCTTGTCAGGCAACTACAGAGAATATCAGGATATTATTACTCTAAGTAGATTTGATTCTCACTCTAGATCCTTCCAAATAGAAGTGTGACAGCATTTCCTTGCAGGGCTTGATTGTTCTCAGAAAGTTTTAACAGAATTTTAACTGTAACTTTCTTGAGACAACATCACATCCAACTATTTTATCGCATAAACATATGCCATTGCATAAATCAAATATGACATGGGCCAAATAAACATATGTCTGATATTTTACTTGTGCTTCATGACCCATGCAACTTCACTTGTGGCTTGACCACTCACAATGTCATAGGGTCACAGACCACTCGTAAAAAATATCAGGCATATTTTGTCCAGGTCTGTCACATATCCCTTATATATTGAGAGGTAGCACAGGAAATCTAAATCAAATGAATAGAGACATCATTGATTTATCTAGGTTTTTAAGACACATGTGTGCATGAGACCTTACAAACAAAAGATTTTTGATAGCCACCAAGGCATTCTAAATGAAGAGAAATCATTTATCTTCATTTTGGACATTTACCTCCACTTTGGATAGGTTGCAAAGGATCACTTAACCAATTGGAGAGCTGCTTGAGTAATGGCTGATGACATCACAATGGCCTCTGCTACACTTAAAACATGGCTGTGAAATCAAACTCATTTTAAAACTTTACAATTTAAAATTCCTTGTAAAAATTAGATATACAATGGCCTGGCAAAGAATATGCTTCTGAACACCACTTGAAAGGGGGCAGGACTTGCATAACTCACTCGTGGCTCTACCACTCATGAGTTACTGTCCTTTCCCCTTACTCATGAAGATAAATGGCATTTTCTAAATCAGGTCATTGTACATTCCCTATTGCAAAAAGCTTTGTTAATGCACCAGTTAGGGTTAAACTGACAAAGGTAGGGAAGTATTAGGGTTTCCAACCTAGCACACCTATATAAGCTAAAAAGAAAATACATTATGGCTTTGGCTGTCCTGAGTTTTGGCAAATCAGGCCTGGGGTCTTCTTTGGGGTTATCAACCCTAACACTCCTCCCATTCCATCAGCAAATAAGCTCCGATGAGCAGACTATATAAGAATGGGGTGAGCATTAGAGTTGATAACCCCATGGAAGACCCCAGCTTGATTTGCCAAAACTCAGGACAACCAGAACTGTAAAGTTTTTTTTTTCTTTTTGCTGCTTGCATGGCGGGGTTGTGGTGTTAAGTTTAGAAACCTTAACACCACATTTCCCTGCTCTTGTCGATTTAACCCTAACTGGTGCATTAACAAAGATTTTGGAATGGATTTCCTTACTTTTTGAGATAGTACAATTGTATTGTCATTCATGTAAGTCCCAAAGATTACTGAGGGCCCTGTGATTCCATGCCTCCATTTAGCCACATGTGAATTTGGGTGTGGAAGTGTAGGGCACTCCAGGCAGTGTGCTTCCATTCCCCCAGAAGAGAAATTTATGTGCTTCCTTGTGATTTTTTTTTAAGGGATGGATCATTTTCTGTTCTTGTTTCTTAAGGGATTAGTGTTGTACTAGTCAATAAGACCTTTTTATTGATACATACACTGTCTGTTAACTCCAAAGATTGACAGAGTTGTACCTTGTTAAATTCGCAGTGTTCTCTTATGGGAATTGTAATTTTTTAATTTTTATGTTTTTTATATGGCACTTAAATTTGTTTGGGGATGTTATATGTTAGTGTTGTAGTACACTTTAAGATCTTTGTTTTGACATATAAATTGTCCCACAGCTACATACACTAATGGAGTTATGGCTTGTTAAAGTTGAAATGTGGGGAGAAAAAATAAGACCAAATTCTTTTTTCATGTGAAGTGATCTTTTTTCATGAGGTTGCGTTGTTCATATGAAAAAAGATTACTCCATATAAAAAATAATGTGAAAAAAATTATGTCCAAATTCTTTTTTGTATGAAGGGATCTTTTTCATGAGGTTGTGTCACATACATTCATTCAAAAAAAAAAAAGATTCCTTCACTTGAAAAAAGAATGTGAAAAAAAGTCCAAATTCTTTTTGTATGAAAGGATCTTTTTTCATGAGGTTGTATTATTCATACGAAAAAGATTTTTTCATACGAAAAAAGAATTTGAAAAAAAGTACAATTTCTTTTTTTTATGAAGAGAATCTTTTCTTCTATGGATCTATTCTTTTTTCATATGGCCAGACAAAAAATAAATTTGGGTCATGAAAAAATATTTTAAAATGTGTGAAAAACACATTTCTGGGTGATTTTCCAAAAACTAACCACAGAATCCACCTACAGGGCCCCTGATTAGCAGGATACATGTGCTGGTATCTCTGCAGGATATCATTTTTAAGGCTTTCCAAAAAAATATTTTGAAAAACATGGAAACAAGATGGCAGCCATATAACGAAAATACTCCCATATGAAACAGATCCTTTTTCCGTGTGGGTCAAATTCTTTCTTTCTATGAAACAGCTATAAGAAGGACTGTACTGAACATGCTCAGAATCAAAATTTCAAATCCTTATAACTCTGGAATGGATTAATATTTTTTCACTGTACCAGTGAAAGGCACCACTGTGGTCCAAGACCTTTCTGCCTGAAAATTTCAGAGCATAATTCCAATCTGTCTGGGTGCTTGACAATGACAAAAAATTGCAGAACACTCCTATTCTTCTACCTTTTCACTATCCAGATCACAAAATCTGCACATCTTACTGAAACAAATCTTGGCAAGGTAAGAGACCTTGGCCCTGAGACCACACATGCAAAATTTCATGCAAATCCATTGAACAGTGATGAAGCTATTAAAGTACAAATTTAGGGATTTAACATTTAACAAGAACTTAAAAGAGCTCCTAATTCCATATCAACCACTCCTCTCTCTCCGCTCCACCAAAGCTGGGCTGCTTGTGTTTCCCACATCAAGGCTCAAGTCATCAGGTGATAGAGCCTTTGGGGTGGCTGCCCCTATTAGCTGGAATTTAATTCCTTATCATATTCATGCAGCCAGCTTGGTGTAGACCTTCAAAGTCTCATTAAAAACTTTTCTATTTGATCAGGCTTTCAGTTTAACCTGATTTGTTCTTAGTGTTGCCTTGCTACATATTTTATAGTTGTCATTTTGGTTTTAATTTTTTGTAAAGCACTCAGAACCCTTGCTTGACTGTGCACAATATAAATAAAGTTTGCCTTGCTCTGTCTTGCCTATCATGTTCCCTCTCTCCTCCTCTCCTCCAGAGAGTACATGTTCAGGACTTCCAACCTCTCCTCATAGGTTTTCCCTTGCTGACCTGCACTTATCTTTGTTGACCTTCTCTGTAACTTCCCCAGCAGGATAATGTCTGTTTTTTTTTAAAAAAAAACTTAATACGCTTTATTAATTTTCTATTTCTAAGGCAATGGTGCAGGTATTGTATTCCATATTCCAGATGTGGCCTCACCAGTGACCTACACAAGTGCTATATGGCTTTTTTTCATGTAGTGCTAATCCCCCTAGGAATGCATCCCAACATCTTGTTTGCATTTGCTTCTGCTCTCCTGCAATGCAAGGAGTGCTTTAGGTCACTAGTTATTATCACACCTAGAACTTTTCCTCATCTGTTACAGATAACTTCCCAGGGATAACTCTTCCCAGGTAGTACTATGTCCTGGGATTCTTGACTCCTTTATGCATAACTTTTCATTTTTTGACATTGAATCCAAGTTGCAAAATCCCTACCATCTTCCCTTACGTCCTGTATCTCTTTGGTCAAGTCCACCCTCCTACAGAACTTGGTGTCATCCACAGAAAGGCACATTTTGCCCTGACTGCTGTCCCCAACATCATTAATAAAGATATTGAACAACACTGGCCCTAGTACCAAGCCTGCAAAATCCCTGTTGTGACCTCTCTAGTGTCAGATAATTCTCTCCCCAGCAATACCTTCTGGGTTCTGTTCCTCAACTACTTTTCCACCCATCTTGTCATCTTCTCTCCAACCCCCTAGATCCACCAACTTCATAATTAGGCTCTTGTGGGGTACGGAATCAAAGACTTTACAAAAACCCAGGTAGAGGATGTCTACTGCCTGGCCCTTATCCACTGTTTTGGTGACCCAGACAAAGATCAGATTTGTTTGATACAATCTTCCTCCACTAAACCTGTGTTGCTTAGCATTATAAACACCCTGCTCTTCTAGATACTTGGACAACCTTTCCCTAGGTATAGTCTCCTTGAGCTTGTACACAACTGAAGTCAAATCAACTGGTCTATAATTCCCTGGGTCATCTTTAAGACTGCTCTTATGGAGGGGTACCACACAGGCTGTTCTCTAGTCTTGTAGTACCATGCCTGACACAAGTGGACTACTGAACAGGTCTGCCAGTGGCTCCGTAAGCTCATCTGCCACCTCTGTCAGCACCCTTGGGTGTACTCCATCTGGACCTGGAGATTTGTCTACCTTCAAGGCCAACAACCCATGCTTGACTTTATCTTTCTTTATTACTGCCTCCATGCTCCCTTCTCCCCTTGAACCTCTTCTCTCCCCTGTAGGCACCGGTCAGCCTTTTGCCTTGGTGAAGACAGGGCAGAAGTATTTGTTCAGAACTTCTGCTTTTTCACCAGTATTCTCCACCCATCCATCCCCTTTTTGAAGCCTAATGATCCCATTTTTCTTGACCCTTTTTCACTTATGTGTTGAAAAAAGGCTTTCTCTCCCTTCTGAAATCCCCCTGCTAATTTCAGTTCTTTCTTAGCCTTAGCCACCTGACTACTTTGCTTGCTTCACTAGCCATCTTTAGGTAATTTTTCCTGTCATCTTCCCTTTTGGTTTTCTTGAATTCCTATAGGTTAACCTTTTGTCCCTTACTGCCTGGGCAATCTCAATACTAAACCAGCTTGGTCATCTGATCCTTGAGTTTTTCCTCCAGAGCCTCACACACTCATCTGTTGCTGCTAATATCTCCTCCTTAATGATGGACTTCTTTTGGGCCACCCCTGTGTCTGCTCTCATGCCCATCTGGTGTATCCTTAACAATTCACCCATCTTCCTAAAGTCCACCCTTCTAAAGTCCAGGGGTTCAATTCTGGAAGTGGCCTCTAGTTCATTGCAAGTTGCAGCAAACAGCAGCTTGCATCAATCTCTGATGTGCTAGGGAACCTGCACCTAATTCTCTAACTGAAGGGGTCCCAGTACCAAACTCCCACAGCCTGCGGTAAGTGCAGGTGTGTACAAAGTCAAAATGCACTGGCAGGGAATGCCGCAATCTATGGGATGGTCCTGTGGCTCCTCACCAGGTGCCAAGGACCCACCGACTGTGTGTGTCTGGGTGGTTGGCTGAGGAGGGTATCCCATGTGCAAGGTGACCACAACTGAGCACTTTCAAAAAGGGTGACTCAATCACAGCACCTGTTCATAGGGCTACCTGGCAGGGGGCCAAGCAAATGGGGGGGTAGGCGAATATAGCGATGGCATGTCGCTATGTATACATGCATGTGGGGGGGGGGACGGCGCTGTGCGATGGGTGAAAGTGGCAGGAGGGTTTATGGTGTGTAGTGCGGTGGTAGGCTGCAGAGATGGTCATGTGGCATGGTGGATTGGTGGCAGGCTGCGGTTGGGAGGGTGCTAGGTTCAGTTCAGGATGCGCTTCGTGTTTTGTGCCAGGTCAGTTTTTTTTTTTTGGTTTGCATCCCCCAACATGCCCCCTGGGTTGAGAATCCTTTGTGCAGGGGTGTGGGTGAAGCCCCCTTAGTGGTACTTCATAAAATAAAAACACAGATCTCGGATGCTGTCTTGTAGTGTGCCACAAGTGCACATCACTGAAATTCCACGATTGCTATTATCACATGGAACCCTGAGGAGTTATGGCAGAGGGAGGGCTGGTCAGGAGGTTGAGGTATGAGGAAGTGGGTCAGGGAGAGTATGGTGTCTGCATAGCCCTTCTATGTACCTTCTCCAGCAGGATAATGTCTATTTTTAAGGCAAGGGTACCAGCATTGAGAGTGGCAGGCAACAATGCAAGCAGTGCTGGGGGGGGGTGAGCAGAGCAGGAATAGGAGAGCAAACATCTGGCAGGACTGGGTGCTTGTCTTGGCTGGCAGGTGGGCATCTATGGGACACCCTGCATGACACTGTGGCAACTCTGGTACAAATGTTGTCCTACTGGTACTGTGCAGAGTGTTGGCCCATAGCATCCCACTTCATGCTGCAGGGCACTGCCCCCTTCCCAACACTACTGCAGATGCCATATGAGGTATTCCAGCATTCTTCCTGTATGGATCATGCCAGTCAGTGACACTCAGTCACTCCATCCTAGGGTTCCCAGTTGGACTATGGTGGCACTGGGGTCATTAGACCATCTCTGGCAGGCCTTACTCAGGCAGAGTCTTTGCCCTTTGGCGGCTTTCAGTAACTTGTTTAAGGGGATGCTGCAATGCTGCCATTGGGACTTTGTGTAGCTCTTGGCTGCCTTTATTAAAGTTTTGCATTTTGCACTGACAACAATTTGAGGTGTTTTATTTTCACCTGAGTGGTGACTTTTCAGAATTTGTTCACTTTTGCTTGGGCTTGCTGCCCACTGTCAGCACCAACCTCTACAGTAGCTGTGCAGCAAAAACTTGGGAACGTTTCTGCCATGGTACAAGCCTCCTCCCACCATGTCACACCAGTGTGTCCGCTGCAAAGACAGAGCAAAACCCTTGGCACGGGTGGTCCTCCAACAGGTACAGGTGGCAATGTAGAATCAGGAATGATGCAATGGGTGCACTAGGCCCCTCCTTGCAGAATTTTACTTTGGCACAAGCACCTTGTGTCATTCCCGATGCTTTGAGAATTGGGCCCCAAGACTTTAGTCATAGTGGGAATGTTCTCTCTACCCATATCTTGCTGGTACCACACTGTGTTATGAGCACTCCCACCAGGGACTCCTTGACCTTTATGTCTTGTATGTGCTCCCCATTTGTGAGCAATAGATGAAGGATTGCTCCCTTTTGGGTGGGTTCTAAGACTCCCTGAGTCAGGAACCCATTCTGCAATGCTTCTAGAATCACCTGATGCATGTTGTGGTCTGTATGCTTCAGTATATCTTGGGCAGGTTGAAGTCTCCCACTATTACAACCTCACCCTTCCCTGCAGCATTCAATAATTTTGAACTTAATTCCCTGGCCCTTTTCTCCTCTTGGCTACAAAGTCTAGAAACCACCCCTAATCTCACCTTCCTTCCTCTATTGGACAGTAAGTGAACCCAAAATATTGGTGCCCTCCCTTCATCTGACTCCTCATTCATACAGAATATACCTTCTCCGATGTAAATTGCCACCCCCTCACTTTTCCCTACTGCCCTGTTCCTCCTACAGTATATAGATTATAACCAGGGATCCAGAGGTCCCAGTTGTGGTAATGTTCATCCCAAGTCTGTTATTGCTGTGATGTCCACCTTCCTTCTGTTAATAGTGTCTGCAGATCATCCATTTGTTATTTATAGCATTCAGGGACACCACCTTCCACCTGAAATCTTCACCTCCTTCCTTTCCCCTACTACTTTCCTTCTCCTTTCTCCTTTTTGTGTGTTCCCCTCCTGCTTCCATTTCGGAATGCTTTGCTCCCACTCCATCCTCCAGAATCTGTCTGCTATGATGTGGGGTTAGTCTGTTTCCTCCTCCTCCTCCTCCTGGAGTTTTTGGGTCTGATGGCTCACCTGTACCCCCCAGAGGTTTAAAATTAGTTCATGTTTTATGTACCCCCCTCAGTTTATCCTTGAATATGCTTGAGCCCTCCTTACTGAGGTGTAGTCATAGAAACATAGACCTTGACAGCAGATAAGGACCGCTTGGCACACCTAGTCTGCCTAGTCTGTCTGGTGTGTAAAGTGATTTATATGACCAGTGTCCCCCAAGTATCCAATACATACAAACCCTTCCGCCTTATACCATTCTCTCAGCCAGACAATGAAATCCTGTACCCTTTTCTTCTGGACCATACTGACCCTTGGCTTGGTTTGTGCATCAGGCTTTCATAGTAAATGACTCTTGGCTCAATTAATTTATTTCTGGACAAATAAAATAAATAAAATTAAAAAAATAAAAATAAAAAAAATATATAAAGTGATTGTCTTTACTTACAGTGCCTTTATTAATTGATAAATGTTCTTTTATCTATATAACAGGAATGTTACATCCTATGCAGTGGTGCATACACAAAATGTGGTCCATGGGCAACTTTCAGTTTCCAAAACCTATTCTTGTGGCCCTCACCTTGCTCCAAGATTTTGAATGAGATAAATCATTCCCCCAGTTGCTGGGAATGCCACACATGGCTACCACTTTAAAACAATCCTTCCCCCTGGCACCATCAGCATTGTGAAAAATGAGTATGATTTATGATTACAAAGCCAAAACATCACAATCTTAATCTGTCGCTGGTGCCTGCGGTTAGTAACAATTTTTAAAGATTGCTGTACAGTATTTTGGATTGTCAGCAGTTTCACCACGGAGGAAAGAAAGAAGCAGAGAACAGAATGGAAAACCTCATACCACAAGCAGAAAAGCTGAGTGAAATACAATGAGGGAAGACTCAAAGACAGAAGCTTTCAAAGTACCAACACTTCCGAAAGGCCTCCAGCTGTCCAGAACAGAAGCAGGACCCCACTGGATATGAGATTTAGCATTTCAACTATGCTATCCCAGGTCTTCCAAGTTCCACCCCATCTGAAAGAGTCTCCTCATTTCTAGGCAATCACCCTATTTCCTCAAGTGCCATCATATATATATATATATATATATATATATAAATATATATATATATAAAATAGGATCTCCCGCCAAATATCCCATGATAAGTGCATTAAAGTCTAATATTCTGCTGTCATCCTTCCAAACCTCCCTCATGAAAGAGCTCTGGTCTTGGCAAATATGCTAGCCTATATAAGTAAATAACAAAATTCCCTGTAAAGTACTTTGGGATGCGATTCATGAACAGTACTACATACAGTTCATGTACATTCTATGCTATTTTCGGTCCAGGCACTACCAATAGTACCAACAGTGCTGAGATGTTCCAAAGACCATGTTACTGTGCAGTTTGCAGGCTGCTTTTCATAGCTGACACGCGGGCACACATACACATACACACACACACACACACACACACACACCATATACCCTTCCTTAAATCCACACTTTTAGCTTCAAGAAAGAGGTGAAATATAGCAGTGGTAAAAGAATCTGTAAGTGCTATAACCAACATCTGGGAAACCAGGGTCAGATTTCTCCACCTATTAGCAATTTATCTTTACCACAAGTTGAGTATCGTAGTAATGGGCAGTTACTGCTGCTTTAGTTGCATGGAGGTATATACATTCAAACTCTTCTTTTAATGTTTTAGAGGGTGAGTGAAAGAGGTGAATTAATTAAATGCTGTTAAAATAATAATATGCACCATAGGATGCATAAATGATACAAGAGTACAGACACGTTATCATTTGTGTGGTTTCTATAAATACATACAATCAAAGGCCTTAGACCCAGCACAAAAGCAAGTCTGGTATGTAAATCTGTGTGCATTTGTGTGAGTGTGAGAGGGGGATGCTTAGAAAATAAATCAGCTGGTGCTTTATTCTGTTTGACATATCACTGCATAGGCCTTACCACAGTCAACTCACACAAACTAAATGTTAATTTTTAAAATCTGCACAAAAGAGTAACATGAAAACAATAGGCACAAGCAAGAGCATGCTGCCTAAAAGAAGCATAAGGCATGGAACAAAATATAGAGTATATTAAGACAGAACAGAACAGAGCACAGAATGTAACAAGACTGAAGAGAACAAGCATTTGAAAGTGCCAAATGTTTGTTAACTGATAATAGCATTGGCAGTGCAGGAGTTCGACGGATGCAGAATAGGAATGGCAGTGAAGTATTGAACTCACACCAACCCCACCTCCAGCCCTGCAGAGATAGACAGGCATTGGGGTGTGCCTTTGGGTCATCGCCCATAACACTCATGCCATTGCACCTCACCCTATCCTACAGAAACCAACAAGTGTTGAGGCGTGCTTGGGGTGTTCAGCTTTACAGTTACCCCATTCCATGAGGACAAATGCTGAAATGGGTGCAGTATAGGAGAATGGGGTGAACTCTGGGGCCAAAGAGTCCAAGGCACAACTCGATGCCTCTCACTGGATGCAGCATGAGGGTGAGGATGGAATGGCATGAGCATTACACCCGGCAATCCAAAGGCACACCCCTGACACCTGTCAGTCTCTACAGGGTGGGAAGTTATGGCTAGAAACCCTAATGCCCCCGCATTTGTTGGTATTTGCACTACAAATTTTCAACATGGCCTTTTTGTGACCTCAACCACATGAAAGCATTTGGGATCTCTGCTCATGAACAGTGGCACTGTGATTTTGCTAATCTGTCCTGAACGTTGATTTCCCACAGTGACCGCACCATTCTGCGCCAGATGTGCGAAAACACAGTTTGGGCACAATCTGAAAAATGACAGCTTTACCATTCATAGGGAGGTGTGAAGAGATGGCAATGTTGAAAATCTGGAGTGAAAATATTAAAAATTCTCGAACTTATGAGCGCACGTGGAAACTGCACAACGCATGCTCGTAATACAATCATTTCATAGAATTATTACACCAAATTTTCAGCTTAGGCATTTTGTGACTTCTGCTCATGAACTGTGTCACCATGATTTTCTTATTCTGTCCTGAACAATGATTTCCCACAGCGACCATGCCATTGTCAGTGTCAGTGGCTCAGTAGGTAGCACACTCGCCTCTGAGGCTGGGAGATCAGAGGGCTGTGGGTTCAGTTCCCACATCTAGTACTTGGGTTAATATCCCAGTACTGACACTGTAGTGCAGCATGAGAGGGGTGCTGCACTTCTGAGGTGCCGTCTTTCGGATGAGACGCTAAACCGAGGTTCCATCTGCCTAGATTGGTGGTAGTTCAGGTGGATGTTAAAGATCCCGTGGCACTTATTGAAGAGAGTAGGGGAATTTTCCCAGTGTCCTGGCCAAATTTCCCTCATTGACTAAAAATACCACCAACAGCTTAATCTGGTTCAAGGTCAGTTGGCATTCATCTGTATCCCCCTCCCCAGGTCGTGCCTGAAAATAGGCAGGATTTGTCTAGTGCACTTACCCGGTCAGCAAAAACTAAATAAATAAAATTGTGTGCCACACGTGTGAAAACACATTTTGGGCAGGATATGAAAAATGACAGCTGTACTGTTCATAAGGAGGTATGAAAAAATGGCAATGTGGAAAATCTGGAGAGAAACTATTATAAATTCTTGAAGTTACGAGTATGCGTGGAAACTGCCAAATCCATGCTCATAACACAGTCATTTTTTGGAATTTTTTCACCAAATTTGCAACATAGGCTTTTTGGGAGCCCACCTCATGAACTGTGACACTGTCATTTCATTAATCAGTCCTGAAAGGTGATTCCACTCAGTGACTGCAAAATCACCTTTCGATACTGAATAACCAGATGACAGTGACTGAAGTCATGAGGTGGAGTCCCAAGAACTCCATGTTAAAAATGTGGTGCCAAAATTTACAAAAATGGCTGAGATATCCACTTAAGTTGAAAAAAAACATTTATGCCATTATACAGCTTACCGGCCATTTCTTCAGTTTGTGGTTGGCTTTGAAGAGTGCAGACGTGTTCCCGCCCACAGAAGATTGTCGCGCCATGCTCCGGAGATAAGTATGGGGTGGGGGCGTGTATGGGAGGTGGGGTGCACAGAGGGTGGGTGCGGATTTGGGGAGGATGCAATGGACACAACGAGGGATGATTTTCTGTTTTCACAGGTTTAAAAAAAAATGTTGCAAGATGGTTTTTCTACTTACAGGGACAATGGGCATGCTGGAGTGGGCTACCAGTATGCCACCTGGGTGTTTGTTGGGGTGGGCTGGAGCTGACGGGGATTGGCCACCCTGTCGGCACATACAGTGTGTTTGGGGGGGCATGAGCCAAGAGGGCTTGTGCACCCCCCTCGGCACATAATGAATGGGGGGGACATTATGCCAATGGGGATTGGGCTCCCCCATCGGCAAATGAACTGGGGAGGTGGCATGCCAACCGGGAGATTGGGCACCCCCGTTGGCTTTCATTGGGACTGTGAAAGACTTGTGGGGGGGGTAGGAAGAAAAAGGCTGTTGGTTAACGAGGATCTGCGGCCTATCCTGTAGGTAGGGAAATGGGCAGACTAGATGGGCCAAGCGGTCCTTATCTGCCTTCAAAGTCTATGTTTCTATGAGAGGCGGATGGTGACAGCTGCCGCCATGTTTATTGAAATGTAACACCAGACAAGGCAAGCTGCTATTTGCTGCTGCAATCAGGTACCGCCTCAGCATCAGACTGTCCAGGAAAAACAGCTGATTCCCCAGTGATGGGGTGCTCCCTGATTGCAGTGGCAAATTTTTTCAGGTTGGTGGCATGTTTCAAAACTGCTGTCATCCACAGTGTGCTCCTCCTTTGGTGCCACAGAGACCAGCCCCAAAAAGCACTGCTGGCATTGGCCACAACACTGCCTCACCTCCACTACCCGTTACTCCAGCAAGCTGCCACAAAATGTTTCTTGTGCATGTGTGCAAGCAAACATAAAAAGGCCACCCCAGTCCAACACATGATGCTTGATATAGGCCACAGTGGAGCTAGGTTCTTTAGAAATGTAACTCTCAGTTGAAGTCTATGAGTTCTACTCTTTTCTGGGAACTGGAAGACTTTTCTGCAGATGTGCAATTTTTAAAAGCATGCCTGAACAGATCAGTAGACTTTTCTGCCATGCTGTAGAGCTGCTCCATCTCTAATAGTTGTTGGAAAGGCACTTACCAGCATTGTAACTGCTGTTTAGACTATGGCAAGGTCTGTCATACCAGCAGATCTAGTGGCATTGATACTAAACTGTGGAACATAGGAACATAGGAAATTCCTGATAAGAAGAGATAAGGTGTGGAGGAGCGGAGTCCATGTGTTCATCTGTTGCCATCCAGACTAAAGAAGCATTCAGTATTATGTGCAATATTGGAAGCCTCTGAGAAACCACCCTTCTCCAAATAATATAAAGATATGGTCACTGTTACTGTATCTGTTTATACATAGAAACATAAAATTTAATGGTAGATAAGGACTGCTTGGCCCACCTACTCTGCCCATTTTTCTCCACCTACATTATCACCACAGACCATACTTGATCGACAGCTCTTTCTCCTGCCCCACTTCCTTTCTATTGTGATTCCCTTGTTCGTATCCCATGCATTCTTGAACCCCACTACTGTTTTCACCCCCATTACCTCTGCTGGAAGGCGGTTCCAGGAATCCACCACTCTTTCTGTGAAGAAGTACTTCCTCACATCTTTCCTGAATCTACCCCTTCAGCTTCATAGCATGTCCCCGTGTTCTTGAGCACCTACACTGTGCCCGACCCAACCCCCATACTGGAGGTGTTGCATGGCAAGAAATGACTCTCCTTAGCAAATTGTTTCTAGCATGAAGGCTTGAGTTCTAATATGGCTAGCAAACTGTGGCTTGAAGTTGACCTGAGTGAACTTCTGAAATTGTTAATGGATATTATGATTTAAAGATGAAAAAGTTGGATCTGTTTAAATCTGTATTCAATCCATCTACATAGAAACATACAAGCATAGAAGTTGATGGCAGATAAGGACCACAAGGCCCATCCAGTCTGCCCATTTCTTTTTCTACTTTATGAATGTGCCACTGGCCTTTGCTCTGTCAATGGCCTATCTATTCATACTCATCTGTATTGCTCCCTTATGCCTATCCCATGCCTGTTTGAAGACCTGCACTGTATTCATATCCACCACTTCCTGAGGTAGGCCGTTCATGCATCCACCACCCTTTCTGTGGAAAATAACTTCCTCACATTACCCCTTAATCAGCCTCCCTCTAATCTCATGCTGTGTCCTCTTGCCCTGCTATTTTTCTTACATTGAAACATGTTAGACTCTTTCACCTTGTTAATGCCCTTAAGGTGTTTGAATGTTTCAATCATATCACCTCTCTCCCTCCTCTGCTCTAGGTTATACATATTGAGCTCAGTTAATCTGTCCTCATATGTTTTCTGATGCAGTCGCTGCACCATTTTGGCTGCCCTTCTCTGGACTGCCTCAATTTGGTTAATGTCCTTGTGAAGGTGTGGCCCCCAGTACTGCATGCAGTATTCCAGATGGGGCCTAACCAGTGTCTTGCAAAGAGGGATTATTACCTCCCTCTTCCAACTTGTGATACCCCTACTAATACACCCCAACATCCTTCTAGTCTTACCTACTGCTTTAGTGGTCTGCTTGGATGATTTCAGGTCATCGGTGATGATAAAGCCCAAGTCACTTTCTTCACTTGTGACTGCCAGCAACTCCCCTCTCAGCCTATAGGTGGCTTCAGGGTTTCTCTTCTTTATATGCATAATCTTGCACTTCTTTGTGTTAAACCCCAGTTGAAACTCTTCTGACCATTTTGCTAGTTCATCCAGATCTCTTCTCATTCTGCCCACCTCATCTGGATCATCTACTCTGCTGCAGATATTGGTGTCATCTGCAAACAGACAAACCTTACCCTCCAGTCCATCTGCAATGTCACTGATGAAGATAATGAAGTGGACTGGCCCCAGAACTGATCCCTGAGGTACCCCACTTGTGACTTGCTTCTCTTCTGACTGTATACTGTTTACCACCACTCTCTGTTTTCTGCCCGTCCACCAGTTTACCACCCAGTTGACCAATGTCTGACCCACCCCGAGCCTACCCAGCTTATTAATCAATCTTCTATGTGGAACAGTATCGAAAGCTTTGCTGAAGTCACGGTAGGTGACATCAACTGCTCCCCCTTGCTCCACCACTCTGGTTTCCCAGTCAAAGAACTCTATGAGATTGACAGGACCTTCTTTTTGCAAACCCATGCTGTCTTGGATCCTGTGCTCCTATGGATTCCAGGTGTTGCACTATCCTTTCCTTAAGGAGTATCTCCATAATATTGCCCACTACTGAGATAAGACTGACTGATCTGTAGTTCCCTGCGTCCTCCCTGCTACCACTCTTGTGGAGTGGGATCACATGAGCCCTTCTCCCAGTCTTCTGGGACCTCTCCTGTGCTCAGAGACTCACTACACAGTTCCAATAATGACCCTGCTAGTTCCACCCTTAGGTCCTATAGTACCCTGGGATGTATGCCATCAGGTCCCATTGCCTTGTCCACCCTGAGCTTATCGAGCTCTTGTAGGACCCTTTCTTTTGTGAAGAGACTAGTGCACACCTCCCTCCCCCTGTGTCCATGGTTCTGAGCTGTTGGCCCTGCCCTACCTTCTCTTCAGTAAATACTGAGCAGAAGTATTTATTTAGTATAGATGCTTTTACATAGTCCTCCTCCTCACACGCCCCCTTATCCCCTTTGATCTTAGCATACCACCCTCTGGACTTTCTCCTTTCACTAATGTATCTATAGAAAGTCCTTGTCACCTTCTTTTACTGTTAGGTGCTAGTGTTTCTCGGTTTGGGCCTTTACACCTTCCACTGCTTCCCTTAGGGAGTTTGGTATGCCTCTATCTTCATCTTGCTGCATTCCTTATATTTCTTGAAGGCTAGCCTTTTGACTCTGACCTTTTCTGCTGCTGTGCTTGAGAACCAAAGTGGTTTCCTTCTTCTTTTGCACTTCCTTTTCTCACTAACACAATGGGATGTTGCTTGAAGTATTGCATCTTTAAAGCTTGCCCACTTTGCCTGTGCCTCCTCACCTGTATTTCTTTTTGCAAGGGCTAGCTTAACTCTGTTGGCCATCTTATCAAAGTCATCTCCTCTGAAGTCCCATATTTTTGCCTTGGAATGGGATGATTTTGTTCTAGTGGCCAAATTGAACCATACCATGTGATGGACACTGGCACCCAGGTGACCTTCTACCTGAAGATCTATGATACTTTCTCTGTTAGTCAGTACTAGATCTAGGATAGCCCTGTCCCTTGTGGAGTGTTGTACCTGTTGTTTAAGGTCCTCTCTCTGCAGGGAATCCACCATGTGTCTAGTTCTGGCAGATGTCCCAGCTGGTATTGACCAATGTGTATCTGGCATGTTGAAGTCTCCCATTGTCAGAACCTCACCTTTAACTGTCATGTTTTGTATATATTTTAACCGTAACATGTCTATATCTTCTCCCCTGGTCTGGAAGCCTGCACACAACCCCAGTTTGTAAGGCTATCCCATTTTCTTTTTCCAGGGTGACCCACAGTTCTTCTGGCTCCTTATGTGCATTCTTAATTTCTGTAGCTTTGATATTTTCATTGACATAAAGGGCTACTCCACCCCTCCCCATTTATAGCCCAGTAGTAACTGTCAATACAAAAATACATTACACTTTATTCTTGCATAGTGTCTTTCATATAAACAATCTCTCAAAATACTTCATGGTGGTAAAACCCCAAAATACAAAACCTAGTATATAGACTAAGATAGGGAATACAACATTTAAAACAGGACGATTTACAATGTACAGTATAGAGCAAGGGTACTGTTTAGGTACAGTGTCTGGAACCTGGTAGGCTGAGGTACAATAGTTACATCTGTAGGCAGCACCAGAAGGCATAACTGGTTAGCAGGCAACAAAAAAAATAGCAAAAAGGAAAAAGACAAATGATTGTAGAGAAGTAAAATAGGAAATAAGGGCAAGAAGGAATGCTAGGTTTATGGTGAGACTTGATGAAGGAGGGTAAGGTGGGTGGTTAGCTGAAGAAAGATGATAATCTGTTCCACGTGATGATGTGGCAGCAGAAGACGGGTTTGGAGGTGGGACAGAGAGGGCATTCTGACTTTTTGCATTTTGGACCATAACGATATGGCTTGAATCTCAATTTGAACCAGTAGTGTATATTTGCCAAGAAAGAAGAGGAACAGTTCTCCAGGATAACATTTTGCTAATTTTTACGTTTGCTTGCGTACATGTGCAAGGAACGACTTGCAACAGTATGAGTTTCGGAGGTGTGTGACCCTCCTCCCCAATGCACTGTTCAGTGCAGTAGGTGCGACCCTAGGGGACCAATACATTCTGAACTGTGTATGACAGCGGTTTGGCTATGTTGGTCTTGACTTCTAACAAAAGGTCCGCTGCAATCATCAGTAGTAGCGTGTATGCAATTGGCATACCGCCTCAGCCGAACTGCTGTCATGCACAGCTCAGCAATCCCTCCCGCTTTCTCCCTCTGCTAATGTCCTCCCCCTCCCTCCTTTTGTCCCTGGCCCCCACCTTGTGTGCTGAGGGGGGTGCCCAATTCCCCTTGGCTCATGAACCTCCCAGCACACTATGTGGCTGATGTGGGTGCCCAACACCCCATCAGCTGTGGCTTTCCCCCAAAAAAAAACAATTTGCAGGCTGGGGGCCCACCCCAGCTCATTCATGCTCCCCAGCACACACACTGTATGGCCGGTGGGGGTGCCCAATCCCATGGCTCCCCAACAAACAGGTGGGTGGCATGAGAGCCCACCCCAGTGTACCAAAAGAGTCTTTTTATCCTTTTTTTAAAAATGCTGTGAAAGAAGAAAGTCCCTAGGCGAGTCCCTGCCCCCCACCATCAACCCGCATCCACCCTCTGCGCACCCACCTCCCCACACCCCCTCACCCCATACTTACCTCTGGAGCCCGGTGCGATGATCTTCGGTGGACCAGGTATACGTCTGCACTCTTCAAAGTCGACCGCGAACTGAGGAAATGCTGGTAAGCTGTATAATAGCATAAATAGGGTTTTTCCAACTTAGGTGGATATCTCGGCCATTTTCTCGACTTATGACACCAAATTTTCAACATGGGGTTCTTGACACCCCTTCTCATGAATTCAGTCACTGTCATGGCGTTATTTGGTCCTGAAAGGTGATTTCGCAGTCACTGCGTGGAATGATCTTCCAGGACCAATGCTGGTATTTGGCATATCCGCGTTCATGAGGTGGGCTCCCCTAAAAGCTATGTTGCAAATTTGGTGAAACAATTCCCAAAATTTACTGTTTTACAAGCATGCGTTGCGCAGTTTCCATGCACACTCGTACGTTCGCGAATTTGTAATATTTCCACTCCAGGTTTTCAACACAGGCATGTTTCCACATCTCCACATGAACAGTGCATCTGTCAATTTTCACATCCTGGCGGAAATGTGTTTTCATGCTTCCGATGCAAAATAGCGTGGTTGCTCCTGGAAATCAGTGTTTGCTACAGAGTAAGACAATCACAGTGACACTGTTCATGAGAAGAAGTCCTAAAATGCCTATGTTGAAAATTTGGTGGCAAAAGTCCATAAAATGGCTGTGTTACAAGTGTGCGTTGCGCAGTTTCTACGCACACTCGTAAGTTCATGAATTTGTAATATTTCTACTCCAGATTTAAAACATTGCCATTTTCCCACATCTCCTTATGACCAGTACAGCTGTCAATTTTCACATCCTGGCCAAAATGTGTTTTTGCACTTCCGGCATGCAATAGCATGGCAGCTGTGGGAAATCATGTTCGGTACAGTATAAGAAAATCACAGTGACACTGTTCATGAGCAGACATCCTAAAACGTCTATGTTGAAAATTCTGTACAAAAAGTCCAAAAGATGACTGTTTTTCGAGCGTGCATTGTGCAGTTTCCACGCACACTCATAACTTTGCAAATTTGTCATATTTTCACTCCGGATTTTCAACATTTGCATTTTACCACACCTCCTTATGAATAGTACAGCTGTCATTTTTCACATCCTGGCTGAAATGTGTTTTCACACTTCTGACACAGAGTAGCGCAGTCGCTGTGGGAAATCAGTGTTCGGTGCACAGTAAGAAAATCATAGTGACAGTGTTTATGACCAGAGGTGACACAATGCCTATGTTGAAAATTTGGTGAACTAATTTCACTAAATGACTGTGTTACAAGCGCGGGTTGCGCAATTTCCACACAGATTCGTACCCTTGAGCATGCCCAGGGCATTAGGGTTCCTAAGACAGACACTTAAGAAGTATGAGGGTGAAATGTTGATCAGATGCAAGAGGAGTTGCAGAGAGGTACTCTGTTGGGATATCGATGCTAAAGAGATATGGATACAACTGGGACTGATGCGCCTGCATAAAGGCCAATGCAAATACCTGCAAGCGAATGTTCGGCATTGACAAATGCCTGTTATTTAGTAGAATGAACTGTTGAGATGCATCTAATATTCCATTCGGTTCTTGTACCACTGCTGCTAACTCGTCTCAAAGTGTAGTTCTCCATGAACAAACAAACAAAACATTTTGTTCATAACTGGTGAACAGGAAACACAGACTCCCCAGGAAAATGTCATTTTATTACCCATGTGAGTTAATAGAAAACTTATAACTGAAAATCTTATAGGATCATTATAACATTTAGTTTGACTGGCTCAGGCAGAATGCAGTGAAATGCCCCAGGTACACTGATTCTGCTATTGTCAATTATTGCTCCGTTTGTTGAAGAGTACCTTTCATGCTAATTATGAGTGTGTGGGGAAGGGGGGTTGTTTAACCAGGATAGGCACACTAAACCAAAGCTGGTCTCCAGGTGCAACCTGGGTGCACAAGGAAGTTAAATGACTTGCTCAGGGTCACACAGTATGGAAGCGGGGACAATGAGACTCAAACCTAGGTCTCTAGGTTTGCAGCTCAGTGTCATAAGCCACAGTGCTATACTGCCTCCTAAGTAAACCTCCCAACTCCAGGAAAGCTCCCTTGCATCTGTGGCAGCTATTTAGAAAGAGTTCCAGAATTTTTAATTTACTGCTGTTTGGGAGGCAATGGATTATAAACTGGCCCCAAGGAAATGACTGAATCCCTTTCCACTTTCCAGTACATCTACCCAACCCCCACACTCAGACATTTTGTGCTGTTTGTTTAGGCAAAGAATGGGTCATGTTCCATAGGAGTTCATGGGCTGTTTTTTTCTTATGTTTGTTTATTTATTTATTGTATATTTTACCCACTCATTTGGTAAAAATCAAAACCAGAGATCATCTAACAAGGCTTTCTAGGGTGTGAACCGTGAAGTGAAAGGAATCATTTAGCCATGTCCTTGGAGACAATCTATAATCCCTTCTCTCCCAAATGGCGGCAAATTAAAAATTCTGAAACCTTTGGAAAAAGCTCCCACAGAGGTAAGGGAACTTTCTGAAAAGTTATTGGAAGTACCAAAACTGATGCTTCTTAATGATAACAAAGATGTATCTGTGACTAGCAAGAAAGAAAATGTCCACCAGAGGCGTCATTTATGTGGGCAGCACTCCTTTATAAATACACACTGGACACCAAGTTCTGACGTGTATATAAATATTTACTAGTGAGTGGATAAAACACAACCAGCAACACAATGTGTACTCTATACAGAGCAACAGCACCAGTAATTCTTACAGTTTGATTTCTGACTTACTGTTCCTATCCCAACCATGGATAATGCTGACGTTTCTGACATTGTATATCTTCCTCAGAGCTGACAATGTACAACGTCAGAAATGTCAGCATTATCCATGGGTTCACACCACATCATGGCCATGTCCAGGATGTACTCCATAATGGAGACTAAAGTTACAGAAGAACTAAGTAAAAAGTAAAAGTACTGCTTCAAACCCCCTCAAACACTCCAGAAAGGTAAAACTGAAAATGCTACCTGAATGTTTACCAAAGAATTGACCTAGGATGTAAATAATTGAGTCATGAAGATAAAATAATGGAGCGAGTGGAACATGATGGGAACAGTAAGCCATAAATCAAACTGTATGAATTACTGGGGCATTGCTCTATATGGAGTGTACATTGTGTTACTCTTGCACCACTGTAGACATGCAAGCACAAGCAACAAAGATTACATTACTGAGGTGTGCCATATCTGTATTCTGTTTTGAGGTTGGGCAAAATGTGGAAAATTCACTTTATGGGCTTTTCACTGAAAACTGTCAAATTTCTCTGAGTTTTCCACTGGTTCTTAGATTTCCCATTGTTTCTCTATTAGATCTTCCATTGTTTCCATAGAATATACCATAGAACGAGATCTTGTAAACCAAGAAGTATTCAAATGCACTGCCTATGATTTCCATGGAAATAGTGATTCAATTGACAAGCTCTTCCACAGTCTCCATCAGTGTTTTCCATGTAAAGGGGCACACAAACCACAGAACTGCATAAAATAATGTGGTTTTCCATGAAAAAATTACAACTTTCCGTGCTACCATGGAAATAAATAACTAAGAGCACATTTGTTTTTCAAGGGAAACCATAGAAATTCATGTACTTCTCATTCTGATTTCTATGAAAACCTGTAGAAATATGTACAAATACTACATGGTTTCAAGGCTCGGTTTCCACAGTTTGTTCCATGGAATCCATGGAAAACCTAGGGACAGGTAACTTCTTGAAGGAAACAAAGCTGCAAAGTATGCCCCTCGCTTCATTACATGATTTTAATAGGGGTTCTTGGTCTTTTAATTTGTCCTAGTTGTGATATGTCTGATCACTGAGAACAAGGTAACCCCTCATAGGACAGGTGCCTGACCTAGGAGGGTGTCATCTGTCATCACTGACTGTCCCTTGGCTGAGATGCCTTGAGATCATACATTTTCTGCTTGTCTGGTTTGGTTCCACATGCAAGTCAGATTGAACTGCTGGCTGAGCTTCTGGCTACCAGTTGATTTATTACTGGCTCAGCTGCTGGCTGCCTCTTTGGTTTCACTGGCTGTCAACTCACAGGTTCTGTTCCATTCTGCTGGTGTGTGGCTAGTAGTGGTGGCTGAGCTTCTGGCTTCCAGTGGGGTCAACACTGCCTGAGTTACAGTCTACAGGTTGGGATATCACTGGCTGTTCTGCTGATTAACTCTATGACATTTCTTGCTGCCCTCTTGCTAGTCTGGTTTGGTTCTGTTGATCTGTCAGATAGTAGCAGTGATTAAGCTTCTGGCTAAAAGACCAGTTAGTACTTGCTGTGCTGCTGGCTACTTCTTTCATTCTGCTGACTGATCTCTTGCTAGTCTGGTTTAAGTCTGATGGGTTGTCAGCAGTTAATGCTGGTTAGTACTGGTTCATCATCTGGCTACCACCTAGGTTAGCACTATTAACGTAGGATAACTGTAAGCACTTGCTATAATGCTGTTGCTACTGGGCTAGCACTAGGAGAGCCTCTGTCTAGCCATATATACTCATTCCCTTTTCCTTGTATCCTCTTCCTGTCCAAAGCAAACTGACTTCTCTTGAGACAATGTCTGGCCAGAGTCGATAGGGCTGCAGGAGAGGAATCTAGGTTAAAATATTGAATTTTTTTTTGTATATTTTTGCACCAAATTTTCAATACAGCCTTGTGATAACCCTGCCTCATAAAGAAGGGCAGAGAAAATGTTCAACTCCTGGCCTAAAGGTCATGTTGTGCAGGGACTGCAAAATCAACTTTTGGGCTGCAAACACATTTTGAGCAGGAGTTGAAAGATGACAGCTGTCACATTCATGAGTTACTGTAGCGCAATGGCTATGTTAAAAATTTGTGGTAGATATATTGAATATTACCAAAGTTATGAGCCTGCATTTGCAAAATTCAACATAGCCTCATAACTTAGTAGGTGAACATATTAGAACCATAGAACAAAAGAATGTGCAAAGTACAATACTACCCCATATTAAATTTATTCAAGGCCAGGAAATGCTTTGCTAGTCCTTTTAGGCATTGAAAAAGTTTCACTTGGTCCACGGGGAGGAAATTTAAATACAGCTTTACTTAATCAAGCTCTAAATATCACGATATCAGGGCAGAAAGGGGGTTAGGGGGTTTTCAGATAGAAGGGAGGATAAGGTCAAGAAAATTTATTGTGGTACTGTACTCTATAAAGACCCTGCCAAAAGAATGCAACACATCTGTCAAGCAGAGGAACACCAACTTGGCATAGATGTGGAATTCTTTGATGTGATCTTATACTGCAGCAAGTTGAATTGTGTCAGTATTCATTTTTGAGTTGGGGATTATGAAAAATGTCAGATGGTTGTCAATTTTGACAACGCCTTTTTTTCTTCTTTGATGACAAAACTGCTGCTTTAAGAAAATGGGCTCTGTAGACTGTTATGATACATCATATTTTCAATAACCCCAACTTTTTACACCCTGTGGGTTACTGTCCCAAATAGGAAAACTGACCTTCTCGCTCCTCTCTGAGTGCAGACCAAGCCCTTTTTTGTGTTGACAAATCCCCCCCACCACCACCATGTCTGCCACTTACTTAGTGGCAGTGAATTTATGTAGCATTTTTTTATTCTGCATATCTATGCAGTTGCATAAAATGCCTACTAACATCCTTAGTAAGCTTCCCTCTATCAGTTTCTTCATATTTCCTCCAATGTTTATATTTACTGCAGCAGTAAAGAGAATGTGTTCAGTACTAAAATTAAAAACAAATTTGCTGGTGGGCAAGGAGAAGCCACATTTTCAAAACAGGAATACCTGGAAGGATCTAACAATATCCACATTTACATTTACTAGTTGTTGTTACTGTCTTCTCCCTGTAGAACAGCAGATGGGACATGATCTCAGTCTTCCCATTCTCAGGGGTACTGACAGGATTGAACTTACTGAATGGATATGTTCTCCAGCAGGACACAGGGACATGCTCTGAAGGTCATAGATGGCTAGTTTAGGGGTAACATTAGGAAGCATATTTTGTCCCAGAAGGTGGTGACCTTCTAAAATGACCAGTCAATAGAGGCTGTGGACAAGAAGACATTAGAGTGGTCCCCAGTTTTGCCAATCTCTTAGCTTTTGCCAGCACTGAAACTATCAGTGTGAGGACCCTGCACTGTCCCTGCCCACACTGTACCCAGAGGGCTTCAGCCTTTAACGCTGTCAGTCTGCCACCTTTCATCAGCACTATATCTATCACAGTGCAGAAACCATGGATGGCCTGTTCTACACTGCATCTGCCCCTGTGGATTTATAGAGGGCGTCAGTCTCTAGTGGTGCCAGTCCTTTACTGTTCACCAGTCACACACTGTACCTTTCACTGTAGATAAAAAAAAGTCTTTAGTCCCCAGTTCTGGCAGTCCCTCACCATTCACCAGGACTAAATGTAGACAGTGATAAAACCAAGCCCTGTCCTGTCCCCCACACTGTAGCTCTTACCAGCACTAATTCCATCACAGTGTGGGTACGTTTGCACTGAGCCCACCCAACATGGTACCTGTGGATAACCTGAGGGCTTTATCCACTTTTCACCAGCACCAAATTCATCACAGTGGGTGAGTGGGGGGGGGACTGCATTGTCCCTGTCCCTGTGGATAAACAGAGTGCTTTAGTTTACTGTCCAGTGCTGTCTGACCTGTACCTTTTATGAGCATTAAATACATCAGAGTGGAAAAGTCAATAGTGAACCCGATTCTGTGGATAAACACAGGTGTTTTAAGCCCCCACCTTTCACTAGCACTGGTTAGCAAATAAACAAAGGCTGAATAGAAAAAAATAAAAAAAACAGAAGAAAATTGTCTCAGAGCCCAATAAATGCCCATGGGAACAAGGCTTAAAACTTAATTTGTCGGTGAGGAAGGAGGAAGTGGTTGAACAATGCTGGAGCTGGACTGTCTGTAATTTGACACTGTAGTCTGCTTAATGAGACCCTGACCACTTCCAGTATGCTTCAAGATAACAAGCATTTTTCAATGCCGAATGTTGGCTTGCTGGCATTGGCTTTGGTAGTGCAGGAGTTAGGCAGATGCATCATAGGAATGGCAGTGAAGTATTGAACTGATGCCAACCCACCCCCACCCTGCAGAGAGTGACAAGCATTAGGGTGTCCCTTTGGGTGTTTGGTAGTGCAGTGTGGGAAAACATGTCGGGCAGGATGTGAGAAATGACAGCTGCACAGTTCATAAGGAGGTGTAAAAAAATGCCAGTGTTGAAAATGTGGCATGTAAATATTTCAAATTGCGAAACTACTAGGGTGTGTGGGAAATATGCAGTGATGCATGCAACACTGTCATTTATGGGTGTTCGGCACCAAATTTCTAACATAGGCATTTTTAGCACTCTGCTCATGTACAGTGTCACTGTTATTTCTCAAAGTGTCCTAAGAAGTGATTTTCAAGACAGCCACTATGCTATTTTCTGCGCTGGAAGTGCAAAAACACATTTTGGGTACGATATGTCAAATTTATTTATTTATTTATTTAGATTTTGTTAACCAGGTGAACCCACTGAGACCAGAGGTCCCTTTTTCAGGGGCGACCCAGGGTGAGTACACCAACTACTTTATATTAGGTACAGTATGCAGCTTCAAAATACATATACAGTTTGTACAGGAGGCTTGGTAACAGTAAGGCAGAGACAGAGAGCATACAGCAAGTAACAGAGTCAAAGAACTCAAAGCAGCAAGTTGGTTGGACAGAGGACTGGGGTTATATTCTGTTTTAACTGAAATATTTGAATAGTTTGTAAGTGAAATTAGCTCTATGTGGTAAAAATTATTACCTTGACTTAGAACTGTTACTTGGGCTGTGATATTGTAACTTTGGAGGTTTGGGGACTGTTGTTTGTCAGGGTTAATTAGAGGGAAATTTAAATGTGTTGTTTGGTAAGAGCCCTCCCAGCCACCCTGTTTTGTAGGCTTTCTTAAATACTGAAAACCACTGGGGGTTGGGATTGAAGGGCTGAGTATTTCTGTTTTAGGACTGAAATTCGAAGCAACAGGAGCAGGTGGGCCTGTGACATCATACGGTACCTGATGTCTGCTTACACACACTGTTAGTGGGACCGAACACACACTGGACTGTATGTGTTTGTGAGACTTTGGAACTTTATTGGTGGGGTTGAAATTGGGTTTGTAAATAACTACAGTCAGTATAGAGAGAAACTGTATTCAAGGGGAAAGGGACTGAGAAAAGGGGGTGTGCCATTATAAACAGAGGGGGATAAACAGGGTGGCCATATTCTACCATGGCAGGCATCTTCGGAAGGGTTGTAGGGTGCACAGGCTGTGGGATGGCAATAATTCTAAATTGGGCCTGGAGAGAGGGAGGCTGCCCACTCTGTAGACAGCTATCTTGTATCAGGAGTGAGGTATATTGGTTAAGGAGGGAGCTGGGGGTGTCCAAGGATAAGTGGTGTGGATATGGGCAGCAGAAGGGTGGGGCTGAGGGGAGGCTGGGGCAACGCTCTGAAATTACAGGACGTTATGTTACAGCAAGCAGGAGGAGGGATATTAGGGGCAGAGGACCCTTAGATAGGGAAGTTGATGCTAAGGGGAAAGCGTACGGGGTGAACATTCTGAATACAAAGATAGTGGAGGAGGAAGGGTCAGGAGGGGCTGTTGTGCGGAAGCCTAAAACTGCAGACTGTGGGAAGGGAGCTCCTAAGGTGAACAGAGCAAGAGGGGAAGAAGAGGGGCAGTTTAGAGGTGCAGTCAGGGAAACTCGGGTTACTTGATGAGCTGACATAGAGTGTCACAATAAATTTGAGCTACTAAGCAACTAGAGGGAGAAGGGGTTGGTGGAAATGAGGAAACTTATACAGAGGCCGGGAGGGAGTCTGATACCCATAGGGCATCACAGACCGCTATGGAAAGGATAGAAATAGTCCCAGAGGGAAAAGGGGAAACATATATGTTAAGCAAATGGGGGAGATGCAACATATTCCAGACATGAGAGGAGAGCATGATTGGAGAGGAACTGGGAGACAAGGATGGTGAGAGGAGCCCCCTTCAGCAGGGGGGTCAGTACCAAGGATGGGGCCCTAGCTAAAGGGGACCCACAGAGAGCCTCTGGAGGCAGGGGTACTATTACAAGGGGGGAGGATGGCAGTGTGGGGGAAGGAGAAACCATCAGGGCCAGGATAAATGGTTCGGATAAGAGAGGGTTAAAGGGGACACCTATTCAGAGGGAGTTTGAGTTAAGTGGGCAAAATAGCAAGGGAGGCAGAAAGGGGAGGGTGACAAGGGGGTCTCTAATAAGGCAGGAAGACTCCCAAAATGAGATAATGAATAAGAGGGGAAGGGGCTGAGAGGGTCGTGGAGGTAACCATAAGGATGATGGCGGTGTTAAGGTTCTGTTATTGGGAGACTCGATGATTAGGGGTATCCAGTGGGAGGGACAGGGGGGTAGATGCCATAGCCAGGTGAAGGTAATGAGTATCTCTGGGCTGACGGTGCACAGAGCAAAGTTCATGGTGTATGAAATGGTTAGGGATTGTGGAGGAAACGGTTTCCTGGTGCATTTGGGAACTAATGATCTAGAGGAAATAGCATTTGGAAATCAAGCAAGGTTCCAAGAACTTGCCAGAGTCTGTCGGGATAATGGATGCAACATTTCCTTTTGAGATATTGCCAGTACCAAAGGCCTCAGTGGAGAAAAAAATGAAGCTCACAGAGGTTAATGACTGGCTCAGGAGTGGGGTGAAAGAGTGGGTTGGGGTGTTAGGGAACTGGAATGGAGTTTGGGAGGATAAGGGACTATATGCCAAGGACAGGTTTCATCTTGCCCCATTAGGGAAGGAAGTCCTTAAACAGGGATGGCTGACTACATACAAGAAAGGTGGGGTTTAAACTTGTGAGGGGAAGGGATAGGGAGGGGCTGACCAGAGCCTCTCCTTCAGATGAGGGAGCCTTCACGCCCAAGGGGAGGGGAAACAGATTGGGATGGAGGTTTCAGGAGGAGCAGAGGAGGATGGAAGTATAAGGAGGTCTGGGTGGGGTTACGACAAAGAGGATCAGGGATAAGGGGTGGGGGTTGGTGTTGGTGTTAGTAAATGCCAGGAGCTTGGGAAACAAGTTGCCAGAGTTCCAGGCCATGCTGTTGGGGGGGGGTGGATGTGGCGGCGGTCACGGAAACGTGGGCCAACAAAAACCATGACTGGGACCTAAATGTACGGGGACTATGCTCAGGAAGGATAGAAAGGAGGGCAGAGGGGTGGAGTGGCTATGTTCATTAGAAATGACATAGAAATTGCTAGGTAGAAGAGGCAGAGGGAAACGTGGAGGCCTTATGGGTCACCTCACGATCCTCAGCAGGAGATAAGGTCAAGCTGGGTGTAGCATATGGCCTCCGGGATGAGTGATGTTCTAGAGGATGGTTTGCTGGACAACATCATTGCCCAGTGTGGACCAAAGGGGAAGGAGTGGTATTGATGGGGACATATGCCAGGTACAAACTGGGGAACCATGTCCTCTAAGGTGGCCAAGGAGCAGAGGCTGCTGGATGGCTTCCAGGATGTGTTCTTAACACAGCATGTGATGGAGCCCAAAAGGAGGGGCATGTCCTGGATGTGGTTCTGCAGATGGGATCTGGTAAGGGACATGGTTGTACAAGACCCCTGACTGGGAGCCACCCTAATACTGTCTGGTTTCAAATAAGCATGGGGGAGGGGGTGAGATCTAGGACACTGGCAGTGGACTTCAGGGGGCAGACTTTATGGGCATGGAAATATTCTCAAGGATCATTGATGGGGATTACCTCAATGACAAGTGTGGAAAGGAGATGGGAGGTCATAAACGGGAGTTTCATGAGGCAGTCAGGATCTGCTAAGTTGAAACGTAAGGAGCAAGGTCACATAAACCATGCTGGTGGTCCAGTGAGGTACAGATAGCAGTCAGAGAAAAGAGGCGGCCTACAAAATATAAAAAACAACAAGAGGGATAGGGATAAGGAAATGTACCAGCTTGCATCTAGAAAAGTCACCCGTATGGTGAGGGGAGCAAAGTCCAGTAAAGAGCAGCGGCTGGCACAGGATACATGGAGGGAAAAGGGTTCTTCCGTACATTGGGGAGCGGAGAAAAACTAAGGGCCATCTCAGCAGATTGAGATCAGAAGGAGGTGGGTGGAGAGGCGGGGACCAGGCAGAGGTATTTAACAGTACTTTGCCTCTGTGTTCACTAGGGAGGGATGGATATCTACAAAGCAAGGCCAGAAGTGGATAGAAACGTCAGTAAGTGGGATCAGGGAGCAACAGAAATGGAGCAAGAGGAGAGAGAGGTACCCCAGGGTGTCACATCTGGGTAAGGATAAAAGAGCCAGTAAGGTGGAGAGTGGATGATGCTATCTCCGCCAAAAGGGTGTGGATTAGCCTCAAGGCCCTAAAGAAAGACAAATCTCCTGGGCCGGATGGCATTCATCCGAGAGTACTATGGGAATTGGCAGACATACTTGCTGCACCCCTGGCGGAGCTTTTCAGCAGGTCACTTGAGACAGGAGGGTACCTAGGGATTGGTGAGAGGCACATGTGGTACCAATCCATAAAGGGGGGTCGAGGGAAGTACCAGGTAACTATAGACCCATCAGTTTGACCTCGGTGGTAGGAAAATTAATGGAGAGTATACTAAAGGAATGATTGGGGGTGTACTTGGAGGAGGTGGGAGGTCTGGATAGTCGGCAACATGGGTTTGTGCCAGGTAGATCATGTCAAACCAACCTTGTGGAGTTCTATGAATGGGTAACATCAGAACTGGACAGGGGTAAGCCTGTGGATATATTATTCTTGGACTTCAGCAAAGCGTTTGACTCTGTCCCCACAATGGTCTGGTGGAGAAAGCTGATGGGGTTAGGTAGGCCCTTGATGGTCAGATGGATTGAAAACTGGCTAGCTGGGCGCACTCAGAAGTAGTGGTCTGTGGAGAGCTCTCGAACCCTGAGAGAGGTTGGTAGTGGGGGCACCGCAGAGGCTCAGTCCTGGGTCCGATCCTGTTTAATGCATACATATCGGACATCAGGAGGTATAGGTGGAAATGAGTCTCTTATGGATGACTCCAAGATGGGAGCAGTAGTTGAGGGAGAAGAGGGCGGTTGGCCCTGCAAGGACCTGGACACCCTGGAAAGCTGGGCTCACACATGGAAATTAAATTTTAATATCACCAAGTGCAAGGTGTTGCATCTTGGTCGGAAACCCTAAACACAGGTACACCCTGGGAGGAGGCCCTGGAGGCCTCAATAGGGGAAAAGACCTAGGGGTCATGGTGGATGCATGTATGAATAACTGTGAGCAGTGCAGGAGAGCGCTAGCAAGGCAAACAGGATGTTGGGATGCATCATAAGGGGATCACTCTAGGAGCAAGGAATTGATTCTGCCGCTGTACAATGGACTGGTTAGACCACACCTTGAGTACTGTGTACAGTACTGGAGACCACACTTGAAGAGGGACATACAGCTCCTGGAGAGGGTACAGAGGAGGGCAACAAAGATGATATGAGGGCTAGGGATTTGCGATGAGGACAGACTTAAGGAGCTCTGCCTGTTTTCACTGGAGGAGAGGAGAGACAGGGGGACATGATTGAGGTCTTCAAGTACCTCAAGGGAATAAATAGGGTAAACATGGAGGGATCTTTAGACTAAAGCAGGGAGGTATCACCAGAGGGCATGGTTTGAAGTTGGAAGGTGGAAGGGTGAGGGGAAAGAGGAGGAGATTTTTCACTGAGAGGGTGGTGGACCCTTGGAATGCACTGCCTGGTGAGCTAGTTCTGAGATCCACAGTGGAAGGCTTCAGGAGAGGATGGGACAGACACAGAAAGTGGATGTATCAGATGATGGCCTGTCCCAGGGGGGTGGGGATGGATGATACGGGTTTCTGGAGCACAAGGGATGGGAGGGTCTCGGCACCCAACTAAGGATCTAAAGTTTGAGCAGACTCGATAGACCGTAAGGCCTAATCTGCTGGCAAATAGTATGTTAGTATGTTAGTATTGTCAGTGGGGTACATTAGTCCACAGTCTTCAAAATACATACTCAGTTTGTACAGGAGGCAAGGGGACGGTAAGCCGGTGTAGGAGCAAGTTCCGTAAGAACACCAGAGCAGAGTGCGTACCTTGCCAGTGGGGCATGTGAGCCTACAGAGGTAACAGTCTATAGAGGTTAGCTAGTCCATAGGGAGCAAAGAGTTTGTCGGTAGCCAAATTACGGTAAGGAGAGGTAGGGTGTTTTATCTAGCGGTTGCAGCAGCAGTGGCTCAGTTCCAGGAGGTAGACTTTAAGACCAGCCTTAAACGAGGAGGGAGGGAGGAGGTTTGTCAAGCAGGGAAGAGGGAGGAGTTCCAGAAATGAGGGCAGTGAACTGGAAGGAGCGTTTTCCTTGATTGGTACGGATGTAGGGGATGTTCAGGAGCTGACTGGAAGTAGACCGGAGGTTACGGAGGGAGACTTTGGGGGTAAGCAGGTCACTAAGGTGAGGTGGGTGGTGAATGGAGAGAAGTTTGTAGGTAAGGCAGGCAGGGGAAAAGGATAGTTTATGCCTGAGTGTCGGCCAGTGAAGGTCCGTGAGAGCCTCGCAGTGATGCCTCCTAGGGGAGGAGTGGGTTGCAAAGTGAGCAATGCGGTAGTAGAGGGTGGAGAGCTTGGTTAGCTCGGTCTCTCTGAGGTACTGTAGTAGTGGAGAGCCGTACAGTAATGAGGGGAGGAGGTTGCAGTTGGCAATGGCTCTACGTGCTTCTCCAGAGAGGGAGTTTCCAAGGCGGTATAGTAGGCCCAGTCTCAGGTGGATGGACTTTGTTAAGACATCTATGTGGGGTTTAAAGGTTAGCTCCTGGTCAAGGGTAACCCCAAGATACTTAAACTGGTCAGTGACCTCAACACATTTTCCTTGGGCTGACGATATCTGGAGAAGACCGCTACGGTCTTTACCCAGTCGCCGGGTCCCAAAAAGGACTGCTTTTGTTTTTTCCTCATTTAGCTTTAGGTGGTTGGCATTGAAGCATGTTCCAAGTTTTGCCAGGCAAGCTTGAAGTTTGGTTGCAATGACAGAGGTTTGGGTGTCACTGTGGTAGATTACAGTGTCATCTGCATAGAGTATTAGGTTGCTGGGTGCACACTCCTCTTCTATGTCGTTCACAAACAGTGAGAATAGCAGGGGGCCTAGGATGGAGCCCTGGGGTACCTCGGAGATCACAGGCTTAGGGGTTGATTGGACGCCCTGCCAGTGGACTGTTTGAGTTCTGTTTGTTAGGTAGCTTGTGGTCCAGGAGAGAGAGCTGATCCATGCCAAGCCTTTGAAGCTTAGACAGGTTTATGACTGACCATGTCAAAGGCCTTGAGAGGTCGATGAACAGTGCCCCAATTGGGGTGCCTTGGTCCATGGCTTTGAGTATGTCAGATGTCAGTCTGATTAGGGCAGTGTCCATGCCATGGCCTTTCCGAAAGCCATGCTGGACTTTGGAGAGGAGTAGGTGTTGTTCCAGGTAGTCTTGTAGCTGATCATAGACTAATCTTTCCAGGATTTTTCCCAGAATGAAATGACGCTGTACTGTTCATCAAGAGGTGTGGAAAAATGGCAATGGTGAAAATCCAGACTGAAAATATCACAAATGCTGACGGTACAAGCGTGCGTGCAATCTGCCAACGCATGCTCGTAACACAGTTATTTTATGGAGTAACATCACCAAATTTTCAACATAGGCATTTTAGGGTCCTCTGCTCATGAACTGTGTCTGTCATTTTCATAATCTGGCCCAAACACTGATTTCTACAGCTTATCGGCGCTTATTGTGCCGGAAGTGCAGAAACACATTTCGGGCAGGATTTGGAAAATGACAGCTGTACTGTTCACAAGGAGGTGTACAAAAATGACAATGCTGAAAATCTGGCAGTAAAATATTGTGAATGCGCGAAGTTACAAGCCTGCGTAGCAACTGCACAACGCACGCTCATAAAACAGGCATTTGTTGGATTTTTTCCATCAAATTTGGAACTTAGGCTTTTTAAGAGGGCACCTCATGAACACCACTACTGTCATTTCGTTAATGGGCCCCAAAAGGTGATTTCGCGCAGTGACTGCGAAATCACCTTTCGAGGCTGATAAACGCCATGACAGTGACAGAATTCATGAGGAGGGGCCCCAAAAACCACATGTTGAAAATCTGGTGCAAAAATTCCAAAAAATGATTGAGATATGCAACAAAGTTGAAAAAACCCTATCTAGCCCATTATACAGCTTACTGGCATTTCCTCAGTTGGCGGTCATTTTGAAGAGTGCAGGCGTGTTCCCGAGCCACTGAAGATCGTCGCTGGACTCCGGAGGTAAGTATGGGGTAATGAGGTGTGGGGAGGCAGGGTGCGCAGTGGGTGGGTGCGGGTTGTGGGAGGGGGCAGGGGACGGCCTAGGGACCGTTTTAATTTGCAGCTTTAAAAAAAAAAGATGCGCGGGACGTTGCCACTCTGGGGTGGGCTCCCAGCATGGCAGAAGGGCGGCTGGGGTGTGTGGAACCGAGGGGGATTGGGCACCCCGTCGGCCATGTATATCAGCTGCCATGCTGGGTGGGCTCCCCAGCGTGGCACCCTGTACTGGGGAGGACAGTGGAGCCGACAGGGGGAATTGGGCACCCCATCGGCCATGGCATCCAGTTGCCACACTGGGTTGGGCTTCCAAGCGTGGCACCCTGTACTGGGGGGCGGCATGTAGTAAAGTGGACATAACATCTAAAACAAAAGTGACGCCGACGAAAGCTTGCCTCTGACGTAATCTCTGTTTGAAGTTTTGTCCACTTTACATAATGTTGGTGTCAGCACTAGCAAGCTGGCTTATTGGGGAATGAGGGACGCACCTACTGATGTGTGCCCTGCATTTGCCCAACAGCAGCCGCGCCCCCAAAGCTTCACTCTCCCAATATGTTGACTGCCTCTCAAGCGCGGCAAGCCAACATAATGAGTCAGCCCCTAGACTGCTGAAAGAACTAGAATGAATCTATTTGATTGAGCTGGACAGATGCTCAGCCTGCAGCTCTGCAAGGGTTAACTTGAGGGTATACATAACAAAGCAGCTTCAAAATGTTTGTTTTTTTTGCTTATATCCTGAGATATTGGGAGGCAGAGTAGCATCTCCTTCCTTCCAGATACCTTTAACACAGAGCAGCAAATAGCAAAAATTAGAGGGGGAGTGTACTGTTTTGCAGTTGTGGATGGATACTTCCAAAAGCCCAAAACAGAAGTTCCACAGTAAGCTCATTTTTAGAGCTAATGCAAGAGGGCTGCAGGCCCCACCTACCTGCAGCCCTAAAAAGGGATGGTTTATTTTGAAAGAATCCTCTTTTTAAGGAATTCTTAGCTTAAAGAAAGGACATTCAGTCCCATTAATGTACCTGTGGCAAGTTAAATCCCCCAATAAGATATTGAAAAAATTAGAGTTACTATGTTTTCTGTATTAAGACACTGTCTACCCTTAAAGCCTCAATATCTGATGGCTACTCATATTGCACTTTTTTTTTTTTTTTCGTCTTTGGTAAATGGGTAAGGCCCACCAGGCACAAGTGCCTGTTTTCAGGGGCGACCTGGGAGCACTGGGCGGTTAAGTGACTTGCTCAGAGTCACACAGTATGCAAGTGAAGGTTGTGAGAATCAAACTCAGGTCTGATCTGCTGAATGTACCAAGCTTGTTCACACCTCATTCCTCTAACCTCTAGGCTATACTGCCAGTATTACACACATACAGATTTAGTTTTTGCGTATTGGTCCTTGTAAGAACAGTCCAGAAACAAATGGTTTATTACCTTTTATTGGACCAACACAGATGTTACAGAAAGAGCTTTCGGACTAATGAAGTCCTTCCTTGGAAGCTTATCAGTTTGTAAGCTTCCAAGGAAGGACTTAATTAGTCTGAAAGCTCAAGCACTTTGTTCTTTTTGTAACATCTGTGTTGGTCCAATAGAAGGTATCAAACAATTTACTTCTGGATCTGTATCACATACAGTAAGCATGCTCTCCAGTCCTCATCCCACACAGCCACCTTTCAGTTCCACTCAGTGGTACCAAGGATGCTGCAGTGATAACAGAAAGGTATTTGTTGGGCATTAACACCCCCTTCGTGCCTCATCAATGGATTGCAATGCCTGTTAACGTGGTGAACTGAAACCTGGAATGTGGTTTCATGAACAGATGACACCCAATTTACTTTTTGGACAGGTATCTCTTTCCAAACTGTTACAGAGTCGGGAAAATATTGAAGAATATTTTTCTTAGGCAGTTCCTTTTAATGTTTAAAACAGTGGTAAATCTGCAGAACAATGTTTCCTTGTAAAATGGCAGCACAGCAGCAGAAGCTGTAGCTAGAGATGCTGATGAATCTCATCTTCGTGGACTGGACATGCTCCTGTCTGGTTTGCCTCCCTTTCTCCATCAAAGCACCTAGCTAATGGGATATATGTACCTAACAAAAGAACACCCTGTGAGGTTCAACAAATCATAATGCATGTGCAGTGCTAGCCATGATGCAATACGTCACCTTGCAGTAAATGAGATGTCACAAAATACTGCATAACATAAAGGTGTGATTGTCATTGAATTACTGTACATTGCTCCCTGCAGCATACTGTAACACTCAGTGATTTACTGCAGCAGTACTGCAAGGTACTGTGCTGCATCTTGCCTGATGCTGTGTCCCTTGAGCTGTGCATTCTGTATGTAGCTAGACACCTCCAGAAAACAGATGCTGGCTAGAGCCAGAAAGGCTGCATATGTTTGTAAGTTTTTATTTTGTTGGGGTAACTGACTCCACTGGGACATTTTAAAAGTTCATGTATGAGGTGTATTTAGTAGTAGTAGTAAAATAGTTTTATTCATTTCATAATGGACAGGGACATAAAAACTCAACTAAGATGCCAGCTCTCGCAATATGATTGCAATGTTACACTGATCAATTAGTTCCAAAATAAAAAGCTAAAAATATAGTCATAATTACAATTAAAAAATGTATCGTCATATAAATAATCCAAAATACACCATTAACATATAAATATACCACACAGATTACTAAAATTAAGAATTCCTGTATATTAATCTTGTTAGCAGTTAGACTAGATAGAATAGATACTTCAGACATGCCTAACAGCAGGCAGCCTCTTTGGAATAGGCACATTGCTGAAATGTGCTGCCTGTTTCAGAGTTTTGGATACATTGAAAAACAATTTATATACCTAGTACTGTATATACATTACTTACCTATTTTACATGCTGTGTTCTGATCATGTAAAGTCCTAAACCTCTCCCAGAACAACCCAGGTGTGGGATCGGGATTATTCCATGGGAAATATTTGGCATGCAGAAATACCCAAACCCCTGTAGGGGGCCTCGAACTTGGTCCCTGTTCCCCTGTGAAATTTTAAAAACATAGATCTGAAACTGCATTTGGTGCATGTTAGGTCCCATTTCCTGGGGTTTAAATGCATAAAAAATGCAAATTATTTTCAAAACCTACATGCCTGATATTGTTCTCTCACCTAACACTCCAGTTAGCCACAGATGTTCTTGCCTGGGGGAGGTTGTTGTCCTCTGAAAAGTCTATTTCCCCAGGGCCCAGCAGCTTGCCCTGTTGCTTGCTATCCTTACTTCTCCTTGCTGCTGCCACAGCCTGACCTCAAGGACCCCAATGCCATTTCTGGCACCTCTCTCATGAGTGCTGCTACCTTCCCTGTTACCTCTCTCCTGGATGCTGCTACCTTCCTTGTTGATTCTCTACTGGATGCTTTTAACTTCCCTGTTGCCCGCTCTCCTGGATGTTGCCACCTTCCCTGTTGCCTCACTCCTGTATGGTGCTGTCTGCTCTGGAGGCTGTCTGATTTATGTATGGCAATCTGCTACACTGCCAGACATGGTCTTGGGTACTTAACATGATGCTTGCTTTCCACACTCCTCTGCAGCCACACTCCTGGGTCCTGGCTCTCTCCTGTGGTTCCACTTATTCTGAAGCATCGATTTGCTGTGGTGCATCTGCCCTAACTTTTGTGGTCTGGTTCCTGGACATGTCTCTTTCATTTTTGCAGAATTATTTACCTCTATTGTGGATTTCTCGGGTGCCACTAGCAAACATACCAAGTGCTGTCATTTATGACATCAGTAACCATAAGGGAGGGAGTGCAGGAGAAATGAAAAGGGGAAAATAGCCTGGAATTGTAAAAAAGTAGTATTTTTGTAATGAAAAACACTAAAACACCACATGTAGGGACTTCTGTGGTGTCACAGATGTTGTGTGGCAGGAATCAAGTTCTGTGGCTGGTTCTTGAGCCTTCAACTGCAGAATTCTTAGGGCCTCATGGCTAATAAATGAAGAAACTCCAGGAAATATAAGCTGTCATGAAATAAAATGTAACGGTTTTTTTTTACATCCCCCCTGAGATGTCAGGGAATCTTTCAAGTCAATGGGCAGGTGTTGCAGCTTGAGTTATCACCATGGAGACAGCACGTCAAGCAACAGAACTAGGAATGGTCAGACTCAGCTGGTGAGCCTTAAAACAGTTTTGGAATGTGTACAACTGTTGTTAAAGCCTAAAAGGCTATCAGAAATTGTATAACTTGTTTAAAAAGCAGGTGCCTGATTTTCAAAGAGTCTGATGAGACCTGGATGCAAAATCCTGGTACCTGCAAAAATGCTATTTTCAGCATTTTATGCACGGGGGGCATTTTCCTTCCCCCTCCCTTGCGGAACACATGCCACACCTGAAAATGCCAGATGTTGCATTTTCTGATGCTGTGCTAAAAAATGTGCAGAAAGGCCATAAATTGTGAAAAAGGCTGCAGATAGGTAACCTTTTCACAAATTGAGAGCATGTGAACAATTTGCAGTTGTGCAAGGAAATGCTTCCTTGTATAACTTGTGTTCCCTGCATGGCACAATTTTAATACTTTTGAAAATTTGACCACAGTTATTCACTAAGAAATAAAATGCTTAAAATCCTGACATTTATAGCAGTTCTTAATATTTCCTTGGTATGTGACTTCATCATATCATCAAAAGGGCCCTAATAGTTGAGTCCTGGCTTTCATTTTTCTTTAATGTTTCCTTAATCATGTAGAAAAAATGTATTGAACTCTTTCCCTGTAGACTTCTATATGGGGGCATGCCCCTGAACTTTCCCTGATTAGATGTCACAAAACATCTGAGTGTGGGAGCAGGCCAGTGGACCGGTAAATGGAAGGGATTGCCTGGTTGTAGGTTCAGCTCCAGTTACGATACCTTCTCTCCTGCACAAGACCTTAAATACTGTTATCATTTTGGCACCAAAGGCAAAGGACTGACTTAAGGTAATGGGCTATTAACCCCAAAAAAAATATAAGCAATTTACTTTAAGTAAGCAATAAGACATTATAGAGTGTTGATAGTAGTGCTATGAAGCCATGCCTCGGGGTGTAGTAAGACACGAGGCTGAAGTGTGTTCAGGGTACTACTACTACTAACAACCAGGAGTGTCCTATTAGTCTTATAAAAGGAGTTAGTTAAAACATAGGTTTAGTGTAGTACAAAATAACAGTAGAGAAGAAATTGTTATGGTTTTGGAATTAATGGTTTTGTTCCCAGTTGTTTCTTCTCCTAGGTGCAAAAATGTATTCTAGATGGCATCTGTGAACAACTGAAAGGTAAGGGGTAGAATTTCTGAGTTTTGTATTTATTTTTGTGTGGCAGAAAACTCATGCTGCCAATTATGAATGAGGCATCTGTATATGCACAGTAGAACTCTTTTAAGGTGTTACTGGTACCATTATTAAGTAGGCAGGTAGCCAATCAACATGCAGCATTTTCTAAATCCGCTTTATTATTAACTGTAATAACTGCATAGAGTATGTTTATGAGCTTGTGCTCTGAGGTTCTTGCTTGCACGTTAAATTAATTATTCACTGGGGGAGGTTCAATACTGCTGTGTTACAGCTGTGGTTCTTCTTCCATACATGGAGCACAGCACTGCAGCTGTTGCCAGCTCATTCACACGTGGGAGCTGAGAAGCGTCTCGAGAAGCACTGTTGGCTCTTGACTCTGACCCCATAATATTTTCAAAAGCAAATGATTTGATACCTTTTATTGGACCAACATAGATTTAACAAAAAGAACAAAGTGCTTTAGCTTTCAGACCCACCCAGTCCTTTCTCGGAAGCTTAATGACAGTTATTTAGAAAATTCCATACTTTTAACACCCTGGTCATGCAGAAAAAAAAAAGAAAAATGTCATTGATTTAAAATACTCATTTAAAAAATAACACAAGACACATCAGAAAAGCTGAAAAGTACCAGTTCAGCTTCAACTGAAAAGGCCTTAAGATCAAATGTGCTTAGAGTATAACGTCATGCAAGGAGTGCACTGCACGTAAATTAAAATGACTTAGAGGTACCTTCAGAGTGAGATAAGGACATCTCGAGCATAGATCTATATAACTCAATTATGAGTGCAGTTCATAAAAAGCAAAACCCACTCAGATTGTCACAACTGCAAGTAAAAAACAAGCCCCACAAAATAGAACTACAAAAAATAAATATACATGGCATACAAAGGGTTTAAAGTAAAGTTTACGTAATGTGAGCAATAGTTTTGTTACATCTATGTTAGTCCAATAAAAGATATCAAATCAATTGCTTCTGGATCTGTTCTTACATGGACCACTATGGCAAAGACTAAATCTGTATGCCCCTAATATTTTAAAATATAATATTATTAAGAAAAAGCATTCCCTCTGATTGTCTCCCTCTAAATGCTCCCTTTTATCTAACTAACCTTATCCTTGTAACAGATAAGGGAGTGCTATCCTGGTACTGATTTAAAAACTGTCAGTATCAGGATCGTGCTCCATTTCCTGTAACCAGCCCAGTCCTGGTATTGACTTTTTGTGCTATCTTTCCTCCCACTCTGACTCGCAGTGTTCTTTCTCTCTCTCTGTCTCTCTCTCTCTCTCTCTCTCTCTCTCTCTTCTTTTCTCTCAGCCCTGACACACACTTGCTGTGCATTTATTATTTTTAAAAATCTAATCACTCCCTTCTACTCTCCCTCCTTTTTGTTTGCTTTTCAGGACTAAATCATACTCCATAAATAAGACAATAGGCTACCACCCATTGTAATAAAGCCAAAGAAATATAAAGCAGTGATCTGAATATAAATTAGTACAGTAGTACTCCACGGTATGCTATGGCAGCATGGTGAGATACCTGATTGGATTTGCCCATGGTTCATTGGAGCAGTGGAGACATTCGTAATAACCGCCCTCCCCCCAGCAGTACTTAAATCAAACATAATTAAGTAGCCTTTAGACACCCGGTTTCATGTCAGTCATGGGGCTACCAGTTTGCCCCCCCAACTTCTTTTCATTTCCTTCCTACCTGGCTCCTGGCTGCCTTCTGTTTCAGGCGTTCTGCCCACTGTTGTCAGTGCTCCTCCCTCCATCTTGAATCCTCCTTCTTGCTTCCACTCTTTCGGTACTGGTGCAATTGGCTGTGCTCTGACTTCCTGCCAGCTCTGACCGCACTCCCCTGTTCTGCTTCTGTGTGATTCTGGGGAATCCTGTTATTGCTGTCAATGGCATCTGTGTTTTCTTGCAGATCCTGCCCTGGCTCATTGCCTGCCAACTATTTAGTCCCATCTACCTTCTGGGCCTCTCCCTTAGCTGCCTGCTGTCTTTCCTGGACCCTGCTTCTCCTGCCTGCCACTCATTTGTTTCCCCTCCCTTCCTCTGCTTTGTCCTGTCTTCTGGGTCTTTCTGCCATCCCCTCCTGCTTCCCTGCTGTCTTGAACAGATGGGCTGTCACAGCACTCCACCCTTCCCACTATTCTAGCCTCACTTTTGATCAGTGCTACATTTGTCCTTAGTTGCTCTTTCGGCTTCCACCCCTCCCCCCACACCGAATGGCATGTCCTCATCTCCTTTACCATACTACCTATCCCCTTACCTACCTACCTTCCTTCCTTCCTTCCTTCCTTCTTTCCTTCCCATGCTGCCCTTACCATCTACCAACTTGGGCATTCACCCTTTTCATCATTCCATTCATACCAAGCTCTTGCCTCCTCATTATCCTATCTACCTGCCCCATTCCTTTTTGTTATTTCTCACCAGCTCAGACCTTCTTGCTGGCTCTTCACAGGCCATTTTCTGGCCTGCTCAGCTATGCTGCCCTGGAAGTTGATGTGACTGTTCTGTTCTCCTGAATTCTACATTTTGAAGTTTGAGATCTTGCTGGGAAGGGACTTTCTAGCAATACAGATTCCTCTGCAGAACCTCTCAGAATTCCTGAGCTCTATCCCTGCTGGAAGGGCAGGTCTCTTGCTCTGGGGGCCTCTTTAATCATGCAGATTTACTCAGTCACATCTCATGGTGTAGTATGTATGACTTCTGCTTGTTGAAGGTGGAGCCTCTCCGCCCCAGGGGTTCCTTTGGCCATGCAGATCAGCTTGGTGGCACATCACAGAGTAATTCTTCCTGCATCCCTGCAAATTATTCTCTTAGAGGAATAGAAGAGCCTTCCCATCAAAACTGTTCCCCTAAATTGGATTACAAATCCAACTGTGATCTGAGCTTTCATAATAGTAATTTCAAGTATAAGAAATGATTGGATGAACTCCAAAGTATGTTCAAAAAACTTTTTTGTTTTTATTTAGTGGCTTTACACATCATAATCTTGGGTGACACTGTTGATGCGTAAAGCCACTATAAAACATTTCTTACACTTGAAGAGTCTGGAATTTTTTGGATGACACAACATCATAACAGAATGATCTTTGAATCTTTGGGCAACCTGGACAAATTCCTGTGCACAACTTTCACAATAGTAACCCATGGCAAGAGGAATGGTGACCTAGGCCCTGGTTCCCTAGAGGTTTCCTCCGCAAGAGGTTTTTTTAACCTATCCATGCCAAAGGTCATAATTTTATGTACTGTGTATATTATTTACTGATAATTACTGATGACCCCCTTTATCAACCTGTTTTCAGGTTCTGCAAAATGCTGTAATAACCCGAAAATGAGTTATTATGGTATTTTGCTTTAAAAATCTGTACACTTCCCCTGTGTTTCTTGTCTTTCAAACCTAGAGCGCCACCTTATTGGCCCTTAGTTTGTCAGTAGGCGGGATGCTCAACACTTTCAATATGTTGACTCCATTTTGATCGGACTGAAGCACCCGCGCTGATTATCTGCTTGCTAGCCCTCACACAAGTAATGTATTACTTTTAAAATATATTTATGTGTTTGATCCTGACTTTGGAACCCAAAAAATAACCCCATACACTATCCGGTTGATCCTGCAGTACTTGCTCTTAGGGCAGTGCTTTGGCAGTCAGTCACATTGGGAACTGACTGCAACTGACTGACTTCTCGTTCATGCGGTGCTACAGTAAAAAGCACCAGCAAGTATAAAAATAAAGACTGTAAATGTGTGTATGAATATTTTTTCACACCCTCTGTGTGTGATGACTACATAAACCTCTTGAGCTTCGCTCTCGAAGTTTATGAGTCATCACACACCTCGGGTGTGAAAAAAATATTCATAACACACACTTGCCAGTCCATTATTCTCTATCATATATTAAAATTCACTGAGAGAGTTGGAGCTGGATAGTGGCCTTTCAATTCACTCCTACTTTCTGCCTTGATTTTCATGTTTCTCATTAGGATGTGCCTTCACCAGGCTTGACTCTTCTCTCACAAAGGAAGTAAGTGCTTGTCTGTTCCTCATTTGCTCTTTTGAGCCATCTTCCCGAAGGTGCCTTTGGTCTAAGGTGATATCATCGGTTCAGCACCTCTAAAGGTGGAACTCTCCTCCAGAGGGTTTCATTGTCTTTACAGCACCCTAAAATGGTAGCAACCCCTTTATGCGGAGCAGAGAGAGTGTAAGCCAAAGTTACAATCATGTTGCACAGCCATTCTACATACCACCTACCAGACAGTCTCAGTATCCTCCTCCAAATCATTGCTTCCTACCAATTTAATCGTAAACCCTATCTATTCTCTCTTATGTCTCCTAGGTATTCCTACATAAGGAGTTAAATGTCTCATTGAACTTACATTATTACGTCTCATGTTCCCTGCTTTTAGAACCCCTTGATAATGTTTACGATCATGCTTTCTTAAAGGGCAAAGTATACTTTTACCTCTGGTGTGGATTTTGTTTGTAAAACAAAAAAAAGTAGAACCTTTTAAAATGTTGAAAAACTACTTTGTCTGTGGGCATTGTTTTCACTAAGGGAAAAATGTCTAACTCACTCCCAAGTTCTTGGATAACAGTAAGGCTAAAATATTAATTATTTGGAATGTAGAGCAGCTGACAACTTTTGGAACACTTTTGGAATTGTAGCATTTAGGCATAATTTCATTTAGATTTCAGATTTTTTTTCCTGTAGTTCCCAGTCGCCTGTTCTTACTTGCACTGAATATTTGTATTAAAACAAAAAATACATATGTGCCTTGGACTACTATTACTATTTAATCCCTGCCTGAAATCCTAATCCTCTGTTTGTGACATTGAAATAATATTCTGGAGAGCAGACTGTGATGTCACAAAGCAAGGAATATGATTTCAAGTTGGGACTGAACAGTAGGGGTAGATGAACCGTAAGACACAGGGACTCAGCTTTCCTGCAAATATCTTTATAATAAATAACGGGGACAAATAATGCTGTAAATATTCTCATTATAAATAATGTTGTGTATAAATATTAGGATCACAGTATTCTAAAGGTTTGGATATGGACGCAACTGCATGCTGCATCTTCATAGGTTTCATAGATGTTACAAGCTACATAGACTTTCATCCTTAATGCTTGCCTTTTCATTTTATACTAGAGTGTATTTTAAACCTTATCCAACCCATGTTTAAATGATTCCATTGTATTGCTATTTACCAATTGCTTTGGTAAACCATTCTAAAGCTGTACCACTCTCTGACTGAACCAGTTTTTCCTCTTTAAGGAGTTCCATTTACCCAGTTTCAATTAAAGTCTATGTCCCCTTGGTTCATACTGATAGCTTTTTTTGCACTAAGCCCTAGATCATGCCTTACTTTGTCATCCTGAAGGGCCCTGCAAACCATGCACATATCTTCCTCCAATAATGCAATGTGTACAATCCTAAGTTTTTTAATCTCTCTGGCTATGTTGCATAGCCCTGACCTGTTATTCATTTTGTGGCCCTACGTTGCACACCCTTCAGCTTTCTAATGTCCTCTTTTTAGGTTGGATCACACTTGCGTGGCCAACATATTGCACTAGTAGCAGATTTGGAGGTGCGGTCACTGTTGGGCGAATGCAGGGCACACAACAGTAGGTGTGTCCCTCATTCCCCAATAAGCCAACATGCAGGCGCCACACCAGGAATACATAATGTGGTGAGCACATCTAAGGAAAGGTCCACTGCAATGACAGCCAAGCTCGTCATGCAGCGGCACCAAAACACGCCTTCCGTACGTGCCTTTCCTGGTGAAGCCCTTCCATTAACATAGCAGCGCTGACTGCCACTGCGTGGCGAGCCAACTTCAGGGGTGCCTAGTCCCCTTGTCGGCATGTCCCAACCCATGTCATTTGCCAATGGGGGTGCCCACTCCCCATCAGCATAATGCAACCCCCCTCCCATTAAAGTGTGTGCTGAGGGGGTGCCCAATCCCCCTCAGCATCACATCCCCCCTTCCCAGTTTCATTTGCTGATGGGGGAGCCCACTCCCTATCGGCATAATGTCCCCCCATTTGTTGTGTGCCGATGAGAGTGCCCAATCCCCATTGGCTACAGTCCCCAAAAACAACACTCAGGTGGCACACTGAGCCCACTCCAGCATGCTAAATGACCCTGTAAAAGAAAAACCATCCCACAATGTTTTTTTTTTTTAAACCTGCAGAGCAGAAGACGGTCCCTTGTCAACTCCGGTGGCCCTCACCAACCCGCGCCCACCCTCTGCACACCCTGCCTTCCCACACACCCCCTCACCCCATACTTAGTGTGATGATCTTTGGTGGACCGGGAATGCATCTGCACTCTTAAAAGCCGACCGCAGAACTGAAGAAATGCCGGTAAGCTGTATAATGGCATAAATAGGGTTTTTTTCAACTTTGGTGCATATTTCAGGCATTTTTGGGAATTTTGGCACTAAATTTTCTACATGGGGTTATTGGGACCCCTCCTCATGAATCTAGTCACAGTCATGGTGTTATTCGGTCCCGAAAGGTGATTTCATGGTCACTGCACAGAATCACCTTTTGGGACTGAGTAACAAAATGACAATGCCACTGTTCATGGGGAGGGGGCTCTCTAAAAGTCTATGTTGCAAATTTGGTGAAAAAAATTTAAAAAATGGCTGTTTTCCATGTATGCTCATAACTTCATGAATTTGTAATATTTTCACTCCAGATTTTTAAAATTGCCATTTTTCCACACCTCCTTATGAACAGTACAGCTGCCACTTTACATAGGCTGGTAGAAATGTGTTTTCACACGTCCGGCACAGAAGAGCACGGTCACTGTGCGAAATCAGTTTTTGTGACAGTTTGAGAAAATGATGGTGACACTGTTCATGAACAGAGGTCCTAAAATGCCTATGTTCAAAATTCAGTGACAAACGTCCATAAAATGACTGTGTTACAAGCATGCATTGTGCAATTTCCTCGCGCCCTTGTAACTTAGCAAAGTTGCAATATTTTCATGCCAGATTTTCAACACTGGCAATTTTTCACACCTCCTTATGAACAATACAGTTGTCATTTTTTACAGCCTGCCCAAAATGTGTTTCCGCATCTGTGGCGCACAATGGCGTGGTCACTGTGGGAAATCAACTTTTGGGACAGATTAACAAAAAGAAATACAGGTGAGGGGGTACAAGCAAAGTGGACAAGCATTAAAGATGCAATACTTGAAGCAATATCCCATTGTGTTAGTGAAAAAAGGAAGTGCAAAAGAAGAAGAAAACCACTTTGGTTCTCAAACACAGTAGCAGAAAAAGTCAGAGCCAAAAGGCTGGCCTTCAGGAAATATAAGGGAATGTAGCAGGATGAAGATAGGGAGGCATACCAAACTTCCCTAAGGGAAGCAGGGAAGGCAGTAAGGCAGGCAAAGGCCCAAACTGAGGAATCACTAGCATGAACAGTAAAAGAAGGTGACAAGACTTTCTATAGATACATTAGCGAAAGGAGAAAGTCCAGAGGGGGTATTGCTAAGATCAAAGGGGATAAGGGGGCATGTGAGGAGGAGGACCATGTAAAAGCCTCTGTTTTAAATAGATACTTCTGCTCAGTATTTACTGAAGAGAAAGTAGGGCAGTGCCCACAGCTCAGCACCATGGACACAGGGGGAGGGAGGTGAGCACTAGTACCTTCACAAAAGAAAGGGTCCTACAAGAACTTGATAAGCTCAGGGTGGACAAGGCAATGGGACCTGATAGCATACATCCCAGGGTACTAAATGAGCTAAGGGTGGAACTAGCAGAGCCATTATCAGAACTGTTTAGTGAGTCTCTGAGCACAGAAGAGGTCCCAGAAGGCTGGAGAAGGGTTCATATGATCCTGCTCCACAAGAGTGGTAGCAGGGGAAGGCAGGGAACTACAGATCAGTCAGTCTTACCTCAGTAGTGGGCAAGATTAAGGAGACACTCCTTAAGGAAAGGATAGTGAAACACCTGGAATCCATAGGAGCACAGGATCCAAGACAGCATGGGTTTACAAAAGGAAGGTCCTGTCAAACTAATCTCATAAATTTCTTTGACTGGATAACCAGAGTGGTGGACCAAGGGGGAGCAGTTGATGTTGCCTACCTTGACTTCAGCAAAGCTTTCGATACTGTTCCACATAGAAGATTGATTAATAAGCTGGGTAGGCTCGGGGTGGGTCAGACGTTGGTCAACAGGGTGACAAACTGGTTTACAGGCAGAAAACAGCGAGTGGTGGTAAAAGGTATGCAGTCAGAAGAGATGCAAGTCACAAGTGGGGTACCTCAGGGATCAGTCCTTGGGCCAGTCCTCTTCAATATCTTCATCAGTGACATTGCAGATGGACTGGAGGGTAAGGTTTGTCTGTTTGCAGATGACACTGAGATCTTCAGCAGAGTAGATGATCCAGATGGGGTGGGCAGAATGAGAAGAGATCTGGATATACTAGCTAAATGGTTGGAAGAGTGGCAACTGGGGTTTAACACAAAAAAGTGCAAGATCATGCACATAGGGAAGAGAAACCCTGAAGTCACCTATAGGCTGGGAGGGGAGTTGCTGGCAGTCACAAGGGAAGAAAGAGACTTGGGCGCCATCATCACCGATGACTTGAAATTATCCAAGCAGACCTCTAAAACAGTAGGTGAGACTAGAGGGATGTTGGGGTGTATTAGTAGGGGTATCTCAAGTCGGAAGAAGGCGGTAATAATCGCTCTGTACAAGACACTGGTTAGGCCCCATCTGGAGTACTGCATGCAGTACTGGAGGCCACATCTTCACAAGGACATTAACCAAATTAAGGCAGTCCAGAGAAAGGCAACCAAAATGGTGCAGGGACTGCATTAGAAAGCATATGAGGTATGGGATGGTCTATCGGGGCATTTCATCAGTTACAAAGCTATTTAGGGATTCACTGGTGGTTATCTGGCTCTCAACCCATTGTAGACAATCCACAGATTAAAATCGATGGCTCCCCCATTCCAGTTGCATTTTGGCCTCAGATAAGTAAATTAACGGTCGCAGACTTTTGGGATCGGGACAGGCCGTATACATTTGAGGCTCTGAAAAAAAATTTGAGTTTCACGGACCTAGATTTTTACAAATGGTTGCAGCTGAGTAAAGCTCTGACTCAGGTCTTCTCTCCGAATTATAAAGTGGATAAGGGAGATAAAGATATACACACTCTTCTAAGGACTGCTTGGCAACGCACATACAGTAGCAAGGTTATGATCTCCTCCAAGAATGGGATCACACACTTCCTTCTGGAATCTGCTATTATTGGGTCGAGGTGATGGATATCAGTGCCTCCCTGAAAGCTTGGGCTACACTTTGGACTACAGTGTATAGATTCATTAAGCAAGACAGGCTAAGATTAATACAGTTTAAAATAATGCATCATTTGTACTTGACTCCTTCCCATCTCTTCAGAAGGGGAGTACTTAGCTCACCTTTTTGTGGGAAATGTAAAAAGGAAGATGGAACCCTATACCACCTTTTATGGTTGTGCCCCCTGGTTCAAAGCTTTTGGAAATCCGTGGGTACCCTGCTCGGCCCTATCCTTGGCTCTCACAGAATGGATACCCCGAAGGTCTGTATCTTGGCTGCTTTCCCTGCGACCACTCCCAAAGCCTGGAGAGCACGTATCATGCTGGCCAGAGTAACAAAGTTATTAATCCTCAGATACTGGGCGTCAGACAAGGTCCCAACACTGGTGGAGTGGCACAGGGAATGTACTTTAGCTATACAACTTGAAAAACACATTGCAGGTATAAGGGGTAGAAGAGAGTCTTTTGTAAAGTTATGGGGTTCGTGGGAGCATTTTCTTTTCACCTGGAGGCGGCTAAATTAAAAATGTCTTGGTTTATTATGCTAGTACCTTTTAATTGTTAATTCACTATATCTGACCTCTTATATATCATGGTAGAGGGTAAGGGGGGTGGGAGGGATTATAGTTCCTAGGCTAGTTACTATTGACTGTTGTTACGCCCGGGGAAAGTGCGTGGTTCCAATTTCTTTGTAAGATAGCTGCAAGATGTCAATGCTTTCCCTGTAAGATTTATATAACGAAGTATTGATAACTGTGTTTTGTTTTTTGAGAAAACAATAAACTTTAAATGATAAAAAAAAAAAAAAAGAAAGCATATGAGGGCAGATTAACTGAACTCAATATGTATACCCCAGAGTAAAGGAAGGAGAGGGGTGATATGATTGAAACATTCAAACACCTTAAGGGCATTAACAAGGTGAAAGAGTCTAACATGTTTCAATATAAGAAAAATAGCAGGACAAGAGAACACAGCATGAGATTAGAGGGAGGCCGATTAATGGGTAATGTGAGGAAGTTCTTTTTTACAGAAAGGGTGGTGGATGCATGGAACGGCCTACCTCAGGAAGTGGTGGATATGAATACAATGCAGAGCTACAAACTAGCATGGGATAGGCATAAGGGAGCAATACAGATGAGTATGAATAGATAGGCCATTGACAGAGCAAAGGCCTATGGCACATTCATAAGGTAGAAAAAGAAATGGGCAGACTGGATGGGCCTTGCGGTCCTTACCTGCCGTCAACTTCTATGTTTCTATGTTTCTAAAATTACAGTGCCACTGTTCATGAGGGGAGGTCCCAAAATGCCTACTGTATGTTGAAAATGTGGCTAAAAAAATCCCAGAAATAATTGGGTTATGGACGTGTGTTGCACAGTTTCTATGCATGCTCATGACTTCACCAATTTTTCATATTTTCACTCCAGATTTTCAACGTTGCCATTTTTTTACACCCCCTCATGAACAATATAATTGTCATTTTTCATTTCCTGCCCAAAATGTGTTTTCATCCCTGTATGGCCAAATGTCATAGCTGCTGTGCAACACCAACTTTCGGCTAACAAACTGAGTGTGCCGCTCTTCTTGAGTTGGGGTCACAAAAAGCCCATGTTGAACATTTGGAGTGACAGTACCAACAAACGCCAATGACGTTAGGGTTTCCAACTGTAACACCCCACCCTGTAGAGACTGCCAGGCGTCAGGGGTGTGACTTGGAATCATTGGCTCTATTGCTCATGCCATTCCACCCCCACCCCCACCCTGCAGCCAGTAACAGGCATCGAAGCGATGCCTTGGAATGTTCGGCCCTAAAGTTCACCTCATTCTCTTATACTGCATCCATCTCAGCATATTTCCTTATGGAATGGGGTAAGTATAAGGCCCAAAGACCCCAAAGCACACCACAAACGCTTGTCAGTGTCTACAGGGTAGGGTGAGTTAAAATGGCATGAGTGTTATAGCCGACGCCCCAAAGGCACACCACAACACCTGCCAGTCTCTTCAGAGTGAGGTTGGCATCAGTTCAATACTTCACTGCCATCCCTATTATGCATCTCTAACTCTTGCACTACCAATGCCAATGCCAGCGAGACAACATTCGACTTTGACAAATGCTTGTTTGTATGGAGACCATACCTGTGTGCAGTACTCAAGTTGCGGCATCACCAATGCCTGATACAAGGGCAGTATCACCCTGCTGTCCCTGCTACTGATGTGTCATAGTATGCAATTTAACATCTGGTTTGCCTTTTTAACAATAAGACTGCAATGAATACTAAATTGTAGGTCATTTGTTACTCTAACTCCCAGGTCTCTTTCCTCTTTTATCTGATGTAGTTCATTCACTCCCAGACTATACCCACAATTGGTATTCTTTTCTCCCCAAGTGCATTACCGCATATTTGTTCAAATTTAGTTCTAGCTTGTACTGAGCTGTCCACTGAAGCAGCATATTCAGGGTCTCTTGTATTCTGTTCTGGTCCTCTCTGTTATTAACAATACCCCCAATCCTGCAATCATCTGCAAATTTGCTCAACCATATGTTGGGATAATTGCATTTAATCAAGGAAACATTCAAATTAAATAAACATGGGCCTAAAACAGTACCCTGAGGGACCCCACTTGCTACTTTCTCCCATTCTGACAATACCCCTCTGATTGTAACCCTCTGCCTTCTATTTCTCAACCCTGACTCCACCCATTTAACTATATTTGTATGTAGATTCATGCTGGTTAATACCTCTACCAGTTCTTTGTGAGGTAATTTATCGAATGCCTTGGAAAAATCCAACAATATCACTTCCACTGCATTTCCTATACCTAGAGCCTTGTTTGCTGTTTCATAGAATGTCAGCATGTTCATCTGGCATGATTTTGTTTTTGTAAAGCCGTGTTGTTTGGGCTCAGTTAAGTTGTGTGTTGCTAAATGTACTATTATATGATCTTTCAATATCCCTTCAAATAACTTGCCCACTATTGATGTTAAGCTTACTGGTCTAATATTCTCAGGCTTTGTTGTAGGGCCCTTTTTAGTGAAGGGCACCACTACTGCCTCTCTCCAACACTGCACCACCATTCCCTGGTCTAAAGAATTTTGAAATAAATTTGTTAATGGTGGAGCCAGGCTTACTGCTAATTCCTTAAGCACTCTGGAGTGTAGATTATCTGGTCCTGGAGATTTGTTGGTGGCAATATTTTCCAGCATTTTCAGTACATTATTGAGATCTATTAATATCTGTCCTGTATGGGAACATATTATGTTCTCATTTGCTATGTCGGTATTTTTGTTGAATACTGAACTAAAGTATGTATTTTGTATAATGGTCAATTCTTTTGTATTAGTCACTAGTTCTCCCTGTGGATTTGTGTATGGACCTATGTTGGTATGTACTTTTTTTTACCATTTATGTAGGTGTAAAATGCTTTATAGTCATCCTTCACTCTTGAAGACAGTTTAACTTCATATTCTAATTTTGCCTTTTTTATTTTCTTTTTAAGTCACCTGCCCTTTTCTCTGTACATGAGCCACCCCTCAGGATTGTTGTTTTTGTTTACCTTCTTAAAGATTTTATTTTTCTTTCTGACCATTTTTTTATTTTAGAATTAAACCATCCTGTAGTGTTTTTATTAGTATTGTATACAAGAGTGCTTGGTATGTCATTGTTACCTTCCCTCAAGGGTGGAAGGTAGTCCTGCTAAATGCCAGGAGCTTGGGCAATAAAATGCCTGAGCTCCAGGCGATGCTAACTGAGGGAGCAGTGGATGTGGCAGCGGTCACTGAGACTTGGGCCACTGCAGGACACGACTGGGACCTGAACCTGGAGGGTTACACTATGTTCAGGAAGGACAGGGAGAGGGAAGGGGAGGAGGGGTAGCAATGATAGTCAAAAACTGCATTGGCATAGGGGAGTAGAGGAGGCAGAGGGAACCGTGGAGGCGATTTGGGTCACCTTGATAACAAGGGGGCAGAGAGTAAAAATAGGAGTGGTGTATAGACCCCTGCCCTGGTGGAGGAGCTGGAGGAGAGTCTGGTGGCAGATGTTGGGAGACACTGCAGACTGGGCAGAGGACATGGTGGTGGTGTTGGGGACTTAAACATGCCAGGAACAGACTGGGAGACTATGACATCCTCTGTGACCAGGGAACAGAGGTTGTTGGATGTCTTTCAAGATGCATTCCTAACTCAGCAGGTGAGGGAACTGACCAGGAGGCGTGGTACTGGATGTGGTCCTTGCAGACAGTGACCAGATTGGGGCCTGGAGGTAAGGGACCCATTGGCGGGATGACCATGCCACGGTCTGGTTCTGCCTGGACCTAGGAGGGTAGAAGGCTGCACAAAGACAGAAGTAACTGACTTCAGGGGCGGATTTTAAGGAAATGGGAAGGATCCTTAAGGAGTATTTGGATGGGATTGGGTCAGACATGGACGCTGATAGTAGGTGGGAAATCATCAGGAGAGGGGTGCAGGATGCTACCAGCACCTGTGCAAGAGTAAGACGAAAATGCAGTAGGACCCAAAAACCCTGCTGGTGGACCAGGGAGGTCCAGGAGGTGGTGCGGGGAAAGAAGGCAGCCTATAAGCAATTCAAGTGCTCAAGGAGTGAAAGGGATCGAGGAGAGTACAAGCTGATGGCTAGAAGGGCCACTAGGGTGGTGAGGGCGGCTAAGGCAAGGAAGGAGCAGAACCTGGCCAGGGAAATTAGGAGAGGGAACAAGGGGTTCTTTAGATACATTGGGGAAAAATGAAGGGTGAAAGGGCAGATTAGCAGGATTAAATCAGGGGAGAGATGGGCACAAGACCCGGGGGAGCAGGCTGAGGTACTAAATGAGTGCTTCACCTCAGTTTTCACCAAGGAAAATGGGGTGCTGCATCATACATGGGAGGAGACAGAGATACTGAGGAGGGGACCCTACCGATTGGCGGGTCTGGGAGAGGGGGAGGCATCACTGGCAGGAGGGGGGAGGGCTAAGCAGGGAGAAGAGCTACCGGAAGTGGAAATCACAGCAGAGAGAGTGAGGGAAGCCCTCAGCTCCCTTAAGACAGAGAAAGCACCGGGGCCGGATAAATTACATCCCAGAGTGCTGAAGGAACATGCGAATGTCCTGGTGAAACCCCTGGTGGAGCTTTTCACCATCTCTCTGAGGACAGGGTGAGTGCCCCAGGACTGGAAGGTGGCGCATATAGTGCTCATCCACAGGGGGATCAAGGGAGGTGGCAGGGAACTACAGGCCTGTCAGCCTGACATCGGTGGTGGGCAAAGTGATGGAGGCATTGTCAAGAGAGGCTGGGGGACCTGGATAAGTCAGGGTGCCTGAACGATAGACAGCATGGATTCATCCGGGAAATCAGATCAGACAAACCTTGTGGAGTTCTATGACTGGGTGACAAGTGCCTTGGACCTGGGTAGACCAGTGGACGTCCTCTTTCTAGACTTCAGCAAGGCATTTGACTCTGTTCTCCACGTGGGCCTGTTGGATAAGCTGGGAGAAATGGGAGTGGGGAACCAGATGATCAGATGGATGGGCAATGGCTCCAGGACCAGACCCAGAGGGTCGTGAAGTTGGAGGGATAGTCTCATCCTCAAGGAGGGCTGTGGGGTCCCACAGGGATCAGTCCTTGGGTCCCTTCTGTTCAACGCCCACATCTCTGACATAAGGACAGGAATCAGGAGTGAGATGAGTCTCTTATGGATGACTCGAAACTGGGAGTGGTGGTGGATGGGGAGGAGGGTGGCCTACAGGGGGACCTGGAGGCTCTGGAAAGATGGTCTAGAAAGTAGAAGCTGAGGTTCAATGCAGGGAAATGCAAGGTACTCCACCTGGGGGCCAGAAACCCAGGCCAAGTGTACACCCTGTGGGGGGAAATGCTACAAGTCTTGATGGCTGAGAGGGACCCAGGGGTGGTGGTGGATGTCAAGATGAACAACTCTGAGACTTGTAGGAGGGCAGCAGCCAAGGCCAACAGGATGCTGGGATGCATCGCTAGGGGAATCACCTCCAGAAGTAGGGAAGTGATACTCCCTCTGTATAACTGCTTGGTGAGGCCGCACCTTGAGTACTGCATGCAGTTTTGGAGGCCACACTTAAAGAGGGACATTAACCTCCTGGAGAGGGTCCAGAGGAGGCAACCAAATGATTTGGGGCTTGGGGACAGGACCTATGAGGAGAGGCTCAAGAGCTAAATATGTACATTGGAAGAGAGAAAGGACCGGGGGACATGATAGAGGTCTTCAAGTACATGAAGAGGGTAAATAGGGGAGGAACAGTCAGGGTGCTTAAGGAAGGAAGGAGGAGGAGGCCACTAGAGGGCATGGGTGGAAGCTGGAGGGAAAGATTTAGGGAGAAAGGAGGTGCTACTTCACTGAGAGGGTGGTGGAGCCATGGAATGCGCTGCCTAGGGGCTGGTGGAGGCAGAGACAGTGGAGGGGTTCAAGAGGGGTGGGACAGGTACAGGGAAGGGTTCTGGAAGCAAAATCCAATGCAGCAAGAATATCCGGAACTGGGAAGGGAGAAGCCAGAGAAGGCAAGGGGGGGCAGCAAGGTCAGCACCCAGGGTGGGGGCTGACCAAACGAGCAGACACGAAAGACCGTTAGGCCTATTCTGCTGGCATTTTAGTATGTTAGTATGTAAGCTTTCCCATATCCAGTCTACTGTTTGGTTGGAAAATTTGGTTTCCCAATCCCAAGCAGACATTTCTGCTTTAAGAGAAGGAACATTCTCTTTACCAAAATTTAGTTTATGCATTGAGCCTGTCGTGTTGCTAGTGCTCAGTTCCCCTTTCACCCTGAAGAACACTTTACAGTGATCATTGTTTCCCAGGGGACTATCGACCATGATATTATCTGTTTTATACCCCATGTTTGTCAGAACTAAATCCAGAATATTTTACCCCTGGTTGCTGACATCACTCTCTACTGAACACTAATTTGATCGAGTACTTCTAAATAATTCCTTTCTGGTCTGGTTTTACCCTTAAATTCCAGCCAGTCTATTTCTGGTAGGTTAAAGTCCCCTGCCAAGAGAATATATTCTTCTGGATCTAGTTTAGAAATGTAGTCCAGTAGAAGATCATCTTCACGTTTAGACATAGATGGAGGTCTATACATTAGTCCTAATTTAATCTTGGATATTGATTTCTGTACTATTTTTATCCATCTGTGTCCATTTCCTTGTGTCCAGGCAGCCCTGTTGCTATTTTTAGAAGTTGTGTCTGTTTACGACAAAAAGTCACAATTTGTGGCAAAAAACAGACCCAATTGCATTCATTTTTTGATGCAATTCCATCCATTTCTTGACACTAACTCTGAATCCTGTTATATCATCTAAAAGATGGTCAAACAGGTTTGAACACAGTTATGCTTTGAAAATGGCAGCAGACACTTCTTGGGTGGATCTCTTTGAAACTCCTGTACTACAGTACATTTCTCAACATTGTACTTGTGGTGTTAGTTGCTCTTTTTTGACATATACTTTTTATTAATTCATTTTTTAATATGTATAGAGCCTTTAAGATTAGGTTTGAAATTGGTTGCAGCCTGAAAAAAAGCAACATTTCATTTTTCTCATACACTAAATTAGAACTACAGCAAAGGTGAAAAGGTGACATGCATTTGTTAATTATTACCTTACTAGAAAGATCAAAAGAACAGGGTAAGGAATGAGGAGCTATAGCAGATTAATTTCTTTTTTCAGTTTCAGTTTATTTATCATTCATCTTTCAAGGTATTTTATGGCATTACATAACAGTAACATACATACTGTAAATACAACACAACAGTCAAATTTGACATCAGTTGCACAAGACAATACCATATGTATGTATGACAATATCATGTGTACCAGCCTGGTGTAGGTGACCTGGTCAGGGCTCTTTGATCTCTGGGTGTTTTCCTCTCTTCCTTACCTTAACCAGCCTGTCACATTTAGATGGAAAATATTTCTGGGTGCATCACTGGGGAGTATCTATATTTTGTTTGTCTTGTGCATAGACTAATTATTGATGAATGCAAGGCTAGACAATAGCCAGCCTGTTAGTATCACGCCAGCCCATTTTCCATATGTCTACCCCCAAATTGATTCCTACCTTACCCTCATTACTTTGAATAGCCTCAGAAAAGTTGGGAAATGTTATTCAGGTAAAAAATACTTAAGGTTGCATAAACATCAGATCTGCTATTCCCTAATCTGGTTGCTCCGAAAGGTATGGGGTCACTATGACGTTGCTGCTGTCGGGAGATACTGAAACAAACCCTGGTCCTCCTTGTACCAATGTCCCTAACGTAACTCCTGCCCTGTCCATCTGGGCGAATGTTAAAGGGTTAAAACTGCTTCCTATGAATTTTAATAGCCTCAGGCCCAAGTTACATGAACTAGAAGCCTGGGTTGACCAGTATTCCCCTGATATAATAGCCATCTCAGAAACCTGGCTTAGATCTTGCATTTTAATGCACGAGATTGAGATCACAGGATTCAAAACTTTAAGGCAGGCCAGAATTGGAAAAAAAGGGTGGAGGGGTTGTAAAATATGTTAAGAAGTCCCTCACTACTTCCATAGTAGCAACACCAACCCTGATTGATTCAGCGTGTGAAGCACTATGCCTCAAACTCCTGCTAGGTGATATCAAGTCCTTGATAATAGGCTGTGTATATAATCCTCCTAAGACTGCAGCAGATGTGCAAAAGGATCTCACCAGGCTTATCCCTAACCTGCCTTCCGTAAGAAAATAATCCTGGATGATTTCAATCTTCACTGGGGCCCACTGACCAAATGTGACATTAAGTCCAACCTGCACGAGGTCAACTTGACTCAGCTTATCCAGGAACCCACCAGACTAAACTTAAAAACTAGGAATCACTCAGCCCTGTGTTGGATCCTTGTGTCAAATCCCAACAGAGTCAAGCTGGCTGGCATGTTTGCCAACTCTTTAAGTGACCACACCCCTATCTTTGAAATATGGAAGAATGACTTTCCCACCCCACCTCCCAGAAACTTTTTGGCACGAGACTATTCCAAATTTAATACAGGTTCCTTCCTTGGTACCCTATCAACAGTGGACTGGTCCCAGGTTAAACTTGACCCCCAGCCTAGACATGGCACTGGACTTTTTCACCAATAATTTATTTTCTACAGCAAATAATCACACCCCCTTAAACAAATAAGGATCAAAGGGCAACAGTCCAGATGGCTGACACACAACCTTAAGAAATTATTGAGAGAAAGAGATAGGGCTTGGGTTAAATACAAATACACTAACCTGTCCAATGACTGGGTCTAGTACCAGAACTTAGGAATAACTGCAAAAGAGATATTAAATGGACCAAGCAGCAGTACTTATAAAACTCGCAAACAAATAACCTTTCTGATCCCAAATTAATATTCTCCTAAAAGGACATACCATGTAAAATGTCTCTGACATTGTTGCAGGTGGCATCCATCACATGGATCTGCAAGAATCTGCAAATGTCTTCAATGCATTTTTCACTGACATTAGTAGATAAAAGGTTCACCCCAGCAGCTCTAGTCCATTATCCCATGATTATACATGGGATCCTCCCCATCACCTAACTTCCACCTTAAGATCGTGTCTAAACTTGAGGTACTAAAGCTGCTCAAAAACATTAAGGTGACTGGCTCAGCAGATCATGACAAACTTGAACCCAGACTACTCAGATTAGCAGTGCAAGCAATTGCCACACCAGTCATGTGGCTATTCACTAGATCGCTGCTGGAAGGGAATGTTCCCACAACCTGGAAAGTAGCTCTGGTTACTAACATTCCCAAAGGGGGGTCCAAGTGAACTAGTTGAGAACTATAGACCAATTTCTATTCTATGCATATTCAGCAAATTGCTAGAGAGAATTGTGTATCAACAAGTCCAGGATTATACTGAACAAAATAACCTCCTTATCACTCACTGGCAACATGGTTCAGAAAGCAACATGTTACCAATACTGCCTTGGTTAGCCTCACATCAGACTTCCTGGCAGCCCAGGATAATGGCCAACTAACTGCTGCAATCTTTATAGACCTCACCAAGGCCTTTGATCTAGTGGATCATTAGCTGCTACTCTCATAGCTTGAATCACTTGGACTGGACTACCACTCTATGCAGTGGTTCATGGACTACCTACATGGTAGATCTCAGATAGTCAGATGGCAAGGGGCAAAGTCTGATAAACGTCCCATCTGTGATGGGGTCCCTCAAGGTTCAATCCTGGGGCCCCTCTTGTTCTCCTTGTTTATCAATAACTTGCCAAAGCACAGTGGAGGTGCCAAGGTGACCCTTAACGCTGATGATGCTGTGATGTACAGATCATCTTATGATGCAGCACAGCTAAATTAACATCTCAGCCATGACCTCTCCATGCTGGACAATTGGTTCCTAGCAAATCGTGTAGTACTAAATGGGAAAAAACAAAGCTGTCCTATTTGGACCTAAAAGCCTGGGCCTTGATAGATCATGCTTATTGTCCCCCTACCTGTCCAACAGTCCCAGGATAGAGGTGGTAGATTGCATTAAATACCTGGGTGTGTACATAAATCAAGTCTGATCCTTCAATGGTCACGTTGACCAGCTAATCAAGACCCTTAATCAGAAACTTGGTCTTCTGTATCATCTGAGCCCTTTCCTCACTCAGACATCTAAGTTAAAGGTAGCCACTGGCATGCTCTTGTCCACTGTGTTCTATGGGGCCCCTGTGCTACACTCACTGAGAAGCACAGAGATGCAAAAACTGAGAATGCTATATCATAGGTTTGGGTGTTTTGCCATTGGTGCACCATCCCAAGAACACCACTGCAAAATATTGCACTCACTGAACTGGCCTGCCCTTGAGGGCAGATTAATGTACCCTTCCCTTTTTCTGGCTTTCAAGCTTCAGCAAACAAATGCCCCCCCCCCCAGTCTGACAGGTATCATTATGCCTAAGCAAATGATAAGAACCTTAAGGTCCTCCAACCAACAACTCCTGCACATTCCCAGAATCAGGACGTCCCAAGTGCTCCGATCATTTGCAGCCTATATGCCATCCCTCCAGAACAGCCTCACTAACAATCTCCAAGAGTGCAGCTCCCTTGGAGGCTTTAGGAAAGGCCTCAAGACCCATCTGCTAGGATTACGTCTCTGCTCATGTGACTGCTGAACATCTGCACATTCCAATGGGTCACCTCATTGGCTATTGCCAGCCCCCTAGCTTGCCCTTGCTCCAATAGTGTGCCCCTTAACATTCTGCTAAAGCAGGTGTAATTGTTTTCTTTTTCTGTAACTGTGCTTTCCTCATGCTGATTGTAACCTAACTTGCCTGTGTATCACCTACTATATTCCTATTGCAATGTATGTATTACCAAATTGCTTGTGCTGTTCTTGCTGTTTATTTCTTCTTTGTGTATAATTACCCAAATGCTTATGTTGTTCTCACTGTTTATTCTTCTTTGTATGTAATTAATCCTGGTTTGCTCTGAAAAAGGGACTGTAATGGACTCAGCGGGCCTACCCAGTTACCAAAATTGAAATAAATAAATATGTGATGTCAAGCTTCATACAGCAATACTTTACAGAGTCAAAAAAGAACAGTAGAAGGTGATAGTAATAAATTAAACATTTTTCTAGTAAGGGGAAAAAGATGAAAACAATACATTTTATTTTCTACCACACAAAAATTTATTTTACTTCAATCATGCCCTCTCCCAGCTAGGCCAGTATTGCAGCAAATTGTATTTCTTGCCAATGAAGTATATTTAAACACCACCCATTTATCAGCTTCAGCCTATAAAATAATGAACATATCAATAAATTATTATACCATTATTGCCCCCCCATGAAAACTCAAGAAACAAGGCTGTCTTTTATTATTATCCTAAACAAGAATCACATTCAATAGAGGTTGCCAAAAAGAGGAGGGAGAAGTTACCTGTAAGAAAAATAATAAAAATAAGAGAAGTATAAACCCTTCAGTTTAGCCCTTGTGCCAGTAGAAATCACATTTTTGCAGAAGATCGGATATTATTTTGTAAGGTCTAAATACATAAGTGAGATAGAAACAGAAAATGTATTTTTTAAATGTGAACCTTTTTGTTCTCCCTAAGCATTTACTGGAGAAATGCTAGTATCCCTTTTATGAAAGAGGCTCCTTATCCATGTATAAATCCACTTCAGGGTCTGGGACAGTAAGTGGCAAAATTAAATCAATCTGAGAAGAAACTGCAGCAGAGGGAGTCTCTCTGTCCACTGAGTTAAACCCCAAGGGAGTTGAGAGCAGAAAAAAATCAACAAACTGGCCGGTTTCTTAGAAAACATACATTTTTACACAATTTCACACAGCATTTACTTGGTTTCATTATTGAGAAGGTGCCTGAAGGTCTGGTCAATTGCTCTTTAAATGCTTTGAATTTCTTCTACTGGGGTCCATGTCATTAGTATGCCAATGAAAGTGCAGATTCATTTCAAGTAGTCTGCTGATCTGCATATTTAAACAGTTGCATTAAGATGTTAAAAATCATGTAATCGTTGGAAACAATCTAAATATTTCCAGCATATTTTAATAACTTCAGATGGTACAAGGAAATCAATTAAGTCTGATGTTTCCTGTTTACTCTAGCTGTTACTGTAGCACTGTCATGAATGTGACTATGACGTGTAACCATGCTGTTTGAACTAGGGTGCTATTGTTTTGTAATATATGGATAAGCCTCAATAATACTATACTAAGTTATACAAAAATTTCCCAGTAATATATCACTACTCTCAATAATACTATCCTGAAAATTGATAATACTATTGTTTTTGCTGATAATACTACAGTTCAAAGGTCATCTCCAACTGTAGTATTATCAGTCGATCCATATATTACAAAAAATAAGAGAAAGATAAGTGTTTTACAAGGCAATAATACCATCTCGAGGTTTTGGGGACTTTAGGACCTCTCGAGCTTCGCTCTCGAGGTTCCATGTCCCCATAACCTCTTGATAGTATTACTGCCTTGTAATATACACTTATCTATCTATTATTCTATAGAGATTCATGGCCCCATTGGAAATAAACTTGCATTCAATGTTTTGTTTTTTTTGTACGTCACCTGCTGTAAATAAAATTTACTTAATTATATTACCAGTAAGTTTAATAGCTATAATCAACTGAAAAAAATAAAAACTATAATACTCAAACTTGTGGAATATCCACTTGGTATTGCTGAGTTCACAGACAGGTAGCCTTGACTGACTGACCAGGGTCATAGCACCTCCTCCCCTCTAAAGGGTTGACCTTGGTGAGGTGGTTCTCTTGCTCTTTCCGAGCATGGTTGCCAAGAGCCACCCCACCCCAGCTCTCCCTTACTTCCTCCAGCACCCTTGGTTTCCCTGTCCTTTGCAATGAGAAATGAAACCAGGTGTTAGTAGAAGCCATTGTTCCAACTCCTACTTATAGTACTTCCTCCAGCACTCTTGTTTTCCCCTTCCATTGCAATGAAAAATGAAACCAGGTGTTAGTAGAAGCCATTGTTCCAACTCCCACCTACAGTACTTCCTCCAGCACTCTTACTGTCCCTTCCTTTGCAGTGAAAAATGAAACCAGGTGTTAGTAGAAGCCATTGTTCCAACTCCCACTTACAGTACTTCCCCCAGCACTCTTACTTTCCCCTTCCTTTGCAATGAAAAATGAAACCAGGTGTTAATAGAAGCCATTGTTCCAACTCCCACTTACAGTACTTCCTCCAGCACTCTTGTTTTCCCTTTCCTTTGCAATGGAAAATGAAACCAGGTGTTAGTAGAAGCCATTGTTCCAACTCCCACTTACAGTACTTCCTCCAGCACTCTTGTTTTCCTCTTTCTTTGCAATGAAAAATGAAACCAGGTGTTAGTAGAGGCCATTGTTCCAACTCCCACTTACAGTACTTCCTCCAGCACTCTTGTTTTCCCTTTCCTTTGCAATGAAAAATGAAACCAGGTGTTAACAGAAGCCATTGTTGTGACTTGAATTGAAGCAGGGTTGATTCTCATGCCACTGGAAGAACTGCAGTGATAAATACAATTGCCAAATTTCTGTTTATTAGTAGAGAACATGTGGGGCTGAATTTTTAAAGACCTTTAAAACATTTTTGCAGCAGTTATGTTACTTGTCAAATGACTGTTAGACCTTGTGCTGGTACTTTATTCAGGAGAGACACAGTGGGTGAGAAAGGAGGACAGGTGGCTCTTTATACCGAGGAGGGTATAAAGGCTACAGAGGCACAAGGAATGTAGGGGGAGGCAGAGGCACTGTAGGTCATGCTGGAGATGGGAAATGACACAGTTATTTGCACAGGTGTGATCTACAGACCCCAGCACAAGGGGAGGAAATGGATAGGGATCTACTGGAAGCCATCCATATGATGGCAGCTAAAGGAGAGGTGCTGCTAGTAGGTGACTTCAATCTGCTGGATGTTGATTTGAGCCTCCCAGCAGCTTCCACAGCCAGAAGCAGGGACATCCTGGACTCCCTGCAAGAAGCATGTTTGAAACAGCTACTGCTTGAGCTAACCTGGAAGGAGCAATTTTGGACCTGGTACTAACCAACATGGACAGGATAACAGATGTCAGGGTGGGAGAGCACCTGAGGTCCAGTGACCATCGCTCCATGTGGTTCAGTATGAGATCTGTGACAGGGTCAAGCCACACTAAGATGAGGGTCCTTGGCTTAAAAAAAACAGACTTCATTGGGATGGGGGAATGTCTCAGGAAAGCCCTAGCAGAGGGGGTAAAATGTAGGGAAGTAGAGAAACAGTGAGCCCAACTAAAGGGAGCCATACTGGAGGTGACAAACCTCTGCATTCAGCAAATAAACACTGGCAAGAGAAAAAGAAAACCATGATGGTTCTCAAGAGAAGTGGCAGGGAAAGAGAGGGATAAAAGGATGGTGTTCAAAAAATATTAAGAAACACAGAAAGAAGAGGACAGGGCAGTGTATACAGAGATACAGAGAGAAGTAGGGAAAGTGGCCAGGAGTGCAAAAGCCCAATCAGAGAAGAAAATAGCCGAGGAAGTGAAGAAAGGGGACAAAACCTTCTGGAGGTATATCAGCTAAAGAAAGAAGATTGGGAGGGGGATTGTGGGGCTAAAAGGAGAGAAAGGGGATCACGTGGAATGAGACCAGGAAAAAGCATCAATCTGAACAAATACTTCTGTTCACTTTTCACAGAAGAGGGAAAAGGGGAGGGACCACAGCAAACTAACTGGATAACAAGGGAGGTGGATACCAGCCCATTTGCAGAGGAGAGAGTCCTAAAGGAACTCGCAGCACTGAGGGTGGGGCCAGATGGGATACACCATAGAATATGAAAAGAACTAGGGGAGGTGCTGGCAGCACCATTTGCAGCCCTGTTCAATGAGTCGCTGGATACTTGAGTGGTTCAGGAAAGCTGGAGAAGGGCTGATGTAGTCAGTCTCCACAAAAGTGTGAGCAGAGAGGAGGCAGGTAACTATAAACCAACCAGCCTGACCTCAGTGTTGGGAAAAATTATGGAATCACTGCTAAAGGAAAGGATAGTGGAACACCTTGAAATCAATGGGGAACAAGATCCAAGGCAACATGGATTTACATCAGGAAAGTCACGTCAAATAAATCTAATTGAGTTCTTTTACTGGGTGATCAGGGTAGTGGACTGGGGGGGCAGTGAAGGTGGTCTACCTGGACTTCAGCAAGGCATTCAACATTGTTCCTCATAGCAGGATTGTGAACAAGTTGAGTAACCTGGGATTAGGTCATAAGGTGGTGGACTGGACTGCAAATTGGTTGATGGATAGAATGCACAGGGTGGTGGTGGTAAACGGAGCTAAATCTGAGGAGGGGACGGTGACCAGTGAGGTGCCATTGAGATCAGTTCTTGGGTCAGTCCTGTTCAATATCTTCATCAGCAATATAGCTGAGGGACTGGAGGGGAAGGTATGCCTCTTTGCAGATGACACAAAGATCTGCAATAGGGTAGACACTCCAGGAGGAGTGAAAAAGATAAGAAATGACCTAGCTAAACTGGAAGAGTGGTCCAGAGTGTGGCAGCTGAGTTTCAATGCAAAGAAGTGCAAGATCATGCACATAGGGTGTAGGAACCCAGGGGAAAATTACATGATGGGAGGGGGGGATTCTTGACAGTCACCAAACTGGAAAGAGATCTGGGAGTAAAAATATCTGATGACCTGAAGGTGGCCAAACAATGTGCCATGGTGGTGGGGAAAGCTAATAGGATCCTGGGGTGCAATGGAAGAGTTTCACCAACAGAAGAACAGAGGTGGTAATGCCACTGTACAGGTCATTGGTGAGGCGTCATTTAGAGTACTGCTTCCAATTGTAGAGGCTGCATCTCCTAAAGGACATAAACAAGATTGAGACAGTACAGAGAAGGGCAACAAAAATGGTACACAGCATGCACCAGAGGACTTATGAGGATAGATTGGAGGCACTCAATATGTACACCCTAGAGGAGAGGAGGGAGAGAGGAGACATGATAAGGACCTTCAAGTACTTGAATGGAATAAATAAGGTTCAGGAGGACAGCATCCTTAAGAAAAAGAGGAGCTCTAGACCTAGAGGGCATGACATGAGACTGGAAGGGGGAAGGCTAAGGGGCAACATAAGGAAGTACTTCTTTACGAAAAGGGTGGTGGAGGCATGAAACAGCCTCCCAGCGGAGATGGTGGCAGTGAACAGAGTGGGGGAATTCAAAACTGCATGGGATAAACACAGGGGTAACTTGTCAAGACAAACGAGGAGGAAATTGCCACAGTCATAGAAACTGCAGCATTTGTTTCTCATCAGGCAGAGAAATAGGGCAGACTAGATGGGCCTATTTGTTCTTTTCTGCCATCAAATGTTATGTTTAAATGTTTCTGTGTTTCTATGCTCAAGAATTGCAAATTCTGAAAATGTGGAATTTTCAAAAAAATTCACAAATTTGTGGAAATTCTGATTTTGGTGAAATCTGACTTCTTAGAATGTGTTTGGAAAAATTTCACCTCGTTCTGACAAAATATTCTGGCGGGACTGTGGAATCATACTTTCGAACTGCAAAATGACATTTCCAAGGAATTGCATTCCGTAGTTTAACACAGTAGAATCCCATTTATCTGAACCCCAGTTATCCGGAACTCCCTATGTAATTGACTGATGTAATGTCCCCCTAGCAAATGCCACTTCTGAAGATCTAAAGTAACCACACCCAAAAGTGATGCGCATAACACTCATAGCTCTCCGTTGTGTGAATACAGCCCATTAACAATGATGGCCAACTCATTAGCACTTACTGTATTGTAATAGGTTTCATATGTTTATTTGGAGTGCAGAAGACTTACACTGTTCATACAGCTTGCCTCTAAAGAAAAGACTACTGATACTTTAGAATGTTATTTCCAATCAGGAATCTATCCAGATTAGCTTTAAAAGCCTACATGGTACTACTGGTTACCACTTCCAGTGGCAGTCTGTCCCAGATTGGTACAACTTTTACACTAAACCAATGCTTTCTTTTAGTAGTCTTATATCTCTGTGATCCTGTGTTAATTGGGAACAATCAACAGCAGATTTAAGCTCTGTTTTCATGCTTTAGGCTTTCATTTATTGTAGTGTCTGAGCACGAACATCGCAGACCAACATTGCCATGTCAAAGTGTAAAAGTGCTCACAATACCTTAGAAACTTCAAATAGCAGAGTGCTTAGAGAATGGAAAAAAGGCAGTTTCTTTGGCATCCAAATATGGTGTTGGGAAGTCTGAGGGTGAGGACAAGGAGACCGAGGAGGATATGATGAAGGATCCACCAGTGTCACACACAGAAGCAGCGTCCTGTTTCAAGAGATGTCTGCACTACATGGAGAGGCAGCAGGACACAAACGCCAATAAGTTCATGCTAATCCGAAGCCTTCACAGTTGGGCAAGTGAAAAAAGACTTACTGGGCTGAAACAGAAAACTGTAACTGACTTTTTCAGCGCCCGCTAGCTTTTAGTTTGTATTGTTACCTAGCTTACAGCACAGTGTGCTCTCTAGGTGAATACAGTGGCTTTCCAACATTTAGCACTTTAAATCTTACTGTACCTGCACTTCAAACTGCACTTTGCTTATTTATTTATTGCATATTTACTTTACTGCTCGCACTTTACTATAGGCACATATCGCATACTGCACTTTAAATACTTATCCTACCTCACAGTGCACTTTAATGTAAAGTAATGTACTGCAAAAACAATTTAGAGTGGAGAGCAACAGATGTTTATGCAAAAGTAATGCAAGAGTAATGCTGTGTGTTTATATTTTAATGAATGCACCAATAACAATAACGTGCTTTAATTTCACTCATACTGTACTGTACTGTAGTGATCCCAATCATCCGGACTCCTGTTTATCCGAACTATTCGGATGTCCCCCAAGCAGTTTGGATAAACTGGACTCTACTGTACATCAATCTGCAATACATGTAAGAGGGGAAGCAGGTTAGATTATACTAAACAGTCAATGGGCTGGGACATTACTAGATGATTTATATTTCATCCTTAACATAAAATAATAATAATATCAAATATCAAAATTGTGGGATGAAGACAGGGAGGCATACCAAACTTCCTTAAGGGTAGCAGGAAAGGCAATAAGGCAGGCAAAGGCTCAAACCAAGGAAATGCTAGCACAGACAGTAAAAGAAGGTGACAAGACTTTCTATAGATATATTAGTGAAAGTAGAAAGTCCAGAGGGGGTATTGCTAAGATCAAAGGAGATAAGGGGCCGTGTGAGGAGGAGGACCATGTAAAAGCATTTACCCTAAATAGATACTTCTGCTCAGTATTTACTGAAGAGAAGGTAGGGCAGGGCCCACAGCTCAGCACCATGGACACAGGGGGGAGGGAGCTGAGCACTAGCCCCTTCACAAAAGAAAAGGTCCTACAAGAGCTTGATAAGCTCAGGGTGAACAAGGCAATGGGACCTGATGGCATACATCCCAGGGTACTAAAGGAGCTAAGGGTGGAACTAGCAGAGCCATTATCAGAATTGTTTAGTGAGTCTCTGAGCACAGGAGAGGTCCCAGAAGACTGGGGAAGGGTTCATATGATCCCGCTCCACAGGAGTGGTAGCAAGGAGGAGGCAGGGAATTACAGACCAGTCAGTCTCACCTCAGTAGTTGGCAAGATTATGGAGGCACTCCTTAAGGAAAAGATAGTGCAACACCTGGAATCCATAGGATCCAAGACAGCATGGGTTTACAAAAGGAAGGTCCTATTAGACTAATCTCATAGATTTCTTTGACGGGGTAACCAGAGTGGTGGACCAAGGGGGAGCAGTTGATGTCGTCTACCTTGATTTCAGCAAAGCTTTCGATATTGTTCCACAAAGAAGATTGCTTAATGAGCTGGGTAGGCTTGGGGTGGGTCAGAAGTTGGTCAACTGGGTTGCAAACTGGTTGATGGGCAGAAAACAGAGAGTGGTGGTAAAAGGTATACAGTCAGAAGAGATGCAAGTCACAAGTGGGGTACCTCAGAGATCAGTTCTGGGGCCAGTCCTCTTCAATATCTTCATCAGTGACATTGCAGATGAACTGCAGGGTAAGGTTTGTCTGTTTGCAGATGACACCAAGATCTGCAACAGAGTAGATGATCCAGATGGTGTGGGCAGAATGAGAAGAGATCTGAATAAACTAGCAAAATGGTCAGAAGAGTGGCAACTGAGGTTTAATGCAAAGAAATGCAAGATCATGTATATTGGGAAGAGAAACCCTGAAGCCACCTATAGGCTAGGAGGGGAGCTGCTGGCACTCCCAAGGAAGAAAGAGACTTGGGCATCATCATCATTGATGACCTGAAATCATCCAAGTAGTCCACTAAAGCAGAAGGTAAGGCTAGGGGGATGTTAGGGTGTATTAGTAGGGGTAGCAAAAGTCGGAAGAGGGAGGTAATAATCCCTCTTTACAAGACACTGGTTAGGCCCCTTCAGGAGTACTGCATGCAGTACTGGAGGCCACACCTTCACAAGGACAGTGACTAAATTGAGGCAGTCCAGAGAAGGGCAACCAAAATGGTGCAGGGACTGCATCAGAAAACATATGGGGACAGATTAATGGAGCTCAATATGTATACCCTAGAGCAAAAGAGGGAGAGAGGCGATATGATCGACACATTCAAACACCTTAAGGGCATTAACATGGTGAAAGAATCTAACATGTTTCAATATAAGAAAAATAGCAGGACAAGAGGACACAGCATGAGATTAGAGGGAGGCTGATTAAGAGGTAATGTGAGGAAGTTCTTTTTCACAGAAAGGGTGGTGGATGGAATGGCCTACCTCAGGAAGTGGTGGATAGTAATACAGTGCAGGGCTTCAAACAGACATGGGATAGGCATAAGTGAGCAATACAGATGGTATGACTAGATAGAGCCATTGACAGAGCAAAGGACGATGGCACATTCATAAGGTAGAAAAAAATGGTCAGACTGGATGGGCCTTGCTGTCCTTATCTGCCATCAACTTCTATGTTTCTATATAAGAAAAATGAGGCCACTTAATTGGCTAACAGGTTCTCTAAGACATGCAATTACTGTATGTCACCATAAGTGCACACTTGAGGACTCAGACTTATTAGGAACCACATAACACAATTATCAAATCAATTCACGTATACTCAGAATTGACCTGCCATCACAAACAATGCTACCATGTTTACTTACTAGAAGCCTTCCACAATAGGCCCTAAAAATAAAATTTGTTTAAATTAAAAACTAAGCAAATGAATTCAATGTTTCCCTGATCATCACTCTTTGCGTATACTGTATACATACACAAATTAAAATAGAAATTAGGTACTGGTCATAATTCCCATTTCTAGTGTTCCTTGCTTGAGTATGCAACTGTGACTGTGTGTATGTGTACATGTTGGGAGATGAACATTCTACCAGTGGAATTGTGCAGAATTCTGAATTTCTCTATTCCATGATAAACATTCCATCAGCTGAATCCTGGAAAATACAAAGACAAAAGGGACAGGGTGAGGAAGGGAAGCAATATAGAGAATAATGTATGGGCACCCATACACAACAAGGCTGTGCTTCCATTGAGAGGGTTTTGACATCGTAGAGATGTCAAGAGTGAAGCTTGAGAGGTTCCTGATGTCATCTCAGCACCAAGATGAAAACACATGCCAAGTGGTGTTTTGGTTGACAATATATTAATTTTTATATTGTATGGGTTTTATATTATGTAAGTAAATAAAACATTACGGGTTATAGCACCTCTGTTTTTAGTAGAAACAAGGAAACAATTACTTTTCAAATCTATATTATAAAATATGAATGGCAGGGGATCATCACAAGAAGAGACAGTTGGGACAAACTTAAGGGTGAAAAGTTGTTGAAGTATAGTAGTGGTGCCACTACCATACTACAACATTTCGTAACCTTTGAACTGTACTGCAGTAACTTTTGCTGACCTTTGAACTGTCTTACAAAAAAGAAAATTGTTTGTATAGAAATCCATAGACAATATCGGCTAGCCATATATTGCAATATAAAAAAGTAGTGAAAAGGTGAGAAGTCAGTTAAATAGGCAGAGTCAAGTTGCTTAAAAAGAGCTCTGAAGTCCATAATCACACATGCATACAGATCAGGGGTGGGTGAAGCTGTTCATTAAGTTACTAATGTGTTTTTTTAATAAGAAAATAGTGCCTCCTTGGGCTTTCTGTGTCTTTTATTATTTTAGCTACCACACAGTTATGAGAATATTAAAGAGACTCATCAAGCTAGCCTAAGGCACCACATATTTCAGTACCTTCTCTGAAGGGAAATGCTGCCTGTGAGTAGTTGACCCAAAGATTTAAAGTTATGTAAAAGAAACTAACACTCATTAATTTATATCCAACAGGTCTCCTGTACTTTCCAGTGTTTAGATCGTCTCCCGCGCCGCCCCACACTCTGCTAACTTTATGACGGGATGACAGAGAGAGTGCTGCGATGCACTACATTATAGACTACGGGGGGGTATTTTTACAAACAATTTTATATATTACATAGATCATGTGGTGATGAAATGAGGAATTGGGTGAATAACAAGGGCTTGTTAGTCTATAATGTAGCACATCCCCGCGTTCTACCTGTCATCACGTAATAAAGTAGACAGAGTGTGGGGTGGCTGGGGGTTGGCTCCAAACACCAGGAACTACAGGAGACCTGGTAGAAATAAATTTGTGAGCATTTCTTCTTTTATATAACTTGAAATCTTTGGGGCAACAGTTCGCAGGCAGCATTTCCATCTGAAAAGGCACCAAAATATGTGGTGCACATTTGTTTTCAGATAGCTTGGTGAGTCTCGAACTATTTTTTGTCTTCAGAGTTAGAATGGGAACACATTTCAATGAAAGGTCTTTATTTTGATCTTTTTAAAATTATTTCTTCATATTTATATTCATTTTAGGTCAGGCATATTTAGAATGCATTTTATAAGCCTAATAAGACATTCCAGGGTGTCAATTATGGTTAGATACTCACACTTCTCAGATGTGTTTAACAGCATTCAGTTATGCTTCAAGGCTGACAACACACCTGAAGCATGTGATTATATCCCCATAATGCACACCCTGTCATGTTTTACTGCTTGCACAAACAAGGGAAAAAATGCTCTGTTTACTTTTTGTGCTGCTGTTTATGTTTATTACTCAGCTAGAGCTCCTAAATATTCCAGTTGACTGTACCATCAGGATCAGCAATTTTGAGCTACTTGGAACAACAAATCGGGCACTAAACTTGAGGTTTACTAATCAAAATCCAGGCATACTGTACTGTGCCAAGCATATTATAAATCATAATATACCTTTTTTTCTCTCATACATTTTTGTGTTATCTTTCATTAGATACAACATTTTCAATTCAAACTTTTTATAAGGAAGCAATAGCACATGACAGGGCATGCGGATATTGGATAATTACTGGAGGCATGAGACATTAGCTGAGGGGGAGATGCAATAAATAGAGATTTGCAAAATGGACAAACTTCGCTCTGCTGAATAATTCACCTAATTTGCTATATTTGCGAAGTGCTGAATTCATGAAATTTTTGTCAGGCGAAGCAGAACTTTTTTCAGGTGATGTTAGGGTGAAGTTGCAGCTTTGCCATGACTTTACCTTAACTTCACCTGACTTTGCCTCAAAAAGTGCCAATTTTCAGGGAAAACTCAATGTGAAGTGCAAAGTGTCAAAGTGGGCAACACACAAAGTTATTCATAAAGGTGAATTTCGCAACTTTGCCAGAACTGCGCTGGCGAAGTAAAACTTCGCAACATCTCTAGTGGTAATTACAAAATAACTGCAAGCTCTGAAGTGTGTTATTGCATTTATAAAATAGTGCCCAAACAATAACAATCAGAAAACTAAATAAAGAGAATAATGGATAGGTTAGTGTCCATTACCGGTGAATAATACCATTGAGAGGTTCCTGTGTCCAGAACCTCGAGATGGGATCACCGGTAATGGACACTAACCTGTCCATTATTTTTTTTAATATATGGATCCAGTTTTTGAGTTTTGCTGAGGGACAGTTGGAAGCTGCAGAAAGGTTTGGTCACCGCTGATAGCCGTATTGTCACGCTTGTGTCATATTGCAGCTCCCCTATCCCCCGCTCACTCGCTTGCCCTCCCACTCGCTAAGCAGACTAACAGAAAATGTTTTATTTTTCTTTTTAGTCGTACCTGTTGTTAGGTTTTGTGCAGCACAAAAGATCAACGAGCTATCTCCGTGTTGGGGGGAGGCGCAAAACAGCGGAGGACAGAATAGGCTCTCACTAACCGAGAGATGCCGCCATGTTTTTAAAAATGTTCCACCCGCCCACAGAGGGAAAGTGGCCAATGATGGACCACGCTGTTTGATTGGCACTCCCAACATCGCCAGGCATCAAAGACTGCTACACTTGCGCTTTCCATGTTCAGTGATAATAGTATCGTTCAGAGCACCGAACGATAGTATTACAGGCTCTGAACGATACTATTATCACTTTTGAACTGTGCTATTATCACTGGTGACCGATAGTATTACCACTTGCTGTCCGGTACTATTACCGGAATTTTTTTTGTATGCTTTAGTGTACTATTAATTCACATATCCATATATTAAAAATCTTTAAATGATGAATAAATAAATCTTCATAATTGGGAATTGCTTCTCATGCCAAACACAGCTGGGTTTGCCCCATCGAAGAGGTCAAACTGGCTGGCAGATAAGTCACTCATGTTATTATTTGAATCTTTTTTGTTTTCCCCTACATGTACAGTTACTGAGAATTCCAAAGCAGTGTAGTTTCAAGAAATGCAAGGCGCTTTCCATGCCTGTACAGTTATTGGTCAATTACCGCACAATTCTGAACAGCTACTGACCAATCAGATGACTGGATTTTTCTTGCCCATTTAGTTATATACATTGTTGTTTGGACTGTCACTGTAGCCTAGATATTAGAGTAATGAGCTGTGAATTAACTTGGTACATCTAGCAGATCTGAGTTTGATTCCCACAACCTCCACTTGCATAATGTTTGAAATTAAGCTAGTCACTTAACTCCCCTATGCTCCCAGGACACACATGAAAAGGATCCATTGGAAACCATTTAAATGAGCCACTGACTCAAATGGTGTAGCCATTTCTCATAAATAGAAATAATAATTATTTTTAGTAATTATAAATCAGTTTCTACTTCCTATATGCCCAATTCAAAAAATAAAATTCTCTTTTACACCTTTAGTCTAGTTACTATATGCCATTTTAGAAAAAAAACAATATTAATTCTCTTTTACACCTTTAGTCCAGTCCTCTACCTGTACAATTCTTTAATTATGTATTTGCCTCTGCCTCCTCTAGATCAGTATATCTCTTTGGACTTCTGTATTTCATGTTATTTCTATAAGGGGCACATTTACCCACTCCTGGCATGATAAATACCACCCAGAATGCCCAGATTTTGCCCAAAGCATTCTTCTGCACTCACAATATGTGACAGCTTCTCCATCTGGTAAATCACGTTTGCCTCCACTAGAGGTTGACCAATAGAAGAGAACCGGGGAGTGGTCGCTAAGTGTCCACTTTCCCAATTGCAGCTTGGGATTACAGTCTACTAGCAAAGGAATTGCAGATAACATTTTCCATGCCAAGTTCACTGCATTCTGCATCAGGTAAAACACTTGTAAGTCCCCCACTCCCAGTGTCTAGGGGTGTCCAGATGGTATCTTGATGGGAGGGGGGCACTGTAGAACTACAAAAACACAGTCCATAAATAAAATAGAAAAACAGTATCTGGGTTCCCCACGGGTGGTGCAGTTGATGGATTGGCTTCATAGTGGTGCCCACGGACCTTCTGGGTGATGGACTGGAACACTGGAGAGATGACCTGACCTTCACCTGCATGGCCTTGCCAACTTCACCAACAGATCTTTGTAGATAGTGGTGGGTGAAGTGGCCAAAATTCACTCTGCAAAGTGATTCGTGGAGTAATATGGAATCCATGAAGTAATCCACAATGCAAAGCAAAGTACTTCGCGTCTTAATGAGGAATGCGAAGTCCACTGGAACTAATGACTTTGCATTATTCTGCCTTCCCCAAACCACTTCTCCACCAATATTAAGGTGAAGTACAATGAAATCAATGTACTTCACATCACTTCACCTTGTTATTGAGCTCCAAGGTGAATTTTGCAGTGATTCATGGGATTGCAGGTCACATGGGCTCCAGATTGTTCTGCACAGCCTTAGTTCTGTGTAGTGTGTGTGTAGTAGAAGATGGAGACAGTTTCCTCTCAGAGCTCTGTGATTTAAATCCTCTAAAAGCAGTTAAAAAAGCCTTTTTGAGACTTTTTATTTTGCTCAAAATTTAGTACATCGATTGCAGGAAACCCTCCTGTGCTCATATCATCGAGTGTTTATTGTTTGTGTGTGGATTTTGAATGTTAATTTAGAACATTCAGTCTGTATACTGACAGACACTTGAAGTGTGCTTTGGGGAAGGGGTGTATCTGTGGTGGAGGTAGGTTAAAACTGGGAGAAAGAGACAATCTTTTTGTTTTGGTTATATTTTTCTTGTACAAATGTGTTAATGTACACACAGTAATATTTTCAGTAATTCTTGACTTTTTTTGCTGATTGTTGTGGTGCAGCAGTGTATAATTTCAGCTTGTTTAAAATATTTGGTTATATTACTGAAGTTTTCAATTTGCTATGCATTCCTTGTAGTGTAGTGTGTGTGTGTGTGTGTGTGTGTGTGTGTGTGAGATGCATGCCATCACATCAGACACATTTTATTGTGCCACAGAGTAATTGCAACAGTGTGCACCTGCATGAATTTTTTGTACTGCTTTGTGGTATCTTTACTGGAAGTGGACTGTTACTGTCATGCATTAGCCCCCAACTGGCAAAAGGTATTCTTTTCCAGATTTGGGTTTGTGACTTGTGAGCACTGGTTAGGTGTTTTTGTGCCTTTGCGTCTGCATCTCTTGAGTGCGCAGCACAATCTTAATCTGTCTGTGCATTTACATCTTCTTAGGGCCCAATCTCCATTTGTAATGTAAGTCACAGTTGTTTGTTTGGCTTCCCTTCAGAGTACTGGTATGGTGCATATCTCTGCATGAACATTGTACTAATTGATGTTCATTTTTAAGTCAGAGTGATCATCACGAGTAACTCACAATTAAATTTCGTTCTTCATCTTCACAGTCACAATTCATGAATCATAAATTATGTTTTTTTGAAATTAGTTCCATGTAAGCCTGTTTTGTAGTATCTCAGGCCTCAGCTTCAATCACCATTGTACTCATTGATATGAGTTTTCAAATCAGGTAGTTTTGTGTGGTACAGGTCAGGGAAGTACAGCCATAGGTATTTGCATTCCCGTACAGTTTATTATCATTGGTCATGTCACACCAGACACTCATCACGAGATAAATCATATTCTTCACGAATCACAGCAGTTATTTTTTTTTCCAGTTCTGATTATGCTGAAGACCTGTAAAGATGACCAAAACACTGATTAATCTTTTTTAACTTTTTTAAAATAATGAACCCCCCTCCAAAAAAAAATACTTACCTTCAGTGGCTTGAGAGTATTCCAGCACCAAAATTCCTCATCCAGCCAAGAAATGCACACCCCAAGTTTGACTATATGACCTGTGATACAAAATAAAAAAGCAATAATTACATATGTGTATATGTATATATATATATATATATATATATATATATATATATATATGTGTGTGTGTGTATTATAGATATATATATATATATATATATATATATAATGGATATGAATATTTAAGGTCAACTCAGGTTCTACGGAAAACCATGATGGTGCGAGGTACATTAACTTACTAAGGGTAGTATTAGTGTACACACACAGGGCATCCTTCCTGTTGGGGGTCAATGTAGCAGTCATTGGGCAACCAACAGCATTCTCACATCATCATAGATGGTTAACTCAATGGTCGGGTCATCCTTCTAGTACATCATCTGGCAAGACACTGTGCATCAGCCCAGTCAGTTCAAGAAGCATTGCATGAAATTCCAAAAGCAGCAGCAGGGGACATACTGTAGTTCTTATTTTGAGTGTGTGCACTCATGACTGAGTGTGGCATGAATTAAATGGAGACTTTTCTTTCCATTTTATGCTCTCATTTTCTTCATCTGGAGTCAGGAATTTTCTGGACAAAAGACAGTAGCATTTTGGGGATGCACATTAATTCTGGTGACTGTGTATGACCACTACGCGCATGACTAAGTGCGCCATTAATTTTGGGAGACTTTGCATTTCTTGTTATGCTCTCATTTCACTTCGTCAGCACTGGGGAATTTTCTGGACACAATGCAGTAGCATTTTGGGGATGCACATTAATTCTGGTGACTGTGTGTGACCACTGCATGCATGACTGAGTGCACTATTAATTCTGGGAGACTGTATTTCTTGTTGCACTTTCATTTCACTTCGTCAGCACACTGGGGAATTTTCTGGACACAAGACAGTAGCATTTTGAGGATGCACATCAATTCTGGTGACTGTTTGTGTGGGGGGGGCTGTCAATATTGTTGTCACTTCACCTTACTTCACGTTAAGATGGAATGACAATGCAAAGTAATAATTACTAGGCGAAGTGAGCCTTTCATATTGGCCACTCCATGTAGCAAAATGACAGTGTGAAGTGCCCACTTCGCAGGCACTTCGCTGGTGAAATTTAAATTCACTGCATTTCTATTTGTAGACTGTCTTCACCAGGCTGGCCTCTCAATGTCTTCCTCAGTGGTGATCAGGATCCAGACCCATGGGACACACTAGAAACTGGCTGTGAATGCAAACTTCTTTTTGCAGCAAGCAGTTCATCCAAAAACAGGAGACTAACACCAGAACTGCAGAAACAGGGGATCCCATTTAATGAACAGTTGATAAAATAGTAACAGTCACTCAATGGAACAGTAAAACACAAAATAGGTTGCTTAGGACCATGCAGGTCACATCATAAGCTAGTAGTGCTCTGGACCAAGGAGGTTGCAAACGTGAGCAAGTTAGTTCAGGCGGCTACCTATAGCCTAGGCAGCTAAAGTCCAAATGTAGACAGCAAAACTTGTGGTCAAAATATGCCTCTTGTATGCTAGCAGCAACACACATTTCCTTTCCTCTGATCCCTCTTCCTATCGTCCGGTGAGGAACAAGGACCTCCAGGGGATGGCGGACACAACAAAGGCCACCCTCTTTGTTTGCTCCTCCTCCATGTCCACTGAGTTCACACTTCTGAGGGGTGACTGCCCAGATCCATAGCCACCCTCAGAGCTGGCTCCTTCAGAGCACAGAGCCCAGGAACAAATGTCTCAGCCAGAGGGGCAGACTAGGACCAGGGGATGTCCAGGACCCTGGCCCCCTCCTAAACCCACTCACCTCATGCCTCGGCCTCCTCCAAATGTGCTCCCTAGCTGGCAGGAACTTTTCCTTTGGTCCCCTCTGAGGGACCTGAGGTGCAGGCTAACCCAAAACAGGGCTCCCAAAACAATGGCCAATGCCATGTCCTTGTCTCTGACTCAACTGAGCGGTCCAACCAAAAAATCAAACACCCGGACGCACAGCCGAGTCGGCAGATGCCCTGCTCTGACCTTCTCTCTCTCTCTCTCCCCCCCTTCTCCCTCTCTCTCTCTCTCTCTCTCTCCCTCCCTACATCCCCTCAGGTCCAAGGTGCCAAAATATCCTGAGATCCAGTCATGGACCAATCCTAAGGCATCAACAAACACTGTCCTGCTAAGACTTCTGGGACCTGTAGTCCCACCAATAACTATTTACAATTGGTTCAAATCAAATCAGTCTTTATTTTTATAGCACCTTTGATAATGAAGGTGCTGCACATAAACATAGAAACATAGATTTTGACGGCAGATAAGGACTGCTTGGCCCACCTAGTCTGCACATTTCCCTACCTAATGGATAAGCTGCAGATCCTAGTTAACCAGCAGCCTACTTCTTCCTACCTCCACCCCCTAGAATTGCCTTATGACTGTCCCATGCGTGCTTGAATTCCACCACTGTTTTTGACTCCACAACCTCCTCTGGAAGGCCGTTCCATGCATCCACAACCCTCTCTGTGAAAAAATACTTCCTTAAATTACCTCTGAGCCGCCCTTCTATCTTCAAATTGTGCCCCCTTGTTCTTGCACACCTTTTTTTGAAAGATGCTACCCTCTTGGACTTTGTTGATTCCCTTGAGGTACTTGAAAGTTTCTATCAAGTCCCCCTGTCCCTCCTTTCCTTGAGGCTATACATATTTAGCTCCTTAAGTCTCTCTTCATATGTCTTCCGGTGCAGACCCTGCACCATTTGAGATGCCCTCCTCTGGACAGCTTCCATCCTGTCTATGTCATTGCGGATTGGGTCTCCAGAACTGCATGCAGTACTCCAGATGGGGTCTCACTAACTGTCTGTACAGAGGGATAATAACTTCCTGTTTTCTACTGGTGATGCCTCTCCTATGCATCCCAGTATCCCCCAACCCTCCTTGCTGCCCTCTCACATTGCTTGCCCACCTTTAGGTCATCTGATATGACTACCCCCAGGTCCCTTTCCATTTTTGTTGTTGTTAGTATCTAACCCCCCATTGTGTACTCTTCCCCTGGGTTTTTGTTTCCCAGGTGCATTACCTTGCACGTCTTAGCATTGAATCTAAGCTGCCATACATTTGACCATTCCTCTAACCTTGCCAAGTCCCTTGTCATCTTTTCCACCCCACCTTGTGCATCAACTCTGTTGCAGATCTTTGTGTCATCTGCAAAGAGACATACTTTCCTTCCAGTCCCTCTGCAATGTCGCTATAAAGACATTGAAGAGGACCGTCCTAATACTGAACCTCACGGTACCCCACTAGTAACCCCTTTCTTCAGAGTGGACTCCATTTACTATTACTCTCTGTGTCCTATTCTCCAGCCAATTCTTTACCCAGGCTGCCATCTTGGGACCCACTCCCAGGCTGGCTAACTTGTATATTAATCTTTGTGTGGGACTGTGTCAAATGCCTTGCTAAAGTCTAGGTAGGCCATGTCCATAGCCCCTCCCTGATCCACTACTTTGGTCACCCAGTCAAAGAAATCTATCAGATTTGTCTGGCATGACCTTCCCACTGTGAATCTATGCTGCCTTGGGTCCTGTGCCCCTCTGGCCTCTAGATACTCAACAGTTCTTTCCTTCAGAAGTGATTCCATCATTTTCCCTACCTCTGAGGTTAAACTAACAGGTCTGTAGTTTCCTGCTTCTGCCTTGCTCCCACTTTTGTGACGGGGAATCACATCTGCCCTTCTCCAGTCCTTGGGTACCACCCCATCCTCCCATGATTTGTTAAAGATGGTAGTCAGTGGTGTCACTAGTTCTACCCTTAGTACTTTTAGAATTCTGGGATGAATCCCATCAGGCCCCATTGCTTTGTCCACCTTCAGTTTTATGAGTTCTTTCAGAACCCTTTCTTCTGTAAATGGGCTGGTATCAACTTCTGTATCCAGAGTGTTTCTACTGTTTGTTTTAGGTACCTCCCCCATTTCCTTTGTAAATACTGAGCAAAAATATTTGTTTAATATCTCTGCCTTTTCACAGTCACCTTCTGCCACCCTCCTCCCTTTATTAAGCCTCACTAACCCTGGTCTTCCTTCGCTCCCTGATGTACCTATAAAAGGTTTATCCCCTTCTTAACTAGTTGGCTATCTTTTCCTTGGTTTGGGCCTTTGCTATTCTGACTGCCTTCCCAGCTTCCTTTTGCTTTACTGATACAGTTCTCTGTCCTGCTCCTTCTGTGATTCCTTGTACTTCCTGAATGCTTTTTTTCTCTTGAACCTTCACTGTCACTTCCTTTGAGAACCATAGTGGTTTCTTACATCGCTTCATTTTGTTTATTTGCTTCACACAAAGGCTTGTTACCTCTGTGATGGCAGTTTTATTATTCCCATTGTTCTTCACCCTCCTTCCTGCCCATTTGCTAGTGCATTCCTTAGGCACTCACCCATTTTAGCAAAGTCAGCCCTCCTAAGTCCAGTACTTTTGCCTTTGTATGACTTGACTCTATTGCTGTGTTTACTGTGAACCATACTGTTTGATGGTCACTAGTTCCCAGATGGCTACCCATTTCTACATCTGTGATCCTCTCTTCATCTCCATTTGAGAGAACCAGGTCTAAGATTGCTCCTTCTCGAGTTGGCTCCAATACTAGTTGTCTAAGGCATGCCCCCTGTAGGGCATCTAGAATAACCCTACTCTTCGAAGTGGCTGCTGTAACTGCACTCCAGTTAACATCTGGCATATTCAGATCACCAATCAGCAATATATCCACTTTTTCTGCCATTCTAAGTATTCTTTCTATCATTTCCTTGTCCATTTCCTCCCCCTGAGAAGGGGGTCTGTATACAACCCCTGTGTGGATTGTGGTGCCATTGCTGGTCTCCAAATTTACCCACAGTGCTTCTTCTCCTCCCTGTTTTCCCTTTTGTTCTGTTGCTTTGATTTCTTCAATTATGTAAAGAGCTACTCCTCCTCCTTTTACCCTCCCTGTCCCTCCTGTAGATAGTGTATCCTGGTATGTTTACATCCCAGTCATGGTTTTGTGTGTACCATGTTTCTGTGACTGCTACGATATCCAGATGTTCCTCCTCCATCAAGGCCACTAATTCAGGAAGCTTGTTACTCAGACTACGGGCACTGGTACTCATTGCTCTCCATTTTTGATGGCTTTACCTTCTGTTGCAGCATCCCCCACTGACCTTTCTACCTCGGTCTTTTTCTCATTTAGTACCCTGTTTTGTAGGGAGAGGCTGGGATTTTCCTGCTGCTTATCAGTGCCTCCCCCTTGACTAGTTTAAAAGCTTGCCAATGAAGCATTTAAACCGATTGCTCAAAAGACTTGTTCCCTTCCTGGACAGATGCAGATAAATAAATATAAATAAGAACAGAAGAATAAAAACATATTAACCATAATTAGGGAAGGCAATATTAAATAAATACATTTTTAACTCAATTTTAAACCTATCCACAGTCAGGTATTCTCTTAACTGATGAGGTAGAGAATTCCACATGGTGGGAGCCAAAAAAGAAGATGCACAGGCACCAGATGTTTTTAGCCTCACCCTGGAGATCTCTAGCAATCCCTCGTTGGCGGATTGGAGAGGACGGAAGGGGCAGTAGGGTACCAAGAGGTCTTGCAGGTAACTGGGTCCCTGATCATGTAGGGCTTTAAAGGTTAGCAGGCCAACCTTAAAGGTGATCCGCCACTGAATAGGCAGCCAGTGCATTTCACGGAGCACCGGCGTAATCTGACTGGACCTAGAGGTTCCAGTCAAAAGCCTGGCTGCCGCATTCTGCACCACCTGCAAACAGTGGGTATCAACCCCTGGAAGCCCTAGGTAGAGGGAGTTGCAGTAATCAAGGCAGGTAGTGATGAAGGCATGGACCAATGTTGGAAGATCATCTGGAGGAACCAAGTGTTTCACCCGGGTGATATACCTCAGATGCTAAAATGAGGATTTGACGACAGCTGACACCTGAGATTTCAGTGTCAGACCATCATCAAAAATAACACCAAGGTTACGTACTTGGTCTGAGGTAATGAGCTGTATACCGTCGATCAAAAGACCAGATGGCTGTCCAGCCACCAAACCCGCCTCCGGACGACCAGGGTCCACTGCCACCACTTCAGTCTTGTCTGGATTCAGTCTCAGCCAGCTAGTACTCATCCAGGTTCTAATCTCGGTAAGGCAGTTATTTAGGACTGAGTGTGCATCATTTTGTCTGGGCAGAAAGGACATATACAGTTGAGTATCTTCTGCATAGCAGTGAAAACTCAAACTGTATCACCTGATAATGTCTCCCAATGGCAGCATGAACATTGCAAACAACATGGCATCCAGAATGGAGCCCTGTGGCACTCTGCAGGGCAGGAAGTAAGTGCTAGAGGAATAAATTCCAGTGGCAACTCTCCGAGACCTGTCCGCAAGGAATGAATGAAACCATTTGAGGACTGTACTAGAAAGCCCACAAAGAAGCTGCAGGTTCTACAACCGCACACCATGGTCTACAGTGTCAAAAGCTGCAGAGAGATCAAGAAGGACCAATGTGGTATGTGCCTTTCAATCTCTCACCATTAGGAGGTCGTTCAGTACTCAGACAAGTGCAGTCTCCGTGCTATGCTTCTTCCTAAATCCAGACTAGAGAGTATCATAGACCTTGTGAGTTATAAGGTGATCATCCAGTTGCAGCACAACCACCTTTTCAATAACTTTACCAACAGATGGCAGGTTAGAGATAGGTTGGTAGTTAGCTAGACAGTCTGGGTCCAAGGAAGATTTCTTTAAGAGTGGTCGAATGAACACCTCCTTAAGGGAATCTGGAAAGACCCCCATCTCCAAGGACCTCCAGACAATTTCAGCAAGGATTGGGCAGATGACATCTACACAACCTACTAATAGGAGTGTAGGGCTCAGATCCAGACTACAGCTGGTTGGGCGCAGTGTCTGGATGATCTTCACAATGTGTCAACTGGCAACAAAACTACTTAGCTCCAATGAAGCAGCTGGTCCTTTAAATTTTACCAAGACGGAAGCTGCACATGCTCAGTAAGTGCGGCTCCACAATTTCTATTTACAATTATTTATTTATTTACACTTGTGGTCCTGAGCCCAGTCAGCCAGAAAACCAGCCCAGGACCACCACCCCCACTCATGGAAGTGCAGAGCACATCCCAGTGCTTGGCCCAGCACTGAACAGGTTGAGACACCAGGAATGGGTGGCCAGAGCCACAAACAGCACCAACAGGGCTACATGGTGAAACTCCTACCTGGAGACATGGGGTGCAGCATTGTGGGAGAGCACCTGAGCCACAGGGCTAAAAAAGTAAGGCCATTTGGGAGACTTACACATTAATGCTTAACTGTTCCATGTGTACAGCAGCAATACAGTGCGTTGCCATCTGTGAGATCTACTCCTGTGTGAACACAGGTTTCCTGGACCTGAGCTGGTAGTGTCTGAATTTGTTAAAGAGATAAGAGGCACCCGGGTGGATTGTTTTAAAGGGCCACTCTGCCCAAATTCAGTTTATTGTAGGAAAACTCCATTGAGCAGGCTCATTCACAAAGAGATCCTATACACATAACAGCATATTAAAAAAGCATTTGTCAGTGCCGAATGTTGATTGCTTACATGTGCTATTTAGGTATTTGGAAGTGAAAGTACCATGCCTAAGAACTGTCATATGCCCCACCAAGACATCCACTGTGTCTTTCTATTCAGTATTCACAGAAGAGGGGGAGAGGCAAGGGCCCCAGCAGTACAGCAGTTGCAAAGGCTATAGGCCAGTCAGCCTCACTTCAGTAGTGGGGAAGGTCATGGAGACATTGGTTAAAGAAAGGATAGTGGATCATGTAGAAGCCATCAGAGCCCAGGCCATAGGCAACATGGATTCACAGTGGGAGGTCATGTCAGACAAATCTGATTAATCTCTTTGACTGGGTGACAAAGGAAGTAAATCACGGTGGGGCAGTGGACAACGCTTACCTTGATGTAAGCAAAGGCTTTGACACTGTCTGACATAGACGGGTGATAAACTAGCAGAGTAGGGTAGGCATGGGGGAAAGGGTGGTAAACTGGGTTAGAAACTGGGTAACATACAGGAGGAGAGTGGTGGTAAATGGGGTACAGTGTGGGGAGCGGAGGTGACCAATGGGGTGCTGCAGGGATTGCTCCTGGGCCAGTCCTGTTCGGTGTCTTCATAAATGACATTGCAGAAGGGCTGAAGGGAAAGATCTGCCTGTTTGCAGATGACACCAAGAGCTGTACTTTGGTATTGTTGGACAAAGAAGCGGATTGCCCATCACGATTGCCCTCCATATTTATGGATCATTCGATGGGTCCCTGATCGATCAACCATTTGTCTAATTTGTTTTTAAATGACAGGATATTTGGAGAATCAACTATTTCCTGTGGCAATCTATTCCAAATTCTGGGTGTCCTTATAGTAAAATAATTTATTCTTTTGTTAGTTTTTGCCCTCATGATCTCTAGTTGTCTGTTATGTAATCTAGCTACCGTTTTTCTGGTAGAGAATGTAATGCCACGGATTTGCATCTGTTCTTTGTTTGCTATTAGCTTAAATAGTAGTAACAAGTCCCCCCTAAGTCTTCTTTGGGCTAGTGTATGTAGACCTGTACTTGCTAGTCTGTTGGTGTAGTTAAATTTTGATAAGTGAGGTATGAGTTTTGTGGGTTTATGTTGAGTATTTTCAATCCTATTAATGTCTGAGATCAAGTAAGGGCTCCAGAAGGGGGAGCCATAGTCTAGGAATGGCCTTATATGGGATCTGTAAAGTGGCAGAAGACAGTGTTCTGTTCTGTTTACAAATGTTTTACTTATCCTACGGAGAATAGCATTTGCTTGATTTGCTATTTTGGTGCAGTGGGAAGTTGAAGATAGTTTATTGTTGACCAAAATTCCTAAATCTTTTTCTACTGTTGAAGTTTTAATAGCCGTGTTGTTTAAGTAGTATGTATGTAGTGGGTTATTTTTTCCCAAGTGTAGTACTGCACATTTAGTAATGTTAAGGTACATCTCATTTGTACATGCCCACTGTTCTATCAATAATAGGTCAGTTTGTAATCCAGAATTTATATTTCGATTTATAGCTTTTCCCCCAAGTTTTGTATCGTCAGCGAATTTGATCATTTTATTGTTGGAGGATATATGCATGTCTCCAATAAACAGATTAAAAAGGACTGGTCCGAGCACAGAGCCCTGGGGGACTCCACTAGTCACTCCCCTTTCCTCAGACATTGCATTGTTAACCCTGACCCTCTGAGTTCTCTTATCCAGCCATTGATTAATCCAGGAAGTCAGTATGGGTGAAAGTTCCATGTTAATGAGTTTTTTAATTAGTAGTAAGTGAGAAACTTTGTCAAACGCCTTGCTATAGTCAAGTAGAATGACGTCCATGGGTATGTTGTCGTCCAGATGGTAGCTAATGTACTCATAAAAAGAGATAAGGTTTGTAACACACAAAAAACCTTGTTTGAAACCATGTTGATATGTGTCATTTATATTTAGTGTTAACATTTCATCTTCAATTTTGAGTTTGATCATTTTTTCCATAAGTTTACATGGTATGGATGTGAGGCTAATAGGTCAATAATTTTCAGTTTTTTGAGTGGGAACCTTTTTTAAAGATGGCTGGGCATAACTATTGCAGTACACCAGTCATTTGGTACTTCTGATTCAAGCAAGGATTTGTTGAACATTATTTTTAATGGTCGGATAATAGCACTTTTTGTTTCTATTAGAAGTCTGGAGCTAATCCTGTCAGGTCCTGGGCTTGTGTGTTTTTTTAGAGTATTAGCACAGTTTCAACATCCTTTTCTGAAATTATATTTGTGTTTAATTCAACCTTAGAGGGTGCAGTAGTAGGTATAAAAACAGATTTGTGCGAGTAAACTGATGAAAAGTAATTATTTAGTTCAGTGGCTGTTTCGATATCCGAAGTAATAGTTTGTGCGTTTATGATTAATGGTCCGATTAAGTTGTTACAATTCTTTTTTTCATTTAAATAAGAATATAAAGCCTTGTGAGAGTCTTTAGTGTGGGCTAACTTGAATTCTAAGTTATGCTTGGCCATGACTATATGCTTTTTTAGCGTCTTTACTGTCTGTCTGTAAGATAGAAGTATTTTGTTTACTTGAGGTGCTGGTGTTTTTATGAGTTTGGAAAAAAGTTTCTTTTTACGAGTGATTAGAGTTTTGATATTTTTGCTGAACCATTGCGGAATTTTTCCTTTATTATTGTATTTGTATTTCTCTGGAATATATTGTTTATCTAATTGTGCTAATTTGAATTTTAAAAGTTCCCATGCTTCATTTATTTTTGGGGAAGGGCCTGTTCCCAATTAGTTTCCTCTAGGACTTGATTTATGCAATTAAAAAATTAGCTTTGTGATGCTGTCTAATTTTGATGTTGTTTATTTTAGGTTGTGAGGGAAGTTGCATTGAGAAAAATATGGACATGTGGTCACTGTTTCCTATCGGAGGCAAAATCTTGGCTTCAGATATAGAGGTTTCTAAATTAGTTATAACCAGGTCTAGTATGTTTTTTTCCCTAGTAGGCTCTCTTACAATCTGTTTTAAACCTTGGTCAATTATTACTGACAGAAGTTGTTCATCGTGCTAATTAACTCCAGATAGGATATCCTAGTTTATGGTTGGTAAGTTAAAGTCTCCTAATATTAGTACAGTATTTTTACTGGCTAGTTGCTGTATTTCTTTAGCTAGCAGCCTAATATTTAAATTTGAGGCAGGTGGTCTGTAACAAGCCCCAACCAATAGTTTGTGGGAGCAGGTTACTTGAATGTAGGCCCAGACATGTTCCAGTTGTGTGTCAGTTTCTTTTTTATAGGAGTGGATGTCATTTCTTATGTATAGGCTAACCCCTCCTCCTTTTTTTGCATTGTCTCTATGTTTGTAGTAATGTTTGTATCCAGGTAATTCTGTTGTCCAATCTTTTTCTGTACTACCCCAAGTTTCAGTTATAGCAATTATTGCCAGCCCCAGGGTGTGTGAGAGTATTTCTTATTCCGCATATTTAGAAACGGTCATAGATCTAGCATAGTAGGTAAGAATATTTAAATTGAGATTTGATGGTAAACCTATGTTATTAACTAGAGAATGAGATGAATTCCCAGACTCCCCCCTGTTTTTTAGTTTAAATATGTGTTGATGTGTACATTCATTTTTTGCCCCAGAATCGTACTACCTCTTCTACTGAGGTGCAACCGATCCCAACAATATAGGGATGGTCTATTCTCGAATTCTTCCCAATGAGTTAGGCACTTAATATCTTGTTTGTAACACCATTTTCGTAGCCACTCGTTTAAACCCTTGATTTTTGAAGTGATATATCCAGTGGATCTAGGGATGGGTAGCACCTCAGAGATGCAGACAGAACAGCCATGTTCACTTAATATATTGCTGAGTGCTACAAAGTCTTGTTTGATTTTTGTGAGATTTGAATCTTTAATGTCATTTGTTCCTGCGTGTATTATCACCAAAGGATTTTTTCCTGCATTAGTTAGTATTGTTTTTACCATTTTTGTTATGTCCTCAATTTTCGCCCCTCTAAAGCTCGAGCACATTCTATGTTGTTTATCTGGGTTGCATATTGGTCGGTCTAGGTATTTAATGATGGAGTCACCAAGTACAATAACCTGTTTCTGTTTGGTTTCTAAATTACTAGGAAGGGGTGTTTCTTTTGTTTCCACACGTTTTGTCAGATAGTTTGTTTTTAGTTTGGTGATTTGTAGAGTCATTTTGTTTATCATGTTCGGGTATAGGGAGATTTGGTTTGTCTGAGGAAATGTTTGTATCATCTGTTCTGTGTCTACCGTTTATTTCTGAATTGAAGATTTCAAATGAATTATGCAAAATTAACTCTTGATTATTTTTGTTCAAGTGATTGCTTTTTGTTGTGTGTTTTTTATGAGGAATTGTAATCCGGTTTTCATCAGATTTATAGTTTGAAGGGGTAGATGATGTGACTGGTGGCTCTACTAGGTTGACTAAAGTGTGTTTGTTTAGGGATTTATCAAAATGAGGTAAGTCTTCTAGAATTTGGGTGGTAGATGCATTGGTTTCAACTAGGAGAGACATTTGATCGATATAATCCTCAAGTGCTTTGATTTCAGGTTGTAAGTTGTCTTTGGGTTGCAAGCGTTTGACTTCTTCCTGAAGTTTTTCTAACAGTAAGCATCTATCACAGACAAAACTAGGTGTCTGTTTCCTTGAAGTGTACATTAGACAAGATGAGCACATTTTATTGGCCTTCTTCGTTGTGTTGCTTAGGCAGATCAAATATTTATCTTTAGAAAGAAACTGAGAGTAAAGCAAAACAACAATAAAATATATAGTGTTTACCTGGGTTTGTCTTAGTTTCTTGTGCCCGGTGCCCGTTTGCCCCAGGAGACATGGAAGACACCCGCGGACGCGTGGACAGTGGATACCCCAGAGGCGGTGGAGAAAATGAGGAGGGACCTGGGGAAGCTTGAGAAATGGCCTGAGGACTGGCAACTGAAGTTTAAAATTGAAAAAAGTGCACAATTATGCACCTGGGACACAAAACCATGGGGAAAGGTGCAGGATGGTGGGGGAAGTTGCTGACAGTCACAAAGAAGGAAAGGGACATAGGGAGTTGTTATTTCAGATGACCTGAAAATGTCAAAGTGGTAAGGCATCTGGGAGGGCCAGTGACATGCTGGGGTGCATAGGCAGGGGTATCACCAGTATAAGGAGGGAGGTAGTGATGCCATTATGTAAAACCATGGTCAGGCTTCACATGGAGTACTGTGTGCAGTTCTTGAGGTTGCACCTTTGTTAGGATATTAGCAGGCTGGAGATTGTCCAGAGAAGGGTGAATGAGATGGTACAGAGTCTGCAACAGACTTGTGAGGAGAAATTAAGGGACCTCAATATGTACAGAGTGGAAGAGAGGAGGGAAAGAAGGGATAGGATAGAAACATTCAAGTACCTCAAGGGTATAAATATAACTACTGAGAAGCAGGAGACAGCAGCTGTAGGCATATGTGCCAGCTTCTGTGTGATATTATTTTGTTCTTCTAAATTTGTAATCTTCAGTATTTCAGTAACCACATGACCTTGGCCTTCTTTAGGCAATTTTGTGGTGGTTGATGCCTGGCATCAGATGGCAGACAGAGGGCTCACCAGATTGTGTTGTCATTTGAACAGCTTCATAGAGTGTTCTTTCACTGGTAAGCATTTTGAAAAGCTGGTGAAGGTCTCACTATTTTTATTATGATTGTATCTCCTTATGTCTGTCCCCTGTGGTCCCCCCATCCCCACACCCCAACAGTCACCAATAGCCACAGCTGCAGCCTTCTTCTTGCCAAGATGGTGGGTGAGAAACATAGAAACATAGAATTTGATGGCAGATAAGGACCGCTTGGCCCACCTAGTCTGCCTATTTCCCTACCTGATGGATAAGCTGCAGATTCTAGTTAAACAGCTTACTTCCTCCTACCCCTCAGTAGAACTGCCTTATGTCTGTCCATGAGCAGCTGCCTTCAGAGTCTGTGAAGCCTGATGACTTTCAGTCCCGCTTATTGGTCATCTTCCAACACAGGCAAGGCACTGCCAGCTGAAAAGTAACTCAGAACAAGCAAGTTTCAAAGTGGGGAAAAAATGGAGTGAGCAAGAATGAAGTATTCTTTCAGATGCGGAGTCGACTTTAAGATCAGCATACTGGTGTGAACACTGCTAATAGAACCCCAACTCTTTAAGCAGCCTTATGAAGAGTAAAGACTTCTCGAAGCACTGGGGTTGTGTTTATTGTACTGTAAGTGGGCTGCATCTAATTTGATAATTTACTGTACCTTACATCTGGATGTATGGTAGGGCCAACTTTAAATAAACACTGCACCTGAATTAACGCAAGATGCCACAGACACATAGAATTTGTCAGCAGAAAAGGACCACTCAGCCCATTCAGTCTGCCCAAGTGTTCTCTACCTGCTTGTAACTCCTGCCAGTATATGTTACTGCATGTCTTGTTCTGCCTGTGTCCATCAGGACCTCCTTGTGAATGAGCTTGCTTAATGGATTTTTCCTGCAATGAACTTGAACCTACTCCACTTCCATAGCCCTATTGATCTCTGTTGACCCCCTCTTTCCCCTTTTTCAAATATACACCTATGTTTATCCCATGTATGCTTCATGCCCCCTACCATTTTAGCTTCCCCTACTTCTCCTGGCAGTCTGTTCAAGGCATCTACCACCCTTTCAGTAAATAAATATTTCTTCACATCTATCCTGAATGCCCCAACCCCCCAGTTTCATTGTATGCCCCTTGGTTTGGGTGTTCATCCTCATTTGAAAGAAACTCCCCAACTGTACCCTCTTTACCCCTGTGAGGTACTTTGTAGGCCTTGATCATGTCACCTCTCACCCTCATCTCTTCTAGAGTGTACATGTTGAGATTCTTCAGCCTTTCCTTGTAAGGATTCCTGTGAAAATTCTGAACCATTTTAGTTGGCCTCCTCTGGAAAACCTCCATTTTATGTTCTGAAGTGTGGACTCAAAAACTGGACACAGTACTGCAGCTGGGGATATACCACAGAGTGAGACAATGTCAGCACAAGATCCCTCCTCCTCCTACTGGAGATGCCACTCCTTATGCACCCCAGAATCCAATTTGCCCTGCCCACAGCCTTGCGACACTGTACTGCCTTCTTGAGGTCCTCTGACATAATAATAACCTCAAGGACCCTTTTATGTCTATTGCGTATCAGTGCCTCCCCGCATCCTATACCCAGCATCGGGGGTTCCTATGCCCTAGGTACATGATTTTACACTTGTTGGCATTGAACCCCAAGTACGTAAGAAAATGGAATTGATTTGAATGAATTGCAGGCTTTTAAGCAGCTTTTCGAGGAGTGTGTATATATGTGTGTGTGTGTGTGTGTGTGTGTGTGTGTTTGGGGCTCTGCTACTGTAAGTATTTGCTTTTGATTTGGTATAATGTGCAAACAGACTAACCCTGCTCCACACTCCATGTGCTATATCGGAGATAAAGAGCCCAAATAGCATTGGCCCAAGCACTGAGCCCTGCGGCACCCCACTTGTCACTGCTCTGGGTGCCGAGAGCTACCCCACCACCATCACCCTCTTCGCCCTCCCCTGTAACCAGTTCTCTGTCCATTTAGTCAGACCACCTTCCACCTGTACCTCTCCTTCTCCTCACTCTTCTCCTTCTTGGCCTGTGTCCCTCCTCCCGGTAGTCCGCATCCTTTCTCCTACTTATTCTTATCGGGTGGTGGTCCCTTCTATATTACACTCAGACCACTCTGCCTGCCCCCTTCCAGGGTTACTACACCTCCACCTTTACCTATATCTAGGGCAGTGAGCTCTTTAGGCTCCGCTATCCGGACCTTTCTACCAACCTCAGTTTTTTGTTCCCCCCCCCCCCATTTGTTTAAATCCATCTTAGTAGAGTTATACCTCTCTAATCCAAGCTTTTTAATTTTTTACATATTTTCTCACAGGGCTACAGTCCGGCTTGGTCATCCCGACTGACCCCCCCCACGCAGCCCTGCTCCAACATCAGGCCAGCCTGCTCACCTCCACGGATTAGCCCCCCATGCTGGGGTGGTGAGGAGCTTCCCAGGTCGACCCACTGGAGCAGGATCCGGTTAAGGAGGCACCATTCGGGGCAGGCAGGGGGCTCAGAAGCTCATGCTGCCTGACCGTAGCCCATTTTCCACTTTTCTCCCCTTTGCAGAGTGCAGGCATGCAATGACGCTAATTCACAGCATGCCACCGTCCACCACACTCTGCCACCCTTTACTACATTGCTGTAGTAGCATCTGTAGTTGTCACTAGGGGCCACTACAGAGCAGTGGGTCCCTGGATCTCACCCCGGGATAGGAGAGCAGTCTTCCAGATGCTCAAGTCCTGTCCCTCCCTTGCCAACCCCTGGTGGCCCGGGCTTGCGTCTGAACCCAGGTCGCCAGCATGGTGTGAGGTGTGGCATCCAGCGCCTCAACTCTCAGTACCAGTGGCCTGGCAGCAATGCTGCCTTTAATACTCCCCTCCCCTTCCTGCTCCAGTGTACCCTGTCCCCCACATGCAAGTCACTATTTCCCCCCCAGACCCTACCCCAGTTAGTCACTAACCCATAATGTTTCATGTGGCACCAATCCCTTAGCCACTCGAACTCCTCAAGCCTACCCTTCCTCCCCATGCTAACACATGGTACTGGCAGTACCTACAAGAATGCCACTGACTTCCCCGACCCTTCACACTGCCTGCCCAAGCACTCAAACCTCTCCCTCACTACTTCCACAGTGTCCCCCACCAAGTCATTTGTACCCACATACAACAGTAAATGAGGTTTCTTCCTTCCCCGTTCTGCACGCTTGAGCAGTGCCTGTCCTGCCCCTTCTGCAGTCAGCCTAGGGATAGCTTCAACCCAAATATGGCTGTGCTTTTCCTCTTTACTCTTTCCATCCCGTCTCACCCATTTCAGTATAGAAACCCCCAGAATGAGTACCCCCTGCCTCTTAACCCCTTTCACTTCTAATGCCCCTTCCACCACCCCAGTATTCATTCTTCCCTGTCCCTTACCCCTGCCAACTGCACCATCTGTGACTTCTGTATCTGTACCCCCTACTTCCACCTCACCCCTTTTCTCTGCCTTATTCCTCCCATCCCCCTTGAACCCCTTCCCAGCCTGATTACTTCCTACTGGGCTTCCCATGTCGACCTCCCCTCCTCCCCTGCTGATTTCCAGCCCCTCTCCTATCCCCACTGTTGTCAGTTTAGAGCCCACATTCTCTTCTACACCGATAGTGATACCCCTCCCATCCTTCCCCCTTCCCGTAGCCTTCTCTCCTTCAGTCACCACCCCCTCCTTCCTTACTAGCCTGCTTCTACCCTTTTGTCCTCGTTATCTCTTCCCCTACCTGTTGCCATTCCTCTCATGCCCCGCTTGTCCTCCACCCTTAGTATGTTCCTCCTCCCCCTCTCTGTCCAATAGCAGAGTCTCAAATCTATTCCTAGTCGATACCTGTCCTACATCTCTTCCCCCTGTCAGTTCCCCCCCTCCTAGTTGTTCCCCTCCATGCCACCCCTAGCCCCTCCCTACCTGCAGCCATCTGCTCACTCCCCTGGTACTCCTCGTGGTCTCTTCCTCCTCATCAGGAGGCCCCCCCGCCCCCCCTTCAGGCACCCCCTTCCTTCTCCTTTCTTTTCTGCTAGTGCCTCTGATACTGGGGTCAGTTTCAGTCCCCAGTTATTCTTCCTCCGTCCCCCTTTGCCATCCTCTATTCCCCCTCAGGATGCCTACCATACTCATCTGCTCTGCCACTTAGACTCCTCCTTAACCTCCACAGTTCTTCCCTCAAACTAGCCAGTCATCTACAGACCATACACCCCCCCATCCTCCAAGCCCGGTCCAGGATCATGGCAGACCCACACCCTGTACACTCCTCCACCCTACCAAAGATGCCCGCCCTATTGACATGTGGCACTTGCCTCATTTTGCACCATCTTATGTTACGGGCTCTTACTCCCAGGTTCTGTACCCTAATACAACTGTTAGGCCCCTGTTTACTCAAATTCCTGTCCCCCCCGACAGTAGTCCCCCTACTGACCCCTTGCCGACTAAGGTAATTCAGTCTCAAATCTCATCCGTTACTGTATTACTGTAGCAATCCTAAACCCTCCTTGTCTGTTTTTCACCCCTCTGCTACTGTACTTTTTGTTCTCAGCTCTCATATAGTTTCACTTAGCCCAGTTAGAAATCCTATTGCACTCCAAGTATCACTCAGCTCAGTTAGAGAAAAAAAAAGAACAAATAAATCTGTATTATTACAGCAATCTTAAAGTATCCAATCATTGCTTTGTCTCCACTCCAGAGGCCCTGCTGTAATATAGGACCACAGAGGACCATGGGCAAGAGGGTGGGCAACTATAAAGTCCCAGCAGAGCTCTACTGAGCTCGCTTACTCCCCCTCTCTCACTCACTCATTCTGTTTCTCCCGACGCTGCAGGCTGCCCTTTAGTACTGTGATCCTGCCTGCATTGGCACCTTTTTCTGCCCACAAAGAAATCCACAGCTGTTCCAACAGAACTACATTGAGGTTGCTCACTCTCCCTCTCTCACTCGCTCATTCTGTTTCTCCTGCGCTGCAGGTGGCCCTTCTGTACTGGGATCCTGCCTCTGTTGGCACCTTTTTCTGCCCACAAAGCAATCTGCAGCAGTCTCAACAGAGCTCCGTTGAGCTTGCTCACTCCCTCTCTCTCACTCGCTCATTCTGTTTCTCCCAGCGCTTCAGGCTGCCCTTTTGTACAGGGCTCCTGCCTGCATTGGTGCCTTTTTCTGCCCACAAAGAAATCCACAGCAGTCACGATACAGCTTCATTGAGCTCACTCACTCCCCCTCACTTACTCACTTGTTCTGTTTCTCCCACCGCTGCAGGCTTCCCTTTTGTATTGGGCCCCTGCCTGCATTGCTGCCTCTTTCTGCCCGCAAAGAAATCCTCAGCAGTCCCAACAGAGCTCCATTGAGCTCACTCACTCCCCCTCCCTTACTCGCTCTATTCTGTTTCTTCCAGTGCTGCAGGCTGCCCTTTTGTATTGGGCCCCTGCCTGCATTGGTGCCTTTTTCTGCCCACAAAGAAATCTGTAGCAGTACCAACAGAGTTCAGTTGAGCTCGGTCACTCCCCCTCTCTCACTCACTTGATCCTAATCTGTCCCAAACACCTCGAAAGTGACTGTGCTTTTCTGCGCTAGAAGCCCGAAAACACATTTCGGCCAGGATGTGAAAATGACAGCTGTACTGTTTATAAAGAGGTGTGAAAAATGCAAGTGTTTAAAATCTGCGTGAAAATATTACTAATTTGCAAATTTACAAGGATGCGTGGAAACTGCGCAACGCACACTCGTAACACAGTCATCTTATGGAGTTTCATCACAAAATTTTCAACATAGGCATTTTAGGACCTCTGCTCATGAACAGTATCACTGTGATTTTCTTAATGTGTCTCGAACAATGATTTCCCACAGCGACTGCACTATTCTGCACCAGAAGTGCAAAGCACATTTCAGCTAGGATGTGAAAAATGACAGCTATACTATTCATAAGGAGGTGCAGAAAAATGGCAACTTTGAAAATCTGAAGTGTAAATATTGCAAATTTGCGAAGTTACGAGCGTGCATGGAACCTGCACTATGCACGCTTGTAACATACTCATTTTATGGACTTTCATCACAAAATTTTCAACATAGGCATTTTAGGACCTCTGCTCATGAACAGTGTCACTGTGATTTTCTTAATGTGTCCTGAACACTGATTTCCCACAGTTACCGCGCTATTCTGCGCCGGAACTGCGAAAACACATGTTGGCCAGGATGTAAAAAATGTCAGCTGTACTGTTCATAAGGAGGTGCATAAAAATAGCAATGTTGAAAATCTGGAGTGAAAATATTGCAAATTGGCGAAGTTACGAGCGTGCGTAGCAACTGTGCAACACATGCTTGTAAAACAGTCATTTTTTTAATTTTTCCCACCAAATTTGCAATGTAGACTTTTTGAGAGCCCACCTCATGAACACTGGCACTGTCATTTAATTAATCGGTCCTGAAAGGTCATTCCGCGCAGTGACTGTGAAATCACCTTTCGGGACCGATTAATGCCAAGGCAGTGGTTGGATTCATGAGGAGGGAGCCCAATAACCCCATGATGAAATTTTGGTGCCAAAATTCCAAAGAATGCCTGAGATATGCAAAAAAGTTGAAAAAGCCCTATTTAAGCCACTGTACAGCTTACCGGCATTTCCTCAGTTTGCAGTTGGCTTTAAAGAGTGCAGACGTGTTCTCAGTCAACTGAAGATCATTGCGCTGGACTCCGGAGGTAAGTATGGGGTGAGGGGGGTGTGGGGAGGCAGGATGCACAGTGGGTGAGCACCGGTTGTGGGAGTGGGCAGGGAGACCGTGAGGGACTGTTTCCTTTTTTACAGGTTTGAAAAAAAAAACATTGTGGAATGTTTTTTCCTTTACAGGGGCATTAGGCACGCTGGGATGGGCTCCCAGCATGCCACCCCATTGGCAAACAAACACTGTTGTGGAGCAGCACATGCTGTCGAGGGGGATTGGGCACCCCCTTCACACTGGGGGCTCAGTCATATTGTTTGTAAACTCGGCATCAAGCTGCTGCCATGTTCACAAACAGCATTACAGTACCAATGTTCCGCCCAGTAATGACGGGTTGCTCCCTCATTGCAGCATAATGGCTGATGCTGCAACAATGAGGTGGCCCCACATTGCAGCGGCTGAAAAGTTTCAAGGTTGTGGCACGCTGGCTGAACTAGTGTCAGCAGCAGCATGCCACCCCATTGGGGAGAGCAGGCCAAACCTCAAAAGGCAGTGGGGCATTGGTCACAACAGTGCCGAGCCTCCACAACCTGCTTCTGCAGCAAGCTGCACACAATCAACATAAAAAGGACAAACATCAAACTGAACATCAAATTGAAGGGTTAACAAGACTAGTACGAGGTCCAAATGCACGTGGACAGGATATTCAGCTAGCAAGCGAGGGGCCCAGAGACTAAGTAATGCTAGATTATCATTAAGATTATCTATCACATATGTCCTGATGTGGAAGCAAGTGTCCAAATATGTATGCATGCATCCAAATATGCTTGTGAGCAGCTTCTGCTCTACACTGTATCTGATTATTGCAATGCGATGTAAATAAAAAAATAGCACCATCTGTATTGAGTTAGCAGATGCATCAAGTGCTGACATACATAGCTGTATCTCGTATTATACATTGCTCATGTGATTTAAGCCAATCAGCCATCAGAATTGCAGGGCCTCTTATCCTGCCTACTGTTGTAGTCTCAAGTGGGGAGGGTTAAAGTAAAGCAATCCACTTCTAAGGCTGGGGGGCAGGGCTAGAACTGTGTGCTTTTTAGATTAAACAAAAAAAAAAAACTCAAGTGATTTATAATCATTTTTTTATAAAATGGGTAGGGGGCCGGCCCGGAGGCGCATAGGGTTGAGGCGCTGGTGCCTTACTTCAAGCCAGGTTCAGGAATGGACTCGGGCTCTGGGGGGTCAGCAGGGGAGGAGAGGATCAAGCATCCGGAGGACTGCTCTCCTCTCCTGGGGTGGGCTAAAGAGAAGCCTTGCTATGTAGCGGCCCCCGGTGGAGACCAGGAGCACTACAGATGTGGTGCAAGTGGGGAAGTCAAAGGAAAAACACCAGAAAATGAAGCTTCCAACTACCAGATGATGGCCACCTGGTCCAGCGCCTCCATGGTACTCCGTAGATGCTGACCTGACCTCAGCAGCACCCAGGGCCAACACCATTGGCCTTCAGGTCCCTTCTCCCCAGAAGGGGAGGACCCACCCGATGAAACAGTTACGTCGGGTTACCCTGTGGTGGCTGCAATTTGGGGTCAAGGATGGGTGACGGAACCCTGGAGGCAACGTCCTTGTCAATGGCATGAAGGAGTGGCAAGATGAGGTGTGGGGGAGATAAAAAGATAAGGCAAAAAAAGGGGTGGGAACATTGGAGGCTTCTGACTGGCTGAGAAGCATTTCAACCACGTGATTATTAGCCTCCTTTACTTCCAATGTCTACTTTGGAATCCCTGTATACCTGATTATGTCAGTGACTGCTTGTACTCATGTATGTATTTTTTTTTTATTTGTTTGTAATTTTTGCTCATGTCTGGCTGCCTATTACAGTGTATATAATGCAATTTACTGCTTGTATATGCTATGTAATATGTATATTGTTTATCTTGTATCTTAGAAACCACTTGTAAAACTGGACGTTTGTGAAAATGGGCATTTTTGCTCACATACCTTTTCCAGTATAAAATAAACTTGATTGACTGAGTGATTGATTGATTGATTGATTAGCTCATAATTACACTGGCTGTAGTCACAGCTAACAAAGCAGCCAACTCACATGGCAACAGTATCCCTACACTCTGAAATGCCGTTTCTAGCTAGAAACTACTGTGTGACAGTAAAGTTGGTTTGACTTGTGAAACTCTTTTTCCTTTTTCTTTCTATCCCACAGCTAACCTCAAAGTTCCTTCTACTGCCACTGCAGGAATCCTCTGAGGGTCACTCTCAGGGAATGAGGGAGAAGTAAGGATAGAGTCAAGGGAGGGTAGACAGCTAAACAGCCTAAAGGAAATGGGCTGGGGGGTTGGGACTAGGAGTGTGCATTCAATGAATATTATTTGCCAAATACCATGAATAGTGCACTATTCATTATTTTTTATTTATTTTTTTTATTTAGTTATTTAACCAGGTGAGACACACTTAGCTGAAAGCTGTTTTACAGGTGCAACCTGGGAGCACAGGGAAGTTAAGTGACTTGCTCAGGGTCACACAGTATGCAAGTGGAAGCTGTGGGATTCAAACCCAGGTCTAGTCTGCTGGATGTCACCAGATTTGCAGCTCAGAGCCTTAAACCACTGTGCTGTACTGCTTCCCAGTTAATGATGCCTGGTCCCAAATAATGCATAGTAGCACTATTCATCCCTATTTGGAAAATATTGTCTTAAAAAAAAAAAGGAAAGCCAACAGTCCTCCACCCTCCTCCCTAGTCCAAACCCTTTAAATTTATAAGCTCCCATGTCCACTACCCTTAGTTAGCACCTGAATCCCCTTCCTACCCCTCAACACCCATATTTTGATAAAATTAAACTCCAGTGATGTGTTGCCAGCATAAATCGCCCACCTCCATGGCCAGTCACTGACTTTCATAAATGCATTCTTTGTATTTATTCATTTATTGTCTCCCCCTCCCTCCACCCTGGTAGCAGCACTCTTGCAGTATGACACCTATGAGGGACAGTCAGGACCCTCATAGCAACCCCCCACCACACCAGCACGCAAGAAGTTAAGAAGGCAGCTGACACAGCCCACCCTCCTCAGTCCATGGACAGCTGCCTTCTTCTGAATGAAGTTACTCCTATGCTTGCTTGCATAGCAAAACCACAACAACTAACAACACACTCCGAGAGGCATGTAATTACTGATCCGTAATTACATACCCTGTTGCTTCTTGTTGCATATTTATGTGCTGTGTATGATGTCTCTTGCAGTATAAGGGCATCATCTTGCTCAGTTAGGGCAGACAGAACTGCTTAGGTTCATGTTGTGATCCTCTTGCCCAAACAGCATTAAATGACACTGTCCATAACAGACATCTCGCACAGTGCATATAAACGTATTGATTTGTCTGGGACCAGGCATCAGAAAATACAGCCTTGGTCTCTTGTGTGTTTGTGTGTAGGAGGGGGTAGTGTTGGGGGATAGAGGAAGGCAAGCTGGCTGGCTAAGGAGGGGAACTGGCGTGTGTTGTGAAGGTAGCATTTCAACCTCCTTGGGAAACGGAATGGTGCTGCTCAGCTTACCATCCATGAACTAGAGGGACACAATGAAAACACAGGAGAAAAATGGAGGGAGTGTTTAATTTACATTTTGAGGAATGATATTCAGACAATATAATGGGAAATAGGTCACTTCCCTCTTGATAATATCATAGCAGGAGGAAGCAGTGACATGATTATGTGGGGAGCCTCTGTGATGAGTTCACAAAGGGAGAGAATTATCTATTAACATATTAGCTTCAACTGACTCCACTGACTTCCTTGCAAAGAGATTGATGTTCAGGACACTTATCAGAGCTCAATTTACCTGATTCGCATAGCAAAGTGTTATGCATCGCCTGGCTTCTGCTAGTCAATTTCAGCGGGGGTATTAGTAGCACATTTTTCAAATGAATTTTACAGGTTATGTACCCACACTAATGTGAGTGAGATGCAATGCCTTATTTTCAGCAGTGTACAGTTAATGTCAGCTGAGACATGTTTGTCAAGTTGTTAGAGCACCAGTTTGGGAACTGGGAGATTGCAGGTTCAAGTGATTTAGAAAAGGCCACTCAAGAGCTAATGGTAGTTCCTCAGCATGAAAGAATGCAGTAGTATTCATGAATAGTTGGTGACAACACTGTATCCAGAGTGATATTTACCTGTTGACTCCTTCCATCGAGATAATTTCAAACCCATGGTAGCACAAAGGAAGAGACTCCCAAGTCGCCTAGTTTGGTACAAAGAAGATGACGGGCTACTAGATCGAAGACATCAGTGAGATCTACTAATACTGCCCCTGTCCATAGCATTTGCAACCTGGGAAGTGAAGGATGGAAAAGCATTAGCAGTGCTATGATTTATATGAAAACTCTATTGTGCTAGAGACAACAGATTCTGTTTGGCTAGGAACTCAGTCAACAGTGAGGCTACTAAGTTTTAAGTATTTTGTTGAGTGCAGGAAGAATGCCAATTGGTCTGTAGTTCCCAACAACTTTTGTGTCTCTCTTCTTAAAAACTGGGATGATGTGGAAAAGTTTCAATTGTTCTGGTACAACCCCAGATATAAGGGACAAGTTGATAATTCTGGCGATAGATGAAGACAGTCGTGTGGCAGCCACCTTTAGTTGCTTTGGATCAATGCCATTGGAGCCTACAGATTTGGCTGTGGGGATATTCTGTAGTAATTTGCACACTTCAGACACTTTAACCACATGGAAATAAAATTAAATGTTACTCAGTGAGTCAGAGCATGGATCTTTAATAGGAGGCACCATCAGTGACGAAGGTGGGAACCCCCCATGTAAGATGAGAGGTGTGAGAAAAAGTCATTAAAAGCATCGACTATGGTCTTGGGAATGTTACAATTGACATTGTTATACACGTTTCCCATCTGCCTGGATTGGTGGTAGTTCAGGTGGATGTTAAAGATCCAATGGCACTTATCGAAAAGAGTAGGGGAATTTCCCCGGTGTCGTGGCCAAATTTCCCTCATTCACTAAAAATACCACCAACAGCTTAATCTGGTTCAAATTCAATTACTTACCATCTGTATCCCCTTCCCCCCGGTCGCCCCTGAAAAAGGGACTTCTAGGCCAAGTGGACTTACTGGGTCAACAAAATTCAACAAACAAACATTTGAAGGAGAGGGGAGTGGTAGATAGACCCATAGCCAGTGTAATACACTTCCAAAAGTGTTTTGGTTTACCTATCGATGAGTTAAGAAGAAACCTGAAGTACTTACTCTTGTTTTGGGGAACTACTTTTTAAAATTTGTTTCTGAGGGTACAACATTTTGACCAGTCAGACAGAAGTCTAGTGGCATTGTATGCAGACCAGGATTTATCCCTAGCCTTGATCAAAATAAGGGGTGTAATGCCTGTGCTCCAAATGCCCATTGATCTATGCTGCAGACTCTTCACTGCTGAGCAGTCCTTTTTTTTAACTATGTGTAAACCATATTTTACATATAAATAAGAGCCAATCAGATTACATGATTTTACCCTGCCATTTTATAAGCCTTAATGTGGTATTCTACCTCATAGTCTTATATTCTGAGATCTAGAGGAAGCACTTTGAAGCAGAGCTGTGCCATCAGTTATCACGCAGTCATACAGTGGAGCTGTATTGAAACTGGAAAATTAGCATAACAGAACTGACATTCCAACCTCAAAAGTGGTAAACAGAACATGGCTATATATGGCAGTATATACTGTGTGACTTTTCATTGATGAACTCATGAACTGCTTCATGTCAGAAGAGTTGCTAAGCAAGTTAGTATTGTGTTTAAGTAACATTTTAAGACAATAGAGTCACAAATGCCCTCAAGCTGCTATAAGATCAGCAGCAACTGAGGTAGCATATCACTATAAACCCAGTCTGCAGCATGAACCTCCTTCTCTGCTGAGAATATGTAAATACCTAGCTCACCATCCATCAGGCTGACTTATTTAACTTTCGTACAACTGCAGCAGCAATTTTCTTTCATCTAAATATTGCTTGTTGCAGGTTTTGTAGTATGTAGCACAAAGTAACTTCATGAAGTTTGGGCAAGCCAATTGCCATGAAAGCATGGCTGATGGGGCACAGTTAGTGACAGTCTGGAGACCTAGGTTCAGTTCCCAGTTGGTCATGCTAGTTCTGTTGCATTACAACTTATGTTTTATATCTCAAACCGAGGCCTTTACAAAACCAACTTCCTCCCAGCACTTTACAGTGCAGCACAGTACCTCCATTTTACAAGCTCCAGATCCTTGTGCTGAAAAGCAATCAGTGCAAGCTTAAAATCACAAAGTCTGCCTCCAAACAGTTAGATCTCCACTCATCCATATGCAATATACAAACGTTTAGAGTAATTACCCTTGTCCTTCCCACTGTGATCACTATCGTTTTTTTCATGCTAATTACTATTGCTGTTATTTTATACTTTGAGGTATGGATGTTTTTGAGACTGCAGTGTTAGCCACTTAAACTAAGAATGTGTTTAGAAGAGATAACTGTATGGGGTCAATGGGCAATTAAATATATATACAAGCTTTCAAGCGTCACTCTTCTTCATCTGGTATATTTTGAAGTGTACACACTGCGGTATTGTGATCTGCAGAGCCAAATAATGTAGTCCTGGATACGTTTTACTTTGTACGTAGGCTTACATAGGCCCTATAGGAAACTAGCACCATTTCTGCTGAAACTGATTTATTTTCAGGGTTGAAATCCTTAAAGAGTCACAGACGCTGCAAGGAAAACTTTCAAAAACATTATCTTCAGCCACGATCCAGCTTGTGTTCCATATCTCTTCTACAGAACTCTCCTCCACATGATTTATTATTCTGGAAATCTGCATGAATGCATATTCTTTATCTGTTTGAGTTACATAGAAACATTGACTTTGATGGCAGATAAGGACCACTTGGCCCACCCAGTCTGCCCATTTCCCTACCTACTGGATAAGCTGCAGATTCTAGTTAACCAACAGCCTACTTCCTGCCACCCCCCCACTATAATTGCCTTGTGTCTGTCCCATGCATGTTTGAATTCCCCCCACTGTTTTAGCCCCAACAACCTCCCCAGGAAGGCAGTTCCATGCATCCACCACTCTCCATGAAAAAAGATTTCCTCACATTACCCCTGAGCCGTCCCCCCTCTATCTTTAAATTGTGTCCCTTTTCTTACACATCTCTTTTTCTGAAAGATGTTACCCTTCTGGACTTTGTTGATTCCCTTGAGGTACTTGAACATTTCTATCATGTCCCCCGTCCCTCCTTTCATCAAGGGTATGCATATTAAGCTCTCTCAGTCTCTCTTCAGATGATTTCTGATGCAGACCCTGCACCATTTTAGTTGCCCTCCTCTGACTGCTTCCATCCTGTCTATCTCCTTGCTGTAGATGAGGTCTCCAAACTGCACACAGTACTCCAGATGGGGTCTCACCAACTGTCTGTATAGAGGGATAACCACTTCCCTTTTTCTACTTGTGATGCCCCTTCCTATGCATTCCAGTATCCCTCTGGCTCTCCTTACTGACTTCTCACATTGCTTACCCACATTTAGATCATCTGATATGACTACCCCCAAGTCCGTTTCATTTTTGTTGTTGTTAGTACCTCCCCTGCTATTGTGTACTTTTCTCCTGGGTTTTTGTTTCCAGGTGCATTACTTGCACTTTTGCATTTAATCTAAGTTGCCATATGTCTGACCATTCCTCCAACCTTGCCAAGTCCCTTCTCATCCTTTCTACACCCCCTTGTGTATCAACTCTGTTATAGATCTTTGTATCATCTGCAAAGAGGCATACCTTTCCCTCCAGACCCTCTGCAATGTCACCTATAAAGATGTTAAAGAGGACTGGACCCAGTACTGAGCCTTGAGGTACTCCACTAGTGACCCTCCTTTCTTCGGAATGTGTTCCACTCACTATTACCTGTTCATCTGCCTCTATAGCTCATCTCTATATTTCATCTGCCTCTATAGCTTATTCCCTACTGGATGTCACAGTACTCTGGTGTGACATCATAATCTGTTGCTATGGGAGTAACTGTGATGTCACAACCAGTGCATTATTAACTCAGGTATGGAATAAGTGAAAGGAATGGATGAACTCTTCAGAAACAAAGATCCTGTTTTCATGCAAATGACCACAGCAATAAATGATGGGGGAGGAGAAATGCAGAACTAAAGTGAAATATGAACTAAACTGAGTATAAATTTAATGTTTTGTTAAAGTTCTCCTGAGGGTATGGTACTGCTCTTTTAAAGAAAGTCTGGCGCTATATTGCCCTGGCAACCATTGTACATTATTAGACTTTAATTTACAATTTATTCATGCTGTGGCTACACAAATTATTACACGTGTTTGCATCACTGGCACAACTCGAAACACCTGGTGGCAGATTTGAGATTGGCTGATTTGAGATATGTAAATGAGACCATCAAATAGTAGAAAAAAGTTGAAACTGATATTTTGTGACTAGTTCATCAGAAATTTTTAATTCACAGATTATCTCTTTTCCCCTCCCATTCCAAATATGGAAGCTCCCTCTTCTTTATTTTTATTTTTTTATTTCAGTTTTTATTTGAGTTTTAAATTTATGATTTCACATGTATCATGTCAGCATAAAAAAAATACATAGCGATCTTTTCACCTACTTTCTTATATAGGCATTTTTAGGCAGTGTAAGTAACAAAGGGAGAGAGACAAGAAATAAATATCACCTGTTAAATCCCTTCATATATTGGGGATACAATGTAGATATATTGAGCAATCTCTCCCAGCTGGATAAAAATAAATTCCTGCATAAATACATATGGCATAGCATGGGGATATTTCCCCTCCTCTAATAACTCGGAATGGGATATCTTTAGATATAACCGGGATGTAAATTCTAATTTATCCCAATGACATGTAAAGATAAAAAGTAAGTTACAACCAGCTGCCTATGGTACAAAGTCTGCATAGTGTTCTAACTGGTAGGAAACCCATTTTCTCTATTGTTCATCAAACTTTTCCGTTTTGTCCATCATTTTGGCTGAGAGTCGTTTGAGGGCATAAATGTCCCTGGATAAAAATAACCAGGCTTCTTAAGTGGGTGACTTATTTGTAAACCATGATCTGGCTATGGTTTTGTGGGCTGCAGTTATAAATTTGGAGATTTGTATAATTAATTTTTTATCTATTCTAACACCCACTGGTGGAATAAAAGTCAAAATAAATGTGGGTGTAAATAAATTAGCAATATCATATATTGCTTTCAGCTCCTCGAGAACCTCATCCCAGAACAGTGCTATCTTTGGGCAGGACCAAAGAACATGAGTCTGGTTTGCCATATCTCTCCCACACTCTCTCCAACACTTTCCCTCCCCCAACTTTCCCATTTTCGCCAGTAGGGCCAGGGTCCAGAAAAAATGGGACTGGAGTTCAGAAACATAGAAACATAGAAGTTGTTGGCAGATAAGGACCACAAGGCCCATCCAGTCTGCCCATTTCTATTTCTACCTTATAAATGTGCCATCAGTCTTTGCTCTGTCAATGGCCTAACTATTCATACTCATCTGTATTGCTCCCTTATGCCTATCCCATGCTTGTTTGAAGTCCTGCACTGTATTTGTATCCACCACTTCCTGAGGTAGGCCATTCCAAGCATCCACCACCCTTTCTGTGAAAAAGAACTTCCTCACATTTCCCCTTAATTGGCTTCCCTCTAATCTCATGCTGTGTCCTCTTGTCCTACTATTTTTCTTATATTGAAACATGTTAGACTCTTTCATCTTGTTAATGCCCTTAAGGTGTTTGAATGTTTCGATCATATCACCTATCTCCTCCTTTGCTCTAGGGTATACATTTTGAGCTCCATTAATCTGTCCTCATATGTTTTCTGATGCTGTCCCTGCACCATTTTGGTTTCCCTTCTCTGGACTGCCTCAATTTGGTTAATGTCCTTGTGAAGGTGTGGCCTCCAGTACTGCATGCAGTACTCCAGATGGGGCCTAACCAGTGTCTTGTAAAGAGGGATTATTACCTCCCTCTTACGACTTGTGATAACACTAGTAATACACCCTAACATCCCCCTAGCCTTGCCTACTGATTTAGTGGTCTGCTTGGATGATTTCAGGTCATCGGTGATGACAATGCCCAAGTCTCTTTCTTCTCTTGTGACTGCCAGTGACTTCCCTCCCAGCCCATAGGTGACTTCAGGGTTTCTCTTCCCTATGTGCATGATCTTGCACTTCTTTGCATTAAACCCCAGTTGCCACTCTTCTGACCATTTTGCTAGTTTATCCATATCTCTTCTCATTCTGCCCACCCCATCTGGATCATCTACTCTGTTGCAGATCTTGAGTGTCATCTGCAAACAGACAAACTTACCCTACAGTCCATCTGCAATGTCACTGATGAAGATATTGAAGAGGACTGGCCCCAGGACTGATCCCTGAGGTACCCACTTGTGACTTGCATCTCTTCTGACTGTATACTATTTACCACCACTCTCTGTTTTCTGCCCATCAACCAGTTTGCAGCACCCAGTTGGACCACAACTTCGACCCACTCAGAGCCTACCCAGCTTATTAATCAATCTTCTATGTGGAACAGTATCAAAAGCTTTGCTGAAGTCAAGGTAGGCGACATCAACTGCTCTCCCTTGGTCCACCACTCTGGTTACCCAGTCAAAGAAATCTATGAGATTAGTTTGACAGGACCTTCCTTTTGTAAATCCATGCTATCTTGGATCCTGTGCTCCTATGGATTCCAGGTGTTGCACTATCCTTTTCTTAAGGAGTGTCTCCACAATCTTGCCCACTACTGAGGTAAAACTGACTGGTCTGTAGTTCCCTGCCTCCTCCCTGCTACCACTCTTGTGGAGTGGGATCATATGAGCCCTTCTCCAGTCTTCTGGGACCTCTCCTGTGCTCAGAGACTCACTAAACAGGTCTGATAATGGTTCTGCTAGTTCCAAACTTATCTCCTTTAGTACCCTGGGATGTATGCCATCAGGTCCCATTGCCTTGTCTACCCTGAGCTTATCGAGCTCTTGTAGGACCCTTTCTTTTGTGAAGGGACAAGTGCTCACCTCCCTCTCCCCTGTGTCCATGGCTTCTGAGCTGTGGGCCCTGCCCTACCTTCTCTACAGTAAATATGTGAGTTGAGTATCTATTTAGGATAGATGTCTTTTACATAGTCCTCCCTCTTCACCGCGCCCCTTATCTCCCTTTGATCTTAGCATACCCTCTGGACTTTCTCCTTTCACTAATATCTATAGAAAGTCTTATCACCTTCTTTACTGTTTGTGCTAGTGTTTCCTTGGTTTGGGCCTTTGCCTGCCTTGCTACCTTCCCTGCTTCTCTTAGGGAAGTTTGGTATGCCTCTCTATCTTCATCCCACTGTGTTCCCTTACATTTCTTGAAGGCCAGCCTTTTGGCTCTGACCTTTTCTGCTACTGTTTTTGAGAACCAAAGTGGTTTCCTTCTTCTTTTCTACTTCCTTTTCTCTCTAACACAATGGGATGTTGCTTGAAGTATTGCATCCTTAATGCTTGCCCACTTTGCCGGTACCCCCTCACCTGTATTTCTTTTTGCCAGGACTAGCTTTACTCTGTTGGCCATCTTATCAAAGTCAGCTCCTCTGAAGTCCCATATCTTTGCCTTGGAATGGGATGATTTAGTTGTAGTGGCCAAATTGAACCATACCATGTGATGGTCACTGGCCCCCAGGTGACCTTCTACCTGGAGATCTGTGATCCTTTCCCTGTTAGTCAGTACTAGATCTAGGATAGCCCTGTCTCTTGTGGGTTGTTGTACCAGTTGTTTGAGGCTTTCCCCCTGTTTCCAAATGTATTCCTCCAATATGGGGAAGTGAAGGTTTTCATGACAGGTAGGGCTGAGGCATTCCAGGCTGACACAGATATATCTACCTGCAGTTCGGTAACCCATCTAAGCCTGATCGACTCAGTGTACTCTCCCTGTCTAACACTCATGACCTTATAGATTTTACTGATCAGTTGATCTGAGGTGGAACCCTTAATATTGGCTTGAATTAATTGCATTAGTGGGGGTGTTTTCTCCAGTAGTTCCGAAAGACCCTCTTCAAAGGGTTGTAGGCGGGACCTAAGGTGCATGTAGGAGATAAAGTATTTATGTGGTAACTGATATTCTCTTTGTAGAGAAACAAAAGGTAGCAGGCCAGTACTTCCCACAAGTTGGAAAACGCAAATCACCCCAAATCACTGCCATTGTGCCAGATATGGGTTCAGAGATTCCTTCCCTAGGTCCCCCTGGTGGCTCAAGATTCCTAGTGACAACCTCTCTGTGGGTGTGAGAAAGTCGTCCAGAACCCTGAGCCAGGCTTTCAAAGGTTCCCTTGTGTATCTTGGGAAATTCCCCATCCTTCTGCATCCTGGGCGGGTCCCAAAAAGAAGCTCCTGTGTGTTAAATAAATACCCCAATGTTACTTCCACTCCTTTCCAATGGGCCTCATAGTGCATGTTAATCCAGTTCAGGACAACCCTGAACTGTGATGCCAGGGCATACCTCCTGAGGTCAGGGAGGCTAAGTCCCCCTCGTTCTCCGGTAAGTTGCAGAACTGAATATTGAATTCTGGGTGACTTTCCATTTCAAATAAAATGCAAAATCATTCTGTCCCATGCCTGGAAATACACCCTGTCAGGTGTAAATGGCAGGGTCTGAAAGAAAAACAAAATGCGGGGGAACACGTTCTGCTTTATTGTGTCTATTCTACTTAGGAAGCTTAGTGGGAGATGGGACCATCGGGACAAATCCTTTGCCAGCCTCAGGGTCAGGGGTTCTAGATTTAATAATTCAGCATGTATGGGGTTTCTGGTAAGTTTTATGCCCAAATATCTCATCTCTTGTCTATACCATTTGAAGGGGAAATCTTTTTTAAATTGGGGTGGGGCCAAAAAATGTTATGTCATAACTTCTGTTTTTGTTTTATTTGTTATATCCAGCTAGAGTGCTAAACATATTTAATTGATTCCAGATTTTAGGGATTGATAAAGTAGGTTATATAATTGTTAGAATGATGCCAACTGCGAAAAGTGAGATCTTGTGCTGACACCCCCCCCAGTGGAATTCCCTCAGTTCTGAGGCTGTCCGAATGGCTATAGCTAAAGGCACAAGGTAGAGTGCAAATAGTAGTGGGACATAGGGCATCCCTGACGCATACCCTTAAAAAGCTGGAACATGTCCGAAAGTGCCCTGTCCACTTTGACATTAGCTTTAGGAGTGGCGTATATGTTTTGTAACTGTCTTATGAATGGTTCCTGGAATCCAAAGTACTCTAAAGTCTGCCATAGGAAAGCCCAGCTAACCAAGTTGAATGCCTTTTCCTCGTCGAGCCCTAGCAGGACTAAGGGTATTTTCCTTTCCATGGCATAGTTCACAAGCAGGTGGGTGCGGAGAATCACATCATGGGCCTGGCAGCCCTTAATGAAGCCCATTTGGTCTGGGTCAATGATGGCCAGGGAGTAGATGATCTATTCTTGAGGTCATAGCTGACATGAATAGCTTGTAATCATAATTCAACATTGAGATGGGGTGGTAGGAGGAGGGGAGTTTTCAATCCTTCTGGGGTTTTGGAATGGCTGATATAGTAGCATATTGCTGGGGGGTCTCCCCCTCCTGAACTGCATGGAGGGCCAGAATTAATATTGGTAATAACATTTTTTTTTAATTTAGCATAAAATTCAGAAGGGTACCCATCTGGGCCTGGGGCTTTAAGTGTTTGGGCCTTTTTAAGGGCTTGGGAAAGTTCTCCTCCACTAATAGGTGCCAGAAGGGCCTCTGCTTGTTGTGGGGTAATACGTGGAATAGAGAGAGTCCCCAGGTAGGATTTGATTTCCTCTATAGATATTTCCTGTTCTTGAAGGTCCCTTTTCATTAGTCTGGAACAAACCTTTCAGGCAGCTTAATCTGTCTTTTTGGTGCCAGCCATGGGAAATACTCAGAATGGAGTCAGGATTGAACACTCAAATGCTAATTCTTCACAGGTCTAGGGGGCTGTTGTCATTTAGAATATTCCTCTTCTCATGATGTGTCCTCTGTGACCAGTGTGGATATGCAGTAATGATCATCATAAGTTGAGAAAGCACATTCCTAACATCTTCTTGAGGTGATTGCTTCTGCTGCAGTTCATTTTCATTGCATGTGTGGAGCAATGCTAACATATTGCTATGATGTAGGAGAGAAAAGGGATGGTGGAAGCACATGACCGGTTACCTTAGCTCTGTCCTTCCTCGTTGGTGCAGTCAGTGCTGTTCTATTTCTCCACTGGCCCGTGCACTAGCCCTCCCCCATGTGGGCACACTATTTTCTTGCTGCCTATCACTTCTGCTTCACTTCTGCAGTTGAGGACAAACAGAAAGAGCCCACTGTACCCAAGATGGCTGCCATGAGGTCAGTGTGCATATGCAAGTTCACTTCGGCAGTTACGCATGCACAAGTTCACTTCTACAGTTGCAGACAAAAAACAAGCGCTCGCCATGCCCAAAATGGCCACTGTGAGCTCTGTGCACATATGCAAGTATCGCCGGTCACCTGGGGTCAGTCACAGCGGATGCTCCGAGTATTGTTTGACTCGGCTCAGCATTCTAAAAGCAGCATAGCAGGCATGTTGGCTCTGACTAGAGTTTGTTTATTTGTTATGGTAGTCAACTCAATTGTGGGGTTTTCATACGCTATCACACCTCAAAATCTTATGCCATTCTAATGAGATCTCCATCAAGCTTCTTAATTTTCCCATGTTTCTGCAATGCAAGTCAATACCATGCTCTCTTACTATAACAAATTAATTGGGAGCCATAACATGAGTTCACTATAGCTCCCTTTTCGTTATATCAAGAGATGCTGAAAAATAAAGCTCATCATGTCCGACCCTGCTTAGTATGGTTAACTTAGCTTATTAGGTTTTAGTTATATTTATTTGTATTTTGACAGTAGTTTATTAGGTTTTAGTAATTTAGTAATAATTAGTAATTTAGTAAAATTTTGTAAATTTATGTTTTGCTAGTACTGTAGATTTTAAGCATAAGCGCAACATACAGTACTGTGCACTTGACTGCACAAACAAGTCACTGCGTTTCCTCCCGTTGGCTTCCCCTGACTTCCCCAAACTGCTTCTGTCCATCTCACAAAATATACTGTTTAAAATGTATTGATTAACATTTTGCCAATGTTTACCTGTTTTCCCTTTGCATTAGCCTTGGATGACTACTGGTTGTGGATTGAGGAAGAGAGATGGTGAGCGAGCGCGTCGAGTATGGCATGTGAGATGAGCACTGTGTACTGACCGACCTTTTAAATCGTTTTACAGCTTGCTTCATTCTGCATCATTCTTAGATGTTTTACATCTTGTACTGTATTAATTTATGGCTGGTGCTTGCAGAAGACATTTTTTTTAGATCATTTAAAGTGCCACTTGCCAACTTTGATCAGCTGAACAGAACAGCCACACTCCACCAACCACCAATTGTTTCCTCCTAAATCCAGAGTTTGCGGCCGATGTACTGTAATTTGGGCCTGAGCCCAGCATGTCTCCTTGTGGGGTGTGTGGAGGTCATCGACCCAGTCCTGGTGGAGATTGGCTGGTGCTCATTAGGGACTGGGGAGTTCTCTGACTCCCTGAAGGAGGCGGTGGTGACACCCCTCCTGAAGAAATCTTCTCTCAACCCAGACTTTCTTGTGAATTACAGGCCTGTCTCTAACCTTCCCTTTGTGGATAAGGTTATTGAGAAGGCTGTCGCACTGCAGCTGGATGACCATCTTGCCATCCATGACATCTACGACCCCTGCCGTAAAATTCTGTTTCTACGTTTCTATGTTTTTTCCAGTCAGGATTTCGGAAAAGCCATAGCACTGAGACTGTCCTTGTTCGAGTGCTCAGTGACCTCCTTATAGTGAGAGATTAGAAGAACCACACCATCTTGGTCCTCCTTGATCTCTCTGCGGCATTCAACACCGTGGATCATGGAGTTTTGCTAGAGTGACTGTGGCTAATCTGTGGACTGTCAGACATGGTCCTCAGATGGTTCCAGTCTTTCCTCATGGGCAGGTTTCAGAGAGTAGAATATGGAATTTATTCCTCTGATGCATTCTCCCTGCCATGAGGGATTCTGCAGGGCTCTGTGCTAGTACCCATGTTATTTGTGGTGTACATGCTGCCTTTGAGGGACATTGTAAGGTGGCACGGACTGAGTTTTCACTGCAATGCAGATGATACTCAGCTGTACATGTTCTTTGCACCTGAACAAGATGTAGCGGTCTCGGCATTTAACAACTGCTTGTACGAGATCCATGACTGGATGTGTGCCAATTGGCAGACGTGAATGCAAACAAGACTGAGGTTTCGGTAGTGGACTCGGGTCGTCAAGCTCAGGGAAACTCGGCCGTACAGGCATCTGGCCTAGTGTTAGGTGGCTGTCAGCTGAGGGCTTCTGAACAGGTGCAGAGTCTGGGTGTTATTCTTGATGAGAGGTTGACCATGAAGACTCAGGCATCATCTGTATTCCAGACCCCCTTTAATTATCTGAGGAATATCACCCGGATTAAGCACCTTGTTCCGTCCAAAGATTTTCTGAATTTGGTCCATGCTTTTGTGACCTCCCGGTTGGATTACTGTAATGCCTTGTACCTAGGGCTTCTGGGGGTTGATATCCACCACCTGCAGCTGGTGCAGAATGCAGCAGTGAGGTTACTGTCTGGGCATTCTTGATCTAGCCATATTACACCTGTGCTGCGCGCACTTCACTGGCTACCAGTTCAGTGGTGGATCACCTTTAAGGTCGGACTTCTGACCTATAAAGCTCTACATGGACTTAGACTGAGTTACCTGTTATCTTCACCCTTACTGCCCCCTCTGCCCACTCAGCTCCACCGATGAGGGATTTCTAGAGATCCCCAGGGTTCAGTTGCTGACATTTGGGGCACAAGCATTTGCTTTTGTTGCCCCCACCTTGTGGAATTCTCTACCTCATCGAGTTTGTGAGTGCCAGACCATGGAGAGCTTTAAATCTGCTTTTAAGACACACATTTTTTTTTTATTTTTATTTATTTGCATTCGGTCTAGGAATTACAACCCTTTGAGTCAGGGACTCATTTACAAAGGCTCCGCATCAATAACATTAGTTAGGACATACACAGAGAAAAAATACTATACAGAGGCAACCATGGGCTAAACAAATTCAGGGCACCATCAGTAGAGCAAGAACAATTTATTACAATATTATTTACAGAGTTTTGATAGTAGCAAAGAGACCAAAACTATAAATAGTAGTATAGATTTAGCAGTCACAGTTGCTGTTTAACAGGATATGGGTGCGCAGCATTGGCTTAAATAGCCGTATTCTAGAGATTTTGAGGGCAGCATCTGGGAGGGAGTTCATCCAGTGGGGGATCCTGTAGGAAAAAGACCTTTGGAAAGCAGTGGTCCTTGTGAAGGGGATGCGAAAAGTAGAAGTGCTAGAGCTTCTAGTAGCCCTTGTCGGCATGCGCTCTTGAAGGAGTGATAGACAGCCCGGGGGAGCTAACTCTAGTTGTACTTTTTAGCCATTAGGCAGGACTGATAGAGAAATCACCCCTGGAAATTTAGCTAGGAACACTGTAGGTAGAGGTTGCAGGTATGTGTAAGGTGATCGCAGTCAGTGGCCAGCCGGCAGGCTTTGTTGAGAGTGCATTTTATGCTGGACAAGGCTGTGTCGGAGGCGGCGCCATATATAATTATGCCATAGTCTACCAGGGGAAGTATGGAGCTAGAGATGGCTAATCGAAGGGCAATAGGGGGGAGATAGGGCCTATATCTGTAGAGGAGGCCGATTCTAGTGTTAATGGCAGAGCAGGTCAGTGCAATATGCTCATGGAAAGTGAGGGAAGAGTCAAGAGTAACCCCTAGGTACTTAAAAGTGGGGACTGCTTCCAACATGGCACCCTGTGAGTTAAGTATGGATAGTTTGGCCATGCTGTTTTTATGCTGAGTGTGGACGAATAGCATGATCTTTGTTTTTTTGTAGTTGAGGTCAAGTTTGTGGGAGCTGAACCATGATTCTATTGCAGTGAAGGAGCCCTGTAGGGAGTTTTGAAGCTGGGTCGGGTCAGGGTGCCAGCCGAAAATTACAGCATCATCAGCATAAAGGAGCAGGTGCTCAGTGGAGGCTAAAGGGAGGGAGTTTAAGTATAGGGAGAAAAGAAGAGGGCCAAGGATGGACCCTTGAGGGACACCCGAGCGGACTGGGAGGCTGGCAGAGAGGGTGCTATTTAATTTTACTTGCTGGGTACAGCCATTTAGATAGCTGATGAACCAGACTGCAGTTTCTGGGGAGACTCCAACAGACAGGATGGTGTTTACTGCAGGCTGTGGTTTACGGTGTCGAAAGCCTTAGACAGATCAATGTAGACAGATCCAGCCAGGTCTCTCTGGTTGAGGAAGGAGGTAAATTCGAGCAGGGCAGTGGTGGTATTGTGGACTTTACGGAAACCATGCTGTTGATTACACAGTAGGCGATGTGTGTCCAAACATTCTATGAGTTAATCTGCAGCTATTTTTTCCAGGGCTTTTGAGAGAGGGGGAGTATTGAGATGGGCCTATAATCACTGGGGGAGGTGCGGTCACCATTTTTGTGTACCGGAGTGATGATCGCTTTTTTCCATAAGGTAGGGAACTGTTCAAGGAATAGGGACATGTTCAGTATTTTTGTTAGAGGGGTAAGGACTCCATCAAGGGTTAAGGAGAGCGGTTTGGCATCCAGTGAATCACCACTATGTCTTGACTTATCAAGGAATTTGGTGAGATATGATCGAGCAACACTAGGGGAGATTGTTTTGAAATAAAAAGGTGGAGCATTGGGGGGTGGTGGAGAGTGTCCGGGGGGGGGGCGCTAAAGAAGTCAGGTGGGAGGATAGAGCTGAGGTCTGAGAGAGAGACATTTAAGGTATTAGCTATTTAGTCAGGGTCTTTGGTGGTGACACCGTCAATGGTAATCATGGAAGGAGGAGGGAAGGGAGACTTTCCACTTAGTTCCTTCATATTGTCCCAGAACCTCTCCCCATAGCCCCAGGTGGCAGTGAGGTTGGATTGATAGTTAGCAACCTTAGCCTTTCAGATTGCCCAGGTGCATGAGTTTTGGGCAGCATGGTACAGCTGACGGTCAGAGGGGTGACCAGACTCGATGGCACGGTATCATAGGTTATCTTGAGCCTTCATTTGTTCGAGTAAGGAGCGGTTAACCCAAGGGGAAGATTTTGTTTTTTCTAGTTGCTTAATGAAGGGGGCAAAGATGTCACAGGCAGCTTGGTAGGAGCTGCTGAAGAAGGACACGGAAACATCCACTGACATCTGGTGGTCAAGAGGGGACCAGTCAAGGTTGAGAAGATGGTTTTGAAGGTGTGTCAGTGACCCCTTCTTTAACTGGCGATGCAGGGAGATGCTGGGGGGGGGCTTCCAACTATTTGACCACTGGCAGGTGACAGGGGAGTGATCACTGGGTGCATAAGGGAGGACCTGGATATCATGGAGGTGCTCAGAGTGGTTTGTAAGGATGAGATCAATAAGGGAGCTAGTGACCCTGCGGCGGTCTAATCAAGTGGGGCTAAGGACCATTTGTGAGAGATTTTGGGCAGTGGCTGCATCCCTGATAGGGGATGTGTAGGAGGAGAGTCAGTTTGTGTTGAAGTCTCCTAAGACAATGACCTCCGACTTTTTTGGGAGTTGTGTAATGAGGTTCAGGATGGAGGAGAAAACCTCCTTTTGGTGGCTGGGGTGGTATGTAGACTGACATCAGGTAGAGAGATTTACCCGATTTTCCAACTGGCATCCTAAGGGTGAGGGATTGGGCATCTGCAACAGGGTTTAGTGCAGGAATTTGGACACCTTGTAGGTGAACCCGAAGGAACAGCGCGCAACCACCACCCTCTCTATCCAATCTCTCTGATCTGAATAGTGTGTAGCCCAGTATAAAAACAGCTGAGTCAGGGATTTTTGGGGAGAGCCATGTTTCCGAGACTGCGAGAGCATCAGGGGAGTGGAAGCAGACCCATGCTTGAAGTGGGGTAAGATTTTTTTGGAGGCTGCATATATTTATGGCAGCCAGTCATAGCCCTTTTGGTTGTGTAGAAAGGCAGGGGCCAGGATTTGGGTGTATGTTGCCCATCAATAGCAGTAAGATGATGAAGGTCCTGGATAGGGCACTTTTGGAGGTCAGTTTGTAGTTACGCAGTGTATGGCCAGTCCGATGGGGTAGTTTGTTGATAGGAAGGGAGCTGATAAAATGCAGAAATTCCCGACTACAGAGAATAGGGTTGGCCACGGTTTCTGGGGGTGGATGGCTAGGAGCAAGTGGGGGGGGAGGTGAGATAGATGAGGTTTCAGAGGGAGGAGTGATCACATGGGGAGGTATAAATGGGGCAGGGGTGGTGGTAAGGTGTTTTTCAGGCATAGAACAGGGGGGTAGAACACTGAGAGGAGGGGTAATGGAGAGGATAAGGAGTAAAGACATCATTTTGCGATAGAGAAAGAGGCATCCTAAGCAGTAGGTGTGAGTATGTATAATGCAGAGGGATGAGGTGAACAGAGCTATAATTACAGACAGTATATGGGTGTGAATTGGAGGGAAAGAGAGGTTAATCAGCTGGCAGAGAAAAAGAGAGTGGGATAAATTAGGGGAAGAATTCTAGTTAATATACAGCATTCAGTGAGTTACACACCAGGTGGTGTGAGAGGAGCGTTTCAGTAGATAAAGCAGCGTCTAGTGGTAGGTACAGATAACCTGCAGGTGGTGAAATGTCCTGATTGGTTTTTTCACGTCACGTGATGTACAGTATAAGACACAGAGTCGACCAAGGGTGGTGGTGGGGTTGGCGGGGAGCCGGTATCCAGTGCCGGCAGGGCTAAAACTCTGCCTGGATTGGATTCACTACTACGCTGTGAGCCGCATCCGTACCTGTCTCTTTGTTGTCCTCGGGGAGGCATTGTCAGTCAACGCCGGGGGAGGGCTACTGCCTCTGAGCCCTCGCAACCCCACACTGTGGAAGGAGAAAGGAGAAGACTTTATATGTTATGCCGTCAAAGAGGGAGGTGACAATTAAGCTAAGCAAACAATAGGTATGTGCAGGGAAAATTACTCAAGCTAAGAATGTAACACCTGACTTATTCTAACATCAGACTGTGGCACTAGTAAAACTGTACATTAAATCAGCTGCCTTAACCCAATACAGTGGTTTGATATGAACTTAAGGTCCTTAGTGGGAGCTGGTGCAGAAACAGCAGAGAAATTTACAGTTTGAGCATTAAATTTGAACTAAAAGTCCTTGCTGCAGCGATTCAGTAGAGCAGTTTGAGCAATAAAAGTCTGTGCTGACTGAATTAAATAACGTCCTCTACACAGATTCAAATTTTGGTGCCAAAACTCTGCCTGGATTGGATTCACTGCTGCGCTGTGAGCCACGTCCGTAACTGTCTCTTTGTTGTCCGGGGGTTGCATCGTCGGTCAATGACTGGGGAGGGCTACTGCCTCTGAGCCCTTGCAACCCCACACTGTCTCTTTGTTGTCCGGAAGGGGTGTCGTAGGTCAACGGCTAGGGAGGGCTACTGCTTCTGAGCCCTCACGACCCCACACTGTCTCTTTGTTGTCCTGGGGGGTGGCGTCGGTCAACGGCTGGGAAGGGCTACTTCCTCTGAGCCCTCGCGACCCTACACCCCACACATTTAACCTGGTGTTCTCCATAAATTGATTGATTTGTTGCTGTGCTGAATTTTAAATAGCTTGGTTTTAACTTTTATATATTTATTGTTAAAACGCTTTAGTTGTGGAATTGTGCTATATAAATAAAGGTTATTATTTATTATTAAACACAGCACATTACATAGAAACACAGAAACATAAAATTTGATGGCAGATAAGGACCGCTTGGCCCACCCAGTCTGCCCACTTCCTACCTACTGGATAAGCTGCAGATCCTAGTTAACCAGCAGCCTACTTCTTCCTACCCCCACCCCCTAGAATGGCCTTATGACTGTCCCATGCATGCTTGAATTCCACCACAGTTTTTGACTCCACAACCTCCTCCGAGGCTTGTTCCATGCATCCACAACCTCTCTGTGAAAAAATATTTCTTAAATTACCTCTGAGCCGCTTCCATCTTCAAATTGTGCCCCTTGTTCTTGCACACCTCTTTTTGAAAGATGCTACCCTCTTGGACTTTGTTGATTCCCTTGAGGTACTTGAACGCTTTCTATCATGTCCCCCCCCCTCCTCCTTTCCTCGAGGCTATACAAATTAAGCTCCTTTTAGTCTCTCTTCATATGTCTTCTGGTGCAGACCCTGCACCATTTCAGTTGCCTCCTCTGGACAGCTTCCATCCTGTCTATGTCTTTGTGGAGATTTGGTTCCAGAACTGCACGCAGTACTCCAGATGGGGTCTCACCAGCTGTCTGTACAAAGGATAATAACTTCTTGTTTTCTACTGGTGATGCTCTCCCTATGCATCCCAGTATCCCCCAGCCCTCCTTGCTGCCCTCTCACATTGCTTGCCCACCTTTAGGTCATCTGATATGACTACCCCAGGTCCCTTTCCATTTTGTTGTTGTTAGTATCTCACCCCCATTGTGTACTCTTCCCTGGGTTTTGTTTCCCAGGTGCGTTACCTTGCACTTCTAGCATTGAATCTAAGCTGCCATACATTTGACATTCCTCTAACCTTGCCAAGTCCCTTCTCATCCTTTCCACCCCACCTTGTGCATCAACTCTGTTGCAGATCTTTGTGTCATCTGCAAAGAGACATACTTTTCCTTCCAGTCCCTCTGCAGTGTCGCTTATAAAGACATTGAAGAGGACCGGTCCTAATACTGAACCCTGCAGTACCCTACTAGTAACCCCCTTTCTTCAGAGTGGACTCCATTTACTATTACTCTCTGTGTCCTATTCTCCAGCCAATTCTTTATCCAGGCTGTCATCTTGGGACCTACCCAGGCTGGCTAACTTGTGTATTAATCTTTGTGTGGGACTGTGTCAAATGCCTTTTCTAAAGTCTAGGTAGGCCATGTCCACAGCCCCTCCCTGATCTACTATTTTGGTCACCCAGTCAAAGAAATCTATCAGATTCATCTGGCATGACCTTCCCACTGTGAATCCATGCTGCCTAGGGTCCTGTGCCCCTCTGGCCTCTAGATACTGAACAATTCTTTCCTTCAGAAGTGATTCCATCATTTTCCCTATCACTGAGGTTAAACTAACAGGTCTGTAGTTTCCTGCTTCTGCCTTGCTCCCACTTTTGTGAAGGGGAATCACATCTGCCCTCCTCCAGTCCTCGGGTACCACCCCATCCTCCCATGATTTGTTAAAGAGGGTAGTCAGTGGTGTCACTAGTTCTAGTTCTACCTTTAGTTCTTTTAGAATTCTGGGATGAATCCCATCAGGCCCCATTGCTTTGTCCACCTTCAGTTTTAAGAGTTTTAAAAAAAATTCTCTAAGGGCATGGCTGAGCAGCCAAGAAGATGGCAGCCTGATTCTCTCAGCTCTTCCCTCCCCCAGCACAATTCTTCAACATCCAAGAACTAGACACAATGAAACTGACATTTTTAAAGAAAATTTCATTTTCTTTCAGTTTTAAGAGTTCTTACATATTGTTGTACATAATATAGCTGCAAAGTGTGCTTTATTTAGTGTATTTTACCACTACATGTTACTTATTTTACATATTTTACTTAAATCAGATGGAAGAGGCTGAGAGGTGCGGTATAACTCCGGGAGCCATAGGAACTGTTCATAATAAGCGGGGATTTGCTATAGTGAGGGAGCACTGTACTTAGTTTTAGCCTAACAGTGTTTTTTTGTTCTAAGTACCTTGACTGGTTTACCACTGAAGATTCTCCCTAATGCTGTCCCAAATTACACACTCAAATACACCTAGAGGAGTCATGACTTCAGAAAACTTTTTATCAGACCAGAGCTGAGCTTTTGTCTCCCTTTGCCAGGCAGCAACATATGCACAGAATCCAGTTATAGGCCATGAACGTATTGTAACTGTGGCTTGATCTTGCCCTGGGGGGCAGTGACACTCCTATTGCAGTAAAGCACAACATCCTAGTATTACTGCTCTACTGCATTAGTTTATCTGGTGACCAGAATGCTTATGAATTTTTAATCCTCCTATTTTACACTGAATATGGTGCACATGGCTAAAGAGCATTTTTTTAAATGATATTAACTATACTTATAAAATGGGCCATGAAAATCCAGCAGTCTAAATGGTCAAAACCTGTCACATGATCGTTATTTTTCTGACACATGCACACCTCACCTATGCTATATATATATTTAAACAAATAAAAAAATTATAAGTGAAATAACACATTCCAGGGTGTGTGGTCATAAGGGAACAATACACATTCGAATGATTTCAGCACTCAGTTATGCCTCTTGTCTAACAACCACCCAAAGCACACATTATTCCTTTATAACTGCACACCCTACATAGAAACATAGAATTTGACGGCAGATAAGGACCGCTTGGCCCACCCAGTCTGCCCGTTTCCCTACCTAATGAATAAGCTGCAGATCCTAGTTAACCAGCAGCCTACTTCTTTCTGCCCCAACCCCCTAGAATTGCCTTATGACTGGCCTTATGACCTATGACCCTGTCATGTGTTATCCCTTACAAATATCTCAGTGAAAACGAAAAATAGAGAGAGTTTAAATATACCTAAATGGGAAAGAAAGAGAGAGAAACAGAGAGAGAGAAAGAGAGAGAGAGAGGGGGGGGGGTGGAAAACGCTCCCATGAGTAAGGTGCTAATGCACTCACCGCTCATTCAGACTTGTGATACAGTGTATTGATTTTGGCTGACTGGTCACAGCATAACTTCTGGCTATGAAATTGTGCTTGTGTTCACTGTGCTTAAAGGTCAGCAATTTAGAAAATGCATTTCTAGCCCATTTTGTGCATAAAAGGTGGACTGCTTCTGCTGTGCTTGTAAGAGTAGAGTGTTCCTAAATGTCAGTACAGTACCAGCATTGCATTTGTCTCTCAGTGGGATGTGCTTTCTCTTTTTCTCATTCTTGCTAAGGAATATGCCATCTGCATCCTACTAAAGCATGCTTGATGTACTTGTCTTTCTCCATGGAGACTGTCATTAACTTTCCAGTCATCCAGTAATGGATATGCATGCTGTAAAATATGTTAGTTCATAATTCAGATATTTCTATATTTCTTCAGATATTTAGAATCATTCTATTATAAGTATAATAAATGGAGATGCTTAACGTCTGGTTTACCACACTGTATGCCTTCAGTGAGTGTACTGTAAGTAGGCACTTGTCAGACTGCATTTACCCTGCCACAGGCACAGCCAAAAATCAGATCTAGCACCTGCATCAGGATAGTTGAAAATCCAGCCCTTTACCTCTGTACTAGGGTTAATGTGTTCATTTTTATTTCATTTTTAAAATTCATTTATTCAGGATAGCCCAGATGAGATGCAACATATAATTTTTCTCGAGGGTTTTACATCTTTGAAGGATTGAAGAACATGGAGACAAAATGTCCTTGCTTAAGGGCATTCAGTGAAGCGAGGGCTATGGGAAGATTTGAACCTGTAACTTCCTGTCTGACAGTTTAGTACTCTAACCACTGTTAGAGCACAGCACAGTGAACTAGGAGACCCAGGTTCAAATCCTACCAGAGCCACTTACTCTGTGACCTTGAACAAGTCACACACGCCCTTCCAGTGCTCTAGTCCACACAACTTCAAAATGGTTAGAAACGAATAAGAGATGCTGCATCTCAGTTGGACTATCCTGTGCAAAGAAGAGACAAAAAAGCCCTTGATCAAACTACCTTACTATTCAGAGGTCACTTATTGTTGTAAGTAATTTAGTAGAGGGCATGGCTGAGCAGCCAAGAAGATGGCAGCCTGATTCTCTCAGCTCTTCCCTCCCCCGGCACAATCCTTCAACATCCAAGAACTAGACACAATGGAACTGAATTTTAACACCATCCACTGGTAGAGCAGAACCCACTGACCTGAACTGTAGTAGCAGCAACCTGTTGGTTCCATTTTTCAGCAATCATTTATTACCTTCACTTGGCACAACCACGAGTCTTTCAAGATGGTGCTCCGAGGCACTGATGTTCCATTTTGCAAATTAGATGATCTGCAGGAAATAAGCAGTATTTTCACCATTCTCCTCATAGAGGTGAACTAACTTAAGAAAGTAAATCACAGAATGGTCCAGGACATTACCTCACTCTCACAAAGAATAAACAGAATAGAGCAACAAGTCTAGAATATGAGGCCTCCACTGACCATCTGACACCATGCCTCAAAGAACGAGACAGGACCATCTGCCAACTGTGGGATTGGTTAGAGAGCCTTGAAAACAGAGGTAACTGGAAAACTCTCAGAATAGTGGGCATCCCAGAAGTGGGCATCCCAGAAGGCGGGGGAGGCAAGACACCAACCTTTTCCTTCAGAATCTCCTACCTGTACTACTCTGCCATCAATGGTATGAAACTCTGAATCAGGTACAGGGACACCTTTGTCAGGGAGCTCTTTACATGGGCTAACAGGTGTTAGTGTAGTACCAAATAGATCACATTCCACAGAAGGAGAGCGACTTAGGCTTAAACTTCATTTGTCTATGAACACATTGTTAAACCCCTAATGTCAGATACAACTTTTATGTCCAGAAATGTCAGGGGCTTAAACTTCCCTATAAAGAAGAGACAAGTTCTTACACATCTAAGGAAGCTCTGTACAAAGGTGGCTTTTCTCCAAGAACTAAATTATTAAATGTGGAGGCCCTTAAACTCAGAAGAGAATGTGTGGGTATAGAAGTTCATAGTTACTTCAAGTCTGCAAAATAAGGAGTCTCTATTCTACTCCACACCATGCTCAAGTGGCAACCAGTCACCTCAAGCACAGGTGGTGATGGAAGGTGGGTAATGATGAGAGTTAACACCACTGAAGGCCCCCTAGTCCTACTAAATATTTACACCCCCACTAGAGATGAACCACAGATCTCATCCATGAACAAAAAGATCTCCACATTTAGCTCCCCACTCTGTCCTATAATCACTGAAACATAGAATTTGACAGAGAAGCATAGAATTTGATGGAGATAAGGACTGCTTGATCCATCCGGTCTACTCATTTCTCCCTAACTATACAATTACCACAGACCGTGCCTGTTCTACAGATCTTTCTCCTTCCCCCCTCCTTCCTACTATAATTTCTTTGTGCTTATACCATGCATTCTTGAACCCCATAACTGTTTTCACCTCACCACCTCAGCTGGAAGGCTGTTCCAGGAAGCTACCACTCTTTCTGTGAAGAAGTACTTCCTCACATCTGTCCTGAATCTACCCCCCCAGCTTCATAACATGTCTCCTTGTTCTTGAGCCCTTTTCTTCCATTGGATGGAAATGGATGGTGGCCCTATTAGCCATTCCCTCTCTCCTTAGGTATCACCTTGCTGTCATCAGTGCGAGCCTTATTATTGAAGCTATCCTGCTGACATGTGTGTCTCATTTACATTTCATTAAGCTGCCTGTTGCTGTTAGTCTACTTCTCTACCTCCTAGTCACTGATCACTGCTACAATTCCTTTGGGGTTTCTTCCTAAGTTACCTTTAGACAAGGGACCCTTCCTTTGCCACCTTTACGGGTGGAACCCTCTTACAGGGTTCCTTGCCTTCAGTACCCCTACAGCGTGGTAATTCTTAATGGAACAGACAGTGCGAATGACCACAACATTGTAATACAGTTGCAGAAGCATAACATTATTCTGGTTGTGTGGGCCATTGAAATAAAAGGCTACGCCTGCAGTTCAATGGGTGAGCAACCATCCACACCTACTTCCTGAGCTATATAAGCAGTCCCTTTCAGCCTCCCTCTGAAGCACTTTCTCTTTGCCCCACCATCCTCTCACCTCCTCCAGTGGCTCACCTCTCTACTACCAGGGGGTTCCTTTCTAAGGTACCTTTAGCCAAGGGATCCTTCCAGTGGCACATCTAGGAGTAGAAACCTCTTACAGGGTTCCTTGCCTTCAGTACACCTACAGGGTGATAATTCCTAATTGAATAGAGAGCTGTAATGGCCACAATGTTGTAATACAGTTGCACAAGCATAACATTATTATGGTTGCATAGGCCATTGAATCTCTGTATACCTAGAGTCTGTAGGATAGAATGTTAAAATGGTGGCATGCTACATGTTAAGTAATTTGTTACTTGAGTCAAGTCACAATGTATTAAATCTTATACATTGTAGCTCTTGAACCTCTTTTCTGTTTTGCATTTGCAAAAGTTTAACATTTGACAATAAAAAGATTAATGTTAAAAAACAAGTAATTTAGTAGTGTACAGTAGTTTTAGTGTTTGGGAAAGTGTCATATAAATAATGTGTCATGCATTCATTAGACATCTCCACATTTATTTTTGTTAAGGAGAACTACAGTTCAAAGCTGAGGGATTCTGGCACCCTAAAGACATAACTGAGGGCACCTTTTCTACTGATGGGTCCTTCTTAGCAGACACATAAACATAGTACAAATTAAAATCTGGTGATACAAGTATTCCAACTTAGCATATCTGGTTGCGTGAGCCACTGAATCACTGTATATCTATTCTTAAAGTCTTTAGGATAGAATGTTTAAATGGTCATTCTTTCATTAGATGTCTCCAATGGTGGTGGCATGCTACATGTAAACTATATACAGATATGCTACGTCAGAATACTTCTCCTCATCCTTCCACACCAACCTAAGCCATCCCTCTAACTTCTGGAGAGTTATCAAATCTCTCTTCTCTCCACCCTCCCAACCTCCAATACCAACACTCATCCATGGTAATGAAACACTCTCTGACCCTCCATCAGTCGCATCTGCTTTCAACATCTTTTTTACATCCTGTGCCTCCTCACTCCTCTCCACCTTCCTCACATGTCTACCTACTGACTCCCCTGAGCCCCACCCTCTGCAAACATTTCTTCTGCTCCTCCTTTTTCTTTCTCTCTCATTTCACCAAATGTTGTGCTGAAAGCCCTCCTTGCCTTGAACCCCATCCAAGGGTGAAAGTCCAGATGGTCTAGACACCAGTCGGCTCTATCTCTCAGCCCCTGCTATAGTGGCCCCCCTGGCCTCCCTCCTCATCTTATCCTTTACTCTACCTTCTGTTCCTTTGGCCTGGAAACATTCCACTATTATTCCCCTCCCCAAAGGTGGTGATCCTACTACCCCTGGGAACTATCGCCCTATTTCCTTACTTCCTATTTTGGCTAAGCTCCAGGAATGCATTGTCCTTGCCCAAATCACTCCTCACCTTGACTCTACCTAATTTATCACCCCTTTCCAGTCTGGTTTCCACAAGTCCCACTCCGCCACCACCTCTCTCTTATGGCTTACTGATACCATACTTACCAATATGGATTCAGGACACATCACCTCTGCCATATTTGTTAATCTGGCAAAAGCCTTTGACACAGTATTCCATTCCCTCCTCCCCAAAAACTCACTGGTGCTAGGTTAAACTCCTCAGCCATAGTGTGGTTTCAGTCCCACCTGTCAGGCGGATCCCAATCTGTCAAGATTGAATCCTTCCTCTCACCTTCCCTCCCCAATACCACTGACGTCCCTCAGGGCTCTGTACTTGGTCCCATATTATTTTCAATCTTTCTCAGTGATCTCCCTGCTTCCTGCTCTACTTCCCAAATCCACATGTATGTAAATGACACCATCCTTTACACGTCTAGCACCTCACACACTGATGCTGAGGTTAGACTGCAACATGATTTCAACAAGGTCCAGCAATGGTTCCAGTACAATCAGCTGTTCCTGAACACCAAAAAGATAGTCTCCATGTCCTTCAGCACTAGACAGTTACTACCTAAACCTAAATGCCTAACTAAAAGCCTAACTGTGGACATTTGTGGCATTTGAATCCCTGTATTTGGCGCCTTTTCTTATTACCTGCACACTGCTCCAGAAGAAAAAGGGAACCGGCTTCTGTTCTCTCTCTCTCGGTGCTAGGGAAATGAATTTGCTGTTGTTTTTACCTTTTTTCCTTCTTTGTATTACTGCCTAATCAGAAGTGATCGTTTTTTAAAGTGCATGTATTGATTGTGTGTAGTTGGAATCTGAAAAAGGGTCTAACCTGAAACAAATTGCCCAGAGCTACTAGCTCCAATTGTTCCACAGCAGAGCCTTTAGCTGAACAACACCTTTCCGACCCCCCTACGCTAATCCGACTCCCTACCTACCTATTTAATATTGTTCTCTCCTCTCCTGCAGATGAATCCCCCTCCCGAGGAGCTGAGGTCGAGGGCTACTGGCTGAAGCCCTCCCTGCAGCTGAAAGCCCCGGCTGCAGTCTGCTGCAACCCCCGGGGAGCCAGAGGGCGCGAGGCTACTTGTTGAAGCCCTCCCTGCTGTTTGAAAGCCCAAAGTGCTGCTAGGTAAATAAACTGAAAACAACGCTTCCGCTGCATTTGGCGACCGTTGGTCCCTGTGGAGCGAGCCTAACTGTGGACATTTGTGGCATTTGAATCCCAGTATTTGGCGCCTTTTCTTATTACCTGCACACTGCTCCAGAACAAAAAGGGAACCGGCTTCTGTTCTCTCTCTCTCGGCGCTAGGTCTAGCCCCGCCGCCCCCACCACCACCCTTGGTCGGCACTCCCTTTTAAAGCTATAATCACATGGGCTGCCAGAACCAATCAGCCAACTTTTCCATTTGCAGGTTATATCTCTAACACTAGAGGGAGCCTGCACTCTAAACCTATTCTCTCTACTGAAAATCACAATCATGATCCTTGCCATGCTGGCTCTCCTAGTACCACAACACCCACTGTCTACTATGGAACCCTTTATATCATCCACTGTCGTGCAATGCCAACCCAGTCCCTCCACACAAATATCCTGTCTTCCCTTTACAGCTCACTGCCTGTCCACCTATCAGTCCATCCCCCAAATCCATCCCGAACTCTGGACTACCACTCTACCCCCACCCACCCACCACCAATCACAACCCACTGTCTCATGAATTCTGTCACAATTGGTCTCTCTCTCTGTAGTGTCTCCAGCACTAGACACTCTTCCCATCCGTGCACCACCCATACAATGACATGGCAGCTGCAAAGCGCCTCCCACAGCAACTGCTCCTCTATGAGGCGCCTTATTGCCCTGCTTCTCCTGCTCTCAGGAAATGTGCACCCAAACCCTGGGCCTGGCAACTCTGCCATACTCGCACTCCTCTGCAAAGGGCTAATTGCTTTTATGAACATATGTAGTCTCCCAAGAAAACCGCAGCACTCCAATGCTGGGTTGCACAATATTCCCCTGACATTCTTATGCTAGTGGAAACCTGGCTTTCCCAGCTTACACCTGACTCAGCTGTCTCCCTCCCAGGTTTTTCCCTCTTCAGGGCTGATAGGATGGGCAAGCGTGGAGGGGGGTGTGCAATCTACTTACGTAACTCAGTCCTAGGTCATGCACTCCCAATCCCTGAGCTCAACTTAGGGGCACAAGCCATTACCCTAAAAATCACCCCACACCCTGGTCGTGGCCCCCTATACCTAACCACGGCTTACATACCCCCGAGTACCAAAAATTTAGCAATCAACTCCCTCTTAGACTATCTGTCCACCCTACCTCAAAAGGCTGAACAATTGATCTTGGGAGACCTAAACACCAACTGGCTCAGCCCCTCATCTGATAATTTAAAGGACGAGCTTGCAGCCCTTGACCTGTCTGCAAATGGTCACCCAGCCCACCAGACTTAACCAAGCGAAGAGAACTAGCTCCCTCCTTGACATAGTTCTTTCCAACTGGCCACACAAGTTGGATTCTGTAGAAGTCCTATCGGACTCACTTAGCGACCACTCCCCTGTCATCTGCTTCTGGTCCCCCCCCCAACACAGCCCGGAGCACTGCAGCACCCCTCGTCACAGATTTCTCCCCAGGGGTCTTGACAACCTCAAACATCACCTCGCACAAGTCGATTGGACTCCAATGACCCTAGCATCTGACATAAACTCTGCTTTAACCTACCTCACCAGGGCCTTCAACAATGCCTGCACCTATTTGCCCCCATCACCACATCTAGAAAGAAAAACGGCCACAGCATGGATATCCCCTGCACTGATCCAGCAACTAAAACAGAGAGACAATCTTGGCACATAGCAAATGAGTCTGGTAGGTGGCAGACAGGCAAGCCTATAGAGCAGCTTGCAACCAATGCACCTGGGCTGTCAAGGTAAAGCTAGACACTATCAGGCTGCTCTGACATCCTCCTGAGCTCAACCAGAGCCTTCTGGGACAATATTAAAGAACTGAATGGCAAAACCCGCCCCTCCCTCCGTCTCAGATTGTCTCAAATGGGGCAGTCTCGACAGACCAATCATATATCGCAGACTGCCTTAATAAAACTTTCACGGACTTAAGTGCAGTTCTCCCTACCCAATTCTTTTGACCCTGTCCCTTGCCCTCCACACACTCGCCTCAGGCCCCATTCCACTTCCGGACAATCTCACCCCATGATGCCAAACCTTTCCTACTAAAACCTCTCTGCCTCGCAAAACCCAAGTAATGACCCTCTTGACTCCAGGATACTTCGCCTCACGCTAGAGGTCATGCTAATCCCCCTCACGAGTGTCATTAATAGATCCCTATGCCTTGGCCAATTCCCGGAAGCATGGAAACAGGCCGAAGTCATCCCCATCCATAAGTCTGGGGACCATACAATACCAAATAACTACAGACCCATCTCCATCCTTCCCCCCCTCTCCAAAGCCTTGGAAAAAATAGTATCCACCCAGCTAATGGAATACCTGTCTAAATACAACATCCTATGTCCTGAGCAGCATGGGTTTCGTCCTGGCCACAGCACATCCACCGCCCTTCTGGAATTCTCCCACCATATACACTCTGCGCTTGATGAAGGTCAATTTGCAGGGGCAGTTTTCATCGACCTATCCAAGGCCTTTGACACTGTGTGCCACCCCCTGCTGTTAAACTCCCTTAGCCAACTGGGATTTTCATCAGGCCCCCTAAATTGGTTCTCAAGCTACCTGCACAACAGATCCCAAAGAGTTAAGCTAAATAGGACCTTGTCCACCAGCCTACCGGTACTCTCAGGGGTCCCGCAAGGCTCCATCCTTGACCCACTCTTTTCAGTCTCTTCCTAAACACCCTCCCAAGCTCCTGCTCCAACAAAATACTGCTTTACGTGGATGATGCGGTGATCCTAGCAACACACTCAGACCTCTCCAACTCCAAAGCAGCTGCAAAGCACCTTCCTCAAGCTGAAAAATGGTTCAGTAACCATCAGCTAGTCCGAACCTGAAAAAACAAAATCAATGTTGTTCGCACATCGGCAAAACAGTGCCAAGGACACTCCCCTTCTCATCACCCCTAGCACACTCCTCCCACTTGAACAGGTAACAACATATAAGTACTTGGGCATCACTTTTGATGCAGGCTTTACTTTCCACGCCCACCTAAAAACCCTGTCCTCAGCCATGAACTTCAGGATCGGGCTCCTCTACCGCCACAAAGACTGCCTCCCAGAACCTGCCTTAAAATTGGCCATCACCTCATCTGTGCTGTCCTTGGCTGACTACAGCCTTCCAGTATACGCAGCGGCAGACCTGTCCGCCCTGACTAAAGTCCAGACCTCTATTAACAAAGCCTGTAGGCTCCTGACCGGCGCACACAGCAGAACTCACACTTGCCTACTTTACACTGCCACCAACATACTCACTCTTGAAGAACGACTGAAATACCACACCTGCCTTCTGGCAAAAAAAGCCCTATCTGCGTTATGCCCACCAGGGGTCTCTGCATCCCTGCAACCAGCTGTCCGGCCGGTGCTAACCCGTAACTCCACTAAAGCCACCTTCCTAGTACCCAGGGCAAGGACCTCTCTCTGCCAAAGATCCTTCCATCATAAAGCCCTGACCTGGTTTAACAACCTTCCTGAGGGAATATCAAAGATCCCCAGGATTGGACGGTTCAAAATAGCCCTCCGAAAACATATCATCGACAGCCGGTGCTGTAATTGCCTGTAGTGGAACACAACCCTGTCTCATACAGCCCCCCAAGTCCTCTGGGTTCCATGGACGACTGGGCAACTGTAGCAACTGCAGCTGTAATAACTTGTGTGTATATAATAACTTGTGTGTATATAATGATTGTGTAACTCAACGTATGTATGTATCTCACCTGTATGTAACCTCTGTCTATAACTGCACTTATTGTTGTCTCCCCCACCCACATGACAAGGTACCTTTGTAAACGAGTCTCTGACTCAAAGGTTGTAAAACTGATTACTTCAATAAATAAATAAATAAATAAATCCCCCCCCCCGCCTTCCGCACGCTGGATGGCACCACTATCAAAAATGCCACAACCTTCAGATACCATGGGGTCTGGCTAGACCACCATATGGACTTTTCAGCACATGTGGATGCAATTCAAAAGAACTTACACCCCAAGCTTGGTGCCTTATATAGTAACAGGGATTGCATTCCTCAATCTGCCCATCATGGAATTGTGCAGAAAATGAACCTCCTCACCGTTGACTATGCAGACATAGTCTAAAGTACCGTCCCCCCAAAACTACCTTGGCCAGCCTGGACACCATCTTCAACTCTTTCTGCCATTTTGTGCTTTTCTGCCCACCTCAAACTCACCATTGTGACCTTTAAAAAGCCCTATCTTTTCCTTTCCTGGATTTCAGATGGCTGTCCCATACTGCTAACTTACTGGCCAAATTCTGGACAGGTAATCTCCCCACCTATCTTTCCTCCCCCATTTCTGCCTCCTCCCAGTATGCCTACTCCCTCCATAACACTGACCTTCAAACCTTCCCAATCCCTTACCGATCTACCTGCACTGGTCAATCCGCCTTTTCTTTCCACTGTCTTAAACAGTGGAATGCCCTCCCCCATCAGCCACGCCACCTCACAAATCTCTCTCCTCCCTACTACTCAATTATACAGCTGCCTCATGTTCCTGCCAAAACCTATTGAACCCTCCCACTACACTATCCCCCTCAACTAATTATTGCCCTTTTCTTTGGCCTCATCGTGCAATGGTTAATTTTATATAGACTGCCCAACATAGCACTAAGACATTTTGTTTTCCTTAGCACTCTGTCTGCCTTTCTAGCTCATCTTATTCTGAGTGTTACCCCTAAGAAATTACTATTGTATTTTGGATATTTCTCATATGGTAACACAGTTAGAACTGCTTAAAATGGGTGCATTCGTGTTCTTCCATTCTGCCCGATATATAGAATGGACAGACTAAAGGGAAAACAATTTCAGTGCTGCTTTTGAATAGATAAATAGCCCAAGGTTCAAAACGGTCTTCCATTCCATTAACACTCGATCGTGGCTCTATGCTGTCCATCTCTCCCTACTTCCCCTTGCTTCCTCTTGCTGAGTTTTCCCCTATTTCCTCCTTCCCGCTTTTCATCTCCGAGGTTTGCAGCCAGCCTTTGGATGGGGCTTCTCTCTTTCCTGTCAGTCATCCATCTGGGGGAACTCTGGGGGACCTCCCTGTTTTCAGAGCCATTTCCTACCTGAACTTCCCTTTCTCATTCAGGATTCTGTTCATTCCATTCATTCCTCCTCATACATGAAGCTCCTCATTTGCTGTCATTACACTCCTGCCTGCCATCGTGCTCCACTACTCCTGCCAGCTCAGTTCTCTGCCACTTTACTTCCTGTTGTTTGTGTCCTAGGACATATCATTATGTTTCTTTTTTCTCTCTAATGAACCTGTAACCTTTCCATAAACCACCAGTACCATTCCATAAACTGCCAGTAGTATTTGCATGTGGTAATGAATTAGTAATAAAATGGACAAAATAGAAGGCTGGCAACATCCGTATAAAAGCCATGTATTATCAATAAAGTCTATAGAAATGACAGATGGTTTTTAAAAAGGGGCCCGCTCAAACTGACCGCCCACATTAGGTGCCGGAGATATAAGTGGCGTTAACTGTACTGTTCAAATTGTTGGATTTACACATCATATTGTTTTTATTGCTTCTGCTCACTGCCATCTGCCTAAATTGTAAATTGCCTTTGTAGTCTGTGTATCTGTTTAATTACTGTCTCCACAGTTGTCTCCATGTGCAATGCTACTTACTGCCACATACCTAAATTGTAAATTGCCCATGTATTCTGTGTATCTATTGTATTACTTTCTCCACAAATATAACCATGAACTATATACTTGTGTAACTCCACTTCCCTTCCCCCCAGGATACATCTGGAAATGAGCATTATTTGCTCAGCATGCTTTCCTGGTGAAACATTTGAATAAATAAATAAACTGCCCAGCCCTTGTCCACCTTTAGTAAGTAGAATATTCCACTTATGAAAGCCTCAGTCAGCGAGTGAATGCCACTTAGTAAGACAACCTCAAACTCAAGAACCTCTCAGCAATGATTGCTGTCATCTGCTCTGATGCTTTATGATTATATTATATTAGATCATAATGCTGAGCTGTGACATTAACAATAAATTATTAAAACATTTAATTTACACAGTTACTGATGACATCAGTTGAGCTGAAGCCCTGTATGAAAAGCTTCCCTTTAGGTTTTCACTTAACTAAAGTCATTGGGTTCTGAAACTCTTAACTCTTGCTGTGCCATGGACTAGTGTGTTGAGGTGGAAAACTCGGTTTGCTGCCAAAAAGCACCTAACTTCACCTGAGCTTTGTTTTTTCTAGATTTGCTTGAAAGGACACAGCAAGGAGAGACATTAACAGAGCAAGGAGAAACACTGAGGCTTTTTTGGCTAATCAGAGTTACTGCCTTGTTACTATTTTGTTTTGTACCTACAGGTTTTGTTACTGTTTTGTGCTTACAGGTTTTAGAATTTATTGCTTTATTTTTCTCTGATTGAAATTGTTTTTGGCAGGTTATAGTTTCTGTTAAATGGTTACAGGTTGTGCTTACAGGTTTTGTTACTGTTTTGTGCTTACAGGTTTTAAAGTTTACTGCTTTATGTTTCTCTGATTGAAATTGTTTTGGCAGGGTATATTTTGTGCAGGTTGTCTTGCTGAAAGGAAGGAAAGCATGCACTGGGGTGGTGGGTCAGAGCTGTAGCTGATTGTTTCTGGGGGGCATGGGCAGGCACCTTTCTGGTCTAAGGGAGGAGGTTGCCCATCTCCAGGCTGACCTAACAAGGATTTGTAAAACCGCCTCCCCCCAGGGACCACAAGGGCTACCACTGCTCAGAGGTTGCCAAGCAAGAGAAGTGGTTGGACCACAGTGGGCTCAGGGAGGGTGAGGATTGTGGAACAGAGGTGCATCCCCACAGTTGTACCTCTCCACAATTCATATGCTATTCTGGCAGAGTGTGGTTTCTCTATGGAGGCATCTGCAGTGGGGACCAAGTAGGATGCTGGGAACCTCCACGAAAGAGACCCACAAGGGGTGGCATGGGACCCCATGGGGAAGGAAACAATTCCTGGTGGGGGACTCAATCATTGTGGGGTTAGAACTGGGGAGGGAGGGAATAGGGAGGCAAGGTGCCTGCTTGGCACCATGGCTTGGAGGGACAGGAAGCAAATCCTCAGGATTGTGGCAGCAGCTGCATGGGAGAGGGAGCTGGACAACATTGTCCACCTAGGGACAAATAAGCTGGCTGGGAATGGGATCAGAGCAGTGCAGGAGGAGTTTGTGGATTTGGGGAGGGACCTTTGACAAGTAGCATGTATAGTATCCTTCTCAGAGGTGCTGCCTGTCTATGGCATGGGTGAGACTAGGGTACTTCGCACCATGGCATTCAATGAATGGTTGAAAAACTGGTGCTGAGCTCAGGGATTTGGCTTCCTTGTTGACTGGAGGTCCATGTGGATGGATACATGTCTATACTAGTGTGATGGTCTACATTTGTCCAGGAGGGAAACCAGGATCTTGGGTGATAGATTTAAATGCTTCTTTGGCAAGCATTTATACTAGCCAAGGGGGATGTCAACATATCAGGGTACACAATCTACATGAGGGACAGGGAGGGTAAAAGAGGAGGAGGAGGAGTAGCTCTCTACATAAGGGAAGGGAATCAAAGCAATGGACCTAAATGGTAAATAGAGAGGAGAGAAGGCACTGTGTGTCACCCTGAAGACAGGAAATAGTACCACAATCCACACTGAGGTTGAATACAGACCCCCATATCAGGGGGAGGAAATGGACAAGGAAATGATAGAAGGCATCCTTAGAATGGCAGAAAAAGGGGAGATATTGCTGATGTGGGACCTGAATATGCCAGATGTTAACTGGAGCACCTTTGCTGCAGCCACATCCGACAGCAGGGTCATTCTCGATGCCTTCGGGGGGGATGACTCTGACAGTTAGTGTTGGAACCCAGTTGGAAGGGAACAATTTTAGACCTGGTACTCTCAAATGGGGACAGAGAGAGGATCTCAGATTTAGAAGTGAGTAGCCATCTGGGAACAAGCAACCACAAAATAGTGTGGTTCACGATAAACACAGCCATAGAGTCAAGCTATACAAAAGCAAGGGTATTGGACTTTAGGAAGGCTGACTTTGGCAAAATAGGAGAGTGCCTCAGAAAAGCACTAGCAAATGGGTAAGAAGGAGGGGTGGAGGAACAATGGGGTAAAATCAAAACTGCCATCACAGAGACAGCAAGCCTTTGTGTAAAGCAAATAAACAAACAAAATGAAGGAAAACAACACTATGGTTCTCAAAAGAGGTAGCGGGGAAGGTTAGGTAGAAAAACTTAGCATTCAGGAAGTATAAGGAAACACAGGAGGGGAAGAACAGAGAACTGTACCAGTTAAAGCAGAAGGAAGTGGGGAAGGCAATCTGAATAGCAAAGGCCCAAACCAAGGAAAACACAGCCAACTCAGCTAAAAAGGGGGATGCAAGCTTTTACAGACACAAGAGGGAGCATAGAAAGACCAAGTGAGGGATAGTAAGGCATAATAAAGGGGAGGGGGTGGGCAGAGGGTGGCAGGGAAAAAGCAGGGTTACTAAATGAATACTTCTGCTTAGTGTTCACAAAAGAAGAGGAGGGGAGGTACCTAAACATGTCAGTATAAGCACTCTGGAGAGGGAGGGTCAATACCAGTCCATTCACAGAAGAAAGGCTCCTGAAAGAACTCCTGAAACTGAAGGTGAACAAAACAATGGGTCCTGATGGGATTCACCCCAGAATTCTAAAAGAACTAAGGGGAGAACTAGTGACACCACTGACTACCCTTTTTAATAAATCATGGGAGGATGGTGTGGTTCCTGAGGACTGGAGAACAGCAGATATGATTCCCCTTCACAAAAGTGGAAGCAAAGCAGAGGCAGGAAACTACAGACTTGTTAGTTTGACCTCAGTGGTAAGGAAAATGATACAATCGCTTCTGAAAGAAAGAATTGTTGAGTACCTAGAAGCTAGCAGGGCACAGGACCCACGGCAGCATTGATTCACAGTGGGAAGGTTATGTCAGATGAATCTAATAGTTTCCTTTGACTGGGTGACCAAAGTAGTAGACAAAGGAGGGGCTGTGGACATGGCATACCTAGACTTTAACAAGGCATTTAACACAGACACACACAAAAAATTAATGAACAAGTTAGCCAGCATGGGAGTGGGTTTCAGAGTGGTAACCTGGGTAAAAAACTGGCTGGACAACAGGACACAGAGGGTAATAGTGAACAGAGTCCACTTTGAAGAAAGGGGGGTTACTGGAGGGGTACTGCAGGGCTCAGTACTGGGACCAGTCCTCTTTAATGTCCTTATAGCTGATATTGCAGAGGGACTGGAAGGAAAAGTATGCCTCTTTGCTGATGACACAAAGATCTGCAACAGGGTTGATAAGCAAGGAGGGGGTGGAAAGGAGGAGAAGGGACTTGGCAAGGTTGGAGGAATGGTCAAAAGTATGGCAGCTTAAATTCAAGTCAAAGAAGCACAAGGTAATGCACCTGGGAAACAAAACCCCAAGGGAACAGTACACAATGTCGGGAGGTATTAACAACAAAAATGGAAAGGGACCTGGGGGTAGTCATATCAGATGACCTAAAAGTAGGCAAGCAATGTGAGAAGGCAGTAAGGAGGGCTTGGGAGGATATTGGGATGCAAAGGGAGAGGCATCACCAGTAGAAGACAAGAAGTTGTTATCCCTCTGTACAAACAGTTGGTGAGACCCCATCTAGAATACTGCGTGTATTTCTAGAGACCCCATCTCCACAAGGACATAGACAGGATGGAGGCAGTCCAGAGGAGGGCAACTAAAATGGTGCAGGGTCTGCACCAGAAGCCATGTGGAGCGAGAGAGACTAAAATAGCTTAATATGTATACCTTCAAGGTAAGGAGCATGAGTGGGAACATGTAAAAAGTAGTAGTAAATCTTTTTTATTCATAAGAATAAGGGAAGCATTCAATTCAACATAGCTCATTTTCAGTGAAGTCCCAGTTGTTAAAGCAGCAAACATCAGCTACAGAATATAAAAATACTCAAAGCAGTCATCAGTTACAATATAAAAAGGTATACAGTCATCCCCCTTAAAAATGATTCTCAACTCCAAAAGGGTGCATGTCGGGGAGGGGGAGAACCTTGTAAAAAAAATAGTAACTCCTGCATGCAAAACACAAAATATTGTGCTCCTCTCCAGCATCAAACCCTACACCTTCCTCACTGTAGCCAGCCACCCTCACCACCACACCACACAGCCAGCTTGGTAGCCTCTTGCCACATTACCTCTCACATACCTTCCTCCCTCTTCAGTTTTCCTTCCTGTGCATCCAGTCACCTTGCTGTTCAGCTGTCGCTAGCCTGTCAGGGTAGCTCACATAACGAGCGCTGTAATTGAGTTGCTCATATCTGAGTTGCTCAAGTTCAGTCACTGCTTTGATGGGTTACCAGGGAGAGGGGGGACATGATAGAAACTTTTGAGTACCTCAAGGGAATCAAAAGTCAAAAGTCTAAGAGGGTAGCATTTTTCAGAAAAAGAGATATGCAAGAACAAGGGGGACAATTTGAAGATAGAGGGGGGACGGCTCAGGGGCAAGGTGAGGAAGTATTTTTTTCACACAGAGGATGGTGGACACATGGAATAGCCTTCCTGATGAGGAGCTGGGGTTAAAAACAGTGGGGGAATTTAAGAATGCATGGGACAGACATAAGGCAATTCTAGAGTGGGGTAGGAGGAAGTAGGCTGTTGGTTAACTAGGATCTGCAGCCTATCCAATAGGTTAGGAAATGGGCAGACTGGGTGGGCCAAGCAGTCCTTATCTGCCAAGCTGTCCTTATCTGCCGTCAAAGTCTATGTTTCTATGTCTGTATAACTCCATAATTTTAAGACACTTTCATTGTGTCAGCAGCTTTAGGGTTAAGCTATTAAAAAGTCAGCACTGGGTGGAAAAATGCCTCTTGAACAAGAGACCTAAGTACAAAAAAAAATAAGGACACTAAGACATGCTAAAAAAAATAACAGGCACTGAGCAGTGCTAACAGGTGATTTTATTGTGGCAAAAAAGACCGGAGAGAAAAGTTCAAAACCCCAGTGCTTTGAATCCATATGGATTCTTCCACGGGAGAGGAGTCAGACTCAACAGTGCATTGTTATATAGTGGAGGCTATTCAAACAAAGTTAAGTACCTTAAAAATATTAAAGGGGTAAGCCGGCCCAGTGGTGCAGACTGCTGAGACACTTCCAGTGTCTCATATCTCACCAGGCTGATGACCCGAGTTCTAGAATGACTTCAGGTTGCTGGGGATCTGCTGGGTGGGGCTGGGAGAGGATTGAGCAGTTGCTTGACAGTTCTCTTGTCCCAAATTTGAGTGGTGAGACATCCCAGCTTTGGCTGCCACCAGTTGGTGGCCTGGTGGTAATGCCAACACTCGAGAGAAAGACCTGAGTTGGGTGGGGTGGAAGGGGCTGGTGGTTCCAGAGTTCATGCATGCCTCCACATGCAGGTATCCTCCATGTCTGCCATAACCTTGGGACAGAGGGTCTTCAGCCCTAACGCTCACCCCATTCCATAATGAAATAAGCTGAGATGGAGAATGGGGTGAATGTTTGGGCCAAAGACTCCAAGGCACACCCTGATGCCTGTCAGTGGCTACAGGGTGGGGTGGGGGTTGATTGGTGTGAGCATTATACCAATGACCCCAAGGCACACGCCTGACGCCTGTCAATATCTACAGGGTGGGGAGGTACAGTTGGAAACCCTAATGCCCCAGATGTTTGTTGGTATTTTTGCTCCAAATTTTCAATATGGGCTTTTGGGACACCACCTCATGAACAGTTGCACTATGATTTCATTAATCAGTCCCGAAAGGTGATTCCATGCAATGACCACAAAATCGCCTTTCAGGACTGAGTAAAGAGATGGCAGTGCATGTGTTCATGAGGTGTAGTCCCAAGAACCCCATGTTAAAAATCTAGATATCCACCTAAGTTAAAACACCCCTATTGCCTGCCATTATAAAGTTACCGCATTTTGTTCAGTTCCCTGTCGGCTTTTGAAAAGTTCAGATGTGTCCTCATTCCACAGAAGATCGCAGTGCCAGCCTCCAGAGGTAAGTATGGGGTGGGTGGTGCAGAGAGGTGGGGTGCGAGAGGGTGGGTGTGGGTTGGGGAGAACAACGAGACTCAGTTTTTTTACAGGTAAAAAGGGCTTCGGGGAACGCTTTTATTTAAAGGTCCAAAAAAAATGATTTTGGGCACACTGGGGTGGGCTCCCAGTGTGCCATGAGTTTGGGGGGACATGATGCCGACAGGGATTGGGCACCCCCATTGGCAAAGAAAGTGTGAGGGGAACATGATGCCACCGAGGACTGGGCACTCCTGTTGGCAAACAAATTGAATTGGAGGGGCATGCCGACATGGGGATTGGGCATCCCTGATGTTGGCTTTCTGGGGATTGTGTGGTGGGCAGCAGGAGCTGCCATATTTATGGAATGTTTCATCAGGAAAGGCATGTAATGGAGCCTTGTCATCTGACGCTCCATTGAGGAAACTGCACCTCATTGGAGTGGCAGATTCCTTTCAACTCCGTGGCTGTCTTTGATACTGCTGTCATTGCCAGCATGCTCACTCATTGGCAGCTGAGGGATGCAGCCATTAAAGTGTCCCCTACACTGGCCACAACACTGACACACCTCTAAAGGTGCTACTACCACATGATATTGCTTGCGCATGTGCAAGCCAACATAAAAAGGACCCGGTCCTAAAGGTGTGACATGAAATGTGCCAACTTTTATCTTTTTCTGTATAAAAATAACGATTTTTACTACTACTACTATCAGAGTCTTTAATAGATTGTGGCATCAGCTGTGCTGTTGGATGCCCAATCAGAAATCACTTAATGGGTGGCCTGAGTAATGGTACAGTATAATATAAAAATAAAATACAAAATATTATCTGGGCTCTCTTATTTACCCTAAACTAATGTGCAGGGACCTAGAGGTTCTTAGTAAGCAATCCGCCCTCAAAATAAGATATTTATTACTTACATTCTCTGGTATTGCTATTTATATCTGGATCGTACTGTGAACCTCTGCCATGCTGCTCATCTACATCTCCCACTCACCCCTTGCAGCTGAGTCTCTGGTGATGTAAAAGACTATGGAAGCAATCTATGTGCCTGGGAATAGTGTTTAATATTGAAATGGCTCTGTAACATGGCAATTAATTTTCCTTGAAATGTCCATCATACATTGGTCTAATTACACCAGGTGACCCAAAAGCTACTGTGCATTAATTCCTAAGAAATACCCAGCTGTGTAATATCATTGTAAACCACATGTTAATAAAACTGCACAGTAGACAAAGAAAGCATAGGTCTTTTCCCACCAACCCACCCAGCTGATCGTGTAGTTCTCCAGTGGCATTTCTGTATTTTTTAAAATTGATAATTATACAGCAGTTCCTCAGCACCAAAAAAAACACCCGCAGTAGACTGCAACCCAGAATCCCAAAGAGCTACACTACAAGTGACACAGCAGCAGCAGCAGCAGAAAACATGGCATTAATGTCTCCCAGCCATGGCAGTCTATTTCCAGTCCCAATGTCTCGGAACACATTAAACCCATTTGATCTGTCCCACTTTCCGATTAATGGACCAGTCAATTTTAGTGATTATTCTCCGAGACATAAATCGAGTAAAACCTTTCTAAAGCTGTCAGTTTACTTCATAACTTGTTGACCAGTAATTGTTGTTACATAGCTAGTTGTCCAGTTTGATCTTAAAGTAACACATGCCATTTTGCCCCGTTATTTGTTCTAATATATGGCTGGTGTAGCATGTATTATAATTTGAAACTGGAACATGGCGTTAAACTGTCAAGAATAGCATGCTGCTCTGAGTACAGTAATGAAGCTAGGAAACATGCAAATTGTACTATACAATCCCGAGAATCTTAGTGTGCACTCTCAAACATGTATCGAGGAATGTTTAAAATCACAAAGTATAGTTCTGAAACTGTTAAGATGTATAACAGAATTACTAATGCATCAGGTACAAAATACAGTATTTACCAAAAAGTCAGAATTGTAACACTCACTATATAACTAAACATGGTTTGTGTTTTCAACATGTTTTACAGTGTAACATCAGAATATTCAGATAATCTATCTGAAAACTTCATGTAGCATATGTGTTTTCTTACAATATCTATACCCATCTCTTTCCATGTTATATTAAGCACTGACTGAGCTGGTAAGAGTTGTGCTTCCCTTATTTTTTCCTTAGTTATTTTTGGTGGATCTGAACTAAAGATGTCTCTGGCCTACCCCTTGCTGACTACAGTCCATTCCCGATACTTGCTGAAAAGGATCTCTATCATGATGGGATTAGAGTTGACAGAGGCATGCCAGGGCCATCTTTATTTTGTATCCCAAAAAATAATAAAGTGTAAATACAAACCATTTGACCTACTGTAAGTTCTCTTTAGGTTACGGTACCTGGATTCAGTAATGGAGCCTAGATGCTATCTGACAGAAAACCAGTGGTACTGTGTTTTTAACAGCCAACCTGTACTACCGCATTAATTGCCTCTTCTGATCCACTTCTCCTCCTCCCTTTTTTCTCTTACCTCTGCACCACACCACTATCTCACTCCTTCATGCACCTGCTTCTGACCCCCTCCTTACCTAACTCCTGTCTCGCCTTCTCTCCTGCCCTCTTACCTGATGCACTTACCCAACCCCCTCATGGTCTAGCACTTAACCTAGAGACATGCTCACTTATGTGGAAGGCTACTGTGACTGCTGCAGTGTACCATCCACATATAACTGTTGCACTCCACCTAGGCCCATGGCTCAACACTGCTCTTAATTATTCTTATGTACTATGCATTGTATGCCTGCATCATCTGTGCTCCTCATGTATTGTATATGGATGCCTCTCACATGGATATACTTTTTGCTATGTTACATATTCCCTGACCATGCTTGAATGTATGTATTGTATTGTATTTTATTGTACCTCTTTATTGCTGCATTTAATCACACCTCTGTATTGCTGTACAATTTGTCATTAATACTACTGTACATCCCACTTCCCCTTCCCCCAGGATGTACCGTGAGACGAGCATTAAGTTGCTCAGTGTATCTTTCCTGGTGAAACAATTCAATAAATACATAAAATTAAGTGTATGCTTCCATTTTACCTGTTCTGAAATATTAGTTCTTGATAGGTAAGCAGAAAAGCCACTATAATCCCACTCTAAATGGTAAACCTTGATGATTTCTGCTTAGTTGTATTTGGGCGAAGTATAAAATGCTTGTAATTTCATATTGTCTTTGAAATTAGTTGCTCCAGTTGGTATACACACACACACACACACACACACACACACACACAAAGTGTATTTTAGCTGGGAGTCAGTTTGCACTGCTTGTTATTCTTCGGAGCTTATAGTCCTTAAACAGAATTTTAAACCCAGTTCTCACATCTCTCTAATTACTAGACAGTCCATATTTCATGAACCTAAAATGCAAGGAAATGTGTTTTTTTCCAGTGGTTTTATCGCTGCCTTAGTTAAGGTAAACCTATTAAACACATGTGACTGCTCAATTATCTCCTAATGGGGCCAACTCAGTATCAAAGTTAGCAAACCGCTAAATCTACAGACATCCGTACATAATTGTACTATTTTATCAGGACTATAACTGGATTAGTATCCTCCAGGAGTAAATATATTATAATTATCCTGTAGGGCATGCTTGTCAGACAGCCGTTTATACTAGCCATAAAACTCTGTTTCAGTACCACATTAAAAAAAAGGATTTTCATTTATGCTCTTTTGTCTTTATAAGTGCCAGTGTAGGAAAATGGAGATTTATCATCCTCATGACTGTTTGAACTTTCACATCTTATTTTAAGAAAATCCAACCCCATTTGCAATTGCAATGGGTAGCACTAAAGCTATTATTGTGACCACTTATGGCACCAGTTATGTACAGTAAGAAGCCATTCCCAAGCAGTTGCAGAGATCATAGATACATGGGCAATGTTGGCAGAGAAAGACCATTGGCATACTCAGTCTACCCTATTTTGTTACCCTACCAAACCCTGTGACCTATTGTTTAGACAGTGTTTGTATTCTTGATTCCCCACCTTGTCTTCCACCATACTGATACCTTCCTGTTAACTATCAGACCCTTTACTCTCTCCCATCTGTGCTTGAACCCATCTGTGTTTTTTTTTATCCCACTACAACAGTTGGTGGGTTGTTCCATGACTCAGCTATTCTCTCCATGAAATAACATGTTCTCACATCCCTCCTGAATCTTTTCCCCGCCAGCTTCAATTCATGTCCCCTCGTTATTGACCCAGTATTCCTGTTGAATCGGTCCTTGCTGTTTACCTTCTTTATTCCTTTTAGGAACTTGAAAGTCTCTGTTAGATCATGCTTCTTCCTTCTGGCCCCCCCAGTGGGTACATGTTCAGGGTCCTAAGTTGTTCCTCATGGGATCTGCGCTGTTGACCCCAAATCATCTTGGTTACCCATCATTGTACCATCTTCAGTCTGTCTTTGTCCTGTCAGGTGGGGACTTCAGAACTGGGCACAATACTCCAGATGAGGCCTCACCGGTGAGCTATGCAGAGGCAGTATTACCTCTTTCCTCTAACTATTGAACTCCTCACTATATACCCCGACATTATGGTTGCCTTGCTGCCAGCTTTATTGCACCGTCTAGTTTGTTTGAGGGAGTCACTGATGATGACTTATATGTCCCTTTCTTCTGAAGTAGTAACTAATCTAACACCTCCTGTCCGGTATTTCATTTTAGGATTCCTACTCCCTACATGCATCACCTTGCATTTTCTGGCATTTAATCTCGACTGACAGACCTTGGACCATCTCTCTAAACTCTTTGGATCACTCTGCAACTCTCTTACCTCCTCTCCTGTGTCTGCCCAACCACAGAGCTTACTGCTGTGTACAAGAAAAGACATCTTGCCTTATGTACTATCTCCTATGTCACTGATAAACAGTAGGATTGTCCTCCCTCTCCCTCTATTTGACCCCATTCACCAACACCCTCTCCTATCTCCCCTCTAGTTAACTTCCCACCCATATAACCAGCTCCTTCACTGTACCCAGTTGCTATAACACCTTCAGCAGCCTTTTGTGTTGTGCTGAGTTGAATGCTTTACTGAAGTAGAAGTAGAGAATACCTGCTGCTTGTACCCTATCCACTGCCCTTGTAACTCAGTCAAAGAATACAGTACAAGTCACATTAAACTGTTCCTCCAATGAGATGCTTTGGCATTTCTGGCTGAGTTACATGTCACTTGATCCAGCATAGAACCTTACAGAAACAGTTTAAGAGTTAACACTCAGTTTTGCATTGCATCATGACTGGACTGCAGATGCATTCCAACTAAGTTGCAAAAACATTTTACAAACATTGCTCCTGAGCTGGTTAAGCACTGAAAAACAATGCAGTCTGAATTGGCATGGGAGAGCGTAGGGACACATGCACCAGGAACTTTAGCTCATGGTTGAAGAACTGGTGCTGTAAGGAAGGGTTTGGATTCATTGGTGACTGGAGAACCACCTGGAAGGATGGATGCTTGTTCAAGCCTGACGGCCTGCATCTGTCTTAGAGAGGAATCCAAGCAGTCAATGATAAGTTTAAATGGTACATGGACAAGAATTTAAACTATCCAAGGGAGATGGCAGGCCGGCAAGGAGGGTACCTAATTGTCCACCCCTCACAGCTAGCAGTGGAACCAGTGAACAGGAGGAGTGGATATCTCTACAAAGGGTATCACATCAATTCAACACAAACAACTAAATGAGAACATTTCAGTGCCAACAATTTATCGATATGCATTTAATCGCAAACAATATAGCAGCTCAAAGAAAACTCGGCGCATTCAGTGCACTAATGTAACGAAATGTATACACAGTAATAGTAATATATTTTGCAGACCAATAACAGCAATTTCAGAGCATTCATACTAATACCAAAGGTGTTCTTACCTTACTACTGCTTCCATTGTGTGTTGATTACTGATGACATCACTTGGGGCCACAGTTCAGTAGACGTGCAAATGTCGTGAGAAGCTTCATCTTTTCAGGGGTATCTTTGTTCAGTTTTTTTTTTTTAGCTATTTAAAAGGTCAGTATTTATTTTTATCAAATTTAATAAAACCATAGGCACAATAAAAGATTCTCATTTGTTGATCACATCCAAGTCAAAGTTACCATTATTAAACATGTAACTGAAAGTTATGGGTGACACCCCTTAGATAGTCAGAGTAGTCATTAGTGCCATAACTTGCAACCACCGCAGCGATTCTTTCTGCTGTGTCCCTATACTTTTTTCTCGGAGCTGGTGGTTCCATCCTGGCAAGGTACTGTTCCATTTTCAGCTCATTGCTGTTTTGCTCCACCTTAATGGCCTTTATTAGCTTCCATATTGTTGGGTGGCTGGAACCTAATAAAGTGTTGAATCCTCTATGCCAGCCCTCAACAGCATTTATTGTTCTTGGTAAGCCTTCTTGAACTGCAGCATAGCAGATGCAAAAATCGATGGCGAAATGTGGCCTACAACGACCACGACCGCCAACTGGCCTCCTGATCCATGTGTCTTCAAAATAGTCAACCAGGGGAAGCTGGTCATCATTTGTAGTATAAAACTCTGTTGACCTCAGGTGTTCAAATGCATTTATTACATCTGCAGGGGGAATGTACGCTAATGCTGGCAGCATCCTTATTTGCAGTGCAAAATCCAAGTCCTGTGTACAGTTTTTTACCAGGTCGGGGTGGTCTTGCACCTTGCCCCAGACTGCTTGGTAAAGATGAAAAAAGCAGCCATGTGTAACAGCAGTGGGAAATTCTGTATCAAAAGCTTTTGCAGCCGCTAATTCAAAATCGGTCATGTTATTATAAGGAGCAAGTTTCGGACACATTATTTTCAGTTGTGAGAGAACCCTGGAATAGCTGGTAAATGTTCTGTTGGACATTTGGACATTAACACAAATACAGATGGTATTATTTATGTATCACACACCATGTATTGTGTACAGTTGAGAAAATAATGTTGAAATTGCTTTAAAAGTTCCATCAGCATACCAGTTAGGTGAACTTTTCATGTATTGTAAATTTTGTCTGGTTGCAAATATTAGGAAGCGCTCACTGTCATTTGCTCCTGAATCATATTAAAGAAAAATATTGCCTTGTTCAGTTTTAAAGTACTCGGGAGGAATCAATAGCTCACTGAGTGTTGAGGGCTTGCTAGGAGCAACAGCAGCAGTTTGCCGTGCTCTTTGGGTGGTTCTTTTAAGACTAGAAAAAGAAGGAAGCTTGTCACTAAGTGATTTGCTGAGTAGTCGCCTGAGAGCTTGTGGCCTTCTCTTCCATGTCATTGACTACTTTGCGAACCTCTTCATCTGCAAGGTTTGGTACATGATTATGTATCTGAATGAATTTAACAATGGCATCAGATTTGGTGTGCACCTGTGCAGGACAGTTAAAAGTATCATACTGTATGCACTTCCAGTACTCCTTCGATCCATACCTGCACTCCTTCCTATAGAGGTATCCATCATGACAAAGGAGAGGCTGCCCTCTGGTGCTCAGAATGAAATGAAGAGGCATGTCTGTGGTACATAGGGAGCTGAGCAGAACATAGATTCTTATATGGTAGGTAAGTAGCATACAGTGACAGGACATTTGATTGGAGTACAACACACTTGACTTGCACAGAGGGTTTAACTGGATGTAATTATTTTAGCTGATTTAGCTCTTGCACTGTATGTGAGTATTGTAGTCATTGCACTTGCACTTTATGCCCTATTAATAAATACATGATCTGCGCTGAAACTTAGTAGCACTGAAAAGGTCTTGCGTTGAAAACGATTGCGCTATAATGTACATGCAGTAAATGACCACGTTGAAAATTTTTGCCTGCAAATGACATGGAACCTCTACAAAGCAGTGTGCAAAAGATGGAGATAAGCACCCAAGAGGTGGATAGGCAGAAAGGGGGCAAAATTCAACAGAAGGGCAGACAGCAGGGAGAACCAGGGATAAAGGCAACCAAGGAGGGGGCTGAAGTAGAACAGCTAAACAGTCCATGGAATTCAAATCATGGAAAGCCATGTGCAGAGCTTCAGTTAACTCAATTTTGGGAGTATTTGACTTCCAAAAATAAGGCCCAAACTTCCTAAATAAAGAGGGAGGAAGTCATTGACTTCCAAGTAAAAAAAAACAAAATTGGATGACTTCCAAAACTGAAGTTACAGAAGCCAAGAAATTAAGGAATTTTCTAAAATAAATTGAATGTTACCACTAATGTTTATGTTAACATCCATAAAGTGATCCTTCCTAGAATACTGGCTTCCAAATTGTGATATATGGGAAGTATTCTGACTTCCAAAAATTTGGAATGACTTCTAGATTTTGACTCATAGAAGTATTAGACCTCCACTAAAAATAAATTAACTGAACCCCTGGCCATGTGTGCCAAAGCCAGGAGCCAGGAGAAACAAGATGCAGGATCTGGAGGCTGTCATGGTGTAGTAGGACCTGGGCATTGTGGCTATCAGAGAGACCTGGTGTAATGATAACCACAACTGGGAGATGGCCATACCCGGCTACAGCAAATTTAGAAGAGACAGGGCAAGCAGGAACGGAGGAGAAGGGGTGGCACTTTATGTGAAAGATGGCATAAAGGCCACAGAGATCCATGAGAAACAAAATGGGGGAGAGATACTGTGGGTTAAGCTGGAAAGGAAAATGGGGTCATCCATCTGCACAGGGGTGGTCTACAGACCACCAACCCAGGAGGAAGAAACAGATAGGGAGCTGATGCTAGCCATCCAAAGGTTGGCAGAGAAGGGCGAGGTGGTGCTGGTTGGAGACTTCAGTATTCCAGACATGGACTGGAGTCTCCCAGAAGCAGCATCAACCAGGAGCAGATTTATCCTGGACTCCCTTCAAATTGCCTTCCTCAAGCAACTGGTCATGGAACCAACTCTGCAGAAGGCAATACTGGACCTCATGCTCACAAACAGGGACAGTGTGATGAGAGTAACAGTGGGGGAGCACCTGGGGAACAGTGACCACTGGTCACTGTGGTTTGAAATCACAGAAGGAGCAAAACCAAACTACACAAAAACAGGTATCCTGGATTTTAGGGGGCAGACTTTGGGAAAATGGGGTGATGCTTGAAAGATGCATTAATGGGAATGGGGTGGGAATTAGGTGTTGAGGAACAGAGGACAGTATTTAAAATGGGGATTATAAGAGCAACAGAAATATGCATTAAGCAGGTTAACAAGGGGAAAAGGAAGAGGAGGCCATTATGGTTTTCCAAGGAGGTAGCAGAGAAAGTGAAAGCCAAAAAGATTGCATTCAGGCAGTACAAAAAGACGCAGGCAGAAAAGAATAAAGAGACATACCAGGAGAAGCAAAGGGAGGCAGGGAGGTCAGCAAGGCAAGCCAAAGCTCATTCAGAAGAGTGCATTGTAAAATCAGTGGGTAGAAACATAAAAATATAGAAACATAGACTTTGACGGCAGATAAGGACCACTTGTCCCACCCCTTCTGCCCATTTCCCTACCTTTTGGATAAGCTGCAGATTCTAGTTAACCAACAGCCTACTTCCTCCTACCCCCCACTATAATTGCTTTATGTCTGTCCCATGCATATTTGAATTCCCCCACTGTTTTAGACCTCACAACCTCCCCAGGAAGGTGGTTCCATGCGTCCACCACTCTCTACACACAAAAAAATGTCCTCACATTGCCCCTGGGCCGTCCCCCCTCTATCTTTAAATTGTGCCCCATTGTTCTTACACATCTCTTTTTCTGAAAGATGCTACCCTCCTGGACTTTGTTGATTCCCTTGAGGTACTTGAAAGTTTCTATCATTTCCCCCCTGTCCCTCCTCTCATCAAGTGTATACATATTAAGCTCTCTCAGTCTCTCTTCATATGGTTTCTGATGCAGACCCTGCACCATTTTAGTTGCCTTCCTCTGGACTGCCTCCATCCTGCCTATGTCCTTACGGAGATGGGGTCTCCAAAACTGCACGCAGTACTCCAGACAGGGTCTCACCAACTGTCTATACAGAGGGATAACCACTTCCCTTTTTCTACTTGTGAGGCCTCTCCCTATGCATCCCAGTATCACCCCGGCTCTCCTTACTGACCTCTTACATTGCTTGCCCATCTTTAGGTCATCTGATATGACTACCCCAGGTCCCTTTCCATTTTTGTTGTTGTTAGTACCTCCCCTGCCATTGTGTACTCTTCTCTGTTTTTTCCCCAGGTACATTACTTTGCACTTATCTGCATTGAATCTAAGCTGCCATACATCTGACCATTCCTCCAACCTTGCCAAGTCCCTTCTTATCCTTTCCACACCCCCTTGTGTATCAACTCTATTATAGATCTTTGTGTCATCTGCAAAGAGGCATAGCTTTCCTTCCAGACCCTCTGCAATGTCACCTATAAAGACATTAAAGAGGACTGGACCCAGTACTGAACCCTGAGGTACTCCACTAGTAACCCCCCTTTCTTCGGAGTGAGTTCCATTTGCTATCACCTTCTGTGTCCTGTTGTGTAGCCAGTTTGCTACCCAGGCTACCACCCTGGGACCCACTCCCAGGCTGGCTAACTTGATTATTAATCTTTTGTGTGGGACTGCGTCAGATGCCTTGCTAAAGTCTAGGTAGGTCATATCCACAGCCCCTCCGTGGTCTATTACTTTGGTCACCCAGTCAAAGAAATCGATTAGATTCATCTGACATGACCTTCCTCCTGTGAATCCATGCTGCCTTGTGTCCTGTGCCTTGCTGACCTCTAGGTACTCAACAATTCTTTCTTTCAGAAGTGATTCCATCATTTCCCCTACCACTGAGGTCAAACTAACAGGTCTGTAGTTTCCTGCTTCTGCCATGCTTCCACGTTTGTGAAGGGGAATCACATCTATCCTCCTCCAGTCCTCAGATACCACCCCATCCTCCCATGATTTGTTAAAAATTGTGGTTAGTGGTGTCACAAGGTCCGCCCTTAGTTCTTTTAGGATTCTGGGGCGAATCCCGTCAGGCCCCATTGCTTTGTCCACCTTGAGTTTTAGGAGTTCTTTTAGCACTCTTTCTTCTGAAATGGAGTGGTGTCAACCCCCCTGCCCAGAGTGCTATTATTGTTTGGTTTAGGTAACTCCTCTTCTTCTTTTGTGAATAGTGAGCAAAAGTATTCATTCAGTATCTCTGCTGTTTCACTGTCTCCCTCTGTCCACCTCCCCTCTCTTTTACTAATCTTCACTATCCTTCCCTTAATCTTTCTATGCTCCCTAATGTACCTATAAAATGTTTTATCCCCCTTCTTAACTGGTAGAGGTGACAAAATCTTTTACAGATACATAAGCGAAAAAAGAAAGGCAAAGGGAGGGATAGTGAGACTGAAGGGGGAGGATGGGGGCCATGTGGAGGATGACAACAGTAAGGCTGATATACTGAACAAGTATTTCTACTCAGTCTTTACTGAGGAAAAGGAGGGTAATGGACCTGAAGGGAGTACAAGGGGTGGGAATGGTGCAGAAATGGACACAAGTCCCTTTACACAGGAAAGGGTCCTAAAGGAACTGGAAGGAATAAGAGTTAATAAAGCAATGGGACCAAATGGGGTGCACCCCAGGGTCCTAAAGGAACTAAGAGAGGTGGTCGCTGAACCTCTGTCAATCCTGTTTAGTTGATCACTGGAAACAGTGGAGGTACCCAAAGACTGGAGGATAGCAGATGTAGTCCCCTTATAGAAAAGCGGGAACAAAGAGGAAGCAGGAAACTACAGACCAGTCAGCCTGACCTCGGTAGTGGGGAATATCATAGAGCACTACTGAAGGAGAGATTGGTGGAACATCTGGTTGCCAAAGGACTACAGGACCCAAGGCAGCATGGTTTCACCAGGGGGAGGTCATGCAGATCAACCTCACTAAATTTTTCGACTGGGTGACAAGGGAGGTGGATCAGGGGAGGGAAGAGGATGTTGCCTATCTGGACTTCAGCAAGGCCTTTGACACTGTGCCACATAGAAGGCTATTAAACCAACTGGGGAATATGGGAGTGGGCAGGACAGTAGTCTGGTGGGTAGGTAATTGGCTGTGCGGCAGGACACAGAGGGTGGTGGTATATGGCTGTCACTCCACAGAGGGAAGAGAGGCCAGTGCAGTACCACAGGGATCAGTGCTCGGACCAGTCCTATTCAATGTCTTCATCAGTGACACTGCACAGGACATAGAAAGCAAAAGTTCCCTGTTTGCTGATGACATGAAGCTTTGTAACAGAGTACACACACCAGAGGGTGCAGACAGAATGAGGAGGGACCTGCAGAAGCTTGAAGAATGGTCAAGGGTTTGGTAGCTGAAATTCAATGCAAAGAAGTGCAAGATAATGCATATGGGGCACAAAAACCCTGGCACAATATATCAGTTGGGGGGTGAAGATATAGCATGCACCAAGCAGGAAAGGGACCTTGGGGTTATCATCTCTGATGACCTCAAGTTAGGGAAACAGTGTGACAAGGCAGCAGGTAAGGTAAATAGGATGCTGGGATGCATAGGCAGGGGCATCACCAGCAGGAAAATGGAGGTCATAATTCCACTATACAAGACACTATTGAGGTCCCACCTGGAGTACAGTGAACAGTCCTGGAGACCTCACCTATTTAAGGACATAGACAGGGTAGAGAAGGTTCAGAGGAGGACAGCAAAGATGGTACAGGGATTGCATCACAAGTCCTATGAGGACAGGTTGAGGGACTAGAATATGTACTCCCTGGAGGAGAGGAGGGAGAGGGAAATATGATAGAGTTATACAAGTACCTTAGAGGGAGGAACAGGGTGCAGGAATACACTATTTTCCAGTGAAAAAGATGTTCCAGGACTAGAGGGCATGGGTTATAGTTGGAGGGAGGGCGATTCAGAGGAAACATGAGGAAGAATTTCTTCACAGAATGGGTGGTGGACAAGTGGAAGTGGTGGTAGCTGAAACAATCACAGGATTTAAGAATGCATGGGATAGACATAAGGGAATTCTGGAAGTCAGGGGTAAGGGGCAACAGACTTCTAGGAAAACATCAAGTGAACTTACAAGCTCAACTGGGCAGCATGGGTGGGTCATACGCCCTTATCTGCCAGCAGTGTCTATGTATCTATGCATCTATATAATTGCCAGTGCATTGTCAACTGTAAAAAACAATGCTAAACCACTTCACTGATTGGACAGTTTAATATATTTTGTACTGCACTATTAGGCAAGGCAATGCAAAGTTTATTTATTTGCCATCCATTCCCGGAGGCTCTGGCCACTTTACATAAAATTATAAACCGGGAGTAGAACATACACAAATACACAAAAATACAATAACACACAAAAACAACTTTAAGATCAATAAATAATTCAGTTCAGCAGTCTACATATCATATTTAAATAACTATGTCTGGAATGCCAATGAAAAAAGATGGGTCTTTAGGTGGCCCTTAAACACCTTGACTGACTGACGGGGCCTCTGTGATGGCTGAAGAAAGTGAATTCCACAGGATGGGGCCAGCGATCGCTAAAAGCCCCATCACCGGTGGTTTTAAGCCTCATCCTGGGAATCACAAGGAGGCCCTAGAGGAGGAATGAAGGGAGCGGACTATTAGTTTGGTTTGACAATACCTCCCTGCCACAGACCCTTGCTGTTTACAGTCTTGGAGTCCACTGGTTTCAGGTAGGTCACAGGTCCTCTTTGACTAGTGTCTACATCAGTTTACACACAACAGAGGTAAGAGTGACTGGCCTGAAATTTTATGGGTCCTTCCTATCCCCTCTATTGTGGAGTGGAACCACGTCTACTATCCTCCAGTCTCTCAGAACCACTCCTGACTGCAGTGCAGTGAGTGCACTCCAGACTGCAGTGAGCTTTTGAATAGCCCTGCCAGGGGCTCAGCCAGCATCAATGTTCAATTCTCCGAGCACCCTCTGGTGTATTCCATTTTTGTAAATAAGCAGTCCCTGCTCAAAGGTACTTATAATCCTAGAGTTTACTAAAAAAATAAATAAATAAAATAAAATCTGGTTCTGGTGCCTTATCTACTTTCAGAGCTGCAAGCCCTTTTCTTACTTTTTCTACAGTTAACTCCATCATCCCCCTTTCTTGAATCCTCCTTGTTGCTGCCCTTATGCGAGTTTCTGGCAGAGGCCTGCTGTTCTCCACTCTGAAAACTGACCAGAAGTAGTTTTTTTCAAAATGGCTGACTTCTGTTTGTCAGCCTTTGTTACCCCACTCCCACTTTGCAAGCCTTACAATTCCCCTTCTCATATTCCTCTTTTCCCTAATATACTAGAACTCTTTTCCCCCTCCCATGACTGTCTCCACAATTCTTAACTCTCTGTCTGCCTTTGTAACCCTGACCACCCTCTTGGCCTCCTTCATCTTGGCCTGGTACTCACTCCACTTTCCATCCCCCTGATTCATCTTGTATCTAATAAAGGCCTAGTTTTGACCCTCAGTGCCTCCTTTACCTTCTGGGAGAACTAGATTGATCACTTGTGTTTGCTATGCTTGGTACTTGTTCTCAAGTGTAATTTAGTTGCTTTGAGAGTGACCCCTTTCATTTCTCACCACATCTCCTCCACTTCCCTACACTTCTTGTCCACTCCTACCAGTTGTCTGCTGGCTAATTGCCTTATCTGGTCAAAATCTGCTCATTTAAAATCCAGAAGCACAGCCTTTGATGAGGATATACCTTTACACAGGGCCAATTCACCCCATATCATGTTCCGGTCACTAGACCCAAATGGTTCCCTATCCCACACTCTGCCCACCATTTCTGAGTTGGTGAGTACCACAGTGAGAATGGCTGCCTGCCTTGATGATTCTTTGACAAGGTGTACCATTAGGCAGTCCTACAATGTGTAGGATCCAACACTAAGTCATGAATGGCAAAGGGAGCCACTGTTCCAGTACTGCAAAATGGATTCTTTAATTTAATATCCACAGTACAAACTCAATAAGCTTAGAGTGCTTAAATAAGAGGTGAACCCATATGCTGCAGCCTACACTTCTCTGCATTATGGTCGGTTTCCAAGCACCATGCTTAACTGAGCGGTCTTTGTTTCAGTGAGCCCTGCAATGTATCTAGCAGGACCTGACTTCTAGAGTGCCTAGCTGCTGGAATGTCTGAATCTGTGTCTGGCGGATGGAGATCACCCACAGGCACTTCATCCCCCTTTGTAGCCCCTTCTCAGTTTCTTCCAGTATCTCTCATCCTCTTTACTTCCCCTGTCCCAGTGGTCTATGGACCACACCCATGTATATGTTTTTCCCTGATGTTGTAAGCCCTACCCACAATGATTCTGTCTCCCTATCCTCTCTTTTGATGGACATGTCCTCTACAGACTCTGTGCCCTCATTGACATAGAGAGCTATCCCTGACCCTTTGCCCTTACCTGTATCCCTCCTATACAGGGTATACCCAAACACCAGATCCCAATCATTATTCCTGGTGGCCCACATCCTTGTAATTGCCATGAAGGCCAATCCAGCATCCTCCACCATCACCTGGAGTTTGCAAATTTCATTTCCTAGACTCCTGGCATTTAGGCATACTGCTTTCCATCTTGTGCACTTCCCCTTCTCCTTTTTGTCAGCTCCCTTCCCTAGCTGCCCCTTACACTCCTTAACTCCCTGGTGTTTTTGTCACTTTTCCTTACCTATTCCAGCCTCCTTCTTTGCTATTTCACTCTCTATCCCTCCCTTTTTCTGGGGAGTCCTGGCTAGGTTCTCCTTTCCCTCTCCATCCTCATGGGTTCCCCCAGCTTCAGTCTTCCTGTCTCAGTTTACAGTAAATGTTCATCTATGTAAACATCTAGTTTTGTTCAACTGCCCTTATCCCCTCTGTAGTCAGGTTAAGTCCATCACCCTTGAAAAGCCTTCTGTCCCAGACGTTCCCTCAGTCTCTAAAAAAATGGTACCCCTCCTCCTGACACCATCCCTTCAACCGCCAGTTAAATGCCTCATTCTCCTCCTCCCTCATCCTATTCTTCTACCTCTTCCATATCTAACCCCACACAGGAAGGACCTCAGAAAAGGCCAAACAGAAAATGCCTGTCAATATCCTGGATAGTAGATGCACCTGGAAGGCATCTGAGACATCTGACTAGCCCTCCCCTTTCCACTCCCCCATCACCTTCTTCACCCTCCCTTAGCACAGAGTACCCTACTATTAGGAAGTTCCTTGCTGCCTTCTCCATGCTTCCTTCACTGGGTGTCACCTTGTCATCCTGATCTCACCCCATGACTGGCATACACACACACACACACACCCTGAGGGAGTCAGGTACCTGTGCCATCTTCAGTGGTACAAATCAGTTTGCAGTTGGCATTGATGGGTCTTGAATAAGGACACGCTAGGGATCAGGGGAGGAGAGGGGTCCTCAGAAATGGAGACTGCAAGGAAGGAGGGAGAGGCCCTAGCCCAAGAGGACATAGCTGCCAGTGGGGGACTCTACAGTGAGGGGCATAGAGTTGGAAGCTGGGGTGCTGAAGAATAGGGAGGTGAAGTGCCAGAGAGGGGTCTCAGCTGGGAGGGACAGAGAGCTTGTCCTGTGGAATGCTAGGCCAGTGGGATCTGGGAAGGAGCTGGATGTCATTACCCATCTTGGACAAGAGATGGTAGGGGTAGTAGAGAGAAACATCAGGAAGCTGGGGAGGGACCTCAAACAGATAGCATGAACAGTGGCATTTTGCAAGCTGCTACCTGTGAAAGACAGGGGACAGGCTAGGGTACTGCACACCAGTACCTTTAATGACTGCTTGAGGCATGGTGCATGAAGGAGGGCTTTAGCTACATCAAGGACTGTGGACAAACCAGTGAAGATGTGGGCCTTTATAAGGGGAGATGGCCTGCATCCTTATGGAAAGGGGATCTCTGTCCTTGGTGGGAGGTTGAGATGCTACTTGGATGAGCATTTACATAAGTCAGGGAAGGTGGAAGAAAAGAGAGAGGCAACAATTGCCCACCCCCCTCCCCAGATGGTATAGTGACAAAATGAGAGGGCCCTGAGGGTGAAAACACATCAAACACAGGGACTCAATAAGTCAGGAACAGGAATACAAAAAAAGAAAAGGGAGATACAGCGTGGGTAGGGGAGAGAGTGGTTTAAAAGGGACCAGACATAGAGAAAGCAAACTGGGAGGGGGTGAGTCAGAGGAAGCTTTGGGTAACATCATAGGCAGGAAGGGGAGGAAGACACAGGGCATCTGGCAGAGGGGTAAGGCATGGAGAGTCATGTGTGCTAATGCCAGGAGCTGAGGAAACAAATCCTAGATTTAGCGACTATCATGGCGGAGGCTAATCGTGCTCTAGACTGGGACATGGCCATGCTGGGCTACTGTATATTAAGGAGAGACAAGGCAGGGAGAATGAGTGGCATTATGTGTGAGAGAGGGAATTAAGACCACTGAGGTGCTGCTGCACCAAGGTGAGAAGGTCTGGAGGTGCTGTGGGTCTTCTGGAAAAGAGTCTCTGGGACTGCTAGTCATACCAGGGTAGTGTACAGACCTCCAGCACAAGGGGAGGAGATGGACAAGGCACTAGGTCAGGCCATCATTGGGATGGCAGGAAAGAGTGAGGTGCTGCTAGTTTTACATTTCAATCTGCCAGATATGGAGTGAAACTTTCCAGCTGCAGTTTTGGCAAGGAGCAAGGTCATCCTTGACTCCTGACAGGAAGCTTTTCTCAGGCAGCTAATAAAAGACCCTACTAGGGGTAGGGAAGTGTTGGACTTAGTGATAACAAACAGGGACAGTATTACAGATGTCAAGTGGGGGAGTTCTCTAGGTATCAGTGATCACAGTACAGTGTGGTTCAACATAAGGAAAGGAGCAGAGGCAAGCCACGCAAGGAAGAGGGTCCTTCACTTCACAAATGTGGATTTTAAAGAAATAGGAAATTGTCTCAGAAAATGTTCTGAAGAGGGGATTGCCAGGGAGGTGATGAGGCAAATGTTCTGTATTTGATGATAGCAGTGTGTTTCAATGATTATTCAACCATCTCTACCTGCAGCTGGATTGTTTTGTGTTATACCTTTGACCCCACCATTAAAAATGTCCTTCTACCTTACCCCTCTGCCAACAGGGCAAACCAAATATAAAGGTTTTCTTTTGTACTGGAGGAGTTAGCAGAAACCCAATATATTGCTAATGCTGACCTCCTTCTCTCCAGTGTTTCTCCTTGACCTGTTAGGTCTTCAACCTTCATAATGCTGCACTTATGGTTGTATTATTCCTACACTAATAATCATGACAAATTATTGTTAAGGGAGTTTACTTTTTAAGCACTGCATTGCTTCTATGCTGTATTGCCTGTAGTTCATCACCGTTCTTATCGTTCTTCACTGTTCAGTCTATTTGTGTATTTTTGTATCTTGTGTATGTAGACTCCCATGTACCCCCTCCCCCAGGTCACATTGGAAGAAGAGCAACTTGTTCAGTGTGCCTTCCTGGTGAAACATTTGCAATAAATAAATAAACATTGGCAAACCAAATTCATTCTATTAAAATAATGTGAGTGTGTCTTCCACGGGAAGGGGAGGTTCCTGATAATTTATTTTATCCCCTCTAGTGTTTCCTGCGCTCAGATTGCTGAGCAGTCCTGTTACTGTGCCTTGATTACAGCCTTTTCAATTTGCACATTGTTCATTAGAGTAGTTGGCATCAATGAATAAATAAGCATAGGAACTAAAAGAGCAACTGATGCCTCTGGGAAAACGTATTTTCATATATACTTCATTTCAGTTTCTCTTTTTGTTATTCTCTATTAGCCCCTTTGCATGAAAACATGAATTAATAATTTATTTATTTACTTTTACATTTGGTTTACAATGCAGGATAGGACCGATGAGAAAGACTCTCATTTACTGTGAAGTCTCAATTAATGCCCCTTAAAATTCATCTGATCCTGTTGCTTTTTGTCCAACTTGACATCATAGGGCCCGATTCTCAAAGACCCTAGCACAGCGCCAGGGGCTTGAGCTACAAGGAATGGCACAAAGTGCTCCTTGTGCCAAATGATGCATCAGGAACGATTCCCAAATGCAGCCTATGTCAACCACAGGCTGCCTGCCTCAAACAGGGCTTGTGCCGCCCTTGCACCACAAAAGGGGCTGCAACATGGTGCCAGGGCCTGTGGTAGACACAGGCTGCTAAATCCCCTAAACAGGGATTCTCAAAATTTTCCCAGAGGGCAAATTTCTAAGTACCATTAGACCAGCCAGGGCAGCCATACAGCTATGTCCTGGAGCAGTCCCTGGTAGAGTAGCAGACTGCCTCAACCCCGATCCCCTATTATTACAAGAATAATATTTATTTCACATTTGGTTTACAATGCAGAATTGGACCTATGAGAAAAAGTCTCATTTACTGGGAAGTTCTGATTAATGCCCCTTAAAATTCATCTGATCCTGTTGCCTTCTTTCCTACTTGAAGTTATAGGGCTCGATTCTCAAAGCCCCTGGCACAGCGCAAGGGGCTTGTGCCACAAGGAATGGCACAAAGTGCCCTTTGTCCACTGGGAAATCCTGATTAATGCCCCTTAAAAGTCACCTGATCCTGTTGCTTTTTTTCCTACTTGAAGTCATAGGCCCACTTCTCAAAGCCCTCAGTGCAGTGCACGGCTGCCCATGACTTTCAGCAACCTATCCAGGTGCACCCTCTGTTTGGCACACCGCTACGGTTGCTGCAAGCCATGGGACTTTGTTGCAGGGATCCTACCCAATTGAGAATCAGGTGCAGGGTCCCTGGGGCACTGGCAATCAGTGCAAGCCGCCTTTGGCAAAGCTTGTGCCAACTTTTGAGAATCAAGCCCATAATCTGCTTGTAAACTGGGCCCATGGGGGGGTCCACCCAAATGAACAAGAGTGGCCATGACACAGTTCTTATGTTGATACCTTCAATGGAATTATAAGGGGAGGATTTGGATGTTGGGGAACTCACTGCTACAACCCCTTAACACTCCATGTACCCTTGGCAGGTAAGATGCATATCAAGACACACTCACATCCAATTTTGTGACTCCTAACATAAGTCCCAGAAGACAAGAAACACTCACCTGCCACATTGCAGTTGAAAACAGACATGCTGCATAATAACTGAACCACAAGAAAAATCATTCAAGACTGACCTGGAATGGAGGTGCACTTGTTATTAACCAACAGATATGCCCTGAGGTGGACATGCAAACAAATTCAGTTACCAAAGTTTGTTCAAGAGTGCTTTCGACTCAGTTGTTAAGCTCCCAGTTCATCTTGCATCTGAACATAGTCCTGATTTCAAGCTCCATTGAAGAGCACTGGGTCAGAAAATATCCAAAACAGTAATCCTTTTCCCCTCCCAGACAACACAAAGGGGAACAGTCTTGTGATGCGCTGCTGCCACTGACCAATGGAGCAACACCTGTGGCAGATAGAGTCCCCTGCCAGATGCATTCATCACTATCTTCAGCAGCAGACTGCTTCCCCAATCCATTCATGTTTCTGTTGAGAGACCCCCAAAGCAATCCCCAGTCCACCAGTTTACACACAGATACATAGAAACATGGGATCTGTTGGCAGATAAGGACCACTTGGCCTACCGTCTGCCCAGTTTTCTTTGCTTGTACGTGCTTGTACTATAACCACAGATTCTACCTGATCTCCAGTGGTATGCCAATGGTAGGTCGACACCGCAAAAGTGAAGACCAGCACAGCGACAGATTTCTCCTGAAATCATTGGGTTGCTGTTCTGGTCCCTGCAGACATCGGCATTGCATCTGCCAGTGTTGCACCCCCTCCCCGATACAACTCCAAGTCGGAGTTGTATATCTAGAGACCGGGGAGGTGGGGGGGCAGCCCCCCCGATGTAAACATGCCAACATCCCTGACAGAACAATGCTGACACTCTGCATTGTGTCTGTCGCTGTGAGGGATGTCGGCATCCACGCTGTCGCAGCACTATAGGTAAATCATCTCCAGCTACACCCTCCCACACTTTCCTACCAAGACTCCTTTGTGTCAATCCTATGTGAGCTTGAAACCCACCACTGTTTTTGTCCCCACCACTTTCACTGGAAGACTGTTCCAGGTATCCATCATCTTTATTTATTTTTATTTATTTATTTATAATTCTTTCAGTGAAGTATTTTCTCACAGCCTCCCTAAATGTCCCCTCTTCCAGCTTCATTGCATGTCCCCTTGCTTTTATGCACCTCCTCCTCTGAAAATACTCCCCCCTTCTGTATCTTATTCACCCCTTGAGGTATTTATAGACACATACTGTCGAAACATAGAAATTGTTGGCAGATAAGAACTGCCAGGCCCATCCAGTCTGCCCATATATCCTACCTTTATTAGCAGCCTCTTTAGCCCCTCATTTCCACATTTAGGGTTCCCTTATGCCTATCCTATGCATGTTCGAATACTCCCACTGTGCTAGCTTCCACCACTGATTGGTCTCTATCATGCCTCCCTTCTCTCTTCCAGGGTGTGCATATTAAAATCTCTCAGTCTTTCCTCTTAGGGCTTTTCGCACAGCCCTTGCAACATTTTCATTGTCCTCCTGTGGATAGCCTCTGCCCTGTCTATGTCCTTCCTGAGACGTGGTCTACAGAACGGTATTCCAGGTGGGGTCTCACCAACAGTCTATACAATGGTAGCACCACTTCTCTCATTCTGCTGGTGATAACCTTTCTGTGCACCTCAGCATCTGCTAGCCCTACCTACTACCTTGTTGAATTGCCTCGCCATCTTGAGGGCATCCAGTATGATTACTTCAAGGTCCCTTTCCTGTTTAGTAACCATCAGTACCACTTCCCCCATTTTGTACTCTGTGTCTGGGTTTCTGTAACCAAGGTGCATGATTTTGCACTTTTCTGCATTGAAATCCAGCTGCCATACTCTAGACCATGACTCGAGTTTTCTCAGATCTCTGCACATTCTCTCTACCCCCTCTGGAGTGTCTACCTTATTGCAGATTTTGGTGTAATCTGCAAAGAGGTAAACCTTCCCTTCCAGCTCTTCAGCAGTGTCACTTATAAAGACATTAAATAGCACTGGTCATAGTACAGAGCCCTGAAGCACACCACCAGTCACTCTCCCCTTCTCCGAGTGAGTGCCATTTACCACTACACTCTGTCGCCTATCCATCAAACAGTTTCATACCCAGTGTATTACCCTGGCACCCCCCAACTGCCCAGTTTCTTTATGAGTCTCCTAAGTGGGATGTTGTCAAAAGCTTTGCTAAAGTCTAAGAAGGCCATGTCCACTGCCCATCCCTGACCTATTTCCCTGGTCAGCAAGTCTAATAAATCGATCCAGGTTGTCTGACATAACCTCCCCACATGAATCTGTGTTGCCTTGGGTCTTGTGACCCACTGGATTCAAGATACTGCACTAGCCTTTCCTTTAAAAGCATCTCTACTAGTGGCCCAGTGGTGTAGAGTACAGAGGTACTGAGGAGCCAAGTTGGGGAACACACTTGGACTGCCTTGGATCAGCTGGGGGGGGGGTCTGGGAGAGGACTGAGTGGTCATTAGGCAGCTCTCCTTTCCCAGACTGAGGAAGTTAGTCTTCCTGTCCCTTCACTGCCACTGGGTACAGGCTTGGTGGTAGTATCTGGCAAATTGGGGGCTGGTGCTTGGCCAGTTGGGTGAAGCAGGGTCTTCACTGGGTGCAGCTTGCATGCGCACCTCCACGCGCATGTGCATCCATGTTTGCAGAGACCCCAGGGACATAAGGGGAGAAAAAACAGGAAAAACACTATGTCCCCCCCATCACTGTATGTCTTGGCCCCCAGGGTAGCCCCCTTGGGGCCCGATGGCAGGAGAAAGGTGGCAGTGGGAGGACAGGCAACTATATGAAAAAAGTGTCTTTATTAACTTCCCCACCACTGATGTCAGATTGACCAACCTATAGTTGCCAGCCTCCTCCCTGCTGCTGCTTTTATGAAACTGGACTACATCTGCCCTCCTCCAATCCTCTGGAATCACTTCACAGAGGTACCTCTGGATGCCAGGGATTGTATAGGATCTAGGGCCAGAGATCGGGTGGGGGTTGTGCCACCAGATGTGTGCTCACTGTAGCTGCTATGGCAGCCCTCTGAGGAGGTGAGAGGAGGGCTATTCCAGTCACCATAGGGGGATGCCCCGCAACACCCCATCCTGCTTGGTAAGGGGGGGTTGGGTAGGTGCTGTGCTGAATGCGTGTGGGTAGGTGGGGGACTGCCAGTCCGCTAATGTGTATCAGTGCATTGTCAACTGGCATTGGGGGGTGGGGGCAAGGGGTACCACTGGATGCCATGGATTGTATAGAGGACAGGGGCTAGGAGACTGGGATGGTGGAGGGTGCCAATGGACACCAGGGCTATGGTGATACACACCTGTACAGGTGAACAGGAGGTAGGGGGTGCCATGGGACTCCAGGGACCATATTGCAATTGACAGGATGGGTGCTTGTGGTAAGGGCTACTAGTCACCAGAGTATATCTTACCATCAGGGGGACAGGTATGCAAGGGGGACCAGTAGACAGCAGGGACTGTATTCACGGCAATGGGATGGTTGTTCAGGACAGGGGGTGCTGCTAATCACCAGTGATGGGCATAGCATACAGAACTGGTACTTGGAGGGTGGGGGATGCCACTAGCACCATTAAGTCTTTCACACTAACCGAGGTGGGGATTGGGGGTGAGGAGGGTGCCACTAAACACCAGGGGAACCTTTCACTGAATGGGACAGGGGATTGAAGGGTAGAGGTGGTGACAACAGACACAAGGAACTGACATTCATGGACCAAGATGGGTGATCAGGTGGGTTGGGGAGGGTTCCACTAAGAACTAGGCAAGGGCTGGACATGTGTGGGATGGGTGTTTGGGTGGTGGTGGGTGCTGTTAGCCACCAGGGATGCCATCAGAATGGGTGCAACTGGGTCACCACTTTGAATGCAAATGAGCCCATAATGGGCATGCAAATTATCCCTTAGTGCCTTGCATGCCCAATGGGCTCAGTAGCATTTTGCGGCTGAATATTACTTTGTGGCTCTTAGTGCTATCTGCTTTGGGAGCACAATTCCCTATGAGCCGAATACAGCCCAGGTCCATTCGGGGCAGCGCAGCTTACTTAGTGCTATATAGACATGGGCCAGTATTCAGTTGGATAATGCAGGTGCATTTATCTGACTGAATATATCAGTCTCTGGGTCGGGCACAAGTGCAGCACAAACTTTTGCACTTTTTTGAATATATGACCACGAATTAAAACTGGGTCTGGCAGTATAGCCTAGAGGTTAGAGTAATGAGCTGTGAATGAGCTTGATACATCCAGAAGACCAGGGTTTGATTCCCACAACCTCCGCTTGCATACTGTGTGACTCTGAGCAAGTCACTTAACCTCTCCAGTGCTCCCAAGTCGGCCCTGAAAACAGGCACTTGTGCCTAGTGGGCCTTACCCGGCTACCAAAGACTAAAATAAAATAAAACTGAGAAAAATACTTAATTTATTTAAAAACTTGTTTACATTTATAAGTTGGGGATCATGGGAGGAAATAATGTTTATTATTATTTTTTTCAAATGTAAGGTAGTTTTATTTTTTAGGGCCTTGTTGAAGGTTTTCATTTTTTTTTTTATTTCATAGATTTTTATTGGGTTCATTATACACATACAATTAATCATCAATGTACAGTGTTTACAAGGTTGCAGCACTTAACATCTAGCCTTGGAACATATTCATTGCAATTATCCAATATTACAGTCTAGCTAAATTGAATAAAATACTTATCACCAGTCCGGAACAGAAAAGGTGGCTCTGGGTCACAGGTGTGATGCGGTTAAACTAGAAATACATATGAAATTAAGAAAAGACCTTGCCACACAATGCATATTCCATCAAAGAGAATTTATGTAGAATACAGCTTCACAGAGTGACTAGACAAGCAGCTGATGCTAAAGAGAGAGCCTAAATGTTTCATATAGCCACGCTCTCTCTCTTGACAAAGCATGGCTGCGCAAAATGTCAAGGCTCTCTCCTTCAGGTTTGCGGTCTGTTCACTCTGTGATGCTGCATTCTAAATAAATTTACTTTTTGAGGTGGAAAACTAGGTTTGCTGGCAAAGGCACCTAGCTTCACCTGAACTCTTTTCTTCTAGGTTTGCTTGTAAGGACAGAGCAAGGAACAACATTATCAGAGCAAGGATAAAGATTATGGCCTCTTGGCTAGGCAGATTTACTGTGTGTTACTAATTTCTTTTGTGCTCACAGATTTTGTTACCGTTTTTTGCTTACATTTTACTGCTTTATTGTTCTCCGATTCAAAATGCTGTTGCAGGGCATACTTTCTGCTGCGTTATTACAGGGTGTGCCTACAGGTTTGTTACTGTTTTGTGCTTACAGATTACTGCTGTAATCTTCGCTGACTCAAATTGTGTTTTTGCAGGGTATATCTCCTGTTACTGCTTTATTTTTCTCTGTAGTAAAGTGTTTTTTCCAGGGTATATCTTCTGTGAAATTGTTACAGGTGGTGCTTACAGGTTTTACAGTTTTATCTATGATTAGGCTAAGCTTTCAGGGCTACTGCATTTGTTGTTGGTTAATTGTTTCTGCTCTTACCTCCTTGTTTCTTTAGTCCGTGGTTCTTCTTTTTTGACAGGGGAAGGGCCCAACCACCCATCCCCATCCCCAACCACCCCGTGCTACACTCCTTTTGTAAAGTAGCACAGTCGTGACATTTCCTGTAGCAAAGCAAAAAGAAGAGGATCAGAGGGGTATCCACACAGTGATCTCACTTACAGGGGAACAAGTAATTTAACTTGTTATAGAAAGTATTACAAAAACAAACAAACAAAACAAAACAACAAAAAAAATCTAACTTTTTTTTTCTCATTTTCCTTCTAATTACTCGGACTAGGTTATAAACTCGGCAGCTCAACTGGAATGGATATTATTAACTACAGGTACTGTGGGACACTTTTCAAAAGTGCAGTTATACAGGATTTAGGATGCTGTCTAACATGCTGGACCATCAGAGATCTAAGGGCTCAACTCCAGGCAGCATAGGCAGAGACTGCGTGCCTCAAATCACATATTCAAGGAGGAAATATATTACAAGAACCACTGCCATTTCCCTAACATACAACTGAAGCACCTCGACCACAGAGTATAGTTGGTCTGGGAGGTTGGCAGGTGGTTAGGAGGAGCAAATCGTGTGCCCCATCACTTAATGCTCACTAACATATCACCTCCACAAACCATATAAAAATTACAAAGAGTTATCTGCCTCTATCTCCAAAATCAAATAAAGGGGCAGAGGACACTACAGAGCAGGACACGGCAGCTCATGAGCTAGCACTACAGAACTCACCCAAAACAGGAACTAAAACAAAAAAAGGAAAAAGGAAATCCAAAAAACTTCAAATCATAGGAGACTCCATGATTCGGGAAGTTGATACCTACCTCCAGCAGGGGGTAATGGTCAGATGTCTGCCAGGTACATCAACATGGAGAGACACTGACCACAATGATAAAATCATGCAGGAAGCAGGAGAAAACATCAATATCCTGGTACACATAGGAATTAACGATCTTGCCAGCCGCTCAGTTGTGAAGACCAAGGAACACCTGACCAGGCTGGGAGACAAACTGTCATCCATTTCAGTCAGCATCTCCTTCTCTGAGATCCTGCTGGTCTGGGAGATAGGAGCAGATGGACAGAAGGTCAGAGAAGGGGAGACAGGGGAGCTAAACATGTAGCTCAATGACTGGTGCCAGGAAAAAGGACACAAATTTGTAAGTAACTGGCAACAGTTTTGGGAGCAAACGTTCTTAAAATTTGTTGGCCTGCATCTCACTAAGGAGGCAGTCAGTGCATTGGGGCAGACATTTGATGTCTTTACAGAGAGGGGTGCAGCACCAGATACATTGAAAAGGAAAAACACCCTTCCCCCCTCAGCTAGTGATCAAACAGGAGTTCAGCATGTCTGTAGTTCATTTGCATCACCAGGTAAGGAAAAAGGTCCAGCTCCCCATACGATGCGCAGGGGAGTTGCTGGACCTCGCCCAACAAATAACACACCAAAATTTGACCAATGGAAAATCATGTACACTAATGCTCACAGTCTGAGAAACAAGAACCCAGACCTGCAGGCAACAATGACAGATGCTAAACTGGACATAGTAGCCATTAGCGAGACATGGTTCACCAGTAACCACACTTGGGAGACTTCAGTACCCGGCTATGTACTGTTCAGAAGAGACCGAGGTACAAAAAAGGGGGAGGGGCATTGGCCCTTTATGTCAATGAAAATATCAAAGCTACAACAATTCAGAATACACATAAGGAAACAGAAGAACTGTGGGTCACCCTAGAAACAGGAAATGGGACAGCCATATGAACTGGGGTTGTCTACAGGCCTCCAGACCAGGGGAGGACATAGACACATTTCTGTTAGAAGATATACAAAACATGACAGTTAAAGGGGATGTTCTGATAATGGGAAACTTCCACATGCCAGATACAGATTGATCAATACCAGCAGGAACATCCACCAGAACTAGACACATAGTGGATTCCTTGCAGGGGAAGGGCCTCAAACAACTGGTACAACAAGCCACAAAAGACAGGACTATCCTGGATTTAGTGCTGACTAATGGGGAAAGGATTACAGTTATCCAGGTAGAAGGTCACCTGGGGACCACTGACCATCACATGGTATGGTTCAATTAGGCCACTAGAACTAAATCATCCCATTCTAAAGCAAAAATATGGGACTTCAGAGGAGCTGACTTTGTTAAGATGGCTAACGGAGTTAAGCTAGCCCTGGCAAGAAGAAATACAGGTGAGGGGGTACAGGCAAAGTGGGCAAGCATTAAGGATGCAATACTTGAAGCAACATCCTATTGTGTTAGGGAGAAAAACAAGAGCAAAAGAAGGAGAAAACCACATTGGTTTCCAAAAACAGTAGCAGAAAAGATCAAAGCCGAAAGGTTGACCTTCAGGAAATATAAGGGAATGTAGTAGGACAAAGACAGGGAGGCATACCAAACTTCCCTAAGGGAAGCAGGGAAGGCAGTAAGGCAGCAAAGACCCAAACCAAGGAAACACTAGCATGAACAGTAAAAGAAGGTGACAAGACTGTCTATAGATACATTAGTGAAAGGAAAAAGTCCAGAAGGGGTATTGCCAAGATCAAAGTGGATAAGGGGGAGTGTATGGAGGAGGACCAAGGAAAAGCGTCTATCCTAAATTGATACTTCTGCTCAGTATTTACTAGGGCAGGGCCCACAGCTCAGCACCATGAACACAGGTGGGAGGGAGGTGTGCACAAGTCCTTTCACAAAAGAAAAGGCCCTACAAGAGCTCACTAAGCTCAGGGTGGACAAAGCAATAGGACCTGATGGCATACATTCCAGGGTACTAAAGGAGCTAAGGGTGGAACCAGCAGAGCCATGATCAGAACTGTTTAGTAAGTCTCTGAGCACAGGAGAGGTCTCAGAAGACTGGAGAAGGGCTCATGTGATCCCGCTCCACAAGAGTGATAGCAGGGAGGAGGCAGAGAACTACAGACCAGTCAGTCTTACCTCAGTAGTGGGCAAGATTATGGAGGCACTCCTTAAAGAAAGAATTGTGCAACACCTGGAATCCATAGGAGCACAGGACCCAAAACAGCATGGGTTTACAACAGGAAGGTCCTGTCAAATTAATCTCATAGATTTCTTTGACTGGGTAACCAGAGTGGTGGACCAAGGGGGTGCAGTTGATGTTGCTTACTTAGACTTCAGCAAAACATTCGATACTGTTCCACATAGAAGATTGATTAATAAGCTGAGTAGGCTCGGGGTGGGTCAGAAGATGATCAATTGGATGGCAAACTGGCTGGTGGGCAGAAAACAGAGAGTGGTGGTACACGGTATAAAGTCAGAAGAGATACAAGTCACAAGTGGGGTACCTCAGGGATCAGTCCTGGGGCCAGTCCTCATCAATATCTTCATCAGTGACATTGCAGATGGACTGGAGGGTAAGGTTTGTCTGTTTGCAGATAACACCAAGATCTGCAACAGAGTAGATGATCCAGATGGGGAGGACAGAATGAGATGAGATCTGGATAAACTGGCAAAATGGTCGGAAGAGTGTCAACTGGAGTTTAACGCAAACAAGTGCAAGATCATGCACACAGGGAAGAGAAACCCTGAAGCCACCTATAGGTTGGGAGGGGAGTTGCTGGCAATCACAAGGGAAGAAAGAGACTTGAGCATCATAATCACAGATGACTTGAAATCATCCAGGCAGACCACTAAAGCAGTAGGTAAGGCTAGAGAGAAGTTGAAGTATATTACTAGGGGTATCACAAGTTGCAAGAGGGAGGTAATAATCCCTCTTTACAAGATACTGGTTAGGCCCCATCTAGAGTACTGTGTGCACTACTGGAGGCCACACCTGTGCAAGTACATTAACAAAATGGAGGCAGTCCAGAGAAAGGCAACCAAAATGGTGCAGGGACTGCATTAGAAAACATATGAGGACAGATTAACAGCAGTTAGTATGTATACCCAGAGCAAAGTAGAGAGAGAGGTGATATGATTGAAACATTCAAACATCTTAAGGGCATTAACAAGGTGAAATAATCTAACATCTTTCAATGTAAGAAAAATTGCAGGACAAGAGGACACAGCATGAGATTAGATGGAGGCCAATTGAGGGGTAATGTGTGGATGTTCTTTTTCCAGAAAGAGTGGTGGATGCATGGAACGGCCATCCTTAGGAAGTGGTGGATATGAATATAGTGCAGGGCTTCAGACAGGCATGGGATAGGCATAAGGGAGCAATACAGATGAGTATGAATAGATGGGCCATTGACAGAGCAAAGGCCTATGGCTCATTCATAAGGTAGAAAAAATGGGCAGACTGGATGGGCCTTGCGGTCCTTATTTGCCATCAGCTTCTATGTTTCTATGATGAAACTGGCATTGTGTGGTGAGCTCTTGTCATATTTTCATACTTACCATCAATACTAATTACTCTTTCAACTATTAACTGAAATGAAGGGTGACATATTAATTTAAACTAGTATTACTTAGCAGGTATGCTGTTTACACAGTGAAACCCCTACACTGATGGCAATGTCAGCACTGCAACCCAATCGACAGGCCTTCCATCGATCAGGATTTTGTAGTGCCAGATGTCTTGCCACCCCAGGAATTTTGCACTGTTTCCCATACACCTCTGACCTGGAGATGATTATATAAATTTTTGAGGGAGAGCAGAGGGGACAAAGCCCCTGCAAACAGCCGGGATGTGCCCCAGTGCATTGCCACAATTGGTCAGTAGGATTGCCTGGTGATGTGGTTGCCAGTTGGCAAATCCTTGTCGCTTTAAAGTCGGCCGACATCCTTAATGTCAAACCAGTGTTGTGGAACCCTCTTAACAAGGGTACTTTCTGGGTAGCGTAGAAAGTTGTTTCATACCTGTTCAAACATACAGAGGATTGTGTATGAGTAATCATGCACAACAGTGCTATTTTTCGATTGAGAAGTTTCCGTGGTAACAACAAACTTTCAGAGCACAGCTTGAGAGGTCTTATTACCATGGAAATGTCGAGATTGAAAAATAGCCATGTATGTGTACGGTTGCTCATACACAGTCTTTTATAGTGTATGGGCAACCATTACTTCAATCCTATATCCCAACAATGTCCCCCCAGTGTCTTACTGTGGCATGGTTGTTTCCAGCACCACTTACTTCCTCGCCAGCTCTTACCGCTGTGGCCGCCTTGACCGCGATGCTCTAAGTTGCTGTGCTGCAGTAGTGATGTAACTAGTGCAGCACAACAGCAATTTGACGTCACTACTGCAACACAAGAAGCTGATGCCAGTAATCGAATTCCATACGCAATAGCATTCCACCATACACTATAGACAAGCTGTCAGACATAATGTACTGTATCTAATTCTATCATAAAATACTAGTCCTGTCATACTGTATATTGTAGCCAGTCTTGAACTATGGGAATGTATGGTGTTCTCCAATGAGAAAGGACAAGTCTTTTGAGACTCACCCATGCTGATAATAACTACATATGCATATGTTTTAGTAAGAAAAAGAAGGAAGGAAGGATGAAAGACCACATAAAATACAAGTCATAGGGCTCGGAGTTATTTTTTTGCCTGTTACTTTAGAACAGACCTCTAGGATTTCAGCCCAGACTGAGTTAACCTTTTTGCAGTACCAGAGGACATGGGATATATTAGAATTGTCTTTTTGCTGTCTCCATGGTGCCAAGTGATGGGGTATCACTGTGGCACGGTGGTGAACCGGGTTCATGCCCTAAGCCCAGGTGTCAGGAATGGAGGCCAGCAGGGAGGGAGGGAGTTAAGAGCATCCTTTGGATGCTTCCTTCCTGGGGGAGGGTAGGTTATTGCAGATAGCTCTTGGAGCAGCTTCTGGTGGTGGCTTTGGTGATGCTCTAGGCTGCATGGGTGACCACACACAGCTGAACATCCCCACCAGGATGCCACAGCAGCTGCACATGTGTGATGTGGGTGGGGGCCCCAAAAAGCAGAAAATGCCACATTTATGCAGGATGCCACACACCACATGCTAAAGACCCGCACAACCTAAGCTGAGGTGCTCCCCAAGGAAACCGAGTAGACTACATCCTCTGGAGTCATCCCTGCCCAGCCTCAGGGCCCCGACTTGGGGGGCAAGCCAGGGAAGGACACAGTGGTGGAGGTAAGTCCTGGAAGGATGAGCTGGAGTACACAGCAGGGCTGATGAGGGCTGTTCTTGGTGGGAGCAAAAAAAAGAATTATTTGTGACATCTCCAGCATTTGTCACTTTCTAGAGTACCAAATTTCATTATACAGTTTGAAGCAAATAAGCTTAGTGCAATATTTTAAGCCAGCTTGCGTTCCCCTGAATTTCTTTCAAGCTATTATAAGTGTTTCTCCATACCCCAACCCCACCCACCACCACCACCACCACTTCTGGGCTTACCTTAAGTTCAAACCTGTTTTTCCCACCTTCTTCTAGATAGAACAATTAGATCCAGTTCTGGTATACTGAAAAGTCTCTAAAGTCTACCTGTGACACCATTACCTCCTGACAAGTTGAGTAACTGCTTTCAGTCTTTAGCCTGAGCATTGGAATGAAATGTTGTGAAATGTGGCTCTAGTGCATGCCTCAGTTGTAAATAGCTACAAAATTCCTGCCTTGTCAAATAGTGGTTTTCTTCAATTTCTAAATTTTTCATAGTACCTCTAGAAAGATCAAACACATCTTTGAGAGTTTTAATATTTTTATCCAATCAGCCTTTTTCCATCAGGGGTTTTCCCTCAAATTTAATCAAGGGGTTGTTCCACAGTGGAGTTAATTCACTAGAAAAGGAATGTCAATCCATATATTTTTGACTTGTTGAAGTGCTTTAGTTGTAAATGCTATGGTAGGGAGAAGATTAAAGGGACACTGTCAACCCCCTGTAGGCTTCAAAGTGTCTCTAGTTTAAAAAGCACATTTTATGATTATTGACATTCTATAGAGACTGTTGATGCAGCTGGTAGTTTGATTCAGATCCCTTTTTTCCTTTTAAAAAGTGAAAAATGGACTGCCTACCATACTGGTGTTACCACACCAAAACAAGTTTGTTTACGTTTCTTGACCAGCTCTCACTGCATCTTTCCTGGACTCAGGACACAATACAATCTAGCCACGCATTATGCAGTGGGGATAGAGGAGACTATTGTATCTCAAGTGGTTGCACTGTTTGAGAGTGTTTCTAATGTTCAGGAAATTTTCACTAAGAGTAGTTCAGTGATTTGAAGTAAAACAAAGCTGGGCATAGCAATACATTACCATGCATTTTGGTTCTAATAACCAAGGAGGCAGACAAATCAACCAGCAACATCAATGAATTTTAGAGACAGTAAGCACTTATAAAATCTGTGTTTTTACCTAAAAATAATATGATGCAAAACAGGTTAGTTTGTTATATAAATCATCCCAATCTCAAACATGCCTTATTTAGTGGGAGGAGCTCTGATTTTGACCATTTTAGCTCCAGATCAGATATTTTGCCAAATTCTTCAGTCACCCTCATTAGGTTATGAACTGAGGTGCCTGGATTCTGTACTGCCAGGAGCAGGCCATCTGCAAATGCTAACGTCTTGCAGCAATATTTGTTCAATCCCACCCTCTCTGTTTCATTTGATAATTCTTTCCATTCAAACTTTATTCATTTTTATACATTTACGAAGAGAAGATCTAGTTAGCATACATACAAATGATACAGGACCAACGAACAGAGGTTAGATCAACTCTTCCCCTTCCCCCCTCCCCCCCCTTTCCCCATTTCTTCACACAGGGTACGATATCCGGAGGAAAAGTAGAAGGATGGTAGACCTCTATGATGCCTGTAAGGAATACAATGTCAGCAAAGGGCCCCGGGTCTTCTGAAATTTCTGGGATTGATCATGTAGGCTAGCTATCATGTTTTCCAAATGCAGATTTGCCAACAACTCTTGCAACCATTCACTATAAGCAATGTCGGTTGAGTCTTTCCAATGACGCAAAACCAGATTTTTAACCGACATAGCTATAAGGGCTATATGAAATTTCCTGCTGTTAACTGTAACAGAGGAAAAATCTCCCAAAATGCAAATTTCGGGAGTGAAGAGGTCATTTAATCCTAGTAAAGGATCAACCCTCTGTCGAATCACATGCCAAAGGGGTGCTACTCGGGGACACTTCCAGAATATGTGCAGAAGATTCCCCTCTTCCTGATGGCAGTGAGTACAGGTACCAGACAACAGGAGTCCCAACTTAGCCAATTTCTGAGGAGAATAATAGTAGTTGTGCAAGATTTTGAACTGCATTAACCGGGGCTTATCGTGTCTAATATATTTGTGACAACTTGCCCATAAAGAAGGCCAGTTAATTTCCTGTTGGGGAAAAAGTGAGGCCCAAAATTGGGTCGGGCCAAAATAGTCTGGCCATTTCCAGTTATGCAGTATCCCGTACATCTTAGATACAACATAGTGGAATATACCATAGAAATCAGTTCTGTCCAATAGGACAATTTTGAGGACTGGAGGGACAGGGCCAGGGATTTCACCATCAGATGCCGTAACTGGAATATTTTGAAAAGAGCAGAATTGGAATATAGGCTTTGTGGACAATCTCAGAAGAATTTAACCATGAGACGTCTTCCAGTGAAAAACTAAGTGGACGATCTCCCAGCTGAGGGATCCACTTCAGTTGGAGAGGTTTGCCCTCGACAGTGAGATTGGGGTTCCCCCACCATGATTGAGAAGGATCTAATGTATGCTCGTATTTCAGAAAAGAGCATAACTGTGAATTAACTCTTATTGATACTGCTATAGGGCTGCCTTTGAGCGAGGGAGGTAGGGATTTTAGCCTAGTATGCAAAAGCGCCCTGGGAGATAGCTCATTAACCTTTATTAGGGTACGTTCAATTTTGAGCCATATAGGAGTGAAGAAATATGGAATTGAGGGGAGTTCAGGTGTGGGCCATCTCAAGTAGTTGTTCGCGTGACTAGCGCAGTAATATAGCCCGATGTGCGGGAGGCGGAGTCCTCCTTTCTCCTTGGGGGCTAAGAGCTTGTTATAACTTATCCGGGACTTCCTCGCTGTCCAGATGAAGTCTGAAATCATCTTATGCATCCTTTTAAACCATGCCCAGGGGATTCAGACATTTGAACAATTAATTAGATAGAATAACTGAGGAAAAATATTCATTTTAACTATGTTAATTTTCCCCCAAAGAGAGAGAGGGGGAGCAAGGCCCATCTTGTAAGATCTTGCCTAATGGCAGCAACTAAGGGATCTAAGTTTAGTTTTATAAATCGCCGGGATCTCTTGACATGTTAACTCCCAGGTATTTCAAGGATTTAGTCTGCCAAGAGAAACCCATTACTGAGGCGTCCATCTTTATCGCCTTGTAGTTTAAAGGGAAGACCACAGTCTTATCCTTGTTCAATTTGTAATTGGACAAGGAACTAAATTCTTCCAAGACTGTAATCAAGGCAGGAATGGACATCCTGGGGTGGGACAATTGTAAAAGCAGGTCATCCGCATAAGCCAAGACTTTTACATAGTGCTGAACCACTATACCCTGTATATCCGGATTCATTGTAATCCTGTGAATGAGAGGCTCTAAATAGATGTTAAACAGTAAAGGGGATAATGGGAAACCCTGTCTAGTTCCAGCATAAAGTGTAAAAGGGTCTGACATTGACCCATTGCAGACCACACGTGCAGTTGAAGATTTATATAATGCATTGATCCACTTCAAGAACAAAGGGGGGAATCCAAAGGCTTGAAGTGAATACAATAAAAAATTCCAGTCAACCCTGTCGAATGCCTTCTCAGCATCCAGAGAAACAAGCACAGCTGGGTAGTCAGCATCCCTGGTGGCCGAGAAGACATGCAATAGGGTCCTGAGATGGTCTACCAAGGATCTGGCCTTCATAAATCCCACCTGTTCTGGACCTATGATATCTGACAATATCGGACCTAACCGATCCGCCAGAAGTTTTGTGAGGATCTTAAGATCCTGGTTCAAGAGGGAAATCGGTCTGTAGCTGTGCGTCTATCAGGGGGTTTACCCTCTTTTGGTATTAGAGTGATTAAGGCTTCAAATAAGGACTTATCTAAATCTTGTCCTAATAGAATGTGGCGGAATAGAGCTAGAAGGGATGGGACCAACTGAGAAGCACACACTTTGTAGAAATTTGCAGAAAAACCATCAGGACCCGGTGTTTTATCTGCCGGGAGGTCCTTAATGACTCTAATTATCTCTTCTGATGTAATGGGGGCGATGAGTGCGGCCTTATGCTCATTAGAAATAGTGGGCAGTGAAAGATGAGAGGAAAACAGGGCCAGTTTTGACGATGATGGAGGTTCCTCCATCGGGCTGTACAACCTCATGTAATATTTTCTGAATTCAGAAGCAATGTCCGGTGGAGATATTTTCAAGGTATTATCTTCCATGGAACGGAATGAGGTGATGAATCTGTCCGACTCAAGTTGTTTGAGTTTGAGGGCCAGGAGATGCCCTGCTTTTTCTCCTTGGTCCAAATAAAGGGCTTTGGTTTTGAGGATAGAGAGTTCAGCCTTCTGTCTTAGTAAATTCAGATAAGCATCTTTTAACCTTACCAGGTCCTGTTTTACTGAGTCAGAAGACTGGGGTGATAAAGTACGCTCCAACGAGCGGATTTGGCATAATAGGGATTTAAGTTTCTCCTCTTGCATCTTTTTTCTATTGGACGCCAAACCAATCAGTTGCCCTCGAAGGTAGGCTTTAAGAGCGCACCATTCTATATCAGGCCTTCCTGTTGAATTGGTATTGATTTCGGAAAAATTGTGATGTGCTCTGCTATATATTTAATATTTTCTGGATTTTTAAGCAATTGGTTATTGACCTTCCATCGTCCACCTTTCATGGGGAGAGCTACTAGGGAGATCAAGCACGATACGGGCGAGTGATCGGAAAGGGGACCTGGAAGTATGTTTGCTTCCGACACCCCGGTGATCAAATTTTGGGAAATTAACATGTAATCAATACGAGAGGACGTATGATGGACCTGTGAAGTGAATGTGAATTTTTTAACTGCCGGGTGAAGGACACGCCAAATGTCAATCAACCCTGCACCGTCTAACAACTCCCGGAGTGCTCGTTGGGCTGGAGAAAGTCCTTTCTGGGGCCTGCTTGAGTGATCTATTTGTGGGTCAACAACCAGATTAAAATCCCTTCCTAGGATTAAGGGTGTATTTAAATGGGGCGAAAGAATATTTAGTAAGTGCATGAAAAAGCTGGGGGAGTCAGTGTTAGGGCCGTATACGCTAGCCAGTACAATGTCTCTGGTATACAGTTTCCCCTTAACTATAATGTAGCGCCCCTCTGGGTCAGGTATAATTAAATTGGAAGCAAATGGTATAGCTCTACAAATTAAAATCATAACCCCTCTACTTTGGGTATTGCCTTCAGCCGAGAAACACTGACCTATTTGTTGCCTGCGCAGCTTATTCGCCTCTAAATTTAGCAAATGAGACTCTTGTACCATAACTATATCCGCTGCCAGCATGTGAAGATGCTTAAGAAGTTGGTACTGCTTAAGTTTACGTCTTGCCCCTCTGACATTCCACGTGAGAAATCTCACGCGCCTGCCATGGAGGTTTACGATAATGAATGAGTGTAAGCTTTATCAGTGATCCTCAGAAAACAGTGCCTGTGTGAGAAATCCTCCCCATCCCCAAGGCAAACAAATCCCCATTATATCCGTACATGATAAACAATGACCTATAAGCCCAACCCACCCCTACCGTTAAGTCCACTCTTAGCCTTATGCCTCTTGCGCCACAACCACCCTCCCTCCAGCCCCCTCCTCGCTCTAACACAGTTGAAGAGTAAAAATCCCAAAAGTCTATCTGAGGTCAAACACCATAATACCCTATACCATTGCTAAGCAGGCAGAAATCTAAATCTGTTTAAAGTAACCAACTTCTACTGTGATTCTTTTACATCAGAGGTGATTTAGAGCTATGAACTTGATCCTTGGGGTCTAACTAACATTCTAATGCTGCTGATTAATTCTCTGAAAGTCTAACAAATCAACTATTAATATTAAGAATAACAAGACCTATACTAGAGATTGAACTAACACCTAATTATCTTGATAGAGCATTGTTCCCACCTATCAGTAACCTATAAAGCTCCTTCCCACTTGTGAAAAGACAAGGGAGAAGAAAAAAAGAAAATAAAAGAGAAATGGACGAAAGAAGGAGCTATAATAAACAACAAATGAGACCCTTTCTTATAGTTTAGAACCTGGCTAACATTGAAATTAGAAACACTCCTAGTCCAGAATTCTCCCTCTTACTCCCTTCGCTTCTTATTATGACAGCCCAGGAGGTCCCAAACCCGTTGATTCCGCAACATCCATCTGCAGGGATAAAATCAAAATACTCAGGAAAAAGGAGAGGAGAGTCCCAAGTCAGCGCTGGGATCCACCATTACAGCTACGATTCAGGGTAGTGTCCATCCACTGTGTTGAAGCTCCCTCTCATGGCGATGCTATGGAACAAAAGGCAAGTACTCTCACAAGGGGATCCACTCAAACTTTTATTGAACAAGTCTGGATTTTGAATTGAGGGTTGCTGGCCAAAAATGAGGAAATAGCCAGTCGATCTTACTCCTCGAACTCTCAGAGGGGCTGCCAAGAACAATGAAAACAGTTCTCCTATTTCAGCGCCACCCCTAGCCTCTTCCCAGCCCAGATTTGTGCACTAAAAGCGTCCTACTGGGGAGAACACTATCCCTCAGAGTCGGTATTTTCCTTCTTGGGGCTCGTCGATAGACAATAGGAGAAGTTTGTCAGAATTGTAGAGCGCAACCCACGCAGCGGGGCTAGCTTAATGTCCAGACCATTATTACTTGCAGGTCAATCACTTTCATCCGGATCATAAGGGACGTTTTAAGGAGCGCAATAGGACTTCAATACTCCCATTATAGATGTCTGAAACTGAGATTCTTATCCCCGGCAGAAACATTCCCCTGAAAAAATGTCTCTTTCACTTTTAAAGGGCTGCATTGCCCACATAAATCTTCCCAGTATCCCTTCAGGGACTCTTAAAGAGATCGCGGAAGGCAAGCTTGAGCTGCGAGGCTGCAGTTTCGGGATCGTCGAACGGGGTCCAGACTCTTGTGATTAAGACCTGAAGCCTGGTCGGATAGGCCACTCTAAATTTGATACTAGCTGCAATTAACTTCACCACCATTGGATGAAATGCCGCTCTTTTCAGTCGCACAGATGTTGGCAAATCCTGGGTTATTCTGAGTGTTTTGCCTTCCCACTTAATCTCCTGAAGCTCTTTACATTTTTGAAGGAGGTGTTGCTTTTCCAGAAAATTTAAGAAACGGAATATTAACAGGCGTGGGGGAGCACCGGGGGCTGGCTTGACACGAAGAGCCCGATGTGCCCTCTCTATGATATATTTATCGCCAAAAGGCGAGGGGCCCGCCAGCTTATGTAGCAATTTCTGTATGAATAACACCGTATCGTGCCCTTCCTCCCCTTCTGGGAGCCCGATTACCACAACATTGTTCCGGCGACTATGCCCTTCAAGGTCCTGTATCTTGAGTTCCAGCTTTGCCAGTCGCTGTCTACAAGCACTGAGCTCTGGGTCAAACTTATCTTGCTTCTTCTCCAATGAAGCGATTCGTGTTGAGTTATCAGAGGCCTTCTGAGAAACTTCTCTCAGCTGTGCTGTCATTGTGGCAAGATCCGAGGCAAGGTTGTGCAGATCCTCTCGGAATGGTTTAAATTCTTCTAGGAATCTCCGAAGGGTCAGCAGCTCGCTGTCCCCCGGCCGAGGCGGGAGCACTTAAATTTCGTCTAGAATCCGAGGCCCTAGGCTTCTTTGGGGCCTTTTCAGGCGTGACTGGCGGAGTGCGCTTCGGTAGCATTTTTTTGCTCTCTAGATCCATGTACTGGGACAAGTGCTATCTTCGGTACTTCCCTGGGTCTTCTGGTAGATTTAGGTTTCGATAGTTGAATTGGATGATTAGCAATTAAGCAGTAAAAGGACTTTTTGATAGTCGGGGGGGCCGGAGCTGTACGGGGAAGCTGCTACCCTGCACGACGCATCGCCGGAAGTCTCATTTGATAATTCAATACATTTAAGCAAGGGTTAAGCAGAGAGGGGTAAATAAACCCGAGGGCAAAGGACACCCTTTCCTAGTACCCTTCTGTAATTTTAAAGCTATTCCATTTGATAGAGTTTATAAGTAATGAGGCATTGTGTTTCAAATTTAGGGACAGCTATTCAAAACTTAGCCCAGGCACTAAAGGGTGTTTGTCCATGCTAACTAGATTTTGCCCACAATTTGCGGATGGTGTCTATATTCAGACACCCCCACAATGTAGGCAAAACTCATCATTACCTGAGTGCTAAGCTATCATTGTGCCCATGCAAATGAGGGGATCATCCCCTGCATACAAGCAGAGAGGGAGAAATTGAGAGGTTTGCAGAGGGGGTAAATGCCATCCAAACAAGAGCAAGTTACCACCTTTGCAAACCCCAACTTAAAGGGGCATGAGGCCCTGGTGGTGAGCAAAGGTACTGCAGCCAGCCACCCCTACTCCCCAGCTCTGGCCCCAGTAAAACAGTGGATACCATGGTGTCCAGTGGCACCCAATACCCTCCGATCCCCATTTCTGTAAGTGGTGTGTTATGCCCTGTTATGTAGTGGCGCCCCCCCCACCTACTGTTCACAAACTGCTGTAATTGTGTCAGTTTGCCTGGTGTCCAGTGGTCCCCCCACCCGCCGAGCACACCACCTGTCCCCCCCTCCTGTACCACAGAGTCTGGTGCCAAGTGCATGGCTGAACCCAAAGACCTTCAACTCACAGTAACTGATTTGTAAAGGAGCTGGTGATGCTTCTGCTGGAGACAATCAGCAGTACTACACATAATGGATTTACTTTATTGCTGTAGTGAAACAGGCCACTCCTGGGGCTCAGCAGCAGAACATCCTGTTGCCACTAGTCGGGTAGCATGCGAGGGATCGAATACCATGACCGGCACAGTCCTCCTCTCAGCACCTCAACCGGCCACCATATGGAATTTCAGGGAATGCGCATACTGTGTACCATAAAGGCAGTGCACGTACTGCCTACTGTAGACAGTACATGCACTCCACCTTCAGTACACAGTATGGGGGTTCACTATTATTCTATACAGTAGCTGGCCAAGATAGTTAGGGGAGGACCAGTAGACAGAATGCACACTCTCTATACAGTACACTACATGTGCATTATCTATCATTCCATACAGTTTTGAGCTGAATAACCTAGCCTTTGTTTTGGAAGCATTGACTAATAGTTTGTTAGAGGAGAACCAGTAGTGGGCCATACAGAAATCAGTGGTGAGGGTGGAGGACAGAGAAGAGGGGGAGCGGTAGCTTTGGGAGAGTATTAGGACATTGGCATAGAGGAGGAATTATCATGAGAGGCCCTCCGACGGGAGAGAGTTAATGAAGAGGAGAGGTCCAAGTATGGAGCCCTGGGGGACACTCACTGAGACAGGTAATAGGGGGGAGGCGACATCACCAAGGCAGACCATTTGGGTTCTACCAGAAAGGTAATTTGTGAGCCAAGCAGCGGAGGCAGAGGAGAAGCCAAGGGTGCCAAGTTTTGTTATGAGGATATTGTTATTAACAAGGTTGAATGCCTTGGACAAATCAAAAAACACTACACCAGTCAACTTCCCGCTGTCCATATTCCTAGGTACATGATCGGTAAAGAGGGCCAGAGCAGTGTTTGTACTGTGCCCCTTCCTAAAACTATGTTGCTGCAGGCAAAGGAAGTTGCATTTGGTGACATGGTCAGCGATTTGATGGTTTACCGCCTTCTGTAGGAGATTCCCAAAAATGGGCAGTATGGAGATAGGTCAATAGTTATCCATAAGGCTATGGTCACCCAATTTGTGAATGGGGACAATTTTGGCCTGCTTCCAGGCAGGGGGGACAGAGGCTATAGCAAGAGAGAGATATTAAAGATGAAGGTGAGTTTATTTTTATTTATTTATTTAACCAGGTATAGCACACTAAGCTGAAAGCTTTTTTACAGGAGTGACCTGGGAGCACAAGGAGGTTAAATGACTTGCTCAGGGTCACACAGTATGCAAGTGGAAGCTGTGGGATTCAAACCCAGGTCTGGTCTGCTGGATGTCACCAGATTTGCAGCTCAGAGCCTTAGACCGCTGCGCTATACTGCTTCCTCAACTGAAAGGCAATTTATATCATCGTGTAGTGCTCTAACCACTAGGTCACATGGTCTGCACAAGTAGTAGAGTAGATAGGCAATGTCATCGGCTGCTAGTTTTAAGAAACGGGGGGATAGACTATCTCCACCAGCACTCCCTCTTGATGGTAGGCTGAGGAGAAGAAGTGTCCCAGAAGGGGAAATGGTTTTGAAATAAAAAGGGGGCTCCTGGAAGTGGGACAAGGGGGTGTGGACAAGGGGATGGAGGGGCAAAGTTTTGCCAGGTAGTTGCTAAGATTGGAGAAATGGGCATCAAGTGCATTTGCAATATCTATGGGGTCTGTCGGGGAGCATTGTTGGGTGTTGGAAGGGGAAGGGGCCTTCTTAGAAGAGGGGGATAGCAAGGCATGTATGGAGTACCAAAAATGCCTAGGGTTACCTAGGTGCTTGGACTGGAGTGATTGGAAGTAGTTGAACTTCCTTGAGTGGATGAGGCACTTGCAGAGATTTCGCAGGTGACAGTAGTCATTCCAGAGGGAAGGGGACAGTGCGACTTTATAGGTGGCCCACTTGGTGTCCCGCTCCTTCATAAGTTTGAGAAGGTCAGATGAGAGCCAGCGAATGTCGCCTCTATGCACTCTGCACGCAGTGAGCGGGAAATCATGTCTTGGATGAGTGAGAGGGTGGAGGCAAATGTGTCCAGTGCTAGGGCACTGTCGGTAGCACTATAGAGGGTGGTCCAATCGAGTACTCTGCAGTTGTCCTGGAGCCTGAGGGGGTCATAATTATAAAAGTTGCGGAAAGTCAGGTGAGTGGGGAGGGGCCGAGGGGGTTTTGCCCGCCAGACACAATAGGTGGGGGGAGTAGTCACTAATGGCATCAGGCAGTGTGCTATCATGGGCAACTTTGTCAACTCGAATCATTAGGATCCAATCCAGAGTGGAGTGTTTATTGGTCCAAATGTTGAGGAATGTGTGCAAGGTAATTAGCTGGGTGAGATTACGTTGTTGTATAGTGAGGTTGCAGTCAGAGAGTGTTAGTGTCCCACCTGATATTAAAGTCACCTAATAGAAAGGTGTCTCTAGAGAGGTAAAGATGGGCAAGGATGTACAGGAGTGATGCAAGACTGGGGACACCACTCTTTGGGGCATTGTAGCAGCACCCAACAAGCAGCTTTTTATTAGAGGCAACTGTTAGTTCTGCTCCATGCCACTCAATAAGGAGGTCATTAGGGGACTGTCCAAGAAGCGTGGCAGAATAGGAGTTACAGAAGTACAGGAGTACACTCCCACTATGGCAGGAGGTAGTGCAATCACAGCAAAGGAAGGAATAAAAAGGCAGGGAGCAACTGTGATCCAGGGTGGAGCTCTAAAGGCAGGTCTTAGAGATGCCCAGTATGTCAGGCTTGTACAGAGTGACCCAGGCTTCAAGCGTGGCCATTTTAGGTACAGTGGTAGGCTCCTCACATTTAGATGTACAATTTTTAGGCTGTGTTTAATATCCCATAGTGGGTGGCTGTGGGATAGAGGAGTGTTTAAGGGGTGTGAGGTAGAGGGGCCAGGGTTGCTTTCAATGTGCCTGGAGAGTAGGAGGTATGCGGTATGGAAGTTGGATGGGAGGAGGATAGATGGAGATAGGACCCAGAGGGAGAGGGAAGAGAGGTGTAGGAAAAGGTGGTGCCAGTTATGAGAGCTGATGAAAGCCAGGGCAGCAGATGGGCAAGAATGAAGCAAGCCGCAATCTGGACTTGGCAAAATAGGAGCAGGGCAAAAGGTGAGTCAGGCAAGCTTCAGAGGGATTTGTTCCAAGGCTAGGACCAATGCACCAAAGTCAAAGGCAAAACAGAGACTGAGAAGTGTGCTGAGAGAGAGAAGCTGGGCTATGTGGGAGGGCATCACGGGAGGGGGGAGGGGGGAGAGTGGAGGTGGTGAAGGATACTGTTGAGGGTATGTGAAGGTTTTAAGGTGTATTGAAAATGGAGCGTGGACTAGAGGGAAAGTAGAAAGTGTATGCTAGCTAGTGCCACCTGTGAGTTGGAATTAATAGACAGGAGCAAAACCAGAAGCAGGGTGGGAAAGAGCAGAGCAGTAGGAGGAACCAAGAGCAGTGGGGAGGAGATGACTGAAATACTAGTAGAGCATAGAACTGAGTCATTTGCTACTAGTTGGGTGGCCTAGTAGTGAGAGCCGCCAGCTCTGGATGGTCCAGGAAACAATGACTAGATGTTTAAATCCCAGGGTGTGGGAAAGGGGATGGAGTGGAGGGAAGGCTGGAGAAAGGCTGGCTTCAGATGAAGTGGGGAGAGGAGCAGGAAGTAGGTATGATAATGGGAAGCACAGCAATTTATATTAAGAGTTTGGGAGAGGTAAAGTATGTAAGCAGCAGGGTCCTCTAGTGGCACAACAAAATAAGCAGCTAGTGGAGTTTGGGGGAGATAGAAATATAACATGCCGGGTCACGTGACAATCACATGACATAGGGCACCCATAAAGGAAATTCCCACCTAGGGTGGTAGGGTGAGTGAGGCAGCTGCTGTGCTAGCGGCGACAGGCTAATTCAGTCTTTCTGACTTCACGAAGCTGCAGTCCGTACTGGGGGGGGGAGGGTCTGAGAGCTCGTGGGTGGTGGGGTTAGAAAGCCTGCTGAAAGTCTTGACCCTCTAGCGCTTACTACCTAAGGATACAAACAAAGGAACAGTTAAAGCCAAGGCACTGCAGGGGATTAAGAGGTCACCCAGTTGAACAAAGGGACATCAGAGGTCAGGGCATGAAATGGGAAGGGTGACAAGAGGGAGGAGTGGCAGTGGGGAAACACAGTGGCAGAGAAACAAGCAGGCAGGTAAGTAGCAGACAATGTGCAATTAGAGCTGACACGAAATTACACTTACAGGCTTAAGAAAACTGGCAGAATATTATAAACAGCCAGATATTACTAAGCAAACTTAAAGTACCACTCGGAGTGGAGAAACACACCGTAGACAAACAGAAATTCCAAGGTACAGAAAAATCAGGGCCGGATTAACCATAGAGCAAAAGGGGCAATTGCCCTGGGCCCCCTAGTTTGAGGAGCCACTGATTTCTTTTTTTTTTTTTATTTCTTTTTTTTCATTTTTACTTTTTTTTTTTTTCTTCTTCCGTGACCTCACTGTACTTTCCCGCTGTGTGTGACTAAACCTTGGTGGGGGGTCAATCATCAACCATTCCTTTTCCCCGCTGGGCTCGTTGCCTCAACCGTCCAAACAGTTCGCTGTTTGCAGCATTTTTGTTTCCCCATGGATGTTCTCTCTGCAGGTCAGGTGAAGCATAACATGCTAGCTAGCCAGTTAAATTGTTCCAATATGGTCCTCCATTGATTTGCACCTCACCCGCCCGGACCAGAACACTTCTGTCCCCCCAAGCCCTCAGGTCCATGTGTTATGCATGGTGCATGGTGGTTCCGTCACATCTCACTCATGTGAAGTAAGTGCCACCCGGATCTAGAAAATGGCACCATGCACCAGCCTCCAGCAAACTGAGAGCTGCCAAATCCTGTCATCATCGTCGATAGAGAGAGAGACCATCCCTCCACACTCTGCACCTCAGCGTCTGTGGTCTGTCACTAGGCCCACTGTCTGGACTGGCTGTCGACTCAGTCATCGGGTCTCGAGGTCCGGAAAACAGCTGAATTATCAGCTAAGGCCAAAGGCAGACTGGCAGTACAGAATGCACCCGCCACCGCCTTGTGTGTGTCAGGGAGACTGTCAAGTAGTAGGAGCTGCCAGTGAGGAGTGCGAGTAGTCAGCAGAGAGGCCAGAGGCTGAGCGGACCCAAATCACCACCAGGCATTTCTGTCCCATTTGCCTTCTCATCTTCTTGACTTTGTCTTCATCTCAGGTAAAAAAAAATAATAAATAATAATGCTGTTTGTTATTTAAACAAGTTTTAAATAAAATGATGTGATGTGTGAGTAGAGGATGATACTATAGTAAGAGAGGGAGACAGGGAGTGGGAGAAACATTTGGCCTTTCATTGCACCAGGCTCCAGCCAGCTTCTTTCACTTCTCAGTCTTCTCCCAGTGCTTTGTTTGTCATCATGCCACCAGTCAGTGAAGTTCTGTAAGGCAGCCCCAGCCACAGTTACTCGGGTCTCTTGCTGACTGTGGTCAGTACTGTGACCCCTCACCCCAGCAGACATTCACAGTAGCTGCAGCAGGTTTATTTTATCTGGGTTGCCTTCTCTGTCCCTCACAGCAGCACCCACCTACCTGCTGCCCAACACAATACCAGGTAGACCAGCCCACTGATCTAAGGATGGCTAACACATTTAAATGGCAGGCTGTCCAGGGCTACTATCTATTCAGGCAATGAGATGTTGGTGTGGAGGGGTCAGTAATGCATGACTGTTTGAGTGCTGACACTCCGTGTGAATGTAATCCAGCCACCAAACTTTAAATAATAGCCTTCAATTTCAGCCCCAAGAATGGCATTCAGAGTAGCTGGAAAACCCTCCAAATGCATTTTAAGGCATCAAAAATAATTCAGCTTTCGGGGTTAAGTCACAGGGGGGCCCCACAATTCAAAATTGCCCAGGGCACCACAACTTGCTAATCTGTCCCTGAGAAAAATAATCAATTCAGTACCTCTGACTTTGCGGAACTGCAGCCTGTACCCGGGGGGAGAGCCGGTGGCTGGTGGGGGGAGACAGCCTGCCATTTTCCAGTTTGAATGTATTGCTTTTCCTGAATAGTATTGGGGCTCCCCTCTTCTTACTTTTAGAAACAGTTGTGGTATTCTTGGCCCACCCACCATCGGCTAGCTTCTGAGTTTCTGAGTCCAGAAGATGTGTCTCTTGTAAGAGCACTATGTCAGATTTTAAACTGCTCAACATTTGTAGTACTCTTGTCCCTTTAAATGGTGATCCTAGTCCCTGTACGTTCCAAATACATATTGAAATACTAGTCACGTTAGATTTACAAAGAAATTCTTAAACTGTCCAGATGAAATTATAGAACAATATAAATATGTAATACAAGCTTCAGCATACAGTAGAACAAGTCTATGACAGTTTCCCTGCAGCACTGATTTTTGAACAAACAAAACTGAATAAGCATGTTTTTCATCCCTTTTTGCTTACTAGGTTCATGCAATTCAGTTTTAGTAGCTAGACTCAAGTAATACAATCTAGCAATTTTACATACAGAAAAAAACAACAAAGAAGTGATAGAGATGTTCCAGTTAATTTCTCATTAGGCCCCCCCTTAGGTCATGTTGGCTCTTGACATCTCTGTTCCCCATGACTAACAGGTCTTGAATGCTTAAAGTTTGGTTATTCTGAAAATTATCACTAAAATAGTATTTATTTATTTATTAGAATATCAGAATTACAATCCTTTGAGTCATAGACTCATTTCCAAAGGCTCCTCATCAGATGACATTAATTAAAATATTAATTAACTTATTCAATATAGTTCAGTGAGTGTCTATCATCTCTTATGAGAAAACTGTCTAATCAACAACGGAAACTTAACACAAGTCAGACTTACAGCTCTATTGTAAAATGTAGAGTAACTTGATGTACAGATAGTCAAAGAGAGACTAAATAAAATAAAGGAGCGTCTGATGTTGTCCTGTAACTTAGTTTAACAAATTATGTAGCTTCTAGTACTTGTTGATATTTTGAAATAAACTTGTAGCAGTAAACATGAAAAAGAATTACTTCTTTGAAAAATCATTTTTTTGCCATAGTCTTAGAATAAATATGTCCACGTCCATATTGGTGCATTTGACTACAATTATTATGTACTGCATTTGTACTCTTTTAAACTTCAAGAAAAAAGTTTTTATTGAAAGAATCAAGGCATAACACGGTACAACGGTGAACATTGTCAGCCTTCCCAATCCAAGCCATAAGTCAAGTATAAACTTGCTGAAATTACCGTCATTCAGCTCAGTAGTAGATGTCTACCATAAGGGTATCCTGTGATGATAGTGAGTGAATATGAGTAACTGTCAAAATGGCGACTCATATTCAGCACTATCATTATGAACCACCTGCAAGGGTAAAGACGCTATGCCACGGTGAGGATAGGGAAGGGCAACCGGAAGGGGAGGATAGCGAGGGGAAGGGGAGGGAAAGGGAAGAGGGTTTTCAGTAGGTAGTGTTCCTGCTGCAGCCAAGCTAGCTATGTGGTGTGGTGGTGAGAGTGGCTAGCTCCGGCATAGCAGGTACTGGGTTTGGGGCATGGGACCGGGGGGAAAACTTTTGCCACTGGCTGCCACTGCCATTTTTTTTTTACATCCAGAGTGTCACCCCTTCCTCAATATGCACCCTCCTGAAGTTAGGAATCCTTTAGTAGAGAGATGTGGGGGGCAAAAGCCCCTTGCAAGGGGAAGGGGTGCAGCCCCCCCCACATAGACACTAAGTCTAGTTGCCAGATGCTGAGTCACCGGCATGTGTATATCGCCAGTCTGCTTTTCGGAGATATACACTGGCCAGAATTGCGGTCGCTGTTTTAAGGACACTACTAAACAAGGGCCATTAGATTAAAGTCCCATAGAGGTGCAATTGTCCATATAGTCTCTGAATGGCTCCAAAAAGTTTAATTTGTAAACAGTTAGGGAAGGCACAAACCTGGTACTTACAAGAATATATTAGAAACAGAGCTGACAAGGCAATCAAGACCTTCTAACTAAGAAACAACGGTAAATAAGCATAATTATGGATGCACCATGCCTTGTTATACAATTCTGAATACCCACAAATAAGTAAATTGAACACCATGAAACTACTTGATACAAGTAGACCCAATAACAGAGAAAAAGATAAAAACAGATGAACAGAACAAAAGTGCGCATGTCTCCCCTCCCAATAGGGCCAATCCATGGGCCATGCTTGATGCTAGATTTTTAAACTGGGTCCGCAGACATCAAGCTCTGATGCCATGGGCGCCATATCTCCAGAAATGTTTCATGTTGCAACCTGAGTTGTCTAGTTATGCTTTCCATCCATTTAATCTCTGCCACCCTAGCTTTCCAACATTCCAGGGTAGGGGGGCAGGGGACAACTACTGTGTGGTGATGAATTTAAGGGATGCAACTCGAAATCTGGACTAGTTTTTTAATTTCTTTGGGGAAGTCAGTCAAGAGAATCAGGAATCCTAAAATTAAATCTGTAAAAGTAAAGGGGAGTTGAATACCTGTTATACTTAAAATGTCCGAACAGACCCCTCACCAAAATCCCAAGATTTTGGGGCAAGCCCAGAATATATGGTGGTGAGTGCCTTTGGCACCACAGTTCCCCCAACAGAGGTCTGTATGGGTGGTGTTGAAGTGCTTAGTAATCGTTGGTGTATGAAAGAACTGGACCAAACCTTTACAATTAAATTCCTACCAGGCAGGGGACAATGCCACCTGCCAGCCCCATCTCAGTCTCTTAACCCACTGTTCCAGGTCAATCCAGGAGTACTCCTCCTGTTCCCATCTTGCCCGCTGCATCTCCAGAGATGGAGCCTGAGAGCCTATCAGAATTGAATATAGTTCTGAGAGATAACTAAAGCTATCCTTAAGAGTGATTGAAAACTGAAAAAAGGGATTCTAGGTCAGTACGCTCTCTTTGAATTTGAGGGAGAGTACCAAGCATCCTGAGGAAATGTCGGACTTGCAAATGTCTATAATGGCCTTCCTTCTGAAGAGGATATTTAGCCTGTAATTGAGCAAATGTTAGGCAGCCCCTATCATCCGTACATTGCAAAAAGGTCACAAGCTTATGTGCTGTCCAGTAGAGATATCCAGCATCAACTCGGGGAGGTAAAAAGGACTTCTCATGCTGGATGAGAGACAAGGGACCCAGGCCATTCAGGGTAGCAGTGAGTCTCCTAAGGCATAAAAGAGTTTGTACTGAATGTTTAAGCCACGGATTGTCCATATACACCCGTATCTGAGTAGGTATGATTTTGGTAGGTAGGGACCACAGGGCCCAACTTGGTAAAGAAGCCTCCTCAGTTTGGAATCAGCCTGAATCAACACGTCTCTTGGCCAAAGTGCAAAGTTGTGCACATTGGGCCGCCAAATAGTAACGATAATAGTTCAGAAGGGCTAATCCACAATCCACCCAGGGAAGCCTAAAGCAACTTACTGGCAAGGCGGGGGCAAGTGTTGGACCACTTAAAGCACTGGGTATCTTCTTGAAGCTTATTCCAATAAAAGTTTTGGATAAGGATGGGTAATGTTTGAAATAAAAATACTAAGCGTGGCAGCACGTTCATTTTGATAGTTTGAATTCTGCCATTTAATGTGAGTGTTAAAAGATTCCATCTAGCAAAGCCTGCCTGAATGTCTTGCAACAGATTTAAGTATTTATTAATATTAAGAACACATCTGCAGAAATTCAGATACCCATGTAATGGAAGGTGTTCTTGAGCACCCAACTAAAAGGAAAGAAGCACTTAAAAGCCAGAGGGGGAGAACCATTTAAAATTAGCGCCTCCGATTTTTGAAGGTTAACCTTGTAGCCTGCCAGTGAGCCAAATTCCTGCAGTGAATACAATAAGTGAGGGACATATGTGGGTGGGTCTGATAAAAAAAGAGTGAGTCGTCGGTGTACAGCACCAACTGCTGCTGTATGCCCCCTGCCATTTCCCCATTTAATAGATGGATCGGCACTGATGGAGATTGCCAGACATTCCAGAGAAAGTACAAAAAGTAAAGGGGAGAGGGGGCAGCCCTGCCTGGTGCCTCGTCACAAGGGGAATCTTTCTGAGAGAAAGCCATTAACCTTAACTCCTGCTTCAGGAGTAGTATAAAGAGAGTCAACAGCTGTAATGAACTTGTCCCCTGGCCCAAATCCCCACAGAGTGACAAATATAAAGGATCAATCCACTCTATCAAATGCTTTTCAATCCACTCTATCTCATGGTACCTGAGGACTGGAGGAGTGCAGATGTGATTCTCCTTCACAAAAGTGGGAGCATGACAGAGGCAGGAAACTACAGACCTGTCAGTTTGACCTCTGTGGTGGGGAAAATGATGGAATCACTTCTGAAGGAAAGAATTGTTGAGTACCTAGAGGACAGTGGGACACAGGGCCCAAGGCAGCATGGATTCACAGTGGGAAGGTCATGTCAGACGAAGCTAATCGATTTCTTTGACTGGGTGACCAAAGTAGTAGACCAGGGAGGGGCTGTGGACATGGCCTACCTAGACTTTAGCAAGGCATTTGACACAGTCCCACACAAAAGATTAATAAACAAATTAGCCAGCCTGGGAGTGGGTACCAGGCTGGTAGCCTGGGTAAAACATTCTCTGGACAACAGGACACAGAAGGTAATAGTAAACGGAGTCCACTCTGAAGAAACGGGGTTACTAGTGGGCTACCGCAGGGTTCAGTACTGGGTCCAATCCTTTTTAATATCTTTATAAGTGACATTGCAGAGGGACTGGAAGGTAAAGTATGCCTCTTTGCAGATGACACAAAGATCTACAACAGGGTTGATACACAAGGGGGGGTGGAAAGGATGAGAAGGGAGTTGGCAAGGATGGAGGAACGGTCAGAAGTATGGCAGCTTAGATTCAATGCAAAGAAGTGCAAAATAATGCACCTGGGAAACAAAAAATCAGGGGAAGAGTACACAATGTTGGGGGGGGGGAGTTGTAACAACAACAAAAATGGAAAGGGACCTGGCAGTAATCATATCAGATGACTTTAAGGTTAGCAAGCAATGTGAGAAGGCAGTAGAGAGGGCTGAGGGAATACTGGGATGTATAGGGAGAGGCATCACCAGCAGAAAACAGGAAGTTATCACTCTGTACAGTCAGTTGATGAGACCCCATCTGGAGTACTGCATCCAGTTCTGGAGACCCCATCTCCACAATGACATAGACAGGATGGAGGCAGTCCAGAGGAGGGCAACTAAAATGGTGCAGGGTCTGCAAGAGAAGCCATACAAGGAGAGACTAAAGGAGCTTAACATGTATAACCTTGAGGAAAGGAGGGACAGGGGGGCATGATTGAAACTTTTAAGTACCTCAGTGGAATCAACAAAGTCCAAGAGGGTAGCATCTTTCAAAAAAGAGATGTGCAAGAACAAGGGGACACAATTTGAGGATAGAGGGGAACAGCTCAGGGGCAATGTGAAGAAGTATTTTTTTCACAGAGAGGGTGGTGGATGCATGGAACTGCCTTCTTGAGGAGGTTGTGGGGTTTAAAACTGTGGGAAAATTCAAGAATGCATGGGACAGACATAAAGCAATTCTTGTGCCGGGTTGGAAGAAATAGGCTGTTGGTTAACTAGGATCTGCAGCTTATCCAGTAGGTAGGGAAATGGGCAGACTAGGTGGGCCAATCAGTCCTTATCTGTTGTCAAAGTCAATGTTTCAATGTTTCTATGTTTCATTTTCTGCTTCCATACTTATATCCAGTTGGAAAGAGTGGTTGTATTTTTGAGCAGTGGCAGTGTTGAGAAATCTTTGGATGATATTCTGGAGGAGCCACCCCGCTATGAAACTGATTTGGTCCTTGTGGATTACTGAAGCAATGACAGACTCTAGGTGGTCGGCCAGGATACCCATAAAAAATTTTAAATCCACTGATAGGAGGGAGATGGGGTGATACGATCCACAATCCTCTGGGTCTTTGTTTGGTTTTAAAATTACTGAGATCTGGGCTAGGTTCCAAGAGGCAGCGACTCCCCCAACATCACCTCCCTAAATACCTCTGAAAGGGGTTCCACCAACACAGAAGCAAAGTGTTTATAAAATTCAGATACAAAACCATCAGTTCCAGGAGACTTTCCATTTTTCAACTGCCTAATCTTACCCAAAATGTCCACAGTTGTGATAGGGGCATTAAGGGAGAGTTTCTGATCTGCAGTGAGAGAAGGCAGCCGCAAATTCCAGAAATTTAACCGGATGATCCAGTCCTCTCTCAGCTATATAAAGGGACTTATAGAATTTGGCAAATATGTGTGAAATCTCTGATGGTGATATGGTGGACCGCCCCGTGTCCAGCAGCCGAAGGACCCCCCTACTAGCTTACTTCTTTCTGAGTTGCCAAGCTAAAAGCTTGCAAGCTCATAGAAACATAGAAACACAGAAACTGTCAGCAGATAAGAATTGCTAGGCCCATCTAGTCTGTCCGTAGGCCCTATATATTGTATGTGTCCACTGACCCTATGTGATATATGGCTTTTCATCACTCCCTCCCCTCTCAGGCTTCCCTTGTGCCTGTCCCAGGCATGCTTAACCCCTTGACTTTGCTTGCCCCCACTACCTTCTGCGGCAGACTATTCCAAGAGTCGACTACCCTTTCTGTGTAGAAAAACCTCCTCACATTGCCTCTTAATCTACCCCCTTCCAATTTCATATTGTGCCTCCTTGTTCTAGTGCTTTTTCTACATTGGGAAAGGTCCCCCACCTGCACCTTGTTTATGTCCTTGAGGTACTTGAAAGTTTCAGTCATGTTCCCCCGCTGTCTCCTCTCCTCCAGTGAGTACATATTGAGGTCACTTAGTCTCTCCTCATATGTTTTATTGTGTAAGCCCTGCACCATCTTTGTTGCCCTTCTCTGGATAGTCTCCTCTTTATCTATGTCCTTGCGTAGGTGTGGTCTCCAGAACTGCATGCAGTACTCCAAGTGAAGCCTTACCAATGTTTTATACAATGGCATCACCACCTCCTACCTCCTGCTAATGATACCCCTGCCTATGCACCCCAGCATGCCATTGGCCCTCCCTGCCACCTTTGTACACTGCTTTGATACCATAAGGTCATCAGAGATGATAACCCCTAGGTTTCTTTCTTCTTTGGTGACAGTCAGTCCCCCCCCAACCAGTAGCTCTTCCCAGGGTTCCCTCTACCCAGGTACATTATTTTGCACTTCTTTGCATTCTACCTCAGCTGCCACACCTCCAACCATCTTTCAAGTTTCTCCAGGTCCCTCTTCATTTTCTGCACCCCTTCTGGAGTATCCACCCTGCTGCAGATTTTGATGTCATCTGCAAATAGGCAGACCTTTCCTCCCAGCCACTCTGCAGCTCTATTACCATGCTCAGAATACTTTTGCCTAGAGTACCAACCATAGCTGGCCTTCAATTTGGACATCTAATAGTTTGCTCAGTTTGAGTTTTTCTTGCTCCAACTGAAACTTCAAGGAGTCAAGAAGCCAGAAGGGGAAGGAAACATATTCATATCAGTGCTTTACAGTAACTGGTAATTGCTATTTTTATTATTAAACTTAGATTGTGGGTTTTTAGTGACACTGTAATTTCTTTGCTGTCTTTACTTAGAATTGTTTTTGTGCTGTTGAAAATTTAAAACACAGTGGTGGTGTATTTCTTTGCTGTCTTTAATTGCTGCAAATTTCGTCTTGACTTGTCTGACTTGCCCTGTAGTCTAGGTGAGGGGTGCTAATTATCTGGCCTCTGACCTCAGCTACATGATAACTGGAGGTGGGGCTTAGTCAGAGTTGAGGTAGCAAGTGATTTTTGTTTTCTCCGAAGAAGCCAGAAGGTGAAGGAAACATATTCATATCAGTGCTTTACAGTAACTGGTAATTGCTATTTTTGTTATTAAACTTAGATTTTGGGCTTTTAGTGACACTGTAATTTCTTTGCTGTCTTGCCTTCTCCCTTGGCCATCCGGCCACTGTTACTATCATAAACCCGGCGTACATATGCTGCACAAACATCTTTCCTGCTTCCTTGGCTGGTTGAACAGTACTGATGTCATTTGCTTGCTTCCCAATCCCTAGCTGCTCCCACACTTTGTTGACAGCGATTCCAGCATGCATGAAGACAGAGAGCAGAAGCAGAAGCATGTGGCAGTCATCAGGACTGTGTCTTTTTTCATCATTGGGGCATTTCTGTGGGGATTACTAGTACAGCCAGGGCCAGATTTACACTGCCTTGGGCCCTGTGCACAGCAGTAACCATCTGTAGCTCTGTCATCTCAGACCCATTTTCAGCACCAAGAATAGGCAATAGCCAGCCAGGAGCAGTAGCCTAAACTGTAACCAACCTGTCTGCACCACTGAATACATGGTAATGCAGCAGCAAATCAATACACCATTAAAACAACACACAAGACCCATGCAACAAGTCCTGCATTAAATTACATTGCTGCGTTTAAAACGTTTACATCCACTGTACCAATCAATAAGATCAAACGCACATAAGTAACAGCCACCAGCAGACATTAGTTAGCCTTTTGGCTAACACTACACAAGGACTCAGTGCCAAATGAATGTCAATGCATGGATGCCAGCTGTGCACTTGATTTATTTCACACACTTTGTCAGTGTGCTTTGAGTTTGTTTTTTACTTTCTATTATTGCCATGGATATAGTTTTATTTTTGGAAGTATATGATTCATACCTTCATCTGCCATACCCCCCCCCATCCCAACCTGGCTACTCCATCCCTGATGACTATTTCTTTTATCTGTACTAAATAAACAAACTTGGGCATTGATATATTTTTCCATGGGCAGGGGCTGTGGCACTAGCGGCAGCAAACTGCAGCCTCATCCTGACTTTTGGGCTTAGTTGGCTGACAATAATAACTCCCTGCTTCCAGCATCACAGAGTATACTGTCTCTGAGTGGGGTGTCGGGCCTGTCTGATGATGCCATGGTAGGAGAGGATCTACCTCCTTTGACTTTCTTAACAAACACACTCCTGCTTGCTGCCTGCACTGCCTTAGTAGTTGACACTGGCACGGCACGGCACCACCCATTCACACTGTTTGCCACTCAGTACTGAGGCAGTACACTAAGCAGAGTCTACTACACTAATCAGATACACTCCCGAGACATCCATACTGAAAAATGACTCACCTAGCCACTGCTTTTGAACCGGAAACAATTTGTTCCATACCCAGCCAACTCCTCAGCTGATGACCACGAGTCCGACCTCCCAACTGACAACTTGAGTAGATAAAAAAACACCAAAATTGAAGTGCTGCCTGCTACAAGCCGAGTGGCCCGCCCTGACCTTGTCCACACATGCACACACTGAATTGCAAAGGTGCGGAGAAGGTGCATAAGTTTGGCTGAGCGCGGCGCCGATGTTCGCACCAGAACAGAGAATACCACACACACTCACCAGCCCAGACTCAACTGTGCCCCTCCCTGTGACTTCACTGACCCTGTCAGTCAAAAACAAAAGCATCATGCTGGATAGCGGCTGCATTGTTGGGTTGGACAGGTGTGCAGGCTTTAGTAGAGGACTTGGAAGTGAATGAAATACATAAAAAAAAAAGATCCGAACCCTTATGCGAACCCTCTGGTGTTCGAGTTCTAATTTAGAACTCAAACACCAGAGTTCGAGCAGGGTTTGAATCTTTCTAGAACTAGTTCTGACAACCCTAGTTTTGAATGTATGCTTTTTTTACATGCAATAAACCAGACTGCTTTAACAAAGTGTTATGAAGCAGTACCAAGCAAGCAACATACAATGGGGGTCCCCTTTGCTCCCCCCGGATCCACCACTGTGGCGCTAAACCTGGCTACCTAGGAAGCATTAGAGTGCTGATTTATTTTATTATTTTGCCAAAGGTAGCAATGCACTGAAGTGTGCCACAATTTTGACTGGGGCAAATCAAAGGCAAATTAGCTTAATTTCAGTCCATTTACCGAATACAAATTCAGCTTTAACTCATGCTTAGTAAGCACCAAGTCCTGCAGCAGAAGGCAAGAAATTGTTAATTCTTCAGTATAGATTTACCAAATGTTTTGAGTTTAAACAATGTTATTCAATGTATAATGTAGTATCTTTTAAGCTACTGTAATTCAAAAGCTCACAGTTAACCGTGCATCAAACTGCACAGAGTAAGAAGAAGCTGCAAACTGCATGGTGAAGAATGACCACGTTCTCAGAACAGCATCATCTGGAAATGAATCATCTGGAGAAAATAGTTTCTCTTATATTCATCTTCAGTTTAGAGTCTGAAACAAGAAAAATAAATTAATACAAATTCAGAATATTCAAGAAGTGTAGAAGGTACTGGACTGTATGAGTTCCCAATATTCAAATGGTTAGTGCCTTTAGTATCATGCTAACAGTGAATAGTGCAAACTTAAAAGGCAGAAGCCATTTTCAAATGTCACCAGTGAGTAGTGCTGACATGACAGTGTGACTGTGTGGAATATACTGCTGTACATATGCAAATTAGGGATTCCACCCTCTATACAATGTGCAGCAGTTTATTCAAAGGTTTAGATAATTAGATGGTGCTAAACAGCCTCTGTCGTAGGAGGAGTTGTCAGTCCCAGGCAGTTACACACCCAATCACTGCTCCTGGCAAGCAATATAATGTAAAACAACCCTCATTGCTTGATAGTGTTCCCCTGATCACCACTCCTGACAAGCTGTATTTTGCAAAAATACTCCTTTTAGTGGGTACTGTTCCACCCCTACTCCACCCCACACATTTCCACTCCAGGCAAGCTGTATCTTGTAAATGTACCCATGTTGGTAGATAGTGTCCCCCCACCCCCAGATCACCCTCCAGAGTAGCTGTATATAGTAAATGTACTTACACTGGTGGACAGTGTACTCCTCGATCACCACCCTCTTGCATGTCCAACAGAATCCCTCCCATCCCACCCACTCAGGACTATCCCTGATGCTAATTCTCATTGAGATAGCTGAGGTGGTGAGGGGAGAGGATGTGTTGGTCACTGTCCCAAACAGTGGCATCAGTGAATGGGAGCATTCAGGTACAGCAACTGGGAGAGAACACAATCCACCAACACAGGTGTATTTATAACATGTAGCTGTCCAGGAGTGGTGATCAGAGGTGGGAAGGAAATACTATCCACCAGCATAATTACATTTACAATATGCAGCTTGCCAGGAGTGGCAACTCAGCACAATTAATACATACAGGAAAAAGAGGTAATGGTCAGGTATCACTGGTACATTTAAACTTCTCCCAATGGTTATGTTTTAAACCATGTCTGAATGACCAGGGGTCCATAGCTTAAAGTAAAACAATAGCAAAAACTTCCAGAACTTGGGAGCCACGTAAACAAATGTAGTAAACTGTAAACTGGGTAGGCCATAGGCCCTTATCTGCCGACACTGTCTGTGTTGTCCTGTGTATGTTCTGTGTACAATTGGTAACTTGACATAATTTCCCACAGTCTCTGAACAATTTTTCTTACCACTACTGATTGTGGACTATACCTTGTCACAAACGTAAGCCTCAGTTCTGTGTGTGGACTTTAGTGTGAAACAGTCCTATTGCACTGTATATTTAATCCTGTAATATGCTTTCTCGACACAAAAAGTAGAATATCATCAGGCCCACAGTCTCTCAAAAAGGTCCTTAGTCTAATACTCAAACATGTTGTCTCTGAGCTATTGTGTTTTGCTCTTATGAATTGCCCTAGGGAGATACTCTGTGCGAGATGGCTTGAGTGAGCACTGTCTGCACTGAACAGAATATTCTCCAAGGTGGATTTTCTTGAAGTAGTTGACATTATGTCCAATGAATCATTTATTTTCAATTCAGAATCAAGAAACTCAATCTGCTTAGAATCACATGTAAATGATATGTTCAGGTTGTTTTTGTTTAACCACTGAGCAAAACAGTTTGGGTTTCTCTACTGTCCCACACCAAACACAGGATGACAAATCAACCCCATATGAGTTATAAGCAACTTATCTCAAGAAATTATTTGCATATATATATATATATATGAAATTATACTTGAAATCAATGTCCAAGGAAAGTGTAAAAGTTTAAATTTTTAGGAAGGGAATATTAACATTTCTGAATTATCTTTAAATCTCACTTGGCCAAACTAAAATGTAGTCAAATCCTGGCTTAGTGCCTCATTAATATGATTCTGCTGGTTATTAGCAGTAGACATTGGTGCAATTACAAACAGTGCCAATTATATCTTGAAAGACCATTAAAAGCTCTTTAAAATTAAGTATTGGCTTACCTGTAGCAGTCCTGAGAGTTCCTTGACTATCTGCACTATATAGATACTACATTTTTAGAGCCTTGTGATATAATGTGGGGTAAAGCTGCTTTCACTACAGTGTTGTTAGGAGCACCTTCACCCTGCGTAACATCATTAGGTTCTAAAAATGATGGCAATGTCGTATCACTATGGGGCAGACCTAGTCATCAGTATCTCCCAATTTCTGCCAGATACAGGTAAATGTAATACCACATTTAAATGACCCTTTGATGGGCTTTCAAACAATTATGTGCCCTGTTCATAAATCTTTCTCTTTAAATTTAGTAGCTATTTTTAGTCAATGTGTCGTTTGCTCTAATGGCAATAAAATACTGTACTACAGAATAGCTAGCGTGCAGCCTGCAGTTAATTGTTACTTTCAGAAGGAGCCAGTAATCATTTCCTATATCTGAAGTATTTTTTCTTCTCTGTTTTGCTAATCAAAGGATTTTCTACCTGACAGTACAAGGTGTGATGTGTAGAACAGCACTCTACCTGGAGGATGATAAAGTTAGTTCTATTCCTCCTTATATATCACTAGCATTGTCACCTAACTGACTCTGACATCACTAGTAACCACGACAAGCAAATCAGTCTCCTGCTGCTTGACTAGTGAGTTGATACATATTACCAGTCAGGCAGCAAGGCATGTGATACAACAATGAGTGAAGTCACATGCTGATGATGTAGTTGGGGAATCTATTTGCTTCCAGGTAAAGACAGGGTGATTTTATTTGTTAGAGGCCCTTTCCAATGGCTCAGGGTGCCTTACAACAGTAAAAACAGCATAAAAGCTATTACATCAAAAATGAAATAAATATAATAAACCGTAAACATTTCAAAAAACTAAACAGGGTAGGCCTGTGCAAACAATTAGGCTATCAGTTGATGTTTAAAGGCCGCCACCATGTGAACAGATCTTACTACTGTCTGGCAGGGAGTTCAGAGAAGAGTGTCGGGGACCCCAAAGGCTCTGTCCCCGGATTGCTTGAGGCAGTAATGAGGGACCTGAAGCAAACCCACATCAGTGAAACATAGAGGGCGGGCAGGTATTTAGGACATCAGAAGGTCTTTCAGATAGCTTGGTTCCAATCCAGGCAGTGCCTTGAATGTTAATAAGTACATATTGAAGGTGATAGGCCACCAAACAGGCAACCACTGCAGACATCGGCATGATGTGGTCCCTCCAAGAAGTTCCCACCATCAGTCGGGCTGCAGTGTTCTGGATCAGCTGCAGGCAGTGTGCCAAGCCTCCAGATAACCCTAAGTAAAAAGTGTTGCCATAATCCAATCTGAAGGTGACAAAGCTGTCGGCTGTCTTTTCCAAGACAGCTGGCACTGGATGTGGCTTGATCTGGATGGTATTGGAGACATGGTAAAAACCATTCTTGACTACCGCTACACTTCTTTTCACATCACACCCAACACTATTTGATAGGAAACAATGCAATGAGCACATAAAAATGAAAAACACTTCAGAATTATAAAGTAATAAGGGGACTACTTTTAAAAATCAATAGAATGTACTGCCTTTTTTAGCATTACTAGCTATTTAAGAAACAGTTAATATGACATGAACATGTGCACGTGGGAAAACAGTAAGCACAAACAGTGGTTCTGCAACCCAAAATAAAGTAGTGTTCTTGGGCTCAATTTTCATGGAGCACTTAGACCACCACAAGTTGTGGCAATCTTGGGGTGCATCAGGTCCCTGCACCCAAGACCCAAGATTTGCCGCATCAGCAGGGTTGCTCAAAAGTAGTGGAACACCTGTGGGTTTTGATGGAAGGAGCCATCAACACCCACTCACCCGGTGCAACTCTCAAGGGGCCAGGAAGTTTGGGAGACCCCTGCCAGGAGGGGACTAGGGGACAGAAGAAGCACGGAGGAGACCTTAAGGGTGATAGGGGCATGGCTGAAATGTGCTGGGGATGAGGTGGCACCCTGCAGGAGTACTCTGTGCTCCTACAGTGTAGCAAGCCATGGCATGGGTGAGTACCAGTGCACCCAGTACCAGACACCTATACAAGATGTACTAAGGTGGTCGGCAGAGGCCAGAGAGGAAACTGGGTGCAGGTTGGTAGGTGGTGTGTTGCCCATGGGGATGTCACGGAGAGTGCCGAAGAACAAGCATCATGATGCCTATCACTGTTGGGGGGGATCAGGGCACAGGAAAGAGTAGGAAGGGTGCCAGATACCTGAGTCTGACCAGTGTGCTAAACAATCCTGCACATGGCACAGGTGTTGGGGGTGGCAGGGCTGGCATTGGCACAGTACAGGGAGACAAGGCATGGAACCTTGGAGTGGTGGCAGCATACTGGGGCAAGGATGCTGAAAGCTGACAGCTGACACAGACATATGGTACCTGCCAGGCCTACCCCCATGTTACATGAGGTCCCTGCACCCTAATTGGTACCCTCAGAGGTACACCTTAGACAGCTAGTGCTTATGCATATGTTATACTAACATTTAGGGCTAAGGGCATCTACCGTACAAGAGTAGATGTCAGGATATGTGCGCATATTGTTGTAATACACTTTGCTTGCTAATACATATGTTCTTCTATGTATTTTCTGTGTATTTCTTACTTGTAAGAAGATGCCAAGGCACCTGTGTCCATGGAATAATTATGATATGTAAATTGGCATTGCCACCTTTTGGTGATTTGTACTACTACACTGAGTTATGTAAGACTCTGTATAAGAACTTTTTTGTTTCACAAACTGATGACTACTACAAAATTGTATAATGTTATCTTGGACAGTGGAGCCTCCTCTAATTTAGCCAATAGGGCTCATCTCTGTAACTAGAAATGTTTCTGTCTTACAGTAGCCATAGTAACTATCATAGGTATATAATGTGATACACCAGTCTTGTACCTCAGAGATCCCAAGAGACACAAAAGAAACCTCGAGGTATAGGTTACGCTTAGCACTGGCTCCTGGTTTGTATTGTTAAGAACTGCTTAGGGCAACTGTGATTTTATCCTTTTTGGTAGTAATAAACAAGTTTATTACTCTTATGCAATGTGTCTGTGATTACTTGCATTCCTAATATTGCCAAACACCTGAAAGTGAGGTTTAGAACTCCTGACACCCACCAACCCCAAAGACACTCTGCCTGGACACTGCACGGACATCATTGCCATGGCTGGCGGTAGGCAGTCTGAGGGGGAAACAGTGCACATGCCTAGTACAGGGGCTGCCAAAGGACAGGAGACCAAACAGCACACCAGTTCTGTTGACCCTCAAAGGTACTGCAGCAGTCCTGGGATCCAGAGTACCACTTGCTGGGATACTGGCACTGCTGCCAGGAATGTGCACTGTGACAGTGATGGTCTGGTGTACACATCCACATGGGGTAAACCCCGATGGAGTAATGAATGTGGACATGGCAGAGCACCCAGCCATGTGGCAGCAATGATGATAGTGGGGTCTCCAGCTGAAGATAGGTGCAGCAAGAGCACATACGGGTCTCACTAGTGGAGGCCAATATCTTGTGGGGTGCAGGGGCACACATCCTACCTATGGGATGCACCGATCAACACCGGCAAGCAAATGCTGTATCCACTATGTTCCACACCCATTGCATTAGACAGCACAGCTGTCTGTGCCCTGTGATGGTCATGCACCCCATGGCTGTTCTGATGAGCAACACTGTACCGGAGACAGAGGTTGGGGGTAGGGGCTTCTGTTGACCATGATCCCACTGCCTCATGTGCAGCTACCAATCTATGGAGCTTGGGTGGGAGGGGAGTCATGGCACCCATGACACACGCATGTCCCATACAGCACATCTGCTATGCCATGCCCCACAGTGGCACCTGCCCACCCAGTCTCTGGCATGCATCCATCCTGGCTCCTGTGATATGTTATGGGGTGCTGCACCACCATGGCCACCCCAGGCATCTGCCATACCTGCCACGGTGGCTGTGTATGAGTTTCCCTGTGGTACCATGGTTCCTGTGCAGGTTCCACTCACTCTTGCCCATTCTTGTTACACGGGGGTAGTGCAGATCCAGGGGCCAGTACACCATGGGGGAGGCTGTGGACAGACACCTGCCACTCTTCCTTCCATTGGATGACTGGTACCTGTCATATTGCTGGGTGTTTGGTGCCCCAAGTTGAATGCACCTCTCTTGCCTGGCATTCCTGCTGTGGGCTGTAGCGTTGGAGCAACAGGCCATTAGACTAAGGTCTGGCTGGTCTAACGGGACCCTGCTCCCTTTGGCACAGTGCCAGTAGATATCTGTTTGAAAATCTGCATACAGGGAATGGTGCATCACTTTTCTGACCCACACATCTGTACAACATGGTGCATCTTATGTGTTTGGCACATGCCTGTCGCAAGCCCTTTGAGCACAGGCCCTACTGCGATGGGTGCAGACAGCTTTACAAAATCACCGTTGGCACATGGTTTGGCACACCCTGCTGCTTGCATCACTTTCATGCGGTGCAGGCACCTTGCATTCTTCATGGCTGTTTGAAAATTTAGCCCCTTTTGTTTTATTCCTCCAAAAATTGTTGGAAAGAATGCAATTACGAATCACTTAAACCAATCATGCTACAGAACATGAGACATGAATTACAACAGTGCAAGAAAAAACGGAGAAAATATGTGGTTATATAGTTACACAGTAGTTGTCAGCAGAAAAATACTCCTTGGTCCATCTAGTCTACCCTAGAGAACAAGTTTCCTTCTTAGTTTTATACTGCAGATCCTACCTGATATGTGACTTTTCTTCCCCCCCATTCCATTTACTAGGAATCCGCTGCACCTATCCCATACATGCTTAAATTCCCCCACAGCATTTCCACTTACCACCTTTACCGATAGTCTGGTTCAGACATCTACCACCCTTTCCATGAAGAAGTACTTCCTCACATTTCCTCTGAGCCTCCCCCACTTCCAACCTCATATCGTGTTCCCTTGTCCTTGTGCATCTCCTTTTTTGTAGAATGCTGTCCTCCTGTACCTTGTTGATTCCCTTGAGGTATTTGAATACCTCTATCATGTATCCCCTTTCCCTTCTATCCTCCAGAGAGTACATATTCAATTCCCTGAGCCTCTCCTCGTAGCTTTTTTGATGCGTGCCCTGGACCATTTTGGTTGCCTTCCTCTGCACCACTTCCACCTGATCAATGCCTTTCTTGAGGTGTGGCCTCCAGAACTGGACATAGTACTCCAGGTGGGGCCTCACCAATGACCTATACAGGGGCAATACCACCTCCCTCTTTCTACTTGTTATTCCCCTTCCTATTCCCCTCAGTAGTCCAGTAGCTTTTCCAACTGCCTTTCTACACTGGCTTGACACTTTGAGGTAATCTCTTATGATCACCCCCAGGTCCCTTTCCTGCTTTGTTGTTTTCACCTCCTCTCCTCCCAGCTGGTACGATGCCCTTGGGTTCTTGTGTCCTACATGCATAATTTTACATTTTTTAACATTAATAACAAAATCTAGCTGTCATACCCTTGATCATTCCTCTAGTTTCTTCAAGTCCTTCCTCATATTGTCTACCCCTTCTGGTGTGACCACTCTGTTGCAGATTTTTGTGTCGTCAGTGAACAGGCATACTTTCCCTTCTAGTCTCTCGGCAATGTCGCTAATGAAGACACTGAAGAGTAATGCCTCCAGAACTGACCCCTGTGGCACCCTGCTAGTCACTTCTCTTCTCTGAATGTATTCCATTTGTGACTACCCACTGTCTCCTGTGACTAAGCCAATTTTGTACCCATTTTACAACTTTTGCAACTTTTCACCCCACCCCAAGACTGCCCAGTTTATTTGCTAATCTTCTGTGTGGGACAGTGTCGAAGGCCTTTCTGATATTCAGGTAGGCTATGTCTACTGTCCCCCATGATCCACTTCTCTTGCCACTGAGTCAAAGAACTTAAGTAGGTGTGTTTGGCAGGCTCTTCCTTCAGTGCACCCATGCTGTTTTGGATCTTGCAACCCACTTGCAGTCAGGTACTCCACCATCCTTTCTATTATTAATGTTTCCATAGTTTTCTCCATCAATGATGCAAGGCTTACTGGTCTGTAGTTCCCTGCGTCCTCTTTATTTCCACTCTTGTTAATTGGTACTACATCTGCCCTCCTACAGTTCCTTGGCACCACCCCTGTTGCCAGTGAATGGTTGAACAGGGCTGCCAGGAGAGCAGGCAGCTCTATCCTTAGTTCCATTTAATATCTTTGAGTGCACCCTCTCTGGCCCCATTGACTTAACCACTTTTAATTTCTCAAGTTCTTTGAGTATTCTGTCCTGTATAAAAGGACTAGTGTCTACCTCCCCTCCATTAATTCCTTTGCCCATTATCTGTGACCCATCACCCACTCCCTCTTTTGTGAATACTGAACAAAAATATATTTTCAGTATGTTCGCCTTCTTCTGGTCCTCCTCCACACCACCCCTTTAGTCTAACTATCCCTGCATTGTTTTTTTCTCTTTTCACTTACAGTATGTAGCTAAAAAATGTTTCCTGGTTCGAGGGAAAGGTTCAGTTGTGCCTCTGATATTTAGTTATTAAACAGGTGTAGAATGTGATCAGAACCATAGCCTGGTGATTATGAAACTTCACATTCTATTTGACTGATTTAACTGGCCTAAGCTTTAGAGAGTCAGTGAATAAGATGTACTAGTCCAGTATTAGTTTCCCCTAGCTTGCATACAAGTCTGCACATTGCCTAGGAATTCCAGTAAACCCACCATTCTTTAATGTCAGTAAATTTGCCTTTCATTTCCAAAGGTGCAGGTGAGTGTGGGCAGATTGGGTAATCCAAGCGGTCCTTTTCTGCCCATAAATTCTGTTTCTTTGTTTGTAAAACCCAATAAAAATTAAGTGATACTGCAGATTGTGTCTGCTATTGCATAGAGGCATACTGTAGGGATCTCTATTATTACTAATTTCTGCAAAGTTCTACGTTTGTTTTCAAATTATACCTTTCTGATGGATTACTTTTGGGTGGGTGTACTAATGTATTATAACATTTATGTATTTATGACGATGGATCAAGGGTCAGTTTTAAGATTGTTTTACTAGTCCAAGGCCTAGTGAAAACTGACAAGGACTAGTGCAGGCAACCCTCTACTTGTCTGTCATGACTAGTGCAGTATTCCATTGCTGTCAATGAAGTTTAAAAATTTCCCTACTTTAGCAGGCTCTAGTCCTCACACTAATCTCTCCTTAGTGTTCCAGGTGGCCTAGTATGATTAACAGATTAAGAGCTGCAATTATCAGACAGTACAAGAGGGGGCTCCCACAAACGACTCAATGTGAGTCATTATAACTCTATTGTTAGGGCTTTCAGCTAGTATCCAGTCTGTGATCAAGGGTAGTGTGCAATTAAGTCACAAACTTCTAGTGTTCTGAACTCATCTTTTTTTATGCATCTGTTTATTCTCCTTATCCTTGGCTCAGGGATGTACTTCACATTGGTTTGTTGGGTCTTCACAAGGATTCTGAGTTTCATGCTGCTCGTCAAGTGGTTTTTCCTATGTGTGGTTTTCCCATGGCCCCCCTTGATGGAGACAGATGTGAAATTACCTAATTACATGGCTGTGCATGCTCCCATCCCCAGTGGGCAAACATCTACCACCTCCACCAATCCGGCCTCAGTATTGGTCCCTGGCTTACCTACCCCTAGCTGTCACTAGGTGTCATTGTGTAACCAGGCACCAGATCCCTTCCCCCACAGAAGAAGGTGAGCAGTCCAACAGACACTCAGCCTTCATTCCCTAGCCAGCCCTCCAGCAGCCCTGGTTCACTCCTGAACCCGTGTCGTTGGCATTGCAAGTGGTAACCCTACAGCTGCACCAGCTGTCCAGCCCCTTAACTTGTCTTTATGTGTCTGATATTTGTCCATCATTAACACCAGTGTCCCTCATTTCCCTACATTTTGCATGTCTGTATCAAACATTTCAGTGCCAACATGCTAAGAGGTATACAGGGTCTTCCCTGCAGGTGGTGGGTTTTATGCCAGCCTCACCATAGCTGCTCCCTTTCCCCTTTCTAGTCTCCCCACTCTGTACTTTCCCTGGACAACACTCTAGTTCAGACTCTGAAATGAACATACATACATCCATCCATAGCTGCTGTTACTGGCAGGTGTAGGGGTCCCTAACTCTTCCCAGTGGTCCATGCCAGTCAGTGTGCCATCCATTCATCCTGCCCTTATGCTACCTAACATGGCCTTGCATCCTAAAGACAATGCTTTGGAGCATGTATGGCACAAAAGCAAACCTTTAAAAAATATATAATCTGAAAGGTTACAATAGCATTCCTGGGGTGCATAGATCCTCCTAAACAGAAATAGAGGTTGTAGAGCTTCATGGCTGGGTACTGTTTCTGCTGGGCAGAAGAAAGGACAATTAAAAAATGCTGTTATTGTTGGAGCAGAGCATGTTCAAGTCAATGATTTTGTGCCTTATATACACAGTACTGTATAAGTAAAAATGTTACAAAGTTGTCTATTTGCCCAGCCTCATAGGTTCGTCTTACCCCCTCCCCAAAGAAATCCTAGGTCTGCCACTGTCTCATTTGACATTGTACAAAAACTTCCAGAAGTGCAGGTCTCCAGTTACTGTAATCACGGGCTGAAGTGGAGTGGAGGATGGGGGCTGGGACTACCTTTCTCAGTCTTTCTCTGCTTTTCTCTGCCTGACTGATTTTTGCCCTGTGGGTGGGATGAGAGTGTGGTGAGGTGCATGATGATGTTGGTTATTGAGTGTGCAGAGCTTGGGCTGCTTGATTAAACATTTGCTGCTGTTGCATCCTCTGGTGTGGTGGTGGGCGGTGCAGAAAAACAAAGAGAGGGGGCCATGGTACAAAACAATGAGGGAAGGGGGTACACTGTGTGGGATTGCATGGAAGTCTTTTTTTGGGTGGGGGTGCAGGATTCAGGAAGCAATGCCAGAGCAGGATAAATATACAGTAGTCTGAGTACTTTGTGGCTTGCATTTTTTCCTGTGTAAGTAACCAAAATTCACCATTATATTTCTGGGCTAGTGCAACCATATGCGGGCTAGTGCAATTTTGAATCAGCTTGTCCTGCTGGTTACTGCAAAAAAAGGTTAAGGTTGACTCAAGTAATGGATAGTCTGGAAACAGTGCAGTCATTCACAGTTTAGCTCACTGACGATCCTGATGCTGTTTTGTAACAATTATGAGAATAATAAACATCATTTGAACAATATGGTAGACCTGGTAGGGGGTCTATAAGTCTAGAGTCATCAGCAGTGTATTACTTGGTTTGTTAATTAGCATCTGGTTAACACTCTGATACACAAGAAATGCTTAGTTTACTGTTGTCACTCAGAGGTTTGGAGATTTCAGAACAGTTGAGTCTGCAAACATAAAGGCTTGGATTTGCAAAAGACTGGACATGGCACTTGTGTCCACATTTCAGAGGCATGCTTTGTCAAGGCAAATGTGCTGTGATGCTTATGTTAGATTTTAAAACACCCTGACTCATTTGCAATACTTTACCTGATTTATGGCAAAAAAAATTGCACATGCATCAAAATTCTTATATGTGCACAGGGGTGTAGCCAGGCATTTCAGATTTGTACACCAACGTGTCACACTGCTACCCCTTCCCCTACTGTTGGTCATGCCTGCTCCTCTCCCCAATAACTCGAGTCCAAGGTTCCTGACTCCAATCAGATGATTCCTACACTAGACCTGCTGTCTGTCTGCTCGATTAGTGTAGTACTAGCTGCCTGCTGGTAAATGCCACTGATTGCACCATGAGTCCAAGACCATGGCAGAAATATCTTCTCTCTCTCTCCCCTACAGGTAGGCAGATTTGCTTCACTTGCCACTCCACATGAAGTCTTCATTCTTTTAGCTGGTTCTGAGTCTTTTCTTCTGTCTGCTGCTCCTCAGTTCTTCTACTGCTTATCTCGCTCCCAGTACAATTGAACTAACAGTATGGCTTCTAACTTTGCTGGGGCATTTAAACATACTGTTCAAGACTTGCCACACCCCCTACCAGATGTCACAGCCAATCACTATGCAGGCGAACCTAATTGAGACCTTCAACTTCAATATCCGCGGTCCACTCTGCCACCCCACCCCCCCAAAACAAAGCTGAAGGAGAAAAGAAAAAGCCTGTGAAGCCAAACAAAGGATTTTAAATGAGATGGACTAGAAAGGGCAGAGCAGTGCTGGCCAGCTTGTTTGCTACCCCCTGCTACTTAACTTGGTACACCATAGCTTACTTGGAGTATCAGTAGCTACATCCTTGTATGTGCATCATTTTCAGAGTGTAAGTTGCAGCGATTAAGTCCAGAAGTTAGATCACCTTTTAGGTGGTCTAACTATCTGTGCAGATGCCCCAAAGCCATGTCCAAAAAACAAATGTGGACATTTGAAAATGTCACCCAAAGAGTTTTGTGTGTCTGTGTGTGTGTGTGTGTGTGTGTGTGTGTGTGGGGGATTATAAACTATCAGCAACTATACACACTGCATGTGTCGGTAACCCCAATCATAGAAGAGATGCTTATAAAAAAAGTTTTGTGCAGTAAGTATGAAGGATAGTTATATATTTTTTTGTAATTATTTATACAGTACCCTTTCTTAGAGTTAGGTTCATATACTGGAGCACATTCTGTGGGCCTCTCAGTTGGTAAGCTATTAGTGGGTAAGGTCTGCTTGAATGCAGGGTCTCGTACAGGGCATCCGACTCCTGCTAAAGCAATTCCAGATGGCAGATTGCTCCTTTTATGATGACACAAAGAAATGTATAGCACTGAAACCTTTTCCACCTATTTTTAGAGAAAAAAAAAACTTTGGGTAAATGAGTGGTTTTCTCTAAGTCAGAAAAAAATAGTTGCTATTTACGTTTTCTATTCAGTAACCCCACACAACTGTTATTACCTCTTTCTGCCATACTGAAGATGAGAATTGAACTGAATAGATTACTCAGTGAGGTGGTGGATTGTAAGAATTTGAATGTGTTTAAGAAGGGACGAGATGCATTACTGTTACAAAATGAGAATACAGGGTCCTGCTACTGCGGGTGGACGGTATTAATGTGCAATTTGCCTTCTTCCATCCACTACTCCAGGATGATAATTTAGTATGAAAAGTGCCTTTAGCTTACCATTCTGTGTATTTACCAATTTTTTATTAGCATGGTGTTCTCTTAGCTTTTAGTCGAATATGTGTATTTATTTATTTCAATTGTTTCACCAGGAAAAGCACACTGAGCAATAACTGCTTGTCTCCTGGTGTCACCTGGGGGGAAGGGTACAGTGGGGAAGAGGACAAGGGTAGTCCAGGTCCTGACATATATACATGCAATTACAATACAGTTGAAAACATTTGACAGAAATAGTTGGGCGTAGATGACAATTTACCCTTACTTTTAGTATAGTAGCAATTACATGGGGAAGTCATGCTTTATACCTTGAAAACATATAATTAGATAATATAGCTGCATATGATTGACAGGAATAGGCTAGTGTGGATTAAATGAAGTTTCTCTTGGTGATACTCCATGATTTTGTTTGCTTTGCTGCTTAGCTGCTGTTCAGCACTGTTGCCCCCTTTTAAATTGGTGCTGATCTCTATCTCAGCGGATTTAGTTGAATTTTCAGGATTTCTGTGTTTAGGTAATATTTCTACCTACATATCAGTCTTACCAAGATGCATCACTTTGCATGTTTCAATGTAGAAGGTTATCTGCTTGTTTTTCTTTTAGTTCTTGAGCATGTGCACATCTCTCTGCATTTATGTCCATGTATGGATTACATGACTTAAGATGGACTACATGACTTAGAATGGTTTAAGGAGCCTAAACTGTTTAAAGTCCTTGTAACAGGTATAGCATCCTCACTGCAAGCAAGGTTTAGTCCTGTTTTCAAAACCTTGCTCAAACCTTGCTGAGAGCTAGGCATTAGCAAAGTTTTAAAAACATTATAGAGATTAGTCAGGTTATACCTGTAGTGTGGACAATTGGATCCATTTTAAAATATGGACTTAAACATGCTCCTGGTAGTGTAGATACTACAGCACAGTACGACATTGTCTGTTTTTCAAAACATTACTTCTTACTGTGCTATGGAATGTACAGGGCCTTCATAACCTCCTGCTGCAAATGCCCATCCTCTTTTGCTGTCCCCAACACACTTTGCATCCCAGTTACTGGTGCTCACTTCCAGATCACTTGCAAGTATACTGAATAGTGTAGGATGTGGTACATAATCATTGATCACTCGTTTCTATGTAGACAGATTATCATTTATTGTAACTCTTTGTTTTCTGTGCTGCAGTCAGTTTCTCATCAGGTGTATTACTTGACCAGTTATATAGTGCTCCCTCACTAAGATAAACCCCATTATAGTGAATTCCCGGTTATAACAAACAGGCTTTATGGCTCCTGACAAATGCAGCATATAGTGTACATTACTTGTGCACGTTTGTGTGTTCATACAATGAAGTGTTTAAGTTTCTTGCCCTCCCACACAGTCTTCCCATACAGAAAATAAAAAGCATTTGTTCAATTGAGCACTGTACCTGATATCAATTAATATCAGTAAAACATCAATAAAATCAATTGACAAATACCAGAACATGGTGCACTCTAGCATGTTTATTTAAATGGTCATTACCTGTACTTGCAAGTCAGTTAGTCTAAAACTGAATGCAGTATGAAGCAAAACAGCAGAATGGCAATTCATCAGGAAGTGATCCATGATTTGACAATAAAAAAGGAAAACTTACGAAGCAGCATTACAGACTTTTTTAAATGAAATAGCAGCTGCTTTTAAAATGACTGTGCTCTGCTCGCCTGTACTGACTTGCTTTTTAAATGCTCATTCTCCTACACCTCATTTGTAGTGTTAGTACAGATTTTTAAAATGCCTGCTCTGCTGTTTATATTTGTGTTTTATAGAAGCACCTGTACTTTACGAGGAACGCATCGACTGAATGTTGATTCTACTTTGCTCATTCTTTTACTAGATCATATTAACTTTTTTTTACTGCTTTATGAATTAAAGTTACAGTATTTTAATACTTTTTAATAGGTTTTGCAAGATTTAATGTTATTTTTGGCTGCTAATGTTAAATAAATGTATTTTGATACTTTACTCGGGAGACACGCTGGTGTTACATATGAAAGTGAAGCTCCCTCGATTTAACGAACAAACGGCTACAACAAATTTGTTCTTTGGCTCCCTTTTCATTCATTACAGCGAGGGAGCACTGTACTAGGTTCTAGGATTTATGAACTACTGGAAGACCCCTGTGTACTTTGGAACAGTGTCAAAAGCTCTGCTGAAGTCCACATACAAAACAGCTGTTGGTTTCCTACCAAAAATACTCCCGGTGACTTTATCAAAAATCACAATGACATTGGTCTGGCATGATTAGCAACAGATGATTATGCTACAAAAAATGGCTGTCTTAAACTTATAAAAAAAAGCTTACATTTGTGTGTTTTATGCTTAAAATAAACAAAATGATCTGCCAATGGGGTAAAGTAATTATCTTAGTAAGACTTTTAAAAAATAAAATGTTATGATTTGAATCTAGATGTTGCATAACTTCTTAAAATTTCTTAAAATAAGATTATAAATTTGAAAATATGACTGTTTAACTAAAAACTAGAAATCTTAAGACGTGCTGAAACAAGTCTAAAAAATCTTAAAACCATTTAGCCCAAAATCCTGACATTTATTAATTTAAGGTTGACAGATCTTGCAAATATCTTGAAACAAGAGTTCTTAGACATATTGAAGTCCAGAAAATCTTAAATTATGACTGCTTCCCAAAGATCAAGACATTTCTTTCCTTAAGTATGACAGATCCTGCAGATGTCTTGAAACGAGAGTTCTTAGACATCCTGAAGTCCAGAAAATCTTAAATTCAAAAGGCTTTCCCATAAAGCCAGATATTTTTTTGCTTAATTTAAGTATGACAAATCTTAAAGATATATTGAAGCAAGAATTCTTAGACATACTGAAGTCCAGAAAATCTTAAATTCAGATGGCTTTCCCATAAATCCACACATTTCTTTTTCTTAATGTAAGTATGACAAATCTTGCAAAATGTCCTGAAACAAGATTTTCAATGTAGGCAAAGTAGGCTATAAATAAGAATATTGCCAACTAAAATGTGTTCAATTAATCCATAAATAAGTTAACTGCTCTCAATAAAGGTGCATCTAATAAGAAAAAACACTTTTTAAACGTGAATATTGCCCCAAAATTAATATTAAAACCTGCTTATTGATCTGAAACCAGTATATTATGGACTAACTTTATAAGTGTTTCCCATACTGTGCCCTGCATTCCCTGGTGTCCAGGGGCCCCAACCTCCATATCTATGCCAGACACTCTGTCTGTATGGCACCCTTCCCCTTGACCTATAAAACACTCCCTGGCATCAGTAGTATCTCTCCCTTTTCCTGCCCTGTGCCACACAATCCCTGGTGTCCAGTGGCACCAGTCTAACCCTCCCCACACAGTGATGAGCATTCCCTGGTGTCCAGTTGCACTTGCTAAGCACTCTCTGCATCCCATGGCACCCTTCTCCATGCCTGTTTTTTGAATCAAACTTGCCTCTATAGTTGACTGGACTAAGTGAGATTAGGTATAACTGGACAGTAGCAGCATTATCTCAGTAGTGGCATGTGCTATGAAAAGTGGTACCCATGCTTGTTTGCACTTTTCAGAAATAACCTCTTTCTTTCTTCTTGGCAATAAAAATAGACATGCAAGGAGTCAGTTATAGCCCCAACCCCTTAACAAAGTTTGGAACCAGAATATGGGTTTGCAGCAAATGACAGAATGCTTTTTTACAATGCTAAGGAGGCAGTATAGCATAGTGGTTAAGGGCACTAAGCTGCAAGCCTGGAGACCTGCATTTGAATCCCATCAGCTCCACTTGCATACTGTGTGACCCTCAACAAGTCATTTAACTTGCATGTGCTCCCAGGTCACACCTGGATACAAGCTCCGGCTTAGTGTGCATCTCCTGGTTAAGCAATTTCCCCTTTCCCTTAGGACACTGGAATTCTATTTTGACAGACTTTCTGCTGTAAAAAATAACACAAAAGTGTTTAAAGGCTTGTTAAAATATTCAGGTATTTGTATTAGTTAGCACCTTATTCCAAAGAACTTTAGGTTTCTCTCTCCTCCCATACTGTAATGCATTTTGGGATACATTTTGCATGAAGGGTGCAATTTAAAAACTAAATTGCTTCCTTTCTATAGTCTAGGAGAGTGTAGGAAAAGAATACTGCTCCCAGTTTGTACACACGGAACTTCAAACAGCAGAGAGAGAGAGAGAGAGAGAGAGAGGGAAAGAGACCAGGAATACCAACCACAATCCAACCCTCATCCCCAACAATCAAGGAGATCGAATATAAAACTAAATCATGTGGCATTAGTATTTCATTTCTGTACTGTTAGTGGTGCAGAATAACTTGTCTATAGGAAAGGCGAAATAGTTTAACCAGAAAAGACACACTAGGCTGAAGCTTTTTTCCAGGTACAACCAAGGAGCACAGGGAAGTTAAGTGACTTGCTCAGGGTCACAAAGTGTGTAAGTGGGGGCTGTGGAATTCAAACCCAGGTGTCCAGATTTGCAGCTCAGTTCCCTTATCCACTACGCTATACTGCCTCCTTGCTTGCCTATGGCGACCAAGTGCCCCAAAAACACTACAAGTCCCTTCCATGTACAGTATACATACAGTACAGTATATACTCACTGCAAAAAAACATTAATACAGACATTAGAGTTGAAGAATGCAATGCACACAAAGAAAGAAAATGAAAAACAGGATTTTGGCCTCAGGAATCTTGGCAGATTGATGGTGTGGTGTCCCTTAGGGTTGCCAACATTAATGTCCACCCCCTCCTCCCAGCCCGTAGCCTCCTGTCTAAAGCACAAGGTACATCTCCAAGTCACTGCCTCATAAGTGAATTTACTCTTTGAAGAAAAAGAAGCATGGCTTGGCACACGTGGCTAACAGAATCAGTCATAGCTTTCTTCTCACAGGGCCCTGTGTGATGCATGAGATCATGTTCACTTATGGGAGAGGGTGCACATTAGGCTGAATGACCCGAAGGAACACACCACGGATTCATCAAGACTTCTAGGACTCGAAATCCTATTTTTTTTTTTGTGTGTGTACTTTCAGGGCTTCCCATTCTTCCACCCTAGTGTCTGCATTTAAGCAGTTTCTTTGCAGTAAATTTCCCTCCTTTTGTAATAGTGCAATCTTGACAGAATAGTGGAGCTATTTCACGAGCTGCATCACCAACCACCTAATAAGTGAAAGCCTAGTGTCATACAGTGGAAGTTCAAGCGGCAGCGAGTGGGGCTGCGAGGAAGTAATTCCTGTCCAATAGGAAGCAGCCCAGGGCAACAGGGAATCAGGCTGTCTGGAGGATTGTTCCCAGCCACAAAGAGTGCAGGCCAGAGCCTGTGAAAGCGGCAGGTGCGTCACAAGAGGAGCATCTTTCCCGGCCACAAGGGAGTGGCCAGGGCCAGCGGGAGATGCAGGGCGCACTCTGCTCAGGCGTGAATTTTGAAGCCAGGCCAGGAGGAACTGTGGTGGCTGGAGTACCAGGAGGGCTCCGGAGAAGGGATTTTTTTAGGGAGGAGCTGAGGTGAATGGACTGCAAGTAGAGAAGCAGTAGGGGCTGGGATCTGGACCAATCAACACAAGGAACGGGCTGCAGAGTGCCAACAGACGAGGAGTACCAGCGCTCCAATCAGGGCCAGGAGCACACAGTTTAAAAGGCACCCAGGTCTTTGCAAGTGCCAAGGCCTACAGTGGATGTTCAAGCAGCAGTGAGTGGGGCTGCAAGGAAGTCAGTCCCGGCCACTAGGGAGTGGGCCAGAGCCAAGGGGAATCGGGCAGTCCAGAGGATCATTCCCAGCTGCAAAGGGTGCAGGCTAGAGCCGACAAAAGTGGAGGGAGCACCGCGAGAGGAGCATCTTTCCCAGTGCAAGGCAGCAGGCCAGGGCCAGCAGGAACTGCAGGGTGCACCCTGCTCTGGTGTGAATTTTGAAGCCAGGCCAGGAGGAGCTGTGGTGGCTGGAGTACCATGAGGGCTCCGGAGAAGGGATTTTTGCAGGAAGGAGCTGTGGTGACTGGACTACAAGTAGATGAGCAGTAGGGGCTGGGATCTGTGTCCCCCCCCCAGGCCCTGACCTCTATTAAGTACTCGTAGAGGGAGTAGCTAGCAAATAGGGGTTGTGGCTACCTCTGGGGAGGAGTGTGCTTTGGGGGTGGGGCAGCAAAGCCTTGGTGCAGCTGTTTTGGGTGTAGTTGTGTTGGGGCCTGTATTTATGTTTACTGTTGGTTGGATTCTATCACACTCTGCAAGGGCAGTCTTTATTCGGTGATAGGCCCAGTGGGCATTGGGGAGGAGAGGGCCTGCATGCTCAGCACCGTTAGGGCAATTAGAGATGGGGCATAGGTCCGGGAGGGAAACGTAGCAGGGATCATAGATCATGAGGGCTGGCATCTTTGGAAGGGTAGTGGATAGGGTAGGGTACGGATCGGCCATGGAGCTGGCCCTGGCATGGAGAATGGGGGGCTGTATGGTATGCCAAATGTTGACACATCTCAAGGTGGAGATCAGAAGACTAAGTTTGGGGTTGGGTAAGGTGGGGGGGTGATAAGGAAGGTGGCCCTCGGGAAGGAGTGAGTTGGGGGGAGGGCAGTGGGGGAAAAGAAGGTAGTAAGATGGTGGGCTCTGGTGAAGCACCCATTATGGGAGGGAGCACACAGGGGAAGGATGGCAAGGGCACTGGGGGCAGTGCAGCCTCAAAGGGAGGTGATCGAGTGGACCACAGGGGGAAGGACAGGACCACCAGGGGGCGTGGAATGGGGTGGCCCTAAACAGAAAAGGAATAAGGGAGCCTGGCATAATGTTAGGAGAGATAGGGACCAGAGGGATAGGCACAAGGTTGGGAGAAATGGGCCAGGGTATGGGTAAAAGAGATTCGATAGGAGGAGCGAGCAAGCAGAGGGAGTTGGGACAACTGGCGTAGAGCTGAGCAACAGATTCACACCCCTCGCACAGACAAGGGAGGGGGAGGAGTCTGGAATGGAGGGGGATCCTGTGGAGGCAGGTAGATGGGGATGGCAATAGCCTCAGCAGATGGGGGCAGACGAGTGACTCCCTGGCATAGGGTATCAAGGGGAGCAGGTTATGGAGGATACACATGCGCCGGCAGGAGAGAGGGGAGGTATCATAGGTAGTACACAGTGGGGATGAAAGGGGATGGTAAGGAAGGAGGAACTTGGATTAGGAAGGCCCAGGGAGGGATAGAGGAGGAGGAGGAGGAGCTAGTAGGGGATGAAGGTAAAATACAAGGGATGGAGAGATGCAGGAGGTAGAAAAGGGAGGTAGGATGGAGGGAGGGAGGGAGGTGGGGGCCAGTAAAATCCCAGGAGGTGGGGGTCCCTTGTCCCTTGGGGTAACTTGGTGATGGAATAGGGTGCAGTGGGGAAGGGAGGTAGTCATGGAGGGCGGGTCAGGAGGGCGAGGGGAATCCTTGTCTCCAGGGGATTTGGGGATTGACTTGGGTACAAGAGGGACAAGAGAAGGGGACAAGGTGGATAGGGTTGAGAGGAGAAAGAGTTGGTGACGGGGGGATCTTGCTGCTGGGGGGAAGAAGGGGTTGGACCAGCATGCCATGCAGGAAGAGAAGTGGCCAGGGAGGACAGGTCAGTGAGGAAAAAGGGCTGGAGTGGAGGGGATGGGGTGGAAATTAGTGAGATGGGGAAGAGAGGGGAAGAAACTGAGTATGAGGTAGGAGGAGGAGGAGGGTGATTGGGATGGTGAGTAGGCTTAGGGAAAGGAGGTGGTAAGAGTGCTACTCTTGGGGACTCATGATTAGGGGGATCAGGTGGGGGGGAGGGGGAGGTGGATGCATCCTGTGGTATAAAGACCAAGAGTATACCAGGCTTGATGGTGCACAAGGCCAAACATCTGGTCTATGCTCTGGCCAAGGAGTGTGGTGGGACCTCTGACATGTTGGTGCACCTGGGAACAAACGATATTGAGGGGAATAGTGTGCTAGTGATTTAGGCTAGCTTCCTAGAGCTAGCCAGGGTCTGCCAGGATGTGGGGGTGCTCTGTCTCCTTCTTGGAGATTCCACCAGTGCCTAGGGCCAGTGTGGGTAATAAGCAAAAAATAAGGGTTGTAAATATTTGGCTCAGTGAATGGTGTGAGGCCAGGGGTATGGGTGGGTGGGGACTGGGGTACAACCTGGGAGGACAAGGAACTGTATGTGAGGACAGGCTCTACCTTAGCTCAGAGGGAAAGGAGATCCTGAAGCTTAGACTGGCAGGATCATACATTCCAGGTGGGTTTAAACTTGAGAGGGGAGGTTGGGGGCCCTGGCAGACCTAAGCCTGAAAGGTTTTGCCTCGTCCCACAAGTGTGGGGGGGGGTACAGATCTGGATTACTTGATGGTGCAAGAGGGGGGCCACATAGGCAGGGTCCCGGGGGCCCTCATGGTGGGGGTAGGGAGACATGTTGGAAGGTGGTCCTGATTAATGCCAGGAGCATGGGTATCAAGATGCTGGAGCTGCAGGCACTGTTATGTGAGGTTGAGGTGGATGTGGCAGCTGTCACTGAGACTTGGGCCACTTCCAGACATGACTGGGACCTAAACCTACCAGGATACACCACATGCAGAAGAGACAGGGTGGAGAGAAGGGGAGTGGGGTAGCTTTTATCATTAGGGATGGCTTAGGGATAAGCAGTGTTGAGGAAGCGGGAGACCAGGTGGAGGCTTTATGGGTCACCCTGCTGGCTCCAGGGGGGGAAACGGGTGAAGTTGGGGGTGGTATATAGACCACCTGGGCAGGGGGAGGACCAGGAGGAAGGCCTTGTGGCAAACTTTTGGGACTACTGTTCTGGAGGTGAGGGCAGACTGTGGTGCTGGGGGATATGGATATGCCAGGGGTGGATGGGAGTACTATGGCATCCTCATCGGGCAGGGAGCAGCGCCTGCTGGATGTCTTTCAAGATGCATTTCTTGCCCAGCTGGTGACTGACCCAATGAGAGAGGGTCGTGTCCTGGATGTGGTCCTGTCAGACAGTGAGCTCATCAAGGACTTAGTTGATGGGAACCCATTGGTGGGAAGTGATTGTGCCATGATCTGATTTACCTTGGACCTGGGGGGGGGGATTGATCACAGAAAAACGTTGATGGTTGATTTTAGAGGGGCAGACTTCGGGGAGATGGAGCGGATCCTCAAGGGCTAAGTAGAGGGGATCAGGCCAGGTATGGGCACCGAGGCCTAGTGGAAGTTATTAAAAAGGGGCTACTGGGGGCTACCAGGGCCTGCACAGAGGAGAGATGCAAGTGGAGCAGAGCTAAAAAGCAGAGCTGGTGGACAAGAGAGATTCAAGATGTGTTGAGGTAAAAGAAAGCCACTTATAGATGATATAAACACTCATGGGGGCTTTAACCAGGGAAGAGTATGATTTGGAGCCAGGAGGGTCACCAGGATGGTGAAATCACCCAAGGCAGGGGAGGAGCTGAGATTGATACAGGGGATTTGAAGGGGGGGATAAAGAGTTCTTCAGGTATATCCGAGAAGGAAGAAAGGCAAAGGGGCAGATTAGCTGGCTGAGGTTGGGGGGATGGATGAAGCTGGGGAGCAGGCAGAGGTACTAAATGACTTTTTTGCCTCAATCTTCACCAAGGAAGATGGGGAAGGGAGCTGCAAGGGGAAGGGAATTGGGACAGGTAGAGGAAGAAGGGTGTTGGGAGAAGAAATCCCAGCTGGGAGGGTGTGGGAAGCCCTCAAGGCCCTGAGAGCAGACAAGGCACCAGGTCCTGACAGAATACACCCGAGGGTGCTTAAGGAACTGGCAGATACCCTGGTCGCACCCCTGGTGGGCTTTAAACTCCTCCTTTCAGTCTGGGAGGGTACCTTAAGACTGGAGGATGGCTCATATTGTGCCCATGCATAAGGGCAGCTTGCGAGAGGAGCCATGTAATTACAGACCGGTTAACCTGACGTCGGTAGTGGGCAAAGTGATGGAGGTTATCTTGAAGGAGAGACTGGAAGAGTTTCTGAAGGCATGGGGCCTCCTAGATGATCACTAGCATGGCTTTGTTAAGGGTAGATCGTATCAGACTAACTTGATGGAGTTCTACGAAGGGGTGATGAGAACGCTGGACCAGGGTAGGCCAGTGGATATCCTCTTTCTAGACTTCAACAGGGTGTTTGACTCTTTAACACATTCTAGGTTGTTGGGGTTGTTGGGGAATCTGGGGGATATGGAGGTGGGGTGGGCAGTTGGTTAGATGGATTGGAAATTGGCCAGCAGGGCATATACAGAAGGTGATGGTGGGGGGGGGGTCTCATATGTAGTGTCTGTAGTGCACATGACAGGACCCATGGCACTACACTGGGGAAGCAGTGTATGTAGCAATTACACTCTGCTCACCTCTGCAGCTGGCCAGCATCCCACAGAAGCAGGGCTTGCGTTAACCCACTACGACGTCCCCAAATGGGATTTTTGAGGATTTTTAAGCACAAAAATAAAAGCAGTGCTTCAGCACCGACACTGAAAGGCTTGCACCAATATTTTTAGCAGAAAAAGTATGTGATAATGTTGTACAAAGCCACTCAAATTTCTGACCCCAAGATTTTCTGGTCTGACCTCCAACATTTGAAGCAGAGGGTCAAGCTGACACCAGCTTTACTAGTGCTAATGCAAGTCCTGCACAAGTATGGTCGGTTGTGTTGTACCTGAGTGACTACAATATGAACAAAGTTATCTGTATGAAGTAAGTGACTACTTTCCTTAGGCAGAGGATAAGTGCTTGCTGCTGTCTTGGGGGGGTGGGCTGCTTTTATCAACAACAGTGGTCGTTATTGTTTTGACCTTCGCTGAGTTACATCCCCCCATGGGTTTTTTGTTTTTATTTTTTTCAATAATGAATGGGGTTCTGTGGCCAAACATCAACACTTGCATAAGGAAATTTAAATTTAGGAAACTTGGGGACCCCAGCTGCCAGACCAGTTCAAAAAAAAATTACTGGTAGTCCAGTGGTACCTCCTTTTCTATCAAAAGTATCCTGAAGATCTCACTGCCCCCCTCCCCCGACAGCTGGACCCCTCACCACCAGTAGGCCAGCCTCCACCCTTCCCTGAACATCAAAACCATACTCCCTACTGCTGGGACGACACCAACAACCTCCCAGCCAACCTACATCTGGGCTACCACCCCAGACCAGCCTGTCTATCTAGTCAACCACACTCCATTACTAGACTAACTTTCCAGCACCGCTATCAGAGTGCAGTGCCACATGCTGAATCCATGCTGTGCCACATGCAACAACTGGACCAACCTTTCTGACCACTGATCCAGACTCCCCTACATTTTTCTAACTCTTTCTGTACCACACCACAGCTCTTGAACCATATTCCCTCCAGTCAACCACCCTCTCTGCATCTGGACCTCTTTCAGATTACTCACAGACAAGCCACCCACTCCATGACCACTCTTCCTGCAGATAGAACAGCCCATTAGCTAAACACTCTCCCCCCCCCAAGTTGAGAGCCATCCTCAACCAAGCTGAGCATCAGGCTTGCACCACTACAGCGGGGGGAGGGGGGTAAGATGCTAATACCACTGGAGGAAGGGACTGTGATAAAAGGAAAATACCAATCCCACATGCCAAGTTGAGGCCATTTAAGTCCCCCATGCTGTTTGGCCTTTTAGCACATCGCAGCAGACACCGCCACCTAGTGCTCCAGGAACCTTCGTCTTTTGACGGTCACAGGGAGACCCTCTGGCAGTGATAAGCTGACCCATTTAAGTGTCAGAGAATCTGAAGGATGTGGAAGTTGGCAGTTGGTGGTGTGCAGGCAGGAAAGCTGAGCACATCAGCCATTTACCCTTCCCCTACTCCAGCACATGAAGATGTTGATGAGCTAGAAAGCAAGTAGAAACAAGGCACTCAGTGTAATGGGCTACTTGTGTTGGGACTGATAGGCACTGCCCTGTCTGGACTGGATGTATCACATGGATGCAGGAAAGCCAGGCAGCAGCAACCACCCTACTAAAAGCACAGCAAGTCATCCTGTTGGCTAGAAGTGGGTAGCAAGGATGCACTGTAAATAGGGTCTTTCTATGATAGGGTTTGTGGGGGAGGGCTCAGCAGCCTACCACCAGGACTTGGGGTGCTTAATACCTCTTGAGGCTGCTGTCACTGATGGTTGGTGCTAAGAACCTACTGTCCCTGGCTGGGGGTGGGGCTCTGGAGGCTGCCCCCAAGGCTGAGGACTGTGGGGAGCAATATACTGTCAAGGCTGGGGGAGATCAGGAGCCTTCCACCAGGACTTGGAGTGCTCAAGAGCTCCGGAGACTGCTGTCTGTGCTGGTCGGTGCAGCAGAAACATGACCCCCAAGCAGCTAGAACGTCCAGCATAAAGTGTTCTCATTTGTCCCAATCTGCAGTTAGGGAAGAGCAGGGATAAACTGAGGGACATCCATTGTATAGAGACAGTTGGGATATGAACATATGAACATACAAAATTTGCCAGCATATAAAGGCCTAGTGGTCTATCAAGTCTGCTCGAATGTGCAGCTAGCAAACCCTTATTCTGCAGCTGCCCCTCCCACCCATCCCTCCCTTGACCCCCTTGCCCTGTCCCAGCCCTTTTGAAGAAGTCCAGTGTTGTACATGATACCACTTCTGCCTATAGCACATTCCACCCAGCTACCACCCTCTCCGTAAAAAAGTGTCTCCTCATCTCCCTCCTGAACCTTCCTCCCTCCAGTCTCATATCATGGCCCTGGGTGTCCCTCCCCTCCCTTACTTTGAACAGCCCCTCTGTACCTGTTTTGTTTATTCCTTTCATGTATTTCAAGGTTTCAATCATATCCTCCCTGTCCCTCCTCTCCTCCAGTGGGTACATGTTCAACTCCCTCAGCCTCCTCTCATAGGGTAAGTCCTGCAGCCCCTTGATCATCTTTGTTGCCCTGCGCTGCTCCCCCTCCAGTAACTTAATGTCCCTCTTCAGATACGGGGGCCAGTACTGCATGCAGTACTCCAGGTGCAGTCTAACTAATAATCTATACAGTGGCAGAAGCACCTAACCGCTCCTCGAGGATATAACCTTGCAATGCAACCCATCATTTCGTTGGCCTTTGCAGCTACCTTCCTACATTGTGCCCTAAGGAAGGCTGGGATAGCTGAAGTGCAGGAGCAGAGCTACAGTTTGGGCTGTTTGCAATAAAGTTTTGAAATCTACATGCAGTCTCTTCCCTTTTCTTGGGACTGCAACCAGTTTGTGTGCTACACTCTTTTGGACTGTATCAGAAAAAGGATAGGCAGGAGACTAAAATCCTTAGAAGCCCAAACCTTGTGTTTACTTACAAAAATAGCCATGCATACAATGCAGTGCAATCAGAGAAAACACACAGGGCCTGATTTTACAAGGGGCTTGTGGCGCTGTTGGGGACTTGTGGCAAGGGTGTTTGATGCAGGTGGTAACTTGCGTCAAATGTTGCGGCAAGCACGATTTTGAAAAGGTGCATGCTGCAACTGCTTTGCCACAAGTCCCAAAAGGAGGCTGCAGATAGGGAAGGCAGGCTAATTATTGCAGGGGTTGACAGCTCCTGAATGCACTGCCTACTCTGTCAAAGGGTCTCTTCAGTGTGAGTCGTCTGTACTGCCGAGCCGTCAGTGTCTGCCTCTGCTCACTATTTCGTAAACTGTCAGTAGGATGTACAGAGATCTGATGGAGTGCTGTTGCTGAACACTTTAGTAAAATGCAACTCCGGCATGCTGTGGCAATATTACCATTGCAACTGTGTTTCTATAGTCCATACAACATGACATTTCCTGAGGTGGACGCAACAGGGAGTTAGACCAACTTCTCAGTGGTCTAAGGTTGCATCCGTGGGGACCCCCTCTTTTATGGGACTTGTGCCAAATGTGCTGTAAAGTGGGGAAACTGCCAGAAATGCATCAGCCCTTTTAAAATCAGACTGTAGTGTGTCAGTGGGTCTCTGGTGCAGCTGAATCAAACTTTGCGGCAGATACAGGGCTTGACGCAAGCCCTGAGTCCACCTTGTAACATTGGGCCCACAGAGTTCTTATTTATTGAAGTTCCCAGGACAGGTCAGTCTTTTAGTGTTTTAGTTTATGTTCCTCTACATGGCAGGGCTTGTGGGCTAGTAGGAGAATATTTGTGCAGCTTGTGGATGATGTAGTAGTGATCTCATGGTGCAGTTCAACTGGGATCACTTGAATGATGGAAATCTCACAAAACTCGCACTCTGCAGATAATTGATATATTTTTGCAAACATGCTTATTGTATGGTAATAGATCAACCAAAGCCACTTACAATCAACTCTCTTAAGATGCTGGGGAGGGCCATAATGCTCATGGGGTTGGTGGCTGACGGTGTTGCAGGTCAGCTTTGGCTTAGAGTCTGCAGCTGCAACTGGGGTGGCTCAACCAGTTATCCGATCACATTGGACAACGGGACTGGCAGACGACACTTTCAGAGCGTGCCGGCAGTGGCAGTGAAGTTCAGCCTTAGTGGCGACAAACAGCTATGGTGCGGAGCGGCCCACAGTGCATCTTCAATCTAGGAGCATGCATGCCTCACATGAACTGATCCATCCCACTAACTGCCACAGAGTGTCCCGCTCCTTCCTGCTCTAAAGTGCCCTGATGAAAGTGCTCGTAGTAGTAAAAAAAAACAAAAACTCACTCAAGTGGAACTCGTCTCTGTTTGCGGACAGGGGGGATTGTCCAACTCCCCCCCCCCCAGTGTACAGGCCTGCATGCCATGGGTGTAATAGGTGGGTATAGGGGGAAAAGGAGGATAAAATAGATAAAAAAAGAAATAAAAAGAACAGCAAGCAGCTGTTTCATGAGGGGCTACATAGCTTTCAGGGAGTGCAGATAAAGGCAGTGAGTTGGTGAGGGTACATTTCAAAGGTGCATGCTGGAGCTGTTGTATTTCTTTCTACATCTTTACTGCAGAGTGTCTTGCCTCAAGCCTCACCCACTCACTGCCTATATCTGCACTCCTTGAAAGCTATGTAGCCCCTCATGGAACCACTGCTTGTTTATTTTTTAACTTCTTTTTGTCCATTTTATCTTCCTTTTTCCCCTATACCCACCTTTTACACTCATTGCATCCCCATCCTTTCAACTCCTCTGGTATAGGGTGAGAGATTCCCAGCTGTGGTAGATAAGAACCCCCCCCCCCAGGAATGGGGAGCCCCTGAGTGGTGCATGCTGAAGAAGAGAGAGCAGGATCCTGCGTAGGGAGATGGTACCTATATGTAACTTAGTTCTGGAAGGCTGGTGAAAGGGAGCTCCAGTTTACCACCTTATTATGACCCCTCCCCTCGACCACCAGGGGGCAGTTGTTAAAGTCCCTCCCTGGAGGCTTGGTGCATACATTTAGTCTCTGTTGGTCCAGCTGGGAATCCCAGATTCACCACACCAACTCTGGTCCACCCCTCATAAAAGTAAAGTGCCTTAGACCAGGCCATTGAATTGGCCCCTCCTGTCTTCTTTAACCCCGCATGTGAATACCATATGGCCCTTGTGGTAGCCATTCGCCAGTCCTACCTGCTGTTTTTACCAGGCTGGTGAATGGGTGTCAGTGTGGCTCAGTTGCTAGCCATCTGCCTGTGGAAAAGAAGGTTGTGGGTTCTCATCCCACACCGGGATTGGACACTTATCTGAATGCTGGCACCTGAGTGCAGTATTTGGGGGGTGCTGTACTCTAGGGTTGTGCCATGCTTCGGATGACAGGTTAAACCGAGGTTCCTTCTACCCATCCTGGTGCTGCCCTGGTGGGTTTCCAGGTGGAAGTAAAAAAAAACAGGGCATTCTTTGCAAAGAGTAGGGGACATTCCCGGTGTCCTGGCCAATATTCCCCTTCCCATAAAACCAGTTCATGCAATTGTCCAGGCTCTGTGTTGTTGTTGTTGATGTGTGATATGGCCACCACTACACATTTAGTCACTTCACTACCAGTCTAGTATTGCTTGTAAAGCACTTTGGGATACATTGTGTACACAAAGCCCTGTAAAAATGCTGATTTGTCTTCTTATCTAGGAATTTATCAACTGCTGAAAGCAAAACTGGATGCATTCACTGCGGGTTATGGACCATATAGGGCACTTTGGTAAAAAATACCTAGTTATAGAATTGTATTTAAGGATACATAGTGAAGAAAGTTCAGTTTAGTTTCCTAATGAAGACAAACGTAACATTCCATTGAAAGATAGGATTGACAATGCATTTGCCAAATAACCATACCCAGTCCAAATCAGTGTCAACATAATCCTTGTGGAGAAACATTTTGCAACTGGGCACTGCATCCAACCTCCCTCCAGCCAGCCCTCTGATACACAGGGCTCATTCCTGAACCTTGGCTGTCAGTGTCACACGCGATAGTGCTACCGCTGCACCAGTGGGCCGGCCCACCTCATGTTGGTTCTACTTATAAAATGGAAACAAGTAACAGTGATGGAGGGAACATGTGAAAGTGGGAGAGTGAGGGATATGGAGTGTGAGGGAGTGTGATACAGAGAAAAGGACAAGGAATGTGAAAGGCAGAGACTAGAGACGTGGAAGGTAAAAGGGAGAAAGGGAAGTGCAGGAACCAGCATCAGTCCTCTGCATTACAGGTAAGCAATGGCTATTCCATAAAACTGGAGCAATACAGTATGATCAGATTTCCTTATAGAACAAACAAGATGTGCTCAGGGCTTTAAACCATTTCCAGCTTCAGTAGTTGCATGTGTGAATGACCATTTTAAAAATATGTCAAGGTAATCAAACATGAATTAGATTCCTGAATCTGCACTCTGGTCAAAACTTCTGACTAGAATGAAGGCATACAGCTCTTTTATTCCTCTCCCTTGGAGTCAGCCATTTTAATCCTCACAGTGCCACTGCTGCTGGTAATTGTTCAGGTGACCATGCTATGCATTTAACTGTTTCATTGTTTCCTGACACATCCATGTAGAAGACACTATCCATGTCTACCTCAAGCCCAGTCTTATGATTCCTCTGTGAATCAGGAGAGGACCTTGCTTGTCTCTTCCCTCCATTCCCGCTCCAGGTTCTCCCCTCAAATCCTCCCTTCCCTTTCCTCACCCCCTTCCAGCCCACAAGCCCTCTCCCCTTGTCTTTCACTACCTTCTAAACAGGTAACCTAGCACTACCTACTTCCCTATACCAACCTGCCTCTTCCAGCACTTTAAGGTGTCCACCCCCCTCCAGTCAACACCTTCCTTGTCTTACCTGTTTTCCAATTAGGGTTGGGTATTGTCAATCCTTATGCTGCTAACTGAGTAATAAAAATGGATGAACACCACTGTATGTATTAGAGTTCAAATTTGTTTTCTTTATTTTCTTCTCACAAAGAAATGGGGCAACAGTTTTGTGGTAAAATCCATTTCATCAGGCCCTTGCTGTGCTGTATCTCTAAAAACACAAATAATAGAAAAAAATCTTTCATTTCTTGGTATCCATTACCAGATGTTAATTAAAGGAAAACTACACCCAAAACTTGAAAAAATATATGTTGTGCAGAGTGTTTTAATTTGTATGTGAAGTTCTAGTGTTTCCTTCCCTATGACTGGTATTAGGAGTTTTTCCTAAATTAGCCTGCTAGCTTTAGGGTAGTTTTACGACCCCTGGAGATCACCATATCAAATAGTTTTATTGCATTTCTTTGTCCTACAGTGCACCTTGTTTCATGTAATGGTGATGTAGCAGAGCCCATAAATCCAGCAGAAAGCACTGCATTACAATCAGTTCACAACAATAGAGATGGCTATATTTTAAAATCTGTAGAATTCAGCTTGGTGACCACCCTCATCCTAAAGGTTTTACTGTCCTGAAAAATTTTGATGTTGGTAATTTTGTGCAGCTTGTAAAGCTTCCAAGATATTTAGTTTGTTTGGCATGCGTGTGCTGAATGTTGGGTCTCTCTTACATCACAGTCACATGAGACAAAATGCACTGTGGGAACCAGAAATACAATTACACTATCAGGTATGGAGATCCCCAGGGGTCATAAAACTAGCATAAAGCTAGCAGGCTAATTTGGGAAAAACTCCTAATACCAGTCAGAAGGAAGGAAACACTAGAACTTCACATACAAATTAAAACACTCTGCACAACATATATTTTTTCAGGTTTTGGGTGTAATTTTCGTTTAAGCTCTCTATACATCTGAGCCACTAATACTGCCACAATGCACACAAATTCCTTCCTTTAATCGCAAGAAAATGTTTTGTATTGCCAGTTTCTACTAATAATAAAACATAAATAAGTTTATCTAATTTTTTCAGAACAAAACACTAAACATTTTACTTCATTCAATATAACCACAATGTAAACACTGGTGCTTCCATAGACCCCTAATTATATTTACTAATTAATTCCCATTTTCTTCTAGTGCATAACTTTTAAAAATACCATCCAGTGAGCAAAAGATGTATAAATCAGTATATACCTTAAACAGTATTTTTAGGTCCAATCTGCATTTTATTCAAAGTGCTCTCTCAGCTAAGGAGTTCACAAAAAATCATAAAAAGGAAATAGATGTTCTTATCATTCAAGTGGTTACCAATGCCACCCTCTTACTTTCAATAATAATATTTTTTTATCTTACTCACTTTTAAACTAGTTTTTTACAGCCTATAGGCTGAGGCCTGTAATGATCCTAGTCGCTATTTCTGTAATTCAGTATTACAAAAGGACAAATGTTCCACTACTTATTTGAATAAAAAGGCATTCTGTTCCGCTATATTCAGTAAAGAGGGAAACACTTACTTAAAAAATATATGTTGTGATCTAAATGATCGCTGAATCATACTCCCTAAATGGGCTGTCTCTTCTAATAATTGCTGTGTTTCTTTAGTATAGTATAATTTATTTATAGGCCATGAGATATGGTAAAGGAAAGCCTATAAGATTATTTATTTGTAACGATTTATACTGGTAAAAAAACACTGACTGCTTCCACATGCTTCCTTGTAGGATTAATTTCATCTAAGGATTTAACATGAAAAAACAGATATTTTAGGGATTTTTTATCACCTTGGTGGGGGGAGAACCCCATGCCCTGTGAGCAGCTGCTGTAGTGTAACTCCAGTCTTTCCACCATTACTCTACACCTTGGTGCTGCATTAGACATCTTTTAATTGCCAGAGGCTCTCCAGATACTGGAGCCGGTCGGCTGACGTCATTTCATGACGGTTGTGTCTCCCCTCTCCAGCCGCGAGATTTAAACATAGAAGAGAAGGCTCAGTTTAGTTTGAAGGGATAGAGGGAGGCAGCAGCATGCCATTTAAAAGAAAAGTGTAAGTTTACCCTTTCTATGAGCTCAAGACACTTATTTTAACTGTAACATATGTTTCAAGGAGTTTCTCTTTGTTGTATTATAGTGTGCAGAGATGCAAGAATTTGTCAGCTTTACAGCTCCCTCAGGAAGGCAATATAGTGAGGCATATTTGCACGCAATAAAGTGAAATAAAAGTAGGCAGATGCTCCTTTCGGCATGTAATGCTGGTCTGTGAGATACTGAATACTTAAATGTGTTGTTTTCACTTTGTTTCGGAGTAAAGAGACACAGCAATTATTAGAAGAGACAGCCCATTTAGGGAGTATGATTCAGCGATCGTTTAGATCACAACATATATTTTTTAAGTAAGTGTTTCCCTCTTTACTGAATATGATGGCACAGAATCCCTTTTTATTCAAACAACTAATGGAGCATTTCTCCTTTTGCAATACAGAATTACAGAAATAGGGCTGAATATTCAAACTGCACTATGTTGTGGCGCAAGTCCTTGCGCTGCACAAAATAGTTGCGCAGGGGTGTGGCCGGGGCAATATTCAAAGGAGTTGCGCTATTGAGCAACTCCTTTGAATATCACCCCCTGGCCACAGCCACTGTGCATGGTGCAGTGGAACTTGTGCCACCGCAAGTGGTCAGAGTAGAGCATTCAAGTTGCGGTGGCGCAAAGTACCATTGCACCATGCGCAAATTTCCCATATTCAAAAGGTGACATGCAAATGGGGCCATAATTCATGCAAGGCGAAGGGGGGGCCATTTGCATCTATTTATGGCCCCATCTGCATGCCATTAGCATGGAGGTGCGCCGATCCCCGAGGACTTGTGCCTGGTGCCCTGCCAGGCAGCAGCCATCGGGGACCGATGTCCCCTGCAGTCCGATCACGGGCAAAAGTGTATAAATCCCCCCACCCCCCCGACTGGCCCGAACGCGGGCATTAGTCAACCCCCCCGACTGGCCCGATCATGGGCATTAGTTAACCCCCCCACCCCCGACTGACCCGATCGCGGGTATTAGTCAACCCCCACCTCCCGACTGGCCCGATCACGGCAGCAAAGTGTCAGCCCCAAGGACATATCCCTGGTGGTCCAGTGGACCGTGAAGCCCGATTGCGGGCAAAGTGTACAGTAAACCCCCCACCAGCCCGATCGTGGGCTGCAGTGTTAAACCCCCAAGAACATATCCTGGTGGTCTAGTGGACCTCGCCAGATCACGGGCTGCAAACTGTTCAAACACCCCCAAAGGACCACCTACCCTGGTGATCTAGTGGCCCCCACCCACCCACCACGGCCCCACCACCCACTTCCCGCCAGCCAGCGGGCGGCAGCATCCCACCGCCTGCCTCTCACCCCACGCCGACTGACTGCCCAGATCGCCTGATGGTGTAGTAGCAAGAGCCACGGGCATGCAGTCACAGCCGCATAAGCAGCAGTTCAGATATGTGAATGAATGACCTTAGTCTGCCATATCTGACCGCCTTGTATGGTATGGGCTGCACGCCTATTGGCTCGCTCTGCACCAATGGCTTTGCAGCCCTATCGGGCAGTCAGTCATGGGATGGGGCGCAGGTGGGTGGGATGTGCCGCCCGCGCGACGGGGGAAGGGTGGTGGGGCTGGGTGGGTGGGTGGGGGCCACTAGATCACCAGGGTAGGTGGTCCTTGGGGGTTTTGAACAGCTTACAGCCCACGATCGGGCTTCGAGGTCCACTGGACCACCAGGGATATGTCCTTGGGGAGGTTGATCTTTGCAGCCCGCGATCGGGCCAGTCGGGGGTGGGGGGTTAACTAATGCCCGCAATCAGGCCAGTGGGGAGGGGATTTCACTTTGCCCAAGATCGGCCAGTCGGGGGGGGGTTGCAGTATGCCCGTGATTGGGCTGCAGGGGGCACAGGAGTAGGTTGAGGGCCACCCACAGGTGGCAGCTGCTGTGCACCCGCAATGCGGCAGCTACCTGTGGGTGGCCTCGACTTACTCCTTTTTTTTTTTGCTCAAAGTTCTGCAGGCGCAGGTTGGGGGTTGCGCTGCATTGACTCCTGCACAGCCCGCTGAATATCGGGCTGTGCAGTTTATGCATGGTTCCTCCTCCGGTTCAGCATGCCTTCATTTGCATTGCGCTGTTGCTCAGCTTGACTTGGGGGCGAACTGCCTCCTGCTGAATATGGCAGAATGGCAATTACTTGGACTCAGGAGCAGGCGAATCAGATAAGTGGCATAGCGCAACCCTTTTGAATATCCAGCCCATAGCGACTAGGATCATTACTGGCCTCAGCCTATATGCTGTAAAAAGCTAGTTTAAAAGTGAGTAAGATACAAAAATGTTATTATTGAAAGTAAGAGGGTGGCATTGGTAACCACTTGAATGATGAGAACATCTATTTCCTTTTCAGCATTGTTTATGAACTCCTTAGCTGAGAGAGCACTTTGAATAAAATGCAGATTGGACCTAAAAATACTGTTTAAGGTATATACTGATTTATAAATCTTTTGCTCACTTTATGGTATTTTTAAAAGTTACTCATCAGAAGAAAATGGCAATTAATTAGTAAATATAATTAGAGGTCTATGGAAGCACCAGTGATTACATTGTGGTTATACTGAATGAAGTAACGTTTAGTGTTTTGTTCTGAAAAAGTTAGATAAACTGATTTATGTTTTATTATTAGTGGAAACTGGCAATAAATACAATTTTCTTGAGACTAAAGGGAGAAATGTGTGTGCACTGTGGCAGTATTAGTGGCTCAGATGTATAGAGAGCTTAATTAACATCTGGTAATTGATACCAAGAAATTCAAGATTGTTTTCTATTATTTGTATTTTTAGAGATACAACACAGCAAGGGCCTGATGAAGTGGATTTTACCACAAAACTGTTGCCCCATTTCTTTGTGAGAAGAAAATAAAGAAGAACAATTTGAAATCTAATACATACAGTGGTGTTCATCCATTTTTATTACTCAGTTCGTTTTTTGGTGCTAATGGTTGACCCAATAATGACTGTACATTAATAAATTGGCATCCTGGGAGCCACTTATTTTCCTAAATCCTTAAGCTGCTGCTCTGTGTTACTACCAGTCTTAACTCTGTTGTATCCAAGATTGATGTATGTGCCGCCCTTCTAGGATTTATATAATTAGCTTGTTTTTGTCATTTGCTGTTCTTGCATTTTATGTATATTGCTGTATTTGTTTTGCACTCCCCACTATGTACCCCCCCCCCAGGATAATTCTGGAAACAAGCTGTTCTCAGCTCATGTTGTCTTTCCTGCTGAAACCTTTCAAAATAAATAAATAATAACAATTCCGTGGGCATCCCAAAGTTTTCACAGCCCTCTCTATTCTTTCACTGAGAAAGTAGATGAATGACACCAAGGCCAAGTAGATGGTGAATGCCTGTGACAGTGGGCAAGCTGTGACTCCCCAGAATATCTCTCAGCCACTCAGCATTAAAACATGCAGCACAGTCTTGTGAATGTGCAGCTAATGGCTAAAATATGTATTGCATTTCTTAATTTAAATAATAATAATAAAAACAGTGGACAGTTTATATAGAAACATAGAAACATAGAATTTGACGGCAGATAAGGACCGCTTGGCCCACCCAGTCTGCCCGTTTCCCTACCTGATGGATAAGCTGCAGATCCTAGTTAATCAGCAGCCTACTTCTTCCTACCCCGACCCCCTAGAATTGCCTTATGACTGTCCCATGCATGCTTGAATTCCACCACTGTTTTTGACTCCACAACCTCCTCTGGAAGGCCGTTCCATACATCCACAACCCTCTCTGTGAAAAAATACTTCCTTAAATTACCTCTGAGCCACCCCCTTCTATCTTCAAATTGTGCCCCCTTGTTCTTGCACACCTCTTTTTTTGAAAGATGCTACCCTCTTGGACTTTGTTGATTCCCTGAGGTACTTGAAAGTTTCTATCATGTCCCCCTCTCCTCCTTTCCTCGAGGCTATACATATTTAGCTCCTAAGTATCTCTTCATATGTCTTCAGTGCAGACCCTGCACCATTTTAGTTGCCCTCCTCTGGACAGCTTCCATCCTGTCTATGTCTTTATGGAGATTGGGTCTCCAGAACTGCACGCAGTACTCAGATGGGGTCTCACTAGCTGTCTGTACAGAGGGATAATAACTTCCTGTTTTCTACTGGTGATGCCTCTCCCTATGCATCCCAGTATCCCCACCCTCCTTGCTGCCCCTCTCACATTGCTTGCCCACCTTTAGATCATCTGATATGACTACCCCCAGGTCCCTTTCCATTTTGTTGTTGCTAGTATCTCACCCCCATTGTGTACTCTTTGCCCTGGTTTTGTTTCCCAGGTTCATTACCTTGCACTTCTTAGCATTGAATCTAAGCTGCCATACATTTGACCATTCCTCTAACCTTGCCAAGTCCCTTCTCATCCTCTCCACTCCACCTTGTGCATCAACTCTGTTGCAGATCTTTGTGTCATCTGCAAAGAGACATACTTTCTTCCAGTCCCTCTGCAATGTCGCTATAAAGACATTGAAGAGACCCGTCCTAATACTGAACCTGTGGTACCCCTACTAACCCCTTTTCAGAGTGGACTCCATTTACTATTACTCTCTGTGTCCTATTCTCCAGCCAATTCTTTACCCAGGCTGTCATCTTGGGACCCACTCCCAGGCTGGCTAACTTGTATATTAATCTTTTGTGTGGGACTGTGTCAAATGCCTTGCTAAAGTCTAGGTAGGCCATGTCCACAGTCCCTCCCTGATCAACTACTATATTTAAGATAAAGATTGTGTTTATAAAGTTAGTTTACCTTTAAATAGATTGTATGTTCAGAAATAGCTGTAACTTTATGTGGAACATCAGCATATCTTCTTGCATTGGGGCAAATTTAGGTATACATGGGATAGTGCCATTTATCAAGCATTTGGTAACAGTGCTCCCCTTTGTTGTTTAGGGTGTTGCTTACTTTATGGAACTGGTAACAAGAATGCACCCAAAAACCAGAATCACTATGGGGGCATTCTAGTGGGGCCAGAAACTGGGGGGGGGGGGGGATTAGATGCAGGTAGCGTGCAGTTTGCGGACCCTGTTCCAGTTTCAGTGCATTCTGGTTTGAGGGGCATTCTGATTTTCAACTGGACCGCTGCCTAATCTGAATGGTGCAATAAGAACTCAATGCTCCCTAAACTTAGTTCATTTCTCTATCCATTCACACCTGTAAACAAGTTTCAGCTTAATGTGTCTCTCCCGGTTAAACAAAACAAAACAAAAAATTCATTTATTTATTTATTTCTTTACCGGGTAGGTGCACTGATCCCATGGACCATTTTCAGACATGACCCGGGCCATGAAGATGGCACAAGGGTAAATGCATGCACAAAAGTACAAAAATACAGTACAGAAGAAATACAAATACAAAATATGAAAATACAGTACAGGAAAATACCGAACAAGAGTTACAAATACAGTATAGTACAGACAACAGTATAATTATTGTACAGCATTTACCATCAAAAGTGCACAAAAACACAAAGCACGGTAGTGGTAGCTTCTCAGTCATTTCAAAGACTGCGTTGTCTATTATAGGATAATGTGCAAAAGGATGTACATGTTTTGTTGTTTTATTTAGTTTTGTTTGCCATTTTGCTATGATAATGTGTCCAATAGTAGCCAACTGAATCATTGCTCTGTTTCTATCTACTCCTGAGTGTACCACCCTCCTATTCGCCTTCCTTTCCCCACTCTCTTCCCGAAACAGCATGTAATTAATTTCTGCCCTGTACTCTCTAACCTCTCCCAGACTCCCCATCTCTCCTCCATATTCTTTCCTCGTCTCTTGATTCTCCTAGCTGAACATCTCCCCCCCTGTGTCTCTGTGTCCTGAAATTGCCAGGCACCAGATTCCCCCACCCCCAAATACCTAAATCACCCTCCAGCTCTCTAACTTGCTGTCACTCTCACCTCTTTTGTCTTACTTGGAGGGGCCTCCTGTCTACCACACCCATCGATTACCGTCAGCGCCTGCCCCGTAGAGCAGCCCTTATCTATCACTAACCCTGTCCCTGTCTTCCCTCTTTCAGGACACAGCCATCAAAGATCCTCACTACAGCAAGCAGCTGTGGCATGGAGCAGAGCTCCATTGGCCATCGGCTCTCTCTCCGCAGTCAAAGCCAGCAGCTCACAGAATTTTAGCTCCCTAGAAGTTGAAAATCCTAAATAGGATTGGTCCCTGCTGTCTCTTGCCTCCTCTACCATTGGCTATTGCGTCTGCTCCTGGCCTACTATTGGCTGTGGCAGTTTTGAACTGAGCGTGGCTTTTTTCAATTTCCCGAGCAGCTATCGCTGCTATGCTAGCTATGTAATTTTTCATCCCACACCGCCAACCCCGACCCCGGCCTCTATTAAATACAACTTTGCCCCTCCCTCCAATTATCTCCTAAACCACTATTGGCTGCAATCCTTCCTCTTCTAAAACTGACTGACACAGGTTTTCAATGAGTTGGACCTCTCACTCTCTCTCTTGACATACTGCCCATCTGTCCCACTGCTAGTGCTTAGGCAATATGTAGTTTTCACTGCTGCCTGATTTTGGCTCATTTCTGCACTCTCTCTTTCCCTTGTGCCTTACTACCCCCTCCTCCCCCTCCCCATCCCCTGAGTCTCCTTTCTCACTCTAAAGCCTACTCCCTTATCTCAATCTAACTCTCCCTTAGTCCTAACTGTTAATCACTTTCGCTGACTGACCTCTGGGACAAACTGCAAGTAGCTCCTATGTGCAAAAAGGTTTAAGATCTACTCAAAAGGTCTAACACACTCTATCCAGACCTCTTTATTGCTGTAATAACTACTAGGCTGCAATCTAAATTAGGGCCTTTTTCTGCTTATCCATAACTCAGGTTCCTACATGGTAACAGATACTACTGTATATAATGAGTCACCTAACTCACTTAGTTACCATTTTGGTTCTTTCACTGCTTTACATAGCATCCTCTGGTAACCACAATACTAACATGGCCCACTCTACCACCATCCAGTCTCTAGATAACTTCCATTTCTACAACCTCCTTCTCCGTCATGACTCACCCTAGGATTCGTCCCTACTCCTAATAAAAAGGGGTGTAATCTACCAAGCTATATATAATTCTAAAACATGCCTCCTTCACCGCCTAATTCTCTCCCCTCTTACCCAATGGAATCTATGGTACCTCCTACTTCTGGCTATTCTGCTGTCCGGGGATATTGAGACTAACCTTGGCCCTGCAGAACATCTCTCCCACTCAGATGTGCCACTAAGGACCACAAAAAGTCTCCTTATAGCCTATCATAACATTAGAAGCTTTGAACACAACTTTATGGAACTTGAAACTTGGATCTCCCTTTACAAGCTAGACATACTGTGCCTGTCCGAAACATGGCTAAAATTCTCTATATCTGACTTTCATTGTTTGGTGCCATCCTATAACCTCCTAAGAAAGGACAGACAAACCCTAAAAGGCGGGGGGGGGGGTGGCATAGCTATCTATTTCAAAAATCACCTTCATCTCACTGCCCTGAACACAGATCCTCTGACACACTGTTAGTCACTACATGCACTCCTCACTCTTGGGAATAAAAAACTTCATATCATCTGTGCCTATAACCCACCAAACTGTGGCCTCACTGGCCTGGATGAGCTACTAAACCAGACATCCCTAGTCTCCGGCAAGAATGAAAAGATCATCCTAGGTGACATCAACTTAAACTGGCTAGGGAAATACCAGACCACCTTGCTCACCAAGATCCAGAGCCATAAGCTCCATCAGCTTATTACTGTACCCACTAGTTGTGCTTCTTGCTCTAACTCTAGCACCCTTATTGACTGGATGTTAGCAAACTGCCCAGAGTACATCCAGTCTGCCGGCACACTTGCAGATGCTATCTTGGACCACTCCCCTATTTTTTACATCTGGGGATCGGTCTTCTCCTTTCCAGCAAAACCATGCCTCCTCACCTTTCGCAACTGTGTCAACCTGGATCAGCACGATTTTCTTCAAGATATGGCCAACATTGAATGGGCTGATCTCTACAATGCTCAAGATGTCCAGTCCACACTGGCCATTTTCATCACTAATTTCTCAACACTACAGGATCATCACTCCCCTCTTATAACCCACTGTGTCAAGGGTAAACATACTAGACGGCTCAAAAAGGATCTACTAACCAAAATAAAAGAGAGACACAGGAGCTGGAGCTGTTTCAAGTCCTCTGGACTCCCAGAGTACTATAACATCTATAGGATGTTAAGGAATGCCTCCAAAAAGGCTATAAGATCTGCGAAAAGCTCTTACTGTAAAAACCTTCTAACCAATGCCGCAGATGAACCCAAAAAATTCTGGTCCCATGTCAAAACCTTCCTGGGATCTACTCAGTCATCTACCCCTAATGATATGATCTTTAATGGAACTCACTGCAACAGTCCTCAGACCATTGCAAACTTCCTAACTAATTAGTTCTCAGACCTAACTAACTTCATGTCCTCCTTCCCCACCTCAAAACAAGTGTCTCCAGCTTCTTCTAGCAGTGTACCTGGTGCCCCCCTCTTATTTTAGAGCAATTACCCCGAAGGAGGTAACACAACTTCTTAAGTTGATCTGTGATAGTACTGCCACAGGCTCAGATTGTATCGAGCCCAGACTACTAAAAATAGCTGCCCCTCTCATTGCTGCACCTCTGGCCAAAATTTTTACCCTTTCCTTGTGTCAAAGTAGTGTCCCTGACATTTGGAAGATAGCAAGAGTCACCCCTGTCCTTAAAAAGGGGGACCCCAGTGACCCCTCGAACTAGAGGCCAATAGCCATCCTGTCGGTGCTAAGCAAAATCTTAGAAAAACTAGCCACCACTCAAACCACAGAATTTCTCACCAAGCATGACCTTCTAACAACTGCACAGCAGGGCTTTCAAAAGGGTCACAGCATCTCTACTGCTCTGCGTAAATTTACCACAGATACTCTCACGGCTATGGACGTGGGTCTTCTAACAGGTGCTGTTTTCATTGACATGACAAAGGCTTTTGACCTGGTAAACCACTCCCTTCTCCTTGTCACCCTGCAATCTATGGGCTTTGCCTCAGATGTAGTTAGCTAGTTCAACAGCTACCTATCAAACAGAGCCCAAGTTGTTAAGTTCAACTCATCTTATTCGGATAAGGTTACAGTCAATGTTGGAGTACCCGGACGCTCTATCCTGGGACCACTTCTTTTTTCTATATTCATTAATGACCTCCAAACTCTCTGCCTCCTCCTTACTCTACGCGGATGACATAGTCCTCTATACCAGTGCGAAAAATGTATCTGACATCAATCTACAGCTTTCTGCTGATTTCTAATGCATTCAGACCTGGCTCTTGGATTATAACCTTGTTCTAAACGAGATCAAAACTCAGCCCATGCTATTCGGTACCCCCTTGAAACTCAAATCACACCCAAACAACTTTAGGGTCTCCTGCTTAGATGGCTCATCCATTGGCTTAGTTACCTCTTTTAAGTGCCTGGGAGTCACTTTGGATCAATCCTTAAGCTTTGAACATCACATTTCGAACACATGTAAGTCTGTGAACTCCAAGCTAGGTGTAGCATACCGCACTAGTTATGCTTTAACCCCCTCAGCGAGACTAACTATTGCCCGAGGCATACTCCTACTGACCCTAACCTATGAGGTATCTTCTTATGCCACCATACCTAAAACAAATCTCCATAGGTGGGATGTTGCCTATAATAATATATGTTGGTATGCCACCTTGTCCCACAGGCGGAAACACCACTGCCTCCTCTACTCTGATCTAAATTGGCTATCTCCAAAAGCCACCAGGTTCTACTCCTTTGGCTCTACTATAGACAGTATTACGAGGTCTCAAACCCCTAAATCACTGGCAAAACTGCTCACCCCACAGACCTCAAACTATGGACTGTGCTTAACTGACAAATCTCTCTTGTGTGTGCCAAAATACACAACATCAAAGGTTCCAATGCTTTTGCCCACCACGCTCCTCAGCTGTGGAACTTCCTCCCCCTAGATGTCCACCAAACACCCACTCAAGACACCTTTAAAAAGGCACTCCATCTCTACCTTATCTCATCTGACTAATGCTCCTGCTTTAAACCTCCTTAGCTCCCTGTCCTCCTCCCTGGAGACAGCTCTTAATCTTGCTTCTGCTAAACTCTATCTCAGTGTCTTTTCTCTTATGCCTCTCCCCAGATGCACCCCCTACATGGCAGGCCAGCATCTCCCATACCAACCCTGCTCCAAATATAGTCTATCCCAGCTTGTCTACCCCATGCATTTCACTCCCCCTAGCACTTATTTGGCTCTGTTCTCATATCCTTTATATCAGTACATACTTGCCTACCCACCCTTGTGTCATCTATCTCACCTGTCCCCATCCACACCCTCTACTTGCCTTGGCTGACATATCTCTGAAGCTTGCCCTAGCACTAACTTAAATAATCTCAGTTTCCCATCCCTTGCATCTAACCCCCCTTACACTTATCAATTATATTTCTCATATCTTCCTTGTCTATTTATAAATTTGTCTTCCTCCAGGGTCATATCTGCTGCATGACTGTTTTCTTCTTCTGTGTTACACCCATATATCTCTTATTTATCCCTTTTACTCTGTAACTACACTGTTTTGCTCTACTGTCAAAATTGTATCATCCAAATGCTATAATTGTAATACTTGCTCTAGTCTGTACCCTACTCTCAATAACCTTGTATATTATTTGTACTGCATAACCCGTTGTGTAACACCTTTGTTTATACCACTGCTGAAACTACCTTTTGTTGTATCTCTGTACTGTTTTACCCTGTAACCTCCCGGGTTGTGCCTGAAAATAGTCATCTCTATGGCTAGTGCACCTGCCAGGTAAACAAAAACTAAATAAAATAAATAAAGATGACTGAGTTGCTGGATGACTTCAGCGATCCTGTGAGCTTGCTGAAGTGGCACAGGGGGCTGGCCGCCACCGGGGGCAGGTACAAGTGGCAGCAGCCATTAAGACCACTTTGTACTGGGATTTAAAGGAGATGTGAGAGTCTATAGAGTGAAGTGAGGAGGGCAGACTGTTACACAGATTAGGGGAGGCTGAGGTGAGTGCTTTGCTACCCACACAGGTGGTGATCTGAGGAGCATCCAACAGAAGGACGGATGAGTTTTGAAGGCTGCGGGGCAATTTTTTGGTTAGAGCAGGGGGAAAAGGGGTGTTAGGTCCCTGCCTCTAATAGCATTGTCAATAGTGCAGCTGAGGAAGTAGTCACTGCAGGCCTGGGGAAGGGGGAGTCAGCCAAGAGACTGGTATAGGGAACAATGATGGGTAAAGTAGTGTGTCATCAGTGCAGATCTACAGACATTGTTGCATGTGGTATTTAGTCTAGTGAGTTGATGGGTGGTTTAAAGCCCTGTCCAAATGCTCACCCTTAGTTACTGCCCCTACCAGAATGCCACCCATAGTTATTGCACAGAGGACCTTCTGATTGGGAGATTTGGGCTTATTCTAGTTCTGGGAGTATCTTTGTTTTTATCAAGTTCCAGAAATAAGCAGCCTTATACATAAGGTATACCCAGTTTACGGCTCAACTAGGAGCTCACATTCATGAATGGCAGGCTCCAATTTTTGTGTTGTCTTGTGCATGCACATGCAACATCTTGTGGTAGTAGCAGAAATGCAGAGGTGTATCAGTGTTGGTGAATGCAGGGCATGCTTTAGTATGTGCATCCCTCATTCCCCAATTAGCCAGCATGCTAGCACTGATGCAAAATTATGTAAAGTTCCACCAACTTGAAAGAAATGTGCTGCTGCAATCGGAGACAAGTTCGTCATGCAGTGGCAGAGATGATATGCCTCCTGTACATGCCTTTCCTGGTGAAAAATTTCATTAAACATTGCAGCGGCTCCACCGTCACACAATCCCCAAGCAAAGCCAATATTGTGGGTGCAATCCCCGTGTTGGCATGTCCCCCACCCACCACATTGTGTGTCACAATGGGAGCCCACCCCAGTGTGCCGCTGCTCAGAGAAGGCCAACTGTGTTGGCATGTTTCTTCCCCCATGCCCATTGTGTGGCACATTAGGAGCCCACCCCATGTGCCCAACATTTGTTTTATTTCTCCTGTAAAGAAAGAAACCCGTTCGGAATACTCATTTGTTTTTCTGTACCTCAAAAACAGAAAATGGTCCCCCATGGTCCGCGGAGCCCCCCGTCACAAACGCACTCCGCAGGTCAGGCCCTCTGCTCCCACAGTGCCAACCTCAGAGTGCAATAGTGTGAACAGGTAACAGACAGGGTAACCCTCCTGTCTGCTTTGGGTCTGAATCACCTGTTAGCCTCGAGTTCTGGTGGGATTCAAACTGTGACTCTTATGCTAGCATACCCAATTAATAGACTCAGATACATACCCTCTTTAGGGGATGTGGTACAATCCTTTACCCAGGGGCACCCAGCCAGGTTTTTTAAAATGCACCCTTAGAACTCAATATGAGACCTAGGTATTTCTTACCTTTTAAGCAAGCTCAGAAACACAATCAAGTCCTTATCAGCTGTCAGCCTTAAATACAGGTTCAGCAATCACATGTAAAAGAACAGCAGAGCACAGGCAGTATTTTAAAGAAAATGTTGTTTACTAGAAAAATTGTAAAACAGGTGAAATAAAATACAGAACAAATTATATCACAAATCTCACAGTCATCTACAAATAAAAAAGGAAAGTTACAGAATACAAACTTCAACCACAAACACTTAATTCTTCTCTGTTACCTTTCTAAGTGCTTTCCAAGTCAGAGAACTATCTCTCTCAGAGTCTAGAATTATATATCACACATTTCCCAGATACAGTGCTTCATTTAAACTCTGTCTTTCCCCACCCACTTTTAGTGAATCACTAGCTCCTCCCTTAAAGTTCATTCTAACATAATTTCTACAAGGAGGTACAGTATTTTAATTAATGTGAACATCAGAAAAAAGCCATTTTCTACATATGACATTCTTTAATCAAACATTTCTCTTTGAGGTTTTACAACCCCACAACCTGTCACTAAGATGTGAGACAGCCAAGGGAAATCAACCAAATTACATCCTTTTCTGGTGTTATAAAATTCATATTCAGGAACCAACATCAAAGCAGCAACAGTTGATAAGGGGTCATAAACTATCCCTCTGGAAGGAAAGCATTAATTAAGTTTTTCCCTGGTCAGTTCAATGACATCCTCACTGACACCTTGAAGGTTAAAAGCCAAACCCCTAACTTGAGTGAGTCAATTTCATACACAGACCATTGATTTATAATACAAATATTATACAATAACCATAAGCAGATGACAGAACGTCACAATTCTCCCCACCTAGACTGAGTTTGTGGGCTCTATCCCCTGCATGAGATGAGCTCCCCAAGTCAGTTCATTTCTCATACTGATGCAACAAGCCATCGGCATTTTTATTAGCTGCCCCTGCCCTGTGGGAGACAGTCATGTCATATCCTTGCAAGGCAAGACTCCATCTTAGTAGTCTACCATTTGTTTTATCCATTTGTGCCAGCCAAACCAGGGGGTTGTGGTCAGTTTGTACCTCAAAATATTGCCCGTATAAGTATAGCTCTAACTTCTTTGGGGCCCACACCATGGCAAGACACTCTTTTTCCACAGTAGAGTAAGCCTGCTCCCTGGGAAGTAACTTTTTATTCAGGTACACTATGGGGTGATCTTTCCCTTGGTTGGATGTCTGACTCAGCACTGCCCCAATACCTACATCTGAAGCGTCAGTCTGGACTATAAAGGGTCTGCTATAGTCTGGACTTGTCAATACAGGAGCACTGCACAGTGCCTCCTTCAGTCCGGTAAAGGCTTTTTCACAGGCTGGTTCTCAGGTAACTTTCTTAGGCATCCTTTTCTTTACCAAGTCAGGTAGGGGAGCGGCCAGGGCACTGTAATTGGGTACAAATTTCCTATAGTACCCTGCTGTCCCCAGAAAACTCCTGACCTGCTTCTGCATTTCTGGGCCATGCCTTGATTGCCTCTATTTTTACTTGGTTAGGACGGAGCTGTCCCAGGCCTACAACATGCCCAAGATATGCCACTTCAGCCATGGCCACCTGGCATTTCTCAGCTTTGACAGTGAGCCCAGCCCTCTATATCCTGCCCAGCACTTTCCTAAGGTGGGACAGGTGTTCTTCCAGCTGGCTCTAAAGATGATAGTGTCATCCAGGTATGCAAAGGCATACTCCTCAGCACCATTTAACAGCTGGTTCACCAACCTTTGGAAAGTGGCTGGGGCATTCTTCATTCTGAAAGGCATTACTTTTAGTTCAAATAAGCTTATCAAAGTGATGAAGGCCGACCTCTCCCTAGATCTGGCAGTTAATTCTACCTGCCACTACCCCTTTGTCAGGTCAATAGGTGTAAGGCATGTCGCCCCTCCCAATTTGTCCATGGCATTGGGTGGGCGTCTGACTTTGTGACTGCATTCAGTCCATGACAGTTCACACAAAAATGAGCAGAACCATCTGGCTTTGGAACAAGGACCACTGGTGAGGCCCAGTGGCTTTGGGATTTCTGGATTACCCTTAAATCCAGCATTTCCTCCACCTCCCTTTTAATGTTCTTTTGGACAGCTGTTCGCCATATGGGTGCCTCCGTCCCTGTCTCCACATCATGTGTCGCTAAGGGGGTTAGCCCAGGCTTGGCACTAAACAGTGGGGCAAAGTCTGCTAAAACCTCCCTTACTTCCTGGATCTGGTCCGGGGCCAACTAGGGTGACAATTTAATTGCCACCCCAGAGGACTACCACTTGTTTTCTTCCAGCAAGTCCAGAGGGGGTCTCCTTCGTCATTCCCTCTCCAGGACTACACACTGCAAACACCATGTCAACCCTATTAGCACATGGCTTTATCATGTTTTTGGTTTTTTTAAGTCTTTTTTCCTCCTGTCGCGGCTCGAGGGAACTCTCGTAGGCATCCTCTCCTTGTGCCTGAGGTCCTCTGCGGTCTTCTGCTCTCTCTCTTCCCCCCAGCTGCCAGCACCCCCAGTTTGACCCACCCGGGGAGGATAGCCTGACTCCTTCCTTGGGCTCTCTTAGTAAGGCAGACTCTGGCAAGTGGGCGGGGCCCAGGTGGAGGAGTGATGAGGCCTGGCCGAGTTGGACCTGGAGCTGGGCATGGAGGATAAGTGCCATCGCCTATCCATGTGAGCCAGATTTGTCCTTGTTCTGTCCCTCTCCTTCCCCTGCATGCGCAATCCCTGATGCTTGGTGCACGGCAACCATGCCAGCATCGGGCATGCTGTTACATGCTGCCTGCGCTTCTGCAGCTCCTCCGATCTCCACCAGGGGCCACCGGAGTGCCGGGCATCCCAATGCCCTCCCCCTGGGACAGGAGAGCAGCCCACCAGGCACTCAATCCAATCCCTCCCCTGCCGATCCCTGGCACCCGAGCTCGCTCCAGAACTCTGGTCACCAGCGTGGCATGAGGTGTGGCATCCAGCACCTCAATCCTCAGTGCTACCGGACCGGCAGGCTTCATCATGTTGATAGGGTATATTCTCTGTTTATGTCTTCTGTCAGGTAACTCTATAATACTGTTCACATCATTTATCTCTCTGACTACTTTGTACGGCCCTGCCCACTTGGCCTGCAGCTTGTCATTCCGGATTGGGATGAGGACCATGACTTCCTGACCCACTGTGTATGAGCGAGCTCTGACTCTGCGGTCATACCACACCTTTTGTTTTTGTTGGGCAGCTGCCAGGTTGCTCTGGGCTGTCCCCATAAGCTCCTTCAGCCTTTCCCTAAACCTAAGGACACAATCCACTATGGGAGTTCCCTGGGTGATGTGCTTGCCTTCCCAGTCCTCCCAGATCAAGTCTAGGGGCCCATGTACCTGGCGTCCATATAAGAGCTCGAAGGGGGAAAACCCTGTTGACTCTTGGGGCACCTCCCTGTTTGCAAACAACAGGTGGGGAAGGTATTTCTCCTTGTCCCTCCCATGCTATTCAGCAAATGCTTGGGGCATTTATTTATTAATTTAGTTTTTGTTGACCGGATAAGTACACTAGACAAATTCTGCCTATTTTCCGGCACAACCCGGGGGAGGGGGATACAGATGAATGCCAACTGACTTTGAACCAGATTAAGCTGTTGGTGGTATTTTAGTGACATTGGCTTACGGGTACCGTTACATCTTTCCACAAGCCCATTGGCTTGTGGGTGATAAGGTGCTGTGCATCTCTGCAGCACCCCACACTTCTCCCACAAACATTTCATCAGGTCCAACATGAAGGAACTCTCTCAATTCGTGATAACCTCCTGCAGAAACCCAGCACTGGAGAAAATCCCAAGTAAGGCATCTGCCACTTTGTCCTCAGTGAGGATAGGGTGACTGCCTCTGGATACCGGGTGGTATAATCCATCACAGTCAGGCCTCTTCCCAGAGAAGCTGGGGTTATTTAAAGGCCCCACAATATCCAGTCCCACCCTCTGGAATGGCTCCTCCACTATGGGCAGTGGAATTAGGACAGCTTGTGTTTTCTTACCTGCCTTCCCTATTTCTTGGCACCAGTGACAAGACCTGCAATACTCCTTCACCTGCTTGGTAAAGTTGAGTCAATAGAAATTCTGGGCCAACCACTGCATAATGCATGTGATTCCCACATGACCAGACATGGGAATATCGTGTGCAATCTTGAGCAACTGTTCATGGTACCCCTGGAGAATGACAAGCTCTCTGCCTATCACCCGCCCTCTGTCTTAGCATCCTGAGTATACATCAGTCCATTGTCCCTATAAACTTTGTGTTTCCCATCACCTCCCTGTGCTCCATCAGAGTCTGCCCAAGCCCTCAGCTTCTCTAGACTAGGGTCACTTTTCTGAGCAGCTGCAAACTCCTTACACATTCCCAAGGCATGGGACAGGTCCCTTCAGTGTCTAAACTAGGGTCCCTAGCTCTAGCATCAGGGCACTCAGGATCACTGTCATCCATAACCCTCTGTCAATGGGTCACCCCTCCATCCTCCGAGTAACCCTCCGTAGCTGTTTGGTTAACTACTACTGGGGAACTTTCTATCCCCCCCTTTCATTAATCACCATATCAGGAGATCCACGCTGGGGAACCAGCCTCCCAGTGGTTTCCACAGGGGCTTCTACTGGGTTCAGGGAACTACAATTTCCCCTTGCCACTTGACTACGGGTAACTACACTACCTGTTTGAGATTGTTGCAGAGAATTACATCAACTGCTAAAGTTTCAGCTACAGCAACCTGTTGCACAGTTCCTCCTGTCTCACCTCAGTCTAGGAAAACACTAACGAGTGGCAGTGTTTTCTCCTCCCCAATGAACCCCTGTACCATCACAAATTGATTGGGTATAAACTTACCAGGCTCTACCAGATCCCCTTTAACCAAAGTCAGGGATGCCCCTGTGTCTCTTAACCCTTGGGTGTGTACACGATTCACAGTGACTAGGTGCACGTGTTCCCTCATGTTTATTAGCATGCTTTCAGGGACATACAAACAATCCACTTCTTTTTGAGCACCACTTTGTTCACTATTTGTCCTTATGGGACACTGTCTGGCAATATGACTAGTTTCTTTGCAAACTCAACATCCATTTCCCTTCTCAGGTAAATCTTTTCATTGAAACCTGGAGCTACCTGGTTTCGGTGGAGGCAGTGAGGGTTTTAGCTGCCCTGAAGGTGCACTTTTCCCTTTCTGCGCTGCCATGCCAGCCCCATTCACTCTCAGTACAGGTCTACTCATGGCATAGCGATCTGAGAGTTCCGCAGCCTTTTATACTGTTTTTGGATCTTGGTCCTCCAACCAGGTTTTCAGCTCTGCTGGGCATGCCCAAAACAACTCTTCTAACAGTACAGCATGTTCAATTGTATCTGCAGAGTTTGTTTCAATTCCTTCCCTCCAATATTTTAAAAACTGACGTTGTTTCGTTGCTAGCTCCTCATAGCTCATGTCTGGGCTTGTCCTGAGCTTACAGAATTTAGCTCTGTATGCCTCTGCTGTTAGCTCATATTTTTTTAACAGTGCAGTTTTCAGTTTACTGTAATCATTACTGTCCTCATTGTCAATTTGTCCCAATGCACCCGAGCTTTCCCGGTAAGTAGTGGGGATAGCTGGAAGCTCCAGGACCCTCTGAGAATATTTGCCTGAATGCAAACATTTTAAAAGGAATTTAAAAAGGCATCCATATCTTCCCCCTCTTCCCCCTCTTTAAATTTGGTTATCAATTTAGAATTTAGTTTGTAAACCAATCCTGTAGTTCCAGTTAAACCCAGGCCACTTACCTGCTCTGGTGCTGGGGTTTGGAGCCATAACTTCTCCAGGTCATGTTACCTCTGCTCACACTCTTCATGGTCAGCCTCTTGCTTTTCTCGCTAAGCTTCTCGCTGTTCTCACTCAGCTTCTCACTGTTCTCACTCCCTCTTCTCCTCTGTGGCTCACTGAAGTTGTTCCTTCTTCTCCTATTTTCCATCTGCAGTTGGAACTTTTTCTGTTCAAACTCCAGCTCCATCCTCTGTAGCACCATCTGTAGCCTGATTGCTTCTGGTTCCAGAATGCTGGTGACCTTCCCCTGCTGCTGTGGCCCTTGGCTCGCACTGGCCCTTCTATCCTCATCATCAGATCTGGACACTGCACTAGACTCTGGCCCCTCCATGCCCAAGGTTCAGTCCTTTTCAGTCACAGACTGTGACTTGAGGCTATGGGCATCAGCGGCCACCAGAGCATCCGCGAGGTTCTGCTTGTTGGCTTTCCCCTCGTGCTGGATTCCTCTGTCCTGGCACAACTGCTTCAGGTAGTCTACAGTGTACCCATAGTTAGAAGCCATCTTCTTCCTTAATTACGGCTACTCTAGCTTGCACTTTAGAAAAAAATAAAACAGGAACTTTGACTGTAAGAAAAATTATATAGTTCTGTTTACTTTTTTAAAAAATAAATCACTGCTTTATTTTGCACGTGAGCTGTACAGTATTAATGTGACACACTGAACTGTTAAAGCTTGTGTTGCCAAATAGTTTTTAAATTGCACCGCTGCCAACCAAATCTGTCACAAATGCACTCCGCAGAATCAGGCCCTCTGCTCCCACAGTGCCAACCTCAGAGTGCATTAGTGTGAACAGGTAACAGACAGGGTAACCCTCCTGTCTGCTTTGGGTCTGAATCACCTGTTAGCCTTGAGTTCTGGAGGGATTCAAACTGTGAACCTTATGCTAGCATGCCCAATTAACAGACTCGGATAAATTCCCTCTTTGGGGGATGTGGTACAATCCTTCGCCCAAGGACACCCAGCCAGGTTTTTCAAAATGTACCCTTAGAACTCTATATGAGACCTAGGTATTTCTTATCTTTTTAAGCAAGCTCAGTAACACAATCAAGCCCTTATCATCTGTCAGCCTTAAATACAGGTTCAGCAATCACATGTAAAAGCACAGCAGAGCACAGGCAGTATTTTAAAGAAAATGTTGTTTACTAGAAAAATGGTAAAACAGATGAAATAAAATACAGAACAAATTATATCACACATCTCACAGTCACCTAACAATAAAAAAGGAAAGTTTCAGAATACAAACTCCTACCACAAACACTTTATTCTTCTCTAACTAAGTGTTACCTTTCTAAGTGCTTTCCAAGTCAGGGAACTATTTCTCTCAGAGTCTGGAATCATATACCACACATTTCCCGGATACAATGTTTCATTTTAACTATATCATCCCCCCCCCCTTTTTTGGTGAGTCAGCTAGCTCCTCCCTTAGAGTTCATTCTAACAAAATTTCTACAAGGAGGAATTTTAATTAATGTGAACATCAGAACAAAGCCATTTCCTACATATGGCATTCTTTAATCAAACATTTCTCTTCGAGGTTTTACAACCTCACAAGTTGTCACTAAGGTGTGAGACAGCCAAGGGAAATCAGCCAAATTACATCCTCTCCTGGTGTCATAAAATTCATATTCAGGAACCAACACCAAAGCAGCAGCAGTTGATAAGGGGCCTGGTCAGTTCAATGACATCCTCACTGACACCTTGAAGGTTAAAAACTGTTGCAGTGGCTGTGGCAGTGTCAGTGGCTCAGTAGGTAGCACACTCGCCTTTGAGGCTGGGAGATCAGAGGGCTGTGGGTTCAGTTCCCACATCTGGCACTTGGGTTAATATCCCAGTACTGACACTGTAGTGCAGCAGAGGGGTGCTGCACTTCTGAGGCGCCATCTTTCAGATGAGACATTAAACCGAGGTCCCATCTGCCTGGATTGGTGGTAGTTCAGGTGGATGTTACAGATCCCATGGCACTTATTGAAAAACAGTAGAGGAATTTCCCCGGTGTCCTCGCCAAATTTCCCCCATTCACTAAAAATACCACCAACAGCTTAATCTGGTTTAAGCTCAGTTAGCATTCATCTATATTCCCCGGTTGTGCCTGAAAATAGGCAGGATTTGACTAGTGCACTTACCCAGTCAACAAAAACTAAATAAAAAGAAAAAAAATTAAAGCCAAACTTCTAACTTGTGCGAGACAATTTCATACACAAACCATTGATTTATAATACAAATATTATACAATAACCGTAAGCAGATGGCAGAGTGTCACACCACCCCTCTCCCAATCAGCACCCACCCTTTGTGCACCCCACCTCCCCTTACCCCATATTTACCTCTGGAGGTCTGGTGCTGCGATCTTCGGTGGACCGGGAACACGTCTGGACTCTTCGTAGCCGAACTGTAAAATGAAGAAATGCTGGTAAGCTGTATAATGGCATCAATTTGGGGTTGGGAGATTCAACTTAGGTAGATATCTCAGGCATTTCTTTGTATTTTGGCTCCAGATTTTCAGCATGGGGTTCTTGGCACCCCACCTCATGAACACATGCACTGTCATCTCGTTATTCGGTCCCAAAAGGTCATTTCACAGTCACTGTATGGAATCACCTTTCGGGATGGATTAATGAAATGACAGTGACACTGTTCATGAGGTGGGGTCCCAAAAGCCTACGTTACAAATTTGGTGAAAAAATTCCCAAAAATGACTGTGTTACAAGCGTACATTGTGCAGTTTCCACGCAAGCTCATAACTTCGACAAATGTTAATATTTTCACTCCAAATTTTCAACATTGTCATTTTTTCACACCTCCTTATGAACAGTGCAGCTGTCATTTTTTGCATCCTAACCAAAATGTGTTTTCACACATCTGGTGCACAATAGCATGGTCGCTGTGGAAAATCAACTTTTGGGACAGATTAGTAAAACCACAGTGCCACTGTTCATGAGCGGAGGTCCCAAAATGCCTATTTTGAAAATTTGGTTTAGAAAATCCCTAAAATAATTGTGTTATGGGCATGCGTTGTGCAGTTTCTACACACGCTCGTGACTTTACCAATTTTTCATATTTTCACTCCAGATTTTCAACATTGCCTTTTTTTACACCTCCTCATGAACAGTATAGCTGCCATTTTTTACATCCTGCCTGAAATGTGTTTTTGCACCTGTGGTGCCAAATGGCGCAGTCGCTGTGCAAAATCATCTTTTGGTTAATGAACTGATAATGCCACTGTTCATGAGGTGGGGTCACAAAAAGCCCATGTTGAAAATTTGGAGTGGGAATACCAACAAATGCCCAGGGCATTAGGGTTTCCAACCTTAAAGCCCCTCCCTGTAGAGACTGACAGGCGTCAAGGGTGTGACTTGGGATTGTCGGCTGTAATGCTTATGCCATTCCAGCTCCACCCCCCACCCTGCAGCCAGTGACAGGCATTGAGGTGTGCCTTGGACTCTCTGGCCCCAAAATTCACCCCATTCTCCTATACTGCACTCATCTCAGCATATTTCCTTATGGAATGGGGTGAGCATAAGGCTAGAACACCCCAAGGCACACCACAACACTTAACAGTGTCTGCAGGGTAGGGTGAGGTGAAATGGCATGAGCGTTATGGCTGACAACCCAAAGGCACACCTCAATGCCTGTCAATCTCTGCAGGGTGGGGGTGGGGTTGGCGTGAGTTCGATACTTTGCTGCCATTCCTATTATGCATCTCTCTAACTCCTGCACTACCGATGCCAATGGCAGCAAGACACCATTCAGCATTGACAAATGCTTGTTTATCCTGCCATTCAGACTGAAGACATTAGCACCAGGCTGTGCTATAATGAACCTAAGTTAAGATTTGTCAAAGACAGGATGTTGTCTCTGGTGCAGGATGTCTTTGATAAATTAAATTGTAAGACAAAGGATGTGGTTCTATCACACCTTAAAGAATTCATCATTTATTAAGTTCTGTTTCAGCAAAACTGAAAATACAAAATCTTTTCATGTTTGCTTACACCCATGTGAGTGATTTTAATAAAGTTGTGAAAATGGTCCACTTCATCTGTTTTATCAGTAAGTGTGTTTAGGCAGCATCTTGAGTTCTAATTGCTTTCACTGTAATGTAACATTTTGTTTTCCTCCACAGTACCAGCAGACATTAATTGATGCTGCAGTCATAATAAACCCTATAACATGCGCAAGAACAGACATGCATTTGATGTTCTGAACAGACCAGAGCTCTAACTTGATAATCCTGTAAGCTCTGAGATTTATACGTCTAGGTAAATTGTCTAGAGGCACAGCAAGTGTTTGTTTCACCTCCTTATCCATGTAGTGAACTATGTCCTGTTGGGAAATCACTTCATTGGAAGCAAATTCATTCTGCTTCCTGGGAGCATTTGCAGATGAAAGTGTAGCAGCTTTATCTTGGACATCAAAGCACTGCACCACACCATCATGTTTTGAGCAACTGGACTAGCTAAACTACTATAGGCTAAGGTTCCTGTACACACTAGATTTTCTATTATAATGAAATGAGTTCTACAAATGTTTCACTAACTTCTGTCACAATTCATTACAACAGAACAGTTTTTAAAATTTTTTTTTGATTTATAAGGAAATACCGTACATTACACATTTTAATTCTGCCTCTTTTTTTTAAACAGTACTGAAAATTAATATGAAAAGTATGTCTTCTGTCATGTGTCACAGAGAAGGGGTGTTAGCACTGTATTATCTGTAAATTGTCCTGTGTAAACATAGTCCCTGTAGGAATGTGTACAAATGTAGTTAGTATAATAGGCCAGAACATTTGTACTATCTGCTTACCAACCTTCAAATTCTATTAGCAGTTGATGCACAAGCCACCATCTGTGTCTGTTTTTGCATTTGGTTCCATTCAGCTGCTTAACGTATGGTGGCAAGTTCCTGTCATTTACACTGCACTATCAGAGCATACAGTTAAGTGGGAACTACACAAAAAATAAACAAGATAACATGTTTTATAAACGTATCTGCCAGTTCAGTTGACTTATCTAAGCAACTAAATGCAATCTGTGTTACCATAGCGTAGTGATAGCATCAGAGAAAAGTACAAGCAAAGCAAACGTGGTAGCCCTTCCAGTTTATCATGACCAATTTGAAAATGTAATTTTAGCTAGTTGTTGACAAATTATATACTTAAAAGACAAAAAATCTCCGTGCGAAAGCAGTAGTGTTACTTCTTGCCACGCTGGTGACCTGGGTTCAAGAATGAACTCAAGCTTCTCAGAGATTATATGGAAACAGAAATATAGAATTTGCTGGCAGACAAGGACTGTTAGGCCCATCTAGTCTGCCCATTTTCCCTACCTACTGCACATACTGCAGACCCTAATTGATCTGCAGCTTACCCTCTCTTTCTTGTTGCTAGGGTTCCCTTATGTTTATCCTATGCATTCTTAAATTCCCCCACCATTTTCCCCCCACAACCTCCATACAGAAGCCATTCCATCACCCTTTCTATGAAGAAATACTTCCTGACATTACCCTGGAAGGTATCCTGTGATGATAGCGACTGAAAATGAGCGACTGCTAAAACAGCAACTCATTTTCAGCGATATCATCAAAGGCTACCCTGCAAGGGTAGTGACCATACAGTGAAAGAAACTGTAAGGAAGAGCAGCTGGAAAGGAGTCGATAGTGATGGGAAGGGAAGGGGAGGGATAGCGGAAGGGTCTGTAGAGGACTGCTGTGCCCACTTTAGCAAAGCTAGCCCTGTGGCATGGTGGTGAGAGTGGCTAGCTCTGGCTGAGCAGGTATGGGGTTTTGGGCTGGGGACTGGTAAGGTTACAATTTTGATGCTGCCTACTGGTGCGGTACTTCATTTTCCTGCAAATGTGGGCTGTACCCTTCCCCGACATGCACCCCCGGAGTTAGTTATCTTTATTCAGGGGGGTGCGGGTGGATGCAGCCCCCTCCCCCCCGCAAAAACACTTTTTCTTTTGCCAGATGTTGGGATGCCAGCAAGTATATATCGCCGGTTTGCTTTTTGGCAATATACACTCACCATAATAACGATCACTATTTTGCAATCACTATTTTAACATAGAACCCCCTGGAGTCTATCCCCTCTAGCCTCATATCATGACACCTTGTTTTAGAACATCTTCTTTTCTGAAAGACGTTACCCTCTGTAACTTATTTATATCCTTGAGGTATTTATAAACCTCTATCACAGCCCCCCTCCTCACTTCAAGCGAATACATATTAAGGTCCTCTAGTCTCTCCTCAAATTACTTCTGGTACAGCCCTTGCACCATTTTTGTTGTCTTTCTCTGAACCGCGTCTGTTCTTTCTATGTCCCTCCAGAGGTACAGCATCCAAAACTGGACACAGTACTCTGGATGAGGTCTCACCAATGATCTGTACAGTGGCATCACTGCCTCCTTTTTCCTGCTGGTGATCCCTCTCCCTATACCTGGGCCAGGAAAGAAGGATTGCACATTCCATGGACTGCTGTCCTCCTTCAGGGAGGGAAAACAGTGTGTCTTTCTGCATCACTACCACCTAGCAAAGGCAAGGTGGTATGATACATGAGCACCAGTAGAGGGGATGTGATATGGATGCCTGTAATGTGCATGTGTGTCAGCACATGCAGGAACATCATTGCATGAATTTTTGCTTTTGGGGAAACAATGGATTAAAAAATCATCAGGAAAACCAACTTTAGCTGGCAGGATGACAGCAAGATTTTGCAGGACTCTCACTACCAACCGAGGCACTCACCCACCACATAGTGGTTCTTGGAAATGGTACGGTGAGTCCTGGAGAAGGTAGGCAATGGGGCTATGGGGATGGGACCCATTGGGGGCTGTTGGGAATAAAGGAGAATAAATAAATGAATGATGGAAAGAGAAAATAAATAAAGTAGCACCAGAGAAGAAGGGGGTGGAACAAATGTATCCTTGTCCACGGATTAGAGAGGCTACATATGCAGGGAGCCTAACAGTTGTCCACATGCAGGTCTAGTCATGTGACCCTGGTCCTGTGAGCTTTGCACTGGCTGCCTGTCAGGTGGAGAGTCATCCTCAAGGTGGGCTTGCTCACCTACAAGGCCTCATATGGACTGGGTCCTGGCTATCTGGCTCATCTCCTGACACTTGACACCTCAGTCCACTCTCTCCGCTGTTCAACCAGGGACCTTCTTACTGTTCCGAGGACCAGATTAAAAACCTCTGGTGACCGTGCCTTTAAGGTCACTGGCCTGGTCCTGTGAAACTATTCTCTAGCATTTGCTAGATGAGGTCCCCAACAGTCAAAATGTTCAAAAGGGATCTAAAGGCTTATTTATTTGGTCTGGCCTTCCCCGACGACAAAATCCAAAATGGAGCAGCTGTGATCAACACAACTCAAGCCAGTGCTCACTGCAAAGGGCTGCCTGCCCCCAAAGTGTGGAAAGCAAACCAAAATGTTGCAGTGTCACTCTAGACCAGTAAATGCAAAACAACAAGTAGCAGAATCAATTCAAAGGATTTATTTTTTTGCATAGCCAACCAAAAGGTGACACTCCTGAGGAAGACTCACCAGGAGTAGAAGTGCAGGGTGGTCAGGAAGGAGCACTGTTTGCTGCAGACCTTCCTTTAGATACACAGCAAAATAAATCCTTTGAATGGATTCAGTTACTTGTTGTTTTGGATTTATTGGTCTCCAGTGACACTGCAAAATTTTGGTTTGCCTTCCCCAATGATCCTGACTGATCAGAGCTAGTTGAGTTTTTGATACTTTATTAGTATATTTTTAAAATATTCTAAATGTATGTTTTATGCTTTGAATTTCTACTACCTTACTTGTTTTTATGTGAGGTGCCCAGAGCCTCAGGGATTGGGCACCATATAAATAAACTTGCCTTGCCTAACAGGTAGGTAGGACTTCTAGACTGCAAGGATTCATAGTATGTGGGCACTGTGAAGATAGGCAGGGGCATAACAGCTCGCCGCATGTAATCCACGCAGGTAGAAAGGAATGCAAAGCTTGTTCGTATTGGGACAATGGGGGGGAGCTATATGGGTAGATTACCTCACACCTCACATCACTAGAAGAGTCAGCTGGAGTTATAAGTCTACTCTGGGGCAGCAACCCTAGCAGCCTTCTTCTTCAGAAAGAGAGGCATCTTTGACATGAAGCTTGTTAGTGCCACATTCACAATTGTATTTAATTTGGTTTAATTAGTCCGATTAGCAGCAGGAAGAGAAACGTGATTCTGCACCTGTACAGATCTGTTGAGCATTTCTGGAGCCCGCTCTTGAGGAAGGCTAGGAACAGGGTGGAGGCAGTACTTAAAAGTGTAGCCAAACTGATACAGGGACAGCAGGAAAGAGCATGTGTGGAGAGACTGGTGGACCTCAACATGTGTACACTGGAAACATAAAGAAGAGAACAACATCAAGATGTAAACATACTACCACAGGATAAATAAAGAAGAGAGAGTTGGTCACGCTGAGTGGGAACCCAAGCACCAGTGGGAACTTAATGAAGCTAGCAGGAGGTAGAGAGGCATAGGAAGAATGTTGGGAAGTACTTGATTCATGGAAAGGGTGGTGGATGTGTGCAGAAGGCTGCAAGGGGGACACTGTCTGAATGAAATTAGTGTCTCCTCTCTTCTTGCAGCTGATCAAAGTAATTAAACCAAATTAAACAAATTCATTTAGTTTTACAAAGAACTGACAATTGAAAATGCTGCATTAACAAGATGCCCAATCTGAGAAGTCTCTCTTGTTGAATAAGGTTCAAACATGGGTGGGTCAGACACACAGGAGCGGTAGGGACATCAGCAAAAGAGAAGAGGGAGAAAACTGGAGGGATTGGCCTCTAAGGCAACAGTAGAGCAGGGCAGACTGGAATTGGATGGGCTGCCGCTCCTTTTCCTGCCAGCAACCTCCATGTTTCTTTATTTACTTCTTTACCTGTGGTTTCGTCTTGTCCCTTCGGTCAATTAAACCAGATGCATCAGCTTCACCAGTGTGTTCTTGACCTTATTCCTGCTTGATGTTCAGTTTTATACCTAAATATTGTGTAACAATTCATTTTTCCTTGAGGCAGTCAGCTGTTGTTCCATCCCAGGACCACAGAGTAGGTGAGCCTAGTACTGTAAGTATAGTATGTTGGACATACCTTTCAAAAAAGCTATATATAAACAAGGTGCCTAAGATATCTCTTGACTAAATAAGAGTGTCATCTCAAGACATACTTGTTTTCGAGAACTGTGTTGTGAAGCTGAGCAGTTCTGGAACACAAAGAAGTCTCCAGATAATAATAATAATAATTACTTTATTTTTATAGTGCCTTTCTGCAACCAAGGCACTGTACAGCTTTAGAAACAGATAAAATCCAATAAAAAACATAAAATTCACATGCAACAGGTTAGATAAATAAATAACTGTCTGAGTACAATTAGTCCTGATAGGCAAGATGCCATAAATGGGTCTTCAAGGCCCTCTTAAAACTCTCCACAGTCATGCACTCACATATCTGATGAGGTAGAGTATTTCACAGGGTCAGGGCCACATACATAAAAGCATGGGCCCCTGATGTTTTAAGGCATACCCTGGGAATCTCTAATGACCCCTCATCAGCTGAGTGGAGTGGTCATCCGGGGCAGTAACGCAGCAGGAACTCTTGCAGATAACCCGGGCTCAGTTCGTCCAGGGCCTTAAAGGTCAGATGCCTGACCTTGAAGATGATCTGCCACTGAATTGGCAGCCAGTTCAGTTTGTGCAGCACCGGTATGATGTGACTCAAATGAGGAGTCCCCATCAACAATCACGCTACAATGTTCTGCTCTAGCTACAAGCAGCTGATATCAACCCCCAGTCGCCCTAAGTACAGGGAGTTGCAGTAGTCCAGGTGCGAGGTCACAAAGGCATTAATCAGTTTTGGAAGGTTGCCAGATGGAACAAGGTGCTTAATCCTGGTGATGTTCCTGAGATGGTAAAACGAGGACTTGGCAACTGCCGACACCTGCAAATGCAGTGTCAACCCATCGTCAATGATCACCCCCAGGTTTCACACCAGTTCGGAGGAAGGCAGCTGGACACCTCCAACACAAAGTCCATAAGGTTGTCCAGCCACCAACCCCTCTGTCCGGTGACCTGGATCCACCACCAACACCTCAGTCTTTCCAGAGTTTAATTTCAGCCAGTTGGATTTCATCCAGTCCTGGATTTCTGCATGGCAGTTATTAAAGACCGAGCACGCACTATCCTGGTCGGGTGCAAAAGACAGGTAGAACAGGGTATCATCAGCATAGCAGTGAAACTTCAGCCCATACCATCTTACAATGTCTCCGAGAGACAGCATATACACTGTGAATAAAATGGAGGACAACACCGACCCATGAGGGACCCCACATAGCAGAGAGACTGGGCCAGAGGAAAAATTCCCCAACACCATCCTCTGAGATCTGCCAGTGAGGAAAGATTGAAACCATCTGAGAACTGTTCCAGACAGGCCACAGATGACCCTCAGGCACCCATGAAGCACCCCATGGTCCATGGTGTCAAAGGCTGAGGAGAGCTCAAGAAGTGCCAAGATGGAGCAACGCTTCTGATCCCTTGCCATCAGGAGATCATTGAGCACCCGAACCAGAGTAGTCTCAGTACTATGCCTCTTATGAAAACCAGACTGGAGAGGTTTGTAGATGTCATGGATGGTAAGGTGGTTCTCCAGCTGTAGCGCAACAGCTTTCTCAATCACCTTCCCTGCAAAGGGAAGGTTTGAGATAGATCTGTAGTTAACTAAGCAGTTTGGGTCCAGAGCAGCTCTCTTCAGGAGTGATGTCACCACAGTTTCCTTCAGGGAGCTAGGAAACTCACCTGACTCTAGGGAACACCAAACTATCTTCGCAAGGACAGGGCCAATGATGTCAGAACACCCCATAATCAGGGGAGTTGGGCCCAGGTCCACACTACAGCACATTGGGTGCATACCCTGGGCACTCTGCACAATATCCACATATTCAAGCTGGTCAAGAAAGCTCCAGGCAAACCGAGGAGGAGGAGTGACCGGGCACCGACCACCATCAGCTCCCATAGAGTCAGCTGGCAGGATCTCAGTCCTGATGCTCGCTACCTTCTCTGCAAAGAAACAAGCAAACTCACCACACTCAGTTTGTGAAAAGGCTCTTCAAACCTGCAGACAGGTTGGGTTGCACAACCTGTCCACGGTTCAAAAGAGCTGAGTCGGTTGATTCTGAGCAGCAGCAATCTCCCCAGACAAGAAATCTGCCTTCTTACAGGTGACACTCTTGATTAGCCAAGAGATATCTTGGACACCCTGTTATCTTTTATTAAGCATCTCTTTTATTACTCCCTCAGTGAGGCCATGATTGTTGTAAACTGCCATAAATCAGAATTAAAAAAGTTATTCCTTATACATATTTGTATCATGATAGCAAATTGCTGATTGTGCCATGGTTCACTGAACTGCAGGTTTGAAGCACTCCTGCATGCGGAGCACTTAACACTTTCAATTGTGTTTTTTTGAATTGATTATTATTTACTATCAGCTCTACCATTATTGCCTTAAAGTTCTTTCTTCATCCATCTAACAAACTAATGGCTCAAACAGTTTAAAAAAAAAATGGAATGTAGACTGCAACTGCATTCTCAGACTGCAGTATGCGCATGAAGACCTTGCTGTATAAGAGGTCTTCTCTTGGCTGTATAAGAGATCTTCAGGTGCTGCAGCTGCTGGCATGTATTCCTATGAACATGAACAAAGAAATGCTTTGCACTGTTTATTAGAGATAGTGTTCTGATGGCTAGGAGCTGAGATCAACAGGCTTGTAAATCCTGCAATCACCGTGTAATGAATATTATTTTCCCATGAATTCTGAGTGAAGGGAGGCACCCAATATAGTACATTTGGGATTTTCAAGCAGTTTATTTCTAGCCTAGAACATCTGCTACTTAACATCAGTTCAGGATTTATAAACACTCCCAACTGGGGGCTTATTTGGGCTTTGACATATTGTGGGATGATCTTTATGGATGAAGGCTGCCAAGCTGGTTATTTTTGCTGATAGTCTTTTGGAGAGGTGTGTGTGTGTGCGCGCGCGCGTGTGTGTGTGTATGTGTGTGTGTTTGTGTTTGATGACTACAGGGTGAGATTAATCACCTCTCCCTCAGTGGTTTGGAATTAAGTATACAATAAGACTCACCAGGGTGTGTAATTATGGGTCAATACTCGCATACCTTGACTGTGTTATTAGGCATTAGGTACTTGCTCCTAGTGCCTTTAAACACACAAGAAGAACATTTGAGTATTGACCATTATTACACATCTCTGAAGAGTCTTAGTGCACTCATAACACAAGTTCTTCTAAAACATTGTTATGATGCGTAATAAAGAATATATTTTTTTCTTTATGAAATATGAGCAGAAGACAAAAATATAGTTCCAGTATAGGTATGTTGATATTAGAAAGTCTGCCAGGCATTGCAGTAGACATCCCCATGCATTTGTTCCATCCTTAGTAACCTGGCCTAGGGTAGGCTGGTGGGGTTCTGCCCATGGGGGTGGGAAGGTACTCTGGAACTACTCCTCTGGAGAAACCACTGGGACTGCCCACAGGGGGTGGTCATCCAGATGGAGGTGGAGAGAATTAAAAAGAGTGTAGCCTGCAGCTCCCACTCATCTGATCTCATGAAAGTAAGGGTCTAGATTGGTCAGGCTAGACTATGGAACCATTTTACCTCTTATGGGTGACCACACTAGTGTAGGGGAGTTTTCCTAGTTTTCCCTCAGTGTTTTTTTTCCCCCAGGTTTTTGACCTCCTCCGAAGGAGTTTAATTGAGAGTCATTGTACTGTGGCCACTTGGGAGTCTCTCAGGGTGATGGTACAAGGGAAAAGAGAAAGGAGTTGAATTCTTCCACAGGACTCTGCTTCCCTGGTCTGTATGAGGTGGGGGGATGGGACCATATGACCTGGACCCCATTTGGGGTGGTCATGTTCCAACCTTATTGACTTGACTGCAGGAACTCCTGCACCAGATGAGGGTGGTTGATTGCCACCCAACCATATGACTTCCTCACTAACTGCTGTTGGGTTGCAACCCAGAGAGGTACATCATTCCCCTGGTCTGCACATGGGTAATGCTTTTCACAGGAAGGGGTATAGAGGTTTCCGATGTGATTGGTGAGATCTCCTGAGCTCTGCACGCCACTTCAATTGTGTAAAATGTTAATCAATAAATATATGGCTGCTGCCATTTCTACAAAACTGGTGTTGTGTATGTTATTCCAGAGAAGGGTTATGAGGACTAATAAGACAATATAATCGAACCTGGTATACAGGTGTTTATTATGGTAAGATAATTGCACTCTTGTACTTGTCTTTTAGCCAATCAGGTGACTAAAACATTTTGTACCCATATTATAAGCAGTTTTATGGACTCTTGTTTCCTACTAGAGATATGTGCATGTATTGGTGCCTACATAAATACATACTGTGCTAGCTGGACACAAACTTTATTCTGTGTTGGTGTTATAAATGTAATAAATTATACATGTTGGTACTGAAGCAATATCAGAGAAAAGCATGGATGTTAGGGTATAAGAGAACTCTTGTTTATTTGAAAACTATGCCAGACAAGGGATAGAGATACATCAGAGTGCTTAACGTTCTAGCTGAACAGCAATGATTTGAGGAATACATTTGCTAGAATTAAATTAATCCCAATGAATAACAAAATGCAGGTTATCTTGACCTTTTCAATATACAGTAGGTTTCACCTGCTTTAAACAATCTTGAAACCACAATTACTTAATTAAAAATTATGGTATAACAACTGGCCATAGGCAACTGGCTCCTCCCCCGATGAAGATGTAGTGAACCTCGTTACGTAAGGGAGTCAGTGGTCTACAAGTTTCAGCTTGGTCCTGGCTTGTTCCTAGCATATGGTGTGTCCGCATGTAATGTAATTTTCTTGTGAGGTGTTTTACACACTTTTTGGAAGTAAAAATAAAACTATAGCATTAACCCTCAGCCTTTTGTGTGTGCTATTCTGTTTTTAAGTGATAGATTAACAGTACTGAATATGTATCTTGCATATTTTTAAAACAATTTGTACTTATATCAGAACCCGCCAGTGGTGTCCAATTATGCGATCATACAAGTAGAAAAAAATTCTTCCAGAAATTAGAATACTGAAATACTAATGTACTAAAATGCCAGCAGAATAGGCCTAACAGTCTTTCGTGTCTGCTCGTTTGGTCAGCCCCCACCTTGGGAGCTGACCTTGCTGTCCCCCTCGCCCTCTCTGGCTTCTCCCTTCCCAGTCCCAGATATTCTTGCTGCACTGGACTTTGCTTCCAAAACCCTTCCCCTGTACCTGTCCCACCCACTTTTGAACCCCTCCACTATCTCTACGTCCACCAGTCTCCTGGGCAGCACATTCCATGGCTCCACCACCCTCTCAGTGAAGTAGCATCTCCTCCTTTCGCCACTGAATCTCTCCCCACCAGCTTCCACCCATGCCCTCTAGTTGCCCCCCTCCTTCCTTTGGAGCACCCTGACTGCTTCTCCCCTATTTACCCCCTTCATGTATCTGAAGACCTCTATCATGTCCCCCCGGTCCCTTCTCTCTTCCAATGTGTACATATTTAGCTTTCCGAGCCTCTCCCCATAGGTCCTGTCCCCCAAGCCCCAGATCATTTTGGTTGCCCTCCCCTGGACCCTCTCCAGGAGTTCAATGTCCCTCTTTAAGTGTGGCCTCCAAAATTGCACACAGTACTCTAGGTGCGGCCTCACCAAGCAGTTATACAGAGGGAGTATCACTTCTCTCCTTCTGGAGGTGATCCCCCTAGCGATGCATCCCAGCATCCTGTTGGCCTTGGCCGCTGCCCTCCTACAAGTCTCCGAGTTGTTCATCTTGACATCCACCACCACCCCCAGGTCCCTCTCAACCATTGAGACTTGTAGCATTCCCACCTCCCCAGGATGTATACTTGGCCCAGGTTTCTGGCTTCCAGGTGCAGTACCTTGTATTTCCCTGCATTGAATCTCAGCTTCCACTTTCTAGACCACCTTTCTAGAGCCTCCAGGTCCCCCTGTAGGGCCACCCTCCCTTCCCCTCCTCCCCATCCACCACCACCCCCAGTTTTGAGTCATCCACAAAGAGACTCGTCTCTCTCCTGATACCCTTCCTTATGTCAGAGACATAGGTGTTGAACAGGAGGGGCCCAAGGACTGATCCCTGAGGGACCCCACTAATGACCCTCCTTGGGGATGAGACTAACCCACCAACCACGACCCTCTGGATCCGGTCCTGGAGCCAATTGCCTATCCATCTGATCATCTGGTTCCCCACCCCCATTTCACTCAGTTTATCCAACAGGCCCAAGTGACGAACAGATTCAAATGCCTTGCTGAAGTCAAGAAAGAAGACGTCCACGGTCTCACCGAGGTCCAAGGTACCACACCCAGTCATAGAACTCCACAAGGTTTGTCTGACATGATTTCCCTGGGATGAATCCATGCTGTCTATCGTCCAGGCTCCCCGACTTTTCCAGGTCCCCCCCCCAGCCTCTCCTTGACAATGCCCTGCATCACCTTGCCCACCGCCAATGTCAGGCTGACGGGCCTGTAGTTCTCTGCCACCTCCCTTGATCCCCCCTTGTGGATAGGCACTCTATGCACCACCTTCCAGTCCTGGAGCACCCACCCTGTCCTCAGAGAGATGCTGAAAAGCTCTGTCAGGGGTTTTGCCAGGACATCCACCAGTTCCTTCAGCACTGTGGGATGTAATTTATCTGGCCCTGGTGCTTTCTCCATGTTAAGGGACCTGAGGGCTTCCCTCACTCTCAAATGGAGTAGGATACCTGTGGGACAATGCATGCCATATGATACTTTGCCTCTTTGAAATGAGATGGCCCTAGATTTGTATAATTGTGTCTTTAAAGAGACCCTGAAAATGTAGGTACATTTATGAAAGAAATGTAATATAGAGACAGAATTTAGCTTATATTTCATAGTTTCTTTTCGTAATTCTTGCCCTTATTTCTTTATTACTAAGGACATTTGAATAAGAACTGGAACTCTGTCTGCTCTGGTTGCTTGTCTACCCCTTCCATCACAATTATGTTTATGACATCATGTGTCGGCGTTGCTATGGGGATCATTATGATGCCATAAACAAGGCATTAGATGTCATGTGTAGTAGAAAGCAACCAGAGCAGATGAAAGCTAGAGGAAACTGATCTTGTTTTCATAAAACTGTCTGCAGTAATAAAAACAAAAGGAAGAAGAAATTACAGAAAATATTGAAACATGAACTAACTTTTGTCTAAATCTTACATTTTTCAAAGTTTTCCCAAAGGTGTCAGAGGCTCGCTAAATAATTTCAGTTACAAGACAGACCTTCTCTATATGAGGAATTATATACATTGCTACCCATGTTGCTCTGCATAGAGTTTGGGGCTTTATAGTGTAACTGTGTGGTTGGAAGAGAAACACAAAAACTGGATAATGTTCTCACCCTGTATTCTTTTTATCCCCCATCACTTGTTTGTCCTCATTACTGGTCTGCCCCTATTAGGCCAGCCTTACCAGTCCTATCACTCACCTTCTCCAGGTACTTACTCTATTCTATGCCCCTGATGGCCTCCCCCATAATGTGGCATTCAGTGATAGAAACACAGACACTTAGAAATTGATGGCAGATAAGGACTGCAAGGCCCATTTAGTCTGCCCATTTTCCTTACCTACTGCAAAAGCTGCAGACCCAACTTGATCTCTGGCTTAACATAGAAACATAGAATCTGATGGCAGATAAGGACCGCTTGGCCCACCCAGTCTGCCCATTTCCCTACCTACTGGATAAGCTGCAGATTCTAGTTAACCAACAGCCTACTTCCTCCTACCCCCCCACTATAATTGCCTTATGTCTGTCCCATGCATGTTTGAATTTCACCACTGTTTTAGACCCCACAACCTCCCCAGAAAGGCGGTTACATGCGTCCACCACTCTCTCCGTGAAAAAATTTCCTCACATTGCCCCAGAGCAGTCCCTTCCCCCCCATCTTTAATTTGTGCCTCCTGGACTTTGTTGATTCCCTTGAGGTACTTGAAAATTTCTATCATGTCCCCCTGTCCCTCCTTTCATCACGGGTATACATATTTAGCTCTCCCAGTCTCTCTTCATATGGTTTCTGATGCAGATCCTGCACCATTTTGGCTGCCCTCCTCTGGACTGCCTCCATCCTGTCTATGACCTTGTGGAGATGGGGTCTCCAAAACTGCACACAGTACTCCAGATGTGGTCTCGCCAACTGTCTGTACAGAGGGATAACCACTTCCCTTTTTCTACTTGTGATGCCTCTCCCTATGCATCCCAGTATCCCCCCCGGCTCTCCTTACTAACCTCTCACATTGCTAGCCCACCTTTAGATCATCTGATATGACTACCCCAGGTCCCTTTCCATTATTGTTCGTGTTAGTACCTCCCCTGCCATTGTGTACTCTTCTCCTGGGCTTTTATTTCCTAGGTGTATTTCGTTGCACTTCTTTGCATTGAATCTAAGTTGCCACACGTCTGACCATTCTTCCAACCTTGTCAAGTCCCTTCTAATCCTTTCCACCCCACCTTGTGTATCAGCTCTGTTACAGATCTTTGTGTCATCTGTAAAGAGGCATACCTTTCCTTCCAGACCCTCTGCAATGTCACCTATAAAGACATTAAAGAGGACTGGACCCAGTACTGAACCCTGAGGTACTCCACTAGTAACCCCCTTTCTTCAGAGTGAGTTCCATTTACTATTACCTTCTGTGTCCTGTTGTGCAACCAATTTATTACTCAGGCTACCACCCTAGGACCCACTTTCAGGCTACCGAACTTGATTATTAAACTTTTCTGCAGGACTGTGTCAAGTGCCTTGCTAAAGTCTAGGTAAGCCATATCCACAGCCCCTATCTGGTCTATTACTTTGGTCACCCAGTCAAAGAAATCGATTAGATTAACTTCTTGTTCCTATCACTAGAGTTCCCCTATACCTGTCCCATGTGTTTTTGAATTCCCCCTCTTTGTTTGCCACCACCACCTCTTCTGGGAGTCTATTCCATGAATCCATCACCCTTTCCTTGAAGAAATACTTCCTCACATTACCTCTTAGTCTACCCCCTTTCAACCTCATGTCATTCCCCCTCATTTCTGAACATCTCCTTTTCTGAAAGATGTTACCCTCTGGTACCCTATTTATGCCCTTGGGATATTTGTAGGTTCTATTATATGTCCCCTGTCTCTCCTTTCCTCCAGGGTATGCATATTGAGGCCTCTCAGTCTCTTCTCATGTGTCTTTTGGTGCAGGCCCTATACCGTCTTTGTTGCTCTTCTTTGAACTGCCTCCACCCTGTCTATGTCCTTATGGAGATGCAGACTCCAGGACTGGACACAGTACTCCAAATGAGGCCTCACCAATGATCTGTACAGTGGCATCACCAATTATTTTCTTCTGCTCGTGATACCTCTCCCTATGCACCCCAGCATCCCATTGGCTCTCCCCATAGCCATGGCACATTATTTGGCCACCTTTAGGTCATCAGATATGATTACCCCCAAATCTCTTTCCTGTTTGGTGACCATCGATATCTCCCCCCCATCATGTAATCCGCCCCTTGGTTCTTGCACCCCAAATGCATGATTTTGCACTTTTTTGTACTGAATCTCAGCTGCCACACTCTAGACCATTCCTCCAATTTGCCTAGGTCCATCCTCATTTTTTCCACCCCTCCTGGAATGTCCTTCCAGTTGCAGATCTTAGTGTCATTTGCAAAGAGGCACACATTCCCTTACAGCCCCTCCACAATGTCACTTATGAAGACATTAAACAGTACTGGCCCCAGAACTGATCCCTGTGGCACCCAAAAAATGAGAAAATTCTAGCATGCATGGGAAAAACATATGGCAATTCTGGTGGGGGTTAGGAAGAAGAAGACTGTTGGTTAACTAGGATCTGCAGCTTATCCAATAGATAGGGAAATGGGTAGGCTGGGTGGGCCAAATGGTTCTTATCTGCCGTCAAAGTCTATGTTTCTATGTTTCACCCTGCTGGCTACTGTCATTTCCTCAGATTGAACTCTATTTACCACCACCTCTGTCTTCTATCACTCAGCCAGTTCCTAACCCAGTTTACCACCTTGTGACCCACTCCCAGGCTGCCCAGCTTATACACAAGTCTTCTATGTGGAGCAGTATCGAAGGCCTTACTGAAATCCAGGTAGGCCACAACCACCGCTTCCCCAATCCATTTCCCTAGTCACCCAATCAAATAAATTAGATTTGTTTGACATGACTTTCCCGCTCTGAATCCATGCTATCTCTGATCCTGGGCTCCGCTGGATTCAAGGTGTTCTACAATCCTTTCTTTATATAGCGATTCAATAATTTTCCCCACTATAGAGGTGAGGCTGACTGATCTGTAGTTTCCAGGCACCTCCCTACTCCCACTTTTGTGAAGAGGACTACATCTGCCCTACTCCAGTCCTCTGGAACCACTCCCATATCTAATGATTCATTGAACAGAACTGCCAGTGGTGCTGCCAGCACCTCTGGTAGTTCCCTTAATATTCTAGGATGCAGCCCATCCGGTCCCATTGCCTTGTCCACTTCAGGTTTCTGAGTTTGTTTTAGGATTCTCTCTTCTGTAAATGGACTGGTGTCTGCCTGCCTCCCATATTTCTGCCATTTCAGGAGAAATACCACTAACAGCTTAATATGGTTCACTTTCAGTTGGCTACCATCTGTATCCCTCCCCCCGGATCACCCCTGAAAAAGGGACTTCTAGTCTCAGTGGGCCTACTTGGTCAACAAAATTCACTAAAAAAATACATATTTGCTCATGTTGCCTAACTTTGGTCCCTGATCTTCTCCTTCTTATGTGAATACAGAACAAAACTATTTGTCAAGTACTGATACTTTTTCCAGGTCCACTTCCACACCACCCTTCTTCTCCTTTAAGCCTTACAATCCCACCCCTGTTTTTTCTCCTCTCACTAATGTACCTATAAAAGTCTTATCCCCTTTTTTACCTCCTGCACTATTTTTTAACTCCATCCATGCCTTTGCACTCCTGACTGCTTTCCCTGCCTTCCTCTGCTTATCCAGGGAAAACTACCCTTTCCTCCTCCATCTGTGTTTCCTTGTATCTCCTGAAAGCCATTATTTTGCCCTTAACTTCCCGGCCACTTCCATTGAGAAACATAGTGCTTTTGTCTTTTTCTTGCCTTTGTTTACTTGCCTAATGCAAAGGTTTGTTGCCTCCCCTATGGCTCCTTTCAGATGGGACAACTGCTCCTCAACACTCCCTCCATTCATCCCTCCCTACCAGGGCATTCTTGACACATATTCCCATCTTAGTAAAGTCCACCCTCCTGAAATACAGTACCCTTGTCTTTGTGTGGCTTGACTCTGCTACTGTACTCATACTGAACCACATCATGTGATGATCACTGGACCACAGGTGTCTGCTTATCCTGACTTCTGCAATTCTCTCCCCATTGGTGAGTGCCAGGTCCAAAACTGCACCCTCCCAGGTGGCTCTAGCACTAGCTACCGGCGGCCTGCCCTTTTGCATGGAGTACAGAATGTCCCTGCTCCTGGCTGAGGCAGCAGTTGGGATGCTCCAATCCACATTAGGCAGACTGAAATCATCTACCAGCAGCACCTTCCCTTTAGCTGCCATCATGTGGATGGATTCCACTAGTACTCTGTCCAGCTCCTCCCCCGTGCTGGTGTGATGTACTCCTCCAAACATCCAGATCTGGAGGAGGAAGGACTCAGTTGGTGGTATGGAGCCTTTCAGGGGCTGGTCACCATCCTGCAGCAGCCAGCATATTTTTCTCTGCTGTTGCAGCCGACAACATTTGGTGGCACACAAGAACATGTGTGTGTATATGGGGGAGGGGGGGTCATGCCTTGGCTGCGTGCAGTGTGCTCCTGCTAAAAGATCAAGCTCCAGGCCCAACAGCAGGAGCCACTGTAGTGACAGTGCATGCCGCCTCCCTCCCCCTCAGCAGGGACAAGCTGGCATCCACAGTGATACCTCCCAGCCTGACTGCCCAATTGCTGACTCTCGAGTTCACAAACAAACCCAGGTCTCCAGTATGGAAGTGCAATGCACTGCCGCTGGGCAATTGGGTGGCTTCCTGTGTCCCTTTTAAGGGTTCTACACAGCTCCTGTCTTGCATAGATACATAGATACATAGATTTTGCCAGCAGATAAGGACCGCTTGGCCCACCAGTCTGCCCATTTCCCTACCTAATGGATAAACTGCAGATCCTAGTTAACCAGCAGCCTACTTCTTCCTACCCCAACCCCCTAGAATTGCCTTATGACTGTCCCATGCATGCTTGAATTCCACCACTGTTTTTGACTCCACAACCCTCGGAAGGCCGTTCCATGCATCCACAACCTCTCTGTGAAAAAATACTTCCTTAAATTACCTCTGAGCCGCCTCTCTATCTTCAAATTGTGCCCCTTGTTCTTGCACACCTCTATTTTTGAAAGATGCTACCCTCTTGGACTTTGTTGATTCCTTGAGGTACTTGAAAGTTTCTATCATGTGCCCCCTCTCCTCCTTTCCTCGAGGCTATACATATTCAGCTCCTTAAGTCTCTTCATATGTCTTCCGTGCAGACCCTGCACCATTTTAGTTGCCCTCCTCTGACAGCCTCCATCCTGTTCTATGTCTTTATGGAGACTGGGTCTCCAGAACTGCACGCAGTACTCAGATGGGGTCTCACCAACTGTCTGTACAGAGGGATAATAACTTCCTGTTTTCTACTGGTGATCTCTCCCTATGCATCCCAGTATCCCCCAACCCTCCTTGCAGCCCTCTCACATTGCTTGCCCACCTTTGGGTCATCTGATATGACTACCCCCCAGGTCCCTTTCCATTTTTGTTGTTGTTAGTATCTCACCCCCCATTGTGTACTCTTCCCCTGGGTTTTTGTTTCCCAGGTGCATTACCTTGCACTTCTTAGCATTGAATCTAAGCTACCATACATTTGACCATCTAACCTTGCCAAGTCCCTTCTCATCCTTTCCACCCCACCTTGTGCATCAACTCTGTTGCAGATCTTTGTGTATTCTGCAAAGAGACATACTTTTCCTTCCAGTCCCTCTGCAATGTCGCTTATAAAGACATTGAAGAGGACCGGTCCTAATACTGAACCCTGCGGTACCCCACTAGTAACCCCCCTTTCTTCAGAGTGGACTCCATTTACTATTACTCTCTGTGTCTTATTCTCCAGCCAATTCTTTACCCAGGCTGTCATCGTGGGACCCACTCCCAGGCTGGCTAACTTGTATATTAATCTTTGTGTGGGACTGTATCAAATGCCTTGCTAAAGCCTAGGTAGGCCATGTCCACAGCCCTTCCCTGATCTACTACTTTAGTCACCCAGTCAAAGAAATCTATCAGATTTGTCTGGCATGACCTTCCCGCTGTGAATCCATGCTGCCTTGGGTTCTGAGCCCCTCTGGCCTCTAGATACTCAACAATTCTTTCCTTCAGAAGTGATTCCATCATTTTCCCTACCACTGAGGTTAAACTAACAGGTCTGTAGATTGTCCTGCATGCTACCTCAATGTGTACTGAATGTCAGATTTCATTTGGAGCTTACTTAGTTCTTGGTTGAGATAAAGATTGCACTACACTGAGGAGTCCGGAAAGGATGAAAGTCATGTCTTTGATTTGCAGGGAATATTTTACCTGGTATAGCGTAGTAAACAAGCATTTGTCAATGCCGAATGTTTGCTTGCTGGCATTGGCATTGGTAGTGTAGGAGTTACAGAGCTTCATAATAGGAATGGCAGTGAAGTATTGAACTGAAGCCAACCCCATCACCACCCTGCAGATAGTGACAGGCATTGGGGTGTGCCTTTGGGTCATCAGGCATGACGGCCACGCCATTTCACCACACCCTACCGTGCAGACACCGACAAGTGTCACGGTGTGCCTTGGGGTCTTTGGCCCTTATGTGCACCCCATTCCATCAGGAAATATTGTGAGATGGGTACAGTATAGGAGAATGGGGTGAACTTTGGGGCCGAAGAGTCCAAGGCACACCTCGATGCCTCTCAGTGGCCGCAGGGTGTGGGTGGGGGTGGAATGGTATGAGCATTGCAGGTGGTAATCTCAAGTCATAACCCTGATGCCTGTCATTCTCTACAGGGTAGGGTGCTATGGTCGGAAACCCTAACGCCTCAGGCTTTCGTTGGTATTTTCACTCAAAATTTTCAACATGGGTTTTTTGTGACCCCCACCTCATGAACAGTGGCAATATCAGTTTGTTAGCCAAAAGCTGCTTTTGCACAGCGACTATGGTATTTGTCACCACAGGTGCAAAAACACATTCTGAACAGGATTTGAAAAATGACAGCTGTACTGTTCATGGGGAGGTGTAAAAATGACAATGTTGAAAATCTGCAGTGAAAATATTAAAAAAACTGGTGAAATCACAAGCGTGCGTAGAAACTGAGCAACGTGCACCCATAATGTAATTAGTTTGGGAATTGTTTACAGCAGATTGTCAACACACGCATTTTGGGACCTCCGGTCATGAACAGTGTCACTGTGATTTTCTTTATCTGTCCCGAACAATGATTTCCCACAATGACCACGCATTTCTGTGCTGAAAGTGTGAAACACATTTCAGCCATGTTGTGAAAAATGACAGCTGTACTGTTCATAAGGAAGTGTGGAAAAATGCCACTGGTGAAAATCTGGACTGAAAATATTACAAATTCATGAACTTACGAGGGTGCGTGGAAACTGTGCAACGCTCACTCGTAACAGTCATTTTAAGGAATTTTTTCACCAAATTTTCAAAATAGCCATTTTAAGGCCTCTGCTCATAAACAGTGTCACTGTGATTTTCTTAATGTGTCCCATACATTGAGTTTGCACACCGACTGAGCCATTGTGCGCTACATGCGCAGAAACACATTTTGGGTGAGAAGTAAGAAATGACAGCTGTACTGCTCATAAGAAGGTGTGGTAAAATGGCAACGTTGGAAATATGGAGTGAAAATATTGAAAATTCGCGAACTTTCGAGCGTGCGTAGGAACAGCGCAATGCATGCTTGTAAAATAGTCATTTTTGGGAATTTTTTCACCAAATTTTTAACATAGCCATTTTAACACCTCTGCTCATGAACAGTATCACTGTGATTTTCTTAATTGTCCCAAACATTGATTTCACACACCGACTGCACCATTATGCGCTACATGTAGCGGAAACACATTTTGGGTGAGATGTGAAAATGACAGCTGTACTGCTCATAAGGAAGTGTGGTCAAATGGCAATGTTGAAAATCTGGAGTGAAAATATTAAAGATTTGCAAACCTACAAGCGTGCGTAGGAACAGCGCAACACACGCTCGTAAAACAGTAATTTTTTGGAATTTCTTCACCAAATTTTCAACATTGGCTTTTTGAGAGCCCACCTTATGAACACTGGCAATGTCATTTCATTAATTGGTCCTAAAAGGTGATTTCACACAGTGACCGCGAAATCACCCTTCGGGCCCGATTAACGCCATGACAGTGACAGAGTTCATGAGGAGGGGTCCCAAAAACCCCATGTTGAAAATTTGGTTCCAAAATTCCAAAAAATGCCTGAGATATGCAGCAAAGTTGAAAAAACCCTATTCATTACATTATACAGCTTACTGGCATTTCATCAGTTCGCGGTCGGCTTTGAAGAGTGCAGACGTGTTCCTGGTCCACCGAAGATCGTCGCGCCGAGCTCCGGAGGTAAGTATGGGGTGAGGTGGAGGTGTGGGGAGGTAAGGTGCGCAGTGGGTGGGTGCGGGTGGCAGAGGGGTGAAGACAGCAGCGAGGAAGGTTTTTTCTTTCAGGTTTTTTTTTTTATTTGGACTTTGGGTCATTTGCCATGCTGGGTGGGCTCCAGCATGGCAGCTGAAAAACTGTTTGGGGGCAGTGGACGATGGGATTGGGTACCCCATCAGCCATAGGACCTGTTGCCACGCTGGGTGGGCTCCTGCATGGCACCCGATAGTCTGGGGGACAGTAGAGCCGACGGGATTGGGCACCCCCATCAGCCATACAGACTGTGGGGGGGGGGACAGTAGAGCTGATGGGGGATTGGGCACCCCTGTCAGCCATACAGTGTGTGGGGGGGGGAGGTAGGAGCACATGAGCATGCAATGTGCGTGCGCGCCTGTGTGTGGGGAGGGGGAGTGCTGCTTACTCAAGCGGTGCTCTCCCTTTCAACTGTACGGCACTGCATTTTGAATCATCACACTATGTTTCTTGCATATGCGTGCAAGCAAACATAAAAATTACACAATTTTGATGAACTGCTAAACCAAATTGTTTATGACCAGCAGTCACTTTCCACCCATCTGAGTTCCTCCAAAAGTGGTTATACAGCTGCTTTATATAAGGTTACCTACAAAACACTACGCATATGTTCCTGCTGCTACTCAAATTAATTTCTGTAACACTGCAATTGCTACACAGATATTTTATGTAAACATTTTCCTGTTGGTTTGTTCTTTTCAGTCTACACAGGAAGGAAAATATAAGTCTGCGTTTATGCAATGTGTGGACCAGGAAAAGCCTTTTCTACCTGCTGTACATATGAAGTATCTTACTACTACCCATGGTGCTTTGCAATCTAGTTTGGGCTTTAGAAGGTGTGCACACAACTGAGAGAGAGGCACATAAACCAAACAAGTTGGACACTTGTTGCCCCCCCCCCATATCCTGCCTAAGGATCATACACAATGATACTCTTAAACATTTCCTCTTTTGTGTGCTACCCCTGTGTTTACTGTTTTCCTTTGTGAGTGACCTGCTACTTTGCTGAGATATCAACTATACTGCAGTGAAATGTCCTAAAAGAACAAAAGATATGCCAGTAGTTTGTGCCTTCCATCAGCAAGTAACATATGGACAAACCTGTTTTGGAGGACCTTTTTTGGTTCTAACAAAACTATCATGCTCTGTGCATGAAATTGTACACTGCTATCCATGATACGTTTGCATTGTAAAATTGCTTTTATTATTTGAAATTCAAATTGAATAGCTGGCAGAATGGCCCTATTAGATGGTCTCATTTTGTTTGGGTATCTTGGAACTATAGGGTACAAACAGTATTTATGGTGCTGAACAGTATGAAAAGCAGTTACTAGTTTCCAAAGGATACACAAATATAAGTTACTGACAGAGTATAGCCAAGGAACATTCACAACACAACCCACTGAAAACAATGGCTATGAAGACAGTCCAGCATTCACGAAAAGCACAAATACATTTCTGCTTACCTAATGAACTACAGAGTACCTTGGATAGTATAGCAGGTAGGGAAATCCCTATTAATTGGTACATGTTTGAAACAGAAACTTATTGTTGCCTGGCTATGAAGCATGGGGAAAGGCAGACCCAATGGACTAAGAGTCCCTTTAAACCTCATGTTGCTATGTTATAATCAAGGCCCTTGGAATTCTGCGGTTCTACGGTTGCAGAATTTGCCGCAGAATTTGCATCATGCCACAGAATATATATAGTGCCGCAGAATTCATTGTTTTTGGCTAATTTTCATATAAATGTACTGTTTTTCCATAGTGTCAGGCTTTCTTTCCCACCTCGTTTATCCTGAAGCCCCTCCTCTATGCTCAGCATATGATGTCATCGATGACATCACATCATATTTAGCCAATGACAGGACTGCATTCTGCCAGAGAAATGAATAAATCATGCTGCAGAAATCAGAAAATGCTGCCGCAGAAGTTAAGGAGCCCTGCCACAGAAATCAGAAAATTCTGCCACAGAACACCAGGGGCCCTGGTTATAATGTATTATGCTTTCCTGAGGTAAGTTACATGCTAACACATGAAATGGTTGTGTGTCCAGCATCATCTGCTTAGCACAATAAGGTTATCTGGCAGAACTAGCAGGATGGTTGATGCATTACACTAGATGCCCTGCTTGCCTTATGTGGACAACAGAGAATGCATGGTGGTTAAATGCAATTACCAGATAATTTAATAAGTACTTATACAGCAGGGAGGTTATCATAGGCACTGGTGTTAAGGGTTGCCTTTTATACACACTGGCACTACTAAGTGTTAATTAAAAGAGGTGGGTGATAGCATTCCTTACAAATCAGCTAAGGCTGAGAGAGCTGGCTCAGGTGGGAGGGCTCTACATAGATCTTTCAGCTGCTCAAACTTCAGACTTTGGTTAAATGTTTCTCGAAGGAGGGTTGGCAGTCTGTTCCATTCTGCTGTGCCAAAAGAAGGAAGACCCAGCTGTTAAATTCTTTGGTTAGTGCAATATATCTCAGAGGCAGTGTCGCTGATCTACTGTATACAGAATAAGGATGAGCCAATGCCAAGAGTGAATTTGGTGAATGTGTCGAAATTTGGCAATTTTGTTTTTGAGTCAGCCTAGTCAAACCCGAGGTGTGATGCTACATATACCCCGAGAGCAAAGCTTGAGGGATTTATATAAGCATCACTCACCAAGGGTGTTTATGAAATTTCAGTTGCACTCTATTCCATAATTATTTTTGTAATTTCTGGTGAGATTTTTTTTTTCTCAGCAGTCAGCTTGTACGACCATTCTCACAATCACACAGCTGCAGCACGACGCCTTTATTGACAGTAGCTGTATGGCTGTGAGAATGGGGCTTACACTGAAAGTGACAATTCAGGCGTGTGCTGTAATAACTGGTCAGTTATTTTGGCAGATAATAACTGGTTGAGCTCATTTTAAAAACTGCTTACTAGTTATTATAAACTTTCAGTGATACTTCATGAACAGTTTCATCGAAGACAAGAATCTTCGTGATCTCAGCCTGTGTTTGACAGGTCTCCTCCTTATATATAATACTAGGAATGCTGTATGAGGGTTCTTATCCTCACTACCTCATCATTATGGGTAGACCTGGCATTTGTTGAAAATGGTTACTAGAAAAAAAATGAAACCTGTTTGAGAAATATAGTGCTATAAACTGCTGTGACATTTTTTAATAGTCAAGCTATTAAAGTGGGTAATATATTTTAAGGGCAATTGACCTATCTGAATGCCATGGACCCATTTCAAGATAGATGAATAGTGGTGCTAATTATGCATAATAGAGGTGATAGTTAATTTTTAGTCCATGTGGACTCAGTCATATGGAGTTTAATTAAAAATAATAGTTAGGACTAACCATTAGACCTGTTAGGAGTGTTTGAAATCCAACTAGAATTAAGTGCTTATGATATTCCTCCCAAAGTAAATCAAAGGGAGCTTTTCACTGAAAGGTCCAGTCTTGTTTCTCAGGAGGTAGCTGAGGTTTGACTTGTGATCTTCTTACAATTTTTCACCATCAAATCACTGTTTAGAAAATGGACCAGTGATTGTTTCCAAGGTGAGAACTTCATCCCTCATAAAATAATCTTGGCATAAGTGGTAGTGTGTGTGATTTCAAAAGGATTAGACATGGACTCAAATACATGCTGCATCTGCATCTGGTTTCCTCCAAGCAGCCTTGTTCTTAGTTTAGACGCATTATAAAAAAAATGTCCATTTGCAACAAAAAGCAATAATTTAGAGCAAAAAAACTGACACAAATGAAATTTGCCTCAGATTTTTGCTGCAACTGCATCTTTTTCTGCCTGTGAAATTGAGCCACAAATATACAATCTAATAGATGGCCCACAATTTGGGCAAATATCAGTTTTTAAAATAGCAGTAAGCTAGTCCTTGCTGGTTCTACCAAGTCGCATCTATTGTACAACAAAGTTGTTGAATGACTTTACAGTGAGAACACTTTGCCGATAGCAATCACATCACCGTGACAAAGTGTCAATAGACTGTAAGAGTGCCAGAGGGAGGTTATTGTTTACAGGGCTTCACCCCCCCCCCACATGGGGAGCTCTGCCCTTCACACTACACCCTGGAACTCGGGGGTTGCATGTTGGGGGAGAGGAGAGTGGCCAAACCCAGGAGTCAGTTAATCTGTTTATCGCTCCGACAACCCATTCGACAATGCAGGTGTTACACAGGTTTTATTGTTGTGGGGGATTCATTGTTACAGCAATATGGTCCTTGTTGAGCCCCCCATTGATCTCCAGACCTGTATATTACACAGGAGCAACCCCTAGAAGTTGTAGAATCATTCAGTTTATACAGAGACAACAACTGAAAAAGAAACAGAATCAACTACAGTATGTGGAGGGATCTGCACAAAGGATGTTGGGACTCACCTCCTGCTTTGCACAGGGCCCTGCACATCATGGTTTACTCAGGGCCAAAGGGCCCTGAGCAAAGCGTTTATGATGTTATCTTTCTCAATAAGTAATAAAATTAATTGCAAAAACTACCTGAATGCATCGTAAGGGTTATGAAGTCACAAAAGCATGGAAACTTGATAGTAGAGTTTTTTTCCAACCTTATCAGCCACACCCCTCTCCCAGCTCCTAGCCCGTAGCCTTGTGACTCAAGGTCAAGCTACAGGTCTGTGGCTGTCCCCATGGGTCAGTTGCTTCAAGCTACAAGTTCTGGGCCATGGCCCACAGCTCCTGTGTTTCAACCTACAGGTCTAGGGCATTGTACAAAGAAAGTAATCACTCACTTTATGGGTTAAGGGGCCTGTGTGACAAAGCTATGAATGATGTTCTGTTTGTGAAAAGTAAGCTGTGACTGATTTGCTTAGTGCAGTGCCTGAAGGACCCTTCACAAAGAAAGTTATGATGGATATCTGGCTTTGTGCAATGCATAAAGAAAGTTACGACTCATCTCATCCAGCAGAGCCTACACAGAACAGCTGACTTGTGGGACATTGGTTTGAAGCAGCAGACCTGTGTGGTACAACTCTGGAGCTATAGCTTCTACTTGGTGTGTGTGTGTGTATATATATGTGTATATATATATATATATATATATATACACACACACACACACACACACACACACACACACACTGTATATTGATAAATATAAATAAACATAGGCTATTGGACTATTGGTCAAGTCAGTTTGCCCAGTTTTACCCTATTCAACCCTGTGACCTATTGTCCAGATGGGGTTTTCACCCTCGCCCTCTTCTTACTTCCTGCCTTATTGCTACCCCTACCAAGTAAAAATTAAGTCATCTTCCCCTGCCATGTTTGAACCTATTAATGATATTTGCTCCCACTACCTCTGTCATTAGCAGTTCTACAGGATAACCCATGCTCTGCAGTGCTGACACCAGGTGCACAACGGAAAGAGTTTGCCAAGTTCTATAACTCTGCCAAGTCAATTGCCAAAACATCATGCACACCAAACAGGAAGTAGATGGAGACAAAGGCTTACATGCAAAAAGGTGCCAAGCTTTATTCTTACATTAGCCCGCCAAGTTTCCATCCACCAAAACAAAGTGCAAGTTACAGCCTCACTGGGCCACCTGCTCCTGTGCCTCACCCACTTTGAGCTTTTTAAGGGGGCGTGCCAGTTTCAGGACTCAGACATTGTTAAAGTGAAGAATATGAAACCATAATGATGTCATTCTGTGATTTTGTAAGTTATAATATGGCTGTTTTAAGAGATGAACAATTCAGTGTTTAAATAAATGTCACAATAAAGAACATATAAAAATATCAATAGATGTATGTTTTTGTATGTTTGAAATATAAAATAAACTTAATTTAAAAAGTATATCAATTGAGTACACATACAGACATCTAGATGCATTTTAAAATTTCTCACAACAGTACTTCCACAGCTTTAGTGGGATTCATTAATATTTGTGCCCACTACCTTTGCCAGAAGGCTGCTCTACTGCTCAGCCTCTCTCTTCATAAAGTAAAACTTCCTTGCATCCCTCCTGAGTATCCCCCACCACCAGCTTAAATTCATGTACCCTTGTTTTTGATCCACCAGTCCTGCTAAACAGTTCCTGCAGTTTTTCTTGTTTATTCCTTTCAGGAACTTGAATATGCAGGCAATAATACCTAATAGCACGGGTGCTTCTGGGCTATACTGGACCACCCACAGGTGGGATGAGAACTGATGCCTCTGGAAGGGGGCCTTATATCCCCTGGAAGGTTCTGTATAGCCCATACCACCCATCCTGGTGTGTATTACTGAGCTTAGAAAATGTTTTTTTTTTTTTTTTTACGTTTTAAATAAAATGTTTAAAACACTGTAAACAAATGTAAAAAATAAATAAAAAAGAATAAAAAAAGTTTCTGTATAGTAGTCCCTCCATTGCTGCAACTGGCAGTAGAGGGCACTGTGGTGAGTAATAATCTGTATATAGCTAGATGAAGGTATTTGTTCCCTCATCTTCCCACCAGTCCTGTATGAATACCATTTGTTTAGCAGTTTATTTTATTTAGTTATAAAGTGTTGGTTTGTTTAGCAGGAACGCAGTCATGCTTGACTGCTGAGGACATTATTGATCAACGATGACAAGTGATAAGTGACCACTCGGGAAAGGTGGGGTGTGCACTGTTCTGTTGAGCAATCATCATTTTTCTCTTCTTTTTTTTAAAATACAATCAGATTTCTAAGCCCTGGATGCAAGACAGAGAGAGATTTGGCTGGATTTCTGGATTGAAGTTGGAGTGGTCAGGAGCTGGAGTGATGGTGCTGCAGTTACGCAGCTGCAGTTCATTAGTGGGACTGATATGGCAGACAAACATCGGGAGTGCTATTGGATGGCAGCGAGAATCTGTTGTCATTTACCTGGACAAAAAAAAAAACAGTAATGGAACTTTTTCAAAAATATATAGAATGACACCGATATTGAAAGTGGAGTTGTCTGGAGGTAGTGGCTTTTACTGGCTTGCTGGGTAACTCGCTTGCTAAGCAAGGGAAAAAAGCGCCACTTGTGAGTTTCTTAAGGTTCTATGGGACACAGTGATTTTTATTGTAAAATGAGCTGCTGGCACAGGAACTTGTTATTTCCAGTCTCTGTTGCCTCATAAATACCCACCTTGGCAAGGTGCTCAGCAAATTAGAGACTGGGGAATTTCAAACCCTTTTTCTAAATATGACATAGTGTTTTCTAGAATGATAGTCATTCCCATAGCATGACTACTACTAGTCTTATTAGGTTGTGGTAATTGTTTGGGTGGGGATGACTCCCCTTCTCTCTTATGGACCTACTGCCCTTTCCTGCTATTACTACCGACAGGATGAATAGGGTTATCTGAAATACAAGCCTGTGGAAATATATATATATATATATAGATAGAAACACAGAAGTTGATGGCAGATAAGGACTGCAAGGCCCATCCAGTCTGCCCATTTCTTTTTCTACGTTATGAATGTGCCATTGGCCTTTGCTCTGTCAATGGCCTATCTATTCATACTCATCTGTATTGCTCCCTTATGCCTATCCCATGCCTGTCTGAAGCCCTGCACTGTATTCATATCCACCACTTTCTGAGGTAGGCTGTTCCATGCATCCACCACCCTTTCTGTGAAAAAGAACTTCCTCACATTATCCCTTAATTGGCCTCCCTCTAATCTCATGCTGTGTCCTCTTGTCCTGCTATTTTTTTTATATTGAAACATGTTAGACTCTTTCACCTTGTTAATGCCCTTAAGGTGTTTGAATATTTTGATCATATCACCTCTCTCCCTCCTTTGCTCTAGGGTATACATATTGAGCTCCGTTAATCTGTTCTCATATGTTGTCTGATGCAGTCCCTGCTCCATTTTGGTTGCCCTTCTCTGGACTGCCTCAATTTGGTTAATGTCCTTGTGAAGGTGTGGCCTCCAGTGCTGCACGAAGTACTCCAGATTTGGCATAACCAGTGTCTTGTAAAGAGGGATTATTACCTCCCTCTTCCGACTTGTGATACCCCTACTAATACACCCCAGCATCCCTCTAGCCTTACCTACTGCTTTAGAGGTCTGCTTGGATGATTTCAGGTCATCAGTGATGATGACACCCAAGTCTCTTTCTTCCCCTGTGACTGCCAGCATCTATATATATTTAACTAATCTTGTCCCTGTACTTCGCTGTGACATAGACAGACATCTGTCAGGCCACTACACTACAACCACCTTCTCAGACACTAAGCACTTTACTCAGTAATTGTGCAGTTCTGTGGTACTTACCTTGCCCTTTTCATGACTAGTTGATAATTGCTGCCTGTTGTAGTTCCTCCCAGTTGATGTTTCCTGTTATTGTGCCATGCAGTCTAAGCTGTCATGGTATTGCTCACTGATGTGGACTGATGTATTGCTTGCTTGTACTCCCCTCCCCCCTTCCCCTGGGTCACACCTGGAAATGAGCCTCAGCTCAATGTGGCTGTCCCAGCTGCCAAGTCTCAACAAATAAAATAGAATTCATTTTTTAATTTATTTATTAGTTGCACTGTTGGTCTGTTGTTCTGGTGTTCAATTTCCAGTTTGCCCATCCCTTTCTCATCCTCACCACACCACAATCTTCTCTCCAAATCCATCTCTAATTTCTGGCTGTTATAAATGGTATGGTTTACATGATTTACTTTTCTTATATTGTAGTACTCCTCTTTCCCAATGACACCATTGGCTCTAAAAGTACTGTCTCTTAATGTCAACTGGTTGCATACTGTAATTCTATAAAAGGAAAGACTTTGAATTAGGTCACAATAGGAATCCAGGTCTGATTTACCTTCAGGAGACCCCTCTCCCTGATCCAGAGGTGAAATATTGAAAATTATCTCGTGTTCCCACGTGTACTATCTTTCGTCTTTATGACAGAGGGATGTAGGCACTTCTCTGGTCCCTTCATTGCCTTGCTTCTAGCAAAACATGTGCTCATACAGTAGATTTGGAAGGATGGTATGTGTTAATGACCAAGGATAGCTAGGGCCAACCCGTAACACTTCTTAATGTTTGTGCTTCATCTGTTCCCCTACTGCTTTTTTAACTCATCCTTATTAAGGTCAGTTACAAAGAAAGTCCATACCAAAAGGCTTGAGCACATAAATTACCATTACATTGACTTGACTTTCACGTCTCCAAGTTGGTTGGTACTGGGCCCATAAATTTAATAAAAACCCATATCTCTGTTGATATAACATAATTAAACCAAGCATTTGTCAATGTCGAATGTTTGCTTGCATGTATGTACTGTGCAGATGTTTGGTACTGATAGTGCACAGATGTAGATGCCCTGCGTTAAGGGAAGACTCCATCCAAGGGCCCTGCACTTCTGTGCTGTGACAAATATGAAGAATTCATGGGGCTGTCTGATGGACTTTGGAAGTGCAGGGCACTGTGGTCCCAGCGCTTTCATGTGGCCACAGATACAGATGCACAGGGCAAAGCGTGCATTTGTCAGCCAGTGCACAAGGCACTCTGCCACCCAGAGGTGAAGAGGTGCAAAGCCATATGCCAAGAACATAGTTGTCTTCACTATATGGTACCCTGGCCCATGTGGACATCTCTACATCTTTCATTCCCTGGCTGGGGGTGTGTGGCATAACATCACCATTCCCCCACCCTCACCCCATCCAGCTGGGTCACTGAACTCACCCCCAAAATCAGCTCACCGGCATGGGATCACAAAGCATGGCTGCTGGGGTGAAGACTGGAACTACACACAAAAGTTGTTAAACAATTATAATTTTTTTTTTAAATAATTTTGACCCCAACTTTTAAAGATACTCATTTTATGATTCGTCTTATAAACATAACATGTACCGTTTATAGTATATTGGCCGAAATGTCATTTTGCAACAGAGGTGCAAAAACACATCTTCTCCAGGATTTAAGCAATGACACATGTCACATTTATGAGGTGGTGTGGAAAAATGGCTATGTTGAAAGTTTGGAGTCAAAATATTGAAAATTAGCTAAACTATCAGTGAACATTGAAATACAGGACACAGAGGAGGGGAGACAGGAGCTCAGGGAGGATCTCGCCAGGCTTGAGAAGTGGTCTGGCACCTGGCAGTTGGGGTTCAATGTCAAGAAGTGCAAGGTCATGTACCTATAAGCTAGGAACCCTGGGGCAGTGCCGTAAAGCAGCAGCCAAAGCAAATACAATGCTTGGATGCATCGCCAGAGGAATCGCCTCCAGGAATAGAGATGCAGCAAAACAAAATTTCACCAGCAAAATGTGGAAAAATTGGCAATTTTGCCATATGAAATGTTTTGTGAAATTGCAGTGAAATTTCACAATTTTGCCTGCCAGCCACCGCAACTGCTGGGGTCTATTTGTCCCCCCTACCCCCGGCCACTCATCGGCCCAAATTTAGACATAAAAAATCATTCTCCTAGTGTCTAGTGGTTCCCCCTCCTGGCCAATCACCAGGACAAAGTGAATAAATCAAGCCCCAAATTAACGCATTAGCATTCCCCAGACCCCCAAGCCTAAAAAAATTTAATCCTCACTCCCTGGTGTCTAGTGAGCCCCCACTTGCCACCGTGTCATCAGATAGTGCACATACCCCTCCCCCTGTAACCTGATTGGGACATAGCACGGCCTCCATCACCTCCACAACCGGCAGCCTGACTGAAGCTTTCAATAGAATGAGTGCGTGCTTGTAGCATTCACTCATTTATTGAAGTGCTCAGTCGGGCAGCCTGCTGTGAGGTGGGTGGAGGGGTTGTGCCGGTGGCCCGATCGGGTACGGGGAGAGTTGGGTGGGAGCTAGCTCTCAAGACAGGGTGGGGGTCCGCTAGACACCAGGGAGTGTGATTTTTTTTTTTTTAATAAAAGAAAATGAGGGGGCCAGGGTAATGGGGGGAGCTTTATTCAGTTATGGCCAGTGATCGTCTGGGGGGCACTAGACACCAGGGAGAATAATTTAGGCTGGTGAGCATCCATGGTGGGGACCTCTAGACCTCAAGGAGTGTGGGTTTCATTTTTTTAAGAAAAAAGGACATGAGGGGGCCAGGGTAACTGGGCGGGGGGCTTTATTCAATTACGGCTGGTGATCGGCTGGGGGTGATCACTAGACACAAGGGAGAATAATGAGGGCCAATGAGTGGCTGAGGGGTGGGGGACCACTAGAAACCAGGGAGATCTTTGGCCACTATAAAGTTTGCCTGTAGGTTGCGAAATTTCGCCCACGGGTGGTGAAATTTCGCCTGCGAGCAGCAAATTTTGCTGGTTTGCAGAAGAAATTTTGCTTGCTCGGAGGTGAAATTTTGCATTGCACCCTGTGAAACATTTCATGAAATGCGTGAATTATGCAAAATATTTCAATTTCACACAATACTATCCAGGAATGAGGAAGTCATTCTGCCAATGTACAGGTCTTTGGTGAGACCCTACTTAGAGTACTGTGTGCAGTTCTGGTGCCCTTATTTGAAGAAAGACATCAAACTACTGGAGGGGATGCAGAGTAGGATGACCAAGAAGATCCAGGGCCTTGGGGATATACCATTTGAGGAGAGATTATGGGAGCTCAGTATGTATTCCTTGGAGGATAGAAGGGAGGGGGTGGGATAAGATAGAAACCTTCAAGTATTTAAATGGTATAAACAAGGTTGTAATGGAGGGCATTTTCAATTTAAAAAGGGAGGTGACCACACAGGGGCATAGTCTGAAACTGGGGAGGGTAGATTTAGGAAGGAAATGAGGAGGCACTTTTTCATTGAAAGGGTGGTGAAATGTCTTGAATGTTTAGTTCTGTAGGGCAAATAACAGTGGTAAAAAGAAGTAGCACCCTTTTGCATCAATACTATAATTGTTTTTATTTGACCATATTAGGGCTATTTTCATAGATACATAGATACTGATGTCAGATAAGGGCATTTGGCCCACCTAGTCTGCCCAATTATGCATGTAATTTTGCCTCTTCAAGCTTCTCTTGAACTGGGTTGTCCCCTTCCCCCAATTGCTAGGATCCCCCAATGCCCATCCCATGCATTCTTGAATCCCGTATTCAGTTTGTTTGCAGTGTAATAAAAAGAGGAGTCCGGACATCCCATACCACCTTGACACTTTAGTATAATTAATTTGCACCAGGCTATGTACAGGAAAGCCCCACACCCCAGCATATCCTTTTATTTGTGAAAATCATTTATCTGGGTTGTTCTCTTGTATGGCCAGGTAAAGGTATAAAAGATATGGCATGCTTGGCATTTTTTAAATGTCCATCCTCCCTCACAAGAAAAAGGATAACTCTTCCCTTCCCTTCCCTCCAACCACCTCTTTACATTTAAATAAATGTCATTAATGTTTATCTGAATTGTTTCTGACAGTTTATTAGTAAGAATAATACCTAGATATTTAATTCTGTGATTAATTTTCACAGGGGGAAATCTCAGTACAGTTGCTTCACAAATGGGAGTAGAAGGCAATACCAAGGATGTTGTCTAGTTTTGCTCAAAACCCATATGTCTTCGAAATGACTTTACTTTTCTTCATAAAGTTGGCCAAGTGGTTTGCAGAACCATCAAAACTAAACATCATGTCATCTGCAAACACTTTCAACTGCCCCTGGCCCCCTTCTGTCCAGCTAATTCCCCTTCCAACCATCCTGGCCCCTCAAGTGTTGGGCGCCGTCGGGTGGGGTCAGGATCCCGCGTATCTTCATAGGTGTGCGCTACAGTTGTTTGGCACTAGCCTGTGGCTGCGGCAACTCCTCAGTTTTTGGCACAGGAACCCTCCCTTTTATAAAATTGGGCACAGAGTCTCTGACACACCCAAAGTTCATCTCAGCCCTACAGTAACGCAACTTGCGTTGTCCTAAGGGCTGTTTGTAAATTGAGCCCATATATATCTGTCTTGCCCAAGGACAGCACAGGCACATTTTTATCTGGGTCCCATCAACTGATATCTTTATTAGCTACTGACAAAAAACTCCTAAAATTGTTCCAAAGTGATTATTCAAGTTTCTGCAAACACAGAAACATAGAATTTGATGGCAGATAAGGACTGCTTGGTCTACCCAGTCTGCCCATTTCCCTGCATAATGGATAAGCTGCAGATTCTAGTTAACCAACAGACTACTTCCTTCCCCAACTCCCTAGAATTGCCTTATCACTGTCCCATGCATGCTTAAATTCCACCACTGTTTTTGACTCCACAACCTCCTCCAGAAGGCCGTTCCATGCATCCACAACCCTCTCTGTGAAAAAATACTTCCTTACATTACCTCTGAACCGCCCCCCTCTATCTTCAAATTGTGCCCCCTTGTTCTTGCACACCTCTTTTTCTGAAAGATGCTACCCTCTTGGACTTTGTTGATTCCCTTTAGGTACTTGAAAGTTTCTATCATGTCCCCCTTTCCCTCCATTCCTCGAGGCTGTACATATTAGGCTCCTTAAGTCACTCTTCATATGTCCTCCGGTGCAGACCCTGCACCATTTTAGTTGCCCTCCTCTGTACTGCCTCCATCCTTTTTATGTCTTTGTGGAGACTGGGTCTCCAGAACTGCACGCAGTACTCCAGATGGGGTCTCACCAGCTGTCTATACAGATGGATAACAACTTCTTGTTTTCTACTGGTGGTGCCTCTCCCTATGCATCCCAGTATTCCCCCAGCCCTCCTTACTGCCCTCTCACATTGCTTGCCCACCTTTAAGTCTTCTGATATGGCTACCCCCAAGTCCCTTTCCATTTTTGTTGTTGTTAGTATCTCACTCCCCATTGTGTACTCTTCCCTTGGGTTTTTGTTTCCCAGGTGCATTACCTTGCACTTCTTAGCATTGAATCTAAGCTGTCATACATTTGACCATTCCTCCAACCTTGTGAAGTCCCTTCTCATCCTTTCTACCCCACCTTGTGTATCAACTTTGTTGCAGATCTTTGCGTCATCTGCAAAGAGACATACTTTTCCTTCCAGTCCCTCTGCAATGTTGCTTATAAAGACATTGAAGAGGACCGGTCCTAGTACTGAACCCTGTGGTACCACACTAGTAACCCCCCTTTCTTCAGAGTGGACTCCATTTACTATTACCCTCTGTGTCCTCTTCTCCAGCCAATTCTTTACCCAGGCTACCATCTTGGGACCCACTCCCAGTCTGGCTAACTTGTATATTAATCTTTTGTTTGGGACTGTGTCAAATACCTTGTTAAAGTCTAGGTAGGCCATGTCCACAGCCCCTCCCTGATCTACTACTTTGGTCACTCAGTCAAAGAAATCAATTAGATTCATCTGACATGACCTTCCAGCTGTGAATCCATGCTGCCTTGGGTCCTGTGCCCCTCTGACCTCTAGGTACTTGACAATTCTCGACAATGTTTTTGCCATTGACAGAACTCAAACCTTATAAGATTCTCCAAACATCTGAATTTCTGGACATTCCATTCATTATTACTGAAGACTTTTCTTGAAAACAGGCTCTTTGCCCCTTAGATGTCCTTTCTTCCTGCTGCCTTTCCTGCTGTGAAGTTATAATCCTCTGCTTGTGACATCAGAATGATGTTCATGGCAACAGGTTGTGATGTCACAAGCTGAGAATTACGGTTGCGCAGCAAGCATAAGCAACATTAACAGATAAAGCCTCAAGGAAAAAGATGCTGTTTTAATAAAAATGTTTTCAGCAACACAGAAAAGAAGGTGCATAAATTGTTGTCTAACCAAGTTCTGCTAATGGTGTCACATCGCAACAGCAATGGGAATACAGTGAAGACCATCACAGCGACATTTTTGGCAGTCCGCTGTGATGGTCTTCTGGTTTTCCGACACTGTTGCCTTAGGGGTGTTTGCCTGCTCCCAGAAGCAGTTCCAACTCAGAGTTGGTTATTTAAAGTCCAGGGGTACAGTGGCAGATCCTCTTCATGGGGATGTGTGGGGGAGAAGACTTCCACAGAAAACACCAGTTCTCCTAGTAATGGCACAACACCAATTCGATGGCCAGCTATCGCTTGTGCTGATAGCTACAAATCTGGCTCACCGCATCATGGTGAAACCTCTGCTAATACCATTTGTGGATGTGGGTCTGGAAACCAGAAACTCTAATTGCTCTGGTAAACCTGTCATGTACCCCTCTTGAGGTTTGACTTTTGATAGTTTATTTTGTAAAACCACCTACAGTATATTGTCATTAAATTGGTAGGCACAGCTGTTCTATGGAAGAAATAACATTTATTGCAGGCAGCTGCATCTCAATATGGTTGCCATGGAAATGAGGTTGTTGCTGTACTAATTGATGCAGTAGATGTGACTGCAATTCCATGCTTATTACATTTAGGTGCGCACATAATGAACTGGCAGTAGTTCACCACCAGAAGTACTGTAGTTGGGAACTGGTTAATAACAGTTTTCAAAATGTGAGTAACTTACCAAAATTTGACTTTTTGTACATGGTTCATGTCTTTGAAGAGCACCAGTTGTCTCACATTGACCCTCTTCACACACAAAAAACATGATTAAGCCTCACCACTCTAAGTCAGCTGGTTATTCAAGAATAAATAGTAGTTTAGTGTGACAAGAAAGATCATACTTTGCCTTAATGAAGCCTACAGCCTGATTCCTTAATGTTCCCTATTTGGTGCCCCACCTCTCCATAATGTCTATATTTTATTGGGCAGGAGAGGCACACAGGGGATAAGCACATTTTCAGACACATCCTGAGAGCGTAGGGAGGTTATGTGATATACTCAAGGTCATAGGATAGCCAAGTGGAAGTTATGGGAATTAAACACACATTTGCAGCAATTGACATGGTCAGAGATTTACTAACATTTTTATGACATATTTTGAGAAATTCCCTTCTTGCCTGCAATACCACTATAGGGCAGCCACAGGGAGTCAATGTAGAAATATTAAGACATATCTGACCATATCTACTACTGCAACTGCTGTTCTACTCAGTTAACAGTTGGTGATTTAACTTGTAGGCTGCACTGCTAGACATTTCAGGTAAAGATGTGAGAAAGCCACAAATTCCACTCTGTGGAGTAATCTGCAAATTTTGCGCAATTCACAGAGTGCAGTTTGTGTAATCTGTGGACTGTGAATTCCATGGAATTCATAGTGGAGTATAAAATTTCACCAGCTAATTTCATGCTTTGTGATCAATTTTGCACTCCACAATGAAATTACTGGTGAAATTAATGCAGTCTGCGCATAGCCAAAGTTTGCCATGCCGGGGCAGACTTCACAGATTCTGTGAAGTGCAAATTTTTGCTGATTCATGTGGGCTTCACCCACAAATTTTTAATCTGCTGCATCTCTAATTTCAGAACATCAGAGTTTGGTGTAGAAATGGAAGTAGCTTTTTAAATAATTTTTTTATCTATATTTTTGAGGGTAATTTCCTTCAAATCAAAGCCACCATTCAACTATCAAGACCCACATTAGGTGACTCTGATTTCAAACAAATAGCCCTCAAAAATGTTTTTTTTTTAAATGTTGTAAAGGAGACACCTATTCACATCAATGGATAGCACTGTAGTCCTTTTCAAACTCTGATATCACGAGACATCTAGAGGATGGGATTAGGGAGATGCACTGAATTCAGTGGTGGAAGGGATCAGGCTGTCTCCCCCAAAGAGGCAACATTCTGTCCATTCCCTTTCTTTTTACATCAAACTGAAATGCACACATTTACAACTGGGAGGTAAAAGGCTCTTTCATCTCTCTTTTTTAATATATATCCCAGTTGGTGTTCCATAGAAAGCATGAGTTACAAAAATGTACTAATCTTCAAAGTTACAGGAATGCAATTACTGTTGTGTGCTTGGAATAAGAAAAGGTGTCACTGGTAATTTTTAAGACCTTTCTGAGTACAGTAACTGGTCACACTGCATTTTCTTGTATGATGAGCTACAGTACTCCCAGAGATTGCGATATCCAGGCACTGTGATTTATTTTTTTGTTACTAGCAATTGATCTTATTCGTTAATACATCCTGTAAATAAAATAATGATCTGCTTTTAACTCTGTTGTCTAACAGTAAACACTTTATTATAGCATGCAGAAACCATTCTTTAGATTAGAAATAAAGAATCTGATGGTAGAAGGAGACCAAAGGTCCATCAAGTCTGCTGTTACTTCATTACCCCAGCCTACTGAGCTACTGTGTGTTTTGGCTGTTACCCACACCTCCATTCCCCCACCCTTAAAACTCATGATGCCCCCTTCTGTGGGGACTATATTTATAGGGATTATATTTATATTATATATCAATTTCTTTAATAAAGGAATAGTTTCTAAATATTTCGAATGTTTAAAAAAATAATTTTTTTAAATGTAGAATTCAATAAAAAAACTTGTACAGTAATAGAAGCAGCTGCTATTGCTTTTGTACATTTTGTGAAACATTCTTTATTACTTGATTCCTTCATTTATATGTGTAGCACCTGAGCCATGAAATTAATAACAGGAGTATGTTCAAGTGGTTTAAGGTGTCCACAGTGAAAATCCCGATATGCATCATAGCAGTGTTGAAACTCATTATGCTTGTTCAAATTTCGAGTTGCTTGTTTATCTGGAGTTTGACTCAGTGTTTTGTTTCTTCAAGAATCCTGGGACTGTGAGTTCTTTACAGTATTGTTTACCTGACTTGTGATTAAATGCAGAATAATAGACAGGGAAAACTGTGCAGTAAGTCAGTGATTCTATCTCTGAATTCAGATGACAGTTTCAACCCTTAAGCTTTGCTCTTGTGGTTTGCGTTGACATCAGAACCTCAAGGAAGAACTTCAGCTGGGTAATGCAAAATTTTCAATTTTTTATTGTATAAGCAGAACCTCTTTGCCATCAAATAAACTACTCTTACAAAAAGATCATTGTTCATAAATTCCTTCAAGCTTAAGGGTTGGATTTTCAAATATGATGATGCAGCTACAACTGCTAATTTTGAGGTGTGACTGTGTCCTCAGAAATATGTCCAAATCTCATTTCCTGATTTTCAGACATCTTAGATAGGGTTGCTATGAATCCGCCTAACAGAATTGGATTTATCAGGTTCCGATCCAGTTTTCTGATTCAGGATTTTTGGATTTGCAGTCTGAAAATCTTCAATCCTAAACTGAATCCTAAAGCCTATTTTTTTTATTCTTTATTTAATGAATATCAATATTAGGAACAACCACACACTAAACAAAAAGAAAACACCATAACAACAAATACCAACAATACCAATAAAAATATATAAAGAGATAATAACCAAAACTAACCACTCACCAAAACCATACAAGGGAATAATACGGACTGACTGACTAGGGCCTAATGTATGGACAGTAAAGTGAAACCTGTCCAATATACAATACTCATTGTTCACAGGATCAAAAAAAAAAAAAAATGAAAAGAAATAAGAGGAGTCTGCACCAAGACCAAATCCTAAAACCTATTTTACATAGGTATTCAGGATCTAGGATTTAGGATTTCAGTTTGGAATCATAAATCAGATTTTTAGATCCTTTTAGGATTTCAGATGGAATCAGACTAGGATTCAGAAGTTTCTAAAATCCTATATCCTAAAATCAAAGTGGAATCGGCTGATTCCAAGCATCTCTAGTCTCTAGTCTTTGTACAGTTGCAACATTTTTATCAGCTTTACAGCTGCTTGCTGGAAGACATGACACATATCATTTTTGCCACTATTTGACATAAGTGCACCCCAAGTCCATCTTGTAAATGAGTTCCACTCAATGGTGTTCTGCCTGGTTAAATAAAGATGTTGATTGATTGATTGATTAACATTAGGCCAACATTTATGCGATCTAGCTGCAACATTGCTTTTGTTGCAGCTTTTTGACATTGTGCTAAAACTATGCCACAAGTCTTTGAAAATCCAACCCCAGCTGTCAGAAGCTGTCTTCTTTTTGTGCTTTGATCACTTCCACCTGCAATAGTTGTCCCCATGCATTAGCCCCAAACAGCTCTGGGGTTAGCATTTGTGCTGGCATTCATTAGTCTACCCCAGCCTGCCCCTGTGGAACAAGCAACATTTGTTGTAAGTGGAAATGCAATTGCTGCACAGTTAGATCTGCCAGAATATACCACTGACTCCCCTAGCAGGCACACTGTTATTTTGTATCCAGCACCATTGTTTTGAATAACCTCCCTTAGTGCATAAGCCAATATTTCAAGCTTTGATCTGTTTTTTGACCCCATTGTGCTGTACAATCCTATACGTGAAGATGCATACAGTGCTATCATGTTTCCCATCAGAAAAAGTGATATTTTTCACTTTCTGCCTGTTAATGCAAGAACCGATGGAGGACTAGAAAATACTTTACAAGACCAATATAAAAAATACAAAATCCTTCTAACATATAGTACAAGTCTGAAGCTGTTAAAACTCCACAAGATGGGGTTGTTGAGCACTTTGAAAGTTTTGAGACAGGGGCTTTAGAATGCATTTTTACATCAAGGAGAGGTCTGTTATAAACACGGAACCTCATATTCAAACAACTGTTCCAGGCGCAAAGTAGGGCAACTTACATCCAGGTCCAAGAGAGCTATACTGAAAGCCCCAAGACACAATACAACGGTGGTGTCCAGCCACCCCATGGCAACTCAGGTGCTTCCAGCCCATATGCCAATGAGCTAATGCAGATTTGATGGCACCAACTCTGAGAGTGGACTGTCTTACCAGTCGCATAACACACCTTCTGCCTGGCCAGGGTTGTCATAACCCAGACGTGCTATCTGTAGTGGAAACCTGGTTATCCCCAAAGATACCAGACACTGCCATAGTTCTTTCTGGGTACACTTTGTACAGACAGGACCAACACTCAAAATGAGGTGGGGGCTGTGTCAGCTACATTAAAAACTCTCTCCAGGGACATGTCTTACCTCCCCATGTAGCAGTGACAACTTGTAAGCTCTGGTCATTAGACTGCTTTTAGGGGCACACAAGAGAGTGCTCACTTTGCTCTCAGTATATATTCCACCCAAATTAACCAAGACCAGTGTCAGTAACCTGCTGGACTATATTAGTACTCTGAGTCTAAACACAAAAATTGTTCCGCTAGGTGACTTTAATACAGATTGGCTCTCCTCTGCTTCTACCTCTGTCAGGGACACCCTCTCTGCTATCCATTTCTCCCAAACTGTGGAGACTCCGACATGAGTCAACTACAAGGCCGGCACCAGTACACTGCTGGACTGGGTGCACACCAACCACCCTGCTCATATGTCCAATCTCACCATTCTCCTTGACTCTTTGAGTGACCACTCCCCTGTCAAATGCAACTGGAATGACAACTACTGCAAACCCCCCACCAGAACCATAAAAAACAGACTTCTACTAAAAGGTCACCTCTCACAACTAAAGTCAGACCTAAAACTCCTTGAATGGATGGACCTCCATGAAAGCAATGATGTGGACACCACACTTGACTTCTTTGTGTCAAAATTGTATGCTGTCTGTGACAAACATGCACCAGTTACTACAAGAAAATCCAAAAGGCCTTTTAACCCCTGGATTACCCCTGAACTCCTAGAGCAACTTGCCTTAAGAAACATAGAAACATTGAATTTGATGGCAGATAAGAACCGCTTGGCCCACCCAGTCTGCCCATTTCCCTATCTAATGGATAAGCTGCAGATCCTAGTTAACCAGCAGCCTACTTCTTTCTACCCCAACCCCCTAGAATTGCCTTATGACTCTCCCATGCATGCTTGAATTCAACCACTGTTTATGACTCCACAACCTCCTCCAGAAGGCCGTTCCATGCATCCACAACCCTCTCTGTGAAAAAACTACTCACATTACTCTGAGCTGCCCCCCATCTTAAAATTGTGCCCCCTTGTTCTTGCACACCTCTTTTTTTGAAAGATGCTACCCTCTTGGACTTTGTTGATTCCCTTGAGGTACTTGAAAGTTTCTATCATATCCCCCCTCTCCCTCCCTTCCTCGAGGCTATACATATTAAGCTCCTTTAGTGTCTCTCTTTATATGTCTTCTGGTGCAGACCCTGCACCATTTTAGTTGCCCTGCTCTGGACAGCTTCCATCTTGTCTATGTCCTTGCAGAGATTGGGTCTCCAGAACTGCACACAGTACTCCAGATGGGGTCTCACCAGCTGTCTGTACAGAGGGATACCAACTTCCTGTTTTCTACTGGTGATGCCTCTCCCTGTGCATCCCAGTATCCCCCCAGCCCTCCTTACTGCCCTCTCACATTGCTTGCCCACCTTTAAGTCATCTGATATGACTACCCCCAGGTCCCTTTCCATTTTTTTGTTGTTAGTATCTCACCCCCCCCCCCATGAGATCATATCTGGCAAATAGCACGAGCACAGGGGACTAAGCAAACATTCAATGATATAAAAAGGTCCGCAATGACTGTACGAAACCTATCCACCATGCAAAAAGTACATACTATAAAGAAGCCCTCTCTAACTCATGGAACAGCAATAAGAAAGACGTCACAGGGAAAGACCCTCAAACTCCCCCTGCTATGCTTACTGTTGAGGGAGTTCCAACCTTGGACCCTCTGTTTATTGCCAACTCACTGAACCATGCTTTCACTGATCTCAGTAGTGTGCTCCCCAGGGACTTTTTCAATAACCCCAACCCAAGTGACAATACAAGGTCCCCTGCGCTACCACCTAATCAGCTGCTATTCTGCTTCAAAATGGTCTCTGAAGCAGATGCTAAGAAATACCTTGAAAAGGTCCTCAGAAAATCTAGGCACAGTGGGGACTCTTTGGACCTCAAATTTGTTCACTTAGCACTGGATGAAATACTTGGACCACTAACCAAAATACTTAACCTATCCCTCTTCCACTCCCAATTCCTCCAAAGATGGAAGTCTGCTGCAGTTACCCCTGTACACAAAAGTGGGGACAGGTCCTTACATAATAACTACAGATTGATTTCCATTCTACCACCACTCTCCAAGGCTGATAATAATCTTCTGGCCTCCTGCCATTGCCACATGCTCCTATATGCTGACAATGCAGTGATTTTTACCAGCAACCTGTGCCCTGAACTCCTTGAAACTGATCTCCAAGATAGCTTTGCATCAGCAAAAAACTGGTTTAAAGAGCAAAGACTGGTTATGAACTATAAAAAAACAAAGACCATGCTCTACTTGACAGCCCAAAACAAGCAAACAAGCTACCCCCTATCAATAAGAAATGTCAGCGGTGACACAATGGAGCTTATCTCACATTTCAAATAACTGGGGGTTACAATGGACTCCTCCCTATCCTTCTCCCAGCATATCGATATCACTGCAAGAGCTATTAATACCAGAATTGGGATCCTCTACCACTACAGGCATTGTCTAACCCATGAAGCTTTAAACCTGGCAATCAGCAGCTAAATTGTCTCCCTCATAGACTATAGGCTGCCTGTATACAGTTCTGCTATGAACTTGGTGCCCCAAACGGATCTCAGTTACCTTAAACAAAACCTGCCACCTACTCTCAAATGCACCAAGACTCACACACGCCTGTGAACTTTATGTTCAGGCTGGCTAGCTTCATCTGAATGACAGAATCAGGTATCAAACCTGCCTTCATGCCAAAAAGTCACATTAAATCTGCTTCCAACAGGGGTGCAGAACCTGCTAACACTGCCTATGAATACCAAACAAATCAGAAGCTCTGCCGCTCAAATTTTCCAAGTGCCCAGATGCCACACTACCATGGCACAGTGTGCATTATCACACCTTGCACCCCTCTGGGTAAATGCACTGCCCCCTGACATCTCTGGCTCCCCAATGATTGGTTCTTTTAAACATAGACTGTGCCGGCACGTCTTTGATACAAGTAGCTACATGTGCCCCCGCTAAGGCTCAGCACTCAGCAACACTGTGCCTCTAGCACTTATCTTTGCCTCTGTCATGACAGGACTGTCAAACTGCAGCACTTCACCCACCTCCCTACCCCCCCTCTTCCGGGAGAAGGGTAGGGAGAGGTCAAGGGGCAAGGAGCAGAGCCGGGGGGTAGGGAGGTGGGTGACTTAATAGGGTCTCCGTGGGGTGTCTCAATGTATAAGACACTCCTCTTGTGAGGCTCAAGCAGTCAGAACCACTCAGCTTCTCTTTATAGTCCTCTCCCCACCGTCATGCTCAGAGTATCTCATTCTACTGGGAGTTCCTATTAACTTATAAAGAACAACGTTTGTGGCTAACTTTGCTTTTTTCTCTTTTGGATAATTCCTGAAGAAGACCTATGGTTGAAACTTCGATTCTAACATTTTTATTTTCAGTGTGATTTTAATATTACATTTTTGTTTTCAGTTCACAGGCTGATGGGACACCTTGGGTCCGATTTTCAAAAGAGCCCTAAGAGTGACACAAGTTTTGTTGTTCTAAGGGCTGTGGCAAATTCTGGATGCACCAGGGACCCTGTGCCCAATTATATAAAAAGTAGGGTCCTGGCACCAAACTCCCCTGGTTTGCCACATGGCGAGTGCTGTGCTAAACAGTTGGCACACCTACAGGAATTACAGCAGAGATCTGTCCCCCCCTATCCAGCACAACACATAAGAGGCTGGGATGGTGAGGGGCTAAAGAAACTGCTTGCTAGGAGGGGGCTGGGACATCAGTGGCACAGGAGGTGGCAGTGGGGTGTTGGGGAGACAGTTGGGCATGACTGGTACTGCTGATGAACCCATCGGGGTATGTTTGCTTTACAGTGGTACGATCACTCAATATGACCAATACTGTAAAAGCAGATAGAACTCCCCTGATCCCTGATGTCCCCCATTACAAAGCCATACATCTGTGCCTGGTGGTCTAGTGGAACCCCCATCCCTGACCTTCTCCATTACATATTTTAAAGCCATCCCTGATGGTCTAGTGGACACCCCTCCCTATCCCTAATAACCCCCATATATATGTATATAATCATCCCTAGTGGTCTAGTGGACCCTCCCACCTGGCAGGAAGTGCCCCATTACCCCCTATTCCCATTCCATCCCCTAGCTGGTGACCAGCACAGCCCTCCTCTTTTCCCAATGGCTGGCTCCTGGCTGAGCTATCAATGAGTGCATACTGTATGGGGGAGATCAGAGATAGGGGGTCCACTAGACAAATGTATGGCTCTGTAATTTGGGACATTGGTGATTGGGGGCATAATATCATATTTATAGTATCAATCATACTGAGGGACCATGCCACTGTAATGCAAATGCATCCCGACAGGTGCATCAACAGTACCAGTCATGCCCAACTCTCTCCCCGACACCCCCATTGCCACCTCCCATGCCTCTAGTCCACCCATACTTCCCCAGGCAGCCCGGTGTAAGACCCTATCCCACTGGTGCAAGCCACTTAGACCACCTCCTGGCTGTTCTAAGTGGTGCCCCTTGCTGCGTCCATGGTGGCACTTATAAAATCCCCAAAAAGGGGATGTTGCAGCCCTGCCGTGGTGCAAGCCCTATTGTGACCTGGTGCACCTGGTTATTTGGTGCAAGGGGGCTTTATTGCAGCCACATCAGGACTGATACAAGCTGCATTCAAAAATCACGCTTGACACAAGTTGTGACGCAAGTCATCCCTTGCGTCAAGCTCTTTTGATGCAGGTCCCTTGCCTCAATCTACAGTAAGTCATTGGAAAATCTGTCCCCTTGTTTTTAAGTAGTTGTAACTTATAATTTATCTTAGTATGTATTAGCTAATTTGTGCATATCACTTTAAGAGGTTTGCTACTTATGCAGCACCTGAAGTATAGCTGACCACTCCCCTTGAGAAAGAACCCCCAGGGGTTTGAAGAACTGGAGCTTTTTTGTGCTCTGTTTTTCAATAAAGAATCACAGTGCAGCACTAGTTTTAGTGCCTTCCACTCTTTTTGTACAGCGCAGTTTCTTTTGTTTGCTGTTCTAGCTACGGTTCACCCTGAACAGGGAACTAGTAGCAGCAAGGTGGTAACAGTAAGGTTGAAGTTCAGATTAGCTTAGGGGAAGAGGCCAATGAGGGATGGCACACAAAGCCTAAATTCAGAATGAAAACGAAAAACTTAAGGAGACTAGGAAGAATAAGTGAGAAGGAACAGGAAAAAGCAAGAGAGACTCAGGAGAAAGACAGAAAGGAGTCTGTCTTAATGCCAGGAGTCTGGGCAATAAAATTTGTAAGCTCCAGACAATATTGACTGACAATGAAATGGATCTAGTAGCCATCACAGAGACTTTGGCCAAAAAGAATAACACTTGGGACATGACAGTTCCAGGCTACACCATGTTTAGATGGGATAGAGGAAAAGGTGCAGGAGGAGGCATTGCTCTATATGTAGGCGAGGGCATAGAGGCTGTGGGGAATAGAAACACCAGGGAAGATAACGGGGAAAAGAGAATCAATGGGGGTTCAGCGCATGGCATCCTCTGGCAAGAAACCACAAACGTCAGTGATCTACAGACCTCCAGGGCAGGGGGGAGAGAGTGATAAGGAACTAGGGGAAGAACTAGAAGGGGGGGCAAAAGGGAAGGTGATGGTGGGAGATCTAAACCTGACAGATATTGATTGAGTCATTCCAGCAGCCAGGAGCTCCAGAAGTCAGGCCCTGCTGGATACATTGCAGGACTGCCTGCTGGTGCCACTAGTTGAGGAACCCGACAAGCAGGCTGCCATGCTACATGTGTTTTTTACCAACTCAAAAGTGGTAGGAGGAGCGAGGGTAGGGGAGACACTATGGTTCAGTGACCATAACTCTATATTGTTCGACCTGGCCTTTGGGACAAGTAAGCCCTCATCAAAGGCTGAAACCCCAGATTTCAGAAGATCAGATTTCAACCGGATGAGTGAGCTGGTCTGGGACAAGTTAGTTGGAGTGGTCAGCATCAGGAATGTGGAGGAAAGATGAGGGGGCAAGCAAGAGGGCATTTCTCAAGGTATCAAAGTCTTGCATGAGAATGGTAATTAAAACAAAAGGTACAAGAAACCAATATGGTTATCTGGAAAGGTCAGAGAAGCAGTGAGAGCCAAAAAGGTCATCACCAGGTATAAGGCCAAATTGAAAAAAGTTTTATTTAGAAAGGGTAGTGGAGGGGTGACTTCCCTTTTCTGCTTGTTCCCCGTGTGGTACTGGTATCAGTTCCCTTCCACACATATTCTGGGATTGTCCCAAAGTCGCCCCCTTTTGGGCTGCCATTTGATGGTGGCTTGACTCTTTCTTAGCTTTGCAACCTTATTTCACTCCTTTGATATATTTGGTGGGTCATCTCCCGGATGATCTTTTTTGAGCCCCTTAAGGCATACATTTCCTTAATCCCAATCACAGCTAAGTTGGTAATTTTGTGCCATTGGATGGATGATGTCATCCCAACTATCTCTGAATGGTGATGGGAGATTCTCCAAGCTTTGGAAGTCGAGCAACTTATTACTTCACATAAGGATAGGTTGGGCAACTACAGGGACCTTTGGGGACCTTTGGAATCCCTCGTTTCCAACTAGTGGGATGCCCCCCTTCCTGGAATTAGCATCCTTAGGTGACCAAGTGGATACCTGGGTTTTGTCCTTCCTGCCACTGTGGCCCTCTCTCACTTACTAGCAGTGCTCAGGGATTGGGGGTATTTGGGGGAGGGGGCTGGGTGCCTTCTTGGGGGAAGTTTGGGTGGGGGTTGTTTATTATTGTTCTTGCCATTGTTATCTGTGTTTTATTGTTGTTTGGTGATGTTTTTTCTGACCTTTTGTGCTGAGAATTCCAATAAAGCATATTTAATTGAAAAAAAAAAGGGTGGTGGAGCCATAGAACAATCTGCCAGCTGTTGTGGTGGGCACCAAAACTATCAATGGTTTCAAACATGGCTGGGACAGAGAGAAGGGCCCAGTGGTTACTGAGGGTGATAGCAGTAGGGCACGGCGTAGTGGTGCAGAATGTGTGGGTTAGAACCCTGTATTGACAGTAGGTCCTGGGGTTGTTAGGGTTTATGTGCAGACTAGATGGACCAGTGGTCTTTTTCTGTGGTCATTGTCTCTGTCTTATAGTTACAGTTTTTTCCTGGCTTTCCTGTAATTATACTGTGAATTCTGTTTTGCTGTACAGTGACCACAGCCTTATGGTATGTGTGCCTCACAAATATATTACCTTCCTTACCTTGTAAATGGCATAAAGATATTTGCAGCCAGTGACAACAAGACACTGTGTATCCTGATATATTACAATATATTACAGGAAATCCCATGGAATTGAATGGGATTTCCTGTGATATATCACAGTGCATATACTGCAGTATATCTCAATATACTGCAACGTGTCACTGGCTGCAACAGTATGGGCTTAGCACTCCTTATGGACCAGCTACTCACAACATGCTTGCAGTGGTTATGAGCCACACACATATCTGGATGCAATGCATTCAAATGATGGCCCGTACCGCCCCCTATGTACTGCCATGGTCAAGCACTTGCAGCCATTAAGCATGCACTGGGGCCATTGCAGAGGGCTTAGTGATGCCATTCAAAATGGTGTCATTGAGTACTAAATGTTTGCACCTACAGAACTGGATGGCACATTTTGACAAGCCATTTTATCCTGCCCTAATTAGTATTATGAATGGGTATTTCATTTCTCTAACATGAGTATAATAGTAATCCCAGGAAAACACTCTTGTGCAAGAGTGAAGACTGATAAAATAATTTAAAACGGTAATGCTACATATATTAAGTCCTACTATTTCTAGAAGCAAAGGAGACATAATGACTTTTGCAAATACCAATCTCTCATGGTTTAGCTTCAAGGACTAAGATTAAATTATTTTTTTGTTTTGGACTTTGCAAAGCCCACTGAAGTTGCACAGAGGCAGTTCTTTCAGCATGCCCTCAAATGTATTTTTCGAATCAAAACACGTTTTACAGTAATTTAAGATAAATGAGCACTAAGAGTTACATCTGTTCAAAGTGCCTATGGGGCCTGTTGCTTCTATAAAGTATAATCCAGTCTCTTTATGTTGTATCAGTTGGTTTGACAAAAAAACGAGTAAAAAAAAATCTTAATCTCTCTAAATGTTTGTTTATATCCGAGGCAGTAGCTTTGTGACAGTCCCTGTAGAAGCAGAAAATGTTACCTTTAGGGAGAATACTGAATTAGAATTGACACTTTGTGTTCTTGAAAAGTTATAATTGTTTTCCTTTGTGTTTTTAAAATTGTTTTGCATTTTTAATTTTAGTTGTTTTGCTGGATTCTAAAGAGTCACAGGCTGAGCTGGGCTGGACCTCGCACCCTTCTAATGGAGTAAGTAGAACCTTTCCTATTCCCTTTTTCTTTTTGACATAATGAAGTACTCCACTCCATGCACATTTTTGTTTTCATTATACACAATTTATTTACCAAAGATAGCCCAACTGAGATGCCACATCCCTTTTTCGGGGGGGGGGGTCTTGTCTTTGCCCAGTTTTTTTATTTATATTTTATGCCCCAGACACTCCAGCCATGGCTCTGACCAGAGCCCTTCAGCATCTTCCTGCCCCCACCTACCTGCTATCTCTTAACCCCATGGAGCCTTGGTTTACCCCCCCAGTGGGGTACAGGGTGGGGGAGGATATCCCACCAAGTGTGCCAAGGGTTGGGCAATGGAGACAGCATTGGGAACCAGTTTGGATATACTGAGGTCCCTTGAAGCCAGCATGAGGACTGCCTTTTCTCCTTTTTCTGTTCCTCAAATCCCCTGTAAATCTTCATATGCGGGGGGGGGGCATATGCAAGCATGTACACATTACGTGCACAGCACAGGTTGATAGTCAATGTCTTCCCTCTCTCACTCAGTATCTTCTGCTGTACTGCCACCTGTGGTAACTCTACTGGCAGTATTGCAGCAAGGATGGCAGAACCTCCCTCGCTGAAAGAGAGTGTCCTCTGGGACATTCAGTCCTCCTCCCCTGCCTGGCCCCCCATACACAGACCTGTTCCCAAACAAGGGTCACTGGCATGGCAAGCGGTAGTTGCACCACTGCTTAGACAGACCAGTGCTGCTTCTGCCCAGTTTTACAGATGGGTGGGCTGAATGGCAGGAATGCCAAGTTACTTGCTCTGAGCAACATAGTGAGCCTGTGATTGTGATGAGATTTGAAGTGGGGACCTCTGATTTTATACAACTGTGCTCTTAACACTGGATCCTGCTACCTATAGAGCCTCACCACTCAACCACATAGTCCAAAAATCTAGTTAACATCTGAAAGTAAATTGATTCTAAAAGCTGGGTAACAAGTTCTTTGACTCAGACATGGGCTAGCCAAAGATGAATGTGGGTGTGCAACTGCTGATGAATGAAGGGAGGCAGTATAGCGCAGTGGTTTAAGGCTCTGAGTTGCAAATCTGGTGACATCCAGCAGACCAGATCTGGGTTTGAATCTCACAGCTTCCACTTGCATATTGTGTGATCCTGAGCAAGTCACTTAACTTTCCTGTGCTCCCAGGTCACTCCTGTAAAAAAGCTTTCAGCTTAGTGTGCTACTCCTGGTTAAACAAAAACAAAAAAAAAACACTGCAGGCCTGAACAACATTCATATCTAGATGGCTTTTGAAGGACCTCCATCCTGCATTAACACTGTAGCCCAGTAGAATCATATTTGAAGTAGGATTGCTGAGAGTCCGCCAAACAGAATCTAATTTCGTCAGATTCCAACACGATTTTTGGAATTAGAATTTTAGGACTGTAGTTTGTAAAAACCCTGGACAGCAAACAATCACCTCACAGATTGTTCTAATTGGGAAATTAACAGTTCGTTAGTCAAGCAGGTACTTACACTGCTGAAGCTGTAGCCTAGTCCCATAGATGTCATCACTCTCACAGGCTCAGTCAGAGGGACAGAAACAGCCTGACTGTTTTCAGTTAGTGTAACACAGGTTATTAAATGCTGATTTAAAGAAAACCACAAAACCAAATAGCGTGAAATTTTCAGGGAACACTACTCATAACACGGGGACTTGAATTCAGACGTTTTTAGGTTTTTTTAAACAATGTGTAAAATGGTTGCCATTGATCTTTAAAGAAAGAAAACACATTAAAATATTCTACACAAATTAAGGTATTGGGTTGCAGAGAACAATGTTAAAAAAATGTGGAATTAAACAATTCACCTATACACTATGAATGCTAAGATTTTATATCCTGTTAATGTTTGCAGTCCAAAGTATGAAAAGTCCCATCTGCCAGAAAATGTCTTCAAGTGTTCTGAAAAGAGTTCTCAAAAAAAGTTCGGCAAGATGATGTCAGTCTCTGAATTTTCGTCTTAAGCAAAATACAGGGTTTTTCAGAGAAAAGCTCCTTTCCCAAGAGCTTTCTCTCTTTTTTCAGTGAGGAAAAGTTCTTTTCCCTAATCAGTAGTTATTTTTCAACAAAACTACCCAAAGCTAATGTAACCCTTAGGTGGCACTATCCCAAGAGCTACTACCCCTGCCTGCTTGGCTAGTAACAGGTTAAGGGGCCTGGGTACTGAAACGGGTGCCTCCACCCAGAGGTCGGGGTTGTTAGTGGTCAAACTAACCTGGGCACAGCCCTCCAGGACACTGTAACCCCCCTCTGTCTCTTCTAGTGGCCGGAGCAATATGAAAACAATCAGTTTCACAATGACCCTTATTCACCATGCAATTACCCACACTGTTTGCACTTACCACCAGGGCTGGTTCCTCTAGTTTGACCCTGGGGACCCCCTGTAAAACAAGGTTATGCACAGCAAATAGCAACAGTACAGTACTCTTGGCACAAACTGGAACCACAGTCAGGTTAAATGCAAAAAAGAGTAAGATCTGATTTATTCAGGGGACTTGAACAAGGGAGGGGCATAATCAGGTTGATTGGCTTAAAGGCTAAATCAAGCAGACAGTTATGCATGTACTTCAGAGTCCTTACAAAGTCACACACTCTGGGTACTCAGGTAGGAAAAAGGTGGGCTAGCCAGGAATGTCGCCCGGGGTAGGCTGGCATTGCAGCTGGTTGTGGCCCTGTGAAGGAAGAAAAGCAACATGCACAACACCCACTATTTGTAATCCGGAGCCAGAGGGCTCAGTTCATGAAGAAAAAGACATCAAGGCAATCAGATGACAACACTTTAGATTTGGCTGTTATTGCAAGGAGCAACCCTGATGTTTACTCATGATACCCAATACAGAACACAGGCAGGACAAAATCGAGACTGCAGGTTGTTGAGCTGGAGTGCCAGGAGAAGCAGGGCCCAAACGAATCACTGAGACATCATTCCTGATCAAGGCATAGAGCAGAGGGCTGATCCCCAGGCAGGTCTCTCTTTGATGACTTTTTCTGTGTAGCAGGTATTCTGGCTGAGCCAGTGTGCCAAGGCCCAGGCCAAATGGAGATGAATACAGATTCAGTCCATGCAGCTGGATACAGCTTCCAGCAAGCAAAGCAGAGTTCAGACACACAGTGGGGAACCAAATCGCGACCCACTATCAGCACACAGCACGTTTACATGTAAGAAATTCTACTGTACCAGGCAGATTGCTATCTGGTCACAATCACAGGGTCTCTACACAAACCGGGGGAGTTCAAAGGTGGCTGGAAATCCTAACAGGCTGATCGAATTCAGCAAATCTTCGGTCTTCTCCAGGTTAAAGCTTGGTCACAGTTCTGTGGCTTATCGCACTCTCACAATTTAGATTCAGTCCGAATAAACTCAATTTCCCTCTCAGGGCAAGCTGGCAAGCAGGCAGACCAAAACTCAGCCCTTTCACTGTTCTCCCACATGAACCCATGCAGGATTGCTGCTCGAATATCTCAAGCTGTTACTCTTTTTACTTCCCAACTCAGATCTGACTGAAGCTGCAAGAAGCCTGGGACTTTCCCCAGGATCCAAAAGGTTCAGTTGGCTGAACTGTCTGTCAGTCAGAACAAGGGTTCCCCCTTCAGGTCCATTTGTGCGCCAAAGTCACAAAACTACAATTCCTACAGAATTTTGCTCCCACAAGACCCCTGGGGACAGGCTCCATTTTAAAGTCCCCAGAGGTACTGATTGGCCCATTTTGGCAGTCCAGGACTAAGATGGTGAAAATAAACAGAACTGTCCATGCTGCAAAGAAGGCAGGTTAGACAAATTACAATATCTTTACCATTCGAATAGATAGCCAGCAAACAAGCACATCTTCCAACAGGGCTCACTCTGTGCAAATAGCGATGGCAGAAACGGAGCAATTATCTGGCAGCCCAGGTGGGACTCTAGCATGGAAAACTCAGCCCCCCTCCCAGAGTAATTATAACTGTAATATAGGCAGTTCTTAAAGAGACAATACAAAGAGGCTATACAGGCACTCTCTAGCAATAAGTTTTAAACTGCTAAACGCAGGACACCAGCCTGGCAGTAAGCATTTAGGCAAGCTCAAGGAAGACATTTTGGGAACCCCCATTTGTAGGGGAGTTACACTAACACTTGGCAAAATTATACCAAAAGGCACTGTTTTCTAGTTGTATTCATGTTTATACTTCAAGTGATGTCATTCCAGCCTACCCTTTTAATTGGTTGGTTATTTAGGCTGGTATGTTCCAGCAGTTCACTCTTTTTCCTGGAGGGGTCTCTTCTGCTCTGACCTAGTTTTTCCAGAGTATAAAATACCAGAAAATCCTTCAAATTGGGGTTTCTGTCCACCATCCTAGCCCCCCCCCCCGCTGTGGTCTGAGAAGCTTAGTGTAGCATGTTGACCCCCTGCTGAACAGTTTCTGGCAAAAGACATTTCTGCCCTTTGATCTCAGGAAACCCACAACGTATATTACAAAAGGACCCCAAACTCCACGTCACCATTCTCCTGGTTGTGAGGTCTGAACATTTAAACACAAATGAAGTTTTAAATTATTTCATTTAAGCCAGTTCCTGGCTTCCAGTCATTTGATATGTAAACCTGCCTAAGGGCTCAAAAAAAAGCTCAGTTGAAAAAAATCTTTCCCCGTGTTTTTTTCCATAGGATGCTTAAAGAGCGAGTGGCTTAATTCTGAAACACTACCCATGAATATATATATATATATATATATATATATATATATATATATATATATATATATCATATCTGAACAGTACAAATGTATGGGGCTATCTCGTCACAGCCCTTCCTCATAAGTCTGAACCTATGGGAACATGCCTCTTTTTATGGCACGGTTCTGTCATTGTTCCAATATACGAGATAGGCCATCTGCATTCCCACTTTTCAGATCCATGCGTCTGGGTGACCTCCATATCATAGGCCTGTAGGGCACTACTCCATCTAAGTAGTTTTCTGTTCATTTTACCCATTTGGCCCAACAACACTAACAGGTTATGTTCCGTCTGTATTTTAAAATGTCTCCAGTAAAGGTACGGGTCCAACTTTTTCAGCAACCATACCAAAGCAAGACATTCTTTTTCCACCATGGAATAGGCTTGTTCACGGGGAAGCAGCTTCTTGCTGAGGTATACTATGGGGTGTTCTTTACCCTTATTGGATATCTGACTGAGGATGTCTCCTATTCCCAGATCCAAGATGTCTGCATCACAAATGGCTGGGTGTAGTCTGGGCTGGCCAGCACTGGAGCACTACACAATGAGGTTTTCAGTTGTGTGCAGGCCCTGTCATAGGCTGGGTTTCATTTTACCCACTTAGGCTGCTTCTTTTTCAACAGCTCAGATAAAGGAGCTGCCAGGAAACTGTAATTGGGTACAAATCTTCTAATACCCTGTGGTCCCAAGAAAACTCCTAACTTGTTTTTGGATTTAAGGCATGGGCCAGGCTGCAATTGCCTCTATTTTTGCCTGGTTTGGTTGTAGCTGGCCCCTTCCCATAACATGTCCCAAATAAGTGGCATCTGCCATGGCCACCTGGCACTTCTCTGATAGTCAGCCCTTCAGCCTGTATTCTGCCAAACACTTCCCCAAAATGTGTCAGGTGTTCCTCCCAACTACATAGAAATTGATGGCAGATAAGGACAGCCCGGCCCATCCAGTCTTCCCGTATACCCTACGTTTATTTTAATTAGCTGCCACTGACCCTACTGGTCTCCATCTGCTGCCACTCCTTCCCCTCTCTAGGGTTCATTTATGTCTGTCCCATGAATGTTTAAATACCCCCACAGTGCTTGCTCCCACCACCTCCTGGAGCAGACCATTCTGAGCATCCACCACTCTTTCTGTGAAGAAGAACTTCCTCACTTCGCCCCTAAGTCTACCCCTCTTCCAGTCTCATGTCATGCCCTCTTGTTGTTTTAGAGCAGCTTCTCTTCTGAAATATGCTGCCCTCCTGTACCTTATTAATCTCCTTGAGGTACTTGAAGGTCTGTATCATGTCTCCCCTCTCCCTCCTCTCCTCAAGGGTGAACATATTGAATTCCTCCAGTCTCTCCTCGTATGACCTGTGGTGCAGTCCATGCACCATTTTTGTTGCCCTTCTGTGAACTGTCTCCAGCCTATGTCCTTCCTGAGATGTTACCTCCAGAACTGGATGCAGTACTCTAGGTGAGGTCTCACCAGTGTCCTGTGTATTAGGGATGAATATAGCTATGCCATCCAGGTAGGCAACTGCAAAGTCCTCCATATCCTGTAACATCTGATTTACTAGCCATTGGAATGTGGCAGTGGCGTTCTTCATCCCAAAGGACATGATCTTAAATTTGTGCAGACCGATTGGGGTGATGAAAGCTGAACTTTTCTAGCCCTGTCACTGAGTTCCACCTGCCAATACCCTTTTGTCAGGTCTAAAGTGGTTAAGTATGTTGCCCCACCCAGCTTGTCCAGCAATCTGTCTGTGCAGGGCATTGAGTGGGTGTCATATTTCATGATGGAATTGAGCCCACGCTAGTCTGTGCAGAACTGTGTAGTCCCATCTGGTTTGGGGACAAGGACTACAGGTGAGGCCCTGGGACTGTAGGATTTTTGGATCACCCCTAGATCTAGCATTTCCCCAACCTCTCTCCTAATGTCTTTGAGGACCATCTCAGACACCTGGTAGGCTGTCCTATGTATGGGTGCTTGTGTCCCTGAGTCTACATCATGCATTGTTAGTGGGGTCCATCCTGGCTTGGATGTAAATAAGTGGGCAAATTCCTGCATAACCATCCTCACTTCCTGTGCCTGTAAAGGTGTAAATTAGGGTGACAATGGAATGATCCCCACAGATGACTCCTGCTTACTTTCCACTAACAAGTTGAGAAGGGTTCTCCTCACCTATCTTTTCCCCAGGACTGCAAACTGCAAGTACCATGTCAGCCCTATTGAAATAGGGCTTCATCATATTTACATGGTACATCCTGTGGGTATGTTTTTGGTCAGGCAACTCTACAATGTAGTTCATATTGTTTACCTGTCAGACTACTTTGTATGGTCCTGCCCACTCTGCCTGCAGCTTGTCCTTCTGGACTGGAATCATAACCATTTCATCTTGTTCTACCCTGTACGATCGAACTCTAGCTCCACGATTGTACCAGGTCTTTTGTCGTTACTGGGCAGCTGACAGGTTGCTCTGGGCCATATGCATAAGCTCCTTCAGCTTCTCCCTGAATTTTAAAACATACTCCATTATGGGAGTCCTCTGGGTGACATGCTTACCTCCCAGTCTTCTCATATCAACTCTAGGGGCCCCCTCACCCGGTGTCCGTATAAGAGCTCGAAGGGTGAAAACCCTGTTGATTCTTGTGGCACTTCTCTTTAAGCAAACAGCAGGTAGGGGAGGTACCTTTCCCAGTCCTGCCCATGCTGTTCTGTAAATGCCATAAGCACAGCCTTTAGGGTCCTATTAAATCTCTCTATAAGATCATTGGCTTGTGGGTGGTAAGGTGTTGTGTGCCTCTGTACGACACCGCACTTCTCCCATGAACACTTCATAAGGTCCGACATGAAGTTACCCCCTTGATCAAAGATAACCTCCTGCAGAAATCCTACACAGGAGAAAATCCCTAACAGTGCATCTGCCACTTTGTATGCCTGAATGGAGGACAGGGCGATGGCTTCTGGATAGCATGTAGCATAATCGACTACTGTCATTATGTACCTTTTTCTGGAGGAGCTTGGGGTTTTCAAAGGACTTACAATATCCATGCCTACTCTTTGGAATGGTTCCTCCACAATTGACAAAGGAATTAGGGCAGCCTTGGCTTTACTCCCAGCCTTCCCTATTTCCTCACACCAGTGACAGGATTGGCAGTACTCCTTCACCTGCTTGGTGAAATTTGGCCAATAGAAATTTAGGGCTAAGTGCTTCATGGTATGAGCAATGCCCAGATATCCGGACATAGGAATGTCATGAGCCACCTTGAGCAATGACTCACGATATCCCCGGGGAACAACAAGCTACCTGCCCATCACCCCTCCCCCTGTCTTTCTGTCCTGGGTATACAACAGCCCATTGTCCCAAAATACTCTATGATTTCCATCACCTCTCTGTGTCCCATTAGACTCTGCATAGGCCATCAGCTTCTCCAGGCTAGGGTCAGTTTGATGTGCTACTGCTAACTCCTCACACTTGCCCAGAGCAAAGAGTATTCCCCCATCAGTTCCCAGACTGAGGTCTATAGCTATGGCAGTAGGAGACTCAGTATCACAACCATCCCCCTCCCTCTGACTATGTGTTACCCCTCCCTCTTTAGAGCAAACCTCAGTAGTAGTTTGGTGAACTGCCACAAGGGAAAGTTCCATCCCCCATTAGCACCCTCTCTTTCAAGAGTCACAGGCTGGGTGGCCTGTCTCATAACCGCTCCTGTAGGAATCTCTATGTGGTCACGAAGATCACAGGTGCCCCTAACCGTCTGGCTCTGGGTGACAGGACATACCAACCCTGTGGAACATCATTTCCTACAATAATATAAATAATGAGGGCGTCTGCTACAGCCTCCTTTCATATCCCTTCACCTGCATCTTCCAATACAGGGTAACAGTAGCTAAGGGGGTAGACTGTCTCTGCCCCAATGAAATCCCTTACAGATACAAACTGATTTGGCAAGATTTGTTCAGGTCCCACCAAATCCCCCTTTACTAGGGTAAGAGATGTTCCAGTATCCCTTAACTCTCGAGTCTGTACCCCATTCACTGTGACTGAGTGAATGAACATTCTCATATTCATGGGAATAGCTTCAGGAATATAGTTTGCAGCCAGCTCAGTTGGCACAGGCCCCTTTACATTTTGTTTTTTTTTTAGGACACTGCATGCAAATATGACCTGACTTTTTGCACAACGAACACTCATCATTTTTTCTTTCCCCAAAATCCCTTTTAGGTACAGTGTGATTTCTTTCTTTTTGTAGAGGCAACGTGGCTTTTGGCTGTGCAAAAGGCACACCTTTCCCCTTTTGCCCTGTATTCTCTGCTTCCCCATTTACCTTGAGAGCAGGCCTGCTCCTAGCATAGCGGTCTGCCAGCTCAGCAGCTTGTTTGACTGTCTGAGGATTTCATTCCTCCAGCCAGGTTTTCAGCTCTGTTGAACATGCCCAAAAGAATCTTTATTTTATTTAGTTTTTGTTGACCTGGTAAGTGCACTAGACAAATCCTGCCTATTTTCAGGCACGACCCAGGGGAGGGGGATACAGATGAATGCCAACTGACCTTGAACCAGATTAAGCTGTTGGTGGTATTTTTAGTGAATGAGGGAAATTTGGCCAGGACACCAGGAAATTCCCCAACTCTTTTCAATAAGTGCCATGGGATCTTTAATATCACCTGAACTACTACCAATCCAGGCAGATGGGACCTCGGTTTAACATCTCATCTGAAAGACAGCACCTCAGAAGTGAAGTACCCCTCTCAGCTCCACTACAGTGTCAGTACTGGGATATTTACCCAAGTGCCAGATGTAGGAACTGAACCCACAACCCTCTGATCTCCCGGCCTCAGAGGTGAGTGTGCTACCTACTGAGCCACTGACACAGTTCTAACAGTACCACCTCTTCAATCGCTTCAACTGATTTAGCTTTCACTCCCTCCCACCAAGATTTCAGATAGTGATGCTGTTTGATGGTGAGTTCCTCAAAGCTCATTTCAGGCCCCTTTCTAAGTTTCCGAAATTTCCCCTGTAGGCCTCAGGTTTTACATCATATTTTTTTAACAATGCAGTATTCAGCTTTTCATAATCTCAGCTTTCCACATTGTCCTTCTGTCCCTGTGCTTCACGCCCCTTGCCAGTAAGCAGTGAGGATACATGAAAGCTCCAGGCCTCCTTAGGTATGTTGGCCTGGATACAGACCTTTTCAAATTAATTTAAAAATGTATCCATATCCTCCCCCCTCTTTAAATTCAGCAATCAATTTTGAATTTAATTTATGCCCCAGCCCTGGAGTCACAGGTTCACCCCCACCACTTACCTGTTCAAGTGCGGTTGGTTGGATTTTCAGCTTCTCCAGCTCAAACTCTCTCTGGCACTGCTTATCCTCAGCCTCTCTTTATCACTGCTTTTCCTCCACCTCAGCCTCTCTTTGGCGCCATTTTTCCTCCATCTCCATTTTGAACCATCTCTGCTCTGGCTCCATCTTCTGCTGCTGGGTTTGCTAGGCAAGCTGTGCTTTATTTGCAGCTCTGCTTGGAGTCTCAGCCACTCCAGCTCCTTGTCTTTGGATGCCTCCTTCTTGACCTGTGGCTCCTGGTTCCTCTCTCACCCCTCCACTTTTGAAGTCTGGTCACCTTGAGTCACTGACCTTGGCTCCAAGTTTTGTGTGGCTGCCTCAGCATCAGCTGCCACAAGGGAGTCCGTGAGTTGCTTTTTATTTTATCTCTCAGTTGGAATTCCCTTTTCATCACACAGCTGTTTTAGCTGTTCCATATTTAAAGTGTTGAACTCAGAAGCCATGTTCTTCCCCTATACTAACACTCTCTATTGTTTCTCAGAAAAAATAAGGTATTATTGTCTGCAAGCAATTTTTTCCCCTTTTTATGTTTGCTTGCACGCATGTGCAAGAAACATAGTGCCATCATCCGAGTTTTCGGAGGTGTGGCAGCCCTCTTCCAATTCAGGCAGTGTGTTTGCAGGCGCGGCCGCACTTCTCCAATGCCTGCTCCAGCTGTCTATGACCAGTCCAAAATGCAGTGGCGTACAGTTGAAAGGGAGAGCTACGCTTCAGTGAGCAGCGATAAGATATCGCCTGCTCTGCATACTCCCCCACAACACACACACACACGCAGCACTCATACTGCGTGCTCGCCCCCCCCACACACTGTATAGCCAGCGGGGTGCCCAATCCCCGTCGGCTGTGCTCGCCCCCAAAAACAGAGTTCTATATGCCATGCTGGTGCCCACTCGCGTGGCTACACATCAGTATAGCCGACGGGGGTGCCCAATCCCCCGTCGGCTCCACTGGTCCCCCCCCAGAGTACAGGGTGCCACGCTGGGAGCCCACCCCAGTGTGGCAACACATGCTATCGCTGACGGAGATGCCCAGTCCCCCGTTGGCTCCACACCCCCACCACCAGCCGTCCTTGTGCCACACTGGGAGCCCACCCCAGCGTGGCAAGCGAAACTCACCTGAAACTCAAAAGCAGGTCCTCGGTGTCTCTGTCCCCACCAGCGCCCACCACTGCGCACCCTGCCTCCCCACACCCCCTCACCCCATACTTACCTCTGGACTCTGGCACAGGGATCTTCGGTGGACCGGGAACACGTCTGCACTCTTGAAAGCCGACCGCGAACTGAGGAAATGCCGGTAAGCTGTATAATGGGATAGATAGGGTTTTTTCAACTTTGCTGCATATCTCAGGCATTTTTTGGAATTTTTGCACCAAATTTTCAACATGGGGTTTTTGGAACCCTTTCTCATGAATGATCTCACTGTCATGGCGTTAATCGGCCCCGAAGGGTGATTTTGCAGTCACTGTGTGAAATCACCTTTTGGGACTGAGTAATGAAATGACACTGCCACTGTTCATAAGGTGGGCTCTCAAAAAGCCTATGTTGAAAATTTGGTGGAAAAATTCTTAAAAATGACTGTTTTACGAGTGTGCGTTACGCAGTTCCTATGCACGCTCGTAAGTTCGCGAATTTTCAATAGTTTCACTCCAGATTTTTAACATTTCCATTTTACCACACCTCCTTATGAGCAGTACAGCTGTCATTTTTCACATCTTGCCCAAAACATATTTCCGCCCAGGTAGCGCACAATGGCGCAGTTGGTGTGTGAAATCAATGTACGGGACACATTAAGAAACTCACAGTGACACTGTTAATGAGCAGAGGTCTTAAAATAGCTGTGTTGAAAATTTGGTGAAAAAATTCCTAAAAATGACTGTTTTTCGACGGCGTGTTGCGCAGTTCCTACGCATGCTCGTAAGTTTGCGAATTTTCTATATTTTCACTCCAGATTTTCAACATTGCCATTTTATTACACTTCCTTATGAACAGTACAGCTGCCATTTTTCACATGTTGCCCAAAATGTGTTTCCGCGCATGTAGCACACAATGGTGCAGTAGGTGTGTGAAAGCAATGTTTGGGACAGATTAAGAAAATCACAGTTGCACTGTTCATGAGCAGAGGTCTTAAAATGGCTATGTTGAAAATTTGGTGACAAAAGTCCATAAAATGACTGTGTTACGAGTGAGCATTGCGCAGTTTCCACGCACCATCGTAAGTTCATGACTTTGTAATATTTTCAATCCAGATTTTCACCAGTGGCATTTTCCACACTTCCTTATGAACAGTACAGCTGTCATTTTCTAGCGATGGCAAATGTGTTTTCACACTTTCCAGCGCAGAGATGCGTGGTCGCTGTGGAAATCATTGTTCGGGACAGATAAAGAAAATCACAGTGACACTGTTCATGATCGGAGGTCCCAAAATGCCTGTGTTGACAATCTGCTGTAAAAATCCCCAAACTAATTACATTACAGGTGTGCTGCTGTACAGTTTCTATGCACGCCGTGACTTCACCAGTTTTTAATATTTTTACTGCAGATTTGCAACATTGCTATTTTTTACACCTCCCCGTGAACAGTATAGCTGTCATTTTTCACATCCTGTTCAGAATGTGTTTTTGCACCTGTGGTACTAAATGCCGTAGTCGCTGTGCATAAGCAGCTTTCGGCTAACAAACTGATATTGCCACTGTTCATGAGGTGGGAGTCACAAAAAAACCATGTTCAAAATGTGGAGTGAAAATACCAACGAATGCCTGAGGTGTTAGGGTTTCCAACCATAACACCCCACCCTGTAGAGAATGACAGGCATCAGGGTGTGACTTGGGGTTCTTGCCTGTAATGCTCGTACCATTCCACACCCTGCAGCCAGTGAGAGGCATCGAGGTATGCCTTGGACTCTTCGGCCCCAAAGTTCACCCCATTTTCCTATACCGCACCCATCTCACTGTATTTCCTGATGGAATGGGGTGCGCATAAGGGCCAAAGACCCCAAGGCACACCGTGACACTTGTCAGTGTCTGCAGGGTAGGGTGTGGTGAAATGGCGTGGCCGTTATGCCTGACAACCTAAAGGCACACACCAATGCCTGTCACTCTCTGCAGGGTAGTGGTGGGGTTGGCTTCAGTTCAGTACTTCACTGCCATTTCTGTTATGCAGCTCTGTAACTTCTACACTACCAATGCCAATGCCAGCAAGCAAACATTCGGCATTGACAAATGCTTGCTCAAATTCTGCCTTCTATTGTGTGGTGGTTTTGTACAAACAATTCAGAAATCCCAGTAGCTGACACCAAATCTGTCACAAGCTCAACCCCAGGCACGACTGGATCCCCTACTCCCAGGAGACCCCCCTCTGACACTTTGACTGTCAAGAAGGAGAGTGTCCTCTCTTTCTGTCCAAGGAGCCTTTTTTTCTAAAATTCAGTAGTTAGTAGTTGAGAGATCCTACTAAAATGAGGCATCGGTTTGACAAAACCTTTTCCCTTTAAATGTTAAACCACATAAATTAGACCCCAGCAGAGTTGATAAGATAATCATTAAAAAAAAGTTTACTTAAAGAAAGAAAGCACATTAAAATATTCTACACAATCTAGGGTATTGGAGTGCAGACAACAATGTTAAACAAGCATTTGTCAATGCCGAATGTTGTCTTGCTGGCATTGGCATTTGTAGGGCAGGAGTTAGAGAGATGCATAATAGGAATGGCAGTGAAGTATGGAACCAATGTCAACCCCACTGCACCCTGCAGAGACTGACAGGTATTGAGGTGTGCTTTTGGGTCATTGGCCATAACGCTTACGCCATTTCACCTCACCCTGCCCTGCAGACTCTGACAAGTGTTGCATTGTGCCTTGGGTCGTTGGGCCTTATGCTCACCCCATTCAATGAGAAAGTATGTTAACATGGGTGCAGTATAGGAGAATGGGGTGAAGTTTGGGGCCGAAGAGTCCAAGGCACACCTTGATGCCTGTGACTGGCTGAAGGGTGGGGGTGGAGGTGGAATGGCATGAGCATTACAGCCGACAATCCAAAGGCACACCCCTGACACCTGTCTGTCTCTACAGGGTGGGATGTTATGGTTAGAAACCCTAATGTCCTGGGCATTAGTTGGTATTTGCACTCCAAATTTTCAACTTTGCCTTTTTGTAACCCCACCTCATGAAAGCATTTTGGACCTCCACTCATGAACAGTGGCATTGTGATTTTGTTAATCTGTCCCGAACATTGTTTTCCCACACCGACTGCGCCATTCTGCACCAGATGTGTGAAAACACATTTCGGGCAGGATGTGAAAGATGACAGCTGTACCATTCATAAGGAGGTGTGAAGAATTGGCAATGTTGAAAATCTGGAGTGAAAATATAAAAAATTCTAGAAGTTACGAGCGTACGTGGAAACTACGCAATGCACGCTCATAACACTGTCATTTTGTGGAATTCTTTCACCAAATTTTCAACATAGGCATTTTTTTATTTACTTATTTAGTGATTCAGAAAAGTCCTTTGAGTGCAAGCTCTTTTACAAAGGTTCCACGTCATAGATTGCAAAACAAAGTACAATAGGAGAAAGCAAAGGTACATCATAATGAATGATACAGCTTGGATTCAGAACTTACAGAATAACTCAAAACATAGGTACAAGTTAAAATAACATGAAAAACCCTTTATGAGGGTGGAGGGGGGAAAAAGCAGCCACAAAGTGCCTTGTCAGTTATTCAGAGGGACAGGGATAGCTGGCAGTGGGGTGAAGAAAGGAGGTATGAGAGAGAGGTATGTACCGCGGTGGAGGTGAAGGGTGGAGGAAGAATGGCGATAAGGTATAGGGAGAAATAGGGGGGTGAGGGGAGGCTGAGCAGAAAAGACATGCTAAAGTAAATGGTGGGGTGTAAGGAGCATGGTCAGGCAGCCTGCATTAGTAGTGACTGTTAGAGAAACTCAAGGGACTGTGAGTTGGGGAAGGGGGAGGGGTGGGGGTGCCAAAGAAGCATAATGCAAACTGATTGCTGAGGCAAGTCATGAGAAAGGACAGAGGGAGGGGGTACCTGAGGCCTGCCTAGTGCTTGCTGGGGGGCAGAAAGAGCAGGTGCAGCTGGACTTATGGGCAGGTGCACTTATAGAGTGTTATTAGGTGCTGTTTGAGGTTAGTTTTGAATTGGGCCAGACAATTGGTGGCCAGGAGGTGTCAGAGGAGTTCTTTCATCCACAGGGGGGCCCGGTAGGCAAATGCCTCTAGTGACCTTTAACAAGTTGGCCACCTTGATCAAATTGCCTACACAAGGTAGTGTTTTACCCAATACAGCCTTCTTCCCTAGGATGCAAGTCTAAAATTGTACCCTGTTTCTTAATGACAGCCAGTTTGTGCATTCTTACAGAGTACAGGTGTGAGTGCCATGCTCAGCATCCAGGGTGAGTCTGCAGGCTTTGTTGAGCACAGTCTGAACCCTCTTGAGCACTGTATCCATTGCCGCTCCATAGACCACTAGTCCATAGTCAATAGTAGATATAATAGAACTGTGGACTGAGAGGCGGAGGGACCCCGGAGAGAGGTATTGCCTGTGCCTGTACAGGACACCAATCTTGGTATTGACTGTCTTGACCAGAGAGTCAATATGGTGCACAAATGTGAGGGTATTATCTATTATGACCCCCAGATAATTGAATAAGTGGACTTGTTCCAGCGGCTCACTGCATGAGTTCTAGATGACAAGGGGTGGTGCTTATTTTTGTTGTGGGGGCTAGATATAAGCATGGCCTTGGTCTTCTTGTAGTTTAGTAGCAATTTATGACTACAGAACCAGTACTCACGTTTAGAGAAGGAGTTCTGCAGCTCAGATTGTAGGGCAGCCTGAGACATGCTGCCGCTCAGGAGCACAGCATCATCTGCATATAGTATGAGTTTGGTGTCACAGGCTGTGGGAAGGTCATTTAAAAAGAGGCTGGAGAGTAGGAGCCCTAATATTGATCCTTGGGGTACCCCTAGTGATACCTCTCTTGTGCTGGATACTGTTTGCCCAATGTTGACACATTATTTCTCCATATCAGGTAGTCCTTGCACCAGCAAAGGGCATTGGGTGCCACACCCATGTTTTGCAGTTGGGTCAGCAACAGTGGGTGGTTGACTGTATCAAAGGCTTTGGTGAGGTAAATAAAGACAGACCCTACCAGTTTGCCTTCATCCAGGGCCTTATGTGCATAGTTTGTGTAGTCTAGCAGGGCAGTGGTGGTACTATGATTTTGTCTGAAGCCATGCTGGTTGGGGCATAGTAGATTATATTTATTGAGGTAGTCAATGAGTTGACCCACCACAATCTTTTCCAGTGCCTTGGATGGGGGAGAGGATCAAGATGGGTCTGTAGCTGGCTACCAGAGACTTGTCGCTTCCTTTATGCACTGGCATAACTAGGGCCTGCTTCCAAACTGCCAGGAATTGGGCAAGGGCCAGGGACTTATTATATAGCGTGGTAATGGGCACTATAAGAACATCCAGGGTGAGGGATAGAAGTTTATGTCTATCCCGTCACTGCCCAGTCTGGTCTTACCTAGTACTTTCTTGACCCTAGGGCCTCCTTGACCGTCACTCTTTTAAAGTAGAAGGTCAGGTGATAACACTCGGTAGATACGTTGTTGGAATGGTTCAAACCAGGTTGAAAATAGGCAGGTGGTAGCACTGGGGTAAGATCGGTGAAGACCTTATTGAAGGCTTCTGCAATAGCTAGAGGGTCTGAAGTGGGGATGTTTCTGATACTGAGCAGCTGAGGGTGCTTCTTGTCCTCCTTTCCAAGGATGCTTTTGATGTCATCCCAGAATCTTTTCCCATCACCCCAAGAATTGCAAAGCTGGGTCTTATGATAGTTGGCTTTGGCGAGCCAGATTAGCTTGGTGCAATGGTTCCTGGCTGTTCTCTAACACTGGTAGTCATGCTTGCTACTGTGTTTCTGGCCTTCTCCCAGAGTATGTTCCTTTCTTTCAGGTGGGAGAGGAGCTCCCAATCAATCTAGCCATTTTTCTGCCCCCAAATTTTTCTTCTCATGAGCAGGGCATAGATGTCACAGATGGAGCTAAAGCCCTTAATGAAGTAACTGAGGGTCTGATCAAGGGTAGGCGCCAGGTCGATAGGAGTCCAGTCATGCAGGGCAAGGGCTGATTTGAGGGGTCCAAGTTTACTCTTCCTCAAGACTTTGCTTTCAATGAGGATGGGTGGGCTTTTGGTAAATTTATTAGACCCCAGGAAGGTGACTGAGGAGTAGTCGCTTAGCGTGTCTGGGAGAACCTTCATCTCAGAGATCCGGGATGGTGAGCTTGCTAGGACCCAGTCAAGGAGGGTACTGTTTCCTGTCTTATAGTTCTGCCTGGTGGGGCAGGTGACAAATTGTGTCAGGCTGGAGGTGGCTATCAGATCCCTGAAAGGGGCAGCCTCCTTTCTATCCCAGTTTATGTTAAAGTCCCCAGTAATTACAAGCTCCATCCCCTTTGGAAGGGTGCTGATAACATCCATAATTGTGGGAAGGCCTGCTGTGGCTTTCTTGGGGGGTAGGAAGATTGTGGCAAGGATAAGAGTTTTGCCATTCTGACCAACCTGTGCCTTTGTCACTATTATCTCGTGGTCCTCAGCCACCCTGGTTCTAGGGAGGATGGAGCACTGCAGAAAGTCCCTGACATGGATGAGGCATCCCCCATCTCTCTTGCCTATTCTATCAATCCTGTTTGCTTGGAAGCCTTTGAGGGCAACTTCACTATCTTTAATCCTACTGGTCAACCAAGTTTCCATTAGGCAGAGGATGTCAGCGGTATGGAGGGCCATCCATGCCTGTAATTGGTCATATTTTGTGGTTAAACTGCAGATGTTCAGTGAGGCTATTTTTAGGCCTTTAACCTTATGAACACCACGCCCATTGAAGTGAGTGGGCCTGGGTTTGAGTGGGACCTCTGGTCATGAACAGTGTCACTGTGATTTTCTTAATCTGTCCCGAACATTGATTTCCCACAACGACCATGCCATTGTGCGCCAGATGTGCGAAAACACATTTTGGGTAGGATCTGAAAAATGACAGCTGTACTGTTCATAAGGAGATGTGAAAAAATGGCAATATTGAAAATCTGGAGTGAAAATATTAAAAATACTCAAACTTACGAGCGTGTGTGGGAGCTGCCCAATGCACAATCATAACACAGTAATTTTTTGGAATTTTTTAACCAAATTTGCAACATAGGCTTTTTGGGAGCCCACCTCATGAACAGTGTCACTATCATTTTGTTAATCTGTCCCAAAAGGTGATTCTGCACAGTGACCACAAAATCACCTTTCGGGACCGAATAATGACATGACAGTGACTGAGTTCATGAGGTGGGATCCCAAGAACCCCATGTTGAAGATTTGGAGATAAAAGTCGCATAAATGGCCAAGATATCCACCTAAGTTGAACCCTCCCTCCCCATTTAGGCCATTATACAGCTTACCGGCATTTCTTCAGTTTGCGGTCGGCTTTGAAGAGTGCAGACATGTTCCCGCTCCACTGAAGATCTTCGCACTGGACTCCGGAGGTAAGTATGGGGTCGGAGGGGATGCAGGGAGGTGGGGTATACAGAAGGTGGGCGTGGGTTGGGGGAGGGAGCACTGGAGACAACGAGGGACCATTTTCTCTTTTTACAGGTAAAAAAAAGACATTGCAGGACAGTTTTTTTTTACAGGTGTGTTTTAGCACATTGGGGTGGTCTCCCAGAGTGCCACCTGTGTTTATTTTGGGGGGGACTGAAGCCAATGGGGATTGGGCCCCTGCATCAGCACACAAAATGTGTCTTTGTTTGGGGGGGCGCATGATGCCGAGGGGTATTGGGCACCCCTTTGGCACTCAAATTAAATAAATACGGGCACATTATGCAGACAGGGATTGGGCTCCCCAGTCAGCAAATGAACTGGGAAGGGGGCATGCCGACAGGGGGATTTGGCACCCCCGATGTCGGCTTTCAGGTTGGACTGTGAGAGGCAGACTGTGATAGCTGGCACCATGTTTATTGAAATGTTACACCAGGCAAGGCACACCCTGCAATGATGGGTCACTCCCTCATTGCAGCGGCAAAATAGTTTCAAGTTGGTGGCACACTTTTGCACTGCTGTCATAGACAGTGTGCTATTTCATTGATGCCACAGAGCACAGCCGGAAAAAGTAGTGGCGCCATTGGCCACATTGCAACCTCACCTCCAAGACCTGCTATTCCAAGCTATCACAATATGATGTTTGTGCTTGTGTGCAAGACAACATAAAAATGTGGAATTAAAAAATAAAACTGCACACTATGAATGCTAAGATTTTCAACTTTATTGATGTTTGGAGTCCAAGGTATGAAAAGTCCCTTCTTCCAGAAAACTTCTTCAAGTTTGCTGAAAAGAGTTATCAAAAAAAGTTCAGCAAGATGATAATGCAGTACCTAAATTTTCTTCTTCAGCAAAATGCAAGGTTTTTCAGAGAAAAGCTCATTTCACAGAAGGTTTTCTTTCTTTCTTCAGTGAGGCAAAATTTGCTTCACTAATCAGTATTTCTTTTTCAGCAAAACTACCGAAAGCTAATACTTGGAAAAATTATACCAAAAGGCACTGTTTTCTAGCGGCATTCATGTTTTGTACCTCAAGTGATGTCATTCCAGTCTACTCTTTTAACTGGCCGGCTATTTAGGCTGGGATGTTCCAGCAGTTCACTCTTTTTCCTGAAGGTCTCTTCTGCTCAGCCCTAGTTTCTCCAGAGTATAAAACACCAGAAAATCCTTCAAATTTGGGTTTCTGTCCACCATCCTAGCCCCCCCCGGCTGTGGTCTAATGAGCTTAGTGTAGCATGTTGACCCCCTGCTGAACAGTTTCTGGTAAAAGACATTTTTTCCCCTTGATCTCTGGAAACTCACAACATATATTACAAAAGGACCCCAGACTCCATGTCACCATTCTCCTGGTTGTGAGGTCTGAACTTCAAACGCGATGAAGTTTTAAACCTGTCTGAGGGCTAGACCCAGCACTCAGTTGAAAAAAATCTTTCCCCATGTTTTATTTCATAGGATGCTTAAAGGGCTATTGGCTTAATTCTGAAACACTACCCATGTATATATGTCATATCTGAACAGTACAAATATATAGGACTATCTCCTCACATCAGGCATTGCAGTAATCAAGCCATGATGTCATAAAGGCATGGACTAGTGATGGCAGCTCATCCAAGGGGATCAGATGTTTATTTATTTATTTATTTGTTCTAGGATTACAAATACCTTTGAGCCGAGGCTTTTTTACAAAGGTTCCACGTCATTGGTACAATTGAGACAAACATAAGCAAAGATAACAGTTTATAAAATAAAAAAAAAACACATAGTCTTGTAGAGGAAAAAAGAACAATACAGTGAAACTTTGGGAAGGGGAAAGAGAAAGGAGGAGGGTGAAATCAGGGAGACTAAGTGGATGGGAGAAAAGGGGAGGTAGATGGGGGGGAAAGAGAGGAGAGGTGGAAGGCGGGTAAGAACAGAGGTAGTGCAGCCGGGTGGCATTTGTCATGGGCCAACAGGGGAGGTGAAGATAGGAGGGGGGGGTGCAGGCAAAGTGCAGGAGTAGATGTGGATCCAAAACGGCATCTTCAGCTATGGAACCAAAAGACATGTTTAGCCACAACAGTCACAGAGGTTGGAGGCAGTGAGTGTTAGGTGGAGCCGAGTCTTAAAAGTGCTGAGCAATAGTGAGGATGAGATGTCGCTGGGGAGACCGTTGTACCAACTATCGGCCCGGTAAGCAAAGGATCTTTGACCTTGTGTTGTGCGCAATGCAGGATTTGCAGAAGCTGAGGTTTCAATCCCCTGGTATGGCGGGTGTGGATTCTCGGTTGTATGAGGGCACAGACTCCAGAGGGGGCAAGGCCCAGCAAGATTTTCTTAGTAGTAATACAAGTTTGGTGTTTTATTCGATTGGCAAGATTCAACCATCCAGTTTGAGAATAGAGGTCACAGGTGTGAGTTAGGCATTGGGAGCCAGTGACAAGTTGACAGGCCTTTTTGAGGGTGGTGGATACATGTTTGAGTGTGGTGGTTGTAGCAGAGCCGTAAATGATAATGCCATAATCAATGATGGATATGATGGAGCTCTGGACAGTGACAGCAAGGGCTTCGGGTGTCAGGTGTTTCCTATGATGGAATAGCAGGCCTAGCTGGGAGTTAGTAGCATTGGTGACATGGTCAATGTGGGCAGTGTAGGAGAGGTGAGGGTTAAGGGTGATCCCAAGGTATTTAAAGTTTTTGACCTGTTCCAGTACGGCACCTTGTCTGGTGATAACAGAGAGTTGGAAGTGCTTATGTTTCTTATGGGAGCTGCTGAAGATCATGGCCTTGTTTTTTTTTTTGATTAACATAGAAACATAGAATTTGACGGCAGATAAGGACCGCTTGGCCCACCCAGTCTGCCCATTTCCCTGCCTACTGGATAAGCTGCAGATCCTAGTTAACCAACAGCCTACTTCTTTCTATCCCCACCCCCTAGAATTGCCTTATGACTGTCCCATGCATGCTTGAATTCCACCACTGTTTTTGACTCCACGACCTCCTCCAGAAGGCCGTTCCATGCATCCAAACCCTCTCTGTGAAAAAATACTTTCTTAAATTACCTCTGAGCCGCCCCCTCTATCTTCAAATTGTGCCCCCTTGTTCTTGCACACCTCTTTTTTTGAAAGATGCTACCCTCTTGGACTTTGTTGATTCCCTTGAGGTACTTGAAAGTTTCTATCATGTCCCCCCTCTCCCTCCTTTCCTCGAGGCTATACATATTAAGCTCCTTAAGTCTCTCTTCATATGTCTTCCGGTGCAGACCCTGCACCATTTTAGTTGCCCTCCTCTGGACAGCTTCCATCCTGTCTATGTCTTTGCGAAGACTGGGTCTCCAGAACTGCACACAGTACTCCAGATGGGGACTGACCAGCTGTCTGTACAGAGGGATAATAACTTCCTGTTTTCTACTGGTGATGCCTCTCCCTATGCATCCCAGTATCCCCCAAGCCCTCCTTGCTGCCCTCTCACATTGCTTGTCCACCTTTAGGTCATCTGATATGACTACCCCCAGGTCTCTTTCCATTTTTGTGGTTGTTAGTATCTCACCCCCCACTGTGTACTCTTCCCCTGGGTTTTTGTTTCCCAGGTGCATTACCTTGCACTTCTTAGCATTGAATCTAAGCTGCCATACATTTGACCATTCCTCTAACCTTGCCAAGTCCCTTCTCATCCTTTCCACCCCACCTTGTGCATCAACTCTGTTGCAGATCTTTGTGTCATCTGCAAAGAGACATACTTTTCCTTCCAGTCCCTCTGCAATGTCGCTTATAAAGACATTGAAGAGGACTGGTCCTAATACTGAACCCTGTGGTTCCCCACTAGTAACCCCCCTTTCTTCAGAGTGGACTCCATTTACTATTACTCTCTGTGTCCTATTCTCCAGCCGATTTTTTACCCAGGCTGCCATCTTGGGACCCATTCCCAGGCCAGCTAACTTGTATATTAATTTTTTGTGTGGGACTGTGTCAAATGCCTTGCTAAAGTCTAGGTAGGCCATGTCCACAGCCCCTCCCTGATCTACTACTTTGGTCACCCAGTCAAAGAAATCTATCAGATTTGTCTGGCATGACCTTCCCGCTGTGAATCCATGCTGCCTTGGGTCCTGTGCCCCTCTGGCCTCTAGATACTCAACAATTCTTTCCTTCAGAAGTGATTCCATCATTGTCCCTATCACTGAGGTTAAACTAACAGGTCTGTAGTTTCCTGCTTCTGCCTTGCTCCCACTTTTGTGAAGGGGAATCACATCTGCCCTCCTCCAGTCCTCGGGTACCACCCCATCCTCCCATGATTTGTTAAACAGGGTAGTCAGTGGTGTCACTAATTCCACCCTTAGTTCTTTTAGAATTCTGGGATGAATCCCATCAGGCCCCATTGCTTTGTCCACCTTCAGTTTTAAGAGTTCTTTCTGAACCCTTTCTTCTGCAAATGGGCTGGTATCAACTTCTGTATCCAGAGTGTTTCTACTGTTTGTTTTAGGTACCTCCCCCTCTTCCTTTGTAAATACAGAGCAAAAGTATTTGTTTAGTATCTCTGCCTTTTCACAGTCACCCTCTGCCCATCCTCCCCCCCCTTTATTAAGCCTCACTATCCCTCCCTTGGTCTTCCTTCGCTCCTGATGTACTTATAAAAGGTTTTATCCCCCTTCTTAACTGAGTTGGCTATCTTTTCCTCAGTTTGGGCCTTTGCTGTTCTGACTGCCTTCCCAGCTTCCTTTTGCTTTAACTGATACAGTTCTCTGTCCTGCTCCTTCTGTGATTCCTTGTACTTCCTGAAAGCTTTCTTTTCTCTTGAACCTTCACTGCCACTTCCTTTGAGAACCATAGTGGTTTCTTACATCGTTTAGTTTTGTTTATTTGCTTCACACAAAGGCTAGTTACCTCTGTGATGGCAGTTTTTATTATTCCCCATTGTTCTTCCACCCCTCCTTCCTGCCCATTTGCTAGTGCATTCCTTAGGCACTCACCCATTTTGGCAAAGTCAGCCCTCCTAAAGTCCAGTACCTTTGCCTTTGTATGGCTTGACTCTATTGCTGTGTTTATTGTGAACCATACTGTTCGATGGTCGCTAGTTCCCAGATGGCTACCCACTTCTATCAATCAATCAATCAATCAAATCTTTATTTATTCAGGCGAACATCATTGAGCACAGCTCATTTGCAAGATGGACCTGATAAGGTCAAGGTTCAATAATTGGTACATGTATAGGAAGATTTAAAACACGTATATACTTATATACAGTAATCAAGGTTCAATAATTGGTATATGTACATGAATAATTAAAACACTTATATACAGAAATCAAGAACAGAAATTGTTTAAACATAACAGGATATGGTAGGAACATATGAGATGCACTCTAGGTAAACCAGTATATACATATCAACATTGGCAGTAAACATGGTATACATTCAACATGATATACCCAAGATTCCAAAGATCCAAGGGAAGTCAATGTGGACAAAGAGAAATAGTGACTGGATGACTGAAAGAGGTGGTCATAGACTGAGACAAGTGACATGGTAGGAAGGGATACGCATGACTAGAGCAGGGGCTGGTGCTAGAACTGGGAGGTGAAAGGCAGTGATAAGGGCTAAGGTGGAGCCTGGAGTTAATGGGAGAAGATTATAGCCAGGGGTGAGGTATCTGTGGAGATGAATTCTAGGCAAGTGGATGCCATGATATGATGGCAGCCTGAGAGGGGAAGGAAAGAACTGCGAATAAACTAGAACTTGTGGAAGCAATTGCATTTTCAGGAAGAGACTTAGGTATAGATGCTTGAAGGATGCTAAGGATACCTGGTTGATCAGCTTCAAGGACTTTTGAATCGTGTTCCATGATATAGCTAGATTATAGCTGATAGCAGATCTCCCATGCCGGGTGTTGACTTAGGCACTTTGAGCATAATGAAATTGTAGCTCAGAGGGGCGGGGTGCCAGCTGTGGCCTGTGCGAAGCAGTCTAATATATAGTTTGGAAGCATCTTAGTCAAAATTCTGTATGTCCACACTGCAGCATTTCTGTTTCTTCTGAGATGTAGAGATGTCCAACCGACTGCTGCATAAAGAGAGCAATGGTAAGTGTTAAATGGTAGATCTGTTATGAACCTCAGAGCTCTGTGGTATAGTGTATCCAATTTGCATAGGTAGGAGATAGGGCAGTGACTATAGAGGAAGTCTGCATAGTCAATTACTGAGAGAAATGTGGCCTGGACCAACCTCATTTTGGAATCTCTGTTTAGAAAGTGCCTTATTCTAAAAAATAGACCAAGTCTCTGGAGAAGCTTTTTCAAAAGTTCTTCAATATGAACTGTGTAGTCAAGTTTGCTATCTATCCACACCCCCAAATACTTGAATTTTTCTACATAATCAAGGCTTTCACCAAGGATAGTGGATAGCTGGGGGAGGTTGTTTAGTAATGAGGGATTTGTATGGCTTTGGGTGGAGAAAAACATTGCTTTTGTTTTCTTTGCATTTAAAAGAAGCTTTTTTTCCAATAATTGATGTTGTAGTATAGAGAATTATGTTTGTAGAACTTCACAAGCTGTAGCAGGCGATGGGTTGCTGACATATAAAACAGTGTCATCTGCGAACAAGTGTACAGTGGCTTTGGTAAGATTCGAATCAATATTGTTAATATAAATGGCAAAAGGATAGGGCCCAGGATAGATCCTTGTGGAACTCCTCTAGAAGTGGTTTTAGTGGAGATAGGTCTCCTTCAGCTTTCACTTGCTGTGTTCTTCCTGTTAGGTAACACCTGAACCATGTAAGGGAGGGTGGATCCAAGCCTATGGAGTGCAAGGAAGAGTAGCAGCTCATGGTCCACCATATCAAATGCCTTGCTTAGATCAAGGAATACAGCACAACGCTATTCTTTTATCCAGTTCGGTTTGCCAATCGTTGTAACTTTAGCCAGTGCAGAAATAGTACTATGCTTAGACCAAACCCGGATTGTGCTGGATTTAAAAGATTAGATTCTTCAAGGTAATCTCTTAATTGGATGCTTACCAGTTTTTCTAGCAGCTTAGATAGTACTGGAAGGATAGAGATTGGCCTATAGTTGTTAAGGTCCATGGGGTCCCCTGCTTTCAGTAGAGGGAAAACTTGGGCTGTTTCCAAGTTGCAGGAATAGAACCAGATTTTAAGGACAAGTTAAAAAGGTGTGTTAAAGGAATTGCAAGTGCATGCATTGCAATCTTTAGAAAGTAGGGGTCAACATCTGTGATCCTCTCTTCATCTCCATTTGAGAGAACCAGGTCTAAGATTGCTCCCTCTCGAGTGGGCTCCAATACTAGTTGTCTAAGGCATGCCTCCTGTAGGGCATCTAGAATAACCCCACTCTTCGTGGCTGCTGCAACTGCACTCAGTTAACATCTGGCATATTCAGATCGCCCATCAGCAATACCTCCCCTTTTCTGCCTTACTAAATATACTTTCTATCATTTCCTTGTTCATTTCCTCCCCTGAGAAAGTCTGTATCTAACCCTGCTGGATTGTGGTGCCATTGCGGTCTCAAATTTACCCACAGTGCTTCTTCTCCTCCTGTTTTCCCTTTTGTTCTGCTGGTTTGATTCTTCCTTATGTAAAGAGCTACTCCTCCTCCTCTATTACCATCTCTGTCCCTCCTGTAGATAGTGTATCCTGGTATGTTTACGTCCCAGTCATGGTTTTGTGTGAACCATGTTTCTGTGATCCCACGATATCCAGATGTTCCTCTTCCATCAAGGCCACTAATTCAGGAAGCTTGTTACTCAGACTATGGGCATTGGTACTCATTGCTTTCCATTTTTTGATGGCTTTACCTTCAGTTGCAGCATCCCCCACTGACCTTTCTACCTTGGTCTTTTTCTCATTTAGTACCCTGTTTTGTAGGGAGAGGCTGGGATTTTCCTGCTGCTTATCAGTGCCTCCGTCCTTGACTAGTTTAAAAGCTTGCCAATGAAGCATTTAAACCGATTGCTCAAAAGACTTGTTCCCTTCCTGGACAGATGCAGACCATCCTGCCAGTATAGGCTGGTGTCCCTCCAGGTGGAACCCCAGTCGCCAATGAAGCCAAACCCCTGTGTTCCACACCATTTTTTCAACCATTCGTTAAACTGCATGGTGCAAAGTACCCTCACCTCACTCATGCCATTGACAGGCAGCACCTCTGAGAAGGATACTGTGTGTGCTACTTGTCTTAGGCCCCTCCCCAGTTCTACAAAGTCCTTCTGCACTGCTCTAATCTCATGTTGAACCAAATCATTTGTCCCTAGGTGGACAATGACGTCCGGCTCAGACTCCCGTGCAGCTGTTCTCGTGATCCTGAGGATGCACTTCCTGTCCCTCCAAGCCATGGCACCAGGCAGGCACCTTACTTCAGTTTTCCCTGCTCCCCCCAGTTCTATCCCCCTAATAACTGAGTCCCCCACCAGGAGCTGCTTCCTTTCCTTGTGGTGTCCTCTGCCTCCTTCCTGTGGGCCTCCCTTGTGACAGGTGTCCTCAGCCTCCTTAATCTCCTCTGTGGGTGCATCCATAGGGGAGCTGTGCTCCCCCAGAATGGTGTATGGATTGTGGAGTGGAACAACTGACTGGGTGTGCCTCTGTTCCATCATCCTCACCCTCCCTGATCCCACTGTGGTCCAACTGCTGTGCTTTCTTTGCAACCTCTGAGGCAGTGGTGGTGGCTCTGGTGCTCCCTGGATGGGAGAGGTTCCCTTCTTACCATCCAGTCTGGCCTAAGGATCAGTTTGTGCTTTGTGAACCAATTCCCAACTGAGGAGAAGCAGAGTTGGAGATTTTCTTGCAATTTCTTCGGGTCCTGGTGTGTGGCAAGGATTACTGCATCATCGGCATACAGGGTGATATTTTTAGTGTAGGAGTTCAGTAGGGTGTTAAGAAACAGGCTGAAGAGTAGGGGGCCCAGTACTGAATCCTGGGGGACTCCAGGGAGGACAGGTTTGGAATCAGAGTGCACATCCCCCATTTTTACACGCTGGGAGCAGTTTTCAAGATAATTTTTGAACCAAGAGATTGAATCATTGGAGAGACCAGCATTTTTTAGTTGGCTCTGCAGGAGGGAGTGGTGGACAGTATCGAAGGCTTTGGTCAGGTCGATGAAAATAGCACCAGTTAGTTGTCCATTCTTGAGGGAGCTGTGAATGGAGCCGGTGAGTACGAGTAAGGCAGAGGATGTACTATGACCTTTTCTAAAGCCATGTTGATGTTTTACAGAGGATATTATAATTGTCCAGATGCTCGGTAAGTTGGTCTGCTACTATACGTTCCAGTGCTTTTGATAGGGGAGGGAGAATGGAGATAGGGCAGAAGTTCGCATGGTCAGTCTTATCACCACTTTTGTGAATCGGGGTAACAGTGGCCATTTTCCATTTGTCCAGGAATTGGCTAAGGGAAAGAGAGAGATTAAAGATCTTGGTTTAATGCTGGTGATGTTTCTAAGATGGTGAAAGCTACTCTTGACCACGGCTGACACCTGAAATTCAAGTATCAGGCTGCTATCCAGCATGCCAAGATTTTCCCCCTCAGAAGAGGTGGAAAGCTGGGAGTCTCCAAGCCTAAGTCTGGTGACTTGACCAGCCTGCACACCCATCCTCGGGTGACCAAGTTCCACCACCAGTACTTCTGTTTTATCCAGGTTTAACCTCAGTCAGTTGGCACTCATCCAGTCTTGGACCTCAGCAAGGCACCGATTAAAAACAGAGACCATATCCTGTTGCTTGTGCGCAAAAGACAGGTACAGCTGAGTATTATCAACACAGTAATGAAACCTCAGTCTGTACCATCTTATAATGTCTACTAGTGGCAGCATATACACCATGAACAACATTGGGGCCAAACTGGAACCCTTTGGGACCCCACACAGCAAGGGCAGTGAACTAGAGAAAAAAGCCCTGAAGACCACCCTCAGCATCTTGCTGGAGAGGAAACAATGGAACCCCAAAGAGTCCACAATGAACACGCAGGCGATCTAAATGCATTCAATGGTCCACGATGTCAAAAGCAGCTGAGAGATTGAGGAGAACAAGAATGGAATGCTCACCTCAGCACTTGAACCAAGGCAGTCTCACTACTGTGCCTTTTTCTACAGCCCAGTTGGAGAGGGTCATAGATGTCATGAGTTAACAAATGGGCCTCAAGTTGTAAAGACACCACCTTCTCAATACCCTACCCTAAAAAGGGTAGGTTAGAGACAGGTCTGTAGTTCACCAGGCAGTCCGGGTCTAGTGATGTGTTTTTCAAGAGGGGTCTCACCACTACCTCCATAAGGGGCTCAGAAAAGACCCCCCTTGCTAAAGAACACTGGACTATCCTAGCGAGGACCTTGCCGATGGAATCAAAGCACCCTAAAAGAAGGCGTGTCGGACCCTGGTCCAAACTACAGTAGGTGGGCCTCAACTCCTGGATGACCCTAATGACATCCTTGACCACGAACCAGTCAAAGTCAGACCAGACAAACAGAGTGCCCATGACAAATACTGGCTCGCCACTGCAAGCACCCATGGAGGGTGCTGAGAGGATTCCAGATCTGATGGAGAAGATCTTATCAGCAAAAAACAGAGCAAACTCATCACACTTAGACTGTGAAAAGGCTCTAACAGATTAAAGACAAGCTGAATTACACAGCCTGTTGACAGTGTGGAATAGCTGAGCGTGTCTATTAATTGCTGCAACAATCTCCTTGGACATTAACTCTGCCTTCCTATGGGACATTGTTGTTTGATAGACTCTATAATGAGACATCAAAATATGCTTATCCCCATCAGACTGGGATCTCTGCCAGCAATACTCCAATCTTCGGCCCCTCATTCTCAACTCCCTGAGAGTCCCATCAAACCATGGGGATCTCGAGCGTGAGGTGAGGGGCCAAATACGAACTTAAAGACAGTACCTCAGGCTAAACTGCGAATGCTGTGTCACTTTTCCACTATGTAATTATGGGCTGTATCAGGCTGCCCTCCATCAGGTGGTAAAATGCTGTAGTGTCTCTGTGTCTCACGTGTTTGTATTGAAGACATGGAGACAATCTCAAAACCTGCTGTCTCGATTTGGCTCTGCATTAAGGAGTGAGAGAGAGAGAGACATCAATTAACAGATATGGGGGGGTGCGCAACATCTCAGGGAAATGCTGAGACATGGTACAATCAGGCAGCATTACAAGAAGCAGCAGATGCTGAAAATGGTGAATCACAAATGCTGTGTCAGAGACACAGAGCAAATCTTAGTTAAGGCAGATTGTGAGATTGGGCAGTTTCGTTCTCCTTTACAGTGGGGAGGGGGGATAGGGGGTTTAGAAGCTGCCTTGCTTTGTGGGGGAGGCAATGAGAAAGACAAAGGAAGAGGGATGCATAGTAGATGTCAGTAACACCTTAATAAACACATGCAAAACAGGTGAAATTGACCAGGGCAGCTTTTCTCAGGAACAAAACTGCACACAAACAAAATTCAGTGTGCATGCAACCAAATGCTTTAACACTGAAAGAAAAGGACAGGAATAGGGACAGCAGCTCTTTGTGCATACAGCCAGAATGTGCATACATCTGAATGGCATACAAGTGGAATCTACTGTATGCTACATTAACATTAAAGGGAATGGAAAAAGTCAAGGACGTTCTGAATAGGTACAGCCTTGAACGTCTTTTCCTGTGGCATCTGAGCCACAATATGTTCTACTAGCTCTGCTCCATTTTTGGAAGAGGAACAGGACTACAGTAGCAGCACAAATGTTATTGTTTGGAATCAGCCACAAAAGAAGAATGGATATGTAACCACTAGGTGGCACTATCCTGTGGGCTACTACCCCTGCCTGTGTGGCTATGCACAGGTTGAGGGGACTGAGTTCGGTGAACGGGTGCCTTCACCCAGAGGTATGGTCTTGGGGGTAGCGTAACTGCTGTTGATATAGCCCTCCGGGATGCTATAACCCCCCACCACCCTTCTAGTGGCCTAAACGGTATAGCAGATAACCAATCACATATGAAATATGAATATAGTATTAACCTTATACTTAGTGCACTTACCACCAGGGCTGGATCAGCTGCGAAAACCCTGGAGACCCCCTGTAAAATGAGATCAGCAGTAAGACAGTTCAACAGCAGTGCAATATCCCCTCCACAAAGATACACGGTAGCCAGGTTAAATGCAGAAAGAACAAAATCTGATTTATTTGGGGAAGTTGCACAGGGGTGGGGCAGTAAATCTAATGGTTGATTATTTAGATCTGATTTATTCAGGTTTAGCATGCATGCACTAAGAGTCCCTCTGTCACAGTCACACACTCTGGGTACCCAGTTGGAATAGGCTAACCTGAAGTGTTGCCCGGGGTAGGCCGCTGTTGCAGCTGTTGTTGGGGCCCTTAGGAAAAAAAACAATCATATGCACTTTAACCCAGAATTTGTAATCTGGAGCCGGATGAGCTCAGACCGTTGTAACAAACCCAAACAAATAATCAGATGACACACAGTAAATGCAGCTTTGTTGCAGGGAGCCACCCTGTTTGTACTCACACTACCCAGACTAAGTGATGATCCGACGAAATGAGAACTGTTGCAGATGGCTTGATGAAGCAGGAGGAAAATTCCCTCATTGTCCTCATCGAGATGCTGGTCTTCAGGATGCAAGAACAATTTACACTGGCCAGAAACATGCACAGTGGATGTCACAAACTGGTCGGCCACACAAACACTTTAACAAACTAAACACATTTATATGTAAGGCTCTGTCCTTCTCTGGTCCTTCCAGCTAGCTTGCATGCTGATTCTTCTTTTTTTCAGCTTGGATGCTGCTTGAATCCCCTGCTGCTGTGACCCCAACGGGGGCCAACTGGACAGTTAGTTCCGCTTCCCTCCATGTTGTTTCACCTCTCCCACTAATACCCTTAAATCTCTCTCTCTCCACTCTCATACTTGGAACAAGCTAGACTGTACAGTGAACCTGTACTGGCTGATAGCCTCTAATGAACAGCTCATCTAATGCAGCACTCAGGCTCCTGCACCCTTATGGACCTTAATACAAGCCATTGGACCACTCACGGTGCTGTGCATGATGACCCTCTTATGAATCAGCTTACCTGCTGCAGCACATGGGATCCTGCACCCTTATGGACTATCGTTACAAGCCACTGGATTACTCTGGAACCATCATCCAATGACAGAGGAAACTGATGTTCACTCTCTGCATACATTCAGCTACTAGATTGTTATGATTTTTCCTCATGTTTGTGACAATGTATCCTAATTTTTTATTGTAATCTACTTGTGGAAGTTTTTTCCCCAGGTTGCCCCTGAAAAAGGGACTTGATTGTCTCAGTGGGCCAACCTGGTCATCAGAATTCAAATAAATAAATAAATAGACTTATGGTCGGAAAAGTCTAGGCCTGGCAGGCCTAACCTCTGAGAGCTGGCAAGCTTCCCAGATGTTTACACTCAAATCTGGAAAAATAAGCTGTTACCTCCTTTTATACTGGGCTGAGTTCCAAGGTTCTCATTGGTTGCCAAAACTGTCTTGAACAGTCCCCAGATCTTAACTGGCTTGTATTTTGGTGCCTAGAACTTGCCCCAGGTAATCCCCCATAAGTCTCTGGCATTGTCCCAAGATCCCGCTTGTTAAATCCTGGCTTTCAGTTGCTCATGGGCAGGGCCACTGGAAAATTGCGCCCGCAGTTTTTTTTGCTGAATCCGCAATTTTCACCATTCTCCACAAAAACTGACATGTTCTTCAATTTCTTGCAATTTTTGAGTTTTTATATTGAACTGTGTAAAAAGTATTAACATTTTTAGTAAAATACTCTCAAATATATTGACAATTTTGCATGCAGACTTGGGTTTGGCTGAAACAATGCTGTGCAAAGTAAGGCAAGGGTTTTATGTGACACTGATTTATTTTGAATCCTTGTCTTGTTTGGTTTCAAAATCCACTGGCCAAGCATAAGTACACTTAAACACTTAACATTTGTTTTGTGTTGAAGCAGTGTATCAGAAAACATTTTGCTGCCACACAGACTGAAACAAAAGATGGGAGAAAAGGTGCAAACTATCCTATTCACTTAAATGGGGTGCTAACTATGAAGCCCTTTTGTAAGTGACAGGGCAAGTTTTTCCTTGTGAGCATACTTTCATTCAGACTAGTTTTGAGGCAAACAGCTGAGGATTTTTGGATGGCCTTGCCGATTTTAAACTTGAATAAGTTAGTTGCTAACAGTGATCTCACTCTTAGCAACTACCCCCTAAATGCTCACATGCAAAGACTATAATAAAAACCTGACTAAAGTCTAAAAACAAGCTTATAAAACAATAACTGTATCTGAACTTGTATCTTTAACTAAACAAAATCATTGCAGCCAAGTAGAACAAAGGTAAATTACAGGGTACCCTGACTACTGTATGATGCAGTAAAAATATATTGGTATTTTTTTTACATTTGTGGTAACCACGTAAGGCCCACTAGGCACACTTGCCTGTTTTCAGGTACAATCCAGGAGCCCTGAGGAGATTAAGGACTTGCTCAGAATCACACAATATGCAAGTGGAGGTTGTGGGAATCAAACCCAGGTCTGTCAGATGTCCACAGTTCATTCACAGTTTGTTATTCTAACCTCTAGGCTATACTGCCAGACCCAATGACCCCCAGATTTAATGTTTAAATATGTGATTTCAAAAATAGTGTACAGTACCTACAGTACAAAATATGAACATTAAACACTTTAACAACATTTTACTAAAACTCAATTATTCACCAGTCTATCTGCTAATTTTTTCTTGAACCAAAGTGGGTAAACAGCTGACAGGGCACTGTAAATAGCTGCTGATCAGACTTCATTATTCTACATCCAGAAACAGAAAAATTGTTTATTCTGACTTTATTTAATATTGATTTGCTGTGGCTCACTTTACAGAATCTATTTAGCACTGTATGAGGCAGATGCTTTTAAATTTTGGAAGATAGGCAATGCTTATGATAGCTTATCAGTTTAGTATTATTTTAAGGAACATTAATTTTCTTTATGTTTTAAACATATGCCGTGTCAGTGTATTCATTTAGCAATTTATACTGACTAATATATGCTGCAGAAAACATTAAAAGATTTATTGTGAAGCATTCCGGGTCTATAGTATAACCCCCGCAATTTCCCGCAAATTTTGCGAAATGCTCCACAATTTTTGCTAACCTTTTCCACAATTTCCCAGTGGCCCTGCTTATGGGCTGCTAAAATGGTGGCTGCATACAGTTTCCAAAGCAGTCCAATTTACTGTCCCCACACATTAAGTTCTGGGGCAGCCAGGAATTTATCATTTATTTAATGATGTCCCCACTGTTGTGTAGCCCCAACAGTTTTCTCTTGAAGGAGTCCACTTTTAGTAAAATAAGATGCACCCTCAAGGAGTCACTGCTCCCATTACACACTGCCCATGGAACACAGTGCAAGCTCATGAATATTAATTAGGGCATCCCTTGCCCTAACCTTTGCCACTTAGCTGTCTGATGCCCTGGAGGCAGTGCTTACAGCAGCTGCCAATTTATTTATTTTAAAAATAATATTTCTTCCAGCGCTTGCATATCCCCAGTGCCCATTTAATTTAGCCTGGCACCGGGAAGCATGGAGAAGACACCCAATAGCTTGTTTTGGACCCCAATGACAGTCTAATATGCAGGGCACCTACACGAACATGCGAGCAGTGGCTTAAAAATATGCCAGCCACTTGCAAAATGGATTTGCAGGCCCCGGGGGCTCATTTAGCAGAGGGACACTGGGGGAAAATGGCAAAGTGTTGTGCAATATGGGCAGACACCAGGAGATAAAGGGAGAACACCCAAAGGTGCCTTAAGGTAAGCCCCCAAATGGGGGGTGTTACAGATACAAAAATCTAGGAGGGAGAACTGGACCCACTGAAATCGGTAGTGCTACAACTAAACACAAAGCAAGTCAGCAACCCAAACAGTAGTTGCACAAACAAATTCAGGGAGAACAAAAAGTTGCTGCAAAATATGAATTTATTGCACAGAGATAGCAAATATACATACATGCAATACCCTGGTACTTCAGATTCCAGTGGATCCTTCCTCAAGGTAAAGTCAGTGGCTTGTGTGAGGGACACCATCCATCGGAGGAAAGATCTGCAGGGATCCAAAGTGCTGGGGTATTGAGAAACTGATTGGGGATAGAAGGCAGAGGGTGGTAGTGAATGGGATCAAATCCAAGTAAAGGGGGATGACCAGTTGGGTGCCTCAGGGATCCGTGCTGGGGCCAATCCTTTTTAATGTCTCCATTAGTGACATTGCAGAGGGGCTGGATGAGAAGGTTTGCCTATTTGCAGATGATACCAAGATCTGCAACAGAGTAGACATTCCGGGGCAAAGAATAAGGAGGGATCTGGGGAAGCTTGAAAAATGGTCCAAAGTGTGGCAATTAAAATTGAATGCAAAGAAGTGCAAACTCATGCATGTGTGGTGAAGAAACCCTATGGAGAGCTACAGTATGAGGGGGAGTACTGCCAGTCACCAGGGAAGAAAGGGATGTAGGACTAATCATATCAGATGACCTAAAGGTGGCCAAATAGTGGAACAAGGTTGTGGGGAGGGCTAGTGGGAAGTTGGGGTATATAAGAAGGGGTATCACTAGTAGACAAATGGAGGTGGTGATGCCACTGAACAAAATGCTGGTGATGCTTCACCAAAAATTCAGTGTCCAGTTCTGGAGGCCATATCTTTGCAAGGATATTGACAGGGTGGTCCAAAGAAGGGTGACCAGATTGTACAGGACTTGCATCAGAAAACATATCAGGACAGATTAAAGGACCTCAATATGTATACACTGGAAGAGAGGAGGGAATGGGGGATATGATATAGACCTTCAAGTATCTCAAAGGCTTAAACAAAGTACAGGTGGGTGACATCTTTCAGTACAGGTGTTGCACGAGGACAAGAGGGCACAATATGAGATTGGAGGTGGACAAAATAACGGGGAATGTTAGGAAGTTTTTTTTTTCACAGAAAGGGTGGTGGATGTGTGGAATAGCCTACCCCAGAACATGGTGAGAACTAGCACAGTGGGGGATTCAAACATGCATGGGATAGACATACAGTAAGGAAACTCTAGATGTGAGGAAGAGAGGTGTAAGCCAGTGACCAACTAGGGTTAGTGGCCACTGATTCAGGCAAGGAATACCAGCAGACTAGCTGGGCCTAGCAGTCTTATCTGCCATCAGCTGCTATTACTAGGTCTCTATCATGTCACCAATCTTCTTGTCTTCCAGGGCGTAAATGTTGAGATCCCTCAGTCTCTCCTCATATGGCTTCTCATACAAACCTGGACCATTCTAGTTGCCATCCTCTGGACTGCCTCCACCTTGTCTAACTCCTTTCTGAGGTGTGATCTCCAAAACTGTACATAGTACTCTGGGTGGAGTCTCATTACTGAGGGATACAGTGGCAACCACTTTCCTCCTCCTACTGGAGATACCCATCCCTATGCACCCCAGCATCCTATTTGCCCTACCCACTGCTTTGTCACACTGTACTGCAATCTTGGAATTCTCCAAAATGATAACCCCAAGATACCTTTCCTGGTTAGTGGCTGTCAGTACTCCTCCATCCTGTACTCAGCTCCTCAGTTCCTATGTCCTAGGCAGAATATTTTTGTACTTTTCTGTACTGAAGCTCAACTGTCATGCTTTTGGTGACTCCTCAAGTTTCCCCAGATCCCTACACATTCTCTCCACCCTCTCCTACGTTTTCACCCTATTGCAGATTTTGGAATCATTTTCAAAAAGGCATAGCTTCCCTTCCAATTCTTCTGCAATGTACCCTATGAAGATACTGAAGAACTGGTTCAGAACTAAGCCTTGTGGCACTCTGCTGCTGCTGGTCACTCTGCCATCAGTAGAGTGATTGTTGCTCACTACCACCCTCTGTCCCCTATCGGTTCACAAGTTTGTAACCCAGTTCACCACTCTGAATCCTACCTCTAGGCTGTTTACTTTCTTTATCAGCCTCTTCTGTGGCACAGGGTTGAAGGCCTTGCTAAAGTCCAGAGTGGCCATGTCCACTGCCCTTCTCAGGTGTAGTTCCCTGGCCATTTGTATTTTTCTTAGCAGTCATCATGGAACCCTACTGCATTATAGTATACTGCTTGACCTCTCCTTTGGTTCAGGTCTTTGGGTTGCTGGATACCCTCCAGAATGTGATAAGACCCAGTGGGGAGGGGAAAATCCCCAAGGGGGCACATTAATAAAGAAAGCAGGATGGTATAGATAAAGGGAGAAAGGAACAGGAAGCTTAAAAAGAGATGGGGGAAGGAGGGAGGGCAAAAAGGAAAACAGGGGGCAACACGTAGAGTGGAAACACAATCAGGATGGCTTTGTGTGTGAATGCCAGAAGTCTAGAAATAAGATTCTGGACCTAGAGGCCAACCTGGATATTGTGGCCATTCATGGCACACTGAAAACCATGATTGGAACATGGCCATACCAGGCTATACTCTGTTCAGGAAGGACCAGGTGGGAAGGAAAGAAGTGGGTATAGTGTTTTATGTGAAGGAAAGCATAAAAGCAACAGAGATACAGGGATTACAGGGGGGAGGCAGAGGTATTATGGGTCACCCTGAAGATGGAGAATGGAGCCACTATTCACACTGAAGTGATCTACATACCTCCAACACAGGGGGGAGAATTAGATAAGGTACTGGTGGAAGCCACTGGCAAAACGGCAGAAAAGGGGAGGTGTTGCTGGTGGGGGACTTCAACCTACCAGATGTGGATTGGAGCTTGCCAGTAGCAGCTTCAGCAGGAAGCAAGGACATCCTGGACTCTCTCCATGAAGCGTTCCTTAGGCAACTAGTGAGTGAACACACTTGTGATGGAGCAATACTGGAGCTGGTACTCACTAACAGGCACAGTGTTGCAGATGTCAAGTGGGAGGCCACTTGGAGACCGTTGATCACCATATGGTGTGGTTCAATATAAGAATGACTGGGGCATAGAACCACACAAGGGGAGGATCCTGGACTTCAAGAAGGCAGGTTTTATAAAATGAGGAATACCTCAGGGATTACCTGGTGGGGGGCTGGGTGGGGTGAAGGAACAGTGGCTAAGATAGAAGGAGCATAGAAGGCAACAAACATCTGCATCAAACAAGTGAGCAAAAGCAAGAGGAAAAAAGAGACCACTATGGTTCTAGAAAGAGGTGTCAAGAAAGGTAAAGGCTAAAAGGATAGAATTCAGAAGGAATAGAGAAGCAGAGCGAGGAGGATAGGGAGTTGTATTGGAGAAACAGATGGAAACAGGGAAAGCAGTAAGAAGTACAGAGGCACAAACAGAAGAGAGAATAGCCCAGGAGGTGACTCTGTGGACAAGCAGAAATGGCATTTTTTAGGTATATAAGTGAAAAGAGGAAGACCGGGGTGGGATTGTAGTGTTAGAAAGGGAAGTGGGGGGACTGTACAGAGGGGGACCAGGAAAAGACAGATATACTGAACAAATACTTTTAGTACTATATTTTCTGAAGGTTGACAAAGCAATGGGGACAGATGGGGTGCATCAAAGGGCATTGAGAGAGCTAAGGGGAATACTGACTGCACTTCTGACAGTTCTGTTTAACAGCTCACTGGAAAGAGGAGCGGGTCTGGAGGAATGGAAAAGTGTGGATGTAGTTCTACTACACAAAAGTGGTAGCAGGGAGGAGGCTGGCAATTATAGGCTAGTCAGTCTGACATTTGTGGTGGGAAAGTTTTTGGAATCACTGCAGAAAGAAAGGATTGTGGAATATTTTGAATCCAGTGGGTTACAAGACCCAAGGCAGCATGGTTTCACAGGGGGGAGGTCATGTCAAACGAATTAGATAGATTTCTTTGACTGGGTGACAAAGGATTTAAATCAGGGTGGATCAGTGGATGTGGCCCACCTTGATTTCTGTAAGGCTTTTGACACTGTTCCACACAGGAGACTAGCAAGCAAGCTGGGTATCTTAGGAGTGGGTCCAAATGTGGTAAACCGAATAGGAAATTGGTCCAGGGATAGGTGACAGAGGATGATGGTAAACAGAGTTCAGGAAAACAGGAAAGGAAAGCACAAGGTCTGGGTGCTCACAAGCCAACAAGAAGTAAAACACAAAAAAGCTTGGGCACTGTGCACCACATATTACGCTGCACACTGAAATAAATAAAATATAGATTTTATTCCATTTTAAAAGATGCCTGACGCATTTCTGGTCCTGCACCGGACCCTTTTCCAAGGCAGAATCAATAAATGAATATAACCATGGCTTTATAAAGCCTGAATGATGTGATGTCCTAAATTAGATTCAGTTGTAACCGCTTAACCAATCATTGTATCAAACATACTTACAAAACTCTAAGAAAAGGATAACAAAGAATTAAACACATGTACTATCTCTATACAATAGCTAAAAATAATTTAAATACAATACTTCATTTTGAATAGAACACATAATAACAAAACATGATATTTCAATAGCTAAAAAGCTAAAAGGATGAAACAGACGAAACATATTAACAAAGCAGAGTATTTCAAATCAGCTTGGGGGGGGGGCAAGATATTCACAAGGCAGACCAAAATGGAATTAAACCCTATACTGCATGTCATCTTGTTTCCAATAACAGCTTAATCTCAAAACTGGTATTTAAACTGGGAGACTTGTACACTTGTAGGGTAATTATCCAGAAAGTTTCTCGTTTCAAGACTTAATTATTATAATTGCCACCCCGTGGATTAATATTGATTTTATCTATTGCCATATATCAAAAGCATGTAATTCAACATCTCTATTCTTACTAATATGTTGTGCAGTGGCATAAGTGTTGTCATGTCGTTCCATAGCTCTCTTGTGTTCTCCAACTCTAATTTTTAAACAGCGTGTAGTCTTTCCTATATAAAAGGAACCGCAAGAGCAAACAGCTAGATAAATCACACCAGACATGGCTCATGTAATTAATTGTCTAATCTCATGTTTTCTGCAAATTATCTACTCTAAACTCATTACCTGTTTTAATAAATTTACAATTAATGCAATTATTGCATTTATAACAACCCATAGATCTAGTAAGCCAGTGAGCAGTCACTTTCTGATCCTGAAAATGACTATGAGCCAAGTGATTTCTGAGACTAGGTGCTCTCTTATATGAAAATCTCGGTTGTACGTTAATTATATCTCTTAGATTTTCTTCTGCCATTAAAACACTCCAATGTTTAAGCACAATGTCTGCAAATTCTTTCAATTGAGCTGTATATGTCGTGACCACGTTCATTCTATTGTTATTAGACACAGAAACCTCAGAATTTCTATTTCCTTCTTGTAATAAAGACTCTCTCTCTATATATATATTTTGTATAGCCCATCTAACGTTTGCTACTTTGTTAAAATGATACCCCCTTTCATAAAATCTAAGTTGCAATTCATCTGTTTTCTGCACATACTTATCACTATTTGTGCAGTTTCTTTTCATTCGTAAAAATCTTCCCCTAGGTATATTATTAATGACATGTTTAAGATGGCAAATAGATGCCAAGAGGGTAGTGCTGCCATCAACAGGTTTTCTGAAGGTTTCAGTCACTAAAGTTTGACCCTCCATTGATCGAGAAATCATTAACTCCAAATAGGAAACATGTTCCAAGTGACAGGTAAGAGTAAAACATAAGTTAATGTTTGTACTATGTAAATAAGATATAAATTCCCCCAATTCTGATTCAGAACCATCTCAGATGAGAGGCACATTGTCTATATAACGTTTCCACATTGTTATCTGTGAAAAAAATGGATTTCTAGCACAGTCAGGAATAACATCTTCTCCCAAAATCCCACATACAGATTCGCTACAGAAGGTGCACATGTCGAGCCCATGGCAGTTCCAGAAACGTGTCTATAAATATATTTATCAAACAAAAAGATGTTATACTTCAAAATGTATTCTAGTAATTTCAACAGAAACTCCAAAGAAGGAATATTTTCATTTTCTCTCTCCCTCAGATAAAAAGCCACAGCATCCAAAGCTCCTTCATGTTGAACATGGGTGTATAGGGCCTCAATATCTAAAGTTACCAATTAAGATGTTTCCTTCAGAATTGTATTGTCCAGAATTCATAAAATATCCTTAGTGTCTCTCACATAGGATGGTAAGCATTCCACCAGAGGTCTCAACCAAGAATCCAAATATTTAGACAAAGGTTCCGTTAAAGAGCCCAGCCCACTAACTATTGGGTGCCCCAGAGGCTTCTCTTGAGACTTATGTACTTATATAGGTAATAAATAAAATATTGCCATTCTCGGAAACTCTGTAATTAAAAAGTCTCGCACCTTTTTGGAAATAATTCCATTGTTATATGCAGTATTAACAGTTTCATCTATAGCATATTTAAAATCAACCGTTGGATCCTGGTTAACTTTCTCATAGAAAGAAACATCCTGAAGTTGTTGCAGAGCTTCTGTAACATACTCTGATTTTTTTCCACAAAACCACTGCACCACCTTTATCGGCCGGTTTAATATTAACATCCTTTTTAATTTGAAGAGTCAAAATAGCATCATGCTCAGTAGTACATACATTATTATACTGGCAGATTGGTAAATCATGTAGCAAAATGTCTAAATCCTTCTCGACCAATTGTTTAAATACAGTCACTGCGTGGCGGGGGGGCAGAAAGTAGAAGGTGGTCTGAATTTCTCTAATGTAACTCACCAGTCACAGAAAGTGCCTCATTTCTCTTCTTAAAAAATGACGCAAGATTTAATTTATGACATAAAAGGCACAAATCATTAATTGTTTGAACGTAGGATATCTTTGTCATTGTTACAAAATTAAGAGCTTTAAGTTTGTCTCTGCATCTGTAAGGGTACAGTCAGTCAAATTAATAATCTGTTGATTGGAAAGGGGAACTACACTCACCTTCTCCAACCCTGATAGGGCTGTCTGTTGTAAGGCTGTTGTCTGTAATTCTGGTGCCTGTACCCTGTTCTTTCTCCTCTGTCTACACCTCCATGTCCTCTTCCAAAACCTATTCTTGGGTATATTTCTACCCCTTGATAGTTCAGGCATGGACGTCTCCTCAATTCGAAATGAGTTTTTTGTGGGGGCTGTGGCGCCTCCTGCTGTGCTGATGGACGACCTTGTACTCTGTTCTGATCTCGACTGATTCCTCATTCTAAAAAAGGACTTTGTTCACCTTCCTCACTCTCCGGTTCGCTCCAATCTGTGCTGAAGTTGAAGGACACATTTTTATTATTTTTCAAAATACTTTTCTGCATTTTTTCTTTCCACTTATAAACTCTGTTATTTTCAAAATCAAATTTATCTTGAGTAAATTTGATTTGTTTAGCTTTCTTTAGTTTCACATCTAAACTTCTTATTGTATCTTGTAAATTCTTGTTAAGTCTATCAAATTCAGCAATATGCTGTGTATGCAGTCTCAAAACTTCTTGTTCCTATGCTTTAAAATCCACCAACACTGCTTGTTCTTTTTCTTTACTGAATTTAATGATCAACACAATCAAATTAAAACTTGCTTCAGTAAGGATCTGTTCCCATTCAGACATAAAAGTTACGTTACCTGTTCCATATGCTGGTTTCAAATCAATCCTTAAGCCTCGTGGTATACGTTTGACTTGCAAATAAGCTTCCATGTTGGTAATATTCCAATATAACCTTCTCAGATGTACAGAGATAGTATGTGTGTTTAATTCTTTGTTATCCTTTTCTTAGAGTTTTGTAAGTATGATACATTGATTGATTAAGTGGTTACAACTGAATCTAATTTAGGACATCACAATATTCAGGCTTTATAAAGCCATGGATATATTCATTTTATTGATTCTGCTTTTGAAAAAGGGTTCAGTGCAGGACTAGAAAAGCATTAGGCATCTTTTAAAAAGGAATAAAATCTTTATTTTATTTATTTCAGTGTGCAGCGTAATATGTGGTGCGGAGTGCCGAAGCTTTTTTGTGTTTTAAACAGAGTTCTCTCCAAGGAAGGGAGGGTGACCAGTGGGTGCCTCAGGGATCAGTGCTGGGACTGGTTCCCTTTAATGTCTTTATAAGTGACATTGCAGAGTAGCTGGAAGGGAAGGTCTGCCTCTTTGCAGATGGTACCAAAATCTGTAATAGGATGGATACTGCAGGGGTGTGGAAAGGATGAGCAGAGATATGAGAAAATTAGAGGCATGGTCAAGGGTTTGGTAACTGGATTTCAATGTGAAAAAGTGCAAAATAAAGCACTTAGGGCACAGAAACCCAGAGACAGAGTACAAAATGGGTGGCATGGTATTGACAACTGCTAAGCAGGAATGAGACCTGGGGGGTAATCATACTGGATGAACTAAAGGTGGCCAAGCAGTGCGACAAGGCAGTAAGGTGGGCAAGTTGGATGCTGGGGTGTATAGGTAGAGGTATCACCAGCAGAAGGAGGGAGGTGGTGTTGGTTTTTTATAGATATCTGGTAAAACCTGACCTAGAGTACTGTGTTCAGTTCTGGAGGCCACATCTCCAAAAGGACATAGAGTGGAGGCAGTCCAGAGGAGGGAACTAAAATGGTGCTGGGTCTGCATCAAAAGCCCTATGAGGAGAGATTAAAGGACATCAATATGTGCACCCTGGAACAGAGGAGGGAAAGGGATAAGATAGAGCCCTTTAAATACCTCAGTGGTGTAAATAGAGTACAGGAGAGAAGTATTTTTCAGAAGAAAAGGTACTCAAGAACAAGGAGACATGCTATGAAGTTGGAGGAGGTAGAATCAGGAGAGATGTGAAGATGTACTTCTTCACAGAAAGAGTGATGGATTCCTGGAACAGCCTTCCAGTGGAAGTGGTGAGCCAAAAACAGTGGAGGGGTTCAAGAATGCATTGGATAAGCACAAGGGAACTATACTGGAATGGAAAGGGGGAGAGAGAAAGAACTGTAGGTCAGGCAGGGTCTGTGTTAATAGTGTAGATAGGGAGAAATGGGCAGACTGGATGGGTCAAGCATCCTTATCTACCATCAAATTCTATATTTCTATGTCTCAATGTGGAACAGTCCAGTTCTGGCTGTTAAAAAGCAAATTTATACAATTTGTGAAGGTCAGTCATGATCATACAACTGGTATCTACTGTAAGCCAGCCAGAATAGAGGAAAACCATAATTTAATATCCCACAAACTGCTGTGACCACTTCCTTAATGGATTAGCCACATATCAGACACACTCATGGTAGTTTATACAAAGTTCAGACATACCCATGATAGTTTATCCACACTCAGACGTGCCCATGCTAGTTTATCCACATCTAGTACATCGAGGAGGCAGTATAGTGCAGTGAATAAAAGCACTGACCTGCCGACCTGGAGAGCTGAGTTTGAATCCCACAGCCACCACTTGCATACTGTGTGACCATGAGCAAGTCACTTAACTTCCCTGTGCTCCCAGGATGCACCAGCAAAGAAAGTCTCAGCTTAGTGTGTTCTTCCTGGCCAAAAATTGTAAAATAAAAGAAAAAAATATAGTCCACAGAAAATAGGGAAAAAGGTACCTTCAACTACAACAGAGCTTTTGAAATCCTGGTTTCAAACCTCCTAGTCATACAATAGTAATAAAATTCAGTTAGACGGAGTACATTCAGAATAACCAGCTTCTGCAGTTGATTAGAAACTTAGAAAAATAGAATTTATCTGCAGAAAAGGAACACTAGTCCCACCCAGTATGCCCAAGGGTTCCCTGCCTATTGTACCCTTGCAGACCCAATCTGGTCTCTAGGGAGACCAGATAGGATTGGCCTCAACCGTTTAACCACCCAAGCAGCTGGTTATTCCTTTGTTTCCTTTGTACAGTATAATCTGACTACATGATTGTTATCACTTTAATATGGTACAGTTTTAAAAGATAAACCTGTAGCTGGCCCAGGGGTACAGTGGAAGTATTATGCACTGGCACCTGATCAGAGTTCACATTCAAGCCCAGAATGCCTTGCTGAAGCAAGCTAAAGCATTCCAGAGGTGAGGCACTCTGTTACTGGCGAATGAGAAAGGGCACAAGACACCCGACCATGCAGCAGCATGAGAATCAAACATAAAGATGCCCACTTGTCAGCCTTCTCAACTGGTGGAAGGGTGTAGACATGGAGTGAGACCTTTTAGGAGTACAGGACAGAGGGAACCTAAGTGTTAAAATCCACAAAAAAAGGAAACGAGGAAAAGCAAAACTGTTGACCTGCCCAGTGGCACATGATCTGCACATTATGCTGCAACCCATGAGCCTGCAGTTCACATGGAGTCCCTGAATGGATCCAGCTGGGTGTCAAACACGTTGCAGAGGGGAGGCACTTGGCTACTGGGTGGGAGAGCATGAAATCATCATCATCATTACCCCCCCCACCACTGACTGACCAAGGTGGAGCACTAATGTTAGCTCTGTAGCCTGCCTAGCCTGCCCCTTTTATATCCAACCCCCTCAGGTAAAGGAAGGGTGCAGAAATGGTAAGCAGAATGGTCAGGGTAGAGTAAAAAGGGAAAACTGGGGAAAAAAAATAACAAAAAAGGTAGAACCGTGATAGATTTGTGCCAGTCTTGAGTGGAAATGAAGCCATTTATCTCTAGGAGTCCATATTTACTTTGGGCACAGTCATGCTGAATTGAGTCTACCTTTCCTTCTGGTAATCAGTCAAAAAATCTGTGTATGGGTGAAAGTTGATTACACTACATAGTGTACATGAGAAACGGGGGAAATATTGACCCCTAAATGCAGCAGTATTTGTTAGTTGGAATTAAATGTCATTATATATTTTATTTATTAATGATATAGTTCTGACATAATTAGATTTATCATCACTTTATTTTTAATTCTCTGCAATATTTTAAAAACAGCTTTTCATACTTATTTTATAATAAATGACTCAGCTAATTAAAGATGGCCACCATTAGTAATAGTTAAAAAGTCCTTTCCCCTCGAGGTTACTCATTGACTGACATGCTGAATTCATACTGTGGATGTACTTGGAGAGTGCTAGCACACATGTTTTATGGAACACAGTATGATACCACACCAGGATGTTAAATTTATTTACTGTGATATGGTAAGAAAGTGCCCAATCCCCCATCTCAGATCAGGAATGAAATACAATGAAAAGAAGAATGGATTTAGTTGATGTTTTTGCCAGAAATACATTATTACTAAAAAAAAAAACAAAAGAAAAACTATATGGTGATAGTTTTCCCAGTAACATATATTGCAATTTTATGCTAATAGGCCTATTGTCGTATTCTGTCTGTTTCTGCTGTTCACTACATCAACACTCTTTCTGTTAGGAGACCTCCAAGCCTCCTCCTCCTCCTCATTCTCTCCATCTATGATGCTTATCAACATCCTCTGGCCTTGGACTTAGCTTTTTCCTGGTGGCTTCTGCAGGGAGTCTGCATATAAAGCTTCCTGCCGAACAGCATATCTCTTTTGAGATTTCAGACAGTTGGATCACTGACATGTCATCTTCATTATGTGTGCTTGCAAGGGTCTTTTCTTAGTTTTTTCCTATCCTGCCTGCAGGATGTTAAAGGGGACAGGAACTGATTACTTATGTGCAGCTGCTTGTAATGTCTCTATTTTCATAAATTATATTCATACCTCTAAAAGATCCTTATTTAACCATGCCTGAATTAAAGCTAAAGCTGTCAGTTGTGTTTTCTATAGTTTTCTTTGTATGGACAACATTCTGTGCAGTTCTTTTAATGGAACCAACAATTTGGAGTTTTGACTATGTCCCTTCATGGTTTCAGAACCGTGGACACTGCATTGATAAGTCCATGCTCACATTTCTGAACCCATGAAGTGACATAGTCAAAACTCTAAATTCTTGGTTCCATGAAAGGAACTGCACAGAATGTTGGGCATACAAAAAAACAATACAAAACACAACTGACAGTTTCAGCTTTTATTCAGGCACAGATAAGTAAGGATTCTTTAGAGGTATGAATATGATTTACGAAAATAGAGTAATTTCAAACAGCTGCACATAAGCAATTAATTCCTGTCCCCTTTAATGGCAAGGGCTCAAACGTACATATGCATACGCATGTTGGCATGCACCGGATTCAGTTGGCAATTGTATCCATCTCACACTGGCAGCTATCTGCACTGCTACCTGAGGTTTTGAAGTCCCCTGAGTAGGAGAACATCCTCTGGGATACTCAGTCCTCCTTCTCCCCTTCTGGCCCTCCAATGTTCTCTGCTTGTTTTCAAACCCGGATGCCCAGTATATCGTGAGTGCCAGCACTGTTGCTGCACTCGCATGCCAGACTTTCAGATGTTTTATTGAGTTATCTGGGAGTGCAAGAGTGCTTTCACTGTGTTAATGAAAGCATGCCTCAAAACATTTGTTCAAAATCAGCTTTGCTGTAGTAGTCAAAAAGGAAGAATGTTAATATGCTGTTTATCTGAAAATCTGGTCAGTTACTTGCACAGTTAACATTGCCAGCTCCACTAGCATTCAATGCTGACAGTACAGAAAGGAGATAAGAGTTTATGGGGTTATCTCTGTATTACCATGTTAGATACTAGTGTCACAGGTTATTGAATGCCATTATAGGAAATTGGAAAACAAGAGATTCAGTTTGAGCATATTACACAGGTTGAGAGAGCTATAATAACTGTGCTGATGTCAGACCCTATATCAGATCCTTATAATGTTGTGTTAAATTGAATCACCTTTTCCACTTACACCATTGTTCTTTTATTGATATTTGATTGACAGTGCAGATTTTCCAGCCCTGCAGTTATGAGATGCTGCATTCTTTATCTTTTTCATTTGCTGGGAAGCCTATGTTAGCGTCAGTACTTTTTATACAGTATATACAAAATTCATCTATTATATATGACTAGCATAGGCTGAAGAAGTGGGAGAAAATTTAAATAGAAATTTGGAAACTATTTGGCTTAGGGTAAAGGAAAATGAGAATGCCAAGAATATATATACCTGTGCATTTGCTACAGACCACCAAGTCAAACATGGGAATCAGATATAATTTCATTTGAAGATTTGATTTCTTGGTCTGAGAAGGGACATATATTCATGGGAGATATTAACCTATCTGGGATCAAATGGTCTATGAATGAAGCACAAACTAGAAGTAAAAATAATTTCTTACGTATACTATCGGAGAATGATCTTTGACAACATGTTAAGATGCCAAAATGAGGATAAAATATTCTAGACGTAGTAGTCAGCAACATGTCAAAAGATATTGAGGTGTATGCTATCAGGGAGCCCTTAGGAAACATGGACTACAATAAGGCACAATTTACAGATATAAAAAGCCTTAGCTATTGAAAACGGGGCACAGTGCACAGAAATGTTGCTAAAGAAAATTTTGAGGGCATGAGAAAATAACTTGAACCATGGAACTGAAGAAATGAATTTGAAAGGAAATATACTGATTCAATATGATATATTTTTAAAAGAAAATGTGTGAGTTAGAGCAAAAGTATATACCTTGTATAAGGAAATATAATAGAAGGGGTAAGACGCAATCATAGTTTAACCCCCCCCCAAAAAAAATCAATAATAAAAAGTTATAGAAAATTGCTAAACATAATAACATGAGAAGTGACTGGGAAATGTTAAAGGAAAATCAGAGAAACTGTAAATTCCACATTAGAAGAGTTAAGCAGAAATTGAAAAATCAGATTGCTGATGGAGCCAAAAGCAATACAAAAATATTTTATAACTATGTAAATTACAAAAAGTCAATTGCTAGGAGTGTGGAACAATTACCGAAAGAGAGAGGGATGATTGTGGATGAAAATGAGATAGTTAACTTCCTGAATAAAAACTTTTGCTTGGTATTTAACCCAACATCAACATGTCACAGAAACAATGTCGGATAAAAGAGAAATTAAAATAGATATTACAAAAGCTACAGTGGAGGAGAAATTGAAAGGCCTAAATCCATTCAAGTCAGTAAGCCCATGTAATATCCACCCAAGGGTCTTTAAAGGGACACTGTCAACCCCCTTAAGTCTCAAAGTGTCCCTAGTTTAAACAAGCATTTGTCAATGCTGAATGTTGTCTTGCTGGCATTGACATTGGTACTGCAGGAGATAGAGATGCATAATAGGAATGGCAGTGAAGTATTGAACTGACGCCAACTCCACCCCCACCCTGCAGAGACTGACAGGTGTTGGGGTGTGCCTTTGGGTCGTCAGCTATAACACTCATGCCATTTTATCTCACCCTACCCTGTAGACACTGACAAGTGTCGTGGTGTGCTTTGGGGTCTTTGGGCCTTATACTTACCCCATTCCATAAGGAAATATGCTGAGACGGGTGCAGTATAGGAGAATGGGGTGAACTTTAAGGCTGAACACTGCAAGGTACACCTCGATGCCTGTCACTGGCTGCAGGGTGAGGGTGAGGGTGGAATGGCATGAGCCTTACAGCCAATGATCCCAAGTCACACCCCTGATGCCTGTCAGTCTCTACTGGGTGGGGTGTTACTGTTGAAAACCCTAACGTCGTAGGCGTTTGTTGGTATTTTCACTCCAAATTTTCAACATAGGCTTTTTGTGACCCCATCTCTTGAAGAGTGGCACAATCAGCTTGTTAGCTGAAAGGTGGTTTTGCACAGCGGCTATGCCATTTGGCGACACAGGGATGAAAACACATTTTGGGCAGGATGTGAAAAATGACAACTGTATTGTTCATGAGGAGGTGTAAAAAAATTGCAATGTTGAAAATCTGGAGTGAAAATATGAAAAATTGGTGAAGTTATGAGCATGCATAGAAACTGCACAACATATGTCCATAACCCAATTATTTTGGGGATTTTTTTAGCCACATTTTCAACATAGGCATTTTGGGACCTCCCCTCATGAACAGTGGCACTGTGATTTTGTTAATCTGTCCCAAAAGTTGATTTCCACAGTGACCACGCCATTATGCACCACAGGTGTGGAAACACATTTTGGGCAGGCTGTGAAAAATGACAGCTGTACTGTTCATAAGGAGGTGTGAAAAAATAACAGTGTTGAAAATCTGGCATGAAAATATTGCAAATTTGCCAAGTTACAAGCGTACGTGGAAACTGCACAAGTAACATAGTCATTTTATGGACTTTCATCACCAAATTTTCAACATAGGAATTTTAGGACCTCTGTTCATGAACAGTGTCACAGTCATTTTCACAAACTGTCCCGAAAACTGATTTCGCACAGTAACAGAGCTATTCTGCACCGGACATGCGAAAACACATTTTGGCCAGGATATGTAAAATGACAGCTGTACTGTTCATAAGGAGGTGTGGAAAAATGACAATTTTGAAAATCTGTAGTGAAAATATTAAAAATTCACGAAGTTACGAGCGTGCGTGGAAACTGCTCAACGCACGCTCGTAAAACAGCCATTTTTTGGATTTTTTTCACCAAATTTGCAACATAGGCATTTTGAGAGCCCCCCTCATGAACAATGGCAGTGTTGTTTCGTTAATCAGTCCCAAAAGGTGATTCCATGCAGTGACCGTGAAATCACCTTTAGGGACCGAATAATGCCATGACAGTGACTGAACTCATGAGGAGGGTCCCAATAACCCCATGTTGAAAATGTGGCACCAAAATTCCCCAAAATGCCTGAGATATGCACCAAGGTTGAAAAAAAAACCCTATTTATGCCTTTTATACAGCTTACCAGCATTTCTTCAGTTCATGGGTCGGCTTTGAAGAATGCAGATGTGATCCCGTCCACTGAAGATCATCGCCATGCCCGGAGGTAAGTATAGGGTGAGGGGGCTGGGGAGGCAGGGCTGAGAGGGTGGCGGGTTGGGGGAGGGCCACCGGAGGGACTGTTTTCTGGTTTGCAGGTTGTAAAAAAAAAGAAAGACATCAAGGGACCGTTTTAGTTTTGCAGGGGCAATTGGCATGCTGGGTTGGGCTCCCAGTGTGCCACCTGAGTGTTTTTTTTGGGGGGGTTCTGTAACCGAAAGGGGATTGGGCACCCCTGTTGGCACACGACAAATAGGGGTCTGACATTATGCTGATGGGGAGTGGGCTGCCCCATCAGCAAATTAAATTGGGAAGGGGTGACATGATCTAAAGGGGATTGGGCACCCCTCAGTACACACACTTCTTAAATGGGGTATTATGCCAACGGGGAGTGGGCTCCGCTGTTGGCAAATGACGTGGGCTGGGTCATGCTGACAGGGGGATTGGGCACCCCTGAAGTTGGCTGTCCACATGGAGGTAGTCAGCGCCGCCATGTTTACTGAAGGGCTTCACCAGGAAAGGCACATAAGGAGGGTGTGTTTTGGTGCCACTGCGTGACAAGCGTGGCTCTCATTGCAGCAGACCTTTTCTTAGATGTGCTCACCACATTATGTATTCCTGGTGTGGCACCTGCATGCTGGCTTATTGGGGAATGAGGGATGCACCTACTGATGTGTGCTCTGCATTAGCCCAACAGTGACCGCGCCTCCAGATCTGCTACTAATATAATATGTTGGCTGGTGCACAAGTGCGAGCCAATATAAAAACACATTTTATGATTGCCAACATTCTATAAAGATTGCTGATGTAGCTGCTAGTTTGATTGTGACTTTTTTTTCTTTAAAAAAAGTGAAAAACTGTCTGCCCACCACACTGGTGTCACCACACCAACATAGGTTTGTTTACATTCCTTGATCAACTCCAACTGCATCTTTCCTGGACTTAGAAACAGCAGCAACACAGTCTAGTCCCTCATGCTGCAGTGGGAGGTTAGGAGGCTACTGTCTCATGAGTGACTTTATTGTTTGGGTGTGTTTCTAATGCTTAGGAAGTATGTACTAAGAACAGATCCAGGGCTGTAAACAAAACCAGGTTGTTTATAAATATACATTAGCATGCATTTCAGTTGGTTTTTAACTAGAAATAATATGATGCAAAACAGGTTGACAGTGTCCCTTTAAAGAGTGGTTGGCCATTTAGCCTTGCTGATCCAATAGCAAAATTATTTGAGAGCAGTGTAACAGAAAGACTAGGTTCCAGATGATAGGAGGGATGCCACAGTTATGCCATTATATAAAAATAAAGGCAAGAAAAATGACAAGCGTAATTACAGGCCAGTGAGCCTAACATCTGTGGTGGGAAAATTCTGCAGGGGATAATTAAAGAGGAAATTGAACATTTCATAGGAGAAAACTCTCACTTAGACATAACACAACATGGTTATAAAAATGGAAGACCATGTTTGAGCAACTTGTTAGAATTATCTGAACCAGTTAGCAAGGCCCTTGGCAAAGGAATACTATTGAACGTGATATATACGGATTTCAGCATAGTGTCCGATACTGTTCCTCATTATGAATTAGTATCTAAATAGAGCAGTACGAGCATCCAACAAAAATATTATCAATTGCACTAAGTACTGGCTGACAGAAAGAAGACAAAGGGTCAGAGTTAATGTTTTTCACTCAGACTAGGGAGTGGTGACTAGTAGGGGGCTCAGGGGTCAGTGTTGGGAACAACACTGTTTACTGTGTACATGAGCAATTAGAGATGTCATAATGAGGGTTAGATGGCAAAATTTACCAAGGACACCGAACAAGTAGCACAGTGGGTGAAAAAGAAGAGATTAATACTCTACAAAAAGAGCTTGATTTGCTGAGTGAGTGGGCATTTAATGCCAAAATAAAATTCAGCCCAGGAAAGTGTACTGTAATGCACTTTGAAAAGAACAACACGACAGCTGAATACTTTCTAACTGACAATCAGCTTAGAGAAAGTACTAGCGAGAGAGATCTGGGTGTACTGGCTACAAATGCATTCAAACATACATCACAGTGTGAAAGTGTAATGAGAAAAGGAAACGGAATCATGGCCTGCATGAAGAGGAATTTTGTAAGCAGAGATACTGTAGGGCAGTTGTTATGCCATTATACAAATCTCTTTTCAGACCTCGTTTGGACTACTGCATCCACTTTTGGAGTCCACGATATAGAACAGAGGTGGCATGAATTCAAGAAGTGCAATGAAAGCCAAAATGATTAATTTGGAACTTAAGAGGGAAGGATTGTGATACTAGTCTAAGGAAGTTGAATTTGCATTCATTGGAGAGACGAGAGAGAGAGAGAGAGAGAGAGAGAGGATCTGCTTTTGGTTTATAGAGCCTCCAGGGATTGTGAGAGATTTATAGAGCCTCCAGGGATTATGAGTTACAAAGGTGTCTATCCTTGTGCCCAAAATCAGTCAGCCTGAATTTAAGAGGACACAAATATCAATTGAAAGGGAACTTCTTCAGGATATAAAGGATGAAACTTTGGCTTTCACAAAGAGTGGTGGAAAAATGAAAGTCACTACCTAGTGATGTGGTGAAAATTAGGAATATAGCAATTTTTAAGAACAGGCTAGATAAAAGTAACTGAGTAATATGTATTGGGCACAATAGTTGCAATAGCAGTGGGCAGTCTTGAAGGGCTTTGTGACTATTTTTGCCTGAATTGACTATGAACCTATAATCATACAAAAGCTTCTAGTACATTTGAAGGGCAGATCTTTTTGGGTCAGATGGTTACAGAATTCTCACAAAAGAAACACAGGTTATTCCTTGTTAAGAAATGTTCAGAGTTTCTCAAGATTGTGGTGTTCTTGGCAGGCCTGCAGTTTCCTTCATATGAATTTACAGATTTCTTAATTTACTAATGTAACCACACCCACCCATGAGATGTGCTGACTAAGCCAGCAGCTAGTAAAGGGCAAAGTCTGTTATGCCTTCATTTGAAAGGTGCCTGGGTATGTGGTTAGAAATGGGCTTGGAAAGTGGCATGGTGCCTCCACCTCTGGGCTCCTTATGACAGATCTCTGTTAGAGTGTTTCCCCACAATCTGTGACATGCAACACAATCTCCTCCCCAGTTATCACTTTAAACATGCAAATAAACAGCAAGGCAACAATAGCAAAACACATCAGCAGATGCAAATAAATAACCAATGGGAAACTGAAAAAGTTTTGATACTTTTTATGAAAAAGAAGTGATGTGACTTGTGACAACAGAGTGTGGAGTTTGACCTGCCAGGCAAAGGTATCTTTGTATAGTCAGAGTGTTTTTCTTCCAGGAAGATACTCAGAAGGAAGATTTTTGTTGTTTGTACTGGCTTTATGAAGAGCTACGGTATCCTGTGCAATCTTTATTTTTTCTTTTTTTATTGTTATTGATAACAACTACTTGTGGATTATATAACTTCTTCTGGTCTACCTATGCTTCTGACCTGTGCCTCTATGACAGTTGCTGATAGAATTAGGATTTACACTGTGCATACTCTACCGCAGAAGTTTTGTGTGTGGGTGTTTGACCTGGTACCAAGGAAGCCTAGAAGAAAGGTATGGATTCTGCAACAGCAAACCCAGGAGTGATTACCAGAAGAATGTCAGTCAAACTAGATGCAGAAACAAATGTCCACACTGTGACTGTATAGCCAGCACATGTGATGAAAGAAGAAGAACAGGGAGGGACAGAACCTGAAAGCATGTCTGTCTTCTTCAAATGGTGCACTATACAACAAAGAGAGAGACTGAAAAACAGAGAAGAGAAGAGATGTAATGACAGGTGCAGTGATGGCTGGACACCATGCAAGCTATCAAAGCTGGAGGATCTGGTAAAGGTCCAGCAGATCAATAAAACACAAACAACATAAAAGACATTAAACTTACCAAGTTACATCCCTTGGATTATATTGAAGCATGCCTGTCAACTTTTGAAAGGGGCACTGGAGCCTGCCAATACCCAAAACAGCAATGTGCAATCAGGCTGGCACCTTATATGACATGTAAAGCCCAACTTGCCTAGAGCAATATGGACACTGCACAGTCAGAAAACTATGACCTGGTGAAAAGAGAAATCCTTAAAATATATGCCATCTCAGGAGAGACCTACAGGCAGAGATTGTGTTCCTTGAACAGTCAACAATCCTAGAGAAGCCTTCACCTGACTCAGAAAACCTATCATTAAATTGCACTGACCAGAGGGCAAAACAGTCCCAGAGATCGACATATCTGCAGTACAGCAATTTATCTTCATCCTTTCCACAGATGTGCAGTCTTTGAGTAATAGAACACTGACCATAAACCAGGAAAAAGGCTGTTTCTTTTGCTGACAATTATCAGATGGTCACCCAGACATGCAGCAGTGAAGCAACTGCCAAGGAACAATAAGAACCTCTTTTTCTGATTTAACTCCAGCTCAGGTAAGCACTGTGATGGGAAGAATGCACCCAAAGACTTTATTTGCTATAACTATAACAAACCAGGCCATATTTCAGCACACTGCCATAAAAACAAGAAGGGTAACACTGGAACAAATTTGCCTTCAGCAAATTGAGGCAAGTATTTAACATGGCAAAGTGGGAGATAAGACTGTGAAGGGACTTACATATTTGGGAAGTGACAGACCCTGGTGCATGCTGAAGTTCTGCGGAAAGATTGTGCAAAAGGACCAGGTACTGAGTCATCTGCATCTATTCCACCACCCAAGTGACTCTGAACATTAATGGGATGTTGCACCAAATGAAAGTGGGGATAGTACCAAAGTTACCTGTGCATGTGTTTATACTGGAAATGATGTTCCAGGATTTGCTAAGTTAATGACAAACAGTGTAAACCCTGCTGTTTAAGCAGGTGTGATAAGAGCACAGGCAAAGAAAATCTCTTTCCCTTTTAATGACTGATTTGGACATGTTTGAATCAAGCTTTAAGGTCCAGAAGTTCAGGAAAAAAAGAAGATGCCTGGAAAAACTGTGACAACACAAGACTGATAAACATAAGGGGTTGATATATGAAAATGCTGACGCTATAACTAAGATTTTGTTTCTGAGCAAATTAACAATGTTTCTCTTCAAGGTTATTTTAAGGAGCTGGGGTGAAACAAAAACAGGGTGAATCAATGTTTAAAAAGATTTAATGGGTACTGTACAGAGTTTGGGATAATCCTCAGACACAGGAATGGACACAACTGGTCATACCAAAGAAGTACAGAACTGAGTAGTTACAAATAGCACATAATAGTCCTGTGGCTGGTCACTAAGGGAGGGCCCACACCCTTGCCAAATTGTTACAGATTTTACTGGTCAGAGATTTGTGAGGATGTTGGTACCTATTGCAGCTCTTGTGCCAAATGTCAGAAAGTAGCCCCAGTGACTAAAAAAGACAAGGTGCCCCTAGTGCCCTTGTTCTTTATAGATATGCCTTTTGAGAGAATTGCAATGGATGAGGTTGGACTTTTAGACAAAAATAAAAAGGGTAATTGATTTGTTTAGTAGTATGTGACTATGCTACTTGATGCTCAGAAGCAATTCCAGTGCTAACTATCACAGCCCCAAAAGTGGTAGCAGAACTTGCCAACATTTTGAGCATAGTGGGCATACCTAAAGAGATTATTACTGATCAATGTAATTATTTTGGTGGTGCGCTGCTGAAGGAGCTGTACCAGTTACTAGATATCACTCTCATAAGAATCTTCCCATATCACCCTCAGACAGATGGTCTTGCTGAGCATTTTTATCAAATCCTAACACATATGTCAACAAGGTTTGTGAATGGTGAAGGGAAAGATTGGGATCAATACTTACCTTGCTTGCCTTTTGCTTACAGAGAAGTGCCACATGCATCAACATGTTTTTCATTCTTCTAAATGTTGTATGGTAGATACCCTTAAGGGTCACTAGATGTACTAAAGGAAACATGGGAAGATAACATTGCTTGGAAGGAATCTATTACTTCTTATATGTGTAAACTGAGAAATAAATTGGCAAAACATGCTAAAATTGCCCACAGTAAGCAGAAAAAGTCCAATCGCAGCATAAGGTGTACTATGACTATGTGGTAAAAGAAAACATTTTTAAACCAGGTGAAAAGATCTTGTTATTGTTATCCAAAACAGAAAACAAACTGTTAATGAAGTGGTAAGAGACTTATAAGATGTACTGGTACCATTAACTATGAGACTGAGACCTCAAACAGAAAAAATCCAACAAAGAAATGCCATGTTAACCTCCTGAAGAAATGGGTTGAAAAAACACCAAAGGTTGCTTTGTTAGTGTTACCAGAAACTGCAGAAGAAGCTATTTATATAGCTTATGACAGACTGGAACAAACTGTAACTTCTGATGCTGTAAAAGTGACTGTTTCCTTACCCACAGAGTAAACTGTAGAAATCTGTAACTTGATAAAGAAATTTCAAAGTACTTTTACCACAGTGCCAGGCTGAGCAAAAGGGGGCACGCATGTACTAGTGGTAAGGAATGCTTGCCCTATCAGACAAAAGATATACAGATTGCTAGAGCAGTTAAGAGCAGAATTGGTTAAGGAAATACAAAAAATGAAAGAGTTGGATATCATTGAAGAACTGAGAAGTGTTTGGTCATCACCAATGGTGACTGTAAATAAAAAAGAAGGGAGTGTAAGAATCTGTCTTGATTTTAGGAAACGTAATCAGGTGTCCACATTTGACAGCTATCTTATGCCCAGGATAGATGATTTGATGGACAGAGAAGAGCCGTGCACATTGGCATCCTCGATCTCACCAAGGGTTACTGGCAGACTCCCCAGTTAAAGAATCCAGAAACAAAAACTGCATTTTCCACTCCTCTTGGATTCTGTCAGTTTGCCACCATGCCATTTGGTTTACATGGTGCACCCACTACATTCCCGTAGTACATGGATGTAATTCTAGCCCCTAACACTAGCCATTGTGGTGCTTACCTGGATGATGTTATTTTGTACAGCCCAGAATGGAAATGTCACCTGGAACACCTACAGGCAGTTATCCTAGCTACCAAAAATGCAGGTCTGACAATTAATCCTAACAAGTGTGCATCAGACATGCAGGAAGCCAGATATTCAGGTTATATTTTGGAAAATGGAGAAGTAAAGCCATAGATTTCCGAGACAGAAGCTGTAGCTATCAGTCCTGGCCCTAAAACAAAGAAACATATCAGGTCATTTTTATGTTTGGCTGGTGACTACTGGAGACTTGTTCCCAACTTTACCCAGTTAGCTACTCTTCTCTCTGAACTCACAAACAAATGGTACCTGAATAATGTGAAATGGTCCCGCAAATGTTTAGTTGTTTAACCAGTTGTTTAACCAGGAGTAACACACTAAGCTTAAAACTTATTTACAGGAGCGACCTGGGAGCACAGGGAAGTTAAGTGACTTGCTCAGGGTCACACAGTATGCAAGTGGAAGCAGTGGGATTCAAACCCAGGTCTGGTCTGCTGGATTTCACCAGATTTGCAGGTCAGAGCCTTAAACCACTGCACTATACTGCCTCCCAATGAGGATGCCATCAAATGTGATGAGGCTTTTTGGGCCATCAAGGCTACATTATGTTCGGCTCCTGTTGTAAGAAGGGCAGACAATAAGAAATAGTTTCTGTTACAAACAGAGGCATCAGAGGTAGGCCTAGGTACAGTCCTGAGTCATAATATAGATGGGAAGGAACATCCCATTCAGCATATCAGTAGGCCACTGCACGACAGGGGGAAATAGCACTCCACTATTGAAAAAGAATGCCTTGTTACAAAATGGGCAATGGAATTTAAGTTTTTTTCTGCTAGGAACTGACTTTGTACTTAGATCACAACCATCTTTGATAATTTAATCAAATGAAGGATAAAAATCGCAGAATCACTAGGTGCCGCTTAGCACCACATTCAATTAAATTCAAAGTGATGCACAAATCCGGAAAAGAGAAAGTTAGTACCGATTTTCTGTCAAGGTATGGTTCAAGAATTGAGAATTCAGAAGTTTGAAAAACAATGTGTGTGCTTAACTGAAATGTTTGCTGCAAAAGCTGTTTTTTTTAAAAAAGGATACTGCATATGCAAAAAACCATAAATAAGGTAATGTTAAAAGAGAAATAAAATACATTTTTGGAAGCCTGTTTAAAAAAACAAGTTATCTCTTAAACAGGGGGAATGGGTGACAGGGTTGGGTAAGACCCTGTCACCTTTATTGTGCACACAGAGTGAAAAGCAAGGCTCTATTTTGTATCAATCAGTCAATCAGGCTTTATTTAATAGGGCTCTACAATGCCAGTTCGACAACTAAGTTGTCAACCACCATCACAGTGACGGATTTATGTCCACCGCAACTTGCAGTCAACATAAATCTGACTGAAGACCACAGCTTTTTTTTCATCAGGGGGCTTCACCCCCTCAAACCCCCCATGCGGGGGTGCTATGCTCCCTGCACCCCCAATCTCTAGTTTTCTAACTCCGAGTCAGAGATGCATCAGGAAGGGGGTGCTGCAGGACCGGGAGACAGAGTGCGGGGGTCTCAGTCGGACTATTACAGTGAAAACATCGATGTTATCAGCATCAACGTTTTCACTGTAATAGTGTCTATCATGACTCAATGTGCTTCACAATAATTCTAAAAATATTTTAAAATATAATACAAACCAGACAAAACATACAAATAAATACAAACATTAGTTATGAGTAAAAATATATTAACTACTCATAAAAGCTTGGTTAAAAAAAGGTCTTCAGCTCCCATTTAAAAATGTCAGTTGTTGGGCTCTCTCAATTCTGGTGAGGGAGGGAGTTCCACAGGATTGGGGCCACAAAAGAAAAGGTGTGGGCCCTGGATGTCTTTAAATGTATCCTAGGAACTCCCAACAAACCCTCATCCACAGAAAGAAGGGAGTGGGTGGCCGATAGGAACACAGAAGATCTTGCAGGTAGCCGGGCCTTGAAAGAGATCCACCACCTAACTGGCAGCCAATGCAGAGAGAGCAGCACAGGTGTAATATGACACAATCTAGGTAGACCGGTTAACAACCTGGCTGCTGCATTGTGCACTAGTTGTAGGTGGCACAGATTGACCCCCGCTAGCCCCAGGTACAGAGCATTGCAGTCATCCAGACACAGTGTCACAAAGGCATGGACTAGTGTCAGCAGATCAGCTGGGGGTATCAGGTGTTTAACCCTGGTGATGTTCCTCAGATGGTAGAAGGAGGTCTTGACCATGGCCAGCACCTGTGGTTTAAGCATCAGACTGCATTCCAACACAATGCCAAGATTCCTCACTTGATCAGAGGTGAGCAACTAGGAGTCCCCGAGCCTAAGCCCTGAGACTCGACCAGATTGTACCCCTTATCTCCTGGCAAACAGGCTCCAGCACCATTACCTTATTCTTACCTGGATCCAACTTCAACCAGTTCGTCCTCATTTAGTCTTGGATCACGTCTTGGAAGGTGTTCAATACTGAGGTCATCTCCTGCTGCTCAGGTGCAAAGGACATGTACAGCTGGGTATCATCTGCTTAACAGTGAAAACTCAGCCCATACCACCTTATAATGTCCTTTAGTGGTAGCATGTACAGCATGAAGAACATGGGGGACTAAACAGAGCCCTGCAAGACCTCACATGGCAGGGGCATAGGACCTGAGGAACAAACCCCAGACACCATCCACTGTGACCTGCCGGTGAGGTAAAATCTAAATTAATTGTGGACTGTACCTGTCAGTCCACAACAAACCCTCAGGTGCTCCATCAGCACACCATGGTCCATGTTGTCAAACACTGCTGAAAGATCAAGGAGAACAAGAATGGAACGTCTCCCCTGATCCCTTGCCGCCAGATCATTTAGCACCCAAACTAGGGCAGGTCAGTACTATGCCTTTTCCTAAATCCCGACAAGAGAGGCTTATAGAAGTTGTGGGCTGTTAAATAGGTCTCCAGTTGAATGGCCACCGCCTTCCCAATAACCTTTCCCACAAAATAAAGGTTAGAGATAGGTCTGTAGTTTGCCAGATAGTTCACGTCTAGTGTTTTTTTCTTTTAGGAGGGGCCTTACAACTACCTCCTTCAAGGGCTCTGGAAGAAAAACACCAGAGAACATCAGACTGTCTTGGCTAGGACTGGGCTGATGGCATCAACAAACTCACCAAGGATGCACATGGGACCCAGGTCCAAACTACAGTTGGTTGGTCGTAGCCAGCAGATAACCCTCATGACATCTATTACAGATACCTGGATGAAGTCAAACCAGACAGACTGAGTGCCTGCAACATCATACCCTTTACCACAGTGCCCATTCAAGGGTGCTGACTGGATTTCCCAATCTGGTGGAGGCAATCTTATAAACAAAAAAACAGAGCGAACTCATCACATCTCAACTGTGAAAAGGCTCCTCCAGACCAAAGACAGGCTGAATTACAAAGCCTGTCCATGGCGTGGAAGAACTGAGCTGATCTGTTTATTGCTGTAGCAATCTCCTTGAACAGGAAATCTCTCTTCTTATAGGAGACGGCTGATTGACAGTCCCCATAATGGACCATCAATATAAGCTTGTCCTCTACCAAACCAGACCTCCTCCAGCACTGCTCTAACCTTTAACCTTTCCTCCTCATCTCTCTGAGAGCCCCATCAAACCAGGGGGACCTCTGGTGTGAGGTGAGGTGAGGGGTCAAACACTAACAGGTGCAATAAAGTCAAGGGTCTCGGCAATTACCCTTTTACAGGCCAGAACCAATTCCCTCGGCTCCTTGCACGCACTCAATGGGCCTGATAGATCCAACACTGCCATCAAAACCTGTGGGGTCAAACCCCTTAAAGGGCAGTACTGGACCTTCTCTGTAGGGAAGGTTCTGTTTGGGGGAACCTCGAATGAGATCCTCACAGTATGATGGTCCAACCATGTAATCAGCTCCATCATAAGGTCAGTGATCACCATTCCCAGCAGGAAGATGAGGTTTAATAAATGGTCGTGTGTATGGGTTGCAGAGGTAACAACAAGTGTGAGGTCCACCGAACACATCAGTTGAAGGAAGTCTTGACCAAACTGGAAGAGTTCATTGTTGATCCAGGCATTGAAGTCGCCCAGAATAATACATCTGAATGATCCAACACCATTTCTACGATGAAGTCCATGACTTCCTGCAGAAATTCCTTCCCATCCCTGGGTGGCCGGTAGATGAGAAGGACTCTGCAACCTGCACCTGCACACCCTTGAATGGCTATACATTCAATGGATCTTGTTATTCCTACTGGGAGGGCTATGAGTTTCAAGTCCAACTTAAAACATATTGTCACACCCCCACCCCTTTGATCCTTTCTTGGGCAGTGTACCATCGAGTACCCGTCTGGAACAGCCAATTCCAAAACTGGGCCGGCATTTTCATCCAGCTAGGTCTCAGTGATGCATGCCAGATTGGATGTTGCAACAAGTTCAGCAATAATTGCCATCTTGTTTTTAACATATCTGGCAGTGCATAACACTGCCCAAGAAGGATAGGTAGATGAGGCTGGTCCAGTCACCTGCCCACCAATTGTGAAGCTCTTGGGTTTGGGCACCAGGCAAGAAGGACCCCTCTCCTGGCTCCATTTCACTCCAGGGCGTTTCCTGGTTCCCACCAACCTAATGTGCCCCCCCTCCACTATATTACCCCCACCAGCCCCCACAAATCCCTGCTTCTTACCATTGCACACTATCTCCAGCACTCTACAGTGTTTATATACCTCAGATGATAAAGGGGGGCAGTCGAAGGGTTGGAGATCATAGAGCCAGGAAGGGGAGTAACATCTTCCCTTGGAAGCCACTGACCAACACATCTTAATAGCTTATCTACTACTACTAATATAATAACATGCTAAAAATCAAATCATACCAACCTAATATTAATAACAAATTCTACCAATCACACACAATCACTTCCACTCTCACTCTATTAACTCCAACAACTCCCAACCCCTCTAAAAGCAAGCATTTTCTAGTAAGAGAGTTTTATCTTTTCAGAGAAGACCATACATCTGTGAAGCAAGCAGCAGATAGTTCTTGGCCCCAAATGGCTTTAATATCAGGGCACTATCTTCTCACCCAGAGCTGTTCCTTAATATCACTGTTTCTTCAGAAAGCAGTTCTTCAAAAAGGAAAATATCTACAACAAGCATTTGTCAATGCCGAATGTTTGCTTGCTGGCATTGGTAGTGGTAGTGTAGAAGTTACAGAGCTGCGTAATAGGAATGGCAGTGAAGTATTGAACTGAAGCCAACCCCACCACCACCCTGCAGAGAGTGACAGGCATTGGGGTGTGCATTTGGGTCGTCAGGCATAACGGCCATGCCATTTCACCACACCCCACCCTGCAGACACTAACAAGTGCCACGGTGTTCCTTGTGGTCTTTGGCCCTTATGCACACCCCATTTCATTAGGAAATATGGTGAGATGGGTGCGATATACGAGAATGGGGTGAACTTTGGGGCTGAAGAGTCCAAGGCATACCTCGATGCCTCTCAGTGACTGCAGGGTGTGGAATGGTATGAGCATCACAGGCAAGAATCCCAAGTCACACCCCTGATTCCTGCCATTCTCTATAAGGTTAGGCGTTATAGTTGAAAAGCCTAATACCTCAGGCATTCGTTGGTATTTTCACTCCAAATTTTCGACATCTTTGTTTTGTGACCCCACCTCATGAACAGGGGGAATATCAGTTTGTTAGCCGAAAGCTGCTTATGCACAGTGACTACGGCATTTAGCACCACAGGTGCAAAAATATTCCGAACAGGATGTAAAAAATGACAGCTGTACTCTTTCATGGGGAGGTGTAAAAAATGGCTATGTTGCAAATGTGTAGTAAAAATATTTAAAAAAATGGTGAAGTCACGAGCGTACATAGAAACTGTGCAACACACACCCATAAAATAATTAGGTTGGGGATTTCTTACAACAGATTGTCAACTCAGGCATTTTGGTGCCTCCGATCATGAACAGTGTCACTGTGATTTTCTTTATCTGTGCCGAACAATGATTTCCCACAGCGACCACATCTCTGCACTGAAAGTGTGAAACACACCTGTCATGTTGTGAAAATGGCAGTGTACTGTTCATAAGGAAGTGTGAAAAATGCCACTGGTGAAAATCTGGACTGAAAATATTACAAAGTCATGAACTAATGAGGGTTCGTGGAAACTGCGCAATGCTCACTCGTAACACAGTCATTTCATGGACTTTTGTCACCTAATTTTCAACATAGCCATTTTAAGACCTCTGCTCATGAACACTGTAACGGTGATTTTCTTAATCTGTCCTAAACATTGCTTTTGCACACCAACAGCACCATTGTGTGCTACATGTGCGAAAACACATTTTGGGTGACATATGAAAAATTGCAGCTGTACTGTTCATAAGGACGCTAATAAAATGGACATGTTGAAAATCTGGAGTGAAAATATTAAATTTGCAAACTCATTTACACGATAGAACTGTGCAACGACACCTCGTAAAAGTCATTTTTAGGAATTTTTTCACCAAATTTTCAACATAGCCATTTTAAGACCTCTGCTCATGAACAGTGTCACTGTGATTTTCTTAATTTGTCCTGTACATTGATTTCGCACACCAACTGTGCCATTGTGCGCTACATGGGCGGAAACATGTTTTGGGTGAGATGTGAAAAATGACAGCTGTACTACTCATAAGAAGGTGTGGTACAATGGCAATGTTGAAAATCTGGAGTGAAAATATTGAAAATTCGCGAACTTACGAGCGTGCGTAGGAACTGCGCAATGCACGCTAAGTAAAACAGTCATTTTGGACTTTTTCACCAAATTTTCAACATAGCCATTTTAAGATGTCTGCTCATGAACAGTGTCACTGTGATTTTCTTAATTTGTCCCGTACATTGATTTCAAGACAACGATCTGCGCCATTGTGCGCCATATGGGCAGAAACACATTTTGGGTGAGATATGAAAAATGACAGCTATACTGCTCATAAGAAGATGTGGTAAAATGGCAATGTTGAAAAATATGGAGTGAAAATATTGAAAATTCGCGAACCTCTGAGCCTGCGTAGGAACCGCGCAACACACGCTCGTAAAACAGTCATTTTTGGGAATTTTTGCACCAAATTTTCAACATGGGGTTTTAGGACCCCTTCTCATGATTGATGTCACTGTCATGGTGTTATTTGGGGCCAAAGGGTGATTTCACAGTCACTGTGCAGTCACTGCGCGAAATCACCCTTCGGGCCCGAATAACGCCATGACAGTGACATCAGTCATGAGAAGGGGTCCCAAAAACCCCATGTTGAAAATTTGCTGCAAAAATTCAAGAAAATGCCTGAGATATGCAATAAAGTTGAACCCCCCCCCATCTAGCCCATTCTACAGCTTACCGGCATTTCCTCAGTTCGCGGTCACCTTTGAAGAGTGCAGACGTGTTCCCAGTCCACCGAAGATCATCGTGCAAGGTCCAGAGGTAGTATGGGGTGAGGGGGTTTGGGGAGGCTGGTGCGCAGGGTGGGTGCGGTTGTGGGAGGGTGGGCGGGAGACATTGCGGGACCGCTTTTCTTTACAGGTACAAAAAGAAAAACGGATGATGTGGGACATTTGCCACACTGGGGTGCTCCCAGCATGGCACAAGGACGTTGGGGGCCGTTCAGCCGATGGGGATTGGGCACCCCATCGGCTATATGATGAGTTGCCACGCTGGGTTGGGCACCAGCGTGGTATTTTGAAGCCTTTGGGGGCGGGGAATGAGTACAGCCGGATGGGGACTGGGCACCCCATCAGCTATACAGTGCATGCGGCGGGGCGCGATGCTCGCGGACGGCGCCTGTGTGTGTGTGGGGAGCGCGCATGAGCAGCCGATATGTTATCGCTGCTCACCAGTGTAGCTCCTTTCAACTCAGAGTGTCACTGCATTTTGAGCGCGTTACAGACAGCTCCAAAATGCATTGGCTTACAGGGGCCGCGCCTGCCAGCACACTGATTGAATTGGAGGAGGAGGTGACACACCTCCGAAATCTCCGATGATGGCACTATGTTTGTTGCACATGCGTGCAAGCAAACATAAAAATGGCCACTGTGTTAGATATTATTCAAGTTCTCACTGCCTCAGGGCTCTCACCTCTAAGGATTTAGCTCTTCTGACTGGACGAGAGATATACAGATCCTCAATCCCTCTCACAAGTCGAGGACTGTTTTGGTCCTGCCTTCAAGTCCTGGCTTCTTGAATTTAATTTTAAACCCAATGGTAGCTTTTCTGGATGGATTTACAAACAGTACTGTTCTTGAGCTTAGGGTATGGGCCCTCTCATGAGCAACTATCCACCAGCACAGTCCACAGTCCTATCAGATCAGTACTTAGTGCTGTTCCTGGTCATTTACCCTCAGGGCTCAAACAATAGTACACTTTTGTGCAATAGTCTCCTTACCTCTGGCAGTCTAGGAACCAAATGCAACACACAGTTCAAAAGTCTGGGTCCGAGTCCGAGAATAACACTCACTGTCCTGTCTATACTGCACATGCCACAACCCGGAAAGTGCTCCTTCACACAGAGGCTCAAGGAAGTCTCCAGTTGTACAAGAGTTCCGCAGCTCTACAAACTTCAGGGATGCTAAGACAGTGCATGCTGGAAAACTTCCTGACTCTACCGAGCTATTCCCCTGCAGTATCAACCACAGTCCACAGCTCTGTCGAACTCTTGATTTTCTGGGAGCACACAATTTCCTGCATCCAGCTCTTCATTACCCAGGAAGACAGCCTGTCGCCAACTCCCATATTTCATTGGTTTCCTCCAGCCGGTACACCACAGACAATGCTACCTAGTTCAAGGTAAACAGCACTGCTCCACAGAAGTTACAGGTATGCAACAATGCTTCAATAAATGAACAAATGAACCTCTCTAAAAATAAAAAATTCTACCTCCTACTTCTTCCTCACTTTTTGCCATTACTAACACTCCCTTATCCCTACATAACCTCTATCTACACTACAAAATAAAAAAACAAAAATGAAAATTAAGAAATTTAAAAATAAGCCATTAAGACTAAAAAAGAGCAGAACTCCTGTCCCCTCACTGATGGCAGCCCAGTATGGCTGCCAACTTGTTAAATGTGTTAACCCAAAGCCCTCTTCTATTCTGCACTCTGTACTGTCCTATCCTGCCACATGTCTGTGTCTTGCCTGTCTATCTGTGCAATCAAATTTTCTTGTGGCACCCAGGAATTGGCCACTTTGATGGTACCACAATTTCACCTTCTTATCTCTGTTCTTTCACTTGCTGTTTTTATTCTTTCTTTCTTCCTTTGCTTCTTTGTGGTTAGAAATATTTGTGAATCTTTATGTTAAACCTGGATCCTTGGTTTGCAAATGTATACAATTATATTGTTGAAATGATTGCAGAAAGCTATTTGGATTTATTAGAGGTTGACCTTGAGATGCATTTTGACCTCCACAATCTTGTTGACAGAACTATCATCAGGAGACCAGCTCTGGTACAGCATGTTCAGTTTTTTTGCACGTGTTGAGACTAGACATTAGACATTCAGGGCAAGCTTGTGCTCTTCGCAGATGATAGTAAGGTAGGTGGTAGGGTGAACAGCTTGGAGGCAATTAGGGAACTTTAGAATGACTTGCAAAGGCTAGAAAGATGGTCTAACATCTGGCAGCTGAAGTTCAACACAAAAAAGTGCAAGGTGATACACCTGGGTAAGAGAAATCCCAAAACTGATTACTGGCTCAATGGCATAAAGCTCAGTACCTCTCAGGAAGAAAGGGATCTATGGGTCAACATATGTGACACCCTTAAACAACTGAGCCAATGCAACAATGTTTATGGCAAGGCAAACAAAATGCTGGGGTGCATTGGGAGGAGATCCAATAGCAGGAGCAGGGAAGTGATCCTCCCACTCTACAGGTCTCTGATGAGACCCTACCTAGAGTACTGCGTCCAGTTTTGGAGTTCACACCTTAAAAAGGACTGGGACAGGCTGGAGACTGTGTAGAGAAGGGTGACCAAGATGATACAGAGCCTACATGGTCTCTCGTACATCTGAGAGAGCTTAACTTGTTCTCGCTGGAGAAAAGGAGGGAGAGCAGGGGTATGATGGAGACATTTAAGTTCTTGAGAGGCATTAACAAAGTGGCACATGCAGAACTATTTTAAAGGGTCACCAGCTCAACTACGTGGGGGCACAAATGGAAACCATGGGGAGGGAGCGTCAGAAAGAATATAAGGAATAATTTTTTCATGGGAAGAGTGGTGGAGCACTGGAACAGCTTACTTGAAGATGTGGTACGTGCAAGGACCATATCAGCTTTTAGAAAGGGAAGGGACAGAGAAAGGACTCAAGGGAGAACTGGGTAAGGGCAATAAAGAGAAGGGGACTAGATCCTGGGACCAACACCAGGTCTTGGAAACCATAGGGCAGAATTGATGGACCTATGATCTCCTTCTGCCATCACTTTCTATGTTTCTATGTTTCTGGATGGACAGAGATCGACTTTTTATAGGGTTCCTTTATTTTTTAATTCATTGCCTGCTGATATTACAGAATGTAGGACAGTGTGGTTTTCTAAAACCAGATTGAAATACTGGCTGTAATGACACTTGCACATGTATATGTTGAATAGTTGTTTTTTTTATGTGTGTTTTTTGTGTAATTTTTAATGTTTTTTATGCTTGTATATAATGTTATGGATGTTTAAATATGTTTTGTGACTTGTCACTGGTGAAAATGGGCAGCTTTTGCTCATCCTGCTTACAAGTATAAAAAATAAAAAATGAAAAATGAAAAAATGAAACAAGTGCACCCTACCCTCTAAGGAGGCACTCCAAGCATTCTGTATGCTGGCCATTCCTTTTACTGCAGAACCTGCACACACCACCACTTGGCTTCCACCAGGTGGCAGTAAGGTGGTCAGTCACAGAACCCCCCCCTTATGGAAGAGAGCAGTCCTATGGACGTTCAGTCTTCCCTCTCCCAGCTGAACCCCCGAGCAGCCCAAGTCTATTCCCAAACCCAGTTAGCTGGTGTGGCAGCAGGGAGGCATGGTTACCTCAACTCATTTTTTTTATTTTTTATTTTAGAAACATAGAAGCTGACAGCAGAAGGAGACTGATGGGTCCATCTAGTCTGCCCATTTGTTTTAGACCTGTTTTGACACTCTAGTTGCCCTTTGTAGTCAGGGCTCACTTGTGTCTATCCCATGCATTCTTGAATTCCACCACAGTGATGACGCCTACAACCTCTTGGGGCAGGCTGTTCCAGGCATCCATCATTCTTTCTGTGAAGAAAAACTTCCTGGTGTTGGTAGAGAACCTCCCTCCTTGCAGCCTGAGGTCATGTCCCCTGGTCCTGGAGCCCTTTTTGAAGTGAAAAAGTTCCTGTGCCTGTACTTTGTTAATGCCTTTTATGTACTTGAATGTTTCAATGATGTCCCCTCTCTCTCTCTTCACTGCTCCAGGGAGTACATATTCAATTCCCTAAGTCTTTACTCGTAGGACATGTACTACAGACCCTGAATGATTTCTGTCATCTTTCTCAGTACTGTTTCTACCCGGTTAATGTCCTTCCACAGGTGAGGCCTCCAGAATTGGACTCCATATTCCAGGTGAGGCCTGACCTGCAATCTATAGAGTGGTAGTACCACCTCTATCCTCCTGCTCGTGATTCCCCTCCCAATGCAGCCCAGCATTCTTCTGGCCTTCAATGTTGCCTTCTCACACTGACACTAACCTTCAAGTCATCTGAGATTATGATTCCCAGATCTCATTCCTGGTTTGAGGCCACCAGTCTTTTGCCTCCTAGGTAATATTCCTTTCTTGGATTTTTCTTTCCTAATGTTATTGATAATTGCAAATTTTATAACTTCTCCTGGCCTACCTGTTTCCTGACCTATGCCTCAACAGCACTGCTAACAATCAGTTCCTGGATACTAATTATGCAAGAGGGACAAGGGGCAGGGAAAGGGAGGAGGAGGAGTGACTTTGTACATGAATAATGATACAAAGGCCATGGAGGGCAAGGAAATGGGTACAGACAGGAAAACACTGTGGAGTCATGTACTGTAGTTATGGTAGGGGAAGTATCTTCTGGGTTTGTGTAGTGTCAGGCCACCTTTGCAGAAGGAGGTGGCAGACAAGATGATGGTGGAGGAGATTGGGAAGGTGATGGAACAGTGAAGATGCTACTAACTGGGTATGTCAACTTGCCTGACATGGGTTGGAGCATCCCAATAGCATCCAGTGCAAGGAACCAGATGGTGATTGAGGCCATACAAAGAAGCTTTTCTAGTTCTAAAGGGAGGAGCCTATTTTAGATTTGATCTTCACAAACAAGGACAGTGTTGGGGAGGTAACAGGGAGTGTCTGGGATCCAGTTATCACCAAACTGGGTAGTTTGAAATAAGGCTGGAGGTAGACAGCAAATACTTCAGGATGTGGGTGCTACTTAGGAAAAGGCTGGTGGGGAACGCAGTAGAGGTAAATGACAAATGGGGTTGAATCAGATAAGGATTATTGGAAGCTACAAGTCCCTGGTCAAGTCAGTAGGTAAACACAAGACAAAAGGAGGGCAATGTGGTACACAAAAGTAGGGGAGACAGCAAGGGAGAAAAGGAACACAGAGCCAGACAGAGGAAAACAGGGAAGTGTACCTAAGCAAGATGAAGGAAGTCAACAGGAATGTGAGATGGACAGAGTTGAATACAGATTTAAGGCTATCGGGGTGGGAGTAAAGATGAGGCAAGACATTCTTCTGCTGTGTTCAGGAAACATACACATCCAAGAAGATAGATTGAAAAAGGGGGAAGGTTCTGTGGCATAAGTGGGTTTTACATCAATTGGGCCACTATTCTGATTTTGTCCCATAATTAGTGACGACTTTTACAAATTTAGGGGTGGTGGACATATTATGCTGGGTGGGAGGATTGAGGAACAGGGGTTGGCCCTCCTACTGTTTTGGGGAGGGCTTTATTAGGCCCCTATTCCTCTCTATTATTTAAGGATTTTGCTATTCTGCCTCTTCCCATGGATTTGGTTATCTGTTATTTTCTTTTTCTTCTTTTATGGTATTTCTAATTTAGGGTTGAGAATCTGTGAAGATGGACATTTTCAGTTTTTACAATATATTTGGTTTATGATCACTGATTTCTGATGAACCATGGAATAGACTCCATCATTATGTGGTGGGTCGGGAGATATAACTGACTGTTTTGCCCATCAAATTCGATTTTACACTTAGACTGCATATTTTGATCATTATGGACGTTGGTTCATGGGCAAAAGTTTATTTTCATTCCATCTTCCAAATTCTTTATTTTTTTTTGTCAGCTCTATTTCTGGCACCCTACCCCATTGGACTCTCTCCAGTGTGGTCATTTGGCACCAGCTTCGCCTGGCCTCCTGAAGCCTCTAGTCTCCCTGGTCTGTGTCTGCTCCTCATGCCAACCCCTGAGCCCCCCCAGGATCTAAGATCCCCAGGAGCAAGGGCCACCAATTCACCCAGCACTCTAGCTACAGTATCTGGTGGGGGATGAGCGAGAGGAGAACCAGAGGGCTGGTAGGCCCAGAATTGGACATGGTGCCGGGTCACTAGATACACCTTCACCCACCAATGGGAAGGGGGTATTTCTGTTTACTTCCCCATTTGCCTGGCAGTGCAATGTACTCCAGTGTGGTGCATGAGCACTCCCGCTCACACCCACAGGAGCACCTCGGCAGCTGTTCCCCACTTGCCAGGACCTGGCTACTGAATTTGCCCCCAGTTACCACTAGGGGTCTCCAGACGGTGAGGCCTACACCCCCCCCCCAGGAAAGGAGAGCTGTCCTCTGGATGCTCGATCCTTTCCTCCCCTGCCAACTCCACTCGGCCTGAGTCCGCTCCCAAACCCTGTTTGCTGGTGTGGCATGAGGTGTGGTGTCCAGCGCCTCTGCGTCACCAGGCTGGCCAGAATTCTTGTTTTTGAACAATGTATTATGTTGGTTATATTGGTTATTAATATCTTGTTGTTTTTATTTAGTGAGTTATTATCATATTCTGTTATAATGTCTTTACTACTAGTTTTTATTAATTTTTATTCTGTGGTGGTTATTTGTTAATGTGTCATCTTGTGTATTTCACCTGTGGTTTCTTGATAACTTAAAAAAAAAATTAATAATGATTATTATTAAAAAAAAAAGAAAAAGGGGAAGGTTGGAACAAGGAGGAAATGGAGAAGGCAGACATCATGAGTATTTCTGCTCAGTATTTATGGTATAGGACAAGAGTCCACTTCTAGAATGTGGACTCAAGGACAGAAGGGAGGAGGTGGGTGGAGATCATCATGGAACCAGTCACTGAGAAAAAGGTGCTAAAGGGCCTAAAAGTTCTAAAGGTTGACAAATCAAAAGGCCCAGATGGGTTACACCCTAGAGTACTAAAGGAAATGGGACAGAAGCTGACCAAACCCTTAACAGATCTCTTTTACAGCTTGCTGGAATCAGGAACAATGCCAGGAGATTTCAGAACAGCAAATTCAGTCCCCTGCATAAGAATGGGAGCATGAATGAGCCAGGGAACTACAGATCAGTGAGTCTGATGTCCATTGTTAGTAAGATACTAGAGGCCATTATAAAGGAAAGGCTGGTTGATTTCCTGGAGGCAAATATATTCCAGGACAAACCGTAAAACAAGTTCATCAGGGGAAGGTCTTTTTAGACAAATCTGACATATGTTTACAGATGGGTCAGAAAGACAGCCTGGCAAGGGCCAGGCAATGATGTACTGTACCTGGACTTTAGTAAAGCCTTTCACTGGGTCCCATGAGAAGAGATTATTACAGAACTGAAGGACTTGGGTGTGATGGACAGACAGAATTGCAGAGTGGGTCAGAAACAGGTTGGGGAGGTCACAGAGAGTCATCTACAATGGAGAATTCTCATTGGTTTGGGAAGTCACTACCAGGGTTCTTCAGGGGTTGGTCTTAGGCATGATCTTATTTAACATCTGTACTGTATTTACAACATTGGGGAAGGGATTCAGGGAAATGTCTGCCTCTTTGCAGACAACACAAAACTCTGCAGAAAAGTAGACAGCAAGAAGTGTATATGAACAAAGAGGGAAAATCTGGGGCAGCTGGAGAAGTAGCAAAAGTCTGGCAGCTGTCATGTAATGCAAAAAAGTTTAAAGCCATGCACATTAGGGCATGGAACAACCCAAAGGAGTGCAGGATTGGGATGTGGTGTTGGAAAAGAAAACAGAGGACAGAGATCTTGTGATGATAATTGCTGATAACCTAAAACAATTGATGCAGTCTAACAGAGCCATTGGAAGGGCAAATAGATTCCTGGGGTTCATAGCCAGGGGCATCAGCAGCAGATGAAAGGAGGTGATCCTGCCCCTGTATATACCCTGATGCAGTCACACTTGGGGTACTGCAAGCAGTTCTGATGCCCACACTTGAAGGTGGTGGAAGAGCATAAATTAGCAAGGGAGGTGGTCAGAGCCAAATCAGTGGTGGGATTTAAACATAGGTGGGACACACATAGCTGTATGGGACTGGTAAAGGTAGGTAGGGAGGACAGCACAAAGGAAGGAGGAGGTAGTGACTGCTAGGGTACTAGCACCATACTGCAGGTAGGGTTAGGCAGACTGGAAGAGTCATTGGGGCCTTTTTCCTGATGTCAGTGTCAATGTTTCAATGTAATACTGCCACAGTTTCACTGATAAAATGCTAACATTGTGGAGCATTATTAAACATGTTGTCTGCCTTTGCTGGTCTCATACTTTCCTCCAATCAGTAGGACATCAAGCTTTGACAGTTACATAGCAAACCCCTGCAGGACTACATGGCCTCTTTTTCCTCTAGCTAGACCATGATAGACTCTGTGGCACAGTTTGTTCCCCTGATATCTTTTTTGTGCTCCACAGTGACACCCTTCCTCAAAATAAGAGTGTGCCAATTTTTTCTAGGTGCAGTTCTCATATTAGCCTGCATTCAAGTGAAAATTGTTCCCCTGGGAGTCTCTTATTCTTATGCTACCCAGCTCTATTGTCTGCTTGGTGACCCTCTGCATCTGACACCTGCACTGTTTTTATTTTTTTATTTTAGTCTTTGGTAACCGGGTAAGGCCCATTAGGCACAAGTGCCTGTTTTCAGGGGCAACCTGGGAGCACTGGGCAGTTAAGTGACTTGCTCAGAGTCACACAGTATGCAAGTGGAGGTTGTGAGAATCAAACTCAGGTCTGGTCTGCTGGATGTACCAAGCTTGTTCACACCTCATTCCTCTAACCTCTAGGCTATACTGCCAGCCTCTACTACACTGTTCCCTCACCTATCCTCTAGTCTAAATCCCTCAGCTTACTGTATCCATTTTCCTGACTAGTATCCCACCCCCCCATTGGTGCAGGTGCAGCCATCTTGGTGCAGACATCCTTTGTTCAAGAATCACCCTCAACTGATCAGAAGAAGAAGACCCCCCCTCTTGCAACAAACTCTTAACAAGAGGCAGTCTACCCAATGGTGTGCTGCCATTTCTACAGAGACCTAAGGATCATGAGAAAGTCAGAAAAGATCTCACTGGATTCCTTTCCTTGTAGGTACAGCCCTAGTTCTATGAATGCCGTCTTTGTGTCCTCACGACTTGTGCTCCCTATGCCATTCATACCAGTACAAACAATGGTCTGCTCCTTCCTCTAGCTGCATTACCTAATTCTGCATAGCACTCATTCAACCTTCGATGCAGGCAAGTTAATTACCCCACCTCATTTTCCTGCTGCGCTAGTATGAGGTGGGGTGGAATCCCTCTAGGTTTAACCTTACTGGAGGTGATGAATGTGTCTCACAACCTCAAACCTTTTGCAGTTACTGTGTATTTCTTATCCACCAGAAGGAGTTACTTTTTGTCATTAAAACAGCAGATACTGTGCTATCATATCTGTTAACCCCAAGACATTGTATGTGAAAAGTTTCATGGTTAAAGGGTTACCACACTGTACATTCCCATACCGTACCTTTTATCTCTTTGTCATCATTTAACTGCTTTTATAAAATGGCAAGAAAAATCTAGAAGTTTCATTGGCTGAGAGATGTCACATGACCATGCATTTTTATTTATTTATTTATTTAGTTTTTGTTTACCGGGTAAGTGCACTAGCCATAGCAATGACTATTTTCAGGCACGACCCGGGAGGATACAGAACAAAACATGGCATGAACACATCACAAATACAAGATTATACATGATCAAAACTATTGAAATACATATGACATGACAAGATTGGGTAAGTTTAACAGTTTTTTAAAGATACACAAGAAACAGAGAAACACAAAACCGTCTTGTAGATAGTGTACAGACTAACATAAATTACTGATCTGTGGTGAGAACACATTAGGTAAGTTGTAATAGGCTGTTCATAAAGATTTTATGTATGGTGGTAAGAGGGGGAAGGGAGTAAAAGTGGAACAGCCAAGGGAGGTACCATAGAGGGAGGCCTGTGAGAGGAAAGGAAAAGGGAAAAGACAGGAAAAACTGGGAAAGTACTTAGCCTTGAAAGGCACAACATAGGTGATAGAACAAAAGGAGCAGAGTAGAAGGATGAAACTGGTTAAGGGGGTTTAAAGCAAGTGCAACTGTGGGAAGTGGCAAGGTGGTTATATGGCCCTTTCTTAAAAGAAGCACAGGAGGAAGATTGATGCAGGGCAAGCGGGAGGGAGTTCCAGAACAGGGGGGCATGGCATGCAAAAGCCATAGTGCCTTTAGAAGAATAATGCCTGGGAGTGAGGACTGGTGCATTATTGGCAGATTGTAGGTCATAGTGTGGGGTAACCTTAAGGAAGAGATCCGCTAAGGGTTTCGGTATTTGTAAATGGACAGTGTTATTAATGATGGAGCCATAGGCATAAAGCCGGAGTTAAGTAGGAGGAAGCCATCCCAGATCCGAGTAAAGGAGGCAGTGGTGTTTCAACCTATGAGAGGAGGAAGTGTAGTGGCATACATTGTTATATGTGACTTCCCATTTTCGGAGGCTAGATTTGGACACAGAGGTATAGGTGGCAACCCCATAGGTGAGAGAGGGAAGGAGTTTGCCCTGGGCAAGGGCAAGCCTAACAGAGGGGGTTAGCATGTATCTGGTGCAGTATGCTATCCCAAGTTTAGAGCTGACCAGCTTGCAGGTCTGTTGAATATGCAGATCAAAGTTTAGTGATGGGTCTAGAGCTACCCCAAGATATTTAAATGAGTCAACCATCCCTAGAGTTGAACCATTACAGGAGGAGACACTAAATTTAGGCTGGGAGAGTTTAAGCTTGGCCTTAGACCCAAATAGCATAGTATGGGTTTTGGACTCATTTAGAACAAGCCTATGGCTGGTTAGCCATTGACAGATTTGCAGAAAGTCAGTAGAGAGTGTTTGGTTGATGACATCAATGCTTCTGTCACTAGTGTAAAGAACAATATCATCAGCATATAGCAGTGAACCAGTCCCTTTGATGTTTGTGGTGATATTAATGATGAAGATGGAGAAAAGCAGAGGACTGACCCTTGCGGCACCCCTATGTTGATGGAGGTTTTGTCAGAGTAGCTGGAGTTATATTTAACAGTTTGAACCCTGCCTGAGAGGTAGCTGCCAAACCACCTAACAACGTTTTGAGAGAAACCAAGTGACTCAAGGGAGGTTAGGAGGATGGAGTGGTCAACAAGGTCAAATGCCTTGGTCATATCAATGAAAATAGCCCCCATGTGAAGGCCAGCATCCATAGTCATAAGGGTGTCCGATGTAAATTTGAGGAGGGCAGTAGTAGTGCTATGACCCTTGCAAAAGCCATGCTGGGCTGGGGTAAGAAGGTCATATTTCAGCAGGAAATCAATCATTTGAGTAGCTACCAGCTTCTCAAGAATTTTATTGAGAACAGATAGGATGGCCATGGGACGGTAATTTGTGGGGTCTTTGCGATCACCTTTTTTGAATACAGAAGAAATCCTAACAATCTTCCATAAATCCAGGATATAGCACTGGGGCAGGGATAATGTGAACATATTGGCTAGGGGACCAGCAATGAAGGGGGCAGCTAGCTTTAGGAGCTTATGTTCGAGGTTGTCAGAACCAGTAGCAGTGTAGTCAGAGATTTTATACAGTAACTCGATTACTTCTCGCCTGGTGACAGCCTTGAAAAAGAAATGTGGACCATTGGCAGGGGATGAGGAGGGAATATTTGACTGGATGGGGAAGGTGGAGGTGTAAGTGGATAAATTTGAGAACTTGTCATTGAAGAAATTTGTGATAGTAAGATGATTGTTGCAATGGACCCCATTTAGTATCATGTCAGTAGGGGCTGCTGCAGGATTTAGGCTGAGGAAGAATTTTATGTGGGACCAGAATTTTTCTGAGTCACTAGAGGAGTTTGCTAGTAATTCTTTACAGTAAGAGCTTTTAGCCTTTTTGATGTCCTTTCTACAGGAATTGCGCAGGGCCCTATAAGTATTTAGGTCAGAGGCCAGCCCTGATTTCTTGTACTGGAGCCAGCTTTTATCTCTATGTTTTAATTTAGCAAGAAGATCAGATTTTAGCCAGCAGGTTTGTCTATTTTTTACCCTACGAGTTACTAATTTGCAGTGCTTGTCTTGAAGAGTAAGGAAGTGAGTTATGAATAGGTTAAGAGAGGTTTGAGCATCATTAGACATTAGGAAGGAGGACCAATCAGTGAAAGCAATGTCATGTATGAAAAGTCTGGAGTTGAAGGTCGCATAGTTGCAGAAAGTGATGAGATGGGCTTTCGATGGAGTAGGCTTGCTTTTACCCCAGATACAGTAGATAGGGGAGTGGTCTGTGATGGCATCAGGTAATATACCAGAAGCAACGATGTTTCCAGGGTGGCTGGTCATAATCCAGTCCAGCAGCTTGCTCGTATTGGAGCGTGTTTTTTTCCTGGTGGTATCACATATGTAGGTTAAAACTTTGCAATCTTGCTGGTAATGCAGATTAAGCAGCCCCCAACCAATGTATTTGTTTAGGTCCCCAAGTATGAGGACCTCAGGTTTACCAACAAGGTTGGAGGTCTGGTCTAGCAACTCTTCCAATCCTTTTTGGCTGTTTGATGGTGGGTTGTAGGTGCAGGTAATATGGAGTTTTTCAGTACCCAAGGTAAGAAGAGTATGAAGTATTTCACAGTGCGCAAGGTGAGGTGATGCAATGGCAGTGAGACATAGACGGTTCTTGAAATAGACAGCAGTACCACCCCCTCGTTTGGGGGAAGGTCTATCATGTCTCAGAAGGTTATAGCATTAGATCACTATAAATACATGGTCAGGTGCTGAATCTCATTTTCCTCCCCTAAATTTGGGATGGGAGCAGGTGCATCCCCCCAACTCAATGAATATGCCTATATAAACTTTTGATTATGCTTATTTTCACTATTAGTAGTAGTACTCCTCTGTTGCTGTCCATTTGCTGATCATTGACAAGCTGCTTGTTCCTGAAAGCATCACTAAGAGTGAAAACACAGCATCATACATACTTATTACACCCATTACTCACTTATGCATGTCTGTCTGCTTATTTAGAGTTCGATAAACAGGAAGCAGCAAAGTAGAGAAATGTCACATTTGCCATCAATTTGCTTTGAAACTGGAGTGACAGAGCAGGAAATTGTTCTTGTTGCTGCTTGTTTTAGACATTATTCAGATGTGCAGGATAGAATTAAATGCTACTTTATAAATGACTGCTGTGATATCATGTTTAAACTGATAACGCTTCTCCCAGACACAAGTGAGTTTTCAACCATCAGGAAATGTATGCACACAATAGTTTCAGAGAACAATAATTAATGATAACAAGCAAAACCAAAACTAAAATTTTTATCCCCATCAGCTATAGAAATGGCATTGACTGGGGACATGGAAACAGGTAAAATCTATGATAAGTGAAGATGCAGTTCTCTTTTAAGAAAACCTGCATTGAAGAACACATGCACAATTTTACCTGAGACAATGCCATCCAAGATTTTTTGTTTTAGGAATTCATTATTAATAATTTGCATATTCATATGAATTACTATTGGATTGTAAATGGTATTTTTTAAGCTGAAATCTAGACACTATTCAAAAGTTTTAATGTTGCTTTGCACTTGGCTCCCTGTTTAAGACAGATTAATGTCTTTTCCATCTCCACAGGGTAATATAAGCATTGGCATATTTTCTGCATCAGTAAGTTCCTTTTTGCACTGCATCTTCTTGTTTTTCATGGTGTTAAAGGGGAACAGTCAGCACTAAGAGCCCCACATAACAGTGTGTGGCTGGTCGTAATCCGCACGTTGTCTGCAAAAGCATTTTTTTTTTTACTTACTGTTTACTGCAGTGTAGTAGATTGTATCAGACTGATTCTGTTGACCTACAAGTTTACATTTTCTGTAATCAGAAATCCCAGAGTCTCATGCAGCTGACATTAGAACAGGTCTGCATCAGTGGAACATTCAGTAGCCTGCAGCGCATGTTACAGTTTTTACATGGTCTGATCTTTTGTTTTCTGGTCCCGCTGTCCTTGCAGAGCTAAGTAAAGTCACAGAGGACTGCACATAGCCCTGGGAGAACACTGGGACTGGCAAACATTTGATCTGAGCTTGAAAAATCTTTAACATCCACTGCAAGCTATTGAATCTCCCACTTCTGCAGCCCTGCTCTAATGTCAGCTGCAGGAGATTCTGGGACTTCTGGTTACAGGAGATGTAAGTTTGGAACTCAACAGAATCAGCCTGATAAATCTGCCATACTGCTGTAAACAGTAAGTAAAAATGTTTTTTTTTCACACAAAATGCAAATTGGGACCAGCTCCACACTTGGGTATGGGGCTCTTAATGCTGACAGTTTCCCTTTATTTAGGCCCCAAGAGGTCACTTTTTTGAAAAACTAATACTGCATTATTTGAAATCTAGGGAAAAAAGCTATCTACAGTCATATTGTAATATCTATTTATTTTTTTCCAGTGGGAAGAAATAAGCGGAGTGGATGAAAACTATAAGCCTATTCGTACCTATCAGGTTTGCAATGTGATGGAGCCAAACCAAAACAACTGGCTGCAGACAGGCTGGATCATGAGACGTAATGGCCAAAGAATCTTTATTGAGCTAAAATTCACGCTGAGGGATTGTAACAGCATTCCTGGTGTCGTGGGAACATGCAAGGAGACTTTTAATCTTTACTACATTGAATCAGACTCTGACCTGGGCAGAAACATCAAAGAGAGCAAGTACATTAAAATCGATACAATAGCTGCAGACGAAAGCTTCACACAAGGTGATCTGGGAGAACGCAAAATGAAGTTGAACACAGAAGTGAGGGAAATTGGACATCTTAACAAGAAAGGCTTCCATCTGGGATTTCAAGATGTTGGGGCCTGTGTTGCCCTTGTTTCAGTGCGGGTCTATTACAAAAAGTGTCTTTCTACTCTGCAAAATTTGGCTGTTTTCCCAGACACTGTCGCAGAGGCAGCCTTTGCAACACTAGTGGAAGTAAGAGGGACATGTGTCAATAATTCAGAAGTGGACATGGGTAACCCTCCCAGGATGCACTGCAGTGCAGAAGGGGAATGGCTGGTTCCTATTGGGAAATGTTCTTGTAGTGCTGGTTACGAGGAAAAAGATGGGGACTGCAAAGGTAAATGTGGCAGTTATATAATTTTGCTAAGATTAATGGTGTTGAAGCGGCCTTTCTTAATCTTTTAATTTTCATAAAGATAACAAGCTTCACTGCGACATTTTACACACTTTACCAGAAACTGATTAATATTAGTTTATCAACACTTATGATTCAAAGGAAGAGAATTTGCATGTTTGGCTAGTGAGAAGGAAAGGCCTAAAAACAGTATGGCAAGAATAAAATGAAGTTGTGCTTACCATGTGCATCCTCAGTATTTCATGCATGTTTCGTAAAAGAATCCCTGCCAAAGCAGCCTGATGCAATTTTCAAAACAGGAATGCACCCAATCTGTGAGACCATACAGCTGCCAAAGTTTGCATCCAGACAGACACTTTGGTGGTAAAAAATGATGCAAATCACATTTGAGCCGTTTTTTGTGTTGCCACAAATTGTGATTTTTTTATTGCAAACAGAAGCATCTTTTGGAAATGTATTTATTTACTTTTTTTATATAGCAACTGCTGCTGCTTGCATCCTTGTTGCTTTAAATAGCAGCAGGGAAGCAATGGTGAATTTGGAATGCATGGGTGCACTCAGGTGGATGCAGCCACAGCCGCAGGTATAGCATGCATTTTTGTCTGCACCCAACACCTGTGAAAACCCAGCCTAACAAGTTTTGCAAGCACAGAAGAGCCTGGCCATTACTGATCCAATTATGGCATTTTGTAGTTTTTGTACTGAAATGTAAGCCCAGTAACATTTGCAGAATTGGTTTGGATTGATAAGTAAGTAATTCTGTTGATGATGGAGGATGATAAAGCCAAAGACATTGCTCACTGGGCGTGATATTGTCATAATGTAATCTTTTATTCCAAAACTGATGCTATTGGTTCATTTAGGTTGAGCCAGTGCTGAATTTGTATATGGTAAATGTGCTAAAATTCTACACTTTTATCTTCTGTATGGGACAGTTAACTTTTCAAGACTACTTCTGGATCACTTTTGCCAGTTAATTAAACAGTTATCTCTCCCTTTCCAGATGTCCTGAGCTAGTCCCGTGATCATGCTTCTGCTACCCTGATCTTTTTTGACCTTCCTCCTCCCTCCCCAGACATTTTTTTTGTTTATAATGAAATAATTTCAAGCTCCTGGCACAGTGCCAGATGTTGACTGATTAAAAAAAAAAAAAAAATCGGACTGAAGGACCAGAGGAGAGTGGAAGAGGATGGGACTGACTGGGGTGAGAGTGGGGTGGTGGAGGCATGTATCATATCATTACTGGGAGCCTTCTAAACCCTATCATGACCTGACGTGTCTTTGAAGAAGTGCCAAAACCAAACTGAGAATAGGGTTTCTAAACTGAAGTCAAAGCATTGTTGACAGTTTCTGCATTTGCACACCCATAACGTCAAGTTTGCATTCTGGTGTGGTACAAAACCGAGATGATATCACACCGTGTTTCTTACATGTGACAAGAGTGATAATTATCGAAATAATAATTTCTAAACACTGAATATAAAAGTTTCCTTTCTGATAGATCAACTAAAAACTAAATAACATTTTGTTTGACACCAGCAGTTTTGATTACATAGGGGTTAAAATGTTATAAAGCTGGCTTACCTGTGTCAAATGAAACATGTAATACAGCCCAGGGCAGTTCATGACACATTTCAATGAAAATGCAGTAAAAATGCATAAAAGCACAGTACACTAAACCAACATTTTATTTCCAGAATGTTTTCCACAAAAAATTGAGAAATATGAAAATGTAAGTCTCCATCCCGTAGAATGATTGTTAATTATATGGATTCATGTTCAGTGTTGCTATGTACTGTATATAATCACAAAATGGCATCAGATAACGTATTGTGTCTCAGGTGTTAGGGATATGTGAGTACATTCTCATGAAATTCAGTGAGTATTCACACTAGGGATCCCCAAATATTTAAATATATCTAATTAGTACTTGGCATTTGGTCAAAATAGGGTTAAAATTCTTTACATGTTATTTACAGTATATGTTGGCCCAGAGGAGGAGCGGTTGCATTTCTGACCCCCATGTCAGTGACCCAGGTTCAGGAATGGATGCATGTCACTCAGTGGGCAAGGTTAAGGAGGATCAAGCACCCAATGGCAGCTCTCCTTCCTTGGGGAGGGGGGACACCAGAACAAGAAGAATCAGCATTTATGTAGCACTTTTCATACACATACACAGTGTATCCCAAAGCACTTTACAAGCAATGCTAGACTGGTAGTGAAGTGACTGAATGTGAAGTGTCAGCCATATCACACATCAATACCCACACACAGTCTGGACAATTGCATGAACTGGTTTTATGGGAAGGGGAATGTTGGCCAGGACACCAGGAATGTTCCTTAAACTTTGCAAAGAATGCCCCGAGTCCTTTTACTTCCACCTGGACACCCACCAGGACAGCACCAGAATGGGTAGAAGGGACCTCGGGTAAACGTCTCCTCCAAAGGACAGCACACCCCAGCAGTACAGCACCTCCCAATACTGCATTTGAGTGCCAACATTTTAGGTACAAGTCCAATCCTGGTGTGGCATGAGAACCCATGACTTTCTGGTCCACAGGTGGATGTGCTACCAACTGAGCCATGCTGACACCACTGACAAGGTCCTGTTGCAAGGACTCCCACCTGGTGGGGGCTGGGCAGCAGTGCAGAGGGCATGCAGGCAATCAAGTGGTGGCGATGGAGTGTGATGTGCTGGCACACACGTCCTAATGCTCCAGCTCAAGGGAGAAAACCTTGAGGAAATATGTATAGATAAATATAGATACACATATATATATATATATATGTACAGTATATATATATATATTTTATTTTTAATTTTTTTGGTGACTGGTTAAGGCCCACCAGGCACAGGTGCCTATTTTCAGGAGTGACCCAGGAGCACTGGGGAGGTTAAGTGGCTTGCGCAGAGTCACACAGTATGCAAGTGAAGGTTATGGGAATCAAGCCCTGGTCTGCTGGATGTACCAAGTTCATTCACAACTTGTTGCTCTAACCTCTAGGCTATACTGCTAGCCAGCACCCCTCTGCAGGCTGTCTCATGACCAACACAGCTGGCCACTGACCCAATTTGTTCTGTGGAAGTTGTGGATAACTGGTAAGTCTGTGAGAAGGTCGATGACAGATCTTGGGAGAGACATCAGGCAGACTCGGGAGGAGAAAATACAAGATTAAAAAAAATTTACATATACTACCCCAGGTAGCTACGGCTAGTCCTATTGCCACCCATAGTCCTTCAGTTATTCTCACCACTCACCCCACTCCATGGTAATAATATCTTCTCAAAATACTGTGTATCCTGCCCCGCCCCCTCCCTACCTGATATGTTTATAGTAGCCTCTGTCCTCCCTAACCTGGTTCCCAGTCCTATTATCACTTATTGACTCCAATCAGAGATCAGGGGAGGGGGTGTAAACTTCATAATGGGCATTGGCCCACTAAATAGGTTTAGGGCCAAAGCAGTCAGACATGGGAAGATAGAGATTTGGATGAGTTTAGTGGAGGAAGGGACTGAGGGTGATGGTGAAAAGGCAGAGATACTAAACAAATATTTTTGCTCAGTATTAACAAATGAAGAGGGGGAGGTACCTAAAACAAACAATAGAAACACTCTGGATACAGAAGTTGATACCAGCCCATTTACAGAAAAAAGGGTTCTGAAAGAACTCTTAAAACTGAAAGTGGACAAAGCAATGGGGCCTGATGGGATTCATCCCAGAATTCTAAAAGAACTAAGGGTAGAACTAGTGACACCACTGACTACCCTCTTTAACAAATCATGGGAGGATGGGGTGGTACCTGAGGACTGGAGGAGGGCAGATGTGATTCTCCTTCACAAAAGTGGGAGCAGGGCAGAAGCAGGAAACTACAGGCCTGTTAGTTTAACCTCAGTGATAGGGAAAATGATGGAATCACTTCTGAAGGAAAGAATTGTCGAGTACCTAGAGGCCAGAGGGGCACAGGAGCCAAGGCAGCATGGATTCACAGTGGGAAGGCCATGCCAGATTAATCTAATAGATTTCTTTGATTGAAACATAGAAACATAGACTTTGACGGCAGATAAGGACCGCTAGGCCCATCTAGTCTGCCCATTTCCCTACCTACAGGATAGGCCGCAGATCCTATTTAACCAACAGCCTATATCTTCCTGCCCCCCACAAGAATTGCCTTATGTCTGTCCCATGCATTCTTGAATTCTCCCACAGTTTTAGACTCCACAACTTCCTCAGGAAGGCTGTTCCATGCATCCACTACCCTCTCTGTGAAATAATACTTCCTCACATTGCCCCTGAACCGCCTCCTTCTATCTTTAAATTGTGTCCCTTGTTCTTGCAAGTCTCTTTTCTGAAAGATGCTACCCTCTTGGACTTTGTTGATTCCCTTGAGGTACTTGAAAGTTTCTATCATGTCCCCTTCCTCCTTCTTTCCTCAAGGGTATACATATTAAGCTCCTTTAGTCTCTCCTCATACGGCTTCTCTTGCAGACCCTGCACCATTTTAGTTGCCCTCCTCTGGACTGCCTCTATCCTGTCTATGTCCTTGCAGAGATGGGGTCTCCAGAACTGGACACAGTATTCCAGATGGGGTCTCACCAACTGTCTGTACAGAGGGATAACAACTTCCTGTTTTCTGCTGCTGATGCCTCTCCCTATACATCCCAGTATCCCCCTGCCCTCCCTACTGCCTTCTCACATTGCTTGCTAACCTTAAGGTCATCTGACATGATTACCCCCAGGTCCCTTTCCTGTTTTGTTGTTGTTACTACCTCCCCACCCATTGTGTATTCTTCCCCTGGGTTCTTGTTTCCCAGGTGCAATATTTTGCACTTTTTGCATTGAATCCTAGCTGCCATACGTCAGACCATTCCTCCAACCTTGCCAAGTCCCTTTTCATCCTTTCCATGCCTCCTGTGTATCAACCCTGTTGCAGATCTTTGTGTCACCTGCAAAAGGCATACTTTTCCTTCCAGTCCCTCTGCAATGCCACTGATGAAGACATTAAAAGGACTGGACCCAATACTGAACCCTCACGGTACCCCACTAGTAACCGCCCTTTCTTCAGAGTGGACTCCATTTACAATTACCTTCTGTGTCCTGTTGTCCAGCCAATGTTTTACCTAGGCTACCACCCTGGGACCCACTCCCAGGCTGGTTAATTTGACTAATAATCTTTGTGTGGCACTGTCAAATGCCTTGCTAAAGTCTAGGTAGGCCATGTCCACAGCCCCTCCCTGGTCTACTGCTTTTGGTCACCCAGTCAAAGAAATCTATTAGATTCGTCTGACATGACCTTCCCGCTGTGAACCCATGCTGCCTTGGATCCTGTGCTCCACTGACCTCTAGGTACTCAACTATTCTTTCCTTCAGAAGTGACTCCATCACTTTCCCTACCACAGAGGTCAGACTGACAGGTCTGTAGTTTCCTGCCTCTGTCTTGGTCCCACTTTTGTGAAGGGGAATCACATCCGCCTTCCTCCAGTCCTCGGTACCACACCATCCTCCCATGATTTATTAAAAAGAGTAGCAGTGGTTTCACTAGTTCCTTCCTTAATTCTTTTAGAATTCTGGGGTGAATTCCATCAGGACCCATTGCTTTGTCCACCTTCAGTTTTAGGAGTTCTTGCAGAACCCTTTCTTCTGTGAAAGGACTGGGATCGACCCCCATATCAAGAGTGCTTCTGTTAATTGGATTAGGCACTTCTCCCTCCTCTTTTGTGAATACTGAGCAGAAATATTCGTTCAGTATTCCTGCTTTTTCACTGTCCCCCTCTGCCCACCCACTTGCTTATTCTATTCAGCCTCACTATCCCTCCTTTGTCTTTCTCCGCTGATGTACCTATAAAAGGTTTTATCCCCTTCTTAACTGAGTTGGCTATCTTTTCCTCAGTTTGGGCCTTGCTATTCTGACTTCCCTCCCTGCTTCTTTCTGCCTTAACTGGTACAGCTCTCTGTCCTGCTCCTTCTGTGTTTCCTTATACTTCTGGAATGCTATCTTTTCTTCCTGACTTTCCAGCCACCTCTCTTGAGAACCATAGTGGCTTTTTCTTTCGCTTTGATTTGTTTATTTACTTCACACAAAGGCTTGTTGCCTCTGTGATGGCAGTTTTGATAATTCCCCATTGTTGCTCCACACCTCCTTCTAGCCTGTTTGCTAGTGCTTTCTGAGGCACTCTCCCATCTTGCCAAAGTCAGCCCTCCTAAAGTCCAGTACCCTCACTTTTGTATGGCTTGACTCTGTAGCTGAGTTTAATGTGAACCACACTGTTTGATGGTCACTTGTCCCCAGATGGCAACCCACTTCTAGATCTAGATCCTCTCACTGCCCCCGTTTGAGAGTACGAGGTCTAAGATTGCTCCCTCACGAGTGGGTTCTGAAACTAGCTGTCTAATGCCTGCCACCTGTAGGGCGTCAAGAATGGCCCTGCTCTTGAATGTCGCTGCAGCAAATGTGCTCCAGTTAACATCTGGCATATTCAGGTCTCCCATCAACAGTATCTCCCCTTTCTCTGCCATTCTAAGAATGCCTTCCATCATATCCTTGTCCATTCCTTCCCCCTGACATGGGGGTCTGTACACAACCCTGTGCGGTTGTGGTGCCCTTTCCAGTCTCCAAGGTGACCCACAGTGCCTCCTCCTCCCTGTTTACTCTTTTGTTCAGTTGCTTTTATCCCTTCCTTTACATAGAGAGCTACTCCTCCCCCTCTTCTCCCCTGCCTGTCTCTCCTGTAGGTTATGTAACCTGGTATGTTAACATCCCAGTCATGATTCTCTGTGTACCATGTTTCTGTGACTGCTACGATATCAAGGCATCCCTCTTCCATTAAGGCCACCAGCTCAGGGAGCTTGTTGCCCAGACTACGGGCATTGGTACTCATTACCCTCCATTTCCTGATGGCCTTACCCCCTTTTGCCCCATCCCTGTCCTTCTTGTCTTTGATCACTGTGACTTTGTCAGTGTGATTGGGTGACCAAAGTAGTAGATCAGGGAGGGGCTGTGGACATGGCCTACCTAGACTTTAGCAAGGCATTTGACTCAGTCCCACAAAAAGATTAATATACAAGTTAACCAGCCTGTGAGTGGGTCCCAAGGTGATAGCCTGGGTAAAGAATTGGCTGGAGAATAGGACACAGAGGGTAATAGTAGATGGAGTCCACTCTGAAGAAAGGGGGGTTAACTAGTGGGGTACCGTAGGGTTCAGTATTAGGACCGGTCCTCTTCAATGTCTTTATAAGCAACATTGCAGAGGCACTGGAAGGAAAAGTATGTCTCTTTGCAGATGACACAAAGATCTGCAACAGGGTTGATGCTCAAGGTGGGGTGGAAAGGATGAGAAGGGACATGGCAAGGTTAGAGGAATGGTCAAATGTATGGCAGCATAGATTCAATGCTAAGAAGTGCAAGGTAATGTACCTGGGAAACAAAAATCCAGGGGAAGAGTACACAATGGGGGGTGAGATACTAACAACAACAAAAATGGAAAGGGACCTAGGAGTAGTCATATCAGATGACTTAAAGGTGGGCAAGCAATGTGAGAGGGCAGTAAGGAGGGTTGGGGGGATACTGGGATGCATATTGAGGGGCATCACCAGTAGAAAACAGGAAGTTGTTATCCCTCTGTTCAGACAGCTGGTGAGACCCCATCTGGAGTACCGTGTGCAGTTCTGGAAACCTAATCTCCGCAAGGACATAGACATGATGGAAGCTGTCCTGAGGAGGGCAACTAAAATGGTGCAGGGTCTGCACCAGAAGACATATGAAGAGAGACTAAAGGAGCTTAATATGTATTGCCTCGAGGAAAGGAGGAAGAGGGGAGACATACTAACATACTAAAATGCCAGCAGAATAGGCCTAACGGTCTTTCGCGTCTGCTCGTTTGGTCAGCCCCCACCCTGGGAGCTGACCTTGCTGCCCCCTCGCCTTCTCTGGCTTCTCCCTTCCCAGTTCCGGATATTCTCACTGCATTGGATTTTCATTCTAGAAACCTTCCCCTGTACCTGTCCCACCCCCTCTTGAACCCCTCCACCATCTCTGCCTCCACCAGCTCCCTAGGCAGTACATTCCATGGCTCCACCACCCTCTCAGTGAAGTAGCACCTCCTCCTTTCTCCCCTGAATCTTCCCCCCTCCAACTTCCACCTATGCCCTCTAGTGGCCTCCTTCTCCTTCCTTCGAAGCACCTGACTGCTCCTCCCCTATTTACCCCCTTCATGTACCTGAAGACTCTCATCCATGTCCCCCGGTCCCTTCTCTCTTCCAATGTGTACATATTTAGCTCTTCAAGCCTCTCCTCATAGGTCCTGTCCCCAAGCCCCAAATCATTTTGGTTGCCTCCTCTGGACCCTCTGCAGGAGTTTAATGTCCCTCTTAAAGTGTGGCCTCCAAAACTGCAAGCAGTATCGAGGTGCGGCCTCACCAAGCAGTGTATGCAGAGGGAGTATCACTTCCTCCTTCTGGAGGTGATCCCTAGTGATGCATCCCAGCATCCTGTTGACCTTGGCTGCTGCCCTCCTACAAGTCTCTGGGTTGTTCATCTTGACATCCACCACCACCTCCAGGTCCCTCTCAGCCATTGAGACTTGTAGCATCCCCGGGTGTACACTTGGCCGGGTTCTGTCCCCAGGTGCAGTACCTTGCATTTCCCTGCATTGAACCTCAGCTTCCACTTTCTAGACCATCTTTCCAGAGCCTCCAGGTCCCCCTGTAGGGCCACCCTCCCCTCCTCCCCATCCACCACCACCCCAGTTTTGAGTCATCTGCAAAGAGACTCATCTCACTCCTGATACCTGTCCTTATGTCGGAGACATAGGCGTTGAACAGGAGGGGCTCAAGGACTGATCCCTGTGGGACCCCACTAATGAGCCACCTTGGGGATGAGACTATCCCACCAACTACGACCCTCTGGGTCCGGTCCTGGAGCCAGTTGCCCATCCATCTGATCATCTGGTTCCCCACCCCCATTTCTCCCAGCTTATCCAACAGGCCCACATGAGGAACAGTGTCAAATGCCTTGCAGAAGTCTAGAAAGAGGACGTCCACTGGTCTACAGAGGTCTAAGGCCCTTGTCACCCAGTCATAGAACTCCACAAGGTTTGTCTGACATGATTTCCCCGGGACAAATCCATGCTGTCTATCGTCCAGGCACCCTGACTTTTCTAGGTCCCCCCCAGCCTCTCCTTGACAATGCCCTCCATCACCTTGCCCACCACCGATGTCAGGCTGACAGGCCTGTAGTTCCCTGCCACCTCCCTTGATCCCCCCTTGTGGATAGGCACTATATGCGCCACCTTCCAGTCTTGGGGCACCCACCCTGTCCTCAGAGAGATGGTGAAAAGTTCCACCAGGGGTTTTGCCAGGACATCCGCAAGTTCCTTCAGCACTCTGGGATGTAATTTATCCAGCACCAGTGCTTTCTCCGTCTTAAGGGACCTGAGGGCTTCCCTCACTCTCTCTGCTGTGATTTCCACTTCTGCTACTTCTTCTCCTTGCTTAGCCCTCCCCCCTCCTGCCAGTGATGCCTCCCCCTCTCCCCAGACCCGCCGATCGGTAAGGGTCCCCCTTCCTCAGTATCACTGTTTCCTCCCATGTATGATGCAGCACCCCCATTTTCCTTGGTGAAAACTGAGGTGAAGTACTCATTTAGTACCTCAGCCTGCTCCCCCGGGTCTTGTGCCCATCTCTCCCCCATTTTCATCATGCTAATCTGCCCCTTCACCCTTCATCTTTCCTCAATGTATCTAAAGAACCCCTTGTACCCTCTCCTAATTTCCCTGGCCAGGTTCTGCTCCTTCCTTGCCTTAGCCGCCCTTACCACCCTAGTGGCCCTTCTAGCCATCAGCTCATACTCCCCTCGATCCCTTTCACTCCTTGAGCACTTGAATCACCTATAGGCTGCCTTCTTTCCCTGCACCACCTCATGGACCTCCCTGGTCCACCAGCAGGGTTTTCGAGCCCTACCGCATTTTCGTCTTACTCTTGCACAGGTGCTGGTAGCATCCTGCACCCCTCTCCTGATGATTCACCACCTACTATCTGCGTCCATTTCTGACCCAATCCCATCCAAATGCTCCTTAAGGATCCTTCCCATTTCCTTAAAATCCACCCCCCCTGAAGTCAGTTACCTCCGTCTTTGTGCAGCCTTCTACCCCTCCTAGGTCCAGGCAGAACCAGACTGTGGCATGGTCACTCCCCGCCAATGGGTCCCTTACCTCCAGGCCCCCAATCTGGTCACTGTCTGCCAGGACTACATCCAGTTCCCGCGCCTCCCTGGTCGGCTCCCCCACCTGCTGAGTTAGGAACGCGTCTTGAAAGACATCCAACAACCTCTTTTCCCTGGCCACCGATGATGTCATAGTCTCCCAGTCTGTTCTTGGAATGTTTAAGTCCCCCAACACCACCACCCTTCCCCTGCCTAGTCTGCAGTGTCTCCCAACATCTGCCACCAGATAATAGAAACTTTCAAGTACCTCTAGGGAATCAACAAAGTCCAAGAGGGTAGCATATTTCAAAAGAAGAGGTGTACAAGAACAAGGGGGCACAATTTGAAGATGGGAGGGTGGCTCAGGGGTAATGTAAGGAAGTATTTTTTCACAGAGAGGGTAATGGATGCATGGAATGGTCTTCCAGAGGAGGTTGTGGAGTCAAAAACAGTGGTGGACTTCAAGCATACATGGGACAGTCATAAGGCAATTCTAGGGGTGGGGTAGGAAGAAGTAGGCTGCTGGTTAACTAGGATCTGCAGCTTATCCATCAGGTAGGGAAATGGGCAGACTGGGTGGGCCAAGCAGTCCTTATCTGCTTTCAAATTCTATGTTTCAATGACAAGTGAACTGCTGAGTGCTAGGCAGTTCCATTTGGAGACCACCATTACTCCTCCTTATCATGTATCTGGGCTTGAAGAAAGTAGAAGGCCCTTAAGGCTCCGGTTATTCCTGTTGATGGTCCATCTGAAGATCAAGTTTTGGAGGGGAAGGATTTTGAAAATGCATTTTGTCTTGGAAAGGCCGTCAGAATGCCAGATTCTTTGTGAAAGTATAGGAGAACAAAGGAGGGGATTTGGAGATGGCTGTGAAGAGTGAAGTGGCCGTGGGACGAGCCTGCTCCAACTGGGGTGGCTGTGGAAGGATTTTATTTTCTGTTTTTTTTTTCAGATCAAGAACCCCAAATAGGGCTTGATATTCATCAATTGGATCCAAATCATCTGTTATTTATGGCATTTGGGAATTATTATTCATTATTTGCCAGCCTTAACAGGTATACAACAACGTTAATTTGGATCCCCTACTGAATCTGGCTACCTAACATATACCCGAATTAGCCCAACAGAGAAGTGTATTACTTGTTTGTAAGCCTTCAAACAGTGCATGTTTAATTGACTTAAGAGGGAGAACAAACTGTCTTTTTAGAGAAATCTTACAGTAGCTACTCATTTAAACATTTCTGTATATTTCAATCCTACTATAACTTATTGGGCCTAGGATTTATAGATTTTATTATATGCAAAGTACCCAGAATTTAAAATGTAAAAGGCTAGACAAGCCTTTGCCTTCCTTACCAAGCAGTTTATGATGGGAACCAGCTAACCTCTGTAGCTACATTAGCTGACTGAAACTATGAACATTTTTAAAATGATTTATATACTGAAGCAACATAAAATGTAATGTTATACACCCATACGCAATCAATCTAGTTACATTGACAATCAACAAACATGATGTTTTCTGTAATAATTCAGCTGCTTGCAGTAGGTTATCCATTTAGGTAATTTGATTATAAACTCTGACTGTCTAAGTTTGCAATGTGTGATTATAGCTGCTGTTGCTGTTTGTTCATCATCCCAAGAGAATTTAGTGAAAGGTCACTAAATACAAAAAGATGTAGTGTGTATACAGGTATTTATTGTATAGGTAGTATGTATGCGTCTGCAAAACAAGGTGGTGCTGGCTCAGTCCACTCTTCCTACAACTTTTGGAGAGCGTGCATAGCAGTCTTCTTGAGTAGTGTTTTAACCAAACCTCACCCACATTCAGTAGCATCCTTGTGTAGTGACATAAACAGAACTCATGCCCATTCAGTAGACTCCTTGTGCAGTGATGTAAACAGAACTTGTCCACATTCTGTAGCTTAATTGTGCAGTGATAGAAACAACTTCACCCACATTTAGCAACCTCCATGTGTTTTGCTGTAAATAGAACTCATCCACACATCCCATTCACTAAAAGTTCCACCAATAGATTAACCTGCTTCAATGTCAGTTTGCATCTTTATCTCTCCCCCCACCCCCCAACACACACCTACACACACTCCAGGATGAGGCTGAAAATAGGCAGAATTTCCTAGCGTTCCTTTCATAGTAAGAAAAAAATTAAAAATAAAAAAGCAGCATCCCGGTGTAGTGATATAAATGGAACTCATACACATTCAACACGCTCCTTGTAAAGGGTAACAAACAGAACTCACCTACATTGAGCAGGCTCCTTGTGTAATGCTGTAAATTGAACTCACCCACATTCAGCAGGATCCTTGTGTAATGTTGTAAACTGAACACACCCACATTCAGCAGCCTCATTGTGTAATGTTGTAAACTGAAATCACCCACATTCAGCAGCCTCATTGTGTAATGTTGTAAACTGAAATCACCCACATTCAGCAGCCTCATTGTGTAATGTTGTAAACTGAAATCACCCACATTCAGCAGCCTCATTGTGCAGTGATGTAAACAGAAATATTCAGATGTTAGTGGTTGCAAACTGAGGTTGCATGAGTTGACATGCTGGTGAGACCCATGCACACAGCATGGCATTGTGCCAGTCACATGGTGCTATAACATGCTGCAAGTGTCAGGAATGGGTGGTGCTGCCCAGAACTTGACCCTCTCCTCCACCCGCCACTTCATGCCCACTTCTTAATGCACATTGGTATAAAGAACCCTAAAAAAGACCACTGAATGGGGGGAGGAGTAAGGGTGGTGCAGACTGTGGCAATTTGGCCACTTCATTCATATTTCTGTCATATTTTTTGTGTGATTTTGGTTATGTTTAAATTCCCCAAAAGGCCTAGAGATAAGGTGACAGAAAGATGTCCATTTTTTTTAAAAGGTTACATGGGAAGGATGTGTATTCCAGAGTCTGGGAAAGGCTTGCTTAGCAGGAAACTGAAATTACATTTCAAAGGGGTTTTCCAGGAAAGCTGATCAAAAGGTAAAGGTGTCATAAGGACAGGAGATAGAAGAACTATCTCACTGCCATAAGCTTTCTACTACAAAACAAAATACCTTGCGAACAGGATCTGAGAAACATCCATTCTGTAAGTCTATTGTGAATTCTCTTCAAGAGTCTTAATTCGTCTCCATTTAAAAGTGGCAGGAAGGATACTGTTTTTTTTTTGTTTTTATTGTGGTTCACTTCAAATTTGGGAAACAGCAAGAGAGGCCCCTTCTGACCTAAAATATAGGGCCACCAGCTACCCAAAGAGGGTCTTACAGACTACAGAGTCAGGTATATAAGCCCCCTCAAAACAGAATCTCAGTGCATTTTGCAGAAAACACTTTCTGACACACACAGAGCCAGACTCCCAAGCATACACTGAGGACCAGTGACTGCAAGAAGAACTGGGACTTTGCGGACTTCATTTATTTTCTGGACTTTTGAGTCTCCTTGGACAAGGTTGGAATTAGGCAGTTGAATTTTACAGTGCATTTTTGCATGTATGTTTTTCCAACTTTTGTTTGTTATCCCGTAACCAAATTTCTGAACGTTTTGTTTGTAAGTCTTCTATGGTAATTATTTAATAACTAGTAAAGTCACTTGCTTTTAAAAAACTGCCTGGAAGTGATTTGTGTGTGTGTGATGGGAAGGTTTATTCAATCTGTGACCAACCTGTTTTGCACTAAGGTGTCACCATAGCTACCAAAGATTAGGATACCGGAAGGGAATCTGGGTCCGAAGTAGGGGAAATACATAGGGTCTCAGGAGGGGTCTGTACAGTTTGAACTAGGTTCCTGCACCACCTGTGGTAGAAGACTCAATCAGAGTTATGAGGAGAGCCCCAAAGAGCTCGTAACATCTAGGTCCTCTCCCCAGTGCAGCAACCAAGGAGGGTTCTAATCTGGCTACAGACTTGAGACTGTATTTTACCATCACTCAGGTTAGAGAGGAAGCCCAGGGCCCTCGAGGTGAGTGCTCAGTTGTGAACTCAATGAATACTCTAGAAGGACACAGGGAGGATATTCCTGATCCCCCTCTGCCATGAATTGCACTTGGAGTGGGCAGTATGAGCTCAGCGGACCCAGCCCCCAGGAGTGGATTCAGGACACAGACAACTGAGGAAAGAGACCTCTGGGTCATCATTAGAGAAAGCCTCACATCCACTGAACAATGTAACAAAGTGGATGGGTAGTCAAACAGAATGTTGGGGGGAAGGGGAAATTGTTTAACCAGGAAAGGCACACTAAGCTGAAACTTGTTTCCAGGTGTGATCTGGGAGCACAAGGAAGTTAAGTGACTTGCTCAGGGTCACACAGTATACAAGTGAGGGCTGTGGGATTCAAACCCAGGTCTCCAGTTTTGCAGCTCAAACAGTATGTTGGGATGTATAGGAAGGTGATTTGATATGTACAGGTCCCTGGTAAGGCCACACCTGGAGTGCTGCACACAGTTCTGGACTTCACACCTTAAGGAAAATATGGACTGTATAGAGACCATACAAAGGCTTGCCGCCAAGACAATTCAGGGACAGCAGGGGCGATCATATGAAGAAAGGCTGGTGGACCTTAATTTATATACACTGGAGGCCAGGAAGAAAAGGGGGATATGATTAAGACATACCAGTTCCTGTGAGGAATCAACATGGGGGATGCAAGGACTTGATCATGAGCAGTGCGGGCACAGTTACTAGAGGATCAGGGTGTGGACTGGTGGGGGGAGATGCAAAAGGGACATGAGGAATTTCATTTTTACAGGGTGGTTGACTAGATTGGATGGATCTCTGGGTCTTTTTCTGCTGACACAGTTTATGTTTCTATGTTTCTTGGCACAGATCAAATATGTTTTTGTGTCTCTCTGTGCTCTCAACACCTTGCAGACTCCTTTGTCACCAGTGGAACTGCCCTTGCTAACCTCCACCCATCAGCATAGCAACTGCTCCCCCCCACTACTACCCTTTCCTTAGTGCACTTTGATTCTTGATCATCGCTTTGTGACCCCCCTCCTAAAACCCCATCTGACTGCTACATTTCAAACAGGCAGAGGGGGCACTAGCAACTATGATCAGAATTGCAGGGTCTCCATACCCTGTGTATAGCACTGTGGACTATTTACATTGTGACCCCTTCCCCCTTCTCTGCATAGTCACAAATGACTATGTGAATGCACTTGGAAGCGGTAGTGTCCCACTTTGAGCATTACTCAGTGGGGTCACAAGCCACATGGAGGCATAAAGTGGTCACAGCGACCGTTTTTTGCCTAAAATTGTGTCTTTGTTTTGGGCCATTAGTATTTAAGTGTAGGGTTTGTACATTTTTACAAAGCTTGGAGCAGATAATGTAGGAATGCAGGTGTGCACAATTAATCATTTTAATACTGTGATCTCCCCACCCACTCTTGCCTTTCCCCACTTCACTTCCCATTACCCACCTTGTGGTCACACCACCACTACTCCCCTGTACCTCCTGCCCGCCCAATCCCCCAGTGTGCAGACTAGACAACCTCTTGTGCCATTCCTCAGTCCACGGTACGGCCATATCCACCCTGTACCCAGGATGGTCCCATAGCCAGTAACCTCCTGAATTCATTTACTTAACAATGTCTATGTACCAAATCATTTATTGTGCCTATGTGTTCCTTGTATTGTTTGAATCTGTGTAGTCCTTTGCATTGTCTGGAGTTACTGCACTGTAATTTGAATGTCTGTGTATCAGGTCCATCTTGCAAATGAGCTTGCTCAACGATATTTCACCTGAATAAATAAAGATTTTGATTGATTGATTGATCTTGAAATCCCTGTGACAGTCCCAGTACATGGGCAGGGGATGGGCTGGGTTGTGACAACTGCCTGCCTAGGGATATAATATCCAGTATTGCAGATGGAAGGCTTTATAGCCCCTGGAAGGGTAGTTATCTAACCTAATCCACACCCTGAGTGTCTTATTGTTCTTATAAAATGGATAAACTGAGAAACAATTTAAATTACACACAGTAATAATGCCAACTTAAAAAAACCCAAGTATTTTCTTTTGCTAAAAGTAAATAGTAAAAAAGTAGTCCCTCCCCACCTGTCGGTCATCTGTTTTTCTACACATTCACTGGATGGAATGTTCCTTTATTTTGGACACAGGAATTCAAATTGCTGCAGAATTTCTTTGGCAAAATGTTCACCCCACACATGCACCTGAGTGTGTTATAGAGAGCCAAGTTCTCAGTTTTATCTGTGTAAAGATAAGCATCAGAGACTGCCCAGCCAAGTTAGTAAGGATAGAAGGGGGAATTTTCAAAGTCACCAAAGAAACTCCAGGAATTAAAACTCTGATGAGTACTTCATTTTTTTTATTGATATACTGAATGTAAGGAGGCAATCATAAGAGAAAATAATGTTTTATTATGTATTTTTTAAAATATCAGGGAGTTTTACTTTTTAGGGGCTTGTTGAAGGTTATCTGTGAGTAATGGTGGCAACTAATGTTTGTGATAGCAATCAAGGATGAGCGAAAAGTGGGTCAGGAATTCTACTGTATATGTGCTTTCCACATTCCAGATCCTACTGGTACTAATTTTACTGGGTATTAGACTGAGGTAAATGTATAACTGCCAGCCTTCCTCAAGCAATCAGCAGCTAGGATTTTCCTTACCCATTTTATAAAAAGTACTATCATGTTTAAATCAATATATTTTCATGTGTATGTGTATGTGGTGTGCACAGCATTAACACAGACTAGGGATTTAGGATTTACACATCTCTCACTGTGCTAAGAATGATTCTTGTTACAATCTGATGGTAAGCTTAATACTTCTATTGGTGATTGGCCTTAAGTAGAGGACAAGTGAGCAAAGTTCAGCCATCTTTTGTGTATAACAGCTACAGGCAGAATGAGCGCGTATAAAAATGATACTGAGTGCAGTTACAAGTCTTAAAATGACAATACAGAAATGAAAATGTCAACAATGTTTATCTAGCAGGATTATTTTATCTGACCTTCTTGCATTAGAAATGGATAGTCTGCATCCAATACTGTGGGCCATGCTGCTGTTCTGCTTATCAATGAATGTGGATGATGAGTCCTTGGCTTGAAATTTTCTGAAGCAAGAGGAAGATGTTTTTTCCTTTTATCCTACCAGGGCTACAAAAGTACCTTTCAAGTGAACCCGTTAATAGTGACACAAGGCCCCCACTGCAGCCACCACCACCAAAATAGAAATGCCCCAGTTGTTCATATTAAACAGAATCATTTGTAGAATCAGTTTATATTAATTTCTAGTGTAGATTATACATTTATAGCCATTTATTTTTTTTATTAGAGAGCTTCACATTGTCAGTAAAAAAGGTCATACAATATGTGCAAAGAAAATGCATAACCATTAATGTAAATGACAAAGAAAGCAATACAGACATATAGTTATTCCATACGTCATAAAGTTTCCTGATTGTTTAAACTTATAATATGCTTGATTTGTTCATACTGTAGTTAACCTGTAACATTATACATGTACAATGATAATATTGGAGAGAAAGAGGGATGGATATGCAGTAAATGATTTATTAAAAACTATTCAATTATTCCTCTTTGAATTGGCTATCATTTTTAAGGAGCCTATGACACCATTGTTAAATCATAGATGCAACATTTAGCTACAATTCAGCTTATTTTACATTTTCCCATAATTTGCACCCTTATTTTATTCTTTCAGAGGACATTTTCCCCAAAACATGGTCTCTTCCCGTTTATACCATTTGCTCTGGCTGCTTGCCTAGACCTGCTGTCACAGTCTTTATCACATATCACTCTGGTGCTCTGGAGATTGTGGTGATGTCATAAACAGAGGTTTAAAGGGTCAGGTGTAGACAGGTAGCCAGAGTGGATGAAGTCTAGGCGGCAGTGATCCTGATTTCATGCAACTGCCCTCAATAGTAAAGAGAAAGAGGTAAAGCGTTAGGGGAAATATATGACATATAAGCAGAATTGTGTCCAAATCCTACACACAGTTTTCCCAGTGGCACCAGTGGCTCTTTAAAAGCAATATTTAGCAGTTTCTACAGTGTAAAAGGTCTTTACTGCCTTATTGTAAAAAGAATGGTAATAATGCTACTGCTGAATTTGTCTTCCTGTATTGTGCAAGTCATCTCATCTCGTGGGTCACAATTTCACAAGGTAACCTGTAGCTTGCTAAATATTTTCTTTCTTTTAGGTCTTACATAATTCTCATGTCTCAGTGGGCCCACCTGGTTAACAAAATTAAAAATTTAAATTCAATTCTGTATGTTCACATAATATTACAGTGACACAGCTTTGGACTCAGAACTCTGAATTACCTTTTGCCCTGTCTCTAACTCTGCACCCTTTTTAAGGGGAGGTAACTGAGAATGTGTTTGTGATTCATCTTCAGGATCAGAGAAAAAAAAACGGTAAATATATTAGGAAACTGTACTGTGCGTAATAATATACTTTTACCTGGATTCTCCACAGGTAATTTAGAATCTGCTTACCTTGATACTGGTAATGTGTTTATTTTTTACATAGCAAGTATCCATCCATTGATATCGACATAAAAACAGGGACACTGCACATCTGATCCAGCCTTCGATATACAGTCCCTCCACTGAGCTGGATCAGGGTACGAAGATTATAAATTATGTGTGAAGAATCCAGTTTTTGGTATGGTATTTTTACCATGTCTTTCTCTCTGACTTAAGAAGGATCACTGGAAGGTTTGATACCTTATTTTGGACCAACATACTGTATGCCTTGTATAAAGATGGTACAGTACACAAGCTTTCGGGGCCCCATAGGTTCCTTCTTTAGGTGAATAGAAAACTGAGCAAAATATGCAGCATTTATATACACTGTGATGCAGTGTTTAAAAAACTCCTATTTTCCAAGGACCAGTATGGCTAAAATCTATCTGACTTAACCCAACACTTGCATATGTAAATCACAACTCCAGTGAGTGAGAGCGTCAACACTCCCTTCCTTGTATGAATCAGCTTCAGGGTTGTCAGTCCAAATATGAAGTTTATGGCAAGTTGTAATAGGCTTAGAGTCCTGGGCATAGCACTGTAGCACTGAAGCTATCCTTGTTAGTATAGTGTATGATTAGTGACTACTGTGTATGGAAATCTATACTGTACACTCAGAAATCCTGTACTTGTGTCATCAGAACTATTTTACAATGACTTGTGAAAGATGTTGTACCATACTGTAGTTCTGACATCATTACTTTGATACAATGACTTTTACTGTCATAAAAATCCTTGTGCCACCTCTGCTCTAAGGGGGTGTGGACTGCACTATGGGCTGCTGTATATGATATGTTACATGGTTCTCCTTAGTGTTTTGGTTAAGTTTTAGTTTCTTTTGTTTATTGATTAGACAATCCATACATTCAGTACTTGACAAACACACATTATACAAAACAAGATATGGGCAACCATACGCAACTAGATTATGTTCCACCTCAGGTCTGTTATGACATCATAGGTCTTGCCAAGCTTCACTCGCAAGGTCACTATGATGTCAAGCAGACCACGATGGGAACAAAGCCTTGTTGTTTATGGTTGCCCATGTTTTATTCTCTACATTGTGAATGAGCTCCATGTAGCAGTAGGTAATTGGCATCTGTTCTTTGAGGTCTTTTTAGAGATTAAGAGGTTTTGGACACTGATCACAGTGGTGTGCTGCTTGTCTCTATTGAGTATGCTGGGGACCAAGCAACTTAGTTTTTCTCCTAATTGAGGGTTTTAGGCAGTGCTGGCAAGAAAGTGCTTCTGATTGTCATCTGTGATTTTTAATGGGGTTCCACAGAGGTCTATGTTAGCATCTGCATTGCTTGACATTTACAGTACAAGTTACCATTGTGTGCAAGTGTGTGTGAAAGTGCAATACAATGAGAGTTTTTACTTTAATAGAGATGATGCTGTACCTGTTTGATTTTTTCAATTGGCCCAGACATGTCAGAGGACTGCATCTCATGATATTCCACTGGGATTCAGGCTTTGTGACTACATGATCTTTGTGAACCTCTTCAGCTTTGATGGGATGACTTTGTAGACTGCGGAGGTGACTAACGTCTGTGAATGTATTTGAATAGAAGATTGCTGCCACTGTCAGGATTTGTTTTTTTATCATCTAAATGTACATTGTCAGACTATGCCCTCTGCTTCTTCCTGATGAGCCTGCTATTGTGCTCTATTCACTTGTGACATGAAGACTGGACAGCTGTAACACTCTCTATGCAGGCCTTCCACTAAAGATGACCTAAAAAATTTAGTTTGTGCAGAATGCTGTAACATATTTTCTGACTGGTCTGAATAAACTGTACTTTATTGGCCACACCAGTCATGTGATGATGGATATGCACTGGTTCTCGGTGGGGCTATGCATTAGTCTAAACTGCTGTTATTGTTCTGCAAGGCCCCTAATGGGTTTGGGCTTGCCTGTCTCTCTGTTCTCCTGATCCCATATATCCCACCTTGTCCCCTTATTCTTAGGAAAATGGATTACTAACTATTCCATGTTTATAAAATAGAAAATATGACTATGCTTTTGTGATGTACACTCCATGGTTATGGAGCAGCAACCCAGTGGATATCTGATTAGCATTTTCCTTATCATCTTTAAAACCCTGGTTCAAGGGACATCCTTCTGAGGAGGGTACGTCTGTCCTCAATGAGAGGTTTACATGCTTCCTGAGCAAGCATTTAAACTAGCCATGGGGGGGGGGATGCTGTCAGGAGAGGGGAGATTCAGGTAGCCCACCCCCACAGGTTACTGAACACATTAAGCAAGACTAGGATGTCAACCCGAGAGCAGATACACAGCTACTGCAGGGCAGGATAGGCTGTGCTCAGGAAATAACTACATCACCAATAATAAAATAAACTGGACCACAAGCAACCTATAAGATAATAAAAAGGAAGCACCACGTAGAACACTCCAGAAAAAGTAGAATGAAGCAAGGGACAATACACAAGGAGGACAAAAAACAAAGATACTGCATTTCACAGAAGGTGATGCACACAAATACCCACAGTCTGGGGAACAAGATCCCAAACTTGGTGGCTGCAATGATGGAGGCTGATCTGGACATAGTGGCAATAACAGAAACATGGTACACCAGCAACCACAGCTGGGACATAAGTGTACTGGGTTATGCCCTTTTCAGAAAAGATAGGGAGGGTAAAAGGGGGGAGGGGTTGCCCTCTACATCAAAGAGAGCATACAAGAGACTGAAATTCAAAACAGTCATGAGCAAATGGAGGAAGTGTGGGTCACAATTGTGCCAGACAATGGAACAGCAATTTGCAAAGGGGTAGTTTACAGTCCCCCGGCTCAGACCAAGGTAACTGACAAGCAGCTGCTAGAAAACATGCATGAAATGGCAACAAGAGGGGAGGTGCTGCTAATGGGAGACTTTAGGATGCCAGATGTAGACTGGTCCATCCCAGCAGGGGCCTCATCTAGGATACAGGACTTCATATACTCCCTTGAGGTGGCTGGAACTAGGCAGCTGATTCAGGAACCTGCCAGGGACCAGGCAGTCCTGGATCTGGTACTGACCAATAGGGACAGGTTAGCAGATGTTAGGGTGCAAGGTCAGTTAGGGTCCAGTGACCACAATATGGTGTGGTTCAAAGTGAACACAAGGATCCAGTCTACCCATACAAATACAAGAGTCTTAGACATTAGAAGGGTGGACTTTACCAGTATGGGTCTACAGCCAAAAGAAACCCTTGAAAAGAGGAGGATGGGGGGGGGGACATTGAGGAGAAATGGGCACACATCAAGGAGGCTATAGTTGAAGTAACTAAACAATGCATTAGGTCAATAGACAAGAGTAAAAGGAGAAGAAAACCACTTTGGTTCTCAGAAGGGTGGCAGAAAAAGTAATGGCCAAGAGGCTAGCCATCAGGAAGTATAAGGATACACAAAAGGATGAGGACAAGGAAGTGTACCAGAAGTGTCTGAGAGAAGCAGGAAAGGCACTGAGTAATGCTAAAGCACAAACGGAGGAGAAAATAGTTCAACTGGTTAAAAAAAGGAATAAGACATTCTTCAGGTACATTAGCAAGAGAAGGAAGGCAAAGGGGGAAGTAGTAAAGCTTAGAGGGGCCAAGGGGGAGATAATGGAGGGAGGCTGGGAAAAAGCAGTGATCCTGAACAAATTTTTCTATTCAGCCTTCACTGTGGAAGGGGCTGAGCAGAGCCCGCAGCTGGACTTCAAAGGAACTAAGGATAAGGAGGTAAGCACCAGTCCATTCACAGAGGAGATGGTCCTAGAAGAACTGGTAAAGCTAAAGGTGGAAAAAGCCATGGGTCCAGATGGCATACAATCCAGGGTCCTAAAGGAACTGAAGACTGAACTGGCAGCCCCTCTTCCAGGCATGTTCAGTGAGTCCTTAGACACTGGAGTGGTCCCAGAGGACTGGAGAAGGGCAAATGTTGTCCCTCTTCACAAGAGCAGTAGTAAAGAAGAAGTGGGGAACTACAGGCCAGTTAGTCTAACTTCTGTAGTTGGAAAGATAATGGAGACACTCCTTAAGAAAAGAATAATGGAACACCTGGAAACCAATGGACTAGTGGATCCCAGGCAACATGAGTTCTCTGCAGGACAATCCTGTCAAACTAATCTGTTAGATTTCTTTGACTGGGTGACAAAGGCAGTAGATCAAGGAGGGGTGGTAGATATTACATACCACAATTTCAGGAAAGCATTTGATATGGTCCCACATAGGAGACTGGTCAACAAGCTATGTAGCCTGGGGTTGGGATGCAAGGTGGTGAACTGGAATGTAAACTGGTTAAGGTACAGAAACCAGAGGGTAGTGGTGAATGAACCCAATGAGATGAAAGGGAGGTGACCAATGGGGTACTTCATGGGTCAGTTCTTTTTTTTTCCCCAACACTAAATTTTATTGATATAAAGACAATACATGGAATTCAAACAAAATGTACATACACTACATGCATCTATAAGCTATACTACTAAGGCATGCAATACAGTGCACATACAGTAGTCCCATCAACATTCGGGGACTAATTCATGATATGCTTTGCTGAGCTGTGGGTAGAGTTTTGAGATTTGCATTTGATCTCAAACCTAGGTCTTATGTGCTAGAATGGTTGTGTGTGTGCTGGGGGGTGGGGGCTGTGGTCATGCCTGCAGCAGGAGAGCATCCAGCATCCCCATATCTTGAGGTATTGCTTGGGAGTGTGTTGTATGTGGCAGATCATCTTCTCCATCCACAGGGCCTCCAGCTTGGCATTGTGTCATTCTGAGTAGGAGGGGACATGGTTGTCCATCCAGTGCTTGAGAATTAGTTTTTTGACCATCACTGAGATGAGTGATACGTAATACCTTCTGCTGTCAAGAATCCCATCCATTCTGATTTGCAGGAGGCAGGTATGGGGGGAGAAAGCTCTATCCAGATGCAAAAAGGGGTCCACGCTCAATTTCACTGTATTCCAGATGGGTCTGGCTTTGGGGCAGTCACATAAGATGTGTTTGAGGGAGCCCCAGTCCATGTGACATCTGCTGCAGCAGTCTGTGCTGAGTTTGCCTATCTTGAAGAGCTTAACTGGGGTGTGATATAGGTTGTGGTTGATTTTAAACTGCATGAGTCTGAGGCCATCAAATCTGAGGCATTTGTATGTCCCTTCCCACATGTCTGCTGTGCAGCTGGCTCCCTGGAGTTCACAGAATTCTATCTGCTAGTAGGCACAGGTGGGATTGCTAGGGTCAGTGGCAAGTGAAAGGAGTTTTTTGTAGAGGAGGGACATGGCATGGCAGTGTTTTGATAGTTTTTGTATTTCATCCCACTTCCTGAAGTTACTCGTATTTCATAGTTTGGGACCTTGGGAGGCCACTAACATGTGTTGCAGTTGTAGAAAAGGGAATACTGGGACTTGGATGGGTGCTACCATCCTTTGGAATATTTGAAATGGCATTAAAGTTTCATCTCTCGGCAGCGAGCAGAGTGAAAGCAGTTCCACCATGCCTAGGTAGTTGGGAGGGAGTGTTTTGTGTTGGATCTTGAAGTTAGGGTTCCTAGTTAAGGACTGTGATGAGCCTAGATGGGGAGTGGTGGCTAGGACATTGTAGAGCTACCTGCTCACCAGGATTGAGGTGCCTATGGGTGTGAGCTTGAGGGGGTTGGGGAGGGCCTTGTATGGTATGCACATGAGTGCCTGTTGGTCAGTTCCTGCTATCTTACACAGGTCTGTCTCCATCACCTTCCACAGTGGTGTGTATTTTGAGCTCATCTCTGGGAGTTCTGGGGGGTTTCTCCACCAGAGGAACTGACTGGCATGGTCAGGGGTCAGTTCTTGGGCCATCAATGTCTTCATAAGTGACATTGCAGATGGGCTAGAGGGAAAGGTTTGCCTGTTTGAAGATGACACCAAGATCTGCAACAGGGTGGATACTCTGGATGGGGTATAAAGTATGAGAAAAGACCTGGAAGTGCTGGAGAGATGGTCAGGGGCATGGCAGCTAAAGTTTAATGTAAAGAAGTGCAAAATCATGCATGTGAGGAGCAGGAGCAGGAACCCTGGGGTGAGTTACAGGTTGCAGGGGGGGCTGCTGACAGTAACTAAGGAGGAGAGGGACTTGGGGGTCATAATCACAGATGACTTGAAGGCCACTAGGCAGACAGCAAAGGTGGTGGGAAAAGCCAGTGAGATGTTGGGGTGAATTGGAAGGGGAATCACAAGCCAAAGAAGGGAGGTAATATTTCCACTGTACTAGGCCCTGGCGAGTTCTGGAGTCCACATCTTCAAAAAGACATTGACAAAATAGAGACGGTGCAGAGGAGGGTTACCAAAATGGTGAAGGGATTATATCACAAAACTTATGAGAGAATGAGGGACCTCAATTTGTACATGCTGGAACAAAGGAGGGAGAGAGGTGACATGATAGAAACATTCAAGTACCTCAAGGGCATTGATATGGTGGAAGGGTACAACATATTCCAGATTAATAGTAGTGCCAGGGCAAGAGGACACAACATGAGACTGAGGGGTGGCCACATAAGAGGAAATGTCAGGAAGTTCTTTTTTGCATAAAGCGTGGTGGATGCATGGAATAGCCTGCCCCAGGAGGAGGTGGCAGCCCATAGAGTGGCAGGCTTCAAACACGTATGGGACAGAAACAAATGAATAATAGAGACAGGAAGAAAAAGTTAAAGCCAATGACCAGATAGGGTCACTGGATGCTTTTTTGGGCAGCTTAAACAGGCAGACTGGATGGGCCTAGCGGTCCTTATCTGCTGACAGCATCTATGTATCTATGTATGTACTGCATATGTAAAAAATGCTTTTAATAGTATTATGCAGGCTGGCTCATTTTATTTGCTGTGTGTAAAGTGATTTTAAGAATTAATGCAAGAACATGAGTTGGGCAACCATCACAACCCTAAGGGAGTCACAAGGTAAGAGGTAAAGCCGAGTACCTCATGCTCCTAGGGTTAGATTAACAATGGTAAACCCATCCCTGGAATACCTTATTGCTATTATTAAACTGAACAGTTTTATATTTTAAAATAAATGTTTTGGAGTTAAAATTTGAATGGTTCGCATGTACATGAGGGTTTTTGACTGCTAACATAGCACTTGGAATTCTGCCAGTCAGTCAGAATGCTCCATTTTGACCATTGTTTTATTATATGACTTCTACTGCAAATATGCTGTGTTAATCCTGTCAAATTAAGACAGTAATTCCTTGAGGTATGCTGGCCCCTTCTGCCTAGTTTTTTATGTATTACTATGGTCTATTTTCTAGCACTATAGCTAAAATGCCTAAATGCCATATATATTAACCATGAACTACTACAAGCAGGCTCATTGGTGTGACCGTAGAGCTACCACACAGGATGCTGGCAACCCAGGTTCGGGAATGAGCCATGGTCATTGGAGACCAGTCAGCAGCAGGAGGAGGACTGAGAATCCCAGCAGGTGCTCTCCTTCTCCAGGGAGGTCAGGTTTTAGATGCTGCCATGGGAGTGCCAGCTTGCTGGCCACAGTGGAACTCCATGGCAACATTGTGTGGAGGAAAAAGCAATGGCTGGTGCCACAAGCTACATGCTCACATGTGTGCACTTGTGCACCCTTGCTTCCAGCATCCCCGGGGTGGGAGAGAGAAAAACCTGAAAATCCCTGGCCATAGCAGGATAGTGCTGGTCCCCAACAGGTGCCACACCAATGACCTCCATTCCCCCTCACTTAGATTCAATTTCTGCTCGGGGATTTGCCCTACCTCTGGCAGCTCCACAATGGAAGGCAACCCATGGAAGAAGGAGGCAGGGGTTAGTCTCTGGAGAAGGCAGGTGGTGAGGCTGGGAAGACCAACAGAAGGGGGCCAGTTAGAAAATATGGAAGATAAAATCTAATTAAAAATAAAAATAATAAGTTGCTGCTACAGGTATTCTGCTGCTCCTATTTATGCCTACTTCATTGGTTACAACACATCATAGTTGAATGCTCTAATAAAGCTTGGTATACAAATTTGTATTACAAGTTTGTCATGTGATACATTTTTGTTCATGCCAAATGCATAGGCTTACAGGAAAGTAAGACTAAAATAGGTTTAAACAGCATAACAGTCCACTGAAGTTTAAAATACCTAATCATTTCTTAAATTCACCCAACATTGAAATAGATGATCCCAGGTTACAGTACCATCACAGGCACTGGCTCTCACTTTAACCTTGAGCAAGTGATTTCACCTTCCTGTGCTTTATTCTTCCCAGCTGTAAAGTTCATCAGAAACAGGACCCCATTGAACATGAGATGTGCTGTATCTCAGTTGTATCCTGTTAAATAAATATGGGATACTCAATGGCCTGACTCAGAATGCACTGTTTATCTTCATAAGTGAGATGGCAGAATCACAAGTCATGAGTGGCAAAGCCACAAGTGAGTTAAGAAAGTCCTGCCCTCTCCAAGTGATGATAATTATCATATAATGTGTGGTAGATCGCTGTTATCACTAAAAATCAATCGTTTTACTGTGTTGTTGTACCCTCGATGTGAGGTCACGATGTTGTTATGCCATTGTGGGTATGTCGCATCGATGGAACAACATGGAACGCATCTGCACATGCATGTTACATGAACCTCAGGTCTTCCTGAACTGGCTGTGATGGTGAGAGCTGGACCCAGAAGAGAGCGGCTATGACTAAAAAAACCTTAAAAGTAAGGATCCTGCCTCTCTATTTTTGTTCTTTATGTGGACCATACACTATAAAAGACAATGTATGGTCCACTATCAGCAACAAAGTGTGCGTTGCCATCTCGAGGTTGTCAAGATGATTGAACCTCTTGAGCTTCACTCTCAAAGTTTAAACGGTCGCCGTGGCAACCTCTCAATCGCTACACATGCCTTTTACCGATAGCAGACCATACATTATCCTCTGTATAGTCAGCCAGGCCATTGTGTACGTTCAGTGTATGCAGTATATTGTAAATTGTTAAAGTTTAAATTAATTCTTTTTATGAAGATTTAACTGGTTCTGTTTGATTTTACTGCCCTGTTTTGAGTACAGCAAAGGCCGATGTGATGTCATCATCCATTAGGCTAGCTGTATGCCCACTAGTTAAATATTCCTTTGTGATCTAGCCAAAGTGGAAGTAAATACTGCTGATTTACCCATCATAGGGATAAACGGCTTCTCTTCATGCTGGCTATTACAGCAGTGAAAATATGCTATTTATGTAAAGCTGTCAACCCCCCACTCGCATTGCATATATCATAAAAGAAAATTACTACTGTTGTTTCTAGTTTAGGTGGAATCATAGAAACATATTTGAAACCCACAAGCTCACATTCACCTTGATATTGAATATTCCTCTACTGTTGAGTTATTCCTGTGGTAGTAGTCAGTCCTCCAGTGTCTTATAGCCTGACTGCTGAATGAACTTTTTTAGAATGTGGTACATATACACTTATGAGGCAAAACCAAAACCAGCACCAAATGTCACAGTATATATGACAAAGTACTTTTTTTGACTGAAATGGTTATACTCAGACAATAGCCAACAAAAACGTAGAGGGTACAAAAGCTTCCCTACCAGTTTCGCATGGACGTATGTCTTCAGGGTGAGGGAGTGTGTCCAAAAGATGATGCCTATTTAAGTTGAAGATTTAAAAGTGCAATTGCTGATATTGTTCCAAAGTGCATAATATATCAAAACTTGGTTATCAGCAAAGTGCAAGTGCAGAAAAACATACTTATACAACATTAACAAGCAATATTAAGCATGCACACAGCAATAGAATTTCAGCTAGCCAAATTCCATTCATGTTAGCTAGACAGAAAGTATTGCTGCAACACATAAATTTAAGGTGCATATTGCTATAGCTGTATACTGCATATTAATTGTAGATATCACTATCAGAGTTGTGTGGATACCATTTCAAAATGCAGTAGAGGTGCAATGGAGCTGTAGCACTTCAAGGGAACTGTGGGAAATACATGCAATAAATTCAGAGTAATGCAGTAACTTCAGAATGAGATGTTATTGCATAAAAAAAGTGTACAACCTTGAATCTATCATTTAAACCTGGACTTACTAGAACCCCAAAAGTATAGATCTAGTATGACTCTTTTTTCAATACTTCAAAATCAAGGTGCATCCCTTCACTAAATGTAATCTTCTCAATTGCACAAAATTTGAAACCATTCTGACCCACCTATTTCTGAATTCTGCCAATTACTCTAATCAGGAAAGTTTCTTTACTGGCTGCGTGCCACCACTTGAAAGAATGACAGCCGCAGAGTGTAGCACTGCCACCTAACGTAATTTATTCATTATTTAGCAGTGTTAAAGTTAGTTTTTTATGAAAATTTGGTGACCAGAAAATCCATACAGTACTGCTAAACTAACGTCTTAAACAGGATACCAATCAGTCAAGTAGTTTTTTAATAATTGTGTTTTAACGTTCAGCGGCTCCTTGAAAGACCGCAATGCCATCTGACAGCAAGCATAAGCTAGTGCCCACAGTAATGCAGTCCAGGAGCTCCCCCATGCAGTCTCCAGACATCTGTCAGCCCAAACAAGACTAAGCAAAGTAACGGTAAAAAGTTCAAACAAAATGACTATGGCGTGATGACATGACATCTATTAAAGAAAAGTTACAATCTATGCATCTGGATATTGTGAGTCTGAATAGGGAAACAAGTGAGGAAAAACAGAAAGCTGAGATTTTAGAGGACTGACTGAATATAATAGAGGAAAGGTTGGGTTATATTGAAGATTCCGTATGCAGAATCGAAGATAAATCTGATACCAATTTGTTCAAAATAGAAGCAATGGGCTCAAAGGTTAACAACTTGGAAAATCATAGCAGCAGAAACAATTTAAGGATCATAGGGGTTCCTGAGGTGTTGGAAGGGAGTGACATGATAAGACTTTTGCAGGAGTTTCTCCCATCTATTTTAAATTTCAGCTGGCCATGGTCTTTAGAGATTGAAAGGACACATAGATCTCTGAGAGCCCCTCTAAAACAGGGTCAAAAGCCCAGGCCAATTATTGCTAAGTTCCTGAGGTTCAATGTGAAGGAAGAAATATAGTCCATGGCAAGGCAGAAAAAATCATTATAATGGGGCAATACTAGGATCTATCTGTTCCATGATTTTTCATCAGAAATTGTGGAAAAAAGAAAACTATTTGTGGACATACATTTTGTACTGCAAAAACTTAATGTGGCTTATTATATAAAATACCCTGCTGTACTTGTGGTTTCCAGGGGGCAGTGGCACTTATAGTTTTACTTCACCGGATGAGGCTTGGGAATTTGTTTCACAATCATGGCCTGAGGCCTTTGAAATATTAAAAAAACAGACCAAACCAGGTTAATTTTTCAAAAAGAAATCCAACAGCCACAATTGGAACCTGAAGCAAGAGAGGTTCTAACTCAGAATTCAAGCCATGAGCCCAAGAACAGCAATGCAGCCCGGGCACATTACCACCTAAGAGAGACTTGCAAACAGAGCAAAAACAAACATTTATACCAGTCGTGAAACACAGTTTTCAACTTCCCTCTGATCCAAAAACAAATATTCCCAAGTCGATGGCCTGGTACTCTAAAATATCTAGAAGAGTGCACCGGTATTTAAGAGTAAAAGTGTGATCCCAAGCAATGCAGGACATCAACAAATAAACAGCCCTCTACCTAACTCTGGCCCAGCTTCAGTAAACAATTATACAGGTCTCCAAGTGCTCGTACCAGAATTTCCTGAATGTTTAAAAAGCTCATTTAGTCCAGTGAAGGATATGTTCGATCAGCCATACTCATCTAGTAATCTGGAGCTTGAAGGAGATACGTGACTTTTGTGCCACCACTTTGCTGCCAATTAATCCAAGTGGAGAGTCTTAAAATCTCTCAGTTCATCATGGTGGCTGCACGATGATTGGAAGCCTGCTATCACATGATCGCTGCTTCATCGGATGCCTTTCTCAGCCTTTCTTATGTCAGTTTTAAACTTTTCTTAATGTTTTTAATCTATCTCCTTGTAGTAGAGTGATGCTTTTAAATTATTCAATTTAAATGTGTTTTACCATGATTGTTTATATTTACAGGCAGGGTCAGGGGGTGAAGATCAATGCTCCAAAAATGCTCCTTGGAAATAAGGCCTGCTTTATTGATATGTTACTCGGGCTATTGGAGTTTCAAGCTCTAAGGCACATGGATTTTACCTAATTATTGCAGATTTCATATATTATAAAATCTCATAGTCATTAAATTGCTTATGTGAATCTAAATATCAATTGTTTTATATGGTTCAATATATGTGCCTTTTTTAATCAGACAAAGTGAGGATGGGATCTTCTTAAAGCTGCAACATTGGTTCTAATATGTAATTTTGAATCTGCCTTTTGCAAGAATTGCAACTGCATAAAATGTGGATGCAGCAATGTTATTTTAAGTATATATGACTTACTATTGCATTTTAACTTTGTCCTCCAAGGCTTCTATCCCCTCACAAGAATTTAAGCCTTATCAATATGCTGTCATTAGCCTCCAATTATGGTTTTGGGATAAAGCCGGGTTAGCTAAAATTGTTCTGACATAAGCATGATCATAAACATGAAATAAATGCTTGTCTTTTCGATGGGCCAATTGTTCCTAGGGCTGACCTACCTAAAGAGTTTCTGTTATGCTCTTAAAAGGTTAGTACTGGTGGGATGGCGTACCACCTGGCTGCCTCTCTTTCTTTGAAATTAGATACATAGATACATAGATACATAGACAGTGTCGGCAGATAAGGGCCTATGGCCCACCCAGTCTGCCCATTTGAGCTTGTAAGTTCAGTTTGTTTTCCTAGAAGTCTGTTGCCTCATACCCCTGACCTTCAGAATTCCTTTATCTCTATCCCATGCATTCTTAAATCCCGTGATTGTTTCAGCCCCCACCACTTCCTCTGGCACGGTGTTCCACTTGTCCACCACCCGTTCTGTGAAGAAATTCTTTCTCATGTTTCCTCTGAATCGTCCTCCCTCCAACTTCATCCGTGCCCTCTAGTCCTGGAACATCTTTTTCTCTTAAAAATAGTGTTTTCCTGCACCCTGTTCCTCCCTGTAAGATACTTGTATGTCTCTATCATATCCCCTCTCTCCCTCCTCTCCTCCAGGGAGTATATGTTCAGTTCCTTCAACCTGTCTTCATAGGACTTGTGATGCAATCCATGCACCATCTTTGTTGCCCTCCTCTGAACCTTCTCTACCCTGACTATGTCCTTACATGGGTATGGTCTCCAGAACTGTACACTGTACTCCACGTGGGGCCTCACTAGTGTCTTGTATAGCGGAATTATGACCTCCCTTTTCCTGATGGTATTGAGAGGTGTCCCTGGAGACTACAGCTTGATTATTGGGGAAAGGTAAGTTGTTATTGTGAGGGGATATTGTCTCCTTCATCCTGTGACATTTATTTCTTACTATTCAATAGTTTCCTTAAACAGAAATCCTAGGTTCTCTTTAGGCCTAGTTTCTATTGAAATGGCTTTGCTGCTTCTTTCAAGTTATGTTGCACAGGCATGATTTCACATTATATGTCAGGTTTGAAGGGGAAATGGTAACATTGTTTTTTTGATTTCATTGTCTGTTAATTAAGGTACATATATTATATGAATAATTCATATTTAGCAGCTTATTCATTTAGAGTTATCATTAACACTAAACATAAGTGTGAGTCTCTTGTTTTGGCTGTTCTAAGGATGTGTGTTCCAATCTGAGATTTGTTCTCAGTAGTTTACTCATGCCCTTCTTATTGTGTTTGCCTGAGTGTGTAGTAGTGTCAGTATATTCAATTCATGCATTGTTATGATTGTTTTTACCCTCTTATTTGTTGGGTACAACAAATATTCATTTAGTAAGGTTACATCTCTACTGTTACTCATTTTACACTATTTATCTTCTTTTGTGTTATTTACCTTTTAATTGGTTGTATTTTAGCCTAGGCCATTATGACTGCTGTTAACATAATCACCTGGAATGTTCAAGGTACGGGCTCACCTATCAAAAGGTACAGGGTTTTAAATCACTTAAATAAGAATAGAGCCAACATAGCCCTACTACAGGAAACTCATCTATTACCTGCGGAGGCTGCTAAATTTGCCCGTAGCTGGGTTTCCACAGTAGATTTTTGCAGTTTTTCCTTAAAAATAAAAGGGGTTGCTATTCTAATCAGAAAAGGGACACATTTTCTCAAACATGACCATCTAACAGACACAGGTGGGAGATATCAAGTTTTATTAGGGAGCATTTATGGTAGGAATGTGGCCATATGTAGCATTTATGCACCACATAAAAACCAAAAAGAATTCTACCAAAAGGTAGCCTTTGTTTTAGGCAGTGTGAGGGACTACAAGATTATTTTAGGTGGAGATTTTAACAAAGTAATGGACCCCATTTTGGACATATCCATATCAAGGAATTCTGAATTTATGTCCACCCCTTAAAAAAGCTTACGTAACTTGGTTGATGACTTAGGTTTATTGAATGCTTGGTGGATTATGCACCCCACTGAAAGGGACTTTTCTTTTCTGTCAGCAAGACATGGGGTATCCAGTAGATTAGATTATGTCTTTATGCCTCTAGCACTCTGTGATAGTATTAGTCAAGTGAGGTATGAGAATCTTCTAATTCTAGACCATAGTTTTCTAAAGAGCGCTTTATTACTTGAGAACAACAATGGGAAATCTAGCAGCTGGAAGTTTCATTTATCCTTATTATTAGACAATAACTTTAAGAGACTTCCTGTTATTTCAAAATCAATTGTAATGGAGAAGCATCATCAAAAGTTGTATGGGAAGCATATAAAGCTTTTATACAGGGAGGCATTATTAGTTTTGTGCCCCCATCAAAAAAAAGATGGAAAGGCTAAAGGAGTTGAAATAAGAAGAGGAATTTCTGAGCAAGGCTTTAACAGATATTAAACAGAACCCTTTGGAAAAAAAAGATATGTTGTATAAACGTTTGGGATTAAAGTATAAAATAAATAAAATACAATCTGCCAAGATTGAATACTCTCTTTTCCATACTAAACAAAAATATTGGGAATCTGAGGAAAAGGCTAGGAAACTGTTAGCTTATAGGATCAAACTAAAACATCAGAATGCTATTAAAGGGATTAGGAATAGAAGTGGGGTGATATCATACAATGTTAAAGAAATTAATAAATGTTTCATGGATTTTACAGTGATCTATACAAATCACAAGGGTTAACAAAGAGAGCTGATACATATATATTTCTTAAAAATGCCAATTTACCTTCTCTAGAAGCCTCTGACAGAAATATGTTGGATAAGCCAATTTCATTACAGGAGATTTCAGAAGTCATTGCAGGGGTGCCAAAAGGGAAGGCCCCAGGGCCAGATGGGTTGCCAAGTGAATTTTATAAGCATTTGGGCCTAGCTATTAGTCCTCACCTGCTAGAAGCTATTCATGACTCCTTTACTGATGGTACCCTTCCTGACTTAATGAATGAGGCCTACATTTGTCTAATACATAAAAAATGAAAACGAAATGGAATGTAGTAATTATGAGCCTATTTCATTGTTAAACTTTGATGATAAGATCATTGCTAAAATACTAACTAATAAAATATCTGTAGCATTATCAAACCTGATAGATAAAGAGCAGGTGGGTTTCATGAAAGGTAGACAGGCCTCAGATAAATTTACAAGATTGTTCTCTGTATTATGGGCAACTAAATTACCAGAGAATAACATATTGGCCTCTAGCAATTTCCTTGGACATTGGTAAGGTTTTCAACTCCCTAGAATGGGATTACTTGTATAGAGATTTGGAATTCAGTGGTTTCAGAACTGCTATTCTAAAATGGATCCAAACTCTATATACCAAACCGAGAGTTTGTGTAATTTCAAATGGACTCAGGTCACCTCCCTTTCCTTTATTCAGAGGATCTAGGCAGGGCTGTCCATTATCCCCTCTGTTATTTGTCCTTGCGATTGAACCTCTAATTAGGAACATCTTGCAGTCAAACAGAGTCTTTGGGATTAAATTTGGAAATTACTCTAATAAAGTTTTTGCTTTTGCTGATGATATTCTGTTAACTATTTCACAGCCCATGACTTCCCTCAAAAATGTTAATGAACTACTGCAAGTTTTTGGAAATATTTCTGGTATTTTTGTAAACTGGAACAAGTCTGAGTGCCTAGAGTTAAGTCATCCCTCATTTGAGATAGAAAAGCTAAAAAAGGATCTAGATATATCATGGCCCTTAGAAGGATTATCATACTTAGGCATAAAAGTCTTTCCTTCATTAGACAAAATTCTCCATCATAACCTCTCCAAGTTAATTAATTACATGAAAATATTTCTAGATAAATGGGCTAAGTTGCATTTATCCCTTTGGGGGAAAATAAATGCAATAAAAATGATTATAGCTCCAAAAGTCTTCTATTTTATAACTACCTTTCTGCCAAAATTCCACCTAAATGGTTCAATAAAATTAATAAAGTTATTTCAAACTTTCTTTGGGAAGGGAAACCCTTCATTTAGCTAAAAACAAATTAAGATCTCCCATAAAAAAATGGAGAGTTGGCCCTCCTTTAGTGGCATGGTTATTTTTGGACTTTTAAGCTTAAACAAACTGCCTTAAGGTTTAGCTCCCTAAATAGAACCACTACCTCTCTATGGCTCAGGATAGAAAAAAGTCTTATCTCTCTGTTAAGCTCAGCTGATTTATTATTTAGACAGTTGCCTGTAAATCTGAAAAAATTAACCTGCTCTCCAAATATCAATAATTGCTTGTAGAAAATGTAATCAACTTATGAAACTGAAACATGTTCCTCTCCAATTCATACCCCTATGGCACAATAAATCATTAACCTCGAATGGCAACGGTCTCTCATACAATGGTTGGATATCTAAAGGCATCAAAACTATAGGTGACTTATTGGACAGTCACAATAGATTACACTCCTTTGAAGACTTAAAAATGATATCCCATCTAAATAAGTGCGATTTTAGCTTTTATCTACAAATAAGGCATTTCTTGAAAGCTAACTTCCTAGAAGCTGATTATACTCTTAAATCTTGCATAGCTTGGGAAAACTTCTTTAGAATAGCCTACTTGCCAAAGGCTTTCAGCCTTATCTATAAAATGTAAAATGGAACTGATCCTTCACTGACAGGTTCGGCTAAAGCAAAATGGGAAAATGATTTAAAAATGCAAATTACAGATACTGTTTGGCATAGGACCTTGGACAATGCAGTCAAATGTTGTAGGGAAACCCAAGGAAGACTTATACAATTCAAAATACTAGACTATTTTTATTATTCCCCAGATCAACTATATAGATTAGGTCTTATTCAAAATGATGCTTGCTGGAGATGTGGAATGGAAAAGCAGGTCTGGGTCATTTATTTTGGCACTATAAAGGAGTCTTGAATATGTGGAAGCAAATACATGTGATTTGTCAAACTCGTTTAGGGACAACTATGCCTTTTTCCCCTCTGGTATTTGTTTTAGGGGATATCTCTGTTATTCATGGTATACAAAAACAAAAGAAAATGTGGATCTTATCTATTGCCCTTGCTTTTAAAAGATTATTATTACAGAGCTGGAAAGATCCAAAAGTCCCCTGAATAAATCAATGGCTTGATTCCCTTGCAAGCTGGGCAAATAATGAGAGGATTAGTCATATCTTGCTTAATCAGAATGACATTTTCAAGAATACATGGGGCCCTTTTTTGGAGTTTTGTTTATAATTCTTGAATTCTGTTAGAGATAGATTATAGCTAGATAAATACTGTATTTCTCATTTAATAGGTTCTTATTTATATATATATATTTTTTTTCAAATTGTTTAACCAGGAGTAGCACACTAAGCTGAAAGCTTGTTTACAGGTGTGACCTGGGAGCACAGAGAAGTTAAGTGACTTGCTCAGGGTCACACAGTATGCAAGTGGGGGCTGTGGGATTCAAACCCAGGTCTCCAGATTTGCAGCTCAGAGCCTTATACGGAATGTATATTGTAAGTTCATTTTTAGCACTTATCCTTATAAGCTGATCTTTGTATTTTTTCCTGTATTTATCCATCAATCCTGATGTAATGTTGTTTTGTTTTAAACTTCAATAAAATTTTAATTGGAAAAAAAGGAAAGCTTCTTTATTGAAGTAAAACTGGAGGAAGATAGGTTAAAGGTTCAATTGTATTGTACAGTATGTATATAAAAGTAATGGCACATATATCACAGTTATAAAATGTCTAAAATCAATTTCCATTTTCTTATACAAAACATTTTAAAAAACTGCCCTATAACCCGTTATCTAGGATCACATACATTTTCCCTTAAAAGAAGTTTTTTCTTTCAAGTTTAAACTTTCATTTTCACAAACTGCATCACCTTTTGAGGAAATATCCCAAGTACAAATAATAATGGCTCATTCTGAGTGGATAGCAAAGACGATGCTTTCTCTTTCACATAGTTCCCCTTAATTTCCTTATTAAATGGCTGAATCCATTTTCTCTTTCTTTGTCTAAATGGGGGCACTCTAATAGCACATGGATAACAGTTAGACTATTATTTTCTTTACAACAACAGGAATTTACTACTCTGGCAATTTCTGTGTGGAAGATAGGCTCATTAATAGGGCTATGAAAGATGCAATGACAAAGACATCAGAGAAAAACAGAAATGTATTTATGTATTCCCCCCCCACCACCAAAAGAAAAGAGATACAGGAGAGAATAATTTTTCTCCAGACCCTATTCACCTGTTTTTGGTGGCATTAAAAACAATTTAAACAAATACTGGAGGGTATTACTCTCCACGAAACAGGGAGCCAAAGGCTTTGTATCCCCACCTTTAGTGGTAGCTAGAATGTGCAGTACTTTAAAAGATATCTCGATTCAATTGGATCACAACTCCCCTAAAACCATAGAGAACGGTTTTACTTTTGGCACAGCACCATCTAACAACTTCCCTTGTGGAAATTATGCACAATGCGGATATAGTTATAAACTGAATGAGTTTGCAAAAAATTTTTATGATGAAATGATAACAATCAAAGAATAACCTGTGCATCTATTTCTGTGGTTTATATTGTCAGATGCCCTGTGACATTGCCTATGTAGACAAGATGCCAATAATATTAAGAACTCGAATCTCTGAACATAAATTCTCCTTTAGAAGAGGTGATGACAAAACTTGTGCTGTGAGGCACTACAACCAAAACAATTCATCAAGCAACATCTTTCAGATTTTTTTGGGAATGAAAGAACTGATATGCCTAAGAGAAGTGGCTAATAGGAACACTAGATGCTCAGAAGAGATTTTTTTTTGATTCAGAGATTCAGCACTTTAGATCATTCTATAGGACCGAATAAAGAAATTGATTGGACCCCAATTTTATAGCCTGATTGACAAACCATTAGTGGATTCCCTTCCTATGGTTCACCCTATTTTGGGTCACAGCCTGCACCTGCGGTAGGTGCATACCAGTATGTTTTGTGCCCCTTCATTCCCTGTTGACCCCCCCACATGCCCTCACTCTGCCCTCCCATTCCTTTTTCCAGCCCAGAGTGTGGTAGATTTGATTAAATTTTATTCTGTTAAATTAATTTTGTTTGATTTGTGATAATGTATATAGGATGGCTGGTTACCTTGGCAATGAGCTCAGTAGTCCAAGTCACCATATGTTGATATTTGATCTTTATGCCTAACCTCCAGCTACTGAGTTTTTAAAGAAAGTTGTTTTTTCATTCATTTTTATGCTATTAAATGTATTGATATAGGAATGCAATATGTAAAATATTGCAAGTGGGCTTGTTTATATCTGGACTGGTTATATTCTTTCTAACTGTGCTGGAGGTTACCCTGCTTTACCAGTGGAGGACAAAGAGTAAACACTCAGTTTTCAGCATGATGGGAGGCTTGTGACATCATCACATTGCATGGTCCTGCATGTTACCAGTGTGACGTGCTAGTGCTTCTGTGTGGTGCTATAAATAAGCCAGCACAGTAGACGACAACAACTTTGTCTGAATGATGTTGAGTGGAGATTTCCCTCCTGTGGAACTAGTACAGTATAATTGTGGTGATGCCTTATGAAACAGAGTTCTGGTGAGTTAAAATAATAATTGTACTCACTGATGTATATATACTTTTCACTATGACTGTGAATATTACAAGTGATCATAGCACACTTCTGTGAGCAGTTCAGTGCAGAGCAGAATTTTCATAACCTGCACTGGCCTGTTAGTGATTTGTTGCTTTTTTTTTGTCTACTTTTCCATTTGAAAATTATACTGTAAAGTCACTAGAGGGCAACAACACATGTAGGTTGCAATCCTCTACCCACTGCTCTCCCCTAACTCTTCTAGTCCAGGGTCATTCATACCTAAAGCAAATTATCAACGTCCTAACATTCAGTGGTGTGATCTGAATCTGTATGCCTGTACAAAGCCTCTACTACCTTACCCAGAATGGTTCCCACCTCCCTCCTATTCACACACCTTTCTTACCCTTATCCCAGTCTCCCCCTCTACACCTATTGTCACTTCTCTCTCCCCTTCCCTTCCAGATACCTCCTTCATTCTGTCAATCACCCCCACAGCTCCCCTTGTAAGCAGACCCCACTTTCCCTACTACCCTCCAGCATCTCTGTTTTCCCTTCCTAGTCACTTTGCCTTTCTTTGTTTCTTTATCTCCTTCTCTCCACCCCTCCCTCCCTCTTTCCCTCCCTCACGTATTTCCTACTCCAATTATGAAAGTCCAAAACTTCACTATTTCATCCTTGCCCTCCTCCTTCTTTCATCAGGGAACATCCACTGCAACCCTGGTCCTATTTCTTCTCCTACCCTGGCTCCTTACCCAAATAACATGTCTCCAAACCCCACTTCCACTACAATCCTTCCTAACGGGTTGAAAGCTCCTCCACCTGAACATCTGCAGCCTGCTACCTAAAATTGACCTCCTACAATCTCTTATGATTTCACACACCCCTGACATTCTTATTATTACTGAGACATGGCTCAAAAAAAGGCACCCCTGGCAGTGCCATTGCTCCCCAGGGAATTCCAACTCCAGACAAGATCGATCGGGTCGTAGAGGGAGAGTGGCCATGTATATCCTGTCCTCACTGCAGTTTACTACCGCCCTATCTACCTCCATCCCAGCTACCTATGAAGCCCTAATCACCTGCATTACCCTTCTTTTCTCAATCCCTATCTTTGTGGCTGGCATCTATTGCTGCCCAAGCATTCAACCCTCAGTCATGACTGAACTCTTAGCCAATATCACCTCCCTCTCACAGTCTTGTGAACTTTCAAAATGGGTGATGTGAATCTAAATCGGTTGTCTCATAGAAACATAGAATTTAATGGCAGATAAGGACTGCTTGGCCCACCTAGTCTGCCCATTTCCCTACCTAATGGATAAGCTGCAGATCCTAGTTAACCAACAGCCTACTTCCTCTGACCTTCCACTAGAATTGCCTTATGTCTGTCCCATGCATTCTTGAATTCCCCCACTGTTTTTGACTCTACGATCTCCTCAGGAAGGCCTTTCCATGCATCTACAACCCTCTCTGTGAAGAAATACTTCCTCACATTACCTCTGAGCCGTCCCCCCTCTATCTTCAAATTGTGCCCGCTTGTTCTTGCACATCTCTTTTTCTAAAAGATGCTACCCTCTTGTATTTTGTTGATTCCCTTGAGGTATTTGAAAGTTTCTATCATGTCCCCCCCTTCCTTTCCTTGAGGCTATACATCTTAAGTGCCTTTAGTCTTTCTTCATGTGTCTTCTGGTGCAGACCCTGCACCATTTTGGTTGCCCTTCTCTGGACAGCCTCCACCCTGTCTATGTCTTTGTGGAGATGGGGTCTCCAGAACTGTACACAGTACTCCAGATGTGGTCTTACCAACTGTCTGTAAAGAGGGCCAACAACTTCCTGTTTTCTACTGGTAATGCCTCTCCCTATGCATCCCAGTATCCCCCCAGCTCTCCTTACTGCCTTCTCATATTGCTGGCCCACCTTTAGGTCATCTGATATGACTACCCCCAGGTCCCTTTCCATTTTTGTTGTTGTCAGTATTTCACCCCCCATTGTGTACTTTTCTCTTGGGTTTTTCCCAAGTTAAACAAGCTACTCAATGAATTTGCTGCTCTAAACCTCACTCATCTTATACTTGAGCCCACATGCCCTCATCCAAAAACATAAAACCACACCCTGCTTGACTGGGCACTCACAACCCACCCGCACCGCATCATTAAATCTGGCCTCCTCCCCAATGCCCTTAGTGACCACAACCCCATTTTCATTGTACGTAAGATTCATCACACCAAACCTCCCCCTAAAATCATACAGCTCTGGTCCTATAAATCCTTAGACCTTACCCCAATCAGCTCTGCACTCACTTCCACTGACTGGGCCCCCCTCTCCACTGCCATTTCTGTTGACTAAGCACTTGACTATTTTAAGGATAAATTCATTGTCACCCAGAATGCCTTTGCTCCTTTCAGATGGACCAGAGTCCATGGGCTTCACCTCCCCTGGATCACCCCTGAACTACTGGCCTACTTCAGGGAGCGTGATCGGGCCTGGAGAAAACACAAATCTACTAAACATTCAAACAACTATGCCAAGTACAGAATGCTATGCAATTCATGTACTAAAGCTACCAGACTAGACAAGTCTGATTATTTCAATTCCTCGTTCCTGACTAACACTAACTTTCCATCTCAGTTCTGGAGGGTAGGTCATCCCTTATTCTCTCCCCCCACTCACCCTTCCCCTCCAGTTCTCAAAATAAATAACTGCCTATTTTCTGACCCTGGCTCCGTGGCCAATGAATTTAATGCCTACTACACCTTGTGCTCTCTTCTTCTTCTAAATCCCCTCTCCCCAATGCCACCTACTAACTTCAGCCCTTTGCCTCAGCCAGTGCCTACCCCTCCCCCACTTTCTTTTTTTACTATCTCCTCCGACAAAGCTCTTAATGCTCTCCTATCCCTCAACCCCTCTAAAGGCTCCTCACCAGATGAGCTTGATCCTAAACTTCTATACCTTTCTGCTCCTGCAATTGCTTATTCTATCTCCATAATCCTTAACCTGTCTTTTACTTCTGCTCAAGTACCCTCATCCTGGAAACATGCTGTAGTCCTTCCTCTCCCCAAGGGTGGTGACACATCCACTCCTGGCAACTATCGCCACATTTCCCTCCTTTCTACCCTTGCCAAACTTCAAGAACATTTAGTTATCTCTCTCAACTATCACCCTTCCTGTCTGATTCCTCCTTCTTCACCCCTTCCAATCTGGTTTTCAGAAGAACCACTTAACAACCACCTCCCTCCTCAGGCTTACTGACTCCATCCTTTCAGGGATGGATGATGGCCTGATCACCTCATCCATCTTTGTAGACCTAGCCAAAGCTTTCAACACTGTTTCCCATCCCCTGCTCCTTGATTCACTCTTCTCAGCTGGTCTTGCTCCATCAGCCACCAACTGGTTTAAATCCTACCTCATTGGCAGGACCCAGTCAGTGAGAATCCTTGATTCCATCTCCCCTCCACTACCCACCAACACTGGTGTCCCTCAATGCTCAGTGCTTGGTCCCCTACTCTTCTCCATTTTCCTTAATGATCTTCCCACAGCCTGCTCATCCTCTTCTAGCCACATGTATGCTGACAATACTGTTTTGTACAGTTCCGGCAAAAACCCTGCTGCTGTGCAAACCAGCTTACAACATGACTTTAACCAAGTTCTGCTCTTGTTTGCTTCTCACCAGCTTTTCTAAACACCAAAAAGACAGTCTCAATGACCTTTGGCACCAGGCAGAGACTCTCTAGGCTCCCGGCCCTACCCACCTTCCACACCCTTGATGGGACCATCTTGGAGGACACCTCCTCATTTAGATATCTGGGAGTTTGGCTGGACCAGCACCTCAACTTCTCTGTGCATATCAATGCTATCCTGAAGAAAATGCGCCCCAAGCTTGGTGCTCTGTACAGGAATTGTATTTGTATCCCGCTAACTGCGAGGCGAGAATTGTCCAGAAGATGATACTCCCCATCTTTGACTACTGTGACGTAGTCTATGGTGCTGCTCCCAAATCTTTCCTCTATCTCACAGATGCCATCTCTCACTGTGCCAAACTAACATCCAAATTCTGGTTTGGGAACTCCCCTCCTATCTCTCTCATCCTCTCTCTCATCCTCTTAATGGGCAGACTAGGTGGGCCAAGCGGTCCTTATCTGCCATCAAAGTCTATGTTTCTATGTTCCAGCACTCTACCTCCCCCCCACCCACTCTCTCAGATCAAATGACGCCCACACCTTGATGGTCCCTCGCCGTTCCATCCTCATCGGTCAGATTGGTTTCGCCCATCATTTCCCTAAAATCTGGAATTCCCTCCCCAGAAATATGACACTCTTCCTCCAACTACTCCCTTACCTCTGCCCTACACAGTTGTCTTTCCCTCAGCTGTTCCAGCTTTAACCCACCTTAATACCTATCCCCAGTTTCTGCCTTCCTATCATGACCCCCCAGCAGGGTTCTCAACATCCTGAAGGGGGAATCAGGAAATGGCTACCCTTTCTCCTCGTATTCAGTTCTTGTCTCTCTCCCCCTTCTCCACCTGCCCTTCTGGGTCACCAGTGTGCACAACCTAACCCCATCCTTTTTACACCAACAGCACTTACATACTATCTCAAGCCTGCTCCTGGTACACTCATGCACTATAAATGGTTCTATCGCATTATTACTGTTTTGTATGTTTATATGTTCTTTTGTATGATTTTGGACATGTATTGTAATTTGCCCAATGTTCCACTACTGTTTATTGTACAATACCTTGTGTTCCAGCTGTTGTACTATCTTACAATGTTGTATTGTTTGTACTACCCACATGCTATTGTAACTGATCATCCTTCACAACCCAATGTAACTCCTCCTCCCAGGTCGCACCATGAGGTGAGCAACTTATTGATCAGTGTGCCCTCCTGGTGAAACATTTCAATAAATAAAAAATAAATAAAAGATATTGTTTTTAACTTATATAAAGATAAAGAACCTTAGTGCACTATAGAGGTGGGTGAAGTGACCAAAATTCGCTCCGTGAAGCAATTCACGGAGTAATGCAGAATCCACGAAGTAATCCGCAACACAAAGTGGAATACTTCACGTCATAATCAAGGACTCAAAGTCCATTGATAACAATGACTTGGCATTACTCCGCCTTTCCCCAACCACTTCTGCACCAATTTTAATGCGAAGTACATAGAAATCAATGTACTTTGCATCACTTCACCTTTGTTATTGAGCTCCAAGGTGAATTTTTCAGTGATTCATGGGATTGCAGGTTACATGGGCTCTAGATTGTTCTGCACAGCCTCGGTTCTGTGTAGTGAGCATGTAGTGGTAGCTGGAGACAGTTTGCTCTCAAAGCTCTGCAATTCACACCCTCTAAAAGCTGTTAAAAAAGCCTTTTTGAGCCATTTTTTGTGGTAAAAATTTAGTACATCGATTGAAGAAAACCCTCCTGAGATCATATCATCGAGTGTTTATTGTTTGTGTGTGGATTTTGAATGTTAATTTTGAACATTCAGTCTGTGTACTGACAGACACTTGAAGTGTGCTTTGGGGGAGAGCGTATCTGTGGTGGAGGTAGATTAACTGGGAGAAAAAGGCAGTTTTTCTGTTTTGGTTATATTTTTCTTGTATAGCTATGTTAATGTATCTTGTAGCTTATATGTAGTGTATAATGTAGCTTGTTTGTATCTATGTCTTAAGTTACTGTTATACTTATGTGTTGTACTGTTATACTGTGTATTTTCGTTTGTCTTACTGTGACAAGGTACCTTTGTAAATGAGCCTATGGCTCAAAGGTTTTCCAAACTGCTGTTTAAATAAAATAAAATAAATAAAAAAATAAAAAAAATAATGTGCACACAGTAATATTTTCAGTAATTCTTGACATATTTTTTTGCTGATTGCTGTGGTGCAGCAGTGCATAATTTCAGTTTGTTTAAAAGATTTGGTTTTATTACTGGAGTTTTCAATTTGCTACGCATTACTTGTACTGTGTGTGTGTGTGTGTGTGTGTGTGTGTGTGTGTGTGTGTGTGTATGTATGCAACGTGTTCCATCAAATCAGACACATTTTATTGTGCCACAGAGTAAATACAGCAGTGTGAACCTACTATCCACCGCACCTGCATGATTTTGTACTGCTTTGTGGTATCTTGGTTTTGGACTGTTACTGCAGTGCACTGCCCCCCCAACTTGCAAAAGGTATTCTTTTCCAGATTGGATTGCGACTTGTGAGCACTGGTTAAGGTGTTGTTGTGATTTTGCATCTGCATCTTTTCTTGATTGCACATTCAGTCTGTGTACTGACAAACACTTGAAGTGTGCTTTGGGGAGAGCGTATCTGTGGTGGAGGTAGATTAACTGGGAGAAAAAGGCAGTTTTTCTGTTTTGTTTATATTTTTCTTGTATAACTATGTTAATGCATACACAGTAATATTTTCAGTAATTCTTGAAAATTTTTTTGCTGATTGCTGTGGTGCAGCAGTGCATAATTTCAGTTTGTTTAAAAGATTTGGTTATATTACTGGAGTTTTCAATTTGCTACGCATTACTTGTAGTGGGTGTGTGTGTGTGTATGTAAGTATGTGTGCAACGTGTTCCATCAAATCAGACACATTTTATTGTGCCACAGAGTAAATGCAGCAGTATGAACCTACTATCCACCACACCTGTGTGATTTTGTACTGCTTTGTGGTATCTTGATTTTGGACTGTTACTGCAGTGCACTGCACCCCACAACTTGCAAAAGGTATTCTTTTCCAGACTGGATTGTGACTTGTGAGCACTGGTTAAGGTGTTGTTGTGACTTTGCATCTGTATCTCTTCTTGATTGTGCAGTGTTGTCTTAATCTGTCTGTGCTTTTGCATCTGTTTAGTGCCCAATCTCCATCTGCAAGCCACAGTTGTTGTTTCTTTTGGCTTCACATCCACCAGCACAGACTGAAAGTTCAAAAATGTAAATTTGTTTAGAATTTTCTTGGTGATCCCCCAAAATGTCTGCAAAGAGATGTGCACTCAAAGCTGTTTCTGGTCATGGCACTGCTGCCAGTGGCAAGATTGTCCATGGGCATGGTAGTACACAGAAGTGCATAGCTGATGCCAGTAAAGGGATTTCTCTATCGATGTTTTTTACAACGAAATCTGTAGCTTCGCTCATAGTTTAATGAGATGATGTTGTCCCAGCTGGTGGTGTTAGTGCAGTTTCTGCTGGCATGAGTATTGCTGCCTCAAGTTCCACTTCTGTCCCGTTAACCATTTCAAAATATATAGTTGAGTCTAAAGCTGTGACTGACAGTGCAGATGATGACATACTCCCCTGTAATATCCCCATGGTAGCTGAACATGATCCTGATCTTGGCGACGATAACTCACAATGTCACATTTCTTCCAGCACTGTTGAGGTCATGCCTTTGCCATCCAATGAGTCAAAGTGTGGTGCAAAATTATCAGGTGATGAAGATGATGCTGTGGTTGGAACATGTTCTCCAAATGACAGCATCCAAGCTGAAAATGTGGAATTGGATGATGTTGATGAATATGATGATGATGTCAGTGACCCCTGTTGGGAATCAGAGAAAAGAAAGTCAAGGTGGCTGTATCTGGGTCTGTTGGCATTAAATCCTTCCCTCAAAAAAGTTGTGATTTAGTGGTTCCTGTTGATGATAATGATGATGACCCAGTAATAATCATAGGTAGTCGTGGTGGTCAGTTGGAGTCCAAGTGTGTCCAGCCTGAAAAATCATGTAGCACACCCCCCAAGTCAGGGGGTTAAAAAACTGGAGTCCAATAAGCAGCATCAGAGACATGTTAAAAGTAAGGGATCACAATCCCTTGTTTGGGATTTTTTTTGTCCAAGATGCAAATGATGAGTCAGTTGCAATCTGCCAGCTTTGCCATGCATGTGTGAATCAAAGTAAAAAGGGGAGTCATCTGGGCATGGGGGGCCAGCATCCACATCTTAAGAACAGGCACATGGCAGTGTGGACCTGGACCAGATGGTAGCTAATGCCATATTACGGGCGTTCACCCTCATCATCAACCTTACTGAGCATGTTATCCCCTTCCATGAGTGTAAGACCAAGTAGGAATGTCTACAGTAGTGACGAAATAACACCAGAGGATTACTACTGGCATGATGAGGGGAAGGATTATGATTTAGAAATCTTATCAAGTGGTAGTCAGAGTAGCAGTGGCGGTGGTGGTGGTGGTCAATGCAGTATGTCTAGTGCAAGTGGTACATCAGCCTCTGTACATAAAACAGGGAAAATAACTTCAATTGTGGACTTGTCACCTATGCACCCCTCTTCATCACATGTCCACACCCCACCCCCGGCCATTGGCAAAGCAGAGCCATTCGTCACAACCCATGAAAAACATGTAAGTTAGCCTATGTTAGAGAGTGGTTTTGCCCGTAACATCCTGCCTGCCTGCCTGAAGCATGTGACCTACACTTTGTAAGCCATGTGATGTGTATGGGCTGCCTGTGAATTCTCACTCTGCCTTAAAGTGGAATAAAGTGGTGTGCACAATGCAAAGTCATAATTACAGCATGAAGTGGTGAAGTGAGGGTTTAAAATGGGCACTTCGCATAGCGGAATACTAATGTGACATGGCCACTTCGCGGGCAGAGTTTTACTTCGCTGCATCTCTAGTGCATAAGCACTGAGGCAAGGGTTACCCCAAAGGGTATTGGCCAGGAAGCCAAGTTTCAAAGAAATACAAAATCACACATATCCCTATAATGCAAAGCATCACTGGCTCTATATGCACATCACCACAAAATACTATGTTGGTTCAACTTTAAGCAGAAATGCATGGTGCCAAAAGACCTCTCATACAGTCTGCAAAAGGTGCCAACAGAAGACACAGACACATGTTTCATCCTACCAGAACTCATCAGTGTGCCTCATCTGTATGACACCCCAGTGGAATGAACCAGCTACCCTAAGCTGGTCTATCTGGTTTGGGTTGTGGTGAGCCCAATAAAAACAAAAAAAACAAGCTAAAAGACAAAGAACCTTAGTGCGTAAGCACTGAGGCAAGGGTTACCCCAAAGGGCATTGGCCGGGAAGCCAAGTTTTAAAGAAATATGAAATCACACATACCCCCATAATGCAAAGCATCACTGGCTGTATACGCAAATCACCACAAAATATTATGCTGGTTCAACTTTAAGCAGACATGCATGGTGCCAAACTTTACTTGTATGACCACTGTCTTGATAAAGGTGCAAAGGCAAGAAGCGAAACATTTGTGATTTGAAAGTAACCAGCAATGAACTCACTATGAAGTACAGTGAAGCTAAACAAACTTTTTTTCAGTCTGCTTGTGTGTTTGCTACCTTGAGTCTGCATTTCACTTGTCCAGTTGCAGACCACACGGACTGCCATAAGGAGTCTGGATGGTTTGTTTAGTTTTGGATAAATACACTTATAAAATGGAGTTTAAAACATTGACCAAATCTAACATCATCACTGGTTAAAATATATCACCTGAATGTTAATTAAATACCTAGAATCTCAACAGTCCATAACTAACCTGCCTTAATCTATCTAGCAACCACCTACATTAAGTAAATGAAAATAAAAAAAATGTTCTATTAAAATAAAAAACAATGTCACTTTTTAAACACAAATAACCACAACAGGACATAGGTTTCTTCAAAATTAAATGCACTTCTCAGTTTCATTTAAAGGCAAACAGCGTTTGTTACCAAACTCGTATAGTCTACCTAGCAACACCCTAACTAAAGGAAAATAAGACCATTTCCTATAAAAAATCCATTCTATAAACACAATAACCCATTCCAGGGCATGGGTTCCTTGAGAATTATTGCACTTCCCTGGCAAAAGCTGAAACTCACTCAGTCATTGGTCTTGTGTTTTCCAGTTCATCCAGGACATGCATTAATTCTACAGAAAGCATGCTCTATTTTGGGTTATGGCTTACCTAGATTACCTAAAGGGGCAAGAGGCCCTGAAGCTTTGCAGATTACAAACACAATTGTACTCTAGTCCAGATGGATTTTATGTAATTTTGGGGGGCTTCATTGTAAACATGCCTGTTCTTGCAAACTGCAAGGCATAATTCTGATCTTAAAGAGCAACTGGCACAGTCCTGGCAGGCAACCCATACAATGGAGTTGCCTGTCCTAAGAGCTATTTTAGCTATATTTCACCTTTTTTGATGACTTACAGAAAAAGTTGTAGGCTCCATATAGTCTGGCTCATATCTTTCATGTATGAGCTGAGCAGTCGTCGAGTGCTGCAGCCCCACCCTTAAAACCAGCATAATTATGATGTAATGTAGGGAACAGGGTTGCAAGTAGATCAGGAGTGGGGCTACCTAAATGGTCTTAGATTATCGTTGCTAACAGACATATATATATATATATATATATATATATATATATATATATGCATGGGGCTAATATATACATATATTATAGACCATACATGTATACTCCAGCAAAGATAATCTAAGTACATTGAGGTGACCCCTCCTCAATCCTATTATTATCTCTATAGAGCACTTGCAGCACCATTCCCTATCTCGCTTCATAATTATGCTGGCTTTAGGAGGGAGGTTGCTGCACTAACAGTCACTCAAATCATACACAGAAGTTATGAGCTGGGCTCTACAAAGGTTATAACCTTTTTTGTAAGTTATCAAAAAAGATGAACTATGGCTAAAATAGCTCCTAGTGTAAGTAGCTCCACTGTACAGGTTGCCTGCTTTGAGCTAAACATCATGTCAGTTTTCCTCTGTAATAGACTGTGGACCCATTTACCTTAGGGAGCTTCTTGCAACCTGCATTGGTATCCATGAGATACACTCTATAGGCAAGGGCCTATTTGTTGTTCAAAAATCAGGATTGAAGTCAGCTGAGAACAGAACATTTTGGAGGTGTAATTCACTGCTGCCACATCATCAGGGATGAGGGGCTCCTCCACCTGAATTTTGCCCTCTTCCTACTTGAAGTTGCTGATCCAGCATTGATTCTGCAGCTGTCAGACTTCAGGACTATAACCCACCCTGGAGCTCACTGGGACTGCCAATCAACAGCCAGGAACACCAGAAGCCACACCTCCTGGGCTGTAAAGCCTCAATCAGGAACTGCCTGCAGAGCTAACTAGGGCTGTTGATCTCCTCCTTAGCTACATTCTCCCAAGCAATCCTTCTGTGCTGTGGTCCTCCATGTTAAGGGCCGAGTGCAAATGGCATCATTAGGTGTCCGCCATGAAGTTAGCCAGGAAAGACAGTCAACAGCCAGGAACTCTGCCCATTTCATCCCAGGTAAAACTGTGTTTTGTTTGTTAACTGTATTGTTTGTGAAAGAGTTGTTTGTGGAGCATACTGCTACTAGGTCATAGTGAAACTCTATCTGGGTGTACTGAAGGTTAATGGCATAGTCTGCTTCAGCTACAGTTAATACTTATCACGAACATACAAATAACAAAATTGCCAGCAGATATGGGACATAATGGTCTATGGAGTCTGCTCAAGTGCACAGCTAGTTATACCAAGTAGCTGCCCCCCAATCCTCCTTGAGTTGTACTCCCTCACCCACTCTCCCCTCACTGTACCCCATCCCCCCGTGCTCCCTGTTGATCTAATCTTCTTTACTCTGTCCCAACCCCTCTTAAAACCTGTCAATGTCCTTCCCACCACCACCTCCTCTGGTAACTCATTCCACCCTTTCTGTGAAGAAGTGCCTTCTCATTTCCCTCCTGAATCTGCCCCCCACCAACATCAGGTCATGACCCCTTGTAGTACCCTCCTTCCTTAGATTAAAGATGCCCTCAATGCTGGTGTTATTTATGCCCTTTAGGTACTTGAAGGTCTGTTCTACACCAGATGGAATAGTGTTTCATAACACTTTTGATGCTTCCAGAGGAGTAGTTTTATTCAGGTCTGAAGCATTTGAATGCACCAAAATGTTATTGTACTTACCATATTTCAAAACTGGGGAATGAAGTACATTTAGTGACCAACATTATGTGTAATATTGCCTGTTATGCACTTGTGTATGCATATTAAAGTGTCATACTGTACTAGTATTTATTTATATATGTATGTATTTAGTTTATATTTTCTTCCTTCCTTCCTTCCTTCCTTCCTTCCTTACTCCCTCTTCCTTCTTTCCTTCCTTCCTTCCTCCCTCCTTTCCTTCCTTCCCTTCCTTTCCCTTCCCTTCCTTCCTTCCTTCCTTCCTGCCCCTGGTATGCTGCCATGCTGGTAAGTTCCAGCATGACATATTTTAAGGTTCTATTGTGTATACCTCTTGTATTATATATTTTTTCTTTGTTGTTCAACATTTTATATCTCCTGTCTATGTAATTGCGAACTGTATGTGTATGTGCCTCAGGACCTCCTTGTGAATGAGCTTGCTCAACGGAGTCTTTCCTGCAATAAACTTGAAGGTATGAAGCAGCTAAGCTGTTACAGGGGAGTTAGATGCAAAAATCGCAATATGTGACAGTTAAAGATTAATAATAGTCCGTCCCCTTATTTATTGTTCACTGAGAAAGTGGAGATAACCATTCCATTTCCAGCCACATCCTGAGGCAAGAGCAATCAGCAGTAGCACATAAATCATCATATAGTAAAAATCATAATTTATCAAATAAACTGCATAATACAGAAATGGATGTACTTCATACTATGCATACAGAATCTACTACTAAAATAGGACCATTTTGCAATCATGTGCACTTTCTGCTTTCTTGAAGTTGCAAAAGACTACCTAATACTTTCAGAAAAGGGGAAAAAGATTTCATAAGGCAGGACCTTGATGGGGAAAAAAATTATCTTTCTCAACCTGTTTCGTACTCTGGGGATAAAGGAAGATGGACGTCTGATAGAATGCAAATCATATGGACAATTAACAAACTGGAGCAGCATAGAAAGAACAGTTGGTGTTCCCTTTCACAGAATGTTGGAAGGCATAATGCCAACTGTAAGTACATCTGATATTCAAGGATGCTACAAACAACATCCTGTAGAAATGACAGTGATGTGTAAGTGTGGGGAACAAAATGAAGACTGGCAAAATCTGAGAAACAGAGTAGTTTATTATTCAATTTTAAAACTCCTGAAATATAGCACTACCATATTCTGATATGGGGAACATTGCAGGCACAAACATTGTTGCCTTATTTGTTAAACATTGTTCTTGTCCCATTAAAGAACATTAGGTTTAGCGTTAGCAGCTTTGACAATCTTACAGTAATAATATGTTCACCAAAGGTCAGTCTGGAACCCAACAATACTCTGTGTATTTGTATCATGGGACATTTTCTAATGCTCTGCCATCCAAACAGCTCAAAGGCAGTTCACCTTGCTGTGTGTTTAAAGTCTGCTGGGGACCAACAGAACAAAAATTAGTTTTTTTTGTTGTTAAAAAAGATCTATCTGCAGCAAGCATTTCTCTAAATCCTAAAAGTCAGACAGTAGGTTGCCTGGATGACATCAATCATCTGTCCACTTCAAAAAATCTTAGTACACAGTGGCTAAGGAGCATACTAAAAAGTGGATAGTCAGAATTGTAGACACCTTCGGCAAGGGCACTGGAAAACAATTTCATTCTTTTTCTATGCTTTTTCTCCCATGGGGGCTGGCAGGAAAGGCTTTGGCTGTCTCTTTGAGGGCTCCGATCCTCCCCAACAGGGCATCATGGAGCCTGCCAGTGTCCCCTTTTTTCCATTTTGTCCTGTTTCTGTTGCTGGGGCACACACATCAGCATGCGCACATGGAGGCACATGCATGCTGCAGAAGTCCCACAGCACCCACGCATCTTTGGTGGCCTCAGTCCTGTCAGGCATCCACCTGGGGCAGTCATTCAGTGGGAACACCAATCCTCCCTTCCTAGGAGAAGAGAGCAGTCCTCCAGATACTTGATCCTCTCCCTCCACGGCCATCCCCCAGCAACCCATGTTTGCCACTGAAAACAGATCGCTGGTGTGGCAGAAGGCAAGGCACTGATGCCTCAGCCCTCCATGCCACTGGGCTGACTTAGCAATTGCATTCTTGAATATACTTCAGTCAACCTACATACTGTAGGTAGAGATGGACAAAGTGGCGAAAACTGACTTCATGAATTAGACAAAAATCGTGAAGTGCTGACTTAGCAAAGTGTTCACCAGGTAAAGTGATCCTTTTTCTATGTAAATTGACCAAAATTTGCTTGCAAATTTGCCACTTTGTGAAGACATCACAGACAAAATGCCACACTGAGTGCAAAACTTTGATAAAATGGCAAATTTAGAAGTGGTGATGCCAATGACAATGTTGCAAAGTGGGCAAAGGTGAATTTTGCCACTTTGCTGGAACTCTGCTGCATCGTTAACTGTAGATTTTTGTGATCCCAAATAATCCATACATTTTTAGAATGATTTATGAACAGAGATGCATGATTAATTGACAATTAAATGTAAAAATAAAATGACTAAGCAGACACAAAAGAAGGGTAAAGAAGGGTATCAAGCAAGGCACGAGGTATGCAGCAATCTAAAATGGAACTCCTGATCTAAAATGATTATAGTGGCTAACACTATGCAGATCATTGCAGGGTACTCCGACGAGTCTTTCACAGTGCTAAACCTTACCTGAAGCAACCGCGCCTACATTTAGTTCACTGAGGCAGAAACTAATAATCCTGGACATATGTCTCATACTGCGTTGTACTCATAAGTATTGTGCAGTCACTGTTTCATTCAGAGACCATGGGCCAGACATACCTTGAAAGTCTTTCTAGCTCTGCTTACTATTGATGGGACACGACTGAATGGCATTTTTTTTGACATGCTGCGTTTTACCATATGGTAAATTTTGATAGAATTGTTTTAGCTATGATAATTCCACACAGATTAATATTTGTTGGCACACATAATGACAGGAAGTAGTAGACATAATAGATGGCAGTTCAGTCATCTACCATCTAACCTTTTTTCTAAGTCAACTGATGCATACAAGGTTAACTGCAGAAAAAGATGCTGCATGTGCACCTTATATACAGTACAGTAGAAAGCTGTGTTTGCATCTTTGCCATTTGGGCCCTGGATAAACCCCAAAAGACAAGACCTTGTAATAAATCCAGAGAGAGAGAGAGAGAGAATTCAGAACTAGAACTAGTGCTATAATTACAGGTTTGTGTTAAAATCAATGTCTTTATCTGTTGTACACCAGCGTGGTGCTTCACGTATTATGAGGTCATGCTCTCAAGTGCACACAGTGATCTGTTTGTTTCATGTTCATTTTAAACAGCTAGTGTACTGCCTAAAACTAATATTAGTTTTCAAAAGCAGTGAACTATTACTTTTATACCTGAGGGGGCACTGCTATACGCTGGAAAGGTTAATATTCAAGAAGGAGGTCTAGAGACACTTCTTCATTGAATGAGCGGTGACGGGGTGGAATGGAATCCCCAAGGAATTTGTCTCTCTGGGGGTGGGACAGGGTGAAAATGAACATCATGGTCAATTGGTGGGCTGGAAAAGTGCAAAGAAAGGGGCAGAGTTGATGGGGAGGGGGTGGAGCCCGTACTAGTTGCTGAGTAGGGGCTCTCCAAACTGAACAGACTAGTTAGACCAATAGTCCTTCTTCTGCTAGCTATTTTCTTGTGCTCATATGGGTAGTTTTTTGTTTCCCCCTTTGGTTAATTTGAAGACTGTGTAACTGATGTTAGTATAGGTATGATGTGTGGAACAGCACTCTGCCTGGCAGCTGACATATCTAGTTTTGTTCCTTTCATTACATCATCAGTGTTGCAGCCTCACTGACAGTGACATCAGGGCTGCTCAGGAAGAGCTCAGTACCTACCAGGTCAATTATCTGTGATGCCACTGTTGGTGAGGTCACAGTGCTGATGAATGTAGTGGGAAGACTAGAACTAGACAAGTTGTCTGCCAGGCATAGTGCTACTTCACACATTTAGCATAATACTGTCACTCTGAATATCAAGTTGCAACTGACTAGTTCTTTTTTTTTTTGCCATTAACTTTTTATTGAACTTTTCACATATTCTTGCAGAGACAAGATATAGATACAAAATACAAGACATACAAGATTATGCAGGTATCCAAAAATTCCATAACAAATACAGGAATAGCAAGTCTCCACAAGATCCCCCAAACCATCCCTCCCCGATTACCCCCATGCCCCCTCAAACCTCCCAGCACAAGGCCCTGCATCCCAATACGGTCAATACAGACTAAATAACCTAATTACGTTATGTATAGGCTACAACCAATGGGGTCCAGATTTTCTCGAAAAGGGGCAACTGATTATGTAGAGTGGCAATCATCCTCTCAGTCCTAAGACTCAAAAGGAGTTCAGCCAAGCAACTGACTAGTTCTTTAAATGTGTACCATTTTCCTGTCTGCTATTTTTGGTTCCATTAGCTCTTTAATGTAGATTAGTTAGTATAAAAAACTTAGGACAACAGTAGTACTCATGGTTTATTCAAATCTTGGGTTTGTAAAAGAAAACTAATTACATACTGCTGCCCATACTTTATTTAAAACATAATATTTAGGTACAATTCAGGTTGCACCATATTATAGTGGTACGGTAGTGCCACTATAGTTAGTTTTGCCCAGCCACGTCTATGCTAAACTCATAATTGTGCAATTTAATAACTTTGCAACTGCTTGACTGATTTGCCTGAAAGTTTGCATGCACTGTTGGGCACCATAGATCTCTGGATCTGGCAAGTTATGTTCTGGTCGGTGGTGTGGTTGCAAAGCTGCAGAGTGCCAAAAAAAGTGAAACTTATCATTTAGGTGCAAATTCTTTGCTCATCCACAGATCTGAAACAGCTTGGGGGCATGATCTGAAATTGTTAGAGTATATGGTGTCTGGGCTACAGATGTGTATTTTGAAGAGTTGGTGAAAGAATATTTGTCCGTTCAAAGTTATAAAAATGTAAAGTTTCCCATTATAGCCTATGGGAAACAATATATGTATACCTCGAAAGCACAATTTGTTTTTGTGAATGCACTTTTGACTGCCACAAATGGGTTAAGTACTGTTGTACTGCTGTCATCATGTTTTCAGTGGTATATGCCCAGGATGGCGACACTATCATAGTGAAAACATTGATGCCGACAACATCAATGTTTTCACTATAATGGACCGCCCGAGACCCAGGCACTCTCTCTCCCCCAGTCCTGCACCCCCTCCCCAATCCATCCTAGAGATTGGGGTGGGGGGCAGAGCCCCCCGCATGGGAATTCGGGGGCAAAGCCCCCCGATGAAACAACAGCCGGGGTCTCAAGTTGGATTTATGTCGACCGCAAGTTGCGGTCCACATAAATCCATTGCTGTGATGGCAGTCGACAACTTAGTTGCTAAACTGGCATTGTAGAGCAGTTTTCAGTTAGCAACAGGTAAAAAACACTGTAATTCAAACAATACTGCCCCTTTGTAAACATTGACAGTTGTGTTTACCTAATCGGGGCCCAAAGAACATGATCCTGGCATTAGATTTAAAAAAAATGGCCAGAAATATATGTCTTTAATTTGGCCACTGGAAGTGTCGCAAATTTTCAACACTACATTTGCAAAATGCCACAAATTGTGGCAATTTTGCAACCGTAGTGCCGCAAATGTGTGACACTTTTGCAAAAGTTTTCGCTAAATTTGAGAGTTTCGCAAATTTGCAACACTACTTAGACCCAGAAAAAACCTTGGCCCCTTTGAAAAGGACAGAACCTTTTCTGGCCAATATTTTAAAAAAATAACAGTAGAATCTGATTCCTCAGCCCCCGTTTAGGTAAACACCTATCACTCCCACAATTACGGCACATGAGAGAGCAGGGCCCTCCAACAGGGAGATGAAAGTTAATTACAATGTCTCTATACTTACAGATGGATGGGCATGCAGGGCCCTGATGACCCTGCGCTCCCATAAAAAGCTACGGCTATGGTGACACTTCCACAAAAAGTAAGGAAATTCATTGCAAAAAACTCAGTGAATATATCAGTTAGGGTTGATGTTACAGTGACAAAAGTCTGGAAATTTGGTGTTAGGGTTCCCAGCCCAACCACCTCCCACCTTCCACACACCAGCAGGCATCATGGTGTGCCTTAGGGCCATCTGGCCTATCACCCCATTTTTCTATACTGTACCATCTCAGCTTCTTACACATGAAATGGGATAAGAGTTAGACCCAACAAACCCAAGGCACACCATGATGCCTGTTGGTATGCTGAGGGTGGGGGAAGTGGGGGAGGTGGTGTGGTTGGGAACCCTAACACCAAATTTCCAGACTTTTGTCACTGTAATATCAACCCTAACTGATGCATTAACGGAGCTTTTTACAATGAATATATTCTATACATTTCTTCTCCACATTATTTATTACTCGATATAGTTCCATGGTTATACAATGTTTATCCCTGATCATCTCCATCTATAGCTTATTCCCTGTCCTCAGGAATATGTATGATGTCACAAGCAGTGCATTATAGCCTAGGGAGCAAGCGACAAGAGTAGATGAACTCTTCAGGAGCAAAGATCCTGGGCTCGGTTCTCAAAACACTGTGCAAGCCATGCCAAGGGTGGCTTGCACCAATAGCCAGTGCGCCAGTGACCCAGTGCCAGATTCTCTATAGGATAGAGTCCTGGCATCAAAGTCCCAGCTTGTGGCAACAGTGGCCATGCACTGAACAAACGGCACACATGAGTGGTTTTTCACAAACTGTGGGGTGGTCTTGTGGCAATCTAGGATGGCAAGCAACCAGCAGAAGTATGCATAACAGCACCTGGAGTATGTACTGACATATGATGGAACAGTAAACCTATATTATAACTAATTGTCATGATTACAAACATACAGTATGTACAGATGCTTGGGACATTGCTTATGTGTAACTAACATGTAATGTCCAAACCATCTTTTAAAACTGCCAATATGTCAACCTGATGATTAGTTATAATATATGTGTGCTGGTACATCATATATACTGTAACCACATCGGTTTTCGCTATATGTGCAGTAACCACCCCTAGTAAAGAGAACTGATCATCCATGGGTGGCACACGGACTGTTAGAGTAGCCCTGGCTGGTCTAATGGGTGTTTGAATTTGTCAGCACTGGCCCCTTTACAGTATATCAAAAAGGATGATAATGTGGCGCTACCCTGGCACAAGGCTCCTTGCGCCATGCTGCAGCCCATTTTGTGCCACATGGGTGTTGCTATCCCCATTTGGTGCAAGCAGCCTGCATTTGCTGCAGGTTGTGTTTGAAAATGGCATTTGGTGCATCTTGTGGTGCAAGCCACCCCTGGCATCATTCTTTGTGGCACATGCCCCTTGCGGCAGTAGGGGATGCTTTGAGAATCGGGCCCCCTGTTTTCATGGAAATTACCTTAATAATAAATAATATAAAGGAGAACTACAGAGCTGATGTGAAATACATGTTGAACTGTATTTTGATGTTATGTTTTGTTAAAATTCTCTTGAAGGTAACAGCTGCTCTTTTAAGCAATAATACATGACCGCATTTGCTATCATGGGATAATGCCATACCTTGGTTGCATTGTGAGAATCAAGGAATAGCCATGTGAACTGTAACCACCCAAGCAATGGTGTCATCTCAAATTATAATACACATTTTGTAACATATTAAATTTATTGTTAGTATCAAATGGATTACAAACATATTTTTTATTTTAGTCTTTGGTAATCAGGTAAGGCCCACTAGGCACAAGTGCAAACACTGGGCAGTTAAGTGACTTGTTCAGAATCACACAGAATGCAAGTGGAAGTTGTGAGAATCAAACTCAGGTCTTGTCTGCTGGATTTATCAAGCTTATTCATTGCTTGTTACTTTAACCTCTAGGCTATACTGCCTGGAGGTAGAAACATTTTCCAGATTACGATGTTTTCATGAAATTAGTCACAGCTTGTAATGGTTATTAGCCAATCAGATTGCAAGAATTTTCCCACCTATTTGTTGATCTTTATTTATCAACTATGACAGAACCTGTAATGGGCAAGTGTGTGCAGATCACAGTGGGATGAAACCCTCACTGCTATGATTGAGAACATGAGACTACTGGAATTTCTGTGAACAGGAAAACATTAGGTCCAGCAAGCCTGCCCTCTTTATGTCCTCATCTCTCCTTTCCTGTTTTCTTTCACTGTTCCCACCTCTATCATATTATTCTCAAGAAACCCATCTAGTACCTACTTGTACACAGTGATAAACCCTGCTTTAGTTGTCCCTTTTGACCACTTATTGCATAGTGCATGTGACTTGCCATTTGATTTTGTGCGTGAAGTCACTCTGTCCAAACCCTCCATGTTATCTGAAATGACAGATTGTGCCCTTTTGCTTTTTTTTAGTTCTTCTAGTTTGAAATGTTGGTATGGGTTACATTTATTAGTGCTGTGTGGAATTTTCAAATTCCAGCTGAATGAAATTCTGCAGGATTTTTCAAATTCCACTGAAACTCCGCCAAATCTTGCCAGAAATGGAACGGTGGAATTCTGCGGTAGAAAATAGTTGTGGAATGGTTTTCCACAGACAAAATGCTGTTCCACAGAATATTATTCCATGGATCACAGTAGGTGGAATTCTGCAGAAGAACAAGCAAACTTCTGGCAGAAATTCCACTGACGGAATTGTCATTCAACTCTAATTCCACCAGCAGAATTCCGCATTACGCACAGCACTAACATTTATTAATTCAGTTGAAAATTCAGAAGCTGAAATAACAAACCCATCTATTTTTAGAGTATAAATGCAATTATTTTAGACTCTCTCCATAAATTAAAACTTTAAACATTTTCCTTTTGCTCTACATTGTATGCCACAAATGCAATTATATTCTATACATTAATAAATCTCTCAAACTTATTCATCCTCCTACTGTAAGTACCTCAATACCCATTTTCAGATCTACTTTTCCCCCTAATGAGTTCTATGTGCTCTACCCCAACATGTTTAATACTTATTTTATGCTCTATGTGTCTCTCAAAGGCATTAAATCATTGATGTCCACTACCTGGGGCATTTTAAAACTCATTTGTTTCCAAACTTTAAAATACTTCTGTAGCATATACTCAGACCCATGTACAAGTCAAGCAGTCCAAAATCCTAGGCCTTACCAGGCCATGCAAACAGAAAAAAAATAGATTAGAAAATGGGCAAAGTGTAATCTTGATGCTGAGTGGCTAAAAGCGCCAGCCAGTCTGATAGGAGGCAACAGAGATCAGGGAATAACTAGTCCCAGTCTCTGTTGCCTCATTTCATTCAGATATTCTTGTGCTCATGGAATTAAAAAAAAAACAGATCCCACAATTTTTTTTTTCTATCTTAGCAAGCGAGAACTCCCCCCGTCCAACTCCAGTGGCAGTCATTGCAGTCACAAGAAAAGCATCAAGAAAAAAAAACTCTTTCTGTAAAAGCAACAAGAAGAAAACTGTTTTAGTAAATAAAACAGTTACGAACATACACAACTGACAGCAGAAACAGGTCATTTGGTTTATCGAGTCTGCTTGATTCTGCAGCTGCCCTTCTCACCCTCCCATGACCTTTCCTTTTGCCCTATCCCAGCCCCTCTTGAAGCATCCCACTGTTTTACAGGCCACCACCTCTGCTGGTAGTGTGTTCCACTCTGCTACTACCCTTTCCTCAAACAAATGCCTCCTCATCTCCCTCCCAAACTGTCCACCCTCCATTCTTATGTCATGACCCCGGGTATCTCTCCCCACCCTCCCTTGAACAGTCCCTCTGTGCTTGTCCTGTTTATTCCTCTCATGTACTTTAAGGTCTCAATCATATCCCCCCTGTCCCTCCTCTCCTCCAGAGATTATATTGTTCAACTCCCTCAGTCTAACCTCATATTGTAACTGCCCCTGACCCATGATCATCCTTGTTGCTCTGCGTTGCACCCCTTCTACAGTATCAATCTAATGTCCCTCTTTAGGTAATGGTACCAAAACTAAATGCAGTACTACTAGTGGGGTCTGACCAATGATCTGTATAATGGCAGGATCACCTCCCTCCTCCTAGAGATTATACCCCTTGCAATACAACCCAGCATCTTGTTGGCCACTGCTGCTGTTTTCCTACACTGTGCTGAGTTGTTCATTGCTCCCGTAATGGGCACCCCCAGATCTTACTCCTCCTCAGGCACAGCTAGCTGCACCCATATCTCTCAACTGTACCACATTATGATTAACGTTCCTCATTTTACTTCACAAAAGCTCCCTGTTCCACATTGTGAGGATTTGTTCCACATTCAGTATTAACATTTTAAAGCAAAAATCTATAGCAAATGATGTAAAAAATATATTATTCAGTTAATAACAGACTTTCTGAACATAAATGCAAACATTTTAACAGTGTTCTGAGCCTCCTAGGTAAAGATTTGATTAAGTGTTCCACATTTTGCTCATTTGTTCCTCATTTTGAGAGGCAGTGTTCCACATTTGGGGGACAAAAGGTTGAGAGGTATGGCTGCACCCCCCCAAGATGGTAGCTCCTTTTTGGATGCTTTGCCCTGAAATGCAGCACCTTGCATTTTTTGGCATTGAAACCAAGTTGCCAGGTGTCAGATCATGTCTCCAGCCTTGTTAGATCTTCCTGCAATCCCTGCCTCTTCCCTTGGTCATCCACCACTGCTTCCATCTTGGTGTTGTCTGCAAATAGACTGATCTTGCTATATATGCCTACCGAGAAGTCTACAATAAAGATCCCAAATAACACCAGCCCCAGCACTGACCCCTGTGTGAACCCACTCATCACTGCCCTTGAAGATGATAATTCACCTCCCACCACCACCCTCTGCTGCCATCCCTGCAGACAGTTCTCCACCCATCCCACCTATTTTGTCCCAGCCCCTGTGCCCCTTAGCTTACATGCTAGTCTTCCGTGTGGCACCGAGTCAAATGCCTTACTGAAGTCCAGGTACAGGACATCCACTGCATGCCCTTTTGTCCATTTCCCTAGTTACCCAGTCATAGTAGTCCACTAGGTTGGTCTGGCAGGATTTGCCCTTGACAAAGCCATGTTGCTGACTGTCTTGCACCCCACTGACCTCCAGCAGGGTTACCAGCCTCTCCTTCATGATTGTTTCCATCAGTTTCCCCACTATGGACATGAGACCCACTGGTCTACCGTTCCCTGGTTTATCTTTGGGACCACTCTCATGGAGTGGAACCACATGAGCCATCTTACAATCCTGAGGTACACACCCTGAGTCTAGAGAGACATTAAATAGATTTGCCAATGAACCTGCCAAGACCTCTGCCAACTCCTTCAGTACCCTGGGATGTATGTCATCTGGTCCCAGTGCCTTTTCCACCCTCAGTGCCCTTAACCCATCTAGCACTCTACCTTCTGTGATTTCCCCGTCCATCACCCACTCTTCCTTTGTGGTGCATTCGTTACATTGCACTGCACTGATCATTATGTAAGATGGCTTCTGATGCTGCTCTCTCAAGTACAGCTCGACATTTTTAACAGCCACTCAATGAGATCCGAGTTACTAGCTTACCCCCTGCTTTCCTCTTCCTAATCTCTCCTTGCAGTTTTAAATTAAAAAAAAACTTATTTAGTATAGCACTGTTACTAGTGCCATCAATCCTCCTCTCAGCTCACCTGCTCATCATCACACCCACTTCCTCTGTCTGTCCAGCTGCCTACTGACTCAGCAGACAACTGCCAGTTCCAGTTCCCTGGTTTACCTCAACTGACTTCAGAAAGTAATAGCTTGATTTAGTGAAACAAAAAATCATGTTATGGAACTATGCCTTTACATACTGCCACACTCAGTCATACAGCATCTGTCAGTTGACCCTGTTCTGTCTGACTCCATTCCTCACAGAGATCCTGATTAATCCACTTGAAGAAATTAGCATTTAAAAAAAGCAGACCTACTGTGCATTACTTGTGCTGCTGTTTTATGTCTCCCAATTCCTGACTCTCTTCTAATTCTTGGATTGGCAATAGTGCTCTGACTGCCATCCCAAATGCTTCCATCAACCAGGAAAATGGATTTACTATTAACTTTCAATCATTTTTAAGTGTTTTTGTTTTTCATTTTGTAATATTTAAATAAAATGTTACCAGTAACCCATTTTCTAAGTGCAATAAAACCCTCCAGAGTGGGCAGTACGGGCTAAATTATAAGATACTTTGCATTGCCATAATTGTTCCTAAAAGTGTCCTGTATCACTAAAATGTCCTGTATTCAACAGGTTTTTGTAATTAGTTGAAGGTCATCAATGAAAAAGGGACCTCTTGGACCCAGTGGGCCTAACCAGTTAACAAAATGCAATAAATAAATAAAATAAATATACTGGACCTTACAGGGGCTATAAAGCCCTCTGCCTGTGGCGTCAGGCCTCATTACACCCCTGAGCAGTCTGGTATAGCCCAATACTGCCCACCCTGTCAGGTATTATTGCTTTCATAGAACTTGATCAGTGAATATGTTTAAAGTAACTAAGATTAAGGTAGATTTCATTAGTACAGTATTCTAAAATTTGTTTACTGTAGTTTCTTGGCTGAGGGGGCATGACTATACCTCATGAGTGGTGAAGCAATTATATGAAAGTTCTGCTCCCTCACACTCTGTAATATATTGTGTCCTTTCAGCTGAGTCATTGCACGTTTGATTTATACATCAGCTTACATGTTATAATTTTACATCTGCTGTTTGAACATTTTAACTGTTTCTGTTTGAGTTCAGTAGCTTTCTTCAGTGTAGAACAGCCTTTTGGGATGTCATCATCATTGTGAATGCTGCTTCCTGATTGGTTCTGAAAAATGTTAAAGTTGTAGAATGCTTGTCAGTGACATATACAACCTTTAATATAAATGACTGTGACATAGTCAATCTGCAAAATAAATGACTGTGACATAGGCAACATCTAAAATGTTTGAGATTGCATATTTCATCCACTAAAGTGATCCATATTTTTGTGCATGTTTCACTCCACAAATGTATAAGGGAAAGTGAACATTGCTCAACCAGGAGTTACACACTAAGCCAAAGCTTGTTTCCAGATGTGACCTGGGAGCACAAGGAAGTTAAGTGACTTGCTCAGGATCACACAGTATGCATCTGTGTGGTTGTGGGATTCAAACCCAGGTCTCCAGATCTGCAGCTCAGAGTCTTAATCCACTGCACTATACTGCCTCCTATAAATTGAAATATATTATAAATAAAGAGAGTAAAAGATTACACAACATGGAAACATAGGTGATTTGATACCTTTTATTGGATCAAAGGTGATTTACAGAAAATCCTTAAGCTTTCAAACCTAAAAGGTTCTTCTTCAGAAGGGAAATGGCAGGTTTCTTAAAAAGAGCTCACTTTCAAATACTCAGAACAAAGTTAGAAATTAAAATGTTTTACACATGAATGTGACAGATTAGAGAAGTAATTAGATGGGAAGCACAATCAGAGATAAGAAAACTTCCTTGAAAATCTTGTAGTGTGTAGGTCAAATGTCACAGAAGGAACGATATGTAGATGTACAAGATCTATAAATTACCTAATGTTAAAGTCATACTGAAGACTAAAGAGAAACTGGAGACTGTGTATGTGTGTGTGTGTGTGTCTGTATGCTAAGCACTTGATGGAATTAAAGACACACTGCAATTGCATAAAGTAAGCCTTCACATGTTTTTTTACCACACATTTTCAATACTGGTCATTTTACGCAATTGCGTGTCTTTAATTCCATCAAGTGCTTAGCAGACACACACACACACACACAGTCTCCAGTTTCTATTTAGACTCTTTAGTCTTTAGTAGCAGTCTTTAGTAGAGGCAGCCTGACCAGCAAGGGATTTATGAGAAGGAAGTAAGAGGGAATGATAGAATGAGTTACAGTGGAAGTACAAGGAGGGGGCCTGAGGGGAGAGTAGAGAGCTGAGATAAGGGGGATATGATGCCAGACAGAACTTAGAAATGAAGCACAGTGGGCAGTGCAATGATATTTCAGGAAAGGGAGAGAGAGGGCAGAGTACAAGGAGCATTGGTGAGTGTGGGTGGGCAGTCCAAGACAAAGCAGAAGAAGGAGTGAAAGAAGGTGTCCAGTCTAGCCAGGGTGAACTTTGGGGCAGCACCATAGACAATCTGATATGATACAGTACAGTGCGATTAAATTTTCCTGTTGGGCCACTCAGGCAGGTTTTTGGAGGAGTAATGTGTCGTGTCCCATAGTTCTCTGGTTTTCTTCAGGAGGTGGCAAACAAAGGTCTGTCCTTCAGTGCCTTGATGGCACAGATCTCAGCTTCGGGTGCAGTTTTAAGTCTGTGTGAGGGACACCCTGTAGGTTCACACTCAGGCATTAGTTGATTTTTTACAACCCTCGGGAGAACAAATCCAGATTGGATATACAGTTACCCCTTGAGAGCTTAATGCACTCTGGAATCCTGCATTCAAACCTCTGTTGCATGTTTTAGAAGATCCAAAGAGCCAGAGAATAGGGCTACCCAGCAGCTGAATAAAAACCTTTGAGCTAGGTCTTGTTAAAAAAGTATTTAATATTTAATAAAGAGATCCATAAAATACAAAACGTCAGTGCCCCACATGTGCAAACCAGTTGACCCCATTGAAGACTCGAGAGAGTTGAGGTGCTAGGGAACTGCACCAGGAAGTATTGTACTTTCAGCATTTGTAATCTTTGGAGCATTTGAGTAAAACCTTTTGATAAGTATACAGTGCCTCATTTCTCTTTTGTGTGCACTCCACGTTCTTGCTTTTGACCTTTCAGTGTGGAAGTTAGCTGCTTTTGTTGTGGAGCCTCACAGGCCAAATTTAGCCTGATCACAGCAGCATTTCTTTGATCCGTGGTCTGAGGGACACTCTGTCTTTATGGAAAATAAGGAATGGCTCATGGCAAGAGGTTGCCTGCAACTTGCTTACTCTCCTCACTGAGCACGAGGCTGTAAGAAACATTGTCTGAAGGGTAACCCAGTAGGGTTAGTCTGGAAGGAAAGGTGGGTTATGAAGGCCATCCAGAACCAAATTAAGCTGCCATGGAGGGCATGTAGTATGAATATGGGGAGATGCAATCTGTACTGGCTGCAACAGTCTGACTACATTTGGATGTGCACCCATCTGCCCCACCCCAGGGAAGAGAACCTCATATTGCAGAGGTAGCTGAAGCCTGTAAACACAGTGAGGAGCAGGCAAGGCCGTTATCCACCACATCATTGAGGAAATCTAAGATTTGTGGTAGGCTTACCAAGGAAGTGGACAGGCCCTTAGCTGAACACCACTTACAAAAGATTTGCCAATGTCTCCGATTTATTTGGTTTGTGGAATGTCTTCTGGATTGCAACAGTCTCTTGACCACTCAGGAAGGGTACCCCTCGATCAACAGCCTTTAATTTTCAACATCCATGCCTTCAGTCTGAGGGCTTCTGGGCTGTGATGTAGAATTAGTCCCTGGCTGAGAAGATCTAGCCAAGGGGGAAGGCTTCACGGGGTGTCGATCAACATCATTTGGAGCAGTGAGTGCCATGACCTCCATGGCCAATATGGAGCTATCATCAACACTGTGACCTTCAGGGGCCTGATTTTTTGAAGTACCTTGGTATCCATTGGAAGGGGAGGAGAATGTAGGCTTTTTTTGAAATTCTATAATGCCTCCATGGTGTTGACCTCCTCGGCTTGATTGTCCTGGATGTGGGAGTTGAAGCGAGGCAGCTGCTTGATGTGGCAGGATGCCATTAAGTCCACTTGAAAAGGTCCCCATTTGTTGCTGAGAAACTGAAAAATCTCTGGGTGCAGGTGCCATTCTGCCTGGTCTAGTTTCACTTGACTGAGCAAATCCACCTGTGAGTTGAGCTTGCCCACCAGGTAAGTAGCCAAGATGGCCAGCAGATTATTTTCCACCCATCTCAAGGTCTTGAATGCCTCCCTTAGAATTGCTCTGCTGTGGGTCCTCCCCTGCTTGTTTTTGTATGCCATGGTGACTTGGTTTTTGGTTCTGATCAGTATCGCTTGGGCCACAATCTTTGGGGCAAAGAATAACAGTGCCCTGTGTACCCCTCTCATCTCCAGCACATTGATGGGCAGATGAGTCTCTGAAGGGGACCACCTGCTTTAGGTGACATGTAGGCCCAACATCACCCCCCATCCCAGGAGAATTGCATCTGTTGTGAGCACTGCCATTGGCTCTGTGGACGGTGGCATGCCACTCATAAAATTTTTCTTATTCTCCCATCATGTGAGGCTGCTCAGAGTAATGTCACCTGGGGTAATTCAGAACTCAGAGTTCTGAGTTGACTGATCCCATGCATGAAGCACATGCCTTTGGAGCAGGCACATGTGAAGCCTCACCCATACACCAACGCATTCCACCCAGCCATCACCCTCTCTGTAAAACAGTGTCTCCTCATCTCCCTCTTGAACCTTCCTCCTTCCAGTCTCATATCATGGCCCCTGGTGTGCCTCCCTTCCCTTACTTTGAACAGTCTCTCTGTACCTGTCTTGTTTATTCCTTTCATGTATTTGAAGGTTTCAATCATGTCCCCCCGTCCCTCCTCTCCTCCAGTGAGTACATGTTCAACTACCTCAACCTCCTCTCGTATGATAAGTCCCCCAGTCGCTTGATCATCTTTGTCACCCTGCACTGCACCCCCTCCAGTAATTTAATGTCCCTCTTCAGATACGGGTGCCAGTACTGCATGTAGTACTCCAGGTGCGGTCTAACTAATGACCTATACAGTGGCAGAATCACCTCCTCCCTCCTCGAGGATATACCCCTTGCAATACAACCCTGCATTTTGTTGGCCTTTGCAGCTGCCTTCCTACATTGTGCCGAGTTGTTCATTGACCCTGTAATGAGCACCCCAGATCCTTCTCCTCCTCTGTCTGGGCTAGCTGCATTCCCCCAGCTGGTAACTCCTCCTGTTCTTTCATCCCAAAATGCAGCACCTTGCACTTTTTGGCATTAAACCCCAGTTGCCAGGTGTCTGACCAGGTTTCAAGCTTTGCCAGATCATCCTGCAACCCCTGCCATCCCCCTAGGTCATCCACCACCGCTCCTACCTTGGTGTCATCAGCAAACAGACTGATCTTGCTCTTGATGTCCCATGATATGTCTGCAATGAATATCCCAAACAACACTGGTCTCAACACTGAGCCCTGTGGAACACTGCTCATCACTACCTTTGGGTGTGAGAGCTCCTCACCCACCACCACCCCCTGTTGCCTTCCCTGAAGCCAGTTTCCTACCCATCTCACCAGCTTTGCACCCACCCCTGTGCCTATTAACTTACTTGCCAGCCTTCCATGTGGCACCAAGTCGAATGCCTTACTGAAGTCCAGATACAGGACATCCACTGCATGGCCTCTGTCCAGTTGCCTAGTTACACAGTCATAGAACTCCACCAGGTTGGTTTGGCAGGATCTGCCCCATATGAAGCCATGCTGTCTGCTGTCATGTAGTCCTTTGGCCTCTAGGAGGGCCACCAGCCTGTCCTTCAGGATAGTCTCCATTAGCTAACCCACTATGGATGGTTGAAGTTTTCCGCTGTTGGTGTCACCAAGCCCAGGTCCATGTTGATGCTGATGCTTATGCCCAGGTGCATGATGTGCTGGGTGTGGGGGTTAACTGGCTCTTGTCCCAGTTTATGACCAGGCTGTGCTGTTGTAGGCAATGAATCACCTTGTCTGTGCTCATCTGCACCTGAAAGGGAGACCTTGGTTGTCTGAGCCAGTCGTCCAGATATACAGGCAAGAGGAGATTTTTCCAGGATGGTGCCGTCATGCTAGCAGCACATGAATTCACTTAAATGGTGTCTGCCCCCCTCCCCGGTGAATTGCCAGAATGGGGAATCAGCCTACTGACCAGGTAGCTCATCAGAGCCTTAAGGGAGCCAAAGGACTGCTGCATCCAAGGGTGAGTGGCTTGGGGGGATTAAAACTCACCCAGACATAGCAGCCACCCCCATATCCTGCAGCTAAGCAGAAATAGGGTGTGGGTGAGCTGCAGCTAGGAATTCTCATATGTCCATATGTTTCAGTGGTCATCTGGGCTGTGCAGCTGGGCTTACTGCTCTCCTGGGTCATAAGGCCTGCCTTCTTAAACAGCATTGTCCAAGTACTGCCTGCTTTTGGACTGGATGCTACATGTGGGTCCAATCCCCAGGTAGCAGCCAATGAATTGCTACATGAGTGTCCCAGCTCGTGCAGAGGAGGAAGGTAGAATGCTGCTTGAGAGTCCGGATTCACTTTATGCCCCTGCCTGCACTTTGACTCATAGTGCACTATGAAAAACAAGTGAGAGACCATCGAACAGTATGGTTCACAATAAACACAGCAATAGAGTCAAGCCATACAAAGACAAAGGTATTGGATTTTAGGAGGGCTGACTTTGTCAAAATGGGTGAGTGCCTAAGGAATGCACTAGCAAATGGGCAGGAAGGAGGGGTGGAAGAACAATGGGGAATAATAAAAACTGCCATCACAGAGGTATCAAGCCTTTGTGTAAAGCAAATAAACAAAATGAAACGAGGTAAGAAACCACTATGGTTCTCAAAGGAAGTGGCAGTGAAGGTTCAAGAGAAAAAGAAAGCATTCAGGAAGTACAAGGAATCACAGAAGGAACAGGACAGAGAACTGTATCAGTTAAAGCAAAAGGAAGCTGGGAAGGCAGTCAGAACAGCAAAGGCCCAAACCGAGGAAAAGATAGCCAACTCAGTTAAGAAGGGGGATAAAACCTTTTATAGGTACATCAGGGAGCGAAGGAAGACCAAGGGAGGGATAGTGAGGCTTAATAAAGGGGAGGGAGGGTGGGCAGAGGGTGACTGTGAAAGGCAGATATACTAAACAAATATTTTGCTCAGTATTTACAAAGGAAGAGGGGAGGTACCTAAAACAAACAGTAGAAACACTCTGGATACAGAAGTTGATACCAGCCCATTTACAGAAGAAAGGGTTCTGAAAGAACTCTTAAAACTGAAGGTGGACAAAGCAATGGGGCCTGATGGGATTCATCCCAGAATTCTAAAAGAACTAAGGGTAGAACTAGTGACACCACTGAATAAACTCTTTAACAAATCATGGGAGGATGGGGTGGTACCCGAGGACTGAAGGAGGGCAGATGTGATTCCCCTTCACAAAAGTGGCAGCAAGGCAGAAGCAGGAAACTACAGACCTGTTAGTTTAACCTCAGTGGTAGGGAAAATGATGGAATCACTTCTGAAGGAAAGAATTGTTGAATATCTAGAGGCCAGAGGGGCACAGGACCCAAGGCGGCATGGATTCACAGTGGGAAGGTCATGCCAGACAAATCTGATAGATTTCTTTGACTGGGTGACCAAAGTAGTTGATCAGGAGGGGCTGTGGACATGGCCTACCTAAACTTTAGCAAGGCATTTGACACAGTCCCACACAAAAGATTAATATACAAGTTAGCCTGCCTGGGAGTGGGTCCCAAGATGACAGCCTGGGTAAAGAATTGGCTGGAGAATAGGACACAGAGAGTAATAGTAAATAGAGTCCACTCTGAAAAAAGGGGGGTTAGTAGTGGGGTACTGCAGGGTTCAGTATTAGGACCAGTCCTCTTCAATGTCTTTATAAGTGACATTGCAGAGGGACTGGAAGGAAAAGTATGTCTCTTTGCAGATGACACAAAGATCTGCAACAGAGTTGATGCACAAGGTGGAGTGGAAAGGATGAGAAGGGACTTGGCAAGGTTAGAGGAATGGTCAAATGTATGGCAGCTTAGATTCAATGCTAAGAAGTGCAAGGTAATGCACCTGGGAAACAAAAACCTAGGGGAAGAGTACACAATGGGGGGTGAGATACTAACAACAACAAAAATGGAAAGGGACCTGGGGGTAGTCATATCAGATGACCTAAAGGTGGGCAAGCAATGTGAGAGGGCAGCAAGGAGGGCTGGGGGATACTGGGATGCATAGGGAGAGGCATCACCAGTAGAAAACAGGAAGTTATTATCCCTCTGTACAGACAGCTAGTGAGACCCCATCTGGAGTACTGCGTGCAGTTCTGTAGACCCAATCTCCGCAAAGACATAGACAGGATGGAAGCTGTCCAGAGGAGGGCAACTAAAATGGTGCAGGGTCTGCACCAGAAGACATATGAAGAGAGACTTAAGGAGCTTAATATGTATAGCCTTGAGGAAACGAGGGAGAGGGGGGACATGATAGAAACTTTCAAGTACCTCAAGGGAATCAACAAAGTTCAAGAGGGTAGCATCTTTCAAAAAAAGAGGTGTGCAAGAACAAGGAGGCACAATTTGAAGATAGAAGTGGGGCTGCTCAGAGGTAATTTAAAGAAGTATTTTTTCACAGAGAGGGTGGTGGATGTATGGAATGGCCTTCCAGAGGAGGTTGTGGAGTCACAAACAGTGGTGGAATTCAAGCATGCATGGGACAGTCATAAGGCAATTCTAGGGGGGGGGTAGGAAGAAGAAGTAGGCTGCTGGTTAACTAGGATCTGCAGCTTATCCATCAGGTAGGGAAATGGGCAGACTGGGTGGGCCAAGCGGTCCTTATCTGCCGTCAAATTCTATGTTTCTATGTTTCTATGTTAGAGGCATGCAAAGGATTAAAAGGGTTAAAAGGAAGAAGTCCTAGTTTACTCCTCCATGCTGATTAGCTGTCGATGTGCTTGTAGGCCAGGAAAAAAGTTAGGAATAACAGCATGTGTGAAAATTACCTGAGAGGTTTGAGTGTGATCCAGAATTGTGGACAGCCTCTAGGGATGCATGAAGGAAACTGGAGACTGATCATTAGGGCTAGAAGCTTTGCCTCTGGCAGCAAAAGTTTTATGATCAAGCATCAGCCAATAGGATGGATGTGGCTTATTCATTTGTGACAAATCTCTGAGCGCTAGAAAGGTTGCAGGGGTAATCATAAACTACATCAGGGGAGCACTCTATGTCAGGAAAAGCTGTTAAATGGGTCAGGGTTGAGAGGACTGTCGACAATTTGGATCAGAGATGGAGTGTCAGTGGACACTAAGGAATATTTTAAAACATGATGGGATCTACTACTGGGAATAAGAGAGTGTTTGTATAGGGGTGGGAATCAGCTATGCAGATGTGGCACTGCAGGTTGTAACATCATGAAATGTCCTGGGCACATGTCAAGCCAACACTTAGCACCATGACTGCAAGTAGTCTTTGTGATTTTTAGCGGGTACTATCCCCAACAGCAAAGGCTAACATTTGGATCAGGGATTTCCTTTGCATTGCACTCAGAAGGCAGACTACTGCCTGCATTGTGTTGTACGAGATTGGATTTGTGTATAGTACAGTCAGGTGGTGAGGCAATGTAACTGTAAGTAAAGGCTGTTTTGGTCAGATGCTGATAAAACCAAAGCATAAAATCTGTTAAATTGTTAAAGTGTATCTGACCTGCTATAGTCTATGGTGCCATTTTTATCACCACTCTGCTTTCTTCATTCATTATCTCTATATTACAAGATATAACCATCTTCAAATGACTGGAACAGCTTTCCTTCAAGCAAGGTATAACTATTTGTCATCATATATAACCTGAAGGCTGCAACTGATGGGACTCCTTGCCTCTTTTAATCAGTTATTTATGATTATCTATATTCATTTAACTCCTTTTATGCTCAGAGTAAGTCATTTTCTGGACATTAAGGGTTTCTTAGAGTTTGTCTCCAAAGTATTGATCGGTTTCATGCTTGACTTGTTCCTTTTCCATGTCAATACAATGTCTGCTAAGGGTAATAACCACAAATTCCCAAATGGCACCACATTTTCAGAGTTGTTAAATGATTATTACCTGTGTTTATAATGTTGGAAGGGTTTATCACAGCACAGAATTATCAGTTAAATTTCAGCAGCACGGCACTAAAGGGACGCAAATAATGTCTCCTTAGTGCTGAATATTTTTTATTAAAATATGTGTTTGAGAAGGAGAATGGTTAATTAGTGAGTATTGTACCTTTAAAGCACATTTCGTGTACATTCTCAGTAAAGGCAGATAACGAGGTTATTTATTTTTTAAATGTCAGTGCTGATCTTAGAAGAAATTGCCATAATTGGAATACCAGAAAAATAATAAATCCAGAATTCAGAGTTCAGTATTTCTCCTTTTGTAGCTTCCTATTTTAAGTACATATGTATCAAACTGAAATCCTCTTTTTAAATCTTAATTTATATCTATCTGTGTATATGTCTGTCAATCTGTCTTTATACAGATAATAGAAAAAAAAAGTATGTGTTCATCAGGGATGTAAAAGCATTCCCTAGAATGACCATTTTACGTTGATTCCACTTTAGGAATTTTGGAATGTGACATTACTATTTACAACAAAGTGAAATATGTGGAGTAATCAGAATGCTGAACCTATGATGGATATCTGCTGAGTGATACAATTGTTCTTGTTTTTTGCCTTAACATTTCAGTATAAGCTTGATTTACTTCTATTCTTAAGAAAATTTTATTGAGGCAACCATTTTGTATCAAGGTTAAACAATTACATTATTAGGCTTCTTAAAGAAGCACTAATGAAGAAAATGAATTTTAAGTAGGCAGGGTCTGGTAGTGGTGATGATACAAGTAGGATTAGATTTTCACTTGAATAAGTTTTTTACCCTGAATGCAGACCTCAAGGTAGCACCCTGTAGGTCCTCCTACCACCTATGTGTAGATTTTCAGAGCTCCCAGGGAGCAGATGTATGTTTTTGACCTCAACTGGGCCCTGGGAACAGTGCTGCCTTGGGGGCAGCAACTCACCCTGGGGGCAACATTGCTCAGGGGGCAGCACAGGAGTCTCCCTGGGGGCAGCAAGTCTCCCTGGTGGTGCTTCCTCGGAGTCAGCACATGCAGATCTGAAGCCACTATAGCAAAAAGGCTTAGTTTCCTTGCTGTCCTGGCTTTGTGGTATAGTGTATAGATATGCTGCCTCATAAACCACAGGTTTAGGGTTTGAATCCAATCAAAGTCCCCTCATTTTTCGTTTGCTCAGAATTTCACTTGTTCCACTATTTACAGCAGCTTATGGTTGATTGTTTGGCATAGCTGTGGGGAAAGTTATGCTGCTGGGACCAGATGTAACATCCCCCACAGCTGCCCGAGCTGAAAATATGTACCTCCGTAAGTGCTGAGATTTCATCTCGCAGTATTGGCTTCAGAGCAGCACCCAGTCCCCAGACATAACTTTGTCTGAAGCTATGCAAAAAAATCAGCCACAAATAAACTGGCTCCACCTCTGAAAATACTGAGGCTGTGGGGAAAACTGCAGCTCTGCTAGAGGAGATCCATTTTTACCAGTTTGCTTCCCCAACCACGGGAATTTCAGGGGCTTTGGAAACCAAGGCTGTGGTCTTCATACTGCAGTACAAGATGGAAAACATTTTTAACATGGTTATTTATTTTGCTATAGAATATTTTGGGGCTTTTACACAAGTTATACTGTGAAAGTGTGATACACCCTGGTGTGTGTTAAAGGGGAACAGTCAGCACTAAGAGCCCCGTGCCTAACTTATTTCTTTATTATTCATTTGGTAACCAGGTTGGTGCACTGATCTGAAGACCTTTTTCAGGCATGGCCTGTGCCAGATAGTGGCACATGCAACATAAAAATACAGTGAGAGAGCCAAGTGTCTCATACAGGGAACATAACAGTGGAGGTCAAGCTAACAGAGAAAATATAAAATAAATAGTACCATGGCAGTTTGTGTAGCATTTTTTTCACTACCATTTATTAGAGTATAGTAAATCATATCTGGCTACACTTTCTGACTGCCAAGCTGACATTTGCTGTAGCCAGAAATCCTGAAATCCTCCTATGGCTGATGTCAGAGCTGGGCTATTGACATGGTATATTGAATAGTCTGCAGTGCAGGTTTATGCATGTATGTATTGATTGATTTGTTTGTTTGTTTTCAATCGCCTGCTGTGCATGTTAGAGCATTCATAAGCTCAGATCAGATGTTTGCCAGTCCCCTTGTTCTCTAGGGTTAAGTGCAGTCCTCTGACAGTACTAAGCACTGGGAGGATAGTGAGACCAGCAAACAAAATATCAGAGATTAAAAAACATAGAAACATAAACTTTGACAGCAGGTAAGGACCGCTTGGCCCACCCAGTCTGCCCATATAATTACAGGTGACCCCATTTATCAAATGGATCATGGTATCTTTTAAATGTCGTAATAACCCGAAATCAGGTTATTACGATGTTTCTTAAAACTTAACCTCACCATTACTGTCACTCATTTGCAGTGTGCCATGTTATTGGCCCTTACTGTCAGTGGGTGGGCCAAACAGCTCAAAAAAATGGCGGCTACAATGTCCCACTAGCAATGACCAGATAACTCCTCCAAGGTGAGATACCCAGCTGCAGTAAGCTATTGTTTGATTTTGTAATTATCTGGTTAATCCTGCCTTTTTGAGGAAAACCATAAAAAATGTATCCAGTTGATCCTGCCGTTGTTGCACTTCAGTCGGAGCTTCTGTTCGACCAAGCGTGATCTCAAAGGAGACCGTTTCCTCACAGTCAGCAGCAGTAGCATTTTTTGTAATAAAAAGAGAAACAGAAAACATCTTGCTAGTTCAGTGTGTGTGTGTGTGTGTGTGTGTGTGTGTGTGTGTGTGTGTGACTGAGGAGCAGAAATGACACTGACTTTGTGAGGAAACAGTCCCCAGCACCAACTGCTTGCACCAGCAATTATAAAAATAAAGTCTAGGCAGTGCTGTGTTCATGATGTTTTTTTACACACCCTCAGTGGCTGATGAGCTCATAAACCTCTCAAGCTTCGCTCTCAAGGTTTGTGGCTCATCACTCACTTTGGGTGTGTAAAAAAAACATAATACACCACTGCTTGGTCATTATTCTCTATTTCCCTACCCATTGAAAAACTGCAAATCCTAGTTAACCAACAGTCTACTTCTTCCTACCCCTCCACCAGAATTGCCTTAGGTCTGTCACATGCATTCTTAAATTCCCCCACTGTTCTGACCCAACAACCTCTTCAGGAAGGCCATTTCATCCATCCACCGCCCTCTCCATGAAATAAATACTTCCTCATGTTGTCCTTGAGCTGCCCCCCATCTTCAAATTGTGCCCCCTTGTTCTTGCACAGCTCTTTTTCTGAAAGATGCTACCCTCCTGGACTTTGTTGATTCCTTTGAGGTACTTGAAAATTTCTATCATGCCCCCCCCCCTCGAGGGTATACATATTAAGTTCCTTCTAGCATGTACTTCAGGTTGTTGGAGCTTCCACAGCTGCAGCCTAGCTCTGCTGTCAGCAGCAGCAGTAGATTCTGGGATTCCTGCTTAGAGCAAATGTCAGGGCGGGAGTCGCAGGATCAGCCAGATACAAGCTAATATATTGCAATAAATAGTAAGTTAAAAAATGCACACAAAATGCAGATTGGGACCAGCCCCACACTTTCTAACACTGACTGTTACCCTTTAATGCTGCAATAACTGCACTTCCTAGGTGCTTGAACCCACCAGGCACATGCAATTATTACAGTGTAAATGCACACTTAACTGCATGTCATTGCACACTTAACATCTGCTATGCTTTGTTTTTTTGCTTTTAAAGTAGCAAGAGTGAATTAGAAAGCAACAGATGTTTTTATATGGACATTTCTGTGTTATGTATTGTTTTTCACATCAGGATACGGTCACTAGAGATATGTATAATTACAAGGAGGTCTTGGGAAAGAGTTACAACAGCACCAGTAATTATGCAATGTTTTTTTTTATTTGTTTATTTAAATTTCAGATTGCAAATACCTAGGAGTCAGAGACTCTTTGACATAGGTTTCACGTCAGTAAAACAAAAGAGCAGACAAATATATTATATAAACATAAAATCATAAGATTAATTATATGAAAAGAAGCTAGACTGTTTGAACAACACTCTGCTATTTTACAAGCTGTGGGCCTCGCTCACACCACCTGACCCGCCCACACTCACTCCGTCACTTACGGCTGTTGAGACTTCACAAAAAAAACAGAGGGTAGCAGTCACAACACACTTGGCAATCTTTTACTGCATTTTTTTATGAAAGCATTTGCACACTACTTCCACAGTGGCATTTTGTTACAAGAAAAAAGTCTGACCTACCGTTCGCACTTTTATGGTTATCTAAGAATAACAATATGCATTGCATTGCCATAGCTTAAATTTCTTTTCAGTTAAAAAATGGCAACCACCTCAGAGGCTTCATTTTCACTGTCCCATACTGAGCTCATTGGGGTGGAAGTAGGGGTGCACACCACTCACTACAGCATCATACTTAAGTGATGGGTGCAGGGGCAGAAGTATGGCCACTTGCTTCAACATGGAACTCAGCAGGTAAAATGTGCTTGCTTATCCTGTTTCTGTGGCCGCTGTCTATGCTCACTCCCATCCCCTAACAGTCAATATATGTAAACTGTTTTTTTTTATTTAAAAAAATTCAGGCCAGGCTTCTCATGCTGTAGAACTGTAGCACTCCCAGTTCTGCTGACTTTCTGGCACTCTTGAAACTCTGCTCAATATATGTCTACTGTATATGCAGTAGAATAACAGAAAAAACTGCTTCCTCATTCTTGCCGGCAGTCAGCTAACAGCTAGGGTTTCAGATTGAGACAGTACTCGTGTATTTTTGTATTTGTAATTTTTTTGTGCTATAGTTTTTACTTTGTAATATGAAGGATGTTTTGTTTTATTTATTGTCATTTGTTCTCATCATAATTAATTTATTAAAAGAAGGGATGAGTCATTGATTTATGCTTTCTCCTTCAGCTGGTTACTTTAGACAACAGCCTGGCTCTCCTGGTAGATCTCAAAAGAACTACGAGGAAAAAAATACAAGGACAGAAGCAAACTAAGGTCAAACTAAGGAAAACAAAGCATTCAGCATGTAGGTGGAGGAACTATTTTATGTAAAATTCAGACACAAATAGTATTTTTTATTATTTTAACCTGTAAATTGTAATTTTTAGATTCACATAAAATAGGCAGTCCCATTTTAAAAGTGCAAAAAGACAATCCTGGGGTGTGCATGAGACATTTCTAATGCACGGCCAGGGGCTGATGGCACATGGCATGCAGCCTTGTGCCTCACTACACCCCTGGCCGTGTGTTAGAAATGTCTAATGCACACATCCTTGTGTCTTATTGCTTACCTATTTACTTGTGAGTATTTAACACTGATAATGTATGTGGGCTCCACTGATGGGGAAACAGTTGCAGAATGACTGGCAGCACTTGTGAGATGACTGGCAGCCTTGATATAAGGCTACCAATCATCCTGTAACCATTTCCCCAACTGAGGAGTGTACAGAGTCAGTTGGATGATTTACATGTTAATGTATGCATAATTTCTGGCCCATCAGCAGCCAACCACAAGTGAGTCAGCTGGCAACAATAGCAGGATGCATGCAATTGTCCTACTATGGTGCTACTAGACACACTTGCATTGAGCTGGCAACTTAACAGGAATAGCAATTACATGTATTTGCATGTAAAGCACCCCAGTTTTAAATGCCTACCTCTAAATATCATCACTGAGAAAACCTAGGTATAACTGGGAGTTAGTGTTGTGCAAAATTGGAATATTTTGCTGAGCGAAATATTTCACATAATTAACGCATCACGTGAAATATTTTGCTTGGCGAAATGCGAAACTTTGCCCATGGTTGTGAGCAAAATTTCACCCCCAAGCCAGCAAAATTTCACCTGCGGCGAAATTTTGCCACTCCAGGTGGAATTACACCACTCATGAGTGACATTTCACCTCCTGTGGGTGAAATTTCACCTTCTGTGCTGGACTAGTGGACTGCCGACATTGTGGGTGAAATTGCAAAATTTTGCCGCAGTTACAAGAAACATTTTGGGTGGTGAAATTGGTGATTTTGCCACAATTTCACAGGCGAAATCTAATTTCGCTGCATCCCTACTGGAAGTATGATAAAAAGGGTTTAGAACTGGTTGCAGGATAAGAAATAAAAGGTTACATGTTTACTTGTCAACATTGAAGTAAGTAGCCAGTGGGGTCCCACAGATGTCCATCGTTGGACTTACAGTGTTCAATGCATTTATTAATTACCTTGATGTGAACACCAGCAGCTTGATCACCAAGTGTGCCAATGACATTAAGATGAAGAAATGTAGTTGTATTGCATTAAAAGGTGAATGAAATCCCACCACCAACCCCATCTACCCTAACCTCCAATCCAGCTTCAGCTGTGTCCTCCATTGGTTTCAAGACAACTCTCTAAAACTGAGCACCAAACAAACTATCTCCATGGTTTTCAAGACCCCCCCACAAGCTGACTTATCTGCACCTCCACCCCTCCTTCACCACCTTGGATGGATCCACCCTAGAATCTGTAACCTCCTATAAATACCTGGGCCTCTGGCTCAATCAGCTCTGTGACTGCTCTGTCCATGTCGACTCCATGTGTGCAAAAATTCACCCCAAACTCAGAGTACTCTATCGAAATAATGATTGCATCCCCCTTCACCTCTGCCACATCCTGCTGTCCAAGACCATCCTTCCCCTGTTCATTTACAGCAATGTTATCTGTGCTTTGGCCCCCACCACCACCCTCTCCCACCTATATACCCTCCTCCACTCCTTCTGCCACTTTGCTACGAATTCCCCACTTTGAACTCATCATTGCTGTCTCCTCTTCTCCTTAAATCTTCCCTCCTTCTCCCGCAGAAGACACATCCACTACTTAACCTTCATTGCCAAGTACTGGTTCTACTTCCTACCCCCTTACCTCACCTCCACCCTCAATCCTGCCCCATTACCTTCCTACTCCCTGTGCTACTTTCACTCCTGTACCTTCTATATCCCTTACAGCCAGTCCTCTTCAGGCCTCTCTACTTTCTCATTCAGTCTCCCCCACCTCTGGAACCAGCTTTCCCCTAGCCTTCGAGACTCCCCCTCATTCCCATCCCTCAAGCAGCACATAAAACTTCCCCACCCTGCCTCCTTTTCCCCCTGAGCATAATTCTGAAGCTGTTTCTGTCCATTCCAGCTGCTTAGCTGTATTGATTCACCCATGCTTAGATCCTCATTGTATACAGGTCAAACTTAATATATTAGTATTGCATTAGTCCTCACTACTGCTGTCTGTTACAGTGATGTCTCTACTGTCTACAACTGCTTATATGATGCGATTGTTATTCTCCTGTACCCATTTCTCTGGGTCGCACCTGGAAATGAGCCCCGACTCAGTGTGTCTTTCCCAGTTTTCAACTTTTAAATAAAAAATAAATACAAATGTAGAAGTACAGTATCTGATACAAGTTTTACAGGTGAGCAAGAAGTGGCAGATGAACTTCAGCACTAAGAAATTCAAAGTAATGCATTTAGGAAAGAGGAATGAGACACTTATTAAACAGCATTAAATCCCAAAACATCAAGAATGCCTGCAACTACTGACTAGCAGCAACTTTCCATGGGAGCAACATTGTGGGGCAACAGCTTTCGAGCCTAACAAAACCACTGCATCCATCATTAGAAATATACTTAGCAGGTTGAGGGACATTATACATGCCGTGCCTGTAGGTACAAAGAGGTAGTTCAGATGTGTGGTGTCTTGTAACTTTCTGTTTTTTTCTCTTAGTTTACAGAGGCTTACATCCATTTATAGTAAAACAGATCTATAAAGGCACTGCATGTTAAGGACATCATTATATTAAGGATATTTATAGTAGTTTTAGCTACAGTTTCTTATATACATTTGCAATGTGCCTTTAAGGAGAAATTGATGTTGAGGACAGATGCTGAGAGAAAGAAGCAAAGCAAGTTGCAAGACCCATCTGAACTTGCTCTCTGTACATACAGCTTACATAATGAAACTGTCATTAATGCACAGGGACTGAAGATATGTCTACAGCAGAAACTGGTAAAACACTGGACAGATTGTGAAGCTGAGAAATTGTGACTTCAGGCCATGGTAGTAAAATCAAAGGTAAATGATTATGATGTGCAGTTTACCATCCATTCTTTATTTTTTTTTTATTTAATGCAGCAAAATTAGCACTGTAACCACTAGAGTAAGAAAGTAAGTAAGTAAAAATGTATTTAGCTAGGTACTCAATCCCAGGGGCTCTGAGTGCCGTACAGTAGTAGACAATTTTACAGGTTAAAAAGAACATCACAGTTTAAAATAATCAGCAAAGAATAAATTATATAAAATATTAAATAACATTAACGCACGTTTAAAAGATGTCTGTAGGATAAGTTAAATTGAAGAAATGGGTCTTTAGGCCCCTTCTGAACATCTCCACCATAGGGACCTCCCTCAAAGATCTTGGGAGTGAGCTCATGAGGACTGGGCTAACCACATCGAATAAGCGATCACCCGAGATTTTCAGCCTGGTCCTTGTAACCTCCAGAAGGCCCTGGGTGGAGGAACGGAGAGAGCGAGCCAGGGTGGCAGGGGCAAGGAGGTCTGAAAGGTAGCCAGGGCCCAATCCATATAGGGCCTAATAAGTGAGCAAGTCCAAATTGAAGAGAACCCACCACTTGACCTGCAGCCAGCTTTTTCCTTTTTAAATTTCAAGGATATAAAGAGAGGGATGTACATTTCCCCTGCTGTCCTGCTCACCTCTTACAACTGTACACTATGGGGTTGTAGCAGAGCTTTGCTCTTATAACTCTGTGAGGTTTGTGACAGCTCAATTTTTTGTGGAGCTGTTACAATATTTATTTTTTATGTATATATGTATGTAGTTGATTAGCTAGTTGTTGCAGCTGACTGGGTAATGAGGGCTTGGAAATACTTATTGTTTTTGACCTTCTCCCAGTGGTGAGGATAGTGTGGGGTGGGGGGAAGATACAGAGGCAAACTGACTTCTATTATACCAAGTTAAGCTGATGGTGCATTTTAATAAATGTTAGTTTTTATGCCTTTAATATAAATACGGGTTACTCCAACTGTTACTGATGTCTTTCTCTCTGTTGTTTTCCTGGTGTCCATTTGGTTATCAGTTTGGTTGATGCTCAGACAAATGCTGTAATGTTTATGCTGAACAAGCTGTACCTTGAAGCCATGAAAGATAAAAGTGCCTTTGAAGGGGATGCTTCAAAGAGCTGAAAAATATATAAAGAACTAAAAGATTGCCACTATTGCCAGTCAGGTAACTTACAGCTGGCTGGTGCTCATACAAGTGATGTGCAAATTTGTGGAACTTTGGTTCACACAATTTCATAAAGAATTTCTGCAATTCGTGAATGTAGCCTGCTTTATGAAGCACACAATTCACAAAGATAAATGCAAGGACATAGCAAAAAAACTTGCACCAGACTTCAGGTCGGTATACCAGTGCACTTTATTTTATGTGCAAATGTGCAATAAGGTTCTATAGCAGTAATTATAACTTATAGCATAATAATCATAGACAGACAGTTTGTAACATATAATAAGAGGCAATACATAGTACCTACAGTACCAGGTGGTGGTGAAAAAACAGCTAACAGCCCGAAACCTTACCAGCAAATCAGTTTCACCAAAGCTTTCTCAAGAGTCCTGGATGCTGCTACCCAAGCAGCTATTGAAATGCTGTCAGTTAAAGTGACAGTGCTGAATAATTGTGCACAATAGGGTAAACACCAAACATCACAAAATAGCGTGCACTAAGGATTTTAGAGCAGGTACAGTACATATCAATGTGACAATAATCACCATGGTTGGAACACTTTCCAGACTTCGCTATCAGATCAAAAACACAGACCTGGGAGAAAAGGGGGCGCTGTGGAGCTAGAGCTGAGTGCAGCAAGTTAGAACAGCTCCTCAAATTATTTCCATATACTTTCAAATGTAAGTATTTTACAATTCCTCTGGGTGAAATTACTTCCAGAATCAGGAAGAGCACCTTGAAGAGCACCAGAATGGGAAATCCAAAAAAAGATAAAGCAGGAGAATCAGATGGAAAAATACCAGGGCTCACTCAAGCAACGAAGACAGTCATTCCCATACAGCCCTCAGTAATTGGTAAAACTGAGGAGACACTATCCTCTATTGGCATGAAGTTACAAAAACTGATATCCATGGTCTCTGATCTTAATACTAAAATAGACTGAACCTTGCAGAGACCTCCATCGATAACCTTAAGGTTGAATCCGAGGATGTAAAATGGCAAGTGGAATTGGCTTCAGCAGCAACTGTGAACTTGGTGAAAAAAAATGCTCACTTTCGGGCCAGATTGGAGGCCTTAGAGAATCAGGCCCGGTCTTCGCACATTAGGATATTGGGCTTACCTGAAGGTATTGAGGGTGGTCATCCCCTTATATTTGTTCAAGAATGGTTACAATAAAAATTAGCCCCTGAGGAACCGCTAATTCCCTTTGCCCTCCAAAAATCTTACTGAATTACTCCTTGATGCTATTGTGAAGACCCAACCAACCTGCGAACCCTTTTGGTGGTGACTGACAGAGTGGGGACAAGGGACACCATCCTGAGGCTGGCTAGATGGGCAGAAACAATAACACAAGATGACCACATCATCTACGTGTTCCTGGACCTCAGCTATGATACCTGCTTGAGGCGCAAAAAGTTTGATGCAGTGTGGCAGAAGTTGCGCGACTCTGGGGTCTCACATGCCATGATCTATCCGGCAAGATTGCACTTGGTTTTCGATGGGAAGGTATGGATTTTTTTTGACCCGATTGAAGCTGGGAAGTGGGCCACTTGAATTCAGTCACGGTGGCAGAACTCTGACACATACGAGGAGGTAGGAAATCGGGCTTCAGAAGAGGATACAGGAGACTGACTTTTGGGAGTGAGACTTTTAATTCTCTAAATATGGAGTATATCATTCCATTCATATAACTTTGCCTACTGTGGTTTGTAGTAGACCTTTAGCATATTACTTATATTTGAAGTTGAGGCTTAAACAGCTAATCCTCATTTCCCCATTTGGGATTAAATGTTTGTTTCGATACTGTTCCACATAGAAGATTGATTAATAAGCTGGGTAGGCTCGGGGTGGGTCAGAAGTTTGTCAACTGGGTGGCAAATTGGTTGACGGGCAGAAAACAGAGAGTGGTGGTAAATGGTATACAGTCAGAAGAGATGCAAGTCATAAGTGATGTACCTCAGGGATCAGTCCTGGGGCCAGTTCTCTTCAATATCTTCATCAGTGATATTGCATATGGACTGGAGGGTAAGGTTTGTCTGTTTGCAGATGACACCAAGATCTGCAACAGAGTAGATGATCCAGATGGGGTGGGCGGAATGAGAAGAGATCTGGATAAACTAGCAAAATGGTCAGAACAGTGGCAACTGGAGATTAATGCAAAGAAATGCAAGATCATGCACATAGGGAATAGAAGCCCTGAAGCCACCTATAATTTGGGAGGGGAGTTGCTGGCAGGCACAACTGAAGAAAGAGACTTGGGCATCATCATCACCAATGACCTGAAATCATCCAAGCAGACCACTAAAGCAGTAGGTAAGGCTAGGAGGATGTTGGGGTGCATTAGTAGGGGTATCACAAGTCAGAAGCGGGAGATACTAATCCCTCTTTACAAGACACTGGTTAGGCCCCATCTGGAGTACTGTGTGCAGTACTGAAGGCCACACCTTCACAAGGACATTAATCAAATTGAGGCAGTCCAGAGAAGGGCAACCAAAATGGTGCAGGGACTGCATCAGAAAACATTTGAGGACAGAATAACGGAGCTCAATATGTATACCCTAGAGCAAAGGAGGGAGAGAGGTGATATGATCGAAACATTCAAACACCTTAAGGGGATTAACAAAGTGAAAGAGTCTAACATGTTTCAATATTAGAAAAATAGCAGGACAAGAGGACACAGCATGAGATTAGAGGGAGGATGATTAAGGGGTAATGTGAGGAAGTTCTTTTTCATAGAAAGGGTAGTGGATGCATGGAATGGCCTACCTCATGAAGTGGTGGATATGAATACAGTGCAGGACTTCAGAGAGGCATGGGATAGGCATAAGGGAGCAATACAAATGAGTATGGATAGATAGGCCATTGACAGAGCAAAGGCCAATGGCACATTTATAAGGTAGAAAAAGAAATGGTCAGACTGGATGGGCCTTGCAGTCCTTATCTGCCATCAACTTTTATGTTTCTATGTTAACTGAGAGAGTTGTGGAGCTATTTCTAGTTTCAGAATGTTTAAGATGTTAGACTGTGTATTTGACTGCAATGTCTAATATGGAATTAAATCTCTTTGGGTAATAGTATGAAGCCATTAACCTCTGGAAGACATGCACATGTTGTACTACAACAGACTTTAGAACAAATAGTATAAAAGTCGTACTGCTCCTGGGCTTAACTAGGCAGCATTAAAAGTTGACATTTTTACCTTAGAGGTTGTTTAAATTCCGAATAACCCCAATGTGGTATTAAAATGTCAAAGATGCAGAATACCTATGATTAAGGAGATGTTTCTCTTCAACTATTGTTAAATGCTGCAATTTGGATGCCTTTATATGCTGTCTTACTGCTATGTTTTGTAGTATGAAAACCAATAAAAAAAACACAGGCCTGGTATTCTCCCTTTTTGAGCCCATATACAATCTGCAAATGTTCTGCCTCACCAGTGTGATAGCTAGCCAGCTATACATATAGTCTAGTGGTTCATGATTTTGATAGAGCTCAATTTGGGGAGCTGGAAAAATATGCAGGACAAACAATTAGTTGCAGCAGTTAAGCAAATGCCACTACTTTCTGTAATATATATATATATATATACACACATATATATATATATATATATATATATATATATATATATATATATATATATATATATATATATATATGTGTGTGTGTGTGTATATATATATATATATATATATATATATATATATATATATATATATATTAGAGTGTGGTAGCACCGTGATAGTTAGGGTTGAACAGGCATTTTAATGTTAAACCTCATATTTTGCACATTAATAGCTTTGGATCCATTCAATGGATTTTCAGAAAATTTGGTATTTGCTGTCCTGTGGAGTAGATCTCTTGATGTGTCAAGTTTTGATTTGGTCAGATTGGTGGAGTTTGCACTGGGCATAGTAGATAAAACACTAAAATTTACCTTTTTTGTCTGTTTTTTCCTCATCATGCTGTGGCCAAACCATTTGGAAATGTAGTTAGATGGGTTCAGGGCACAAAGAACTTTACCCAAATAACAAGCCTGTAGTAGTTTGGTGAACAAATATTAATCCGTTCCAAAGTTATTAAATTTCGAAATTTCGGGTTCTGAGCCTGCTCAGTCCAGTCTTTTGGATAGCTGTATGGAATGAAAAAGGATTTTGCTCTGTCAAAAAAGGATTTGTCCCCCTCACAAAAAATGATTAGATCCTTTTTCATCATAAAAAAAATCCTTTTTCATCAGCGGCCATCTTTTTTTTAATTTTAACCCAAACAAACTGTCATAAGTGTGCCCAGGGATGTCTTCTGCAGACATTCAAGAATGTATCTTGTTCATCAGGATGTCCTTTATTGCTGTTCGCCTTTAGTTTAATTTTATGTGGCCTCAGAATGCTTATTTTTATTGTTTTTAATCCTTTTTGTGGCTCGCTTCTTTCTCTTTTCAACATGACGAAAAATGATTGTGACATCTGACGAAAAAGGAATAGGAACTTCTCCAACCAGATGGCCCTGCCTGTAATCCTTTTTTGTCAGACAAATTCCTTTTTGGTGAGATGTCCTAATCATTTTTCATCATGACCTAAAATAAATTTGTCTGATGAAAAAGGATTATTCAGTTTTTGTCATGATGAAAAGAATAGGACATCTCACGAAAAAGGATTCTAAAAAGTCATCCTTTTTTGTCAGATACCCTAATTCTTTTTTTTTATATCAATGAATTCCTTAGTGAAATGGCCTAATCCATTTTCATCAGAGGAATTCCTTTTCTGTCATGATGAAAAAGGATTTGGACATCTATAAGGTAGAAAAAGAAATGGTCAGACTGGATGGGCCTTTTTTTGAAATTTCGGATTTTGAGCATGCTCAGTCCAGTCTTTTGGATAGCTGTACGGAATGAAAAAGGATTTTGCTCTGTCGAAAAAGGATTAGTCCCCCTCATAAAAAAGGATTAGATCCTTTTTCATCATAAAAAAATCCTTTTTCATCAGTGGCCATCTTTTTTTAAATTTTAACCCAAACAAACTGTCATAACTGTGCCCAGGGATGTCTTCTGCAGACATTCAAGAATGTATCTTGTTCATCAGGATGTCCTTTATTGTTGTGCGCCTTTAGTTTAATTTTATGTGGCCTCAGAATGCTTATTTTTATTATTTTTAATCCTTTTTTGTGGCTAGCTTCTTTTCCTTTTCATCATGATGAAAAATGATTGTGACATCTGACGAAAAAGGAATAGGGACTTCTCCAACCAGATGGCCCTGCCTGTAATCCTTTTTTGTCAAACAAATTCCTTTTTGGTGAGATGTCCTAATCCTTTTTCATCATGACCTAAAATAAATTTGTCTGATGAAAAAGGATTATTCAGTTTTTGTCATGATGAAAAGAATAGGACATCTCACGAAAAAGGATTTTAAAAAGTCATACTTTTTTGTCTGATACCCTAATTCTTTTTTTTATATCAATGAATTCCTTAGTGAAATGGCCTAATCCTTTTTCATCAGAGGAATTCCTTTTCCGTCATGACGAAAAAGGATTTGGACATCTCATGAAAAAGGAATTCATCTGGTGAAAAAGGATTATGGGCAGGGCCAGCTGGTTGGAAAATTTCCTCATCCTTTTTCATTGGAGTCATTCCTTTTTTGTCAGATGTCATAACCCTTTTTCGTCATGACAAAAAAGGATGATGATGTCCGGTGAAAAAGGATTTAAAAAGTCTACCAAATCATTTTTTTATTTTTTATTTAGTTATTATTTTGCCTCCATCGGGGTTCTCTTTGGTGTTTAGTGGCACCCTCTCAACCTCATTGCCCCTATGTGTTTTTTCCTATGTCCAGTGGTACCCCCCATCCTCCAAAACTCCTTGACCCCCCTGCCCTGCATTGGTGATCAGTATCTTCCCCAATCCTTCTTGCTTTATTTTTTTCCTGAAAAGAAGAAAAAACATCCCTTGATGAGCATGTTTCCTGAAAAGAAGAAAACTATTCATCAACAAGGCTCTCAATTCCCTGAAAAGAAGAAAACCATCTGTCAATGACCCTCACCCTCCGATCCCTCATGTTTTGTTATTATATAAATGTTAATCCCTTGCCCCCCCACTCACCAGTATCTTTCCCTGGTGTCTAGTGGCACCCCCTCCCTCTGATTCCCATATTTATTTGTTAATAACTGTTACCCCCCCACCACCCTCCTGTATCTTTCCCTGGTATCAGAGGTACAGCCAGTAATTACTTGAGCTCCCTTAAAACCCTTGGATGTGCACCGTCTGCTCCCACTGCCTTGTCTGCTTTTAGATTAGTGAGTCCCTACAGGACTCTCTGCTTGAAAAAGGACTAGTGCCCACATCCCTCCTTGCAAAGCTCATGTTACTTTATTTGTTCCCCCACCCTTTATGTTCCTCTGTGAATACTAAACAAAAGTGTTTTTTCAAGATGTCTGCCTTTTCCTGGTCCTCTCTGCTCAGTACCCCTTCCCTTTTTTTTTTTAACTTTCTTTATGCCCCCTACTCCCCAGACTCTGTCTGATGCAGTCTGTCAGGTACCACCTTCTCCCACATTCCAGAAGCCATCCAACCAACTCCTGGCTTGGGCCCATCTCCCTCCGACTCCTCTGGCCACCCAACCTCCTGGCTCTTAGCACCCCGGGGTGGGACCGCCATATCCTACTGGTGCTGTATCTAAAATCTAGCAGAGTGACCAGGGAGTGGAGGGAGAGTCAATCATCAGCTAGCAGGACCCAGAACTGTACGTGGAGGCCATCCCACTGCACCCACCGTCACCTACCATGCAACCGGGTTTCTCCTCTTTTTCTGTCCCTCTATAGGCTTGGCTGCACAGTGTGCACCAGTGAAAGATGTGCACACTCTCGTACACATTCACAGGAGTGCCACTGCAGCCAATCCCCTTACTGGAGATCATGACTGCTGCAACACCCCCAGTCTCCACCAGGGGTTGTCACCCAGTGGAACCTTTTACCCTCCTCCCTCCCAGGAAAGGAGAGCTGTTCTCTGGATGCTCAGTCTTTTCCTTCCCTGAACCCAGGTCACTGGCATGGCTCAAGATAAGGTATCCAGTGCCTTAGCCCTCCACACCACTGGGCTGGCTACCCCTTCCCTTTTTAACCTTACACTCCCTCCCTGCCCCGGTCTTCCTCTTTTCACTTACACACCTAAAAATGCCTTGCCCCCTTTCGATAGCCCCTTGACTATTCTCTCTTCAATTTTCTCCTTTGCACTCCTTACTGCTTTAAATGTTTCACTCTGTTTTCCTTGATACACCCTATCCTCTCCCATCTGTGTTTCCTTATACCTTCTGAATGCTATCCTTTTAGCCTTTACTATTTTAGCCACTTCTTTTGAGAAACATTGAAGTCTCTTTTTCCCTCTTGCTTTTGATCACTTGCTTGACAAAGAGGTTTGCTGTCTTCACTATGCCCCCTTTTAGCGTCACCCACTGTTCTTCCACCCAAACCCAGGTCATCCCCTCACCAGGTCATCGCTGAAGCATTAAACCTTCTTAAAAAAATTTGCAATCCAGAAGTTCTGGACCCTCACCATTGTGTGGTATTTTTCTGCAGCCATCCTTGTATTGAATCACACTGTATTGTCATCACTGGTCCCCAGGTGGCCTCCCACCTTGACATCTGCAACACTGTCCCTGTTAGTGAGTGAAAGGTCCAGCATTGCATGATCATGAGAGGGTTCGCCGATTAGTTGCCTGAAGAACATTCCCAGCAGGGTGTTCAGGATGTCCCTGCTTCTTGATGAAGCCGCAGCTGGGCAGCTCCAATCTAAGTCCTCTACCACCAGCATCTCCCCCTTTTCTGCCATCTTGCCAATAGCTTCTACTAGTACCTTTTCTAACTTCTCCCCCTGTGCTAGAGGTCTGTAGATCACACCACTGTGAATAGTTGCTTCTGTACTCCCCCCAATATTTCCTCTAACTCCTTCTCTGTTATGCTTTCCCTCACATAAAGCACCCCCCTTTACTTTTCACCTTGTCCTTCCTGAACAGAGTATAACCTGCTATGGCCATTTCCCAGTCATCGATTTCAGTCAATCAATCAATCAATCAGTCTTTATTTTATATTGGAAAGTATGTGTGCAAAAATGCCTGTTTTCACAGATGTCAAGTTGTACAGGATAATTTAAAAAATAGGGATACAAAGTACAAAAGTAATAGGGTTAATACATCGTAATAGTAAAGAGTACAAAAATAGATAGGTTAATACATCGTGCAGAGTGGAGAGGTACAGTACAGTATGCACACTAAATTAACACATTTTATTACAGTAGAATAATATTCATGGAGGACATTAAATGCAGAGGCTAGAAATCATTTGGAACAAGCTAGGAACAACACCCCAGCCTGCGGCTTATAGTTAGGGAGACAGGCTGAGGAGCAGAGGAGATAATAGAGCTGTGAGTGGGGAGGGGAGCAGGAGGGGTGGTTGGGGGAGTTGAATGAAGTTTGGTGGAAAATGACACAGTAATTTTGTGCATTTAGGGGAGGCTGTCCTGGGAAGGCACAAGTGATAGATTTGAGGAGATGGTCCTTGAGGGTGTGGCTGATTGTACTAATAGTGTTGCATTCAGGAATATCAGAGGACAGATTGTTAAAAAAAACTTAGGACCATTATAGGTGACTGAATTCTGTGCATGGGTGGTCTGGTACAAGGGGATGTTGAAGGTTTGATGAGAAGCCCCTCTTGTGTGGCACTTAGGGGCCAATTTGCAGAAAATTGAGGTAACGCTTGCAGGACGTAGGTTGAGGTTAATCTTTTGTAAGAAAGAGAGCATTCTAAAATGGTACCTGCCCTCAAGGGTGAGCCAGTTGAAAGGAAGGTACAGGGCATAGTGCACCATGACTCGGTAATGGCCACAGTATCTGGGTCAGCCTCTGCCATGATGGCCTATATGTCTTATTTTCTAGACTTCTAGCATGCAAACACATGGCCTTCCAGATTCTGTTAGCACTCTGATTGTTACCTTCCTTTTTTCCTTTTTGCTCTCTCTCCTACCCTGCGCTCTTTAACCTCTACTTAGCTGTTCCCAGATCCCCCATCTTCTTCAGCAGTCTTCTGTGTGGCACTGAGTCAAATGCCTTGCTGAAGTCAGACTATGCCTTCTGTGTGCCTCTTGTCTCCTTCCCTTGTTACTCAGTCAAAGAATACTATCAGATTTGTCTAAGAAGACCTTCTTGCCATGAACCTGTGCTGCTTACTGTCCTGATGCCTAGATTTCTCCATGTATTCCAGTAGGTATTCTTTGACTAGTGTCTCCATCAGTTTCCCTACCATGGAGGTAAGACTGATGGGTCTATAGTTTCCTGGCTGCTCCTTTTCCCCTCCCTTGTACAGCAGAACTATGTTCACCATTCTTCAGTCCTTGTGACCTACCCCTTACTGCATAGAGCTATTGAATAGTCCCACCAGTGATTCGGCTAACACTGATGCCAGTTCCTTTAGTAGTAAGTAGCAGTAATAGTAAAAACCTTTATTTTTATACAGAATAGTAGATGGTAAATAGTAGATAGTAGAGCTATTGAATAGTCCTACCAGTGATTTCAGCTAACACTGATGCCATTTCCTTTAGTACCCTTGGATGCATCACATCTGACCCCAGGGCCTGGTTTACCTTGAGGGCTGCTAACCCTTTCCTGACTCTTTCACTAGTATATTTCTATAGTCTCATTTCCAGGATACCACTATCAGTTGCCTTTATCCTGCTCTGTGGCAAGGGACAGCTGTTTCCCCTGCTGTTCTCCCTAGCGAATATCAAGCAGCAGTAATCATTCAGCATGAATGCTTTCTGCCTGTCTTCCTTTATTAACCTGTCCCCTACTTTAGCCTGAAAACTTCCCCCATTTTTTCCCTTATACAGTTATCTAAAAAAACTGTTTTCCCTCTCTTGACCCCCACGCTGTTCTGTGTCTGCCTTTGCAATCTTGACAGCCATGTTGGCCTCTCCAATTTTTTCCCTGATACTCATCCCATTCTTCATCCCTATTTTTCTTTATACTTTAGAAAGGCCTTCCTTTTGGCCCTCACTGCTTCCCTGACCTATTCAGAAAACTAAATTGGTCTTTTATACTTGTTAGCTACAACAGATGCTTACCCTAGTTTCATATAGTGTGTTTATGCCACTGCATCCGTTCAGAGCACCGGTGTTGCTGCACCTGTCATTAGGGTGCCAAATACTGAAATGCACTGCCCCCTCCCCAAGGTTTGCCCCCCAGAGTTGGTATATATAGAAGGGGTGTGGGGGCGCAGCCCCTCACAAAGAGAGGGAATGGTGAATTTGCAACCTGGCACCCTCATGACCAGGCGCACTGCTGCCGGTGGAACCATGTTATGCAGTACATGCAGACAGCAGTGTATGCTGCCCTTCTTTTACAGCAGTTTAGGTCTGTAACATTTTTGGAATACTCCTCATCTTGGGTACTCCTGATCCGTGGATGTGACTTTGGAGGGCCGGCATGCCAACTCTCTCCCAGAAATCAAAGTTGCATCCACTCGCAAATGTTCTGTTTTTGCTGTAGGTTATTGGCCTTCAAGAGCAGGATCTGATTCAGATTTTTTGTAAATGGTATATATTAAACATGATATGACTTGTTAGTGTCAGATATTCTATGTTCAATATAGCAACTTTTATTTTGTTTTACATCAACATCTTATAGCACAGTCCTGGATTTAATCCAAATGTGTTGTTAGCAAAAATATGAAATAAAAAATTGAAAGCATGCATAACATAAAGGCAGATCTGGAGAATATATCATATAAACAACTAGAACTAATAATGTACTAGTACAAAGTTCCAAAACAAAGTATTTTTATATTACTGACTTCCTTTCCGGAAAGATCCCGGTGACTTAAATGCATGTTATACAGGTTTAGTGGGAACAGACAAGGCAGACATTATAATATGTTTTGGATATCAGACTTACAGATGTAGCTATTAAGTTGTTTTGATATTGTCAGATATTTCATATTTAGAAACATAGACTTTGATGGCAGATAAGGACCGCTTGGTCCACTTAGTCTGCTCATCTTCTTATAGAGTTTTTTCTGGTGCTCAACAGTGATACAGAAAATATTTTTAGAGATATGACATATGCTTCAGGAAATATCTGGACATACAATATCAGTGGCTGCATCCGCACATGACCTATGTACCAATGGAACTGAATAACACTATGGCTCAAGCTGCCTGATTTAGTACATTGAGACCATAACTGCTTGAATAAAAACTGAAAGAGCAATTTCTACGGGGCCAAATTCAGAGGTTGACATTATAGCAGTATAGAGTAGTGGGGCCAAAATTGTACAGGGGATAGTTTAATACTACATTATATGCCCTTTTCAGTGAGTTGTTTTTCCAGTTTTGCTCATACTGTAACTTTCTTGGCTCCTTTCCTTGTCTCTGCAGGCTTTCTCCCCTTTAATCTACTCTCATAAACGTTTTACCTCCTGAACATTCCCTCCTCTCAAAAACTCTGTCGTTTTCTCCTCCTTGATCCCTTTAATGCTGTTCTCCTCTCTTCAGTACTGGAAATGCTGCCCTAGTTCCTTAACCCTTTAGTAGATCAAAGAATGTGGATGAAAAGTCCTTGTTACTTGGGAAAAGAAGATCTATTTCTGTGAGTCAAACCTTACTCAAAGACTGTCTGGCGGAGGTTTTATAACTCGTCAGAGAAAAAAAAATCTTCCAAATAGTCCAGGCAGACTACAAAAGGGCATTCGCTTAGGAAGGAGAAAACTGTAGAGCCATAAGAATAAGGGAACGTACATCAGAGGCACTGACACACCACTGAATCTAGCTGGCATTATTTCATGTCATCCTGGGGGGGCTACTAAAGCATTGCATTTATTTTTTTTAATTTGTTATTCTTTTCTTAACCAGGTAAGGCCCACTAGGCAGAAGTACTTGTTTTCAGGGGTGACTTGGGAGCATTGGGGTGGTTAAGTGATTTGCTCAGAGTCACACAGTATGCATGTGGAGGTTGTGAGAATCAAACTCAGGTCTGCTGGATGTATCAATTTCATTCATAGCTTGTGACTCTAATCTCTAGGCTATTCTGTCAGCCCCAGCCTCACTTCATTGAGTGATGCCTGGCAAGACCAGATATAGGATACTTTACAGTGACCTTGAAAGAAAACTGCATCTAACATGCAAGTCAGTATTTACTAAAGAAGTTGGATTTTAAATAATGGTTCATATTATGTTCCTGGTATATCTTTACTGTCCTTTTTGTATATTCAGTGGGTGTTTTTCATTTACTCACTGGTGGTAGAACTATAGGACATAGTTTATATTCTTGTTTCATCTCTTACATTGTTACTGAAAGCTACATCATACAGTCATAAGATTGTACTGACCAGCTGAAATAATCATGAACCATTCATGAATGTTCAGGAATTATTTATGAATAGTTCATGATTCAGCTCACAAATGTCCATCCAGCATGCTTCAAATTGTTCATGAATGTTAATGAATTGTACATGAACATGAAATGATACTCTGAGTCCTGCATTCATGATTGTTCATGACCAAAGAGGTTAGTCCACTGAACTTTTATAGATGATGATCATCTATATTTTAGATGAACAGCAATGTTTTGCTTTTTTAATACAGTATTGGTTTATTCATTAGTAAACTTTGTTTCAGCCCTTTTCTCAAAAGACTTTTTCCACTATGTACAAATTAGATAAGATCCATTTAACACTTAGTTGTTATACAATCATACACATCAATTGCATTATTTTAACAAACTCAGCATTTTCTATCTAAGCATTTCTGAATTAATAACTTACTTTATACTTACTTTGTTTTCCTTTCTCTTCTTCTTCTTCTTTCAAATGGAACAACGTCTCCCCTTCATTTCATAAACGGAAAGGCCCAGTTGCTATTCATATCAGCGGAATTTAAATCACTTTCAAAATGTGATGAATTTCATTGTTAATTGTTTTGGGTGCAAAATATTATGGTGCCTTGTAGAACATATATTTTTAGCTTGTAAACTAAAAAAAGTTTGGATTTTTGATATGCTTTATAACTCACACAGTAGGAAATAGTGCATTCTGACATACAAGTTAGTTATGCATATTAATTTTTGTTTTGGTTCATCATGGTCTTTTTAAAAGTTGAGCAACTTCTTGAACTTTGTGATGATGAACAGTAAATGAACTGGGTTCATGAACCGAGTTGAAGAACAGTTGATAAACTGTGAAGGATACTCATGAACCATTCATGAAAGTTTGTCAAAGTTTATGAGTACTGTAGATAAATGTTATTTTGCCTGGTATGCAAATCAAAATCATTCACTGAGTTTTCCAAAAGGTGAGTAAAGATGGAACACTGCCATAATTAGAACCAGTATTTAAAAAAAAAACAAGCAGCTTCTACAGGAAAAATGGACTTGCAGGTTCATCACCATTTTCCTTCAAGGCCTGTCTGGTACCAGTTGTAACGTTCAGGGTTTAAACTTATTTTACTTGTACTATGTTTGTATTAAATTTTAAATATTTTAATTTCATGTGTTGTCTTTCCATTGCATTATTGTTTGCATAATGAACATGTTTTTACATTTATAAGCTGTGTTTTGTAACATCCCTGTTGCTTTTTTTTATAATACCTTGCACAGTCTAGTTCTGTTTACCTCTTCTCTATTTCTTTTATTTCTCTGTTTAGTTTAGCTAATTTGTTTGAAATTGATTCTTGCAAGCTCCCTTTCATGTGTCAGATGTCACTTTATGTCAATGTATTGTATGTTCAAATTGCTAAAACTAAGAATCTCAATTATATTCTGAAGTGCTATGAACATGTAAGGATATTTGCCAACAAATGACATGTGGATTATGTGCTACCACCCTCACCTACTAAAATGGGTAGGCCCCTCCATGGTCAAAGCCAATTAGTGGAGAAATGAGTGAAAATGTGTACTTCAATTGCTTGTACTGCACAAGCAAAACAGAGTTCCCCAAATAATTAATTTAAACACAAAAATTCCCATAACAATTTTGTTTTTTGTCTTGACATACAGTAGAAATAAATACATGTTCCTGTTGAACATGGGGAAAATATTTCATACTAACTGCCGTAGAAAATATAGTTTGAAAAAGAAATGAATGTCACACCAGAAAACTAGACCTTGGTTCAGAGGCAATAAATGGATTTAAATGTTGTGTTTAAGACATGCTCAAAACCATGACAGGAAGGTTATTTCAGTACAGGGTGACATGCTTACAATGCAGCCTCTATGCATGGCATCCATGTGGGAGGACAAATCAAGGTTTTAATCCAGCCACACACCAAGTTAGTTGAAGTGCAGGACATCTTTAATGGGGCTACCATCAAGAGTAATGATGTTTGGGGTATTTGGGGAGTCTCATAACCTTCTGCATAGTATTAAAGGTACACCAGATCTCTCTTAATGACAAAAATGGTCATACAGAACTTTTTTGGCACTAGCAGAGAATCTGGTGTGAGTGGAACCACTGTTGGATGTTGTGAAAATCTTGCTGCAGAGAAGATTTCAGCTCAGGGGTTGAGTCACTTAAACCAAAAAGTACTGTGTCATTCATGCACAAGTGAATGTATGACGAGATAGTTTGTGGCTAGGGCTTTTAGGAAGCTGGAAAAAATTATTTAAACAAGAATAAAAAAACAAATGATATCACATTGGATATGGGGCAGGTATAAGGTGTCAGAAACCTGGACTGACTGGTGATGATCTAAAAGGTAGGGACATAACCAGCTGACTGTAAGATTAGAATGTCCAGCCTCCACCAGTCTGTCAAAGAGGGTGGGGTAGAGACACAATGTCAATAGACTTGTCAAGGTTGTGGACGAGGGCAACATTGATTTAGCCCTGGTCCATCCTCTTCATGATGCAGTGCAGTGCTCAGCAGGTAGCACACTCGCCTCTGAGGCCAGGAGATCAGAAGACTGTGGGTTCTAGCCCCACTCCAGGTGCTTGGGTTGATATCCCAATACTGACACTACAGTGCAACATGAGGGGGATGCTGCACTCCTGAGGTGCAGTCTTCCGGATAAGACATTAAACCGAGGTCCCATCAGCCTGTTCTGGTGGTAGTTCAGGTGGATGTTAAAGATCCCATGGCACTGCTCGGAAACAGTAGGGGAATTTCCCCCAGTGCACTGGCCAAATTTTCCCCATCCACTAAAATACCATCAACAGCTTAATCTGCTTCAAAGTCAGCTGGCATTCATCTGTATTCCCTTCCCCCGGGTCGTGCCTGAAAATAGGCAAAATTTGTGTAGTGCACTTACCTGGTCAACAAAAGCTAAATAAATAAAATAAAAATAAGTGATGGAATCAGTAGGCTACAGTAGAGATGAAGCAGAGGAGAGAGATTGACAAATGCAGGAATGAAAGAGGGAAAGTAAAGAAGAGGACCTAAGGAAGGATGACAGTTTGGAGAGGACAGATTTTTCTATCACTTTAGCCAAAGCTGAGAGACAAGAGATTGGGTAGCACTTCCTCAGAGAGGAGGAATCACCCCTTCAGTGAAGGAGGAGGAGTTTGGCTTGATTTCAGGCCTGGGAAACCGTGTCAGGTTGTAAGGATAGGTTACAAAGGAAGGCAATTTGAACTGCAATAGGAGGGGCAAGAACATACAAAAGTACAGGATCCAATCTATACAGGATGTGGTCCTTAGAGGGGTTTAGAGAGTGCAAAGCAATTGGAGTGGCTGCAAGGGAGATGGGGGGAATGAGGCCAATGTTGCCAGAAGGACATGAATGGTTAGTAAACAAAGGGAATGGACTAAGAGCATAGGGGATAGAGGTGGGATCAGGACTTTGAGATGGAGAAGGGACAGGACATATGATGTGAAATACTTATTAAAGGGGCAGTGAACTCAGTAGGTTCAGAGATTGGAGAGCTCTTCAGTTTGAGGGCCAAGGCAGATGGCTGAATGGTAATGGGAGTTGAAACTTGAGTGAATACCTTGCCAGAGCTAGGCTGAGGGCTTGAGTTTGTTTTCATCGTTGTTGGAGAAGTAATTTGCTTTGACATCCCTGAAAGTCTTTGAGCTGGTATTCTATAGTTTTTTGTAACTTAGTAAGTCATCTAGGGGGCCCAAGGCCTATGTTTTTACAGTTGTATCTTTTCCCCTTGATATTTAAAAATAATTTAATGAGCAGATTTAGTTCAGTTAACGCATGTGACATCTATATGATTAATAGGTGATAATTTATTGCAATATAACTTATGAAAATATGGATGGTAGTGGGACACTGAGTCATTTTTCAATGTTCCTTGATTTCTCTTATGTCCTACTATAGTTATAACTTGAAATACCAAATGAGGCTACTATTTAATCAGTAGCCTATCCACTTTGGGGACCAAGGCTTACATGCAGTCTAGAATGAAGCAGCTGATGATCACGTCAATGTAAATTCTTGTTGTGCTACAGATTTCAGAAATTAGATGTTATTTTTATTGCCAAATTCATAGACTTTTTGTTTAACCCAAGGTTTTGTTTGTTGACACACAGAATACTTTCCACAACAAGCTCTGTATTTTATTAGCATTTCATACACAACTAAAAGTCCTTGAACTCCCTGCGGCACTGGATCATTGCCTTGGGTATCCCAAGTTTCCTTACAGCATTTCTGTGCATTCTTGCAAAGAGTACAGAAAAGGGATTCAATTGTAGATGCGTATTTTCCATAAGCTGCTTGGGGACTTTATCTTATCTATGATTGGCTGTTTTTTTCCTGCATGTCTTATGCATCTTGCAGGACTGTAGCTTGAAGGGCTTTGGGGAACAGAGCTTTTGTTGCAGTCAGTAGGAGATTTTCAGTGAACTGTTACAATTTGCAGCACTTCTACATTAGGGCCATTTGCAGGGGCATCTTATTGACATGTAACAGAAAATAAATGCAAATGGTAGACAAGGTCAATGTAGTTTGGGCATCTTCACTGAAAATCCCAATTACACTGAAATCCACAACTGTGGAAGGTTTTTGTGCCCTGTGTTCTTGATTGTACCAGAATCTGATCACAGCAAAAAAAAGGCCTGATGCTCTTCCAGTTGCACATATACCATTGCCAGTCACACACACACAGATAAACACATACACACAGACAAATACAGACAAACACACGCACACACACACACACACACACACACACACACACACACACACACACACTGTGTGGAATATTCTAAGGGTCCTGATCTCAGAAGAACTGACCCACAGAGACAGAGTGATGACCCTAAAGTGGCAGAACCCTTGCTAACATCACAGAGATGATTTTATATCTATGTCTTTGCCTTGAGAGTCTTGGAACATATAATTTTGAGGCATCAGCTGCTAAGACCTTTTCACCTTATTATGCTTTCAGGTGTAGATAAGCAGACTGAGCAGGTGAAATCTCATGAACAGGATCCTGTTTTTATGTTAATATATAGTTATAATGAAAATGAGAAAATTACAGTCAAAGAATATATGCAATATAAGCTGAAATGTGTCCATTAATCATGTTTTTCAAGTGTGTTCCTTATGATGCCAAGGGCATTTCATGCAGGGCCATAGGAGCTAAATGGAAGTGTCACTATCCCCAATAGCTGTCCCCAAGTAGATTGGTGCTTGAACCATTAATATCTGAGATGCCCCAAAAATGGCATCACAAAGATGGTCCATTATAATATATAAGCTGCTGCAAGGAATCTTTCAAGTAAACCCAGTGCTTTGTGAGCATAGATACAGGGGGGCTCATTTACCCACTTGAAAGGGTGATGCAACACTCCACCTTGTCACTTGCGAGACCAGGGGTAACTATGACAAACTTAGCCAATTGTGCATCTGATTTGCACTGTGATCCCTTACATGGTGAACCAACCTTTGAAGTGTGGGTTGCTTGTCCTTTACCTCATAAACTAAATTACCTTTCATTTAGAAACATGATGGCGATGAACATCAAAATGGGCAGAAGAAGATGTACGTGCATGTTCAACCTACATTTGCATCTGCCCATTTTTTAAAGGCTCCTTAGTTTTTGTGTAAGTTTCCATGGTTTGGGCTAGCCTGCATTTAAAATAATGACACAAGCATCATTTAATGACAAAAGCATAATTTTTATGATGAAAGCTCAGCCTTTTCTGTACAACTGCTGCTGCATCTGATGTCTGGATGCTGATAGACTGCCTGTTAGGTTGTCAGCCGGGGTCCAAACTTTGGACACATTTGTGTCAAAAACCGGATGAGCAGGTATGAAAATCCTGCCTGATTCATGTTACTGCAGTAACCTGGTAACATGCACATAGTATCATTGTAATTTAAAGGGAAACATTTGTGAACAGTGGCTGACATAGTTTGAAAGCTCATGAAAATCTCTTTCAAACAAGGTATTAGGCTAACCTGTAGCTGGAAGTACTCCAGAGATATAGATGACTGAGTCAATTCAATATTAAAACTGCATTGCGGCCATATTTAGAACCTTGTGATGTAATTGATGAACAAGCTGTGCTTGACTCAATGTACAGTAGTTAGGCATAGTTTGTACCTTGGCAGCATCACCAGGATAAAAAATGGCTGCAAAGTTCTATTAGTATTGAACAGATTCAGTCATCTACATCGCTGGAGTGCTTTCAGCTATAGGTCAGCCCGATATTTCAATTAAAAGAGCTTGTCATGGGCTTTCACACTGCATCTGCCACTGTGTTCCTTTGAGGTCAGAGGGAACTATATAGGTCCATCAAGTCCATCCCCATTTCATAAGCAGGGACCAACAAATATGCTGTGTGAATATGTATTTATTTAGTTAGATTTTGTTAACCAGTAGGTGCACTAGATAATAAATTGCCTAGTTTTAGACATGACCTGGGAGGTTACAATACAGTAGGCAATCAAGGCAGCAGAAAAATGTTACAGTGTACAGGAAGGATGGGGTTCAAAACATGACAATATTGAAAACATTCTGATCTTATGAGTTCAAATAACATTGGTGAACAATCAAGAGAAAACCTAGCCATACACATTGTACAGCCAGTTACAATAAAAAATAATCTAGAGAAAATCAAAGCAAATATAGTTAATTAAACAAAAAGTGCAAATTAAGCAAAAAATCACTGAGAGTCAGGTAAAATAAATATCTGTGTAGCTTAAGAATCTGTAGAGTGCTTTCTTGAAACTGTAGTTGGACTGGAATGCTTGGTGATGAGGTGGTAGGGCATTCCAAGTTCTTGGGGCACACATGGCAAATGCCTGCTCACCCATTTTAGAGAAGCATCTGGTAAAGTCAGAAGTGATTGGTCACAGGATTGCAAAGGGTGGGACTGGTCCTGGGGAGTCAACATGGCTGCAAGAGCAGTAGGTTTGGAAACTCTGATATTATTCTGAATAATACAACTGAGTGCAAATGGGTGACAAGAGGAGGGGGAATAACCAACCTAGTTTATATTATAGTGTACAGTGGTGCGTTAACCTTAAAGTGGATAAGGCAAATCAGCAGATGTTATTATAAGAGAAATTCCATTTATCTAGACTGGAAGCACTGGTTAGATCGAAGGCGGTGAGGCCATATGAAAAGCAGAGTAACAGGATTCCTTGTGCAATTTAAAGCCTGGCAGCAGGGCAATATATTCTATTCTAGAGGCCAATCCAAGCTTAGAATTCACTGATTTACAGATGTTCAGCATGTGCAGTGTAAAATCAAGGGCAGGATCCAAGGTAAGACCTAGATATTTGAAAGAGTCAGTCACGGATTGAAGAGAGTCATTTGAGCAGTGGATGGCTAAGCCATTGGGATAAGTCCTTAGTTTAGGTGGGGACCTAAAGATCATGGTCCCGGTCTTGCTAGAGTTTAGAACAAGGCAATTTTGTGTAAGCCAGGTATGAATTCTTCCAAAATCAGTGTTCAGCTTAGAGTTGATCTATGTTAAATGTTTGGAGCTGTTATAGAGTACCATGTCATTAGCATACAGGAGGGTGCTACAGAAGGATGGAACATTGGGACATTGTTAATGAAGATGGAAAAAAGTCACGATGTTTTAAAACTTCTGACACATTTAATATTATTGTTTTCCCTATCCTCTCTACTATAACCATCCAGGCTTGCTTCACAACTAAGAGAGTTATGATCTGCCAGAATTGGCTGATTTACCTGGACACTATTTGCTTGGATATCCTGAGATATGAATATTAGATCCAGTATACTACCAGCACTCTTATAGATTGTCATTTCACAACAATGCAGTAAAGTGGAGGGGAATGATTTGTAGTGTGCAAAAGACAAGAGAGAGTCCAGGGTGAGAGCAGTGGTTGTAAACTGGAGAGGGTGTGGGGGGGGATGCAGTATATAGGATGAAGGGGGAGCTAGGTATGGAGGGTGGTGGGCAACAGCCCTGGGCCCAGTATCGGGGACAACTGCAGCAGTGATTGGTCACGGAAAAGAGATTTCAGTGAGTGGTGAGAGGGACCAGAGCAGATGGTAGGGGGGGAGAGAGGCCAAAGTTTGGGAAAGTGGAAACTTTAGAACTGTGTGATGTAGTTTATCTCCTTCGGAACCACGGAGTTCTACAGTAGAACATGGACACATTGTGACAACAGTGGAAGAGCTGAGCAAGGGACATAAACTACACCATATAGTCCGGAAATTGTACTTATTTCCTGTGTGTAGATCAAAACCCCCCACTGAGATAACTAAAATTTCTGTAGGGATGGAAAACTAGCAGAACTGGAACCAGTATTTGAACTTTAGCATCTATTGAGGAAATGACTCACAGATTTAGCACAGTTCTCCATTGAGACATATAATGCCTGTTTGCAAGGTGTAGAGGTTTTTTACTAAAGGTACATAAGAAGACGTAGCTCAAGATACACTGATCGGAGCCAGAACAAAAGGCCATTCTATGTAACAAAAGTAACTCTGACTCAAAATCTACAAAGGAGATGAAAACATCCACTGCTAGGACACCATAACACTGGCATTTATTTCAGCAAAAAAAAAGCACAGTAATAAGACATAGATTGTCTGGGTATACAAAGTGGTAACACCCCCCCAACACCAAAAATGTCAACATTTCATGTCACAGGGATGCTTTGTCAAGATGTCAGCAGCATGACCAAACACCCCTTTTATAACTCCCATGAAATAAATAAATTAATTAATAATTAAGACATCAAACATAAATAGCTCTACCTACCTAACTATACATAAATAAGTTCACTATATTAATCCTGTCTGGGAAACAGCTGTCACATCAATAACAGCATAGCACTAACAACTATGCAGCTCATTGCACAAATGGATCAAAAAGCATTTCATCTAACAATGCTTTTTAAGGAAAGGTGCCAATTAATAAATAAAACATCAAACATAACACTATCTATACCTAACTATACATAAATGGGCTCACTATATATTTTTTTGTTGGTCATCTTTTTTGGTGCCATTGCCTCCTTGGTGGGGGAGGTGGTCCTGTGGTCCCCCCCTTCATCCAGTCCAACCCCAGCGGCCCCTACACCAACCGCCATGCCCGAGCTGCAACCTCTTCACCCTCTCACCCTTTTTCTTGGCTGCTTCACACCCCCAATAGTGCAAAAGACCACTCTGGGACTTAGGACCAGAGGGAGCTTCAAATGGGCAGTTGCTGTAGTGCCTCGGGGGCACACCAACACACACCAAAGGATTGGGCTATGTTTCCTCCCTTACTCCATTCACAGCACAGGTGTGCAATGATGCCAGTGATACTGCAGTGCGTCCTCCCATGCACCGCACATCGGGCATCTGCTGTGCCGACCCTTTCTTGCTCCACGACATCTTGCCCTAGCCTCCAGCCACCACTAAAAGCCAGCACATGCACAGGTATTCCTCGCCAACCACCCTGGAGGAGAAAAACAGTCCATGGGATGCTCACCCCACCTTCCCCAACAGCCAGCCCCCGATGACCAGAGATCATTCCCAAACCTGGGTCACCGGTGTGGTGTGAGGTGTGGCATCCAACACTTTAACCCTCAGTGCCACCAGGCTGGCCTGGGCTCACTATATTAATCTTATCTAAGAACCAACTGTCACATCAATAACAGGGTGACACTGACAACTATGCAACTCATTGCACAAATGGATCAAAAAATCTAACAATGCTTTTTAAGGAAAGGTGCCAATTGGAATCGGTCATTCAAACCAGGGAATAAACTTTCCCCCTGTTTGCATTGCCAAAAAAGTCTCTCGACAGAGTAACTTGTTATCCAGGTCCCCCTTCTAGGACCAACAGTAACATGTTTAAGCCCTTTAAATTTGAAAAAATGCCCAGGACCAGATTTTTTACATGCTGTGCCAAAGCATTTTCTGTCTTGCATACCTTAATACATCCTAAATGTTCTAAAATTCTTTGTTTGAACTTGTATCCAGTTTTTCCTACGTAATACCCCTTTCACAAGTGTAGGTCACACCATAACATCTGGCATGAATGTCTGGGGGCACAACAGGGGAACAGATCCTTATATCCCCCACTTCCACTACTTTCTGTTTTGCCTCAGAGGAACATTTATCAAAGCCCCAGACTAGCCAGGTTTGATGATGAAATACCAGACGGGGTACTCGAGGAAAGAGACAAGGGAAGGCAAAGCAAGTACAGACAGGTAGATAGAGTTATTTATGTTTGATGTCTTATTTATTAATTAATTGGTTACTTTCTTGGGGGCTATAAAAGGGGTGTTTGGTCACACTGCTGACGTCTTCACGAAGTGTCAGTGAGACATAAAACCATGACGTATTTGGTGGTGGGGGGTGCCACCACTTTGTGCACCCAGACAATCTATGTTGTTTTACTGTGCTTGTTTTAACAAAATATATACCAGTGTTATAGTGTCCTGACAGTGACCGTTTTCATCTCCTTTGTCTGTTTTGAGCCAGAGTTACTTTTGTCACATTTATTTATTATTTTATTTACTTATTTGTTTACTGGGTAAGCACACTGGTCCAATGAACCATTTTCAGGTGCGACCCGAGCCATTCAGATGGCACATACAATAGGATAGTCAAAACATTACACACAAGCCGGCCCGATAGTTCAGAGGGCTGAGGCACTGGCACCTTACCTTGTGCTATACTGGCAACTCAGGTTCGAGAATGACCTCACGTCACCAGGGTGCCGGCTCGTGGGGAGGATGGATATAGCGGGATTGAGCCATGGCTCTCCCCTCTAAAAGGGTGGATGCCCGCCGTCCGTAGTCCTGCTCCCACTGGGTGGAGGTCCGGTGGGCGCTTAGGCAGTAACAGGTGGCAACAAAAGTCAGGGGAGGGTGGAAGGCCACCCAGTTCACATGTATGATGCGCTCTCCACGCATACACGCATGTGCTACTGCGGCCCTGGGGGAGGGGAGAATACCAAAAAAAATCAGAAAAATGTAAATGGGAAAAAACATTACATATAATCGTTTTTTTGCAAAAGTCAGAGGTAACATATAATGCCTAAATATACTGCAGACTCACAAAGAGAACTGTACTGTACAGTTATGTGGCTATCAACTTAAGTGAATGTAGCCAATCTGAGCATTCACCCAAACCATTTCAAATGGACAAGTGTCTGAAAAGATCATTTATTTTGCTTGGAATTCTGCTAGGCATTATTACTTCAGCTTTGGACAATGGTTTACCTCATTTGACCTCAGACCCTAATCATTGTAAAGACAGATGGTCCTGAGGACTTTGCTCTGAACAAGACCCTGGTGCAATATTAAGCACACTCTCACTTTTAATGTTACAGCTTGTCTTCTGTGATCTGTCTCAGCCTATCTCAAACTGTGTACAAATGCTCATCTCTTAACCACATTTTTCTAGATTCTGTCAGCTGGCAGTAAGATGTTCATCCATTGTATTTGCCCTTGGTAAAGGAGACTGCTTCTTACACTTACCATACTGTGGCTAACTGATCTCTCATTCTCAGTGGGGGGGTAGATGATTACTTTGCCACCTACCGTGTAGGTGCTTTAATCTGATCTGAATTTACAGGTGATTGTTTTCTATGCCCTTACTCAGTGTGAGTCCCCCACCATATCACCCTGTTATGGCAATTGACAGGTACAGCTTTTGTCAATTTTGATAAAACTCCTTTTGAATACAAATCATACCATTTGTGAAGTAAATGTGAGAACATGGCATACATGAAGCCTTATATTAGTAGTTTTTTCCATTTATTGTACCATTCTTGATAAAATTACATATTTGTCCTCCTGTTTTATGCAGTATTGATTTGTACAGTACAATATATACATGTTGATCTAGCTAAAGTCTGAATTGTTTCACTTTGTTTAATATTCACCAATTAAGCCCTATAACCTTCCCGCAATATACATAATGTGTAGATGCTAGCACTTTGGACTACAAACTGTGTTAATTTGCATTATAAAATTAAGAGAAACTAAGATATGAGCACATGATCATGCATTATGCCAGCATGACAGCAAAGGTCATAAATTCTTAATGTTCTGAAAGTCATTACTCAGTTTTTAAAATAAAAATCAGAGTAACCATTTTATAACTCAGTAAAGCACACCACGGTGTGCATAATTGGAAATAACACTTCTTGGGTGGGTGCATAAGGCATTCAGCATTGCCTCATGCCTCACTTGCCAAGGCACGATATTATTTATTTATTTATTTAGTTTTTGTTGACCGGGTAAGTGCACTAGACAGATTCTGCCCATTTTCAGGCATGACCCGGGGGAGGGGGATACAGATGAATACCAACTAACCTTGAACCAGATTAAGCTGTTAGTGGTATTTTTAGTGAATGGGGGGAAATTTGGCTAGGGCACTAGGGAAATTCCCCTACTCTTTCGATAGGTAATGCTGTGGAGTCAAAAGAGATCAGGTCCCAGATGGAGGAAGACAGTGGAGGAGGTTGGGTGCTGGCAAACTTCTAGCTGTGAAAATGGTATGGCTTGGATGCACCCTGGAGGTGGCCAGCATAGCATGCCTAGTACCCTACAGCCTAAATCGACGTCAGACACTGATATGAGCACCGGTAGACAAATGACGACAGAGGGCCTATGGAATTTAGAAAACCAACTGGACAGTCCTTTAAAAGGATGCACGGATGCTGCTTTGGCTGCAGAGTCGAGCGAGAACAGCACAATATGGCTTCTTTTGGAAGAAACACAACGGATCATGGAGGAGGCAGCTGAAGAGTTTAGACTGACTCAGGTTAACGCCAAGGATGAGCTAAAGAAAAGGAAATGACCAGAGTTTACAGTATTGTTCAGAAATGAGGGGGTGAACATGGTTGATATATCATATTGGCTTGAGAAAAAAATGCAAGATACAAGGGAATCCTGAGCCCATCCTTGATTCTGAGGGATTTTGGAATGAGGGATGGTGATACAAAGTAAACTTGATGCAATCCGAGGAAGGGTTGCAACATCTCCCTAGTTGTTTTTATCTGGGGCAGGATAAAGGGTTCATATTTTATCCAGGTCAGCCCCGTCACTGCTAGAAGTGTGGCTCAGGAAGACATCTCACCAGGACTTGCAACACCTTAAAATGTGCTCAATGTGGCGCGTTGAGGCACTCAATGTCTGATTGTCACCATCCCCCCAAATGATCATTGTGTGAAGAGAACCACTCTTTTGCAGAGTGTCCCTGGGCGGCTCAAAATACCACTAATGGGGATTTCTGTATTCAAGACTTTTATATCAATACAGCGGTGAGGGCAGCACAAAGGCAGAGAACCCCCCACCCTCCCCGAATCGGAATCCAACTAACATTCTGATCGAGCAGACAGAGCTACCTGCACAAGGGCCAACAAAAGAAAACCAAGCCATGGTGGAATCTTCTGAAGTCTTGGCCTTGGTGGGACCTAACCCTTCAGAACCAGTCAAGGCCTCAACGTCTACCTCAATGCCCCCACCGTTACCTCCAGAAGAGGTTATTCACTAAGGTTTCCAACAGACGCAGGAGTCTAAGACTTAGAAACATGACAAAATCAGTGGCAGAGTCATCCAGCCTTCCATTACAGAACCAGTATACAGTGTTAGGAGATGAGGCACTAGATGCAGGAACGGAATCTGACTCTACGTCGGTGCAATCCTCTCAGTCTGAGGGGGCCTCAGATATGGAACAATCTCTGGAGGATTCTGACTTGGTTAAAAGGAAAAAATCCCAGTTGGGGTCTAGAAAATGGGTGAAGAAAAAACAGAATGGTATCTAATTTAGTGTGAAAGTGTTCCTTTATGTATGCTGCCCTGCTATTTTCTTCTTTTCTTCTTTTTTTTTTCTCATGACTGGTATTTATAATTTAACATTAGCATCCCTGAATGTGAATAGTGTTCAGTCAGAGAGAAAGAGGCTTTTGATTTATTCTCTTTTTGAACAGAGTAGACAAGACGTAGTATTCCTACTGGACACTCATTTACACAATAAGTTAGAGACGGACCAGGCCTCTGTAGGGTGGACATGGGAAGTCCCCTACTGGTTGATTGGGGAAGATTTGGGCAGTGGTGTGGGAATTTGTATAAATCATCCAACTGCTCACCTGGTTCAGATTTTGGATATTTTACCTGGTTGTGTGTTACTAATGGATATGGTTCTTAGTGGTTTACAATGCAGATTCATTAATGTATGCTCCCCAAATTAAAACTGCAAGAACTGAGGTGTTTAGGGCTCTTCAGCTATATTTGTTCATGTGCAAATTTGTCTTTCTAGGAGGTGATTTTAATTGTAGTAGGTACAGAACTGATAGGGGTTTAAAAACTAGGAAGTTATATTGTGATGCCAATTGTCTGAATGATCTCCTTATCCAAACATATTTGATAGACAGAAACATAGAAACATAGACTTTGACGGCAGATAAGGACCACTTGGCCCACTCAGTCTGCCCATTTTCCTACCTACTGGATAAGCTGCAGATTCTAGTTAACCAACAGCCTACTTCCTGCCACTCTCCACTACAATTGCCTTGAGTCTGTCCCATTCATGTTTGAATTCCCCCCACTGTTTTAGCCCCAACAACCTCCCCAGGAAGGCAGTTCCATGCATCCACCACTCTCTCCATGAAAAAAGATTTCCTCACATTACCCCTGAGCCGTCCCCCCTCTATCTTTAAATTGTGTCCCCTTGTTCTTACACATCTCTTTTTCTGAAAGATGCTACCCTCCTGGACTTTGTTGATTCCCTTGAGGTACTTGAACATTTCTATCATGTCCCCCGTCCCTCCTTTCATCAAGGGTATACATAATAAGCTCTCTCAGTCTCTCTTCATATGATTTCTGATGCAGACCCTGCACCATTTTAGTTGCTCTCCTCTGGACTGCTTTCATCCTCTCTATGTCCTTGCATAGATGAGGTCTCCAAAACTGCACACAGTACTCCAGATGGGGTCTCACCAACTGTCTGTACAGAGGGATAACCACTTCCCTTTTCTACTTGTGATGCCCCTTCCTATGCATCCCAGTATCCCCCTGGCTCTCCTTACAGACTTCTCACATTGCTTACCCACCTTTAGATCATCTGATATGACTACCCCAAGTCCCATTCCATTTTGTTGTTGTTAGTACCTCCCTGATATTGTGTACTTTTCCTGGGTTTTTGTTTCCCAGCTGCATTACTTTGCACTTTTGCATTGAATCTAAGTTGCCATATGTCTGACCATTCCTCCAACCTTGCCAAGTCCCTTCTCATCCTTTCTACATCCCCTTGTGTATCAACTCTGTTATAGATCTTTGTATCATCTGCAAAGAGGCATACCTTTCCCTCCAGACCCTCTGCAATGTCACCTATAAAGATGTTAAAGAGGACTGGACCCAGTACTGAGCCCTGAGGTACTCCACTAGTGACCCCCCCTTTCTTCGGAATGTTTTCCACTCACTGTTACCTTCTGTGTCCTGTTGTGCAGCCAGTTTGCAACCCAGGCTACCACCCTGGGACCCTGGGATGTGATGGCTCATTCAGGATCACCAGAGAAAACTTTCTTTCATGGCATTCAGGTCACAAGAATTGATTTTTGTTTTTTGTCTGATTCATTACGGGTACTACATACCAAAACTCAACCAGTTTCTGCATCTGATCATGCTATTATAGAAGTGACTGTTGCTAGTTATGAGAAGATGCATCGGGGCCCGGAGTACTGGAGATTAAATTTAGAAATGTTATCTCTTCCAATAGTGGCAGATGGTTTTATTTCCTTCTTCAAGCTAGGAAGTCAGTTAGGTGTGTGTACGATGCACTTCGAGAGTGGTGGGAGGACACTAAAAAAGACATCAAACAATATTTTCAACACATAGGGAAAATAAACAGGAAACATAAAATTGATATGTACAAGAAGTACAAGGAATGGTTTCAAGATTTACTCTCCCTAGCAGCTCAGGGGGATGGGTCTGTTCTCCCAGAGTTAGAAAAGGTAAAAAAAAACTCCTTAACGATGCACAATACAACAGAATGAAACCATTAGATAAAGAACAGCGGTTTGGGACACAAGGTGGCAAGAATTTCATGAATCCATATCAGTTCTGTGCCCAACAAAGATATCAAAAACAAATCACTTCTATAAGGAACCAACAAGGGAAGATGTACACATCAAAGTCGGATATCATGCAGGCAATAGATGGGCATGTACACAGTTTCTTTTGTCCATCTGACCTGTCCATGGGGTCACATAGAGATTGGGAAATAGTACTCTATCACAAGTTTCACAGACCCATACAGATCTGTTACATCACTTGAGGTTAATGCAACATATTTACAAACAAGATCAGGCACCGCCCCGGGGAAGGATGGGATTCCCTATGAGCTCCATAGATTTATATTTGCTGAGTTATTGCAAGAATTTACAGGGGTTTTACAGGAAGCAATGGACTCAGGGATATTACCAGACAGTTTGGCAGAAGGACTAGTACTTTTTATGTACAAAAAGGGATAGGGCAGACCTTCATAATTGGTGTCCGATAACTCTCCTTAATACAAATTTTAAAATATTATCAAAACTCCATAACAATAGATTATTACTATCTGCCCCGAGCTAATTCATCCATCCCAAACATGTACTATACCTGGACGTGAGATATCCGATGGTCTGATTTTATTAAAGGAAATCTTGCAGAGGGGAGGTACAGGACAAATCATGGAATTACTTGCTAGTCTTGATCAGACCAAAGCTTTTGATAAAGTGCAAGATGAGTATTTATGGGATTGTATGGGGACTTATGGGATGCCACCTAAATTTATCAAGTGGGCATAGACCTGTTATGCGAAGGCTACAGCACAATCTTATTGTAATGGGTGGCTTGGACAGACGTGTAGAATGACAAGAGGAGTTAGACAGGTCTGCCCCCTGAGTTGCTTTTGTATGTATTTACATTAGATTCCTTAATACGTAGGGTGAGTAATCAGATGGGCATGCAAGGAATTTCCTTTTCTAGCACTGGACCAGAAATTAAATGTGTAGCCTATGCGGATGATATTTGCTTTGTTGTGGGAGACCTTCCGTTAGCTCGTACTTTAGGACAGGTTTTGCAAGAATTTATGTCCCAGACAGGAGCAAGTATTCATTCGGAAAAATGTAAATGTATTCCAATTAGGAATGAAGATGTCCTGGAGACACATATAATAGGTGTTCCAGTGTTCAAAGAGCCATGTAAACTATTGTGCTTATTATTTGGAGCAGGAGATCTGGCCTTTTTGAATTGGAATATCAAATTACAGATAGCTTTGCATAAGGTGGGGGGTGAAATAAATGGAGGTTATCAAAGTTAGAAATGGTTCAGATGGTCAAAACATATCTGTTCCCTGAGTTTTATATTTGAGTAAGGTTTTTTGTCTCCCTCCCCAACTAGAAACCAAAATATATGGTTTATTTTTTTTCCTGTATTGCTGAACCCTATTAAATGGTGCCTACTACTAAGAAATAAGAAGAAAGGAGGCTTAATAACTATCCAACCCATTGTGTTTTTCTTTACTATGTTTGCTTATGCTAATTTAAAACCTATCTTATCCCAGAGTCTAAATGTATGGGTTCCTTTGGTGTTGGATTCCCTATGCAACATGTATTCAACGTGGCCTGACCATACACGACTACCACGCTATATATCCTTACAGAGTCTTCATGAGGTTTTGAAAATAAGCTTTGGGAAAATTAAGTTATGGGGTTTATTTATTTATTTATTTAGTTTTTTTGACTGGGTAAGTGCACTAGACAATTCCTGCCCATTTTCAGGCACGACCCGGTGGAGGGGGGAATACAGATGAATGCCAACTGACCTTGAACCAGATTGAGCTGTCAGTGGTATTTTTAGTGAATGAGGGAAATTTGGCCAGGACACCGGGGAAATTCCCCTACTCTTTTTGATAAGTGCCATGTGATTTTTAACATCCACCTGAACTACCACCAATCCAGGCAGATGGGACCTCGGTTTAACGTCTCATCAGTTTTAGTAGAAAGGAGTTATATGGGGAGAGTGTGTCGACATTTTTTCAAGATACAGCCCATTTTGATACTTATTCCCCACAGGACAGGGCATCAATGGGAAACATGTTGGAATCTTCCAGGATCCCAAGCCATAAGTGGGATGTTTTATGGCTTTCCCTGCATAGGAGATTAAATGTGAAATGGAATTTGAGACATAGGCTGATCACAGACAGATATTGCCCTAGAGATATGTGTGTGTGCACAGTATAATCTATGTCACATTTATTCCTGGATAGTCCCTTTATTCAGGGTTTTTGGCAGACGCTTAAACAACAGTGGCCTACATCTCCATTTTATAATTTAACAATGGAAATTCATTGTTTAGGTATTTTACCCTTTTTATGGACAAAACATGACAAAGCAACAATGTGGTTATTTTTGGTGTGTTTCAAATTCCATTTTTGGTTTGTTCATTGCCGATTGACAATCCAATAATTGCATTTTTCATCTGATAAATTGTTTTTAATGATAGAGAGTTCGATTAAGAATCAGAGGCGGCAAGAGGAAATGAGGGTAGACCCAAAGGTTTTTCATGCAAGATGTGGTTCTATTGATTGGTTGTTATAATACCAAAGGGAATGGATTATGGTTCAAAAAAAGAGGGGGACTGATAGTGGGTTTTGGTTTTTTGTTCTCTTCTTATGTGCTTTCTGGATGGTTATCTATCTATGTCCTCTTAGGATGGGAGTTAACACCCCCCCAACTCATTTGGCAGGGAGGGGGAGGGAGGATGCTCTCAGTAATGTTATCATGTCTACGGCTTAAGTATGACTAAATATTCTTTTGAGTTAATGATGTTTTGTTTTCCTTTGCCTGCATGAATTGTGTCATGTAGTGTTAAGGTTACAGTATGAAGTAATACTTTTTGAATTTGTGTTCTGTCTCTTTTTCTTGATTTTGTATGTAGAAATACTGTTTTGATTTTATATTCTTTGCTGATATGAATAAAAATTCCCCTACTGTTTGGTAGGGGGCGGTGCTAGCATGTGGATGGCCACTTTCCCAGTGCTGCTGAATGAGATGGATACACAGGAGGCAGAGGAGATGGTCTCTTCTTCTGCCCCTTTACAAGTCGAGGCTAATAAGTTTTTTGATACTCCCAGGACATTTGAAGCTGGTAAAGGACTGTAAAAAATATCAGAGGAAATCCCCTCAACTGTAGCTGAGATGATGGAGCAAGACAGGACTACGAATCGAGGATCTACAATTACAGAAAACATTACAGACCTGGAGCAGCAACTTAGACATGAAGAAGAATCCTTTCAGAAATGGCAGGTGGAGTCGAAAGCCACAATTGCCAAACATAAAATTACTGTCACGGCGCCCAGTGGTCAAGAGCAGCATCAGGCGGAGGATGTAACATTAGAGGCCCAGCAGCAGACAGTTGACACAGCTGGAACTGCACCTTCCACAGAACTGTCAATACCAGACGGCTGCACCTCAGAACTTCCCGCTGGGTCAAACAAGGACTTTACATTTATGGCAAGTACAACGGCAGCACCACTGTTTATATTTCAAGGGCAAACAAATGTAAATGCTGTAGTTGAGGCCACACGAGGAAGGACAAGCACAGAGGGGAAACTCCCTGGCCTAAGACGTGACCCCACACCACCTGATGATAGTGTTGCAGACTGGTCAGTCAAATCAGCTCTTATAGAAGCAGGGTGGGAACGAAGTTTGGATGGACAATGGATATCTAGTTCACTGACACTCGCAGATTCAAGTAGAGAGGAGTTGAAAAACATCTTGGGGCCCCACAGAAAGATCCAGATACTAGATTTAGAATGAATAGATGAAAACCCAGTGCAAACCTCCCCACTTCATCTCCCGGAGGGGCTACAACTTACTCAAAACCCTCAAATGAATTTGGCAGTCACTGCTGAATGAATATCAGCTCTTCAATCAAACAACCAGGAGGAAGGGCCCCTGCCCCTCCCCCAGAGCAAACTGCACCCAACTTCTCAGGGCCTGCTGGCCCAGATAGACCACCTGGAACCACAACTGGAGGCCCACAAAATAGAAACAGTAGCAGGCCCTATGCTTCTTTCTTCAGGGAGCCAACCTATCCAGACAAATGCCACAATTCTGTACAGTTGATCTACAAAGGAGGTATGGATGTCTTCCCTGATCGCTTGTTTCTAGCTAAATACCTACTTAAAGGTTCCATGGGATTTACAGAAGCTGAGATATACGCCCTAATCCACATCTCAGGAGAACAGACTTTCAATGTCAGTTTTAAATTTACCAATGGGCTAAAAAAATTCTGGGAACTGTTCCAGACTCTTAAATTCACTCCTCTATGGGCCCTATTTGAAGCTGTGCCATTAACTAAACAAGCTACCAGAACAGTGACTGTCCTTTTTTGTAATGAAGGGGTCAGCATTACAGATCTCCTTTACTGGTTGAACCAGCAGTGTTCAGTCTTAGGACATCCAGAAGCCATATTTGATGAAGAAATTATATGGACTGGGGGATGGAAGGTACAAGTAATGTTACATTCAGTGGCCACTGGGCTACAACATTTGCCAAATTGTTTTTTTTCTGGGATGAGATGGGGGGCCCTGTTCTATGCAGGACAACCTAAGGCATGTTACAAGTGTGGAGAAACAGTTCACATAAGCAGCTTATGTGATAAACTGAAGTGTACATCATGTGGGGAATTGGGCCACACAAGTGGACATTGTAGGAATGACCAGATATGTAATTTGTGTGACACAAAGGGACACTCTTACCACATCTGCCCTTGGGCAGCCCTCAATCAGCCCAACCACTCAGACAGTGAGGAACAAAGGTTGTTAACTGCAGTGGCACAATGTGCTAGAGGGAGATCCTTTCCCTTCACTACTAACCACCCCCCCAAGCTTGGATCCATTGCACAGACCTCCTGACAAAAGGGAAGGAATTTCCCAGGCACCCCTGGTGGAGTCTGTAGCCCCACCAGTACCTACTACACCATCTGAGGAACAACCACACCCTGAGGTCAACATTATGATAGACTCCACCATGCAAGTAGACATGCCCCCTCCCTCCCAGACTCACAAGGACCCAGGTAAACACAAAACTTCTGCTTGACACAGGCAGACCTGGACACAGCCAAACCCCAAAACACTGAAAACAACAGGGATACCCTTGGTTAATAGGTTCAAGGCCTTAACAAACAACCCTGATGCTTCAGGGAATGAGTCAGACGAGTCCTCCATATGGTCTTTCCTTCCAGAAGTCACATCTGATAGAGAGGACCCTTTCCCTTCAGACACCCTCAAGGCTGCTGACAGTCAAGTACTTTTCAAAGCAAAAGCTAAACTCAAGCATGCCAGACTAACCAGAAGTTCCACAAAATAGCCACTGTGAGTGGGCAGACCTAGCACCCTTACACACCCATGGAGCCACACATCCCCATCTATACCTTCAATGTGAATAGCATAAGAAATCATAAGAAGACAGCAGTCTTTCTTACTTAACATCTTTTAAAGAAGGTATTTTCTTTTTACAGGACACCAGGCTACATACAATGGCTACCTTAACTAACTGTTGGGATGAACTCTATTCAAAATAAAATATTTCCAGCCAAAAAGCAGTTTTTCGGCTGGAAATATTTTATTTTGAATGGAGTTCATCCCAATCTAGTTATTTTAAGGAGTCAATTTTGCCAAGTTTTTGAGGATGACCCAAGACATAAAATGAAGGATAGAAGTTAAAGGGAAACCTGAACTCACATAGTAAACAAAGATGCATACAATGGCTAACCTTAAGACAGCAATTTCACAGTGGTATGTGGGACCCCTCTACTGGTCCCTAGGTCAGGACCCCTGCTCAGGTGTTACTGTTTTATTTTTAAATGTTTCTTTTCATCTCATTAAACGTATTGATTTGGTACCAGGTAGGGCTCTTCTTCTGGAACTGAAAATCCGAAACACCTTGCACAGACTAATCAACATTTATGTGCGCAGACTAAGGCTGAAAGGGTTGAATTTTTCGAAACAGTACAATCTTATTTATATTCCTCACAAAATGTGATATTGGGGTGGGGGGACTTTAACTGTGGACTGTCACTGTCTGACAGGGGTAAAACCACCAAAACAAAGAAAGTGTTTTAAGACAATGCATATTGAAAAAGAATGATAATGTCAACCAATTTGAAGGATGTTTGTCACATACAGGTACAGCAGAACCTACCTTCCAGAAAGGCCATCTGGCCACAAGAATTGACTATTTCTTTATCACTGCTTCCATACATATTCACACAGCTCAGGTTCTTGTAACTGAATTTTCAGATAATTGAATCATACAACTACACATAGGGAAACCAACCATAGCTCCTTTTGGCCCAGGGGTGTGGAAGCTCAGTTCCTCCCTGCTCCTAACCACATGCTTACAACAAGAATTAGGATCCTATATAACAGCAAGGAAATCAGTGTACATTCTACATGAAAACCCAATGATCTGGTGGGAAGACATAATCTATGAAATGCAAGCCTTACTAAAAAGTTACAGTAAGACTTCTAGGTCTACTGCCTATACACAATACTTGCAGAACAGGCAACAGCTACAAAAGTTGTTATCCTTAGCCCACATGACAGGTCATGATTTTAGCACACAAATCAGGACCATTAAGCACCAGATGGTAAAACTCCATCTAACCCAAGCACAGAACTTACATAATCAACAGAGGTTTGTAACCACTGGGTGTAAAGAATACACACATCCATATGATTCACGCTATAAATCTTGCAAGCAGAAACAAATGGAAGGTTTAATAGATGATACAGGGACAGTATGTACTGGTGTACAGGATGTGATCGATCTGTATTGTCTCACAATATGTGCAACAATTATTCAGTAGGGGGCAAAAAAAGGCTGATACTATGGATACTTATCTGTTATCCACCCTCTGCCCAACAAGCACTACAGAACACAAGGACTTGCTTACAGGCCCTATCCACTCGACCGAGGTAGAGGTAGCTGTAGCCTCACTTTCTAATAATAAATCTCCCGGCAATGATGACTTTACTAGTGAGCTCTATAAACTCATAGGACCAGAAATATGCCAGGAACTAGCTTCAGTTTACACCTACATCCCAGACAATCGGATACCGTCCCTCAGAATGACCAGTGGCCAGTTAATCTTCCTGGGGAGGTTGTTGGGGCTAAAACAGTGGGGGAATTCAAACATGCATGGGACAGACACAAGGCAATTGTAGTGGGGGGTGGCAGGAAGTAGGCTGTTGGTTAACTAGAATCTGCAGCTTATCCAGTAGGTAGGGAAATGGGCAGACTGGATGGGCCAAGTGGTCCTTATCTGCCATCAAAGTCTATATTTCTATGTTATGAAAAAGGGGATAAACAGAACATACAGAATTGGAGACCCATATGTTTGCTTAACATAGATTTTAAGATACTGGTGAAAATTTTAAATTTCAGGATGTAACAGCACAGTACCTTATTAGCCTAGCATAGACCTGTTCGGTGTCTAACAGGAAAATCTCAGACCATTTTAGCCTCTTAAGGGAATTGTTTGAACTTGGACAGAGAAAGGCTTTACAAAGGGTGGTACTGTCTCTGGACCAAAGGAGAGCTTTTGACTCCATTAATCATGATTTTTTATGGTCTGTCTTGGCCTCCCATGACATACCCTTCCAGTTTGTGGACTGGATCAAAGGTTTGTATCATCATGCTACAGTAACACCCATCATACAAGAATGGAAAGGACCAATGATTCCAGTTCACAGGGGTGTCAGGCAAGGCTGCCCTATGAGCCCACTGCTCTATGCTTTTTGCATAGACCCATTATTGTGAAATTAAATAAGGCATCAGCAGTACACAACATATCCCTAAGAGACTACGTCATACCATGGTCTGCTATAGCATATGCGGATGATTTGTGTCCGTTATCTAGGGATAACTCATCAGCTGAACAGGCATTAAAGATCTGTGCAGATTGTGGTAGAACTTCTGGCACAGCCTTAAATCTTGACAAATGCATTGGCACATGCCTAGGAGGCATATGCACAGACATACCCAGTATAGCAGGTATTAAAATTAGTAGTGAACCTATCAAAATTCTGGGTATTATATATGGTACAGATCAGGCTGACAGACTGAACTGGGATCCCCAGTTACAGAAAGGCCAACTACTGGTTTCAGGATGGAATAGATGGAAACATAGCAAAAATAAGAGGATATATCTAATTAAAACTTTTTTGATGCCCTTCTTTCTTTATATAAGTACTATATCCCCCAAAAGGATTAGAAACCTATATTTTAAGTATTTTCTTCCAGGCAGTATGGGGCAGTAGGCTCAACCCACTGAAAAGAAACATTACATACCTACCAATAGACTCAGGAGGGCTAGCAATGATAAATACCATTACCTTTATGGACAGCCTTTTTATGATAACCAACCTGAAACCCCTTCTAGTATACACAGGACAAAGTTGGACTACATTAGTATTATCTTATGGCACCCCATGGTTTCACCAATGGGAACAAGGGAATTTGAGGATCTTGCAGAGATCTAGTGCAGTTCCAGAATATATCAGAGAAACCTTAACATTGAAACAGTGGGGAATACCGAGCTTAATGATAGCAACTAAACATAGGAAAAAACTTCACACATGGATACAGACAACACATTTTCAATAGGCAGTCACCTTCCCTCTCTGCCCTGCTGCTTATCTTCAATCTTTACTACACGTGCCCAAAGAAAAAAGGCTTCCAGCTAAACTGTGGGACATACACTGGCTTAGCTGCCATGAGAAAATCAATGCAAAAAGTAACCACAAACTCAGGCAGATAGAGGAAAGATACTGTAGTAGACATGGATGTGACCAACAGAAACAATATATAATATATATATTTTTATATAACAAACCAATCACACACACACACACACACAGAAAAAAGTAGATAAACATGTGGGGAGTAGTGCAATGTAATGGCTGTGGGGCAGCAGTCTTCCGGGAGTCTTTCTGGAGGCTGAGATGCTGCCCTATTTGCAGACAACTCCCTGTCCTGAGGGAGGAAGTTGCCCGTCTTCAGGCCACACTGGACAGTAGTAAGGGAACCTTCCCCAGGCCACACTGGACAGTAGGAAGGAACCTCCCCATCCAGGAGCACCAGAGCCACCACCACTCCTCAGAGGTTGCGAAGAAAGCACAGCAGTTGGACCACAGTGGGCTCAGGGAGGGTGAGGATGGTGGAACAGAGGCACACCCAGTCAGTTGTTCCACTCCACAATCCATACACCATTCTGGGAGCATAGCTCCCCATGGATGCACCCACAGAGGAGACTAAGGAGGCTGAGGACAACTGTCACAAGGGAGGCCCACAGGAAGGAGGCAGAGGACAGGAAAGGAAGCAGCTCCTGGTGAGGGACTCAATTATTAGGGATAGAACGGGGAGCAGGGAAAACTGAAGTAAGGTGCCTGCCTGGTGCCATGGCTTGAGGGACAGGAAGCATCCTCAGGATCACGAGAACAGCTGCACAGGAGTCTGAGCTGGATGTCATTGTCCACCTAGGGACAAATGACTTGGCTCATCATGAGATTAGAGCAGTGCAGGAGGACTTTGTAGAGTTGGGGAGGGGCCTAAGACAAGTAGCACACACAGTATCCTTCTCAGAGGTGCTGTCTGTCAATGGCATGGGTGAGGTGAGGATACTTTGCACCATGCAGTTTAATGAATGGTTGAAAAAATGATGTGGAGCACAGGGGTTTGGCTTCATTGGGGACTGGGGTTCCGCCTGAAGGGACACCAGCCTATACTGGCAGGATGGTCTGCATCTTTTTTTATTTATTTATATTTAGTTTTTGTTGACCGGGTAAGTGCACTAGACAAATCCTGCCTATTTTCAGGCACGACCCGTGGAGGGGGATACAGATGAATGCCAACTGACCTTGAACCAGATTAAGCTGTTGGTGGTACTTTTTAGTGAATGAGGGAAATTTGGCCAGGACACCGGGGAAATTCCCCTACTCTTTCTGATAAGTGCCATGGGATCTTTAACATCCACCTGAACTACCACCAATCCAGGCAGATGGGACCTCGGTTTAACGTCTCATCCGAAAGACGGCACCTCAGAAGTGCAGCACCCCTCTCATACTGCACTACAGTGTCAGTACTGGGATATTAACCCAAGTGCTAGATGTGGGAACTGAACCCACAGCCGTCTGATCTCCCAGCCTCAGAGGCGAGTGTGCTACCTACTGAGCCACTGATACTGCTATCTGTCAAGGAAGGGAACAAGTCTTTTGAGCAATTGGTTTAAATGCTTCATTGGCAAGCTTTTAAACTAGTCAAGGGGGGTGGCACTGATAAGCAGCAGAAACATCCCAGCCTCTCCCTACAAAACAGGGTACTAAACAAGAAAAAGACCGAGGTAGAAAGGTCAGTGGGGGATGCTGCAACAGAAGGTAAAGCCATCAAAAAATGGAGAGCAATGAGTACCAATGCCTGTAGTCTGAGTAACAAGCTTCCTGAATTAGTGGTCTTGATGGAGGAGGAACATCTGGATATTGTGTCAGTCACAGAAACATGGTACACACAATACCATGACTGGGACATAGACATACCAGGATACACTATCTACAGGAGGGACAGGAGGGTAAAAGAGGAGGAGTAGCTCTTTACAAGGGAAGGAATCAAAGCAACAGAACAAAAGGGTAAACAGGGAGGAGAAGAAGCACAGTGGGTAAATTTGGAGACCAGCAATGGCACCACAATCCGCATAGGTTAGATACAGACTCTTTCAGGGGAGGAAATGGACAAGGAAATGATAGAAAGTATACTTAGAATGGCAGAAAAAGGGGAGATATTGCTGATGGGTGATCTGAATATGCCAGATGTTATCTGGAGTGCAGTTGCAGCAGCCACTTCTAAGAGTGGGGTTATTCTAGATGCCCTACAGGGGGCATGCCTTAGACAACTAGTATTGGAGCCCACTCGAGAGGGAGCAATCTTAGACCTGGTTCTCTCAAATGGAGATGGAGAGAGGATCACAGAATTAGAAGTGGGTAGCCATCTGGGAACTAGCGACCATCGAACAGTATGGTTCACAATAAACACAGCAATAGAGTCAAGCCATACAAAAGCAAAAGTACTGGACTTTAGGAGGGCTGACTTTGCTAAAATAGGTGAGTGCCTAAGGAATGCACTAGCAAATGGGCAGGAAGGAGGGGTGGAAGAACAATGGGGAATAATAAAAACTGCCATCACAGAAGTAACAAGCCTTTGTGTGAAGCAAATAAACAAAACAAAACGATGTAAGAAACCACTATGGTTCTCAAAGGAAGTGGCAGTGAAGGTTCAAGAGAAAAAGAAAGCATTCAGGAAGTACAAGGAATCACAGAAGGAGCAGGACAGAGAACTGTATCAGTTAAAGCAAAAGGAAGCTGGAAAGGCAGTCAGAACAGCAAAGGCCCAAACCGAGGAACAGATAGCCAACTCAGTTAAGAAGGGGGATAAAACCTTTTATAGGTACATCAGGGAGCGAAGGAAGACCAAGGGAGGGATAGTGAGGCTTAATAAAGGGGAGAGACGGTGGACAGAGGGTGACTATGAAAAGGCAGAGATACTAAACAAATATTTTTGCTCAGTATTTACAAATGAAGAGGGGGAGGTACATAAAACAAACAGTAGAAACAGTCTGGATACAGAAGTTGATACCAGCCCATTTACAGAAGAAAGGGTTCTGAAAGAACTCTTAAAACTGAAGGTGGACAAAGCAGTGGGGCCTGATGGGATTCATCCCAGAATTCTAAAAGAACTATGGTAGAACTAGTGACACCACTGACTACCCTCTTTAACAAATCATGGGACTAGGTGGTACCCGAGGACTGGAGGAGGGCAGATGGATTCCCTTTCACAAAAGTGGGAGCAAGGCAGAAGCAGGAAACTACAGACCTGTTAGTTTAACCTCAGTGATAGGGAAAATGATGGAATCACTTGAAGGAAAAAAATGTCGAGTATCTCGAGGCCAGAGGGGCACAGGACCCAAGGAAGCATGGATTCACAGCAGGAAGGTTATGCCAGATGAATCTGATAGATTTCTTTGACTGGGTGACCAAAGTAGTAGATCAGGGAGGGGCTGTGGACATGGCCTACGTAGACTTTAGCAAGGCATTTGACGCAGTCCCACACAAAAGATTAATATACAAGTTAGTCAGCCTGGGAGAGGGTCCCAAGATGACAGCCTGGGTAAAGAACTGGCTGGAGAATAGGACACAGAGAGTAATAGTAAATGGAGTCCACGCTGAAGAAAGGGGGGTTACTAGTGGGGTACCGCAGGGTTCAGTATTAGGATCGGGTCCTCTAACAATGTCTTTATAAGTGACATTGCAGAGGACTGAAGGAAAAGTATGTCTCTTTGCAGATGACACAAAGATCTGCAACAGAGTTGATGCACAAGGTGGGGTGGAAGGATGAGAAGGGACTTGGCAAGGTTAGAGGAATGGTCAAATGTATGGCAGCTTAGATTCAATGCTAAGAAATGCAAGGTAATGCACTTGGAAACAAAACCCAGGGAAGAGTACACAATGGGGGTGAGATACTAACAACAACAACAAAAATGGAAAGGGACCTGGGGTAGTCATATCAGATGACCTAAAGGTGGGCAAGCAATGTTAGAGGGCAGCAAGGAGGGCTGGGGATACTGGGATGCATAGGGAGAGCATCACCAGTAGAAAACAGGAAGTTATTATCCTCTGTACAGACAGCTGGTGAGACCCCATCTGGAGTACTGCATGCAGTTCTGGAGACCCAATCTAGAAAGACATAGACAGGATGGAAGCTGTCCAGAGGAGGGTTAACTGAAATGGTGCAGGGTCTGCACCAGAAGACATATGAAGAGAGACTTATGAGCTTAATATGTATAGCCTTGAGGAAAGGAGGAGAGGGAGGACATGATAGAAACTTTCAAGTACCTCAAGGAAATCAACAAAGTCCAAGAGGGTAGCATCTTTCAAAAAAAGAGGTGTGCAAGAACAAGGGGGCACAATTTGAAGATAGAGGGTGGGCAGCTCAGAGGTAATTTAAGGAAGTATTTTTTCACAGAGAGGGTTGTGGATGCATGGAACGGCCTTCCAGTGGAGGTTGTGGAGTTGAAAACTGTGGTGGAATTCAAGCATGCATGGGACAGTCATAAGGCATTTCTAGGGGTTGGGGGTAGGAGAAGTAGGCTGCTGGTTAACTAGGATCTGCAGCTTATCCATTAGGTAGGGAAATGGGCAGACTGGGTGGGCCAAGTGGCCCTTATCTGCAGTCAAATTCTATGTTTCTATGTTAATAGAACAACTTTCCTTTACCTGCTCCTATATTAATGGTTTCTGGAACCTTGGTTTACCTCCCTAAGCTATGAGGCTTTAATGTATGGCCATTTATATAGGTAGAGCATCCCAATGGAACAAAAGCACCTTACATATAGTACTTCCTAGCCATTAAATGGTATATTTGGAACAGTATGAGTTTATTCACGCTACAGCAAAAACATATATATCACTTAGAGCTCATTCTTAAAATTGAAAATGAATTGCAGATAATCTACCATGCTGAAGCTAGGCAGCTGACACAAAAGAATCTTTAATGCACACTGTGAGAATATACCCTGAGTGACCACTTCAGATGCACCCATGATTTGAATTTGTATATAAGTAGCCATTATGGCAAGGCAAGTTATTTCAAGATATTATGAATGGCGGATGGGCACATGATGTTACCAGCGCTATGAAAATAACTGATCAAGATTTATTTTTATTACTATTTTATGATTGTTTTAGTTTCCTAAATGCTGACTTAAGCACTTTGTTTTTGTTTTTCTCCTGTAGTTCATTGTTTAATGTTATTTTAATTTAGATTTATAGTATAACTATAGAAAATAATCTGATAACTTGCTTTTTTGTACTTTTCATTTGGCTGTACAAAGGTTCTAAAATGCATGTATGAAAATTTGTTGGGGAAGTATTTTTGTTTGATTTATATTCCTTCAATAAACTCCCCTACTCTTTGAGAAGTGCCATGGGACCTTTACCATCCACCTGAATAGGCAGATGGGACATTGGTTTAGCATTTCATCTGAAAGACAGCACCCCCCTCATGCTGCAATACAGTCAGTATTTGGATTTAACCCAAGTGCCTTCTGATCTCTCAGTCTCAGGGGCAAGTGTGCTACCTGCTGAGCCACTGCCACTGCCACTGCCACAGTTTTTAGTGCACTTGCCACAGTTTTCAGTGCACTGGACACAATTTTCAGTGCACTGTAGTGCATTTTAAGGCTTACACTGAAGATAAAATAAAGTTCTGTTAGGTTTTCCCCATCCTTGACTCCAAAGGAAAAAAAAATCTAGAGATGTCTCAGTCTGAATGGGAAAACAGGTGCCTAATCTAGCAATAATGCACAGGGCCATTGCCAGAATTTTTTCAGGGGGGGGGTCTTTTAGTGAGTGGTAGTGGCTTGTTGCATGCATAGCATGCAAAACATTTTTTGTAAAAAGCCGGGGCCGAAGCTCTGGAGTTCTAGGTGCACTGTGGTGCACTTTAAGGCTTACAGTGAAGATAAAACAAAGTTCTGTTAGGTTTCCCCCACCCTTGACTCTAAAGGATAAAAAGATATAGAGATGTCTCTGTCTGAATGGGAAAACAAGTGCCTAAATGGTAGGGAGCAATGCAGTAACCAACTGCCAAGTAATGCTCTATAGGAGCTAGTGGGTGATAACTCCTGTCTTGCCTGGGTGTACAAGGCTGAGTGTCACTACAAGTCTAGAGGTTAGAGTAACAAGCTGTGAATACGCTTGCTACATCCACCAGACCTGGGTTGGATTCCCACAATCTCCATTTAGAAACATAGAAGTTGATGGCAAATAAGGACCACAAGATCTGTCCATTCTTCTACCTTATGAATGTACCATAGACCTTTTCTCTGTCAATGGCATATTTAGTCATGCTCATCTGTATTGCTTCCTTATTCCTAAGCCATGCCAGTTTGAAGCCCTGCACTGTATTCATATCCACCACTTCCTGAGGTAGGTTGTTCCATGCATCCACCACCCTTTCTGCGAATAGAACTTCCTTCACATTACCCCATAATTTACCTGCCTCTAATCTCATGCTGTGTCCTCTTGTCCTGCTATTTTCTTATATTGAAACATGTTAGACTCTTTCACCTTGTTAATGTCCTTAACATGTTTGAATGTTTTGATCGTATCACCTCTCTCCCTCCTTTGCTCTAGGATATACATTTTGAGATCCGTTAATCTGTCCTCACATGTTTTCAGATGAAGTCCCACCATTTTGGTTGCCCTTCTCTAGACTGCCTCCATTGTCTTAATGTCCTTGTGCAGGTCGGCCCCCAGTACTGAACGCAGCACTCCAGATGGGGCCTAACCAGTGTCTTGTAAAGAGGGATTACTACCACCCTCTTATGACTTGTGATACCCCTACTAATATAGCCCAACATCCTTCTAGCATTATCTACTGCTTTAGTGGTCTGCTTGGATGATTTCAGGTCATCTGTGATGATGATGCTCAAGTCTTTCTCTTCCCTTCCCTTCCCTTGTGATTGCCAGCAACTCCCCTCCCAACCTATAGATAACGTCAGGGTTTCTCTTCCCTATGTGCACGATCTTGTACTTCTTTGCGTTAAACCCCAGTTGCCACTCTTCAGACCATTTTTTCCAGATCTCTTCTCATTCTGCCCACCCCATCTGGATCATCTACTCTGTTGTAGATCTTGGCATCATCTGCAAACAGGCAAACCTTACTGAGAGTCCATCTGCAATGTCACTGGTGAAGATATTGAAGAGGACTGGCCCCAGGACTGATCCCTGAGGTAACCCACTTGTGACTTGCATCTCTTCTGACTGTATACCATGTACCACCACTCTGTTTTCTGACCACCAACCAGTTTGCCACACAGTTGACTAACTTCTGATCCACCCTGAGCCTACCCAGCTTATTAATCGATCTTCTGTGTGGAACAGTATTGAAAGCTTTACTGAAGTCAAGGTAGGCGACATCAACTGCACCCTTTTGGTTCACCACTCTGGTTGCCCAGTCAAAGAAATCTATGAGATTAGTTTGACAGGACCTTCCTGTTGTAAACCCATGCTATCTTGGATCCTGTGCCCCTATGGATTCCAGGTGTTGCACTATCCTTTCCTTAAGGGGTGTCTTCATAATCTTGCCCACAACTGAGGTAAGAATGACTGGTCTGTAGTCCTCTGTCTCCTCCCTGCTGCCACTCTTGCGGGATCACATGAGCCCTTCTCCAGTCTTCTGGGACCTCTCCTGTGCTTAGAGACTCGCTAAACAGTTCTGCTAATGGCTCTGCTAGTTCCATCCTTAGCTCTTTTAGTACCCTGGGATGTATGCCATCAGGTCCTATAGCCTTGTCCACCCTGAGCTTAGTGAACTCTTGTAGGACCCTTTCTTTTGTGAAGGAACTTGCGCACACCTCCCTGCCCCCTGTGTCCATGGTGCTGAGCTGTGGGCCCTGCCCTACCTTCTCTTCAGTAAATACTGAGGAGAAGTATCTATATAGGATAGATGTTTTTTCTTGGTCCTCCACACACTCCCCCTTATCTCCTTTGATCTTAGCAATACCATCCCTGGATTTTCTCCTTTCACTAATGTATCTATAGAAATTCGTGCCACCTTCTTTTATTGTCCATGCTAGTGTTTCCTCAGTTTGGGTCTTTGCCTGCCTTACTGCCTTCCCTGCTTCCCTTAGGGAAGTTTGGTATGCCTCACTATCTTCATCCCACTGCATTCTCTTATATTTCCTGAAGGCCAACCTTTTGGCTCTGATGTTTTCTGCTACTATTTTTGAGAACCAAGGTGGTTTACTCCTTCTTTTGCTCTTGCTTTTCTCCCTTACACAATGGGATGTTGCTTCAAGTATTGCTTTCTTAATGCTTGCCCACTTTGCTTGTACCCCCTCACCTGTATTTCTTCTTGCCTGGGCTAGCTTAACTCTGTTGGTCATCTTTTCAAAGTCAGCTCCTCTGAAGTCCCATATTTTGGCTTGGAATGGGGTGATTTAGTTCTAGTGGCCAAATTGAACCATACTATGTGATGGTCACTGGCCCCCAGGTGACCGTCTACCTGGAGATCTGTGTTCTTTTCCCCGTTAGGCCACACTAGATCTAGGATAGCCCTGTATTTTGTGGGTTGTTTTACCAATTGTTTGAGGCCCTTCTCCTGCAGGGAATCCACTATGCATCTAGTTCTGGCTGATGTTCCTGCTGGTATTGATCAATCTGTATATGGCATGTTGAAGTCTACCATTATCAGAACCTCCACTTTAGCTGTCATATTTTGTATCTCTTCTGACAGTAATGTGTCTATGTCCTCCCCCCTGGTCCGAAGGCCTCTAGACAATCCCAGTTAATATGGCTGTCCCATTTCTTGTCTCCAGGGTGACCCACAGTTGTTCTGGCTCCTTATGTGTGTTCTGAATTTCTGTATGTAACCCACCCCCACTGGCCCCCCTTGTCTAACTAGCAGGGATGCTCCTCTCACCACATGGCACCAAAGAGAGGGATGGGGGTTGTCACTACAGTTCAGTTTACTATTGCATTTCCTTCTGAGCTTGCCATACACAGACAGGCAAACCAAGTTTGACAACTACCTGGCTCATACCTGGTGGGACCATTTACCATGGCCATCAACCTAGGTCCCTGGGAGAAAACGTTTGCTCACAATTATGCTAGGTTTGCACTTCTGGACAGGGGTACCCAAGTAAATCCAGACACAGTGGAAGCAATAACAGTACTGTCCAAACCAGGTTGGGAGTCTAGGGGTGTGGCTTTTATTCACATACACATGCGGGTGCCACAGGGTATGAATCAGTCTTGTATAGTTATTGTTTCTTGTTTTGCTTTATTGTTTCATATTATTATTACTTTTGTTCTCCCGCTCCTGTATCACACCAGTCTTTTGTCACTGCAATTGCAATGCTGTATACACCTTGTATCTCACCTGTATTGTTAACCAATGTCTTACCTCACAAATATGTTTGTCCCCCCTCCCTATGATGAGGTACCTTTGCAAATGAGTCTCAGACTCAAAGGTTTGTAAATCCGATTTATGAAAATAAGTAAATAAATAATCACAAAGCGAAGGTGGACCCCCACAGGGCTACTCCTACTGGTAATGCAGATTACTGAGGTGCAGACATTCCTAAATTCCCATTTAGCATAGGCATGCTGAGCATACACAGTGAACTCTCTGGTTCTGAATCACACAACGAACTCTCTGGTTCTGAATCATACAGCGAACTCTCTGGTTCTGAATAACTCAGCGAACTCTCTGGTTTTGAATTACACAGTGAACTCTCTGGTTCTGAATTAGGAGGTTGGCACACATGGCCAGAACTGGTACATTTCCTCTTGACTAGGTACACATGGCCAGTACTAGGACACTTTCCCATATTTCATTAGGAATTACTGGTGGCACCCTTGACCACCAAAGAGCACATACAGGCTCACAGAGAATCCAACCCACATCTGGGTAAACTATTTTCTTCATGCACTGGCCAAATGCACTGAGAGAAAATACAGGTGCCCAAACTGAACCCAGAGAAGTAAACTGGGTACTCCAAATGGGGGGTCTCCCACCTTTTGCTTCCAAGTTTATACTCGGCCATTCATCTGGTGAATAATACCCTCACAGAAAACTTGTAGATGCGATCTTGAAATGTCTTTCACACTTAACATACTAAATTACACACCTTTGAGGTTTCAGAAAGTTAAAAGTTCTGTAATTGGCACTGTCTCTTCACTAGACCCCAACTTTAGCAGACACCTTTTAACAGAAAACAGTCTAGGTGACAGGATCCCCTTTGACAGAGAAAATTCACCACAAGGAATGCAGGTGCTCAGGGCTTTTCTACACAAAAGTCACAGGTACCCACAGAACAGTTGAATCGCAGACAGCTTCAACACAGTCCAGACTGGGTGAGGGGATTGCCCCATAACCTTGAAGATCATCCCCATCCCTTCTGGGATGGGGCAAAGGAAAACCCACTCGGAACGGTTTCCACCACTTCAGTCTCTGTCTTCTATGTTCTTCTTCTAGGGTGAGAACAAACTACCCAAAACACAGTGGTAGCTCACTGTCGGATCTAAAACTGAGGAGCTGCTGCAGGCTGCAGCCTCCTCCTGGAACTTCAATCTACGGACTCTTGCACTTTAACTCAACATTCCAAAGCTAACTCCCTGCAGCTAGCTCGAGTGTGGCTTATGCTGCTGCGACAGTTCCATGATTACATCATCCTCCAGCTCAGCTGAAACCGAAACCAGAGAATGACTGTGTGAAATCCATTTAACTGCCATTTCGTTAGCTGCCTCTCCCTGCCTGCCACTGATTCTAATGAGATTCTAGTAACCCCTGGGAACAAGGGGGTTACATGTAGCTTTAATATTTTCATTGACATAAAGGGCCACTCCCCCGCCCCCCTTTTTTGTACCTCGGTCTCTTCAGAATGGTACATAGCCAGGTATTGAATTCTCTCAAGGTGGTTACTGGTGAACCATGTCTCGCTAATGGCTATTATGTTCAGTTTAGCCTCTGTCATTGTTGCCTCCAGGTCTGGGATCTTGTTTCCCAGATTGCAGACATTTGTGTACATGATTTTCCATTGGCCAGATTTCAGTGCGTTAGCTGTGGGGCGAGGTCTGGCTTTTCCCCTGCATGTTGTATGGGGAGCCAGACCTTTTTCCTAATCTGTTGATGCAAATGAACTACAAACATGTTGAACTCCTGTTTGATCACTAGCTGAGGGGGGAGACAGTGTTCTTCCCATTCGATACACCAAGTGCTGCACCCTTCTCCCCATTTGCTAGTTTAAATATTCTACCAAGACATCAAACGTCTGCCCCAATGCACTGACTCCCTCCTTAGTCAGACGCAGTCCCTCGAATGTAAAGAATTTTAACTCCCAAAATTGTTGCCAGTTACCTACAAATTTGTGTCCTTTTTCCTAGCACCAGCCCTTGAACCACATGTTTTGCATACTGTGAGACTCTAAGCAAGTGACTTAAACTCCCCAGTGCTCCCAGGTCGCCCCTGAAAACAGGTACTTGTGCCTAATGTAGAGATTTATTTACCTCACTACTCAGGACCAGTTTTAGACCTAATGGTGCACCAAGAGTAGTAATACTCATGGTGCCCTCTTCACTGCTCCCACCACCCCCTCTACTCCCTTTTGCCCCTCCCCACAACCCAAAAGTAGTAAAACTTCTATAAATACAAGGTTGACAACAATAACTTAAGTTGTGCTTCTTTCAAAAAAAGCTTCTGCATTCTGTTGATTAGAACCACATTTTATGTGCTTTTAAAGAACTTATTTCTTCAGCTAGGGGAAATCTCATGACACTGGCAGAGTCCTGCATTACTATAAATTCTGATAAATAAAAGCCTTCTTTCAACTGTGTCTGTTAGGAAAATGCATTTTGCTCACTTCTACAAGGGAATGACACTTAAGGCACTATATGTAATATAACACTATATGTAATATATGTAATATAACACTACTCCTTCCATACATGTTTGAAGAAAAAACTTGGCAATTCAAATGAAACTTTGGCAATAATGGCTTTTAAGATGTAGTGTCCTTTTATAAACTTTAAACTATGCTTGATATGCACAGCTTTTCAGTTGTATATAAACACAATAAAGGTTCTTGTTAAGCAAATGAATTAGAACTGCAGATTTGTTAGGGTGTTGTAGTGTTCATATCTCAGCATTTGCACATGACTTTTATTTGGATGGATTGAATGACAGTGGTTCTGTAATCATATGCAGAGTAGTAGGAAGTTGATTCAACTTCCTACTACTCTGCATGAGATTACAGAACCATTAGCCAAACCATCTACCCCAAAATATACTTTTTGCCAATATGTGCATTTAAGTCACATCAAACGTGAGGTGGGAGCATAATTCACCAACATTTGACATCCGTTTATGCATGTATTTCCTTAATACACAGAATATCATAGGGGTTAGAGCAATGAGCTGTGAAGGAGCTTGGTACCTCCAGAATACCTGGGTTTGATTCCTACAACTTACTTGGCCTGGATCCGAGTCGTGTGCCATGGATGGCTGTGGTGGATCAGAGGTGCCTGCTGCCAAGAGCTGACTATGGGATCCACTATACTGCTACTGAAGGATCAGAGCAGTGTTGGGCTGGGGGAAGGTGAAGCCGATTGCAGTTCTTGAGCCCAGAAGAAATAGGAACCACAGATTGGAGAGATGATGGGCACAAGCGGGTGTGTGATGCGCTGGACCTGATAAGTTCCAAAATGAGTGACTAAGGCACTCGGGCTTGTCCTGCTCAATAGCCAGTTTTCTCCTCCACGCGAAAGAGCTGTGGACAGCCTCTGTAAATACGGCCCGTATCTAACAGTATTGGAGTGTGGGACAGTATTGGAGTGTGGGACACTCTTGGGCCATGGCTGCAACAGTGGCCAATCAACATGACTCATAGACATCAGTCACACATTGATTGGTCAGTGTGACTGGGGTAGGGGTGGGTTGGAAGCAGCCGGGATGGCGTGAGGCACAGATTACCCACACACACTGTGCTAGAGGATGCTGGCAGTGGAGGGGGGGGGTAAGGGGATATAGTCAATAGCTGAGTGTCAAACACACAAAAAAAATTAAAAAATGGAGGTTGACGGAGGGGAGGATCCATTTAAACCAGACAAACCACAGATGGCAATGGCCCTAACATACCCCCTGTCATGCCTTGTTGCTTACTGTAAGCAATAAGTCCTAAAAGAAATGATCTACCAGTCAGATAATGCTCCAAGCAGGTATCGAAGTGCCCAAGATGCAACCATGAGTACTACCAGCCCAGGGCATTTTCTGACTTCTAAAGCCCAATACGGAGGGCCTTAGTGCTATTATAAACCTCTCAACAGGATTTTAATATTAAAATACAGCTAAGAACGCTTTACTTTAATTTGAAAACAGTTGTAGCACTGTGCACGTGTAGCATGTCCCTCATTCTGTATCCACTAGTAGTCCATTACCAGTGGATTAAGGACCACTAGTGGATCAACCATAATGCAGGATTCCCTGCTGAACATTCCTTGACGTTTATACTTTTTATTAAGTTCAACCGTCTGAGTACTTTTCTCATGAAATGCAACAATGGAACATCATTAACAATGTTCTCATTTACTATATTACTTTTCTTAGTTCACTTGTGGTGCACAGACTGTGAAAATGTTTCCCACCTATCGCATTCAGATATTGCTATTGTTCAGTGCTCTGTGCCTTCATGGCACCTATCCACACATAACCATCTGTTTGGAGTGAGGAATTTACATAGTGGGTCCCAGCAGACTTCTGTTAATATTTCAGGTTTCTTTGTGTTTAGTTTAAATAATTCATATCCTCCTAGGAAAAATACCTGAAGCAATTTAGCAAACATAATTACTTTTTTTGATTTCATTTTTTGTTTTGTTTTTTTTTGTGCTAGAAGCAGTCTGTCAGATGTTTTCTGATGACAGCAAGAATTTCTGGTCCAATGCAAAATAACCCTGAGAGGAGGAAAACGTCAGTTTGATATAATGCATTTTGAGAATTATCCTTTAAAAGACCTTTAGCCTTCAAATCTGGGTTATAAAATGTGCTGTTGAGCCACAGTAGGTGTCAGATCTGAACAGCAGCAGGGGAGACAGTCAGTCTGCTACCATCTTGTAGTTTCATTACCAGTCATAAAGAAATGAAAATTCTCATGTAAGAGCAACTAATGCATATAACCAGGGTAGGAAACAAGCACAATACTGCAACTGTTTGCTGAATTATAAAGAGAATTTATAAAGAGGCCAGATAATAACATTTATCTCGGTAATTCCCATATTCTTTATGATAACCTCCTGGCTGTGTGGGTTTCTGAATAGTTTTGCTAACTTTGTCAAGCTTAGTTCCTGTGTACATCTGCTGTACTTGTTTTGTAATGCAAATACATATGACACAACAAATATATTAGAGAATAAAGGATGGGGAAGTGTGTGATATGAGAATTTAATCCACACCCGAGGTGTGGAGTGCCACATAAACCCTGAGGGCGAAGCCCAAGGGGTTTATTAAAGCATCCCACACCGAGGGTGTGCATTAAATTTTCATATGCACACTTCCCCATCTTTTATTTTTTATAATTGGTGGTCAGCAATTTTTCTACAACCCCATTTCTGTGAAAACACACACACACACACACACATACACTCTGGAGGAGTCTGTCTCCTCATCACTCCTCTCATTTTGGTCTTTGACAATTTTGGTCTTTTTTTGGGGGGGGGGTTCCTAATTTTTTTTCTTCATTTGTGCTTTTTTTATTTTCTGTTACTTACAGTTACAGTTTGTCCCAGGAGTTTGTCATTGAGATCATGCTGGGAGTCAAGCCAGGGCTTTGTTGCCAAAACAGGAAGAGCAGGATCAACCAGATAGAGTTGTTTTTTTTTTTCAGTAGAAGGCAGGATCAACCAGCTCAAATTAAAAAACAGAAAAATAAGGAGAGTTGGTGTTTTTTGTGGCAGCTCATTGGAAAGTGAGAGACAGAGCTGCCATAATTACAGAACTGTTAAGCCCGCCCTGCACAGAAATGGAGCCAAGGAGGGAGCGCACATTTTATGAATGGCAATGCGTGTGAATGCCATAATAACCCATGTGTTGTTACAGCAAATATCAACTCGGTCAGCCCATTGTGAAAAATTGCTGACCAGTTATTATTATTACAGTATTGTTACATCCTCTGTACACTACTTGATGATATATGTATTTTAATGTTACAGTATATTGCTTTGGTATGTTTCCAATAAAAATGGTTTTGTTGCCCATTTTAGTACATATTGTTCTTAAACAGTAGGATTAACCTGAGTGGAAGGGCATCAGAGAAGGCATGCCTTGTTCCAGCTGTTCTTGACACTCTATGAGGGTGTGTGTGCTGTCTTAGTAATGTAATTTCTCAGTTTGTTCTTATGGAAATAGAAGTGTATTCTACATGTACAAAAAAACACAAAATGTGTGCACCTAACATCAAACAGAGCCACAAAATATAACTTAAACACAGAAACCTAGAACATAGAAACATAGACTTTGACTATAGATGACTGCATGGCCCATCTAGTCTGTATTGGATAAGTTGCAGATCTTAGTTAAGCAGCAACTTACTTTCTCCTGCGCCCCCCCCCACTATAATTCCCTTATGTCAGTCCCATGCATTCTGTAATTCCCCCATTGTTTTTGACCCCACAATCTCCTCAGAAAGGCTGTTCCATGCATCCACCACCCTTTCCATGAAAAAATACTTCCTCACATTGCCCCTAAGCCATCCCTCCGCTATCTTCAAATTTGCCCCCTTGTTTTGCACATCTTTTTTTCTGAAATATGCTACCCTCTTGGACTTTGCTGATTCCCTTGAGGTACTTGAATGTTTCTATCATGTCCCCCCTCTCCCTCCTTTCCTCAAGGGTATACATATTAAGCTCTTTTAGTCTCTCTTGGTATGGCTTCTGATACAGACCTTGCACCATTTTGGTTGCCCTCCTCTGGACTGCCTCCATCCTGCAATGTCCTTGCAGAGATGGTGTCTCCAGAACTGCATGCAGTACTCCAGATGGGGGTCTCACCAACTGTCTCTACAAAGGAATAACAACTACCTGCTTTCTACTGGCAGTGCCTCTCCCTATGCATCCCAGAATCCTCCCAGCCCTCCTTACTGCCTTCTCACATTGCTAGCTAGCTTAAGGTCATCTGATATAAGTACCCAAGTCCCCTTTCCATTTTTGTTGTTTTTGTCTATTTTCCCCCCTCTGACACACCGGCGTCCCCCTCTACTTCAGGCTTCCAAGTACCCCTACTTACCCAGGCAATCCTCTCTGGAGCTCTCCTCTCTGCCACACATTGCAGCTGACCCCCAAGAAATCCCAGTTTATCCCATCACCGGGCAGGTCCCCCTCCTCTGAGGGGGAAGGCACCAGGGGCGAGGAAACCCAGCACACTATTTTCTTTTTACTGACCCGGGATGCTGCTGTGGAGGAGGAAGTTCCTGGAGGTTCCAGCAGGGAAGAGGATGGAGGCCATCATCTGGCAGGGGCCAAAGCTGTTTTTCCAGTTTTCTGGTTTGTCCCTCCTGTGCCGCTGCTTGTAGTGCCCCCGGTCTCCACCAGGAGCCACTACAGAGCAAGTCCTCCCACCTAACCCACCCCAGGAGAGAGAGAGCAGTCCTCCAGATGCTCAATCTCTCCTTCCCCTGCCAGCCCCTGGTGCACAGAGTCCAGTCCCTAACCCGGGTCACCGCATTGTTCGAGGTGGGGGATCCAGTGCCTCAACCCTCTGTGTCACCTGGCCGGCATCCATTCTTATTGTTGTGTAACCCCTAGATGGCGCTATCCCAGGGGCTACTACCCCTGCCTGATTTGCCACTAACAGGTTGAGGGGCCTGGATCCAATGGCGGGTGCCTCCACCCAGAGGTCAGGGTTTGCAATAGTTTAAACTAACTTGTCACAGCCCTCTGGGACACTGCAACCCCCTTCTTCACCAGGGCCCACACAATATATCAGAATTACCTTCACAGTATACACTTACCCTAGGTCTGGTTCCGCACTGGGACCTCTCTAGAAATGAGATACAGTAACAATCACAGTACAGTATTTTAACATAGACAAATACCTCAGGCAGTATAACTTGCTGAAACAAGCAGCTCTGATTTATTTAGGGGATATAACAAGGACAGGGGAAATTCAGGTTAATTAGCTTATCACCTAATAATTCATTTATGGCTCTGTGTGACAGGTCTATCCCTATCAGTTACTGTCCCTTGGGTACCAAGCCTCAGTGGCAGTCCAAACTGTGGCAGCTGGTAGGGGGCTCCTTTCTACACAGAGAAAAGGAGAATTAAACAGTCAGCAGTACAGTAATTCCATTTGGATTTAATGTGGCATTCAACAGGGAGCGACCCTGAATTAGTACTCAACGACTTCCAAATAAGATAGGGTCCTTCAATGTCAGCAGGGCTCACTTGAGGTACACAAACCTCTTCACACATCCATATAAAAGAAAGCACTATACCAGGCAGGCTGCATCTGTATCCCGATCGCACTACTGCACAATACCCAGGAGAGCACACAGTAGATTCAGTTCTCGACAGACCGAGTGTAATTTTTCAGCAATTCCTCCAGTCTTCTAGGTGAGCCTGGTTTCTACTCTTCAGAGATCCTTGACTTTTCACAGGATGGATTCAGTCCTAACAAGCTGCAGACCGGAACTCTGGGCCTTACACACGCTTTTTGGACTAAACTGCACACTGAAAAGTACAGGCTCCTTCCTTCTTCACTGCCAAGCTCAATTGAACTCCAACCAGCAAAACTGGCACTTCTTTGAGTTCCTCCCAGTTCTGGACTGATTGGCTGTCACCACAATAGACTGCTGCTGTTGGTCCAAAAAAGGCACTGAAGTCTAAACTACATCTCCCAGAGTCACTGCCCATATAATCCTTCTTGTGGCTGGCTCAGATTATGAGTCCAAGTTCTGATTCGTCCAAGGCACCATTTTAGAGCTAGCTTACCCCACACACCGATTGTCCAGTTCAGCAGTCCAAAACTAGAATGGGGAACTAGTAGACACAGCTCTGACTGCAAAGAAAGCAGGTTAGACAAATCTGTCTTATTATTACTCTAAATAATTTCTGGTAAACAGTTACATCTTTCAGATAGGTTCCCTTTGCACTCTAGTGACTGCAAAATTAAGTGAATTGGCAGCAGCTCGAGTGGTACTCAGAGAAGCACACAGTCCCCCCATACAGTCATTATGTCTGCAAGCAGACAGCTCTTAAAGAGACTGTACCAGAGGCTCAAAACACTCACTGATAAGTGGAAGCAATGCTAAACACCATTCAGGCTTGGAGCATTCTTAAGCAAGCTCCTGGAGTCTTTGGGAACCCCCCATTTGCAGGGGGGTTACACCCTCCTGGTTTGGGAAAGCTTGACGCCCTGGCCAAGGCACCCCATAAGTTTCACAACTGTACCATATATATTTGCATTAGCTCGCATATGTAATCATCAGTCAATATATCATTTACCAAGAACACATTTCTGAAACATTGCAGTATCGTCACTTTTACACAGTATTACATATATTATTGTACCATAACTCGGTTATTACCTCTTGTACATGAAACCTGGAAGAGAGGGGTCTTCCCTATCAGTTACCTTGGGGCTGGATGGGGCAAGGGCACCATACTTAGAGGGCAACACAAGTAACTTTGAGTTAGCACTGATGCTCAGTGAGCAGTGAGCTCGGGGACACATACACTCCTTTATGGACAACATTGAGAGGCAAGTCCACAGGCCCCCCAAGTGAATCATAACTGAGGTGCACCACAGGCTTTACAGCTCGACCAGTCTTTCTAGGGGGAACTGTTATAGTCTCTGCACTCTGAGCCTCATTTTCAGCATTGTCCTCACTTGTCAGGGGAGTCTCCATGGGGGTAGAGAGAGGGCTAGAACTTTGGGGCACTTTCAGCTCCCAGGAGTTACAGTTTCTGGAGTCCACAACATTTGGCTCGCATGGAGAGCTTTCTGACACTGGCAGGGACTGTCAGGGCACTCAAAATACCTTCTTGTTCGGTGGTATCACCAGTCTGCCCCAGTCTATCATTTTCTTCCTCCTGAAAGCTCAAACAGTTCAACCATGCACAATGATTCCATTTCATCTGACTGCTTGCACTTCACTTTCTGGGAGCATTGGCTCCAGGATGAATGTGGGGTTTAGACAGTCCAGAAGGCCCAGCTTTGTCTCCAGTATTGACTAGGGATTGCCCTTAAACACTGACTCAGTTCAGAAGAAGGATAGTATTCAAAGTCACTTCCTTACTTTCTTCCGTATGGACTGGACAGTCATGCTCAACTGGGACTTGTGGAGGGAACACTTTAACTTTGCTTCTGTAGGTGCAGACTTTCTTGATCTTTTCAGCAGCAGCTCTAGTCACTGGTCCAGAGGGGCATCTTTAGGGCTCAGACTTCAATTAAGATTTGTCCAATGGGCAGTAAATGATTTCTATGTATTGTTTTTACATCTTTTGAATTATTCTCAGGCCTTACTTTGTACACTGGCTGATCATCTAGTTTGCTTACTACAATGTGAGGAGATATGGTGCCATCGGTCAGCAATCTTGTGCTTGCTATGCAGTCCCAGATTTCTTAGCAATACCTGATCTCCCTCCTGGAGTTCCTGTGCTTTCACCTATCTTATTTTCTTTGTTGGCCAGATTTCTTTGGTAGCCATGGTTTGAGCTAGTTGGTACGCATGAGTTACTTGGGCCTTTAACTTTGCATACTGTAAATAGTTGTCAGTTTGAACCCATCAGGAGAGACCCTAAAACACACATCTACTGGTAGTTTGTGCTTCTTCCAAACATCAGGCGGTAGGGGAGAATCAGTGGCATCACTTTTGGTGCAGTTATAAGGCATGTACCAGGGTGCTAATTTGTTGGCTCCATCTAGGCTTGTCCTTTGGGTGCAGGGTGCCTAGCATATCTAGCAAAGTGCGGTTGAAACGTTCAGGCCTTGGGTCCCCTCTGGGTGGTAGTGAGGAGTGGTTCTGGACTTCAGACTCCCACAGAGAAAGCATCTCTTTGATCAGGCGACTCTCAAGTCTCCCTTGATCAGAATGGATTCTTTGTGGAGCCCCATAGTGAACAAAAAGTTTTCTACAAGTACTTTGGCCACAGTGGATGCTTTCTGGTCTTTCGTGGGAAAGCTTGGGCATATCTCGTGAAATGGTCAGTGACCACCAGCACATTACTGATATTTCTTTGATCTGACTCCAAACTCAGAAAATCAATACAGACCAGCTCCATGGGTGCACTGGTGGTGATGTTAACAGGGCAGCCCTCGAGACAAAGCTTTCCTCTATGCAGCGACTACAAGTTCCGAATGTGTTGCTCCACATCAGCCCCATCTTAGGCCAATAGAATCTGGATCTCACCAAGTCAAGTGTTCTGTCTATACAAGGTGCCCCATGTGGTTGTGCAAGGACCTCAGTACTGAGTCTCGAGGCAGTGGGCAGCACTAGTTGTTGTTTGTCTACTTGTCCCCCTCTGTCTACTGTTTCTCTGTATAACAGTTTATTGATCAGTTTCAACTTAGGACCTTCTTTGTATAACAGTGCAGTTCTCAAATCAGTGGGCGTAATTTGGACACATCTTTTCCTGCATAGAGGGCTTCTAAAGCTGCTTTGATCATGGGATCGCGAGTTGAGCTCGAATACTGTCATTGTCCAGCTGAGGCAGTGCACCAATGTCTATTGCAGAAAAGTGGCAATAAGCAGCAGGTATGCAATTCTCAGAGGGTCCCAAGCAATCCACCATGCAATCCACTGCGTCCGTGGACATTTGTTCCTCCCTGTCAAACTTCCGGCAGAGTGCCCGAATGTCAGGTTCTGCCAATCGGACCCAATCATTCTGGGAACAGGCCTCCGGGAGAAGCATCAGCATCTATGTGGTTCAGACCTGCCGGTATTCGAGAGCATAGTCATATGTAGATAATGCAGAAAGCCACCTATGGCCAGTGGCATCCAACTAGCTGAGGTCTGCACATAGGTCAAAGGATTATTGTCCAGTTTTACTAGTATTTTAGCCCCATACAAGTACTCATGGATTGGTAACAATAGCCCACTTCAAAGCTAGGAACTCTAACTTATGTACAGGATAGTTCTTTTCGGATGGGGTCAGGCTTCTACTGGCAAGGCCACTGGTCTCAGGCCATTCTCGTGCTCTTGGTTGCTGCCGCACAACCCTTGCAAGCTAGCATCAGTGTGCAGGACGTAAGGTTTTCTTGGATCGCATAGGCCAGCACTGGAGCATGGGTAAGTTGATATATGATCTCATGAAAGCAGTCTCACAATCAGGAGTCCAGCGGGCCCCAAATACTTCACTCGGATGAAAATACACTCTTTCAGTCTTGAGGGAGGTTGACTTTTTAGTATTTTGTGGGTTGGGGATACCCTTGAGTAAGGTTAAGTAAAGGCGGATCACTCTTGAATAGTCCTTGATGAAGCGCCGATAATAACCACAGAATCCCAGGAATCTTTGCAGTTCTTTTAGATTTTGGGCTGTGGCCAGGTGGTCAAGGCTCAACTTTACTTGAGTGGGTCTCTATTCCTTGGTGGATACTATGTGTCCCACATACTTTACTGATGTTTGAAAGAATTGACACTTATCAATGGACAGTTTAAGGCCAAAAGTCCTCCAGTCGGTCCAATACCTTAAATAATCTGCTCTCATGTCTCTCCAGTGAGCTGCCAAACACAATAACATCATCTAGGTATACCAGGCACTTAGTAAGTTCATGTCCCCACTGCACGCTCCATCAATCGTTGAAAAGTGGCTGGGGCACCTGAAATCCCTTGAGCATCCTCATGAATTCATAAAAGCAAGCTGGACAGATAAGGCCGTCTTCTCACGGTCCTCTGGATCCATCGGGATCTGGTAGTACCCACTGGGAGATCCAGCGCAGAGAACCACTTGCTCCCGTTTAGGCAGTCCAGCATCCTGAATCGGGGCATTGTGTACTGATCAGGGATAGTCACGCCGGTTTAAGGTGCGATAATCCACACATCCTTACTGTTCCATTCTTTCTTCACTACCACAATGGGGGAAGCATAAGGGCTTCTGGATTCTTGTAATACACCAGCAGCTAACATCTCTTACAGATGCCGTCTCCACATCATCTATGTCAGCAGGTGCCAGGCGTCGAGACCTCTCATGAAATGGTCTTTCGTCATGCAGCGGATATTGTGCTCAGCTCCTTGCACGCATCCTACATCCCATTCCTTTAAAGAAAACACCTGGTCTCTTTGGGCAAGCTTCTCACTGATCCTCACTTTCCATTCAGCTGGCAGCGGGGAGTCGCCGAAATCAAACAAGTCAGGCGTTACTCTCATTCTTCCTTGAACTCTTGCTGCTGGGTAGCACTGCAGTGTCTGCACAATGCACATTAGCCAGGATGCAACCTCTGTTTACTCGAATGTCTCTTTCAGACACATTATGAACTTGGACCATTACCCTTCTGGCATAAGCATGGGCTCTAGCGGGCAAAATACTAGGCTTGACCAGCAGTCCCTCTGGCAATTTCCATCGCCTGGTGCATCCAACATTAATATTTTATTTTAACATCCTTTCTGATACGGACCTCTCCTGTAAGGTACACTGGGCATTTGGGCCAGGATCGAGACTCAGGATCCTTCTTCCGCCTGATTCCGACCGGTTCCTCTGGTTCTGTTTTTCAGCATCTCTCTGTGCCTCACTAGGCTTCTAATTAAAGCCGGAACTCTTAAAGCTCTACTGGTCTTTGACCCTGTTTTCATAACACAACTGTCCAGCCTTCCGAACATATGAGCATTTGTTCCAATCAACAAAGGGACACCATCATACAGTCCAGTGGGGGGCACACTAAGGCTAGGGTCTCTACTTGTTCGGCCACTCCAGCCACGGAGGTGGGAAAGACAATCCAAATCGGATATACCCGGAATAGGGTAGGCCTTCACTTAACCCCATACATGCAGTCCTTCTAATGGTTGTAAGGGTACTTTGACAAATGCTTCTGATACTCAATCCTGGAACATAATTGTCACTTGGGAGCCACTGTCTAATACAGCTCTTGTAGACACTCCATTCACCTTTACAGTGGTCTCCATGGAGGGACCCACTATTCTGGACCAGTCTGAGAGGCGGTGAGTGGGGCCTGGGCAACTGACCTTGCCACAAAGGACGTGAATTAGCATTTTTGTGCCTCACTGGGATCATGTGGTGCACCTCTTAACCACTGATTTCTTCTCGAGCTCTCCTTGTAGCCTATATGCAACTTTGTCAGTGTCTTTTGGGGACTGGCATTCCCTTTCATGTGCCCATCTTTCCACAATTATAGCAAAACATACTTTCTTGAGTTTGAGCTGGCGGGCGCCACACTGGGAGCCAGGGCGGGGTAGCTTACTAACTGGAACCTGGTGCCATCTCTGTCTGCGCGTGATAAGCATTTGGAGACATCTCGTCAGTTTCTGCACTTCCATGGTCAAGGAATTGAGTTTGGAGCTGTTATCAGCAGGAGATACATGGGTGGGTACCCCCACCCCATAGAGATGCAGTCGGATATAGGTCAGGGCCCGTACTTGCAGGCGTGGCCTTCATAAAGGGACTGTTTTTGAATTCCCGGATCTCTCTCAACAGTTCGCCCCATTGTGGCATATCTTTTCCTTGTCAGAGCACTCATTGACTGTCAACCTCTGCCCCTGAACTTCACTTTCTGATGGGTCACCTCAGTCACTGGTCGTAGCTACAGCTGTTGGCAGGTACCTCCCGAGGTCGCCTTTTCTCAACTCCTCGAATTTCTCTCATTAACTCATCATGGGAGGGTGGGATTCCAGTCGATTTGCCAGGCGTAACTGAAGCAACAGCAGTTCTGAGAAGGGGGCAGACTTAAGATTCTGTCCAGTCTGGTTCGGTCTAGTTCAATCGCTGGCAAACTACCCTTTCTGAGGCATTCTTGCAACAATTTTTCCAGCCGAGAGACATACACAGACAACAACTCCCTTGGTACTGTTGTGCATTTCTTACTCTCCACCATAGGTCCTCATCAGAATCTGGGCTCCCATACATTCTCCAAGGCTCAAGATAGGCCTGTGCAGTCGCTTCAGGTTACTGGCCCGCTTAGCACGGATGGTAGCCAGGGCAGGACCTCGGAGGCTCACTAACCCTCTTTCGCCGCCTTCCGAGCATTGCCATTCTAGCACTTGGGGCAACATAGTCTATCCAGGTCTCCCAGTCATCCTCCCTTGGGGGTGGGGAGGGTGCAAGAAGATCCTCAACCTTGGTAAGAGTCGTGACTAATGGCAGGTGCAGAAATAGGAGTCTGCATTGGTTCAGCCACCATTACGGGCACTGGAGCAGGAGAGGGTGTTGGGGGAGAACACCCCAGGTGGCAAGAATAGTTTCTTCAAGTCCTCCACAGTTTTCCCTCTCCCAGCAACCATTCAGCAAATTTCTCCTCAAAAGTTTCAGATAGTGGTGGGGCTGATTCCCCGGTCTTACTGTCCTTAGTTATCACTCTCCAAGCAGTGAGGGCTCCTCTGGGGTAATGGTCTGTGGCACTTTGGAGCTATCTATGGGATCCTAAACTCTACTAGGGCCAGGAAAGTGTGGGTGAGCAGATTAGCATGCCGACCCACCACCACAGGGTTTTGTAAACCTTCCACCTTGGAAAGTACTCCCTGCACAGTGTCCGTATTGATACAGGGGATGTCCAGGATAAGCATAGCATTTTGGGGTCGATCTCCTCCCCAGTACACCACTCCACCAGCCGGTGCACAGCCACTTCTGTCGGGTACCCATTTTTCTTAACAGTGGTTCGTAAATATGGCCACTAGAGGACACACAATCCCAGCGGTGAGCCTCCAAGATGTAACCCCAGATGGCGCTATCCCAGGGGCTACTACCCTGCCTGATTTGCCACTAACAGGTTGAGGGGCCTGGATCCAATGGCGGGTGCCTCCACCCAGAGGTCAGGGTTTGCAATAGTTAAACTAACTTGGTCACAGCCCTCTGGGACACTGCAACCCCCTTTCTTCTCACTAGTGGCCCACACAATATATCAGAATTACCTTCACAGTATACACTTACCCCAGGTCTGGTTCCTGCACTGGGACCTCCTGTGAAATGAGATACAGTGCAACAATCACAGTACAGTACTTTAACATAGACAAATACCTCAGGCAGTATAACTTGCTGAAACAAGCAGCTCTGATTTATTTAGGGGATATAACAAGGACAGGGGAAATCAGGTTAATTAGCTTATCACTCTAATAATCTACCTATGGCTCTGTGCACAGGCCTATCCCTATCAGTTACTGTCCCTGGGTACCCAAGCCCTAGTGGCTAGTCCAAACCGTGGCAGCTGGTAGGGCCCTTTCACACAGAGAAAAGGAGAATTAAACAGTCAGCAGTACAGTAATTCCATTTGGATTTAATGTGGCAATTCAACAGGAGCGACCCTGAATTAGTACTCACGACCTCCAAATAAGATAGGGTCCTTCAATGTCAGCAGGGCTCACTTGAGGTACACAAACCTCTTCACACATCCATATAAAGAAAGCACTATACCAGGCAGGCTGCATCTGTATCCCGATCGCAATTACTGCACAATACCCAGGAGAGCACACAGCAGATTCAGTTCCTGACAGACCGAGTGTAATTTTCAGCAATTCCTCCAGTCTTCTACAGGGTGAGCCTGGTTTCTACTCTTCAGAGATCCTTTGATTCTTTTCACAGGATGGATTCAGTCCTAACAAGCTGCAGACCGAACTCTGGGCCTTACACACGTTTTTGACTAAAACTGCACACTGAAAAATGCAGGGCTCCTTCCTCTTCACTGCTAAAGCTCAACTGAACTCCAACCGACAAAAATCGGGCACTCTTTTGAGTTCTCCTGCCCTGACTGGGATTGGCTGTCACCACACAGACTGCTGCTGTTGGTCCAAAAGGCACTGAAGTCTAAACTACATCTCCCAGAGTCACTGCCCATACAATCCTCTTGTGGCTGGCTCAGATTATGAGTCCAAGTTCTGATTCGTCCAAGGCACCATTTTGAGCAGCTTACCCCACACTGATTGGTCCAGTTCAGCAGTCCAAAACTAGAATGGGGAACTAGCAGACACAGCTCTGACTGCAAAGAAAGCAGGTTAGACAAACTGTAATTTCATTATTACTCTAAATAATTTCTGGTAAACAGTTACATCTTTCAGATAGGTTCCCTTTGCACTCCTAGTGACTGCAAAATTAAGTGAATTGGCAGCAGCTCGAGTGGTACTCAGAGAAGCACACAGTCCCCCATACAAACTAATTATGTCTGCAAGCAGACAGCTCTTAAAGAGACAGTACCAGAGGCTCTAAAAACACTCACTGATAAATGGCTTAAATGCCAAAACACCATTCAGGCTTGGAGCATTCAAGCAAGCTCCTGGAAGTCTTTTGGGAACCCCCATTTGCAGGGGGGTTACAGTTGTTAGTACCCCCCCCCCATGTGTGTACTCTTCCCCTGGGTTTTGTTTCCCAGGTGCATTACTTTGCACTTCTTTGCATTGAAACTAAGCTGCAATGCTCTTGACCATTGCTCCAGCCTTGCCAAGTACCTTCTCATCCTTTCCTCCCCTCCTTGTGTATCAGCCCTGTTGCGGATCTTTGTGTCATCTGCAAAGAGGCATACTTTTCCTTGCAGCCCCTCCGCAATGTCACCTATAAAGACATTAAAGAGTACCGGTCCCAGTACTCAACCCTGTGGTACCCCACTAGTAACTCCCCTTTCTCCAGAGTGTGCTCTGTTTACTGTTACCCTCTGCATCCTGTTGTCCAGCCAATTTGTTACCCAGGCTACCACCGTGGGACCCACTCCCAAGCTGGATAACTTGTCTATTAATTTTTTGTGTGGTACTGTGTCAAATGTCTTGCTAAAGTCTAAGTAGGCCATATCTATAGCCTGTCCCTGGTTTACTACTTTGGTCACCCAGTCAAAGATATCTATTAGATTCGTCTGACATGACCTTCTTGCTTTGAATCCATGCTGCCTTGGGTCCTGTGTCTCACTGGCCTCTAAGTACTCAACAATTCTTTCTTTCAAAAGTGATTCCATCATTTTCCCTACCACTGAGGTCAAACTAACAGGTCTGTAGTTTCTTGCCTCTGCCTTGCTCCCATTCTTGTGAAGGGGGAACACATCCACCTTCCTCCAGTCCTCAGGTACCACACCATCCTCCCATGATTTGTTAAAAAGGGTAGTTAGTGGTGTCACTAGTTCTCCCCTAGTTCTTTTAGAATTCTGGAGTGAATCCCATCAGTGGCTACTCATTTATTGAGAGTTGGTGCAGAGCGAAACAACAAGATACCTCAGCCCTTCAGTCCTCTCAGGGATTTTCATTAAGGTTCCCTAATGAAGATCCCTGAGAGGATGGAAGTGCTGAGGTATCCTGAGATTTCTTTCACAGCACTAACCCTCAATAACTGAGTTGTCATTAATTTCTATTTTGTGGCAATATTTGATGTTAAGTGTATGAGTTTTGTGGGTTTTTCACACTGTCTGCAGTTTTTGCTTGGTGTTGCTGGCCACAATTTCTGAGCACACTATTCATTTTTTTTGTATATTCTACATGTAAGTGCTTTTTGAGCTTTAGATTTTGTCTGTATTATTACATTTGGAGAGACTGGGGCAGTAGTCAGTGGCAGTACAAATGTTAAAGCACCATGCCTGTGACCCGGACTAATAATACTGACATTGTAATGCAGCACTAGGGGGCCCCGCACTGTTGAGATGCTGGTCTTTGGAGGAGCTATTAACCCAGAATCCCCTCTGCCCTTCTCTGGTGGCTGTACAGGTTGAGGTTAAAGACCCCATAGTGCTTTTTGTAAAAGTGGGGGACTTTACCCACTGTCCAGGCCAACATTCCTCCTGTCTATAAAACTGATCTATGTAACCTACCCCCAGGAGTAACCTGGAAATGAGCTGTCACAGCCCAGTGTGGCGTTCATGGTCACCAATTACAAATTAATGAATTAATACATTAAGTCATTAATTAGTAAAGGTGTGAACACTGAGTGGTCTTAGTTCCAGGTTATATGCCATCACCCAGTGTAGCACACCACCTTTTGCTGTGATACCAGTATTGCTCTTTTATGTGCTGGGTCACCCACTGCTGAGTGAGAGCAAATGTGGGCATCATAAAAGACATCTGACTTCTGTGCGACGCTCATAATGGATAATACACAATTCTTCAGATCAGACATTTTTTAGATTTGACATCTAAAGAGAGGCAGTTTAGTCCAATATCTAGAACACAGATGAGTGGATCCAGAGACCATAGGTTCAAATCCTGGAGCAGCCACTGTAGGTCACATGAAATTTCCAAGCTTAATCCTTCCCAGGTTATACTGGGGAGAAGACTAACATCCTAACTACAGATGCTTGTTTAAATAAAAAAAATAAATTATAGATACTGGGTTGTGTTTGACAAAACTGTATAGTTAGATCAAGGCAGATAACGGCTCACTTTATAGGACTTTTTTGCACTACAACTAGAGTACTGCTTCTAGCTCTTGGCACCTTACTACAGTAGGGTTACCACTTGTTCTGATTTTCACTGGGCAGTCCTGATTTGGGCAGCTGTATCCAGCAAAAAACATGAAAAATACTACATGTCCTGATTTTATAGCAGAAAAAATATTGTCTAACTTTCCACTAAATGTTGCAGAAAACTACAGCACTTTAACTAAAATACCATCAAATGATAAGAAACAATAGCAGCAACTGAAAAACTACACTACTTAGCCTTAATTCTGATTATATAGAGAAAACAAGTCTGTTTCGTTAGTCATGGTTACGTACTGTCCTGCGAAAAACCATGTTTCAGCAAGAAATGTCCCACTTTGGGTTTCTTAAAAGGTGGTAACCCTATACTACAGGAAAGATACTGACAGGCTAGAATGGATAAGAGAAGAGCAACCAAAATGATGGTGGGTCAGGAGAATATGAAAATAGCTTAAAAAGCTTGGGTATGTTTAGTCTGGAGCAAAGGAGGTAAAGAGAATACATTATAAAGATATTTGTTTTCATGAAGGAACTGTCGCTGTGTATAACACTGGCTATACATTTATGGGGGGAATGGAGGCAGCAAAAAAGGCCCATGTGTCAGCAAATACTGTGTGTGCATTGTAAGGGTGATAGAAGGAAATACTGCTTTTCACAAAGGGTGGTAGGCATGATGGAATTAGCTACCAAATAATATGGTTAATGCAAGGAACCTCTGAAAGGGCTCAAGAGGGAGCTAAACAAATACATGAAGGAGGTAAACATAACAGGTTTTGATATTAAGCAAGTATGATCTTGATGGGTTCATGCCTTCTTCCATCTTATTCTCATACAATACCTGTATGTTTATAGGCTCATAATCTGCTTAAACTGTATAATTTTTCTTGTCACACAAAATAGATGAAGAAGGCATTTTGCAGACGCGTGCTGGCCTGTAGGGCGTGTGCCTAATTAATAGGAAGGCTTTACATATGCACAGAACTAAGAGGGATACAAGTTTAAAGGTAAAACAGGAAGTGGACAATTGCAAAAGAACATGTTGTAGACAAACAAGCATTTGTCAATGCCGAATGTTTGCTTACTGGCATTGGCAGTGGTAGTGTAGAAGTTACAGAGCTGCGTAATAGGAATGGCAGTGAAGTATTGAACTGAAGCCAACCCCACCACCACCCTGCAGAGAGTGACAGGCATTGGGGTGTGCATTTGGGTCGTAGGCATAACGGCCACGCCATTTCACCACACCCCACTCTGCAGAGACTGACAAGTGTCACGTGTTCCTTGGGGTCTTTGGCCCTTATGCGCATCCCATTTCATTAGGAAATATGGTGAGATGGGTGCGATATAGGAGAATGGGGTGAAGTTTGGAGCCGAAGAGTCCAAGGCATACCTCGATGCCTCTCAGTGACTGCAGGGTGTGGAATGGTATAAGCATCACAGGCAAGAATCCCAAGTCACACCCCTGATTCCTGTCATTCTATATAGGGTTGGGCTATTTAGTTGAAAAGTCTAATACCTCAGGCATTCATTGGTATTTTAACTCCAAATCTTCAACATGTTTGTTTTGTGACCCCACCTCACGAACGGGGAATATCAGTGTGGTAGCCGAAAGCTGCTTATGCACAGTGACTACGTGGATTTAGCACCACATATGCAAACATATTCGAACAGGCTGTAAAAATGGCAGCTGTACTCTTTCATGGGAGGTGTAAAATGGCTATGTTGCAAATGTGTAGTAAAAATATTTAAAAATGGTGAAGTCACAAGCGTACTATAGAAACTGTGCAATGCACAATCTGCTATATAAGTAGGTTGGGGATATTTTATAGCAGATTGTCAACTCAGGCATTTTGGTGCCTCCGATCATGAACAGTGTCACTGTGATTTTCTTTATCTGTGCCGAACAATGATTTCCCATGATACCGCATCTCTGCACTGAAAGTGTGAAAACACACTTGGCCATTTTGTGACAAATGGCAGCTGTACTGTTCATAAGGAAGTGTTGAAAATGCCACTAGTGAAAATCTGGACTGGAAATATTACAAAGTCATGAACTAACGAGGATGCGTGGAAACTGCACAATGCTCACTCGTAACACAGTCATTTTATGGACTTTGTCACCAAATTTTCAACATAGCCATTTAAGACCTCTGCTCATGAACAGTGTAACTGTGATTTTCTTAATCTGTCCTAAACATTGTTGCTTTAGCACCAACTTGCTTTCACAATAGCTACATCTTGTGACCAACACATTTGGGTGACATATGAAAAATTGCAGCTGTACTGTTCATAAGGAAGTTTAATAAAATGGACATGTTGAAAATCTAGAGTGAAAATATTAAATTTGCAAACTAACGAACATGCATAGGAACTGTGCAATGCACACTCGTAAAAGTCATTTTTAGGCATTTTTTCACCAAGTTTTCAACATGGCCATTTTAAGACCTCTGCTCATGAACAGTGTCACTGTGGTTTTGTTAATGTGTCCCATACATTGAGGTTGCACACCAACTGCGCCATTGTGCGCTACATGGGCGGAAACACGTTTTGGGCAGGATGTGAAAAATGACAGCTGTACTGCTCATAAGGAGGTGTGGAAAAATGGCAATGTTGAAAATCTGGGTGGAAATATTAAAATTGCAAAACCCACGAAAGGCAGGTGGAACTGTGCAACGACACTGCAGCCAGTCATTTTAGGAATTCTGTCACCAAATTTTCAACATTACCATTTTAAGATCTCTGCTCATGAACAGTGACACTGTGATTTTCTTAATATGTCCCATTTTCAGAGTTCGCTGTCTTGAGTGCGCCATTATCGCTTCATGCGGCAGAAACACGTTTTGGGTGAGATGTGAAAAATGACAGCTGTACTACTCATAAGAAGGTGTGGAAAAATGGCAATGTTGAAAATCTGGAGTGGAAATATTAAAATTTCGCAAAACCTATGAGCGTGCGTAGGAACTGCATAACGCACGCTCGTAAAACAGTCATTTTAAGGAATTTTTTCACCAAATTTTCAACATAGCCATTTCAAGACCTCTGCTCATGATTAGTGTCACTACAATTTTCTTAATTTGTCCCATACATTGATTTTGCACACCGACTGCGCCATTCTGTGCTACAAGGGTGGAAACACATTTTGGGTGAGATGTGAAAAATGACAGCTGTACTACTCATAAGATGGTGTGGTGAAATGGCAATGTTGAAAATCTGGAGTGAAAATATTGAAATTTCGTGAACTTACGAGCCTGCGTAGGAACTGCGCAACGCACGACTGATAAACAGTCATTTTGGAATTTGTAAATTTCCAACATGGGGTTTTGGCCTTCTCATGAATGATGTCACTGTCATGGTGGTATTTTGTCCGAAGGGTGATTTCGCAGTCACTGCGCAGTCACTGAGCGAAATCACCCTTCAAGCCTGAATAACGCCATGACAGTGAATCATTCATGAGAAAGGGTCCCAAAAACCCCATGTTGAAAATTTGCTGCAAAAATTCCCAAAAATGCCCGAGATATGCAATAAAGTTGAACCCCTCCTATCTAGCCCATTATACAGCTTACCGGCATTTCCTCAGTTCGCGGTCGGCTTTGAAGAGTGCAGACGTGTTCCCGGTCCACGGAAGATCGTCGCGCGAGTCGGAGGTAAGTATGGAGTGAGGGGTGTGGGTAGGCTGGGTGCGCAGTGGGTGGAGTGCGGGATGTGGGAGGGGCTCGGAGGCGCGCGTGGGACAGTTTTTACAGGGTAAAAAACAAAAACGTCGGCGGGACCGCTTGCCACGCTGGGGTGGGCTCCCAGCATGGTACAAGGACTTTGGAGGCGTTCAGCCGCGGGAATTGGGCATCCCGTCGGCCAACAAAAAAAAACATGGGACAGGTACCTGCCCGCTGAGGTGGGCCCCAGCGTGGCACAATGACTTTGGGGAGGGGGCGCTTTCAGCCGACGGGAATTGGGCAACCCGTCGGCAACATACCGGATTGCCATGCTGGGTGGGCTCCCAGCATGGCAGCAACTGTGGGAGGAGGAGACAAATAGTTCAGCCGGCGGGATTGGGCACCCCGTCGGCTATACGCTGCGTCGCGGGGCACGCGCGCCCTACTGGCTGGGGGGAGCTGGCGTGAGCAGCTCCTTATCACTGCTCACTCAAGCGTAGCTCCCCCTTTCAACTGTATGCCACTGCATTTTGGAGCGTGTCATAGACAGCTCCAAAATGCATTGGCTTACAGGGGCCGCGCCTGCCAGCCCAGTGCCTGAATTGGAGGAGGAGGTGACACACCTCCGAAATTTCCGTTCATGGCACTATGTTTCTTGCACATGCGTGCAAGCAAACATAAAAAGGATGATAATTACGCCGGTCAGAATGTTTCAAGAAGGATAAATCAGTGGTGCAATTTATACGTCCCTGCTATTTTTTCTAACACCGTAGAACAACATGTTCAACTGTCACTGAGTTAGAGGAACAATTCAGTGGTAACTGCTGTCAGAAAACAATGTTTGCTCATTTGAAACTAGCACTGCCAACCCTGTAGGGTTATTTCTGCTTTTAGTATGAATGTGTGAGAACCATGATTGACTACTGTCTTTAGTGGTCATAGTGTAGCTCTCCAAAATGTGGATGCTGCTTTACAAAGCTGCTTGCATTAGAGTAACATGTTTTGGACCTAATCTCCCACAACACAGCATGAATTATGGGAAATATAATTTGTTGAAGACATGTGCCAGTTGGGCATGCACCTCACAGAGGGAGGTATACACCTCCAACAAGGACAAGTCGACAGTGACCAACACTTCAGCGACAACAGCGCCAGGTCACTATAATGTCAGCACTGGACCCCGGCATTGTTTTCCGGGGGTCTTGCACCTCTTCCCCTAATCAGCTCTGACTCAGAGTTGATTAGTTTAATTGGGGGTGGGTGGGGGACACATGCCCCCACTTGGGGAGTTCGGAGGGTAAAGCCCCCCAAAGAAAACATGGGAGGCAGTAACCACCTTTATGCTGACCGGAAATGTGGTCGACATAAGGGTTTCACTGTAACGTTGGTCGACAACATTTTTGTCATGCTGGTGTTAGAGGGACTCCCCCAGGATTCATCCATTTTAATTCACAAGCTGGAACCACATTTATTTGCTACTCATCTATTTCCTGAGTGGCCCTTGTCCATTATTCACTCTTGAATATCACCTGCAACCACAAGTACTGCTTTTTACTGCAGTAATATTTTATTTTGTTCTCCCATTCTTATTTTTATATATTATGTAAATGCAATGCATTTGGGAATGCTCATCCACTTGGATCTGTCCATTATTTATATGTTGTGGTGAATAAGGATGTAAGACAGTTAGTCAGGCCCTTTCGTTGTCTTTCATGGGCAAGATATTAAAAAGTGCGCCTGGCACTGGCTCAAGTGGTTGCTCCACGCAACTGAGTTGCACTGGATTAGCAAAGGGATATATTCAAAAGAGATGTGCCATGGTGCATCTCATCTGAATATATCAAAAAATGCCAGCTGTGCAAATACAATGCGCTGGTGCATCCCCCAGACAGATCTGAATACTAGGAATGGGAAATATGCCAGCGCATCAGAGATATACTGTGTTCAAATTCCTGATATTCAGACACAAAAATGCAAATGGGGCCATAATGCATGCAAGGCACACATGGGGCTATTTGCATGTCATTATGGCTCCATTTGCATGAGTTGTGCAGGGCTGGCCAGCGAAATGCACCTGGCACCCTGCACAGCATGTGGTGCTGGCAGTGAGATTCCCCTCCTCCCTGCCCATTACCCCGATTGCAGTATAAATATAGATATTCATTCCCTGGTAGCCTAGTGGCCCCCCCACCCGTAACCCTGATTGCCGTATAAATGTAGAAATTCATGCCCTGGTGGTCTAGTGGTACCCCACTCCCCGCCCATAACCCCGATTGCCATATAAATGTAGAAATTCATGCCCTGCTAGTCTAGTGGTACCCCTTCCCCTCCCGTAACCCCAATCACCATGTAAATGTAGAGATTCATGCCCTGGCTGTCTAGTGGTTCCCCCCTCCGCATCTGTAACCCTGATCATCGTAACAAAGTATAAATTTGGTCCCTGGTGGTCCAGTGGTTCCCCCCACCGCCCACACACAGGACCCCCAGCCCACCCAGCTCTTCCCCCAAGTCATCGGCCAGCAGCAAACACACCTGCATACCTCAGCTGCTTCCCGACGGATGAAAGCTTATAGTATCTGCTGCAAGCTTATTGATCCACAATGTAGACCAATTGGGCTTGCAGTGTATACTGTAATAGTCACTCACAACTCTGTGAATGAATGACTTCGTTCACAAAGTTGTGCATGACTATTACAGTATGCACTGCAAGCCAATTGGTCCACAGACTCTGAAGATATGCGGGTGGGTTTGCTGCCCATTGATGACCGAGGGGTGGAGCTGGGTGTGCTGAGGGGTCCTCTGTGTAGTGGGGGCAACCACTGGACCACCAGACAGACTGCTTCTTTGTTATAACAATCGGGTTACGGGCGGGATGAGGGTATATGCCTAGACTACCAATGCATGATATACTACATTTATACGGCGATTGGAGTTATGGGAGGGGAAGGGGGTACCAACAGACTACCAGGGCATGAATATCTACATTTATATGGTGATTGGGGTTTTGGGTGGGGAGGGATGTACCACTAGACTACCAGGGCATGAAAATCTACATTTATATGGCAATCGGGGTTATGGGTGGAGAGGGGGGACCACTAGACTACCAGGGCATGAAATGTACTGTTATATGGTGATTGGGGTTATGGGTGGGGAGGAGGGAACCACTTGACCACAAAGGCATACGTTGGGAGCTTGTGCACAGTGTTCTGGGGGGGGGTTGCCAACCAAGGCTGCCAGCTGCTGTATTGCAACCTGCACTACAGCGGCCCACCCATGGGTGGCTACCTGTTGATCCTTTTTTGCGGGCTCAATTTGTGCCCATGTGTGCAACATTCTCTGGGATGTGCCGGCAGATGTCCACATCCGGGCTGAATATAGGGATGTGCCACATATCTGAGGGCACACCCCTGGAGTTGCGCCACATGCATTAACTTTGCACCACAGCACATTGGGAATTGCGTTGCGCAATTTCCTCTTTTGAATATAGCCACAGGGAGCATTTCTGGGTTGTGCCGGCACGACTCATTTGCGCCAGGCGCAACTCCTTTGAATGTCTAACCCCATATGTACATCATTTTCCCATTCTGTGTCCATAGACTTCTCTACCAGGCCATCCCAGCCCTGCCACAAAAGCTTTATGAAAACATGCACACATCTGAAAAGAGTGAAGCCAACAGCTTACTGAACAGCAAAAAACACTTCACAAAACAAAAGATTTTAATTTATTTTGTTTATTTATTTGATTTGTTAAATATACAGTCCAAAGGACCTTATTTAGGAATGACCTGGGCCTAGGAAGGCAAAGAAAAGGATGGAGATGAGAGAAACATTGTTGTAAGCAAGTTGGGAAATAATATTTTACATAGAATTTGAATTTGACAGCAGATAAGGACCGCTTGGCCCACCCAGTCTGCCCATTTCCCTACCTGATGGATAAGCTGCAGATCCTAGTTAACCAGCAGCCTACTTCTTCCTACCCCAACCCCCTAGAATTGCCTTATGACTGTCCCATGCATGCTTGAATTCCACCACTGTTTGTGACTCCACAACCTCCTCTGGAAGGCTGTTCCATACATCCACCACCCTCTATGTGAAAGAATACTTCCTTAAATTACCTCTGAGCCGCCCCCCTTCTATCTTCAAATTGTGCCCCCTTGTTCTTGCACACCTCTTTTTTTGAAAGATGCTACCCTCTTGGACTTTGTTGATTCCTTTGAGGTACTTGAAAGTTTCTATCATGTCCCCCCTCCTTTCCTCGAGGCTATACATATTAAGCTCCTTAAGTCTCTCTTCATATGTCTTCCGGTGCAGACCCTGCACCATTTAGTTACCTCCTCTGGACAGCTTCCATCCTGTCTATGTCTTCATGGGAGATTGGGTCTCCAGAACTGGACAGTACTCCAGATGGGGTCTCACTAGCTGTCTGTACAGAGGATAATAACTTCCTGTTTTCTACTGGTGATGCCTCTCCCTATGCATCCCAGTATCCCCAACCCTCCTTGCTGCCCTCTCACATTGCTTGCCCACCTTTAGGTCATCTGATATGACTACCCCAGGTCCCTTTCCATTTTTGTTATTGTTAGTATCTCACCCCCATTGTGTCTCTTCCCTTGGGTTTTTGTTTCCCAGGTGCATTACCTTGCACTTCTTAGCATTGAGTCTAAGCTGCCATACATTTGACCATTCCTCTAACCTTGCCAAGTCCCTTCTCATCCTTTCCACCCCACCCTGTGCATCAACTCTGTTGCAGATCTTTGTGTCTACATCACAAAATACATTTACAAAATACAGAATTATTAGACCGAATTTATACTTTGTTACGATGATCAGGGTTACAGATGGGAAGGGGGGAACCACTAGACAGCCAGGGCATGAATCTCTACATTTACATGGTGATTGGGGTTACGGGAGGGGAGGGGGTACCACTAGACTAGCAGGGCATGAATTTCTACATCTTTGTGCATTTACAGAGTAACTCACAGTAAAGACAATAACAAAGTAAACATCCATATTCAGTTTCAATAAACTAGCACAAAAACATGAGCTAAAACATTTTGTTTTGTAAGAATGCAGTACTGAGAAGCTGGCCAAGAGGCATGGAGGGGTGAGGTGTTGGGTGCCTCACCTTCTGCCTTGTCATCGACCCAGGTTCAGAAATAGACATGGGCTGCTCGAGGGCTGGCCAGGGAAGGGTGGATTGAACATCCCCAGGACAACTCTTCTATCTCCAGAAGGGGCATGATAGCATTCCACCACTCATCTGCCACCTAGAAGAATTCATGTAGCAATGCAACAGGGTCCCACCAGAAGAGGGACCCCACATGCAGGATGCTGAATGGACATCTCCGTCGAGGTGGAGTATGCACATCGCAACTATGGCACGTGTACTGGGCCCTGGGGAGAAGAAGTGCCCCCCGGCTGCAGGATAATACTAACATACTAACATACTATTTGCCAGCAGATTAGGCCTTATGGTCTATCAAGTCTGCTCGAACCTAGATCCTTAGTTGGGTGCCGAGACCCTCCCATCCCTTGTGCTCCAGAAACCCCTATCATCCATCCCCACCCCCGACAAGGCCATCATCTGATACATCCACTTTCTGTGTCTGTCCCACCCTCTCTTAAAGCTCTCCACTGTGGATCTCTGAACCAGCTCACCAGGCAGAGCATTCCAAGGGTCCACCACCCTCTCAGTGAAAAACCTCCTCCTCTTTTCCCCCTCACCTTCCACCTTCCAACTTCAAACCATGCCCTCTGGTGATGCCTCCCTGCTTTAGTCTAAAGATCCCTCCATGTTTACCCTATTTATTCCCTTGAGGTACTTGAAGACCTCAATCATGTCCCCTGTCTCTCCTCTCCTCCAATGAAAACAGGCAGAGCTCCTCAAGTCTGTCCTCGTGAGTCAAATCCCCTAGCCTCGTATCATCTTTGTTGCCTCCTCTGTACCCTCTCAGGAGCTGTATGTCTCTCTTCAAGTGTGGTCTCCAGTACTGTACACAGTACTCAAGGTGTGGTCTAACCAGTCCATTGTACAGCGGCAGAATCACTTCCTTGCTCCTAGAGGTGATCCCCTTGCGATGCATCCCAACATCCTGTTTGCCTTGCTAGCTGCCTCCTGCACTGCTCAGTGTTATTCATACATGTATCCACCATGACCCCTAGGTCTTTTTCCCTGTTGAGGCTTCAGCACCTCCCTCCCAGGGTGTACCTGTGTTTAGGGTTTCCCGACCAAGATGCAACACCTTGCACTTGGTGATATTGAAATTTAATTTCCATGTGTGAGCCCAGCTTTCCAGGGTGTCCAGGTCCCTTGCAGGGCCAACCTCCCTCTCTCCTCAACTACTGCTCCCATCTTGGAGTCATCCGCGAAGAGACTCATTTCACCTATACCATCCCTGATGTCTGATATGTATGCATTAAACAGGATTGGACCCAGGACTGAGCCCTGTGGTACCCCACTACCAACCTCTGTAGGGTTCGAGAGCTCCCCACAGACCACTACTCTCTGAGTGCGTCCAGCTATCCAGTTTTCAATCCATTTGACCATCAAAGGGCCTACTCCTAACCCCATCAGTTTCTCCACCAGACCATTGTGGGGACAGAGTCAACGCCTTGCTGAAGTCCAAGAATACATCCACAGGCTTACCCTGTCCAGTTCTGATGTTACCCATTCATAGAACTCCACAAGGTTGGTTTGACATGATCTACTGGCACAAACCCATGCTGCCGACTATCCAGACCTCCCACCTCCTCCGAGTAAACCCCCAATCGTTCCTTTAGTATACTCTCCATTAATTTTCCCACCACGAGGTTAAACTGATGGGTTTATAGTTTCCTGGTACTTCCTTCAACCCCTTTTGGATTGGTACCACATGTGCCTCTCGCCAATCCCTAGGTACTTCCTCCCTGTCTCAAGTGACCTGTTGAAAGCTCCGCTAGAGGTGCAGCCAGTATGTCCGTAATTCCCATAGTACTCTCGGATGAATGCCATCCGGCCCAGGAGATTTGTCTTTCTTTAGGGCCTTGAGGGCAAAACACACCCTTTTGGTGGGGATGGCATCATCCGTCCCCTCCACCTTACTGGTCTTTTTATCCTTATCCAGATGTGACACCCCTGGGGTACCTTTCCCTCCCTTTTGCTCCATTTCTGTTGCTCCCCTGATCCCACTCCCTGCTGCTTCTATCCCCTTTGTGCCTTGCTTTGTAGATATCCCATCCCCCTCCCTAGTGAACACAGAGGCAAAGTACTCGTTAAATACCTCTGCCTGGTCCCTCGCCTCTTCCACCGACCCTCCTTCTGATCTCAATCTGCTGAGATGGCCCTTAGTTTTTCTCCGGCTCCCAATGTGCGAAGAACCCTTTTCCCCTCCTTGTATCCCTGTGCCAGCCGTTGCTCTTTACTGGACTTTGCTCCCCTCACCATACGGGTGGCTTTTCTAGATGCGGCTGGTACATTTCCTATCCTATCTCCTCTTGTTGTTTTATATTTTTGTAAGCCGCCTTCTTTTCTCTGACTGCTACCTGGACCTCACTGGACCACCAGCATGGTTTATGTGACCTTGCTCCATTACGCTTCAACTTAGCGCAGATCCTGACTGCCTCATGAAGTCCCCGTTTTATGACCTCCCATCTCCTTTCCACACACTTGTTGTTGAGGTAATCCCTCAAGTGATCCTTGAGAATATTTCCCATGCCCATAAAGTCTGCCCCCCTGAAGTCCACTGCCAGTGTCCTAGATCTCACCCCACTCCCCCAATGCTTATTTGAAACCAGACAGTATTGTAGTCACTCCCAGTCAGGGGGTCCTGTACAACCATGTCCCTTACAGATCCCCATCTGCCAGAACCACATCCAGGACATGCCCCTCCCTTGTGGGCTCCATCACATGCTGTGTTAAGAACACATCCTGGAAGCCATCCAGCAGCCTCTGCTCCTTGGCCACCTTAGAGGACATGGTTCCCAGTTTGTACCTGGCAATTAAGGTCCCCATCAACACCCTCCTTCCCTTTTGGACCACACTGGGCAATGATGTGTCCAGCAAACCATCCTCTAGAACATCACTCATCCCGGGGGCCTATATACTACTCCCAGCTTGACCTTATCTCCTGCTGGGGATCGTAAGGTGACCCATAAGGCCTCCACGTTTCCCTCTGCCTCTTCTACCATAGCAATTTCTATGTCATCTCTAATGAACATAGCCACCCCCCCCTGCCCTCCTTTCTATCCTTCCTAAGCATAGTGTACCCCCATACATTTAGGTCCCAGTCATGTTTTTTGTTGGCCCCACGTTTCCGTGACTGCGCCATCCCCCTCAGACAGCATGGCCTGGAACTCTGGCAGCTTGTTTCCAGGCTCCTGGCATTTACCCAGCACTAACCCCACCCATCCCTGTCCTTTTTGTCTGAACCCCACCCAGATTCCTTATACCATCCTCCCCTGCTCCTCCTGAAACTCCACCTCCAGTCTGTTTCCCCTCCCCCTTGGGCTTGAAGGCTACTCCTCATCTGGAGGGAGGGCTTCTGGTCAGCCCTCCTTATCCCTTCCCCCTTACAAGTTTAAACCCCACCTTTCTTGTATGTAGTCAGCCATCCCTGTTTAAGGACTCCTTCCCTAATGGGGCAAGATAAACCTGTCCTTGGCATATAGTCCCTTATCCTCCCAAACTCCATTCAAGTTCCCTAACACCCCCAACCCATTCTCTTCACCCCACTTCCAGAGCCATTCATTAACCTCTGTGAGCTTCATTTTTTCTCACTGAGGCCTTTGGTACTGGCAATATCTCCGAAAGGAAATGTTGCATCCATTATCCCGACAGACTCTGGCAAGTTCTTGGAACCTTGCTTGATTTCCATAATGCTATTTCCCTCTAGATCATTAGTTCCCAAATGCACTAGAGTCGGTTTCCCTCCACAATCCCTAACCATTTCATACACATGAACTTTGCTCTGTGCACTGTCAGCCCAGAGATACTCCTACCTTCACCTGGCTATGGCATCCATCCCCCTGTCCCTCCCAATGGATACCCTTAATCACCGAGTCTCCCAGTAACAGAACCTTAACACCGCCATCGTCATCCTTATGGTTACCTCCACTATGCCCCTCTCAGCCTCCCCCTCCCTCACTTTATTCATGATCGCACTCATGGGAGCCTCCTGCCTTATTAGAGACCCCCTCGTCACCTCCTTTCTGCCTCCCTTGCTATTTTGCCCATTAACTCAAACCCCTCTGAATAGGTGTCCCCTTTAACCCTCTTATCTGAACCATTTATCCTGGCCTGATGGTTTCCCTTCCCCCCCCTCATCCCCCCTTGTAATAGTACCCCTGTCTCCAGAGGCTCTCTGTGGGTCCCCTTTAGCTAGGGCCCCATCCTTGGTACTGACCTTCCTGCTGAAGGGGGGCTCCTCTCCCTCCTCCTTGTCTCCCAGTTCCTCTCCAATCATGCTCTCCTCCCTCATGTCTGGAATATGTTGCATCTCCCCATTTGCTTAACATATGTGTTTCCCTTCTCCCTCTGGGACTATGTCTATCCTTTCCACTTAGCTGTTCTGTGATGCCTAGCATGGGTATCTGACTCCTCCCCGGCCTCTGTATGAGTTTCCTCATTTCCACCAACCCTCTTCCCCCCCTCTAGGATGCTTAGTATCTCAAATTTATTGTGACACTCTATGTCAGCCTCCATCAAGTAACCCAGTTTCCCCTGACTGCATCTCTAAGCTGACCCTCTTCTTCCTCTCTTGCACTGTTCACCTTAGGAGCTCCTTCCCACAGTCTGCTGTTTTGAGCTTCCTTCACAGCCCCTCCTGACTCTTCCCCTCCAGTCTCCTTGATTCAATTTTCACCCTGTACGCTTTCCCTTAGCATCAACTTCCCTATCTAAGGGTCCTCTGTCCTAATACCCCCCTTCTGCTTGCTGTAGCATAATGTCCTGTAATTTCAGGCGTTGCCCCAGCCTCCCCTCAGCTCCACCCTTCTGCTGCCCATATCCACCCCTTATCCTTGGACACCCCCAGCTCCCACAGCTTACTCCTTAACCAATATACCTCACTCCTGATACAAGATAGCTGTCTACAGAGTGGGCAGCCTCCCTCTCTCCAGGCCCAATTTAGAATTAGTGCCATCCCACAGCCTGTGCAGCCTACAACCCTTCCGAAGATGCCTGCCATGGTGGAATATGGCCAGCCTGATTATCCCCCTCTGTTTATAATAGCACACCCCCTTTTCTCAGTCCCTTTCCCCTGGAGTACAGTTTCTCTCTATACTGACTGTAGTTATTTACAAACCCAATTTCAACCCCACCAACAAAGTTCCCAAGTCTCACAAACACATACAGTCCAGTATGTGTTCAGTCCCACTAACAGTGTGTGTAAGCAGACTCCAGGTACCGTGTGATGTCACAGGCCACCAACTCCTGTTGCTTCAAATTTCAGTCCCAAACAGAAATACTCAGCCCTTCAATCCCAACCCCCAGTGGCTTTTCAGTATTTAAGAAAGCCTACAAAACAGGAGTGGGTGGGAGGCTCTTACCAAACACCAGGCAAACAACACATTTAAATTACCTTCTAATTTTCCTGCCAAACATCTATCCTCAAACCTACAATATCACAGCCCAAGTATCAGTTCAAATTCAAGGTAATAATTTTTAACACATAGAACTAATTTCACTTACAAACTATTCAAATATTTCAGTTTAAAACAAAATATAACTCCTGGCCTCTTTTCTACCAACCTGTTGCTTAAGCTCCCAAGTGAACAATGAAAGCCACAGTAATTCCTGTTTAAAGACAAGTTAATTGCAGCTAATGTCCCCTCCTCCAAACACCAGGCAAACAACACATTTAAATTACCTTCTAATTTTCCCTGCCAAACATCTATCCCCAAACCTACAATATCACAGCCCAAGTATCAGTTCAAATTCAAGGTAATAATTTTTAACACATAGAACTAATTTCACTTACAACTATTCAAATATTTCAGTTTAAAACAAAATATAACTCCTGGCCTCTTTTCTACCAACCTGTTGCTTAAGCTCCCAAGTGAACAATGAAAGCCACAGTAATTCCTGTTTAAAGACAAGTTAATTGCAGCTAATGTCCCCTCCTCCAAACACCAGGCAAGCAACACATTTAAATTACCTTCTAATTTTCCTGCCAAACATCTATCCCCAAACCTACAATATCACAGCCCAAGTATCAGTTCAAATTCAAGGTAATAATTTTTAACACATAGAACTAATTTCACTTACAAACTATTCAAATATTTCAGTTTAAAACAAAATATAATTCCTGGCCTCTTTTCTACCAACCTGTTGCTTAAGCTCCCAAGTGAACAATGAAAGCCACAGTAATTCCTGTTTAAAGACAAGTTAATTGCAGCTAATGTCCCCTCCTCCAAACACCAGGCAAACAACACATTTAAATTACCTTCTAATTTTCCCTGCCAAACATCTATCCCCAAACCTACAATATCACAGCCCAAGTATCAGTTCAAATTCAAGGTAATAATTTTTAACACATAGAACTAATTTCACTTACAAACTATTCAAATATTTCAGTTTAAAACAAAATATAACTCCTGGCCTCTTTTCTACCAACCTGTTGCTTAAGCTCCCAAGTGAACAATGAAAGCCACAGTAATTCCTGTTTAAAGACAAGTTAATTGCAGCTAATGTCCCCTCCTCCAAACACCAGGCAAACAACACATTTAAATTACCTTCTAATTTTCCCTGCCAAACATCTATCCCCAAACCTACAATATCACAGCCCAAGTATCAGTTCAAATTCAAGGTAATAATTTTTAACACATAGAACTAATTTCACTTACAAACTATTCAAATATTTCAGTTTAAAACAAAATATAACTCCTGGCCTCTTTTCTACCAACCTGTTGTAAGCTCCCAAGTGAACAATGAAAGCCACAGTAATTCCTGTTTAAAGACAAGTTAATTGCAGCTAATGTCCCTCCTCCAAACACCAGGCAAACAACACATTTAAATTACCTCTAATTTTTCCTCACAACATCTATCCCCAAACCTACAATATCACAGCCCAAGTATCAGTTCAAATTCAAGGTAATAATTTTAACACATAGAACTAATTTCACTTACAAACTATTCAAATATTTCAGTTTAAAACAAAATATAACTCCTGGCCTCTTTTCTACCAACCTGTTGCTTAAGCTCCCAAGTGAACAATGAAAGCCACAGTAATTCCTGTTTAAAGACAAGTTAATTGCAGCTAATGTCCCTCCTCCAAACACCAGGCAAACAACACATTTAAATTACCTTCTAATTTTCCCTGCCAAACATCTATCCCCAAACCTACAATATCACAGCCCAAGTATCAGTTCAAATTCAAGGTAATAATTTTTAACACATAGAACTAATTTCACTTACAAACTATTCAAATATTTCAGTTTAAAACAAAATATAACTCCTGGCCTCTTTTCTACCAACCTGTTGCTTAAGCTCCCAAGATCCCCTGATGGCTCTGCACCAGTGATCAGGCACCTCCAAGGAGACTGTCTGGCAAAGGGCAAGCAGAAGTGAGGTAAGCCCCAGAGAAGCTGGGTGACGGGGCTGGGGGGATCATATGGGGGTGGCCAAGCAGCACAAAGGCACAAAGGTAGACAAACAAATAATTGATAAAAGAATGCAATTCTGATGCTGATTTAGTATACTGAGTACAAGCAGTACTAACATGGCACACATAAACTGACCATACTTTAACTAGTATCTCAGGCTCCACCACTTGCAGTGGGATGCACTCAACATGTGACTCAGAACTTGTGATTTAAAGAGGAAGTGGGAGGTGGCAATTCTATTTCCCACTGAAAGGGTGTTCAAGAGGGCTGGGCCGGCAGAGCAGAATGCCATTTTGCTCATGTTAGAATTTGCCCCAGCACTTTAAGCAGAAGGCGATCAGAAGAGAACAGGTCATCTGGATTTGTTTTGTGCCTTAGGAACCTTGATAAGGAAGAGAAGTTAGGTGTGTGTAGTGACTTATCAATCAGGCTACCGAGGATGAAGTCCCTGTGTGACTATGGGACAAGCCAGTCAAGATTAAAGTAATGGTCACAGAGTGGTGAGTTCCAAAAGGGGCCAATGAGACAAATTGGCATATGCTGATGTGGTTAGCCAGGAGATATCTTTTACAGTTACTTGGGAGTAAATGGAAGAGGCATAATCCAGAACAGGCAACATTGTACTTTTGGCAGTGGTGAGGCGAGCTTCTGGAGTCATGGAATTCTTCAATATGTATGCTAAACACAATTTTTTGTGAAATCTTTTACTCATAGAATCAATGTAGTCTGAGTAGGTGAGGGAAGGGTCAAGTGTGACTGACAGAAACAAAATTTGTTAGCCACAAAAGGACCATTAGGCTCAACCAGTCTGCTCTGTTTTCCCCTGCCTATTTCAACACAGCAGACCCTATTTAGTCACCAGCATCCTACCCACCTCCTTTTCCTCTACTTATTATGCCTGTGTGCTTATCCCATGCATACTTGAAGCTCCCTACTGTTTTCACCCTCAGCACCTTTTCTGCTGGAAGGCTGTTCCAGGTGTTTGTTTGTTTGTTTGTTTTGCTTATTTATTGTAAGGTTAAGACCATACAGCAATGCTTATTTACAATGGTGACCTTTGCATACACAAAATATACAACACAAAAGATAAAATATGCAATAAATACAAAAATATCATACAATATAATACAAACATCATACAATAATATAACACATTAGAACACATACATATACAAACAAATCTTTTTAAAAGCAGTAACAGGGTCTGGAAAAAGAGGACAAATATCTTTCTAGAACACACATAGGGTGCCTTTTTTATGTTTACATCTAAATTTATCTGAAAGATTGTTCCAGTATTTTATAATTATTTGGCTAAAAAATTTGTCGGATCATATTGTTTTAGTATTTGGAACCGACATCTCCATAAGATTACTTTTTCTCAGAGTCAGATCCAATCCTCCATATTTTAATCTATCCCTTAGATACCCAGGGACCTTACCCAGTCCACATTTATAGGAGAAAATACTCAAATGAGTTTCTCTCCTATCATTTAAAGAAAGCCAACCCAACCTCTGATGTAGTTCACAACAGTGAACTTGTTTAGGGCAATTTAATATTTGCCTAGCCAATCGATTATATAAGATATCCAGTCTGTGTAACCTATCATAAGTAGACTTGTCACCACCCTTTCAGCAAGTATTTCCTCATATCCCTATTAAACTCCCCTCAGCTTCATTGTATGCCCCCATGTTCTAGTTCTTTTCCTCCTCTGAAAGAGACTCCCGACATGCACCTTGTTCACCCCGTGAACTGAACACAGTACTCTAGGACTGGTCTCACTAGTGATACAGTGGCAACACCACCATCCTTCTCTGTCAGAAATCCCCCCGTCCTAGGCACCCCATCATCCCAATAGCCTTGCATACTGCCTTGTCATACTGCCCTGACACCTTGAGACCACCAGGTGTGATTACCCCAGGATCCCCTCTCTTGCTTGGTGACTGTAAATCAAAACAAAATCAACAATCAAACTTTATTTATAATTGCAATTCCAAATTGATCAAAGCACTGCACCTCCCCTTATATACAGCTCTAAGGTTTTCTGGCTCCAGGTGCATGACTTTGCACTTTTTTGCATTGAAACCCAGCTGCCACACTCTAGACCACTCCTCTAGTTTCACCAGATCTCTTTGCATTCTCTCCACCCCTTTATGAATGTCCACCCTGTTACAGATTTTTGTGTCATCTGCAAAGAGAGACATTTTCCCTTCCGGCTCCTCAGCAATGTCACTTATGAAGAAGTTGAAGAGGGTTGGTCCCAGAACAGATCTCTGTGACACCGCACTAGTCACTCCCCCATCCACTGAGTGTATGTCATTTATCACCACCCTCTGCCTCCTATCCTTCAACCTGTTTGATACTCAGCTTATCACTTTCTCCCCAACTCTCAGGCTGCTATGTTTTTTAACTAACCTCCTGTGTGGCAAGTGTTGAAGGCCTTACTGAAGTCCAGCTAGGCCACATCCACTGCCCTGCCCTGATCCACCTCCCTAGTTATGCATTCAAAGAAATCTATGAAATTTGTTTGTCAATACCTCCCCCGTGAAACCATGCTGACAGTGGCCCTGCAGTCCATTAAGGTACAGTATCAGCCTCTCCTTCAGCAGAGTCTCCATTAATATCCCGACCACTGATGTGAGATTGACTGGCCTGTAGTTTCTAGTTCCTTCCTGTTGCCGCTGTTGTGCAGAGGGACCACATTGACCCTTCTCCATCTCCAGTGAGGTGCTGAATAGAGTTGATAGGGCACTAGATCAGAACAGTGACTACATGGACAATGCTGTCAATAAAAGCACTGTTCATACAGCACTGTTCAGAAAAGTGGCTGGAACAAATGCCGCAAGGAAAGGCAGCGCCACTGGTAGTGACTGCAAGTGTGGATTTTGATCGCTACCAGTGTAAAACTGAATTTTTCCAGGTGGCTCTGCCCTGTGTACCCCCCCAATGTGGGGGGCTATGCCCTTGGCACCCCCATAACTAAAATAATCAACTCTGACTCGGAGTTGGATTTTGGGGGAAAAAAAGGTGGGGGAACCAGGATTAGAACTCTGGTTTCCATCACCAATCCAGCCGAGTTGCTCATGCTTCAGTGCTCTCCACCATGGGAGCAGCTCAGCCAGCCTCCTCTGTTCCTCTCCTCTTGTGTTTTCCACTAGTACCATGAACAGTGACCCAGGGATTATTTACTGCACAGCACTGTTCTACCCCTATCGCTGTCTGTGATAACACTATTCGGAGTGCGCTGTCTGTACTTGCACTATATCTGTAGTGATCTTCTGACTTCTTGTTGATAGAGGGGCTGTTAGCACAGTGCTCAGTTCTTTTAGAACCCTTGGGTGAATCATGTCCATTCCCATCACCTTGTTCTCTTTTAGGGCTTCCAATCCCTTTAGGACACATCCTCTGAAAATGGACTTGTGTCCACTCCCCCCCTTTCCCCTGTGCCTGCTGATCCATGTTGGTCCATCCCCCATTACTGTGAAGATTAAGAAGAAGTGTTCTTTTGAACTGTTAGCTTTTTTTTCCGATCTTCTTCTGCACAGTCACCCCCACCCTCCTGATTCTCACAGGCCCACTCCTTGCTTTCTTCTTTTCACTCACATACCTGAAGAAAGTCTTATCCCCTTTTTTGACCTCCTTGGTGATCCTCTCCTCAGTTTGTATCTTAGCTGCCCTCACCCTCCTTCCTGCCTCCCTTTGCTTTTCCAGATATACAGTACCTCTCTGTCTACCTCCATCTGGGTCTCCTTGCAATTTCTAAATGCTGTTTCTTTCTCCTGTATGGTCATAGCCACCTCTTTTGAGAACAATAACAGCCTGTTCCCCCTCCTTCCATTGCTCACTTCAACCAGCATTCTGTTGAATTAGCTATTTCTTACTTGATTTTTCCATTTCCACCCATGCCAGATGACCCCCACCCCAAGGTATTTACTGAGGCAGTCTCCCATTTCTTTAAAGTCTGCCATCCTGAAGTCAAGGACCCTCGTCTCAGTGTGATTTTTCTCTTGTCCAATCCATATGCCAAACTGCACAGTATGGTGATTGCTTGTACCCAGGGAGCTACCTACTGTGACATCAGCATTGCTGTACTTGTTTATAAATACCAGGTCCAGCACTGACCCATCTTTTGTTGGTTCCATAACCAGCTGCCAGAGGATGGCCCAGCTTCTTGCTGCAGCTGTGTCCAGAATGCTCTATAGTCTACATCTAGCAGAGTAAAGTCCCCAATAATCAGTATTTTCCCTTTGCTTGCTATTCTGCCAGTGGCTTCCCTAAAACCATGGGCTAACTCCTCCCCCTGAGTTGGTGGTCCATACACTACCCCCATGTGGATAAAGGCCCAGACCTTGTCTCTGAGCCGACCCTATTACCTCCATCCATTCCTTATCCCCCTGGTGTCCCTGTATCTCTGTGGCCTTTATACCTTCCCTCACATACAAAACAGCACCCCCACCTTTCATCCCTGTCTTGTCCTTCCAAAACATGGTTTAGTCTGGTATGGCCACTTCCCAGCTGTGATTGTTGGTGCACCATGACTCCATTATGGCCACCAGATCCAGATCTCAATTTGCAATGATTGCTTCAAGATCAGGAATTTTATTTTCTAGGCTTCTTGCAATGGCACATGGCCCTCCATGCCTTTTATCACTTTCTCCCTCTATTCAGCCTTCCCTTCCTGTTTCCATCCTTTGCCCCTCCTGTTTCCCAGTCCCGTCTTCCCACTTTTCACTATTCCTCTGCCTAATCTCCTTAACTCCTCTCTCAACTTTACTCCCTTTCTGACTGACCTGACCTGCACTTCCCCCTTGTCTTTATGCCCCTCTACCCTTGGGAATTCATTTCCCCAGGGATACTCCTCTCTGCTGTTCTATTCTCTGTGTGGGCAATCCCTACCTCCCTCAGTTGTTCTGCCTCCCCCCTTGGCTAATACAAATGCCCACTCAAGTAGCACCAAAACCTTCTACCCAGGACTGCTATTCCCCTCCTGGATGGATGGAGGCCATCTCCTTTGTACAGGCCTCTATCCCCCAATGTAGGTCCCCAGTCGGCAATGTAGCCAAAACCTTCCTCCCTCCATCATGCCTTCAACCACTTGTTGAAGACCCTGGTGTGGTGTTCCCTAGCCTTTCCCAGCCATATTCAGTTAGCACCTCAGTGAAGGCTACTGTGTGAGCTGCCTGCTTCAGGCCTCTCACCAGATCCCCAAACCTATTTTGCACCATGTCTACTTGATCCCTTGCCAGATCATTAGTCCCTAGATGGACAATGACATACATTTCCCCCTCCTGCCCCACTGCCTAGTGATCCTTAGGTTCTGCTCTACATCCCTCCATGCCAAGGCACCAGGTAGGCACCTCATCTTTCTCTTTCCCTCCCTCCCTCCCTCCCTTTCTTCCCTCCTTCCTTCCTTCCTTCCTTCCTTCCTTCCTTCCTTCCTTCCTTCCTTCCTTCCTTCTTTCAAAACACGCCCCCCGCCACTGATTTAGCCCTCCACCAGAAGTTGCTTCCTCCTCAGTTGGGGTCCTCCTACTCCCATTGTGGGGCCTCTCCTATGGAGGACCTTCATATTCTTCCTGGCTACTACAATGGGTACCTCTTTTTAAATCCACAAGGGCTGAATACTGTTTTCTGTGTCTGCCGTTCTGCACAGCTGATGTGTTTTGGGGCTGACTTCTTTCAGAACACAAGTCACCAGGCTGTTTTGGGGCTGAGGAGGTTTACCTGTGTCTGACTTGTATGTTTGGATTTTTGTCTGTTTGATTAGCAGGGTATTTTCTCTGTCAAATTGTCGTGCAGGGCATCTTGCTGACAGGAAGGCACTCATCGCAGCGGTAGGTCAGAGCTTTTAACTGATTGTTTCGTGAGAGCACAGTTTAGGCCCAAATCCTTCCCATCCCTCACCCCACCCACCCTGGAAATAGTTCCTTTATACCTGGGGTTCTGACATCATTTCCTCAAGAGGGCAAGGTGCATATCACTGTCATATACTCTCTAGCACACTGCACTGACAATATAAGCACACACATTATATAAATACATATATTTATATATAACAAACCAATCACACACACACACACCAAAAAAAACAAACTAAACAAGGTAGACAGGTATGTGGGGAGTAGTGCAATGTAACGGTTGTGGGGCAGCAGTCTTCCAGGAGTCTTTCTTGAGGCTGAAATGCTGCCCTGTTTTCAGACAACTATCTGCCCTGAGGGGAGAAATTGTCCGTTTTCAGGCCGCACTGGACAGTAGTAAGGGAACTTCCTCCATCCAGGGAGCACCAGAGCCACCACCACTACCTCAGAGGTTGCAAAGAAAGCACAGCAGATGGACCACAGTGGGCTCAGGGAGGGCAAGGGTGGTGGAACAGAGGCACACCCAGTCAGTTGTTCCACTTCACAATCCATACACCATTATGGGGGAGCATAGTTCCCCTATGGATGCACCCACAGAGGAGACTAAGGAGGGTGCAGACAATCGTCACAAGGGAGGCCCTCAGGAAGGAGGCAGAGGGCACCACAGGGAAAGGAAGCAGCTCCTGGTGGGGGACTCAATTATTAGGGGGATAGAACTGGGGGGAGCAGGGAAATCTGAAGTAAGGTGCCTGCCTGGTGCCATGGCTTGGAGGGACAGGAAGCGCATCTTTAGGATCACGAGAACAGTTGCACGGGAGTCTGAGCTGGACGACATTGTCCACCTAGGGACAAATTACTTGGCTCATCATGAGATCAGAGCAGTGCAGAAGGACTTTGTAGAGTTGGGGAGGGGCTTAAGACAAGTAGCACACACAGTATCCTTCTCAGAGGTGCTGCCTGTCAGTGGCATGGGTGAGGCAAGGGTACTTTGCACCATGCAGTTTAATGAATGGTTGAAAAAATGGCGTGGAGCACAGGGGTTTGGCTTCATTGGGGACTGGGGTTCCACCTGGAGGGACACCAGCCTATACTGGCAGGATGGTCTGCATCTGTCCAGGAAGGGAACAAGTCTTTTGGGCAATCAGTTTAAATGCTTCATTGGCAAGCTTTTAAACTAGTCAAGGGGAGGCACTAATAAGCAGCAGGAAAATCCCAGCCTTCCCCTACAAAACAGGGTACTAAATGAGAAAAAGACCAAGGTAGAAAGGTCAGTGGGGGATGCTGCTACAGAAGGTAAAGCAATCAAAAAATGGAGAGCAATGAGTACCAATGCCCATAGTCTGGGTAACAAGCTTCCTGAATTAGTGGCCTTGATGGAGGAGGAACATCTGGATGTCGTGGCAGTCACAGAAATATGGTACACACAGAACCATGACTGGGACATAAACATACCAGGATACACTATCTATAGGAGGGACAGGGAGGGTAAAAGAGGAGGAGGAGTAGCTCTCTACATAAGAGAAGGAATCAAAGCAACAGAACAAAAGGGTAAACAGGGAGGAGAAGAAGCACTGTAGGTCAATTTGGAGACAATGGCACCACAATCTGCACAGGGTTGTATACAGACCCCTCTCAGAGGGAGGAAATGGACAAGGAAATGATAGAAAGTATACTTAGAATGGCAGATAAAGGGGAGATATTGCTGATGGGTGATCTGAATATGCCAGATGGTAACTGGAGTGCAGTTGTAGCAGCCACTTCTAAGAGTGGGGTTATTCTAGATGCCCTACAGGGGGCATGCCTTAGACAACTAGTATTGGAACCCACTCGAGAGGGAGCAATCTTAGACCTGGTCCTCTCAAATGGAGATGGAGAGAGGATCACAGATGTAGAAGTGGGTAGCCATCTGGGAACTAGCGACCATCGAGCAGTATGGTTCACAATAAACACAGCAATAGAGTCAAGCCATACATAGATACATAGATACATAGACAGTGTTGGCAGATAAGGGCCTATGGCCCACCCAGTCTGCCCATTTGAGCTTGTAAGTTCAGTTTGTTTTCCTAGAAGTCTGTTGCCCCTTACCCCTGACCTGCAGAATTCCTTTATGTCTATCCCATGCATTCTTAAACCCCATGATTATTTCAGCCCCCACCACTTCCTCTGGCAGGGTGTTCACTTGTCCACCACCCATTCTGTGAAGAAATTCTTTCTCATGTTTCCTCTGAAAATCCCCCCTCCAACTTCATCCCATGCCTCTAGTCCTGGAACATCTTTTTCGCTTAAAAATAGTGTTTTCCTGCACCCTGTTCCTCCTTGTAAGATACCTGTATGTCTCTATCATATCCCCTCTCTCCCTCCTCTCCTCCAGGGAGTACATGTTCAGTTCCTTCAACCTGTCTTCATAGGACTTGTGATGCAATCCATGCACCATCTTTGTTGCCCTCCTCTGAACCTTCTCTACCCTGTTTATGTCCTTACATAGGTATGGTCTCCAGAACTGTACACTGTACTCCAGGTGGGGCCTCACGAGTGTCTTGTATAGTGGAATTATGACCTCCCTTTTCCTGCTGGTGATGCCCCTGCCTATACATCCCAGCATCCTATTTGTTTTACCTGCTGCCTTGTCACACTGTTTCCCTACCTTGAGGTCATCAGAGATGACAACCCCAAGATCCCTTTCCTGATTGGTGCATGCTATATCCTCACGCCCCAACTGATATATTGTGCCAGGGTTTTTGTGTCCCATATGCATTATCTTGCACTTCTTTGCATTGAATTTCAACTGCCAAACCCCTGACCATTCTTCAAGTTTCTGCAGGTCGCTTCTCATTCTGTCTACACCCTCTGGTGTGTCTACTCTGTTACAGAGCTTTGTATCATCAGCGAACAGTGAAATTCTGCCTTCTAGGTCCTGCTCAATGTCACTGATGAAGATGTTGAATAGGACCGGTCTCAGCACTGATCCCTGTGGTACCCCACTGGTCACTCTTCCCTCTGTGGAGTGACAGCCATTTACCACCACCCTCTGTGTCCTGCCACCCAGCCAGTTACCTACCCACCACACTACTGTCCTGCCCACACCCATATTCCCCAGTTTGTGTAATAGTCTTCTATGTGGCACAGTGTACAAAGGCAAAAGCACTGGACCTCAGGAGGGCTGACTTTGCCAAAATGGGTGAGTGCATAAGGAATGCTGTAGCAAATGGGCAGGAAGGAGGGGTGGAAGAACAATGGGGAATAATAAAACCTACCATCACAGAGGTAACAAGCCTTTGTGTGAAGCAAATAAAACAAAACGATGGAAGAAACCACTATGGTTCTCAAAGGATGTGACAGTGAAGGTTCAAGAGAAAAAGAAAGCATTTAGAAAGTACAAGAAATCACAGAAGGAGCAGGACAGAGAAGTGTATCAGTTAAAGCAAAAGGAAGCTGGGAAGGCAGTCAGAACAGCAAAGGCCTGAACTGAGGAAAAGATAGCCAACTCAATTAAGAGGATAAAACCTTTTAGGTACATCAGGGAGCTAAGAAAGACTAAGGGAGGGATAGTGAGGCTTATTAAACGGAGGGAGGGTGGGAAGAGGGTGATGGTGAAAAGGCAGAGATACTAAACAAATATTTTTGGTCAGTATTTACAAATGAAGAGGGAGGTACCTAAACAAACAATAGAAACACTCTGGATACAGAAGTTGATACCAGCCCATTTACAGAAGAAAGGTTCTGAAAGAACTCTTAAAACTGAAGGTGGACAAAGCAATGGGGCCTGAAGGATTCATCCCAGAATTCTAAAAGAACTAAGGGTAGAACTAGTGACACCACTGACTACCATCTTTAACAAATCATGGGAGGATGGGGTGGTACCTGAGGACTGGAGGAGGGCAGATGTGATTCCCTTCACAAAAGTGGGAGCAGGGCAGAAGCAGGAAACTACAGATCTGTTAGTTTAACCTCAGTGATAGGAAAATGATGGAATCACTTCTGAAGGAAAGAATTGTCGAGTACCTAGAGGCCAGAGGGCATAGGACCCAAGGCAGCATGGATTCACAGCAGGAAGGTCATGCCAGATGAATCTAATAGATTTCTTTGACTGGGTGACCAAAGTAGTAGATCAGGGAGGGGCTGTGGACATGGCCTACCTAGACTTTAGCAAGGCATTTGACTCAGTCCCACACAAAAGATTAATATACAAGTTAGCCAGCCTGGGAGTGGGTCCCAAGATGATAGCCTGGGTAAAGAATTGGCTGGAGAGTAGAACAAAGAGGGTAATAGTAAATGGAGTCCACTCTGAAGAAAGGAGGGTTACTAGTGGGGTGCCGAAGGGTTCAGTATTAGGACTGGTCCTCTTCAATGTCTTTATAAGCAACATTGCAGAGGGACTGGAAGGAAAAGTATGTCTCTTTGCAGATGACACAAAGATCTGCAACAGAGTTGATGCACAAGGTGGGGTGGAAAGGATGAGAAGGGACTTGGCAAGGTTAGAGGAATGGTCAAATGCATGGCAGCTTAGATTTAATGCTAAGAAGTGCAAGGTAGTGCACCTGGGAAACAAAAACCCAGGGGAAGAGTACACAATGGGGGGTGAGATGCTAACAACAACAAAAATGGAAAGGGACCTGGGGGTAGTCATATCAGAAGATTTAAAGGTGGGCAAGCAATGTGAGAGGGCAGTAAGGAGGGCTGGGGGATACTGGGATGCATAGGGAGAGGTATCACCAGTAGAAAACAGGAAGTTGTTATCCCTCTGTACAGACAGCTGGTGAGACCCCTTCTGGAGTACTGTGTGCAGTTCTGGAGACCCAATCTCTGCAAGGACATAGACAAGAAGGAAGCTGTCCAGAGGAGGGCAACTAAAATGGTGCAGGGTCTGCACCAGAAGACATATGAAGACAGACTAAAGGAGCTTAATATGTATAGCCTCGAGGAAAGGAGGGAGAGGGGGGACATGATAGAAACTTTCAAGTACCTCAAGGGAATCAACAAAGTCCAAGAGGGTAGCATCTTTCAAAAAAAGAGGTGTGCAAGAACAAGGGGGCACAATTTGAAGATGGGGCGGCTCAGAGGTAATGTAAGGAAGTATTTTTTCACAGAGAGGGTTGTGTATGCATGGAACGGCCTTCCAGTGGAGGTTGTGGAGTCAAAAACAGTGGTTGAATTCAAGCATGTATGGGACAGCCATAAGGCAATTCTAGGGGTTGGGGGTAGAAAGAAGTAGGCTGCTGGTTAATTAGGATCTGCAGCTTATTCATTAGGTAGGGAAATGGACAGACTAGGTGGGCCAAGCGGTCCTTATCTGCCATCAAATTCTATGTTTCTATGTTTCTTCCTGGCAGTCTCATCTGAATGATGTGTGTAGTTGCACCATCTGAGGAATGTTCTCCCGACCCACCACCCCACCATCCTGGTACCCACCACTGTTCAACTGGCCCTCCTCCTTGGCACTGTCAGGCAGTGGTGGTAGACTTGGTGGTCCCCGAGTGGGGAAAGAGGTCCATCGAATCCTAGCCAACTTGACCCAGAGTCCAGCGACGATCTCCTTCAACCTAGAGAGATGTGTGCAGATTGGGCACCACCTCAGTCTCCAGAAGGTCTCACTGAAGACTGCCACTCCACAACAACTGCACCGCACCACTCTTAACATTCCCACTTGTACACTCCCTATGATATTGGAAAGAACTTTGTGCCCTTACCTCAGATAGGGTGTTTCTAAATTCCCCTTGTTTGTTTTGCTTATCCCTTTGTTACTTGACCCTAGATAGGGTGATTTAGGTTTTCTCCTTTTACTTCTCTTATCCATCTTTTTATCCTTTCCCTGGCTAGAGTGTCACATCTGTTCCTACTTAACAGACACTTTAGTTCCAGTAATCCCTTACACAAGCAACAACAAGCAAACAGCTACCTTACTTTACGTTTCCTGACTGGCAGAGTTCCCAGCAGGCCTGCTGTCATCTGCAGATGCCTGCCAATGCCTAAGAGACCAGACCTTTTCCATTCCTGCTCTTAGCTGATCTGACTCCTAGGTATTTGAAGGTTTGTACCTGCTCTACTATCTGCTATCAAAGCTGGAATGATTTAGGGAAGAGGAATGGTTGGATAGTTTTGGTGTAGAGACATATAGCATGGATTTAGTCCTTTTGGCATTGAGCAGTAGCTTGTTTCTCAGGAATCATAGAAACATAGAAACATAGACTTTGATGGCAGATAAGGACCGCTAGGCCCATCTAGTCTGCCCATTTCCCTACCTACAGGATAGGCCGCAGATCCTAGTTAACCAACAGCCTATTTCTTCCTACCCCCCACAAGAATTGCCTTATGTCTGTCCCAGGCATTCTTGAATTCTCCCACAGTTTTAGACCCACAACCTCCTCAGGAAGGCTGTTCCATGCATCCACTGCCCTCTCTGTGAAATAATACTTCCTCACATTGCCCCTGAACCGCCCTCCTTCTATCTTTAAATTGTGTCCCCTTGTTCTTGCAAGTCTGTTTTTCTGAAAGATGCTACCCTCTTGGACTTTGTTGATTCCACTGAGGTACTTAAAAGTTTCTATCATGTCCCCCCCTCCCCTCTTTCCTCAAGGGTATACAAATTAAGCTCCTTTAGTCTCTCCTCATATGGCTTCTCTTGTAGACCCTGCACCATTTTAGTTGCCCTCCTCTGGACTGCCTCTATCCTGTCTATGTCCTTGCGGAGATGGGGTCTCCAGAACTGGACACAGTACTCCAGATGGGGTCTCACCAACTGTCTGTACAGAGGGATAACAACTTCCTGTTTTCTGCTGATGATGCCTCTCCCTATACATCCCAGTATACCCCAGCCCTCCCTACTGCCTTCTCACATTGCTTGCTAACCTTAAGGTCATCTGATATGATTACCCCCAGGTCTCTTTCCTTTTTTGTTGTTATTACTACCTCCCCACCCATTGTGTATTCTTCCCCTGGGTTCTTGTTTCCCAGGTGCATTATTTTGCACTTCTTTGCATTGAATCCTAGCTGCCATACTTCTGACCATTCCTCCAACCTTGCCAAGTCCCTTCTCATCCTTTCCACGCCTCCTTGTGTATCAACCCTGTTGCAGATCTTTGTGTCATCTGCAAAAGGCATACTTTTCCTTCCAGTCCCTCTGCAATGTCACTGATGAAGACATTAAAAGGACTGGACCCAATACTGAACCCTGCGGTACCCACTAGTAACCCCCTTTCTTCAGAGTGGACTCCATTTACAATTACCTTCTGTCTCCTGTTGTCCAGCCAATGTTTTACCCAGGCTACCAGCCTGGGTCCCTCAGGCTGGTTAATTGACTATTAATCTTTTTGTGGGACTGTGTCAAATGCCTTGCTAAAGTCTAGGTAGGCCATGTCCACAGCCCCTCCTGGTCTACTACTTTGGTCACCCAGTCAAAGAAATCTATTAGATTCATCTGACATGACCTTCCGCTGTGAACCCATGCTGCCTTGGGCCTGTGCTCACTGGCCTCTAGGTACTCAACTATTCTTTCCTTCAGAAGTGACTCCATCACTTTCCCTACCACAGAGGTCAGACTGACAGGTCTGTAGTTTCCTGCCTCTGTCTTGGTCCCACTTTGTGAAGGGAATCACATCTGCCTTCCTCCAGTCCTCGGGTACCACACCATCCTCCCATGGTTTATTAAAAAGAGTAGCCAGTGGTTTCACTAGTTCCTCCCTTAATTATTTTAGAATTCTGGGGTGATTTCCATCAGGACCCATTGCTTTGTTCACCTTCAGTTTTAGGAGTTCTTGCAGAACCCTTTCTTCTGTGAAAGGACTGGGATTGACCACCCCTATCAAGAGTGCTTCTGTTAATTGGATTAGGCACTTCCCCCTCCTCTTTTGTGAATACTGAGCAGAAATATTCATTCAGTATTCCTGCTTTTTCATTGTCCCCCTCTGCCCACCCACCGTTCATTCTATTCAGTCTCACTATCCCTCCCTTTGTCTTTCTACGCTCGCTGATGTACCTATAAAAGGTTTTATCCCCCTTCTTAACTGAGTTGGCTATCTTTTCCTCAGGTTGGGCCTTTGCTATTCTGACTTCCCTCCCTGCTTCCTTCTGCCTTAACTGGTACAGCTCTCTGTCCTGCTCCTTCTGTGTTTCCTTATACTTCCGGAATGCTATCTTTTTCTTCCTGACTTTCACAGCCACCTCTTTTGAGAACCATAGTGGCTTTTTCTTTCATTTGATTTGTTTATTTGCCGCACAAAGGCTTGTTGCCTCTGTGATGGCAGTTTGATAATTCCCATTGTTGCTCCACACCTCCTTCTAGCCTGTTTGCTAGTGCTTTTCTGAGGCACTCTCCCATCTTGTCAAAGTCAGCCCTCCTAAAGTCCAGTACCATCACTTTTGTATGGCTTGACTCTGTAGCTGAGTTTAACGTGAACCACACTGTTTGATGGTCACTTGTCCCCAGATGGCAACCCACTTCTAGATCTGAGATCCTCTCACTGCCCCCGTTTGAGAGTACGAGGTCTAAGATTGCTCCCTCATGAGTGGGTTCCCAAACTAGCTGTCTAATGCCTGTCACCTGTAGGGCATCAAGAATGGCCCTGCTCTTGGATGTGGCTGCAGCAAATGTGCTCCAGTTAACATCTGGCATATTCAGGTCTCCCATCAACAGTATATCCCCTTTCTCTGCCATTATAAGAATGCCTTCTATCATATCCTTGTCCATTCCTTCCCCCTGACATGGGGGTCTGTACACAACCCCTGTGCGGATTGTGGTGCCTTTCCAGTCTCAAGGTGACCCATAGTGCCTCCTCTCCTCCCTGTTTACTCTTTTGTTCAGTTGCTTTTATCCTTCCTTTACATAGAGAGCTACTCCTCCCCTCTTCTCCTTGCCTGTCTCTCCTGTAGGTTATGTACCCTGGTATGTTAACATCCCAGTCATGGTTCTCTGTGTAACATGTTTCTGTGACTGCTACGATATCCAGGCATCCCTCTTCCATTAAGGTCATCAGCTCAGGGAGCTTGTTGCCCAGACTACGGGTATTGGTAGTCATTACCCTCCATTTCCTGATGGCCTTACTCCCTTTTGCCCCATCCCTGTCCTTCTTGCCTTTGTCACTTTCTCTATTTACCCCTGCCCTTCTCCCTATCGACACCTCTATGTTGGTGTTTGCCGCACTTACCACAGTGATTGTTTGGGGGGGGCTAGGATTTTCCTGCTCCTTTCCAGTGCCTCCCCCCTTGGCTAGTTTAAAAGCTTGCCAATGAAGCATTTAAACCTATCACCTAGGATCCTGGTTCCCCTCCTGGACAGATGCAGCCCATCATGCCAGTATAGGCTTGCATCACTCCAGGTGGACCCCCAGTCCCCAATGAAGCCAAATCCCTGAGCTCCACACCAGTTTTTCAACCACTGATTGAATCCCATGGTGCGGAACACCCTAGCCTCTCCTATGCCATAGATGGGTAGCACCTCCGAGAAGGTTACCGTGCATGCTACTTGACTAAGACCCCTCCCCAATTCCACAAACTCTTCCTGCACTTCTCTAATCCCTTTCTTAGCCAGGTCATTTGTCCCTAGGTGGACAATGACATCCAGCTCCCTCCCCTGTGCAGCTGCTCCAGCAATCCTGAGGATTCGCTCCCTGTCCCTCCAAGCCATGGCACCAGGCAGGCACCTTACCTCTCTCTCCCCTTCCCCCAGTTCTACCTTCCTAACAATGGAGTCCCCCACCAGGAGTTGTTTCCTTCCCATGCAGGGTCACCTGCCACCCTCCTGTGGGTCTCCTTTGTGGAGGTTCCAGCATCCTCCTTGGTCTCCACTGTGGGTGCCTCCATAGAGGAACCACACTTTGCCAGAATGGCATTGGAATTGTGGAGAGGTACAAGTGGAGGGATGCGCCTCTGTTCCACCACCCTCACCCTCCCTGAGCCCACTGTGGTCCAACCGCTCCTCTTTCTTGGCAACCTCTGAGGCAACGGCAGTGGCACTGGTGGTCCCTGGATGGAAGAGAGGTCCCACAAATCCTGGCCAACTCAGCCTGGAGATGAGCAACCTCCTCCCTCAGCCCAGAGGGTGCCTGCAGATGGGACAACACCGCATCCTCCAGAACATCTCCCGGAAGACTGCTGCTCCACAGCTACTGCACTGCTCCACTCCAATCATGTCTTATTTCTGGCCCCTTAACTGTTTGCAATCCTTACTCTTCCCTCTGTTTTTTTTCTCTCTCTCCTTACTTTCTGCCTGTGTGCCCTTTAAGCTCCTGATTGTCCTGTTCTGAGACAAGAATATCCTATATTTCTCAGTAGACCACTTACTTGCTCAGAGGCAGACCTCCAGCAGCTAGAGGGGCCGGAGAGCTACTCTTGCCCTTCTAGGATGGTGGGTCCTTGGTGGTTTTGTGATCACTCACTTCCTGCCCCTAAACAGGAAGTTCCTGTTGTCTGTCAAATCCTGTGCCTATAAAAATAGAACTAGCTTTGGCTGGGGGTGGAGGGAAGGAGGGCAATATAGTCCCAGCAGAGAAGTTCAGTCACACAGCAGTCCTTTCTCCTGGTGTCTTCTGCCAAGCTATTAGCAGAATCTTTCTAAGGCAGTCTTTAAATGTAGCTTCCTTCTAGCTAAGCCACTCCCCCTACTTACCAGATCTTTCCACAAGTAATTTAAACCTCACAGCAGTTAAGTCCTTTCAGTCACCTGAGATTTACACCTAGATAACTCTTCAGATACCCATTCAATTCAGTTAACCCAAACACACACTTTTTTTTTTATGTTAGTTTTTTTACCCTAAATTAAAGGTCCAAGTACAAAAGTTCTTCTACTTTAGTCCCAGCAGAGAAGTTCAGTCACACAGCAGTCCTTTCTCCTGGTGTCTTCTGCCAAGCTATTAGCTATTAGCTAATCAACTTTGGATGTGGGAAAATCATCATTCAAGTTCTGAAAAAGATTGGTTAGTGACTCAGAGCTATGGAAAATTATGAGGTCAGGAGGACACAGGAGAGTTTTACAGTTGTTGCATGCTTGAGGGAAGTTTTTTATAAATAAGGAGAAGAGGAGAGCACTTATGACAGATCCTTGTGGTACCCCTGCTTACGGGCTGAGTTGCAGAGAGTACATTTCCAAGTGAAACATGCTGAAATCTACCTGAAAGGTAGTTACCAGTCCAGGAGATAGCCTTAAATGATATACCAGGATTTGGTAGTTTAGTTATTAAGAGATTGTGGTCAATGAGATCAAATGCATTTGTCAGATTCACAAATATGGCTCCTGTGAATTTGCAGTTGTCTATGGCTTAGAAAGTATGGTCAGTAAAACTGACTAGGGCAGTGTTAGTGATGTGCCCCTTCCCGAAACTATTCTGCTGAGGTGTGAAGAGGTTGTGCCGGTTAACATACAAGTGAAGTTGTACAAAGACAGAGATCAGCTGTACAGTGAAAATTAACTGTTCAAAATATAGTTAAAACTGCAACAATCAGAAACACAAATTAAACTCCTACCATAGAGGCAATCTCCTCTAGGTATCCACTGGCTCTCAGGCTTCATCAGAGGTTCTCACATGCCTGACTACTGTAAGCCTCCCAAGCTCCAACCTGACCTGGGACTCTGTGGCTTGCCCCACACATTGGGGCCAACCAGATAGTGTGTCAAAATGGGATCTGCTCCAAGTGGGACCTGGGATTGCAATTGGGTGGCTATACTGAGGCAATGGCCACTCACTGGGGAAAACTGTATTTTTGTTTTCCAATGGTGTGTGCATCTGCTACATCTCCTTTCCTGCCCAAAATGTCCTTGGCTGTAACATAATTTGCCTGATGACTCCTAACACAGCCACAGAGGTCACTGTGTGCGTGTGGAAGCATTGTCCCATCCTTTGACATGGAGAGTATTTCCTTGGGCAGCATTTCCAGCTCCTAGTCACTAACACATAATAGTCCTGGTACAAGCAGTAAATCTGGCCAGCTGCTTTGTAGCCTGACACACTACCTCTTGAGCAGCTGGCAACCTCCATGTGCAAAGTTTTTAATGCACTGCATCTGTGAACAAGATGCAATTGAAGTAGACATTGTAAAGTTTTTAATGACTCTACAGAAAGTATAGCAGAAGCAAATGGTTGCATTCATATAGCACCATAACATTTTAAGTACTGATGAGAAGGCACGTATGAAAAATTTAGTGATTTAATATTATTACATGTCTACTAGAAATGCTATATCTTGCACACTAAATATACTGGAACCTAGATTATGCTTTTGCTGCTGACTTGTCATTTACTGTATTTAAAGGAATGTGCTGTTTTTATAGGTGACTGTAGGTACAAAAATAGAAAAGGGACTCTTGAATGTTAACATTAGTTTCGTTGGAATTTGAAACACAATGTAGTAGGGATATAAAAATGTTGGGAATACAAAAAAGTTCTCCCTTATGTATAACTCTTCTATTAGATAATAATTAAGTTCTTGGTAAAGGCAGTGGAACATACTATAAAAGTCTACTTTCTTTACAGGGAATAGCTCTTTGGTGACTTGAACCAATATTAACATTAAAATAATGTGTAAATTATGTATATTAAGTTAATCTAACTGCATAAGTAACAAAAGTTCTCACTAAAGTGACAGTGTGGTTTGTAGGCTTTAGCTTACATTGTACTGCTTGTTATTTAAATGGTTTGTAGACCTGCAGTTGGCTTTTTGTTTTGATGCAAAGCAGAAGCAGAATCCTGACTTTAACAATTTAGTTTAATTCAATTTTTTCATTCATATAGCATCTTTCATACAAGGCACCACAAAACATTTGCAGCATGGAACTGCCTTCCTGAGGAGGTTGTTGGGTCTAAAACAGCGGGGGAATTTAAACATGCATGGGACAGACATAAGGCAATTATAGTGGGGGGTTGCAGGAAGTAGGCTGTTGGTTAACTAGAATCTGCAGCTTATCCAGTAGGTAGGGAAATGGGCAGACTGGGTGGGCCAAGTGGTCCTTATCTGCCATCAAAGTTTATGTTTCTATGTTTCAGCAACCTTACACCCAGTTGTAAAGAATGCATCAGATTTAACAAACAGAGACATACTGCAATAATGTGCATCACTGGTAGCTACTGTGTCAAGGTCACAGCAGCAGCGGACACAAGGAAGAAAACATGTGTAGATCCACAATGTCTCAAACATTAGTAGTCGAAAGCAAGAGTATATAGGTGCTCATCAAGCACTTGTTGCACGGAAGCATACTAGCTGATTAACATTTAAAGGATAATTGTTTTCTCGTGGATGAGGGGATGACTGACTGTCACAAAAACCATCCCCAGCTGCATGATCCAGGTATGGCATTGAGAAGGACTTAGGAATCAGCTACTGGGCCAATCCTTGGGTCTAGAGGAAGGTGTAGGAGAGGGAGTCAAGGAGTTGGAATTAACAGATGGATGGAATGGCAGAAATGACCACATATTACCACCGGAGGCCAGAATTGTAGAGTCTTTGTCATGAATAGGGTCTAGTCTGTACCATATGCCACCAGCTGAATACTGTGATGATAGAAACATAGACTTTGATGGCAGATAAGGACCACTTAGCCCACCCAGTCTGCCCATTTCCCTACCTATTAGATAAGCTGCAGATTCTAGTTAACCAACAGCCTACTTCCTGCAACCCCACACTATAATTGCCTTATGTCTGTCCCATGCATGTTTGAATTCCCCCACTATTTTAGACCACACGACCTCTCCAGGAAGGTGGTTCCATACATCCACCACTCTCTCCATGAAAAAATATTTCCTCACATTACCGCGAGCCGTCCCCCCTCTATCTTTAAATTGTGCCCCCTTGTTCTTACATATCTCTTTTTCTGAAAGATGCTACTCTCCTGGACTTTGTTGATTCCCTTGAGGTACTTAAAAGTTTCTACCATGTCCCCTCTGTCCCTCCTTTCATCAAGGGTATACATATTAAGCTCTCTCAGTCTCTTCATATGGTTTCTGATGTGTAGACCCTGCACCATTTTAGTTGCCGTCCTCTGGACTGCTTCCATCCTGTCTGTGTCCTTGCGTAGATGAGGTCTCCAAAACTGCATGCAGTACTCCAGATGGGGTCTCACCAACTGTCTATACAGAGGGATAACCACTTCCCTCTTTTTCTACTTGTGATGCCCCTCCCTATGCATCCCAGTATCCCCCTGGCTCTCCTTACCAACTTCTCATATTGCTTACCCACCTTTAGGTCATTTGATATGACTACCCCCAGGTCCCTTTCCATTATTGTTGTTGTTAGTACCTCCCCTGCTATTGTGTACTCTTCTCCTGGATTTTTATTTCCCAGGTGCATTACTTTGCACTTCTTTGCATTGAATCTAAGTTGCCATATGTCTGACCATTCCTATAACCTTGCCAAGTCCCTTCTCATCCTTTCTACCCCCCCCTTATGTATCAATTCTGTTACATATCTTTGTGTCATCTGCAAAGAGGCATGCCTTTCCTTCCAGACCCTCTGCAATGTCACTTATAAAGATGTTAAAGAGGACTGGACCCAGTACTGAGCCCTGAGGTACTCCACTAGTAACCCACCTTTCTTTGGAATGTGCTCCATTCACTATTATCTTCTGTGTCCTGTTGTGCAGCCAGTTTGCTACCCAGGCTACCACCCTGGGACCCACTCCCAGGCTCGTTAACTTGATTATTAATCTTTTGTGCAGGGCTGTGTCAAATGCCTTGCTAAAGTCTAGCTAGGCCATATCCACAGCCCCTCCCTGGCCTACTACTTTGGTCACCCAGTCAAAGAAATTGATTAGATTCATCTGACATGACCTTCCTGCTGTCGATCCATGCTGCTTTGGATCCTGTGCCCCGCTGGCCTCTAGGTACTCAACAATTCTTTCTTTCAGAAGTGATTCCATCATTTTCCCCACCACTGAGGTCAAACTAACAGGTCTATAGTTTCCTGCTTCTGCCTTGCTCCCACTTTTGTGAAGGGGAATCACATCTGCCCTCCTCCAGTCCTCAGGTACCACCCCATCCTCCCATGATTTGTTAAAAAGTATGGTCAGTGGTGTCACTAGGTTCTCCCTTAGTTCTTTTAGGATTTTAGGGTGATTCCCGTCAGGCCCCATTGCTTTGTCCACCTTGAGTTTTAGGAATTCTATCAGGACTCTTTCTTCTGTAAATGGACTGGCGTCAACCCCACTACCCAGAGTGCTTCTATTATTTGGTTTAGGTAACTCCTCCTCCTCTTCTTTTGTGAATACTGAGCAAAAGTATTCATTCAGTATCTCCACCTTTTCATTGTCTCCTTCTTCCCACCTCCCCTCTCCTTTATTAATCTTCACTATACCTCCCTTAACCTTTCTATGTTCCCTAATGTACCTATAAAAGGTTTTATCCCCCTTTTTAACTGAGTTGGCTATCTTTTCCTCGGTTTGGGCCTTTGTTTTCCTGACTGCCTTCCCCACTTCTTTCTGCTTTAATTGATACAGTTCCCTGTTGTGCTCCTTCTGTGATTCCTTATGCTTTTTGAATGTAGCCTTTTTCTCCTTAACCTTCCCTGCCACCTCTTTTGAGAACCATAGTGTTTTTTTATTCTGCTTTGTTTTCCTTATTTGTTTCACACAAAGGCTTGTTGCCTCCATGATGGCAGTTTAGATTTTTTTCCATTGTTCTTCCACCCCTCCTTCCTGGCCATTTGCTAATGCATTCCTCAGGTATTCACCCATTATGCCAAAGTCAGCCCTTCTAAAGTCCAGTATCATTGTCTTTGTATGGCTTGTCTCCATGGTTGTGTTTATTTTGAAGAACACTGTGCAGTGGTCACTTGTTCCCAGATGTCTACTGACTTCTAAATTTGTGATCCTCTCTCCATTTGAGAGTACCAGGTCTAATATTGCTCCCTCCTAAGTGGGTTCCACCACTAGCTGTCTAAGGCATGCCCCCTGTAGGACATCGAGAATGACTCTGCTCTTGGATGTGGCTGCAGTCCATGTCGTCCAGTTAACATCTGGCATATTCAGGTCTCCCATCAACAGTATCTCCCCTTTTTCAGCCATTTTGAGAATGTCCTCTATCATTTTCTTGTCCATTTCATCCCCTTGAGACAAGGGTCTGTATACAACCCCTGTGCAGATTGTGATGCCATTCCCTGTCTCCAAGGTGACCCAGAGTGCCTCTTATCCTCCCCCTTTACTTTTTAGTTCTGTAGCTTTGATCCCTTCCCTTACCTAGAGAGCTACTCCACCTCCTCTTTTGCCCTCCCTGTCCCTTCTGTACATTGTGTACCCTAGTATGTTGACATCCCAGTCATGATTCTCCATGTAATATGTTTCTTTGACTGCCACAATATCCAAGAGTTCCTCTTCCATCAGGGCTACTAGCTCAGGAAGCTTGTTTCCCAGACTATGGGCATTGGTACTCATTGCCCTCCATTTAATGTTGGCTTTATCCTTTTTTACCCCATCCCTGTTCTTATTGCCCTTGTCTATTTTTCCATTTACTCCTATCCTGCCCTCTGTCAAGCTGTGTACCTCAGTGTTTACCCTACTACCTGCCATGTTTTGTGGGGGGAGGCTTGAACTTTCCTGCGTCCTATCAGCACCTCCCCCTTTGGCTAGTTTAAAAGCTTGCCAAGGAAGCATTTAAACCTGTCACCTAGGAGCTTGTTTCCCTTCCTGGACAGATGCAGACCATCATGCCATTTTAGACCTGCATCTCTCCAGGTGGATCCCCAATCCCCAATTAAGCCAAAGCCCTGTGCTCTGCACCAGTTTTGCAACCATTCATTAAAGTGCATGGTGTGCAGTACCCTAGCCTCACCCTGCCATAGACTGGCAGCACCTCTGAGAAGGTTACCATGTTTGCTACCTGTCTGAGGCCCCTCCCCAACTCCACAAATTCATCCTGCACTGCACTGATCTCATGCCTAACTAGGTCATTTGTCCCAAGGTGGACAATGATATCTTGTTCCCTCTCCTCTTCTGCAATCCTGAGGATTTGCTTCCTTTCCCTCCAAGCCATGGCACCAGGCAGGCACCTTACTTCCATCTCCTCTCCTCTCCCTTCCCCAGGTCTATACCACAACAATTGAGTCCCCTTTCAGAAGCTGTTTCCTTCCTCTGTGATGTCCCTTGCCACCCTTTTGTGGGTCTCCCTTGTGGATGTCCCCAGCATTCTTCTTGGTCTCCACTGAGGGTGTCATCATATAGGAACCTTAATTTGCCAGACATATGATTTGTGTAGAGGTACAACTGATGATGAAGATGATGATGATGATGATGGGATAGGAAGAGCCTGGTATGCCACATAAGCTAAGCTGCTCAAAATAAGGAACAGTGGGATAACAAGCCTCAGAGCAAAGTCACTGATTATTGCTTTGCTCAGACGGCCAAAGGATTTATAGGCACATACATAACATTATTTGTTGTTGGATTAAACATTTGAATTTGTTAATATTTTGAATTTAAAACCTTTTCTTGGTCATATTTCAGCTGTGTGTTAGAAAGATTAATTTTAGAAAGGATGATTAAATGGGCAGCATGTTGGAAGCCATCACCAACCACCTCACAAGGGAAGCATTGCGCTCCAAAAAGAGTGAGTGGCTGAAACAGTAGGCATATTGGAACACATGAAATGGTCTGTTTGTGAGCAAGAAATTATGTTACAGTTGCAGTCATTGACATGGTCAAATATTTTAGGATATTTTGCAATATTTATAAAAAGATTCTCTCTGGTGGGAGTATTAAGGGCTCCCTTTAAATTACCCCATAGGGGTCCACAATGCCATTGCCCCCCATCCCGCTCCCCCTGCAGAAGACCTGAGCAGCCCCCTCCCTTCTCTAACCCCCTGAAAGATGTCCACTACAACGATGAGCTGGCTGATGGACTGAATGAATGAGCATGTGCTAGTACAAGCACGTGCTCATTCATTCAGAACAGGTCAGTCAGGCTGCTGGACGTGGAGGTGAGTGGAGGGCTGTGCTGGTGGCCCATTCAGGGATGGGGTCGGGGCAATGGGGGGAGTGGAGTGGTGGTGGGAGACACTACCTGATGGGTGGGGGGTTTCATGAGGCATCAGGGATTTTTTTATTGGAGACAGCAATCAGTGGGATGGGGGGTCCACTAGCCACCAGGGATTTGGGGACTTTTTTTCATTATTGGGGCTAGCAATCAGTAGGGTGGGTGGTCTGCTGGACACCAAGAATCTACTGTTTTTTTATTATTGGGGCCAGCAATTGGCAGTGTTGGGGGTCCACTAGACACCAGGGATATTAGATGTATATATATGTTTTATTTTTTTTAACTGCAGCTGGCAATTGGGGGAAGGGGGCCCTAGTCACCAGGGATAGATTAGGGGTGGTACTTGGGGATTCCTCATTTGTAACCTCTAATTGTGTTGGTTTTTAAGTGCAATTTGCAATTAAAAACCCCAAAAAGTAAGGCAAAGTGACAAATGGTGAATTTTGGCTAATTCAGGAAAATTACATGAGGAGTAAAACTTTGCTGCATCTCTAGTCAGAAGCTGAAGCCGAGTAGATGGGGAGAGGGCTTCTTTGTTTCTATACAGCATGCCCAGTTTTGGGTGAAGTTTTTGCATGGATATGCTTGATGTGTTTTGTGTAGTCAAGCCAGGAGTCAAGCCAGACACTTAGATATTTGTAGTGAGGGACAGAGCCAAGTAAGGAGCCATCCAGTGTGGTGATAATGAGGAGGAAGGGAAGTGTAGCAAGTTTTTGAGGAGTACCAAATGCCATTGTCATTTTTTTTTTTTTACATTTACCTTTAAGAGGTTGTTGTCAAACCAACGAAGGACTGAGAAGAAATCAGGTTGGAGCTGAGTTTTGACAGTCACAATAAAGGGGCCACTGGTGAAGAGAACAGTGTCATCTGCATACATCTGCATGTTTGCCACAGTACATGCCAACAGTAGACAGAGTTGAAAGCCTTTGCAAGGTCAATAAATATGGCTGCAGTATGTGTCCTAGGTCCATGACTGAGAACTGAGTTCATGTTACATAGTAGGGTGGTGATGGTAGAGTGGTTAGCCCTGAAATCTGATTGAAAGGTGGAGAGGAAATCCATGGAGTTTAGAAACTCAGTGAGATGTGCAAGGAAAAGGGATTCTTGAATTTTAGATAGAGTGGGAAGCAGGGATATGGGAATGTAGTTACCCGGGGTAAGGAAGTCACCTCCTTTGCGTACAGGTATGACTTGAGCAGTTTTCCAACCTTGTGGGACTATGCATTGGTAGAATGATCAGTTTCAGATGTGGGTGAGGGGGACAGATATTGCGGAGGTGGAAATGCATAGAAGACAGGGATCAATGAAGTCAGGGCTAGATTTATTGGAGCTTAATGAGGCAAGGGCTTTTTGGTCTTCTTGGACCAAGATGGCTGGGAAAGAGTAACCATGGGAGGGGTGTGTGTGTGGGGTGGGTGGGAGGAGGTGGATGGGGCAGAGCACAGGTGAGTATAAAAGGAGTTAAGGGCAATTGAGACAGCAGCTGAGTCAGTAACCAGACAGCAGTTTATAGATAAAGTAGGGGTGGTGGATTGGGTGGGGGGGGGGTCAAGAAAAGAATGAAATGTAGTCCAGAAATCAGTGGGGGAGATTTGAGTGGTGTGCAGAAGGGTATGGAAATAAATAGCTTTGGCTGCCCTGATGGCCTTTGTGCATGTGATGTGTAGGGCCATGTATTTGCACAGATCTAAAAGTGCTTGGGAAGCTTTATATCGAGACCAGGCTTTGTCTCAGGATTTATGCAATTGGATGAGATCTGCAGAGACACAGGGGAAGTGGTTCAGTTTTACCCTGTGGCACCTAAGAGGGGCATAGTGATCCCATGCTTTGTGCAGAAGGAGAGCAAACGGGAGAGGGCTAAGTTTATATCTGGGGCAGAGTACACAGCTGACTAGTTAATGGAGAGTAAGTCATGTGGCAGTAATTAACATTGAGTGAATGGTAAGAGCAGATCCATCGGTATGGGGAGAGAGAATGAAGAGTGTGGACTTTGCAGACACAGTAAGTTATAAGGTGATCACTGAACACATCTGGTAGAATGCCTGCTGTGAGGATTCTGTGGGGGAGGGTGGAGAAAACCCAGTCAAGGAGTGAATGGTTTAAGGTGGAGAGGTTTGGTCGGGTGGGTTCCTTTATTAGTTATGTTAGATTTAGTGATTCAATGTTATCTGTGTAAGCTTTGTGTGAGGGAGATGCCCAGTTTAGATTAAAATCTCTTAATTTAGTCTTTGCTAGATCAGCAAGAGTTGATTTTTGAAATTGAAGCACATTTTTATAGCTTTTATCCCTTAATCTTTCCAATGGAATACTTTGCCTACTCCCCAAATTTTAGTGACATAAAGACATAAAGAAGTTTGGCCTTCAATAGAGTATACATAATTTAAAGTGAGCCCTTAATACTCCCACACCCCATGAAGATAGTTGAATCTAGACAAGGATCATATTACCTGTTGTGTTTCACTCTTGAAACCAGAGAGCATTTGGGTTTGCTCCACAGTTAAGGGGGTCCTAGGAGAGAGAAGGCCTTTTCATCTCTGTAAGTTTTGTTTAGAGGAATATGGTATCCTTCCATGGGCGATGACCTAGGAGTGTGAGGGTATTTCTATGTTGCACTAGGTTCCTTGCCTGTGGCATTGGTGTTGGTGTGTCATGTGTTATGAGCTTGGACAGCAGGATTTACCATTGTTAATTTTCTCTGCTACAGCTGGCAGTACACCTATATATATGTAGAGAAGGCAAAATGGGTAATTCTGGGCAAGATAGTAACTAATCTGCAGATGTTAGTAAATGCAGTGTTAAATTTATAATGGACTGTATTAGGAATGTCTTAGAAGAGAACAACTGAAAAATAATATTTGAAAGAGATGTGGAAGCCAAAGATTTCATATGGCATACATACTGTACATATGCCTAGACCAGCAAAAGAAAGCAATTAGGTCTATCGAGTCTGCTCATATTGCAGGGTCCTCAGCATCAGCTACAGATCCTGCCTCCTCTTCCCTAGTTTGCTCTTCCCCTCCATCTACCCCCTTTTGACCCTCATTTTCCCCTAACCCTATCCCACCCTCTGTTGAAGCTGCCTACCATTTTCAATGAAACCGCCTTATCAGGAAACCCAGTCTAACCCACCACCACACTCTCCATGAAGAAGTACTTCCTATCTTCTTTCCTAAACCTCCCCCTCCAACTTGAGACTGTGTCCTTTTGTGTTCCTGTTGCTACTAAGCTTGAAGAGACCCTCCTTGTCCACCCTATTTATTCCTTTCAATTACTTGAAGGTCTCAATCATGTCCCCTCTCTCTCTCTCTCTCTCTCTTGCCTATTCTCAAGGGAGTCCATTTTCAGAGCCTCCAGCCTCTTCTCTTATGTCCTACCCTGCTGGCCAATGATTGTTTTAGTTACCCTCCTGCGTCCTATCCTGCTGGCCCATGATCATCTTAGTTGTCTTCCTTTGGAACTTCTCCAGCAGGTTTATGTCCTTTTTAAGGTATGAGCACAAGTACTGTACACTGTACTCCAGATGTGGCCTCACTAATGAATGGTACAAGAGTAGTATTACCTCCTCCTGCTTGCTGCTGACCCCCCTCACAATGCAACCCAACATTTTATTTGCCATTGCTGCCACTTTCTTACATTGCATGGAGTGTCTCAGGACACTAGTGATCATCACTCCCAGGTCCTTCTCCTCCTCTGGTGCAGGTGCTTGGACTCCACCCAGGCTATACTCAGTCTTCAGATAACTGGCTCCAGTGTGCAAAGCCTTGCATCCAAGGTATAAAGGTCAGTAGGGGATGCTGCTACAGAAGGTAAAGCAATCAAAAAATGGAGAGCAATGAGTACCAATGCCCGTAGTCTGGGTAACAAGCTTCCTGAATTAGTGGCCTTGATGGAAGAGGAACATCTGGATATTGTGGCAGTCACAGAAACATGGTACACACAGAACCATGACTGGGACATAAACATACCAGGATACACTATCTACAGGAGGGACAGGGAGGGTAAAAGAGGAGGAGGAGGAGTAGCTCTCTACATAAGAGAAGGATCAAAGCAGCAGAACAAAGGGTAAACAGGGAGGAGAAGAAGCACTGTGGGTCAATTTGAGGCAGGTATGGCACCACAATCCACACAGGGTTGTATACAGACCCCCCCTCTCAGGGCGGAGGAAATGGACAAGGAAATGATAGAAAGTATACTTAGAATGGCAGATAAAGGGGAGATATTGCTGATGTGTGATCTGAATATGCCAGATGTTAACTGGAGTGCAGTTGCAGCAGCCACTTCTAAGAGTGGGGTTATTCTAGATGCCCTACAGGGGGCATGCCTTATACAACTAGTATTGGAACCCACTCAAGAGGGAGAAATCTTAGACCTGGTCCTCTCAAATGGAGATGGAGAGAGGATCACAGATGTAGAAGTGGGTAGCCAACTGGGAACTAGCAACCATTGAACAGTATGGTTCACAATAAACACAGCAATAGAGTCAAGCCATACAAAGGCAAAAGCACTGGACTTCAGGAGGGCTGACCTTGCCAAAATAGGTGAGTGCCTAAGGAATGCACTAGCAAATGGGCAGGAAGGAGGGGTGGAAGAACAATGGGGAATAATAAAAACTGCCATCACAGAGGTAACAAGCCTTTGTGTGAAGCAAATAAACAAAACAAAACGATGTAAGAAACCACTATGGTTCTCAAAGGAGGCGGCAGTAAAGGTTCAAGAGAAAAAGAAAGCATTCAGAAAGTACAAGGAATCACAGAAGGAGCAGGACAGAGAATTGTATCAGCTAAAGCAAAGGAAGCTGGGAAGGCAGTCAGAACAGCAAAGGCCCGAACTGAGGAAAAGATAGCCAACTCAGTTAAGAAGGGGATAAAATCTTTTAGGTACATCAGGAGTGAAGGAAGACTAAGGGAGGGATAGTGAGGCTTAATAAAGGGGTGGGCAGAGGGTGACTGTGAAAGGCAGAGATACTAATCAAATATTTTGCTCAGTATTTACAAATGAAGAGGAGGAGGTACCTAAAACAAACAATAGAAACACTCTGGATACAGAAGTTGATACCAGCCCATTTACAGAAGAAAGGGTTCTGAAAGAACTCTAAAACTGAAGGTGGACAAAGCAATGGGGCCTGATGGGATTCATCCCAGAATTCTAAAAGAACTAAGGTAGAACTAGTGACACCACTGACTACCCTCTTTAACAAATTATGGGAGGATGGGGTGGTACCTGAGGACTGGAGGAGGGCAGATGTGATTCCCCTTCACAAAAGTGGGAGCAGTGCAGAAGCAGAAACTACAGACCTGTTAGTTTAACCTCAGTGATAGGGAAAATGATGGAATCACTTCTGAAGGAAAGAATTGTCGAGTACCTAGAGGCCAGAGGGGCACAGGACCCAAGGCAGCATGGATTCACAGCGGGAAGGTCATGCCAGACGAATCTAATCAATTTCTTTGACTGGGTGACCAAAGTAGTAGATCAGGGAGGGGATGTGGACATGGCCTACCTAGACTTCAGCAAGGCATTTGACTCAGTCCCACACAAAATATTAATATACAAGTTAGCCAGCCTGGGAGTGGGTCCCAAGATGATAGCCTGGGTAAAGAATTGGCTGGAGAATAGGACACAGAGAGTAATAGTAAATTGAATCTACTCTGAAGAAAGGGGGGTTACTAGTGGGGTGCTGCAGGTTTCAGAATTAGGACCAGTCCTCTTCAATGTCTTTGTAAGCAACATTGAAGAGGGACTGGAAGGAAAAGTATGTCTCTTTGCAGATGACACAAAGAACTGCAACAGAGTTGATATACCAGGTGGGGTGGAAAGGATGAGAAGGGACTTGGCAAGGTTAGAGGAATGATCAAATGTATGGCAGCTTAGATTTAATGCTAAGAAGTGCAAGGTAATGCACCTGGGAAACAAAAGCCCAGGGGAAGAGTACACAATGGGGGGTGAGATACTAACAACAACAACAATGGAAAGGGACCTGGGGGTAGTCATATCACATGACTTAAAGGTGGGCAAGCAATGTGAGAGGGCAGTAAGGAGGGCTGGGGGGATACTGGGATGCATAGGGAGAGGCATCACCAGTAGAAAACAGGAAGTTGTTATCCCTCTGTACAGACAGCTGGTGAGACCCCATCTGGAGTACTGCGTGCAGTTCTGGAGACCCAATCTCCGCAAGGACATAGACAAGATGGAAGCTGTCCAGAGGAGGTCAACTAAAATGGCGCAGGGTCTGCACCGGAAAACATATGAAGAGAGACTAAAGGAGCTTAATATGTATAGCCTCGAGGAAAGGAGGGAGAGGGGGGACATGATAGAAACTTTCAAGTACCTCAAGGGAATCAACAAAGTCCAAGAGGGTAGCATCTTTCAAAAAAAGAGGTGTGCAAGAACAAGGGGGCACAATTTGAAGATGTGGGAGGCTCAGAGATAATGTAAGGAAGTATTTTTTCACAGAGAGGGTTGTGGTTGCATGGAACGGCCTTCCAGAGGAGGTTGTGCAGTCAAAAACAGTGGTTGAATTCAAGCATGCATGGGACAGCCATAAGGCAATTCTAGGGGGTGGGGGTAAAAAGAAGTAGGCTGCTGGTTAACTAGGATCTGCAGCTTATCCATTAGGTATGGAAATGGGCAGACTGGGTGGGCCAAGCGGTCCTTATGTGCCATCAAATTCTATATTTCTATGTTATCTTTTTGCATTGAATACAAGTTACCAAATCCCAGACCATCTCACTAGCTTTTCCAGATTTTCCTTTAGGTTTTACAATATATCCCTTCTGTTGTGTCATAAGGGAATGAGGCGCAGTACTGGAGAGTGATTGGGGATGCATGTTTTTTCAAGGGTAAGGTGTGAAGATTTTAAATGAGAGATGTACATTTTAGGAAAAGTGGGGGCTTTTAATATTTTGGTACCAGTATTTGTATGACTGATGAGTATGAATAGATAGACCATTGACAGAGCAAAGGCCAATGGCACATTCATAAGGTAGAAAAAGAAATGGGCAGACTGGATGGGCCTTGTGGTCCTTATCTTCCATCAACTTCAATGTTTCTATGTATGCAAATTTTAGGAAAAATGTGGGTGTGCACATTTTGATAAGGGAATATGGGGAAAATTTCAAGAGGTAGCCAGTTTAGTTTAGTTTAGTTTATTAGTCTAGGAATTAATACCTTTGAGCCAGGGCTCTTTTACAAAGGTTCCACATCACAAAGAACATTTAACAAAGCACGATACACATTACAGGTAAAACCAGACAGGAAAGTTACATCATAAATTTGCTATTAACAGTTTAAGGCAGTAACGTTTTTAAGTTTCATAGAAAAACAAGCTATAACAGGTTCAAGCGAGTAGACAATTTCGAGGTTAAAGAAACTTCCAGGAGAGGGTGATCATTAGGGTGCCAAAAGGAGGCTAGAGAGGAGGGAAAGGTGGTGAGCGGGAGAGTAAGTGAGAGGGACAGGAAAAAAGGGGAGTGAGTTTGGGTGGGAGACAGGAAGTAGTAGAGGTACCAGAGGTTCATTAGTCAGGGAGGAAGAAGCCTCAGATGTGAGGAGATGGACATGAGGAGTAGTAGTCTTTATCTAGCGCAATCACAGTTGCTAGGTGGTGGTGAGGTAGGCATAGAGCATGGATTGAAAGCTTCAAGCGAGGTTGAGGATAGAGTAGGTGGACTAAGCGCATTGAACCATGTCGGGGCCTAACCTCAGAAAGATCTTTGTCCTGTGCAGTCCGCATCTCGAAACCAGGGAAAGGTTGGCGTTCAGATCTGGTGGAGGGTCGTGAGCCAGGATTCAGTCGGAGTAGGTTTGAATACATAATGGAGTCAGTCCCAAGATAGATTTTTTGCCATTGTGCAGGTGAGATAAATAAGACGATTTGATAGGTTCAACCAGCCTGATTCACAGTACAGATCACACGCGTGAGTCAGTCTTTGAGCCCCGTGAGGAGCCGGCAGGCCTTATTTAGAGTGATTGAGATAGCCTTAGAGCAGTGGGAGGTAGCTGAGCCATAAATAATAGGGCCATAGTCAATGATTGAGATTATGGAACTCTGTATAGCTATTCTCAATGCTACTTGATTTAGAAATTGACAGTTACGGAATAGTATTCCAAGCGTTGGTTCACTGTTTTCGCAGTGTTGTCAATGTGGGTTGCAAAGGTGAGCCCTTGGTCAAAGTGATGCCAAGGTATTTGAAAGTATTTACTTGGTCCAGTGTAATTCCAAGAGGTTTGTATGGTGAGTGGAGTATGCCTATTTTGTTTTGGTGATTGGAGAAGAGCATGGCTTTTGTTTTATTGTGGTTTAGCACAAGTTTACTATCCAGGAACCACCTTTCAACACTAGAGAAAGCAAGTTGCAGGCTTTTTCGTAGGGAGTTTGGATCCTTGTGGGAAGAGAGAATTACAGCATCATCAGCGTATAAGATTATTTTCTCCTGGCAGATATCTGGGAGGGAGTTAAGGAACAGGCTAAAGAGGAGCGGTCCAAGAATTGATCCCTGTGGTACACCCGAGAGAACTGGTTTGAAGTCGGAGAGTTCATTAGAGATTTTACAGCCTGTGACGATTGGACAGGTAACTTTTACCCAAGCACAAGGACCTTTGGCCAGGCCTAGAGCTAGAAAGTAGGGAGGTAAGGCAGGCCATGATGGACTGTGTCGAAAGCTTTTGTAAGATCGATAAAGACTGCACCTGTTTGGCACCCTTTATCCAGGGCTGAGTGGACTTCTCCAGAGAAATCAAGTAAGGCTGTTGTTGTACTATGTCCTTTCCTAAAGCTGTTGATTACAGAGTAGATTGTATTTGTCCAGGTAATCAGAGAGTTGGTCTGCCACTATTCGTTCAAGTGCTTTGGAGGGGAGGAGTATTGATATTGGTCGATAGTTTCCTGTTGAGGTTTGTCCCCCTTTGTGCACTGGCGTAACTATGGCAGATTTCCATTTGTTGGGAAATTGACTTTGGCAAAGTGACAGATTAAGAATTTTTGCAAGGGGGTGAATTACTTCATCCAGGATGAGAGACAGGATTTTTAGATCTAGCGTGTCACTACTTGTTCTGGATTTGGAGCAGGCCTTTCTTATGTACTTGTGTGCTTTATGCACTTTGATTTTCTTGAAGTAAAATTGTGGTTTGTCACGATGGGTGTTTTGTGATACTAGGCTAGGCACAGGTAAGTCTGAGAAGAAATCTAGGGGGAGGACCCCACTAAGGTCTGTGAATGTCTTATTAAGCGCATCTGCAATAGACTTTGGGTCAAGAGTGGTGGATCCATCAACTTTCATAATGGTAGGTGACGATTTTGATTGTTTACCCATTATGTTTGGGATGTTGTCCCAAAAGCTCTTCCATCACCCCAGGTGGATTCAAGGGCATTTTGAAATAAGGCGCTCTTCATTTGCCTAATTTGTGAGGTACATCTATTTCATGCCTGTTTGTATTTTAGGGTATCATGAGGTGAGCCTGTGTCTCTGGCAGCTGCCCAGAGGTGGTCCCGAACCTTGAGCTCGGCAAGTAGTTTGGCAGTAATCCATGGATTTGATAGCACTTTGATTTTATGTCTTTTTACTGGGGCATATAAGTCGCATGCAGAGTTGAAAGATTTAATGAAGTATTCTAGTGCGGTATTAATATCAGTTGATTCAAGGATTGGCGTCCAGTCCTGTTGTAGGAGATGGGTTTTCAACTTGATGAGATTCCCATAAGGCAATACTCTGCTTGTTATAACTTTGGGGGGTGGCTTGAGAAATTTATTAGACCAGGTGGCACACATTTTGGAAATGGTGCATGAGCACACATTTGGGATGCATGTGGGGGGGTCACACAGTTTGGAGGGGGTACAGTGATACATTTGGGGAGTTGTTGAGGGTGCACTTTTTGGGCATTATGCAGAGCCCATCCATTGTGGAATGGGTGCATGGGCTCACATTCCAGAAAGGATGCAGTGGCACACATTTTAGGAGGGGTGCTGGAGTACATAGTTTGAGAGTGGTGCAGAAGAGCAAATGTTGCATGGGGTTTCAGGTAAGTCTCAAGATGGGTTCATATTTATGAAGGGGTAGGGACACAAAATTAGGAGTGCAGTCATAAAATTGGTGAGGGGTGTGGGCACAAAATAAGGGAGATGTGTAGGGTAAGAAATTAAAGATAACTGCAGAGTTTAAAATTCAGAAAGAGTGCAGGTGTGCACATTTCTGGAGGGAATCTAGAATTCTGAAGAAGAACATCATTCAGGGGGAACAGCTGGGTGCAAATTTTGTGAGATGGCTGGCTAGCTATGTACAGGTTTACCTATTGCAACATTTCAAAGACCATCAGGGCACTATTTTTGGTAGGGGTGGAAATGTAAATTTTCAGAGCCTTCTAAATCTCTGAAGGTATATGAAAAATCAGTCAAAATACAGAAGCAAGAAGTTGCCGATTTGTTTTGTTACTTTTCAGGTGCACTGTTAAGCAGCTGTCATAAATAACTTAGGGATAGAACTAGTGTGATGAGATGAAATATTTACAGTGTGGTGAGCAGTTCTCTTGCAGTAGCATTACTGTGAAATGTTATTCTGCCCATTTTGCAGTATAACAGCAATGGCGGAAACACATAGCAGAAATATAGTACATATAGACAAAAAAAACAGTTTATAGTTTGAAAAATGGGTAGATTTAAAAACATGGAGACAAATTTAGTTGTGCCAAATATGATACATTTAACAATCAATGTATAAGAAATTGAACTTCCTGTCCTATTAAGTCACAAGTGAAACAGATTTGTTAGTTTTATCTTAGATTCTGGTAGATAGGAGTCCCCAGTGGAGAGTACCCACAGTTCTCCTGATTCATAATAGTTGGCTTTCTCAAATTACTCAAAATATCCCTGTCCCCAAAACTGAGATCTCTTTCATTCTCATATCCTCCCCTTCAGCACCCAGTGTGCTGATGCAAAATACTCTGTATGCTACTGAAGTGCTTTGGTGGAGTAGCAAGGGAATATGTTCCCTTTATCCACTCACAGAGACTGTCTTAGGGGGGAAAGAGACATGTACAGTTTCTAATGCCATTAATCTGTCACCTTTTACAAGCTCTCATTTAGTTTCTTATATAAAACAAAGCTCCCATCCTGGAGGCATTGTGCGTTATTGGCACACTTAGGTTTCATTTGTTACCAGAGCTTGAGACTCACAGACACATCTCTCTTTGGGCTGCTTATCCATCCATGCATGAATGACAAAATAAAAAGAGCAAGTTTAAAATGAGTTTCTGAAAGTCTGTAAATCGGAATCAGAGTAGGGAAAAAAATCTCTTGTATATGCATGCCTTTTGCACAAAACCTTAAAACTCCAAACTTAAAACTGTGATCTTCATTTGAAATTCAAACAATGTTTACAAACAGGTGAAACACAACTGTTGTATAAACAAGGGTAGAAGCTTATACTAATGAATAGCCCCTGTTGACAGGAAAGGTCATCCACTGGGGCAGCCATGAATCTATTAGGCATTCACAACTGTCTCATTTACAAGCGCAAACAGTTCCATCCTGATCAGTGTCACTCAAATTAACTGAAGCAGAGTTTGCATTCATTCTTACTTTATTAAAGGTCACTTAAATTTACATCAGCCTCCTGGGCCACCGCCATCCCTTTTCCATCATGGGCATGCTGGCCCTGCTAATGTATGGCAGAGAAATGAAGAAGAGACACACAGTCACTCAAACACTGCCTGGAGCTGCCAATATTTGCAACTGGCCAAAGTTCAACAAACAATAAAAAAAAAAAACGGTACACAAAAGCAAAGGCCAGTGGAGGTCATAAAGTGCAAATGACTGAGCCCAGCATAATCAGTGTACAAAGGTATGAGTATTTAAGTAATCAGCTGTGACAGGGTGTGTGTCATTGTGGGATAACAGCATGAATCAGGAAGGCAACATTGAATGCCTTACACACCTGAGAAATGCCATTATCCCCCAGTTACACCACCCTGAATTGCCATATTGTGATTAAAACATGAATCCTTGGATTTTTTTTTTAAACTGAGTAATAAGGTTCAGAAAGTTATGAATGTCTCACCTGTTCTGTTGTGCTGGAATAATGCACAGTCATGTGATCACATCTGATCAGTCACAGGTCTTGGTTTCTGTTACCTATTCCATTAGCTTCAGTAAACAATTTGTAAATGTTGACATCCATTTCTTGTGCATTGATGTTTTTACTTGCACTAAAGTATTAAACTGCAACAGTAGATTACTAGATTATAATTAATGGGTCTCCCCGTTTTCCCATAGGGTAACCGTGCCATAATTTGCCATTATAAAGGAACACTTATAATGGCAAACACGGGCACAGTTTCCCTAGTTCTGCGTATGCTCCTGCCGTAGTGTATCCCTCCCTGCCACTCATTGCTTCCTTGTTGCCCAAAACTCAACTGCCAGAGGAATTCAGCGATAAGTTTTTTTAAAAATGAAAAAAAAGTATCATTTTCAACATATAAGGGGATAAAACATTTTTCATCTCAGACAACGAAAGTGTGAGGAACCACCGAAAACTGAAACGGAGCATGGCCACACCGGAACTTCCAGTATTTTATATAAATGCTGTGGTGAAAAAGGGGAGACCCAGCAATTATATAATATAAAATATGGGGTGGTGTGTGTAAACTCGAAGTTTAGACACACACCCTTGGTGTTAGATGCCTTAATTAATCCCTCGAGCTTCGCTCTTGGGGTTTATGTAGCATTTAACACCTCGGGGGGGATGTAAACTACTTGTTACACACACTATCTCATACTTCATTCTGTTTATATTATTAAATAAACAGACTATATAGAGCGCAATCTATGGAAGCGGTATGTAATAAGTTTTGTTTACTCTCCCAAGGTATGTGATAGCATATAATATAAACAACAAGACCAAAGGTAGAGTAGTTATTATTTTATCAAACGCCAAGGGTGTGTAGAGTTGTTTCCCAAATCTTAGTTTTTTTTATAATTACCAGTTCTTAATCAATAACAGCATTGGTGTTTGGAACTTTGGGGAATTAAACATTTCAATTTAGACCTGGCTCATGCTACCGAGAGTAGTTCAGTGAGAGAGTTCAAGGAGAGAGTAACCAGTATTGTAGGAATGTACAGTAGGTATTGATAGTATTACTGTTTGAATGATTTCCATGTTAATGCCAGTGGACAGTGATCCAAACAGGTAGTAGAACACAACATGTGCCAACAGCTGTGTGGGCATTTGCAAGTAGTTCAGTGTTTGCATTTCAGTCTCTATTACCACACTTACGTGTAACACAGCATGTGCAACTGGGAATCTGAAGTTCTGGCTTTGAGTTGTAATTTACCCTAACCAGTGATTATAGATTACTATATTGTAAGTAATGAAACAGGCAATTAAATGTATACATTTGGATTATATATTACAAATAGCAGAATGGGAGAAACAGCTTTGAAACTGGGAATTGCAAGAGTAAAGGGCAACTAGTATTTCCTTACCCACTCGTAGTTTCATCTATATCTGCAACCTTCCTTCCTATTGTAAGTGTTCCTTGTCAAGGGAGATGTGACTGTGACATCCTTCAGTGGTGCCAACCACATTGGCAATGATCCATCAGTGTGAACTTGAGCTTAGTGTGGTCTAGTGATTAGTATGCAGAGCAGTGAGCCTGGAGACTAAGGTTCCAAATTCACCAGAACCTTTTACCCACTGTGTGGCACTAAGCAACTCATGTACAGTAATCCCTATGGATTTAATGCCCCCCTTTCTCCCTCTGTGTTAGTTCACTTTCTTGTGCTTGTCATTCAGGTGGTAGTACTATTCATAAGTAGCAAAGTGCATTATGAAGTGGGTGTAAAAAAATCCAGCAACCTGACTGGTTCAGGTGCTTGGAACCCAGTGCTGATATCCCAGGACAACAGCACTGTAAAAAAATGTGCTACCTAACTGACCTGTTTACATTGAGCAGGCACAGTTATAACAATACTCCTCCATTCACATACTTGTATTTTAAAAAAGTAGCCTCTGCCATCTATTGGCCAAATTGCAAAATTATATTGACTCAGTAGGGCTACTTTTTTCTTTTTTTGCCTTTTTTCCTCATTAAAATTTTTTTTAATTACTACTTTATTAATCCTAGTGGACCCACTTTATAACCACACTAAGGCATTCCACGGAGTGCTTTGTGATGTGATAATGGCACTTGCTGGGTGTTGGAAGCACTCAGACTTTGATCTTGTGCTTCAACCCATCCAAGGCATTCTATTATCCCAAAAAAACACGCACCCTGGCATGCCTTATTGCTTAATTTTGGAAACTGTATGAATGATTAAACTGTAAGAAAAATCAGATTCCATTACTTCCCCTCCCTCACAGCAGTAGAACAATAGGGGATACCCTACACTTAAGAGAGTGTATGTCTGTGAGTGTGTGTGTGTGTGTGTGTGTGTGTGTGTGTGGCGGGGGAATTTGGGGTAATGTGAAGAACTGTTTGTTTCTCCCAGAGACTGGTACATCTAAGGACCAAGCTCTCAAAGGATGTAATGGAAGGAGTGAATGCTGAGTATATACAAGTTGGATCAAATTCTCTTGAAGAATCACACTACTGTGTGCAGTATTTAATTTATTAAGGGCAGGTCAAAAGGAGTGAAATTCATAACAGAATCAGCAGACTTAGTGTACCTAATGGAGTGGATGGATCACTTGGCTTTGGATTCCACAGGTGATCTGCTGCTGGTATTTATTTCCCATAGTGACAATGTCAATAAAAGTTGCTGGTACTACATGCCTTACAACAATAGCTGCTGTACTTTTCACAATATTAATAGTTGATGTTTACTTGTTTTGTTTTTTTATTTATTTTAGATTCAGATTAATACCTTTGAGTCAAAATAGGCTTGTTTACAAAGGTGTCAAGACAGAGTAAACAGAACTGGACATGAATACAGGTAGTTTCGTATATGGCACCATATACAGGTCAGATTACACAGAGGTTGAGGTTACATAGGCTACAGTTTTATACAAGGGTATAAATACAAATAAGGTAGACAAAGATACACCAGAGATTTTGTTGCGAAAAAGTGCTAAGGAGAGGATGACACCTGCACACTGAGGGGCGGCACAGTGATTAAGTGGTTACATGATACAACTAGAGGCAAGCAAGCTTCTTGGTAATGGTAGAGCAGATTTAGCTGCTGAAGGAGGCTTTGTTTAAGGTTCAGCAGAGGGGTTGGTAATGAGAGGTAGGGGAGGATTATGGGTAAATGCAGTCATTAGGTAAGGGCACGTGTCATCCAAGTGGCTGAGAAAGAGTGAGACAGGTGATAGAGAGGGTATGGTGAGGCCAGAGTGGGCAGACACAGGGTCAGAGGAGGCAAGGGAAGGGGTGAGGGGTGATACAGTCAGGGAGATTGTATGGAGGTCATGCAGAAAAAATGGGGTGGGGGCAGTGTTCTGTTACTGTTTGTTTATTTGTATTTTTTCAAGCCTTAACAAGTTACTGTCAGATGATCTGGAACTTACAATTACTTTTCCAAAAACATACAGTGTGGAAGTAGTTGATTCAGCAAGTTATTTCCTGAGATTCTCTGGAAAGTGCTACAGAATAAAATCTCTGGGACTGCCTGTGTTGCAGGAAATCTCGCAAACATATCCTTAGAGATCTCCAGAGATTTTGAAAAATAACTTTCCAAATCAACTATTACTGTATATTTAAAAAAAACTAAAATCAATAAATGTATAGATAAAAAAATTAAACAGTGTGCATTTTTTTTGTGGACTTCCTGGTTATTTTTGACCCAGAACAAAAGAGGTTTTTTAGTCACAACTTGGTGTCAGTTGTTTTGTGGACATCTAGGTGGACTTGTTTCCACCGCCTGGAGAAGCTGTACAAATCATGATTCCATGAATTCAGTTTCTAATCCATTGTTAGGATGTTGTGACCTAAGTTTACCAGAAATGAACATGTGTGATTGCCCACACCTTAACTTCAGAGAGATGGAGATAGAGTCTAGCCCCTCCACAGTGTTTGCAATGACCACAATATACTGAGAAGCAGTTCTGAAAGGAACCAAGAGAGCCTCTTCATTTTAATAATGTATAAGCTCAAACATGGCCTGTTGAAAACATGACTTAGATCTATAAGCATATTAATAGTCTAAGGGCAGCCTCACTGGATTAACGATAGCCTCCCAGAACAGGAGCAGTCTAGCTGTGAGATTATAAAACCTGCCCTAACAGCTTGTTGCTTCCTTTCTTCAGCATGAGATGATATACTCCAATTCAATTTCCCTTCCAAACATTAATATTTAATATATTGTGAAATCTGTGAAATGATTGACACGCTAATGTAAATGTCACTACTGACATTTGCAATATGGTTACATCTTTACTATCACCCTTCCTTGCCCACCCTTCACATCCTTTCTCCATTGCAAGGAGAATTTCATCGAGGCCCAAGGTTAATATTTACCAGCCCAATGCATTGCAAATAAGACAACTGCAGGCAGACGTTGAATTAATATGATGGAGATCTGCTAGCAACGAACCTGTCAGCTGATTTCTTTGACAGGAACATTTAGATTTTAAAATCCTTCTTCTGCCAACTTTCCATTTTAGTTTATTCTTGGCACTACTTTGACAGCATCACTGCAAACTTCTCTTTTGTTTGGCATTTTGGCGGCTGTTACAACCAGCAGAGGAATAGCACATTTTTGAACATTGTTTTCACGTTACCTGAATCACCTTTTCACCTGCTTGTCATCGGGCTTTTGCCAGTTGACAAGTACCTGTTTAGTAGGCAGCACCACAAACTTCACGATGTCTCACTAATACAGAGAACAGCAACCATGTCAATTTGTGGAAGATCTGCGACCAGCCAAAGCATTAATCATCAGTAAATAAGTCACCAGCAGTGAAATGAACTTTGTTATGTATTTAAAAGTTTTGCTAGGAAAGGCCTTCTGAGCTGAGAGCAACTGATTTCCAGAGGCATCATGGAGGGAAAGGGAACAAGGGAGAAATGTAAGCAATGCAGTAATTTAAAAGTGGTATGACAATTCAAAGACAATAAAATGAATTTAGTACAGTGGTGGCCACCATCAGGATCCCCTATGTTCCTGTTTTAAACCCCATAGGGTGCTTGACATCTCCTTCCTCAGCTCTCAAAATGTAAATTTTGCTCTGACCACTTGTTACTGTTATATGTAGCACTTACCATGGATTATGTGTTAAAACTCTACTGCACTATGATTGTATGCTTGTTATGTTTTGTACCATTTTGTATTTTCCTGCCATCGTCTCTATCATATTAGTAATACTGTTTACATCACAAAACATCATTTAGATTTTCCCTTGTATGGCTGACTACCTCTGAACTATACCTGCCATTTGTTTTGTCTGCCAGTTTTGCATTGTAGCCTCCCAGGTCATGTCTGAAAATAGTCATATGTTGTGGCTACGACACCTTACCCGGTAAATAAAAACTAAATGAATAAATAAATAAAATCAAGACCATCACTTTATATTTAACTGTCATCTTGTGATTTGTCAGTTTGCTACTAGAGCCTGCAGTCTAAAGAGCTTGTGGAGGCACACATGTGCAGTACTGTTTCTATACAACGCCACATGCTGACTCTTTACCAACCCTGCAGATGAAGATGTATATTTATAGCATTTGAAAACAGTGGCACTTAGTGACATTAAGTACTGTGTAACAACTAGTTGCAACTGAGGGCACTGCGATGGTAGTGTCATGATATTTTTAGTCATGATGAAGCTTGACACTTGGCTCTGCTTTAGGTGGAGCAGAAGTATAATTCAGGGCAAGTGAGTAAATTTAAACAGTGTAAAACAGGTTAACAAATATATCGGCAAAGCTGCAGTAAGGGGGCAGCCAGGGTTAAAACTTTGGGGAGAATGGACAGTGAGCAAAAGGGAAAGAATGTAGAGAAGAAATGTAGCTGACAAGGTGAGGTATGGAAGACGGTTAGGCAAATGGATGGAGGAAGGAGAGTGGAGTGGGATTAGGAGGAGCAAGAGCCAAGGTGTGAGGAGTGGTTATGGAGTAAGGCATTCAGTTCAGAGCAGGAAGAGGAGGAGTCGGTAGAGAGGGGAGCTTAGACCAAAGTGAGCTGATAGCTGGTAGCAGAAAGCATACTGTCCTACTGTGTGCTGTGGTCTTAGTACATGAAGCCAGCATGGCTCAGTTGGTAGCACATCTGCCACTGGGCCAGAAAGTCATAGATCCAAGTCTCACACTCGGATTGGGCTCATACCATAAATGCTGGCAGATGAATGCAGTACACGGGGGATGCTGTACTGTTGTGGTCTGCCACTCTTTGGATAACATGTTGAACAGAGGTCCCTTTGCCCATTTCTGGTGCTGTCCTTGTGGGTGCCCAGCTGGAATAAAAGAGCCCAAGGCAGTTTTTTGCAAGCATAAGGGAATTCCCTTCCCATAAAACTGATTAATGCATGTGTCCAAAGCCGTGTGTATGGGTGTTGATGAGTGAAATGGCTGCCACTACACATTTACAGTCACTTCACTACCAGTTTCTCATTGCCTGTAAAATGTTTTAATCTACAGTGTGTATAAAATAGAGAATAATGTATAGGCAGGTGGTTATTATGAGAATTTTACACACACCCGAGGTGTGGGATGCCCCATAAACCCGAGTGAAGCCCGAGAGTTTATAGGCATCCCACACCGAGGGTGTGAGTGTAAAATTCATAACTCTACCTACTTATTACTATTTTTATAATTGCTGGTCATCAATTTTTGCAATAATCTATTGAATTAGCAAATAAATGAATAAGGCAGTTGTGGTATAATGAAGAATTTATTTGTGGTGGTTGTACAACATTGCAGTTTTAATTATTTTAAAAACGTGTTTCTTCAACTGCCTTATTCATTTATTTGCAAATTCAATAGATTATTGCTAAAAAAATTGAGGCGGAGGTCACTGTCTGTTTTCTTTTGGTATTTAGATTATGCTGCTCTACTGTAAATTGTTCTGTTATAGAAGTCGATTTAAATCTTGTCTCCATTTCTTAAGAATCTTGTGCTGTTGCTGTAAGCTATTTTACATCCGTTTTTTTAAAAGTGATCCGTGTTGTTTTGTTTCAGAACGGTAGATCTGACAGGAGCACGGCCGAAACTCGCGACACGAAGTCGTTTACTTCCTTATGTCTCGCGCTGTGCTCTAGAGCAGAGTAGAGCGTGTTTGCCGTTATAACTAGCCGAGGTAGTTATAACGGCAAATTATAACTCGCTGTGCCAGTGTTAAAAAATTGTGGCCAGTAATTATATAGAATAATGCATGGGGGAGCAAGCATAATGAGAAGTTTAATGCACATTTGAGGTGTGGGATGCTACTACATAAACCCAGAGGAAGAAGCCAGTGGGGTTTATCAAAGCATCCCCCACACCAAGGGTGTGCATTCAATTTGAGTTTTGCACCCCCCCCCATGTGTTGCTTTATTTAATTGCTGGGTAAGTGTTTCCTTCCCCTTTCGTTTAGATTAATAAGAAAAAAAGGTGTGACCAGTACATGGTGCTGTGCAGCATTGATTTCAAATTGATTTCAGATCCCTAGCAGAAGTTTGTGATCACTACCCCCCCCCATCCTTTCCCATTCTCTCACTGTAGTTCTCGTCTGACATGTTGCTAGGGGAGCTGAAATGGTACTGTTAGTACAGTCGCAGTTGGGCTGAACTGCCATTTTTGGTTTCACTTTTTTATTTTGAGCTCCTGACTGTCGGTTTGAAGTTGGGGCACCAGGAAGCCCAGCACAGAGGAAAATTAAACTGGGAGTGGTACAGTAAATCAAAGGTGTCCTCCAGATAGGTCTCTATGCAGTGGCCTAGGTGGCAACAAGAGAGTCCATCTGGCAGCAGTTTGCCCATGTGCAGAACAAGTGAAACCTGGCACGTGTTTGCAGTTATAACCCACAGGTTATAATGGTGAATTATGACTGGGTTTCCCTATAGGAGAAAATGTTTCCTAGTTATCATAAGCATAGTATAAATGTTAAGTTGTTTTCTTCTATTACTAAAATAAAACAGCAAGAGCTAGTAGAAACGCACCTTGTTTTACGTGATTTTGTAAATCCCTTGCTTTACAATAATTACATTATCAAAAGAAAGGTAATATAAGATTGAGGTACTATATGACAGGTTTGATTTGGAAATCTCATGAACTTTCTACTGTAGGTTAAAACCTTAAGGCTAATTTCAATATGTTATGGTCACCATTGTTTGTTTTCAACTGGCTTTTTAAATTTACTGACTCTTTCACTTGCAAGATGAGTCTCCATTTACATGGCAATCTGAGAAGTTTGCTTAGTGGACCAGTTTAAGGAGCTGGTGACAAAACAAGTCAGAATAACATAACAGTTTACCAGACTTGCTGGAGTTTGAAAAAAGCAGCAATACTGCAGTTATGTTGTAATACACCCTTCATAACACATTTTAAAAGTTCTATACACTATAGAGCAAAGTCACAGATTAAATTACAAGTTAAGATAACAGCTTATACATAGCAACATGGATTTAGCAAAAGTCCTCTTTAGTTTAGTGGTTAGAGAACTAACAAAGGAACGGGGAGATATTAGGTTCAACCTCTGCTACTGCCAAATACCTACTGCGGACCTTGGGCAATTTACTTAATATCTCACTGCTCTAGTCCACCTAGCTGTGGGAATGGGTAGAATCAGGATAGCAGGTAAACTAATGGGTGCATTAATCAAAGAGGACTTAGTGTACTCTCTGGAGAGAAATGGGCTGCAGGATAGTAAGTAGCACAGGTAGATGGGAGGGAGGGAGGTCTTATCAGACTAACCCAATAGTATTCTTTGACTGTGTAACTAAGGCAGTAGAGAAGGGACAAGCACTGGATTTGCTCCACTTCAACTTCAGCAAGGCGTTCAATTCTACGCCACACAGAAGGTTGCTGAAGAAGTTACAGGATCTAGGAACAGTGAAGGATCTAACCAGACACATATGAAGCTGGCTGGGGGGAGACAACAGAGGGTGGTAGTAAATGGGGTCAGGTTGGGGAAGAGGGGGGTCATGAGTGGGGGGCCACGGTGTTCAGTCCTAGGGCTGGTCTTTTTCAATATGTAAAGCTGTGACATAGGAGAAGAAATACAAAGCAAGCGGTATCTCTTTGTAGATGACATTAAGCTCTGTGGCAGGGTAGACAGTAAGGAAGGGGTTAGGGAGTTGCAGAGGGATCTGCAAAGATCAGAGAGGTGGTCCAATGTTTGCCAGTTCAAATTCAATGCCAAAAAGTACAAGGTGGTACACACAGGAAGCAAGAACCCCAGGAAGGGATATCGGATGAGAGGGGTTAAGTTGGATACTACCACTGAGTAAGGGGGCCTGGGAATCATCATAAGTGACTCCCTGAAACAAAATGCCAATGTATCAAGGCTTACAGCAAGGCAACCAGTATGTTCAGGTGTATCGATAGAGCGGTTGACAGCATGAGGAAGGAGGTGATGGTGCCTGTCCATAGATCACTGGTGAGGTTGCAACTGGAATAATATGCCCAGTTCTGGAGCCCCCACCTAAAAAAAGACAAAGACAGGCTGGAAACAATACCGCACAGGGTAACCATAATGATTCAGAGCCTGCAGGGCAGATTCTAGGATGCTTGGCTGAAGGCCACAAACATGCACTCACTGGAGGCCAGGTGGAAGAGGGGAGATGTGATAAAGACCTTCAAGTTCCTTAAAGGATTGAGCAAGGTAGATTGTGGGGAAAAATTCAGCAGGACAGGTGAATCAAGAACACAATGGCATGAGTGGAAACTGGCAGGGGGTAGATTCAAAATGGATGCGTGAGAACACTTTATTTTACACAGAGAGTGACTGAGCCATGGAACAGCCTACATGCAGAGGGTGGGTGTAAGAACCATTAATGGTTTTAAACACTGCTGGGACTAGTAAAAGGCTTAATAGTTACACAGGGGAAAGCAATGAGAAGAGGCGCCATTTGGGGGGAGGCAGTCCCCACCGCATTGCAGGCCATTGTTGTTTTTTTTGTTTTTCAGCCCTGGCTCCACCCCACAGCCCCTCTGACCAGTTGTTGCCCCCTCCCATGCTGAAAGCTGAAATGGCCCCCCTGGCAGTGAGGCAGGGGGCAAGAGGAGGAGGTGAGGGCAATAACCCAGATTAGACATTAGGTTCCCAGTAAAATAGAGTAAAACACGGTAGACTGGGTGGACCAATGGTCTTTTCTGCTGACATTTTCTATGTTTCTGTGATCCCCATGAGAGACAAGATGTTGTGTCTCAACTGGGCCACCCTAAGTTAAAAAACAGGAAAAACATTTTTTTTTTTAAAGGTGAGCTTTCAATGATTTGAGAGAATCCAGGCTGGCTCATAAGCCCACAATGCAGAGCATTGCAATAAAATAAATACAGTAGCCCAACAGAGTTACTGCCATAGAGAAGGATACAGCATATTCCCATGTCAGATGATGACCTTAAAGTGTGAATGCTTGTAATTATCGAAGTCTACAAATGTCTCAGGAGTTGCTGGGGAACAAGTGAAAGTTGTACAGTAAATGAAGCTCACAAGGATGAAACACATTTTTACAGCATTCTGCAGTATGCTGCAGCAGAGTTACTGCAGTAATCAATGTAATGGCAATGAGAATGAATCCCTTTTGTCATGCAGGAAAATGATAAACTGCCAGGATGAAGTGAATGGCATAGTTTCCTGCATGAGAAAATGGACTAATTGCCAATCAAATTACTTTGCATTCTACAGTAATTCTGCTGCAGCATGCTGCAGAGTGCTACAAAATGCTGCAGAATTGGGTTTCATCCTGGCGAGCTTCACTGTATTTTTGCAAAGCTTGGGAAGAATCTGTAAGGGGTTCTAAACCTCCCCCTAGCAGTGCCACATAATCAAGGTTGTCGCACTTTCAGATTTTATGAGAAAATGGCCTAACTGTGGTATTTTGTGATGCAGATGAGGCCCTTTAGTACAGGTGCATGTCTACTTTTTTGGCCTTTATTTTTTTAGACACTTGTGGGAAAATCTTTCAGCAAGTAGTCATAAGGCAGGAAAACAGTCAGATGTTGCTCACACAAATGTACCAAATAGCCAGCAGAAAAAGGCCTGTCAATCTATCCAGTCTGCCCGATGCGAAGCTCATACATTTTATGATACATTGTGATGCACCCCCCCCCAACACCATTACCCTTCCATTGACTTTATCCCACCTCCTCTTAAATCCTCCAACTGTTTTCTGGTTTACTGCCCCTCCCCCACCTCGGTAGCATATTCCACCTTGTCACCACTCTCTCCGTGAAGATGCTACATTTTGCAAACTCTTCTGGATGCATCTGCATCTGTACCATATTCAGTGGCTCTGCATGCCTTGAAAATTTTAGCCCTTTAATAATAGAGTCACACTACTGGACTCCAAGTAATTTGTGTTTAGCAAGGATGTTTTCAGATGAATTGCCAACTAATGATGGGAAACATATATGCAAAGATTATTATTATTTTTTTTTTAATAAAACTTTATTTCTTGCAAATCTCACTATAAAGCTGTATGCCACAGGCTGTACACTGACTTATTGCTCTGATAAAATCAACACACTCTCACCATAGCATGAACCACACAAGTAAATAAAATTCTGTACTCCCACCTTCCACTGTATCTTTAAAAACATAACATACTCAGCTCTGCAGGGGAACAGACTTCTGGATATTTGTCACTGTTATGTGGCCTGCATTTGTAAAGATAAGAAGTCAATAACTGGTGAATTTTTTTTTAATTTTGATGTCATTTGGCACAGCTTGTTATTTATATGGTTGTAAAATTCAATTATATACCTGGTAACATTGATGGCAACACAGCGGAAAGATGACATTTAATTTACAGTAAATCATTTCAATTTGAAATAAACTGATCAATTTTTCATGGCTCTGATAACTGCATATCAAGGAAGTAGACTCTGCAATTATTGTTTGTCACGTAACTACTTAGCTTGTTAATGAGTTGCATCTTGAGGTTTTAAACTAACTTATGTTGTATCCTTCATGAGCTGATAGCAAGTCTTGTGTGGGTATTTTTTGTTACTTTCTGCAAGGCATTGAACTGACTAGATGCCAGTGAAAATGTTAGACATGGTGAACACACGACATGTACTATTATGCTACACTGTAAACCAGTGAAACATGTGTTGAGTGTCAGTTTACAGAATATGATGAGTTTAGCAGCAGAGAACACTAATAGATTTGCAGGCACAGAAAAAGAGCCTGCTGTAGTAATAAAGGTCTACAGTTAAAGCACATTGTTTACTGTACCCTAAAGAAATGGAAAATAGGTTTGTAATTTTCCTCACTGTATCAGTTACAACCCTTTCTATATCATGCCGGTTCAACCTAAGGGTTAGTTAAATATCCCGATCATGCTAGGAGAGTCTCTGTTCAGTTATCTGTGCCCTGACAAAAAAAAAAACAAACAGAAAAATAGATAACGTCCTGGTCTGAAACTGGAAACAAATTCAGTTTCATACATTCATTTGGATCAAATAACAAGCTTGACTAATATAAATGGAACAACGCAAAGTTAAGTGATCTTCATGATATTCATTATACAAAATCGATAAAATAATCTCTCTTAGTTCTGATTGTCTGAAAAGATGAATACAGTAGGATTGGCCAAGATAACATATCTTGCTGAAAGTATTGTGCTATGGTATGTCCTGATCTGGATTTCTTGAAAAGTGTTAACCCCATACATGGAGTGCAGGGTAGTATTGTAAAGTAAAATTTTGGTCTTGGCTAGTTTAGTGTTGAATATGTTTTTGGAAACTCACACTGGGTGGTACTGTACATACGAAGATGGAGTTTGTAGAAGCTCCTAAAGCAGCCACATGCTTAAACATTATAAGTGTCAACCTGGAGACAGGTGCTAGGGCTGCTATCTGTACAGGTGTGGTATATTGACCTAGAGGGGTGTTTACAGACCTCCAACACAGGGAGAGGAGTTGTATAAGGCACTTGGGGAAGCCATCATCAGGATGGTGAGTAAAGATAAGTACTGCTAATTGGGGAATTCGGTCTGCTAAATGTAGATTGGAGCCTTCCAGCTGCAACTTCAGTAAAGAGCAGGGCCATCATTGACTCCCTACAAAGGGATTTTCTCAGGCAGCTAGACAAGGAACCCACTGGTCATAGAGCAGAGCTAAATCAAGTGCTTACAAACTGGGACCACATTGCAAACATCACAGTGGGCAGTGCTTTAGGTGCCAGTGATCACAGCACAGTGTAGTTTAACATTATGATGAGAACAGAGGCAATCCACTTGAGGATGAGAGTCCTAGACATTAAGAGAGGGAACTTTAAAGAAATGAGAGACTGCCTGTGAAACTGCCTCATAGGAGACATATGGAGGACCCCCAGTTCCCTACAGCAATCAATCACTGCTGCATACAGGGTAAGAGGGAGCCCATCAATAGGACACCATTCCTGTAGGTGCTCCATAGAGTAGGCAAAATGTGGTCTGGGTGCTGTGTGATTCATATTTACACAGTCCCACTAAAACCAAACCCATGTAAATAAACTATTCCCTTCCACTACAATTAAACCAAAAACACCAGACTGCCATAAAAAAGTAAGTCACAAAATACAATTATCCTCCCCACTCCCAATTCTGATATTACCAATACTCCACTCAGAGTTGAACTCAGGAAAGACTGAGGTGATGGTTGTGGATCTGGGTCACCGGATAGGGGTGCTGGACGCTGGTCAGCTCACGGGCCTTTTTCTGGGGGGCTTCCAGCTCCTTAGCTCTGAACAGGTGCAGGACCTGGGGTGATGCTTGATGATGGGCTGACTCTGTGATCTCAGGTTTTGGCAGTCATCATATCATCCTTTTACCATCTGAGTAACATCACTAGGATCAAGCACCTTGTTCCGTCTGGTGACCTTCCTATGCCGATCCATGCCTTTGTGACCTCATGCCTTGATTACTGCAACTCCCTTTGCTTAGGCCTACCAGGGGTTGATATCCACTGCCTGCAGCTGGTGCAGAATGCTGCAGCCCAGTTGTTGACTGGGACTTCCCGGTCATGTCACATCACACCGGTGCTGCGTGAACTGCACTGGCTGCTGATTCAGTGGCGGATCACCTTCAAAGTTGGATTACTGACATATAAAGCCCTACACGGACTTGGCACAGACTGCCTGAAAGAGCTTCTGTCCCCTTATTGCCCCAAGCGATGGCTCCACTTGGCTGAAGAGGGGTTGCTAGAGATTCCAAGGCTATCTTTAAAATCTTCAGGGGCCCATGCTTTCATGTATGTGGCCCCAGCCCTTAGGAATTCTCTACCCCGCCAGCTTCAGGAGTGCGTGACCCTGGGTAGCTTTAATCAGGCACTTAAAACTTATTTATGGTGCCAAGCCTTTACCAGTTAATTATACCTAATAATAGATTTTACCGATTATCTTTTAAACTGCTGTTTTATGCCATTGTTTTTATTAATCTTTTTGTAAAGCACTTTGACAATTTTGAAAGGCGCTCAATCAAATGCAGCTATTATTATTATTATTCACTCACCTAATTGAACCTATTACACTTTACAAGCAAATAAGAAATAATTTAACTTAAACAATCACACACAACAATCACTGCTACTTTAAAAAACAAACTCCATCAATGTTGACAAATAAAATAAATACACAGTCAACAGGGCATATAAAATTAGCTATCAACATTAATTTGCCAGTTCTAGAACAATTTAAGTAGCATCAAGTCATAGTGAGCCGCTTAGGGCAAAATAAGATAAAACTTCAAGTTCAGGGCAAAATAAGATAAAACTTCAACTTTGGACTGCTTGAACAATTCTTTGGTAAACTCTAGCCAGTACATTGCACATACTCTTACAGCATCAGGTTCAAACAGAAAGTTAAAGAGTGGATTTACTAACCAGGGCTAGCCCAGGCCTTAGAACAATAACTACAGTACTTCCCTCATCAATTGGCCACTTCACTAGACTTTATTTGCCCCAGACTCCAAAGACTGCTCTCTCACCGCAGGTCTGTACTGGATCCTGATATGAAAAGAAAGATTGTTTCTTATCAGGATGAGCCACAGATACCTTTACCCAATAAAGTTCTGCTTCAGTTGATGGTCTGGCTTCCCAGATCTGGGTTTGCAAGATCTTCTTCAGGGAAACCCAGAGACCACTTCTGTCTGCTCCGCAATTTTTCTCCGACTGTAAAAACAGGCTGAACCTTGAAAATCTGAAACACTTACAGCCCCACAAAGAATGGGGTAGCAAGGGGATGTCTACCGGACTGAAAACTGTGATTTAGGACACTGTCCTACATGCTGGGCCATTGGAGATCTAAGAGCTCAGTTCCAGGCAGCATGGGCAGAGATTGCACACCTCAAATTGCATATTCAAAAGGAAATGTATTATAAGAACCACCCGGCATTTCCCCTACATCCAACAGAAGCACCTCGACTGCAGAGGGTAGTTGGTCCGGGAGGTTGGCAGGTGGTTAGGAGGGGCAAATCAGGTGCCCCATCACTCAGTGCTCTCCAACATAGCACCTCCACAAACCATATAAAAACTACAAACAGGCATCCGCCTCTATCTCCGAAATCAAACAAAGGGGCAGAGGACACTGCAGAGCAGGACACTGCAACACAGAAGCCAGCACAACAAAACTCACCCAAAACAGGAATCAAAACAAAAAAAGCAAAAAAGGAAATCCAAAAAACCTCTGATCATAGGAGACTCCATGATTCGGGGAGATGATATGTATCTCCAGCCAGGGATAATGGTCAGATGCCTCCCAGGTACATCAGCGTGGAGAGGCACTGACCTCATTGCTAAAATTGTTCAGAAAGCAGGAGAAAACATTGATGTCCTGGTATACATAGGGACTAGCGATCTCGCCAGACGGTTAGTTGTGGAGACCAGGGAACACCTGACCAGGCGGGGTGACAAACTATCATCTATTTCATCCGGCATCTCCTTCTCTGAGATCCTGCCAGTCTGGGAGAGGGGGGCAGATGGATGGAAGGTCAGAGAAGAGGAGATAGAGGAGCTAAACATGTGGCTCAAGGGCTGGTGGCAGGAAAAATGACACAAATTTGTAGGGAACTGGCAACAGTTTTGGGAGCGAAAGTTCTTTAAATTTGATGGATTGCATCTGACTAAAGGAGGGAGTCAGTGCATTCTTTGCAGAATATTTAAACTAGCAAATGGGGAGAGGAGTGCAGAAATCCATATGTCAAATGGGAAGAACACCCCTCCCCCCTCAGCTAGTGGTCAAGCAGGAGTTCAACATGTTTGTAGTTCATTTGCATCACCAGGTAAGGAAAAAGGTCCAGCTCTCCATATGACACACAAGGGAAGTGCCAGACGTCACCCAACAACTGACACACTGAAATCTGGTCAATGGAAAATAATGTACACAAATGCTCGCAGTCTGGGAAACAAGGTCCCAGACCTGCAGGCAATAATGACAGAGGCTAAACTGGACATAGTAGCCATTAGCGAGACATGATTTACCAGTAACCACACTTGGGAGACTTCAGTACCTGGAAACAGGAAATGGGACAGCCATAAGAATTGGGGTTGTGTACAGGCATCCAGACCAGGGGGAGGACATAGACACATTACTGCTAGAAGATATACAAAACATGACAGCTAAAGGGGAGGTTCTGATAATGGGAGACTTCAACATGCCAGATACAGATTGGTCAATACCAGCAGGAACATCTGCCAGAGCTAGGCACATGGTGGATTCCTTGCAGGGGAAGGGACTCAAACAACTGGTACAACAACCCATAAGAGACAGGGCTATCCTAGATCTAGTACTGACTAACAGGAAAGGATCACAGATCTCCAGGTAGAAGGTCACCTGGGGGCCAATGACCATCACATGGAACGGTTCAATTAGGCCACTAGAACTAAATCATCCCATTCCATGGCAAAAATATGGGACTTCAGAGGAGCTGACTTTAATAAGATGGCCAAAAGAGTTAAGCTAGCCCTGGAAAAACGAAATACAGGTGAGGGGGTACAGGCAAAGTGGGCAAGTATTAAAGATGCAATACTTGAAGCAACATCCCATTGTGTTAGAGAGAAAAGGAAGTGCAAAAGAAGAAGGAAACCACATTGGTTCTCAAAAACAGTAGCAGAAAACATCAGAGCCAAAAGGCTGGCCTTCAGGAAATATAAGGGAATACAGCAGGATGAAGACAGGTAGGCATACCAAACTTCCCTAAGGGAATCAGGGAAGGCAGTAAAGCAGGCCAAGGCCCAAACCGAGGAAACACTAGCACAAACAGTCAAATAAGATGACAAGATTTTCTATTGATACATTAGTGAAAGGAGAAAGTCCAGAAGGGGTATTGCTAAGATCAAAGGAGATAAGCGGGCAGGTGAGAAGGAGGAGGAGGACCATGTAAAAGCATCTATCCTAAATAGACACTTCTGCTCAGTATTTGCTGAAGAGAAGGTAGGGCAGGGCCCACAGCTCAGCACCGTGGACACAGGGGGGAAGGAGGTGTGCACTAGTCCCTTCACAAAAGAAAGGGTCCTACAATAGCTCAATAAGCTCAGGGTGGACAAAACAATGGGACTTGATGGCATACATCCCAGGGTACAAAGAAGCTCAGGATGGAACTAGCAGAGCCATTAGCAGAACTGTTTAGTGAGTCTCTGAGCACAGGAGAGGTCCCAGAAGACTGGAGAAGAGCTCATGTGATCCCGCTCCACAAGAGTGGTAGTAGGGAGGAGGCAGGGAACCTCAGACCAGTCAGTCTTACCTCAGTAGTGGGCAAGATTATGGAGGCACTCCTTAAGGAAAGGATAGTGCGACACTTGGAATCCATAGGAGCACAGGATCCAGGACAGCATGGGTTTACAAAAGGAAGGTCCTGTCAAACTAATCTCATAGATTTCTTTGACTGGGTAACCAGAGTGGTGGACCAAGGGGGAGCAGTTGATGTCGCCTACTTTGACGTCAGCAAAGATTTTGATACTGTTCCACATAGAAGATTGATAAATAAGCTGGGTAGGCTTGGGGTGGGTCAAAAGTTGGTCAACTGGGTGGCAAACTGGTTGACGGGCAGAAAACAGAGAGTAGTGATAAACGGTATACAGTCAAAAGAGATGCAAGTCACAAGTGGGGTACCTCAGGGATCAGTCCTGGGACCAGTCCTCTTCAATATCTTCACCAGTAACATTACAGATGGACTAGAGGGTAAGGTGTATCTGTTTGCAGATGACACCAAGATCTGCAACAGAGTAGATGATCCAGATGGGGTGGGTAGAATGAGAAGAGATCTGGATAAACCAGTAAAATGGTCAGAAGAGTGGCAACTGGAGTTTAATGCAAAGAAGTGCAAGATCATGCACATAAGGAAGAGAAACCCTGAAGCCACCTATGGGCTGGGAGAGGAGTTGCAGGCAGTCACAAAGGAAGAAAGAGGCTTGGGCATCATCATCGCTGATGACCTGAAATCATCCAAGCAGACCACTAAAGCAGTAGGTATGGCTAGAGGGATGTTGAGGTGTATTAGTAGGGGTATCACAAATCAGAAAAGGGAGGTAATAATCTCTCTTTACAAGACACTGGTTAGGCCCAATCTGGAGTACTGCATGCAGTACTGGAGGCCACACCTTCACAAGAACATTAACCAAATTGAGGCAGTCCAGAGAAGGGCAACCAAAATGGTGCAGGGACTGCATCAGGAAAGATATTTATTTATTTATTGAGAACTAGGATTAAACACCTTTGAGCTGGGAGCTCATTTACAAAGGTGCTGCATCAGTGGGAGGGAAGACAGTATTACAAAGGATTATACAACAGAGAGTATAAAACATGGACAATAATTACAGTGGTTTATACAAGCAGGTTTATACATATAAAACATAACAATAAAAGGTAAGATACCCTCAGTATACGTATATAGTAAGTAGGCGGAGAGAATAGTGGGAGGTAGGCAAAAGGAGTTAGAGAGGGGCTAAGGTGGCAGTGGGTAGGGGAGGGTGGTGAGAGTGAGGTGAGAAAGAAAGTGGCAGCAGTCATAGACATTGTCAAAGTGAGAGGGTGTGGGGGAGTGGGAAGTGGGTAGAAGGCGGCTTGTGGCCATACCAGTGCAGCGAGCTGCTGAGTGGCAGGGCAGTAGGGGGTGGGAGGGAGTGAGGTGGGAGGGTAGAGGTGGCAAGGGACCATGCCAATGCAGGGAGCCACTAAGAGGCAGGGCAGAGACTACTGGCAATAGGGACTAGTGGTAGCAGTCACAGGTGCTGGATGCAGAGAGATGTTGGCGTAGCAGTCTTTTAAAAGGGCTCAGAGTAGGTTGGTTGGAGATGTCCCAGCTGAAAGCATTAAACCAGAGGGGTGCTCTGTAGGCAAAGGAGCATTGACCCTGCATTGTTTGAAGCTGAGGGACATGGAAGAGGTGAGTGCTGGTGCTTCTTGTCCATTGCGAGTTGCTGCTGTGAGGTTGAAGCAGGTTAGCTGTGTCATGGGGAAGGATACCAAGTAGAACATTTTTGGCCAGCAAACAGGTTTGGTAGTGTAACCTCCCACTGAGTTGGACCCAGCCCGTTTAAGCATAGAGGTCACAGGTATGGATGAGATGTCCGGCCCCTGTGAGCAGTCTGCAGGCCTTGTTCAGTGCAACTGATATTCTGCGGAGAGCGGTGTGGCAAGCAGCACCATAGATAGCCAAGCCATAGTCTACAACAGAAAGGGTGGAGCTGTTGATGATTAGACTAAGGGCATCTGAAGCGAGACAATGCTTGTGCCTGTGGAGGAGAACGATTTTGTATTTGACAGTCCTAGAAACATTGCTGATGTGCTGGTCATAGGCTAGATAGCTGTCAAGTGTGACCCCAAGATATTTAAAGTGCTGGGTATGTTCAAGCAGAGCTCCAGAGCGGGTACTGATGTTAACAGCGTGGGACTTGTGCTTGTTCCAAGTGCTGCAGAACATCATGGCCTTGTTTTTTTTTCTGTTTAGGATTAGTTTATGATTTTGGAACCATTCCTCAACAATCCCAAAGCCATGTTGCAGATTGCCCTCAAGTTCTTCTGGGTCTGGGCAGCTTGTGAAGATTACTGCATCATCTGCATAGAGTAGCATCTGTTGTGGGCAGTGGTGAGGTAGATTGTTGAGAAAGATACTGACAAGGAGCAGTGCCAATTTGGAGCCTTTGAGGGGACACCAGATCTTACAGGCAGATGGTCGGAGAGGACATTGTTGATTTTCACCCTTTATGTACGTTGTCCTAGGTAGCTTTTGAACCAGAGAGTTGATTCTGTGGAGAGGCCAATGGAAGTTAATTGGTTTAGGAGGAGGGAGTGGTGGACAGTATCAAAGGCCTTTGACAGGTCAATGGAGACTGCCCCTGCTAGGGTTCCTTGGTCCAATGACCAGTGTATGAAACCAGTGAGTTCCAGTAGTGCCATAGAGGTACTATGGCCTTTATGGAAGCCACGCTGCTCAGGGCATTGGATTGAGTATTTTTCAAGGTATTCGACTAACTGGTCAGCCACTATGTGTTCTAGTGCTTTGGAGAGTGGTGGCAAAATTGAGATAGTCCTTTAGTTTGACAGCTATACCCTGTCTCCATTCTTGTGTACAGGAGTCACGATGGCCGATTTTCACACCTGTGGGAATTGTGATCGGCAGAGTGACAGGTTCAGGATCTTAGTTATGGGGAGGAGAACTTCTTCAACAGTGAGTGCAACAAGTTTGAGGTCCAGTGTGTCTGCGCTTTGTCATGATTTCCCAAGCACTTTGCGAAGGTATTTTCTGACTCGCGAGGGGGTTAGCTTCTTGAAGTAAAAAGGGGGGGCAGACAGATGATAAGCATCAGTAGTAGAGGTGTTGGAGTGTGCTGAGTCCTCAAAGAAGTCTGGGTGGAGTATCCTGGAGAGGTCCGAGAATGCTTCATTGAAGGCATTGGCTAAAATTCGAGGGTCCTGGGTAGGGGTACCCTGAATGTTGATCAGGTTTGGTGATGACTTTACATCCTTCCCAAAGACTTCCTTCATATTGGTCCAGAAATGTTTTCAGTCACCCCAGGAGGCAGTAAGCAACTCCTTGTGGTGGTTTGATTTAGCCTGGTGTATTTCCCAAGTGCAGGCATTTCTAGCTTGCTTGTAGGCTAGTATGGCTGAGGGTTTACCCGACTCTCTGGCTAGGTGCCAGAGGTGATCACGCTTCTTCAGTTTGCTTCTGAGGTCAGATGATAACCATGGGTTAACTGACCCCAGTGCTTTGACCTTTCTGAGGGGTGCATGCAAGTCACAGACTTTCGTGAACTGTTGGATAAAGTATTCCAAGGCAGTATTGACTTCAGTTTGTGACCAGTTGGTGTTGGCAAGATCATGTTTCAGGGACTCAAGATGCCCATGCTTTAGTATCCTACTAAAGGTGAAGCAGGGAGGTGGCTTGAAGAATTTGTTAGTCCAGCTGCAGGAGACTGGGGAGTGGTCACTAATAGCATCCGGGTGCACTATCACATTGGTGAGTCATTCTGGATTGCTAGAAAGTATCCAGTCTAGCAGGGTGCTGGTGCCCATTTTGTAGTTAACCCTGGTGGGGGAAGAGACAAGCTAGGTGAGGTGGACTCCAGTGATAGCGTCCCTGTATGGGCCTGCATCAGGTGAAAGCCAGTTGACGTTAAAGTCACCTAGTAAGATGGTCTCAGAGTTAGAGTGCAGGCCATGGATGAAGTCCAGAATACCCTTGAAGCCCCTCTTGTGATCATTAGGGAGAACATAGGCACAGCCAATAGTTAGGGCTTTGTTGTGTGCCCTGAGTAAGGCTTTGATTGCTAGAGCCTGGGCATTAGGTACTAGGTCCGCCTAGGGGAGGACATGCCCATATGAGGACAGATTAAGTGGAGCTCAATATGTATACCCTAGAGCAAAGGAGGGAGAGAGGTTATATGATCGAAACATTCAAACACCTTAAGGGCATTAACAAGGTGAAAGAGTCTAACATGTTTCAATATAAGAAAAATAGCAGGACAAGAGGACACAGCATGAGATTAGAGGGAGGCTGATTAAGGGGTAATGTGAGGTAGTTCTTTTTCACAGAAAGAGTGGTGGATGCATGGAAACTGCCTACCTCAGGAAGTGGTGGATATAAATACAGTGCAGGGCTTCAAACAGGCATGGGATAGGCATAAGGGAGCAATACAGATGAGTATGAATAGATAGGCCACTGACAGAGCAAAGGTCAATGGCACATTCATAAGGCAGAAAAAGAAATGGGCAGACTGGATGGGCCTTGTGGTCCTTATCTGCTGTCAATGTCTATGTTTCTATGACCTTAAAGTACTATGGCCAAGGCCACTAGTTTTCATTTTTACCAGCGAACCTGGTAAAATTCTGAAAATGTGTCTGCCTGCATATTGGCAAAAACAAGGAATTTGACAGAATTTGCATTTCATACCAAATCAGTAAATCTACAAAACTTGTATTTTTTTACAGTTACTTCCTGTATGATTTTTAATTTGCTTCATTTAATGCTCTGTATATAAAGCCTTCTTTTATTCTGACCATTTATGCGCATGCTAAAAGAATTACAGTAGAATCCCAGTAAAATCTGGAAATTAGACTAACAATCACTGGTGCAGTTCCCAGAATTTCATGTCTTGAAAATGGAATTTCAATATTTTAATCACTATAAATCAGTGGCCTTGCCTATGGTCCTGCACAGAACCAGTGGCAATGGAGCTCTTCCAGTCTGTGACTCGGTTGCCCCAAACACTGCTCAGCTACCACTTAACCACAGCAAGGTCAAATCTAAATGCAGTAAGCAAACTTTATGAAAACTCCACAAAAATATTAGGAAATGTCCAACATCAGCATCCTAGGTATAGTAAGGGTGCCATGCAAACACCCCTGTGACAAAATTAAAATAAAATAAAATACAAACCCTGCCTACCTCACTACACAATCCCTAACTAAACTAAAAAAAAAAAAACAGGTATTTTCCTGCTGTATGACACTGTTTGGAGGCAAAAAAGGTGTTTTTTTAGCACCAAAAATAAATGTTAAAAAGACAGCTCACTCAGAGCCGATTTCATGGACCACCCAGCATGGCAGTCATCTTTCTAAAGAGATAAGTTGGAGTTCAGCATAGATTGGAGTTTAAGCATGGTAACGGTGCACAACACCAGCCCAAACATGTATGTGCATGGCGCAGTGTTATTCACAAACATACATGAATAGGTTCATTTAAAGTTCCCATCATCCACCCCCAAAGTGGTACCTTAGGTTGCTTCTGGCCTGTTTTTCAAATGTTCCATCATGTCCCTTACAGGCCTCTCTGGTAGTCCAGTGGTCCCCCATTGAATTCTCCATTTAAATCCAGTCCCTGTTAATCTAGTGGATCTCCCCTCTGTAGCCCAGCTCATACGTCGCACATATAACAAAATTTGTCTCACAATGCTCACAGTTCCCTTACCCCAGTGTACACCCATGCAGTACTCCAATGGTCCAAAATTGTCAAGTTTTATATGCGGTAGTTGGGGACCATCACAAAAATGCTTCGACAGGTGCACCAAGAAAAGGTGATCAATGTGAATGATACTGTGTGACATTTACATGCCAACTCCACCCCTTTCATGCTCCAGCACACTTTGATGTGCACTGACATGGAGGGGCCCTCTAATCCATTCTGAGTATGCTACAAGGGGTCCATTTGCAAAAGCAGTCTGTACCTATTTTGTGACTATATCTTGTGACAGAGATTGGGACCCATTATTTCTTTCTTATGGTGTACACTTCCTGTCCTTATCATGGGCCAGTCCCACATCAATAACTCCTTTCCATTTAAAACATAAATTAAAGTGGACTTGGTTAAAAGGCATTATTAAAACTTTAATACTCAAAGCCAACTGTGTCACAAATGGACTCAGCAGGTCAGGCCCTCTGGTCCCACAATGCCAACTTCAGAGTGCGATAGTGTGAACAGATAACAGACAGGGTAACTCTCCTGTCTGCTTTTGGGTCTGAATCACCTTTAATCTCAAGTTCTGGGGGGATTCAAACTGGGAATCTTATGCTAGTGTACCCAATGCACAGGTTCATATACGTACCCTCTTCAGGGATTGCGGTACAATCTTTCGCCAGGGGCACCAAGCCAGTCTTCCAAAGTGAACCCTTGTAACTGTATAAGACCTTAGGTATATTCCTACTGTTTTACTCAAGCTCAGTAACACCATCAAGCTCTTGAACAGTTGTCAGACTTAACCATCCATATGTCACATGCAAAAAAAAAGAACTGGCAGACACCCAGGCAGTCTTTTAAATAAAAGGTACTTTACTAAAAGATGATAAAAATATGAAAAAATGTAAATACAGAACAATATATCAAAGAGCTCACAATCACATAAAAGATCAAAGGAAAAGTACAAAACATAAACTCCTACCACAATACATTTAAACCTTTTCTATCTAATGTATTGCCTCTGTAAGTGCCTATAAAATTAAATCACAGAGCTGTGTCTCTCTAGAGTCTTAAGATGGTATATCTCTCAAAAAGTTCAGACACAAGTATTAGTTTAACTCTGTCTCTCCACACTCCTTCTGTGAGTCATCTATTTCCTCCTTTTAGAATACAAAAACATGCAAACATGATGTACTATCAGGAGGTATATTAAATAAGGTGACATCAGCAAAAACTAATTTCTCAAATTATGAGTCTTTGATCCCCCAGTTCACTTGAGGTTTACAACCCTGCAGTCTGTCACCTAGGTGTGATATAGCCAACAGAAATTTGTTAAATGATGTCCTGTCCTGTCATAAAATGTATATTTTAGTTTCCCAACTTCAAAGCATGAGGTCATAAAAAGGCCATACAATGCAATTTCTCAAGGAAGTCAATTATATTACAGAGATCCTGGTCAGTTTACCTATCCTGTAGCTTCACTGAAACCTGGGGGGGGGCACCCATGGAAGCCCAGACTGTCTTTTGTGAAACAATCACATACTATATTTTTTTATATTACAAATATCATACAATAATCATAACCAGCTGGCCAAGCAACACAAACTGTACTTCAAATTTCCTCTTGAAGGAGATTACTGTTCTGGACCATTATTGTGTAATTTTACATAATGTGTAGATCTTTTGTTGTCTTTTTATGTTTGTAAATGAAAACTGAAATTTGTGCTTCAAGCCCCTGCCATGTGGGGTACCCCAGGGCTTGATCTAGTTCCCATGTTGTTTGTGGTGTACATGCTCCTGCCAAGGGACATTATAAGATGGTATGGGCTCAATTTTCACTGCTGTGCAGGTGATTCTCAGCTATACCTGCCTTTTGCACCCGAATAGCAGGAGTCAGTCTTGGTGTTTAACATTTCCCTCACTGAGATCCAGAGCTGGATGAAAGCCAGTTGGTTGAAGCTGAATCTAGACAAGACTGAGACACTGGTGCTGGAACCTGGATGCCAGGGGGTGAGGGGGTAATCTGGTCAGGTCTGTGGGCTATGGCTTGGAGATTCCCAGCTGCTCACCTCAGATCAAGTAAAGAATCTTGATGTTGTTTTGGTCTGTGGTCTGACACTTAGATGGCAAGTGTCAGCCATGGTTCAAACCTCATTTTACCATATGAGGAACATCACCAGGATTAAACATCTGATCCCCCAGTGATGTGCTAGTTCTGGTTCATACTTTCTTGACCCTTCGCATTGATTACTGCAATGCCTTATACCTAGGGCTCTCAGTGGTAGATCTTCACCACCTGCAGCTAGTGCATAATGCAGCAGAAGGTTGATGACTGGCCTTTCTAGGTCTTGTCATATTACACCTGTGCTCCACTATCTGCACTGGCTGCTGGTTAGGTGGTGGATCTCCTTCAAGGTTGGTTTGCTGACCTATAAAGCCCCACTCAGGCAGGGGCCTAGCTACCTGAAAGACCTCCTTCATTCCTACTGCCCCACCTACCCTCTCCGCTCTATTGATTAGGGATTGCTGGAGATTCTGATGGTCGGTTACAAATATCTGGTGCCTGCACTTTTGCACATGCAGCACTGACCCTCTGGAATTCCCTACCTCATGTCATCAGAGAAAGCCTGACAGTAGACCAAGTTAAATGGGAGCTTAAAATCTACTTGTTTAGACAAGCCTTCCAAGGTTATGTTTAATATTTATTGCAGATAATTATTTTAAATGGTGTTTGTCATATGTATTGTATTTTAAATTGTTTTAAATAATGTGATGTAAAAGTGCACTGAGGCACAACTGAGAAGTGTGCTATACAAATAAAGTTGAATTGAGTGGAATTGAATTGAAAGCTGTATTCAAAGGCTGTTTTGGATGGGGTGCAATTATTTCATTTTATTTTTCATTTTTATTCAGGATTAGACCCATTGAGCAGAGTTAATTTACAATGGAGGCCCAGTTCAAAAGACAACACAGGTTACACATGCATTCAGTTCAATTTAGTTTACAAAAAAGCATATACTGTAAGTATGTAAACTGTAAACAAATAAATAAAAAATTAATATAACTATGTTCTTTCATAGCTCATAATACATATACAGATAAAATATAACACTAGAAAACTCAAAAAATCAACAGTTGGCCAGAGAAGAAAGGTACCAAATTTTAAAAACAGAAATTAATGATATTGTTATTGTATGGGAGTTTATTCAGTTTGAAAATTTCTAAAAAGTTGGAAACACACATGTATATAGTAGTTTTTGATTTTATCATGATTTGCTGTATTTGAACAAACAAACAAACACTGTCACAAATAAGCAGACAGTGTGCTGCAGCCAGTGCTACAGTGCTTAGTATTTTATTTTTGTTTGTTTAGTGCGGCCTTAGGAAACAAAGCAACTTATGAGTAGGTTCAAGTTATACCTAGTTACATCATGTTGTTAAAGTAAAAACATGAAGTTTATCAGGCACAGTAGGAGTCTTTTGTCATTGATACAAATAAATGTAATTACTTTTGGGTCATGGGGAGTTGGAACAAGCAGACATTCGTATGGTATGTGGTGAAGGGAATTGTGAGTAATGATATTCAGTTTTTCCCAAGGATGGAACCAAGTTCCATCCATGCTCAAGTGTTTCAGAGAGTGTCTTGTACAGGATACCGTTTAGTAGTAAATCTTGAGTCATAATGTAGGCCATGTAGAACAACTATAGACATGTGTTTTACCCATGTTGGGGCAAATCAATGCCCTTCAGCTACCAGCAATTATTCTTGGACACTACAGACATTAGAGAGTGTGGAACTATTTCCTAGAATGACCAAGGTTAATAATGTTCCCACAGTTCCTTTCTTGTATTGCAATGGTTCCTTAAGGTCAATTAGCCATGACCTTGCCATAATGGTATTCTCTGTAGTACTGGCCAAACCTCTTCAAGTAAAGTGACATCACACTAACAATCCTAGTGAGGCTGAAAGAGAAGTGTAGCTGCTCTTTTTGACTTTTATGACACCAGAGTAAAAGATGCACATAGCTCTCGGCTCCTTTCCATAGGAGGACAACTACAGTGGTGTAGGGTCTGGATCAAAAGCCCTATGGGGAGAGACTACAGGTCCTCAATATGTACACCCTGGAACAGAAGGAGGAGAGGAGGAATGTGACAGAAACCTTTAAATACCTCATGGTGGTAAATAAGGTAAAGGAGGGAGTTTTTTCAAAACAAAAGATGCTTACTAAAAAGTGGACATGCTATTAAGCTGAAGGGGTAGATTCAGGAGAGATGTTAGGAAGTACTTCTTCACAGAAAGAGTGATGTCAAGCAGGGCTGGGACATAATGAAGGGAATAGTGATTACCAGTGGTGACATGACCTGGGAGGAGAATAGAGAGATATTGGGGAGGGTTATCACTTTGGAGTATCAGTAGGTTCGACAGAATATAGGGAACTTGGGCAGACTGGATGGATCTCTGGTCTTTTTTCCATATAGATTTTTGTCTTCTGGGAACCCTGACAGGGGACTGTGGTCCTCCTCATGGAGGAACTCACTTCTCTGGTCCCACGTGTCCCCACTCTTGCCAACCCCTGAAATTCCCCTGCAGATTCCCCCCCCCCACGACAGGGACAAGGAGGAGGGCACAGCCCCCCCTTCACAGAGACCCAATCCAGACACCAGAGTCAGCTCTCAGGGATGCGGGGCCATCATGGTACCCTTCTAGCCTCTTTTTTCATTTTCTCTCGTCCCCGCCTCCCCATTGATGTAATGATGTTGGCACTTGCCTCCCTGCCCATATTGCCCTCCAGCCGCTGCCAGAGGACAATCAATGAGTGGGACAACAGGTCTCCCTACCACCGAGAGAGAAGAGCAGTCCTCTGGATGCTCAATCCTTTCTCTCCCCAGCTGACACCTGGTGACCCAGGCTCATTCCCGAACCCGGGTCACCCACGTGGCATGCGATGTAGTGACCAGCACCTCAGCCTCCAGTGCCACTGGGCCAGCACTTTTGTCTATGTTTCTATGGTGAATTCCTGGAGCAGCCTTCCAGCGGAACTGGTGGGGGGCAAAAACAGTGGTGGGGTACAAGAATGTATGAGATAAGCACATTGGAATCATAGTGGAAAGGAAGGGCAGAGGGAGAAAGAGCTGTAGATTGGGCACGGTCTGCTGTAATAGTGTAGTTAGGGATGGGCCAAGCGGTCCATATCTGCCATCAAATTCTATGTTTTTGTGTTTGCCTTGTTAATTAGATAGCAGCTCTTTTGCACTATGCACTGCAGAAGAAATGTCTATTCTTGGCTGGTTGTTCCTTGCAGTATCTTTTTTTTGATCACTGCTAAACATGTATTATGAAACTTGAAAAAAAAGGACAACTAAGAGGAGCTATGATTTCAGTTTTAATAATCGTAAAGGGACTGGATGTGGTGGATCAAAGGAAACCTTTCAGTTTGGTAAGTTAGGGCAGTTGAACTACAGGGCATGCTCTATGCTTAGAGGAATGGAGTTAGGGGTAATGTGTAGAAGCATTTTTTACACACAGAGAGGTAAACCTCAGCAACAATAGGACACACAATTTCTGTGCATACAAGCACTGCAGCTTGCATGGTCTGAAGACTGTAACTCAAGACAAACATAGTTAGACAGCACTCAGTTCGGAAAAAATCTCAAAAAGTAGTCAGACACAGTGATTAGTGGAAATAACTCTCTCTGTTTACTACAGCCAAACAACATAAAGTACAGCACCTCAAGAACAAGCTTTCAATGGAAGCAGTGCAAGTAGGGCGTACTGAGTCTTTTAAACTCAGTATGGGTGGCGGGATGGGGGGGTGGCATTGTGGACCAGCTGGGGCCCACAACACCATTCCCCATCCTGCCCCCCCACAAAAGCCCAGAGCAGCCCAAATCCCTTCTGTAGGGGCCTGAAATCAGCTCCACTACTAGGAGGAGGAGCGGACTGACTGAATGAATGAGTGTTTGCTTGTATAAGAATGAGAGTGCACATCAGTGGGCCTGCCAGCTGAGGAGGTGAGTGGAGGGCTGAGCCGGTGGCCCCTTGTGGTCAGGGACAGGGTGGGGGTTGGGGGGATGAGTGGTGACTTGGGGTTGGGGCACTACCTGATGGAATGGGGATGCGGGGGGGTTCCACTAGACACCAGGAATTAATTTGCCTTTTAAAAATTGAAAGTGATGATGAGTGGGTGGGAGGCGGGGCACTAGACACCAGGTAGTTTTCTGGATTGTCAAGGCCAGTGATAGTTGGGGTGGGGGGGTTCCACTGGACACTAAGGATTGTTTTTTATTATTGGGGCTGGGGATCAGTGGGGTTGGGGTCCACAAGACACCAGGGATTTGGACCATGTGATCGGTAGAGTGGGGGAGTTCCACTAGACACCAGGGATTTTTATGGGTTTGGTGGGGTGATGAGTGGGGGCAAAAGTGTGAAATTTTGCATGCGAAATTCCACACTTTAACCTTTGATCCACGCTACGTGAAATGGTGAATTTCACGAATTTCAAGGATTGTGCTCCATGAATTGAGCTCAATTCATGAAATTCTCTGTGTATCGAATTTTGCCAGTTTCACCCACCTCTAACAGAGAGTAACATTATTGGGTGCAATGTTTGATTTATTGGGGGAATGGTGGTCTCTGAGTGGTTTTTGGTTTCTTGTAATATAATATTAAATGTTGTAGCTACCCGGACAAGAGAACTTGAACATGATGACCCCCCCCCCGTAGTTATTTTTAGCCTTTTATCCTAGCATTTCCTATGTTACTATAACATGTTTATTTTTTATTTTTCTGTAGTCACACCTTTGGTTTGATAAATGTAAGCTGAAGAGGTTGTAGAGAAATATAACATATATTACAGATAATGCATCAGGTATAGATAGCGAGCGGTAGTATATCTCATATTATGCGATGGCAAGAATATTTCTGGGATTCTGATTGGTCAGTGTGCCCCTGAACCAGTGATGCTATCCGACAATAACATTGCTGGATCAACTCCAGACACACACATGATCTTACATTTAAACAGCCTGTTTCATATCACTACTCACATTCTCACCCCAGACTTGCTTTACTCTGTTTTTCCGCCTCTCATTATTCTTCACTGATGGAGGTGCTGTAACAGTGCTGCAGATGCTTGACATGATTTGCATTAAAAAAGGGTAAGTAAAAAGAAAACAATGTTGAGACTCCAAACAGCTTTACTTTTCCTTGCTCGACACCACGATCATGATGGTGTGTGCACACTTCAGTGCCACATTCTACACTCGCCGAGCAGTTCGACAGCTACAGTAACAAAGAGGCATGATATTATAAAGCAATTTAAATTTAAAAAGTGTTAAAAGTGAAATAAAGCCCACTTCAACAGTACAGCAGTACAGAAGTATGGGTGCGTGAACGGTTGGAGAGGGGAATTGATAAGGAAGATAACAGCACCCAGGAAAGTGAAACAAGGAAAAAACGTAGGTAACTAGACAGGAAAGATCATTCAGGCAGCAGCTCCACCAAGTGGTGAAAACACATACTGTGGAATTTTTTTGTAAACATATACTGTAGTTGCACACACAAAAATCAAAGAAAAAGTGCTTACAAATTTATTTTTTTATCTTTTCTTTTTTATTTACAAATGAGCCATTGTGTAATAGCAATAAGGCACTCCAGGGATGTGTGTTATTGTATAGTTGGATGTTGAACACACTCAGCATGTGGCCCTGCTTCAACCCACCCAAGTCATAATATTATTACACAACACACACCCTGTCAGCCAGGATATCATCAGTCATCAAAATCAAAATGGATCCATTTCATAGCAATAATATACTCCTAGGTGTGTGATATCATGCAATAACATCACTTCTCAGGTGGATGAAGTCACTCTGCCTGTGGCCTCGTGTCTCACAATGCACCTGAGGCAAAATCCATATTGCACACCTTGTATTATTACGTAATTAACAAGCATTTGTCAATGCCAAATGTTCGCTTGCAGGTATTTGCAGTGGTGTTTGGCACGTATGGTGCTTTACCCTACTGCCCTGTGCGATTGCTGGTATTTGCACAATAAAATTTCAGCATGACCTTTTTGTTACCCCTATTGCACGCTACATAGGCGGAAACATGTTTTGGGCAGGATGTGAAAAATGACAGCTGTACTGCTCATAAGGAAGTGTGGTAAAATGGCAATGTTGAAAATCTGGAGTGGAAATATTGAAAATTCGCAAACCTACAAGCGTGCATGGGAACTGTGCAACACACGCTCGTAAAACAGTCATTGTTAGGAATTATTTCACCAAATTTTCAACATTGGCATTTTAAAACCTCTGCTAATGAACAGTGTCACTGTAATTTTCTTACTGTGTCCCATACATTGATTTCGCACACCGACTGCATTGTGCATTACCATGGGTGGAAACACGTTTTGGGCAGGATGTGAAAAATGACAGCTGTACTGCTCATAAGGAGGTGTGGTAAAATGGCAATGTTGAAAATCTGGAGTGAAAATATTGAAAGTCGCAAACTTACAAGCGTCGTAGGAACTGCACAATACGCTAACGTAAAACAGTTATTTTAGGAATTTGTTCACCAAATTTTCAACATAGCCATTTAAGATCTCTGCTCATGAACAGTGACACTGTGATTTTCTTAATGTCCCATACACTGAGTTCGACAGCGACTGTGCCACTGTGCGCTACGTATGGAAACATGTTTTGGGCAAGATGAAAATGACAGCTGCACTGCTCATATGAGGTGTGTTAAAATGGCACTGTTGAAAATGTGGAGTGAAAATATTGAAAATTTACAGACTTACGAGCGTGCATAGGAACTGTGCAATGAACACTCGTAAAACAGTCATTTCTAGGAATTTTGTCACCAAATTTTCAACACAGCCATTTTAAGACCTCTGCTCATGAACAATGTCACTGTGATTTTCTTTATGTGTTCCATACATTGATTTCGCACACCGACTGCACCATTGTGCGCTACATGGGCGGAAACACATTTTGGGTGAGATGTGAAAAATGACAGCTGTACTACTCATAAGAAGGAGTGGTAAAATGGCAATGTTGAAAATCTGGAGTGGAAATATTGAAAATTCGCGAACTTACGAGCCTGCATAGGAACTGCGCAATGCACGCTTGTAAAACAGTCATTTTTTGGAATTTTTGAACCAAATTTTCAACATGGGGTTTTTGGGACCCCTTCTCATGAATGATGTCACTGTCATGGCGTTATTTGGGCCTGAAGGGTGATCTCACGCAGTGACTGTGCAGTGACTGCGAAATCACCCTTCGGGCCTGAATAACACCATGACAGTGGCATCATTCATGAGAAGGGGTCCCAAAAACCCCATGTTGACAATTTGGTGCAAAAATTCCAAAAAATGCCTGAGATATGCAATAAAGTTGAAACCCCTATCTAGCCCATTATACAGCTTACCGGCATTTCCTCAGTTCGCGGTCGGCTTTGAAGAGTGCAGACGTGTTCCCGGTCCACCGAAGATCATCGTGCCGAGCTCCGGAGGTAAGTATGGGGTGAGGGGGTTGTGGGGAGGCAGGTGTGCAGTGGGTGGTGCGGGTTGTGGGAGGGGGCGGGAGAGTGTGGGACCGCTTTACTTTACAGTTTTTTTTTTTTTTAATTGACGACGTTGGACGCTTGCCCCAGCGTGGCATACAAGGATTACTTTGAGGGGCCGAGGAGCCGATGGGATTGGGCACCCCATTGGCAAACAACGGGGACGTTTGCCACGCTGGGGTGGGCTTCCAGCGGCAGAAGGATGGCTTGGGGACCGTGGAGCCGACGGGGATTGGGCACCCCCGTCAAACAACACGGGATGTTTGCCACACTGGGGTGGGCTCCCAGCATGGCAGCAAGGATTTGGGGGTGGCATGACGCGGGGGCGGCGATGCGGGGGGCAGCGGATTAGCAGCTTCAGATGACAGCCGGCGGCTTTTGCCGAAGACCACCACTGTCATACACAGCTTCCGCACCCATTGGTGCAGGATCGCCACGCCTGCTCAACTGAGTAGTGGATTTAACGGGAGAGGCACACCTCCAAAGTGTGCTACTCTCCCAAAACGTTCCTTGCGCATGCGCGCAAGCGAACGTAAAAATGGTACAGATTGCTAGCCAGTTGGTGCAGTGGCAGGATTGCCACTTACAACACTGGTAGCATGGGTCTGCCCCCCTTAAACAGCCAAAGTACAAACATTAGGCTATATAATTCAAGTGTTGTTTTAATAAGTTTTCTTTAAAAGCACAGAACCAGTAATGTATTACACTCATTAAGATCAATCTGTATGGATTTTCATGATTTAGTCATATGACCTGAAAAGGCTTCTAAAAGTCATTAAGGTGGTCTTTGCCGAGGTTATAAATTAAACCTGACCATTATGCTTCATGGGTTAAGTACAATGTTTTACAGCTTGCTTAGAGATTTACTTTGTGGGGGTCACATCACAGTAACAAAGAACAGAGCATCACACAGCTTGCTATTTTTAATGATCAAAATCAAGATGTTAGAAGATTCCTCTTAACACAGATTACATGACTTAATTTCTTCTTCACCCTTTGCTGTTTTGAATCATTATGTATTTATTATTAGATGCATACCTTTGCAATTAGAATGTCTAGCAATTTAAATGACTTGTCTGCTTGGCTGTTACATAGTTTACTGCATTCAATAACTAAATTAATCATCAAAGCTATTTAAAGTAGTCTAATTTAGTTAATAAGGCAAGTTTTGAGAAATGAGTTGAAGCTGTAGCATCTGTCCATGATTTGGTGTTTGGAGAGTTATCAGTTTTTTGATTGATTAGGGAGCAATTACAGTTAATGTTGCAGAGCAGGAAGCCCCCCACCCCCAAGACTTCAACTACCCACATGCTGCATATGGCCAGCCTGTACTAGCTTTTGGAATGTAACAACTGGATAAAGCCACAGCTCATTCTGCATTGCTATCCCTGGCAAAGAGACAACAAATTCAAACAATTGTGATTATTTGTCCATTATAGAATGGTGTTTGGAAATCCTGTAACCTCATTGGTTAAAACATATCACATGACCATGGTATATCCTGTATTATACCATGGACATAAAACTTTAACCCAAAGCTTGTACTGTGATTGGCTGGCTGGCACCTTTCTGCCATGGTAAATCCTACGATAACCCACGCAAAAGGTGCCAGCCAGCTGCATCCCCTTCAAATCAAACCAACCCCTGAAATAAAAACATTAACCCTGCCATCTTGAATCACCACTAAGGCTAGCCGGCCCCATGCCACTGACCCAATCGCGACTCCTGGAGTGCAGTAAAATAAAATAGCTAACAGTTTTCATTTAATTTCTACCCACTAACAGGTCCTCTTCAAAACGAAAAAAAAAAGTTATAATCCCACAGTACCTGGCTAGTGTAGCGGACGTGCAAGCATGCATACCTAGTCCACAGCTCTCTCCCCAGTCATCGCTACATACCACCAACGTGTACTCCACATCTAAGGACCCTGATAGCAGCCCACGAAACAGCACACAAAGATTACTGTAAAAACAAAAAAAAACACTCCTGCGACCAGTCAGTCTTTCCTGAAATATCCAGCAATCACCCCCTTATTCCTCAATAAGCGGCACAAACATTGATGCGCTACTGTCACGCTACCGTTCCCTCTCTCAGACCCAGTTGCCCTACTCTGTATGTAAAAAAACACGTATCTCAATCTCAACCAAAAGCATGGCAGCAGTTTCTTTTAATAAAATTAAGGTGTACGCTGCTTCACTTTCTGTCAGTGAGCCGTAATGAACAACACTCTTTCTTTTCAACAAACCAAAACTGAAGTACCAGGTCTAATGGCAATACAGGAATTGTGACTGGCCGTATGGTTATTTTTATAAACCGTAGAGCTGCCTTTCCCTACGCAGTCTCCCCAGCACAACCAAAACAAATGAAATAGAAATAAAAAAGTAATCTCCTGATTCAGTGCCACTACCAAATTATAATAAATGGCACCTGCCAGCATATATCTAAGCTTGGGGTTAGCCTCCATATTCTGTTTTACCAGCAAGGAACTATATTTTGTGATGGAACAATACAGTTAATCAAAATTATTGAAACTTGGAAACGCTGTATTTCACTCTTTTTTTTCCTCACAAAAAATAAAGAGGATATAGTATAATCGCTATAACCCACTCGAGGGTGTGGGTTATGGGGGGATTTACCACTGCTGGTGTGGTTTGGCCACAAGGCTGCATGGTTTATTGCTTAAATAATCCATGGCTGAGAAATGGCATTAATAAAAAACATACCTAAACACACTTAAAATTTATTTTACACATGGGTCCATTGTATAATCACAGTAAAGCACTCCAGGGTGTGGGTTATTGGGGGATTTACCCACTTCTTGTGTGGTTGTCACTCTGCTGCACCTCGTGACACACCACACAAGGCATGGGTAAATCCCCCAATAACCCACACCCTGTCTTGCCTTATTGGCTAATTCAACACAAGTAGATTGATAGAAACTGTCACTACTCCTTGAATAGTTATTAGGGTCAATGGTTCACTGGGTAGTAGCTTGCCTGAGGGGTTGGAAGATCAGAAGATTGTGGGTTCTAGCTGCGAACCAGGTGCTTGAGGGAAGTACCCATAACTTACACTGTAGTGCAGTATGAGATGAGGCATTCAACCAAGGTCCCTTCTGCCCATCTCTGGTCACTGTCCAGGTGAAAGTAAAAAATTCCATGGCACTTTTTGAGGAAGAGCAGGAGAATTTCTCCTTTGTCATGCCAACATTCCCCTGTCCGTTAAACAGGTCCATGCATCCCACCCCTAAGGACACACCTGGAAAAGGCTATAGTATCCCTTTGATAGCTCAGCTGGTAGAGTGGAGGACAGTAGTAAAAAAATAAAGTAATCCTTAGGTCACTGGTTCAATACCAGCTCAAAGGAGATTTTGGGGGCTGGCAGTATAGTTTAGGGGTTAGAATAATGAGCTGTGAATGAGATTTGTACACCCAGCAGACCTGGGTTTGATTCCCACAACCTCCACTTACATACTGTGTGACTCTGAACAAGTCACATAACTTCCCCAGTGCTCCAAGGTCACCCCTGAAAACGGGCACTTGTGCCTTGTGGGCCTTATCTGGTCACCATACGAATAAATGAAGGAATAGCTTAGTGTGCCTTTCCTCATCAAAGATTAAAAATAAAATAAAATAAAAAAATCCAGACTGCTCACTGACTGTTAAGTTCAGCATATGAACAATGAACAGCAGTCAAGACCAAAAATCAAGCTTTCTGTGATGGCATTCTTTCTAAAGATTTTAGTCAAAAAGGAATTCCTGACGATATGGTTAAAAAGTAGACATTTACATAAAGCATTCATGTCTAAAGTAAGCATAACACAATTCGCTGGTTTGCTTTGAAGAGTTTTTCTTTGGTTCTCATCTTACATATGCCTTGACTCTGCTTCATCTTCACATTCACACTGCAGATCTCCATCAGTTATGGATATTTACCGTCATGGAGCATTACTTGTGACAGCAGGCTATATTATGTCTGGAATAATTATAGCTTCGGAAATCATCTTATTGCCACATAAATTAACACATGACAGTTAATTCTAGAGCAAACTACTCAGAAAATTACAGGCATCACAACTAGTTTCTGAAATTCCCTCAGAGTCCAGGAATATAAATGGTAGGTCCATAGATTAGTATATTGATTATTGTGTTAGAGTCAGGCATAAGATAATTCTATGTCTAAGGAAGCATCAGTGGTACCATGGGCTATTAAAATGTGACTATGGGAGTGATGAGGTGCCTCAGTGATTTAGTACACTAAAATATTGGCCTAAAGTATAGATGAGATTATAAAGGATTTACATTTTGACTGCAATGCTCACATGTAAATTTGACCCTGCATTGATATTGTACACTTTCTTATTGAGAGTCAGTTTATGTTTCCTCACAGTGGCCATTGTGGTTGCTACATAAGAACCCAACAAATATGCCTATTTATCCATCACAATCAATACTAAACGCCTGCTGCTACTCCTTCTTTGAAACAGCCTTCATCTAAAAGGGAACTATGGTGCAGCATGTTTGTTGGATTCACAGAGCAAAAGCTGCTGTAGAATAAGAACTTGAATAACTGGATAAAAGATTTAAAAAGGCCCTGAATCCAGATCAGATCTGTTTGTTCCAGTTGCCATAGCCAAGGGACTCTACACTGCTGAATGTAGAGAAAGTATTTGCGTAGTGTGAACTTACTGTGGGAGACATCACAATTGCCACAGTCAAGTAGCTGGCTGTGTTACAAAATGTAGGGACATCAATAGTCGAGCAAGCCAAGACAGTTTATAATAGTTTGGCTTGCCTCACCTCTCAGTAATTCCCACCAGGATGGAATCCACAGCCACAATATCTAGTCCCGTTATGCAGTCCACAGCTGCCATTTTGAATAAGGTTGAGTGTAGAACGTTCTGACTCATACAGTATATATGGTCCAGGAGGAAATACATTTTAAACAATTAGAAATAAAATTAGAGCTCAACCAGTCCCCAGAATTACAGTCTTTTAGAATGTGACCTCCTCAATCCATGATTTCGGGGAAGGGGGCAATACTAGCCACATTCCAGGCAAGCTTAGTCACTCTCTTATACTAAAGGTTAATACTGAAGTCTTTAGGGTAGACAAAGGAAACATACCCATTATACTGGCCATACTAAAAAGAAGTAGAAATAAGGAAAATTGGTGAACTCCACAGACCAACTCTCATTATGGGCCCTATGCACATAGGAACAGTGGCCTTATGCACCATGATGCGGAGCATGTAGGGATGTAATATGCACATCCCAGGTGTCTACAGGACACTGCAGATGCATGAATGCCCTATGCTCATGGTAAATCCCTGTTCTAGTTTATCTGTCCCTTTTCTCACACAGCTGCATGGCCATTCTGCACAGGGGGTGGAGAGTGGGTGTGCCCATGTTGGAACATCAAAGAGCAGCATGCTGGATATGCCCCACCATGACAGTGTTGGTGGTGTTTGTTATGCCAGTCAGAGGGCAGCAGTAATGGGTGTGCACCCTACTCCCCAGAGGTCATGTAGTCATGGACCCAAGCCCTTCCCCATGTCACAGTGTGCTGGGAAGCCTGAAAATGGTCAACTGGATCAGTGCACCCACCTGGTTATCAAAGACATAAACAAATAATTAAATAAATAAATAAAATAAGTGGATGCTGGCAGCAGAGCACCCACTGTTGGTAAGTAGCGAATCATCAGTATGTAATGTGGGACACAGCAGTCCCTATGTGAATAGCTGTATATCCCATGATCCCCGGCTCCCATGAAACAGGGAATCTACTTCTCTGCCATCCAGGGCTTCTGATTGGAAGCCCAGGGTGCTTCTCAGATCTGCCCCCCCAGCTCGGCACACACCATGCAAGGAACTACACAGCCTTGTATTAGGCTAGCTGACATTCATGAATCATGGCATTGTGCCCTTACAGGGGCTGGGTAAAGGGCCTACAGTTGCAGTGCCTGATACACACCCTTACCATCACATATTGGGCACCATAGTGCAAGAGCCCTATGTGCATATCTAATCTGTTTTGAAAGCCTTTAAAAATAAGGCTGTCATCAATAGTTCCTTGAAGACTATTAGATAAAAACACAGAAACATAGAATTTGTCTGCAGAAAAGGACTGCTTGGCCCACTCAGTCTACCCAGATGGTCTCTGCCTAGTCTCCACAGGCCCTAACTGGTCTCCGGAAACCCTTCCTCCTCCATGCCTATTTCCTAATACTCCTCTCTGTCATTTCCATGCATGCTTGAAGACCCTTACTACTTTTGCCTTCACCACTTCTGCTGATAGTCTGTTCTAGCTGTTCACCACTCTTTCAGTGATGCAGTACTTCCTCACATAACTCTTAAATTTCCCCCATTCCAACTTCATAGAATGCCCACTGGTCTTGGTGCTCTGTCTTATTTGAAAGAGATGCTCCTTCTGTACTTTGTTCAAAGCCATAAGGTAGTTGTAGGTCTCTACTATGTTCCCTTTTTCTCTCCGCTCTTCCATGATGTACATGTTGAGATCCCTCAATTTCTTCTCGTAGGGCTGTTGATGCAACCCCTGTACCATTTTCGTTGTTTTACTCTGTACTTCCTTCACCTTGTCTATGTCTTTTCAGAGGTGCAGTCTCCAGAACTGGACACAATATAGCTGGTGGCTCACCTGCAAGTGATATAGTGGTAACATCACCTCCTTCCTCCTGCTGGAGATACCTCTCCCTATGCATCCCAGCATTCCACTGACCCTACCCACTGCTTTGTCACACTGCCCTGCCACTTTGAGATCATCAGATATGATAACCTCAATGTTGTTTTCCTGCTTAGTGACTGTGAGTACCTCCACCGTCATATACTAAGCTCTTGGATTTCTATGCCATAGCTGCATGATTTTGTACTTTTGAGTTTTGAACCCCAGCTGCCATGCCCTCCATGGTATATTAACTCTCATTGTGTAAATAGTGTTTTTTTTATAGGTTTGAAAAGGATGTTTTACTAGTTTTGTTTTCCTGTGTCCCTTTTTTAAATTAATATAATTTGATGGAACATACCCAGATTGTTAAAAAAGGTTGCACCCCTCTTCCCTCCATGCAGAGTATGCAATAAGTGACAAGTTAACCTGTGAGCAGCAGATAATTTATTTTTAATTTATTTATCTATTTATTTATTCCCGTCTAGGAAGTACCTTTGAGCCAGTGGCTCATTTACAGGGGTTCCACAACAGAGTTACAAACAGAGGAGAATCAGTTATACAAGTCAGATTAAAGCATGGTGTAACAAAAAAGAAATCATTGAATCACAGGTGACAAGTTATAAAAGTTAGAGAAGGATACAAGGTTAAACAGTTAATTACAATCAAATATGCAGTAAAATAGAAACAGCCAGGGTTGATTCCAAAGGAACAGTTCTTTTGTCAAAGTACAATAAGGTGTTAGACCCTAGGGAGGAGGTCTAGGGCTTGGAAGTGCTAGTGGGTCTGCAGCAGATAGGATGCTGGGGAGAGACCAACTTAGGAGAGTAGGAAGGAGGAATTGAGGTGGCAGAGAACAGGGGGAGACTAGGCCCCGACAGTCCAGTTCCGGTGGACAGTTGGGTAGGATAGGTAGGGGGGAAACAAGTGGGGGAGGGGAAGGTGGAGATGCTGGGGGGAGGTATTAAGGTGGTGAGTGGCGATGGGAGGGGGTGAAAAGCAAGGACAGAGGAGGGGTAGTTGAGAGGGAGGGGAGGAGTGTAGCGAAGACTTAAACAGTGTAGGGTGGAGGCACAAGAGAATGAAGGGGTGCAGGAGGAAGGGAGGAGTACGTAGGGAGGTGAGGGAAAGGGACCAGGGCGTTAAAGGTGGGGTAGGTGCAAGACAGGCAGGGAGAGAGACAGAGAGAGGAAGGAGGGGTTGAGAGGAGGTTAAGGGGAGGGTTAGGTGCCACAGTCACAAACACTGGTCTGGGCAAAGGTTGTATGAAGCAGAGTTTTAAAAGGACCCAGCTTTACTTCCTTCTGCTGGTCCACATCGAGGGAGTTTAACAGTAAAGGGGCCCAATATTCAAAGGAATGCTTGCCCTGCATGGTTCTTCAGAAAGGTACAATCAAGGATTGTTCTTTTCACCCCCTAGTACATTTGGAGGAGGAATGTAGGTTGAGAAAATCCCATACTCCAGGAAGGGTTAGTCCAAGAGTAGCTTTTTTGGTGAGTAGGCACTTTTGGTACCGAATACAACAGTCCAGATTGAGCCACCCAATCTGGTCGTATAACTCACAAGTGTGGGTTTGTTGGGGCATGTCTAGCACCAGCCTACATGCTTTATTGAGAGTGGTCTTAATCCTACTAAGAGCACTGGAAGTTAAAGCACCATATACCGCAAGGCCGTAGTCAATGAGTGACAGCACAGAGCTAGTTACTGCAGTTCATAAGGTTTCATTGGTAAAGCAGCGTTTGTTACGATAAAGTAATCCGAGTTTCGAATTTGCAGACTTTGTGACTAGATCAATGTGCCGGGAGTAGGACAACATAGTATCTCATGTTACCCTCAAGTATTTAAAGTGGCTTACCATTTCAACTGGGGAGTTGAGGTTATTAATAATTTGTACAGTGTGGTTTCTGTGTTTGTTGTGGGTAGAGGCAAAAAGCATTGTTTTAGTTTTTTTATAATTCAAGAGTAACTTTGTGTCAGACAACCATTTTTCTACAGAGGCGAAATTAGCCTGCATCCAGCTTTCAAGAACCATGGGGTCTGTGTGAGCAGAGTAGAGCACAGCGTCGTCTGCGTAGAGCAATTCTTGATCATCTAATGCTTTGGGGAGTTGATTTAGAAAAAGGCTGAAGAGCAGGGACCCTAGGATGGATCCTTGTGGTACACCAGTGGTAACACAGCGATTATCAGAGCAGACGCTGTTTATTTTTACCTTTTGAACTCTCCCTTGAAGATAGCTTCTAAACCAGGCCACTGATTCCAGGCAGAGACCAATGTTAGAGAGTTGGCCTAGTTGCAGCTCATGATTAACTGTATCAAAGGTTTTGGTGAGGTCAGTATAAGTAGCCCCCCCACCGAGAGCCCACGATCTAGAGCACTATGAATGTACCCAGTAAATTCAATAAGAGCGGTTGTGGTGCTATGTTTTATCCGGTAGCCATGTTGTTGTCTGCATTGCAGTTGGTGTTTGTCAAGATAATCGATGAGTTGATCTGAGACAATGCGTTCCAATGCTTTTCAGAGAGGAGGAAGTATTGAGATGGGGCGGTAGTTTCTGTGGTTTGCTCTATCGCCACTTTTGAACACAGGTGTGACAAGAGTTGCTTTCCAAATTTGTGGGAACTTGCCTGAGACGAGGGATAGATTTAGGATTTGGGTGAGGGGAGAGAGAATAACATCTAGAGTAAGTTCAAGGAGCTTAAGATCAAGCATATCACTGCTAGTTCTTGATTTACTGAGGACTTTCAAGATATATTTTTTAGCTACCGTGGGGGTAACTATTTTAAAGGGGACAGGAATTGATTACTTATGCACAGCTGTTTGAAATGTCTCTATTTTCATAAATTATATTCACACCTCTAAAGTATTCCTATTTAACTAAGCCTGGAGAAAAGCTGAAGCTGTCAATTGTGTTTTGTATTGTTTTCTTTGTATGGACAACATTGCATGCAGTTCCTTTCATGGGACTAAGACTTTTGGAGTTTTGACTATGTCACTTCATGGTTTCAGAACCTTGGGCACTGTGCTGATAAGTTCGTGCTCACATTTCTGAACCATGACGTGACATAGTCAAAATTCCAAATTCTTAATTCCATGAAAGGAACTGCACAGAATGTTGTCAATACAAGGAAAACAATACAAAATATAACTGGCAGCTTCAGCTTTTATTCAGACACAGTTAAATAGGGATCCTTTTGAGGTATTAATATCATTTATGAAAATAGAGACATTTCAAACAGCTGCACATAAGTAATCAATTTCTGTCCCCTTTAAGGCAAAAAGGAGGAGGGGAACCTATTTGGGTGTTGTTGGTACTATAGTTTTCCCTTTGTGAGAGGAGGTAGTCCTGGGCAGTATACGACTGAGGTCTGCAAAGGCCTTATTGAAAGTTTTGGCAATGGTGAAGGGGTCCTGGGAAGGAATTCCATTGACATTTGCTATGGGTGGAGGTATTTTGTCAGGTTTGTCGGATAGGGACTTTGTGCTATCCCAAAACCATCTGCTGTCCCCCCAGGTGTTTTCTAACTCTTTTTTAAAGTATTGATATTTAGCTTTCCTAATTGCAGCTGTGCAGCTATTCTGGGCAGCCTTGTTCTTTTGGTTGTCCGAAGTGGAGCCAGAACCTCTGGCTTTGTACCAAAGCTGATCACAGTGTTTCATCAAGTCAGTTAGCTAGGGGAGATCCATGGGTTTTGGGAGCCCTTAATCTTTCATTTTGTGAAAGGGGCATAGATATCACAAGACTGGTTAAATTTGTGGATAAAGCATTCAAGGGCAGCATTAACATCAGACATGTTGTTTAGAGAGCTCCAGTCTTGGCTGTTGAGATATGCTTTTAGTGCATTAAGCTTCCCTTTCTTTAGTAGTCTCGATGTGACAACTTTGGCAGGAACTTTAGGTGACTTATTTGACTATGTGAAATAGATAGGGGAGTGGTTGCTGAGGAAATTGGGGAGTACTGCTGCATTGCTGATCCTTTCCGGAAGGTTGGTGACCAACCAGTCAAGGATGGTACTGGAGCCAGTATGGTAGTTAACCCATGTGGGAGTACCTACTAGCTGGGTGGCATTGCTTAAGGTTAGTGCATCTTTGTATGGCCCTGTTTCAGGGGAGATACAGTTTATGTTGAAATCCCCCAGCAATAAAATGTTGTGGTTTTGGGGGGTGGGCAGATAAAAAGTCAGTGACAACTTTGAAACCAGTGTTGTATGCCTTAGGGGGGATATAAACAGATTCCACAGTGCGTGATTTTCGGTTAGGACCGAGTATTATCTTTATTGGAAGCAGTTGGGTGTTGCAGGGGGAAGTGATGTGCGGCAGTGTTTGCCCCCAAAGGTACTCTTTTAGGAATATTACACAGCCACCACTACGCTTGCCAAGTCTGTGAAGCCTGAAGGTTATGTATCCTGGCAGTTGAATGGTTGAATCTGGGATGCGTGGGTTGAGCCAGGTTTCCACTACAGAGAGAATGTCAGGTTTGTGTTGGGTCATCCATACCTGAAAAGAGTCGATTTAAGCCAGCAGACTAGAAATGTTGATGGAGGCTATGGTTAGGCTACTTCAGTGAGAGTGTGGGGCATCGGGTTGCGATAGAGGCACTGGGTTGGGGGTACATTTCCTGATATTAAGAAAAGTAGAAAGGCTAGTTTTAGTGCCTACCATTTTAAGCAGGATATAAAACGCGCATGGGTTTTGGGGGTGTAGTGACAGCTATTCACTTTAATGCATACAAAGATTAAATTAGTAGTTGGAGGGGGGAGAGGGTACGTGTATAACTGTCTATGTATTATCGTGTTGCTTAGTGGAGGTGTGGAGGGTATGGGTACAGATGAAAGGGATAGAGTGGATTTAGGGTTTACCTGTAGGAACAGAGAAAGGCTTAGGTGGGTTGTGGTACAATTTAGGATGGTAAAGGTAGTCGGGTACCACAGGGATAAAAGGCAAGTTATCTTAAGGAGGAACATTGCAAAAAATAAAGCTCTGTGCCCTTTGGAGGGGCAGTTTGGCTATAAAGCTCAACTAGCTGAGGTTGGCTAGTGGAAATAGGGAAGCATTAGTTAGGTTAGAGGCCCTGAGGAAGACTCACGAGGAGTCAAACCGCTGTGTGGTCTGGAGGGAGTTCTGTTGTTGCTGGTCTTTCTTGCTGGAAAATAAAATACATTTTCCCAAATGTACACAGGTCACAGTGTTTACCTTATTGTGAGGGGGACCCATGTGACACTGCTTTTTTGGATACTGGATTCAACTTTTATGAGTTGGCTGTACATTGCGGTGAGCACCGGTTCACATTTGCCTGTCGCAGCATACTCCTGGAACTGTGTTAGGTCAGAGGCTCAGGCTGGTGTAAGAAGAGGTCTACGTCTTTTAGTATAAGTGGTTAGGTTAGGTGCACTGGCTGGATTGCGACAATCTAAAAACAGCCAATCAGGGCATAGGTGGATTAGAAGGGAGGGATTTGGGTGAATGTAATATAGGTCAGGGCCGGGCCAGGAAGGGTGTGTGGGACAAAAATACGATCCAGGAATGAGCACTGAGGAGAGGGGACTGCATCGCAGAACCTTCCCCAACGGTGGAGCTTCAGGAGTGGGCACAGAAGAGAGAAAGACCTGGGGGACCGAGCTAGCCAATGGGGGCTCAACTATGCAGCAGCCGACCAGTTGGGAGCATGGACTTCAGTTTCCTGCCTAATCAGCCGCTGAGCCATATCTGGGTGTTCAGGCCAGTCCTGCAGTGATGCTAATGGCTGTACCTGGAAATCCTGGCTTGCGGTGGTCTGAGGAGGGGGCAGCGGCCTCTTGTAGAGCTGTGCCCAGGAACAAGTAGATGCCGCCGGTGCTGGAGCTGCCCGGTCAGAGCCTCTGGCTGGGAATCCTGGTTTGCAGTGGTCCAAGGAGGGTGCAGCAGCCTCTTGTGAAGCCTCCTTGGGAACATGTAGATGCTGCTGGTGCTGGAGCCACCCAATCAGGGCCTCCAGCTAGGAATCCTGGTTTGCAGTGGTCCGATGAGGGGGCAGCGGCCTCTTGTGGAGCTGCACCCGGGAACAAGTAGATGCCAATGGTGCTGGAGCTGCCCGATCATGGCTGTTAAGTTTATTTAGAGGTAAAAGTCTGCTAAGCTAAATTTAAATCAAATTTGTTAACCTATGAGCAGCAGATAAGATTAGTGCTGCTAAGTTTATTTAGAAGGAAACCCTTAGAGCTGCTAAATCAAGCTGAGCCAAACTGTGTAGTGGCTGTTAATTTTAAACTATCACTTATGGACATATAATTTGCTCAACTCCTGAGCCAGACTTTGCCTCGTAGAAGCCCCTGGAAATCCTCTATCCCAAGCCTTGCAATCCATGTAGATGCTAGCAGTTACACCCCTATCTGTCCACCCCTTGCTTGTGAAGACCATCCCCAGTCATTTGTCCCTGTAGGGATTAATTCTAGCTCAATCCCTCACCCCTCAAATGTAATAGAGGTTGGGGCCTTGTTTCTCTCTCCCTTTCTCCTCAGGGATTCGTGCCCTCCACTGGCTACTGCAACACTTCAACTTGAACCGCAGTTGCAGTTTGAATTTAACTTAAACTTTTGAGCTCAGAGCCTGAGCTGGCTCTGCCATCTGCCAGTCTCCCCACAGTTGATGGTAACTAGGAGCACTACTGCACATCTTTCAAACTTGGTGCCCTCAGTCCCGGCTGGATCCTAGTGGCCAAAGAGAAGTAGATGCTACAGGGCAGCTTCTTTGTCTGGAATTCAACCCTTGTACCACTGCTCTCTCTCCCGAGGTGCTTTCTTCATGAAAATGTTCACCCCCCCCACCCCCGGCCAATATTAAATAGTCTTGAGCCCCTCCCTCCCTATACGCCCCATCCCCCTCATTGGCTGATGACTACTGCAAACCAGAACTCACACCTCCCTCCTCAACCTCGGCTGTTGCTCTCAGCAGCTCCACATCTACATTGAGCAGATTAGCAACTCATTACACTGCATTGATCTGCTGGGCAGTGCTCTTTTAATTTCTTGCCCAAACTTGTGGCAGCAGTGGTGTCGAACAGTACATGGTAATCACCACCTGGTGTGACAATCCTCAATTAGCCCCCTGTAAAATCAACAACCTAAAAAATTAATGAATAAAATAAAAATTAAAAAAAAACACTGCACAATAACCATCATGCAAATGCACTACAAGATGTTGCTCATAGCATCACTTATCCTCTGCCTCGGGGCAGCAATACATAGGGAGATGGCTGCACTGTCTCTGCACCATCACACACCATATGACACAACTCTAAACGAGAGTATCACTGTGTGGGGAATGAACGCAGATCCTCTCCTACAACTAGCTTTTAGCATCCTCCCTGAAATACCCATGTGCTCAGTACCTACTGTAATCCCTATAGCAGCATTGCTTTACTGCCGCTCTCCTGCAACTAACCTTAATGACGCTAAGCACCCCCAGACAAAGTGCACGCGCTCATACCGGGTACACTGGTCACACTTCCTTAGAAAGCTTATCCTGCTATGTGGGAATGTGCATCCCAACCCAGGACCCCCGCACACAGGACCCACCCCAAAAATGGGGCAAATAAAGATTGCCTCTCTCAACATTGCAAGCCTCTTACCCAAGTTTGCACAATTCCAGGCTTGGGTGGAGTTGCTCAAACCTGTCATTATCACTCTCACTGAGACCTGGCTTTTCCCTAAAACAACTGATGCAGCCATCTCCCTAGATAGATACAACTCCTTCTGCCACGATCGACTGTCTAAGTGGAGTGGTGGCTGCAAGGTCTACCTTAAAAGTGATATTAAAGGTCAGACTATCCCCTCCAGTCTACATACCAAGGAGGTTCAAATCCTAAACCTAAAGCTAACCATAGGCAAACAGAACAAAACCGTACTGTTCTCCATAGTATACCTACCCCCTAGCTCATGCAACATTGACTTTATGTAGTTCATCAGTAATCAACACCAAGTTGGACATAAGTGGGAAAAGATTAACGTTGGTGATTTCAACACCATTTGGCATTCACAGGATGAAGCATCAGCCAAAGACCAGGTATCTGGCATCTACCTCATCCAGCTGGTAACACAATCCACAAGACGAAATTGTAAGATGGGCACTAGTAATCTTATAGATTGGATCCTCTCCTCCTGCCCAGAACATAAGTCTGATGCTATAGTCCTTCCGGACTCCCTCAGTGATCATTCCCCAGTGAAATGCACCTGGGCGAATAACTTCACTAAGTGCCCCCCTCAGGTCTCTAGAATCAGATCTCTAAGACATGGGCTCCTGGATGCTCTCAAGCATTACCTGAAACAGACAGACTGGTCCCCGCTTGATAAAGCCAGGGACAGTAACAAGGTCCTGGATTTCTTCCTTAAGACCTTCAACAGGGCCTGTGACATTTTTTCCCCATTCAAGTCCAAAAGAGTAAAAGGGGCCTCTAACCCTTGGCTCTCTGAATCCCTCATCGGACTCATGTGACACAGGGACAACCTGTGGCACAAGGCCAAGGAGTCTGGGATGCAGGATAACCTATCTGCCTACAGGTCAGCTAGAAACAATTGCACAAAACTTATCCACTTAGCCAAAGCCTCCTACTACAAATATCTCTTAAACAAAAGCTGAGGATCTGGTAGGGAGTTCTGGAACTCGATTAAATCACTCACAGGGAAGGCCTCAAGAGCTCCACCCGACCTGTGAATAACAGAATCTAGGTCACTCCAGGAACCCTGTGACATAGCTAACACACTCAACACAGCTTTCATTGACCTATCCGCTGTGCTATCAAGTGAGTACCTCATACCACAACCAATGGATCAGGCTCCCAACCTGTATACCACCATGACTTTGAACAGCAATAACTGCCTTTCTATTTCAAACTCCTAACCGAGTCTGAGACAATTAAATACATCAAGCAAGTCCTTGGGAAGACCAGAATTGGGAGTGACCAAATCGACATGAAGCTGGTCGCCCTCATGCTAGATGTGTTAGAAGACCCACTCACAAAAGTTTTCAGTGCCTGCCTAAGATCAGGTGTATTCCCTGACAGATGGAAGGCAGTGCTTGTCACCCCAATATTTAAGGTGGTGATAGAACCAATGCAGCTAACTATAGGCCCATCTCAATTCTACCCCAACTATCCAAAGCCCTAGAAAGGGCAGCCTCGGACCAACTAACAGAGCATTTGGAGAAGTACAACCTACTCTGTAAACAGCAGCATGTTTTAAAGAAAAGCACTCAAACCTTACTGCCCTAGTCGAATACACCTCCCTCCTCTATGATGCCTTGGATAAAGGGATGGCTGGGGGTCCATCTTTATAGACCTCACAAAGGCATTTGTTACCGTCAACCACCCACTTCTCCTAAATTGCCTGCTGCTGTCATTAGGCCTGTCCACTGACAGTGTTTCATGGTTTGACAGTTATCTCTCCCACAGGTTGCAGTGTGTCAGCATTAACAGCATATGCTCAGATCCCAAAGAGGTGAGCCCAGGAATCCCACAAGGGCCCATCCTGGGCCTGCTCCTTTTTAGCCTCTTTATAAACTTCCTTCCCTCTGCCTGTTCGACACATATTGTGCTATATGCTGATGATGCCTTCATCTTGGCAGCTGGCAGAGAGCAACTCTCTATCGTCACTGAACTACAAGAAAGCTTCCTTAAGCTCGAAGCATGGTTCGCCTAGAACAAGCTAATGCTCAACCATAAAAAAACCAAAAGCATGCTCTTCGCTGTACCTCAGAATAAGAAAAAGTACAGCCCCCTGCTGATATGGAGCCACCAGGGTGATCATATGGAACAAGTATGCATGTTCAAATACCTAGGGGTACATCTTGACAGCACACTCAGCTTCAACATGCATATAAATCATGTGATCAGAACTGCAAACACAAAACTGGGTGTTCTCTACCGCCACAAAACCTCTTTGACTCCTGCTGCCCTGAAACTAGCCACAAGTAGCTTGGTCTTATCCTCAATAGACTACAGCCTGCCAATCTATGGGGCTGGTTCTCACACTGCCCTAAAAAGAGTAAGAATTCTCCTAAATAAAGCCTGCCGATTGACCCAGGGGCTGACCTCCTGACTCATATCTGTACCCTATACAATGATACAAGGTGGCTCCCACTCCACCTCTGGGTACAGCACAAGACCTGCCTACTAGTAAAAAAAAGCAGTATTAGGACTTATGCCAGAATTGACCTGCAGACTATTCACAGCTGCACAACCCATTCAGCTAACCAGAAGAATGTCTAAAGGGGGGCTCCTGGTGCCTTTTAAGCACACTAATCTTGTCCAGAAATTTCTCTCCTACCAGGGTCCCAGGTTGTTCAATGAGCTACCAACTACCCTCATAGAGTGTACCAAGGTCAGCCAATTTTAACTTAGGCTACGGTCCCACCTTGCGCGAGAAAAGATATGTTGCTGCTCTACCTAAAAATGGCCCTCTGAAACCTCCACCGACCCTCTCAACCATACTAAACCCCTCACTGTTCTCGACCTCCTCTATTCCCTCCCAATCTCCTGTAATCTTTTCCCTCCTTCCTAATCCCCTACCACCCCCCCGCCCCACTCTATGCTTTGACAAAGCCTGCTCCGGCTGATCTTCTTCTGTGTTTTACCCCTAACAAAGCCTCTGGCTGCACACCACTCCACTGATTAGGAGAATTGTTCTCAACCTGTCTGCCTCTCAGCACTTACACAATGGCAATGACTTTTAACAGCACTTATAGTGGGCTGGTCAAATGTACACTGAAACTTTAATCTGCTCCACTGGATTTCCTCTCACTTTTATTTTTTCTTGATTTTGATTTTAATCCTCTGTGTTAACATAAACTGTAATCATCTGTAACAACTGTGTGATTCTACCTGTATTGTTAAGCCCTGTATTGTATGTTATAGTTCTGTATTTTTCTGACATGGAACCTTTGGAAAAAGAGTCCCAGACTCAAAGGTATTAATCCGAAACTGAAATAAATAAATAACTAAATAAATAAATACTCTCTGCCTGTCACCATCACTTAGCAATCACACCTCCCTAGCTCTCCCAGTGCTGTGACATACCTGCTGTGATTTGGGGGGAGGCAGTGCAGTCACAAATTGACTAGCACAGTTAAGTCACTTTTTCTTAAACTGGTTACTGCTCCCCTTCCTGCACCATGTGCGTGTCTGGTTTTTGGACAGGTACCTTTGAAAATTCTGCCCGTGCTCCTGGAACTTGTCTTTGGAATACAGCTGTAATTTGATACACAGTACTACAAATTAGCACTTCCACCATGACGCTGTAAGAGGAATTTCAGGGGTCTCATTGCAGTGAAGTGCATTTTAATTTCAATGTCAGTTTTATTAGGGAATTTAACAATTGAGGTACACTCATTTGCAATGGCATCCCTTCAAGTACAGAAGCTACATATAGCTACTTCAGTTACAGAAGTAGAAGTACAATTATATTTATAAAATGGGTAGGGACAGTCTGTGAATCTCATTGGCTGGCACCCCTTGGCAGCCACACTTTTGTTCCCTGTATACTACAGAAAAAAACAAGTCCCCAAAATGGCAAGCACCCCCCAAATGGCATCCGTATGCCACCTTCCCTTTACATCTCCAAAAACCATCATCTTGACCCCTTGCTAACAGGAGATGTAAAAACCATGGTTTTACCAACCAACATTAGAAGCCAGAAAGGTAAAATGAAACAATCACAACACTTTGAAAAGCATTGTTTGTACTTTGAAATCCTCTTGTTGTCCCTCCTGAGCTGCTCCTTTCCTTTTCTTACCTGCAGCTTTACAGAGTCTCCAAACTCCCTCCGAAGCCCCAAGCAGAGGGAGACCAGCTGGGCTTTCACAGAATTTACAGGAGGTAGCTGCTGTCAGGCAAGACCAGAGCAAACCCGCAGTCTTGCCTGTGGCCTGACGTAGGGACTGGGTGGCTGTCTTCACTCAGTGCCCCTAGTGACAGCAGCTTATTTAACAGCAACCAAAGGAAACCGAAGGGACTATTTCACATCAACCCAAAATATTTTTTATTTTAGTATTTTTTTTTTAAATGTTAAAGTTTAACAGCATATACCCTTTTTATAACTGCAATAACACACTCCAGGATGTGTGTTATGCTCTGATAAATGCACTTCTAGCAGCAGTATGGCCCTCTCTATGCTCCAAGGTGTGATTTATCAGAGCATAACCTACACCCAGTCATGTGTTATTGCTTACATTGTCACTTAGTAAATACACTTCCCACATACATTTAGTAAGTACATTGGTAGATTAGCATAAACAATGGGATTACATCTAAAGAAAGGTTTTCTTCAGTCAAGCCTATTCCAGTTGTCCTTCCAGAGAACAAAAAAACGGATACATTCCAGGCTGAATGGGTACAACCTGCAGCCCTGGGTCTAGTGAGAGTCCACAGGAGGTCATGAAAGCCTGTGAAGTTGCCCTCCCCAACCCCCCAGAACAAGCAAGCACAGCCTGCAGCCCTGGATACTGCGAGGGTCCACAGGAGGTTGTGAGGGCCGGTGAAGTTGCCTTCCCCCACCCCCCCCCAGAACAAGCAAGCACAGTCTGCAGCCCCAGATCCAGCGAGGGTCCACAGGAGGTCGTGCGGGTCAGTGAAGTTGCCCTCCCCACCCCTGGAACAAGCAAGCACAGCCTGCAACCCGGATTCAGCAAGGGTCCACAGGAGGTTGTGAGGGCCAGTGAAGTTGCCCTCCCCCCCCCCAGAACAAGCAAGCACAGCCTGCAGCCCCAGATCCAGCGAGGGTCCACAGGAGGTTGTGAGGGCCAGTGAAGTTGCCCTCCCCAACCCCCCAGAACAAGCAAGCACAGGTACGCTGATCGAGCCCATGCCAGTCTGAGGAGATCAGCTGCTCTGAATTGCTACTGAGAGATTGAAATTTGAACTTGGTGCCATTTTGAATGCTTAACTTCCATAGTATTTAATGTCGGCGTAGTAGTGGAGATAGTTTTTTTCCTTAGAAATGTTAGCTGCCTAATTATTTACTGCAACATACTGGGGGTTACTTTATATTCTTCTGGCAGATGCTAGTTTTTTACAGCATTTTAGGGGTACTTTAATAATGTCTCTGGCACTTGTCGCTTCTGCAGCATAGAGCTGACCTGTGAATAGAAATTATATCACGCTAGAAGTTCTGCCTAACTGCTCTACTATGAACCCATATTAAGTTGCTTTAATAATTCACTGCTTTATGAAACAGAGTACAATTCTACCTAGCTCAGCTTTACTTGTTCTGAATTAATTGAGCTGCTTAGACAACCGGCATTCTCAAAATCTGTGACCTATTTTTTTCTACTGCCTGGTGGAAGGATCTCTTATACAACTGAGCCCAGTCTCTCCCAGAGACTCCTTTCCTAGCCAGTGCAGGCCTCTAGCCCCCTCTCTATCACCTCCCCCACTCGATATTATATAAAGCCTTACCTGCCTTTCTGTTCTCCACTGCCTGCAGCCCCGGATCCATCGAGGGTTCACAGGAGGTCATGAGGGTTGGTGAAGTTGCCCTGCCCCATCCCCCAAAACAAGCAAGCACAGGTATGCTGATCGAGCCCATGCCAATCCAAGGAGAGCAGCTCATCCGAATTGCTACTGAGAGATCCAAATTTTGGCCCCACCGATACTTTTCGTTGGCTCCCCACCGCCCCCGCCACCACCCTTGGTCAGCTTATGCTTATATAGGCAACTCGGTTGCTAACTGAACCAATCAGCCCACTTCTCCATCAGCAGCCTATATCCTAACACCACTAGAGGCAGCCCCGATTTCTCTCCCCTACTGCTGACTATTCCTTAGCCTCCCGCCTCCCTCCTCTTCACCATGCTCCTTTTTTTTATGCACTCTTTCTTCTACACTGTTCCCTGTGCTGATTCTCCCCCCCTTAATTTTCCCTATGAATCAAGCTCCTGGTATCACTGACTCCCTTCAGGCAGGCTGGCAGCCTCCCCCCTCCATCCATCCCACCTGGTATCCAGAGACTCCAGTAAGGCTCCTTTGGGAGACCACCCTCTACACTGCGACACCCTCCCTCCATGCCGATGGGACCATCCCTCCACCCTCCCCTACTACTTTCTGCTATGACCACTGCCACAGACGGACCTCTCTCTGTATGCCTTTATTCAACCAGGAACCACACCCCATGAAACCCTTGTTTCCACCGCCCTCCCTCTCTTCGCACCCTCTCCTCCTGTCTGCCCCACACACACTATCCCTCCCTATTCCCTCCCTTTCCAACATGCCTGGGTTCTCTGTACTGATAGCTCAACGTCTCAAACAATTGGCCTGGAATTAAATCCTCAGGTCCCTCCTCCTCCTCCTCCTTACGTCTGGTAATATCCACCCAAACCCTGGCCCTCTTGCAACCTCTATGCCTAACCATAACTCCCATCAGTGGGCTTCGCATTGCCAGCCTCAACGTCTGTAGCTAACTAAAAAAGTGTGACTCGTATCAGAGATGGTTCCTCCAGCATCAGTCATTGCCTTGAATGAAACCTGGCTCTCCCCCCTGACTCCTGACTCAACGTGGCTCTGCCTGGGTTCAACCTCTTCCTAGCTGATCGGCAGGGTAAACGTGGGGGAGGTTGCGCTATCTACGTTAAGGACTCATTACATTGTCAGCTACTCCCCCCCCAACTGGAACCTGGACCACAGGCCCTTACACTCAAACTTACCCTGCATCACTCCCAAATGCTCCTTCTTATCACGGTGGTTTACATTCCCTCCAGAGACCAGAAAGTGGCCTTCCACTAGGTCCTGTCCTATCTCACCACCCTCCCAGGGCTTCAGTTAACTCCATTTTGGGAGTATTTGACTTCCAAAAATAAGGCAAAAACTTCCAAAATAAAGAGAGAGGAAGTCATTGACTTCTAGATGGAAAACCAAAAATTAGATGACTTCCAAAATTGCAGGCCTGGAAGTCAGAAATGATTGATTGTTCTGAAAGAAATTGTATTTTACCACTAATATATTATATTAACATCCATACATTTGGCCTTCCTAGAATATTGACTTCCAAAAGTGGGATCCTGGAAGTATTTTGACTTCCAAAAAATTGGAATGACTTCCAGATTTCAACTCCTGGAAGTTTTAGACTTCCACTGAAAATAAATTAACTGAACCCCTGCACCCTCCTGTGACAAAATGAAAAAATAGTTCTTGGCGACTTCAATATCAACTGGCTGACTAACACCACCACCCTGCTCATTGACTCAGCTACAGCCCAAGACCTCACACAAGTAGTTCCCTCTCCCACTCATCTGGATCTTCATACCTGGTCCTCCTCCCTACTGGACCTGGTCTTCACCAACCATCCTCACAAAATCACTAGCACCACTGTGCTCCCAAATGCACTTTGTGACCACTCCCCAGTTCTCTGCACCTGGTCCTGCAAAGTGCCCAAGACCACTCCCAAAATAATCTTCCAGCATAAGCTTGGCCCCGGTAAACTTGATCTCTTAAAATCTCATCTCAGATCACTGGACTGGTCCTTCTTAACTAATATCCTCGACCCTGACCAAGTCCTTGACCTTTTCATTCTCACCTTCAACACTATCTGTGACAAGTTTGCCCCACTTACCAAAAGGATGGTCAAAGGCAACCCTGTCCCTTGGATCACTGACCACCTCCTGGCCCTGATGCTAACTCGCGACTCACTATGGCACCTCTCCAATGAGACTTGCCTACCAGCTGATAGGCAGCGTTATAGAGAGGCCCAGAACAAATGCACATGGGTATTACGCAAAGCCAAAGCTGAGCACTATAAATCCTCCCTAACCGCTGCCTGGGGCACAGGGCTCAAATTCTGGAATAATATCAAGGGAATCAGTGGCAAAGATCCCAATCCTCCACCCAACCAGATAGTTGTTGACGGGCACCTGACCTCTGACCCCTCTTGCATAGCCTCAGCTTTCAATTGTGCTTTCACAAACCTCAGCCATATCCTCCCTCCTAACCTCTTTGACCCTCCCCCTGCCCGGTCCCCCCCTCCCAAACCACCCGTCCCTTTCACCTATGGTACATCACCCCCAAGTACACTGAGCCTTATCCTCAACCCCTTTCTCTGCCAAGGTAATTCCCCCACCCATTGGAAATCTGCTACCATTACCCCCATATTTAAGAGTGGTGACTGTACTGCCACCAATAACTACTACACTATCTCTATCTCTATCCTTCCCCCATCTAAAGCACTCGAGCGCATTGTCTATGATCAGCTCACTGACCACCTTAACAAACATGATCTACTCTGTAAATAGCAACATGGCTTCCACAAAGGGCACAGTACTACTACAGCCCTGCTGACATTCACCGCACACATCCACTCCGCATTAGACAGAGGCCACATCACTGGAGCTGTCTTTGCTGACCTTACTAAGGCTTTTGACACCATCAACCACTCCCCCTTACTAGTCACTCTCTACAACATTGGCTTCTCCCAGGATGCCCTATGCTGATTCACCAACTACCTATTGGACTGGTCCTAACAGGTCAAAATTGGCACTACCCTACCCAGTAGACTCCCAGTTTGCTCAGGAGTCCCTCAGGGGTCCATCCTTGGTCCTCTACTCTTCAGTCTTTACCTTAACTCCCTCCCTGCATCCTGCTCTGACAACCTACTACTATACATGGATGATGCTGTACTTTACTCATCCAGCCCCGACCCTATTCAACTTCACCAAGCCCTCCAATCCTCCTTCAATGAAGCCGAACAGTGGTTCCCTGCACAACACCTCCTACTGAACTACAAGAAGACCAAGTTCATGCTCTTCTCACATCCTCAGAACTCCAAGAAGGAGCTTTTCCCCCAGATTCTAACTATAGATCGAACTCCTCTTGAGTAACTGGATGCCTTTAAATATCTGGGCATCACCCTAGACCCAGCACTCAATTTCCACCAGCACATACATCACCTGTCCATTGCCTTAATGTGTGTCTCAGCTTACTGTATTGGTTTAAACATTGCCTTACTCCTGATGCCCTCTGGCTGGCTGTCTTGTCCTCAGTGCTCTCCCTCCTCGACTATGGTATACTTATTTATAGCGCTGCCACCACCTCGGCCCTCCGTAGGCTCCGGCTCTCCCTCAACAAAACCTGTCACCTTGTACTGGACTGTGACCGTCTCACCCTTACCTGCTCACTATATAACTCTACTAACTGGCTTAATTTAGACAATAGGAGCAAGTTCCACACCTGCCTTATGGCCAAAAAGATCACCCATCGTCTTCCCCTCGTCTTACCTCATTAATCTATCCGACTAACACCCAAAAAGCCACCCGTAGCTCTAGCAAGAAACTCCACACAGTTCCCCACTGTCAAATCTCCCAATTTCAAAGATCCTTTAGCTACAAGGCCCCTTCATGGATGATTGGTCTGCCTAGCTCCCTCACAAATGAAAATAGAATCAGCAACTTCAAAACTTATTTTAGGGGTCATCTCCAGTCCTTTAACAGTTGTGACTGCCATTGAACCCATCACTCACTCTTCCCTCTCCTATGGCAATGGCCTCTGGCTGGCTCACCCCTCCCCCTTTATCCCCTAACCTCCATTTTTGATCATCTCTATATAAGTGCCTATATTCTAATCAGTTCAAGCAATGTACTAAGTTTGTTAGGAACTGATTGCGAGTCTCTAATTGTATTTTACTGCGTATTAATCTTGTTCCATTTCCTGCATTGCATTTGCATAATTATTGTAATGTCCTATCTTTTGTGACATGGAACCTTTGTAAATGAGTCTTTGATGCAAAGGTATTTTCTGAATCCTGAATAAATAAATAAATGTAACTTAATGAAGTGCAACATTTAAAAAAGCACAATAAACACTAAGGCTGAAATGCAACTCAACACCTCTGTGTTTTGCCTAACATTGGGGCCGGGAATAATCAGCAATGAAGCTTTATATGTCTAAACATTTAGGGGTACAGTGACTGAACCAGTAAGTGCCATCATGCAGAATTCAGTATATAAACATTTAAAGAGCTAGTGGAGTCTGGTGTTTTTCTTAATATATATAAATGGTGCACTCTTATGCTATTCAGTGGGCAATATGAAAGTCAGCTCCTTGATTTTATATACATACTCACTATTTGAAAAGCTGGACAGTGGCTGCATCTTCAGTATTCTCTAAAGGCAAGCAGGTGGAAGGAGGAGAGGTCTTCATGCCAGCTGGAAGTGACATCTTGGTAGGGAAGCGCGGTCACTTAGAACACTGTTTAGAAGCCTGCTATCATGCTGTGAACAACGCACTGTGTGACTTTCCTAATCAGTTTTTTTAACTGGGCTTCAGCAGATTGGATTTACACTAAATACATTGATTTGTCTTGACATTGGATGTTGTGCATTGATTTATGATTGCAAAGTTTTCACGCCAAAATAAATTTCACACCTCCAGAGTCATATATCTCCACTGTTGGAGTTCGTAGTGGGACTCAGTGGGAACTGTCTATCTTCAGGAGGAGTGTTTATGAGGGAAATTGCAAGCAAGCATATGGGAATGTGTCAGCAGTTTCTAAATGTTTTACTTGGAGTTCTATAAACATTATATCACAACCAAGGTACCTTATTTGGACGTTTTGTGTTTCGATTTTCTGATTTCCTCGCTCATTAAGGGTATTTTAGAGATGCTGTTAGAGCACTATGTGATTCAGGAAATAAGAACTGAAAGGAACATGTTTGCTTTTCTTTGTAGTTTGATGTTTCTGGATGCCACCTGCTCTTCCACTGTTCTGAGATTTAAGTCATTCAGATAGCACCACCACCAAACAACAACAGGTTTAATCTCTTGCTTACATGGAACTATAAAATAAGTAAATCATAAAGAAAGGTGGCATTTTAACTTTGGGGTGTCTGCCGTTATCTTTTCTGTGAACTTTTATTGCCTACAGTACATTGCAGAAATAATGCAGAAGCACTAGTGCAGCACACTGTATGGACTAGTCTGTCTCTGCCACCTTTAGAGCCAGCTTTCACACGCCTCGCCAGGCTCACTATTGGAGCCTCCCTGTCATGTGCCAGGACATCCTTGTGGTGGAGTAGCCATTGCACTTAAACTATTAGTTTAATTCTGGTGGTGATTCCAGAATCCCATCCAGAAGAAATTAATCTTGTGTCTTGCTGAGTGGCAGTTTCCTGGGGAGAGGCTGACCCAGGCATTTTCATTGGGGGGGTAGGGAGCCCTTGTTATGTGAAGTGCAGTGGTTTTCCTTGTTAAGGACATTATGAGCTCCTGTACTTAACTGTGGACCAGGATATCACAGGGTATGCTCAAATTTCACTTTTACAGTCCGTACTAACCTCACCCCACCCAGCTTTTCAGTCCTACTCTAATGTAATCCTGTGCAGTACTGGAAGACTTCGGGAAAAAATAGTGGCACATACATGGGGGGAAATAGATAAAAAATCATTTGTTACCTGATGGAAAACTATGCTTTGTGTAAAATTAATCTAGTTCACAATGGGAGTGTAGTGCACCAACCGAGAATACTGCTCTCATAGGGTATCGATGTTGGACCAAGAACAATACTTAACTACAGATGGAATTTAGATAACATCAATGCAGGGATGAGATGACAAAAGCAAGCAAACTAAATAAATTTTTTTTTTTTTTCAAATTTTGAATCAGGGTCATCAGTGCAAAACAAAACACTGTTTTACTAACATTCTGAATTAAACTAAACCCTATCAGAACCCTGTCAGGGGGCAGCCTCAGATAGCTAGTGTTCAATCCCAACAGAGACAGGGCAATTCTGGACCTAGGACTGACCAACAGGGACAGAATCATAGATATCCAAGTGGAAGGTCAGCTGGGATCCAGCAACCACCACATAGTGTGGTTTAGCATGGGGACAGAGACACAGTCTTGTCATAATGCAGCAAAGGTCCTAGATTTTAGGAGGGCGTATTTTGCTAAAATTGGGGAATTGTATCAAAGAAGCCCTGGTAAGGAGGGAGATAGGAGGGGGAGTTGAGGAGCAAAGGGAACACCTGAAGGTAGCCATAGATCAGGTGACGAATCAATGCATCAAGAAGGTAAACAAAGGCAAGAGAAGGAGGAAGCCATTATGGTTCTTAAGAGAGATGGCAGACAAGTTAAGGGCAAAAAAGATGAGTTACAGGAAATATAAAGAGACTCAAAGGGAGGAAGACAGGGAGGTGTACCTAAAGAACCTAAGGGAAGTGGGAAAGGCTGTCAGGAGCGCAAAGGCTCAGACCGAGGAAAGATTAGCACAGACGGTGAAGACAGGAGACAAGATGGCGAAAGATCGGGGAAACCGTTCCATTCTGGTGCTCCTTGATCTCTCCTCAGCCTTTCACACTGTGGACAATGGGGTGCTGCTTGAGAACCTGAGGTTTATCTGTGGCCTGACATGCACAGTCCTCAGGTGGTTTACATCTTTCCTCACTGGCAGAACGCAGAGATTTGTGTCTGGAATTTTTTCTTCAGACTCACTCCCTCTGTCATGTGGGGTTCCTCAGGGTTCGGTGCTGTCCCCCATGTTGTTTGTAGTGTATATGCTGCTCCTTGGAGACATTTTAAGATGGTATGGGCTGAGGTTTCACTACTATGCTGATGATATCCAGCTCTACCTGTCTTTTGCACCTGACCAGGAGAGTGATTTCTCGGTATTTAACAACTGCCTCACTGAAATTCAAGACTGGATGAATTCGAGCTGGCTAAAGTTGAACACAGGAAAGACTGAGGTGATGATTGTGGATCTGAGTTGCTGGATAGAGGGGTTGAGGGCTGGTCAGCCCTCTGGACTTCATCTGGGGGCTCCCAGATTTTTACCTTTGAATGGGTGCTAGACCTGGGGGTGGTGCTTGATGATGGGCAGACACTATGATCCCAGGTGTTGGCAGTCATCAATTCTGCCTTTTATCATCTTAGGAACATCGCCAGGATCAAGCACCTTGTTCCATATGGAGATCTGCCTATGCTGGTCCATGCATCTTGACTACTGCAACTCCTTATACTTAGGGCTCCTTGGGGTTGATATCCACTGCCTGCAGCTAGTGCAGAACACTGCAGCACGATTGTTGACGGGGACTTCCCATTCTTCACATATTACCCCGGTGCTGCGCGATCTGCACTGGCTGCCGATTCAGTGGCGGATCACCTCTAAAGTTGGTTTACTGACTTAAAAGCCCTACATGGACTTGGCCCTGACTACCTGAAAGAGCTTCTTGTTCCCTACTGCCCTGTGCAACAGCTCCATGTGGCAGACATGGGGTTGCTGAAGATTCTATGGGTGACTTTGAAATCTTCTGGGGCCAGTGTATTTATGTTTGTGGCCCCTACCCTCTGGAATTCTCTACCCCATCAGCTCTGGGAGTGCATGACTGTGGGGGGATTTAAACAGGCATTTAAAACCTTTCTGTGGCATCAGGCCTTTCAGTGATGTATAGTTGTATGGACTTGTTATTTTATTTATTATTGTATTTGTTCTATGCAATTATGTTTTAATCTTTGTCCAGCACCTTGATATTTCGAAAGGCGCTCAAAAATAAAGTTTATTATTATTAAGACATTCTTTAGGTACATCAGAGAAAGAAGGAAAACCATGGGGGGGATTGTAAGGCTCAGAGGGGATACAAGGAAATGTAAGGAGGGAGACCTGGAAAAGGCAGAAATACTGAACAAATACTTCTGTTCAGTGTTCACTGAAGAGGAGGGTAAGGGACCACAGCTGGGTAACAGACACAAAGGGGGTGAGGTTAAACACAAGTTAATTCACAGAGGGGAGAGTCCTGGAGGAGCTCACAAAACTAAAGATGGACAAAGCAATGGGGCCAGATGGCATACACCAAGGATATTAAGGGAACTGCACAGAGAGTTAGCAGTGCCTCTGACAGCCATGTTCACCGAGTACCTCAGTATAGGAATGGTCCCATAGGACTGGAAGAGCACATGTAGTCCCTCTACACAAAAGTGGTAGCAGGGAGGAGGCAGGGAACTATAGGCCAATCTGCCTAACCTCAGTAGTGAGGAAGCTCACTGAGGCACTGTTTAAAGAAAGAATAGTGGCACACGTGGAATCCATCAGTGCCATGGATCCAAGACAGCATGAATTTACAGCAGGAAGGTCATGTCAGATGAATCTGATAGATTTTTTTGACTGTGTGACAAAGCAAGTAAATTGAGGGGAAGGGGGCTGTGGACATTGCCTACCTCAACTTCAGCCTTCAACATCATCCCACATAAAAGGCTGGTTAACAAGATGGGTAGTATGGGTATGGGGAACCAGGTGGTAAACTGGCTTAGAAACTGGCTAATGTACAGGAGGCAGAGAGTGTTGGTTAATGGGATCAATCCGCTGAGAGGGGGGTGACCAGAGGGGTACCTCAGGGATCGGTCCTTGGGCCAATCTTGTTTAATGTCTTCATTAGTGACATTGCAGAAGGGCTGGAGGGAAAGGTCTGCCTCTTTGCAGATAACACTAAAATCTGCAACAGGGTGGATACACCAGATGGAGTGGAGAAAATGAGGAGGGACCTGGGGAAGCTTGAAAAATGGTCTGAGGTGTGGCAACTGAGGTTCAGTTCAAAGAAGTGCAATATAATGCACCTGGGATGAGTGAACCCTGGGGAGAGCTACAAGATGGGGAGGGGGGTGCTGATGATCACTAAGGAAGAAAGGGATCTGGGGAGGTTATCATTCCAGATGACCTAAAGATGTCTAAGCAGAGTACAAAGGCAGCAGGGAGGACCAGTGGCATGCTGGGGTGCATAGGCAGAGGAATCACTAACAGAAGATGGGAGGTGGTAATGCCATTATATAAAACACTGGTGAGGCCTCACTGGAGTACTGTGTGCAGTTCTGGAAGCTGCACCTCCGTAAGGACATCAACAGGATGGAGGCAGTCCAAAGAAGGGCAAGAAAGATGGTACAGGGCTTGTACCAGCAAACATATGAGGAGAGACTAAAGGACTTCAAGTGTGTGTGTGTGCGATGTGTGCCATTAAATCAGACACCTTCTATTGTGCGACAGAGTATTTGCAGCAGTGTGAACCTGCTATCCACTGCACCTGCATGAATTTTTTATAGTGTTTTGTTGTATCTTTACTGGTAGTGGACTGTTACTGCCATGCACTACCCCCCCCCCCCCACAACTGGCAAAAGTTATTCTTTTCCACATTTGGATTTGTGACTTGTAAGCACTGGTTAGGTGGGCTGTGCCTTTGCATCTGTATCTCTTGAGTGCGCAGCACAATCTTAATCTATCTTTGCATTTGCAAGTACACCATTAATTCTGGGACACTTTGCTTTTCTTGTTATGCTCTCATTTCACTTCATCAGCACTGGGGAATTTCCTGGACATAAGACAGTAGCATTTTGGGGATGCAAATTATTCTGGTGACTGTGTGTGACCACTGCACACATGACTAAGTGCACCATTAATTTTGGGAGACTTCGCATTTCTTGTTACTCTCTCATTTCACTTCGTCACCACTGTTTCTGGACACAAGACAGTAGCATTTTTGGGATGCACATTAATTCTGGTGACTGTGTGTGACCACTGCAAACAAGACAGAGTGCGCCATTCATTCTAGGAGAATTTACATTTCTTGTTACTCTCTCATTTATATCAACAGCTTGGACTTAGGCATCAAAGATGCCAGTATTCACTTGTTTGCTGACGACATGGTGCTCTACTTAAGCCAGGAATCTCCTGAAGCTACCTGCACTGAGTTACAAGCTGACTTTAATACTCTACAGTACCAGCTCCGTAGCAAACAGTTACTACAGTACTAAATGCAAAAAAAACAAGGCCATTCTTTTCTCACCAGCAGGCCCAGGGGCTTACTCTGCTGTCACTAGTCCATTACCATCAATCTCTACCTTATTAGGAGAAAATCTTGAATTTGTGACTAAATTTAAATACCTTGGTATTTGGCTAGACAACTAACTCTCTTTTGTGGAACACACAGAAGAACTGCTGAAAAAACTGAGGCAGAGACTTCGTCTTTTTTTCAGAATTAAACGCCTCTTGACCACAGACGCAAAAAGACAGGTTGTCCAATCTACATTCCTTTCATTAATTGACTACGCCGACTTCATTTATGGCCATTGCCCTGCCTCATATCTTGCAAAACTGGATGTATTATATCATAGAGCACTGAGATTTATAACTGGTGTCCTGTACTCCACACATCACTGCTCTTTATACGCAGCCGTAGGGTGGCCCTCCCTTCAATACAGGTGATATAGAAATACAGCCCTATGGATGCTCCAAGCCCTTACCAACAAACTCCCACAATACGTTGTTGACTGTCTCCCCCTTAGTCCTTTTAGGAACTATGTCTTAAGAAGTCAATCGCAGATTTTTTTGAATGTCCCAAGGGCCAACACTCACTTTGGAAGGGCTGCTATAAGCTATGCCCTGCCTACTCTCTGGAATAGGATACAAAAATTGTTGAGACTTAGCTCACCTGTCAGTCCTGCCTTCTTTAAGACCCTCTATGACAAAACATTTGCTGAAATCTGTAATTGCTTCTTTCGCTCCTAGCAGCTTGACTGTTGTTCCTCTCTTCTTCAACACTAGTCCCAGCTGCTTATCCAAATCAACCCTTGCCACTACTACTCCTCCCCCTCCTCTGCCCCACTTGCCCTTAGCACCCTCTGCATCCCTCTTATTCACCACTCCCCTTCTGCTGCATTTACCTAAGGCTTACACACTGTAATGCACAGCTCCATAGCTTAGGAATTTCCATCCAGGCCTTTAACGTGTTTCTGCTGGACAGGAATATAAATAATCTTTCTTTTTTCTTCTACGGTTTGTATATGACATCCATACACATCCTGCTCCTGTGGGAACTGTATATATATATTACATTCGAGTTGTGTTATGAATATCTTTCTTGTACATGTGACTTGGAATGTAAATACTCTGCTCCTATCAGTATTGTAAACATGTTCCTTTTGTATTATGTATATTTATATGTAACTGTACAATTTTCCCTGCCAACAGCAGCTCCACCTTGTAAATGAGCTTGCTCAATGGTGATTGCCTGGATAAATAAAGATTTGATTGGTTGATTGATTGATTGATCATTTCACTTCATCAGCACTGGGGAATTTTCTGGACACAAGACAGTTGCATTTTGGGGATGCACATTAATTCTGGTGGCTGTGTGTGACCACTGTGCACATGACTGAATGTGCCATTAATTCTGGGGGACTTCACATTCTTGTTACACTTTCATTTCACTTTGTCAGCACTGGGGAATTTTCTGGACACAAGACAGTAGCATTTTGGGGATGCACATTCATTTTGGTGACTGTGTGACCACTATGCGCATGACGGAGTGCACACTTAATTCTGTGATACTTTTCAATTTTTGTTACCCTCTCATTTCACTTTGTCCACACTGGGGAATTTTCTGGACACAAGACAATAGAATTTTGAGGATGCAAATTAATTCTGGTGACTGTCTGTGACCAATGTGCATATGGCAGAGTGCACCATTAATTCTGGGAGACTTCGCATTTCTTGTTCTGCTCTCAATTCACTTCATCAGCACTAGGGAGTTTTCTGAACACAAGACATGAGCATTTTGGGGATGCACATTCATTTTGGTGACTGTGTGTGTGTGTGTGTGTGTGAAGAACTGCCAAATGTTGTTGTCATTTCACCTTACTTCGCGTTAAGGCGGAATGACAACGCAAAGTAATAATTACTAGGCAAAGTGAGCCTTTTGCATTGGCCACTCTGTGTAGCACAGTGACAATACGAAGTGCCGACTTCGCAAGCACTTCGCCAGCGGAATTTAAGTTTGTTGCATCTCTAATGGTATACAAGGTCTTGGGAATTTTGTTAATTCAATTTACCCTTCTTTGGGGCAGACAAATTCCATTATTATGAATGATTTTAACATAGATGGGTCACCTACAAAATGCCCTTATTTTGCAGCTATTGTTGTGTTCTTACAGAGTACAGCTTACACAGCTCATAACTTGCCTTACCTGGTATAATTTTCAGAGGTCCAGGTGAAAACCATGAGCACAAATATGCGCAGTCAAAAACCACATGATTTCGGAGTTGGTATATATAATCTAGCACGATTTTGGGTTTACCGCATGGCACAGTTATTGACTGTGCTGTTTTTGCTGTTGCGGTCTTGACATAGCACCATGTCTAACTAGTAGACCCAAAATAATCTTGTTATCACACACAGTGCCTGAAATTATAAGTGACCACTGCCCTATTTACAGTGTATGGCATGAAAACCCTATTAAAAACGTGTTTTATACCATAATTATTCTAAAAGTAATGCTGATACCTTTCTGGCTGACCTATTAGCATTTGATTGGAATCCCCCTTTTTGTGGTTAATAAGTTTTATTGAAAAGTTCTGACACACATTACAACAGATGACATGCATGGCAGTTAATGGGTTTAAAATACAAATACATCCAAATGGGTCATAGTATCTATTATCTAACAACAGTCAAGATAGTCCAGATGAAAAACTTTGGGTATATCACTTAATTCGTACATAAAGTTTTCAATTGATGCATATAAAATGTAGTGTTAAATTGATTATGAGCAAACTCAATTCTGGGTGAACAGCAGGATAGGATTTTTCACTTAAATGATGTCTGCAATCTCTCTTTGTCACCTGGGAGCTGGGTGGAGGATCCTTAGGGTGGGAAAGGGTGGACCTGATGGACACACAGGGTAGGGGGGTTGGTGCTTCCATTGCCAGGGAATTGACAGCAGGCAGAAGCTAGAAAGGGACCCTAAATAAGTGTATATTTGTCCCTGGTGCCACAAACTATGTGGGGACATGCATTCAAAGTTAACTACTTTTCTGATGGATGCTTCCCAGTGCACAATTGAAGGAATCTCACCTGATTTCCACTGCTGCAGAAGCATGCATTTGGTTCCATTGATGCAGCCATTAGCCAATGTAGTTGCATATTGGAGAGCTGCAGTTGTTAGGTAGGAGACTCAGCATCCTAGGTGAAGGTGTAGAGGGCAGGGGAAATTTCAGGACCAGGGCACATGAGGACACAATCTTCAGGTTGGACCAGTGGGCAGGACCAGACAATGTGGAAAAAATTACCCCCAGCTGAGCCAAGTATCCAGCTGCTGTTGTTTGAAGTATCCCCATTGACTTTAAAATGCCAAGGTGTGATACCATAAATGGAGGATTTTGTTTTGTGTGAGCACTGCCCTGCCATCATGCAAGCCCCATGCACTAACATCCAGCATTGGGTCCACTGGTCCGTCATTATTGTGATTTTCAGTTGGAGTCCCCATTTGCCCATAGCAGTTTGAGACTGGTTAGGGAGGATAATGTTTATCTGTTTGTATATGGCCCCCTGCCTTTTCCCTTTTTAGCTGAAGCCATCTTGAGAGGGGGGTTGAGTGTACAGTGTGTTGGCACTGCTGAGTAGTTCTCATAAAAGACATGATGGCACTTCTTTTCTGGAGATATTTCCAGAAAAAATTCTGAAGTAGCTGGTATCTGCCCTAAGGGCTTGAAATGTAGCCCCACCCCACTGAATTCAAGGATTTTTTGAAGTCTTTTGCTATAGCAGTGGCTGGAGTAGGGCTACCTCTGACTTGAAAAAAAAAGGTTAACTAGGGATCCAAGATGGTCAAAGCTTTGTCTGCTTCTGAAAATCCCACTTGCAATGAGCGAATGTGATGTTGAGGGGTGAATCCAGACAGTTTGCTAGGACTTTAGCCAAGACCATGGCATCAGCATTGATTTGAGAGATGGGTCTGTAGTGTGTTGGCTTCATGGGGTTTTATTCTTCTTGAGATGGACAGTTATGACTGCCTCATGCAAAGTTGGGGGGAGGGAGATTGCTAGCCTGGCTTCTTCATACAACTTGTGAATTACATGTTCAATCAGAGGTTGGAGGAAGTCTGCTGGTAAACCGTCTCCCCCAGGAGCTTTGTTGGTGTTCAACAGACTTAGAGCATTTTTGATTTTTAGTAGGGTAAGTGGGGTCTCCAAGGAGGATGCCATATCCCCTTGGAAGTCTGGCAGGTTGATTTTCATGGGAAATGCATCAATAACAGGATCTGCCAGAGGTCAGGGGATGCATACAGATCAGCATAAAAAATCTGCATGACCTTGTTTATGTCTACTATGCTGGTGACAATCTGCTCAGCTCCATATTTCTGAGAGGTGATGTGCTTCTCTGCTTGATGCTGCCGTAGCCTGCATGCTAAGATCCTTCCTGCTTCCCCCCCCCCTTTTTCCAGTATCTATGCTGCATGTGAGTGATGACCAGTTCTGCCTTATGGGGGAGGATTTCTTTGATATTAATTCACACCCCTAATAGGACTGCCTTGGTTTTATGCAGAGATGTGTCCTATTGGGGGTTCTTAACCTTAGACTCCAGGAAGTGGAGATGATCCATGAGGTCATATATTCATGATCTCTGATACTATGTCTCCATGCAGCTTAAGTCACAATTTGGCCTCACATGTAGGCTTTAAAGTCCTCCCATATACTGACTTTTGAGGTGTCACTTGTGTAATTCAGCTTGAAGAATTCTCCATCTGTTTTCATCACTCAGACCCTGAACTCCTGATCTGCAAGGAGCACTGGGTTAAGTCACTGCTATGTAGATTTGGCTAGGTCAAGCCACATGGGAGGGAGAGGGAGATGGGCATGATCTGACATACTGCATTTTACTCCCTATGTCCATGGATATCATTTTGTGGACTACTTTGAGGGAGCCTAACCAGAAGTCCAGCCTACTATATCAATCATGCATGGCAGATAAACGGGTGTAGTCTTGGACTGAGAGGTGTTTAAACTCCGACAGGCCTGAGAGTGCATGTTCCTGCATCAGAGCTTTAAGTGCTTCTGTAGCCTGGAGTGTGTTTCATTTTTAATAAATCTCCTATCCAAATCCAGGTCTACAGAAAGATTGTAATCCCCCCAGGTAGAACCAGTAAGAAAGTTGGGTTGAAATTGGCAATGACTGAATGCAGGTCATGGAAAAAGGTGAAGTGATCATCATTTGGCACATAAACACTGCCTAATATCACCTCCACTCTCTAGGTGGAAAAAATGGGCCAGCATCCACCTACCTTCCTTATCTTGGGAGCATATTTTCAACTTCCAGTGCAAAGACTTCTGCACTAGAATGGAGACGCCAGCTTTTTTTTTAATTCTATGAGATGCTGCCTCAGTTCCCACCCATTCCCTCCACAGTTTCTGTGCCTTGCTAATGACTAATCTGGTTACTTTTGCAGTGCTCTGGCTATGTAGAAAAGTCATTACCCTTTCCTCTGCACCAGGGCATTCAGTCCCCTGATATTTCAACTAATACAATTAATGCCTGGTATGATGCCATCAGTTTGGAAATGAATGGAGGATGGCTTGTACATACGTAGGACAAACAACAGGCATCTGCAATGTGAGAAGATATTCTGTAAGAACAGCTGAGAGTCCTGCTCAAGCCCTGTTCTTGGGTTGCTGAAATGTAAACTGAACTCCCAAAAGCTCATACTGTCAAGACAAACAAATTCAATTGAACTATATACAGTCTCCACGTATCCCAAGTAAATGGAACCTGAAAGAGCTACCCATTCAATTTGGGGGGGGGGCAGTACAGAAAGGTTACGTGTAGACAATATGAACCATAACCATGCACAAAAGCAAACATGGACAGTATACATGTGTAGTACTTTGGATGTGGACATGCTCAGTGGTTATTAATTGTTCAGCCCGAGAATAAGCAACTAATACCAACTGGCTGAGTAGGATGGGGAATGCAGCCAGGTCTGGCCTGTGCCAAGTTGTGACCCCTGACACCCCTGGCTGTTAAAGTTATTTATTTATTTGCTTTTGGTAACCTGGCAACAGTCCCGCCTATTTTCAGGTACGACCCAGGACAGTACAACAGAGATAGTACATAGATAACATCAGGACAATTTAGTAACAATATGAAATAGGTACAATCACTTACAATCAAGGATAAAATACATGATCTACATAATGACAGTACACTTTTAAAAGCATCATAGTGGTAGCCATAATTAACATAAGACAGATAATCAGAGAAGTCTGTCAAGTTAGGGGAAGAAACACAGCAGCAAGGATCCAACCAGAAAGTTATTCCTAGACATCTATAGTTATATGGAGAAATAGGGAGGAGAGTCCAAGATTAGCTGCAAATGCAGTTACCTAGTGCATAGAGGTGGGCAAACAATGATCGCTTGAAGGAGAGGTGAGAGGGGGAGATTTTAATAAAGGGGGGAGCGAGTTCCAGAATTTAGGAGCAAAATAGGAGAAGGCCTGTTCCCCCTTTTGTGATGGAAGGCTGAACTGATAGCATGGGGGTGGATGACAACTGGAGTGTGCGGACACTGGGGACTATGGTAAGCATATTACCCAGGGAGGCTGGAAAGAGTGGTCTAGTAAGGGAGTCAACAAAGCAACCAAGGGAGTATGAATGGAGGTCTTTGGAAGACAACCAGTTTAGGCCCGAGTAGAGCAGGCAGTGATGAGTAAGCCGAGGAGCTAATAAGGCAAACCTACAGATATTGTTATAGGAAGTGTCCCACTTGCTGAGCACTCTAACATTGGCATGGTAGAGAACTGGGAGGGCATACAGGAGTTGAGGGAGAAGCACACCTCTAGCTACAGCTATCCTGGCAGTGGGTGTGAGAGAGTGCCGTACTCAATATGCTGCGCCGATCTTAGTATTGACAGAGCTACATACCTCATAGACATGTTTAGGAAAATCAAGAGCAGGATCAAGCGTAACCCCAAGATATTTGAAAGTATCAGTATTAGTAACAGCATTACCATCCCGACAGCAGACAAGGAGCTTAGGAGATTCTGTGAGCACTTTTTTAGATGATCCGAGCAGCATGGCCTGAGTCTTACCTATGTTCACAATTTGCTGGTTAGCCGAGAGCCAGGATTGAAGGGATTGAAAGACATGTGAGAGATTTAGGTTAATGTCAGCTATAGACCTGACAGATTAGTATAGCACTAGATCATCAGCGTACATGAGTAGGTTACTGTGAAGTGAGTGACTAGGAATATCATTTAGGAAGAGGGAGAAGAGAAGAGAAGAGGACCGAGTATTAATAACCAGCTTCATATTGGCAGAGAGGGGTGTCATTCATGGCAATTTACTTAAGTTATTGGGAGGAATAGGCAGAGAGGGATTTAGAAGCAGCGGCAACCAAGGTTGTGTTAGTTACCACCTGCAGAGGGTGTTTCTCCAGCAAGCCCACTCATGATGGGGCAATACTGGATTTGGTGGTGGCTAACATGGACAGTACTGAGAATGTCAAGGTGTGAGGCTGTCTGTGGAATAGTGATCACTGTACAGTGTGGTTCAACCTAGGAACAGCGGTGGAAGCAAACAACACAAGGAAAAGGGTCCTGGACATCAGGAGGGCATATTTTAAAAAATTGTGTTAATGCCTCAGAGACAACCTAGCATTGCAGAGGGACATGGGTGGGGTGAGTGAATGTGGGCTAAGCAAAGGGAAGGCATAGTGAAGGCAAAAAACCTCTGTGCAAAGGAAGCAAGCAAAAGTGAGGAAAAATTGATCACTATGGTTCTCAAAGAAAGTGGCTGAAAAGGTAAAGACTAAAGGGCAGCATACAGAAAGTATAATGAAACGCAGTGATAAGTGAACCTGGAGGGGTATCAGAAGAAGCAGAGGAAAGCAAAGAAAGTGGTGAGGAGTACAAAGGCACAAACTGAGTGAAGAAGAGTCCGGTGGTAAAGAAAGGGGACAAGGCTTTTTTTTGGTACTGTCACAATAATTTTGTACTGGATTTTTACTGTTTTTCCTTATTTATGTATTTATTCATTTGTTTGTTTGTTTACTTATTTTTTATTATGCTTTATAGGTGCCAAACCTCCTAGGGCTCAGCCACCAACTCTCCCACCCACCTCCCACCCCTGGGACCACATCAGAGCAGTGCTTTACCCAGGCTTACCCACTCTGGGCTTGACCATCAGACAGACTCCACCCCGACCACAGGGTTGGGCTGCAGCAATGGAAACTCTAGCTTAGTTGCTGGTCTAGTACCCTTAAGGGTGGTGCAGAGCCAGAGGGCTGGTGGCTCATTGATGGAGTAGGCAGCTGGATTTTTCAGTCATAGCTCCCTGAGAGGCATGGCATGTGATAACGTAGGGTGCAACGTGCAATGTCTGGAACACTTCCCAAACAGCTTCTGGTGCCAGCAGCTGTAATTCCCCCAGCCACCGCCAGCAGTTAGTCATGCACCAGTCACACCCCCCTCCCCTCCAGAGGAGGAGAGCAGTCCTAAGGACACTCAGTCCTCGTCCCCCCAGGTGGCCCTCTGATATCCAGGTCTGGTTTCAAACCCAGGATGTAGGCATCCCAGATGGAATCCAACCTCTGTGCCAGTGAGCTGGCCCTGTTTTTCCTTTTTTAATTAACTCTATCTGCTGTAGGGACATAGATATGCTGGGGAAATGAGATTAAACTTATTGTCAAAGGGAAAAGCAGCTACCCCTGAGAAGTGATTATAGTCCCTTTGTTCTGTAATGACAGTATCCCTGAACAGTCAACAAGGGAACTTCAAAGAGCCCAAGATCTTTCATATCAGGAAACTGTCCTGACCATGCAGCCCCCCCCACCCCCCACCATGGGCAGACATGTCTCCGAACAATGGGAGGGGTCTGTGATTCCACCGAACCGAAGATTCTGGTTTAGGCCAGCTTTCCAGAGAGGTGGTATCACAGGAGACAAAGGAAGTGTCAAATCCATAATATCAGAATGACACATTTGATGATGCAGCATGGGTGGCTGGCAGCTGAAGGCTTTTGAGATCCTCATAGACCTTAGCCAGTGAGTCAGAGTTGGGGTTTCATACTTTCACCATCTAATGTTAGAGTCTGCCACAGCACACAAAGCTTTTCTATGTGGTAAGACACATTCTACTCTGCTAGATTCAAGAAGTGATAGGAACGTTTTCCTAATTGTTTCTTTTGCTGTGTGCAAACCATTTTCTTTTTAATTCCTGTTGTAACCCTGTAATGCCCATAGTCTTTGTGTATGTGTGCTGTCCTGTAGACTGTGTAATTATTGTGAAGTAGTAAATATTGTTTTTATATACTTCATGCCTCTGTGACTAATTATTTTGGGGGAATAGTTAACTGTTGGTATTCACAAATCTACATCCATCTCTAGAGAGGGATACAATGGCTACAGTTACTATATTCTAAGAAGTAAAGTGTTTTCTTAGGAGTAAGAGACAGGGAAAGGCTGTTTGCCCTTTGCCAGAGAAGCACTGCACTGTATGAGCAGTGACTCTGGTGGGATATGGACCAAGGAAGTACCAAGGTAAAATAATCAATTTTGAGTGGTGGCAGCTACTGAGGTGCTCTTAAAGGTGTGGAGGGCTGAAAAATTGGCAAACTGTTGCAGACTGTGTCCTGAGTGTGGACAGGTTGTGATAGTTACAGTACATAAGTAAAAAGAAGAAGACTACAGAGGGATTGTAAGGTTAAGAAGGGCAGGTGGAGACTATGGAGGGAAGGAGTAGGAAAAAACAGATATCCTGAACAAATAATTATGTTCAGTCTTCACAGAGGAAATGGATGAGCCCATGAAAGCAACAAGGGTACTTGGGGAAAGGAGATAGACACAAGTCCTTTTACAGAGGAGAGAGTCCTGAATGGATTCGTAAATCTGAAAGTGGACAACGTTATGGGGCTTGATGGGTTACACCCAACAGCATTGAGGGACTTCCAGAAGGTACTAGCTGCACGTCTGATAGTACTTTTCAACAACTTTCTGGACATGAGAGGTTACAGAGATCTGGAAGATGGCAGATGTAGTCCTGCTTCATGAAAGCAGTAACTGGGAGGAGACTGGCAACTATGGTGAGTCAGCCTGACATCGGTGGTGGGGAAGTTAATGGAGTCACTGCTAAAGGAATGGACTGTGGAATGTCTTGAATTCAGTAAGTTACAAGACCCAAGACAGCATGGATTCATGTGGGGGGAGGAGGTCATACCAGACAAATCTGATAGATTTCTTTGACTGGGTGACCAGTGAAATAGATAAGGTTGGGCCAGTAGACATTGCCTACATAGACTTCATTAAAGATTTCAACACCATTCTACATAGGAGGATCAAAAGAGAACTAGGCAGCTTAGGGTTGGGTCTTAAGGTGGTAAACTACGTAAGAAATTGCTTAACAGGTAGGTGAGAGATGGAGGTGGTAAACGGAGTTCATTTCAGGGAAGGGAGGATGATCAGCAGGGTGCCTTAGGGCTCAGTACTAGAGCCAGTCCTCTTTAATGTCTTTATAAGTGACATTGCGGATGAGCTGGAAGGGAAGGTCTGCCTCTTTGTGGATGACACCAAAATCTACAATAGGGTGGACACTCCAGAGGGGTGGAAAGAGACCCAAGAAAACTCGAGGAGTGTTCAAGGGCATGGCAGCTTGGTTTCAATGCAAAAAAGTAAAAAATCATGCAGGAATCAGAAACCCTGAGGTGAAGTACAAAATGGGAAAATAGGTATTGACAGTCACCAGATAGGAAAGAAATCTGGGGTAGTCATATCTGATTACCTCAAAGTGACGAGACAGCACAACAAGGCACTTACTAGGGCCACTGGGATGCTGGGGTGTATAGGGATGTCATCAGTAGCAGAAAGAGGGAGGTGGGTTTGCCACTGTATAGATCACTGCTGAGATCCCACCTGGAGTGTTGTGTCCAGTTTTGGAGACCATATCTCAGGAAGGACATAGACAGGGTACAGTCTGTCCAGAGGAGGGCAACTAAAATTATAATAATAATAATAATAATTTAGCTTTATTTGTAAAGCACAATTCTAAAAATCAAAGCACTGTACATTGTTAAAATAACATATAAAACAACATTTGAAATGAAAAATTCAAATAAGTCAAATAAAATAATCACTAAATGCTTGCAGAAACAGGAGGTTTTTAAGCCTGCTCTGAAGCTCTCCATGGTCCTGCACTCTTGAATCTGGTGCAGGATTGGCATCAGAAGCCCTATGAGGAGAGACTGAAGGATCTCAGTATTAACACCCTGGAAGAAAGGAGGAAGAGGGTTGATATGACAGAGACTTCTAAATTCTTCACAGTGCAAAATATGGTGTGGGAGGTGGTAGTATGTCTCAGAGGAAAAGATGTACGAGAACAAGGGGACATATAAAGAAGCTGGAAGAAGGTAAATTCAAGAAAGATGTAACGAAGCACTTCTTTACTGAAGGAGTGGTGGATGCCTGGAACAGTCTTCCGGCAGAGATGGTGGGGGTGAAAACAATGGTGGGATTCCACAATGCATGGGATAGGCATAAGGGTGCCTATCCCATGCAGAAGAATTAAATGAACTGAAGACAGACAAAGCTATGGGACCAGGCGTAATTCTTCCTCGCATATTGAAAGAGCTTAGGAAGGAACTCATCTGCTCCATTGACTGAACTCTTTAATAAATCACTGGAGAGTGAACAGGTACCAGAGGACTTGAAAAAGGCCACTGTGGTACCCCTACACAAGAGTGAAAGCAAGGAAGAGGCAGGGAACTAAGAAGTGCAAGGTAATGCACCTGGGAAACAAAAACCCAGGGGAAGAGTACACAATGTGGGGTGAGATACTAACAACAACAAAAATGGAAAGGGACCTGGGAGTAGTCATATCAGATGACCTAAAGGTGGGCAAGCAATGTGAGAGGGCAGTACAGAGGGTTGGGGGGATACTGGGATGCATAGGGAGAGGCATCACCAGTAGAAAACAGGAAGTTGTTATCCCTCTGTACAGACAGCTGGTGAGACCCCATCTGGAGTACTGCATGCAGTTCTGGAGACCCAATCTCATAAGACACAAACAGGATAGAGGCAGTCCAGAGGAGGGCAACTAAAATGGTGCAGGGTCTGCACCGGAAAACTTATGAAGAGAGGCTTAAGGAGCTTAATATGTATAGCCTCAAGGAAAGGAGGGAGAGGGGAGACATGATAGAAACTTTCAAGTACCTCAAGAGAATCAACAAAGTGCAAGAGGGTAGCATCTTTCAGAAAAGAGGTGTGCAAGAACAAGGGGCACAATTTGAAGATGGAGGTGACTCAGAGATAATTTAAGAAGTATTTTTTCATAGAGAGGTTGTGGATGCATAGAGACAGCCTTCCGGAGGAGGTTGTGGAGTCAAAAACAGTGGTGAAATTCAAGAATGCATGGGACAGTCATAAGGCAATTCTAGGGGGTGGTGGTATGAAGAAGTAGGCTGTTGGTTAACTAGGACCTGCAGCTTATCCATTAGGTAGGGAAATGGGCAGACTGGGTGTGCCAAGCAGTCCTTATCTGCCATCAAATTCTATGTTTCTATGTAACTACCGCTCTGTCAGCCTCACCTCAATTGTGGGAAAAATTATGGAATCGTTACTAAAGGAAAGGATAGTAGCATACCTGAAAACCAGTGGGAGACTAGACCCTAAGCAGCATGGCTTCACAACTGGCAGGTCATGCCAGACAAACATGATAGAATTCCTTGACTGAGTGACAAAAGTAGTAGACCAAGGCAGGGCAGTAGATGTATATCTAGACTTTAGTAAGGCTTTTGATTCTGTCCCCTACAGGAAGCTTATTAACAAACTGGTAAATGTAGGTGTAGGAGAGAAAATTATTAATTGGGTGAGAACTGGCTTCAGGGGAGGACTCAGAATGTTGTAGTGAATGGCATCCTGTTGAGACAGGAGAAGGTGACCAGTGGGGTTCCACAGGGTTCAGTGCTTGGACCAATCCTCTTCAACATATTCATCAGCGATATTGCATATGGATTGGAGGGGAAAGTATGCCTGTTTGCAGATGACACCAAGCTCTGCAACAGGGTGGACACACAGGAAAGGGCCATAGCGATGGAATCGGACGTAACAAAACTGGAAGAATGGTCCAGAACTTGGCAGTTGAAGTTCAGTGTCAAGAACTGTAAGGTCATGCACCTAGGGGAAAAAAAAACCCAGGAAAAACATTACTATCTAGGGGGCGAACAATTAACCATCAAGAACTTAGAATGGGACCTAGGGGTCATGGTATTCAGTGACCTAAAGGTAGGAAGACAATGTGAGAAGGCGGTACAGAAAACCAGTAACATCCTCGGTTGCATCACATGAGGGGTCACAAGCAGAAAGCACAAAGTGATAATCCCACTTTACAGATTCTTGGTGAGGCAACACCTGGAATACTGTGTCCAGTCCTCGAAACCACACCTTAAAAAGGAAAACTGGGCAAAAAAGAACTACAAAGTTGGTTCGGGACCTCCACCATGAACATGGCAAGACTTAAAGAATTAAACATGTTGCCGGTCCATCGGCGCAGCGGTGGGATTTCTGCTTACGACGCCGGCGACCCGGGTTCAGGAACAGACCCGGATCGTCGGAGGGCCGGCCGGGGGGAGAAGGATAGAGCATCCTATGGACTGCTCTCCTTCTCCGGGGGGAGGGTGAGGGTAGCAGTCGGCGCACTGCGGACCCCTGGCGGAGGCCGGGGGAATGCAAGCGGCCGATGCATGCAGTTCTGGGAGGCGGGGCGGATGCTGGCGTCATTGCACATCCCCGCCCCCAACGAAAATGGTGGAAAAAAGGAGGCAGGCAAGGACCACTGTCGAGATGAAGCCCTCCCCGGAGGACCTCAATTCGCCACCGTCGTTGCGGGTCCCCAACCAGACACTAGCCCGTGGCTACCAGAAGTGGTGGCTGTGGTCCCGCCCTCCGGGGAGTAAGCCGGGGGTGATCGTGGGACCCTGGCAATGATGGACGGTGGCGGAGGTCTCCGGGGGCCGTGACCAGGGCTGAGGGCAGACGGTGGTCCTGCCAAAATAAAAAGAATTAAACATGTACTACACGAAACAAAGGAGAAACAGAGGAGACATGATAGAAACCTTCAAATGCCTAAAGGACATCAACTCAGTGCAGAATCAGAACCTCTTGCAAGAAAATGTGGCATGTACTAGAGGCCACAACAGACATCTAATGGGGGGAGATTTTGTAGCAATATAAGGAAATTTTTTTTCACTGAAATGGTGGTGGAGCCATGGAACAGGCTGCCGCAGGAGATCGTGGATGCCAAGATAGTTAAGCAGTTCAAAATTTCTTGGGACAGACATAGCGGAATATTGAAATAAGGGAATATACTTGGGGAGGTAGGTCAAATAATGGGCAGACTAGATGGCTCATGCAGTCCCCATCTGCCATCATGTTCATATGTTCTTATGTTCTAGGCTATCTTAGTGGAAAGCAAGAGGGGGCCCAGAGATCAAGTAAGATTTGTTGTGATTGTATAAGCTGAGAAAAAATGGTTGGACTGGGTGGGCCAAGTGGTCCTTATCTGCCCTCAAAAACTATGTTTTTTTTATCTACTTAGTGTTAGAAACATAGAACGATAGAAAATTGTTGGCAGATAAGGACCGCTAGGTCCATCCAGTCTGCCCATGAGCCCTACGCTAGAATGCAGCCTCTGACCCTGCCTGGTCAGTGGCTTTTCACCCCCCTTCCCACCTCTAAGATTCCCTTATGTCTGTCCTAGGCATGTTTAATTCCCTCCACTGTGCTCGCTCCCATCACCTCCTATGGCAGACTATTCCATGTGCCCACCACCCCTCTCTGTGAAAAAGGACTTCCTCACATTTCCTCTTAACCTGCATCCTTCCAATATCATATCATGCCCCCTCATTCTTGTACTCCTCCTATACTGGAAGATGTCTTCCCCCTGCACCTTGTTTATGCCCTTAAGGTATGTGAATATTTCTAACGTGTCTCCCCGCTCCCTCTTCTCCTCTTGCAAGTACATATCGAGGTCCTTTAAACTCACCTCAGATGTTTTCTGGTGCAAGTTCTGTACCATCTTAGTTGCCCTTCTCTGGACCATCTCCACCCTGTTAATGTCCTTATGAAGGTACGCCTCCAGAATTGCACACAGTACTCTAAGTGAGGCCTCACCAGCATTTTATACAATGGCATCACAACCTCCCACCTTCTGCTAGTGATACCTCTGCCTGTGCACCCCAGCATGCCACTGGCCCTCCCTGCAGACTTTGTACTCTGCTTAGACACATTTAAGTCATCTGAAATGGCAACCCCAGGACCCTTTTTATTTTTTATTTTATTTATTTATTTAAGAATCAGTTTACGACCTTTGAGCCAGAGGCTCGTTTCCAAAGGTACTTCGTCACATAAAGACATACATTGTGTTTTGGTTACATAGCAAAGATTTGCAAAACAATAGGCGTTCAACAGAGGCGCCACGTCACATTGTGGACAGACAAATACAAATTGGGTACAGGGTACATGTAATAGATAACAGGTGTTCCACAAGTTGGTATCAAGTGAGCATTCTGGTGGTAAACACTGAAACAGCTGGCACTGGCCAGGTTAAACATAGGCATGGTGTACAGGGAAGTGGTGGAGGGGATGGTTAGGTGGAGAGCTGCCGGGGCATTGTCAAGAGAAGCAGAGGTGGGGCTATGTTCAGAGACAGGAGCAGTTACAGTGCTGAAGATGTGGTTCAAGTGTGGTTTTGAACTGGAGATGGTGATGGCATTGGTGATGGTGGCAGGAGAGAGTTAAACCAGGTTGGGGCTCTATAGCAGAAGGACCTCTGGCCACGGGTTGGTTCTAGATCTGGGGACCTTTAGAGTGGTCTTATGGGAAGACCGTGTTGCAACAGTGGGAGGGCTCTGGTGGATGGATGCCGTTACCCCAGGGGGGGAGAGCCCGAGTAGGGTTTTTTTGGTGAGGAGACAGGTTTGGTATTGGAGCCGTTCATCCAGGGTAAGCAGGTTAGCATCGACATACAGCTGACAGGTGTGTGTGAGCCTGGGTGTACCAGTAATCAATCTGCATGCTTTATTCAGGGTTAGGTGAATTTTGTTGAGTGCAGTGGTGTCGGCAGCACCATATACTGGTAGACCATAGTCTACAAGGACAGCACGGATGATGTAACAGCTAGCGAGAGCATTTGGAAGGCAGGTTTATGGCGGAATAGGATGCCAAGCCGTGTGTGGTGGCGGATGTTAGGGCCGATGTGGTTGTGAAATGTGAGGGCTGAATCGGGTAACCCCAAGGTATTTGTAGGAGCAGACTTGTTCCAGTGGCTGGTTGGTATTCGGAAGGATATAGAGTGGGTGGTTGCTAGCTTTGTTTTGGGGTGGGAAAGAGCATAGTTTTGGTTTTCTTAAGATTGATGATGAGTCTGCGCTCCTTAAACCAAGCCTCGGCACTGTTGAAAGACTGCTGTAGGGAGTCCTGTAGGGAGATGGGATTGCGGTGGGTGGCAAAAAGGACAGCGTCGTCTGCATACAGCAGAATTTTGCCAGGGCATGCACTGGGCAGGGTGTTCAGATACAGTGAGAAGAGAAGGGGGCCCAGGATGGAGCCTTGGGGGACCCCAGAGAGAATGGGATGGGTATCGGAGAGTGTGCTATTAATTTTGACACACTGAGATCGGGTGTCAAGATAGCTAGCACACCATGCCAGGGGGCCAGCCGAGAGACCAGTGTGGCAGAGTGCATTCAGCAGAAGTGGATGGGAGACAGTGTCAAAAGCCTTTGAGAGGTCAATGAACACTGCACCAGCTAGGGAGCTGGTATCCAAGGAGGAGTGTAGAAAGTTGGAGAATTCTATAAGGGCAGTGCTGGTACTGTGACCCGCATGGAAGCCATGTTGCTCTGGGCATAAAATGTTATGCTTAGCCAGATAATCAGTGATTTGAATGGCCACCACTTTCTCCAGGGCTTTAGAGAGGGAGGGAGGATGGAGATTGGCGCGTAGTTGTTGGCCAATGACCTGTCAGCCTTATGAATAGGTGATAATGGCTGTTTTCCAGGCTGTGGAATTGTCCCAGAGAGTGACTGGTTAATTAGGCTTGTGAGTGGTGCAAGGACTTCATCTAGCACCAGCCTGAGGATGCTGGGGTCCAGTGAGTCACTGTCGGGATTGTTGCCATTGAGAGCTTTGATTAGGATGGGTCTGGCTTCCGGTGGAAATCTTTGCAGGGAGGAAGCTGGGGTGCTGGAGGACAGGGGAGGTTGGCTGGGGAGGGTCAAAGAAATTACTAGGAGGACTGAGCTAAGGTCAGTGAAAGTGGTGTTGAACCAGTTAGCTATGGTGGCAGGCTCGGTGGAGGTTGTGCCATTTCTAGTGAGCTGGGATGGGGGAGGGGAGCAAGCTTTACCATTGAGTTGCTTAATATTATCCCAGAAGGTCCGGGCTGAGCCCCAGGAGGAGGTAAGGGAGGCCTGGTAATGGTCTGCCTTGGCCTTCCTGATGGCCCATGAGCACTTATTCCTGGCTGCATTGTATGCTTGCTATCAGACAGACGACCTGTTTCAGTGGCAAGGTGCCAGAGGTTATCCTGGTTTCTAAGTAATTGTAGGAGGGCTGGGCTAACCCAAGGGTGCCTGCTTTTTGGACCGGATTTTGGTTAAGGGCAAAGAGATCACAGGCCATGTTGAAGGTGTGAGTGAAGAAGGTGAGGGCAGTGTCAATGTTGATTGCCTGCTGAATGGGGGACCAGTCTATCTGGGTGAGGAGTGCTTTAAGTTTCTTCAGCCCACCAGGGCGGAGGCGCCTGCGGAGGGTGGTCTGGGCTTTTCCTTGGTGATCATCAGCAACTCCCCCCCCCAATCCTATAGCTCTCCCCAGGATTCAGGATTCCCTTGTTTCAGGTGCATTATTTTGCATTTCCTTGAACTGAACCTCAGTTGCCACCCCTCTGACAATTTTTCAAGCTTCCCCAGGTCCCTCCTCATGCTCTCCACTCTGCCTGGAGTATCCACCCTGCTGCAGATCTTGGTGTCATCTGCTGTTTCGCGATGTGCCAACATGGTCTGCTATTCAGTCAGTTAGCGTACTCCATTGTTGTGCAGTAACTGGAAGAATAATGCTCAGAGCTGGCCATGTGCTACCACAAGTAGAGTGCAACAGGTTGCACTCTACTTGTGACCAGCTCTGAATATGGGGGCCATGACGTCTTTGTGTATTAGCAATTACTTTCTACATTTAATAGAAAAGGTATCTCTTGGTGCAATCAACCAAGTCAGTTTTTACCTTTCATTTTCAAGCTGCTAGTAAAAAGAATTCCATAGAAATCTAGTATTGTGATATAAAAAACATCCCATCTTTCCAAACCTGTGTTTTGAATGTGTCAAGTATGTGAACAAAAGTGTTATTTCTGTTATGCTCAACCTTTTCTGTTTGTTGATGGGTTATCTTCCATCAGATCCAAGAAGCAAAGTGGAATCAAAGGGTTGCAAAAGACACACGCACACACACACACACACACAGTAATCATAAGTATATTGTGCTATAACATGGCCCTCCTGTAAAGAGAAATGCAGTTCCACTATTGATCTGTATCTCGCTGACTTTTCTGCAGTCTTCATGCACACTGTTTGTACAGGATTTCTCATTCTTCTTCACAGTAGGCTTTTGTTTCAATATTTCTCACAGTTTGCTAGGTATTGATTCAAGTTTTCTGTAGTAAAGCAAGAAGAGATTGAGCAGAGCACTGAGGGCAGAAAAGGACACTGAGATTATGGAAACAAGGTGTGACCACCACCTCATTGTGAAGCCTTCATTCCAAATCACACTTGCACAGTAGGGAAGCTTACTTTAGTCATCCACTATTTATGCTTTATCTGGTGTAACTGTTGGACAGGCTTTGTTAAAATTAATAAAGTGATGTGGGTATGGCTACTGTAGTACTGTATTAGGTTACCATTTCCTAGTGCAATATTGGCATTTCTGTCGCTGTCAATTTATTGTATTGTACAGTGTAGTATATTGGCAAGGGCAAGTGTTTAACTGTTATTTATTACTACCGATTGTTGTATTTGTTCTCATTTCCGGCTTCCAAATTGCTATTTGTAACTGCCTATTGTCATCTGCCTTTTGTTCTGTTTAAACTTAGTGGGTTAGATTTTCAAACTCTTGCATCTGTTTTTCTGATATGAGTGTGGAAATCTACCTGAGTAGTTAGATCACAAAAAGTTGATTTAACTTCCTGGATGCAGTTCTGCACTTGCGTCAGAAAAATGGACACAAGCCTTGCAGTTGCAGCAGACATTCCCGTAAACTGCAGCAAATGTCACAAATGCATTCCGATGTCTGTGACTAGGATGCAAACATCTGTACACATCTGCATGGATGCAGCACTCATCTGAAATACAGACATAAGTGCTGTGTCCAGCTGTTTAAAAATCACACCGCTTGTATTGTAGTTTGTTTCTGTTAGACGTCTCCTGCTCTACTGTTCCTGTAATTTTATCCCACCTTGCTTTACATGTAATTCTGGAAGTTGTTTCCTTCGTACTGTCCTGAGTCATACCTGAAAATAGGTATTTATATGTCTAGTGTTAACAGGAGCTAAATAAATAAACATAAAGCATACTGTGTCATAGAACTTAACAGTGGGATATGGTGGTCGAAATGTGGGACTCTTAAGGCACTTTTACACACAGTGATCTGTATCAGAACAAGTGGTATGGATCAACTGCAATGGTACCCTGCGTGGCGTCTACAGGCAACTTGCTCCACACCATAAGTGAGTTTGCTGATTCCACATTCCCTGCTTGGCTGGGTCTGTTGACTCTTATAGCATTTCACCCAGTTGTGTACTAGCACCCTTCCGCTCAATTCTGTCCCATGATAAAGAAATGCTTGGCTGTTGCAAAGTAGATCGCCTGTAGATGCCACACAGGGTAATATTTCAGTTCATCTGTACCGCTCATTCTGATACAGACCACTGCATGTAGAAGTGCCTTTTGAGCTCAGCAGACTGAGCAGAGCAAAGCACATCATGGAACCAACGGTACAGGTAAGTCCCGTGTAAAAGCGTCTTTAACTCTAAGTCAGCTTTACTTACATGTCCTTGCAGACTTGGATATGTGGATTAAATCCTCTGGACTCACCCACACAAAATGTAAGTCTGGATATAGTTTAGTCAGTTAGCCTTGTGACAGACAGCATACTGCCTATAATTTCCTGTCTTGGTTTATGCTGAGTAAGTATAAGTTCATTGTAAGGTTAAAAGATCTCATGAAACCCTGGGGTTGCCATTTCTGCTGTTGTGGAGGCAGCTGCTCACCTATCTTTCCTATTGGCCTGAAGATGGATGAGGACAGAATAATACATAAAGGGGAAATCTTAATTTTCTGTAACAGCATTTTTTGGGTGGGAACGTACATGGAGTCCATCAGGAAACAATGCTCTGTGATAAGAATGACATACTTTCCTGAATGACAAATTGGAGTGATTGATGTTAGTTTACATTGTGTTCCTGCAGTATTCTGCAGTAAGTCACTGACAGAAATTGTGATAAGTGTTGCATCCTGGTTGAGTCCACTCTAGACAGGCTACAGGAACATTAGCATCCTTTGCAAGCCATGTCTGTTTCTATGGTGTCTCTGCCATCATTGGAAAGTGATGATGTCACAAGGGGCGTAGGCAGGGGGGTGTTTAGGGTGTTCAAACACCCCCCGAAATTACCTCAAAAACTGTAATAAAAATTTACTGTTCAGAGCGTCCGGTCCCTTAAAATTTGCGCTTCAGCGCCTGCTTCTGCTGTGCTATCAGTGTCAGAAACCAAGGTACAAGTCAGTAAGGAACTTAGTCTATGGGGGCTGGCTCTCTTGGTGCATGACTCTCTCGTCCTCACTTCCGCCTCTCAACAGACAGCTAATTGTTGCACAGCGTGTATTTGGCGGCTTAGCGCACCAATTCACGCGCTGCTATTTCCCTCAGATACAGAGAATCAGCCAGCAAATTTTATCTTGGCTTGTCTGACTGTCCTGTAGCTGGGAGAAGGGTGTTAATTGTCTGGCCTCTGACCTCAGCTACGTGATAACTGGAGGTGGGGCTTAGTCAGAGTTAAAGTAGCAAACAGAGGTTGATTTTCTCAGAAGAAGCCAGAAGGAGAAGGAAGGAAACATATTCAATTCAGTGCTTTAGAGTAACTGGTAACTGGTATTTTTCTTTTAAACTTAGATTGTGGGCTTGTAGTGACACTATACTTTCTTTCTTTGTTGTCTTTACTTATAATTGTTTTTGGGCTGTTGAAAATTTAAAACATAGTGGTGGTGTAATTCTGTGCTGTCCCTCCCCTTCCCCCAACTCTTAATTATATGCCCTGATAAGTCTGATTGACAGGAGCTAAACACAGGGTATAGTAAGAGGTGTGAAGTAGGAGGGGCCTAAGGGGGAAGAAGCCCACCCTCAGCACGACAAGTGTTTCGACTCATTTATTTATTTATTGGTTTCTTTTTCCTTAAAAAAAATATATCTGAGGATCAGTTACAGGATTTTTAGTACTGTAAATTAATAAAAAGAGAACTAAGAGAGTTTCAGTAGCAGACAAGTTGTGAAATTGCAGTATAATGTGGGGAGTGGTGCAATGCAGTGGCTGTGGTGCAGCCATATTCAGGCAGACCTTCTGGACACTGAGGTGCTGCCCTATCTGCATGCATCTCTCTGACTGCGGATGAGGTAACCAGACTCAGAGCGGAAGTAAACTGGGTCAGGAGTACCATCACCCCTATCCAGGGACCACCCAGTCCAATGCAGCTGCCTCAAAGGATGCCGAGAACGAGGAGCACTTGGATGACAGTGGGCTCAGGGAGGGCTAGAGCAGTCAGGCAGAGGCACATCCCAGATCCTATTCCTCTCAAGAACTCATATGCCACACTGGCAAATGAGGACAACCAAATAGAGGTACCCAGAGAAGTGGAAGGAAAGGATGTGGAGGTTAGCCAAGGAGGTGACCTCAGTGGGGAAAGCAGTGGACCCCAGAGGAGGAGGAAGCGAATCCTGGTGGGGGACTCCATCGTAAGAGGGATCCAGCTAGGAACACAGGAGGGAGAGGACAGGGAGGTGAGGTGCCTACCAGGTGCCACGGCATGGAGGGATGGAAGGAAGATACTGGGGATCACTGGGAAGGCAAGACGGGAGGGTGAGCTGGATGTCATTATCCACCTAGGTACTAATGACTTGGCAAATGGGGAGCCAAAGGAAGTTCAGGAAGAGTTTAGAAAACTGGGGAGGGTCTCAAGCAAGTAGCTACTTCTGTCACTTTCAGAAGTACTCACCTGTGAGAGGCAAGGGAGAGCATAGAGCATGCACCAGGAACTTTAACTCATGGTTGAAGAACTGGTGCTGTGAGGAAGGGTTTGGATTCATTGGTGACTGGGGACCCACCTGGAGGATGGAGGTTTATTCAAGCCTGACGGCCTGCATCCATCCTGAGGGAATCCAAGTATTAATGATAAGTTTAAATGCTACATTGACAAGCATTTAAACTAGCAAAGGGGTGGCAGGCCAGCAAGGAGGGTACCACTTGCTCACCCCCCACAGCTAGCAGTGGAACCAGTGAACCAGAGGAGTGGCTATCTCTGCAAAGCGGTGTGCAAAAGATGGAGATTAGTGTCCAAAAGGTGGATAAGCAGAAAAGGGCAAAATCAGCAGAAGGGCAGACAGCAAGGAGAACCAGGGATAAATGACAACCAAGGAAGGGGCTGGAGTGAACAGTGAAGCAGACTAGGCAGGTCAAATCATGGAAAGCCATGTGTGCAAATGCCAGGAGCCTTAGCAACAAGATGGAAGATCTGGAGGCTGTCATGGTACAGTCAGACCTGGACATTGTGGCCATCACTGAAACCTGGTGTAATGATAACCATGACTGGGAGATGGCCATACCTGGCTACAACATATTCAGAAGAGACAGAGCAGGCAGGAAGGGAGGAGGAGTGGCACTGTATGTGAAAATGACATAAGGGCCACAGAGATCCAGGAGGAACAAATGGGGGAGATACTGTGGGTTAGCTAGAAAGGAAAATGGGGCCAGCCATCCGCACAGGTGTGGTCTATAGACCACCAGCCCAGGAGGAAGAAACAGATAGGGAGCTGAATGTAGCCATCCAAAGGATGGCAGACAAGGGTGAGGTAGTACTGGTTGAGACTTCAATATTCCAGACGTGGACTGGAGCATCCCAGAAACAGCATCAACTAGGAGCAGATTTATCCTGGACTCCTTCAGGTGCCTTCCTCAAGCAACTGGTCATGGAACCAACTCGGCAGAAGGCAATACTGGACCTTCTGCTCACAAACAGGGACAGTGTGATGGGGGTAACAGTGACCACCAGTCATTGTGGTTTGAAATCACAGAAAGAGCAGAACCAAACCACACAAAAACACGTATCCTGGATTTTAGGGGGCAGACTTGGGAAAATGGGAAATACTTGAAAGAGGCATTAAGGAATGGGACAGGAATCAGGGGTTGAGGAACAGTGGGCAGTATTTAAAATGGGATTATAAGAACAACAGAATTATGCATTAAGCAGGTTAGCAAGAGGAAAAGGAAGAGAGACCATTATGGTTTTCCAAAGAGGTAGCAAAGAAAGTGAAAGCCAAAAGATAGCATTCAGGCAATACAAAAAGACAGGCAGAAGGGGATAGGGAGAAGTACCAGGAGAAACAAAGGGAGGCAGGGAAGTCAGTAAGGGAAGCCAAAGCTCAGACAGAAGAACACATCGCAAAATCAGTGGTTAAAGGGGACAAAACCTTTTACAGGTACATAAGTGAAAAAAGAAAGACAAAGGGAGGGATAGTGAGACTGAAGGGGGAGGATGGGAGTCGCGTGGAGGATGACAACAGTAAAGCTGACATATTGAACAGGTATTTCTGCTCAGTCTTTACTGAGGAAGAGGGGTAATGGGTCTGAAGGGAGTACAAGGGTGAGAATGGTGCAGAAATGGACACAAGTCCCTTTACACGAGAAAGGGTCCTGAAGGAACTGGAAGTAATAAGAGTTGACAAAGCAATGGGGCCAGATGGGTGCACCCCAGGGTCCTTAAAGAACTAAGAGAGGTGGTGGCTGAACCTCTGGCTATCCTGTTTAGCCAATCACTGGAAACAGGGAGGTACCCAAAGACTGGAGGACAGCAGATGTAGTCCCTTATACAAAAGCAGGAACAAAGAGGAAGCAGGGAACTACAGACCAGTCAGCCTCACCCTCGGTAGTGGGAAGATCATGGAAGCACTTCTGAAGGAGAGATTGGTGGAACATCTGGTTGTCAATGGACTACAGGACCCAAGGCAGCATGGTTTCACCAGGGGAGGTCATGTCAGACCAATCTCATTGAATTTTGACTGGGTGACTAGGGAGGTGGATCAGGGAGGCAGTGGACATGGCCTATCTGGACTTCAGCAAGGCCTTTGACACTGTGCCACAGAAGACTATTACACAAACTGGGAATATGGGTGGGCAGGACAGTAGTGTGGTGGGTAGGTAACTGGCTGGGTGGCAGGACACAGAGGGTGGTGGTAAATGGCTGTCACTCCACAGAGGAAGAGTGACCAGTGGGGTACCACAGGATCAGTGCTTGGACCGGTCCTATTCAACATCTTCATCAGTGACATTGCGCAGGATCTAGAAGGCAGAATTTCACTGTTCGCTGATGACACAAAGCTCTGTAACAGAGTAGACACACCAGAGGGTGTAGACAAAATGAGAAGGGACCTGCAGAAACTTGAAGAATGGTCAAGGGTTTGGCAGTTGAAATTCAATGCAAGAAGTGCAAGATAATGCATATGGGGCACAAAAACCCTGGCACAATATATCAGTTGGGGGTGAGGATATAGCATGCACCAAGCAGGAAAGGGATCTTGGGGTTGTCATCTCTGATGACCTCAAGGTGAGGAAACAGTGTGACAAGGCATCAGGTAAAGCAAATAGGATGCTGGGATGTATAGGCGGCATCACCAGCAGGAAAAGGAGGTCATAATTCTGCTATACAAGACACTAGTGAGGCCCCACCTGGAGTACAGTGTACAGTTCTGGAGACCATACCTACGTAAGGACATAGACAGGGTAGAGAAGGTTCAGAGGAGGGCAACAAAGATGGTGCATGGATTGCATCACAAGTCCTATGAAGACAGGTTGAAGGAACTGAACATGTACTCCCTGGAGGAGAGGAGGAGAGAGGGATATGCTAGAGACATACAAGTATCTTACAGGGAGAAACAGAGTGCAGGAAAACACTATTTTAAGCGAAAAAGATGTTCCAGGACTAGAGGGCATGGGATGAAGTTGGAGGAGGACGATTCAGAGGAAACATGAGAAAGAATTTCTTCACAGAACGGGTGGTGGATAAGTGGAACACCCTGCCAGAGGAAGTGGTGAGGGCTGAAACAATCACAGGATTTAAGAATGCATGGGATAGACATAAAGGAATTCTAGAGGTCAGGGGTAAGGGGAAACAGACTTCTAGGAAAACAAACTGAACTTATAAGCTCAAATGGGCAGACTGGGTGGGCCATAGGCCCTTATCTGCCGACACTGTCTATGTATCTATGTAGAGAATGAGCAAGTCAGCCAGCAAATACAAGTACCGTGTGTGAAACGGGAGTTGTATCTGTGGGACTGTGCTGCGGCTGCCACCCATCATCATCAGTGGCTGTATGTGTTTTGTGGAGCTGAGGGCAGGCACCTCTCTAGCCTTTTTTTACCCTGTCAGTTACTGTGTTATCACGGGTGTGTGTAGTCAGAGCCAGGAGTCGCGATCGTGAGTAGAAGCCACAGGGCCCAGGCCTGTTGCTGACAGCAGCGAGGAGTGGAAGAGAGAGCATCCATCCAGTGAGCCAGCCGCCTGGCCTGCTGCAGTCTGTTCCTGCCTGAAGACTTACATGTCAGTCCCTCTCGGATGGTCGTCGTCCCCCCCATCTGAAGTCTTCAGTGTCTGGACCAGAGCCTGGAGGTGAATTGTAGCCAGGTAAGGAATTGCCTGAGTGTCACTGGCAGGGGAGGGGTGCAAGTACCAGAGGAACTGTCAGAAAACTGTTGTTGTGAGACCAAATGATGATTCTACAATGGCTCGTCTGTACAATAAAGTAAAAAAACAAAGTGTAGAAATATGTTTATAATGATTTTTTAGTTATTTTTTACTTCACAGGTATACATTCTAATAAGATAGTACTGCTCTGTCATTTGCCCAGTAGGTGGTTCTGGTTTTATACAGTGGGCTTGTTCCATTCCTCCACCAGTACCCTCCCTTACTCTCTAGGTAGTTTTAATTGGCCCTGTCCTGTCGTCTTCCCTGGGACCGGGTGATGATGAGTTTTTTTTTTTTACTCTATGTGAAAACCACAAACTGCCATCATACAGAGTAGCTAGCCTCACTTACAGTTTCAAGTCTGTGGCGATTTAACTAAGGAAAGGAGTTTAGTGAAAATGTTGTTTTTAAAAAAGGAAAACTTATTTTATTTGTTTTATGTAGAGATGCCTCCTGCGGTTGTTCTTGGGGGAATGACTGAGTTACAAGGGACAAGCACATGCTAGGTTTCTGACAGAGCCATTTCAACTGTCAGAAATGTTGTTGTAGTATCGATGTGATGTCAGAACAATAGTACAACAACATTTCTGACCTCTGAACTGTCTTCCCATATACTGTTTAAGCAATATACCCCTTCAGGGAGTGGGTATACTGGTGGATTTACCACGGCTGGTGTGGTTCGGTCATGAGGCACAGAAGTGGTAAATCTACCAGTATACCCACTCCCTGGAGGGGTATATTGCTATTATACAATGGGCCTGTTTTTTTGTTTGAAAAAAATATATAGAAATACTTTTTGTTTTCCTTTTTAATGATTTTTTGTTCATTTCATTGCTCCACTAAAAAAATAGTTCTTTGTTGCTAGGTAGATATATCCCGTGAGGCTTCAGTTTTTTTAATCGCACTGTGTTCTGTCTCAGAAGTGAGATATGTTTCTTTTTTAAAAATGTGATAGGCAGGATTTACAGTTAGTGTTGTGTTTTTATGTTTGTTCACAAACTTCGCGTGCTGTGAACTCTAAAGGGCTGCAGTATATGACCTCATGTTTCCGGTTCACTGTACGATCCAGAGAGAATTTATTGGAAATGGCAGGGTGCCGGTGTGTGAAAGTTTGAAGGCTTACCGTTTGAGAACTGCGGAAGGTTGACTGGTGTATTTTTGTGATGGAGTGCAGCTGGTATTCAAATGTGACGGACAGCAGGTAAGGCTGTTGTGAACGACTACTGAGGAGCTGTTTCCAAAAAATATAGTTTGAATTTTTTAGAGGGTTAAGAGCAGGAACTGCTGGTACTGTGCCGGTTATGGAATTGAGCTCGGCATCATACTGTGTTTGCAACTGTTTGGTTTATGGCAGTTGGAGTGATTTTTGTGAGGGTTCATGCTATGGCTGACTGGCAGCTTGCACCTTTTCCAGTGGATACACTGGAGGATTTACAACACTAAAAAGGTGCCAGCCAGCTAATCAAAATGCAGGATTTGGTGTGTTTTTTGTGCCTGTTGTATAATATCTTATGGTGTATAGTGGAGTGTTGTTCTGTACAGAATTACATTCCTTTCAAAATGCTGTTCTACTACAGTTCCAAGGTCATGGAATGTGATTCTACCCTACAGTGGTACAACAACATTCTAGATCCTCTAGAGACTGCATGAATCAGTTTCATTTTGAAAGCAAAAGAACTCACAATACACATATTTCACACGGTACTATACACTATCAAAAATACAGGATGAGCAGTCTATGCATAACTAGTGTATTTTGCTACTCAGGGTTCTGATTCCCATGGACCCTTTGAGCTTCAATCTCGAGGTCAGAGGGAATCAGACCTCTGTGGCAGAATGCACTGGTTTTACATAGTTGCCCATCCAGCAGTTATCTAGTTCCCATCTCTTTCTCTGTATTGTTGGAAGCAGTAACAGTCATACCTAGGTTCTTATGTTGCTGAGTACCAGTGATCTGGGCTATAGGGGGTCATGGGAAGGATACTGGGCTGTTATGGATGTGGGCCGGCAGTTTGGATAAACATATTGTGGAGACTGGGGGGTGTTCAATCTGTCACAGGCTGAAAAAACCCAAGAAGAAGGTACTGTGTCCTGGTAGAGAGTTGGAGAGGATGGAGGGTGGAGCTGGGGCAGGAGGGTCTAACTCAGGAAATGATATGAGGACACCACAGGGGAGGAACATCAAATTGAGGGAGGGGATAGGGATGGTGTGTAGGGGCAAAATGAACAGGAGGCCTGGCACTCAAGGGACGGCTCCAGTCAGGAGGAAGGAGTTAATGCACAGTATTGCAGAGGGGGCAGGTAATAAGTTTGAAGTGCTTGCAACATTGGGGGAGGAGGATGGAGTGAAGGATCTCAAGAAGAGGCAGGAGAGGGAAAGATGGAATGCACAAGGGATGGTAGTAGGTCAGAGGAGGGTGGCAGGAGAAAGGGGCACATGCCTGCACATTAGTAACATGGAGGGGACAGCTAGGACACCATGACAGAAAACATGGGTGACTTATGGAGGGTTACCTGGTGCTGGTGGCATGGCATGTCACCATAATCCATGTGCATAGTGGTTCAATGCTTTGTTACCAGGCAGCATTACTAACACTGCAGGTAGAACCATGTGGGTAGTTGATCGCACTGTTAGATAACCAGTTGTCCACAACCATTGGAGGTTCTTTAGACTGTTATGACAGCCAGAGTCTCCTACAACCCTGATTCCATGTGAAAAAAAATGTTTCCCATGAAATTAGGGGTGGAGAACACGTAACAAAAGTGTGTTTTTTTCTTCAAGAAAACCCCCAAAACTCACCACAGAACATGTACACCCCCCAGAGCTTCTGGGGGCCTGGCGGTCCCCAGACCCCCAGCATTTATTTATCCCTTTTCAAAAATGTCAGATTTAAACACCCCCCAAAACAAAATTCTAGCTACGCCCCTGGATGTCACTACTGCCTTGTCTTTATGGAACAACCCCCACCCACCCTCCAAGACTGCTCCTCCATGGGGGCTTCAAGAAAGGACTAAATGCCTTATTACTGGAGTGTAACCAATGTAACTGCCTTCACTGATATCTTTTCTCCCCTTAAATGTGATTTATTCTTGCAAATATCTGACTTTGTTTAACAGCTGCTACTCTTTATACCTGGCCTGCTCAATCTGCTGCTCCTATGATCTGTTAGACTGTTGTACTTAAACATAATTGAAAATAAAGATATCTTTTTTTATTTTTCTGTTGTCCCACTTTTTCCTTATGCCCCCCCATGCCACAGTGATGTCAGCATAGCTTTACTGTACCTTAACTTTGCCCAAGATGACACATGAGCATTGGCATTTTCAGCCGACAACAGTGCGACTTGCACATCTTAAAGGGGGAGTGGTGGCAATGTTGAGCAACTGACACTACTCTCTCTCCAGTAGCCTAAGCATGGGATCCCAGAGATTGTGTGTGAAGTGAGCCATTGTCTCCCAGAATACAGTGCACAGTGCTGCTGCCTTGCCATTAATGATAAATTCCAACTTTGGAATATATCCCAGATAACACCCTCTAGAAACAAAACCTGTGTTGGCAGATAAGGACTACTTGGCCACCTCATCTGCTCATCTGCATATCCAGTGTAAGAAGTTATGGGGACCCTAGTACACAGGTTTGTGACCTTGAGGCTTAACTGCTGCACTGCTCTTTATGTAGGGTTTTCTGGGGTGTTGGTGCATTGCCTGCAGATGTTGCAGAATGCTGCAGTCGGGCTGATCTCCAGATCATCATATACAGATCATATTACAATGTACCTATGCTGTGACATCAGCACTGGCTTCCAATTAAGTGGTGCACCACCTTCAATACTGTTCTGTTAACATACAAATCTTTCTACAGAGTGGGTCCTGGCTACCTCAAAGATATCTTAGCCTGGTATCCCAGCCACTCACTATACTTCACTGAGGAATTACTACTGGCAAACTCAGAGTCATGCCTAAAATAATCTGACAACAGGGCATTCTTGGTGGTAGTCCCATTTATCTGAGACTCCTTCCTGTTTCATATGTGAAGTTCCCTTCAGAGAAGGCATTTAAGAAGAGGCTAAGGTGTTATCCCTTCTTAGTGACATTTGGCACTAGTGACTGATATAAGACTCTGTACCTATATTGAGTTATGCTGTTTCATATATTTATTATTTGTGATGCATTATTTTTCATAAATATGCTTGTAGGAAGCACCCTGAGCCCTTGGCATAGGGCACACTATAAATAAAATTGTCTTGCTCTTGCCTTACTTAGTTGTAAACAGTTTTGGTACATTATCATTTTCTCTCTTTTTGTGCATGCACTGTCTCTGAAAACTGGCCCCCCACAATCTGAGTTCCTATATCTGCATCTTGCCATTGGTTGGGTGGATGGGGGGAGCAGCTGTCACAGCTGAGACAAGATTGCTCTGTAGTTAGTCTGCAAAGGATGTAGCTGTGCTGGGTGTCCACAGTGTTTCTTCCCAAGAGCCAAACCCCTGGCCCATACAATGAAACTCTGCTTGCTCTAGAGCTGGATTTGTGGACTCATACATGATTCCCGGCCTCCCAGACAGCTGTGCCTGTACCACTGATCCAGCTAAGGTATTTCCCTTGTTTTTGTTTTCACTTCTGTGTTTGCTCCCTTGGGACCTACCAGTAGGAACCTCCCTTACCCACTGCCAGTGCCACCACCTGTCTTGCTAAAGCTCTTCCTACCTGGGCTTGCTCAGACAGCTATGACACCCTTGACACACTGGAGCAGTGCCCTTTTAGCTTCCCCCATGGTGGAGTCTGGCTTCAGCTCCATGGCATCTCCATCAACTTATCCAGCCACCTAAGGGGGCGGTGAATCCCAGGAGCAATCCAGGGAGCTGGGGGATGGAGCCCAAAAGTGAGAAGAGGGGGCTGGGTGAGTGAGGTTTCATATGGCCTGATGGATGCCTTATATTGTTCCCATTTAATTCCATTCCTGAGACCATACCATGCAGGACATACAAGGCTCATGTAGCAGCATATGCATGGCACTGCAAGCATTGGCAGTGTTCCAACCCTGCCTCTGCAGTGTTCCTGACTGAACCACCACCCATCCACCTATTGTTTGGCAACCAAAGAGTGTGGCACATAAACCTCCCCTCAAAAAAGGAGAGAAGCCTTTAGAATGCTCTATCCTGCTTGCCTCCATGCTCAACGGAGGATCTGGGCTGCCAGAGCAGTGAGTGGTAGTGATACTGGACCAGTGGCAAGTTACAGTACTTACCCTTACAGACCTCCATTTTGGGTGTTTTAATTATGCCCCCCCCCCCACACTGGTAATTTACCTAAAACAGGCTGAAACAGACACTTTGCTGAATTTTCTTGTATTATTTTTTGCTGGGAAAGGTATCAGAAAATCCTTTCTTGGTGGTGCTGGCCACTCAGTCCCTTCTCCTTCATGATGATAATTCATCAAATTTCTGTCTATATGCCACCGCTGTCCTCAGATGTTTTGTGATATATTATTTTGTAGAACATAGGACATGTTCTCTTGATATCAATGGGGGAGGATTGTTTTCAGTGACATTTTTATATTTTAGAAGGGGAGTGGAGTCAAATCAAAGCTGCAACTCAACTAACAAGACTCTTGTTAGTTGAGCTATGCCTTTGATTTGAACTCAGTGACCATTTAAAATATAAAAAAAACATGGGGAAGGTAACAATGTTGGCGGCAGAGTGCCACTTAATAAGAAACAAAACATTGGGCACTCACCACCTCTTTGAAAATAAAGGCCATTCTGACTCATTTAAAGTGCAAACGCTGTGCTTCTTTATTTAGTGCCATTCAAACATCAACAACAAAGTGCCTGACATGTTTTAGATTGGGGTAATCCTTTTCAAATGCCCTCGTTTGTTGAGCTGTGGCTTTGACTTGAACTCACTGGCAATCTAAAATATAACAAAATCATGGGGAAGGTAAGAATGTTTGGTGACAGGGTGCCATTTAACACCAGATGTCCATTTGTGCTGGCAGTTTCTTATATGTATATGTAAAAAGTTGGGCTCTTATAAGCATACCACCAACAAAAACATTGTCAAACCAAGACAGTACTTGATGTTGCTATGAACCAAAGTTAATCAAACAAAAAATAGAGTACCCAAGCTAAAAGCAGTATGTAGTCAATTTGTTAAAGTGCCAAAATTACCGCATGTATAAACATATGGCAGACCACGATCATCGTAGCTGTGAAGACGTACTGACATAGTACAGTACATGTCCTATGTTTCACACATATGGCTGATGGGCTTCATCAGAGACAACCAAGTGTACCAACTCATAAGTGTGCCTTTTAATAATATGATATGGCAAAGTCTTAAGTAAAATAACTTGAATTGCGTATACTATCGAAACAGTGATGGAAATACCGCGAAGACCATTACAGCGACAAAATTGGCAATTCTCTGTAATGGTCCACAGTATTTCCAACACTGCTTTCTCTGGTGATTTCACCCTTCCCCAAGACAGCTCTGACTCTAATAATGTGAGGGGTGCAAGTGGCAGATCCTCCTGCATGGGGGATGGAGGGGCAAAGTCCCCCACAAAAAATATTGTCTTCTACTAAGGGCACAATCCTGACTGTTGGCATTGTGCCATTGCTGTAATGCTGATTGACAAATTTCCTGTCGATGCAGCCTTGAATTGCAACTGTCGATGGAGAGATGTCACAGGCTGCTTTTACATGCTGTTGGAGTCTTTGCCGTTTATATGATAAATTATCAGTTTTGTGAGGAGTAGGAACCATCCAACAAGGCAGCCAAATTTAATGAGGGAGATGAAGATCAGGGACAGGGAGTAATGTGGTTTTTGCCAAAAATATGCAAAATCTTCCCATTTTTTAAAAATCTCTGAGCACGAATGATTTCTGTAATGCCACTGCTTCCTATTGACACATGCAGTGGCATTGCAATAAAATTGGCTGCAGATCCTGACAGTGTCCCTTTAAACTGATGTTTACCCAGGAGGGGTTTATAATGCACAGACAGCTAATACTTGGCTTTGACTAAAACACCAATACAACAGAATAGATAGGTAACATAATACAAATAGTGTTTCAGATTTAAATTCATGATGTAGATACAGTATCCAGCAGGGACCCATTCAATACAAAAATGATTTACCTTACGAGCTAATAACGCTCCACATTCCCATTTATATGTCATTAGGACTGGTTATTCAAGCATGGTGCTTCCTGAGTCTTTCACATTTACAAATAGTCAGCAAAACACCAAGTTCTGTTTCTAACCAAAGTTTATTTATTTGATAGTAGCTTCAGGCAGTGACCAGGACACAAGTGACCCCACTACTTTTTCACCCTTATAAGGGATTCCTCAGGAGATCATGGTCCTCTTTTGAACTCCTTGGTTATAGTCTGAATTGGCTTCTGTCTTGTATATGTATTAGTTTGCATTCTCCACACGTGTAGAATAAGTTTCTTAAAGAGCAGCTGGTACCTTTGGGAAATCTTTGAAAAACATAACTTTTAGACACAATTCAGCTTGTATTTCATATATCATGTATGGCTTTCTCCTCTAAATTATTTATTATTGAACAAATTCCCCTCAAAACAAGATCTTTCTCACTTAGAGTTCATCTGCCTGTACAGCTTATTCTCTACTTGAAATCATACTGCTCTGTTGTGAAATCACAGTTTGTTGCCATGGGAGTAACTGTGATGTCACAAGCCGAGTATTATGATATCAGGTTAGGAAGAAGCACTAGGAGCTGATGAACTCCTCAAGGAGCAACTCTCCTGTTTTCAAGCACATGACCTCAGTAATAAATAATAGGGATAAGAAATATAGAGCTAATAACAAATGTAAGTTGCTCTGTGTCCAAATATTATGTTTTTTCAAAGTTCTTCTGAAGGCATCGCTGGCTCTTTAAGGATTGTTCATTTACTCCTGTCTCTATGGCCATGTTTGCCTCCATATAGTGTTGCAGCATGTTCTGCTAACTTCTCAGGCATTTACTAGACTCTAGGATCTGAAACTATCATCAAATAAAATAAACTTTGATTTGAAACAGAATGTGGTATTTGGCTGACTGTGAATTTGCTAGCCATTGGAGACTTGTCAGCCCCCTGAAGTACACAAACTTTTCTTATTGACTGTACAATACCCAGAGGAACTACATTTCATGTGCTTCCAGAGTCTTGCCTTACTCCTAAACTACTACCTTGATAGCTAAACTTTTCTACACTACTTTGTAACAGTGGCAGGTGTAACAGCTTCCTCAGAGCAATGCCGCACATGTCAGCTGTCGCTCATGTTGCATTATCTAGACACTATGGAACTGACATAATATGTTCATCCACTTTCTGCCTGATTTATAGGGTAATCACTTAAAGCAGTGCAAATGAAACAAAAGGGTTAGATTAAATGTATGCTGACAATAGAAAACAGGTACTGTACTTCAAGGAATGTTCCTTCCATTTGGTATATTCGGGATCTGCAATTTGACATCTATGTCTGGCATTTAGAATCTCAGTCAGGATTCAGAAGAATCAATTTAAATACAGTAGAATCAATTGGTCTTACCAACGCTTTCTTGTATTGCAGTGATGCCTACTATAAAATTATAAAAAATTTATTGCCATCTAAAAAAAGAAAATCCCCAAAGTCACAACTGGAAATGAGCCCAATAGGACTCTGCTTGCTTACCTGCTAAAATATGTTCCAACTAAATAAATTTAAACAAGGGTAAGAAAAAACAAGATAAGTGATAGAGTAGATGCGATCATGTGACTATGTGTTATTCCATAACAGCAGCACAGGTCATAAATACTTAATGTTCTGAACCCGAGTACTCCATTCTTAAAATAAAAATCCTTGAAAGAGGTACCATTGTATAATTACAAGAAGGCACTCAATGGGGGTTTGCAATTGTGGGATAATGGCACTTCTCAGTGCATAAAGCATTCAGCATTGCCTTTGGCCTCACTTCCAAGGGACATGCCATACTGCCCAGCAATACACACCCCATTATGCCTGATTACTTAAGTACTGGGAGAGTTGAACAAACATGATTACATTCCAGGATGCAAGTCCTGCTACTTGTCCACTGTCTTCCTACTTTTATATTTCTTACAAAGTTAGCATTTTGTATCACAACAGATTTATAAATCTGATACTGACAGGTCTAGTATTTCATTATTAAGTTCTGGTAATCGGGTACATCCACTGAGACAATTACAGTCCCTTTTTCAGGGTCGACCTGGAGAATATAGCCATAGGGTTATAGAACAAATGAAATTGTCTCCAAACTTTACTATGTGATGCATTTTACCCTATCGTATCTCTTGATTTTGGTTTATATATCTTTGCCATGTTACAAGTAACAATGTATATACACCTGAGGAACAATAATAGCAATGTGAGAAGACATGCATGACAACAAGGTTGAAATAGGGTTACCACCTGTCCCTATTTTCGCAGGACAGTCCTGATTTGGGCAAGTGGTAACCCTGGGTTGAAATAAAATACTAGTATGATACAAACATTTACAGCAGGTAATGTGGTACAATGTATACACATTAGCAAAAACAAGGTACAAGGCTGAGCCAAGTGAGAGAACATGCTCCAGAAGAAGAGTACCAAAAGAGAGAGGAGGAATGGAGGAAGGGGAAAGTATGAGAAGGCAGTGGGAGTGGATAAGACTGGATTTTGACACTGGCTGCACTGTGAGTTAGAAAGTCACAGGCTGAATGACTTGTACAGCCTGGATTATATTATTGCTATTCTTGAAGAGATACACTGTGTGAAAAAAAAAATCAATTGTTTTCATACAGTGCATTTGTACATTTAGAAAAATAGTTCCCTGTCTTTGTTTTATAGTGAGTAGGTGGTACTGTTGTAGTTGGTTTCACAGGAGAGGAGAGGAGGAAGCAGTATGGTTGTGGCAGGGGGAGGAATGGCTCTGAGCTTAGGCAATAGTTGGTCATTCTTCTTGTATGGCAGGAGCCTGGAGCCTGAGAGTACAGCACAAGTAGCTGGGAAACTTGGAACTGAGAGTTATGTGCAGCGGTGACTGTGCTGGCCAAATCAGCATGCTTTTTTTTTTTAACACTGTGGTCATGGGTACCAGAATTTACAGCAGGGCCACTATATTATCTGTAGGCAAAGGAGGGTGCAGTCATATAAAATCAAAGTAAACAAACTTGTGGAGCAATGCCACCATGGCTGTTAGCCAGTCAAGTTTGAAAATTTGTTTTAGCCATTTTGAATAATGTTTAATACTTACCTAGTGACCACACAGTCTCTTCCTTCATGTCCCCCACACTGTTTTCTACAATAAATCTTTTTACCCTTTCTACAGTAAATCAAATTTTATGAGAGTGATCCATTCAAATACAGTACATGACTGTTTCATTATCAGATATGGGACACCGCTGCAAGTTCCATTACCATGTTAGTTATAGCTCAAAAGATTTTATGGCTAGGCAGACTTATGCCCATGGTTATGTATAGCCAAGGTGGTCACATTTGTGTAGGGCACAATGAAACATAGAAACATAGAATTTGAAGGCAGATAAGTGTAACCCATATGCTCCATTTTTGTAACATGGATAAACATATGTATGTCCGGGTTCGGGGAAGGATGAGGTTACCTGGCACAAGAGACCTAGGTTTGGCTACTCTGCACAGGGGCACCCAAGTAAATCCAACTACAGGAAGCAATAACTGTAATGCCCAGAACCAGAATTGGGATTTTTCAGTGTGGCTTTATTTATTAACTCACTGAACATAAACAAAGCACTGCATGGTCCCCCAAAGGGCTACGTTACTGTAATGCAGATTAGAGGTTAAACACAGTGGTCCATTTGAGGAATGAACACATTACAACAGTTGTCTGGCTTTGAACCCACCAGGCACTCAGCCCGGACTTCGCATGCGCATTGGATACATAGCCCGACTGGCCCGGCTCCTCTGCCGGCCACTCGACTGACGGTCCACTTGGCGAATGAACCCAAACTTTACTTGGAAAGACATCCCATCAAACAAGGAGACTCTCAAACTGTGGCTCCCCACACCACTTGAAGTCTGCGACTCCTAGAGAGATTTTGTTTTCGTACTTCCAATCAAAACTCCCATCAAACAAGGAGACTCCCATCCAACAAGGAGTAATTTTCCCATCCTGTGGCTCCCCACGCCACTTACAGTCTGTGACTCTTAGAGAGATTTTCAAGTTGCGACCCATGTCTGGGTACCCACCCCATCACTGGCCAAGCGCATGAGGCAAGTAGCAAAAACACAGAAGAAATCCGTAGAGGTGGACCTGGTTACTAAAGATGGGGGTTTTTCCCACCTCCAGCTCCCACAGCCCATACCCGGCCATTTCTCTGGACACACAGAACTTTAGACTTTAAAATGTAGATTGAACGATGGATGACCTGAAGCACCCCCTCTACAGTGAACTTTAAATCCATTAACACTTTAAACAGATGACTGCTCTATTTGTTTGTCCTAGTTGACATAGTCCTCCCAAATAGCAGTCCACATTTACTTGAAATCCAACTGAAGAAAAGAAGTTATTTGCCCCTTCCAATGGAGCCAAACACTCACCCATTCGTTGCAGGTGCCCCACAGATGAAGTACTGTAACCTTTGCTGTTATACATGAACAGACTGAACTTAAATTAAAACAGACAGCTTTCTTCCCAGGGTGGGAAAAGGAGATTGCCCCTGGAACCCACAAAGAACTTTTCCTGCCCCCCCCCCAGAGGGAGGGGGCACTGAGACCGGGGGAGCGGTCTCCACCACTTTGAAAAGGTGAAACTCAGGAACAGTTCCTTTTTTCTGAGTGAGAAATCACACTGCACACTAATGCTTCCTTCTTGCTTAAGGACAAACGGAAGACTCCTTCGAATTTCCCAAAGTTCTAAACTACTCTCTGAGCTGAAGATTCCAAATGTAGCTCATGCAGCTGCGACAGTTCTATAATGATGTCATCTCTCAAGTCTCAGCTGTGACTGAGGACAGAGTGAGACGTGTGAAACCCATTTAACTGGAGTTTCACAAGCTGCCTTCCTGCCTACCACTAGGTCTTACTGGGATTCTAGTAACCCCGGGTAACAAAGGGGTTACACTGCCTTATACCAGGAAAATGACTGTCCCCAGTCATTATGCACCCGACCTTAGGCCATCCCACCTATGTGCTACCTGCGGAGGGGTGATCAGGCCCTCCTACCATTACGCGAGCACAGGTAGGCAACACTAAGGGCCTAGAGGCCTATAGCTGACATATCAGCCTTTACTCTATCCACTTACTATGGACACCTAGTGGCTCTGGTAGAACCATCCAGAGCATAGCCCTGATAGATCAGCACTGCATTTGCCCCTGCAGGTCAGGGCCACAGCCTGTCCATCCCCCCTAACCCTCTAGGGAAAACCTATCTGCCTCTAACATAACATCCCAAACAAAAACAAAACCCGGGGACCTCCCCGACCTTGGGCAGCCTGCAACTACAACCTTTAGCAATAATAACACAGTACATTTAAATTCTACACCATAAGCACTGACGAGGGACTCCGATGAGCCCCTCCTCCTCTTCTTGTCTTCTCTTCTGTCTTCCAGGAACACCTGTAAGAAAAGACAAAAACAAAAAAAAAACATCCTAATCTGCATGTACATTCTATCTAAACAACAACAATTACAACAATAACAACAACCCTTACCATACAGAAAACGCACTGAACAATCCCAAAAAGAAAAAGATTTTTTTTTTTTAGAAAAAGGTAGAAAACAGTATTTACATTAAAGTACAATGACATTGGTAGCAATACACCTTTGGGGGGATGGAATGCCTTAAATGTCCCACTAGTGACTACAAGGCCCGAAGGCCAGTCCATTAAAGAGTCTCTCCTGGGCCGGAGCCCCGTGAAGCATAGTTCTTTAAGGCAATAATCCCGAAGGGGAGAGTCTTTTCGGACAGTTCACACACTGTTTGAAGTCTGTAGTGTAGGGTGTGTAAAGATAGAATAAAAAAATTCTATAAAAAATTCTATAAAAAATAAAAAAATAAAAAAATGTCATAAAGATAGAATAAAAACGGTTTTTCGGACTTACCAGCCTCTTGAAGTATTCGGACATCACAAACCTGGTCCCTTCCGAAGACTCTCCCTGGCAGCATTTCTTCTGATACAGCTGGGCGGACATCTTCTGGGAACCCACAGGAGTGCACTTCTGGAAACAGCTGGGCTGATGTCATAACTGGAGAAGGAACCTTAGAACAGGAACAAAAAGAGAAACAGCTGGTCCGGCGTCATCCGATTACCAGGCGATGAATAGGAAAACAGCTGGGCTGGTGTCCTCTCTGGATCTGAAGTCATCTGGTGGTACCAGTAGATGGTTGCTGAATAGGGCAGTACACTGTGGACTGAAGAATATGGGGCACCTGATTTCTTGTTCATTCATATTGGCAGTTCAATAAGGGCACTTCACAGTCTAGATGTGGCAGTACTGACTACCACTGCTCGGCTCTCCATTTTGTAGGCACAGGCTTAATTACTGGGAGGTCCTTGCACTGAGGCCAATAGTGGGGGTCAGGGCTTGAATTATTACTCCGTCTGGGCCTATAATTCACACAGTGGGAGACTTGCGTCCCTCTCAGTCCACTATTCTCACTCTGTCCATAAACAGTGTCCTGCCTCTCTTCCTCTGTGTATACTTTTTGTGGAACAGTCTATTCTTTACATGCTGGTTAGCCCCAGGATGCATGTTTCATTGCTTCATCCCAGATCCAGGATTTCCTGCAGTTCTCAATCTCCTCCCAGACTCTCCGAGGAAAGGTAGGAAAGGTCATACCAAAGATTTTATTGGCCTTTTCTAGAACCAGTCTCTCCTCTTTACTTGTTTGGTCAATCTGAGACCGCTGGCCTGGCTTGGGGCTGGCCAGTCCTGGTTCTGCCAACCGCATCCTCAATGAAATTAAAAATGGATCCCTGACTTCTTCTTCTTCTGGTGAAGCCAGGGCAGTGGCATCACCACCTTCTTGAACACATTCCTCCGAGGCAAGATCTTGAGGCTGTGTACCCGTTCCTTTCTGACAAGGCCACATAGGTTCCCCCTCATCTTCCTCTTCACTGAGGATCTGAGCCCAGGAGTGAGCAGTAGTTCTCACCCTGAGACTATCCATTCATCACTGGGGCGGAGGTCAACACCTCCCATTCAAAGGCCTCCCGCATCTCATCTTCACCTTGAGACTTGGGCTAGCCCCCACCCAGGGGCTATTGATGCTTTATCTGAACTTGCCTTCTGAGATCCAGCATCCAATGCTTCAATTTCAGATTCAGTCTCTAATTCTGCACTCTCTAACTTTGTGCCACACTCCCCCGAGGGACCTTCCTCCACAGGCTCCGCCTGATGCTGTGTGCTGCCAACTGCAGATTCTTGAAGTTGTGTCCATGTGGGAGCCAAACGAATTTGAGGCACCTTATACAAGCCATATTTTTGTAGACATCCAGCACAGTGAGGAATCATGAAGACATCCCTTCCAGCACTCAAGCACATCTGGCATACACACACTGGATAACTAGGAATTGCCACATCAGGAGGGGTTGCCCTCTATGCACCAATTCAATATCTCTCAATCTATTTACTGCTGCTGTTACTGCAACCGGGCATGATCCGGGTAACCAGCTGTCCTGAGGCCATAAGTGCAGAAAAACAAACAAAAGTTCACTGTAACTGAAAGTCCCACTTTAAATGAACACACTCTGTAGCTTTAAAATGGCTCCTCTGCTGCTGTGTTTACTTTACTACCCCACCCTGTAATGGCGGCGGCAGCACTCCTGTGCATCAACATTCAGACTCTGGGTCAAGCCACTGCGCACCCGATTTACATCAGCTACTAATAACATTTATTTCAAACTGCACAACTTGCTGTGTTCTGGCTGTTCACACATTTACAGGATTTTCCTTGGACTTTTCACTTGCTGGCAACATTCATTTAAATACAGTCCCTTTTAAAACTTCAGGTTTCAGCACAGGATTGCCTGCTTTTACTAGAGTTGCACTTATTTTACAACCCACAGTCTCTCTCTGGCTGCAAACTTTAAACTGAGGCTACTTTCATTGCTATGCACACATTTAATGGCTTTACAGACTTGCACTTGCCAGCAGGATATCACACAATCGCTACTTGCAAAGTGACTATATAGCTGCACACACATTTTATATGGCATTATCTGAAAATCACTGAATTGAGCAGTTTTAATTCGTTTACTCACTGTTATTGAAGCAGATTGCTGCGATGGGGTAAAACGGCCTGCAGCCAGATTTTGAAGGCCTCAGATTGCAAACAGGCGGGCAGTCTCCGCGATCGTAGTATTAACCACACAATTCACTGATCCCATGATCGATAAGCGGGTTGAGCCCAATTTTTAACTTGGAAAGTCACTTTTTTACTGTTTACAGTGCTTTGAACACTTCGCGAATGCTCCTCCACTGCCAGTACACGCACTACTCTTTGTCTCCCTCTCGAATGCTGAAGCAGACTCTGAAGAGCTGGCTGAGGGGTGGGACTAACGGCAAACTGACCAACCACACGATGCCATGCAAATGAGCCTCTTCTTCCTCACGAGGGCTCCTCTCCTCACGGCGATCGTCGAGCAGGCAAATTTAAACTGAAAAGATGCACTTTTTTTTTCCAACTGACTCCACGGCGGGAGCCCATTTCAACCATGTAACATTGCCATTAACGCTGCAGTCTCTAGCATTGCACAGAAAGCATTTCCAATGTCCAGGGCATAATTTCTCTGTTGCTACCCCTAGTTTTCCACACTTTCCTTCACAGAACTTTATTTTAAAACTGACAAGCGCTGTAAACTATGTTGATGCAGGACAAGGACACACTTTGGCTTTACAGCTCCTTGGTAAACAGTTGGCATTTTTTAAACAGCAGCACAAGATTCACAGCACACAGCACACACTAGGGAAATTGCTTCAACTTTTTTGGGCTACCGACTGCCAGATAGCCAAAACGCTAGCCTACTTGCCCAAGCACCTTCCTTCCCAAACAAATCCAAAGCGGTGCCTCCATTTTTGTAACCCATATGCTCCATTTTTGTAACATGGATATACATACATATCTACAGGTTCGGGGAAGGATGAGGTTACCTGGCACAAGAGACCTAAGTTTGGCTACTCTGCACAGGGGCACCCAAGTAAATCCAACTACAGGAAGCAATAACTGTAATGTCCAGAACCAGAATTGGGATTTTTCAGTGTGGCTTTATTTATTAACTCACTGAACACAAACAAAGCACTGCATGGTCCCCCAAAGGGCTACATTACTGTAATGCAGATTAGAGGTTAAACACAGCGGTCCATTTGAGGAATGAACACATTACAACAGTTGTCTCGCTTTGGACCCACCAGGCACTCAGCCCGGACTTTGCATGCGCATTGGATACATAGCCCGACTGGCCCAGCTGCCCTGCCGGCCACTCGACTGACAGTCCACTTGGCGAATGAACCCAAACTTTACTTGGAAAGACATCCCATCAAACAAGGAGACTCCCAAACTGTGGCTCCCCACACCACTTGAAGTCTGCGACTCCTAGAGAAATTTTGTTTTCATACTTCCAATCGAAACTCCCATCAAACAAGGAGACTCCCATCCAACAAGGAGTAATTTTCCCATCCTGTGGCTCCCCACACCACTTAGAGTCTGCGACTCCTAGAGAGATTTTCAAGTTGCGACCCACATCTGGGTACCCACCCCATCACTGGCCAAGGGCATGAGGCAAGTAGCAAAAACACAGAAGAAATCCATAGAGGTGGACCTGGTTACTAAAGATGGGGGGTTTTCCCACCTCCAGCTCCCACAGCCCATACCCGGCCATTTCTCTGGACACACAGAACTTTAGACTTTAAAATGTAGATTGAACGGTGGATGACCTGAAGCACCCCTCTGCAGTGAACTTTAAATCCATTAACACTTTAAACAGATGACTGCTCTATTTGTTTGTCCTAGTTGACATAGTCCTCCCAAATAGCAGTCCACATTTACTTGAAATCCAACTGAAGAAAAGAAGTTGTTTGCCCCTTCCAATGGAGCCAAACACTCACCCATTCGTTGCAGGTGCCCCACAGGCAAAGTGCTGTAACCTTTGCTGTTATACATGAACAGACTGAACTTAAATTAAAACAGGCAGTTTTCTTCCCAGGGTGGGAAAAGGGGATTGCCCCTGGAACCCACAAAGAACTTTTCCTACCCCGGAGGGAGAGGGCACTGAGACTGGGGGAGCGGTCTCCACCACTTTAAAAAGGTGAAACTCAGGAACAGTTCCTTTTTTCTGAGTGAGAAATCACACTGCACACTAATGCTTCCTTCTTGCTTAAGGACAAACGGAAGACTCCTTCGAATTTCCCAAAGTTCTAAACTTCACTCTCTGAGCTGAAGATTCCAAATGTGGCTCATGCAGCTGCGACAGTTCTATAATGATGTCATCTCTCAAGTCTCAGCTGTAACTGAGGACAGAGTGAGACAGTGTGAAACCCATTTAACTGGAGTTTCACAAGCTGCCTTCCCTGCCTACCACTAGGTCTCACTGGGATTCTAGTAACCCCGGGTAATAAAGGGGTTACATAAGGGCCGCTTGGCCCACCTAGTCTGCCCATTTCCCTACCTAATGGATAAGCTGCAGATCCTAGTTAACCAGCAGCCTACTTCTTCCTACCCCCACCCCCTAGAATTGCCTTATGACTGTGTGCAAAAAAAATTCAATGGATTTCATACTGTGCATTTGTACATTTAGAAAAATAGTTCCCTGTCTTTGTTTTATAGTGAGTAGATGGTACTGTTGTAGTTGGTTTCACAGGAGAGGAGAGGAGGAAGCAGTATGGTTGTGGCAGCGGGGAGGAAAGACTCTTCAAACATCTGCATCATATTTGTAGTGCAATTGTACTACTTGCAACATGACTGCAAGATCACTGAAGAGGTGATGTTAATTTATACTACAAGGGCCTCAAGCTGCACCACAAAAATAACATGAGTTAGAGAAATGACACATGCACCATTTTATGTCCTGAAGTGTAAAATGTGTTGCAAATGCAACATGTTTGGAAACTGTCCACAAACATTTTGATGCATCTGCAGTGTTGCAGGCTGTGTCAGTTCTTGGCAATTGTACTTGTGTCAGTTCTTTAGAAAATATAGCTCATGATATCATGATGGGGTCAGAAGATCAGAAGGCTGTGGGTTCTAGCCCTGCATCAGGTACTTGGGGAATACCCATGACATTCTAGTGCAGTACAAAGGGGGATGCTGCACTGGTGAGGTGCCATCCTTCAGATCAGATGTTAAACTTAGGTCCTTTCTACCTATTTCTGGTTACTGTCTAGGTGGAAGTTAAAGATCCCATGAAACTTATAAAAAAAAAAAGAAAGGGTATTTCCCCAATGTCAAGGCCAATATTCCCCTGTCAAAAAAGAGTTGACATAACCAACTAGGATGTACCTGGAAACAAATTATGATAGCTGGGCCTTTCCTGGTCAAAAAATTCCAAATAGATAGATAGATGGAGCATTGGTTGTATAGTAGTGAGCATAGCTGCCTTCCAAGCAGTTGACTTGGGTTAAATTCCCGACCAATGCAATCACATGTGGAGAGGGGAGAGGGAAGGGGTGCTAACTGCACACTTGAGCAGACGTTGACAGACCAGGATGTCTGTTTCTGCTGGCACATTTGTATGTTCGTATGATAGAATTTTTGATAAATAAATAAATAAATAAATGTGCATTTGTAGAAACTGAAGGGAACTCAAAAATGTCATTATGACTGTACAACAGAGATGGGAGTAGGGTTGTACAATTAGCCAGTGTCACAACATTAAATTAAGTGCTTCTATGTACAGTGGGAGAAAAACAATTTTAGTGTATAAAATTTGATTTCACTCAGTTTATGTCAGTTGAAAATTTGAAACACAAGTCTTATAAATGAAATGAACATTCCCTCTGTTAACAAAGGGAACTTTCAGTGATGGTTCAAGTTATTTTTCATTTCGGAACATTTCCTTAAATTGCCATAGTATTTGTAAAACTCTTCTTGTCTTTTATCTCAAATTTCTTTAGAAACTTCTTTTGACCTTCAGACTAAAATCTATCGATTTGCTTTGTTCAGTGAAAGTTTTTTCAGTCTGTTCACTGTTTATACCAGATAAGCGTGTTATTATGAACTATTGATCAGTTTGTACATTCTTTAAAAATAAATTAGGACTTAGCAGTTGGCTGAAAAATAGACAAAAAGTGACAGATTGTTAGTTTACTGTATATGGCACCTCATAGTATCAGTTCAGACAATAGTTTTCTAATTAGTTTGGAAGCTTATTTTAATTAAAAGAAAATGTCTTCCAAGGTGCTCCCAGGATACAGAATTTTAATGAACTCTTTTTGAAATAATGTGATGAGAAGAGAGTGAATGACTTAAAAGCACAGTTTTTAATCAGTGTGCAGAAAGGTTCATGGCACTTCGCTATGCAGAAGGCGCTTTCTGCAGTTTATTTTTTTTTTTTGTTCTACCTTTGTGTATTTTGTTGTTTGTTTTTTTTTCACTTCAGTTAGAGTTACTGGTGGCTAAGTTATGACTGTCAGCACGTACTTATCACAGTCACAGAAGTATGACAGCAAAAGTATTTCTTGCATGCATCTTGACAACTACATCTGTCCTCAACCTTTAAAAAAGAAAATGCAGGTGATATGGAAAAACAGCTGTCGGCTTTTCAGGCCTCAAGCAAACTGGATCTGTTCTTCATTATTCTTCATTTAATTCTTAATTAAATTAATGAGAACGTGCAGTTTGGAAGCTGAAAAGAAGTGTTGGATTTTCAGTGAGAATTTTGCCTTGATTACGCTACTTGTGACAAAACTGTTAGAACCCCAAGAAATGGTCCAACTTTATGTCACAGGTGCTGCAAGATGAGCTTCAGAAATGATGCACGTATCAAACAAATGGTGCATGTATCCTGTTTCTGCCATAATGTAAGTAAACACAAATGAGTCAAATGTCTGAAAATCACATGCAAGGCTTTTGGTACATTTGCAATAATGCAGCTGTGCCAGAACAACTACTACAAGTTCTGCATGCAATGCAATGGAAATCCAGGCCTAAATCATTACAATCTATTGGGCAGGACTGTCAAAGCAATCTGCCTAGGATCAGCCTCTCTCTAATTTTCCTATCTGATCTGGTTGACTATCTATGAGATAGTCTATATTTGTCTAAACTCTGTGTCCCCCCCAAAAAGATGTAATTGCACTTCTGAAATTTATTTATTTATTTGTTTGATTTTGTTAACCGGGTAAGTCACACTAGACAGCCAAGTGCCTATTTTCAGGTGAGACCCGGGAGGGTTACAAGCTAGAGCACACAAGAACAGTGAGGAAGTCGAGTTTACATTCAATGAGATAACAGGCGATATCAGAATTTGACATCCAGAAAAATGACAAGCTTAACAGGGTTAGAGTAGGTAGCTAACAACATTAGAAACGATTTAGCATAAGATAAGTACAGTGCACAAAATTATATAAACAGGTTCAGTCAATGCAAACAGAAGTAAGTGCCAGCAGATAGAATGAACCAACCGGGGAGAGGGGACTGAGGGCCTGGTGAACTAATCAGGGAAGGAGGAGGGGGGTGTAGGACTGGTGCAAGGAGGACATTTAACAGTTACTTGACCAGTTGGCAGGAGGATAAGTGTAGTGGTCCTTGTGGGTGCAGAGACTGCCCCAGCATACCTGGGCTGGTGCGCTACGAGGTACATGGACAAGTGGAGGATCCCTTCAAATAGTTCCAAAGGGAAATTTTAAAGCCAGGATGGGAGGGGGAGGACCGAGTAAGGGCAGGGAGCGAATTCCATATTTTAGGGGCATAGGTGGCGGAAGCCTGATCCCCTGCAAGGGTGTGGGTTCTAGGAACCGGGCGGTCAAGTGTTGCTCTCGACCTGAGGTGCTAGGAAGAAGTGTCAGGGTTGGGGGGAAGGGCGAGGCAGCAGGAGTAGCTGATCTGTCGATGTTGTCGATGAAGTTCCCAACTACAAAGGTGCGGTGCTTCTTGGGAGGGAGCCACTCTAGGCATGTGTAGAGGTCACAGCGGTGGGTTGGGGGGGGCCAAAAGCACAAAGTGGCAGATGTTATTGTAGGCTGTGTCCCATTTTAAAAGGCTGGATTTCGGCACAGGGGCAAAGGTTACTAGCCCGTAGCAGAGAGAAGGAGGAGGACCCCCTAGCTAGAGCCACAGGTGGCAAGGTTAAGCAGTTTTGGCTGTGTGGTGAACAAGAACCCCCACTCTCTTGGGAGATAAAATAGGTAAGTAGTCAATACAGGCACAAAGCAAATTATAATATTTAAAATATTTTCCATGGGGATAAGGGTAAACACTGAATATTCAGTTTTAACTGATACGTGTCAAAAACCTGTAGCATGCCCTAGTGAGAAAAGTGATTAAAAGTTTGTGAAACAGCAGGGATCAAGCTGCTAATTTTGAATTTGTTTTGTGTGGCCTGAGGTGCTGCCATACTGCTGATATGCCTCCCTCTGTCTGGTGATATACATCAATTCTGTACACCTTTAACCATATCATTATGGTTAAAAGAATATTGATATGTATCAACATATACTGACATCTGGCAATAGTATCAGCAAGACTTATTTATGTGGGTTTCACCAAGCAGCACTGACAGGAATTCTGTCAATCTGCATTACAGTGACAGCAAAATGGTGACAGCTGGCATCATGCCGCCAGTGAAAACAGGCGTTTTTTGAGGGGCGCTTTGCCCCGCACCTCCATACGAGGGAGTTCTCCCCCCCCACACCCCCCACATTATAGATTACCAACTCCTAGATGGAGTTATTTCGGGGAGGGGTGAACTTCCCAGAGGCAGCAGTGTCGGAAAACCTGCGGACCATCACAGCGAACAACCGATTCTGTAGCTGTGATGGTCTTTGCTATTTTTCCATCACTGTGGCAATGGCATATGATTTATCTGGACCAGATTCCTTAGGTCTCTTGGAAAAAAAAACTAGTTTCTTAGTTTATTTAAAACCATTGTTTAACTTAGGCATTTTAATCCCCAGCAGTAGCATTTATTCAAATTGCTCCACTGTGTCAACAGCCACTCCAGATACACAAGATCCCCTGGCATAGAGATGACAAAATTCCTGGGTTCCCCCTCCCTAGAGGAACGTTACTGATAACAATTAATAACTGGGCAGAAAACATTTTAAGATTTATATTTAAAACAGGAAAAGATGTAACAAACCAGTTGGCCTTGGGCCTATTTTCAGTGGCTTCCTGATTAAAATTGGTACATATGAGAATCATAGAATCAAAGAATTGTGCCGGCAGAAAAGGACCTTATGGCCCATCAAGTTGGCCCAATAGCCCCCCATCATCCTTTTGTCTCCCACCCGGCACTCTCCCCCACCTCCCCTTTGTAGTCCCATATAGCTATCCCATGATCTTTTGAATTTCTCCCCCATGTCCACCTCCACCACCCACTCTGGCTGTCTGTTCCATGGTTGTACAAACCTGTCTGAGAAGTAACACCCCCCCATGTTCCCCTTAAATCTGCCCCCTCTAGTTTAAATGCATGACCTCTGGTGGTTTTGTTTTCAGTCTGAACATGCTATTGCCCTTAACCTTATTTATACAGTACCTTTCACGTGTATTTGAAGGTTTCCACCATGTCGCCACTATCCTGCCTCATCTCCAGTGTACTGTATAAAGAACAAGCTCCTCTATCCTCTCCCCATATGGTCACCTCTGCATCCCATGGATCATCTTGGCTGCCCTTCTCTGTACCCTATCCAGACTATCCTTGTTTCCCTGGAAATGGGGCCTCCAGAACTGAACCCCATACTCCAGCTGTGGTCTGACAGTGTTTTGTATAGTGGCATGATCGCTTCCTTCCTCCTCCTACTAGTGAAACCCCTCCTAATGCATACCAACATCCTAGTTGCTTTCTAAGCTGCTCGTTCACACTGAATTTCTAACCTTTAATGTGCCTGTGATCCGGATCCCCAGGTCCTTTTCCTGTTCTGTGACATGCAGTGTTTCCCCCCGAAGCAGTAGGTGGCCCTTGGGTTATTCCACGCTATGTGCATGTTTTTGCACTTTTTAGCATTAAACTGCAATTGCCACTTTTCTGCTCAATCCTCCAGCCTGGCCAGATCCTGCCTCATCCCCCCCCCTCGGAGCATCCGCCGTTATATACTTTCATGTCATCTACAAACAAACACACCTTCCCATTTAGATCCTCTGCTAACCTCTACTAAGTCCCCTATGTACACATTAAACAGTATGGGCCCCAACACCAACCCCTGTGGTACCCCGCTCAACACCCCCAGTTCCCTGGAGTGCTTCCCATTGACCACCACACTCTGGATTCTTCCACCTAGCCAGTCCTCCTCCCACTTTGTAAGCTTAGCTCCCACGCCCAAACATAGAAACATAGAACTTGACGGCAGATAAGGACTGCTTGGCCCACTCAGTCTCCCCATTTCCATACCTAATGGATAAGCTGCAGATCCTAGTTAACCAGCAGCCTACTTCTTTCTACCCCCACCCCCTAGAATTGCCTTATGGCTGTCCCATGCATGCTTGAATTCAACCACTGTTTTTGACTCCACAACCTCCTCCGGAAGGCCGTTCTATGCATCCACAACCCTCTCTGTGAAAAAATACTTCCTTACATTACCTCTAAGCCCCCCATCTTCAAATTGTGCCCCCTTGTTCTTGCACCTCTTTTTGAAAGATGCTACCCTCTTGGACTTTGTTGGGTCCTTGGGGTATGAACATTTGCATCATGTCCCCCTCTCCCTCCTTTCCTCAAGGCTATACATATTAAGCTCCTTTAGTCTCTCTTCATATGTCTTCTGGTGCAGACCCTGCACCATTTAGTGCCCTCCTCTGGACAGCTTCCATCTTGTCTATGTCCTTGCGGAGATTGGGTCTCCAGAACTGCACACAGTACTCAGATGGGGTCTCGCCAGCTGTCTGTACAGAGGGATAACAACTTCTTGTTTTCTACTGGTGATGCCTCTCCCTATGCATCCCAGTATCCCCCAGCCCTCCTTACTGCCCTCTCACATTGCTTGCCCACCTTTAGGTCATCTGATATGACTACCCCAGGTCCCTTTCCATTTTTGTTGTTAGTATCTTACCCCCCATTGTGTACTCTTCCCCTGGGTTTTTGTTTCCCAGGTGCATTACCTTGCACTTCTTAGCATTAAATCTAAGTTGCCATACATTTGACCATTCCTCTAACCTTGCCAAGTCCCTTCTCATCCTTTCCACCCACATTGTGCATCAACTCTGTTGCAGATCTTTGTGTCATCTGCAAAGAAACATACTTTTCCTTCCAGTCCCTGTGCAATGTCGCCTACAAAGACAGTGAAGAGGACCGGTCCTAATACTGAACCCTGCAGCACCCCACTAGTAACCCCCTTTTCTTCAGAGTGGACTCCATTTACTATTACCCTCTGTGTCCTATTTTCCAGCCAGTTCTTTACCCAGGCTATCATCTTGGGACCCACTCCCAGGCTGGTTAACTTGTGTATTAATCTTTTGTGTGGGACTGAGTCAAATGCCTTGCTAAAGTCTAGGTAGGCCATGTCCACAGCACCTCCCTGATCTACTACTTTGGTCACCCAGTCAAAGAAATCTATTAGATTCATCTGGCATGACCTTTCTGCTCTGAATCCATGCTGCCTTGGGTCCTGTGCCCCTCTGACCTCTAGGTACTCAACAATTCTTTCCTTCAGAAGTGATTCCATCATTTTCCCTATCACTGAGGTTAAACTAACTGGTCTGTAGTTTTCTGCTTCTGCCCTGCTCCCACTTTTGTGAAGGGGAATCACATCTGCCCTCCTCCAGTCCTCAGGTACCACCCCATCCTGCCATGATTTGTTAAAGAGGGTAGTCAGTGGTGTCACTAGTTCTACCCTTAGTTCTTTTAGAATTCTGGGATGAATCTCATCAGGCCCCATTGCTTTGTCCACCTTCAGTTTTAAGAGTTCTTTCAGAACCCTTACTTCTGTAAATGGGCTGGTATCAACTTCTGTATCCAGAGTGTTTCTATTGTTTGTTTTAGGTACCTCCCCCTCTTAATTTGTAAATACTGAGCAAAAATATTTGTTTAGTATCTCTGCCTTTTCACAGTCACCCTCTGCCCACCCCTCTCCCATTTATTAAGCCTCACAATCTCTCCCTTAGTCTTCCTTCGCTCCCTGATGTACCTAAAAAAGGTTTTATCCCCCTTCTTAAATGAGTTGGCTATCTTTTCCTCAGTTCGGGCCTTTGCTGTTCTGACTGCCTTCCCAGCTTCCTTTCGCTTTAACTGATACAATTCTCTGTCCTGCTCCTTCTGTGATTCCTTGTACTTTCTGAATGCTTTCTTTTTCTCTTGAACCTTCACTGCTACCTCCTTTGAGAACCATAGTGGTTTCTTACATCGTTTTGTCTTGTTTATTTGCTTCACACAAAGGCTTGTTACCTCCGTGATGGCAGTTTTTATTATTCCCCATTGTTCTTCCACCCCTCCTTCCTGCCCATTTGCTAGTGCATTCCTTAGGCACTCACCCATTTTGGCAAAGTCAGCCCCTGAAGTCCAGTACTTTTGCCTTTGTAAGCTTGACTCTATTGCTGTGTTTATTGTAGAACCATACTGTTCAATGGTAGCTAGTTCCCAGATGGCTACCCACTTCTACATCTGTGATCCTCTCTCCATCTCCATTTGAGAGGACCAGGTCTAAGATTGCTCCCTCTTGAGTGGGTTCCAATACTAATTGTCTAAGGCATGCCCCTGTAGGGCATCTAGAATAACCCCACTCTTAGAAGCGGCTGCTGCAGCTGCACTCCAGTTAACATCTGGCATATTCAGATCACCCATCAGCAATATCTCCCCTTTATCTGCCATTCTGAGTATACTTTCTATCATTTCTGTGTCCATTTCCTCCCCCGAGAGGGGGATCTGTATACAACCCCTGTGCAGATTGTGTTGCCATTGCCTGCCTCCAAATTGACCCACAGTGCTTCTTCTCCTCCCTGTTTACCCTTTTGTTCTGTTGCTTTGATTCCTTCTCTTATGTAAAGAGCTACTCCTCTTCCTCTTTTACCCTCCCTGTCCCTCCTGTAGATAGTGTATCCTGGTATGTTTACGTCCCAGTCATGGTTCTGTGTGTACCATGTTTCTGTGACTGCCACGATACCCAGATGTTCCTCCTCCATCAAGGCCACTAATTCAGGAAGCTTGTTACCCAGACTACGGGTATTGGTACTCATTGCTCTCCATTTCTTGATGGCTTTACCTTCTGTAGCAGCATCCCCCACTGACCTTTCTACCTTGGTCTTTTTCTCATTTAGTACCCTGTTTTGTAGGGGCAGGCTGGGATTTTCCTGCTGCTTATCAGTGCCCAGACTGCTCAACTTGCTTACCAACCCTTTGTGGGGGACGGAGTCTAATGCCTTCCTGAAATCCCGATAGGCTACATCCCCCACTCCCCCTTACCGAAAGCTTCTATAACCCTGTTGAAGAATTCTATCATGTTGGTCTGAGAAGACCTACCACCTGTGAACCCATGCTGGTTGTCATCTATCAGACCACCCTCCTTTAGGTACCCTACCAGTCTTTTCTTTATGGGCATCTCCATCAGCTTTCCCACAACCAAAGTGAGACTGATTGGGTAGCACTTGCCAGGCTCATTCTTTCTCCCTCCCTTGTATAGCGGTACCACCTCTGCCTTTTCCCAGTCTCCTGGGACCTCCCCAGTTCCGAGGAGAGATTAAACAACTTGGTCAGAGGTCCCACCAGATATATCTTTAGCTCCCTATGCACCCTTGGGTGTGCTTGGTCAGGTCCCATGGCCTTGTCTGTTTTAATTTTTCCCATCTCCTCCAACACCCTCACCACTGTGAAGGGACTTGTGTCTGCCTCCATGCCCTCCTTCCCTTTTTACTCAATACAGGCCCTTTCCCTTCCTTTTCGGACGTGAACATGGATTCGAAGTATTCATTTAGGAGGGCCGCCTTCTCTTCATCTCCTACAGCTGTTTTACCACCCCCTAAGTTTAGGTATCTCCTGTCTGTTTTTCCTCTTATCACTCACATAGAACCTTTTGTCTCCCCTTTTCACCTCCCTAGCTATTTTCTCCTCCGTGGTTGTCTTTGCCTTTGTAATTTTTTTTCCCATTTCCCTGAGTTAATACTTATAGACCTCCCTTTCCCCTAGCCCCTGTGTCTTTTGTAGCCTCAAAGGCCTTTCTTTTCTCCTTGACACCTCCCTGACCCCTGCCGTGAACCACAGGAGTTTTCTCCCCCTTTTGCATTTGCTGATTCTCCAGATTCATTGCTCTGTGGCCTTGAGAATTCCTCCCTTTATTGCCTCCCACAGCTGCTCTGCCTCCTCCACCTCTTGGATCCCTGCAAGCTCCCTCCTTAAGATGCCCCTCACCATATCGAAATTTGCCCTCCTGATGTTGAGCACCTTGCTGGATGACCTGCCTGTTTCTACCCTGCCTGAATGAAGAACCTGACCATCCAGTGATCACTGTGTCCCAAGTTCTCCCCAACTTCAACTTTCCCCACTCTGTCCCCATTTGTTAAAATGACATCTAGTGTAGCCTCCCTCTAGTAGGTTCTTTAACTAGCTGGCTTAGTAACGCATCCTGCAGGGATTCCAATAAGTCCCTGCTCTTTTCTGTTGCTGTCAATGGAATTTGCCAGTCTACATTGGGTAGATTGAGGTTCCCCACCACTGGGATTTTCCATTTCCTGTTCTTTTTCTGGATATGCCTAGCCAATTCCCAATCCACTTCCTTACCCTGATGTGGTGGTCTGTAGACCACCCACATCCATAATGCCACCCTTAAATACCCAATGTAACCAAAATTATCTCTACGGATCCCTTCCCCTCTCCTACCCTCCACTGCAACTATCCCCTACCGCACATACAGTGCTATCCCCCCCATTTTTACCCTGTCTGTCCCTCCTAAAAATATTTAACTCCTGTAATTCCACCTCTCAGCTATGGCACTCCATCCATCATATTTCTGTTACTGCAATCAGGTCCAGGTCATCCACCCACACCACTGCTTCAAGTCTACCATTTTATTCCCTAGGCTCCTGGTGTTGGCAAGAATTCCTTCCACCCCCCCCATCCTTATACTGCCCTTTCCCCATGCTGTCCCTTGTCCCTTGGATTGGAAGAGTGCAGGCTGGGTTGTTCCTGCTAGGTTGAGGATCCCCCTCCCCAGTGCCACACTCCCCCCTGTCTAGTTTAAATTCCAGTCAACCCTCAGCCTCTCGTCAATGTACCCCTGCAGTTTTGCACTTAGCAACCTAGCCCCCAGGTCACTTATGTGCAGCCTGTCCTTGCGTACAGGTGATCATCCACCCATGTATTCCCCTAGTCTCCCAGACATCTGAAACCTTCCTCCCCAGACCACTGCCTTAGCCAGAGGTTAAATTATTTTACCCTGAGTTGTCTGGCCGTGCTAGTGCAATGCACTGGCAGTACTTCTGAGAAGGCCAGGGAGCTGACCAATCTCGTACAGCCCTCCGCCAGCTCCCTGATCCTCCTTTGAACCACCTCCACCTGTTCCTCCGCAAAATCATTTGTGCCCAGATGCACTATTAGGTGTGGCTTACCACCCACTAAATTGACGCAGTCTTTTATCCTGGGGAGTGCCCTTCTAGCTTCCATTCCTGGATCGCAAAAAAATGACCTCCCATTGAAAGTTACTTTCCTCCTTTGCCACTGAATCCCCTTAATGATTGAATCCCTGCATATAACCACTGCCCCAGCCCTTTCTGCTGTCTGGTTTACCCCTTCTCCATTGACCCACTCATTCATTTCCTCTCCTTCCAGTGCAGGCACCTTTCCTTGCACTCTGTCCTCTTCAATTTGACATCTCCCGGCCACTTTCTCCTCATTCCACCCCCTTGCTACAAGGTACTCTCCCTGTCCCCTTTGGAGTAATCTCCCCTGTCTGAGTCCCAACTCTGGATCTTAGTTCCTGCCCTCCCCTCCCCGATGCCTTCCCCCTTTCCAAGCTCTCCTCCCTGCTCCTCTCTCAAGCTGCATATTCTCCTTTACCCTCAGTGACCCTACCTCGTTTGCATGCTGCCCATTCTAGTCCCCCCTCCTCACTTTCCCTTCCCATGCACCCCTCTCAATTCCCCCTCCCTGGCTTGACCCTCCAGTTCCCTCTGCTCCCCTTCCTCTTTCCTTGCCCCTCAACCCAGTCAGAGGCTAGTACCTGTTTGACTCCACTGTATAGCTCCTGTCAATTACAATTTCCTCTTTTCCCTTCTGTCCATAGCCTCTTTGTCCTTTTCTGGCTCCTGGCCCCCCTGTCCCCACTCTGGACCCCCGTACCCCTTACCCATCCTAGTCCCCCCTCCTCCCCCTCAGTCCCTCCACATATCCCCCTCCATGCCCCAATCCCTCCCTCTCTTCCCTGTCCCACCTCTCAAGATCCCTCCTCAACCTTGCAAGCTCAGCCCCCATCCTCCCTAGTTTTTGGCAAATAGGGCATCCTCCTAGCCTCCACAGAGTGCTCATGATAACTGCAGCCCCACAACCATTACAGCCAACTATTCTTCCCCCACCATATCCCTTGCTTCCTTTTGATGCCTGGTAATTATAATTTTGATTTTCAACACCTCTCCCCCTTTAAAGTGGCACCTGCTGCTGCTGCCCTGACCCCCACCAACCCCATCTGCTATGATTTCCACCCCTGGTCCAAGCCTGTTCTCCTCAGTCACTCAACATTTTCCCTTCTTTGTCAACAGCCCCCTCAACCAAAGAGTAACTGCCCCTTAGTTAGTCAGATTGCAGGCAAACATAAATGACTATTTCAATACAAGTAAAATGTGCCTCTTCAGCAACTAGGTGACAGGCAAGAGCCCCCTTAAACAAGCAGTACTGCCTCCTTATTGAGCCAACTTGCAGTAACTAGGTGCCTTATATTCTGGTCCTTCAAGAGCCCCCTCGAACAAGCGGTAACTGCCCCCTTAGTGAGCCAGATTGCAGGCTAACATAATTTTTTAAATACAAGCAAACATAAATAACTATTTCAATACAAGCAAAATTTGCCCCTTCAGCACTAGGTGATAGGCCATCATAAACAGAACCTGCCCCTTCAGTATATCTCTAGAAACAAGGCACCTTAAATGTATCAAGGTGACTGGTGACCATATAGCTCTAACCTCTCTTTGCCCAGCTTTTAGTTCATGCACCCAATGCAAGGCACCTTAAATGTATCAAGGTGACTGGTAACCATACAGATTTCCCCATCCACCCTTTGCCTAGCTTTTAATTCAAGTACTCCCTCCTCCTCCCAGCCTTCAGTTCCAGCACAATTTTTAGTTCAAATCTACAGCCCTTTCATGCATACTTGCATGGTCCTTGCTGCCAACCAATGAGACCTTTTCTTGTTTTGTCCCCATGCTCCGTAGGCATTTAATAGAGGCTGGGACTGGGGTGGGTGGCCGGGGCTGTGGTGGGTGGCTGGGACAAAATACCCTCTGTTAGATGCTGCCGATCCCCCTCTCGCTGGCCATGAAAGCCGCTGCTCGCTTTGCCTCTTCCTCTCTGCAGCCAAAAATGCCACCTCTGGTCTGCTCGGGTCCACTCCCTGCATTGCTTTCCTGATTTATGGCAGAGAAGTGCCACTCTGCTGGCCCTCTCCCTGCAGCTGAAGAAGCCACTGCTGATCCTTCTCCTTGCGGCCACAAGAGCCACCGCTGGTCTGCTCAGTAAATCCAGGACTACCTTTTAAAGCCTGTACGGTTTTTGTCTTTTGTGCCTCTGGCACAGATTGGTGCACCAGCCCTCTCTGCTGAATGGTGTTTTTCCAACTTGTCCCTTGTGGCTGGATTGGTTGCCACTGGAGTCATACCCTTTGTTAGATGCCGTCGGACCCCCCCTCTCTTTGGCTGTGAAAGCTGCTGCTTGCTTTGCCTATTCCTCTCTGTGGCCAGAAATGCTACTACCTCTGATACACTCGGGTCCACTCCCTGCACCGCTTTCCTGATTTGTGACTGAGAAATGCCACTTCCGCTGACTGTCTCCCTGTGGTCAAAAAAGCTGCTGCTGATCCTTCTCCTTTGCGGCCAATAAATGCTGCCACCACTGGCCCTCTCCCTGAGGCTGAAAAACCCACTGCTGATTGTTCTGTTTGCATCTACAGATTAATATATAACAGAGTTGGACTTACATATGCACATTATTTACAGGGACAAACTAGAAAATGTTATAAATAGAATAAAACAACAACTAACTTATTTCCATAAACAAGAATTACAGCAGACCAAATAATTATCTTTTAACCAGCTTTTTATACTTTGCCGTGAAGGCAGTCTTCTGTGTTGAGGTCTAAGGATCAAAGATAGCTAAGGAAAGCATCAAATTGTAAACAACATACTGCAGTGCTCTCAGACATGTGGGAAATATGACCAGGAGTCAAAGTACAGTGCCAAATTGCAAATTAATTTAATGAAGAATGCAGACTGAAGGTGGGTATGTGCTGTAAGGTGAACACCGTGTAGGTCTCTGAGTGCTTTGTTCCTTAGACCATCACCAGGGGGCCCCTTTTCATTAAATTTGTTTGCAATTTGTTATTTTGACTCCTGATCATATTTCCTGCCACTCTCAGTGCACTGTATTCTGCTGTTCCATCTCTGTTGTTTGGGTAGCCAGCTCCCAATGTCATTATCAACAACCGCCCCCGAAAAATCCATAACATACAGGTCCTCCCAGACGCCCTACGTGACCACTCACCTATCTTATTCCTTTGGGCTGCCCCCACTCCCAAACCCATAACCCAAACCACACTCCACAGGCACCTCCACCCTGGTGGGCTGATTAAACTCAAACAGTTTCTCACCCAGATTAATTGGTCCCCCATTCATCAAGCATCCAACATTGATAATGCCCTTGCCCTTTTCTCCCAAGCCTTTAACAAGGCCTGTGATCTCTTTGCACCCCTCACCAAAATTTGATCCAAAAAACATAATGCACCATGGGTTACCCCTGCCCTACTACAAATGCTCAGAAATAGGGATAACCTCTGGCATCTAGCCACTGAAATAGGCCAGATGGCTGATAGACAGGCCTACAATGCTGCTCGGAACAGGTGCTCATGGGCCGTCTGTAAAGCCAAGGCAGAGCATTACCAGGCCACCCTCACTTCCTCCTGGGGGTGTGCCCAGACCTTCTGGGACAATATTAAAGAGCAAAATGGGAAATCGCGCTCCCCTGCCCCATCCCAGCTCACTGTTGATGGCTCTACCTCCACCGACCCTGCCTGCATTGCCAGCTGCCTTAACATCTCCTTTACTGACCTAAGCTCTGTCCTCCCCAGTAATTTTTTTGACCCACCCCCCAGCCTACCTCCCCCTGTCCTCCAGTGCCCCTGCTTCCACTTACGCAAGGAATCTGCCCAGGAAGCCAGACCTCTCCTAATTAAAGCGTTAAAAAGCAATAGTCCCAGCAGTGACTCCCTGGACTCCAGTATTCTCCTGCTGGTGCTGGATGAAGTCCTTACCCCACTCACCAGCCTACTTAACCGATCCCTCTGCTTGGGGCAATTCCCCACTGCATGGAAAACTGCCATATTCACGCCCATTCATAAAGGGGGTGATAGGTCCTTCGCCGGCAATTACTGACCAATCTCCATCCCCCCCCAAAGCCCTAGAAAAAGTGGTGGCCATTCAAATCACTGAATATCTTACTAAGCATGACATCTTATTCCCTGAGCAGCATGGCTTCCGTGCTGGTCACAGTACCGGCACTGCACTAGTTGAGTTCTCCAACTTCCTACATTCCTCCCTGGATGCCAGCTCCCTAGCTGGTGCACTGTTCATTGTCCTCTCAAAGGCCTTCGACACTGTCTCCCACCCTCTTCTACTGGATACCCTCTGCCACACTGGTTTCTCTGCTTGCCCCCTCGCATGATGCTTGAGCTATCTATCCGCTCATTTCCAGTGTGTCAAAATCAATGGGACACTCTCAGAAACTCATCCCATCCATTTGGGCATACCCCAGGGCTCCATCCTGGGCCCCCTACTCTTTACACTCTATCTAAACACCCTGCCCAGTGCATGCTCTGGCAAAATTCTTATGTATGCAGATGATGCTGTCATTTTTGCCTCCCACTGTAATCCCATCTCCCTCCAGGACTCTCTACAACACTCCTACAATGATGCCAAAGCCTGGTTTGAGGAGCACAAACTCATTATTAATCTCAAAAAAACCAAGACAATGCTTTTCGCCCACCCCCAAAACAAAGCCTGCAACAACCCACTCGTTATTCTCCCTAGCACCAAACAACCACTTGAACAAGTCTGGTCCTACAAATACCTTGGGGTTACCTTTGACTCTGCCCTCGCCTTCCACGCCCACATTAATGCCCTTGCATCTGCCACTAACACACGGCTTGGCATCCTCTACCACTATAAGGATTGCCTCCCCCCCCGATGCTCTCTGACTTGCCATTATGTCATTAGTGCTGTCCCTTGTAGATATGGCCTGCCAGTTTATGGTGCTGCTGACACTACTGCCCTCAACAAAATTCACCTTGCCCTAAACAAGGTTTGCAGGTTGATTACTGGTGCTCCCAGGCTCACACATACATGTCAGCTCTATGACGGGGCAAAACTCCTTAACCTAGATGAACGGCTCCGCTACCAAACCTGCCTTCTCACAAAAAAAACACTACTCGGGCTCTCCCCCCCAGGGTGACAGCCTCCATCCACCATACCCCACCCAGTATCGCAACCCAAACCGCCAACAAGATCACTGTACTGGTCCCCAGATCCAGGACCACCCGTGGTCAGAGGTCCTTCTGCTACAGAGCCCCATCCTGGTTTAACTCTCTCCCTGCACCCATCTCCAATGCCTCCACAATCTCCAACTTCAAAACCGCCCTTCAGAGCCAACTGTTTAACACACGCAGCTGCTCCTGTCTCTAATTGGTGCCTCGCCACTATCTCACTACACTAGACAATGCCCACTGGGCGGCACTCCACCTCACTCCCCCCCCCACTACTCCCCCCTGTGCATCCTGCCTCTGTTGCTACCAGAATGTGCTCAGCTGTATTACTGGAAATGCTACTAAATTGTACAATGTATGAAATCATTCTGTGTAACTCTAAGTCAGTGACCTGTGTTCTGTAACCTAACTGCTCTGTCTGTCCTCAATGTGACGAGGTACCTTTGTAAATGAGCCTCTGGCTCAAAGGTTGTAAACCGATTGTGCAAAATAAATAAATAAATAAATATAATGTGTGCCCAGTGGCAGCCTATGATTCCCCATTTCTGTGAAACTCAGATTAAATGTAGCTTACTGTTTGGCATTTTTCTTCATCCTTATATATTTATACTGGTGCTGCATGAATCTTTAAAAGGAGAACCACACTGAACTATCAAGTTGTTTTTCCTGAAGAAGCTGTTTACTAAATATTTGTTCCAAGTCTGTCATTTTGACTTTTTTTTCAGCAAATTCAATGAGGGTTTCTGATTTATGCACTGCTGCCAAGGACAATTTTAGAATTGCAGTGACGTAGTTTATGTCTGTGCTGGGCTCTTCCGTTGTTGTCTCATGCCATCATTGTTCTACTATAGAACTTTGTAGCTGAAGGAAACAGAAACTACGTCATGCAGTTCTGAAATTACACTTACTGTCAGTATGGCAATCATAAACACACTCTGAATTATTTTAAATGGATACTGTCAACCCCCTTAGGCCTCAAAGTGTCTCTAGTTTGAAAAATTAATTTTATCAATGCTTACATTCTCCAAAGATCGCTGATGTATCTGATAGTTTAATTCTGATTCTGTTTTTCTTTTGTAAAAGTGAAACACAGACTTCCCACTATACTGCTGTTACCACACAAAAACGTTTGTTTTACAATCCTTAATCAACACCCACTGCTTCATTTCTGGACTTGGGACCACCCCCCACCCCCATCACAGTCTGGCCACTCATGATGCGGTGAGAGGAGAGAGGCTATTGCATCATGGGGTGTCCCTAATGTTCAGGAACTAAGACATAAGAGTAGATCGAGGATGTGAAACAAGACAAGGATGACTATATTTACAACATTAGCATGCATTCCAGTTCTACCAAGAAAAAGGGAAGCTATAAAAATTAGCAACATCAATGAATTTTAGAGAAAGGCAAGCAATCAAAAAATACTGATTTTCAGCTAGGCAAGGGTGGTGATGAAAGTGAACAGGAACACACAGGAACTCAGTTCCTGTACCTTTTTATGCAACAGGAACTGAGTTCCTGTACTTCTTTACACTGACACTGAAACTGAAATTCTTAAACCAGCAACATAGTGACAGTTTCTGGACCTGTGAGCTGCAATCAGGGTTTCCATAACAACATTTGACTTGTACAACAATGCTATTTTCTTAGAAATACTTCCATATCTCTAACTGAATCTACTAGTGTTGAATTAGTTGTGTCTTGACACCACTATACTTTAGATTGAAGATCTTCATTCTGCATTTCATAATTGCCAGTGCATGAGTTCCTGTACTTCTTGTTGCACCACTGGGCAAGGGCAAGGCAAGGCAAATTATATTTATATAGTACCCTCTCCACGGGCTCTGAGTACGTCACAACAAAACTATCCCCAAAAATAAAAATAACAAATATATTCAAATAAAATGAAAAGCTTTATCAAACAAACATGTCTTTAAGGAGGCTTTAAAAACCTCCACTGAGCTGGCTGCAGTAACGTAGGGTGGGACAGAATTCCACAGAGATGGAGCAACTGTACCAAATTCTCAATCGCCAGATCTCCTTAGGCAAGAGGATGGTACAACAAGCAGATCAGCCTCAGCAGAGCATAGGAGGCGAGTAGGCCAATACAGAACCAGGAGCTCTGTAAGGTATTTAGATCCCGAATCACATAGGGCCTTGTAGGTTAACAAGCATATCTTGAAGGTGATGCATGAACTCACAGGCAGCCAGTGCAGAGTGTGCAGGACAAGAGTGACATGATCCCTCACTGAGGCACCCGTCAACATCCCAATCGTAGCATTCTGCACTAGCTGCAGTCGATGCAACAATCCTCCAGACAGCCCTAGGTAAAGAGCATTACAGTAATTGAGTCTGCTGGTGATAAAGGCATGGATAACCAAGGCCAGATCAGAAGGCATCAGAAATGTCCGGATCCTGGCGATATTCTGTAGATGGAAAAATCTGCATCTAATGACCGATAACACTTGTTGTTCAAGCGTAAGTCAGACATCAGGAAAAACTCCAAGATCCCTAACCGCATCAACCACTGACAAGGGCCACCCATCAACTATAGGAGTGAGCAGTCTGCCATTGGTGGGGACACCTCCATGATCCAGCCTGATCACCATAACCTCTGTCATGCCAGAGCTGAGACATAGCCAGTTAGCAGACATCCAGGCATTAATCTAGGCCAAACACCGGCTCAGCTTATCTGAGGCAGAAAGGTCACCTGGGGCACAAGGCAGCTACAACTGGGTATCATCCACACAGCAGTGAACCCCAGAATGTACCACCTAATGATCTCTCTCAGTGGCAGCATGTACATGAAGAACAACAAAGGAGCCAAAATGAAGCTTTGCTGAACACCATAAGACAACGCGAATAGTCCAGAGGAAACATTGCCAAGGACCTCGTGCTGTAATCTTCCGGTTAAATATGAGCAAAACCAGGTCAAAACTGTGCCAGTAAGACCCACATAGTTTCACAGATGCTCCAATAGCACCCCGTGGTCCACCATGTCAAATGCTGAAGATAGATTCAAGAGCTCCAAGATGGTAACATGCTCTTGGTCCCTTGCCATGAAGAGATCATGTGCCACCCTGACCAAAGTCGTCTCAGTGCTATACTGGAGTGGAAAAAATGATTGAAGAGGTTCATAGATGGACAAACTCTCCAGGCTCACAACCAGCTGGTTAACCACCAGCTTCTCAATAACCTTCCCCAAAAAGGGGAGATTAGAGACAGGCCTATAGTTCGAGAAAATGTCAGGGTCTAAAGTTGGCTTGTTAAGGAGGAGTCTCACCACAGCCTCTTTCAAGGTCATGGGAAAGACACCCTCACTTAAGGACCCATTCGCAATCTCCACGAACACTGGACCCAGGGAATCCAAGCAGCTGATGACAAGTCATGTTGGACCCGGGTCCAGGGCACAGGTGGTGGGACACATACTGGCCAGCACATGGAGGACCTCAACTGCCAAAACCGGTCAAAACTCACTCCAACTCAGCAAAAGATCTTTACCAGCAGGTCAATCACTTCCAGCTAAAGCTGGACTAGAGGAGACAATACTCTTCTTGATAGAGGACACCTTGTTGGCAAAGTAACACCCAAACTGCTTGCACTTTTCTGTGGAAAATGCTGTCCCAGACTGCAGACAGGAGGGATTTAGTCAACAGTTGACAGAATGGAACAGCACAACTGGTGGTTTCTTGCCACATCAGTCGACCAGGACAAAAATTCTGTCTTCTTATGGTCAGTTGTCTGCTGATACTCCAAATAATGGAGCTTCCGTGCCACCTTGTCCTCCTCAGAATGAGACCTCCTCCAGAGATGTTCTAGCCTATGTCTCTTAGTGTTCAACCGGCGCAGCTCAACACAATACCACAATGAGCGATACCTGAAGGTCAAGGGGCAAACCTGGAAAGGTGCAATCAGGTCCAGAGCTTCAGTCAAGGCTATATATATGCTGTTCCTCCTTCCCAGACCACACCTCTACCTTTTCCACCCTAGCCTCACCTCCTCTCTTTTTACTATACCTATCCTCTAATAGTAAGGCAGCTTTCTTTTATCATCTTCCACACCTCTGGAATCAACTCCCTTGGGACATTCACCATGCCTGCACTCTATCTCCCCTTAAATTCTGGCTCAAGGATGCCTCCCCCACAGTTTTCTTTTGCCATTCCCACCCTAGCCTCACCTCCTCTTTAATTACAATATCTTTCCCCTTATAGTTAAGGCTCCACAGATACCCGGCCTGTTTCTTCCATTTAATTTTTCTCATACAATAGCCTCAGCTCAGGTACTTCCTCTACCCTCTTCCTGACTCTAAATTCCGTTATGTGTTCTCTCACTCTCCACACTGCATTGTGTTGCTCAGCTACAGAACATTAAATCTGCTGCTACTGTATATTTATGGCTTGCAAGTGTTTTACATTGTCTAATGTGAAATGTGAATTATGTACTACATTATTCTACCTCTTCTACTGCTGTTGTATATATATTTCTCACTTGATGTATCATCACTGTATTACTTGTAAGTACAAATTATATTTTCTTTTGAACTGCACATGCTTGCTACTGTACCAATTGTATTTGTCCCCTACCACTGGGTCCCACCTAGAAATGAGCCTTGACTCACTGTACCTTTCCCAGTCATCAACTTTTAAATAAATAAATAAAATATTATAAGCCTCTGCACATGCCTCTGGACCCTGAGCACAGGCTAGCATCAAGCTCAAGACATCCAGTGACTCCTGGAGTTGGCAAGGCTCCAATTCATTTTTCAGACAACACCGGATAGTCACCACAGAAAGGATTAAGTTAGAGGGGGCCCTGCACAGGAACTCAACAGCATGATGATCCAACCAAGTAACTGGATCAACCTTGGCCGCCATAATGTCAAGTCCAAGTGAGAAGACCAGATTAAGAGTGTGGCCATGTATGTGCATCTTGGCGGTAACTACCTGAGACAATCCCAGCTGACTCATCAGCTGAAGGAGCTCTTGCCCAAAACAACAGGATTCAACATTGACCCAGACATTAAACTCCCCCAGGACCAAAATCGTGGGGGCTCCAGCATCTGCTCGGTGATGAAGTCTGCCAGCTCCTGCAGGAACAAGATCCCCTTCCCCCCCAGAGGACAGTTGATGAGAACTATCCTCCTAGTGACTCCCGAAGTGCACTTTGTGACCACATACTTGAAAAACACTTGTGTTCTCACTGGGAATGCAGTGAGGCCTAGGGTGGATCCAAAACAGATACCCCCCCACTGTCCCTCATCAGGCAATGCAAAACCAAGTAACCATGGGGAACAGAAGCCGCCAGCACAGGGTCAGCATCAACGTCCACCCAAGTCTCAGTACTGCAAATAAGGTCATCTGAGGAATTGGCAATGAAAGACTCCATTACCGCAGCCTTATTCCTCAGTGATCTTGACTTACAAAGAACAACCTGAAGGGGATGAGTTGAGCAGGCTGGACGAACTACCTGCTGCCCAGGAATATTTGGCAGAGCCCTAGGGAGGGGTACCAGGTATGATGGTCCTTTATCCTGGGACCTTCTCCTGCCTGGGCATCTCCTGGTCCATATCACACCTATCCTACACCCCATTATTACCAAACTGGGGACCCTCACTGCAGCGAGTGCTCTCCCTTTTTAGAACTCCCAACAGCAGCTAAGCACCCCTACCAGCAAAGATAACGGGAGCCCAAAAAAAGGACGGAGTGACAGCAGAAAGTCCACCAAGTAGATAAGCCTTATAGCCTCAGCACCTCTACACATAATATGACACTAACTCTTAATAAAAAGAAATACAAAGCAACCAATACACACTCAGTCAGACACACACACACACACATATACACACCTACACACAACAATGCAAGTTACAATTTTAAAACAGTTTAAATATCCCCACCAACCCAACAAATTTACAATAAACAGGAGAATCTAAACAGACTTAAAAATGCCTGTAAGGTCTCAGAGTTTAATAAAATCAAGTCCAAGGTCCATGTGCAGATGTTTTCCTTCCAAAGTTATAAAGGAAGCTAACAGTTAGTTATAAAATGATAATAAAGCCACAAGAAGCTCTCACCTTCAAGGGCAAATAGTGTCCAGTAAGCACTAGACTTGTGACTCTCTCACAGCACAAGAATAGAGCAGCTATGATTTAATACAGAAGAATAAAACAGTACCGTAAGTGTAAAGTTCAATAGTAAAGTCTCAGCACTCTCACTGCCAATATTCAAACTAGAGCAAATTTTTTACCAGCCCCAAACAACCGACTCAAAATAGCTCCAGTAAATAGTGTGATGTTAAAGATTTCTGCCCGTTCTACCACACATTTTTTAAGAGGAACAGTGTCATATCGAAAATGCCATAAGATGATACCTCGCCGGATGAGGGAGTGCCTGACTGGAGAGTTTTAAATCTGCATTAAAGGCACATTTGTATAACCTCACCTTCCCAGAGTTCGGATAAATTGTTTTATAGATATATATTTTATTATTTATTAATATTTCTTAACTTCAGTGTTTTTGTACAAGCGCTTTGATACTTTGTTGAATTGCGCTTTTTATAAATAAAGTTAAGTTGAGTTTAGCTGATATCCAAATTTGGTACTGGACAGTCCAAACAACAATGATGATGAAAACGGCCCATTCACTAGCTGAAGAACACCCAAACAGGTCAGGCATAGATAGCAGCTCACCACAGTACACCTTGCATACAGGTCAGTAGAACACATCCAGAGAGGCACAAACTAAAAGCGCTGAACCATGCGCTTTGCAGAGCGGATCTATCAGCCGGCTGAGAACAGATAATCCAAACAAAATAATTTACCCAGTTGATGCCAAACCCCTGCCAGGGCTGCAGATATTCAACAAATACAAAAGGTAGAAAAGTTCACAGCACAAAATGCTAGACACAGTCGACAGTCGACTTACTAGCAGGTAGAAACATAGAAAGGCATTGAACTGATAAAACGCCTCTGCTGAAAAATCACCTCCATGTGCTAGAAATACTATAATGCAAAATGGGTTGACAATGTCCCTTTATTTTTTAATTATTTATTTATTGAAATGTTTCACCAGGAAAGGCACTGAGCAACAAGATGCTCGTCTCACGGTACGACCGGGGCGTGGGGTACAGAGGAGAGCAGGTGAGTACATGATACATAGCAGCGAATTACTCATTGGAGTCATGAACTGAGAGTATCATTACTTACATTGAGTTGAAATTGAGTTACACGTTGGTACAGAGAGTGAGTGTAACAGTGTACAGGACTATACAACAGCCTTATATGCGGGGGGGGCTACATCAAGAAGGGATACAGCATGGGGTAGGTTTAAAACAATACTAAGTTGTCAGCCATGGGAGAACAAAGAATTAGGTTAAGATCTGGATTATGTTTACACAATACATAAGTGACAGCCACTAACTACGGGAACACATTTGACAGAGAGACAATGCTAGTAGTGCAGTATGGGGTAAGTGCAGAGGTTGGTAGAATATATGCCAGCATTTGTAGCCATTAGCTAAAGCCACTGGTCAGGCTACATAGGATATGGGGGAGCAATGGTGGGGGTAGTAGTAGGAATGGGGAGGGGTGGCTAGAAGGGGAAGAGGAGGAGGAATTGGGGGAAGGGGGTTGGCTGGGGGGGAAAGGATGTCAGATGCATGAACAGTTTACCGCATGGAAGTTTATCAGGGCAGAGGATAGAGAATGCCTAGAGGAGGACTGGCGGATTTGGACTGGCATGTCATTCCAAAGCTTCAGGAGATGGTAGGAGAAGGCCGATTGGCCTGCAGTGGTCCGACGGTGAGGGATTACCAACAGATGGGAGTCAGTAGACCCCAGGTCATGAGAGGGGGTTGGAGGAGATGATAGAGAGGAGGCGAGGTAGGGTGGAAGAGACCCGAGCCAGAAGTTAGAAGCAAATTTAGCACTGTGAAGTGGGCGCTAGTTGCTAAGGGAGGGGAGGGCCAGCGAATGGTAAAGCTTGCAGTGGTGGGTACGAGGGGGGGCATCGAGGGCAAAATGTCAGAAAGCATTGAAGAGAGGGTCCAGTCTGGATAGGGTGGACTTGGGAGCAGCACTGTAGACTACATCGCAGTAGTTGAAGGTAAGTAACATCATTTACTGCACAATTTCACGTCTCACAGGTAGCGGGAGACTACTACAACTCCTATAGAGAGCACCAAGCTTAGAGCACAGTTTTTTTCAGCATAGCGTCCACATGGGCTGAGAAGGATAGGTGTCAGTCATGCCAGACACCTAGGTACCTAAAGGTGGACACGTCCTCAAGGACTGTCCCAACAGAGGTGTGGAAGATCGGGGCTGACGTAAGCCTGGATAGTCTTTGCCTAGTACCGAAGGACATGGACACTTTCTTCTTGGCATTGAGGGAGAGTTGGTGGGAGCTAAACCAGAGCTGTACCTTGTTGAAATCAGCCTGTAGACTGGTAGTGACCTCCTTGTGGGTCCGGCCAAAGGACAAGAGGACTGTGTCATCTGCATACATGTGTATTGAGGTGGATGAACAGGTTTGAGGCAGGTCATTTAGCAGGATGGAAAAGAGAATGGGGCTGAGAACTGAGCCCTGGGGAACACCAGTGTCAATAGGGAGTTGAGGTGAGGTGGAATCAGCAATTTTTACAGACTGAGTTCTGCCTTGCAGATAGGCTCTGAACCAGTTGGTGGCAGTCGCGGATAACCCAGCTCCAGATAGGCAGGATAACAACAGGGGGTGGGAGACAGTGTCAAAAGTTTTAGCTAAGTCAACAAAGATGGCTGATGTAATTAGACCTTTGTCCATCCCCGAGAAGATGGAGTCCGAGAGTCTTAGTAGGGAAGTGGCGGTAGAGTGGGTTTTCCTAAATCCAGACTTGAAAGGCGTGAAGAAGTTGGATTCCAAGAGGTAGTTGGAGAGTTGTGAAAACACGAGGTGCTCCTGAAGTTTCGTGAGGGTGGGGAGGAGGGAGATGGGGGGGTAATTTGCCACAGTGGTGGGGTCCCCTCCTTTTGGTAGTGGCAGGACTGTGGCATGCTTCCTGTCTGTAGGAACTGATTCAGTGGCGAACAAAAGGTTTAGAATGACATTGAGGGGAGATGCAATGGCTGGGGCAGATAGGTAGAGGAGTTTGGTGTCCATCCCATCAGGGGACTTTCCCTTGGAGGGGTTCAGGGTGAGAAGGGCATCTAGGGCTTCCATGGGAGAGATGTTCCTGAAGTAGAAGGTGTTCAGGATGGGAGGTTTAGGAGCTTTAGCATGGTAAGTGGGTAGGGTTACGGCTGGAAGGGAGGCAAGGAGGGTAGTAGCACATATGGTGAAGGAGGAGTTGAACTCAGAGGCAACCGAGAGAGGGTCTGAGAGGAGAGTCCCTTTTGAGAACAATAGAGGGAAGGGATTTGCGATGGGAGGGGGGAAGGGAGTTGATAACCTTCCAAAATTTAGATGGTCTACATTGATTGGTGTTAAGGGTGTTGTTAAAATATTCAGCTTTGGCTAGCCCGGTGGCCTTGGTGCACTTGTTTTGGAGCATGCGGTAGGTGATGTTGTCACCTGGGAGGAGCATAGTCTTGTAAGTTGTCCACACCTTGTTCCAGGCATTTTGGCATGCTATTACTTCAGGGGAAAGCCAGGGAAGGTGTGTCCTCCAGACCCTAATGCGTCACAAGTGGGCATGATTATCCCAGATGGTGAGGAAGGTGTTCCGGAAATGTGTAAGGGCATCATCCATGTTATTAATTCTAAGGTGATGGCACCAGTTTGAGAGAGCTAGTTCTTCCAGAAGGGGGTAAGGTTTAGTGTTTTGTATGACCGTTGTAGTAGAAATTTGGGAGGGGATTTAAGGCGATGGATTTTGCAGACTAAGTAGGTGATGTGATGGTCGATTATAGAGTCTGGAAGTAGGCCGGATTTGACCACCCAGTGGAGGTGGGAGGTGAGAGCCCAGTCAAGTAGGGAGTGATTGCTAGTCTTGAGGTTTGTACGTGTTGGTTCCGAGATGACCTGGGTAAGATTGAGGGCTGTTATCTCAGAACGAGCTTTGTTAAAAGAGGGAGATGGCCACTTGTAATTAAAATCCCCCCATAATATAAAGTTCACCAAATGGGGCTAGAGAAGCTAGGTGGCTTAGAAGGTCGGTGAGTGCTACGGTCGGGGTTCCAGGGCAGCAGTATACACCAGCAACATAAATAGGGAGTGAGAAGGGAAAGGACAATTGGAGCATACGCAGTTCGAAGGCTTTGGGCTCCATTTTAGCAAGTGTGACAGAGAAATGTAAGTCTGAGGTGGTGTAGATTGCAACTCCTCCGCCTCGGTTGGGTCGGTCTTGACGAGTGACATTGAATCCTGGAATGGTGATGGTTGGGTCCTTGAAGTTCGGGTTTAGCCAGCTTTCTGATATGATGATAATGTTGGGGACATGTTGGGCGGCTAGCAGCTTGAGCAGATCGAGCTTGGGGGCTAGGCTATGAATGTTTAGGTGGAGTATTCATAGTCCATGGGGGGAGGGAGCCAACCTGACTAGCAGTGGTGGCCTTTGCAGGGGGGTTGATCATGACCTAGAAGGGCAGAGGACTGGTGCTGGGCCAGGGTTGGGGTGTATGTCGCCCGCTGCAATGAGTAGTAAGACAAAAGTTAAATAGTGAGGAAGTATATAATAGCACCATGTTGTGGTACAATACCACCTAAGAGATGCTTTAGGGCAGACAGTTTGAGAAGCGTGGGAGGTAATTAGGTGGAGGGTTGACCAAAGGTGGGCATAGGAATAGAGAGATATGGGGGGGCTCATAGGACAGTGGGACCAGGTGGTGGCTGGTAGAGACAGAGTAGCAGTGGGGGGCTTGAGTAGGATGAGCTAGTTCAACCGAAGGGGGGGGATCAGGGTAACAAATTGTGAGAGGTATTGGGGGGTATGCAGAATGTGAAGGAGGAGATTTGGAGTAGGTTCCTAGCTGTTAGTGCCATAACTGACAGTACACAGGAGGCAGTAATCCAATTGTGCCTGTAGTTCATAGGAGAGATAGAGGAGCATCCACATGGACCACTTAGATGTCAGCTATAGGGAGGGCGGTAGGCAGGAGAAATGATACTGGGCACCAATGATTTTAGAGCAGGCTTTGGAGGCGGGGCAAGTAGTGCATTTAATAGGAGGCCTGGGGGGGGAGGGGGGACGATAAGCAGGGATGGTAGTCTCTTATTTGTACACAGTTACAACCCTTGGTTGAACCCGCTAAAAGGTCCTGCAGTAGGGCTCCAAAAAGCCGTAAAACAGCTTGGCTTGCACAGTCTATGAGGTGCATCAGTCGGGAGCTTAGGGCTACCCACTGCTCTAATCAGGAGCCACTAAGTCAGCAGGTGCTCCAATCAGAGAGCTGCCGAAAGCTGGACAGCTCTGGGAGTTCTGGCAATAGTACCTGTGTGGCTGGTCTGGGAAGCAGGACCAGGAGGGAGGCTGGATTTGTCTGTGGGCTCAGTGGTGGTGTCCGATGGTGCCGCCAGGATCCTTAGGCACCGCTCGGGGCATGGGTGAGATCTGCCAGGGAATGAGGGCACAGCATTAGCTATATGGAGAGAACAAAACAGGGAACAGTAGAGGGACGGGAGACTGATGGCAGCTTGTCAGCGGGGGTGCTACTTGAGACAAAAGGGTAAAAATTAGCAATTCAGTATTGGAGAGGGAGAAGGTTAAGTGAGACAAAGGAAGGAGGCGTAAGAACAGGCAGTAAGAATAACAGCCAAGGTGGGGGAGAGGTGAGGGTGGGGGTCTGTGTTCAGATAGATTGCTTAGTACAGGAGTTAAAGATAGGTGCAAATGGGTCAGGGAAGATGGCACTGGAGGAGTGCGGTTAGAGGGGAGATGAAAACAGCCCGTGGGAGGAAGGCCAGGCAACTGGAAGACCCTGGGCAGTAAATAATAGCAGAAAGCAACACAGGAGTTAAATGCAGCTTAATTTACCTCTAAACTGACAATTTCTGTAGCAAGGTTTAAGGCATGCAGCTCACTAGAAAGTCCTCATTTAAAATGACTCAACAGGGCTGTTAATCACTTGAGAAATAACGTGGTTTCAGATGCGGTTTGATTACATCTGATATCTTTTACACAGCTCGTATGCTTAAGTACTGTGCTGAAACATACACTAGCTAGAACATGCAGAAACTGATAGGCATGGTACTTTACATTAGCAAAAACAGGGCTGGTAGTCTCTTATTTGTGCACAGTTACAACCCTCGGTTGAACCTGCTAAATAAATCCTGCAGTAGGGCTCCAAAAAGCCAGAAAACAGCTTGGCTTGCACAGTCTATGAAGTGCACCAATCGGGAGCTTAGGGCTACCTGCTGGTCCAATCAGGAGCCACTAAGTCAGCAGGCACTCCAATCAGAGAGTTGCCAAAAGCTGGACAGCTCTGGGAGTTCTGGCGATGGTACCTACGTGGCTGTTCTGGGAAGCAGGACAAGGAGGTTGGTTGGATTTGTCCATGGGCTTGGCAGTGGTGGTGTCCAATGGTGCCGCTGGGGTCCTGAGGCACCGCTCAGGGTGTGGGCAAAATCTGTGTGGCTGGTCCGGGAAGCAGGACCAGGAGGGTGGCTAGATTTGTCCGTGGGCTCGGCAGCTGTGTCAGATGGTGCCACCGGGGTCCTGAGGTGCAGCTCGGGGCTCGGGCGAGATCTGTGTGGCTGGTCCAGGAAGCAGGACCAAGAGGGTGTCTGGATTTGTCCGTGGGCTTGGCGGCAGTGTCAGATGGTGCTGCCAGGGTCCTGAGGTGCCGCTTGGGGCAAGGGCAAGATCTGCCCTATAAAGATCTGGCCTATAAAGATGAAAAAATAATAGAATTGAAATCATGATTTCATAAACAGCTTCTACTGGGAAAAGTGACATACAGGTTCAGTGCAGCTCTCCTTTAAATCTGTAGCTATCAGAACAGTGCATTTTGTCGCCAGAAACTGATGACAGTCCTTTTCTTCTTTTCTGTAAATATTACTTACTGTAGGGCTGCACCTGTGTCACACAAGTCATGGACATCATCAATACTATGATTTTTCCCACTTTTATGAAACCTCCATGTCATTTGACATTTTTCATGACAATCCCATGATTTATTCCTGTGACAACACCATCCTATTCAGCTTTCTCTACAAAAACACAATCATTTTTGGTGTTTTCAAATGATGGACCCATCGTTTGTGGTCTCACTTTTGCAATGCGCTTGGTCCCCAGTGGGCCCCTGTGTAGGGTTTCTGGGCTTGCACTTTAACCAGTCTCCACAATGTGCTGCCTTCTGCCACCAGGTCATCCTAAGGGGATGGGGAAGGGGAAATTGTTTAACCAGAAAAGGCATCCTAAGCTGGAGCTTGTTTCCAGGTGTGATCTAGGAGCAAAAGGAAGTTAAGTGACTTGCTCAGGGTCACACAGCATGCAAGTGGGGGTGGATGAGATTCAAACGCAGGTCTCCAAGTTTGCTGCTCAGTGCCCTTAACCACTACGTCATACTGCCTCTGACCTTGAGACCATTTACATATAGCTACTGCCTGTCATTGTGAACACTCGATGGTCAGGGAAATGCTAATGTGATAAAAGGCAGTGCTTGTAAGATGAAACATTACTATAGGACTGACTGTCATCATGCTTGTGCTTCCACAGTGATGGAGCACTCTTGACGAAAGGAGACTGCTATCTATAGATTGCATAAAGGTCATTTTAAAAACATTTACATTTTTGCTGATGTGCTTGTATACAGAATCTATCAAAGCAGAGGTAATTTGTTTAACACACAATGAACCCATGCCTTTTTATGACTTGTAATATGATTTCCACAGCATCTGTCCTTTTGGCCAGGGCAATACCATATTTTTCTCCAAAATTTATTATGACAAAAATACATCTCCTATCATATCTAATGCTACTATTAGCCTATATATTCATAAAGTGTTTGCTGCACTCCATTTTTCTGGATTACCAGTGACAGGATTGTTTTCAGGCTTGGCCCCTATGTACTCAATATGGATACCAGTCAATATCTGGTAGAAACTAATCACTACTCCATATGCACATGGCTTTACAAACTGTTTGGGCAGGAGCATAAGGACACATGAATCTGTCCTTTTTAGGGCTGCAGTGGGCGGAGCCCTGCAGACCTAGTGCTTTCAAAAAAGAACTCCATATTCCTTGCATTCTTTGCAATCAAACAATGTGTTGGAGTTCCACCACAGTCGCCTCCACATCTGTGGAGCACTCCAGTTGTACTGCACTATTTTTAACTTGCAAAACAAATTGGACCATCCTGATCAGGACACTGGGGAATTCGGCACCCTCAGTGTCTTTGTTATGTTTCTGTGGGGTGCTGAGAGGGAGGGAGGGTCAGGTGGGGGACATATTCCTACTTTTAAACAAAAAAAAACCCTGCAGTCATGGTGGAACATGGAACACTTTGCTGTTTCCAAGATGGCCACCGCTCTCTACTGCACATGCACTAGCACTAGCACATGCACATTGAGGTGCAGTGGCCATCTTGATGGTGGTGTGTGTGCACTCTGCCATGACCACCATTTTTTTGTCTTTAAAATTATGCATATCACCCACCGACCTCCCTCTCAGCATCCACCACCCCATCCCCAGAAACATAATAGTGACACTGGGGGTGCCCACTCCCATAGTGTCATGCTGATTATTTTAATTACGTATACTCCGCCACCCAACCCTCTCTGTCAACACCCACCATCCCCCCCAGAAGCATAACAATGACACTGGGGTGTCCAGTCCTCAAGTGTCGTGACTAGCGATCCTAATCTAACAGTGACACTGGGGGTTCCCAATCCCCCATTGTCCATTGGACCTTTTTTTAAATATATATATATTTTTTTTTCTCCCCCCACCTGACCCTCCCTCTCAGCACCTACCACCCCACCACCCCCAAAACAACATAACAGTGACATTGGGGGTGCTGAATCCTCCAGTGCCACGTCCTGTTTTTTGTAGCTGTTCCTTATCCCCCACCCAACCCTCATACTCTGCACCCACCACCCCATACCCCCCAAAGCCCTTACTTACCCATCGGGGGTCCAACACCGCAGTCCTCTCTAGACTGCAGACACATCATTACTCTTCAACACTGGACAGCAAACTGAGGAAATCAGGTATGCATTCAATGTATTTCAATGGGGTTTTGAACTTAGTAGCATAACTTGGCCATTTTTCAATATTTTTGCCCCAGATTTTCAACATACCTTTCTTAGGACACCACCTCATGAATAATGCAAGTGATGTTAGGTAAATCTGTCATGAAAGGTGATTTCATGGTCACTGCACAAAATCACCTTTTGGGCAGGAGTTATACATTTTCCCCACCATTGTTCCTGAGGTGGGGTCATAAGATGGCTGTGTTAAAAATCTGGTGTAAAAATATTAAAAAACAACAATGTTATGAGCCTACATTGAATTTTGCTAAGGCAGGCTCATAACTTGGGTAATTTTCAATATTTTTACCTCAAATTTACAACATAGCCAAATCTTTACAGTGGGTCTGTGATAATGGTGAAAAAAAAGAACTGCAATTTTAAACACAGCGAGTGCACATCACCGAAAACAACAATGTGCACTACAGCCCCTTGCAGTAGCAGCTACCTGCACTATATTTTACAACTACAAACAAGCCAACTATTTGTTTTATGTGGTGGGCTAGGACACACACACCCCCCTTTGTGGGGGGAGGATTGTATCCATGCCCCCCAAGCTTAAAATAATGAACTCCAGGGAGGGGTTGATACTGGGGAAGATGGGCAAACTCAGGAGAGAGCTACATTGAGAGACAGATGTTGGTAGGTGGAGAACATTTGTGGGGAACCTAAAGGCAGGGGGTAAGCAATGTTGGGAGGGTGTGTAAAGGGACAAAATATCAGACATGTATTACAATACTTTATATTTGCATAAAACAAAAAAAAATTCTGTGCCTACAGCCAGTCCTGAAACCAGGTCACCCAACACAAAGGCAGTTACCTTAACCACCACACCAGATGGCCAGCTCAGAAGGAGCCCAATGAACAAACCCACACATACTCCTCCAGGATTTTATGTGATAAGGGTGATTCCCTTATCTCGCAGAACACAAACCGCAAAGGAAAAAACCACCCAATGTCAAAAGGGCACCCAAAATAACATTGACCGCAGCAAACAGCGACGGCCACTATCCTTCTCACAGCAAAACAATACAAAATAATTTTTCATGCCGTGGTCAAGCCCCCTGCTCCCCCGACTAATAGATTGTCAACTCCGGGGCAACTTAGTAGCAATAAAAAAAATGCAGTAAAATAATTTATTCTGCACCAAGATCCGAACCTGGGTCCACTGGTTGTGGCTCTAACCATTATGCCAAATGGCCAGCTCAGCAGGGCTTGGCCAGAATCCTTCCTTTATCCTGCTATAGCGAATGTAGCCCCCTGCTGCACTCGCTATACAGCATAGCTCAACATCTTGTACCATTCGCCAAAAGTAGAACTGGTATTATTGAGTTGCTCATATTCATCTGCTCAATAATATTCACTCATATAGGGTGCCACCCTCCTCCATCTATACACTGAAACTATGTGCTCAGTTCCACTGTACTATTAATGGCACATAGCTAACAATAGCACATAGCCATTTTTATTTTCACTATTTTCGCATCACTCAAATTACCTCACTCAAAATCACTCACTGTCATGACAGGATACCCTTTATAGCACCTCATGAATGTGACAGTTGTCATTTTTTAAGTCCTGGTCAAAATGTTTTTTTTTTTTACACCCCCGAAGGTGATTTTGCTGTGAATTCATGAGGCGGTGTCCTAAAAAAGGCATGTTGAAAATCTGGGGCAAAAATATTGAAAAATGGCCAATGGTCCCTGCTCAAAGTCACCTTTTGGGCAGGGGTTGAACATTTTCTTTGCCATTGTTCATGAGGTGGGGTTATACGAAGGCTATGTTCTCAATTTGGTGTAAAAATATTTAAAAACAAAAAAAAATTATCAGGCAATGTTGCATTTTGCAAACTCAGGCCCGTAACTGTGATAATATACAATATTTTACCTCAAATTTTCAACATAGCCATTTCTTTACAGCACCTCAAGAATGTGACAGCTGTCATTTTTCAACTTCTGCCCAAAATTGGATCCTGGGCATTGATTTCACAGTTCCTGCTTGAAATCACCTTTCAGGCAGGAGTTGAACAGTGGCTATGTTGAATATTTGGTGTAAAAATGTTAAACAAAAAAGTTATGAACCTACGTTGAATTTTGCAAATGCAGACTCATAACTTTAGTAATTTTAAATAGTGTTACCCCACATTTACAACACAGCCATATATTTACATCACCTCTTGAATGCAACAGTTGTCATTTTTCAAATCCTGTCCAAAATGTTTTCCTACATCCCAGAAGGTGATTTTGTGATCTCTGCTTAAAATCACTTTCAGGCAGGAGTTGAAAATTTTCTTTGCCATTGTTCATAAGGTGGGGTCATAAGAAGGCTATGAAATTTGGTGTCAGAATGTTAAAAAAGGAAAAAAATTATAAGGCTATGTTGAATTTTGCAAACACAGGCTCATAAGTTTGGTAATATTCAATATTTTTACCTCAAAATTTTAACATAGCCATTTCTTTACAGCACCTTATGAATGTGACAGCTGTCATTTTTCAACTTCTGACCAAAATGTGTTTTTGTGTCCCAAAAGTTGACTTTGCACTCCCTGCGCAAGATCACCTTTTGGGCAGGAGTTGAACATTTCCTTTGCCCTTCTTCATGAGGCAGGGTCATAACAAGGCTATGTTGAAAATCTGGTGTAAAAACATTATAAAAACAACAAATTTATGAGCTTACGTTACATTTTGCTAATACAGGCTCATAACATTGGTAATTTTCAATATTTTTACCCCAAATTCCTGGCCTGTGGCCCTGTCAACTCTGGCCAGAGTTTGTTTGATAGGCTGTAATATGCTGCATACAGTTTACCATGAGGGATACCTTAGTTTTGTTTCTCCTAAACACATGTCCACTTTTAAATCAGGTTGCCTGAGTAAGCAGTAACTGATATGAGAATGGTACTGTATTAGAGTAGGTGCTAACTCATATCTGACTCATTGCAATAAAGCTTACGAGCTAGGAAACATTTGTCAGCGCAAGATGAAACATTTTTTACATTGTAAAGTCTTTCATTAGTTTACATTATGCAAATATCTTGGTTTTGTTTCTGCAAAATTAAAGGACATTCCTTCACTCAGTCAAGATGAAGAAGCATTTCACTGACATGAGACTTAGTGATGCTGTTTGCAGCTGTATTCACACAGCCTACCTCCACATGCTATGAAGGGTGTCATTACATGTGAGAGGGACCCTCCATGATATGCACAATCCCTGCCCATAGCAGCAAAAAGCCACCTCCTTACTCAATCGTAATTCATCTGTGGAGCTGTGTAGGTGGCCGGATAAGTGCTCATGCTAGAGGGGGGCTGGACCTATAAACGACAAATAAAGTCAGGTGCTACAATGTTTGGGCACCAAGGATGTACAAAGGATCTTACTTCAAGGAAGGCTCGTGCAGCAGGCCACACCAGTAGAACTAAGCCACCAGGTGCTAGGACCACATGGAAAACTTCTAGCTAGCAGTCTACTATGGGGACCACCCACCACTGACATCAGTCAGCTGACATCAGCCTAGCCGATGTAGGTGGACAGTCCCCCACACCAACCCAGTTCTTTTCCTGCCATCGACCCATATACATCAGACCATAGTGGATACCACAGCTACAGTTTACTGCCATTTTCCATTTTTTTTAAAATTAATATTTAGTATAAAACATTGAATATTCGGTGTTCTCATCGATGAGTTTATGTCTTCACCACCAGCCTTGCCTTCCAACCACTCCTTGAAGTGTGCCTGTGTCAAACAGATTCCGGAAAAGGATGGCCACTCTGTGTGTCTTATCTGCCTAGGCCCTAGCCATGATACCAAAGCCTGCCAGTTTTGCCAGAAATTCAACCAAGCCACTCAGAGACATTTTTTACCCACTCAGAGACATTCTTTAAAAATTCCAGATTAAAAAAAAAATGGGTCACGTGATGGCAGCCTAAGAGAGCAGTGGCAACTCCCGAGAGCTCCGCTTCCTGCTTGCCAAAAATATGCAAAACCGCAGCACATTCCACCTGAAAAGGCAACCTTAAACCTTCCAACAACCAGGGAAAGACTTAAAAAGACAATAATAACATCAACAGCAGCAGCGTTGGAAGTTTACATGCGGAAGGCACCTCCGTGACACTCACCACCACAGTCTCCTGAGGAGGACAAGGCCTCTAAGAGGCCTAAGGCTCAATCATCCTCTACTCCAGTAGAAGCAACACTGCTAACGGAGGACAGGTTCCTAGAATTCATGAGGCCAATGCAGGAATCCCTGAATAGCGTAGTTGAAGAAATCAGGCAAATAAAATCAACAAGCGACTCGCTGGCTACCAGAATCTCTGACTCTGAAGCACGTCTTACATCAGTGGAGAAAAAAATAGACAAACTTATGCTTGATTACACGCTAACAAACCGAAAAGTTAAACAGCTAGAAGACAAACTTACTGATTTAGATGGGAGGAGTCGCTGGAATAATTTGATAATTATGGGCATACTGGAGAAAGAAGAAGGTACTAACCCCATCCTTTTTGTCCAGAGACTTTGTGAAAGACTCATGGGGCCTTCCCCCAACGGCTCGACTTACATCATCGAAAGGGCCCACCGAGCACTTCGGCCACTTCCACCACCGGGCTCAGCACCCAGGCCTATCGTTTTCAAACTACTTAACTTCCAAGACAAACAGCACATTATCGCTAAGATTAAAACGCTACAGGAGATCTGCTGGGAGGGGAAAAAAATCAGAATAGCCCAGGACCTACCATATGCAGTCCGTGTTAAGCGGCAGGAACTCCATCCACTAATTACAAAGCTTATTGCAGCTTATTGCAGCCAGTACACCCTTCCGAGTTAAATACCCAGCGACTCTTCAAGTGAAACTGGGTGACCAGTGGCAATCCTTTGAAACTTTTGAGCAAGCTAAAAACGAACTTTAAGATGCGCTTCCAGATCTGTTTAAATGAACAACCAAGCTGTTACAGGTTTCCCCCTTTACGAATGGCAGCAGTGATTTGTGCCTATGACATTAATGCCAGTCCTAAAACCCCAGCCATGTATAGAATCACGCTGTTATAGGTAGAAATATTAAAAAACAAAGGGCACCCTTCATAACTCGTTTGACTGGAACTAATGCCTGCAGTACTATGGCAGCTTTTCTGTGCCAAAACTACCAGGACTGCAATGTAAGGGATCTGGGAACCACTTTTGGCAGATTTTCTGGTTACCTAATGGATCTTAAGGAACCCTGGTTACACCTGCACATGGCCTCACATTGTAAACCTTCGGTTGAAATATACCCCCCAGGAGATCAACTTGTTAGTGTTGTGCTACAGTGGTACAACTTATTCTCTTCCTTCTCTACTTTACTTTTGCAAATTACATAGATGCACTGTACCAGAGGTGAAATAAATGCGGCACTCCTGTATTAAGTCCTAAGGCAAGACAGAGCTTTGATATGGCCACAACTGGAGAGTCTGGACCCAGCATGGCAGAGTATACCTGGTACATGGGGACTACTATGAGGGAAGAACGAAAGATCAACCGCACGATTATGTTTCCAGGAGATATATGGCGGAATGCTGCTTGGACAGAAGCTGAGCGGTCACATGGGGATTACGTTTTAATTTTAACACTTTTCTATGGAGACCTTTTGTTACTTAAGCTCTAGTGTAACTTTATTTAAGCCTGGTGACCTAGAAGACTTTTGATTGCCTTCTCTTGCGCACTGAAGACCAGAAAGCTACTAACTGAATCTGCAGATATATTCTCATTTTAGTGTTCTTTAGGGTCGGTTCTCTAAAAATACCGCCAGAGTTATTAACATAAGTGAATGCGATACAACCTGGTGAGAGGGATGGAAGCGGGGGGTCTCTGGGTTGTTTGTGGTTTAACATCACCTGACGTTGTGATTAGGAGTTAGTTCATTGGAACTGAGTGTTGATGTGGGGAATGTGTACAAAAATAAGGGGGGGGTGAACTTTTTACTGAATCACTCTACCTCCTTTTATGTTTTTGGCAAGGTAATGGAGACATCAAGCAATTAGCTCAAATTCCAACCCTCTCCGTGAACACCAACTGCCTGATTTTTCTGACTTAGTATGGCAGGTCCTATCAAGACTATTAGCTGGAATGTTAAGGGGGCCAAGTATCGGACCAAACGACAGGTAATACTTAGGCACCTCAAACTTCTTAAAGCTGATATCATATGCCTTCAAGAAACACACCTTAAGAGGGAAGATACCCTGTTGTGGTGTAAAGGATGGGTGGGACAATCCTACGGGGCGGGAAACTCTACCAATAAAAATGGGGTTGCCATTTTATTCCATAAGAGAATCCCCTTTAAGCTTGAACATGAAGTATGGGATAACCAGGGGTGATATATAATTTTACATGGCAGTTTAGGGGTACACCAACTAACTATAGGATCAATTTATGGTCCAAACCGAGACTCCCCAGCCTTTTTCACTGAACTAATGGGCACTATGTCAGCCTTATCCCCCCGAACTCTGGTGTTAGGAGGTGACTGGAACATCACACCCCAACCCTTAATGGATAAATCAGACCCTAAGAAGGCCGGCCTTTCCCCGGCTCAGAGAGCATTGCAGGACCTAATGGGCGGATAGGGTGTCCTAGACATCTGGAGGATATTAAATCCCAATGAGCAACAATGCACTTTCTTTTCCCACTCCCACAACACATGCTCACATATAGATTATTTACTGGTAAGCTCGCATATGTTGCCAGTTATAGTAGAAGCCGAAATCCACCCACGAGTAATATCAGACCATTCTCCTGTCTCCATAGTTGGACTATTGGGACCTAAAAGGGACTTTCTATGGAGAATGAATACACAACTACTGCAGACTTCCTATATTCAGAATCATTTTAAAAATTTCATCACCTCCTTTTTGGAAGTCAATGAGGGTTCTGTCCCCAAAATAGACATAGTCTGGTCAGCCCTGAAATCGCCCTCATGGGGGAATGTATACGATAGCAACTACCCAAAAGAAAAGAAGTGACACCCAGGTTAAATCCTCCTAGGAAATTAAAAAAGTGGAATCCAGTGTTAGCAAAAAATCCACAGAGTCTGAGTGGGCCAAACTTCATGCTTTACATACTCAATTCACAGGCCTAGTTTATCATAAAGCTGAATTATCTTTAAAACGAGTCCAGATAAAATATCTGGAGGCGGGTGAACGGGCTAACAAATTACTGGCATACAGACTTAAGCAGATGGAGACAACCCGCTTTGTACCTGGACTCCTCCCAAGGGACGGAGGCCCCCTTATCACAGAACCGAGAGAGATTGTGTCAAGCTTTGCCAAATACTATAAAGAGTTATACCACTGTAATAGGGAGGAAACCCCAATGGACCAAATACAAGCCTATTTGGACCAAATAACGCTCCCAAAAATACCCAAGGATAAACAGCAACCCCTGATCTCCCCAGTTATGGATTGGGAGGTAATGGCAGCAATCAAACAGCTAGCACCAGATAAGTCACCAGGGCCGGATGGTCTTCCCACTAATCTATACAAATTATGCACTGGAGAACTTACCCCTTTACTAGCAAGAGTCTTTAACTCATGGTATGAATCAGGCTTCTCAGAAGATACATACCTTGAAGCTCTGGTTACTATTATTCCTAAGCCAGGTAGGGATCCTCACCATGTAGAAAACTACCGTCCTATCTCGCTCCTTAACCCTGATGTTAAGATATTAGCCAAGATACTCACCAACTGCTTGAAACCCTTTATGAATGGACTAATCCATGATGAACGGGTGGGATTCATGCCAGGAAAATCTGCAGGTGATCATATGAGGTGGTTGCTACACCTTATTTCCATGGCTAGAGAGTTACACTTACTTGCCGCCTTAATAGCCCTGGATGCAGAAAAGGCCTTTGACCGGGTCTCCTGGTACTTCCTTTTTGCAGCACTTTCCTGGTATGGAATCCCACAAATATTCATCAATTGAGTTAAGCTGTTATACTCGAACCCCACGGCTCGAATCTGGTGCAATGGATACCTCTCAGAAACCTTCCCACTAAACTGGGGTACCAGACAGGGCTGTTCCCTATCCCCTCTCCTATTTAATCTTTACATAGACCCCCTGATCCGTAAGTTGCTTGCGAACCAAGGCCTGGGTTTTTTTTTGATTGGGAATAAACAACACCTTATATCGGCCTGTGTGGATGATCTTTTAATACACATGACGAAACCCTGTACTACCATCCCTATCCTATTACAAGAAATTGAGACGTTTGCCAAAGTATCGCATTATAAGCTAAATTTGACCAAATCTATTATCTACTCACTGAATCACAGGCTATTCAAAAAGGATGTGCAATAATTTGGACTGGAATGGGAGAACAAAAGTCTAACATATTTGGGCATAAACATTTTCAAATCCCTCCACTATGCTCAAAGAAAACCTCACTAAATTAATAAAAGTAATTCAGGTAGCTCTAGAAAGATGGAGTAACCTGAGGATATCACTATGGGGAAGAATCAATACTATAAAAATGAATGTCCTTCCTAGAATTTTATATCCCCTTAGCATGTTAGCCCCCTATCTCCCCAAAAAATGGTTTACTGATCTAAAAAGAATAATCAATAAATTCCTCTGGAAAAGTAAACCAATAAGACATGTGTACCACAAGCTGACAGCCCCAAAGCCCCGTGGAGGTCTTTCCCTCCCATCCTTTTTCCATTATTATCAAGCAATCCTTATAACCAAACTAACTATTTGGCAACACAGCTCGGATGATAGAGAATTGGGGTCTTACACCCCAGCATGGTTAAATATAGAGGAGACCCTCATGTCCCCCACCCCTTACTCACTGCAGTCTTTATTATACTCACTAGGTAAACATATTCCCCCTGCGGTTAAAGACTCCCCAATAGGATGGTCTCTGAGAGCTTTAAACCAACTACAGCATCATGTTAAGATAAACTGGCACATAGATGGGGAACAACCACTCTTAAACAACCCTCACTTTATGATTCAAAAAAAAAAACCTATGTCGTTAAACTTCTGGTCTGTCCTAAAAAATGTCAAACTTAAAGATGTCATGGACAATAGTAACCTACTTCCATACAACTGATTCCTACAAAAATTCCCCGAAGCTAATAGACACCCTTTTAAATACTGGCAAATTATGCATGCAATATCTCCATTTATTAAGAAAAATAAGGGACTCGACTCCCCTAGGATGGCCTTAGCATCACTTTTAGATGTTGCTAGACAACCACATCCGATATCAGCAGTGTACAAAGAAATACAATCTCTGGACACAAGATTGCCATCTGGTATAAATCAATATTGGGCGGAAACGTTGTCTCTCCCACTCACACCCAAATTTTGGCAACAACTTTGAAACAACCTATACAGATTTGTCAAACAGGACCGCCTGAGACTCGTACAGTTTAATATAATGTAAAATACATATTATACCCCTCTAAAGCTTTATCAAATGGGTCAAATATCTACCCCTTCTTGCCCTCGCTGCTCTTGTAAGAGAGGGGATCTTTACCATATGCTTTGGGCATGCACTAAAATCCAAACCCTATGGAAAAAACATACAGGCCTCTTTGAGTCCAATACTTGTATTAACCCTGCTGTTTTCCCCGAATACATGCCTACTCAACATTTTCCCAGTAGGAATCTTGAAGCAAGGGAAATATCATATGGCCCTCATCTCTGCAGTGGCCAAGCTTATAATTTTGAGGCATTGGGCCTCATAAACTACGCCTACCATAAGGGAGTGGCACAAAGAAATGCTGCTGGCCCTACAGTTAGAAAAACATATTGCCTTTATGAATAATCTACCAAACACATATATTGAAAGATGGGGTACCCTAGAAGCACTGCTTATTGCAGAAATCCCAAAGGGTAGTTGATTATACAAGTGCCACTCATTGCCTGGTAGTAAACTGGGGATTGGAACGGCACTGCCCAGAAACAAAGGAGACAGATAAAGCAGATGCTTGATGTCATTCCATGTGAGGGATACATAAGGAGGATTAGGATTAAATTACCTTAGGAGAGAGTGATTCAGAGGGTGGGAGGGTTGGGGGAAGGGGGGTTGTGTTTTTTTTTTTTTTATTCTTTTACCATCTTTTCCTATATCACGGTCCCTCTACCGACTATTAATCTGAAGTAATGTTTTAATAAGATTGTACTATACTATATCACTTCTCCTACAACCTAAAGTCAATTGGTAGAATATTAATTAAACCGCTACAAGACACCAGCTTGTAAGCTAAGTGGTCTAATGGATTACAAGGAGGGTCGCTATACTGTTTCAAACAACATATATTGGTTTTTATTCTAATTTCTCTTATTTATTTTACTCTGATGTGTTTATGTATTTATGTACTGTTGTTTTAAAAAGAAAAAATCAAATAGAAACATAGAAACCTAGAATTTGACGGCAGATAAGGACCGCTTGGCCCACCCAGTCTGCCCATTTCCCTACCTGATGGATAAGCTGCAGATCCTAGTTAACCAGCAGCCTACTTCTTCCTACCCCCACCCGCTAGAGTTGCCTTATGACTGTCCCATGCATGCTTGAATTCCACCACTGTTTTTGACTCCACAACCTCCTCTGGAAGGCCGTTCCATACATCCACAACCCTCTCTGTGAAAAAATTCTTCCTTAAATTACCTCTGAGCCGCCTCCTTCTATCTTCAAATTGTGCTCCCTTGTTCTTGCACACCTCTTTTTTTGAAAGATGCTTCCCTCTTGGACTTTGTTGATTCCCTTGAGGTACTTGAAAGTTTCTATCATGTCCCCCCTCTCCATCCTTTCCTCGAGGCTATACATATTAAGCTCCTTAAGTCTTTCTCTTCATATGTCTTCCGGTGCAGACCCTGCACCATTTTAGTTGCCCTCCTCTGGACAGCTTCCATCCTGTCTATGTCTTTGCGGAGATTGGGCCTCCAGAACTGCACGCAGTATTCCAGATGGGATCTCGCCAGCTGTCTGTACAGAGGGATAATAACTTCTTGTTTTCTACTGGTGATGCCTCTCCCTATGCATCCCAGTATCCCCCCAGCCCTCCTTGTTGCCCTCTCACATTGCTTGCCCACCTTTAGGTCATCTGATAGGACTACCCCAGGTCCTTTCCATTTTTTGTTGTTACTACCTCCCCACCCATTGTGTATTCTTTCCTAGGTTCTTGTTTCCCAGGTGCATTATTTTGCACTTTTTGCATTGAATCCTAGTTGCCATCGTCAGACCATTCCTCCAACCTTGCCAAGTCCTTTCATTCTTTCCACGCCTCCTTGTGTATCAACCCTGTTGCAGATCTTTGTGTCATCTGCAAAAGGCATACTTTTCCTTCCAGTCCTCTGTAATGCCACTGATGAAGACATTAAAAGGACTGGACCCAATACTGAACCCTGCAGTACCCCACTAGTAACCGCCCTTTCTTCAGAGCGGACTCCATTTACAATTACCTTCTGTGTCCTGCTGTCCAGCCAATGTTTTACCCAGGCTACCACCCTGGGACCCACTCCCAGGCTGGTTAATTTGACTAATAATCTTTTGTGTGGGACTGTGTCAATGCCTTGCTAAAGTCTAGGTAGGCCATGTCCACAGCCCCTCCCTGGTCTACTACTTTGGTCACCCAGTCAAAGAAATCTATTAGATTCGTCTGACATGACCTTCCGCTGTGAACCCATGCTGCCTTGGATCCTGTGCTCCACTGACCTCTAGGTACTCAACTATTCTTTCCTTCAGAAGTGACTCCATCACTTTCCCTACCACAGAGGTCAGACTGACAGGTCTGTAGTTTCCTGCCTCTGTCTTGGTCCCACTTTTGTGAAGGGGAATCACATCTGCCTTCCTCCAGTCCTCGGGTACCACACCATCCTCCCATGATTTATTACAAAGAGTAGCCAGTGGTTTCACTAGTTCCTTCCTTAATTCTTTTAGAATTCTGTGGTGAATTCCATCAGGACCCATTGCTTTGTCCACCTTCAGTTTTAGGAGTTCTTGCAGAACCCTTGCTTCTGTGAAAGGACTGGGATCGACTGCCCTATCAAGAGTGCTTCTGTTAATTGGATTAGGCACTTCCCCCTCCTCTTTTGTGAATACTGAGCAGAAATATTCATTCAGTATTCCTGCTTTTTCACTGTCCCCCTCTGCCCACCCACCGTTTATTCTATTCAGCCTCACTATCCCTCCCTTTGTCTTTCTACGCTCGCTGATGTACCTATAAAAGGTTTTATCCCCCTTCTTAACTGAGTTGGCTATCTTTCCTCAGTTTGGGCCTTTGCTGTTCTGACTTCCTCCCTGCTTCTTTCTGCCTTAACTGGTACAGCTCTCTGTCCTGCTCCTTCTGTGTTTCCTTATACTTCTGGATGCTATCTTTTTCTTCCTGACTTTCACAGCCACTCTCTTGAGAACCATAGTGGCTTTTCTTTCGTTTTGATTTGTTTATTTGCTTCACACAAAGGCTTGTTGTCTGTGATGGCAGTTTGATAATTCCCCATTGTTGCTCCACACCTCCTTCTAGCCTGTTTGCTAGTGCCTGAGGCACTCTCCCATCTTGCCAAAGTCAGCCCTCCTAAAGTCCAGTACCCTCACTTTTGTAAGCTTGACTCTGTAGCTGAGTTCAACGTGAACCACACTGTTTGATGGTCACTTGTCCCCAGATGGCAACCCACTTCTAGATCTGAGATCCTCTCACTGCCCCGTTTGAGAGTACGAGGTCTAGGATTGCTCCCTCACGAGTGGGTTCGAAACTAGCTGTCTAATGCCTGCCACCTGTAGGGCGTCAAGAATGGCCCTGCTCTTGGATGTCGCTGCAGCAAATTGCTCCAGTTAACATCTGGCATATTCAGGTCTCCCATCAACAGTATCTCCTTTCTCTGCCATTCTAGAGTGCCTTCCATCATATCCTTGTCCATTCCTTCCCCTGACATGGGGGTCTGTACAAACCCTGTGCGTTGTGGTGCCCTTTCCAGTCTCAAGGTGACCCACAGTGCCTCCTCTCCTCCCTGTTTACTCTTTTGTTTAGTTGCTTTTATCCCTTCCTTTACATAGAGCTACTCCTCCCCTCTTCTCCCCTGCCTGTCTCTCCTGTAGGTTATGTACCTGGTATGTTAACATCCCAGTCATGGTTCTCTGTGTACCATGTTTCTGTGACTGCTACGATATCCAGGCATCCCTCTTCCATTAAGGCCACCAGCTCAGGGAGCTTGTTGCCCAGACTACGGGCATTGGTACTCATTACCCTCCATTTCCTGATGGCCTTACCCCCTTTTGCCCCATCCCTGTCCTTCTTGCCTTTGTCACTTTCTCCATTTACCCCTGCCCTTCTCCCTATCGACACCTCCATGCTGGTGTTTGCCACACTTACTACCGTGATTGTTTGGGGGGGCTAGGATTTTCCTGCTCCTTTCCAGTGCCTCCCCTTGGCTGGTTTAAAAGCTTGCCATAGAAGCATTTAAACCTATCACCTAGGATCCTGGTTCCCTCCCGGACAGATGCAGCCCATCATGCCAGTATAGGTTTGCATCACCCAGGTGGACCCCCAGTCCCCAATGAAGCCAAATCCTGAGCTCCACACCAGTTTTTCAACCACTGATTGAATCCATGGTACGGAACACCCTAGCCTCTCCTATGCCATAGATGGGTAGCACCCGAGATGGTTACCGTGTGTGCTCTGACCAAGGCCCCTCCCAATTCCACAAACTCTTCTTGCACTTCTCTAATCCCTTTCTTAGCCAGGTCATTTGTCCCTAAGTGGACAATGACATCCAGCTCCCTCCCCTGTGCAGCTGCTCTGGCAATCCTGAGGATTCGCTCCCTGTCCCTCCAAGCCATGGCGCCAGGCAGGCACCTTACCTCCCTCTCCCCTTCCTTGCCCAGTTCTACCTTCCTAACAATGGAGTCCCCACCAGGAGTTGTTTCCTTCCCTGCAGGGTCCTCTGCCACCCTCCTGTGGGTCTCCTTTGTGGAGGTTCCCAACATCCTCCTTGGTCTCCACTGAGGTACCTCCATGAGAGAACCACACTTTGCCAGAATGGCATGGGTGTGGAGAGGTACAACTGGAGGTATGCCTCTGTTCCACCACCCTCACCCTTTCTGGGCCCACTGTGGTCCAACCGCTCCTCTTTCTTGGCAACCTCTGAGGCAACAGCAGTGGCACTGGTGGTCCCTGGATGGAAGAGGAGGTCCCACAAATCCTGGCCAACTCAGCCTGGAGATGAGCAACCTCCTCCCTCAGCCCAGAGGGTGCCTGCAGATGGGACAACACCGCATCCTCCAGAACATCTCCCGGAAGACTGCTGCTCCACAGCCACTGCACTGCACCACTCCAATCATGTCTTATTTCTGGCCCCTTAACTGTTTGCAATCCTTACTCTTTCCTCTGTTTTTTTTTTCTCTCTCTCCTTACTTTCTGCCTGTGTGCCCTTTAAGCTCCTGATTGTCCTGTTCTGAGACAAGAATATCCTATATTTCTCAGTTAGTTAGTTCTTTTAGAATTCTGGGATGAATCCCATCAGGCCCCACTGCTTTGTCCACCTTCAGTTTTAAGAGTTCTTTCAGAACCCTTTCTTCTGTAAATGGGCTGGTATCAACTTCTGTACCCAGAGTGTTTCTACTGTTTGTTTTGGTTACCTCACCCTCTTCCTTTGTAAATACTGAGCAAAAATATTTGTTTAGTATCTCTGCCTTTTCACAGTCACCCTCTGCCCACCCTCCTCCCCTTTATTAAGCCTCACTGTCCCTCCCTTGGTCTTCCTTCTCTCCCTGATGTACCTATAAAAGGTTTTATCCCCCTTCTTAACTGAGTTGGCTATCTTTTCCTCGGTTTGGGCCTTTGCTGTTCTGACTGCCTTCCCAGCTTCGTTTTGCTTTAACTGATACAGTTCTCTGTCCTGTTCCTTCTGTCTACTGAATTCTAAAAAAAAAAAATTCTGGAGGGCTACCTTTTGAAGCAGATGTGGATCGCGATGAAGAAGGAACTGTAGGCTAAATAGATGCCTTGCCAAGATTGATGATTGGATGGCCTCCAGCTGGTTGTGACTAAACCCTAATAAGATGGAGGTACTGGTGGTGAAGTCGAACAGAAGGCATGATAGAATGGCCTCTGGAACAGCTACTGGGTTATTCCTGGTATCTGTGCCATTGAAGGCCTCTTCTAGGGTGCGTGCTCTGGGTGTGACCTTTGTCAGCATGCTGACATTTGAATTACGAGTGCCATCTATTGTCAGGACCAGCTTTTATCATCTTAGGAGCATCGCCAGGATCAAGACCCTAGTTCCGCCTCTGGATCTCCCCACCTTGGTACATGCCTTCGTAGCATCTAGGCTTGATTACTGTAATGCGCTCTACTTCAGGGTCACAGGAGGTATCCTCTGCAGGCTGCAACTAGTGCAGAATGCAGCTGCCAGTTTGTTGACGGGGCAGCATAAATACTGCCACATCACCCGGCTGTGTGAACTGCACTGGCTGACAGTCAGGTGGAGGGTCCTCTTTAAGGTGGGCTTGCTCACCTTTAAGGCCCTACATGGGCTAGGCCCTGGATACTTGTGTGACATTCTAACACCTGCTGCCTCTGTCTGCTCCCTCCTTTCCTCCTCTAGGGGCCTCCTGGCAGTTCCTAGGACAAGGCTAAAGACCACCGGTGACAGAGCATTTAGTGTCGCCGACCCTGTCCTATGGAACTTTCTGCCTCCACCGGTAAGGGAGACCCCTTCAGTGGAAGTATTTAAGGCCCACCTCAAGACCCTCTTGTTTAGTCAAGCATTCCCAGACACTGTCTTTTAGTAGATATTTCTGATATTGCCGTATTAAGGACTATTAGTATTAGTAACTGTTCTTATCATCTGATGCTTTTATTTCTATGTTGTTTTTCTCTTTGTGTTGTATTTTATGAATAGCATACATTTATTTGTATGGCACCCAGAGCCTCCAGGATTTGGCACCTGAAAAATAAACTTTGCCTTGCCTTGCCTAGGCTATAAGCTCTTTGGCCTCACCAGCACAGTCATCTGGGGTCTCTTAGTCTTCTCACAAGGAGAAATCAGGGAAGCATAAGCACCTGTATAAACACTGGGACAAGGCATGATCAGTTTTATTTTTTGTGGTCACCATAAAAACTGTCGACCGCCATGGGGTCGTCCCTGCATGGGGGTTGACTCCTCCAGCCCAGCCAGCCCTCTTTTTCTTCGGGCTCGCAGTGGTTTTGCCACCCACCCTTATTTCTGGTGGCAGCTGTTTGGGGCAAGGGACTTCATCTCCTGCTCCCCAGCCTCTGATGCTCAGGCCCATATCTTCCACAGGCAGGTGTTGGTCTCTCGGGCATCAGCTCCACAACTGTTGGTCTCTCAGGCATCAGCTCCACAACTGTCACCCCGGCCATGGTGCTGCCATCATTGGCTCCCATTTCTGAGACCAACATCAGTCCTGCCAGCAATACCCACAGCATGTTACCACCATCTCTTCCTCACCGGCATTGCCTCTGCCTTTGACTTGGGGGTCTCCTTCCCATCAAGTGCCAGCTTCTCCAGCTGGGCTGGCACCAGCAGATCCTTCACCCAGGTGCTCCAGGCCATCGCCTGCTGGGCCTGCGCCAGTGCTGCTACAGCCCCAGCCTATGGGCCCGACTCCATGGTCACCACTGCTTCAACCTGCGCCACAGCTGATGCCTGCTGGCCCATCTCTGGACTTTCACCCAACACCAGGTGGACTACACCGGGGTACCCTTCATCGACTCCTCAGCCATTGTACCCTTCCCCAGTGCACTCTTTTCCATTCCTGCCAGTCTACAATGTAACACCACAGGTAGATTATAATGCCCTTTTTTGGGCGTGGTGGTCATTCATGCAAAAGCAGCCCTTCGCCTCTCAGTGCCCACCTCTGATGTCCCCCCTCCACCTTCCCCAGGAACGCCAGCCCTGGAATTCAAACTGGGGTGGTCTGAGTGAACCCTGCATGTTGAGGTCCTCAGGGGCTCAACCTGACATCAGTTCAGGTTCTACAAGGGGCGATTGTCAGCCTCCAGCTTCGGTACCCAATAGTGATGCTACTGAGAATGAGACTGATTCTTTGGACTCCTCTTACTCTGCTGGTGAGTCTTCAGAGGGAAAGGATCAAGCTAAAGAGGTGCCAAAATCCCCCCATGATGATCCATCCTTCATGGATGTCAAGCGCCACATCCAGTCCATTATGGACTGGGAGATGGAGAAGCAGGACTCAGAGAGACACCATTTGGCCATCTACCTCTGGCAGTGGGATGCCCTTCCTGTGGTGGTGCTGCCTTCTTTGTTTGACTTCTATAATGATACCACTAAGGCAGCCTGGAATCACTCTACCACCACCCCTCCTCTACCTAAAAAGGTGGACCACCTTTACCACACCCTGGCTTGCAGGCGTTTTCTTGGAAACCATCTTAAGGTGCATTCAGTGTGGAAATTAATGCGGCGCATGACCGTGTTAAGTAGTCCAAGCACTTTAGTACCCTTCTTCTGGACCGGGAGTCCAGGCAGCTGAATCACCTTGGCAAACGTGGTTTTTCCTCTACCACTCTGGCTATCCAAGCATAATTATCTTGCCCACATGGTCCAATACCAGAATGTTCTTCGGGACCAAGCCAGGGACTTGGTACAGACCTTACCAGAGGATCTCACTAAGACACAGCTCGCTCAACTTATCGAGGCAGGCTCTGACATTTGCAGTCCTGTCTTCAGGGCAGCTTATGATGCTGTGGACACCTCCAGGCATGGAGCAGCTGCTGGAGTCTGTTTCCAGTGCCATTCTTGACTCTGGGCTTCTGGCTTTGACTTGGACATTCAGGCCAGCATTTTGGGTGCCACCTTCCTGGGGATCTGTCCTTTTCCGGGGGATGTCCAGGACATCGATTCTACCCTGTAGGAGTCAGGGCAGACCCTCAGGTCAGTCCATTTACTCTAACACACCCAACCTAGAGCAGGCCTACATCAGTTCTTTCGCAGGTCTACCTGCAAGCGGTCTTGGAACCAGCCTGCCAAGGGTCAGCACAGGCTTTAGGCCCCAGTGGCCCCTGCTGCTGCCACCGGCAGAGCCCCAGGTTGCCCCCAGCCCCACTGCCTTTGCCTGCACCTATCTCCTGACTCCTTAGCCAACTTCCCCCCCACCAGCCATGGATCCAAGGAAGGCAGTCAGGAGTCTTTTCTCCCTCCACCTAGAGGTTTGGAAGGGGGAGACCACAGACAACGGGGTGCCCCAGATCATAGAACGTGGTCACAATCTGAAGTTCCTACAGTGGCCTCCAGAACTCTCCCCCCATACACTCCACATATCCCCCCACCCACCAGTCTCTCTAGTTTGGAAGAAAATTCAGGCTGTTCTTCAATAAAGGTCCATAGAGCCCATCCCTCAGGCGCAATGGGGAAGGGAGTTTTACTCCCACTTCTTCCTCATCCTTAAAAAGACCAGGGATCTTTAGCCCATTCTCAACCTGAGCCATCTGAAGCTATACATAGAGTACAAGCACTTCAGGATGGTCACCCTCCAGGAGCTGTTACCCCTTCTGCACCATGTGGACTCGCTTTGCTCTCTGGACATGCAGGAAGTTGCACATCCAAGTCTTTCCTGCCCTTCGTCGCTTCCTCTGCTTCCATTTTCAGGGAGCCCATATTCAATTCTGGGCCCTCCCTTTTGGCCTTTTCTTGGCCTCCTGGGTATTTACCAAATGCCTGGTAGTGGTAGCAGCCGCATTGAGGAGGCAGGGCTTCTATGGCTTCCCCTACCTTGATGACTGGCTGCTAGCATCCCCCTCCAGGGTATGCTTACTTCAGACCCTGGAATACACCTTCTGTCTCTTCCAGGCCTTTGGGATCACAATAAATCTACAGAAGTCCTGCATTTCTCCATGTCAGCAACTCCAATACATAGGGGTGGTCCTGGACAATAACCAGGGCAAGGCATTTCTGCCCCAGGACAGGGCGGAGTGATGGCTGGAACAGGCCCACCTGGTTTCCTACAGCTGGCAGGTCTAGGGTTTTCCTACACTTTCTGGGCCACATGACAGTGGCTATTGCCACAGTCCCCCTGGCTTGTCTGCATAGGTGGGTTCCTCAGTGAACCTTGAGGGTCCAGTGGGCCCAGCACATTTATGACCTGGACCAGTTGGTCCTGGTCTCCAACTCAGTCCAGAGGGTGCTGTTGTGTTGGCTGGATCTGGCCAACTCCTTCAGATGGTCTCTTTTCAGCTCTCAACTCCCCAGCAGATTCTCACAACAGATGACTCCAGCCTGGGATGATGTGTTCATCTGGCCAATCACCAGACCCAGAGTACCTGGACAGATGGAGAACAGAGTCTTCACATCAATATCCTGAAGATGTGGGTGGTTCTTTACAGCCTGCAGGCCTTTCAGACTATCTCCGCCCTGGTCCACTCCTGGTGCAGATGGACAACGTGTGTGTGGTATATTACATCAACAAATGGGGGTGTGGACCCATTCATACCCCCTGTGTCGGGAGGCAATTAGAGTCTGGTATTGGGCCATCAAGCACAGTCAGGAGCTCTCAGCTATACGTGTTCCAGGTGTTCAAAACATCTTGGTCATCAGTCTCAGCCACTCCAGGTCACAGGCTTATGAGTGGAAGCTTCTAACCTCAGTGGTCGAAGATCTCTTCAACACATGGGACCATCCAGAGCTGGACCTTTTTTGTTCACTCGACCCCAGGCCTGGAGATTTCTAGTGAGAAGTATTGTCCCTGTCCTGGAAGGAGAGGTTTCTGTATGCCTTTCCTCCCTTCCTGCTCCTGCAGAGAGTTCTTCTCAAACTCCAGTTGGAAGGGGCAGAGATGATTCTCATATCCCACTTCTGGCAATGTCAGATTTGGTTTCTCTTGTTGCAACCGCTGGCAGTGGAACCTCTGGTGCCCTTGTCCCTATGCACTGGCTTGCTGTCCCAGGACTGGGTACACACTAGTCCATCTGGACCTGAAGTCCATGCATCTCCATATGTGGCTCCTGTGGACCTAGATATTGCCCATTTCAGGGTAGCCTCTAAAGTTGCAGATGTTCTGGTGGCTGCCAGGAAACCCTCCACCAGGGCCACTTATGCTATGAAATGGAAGCGCTTCTCCATTTGGGTCCTTTCACCTGTCCAGTAAATCAGGTATTGGAGTACCTTCTTTCCCTTTCAGATTCAGGCTTGGGGTACTCCTCACTTAAGGTGCACCTTTCTACCATCTCTGCATACCATGCACCTATCTAGGGCAAAGCTGTTGTCCAGCTTGAGATGTCCAGCACTTTCCTGTGGGGCATTTTACATCTGAAACCTCTCATTTGGGACCTGATCCCTCAATGGGACCTCAACTTTACGGTGGAAAAACTCACTTTACCTCCCTTTGAACTGGCTGTGAGTTGTGAGCTGCACTCTCTATCTTGGAAAGTGCTCTTTTTAGTTGCTGTTACTTCTGCTCAAAGGATTTCCAAGCTACAGGCTCTTATGTGTAAGGAGCCTTATTTGTTTTTTTACAAAGACAGGGTGTCTTTTCGTACTAATCCTAAGTTTTTACCTAAGGTGGTGTCAGAGTTTACATTAAATCCATCCTTCTACCTGCCAGTTTATTTCCTTGAGTATTCTTTATTTATTTATGACTTTGATAACCAGGTGAGTGCACTTATCCCAGGGACCATTTTCAGGCATGACCCGGGCCATAACACATGGCGCAGGGTGACAGTGGAGTGCAAGGTAACAGCAGTACACATGCAACAGATTTGATACAAGCAACAATAGTAAGCACAATATACAGGTTTGATGCATAGGTCCATTTGAGAACAGTGAATACAAGATTTCAATATCGGACATGAGGAGATTTGGTACAAACAAATAAATCGTAGGCACAGTGCCCATTTCAGGGTAGCCTCTAAAGTTGCAGATGTTCTGGTGGCTGCCAGAAAACCCTCCACCAGGGCCACTTATGCTATGAAATGGAAGCACGTCTCCATTTGGGTCCTTTCACCTGCCCAGTAAACAGAGTCTTCACATCACATGGGCCATCAAGCACAGTCTGGAACTCTCAGCTATACGTGTTCCAGGTGTTCAAAACATCTTGGTCATCAGTCTCAGCCACTCCAGGTCACATGTGTGACTGCATCATCCAGTGAGCAAGTAATACATAGAATACTCAGTAAAAAAATATATATACAATAAGTACAGGCAAGGAAGTCAAATATTACTGTGAAAAATACATAATATTTGACTTCCTTGCCTAATCAGGGGAAGGCATTGCTCCATACATTAGATGTACATAGGATGTTACAGTACTGCACAAACCGCAGAAGCCTTTCAGAAAATCTGAACAGTTGTTTTGTTCACCCCCAAGAGAGAGGGCACTCCTGTTTCCAAACAGTGTTTGTCCAAGTGGTTAGCCAATTGCATTGTGTATTGCTACCACAAGTACAGCAGACCCCTTCTGGGTTTGGTCAAAGGCCATTCCACCAGGATTATGGCGGCCTCCATGGCGTGTTTCAGAAATATGTCCACTGCAGACATCTGTGAAGCTGCCACCTGGAGTTGTGGCCACACGTTCACCAAGCATTACAGTCTGGACCTCACCTTAAGGCGAAGGGCCAATTTTAGCCTAGCAGTGCTTCAAGGTGCTCTTTCAAGTGCTCTTGGCTACTGACCTGTTCTCCTCCTGGTGGTGTTATCCTGGTGATACTTAGTACTGCTTGGGACTCAGTCCTACCAGTGTGGCATGCTGCAAGAGCCTTCCTCGAAGTACGATAGTATAGTTACGTAAGAATTTACCATAACATTAGATCTTGGTGAGAAGCTCTTGCAGCAGGCCCTGCTTTCCTTCCCTCCTCCACCCTGCTGCTCTTTTTCTCTCACACTACTTCTGCCTTTCTTTTCACTCTCAGGAAACTGCCTCTGTTCTCCTTTAGCTGCACATTCAGAGTCTCCAGAGGGAGAGCTGAGGTAGGCGTTGGGGACCACCCACCTATATAGGCTATGCTGACGTCAGCTTACTGATGTTGGTGGTGGGCGGTCCCCCATGGAAGACTGTTAGCTAGAAGTTTTCCATGTGGTCCTTGTGCCTGGCAGCTTAGTCCTACCAGTGTGGCCTGCTGCAGGAGCTTCTCTCAAAGATCTACTGTTATAGTAACTTCTTACGTAACTGTACTTTATGCCTGGTAACTGGCAATAATTGTTCTAAGCCACCCTGCTGCACCCTGCATCATGTTCTTAGGGCATGTAGGGCTGAGGGAGACACCTATGTCTCTAAAGTAATTGTTTTGCAAACAAGCACAAAAGTAAATGGAATTACCGGCCTGGTTGTGCTAAGGGTTGAGATTCTGGATGCCACACCTTGTGCCACGCTGGCGACCCGGGTTCGGGAGCAAGCCTGGGACATCGGGGGGTCAGCAGGGGAAGGAGAGGATTGAGCATCTGGAGGACAACTCTCCTGTCCTGGGTGGGAGGGGGATCCATACTTGGTGCCCGACTGGCCACCAGGGGTATGGCAGGCACGGAGTTGATGTAGGGGATGGGCAGTGGCTATGCTGGCAGCAATGCCTTTGCATAGGAGTGTGCCACTCCTCCTTAGGAAAGCGAGAAAACAGCTGCGGACACTGGGAAGATGGAGTGTCCGGAGTGTGCCCCCAATATGCCCTCACCTGCCGGACTACCCCCGATACAACACCACTTACAGTATCGGGGTGTCTGCCACCCCACCTCAGCCCCACTTGGGGGGGAGCCACAGCTACATGGGGACCGGATGGTAAGTATCAGGTAGGGCGAGTGAGGCAGGGGGTTGACTCCTTTGTGCTCCCAAAGAGTCGGGGTCCACAGGACGTAGGAGGGCTAAATAGAGATTTAAAAAAAAAGTAAGTGGAACTGGCAGTCATGGTTGCAGATTGCCATATCCCATAATTTGATGAGAATATCAGTCTCCATAGCTATAGAAATTTCAGTCTGCAACAGGTGTTGTGGTGCAGGACTTAGCCCCACATCCTTCTGAGAATCTGGCCCTTTGTTTGTATCGAATTGAGTACTTATACAGAAAGGTATTCACCTAAAAAATTAACAGAAAAATAATTGTTTTGAAGAATTACCTAGTTGTTTACATGTTTTGCAATCTGATGCAATACTGCTTTACTTCTATTTAATGTAAATTGAGGTGTGAAGGGTTATGACTATTTTATTATCTTGTCTGCTTGTTACATTATTCACTGCAGCTTTGGCTGATATTCATCAGTTCACTGGGTCAGTAGGCAGTGATGAGTATGTCTAAATGCATGTGCAACCTTGATTTTGTCCAGTCAAACTTTGTTGTGCAGTTTAGTTTATTGCCCTCACAACGGTGCCACAAAGCTCAGCCATGTAACTAAATGAACCCCTAACTGATGATGATTCCACACTTTCAGGCATGGGCAGCTTCAGGACAGGGGCAGACAGAGTACCTGCCCCAGTAAAACTCTACTTTGCCCTAACTGTGCTCCAGCACAGATAAGTATCTGGCAACACTGTGGATTTAAATTCCTTTGCATGCCCAGACACAAGCCATGTGTGCCCTCCTAATGATAAATACGTTTAAATACTGTACTTGAACATTGTTGATTTTGACCTTTCGCACTCTGTCTCATTACTAGTTCCACCACCCTCACAAAGGTGCCAAGAGCTTTGTCTCATGACAAAAGCAACCCCTAATGAATGAGTGTTACGCCCTTGAAGGCAACAGAAAGAATCAGCGTCATGGCTAAAAGAACCTTAGGGGTAATGTTTCAGCTACCATTCCATGAATGAAAGAGATATCAAGGCAGCAATAATGACGATATAACTGATCATCATCTGAGCCCAAACACAGGGCAGCATGTATGCCCCTTTTTTTTTTATTTAACTCTTCGGAAATAACCTTGGAGCTAGGAGCTCTTTTTCAAAGGTTCCACTTCAAGGGACAATACAACAGTTACAATGGCAGAATTCACAATAGACAGAAATATAGGTAACTATCATAGGAATCCTAGCTAGACAAAACAGTGGCTATGTAAGCAGGTGCAATTAACAAGAATGAGTGGTAAAACCAGTTGCCTTGGGACAGGCATTGTCACAAGTTTCAGGTCTTTATTCATCAGTATAGTAGCAGGTGAGTGGAGGAGGGAGAGGGGAGTGGGAGTGGGAGTGGGGATTATAGGGCTCAGTCACAGTGAAGGGCTGGACCAGTTGGAGCTATGAGAGCAACAGCTGATAGGCAAGGAAATGAGTAGGACAGTATATGGTAGGGGCAGGCTAGGGTGGCAGGTCTGTAGGAAGGGGAAGAGGAAATGAGGGGGAATGAGCAGGATGAATAGTCACAGGAATAAGATTGACTTAATGGATCTTGGGCATGCAGAGAGACAGGGGCAAAGAGGAACAAGGTAGGGGTATGGTCTACACTACGATGGTTTAAAATCCTAATGTGCGGAGTTTGGGAGTCAGATTTTCCACCGAACGGGTATTTATTAGGATGGCGAGTGCCTTACTGAGGTGTGTAAGTGCATTATGCGTGTCTGCAATCACAAGTTATAGCAGTGATTAGGGATTGCTTCAGCTCATGCTTATAGGTAGAAAAGTTCATTGTATTGTTTATTTCAACAATTAAGCCAGAGAGCAGCCCTGTAAGTGAAGGAGCGCTGGTTGAGAGATGTCCTCATAAAGAGGACACAGAGAGTGCCTCTAATAGTGTTTCTCATATTATGCAGTGGGTGAGATGGTAGGATGATTTGTTAGATGCAGTGGGTGCAAGGCCTAGTTGAGCTTTCTTACCTAGCAGGTAAGTTTGAAATTCGACCCTGTTGCTGATTGTAAGCCATTTAGTTTGTTCGTACAAGGCCCACATATGGGTAAAGCTTTGCTGGCCACAGGACTAGCCTACATGCATTGTTCAGAGTCATAGCCACCCATTTTAGGACAGTGTCTGAGGCAGAAACTGTATACAACCAGGCCGTAGTTAATTATTCTCTTACTGCATGCCAAAACTGTGGAATTCTCTCCCACTGACCATTCGGCAAACCAACTATGCCTACCAACTCAATTCCCTCCTCTGAGCCCACTTCTGCTCCTCCTGTACATGTACTTAGACTGCTAACCTGGTACCATGGCTAAGCAGGGATCCTAGCCAAGGACAATCTGTTCCTGAGGCCACAGTGTTGCCAGTTCTGGCCCAGCTGCTAAACTGGCTATCTTTCATTCCATCTGGCTAATCCCAATTGTCCATGTGCGGCTTGCTGTGGTTTACAACATGCATTACCTCTGGTCTAATGTACTGTACCTAAAAACTGTTTTACTTTATGCAATGTCCCACTTTCCCATGACTAACTGTTAACTCCCAATATTTTGACAATGTTCTTTAAGTTGTCTGTATCTAAGTTCATGCCTGTATCTTCTGTGCACAATGTGTCCTGTCATTATGCATTGCTGATTGTATTTATGCTCTACTGTGTACTGATATGCTGTATTGCCTCCTTGCTCTCCACCCCAAGGTCACATCTGGAATTGAGTGGTAATCCACTCAGTGCACTTTCCTGGTAACACTTTTAAATAAATAAAACAATAAATAAATCATTGCTAGGATAGAGCTGGTGATGGAGAGGTGAAGAGCCGTGGGTGTGAGGTGTTGACAGTACCTATATAAAACCCCAAGTCTGGAGCTGACTGTTTTAACAATGTATTCAATATGCCTGGAGAAGGACATGGTGTCATCTATTATGACCCCTAGATATTTAAAGCAGTCTACTTGCACAAGTGAGACTGCCTTCTTGTTTGTAATGGTAAGAAGAGGGTTTCTAGCCTTGTGCTGATAGCTTGAGATGAGCGTGGTTTTCCTTTTTTTGTAGCTGAATAGCAGCTTTTGTTGGTGAAACCAGTCTTCAGGGTTGTGAAGGGTGGCCTGAAGATTTTGTTGGAGTTGAGCAAGTTGGGAGTGGCATTTCATGATGACTGCATTATCAGCATACGGGATGATTTTCCTAGTGCAGGCATCAGGGAGTCAATTTAGAAGCAAACTAAAGAGCAGATGGCTGAGAATGGACCCTTGTGGGACTCCCAGGGAGATCTCTCTAGCAGTAGAGACAGCAGCCCCTACTTTAATGCTATGTGATCTGCAGTAGAGGTATTCGTGGAACCACCTTCAATCAATCAATCAAAGTCTTTATTTAACCAGGCGATCACAGTTGAGCAAGCTCATTTTCGAGGTGGACCTGGGTTTGTTAACAAGGAACAAGGGACAATATACATGGGATGCAGCACACAAGAAAATAGTAATAATACAAATAAAGTGAGATACAATAATACAGTATATGCAAAGTATCAGCAGGTAGCATTGACAGTAGTATATGTTTGGAACAGAAGATACAGCTAGTTTTGGGTAGGACACAATTTTTCATAAAAATAAAGAAATATACATATCAGGTGCACCGAACACAAATAAAACCTAGTATAAAAAGATATATAGTGATACGGTATGGAGAATTTAGAGCTGGAACCAGGGTCAAAGGAATGTGGAAGGGACAGATATGGGGGTAGAAAAAGGGGAGAGAGAAGAGTTGATTATAGATGTGATCAGTCTTTTAACAGTAGTAATTAGAGTGTGCTTGGACTTATAGGAGTCACTATTTAGGGTAGACTCCATATTATGATGTAGATATAGAGATTTAAAAGCTGCTTACCTTACAGAGGTAGTCGACAGGCCTAGATACTGCAGCTGTTGTGTAAAGAGAGAGGTTGACTGAATTGAATGCTTTGGTGATATCAATAAAAATTGACCCCATAAGCTTGCTACCATCCAGGGCCCTGTGCACATAGTCCAAGAATTTGAGCAAGGCAGTTAACATACTATGGCTCTTCCTGAAGCTGTGTTGTTACATGCATTGAAGATTGTATTTTTGCAGATAGTCAGTGATTTGGACAGCCACTATTTTTTCTTGTGCTTTACAGAGGGGGGAGAACTACGGAGGAGGGGAGAGGCACAACAGCTGTGGAGGAAACTTCTTAGGATTTAACGCCATAGGTCACAATCTTTGTAAGATTATGTTTATCAATTTATTATTCAGAGAATGGAGAAAATCCTCCAAAGTATTTGGTACTGAAGGTGAAGCTGACCCCCAACAAACAACAGAAAAAAATCTAATTTAAATTATTTGGCTGAGGAATGGTATTTGGTTGCTTTCTCCCTCTCCCTTGTGACCAAGACTACCAACCATGCAAGGTGCCACAGAGCTCAGCCACATGACTAAAGGAACCCCCTCAGTAAGGCTTTGAAACTTGGAGATGGCCAAAGAACTCCATCCAAGTAGCTAAAAGAACATTGGGGTATGAAATGCAGACCTCTGACAGGGAGAGAGAGAAGACTACAAGATGGAAACAGCTTTAAGAGCACAGTAGCATGGCTTCTTAGTCTCACAGGTTCATGACCAGGAGCAAAGTACCACATATTTATATGGGTTTGAAAGACCTGGACTTTGAGGATCTGAAGGTTTTGGATAACTAACCATGGATACATAAAGTTCAAAGAGTTCTCTTTTTTGGTAGTTGAAAAGTAGGGACATTTGAGATGATTAAAGTTTAAGTGAGAAGTCATCCTCATGCTTGATAGACAAGGTGAAAGGACACACTTCTTTTTAACTTCAGATGCTGACTTGATTGAAATGATTTCTTTGAGTCATGCATCTTCAAGGATCGGTAGTATCAGAAGAAGTGGAACTGCTGATGGGATAGGACAAGATGCTCTACAGGAGTAGGAAGAATTAAGTAGACTCATTTACAGGAGTAGGACACATCTCTTGGGTATGAAACCCTTCAAGTTCATTTATCACCTACCTCGATTTCAGCAAGGCCTTCAACACTATCCCACACAAGAGGCCAGTAAACAAGATGGGTAGCCTGGGCATGGGGCATAAGGTGGTAAACTGGGTTAGGAACTGGCTAAAGGACAGGAAGCAGAGGGTGGTGGTACATGGGATCCAATCTGGGAAGAGGGGGGTGACCAGCGGGGTACCTCAGGGATCAGTCCTGGGGCTAGTCCTGTCTATGTCTTCATTAGTGACATTGCAGAAGGACTGGAAGGGAAGGTCTGCTTGTTTGCAGATGACACCAAGATCTGCAACAGGGTGGACAGTCCAGGCGGGGTGGAGAGAGAATGAAGAGGGACCTGGGGAAGCTTGAAAAATGGTTATCAGTATGGCAACTGAGGTTTAATTCAAAGAAGTACAAAATAATTCACCTGGCATGAAGGAACTCTGGTGAAAGCTACGGGATGGGGGGCTGCTGATGATCACCAAGGAAGAAAGGGACCTGGGGGTTTTCATTACAGATGACCTAAAGGTGTCCAAGTAGAGTACAAAGGCTGTAGGGAGGGCCAGTGGCATGCTGGGTTGTATAGGCAGAGATATCACTAGCAGAAGGTGGGAGGTAGTGATGGCATTCTATAAAACACTAGTGAGACCTCACCTAGAGTATTGTGTACAGTTTTGGAGGCCACACCTTCACAAAGATATTGACAAGATGGAAGCGGTCCAGAGAAGGGCAATCAAGATAGTACAGGGCTTGCACCAGAAAACATATGAGGAAAGATTAAAGAACCTTAATATGTACTCGCTGGAGGAGAGAAGGGATCAGGGGGACATGATAGAAACATTCAAATACCTTAAGGGCATAAACAAGGTGCAAGGGGGAGACATCTTCCAATATAGGAGGAGTACAAGTACGAGGGGACATGATATGAAATTAGAGGGGGGTAGATTAAGGGTAAATGTGAGGATGTTTGTCTTCAAGGAGAGGGTGGTGTACACATAGAATAATCTGCCACAGGAGGTGGTGGAAGAGACCACAGTGGCGGGATTTAAACACATATGGGACAGGCATCAAGGAACCTTAGAGGTGGTAAGGAATTGTTAAAGGTCACTGACCAGATAGGGTCAGAGGCCACAAACAAGTGTAGGGCTTATGAGCAGACTGGATGGGCCTAGCGGTCCTTATCTGTTGACAATTTTTATGTTTCTATGAGGGATGAGATTCCTCTTTGTTGTGATATGTAGCCTGTATGTTCATTAGGGTGTGCAGATAATATATTATGAGGGGAGTGGTGTCTCTAGTTTGGTATGACAAAGTGCCCTGATGTTTGTTAGGGTGCAGCCCGGTTGTTGTATGGAACACATTGTTTTCAGTTTGTAGGCAGAATACCAACTGGTTCTTGTCTGCAGAGTGCTTAGGTCATTCAGTGTAAGAAACCCTTTATTGTTTAGTTATTTATTTCAAGTTTTGGCACACTCAGCATAAAGCTTCTGGGCGATACCGTGGGGAAAGATGGGTTACAGAGATGCAAGGGTATGAAGAGGGGATAACACAGCATTAGCGAGCCTAATGTAGCCTAATCCTAACCCTGCTTACCTGGATGTAGCCACTCTGTCCAGGTAGGGGATTCCCTCTCCTCACTTCCCCTTTAACTCCATTTTGGGGCCTATACTCCTCCATGTTTCTCAACAACCTCCCTTCAAACTGTGTCTCAAATATTCACATGCATGCTGATGACATAATACTCCATGGCACCTAACAGTCCACCCACCTGTTGGAGCAGGCATTACAGAGGGATTTTGCTGGCTTTGTGCTAACCAACTCTCACTGAATGCCAAGAAAACTGTTACCATGATTTTTGACCCTCACCAACAGTTAAGCTGGTCTCCCCATTTCCTACCTCTTGATGATACTCCCCTTAATGTTGTCCATTGCTTCAAATACCTAGGTGTCTGGCTTTTTGGTCATCTTTATTTATTTATTTATTTGCTTTTGTTAACCGGGTAAGCACACTAGACAGCCAAGTGCCTATATTTAGGTGCGACCCGGGAGATTACAAGGTATATACATGAACATCAGGTGACTTCTTAGCCCACATTGACACCACCATCAAGAAGATACCCTCAAACTTAAGAGCCCTATACAAGAATTAATTCTGTCTGGTGGGTGAACATGACGAAGGAGATTCTACCTCTGTTTGACTATGCAGGTGTGGTCTATGGTGGTGCTGCTAGTTCCTAGATCCACTGTTGCCCAACTGGACCCATCTTTCATGCCTTCTGCCACTTTGCAACCAACTCCCATCCCCACCCATCACTGTGCCTTTTACCAACTCCTTTCCCTCCTTCCCCTCCACTCTCTAAGCTCTCATTACCTCTGCCATGGTGCTTCCTTTCTTTCTATATTCTGGTTTCATCCCCACCCTCCTATAACTCTAACTTGCTTTCCCCTTCTGCTCCCTCTTTCTAATCTCATCACTCATTCAACTCTCATTCTTTTGTTATTTCCATTTCTCCTCATCATCTGGGCAACTCTCTCTCTTTCTTAAGGCAACTGCCCTCACTCTGGCGCTCTCTTCCACTCTCTATTCATTTAACCCCCTCTTACCTCTCTCTCTCAATCAACTTCTGTAGTCTCACATTGCTTCCCCTTGTCCCTACTCTAACTGTGCGGTTCCCTGACCTCGATGAACGCCCCAATTGCATCTCCTCCCACTTCTATATAGCTTGTCCCACACACCCAGCTGTACCTCCTTATCTCCCAGTGTTTGTTGAGTCTTTTCTCTGCCTCCAGGCCTCCTGTTAGTGAACTAGTTGAATATTTTCATCTAGCAATAACCTTATAGTATGTATTATTCTCAGTCTTTGGCCCTATCCTAGTCACTGTACGTATTTATTTGCTCTAGGGCTTCATTGCAGCATAGTATGTTTAATTATCTGACTGAATATACGTTCACGCAACTCATTAACCTTATTTATCATGGCAATTGTGCACTTGGTTGTTTGCTCACTGACTTTGTACCCTATATCCCCCCCTCCTCAAGTCACCCTGGAAACAAGCTCTGGCTCTGCATGCCTTTCCCAGTTAACAATTTTCAAATAAATAAATAAATAATAATTCAGGCAAAGGTGGGCCCATTCATACTCAATGAGCATTATATATAGTAGGTACACTGTATCATGGGCTGTTTTCTTGTATTCTTTTGTAATGCGTAACTTGACAGATACCTTTGAAAATGAACATTTGGAGGCCAGACTGATATCGCAGCAGTAGCATTACTGCTCACTATGCTAATGACCATGGTTTCTGAAAGGCCTTGGGTCACTTTGGGGTTGACTGGGGAGGTAGGACTGCATGTTCCAAGCACAGCTCTCCCCCATTAAGGAGGGGAACACTGCAGCCTGCTACTTGACTGCCTCCTGGGTAGACCAGACGGCAGTGTTGAGGGTGCGCCTAGAAGAGGTAAGGGGCAGCTGTTGGATACAAAGCATGCATGTGTGTGCATCATTGCATGGACCCACCCTTAAAGAGGAAACCAGGAGCTGGAGGAAAAAGTCCTGGTCTACCACCATGCTGGCAACCCTTTATAGATCCATGAATGACCGACGTGAAAAGCCACCCAACACTTTTGTGATCTTGAGAAGGTCCGTGATGGGGGTTGGCCAGGGGTGCCATTGGGGTAAGGAGGGGCAGAGAAAGCTTGAAAAAAAAAGAAAATGAGCATTTTGATCAATGTTGTTTCCTTAATAAATGAAATTATAGAAATATACCAACTCCTGAACTCAAGCACCCAGACTGTTAAGTGTTACACTGCTCAGCATTTCCCTATCTATGATTGTGAACACCTACACAGCACATGTGTTGTAGGTGTTGGTATACAGTGGCGGCCAGAGATGTGTTCCAGTGTATCTAGATATATCTTGATATTTCACAGGAAATCCCCATTTTGTTTTAATGAGATTTGTGTGCTGTATCCACATATATGTAAGATGTACTGGGATATATCCCACTGTAAGTGTACTAGTGCAGTGAGTTTTGGTTTGGAAAGGAGAGAGTCAGTGTTAAATTTCCATACTCTGAAGGGCAGTACAGGTAGGTTTGCAGTTTACTGGTCTGTGTCAAGGAACACCATGGTTGGAGCACTCCTACCTCCAAAGGTACTTGCACAAGCCATATCAAATGTTAAACTTTCTATACTGAAAAAGCGCCCCATATGAAGCCTCATGTGTAGGGCACTATGTAGGGCCTAGCACTGTGTCTAACTACATAATGGCCATGTTGCACTAAAATAATTACACTCCATATCTGGTGAGTGCTACATTGTTTTGTTTTGTTAGCACCGTTCTGTGTCAATCTGGTCTTCCATTCCCCTCTCAATCTGCTCTGCTTCTTCTGCTTTCCCTAAGTCTCTTCTCTTTTTCATGACTTTTCTTCTCCTACTTGTAGCTGTCCAAGATCCTTTACATCTTGCCTTCCTCCCGCCCCTGACTAGTTTTCCCAGGTCATTTTTGTTCCCTACATCCCCAAGCTATACCTGTATAAGTACTTCCCCCATGCCTATCATAACTCAGTTTTAGCTACAGTACTACATGTATCTGATATGTTTTACAATGTCTTTGATTATCCTCCGCTAATATATTGTATTGCTGTATATTCATTCTTTGTTTACCTGCTATTACCTGATCTTCCCACAAATGAATTAATTGCTATAACACAGTAGGTCACACAGTTACCTTACTTACAAATGAACTATTTATTTGAATTACAGGGTACCATACTAATCATAAATTACATTATATAAACAAGAATAGCTCTGCAAAGAGGCTCCACTTGAGCTGACAAAATATGAATTTGTACTGAATTTGTACCTTGTTTTGCCTGCTGTATTGAATCTGCTTCTCATATGATGTGGAACCTTTACAAACAAGCAATTTGTGCTCAATGGTTGTCTCTGATTATTTTCAATAAACAATAAAAAAAATATGACTTTGTTTTTTGTATTGTTAATTCAGATCAGTTTTTCCATCTCTTCTTCATCATCATCTAGACAACAGGAGTCAGAGGGTGGTGGTAAATGGCATCCCCTCAGGAGAGGGCAAAGTGACCAGTGGAGTTTCACAAGCGTCAGTGCTTGTCCCCGTCCTCTTCAATGTCTTTATGAGTGACAATAAAGAAGAACTGGAAGGGAAGGTATGCCTGTTCATGGATGACACTAAAATCTGCAACAAAGTAGACATGCCGGGGGGGGGGGATGAGAAAAGGGAGTAATAATTTCTGATGACCTGAAGGTAGCTAAACAGTGAGAGAAGGCAGTGGGAAAAGCTAGTAAGATGCTTGCATGCATAGGCAGGGGTATCACCTGCAGAAAGATGGAGGTAATAATACCCTGTATAGATCACTAATGAGATCCCACCTCGAGTACTATGTCCAGTTCTGAATGAAGGCCCCACCTCTGAAAGGACATAGACAAGGTAGAGGTGGTACAAAGAGGGCAACCAAAATGGTGCAGGGCCTGCATCAGAAGCCCTATGATGAACGGCTTGAGAAATGAAATATGTACTCCCTAGAAGAAAGGAGGAAAAGGGGAGATATGATAGAAACATTCAAATACCTCACAGGTACAGTACAAATCAGGTCCAGGATAGAAACATTTTTCAAAGACAGAGATGCTCCAGGACAAGGGGTCTTACTATAAAGCTTGGGGGCTGAGAGGAAATGTGAGGAAGTACTTTTTCATGGAAAGGGTGGTGGATGCTTGGAACAAGCTCCCAGTGGGTTGTTGGGGGCTAAAACAGTTACGGGATTCAAGAAAGCATGTGATAGACACAAGGGGGATCTTAGAAGTAAGGCAAGAGGGGTGCAAACTGGAGACCGAGTAGGGTCTGCGATGTCACTGTAAATGGGGAAAATAGGGCAGGCTAGATGGGCCAAGAGGTCCTTATCTGCCAACAACTTCTATGTTTCTATGTTTGTCTTGATCTATCTTCAGTTCCCCTACCCCAGGAAAGCATTTGGAATGAGCTGTTAGAAGCTCAGTGTTTCTTTCCTGGTGAAATTTTGGAAATAAATAACTAAATAAACAAACAACTATATAAATAATCACTCTACACAAATAGCATAACAAATCTTACTAGTCAATTGAGGTACCGCTAGTATGACTTAGGAGTCATTTAAAAACCAAAAAAAAATGTACCTAGTAAGGAGTTTGCTTGGAAGCCTAGTGAGTGGAATACAGGCAGTATTGTCTGGACTTTTAAACTGAGCCTTTCATACTGTCCAAAAGGCCATTATAACCTGATAGCTGTTCAGTGGCCTTAACTTTAGGAGGGTGAATTTTAAAGAAATGGAGGACTACATCAGAAATTGCCTTGGAGGGGCAGGGAGGGGTGGAGGCGCAGTCAGCAAAAATAAGGGAGCATACAACCAAATCAACTAATCTCTGTGTGATGCAGGTGTGTAAAAGCAGAAGTAAAAAGGGACTGGGTATGGTTCTTTAAGGAAATTGCAAAGGTGGTGAAGGGAAAAAAGGATAGCATACAGGAAGTACTGTATAGTAAGACACCGAGGGAGGAGGACCAGGAGGTATACCTAATAAAGCAAAGGAAAGCAGGCAAGGTGGGGAGAGGAGCAAGGTGCAGATATCGGAAAGAATCACCAAAGTGGTCACTCAGGGGGATATTTTCTTCAGATTCATAAGTGAGAAGAGGAAAGCAAGGGGAGGGACAGTGAGGATTAGAAGAGTAGGGGGAGGAGAATGTGCAGAAGAGGAATAAGAAAAAGCAGACATCCTGAACAGGTACTTTTGCTCAGTCTTCACAGTGGAGGTAGTTGAACAGACCACCAGGAAGTAGCAGGAATGGGGTGCTGGACACAAGTCCATTCCCCGAAGAAAGAGTCCAGAAGGAACTTTCAGTCCTGAAGGTGGACAAAGCAATGGGACACTTCCAAGGCTGCTAATAGAACTAAGGGATGTGGTAGCAGCCCCCCACTGACAGCCTTGTTCAACAGTTCACTGGAAATAGGAATGGTTCTGGAAGACTGTAAAAGAGCTGACATGGTCCCTCTACATAAGAGTGGTAGCAGGAAAGAGGCTAGCAACTATAGACCAGTCAGTCTTACATCAGTGGTGGGGAAATTAATGGAAACACTGCTAAAGGAAAGACTGATTATCTTGTATCCAATGGGCTACAAGACCACGGGCAGCATGGATTCATGGGGGGAGGTTGTGCCAAATGAACCTGATGGATTTTTTGACTGGATGACCAGGGAAATAGCTCAGGGTAAGGCAATAGACATGACCTATCTGGACTTCAGCAAAGATTTGACAAGGTGCTGCACAGGAGGCTGATAAACTGAGAAGCTTGGGGGTGGGATCCAAAGTGATGAATTGGGTTAGAAGCTGGTAAGCATACAGAAGACAGATGGGTGTTGGTAAGCAGAACTCACTCGAATGATGGAGGACTGACCGGTGGGGTGCCACAGGGCTCAGCACGGGGACTGGTACTTTTCAATGCCTTCATACGGTAACATTACTGAGAGACTGGAAGGAATGATGTGCCTTTTTGCAGATGATACCAAAATGTGCAATAGGGTGGACACTCAGTAGGGGGTGGAGAAAATGAGTAGGGATCTGGGGAAACTCGAGGAGTGATCTAAAGCATGGCAGTTGGGGTTCAATGCCAAAAACTACAAGTTCATGCACCTAGGGCATAGGAATCCATGCACTGAGTATAGGAAGGGAGGAAGTACTAGCAGTCACTAGTCAAGAAGGGGACCTCAGGGTTACCATATCTGAGGACCTCAAGGTGGCATGGCAATGTGACAAAGGAGTAGGTAGGGCTAGTGGGATACTGGGGTGCATAGGAAGGTGTATATCCAGCAGGTGGGGGAAGTGTTATTAACACTGTATCTCTCACTGGTGAAACCCCACCTGGAGTACTGTGTCTAGTGCTGGAGGCTGCACCTCAGAAAGGACATACACAGGGTGGAGGCAGTCCAGAGGAGGGCAACTAAAACAGCAGTGGGGTTGCACAGGAAACTCTACATGATGAGACTGAAGGATCTCAACTTGTATATCCGGGAAGAGAGGAGAGCAAGAGGTGACATGATAGAGACCTGTAAATACCTCATAGGAGTGATCAGGGTGCAGGAGGGAAGTAACTATCAAATGAGAAGGAGCAGCAGGGCTAGAGGGCATGCAAAGAATCTGGGGGGGTGGAGTTTAAGAGAGATGTGAGGAAATGTTTTCACTGAAAGGATGGTAGACGACTAGAACAGACTGCTAGCAGAAGTGGTGGGGCCAAAAACTGTAGAGGGCTTCAGGCATGCATGTGACAGACACAGGGATGTATTAGAAAATAGGCAAGAAAGAAGAAGGGTCACTGGAGCCCATTCGGGGTTTGTGGAGACATATTAGGTAGGGAACATCTGGACAGACTGGGTGGGCAAAACGGTCCTTTTTGTCTGACAAATTTTATGTTTCTATGTGAAATGAGTTGTGGTGGTCTCAGTGCAGTTCCCAGAAGGCAGCTATTCACATCACAAACCACCCACACAGTTGGCACTAATTTGCACCATTGTTTACAGTCTCACATGGGGATTCTATTACAAAAAATATGTCTTAAAGATTTTTCTTATATAAATGTAAGTATGACTATTTTAATTGTCAAGGTCAATGACCGATCAATAAACTTTTACCTACCTACCTACAGTCTCACATGAGAAGCCAAAGACTGAATGGGCAAGGAGTCTGAACTACCTTCTCACCTACATGGTGGTCCCTCCATGGCACGGTTGAGGCACATTGGTGGGGCAGTGTGGAGAGATTGCACTGTGAACACCAGTGCTGCGTTGTCAGGTGGGTAAGCAGAAGACTTCAGGTTGCAGTGTTGTCAATTCAGCACCTTTCATGAGCACTAAATTCACACACAAAATAAAAGTAAATGAAGAAACTGAGCCTCTGGGTAGCAGTTATCTGTATTTGTTACTAAAAATAAAATTTTTGATGTGGATTTTGACACAGAATACAATATATATAGCACTACATTTTCTAATATATGGTATTTTACAATTTAGGTTTCTGGTTTTGAAGCTAAAAAAAACCTGGAAAAAATATGCGTGTGTGAGTGCAGAGGGAGGGTTGTAGCATTAGGAAAGGAAGACAACATGCAGCATATTCAAAAAAAATAGTTGCACAGTTACCCCATGTCTACCACTTAGGCGTCTGTATGGCCATTGGGGGGGTTGTAAATTATTTTGAAAATGGTTACGGGACTCCGGTTTATAAGATTCCTTTGAAGAAGTGTTTGCATCAAAGAAATATGCGAAAGGTTATTTGGGCCAATTAGCATCTTAGATTGACAAAAGACTGCGAGCTGCAGGTTTGCAGATGTTTTTAAATTGGGCCCTCGCTGTGAGTGAAAGTGGGCAGTCAGGGAAAGTGTATCCGTGAGAGTCAGTGAGTGAGAATCATTAATTAAGCCCTCTCCCCCTCCTTATACAGTACCTCCTACACTATTTAATATCAAACCCACATGGAGACCAGAGGCATTTTGTCAAGTCTTGTTTAATCTAACTCATAGAATAAATCTTGCTGCGTAACATCACAACTTTTGAGTTTAAAATCAGTTTTATACAGTTAGTCACTTTTTTGACTTTGTCAAAAAAACTATATTATATATGGTGAGAGCAAGTGTTGATCACTCTTAATTATGAGGACTCACAATCACAAGCCTTCTAAGAATGTTCATTGCTTTAGCTGTTATCATAAATCAGTCACAGATATTCTGCACTGATGGTGGCGTATTGCTTATGGCTATATCTGTGTCACTAGCTCAGTAGGTAGCACACTTAATTCTAAGGTTGGAAGAGCTGAAGGTTGTGGGTTCTAGACCTACACCAGGTACTTTGTGTGGTACCCTTAACAGACACTGAAGTGTAGTATGGGGGGAGGTTGCAGTGTTGAGGTGCCGTCCTTTGGATAAGACATTAAACCGAGGTCCCTTCTGTTCATCTGGAGTCACTGTCCAGGTGAAAGTTAAATATTCCATGGCACTTATCAAAGTGCTTACAGCTCTTAACAGGTGACAGACACACAGAGAGGGTGGTGAATGCCTAGAACAACTTTCCAGTAGAGGTGGTGGGTACTAAAACAGTGACAGGATTCAGGCACCTATGGGACAGATACAAGGGGACCTTGGTAGGGCAAGGGGAGGAGAAGATCTGAGATCGAGTAGGGTCTGCAGTGGCAAAGTAGGCAGGGAAAACTGGGCAAACTAGATGAGTCAAGAGATCCTTATCTGCCGACAACTTCTATGTTTCTAACCTTTCACTTCTCAGTCCAAGGCTTTGACAGGGACAGTATTGGTCACTGAAGAGCTACTATTAATATATCAGTCAATTATGGCAATTTAATTTTAAAAACTGACAACAACCAACCATATTTCATTTGGTCAATCATGCTGATATAAGCAGATCAAATAGAGATGCAAGAAATCATTAAACTGTTACAGTGGCATCATCTAGGATGCAATGCAGACATGCTGCCTTATGTCACAAAATGATGCAGCATACAGCGGGGGACAGTGTAATTCAGTGGCAATTAAGCCCTTTTGTACTGCAGTAGTTTGTGGCATGTCATTTACTGAAAGTTGTTGCATTGCATTGTGACTGGCTCCACTGTATATGGCATGACAACTATACTGCTAAATTAGAAACAATTTGTTCAAACAAATGCTGCTTCAACAGTTGGCCTATCTAACACATTTTAAGCATTTTTTTATGTTGTCTAGTGCACGAGCAAGCAACATTTTGTGGCAGTAAGAGATTAGTAGGAGAAATGCATAAGTGTGTCAGTTTTGGCAAATGCAGGGCACGTTTTAGAAGGTGTATCCCTCATTCGCCAATTAGCAAGCATGCCAACGGTGACACAAATGTTTTGCAGTGCCACCAACTTGAAACTATTTCGCCACTGCAATCAAAGCCAAGCTCGTCATGCAGCAGCACTGATGACATGCCTCCGCTATGTGCCTTGCCTGGTATAACATTTCAATAAACATGGCGACAGCTCCACTGTCTGCCTCTTGCAATGCCTAGATAGCCGACTTTAGGGGTGCCCAATCCCCCTGTCGGCATGTGTAAACCCCCCGAAGATTGTGTGGCACACTGGGAGCCCACCCCAGTGTGCCTCCCTGTGTTTGAAAGCCGACCAGGTTGGCATTTTCCTGCCCCTGACCACCTCCTTTGTGAGCCATCCTGGGAGCCCACCCCAGTGTCGCAAACATCATGCCCCCAAAGTCATGGAGCACAATGGGAACCCACTCCAGAGTTCCCAACATTGTTTCATACACCTGTAAAGAAAGAAAATGGTCTGTGCTGTTCGTTTTTGGGGTTTTTTTGGAACCTGAAATGAAGAAAATGGTCACTCGCATTTGGCGGGCCCCCTCTCCCCCTACCTGCACCCACCCTCTGGCACCCCACCTCCCCACACACCCTCCTTACTCCATACTTACCTCGGGAGGTCCAGTGCCATGATCTTCGGTGGAGCGGGAACACGTCTTCACTCTTCAAAGCCGACCATGAACTGAAGAAATGCCAGAAAGCTGTATAATGGCATCAATGGGGGAGGTTTCAACTTAGGTGGATATCTCAACATTTTTTTTTTTCTTTTGACTCCAAATTTTCAACATGGGGTTCTTGGGACTCCACCTCATAAAATCAGTTGCTGTCATTTCATTATTCGGCCCGAAAGGTGATTTCGTGGTCACTGCACGGAATCACCTTTTGGGACCGATTAATGAAAAGATAGTGCCACTGTTCATGTGGTGGGCTCCCAAAAAGCCTATGTTGTAAATTTGGTGATGAAATTCCAAAAAATGACTGTGTTACAAGCGTGCATTGCGCAGTTTCCACTCATGCTCGTAACTTCGAGAATTTTTAATATTTTCTCTCCAGATTTTCAACATTGCCATTTTTTCACACCTCCTTATGAACAGTATAGCTGTCATTTTTCACATTCTGCCTGAAATGTGTTTTTGCACATCTGGCACACAGTGACATGGTTGCTGTGGAAAATCAATGTTTGCAACAGATTAAGAAAATAACAGTGTCACTGCTGATGAGCAGAGGTCCCAAAATGCCTATGTTGAAAATTTGGTGAAACAATTCCAAAAATCTACTATGTTACGAGTGTGCATTGCACAGTTTCCATGCACGCTCATGACTTCAAGAATTTTGGAAATGTGTTTTCACACATCTGGCACACAATGGTGCAGTCGCTGTGGGAAATCAATGTTTGGGACAGATCAAGAAAATCACAGTGACACTGTTCATGAGCAGAGGTCTCAAAATGCCTGTGTTGAAAATTCGGTGAAAAAAATGCCAAAAACTGGCTGTGTTACAAGCGTGCATTGTGCAGTTTCCATGACCACTCGTAACTTTGAGACTTTTTAATATTTTCACTCCAGATTTTCAACATTGCCATTTCCTCACACCTCCTTAAGAATGATACCACTGTCACTTTTTACATCCTGTCAGAAATGTGTTTTTGCACATCTGGCACAGAATGGCACAGTCACTGTGGGAAATCAATGTTTTAGGACACATTAACAAAATCAGAGTGCCACTGTTCATCAGCAGAGGTCCCAAAATGCCTGTGTTGAAAATTTGGTTAGAAAAAATCCTCAAAATAATTGCGTTACGTGCGTCTGTTGTTCAGTTTCTATGCTCGCTCGTGACCACCAAATTCCCTTATTTTCCCTCCAGATTTTCAATGTTACCATTTTTTTAGACCTCCTCATGAAAAGTAAAGCTGTAATTTTTCACATCCTGCCCAAAATGTGTTTTTGTACCTGTGGCGCCAAATGGCGCAGTCGCTGTGCAAAATCACCTTTCAGCTAACAAACTGATAGTGCCACTGTTCATGATGTGGGTCACAAAAAGGCCATTTTGAAAATCTGGAGTGAAAATAACCAACAAACGCCAAGGGCATTAGGGTTTTCAACTGTAATGCCCCACTCTGTAGAGACTGACAGGCATCAGGGGTGTGACTTGGGATTTTTGGCTGTAATGCTCATGCCATTCCACCCCCAGCCTGCAGCCACTGACAGGCATCAAGGTGTGCCTTGGTCTCTTCAGCCTCAAAATTCACCCCATTCTCCTATAGTGCACCCATCTCAGCTTATTTCCTTATGGAATGGGGTGAGCATAAGGCTCGAAGACCCCAAGGCACACCGCGACACTTGTCAGTGTTTGCAGGGTAGGGTGAGGTAAAATGGCATGAGCATTATGGTCAACAATCCAAAGGCACACCCCAGTGCCTGTCAGTCTCTGCAGAGTGGGAGTGGGGTTGGCATCAGTTCAGTACTTCATTGCCATCCCTATTATGTAACTCTCTAACTCCTGCACTACCAAGGCCAATGCCAGCAAGACAACATTCGGCATTGACAAATGCTTGTTTAAAAGAGTTATACAATACAGCAATTTTAAACATTTAAAGGTATATTTGAGAAAAAGAGGTCCAAATGGAATAAATACTATATGATCTGTGAGTGGAATGTCAAGTATATAAAAAAAAAAATGACATCATTAGGTAAATGTTAAGCAAGTCAGGCATTTTTTTTTTCAATTTTATTTCCTGTTTGGCCAAGGCAGACAGGAGTCCCCTCAACCCTGTTCCTGCTGTCCCCATCATCTCCAAACTCCCAGGGCTTTCGTGTCTGCCATCGAGACCCCACAGATTATCCAACCATCATCAGCTGTTCAGGGTCCCTGGTGGTGGTCAGCATGCAGGGTGTCATACGAGCCTGCTTCACCTGTTTTTCTTCCTATTTGGTTTCCTTGTCCCCATGCTTGGGTGTGCACATGCCGTGGAAGTCTCACCGCTTCTTCCTCCCTTCATGTGCCAACCTGAAGATTTGCACTGCCACCAGGCCTCTACCTGGTGGCAGTCATTCAGTGGAAATGACAAACCTCCCTCTCAGGAGAGGAGAGCAGCCCATTGGATGCTCATCCAGTCCCCCCTGCCCCCAGCAGCCAAATAATGCTTCCCATCCTGAGTCACTGGTGTGGTGGGTGGTAGCGCTACCGCCACGCCACTTGGCTGGCCCAAGTTAGACAGTCTTATCTGATGAAAGATGACGCAAGAGATAAGAGGGGCAGAATGGGTGGGAAATAGGGCAGTGGATCAGGAAGATTTGATCCTCTCTTGTACTCCTAGACAATATATCTCATATTCTATTTAACAGAGCCTTACAGTGTTTCTATATAATAACATTATTCCCAATTGTGGCCATGTAGGACAATAATATGATTAATTAAACATGACCAGACCATTCTAAATTTCATATTACAATCTCACTATACTCGAAAAATGTTCTATGCCACTCTTGACTGCCAACATGATCAATGACCTCCTATGGTGTTGTAATTCATGGTCATAGCAGGAAAAGAATTATGTCGTTTTTGCCTATTGGACGATATATAAGAGAAAAAAAAACAGATAATTATTCATTCAAGCCTAACCAGGACTATACAAAACTATTTACAACAAATGAGTGGAATCCCTTATTCCTTCATAGAATGATCACACCACAGCATATTTCTGCTATTAAGAAACAGCTGGAAAATAAAAAATAGAATACCATAGTTTCATAATATGGGTGCATAAACCAATGCAATAAATCAATAATATTGTTCTAGAGTTATGCCCCACATACTTTTGAAATATATCTGCATAAATGGTTTGAAATTAAGCAGTTCAGACATTTACAGTAAATACACCTTACGGTCTTTGGGACCACCAGTTATTTGGGGTTTCCCTAGTAAAACGATTGTTTGTCAAACTGTTTGCAGTATTATTTGCTCTATGGAAACATGTGTGGAGTAACAGTAAAGAGTGGAAATTGATGAAATCACCTTTTAAAATGGTCCAATAGCGATTTATATTTTTTTGAATACTACCGATTTTGCATTGAAGGTGGTAACAAAATTGATTCTGTCACCTGAACACTCAGTACTTGTTCTCAAACCTGTGACCAGGAATGATTCCCTAACCTTATTTTTTTAGCTTTCACAAAAGCATGGCAGACTACTTTTTTAGAATATCCAAACTGTAGGAAATGGCAGGCTCAATTTTCGGATGCTGTACAATGACACACGGTCCTTGCATCAAAGAGTACTGATGCGAGGGGCCCCCTGCGCTAGACCATGCAGCATCTCCAATTTTCAAACATGGCAATAAAGGGGCTGCTGGCACCTGACAGGCCTATGCCAGACTTGTGGCAGAATGCAGGCTGTGTCATAGCACTGAGGGGGCTTGCGCAACCCCTCAGCTGCACCGTCTCCTTTTTGGGGATTTTAGAACCTGGTGGGTTAAAACAGGGCTTAGACCAACCAGAGCTGTTCTAACATTCCCAGCACTGTTACTGCCCTCAGCCAATGGATGTCCAGAGAGGCACACATATGAACATGCAAACATATGAACTTGCCAGCACATAAAGGCCTTTCGGTCTACTGAGTCTGCTCAACTGTGCAGCTAGCAGCCCAGCACATGCTGCAGTCCTGTACACTGACATGGGTGACTGTGCTTGTGGTACTCTGGGACATACTACACAACTGTGGGTGACCCTGCAGTGCCCATGAGAGACAGCCTTCCTGATCTAACCCACCATTGTGACCTCTACAAAGTGGCCAGCTGGCCTTCCCTTGAGGACAGACTGAACAGCAAAATTCTTACCTTTTTCCACAGACTCACTCTGGGCCTTCCTCCAGCTAGCATTGTCTCCCTCTTCCCCACATCGGCTCCCACGTGTTCCACCAGATGGCCCACCTCCTTATCTTTTTCCTTCTCCGTTCCTTTCTGCTGCACTACTCAAGGCCAGAACAACCTTTCATATAAGGGCACTAAACTTTTCAACTCCCTTCCCCCATCCCTTATCCAATGCCCCTCTACTGCCTCCTTTAAGCCAATCTAAATAGATACCTTTCCAGCACTTTTACATAATGCACCTGACTATGATTAGCCTTTCATTAGTTTTTATTCTTTTCCAACCCAATTAAACCTCCTTGGTTGATCTGATTTGATATATTTGTTGCTTTGTCTGCCTGCCCTTTTACCGTGTTACTGTTCATCTCTTGTATTTGCACCCAGTCAATGCACTCTGACCTATGTAATGTTCACTCCTTGTAATGCACTTATTTTGTACCATGTAATCTTTATTTGTGTGTCTCGAACTGGGCGCTTGTGAAAATGGGCAATTTTGTTCACATACCTTTCTGGTATAATAAATAAACTGAAACTGAAATAACTGAAACTGAGACCGCAACTATGTTGTTGCTGCACTGGCAACCCCATGACAGCACCTCTTTGCACACCTCATGTTGTGCCAGTGCGTGGCTGTGCTGGTGTTGCAGGGTATAGAAGATGGACCATGCTGCCTGCATAGATGACCCCTATACCGCAAGTGCCAGCCAGTGGTGCCTGTCCCCAGCAACTCATCAGCTTGTGTCATTGGGGGCTATGACAGTAGAGGCAGTGATGCTGCACCAGCAGCTCTGGCATGGGAAGAATTGCTATGGATGGCATGGGGGTGTTTGCCTAGTGGCTACTGGACAGTGCACTGTTCTGTGATCTGGCCAGGCTGCCAGAACATGCTCATTGGTATCTACCAGTACACCATCTGGCATGTATCATAGCTTATATCCCCTGGATTCTGCCAGTAACATGTGTTTCCCCACGTGGCACTCAGCGGTTCTACTGTATCAGTACCCACTCCCTCCAGGCACAAGCAGGTAGGTCCCTTCCTGTACCAGGCAACCAGTGGTGCCAGAGCAGAGCCATACACAACTTGCATGCACACATCTCTGTGGGTTGGTACAGCCCTCCTGGCCTTCGTATGGAACATGTCTTATAGTGTATGGAACAGCCAGATGTCTTAGTGGACCCAGCTGTTGTGCTTGGCACCCTTACCATGGTAGTGGCAGGACTGCATGGAGCACTACCATTCCTCACACACCTGCTCAGCCAACAATGCACTCCAGCCTAGTACTAGCAAGCATGTCCATCTGGGCACATAAGCACCCTATGCTTGGCAATGATGTGTGCTGCAATGGGACAGCTCTGGGTGCAATCAGCACCTGAAACTTACCACACCATTCTTGGGGTGCCTAGGGGACAGTCAGGGCATAGTTACAGGACACACAGCCATCATCAGCCTATGAGGAAGGTTACACTGATGCTTGTGGCTTGTGGATTGTCAATATGGTTACGCCTCAGGGTTTCTGCTGTCTGTTCCCCCATCCCATCGAGCCGGGTATCAAGGGACAAGGGCTGGCAGCTGCGTCTGCCAATCCCCTCTGGTGTGCCATCTCTTTGTCATATGAGACCATGTGCAACAGCTTAGGAATCTTGAATCCTGTGACTGGATTTGTACCAAAATCCGGTGCATAACTTTAGTGCAAAATGCCATTTGGCATATCTTGCATCAGTCTAAGGGCCTTTGAAAATCCAGCCCTGCTGGTCAGTTCTTTTGACTGAGAGACTAAATTATCATCAGCAGAGCATATTCAGTGTAGTTGCACAAATTAGCCATACAGAATTGAGCAACTTAAATGAGAGGAGTGAATGCTATTCACTCTTAACAAAGAGTTGATTGCTGTTGGATTTCTGAAGGTTTCACATTGTCTTACATTATGCTCACTGATTTTCAAAAGACTAGGTAAGAATTCCATTTGCACACAATCATAAACTGTAGGTTCAGATTGTTCTCATGAAGTCATTCAAGAATCGTAGTATACTGTATATAACTGGGAATATTGGCATCTTTTGCACTTCTATGCCAAATGCATATGATGTCATTGATAAAGCGGAGCTGTCTCACCACAAGGCCAAAGCAAGGACTGACAAAGGATTTAACACAAATTTACCTTCCCATCAGCTCAGGTAGAGGATTGCATGTGAGGGTGCCATAGTGGCACCCATCGCTGTCCCCCTGAGCTGGTGGCAATATGAACCATCAAACAAAAAATAATTGTGCACTAAAATAAATTCAAAGCTTTCAAAGATGAACTCATATGGCACTGCTTCATTGGAATAAGTGTGCTCAAGGTAATAACTAATGGCATTCAGACCTGCTGCATGTTCTGTTGAGGTATATAAAGAATAAATGTCAACAGTCAGCCACTTATATTCAGCTTAAAATTTTGCATCTTCCACTTTGAGGATCACTTCAGAAGAGTCATGGATATATGCCGGTATTAGAAATACTGACTGATTTAAAAAGAAGTCTATATATCTTGAGATGTTCTCTGTGATGCTACTGATGCCAGCAACTATAGGACAAGTATGTGGTTATTCCAGTGATTTGTGAACTTTTGGTAAACTGTATAATGTAGGACTTACTGGGTGTCTGACTTTCATGGAGTTACATTCTTCAGTCGTAATTTGCTATGACCACAGTGCACTATCAAATATGTCAATTATGTTTGGGCTGGAACACAGAAGTGGGATTAGTACATAGTTTTTGTTAATAGTTACCATCAGAGATTGTGGTAGATCTCAGCTGCATATCTCTGTTTGGACATTACAACAATGACTCTGCCCTTGTTGGCCAACATCATTTCTATGTCATGCATCATTCTAAAATCTTTGATGGCTGATTTTCTAGGGTAGCGGCATTGCAGAAGCCATCATTGCAAGGAACAGAAAACAGTTAATATATCTCTGAACCACTCTCTTAAATGTAATGACAAAGGGGTTTAATGTGGAGGGGGCAAAAGCCTGATTTAGCATTAACATTAGTTCTTTTAATGTACAACTGCAGGTTAACCTCATGCACAATCTCTTGTTCTTATAATAGATAACAATCTGTCCATTTGAGATTTTCCGCAACATTCATACCACTATCAGAAACAGAAGGGAACTGTATTAAATCCACATCTCTTCATTTGTTGGGCTGCAACAGGCACATTAACCAGCATATCTGAATCATAAAACTCCCACTTTTCAGTGCTACCTCAGTAAGACAGTTCCCCTTCCTGGTCTAAAACATCTGGATGGCTGTTATTAAAGTGAATTCACAAGTCAATTTTACAATACAATTCAAAGAGGTCAGCCATAATGTAAAACGTTTTACATACAGGGTGGGAAAAAAATAAGCCATTGTGACAGATCTGAAATGTGTGGCTCACTCTTCTTGTTCCCAGATAAGTTATAGCTGGGAATTATTTCCTGGTTCTCACTGACCTCCACACAACCGGCCTCTCCATGTCTTTTACCTTCCCCTTCCTTTTTTTTTTTTTTTTCCTCTTGTTCCTTTGCCTTGATTTGATTGTTTGTTTGTTCTGAACAGTATTTTGTCTGATTGCTTCTGTTTCTGATATCCCCTCTAAAAAATTAGTATTAGCTTCAGTCCCATTTGTTTCAGGCTAGATTGATGAGAAGTGCCATCTCTTGAAACAGAATTGTTAGAAAAATCAGCTTTATCTCGTTCAAATCTTGTTTGTTTTCTAGTAATCATTTCTCTTTCAGATTATACCACCTTACCACTCAGGCTTTCCTCAAAGCTATGAAAATCCTTATGTTCGTTATCACAGCTAAGCATGCTTTTCTTGGTCAAAACTTAAAAAAATGCAGTTTTAAATTAAAGGATTACATTGTGGCTTTCAATGAAAATAGAGTGACTCTACAGTATGTCTTTTCTTTACAGTGATGTAGCTCTTATTTAGATTAGGGTTGGGTGAAGTGAAAAAACTCCACTTTGTGAATTAATTTTCAAATTCTGCAGAATTCACAAAGTGTGAATTTGCTAAAATCTCAAAGTTCTGAACATCAAAGTTACCATTTTGTCAGCAAATTTATCAAAATTCACTTATGAAGTGGTCACATTGCCACACAAGTGTCTAATTTGCAGTACATACTTCATAGTTTCAATGAAATTGAAGTTCATAGGGCCTTCAGAAACCTCATGGAGGAGAATTGTGGACCACTTTTTTGCCACTTCGTTGGCAAAGATTAAATTTGCAAAATCTCTAATCATGATGTGAGTGATTGTTTCTATCCTCTTGGTTTATAATTATACTACATACAGCATTCCTTCAAAAATGTGTAGCTAAATAAGAAATGATCAAGTACTTATATTTCTAGTGATCTTTCAGCAGTTTCCAATTTGACGCCAAGCCCAAAAATACCCTAGCTGCCATCTAAATGAAGGTTATGCACTGTTGAGTTTGCCACTGCATTACGGCCTCCACATCTGGATTTGGACTGCACAGGTTAGAGGATAGCCCTCGCTGGACACCTGCTGTGAAAGGAAGATCCATGTGGATACTGGATGTGTCAGGTCAGTAGTGACTGAGACTGGGTGGTAGTCGATATCCTACACAGAGTAAATCCCTGAACACACTGAGGGTGGCTGGGGAATAAACATCAATATGGAAAAAATACAGCTTTTTTTACTTGCTATTTATAAATTCCTTCACATACATAAGCTCAACTCTGTAATATTGATGAAATGAAAATGTACCTTATACATGGATAAACTGTGAGAGTACTAAAGCAAAATTCTTTACCAGTATTTCCACCCCATGGATATAGCAAAGCTAGAGGAGTGTTTCAGTTTTGTTCAGTTGGTTGACTATTTTGTTAAGAAATGGGTATTTAGTAAGACTGGCAGATATAGTCTCACTATACAAAAGTTGTAGCAATTATAGACCAGTCAGGCTGACATCAGTGGAAGGAAACTTAATGGAATCACTGCTGAAGGAAACGATTGTAGAACATCTTGAATCCAATGGGTTTCAGGATACAAGGCATCATGTATTCATGGGGGGAAGGTCACGTCAAATTAATCTGATAGATTTCTTTGACTGGGTAGCCATGGAGCTGGATCAGAGTGGAGTGGTGGATGTGGACTACCTAGAATTCAGTAAAGTTTTTAACATCGTTCCCCATAGGAGACTCATAGGCAAGCTAAGTAGCTTAGGGGTGGGTCCAACTGTGGTAAACTGGGCAAGAAATTGGTTAGGGGATAGGCAGCAGAGTGTAGCTGTAAACAGAGTTCACTCTGCGGAAAGGAAGGTGACCAGTGGTGTGCCTCAGGAATCAGTATTGGGATGGGTCATCTTCAATGTCTTTATACTTTAAGTGACGTTGCAAAGGAGCTGGTAGGGAAGGTCTGCCAATTTGCAGATTCACCAAAATTTACAATAGGGTGGACACCTGGGGGGGAAGTGGAAAGGATAAGCAGTCATACCTAAGGTCATACTAAAAGGGTATTGGGTCAATATGTCATATGCTTAATAGCGTACAACACAAACGCTACACAGAAACAGCACTGTTACATGAAAGCGAGAGGGTGCAATACCGTGAATGGTTTTGTGCGAGGTACTGCACCCTCCCACTGTCCCAGGCAGAGGATAAGACCTCTGCGGGGATGGGCCTTCACTAAGCAGCTGTCATTGCTTAACAAGAAGAGCTTGCATCAAGGGACAGAAGCAGAGTGTTTGGGACCAGGTTCGAGTCCCAGTCCCAGACGCATGGTACTTTTATTTTATTTTTTTGCACTGAGTGCGATCTTTACTGTAACCCCTTCCCCCCCGGAGTTAGGAATCTTAACTGGGGGGTGTGGGAGGTGGAACCCCCCCAACAGAAAAAAGTCTTATGCTGCATGCAAGAAATCACGTAGCATGCTTTATGCATACGGCATAATGTCTTGCGACATTATGACCCCATGCCATTTGATTTGCAGTGGATGACCCCTAGTGCTCCATTATCATTTTTTAATTCTAGCCCTAACTCACTGCGTAAGTAAGTATCCTGCATAATAATATAACAGAATAGTAAGTTACCTCTTTTCCTTCTAGTTTCCAGAGACATCAAGTTAAGATGTTTAAGACAAGGAGGCAGTATAGCCCAGTGGTTTAAGGCTCTGAGCTGCCAATCTGGTGACATCCAGCAGACCAGACCTGGGTTTGAATCCCACAGCTTCCACTTGCAGACTGTGTGACCCCAAGCAAGTCACTTAACTTCCCTGTGCTCCCTGGTCACACCTGTAAAAAAGCTTTCAGCTTAGAGTGCTAGTCCTGGTTAAACAACTAACAAAAAAAAAAGATGATTGATGTCACTAAGGTTTTTAATACTATGTATCAGTTTTCTGGCTCTATGGTGAATCCTCTCTTCACTACACATTTCCCCCTTATGTAGTAGACACCAAACTTGGCTGCCATAATCAAGAACTGGCCTGACATATGCTCTAAAAAGGGACATAATGACTTCAGCTCTTCTGCTTTTAAAATTTCATCTAATAGACCACAATATTTGGTTTGCTTTGGGTATCTGTGTGGTACAGTGGTGTGAGGAATTTATTTTTAATTTATTATAACCCTCGAGTTCTGGTCCCATTAATTCTCCTTAAGAATAGTATTCCCCAATTCATATAAGTGTTTTATTGATTGGTTTCCTAAGTACATGACACAACATTTTTCAGCATTGAACATCATTCCCCAAGAGAAGCAGTAACCTGAGAAAACTTTAGGAGTGGTCAAGGTTATTGCAGCTGGGTTTCAATCTGAAAAAGTGCAAAATAATGCACTTGGGACACAGAAATCCAGGGACAGAATACAAAATGGGTGGGTGGTACTGAAAACTACCAATCAGGAAAGAGACCTGGGAGAAATCATATTAGATGACCTAGGCAGTGCAACAAGGCATTAGGGAGGGCTAGTGAGATGCTGGAGTGCATAGGGAGGGGTATCGCCAGCATGAAGAGGGAGGTGGCATTGGCTCTATATAGATCACTGGTAAGACTCTTCCTTTAATACTGTGTCCCGTTGTGGAGACCACATCTCCAAAGGACATAGACAGAGTAGAAGTAATCCAGAGGAGGGCAATGAAGATGGTCCAGGGTCTGCATCAGAAGCCCAATGAGGAGAGACCTAAGGATCTGAATATGTACACACTGGACAAGAGGAGGTACTGTAAAGGAGGGATATGATAGAGACCTATGCACACCTAAACAGAGTAAAAAATGTATAGGAGAGAAATATTTCTTTCGGGGAAAAAAGGTGCACAAGAACAAGGGGAAATGATATGAAGCTAGTAAGGGGAAAACTAAGAGTGGTGGATTTGTGAAACAGCCTTCCAGCAGATGTGATGGAGTCAAAAATAGTTGTGGGGTTCAAGAATGCATGGGACAGGAACAAGGGACTTTTATGGGAAAGGAAGATAGGGCGCGGGATAATGGACCCAAAATCAAGTAGGATCTGCAGTGATACTATAAGCAGAGAAAAATAGGCAGACTAGATAGGTCAACGTTGCCTTATCTTCTGTCAAATTCTATGTTTCTGTGAAACACAGAAACATAGAATTTGTCAGCAGAAAAGGATCAGAAGGCACATCTAGTCTGCCATATTTTCCCTTCCTATTACCACACCATGGACCTCATTTGGTCACCAATGTTCCTACCTCATCCCTTTCCACTACTTTTTATGCCCATGTGCCTATTCTGTGCATGCTTGAAGTTTTTTCATTATCTTCACCTCCATGAATTATGCAAATAAATGTTTAAAATAAATTAATATCATATTTATGTTTGTATTTTAATTTTTAAACTTGCAGTTCCTTTTCCTTAGGCACAGAAAATGCCTTTTATTTAATTTAATTTTATTTTATTGGTTTTATGAAACTCTAGGATTACAAATACCTTTGAGCTGGAACTGCTCATTTACGAAGGTTCCACGTCAAAGGATGTAGGGTAACATACATACAAAGGTCAACAATGGTTACAGTCTTAAAACCACAAAGATGTCTAATCACTTATTATACAGCCAAAAATGGAGAGAGACAACATAAGCCTGCTTCAGACAAGCTTCCGGGTGAACAGTATATAGTTAGTATAGGGTAGGAGGGCGTCAGGACAAAGTAGGCAGGCTAAAGGGCCATTGTCTGCGGGTAGAGGTGGGTGACAAAAGTGCAATGTGGATGGGCTGGAGGGACCCATATCTGAAAGTGCCATTAGAGGGAGGGTGTGGGTGAGGCAGTGTGGTGTTGGGGGGGTAAGGGGTGAAAGTGGGGGAAACTGGTGCCAAAAAAGTGGAGCTCTAAGGGAGGTTACAGGTTACCTTCAACTAGCGTAAAATGAGGAGGCAGTTACTTAGGAGATGTAGTCACATTGAGTGGTAGAGGTGAGAAATAGTCGGAGTTGCCTTTTAAAGGGACTAAGCGTCGCAGTTGTTAGTGTTTCTTTGTTAAAGTGATTTACCAGCTTCTCCCGATGTCATGTTTGCAGATCACCTTCCCTTCATTGAGTGATGCAAAGCTCAGCTGCCCTGAAGTTAAGTATTAAATATATTCAGATGCCTAGTTTTTTAACATTTTTGTGCCACAGTTGTCTCTGCATGTTTTTTTCTTTGTTTGAAGTTCGCACATGAGCAGTGCATCCACATGCATGAGTGACATCAGCACAGGGAAGGTGTTCCCACTGCACCTGTCTTACTGCTCATTCATTCATCTTTCCTGGACCCATCCTCAGTGCTCCCAGATCAGGCAAAGCATTTTCCTGTAGTGCACCCTAATTTTCCCTGTATTTTCCCTGTAAAACTGGGATGAAATTCCTGTAGATTTTCCTGTATGCACAAATCAATGTAAGTACGCAATTGGAGTCATTATGCCAGTCAATAAAATCACTAGGACAAATGTTCAGGCTGTTTTATGTGTTCTTATTTATTTTAAATATAAAAAATCACCTACAATGTATCACATAACAACTCTACAACTATGAGAACTTTATATGTAACAATATAATACCATCATGAGGTTCTGGGGACATGTTGGAACGTATAAGGCTCAGTTCTCAAGGTTCACATGTCTCCAGAACCTCCTGAAGGTATTATAACCTTGTAATAATACAGTCCCTTATATAGTATTCTAGTTATAGAATGAAATACCTTAACTTCAAATTTGCCCCTTAATCACAGACTGATACATTTTGTGTTCTGCTCACAATCCATGAAAGGGGCATAGGGATGCACAAAATGTGCATACCCCACCCTTGCCCCTGCACCCCGCCGACAGGTGCACCCATACTGGCATTCGCCAATGCCAACCACCTATCCATGGCTCCTCCCCCAATGCACAGGACTCTGCAGGATGGCTGGGGAGGAGTTGTCCCAACAGACATCAATGGGATGCCCCTGGGACCCATAGTGGATCTCACACATAGGGTGGCATGGGTCGGGGCTGTGCATGCCGATAGCATGCACCCGGACCAGCGCGGTACCCTCCAGTCCCAGTGCTGCCTCACATAAACTTTCTGGGTGCTCACCCATCTAGCTGCCCCTGCCACCTCCTGCTGCCCAGCAATTGGGAGCAGCACAGTGTGCACTGTCCTGGTCCCCCAGTGACCGAATACCTGTGTTCATGGGGCATGCTGTGGGTTATGGCAGGGTCTCCCTGGTGTACCCTGCACCACCATCTGCACCCATGTGGCCAGAACTACACAGGTTAGTGAATACATGTAGTGCTGGCACACCCCCGGAATGTCCCCATCGTGGAGCTGTCTGCAGACAAGGGGGATCGGATACGGTGGGTCTGCATGTGCCCCCTTTATGCATGCCATGCGGGGGGCACAGGGGGTGTGGAGTAGCTACTCACCCCAGATATGCGTGCATAGCCACTGCACACCAATTGTGCATTGGGCCTACAGATCTGTGTACCTGTAGTGCCCCATTAATAAACATTGTTTCAGCGTATTGTTGTGTTTTTCATTGGCATGCTTAAGCACCCCCCTACACACACGGGCGCGCACACACACACACACACACACAGCTTTGTGCACTGAACTCTCAGAGGTAAAAACAAATATTCCCTTTTTTTTTTATTTATTTTACTAACCTTAGGCCAGATCAGGGTCACCTTCTGATCTCACACATATAATTCATAACTCCTGCTTATCTTGATGAAGACACCCCCATACCTTTCCCAGGCTCACAATTAAATAGAAACACTGTCTAATTTTTTTTTTCAAATAACCTCAACCTCTAGGCTGGTCAGAAGAAGTGTTGCCTTAGTGATCTTTTTAAAAACACAACTCTGCTCTGTGCACCAAACAAGCCAAGTAGCACTTAAGCACTCTTTGTGTCCCCGAAACCCTTTAAAGCCCACCATCATTGAGTCTCTTGTCTGGCTCGCTTTTTGCACTTCATGTGTTTAAAATAGACAAATTTGCAAAACAGAAGGTTTGTTTCCCTTGGTGGTTTGGGGTGTTGCTTCCCTCAAGCAACTCTTAAGCACTCTTTCTTGCACCCCAAGCATATCATCATCAAGTGGTCAGTATTTTGTCTAACTCATTTTGTACTTAGAATGAGTTTAAAATAGACTAACCTGAGGCTGCCCACAAGAAGGCTAGTTTACTTTCAGTGGCTTAGGTTCTCTGCCAGTCCAGAACAGTGGCATTTGAGATGCAGCTCGGCTGACTCAACGGTGTTGCTGTTTTGAGTGGGGCCACATGGCAGGTGTTTAGATCATGCAGCGGCTCACTGGTTCTTGATCAGAAGATCTGAATTCATCCTCAGAAAGATGGACTGCCAACACATTACCTTACTACCCCAGAGAAACACAGGCTGCAAATGGACCAACTGAATTGCTTAGTGTAGCAAAGTCAGCAAACTGAGTACCAATTGGAGGGCTCTGTCTGGATCTTGGCAGCCATGAGATTCATAGTGGGCATTTTCCCGTAGTGTTTGTCCATTTTCTCTGATATTTTAAAAATAAAAGATTTCCTTCCCGTATCCCGTACAGGAATCCCTGTAGATCTGGGAGCACTGCATCCTCAGTGAGTGCAGATCCAAAACTGAACTGGCAAAAATGACAGCATTGATGACTGAAACTGTTTGTTATATTGGCAGCTGTTATACTTGCTTTTGGGATTGCAGAAGTGGTGATTTCTCCTGATTTTTAATTTTACTCATCTCACTAAGCTCTGTGTCCTAGGTCCATCGGTTCTAGGAACATCACAATCTACATTGCTTGAGTACAGTGTTACAGTTTTAATAAGTGCTGCAAGTACATAATTATAACAACAAGTCTGTATAAAAAATACTTTTTTTTAACTGAGTGGAGCTGTAATCTGTAGCGTATTGGGACACAAAAGGACGACTTTTGAACTGGGTAGATCTATAAATTGAAGTAAGCTTTTCAGTATTGGTACATAGAGGTCTGTGTTAAATGGATGACTTTTTCAACAGTTCAGAATTGTAATGTGCAGCAAGAGTATAAGCACTGAGCTGCACAGTCCAATTCCAGGAGAACAGTGCAATAAACTGTAAAATGTTTTTGGCAAGTGCTGCTTCCAGTGTGATTGCTTCAGTAAACTGCCTTTGCTATTGCATTTTTGATTGTCACCATCATTATAGACAGTTTATATATTTTCTTGTGCTTCTGTGTTTTCTTGAGCTCATTTAGTGTTCTCATGCAAGCACCATAACACTGATCACCAAAGTATGCTTAGATGTGCATGAATAAAGGGACATGGTGCACTGAATTGTTTCTCCAGCTTGCCAGCTCCTTGCTAAGTTTATAAATGAATGCAATAAAATCAGTTATGTACTGTACATAGTTATACTGTACATGGTTTACAGTGTATCTCAAAATTAAAAACACTTAGTTTTTTAACATTTTAACACACAGTCTTTAGTTATAATTAGGATTATAGCATCATTGTATGTGCTCCGGAGCATCAGCAAAAGAAGAGACTGCAGCTGCCATCCTCTTCTGACACTGTGGTGCCAATGTACGGCTTCTATGGTGTTATATTGCAAAGTGTGCTAGTCAGTTCGGCATACTTAGGGAATAATATCTGAACCAAAATATGGGCTACACAGCAATGAATGCAGGGAGTCTACACAATGCACCATGACATCGGTAAGGCATGGGAGACAGTATAGTGCAGCATCTTTTGTATTTGCTGTACACTTTACGCATGTGCATCAGAGATCCACTGTAATGGAAAAATGGGAAAACGCAAACGACTTGACACAGACCGAAGTGGTAATGAAGTATGGTGACATAAGTGAGGAAGGGTGGTTCAAATGCAGCCTAACACTTGAGTACCTACTGCAAGGATATGTCCCTTTTTGTAGTGGACCAATCAAATGGCACTTAGGCTATCTAAACATAAATGCGGTCTCTTTCTCCATGAGAAGGGTATTGGCAGTGTCATTTTTAACCTTGGGGGGTGGGGGACGATCACCAACTGTACTGTGTATTTTTTGCTCAATTCATAATGCACCTGGAGGCATCATGTAGCAGCAATAAGCCAATGCCAGGATGGTATTACAGATGCTTATGTAGACACTAATGACAGCTGCAGTCTGTATAGTTTCTGAGCACTTAGAGGTAACACAAAGCTAGTGCAATAATTTGTAGTTTTAAATTTATAAAATGCCATAAACAGGGGAACCGGTGACTTCAACACATTACTTGATCACCGATACCTCTAAAGGGGAAAGTACAAGAAGGCCCCCAACCCCCAAACACACACACATACACAGAGAAGAAAGCTATAGCATAGACCAGTTGGCACTAGGGAAAAGATAGACTCAAACAGTAAAAATAATTTACAGATAATAAAAGTTCTATGCTGCAGCATTTTTCTAAGTGTATGTGTGCAGCTGGGGGGTTTGGAGTGGTTGGGGTACAAGGTGCCTGCTTGTAATTTCCACCCTATGCTCCATCAGAGTGAGTGACTGATAAATCAATTGGTGGGAGGTCACTACTAACTGGTTCCAGGTGAGTAATTTGGACAAATTGGAGTTGGACAAATTGTGAGCCATTTATCCTGCTCAAGCAATGCCACCAGATCGAGCCGTGCTCTCAAGTGTCAAGCTGGAGTGGCCAACAACTTGTTAGCATAGGAAAGCAATCCCCAAAAAGAAATATAAAAACCCAGGGTACTATCACTAGCATTTGTGTGGGCACATCGATGCTGGGAGTAACAGAACACACACCATACCTCAATTTTGCACAGTAAAATGACAGCAATGACGGGAACCAAACCGTAGCACTAAGTAGCAAAATATAATATTAACAGTCCGTGTTGCTAAGTCTGCTCTCACTGCTATACTGGAATGGATCGGGACTACTGCTGTGACTGCCTGAGCTACTGCCCACATCATTCTCGCTGCTGTCATAGGGTCATCCCTATGAGGATCTAATATGCAGCGGCTGTCAAACTGTGGCACTATGTCAGTGTCCGAAAGATCACTGTTAGTGCAGGACAACATAATGCTTTCATCGGACCCTGAAAATGAACTGTTTGACATTGCTATTGTCGTGCTGCATGCTGCAACCAAGAGCTCTGTTATCAAGACAGAATTTCTGTGACCGAGAACTAATTTTAATTGCAGAGCACAGATCTCCCTGTGGTGACATTGCAAAGGTAATGAGTGTCAAAGGTCACCAAATACAGGCTCCAATAAACAAAATGACACTTCCTGGTTTGTGAGGGTGAAAACCTGATTTAATTTGCTAAAATAGGCTATGCATCTATCAAAATACATTGCAAATCAGTTCTATATGCAGTCACCTTGTAGTATATGCGTTCATATATCAAAACTTGGTAAATCGCTTTAAGGATATTGTACAACTGAGGAGCCCTGTGCTTGAATGACCTCTGACCCATTGTGGTCCTGCATCTGGGGACCTGGAAGGTTTGATATAGAGCACTGTGTGTAAGCTGGGTATTGCTGTTGGCAGTAAGGAGCTTTGCCACTCCTGATGGCATGAGCCCAAGGAGAACTTTTTTCGGTTAACAAGCAGGTCTGGTATTATATTCTACTGAGGAGTGGTAGCCATCCGGCCTGACCGTACAGATAACAGGTATGTGTTATTCAGGTGGCACCCATTAGAAGCCTACAGGCCTTGTTGAGTGTCACCGATATCCTCTGGAGGGCAGTAGGGGAAGCAGAGCCATAGATGACTAGACCATAGTCGACAATGGAGGTGATGGAGCTGTAGATGGCCAGTCTAAGGGCATCAGTGGTCATGCAGTGTTTGTGCTTGTGGAGCAGGCCAATCCGTATGTTTGCGGCCTTAGCTACATTGCCAATGTGCCGCGTGTAAGAAAGGGAACTATCAAGGTGATGCTGAGATATTTAAAATCAGGAACATGTTCAAGTGAAACATAGAAACATAGACTTTGCCGGCAGATAAGGACCACTTGGCCCACCTATTCTGCCCATTTCCCTACCTACTGGATAAGCTGCAGATTCTAGTTAACCAACAGCCTACTTACTGCCACCCCACACTACAATTGCCTTGTATCTGTCCCATGTATGTTTGAATTCCCCCACTGTTTTAGCCCCAACAACCTCCCCAGGAAGGCAATTCCATGCATCAACCACTCTCTCCATGAAAAAAGATTTCCTCACATTACCCCTGAGCCCTCCCCCCTCTGTCTTTAAATTGTGTCCCCTTGTTCTTACACATCTCTTTTTCTGAAAGATGCTACCCTCCTGGACTTTGTTGATTCCCTTGAGGTACTTGAACTTTTCTATCATGCCCCCCGTCCCTCCTTTTATCAAGGGTATACATATTAAGCTCTCTCAGTCTCTCTTCATATGATTTCTGATGCAGACCCTGCACCACTTTAGTTGCCCTCCTCTGGACTGCTTCCATCCTGTCTATGTCCTTGCGTAGATGAGGTCTCCAAAACTGCACACAGTACTCCAGATCGGGTCTCACCAGCTGTCTGTACAGAGAGATAACCACTTCCCTTTTTCTACTTGTGATGCCCCTTCCTATGTATCCCAGTATCCCCCTGGCTCTCCTCACTGACTTCTCATATTGCTTACCCACCTTTAGATCATCCGATATGACTACCCCAAGTCCCGTTCTATTTTGTTGTTGTTAGTACCTCCTGCTATTGTGTACTCTTCTCCTGGGTTTTGTTTACCAGGTGCATTACTTTGCACTTCTTTGCATTGAATCTAAGTTGCCATATGTCTGACCATTCCTCCAACATTGCCAAGTCCCTTCTCATCCTTTCTACCCCCTTGTGTATCAACTCTGTTACAGATCTTTGTATCACCTGCAAAGAGGCATACCTTTCCCTCCAGACCCTCTGCAATTTCACCTATAAAGATGTTAAAGAGGACTGGACCCAGTACCAGCCCTGAGGTACTCCACTAGTGACCCCCCTTTCTTCGGAATGTGTGCCATTCACTATTGCCTTCTGTGTCCTGTTGTGCAGACAGTTTGCAACCAGGCTACCACCCTGGGACCCACTCCCAAGCTGGCTAACTTGATTATTAATCTTTTGTGTGGGACTGTGTCAAATGCCTTGCTAAAGTCTAGGTAGGCCGTATCCACAGCCCCTCCCTGGTCTATTACTTTGGTCACCCAATCAAAGAAATCTATTAGATTTGTCTGACATGACCTTCCTGCTGTAAATTCATGCTGCTTTGGGTCCTTTGCCCCGCTGGCCTCTAGGTACTCAACAATTCTTTCTTTCAGAAGTGATTCCATCATTTTCCCTACCACTGAGGTCAAACTTACAGGTCTGTAGTTTCCTGCTTCTGCCTTGCTCCCACTTTTGTGAAGGGGAATCACATCTGCCCTCCTCCAGTCCTCAGGTACCACCCCATCCTCCCATGATTTGTTAAAAAGTGTGGTCAGTGGTGTCACTAGGTCCTCCCTTAGTTCTTTTAGGATTCTGGGGTGAATCCCATCAGGCCCCATTGCTTTGTCCATCTTGAGTTTTAGGAGTTCTTTCAGGACTCTTTCTTCTGTAAATGGACTGGTGTCAACCCCCCTACCCAGAGTGCATCTATTGTGTGGTTTAGGTAACTCCTCCTCATCTTCTTTTGTGAATACTGAGCAAAAAGTATTCATTCAGTATCTCTGCCTTTTCACTGTCTCCCTCTGCCCACCTCCCCTCTCCCTTATTAATCTTCACTATTCCTCCCTTACCCTTTCTATGCTGCCTAATGTACCTATAAAAGGTTTTATCCCCCTTCTTAACTGACTTGGCTATTTTATCCTCAGTTTGAGCTTTTGCTATTCTGACTGCCTTCCCCACTTCTTTCTGCTTTAATTGATACAGTTCCCTGTCGTGCTCCTTCTGTGATGCCTTATACTTTTTGAATGCAGCCTTTTTCTCCTTAACCTTCCCTGCCACCTCTTTTGAGAACCATAGTGGTTTTAACTCCGCTTTGTTTTCTTTATCTGTTTCACACAAAGGCTTGTTGCCTCTCTGATGGCAGTTTTGATTTTTCTCCATTGTTCTTCCACCCCTCCTTTTTGCCCATTTGCCAGTGTATTCCTCAGGTATTCACCCATTTTTCCAAAGTCAGCCCTTCTAAAGTCCAGTATGCTTATTTTTGTATGGCTTGCCCTCCATGGTTGTGCTTATTGTGAAGCACACTGTGCAGTGGTCGCTTGTTGCCAGATTTCTACCGACTTCTAAATTTGTGATCCTCTCTCCATTTGAGAGTACCAGGTCTAGTATTGCTTCCTCCCAAGTGGGTTCCAACACTAGCTGTCTAAGGCCTGCCCCCTGCAGGGCATCGAGAATGACCCTGCTCTTGGATGTGGCTGCAGTACATGTCATCCAGTTAACATCTGGCATATTTGGGTCCCCCATTAACAGTATCTCCCCTTTTTCAGCCATTTTGAGAATGTCCTCTATAATTTTCTTGTCCATTTCTTCCCCTTGAGATGGGGGTCTATATACAACCCCTGTGCGGATTGTGATGCCATTCCCTGTCTCCAAGGTGACCCAGAGTGCCTCTTGTCCTCCCCCTTTACTTTTTAGTTCTGTAGCTTTGATCTCTTCCCTTATGTATAGAGCTACTCCACCTCCTCTTTTCCCCTCCCTGTCCCTTCTGTAGACTGTGTACCCCGGTATATTGATATCCCAGTCATGGTTCCCCATGTACCATGTTTCTCTGACTGCCACAATATTCAAGTGTTCATCTTCCATCAAGGCTACTAGCTCAGGAAGCTTGTTTCCCAGACTACGGGCATTGGTACTCATTGCCCTCCATTTAATGTTGGCTTTATCCTTTTTCCCACCATGCCTGCTCTTTTTGCCCTTGTCTATTTTTCCATTTACCCCTGTCCTGCTGTACCTCAGTGTTTACCTTACTACCCATCATGTTTTGTGGGGGGGAGGCTTGAAATTTCCTGCCTCTTATTAGCACCTCCCCCCATGGCTAGTTTAAAAGCTTGCCAAGGAAGCATTTAAACCTGTCACTTAGGATCTTGGTTCCCTTCATGGACAGATGCAGACCATTGTGCCAGTATAAACCTTCATCTCTCCATGTGTACCCCCAGTCCCCAATGAAGCCAAAGCCCTGTGCTCTGCACCAGTTTTGCAACCATTCATTAAACTGCATGGTGTGTAGTACCCTAGCCTCACCCCTGCCATGGACTGGCAGCACCTCTGAGAAGGTAACTGTGCTTGCTACCTCTCCGAGGCCCTTCCCCAACTCCACAATTTCATCCTGCACTGCACTGATCCCATGCTTAGCTAGGTCATTTGTCCCAAGGTGGACAATGATATCTAGTTCCCTCTCCTGTGATGCTGCTTCTGCAACCCTGAGGATTCGCTTCTTGTCCCTCCAAGCCATGACCAGGCAGGCACCTTACTTCCCTCTCCTCTCCCTTCCCCAGGTCTGCCTCTCTAACAATTGAGTGCCCTATCAGAAGCTGTTACCTTCCCCAGTGTTGTCCCTTGCCACCCTTCTGTGGGTCTCCCTTGTGGGTATCCTCAGCATTCTTCTTGGTCTCCACTGAGGGTGCCATCATAGAGGAACCTTGCTCTGCCAGACTGGCATATGGTTTGTGTAGAGGTACAACTAGGGGGCTTCACCTCTGTTCCATCATCCATACCCTCCCATAACCCACTGTGGTCCACCTGCTCTTCATACTTGGCAGCCTCTGTGGCAGTGGTGCTCTTTGGGTGGGGGAGGCCTCCTTAGTCCTTGCCAGTTCAGCCTGGAGGTGGGCTACCTCCTCCCTCAGAGCTGACAGTTGCCTGCAAATAGGACAGCAACGCAGTTTCCAGAATGTCTCCCGGAAAACTGCTGCCCCACAGCCAGTGCATTGCACCACTCCCCACATGTCCCTCTCCCTTATAATATACAATATGTAATATATATATATTTTTTTCTTCCTTTGTGTGGTGTATTCTCACCCTTTATGCACTGTGCTGGGTTATTAAGAATATGACAGTTCTGCCCCAAGACTTGTTGAGGAAGTGATATCAGAACCTTGGCTATAAAGGAAACGTCATGCCTGGGGGGGTGGAGTGAAGGGAAGGATGGGTGGGTAGTCCACAACCACTGGTGACTGTTAGAAACAATCAAATACACCACTGCTCCACCACCCTGGTGAGTACTGCCCTTTATAGTAATTCAGCTAATCTCCAGTAACTGATTTGTCAACTATTTAAAAGTAATTTGATGCAAACTGTTACAGAATACTAGTAGACAGTCCAGTTTGCCACAAAGGAAAATCAAATATGCAGTTATTTCAACCCTTACAAAGTTGCTCACAAGATAAGTAGTTTTGAAACCCCCCCTTCATGATTTAAAAACGAAATTAAACACAAAGCAATACCAATGTAAGACTGTAAAGTAAGGAAAACTTCCCTCAGATGTAAGTAAGAGAGATCAGTTGCAGATTTCTAGTCCAATATAGTATATCCCATGCAGCTTCTCAGTTGTTTCAAAGCACAGCATGTTACACCACTTGAAGAGATGGGCTTCTGTCTGAAACAGGATCACTCCAGTAGTTTATAGTAATTAATCAATGCTAGAATAGTCCTCCACCCAAAACAATTGGCTATGATGCAAGGTCTCCCTGACTAGTGAAGACAATTTCCCCCACCTGAGGCTGTGTCTGGCATCAAATTACAAACTGCAGCCTTTGCTATTCAAAGTACACAGCTACTACAAGTAAGTTATTTCCAACTATATTAATGTAATGTAAACTGTCAGAATACTAGCAGACAGTCCAGATAGCCACAAAGGAAAATCAAATATGCAGTTATTCAACCCTTCTGAAGTTGCTCACAAGATAAGTAGTTTTGAAAACCCCCTTCCTGATTTAAAAACGAAATTAAACACAAAGCAATACCAATGTAAGACTGTAAAGTAAGGAAAACTTCCCTCAGATGTAAGTAAGAGAGATCAGTTGCATATTTCAAGTCCAATATAGTATATCTCATGCAGCTTCTCAGTTGTTTCAAAGCACAGCCTGTTACACCACTTGAAGATATGGTTCATGATGGTGAGCGACAGAGGTTTATACTTGCTCCATGCGTTGCAGAATGTCATGACCTTAGTTTTGCTGTAGTTCAGGACGAGTTTATTTGAACTAAACCACTCTTCAGCATGCCTGAAATCACACTGCAACTGACTCTCAAGTTGTTTAGAGTCTTGGTTGCTAGCAAATAGTACTGCATCATCCACATAGATTAATATTCTGTGTTGGCAGATGCTAGGGAGACTGTTCAGGAAGAGAAAAAAGAGTAATGGCCCCAGTATAGACCCCTGCAGGACACCTGAGAGGACTGGTTTTGCATCAGAGGTGATGCCAGCAATCCTAACACGTTTGACCCTTCCTCCGAGGTAGCTAGCAAATCAGGGCACTGCATCCTTGGAGTGCCCGAGAGTGCTCAGTTGCCTAAGTAGGAGTGGGTGGTTAACAGTATCAAAGGCCTTTGTCAGGTCAATGAATACTCCCCACAGATTCCTTGGTTGAGGGTGTCATGGATGAATCCAGTAAATTCCTAACAGTGCTGTAGTGGTACTATGCCCTTTTCAGAAGCCATGCTGTTCTGGACACTGTATTTCATATTTGTCCAGGAACTTGACAAGCTGGTCTGAGACTATTTATTTCAGAGCTTTAGATAAGTGGGGGGAGGATGGAGATGGGCCTGTAGTTGGTGTGCAGTGACTTGTCTCCACTTTTGTGTACAGGTGTGATAGTCACCTGTTTCCAGAGTGATGGGAATTGACCCAATCTTAAGGAAAGGTTGAAGATCTTTGTCTGGGGTTCAAGGATTTCATCTAAGACTAGTACAAGCAACTTCAGGTCGAGTGAGTCACCACTGTAGCCAGTTTTGCGGAAGGCCCTGCATATATAGGTTCTGGCTAAGTGCATTGGGATCTCTTTGAAAAAGAACTGTGGAGCTCTGTGTACTTGGGAAGCAGTGTCAAAGGGGGAATTGGTGGTGGGGGCATTGAAAAAACCTGGTGGAAGGACACTGCCAAGGTTGGAGAACGCATTGTTAAACATATTGGAGATGGTACCTAGGTATAGCGTAGGTGTTCCATCAATGTTGAGCAAGGTGGGTGGTGCCTTAGTATCCTTGCCTGTGAGGTCCTTCAAGTTATTCCAAAATTTTTCCCATCACCCCAGGAGTTGGAGAATGCCTCCCTAAAACATTTGCTTTTAGCCTTCCGTATAGCTCGGGTACAGCCATTTCTTGCAGATTTGTATTTTTGAATGTCCCCTTGTGCTGATGTGGCTCAAGCACAGTGCTAGAGGTGGTCCCTTCGTCCGAGCCGTGCTACAAGCTCGGAGGTTATCCAAGGGTTAGACCTGCCTTTGACCTTCATCTTTTGAAGTGGTGCATGGATATCACAGGCCACCGTAAAGCAGCTGATGAACAGTCCCAAGGCTTTGTTTGTATCATTGGATGAGTCAATTATCGACCAGTCCAGCCTGATTGGATGTGATTTTAGCAGCTGAAGGTGGCCCTGCCTGAGTATTCCGGTGTGTATTATTTTAGGAGGAGGCTTGGCAAATTTTTAGCCCATGAGCAGATAACAGGTGAGTGGTCACTTAAAGTATCAAGGAGTACAGACACCTTAGAGATTCTTTTGGGGCAGTTTGACAGTATCCAATCAAGTAGAGCGTAGGTCCCCATCCTATAGTTGCACCTAGTGGGGGTGAGGACAAGCTGTGTGAGGTGTTGTGCCATGACAGCATCCTTGTAGATGCAGGCCTCAGATGAAAGCCAGTTAATGTTAAAATCACCCAGAATTATGGTCTCTGAATTATGGTGTAGTCCCATGAGGAATTCCATGATGCTGTTGAAACCATTGGCCTGGTCCTTTGGGGGTATGTATACAGAGGCTATAGAGAGATTTTTATCATGGGCCCCTAGGAGAATTTTGATGGTGAGGACATGAGATGGGGATCCTGGGTTAGAAAATGGGATGACATGTCCCATGAGGGTGTCTCTCAGGTAGATGGCACAGCCACCACTCCGTTCCGAAATCCTGTCCTGCCTGAAGATAGAGCATCCGGAAACTGCGACCGCAGTGTCAGGGATCTTAGGGTTTCTCAACAACAGACAGGATGTCAAGATTGTGTTGTTGAATTCAGGTTTGGAGGTTATCAAGTTTACTGAGGAGGCTACAGGCATTGATTGACACCAACGTGAGGGACCCCACCCTCCTATTCTGGGGGTGTACGATCTGCCTAACCGGTCCAGGGTTGGGGTGTACTTTTCCAGAGAGCAGAAGTAGCATAAAAAGAATTCTCAGGAGAGAGGTTTTAAGTATTTTGAAAGCTTGCTTTCTTGTTTGTTAGGCATCTGTGGACCTTGGTGCTACGGTACCAGGCTTGTCCAGCCTTGTTGCAGAGAACTGCTAACACTTGTAGGTTCCTCGGAAGGCTAAACTCTTGTAACTTCAGAAGGTAACCAGTGTGCCAGATAGGGGTGCAGTTGGCCATGGTATCATTGTATTGGATCCCCATGGTCATATCCAGTGCGTAATGCAGGCAGAGGGTGGCATTGGCTGGCATGTAGATTGAGAGGAGGTGACCTCAAGAGAAATGGGACAATGCAGCACTATCATCACCACTACTAGCAATGTGGAATGCAGGTTTAAAGCAGCCGTGATTTGTTTTTTAGGAAGGAGACACAGTTTGGCTGAGGGTGGGCATAGTTAAATGCTAAAATAATAGTTTGTCAATTGAATGATACCTGGTGGTTAAGTCACAAGCCAAAAGAAATGATCAACAGCTGAGGTCCAGAGTCACAGAATATGTTAAAATTCCTGAAGGTGATTAACTGGGAATGCTGTCCCTTAAACTTGTGTTTTAGTATACAACTGAGAGTTATTGCTAATCCTTTAAAAATTACTTGCTGTAAAATATTTATGGGTATCTTTCCATTCCGACACATCTGTTTGATGGGGTTTGAAAATGGAAATTATAGTGTCTCTTTACATTGTTTCATGCCACACAGTTTTGCATGGCTGCTCCTGGCAAGGTAAAATACAGTGAGGCCCACATTATTGATATTGCTGCCACCTTTAGATTGCCATGACTGTTGTAGGGACAGGCAGTTTGGTAATTTTGTTACTTTAGAAAGGTAAAGGTAGTGGGATTTACTTTTTGGCTTCAACTCATTACTTCTTTTAAACAAATAGATCTAAAGTGCCCCATACTGAGGTGGTGCTCAATAAAATGTTGGAAATGTTCTTAACTCTTTACTTAAAGGGACAGTAAACATTGCAGGGGTCACTCAAATTGTGAAAGCCCATAAAAAAGATCTTTCAAATGAGTGCTGAGCCTGTAGGTGTCAGGAGTCCTGACTTATGAATACCTAACTCTTCTGTAAATCAAACTAAGGCAGCAGTCATTTCATTGAATCATGAGACCAACAGTGATGTCACTGAGGGGCAAGCTGTAATTAACAGCATGCAGCTTGCCCCTCAGTGACATCACTTCCTGTTTTAAAATGGCTGCTGCCTTATTTTGATTTACAGATTAATAAGATAGTCATATCTCAGGACTCCTGATACCTACAAGGAAGTCCAGTGCCTTGTCTGAATTTTCTTTTCATGGGCTTTCACAATAGGAGAGACCCCTGCAATGTTTACTGTCCCTTTAAGTGTTCATTGTAGATATGGCGAATTATCTGTTTCACACTGTGTATCCAAACTGTGAAATTTGGTATCACTTTTATCAGGTGCTTCCACCTACATTAGGAACAGTACAGTTTTACAGCAGGAATTGCAATATATCATAGTTATTTATGTATTTATTTCAGATGTGTCCGGGGTGGAAGATAGCATGACTGGAGGAGAAAAATAAATAGTAATTAACAATATTACAAAATAAAAGTCACATACTGCAATGCACTACATCAAAGGAGCATAGTCTTAAACACTGCAAGCCAATGCAGTATAAGTTCCTACATGTGCATTCCATATACATACTTATTGATAGTCTCCTTGTTGTATACTGTGCCTGTGTTTTGTTTTATGTTCATATTTTCATATTTCATAGTCACTGACATTTATTTTAAATTTTATTTAAAAGTTTCACCAGGAAAGGTACACTGAGCAATCTGCTCATTTCCAGATGTGTCCTGGGGGAGGGGGAGGTGAATAACAATAACAAAGACATGATACATAGGTAATAATAGATACATTCTCAATATAACAAATATATTACATGATAAGCATTACAGAATTGCAAGTACTTAGCTGATTGGTGAAATACAACAGAAATAGCAGAGAAGTTGATACAAGGGATTCAGAAGTCAGGCTATGACTAGTACTTGGTAAGGCAGTTGGGAGGGGAGAATGAGAGATCGGATGAGAAAGGGGGAAAAGGGAGAGGTAAAGGTTGAGAGCTGGTTGGGGGGGTGGCCAAAAATTAACAGCGGTTACAGGTAGAGGAGATGAGGTCTCGAAAGAGGGTGGAGAGGATATGAGAGGGGGAGGCATTATAGATAGTATGGGGGAGGGTGTTCCAGTATTTGGGAAATGGTAGCAGAAAGCAGCTTGGCTAGCAGATGTCAAAGTGGAGGGTATAGCCAAGGTATGAGCACTGGTGCTCCTAAGGGAGTGGGAGGAGGGAGGAGGTAGGAAAAGAGAGGCTGAGATGTATGTGTGGGGGGCCAAACCAGAATTTATTTATTAAATTTTGATTACCGGGTAGGCCCACTGAGCCCTGAAGGTCCCTTTTTCAGGGGCGACCCGGGATACAGTAAAGATGACAGGTGTAAGGTACAACTTGTAACAGGAGAGTACAATTGCTAACCAGGTTACAGTAAAAGCAGTTAAACAGTCAAATAGTGAGTCAGAAAGTAAGAAACATATATGACATAAAAGTAGTGACTGACTGAGACAAGGCCAAGCCTTACAGTCTGTTTGGGTGACAAAGGGATGTGGTAGGCATTGGTTGTTGGATAGGGGGAAGACTAACCTATTCCTAGACAGTGACAAGTGCTGGTCTCAATCATGTGGGCTTTGAGCCTAGTACGAAAGATCGGTAGAGAGGGGGCTTCCTGTACAGAAGGTGGAAGATTATTCCACAGGTAGGGGGCTGTACAGGAGAAGGATCTGCCACCGGCAGTTGTCCTGACTCTGGGGGTTTCGAGTAGAGTCTGACCAGAGGTCCTGAACATACAAGCATTATGCTTGAGTGAGAGAGTCGCTTTTAGGCTAGGGGGAGCAGCTGGGCTCAGTAATTTGAATGAAAGGCAGGGTAGGGGTACTGAAGTCTAAAAGCAAAGGAAGGCCACTGCAGTTGGGCAAGCATGTCGCAGGGGTGGCTTCTTGGGTGGTTCTGGGTAGCAAACCGCACAACCTTGTTATACAGAACCTGTAGCTGGTTGAGCTCTTGCTTAGGCATACCCTGTAGTACTAGGGCAGTGTAAGTAAGTGTTGGGAGCAGGACACTGGAGGCAATTGCCCACCTAGCCCCTGGGATGAATTGGGTCTTTTAGCCAGTACAAGATGTCAAGTTTACAGTGGACGGTCCTTGTTAGTTGGTTTACGTGAGACTTGAAGGTGAGGCCTTGGTCAATTTTTATCCCAAGGTATTGTATGGTGTCTGCCACATCTATACTTTTTCCTGCTAGAGAGGTTAGCTGTAGGAGTTTGGACCTGTTCTGCCCAAGCGATCTTGGACCAAACAGCATAGCTTTCATTTTGCCTGCATTGAGGACCATTCTGTTGGATATAAGCCAGGTCTCCAATGCATTTAGGTCAGCTTGGAGAAGCGAACCTAGTTCCGGCAGATTTTCCATAGAGCGGTAGATTACTGTGTCATCTGTGTATTGAACAACAGAGCTGTCTCCACAGTGAAGGCTGAGGTCATTTGTAAAGAGAGAGAACAAGAGGGGACCGAGAATTGAGCCCTGAGGTACTCCCTCTTTGATAGGTAGGGGATCCGATTGCACACCCTTCCAGATGACCTTCTGAGAGCGACTCGATAGGTAGCTCTTGAACCACCGAAGAGTGTGGGGATCAAGACCTATTTTGTTAAGCTTAGTCAGCAGGAGGCTGTGGTCCACAAGGTCGAAAGCCTTAGACAGGTCAATGAAGATTGCACCTGTCAGCTTACCTGTGTCCCTAGCTTCAAGGATGTCCACTGTTAGATTGGTGAGGGCAGAATCAGTGCCATGGTTTGTCTGGAAACCTTGCTGGGAGTGGGTAAGGAGCTGGTGGGACTCCATGTAGTCCCTCAGTTGCCCATAAACTAGCCTTTCCTGCAATTTCGCAAGAATGTATAGCAGGGAGATTGGCCTGTAGTTGCTGATAAGTTCCCTTGTGCCACCCTTGTGAATGGGGACCACATTAGCCTGCTTCCAATGGTGAAGAACAGTTCCTTCCAGTAGGGATCTGTTGATAAGCCAGGTCAGAGGTCTGGCAAGGGACTGGGCTCCTTCCATTAGTAACCTGGGGCTGATACCATCCGAACCTCCTAAGCCTTTGATTTTAAGAGCCTTAAGAAGAGGGAGGACCTCTTTGGCCTTGACAAGTCTCAGATGAAATTGGGGTCTATTTAGGCAGCAGGGTTCATCAATAATTGATGCTGGTGTGGAAGGAGGTAGGCCATTCTTGTATTCTTCGAGGTTAGTAAAATGGCAGTTTATTTCTGAGGCGATTGTTTGACAATCACTCTCAAGCTGTCCGTTTATCTCAATTTGGCCCAATTTACTTAAAAGGTTGACACAGTGGGCTCGACATTTGTCCTCAAGAGAGGGAAGAGACAGAGACTGATACAGAGAACAGTCATGAGTGTGAGGGGGACAGTCAAGCGTAAAGCAGCAGAAAGAATAGAAGAGAATATCCAGTCTGGCTAGAGAAGTACCAGGGGCAGTACTGTAGACCACGTCACCATAGTCAAAGATTGGGAGGATCATTCTCAAGATAACTGCATGGTGTGCGGGCAGTGGGATGCAGTCATGGTTTCTGTACAAGGCACCCAGCTAGGGGTGCAATGTTTTGACAATGGCATCCATGTTGCTAGAGAAATTGAGATGTTGGTCGAGCCATATCCCAAGATACCTGAAGGAGGTGACATCTTCCAGTGGGGCCCATCTAAGGTGTGGAAAGAAGGGATGGATGGGAGCAGGGCTCCAGATAAGGTGAGTACTAATCAGTTTTACTCGCCTAATTTTAGGAAATACTCTTAGGAAATTTTTTAATGAGTACCAGTACTCCCCCATCATTTGTAAATGCACCACATTCCACAAAATATTGCTTCATACCATAACTGGTGATAATTGGTGATTCAAAAGGAACAGTTTTTTTCAGCTTTACAGCATTTGTACACATCCCAGTTTTGTTTTACTGACAATATTTTAAAACTGGTGAGTAAATTATTCCTACCTGCTAGCATTATCTGGAGCATTGTTGGCACCTGATCAATTCTCATCTGGAAGAAAACTACATTGTTATGGGAGGCAGAATAGAGAGGCTATCAGCCTCCCCCCAAGACATGGCAATCATTAAGGGAACAGTTAGCAGCAGGAAGGGGTTGGAAATCGAAAGGGGGTGGATGGGGATAGATGTTGGAGGGCTTTGGTTGCAAATGCCAGGAGCCTGGGGAATAAAATTGGAGAACTGGAGGCCACCATGATGGAGGAGAACCTAGACATTGTAGCAGTGAGTGAGACTTGTGGAATGAACACCACACCTGGGAGACGGTGATCCCAGGGTATTGGTTGTTTAGGAAGGTTTGGGAGGAGAGGAGGGGTGGAATTATATGTCAGGGAAGAGATTGGGGCCATGGAAGGGCAGGAAGAGGAGGGGAAAACAGAGAAAATGTGGGTCACCCTAGACAGGGGAAAGGGGGAAAACCTGTGTGTTGGGGTAGTTAACAGACCTTCTATGTAAGAGAAGGAAGGGAATAGGCACTTTGTAGAATCAGTAGTGAGAATGGCACAGAAAGGAGAAATTGTTCTGGTGGGGGACTTAAACCTCCCGGACATCAGCTGAGAGACCCAGACAGCAGTCTCTTCAAGGAGCAGGGGCATCTTAGAGGCTCTGCAGGGCATATTCCTACAGCAAAGAGGTCAGGGAGCCCGCTAGGGGTGGGGATCTATTGGACATAGTTCTCAGAAATGGGGACAGTGTGGAGGTGGGGGAAGAGTAAGAAACCAATGACCACAGGACTGTCAGGTTCAGGGTGAGAACGGGAAGGGACAGGAATAAGATGAAAACCAAGGTAATGGATTTCAGGAGGGCAGACTTTAATGGAATGAGGAAGGTAGTTAGTGAAGAAATGTTGAGGATAGGGAATGTACAGGGGGTGGAAGAATTATGGGCAGCTATCAAGAAAGGGGTACATAAAGCCATGGACACATGCATTAGAAGAATAAGGAAGATCAGAAGACAGAATAGACCTCTATGGTTTACTAGAGAGGTGTCGTTAGGGGTCAAGGAGAAGATTCAAGAGGTACAGGATGACACAAAAGGATGAGGATAGGGAGACCTATAGGGAAAAAAGGAGGGAGGTAAAGCAAAAGATAAGGAGAGCTAAAGAGGCCACTGAGGAGAGCATAGCAAAACAGTCAAGGAGGGGGGATAAAAGCTTCTTCAGGTATGTTGGAGAAATGAGGAGGGCACACCAAGGAATTGGAAGGCTAAGGGGGGAAAGTCAAACAATACTGGAAGGGGATTTTGAAAAAGCAGAGGCATTAAATAGCTACTTCGGTTCAGTCTTCATGAAGGAGAGCGAGGGCAGGGGGCCAGGATGGGATGGGAAGGGAGACAACCACAGGCAGATGGATATGATGGAATTCACAGCTGATGGAGTAAGGGAAGAGCTGGGTAGACTTAGGGTGGACAAGGCAATGGGGCCTGATGGAATGCACCCACAGGAACTCAAGGAGCTGAGGGAAGAACTGGCGCCACATCTGGCGAGACTGTTTAACTTGTCCTTGGTCATAGGTGTGGTGCCAATGAACTGGAAGAGGGTGGAGGTGATTGCACTACGGAAGGAAGGAAGGAAGGAAGGAAGGAAGGAAGGAAGGAAGGAAGGAAGGAAGGAAGGAAGGAAGGAAGGAAGGGGTCAAAAACTACTGTCCTGTTAGTCTCACCTTGGTGGCGGGGAAGGTAATGGAAACATTACTTAAGATTAGATTGATAGAATATATGGAGATTAATGGCATGCAGGATGACAGACAGCATTTCTTCACCAAGAGAAGGTCCTGCCAGACTAACCTGACAGAGTTTTTCAATGGGGTGACACAGATAGTGGACCAGGGAGGAGTGGTGGACATGGCCTATCTGGATTTCAATAAGGCCTTAGACACCATTCTGCATAGGAGGCTGGTGAATAAGCTGGAAAGGCTAGGGGTGGACCATAGGATCACCAGGTGGGTAGAGAACTGGCTGATGGGAAGGAGTCAAACCTAGTGGGGTGGAAGCCATGAGGCAGGACCTGTAGAGGCAGGAGAAGTGGTCGGAGACTTGGCAATTAAAGTTTAATGCACAAAAGTGCTCAGTGATGCACCTGGGGAGGAAGAACAAAAGGGAAACTTACTCCCTTGGGGGGTGGTGATCAAGGAGAAGGAAACGTAATAGGACCTAGGGATTATGGTATCAAGTGATCTAAAGGTAGGCAACCAGTGTAGCAAGGCAAATGGTATGCTGGCCTGCATTACGAGGGGTTTTACTAGCAGGAAGAGGGAGGTGCTAAAGCCATTGTACAGAACTATGTTAATGCCGCACCTGGAGTATGGGGTGCAATTCTGGAGGCCTCACTTACGCAGGGATATTGAGATGATGGAGATGGTCCAGCGAAGGGCAACCAAAATGGTTCGCAGGATGTACCATATGAGCAAAGATGGAGAGAGCTGAATTTGTACCCTCTGGAGACTAGGAGGGAAAGTGGGGACATGATTGAGACTTTTAAATATTTGAAGGGAATAAATAAGGTGAAGGGTGGTAGCTTGTTCAAATTGAAGAAGGGAGTGAACAGGAGGGGACATAGCCTCAAACTGGAAGGTGGGAAATACAGAGGTAATGTCAGGGGGCAGTTCTTCATGGAGCAGGGGTGTAGCCAGGGATTTCAGAGCTGCACACCAAGTGGACTCACTGCTATCCCTCTCCCCATTGTTAGGGTGAGCTACCCCACCCCGGGGTGTAGCCAGACAATATACAAATGTACACCAGGACCGTGTTTGTTGCCTCTTGTGGCACAATAAATACAACTTTTGTAGCTCATGACAATGATTGTTGCCATGCATGGGTAAATACAAACACCATGCATTGCTCCCTAAGACACCCACATACCAGCCCAGAGCTTGTAAAGTTGTATTGTCCTTGGGATACAAAGACAGTATAAGTGACCAGTCCTTCTAGTTTCGATTCCTATGAATAAAATTACAGAAAGGTTCATTATTTTCTTTGTTAGTATTCATGGAAAAAGGAAACAGTTCAGATCCTATTTGCTACCTCCCTTAAATAAAATTGCACACCATGGAGTGCTTGGAGTATGCCTGCCTACACCCATGTCATGGAGAGGGTGATGGAGGCCTGGAACCAGCTGCCTGAGGGGGTAGTGGGAGCCAAAATGGTGGAGGGATTCAAGAGATCCTGGGACAGATATAAAGGGTTGGGAAACAAGGTCGAAGTATAAGGAGGGGGGGTATGGTATTGGGCAGACTAGACAGCGTGTGGCCTTTTTCTGCTGTCACATTTCTGTGTAATCTGTGTAATCTGTTACATTGGCTTGCATGTATGTGCAAGCAACAGTTTGTGGTAGTGACACTGTACTAGCATTTCAAAGCTGTGTCAGTGTTGTGGTGAATCCAGAGGATGCTTTAGCCAGTGTGTCCCTCAGCCACCAATCAGTGAGCACGCTGCTGATGACAGCAGTTTCAGAGAGTACCACCAACTTGAAAGAAATCCACCGCTGCAATAAGAAACAAGATCGTCATTGCAGCAGCAGATCTGACACGCCTCCGTTATGTGCCATTCCTGGTGAAACATTTCAATAAACATAGTGGTGGCTTTTGCCGTCCTCCTGTCACAATCCCTAGAAAGCCAACTTCAGGGGTGCCCAATCCCCCTGTCAGCATGTCCCCTCACCAGTTCGATTTGTTTGCCGATGGGGGTGCCCAATCCCCATCAGCATAATGCCCCCCACCAGTTTTATTTGTTTACTGATGAGGGTGCCCAATCCCTCTTGGCATCAGGCCCCCCCAACACAGACACACTTTTTTGCTCACGGGTGCCAAATCCTCATCGTGGCTTCATAGTCCTCTAAAAAATAGTGGTACACTGGGGCCCACAGCAGAATACCCAAATGTCTTAGTGTCACCTGTAAAACAAAAACCTTCCACTGAAGTTTCTTTCCCCTACCAAAATAAGAAAATGGTCCCTCGTTGTCCGCGATGCCCTCTCCCCAAATCCACACCCTCCCTCTGTGCACCCCACCTCCCCACACCCCTCCCCGTCACCCCATACTTACCTTTGGAGGTTAGCGTGGTGATCTTTGGTGGAGTGGGAACATGTCTGCACTCTTCAAAGCCAACTGCAAACTGAAGAAATGTCAGTAAGCTATATAATGGCATAAATTTCTTCTTAGGTGGATATCTTGGACATTTATTAAACTTTTGGCTCCAAATTTTCAACAGTGCCACTGTTCATGAGATGGGCTCCCAAAAAGCCTATGTTGCAAATTTGGTGAAAAAATAAAAAAAAAAATGACTGTGCTATGAGCTTGCATTGGGCAGTTTCCACGCATGCTTGTAACTTAGAGAATTTTTAATATTTTTCACTCCAGATTTTCAGCATTGCAATTTTTTCACACCTCCTTGTGAACAGTACAGCTGTCATTTTTCACATCCTGCCCGAAATGTTTTTTCGCACATGTGGTATACAATGGCGCAATCACTGTGGGAAATCAATGTTTGGGACAGATTAAGAAAATCACAGTGACACTGTTCATAAGCGGAAGTCTCAAAATGCCTACGTTGAAAAATTGGTGAAAATAAAAATCCAAAAAATGACTATGTCACGAGCGTGGATTGCACTGTTTCCATGCACTCTCGTAACTTTGAGAATTTTTAATATTTTTACTCCATATATCAACATTGCCATTTTTGCACACTTCCTTATGAACAGTACAGCTGTCATTTTTCACATCCTGCCCGAAACGTGTTTTCTCACCTGTAGCGTACAATGGGCACAGTCGCTGTGCAAAATCAACTTTCAGGATAGAATAACAAAATCACAGTGCCACTGTTTATGAGGAGAGGTCCCAAAATGCCCATGTTGAAAATTTGGTAAAATAAATTCCAAAACTGACTGCATTACGGGCGTGGCGTTAGCATTCACGCATCAGAAGTTTGGTAACTTTTTTCACATTTTCTTCCAGATTTTCAACATTGCCATTTTTACACCTCCTCATGAACAATACATCTGTCATTGTTGGCATCCTGCCGGAAATGTGTTTCCAAACCTGTGGCTGCCAATGGAGCAGTTGCTGTGTGAAATCACCTTTCAGGATTGAGTAACAAAGTTATAGCACCACTGTTGATGAGGTGGGGTCCCAAAAAGCCACTGTTGAACATTTGGAGTGAAAATACCAACAAACACCAGGGGCATTAAGGTTTCCAACCATACACCCATCCAGTAGAGACAGACAGGTGTCGGGGACGTAACTTGGGTTCATAGGCCATAATGTTTGCAGAATTCTACCCTTACCCCCCACCCCACCCTACAGTCAATGACAGGCATTGAGATGTGCTTTGGGTTCCATCATCCTAATGTTCACCCCATTCTCCTATATTGCACCCATCTTAGTTTATTTCCTTATGGAATGGGGTGAGCATCAAGGCTGAAGGCCCCAATGCACACTCTGACACCTGTCGCTCTCTGCAGGGTGGGGTGAGGTGGAATGGCATCAGCGTTATGGCTGACCCAAAGCCACACTCCCAATGCCTTTCAGTCTCTGTGGTGGGGGTTGGCATTGCTTCAATACTTCACTGCCATTCCTATCTTGCATTTCTAACTCCTGCACTACCAATGCCAATGTCAGCAAGCCAACATTCGGTATTGACAAATGCTTGTTTTAAAAAATGTACTCCTCACACCACTCCATACATACATTTGTCTGCATCTGAATTTGGTTTTACTCATCTCCCTTTCAAAATGAGGAGTACAGTACTCATCCCAAAAATCTTATCTGGAGCCCTGGATGGGAGCCTAGAAAATCTCTGTCTCATGCCATTGGACATGAAGGTGGTCTTCTTGACATTCAGGAATAGCTAGTTTGAGCATAACTAGAGCTGAACTTGATCAAAGTCGAGCTGGAGTCTGGACGCCATGTTAGCAGTGGAGGGGCCAGAGGTACACAGGACCTTGTCGTATGCATACATGTAAAATGCAGTCTGTAATCTTGAATCATGAAGCCTTTGAAACTAGGGAGTTTTTACAACAATAACTGCTACTTGTATTGATTTGTGGAAAACAGGCATGACCTACCCAATAAATCAGCCAATAGCATAAGGCAACACAAAATGATTAGTTCTAGGTTAGTCCAAAAACTGAATAATGCACTTAATTTTTAAACCTCAAAGCACTGGGTAAAAGACTGCCCAACTCACAGGAAAAATGTGGGGGTTCATGAGGGAATAAGACTTCAGGTCAAATAGCTCGTTCTTGCAGAAATTCATTATTCAGGCATTATTAGGGTTTTTCTTAAAGATATTGGTGCCTATGCATGAATGGGCAGAAAATATGTGCCAGAGGCACATTCCCTTCCTACAGACAGGTACACACAATCTGGTATGCACTGCCAATGGCCACCTGCCTGTGGCTCCACCCTCTTGGCATGCAGTTACGTGGAGGGTGGATGGGGGCAGAGTAACAGACCCAGGTGGGCAGTTAATCAGATGCCCATCCTGGGTTCCAGAGTGGATCCCCTCTGCGGGAAGGTGTGGATACAGGTGCATGCACAGAACACTAAAGCACCTGGCCAATGCACAGTTGGTCCCCATTGTCTAGTGGTCCTCCCTGCCCATTACCTACCCTCGTGGCAGCAAGCCTCGTCTGGCAGACGGATGTTCCTCCCACAGCAGTACCCCTGCCCTGATTCCATATGCCAGCCAATCCCCCAACACACATTTGTATCCTGACCTCATCTGGTACATGAGAACAGTCCCCCAACCACAGCTGTTCCACAGCCCCAGTTCACCTGTCAGTGTCTTCCTTATAACCAGTGCCTCATCCTGGTGTACGCAGCCCAGTACAGCTCAACATGGCCACCCCCGATCCCTGATTATGGCTCCCCTGCCCCCTTGTTGGTGGTCAGTGGCCCCCCTGCCTGTCCTCCATTCGCTGTCCCAATACATGAATGTTATATTCTCTGGTAGTCTAGTAGTCAGTCCCTGTCCCCGAACCCCATCCCAGGATATATTGAATACCGTATCCCTGTTTGCCATATTGCTAGCAGCAGCACACAGTGGTCATGATGGGTAGGTGAGCAAGCAAGCAAGCAAGCAGGCAAAAAAATTTGTGCCCTCAATCCCATATTGCCCATGTCCTTGTTCTGTGGCCCACCCACCCCACAGCCACCAATGTCCAGTGGACAGAGGGAGCGAGCCTGGGAGACAGGAGAGAGGGCTCTGAGTTCTGTTACCCAACCTGCCCTGCCAAACAGAACTGCAACAAAAGACAGTGCACCAGTGACTGCTTGGCATGGCACAGCATGTATTGGGACAACACAGGGCAGAGAGCTGCACTGCACTTGACCACCAGCAGGCAAGGGGAGGTGAGCATCATAGATGACAGGGACAGTATACAACGACTCCTTGGATGTGGCTGTGAGACCATCTCCCAGTTTGATCTCCAGTTCTCTGCAGACCTCCACTGCAACCAGGATGTATAACTAATAATTACAGTCATACATTCTGCTCTAGACTACATAACCCATTTCCAACAGGTTCTCCTCCTCCAGCCAGTCCTTCACTAACTCACAACAGGCAGAAACAGCTGACATCAAAGGTTGATTTGTTTAATATTAAACAATTGGGGCAGTACAGTAGCCAGCTTACAAGTAGTGGCAATTGCATTATTAGGCAAATTATTGTCATTTAGCAGCAAGATGGCACCTTATTGATGGGCATTTATATCTGAAGCCTGCCATGAGGCATACATGTTGAGTGATTGTCAGACACCATGCTGGTGATGAGAGTATTTAGTTGTACTGTACTACCTATCATGGTGGAAGTGGGCATGTATTCCAACCGAGGGCATTTATTGTTACATGATAACCCCCCACCGAAAAAAAAAGATGGAGGCAATTATGCAGCATATACACATTCTGACTGATGGTTCTGTTCATTTATACATTGTAGCAGATGGAGATTGGTCATGAGCACAAATAGAGCGTGAGAGAACAGAGAGGATGAATTAAAAACATACAACCACTAAAATGTAGACCAAGCCCTATTTTGCAGCTGCTGTGTGACACATATTAAAGTTGTCCTGTGTAAATGTTACCTTACCTGATGGAAACATATATTTGTTTTTCTAAGGGGGCAACTTGTCCATGTTTGCCTGAGGTGCCCTACCAGAGATTGCTGTATTTTCCAATGGAGACTGGTGACTGGGGATTGAGGAGGGCAGCACTAGACTTCCAGGGCATGTGATATTCATTTTACAGGATGGCGATGGGGATGGGGAGGGGCTGGGGCCACTGACCACCACTGAGGGGCAGGGAGCTGGGATCAGGGTCAGGGGTGGTCAGTTGTGCTGTATTGGGCTGGATCCACCAGGACTGTTTTGGGGTGCACTTACATGCGGACTGGGTGGGGCACAGATGTGTGTGTGTGTGTGTGTGGGCAGCATTTGGGACTGGAGGGGTTTCTGAGGTTGGGGGTATTTACCTTGTGACAGGACTGGGGGTTCTGTGTGTGTGTGGGGCATAACATGTACAGCAGTTACAGCAGGATCCCCCCACCATATCCAGCAACCTATTATGCCTCCCTGTGTGCAGCATGAATCAGCTTTATGAATGGCGTGTAGTGTGGGCACACCCCCATCTCTGCTCCAAGACCACCCTGGTGCATAGCTACCTTCATGGCTGGAGAATTAGGTGTGCATCTAGCCAATGCACTTTTGGTGAATGCCTCCAGGGATCTGTGGGGCCCCCACTGCACAGCACTCCCTCATATCTATGCCTATGCACCCAGTTTATGCGGCACATTGTCATAGTGCATAGGGCCCATCATGAACAGAATGAACAAAAGAAAAAAAGATAAATTGACATCAATATATAATAGTCTGAGATGAAACAGCCAGCTGTTAGTCTGGCTGTACCCTACAACTCAAAATGTATTTCCCATAGTTTTTTTTATCAATACACTCAAGAAAAAAAAAAATCCCACCAAACTAGTTTCTCTGTGCATCCAGTTTTATCCTGACTCAGTGGTGTGTGTGTGTGTGTGTGTGTGTGTGTGTGTCTGTGTGTCTGTGTGGAGAGAAAGAATATCACACAAAGGATTTAGGCATTTTTTTAACCTGTTTATCCAAGACAACTTAGTTGAAATGCAATATCTCATTTCCAATGAGGTCCTGCTTCTACCCATTTCCACAGCTGAGTTGATTGGCGCACTGGGAGGTTAAGTGACTTGCTCAAGGTCACACAGTGAGTGTTTGATACTTTGTTAGTATCATAAGGAAAGGAAAAACCAACAGACAGTAGTCCCAGACTGGAGTAACAGAGATAGTGGGTAACAAGTATTCTGTTATTTTAAAGACACGAGGTTACCAGCATGTACTCCTTAATATCATATGGCAGCAGTGCAGCACAGCTGTTGCTAATTTGTATAGTAATTATGCCCAAACCATTTTACTTTGAATTAATCGACTGTAAAATAACCTACTGGTCTAAATTACAGTCCCAAACCAGTCCATGGTCCATGTGAATGTCCCTGAAACCAAACGACCTGTATATTAAACATTACAAACTACCTAAAACTTGATCTCCACAACATAGGTTCCGGAACCACCAAACCAATTTAAAAAAATATATAAAAGTCTTCACTGTTCCTGGTCATACTGTATAATTGCCAAGAGACAATCCCTTTCTCTCTAGCATTATGATACAATAATTGCTGGTTTGTTATGATTGCAACCTAAAACTAGTACTGTATAGTCTGTGTAAATCTTTATTACACAGGTCACACAGAGGTGGTTCACGAGAAACCACCAGTGCCGTCACATAATGAGTCACTCTAAGGGAAGAAAAAGTATGGCTTCACGGTGAAAGGGAGTCAGAATGACACACTGACTCAGATAGCCTCGATAAAAATCATTAATTTAATAAATGAAAACAATAATCAAGGATGACCAAGCAGACGCTCCCACATGTCTGATGTTTTGCGCATGCTCCGTCTAGCATGTGTCCTCAGCTGGGAAAGTGGTCATTTGCTATCAGGGCCGCTAACTGGTTAAACAAACTGCCTGATATACTGATAAAGTGTGGAATGTTCCCAAGGTTAATCAGATTAAGAGATCTTTGTGGGCTGCCTTTTGCAGTCCAGTGCAATTGTAACAGTTTTATTTGGTTTCTCACTGTACATAACCTGTGACTTTTTATACAACCATCTGTATCGATTTGTTTCAAAACTGTATGTAATTGATCTGCTTTAAGTGCTTAGTGCCTGACTTGACTGCATTTCCACTGGAACTGTTCATTGTACTTGTAACATTTTTTTGTGACTATGTATTTGACATGGGACCTTTATAAATAAGCACTTGTGCTCAAAGGTTATCTCTGAAGTTTTCAACAAATAAATAAACTGGAGCCCTCCTACTATGTTGCAGTAAACAATAAGTAAAAGAAATGTTTCTACACGCAGTGTGCAAATTGGGACTAGCCCCACGCTTGGATGTGAGGTTTTGGTGCTAACTGTTCCCCATTAATATGTTGAACAATACAGCCCATAGGACAGAAGATTGCGAGACTCCAATATTGTGTGTTTCCATGTGGATATTATAGACTGCCATTTATTGTAATCCTTTGTTTATGGCCCTGCAACCAGTTTTTTATTTGTTGCATTTTTTACCCATTTGAGCCTTGGTTTTCCATTTTATAAACTAGTTGCTTGTGTGTTAAGGTGTCAAAGGCTCTGCTGAAGTCCAGATGCACATATCCACAGGTTTCCTCTCAACAAGGTTTGGAGACTTTGCCAAAACATGCAATGAGTTTGGTCGGGTCTGATTTACCCAAAAGAAATTAAGGAGTTGGGGGAAATAACAGAAGATATCTGAAATATAAGGTAAATTGTGTTTAAGTATGACAATATTCAAGGTTTTCCATTTGCATCCTGGGACTCTGAAGTGGGAGTGATAGCTCCACCTATTATCATTTGAGGACTGGCAACAGAGCAATGCTTGAGTGATTAGTGGGAGATGACTGACAACCTTTCCATGATGACAGTCATCGTGCAAGCACTACACAAGCTTGCCCCATCGATGGACCTTTAACAATAACGGATGCTCTGCATGTAAATTGCTGCATTGTCACAGGCAAAATGCAAGTACAAATTAGCACTGGCAGTATCATCTACTACATGCTATAAGTGGAACAAAACAGGCTACCCCAATTTAAAGACACAGTGGAACAAACTCAAATAAATGAAATCCCTGTGCAAGCTCTCACACTTTACTATAAATTGACTTGCATAAAAGTTTACTAGTTGAAAATGCCTGCTGTTGTAATGTAATCAGATCCGATTAAAATATAAATACATATGTTTATCTCTTTTAGAAACCTATACACTACACAGAAATCATGTGTAGTAGCCCCTATGGTGATTTGTCACACAGTATGGGACTACACTGGTCCCACAGCATAGAGCACCCCCAGCTGAATATGAGTGGCTTCACTGACTTGATCCTTTTTCTCCCATGGAGTTACATGGTCAGCACCATTACTTGTGTGTGAAGGAGGCAGGCTAGGTTGTAATCCACTGCACTTCTGAAGTTACTTCTCTATAATGGTCAGTGGACAAGGGGATGTGCATATGTTATGGCAGGACAGATCATAGCATAATAGTTAATCACTTACATGGCACAGCAGTTTGGGAGGGTGTAAGCATTACCACCACCAAAAATTGGCCTCTGGCCAACTATTTATCATACAATGGTGGACTCTAGAGCACAGAGTCAGCTAATACTGATCTTTGGTTGTTTACTTTTTTTTTTTCACAACCAGGTAATTTGGACAGAGACATAGGTCCCTTTATCAGCAATATACCGGGGGTGGAAGAACAGGGAGAAATAGTACAGTGGAATACAATTCAACACACTTCAATACATCAACAAGCAGCAAAATGCAATGTCAGTGGCTCTGTAGCTAGCACATTTGTCTCTAGGGTCAGAAGATCAGATGGTTGTGGGTTCTAGCCCCACATCAAGCATTGCGGAAATACCTATAACTGACACTGTAGTGCAGTATGGGGGGGGGGCTGCATTCATGAGGTGCCATCCTTTAGATGAAATGTTAAACAGAGGTCTCTTCTGCCCATCTCTGGTCACTGTGAAGGTGAAAGTAAAAGACCAAATGGCTCTTATTGAAGGAAGAGCAGGGGAATTTCCCCAGTGTCATGGCCAATATTCCCCCATCAATAAAGCAGGTCCCTGCAATAAGTATATGTCAAGGCATATGTCAAGAAGCATATACAAACCAGGAGAAGTTATAAAATTCATAAGTAGTGTTTTATTACTACTAATAACTATAAAATAAAAAAAAAATCTAATATGTACAGGATAACTCTTCATACAGGCAGTACAAACTAAAAGTCTTACATCTGAGCGTCTCTAAAATCTAAATTTCTTTTTCTCTCTCTCTCAACAAAATATTGATTTTCTTTATAAGATGCCTTTTCCTGGCAGTATATACTTTGCATCCTGATTGTTGTAGGTTGCACGTGCTGTTTCTCTCAAAATTGTATCAGAACTTTGTCAGTGTCTTTCCTGAGGCCTGCCTGAAGACGATGTTAAGGGACGGCTTTTCAAAGGGCTGAGAATTCCACAAACCCCAGGTGTGCCAAACATATGGTGCAGGGGGCTTGTGGGATTCTCCCAGCTGGCACTGGGATTTTTTATCCCATGCACCAAATACAGTATGTTAGACCAACTTTTAGTGGTTTAGCTTGCTCCCGATTCTGGTACCTTTTTAGGGGCTTACCAAATATTTGGGTACAGCTGCCATAAATTAGGTAATGATGTCATAAATGTGCCTGACCTACTAAAATGTCTGTGCAGTTTGTGGCAAAGGTGTTGGTGCAACTGTGCCAACAAAAAAGGCTGACACGGGGCATGACGCAATCTATGCATTGCACTTTGAAAATCCAGCCCCATGTCTTTAAAATGTGCAACAAAATAGAGCAGTCTGTCCTACAGATGATTCCCTCTTGATAGTTCTGTTAACAAGCTTGTGGAGGTCACAATGCATTTCAAGGTTAACCACCTGTGTTACAGACTCACCTTTTTAAGAAAACCAAACAGCTTTCAGCAGCCTTTTCAAACAATATAACTATATGCATTTGCAATCCAAGAGATCCCAGTTTCACACATATATTTTTTAGCCACAGAGAAGCATGGCAAGAAAGAAAGAGTAGGAACAGCAAGTGAAGGGAGATAAAAGGGGGACTTGTGGAACCATCAGAATGGCCAGTTCCTAGATACCACAAGGAACATTTGATTGCACAATCAGAAAGGCAAAAGGCAGAAGAGGCGAGAACAAACCACATCCTTGCTTCTTAACCCTGTCTGCATAACAATGGGACAGGGTCTTAACCAACCCTATCACACTACCCCATAGGACACACCTGGAAACAAGCTATCATAGCTGAGTGCACCTTTCCTGGTAAAAAAAAATTACGAACAAAAAAAATACAAAAATAAATAAATAATCTGTGTCTGAAAAGATATGACAGATGACATCAGGTGGAATATACCTCACAATCTTTTCCTGCTGCAGAACAGGGGATCCTTTCAGTGAACTGTCCAAGCTTGTGACTGACTGTTTAACTCTTGCCCATCTCCTCATGGACTTCTGCACAATGCACTAGGGCCACGGGGAACAGTAAATGCCAGCAGAGTGCAAGGCACATGGCAGGGTTTCTGTGCAGAGCTCCACAGGTTGGCAATCTGTAAATCAAATATTGTATGTCAGAACCAATTATCAACTGGGCCCAAATACTGTATATAGAGACTAGTTTCTTACATGCTTCTAAGAAAGAAGCAATTTCCTTGTTTCCCTGTTTTGATGTTTAGAAAATCAGTACAAACCAATTCTTGCAGTGCTGTTTTTCCCCAAATCAGAAACAATCAGAAGCTTTTATTTTAGAAACTACCTCTCCACTGTAGCTCAGGAGGCCATGAAGAACTGTATAGCAATCTATGTGGGACCTGTATATATTAAAACCTGCTGCTACTGACTTCCCAGGGGACGTTAATGCAAGACCTTTGGCTCTCTTCTATATTAACAGAATTGTTTCAATTAAGCTGACTGTAATAGCTCACTGTGCTTAGCACCACATGTGCTGGAGTGCAAACACACGGGGCTTATTTCTGTCTTGTCACTTATAGGAGAAAAAGGCCCTCACTGATGGCAGCTAATTTGAAGCTGTCAATGTGAGACCTGACAGAGGCCTAGAATGGAGAGATCAGGTGCTCAGCAGGAAACCATCTCCTCTTTCCATTTTAATTTGTCTGCAAACCAGCCAGGCAGCACCTTAGCTTAGTAAAAACCCATTTTGCACTTCTTTTTTAGAATAAAGAAGGGCTGTCATTGAGTTCCTGTACATTTTGTTAATCAAGGTGCTGAAATAGGAGAGGTGCATTCACATTATGGTCAAGAAACAAAAACAGTGAAAGGAGGCAACTCCAGGAAGTGAGGGAAACAAATATGAGACAAATACAATAGAATACAATTATATTTTATGTAAACCCTTTCTTATCAAAATATCACAAAATGCTTCATAAAGCGGAGACAAAGTTTAATAATTTTGATAAAGACAACAAAGACACTGAAATAACAGGCAAATTCCAATCACTATAGTAAACTAGAAATACAACACAACTTTTGGCAAAGGGAAGGGAGTGTAGCTCTATATGTTAGAGGGGGGATAAAGGATGTGGAGGATGGACACATCAGAGAAAGCAAAGGGGAAACTGAGTCGCTGTGGGTTCTCCTCATTGTACCCTTAGGCAAGAAAATGTAGGTGGGTGTGATCTACAGACCACCAGGACAAGGGGAAGAGAAAGATAGGGAGCTTAGGAAAGAGCTGGCAAGAGTAGTGAAGAAGGGGGAAGTGGTGGTGGTGGTGGATGATCTGAACCTAGCAGTTTTCAGTCAGGACATTCCAGCGGCCTGGTGTACCAGACATCAGGCCATGTAGGATACATTGCAGGACTGTCTGCTGGGTCAGGTGGTTAAGGAATCCAATAGATAAGCAGCCATTCTCAATTTGGTGCCTGAACCATATGGTTCAAGCTGGCACTCGGGAGCAGAATACTGCTATCAAAAACTGAAGTCCTAGATTTCAAAAGAGCAGATTTCCACTGGATGAGGAAGCTGACCTGAAACAAATTCACCAAGGTAGACAGCATTGGAGGAGTAGAAGAAAATTGGGGGTGCAATCAAGGGGACCATTCTCAAAGTCATACAAAAGAATTATTACAAAACAAAACAAATACGAGAGACCATTATGGTTCTTAGAAAGGTCATGGAATCAGTGAGGGCCAAGAAGAGGTCTTTTACCTGGTACAAGGAAAATAGGGGATGGGGAGAGTACCAAATGAGAACTAGGGATGCTAAGAGAACAGAAGGATGTAGACAAATATTGTCTCTAATAAAATATGTTTTTTTCTATGAGTCCCTCCACCAAATCATGCATTAAAATGGGGATTTAATGGAAGGCCACGCAGAGGGACTCAACCAATGGGATGCTACATTTATCCTAACTTTCAGGAACCCATGTTACAATGCGTAATAAAATTTCTTTGTTTTTGTTTAAAAACTAGGGATAATTTGAGACCTAAGTAGTGTCACTTTTTTTCTGTATACGTTTTTATCGTCTTTTTCCCGCAATTTCTTCCCATCCCCATGCCCCCGGCATGCGCATGCATATAGAGGCATGTACATGACACACCCCAGGGCACCCTCCCACTACATTGCCACCCCTTGCCACCTATGTTACCCACCAGACCTCCACCTGGTGGGAGCAGAACTATGGGGGAGGTAACAAACACTCCAAGAGAGGAGAGCTGCCTTTTGCAGCTCAATCCTGGTCTCTCCCTCCCCCCTCCCATGTGCTGGCTCTCCAATGACCCGAGGTCATTAATAGTGTCACTTTTAAATATTGCTTTACCTTTTATAAAGTCTCAGTCTTCAGAAAATGAATGTCCACACATGATATAGAGTAATTTTTATCTCGTACCTGGAAGAGCATTGACAATTCTGGGCATATTCTTGCAAAGCTGGTAGATGCATTTATTCCCCAAAGGATACTATTAAATTTTGTCATCCACTTTATGAATGGGATATGCAATAAGTAATTCTGTAAAAATCAGGACTGGAATATTCTGCAGTAATTACAATCATTACTTTTTTATTTTACAAACTGTTTGATAATACATGGAGGATATCATATGGATGGCTGTTTAACATGCAGTATCTCTACCCACAGTGAGGATGACTAAAATCACAAATGGCAGAGATATGAGTAAAATATGTAAGTCTCATTCACAGTGTTGGTTTTGTTCTAGTTTTTAAAGCTTTAATAGTAGATTGTGTATTGGTGATGCAACAGTGTTTTGCTGCTAATTTTTTTTAGCAGTATTTTTGATGAGCACTGTGGGACACAGCAGATTTTGATTACTGATATAGTTACTGATGGAACACGGCTGATTTAGATTGTTGATGTAACTGATATGCACAATAAAATGTTGGAAGACAGCTGATTTAGATTGTTGCTATGATAACAGATGCAATGGAACTATGTAACAAAGTTGATTTGGATTGATGCATGCTCTATGGAACATTGAACTGGCTGGACATTAGTGACCTCAGGTGGCTTCATTGGCTTCATCTTCAGTACTACATCAGCAAATGCATCATAAGAACAGTTTCGGACTACAGTTTGGCCCTGGAGCAGTCTAGACCAGTCTATGAGGGGCTCAGATCTGTGACAGGACTGAATATCCTATCCCTACAATGAAACCCAGAGCAGGTTCTGGATGCTTCTCTCATTCTGACCCTCTGGCATGGAACAGCCTGATGATTGGTCTTCCTCTCTCCCACATTTAGCACCATGTGCAGATTGCAGATGGTACCATTTGCATTACTTGCAACCTAGACCATGATGTGGCTGAGTAGGTTACATTAATGACATGAGTCCTAGGCCATGGTTGATGTCTATGGTGTGCATGGCTTTCTGTTGTGCAGAACTGCATTGTATGGCTGCTATGCTTAGACTATCTCCTAATATGAAGTGTTTGTGAAATGTAACTGACTGATAAAATTGTGTCTTATGCACATAAGATATACTTTCCTAACTCTTATGTTCCAATTAAAAACTAGATCTCGCCTTGCATTTCTGCTGGAAACCACTGCAAACAAGTCCTTTATTACTTGTGTAATTGGCAGATGTAATAGAACATTGTGGAACACAGCTGCTTTAGATTGCTGGTGTTAATGAAGAGTGCAGTAGAACACAGCACTGTGGAACACAGCTGGTTTTGATCGGTGGTGTAATTGGCAAGTTCAATGGAACACTATGGAATGCAACTGATTTGGCTGGATTGCTGGTGTAATTGGCAAGTGCAATGAAATTTTGTGGAACACAGCTGATGTGGATTGCATTTGCAACTGACATACTGTAAAATGGAACACTTTGGAGCACAGCTACAGTAACGTGGATTGCGCATGTAATTGACAGGTACAATGGAACACTTTAGAAAAAGACTAATTTGGATTGCTGGTATAACTGACAGATGCCATGGAACACTTTGGAACACAGCTGATTTAGATTGTTGGTGTAACTGGCAGGTGCAATGTAACAATGTGGAATACAGCTAATTTGGATTTCTGGTATAATTGACAGGTGCAGTGGAACACTGTGGAATGTGGCTTATTTGGATTGCTGGCATAATTGACAAGTGCAGCGGAATACTGGGGAATCCATCTTATTTGAATTGCTGATATGATTGACAGGTACATTGGGATACTGTGGAATCCAGCTTATTTGAATTGATGGTGTAATTGACAGATACAGTGGAATAATATGGAATGCAGCTTATGTGAATTGCTAGTGTAATTGACAGGTGTAATGAGCACTGTTGTAAACAACTGATAGGTATTTCTATTTACTGTATATCAATGGGTTCAGCCTACCTACAGTACAAGTCCACTTCTGTCTGAAAAAATTGCCCACCATCCCTTGTCTACCCCTACTCGTTTTTATGTAAGCCCCTGCAGATTTACTCCCTGTACAGAGGCCCAGTTGGTCTCTCCTAGCTGAAACAACTTGGATTCACATTCAGAATAGTGGTGAGTGTCAAATTTCTTCTTGTCTAGTCATGTCAATCAGCACCTTCAGACACAAACTGACAAGAATGGACAGAACTGTTACTGCTAATTGCTTCATTGCTATAGTATCCTGTCAGTTTCCTATCATTATGTCTAATCATCACTCAGTACACTGAGACAGTAATGCCACAAGATGACTAGACATGATGGAACCAGACACTGAACATTGTAGTGATTGGAGCATCCTTTGTTGTATGGAGCAGAATAACCCTTTCTGCACTTGGTGGACACTAAGTACATATTTGTATCTTCATTTCCTCTCCCAGTTATGTAGTCCTCCCCCTTCTCAAGGTTAGATCTCAATCCACTCCTACCCAGAGTCACTGTCTTTGCAGCTCTGAGGCTGCAGCTCTAACATTATATCCTGAGAAGCATCAGTGGCTGTGCTATGGTGGGAATGCCTATCCGCCCACTAGAAGGAGGAAAGCACCCTGTGGAATGCTCAGTCCTCCACCTGCTGGCCTGCTATGTCATTCAGTGCTCCGACTACAAGCCAGTGATACCAGCATGGCACGTAACTTCCATAGCCATTGTGCTGCTGGGTCAGCTGATTTGGGTTGTTGATATAAGTGACTGATGTTAGCTGTAATTCCATAGTAAGTAGGGATAGGAATTTTATCTGCACTTCCACAGTAAGTAGGGATAGTAATTTTATCTTTAGTCTTATGAAACTGTATCACGAGGGCTACAGAACAATTGAATGCAAGGGTCTGGAAATTTCTAAAAATTTGAAATATCTTGGTATATAATGGACCTGTATATGTGCTTTGATATACCATGTAAACCCAGTAAGAGAACTGGCACACATAGATAAGAAGCAGATGCTTGTAGTGGAATTAAGTATAGTCTGTTGTTAATTGAAAGTTGCCAATATAAGATATAAAGCAAATTTATTTATTTCGTTTTTGTTTACTGGGTAAGTGCACTAGCCATAAAATGGCTATTTTCAGGCAAGACCAGGGAGAGTACAACAAGGAACATACAGAGTAACAATTCATAAGTGCAGTAATGCAATAGTAAGAAACAGTACAGCAATAATGACAAAATACATGGAGTAAGAGTACGCATTAGGGGGAAGTAGCATAGTATCACATATAAAAATACTGGCAACTGGAGTAACACATTAGCAGTGGCAGTACAGTATACAAAACAAGAAATGTAAGCATCTAATATAACCCTATGAGAGGAAGGTTTTGTAAGAAAGCAATACCAGAGAGGGAGGATAATGCAATTGTATATACACAAAACAATCAATTGACAATGATGCATGGGGTGGTACGTGGAGCAAAGCAGCGGATGGCCAGCACACTATGTAGAAAGTAGGGAAGAAATGGAAGCCGAGTACATTAGACAGGAATAGGAGTTTAGAAAGATGGCTGGAAGTGGCAGGACAGGGAGCTAGATGGATTAGGGGTGGTGTTCCTAGCAGGTCAATGGACTTCAGGTTGGGTCAAAGCAAGTGCAAGAGTCCACAAAGGATAGATATAGGTGAAGCTCTCTTTTAAAACTGAGGTGCAACTGTGACAGCTGAAGGGCAAATGGAAGAGCATTCCACAGCTGGGGAGCAATATATTGGAAGGCACCAGTGTCTTTAGTTGTATGGCATCTCAAAACGTTGATAAAGGATCTATCTACTGATCGAAGGCCATGGGAGGCGGGTTGTGGGACCAGAAGCGTTGCCAGTAAGGATGAGGTTTTATCTTGATGATTGAGTTGGTGAGTGATCCAAGGTAATATTGTGTACTGGCAGTGGATGAGAGCCATTGCAGGTCCCTGTAGAGAAAGCAGTGATGCTTGAGTCGAGGAGATGAAGAGGCATACCTACATATATTGTTGTAGGTAACGTCCCATTTCAGTAGGGAGGTTTTATGTGCAGCAGTAAGAACAGGAGCCCAATAAGTGAGGGCTGGGAGCAGAATGCCTCTGGCAATAGCCAACTTTGCAGAGGGTGTAAGCATGTAGCTCATTTTGTAAGCTACTCCCAGTTTTGAATTTATTGATTTGCATGAGGACTTTATGTGAAGATTAAAGTCCAAGGATTGGTCCAACAGTACCCCCAGGTAATTGAAAGATGTGACACATTCCAGCAGATTACCTCCAGGGTCATGGACCACTAGTGACATGGGACAGGACTTGAGCTTTGGGGCAGATCCTAAGAGCATGGCTTTAGTTTTCTTATCATTTAGTACAAGCTTGTGGTCAAGTAGCCAGTTCAGGACCTTATTAAAGTCAGAGGTGAGAGATAGGGTAGCTTGGCAGAAGACACCAGGAGGAAGGAGTGCTGTGTGACTGGACTTCTCTACTGGGACTATATTGCATACCCTGGCACCCAAAGCTAGTTCTACTTTTATAGGCACAGGATTTGATTGACAACAGGAACTTCCTGTTTGGGAGCAGGAAGTGAGTGATCACAGAGCCACCAAAGACCCACCATCCTAGAAAGGCAAGAGTAGCTCTATGGCCCCCTCTAGCTGCTGGAGGCCTGCCTCTGAGCAAGTAAGGGGTGTACTGAGAAATATGGGATATTCTTGTCACAGAACAGGACAATCAGAAGCTTAAAGGGCACGGAGGCAAAAAGTAAGTAGAGAGAGAAGAGAAAGAAAAAAAAACAGAGGAAAGAGTAAGGATTCCAAACAACAGTTAAGGGGCCAGAAATAAGACATGATGGGAGTGGTGCATTGCAGTTGCTGTGGAGCAGCAATCTGCCAGGAGATGTTCTGGAGGATGCGGTATTGTCCTATCTGCAGGCACTTCTCTGGGCTGAAGGAGGAGGTTGCTTATCTCCAGGCTGAGTTGGCCAGGATTTGTGGGACCTCCTCCTCCATCCAGGGACCACCAGTGCCACTGCCGTTGCCTCAGAGGTTGCCAAGAAAGAGGAGCGGTTGGACCACAGTGGGCTCAGGGAGGGTGAGGGTGGTGGAACAGAGGTGCATCCCTCCAGTTGTACCTCTCCACAATTCCTATGCCATTCTGGCAATGTGTGGTTCCTCTATGGAGGCACCTGCAGTGGAGACCAAGGAGGATACTGGGAACCTCCACAAAAGAGACCCACAAGAGGGTGGCATGGGACCCCACAGGGGAAGGAAACAACTTCTGGTGGGGGACTCCATTGTTAGGAAGGTAGAACTAGGGGAGGAAGTGGAGAGGGAGGTAAGGTGCCTGCCTGGTGCCATGGCTTGGAGGGACAGGGAGCGAATCCTCAGGATTGCTGGAGCAGCTGCACAGGGGAGGGAGCTGGATGTCATTGTCCACCTAGGGACAAATGAGCTGGCTAAGAAAGGTATTAGAGCAGTGCAGGAAGAGTTTGTGGAATTGGGGAGGGGCCTTGGACAAGTAGCACGCATGGTAACTTTCTCGGGGGTGCTGCCCATTTATGGCATAGGAGCAACTAGGGTGTTCTGCACCATAGGATTCAATCAGTGGTTGAAAAACTGGTGCAGAGGTCAGGGATTTGGCTTCACTGGGGACTGGGGGTCCACCTGGAGTGATGCAAGCCTATACTGGCATGATGGGCTGCACCTGTCCAGGAGGGGAACCAGGATCCTAGGTGATAAGTTTAAATGCTTCATTGGCAAGCATTTAAATTAGCCAAGGGGGGAGGCACTGGAAAGGAGCAGGGAAATCCTAGCCCCCAAAAATCACAGTAGTAAGTACGGTAAACACCAACATAGAGGTGGCAATAGGGAGAAGGGCAGGGGTAAATGGGGAAAGTGACAAAGGCAAGAAGGACAGGGATGGGGCAAAAAGGAGTAAGGCCATCAGGAAATGGAGGGTAATGAGTACCAATGCCCGTAGTCTGGGCAACAAGCTCCCTGAGCTGGTGGCCTTGATGGAAGAGGGATGCCTGGATATAGTAGCAGTCACAGAAACATGGTACACAGAGAACCACGATTGGGATGTTAACATACCAGGGTACATAACCTATAGGAGAGACAGGCAGGAGAGAAGAGGTGGAGGAGTAGCTCTCTATGTAAAGGAAGGGATAAAAGCAACTGAACAAAAGAGTAAACAGGGAGGAGAGAAGGGACTGTGGGTCACCTTGGAGACTGGAAAGGGCACCACAATTTGTACAGGGGTTGTGTACAGACCCCCATGTCAGGTGGAGGGAATGAACAAGGATATGATAGAAGGCATTCTTAGGATGGCAGAGAAAGGGGAGATACTGTCGATGGGAGACCTGAATATGCCAGATGTTAACTGGAGCACATTTGCTGCAGCCATATCCAAGAGCAGGGCCATTCTCGATGCCCTACAGGTGGCAGGCCTCAGACAGCTAGTTTCAGAACCCACCCGTAAGGGAGCAATCTTAGACCTCGTACTCTCAAATGGGGGCAGTGAGAGGATCTCAGATCTAGAAGTGGGTTGCCATCTGGGAACAAGTGACCATTAAACAGTGTGGTTCATGTTAAACTCAGCTACAGAGTCAAGCCATACAAAAGTGAGGGTACTGGACTTCAGGAGGGCTGACTTTGGCAAGATGGGAGAGTGCCTCAGAAAAGCACTAGCAAACAGGCTAGAAGGAGGGGTGGAGCAACAATGGGGAATCATCAAAACTGCCATCACAGAGGCAACAAGCCTTTGTGTGAAGCAAATAAACAAAGCAAAACGAAAGAAAATGCCGCTATGGTTCTCAAAAGAGGTGGCTGGGAAAGTCAGGGAGAAAAGGATAGCTTTCAGGAAGTATAAGGAAACACAGAAGAAGCAGGACAGAGAGCTGTACCAGTTAAGGCAGAAGGAAGCAGGGAGGGAAGTCAGAATAGCAAAGGCTCAAACTGAGGAAAAGATAGCCAACTCGGTTAAGAAGGGGGATAAAACCTTTTATAGGTACATCAGAGAGCGTAGAAAGACAAAGGGAGGGATAGTGAGGCTGAATAGAATGAATGGTGGGTGGGCAGAGGGGGACAGTGAAAAAGCAGGGATACTGAATGAATATTTCTGCTCAGTATTCACAAAAGAGGAGGGGGAAGTGCCTAATCCAATTAATAGAAGCACTCTTGATAGGGGGGTCGATCCCAGCCCTTTCACAGAAGAAATGGTTCTGCAAGAACTCCTAAAACTGAAGGTGGACAAAGCAATGGGGCCTGATGGAATCCACCCCAGAATTCTAAAAGAATTAAGGGGGAACTAGTGAAACCACTGACTACCCTTTTTAATAAATCATGAGAGGATGGTGTGGTACCTGAGGACTGGAGGAAGGAATGTATTTCCCTTCACAAAAGTGGGACCAAGACAGAAGCAGGAAACTACAGACCTGTCAGTTTGACCTCTGTGGTAGAGAAAGTGATGGAGTCATTTCTGAAGGAAAGAATTGTTGAGTACCTTGAGGCCAGTGGGGCACAGGACCCAAGGCAGCATGGGTTCACAGCGGGAAGGTCATGTCAGACGAATCTAATAGATTTCTTTGACTGAGTGACCAAAGAAGTAGACCAGGAAGGGGCTGTGGACATGGCCTACCTAGACTTTAGCAAGGCATTTGACACAGTCCCACACCAAAGATTAATAGTCAAATTAACCAGCCTGGGAGTGGGTCCCAGGGTGGTAGCCTAGGTCAAACATTGGCTGGACAACAGGACACAGAAGGTAATTGTAAATGGAGTCCACTGAAGAAAGAGGGGTTACTAGTGGGTACCGTGAGGTTCAGAAGTTGGTCCAGTCCTCTTTAATGTCTTTATAGTGACATTGCAGAGGGACTGGAAGGAAAGGTATGCCTCTTTGCAGATGACACAAAGATCTGCAACAGGATTGATACACAAGGAGGCGTGGAAAGGATGAGAAGGGGCTTGGCAAGGTTGGAGGAATGGTCAGAAGTATGGCAGCTAGGCTTCAATGCAAAGAAGTGCAAAATAATGCACCTGGGAAACAAGAACTCAGGGCAAGAGTACACAATGGGGAGGGAGGTTGTAATAACAACAAAAAAGGAAAGGGACCTGGGGGTAATCATATCAGATGACCTTAAGGTTAGCAAGCAATGTGAGAAGGCAGTAGGGAGTGCTGGGGGTATACTGGGATGCATAGGGAGAGGCATCACTAGCAGAAAACAGGAAGTTGTTATCCCTCTGTACAGACAGTTGGTGAGACCCCATCTGGAGTACTGCGTCCAGTTCTGGAGACCCCATCTCCGCAAGGACATAGACAGGATAGAGGCAGTCCAGAGGAGGGCAACTAAAATGGTGCACGGTCTGCAAGAGAAGCCGTCCGAGGAGAGACTAAAGGAGCTTAATATGTATACCCTTGAGGAAAGAAGGGAGAGGGGGGACATGATAGAAACTTTTAAGTACCTCAGTGGAATCAACAAAATCCAAGATGGTAACATCTTTCAGAAAAGAGATGTGCAAGAACAAGGGGACACAATTTAAAGACAGAGGGGGCCGGTTCCGGGGCAATGTGAAGAAGTGTTTTTTCACAGAGAGGGTGGTGGATGCATGGAACAGCCTTCCTGAGGAGATTGTGGGGTCTAAAACTGTGGGAGAATTCAAGAATGCATGGGACAGACATAAGGCAGTTCTTGTGGGTGGTAGGAAGAAATAGGCTATTGGTTAACTAGGATCTGCGGCCTATCCTGTAGGTAGGGAAATGGGCAGACTAGGTGGGCCAAGTGGTCCTTATCTGCTGTCAAAGTCTATGTTTCTATGAAATGTGTTAATGCAGGCAATACTAGCAGAGCTAGTACAGATAACAAGGTCATCTGCATATAGAATAGCCGAGCAGCAGTCAAGAATCTCAACAACATTATTTATAAAAAGGGAGAAAAGAAAGGGACCAAGGACGGAGCCCTGAGGAACCCCAATATTAATGGTAAATGTATTAGAAAGGGAGCAGTTAAATTTGACTGTTTGCGACCTGTTAGATAGATAGCTGCAAAACCAGTCCATGACAGGGACGGAGAAATTCAGGAGATGAAGAGTGGAGAGAAGAAGGGGATGCCAGGAAACACGTATTACAGACTGGCTTAAGCATAGAAACATCAACAATGCCAGCAGAAAAGACGACGGGTCAATCCAGTCTGCCCAATTTTACCCTACTCTACCCTGTGATCTATTGCCTAGATGTTTTTTTTGTCCTCCTTTCCCCCTTCACTCCCTGCCTTACTGAAACCCCTTCCCCCAGAAACTATTAAGCCCTTTACTCTGTTTAAGTCTTGCTGGAACCCATTAATGGTTTTCGCACCCACCACCTCTGCTGGTAGGCTTCTTGCATGAAGGGCAGTTTTAAACTTTTGAATTGTAAGGCTCACTTATTATAGCAGGTTTGCAGTGAAGGTTCAGCAAATATCTCATATAATTGTCTCTTCTTAATGGATTCAGAATATTGTGAGCATTTAGGTATTCGGCTCAAAGACAGCAAAATGAAAGCGAGGAAAAGTTACACTCTTGCGCTTTGCTTTCTACAGAGCTTTAAAAGGGCTTTGATAAAGAGTTGTACTATGTCACCAAAACCTTAAACAAAAAAAATTGGTTTATTGCATAGAATCAGGAAATGTCTGACTGAGGATTCTGCCACTGCGATAGCCCAGAGCATACTATGTCCTGTACTTGACTATGGGATGGTCATCCTAGCAACCTTACATGAGCAGGTAATTTTCTCATATGTGACTAGATAGCAGTGAGATGTTTTTTGGGTGCAGTATTAGCCACTGCTAAGTAATTTCAGTCACACATTCTAGTGAGAAAGAATTAATGTGATCTACTGGGAATTGAATCTGGATTTCTAGTTGCTGGATATGCAATACCTGAGAATGGAAGTGTGTCCGGGAACCCTAGGTCTAACCATGTGAGCCAGTAGCTCAGTGGTTAGAGCACCAGGATGGTATTCCGGGGTCCTGGGTTCAGTTCCCAATAAGTCACATTATTTCTTTCTCACTATGATTTCTGACTCATATGTGCATTTTCACCATTAGCACCCATAAACCAGCACATTATTGCAGAGCATTCGCTGAGCTCGAATGGCTACCATTGGATGCTATGCTTCAGTACTGATTCCACTGCATGGCCTTCACCATCTCCAGCACTGGTGCACTAGCCTAACTACTTTGTTAGCTCTCCAGTGCATGGAACATACGTTATGGTTTGAGATTAACCTTTCCTTCCATATGCCACAAATAAAAACTAATATAGGCCAATGTTCTTTGAGGCATGCTGCCCCAGTGCTGTAGAACTCCCTCCAAACACTACCTAAGGGCAAATCAAATGCTGGATTCTATAAACAGTCCTTGTTGTCTCCTTTAGATCATCTGTGAAAACGGACTTGGTTCCTAGTGGGCTTACCCAATTACCAAAAATCAAATACATCAATAAATAAATGCAAACTTCTTATTAGTAAGTAAATAGAATATTGTTCGGAATTTTGGGGTAGACCAGATGGACCTTGGATCTTTATCTACTGTCATGTTGTCTATTTTTCTGCTCGAGCTGTCACAGGACCATGCATTGATTTCACATTGATGCACAGCATTCTAGCAGAGTTTGTTTTTATGTTCCTCTCAACCTTTTTACTTTAATAAAATGAATGCACCTTCAGAAGCAAAATCTCAGAGACACATCAGCCGAATGCCCCGCAAAAACTGAAACATTATCAAAATCATTAACGCACATCCCAATAACTTTAACTGTCATCCCTAAAGCCATTTATATTTAAAGGTTTGATCCTTATTAGGGTCTACCACATTTCTGATTGCAAAACTGGAAACTGCATTGCCTTCTCTCTGACTGCACAGTCAAAGCATCTTTGCTCCAATCCATGCAGTCTTTTCCACAAAATGTTTAATGAGTAACTCTGCTGGAACAGAAGTGACCGTCAAGAAACCTTTTCACACAAATCAACACATAAACTTGCAACCCACAACTAGACTTTCTGGGCCCCAATCTGGTATAAACTGAAACCCTTCATGGCAAGAGTTACAGAGGCCCTGAAAAGGAAAACCACAATTGTAAAGCTGAACAAGAAAATCAGTGACTTCCAGCAACACTAGGAGATGCAGTACAGACATTGTAGCAAGGACTTCCACACCTTTCAAAGTTGCAGTGGGTTTAGCATGAAAACTCCGGGTATTTGGCACATGGCCACAGCAGGAATTGGTCATCAAAGGGTACACTGAGGTAATAAACCACATGACTGAAAGGAAAGTGGATTTATGATAACATTGTCACCTCAGATTACACTATTTTTGACAGTACAGTACTTTTCTAGTGTTTGTTTCTTTATGATACATTTGGTTAGTGGAAAAAAGACTTGATTTGAACCTTAGAGATTTAAAAATGATTTAAACTTGTCTGAGAGATCTTAAAAATATTCTAGCACTGAAGGAGGTCTATGAAACATGAATCATTTTTTTTCTGAAAGAAAATCCAGCACTCAGCCCACCTCATAAGAGGGATATACCTGTACTAGATATACTAGTATGCAGGAATAATATTCTAAAGATCCTTATTTAGATTTTTAAAAAAACATGTCACTCATAGTACAGCACAAAATGATACAGGTCAGTAGTCCACTGTTTTTATGCTGAGAAAAAGTAATTCTGCATTAAGTTAAGTATGTAATACTGGAAGGTGGAAGGGTGAGGGGGGAAAAGAGGAGGAGGTTTTTCACTGAGAGGGTGGTGGACCCTTGGAATGCTCTGCCTGGTGAGCTGGTTCAGAGATCCACAGTGGAGAGCTTTAAGAGAGGGTGGGACAGACACAGAAAGTGGATGTATCAGATGATGGCCTGTCCCGGGGGGGTGGGGATGGATGATAGGGGTTTCTGGAGCACAAGGGATGGGAGGGTCTCGGCACCCAACTAAGGATCTAGGTTCGAGCAGACTTGATAGACCATAAGGCCTAAATCTGCTGGCAAATAGTAAGTTTTTTTCAGTTCTGTAGTTTGAGAACCAGTAGAAAGATGTCACGCCTTGGAGTACTTTGTAGTAGAGAGACATGCAGGATAGTCAAGGTCAGCTGCCTTTTTTTAACTATGAAAGGTGTGAGTTGACATTGTTTATAGATGGCTGGTGCCTAGTCTGTTTTTTTTTTGTTGTTGTTTTTGTGTTTGTTTGTTGTTGCTGGTTTGTAGTTTTCAGTTTCTAAAAGCTGTCACCATCTGCTGATGGCAGATGGCTGTTTTGTTTGTTGCTGATGGGTGGTGTCCTCCATGTTACAGCTTGCTACATGAAGTATTTCTCTGTTAGATGGCAGTTCAGATTATTTTGCTTACAATTCAGGAAATGCAGGTAAAAGCTTAACAAAATCTTGCTATACATTATAGTGTACTGACAGTAAGATGTAATAACAATAATAATAATAGTAATAATAACTTTATTTTTTAAGTGCCTTTCTACAATCAAGGTGCAGTACAGCTTTAAGAATAGAGACTATCCAATTAATAAAAATCATAAACTTCACATACAGCAGGTTAATAAATAACAGTCCAAATATAATTAATCTTCATAGGCAAGATGCCATAAATGGGTCTTCAAGGCCCTCTTAAAACTCTCTACAGTCATGCACTCACGTATTTATTATTTATTTATTTAGCTTTGTTAACCAGGTAAGTACACTAGACAAGACAATTGCCTATTTTCAGGAATGACCCGGGAGAGTACAGGAATTACAGATTTAAATACATAAGACGACATGGTACAGATTAGAAACAGGTTACAAGTCATGTGAGGACAACATGATACAGATTAAAACAGCTTACCAATTTTAGTAAGGCATAGTTTTATACAGTATGTACACAACAGAATAACACATGTAGCAACTAAGAGCGTTACCAGAGGTACAGTTAGGGATGCAGCAGATACAACACTATTTACAACTTAAAGACCTCAGGGAGTCAAGTCTTTTGTCCAGGAATACCTCCAGGGGAGAGGAGTGCTGTGATAGATCACGGGGGTTTGGGGCAACCACAAGCCGAAGAAAGTTTAAGGTGGTTCCATAGGGTGGAGCGAAGGCACACCTGTGATTGGGAGGAGCGGACCTGGGCAGGGAAAGCATTCCACAGTCTGGACGCACACGCAGCAAAGTCCCGACCTCCCTTTTAAGTCCGTGTAGCTGGTATCTTAAGGATAGCTTGCCCCTGAGACCTGAGGGAGTAGGATGAGGAGGCAGCCGGAATGAGGAAGTATCTGACAAGGTAGTGAATTCCAGAGGGTCGGGGCCGCATACATAAAAGCAGGAGTCCTTATGTTTTAAGATGTACCCTGGCAATCTCTAACAACCTCTCGTCAGCTGAGACGAGAGATCATACAGGGCAGTAAGGCAACAGGAGCTCTTAAATATAGCCTGGGTCCAGTCCGTGCAGGGCCTTAAAGGTCATAAGGTGATGTACTACATTAGCAAAGTATTAGAACACTGTTACTGTAGGTTGGTTTGGTGGAAATTGTAATTTATGCTTGTTTTTATAAAAACACTTTTCTCTTTTCTCTTTTCCAAAGCCAGGACTACACAAATGCTTAAAAGGATGAGTAATACCCATGGGCATTCCACCAGGACTCTATTAGCATTTATTCTCATTTTAAGCAGTTTATGTCATTCATTAGTTCTCAGACTTTGTCAGAATGAGCCCCTCTACCAAGCTACATAAAAGATTTTGAGCCTTCCCCATGGTACTGAAATAATCTTTGTGTCTCCCCTTTGAAAAATAGCATACTTTGCATGTGCCAAGTACACATTTGCGGCCCTTGACCTAACACAATTGGTAACCCAGTCCACTAGGTCAAACCCCTCTAATGGTTTGCACACTATGTTGGACATCCTTCTAACTAATCACCTTCACAGAATCTTGGATGTTGTGGTCCTTCCCAACTCTTTGAGTGACCACTCACTGATACTCTTCTCCTGGTTCTGTCGAATACCTAAACCACTGCCCAACATTGTTTCCCGCCACAGCCTACGTCCTGGCAGCCTCAGTAAACTCAAACACTACCTGGCCCACTGGGACTGGTCCCCCATAAAACAGGCCCAGAACATAGATTATGCCCTCAACTACTTCACCTGCTCCTTCAACAAGGCCTGTGATATCTCTGCCCTACTTGTCAAAACCCACACCAAGAAGCACAATGTGCCTTGGGTCATGCCAACACTGATACAGCAGCTTCAAGTAAGGGACAACCTCTGGTACAGAGCCATTGCCTCTGGCAGGTTGACAGACAGACAGATGTATAATGCTGAATGTAATAGAGGTACCTGGGCCATACGTAAGGCTAAGGCAGAGTTCTATAGATCCTCCCTGGCTGCCTCCTGCAGGAGTGCATGAAAATTCTGGGATAATATAAAAGAACTTAATGAGAAATCCCATTCCCCACCCCCATCCCAACTCAACATTAATGACACCACCTCCAAAGATCCCCAAAGCATCAATGACTGCCTCTACTCTGCCTTCTCTGATCTCAGTGCAGTCCTCCTGATCAACTTTTTTGACCCAGTACTGCCTGCTCCAGGGCCTACTCTCGACCGCCTTCCATTCTACCTGCAGGTCATTACCCCGCAGGTAGCCAAACCTTATGTAACTAAAGCCCCCAGTGGTTCCAGCCCCTGCCAAAACCCCTTTGACATGAGACTTGTTTGTCTGGTCCTTGACACCATCCTTACCCCGCTCATAGACCTCCTCCTCCACTGCTCCCTGTGTCTTGGACAGTTCCCAACTGTCTGGAACACAGCAGTCATAACCCCTGTACTAAAAGGTGGGGACAGCTCCTTCCCCAACAACCATTGACCTATCTCCATCCTCCCTCTACTCTCCAAAGCCCTAGAAAAAATATTGTCGGATCAACTCATTGAGTGCCTTGCCACCCACAACCTGTTATGCAGGGTGTAGCATGGTTTCCGATCTGGCCACAGCACGACCACTGCCCTCACAGAATTCTCTACCTTCCTCCATTGCTCTTCAGTATCTATCTAAATGCACAGCCCAGCTTTTGCTCAGGCAGTGTACTTCTTTACGTGGATGATGCAGTCCTCTTCACCTCCCACCCAGACCCCTTTGCACTACAGTCTTCCCAACAGGGCTCTTTCAATCAAATAGAAAACTGGTTCATGGACCACAAATTAGTTGTTAATATAAAAAAAAAAAAAACAAGTCCATGCTTTTCACCTATCGCCAAAGCAAGGCCAAGGACTCTTCCCTAAAGATCCTCTCCAGCTCGCTCCACCCACCGGACCAAGTCCTCACCTACAAATACTTGGGCTTCACTTTTGACCCTACCCCTCTCCTTCCATGCTAACATCAAACATACTCTCCTCAGCCACAAATGCTCGCATTGGCTTGTTATACAGACATAAGGACTGCCTGCCTCCCGAGGCCCTCTGCCTGGCAGTCACCTCCTCAGTCATGTCTCTAGTGGATTACAGGCTCACAATATATGTAGCAACTGATGCCACCACACTAAACAAAATCCAACTTGCCATTAATAAGGCATGTTGGCTGCTGTCTGGAGCAGATAAACAAACTCACACCTGCACCCTCTATTCCCTAACCAATGTACTCTCTTGAGGAGAGACTTCAGTATCAGTCCTGCCTCCTTGCTAAAAAAATTCTACTGGAATTGTCCCCCTTGGGGTCACTGCCTCCCTTCTTACGGCCATCCCCACTGTCACCACTCGCACCACCTCCAAGACTATATGGTAGATCCCCAGAGTCAGGACTGCACTAGTCAAAAGATCCTTCCCCTTCAGAGCCCCTTCCTGGTAAAATGCCCTCCCCCAAGCCATCACCTTCCTTACCAAAATAGGTCCTTTTCAGGGAACACTCAAGAATCACGTTCTGTCCACCTGCAGCTGTCAGTGCACTCCCTAGACACAGTCCTAGGCCTCTGATGCCTCAAAAGGGTCTGGAGCCTAGTTTGCCTGGACAATGTCTCTCCTGAGGCAGCACCCACCTGCACCTCATCAAATTTTTACTGTGCCTGTCCGTTAACAATTTGTTAGCAATTATTTGTTTAGGACTGTATTTTCTTGTGCATAATGTCCATTTGTAATAACTGTCCATTAACTATTCCTGTTACATCTGTTTTTGTTTCTGTATTTAACTCTGTACATGACGTGGAGCCTTTGGAAATAAGTCTATGACTCAAAGGATTGTAATTCCTATGTGATCATAAACAAACAAATAAATAAATAAAATAAAATGAAACTCCTTTGAGTAGTTGGCTTTCATTTTATCCAGCTCATTGCAATGCCACCCCCTTCGTAACCCCCCTCCCCAGCCAGCCTACTTGCTCTGCTGTTTTGACTCTCAAACCATTGTTACCCCATGTTGTAATACCTTCATGGGTCTAACTGCTTTCTATTTCTGTTTCCTCTCTATCTGGAATAACCTTCCTACCCACCTTGACCCTTCCCACTCTTACCCTGCTCTTACACAACTTCTCAGGGATTTTTTTGCTCCTTTCTGCTCTTGCTCCTAGTACCTCTCTGATTAACCCTTGCATTTGGGCTGTTCTGCCACAAGTCTAATTGATCAATTGCTACCTCTCATTATTTGTTTATTGTTCCTATTTGTTTGCACTATTATATGTGTAATTACATCCCCCAGAGCCACTCATTGCTGTAAAAGAGTGGTTTCATGCTCCTTCAGCTGAGCAAGAACAGCAAAGTTGAGCTATTCTGGCTCAAGCTGAAGGCAAATGAAACCACTTGTTTTCAGCAATGAGTGGCGATGGGGGCTTATTAATATATTATTGATCGAGAGTGATCAATAATATATTTAAAACATTTTTTCCCAGAACATGCCCATTTCCAGGGCATCTGCACATGAGATGCTCTTCACAGAATACGAGTGCCTCATGAGCAGGGGAAAGGAGTGCTCTGATTGGTTGGGAGCACTCCCTCGATCTATAAGTCATTCTGTATAGCTTGGCAATTTTGCAGTTACCTTTTCAAGTGTGTTCACACCCTACTCTTCCCTGGATGCACCTTAAATCAGCCAAGGCTGATTTTATTGAAGAGCTCTGCTTCTGACAATGTGATAAATGTCTTTATTGTTTGGCTAAACAGACTTTACAACATGTTAAAAGTACATACAGATGCATTAATAAAAAAGTGCTATAGCATAAACATGTTATCATAAATTAAGTGCTTATAATATATGATGGCATGCTACTGTGGATGGAATTCCATCCCTAGAACAGCCTTATAGTATATGGTTAGGGCTTATTATGACTAGAAAGCCATGGCTTTCAAAATCTTGTTGTAGGACAGTTCAAAAGTCAAAAAAGTTGTTGTACTATCATTCTGACATCACATCGATAGTACAACAATTTTTCAGACTTGCTCACTACCTGATTGGCTGATTCAGTGCAGGGATTCAAAAAATACAGGATAAAATGGTGCCATCACTTAGCGAGTGGTCATGCGAGCAGTTCATCAACACAGTTTGGACATGGACAATATGGTCAGCTCCGTGTGTCCAAACTATCCTTTTTGAGTTTTTTTTTAATTTACTGGTGCAGTTACCGGGCTCAGAGCAAAGTGGGACTATAGAGAGGAGAACTGATAACATTTGGGGCAGGTCAGGGCTGCATCGAGGAGGACTGGAATCTTCAGGTACGGGAATGGAGAGAATGCCAAAATACCGAGGATTGATGAGGAGTGTGAACACAAGGTATGAACCTTGTGAAATTACACTTTAAACATTTTGGGTCACCATGTACTATATAAAATAGTGGATGGTTGATCATTTACAACTAAATCCGTGTTTCCATCTCAGGAGCCGATGACATCATAGAGACTGTTTGAGCTTCATTCTTCAGGTTTCTATGATGCCATCAGCTCCCTCGATGGAAACACAGCCTTGTTGTGGATGGTCAACAATCCACTGTTCTGTATGTTGTGCTGCAGTAGTGACATCATGATGTTGTTGGGCTGCACTAGCGACGTCACTGCTGCAGCACAAGAAGATAGAACGTCTTCGTGCATCCACATTACTAAATCCTCCATAGTTCAGAAAGCAGCAGCTGTGATTAGAGCTGACCCAGAATATGAGCATGGATGGAACAAAATGCCACAGTAAGGGCACAGCCTTGTCAGAATGGCTGCCCATACACTATAATACATTGTGTATGTGCAACCATACACATATAAGGTTGTTTTTTAATCTCAAGGTTTCCAAGGTCACGAGACCTCTTGAGGTCTCTTGTTACCACAGAAACCTCTCAACTGAAAAACAGCCTTGTTTATATGATTGCTCATACACAATCCTCTCTGTAGTTACAAATGTGGACACAGGGAATTTAATTAACATTTGTTTCACATTAATAAAGTGCAAGTGGACCACAAAAAACACACAACCAATAATGATGCACCTGTCAGATAACTTTCAGATACAGACACAACCAACCATATCAAGCAGATTAATATGCAGAAAATAACAAATAAAATGCTTTCTATCAAGCATGTAAAGCAAGATAAAATCCTGGTTATCCCCATTCCTAGAGACTATAGGTCAGTAAGGGCAATAAAATGTAACTATCTGAATTGAAGCCCTCAAATCAAATACTATTTTCTGACTGAAGTAGTGCATTAGCAGATACTGAAGCACATAATATAATCCAGAAAGTATACTGAAAATTTCAGATCTAAGAGACTGATTTTGCATCAGACTCGCAAAAGTACATAGCATCTAAATATATTTGATTACCAAAATTATTAGCTTAAACAATGAATTGAGGCCTGTCACATTAAGACTCATACTTAAATATTTAAAACTAGACATCTTTTTTGTTTGAGAAAAAACTAAACTAAAACATTAATAAAATATTACATTTTTGATAGAACTAGAACATTTTATCACCAAATAAAATTGTAAGAGTCCTAGAATCTTTTATAGTGAAAAAAGGTAGGGTTAAAATGTTTGCCCTCTTTCATAACATTACTACTTTAAATGTGTGTAGGCCCACCCCTCCCCTATGTCTAGGGGTATGATGGTGTATGTCCATGGGAAGGGGCAACCACAGAAGCAGCACACCTTCCAACACATCTTATTTTTACCCAAGTCCATGGCAGAAAGGGTGGTACCTGCTGACTCCACCGGTGCTGGGCTGGAAGGAACACAGTGGATAATAGCATCAACTGTCCTTCAAGAATGAGTCAACCATCTCTGACTTTAAATACAATGGGATCCCAAATGTAATGATCTTGATTCAGTAAAAGTACAGTCACTCCATGGAGCAGTTCATATCAACACAAGGAGCAGAACATTATTATGAACCATGGAGGTCACACAATTGATTGTGTCCCTTCACATAAAGTCCATTCATGGGGTGTAATTTCGATGACCCCAAATCTCAGGCAGCTAAGTTCATCATGTAACAAAACAACACACCATGCTGCAAGATTGCTTTCCTCACAGTCTCAAACTGTAATTGCTCCCATCTTCTCAGCTCAGCCTGGTCTCTCACCTCAGGGACATTGCTTCACTGTCCCACGGGTCCCAATACATCACAAGGGTGATTCCACTAGCCTCTCATCTTGGGACTACTGTTCCCTCGTCCCACTGTCCATTTGTCAGTTTGGGGAACTCTGCATCTCCTACAGGCTGCTACACACAATGTCACTGGCACGCCATGTTTCTTTGCTGATGGTCCCACAGAACCTCGTAGGGATCCATCCTCCTCTTTGCTGCCACCTTGATCTCCCTCAGACCTCATCTCTCCTGAGAAATTTCACCTGGGGGAAATGCTCTCTCAAATGCCCCTACAAAACGGTGGTGTTCTAATTTGAGCGGCTGCCACCATGTCCCATACCTGCTGTACATTAACTCTTCCCTGAGAGAAAACTGTCTTGCCGCTGAAACGGGCAGTCACCCTGCTCGACCTCCATCCATCTCACTCACTTCTCCTCTCTCAGTCTCCTCACTTTTCCTGCACTATCCCCTTACATCCAACATCTTGGGTTTTTCTGCACTATACCCTTATATCCAGAACGGCCCCAAGGTGCTCTCATGCTAACAGCTCCCTGGGGTGGAAAACTATTAACCCTTTACAGGAATGAAAGGTCCCCACCAATATCCTAATGGTGCACATCCAAATGCTCAAATTGATGCCTCTAGCTCCATGGGGGAGGGGTTACATATGCTTTATTAAACAAAAAACTTTTCTATATCAATCAATCAATCAATCAATCAAGTCTTTATTTAACCAGGTGATCATCGTTAAGCAATGCTCATTTGCAAGATGGACCTGGGTGGAGCATAGACACATGTTTATACAAGGTGACACAGGTATTTACAATCAGGTAAAGAAAAATAGGAACAATTACAATACAGGACATATATAAGATAACACAGTAGTTCGAATAGGCATGGAATAGTACAGACAATATACAAGGTGTAAAGGCATATACATACTCAATAGTATCTAAAAACAGCTAGAAGAGCAGCATTAACTAATACAGTCGGAAGGAATACACTAGGCAGTAGTGGTGGTAGAAGAGAAGGGAGGAAGGAGAAAGGCTAGTAGCGGTGGTAGAAGAGAAGGGAGGGAGAAGAAAGGCTTGGAGGACATATAGTACAGAACAGGGTAGAGGAAGGTTGGGATGGGGGAAGGGAAAGGAGTGGAAGCACTGGAAATGCTGGATAGAAGAGGGAAGGGGCAGGGAGGTTGTCTCAACCAGAGTGTAAGGAGGATCCTACCTGAAGCAGGGAGACTAGGAAGAAGTTGGGATATAAACTCAATAAGGCAGGGGGATCTGGAAGTTAAGACATCTAGGACTTGGGAGGGAGGCAGGCAAGGTGTTGGTGCTTTACAGGTGGGTCTGTGAGGAAACGGTTACCAGGGTGGGCACTGGTACAGGTCCTGGATGGCGGAAGCAGTTACACGCTTCTTTGATTGTGCTGGAATATAGTGTCTTGAAAGCATTCAGACAGACAAAAGTGCTCAATTTGAGAGTTTTTTGCAGATTGTTCCATAAGGTAGGCAGCATGAAGCTTATAGCTGCCCTGCAAAGCGAGATTTTGCCTTAGGCGCTTTAAGTATATTAAATACATAGATACATAGACAGTGTCAGCAGATAAGGGCCTATGGCCCCCCCAGTCTGCCCATTTGAGCTTGTAAGTTCAGTTTATGTTTTCCTAGAAGTCTGTTGCCCCTTACCCCTAACCTTCAGAATTCCTTTATGTCTATCCCATGCATTCTTAAATCCCGTGATTGGTTCAGCCCTCACCATTTCCTCTGGCAGGGTGTTCCACTTGTCCACCACCTGTTCTGTGAAGAAATTCTTCCTCATGTTTCCTCTGAATCGTCCTTCCTCCAACTTCATCCCATGCCCTCTAGTCCTGGAACATCTTTTTTGCTTAAAAATAGTGTATTCCTGCATCCTGTTCCTCCCGGTAAGATACTTGTATGTCTCTATCATATCCCCTCTCTCTCTCCTCTCCTCCAGGGAGTACATGTTCAGTTCCTTCAACCTGTCTTCATAGGACTTGTGATGCAATCCATGCACCATCTTTGTTGCCCTCCTCTGAACCTTCTCTACCCTATCTATGTCCTTACGTAGGTATGGTCTCCAGAACTGTACACTGTACTCCAGGTGGGGCCTCACTAGTGTCTTGTATAGCGGAATTATGACCTCCTTTTCCTGCTGGTGATGCCCCTGCCTATACATCCCAGCATCCTATTTGCTTTACCTGCTGCCTTGTCACACTGTTTCCCTACCTTGAGGTCATCAGAGATGATAACCCCAAGATCCCTTTCCTGCTTGGTGCATGCTATATCCTCACCCCTGAACTGATATATTGTGCCAGGGTTTTTGTGCCCCATATGCATTATCTTGCACTTCCTTGCATTGAATTTCAACTGCCAAACCCCTGACCATTCTTCAAGTTTCTGCAGGTCCCTTCTCATTCTGTCTACACCCTCTGGTGTGTCTACTCTGTTACAGAGCTTTGTGTCATCAGCGAACAGTGAAATTCTGCCTTCTAGGTCCTGCGCAATGTCACTGATGAAGATGTTGAATAGGGCCGGTCCCAGCACTGATCCCTGTGGTACTCCACTGGTCAGTCTTCCCTCTGTAGAGTGACAGCCATTTACCACCACCCTCTGTGTCCTTCCACCCAGCCAGTTACCTACCCACCACATTACTGTCCTGCCCACACCCATATTCCCCAGTCTGTGTAATAGTCTTCTATGTGGCACAGTGTCAAAGGCCTTGCTGAAGTCCAGATAGGCCATGTCCACTGCCCTCCCCTGATCCACCTCCCTAGTCACCCAGTCAAAAAATTCAATGAGGTTGGTCTGACATGACCTCCCCCTGGTGAAACCATGCTGCCTTGGGTCCTGTAGTCCATTGACAACCAGATGTTCCACCAATCTCTCCTTCAGTAGTGCTTACATGATCTTCCCCACTACCGAGGTGAGGCTGACTGGTCTGTAGTTCCCTGCTTCCTCTTGTTCCCACTTTTGTATAAGGGACTACATCTGCTGTCCTCCAGTCTTTGGGTACCTCCCCTGTTTCCAGTGATCAGCTAAACAGGATAGTCAGAGGTTCAGCCACCACCTCTCTTAGATCTTTAAGGACCCTGGGGTGCACCCCATCTGGCCCCATTGCTTTATCAACTCATTACTTCCAGTTCCTTCAGGACCCTTTCTCGTGTAAAGGGACTTGTGTCCATTTCTGCACCATTCTCACCCCTTGTACTCCCTTCAGACCCATTACCCTCCTCTTCTTCAGTAAAGACTGAGCAGAAATACCTGTTCAATATGTCAGCTTTACTGTTGTCATCCTCCACGCAGCCCCCATCCTCCCCCTTCAGTCTCACTATCCCTCCCTTTGTCTTTCTTTTTTCACTTATATACCTGTAAAAGGTTTTGTCCCCTCTACCCACTGATCTTGCAATGTGTTCTTCTGTCTGAGCTTTGGCTTCTCTTACTGACCTCCCTGCCTCCCTTTGCTTCTCCTGGTACTTCTCCCTATCCCCTTCTGCCTGTGTCTTTTTGTATTGCCTGAATGCAATCTTTTTGGCTTTCACTTTCTTTGCTACCTCTTTGGAAAACCATAATGGTCTCCTCTTCCTTTTCCTCTTGCTAACCTGCTTAATACATAATTCTGTTGTTCTTGTAATCCCATTTTAAATACTGCCCACTGTTCCTCAACCCCTGATTCCTGTCCCATTCCCTTAATGCCTCTTTCAAGTATCTCCCATTTTACCAAAGTCTGCCCCCTAAAATCCAGGATACATGTTTTGTGTGGTTTGGTTCTGCTCTTTCTGTGATTTCAAACCACAATGACTGGTGGTCACTGTTCCCCAGGTGCTCCCCACTGTGACCCCCATCACACTGTCCCTGTTTGTGAGCACAAGGTCCAGTATTGCCTTCTGCCGAGTTGGTTCCATGACCAGTTGCTTGAGGAAGGCACCCTGAAGGGAGTCCAGGATAAATCTGCTCCTAGTTGATGTTGCTGCTGGGATGCTCCAGTCCACGTCTGGAATATTGAAGTCTCCAACTAGTACTACCTCACCTTTGTCTGCCATCCTTTGGATGGCTAGCATCAGCTCCCTATCTGTTTCTTTCTCCTGGGCTGGTGGTCTATAGACCACACCTGTGCGGATGGCTGGCCCCATGAGTAGCTTCTTAGCACATAGTTCCCAACTACACTTAGGTGCAGACAGCACAAGATATAGTGAGGCAGTTTATTCAAGATAGCTCTAAAGGTCCAGAGTGTGATATTTCTGTCATGCCTGAACTTCAGGGAGGTCCACCCCACAGCCGCATACAGGGCACAGTGATGCATGGCAAAGGGAAGTCCCGTAATAAACCTCAGTGCTCTATGGTAGAGCATGTTCAATTTTGCCATGTATGAGCTGGGACACTGGCTGTAAAGCAAATCTATATAATCTACCAGTGATAGAAAAGTTGATTAGACCAGCTGTAGCTTGGCATCTCTGGAGAGAAATCGGTTAATTCCAAAGAAGAGACCTAACCTTTGTCGGAGTCTTTTTAGCAAATCTTTGATGTGGTCAATGAAAGCGAGTTTGTGGTCTATCCATACTCCCAGATTCTTGAATTTTGTAACAGATTCTAATTTTTCTCCTAGAATTGTGGTAATCTGGGGAATTGACACACGAGACACAGGGTTAGCTGCATGGATAAACGGAGAGAAGAGCATTGCTTTTGTTTTTTTGGCATTGAGGAGTAACTTTTTATGGAGAAGTTGGCTTTGCAAAACATTGAATTCAGACTGGAGATCACTGCAGGCAGCTTCAGGCATTGGGCGACTCACATAGAGGACTGTATCATCTGCGAACAGATGAATGCTGGCATTTTTAATACAGCTGTCAATATTATTAATGTTGATTGCAAATAGAAAGGGACCTATTATATATCCCTGGGGCACCCCTCTTTGGAGAGTTTTAAGAGGAGACAGACCTAGTTCAGCTTTAACTTGCTGAAGGTGCTGTAAGATAGTCAGTAAACCAACGCAGAGAGGAGGAGTCCACACCTATGTTTCGTAAGGAGGAGAGGAGCAGGCTATGGTCAATGGTGTCGATTGCCTTGCTTAGATCCAGGAAAACAGCACAAATAAAGTTTCTGTATTCAAGATCACGCTGCCAATCATCGGTTACTTTAGCAAGGCCATGATAGTGCTATGTTTAGCTCTGAATCCAGACTGCATAGGATTTAACAAATTCATTGATTCAAGGTAGGATCTCAGCTGTACATTTACAAGTTTCTTCAGGAGTTTGGACAAAACTGGGAGGAGAGAAATTGGCCTATAGTTGTTGAGATAGCAGGGGTCACCTGATTTAAACAGAGGGATGACATGAGCTGTCTTCCATACAGATGGCAAGATACCCTGAGACAGGGATAAATTAAATAGGTGGGTAATAGGTACTGCTAGGATATGGTAGGCAATCTTTAGGAAGCATGGGTCTAGGGTGTTGGCCCCAGCACTTTTTCTAATGTTCAGCTTTAGCAAGATGTCCTCAACCTCTTTTAATGAGGCAGGTTGAAGTGTAAATAGAGAGGAAGTGGTTGAGGATTCAGAAAGGTGGTTGACAACCTGGGAGCATAGTGTGTATGCTGGGGAGTTGTCAAACTCCAGGCCTGCGGTGGCAAAATGGTTATTAAAAAAATCTAAGATATCCATCCATTCACTGATTGTTGAGTTGCCAGAGATAATCTTGGTCGGAAGGGAGTTTCCTGGGGAGTGGCCCAGCAGGTCATTAACAGTGTTCCATAATTTAATTGGGCTCTTGGCAGCAGAGTCGAGTTCAGAGCTGAAAAAAGTAGCCTTTGATTCTTTGATTAATTTTGTGCATAAATTTTGTACCCTCCTGAACTGACTCCAATCATCAGGAGTTTTCAGTCTGCACGCTTTTTTCCAAAGCTTATCCCTTTCTAGGAACAGAGGCCTGATTTCAGGGGAGAACCATTTAGAGGTTTTATTCCTTGTGCGAACTTTAATCAAGGGAGCATACTTACTGAGGGCCCCCGACAGGATGTCATGGAAGATATTGCAAGTCAAAGTAACCGTTTTGGCCAGGTAGAAATCCTGCCAGTGCAGGAAGTGTTTAAGCTCATTAAGATAGGTGAATACGTCAAAGCTACGTCTAGATCTCTTCTTAGAAAACTTAGTTGTGGGTGACGAATTATTGATTGATCTTACTCCCGCAATAAAGCAGTGGTCACTGATGTCTGAGAAGAAGGTACCAGCATGAGAAAAAAGATGGGGTTTGCTCACCATGAGCACATCCAATAGGGTACTTTTACTAGGGTTCTTTACGTTTGGGCACTTAGTTTCAGCAATAAGTTGAGTCAGCCCATGGGCATCACAGAAGGATGCAAGTGGGGCTGATGCATTTGAGAGCCAGTCAAGGTTAAAGTCTCCTAGGATAATAGTTTCTGTCAGTCCTGTTCTCAGCTTTTCACTTAGATATGACACAAGCTGCGAACCAGTGGACGGAGGCCTATAGAATCCTATTATACAAAGCGCACTAGTCTGTGTAATCTCCACTTTGAGTATTAGACATTCAAATTCGTTAGCGATAGATGACGAAGATATGCAGGAAGCCACAAATTTGTCCTTAACATAGATAGCCACCCCTCCTCCTCTAGTTTGCCTGTTAGCTCTGAATAGGGCATAGTTGGGGATGTTTACTTTCCTATCAAGGGTGCCAGGTCTAAGCCAGGATTCGGAGATCACTAGTACATCAGGAGAGGTCTGATTCACCCAGACTTTGATACAGGTGAACCTTTTTAGAAGGCTGAATATATTAATATGCAGGAAACTCATACCTTTTAGTCTTGCTAGATCTGCTGGTGATGCAATGGCTTCTGGAGGGCCAGGGTTAAGTTCTACGTTGCCTGAACACAACAGAAGAATAAGTAGTATTTTCCTAAGTGCGCCAATTGTAAACTTAAAGTTCCTGCTTTTTCCCCCGTCTAGCAGATTTGTTGCCTTTAGAATGTGGAGCATTACCACCATAGGTAAGGTGGTCTGTGGTTGCAAGAACTAATACCCCAACTGCAAAATGCGAGGAGGGGTCAATAGTCTACGGGCCTTGTGGTGGAGGCACGGTACATGTACTGCTAGAGTGGGTAGGTCAAGAACAGGGTTGGAGATATGGATGCTTGAATTCACAGAGGCAAGTAAGGGATATATACAGTAGGTTATAATATTTATTAGAATCCAATACTACAAATAACACACTGACAGACAAATGTGTACCTGCAGTCCTCAGCCCTAATCAATCAGTAATCAGAGAAGGCACTACTCCAAAAATGACATCTGTTGTCTTTGATGCTAATAAGTGTTTCGGAGTGAAATAAAGCCATTGCCAAATTAGAGATAAAGGTGCTGGTTGGGGTGCAGAGAAAAGCCACCAAGATGGTGCATGGAATGAGTAACTTAAACAGTTCCACCAAGTTGGTTTAACATCAGTCATGTTGACCAACACCACAGTGACAACAAAATGCCAATGGCAGCCATATCGCCCAGCAATCATGCAGCCCAACGGCCATCTTGGCAAAGCACTGGGGCACATCCCAGCTGTTTGTGGGGGCTTCACCCCAAGCACCCCCCACCATGGGGAGCTTCACCTCCCACACCCTGAAAAAAATAATATAATCACCTCCAGTCGGAGGTGTGGGGGAAAATAGCCAAACAGCCCTGGGTCGGCAAGATGGCAGGTGCTGCAAAATCCCAATCGACCAAATGACTGTCAATTGGGTTGCAGAACCCACTTTGCCATCGATGTAAGGGTCTCACTGTGCTGACGGCACACCAACTTAAATCATATTAACAGACTTGAGGACCTAGGTTTGTATTCTTTTGAATACAGGAGGATGCATGGAGATCTTTGTTCATTGTGTAAGGTGCTGACAAGTGATGATATTTGGGAATGCCTAGAGTTTAACTCTAGACAGCAGAATTATAATACTATGGCGCACACTCCTCAGCTTATTGGGACAACCTGTACAATTAAGCATAGAACTAAATGGTATTGCCAGAGGCCCGGATATTCAAACTGCGCCAGGCTGTGGCACAAGCTTGGGCACAGCGCAACTTGGCTGCGAAGGGGTATGGACTGGGCGATATTCAACGGAGCTGCGCCATTGCACAGCATTGTTTAATATCGCACCCTGGCCACCTGCAGTGTGCATGGCGCAGTGACACTGCACCAGTGCAAATGGCCAGAGTGGAGCAGGGGGATGCGCTAGCGCAAGTTCCATTGTGCTATGTGCAGCAACCGCGATATTCAAAAGTGCACATGCAAATGGGGCCATAATGTATGTAAGGCACAAATGGGGCCATTTGCATGTCATTATGGCCCCATTTGCATGCAGGTGCACCGATCCCTGGCGACTTGCACCTGGCGCCCTGCCAGGCAGCAGCCGTCGGGGACCGACGCCCCCTGCAGCCGCCAACGTGCTCCACAGCCCCATCGCGGCTGCAGTAAAAAAGGAATCAGAGGTTTTCAGGTCCAGTGATCGCGTTTACTTTATCACGGGTTGGTAGTCGAATGATATCCCCATCTCAGCGTCCAGTGACTTCACCTCGCCTGACTGATCCCACCGCCTGCTTCCTGTGTCCGCAGGCGGCAGCACCACGCCTGCTGCTCCCCCGCCGCCACCAACCGATATCGTCGGAAAGGCTTGTTGCAGCAGAGCCACTGGGCATGCAGCCCATAATGATTATATATTCTAGATATGTGAATGGGATCCATTCACATATCTGAATGTGTATTACAGTATGGTGCACGCCCATTGGCCCATGCTGTGGACCAATGGGCATACAGCCCTACCAACAGTGCAGTCGGGGCGGTGGGCGGCAGGTGGTGGGTGCTGCCGCCTACCGCTGACTGGGGGAGCAGGGCAGGATCCAGTGGGCAGGTGGGGTGGGGTGTCCACTGGACCACCAGGGATATTGGGGATATTATTTATTAACTTAGCCCGTGATCGGGCGGGCAGGTCCACTGGACCACAAGGTATATTGGGGATATTATTTATTAACTTAGCCCACAATTGGGGGGGCAGGTCCACTGGGCCACCAGGGATATTGGGGATATTATTTATTAACTTAGCCCGTGATCTGGCGGGCAGATCCACTGGATCACCAGGGATATTGGGGATATTATTTATTAACTTAGCCTGCGATTGGGTGGGCAGGTCCACTGGACCACCAGGGATATTGGGGATATTATTTATTAACTTAGCCTGTGATCGGGCATGTGGGGGTGCCACCATGGAGGTGCAGCCGGAGCTCGGGCGGCCACCCACAGGTGGCAGCTGCCGTGTTGCACCCTGCAATGTGGCAGCTCACCTGTGGGTGGCCATCCATTTTTTCTTTTTTTTTGGATCAACTTTGTGCTGGCGCAGGTAGGGGTTGCGCATGCATGGCTCTGCACATCCCGGGCTGAATATCGGGCTGTGCAGGGTATGCATGGGCACGCCTCACCTGCACCTGCATATACTACTGATGTGGTCCGCATCGGATTTCGTGCCGCACACTTTTCCCATTTGAATATCGAGTCTAAGACAGTGGTTAAGATGGCGCGAATAATTGTTGCGCCATGCGCAACCCTTTTGAAAATCTGGGCCAGAGAGTCACGGGGGTGTGGAATACTCTACCAATAGAAGTTATAAGGAGTAGTAGAATGACAGAATTTAAGAACAGGCTGGATAATTACTGTAAGAGAGCTAGTTTTCTAGGATATCCCCAGGTATGGGGGGAGCTTTATATGGGCATTTGTCTAATGAGCTTATATAGAAACCTATGAAACCTATGAATGCATGCTCAGTTCTGATGTCTACAAAAAGCTTTTTCTTTTAAGAAATCTTTTTTCATCCTTTAACATGGTATTCTCAGCAATAATTTTTGCTTTTTCCCTCTGCTCATATACAATGCATAGACCAAAAAGCCATTTTTGCATGCTTCATTTTTAGAGCTTGTTTTACGTTCTGTTTTTGCACTTACTGTCCACTGAACATAAAGTGTCTTTCATAGGAACATGCATTATGGATATCCTGTCTTTTTCAACTCAGAAATGCATTTGGTTCATTTTTGTTTTCTCCTGTGGTGAGTTGTTCATAGACGTAAACTACTAATACCTTCCAGCATGCTCTCCTGTGTGTGTGTGTATGTGTGTGTGTGTGCACTCTTGCATCACAGGACACCATGCTGTTTTGGCACACAAAATAAAGATTGATCTGACTTTACATAACTGCCTTCCCCTCCTGTAGCTTTGCTTTTCAATTCATTATTGACTAATATGGAAGCTCAAATCAATAGTAATGGCTCTTATCAGGGTCTTTCTGGCAATTTTGTTTAAAGAGCAATTTTTATTCCCTGTGATTGATGACAGATGGAATTGAAGTTGTGCTACAGAAGGTGATAGAACAGCTTTATAACCTTCTTCGGCTTTGCAAACCATTTTGTACATACCAAGGTTGCAGTTTTTTTCAGTGTTGAGGTATTAAATGCTCCTGCATAAGTTGTCCATGAAGACTATGGTGCTACATGGATTTGCTCATGTCTGCAATGGTGGTAAATGGTGAAAATATTGAAAATATTACTGATAGACGTACCTGCATAATGCAGTTTTTAAATTGCTCTTGCTAAGAAACTCTGTTGTAGACTTACTGATTTATTTATTAAAATGTTATTATGAAATTCATAGTGGAGCAGAACTCCATTTTCAAGTGCATCCTTGTAGGTGAACAAGATAGTGATCAATAAAAAATTAAATATCACATCTATGAGATTGTAACAAGGTTGGGTAGGACCCTACTCCATTTGTTGTGCAGAGACAATTGAAGGCAATGATCTATTAGGTTGTCTCTTGTTCTGTCACTTGTCTGTCTCTTCTCTGTCTGATTGTGCTATCAAATTTTCCTTGTGGCACCTAGGAACAGGCCACTCTAATGGTCCCACAATTTCCCCCATTTTCTCCCTTCTTTCACTTGTTGTTTTTGTTCTCTCTTTCTTCTCTTGCTTCTCTGTGGGTTAAACATATTTGTGAATCTTTATGTGAAACTAAGATACAGTATCTTGGTTTGCAAATGTATATAGCTATATTGTTGAAATTAATGCAGAAATCTGTTTGGGTTTATCTGGGACACAGGGAGCTAAACCATGAGGTGCATTTTGACCTCCACAAGTTTGATTACAGAATTATCAGCAGGAACTCAGCCCTGGGACAGGATGTCTTTGTTGGCTGCACTTGTTAAGAAGACTAATGTATTCTTCATGCTGCTCAAAGGAAAGAGACTGACATTTTGCTAATATATTTTGTGGAACACTGGTGGTATCATTTACAAGAACAGGATGCAGAATTTAATTGTCAGGGGGAAAACATTATATAAAAAGAGAACAATGTTTTGCTTGGAGAGAAAGACACACACAGAGGTGAAGATTTTAAAGAGACTCTCAGGTGAAAGACTTATCTTTGTTTGAACTGCCTGCATCAAGTGCTATCCTGAACAATTTTATTATTTTTATTTTATTGTTATTGATAATAATAAAACATGATTTGCAAGTTTTACAACATCTCTTAGTTTGCCTATGCTTTCTGACCTATGCCCTGATGACAGAGATGTGTGTTACATCTGGCTTCTGGTGCAAACCTGGATGCACCTGGTACTATATTGTGAACTGCATCTGTTTGCAAGAGTAGGATGCAGCATTATTCCATATTTGGATGCATGTTGTTGATCTGGGGCCTACATACCATGTCATTTAAAACATGATTTGACAGCATCTAATTATTGGCACCCTAATCCGCAAGCTATATATGGTGACATGTTTGAGACATACAGAATAACAGGTTTGTACTTGATGGCTTTCTTTAGATTGCATAGTTGTTGTGTATGTTTAGAATGTGAAAATTTCAATAAATATATTTTAAACAAACAAGCAAAGAAAAAAAACAAAGAAACCTGCATTGGATGTATAGGGTGGACACCTAGGAACTTTTCTCCTTGAGCATAAATACAGGGTGAGGAAACTTCCTGAATCTTGCAGGTGAAGATTCAAAAGGGACATCTGAAGCACTTTTTTCACAGAAGGAGTGCTAGACAAGTGGTACAAGCTGCCATAGGAGCCCAAATCAGTGAGTGGCATCAAGCAGGTGTGGGACAGGAACATGGGATATGTGGGAGGGGCACAGGAGAGGAATGGCTAGTAGGACCATTGCAGAGTAGCTAGGTAGGGTGGTCAAACTGGATGGGTTGGTGGGCCATTTCCTGCTGTCATTGTCTATGTTTCTATGTATCTGTCTATGTAGTTATGATATCATACCCATGCACATTAGAGGAGAGTGGCCCTGTTGATGCCCTTGTTCAAGAAAAGGGGTTTTCAATGTCCAGGACATGGACTCTTGGAATACCCATTTATCTACATTTCCAGACAAGTTTTTTTTTTTTTTTTTAGAGATTTGTGTAGTATTTTTTCCCATAGATTTTGTCCTGCTTTTCCCCTTCTCAAAGCCCCAGCACATGGCCATGCATGCAGGAAGAGGCATGCATGCACACTGGAAGGCAGATCAGCCCCATCTACCCACCCGTGCTACTACCCATACCACACCTATGCTACCCCACCAGACCTCCACCTGTTGGGGGGGGAACGACGAGGGGGCAACAACCCAACCCCACCACCCTTGGGAGAGGAGAGCAGCCTGCCGGCTTGGTCATTCCTACTCCTCCTTCCCCCCATGCCAGCACCATGATGACCTGAGGTTGTTCCTGAACCTGGGTCACCAGCATAACGTGAGGTAAGGTGTCCGGCGCCTCAGCCCTCAGCACCACATGGATGGCTCTTCCAGACAAGTTTCCATAACAGAACTTTTAAAAGTGGGTTAATAAATATGACATTCATTTCAAGAACATCAAAGCTGTTTAACTATCTATTCATGACTGATCTTAATTGGCATGGACCACCAGAGATGCAGCCCACAGTTATACAGTATGGTTTTACTCAGTTTTCACATCCTACTGTACATCTGCATTTCCCAAAAATAACATATCCTCTGCCCTCACCTGGATCATTAGTAGTGATTTTAAATTTAGTTTGGTTTATTTAAATATTGCTATCCCTAGAAATTGGCAGTTAATATTCACACAGGGATTAAAAAGAATGCAAAAATAAAACAAGCAAATTATACAGTATTTTGATTTTTTTTTAGACTTTGTTTCTGCACCCCCTATCTCCAGACTCTCTCCAGTGTGGGCATCTTGGTCTTCGTTTTTCTCCCATCCTGCCTGAAATGCGACACACTCATTCCGGTCGGGACTCCCCCCAGCACCTGCATGGCATGCCCGAGCCCCCTGGTTCTATGTCCTCCAGGGAAGGACAGCCATCACCTCCAGCACCCTATCTAGAGGATTGGAGGGGCAGCCCATAGAGGAGGGAAGTGGAATGTGTGTCCTAACACCCAGCGGTGGATGTGGGGCCGAAGCCACTGGCCCCACTTTCGCCTACTGGAGGGGGAAGGATTTTCCAAATTTCTTTCCCCCCCAAAGAGGGCAGTGCAGTGTCACCCAGCCCACTACATGCGTGCTCCCATGCACATCCAGGGGACGGCCACCCAACACTGCGACCCATTGTCTGAGTCCCGCAGGCTGTTCTACTCCCAGCCATCACCAGGTGCCGCTACCAGCATGGGACGGTCCCCTGACCCACCCCAGGAAAGAAGAGCAGTCTATATACACTTGATCCTCTCCTCTCCTCCCCTGCTGACCCCTGATGATCTGGGCTCATTCACGATCCCGGTCACCGGGGCATGCAAGGTGTGGCATCCACACCTCAACCCACAGCACCACCAGGCCAGCTAATTATACAGTATTGATACTCACAAAAATATAACTCACATAAAAAGCAACAAAAACCATTAAGAAATAAGATGAAATAAGGGCAGTATTCAAACCATTCTTTCTCTCCCACCTTGACTCAGGTCAACAGCCAAGGTTGATCATTAAGTCCCCAATTAAGAGGTACAGTTTTTACAATATGCATCACATCTAATGTCCAGGACTGGGGTGCACAGCTCACAAAATTATCAGAATTTAGAAGCACTGTGCCCTAGTGGTGACTGCACTGGCTTGGGAACCAGGAGATTGAATGTCCAATTCCTGCTTAAGCCAAATATTTGTTCTCCCACAGGAGGCTTGTCAAGAAGCTAAAGGGCTTATGGGTAGAGGTAAAAATCAGTGACTTAGGTGGAAAACTGACTGAGGGGAAAAACACAAAAGTTAGTGGTTAAAAGGGAGTTTTTAGAAATAATGGAAGTAACAAGCAGAGTACCACAGGGGTCAGGGGTTATTGGTGCCATTATTTGGATGAATCAAGGTTAGCCTGACCACCCACCACAAGGTGACCTCCTCATCAGTCAAGTACCTACACTTTAAATTTGAACATGCCAATATGAGTTGAGGTTCCACCACTTTTTCTCTTTCATGTATGGAAACCACTCTCTGGCTTCATCTTTTATATAGTGCTCTCTGTCCCATAATAGGCTCACAGGCGACCATTAAGGAGCTGGCCACTTAGGACAAGGTCACACCTCTACGTCGTTTAAACATTGTTAAAGGTTTAGCAAGTTCAACTCTGGCTAATGCACATAGATTTTATCACACTTCTTATATAGTTTTCTTAACTTTTACAGGGCGCTGCTGGTGTGTGCAAATCAGAATTGAAAACAGTTACTGTAAGCACTGCAAAACGACAGAAAACTGTACAAGAAATGTGATAAAATCTCTAATATTAGTAGTAGTAGTAGAAGTAGCTTTATTTCTTTATGGAGCTCTTCCTGAGGCTCAGGGCACCATTACAAATGTATAAAAAGAACAGAACAGCATTATCCTCAAACATAAATAAACATTACTTGAAGCACAATTCAAGCAGAATTAGCCAGGGTTGCTCTAGCTAAACCTTTAACTTTGCAAGACAGGTGTGCCTTCTCCTAATTAGTACACTTTGAATTGTCACCTGTGAGTCTCTTATGGACCACAGTGCACTATATAAAAGATGAAACATAGATACATAGATACATAGACAGTGTCAGTAGATAGGGCCTATGGCCCACCTAATCTGCCCATTTGAGCTTGTGTTCAGTTTATGTTTTCCTGGAAGTCTGTTGCCCTTTATCCCTGACCTCCAGAATTCCTTTATATCTATCCCATGCATTCTTAAATTCTGATTGTTTCAGCCCCACCACTTCCTCTGGCAGGTGTTCCACTTGTCCACCACCTGCTCTGTGAAGAAATTCTTCCTCACGTTTCCTCTGGATTGTCCTCCCTCCAGCTTCATCCCATGCCCTCTAGTCCTGGAACATCTTTTTCACTTAAAAATAGTGTATTCCTGCACCCTGTTCCTCCCTGTAAGATACTTGTATGTCTCTATCATATCCCCTCTCCTTCCTCTCCTCCAGGGAGTACATGTTCAGTTCCTTCAACCTGTCCTCCATAGGACTTGTGATGCAATCCATGTACCATCTTTTGTTGCCCTCCTCTGAACCTTTTCTACCCTGTCTATGTCCTTACTGTAAGGTGTCCAGAACTGTACACTGTACTCCAGGTGGGGCCTCACTAGTGTCTTGTATAGTGGAATTATGACCTCCCTTTTCCTGCTGGTGATGCCCTTGCCTATGCATCCCAGCATCCTATTTGCTTTATCTGCTGCCTTGTCACACTGTTTCCTACCTTTAGGTCATCAGAGATGATAACCTCAAGATCCCTTTCCTGCTTGGTGCATGCTATATCCTCACCCCCTAACTGATATATTGTGCCAGGGTTTTTGTGCCCCATATGCATTATCTTGCACTTCTTTGCATTGAATTTCAACTGCCAAAACCAGAAAGTATTTTCCACATAAGAAAGAAAGAAAGCAGTAGGACCTTGGCTCATATTGGCATGCTAGCAGGGGTGCCCGAACATGGGGAAAAGTGTGGGAGGCGGTAGTAATAACACAAAGACCATGATTACATCCCTTATGACCTTGTATGCATTAAAGGGGCACTTTTAATGCACTTGGGCAAATGGTTTGGGGGTGGCTTCCACACCCCTTGCCCATTGGTTCGGCACCTATTGTTATGTTAAAATTTGAAGAGTAGGTACCTGACTGATGAGGATGTCACCTTGTCGCGGTGGTCAGGCTAGTCATGATTCAGCTGAGTGATGTGACCAAGAATCCCTTTAAAATATTGAAATGACAGAAGACAAAATAGGAAAATAGAATTAACAAATGAATTGCAGGCATTCAAGCAGTGTTGGGAGGACAGCACTGGTACTGTGACTGTTTGATTCTGATTTTTGCCCACACCATGAACACCCCAGCAAAAAGTAAGAAAAATGTATAAGAAATGTGATAAAATCTCAGTGTATTAGCCAGGATTGAGCTTACTAAACCTTCAACATTGTATTAAAAATAGGATATTTAAAATATTAATGAGTCTGGATAATAAGGACCAGGAATAACATTGTTAGCTTATTCTGGCCAGTACAGATGGTGTGCCCCACATATAAGGTAAGCGAGAACTGAAAGGTAATGTAGGAACTATTTTGACTCCAAGAGTGGTAAACCTATAGAAAATAGCTTAAGATCAAGTTTCCAAAGCAGTGGAAATAAGAATTGTTGACTCTTTTACAATTACTTTGGATCAGTTTCTTAAGGAAAACAACATTATTGTTCCCTGTATCTTGCAAAGGGAAGGCAAGTTCATTTTAAGGTGCCATTTCCTGGAAACTCAGGGTGCCATACAGAGATAAGAAAACACAAAAATGAAAGCAAACATGTAAGAAAATAGATCATAAATCAAAAAATAAATAAATAATAATTCAAGTGAATGAAAGAATCATCCTAACTAGCGGCATACTCATATAAAACCAAGTCAGACAGTATTATAGTTAAAAGACAGACCTTTAGTGTACAGTACATCTCAGCCACCTTGGGAAGGTTTGAGTTAGTGATGGTAGCAGTAAGAGTTGGGACCTGAGCTTGCCAGCAAAGGCAGTGGCAGGTTCATGCAGTACAGGTGGAAGCAGGAGGCCCCAAATCTGGCTGCTAGTTACTATCAATTGAGGCAGTGGCAGGGCAAAAGAGGACCAGGTGAGAAGATGACATGCCCCTCCTGTCAGGATGGACATTTTATTTATCTACTTATTTATTTATTTATTCATGTATTTGATTACCGGTAAGTTCACTGATCTAAGGACCATTTTCAGGCATGACCCAGGCCATGAAGATGGCACAATGAGAGCAATGTTTCTGGATCTGTTCTCACAAGGACCAATATGGCAACTAAACATGACTTGGGAGGACTGGCACCAGCACAATAACAGTGGGAAGCTTTGTACCCAATACTTGCTGGTGGGAACCCAATGCAACTGGGTAGGGCTGGCATATAAATGAGGTAACAAGGACAAAGAGCATGGAAATGCAGACACAATATAATAAGTGCTGTGCCGAGACAATAAGGAGAGAGTGCATAGGTGAATAGGAAGAAAGTGAGGGGTAGCTGAATTCATACATTGCTCTGTTCTCTGTGTGTGCATGCTGTGGCAACCTAGGAAGTATGTCCATCAATGTGAAGTCACCCACACCACCAAGGATGTCTCACCCCCAAGCCTCCCCTAGGAGCCACTATTTTGGGGATTCACCAGAACATACAATCCTGGGAGGAGAGCATCTGCACAGAGAGCACAGATGCTCTGAGCCCCTACTGACCTCTGTTCCTGACTTTCTGGGCTGTGGGTGCAAACCTGGGTTGTCAGTATGCTAGAGTGGTCCTCAACTGCTGAGGCCATACAGCTGACTCTAAACTCCATCTTTATTCCACCTTTCATCCTTGGTATTGGGTTGGTATTCTGTTCCATCCTTCAAAACCATTACCATCTAAGGAATGCCTGGAGAATGCATACCATGAAGGAATGTGCTGCTTTGCGCAATGGTCTACCTACATACCCCCCCACAAAACCTGTCCCTTCAAGGTGGGACCCAGGAGAAGGAGGGGCCATTCAGGAGCGGCAAAGCCCCACTGAAACCCTCACTGTGTGTGCGTGTGGGACAGACTTCATTAAACCAATCCCTGCATGTTTTTCACATCTACAGCCTCTCCCACACACACACAAGCATCTGACTCAGTTACCTGTTATAGAATACCAAGGAAGAAGCCTCTAGTCCTGCCCTCCTTATGGCATCTCCATGGGTGACAGCCCTAGGACAGCCGATACCTTCCTGGTACTGCTTGAATAAATGGAGTACTATAGTTAATAAATGCATTTTTGTCATGAGAATTTGCATCTGGATTCTTCTAGAAAGGTGCTGCTACAGAAATTCTCTGCTGCTGCTAGTACCTCTCTTGGCTGTTGGTGATGAGCCCATGTTTTCGGTTATAAATGCCTCTGGAAATTGCACTTGCTATAACAAGTCAAGAACTCCATTTTCATATTCTGACCTTTATGTCATGCATCAGGTGGCCTGGCTGGAGCACATCTCCCACTGATTCTCCTCTGCATGGTTTCCTCCTTCGATCCACCAGGGGCAACCATGCACCAAAAGGAGCTGCACGTTACCCCTAGGCAGAAGGCATCAATGACAGATGCCATTCCTTCCTCTTCTTGTCAGCTGCTAATGCTCTGCCTTGGGGTCAAAGCTTGGTTCCAGCCATCATTCAAGAGCTCCAGTAACAAGATAGCCGGTTATTTTCACTTTTAGATAATCTCCTGTTATGTTCCAAAATTGTTGAATTAGCTAACATTTTTTGAGAAACTGTATTAAAAGTTCAGCAATGCAAAAAATATATGGATTTAAAAACACCATTTTACCAGCACCTTAGTTCTCACATTAATGGTTTTTACTTGCATTTTTCTTCTCCGCCACCAACCACCAAACCCCCAGCTGCTAACATTTGGTAAAAAAAAATCTCTTTATTATAAAGCTGCTATATTCTTAGCTGTAACTGGTCCCATAAAAATGCCCAGATATTTATTTGTTTGGTTTTTGGTTATGGTGTAAGTACACTAGACAACTGAATGCCTATTTTCTGGTATGGCTTGGGAGGGTACAAGACAAGGCATAACAATCCAAATTTTGGACAGAAGCAAAATCTAGAGTATAAATACGGATAAGTTCAGATATGGGGTACTGCATCTATCGATGTATAGCCACAGCCCACAACTCAAATGCTTTGGGACTTCAGACCAGAATCTTAGTCTGATAATCAACTTGCAAGTCACGTACTGCTAATGTCATGTTAACCAAATGCACATCACCTGTGGCACATCTATTACCTATTTATTGTCTGTCTGTCTAGATAGACAGACAGAGAGACAAGAGACGGATGGACAGACAATCAGATGTGTATATATATATATATATATATATATATATATATATATATATATATATATTCTAGGAATTGATTAGTTGCCATATTGGTCCTTGTGAGAACAGATCCAGAAGCAAATAGTTTGATACCTTTCATTGGACCAACATAGATGTAGATGTGTTGTTTTCTTTTTGTAACATCTATGTTGGTCCAATAAAAGGTATTAAACTATTTGTGTCTGGATCTGTATATATTCTAGGGGTAGTTTTGTCTCCTTGTTTCTATTTACAACAGTTTCTAATTAGAACCTACAAAGCTGCTAAAAGTTTTATTTTTTCCAAACCACATTTCAAGCCTCACCATTTGCATAGGTTGTATTTTAATAAAAAGCTAACTGTTTCCCAAAGGAATGCTCTTTTTGGTTCTATGTGGCCAAGGATTAGGAGTTCCTTTTTCTAGAGTTGGTTCTGCCTGTCCCTACTGCTTTATTTGTTCAGGTTTTCAGTGGAGCTAATGTCTTTATTGAAAATATATTAAGTGAATTCATGTCTTGTGACACTGGTGTACTTTCCAAATATTGCAGAGCTGTCTGTCAAATTTTAAGGTCTCCCACTTCAGTTCTGAGCTTCAAAAATCTTCAGTCATTGAGGGTATGCCAGCTTTTTAAGATGGGCACTTTTGTACAGTGCGATATATTCCAACAAAATTTGCAGATCAGGTTCCTGCTTGTGTTTTCTTAGGTAAGTCAAAACTGCCACACTGAAAAGAAACCACAATTTATGGTACCTCACTGCACTTGCCAGTGGGATAGATTATGCATTAAGCCTTGACTGGATTACAGGGCTGTTGCTCAGCAACCCCCTCCTTTACCACCCAATAATGTACTGATGTAAAATCTAATTGGTTATTTCATCAATCTCTTTTGATAAGAATCAGTGTTTCATCAAAATTGTTTCAGCTAGAGATAAGGAACATTTTGTAATTTACTTGATAAATATGTTCTGTTTGTTAGGAACAGCTGTTCATTTATCTTTTCATTTTGTGGAATTCAAGCATGTGATTATCTTGCTCAGAAATCTTAGTCTGGGTAGGGGGGCATAAGGTCAAAAGTTATTATCACATGAATAATTTATTCCCATTGACATATTAGGAGGTATGTCATTGTACTAAACCTTGGCCTGATAGAACCATGAAATGAGGGTGAGGATTTTATGATAAGAATAATGGATATCACTTAACACTATGAGCGCCAGGGAAGCATTCTGTATGGAGCACAATGAAGCCGGCGTGTATGAAGCTTCACTTACAGAACTAGGCAGTTTGAGAAGGTTGGCTCCTAACCCAGTGCTAATAATTCTTGTGGAATACTGTACATTCTACACACTGTATGTGTCCATCTAGCACAGTAGTAGCATTCTCCTGGCCCACATTCAAGAGTACAATGTCCAAACTCAGAAACATAGAAACACAGAATTTGCCAGTGCTATAGACCTCTTGGCCTACTAGTCTGCCCATTTTTCCTGTCTATAGTATCACCACAGATTCTACTTGATTTCTGGCCCATTCAACCCCCACTTCCCTTTCCCTAACATTCCCTTATGCCTATCCCATGCATTCCTGAACCCTACCACTGTTTTCTCTCTCTTCCCCCGCTGGAAGACTGTTCCAGGAATCCATCGCTCTTTCTGTGAAGAAGTCTTTTCTCACATCTCCTGAATCTACCCCTTCCAACTTTTTATCATGCCCCCTTGTCATTGAGCACCATTTTTTCTGAAAAAAATAATTCCCTCTTGTACCTTGTTTGCCCTGTGAGGTATTTAAAGGTCTATATTATACCCCCCCTTCCAGGGTGTACATTTTTAGGTCCTTTAATCTATCCTCATACAGCTTCTGATGGAGACCCTGCACCATTTTAGTTGCCTGCCTGTGTATTGCTTCCAGTCTGTGTCCTTTCTGAGATGCACTCTCCAGAACTGTACACAGTATTCTAGCTGGGGTCTTACCAGTGAGCTATACAGAAGCAACACCACCTCCCTCTTTCTGCTAGTGATACCACTCCTATGCACCCAAGCATCCCACTTGATCTCCCAACTGCCTTGTCGCACTGCTCTGGCCACTTTTGCATCATCAGATATGATCACACCCAGGTCTCTTTCCTGCTCGGTGGTCATCAGTAGCACCCTCAAATTTTGTACTCTGTCCCTGGTTTCTGTGCCCGAGTGCATTATTGTGCACTTTTTCACATTGAAACCCAGCTGCCATACTATTGACCACTCCTCAAGTTTTCTCAGATGGCTACTTATCCTTCCCACCCCTATTGGAGTGTCTAGCCTATTGCAGAGTTTGGTATCATTCGCAGAGGCAGACCTTCCCTCCCAGCTCTTCTGCAATGTCACTTATAAAGATATTAAACAGGGCTTGTCCCAGCACTGATTCTTGAGGCACCCTGCTGGTCATGCTCCCATCTTCTGTGTGAACTCTGTTGACCACCACCCTCTGCCACCTATCCCCTAACCAATTTTTTTACCAGCTTTACCACTTCTGACCCACTTATAAGCTACCCTGCTTGCTTACTAGTCTACTATGTGGAACAGTGTTGAATGCCTTACTGAAATCTAGGTAGGCTATGTCCACCACTCCACCCTAATCTAGTGCCTTGGTCACCCAGTCAAAGAACTCAGATTCATTTTGACATGACCCCCATGAATGTATGCTGCCTAAGGTCTTGTAACCCACTGGATTCAAGGTATTCCACAATCCTTTCTTTTAGCAGTGATTCCATTAACTTTCCCAACACTGAGGTCAGGTTGACTGCCCTACAATTTCAAGGCTCTTCCTTGCTACCATTTTTCTGAAGTGGGCTACATCTGCCTTTCTCAGTCCTCTGAGACCACTCCTATTTCCAATAAGCTGTTAAACAGGGCCATCAGAGATGCAGCCAGTACCCCCCTCAGCTCTCTCTCAGTACCCTTGGGTGGACCTCGTCTGGGCTCATTGCTTTGTCCGCTTTCAGATTTGTGAGTCCTTTTAGGATTCTTTCCTCCAAAAACTGACTAGTGTCTGCCACTGTCCCTCTAATGCCACTGTTACATTTTTGTGGTCCCCTCCCCATCTCTTTCCTCTGTGAACTCTGAACAAGCGTATTGTTCTGAATGTCTGTCTGTTCCTGTTCCCCACAGTCCCTCTCCTTCCTTCTTAACCTTACAATCCCACTCTGGTCTTCATTTTTCACTTATAAACCTAAAAAAATGTCTTGACCCCTTTTGTTACTGCCTTGGATAGTCTCTCCTCAGTTTGCACCTTTGCACTCCTTACTGCTCTTCCTGCTTCTCTCTGTTTCACCCGATACACCTCCCTATCCTCCACCCTCTATGTCTCCTTGTACATTCTGAATGCTAACCTCTTACCTTTTACCTTTTCAGCCACTTCTTTCAAGAACCATAGTGATCTCTTTTTCCTCTTTCTTTTGCTCCTTTTCTTTATGCAGAGGTTTAATGCCTTCACTATGGCCCTTTTTAGTTTCTCCCATTGTTCCTCCACCCCAACCAGTTCATCCATTCTACCAGGTCATCCCTGAGGAATTCATTCATCTTTTTAAAATTGTCCCTCATGAAGTCCAGGACCCTTACCTTATTGTGATTCTATTCTGCAGCCGTCCTTGTATTGAACCACACTACATGGTGATCACTGGTCCCCGGTGGCCACCTCACTACCTTAATATCTGCAACACTGTTCTTGTCAGTGAGTACAAGGCCCAGTACTGCCCCATCACAAGTAGGGTCACTGACTAGTTTCCTGAGGAATTTCCCCCCTGCAGGGAGTCCAAGATTTTCCTGCTTCTAGCTGAAGCCACAGCTGAGAGGCTCCAATCTACATCTGGCAGAATGAAGTCCTCCACCAGCAGCACTTCTCCATTTTCTGCCATCTTGCCAATACCTGCCATCAGTACCTTATCTAACTCCTCCCACTGTGCTGGGGTTCTGTAGGTTACACCAGTGTGAAAGGAAACTCCATTCCCCACCTCTAGGGTGACCCATAGTGCCTCTGCCCCCTCATATTCCCTGTATCTCTGTCGCATTAATGCCCTCCCTCACATACAGAAAAGTACCACTCCTCTTTGCTTCATACCCTGTCCTTCCTTAACAGAGTATAGCCCAGGAGGAAGAAACAGATAGGGAGCTTATGCTAGTCATTCAAAGGATGGCAGGTAAGGGTGAGGTAGTGCTGTGTGGAGACTTCAATATTCCAGATGTGGACTGGAGACTCCCAGCAGCAGTACCAACCAGGAGCAGATTTATCCTGGACTCCCCTTCAAGGTGCCTTCCTCAAGCAACTGGTCATGGAACCAACTCAGCAGAAGGCAATACTGGATCTCATGCTCACAAACGGGACAGTGTGATGGGGTAACAGTGGGGAGCACCTTGGGAACAGTGACCACCAGTCACTGTGGGTTGAAATCACAGAAGGAGCAGAACCAAACCACACTAAAACACATATCCTGGACTTTATGGGGACAGATTTGGGAAAATGGGAAGATGCTTGAAAGAGACATTAATGAGACTGGAGCAGGAATCAGGGGTTGAGGAACAGTGGGCAATATTTAAAATAGGGATTACAAGAGCAACAGAATTATGCATTAAGAAGGTTAGCAAAGGGAAAAAGAAGGAGCATGACATTATGGTTTTCCAAGGAGGTAGCAGAGAACGTGAAAGCCAAAAAGATTGCATTCAGGCAATACAAAAGACCCAGGCAGAAGGGGATAGGAGGAAGCACCAGGGGAAGCAAAGAGAGGCAGGGAGGTCAGTAAGGGAAGCCAAAGCTCAGACAGAAGAGCACATTGCAAAATCAGTGGGTAGAGGGGACAAAACCTTTTACAGGTACATAAGTGGAAAAAGAAAGGCAAAGGGAAGGATAGTGAGACTGAAGGGGAGGAGGGGGCCCGCATGGAGGATGATAACAGTAAAGCTGACATACTGAACATGTATTTCTGTTCAGTCTTTACTGAGGAAGAGGAGAGTAGAAGGACTGAATGGAGTACAAGGGGTGGGAATGGTGCAGCAATGGACACAACTCTTTTACACGGGAAAGGGTCTTGAAGGAAATGGAAGGAATAAGAGTTGCTAAAGCAATGGGGCAAAAAGAGGTGGTGGCTGAACCTTTGGAAAATCCTGTTTAGCCGATCACTGGAAACAGGAGAGGTACACAAAGATTGGAGGACAGCAGATGTAGTCCCCTTATACAAAAGGGGAACAAAGAGGAAGTGGGGAACTACAGACCACTGAGCCTGACCTCAGTAGTGGGAAGATCATGGAAGCACTACTGAAAGAGAGATTGGCAGATCATCTGTTGCCAATGGACTACAGGACTCAAGGCAGCATGGTTTTACCAGAGAGAAGTCATGTCAGACCAACCTCATTGAATTTTTCGACTGGGTGATAAGGGAGGTCGATCAGGGGAGGCAGTGGACATGGCCTATCTGGACTTCAACAAGGCCGTTGACACTGTGCCACATAGAAGGCTATTAATCCGCACAGAGGTTGTATACAGACCCTGATCTCATGGGAGGGAATGGATAAGGATATGATAGAAGGCATCTTTAGGATGTCAGAGAAAGAGATACTGTTGATGGGGAACCTGAATATGCCAGATGTTAACTGGAGCACCTTTGCTGCAGCCACATCCAAGAGAAGGGCCAGTCTTGATGCCGCATAGGGCATGCCTCAGACATCTATTTTGGAACCCACTCATGAGGGAGCAATCTTAGATCTCATACTGTCAAATGGGGAGAGTGAGAGGATCTCAGATGTAGAAATGGTAGCCATCTGGGAACAAGTGACCACCAAATAGTGTGGTTCATGATAAACTCAGCTACAGAGTCAAGCCATAAAAAGTGAGGGTACTGGACTTCAGGAGGGCTGACTTTGGCAAGATGGGAAAGTGCCTTAGAAAAGCACTAGCAAACAAGCAAGAAGGAGGGGTAGAACAATAATGGGGAAACATCAAAACTGCCATCACAGAGGCAACAAGCTTTTGTGTGATGCAAACAAAACAAATCAAAACAAAAGAAAAAGCCACTGTGGTTCTCAAAAAAAGTGGTAGAGTAGGTTAGGGAGAAAAATATAGTATTTAGGAAGTATAAGGAAACACAGAAGGAGCAGGATAGAGAACCGTACCAGTTAAGGCAGAAGGAAGCAGGGAGGGAAGTCAGAATAGCAAAGGCCCAAACTGAGAAAAAGATAGCCAACTCAGTAAAAGAAGGGGATAAAACCCTTATACATAGAAAATAGAAACATAGACTATGAAAGCAGATAATGACCGCTGCCTCACCAGAGAGTGTAGAAAGACAAAGGGAGGGATAGTGAGGCTAAATAGAATGAACAGTGGGTAGGCAGAGAGGGAAAGTGAAAAAGCAGGGATACTGAATGAATACTTCTGCTCAGTATTCACAAAAGAGGAGGAGGAGGGGGAGGTACTTAATCCAATTAACAGAAACACTCTGGATAGGGGGGTTGATCCCAGTCCTTTCACAGAAGAAAGGGTTCTGAAAAAACTCCTAAAACTGAAGGTGGACAAAGCAATGGGGCCTGACAGGACTCACACCAGAATTCTAAAAGAATTAAGGGTAGAACTAGTGACACCACTGACTACCCTTTTTAACAAATCATTGGAGGATGGTGTGGTACCTGAGGACTGGAGGAAGGTGGACATGATTTCCCTTCACAGAAGTGGGAGCAATACAGAGGCAGGAAACTGTAGACCAGTCAGTTTGACCTCTGTGGTAGGGAAAGTGATGGAGTCACTTCTGAAGGAAAGAATTGTTGAGTACCTAGAGGCCAGTGGGGCACAGGACCCAAGGCAGCATGGGTTCACAGCAGGAAGGTCATGTCAGATGAATCGAATAGATTTCTTTGACTGGGTGACCAAAGTAGTAGACCAGGGAGGGGCTGTGGACATGGCCTACCTAGACTTTAGCAAGGCATTTGACACAGTCCACACAAAAGATTAATAGTCAAATTAACTGCCTTGGAGTGGGTCCCAGGGTGTTAGCCTGGGTAAAACATTGGCTGGACAACAGGACACAGAAGGTAATTGTAAATGGAGTCCACTCTGAAGAAAGGGAGGTTACTAGTGGGGAACCGCAGGGTTCAGCACTGGGTCCAGTCCTTTTTAATGTCTTTATAAGTGACATTGCAGAGGGATTGGAAGGAAAAGTATGCTTCTTTGCAGATGACTCAAAGATCTGCAACAGGGTTCATACACAAGGGGACGTGGAAAGGATGAGAAGGGACTTGGCAAGGTTGGAGGAATGGTTGGAAGTATGGAAGCTTGGATTCAATGCAAAGAAGTCCAAAATAAAACACCTGGGAAACAAAAACCCAGAAGAAAAATACACAATGGGTGAGGAAGTAGTAACAACAACAAAAATGGAAAGGGACCTTGGGGTAAGCATATCAGATGACCTTAAGGTTGTCAAGCAATGTAAGACGGTAGTAGGGAGGGCTGGGGGGATACTGGGATGTATAGGGGGCAGCATCACTAGCAGAAAACAGGAAGTTGTTATCCCTCTCTATAGACAGTTGGAGAGACCCCATCTGGAGTACTACATGCAGTTCTGGGGACCCCATCTCCACAAGGACATAGACAGGATGGAGGCAGTCCAAATCAGGGCAACTAAAATGGTGCACGGTCTGCAAGAGAAGCCATACGAGGAGAGACTAAAGGAGATTAATCTGTATACCATTGAGGAAAGGAGGGATGGGGGGACATGATAGAAACTTTTAAGTACCTCAGTGGAATCAACAAAGTCCAAGAGGGTAGCATCTTTCAGAAAAAGAGATGTGCATGAGCAAGGGGACACAATTTGAAGATAGAGGAGGGGCAGCTCAGTGGCAATGTGAGGAAGTGTTTTTTCACAGAGACAGTGGTGGGTACATGGAGCAGCCTTTCTGAGGAGGTTGTGGGGTCTAAAATTGTGGGAGGATTCAAGAATGCATGGGATAGACATAAAGCAGTTTTTGTGGGGGGTAGAAAGAAATAGGCTGCTGGTTAACTAGGATCTGCAGCTTATCCTGTAGGTAGGAAAATGGGCAGACTAGGTGGGCCAAGTGGTCCTTATCTGCCATCAAAGTCTATGTTTCTGTGTTGCTATGTTAAATAAACTGGGGAATGTGGGAGGGGGCAGGACAGTAGTGTGGTGGGTAGGTAATTGGCTGGGTGGCAGGACACAGAGGGTGGTGGTAAATGGCTGTCACTCCACAGAGGGAAGAGTGACCAGTGGGGTACCACAGGGATCAGTGATGGGAATGGTCCTATTCATCGTCTTCATCAGTGACATTGCACAGAACCTAGAAGACAGAATTTCCCTGTTTGCTAATGACACAAAACTCTGTAAGAGAGTGGGGTACCACAGGGATCAGTGATGGGAATGGTCCTATTCACCGTCTTCATCAGTGACATTGCACAGAACCTAGAAGACAGAATTTCCCTGTTTGCTAATGACGCAAAACTCTGTAAGAGAGTGGGGTACCACAGGGATCAGTGATGGGAATGGTCCTATTCACCGTCTTCATCAGTGACATTGCACAGAACCTAGAAGACAGAATTTCCCTGTTTGCTAATGACACAAAACTCTGTAAGAGAGCCAGAGGATGTAGACAGAATGAAGAGGGACCTACAGAAGCTTGTAAAATGGTCAAGAGTTTGGCAGCTGAAATTCAATGCAAAGAAGTGCAAGATAATGCATATGGGGCACAAAAACCCTAGAACAACATATCATTTGGGGGGGGAGGATATAACATGCGCCAAGCAGGAAAGGGACCTTGGGGTTATCATCTCTGATGACCTCAAGGTAGGGGAAACAGTGCGATAAGGCAGCAGGTTAAGCAACTAGGATGCTGGGATGCATAGGCAGGGGCATCACCAGCAGGAAAAGGGAGGTCATAATTCCACTATACAAGACACTAGTGAGGTCCCACCTGGAGTACAATGTACAGTTCTGGAGATCTTACCTGCGTAAGGGCATAGACAGGGTGGGCAACAAAGATGATACAGGGATTACATTACAAGGCCTATGAGGACAGGTTGAAGGACTGAATATGTACTCCCTGGAGGAGGGAAGGGGGTGAGGAGATATGACAGAGACATACAAGTACCTTACAGGAAGGAGCAGGGTGCAGGAATACACTATTTCCCATTGAAAAATATATTCCAGAACTAGAGGGCATGGGATGAAGTTGGAGGGAGGGTGATTCAGAAGAAATGTGAGGAAGAATTTCTTCACAGAAGGCATGGTGGACAAGTGGAACACCCTGCCAGTGGAAGTAGTGGGGGCTGAAACAATCACGGGATTTAAGAATGCATGGGATAGACATAACAGAATTCTGGATGTGAGGGGTAAGGGACAACACACTTGTTGGAAAACATAAAGTGAACTTACAAGCTCAAATGGGCAGACTGGGTGGGCCATAGGTCCTTATCTGCCGACAGTGTCTAAGTATCTATGTAGTATAGCTATGTTACAGGCATGGTTTTCAGTACACCATGACTCAGTAATGGCCACAATATCCAGTTTGGCATCTGCCATTGTGGTCTGTAGGTCTGGAATACTATTTCCTAGACTTCTAACATTCACAAACATGGCTTTTCAGGTTTTGTTACCTTTCTGTTTGTTACCCATCTCACTTTTTTACCTCCTTCACCCCTCTTTTTAATGAACCCCATACCATCCCCTTCATTTCTTTCATCCCACTTCCTGTATCAATTTACATTCCAGAGGATTCCAGGGCTTGAATTGGAACAGGCCCTCTAGCAAATATTGATAAATGCTGTACTGGGCTTGTAAGATTTTCCTTTAACTAGCCCTGTGGACTTGTACTAAAGAAGGTAACATTTCAATAAGTATACCAGCTGGGCCAGTGGAAAAGTCTGTGAGGCTATTGATTTTCCCAGTCACTAGCCCAGCTAGCTAGTGGCTGCAAAACTTCAATATCAAACCCTAGGATTCCACTCCTCTCAGGTTCTCACTACTCTCTACTTCAACCTGTGGGGGGTGGCATTTTCTACTGCTCCAATCTTTTCTGCCATCACCCTCACTTAGTTTAAATGTTTATCAAATTAACATTCAGGATATCCACTGAAGACTGTAGTTCCAATTCTGAATAGATATAGACCATTGCCCTGTATAGGCCCTTATCTTCCCAGGTGGGTCACCAATCCTCAATGTACCCAAACCCCTCCTCTCTGTATTATTCCTTCAGCCATAATTTGAATCTCGTGGTGCAGAGATCCTTCTTTTCCCCCTGTTGTAGACAGGCAGCACCTCAGAGAAAGCCACTGAGCAAGCTACCTGGCTAAGACCCTATTAGCTACCTAAACTGCTCCTGTACTCTCACAGCCCTGTCCTTAGACCAGTCATTGGTCCTCAGGTGGACAATGACATCCAGTTCTGCCTCCTCCTTGCTGCTGTAGTGATCCTTAGAATCCACTCTTACCCTCCAGGCCATAGTGCTGCATAGGCACATAACCACTCTTTCCCTCTCTTTCCTATTCCCAAATCTATCCCCCTCATTCTCAAGTCTGCAAAACAGAAGTTGCTTCATCCTCCTCCGGGGTCCTTGTCTACTCTCCTTGGTATCTCCTCATGGAGGACCCCACATCATCCCTGGCTTCTACCATGGGTGCATCTTCCTGGCAGACCTGCCTCCCCAGAGCAGTGTAGGAACAATGTAGAGGTACTTGTTGACTAATGTGCCTTTGACCCACCACCCCTTCCCTACCTAAGTCCACCACAATCCAGCCATTTCTCCTCCCTGGCATCCTCTGAGACAATCGTGGCAGACATGGTGGCCCCTAGGTTGGGGAAGAGATCACTCAAATCCCAGCCCCAGCCAACACATCAGCATGTGCAATTTGAATGTTCTCACAAACTGTATTCTACTTTATGGGCAGATAAATTAATGCCTTACCCTGAATTTTTAAGGATATCAGAAGAGTATGAAATTGTTAAGGTTATGGTGATGCCCTTAGAGATGGAAGGCAGGCATTCATTGATCAAAACTTAGTGTTTTAAAATGTATAGCAGCTAACAAATTTGCATGTGCAATTGTTCTGAATATACGGGCCCTAAGGGCTGTATTTTTCTACTGATGTGGCATGATTCGCTGCACTTGGTACTTACAACAAGACTGGTAAACAGAAAACATGGTCTATGTTCTTGTCACAAGTGCCAGGAGTGGAACAAGACAATGATGCATGCAGCAAATATTTGACACATTTGCCATTTGTCAGCCATAAATTGCCCAAAGTATCACAAAAGGGTCAGAATGCTTGAAAATCACTGCAAACATCCTGTCGCACTCACAGGGCTGCAGTTGCAGCAGTACAGTACTGTTGTGCAAGTGCTGTGTCCAAATATCTGAACATTCATGGCCAAGTGTTTAGGTCTCACACCGAGTTCCTGAATTCATAGCTGTTGCTGGAACACCAGTGCAATGCAAGGGCCACTGTGCTGCTGGAGGTTCTGTGCTTCAAAGAGAACTGTACTGAACCTGTAAGTCATTTTTCCTTTACTAGATGGTTTTCACTGGTTTTCTTGAAGTTATTGTTCTGTCTTACTGCTGTTTATTAAACTCAGTGGCAATGCTGGGTAGGTTACTTTTTCTATTACCTTCTATCACTTTTGGAAACTTGTTCCAGGAAGCTCTGTGCAGTCACTAGCAAGGATGGAGAAATACTAGAACAAGTAATATACCTTACAGTTACAGTTCCTTATATCTTTTTGTACGAAAGTAATACATTACTGTAACTTGAATTACATTGTTTCAAAGTAACTAGTAACTAACCTGCTACTCTCAAATAAATGTAATCTGCTATAGTTACTTATTGCTTTTGTATTGTTTTTGTATGAAAAGAAATATGTAACTGTAACTGTTAAGGTGTATTACTTTTTCTAGTACTTCTCCATCCTTGCTAGTGACTGCACAGAGCTTCCTGGAACAATTTTCCAAAAGTAATAGATAAAGTAACTTACCCAGCACTGCTCAGTGGATGGTTATGATTTACACACTGGTGGTAATATATTAGAACTGTAGGACATGCTATAGGTTATGACTTTGTTAAGGAAACTACACCTCATATACTGTAAATTTGATATGGTTGGTTGTCAACAGGCAACTCTTTTCCAGTAGCTGATGGGGATATACATATTTGTTTTAGTTTGTTTTCACAGTTCATGCTAGGCCCATATAACAATCCTGGGGGTGTCCATTTTATGGTTGTTCCGATCTCATTGTCCATGACAGCTGCATTAGCTTATGAGAACATGATGTCACCTTACCCATTCATACCACGTATTTCCATGCTAAAAATATAAATATCCTGATAAAAACCTCTGTAAATACACAAATTAAAAGCAATCTAAAGGCAAAATCCTATATTGCAACTGAGTTTGCAAAGCTAATTGAAGGTAAATGTGGTATTTCACACCATTCTGCAACTTGTTTTATTGAAATCTAACTCAGCAGGCAGGCATACAAAGGGTGCTGATGCATCATGTTCTTACATGCTAATGCAACTCTCATGCTAATGCAGCTTTCGGGGGACAATGCGATTTCAGTGACCAGAAAATGGAGACCAGCAGGATAGTTACAGGGACCAGTATGAACAGAGAAAATAAACTGAAGCAATCAAATATATCCCTAACAGCTTCAGGAAAAGAGTTGTCCATTGACATGGAAACAAAGAGCATTTACAAGACATGAGGGTGTAGTTTTCTTTTAAGCTCTAACGTTGGAGAGGCCGTAGAGCGTAATGGTTTAAGCACTGGCTTGTGAACCTCAAGACTGCAGGTTTAAATGCCACCAGAGACAATTACTCACTTTGTGTTGTTGGGCATGTTGCTTAACCTTCCAGTTCTATAGCACACTGGCCTTCAGAAATGGGGTAAAGCAGGACCCTGTTGCAAATTACATTTTATAATTTAAATGGACTATTCTGGTCAAGTAAATTGTAAAATAAAAGAAAAAAAAAACAGAAATTGTAGACAAAATGCTATTGTGTTCTACCATTGAGCTCTGAATAAAAATCCTAGTGTCCTGTTCAGCATTTTCAGGACTGTGCGAGGGTCGTTGCTGGTCATGCAAAACCTCATCTAGCTTCCTTCTTATTGTCACTGCACCAGTGGTATTAAACTGTTTAATAAAATAAAAGTAACAGTCTACCCTTAAAGTCTTAAATGTGATGACTTTTCCTTAACATAAAGCTATAAGAAAACATAGGGGCAATTTGTTTTTTATTCAGGACAAGAATCTTAGCAATACAGGATTGTGCATGTATAAGTAGTAATTGTGTTGTAAGATCTTGGAATGACAAGTTCTGCTGAAGCACAGGTGGGCTAAAACTAATAGCATTCTAAAGAAAGCTGTCCAGAGATAAAATATTGATTGCACATTTCATTTAATACATGGCTGTCTTCTTTACAGCTATTTTGGTTTTGCATTACCTGTGACACCACTGTGCTGTCAAAACACAACTACTGTTAGCAGCAGTATCTTTTTCATGCGACTCTAGTAATACTGTTTCAGACAGCTATACTAGAATGATAGACAGAGAGGCACTGCTGGAGAAAACCAGTTGCATTGACCTCTTAGTTGGTGGGCCTTATTTGGAATGAATGACAGAAAAAGATTATTGTAAAAGTCATGTTGTAAAGCCTTGCTTTTTTTGATTAATGTAGTTGATGTAAGAATATAAATCTGGTGTACCTTCTGCTATTTTGCAGTGTTACTGTCCCCAAAAAAAGCTAATTAATTGAGCTGGCATTTTCAGTCTAAGCCCCTTAACTGCACAGCAACTTGCCAAGTGGCCTCAACCTGACATGCACCTTGCACATTTTTCTTAAAAAAAAAAGTGTACCTGAATTCCAACTTCACCTGTTCTTGTTAAAAAAAATATGTAAAAGTGACCTTTCATTCTCATAAAGAATTGTCTGTTGCCATACTGGTCCTTGTACAAGAAGATGAACAAAGCTGTTGATTTGATACCTCTTATTGGACCAACAAAAGATTTACTGAATTTCACCTTTTGACTATGCACAGCTCTTCATCAGAAAATGGCAGGCTCTAGAAAGAACCCACTTTAAGTAGTGTACATAGGCAGAAATAATTTAAGTACTCTGGACTTGCCTTCCTGGTGAAGAAATGTATATTCATTGGGTCTTTTAAAATTTATGTAGTGAATTTTAGTGCTTGTGAAAGGTGCTAGATTGGCATCTCTGAACTGAAACCCACTGTTTATGCACAAAACAGGGGCAGAACAAGACAAAGACAGTGCAAACATCTCTACACAGCTGCACCAATGTGCATCAAATCTATCATGAAGGAACCTCCATGTAAGTGAGAGGATAGTTCAGACTCCATTCCCATTCAGACCTTTGCCTCTTATGTGAGTCTGCAAACCAAGGCATCAGTTAGTGCTAGCTGTGTTAGTGATTTTGTGATTTGGGCAGATCTGGACCAAAAGCACCACAACTCACTTTACATACAGTAGCACACTGAAATGAACAGTCATCAGGTAATCTAGGGAAAAAACATCCCCATGCGGTGAGTAATAAGCACCATTAATTTGGTGTTGGTGAAAAATTTATACTAGGAGAGGGATAAAGTTGATCTCTTTATTGACAATAATAAAACCAGACACAACACTGTAGACAAAGACAATTAGTAAAAAACACATACAGGTGTACTAACACATCTAGGGAACCTGAACCACAATGAAGCTTGAAATAAACTGCGGTAAGAGTGCGTCCGAAAACAATGCCAAACAATCACTAAAGCACAGCTGGCATTCCACTCTGAAGATGACCTGATTGGTTGAAACATAAGTGTGACACTTCCCCTATTGTCGGGTTCAGATTATTGGTAGCTAGGCAGAATGGTGGCTGTGCTTTTGTGATCATTTGACCTTTTTTTGAGACAGCACTTTACCATGGTTTGTTTCAAGCTTCATTGTGGTTTGGGTGTAAACTCCTGCTTATCGTGTATGTGCCTACAGGCTTCTTCAGCCAATTCTACGTCCTCCAGGTATGCCTTTTTTGTAAATACACTAGCAGGAAGATGCCAAGAGTATTTAAATGACATATGTGAGACTGAGACTGTTACTTTTGCCCTAAAGAACTATTTTGGCAAAGTTTTTGGCTCTGAAAGCTGATGACATTATAGGCTTAGGCTCATGTTGTAGTTATGTTTTGGGTCACAGTGAATGGTCTTGTCTTTGCTAGCACAAGCAACATGCATCTTTGTGGTTTTTCAATCTAGCATGTGTCCATTCAAACGTTAGTTTCTTAGACAAAACTTTTAAATTTCCAGCCACATGCCAGCACCTATTGTTTTTGACACCCATGCAAAGCTTTCACTATATGTGTTAGCACACCTGTATGTGTTTTTTCAAATTGTTTTTTGTCTATAGTGTTGCATCTGATTTTATTATTGTCAATAAAGAGATAAACTTTATCCATTTTGTAGTATGACTTTTGCACCAACACCAAATTAGCAGTGCTTACCGCTCACTGTATGGTGATTTTTTTCCCTGGATTTCATTTTACACTCCAGGTAGTGGATGCTAACCACAACCACAATTAGTGAGCCCCCCACTGTAGCCATCAGGTAATATTTGTTGCTTCCACTACTGACCTGGGCTGAAATCGAACCTGGGTCCTAAAAGTAAAGGCCCCTAACCCATTAGCAATCCACAGAACAATCTAGTCAACTTTTATAGTCTTTAAAAGTAATACTCAAAATTTACTTTCTGCCAAAGGTTAGAACTGTTAATGTGTTATTTATTTATAATGTATGGTAAGTGCATATTAACCACCATAATCAGCAGTTACACAGCTTTGTTATGCATTGTTTAGAATTTTAAAAGTTGTTAACCACACTTCGGAACTTCCAAACAATGGCATAACAAAAAAGAATGCACCAGAGTTCCATAATTCTCACACATAGAATGCAAACAGTGTTTTTTTGACCATACACTATAAAGGATGATGGCTGGTGATCGGGTGACAACCACGCTGAAATCACCTCTCGTGGTTGCTAGGACGACAGTAAACCTCTCGAGCTGCGCTCTCGAGGTTTACCATGTTGCCCTAGCAACCACTCGAGGTGATTACAGCATGATTATCACCTGATACCCAGCCATTATCCTCTATATTTTTTCTTTCTGAAATCTACTACTGTATGGTGCTATTTCATGTAAAGCATTGTGTGATACATTATACATTACTCTGTTAAGTAATACAGCCAGCCTTAGGGGTGGCTATGTACAGTTTGGGGGCATTTCCCACCAGGTTAACAAGCACATACTTTATTAGGGCTTTAACAATGGGTAAAGAATATCCCAATCTCTGATTGTCTGAGCCCTTTACTTGATCATGCAGAGACCAGGAAAAAGCAAGCCCCAATGCCAACCTGACGTTTTACTGAAGATGTCACTGAGCCCAAACATAATCCTTAAAACTAAATGGTAGCCATTTATAGCCCCTGAACGACCTGGTATACCTCATACTGCCCACCCTGGAATATAATAGAAAATAGGGTTCTATTTGAAATGAAATGTTTAAACATTTTTGAAAAATGTAGAAAATAAATAGAAATGTTTGCAAATTGTTTTGACTGTGAAGTAGTCCCTCTACCTGTACCTGTATAATTGCCACAAGAGGGCATTGGTGTTTTTCAGGGTCATTGTTCCTTTGCACAGACATGTATGTTTAATTTTGTGGTCTATCCTGCCCCCACCCCAACCCCCAGCAGTGCAGTGTGTGATTTACTGGTTTAATGGCAGAAATCTGCTAAATTAATGTTTCGTATGACAGTCATTCTCATTTGATTGCAGTCGAGTGCCTGCTTTACACAGTGAGCATTGTCAATTGGGGATTGGAGCATGCCCATGTGGGACGGCAGAGCGTATGAGTGCCTATGATGGCACAGAAGTCAACAGATTCTGTTAGCACTATGGTTACTTTCTTTTGTTTGCTTAAAAAATTGTGGTTTGGTGTTATTGTGGGTACAAGGGCAAGTCAGAGCCGAGTCAGGGGAAGTGAGTGCATGGCTTCCACGCAGATGGGAGATTTAACAAGGTGGATAGTGCAGCACAAATGGTTATCAGCTATTAAGGTGAGAGCAGGGTGGTGGCACTTTTCCTGGGGCTATAATGCTCACTGCCTGTGGCATTAGGCCTCATTACACCCCTGGGTTGGTGGGAATAGCACTATACCACCCACCCTGTCAGGTTTATTACATGCTTACTGCGCACATAATTGCCCAAATACTAAGGCCCTGAGTGTTGTTGTAAGCCGTAAATCAATGTTTGATTGAACACACAACTTAAAGCAGCAACGCAAGGATTGCAGATAAATTTTCCCATATCACTACACGATTCAAAATAAAACTGTGGACTTAATTATTTGGCTATCTGTTGTGTTTATTGTATGCTGTTTGATACTTTTTTGTTAATTTTGTGCAAAAGAAAACAAAATACATGTGTGTTTTAATACATCGCAGATCATTGCATGGACACAGTGGAGCCCTGAACGTCACCTCATCAGTGGTGCAAACACAGAAGCAGCACGGGCACTCAAGCTGCCTGATTGATTCTTTGTGAGTGCATACCAATGTGCATGTGTCGGCATTGCCTTCAGAGGCAATTTTAAATATGGTAATCCTGGCAGAGGTCTGTGACAACTTCCATGCCAAACAGATTAGTGGCACTACATCGAGCTACCTACTGCCCAAAAAAAGGTACCACCTTTAATTTTACAGAACTGGTGACCGGGCTTTGTAACTGGTTGGGGCAGTTGTGTGTGATGCACGTACTGCACTGCTGCTTTATTTTTAAACTTGTATTCCTGCAGTAAGAACTCACTGTTAAAGGGACATGACAGTCAGGTTAAGCTAAAGCTTGTTTCCAGGTGCAACCTGGGAGCACAAGGAAGTTAACTAACTTGCTCAGGGTCACACAGTATGCAAGTTGGGGCTATGGGATACAAACCCAGGTCTCCAGTTTTGTAGCTGAGTGCCCTAAACCACTGTGCTATACTGCCTCCTTAAAGCAGTGTCCCATTGTCTTTCAAGCTGAAACACAACTGCTGCTAAGCAGTGTTTCTTCATTTGCATTAGAGGGCCTTACCAGGAGAAAATCTACCCTCAAAACCCAACAGCTGGAAAACAAATCTAAATTCTGCACCTTGTAACATACAAAAATTGAATCATATTGTGTGTTAATATATAGAATAATAAATTGGGTGGTGTGTGTAACATGATTTTACACACACCTGAGTTGTTGCATTCTACATAAACCTTAAGAACAAAGCTTGAGTGGTTTATTTAGGCATCCAACACCAAGGGTGTGTGTACAATTTTGAGTTTAAAACACCACCCAGTGTTTTATTTTATATAATTGCTGGGGAGCATTTTTTTTTCACCACATCAATTATATAAAATAAAAACACATGCATGTGCAGCTGCATTCCAGCTGGGTCTCAATGTGGTCCACGGTCAGAAGTGGCAGATACAATGAAAGTCTTCCTTTTTTTTCATTATTTTAAAAAGCTTAAGCATTAAAGCAGAAAGAGCCCAGTTAATGTGCTTTATTTTTAATTAACTTACCGCCGAGTGTGAAAGGCGATGCTGTGTCTGGTGCTAAGGAATGGTGCAGATGAAAAGGGAAGAGCAATGGCTGTCGCATGAGTGGACTGAGGAAAACCTAGAGTATGTTTGCCGTTATAACCCACAGGTTATAACAGTGAATTATAACCAGGTTTCCCTATGGAAAAAAATGCTAACCAGTTATTATAGGTCTCTAGCACCATTCTATGCAGGACAAGAGTGGTTTTGCACATGAGAACAGGGAAGAGAACTGAGCTTGTTCCGACAAATGACAAATGAAAGTGAAAGCATTCTTATCCTGCAATGAGTGATGATGAGGCAGATATCAATACATTATAGATCCCTGAGATAAAGTTTTCTAGTGAAAGAATAATTGTTATTGGTTTACAAAAGTTATCTGTGGTACATAAATGAAAATATCTACATGAATCAATAAAGGCACTGTGATACAGTGAGGTCCCTTCAGGTTCTGCTCTGAGTTGAAGTTATCATCTCTGAAACCAATGGAGTGAAAAGCACTACGAGAATTGAGCCTAAAGGATACCTTTACATTTTTATGTTCACACCTGTGCTTGTTCAAAGCAAACATGTTGCTGTGATAGTGGACTTGAGATGTGTCACTGTCAGTCCAGTGCATGGCAGTCTGCAGGGGGCTGGACAGTGTCAGACCAATCATCAGCAAGGCTGATCATGACACTCCTTGGATTTTCTGGGCAGAAACTTTGTGAAGTCAGATAAAGAGCAGCCCAAATCCCAGGGCAGCTCTTTGGTTTGATCTGCACAACACACTCAGTGAGCAGCTGATCAGTGTCATGATCAGCCAGCACCAGATTGCCCCTCACAACTGCCAGTCCAAATTTCTGCCAAGTATCTCTCCTACCTATACATCACTTCCTGCGACTGTACTTTTGCCTCTTTTAACTAATCCCACCCTCCGCCAAGTATCCCTCCCATCTCTCTGTTTGCTTCAACCCATGTCCACAAAAGAACCTGTCCTCAGCTAAGTATCTCTGTCACCTCCCCATCACATCCCGTGCCCCCTATATGTTAAACCAACACTAGGGAGCCATTTTACACACCACCTCAAGAACATGACAGGTGTTTTTCAAATCCAGGCCAAAATGAGTTTTCCTACTTGTGGTGCAGAATGACATTTCAGTCAGTAATTTTTAAATGACACCCATCATGTCCAGAAGGAGGGGATATAAAAAGACTATGATGAACTTTCGGGACCAAAATGTCACAAACACAATGAAGTTATAAATAAACTTTAAAATTTTTCAATGTTTACTTATAACATTGTGATGTTTGCATTTTGTCCCCAGTTTTGATCATGGCCCCTTGTTACCCCACCTGATGAACATAACAGGTGTCATTTTTCAAATCCCATTCAAAACATGTTTTCACAGTCCCTCTGTGAAACCACCTTTCAGAGAGAATTTAAAAAAAATCCATGTGTCTTGATTGTAACATGAGGTCATAGAAATACTATTTTGAAAATTTGGAGTCCAAATGTGGAAAAATAACTTATTTATGAAGAAACATTGAAAAATTCCAAATTTACTTAAAACTTTATTTTTTGCAAATTTTGGCCCTTAATATTTGACATATCCTTATGTGTTACTCCACCTCATGAACATGACAGGTGTTATTTTTTAAATCCCTCTGAAACAAGTTTTCTCAGTCACACTGCAAAATCACCTTTTGGATGGGATTTAACAAATTTCAACTGTCTTCACTAAAATATCAGGTCATGAAAACACTATGTTGCAAATTTGTGATCAAGATGTGGGAGTCCACTGAAAATTTGATTTTGCCTCCCAGCTGGCCTATTCTGGATAAATACAATCAAAAATGTGTAAAAGCAGGATACCCTTGAAAATGAGATACTGCCTCTCATCTGGTCTATCCTGGGAAAATATATAAAAGAAAATTGTAAAAACAAGACCCCAGTACAGCAGAGCCCCCCACTGAACAGTGCAACTACATTATGTTGCTCTGTTGTGGGAAAAAATATTGTATAAGTTGGACCCCACTGAAAATGTAACTTGCCTTTCAGCTGGACAGTCCTGGGTAAACGTTATAAAAATGAGTAAAAGCCGGGTCGCATCGAAAATGAAATATTGCATTTCGGCTGTGTTATCCTGGGTAAATACAACATAAAAAAAACAGGAAAAGCAGGATCCCACTGAAAACTAGGTAGCATCTGAGCTGTGCTATCTTGGGTAAATACAGCACAAAAATGTGTCAAAGCAGGACCCTCTCAGCTGGATTATCCTGGGTAAATATATTACAAAAGTGTGTAAAAGAAAGACCTTACAGCTGAACTGTACTGAAAAGATGTTGCATCTAAGATGGTCTGTCTTAGAAAAATACATTATTAAAGCAAGACCACTCTATAAACAAGGTATTGCATTTCACCTCTGCTATCCTGGGTAAATGATGTGCAAAGCTTTGTAAGATCAGGCCCCTATTGCAAATTACATTTTACATCTCATCCAATCTATCTAGGGTAAATATGTAGTACAAATGTGCACAAGCAGCATCCAGTACAACAGCAATGCAAGCAAACATGCAGCATTGACAAATCATTGTTTTAGTGTCAGTTACTCAGTAGGTAGCACACTTGCCTCTGAGGCCAGAAGATCAGAGGGCTGTGGGTTCAGTTCCACTTCTGGCACTTGGGTTAATGTCCCAGTACTGACACAGTAGTGCAGCATGAGATGGGTGCTGCACTTCTGAGGTGCCGTCTTCGATGAGATGTTAAACCGAGGTCCTATCTGCCTGGATTGGTGGTAGTTCAGGTGGATGTTAAAGATCCCATGGCACTTATCGAAAAGAGTAGGAGAAGTTTTTATTAAAACAAAAACACACCTTTTTTCCAAAACAAATACAAATCACACAGTCATTATGATAGCCATATTATCTACCCAATTCCAGTAACATTTTTCCACAGCTCTCTTGCTTTCTCTTCTCCCCATAATTTATATTCATCTTGAAAAATGTTATCTACTTCATCTTGAAACTTAAAAAAAAAATCCTGTACAGTCAAATCCTTATTCTACAAAAATCTTGAGCATCTGTTTTGCCATATAGACCATTTCAAAACTGCTAAAATAACATAGACTGTATTTTTATTAACGGTTTCCCATTCTTTTGTTAACTGACCATAGATCAGCATCTCATATGTCATATTTTTAAAAGCTTGCATCCCCCAGTAACTGGCTACCATACCCCAAAAAGGTTTAATAAAATCACAATCAAAAAATAAATGCTGCATGCTTTCCTCTTTCGTTCCACACTCTTTCTCCACATATTCTTTCCTACATTCTTTTATGTTTATAGTTAGCTCTCACGTTTAACTTCCCATGACTACACATCCATACTACATCTTTCATTTTTCCCAGAATTCTGTTTTCTAATGTAACAGCTAAAATTTCCTGCTCTTTTATTCCTTTTTCTACCATAAAAACGTGTTTTTCCCAGAAATTCCTCTCCATAATTTTTTTATACATCTGTTTTCTGTTGCCCCTAATCAGAGCATCCACTGTTACCCCCACTGGGTTAAATACTTCCTTCCAATTTCCATATATATTGGCCACACTTTACCTCCTACTATATTCTCTGTCTTCCCAATACATTTAATGAAAGGTACATTCCATTGCTGTGTTAACCAAGACCAAGCTTTGTTTTCACCTTTTACTAATGGTACAATATTTGAAAACACAAAAATATTAATATAAAAAAGAATTGGATTTATCATGTTTTATGGTTCTATACATTATCCCACTTTTAATAGGATTTAACTTGCTACCCCACAATAACTGAAAAAAAAGACTTTGAATTTTGGATTGCATTTGAAATGGTACTGGAAAAATGTATGCTAAAAATAAAAATATTGGGACAATAAACGTTTTTAAAAAATAAATTCTTTTCTCTCGTGTCATGTTCCATTGTTTCCATTTATGTACTTTTATTTGGGCTATTTGATACTTTTCTTCCCAGTTTTATTGTATTGCATCATCCTCTAAATCTTATTCCCAGCACCTTAATGCTTCCTTCTGCTATCTTCAAATCTCCTCTTTTCTTTTTCACAACTGCCCCCAAGGATAAATTCTACTTTAAACTTTATTTATCTTGATTCCTGTATATTGGCTATACTTCTCTGCTGTCTCTATTAACTTATCCCCTGAACTCTGATATTTTACTAAAACTAAGCAATCATCTGCATAAGTACTTGTTTTATTCAGTTCCCTATTTTGCCATACAGTACTTTTAATCTCTTTCTCCACCTCTATTCTTCTCAGAAGTGGGTCTAGACAAATTACATATAGTAGGGGACTTAATGGGCACCCTTGCCGAACCCCATTCCTTATATACATTGAAGTCCCTAGATGCCCATTAACCATAGGACAAATTTACGCTTCCGTATATATTGCTTTTATTAAACTAATTAATTCTGTTGGAATTTTAAACTTTTCTTAGGTATCCCATACATACTGATGCTTTACAACATCAAATGCCGTTTCTTGATCCAAGGCATACAAATACCCTTACAAAGAATCCTCCTGTCCTTTATTTATAACTTCTCTAATATAAATAAAATTTTGTTGTATGCTCTGTCCAGGAATAGCACACCTTTAAGACTGCATTATCAATTTCTCTGAAAAAGTCCTTGACCTATTATTTATTACCTTGGCTAAACGTTTGTAATCTGAAGTCAATAAACTAATGGGCCTCCAATTTTTAAGTTGTGTTTTTTCCTCCTTTTTTATGCAAAAAAATAATTTTTCCTTTTTCATGCTTGCTGCCAAATTGTCTCCATTCATTATACCATTGTATACTCTTGTTAAAATGGGAGCTATTTGTTTTTCCAAACTTTTATAGAACATATTCAGAATCCCATCCACCCCAGGTGCTGTGTTATTTGACAAAGATTTTATTGCCTCTTTCACTTCTTCTTCTTTAATTTCCTCCTTTACTGCCTCTGCCTCATCTTCTTCCAACTCTGGCATCTCAATTGTCAGAAAAAATCCTCACTTTTCCTACTTCTTCAGTTTCTGGTATTTTTCCTTCAAAACTCTTGTACTGTACCTTTAATATTTTCTATATCTGTATGTATCTTCCTTTTCCATCCTGTAATTTGTACATAACTCAATTTTCTATTCTTTCTTTACTTCTATCATAAGGTTTGTATGATATTTTGTTCCTAGGTACCACTTTTTTGTTCCATAATTAAGGCATGTGACCCTATTATATTGGTATTGTTTCATTTTAACCATAATTTCTTCAATTTGTTTAGATTCATCCACCTTATCTTTAGCCTGCCTTGTCATAAATTTATATAATCTAGCCCTTAATTTTAAATACTTCCCATACTTTGTTGCCTCTACTTTCTGTCCTTCTTCGATCATATATTGTTTGATTTCATTTTAGTATCTTCCCACCATTCTGTTCCACAATCATATAATTCCATAACTGTTAACTTATCTTCCAGTATTATTTTAATCTTTCTATACAAGTATCTTCTTGTAGCTTAGCTGTATTCATCCTCAAATAGCCTTTTCTTATTCTCGTCCTATTCCCAAGTTAATTTCAACTTCTACTATGATCTGATGTCTCAACTGGTATACTCCTAATATCAACTACCTCCACTTTTTTGTACCATCCAGAAATCTATCTGAGTAGAAGCGTGAACCCTTGAAATATGTGTTCTCCTTTTTCCCTTTTACTATATCCATCCTCCATCCCAGCTTTATCTAACATTCTTTTCAAGTGAGTTGTATCACAAAAAGATTGATGTTGCCCTCCCCAATCTGCTCTAGATAACCTGCAGTTGAAGTCTCCCCCCACACCACAAGTTTTGAAGTATGCAAATAAGCCTCTATTTGATCTATTAGTATATTACTGTCTTTTTTTCTTTGTGGATTGTAAATTACAATAATTCTTACAGAATTATTTTTTAAGATAACATCAATAATCATAGCTCTTCCAGGTACCAAATCTATTACTTTTAAAATGTGAACATCATAAGAAGAGAAAGCTACCCCCACCCCTGTACACCTATCTATCCCAAAGGACCATAAGGATGGTCCCCATGTCCAGTCTTTCTGAGTTTGTTGAATTTCATCTAGAGTGTGGAACTTTGTGTCTTGGAATACATATAAGTCACTTTTCAAGTCATATAGTATTTTAAAAGTTACCAGCCTCTTCCTTCTATTTTTAATACTGTTTGTATTATGAATTAGGCATTTTAAACTTCCCATTTTGTTTTCCCCTCACTTTTACCCTGCCTTTTTATATTTTTTTCATTTTCTTTGACACCTGCGTGTCTGTTGTGTCTCCATCTTCCTCTCCTGCACCTTCAGAAAGATCCGTGTTGGACCGATCAGAACCCTCCTCCATAGTGGACCATTCCTTGTCTTGTAATAAGGTGTATTTATTTGTTAACTCTACACCTTCATGATCTTTTCCAATGAAATGATCTGTTTTGCCGTACTCTTCTTTTGGTTTTTAGATCTTGTAACCATAGTAAATCCAGTTTCTTTTTCTGCCTTCCCATCTATTTTAAAAGTCCCTGTTTTTTCTTTTGATTCTTTTTGCTCTGGTATTACAAATCCTTTAGTCCGAGGTTATACCCTTTTTCATTTTCCATGTCCTCTCTGATAATGGCTTCCCTTATTACTTTATCTTGCTTCTTTTCTCTTTCTGTGCCACAATGGTAGACATCTTGCTCTGCTCTTTCTCCAGTTTCTGGGCTATGTTGGAAGCCCAGGGCATTTGCAAAGTGTGTCCCTTCCTTACACAAACTACATTTAACTTGGTTTGTGCATTCTGCCCCAAAATGCCCAACAACTCCACATAGGCCACACTGACTTTACCACAGACATTACTTAAGTGGCCTCACTCTCACATTGTAGCAGGCCCGCACTTGGCCTGCATAAAAAAATGCCTCTATCTTGGCCTAGAAGAAACAGTTAAACCAAATGTTGAATTTCCCCATCTACTTGTTTATGTGTTATTTTCTATTTCCATCCACCTGTCCACAGACCATTTTCATCCAATATCAGTTCCGGCGGCCCATGCATTACACCCCTCTGTTTGATCCAGAAATTAATGTCGACCACATTGATGCCTTCATTTCGAAATAACACAGTCACTATCTTAAAAGCAGGTTTTGTTAAGGGAATAACTGACAAATCCTTCCATAAGTCTGTATATTTCATTTGCTGATATAATTTCCAAAAGTGGTCCAACCCTCCTCCATGTTTAAAATTTATGTCAAATTCTATACTTTCTAGTACATGAATAAGGGCATATATTTCATATGGATAAAATTTAATTTTATTCCTTAAGAGTTCTTCCCAATAAAATTCTATTGGCACATCCTCAGAGGGCCATCTAAATCTCAGGTGTCCAGATTCTTCTTTTAGCTTGCTGTGGTTCTATATCTTTAAAATAATTTTCTTTAGTATTCCCACCCAGGGTTTCTCCTTCTGGTCTTCCCCTTCCACCTGTGTTTCTTTATCTGTTAATATTGTTTTCTACTCAAGCTCCATAGATGACTCTTCATTATTGCTATCAAGTCCATCAAAATTATCTCTTTTGTTTTATTTGTCTCTGATATTACATCTTTCTGTTTTGACTTCATCCACTTTTCCCCAAATTTACTTTCTACATCTCTTGTGTCTTTTTTTTGTTTTTTACTAATTCCGGATGTACTGGGCCTGTTTAGATCCCACCCAGACCCATCATCTTTTCTTTTCCAACCTGCTTTTAATAAGGCTTCTGTTACCCATTCAGGTGTGTCTGCAAAGTCTCTAAAAGTTCTCTCTTCTGAATCTGAAACCTCCTTTTTTACTCCTTTACTGTTTCCTATTGGGCCCTTTTTTCTGTGACTTCCTCAATGTCTTCAAAACCTGTGTTTTCTTTATTTGTTTTAGCTCTTTCTTTTACTTTCTGTCTTGTTTTCTACAGTCCTTTTCAGGCCAAGCCGTTTCCAACTTACTTTTGCTTTTCCTTTTTGTGCTGACACTTTCACTTGTTTTTTCCCCATCTCAGCAGTTGCAGCTTGCTTTGATACTGTCACATCATTGCTTCTCAATTTAGCCTGATAGGAGTCTGGCCTATTTCCTTTGCTTTCCACAACAGAAATATCTGGCTCTATAAGACCTCCTGTTTCTTTACTCATTTGCTGATTATTTTCTAAAACATTTTTTACACAGCATCATCTCCTCCTCCATCTCCACAGAAGAGTTTTCTCTCTTAATTCCTTCTTTTTCCTTTCCAGTTCCTCACTTCGATCTTCTTGATCCATAAAAGTGTCTGAACTCATTTTCAGGCCTCTAGTCATATACAAGGCAGGGGAGGAGGCTCTCTCCCCTGCAACATCAGCACTTCCTCCTTCTCTGCTGTCCAGCTCCAAACTGTGCTTCTCCACTCTGTTTTCAGGAAGTCAAGCCCCCTGCTGGCAGAGTTGGTTAATTTCCCTGGTGTCCTGGCCAAATTTCCCTCATTCACTAAAAATACCACCAACAGCTTAATCTGGTTCAAAATCAGTTGGCATTCATCTGTATCCCCCTCCCCCGGGTCATGCCTGAAAATAGGCAGGATTTGCCTAGTGCACTTACCCGGTCAACAAAATCTAAATAAAAAATAATAAATAAAATAATTATTTGTGACAAGTTTTTTTCCTGAAATTTTCCTGGATTTAAGACAAGGCAATTTTATTTATATGGCACCCTGTCCCTAGTGTTCAGGGCGCTAAACAGATAAAAGTACACCCGAATGCATAGAATTTAAGTCTTTGCCTTTTCCTTAAAAGTATTGTGGCTGTAACAAATATGGATACATGGTGATTATCACAGACAGTTATTTTTATGTGGAATGCAATATGATATGTGTTGTGGAGATAAACGGTTTTCCTTTCTGAAACTCTTGCCTGAACACTAGGCACTGAGCTATGCTTGCATAACCTCTTGTTATCATACTTGCTCTTTTGTGCATATTTTAAATAGAAACATAGAAGTTGACAGCAGATGATAAAGCCTCATGGCCCATCAGTCTGCCCTTTTTTGTTTGCATTGCTTACACTGGCAGACTGCTCCAGGTCTAAAACTTTCTCTACCATCCCTTACCTATTCCTTATGACTCCTGGTGCTTATCCCAGGTTCTTTTGATTCCTTCACTGTTTTGCTCCCACAATCTCTGCTGAAAGACTGTTCCAGGCATCCACCACCCTTTCTGTGAAGAAATATTTCCTCACATCTCTCTAAACCTACACCCTCCAGCTTCATATTGTGCCCCTCATTCTGAAGCACCCTTTCCTCTGAATAAAATGCCTCCCACTTGTACCTTATTTGCCCCTGTGAGATATGTAAAGGTCTTTGTCATATCCCCTGTCTCCCTCTTCTCCTCCAGGGTGTACATGTTCAAGTCCTTTAGCCTCTACTTATAGGATATTTGATGTAGACCCTGCACCATCTTGGTAGCCCTCCTTTGGACAGCCTCCACCCTGTCTATGTCCTTCTTGAGATGTAACCTCCAAAACTGGACACAGTACTCCAGGTAGGGACTTTCTAAAGATCTATATAGTGGCAACATCACTTCCCTCTTCCTGCTGGTAATACCCCTACTTATACAGCCCAGACTGGGTGGGCCAAGCAATCCTTATCTGCCATCAAAGTCTATGTTTCTATTTTTCCAGCATCCCACTAACTCTCCTGATCATTTTGTTGCATTGTCTGGCCACCTTCAGGCTATCTGATATGATTGCCCCCAGATCTCTTTCCTGCTTGGTTGCTGCTAGTATCTCTTGCCCCCAATTTTGTATTGCACCCCCAGGTTTCTGTGTCCAAAGTGCATTATTTTGCAGTTTTGTGCATTAAACCTTAACTACCAAACTTTTGATCACTCCTTCAGTCATTTCAAGTCTCTTTCCATCCTTTGCACCTCCTCTGGTGTGTCCACCTTGTTACCAATTTTGGTGTCATCCATAAAGAGGCAGACCTTCCCTTCTAGTTGCCTGCTGTGTCACTAATAAATACATTAAAGATGACTGGCCCCAGTACTGACCTCTGTGGTACCCCGCTGGTTACTCTCCCCTTATCAGAGCAACACCATTTATGACCATCCTCTGTCTCCTATCCTCTAACCAGTTTCTTACACAAGTTACCACCTGATTGCCCACCCCCATTGCCACCTTATTGCTCACCCTCATATTATTATTGTAGCATTTAGTGTGTGAGTTCGCAGTGATGAGGTCTGTGTAGGAACATGGGCAGCAGAATGCAGTGCCTCTTGAGAGATTTCTTATACAACTCACCCCACCAAAATCATTTTAATACCCATGATGCTTTGTATATTTTATTTTGGTTAAAAATCCATCCATCCATATGGATTAGAGAGTTATTAAAACCAAACAAATTGGAAATTATCTGTATTCATGTCTTGCTTGTGCATTCTGTATGCAGTCCTTTTTGCAACCTGCCTTTGCTTCTCCTACATGTCATATTGTCTGTGATGGAACTGTAATAGAGATCCGTCGCCTGTGACCAAGCCCGGACCCTCCACTAGCAAAGTACAGCAAAAGCCACTATCCAATTGGAAAGTGAGTGCTCCTCAGCTCTGACTTCTGATTGGTTCCTGCAGTCCATATCTGTGTTCCTTCTAAACCAAGCTAAAATCTGATTTCCTTGCTGAAATATGCTTAAAAAAGCTGCAATCACTTATTTTGCCTGACAGTTAAGACCTTTATCTTTCTGTTTAGAGTGTTTAATTTTGGGAAACCATGTGATTACACTCCTTTCTAAAATTCTGTGGTTGCGCCAGCTCTTTCCACGAGCTGCCAATCACTTTACCCTACTGAAGATTCTACTAAGCCACACATTGTTTTCTTCTAAATATCACAGTAACACTCTGTGCTGTTATGACTGTTGTAACATTGAGTACTTACCTGCATTATTTGACATCTGCTTGTATTATTTGTTTCTATTGTAAATATCTTTGTATGCACTGTACTACTTGACCTGGATTTAACCAGGTCCACCTTGTAAATGAACTTGCTCAACAATGTTCGCCTGGATAAATTAAGATTTTGATTGATTGATTGATTGATAAATAGAGGTACTGAGGGTGATACCAGGAGGATACATTGTGAAATACAGCCTTGCTTTCCTGTGCCTTGCAATGGTTACATGAGGTGATTGTTCATTGTTATCCCTGTTGTTGATGAATTAAATTAATAGTCAGTATGGCCCCACAATTCAAAGGATGCCATGAAGGAAAAGTTTGAAAATAGTGCTGAGAAGATTGAAAAAAATAGGGAAAGTGAGATTGCTATATTAACACCTCTCAGTAGCATTGATACCTTAATCAAATACTTGAAGTCCACAGCATGTGTGATAGTATAGAATTTATGTTGATATAGTGCTTTTCATATGCTGTATCCCATGGTGATTTACAAGCAATGCATTTACACAGAACAGCCAAGCTGAGGTGCTACATTTCATTTCCTGGGGTCCTGCTACCATGGGATTAATAGGAGAGTAGAAGGAAGCCTCCAACTACTTTGACAAGCTGACATGTGTATAGTGTCAGTATCAGTAGATGTCTGAGTAATCTGGCAATTGTAGTTCCACTTTATTGCCTCATAAATAGTCAGTAACCATGGGTGATAGGGTAGCATACGTTGCGGCTATTAGCGTAAGTACCAGACTTCCATTTTATTCCTATTAATACTATGACTGTTAATGCTTGAAAAGCTTGCCACTGTGCAGTGCCATTGATACTTTGATTGCTGTCTGTGAGAAAAAGATGCTGTCTTAAATCCTTGTTATGTGTAGATAAATGCACTGTAAGCTTTTTCACCAATCATAAGCTGTTTCAAGTGTTACTTACTTATGTGTGTAATTGGCTGTCATTTCAGTGAGACTGCTATGCAAATATTGGTCATATTAGCCTAAAGGGGGTGTCAGTTTCCACCTATACAAAAACAGTCATAATGCTAAACTGACTCAAATCACTAATAATTTTTCAACTATTTATTAGGTTTACTTTAGTTGCAAGTTTCACATACAAATGAATTAGTTGCTAATGGCACTGGGTCAGAACAGTGCTGACAATAATATAACTCAAGAACCATGAGGAAAAAATTGTGCCATTTTGGTTTTTGCAGTGGGCTTTACCTCCAGCACCCCCTTTGACATAGGCGGACTGTGCCCCCGGACTGAAGAATTCTCACTCCAGGGTGGAGTGAATCATGGGGAAGGTTAAAATTTGTGGGACCATGGAATACTGTTTCCACAACTCCACATACAAAATTCTAAATCCAGTGCACAAAAACAGGCAGAGTCAGGATTAGAACCCTGGTCTCCATTGCTGTTATCTGAGCTGTTGTATGCCAGCCCTCCACACCACAGAGCAGCTTGGCCCAAGTACTTTGGATTCTGATGCCCTTGTATGTGTACAGTTCCACGGACAGTGACCAGAGAGTGCTTACTGAAAGTGCTCTATATCACTTCTTACTGTTCATGCTAGTGCTACAAAACTAGGCGCTCTGTAGACTGGCGCTATTCTTGTAGCGACTATTCTAACTGGGTACCATTGCTAACCCTGCTAGGACAACTGACTGCAAACTAAATCTTAATCATTTTGGCATTACTCATTTATTGATCTCTTTCCTATTTAGGGATTAGATAACCCACATTAATGATTACTTTGCCATTTATTTAGTATTAATTGGGATAATGTACAGTAATTGATCAGTTATTTTCATCAGACACTTAACTTGTTGAGCATTAGTTCATAATGACATCTATTCCAGAGGTATAGTGCATAGCAATTAGTTAAGAATAATGAATCCCTCACTGTTTTCCAAAATGCATTCTGCAATTTTTCAGAGTAATAATAATAATAATATAATATTCTTTATTTTTAATGCACCTTTAAAACATCAAGGTGTAGATCAGGTTATAAAATCACACCATAATAAAACATTACAAAACATTACAATACAAATCAATAATACATCACATCAGACAGCATGATAAAATAGTAAAATCAAACCAGATCAACCTCTTCCCTATAAGCCTAAATATGTCAGAATGATACCTAATTGCTCTGCCTCCCTATCTCCCAGTCATGCACTCAACTGCACTAGAGAGGGGCCTGCATTCCTATGGACAACCTGGGGAGTTGCTATTAATGAGTTTATTAGGCTCTTTAGCATGCACCTGAATTATTTTAACAAATTTCAGCTCTGCATTGGTTTGAGTGCTGTAATTTTATGAGTCTTCAATTTAGATATATATATATATATATATATATATATATATATATATATATATATATATATATATATATCTGTGTGTATATAGAATAACTAAGGGTGGTATATAGGATGTATACTCATTGAGGAGACTAAGTAGAATTATAAGGCCATGAGCCTAAAGGGAAAATGGCTTTGCCTAACTAGTCCCTGAGATGGTGTACTTTCAAGTGTGCCACCGTTACCCATTGTTGTTATAATACATTAGCATGGTCATTTTATGGAGATCCCATGTGTGATCTCATTATGGCACCCTGAAGGCCTCTTGCATTAAGGGGTATTTGTGTGTATTGAGTACAGGTAGGAGTTTGGGGAGTTTCTGCATTTGGGAGGGTTTGTTTAAGTGTCTTTTCCAGGTTCTTTTGCAGCTTGATTATTGGTTTGACTAGCATCCTTAATATATGTTAATTGTGTTATTAGTGTTGTCCCATATGGTTTAATGAAGTGTGGTTATATACTTTTTATTACTGTAGGTATATACTTTTAATTGTTTGATTAGCATAAGTATATAGCTTTAATTGATAATTTAGTGACTGACATACAGGGAAGTGAACAATGGCCTTATGTATGCAGAAACTTCCTCATCCATGTATCATGTGTACATACTGTATTTGATCTGTATTCTTGATTATATTTTAGTATTATAAATCTAATATTTTCAACCTTATTGTACCCTTCAAGGTCATGCCTGAAAACAGGCAATTATTTTTGAAGTGTACTTACTTTCTAAATAAAACTAAATACATAAAAACATTACAGCAACAAACTGTGATGTCATCAGTACTGGATTATGATATAGACAGACTTGCTGGACCTTTGTCTCTTTTCTACCTTCACAATCTACATTCCTATGGCATAATTTGTAGGCAAGAGACAGGACTAGGTAATATATGTGCTTCTGATACAGTTCCTTAACAATGCTCATTTGTTCTTGAGAATGTATGCATGTCTCTATTTATGAATCTCTGTATGTGTGGACAAAGTATGTGTAATCCAAGTGATACTCTTTATAGTGTATTTGGTCCTGGGAACATGTGCTGTCTGCCTGGGTCAGAAGGCCATTCTAGTGGCAGGGTGCTTCTGAGGAGAGGGTTATTCTGGCAGCATGGTGTGTGCTCTGAACAGTGAGTGGTCAGCCAGGCTCTCGGTAGGTATTCTATCCAACACAGTGGTCATTCTGGTCCTAGGGTGGGCACTGAGGCACAGAAGGTGGGCATTCCAGCACAGTGGTATGCATTCCAGCCCTGGTGTGGTCATTGAGGCACAGAAGGAAGGCATTGCAGTGCCAGGGTATACAGTACCTTGAAGCACAGCAGGTGGGTATTCTGGTCCTGAGATGGGTACATTTTTTCCTAGGTTGGGCATTCCAGCCCTAGCCATTGAGGCACAGAGAGCAGGCATTCAATCCTCAAAATGGGCATTCTGACCCCAGGGTGGTTATTCAGGCACAGAGGGTGGGCAGTCTGGCTTTAGGGTGGGCATTTTGACCTGAGAGTTGGTACTGAAGCAATCAGGGTGGGTATTCCATCCCTAGTGTGCACTATGGTTGGCTAGGGAGGAGAATCGTGGGTGCTAGGTGGGTTTACCAGATGAAGGGAGGCTGGCTGGGTGGTGAGGGTGGTATGGGGGCTTGAGAGGGGGTCCAGGTGCAGGAGGGCATCAGATGGGGAGGAAAGACAGATCTGAAGTCTTGAAGAGTGGCCCAGTTGCTGTAAGGAAGGGCAGCTAGTGGTGGGAGGCTAGTCTGGGTGCTAGAAGGGTAGTCTCACTGTTGAAAAGTTGGTTGGCTCAAAACAGCTGACTGGATCAGGGCCTATAAAAGTGGTCAAGATGCAGTGAGGCTGGTCAAATAAAGACTTGTCCAGGGGCTGGAAAGGTGATCCAGCTACAGAGAGAAGGTCAGCTAGAGTCAGAAGACAGTTTCTGGGGCTGGAAGGGCAGTCTTGTTGCTGAGAGGCTTGTCAAGCACAGAGAAGGCTGCTCTGGGGTCTGGATGGGTGGTCCAGGTACAGTGAGGCTGGTCAGCTGACAAGGAGACAGTGATCCAGGGGCTGGAAGAGTGGACCAGCTGCTGAGACAAAAATTGCTTTGGGTGGTAGGCTGGTCAGGGAGCTGGAAGGGTGGTTCAACTACTGGGAAGCTGGTCTGGAGCATAGAAAGGTCATCCAGGTTATGAGAGGCTGGTCATCTGGAGAATAAGGCTGGCCCTGGAAAGGAAGATTGGCCAGCTGGGGATCATAGGCTGGTCTTGTGGATGAGCAGGTGATCCAGCTGCTGTGAGAGTCATGACTGGAGATTATAGGCTGGACTAGGGGCCAGAATGTTGATCCAAGTGCTAGAAAGGTGGTTGGCTAGGGGTTGGAGGCTGGTCCAGGGCTAAGAAGGGTGCTGTAGCTGCTGGGAGGCAGGTTAGCTTGGATAGGAGGCTGATCTGGTTACTGTAAGGTGGTCTTACCGGTTGGAGGCTGGTTGGGTGGGGAGTGGAGGTGGGTAGGGCCCTGGAATGGTGGTCCAAGAGCAGGGAGGGTGGTCACTTAATGATGAGGGGCTGGACTAGATTGTAAGAGTGGTCCAGCTGCTGGGAGGAAGGAGCAAGGGGTGGGAGGTTGGTTGGGGGGCAGAAAGGGTGGTTCAGCTTCTGAGATGGTGGTTGGCTGAGAATTGTAGTCAGGTTGAGTGGCTGGAATGGTGGTCCATGTGCTAGGAAGGTGGTCTGCTGTGGGTTGGAGGCTAGTCTTGAGTCTAGAAGTGTGTAGAAGACACAATCTTGGTTGTCAAATGTGGTGGGGCTGGTCCTGGTGTCAGGTCCTTTTAAATGACTTTGGAGGATCTCATGCCCTCCATTAACCCCTAGTTGAAATCTGGACTAGCCGGGTTGTACAACATTGTGCCTGTTTCCTGTGTTTCAGCAGGTCTAGCTGGTCCAGAGTTTACCATCCTGGTACAGTCTGAGTCTGGTGGTTCAGATTTCTCCAATTCCCATATTTCTCAACTATGTGACTTGAAGTTGTGACACATGGCGTACCTGAGGGGAATAACACTGTCTTTTACAAAAAAATATTTTTGTTGCTGTATTGATCTTTGTGACAAAAGATTCAGAAAAAAGATGATTTAATACCTTTTATTGGACCAACATTGATGTTACAAAAGAAAATAAGTGCATGAGCTCTTGTATAACATAGAATCCTTCATCAGAAAAGTGACAGTTGGTTTGGAAGAATACACTTTCTTAAAGTCCAGATCATACATAAAAAACAGCTAAGCTTTACCATATACCACCAATCCACCTCCTACCCTAATTTGTTTTTTTGGGGGGAGTGAGACCAACATAATGATAACCAGTTAAAAGGATTCTATATCCATTAAGTATTAAAACACAACATAAACACAAAGTACTACCATTATCGTCCATTCATTGTTCCTGAAGTAGGTGAAAGTTTAAGTGGCATAGTGTGACATAAAACCTAAGTTGTGTTCATACTGTCTCCCACTGTATTGAAAGTAAAATGAGTTTGATCTTGAAATGTCCTTTCAAGAATACACAAGCAGAGATGGGCTTTCGAGATCAAGCTCAGGAAGAAGCGTATCTATTCTGTGACATTTGACCTTGACATACCTTTCCTTTGATGGAACTCTGTTGTCTTTATATGATCCTGTGCTGTTTTTTCAAGAGCAGTTTAGGCCAAAGTGAATTTTAACAATTTTTTATCTGTTTTTTTATGTATGATCTGGACTTTAAGAAAGTGCATTCTTCCAAACTACCTATCATTTTTCTGATGAAGGATTCTATGTAATCTGAACGCTCAAGCACCTATTTTCTTTTGTCCAATAAAATGTATTGAATTATCTTTTTTTATGGATCTTTTGTCTTTTGCAAGAGTGCCCAGAGGACTGATTAGGTGGTGTGAGTCTTAAGACCTGAACTCTTAGCACAATGCCAAATTCTAGCTATAGGCCAGAGGAGCCTCAGGAGAATTGCAGAGGCAGAACCCTCAGACTTTGGGGGTTGTTCTTGCCTACCCAGCATTAGCAGTGCCCCATGGACAGTTCTCAAGAAGACTTCTAACATCCCAGGAGGCCATGTGACATCAATCCTTTATCCTTTCATATTTGAGCCAACTAATTGGCGAAGAGTAGCAAAACACAGGTATTATAATGGAAATGGTTTGGGTGGATGGCATCCATGCTCCCTAATTCTGCAGACTGAAGCTCTGGTCAACCTGCCACCCCTATCAGTGGATCCTGGGGAGGTATACAGTACTCACTGTAGAGCTGAAGCTACAGGAATGTTTTACAGACCTTGCATCAGGCGGAGAAGTGTCCATACAGAAGTGAATGGAGACTGAACTTGTAGGGCTACCAAGAATGGTAAAAAGTCTCAAATATAAAAAAAAATAAGTGTGCTCTGGAGTGGAAAAGGGGCTAGATCCAAATCCAGCACCAGCATATCTCATGTCTCAGTGGCATGACAGTCCAGGTGCCAGAAACCTGGCATGTGAACCAGCACACCAATGTTGTGTCCAGCACCAGGATACAGGACATGCTGGGTCTGGAAAAGTCCTATTTTGATGCATTTGAATGATTTCTTTTTTTTTCTTTGGATGTTACCCAAAGCACTTGCAGTATGCATGGAGCTGGGTTGCATGACCCCTACCTGGCCCAATGCGCAGTTATCTAAGTCCTCACGTGGGGGAGGGCCAGCTGGAGAATGGACCTGGGATGTACCGCAGGCTTCCAATAAGAAGTCCTGACCAGCCTCACATGGTTCCCCTTCTCCATGGGATCAGGGGATCATGGGATAGAAAAGTCTGCATATGGACTGCCATGTCCCAAAGTGCCACGAGGGTCAAAACCCGGCATGGCAAACAATGCCCCACAGCCACCATCCACACTCCCCCCACTCTCTGTGGTATGAAGGAGGGCAGGGGTCCATGGCAGCAGAGTGCCTTGTGCGCCTCAGGATGTTGGGCAGAAGGGGTGTGCATGCATTATGGCGGCCCTCTGGCTAGCATAAGGGAACCCCCCAACACAGGCCCAGTGCAGTAAATCCAATATGGTGCATGCAGTGCTTTATTGGTCCACCACAAGCACACCCACTCTCTGCCACTTCCCCAGACCAGATGTGCAATTATGGAGGATCCAACATGGATGGCTCTGGTAAGAGTTGTGCAGTGGGTGCTCGGCATTCGTACATGTGCTGGTGTCCATCAGACAGCTGGGATATACACATCCCAGCCCTACATGTCATGTATCATGGCTCATAGTGTTGGACATCCTTATTACATAGATCCCACTCACTCGAAATGAAACAAAAGTTAAATTCTGTTGTTTTTAAGCAATACTATCTGATTCAGAGAGTACCCCCAACAAAAGATATCCAAGTTACATGCATTTTCCCAACCACGCATTGACTGGTAGTAAAAAAAAAGTCAGATTCGGGTTTTTTTAAATCAACACTAAATCCCTACATCCAAAGCACAAACCCCTCCTTTTCATGCACACTGGCACAAAATAACAACAGTCAAATTCTTTTTAATACATACAGTCTGTTTCCCTACCTTTTCAACATACCAAGGATGTGAATATGCCAACATGCCAAACTATGAAAGAACTACCGACAATCCTTTTCTGGCACACTGGCATTCCAGGCCAGCAACTTGACAGAGTGGCATGCCAGAGCAAAACTGAATATTCCCCCCTTCCCAGTTTTCCAGCTTGCTGGAAGCTGTGAAGAGCAGCGTGCAGGTATGCTTGGGTTCCATGTCAGAACAGCGAAACCTCAATAATGACTGACACATGAGCGAATGCTAATTGCCGAAAACAAAAGCGGTGATCAGCACTATGCTGAATACAACATCTGTGACACTCAAACAATAAAATGGCCTGCATTTTATGTGGGGCTCTTCCACCACACCTCCCAAACTGAGGATTCTCAGCTCCATGGTAGGTGGACACTGGGAGAGGAAGAAAACATGGGAGGGGGTGACCATTGCAGAAGGACACCCAGCGGGTGATGGAACAACCTGGGGGGAATAGGAGCTATGTAAAAAATAAATAAATAAAGTACCTGGCAACACCAAAAACCAAAATTAGTACATGCTAGCATGTAGTCCTGAACACAGGACCATGCACACCATGGGTGAGGACCATAACCACCACACCAGGTGGCCAACTTGGCAGCAGCATGTTCTCACCCACTAACTAACCTCCTCCCTCTACACTCACTAATCCCTTAACACTCACTAGTCTAATCTCCCTCTTATCTCACTACTCATCTACCTTGATGGACTTCCATACTCGCTCACATTGTAGGCACATCAAATTAGTGGCTCATTTTGAGTTACTCAGTTTACTTTGCCCATATCACTGGATACCATATGCTTGAATGGGCTCCAACCCCTACTGTTGGAATGGCAAAACAGCAGAGACGTACAGTACAATATATAATCAATATTAGGCGATACTTGTGAAGGTCACATTCTGGGACAGACAATTTGGCAGGAATACAGTATAGCACAGAAACCAATATTCATGGACAGGTGCAGAAATAATTTAGTAAATCAAGCATATCTGATTGACTCCAATGTGATTCTGTATATACAGTGTGGCTATACCTACAAATACTATCCTACATGTAAGCTTTGTATAATTACAGCAGTTACTATTTTAAAATGGAAGAGCTGGAAAAGGGAGAGCACACATGTCTCCCAAAGGTGCTGCTGTACAGAAGATACCAGACAAGCAAAGAAACGTGCACACACACCAGGTTCTAAGAAAATAATATAGGGATAATGGCTGAAGGGCGGGTGATAACTCAGCTGTAATCACCTCAGTGGTTGTTAGGGCACACCATGGTAAACCTCGAGGCGCAGCTCGAGAGGTTTACTGTAACTAGCAACCACGAGATTCAATGTGTTGTCAAAATCCCAGCCATCATCCTATAGTGTATGGTCAAAAACACTATTTGCATTTTATGTGTGAGAATTATGGAACTCTGGTGCATTCTGTTTTGTTATGCCACTGTTTGGAAGTTCCAAATTGTGGTTAACAACTTTAAAATTCTAAACAGTGCATAACAAAGCTGTGTGACTGCTGATCATGGTGCTTAATAGGCACTTACCATACATTATAAAATTTATAACATGTCTTGCTAAAAGTCAGTAAAAATATAGGCTCCATTAATTGAGTCCTTCTGCATGGCCATTGATTAATTTCCAATATCATGATGTTGCTGTGGAGGGGCGGCCAGCAGTACCAGTGGGTTAAGCAGATCTAGTTATGTTCCTGAGATCCCAAAAGTGAATGGCAGCCATTTGTAATTATGGGGAAGTAGAGATCCTAATCAAATGCTGTTGCCTCTAATGTCACAGGAGGAAAACATCCCTCCTCCACAGGAGTCTGTGCCCATCAGTAGAGTCATGTGGCGCTGTGCAGAGTTACGTACAGGGGAAAAGAGAGAATGTCTCCTTACCTTGCATGTTTGTCTGTACCCACCCACCCACCACACAGACCTCTGTGCCCTGCCACACTTAACATGTTGAAATTATGAGTCCCTTGCAGGTTTGTCTGTACCCACTCTCCTGCCGCCCCCTGACCTCTGTGCCCAGAGCATTACCCACCCACATGCCCCACATTATCTCCTATACACCCTACACAGCACTGTCCAAAGAAGCAGCAGTGCAGTCATTTGTGTGTGTTGTCATTATGTTCCCCGTCCTGTCGCTTTGGGCAGTGCAATGCTGGTGTCTCTTTGCCCCTGCAACCCGCTCTGTGGCCACACTAAAGGCTGCATGCACTTAACAGTATCCTGGGCTGCTCCTACTGTTCCCAGCACACCAACTTCTAAGTCAGTCTATGTAGTGAGCAGAGATTTTTCAGTGGCAGTTTCCTGACAGGTAAAAGGGGATGTCAGGTTTGAAATGGAGGTTGCAAATGAAAAACTGTATTATTATGATTATTAGTAGTAGTAATAAGAAGTCACAGTCACCTTTGTCCTGTCTCCTTCCAGTCCCGTCTGATTCTGCAGGACTTCAATGCCATCTCCAAAGAGTGACACTCATTGTACCCCTCGCAGTTTCATGCTGGTGGGCTCCTGTGTGCAGCAGCATTTTGGTTGAACACCGTTCCCTCTGCGTCTGTAGAGCACATCCTCTGTCATGTGTCCCTGGAGTGCAGTCTAACATACTAACATACTAAAATGCCAGCAGAATAGGCCTAACAGTCTTTCGTGTCTGCTCGTTTGGTCAGCCTCCACCCTGGGTGCTGACCTTGCTGCCCCCCTCTCCTTCTCTGGCTTCTCCCTTCCCAGTTCTGGATATCCTTGCTGCATTGGATTTTGCTTCCAGAACCCTTCCTGTACCTGTCTCACCTCTTGAACCCCTCCACTGTCTCTGCCTCTACCAGCCCCTAGGCAGCGCATTCCATGGCTCCACCACCCTCTCAGTGAAGTAGCACCTCCTCCTTTCACCCCTGAATCTTCCCCTCCAGCTTCCACCCATACCCTCTAGTGGCCTCCGTCTTCCTTGAAGCACCCTGACTGTTCCTCCCCTATTTACCCTCTTCATGTACCTGAAGACCTCTATCATGTCCCCGTCCCTTCTCCCTTCCAATGTGTACATATTTAGCTCTTCAAGCCTCTCCTCATAGGTCCTGTCCCCCAAGCCCCAAATCATTTTGGTTGCCCTCCTCTGGACCCTCTCCAGGAGTTTAATGTCCCTCTTTAAGTGTGGCCTCCAAAACTGCATGCAGTACTCAAGGTGTGGCCTCACCAAGCAGTTATACAGAGGGAGCATCACTTCCCTCCTTCTGGAGGCGATACCCCTAGCGATGCATCCCAGCATCCTGTTGGCCTTGGCTGCTGCCCTCCTACAAGTCTCCGAGTTGTTCATTTTGACATCCACCACCACCCCCAGGTCCCTCTCAGCCATCGAGACTTGTAGCATTCCCCCCCCCAGGGTGTACACTTGGCCTGGGTTTCTGGCCCCCAGGTGGAGTACCTTGCATTTCCCTGCATTGAACCTCAGCTTCCACTTTCTAGACCATCTTTCCAGAGCCTCCAGGTCCCCCTGTAGGGCCACCCTCCCCTCCTCCCCATCCACCACCCCCAGTTTTGAGTCATCCACAAAGAGACTCATCTCACTCCTGATTCCTGTCCTTATGTCAGAGACGTAGGTGTTGAACAGGAGGGGCCCAAGGACTGATCCCTGTGGGACCCCACTAATGACCCTCTTTGGGGATGAGACTATCCCGCCAACTACGACCCTCTGGGTCTGGTCCTGGAGCCAATTGCCTATCCATCTGATCATCTGGTTCCCCACCCCCATTTCTCCCAGTTTATCCAACAGGCCCATGTGAGGAACAGAGTCAAATGCCTTGCTGAAGTCTAGAAAGAGGATGTACTTTGAATGCAACAAAAAGCACAGTTGGTGCAGTTGGTTTTAGTGAGCTGTTATTATAGCTCAGACCTACTTTACATTTTTTTTACATATTTGTTGCTGCCCTACTATGAATCCCTCCATCCTTTCTCCTTCTGTTGCCAATCCTATTGAAATGCTGGGGTCACTGATCTCTAAGTTGTCCCCTCCTTCTGTTCCTGACTACCACCTACTCTCATGACCAGCCACCTGTCCTGCTGATGAGTCTTTGTCACCTGAGATTGTGTTCCTGATACCCCTGCACACCTGTGTAACCATGAAAGAGACCTATAATAGACAGAGAGCATGTGACAAAATACCACTTGCTGTATGCCATGTGTCCTGTGTCTGTGTTGGCACAGATGTGGAGCAACCGTAGCAGCTGAGCGAGACACCAGTAGCACACTGAATTACTCCACTGTCAGTGACGGGGACTGGAATCCAGTTGTGGATGACAGAGAGCAGAGGTATGTGGTCCGAGGCCATTTGGTTTTGGGGAGGACACAACTGCAACACTGTCTGTCTGTCAGTGTTCTGAAACTAAAACATTCATGCAGAGGGTGAGGGAGAGAGAGAGAGACAGTGGTTAATTGAAAGTTGCTACAGTGTGAGTCTGTGTCTCTCTGGAGGTAGTGTACACTGGGATCAGCAGGGGAACAGTTGTATATGTGGGTGTGGGGGGCTGCCTTTCTGCATCTGGTTGGACTTGTATGTTATGCACAACGATGACACAGATCATATGAGTAGTATATGAGTGATATTAGGATGTGCATAACAGCGATGCAGGATGCAGTATTTGTTAAGGACTATCTTACCAGGTGGCAGGATACAATACCTTTTTTGCTGTTTAAACAGAAAAAACCTTTTTCTTTTGTATTTTTTATTGTTTAAACATAAGCCATGTTCTAAGTATAATAACCCACTCCAGGGTGTGCTGCTATTGGGGATTAACGCACACTCAGGTGCTGTGAGGACACTGGGCCTGCGGCCTCGTACCTCACAATGCACCTAGGCATGCATTAATCCTCAATAACAGCACACCCTGTCATGGGTTATTGTTTACTTACTGGTGCAACTGCAGGAACTCGGGTCATATTGCCTTTACAAAGAGCCACAGGATGTGGATTCCTCGGGGAGGTGGCTGACTGCAAACACTTCCATCTTTTTATACCTCATGTGTGCAATTAAAAAAATAATCTAACAAATGTAGAAACAAAATTTGATGGCAGATATAGACTGCTTGGCCAACACAGTCTGCCCATTTTTCCCTACTTGTAGTACCACAGCCAACACTAATCAATCTCCCGTTTCCCCTTCCCCCAATTAATTTCAACGTGCAGTCATTATCGCAAAAGTGTTTGGTAAGTGAAGTTGATTGAACTGTATAAAAGTGGTCAAAGTACACTAAGGAAGTTCAGTAAAAACTCCAGCAGCCATGAAAAATATCAAAATCTTAAAATGTAAAATGCAGCATAGTCACACATCACATCATCAGAGTCCTGAGTGCATTGTCACATCAGTTCCATAAAATACTTAAAAGCACAGGGTGGTTGACAACCAGAAACATGGTGTATCACACAGAATATTATAATAAATATGACATTTCATTGTATGTGTGACATCATCTCTTATGACTATTCAGAGACCTGAAACATACATTTTATAAATGTGTCCACTAATATAAAAGTTTTCATTGGAGCAGTCCTCCTCCTACCCTTGATCGTAATCACTAGAGCTAATATTTCAGGAAGAATATTCAAGATGGAACAAGATGTGACTGCGCATACTGACAGTTATCATTTGACCACTGGATAACAGTCGTATTCACATTAAACATTCACATTACATTTTAAATATTGCCTGTGGGCTAAAACTACGATAATGCAAACAAGCTGTGATATTCAAGGGGAAAGGGGAAGTTGTTTAACCAGGAAAAACACGTTAGCCAAAGCCTGTTTCCAGGTATGACCTAGGAGCATAAGGAAGTTAAGTGATTTGCTTAGCGTCACTCAGTATGCAAGTTGGGGCTGTGGGATTCAAACCCACATCTCCAGCTCAGAGTCCTAAACCTCTGCACTATACTGCCTCCTTAAATGATAATACAGTAGACTTTGCATGCACAACATGCTGTAAGAGACATACCAAGTAACCAATGGCATTATAAAAGTAGATTATTCTGTATAGAAATAACTCTAAACATTAGATATGTAGGGGCAATCTGACCGGTATTCCTGTATTTGCACCAATACATTGTATTATTTTCTTAGAACCTGGTGTGCATGTGCTGTTTTCTTCATTTATGTACTATTTTAAAAGGTTTGAATAAAAAGAAAAAGACACACATTTTGGATAATAATTTGAGACGATCACATCTGATATTTTTGCTTTTCATTGAAAATAAAAATACAGTGACAAACAGTTAAACAAAACACTGAATGCTAAAAGTCCCCACCCCATCAATTTTACACTAATACATGCAATCACAATATAATTTTCAGTTTGCTTGATTACAGTTCTGCCACACATTCCAATGCATTGAACTCTAAATCTGCTGAAAACTGCAGAACTTGACATTTCAGTTAGAAAATAAGAACTACACTGTGTTATAATTCTATGAATGCAAAATGTCTGGGAGATCATACAAATATAACTTTTTCTAGTTAAATTCTGCTCTTAGCTTCATGGAAGCAAAAGAAAACTGCTACCCCACACGGTCTGCTGTCTGCATGTAATGTGAAAGTGTAACTACTACAAGATTCAAAAAGATAGGAAGGAAAGAGTAAGGCTGTCTGTTGTTAGGCCGCAGTCAGGAAGCACCTGATGCCTCCTTAGAATTCCAGTTTACATTCTTTTAAAGAAGCAGAGCAGAACTGTAACCCATGTCTAAAACCATTGCAGAAATTTAGGTGAGAGCCACAGGCATGCATATGACATACTAAAATAAAATCCTTCCTGCATGCAACCAAAAAGATAAACACAGAGTTTTTCTTTGTTTCTTTCTTTCTTTCTTTGTTTCTTTCTTTCTTTCTTTCCTGTTATAAACTGGCGACTAGCAAAGGCACACTGAGACCCCCCCCCTTTCAAAAAAAAACTATATATACCCCAAGGACTGCCATATACATTATGATTAATCATTAAGAAACAGAGGCAACACCCCCAGCCCTCATGGACAGTTTGGAGGGCTGTGGAGGGCATGGAGGTGGTTATGAACAGTTCTGCAAGGTATCCAGAACCTGAGACATGGGGCACAAATCAGAAACAGAAGAGTCTTCACCTGTGTGGCCTACAATCCCTTTGTCAGGACTTTGCAATGTGGAGTTTAGACTGAGAATACTGCACTAACACTGCATGCCCCCATGCCCACCCTGACCCAGCTGTTCAGGCAGACACACATTTGGCCATGGATCAGGTATGGAGAAGGTCTGCAGCAGATGTTGTGGATTCATGGAGGTCCCTGTATGTGCAGAGCAGGACTTCCCTGCATCAACGGATTCACAAAGCACCCATACACATATGTGTGTGTGTGTGTGTGTTGGCTTTGTGGATCAGGATCTAAGTCAGAGTCTGTATTAGTTAGAAATTAAAACTGGATGTGAGCCCCACTGCTCTTGCATATAATATGCCACAGTTTTTCAACAGCCTCACATGTTGTCTCCTGTATGTTCAGGTTATGCCCCTGACTGAAATGAATTACTGGTAAAGACACCAAACTGATGAGTCATTACTGAGTACTCTGTGGCTACCATTAGATACATGCAGTTTATTGACTTCTACTTGGCACCTTTACTTGAGGCAGCAAGGAAGTAACCAACACGGCTTCCTTTGCCTTCCTTTCAGACCAGGCTTGTGGGTACCTAAAGAGAAAGATGTTGAGCATTGGTATGATGCCCACAAAGCACTGGTTGATCTTATCATTTTATAAGGGGACCGTATAAAGAGATTTTATAGTTTCCTGCCCCCTCAAAAAAAAAAACAAAAAAAAAACAACTCTTAGATGGCATCAGCAAAAATCAAACCCCAGTTCTCCTAGACTTGAATTTCAGGACCTGCCACTTCATGATACAGAATGGAAAGGGACCTGGGGGTAGTCATATCAGATGACCTAAAGGTGGGTAAGCAATGTGAGAAGGCAGTAAGGAGGGCTGGGGGGATACTGGGATGCATAGGGAAAGGCATCAGCAGTAGAAAACAGGAGATTGTTATCCTCTGTACAGACAGTTTGTAGGACCCGTGTGGAGTACTGCATGCAGTTCTGGAGACCCAATCATAAAGACATAGACAGGATAGAGGCTGTTCAGAGGAGGGCAACTAAAATGGTGCAGGGTCTGCACCAGAAGACATATGAAGAGAGATTAAAGGAACTTAATATGTATATCCTCAAGGAAAGGAAGGAGAGGGAGGACATGATAGAAACTTTCAAGTACCTCAAGGGAATCAACAAAGTCCAAGAGGGTAGCATCTTTCAGAAAAGAGATGTTCAAGAACAAGGGGGCACAATTTGAAGATAGAGGGGGGATGGCTCAGAGGTAATGTTAGGAAGTATTTTTTCATGGAGATGGTTGTGGATAGATGGAATGGCCTTCCTGAGGAGGTAGTGGAGTCAAAAACAGTGGGGAATTCAAAAATACATGGGACAGACATAAAGCAATTCTGGTGTGGGGTAGGAGGAAGTAGACTGTTGGTTAACTAGGATCTGAAGCTTATCCATTGGGTAGGGAACTGGGCAGACTAGGTGGGCCAAGCGGTCCTTATCTGCTGTCAAATTCTGTTTCTATGTTTCTATGTAGATGTTGCTTTGCATCACACTAACTTTCTCTTCCCTCAAATACACCGTCCATGCTAGTACTCTCATTTGCCTCTTGGTGGCACTTCATCTTTCCTCCACCTTGCAAAACACTGGCCATGTAGGTTCTTTCATTTTCCACTCAGCTGCCTGAACTCGTCACCATAAAACACCTCCATTCCAGTACCCACACCATGGGCACTGCTTGAGAAACCTGTCAATGTTGTCAGTATGGCAATGGGCAATTTAAAGAATGACACACTTTTCACAGTCAAAGAGTGCTTTGTGGGCTAAGAGGAACCAATTGGCTACTTTCATAAAAGGATCTATATCACAGCCAGTCCCAATTTGATCTCACACACTTCTTGGTCACTTGTTATCGATCAGAAAACAACTAAGAAACTGGGTTTAAAAATCTTGCCTTAGTGAAATGTTCTACATAGGTTACTGCCTGTCTCTGAGTAATTCTGGTTAACAGTGGTAATCCTATCAACTTGAAGTATAACAAACATTGGGATTTCTAGTGCTGTTACTAGTAAAGGCTGGGGAGTCATGACAATAGTATCAGATAAAAAACAAAGAACCTCAACAGAATAGTACCAGAAATGGTTATGCAGAAGAGAATTGACCACAAAGCCAAGTCTGAAAGAAGTACAAAGTTATGCATACCCCAATAATGCAAAGACTCATAAGTTGCATATGCAAATCACCATGATAATTTAGACTGGTTCTGTTTTACAGAGGAATGTAGGTGCTAAATAACCTCTTTCTTAATCTGCAAATGTTAAGAAAAGATAGAGATATGTTTTGTCCTTCTCAGTTCCTCATATGTATCTCAGCCCAGAGGAAACTGAAACAGCCCTTATGTGGTCTTACAGATTTGTGCCATGGTGGGCCCAAAATAAGACAGCAAACTAAAAAGACCAAGAACCTCAAAACAAAAGCACCAACACATGGGTTATCCAAAAAGGGCATTGATGATAAAGCCATGTTTCAAAGAAATTAAAACTCACACACACCACAATAATGTAAGGAATCATGGGATGTTACATATTCAAATCACCATTAAAATGTAGACTGCCTGTGCTTTAAGCAGGAGCTCATGGTGCCAAATGGCCTCTCACACAATCTGCAAAGGCTGAGACTAGAAGACACAAAAACATGTTTCATCATTCTCAAAACTTATTCATGTGCCTCATCTGTTCTCCAACCCAGGGGAACCAAAACCAAAAGTATCAGGATATCTTCATATACTGTATAACAGGGTATATTGTGAGTATTGCAACCAAATATAGGTGCCACGTCAAATGGCTACTCATGTGGGTGCTATTCTCATGGAGCTACCCTACAAGGGTGCTAACTGTACAAAACTGCTATGGTAGTGTATGGTGACAGAAAGGAGGGATAGCTAGGGGAAGGGGAGGGACAGGGAATGGGTTTGGAGGGATGGGTGTACCTACTGTCACCAAGCTAGCTGTGTGGTGTAGTGGTGTGGGTGGCTAGCTAAAGTGCAGCAGGTACAGAGTTTGGGACTGGGTGTGGGAAAATGTTGCCGCAGCCGTGGCACTTAATTTTGTTTTGGTTTAGGGATTTTGCCCCCAACATGCACCCCCCCTGGAGTTGCTCCCTGCAAAAACTCTTCTTTCCATTCCAGATGTCGAGTCACCTGAAAGTGTGTATCGCTGATTTACTTTCTGGCGATATGCACTTGCCATAATAGTGATCTCTATTGTGTGATCGCTATTATGACATGGAACCTTATAACAGGACCAGTTGCTGAGTACTGCTGTTTTTCATATCTCTACATTCAAAATGCATTTTGCTTAGCCCAAGTATTTTGCAAACATGAAGTATCTCTTTGCCAGGTTACTGGCAAAATTTAAATGAAATGGTCATTATTTGGGTAACATTGTTTGCAGAAGAAACTGCACATTTTCAATAAAGTCCATTCCAGAGTTTTCCTACATATGCATTTTACACAAATTGTTGAGTAGATTTAATGTAAAATGTAAAGTGTATCTTCTGTTTGTAAGGATGATGCACTGCTGGTGGTTTGATAAAAGGGCAGGTTATGTGCAGTTTTCAGAAGTCAGGATTAATATGAATACACAATGGTTCTTGGGATGATAGGATGTGACAAACTAATATTCATCAGAAGAAAAGCAGTTACTAAAATGTGCTGAGAAATGGAATGCTGCCTGTTATCATTATACTGTAGCTATTTTTACCATACTGTTGAGACACAGTAGTAACCAAAAATGAATTTGGTTATCTCTAGGACATCTTTCAGAACACTATATGTTTTCCATACTCAAGTTGAGACATTTAGTAAATGCTGTCTTTTTTATACCCCACACAAAATGTGCTAATCTGTTTATAGTTACATTAACAGAGGTTAACATGCAATCCAGGTCAGTTACTTAGAAACATAGAAACATAGATTTTGACGGTAGATAAGGACCGCTTGGCCCACCCAGTCTGCCCATTTCCCTACCTATTGGATAAGCTGCAGATCCTAGTTAACCAGCAGCCTACTTCTTCCTACCCCAACCCCCTAGAATTGCCTTATGACTGTCCCATGCATGCTTGAATTCCACCACTGTTTTTGACTCCACAACCTCCTCCGGAAGGCCATTCCATGCATCCACAACCTTCTCTGTGAAAAAATACTTCCTTAAATTACCTCTGAGCTGCCCCTCTTCTATCTTCAAATTGTGCCCCCTTGTTCTTGCACACCTCTTTTTTTGCAAGATGCTACCCTCTTGGACTTTGTTGATTCCCTTGAGATACTTGAAAGTTTCTATCATGTCCCCCCTCTCTCCTTTCCTCGAGGCTATACATATTCAGCTCCTTAAGTCTCTCTTCATATGTCTTCCGGTGCAGACCCTGCACCATTTTAGTTGCCCTCCTCTGGACAGCCTCCATCCTGTCTATGTTCTCATGGGAGATTGGGTCTCCAGAACTGCACGCAGTACTCCAAATGGGGTCTCACCAACTGTCTGTACAGAGGGATAATAACTTCCTGTTTTCTGCTGGTGATGCCTCTCCCTATGCATCCCGGTATCCCCCAGCCCTCCTTGCTGCCCTCTCACATTGCTTGCCCACCTTTAGGTCATCTGATATGACTACCCCCAGGTCCCTTTCCATTTTTGTTGTTGTTAGTATCTCACCCCCCATTGTGTACTCTTCCCCTGGGTTTTTGTTTCCCAGGTGCATTATCTTGCACTTCTTAGCTTTGAATCTATGCTGCATACATTTGACCATTCCTCTAACCTTGCCAAGTCCCTTTTCATCCTTTCCACCCCCACCTTGTGCATCAACTCTGTTGCAGATCTTTTGTGTCATCTGCAAAGAGACATACTTTTCCTTCAGTCCCTCTGCAATATTGCTTATAAAGACATTGAAGAGGACCGGTCCTAATACTGAACCCTCGGTCCCCACTAGTAACCCCCTTTCTTCAGAGTGGATTCCATTTACTATTACTCTCTGTGTCCTATTCTCAGCCCATTCTTTACCCAGGCTGTCATCTTGGGACCCACTCCCAGGCTGGCTAACTTGTATATTAATCTTTTGTGTGGGACTGTGTCAAATGCCTTGCTAAAGTCTAGGTAGACCGTGTCCACAGCCCCTCCCTGATCTACTACTTTGGTCACCCAGTCAAAGAAATCTATCAGAGTTGTCTGGCATGACCTTCCCGCTGTGAATCCATGCTGCCTTGGGTCCTGAGCCCCTCTGGCCTCTAGATACTCAACACTTTAGTTCAGAAGTGATTCCCTCATTTTCCCTACCACTGAGGTTAAGCTAACAGGTCTGTAGTTTTCTGCTTCTGCCTTGCTCCCACTTTTGTGAAGGGGAATCACATCTGCCCTTCTCCAGTCCTCGGGTACCACCCCATCCTCCCATGATTTGTTAAAGAGGGTAGTCAGTGGTGTCACTAGTTCTACCCTTAGTTCTTTAGAATTCTGGGATGAATCCCATCAGGCCCCATTGCTTTGTCCACCTTCAGTTTTAAGAGTTCTTTCAGAACCCTTTCTTCTGTAAATGGCTGGTATCAACTTCTGTATCCAGAGTGTTTCTACTGTTTGTTTTAGGTACCTCCCCTCTTCCTTTGTAAATACTGAGCAAAAATATTTGTTTAGTATCTCTGCCTTTTCACAGTCACCCTCTGCCCACCCTCCCTCCTCTTTATTAAGCCTCACTAGCCCTCCTTGGTCTTCCTTCACTCCCTGATGTACCTATAAAGGTTTTATCCCCTTCTTAAAAGAGTTGGCTATCTTTTTCCTCAGTTTGGGCCTTTGCTGTTCTGACTGCCTTCCCAGCTTCCTTTAGTTTACTGATACAGTTCCCTGTCCTGCTCCTTCTGTGATTCCTTGTACTTCCTGAATGCTTTCTTTTCTCTTGAACCTTCCTGCCACTTCCTTTGAGAACCATAGTGGTTTCTTACCTCATTTCATTTTGTTAATTTGCTTCACACAAGTTACTGGCAGTTTTAATATGCATGGAAGCTTGATGAATTCATACTACATCTCAGTAACTACCATTTAGTGCGCTTAATTATATGGCACAATAAGCCTCTACTCACTGACCTGGAAAGAGAAGGTTAAAGTTATTTTTTTTGTTTCCTATATTTTGTTAAAAACAGTAATTCCATTTCTGTTCAAATGTGCAATATTCTATATATGCTGTAAGTATGTGTACAAATACCATAGAGGTAAATTCAGTCAATGCTGGCTACATAGGTATCTCTTCTGCCCTATAGGGCTCACAGTGTACTGAAGTGATTTTGCTTCTAGCTCCTCCACCCATGGCCTTTCCTCCCAGCTGCACTTTGATTTTGGCAACATTCAATGCTGGTTTAAGTCTACCCAAGTCTGTCCCTAAATGCCAAAAAAACAGTCTGTATGACTTTTGGCACCCATCAGAGGCTAGTTAGACTTTTCTTCTCTCCCACTATTTAATACCCTTGATGTTACACAAAGACTGAAGATGTTCCTCATTTAAGTACCTCTGGGCCTGCCTGGACTGACATCTTGATTTCTCAGTGCATATTGATGTAATCCACCATAAGCTGCTCCCTAAGCTTGGAGCATTGTATAGGAATAAGCGTGTATTCCGCTTCCTGCGTGCTGAGAAATTGTATTAAAAATGATTCTCCCTGTCTTTGACTACAGTGATTAAGTCTACAATGGAGCCCCTACATCCTCCCTTGCCAGACTGGACCCCCTTTTTCATTCTTTTTGTCATTTTGTGGACTGCTGTCTATACCCAGCCCTTTCTCTTATCTCCCTTGAAGCTAGGCATCTTTCCCATTGTGTCTCTTTTATATCCAAATTCTGGTTCAGCACACTTCCCTCTTATCTCAAATCCCTTCTATCCTCTCATCCTTCTTCCTCCTACCCTCTCTGAAGTAATATTTCTTATTCTTTTTCTATTCCTTCTCAAAAATCTACTGTTGGTTAATCTGTTTTTTCTTACTGATTTCCTAAACTTTGGTCCATCCTTCCCATTTCAATTTGATCTGCCTCTTCTAATTTCTCCCTAAAGTCTCTTCTGTATGACTCTTGTTATCCTACCTGCAACTGTCCATAAGTAGCAGTAAATCATTTTAATTTAGTCAGATGAATCAAGATCACTCCATTGAGCATATTTCTTTTTCACAGAGGTCCTATTGCAAATAATTACAAAATTCAAGTAGTGCAAAAGTTGCAATATAAAGTGCACTTAGTTCCAGAGATGTACATAGGTTTATAGTTAATAAATAGTTATGTAACCCCTTTCTCTTCATTCCCCCTTTTACTAGTTTTGACCTGTTTATGCTTTTCCACTGTGTTTCCCTTCTTTACATATAATAATGTGTTTTTACTTGTATTCCTTTACTATTTATAACTAATTTCATGGTTATGTTTCACGTATTACTATATAATTGTATTTGACTTCCTATTTTTAGTAGTTTTATTGTTTAGTTATAGCCCCCTATCCACTCCCCAAAGATGCATCTGGAAACAAGCTGTTATTCAACTCAGTATGTCCTTCCTGGTTAAACTTCTAAATAAATGAATAACATGTGTTGAAGTAGGACAGCCCTCAACCCAGTTGTCAACTTTTGTTTCACTAGAACAGGAAGTAGTAGACACAAATGAGAATACTGAATTTATTCTCAAACCAAAAAGGGGATCTTTCAACCATTTGTCTAGAAGGATCTTCCGAGGTGGTGATGACCCAAGGCCATGCATCTAAAGCTATTAAAAACTCCAGTTTTGGGGTCTGTGTCTCCTTTGGCTTCCTTCCCTATTTTTGGGGTGACCTCCACAGCTGCATCTTATCCTCTGGATGTCAGGATTAGCAGGCAGCTGCCACCTCCAGTTAGTGAATTGTTAGCCAGTCAGGTGTTACTACAGAGTATATCACCTTTCATTCATTCATATTCTGAATACAGAAGAGCAGACCACTCCTCTGATGGAGTGCACTTCCAATCGTTCCTGATTTTGTTTTGTAAAATGGGAAAGAAAATCCTGTGTTTTGATTGTTTTTACCTGTGCATCAAATCCGTTTGAAGCACAGGTAAAACTGAGACTAACAGAACAGCATTACAGGAAACAAAATCACTGTGCCATTAGAACACCAACATTTAAAAAATAATGCAATTTTTCCAATGTTATCAAAACTATACTTCAGTAAAGCAGTCCAGTAAAAATATTTAGCTTTTTTTTGCTCACAGTAAAAGCTAACCCAGCAAATATGTCACTTAGATTTTAAAACAATAGTTATTTACTGACTGGTCCCAACCTGTAGCACTGCCACTCCCATGCCTGCCTGCTCCCATAGTCTCCACTTAGAAACAGGCTACCACTCTCACAAGTCATTATTGTAAAACCCATGTGGACCACTACTGTTTCTGTTTTAATTTTTATGTTCTCATTTTTAGTGTGGCAAGCTCATTTCTGTTAGTCAAGATGACTCGCCGGGGAGAACACAAGTACTTCCACTCACTGGGATACCCATTCAATCTGTCATGGGAATGGGTCGGGAAGCTCAGTCCATTACTTCTCCTAGTACTGCTACTCAATTGCTTAGAATTAAAAAAAAACAGTTTAACTTTTCATGACCCTCAATAGCTGCTGGATCTCATGATCTCCCATCCTAGGCTAACATAAAATGTTAGGGTCTCCTCTATACACACTTGGGGGGCCTGCCTGGCAACAAATCGTCATGTAAACTACATGGAAAAACTAAAATGACGTAATTTTTTACCTGACAGAAGGACAATTGTATCACAAATCTTTATAAAAAATAACCTTTTTTACACATATGAACATTTTTTGCTAACATTAAAATGTACAAATAGAATAGCCCATTTTAGAAGCACAATAAAACACTCCAGGGTGTGCATTGTACAGATATTGCCACACATCCAGGGGCTGAAGGCTCTCAGCCTGCACCTTATGCCTCACTGTGCCCCTGGGCATGCAGTAATATCTGTTTATTGCACACCGCATCATGTCTTATTGCTTACATAGCTGCCAATAACATCCTTGAACTTTGGTGACTTGGAGGGAGGAGGGGTTGGGTGCTTGAGGGAGATAGGGTGGGAGTGTCAATTGAATTAGGGAGTCATGGAGTGTCGCGGTAGAGCAGACATGGTTAATTTGGTGCTGGTGGAGAAATTGATTTTATGGTATTTGCCATTTGCTGTACTTGTTAAAGGAACGTTGCTGGTAATATAGGGGAAGAGATACTGTGGGTGGGTTTTATTGGTTGACAGGGTAGGGAAATTATTTTACACATCTGGGAGGTGGGCAGGAGATGGGAAATGGTTGCACATTGGGTGGGGGCAAGTTGACCATTAAACATCTCTTTTAAGTGGGCGCATACTTGTGTAGTTCTTTGCCCAGTGAAAACAACACTTAGTGGCATTTACCAGCTCCTTCCACAGCAAAGGTGCCACTATGACCTACATTCAACAATCAGGTGAGCATGCATGGGTAGGTTTAGGTAGTTAAAAACACTTTTTTCAAGGAATACTCGTCAAACTGCTTTCTCGCACTATATACAGATTTTATTTTGTACCTCTGCATACAATAAAGTGCTTAGAAGATACATAAAGTGCAGATGTAGTGCATACAAATACAAATGAGTGTGTAACTCGATGGCTACCTTTTATACAATCATATACATTTGATTCACCTACCCTAGTCCAGTGCACCAGCCACCACCTACCCCTGTGCTTCGCCAATAAGGCTTCCTAAGGGGGTGTGGTTCTGTTACACCGACCCTCTATTTATACTAAACATTGCACATGCTACTTAATTAAATTTGTAACATGGCATATAAAACTGAAAGAGAATTATGCATTCAGATAGGGCAAAAGACACCATGTGGTACACCAAGAACCATGGTCTAATACCTAGTAGACCATGGTTTGTGATGTAATACCCTGGCAATCCACTATAGCCAAGAACCAGTATGCAAGTGAAAGCAATATGCAAATAGTTTGCAGTTTGTAGTTGTTCCAGCTTGTATTTGCTAAGGTTTTTCCTGGCACAGGGTTTTTGCAATTTTCAAGATTGTTCTATGTTGTAACTGTGACACGAGTTCATGAGTTACTAAAGATTGTACATTTAAACTACACATATACTGTTAATTATGCTGCAACAATATTTCTTTAGAAGTGAAATTTACATACTGTTACCATCCCTTCTGATCTACTGCTTTCTAAGCATAGTGGGTACAATGCATTGTGGATGACTAAATAACATTATCTGTCCTAGCCTTTTCTTGGTGAATACACAGTGGTAAAGATGAGCATGCAACTTCTATAACCGAAAGCAAAAATAACAGACAATGAGATAAACAAAGCAAAATCAAAGAGAGAGGATACTTCTATGGGTGAAAAGAAAAATAAACTGAGAGAAACAAAAAGAAATCAAAGAAACAGACTAACAATAGTAGCCAAAACAAGTATTTGAAAGTTGAAAGCAGTAAACATTATGTTGTTCTATGTCCTGCTGAGTTAGATAGTTTAGAGGGAAAAAAAGTGAAAATAATATTCCGCAAAATAGTAGTTGTTCAATAAAGTCAAAGTGTTTTTCAAATCGGCTTAATTCAGTACATTTGGAGAAATCTTGCTTGTGCTGCTAGGATTGTTTGACAGCCACCTATTGATCTGCAAAGGAACTGCAGGAAGAAAACTAAAATGTACCATAGCACACTCCCATCATGCAGTGCAGCCCATATCTTCTAATACACACAGAGGAAAATCAAAGCACCTAGAATAGAAAATGAACTGCAAGTTTTTGAAAAGTTGTAAAATATGTTTTGATGTTAGAAAGCTTAAAGCTTGTAATGAATGTAATTTTAACAAAAGTGAAATAGCAGCCACAATATTTCCAATAGGTGTGTTCCAATTGTTTTGAAGTATATGTACATCATGTTTAACAGCTCAACATACAGTATTCTGAAAGTAAATCACTGTGATTGTACTCATATATTCAAAGAATATTAGTCATACACTCATTGCCATGTTACAATTGGATTAAATCACTGAAAAGAATGGGTCTACAGTGGAAGTAATCCATGGTTGGTTGGAACCACAAGGCCGACCCATCCTTTCTCGTGGCTTAATCCTTGCTAAACAATACATTAATTACACAGTTGATATCCCCTTGAAATATTCATAAAACAGTGGCTGTCTCTTTAGAAGTGTTTTCCTTTTCTTTAAAGAGATTTTACCTTTAGCTCAATTAACCCTGTATCAAAGCTATTTGAACTCGCTTTGTAGGTAAAGTCTATCAATGATTTACTGGCTTTTTGTCAAATCTAAAAAAGCACATATTTAACATAAAGTCCATTAGATCTTCTGTTTAGCTTTGTGGTTCTCATTTGTTCTGGGGTCCCCTCAATTGTATTACTTTCCAATTGCATCCATCGTCACCATTTGGTGTTTCATGCTTGAACTTTACGGCCACTTAATTTTCAAATATGAATTAATTTGTAACATCAAATATGCATTTTCAACATAGCTGTTAAAGGGTGAGAGGCAAATATTAGTACTGTATGTTTACATACCTTTTTATAAAAAAAAATCACACAAAATATCATTAATAATTTACATCCAAATAATTAATTTAAGGAAAAAGCTTCCCTCAAGTACCCAGCTCAAAAGGTATGGTGGGGTGGGGTCAGAATATGCATAGCCCAAGAGGCTGAGCTATACAGTATAATACCTCAGTCCAGGGAACTTCACTGTCAGCTTATCTAGCTTTTTATAAACTTGACTAAGTCACACTTCTTCATCATCATCATTATCATCATCACCACCATTTTCGATTATAGAGCACCTCACCTCAAGGGTTTGAAGTGCTGAACAAATGACTAGATAAAAATACAATATTATTACATACCCAAACAGTAAAACATATTACAGTATATCACACCCTCAAATCGCAGTATAAGGTTAAAATCTGCCCTCAAATTCCAGAGAGAACAGATGGCTCTTCAGCACCCTTTTAAAGACCTCCACAAGGTTATTTGGCACAGCTGGATAGGTAATGAGTTCTACAAATGCAGGGTGGTGCCAGAAAAGTCCTTGTAAAAGAGGAGACATAACCAAAAGAAACAACCTGATAGAGATTATAAATTGATCATAAATCATTTTTTTGTGCTCAAATCATAATGCTTTAGTGTTACTTAATTATTTTTTTCATTTATGTTTCCCTTTATGTGCTCGTGCATTTTACTTTGGCCAGTTGCTGTTTCTGAAGTCAGCATGTGGTGATGTTGGGGTTTTAAGCATGGCATGCTCTTACTGTTCATATATCATATCATATCATATCATATCATGTCATATCATAGTTTATTTATAAAAAGCGCCTTTCTACAACCAAGGCGCTTGTACATAGCACAACCAATACAATAAATGATTTCAAATTTAGCAATAAAATCCTATATGTAAAATTCACAGTTAAAGTACTATCAATTAAAACCACCATATGCTGATTCAAATAAATACATTTTAAATGCAGTTTTAAACTCCTGGACTGTCAGGCAATGTCGTATCCAATGAGGTAGAGAATTCCACAGGGTTGGGGCCACAAAGCTGAAGGACTGGGCCCCAGATGTCTTTAAATGGATCCTGGGAATTCTAGCAATCCCTCATCTGCGGATCGGAGAGGGTGGAGGGACAGTAAGGGCGAAGGAGATCTTGCAAGTAACTAGGGTCCCTTGTCATGTAGGGCTTTATAGGTCAGCAAACCGACCTTGAAGGTGATCCTCCACTGCACTGGAAGCCAGTGCAGTCCATGGAGCACAGGCATTATGTGACTGGCTTTAGATGTACCAGTCAACAGCCTGGCTGCTGCATTCTGCACTAGCTGAAGGTGGCGGCCATCAACCCGCGGTAGCCCTAGGTACAGGGCATTGCAATAGTCAAGGTGAGAGGTAACAAAGGCGTGGACCAATGTTGGAAGATCTTTGGGAGGAACCAGGTCTTTCACCCGGGTGATATTTCTCAGATGGCAAAAATAGGTATTGATGACAGCTGACACCTGTGATTTAAGGGTCAAACTGTTGTCAATAACAATGCCAAAGTTCCGCACCCGTCTGAGGTAGTTAGTGCCACACCCCAAGACATAATCTCAAGGGTGATCCTGATGACAAACCTCCCTCCGATGATCAGGGTCCACAACCAGTACCTCAGTTTTAGCGGGTTCAACCACAGCCAACTCGCACTCATCCAGTCCTGGATCTCGGTGAGAAAGTTGTTAAATGCTGAGAGGTACACATCCTGACCAGGTGCAAAGGTCATGTATAGCTGAGTATCATCTGCATAGCAGTAAAACTCAGACCATATGCCAATAATCTCTCCTAATGGCAGCATGTACACTGCAAACAACATAAGTTACAAGATGGAGCCCTGCGGCACCCCGCAGGATAGGGGAAGAGGGGCCGAGGAATAAATTCCAGACACCACTCTCTGAGTCCTACCCTTGAGGAAATATCAAAATCATCTGAGGACTATACCAGACAGTCCACAGAGGAGCCACAGGCACTCCAACAATATCACATGGTCCATAGTGTCAAATGCTGCAGAGAGATCAAGGAGGACTAAGATGGAATGTGTCTTCTGATCTCTCACTATTAGGAGATCGTTTAGCACCCGGACAAGGGCCAACTCGGTACTATGTCTCTTCCTAAATAACGACTGGAGAGAATCATAGACATTGTGACTTGTCAAATGATCATCCAGCTGCAATGCAACCACCTTCTCAATATCATTACCCACAAAGGGTAGGTTAGAGACAGGTCTGTAGTTTGCCAAGCAGTCGGGGTCAAGGGAGAGCTTTTTAAGAGAGGCTGAATGACTGCCTCCTTCAGGGGATCTGGAAAGATTCCCCTCTCCAATGACCTCCAGACTATCTCAGCTAGGACTGGGCCGATCGTATCAACACATCCTACAAGGAGACATGTAAGACCTGGGTCCAAACCACAACTAATTGGTTGCAACGTCTGGATGATCATCACTATGTCAGTGATTGCAGGCTGGCTAAAGTCAGACCAGGTAAACTGAGGACCCGACACCTCCTGCCGACCATTGCAACTTCCACTAGAGTGAGCCAGACAAATATCAGACCTGACTGTGGCGACCTTATCTGCAAAGAATCGAGCAAACTCTTCACACCATTCATGTGACAAAGCTCCTCTAGACTGGAGACAGGTTGGATTGCACAGTCTGTCCACAGTCAGGAAGATGTTGAAGATGTCATTCATTTCTATGGAAGTGGCACAAGGACTTTCATGTATAACATGCTAGAAAATCATCTTCAAATGAAACATTTAAGTTACAGCTGACTGCCATGTTATTTACAGTAGAAATTGGGAGCCAGTGGTGCTAGCAGTGCTTACCGGCACTGTGGGTTAAGCATGTATGCTGCTATGGTTTTTGTCTCAAATGACAGCTGTTGGATCGCAGTGCAGAAAATCAGTGTTGTACCATGGAATGCTGAAGGCACAGCTTGTGAAACTTTGCTATAGTTAGTAATACTTCTTACAATTGTCCTTCTAGTAATCTGATTGATGGTCCTCATTTAGTGATTTAGAGTGCAAAACATGTGCCCCTGGAGAAAATATTTGGGACAGTATTGGTCCTCAGGCTGGAGGCACAAGCTAGAGGACTTTGGGAACCTTCTCCGCTATCTCTTTACCATCACCACCTCCTTTTCAGTTGATCCGAATGTACAGTATAGCTTCATAAGTATTATGGCATGGCCAAGGGTTGAATTATGTAAGGAATAATCCACAGCTTGTTGTGCTACAATATTGCTGTAACCAAAAGTGATGGGTGACTCATGAGGCATGAGGCACAGCTAAGGGCCTTTAACCACCCAGGGAGTGCAACTATTGGAACACTGGCAACACACTCAGAGTGGATAATTACATTTATAACAAATGGAATTGACTGAAAGTGCTATGCTGTAAGTTAATTAAACCCAAGAGGGTCATAAGGCACAAGATGCAGCCAAGTGTTGTTTTCCCTTAGGGTTAGATCAACAAAGGTAACCCAACTCCAGGAGTGATTTCATGATATTATTTAAAAAAAAAAGCTTTAATTAAAAATGAATATTTTATAGGTACCATTCTAATGGCTTTATTATACATTAGATTTTCCAGCCATCAATGTAACCTTTTCAGAATGCTGTTAGCCTTTTGGAATGCTCCAATCCAGCCATTGTTTTGAATGCACCAAAACTCAGCTTGGTGTGCCGTCAATTTTACTTAGATATTGAAAGGATAACTATTATAACTTTCAGTAATCTGGAGCTCAATTTATACCACTTAAAATGTAGACTGAATGTATGGGTTATTATCCAGAGCTGTTCATTACTATTAATATTTGATTTTCCAGTTCACTTTTGTCTTTTGACTGTAGTTCTAGCAGTACGTGTAGCTTTTCTGCGTAATGCCAGCTCTTCTGAGTCCAGCTTCCTGAGATATTTACATAAAATAATTATTCATATTTGGATTGGATAAATCCAATTAGTAAGTGCAATTAATCAGCAGCAGTGGGTAATTGTTATGCAGACATCTCTATGAAATAATTGAACCACACTGACAAATAATAGTAATTTATCAATCTACCCATCTTTGTACCCTAGCCCTGCATTATTATTCGCATCTTGCTGCCAAGACATTTAGTCAGCTACTAAAGATAAAAATGTAAGCAGTTTTATTTCCCTGTCTGGTGTGCAGCTTCAAATTGAACAGTTTCATAGTAAAACATGGCCTGCACCCTTAAGTTATAGAGCTGATCCCTATCCTGTATCAATTGGCACTATTACTCAAGAAAAGAAAAAGTCCATCCCCTTTCCTCATTTGCCACATAAAAGGGCCTATTAGTGTATTACTTCCGACTTGTCTAAATGTAGCTTGCACAAAACTCAAATGGTTATGCAGAAGCTTTGCTGAAAAGCATGGGAGGAATGTATTTATTTAAAGGTTAGTAACTGGGAAAAGCACACTGAGTTGAGGTTCATTTGCAGGTGTGACCTGGGACAGGGGAGTACAGAAAGAACAACTTACAAGACGTAATGCGGATACAAAGGAAACAATGCAGATGTAACAGTAAATGAAGCAGCCAAAATATAATAACAGTGTGGAATATAGCAATAATCATAAGGGAATGCAATAAATTGCACAGTGCATGTAGAGGTAGGAGACTATGCTAAATAGCTTTGATTGAAGGATGTCAGAGTAGGAGAAGGTCATAAGGGAAGGGACAAAAGGTTAGGAACAGGGTAGACAGGAACAGGAAGGTGCAGGAAGATGCCTTAGTTGATGTCTAAAGGCTGGGAGTAAGGGGGAGATGTGGAGGAGGGAGTGGAGCAGATTCCAGAGGGAAGGGATGCAGTAGAAGAAAGCAGCTTATCCAGCAGAAGAGTGAGTGTGGGAAATGGAGAAGATGTGGTAATCCCTGCAGTGGAGAGAGAAAGTAGGAAGATGAGGTAATGGGGAGATAAATGAGGATAGGTAGGAGGAAGGATCTGAACCAATATTTGCGATGAAAGGTGGCACAGTGGGACTGGCGATGTGACGTAAAGGGAGGATGGAGAAGGAGGAACAGAGGGAGCAGTGATGAGCATGGAGGGAGAATTGGTGGGGAAATAGCAGAGGCCTTTACAGAGTATCCAGTCTGGCAATGGAAGAGGAAGGAGCAGTGCCATAAGCCACATCTGCATAGTCAAAGACCAAGGAGAACCATTTTGGTTACCAGCTCCCAGCAGACCTGAAAGGAGAGGCAATTTTTATTGCAGTACAAGGCATTGAGTCTTGTGTGTAGTTTGGCATGGATGTCATCAATTTCAACAGAGAAGTTAAGCTTACTGTCAAGCCACACCACATGGTACTTGAAGGCATGGACAACCTCCAGAAGGGTGGCATCTAGTGTGGAGAAAATAGGTGCTGGGTGAGAGCTTGGCTAGGTTCTGACTGGTACACAAAAGTCATAGATACAGCCTTTTTGATGTTGATCCTGAGTTGGTTGGCATGAAGCCAGCGCAGTATGTTGTGGAAGTCCTGCTGGAGTGAACCTACCATGGCTGAAGCTGAACTGCTGGAAGCATAAATGACCATGTCATCTGCATACATGTGGCTATGTGAAGAGACACAAGCAGAGGGGAGGTCATTTAAGAAAATGGAGAACTGGAAAGGACCCTGGATAGACCCCTGTGGGGCACCTGCTTAGATGCAGGGAACAGGACACCTCCCACCTATACTGACTGTTGACAGCCCCTGAGGTATGAATGGAACCAGTCAGCAGTGGATGTTGATAAACCAGCAGAGCTCAGCTTGTTGAGGAGGAGGACATGGGACACCAAGTCAAAGGCTTTGGCCAGCATACCTCTCAGTGTCCCTCATTAAGAAGGACATCCCTCATTTTGGCCATTAAAATTGCTCTGTCCTTCATCCGTCCCTTATGGAAAAGGTGCTGCCCACACAAAGGTGCTGCTGTAAATTCAGACTTTAAAGCAGAAACTCTTAATATTCTAAAAAACTAAATCCAAAATAAACTTTGTACAATAAACACTATGGTTTTCACAGTGTTCCGAGCTTGTATCTCCATGTTTGAGGATGTGTCCCTCATTCTGAGGGTCTGTGTCCCTCATTGTCTGTCACTTTGGGTGTCAAAAAATTTCCATGTCCCTCATTTCCATGACAAAAAGTTGAGAGGTATGTTGGCCAGGTCGATGACTATAACTAAGGTGATATGTCCTGATCCATCCCAGTGAGAATAGAATCAGTTACCTGCAGCAAGGAAGAGATGGTGCAGTGTTGCTTCCTAAAACCAGACTGGAATGGGAGAGAAATTACAGGAGTAAAGGAAGTCAACAAGTCTGGAGTAGACTAGGATTTCCTGAAACTTTGCAAGAGAGGGAGGAGTAAGCACAGCCAGAAGTTGCTGGAGGAGGAAGGGTCGCTTCCCTTTATTCAGAGGTAGAACCTTTGCTACCTTTCAATCTGATGTGATTTGATGTAATTAATAGCACTGAATAAATATGAAATCATTGTAATCATTGTGATGCTAGATATGGGAACACTTTTATCATTTTTAATTTATTTTACAACTTTCCCAGGAAAGACACAGTAAGCTGAGGCTTGTTTCCAGGTTCATCCTTGGAATCCATTGAAGTTTAGTGACTTTCTTATGGTCACACAGTATGCAGGTGGTGGCTGTGGGATGCAAACCCATTTCTCCAGGTTTGCAGCTCAGTGTCCTTAACAGCCATGCTATATTGCCTCCCCCATTAGCATCCCCACTTATACTTCCCTGGAGTTGCATGATTGACCTTACATCTGCTGTGATCTGCGAAGATGTGGTCAGTTATTCTCACCACAGTGGGTCACACTTAGAAAATGCTGCAGCGGATGTTCACTACAAGTTTGCCACACATTCCAGTTAGTGCTTTGTAAAGTGTATTCATTGAAAATGCAAATAGGAGAAACTGGGCATTCCTGTAGTAGACTTTCCAATGATCGGCTGCACCTTCACCACTAGGTGTGAACAGCTATAATGAATTATGAACCACAGTTCTGCGATACGGTTTGACAACTTTCTTGTCAACCGACATTACAGCAACAAATGCATGTCGACTGCAAGTTGTGGTTGACATAAATCCTGCAGGAAACCCAGGTCCTTGTTCCATGGGAGGTTCACTGAACTCCCCATGAAGGGACTCTGCCCCACACCCCTAACTTGAAGATTATCAACTCAAGTTGGAGTTGATTTGGGGAAGGGGTGCAGGACTGGGGAAAGAATGCCGGTGTCTCAGGTGAACTACTACAGTGAACTCGATGTTGTTGGCATCAACGTGTTTGCTGTAATATTGTTGCCAAACAAAGGGCATACCATGAACCATGATCAACACTGGCTTAGTGTTCTCCAAAATGATATGAAATGGTAAACTTACACTAACGTGATGTTCCATGTCAGTTAAACTAAGTATATAAATATAGAAACATTGAATCTGATGGCAGATAAACACCAAGGGTTCATCTAGTCTGACCAGAAAAGTATCCTTCCTGTTTATTAAGCTATGTCAAAGGGGCCACAAGACGGTGTGCATATGTATGCAAGAACTTAACCTAAATGATAGATAACATTATAATAGATACATGTCTTTATCATTGTAATTCCAGGTTCTGTGAAAGATAAGGAAATGTATACCTGTTTTTTTTTCCACTAATTGCAAACCTTGTCCATGGAGCCATTTTTTGTGACCACTGACAGTAGTTTACAAAACAAGGCAAACAACAGCTCTAGGGTCTACATGCAGCTCTGTGCATCAACATGGCCAATTTAAACCTAACATTTGCACTCACACAGCTTCTCAAGTAGTGATATACCCTAAGGCATAGATGCAGCAACCTGAAAGAGGACCTCTGAGGATGCACCCCCTGGTGTGAAATGCAGTGGTTGCGCTTTTGCAGCCTTTTGTTCCCATTGTGATATTTCACACTGATGGTCTGTGAGTCATTTAATTATGTCACAAGAAACTTTTTGTACTATATTAAACTTGTCAGCATTGGTATATCAATGCCTTAATAGTAGTTGACATACAGAATGTAATGTATAATACTGTATCTCAACCAGAAAAATGAAAAACAAACAGGGAGAAGAAGCTGGTCTGTCAAGGGTTCCCATGACTGTGAACTTGCTGCCAGCACGTAAAGCTCTCCAGTGCCTTTACTGAATAAATGAATGAAACCCTTGCTCTTGAGTGCAGCTGAATTCATTAGTAACTGACGCTTAACTGCAGTTGGCAGTAATTTATTTCTCATATTTATTTACTCTGCACCAGAAGTAGTCTGCGCAGGTACATCTCAACAGCAGCACATGAATAAAAGCAAAATAAGGGCTCTTGATTGACACAGAGGTGCACAATTGTGGAATGTTGTTTAAGACTAACAAATAAAGCTGTCCCAGTGGTGCTGATGGTTGAGGCACTGGATGCCACACCTTGCACCACACCAGTGACACATGTTTAGAGGAGAGCTCAGGTCGCTGGGTGTTTTCTGTTGGGGGGGGGGTTGGGAGATTATTGTAGTTCTCATGGGTCTGCTCTCATCTCCTGGATTGGGGAGGCTAGTTTCCTCATTTTCAGCTGACACCTGATGGACGCTAGATGTCAGACCAAGAGAGGTCTGGAGGCGTGACTAATATCAGGAGGGTAGAAGGAGCACTTTGGGGAGTTAACATTATGCTGCTGTGTATGAAGTAATCCAGGCATATACTGGATACATTATGCATAGTTATTTAGCACCCTGCAGTACCAAGAACTAGTCCTGGATAATAGTATATTATGCATTTTACGATATCTAAGCACAGTTCATCCTGAATAATGAAAACGTTATGTAATAGTATGCTGGAATGTAATGTGACAGTCAGCTTGCGGTAAAGTAAATTTTATTCTTTCTTGCAGTGTCCCTCAAGCAGTTTATTAAATGAGGGAATGCAGGAAATGTTTAAAGAGCTGCTGAAACCTCATGAAAAACTTTTAAAAATAGAATTTTTAAGTGCAGTTCAGCTTGTAATCTATATATCTTCCATAGATTTCTCATCTTCGTTATTTATTACTGTGGTAACTTGCATAAGACAGGATCTTTATCCCAAAGAGGTTATCAGACACTCCAGCTTATTCCTTACTTGACGTTGTAATCCTCTGTTGTGATATCACAGTCTGTTGCCATGGGAGTGACTATGATGTCACAAGCAGTGTACTATGACTTTAGGCAGGGTATAAGCAACAGGCATAGTTGAACTCTTCAGGAGAAAGGATTCTGTTTTCAAGCAAATGACCCTAGGAATAAATGATGCAGAGGAGAAATTCAGAACTGATACTACGGTCTGTTGCCATGGGAGTGACTATGATGTCACAAGCAGTGTACTATGACTTTAGGCAGGGTATAAGCAACAGGATTAGTTGAACTCTTCAGGAGAAAGGATTCTGTTTTCAAGCAAATGACCCTAGGAATAAATAATGCAGAGGAGAAATTCAGAACTAATAAGAAGCATAAGCTGAACTGATTCCAAATAATGATTTTCAAAGTTTGCCAAAAAATGTCAGCTGCTGTTTACTAGAGCTGATAATCTGTTGTTCTTACAGAGCCTTTGTGCTGGCTCATCTGGTGAACTTGGTGAGCTATTCATAACACAAAGGAAACTTCCGAAGTGTATATTTTAAATAAAAACAAGATCTTATCCTTTTACTGCAAATGGTGTTTGTGTGTATCAGGGCTTTTTACAGTATATGCTGGTTTCTTACATTTAAGGAAGGAAGGATTTGTGTATGAAAGATCTCATAAACCACAAATGTCTCAGCCTATTTCTTTATTTACAATGCAGTTACCAAGGACAGCCCAGCTAAACTGCATACTCTTAGTTTGATTGCATAGTATCTCTTGGCTTCTTGCCCCTCCCAGTGTCACCCCCTTAGACCACAGCTTAACCATGAGCTTTTATACATTGATTCAAGTGCTGAATCAGTTAATTAATGTATTCTGTTCCATTAGTCTAGACTACTGCATGTTTACACTGTAATTGTATTACCTGTATGTACAACTGTAACTTAGTTTTATTTTATTGCACCTTATCGACTTATGTTGCATCTCAGAAGCAGTATAGTGCAGTGGTTTAAGGCTCTGAGCTGCAAAATCTGGTGACATCAACCAGACCAGACCTGGGTTTGAATCCCCCAGCTTCCACTTGCATACTGTGTGACCCTGAGCAAGTCACTTAATTTCCTGGTGCTCTCAGGTCACACCTCTAAACAAGCTTTTAGCTTAGTGTGCTACTCCTGGTTAAGCACTTAAAAAGAAAATTTACTCCCACTCCCCTTCCATCAGGATGCATCTGGATACAAACTGTTTCCAGCTCAGTATGTCTTTCCTGATGAAACATCTGAAATAAATAAATAAACAAAAACCAAGAGATTAAATGACTTGTTTAGAGTCAGACAGTGAGTAAGAAGCTGGAGTGGGATTTGAACCTGGATCTCCTGACTACCATACTTGTGCTTTAGCTACCAGACCACATTTATTCTTCAAATATGTTATAGCATATGCAACCTAATTGTAATATTACCATTTTTTATATATTTATTTTCTTTACTCCCCTATCGCTGGTCCCTTAGGTCTCTCTCCAGCTCTGCCCAAACCCAACCCACTGTCCCCCACAGTCTGAGACCCCCCCAACACCTACCTCCATCTTACATCCTCTAATTCCTCCATAGTGACCGACTACCCAGCTTTGGGACCCCCCCCCCGGGTAAGGGCCGCCGTAACTCTTCTGCTGCTCTATCTTAAGGGCAAAGTTGTTGCTAGGAGACTGGAGGACTCAGAGACAGGATGGGGCGAGTCCAAAGGTGAGCGTGGTGAGTCAGGTGGGCTGGTCTTCACCTACCCAGGTGCCAGGGTTTTTAATGTTTTTCTTGGATTTCAGGAGCTTGGATGTGCAGTGACATCCAGTGCGTGATGGGTGTGCTCCCGCACCCATCCACAGGATGTCTGCCAAAGCTCCCACACCCCCTTGCTGTGGTCTCCGCAGCATGCAACCCCCATCCACTGCTAGAGGTCACCCAAGCTGTGGCAGACTATATCTTCCACCACCAGAAGATGAGAACAGTCCTATGGATGCTCAGTCCTCTCCTGCCCCTGCCAACTCCCGGCAGCCCAAGGTCATTCCTGAACCCGAGTTGCCAGCATGCCGTGAGGTGTGGTGTCGAGCGCCTCAACCCTCATTGCCACCAGGCCAGCCCAATACTGCCATTTTCATACACATTGATGCCAGGTGTGCAATTTATATTAGTTACATCCTTTAGTTTGCTCCCAGGTCACACCTGTAAACAAACTTTCAGCTTAGTGTGCCTCTCCTGGTTACTAAAAATAAAATACTTAACAGCATAGTAATTTAAGTACTATCAGGTCTACCCTACCTTTGCCACTTATTAAGCAAGCAAATTCCTCCACAATCCCCATCCATTATAACCCTCTGCTTTCTGACCTCAAGTCAGTAAGCAATTTACTCTGTGTATTTCTGAAGTACACTGCACTGGTTTACGTTATCCAAAAGCTTATCATGTGCCACAGTAATAAAGACCACGCTGATGTACAGTACAGATAAGCAAAGTGTATGGATCTCTCTCAATCCACCTTCCTGGCAGTTTCATCAAAGAGACTGATCAACCTAGTTCAGCTTTATCTGCCCATTATCAAGCCATGCTGAAAGGGGCAAGAGCTTTATCATCTACCAAGCACCCATTTTCTTTTCTGACTATAGCTTGTAAGATCTTGTCTAGCAATGCTACATACAGGTTGTTCTGTTGTGGCTCAGGTCTGATGTTGCTCCTTCTTGCCCCTGTAAAGGTCTGTGCTCTTCTCTGGTCTTGAACCAGTGGTATGGATCTTCTTTTGTTCTGGGTTAGTTGTATTCTCTGTTGAGCTAAGAAAGCAACTCTTGGTGCTTTTTCCTTGTTCATGATAGGTGTGCAGACCTCTGCAGTAGCATTGAGCAAGCTCCTAAACTACCCACAAATGCACTCTGCATTACTGGCCTTATGCAGCTGCTCCAGAGCCTTTCTTCACCAGCTCCTTCATCTTAGCAGAGTCTGCCTTTCAGAAGTTTCAGATCTTGTAACTGAGGCCCAACTAGTTTTTCCTGGCACCAAGAAAAGTTGTATGCGGTTCTGGTCACTGTCTCCCATTGCTTCCTTGATGCTAACACTGGAGATGACCCTACCCGTAATGTTGAGAACAAGAACAAGGGTGTCCTCAACCATAGTCCCCTGTTGAATAGGGTGCTCAAGGTAACAGTCATTAAAGAGAGACAGGGACTCAGTCTCAGCCCTATTTGCCCTCTTAAGATGCCAGTCAATGCCAGGGAAATTAACAAAAGGCATTGTGCTCACCTGTAGCTAGATGCAGTCTAGAGGTATAGATGAGTAAGTCTGCTCAATATTGATACTACATTGCCACCATTTTATGGACTATTGTGATGTCATGCACGAACAAGCTGTTCCTAACTGCATGTAGTCAAGCACAGCTTGTTCTTGCATGATATAATGGCTTCCACAGATGGTGGCATGAGTGTCGTGTGAACAGACAGCCTTCTATATCACACTCGACTGCTTTTAGCTACAGGTGTGTCCAATACCTTGTTTAAAAGAACTTTCCATGGGCTTGCAGACTAAGAGGACAAGTATGCATGAATCTTCCTTTAAAGGATGCAGACAACAAATAACAGTTTTGCAGGCTGATTTACAGCAGGTTGAACTGCAATTGAAATGGAACTGGTGAGACTGTCTGCCACTCTCATTCCCTTACAAAGCAACTGTGCTACTTCATATTACAAGAGCAAAGCGAGGAACTTAAAAGCACCTAATATTCATATATTCTCATCCAGGATGAGAAGGATTTGAACAAAGAAATGTGTGTCATATCTCTGTTGAAAGCTGAAACGGTGAATGATTTGGTGAGGTCTGTATATATAGATAAGGCATTTAGGATTCCTATGAGAGGACATTCTTTATTGTCACAGGTGGAGTATTAAAGTGTCTGGGGCTGAGGGGCGATGGACAGGTTCACAATCAGAGGAATACATTATGTGGCAACACAATGGTAGTCTTCTTTATGTCTGTCACTGACAAAGAAAGCATATTGTTGTGTGCTGAGAAGAAAAGGATTCAGATGTCTCAAAGGAAGCACATTGCTTTGTTTCCAGACATGGCAAGGGTCAGACAGTACTGGAGCAGACATTACTGGAGCAGACATTTTCAACTACTCAGATCTGTGTTGTTTTGAAGACACATCCTCCACTTCATCTCCTGCCAAAACCAAGACTGAATATGAGGGTACCAGTTATACGTATAAGCAAAGAAGCACTCTATGGTGTCATATTTTGTGGATATTGCCACTCCTCCAGTGCGAGGTGAGGCACACACCATAGTCAAGGGTTTCCAGTTCACTGAGTAGTGATTAAATAAAAGCACATTACATCCTGGAGTGCCTTACTTATCATAAAATTACACTGAAATACTGTCACTGATTAAAAACAGAATTTTTTTTAAAATAAAATAAGGCCTTTTATTGTTGAAAAATAGTCCCCTCCCAAAAAAAAGTCCCCTGTGGCAGAATCCTAAAAAGGCTGGCTATTCTTGCAGTGACAATGATTTGGATTTCCTAACAGCTAAAACAATAACAGAGCCAATTACAAAACCAGATTATTAGAGTCAATTTTACACCATTTAATCCCATTTATTTATTTAGTTAGTTATTTAGTAAGTTCTTTCATTTAAAATTGTTTTACCAGGTAGACATACAAAGATTTACAAACAATCTTGTTTACAGATGTTACCTGAAGATAAGGAAATGGGAGGTAGTAAGTAACAAAAACAAACATATGCAATGTAAATACAGTATACAAAATCACAGAAGGTTAACAATATTCATCATGTATGTTCAGCAGTTATTGCACAGGTAAACAACACATTTACTAGCAGGTTAGGTACAGTCATAGAAAGACGCAGTTATATTTTTGAGAAACAACTGATTACAACAGGCCAGAATTTTTGAGGACATTAATGTATTAATACTTAAACATTAATACTGATGTGGGCGTTTTGCTACTCACCCTGCACTGATTATATTCCTCGATCCATCTCCTTAATCCAGTTCCTTGATGCATCCAGGGCTGTCAGTATAATCTAAAGGTTAGAGCAACAATTTGTAAACAAGCATGGTAAATCAAACACACTTGGGTTTGATTCCTGCAACCACAAACTGCATACTGAATGACCCTGAGCAAGTCACTTAACATTCTCAGTGGTACCAGGTTGCTCCTGTAAATGGGCAATGTACCTGTTGGCCTTACCTGTTACCAAAGAGTAAAAATAACAAAAAATCTCAATAACATGTTTTGTGGCATTCAAGAAGGATCTAAAAAGCTTTCAAGAAGGATCTAAAAAACTAAAAGCTGACAAAGATAATTAATATCCTGCTTTCTGAATTGTTGTGTATTACACCACAAACTCAGGAGTCAAGATTGTCCTGAGCACATGTGGAGGTCAGTTATGGAATATGGGATGTTCCTGAAAGGAAAGGTATCCATGGTGATCTTTTCCAAGATACTCCCCATCCTGGTCCTGGGATCTGGCGAGGAGCTGTAGTGGAGCATTAGGCAGCAACATGATTGGCTAATGATTAGGTGCAAGAAAGAGGGGTTCATTTTTTTCCTGGCCAAAGTGAGGGCCTTCTAGGGCAAGGGATACCAAGGACAGGCTTCACCTGCGCCAAGAGGGAGTAGGGATATTGTCCAGGAGAATGGACAGGGTAATTGTGGGGGTAAACTGTTAAACTAGCTATAGAGTGAGAGACTGTTGCCATAGATTACCAAATGTGGGAAGCAGATGCAGGGAGATACAGAAGGATGGACAACAGAAGAGGGAAGTGCTAGGAGAGGAGACACTCTGGGACCATAGCAGGGAAACTGTCCTTACTTGCAGCAAAATGAGACTGCTTTACAACCTAAAGTCCTTTGAAGACCCAGATTTAATGACACTCACAGAGACCTGCAGGGGAAGAAAATGTCCATCTAACAGGAGAACCAGGTTTGAGGACAACATTGACATTGCTTTCAGTAGTAAGGATGGGGTCCTCTCCAGTGTACATGTCAAGGGACCAGTTAGAAGCAGTGACCTCAAACTGATATTCTTCTACCTGGAGACAGAGAAGACAAGCTGGGTCTCAGCCACCAGGACCTGGAACTTCAAAAGGAGAACATTGCAAAGATAAAGGGACCTGTACCAGGATTCACAAAAAAACATGAAGTGCCATGCAAAAGTTTGTGTGGCACCTTGTGATTGCTAAGGCTGCAAAACCCGCCATTCACAGACAGATAGTGAGTGGCACTATCTGACTGTGAATAGGACTGGACAGAGGCAGTGGTATCACTGATACCACTACCTCTAACCCACCTGCACAGCCGAACCCCCCAGCCAAGCGAATACCTCCACAAGCATAGTGGCAGTGCACTAAATTGGTATTCACTAAGTCAGCCATGCAAATGAGCCCATTGGGCATGCATGGCGCTAACAGGCCATTTGCATGCCCATTATGGACCCATTTGCATAGCCTGAAGCAGGAGGTTAGTGTGCCCCCCCAACGCTGATCGCCATCCCAATAGTTATGACACATATGCCTGGTGGTCTAGTGGTTACCTCCCCGGTCTCCGATCCCTGAAGAAATACCATTTTCCATAGTGTAGTGGTTCCACCCATTCCTGATCATCGATCCCCGAAGAAATAAAATTTTCCATAATGTAGTGGTCCCTCCTTCCCTCCTCCAGGATCATCGATCTCTGAAGAAATAAAATTTTCCATAATGTAGTGGTTCTCTCCCCCCTACCTAATCACCGAGATTTGAAAAATAACATTTTCCATAGTGTAGTGGCCCCTTCCCCCCTCCCCATTCTCTGATCACTGTCCCGTCATAAAAAATATCTAATCCCTTCTAGTATGGTGAATCCTCTCCCCACCCGATCACCCGTCCAATAGGTATATAGTACTAGAAGAGTTGTGCAGTCATACTTACCCCCTCTCATTCTGATCCCATGTAGAGGACAAGCACCACATTACCCTGGTGATATAGTGGACCCCCAGCCCTATGGGTGTTTCCCACCACCCAACTTCTGCTCCAACCCGATCACCAGTGGGTGACCAACACAGCCTTCCTCTCACCTTCACAGCTGGTTTGGCCACTGAACTGTCAATGACAGTGTACAGTATACACTACAAGCCCGTGGCTGACATTTGTCAACCAGTGGAAGCTTGTCGTGTATGCTGCTATCTGCCGTACAGTTCAGTGGGTGACCAACCGTGGAGGCAAGGAGGGCTGTGCTGTCACCCGCTGGGATCAGGTTGGGGAGGTGTTGGTAAACACCACAGGCAGGGGTGGGGGTCTACTGTACCATCAGGGTACTGGAGTGCTTGTCTTCTGCATGGGATCAGAATGTGGGGTGATGATTGCATGACTCTTCTAGTACTATATAAATACTGGAAGGGTGATTGGATGGGTGGAGCATCCACTGGACTAACGGGGATTAGATTTCTACAATGGGACAGAGATTGAGAACAGGGAGGGTGAGTGACCATTACACTATGGAAAATGTTATTTCTAAGGATAGATGATCAGGAGGGAGAGGGGCCACTACTAACAATGGAAAATGTTATTTCTTTGAGATCAAGGATCAGGGAGGGGGAGGGATCACCACACTATGGAAAATGTTATTTATTTGGGGATCGTGATTGGGAGGGGAAGGAACCACTACACATGGAAAATGTTATTTCTTCAGGGATGGGTGATCAGGAGGTGAGTAACCACTACACTATGGAAAAGTTATTTCTTTCAGTATCGGGGATTGGGGAGGAGGGATCACACACTATGGAAAATTTTATTTCTTTGGGGATCAGGGAGGAGGGACCACCACACTATGGAAAATATTACTTCTTAGGGAGTGGTAATTGGAGAGGGGCAGGGAACCACTACACTATGGAAAATGTTATTTCTTCAGGGATTGGTGATCGGGTTGGGGAAGGGACCACTACACTATAGAAAATGTTATCTCCTCAGGGATCAGTGATTGGGGAAGGGGAAGGGAACCACTACACTGTGGAAAACTGTTTTTTATTGCCAGTTGGGTGATCAGGGAATGGTGAGTGGGTGCAGTACCCCCACCAGCCACTAGGGTTGTACAGATTACCACTAGGATTTTGTGAGCAGTAATTACTCCAAGCAAGACCCTTTGCAAACGGCCCTTGTGTGGTGCAAAAACATTGTGAATTGGGCTGTGGGGATATGCAGGTCCTTTCCCACTCATTTGCGTTGCTGCCTCCCTCCCAACTTTGCCCAGGTGCAAACCCAGTTTGTGGGGGCAAACTGGTCTTTGTGAATACCATCTTCGGACAAACTGGGTTTGCGCCCAGGCAAAGTTTTGTTAATCTGGCCCCTGGTGTCTTCAATTCTGGAGTAGCTGGATGAGACTGGTAATGCCAGGATTCATGAAAGAAGAAGCTCAAATATGGCAGTAGAGGTCTGTGTTCTTATGAGCAATAAAGGAACAAGCATTTGTCAATGCCGAATGTTTGCTTGCTGGCATTGGCAGTGGCAGTGTAGAAGTTACAGAGCTGCGTAATAGGAATGGCAGTGAAGTATTGAACTGAAGCCAACCCCACCACCACCCTGCAGAGAGTGACAGGCATTGGGATGTGCCTTTGGGTCGTCAGGCATAATGGCCATGCCATTTCACCACACCCACCCTGCAGACACTGACAAGTGTCACGGTGTGCCTTGGGGTCTTTGGCCCTTATGCGCACCCCATTCCATCAGGAAATACGATGAGATGGGTGTGGTATAGGAGAATGGGGTGAACTTTGGGGCCGAAGAGTCCAAGGCATACCTCGATGCCTCTCACAGGCTGCAGGTTGTGGAATGGTATGAGCATTACAGGCAAGAATCCCAAGTCGCACCCCGATGCCTGTCATTCTCTACAGGGTTGGGCTATGGTTGGAAACCCTAATACCTCAGGCATTCATTGGTATTTTCACTCCAAATTTTCAACATGGTTCTTTGTGACCCCACCTCATGAACAGTGGCAATATCAGTTTGTTTACAGCTGCTTATGCACAGCTGACAACGACATTTAGCACACAGGTGCAAAACATTCGAACAGGATGTAAAAAATGACAGCTGTACTGTTCATGGGAGGTGAAAAATGGCAATGTTGCAAATCTGCAGTAAAAATATTAAAAACTGGTGAAGTCACGAGCGTGCATAGAAACTGTGCAACGCACACCCGTAATGTAATTAGTTTGGGGATTTTTTAAAGCAGATTGTCAACACAGCCTGTCTTCTTTTTAGGCAGGGAAAGGGCCCAGCCACCCACCCCCATCCCCAACCACCCCACGCCACACCTTTATAGGGTACCACAGTTGTGACATTTCCTGTGACAGAGCAGGAAGGGGCGGATCAGTGGGGCCTCCACAAGGTGATCTCATTTACAAGGCACTAGTAATTTAACTTGTTATAACAAGTTAAACAAAGCACAATTAAACCATTACTTGCATTTTTTTTTTTCCTTCTAATTACTCTGACTAGGTTACAAACCCAGCAACTTATTTGTAATGGATTTCATTAACTGCAGGTACTGTGGAACAATTTTCAGAAGGACAGTCTTACAGGATTTGGGACACTGTCCTACATGCTGAGGCCTTTGGAATCTTAGGTCTCAGCTCGGGCAGCATGGGCAGAGATTGCGCGCCTCAAATTTCATATTCAAGAGGAAATACATTATAAGAACCACCCACCATTTCCCCAACATCCAACAGAAAAACCTCGACCGCAGAGGGTAGTTGGTCCAGGAGGTTGGCAGGTGGTTAGGAGGAGCAAATCAGGTGCCCCATCACCTCTGCTCTCCAACACATTACCTCAAAACCATATAAACACTACAAACAGGTATCTGCCTCTGTCTCTGAAATCAAATAAAGAGGCAGAAGACACTGCAGAGCAGGACACTGCGGCACAGGAGCTAGCACAACAATACTCACCCAAATCAGGAACCAAAACTAAACAAGCACAAAGGAAATCAAAAACTTCTGATCATAGGAGACCCATGATTCGGGAGTTGATACCCATCTCCAGCCAGGGGTGATGGTCAGATGTCTCCAGGTACATCAGCATGGAGAGACACTGACCGCATTACTAAAATTGTTCACAAAGCAGGAGAAAACATTGATGTCCTAGTACACATAGGGACTAATGATCCCGCCAGCCGGTCAGTTGTGGAGACCAAGGAACACCTGACTAGGCTGGGTGACAAACTATCATCTATTTACGTCGGCATCTCCTTCTCTGAGATCACTGCAGCTCTCTGGGAGAGAGGGAGCAGATGGACGGAAGGTCAGAAGAAGGGAGATAGGGGAGCTAAACACCGGCTCAAGGACTGGTGCCAGAAAAAGGACACAGATTTGTAGGAACTGGCAACAGTTCTGGGAGGAAAGTTCTTTAAATTTGATGGACTGCATCTGACTAAGGAGGAGTCAGTGCATTGGGGGCAGAAGTTTGACGTCTTTGCAGAATATTAACAACTAGAAATGGGGAGGGGTGCAGCACCCATACGTCGAATGGAAAAACACCTCCCCTCAGCTAGTGGTCAAACAGGAATTCAGCGTGTTTGCTGCTCATTTGCATCACCAGGGTAAGAAAAAGGTTTGTCTCCCACACTGATGCACAGGGTAATGCCAAACTTCACCCAACAACTAACACACCAAAATCTGGCCAATGGAAAATCATGTACACAGATGCTCACAGCCTGGGAAATAAGATCCCAGACCTGCAGGCAACAATGGCAGAGGCTAAACTGGATAGTAGCACTAGTGAGACGCGGGTTTACCAGGTAACCACACTTGGGAGACTTCAGTACCTGGCCATGTATTGTCTAGAAGAGACCGAGGCAAAAAGGGGGGAGGAGTGGCCTCTGTATGTTAATGAAAATATCAAAGCTACAGAAATTCAGAATACACATAATGAGCCAGAAGAACTGTGGGTCACCCTGGAAACAGGAAATGGGACAGCCATAGAACTGGGGTTGTCTACAGGCCCCAGACCAGAGGGAGGACATAGACACATTACTGTTAGAAGATATACAAAACATGACAGCTAAAGGGAGGTTCTGATAATGGGAGACTTCAACATGCCAGATACAGATTGGTCAATACCAGCAGGAACATCGGCCAGAACTAGACACATAGTGGATTCCCTGCAGGGGGAGGGCCTCAAACAACTGGTACAGCAACCCACAAGAGACAGGGCTATCCTAGATCTAGTACTGACTAACAAAGAAGGGATCACAGATCTCCAGGTAGAAGGTCACCTGGGGGCCAGTGACCATCACATGGTATGGTTCAATTTGGCTACTACATCTAAATCATCCCATTCCAAGGCAATAATGGGACTTCAGAGGAGCTGACTTTGATAAGATGGCCAACAGAGTTAAGCTAGCCCTGGCAAAAGAAACACAGGTGAGGAGGTACAGGCAAAGTGGGCAAGCATTATGATACAATACTTGAAGCCAACATCCCATTGTGTTAGACTGAAAAGGAAGTGTAAAGAAGAAGGAAACCACTTTGGTTCTCAAATACAGTAGCAGAAAAGGTCAGAGCCAAAAGGCTGGCCTTCAGAAAATATAAGGGAACACAATGGGATGAAGATAGGGAGGCATACCAAACTGCCCTAAGGGAAGCAGGGAAGGCAGTAAGGCAGGCAAAGTCCCAAACTGAGGAAACACTAGCACGGACAGTAAAAGAAGGTGACAAGACTTTCTATAGATACATTAGTGAAAGGAGAAAGTCCAGAGGGGGTATTGCTAAGCTTAATGGAGAAAAGGGGAGCATGTGAGGAGGAGGACCTGTAAAGGCATCTATCCTAAATAGATACTTTTGCTCAGTATTTACTGAAGAGAAGGTAGGGCAGGGCCCACAGCTCAGCATCATCGGACAAGCGGGAGGAGGTGAGCACTACTCCCCCTTCACAAAAAGAAAGGGTCCTACAAGAGCTTGCTAAGTTTCAGGCGGATAAGCCAATGGGACCTGATGGCACATCCCAGGGTACTTAAGGAGCTAAAGGAGGAACTAGCAGAGCCTTTAGCAGAATTGTTTAGTGAGTCTCTGAGCACAGGAGAGTCCCAGAAGACTGGAGAAGGGCTCATGTGATCCCACTCCACAAGAGTGGTAGCAGGGAGGAGCGGGGAACTACAGACCGGTCAGTCTTACCTCAGTAGTGGGCAAGATTATGGAGGCACTCCTTAAGGAAAGGATAGTGCAACACCTGGAATCCATAGGGGCACAGGATCCAAGACAGCATGGGTTTACAAAGGAAGGTCCTATCAAACTAATCTCATAGATTTCTTTGACTGGGTAACCAGAGTGGTGGACCAAGGGGAGCAGTTGATGTCGCCTACCTTGACTTCAGCAAAGCTTTTGACACTGTTCCACAGAAGATTGATAAATAAGCTAGGTAGGCTCGGGTGGGTCAGAAGTTGGTCAACTGGGTGGCAAACTGGTTGACTGCAGAAAACAGAGTGGTGGTAAATGGTATACAGTCAGAAGAGATGCAAGTCACAAGTGGGGTACCTCAGGATCAGTCCTGGGGCCAGTCCTATTCAACATCTTCATTAGTGACCTACCAGATGGACTAGAGGGTAAGGCTTGTCTGTTTGCAGATGACACCAAGATCTGCAACAAGAGGAGATGATCCAGATGGGGTGGGCAGAATGAGAAGAGATCTGGATAAACTAGCAGAATGGTCAGAAGGGTGGCAACTGGGATTTAATGCAAAGAAGTGCAAAAATCATGCACATAGGGAAGAGAAACCTGAAGCCACTTATAGGCTGGGAGGAGTTGCTAGCAGTCACAAAGGAAGAAAGAGACTTGGGCATCATCATCACTGATGACCTAAAATCATCCACAGAGACCCCTAAAGCAGTAGGTAAGGCTAGGGGGGTGTTAGGGTGTATTAGTAGGGGTATCACAAGTCGTAAGAGGGAGGTAATAATCCCTCTGTACAAGACATTGGTTAGGCCCCATCTGGAGTACTGCGTGCAGTATTGGAGGCCACACCTTCACAAGGACATGAACCAAATTGAGGCAGTCCAGAGAAGGGCAACCAAAATGGTGCAGGGACTGCATCAGAAGACATATGAGGACAGATTAACGGAGCTCAATATGTATACCCTTGAGCAAAGGAGGGAGAGAGGTGATATGATCGAGACATTTAAACACCTTAAGGGCATAAACAAGGTGAAAGAGTCTAACATGTTTAAATATAAGAAAAATAGCAGGACAAGAGGACACAGCATGAGATTAGAGGAGGCCGATTAAGGGGATATGAGGAAATTCTTTTCACAGAAAGGGTGGTAGATGCATGGAATGGCTTACCACAAGAAGTGGTGGCTATGAATACAGTGCAGGCTTCAAACAGGCATGGGATAGGCATAAGGAGCAATACAAATGACTATGAATAGATAGGTCACTGACAGAGCAAAGGCCGATGGCACATTTATAAGGTAGAAAAAGAAATGGGCAGACTGGATGGGCCTTGCGGTCCTTATCTGCCGTCAACTTCTATGTTTCTATGTTTCTATGTAACACAGGCATTTTGGGACCTCTGATCATGAACAGTGCCACTGTGATTTTCTTTACCTGTCCCAAAACAATGATTTCCCACAGCAACCACGCATCTCTGCGCTGAAAGTGTGAAAACACATTTCGCCATATTGTGAAAATGACAGCTGTACTGTTCATAAGGAAGTGTGGAAAATGCCACTGATGAAAATCTGGACTGAAAATATTACAAAGTCATGAACTTCAGTAGGTACGAAACCGCGCAATGCTCACCTACAACACAGTCATTTTATGGACTTTTGTCACCAAATTCTCAACATAGCCATTTTAAGACCTCTGCTCATGAACAGTGTAACTGTGATTTTCTTAATCAATCCCAACATTGCTTTCATTCACAACTGCACCATTGTACTTTTACATATCTTGAAACACATTTGAGGCGATATGTGAAAATGGCAGCTGTACTGTTCATAAGGAAGTGTAATAAAATGACAATGTTGAAAATCTGGAGAAAATATTGAAAATTAAGAGACTTACAAGCGCAGTGAGGAACTGCGCAACGCACGCCAGAAACAGTCATTTTAGAATTTTTTCACCAAATTTTCAACATAGCCATTTTAAGACCTCTGCTCATGAACAGTGTCACTGTGATTTTCTTAATTTGTCCTGTACATTGATTTAGCACACCAACTGCGCCATTGCTGCTCACATGTAGGAGAACACGTTTTGGGTGAGATGTGAAAATGACAGCTGTACTACTCATAAGAAGGTGTGGTAAAATGGCAATGTTGAAAAATCTGGAGTGAAATATTGAAAATTACGAACTTACGAAGCGTATAGGAACTGCGAACGCACGCCAGAAACAAGTCATTTTGGGAATTCTTCCACCAAATTTTCAAAATAGGCTTCTTAGAGCCCACCTTATGAACACTGGCAGTGTTGTTTCATTCATCAGTCCGAGAGGTGATTTCGCCATAGTGACTGAGAAATCACCCTTCAGGCCGAATAACGCCATGACAGTGACAGCATTCATGAGAAGGGTCCCAAAACCTCATGTTGAAAATTTGGTGCAAAAATTCCAAAAATGCCTGAGATATGCAGCAAAGTTGAAAAACCCTATCTATTCCATTATACAGCTTACTGGCATTTCCTCAGTTCGCGGTCGGCTTTGAAGAGTGCAGATGTGTTCCGTCTAGAAGATTGTCGCCGAGGTCAGGGGGTAAGTATGGGGCATGGGGGTGTGGGGAGGCAGGGTGCGCAGTGGGTGGGTGCGGGTCGTGGGAGGGGAGCAGGAGAAGCGCCGAGGATAGTTTTATTTGCAGGTTTGTTTTTTAACATGACGATGCAGGGCGTTTGTCACGCTGGGTGGGCTCCCAGTGTGGCACAAGGATGGCTGGTTGGGCGTGGAGCGGCAGAGGATTAGGCACTTGGCCATAGCATCTGTTGCCACGCTGGGGTGGGCTCCCAGCGCGGCACCCTGCTGGTGGGGGAGGACAGTGGAGCCGGCGAGAGTTAGGCACCCCATCAGCTATACAGTGTGTGCGTGGGGGGCAGCACGCAGTATGCATTGTGTTGTGTGTGTGTGTGTAGGGGAGCGCGCATGAGCAGGCGATATCTTATCGCTGCTAACTGAAACGTAGTCCCCTTTCAACTGTACTCCACTGCATTTGGAGCTGTCATAGACAGTTCCAGCAGGCATTGAGAACTGTGGCCGTGCCTGCAACACACTGCCTGAATTGGAAGAGGGCGCCACACCTCCAAAAACTCGGATGATGACACTATGTTTCTTGCAAATGTGTGCAAGCAAACATAAAAATGGACAAGAAGTGGTCCAGCTGGTTCAACAGGGATGTAAGATACAGTAACTGATCCTGAACAAGAAATAGTCTGTAACTGCTTGCCTCCAGGTCAGAGAGGAGTACAGCACAGCACAGAGTGACTACAACAATAAAATTAGGAATGTCAAGAAGGGCCTTCAAACCTGGACATCAATAGATGCTGCAGACAACACCAAAGCCTCTTTGTAGTATATACTGTAAATGGAAGGAGGATGGTGAAATGTAGAATTGTGCTCTTGAAAACAGGAAGGAACCTATGAGACAGACCTGTGCAATGACTGAGATGCTGAATTAATATTTCACTTAAGTGTTCATCCAGGGCCCTGCGGGAGAAAGGTGCTCAGTGAGAGGACCTATGGTATCAGAAAAGTTATAATGCAGCCTGTGGACATCACAACCAGACTGGCAGCTGACTATCTGGTGAAGAAGATCAAGCCAGGTAAGTCCCAAGAGGCAGACAGAATATATACAAGGATGATAGTGGAACTAATGAAACAATAGGCTGTGCTGCATTCAGTGATCTTATCTATATCGATCTTTCCAAGGCTTTTGATACTGTTAATCACTGTATACTCATAAACTCCCTCCTCTCTGTTGGCGTATCCCACGAGGCCACTGGCTGGTTCTCCAACTACCTCCATGGATGTACCCAGCAAGTGAAGATAAATAACACTATCTACAAACCTCCTTGTCCTGTCGTGTGTCCCTCAAGGGTCCATCCTCTTCTCACTATACTTAAACACACTCTCTAAGACCACCACTGGGCATCTTCTCCTTTATGCAGATAATGCTATAATCTTTAGTCGACATCCTGACCCTATCCATCTCCAAAAGTTCTTACAGGACTCCTTCACAGAAATAGAATCTTGGTTCACCTCCCACAAGGTTATCCTCAACTATAAAAAAAACAAAGGTTATGCTATTTACCCACCATCAACATAAACACAATGCGGCCATCCTATATACAGTACAAAATTCCCAGGAACCATGTTAGAACCAGTTACCAGTTTCAAATATCTAGGGTCACCCTTGACTCGGCCCCTCACCTTTCGTGAGCACACAGCATTGGCATCTGCAATTACCATCAGAATTGGTCTCCTGCATAGGCTTAGACCATGTCTCCTCGATACTCTCTGTTTAGCCAGCTCTAGCTCCATCCTCTCCCTGGTAGACTATGGCATCATTATCTATGGGCCCCCTCTGACACTGCCCTGTCCAGCATTAAACACACCTTCAATAAGGCCTGCCAGCTGGCTACAGGCAGTGATCAGCTCACACATACCTGTGACCTCTACCAGCTGTTGTCATGGCTCAACTTCCAGTGGTGTTTTGTCTATCAGACCTGCTTATCGACCAAAAAAATCCAACTGGGCATAGCCCCCCCTGGCAGTCTCTCACTCCTCCAGCTGAATCTGCCGATATGGGCCACAAGACACTCTGACACTTCTACCTTCCATGTCCCTTTTGTAAAGACAAGTGCTGGACAAAGGTCCTTTCAATAAAGGGCTCCACTCTCAATTAACTCAATCCCTGGTCTTACCCTATCCATCTCAAGGCTGGCACCATTTAAATCTGAGCTGTGTGACCACCTCATGACCAGCTCAAACTGTGATTGCAGATAACTCCCCAACAAGTTTAGAGCCCCCCTGTTGAATATGCTCTCTGATTCAAATGTATGAGTTAACCATTTACACCTCTGGTGCTGCTCTATGTAAATATTTGCATACTGTTGTCTCTGTATCTAATCTCTGTATTTGTTAATCCATGTATCTGTCTTTATTCTCTGTATGACGTGGAGCCTTTGTAAACGAGTCCCTGACTCAAAGGGTTATAATTCCTAGACTTTAATTAAATAAATAAAAAAATTAAATAAAATTAGTTTATTGAGACAGGTGTGGTGCCAGAGGACTAGAAGTCTTCAGTGTGATCCCCATCTTTAAAAAGCATTGAGGTCAGACCAAGAACTACTGTACATGCTGGTCAGCCTGATATCTGTGCTGGGTAAGGTCATGAAAGCTATGTTCAAGGATAGACTAGTAGAGCACTTGGTAGAGGCCCAGTTTCTTTCCCTCTTAGCAGATCCTTATAATGGACAGATTATGCCAAACCAAACTGATTACTTTATGTACACATCTGATGTACTCACTTGTACACACATGCTGCACCTTTGTCTATTAATGTCTTTCAAGTGTTTTTTGCTGTGCTATTACTTTGTGTGACTTCCTTCTCTTCCTCCCAGAATCTATCTGCAAATGGGCTGCTAACAGCTCAGCACACTTTTCTTGGTAAAAAGTACAGCTACCTAAATAAATAACTAGGGATACAGTGGAGCTAGACAGGATGCAATGCACTACCTTCCAGTAAATTACACATCACAAAATACTGCATGGCAAAATGGTTTAATTGTCATGGAATTACACTGTTCCGTGCAGCATACTGCAACGTTCTGCAGTAACCCTGCAAGGTACTGGACTGCATCCTGGCTGGATCTGCTGTAGCTTTGTAAAAAAGCAGTTTGACCTTCTTTAATGTACTGTATAGCTGAAATTTAAGCTGACTTTGATCAAAAACTAGCATTGTTAAATATGTGTTAAAACACAATGTATTAATGGAAATATTGTATCTGATGGTCTCAGCTAGTAATGATCACGGGTGATAAATATTACATTTTCAATTTTTTCATGATACATTTTTATTTATTTGTTATTTATTTAGCTTTTATTGACCAGGAAAGGAGGACTAGACAATTCTGCCTATTTTCAGCCTTGTCCCAGGGAGGGGATACAGATGGATGCCAACTGATATTGAACCAGATTAAGCTGTTGGTGGTATTTTTAGTGAATGGGAGGAAATTTGGCCCGGACACTGGGGATATTCCCCTACTCTTTTCGGTGGGTGGCGCTGTGGAGTCGGAAGGAGGTGTTTGTGCTCAGATGAACGCTGACTCTGTTGGAGGACAAATGCCTGCACGATAGGTGCTGCATGCAGTGAGTGAGGGTAATGGTATGGCTGGAATGCACCATAGCGGTGGCCAGCACATCGTACTGAATCCCTCACAGCAGGAAATTTTGCTTACCGGTGTGGATGTAACCAATAGTGGTAAGCCGATGGAAGTTCCAACTGTACAGATGGATTCTGAGACACAGCAGGCATCTCTTAAAGTGGAGCTGGCTGTGGGAGCTGACCTGACCAAATTAGTTCAAGGACCGCAAGAGTTGGCATCACTCTTGGCAGAGAAGCGGAGACTATTCAAGATTGCTGAGGAAGAATTCCGGAAGGCCCAGTTACTGGCTGAGGAGGATTTCAAGAAACGGAAATGGCCCGAGGTAGATTCCCCTTCAGGAATATCAGGTACTGGTGCAAAAATATTGAAAACCCTCATCCCACTTCTGGTGACTCTGTATCCCTACCCCAGACCCAGACCGCCCGTGAGGGTATTATGACCACTGCATGGTCCCCACAACGGGCCCCTACAGAAGCAGGATGGATTCAGACCATAACTGGTGAATGGTTTGCGGACCTTACTATCCCTCTTCCTGGGGTATCTGAGGCAGGTGAGACGCTTGAAACAATGACTGCCATAGACACAACAGTTTTACAATGAGACAGCGTAATTATACAGGGAGACCAGCTGCCCCATTCTGCTGAGGTGCTTCCTGATCCCTGTATAATGCCACAAATTTCTAATATGGTAACCCAGGCCCAAGATAATTTGCAGACTGGAATTCCATCACAAAGCCCTACTTATTCACCACCTGACATATCAATTGTAGTCCCGGATGCTATGGATGGCGTGCAGGATCCCCAGGTGGATATGAACCCTGGTGTGGCACATAATATACAGGGTCCTGTAAATCCACACTCCTGTTGTTACTTTTGCTAGTTTGTTTTAGAAGCTAGTTGCTCTTGCAAAGAGACAGAATGCAGTATGCCTCAGGTTTTAGGGCCTACAGATAACATGCCAGACAAGTTTTATGTGGGCAAAGTATTAATCAAGCAGATGTTGGGTTTTTCACCTAGTGAAGTCTATGCACTTATCCACACTCCTGGGGATAACACATATGATATAAGTTTTTGAACTCCTGATATGTTGAACAGATTCTGGATGAAATATGCTGTCTTATAAACAAATCCAGCTTGGACACATTCCAGGTGATCCCTTACTAAACAATCCATTAATAATAATGATAATAATAATCTTTATTTATAATGCACCTTTCAAAATCAAGGCACAGTACATATTTAAAATAAATTCACAAGAAAACATCATGATAAAATAGCTAAAACAAGTTCACTCAATCCTTGTCGACACCATCCCCATATGCCTTATTCCATAAAAAAAGACTTCAATGCTTGTTTAAAGTAATTACAGTACTATTTCGGAATGAAGAGGCAAATGTGGAAGACATTACTTGTTGGATAGAATGTAAATGTAAAATTCAGGGTAATCCAGAGTCGGTACTGGACACAGAAGGCTTCTGGAAGGGAGGGGTGGAGGTACAAGGTTAATTTAACTCAAACTGATGAAGGATTGCAATATCTTCCTAGTTGTTTTACTTGGGTCGGGATAAAGTTTATTTTTTTATCTAGGCCAGCCATATCATTGTTACAAGTGTGGTTCTCCTCGACACCTAAGCAGAGCGTGTGATGTGATGAAATGTGTACAGAGTGGTGAATTAGGACATGTGACAGCTGATTGTCACCATCCCGTTAAGTGTTCTTTATGTGAAGAAGCGCATGCATTTACAGAGTACCCTTGGGCGGCTCAAAATAAAAACAGCGATTTTGTTGTGCAACACTTCTTCTTGAATATGGCAGTGCATGCCGCTCAAAGGCAGAGACCTCCACCTCCCCAATAGGAAGGCCCCAATGTCGGTACAGTCAGAACAGTCGGATCCCGGTGATTGTCACGAACATTCCCCAACAGGAAATAAGTGTTACTTAGTCTGATGTTGCTGACCCGACTGGAATAATTGAAGAGATTCCATTAGTGAACACTGATGTACCCATAAACACGATGCCCCCCCCCCGTTACCCCTGGAGGAGGTCTTTACAGTCATCACAAACAGACATAGTAGTTTGAGACCTAGAAATACTGGGAAAAATATGATAGAGAAAATGCCATTCCCAGTACAAAATTCATATCAAGTTCTACATGAAGATGGAGGCACAGAATCAGTATCTGCCTCAGTACATTCCTCACAACCTGAAGGGGCTTCTGATACGGAGCAAACTTCATAACTGCCGGATACAGTCAAAGAAAATAACTTACGTTTAGGGTCTAGGAAATAGACAAAAAAAAATTATGGATGCTCAGTTTCCAGGGTCCAGCAATTTCTATAGAGCATTATGGAGAATAATAGCGGCTGGTTATGTATGCTCCTTTGCTGTATGATTGGGTTTTATGAATTATCATTGGCATCCCTGAATGTCAATAGCATTCAGTCAGATAGGAAGAGAGTTTTGACTGAGTCATTATTTGCAGCAGGGGAACAGGATATTGTTTTTTTGCAAGACACGTTTACACACTAAGGTGGAAATGGAACAGGCAATTGCTGGATGGCAATGGGGGGTTTACATATTGGTCGCTCGGTGAAGATGTGTGTAGTGGTGTGGGAACTGTGATTAATAATCAAGCAGCTCAGAAGGTACAACTTATTGATATTATCCTGGGTAAAGTGTTGTTATTAGATTTAATTATCAGTAGTATGCATTGCCACTTCATTAATGTATATGCTCCTCAATTAAAATCCGCTAGAATTGATGTCTTTCGTGCAATCCAACCTTTTTTATTTACGTCTCATTACGTTTTTTTGGGTGATGATTTTAATTGTAGTCATTACAGAACGGATAGAGGCCTTGCTACTACAAAACTATATCGTGATACCAATTGTCTTAATGATCTCATTTCACAGACTGGGTTGATTGATGTTTCAGCCTTAACCGGGACACCACAGAAAATTTTTTTTCAAGTTACCAAAGCTACAAGGATTGATAATTGGTTCCTGTCTGACTCCTTGAAGGTTGTAACGTCTAGTACTACCCCAGTAGCCCCCTCTGATCATGCACTTATTGAGGTTACAGTTGCTAGTCATGATACTTTGCACCATGGACCAGGGTAGTGGTGATTAAATTTAGAGCTTCTAACTTTACCATCAGTAGAAAAAGGTTTTATGGCCCTTCTTGAAGCTAGGAAATCAGTTTTATGTCTTTATGATACCCACAGAGAGTGGTGGGGAGATGCTAAAGATGTCATCAAGAGATATTTCCAAATTATTGGTAAAATTAATGGCAGACATAAATCTAGTATATACCAGGAGTATAGGATACATTTCTTGGAGCTACACTTCTTAGCAGCTCAAGGGAATAGAAGTGTCCTTTCAGAATTAGATAATGTGAGAAATTTGATGAATGCTGCCAACTATTCTCGGTTTAAAACATTAGATCTTGGACGCAAGTTTGGTTCACAGGGTAGTAAAGCTTTTATGAACCAGTATCAAATCTGTGTACATCAAAGGAGGTTAAAGTATATGGCAACTATTCATGATCAGACTGGGAATTTGTGTACAATCAAAGCTGATGTGATGCGAGTTATGGATGAACATGCTGGTACTTTTTTGGCCCATTGAATGTGCAGCAGATAATCTCTGGCTTGGATTAAATCAGAATGAACTTCCCCAACTCTCTGTACATGATAGTGAGATTTTAGTGGCTCGAGTCATACCATCTGAGGTTTCCACTGTATTGTTACAGACTAAAGCAGGTACTTCTCCAGGGAAGGATGGGATCCCATATGTAATTTATATGCATATATTTAAGGTCTTATTAAAGGAATTTGTGGGGCTCTTAAATGAAATTTTGGACAGTGGGATCTTACCTATTAGTATGAATGAAGGTTTAGTTGTTTTTATGTATAAAAAGGGAAATTGGGAAGATCTAAATAATTGGCGCCCGATAACATTGCTTAATACAGATGTTAAAATCCTTACCAAATTACTTAATAACAGATTATTACTGTATTCGAACTATTTACTTCATTCTGCACAGACATGTTCGATACTGGATAGAAAGATAACAGATGGCCTGATTCTCCTATGAGAGATAATGCAAAGGGGGTCGGCAGGAGAACTTACTGGACTGCTTTTTAGTCTGAACCAAGCCAGGGCCTTTGATAATGTGAGTCACACTTACCTTTGGGATTGTTTGGCATTGTATGGAATATTGCCTCTCTTTATTCATTGGATAAAGATATGTTTTGATAAAGCAATGGCTCAGGTGTACTGTAATGTTTGGTTGGGGAGACAGTGTGCTATCAAGCGTGGGGTTTGGCAAGGCTGCCCTTTGAACACACTGCTGTACTTATTCACCATTGATCTGCTAATAAGATGTGTGTATTATTCTATAGATATCAAGCAGTGATCCAAAAATTAAGTGTATTGCTTATGCCGATGATATTTGTTTCATTACAGGTGATTTACCCTCTGCATTGCATTTGGACAAAGTTTTGCAGGATTTCATGTAGTATACTGGTGCAAGAATAAATTATGGGAAATGTCATTGTATCCCACTTAGTCTGGAGGACATACATGTTACACATATAATTGACATTCCTGTTGTAAGAGGAACATTTATGATTTTGGGATTATTGTTTGGGGCAGGAGACTTGGTATTTTTAAATTGGTCAGAGAAACTTCAAGCAGCCCAGGCCAAGGTGACGCTGTGGAATACATGGTGCTTATCTAAACTGAAGAAGGATGTAATGATTAAAACTTTTTTGTTGCCACTATTCTTACATTTAAGTATAGTCTTTAGTTTGCCTCCAAATCTGGAAACTCGGATGTATAGTTATTTTTTTTCTGGTATACGGGGCAACAGGTTAAATCCCATAAAATGTTGTATATTATTGAGCGAAAGGAAACAGAGAGGCTTAAAGATGGTACAGCCAATTGTGTTTTTTTTTTTTGATGTTTCTTTATTCTAATTTAAAACCTCTATTATCATTTGGTAATAAACGTTGGATGCCTTGGGTATTAGATTCCTTGGGCACTCTCTTTTCAGCATGGCCGACGCAGATGGCCATGTCCAGACAAACGGCTATTTTACAGTTGCCTACTGTTTTGAGATCTTGTTTTAGTAAGATTAAACTATGGGGTATTGCAAAATAGCATGTTTCGAATTTTAGCAGGAAAGAGCTCTATGGTTGTTTGATCCAAAAATATTTTCAGGATTCAGCTTTTTTTGATACCTATTCTTTTCAACATTTGCAGTCGATAGGTTATATGTTAACTTCACCATGTATCCCGATTTTATGTGGGATGTTTTATGGTTATCTTTATATAGTAAATTGAGCGTAGGGAAATTTAAAACATAGACAGATTTCTGAATGGTATTGCCCTAGAGATTCCTGTCCTGCTGTAATTAAGATTATGGAAGATTTGTTTCTTGATTGTCCTTTTGTACAGAGGTTTTGGCGTACTCTGCGAAATAGCTGGCCTACGTCCCCATTTTTTCATATGACTCTAGAAATCTTATGCTTAGGTATTCTACCATTCTTATGGATGAAACATGACAAAACTACAATGTGGTTATTTTTGGTTTGTTTTAAGTATCATATTTGGTATGTACATTGTAGGTTAACAATTCAACAACTTCAATTGATGCCCTGAGGATTTGTTTTCTATGATTAAAAATTCAATCCAGAGTATTAAAGATCAAGACTTAGTACAGTGTGCACCCCCCCTTTTTCTCTCAAGGTGGGGTTCGGTTGATTGGTTCATTTGACAGCAGTACTGTCCTTTTACGTGTTTCTAAGTAGTAGGTTACTGCATTTAATTTTTTTACTGACTGTACAAACTGATGTCTTCAATTTGTGTGGCATTATGAAATTATTTGATCTGTTCTTTAGATTAGGAATATAAATTCCCCTACCCTTTTAGCAGAAGGTGTATATAGTGTGTTAGAAAATTAATGCTGAAGGTATGATGAAATACTAACTTGCTGTTTACATTTCGATTGGTGAAAAATAACGCTACTATCTAGGTGTTTACTTGTATGGTTTGAATACTTACTTTGTGTAAGATTTCTGAATGAAATATTTAATTAATGTTTTTCTTTTTTTGTATTTTGATTTGCTGTGATGCATCATTTTTATGTATGTATGTTACTTTCAGTTTTGAATAAATAATTCCCAAACTCTGTGGTAGGGGCACTATGACTGGTGCTGCAATGAGTAGTCCTCTGGAGTCAGCAAGCAGGATGGGTGTGGAAGGGACTGGGAGGCAGGCCTCCCCGGTCTCGAGAATCCAAAGGCTGCAACTATGACTGAAGATGGATTTGTTCTGGCTAGTAAAGAGCTAGCTGAGAATGAGGAATTTGACTTACCAAAGGAGTTGGAGGAAATGATGGAAATGGACCATGAAGAGGAAGAACAAAGAGTACACTGCCAATGGAGGAACTATGGAAATGCCTGCAGGAAGAGGAACAGCGTTTTGAGTGGAAGAGGAATCAGTTGCAGCAGGAGCTGTTGCACAGAGGAGCAGTAAAATCAACGGATTGCCTGGTGCATGGGGAAAAGGAGTCAGGCTGCAGTAATCAGATGCAAGGACCAGTGAAAGGACCGAGGATAGAAGGAATAGTGGTCTCGAGCTCTTCAGAGCCATAGGTAACTAAGGGAAACATTACAGTGGTTCTGGGTGGGAACAGGGAAGGGAGAATTGAATGTAGTGGGAAGAGGAATGAAAGTGAGGTGGCAGTAACAAGGAACAAGTAAGGTGAAGATTCTCAGACAGAGACACAAGCAATGTCAGCCCAAGTAGCTTTGGAGGGGCAGAGAGAATCACCAGTACTTAAGCAAAGAAGTATTAGCTTCACAATAGGCACAGCAGCAGGTAACATTGGAAAAAAATGCTAACAAAAAGTGGAGGGAGTAAAGTTGGAAAAAAAGGAAAATTGATAGTATGCCCAGGGCCACAGGCTCAGAATGCTTCCAATTTATGCTGGTATGCTGGCACAGTGGCAAGGCATCTGTCTGTGGCACTGACATCCCAGGTTAGGAGATGGACCAGAGAGTTGGAGGGACAGCCAGCCAGGGAGAGAGGGATTGAGTGTCCCATGGACTGCTCTTCTTTTCCGGGAGGGAGGGGGGTAGTGTGTCCTGCACATTGAAGACCCCTGGCAGAGGCTGGAGATCCAGCGTGGCCGGCACCTCACATTTTGGGGGGCAGGGCAGATGCTGGTGTCATTGCATGTCCCCAATCCCAGGAGGAAAAATAGCACAAAAAAAAAAGGTACAAATGATGGTCCTTGCCCTGCCGCTCCTCGTCAGACCATAGTCCACCAGGTGGGGGAGTTTCTCTCCCGTGATCTCAGCCTAGGGGGCAAGCCAGGGCTTTGTGACCCATGTTCCCATAGGGGGGTCTCCTGCCCAGCAGCCCCATCCAGGGGGGAAGCCTGGAAGCTAAAGGGAGCAATTGGTGGGATGAGGGACTGGAAAAAAACACACACACAAACAAACAGAATGTTCCAATTTTGCAGAATCAACTGCAGGACTTTCTTGCACCCACTCCAGGGTGGGTGCAAGAAGCACTGAAGAAAGCAGAATGGGTTAAAAATTGGATGGAATTGGCTGGGGTGCTAACCTCCATGCCACATTGGGGGGGGGTGACATATCCACACAAAAGGACATGGAGGATGTTTCATCCTCAGAAACCACACAAGAGTCTTCCCAAATTACTCCAGGGCAGCAAACTGAAAATAAGGAGATACAGTTATCTAGATGGGAATGTGCTAGTACAGACATGGTACAAGAAATATGGAATCTGGAAGGGGATATTACTAGGAAGAAGGTGGATGGCACAAGGAAAAGAGCTGAAGATGTGTCTGCTACTGTAGAAATGGCTGAAACTACAATAAGTGTGAATATCGCACCTCAACCCACTCAAGCAGAAACTGCAGATTCAGGGCATGGGGAGTAATGGACCCAACTGTATGGAATACAAATGTAAGGGAATGTTTATTCCAGAAACTCGTCAGATTGGCATCAGAACCAGCAGTTAGGAGAAGTGCAGTATGTCTCAAGTACAGGGGTAGTATGGAAGATATCCCAGATAGGTTATTTATGGGAGAGCTTTACTAAAGAATAGTATGAAGTACTACTCATAAAATTTATGCTTTGATTCATATGTCAGGGATACTACCTATGACATTAGTTTTAAACACTTTGCAGGACTGGAAAGGTTTTGGGAACAATATCAGTTGCTCAAAACACTGCTATTTGAAACCCTTTTTGCTATCCTCTTACAAAACCAGCGTACAAAAAACCCAGTACTGTTTCAAAATGAGGGGTGAATGTGGCGGATATCACATATTGGATGAAACAACATTGTACAGTCAATGGTTATCCTGAACCAATTTTGGGTCAGGAGCATCTTTTCAGAAGTTGGTAATTTAAGCAATGTACTGTATGTGAGAAACAAAAATGTGGTTTGTGCGGTGAAGTGGGGCACATAAGTGCACAATGTATATTTTGCATATGTTTTCACTAGAATTTAATATGCATACCAACATACTGAGTTTCAGTTTCAGTTTATTGTGAGGTAGTCATTTGAATCCTGTGAAAAGATATCATACTTACCGGCCATGGAAACAAGGACAGTTAGATATGTTACATCCTTTAGGGTATCTGTTTGCAAATTTATTTTTAACTAATGTAAAAGCACTGGTGTTATGGGAGGCTAGACTGGTTTGTAGAGCAATGCAGCATTGGGAGTAGGATTTTTTCACTGCATGGGGAAGGGAAAAGTGGCATACTACAGAAAATGCACTAACAAAATACATATAAACCTGTCTAAAGTATATTAGGTGGAGGAATATAAATTAAACTGGATTAATGGAGTAAATAGAAAACAATTTTATGCTACTATCATAGAAAAAAGTTATTATAAAGAGCCAGTGTTTTTAGTAGACATAAAAATAAATAGTACCCTGCTATTGGAAAGTATGTTAGAAAAGAGGATACTGCCAAAAATGAAAGGCACAATTTGGATATGTGGATATGAAAAGTAAAATGTAAGGGGAAATCATAAACATAAGCCAAAAGATGAAAGACTGTGTTTAGAAATAGGGTATGGAGATCAGATTGAAATATTGAAGCATTCATTTTTTGAATGCCCATATATCCAAGGGATATGGAAGCTCTTAGATGCATTTTGGAATACTGACTGTTTTCAATATATTTATTTATTTAGTTAGTTTTTGTTAACAGGGTTAGGTGAGCTAGCCAAAGCTGACTACTTTCAGGCATGACCCAGGAGAAACATACATACAATTAGATGAGATTATACGATACATAGTACAGTATATAGTACAGGTACAAAGTATATAGTACAGGTAGGTTAGAATACAGATCAAGTCTGACAGTATATGAACTATGAAGTACTGATATATGCACAGGTAGAGGGGCAGTGGCTAAAATAGAATAAGAGTATGGTAATAGTGATCTTAGCATGTGTAAAATGGGTGATTGACATGCTAGATGTCAATGTTTTCTAAAAGGAGAGGAATTAACTGTACAGGATATATTATTTAAAATACAGGTTGAATTAGATGATGCATATAGATATGAGGAAAAATGTTTCGTACAGACAGGGTGTGCAGAATTATAGAAATGGATTGATTGGGTGGGTTAAACAGAAGGACAGTAGGAGCCGGAACAGGACAGTGTAAGAAATTAAGGTTTTGTTGTGACATTTCACGTGTTTCTTTTTTTTTAATGGCTTTTTGTGTTATATTACATTATATTCTGTTATGTTTTGGATCTCTGATTAGATGAAATATGTAACCAGGATTGTTTTTGAATTACAAATAAACAATTCCCCTACTCTGTCACCAGGGGGCTCTGCTTCCTGTGAGCATGAATGGAGGATGTCTCAGTATCTGATCAGACTGTGACGGAGCAAGATGTGTGGGCGGTTGGGCAGTTGGTCTGCTCCCCTGCTGACATTGTCCCAGAGACAGAAATTTTTTACAATGCTGCAGGGCTTCCAGAGAGAATTGCAATGGCAGAGAAAGATTCCATGTCTCAGGAGCAGAATGTGGTGGAAAGAAATGACTCCACGACTGTAGCAGGAACTTTGGAGGTAAAGAAAATACCAATGGGAAATAAAAAAACATTATAAGACTTGCTTGGAGTAGAAGAAGAGAAATATGTAAGAAAGAAGCAGGAGTTATGTGCGGAGTATGCAGAGCAAGGGGTGGAGGCCGAGGGAGCGGCCCTCCTTAGCAACTAAGCCACAGCTGGATTTAGTTGCTCAGTAACTGGCAAAACAGACACAAGTACAAATAAAATAGTACAAGAACAAAGAATAACTTTTGAAACAGCCAAGGATGGGCAAGATAAAGCAACAATGTTTTCATTTACTGCCAGAACAGAGAAAACAAGGGAACGAGTAGTAAAAAAGCTAACTCCTTCAAAAAAATTGTGGGCAGATTTAGCAGAGCCAGAAAAAAATGCCTTGGACCATTGAGCATTCTTTAAAAGCATCTGGATGGGTATGGGAGCCTGAAAAAAGCAACTGGATATCAGGGTTCTCATCAATCCGAATCCCAGGGGTGAGCACTACTCAACAAATGTTCTCTACACAAATGGGAAATGTAATAGCAACGGAGAAGGAAAATGACATAAACTGTGTAAAAAATCAGGTACCTGAAAGAGAGAAAAACCTAACTATAGGAATGGAATTACCACCTGAGCTGTATTGACGCAAACCCCAAAACTGAATATACCCTCACAAAATATAAATAAAGAGCAAGACTGTCCTGAAATAATGAAAGACACAGAAAGTAGGCATGCGGATAATGTCAGTGATTATTCAGAGATGTCAGACATTACAGCAAGTGCACCAGTGCAAAATAGGCTTACTGAAAATGATCACTCCAATGAACACCAAGGAACTGGAAACAGACAGCAGTCAAGGACATACCATACGTCTCCTTTTTTCAACAGCCAGTATATTCTGCATAAAACCATAACACTGTCAGAATTATCTATAAGGGAGGCTTAGAACTGTTTCCAGACAGGGTGAATGTAGGGAAAACCTTGCTAAAGGACAATTTACAATTTAATGTTACCGAATTGTATGCACTTATCCATGTGTCAGGAGAGTCCTCCTTTGACGTTAGTTTTAAACTAAGTAGTGTCCTTGAAAAATTCTGAGCAAGGTATCAAAAGGTTAAGAATACACCACTGCAGGAATGTATGTACTAAGCTGTTATCCATGATTATGTCTCATGTAACTGTGTAAAACTTGCAATAAACTTTAAATTGAAAAAAAAGAATACACCACTGTGGACACATTTTGAGGTGATCCCACTAACAAAGCATAGGATGGTTACAGTGTTATTTAGAAATGAGGGAGTCAGTGTCACTGACCTGACATTCTGGCTTAAGCAGCAATGCACAGTGGTAGGCCATCTAGAGGCAACTTTTGATTCCAAAAGTATTTGAACAGGGGAATGGAGGATTGGGGTAATCTTGCAACCAGATGATCAGGGTCTGCAACTTCTCCCTAATTCCTTTTTCCTAGGTGGGGTAGAGGGGTACTCTTTTACCAAGGTCAGCCCAGAACATGCCATAAATGTGGGGCCCCAGGACACATCAGTAGCACTTGTGACTGTTTACACTGCACTCTATGCAATACCCTGGGGCATACAAGTGGGCAATGTAGGAATGTGGCAATATGCAATCTTTGCGGAACAAGAGGGCATTCCTAATAAAAAATTTCCTAAAGCAGCACACAGTACACCAGAGTCCACTGATATTGAAGAACAAAAGCTGTTGGTAACACTTGCTCAGTGAGAACACAGTAAAGGAATTGTTCAGAATGGGTTATGCTTACCCCACCACCCCAAGAAGAATCCGGGTCAGCAGTATAGCAGGGCATGCCCAATGCTACACAAATCAAGACTCTGATAACAATATGGGATATTGTACCCCCACAAGAAGCAGACAACACAACAAAAAATATGAGATCAGAAATTGGAGAAACATCGGAGGCAGAAGCCATGAAAACTACCCCACCATTACAAGCAAGAACTCATGTGTTGCTACCATGACACCTCCTCCACCCCAACCCCCCACAAAAACCTGAGACAAAAAAATGATTATTAGGAGGAGACAGGCTAGGCTGCAACCTGCTCCCAAAGTACCTAAAAATTCAGCCACAACAGCCTCTAATAGATATCAGGCTTTAGCAAACAGCAATGAGGGATCAGACAATGACTCGGAGGTGTCCTTTGTTGAATCACTACAGACTAAAGGATGTTCAGGATCTGAAATGAGCGAGGTACAGGTGACATCAGAAATGAAAAAGAAAGAGAAACCCAAGAGCAAGAAAAAGAAGCTGGGGTCAATGCAAAAAATAAGAAAGAGAAACCTCCCTGAGAAAAAGCTTTTGTTTTAGTGAGCATGCCTTTTTTTCTCAATTTAATCTGATGCAGCCATCTTTAAAATGTCTCACTATTAATGTGAACAGCATCAAAAATGCAGTTAAAAGGGGATGTGTTTACTCACACCTTAGGGAAAATAATGGAAATATGATTTTTATACAGTATACACAGTTGCATACTCTATTAGAAATTTCTAAGGCTATGAAAGAATGGTATATGGGGTATCTTACTGGTCCATAGGACTTGAAACATGCTCAGGTGTGAGTATTTTTGTTTCATCACACAGACATACAAGTGCTAAAAATTATTGACCTAGTTCCAGGAAGAACTTTAATTTTAGACATTAAAATTCATAATACTTACTACAGATTAATAAACATACAGTATATGCACCTCAAACAAAAAAAGACAGGGTCATGATTTTCACATAAATAAAGCCATATTTGTATTCATCACAAAACAATTTGTGGGTTGGGGAATTCAATTGTGGTCTTTCATGAAGGGACAGGGGAAGACCACCACTACACAGAACAATTTGTCTGATATGACTTGTTTGCAAACAACAGTGCAGACAGCTTCACTAGTGGATGCATACTTCAAGAAGAGAAAAATAGGACAGACCGAGACCACACTTTCCAAAAAGGGAACTTGGCAACAAGGATTAATTTCATTTCTAATAATAAAGCATTACAGTTACAACAGGCATTCACTCAGACCATAGAATACTCTGATCATAATGAACTATACGTTGTGTTAGGATCCCCTCTAAAAGCACAAGGCCCAGGGATTTGGAAGTTTAATTCATCATTATACAATGGCAAGAAAGAATCTTGTACTGTGATTGGTCAGTTTGGGGCTGGACCCATGGTGTTATCCCAGCATAACACCACTGGTCTAGTCTCAGCACTGTGAACCAATTGATGATACTTTGGATTTGTCCATCTTTGTTTGCATCTTCTCTTAAGAAACAAAACGATTTTCCACACAAACAAAAACATTCTTTAAAATAATTTTTTTTAATTCTCCATATAACAACAATACATTGTATAATAGGAATAATACCTTCCAGGGTGTGTATTGTGCTGGGATAATGCCACGCCTGAGACATTGGATGCATTCGCCCTGTGGCTTCGTGCCCAACACCACCCAGGCATGGCATTATCCCAGCATGACACACACCCTGTCATGCATTATTCCTTTGTTATTAGTACAAGAAAATATCAGACAACAGATTTTATACTTTATTATTAGTAAAAAATCTTTATTGGAGATCTATGAAAACCCGTCCCTATGGCGGGAAGATACAAAAACAGAACTTAGAACACTTCTTATTACCCTCAGTAAAACCAAAAGGAATGAAGAGCATATACAGTATAAAAAGAAAAACAGACAGCAATTACAGCATTTGATATGTCCAGCTCAAACTACCAATCACAATTATACAGCACAAATACAAACCATAAAAAATAAGATGCAGGATTATCACCATAACCAAACACATTATTCATGCAACAGACTTTTGGCACACAGGGGAAAATGGATAGCATATATCCACATATAAGTTGAAGTGACAGGGTACAAAAGAAAAATATGGATGAAATATTAGGTAGTGAGAACCAATTACAGACTACAAATCAAGAGATTCTAAAGACAGTTTCTGACTATGCAGCTTCTCTCTTCCAAATAGAAAATTTAGATATTCAAACAGCACCATCTTTTTTTCAACAGACATTCCAAGTTGCCTAAATGAAATTATAGAAAATATTGTAAGAACAATTGAACCCATAGAAGTGGAAATGGCTATTTTATCCTTAAATACAGAAAAGGCACCCAAAAAGGGATCCGGCCAGTAACATTGCAGCCAAAATATCACAGAAAAAACACCGCAGATGTAATATCATGGATCAAAATACCATGAGGCACAAAATAAAGCCGAGGAACAATGCCTCCAGGTAAGAATGCCACAAACTGAAAAACCATGCAAAGCAACAGTGCACTGGTGTATGGATGCATGGGGGGGACCGAGTGGGAGTATCTGCTGCCATGGATTGATACTGAGACCCTGTGCACAGGAGCACACAGGAAGTACTACAATGCCCCACCCGGGGCAGTGGAAAGGAGCAGGCACGGTCTCTATGCAAGGAATCCACATAGCAATCAATAGGGGAACATGGTGGAGGATGTCAGCCTCTGGAAAAGAGGATGTTGAATGCACTGGTTATGCTGAGCATGGGCCAGCAGGAGGAGGCTACAGCTGTGTCTGGAGCCCACAGGACAGGGCTGAGAGGTATGGGTGGTGTGGGGGGCAGACAAATGACACAGCAATGGCATTGGGTTCCCTGCACTGTTCCCTACCCATTCACCCCTGTGCTGTTCTCATGCATGGGTGCCTACTGTTGTGCTTTAATGTTCAGTGTCTCTGTGCAGTGTGCGGTCCCATGATGTTATGTGCTACTGACTTTGTGAGTGGAGATGTTATTGCCACTTTATTTTTGTCCCATGATGTTACTGGCCAGATCCCAGGAAAGGATGGATTAACAACAGAGCTTTATAAAATCATAGGCCCTGAACTGTTTATGAAACTAGCAATAGTGTTTAAATTTCTATTAAATCAAACAGGAATACCTTTCAGTATGGCAATGGGAATCCTATCTTTTTTGCACAAAAAAGGAGACAAAAGAGTTATGTCAAATTGGAGGTCTATTAGTCTCCTGAATATAGATTTTAAAATATTAATAAAAATCCTTAATATAAGACTATTGACTATGACATCCTATCTAATAACACCAGCACAGTCCTGTACTTTACCTGGTAGACTGATTAGTGATCAATTACTATTAAAAAGAAACATCATACAAATAGACAATATTTCCGGTTTAGAAGGGTGTGTTCTGTCGTTGGGCCAGAAAAGGTCCTTTGACTCAGTAAACCACAATTTTTTATGGTACACCATAAAAAGATAATGGTATACCTTATCTATTTATAACATGGTTAAAAATTCTTTATCAAAATATGGTTGTACTTCCACAAGTAAATGGGTTTTGTGGACCAATGGTCACAATCCGGAGAGGCGTGAGACAAAGCTGTCCCATTAGTCCACTTTCGTATGTTTTTAGCATAGATTCACTTTTCAGGCTATTAAATACACACCCAGATATTACTTATATAACAGTACAACACCAGGAAGCTCCCTTCAAAGCTATTGCATATCCGGGCAATATGTTTATAGGTCAAAAATAATTATTCTGCAGAAAAAGCAATAGAAAACTGAAAGTAATAGGATGGCATTTAAGAACAGTCAGAAATTATGTAAAAAAGAGATTAAAAAAGCTAAGTTGAAAACTGAAACATATATAGCTTCTCAGGCAAATAAAGGGAACAATAAGATTTTGTTTAACTACATTAATTAAATTAAAAAACAAGTACGGCATGTAGGCCCTTTAATATTTAGTAATGAGTCTATATCTGACCCCAGTAAAATGGCAGAGTTTTTCAATTTAGAATTGTGTAAAGCTTTTTGCAATTCTTCCAATAATACTAAATTTGATTTTCCAATAGAAAACTGTATCGATATTTCTATTGAAACTATTGAAAAGAAATTGAATGATATAAAAATAGGTTATTCCCCTGGCCCTGATAATATTACAGGAGACATTCTCTTCATTATAAAACATTACATTGGTTTACCATTAAAATTAACATTTGGTGAAAGTCAATACGGGAACTGTTCCCTTAGACTGGAAAAAAGCCAATGTTATTCCATTATATAAAAAGAAAGGAAGTACAAACTTGCTAGATAACTACCGTCCAATAAGTCTGACACCTATTATTTGTAAAATATTAGAAAGAATTATTAAAGACAACTTGTCAGAATAACTGTCTGTATTAGATTCTAGCCAACATGGCTTTGTAAAAGAGTGTTCTAGCACTACCAATCTCAAAAGTTTTTATGATTACATTAGCATGAATTTAGACCAAAAAGTGCCTTGCGATGTCATTCTTCTGGACTTTTGCAAAGCATTCAACTCTGCTCCTCATTAGGCATTAATACATAAATTACAATTATGTAACATTAATCCCTTGTACTCTCGCTTGATAGGAAATTGGTTGGATAATAGAAGTCAAAGAGTAATAACTGATGGCTATAAAATAAATCATCATGGATAAAAGTAGAAAGTGGCGTCCCTCAGGGATCGGTATTGGCAGCAGTTATTTTCTAAATGTTAATTTTAGATTTGTCAAAAGATATTCAAAGTCAAATTATAAAATATGCAGATGATTGCTAACATCTGCAGGACTGAAGAAGAGTCAGAAATTATTCAGAAGACTTTTAATTAATTAGAAGCGTGGTCTATTAAATGGAATCTTAAATTTAACATGACTAAATGAAGTGTTTTTCATTTTGGTACACACAATAAAAGAAGACAATATATTTTCTATAATAATATAATTCTAGAGAAAAACAATGAAAAAGATCTTGGTATTAATGTTAACATAGATCTTAGATTTGATTTCCTGTACATATTACTCAAGTTATTTCTAAAGCAAATTCTATATGATGGGCAATTAGACATAATTTTACCACTAGAGAGCCATCGATACTTCAATCCTTACATTGAGCCTACATTAGGCCTCATTTTGATTTCGCACCCCAATTGTGGAGTCCTTATAACCAAGTGGACACAGGTAGATTAGAAAGGGTTCAACATAAGATAACAAAATCATTCCTTATTTATACATTTCTCTCTTATAATGAAAGACTTGCTGCTTTGAATCTTATGTCCTTAGAACAGAGGCTACTTAGTGGAGACCTACTGTTTGTAAGAGACATACTTATGGATGCACTCTTAATGAATGAATGTGGATTGGAATTCAAACAAATAGCAATCAATAACTGAGGTCACCCACTTCAGCTTATGAAGAAAAAATGTAATACAAAAAAAAACCCTCATTTCTTTTCTCATCGAATAATTGGAATATGGAATAAACTACTCCTATCTGTTGTTATAGCTGGAAGTAAGTCCATCTACAAAAAAAGATTGGGTATTTTTCTCCATTGTGGAAACACTAAATAATTTCACCAGCTGTATGTAAGTTCAGAAGTTCTATGGGTTATTTGCCTTTTACTCCTTTTCCATCCTTAGTATGATCTTAGTATAAATATGCAAACAGTATGGGACAATATCTAGAGCTGCACTAAATATGATAAAATGCATAGGGAGAGAATTAGGAAAGAAAGAACACTTTTAGGCAAATGTAGCTGGAATAACACTGACAAGAGAGAATATTAAAATTATAGGTATTGAATATGGAAATGACAATTTAGATATCTTGTAAACTGGGACAGTAAAATACAGTTTGGATCACAGATGGCAAAGAGGTGGAATAACTGGACCATGAGCAAAGAGAAAATAATACTATTAATTAAAACGTAACTTCTACCATTAAATCTATTCATTAGTAATATCTTCCCTCTGCCTAGAGCCAGGGAAACAACTATTCTGAGTGTCTTCTTCCAACCATTTTGGGGCAGTTGCCTCAACCCAATTAAGAGGAATATTTTATACCTTCCTTTGCATCAAGGAGGTCAGAATATGATAAATCAGATTAATTTATTTTATTGTCAGTTTCTGTATACCCTGTGGACCCTGGACCAACTCCCCTAATTTTGGATTGTTTTGAGATCATTGGTCCAGTTATGGTTCAAATAGTCTGGTGTTCTTTAGAGTCTGGGGAGTTTCCTAACTCCCTGAAAGAGTCGGCAGTGACACCCCTCTTGAAAAAAGCTACTCTGGACCCAGACTGTTTTTCAAGCTACAGACCTACCTCTAATCTTCCCTTTATTGGGAAGGTTATTGAGAAGGTAGTAGCAGCCCAGCTGGAAGACCATTTAACCATCCATAATATCTATGAATCTTTCCAATCCGGTTTTCAGAAAAGACATAGCACTGAGACAGCGCTGGTTCGGGTGCTTAATGATCTTTTGAGGACGAGAGATCAGAAGAAATGTTCTATTCTAGTTCTTCTTGATCTCTCATCAGCTTTTGACACTGTGGATCACTTGGTGTTGTTAGCATGCCTGAGGTTAATTTGTGGAATGTCAGGAACTGTTTTAAAATGGTTCACTTCATTCCTTACTGGGAGATCACAGAGAGTTGTGTCGGGGGTTTATTCCTCCGGCCCAACTTCTTTGTTGTGTGGGGTGCCTCAGGGTTCAGTGCTGTCACCCATGTTATTTGCAGTGTACATGCTGCCCCTCTGAGACATTCTAAGATGGTATGGGCTGAGGTTTCACTGCTATGCAGATGATACCCAGCTATACTTGTCTTTTGCACCTGACCAGGATGGAGCACTCTCGGTGTTTAACAACTGTCTGGAAGAAATCCAAGGGTGGATGGATTATAGTCAGTTAAAGTTGAACTCTGAGAAGACGGAGGTGTTAGTGGTGGACCCAGGTGGTCAGATAGTGAGGTCACATGGTGGCACGCCTTCAGAAATTTTTCTTGGTGATGTGTCACTTCTGCCCTCTGAACAGGTGTGCAACCTTGGGATCATCCTGGACGATAGGCTGACCCTACAATCTCAAGTGTCGGCCATTGTCAGGACTTCCTTTTACCATCTTAGGAATATTGCCAGGGTGCGTCACCTTGTTCTGTCTGACTCCCTACCAACATTGGTCCACGCTTTTGTGTTCTTGCACTTGGACTACTGCACTGCCCTTTACCTTGGGCTTTCTGGGGTTGAAATCCATCGCCTTCAGCTGGTGCAGAATGCTGCAGCCTGGGTATTGACTGGGACAAGGAGATCCAGTCATATTACTCCGGTGCTGTGCGAACTGCACTGGCTTCCTATACGGTGGCGGATCACCTTTAAAGTCATCTTATTGACTTTCAAAGTCCTTCACGATCAGGGCTCGACTTATCTGAAAGAACTCCTGGTGCCTTACTGCCCCGGCTGATCACTCCGTTCGGCCGACCGGGGGTTGTTAGAGATTCCAAGAGTGAATTTAAAATCTTCAGGTAGCAGAGCATTTTCTTATGCCTCACCCACTCTTTGGAATTCTCTACCATGCCGGTTAAGGGAGTACACCTCTGTGGAGATATTTAAGAAAGATCTAAAAACCTACCTATGGGGTTTAGCTTATCTGGATGATTAGTGGAAATTATTTATTATTATCTGTTATTGGTTGGATGATTGTATGGTTTGTGGTAACTAAATGTTGTTTTAATGTATTTTTTTATGTTTTAAATTGTTATTTTATACTGTGCTTAATGTAAAGTGCCTTGATATTTTTGAAAGGTGCTTTAGAAATAAAGTTATTATTATTATTATTATTATACTACTATTAAGCCATTGTTAGTAAATATGAGGAAATTCTGGGGGGATATTTTTCTGTCTATTATTTCATCTTGGTTCTCTGCATGGAAAATGGACATGTTACAAGTCATTAAAACAGGTAACACAGTTCCTGTGTATTTAAGGGATATTTTGAGAAAATTAAATCATGGAATAATACTGGTTCAGTAATTTGTACAAAGACAAAGAAACAAGAATACATGCAAGTTATTAATATGCATTTTACTGAGTCAGAAACTTTTCCTAAATGTCCACCAGAATGTTTATTGGCTTTGCAAAATTTGATGCAAGACACTCGAATCCCACAAAAATTTAGAGATGTTCAATGGCTATGTTGCCATGAACACTTAAATGTTAAAGCAAATCAGAAACATAAGATGTTGGAAGAACAAATTTGTTCAAGAACAAACTGTACTGATAAGTTACAAACAATGCAGCATTTGTTTTTCTCTTGTTCTTCTGTACAGGATTTCTGGACCTACTATATATAGTTGAACAATGGAGTAAGCAAATAATTGCAAAAGTAGACTATAAAGCTTAAATATATGGATGTTATACTATAGGTTGGGAAAAATGTGGAAAAAAGCACATTGAATATTATTTTCACAGTTTTTAAGTGGTATATATGGAACATGAGAAGTTTATTTACTTTACAGCAGAAATATATTTCTTGTATCAAACTGTCTGTTAAAATTACCAATGATATAGAAGTTATTCACTATAATGAAATGAAAACCAAAAATTTATATTTCTTATTTATTTATGTAAAATTTGATGACCAGGAAAGGCACAATGAGCAAAGGTTCATTTCCAGGTGCTACCCAGGTTCAGTTTGTACAGAGAGTAACAATAGTTGAGGAATACAGACAGTTTGCACAACATTTTTACAAACAGTTACAATACATTGTTCAGTGGTAATTAGCTAAACTGTGTGTGGAGTTGGAGAATAGAGATGAGGTCAGCTAGGAGTAGGTGGCTGCGGTAGGTGAGTGGGAACTGTGTGGTGCATCGGCTGCATGCTGGGACCATTGGAGCAAATAGGGAAGTGCGGGGTGGGTTGATGCCTGAGGAGCCGAGTAAAAGCAGAACAAGAAGGGGCCAGGTGAAGGTTGGGGGGAGGTTTTTCCAGGGAAGGGGGAGGTGGTACAAGAAGGCAGCTTGGCCAGTAAGAGTGCGAGGGAAAGGGAGGTGGAAAGTGTGGGGGTCCCTGTGGTGAAGAGGGTAGTTTAGGGAGGTGGCTGGGGTGAGGTGGGAGGTGAGGTGGTGGGAGGGACCCAAATCTGAATTTAGCTAGGAAGGAGATGCCATGGATGGTTCACCTATGGGAGAGCGGAGCCAGGGAGAGTGGGGCATAGAGCAGGCAGTGGTGAGTGAGTAGGGGTGAGGCAGTGGTGAAACTGCAGAAGGAGTTGAGAAGGATGTCAAGTCTGGAAAGAGAGGAAGATGGGGCCATTCCATAGACTATGTTGCATAGTCTATAACTGGCAAGAAAGTTTTATGTACAAGCACGCACCAGGTGGGAATTGGTAGGCTGGATTTGTGGCAATAGAGGATGGTGAGTTTTGGCTGGAGTTTGGTGCAGATCACCTTGATGTGAGTGGAGACATTGAGGTGGCTGTCTAGCCAAACTCCCAGGTATTTGAAGGCTGAGACTTGCTCCAGAGGAGAGTCATCCGTGGTGCTGATCATGGGGGGAGGGGGGCTGGGAGTGTGGCCAGCGTCTGTCTGGAACTGAAGACCATTGTGACCTTTTTTTTTTACATTGAGTGTGAGTAGGTCCCCAAGGAACCAGGATTGGACTCTTTTGAAATTGTTTTGGAGAATGTGGGGACACTGTTGTAGGAGGGGCCCGAGGCAAAGATGACAGTGTCATCTGCGTAAAGATGCATGTTTGAGGTGAGGCAAGAAGAGTGTCATTTATGAAGAAAGTGAAGAGGAGGGGGCCAAGAATAGAGCCTTGGGGGATGCCAGATATGATAGGAAGAAGAGAGGAGAGATTGTCACCTACTTGAACTGATTGTTGCCTGTTGTGGAGGTACAAGTGGAAGCAGGCGATGGCAGGTTGGGCGATGCCGAAAGAACTAAGTTTACTGAGTAGCAGCGGGTGGGAGACAGAGTCAAACGTTTTTGCCAGGTCAATGAATATGGTGGTTGTGACTTGTCTATTGTCCATGGCAGTGAGGATGGAGTCAGTTACGCTTAGAGGGGTGGTGGTGGTGGTGGAGTGGTGTTTTCGTAAGCCGGACTGAACTGGTGAAAGGGAGTTGTTGGAAGAAAGTCTGACAGTTCAGACAGTATGAGGAATTCCTGGACTTTGGCTAGGGAGGCGAGGCTGGCAAGGTACTCTGTTAGTGAGTTGAGGGCTTGTGTCTGCTTGTTTGGTGGGATATAATAAACAAAAACCAGGCACCGCTGGTAACAAAGCGAAAAAAGTTTATTTCACCAAAAGCTCATGTTGAGCAAGCCACCCAGCATTACAGGATCAAGAACCCACTACCAGTTTCACACTACGTGCATCGTCAGGAGGTGGGATGTAGGCCACCGTGATTATAAGGGGGGGCTTGGATCAGTCTGGGGTGATTTTCAGTGACAGTGCTTGAGCACCATGAACTAAGGTTGGAGGGGGGAGAGCTTGGGCCAGAAGTGTGTGTTTAATGTTAATGACTCAGCTGCCACCCACTTCCCCACTCTATCCATCCTAAAAAGTGAGTATTCATGGAGGGAGATGGCGGAGTCGGGAGTGGACTTGAACAACCTTGTTTTGATCAGAGCTAGTACGTCTGGTTGGTGCCTGGCAATCCAGCATTGGAGGGCAGCAGTCTTTTTCAGGATGCTGCAAATGCTCATGGACCCTATGTGAAGGCCAGTGGTAGGTGGCTGTTACTGTGAGCAGAAGGTCCTAGGGCCCAGCTTGGGGTGGATGTTTCCAGACAGGAGTAGGAGCAGGGTGATAATTCTGATGAGGGGCCTCTGCCTGTTTACTCGACTAAAGTTGATGTGCAATGATCTGCATATACACACTGTACATGGAATTGCAAGGGACCTCAGGGCTGGGATAGCAGGGCTGACCATAGACAACGCTGAATTAGCATTAATCATCAGAAGTGGTAGATGCATGGGGGAAGATGGGGAGCCTTAAGCGGGGCTGTTAGTTTGGGGGATTTGCAGTAGTGTGGGATGGCTTGACTCGGAAGTGGGTCAGGTGACAGTGAGGGAAGGGGGTATCATTCATGGGGAGGGACAGGACCAGTAGTAGAAGTGCATTCACAACTGTGAGGAGTGCTGTGTTGGTCATAGTGAGTGTGGAGACTATATGTAAGAGAATTATATGAGGGGTCTGAGGCATACACTAATTGTGGTTGGCTCTGTGGCACAGTGTTATGGCTGTGGACCCTGGTGTAGAAGGTACAGGGTTCAAGTACAGCGGTGGGAGACTCCAAAAAACATCAGCTGGCAGGCAATAATCCCCAGGGAGAGGTGCCATGGGGCGGTGGGTGGCAGACAGAAAACAAGGTGCATGGTAGTGACTCCTAGTGGTAGCTGAGAGAGATCGCAGAGTGAGTGGGGGGGAATAGTGTCCTGGAAGGGGGTCAAGGGGGCAGAAGATAAAGTGGGTTTGGATAGGGAGTAGTGGAGTGTGGGATGAGCTAGATTACTGACAAGGTAGAGGGAATGTGTATAGGGCAGAGGAGGGACCTTTGACAGGAGGAGGAAGAGAAGCCTTCTGGTGGCAGGTCTATATAACCTGCAGGTGGGAAAGAGGGGACTTAGTTTCTTGTCAGCAGGAAGTCACATGACCTATAAATGCAGAACTCAGCTTGGGTGGGAGGGTGGCTGGGCAGTCGACGCACAGTGTTGATGGGGTAACACCCCCAGCAAGGGGGAGAACTGAGTATTACCTCTTGAACCCTACCGATGATGTCCCAGGCTTGACTGATGCTGCAGGCAGCTTCTGTGTGTATGGGGGGAGAGAGAATTGCAGGGTGGGTGGCTTATAAGGGAGAAACAAACAAGAGGCCTATTAGTATGCAGCGGGAGGTTGTGGGCTGTTGTGCTGGAGCACAATGCTCAGGCCCCTACTGTGCATGCACCAACCCTGTGGAATCTATCGGATAGAGAGACAAGATGGTAATACACATTAGCACAGAAACAACAATGCCAGAGCTCAGCAAGAACAGCAGATTTAAACAGGTACAATAGCAGGCAGAAATGTGATTGCTAGGCAGGTAAATACAGTCGCTAGTTAAACAGGGCTAAATCCAAACAATAGAGCTGTTTGAAACAGTGCATACAGTCCCTTAAAGCACCTGGAATGCTGAGCAAACTCCTGTGCTGGTGACTGCAAACTGCACCTGACAAGTGCCTATGGCTGCCGCCACACCCCACTAGTGTGTCTCTCTTCCATACCATGTTAACCCTGTTACCAGACCTCTGTCTGGCATTTTTGCCACAGTATTGAATGTCTAAAACTTTATGTAACTGCCTGTAACCCAGTCTTATACTGTTATTCAATGTCTTGTTTGAATTGTACCTCATCTGACATGGAACCTTTGTAAAAGAGCCTTGGCTCAAAGGTACTTGTAATCCTAAATTCAAATAAAAATAAATAAAAGATCACTTGCTGCGTGGGAGACTTCGTAAAGCCACCATGCTTTGTCCCTGAAGCAACACAAGACGATGAGGTTGGCTGTGTTCCAGGGGTGGTGGTGGTAGCATTTTACCCTTGCTTTCCTTAGGGGAGCATGCATGTCCCAGATTCTCTAGAAAATACTGCAGAACTGAGATAGGGCAAGGTCAACGTCAGATGCAGAAAGCACAGGTAGCCAGTCTCGTTAGCAAGGTCTTGAAGTAAGGCAGGGACATTGAGGCTGTGTAGGGAGCGGGACCAGATGAATTTGGGAAGGGAGAGTGGTGAATGGATTTTGTGGACACAATGAATGATGCAGTCATCACTGTGGGTGTCAGAGAATATACCTGAGGCAGAGATACAGTGGGATGGGAAGATAGAATCCAGTCCAGAAGGGTGTGGTTTTGGGACAGGTGGTTTAGGCGAGTGGGTTCGCATATTAGCTGGGAAAGATTTGGGGATTTGAGACTTAGGATGGTGGGTTTAGTGGAGGGGGAGAGCCAGTCAAGATTGAAATCACCTAGTAGCATGAGCTCGCCGTTGGATGTTTTGGTGGAGATTGAAGAGATGGCCTTGATGACGGAGTCGGGCGAGGTCATTGGTGGGGCATATAGGGCCCCAATGTAGAGGTGGGCAAGGAGGGGAAGGATAGGTGCACAACAATTGATTCATGGGAAGAAGGACAAGATTCATTGAAGATGATAGAGCATGAGAAAGAATGCCTAACATATAGTGCCACACCCCCACCTTGCTTGCCTTGGTCCTGGCAGAATAAGTTGTAGTCAAGAATGGCAAGAGATGACTTAGGGATTTTAGAGGATAGACAGGATTCCATGATGCAGAGTATGTCAGGGTGGTACTGGGTGACCCAAACTGTTAGGGCATCCATTTTGGGGAAGAGAATGTGGAGAAATCTTCCATGGATTGCAGACAGTGATGTTCCAATAACATAACTTAATCTATATAACAAGAATATATAAATTTTGATGGTCTCTTTTTTATTTTTTCTTGCGCGCATGTGCAAGAAACATGTTGCAGCAGCTTAGGAGAGAAGCGGGTTGTGGAGGTGCGGTACTGTTGCAGCCAATGCCACCATTAGTTTTGCAGGCTTGGCCCTGTGTCGCCAATGCAACGGAATGCTGTTGGTGACACTAGTTTGCAAGCGTGCCACTAACTTGAAACAATTTGGCCACTGCATTCCGGGAGAGGCTCGTCATTGCAGCATCAGCTTCTCATTCCAGCCTTGTTCGCTTATGCAGTTTGCCAACAGAAGCTGATGCTGCGATGCTGGGCGGAACCTGATTGTTGTGGAAAATTGGCTTTTTCGACAGTATGTTTGTCAGACGTGAGGTGAGATAGTGTGGACTCCTGTCTGGATTGCCTGCCTGGACCGGTGATCGGTCCAATCCGTGGAGAAGAGCTGCCTGTGGAGAAAGCAACAGACTTGGTGGCACTACACTGGGGCACACCAGGGCACATGCCCTGGTCAAAAAATGCTGTGCCCCAGTGTTCTGACTATGAAGTCTCTTTTTGTTTTGCTCTTCTCCAAGGCAAGTTGTGCTACCTTCAGAATCGTTTGACGACTCCTGCCTCCCCAGAGTCCCCCCGTGGCCGCTGTCTACCTGCCTGCAAGTTGTTAGTGCAGCCAGTGCTGCCCACCTGTACTGCAAGGTCCTGATCCCAACTCCTGCCCTGCTCCCCCCCTCACTGGGCTGTCCTGTGTGCTACTGCAGAAGTCCTGACCTTGGGGTGGCCTTTTTCTGTAGTATTGTGGAGTCGGGTCGGACTTCTGTAGATATAACATGCTGCTGGCCTGATGCTGCTGTGACTCTGAGACTGTGGAGCCAATCGGGTGTGCTGCCACAAAGGTAAGGGCAAGGACAGTTTTTGCCACCTCCGCGTGACTCTGCAGCCACCTACAGTATTCTGTTTTTGGACTGGTGGACCGTGATTGCTTGCTTACACCACCGGCGGTGGCAACACAACGATTGTAATCCAGGCGGTGGTCCTTCCAATTCCTACGGACTAAACCCTCACATGAACACCAGGTGGCCGTGGCTCTCACCCCCCCTCCAATGCAGAATGCCTCAGTGTGTGGTTGTTGGTCAATTGCTCTCTTGCTGTAGTCTGCTCAACAGCCACTAACAAAACTGTGCCTGCTATGCGCGATGGTGATGTGGCGACAACTCACTGCTAAGCCCCAACCCGTCAACCCTTCCAAGACACAAGTCTCAACTCCCAAGTTGCAGGCAACAAATTGAAGCAGGCTTGTATAGCCTGCATTTTTATTGCCTTGGTTGTGTCTGTGTAGGACTGGAGTAGTGACAAGGAAGACAAGAGACACCGAGGTGAGCACTGCAGCAGCAGCCTAGCCCAGCCCAGTGAGTAGCCACTACTGCTCAGCAGCCAACCAGTAGCTAGCTGTATATCTCTAGTCTGCAGCACTCTTGACTACAGTCTGCAGCACAGAGGGAGCCCAGCCCACCCCCTCGACCCAGCCCAAGGATGAAGAGGAGGCCCAGGAGAAGCTGCTGCCTGCCTGCAGAATTTGAATCTGAGAGACAGACAGGGTCCTGAGTCTGCTTGTGCTAGCTAGTGCCTGGCTTGAGGGAAGAGGCAGTATAGCGCAGTGGTCTAAGGCTCTGAGCTGCAAATCTGGTGACATCTAGCAGACCAGACCGGGTTTGAATCCCACAGCTTCCACTTGCATACTGTGTGACCCTGAGCAAGTCACTTAACCTCCTCATGCTCCCAGGTCGCTCCTGTAAAAAAGCTTTCAGCTTAGTGTGCTATACCTGGTTAAACAACTAAATAAAAAAAAAAAAAGTGGGTATATGCTGTCTATGTCAGTGTACTGGGGCAGAGGAAGGGGGCTTAAAGGAGAGAACACACACAGCGCCCTGGCACAGTAACTGTTCGGGAGGTGGTGAGTAGTGGTTGTGGTAGTGGATACTTTTGCTGGAAAGGGGTAGGCTGGATGACCCTGCTTCTTTTGGTGGTAGGGATCATGTCATTGCTTTGCCTGGTGGCTCGGCGTGGGGTTGGGGGAAGGAATGGCACTGCTCCATCTCACTTTGGTCTAGGGTGATATGGACCTGCTGCTTCTGGCTTGGGTGGGGTGGCCCTGCTTTTTCTGGCTCTGGGTCCCAGGTCTCACTGGGATGGGGATGGTCCTTCTTTTCTGGTCTATGGGAGTGGTCCTGCTTCTCCCACTTTCCTGGCTCGGGGGGGGGTGGAGAGGACCCTGCTTCTCCTGACTTGGGAGAGTGTGGCTGAGCAAAAGTAGGCACATACTCCCCTGAGCCAGGAGAAGTAGGGTCACCCCCTAGTCCACCCAAGCCAGGAAAAGCAGGACAATCCCCTTTCCTACTTGAGCCTGGAGAAGCAGGGTCATCCTCCCCTGAGCTGCTTCTTGTGGCTCTGGGGGTGTAGGGCTTGTTTCTCCTAGCTCGGAGGAGCTCTGCGGGGGGGGTGTGGCCTGCTTCTCCTGTCAGAGGGCTTGTCATTGATGTTATTAATAATCTTACACTTATTTCTGGACACACAACACTTAAATCATTGCACTAACTTGAAAGAAACATTCTTTAACACAGACTATATGGGGCACACTATATTATTCTTTAATATAAGAAAGTGCGACACATTATGCCCATTTGCTATGAACATTGAAGTCCAGTACTATGATTTTTAATGCTGACTGAATGAGAGGTGTGATCAGAAATGTATACTATCAATCTCTTAATACATCCATAGTAGGTAGCAGGGCTTGCAAGTAAGTTTTTTGCCACTATTGTGCAGGGCTCATTACTAGGGCAGTTGCGCATGGTCCGAATAGTATTTCCCAAATACCACGAATAGTAGGCTTGCCGAATATTCGGATGGACACATTCCGAATAGTTCACTATTCGGCTACTATTAGGGACGTACTATTCAGTGGGTGAGATTTCAAAATCTCACAGAGCTTCGCCAGCCAATCAGAGGCTGTTTTTGGAGATCAGAGCCAGGAACGCCATGTGATCTCCTCACTCTGAGTGTGTAGATGAAAGGAGACTGTTGTTTCTCAGAGAGCTAGCTCTGTTTAGTGTACCACTTCTAACTTTTATAACTGTTTAAAAAATGTTTTGTGTGTGATCCAGTTTTTACATCTGATCACCTTGTGACTGCATCTGACTGCAGTTTTGTTTTTCATCCTTGAAACTGGGCTTAGTTTCAAGGAAAAGGAGAGTCTGCTTGTGAGTGAATCTGTGTGTGTGCTGCTGCATGCTGACTCCCCTCCCCCACTGCTCACAGTTTCACAGCGCAGCTGAAGCAGCGTGGTTTGATTCTTTGCTTAAGAACCAATTAGTTCTTATCAGGATTTTTTTTTTGTCAACAAAGTCCAGTTTGGCTTTTGCATGTAGTGAGTAACTGTTACTGGACTCAGTAAAAGTGAGTGGCTCAAGCTTTTGCTGACTGCCCCATCCCCACTGCTGTGCTTGCTTAACTTTTTGTTCCAAATCCACACAAAGCCCCTGTGGTATTTTCTATTTCTTTTGTGAAGCAAATTGGCATTTTGCTGTAATCAGGTTCTGGGATCGGTTTCCTGCATAAGTGAGGTGTGATTGTCATCTGACTCCCTCTCTTATCTGCATTACAGCTTACTGCGGTGCATACATGATCCATGTGTGCATTGTACTGTTGTTCTTGTGATCTGTGTCCTGCAAGTGCATGCACAGTTGTCTGCACACATTTTTTTTTGTGATATATAAAGCAGTGTATTTTTTTTCTCACTGGGTCAGGCTTGGCCCATTGAATTGTTGCTGACTGTAGTCTGGTTCTTGGCTCAGTTACCTGCGCAACTGAATAAGGAGGGTGTCACAGGTGACTCCTCCCTCCACATCTCACTGCACCTGAGTGGCCTCCTGTGCATGTGAGTTTTTTCTTTTTTGTGTGTCTTCACCCCCTGTGTGTGCACTACTGTGAGTGTGTACACATACATTTTCTGTGAACTGCTTTAGTTTTTCTGTGTGTGTCAGGCGTGACTCACTGGGTTCTGTGTGTTGTAAGTTGTTTGGTGCACCTTCAAAGCTTGAATTGCTGTACTGTATGACTGCACAACTGACACCATACAAGTAAGAAGTTGTTTGCTGACTCCATCTCTCTCTCTAGGATCATCTTGACTTTATTAGCTGCTACACACGTGGTATGGCTATTGTTGTTTTCTGCAAGAAGCACCAACATAAACAAAGACACTAATCACAAATAATATACACAGGAAGTTACGGACCATGTCTCATCAATCCCATAAATGTGCATGGTCCAGCCCAAGCGAGTCATCTTCACCACCAGTCATAAGTGGCGAGGAACAGGGTGAGAGAAGGTCTGTTCGTATTTGCTGCTCTAAAATAGTTTTCTCCCCGACAAGCCTTCAGGTTCTGGTGTCAGTAAGATTGGGGGTAGTACTAGTACTACTATAACTTTAACTGCTGCCACTACTATAACTAGTACTGCATTTGCAGCACCATCATTTTATAAGAGTAGGAGGGCTTTACAGCTGACATCTCCAGTTATACAAGAACAAGAACCCACCCCCACTACCAGTGGTAGTACTATTCACGCAACTGCCCCATAGAAGTAACATTGCCCATCAGTGTGCTCCTCCCCACCACCACCAGTGCTGTGATTTCAGCAACCAGAGCAAATCCTTTGTGTACTGTTGACACCATCACTGCCATAACAGTGTGCACTGTTATTTGTGCTCCTTGCACAGCCACTGTCACCACAACCTTTGCCTCCATTAGTAGTCCTGAGTGTTCTGCTGTCACCATGGCTACTGCTGCCAGTATTACAACTAGCTGTAATATGATGTCAATTTCTTCAACTGTAACTCCTGATTGTAATTCTGGCAACAGGACTATGGTCAACAGTGCTACTACCTTGCCAACTGTGCCCATGACCATAGGTACTGTGACTACTACTGACCATGGGACTGTTACAACGACTGTACCAATTGTGTTGCCAAAATGTACTGTTGCTCAGCCTCGCAAGTTTCCTCTCACCACATTTCCTTTTGCTGATGTGGAGGATTCCGAAGAAGAGCATTCATCTGGTTCTGAATATTTACCAGAGCCTCAAGACTTGCTAAGTACAACATCTGACAGTGATACCCACCTAAGCCGAATATGCGGCATATCTGTGTGAGAAGCGTGAATGTGCAGCTGCCAAAAAATGCAGTGCTTCTTGTCGTGGCAAGCAGGCCAGTCATGGTCACCCTCCTCCTCCTTTTAAAAAAACAAACAGTCCACCCTGTCCTTTCAAAGAGTTGTGTCAAGTTTAACTCCATCTGATACACAAAGTAGTTTTACAACTACATCTGTTTCAGAGAAAGAAAGGGGTAGAACAACTGCATCCACTGCACCCAGGTCTGATAAGGGGAAAGGGGCAAAACATGCCCATGGTCGCCCTATTGGGGCCTGTACTTCCACTGCCAGTGCAAGGAAAAGTGTGGTGTGGCTGTACTTTAGTGTTGTAAGATATGATCCAACAAAGGCAGTATGCTGTGTTTGTGACTGTACTATAAGTCGGGTTAAAAACCTTTCAAATCTCACAACATCAATGATGAACCATCTCCAAATGAAACATCCGAGTGCACTTCAGCGATCCACAGCTGTTCCTCCCCCTCCACAACATGTGCCTGTCAGCCCCTTTTCTGGTACTGGTCCAGTAGATGCACAAAGTATTGTTAGTGATTCTATTACTGAGACATACAGTGTGCCCTCAACTCCCCCTACACCACTTATAGTGCATCCCCGAACAGGAGAATCACCCATTCTGCCTTCTTCTGCTCAATCGTCTATTATTGTAACACCCCCCACCATGAGTTCAAAGTCAAAATCAATGCAATGTGGTACCACTTTGACTACACCCATCATGCAAGCCTTCCATGCCTGCACCAAATACCAGGCGTCACACCCAACAGCACAGCAGATCGCCAGTTTAATTGGTGAGATGATGGCCTTGGATCTGCAGCCATTTTCCATTGTGGAAAACACAGGTTTCCATAGGCTGCTGCAGCATTTGCACCCTAGGTATAATATACCATCATGGACCACATTTTCACATACTGTAGTACTCAACATGTACCATGATTTGAGAAAAGAAGTTGCCAGAATACTAGCACAAGCTGTTGGTGGAGTTTTCCAACTGCACAACTGACATATGAACCGGCATGAATTCAAATCATGCATATATGTCACTGCCAGCACACTGGCGTGTTGCAGATGTGGTAGTTACTGGTGGTGATGGTGGTACTAGTGCTGGTTCTGTCTCTTCCCCCTCTCCCTGCAGGTCTGCTTTGCTAAATGTCAGTGTTATAGAAAAGGATCACTGGGCTGTAAACATACTGTCATTCCTGCAAGAGATGTTGAGCCCATGGATTGATGGTAACAATTTGCAGGTAGGGTTTGTGGTCACAGACAGTGCCACAAATATGATAAAAGCACTTAGAGATGGCAATTTTGATGGGATATGCTGCTTTGCGCATACACTAAATTTGGTAGTGACAAAGGCTTTGGCAAACACAGTGGAGACGGATCACACAGTCAAAGTAGCCAGAAGCACGTGCAGCCACTTCCATCACTCTGTGAAAGTCACAAACCGTCTGCATCAGCTACAAGAGCATCTTCAAATGCCGCAGCTTCATCTCATCCAGCATGTACAGACCTGGTGGAATTCCACCTACTATATGCTGCAAAGGCTTCTGGAGCAAAAGCGGGCCCTTCATGAGATGAGCATGGAAACTGATATGGGGGAGTCCTCGGGCATCAGAACTGGGCTATGATTGAGGGCTTGGTAAAGGTTTTAGCCCCATTTGAAAGGAGTGCTCGTGACCTTAGCTCTGACTCTGCACTGCTAAATCAGGTAATTCCTGCTGTACAGATCCTGAAAAAAGCCATGAGGAGATTCAGTGAAAATGCTGAGAAAGCTCCAAACCAGACACCAGGAACAGTGATATCCCTTGTGGAAAACCTCACCATAGAACTAGAACTTAGATTTTCTGATCTCTGTTCCAATAAAAAGCACATATTTGTCACTATGTTGGATCCACATTTCAAGTGTGAGGTATTACACCTTATAATGCCCACTCACAGGGTTACAGACATTCAGAAGCAGATGTGTGCAGAACTTAGTTTCTGCATCCTTGGGTCGATGAAACCAGCAGGTAACCCTATTGATGATCCAGTCTCAGAATCACAAACTGAAAGCAGTATGGAAAACCTTTAGAAGGAGGGTGACTGTTGGGCTGAACTCAGCTTACCACTACAGGCTGAGCAGCGGAAGAGAACAGAACAGCAGCCACAGTCGGCACCCAATCTGCTGAACAGTTATTTCAATGAGCCTCTGGAGTCATTCTCCACAAATCCAGTGGAGTACTGGATCAAAAGGATGAAAGCAACTCTGCACTTGGCACAGTTGGCCCTTAAATATATCTGTTGCTCCCCTACCAGCGTACAGTCTGAACGAATGTTCAGCACTGCTGGGGATGTGGTGGAACCTCACCAATTCTCACTTGACCCAGCACATGTGGAACAACTTGTGTTTATAAAAATAATCTACCTCACCTTGGGTACACACATGGCCACTAACAATTGCATTAAATAATTGTCTGGTGCTGGACACAACATTTGTGTGTTGTAGCATTGACCCATACACAAGTCATTCTGTGTTAACCATCATTGTTCTGTTAGCAAATAAGCACATGTTAACACTTATATTCAAAGTCATACTAACACAAATCTGTGACCAGCACCCTTTTCCTTTATTACTTCCACTGTCATGGTGTATTCTTTTGAACGAGCATGCCCTGCAGTTCCCAGTGCCTAAAACTGCCACCCACCTATTGATTGCTGTTCCCAATACAAAATCCTCAACTGGAGTTGCTACATCTCTCATCCCCGTGTTGCTCGTGCCCATATTCCTTTGATCCTTTTAACAGCTTTCCAGGTGCCAGTTACCAGTGTGGCATCACGTCTCAAGTATTTCACATGCATAAAATATGGCAGTTAATAGTGTGTCATCTCCAGTCTCAGTGTTTCCCATGCCCGAAATATGACAGTTACAAGTGTGGCATCTCCAGTCTCAGTGTTTCCCATGCCTGAAATATGGCAGTTACAAGTGTGGTATCTCCAGTCTCAAGTATTTCAAGTGCATAAAATATGGCAGTTACAAGTGTGGCATCTCCAGTCTCAGTGTTTCCCATGCCTGAAATATGGCAGTTACAAGTCTGGCATCTCCAGTCTCAGTGTTTCCCATGCCTGAAATATGGCAGTTACAAGTGTGGCATCTCCAGTCTCAGTGTTTCCCATGCCTGAAATATGGCAGTTACAAGTGAGGCATCTCCAGTCTCAGTGTTTCCCATGCCTGAAATATGGCAGTTACAAGTGTGGCATCTCCAGTCTCAGTGTTTCCCATGCCTGAAATATGGCAGTTACAAGTGTGGCATCTCCAGTCTCAGTGTTTCCCATGCCTGAAATATGGCAGTTAACAGTGTGGCATCTCCAATCTCAAGTATTTCACATGACTGAAATATTACAGTTACGAGTATGGTATCACTTGTCTCAAGTATTTCATATGACTGAAATATTCCCGTTACCAGTATAGCATCACCCATCTCAAGTATTTCCCATGCCTGAAATATTCCGCTTACCAGTGTGGCATCACCAGTCCCAAGTATTTCACATGCCTGAAATGTTCCGGTTACCAATGTGGCATCACCAGTCTCAATTATTTTCCATGCCTGCAAAATTATTGCAAAGTACTGCAGTATGCTGCAAGGAGCAGTGTAATTCAATGGCAGTTAATCTCTAGTCATCCAATATTCTGTGTCAGCATTTACTGCAAAGTACTGAATTGCATCTTGTCTTGTCTTGCTTCACTGTATACTACTGATACATAATACAATTCCAGAGAAGATGGTGAGATAGACTACATGGACAATGACAGACAGATATCTCTTTATTAGATGGTCTCAAATATTTTTCTCCCCAAGCAAGCCTTTTAGTTCTTGTAGCATTGAGAATAGTACTACTACTACTAATACCACTGGCAGAACTATTACTACTACTGGTGTCACCACCTGTTCCATCTATACATTCACTGTCACATCCTTTTGTGCAGTAGTAGGAGGGCATTAGTGCATACATGCTTTGTGCAGGAAGCAGCAGACACCACCACCAGTGTTCCCACTGCTATCACTATGGCTGCTACATCTACAGTCAGTGTGCATCCCACCACCACCAGAGCCATTCATGCAGCAGCCACCCTTTCAGCTGTCACCACTATGGCAGCCACTGTTACCACTATTCTTATGCCCATGGCCAAAGTACCATCTACCCCGTGTCTGTGGATTTATGTGATAACCACAAAAGCGCAATCATGATTGGTGGCAGGGCAAGTATATATCACCGAAAATCTATTTCAGTGATGTACACCCACAGTGCACAGGAAAACAGTGCCAGGGACTTACATTTTGATTGTTCTTGCTGTGGGCTATGCCCTTTGCATTGCCCCACACCCCCCTACGGAAGAATTCTTAACTCCAGGGGGGTGCAAAATCTGGAGAAAACAAAACTGGGGGACAGGCACACAAAAATGTAGGCATGCCCGGACCCGAACCTGGAACCCTTGCACCTTTAGGCTGACAACCATCAACCACGCTATGGGGCCAGCTTGGCAGCCCCACATCAACCACACCAGGCCAACCCTCACTCCCTTCCATCACACTGGACTCCCCGTACACGCACACATACTGTGATGTCCTGTTGCTATATGAGCCCACCTCCCCCATCCAGTCACCCTTCCTCAGCAGTAGCCCCTTCGATATGCACCAGGACTGAGTTGCCATTATTGCAAGCACTCAATTGGTGATGCCCATGTCATAGGCTACCGTGTCTGTGACCATGAACACCCTCCAGTGCTGACCCAATGCAATGCTTGATATCATTGTTGGAGTGCTATATGTGTGGTGTGGTGGATCAAGTCTGCCGCATGTGGCTTGTGTTGCATTAATGAGAGCTCTGCATTGGTGGTTGAAGTCTCATTGAGGGGTATATGCTACACCAGGCTTAATGGGTGATTAATAGTGTTGTTAAAGTGCTTTTTTAAAGTTTCTTTAAAAAAACACCTTTTCTGGCCGAATACCTGGGACCCAAATACCGAATATTTGACCGAATATTAGTGAAAAGGTATTCGCACAGCCCTACTAGTTACTGGGAAAATCCACTAGCTATGCAAAATTATCCATTGGCCCAGCTGTTGATTCTGGTTTCTATATGTGCCCTGGTTGCCAACTGTGGTGCCCATCCAGTGCCCTGGTAACCAGCAGAAGCTGTTGCCACCATTTGCTAAAATCAGCTGTGAGAGACTGACTTGGAGGAGAGAGAGACCTGCACTGACTATGTGTACTAGTGAGCCAGACAGGGGGAGCATAATACTTGAGCAAGCAGAGGAGCACCGCTGCCCACCAGTAAATATCTGTTCCGACTCTATCTGAACTGAATTTTTGGTTGACCAACCCTTTTCGTTGCAGCGTTGCCTACCACTGTCTGTTGGTCTGATTAGGTACCATTTGTGGTTGTGCAGTGACTGTTCAGTCTCGTGGGACATAGTAAAGAGAGTCGGACCGTCATCATCAGCTCAGCCTCAGTCATCAGGTACTCTTTCTCTTTTTGGGTGTTAATTCATTGTTGCATCTAAATATGTACATTACTTCTAAGTGGCTACAGCTTACAAAATATTTTAGATGGGGCGGAGGATCATCTCTTTTAGAATGGGTTGGGGGGCCTTGTAATATGGGTACAGGTAATAAAATACAAAATAAAAGGTCAACAGTCTGGGTTACGTGGCTGGGGAGATAATGAGTACTGCAAGGCTCAAACTTTGTTCACAGCCAAGTCCCTGGGGTGGCATGACTCTCATCAAAATTAGTCATTTTAATGGCAGCACTTTTCTTACACATGTATAGGAGCAAATACCTTGAAATTACATGAATGTGGCTGGCGGATGTGTCATACTATTCTGTAAAGGTGCACATACTGTATCATACTGCTGTGCAAAAGGTGCAAATACTGTTGTGTAAAGGTGCATAAGTCAAGATTATACTCTTGTCAAACCCACATATCAACCCAATTTTTATGTTTGCTTGCATGCATGTGCAAGAAACATGCTGTGGCAGCTTGGGAGAGAAGCGGGTTGTGGGCACTGTTGTGACCATTGCTACTACTGCTTTTGTGGGCTTGGCTGTGTGTCACCAATGCAAGCACACGCTGGTGGTGACACTAGTTTGCAAGTATGCCACCAACTTGAAATGATTTGGCCATCACAATCAGGGAGCATCTTGTCATTGCAGTGTCAGCCTCTCGCTCCATTCTGAATAGTTTTCGTGCAGATGAGAAGCTGATGCTGCGATGCTGCGTAGTCCCTGATTGTTGCAGCAAATGGTATTTTGTGGCATAATGTTATTCTTCCCTTGTGCAAAGGCTCCTGATTTCTCTTTCAACAGGCAGTGGACTAATTGGGTCTGGCAGTATCCTGGGAGGGGAGTAGACTGGCTTGGCGGTATCAGTACTGTGGGTAAACTGGCTCCGACACTACCGTGCATGGACATTGGCAGGTGTAAGCACTTTTCTTAGCTGCATACATTTCTCTGGGAGGAGGCAGCATTTCTGTTATTTTACCCTGCCCCAAGCTACTTTTGTTTGTGTCCCCCCCCCGAGGAGCATAACATAATGTGCGTTTTCCCAGCTGAAAGTGGATGGATGGTGAGGGTGTGTAAGTGAAGTGCAACATGGTGGGGGGGCATGGGCATCACTGGGTAGGCATGAGAGCCTGAGGACTACTGGACTCAAGTGGAGAGGAGACTGACAGGCCCGCTGCACCACCATGCATGCTGTAATTTAAATAATTTACTCAAGCCCACCCGACCCTTGGCATTGGCTGTGATGCTCATTTGCTCCAGTAGACCAACCTCACTGTTTTGATTGGTTGAGGGTGGTGAAGACATGGAATTGGATCCATGGGTTTTTCAAAATACTCTATCTTGGATCATGGTGTTGTCCATGGTGGCGGTCAGGCAGGCATGCACCGTATTCCGATCGGTCAACCTGTCCTTCAGGTGCTTTTTGAGGACCGAACTTCTAATCCTTTGGCACTGGTGGTGAATCATGATTTTTAGGGAGGATTGGAGGGGTGGATGGTGGCAGACAGAATGGTGCAGCATTATCATGGCATCATTTTCAAAGAGCCAACCAGGCCAGCTGAGGAGTCGGTTGGACACAGGAGGACAGGACAGTCAAGGCGAGCAAAGTCGCAAGGAGTCCTCCTCCTAGGACAAATCTTCTTAAACTCCTTCTCACTTCAATATCTATCTCCTGTCCTGACAATCACAGTCCCATTCCTGACCCATCTCAATCCATAACCTAGTGAGTCAACCAGTCACCGAGGATCAGCCTGTCTGTTTCATTTACCATCCAGGAGATACTGGGTACTTGAATTGGAGTTCAGAGCCACTGACTGCATTCTTGTCTCACTGAGATTATGTAAGTTTTATAATAAACTCGCTGAAAATTTGAATACATAGAAGAATGATAGTTGGGGGTGCAGGGGTAACTTAGTCAACTGTTGACCTAACAGAAATCGATAGGTTCCGGATAGAGTCTGATCTCCTGTCCCTGCCTGCCTGGTTTAGTTTCAAGGTACTTATTACCTATGGAGGGCTACACTTAGTACCTGTAAAACCACGCTGATAAGAGGGGGGAATCTAGATGGGGCAGTCTCCTGGCCCTGAGAGTTCGTGTGTCCCAGCAAAAGCAGACCAATATAAGAAGACATGGCCACAGAGTCTCTAGTCTAGTCACAGATGTGCCAGCTAACCACTTGGCCCAGTACTAACCCAGTGGCCCAGTGAGATACTAACAACAACAAAAATGGAAAGGGACCTGGGGGTAGTCATATCAGATGACCTAAAGGTGGGCAAGCAATGTGAGAGGGCAGCAAGGAGGGCTGAGGGGATACTGGGATGCATAGGGAGAGGCATCACCAGTAGAAAACAGGAAGTTATTATCCCTCTGTACAGACAGCTGGTGAGATCCCATCTGGAGTACTGCATGCAGTTCTGAGACCCAATCTCGCTAAAGACATAGACAGGATGGAAGCTGTCCAGAGGAAGGCAACTAAATGGTGCAGGGTCTGCACCGGAAGACATATGAAGAGAGACTTAAGGAGCTTAATATGTATAGCCTCGAGGAAAGGAGGGAGAGGGGGGACATGATAGAAACTTTCAAGTACCTCAAGGAATCAACAAAGTCCAAGAGGGTAGCATCTTTCCAAAAGAGATGTACAAGAAGAAGGGGTACAATTTGAAGATGGGGTGGCTCAGAGGTAATGTAAGGAAGTATTTTTTCACAGAGAGGGTTATGGATGCATGGAACAGCCTTCCGGAGGAGGTTGTGGAGTCAAAAACAGTGGTAGAATTCAAGCATACATGGGACAGTCATAAGGCAATTCCAGGGGTTGGGGGTAGGAAGAAGTAGGCTTCTGGTTAACTAGGATCTGCAGCCTATCCATTAGGTAGGAAAATGGGCAGACTGGGTGGGCCAAGCGGTCCTTATCTGCAGTCAAATTCTATGTTTCTATGTTACTGTACTGTAGGCAGACCAAGTTGCAACCCCTGGAAGCTCCTGTGTGAGCTACCTGAAAGAGGAATAAGCAAGCAAGCAAACCTCTTCAAGGGTGGGTGGTGGTGAGTCTGCAATCATGTATTGTTGCCCTTGCCCTGCCACTGTATACAGTATATATAAAAAAAATTAGATATGCAGGCTAATGGAATCTTATGGCACACTGTGTTTTACAAATGGAACCAAATCTTGTGGGTCCAACAAGAATACTGTTGGTAGTTTAAAATTTGTCATGAGAATGAGTGGTGGAAAAAGGTGTGACATCTCTCAGTTTGACTGGACCAGCCAAACTGAGAGATGTCACACTCTTTTCCACCACTCATGCTCATGACAAATTTTAAACTGCCCACAGCATTCTTTTATTGGACCCACAAGGTTTGGTTCCACAGCTTGTGAAATACAATGTGATGGAATGACTTGGATGCATCCAAGAATATGGATTATACGGCATATGGCAGTAAAGGGGGTAGTTTTGACTCATCTGTGTTTAAATCTATAGTAGTAAAAATGTAGTGTTTTACATGAAGATACCGAAAACGGTCCCTATTATCTTGGTATATTCTGTTCAGTGTTTCAAAGGTCGGCATTTGGCTTCCCTCATAAAACTGGAAAGAGTGTGCCAAGCCAGCATTTGTCCACTGCCTAAATTTATGGTCCAAGGTTGCGGGGGAGAAGGCTATGCAGTATGTGGGAAACTGAATCAATGATAGCCTAAGGCATAGGCCTGTTGCCAGACAAAATGTGCCAGAATCATATTAAGGTCCTGGTGGTGGCCAGCAAGGTCTCCCGACTTGAGGGAGTGGCTGGAGTCCCAAATAATTAAATATCTGGTGACAGGTCTAGCCTCTCCAACTCTAGATCTCCCCAGCTGGGCCAGGAAAGATGCCTTCCAATGCAGGATATGGCTTAAAAACCATTGTTAAGAGTCATCTTCAGACCACCACCATCTGTGACTGCCAGTAAGCTTCTTGTCCCAGTCCCCCCCTTGACAAAGGATATTCTGCAGCTTCTATCTCTCCACACTCCTCGCTCTGTTGCATTAAGCCTGTTCCCCTCATGCATCCTCTGTCTGTCATTAGCCTGACTCTTTGAGTCCCTGAACTTGTTGCCAAACCCTTTTATTACTTCCTTCAGTTGTTTGTGCTTCCTTTTTGCATTGGCTTGAGTGCATGCACAAGAAACATTTTGAGACTGTACAACTTTTTGGAGGTGTGTGACCTCCTGTCCAATGCAGGGTTCCTTCTAGCAGGTGTGACCATACCATACCAATGGATGGGTGAGTTGTCTATGACAGCAGTTCAGCTGCAGTGGGCTTCAGTTCAAAGAAAACCACCACTGCAATCAGTGGTGGTCAGGTGTTTGTGTATTTAGCATACTGATGTCACCCAATTTCTCCGGCCCTGGAACAGCCTTCAGCACGGGAACTTCACGGCTTGTAGTGAACTGCATGACTTTTGAGACGGTGACTCACAACTCCTTCTTGTCTTGTGTTTTTACAATGAAATGCAGTTCTCCATTTCGCTTTCAGTCATTTATTTGTTATAAGCAGTCATTGCCTATCTCTGGCTAGCTCTGTAAACTTAAATCTGATACCTAACCTTGATGGTCTTCTAAATCACTTTGGGTGATCAGCGTGCACACAGTCAAAAAAGTATTTTTTTCCACATTACGTATTCCTGGCATCAGTGCAACTGCTTGTATTCACTTTAGAATCTCCCTCCATAGCCACCAACTCCACATACCATGCCTCACATTATTTCAGTAGTAACACATTTTATATGACTTTTCTATATACAGTTGCTTGAGGAAGTATGTGCACTGACAGAAATGTCAATCAATCAATCACTTTATTTTACCAGGCATAAACACCATTGAGCAAGCTCATTTTCAAGGTGGTCCTGGGCATTAATACAATACAGTACACTTCATAAGATTACAATTACGGTGGACAACAATGCAAAAAAAAAGAAATGTCATTTTATTTGTGTATATTTACTCATTTTGCAAGAGGAAATACCATTTCTGTCAGCTAAGTAAGTCACTGTTGCAACATTGTTAAGAGCAATCCATACTTGCACTGACTGCAACATCAAGTCGTCCTTGACAGGTGCCTCTGACTCCTGACTGTAATCCCCACTCACCAGGAGACCTCTCTGTCAACTATATGCAGGCTCACCTTTTTCACAGAGAGGGTGGTGGACACATGGAACAGCCTTCCTGAGGAGGTTGTGGGGTCTAAAACTGTGGGAGAATTCAAGGATGCATAGGACAGACATAAGGCAATTCTTGTGGGGGGGTAGGAAGAAATAGGCTGTTGGTGAACTAGGGTCTGTAGCTTATCCTGTAGGTAGGGAAGTGGGCAGACTAAGTGGCCCAAGCAGTCCTTATCTGCCGTCAAAGTCTATGTTTCTATGTTTCACACTTCTCCTTCGGGTACTGGCTGGTGCTCTTCATGAGGCCTTTCCTTTTGTTCTTCTTCTTCAGTTGCCCGTTGGCCACTGAGGTTGCATGCACTGTTCACCATCTGGCAGCAGTTACTATTCTGCTTCGTGGTTTTCTTGGCTGGTGAACAGACAGCAACATATATTTAAAAAATACCTAACTATTGTGTCTGTTCATTGTGTCAACTCCCCCACCCCCATGTAGTGTATGATCACTCCTGTATCCAGTGGCTTTGCAGTTTAGTCTTGGCAGCAACATTGACTGGTGGCTCCCAGACCTGCACCTTGAAAGAGACAGTGAGTGCAAGGCACATATGTAATGCTGGAGTCCAGCATGTCTCCCGTTGACTGGGAGGGGATGTTGGCAGGTGTCAGTCATCAGTACAGGTCATTGTCCCCGAGGCAAAGTGTGCCACTCCCTAGAGAGTGACACTGCAATACTGAGTGCCACTTTTACTGCTACTTATCTGCAGCAGAAGTGCTGCACCATGCACATCCTGCCTTGGCTCCAGAGAGAGAGAGAGACTGACAGGCAGATGATAACAGGTGCAGTGTTTTCTCTGTCTCTCTCTCTCTCTCTTTATATATATATATATATATCTTTTGATCTCTGTTTTAGAATTGGGATGCCACAGGATACAGCAGGGCAGAGATCAGGTTACCACCTGTCCAATTCTCCCATGTCCTCCATGCATGCTCCTGCTTTTCCTTGAATGTGGTCAGAAGACTTTGGTACCCCCGTCCGTTGTGGGAGCGGGTGAGACAGCAACCAGAGAGCTATTCCCTTGCCTTCCATCTTCATAGATGGTCTAAATGAATGCACCAATGCATATAAAAGCACATTTAAAGAAAACAAACCCGGCACATCATTATATTTAATTATTTGGGAATCTAATTGTCTGGCTATGGGCTATAAACTTAATGTTACTTTTTTCCCTTTGAAGTGTGATGTATTTTATTTATCTACCTATTTAATTTTAATCAACCAATTTTGGCTACAACTGTGTTTTGCTTGTTTGTTTGCTTTGGGGGTGTTGTTGTTAATAAATTAATATTCTGGCAACGGCCACTCTGCCAAGTACACCAGCAATGTCCTGTGGCTCCACTCAAATGCCGTGGCTGGTCAAACAATAGTAGCAGGACACAGTAAACAGCACTTGGCAACAGGTTGGAGTAAAATACATATACTTTCATTCATCAATTTCATGAAAAGTACACTTATAGTTTACATGGCATCAAATGGCAGAGTGTGTAACAAAGAGTGTAACAAATGCTGGTTGTTTGACTAGCACTGGTGTTTGTTACATTGCCGTGTAAACTTAAGTGTGCTTTTTATGAATTTGATGCATTAAAGTATGTGTTGTTAAAGGAGATAGGAAATTATGTTGTGGTGATTATATCTGTTAGATAAATCATCCCTAGCAAAAAATGTCCATTGTGTGTCTTTTTTTCTTTAATAAATGTTTAAAAGCATACTTGTATGCTCATCTGATGGTGACATCACAGACTCCCGATACAGAATGCAGTCCTCTGTAACTGTTACAGTAGTTCAATTAAATGTTGATGCTACACACCATGTAAGTGTGTGCTGGGTCCAGTTAGAAAAAAATCAAACCTGCAAGGCGACCTCCCCACACACACACAACCGCTTGCATTTATTTCCATATGCCGGTAAATGTCTTATTGTAATCACCTCTGTACATTAATATTTTAATTATTGTTGTTATATCTTGCATAAATTGTCTGTTTGCCCTGACGTGGAGCCTTTGCAAAGAAGTCACTGACTCAAAGGTTGTAATTCCGAAACTTTAAATAAATAAATAAATAAATAAAAACAGATACATTCTTGTTTATTTTTAAATTGCTGTATACCGATTTTTATGACTGTAGTAGGCGGAGCCTGCAGACGTTTTGCATGTACAAAAGGAGCGATGTCATGTTTTCTGTCCATGGAACTGATAGAAAGTGTAAATGGTCTCCTTCACTATACCCTCCTCCAAGAAATGTTTTCTGCCCTCAAATAAATACGCTTTCATGTTAGTCAATGGTTGCAGTGCACTATTTTCTTTCTTAAGTGGGAGGTACAAGAACTGGAACCTGAGTTGTGGGAGGCAGCATTAGTGTTTTGGGGAGGTAAGATCCACCCCCACCTCCACTCAAGAAGCTCCTAAAGATCCACCCCACCTTTTTTTTGGTTCATGTGGGAGGGACATGAAGTGGATATATCATGCTGGAACAATTGACTATCAAAGCTGCCTGGGGCATCAGAACTTAAGCTTCAGAAGGAAAACCCTGAAACTGCATCCCTATACAGCACTTGTTTAAACAGCATTGGCTCAGCTTACATTCCTCTCCTGGTCACACATTTTCACAAACACATTCCAAGTGTTGGAAAGTCCTCCTGGTGGGTATATGGTGTTACTCAGACCTGTCCTCCAACCCTGCCCCCATCACCTTACTCTGTATTTTGCATCAGCTGAAACATGTCAGTACAGCAAGAGGCTGCAGTGTATATTTTTTACTGAGCTTGCAGTTTTAAAGGAGTAGTCCACAGTCCACTCAGAATTTGAAAAACATATGTTATGCAGAGTGTTTTGATTTGCATGTTAAGTCCTAGTGTGTCCCTCCCTCTGTCTGCTGTTTGGAGTTTTTCCTAAATTAGCCAATTAGCAGATACCTGAAAGTTAGCTTACTGGGGTTTCTGTAAGAAAACTCCTACTAAATTAAGCTCTAATTCACTGTTGCTGTTTTCTGTGTGTGTCAGGTCTAGCTTGCAGGAGTGTTTTAATTTTAAAACTTTTAATTTCATCAAACTATACACAACCATAAAAGCACAGAAATTGCCCAGATCATTAACACTATAATTAGTTAAGACGCTAGCTGTTTTCTTACAGAAAACCCACTCAGTTAGATTTCAAGCATCTGCTAAACTATAAATGAAGATACCAGCTTTCTATTAGGAAGAACTAGCATTCAGTACTGATTTTGGTCTGTGACATGATTTTTATTTTTTTTGTTTACAAATGAAATGTATGGTATGAAGCTGCAGCCTAGAAACTAAAAAATACTTTAAAGTCACTTTTTCTCCTGTGTGTGGTATAGCATGAAAACAACAGGATGACAGTGATTATTTCAGCTACACATTTGATCCCATTTTACAATGGTTCATTGCACTACACATTTAGTAGCTTACATTCCTCTCTTGGTCACACATTTTATGTTGGCTCATATCATAGCCAACATATTAGTGGTAGTAGCAATTTGGGCGCGTCACCGTTAGGCGAATGCAGACACGCATCAGAAGGTGCATCCCTCATTCCCCAATAAGCCTGCATGCCGTGCCACACCATGAATACATAATGTGGTGAGCACATCTAAGGAAAGGTCCACTGTAATGCGAGCAAAGCTTCCACACACAGTGGCACCTCATGACATGCTTGCCCTGATGAATAACTAAATAAACATGGCGGCACACTGCCTGCCATAATGCTGACTTCGGGAGTGCCCAGTTCCCCTGTCGGCATGCCCTAACCCAATGTATAAAGCAACGGGAGCCCACTCCCCATCAGCATCATGCACCCCCAATTTGTTATAGGCTGAGGGGTGCCCAATTCCTTGGCTCTTGCCCCCACTGCTAGGGGCCAACGGGTTCCCAATCCCCATCGGCCACAGCATCCCCCCAAAACACTTAGGTGGCACGCTGAGAGCCCACCCCAGCATGCCAAATCCCTTAAAAAAGAAAAACCATCCTGCAATGTTTTTTTTTTATCCCTGTGAAAGAAGAAAATGTTCCCTCGTGGTCTCCCTGCCTCCTCCCACAACCCACACCCACCATCTGTGCACCCTGCCTCCCCACACCCCTCTCACCCCCATACTTACCTCCAGAGTCTGGCATGACGATCTTGGGTGGACCAGTAACACATCTGCTCTCTTCAAAGCCGATCACGAACTGAAGAAATGCCAGTAAGCTGTATAATGGCATAAATAGGGTTTTTTCAACTTTGGTGCATATCTCGGCCATCTTTGGGAATTTTTGCACTAAATCTTCAACATGGGGTTATTGGGACCCCTCCTTATGAATTCAATCACTGTCATGGTGTTATTCTGTCCTGAAAGGTGATTTTGCAGTCACTGCGCAGAATCACCATTTGGGACCAAGTAACAAAACAACAGTGCCAATGTTCATGAGGGGGTATCTCAAAAAGCCTATGTTGCAAATTTGGTGAAAACAAATCCAAAAAATGGCTGTTTTATGAGCGTGTGTTGCGCTGTTTCCACGCACACTCATAACTTCATGAATTTGTAATATTTTCACTCCAGATTTTCAAAATTGACATTTTTCCACACCTCCTTATGAACAGTACAGCTGTCATTTGACACATTCTGGCAGAAATGTGTTTTCACATATCAGGCACAGAATAGTTTGATCACTGTGCAAAATCAGTTTTCAGGACAGTGAAAAATGATGGTGACACTGTTCATGAGCAGAGGTCCGAAAATGCCTATGTTGAAAATTTGGTGCTGAAAGTCCATAAAATGACTGTGTTACAAGTGTGCGTTGTGCAGTTTCCACGCACCCTTGTAACTTCACACATTTGCAATATTTTCATGCCAGATTTTCAACACTGGCATTTTTTCACACCTCCTTATGAACAGTACAGCTGTCATTTTTCACATCCTGCCCAAAATGTGTTTCCGCACCTGTGGTGTACAATGGCGTGGTCGCTGTGGGAAATCAACTTTTGAACTGATTAATAAAATCACAGTGCCACTGTTCATGAGGGGAGGTCCCAAAATGCCTATGTTGAAAATGTGGCTAAAAGCTCCCAAAAATAATCGGATTATGGATGTGTATTGTGCAGTTTCTATGCATGCTCATGACTTCACCAATTTTTTTCATATTTACACTCCAGATTTTCAACGTTGCCATTTTTATATGCCTCCTCATGAACAATACAGATGTCATTTTCCACATCCTGCTCAAAATGTGTTTTCACCCCAATGTCGAAAAATGGAATAGCCATTGTGCAAAACTACGTTTCAGCTAACAAACTTATAGTGCTGCTTTTCATGAGGTGGGCTCTGAAACAGCCCATGTTGAAAATTTGGAGTGAAAATATTAACACACGCCTACAGTGTTAGGGTTTCCAACTGTAACACCCCACCCTGTAGAGACTGACAGGCGTCAGGAGTGTGACTTGGGATCATCGGCTGTAATGCTCACTCCATTCCATCCCACCCCCTGCAGCCAGTGACAGGCATTGTGGTATGCCTTGCACTGTTCAGCCACAAAGTTCACCCCATTCTCCTGTTCTGCACCCACCTCAGCGTATTTCCTTATGCAATGGGGTAAGTATAATGTCCAAAGACCCCAAAGCACACCACGACACTTGTCATTGTCTACAGGGTAGGATGAGGTACAATGACATGAGTGTTATACCTGATGACCCGAATGCACACCCCAATGCCTATTGGTCTCTACAGGGTGAGGGTAGGGTTGTCGCCACTGCAATACTTCACTGCCATTCTTATTATGCATCTCTAACTCCAGCACTACCAATGCCAATGCCAGCAAGATAACATTCGGCATTGACAAATGCTGGTTACAAATACATTTCAAGAGATGGAAAGTCCTTCCTGGTGGGTATATGGTGTTATTCAGACCTGTCCTCCAACCCTGCCCCCACCACCTTACTCTGTATTTTGCATCAGCTGAAGCATGTCAGTACAGCAAGAGGATACAGTGTATATTTTTTTACTGAGCTTGCAGTTTTAAAGGAGTAGTCCACTCAGCATTTGCAAAAACATATGTTATGCAGAGTGTTTTGATTTGTTTGTTAAGTCCTAGTGTGTCCTTCCCTCTGTCTGCTATTAGCAGTTTTTCCTAAATTAGCCTATTAGCAGACACCTGAGAGCTACCTAACTGGGGTTTCTGTAAGAAAACTGCTACTAAATTAAGCTCTAATTCACTATGGTTGTTTTCTATGTGTGTCAGGTCTAGCCTGCAGGAATGTTCTAATTTTAAAACTTTTAATTTTATCAAACTATACACATCCATAAAAGCACAGAAATTGCCCAGATCATTAGTGCTATAATTAAGACTCTAGCTGTTTTCTTACAGAAAACCCACTCAGTTAGAATTCAAGTATTTGCTAAACTATAAATGTAGGTACCAACATTCTATTAGGCAGAACTAACTTTTAGTGCTTATTTTGCTCTGTGACATGATTTTCATTTTTTTTTACAAATGAAGTGTATGGCATGAAGCTGCAGCCTAGAAACTGCAAAATACTTTAAAGTCACTTTTTCTCCTGTGTGTGGTATAGCATGAAAACAACAGGATGGATGACAGTGACTATTTCAGCTACACATTTGATCCCAATTTACAATATTTGATCGCACTACACATTTAGTGTATCCTACTTTTTCAAATAATAAAACAAATATTCACCAACCTAAATAACTCACTCATATATATTTTTATACTTTATTAAAAAGATACTTCACATTTGTAACCCCCCAAAAATTGAAAATTATGTCAGAGCAAAATCAGCACTAACTGCCAGTTCTACCTATTAGAATAGAGGAAGCAGTATAGTGCGGTGGTCTAAGGCTCTGCACTGCACACCTGGTGTCCTGGGTTTGAATCCCATGGCCTCCACATGCATACTGTGTGTCCCTAAGCAAATCACTTAACTTCCTTGTGCTCCCAGGTCACACCTGTAAACAAGCTTTAGTGTGTCTCTCCTGCTAAAAAAAAAAAGAATATTGGTACCTACATTTACAATTTAGCAAATACTTTAGAGCTAGCTGAGTGAGTTTTCTATAAGAAAACTGATATAGTCTTTACTGATTATAGCAGTGATGATCTGGGGCAATTTCTGTTCTTTTTATTGTTGTGCATAGTTTGATGAAATTAAATTTTAAAGTGAAAACACATATTACTGCTAGCTAGATATGACACACCCAAAAAACACAAATAGTGAATTAGAGCTATTTAGTAGCTGTTTTCTTACAGAAACCCCAGTTAGGTAGCTCTCAGGCATCTGCTAAATTGTAACTAGAGATGCAGCAAATTTAAATTTCACTGGCAAAGTGAACGCGAAGAGGGCACTTTGCGTTGTCACGTCACCTCATGGAGTGGTCAGCATGAAATGCCCACTTCGCCTTGTTATTATTACTTTGCATTGTCATTCCACCTTAACGTGAAGTAAGATGGAGTGACAACAATATTGGCAGCCCCCCACACACACAGTCACTAAAATTAATGTGCATCCCCAAAATGCTACTGTCATCTTGACTCCAGAAAATTCCCCAGTGCTGATGAAGTAAAAAGAGTGCGTAACAAGAAATGTAAAGTCTCCCAGAATTAATGGCACACTCAGTCATCTGGGCAGTGGTCAGACATAGTCACCAGAATTAATGTTCATCCCCAAAATGCTACTGTCTTGTGTCCAGAAAATTCCCCAGTGCTGACCAAGTGAAATGAGAGTGTAACAAGACTTGCAAAGTCTCCCATCTTAGAGATGCATCAAATTTAAATTCTGCTGGTGAAGTGCCAGCAAAGTGGGTACTATGCGTTGTCACTTGACTATACAAAGTGGCCAGCATAAAATGCCCACTTCCCTCGTTATTGTGATTGTGACTTCTCATTGTCATTCCGCCTTAACCTGAAGTAAGGTAGAGTGACAACAATATTGGCAGCCCTCGGGCTCCCACACATCACATGGCTTACAGTACTGTAACTCACATGCTGTATAAGAACGCGAATGCCTACAGCTGTAGTTCCCCGATGGCAATGACCTGTATCACAAATAGAGATGCAACGAGTTTAAATTCCACCAGCAAAGTGCCCGCAAAGTGGGCACTTCACATTGTCACTCTGTGGCCAATGCAAAAGGCTCACTTCGCCTAGTAGTTATTACTTCGTGTTATCATTCCGCCTTAACTCGAAGTAAGGCGAAGTGACACCAATATTTGGCAGCCCTTCACACACACAGTCACCAAAATTAATGCGCATCCCCAAAATGCTCATGTCTTGTGTCCAGAAAACTCCCCAGTACTGACGAAGTGTAATGAGAACACAAGAAATGCAAAGTTTCCCAAAATTAATAGCACACACAGACATCATGCATTCAGTAGTCACACACAGTCACCAAAATTAATGTGCATCCCCAAAATGCTACTGAGAGCGTAACAAGAAATGCAAAGTCTCTCAGAATTAATGGTGCACTCTGTCATGTGTGCAGTGGTCACACACAGTCAACAGAATTAATTTATTTCCCCAAAATGCTACTGTCTTGTGTCCAGAAAATTACCTAGTGCTGACGAAGCGAAATGAGAGAGTAACAACAAATGCAAAGTCTCCCAGAATTAATGGTGCACTCTGTCATGTGTGCAGTGGTCACACACAGTCACCAGAATTAATGAGCATCCCAAAAATGCTACTGTCTTATGTCCAGAAAATTCCCCATTGTTGGACGTAGAAATGAGTGCGTAAGAAGAAATGCAAAGTCTCCCAGAATTAATGGTGTACTACAAATGCACAGACAGATTAAGATTGCGCTGCACACTCAAGACACAGATGCAAAGGCACAACAACATCTAACCAGTGCTCATAAGTCACAAATCCAAATCTGGAAAAGAATACCTTTTGCCGGTTGGGGGTAGTGCACAGCAATAACAGTCCACTACCAGTAAAGATACCACAAAGCAGTATAAAAAATTAATGCAGGTGTGGTGGATAGCAGGTTCACACTGCTGCAGTTACTCTGTGGCACAATAACAGGTGTCTTATTTAATGGCACGCATCGCACACACTCACACACACTACAAGTAATGCGTAGCAAATTGAAAACCTTTAGTAATATAACCAAATGTTTTAAACAAACTGAAATTATACACTGCTGCAACACAACAATCAGAAAAAAAATGTCAAGAATTACTGAAAATATTACTGTGCGTACATTAACACAGTTATACAAGAAAAATATAACCAAAACAGAAAAGACTGCCTTTTTCTCCCAGTTAATCTACCTACACCACAGATACGCCTCCCCAAAGCACACTTCACAGTACACAGACTGACTGTTCTAAATTAACATTCAAAATCCACACACAAACAATAAACACTCAATAATATGAGCACAGGAGGGTTTCCTATACTCGATGTAGTAAATTGTGAGCAAAAAATAGCTCAAAATACTTTTTAACAGCTTTTAGAGGATTTGAATTGCAGAGCTCTGAGAGGAGACTGTCGCCATCTTCCACTACATGCACTACACAGAACTGAGGCTGTGCAGAACAATCTAGAGTCCATGTGACCTACAATCCCATAAAGCACTGCAAAATTCTCCTTTGGAGCTCAAAACAAATGGAATAAGGAGAAGTAAGGCGAGTACACTGATTTCAATGTACTTCACCTTAAAATTGGTGGAGAAGTGGCTTGGGGAAAGCGGAATAATGCGAAGTCATTGTTTTCAATGGACTTTGCCTTCCTCATTATAACGCGTTACTCTGCGAATCACTTCACGGAGCGAATTTCAGCCACTTCACCCACCACTAATTGTAATTGTTGCCATTTGTGCTCACTGGGTAAGCACAGTTACAAAGCTCTACTGTTGTGAACTGATTTTAAAAAGCACAGCATATGATAAATCTCTGGCCTGGCTACATCACTGTCACATGAGACAGGGTGCATTGTAGGAGGCAAAAGGCAACAAACCTATTGTGACAGAGATCCCCAGGGGTCATAAAACTACCCTAAAGCTAGCAGCCTAATTTAGGAAAAACTCCTAATAGCAGACAGAGGGAAGGACACACTAGGACTTTACATGCAAATCAAAACACTCTGCATAACATGTGTTTTGCAAATTCTGGGTGGACTACTCCTCTAATTGAGCCATCCCCAATCTGTGTCCTTCCAAGAATCACTTTGAGGTGTGCATACCAGCATGTTTATTTCACTCTTATTTACAGCTTTACACCTTTATCAGTTTTTAATTGCAATTGTGTCTGAATGCTCCACCATGTAGCCTCCAGTCTCCCACTATACCTGCACACATTGCAGAACTGTTTCACTGCATGCAGGGAGATAGGAGGCTACCAGAACATATGCAGACAGTAGTGTGGAGCACGGGTGTAGGCTGCAATACTGCTGGGATGCCTCCATACCACAGTAACCTGACAGCTGTATGCACACCCCCCACCGGGTGTACCCCCATGTTCCAACCTAACCTACCTTTCTGTCTGCACTTGCCTCTCCAAGGGCCACCTTCTTTTGGTATCTGTGTACTGTCCTTGATTACTCTTCTCACTGTGCTGAGTGTTGGGAGTACCCTGCCTGCCCATGTGTAATGTGGCAGCAAAACTACCTGCAGAGCAGTGCCAGTAGTGATTACATACATTAGTGGAGCTCCTGAGTGCATCATGGAGCACTGCTGCGGTGGACAATAGACATGTTGCACTGTGTACAATGGAGCAGTGGGGAACACTGAAGGCAGTAGTTGAGGGTCTGCCTTCAGTCATGCAGCAGCAGTACATGAACGTCTGTTGTGCCCAGGTGCCCTACTACTGGCAGAACTGATGCCATGTCTCCACCCTCTCTCTCCCTCCTTCCCCTTCCCGCCCTCTCACTGACGTAGCCCCCGATTCCAACTTACAGATCTCCCCCTCCCTTGAACCTCTCTCTGTCATCTCCACAACATAAGTGTGTCTCATAACAGTGAAATATGGTTATTTACATAATATGACTGTGCATATACACAGTACTATATACACAGTACTCCATAGGACATGTAGGAGGACATCTTGAAATGCAGCTGTCATCACCGAGTGTGTCATGGATGTGCACTGCTACTACAGGATTGAGACCACACACACTATCGCACTCAGTGTGGACAGGCTGTAATGTTTTCAAACCATTATCAACACTGTTCACTGGCAGTGTGGACACACTGTAATGTTTACAGTCTGTTACAGTTTGAATCCATTACAGCTTTTTCAAGTGTAGTGTGGACAGGGCCTGCATGTCTATGTAATCATCTCTTTCCATCAATTGCATGTATTGCTATTTTACCTATTTCTAAAACAAACCTGTATATCACATTTGCCTGCACTCTGAGCGCATATTTATGAAACTGTGCATACTTGTACTCCACTTCTGCATAGACTTCATACTTTCCTAATATTCCCATTATCACAAGCATAACTACCTTGCCCTTATCAAAAGCGACCCCCTCTGAAAGTTACTATCACATTTTTTCTGCTAACAGTCCATCATCATTACACCTGACTTCCTGACATCAACACATTGCTTAAATATAACTTACATCACCTCATGGACAAAAACCCTGTTTCTCAAAAAAAACAAAAAAAACTCTGTAAATAATTCCAAGGCTGAACATATGCCAGCCATTACTTTTTCATATACTGCCACCTTCTGTACCATCATGGGGATTTGCAGGTTTCACATGATACTTTGCATTACTGGGGTATGTGCAATTGTGTTTTCTTTAAAATGTGGCTGTCTGGCCAATATCATCCAGGATAGCACATACATCAGTGGCATTTGCTCTGGGGTTCTTTTGTAAATTTACAGTGCTTCCTATTCCTTCCATTAAAATATACACCTCCATGTATTTTCCTAATAACGTGTAAGCCTTCCTTAGAACAGAAACTAAAACAAATTTTACTACTTATAAATCATTGTGTTGTTTCTCCATACCTCCTTAACAATGCCACACAACTTCACTAACTTCATTATGCAGCCGTGGTAGATCTGACCAGAATTTGTTGTTTTACTTATTCCCTATGCCTGTTACTCTTCCTTTGTTTTGTGTTAACAATCGATCACATGTGGAGAAAGTGCAAGAACCTCAGCAGAAAGTGTTTGCCCTCTTGACTGGTGTGAGTTTTTTGCACTTTTTCGGGTCACACAGCCGTGTAGTTATCACAATGCAAGCTCCATTTTATATACCATTTAAAGTAGTTGGGCATCCTATTCGAGTGGTCACTTACTGATAGTATTGTAGATACTTTTAGTTATTTGAGGAATCTAGTTTATAGTGACACCCCCTTCCCCTCATTGAGTGCTGACTTATAGCTCTGTAGCAGCATCAGTGTCCCCGGAAGGGAACTCCTGCATACTAGTATGCAGTTGATAGCTGCCGGTGGTCTTCATTACCCCTACTCTCTCCTGATGAAGTGGAGAATACGAGAGCCTCAGCACCGTCTTCGGCCAGCAAGCCACTTGTTTCTGTTCTAGTACCCGTTTCCCTCACCATGCAAACTGGCCAAAAGGGGAACAAAAGAACTTTCAAATTACAACTCCTTATTTGCTGCCCTAAACAGCAGATTATCTTGCTCCCTGGCCCCAAAGACATTTCAGGGTGGTGGTGGTGGGAATTGCAGACTCAACAAATAACTAAAAGACTCTACTGTATTATTAGTAATTATACCATAGACCTTGGACAGTGACCAATCAGATGGGCAGGCTGGCATTTTACCTGCATTGTAAATCTACCAATAATCACTGCAAAAAGTGCCAGCCAGCTGCATCTTTAAAAAAAACAATCCTACGCCAAAATCACAGAACACTGACTGCCATCTTGTGTTCCCACTAAGCAGAGACCATAAAACAGCAGCTCTGTCCATCAGGAAAACAAAACAAAATAAAAACACTGCTTTAATACTGACTGGCTTATTAAGATTATACCAAGTACTGCTTTTAAAATAATAAAAAGGCAGTATTGGTCAAATAAGCCACTCAGTGAATCTGAGTTATTGGGAGTTTACCACTGCTGGCGCAAATTTGCCCACTGGGCTGTGCCTGTGTGCAAAACCACTCCAGCCATGGTAACTCTAATAATCCACAACCTCGTGGCTTATTGCTTAAATACTTCATGATTGACATAGCCTCCCACCTCTCACCTCCTCAGTCAGCTGCCAAACAATATGAATACCTGAATAGTACTGTAAGTATGGCATTTAACTTGGACTACAGGAAGAGGGTAGGGTAGGGTAGGGTAGGGTAGGGTAGGGTAGGAGAAGTGGTGCCTGTCCTACACTGACACCTGGACTAGTGATTCATGACCCAGCACATGCTAACCGAGATGAGGCAGACAAACAGGAGCTGACGTTACCAACTTATAAGTATGTAGTTACTTTATTGGGATTCATAGTATCATTAGTTAGGATGCCCGACTACTTTAAATGGTATATAAAACAAAGCTTGCATCATGATAACTACACGTCTGTACCTGAAAAAGTGCAAGAAACTCACACCAGTGAACAGGATTAACACTTTCTGCTGAGGCTCTTGCACTTTCTCCACATGTGATCGATTGTTAACTCAAAACAAAGGAAGAGTAACTGGGATAGGGAATAACTAAAACAAAAATGGGTATTTAAAAATAAACAAGAATGTATCTGTTACAGGTGTATGGGAATAAATGTCAATGGTGGGGGTGGGGAGGCCGCCTTACAGGTTTGATTTTTTCAAACGGGACCCAGCACGCACTTACACGGTATGTAGCACCAACATTTAATTGAACTACTGTAACAGTAACAAAGGACTGCATTCTGTATCGGGAGTCTGTGATGTCAGCATACCAAGGCTTATCATGCGCTGATTCCCGATACAAAAAAAAAATGACCAGCTGATGGCCTGTTCCAACAGATGAGAGGAGCATACAAGTATGCTTTTCAACATTTACTAAAGAACAAAAGACACACAATGGCCATGTTTTGCTACTGATGATTTATTTAGCAGGTACAATCACCACTAAATAATTTCCTATCTCCTTTAAAGCATATGTTGCCCACATGCAATAGTGAAAAAATTGTTGGGCTGGCAGTATAGCCTAGAGATTAGCATAATGAGCTGTGAACTAGCTTGGTACATCTAGCAGACCAGACCTTGGTTTGAATCTTACAACCTCCACTTGCATACTGTGTGATTCTGAACATGTCACTTAACTACCCAGTGATCCCAGGTCACCCCTGAAAACAGGCACTTGTGTCTAGTGGGTCTTACCTGGTTACCAAAGACAAAAAATATATATATATTTTACCATTATTTAGCTGCCTTCATCTCATAGAAGTATACAGTGTCTGGTTTTAGGGAAATATAGATGTGCTCCCACTCATTCTATTTCTTTGTGTGTGTCTCTCACTGCTCCCAAATACTTCACCGCCCTGCCTCATACACACCAGTTAGTACACAGCTGTAGCTGCTCTCCTAATCCTAATCCAGTCCCTTCAGAAATAGTTTCAGAACCTCATACAAATGATATGTAAAACCTACCCAGGCAATGCTTTTATGGAGAGACTGACATTGGGGACCATTATTAAAAATAAAATCATTAAACCTGCCCAGACTGTGTATTTACTGAGGGACTGACACTAGTGACCAGGATTAATTCACTATTCTGTAGACAGTTCGCTATATGTAGTAAGTTCTGTAAGTGTTCTGTGATGGTAGCCAAACTGAGAAAGAAAAGTCAAAACTTTATAATCAGTAAAAAATGCCGTAGCTGTGAGGATTAACCAAATAATTCATAGCTCTTGAGAACAGAGAAGGTGTAATTACTTTGATGCTCAACTCACTCTGAGAACTGAAGTAAGTGGGATTAGTGCTGTAGACGGGCTGAAGTCTGATTGCAAAGTTTGGCTTTACTGGTACAGAATGGAGTGAGGAGCCTCTCAGCAGCAACCTATCAGAGCACTACACATGGCGAGCCATCAATTTGCAAAACAAAGGGGTATGTTAGGTGGATCATAAACATGGAGTAGACAATAGTAGCAGGGTTGGCAGTATGCCCCAACCCTCCCGAGCACGAGGAGACAGAGACTGAGGGAGGTAGAGGCAGTTTTTGCTGGCCTCCCTCTCATTTATTTTATTTATTTCAAAAGTTTCACTGAGAGACATGCTGAGTTGTAAGCAACTCATTCCAGATGCATCATGGGGGGAGAAGGTATATATATCAGCACTGTGAGAGAACAAGACTTTTTTAAGCAGTCTAGCCTATTTATTTATTTAGTTTTTTTGTTGATCAGGTAAGTGCACTAGACAAATTCTGTCTATTTTCAGGCATGACCCGGAGGAGGGGGATACAGGTGAATACTAACTGACCTTGAACAAGATTAAGCTGTTGGTGGGGGTTTCTAGTGAACAGGGGAAATTTGGCCAGGACATCAGGGAAACTTCCCCTACTCTCCAGTAGGGGGCCCTGGGACGGTTGGTGTGGTCCAAGTATGTCCCAGGTTTTGGAGGGTGAGGTCATGGAGCTGCAGTGTTCTGAAGACCCAGGATTTGCTGTACAATGTGCTGATGTCCCAGCAAAATTGCTGGTTTCTGCCAGTAATGTAACCTTGGTGTCAGATGAGGAGCAGCTCAGGTTGGAAACTGCTGTTGTTACTGTTATTGAGGATGATATTCTTGATGAGGAGAAAAATGTAAACAAGCTGCCTGCAGTCCTACACTACAAGCTGATATGGCAAAGAAAAGTTTGCTGGTCGCCACTGCGGATGTGTACCGCCTATACATGCTGAGTCAGCGGGTTCTGAGTCGGATTAGTTTTCCTTCCCTTCACCGCATGACTCCACCTGGTCTCCGGAGTTGGCGCTCTAGTGCAGGGTTGGTGAAGGACCAGAGGAGGTGGGTTCCTGACCCCAGTTTCCCTTTCTGGAGGGGTCTGTGTGCCTCAGAAAGACATTGTTTCCAGTGCTCGGGAGGAGAGTCGGATAGAACGAGCTGCTGTGGCTGAGCTCCAACCACCCATAGCTGCAGAGGGAATTCGTGCGGCTCCTAGTCATTCAGGAACTGCATTCAGATGCCACTGCTAGGGCAGTGGGGGAGACTCTACATACCTTTGACAACAGCCTTGGACATAACCCTGTAATGCCCTCCTGCTGAGGAGGGTGCCAGACAACAGTCGGAGCTCCCAGGTATGTCTTCTGCTTCTCATTCTAGGGGCCTAGATGTGATTTTGAAGCTTGATGATTCAACTGGGGGTCCCCATAAAGCACAAGCTTCATATGTTTCTTTATTTAAAAATCCTAGATACCTCCATGGAAATGTTTTGTTGCAAGGATTTACTATAGAGGGGCCTGGAATTACCCCTGATCGGATTTATGTTGGCAAATGCCTCATTATAGAATCATTGAGATTTAAGCCCTCTGATGTGTATGCATTTATCCATACCTCTGAGACCACAACTTGATGCTTCTTTTGCTCACCTGGGTTGTTAGATAAATTTTGGGCAGCTTACTATGAGGTCCGCTCCAACCTGTTTGGAAGCCCTTTGTAGTTATACCTTTACTAGACCCACGGCCAAAGTGATTACCATCCTGTTCAGGAATGAGGGGTGAATGTCCTGACATTATATATTGGTTAGAAAACACTGTACGATGAATGGCATCCTCATGCTTTAATAGATGATAATGGATTTTGGACAGGGGCTGGAAGTTCACTGCTGGTTAAGGATGACTGAGGAGGGTATTCAACATCTTCCCAATTGCTTTTATATTGGAAGAGATAGAGGATCTTGTTCTATCTTGGGCAGCCTCATTCTTGTTATCAATGCGGATAGTTGTCCCATTTGAATTCAGACTGTGACCAGCTCAAATGCTTGGCATGTGGTACCTTGGGGTACACAGCCTCAACTTGTACAATCCCAATTGTAATTTATGTGGCGATGATTCACATGCTTTCAGTACATGTCCTTGGGCAGCTCACAATTCAGCGGATTATATGGAACATGACTTCTATATTAATAAGTCTGCTAATGCTAAATCAGCAGACTCTGGTCCAATCGAACCCAATAGAGGTGATTTTCATGGTTTCCCTGATGCAGTATACAGCCAGCGTACACCAACACACCAGGAACCTGGATTCCAGGAATCTTCCAAGCCACCTCCCCCTGGTCCCCCACTCCACCCTAGTTCTTCTTCTGTTCCACTCACGGTTTCATCTCCCCTCTCGGGTGAAGTACCCAATGAGCCGGAGACTGTAGCATCTTTAGAATTTCAACCTGTTCGAACAAGATCACGATCTACTAAACGGATTGAGGACAAACACCTTCTCCCAGTCCCTGTAGAAAACCAATATGAACCTTTGCAGTCTTGGGGGGACATTATGGAGGATGAGGATCAAGATTTGCCCTTGACGCCCTCACTACCAGATTCGGCAGTTGCCCCCCTTCAAGAACAGAGAACTCAGTGGAGGGAGTTAAAAAGGACCACAAGGTCTCAAAGAAGAAATGATTTCTGATTTCTTTTCCTTGCTTTTTTTTTTTTTTTCTTTTTCTTATGAATACTGTTTTATTTTCACTAGCAAGTCTCAATGTTAACAGTATTAGATCAGACTATAAAGAAAGGCAATGTTTTTACTTTACAATCTTTAGATTATGATGTTTATTTTTACAGGATGTTCGTTGTATTCTACACATGATATGGATTAAGCCACGAAAGAGTGGTTTGTGGGCCCCTCTTATTGGTCTTTAGGCCAAGATTTATGTTCCAGTTTGGGATTTTGTTTCCAATCACAAGGTTTTTTTATTCAAAAGCTGGTAGACCTTGAGCCAGGAAGAGTGATGTTATTGGATTTGATTTGGCAAGAGGTGAACTATAGATTGATCAATATATATGCTCCTCAACAGAAAGCGGCTAGGGTGCAATTATTGAAAAAAATTAAGCCTTATTTATTAACTTCTAGCATAGTTATTTGTGAGGGAGACTTTAATTCTAATCTTCAGGGAAGGTGTACTGTGATGTGCGTGAGCTCAGACCTCTTATTCAGGAGTTGGGTCTTATGGATGTATTTGCACAGAACCCACAATATACCTTTTCAAAAGGAAAACTGACATCTCGGATTGGTTATTGGTTGTGTTCTCTGAATGTTAGGGAATATGAGGGGAGGGTGATACCGGTAGAAACCTCAGACCATAACTTAATTGGCTTACACATAAATTTGAGTCTGAGGTTTTTGAATGGACCTGGAGTATGGAGGGCAAATGTATGTTTATTGTCACAATCAGTGTTTAGTAGAGGTTTTGTAGATATGATAGCTGATAGATGTACTGTTTGTTTTCTTTATCAATCTCTGATTGATTGGTGGACGGATACAAAGGAATGTGTCAGAATGTTTTTTAAAACTCATTCTAGATTTGTTTCGGATGCCCGTCATCACCAATCTGCTAGCTTACGGAAAGAATTATACTCCCTATTTTCCTTACCATGAGATTTTAGGGGTGCATATGAAGAACGTATACGGGACTTAAAATATCAGTTGACACAAGTCCAATATGACAGGCAGAAATCATTGGAATTTGAACAGAAATTTGGGGTACAGGGGAATAAAAGCAGAGTTAATACTTACGAGGCTTGTAGGTCTAGAATGTAGAATAAACAGATACATAGCCTTATTAATAAACAAGGTCTGAGCATTCAGGGGTCACCAGATATTTTGTCATGTGTAGCAGACTATGTTAAACAATCTTTTGAAATACCATTTGAAAAACTCCTGATATGGCCCTGTTGCTACAAGCAGCAGCGTTACCTGTTTTAACGCATGTACAGCAAATGGATTTATTACAACCTTTCACGTTAGAGGAACTGCATGTGGTGATAGGTGCTTTGAAAGATATGATTGCACCTGGTTCGGATGGTTTACCCCTTGAAATTTATAAAAAATTGTGGGTTTTGATACCAGATTATTTGTTGTCTGTCTTAAATGCCTTTTTGACGGAAGATCGGCTTGCTGCTCAGATGTATGAAGGTATGATGATCTTTTTGAATAAAAAAGGAGATAAAAAGGATCTTAATAATTGGAGACCTATTACTTTATTAAATTCTGATTTCAAGATTTTTGCGAAATTATTAGGTAATAGGATACAAAACTCTACCTGTTTTAATCCATCAATCTCAATATTGCTCTATTCCTGGCAGATCCATTCAGGATGCTTTGATTGTGTTACGTGAATTATTTTCTTGGGGCAACTAGGTCATTATAGGGTGCTTTTGTTCAGTTTTGATCAGACTAAAGCTTTTGATTGTGTTTCTCATGAGTTCTTTGGTTGACCCTTAGGTCATATGGTTTTCCTTCTATTTTATCAGTTGGCTGTGTATGTGTTATTCTTTGGCTTATGTTAGACCATATATTAATGGATGGCTTGGGGATTTATGTTACATATACAGAGGGGTTAGACAAGGTTGTCCCCTGAGCCCCTTATTATTTGCATTGAGTTTAGACCCCATCATTTGCATTTTGCAAAAATCTCCATTACTACCAGGCATAGGAGGGCCAGGTCTGAATGACAATAAGACATTAGTTATAGTGATGATTTATGTGTAGTAGTCCCATCACAAAGTACTGGTCGATTGTTATGTTGAGTCCTTCCTGTTTTTTTGCACTGTATTGGTTCTAGTTTAAATTTTAGTAAGAGCATTTGTTTGAATTTACTGGTATTTCAGGTTGGGGATTCACAGCTGGGAGGTGTCCGGGTTGCAGACTCTCTGCAGAAGATTTTAGGGTTGTTTTTTGGAGGTTAGGACACGGCACAATATAATTGGGAACGCCAAATAAATGTAGGGAGAGAGAAAAGGTGAGTAGATGGAATAAATGGTCCATGGGGAAAAAAGAGGGTTTATTTAATCAAGACTTTTCTTGCCCCTATTTTTATTTTTTATATTAGCCATATTTTCCCCTACCTAGATGATTTTTGTGCCTATTTTGAGCATTTTTTTACTTGCTTCTGGGGAGTAGACTAAACCCTATTAAAAGGAATGTCTTATATTTGGACTATAAATGGGGGTGGGGTTCGTATGATTCAACCTGTGGTTTTCTTTTTTTTCAATTTTTGTTTACACTAATCTGAAGCCAATTTGTCAGCAGGTAGACAATGTATGGGTATGGATGGTGACTGGACAATAGAGGGCATCCTGCAGGAATAGCAGGCCGAGTGTTTCTTCCAAAAAACAGTAGGAAATATGTGTTATCCCAGAATGGTATTTGGTATTTGACCTGTTAAAATCTTGGAAGATTTTGAGCCGAATGGTTTTAGAGTTCCTGCAAAACAACTCTATCATACAATAATAAGCTCCTTTTTAACAGAAACTGTGTTCCCAGATTTCAATGATTTAGAGAGAAGAAGACTGAGAGCATTTAACTAATAGTAGGATACCTATTTTAATGTGGAATATTACCTGGTTGGAGTTCATGGGAAAATAAATACAAGGGGAATCACAAACATAAGTAAATTATGGATAGGTTTTGTTTTCGGAGACACGCATACAGAGATTGAATCCTTATGTCATTTATACTTTGATTGCCCTTATATTGTTCAATTTTGGTTTATTTGGAACGTAACATTGGAACCACGTGGAAATGGTGGGATTCCAGGTCCTTGTTTTTGGTATCGCTCCAGCAGCTTGGGATAAATATAATTCTAGTACCTTAAATTTGATAGCAGTCATTCTTTTATATTGGATCTGGCAAGTCCGTGTTGTTTCTTTTTCAACAAAAATATGTGTCTCCTATTGACTTATATGAGAAAATTAAGAGTAATATAGACCGTATCAAGGAAGGTGAGAGGAAAATCATTTAAAAGGGTATGTGGGAAAGATATTGGGATTTTTGGTGAATATGGGGGTCGGAGATTTTTTTGGGTTCAATCATGAATTGTTTACTGTTTTTCTTGTCTTGCATATTCAATTTCAGTATGAGCATTCCCATTGTTGTAGTTCTTTTTATGGTATCCACTTAGATTAGGTTTTCAGTTTGATTTTTTTTTTACCCCTTTCAGGTCATTCTTTTTTTTGGTCTCATACAGATGTACACTAATACGTCTGCCTTGATTTTTTTCTTTCCTGTTGGAATTTTTTTTACAGGTCTCTGTCTACTGTTGCTTTGTTGTATTATGTTTACTGTCTTATTTCCTTTATATGACTATTTTTTGTTTTATTATTTTGGTAGGGTGGGATAGGATTTCTGTTTTTAAGGGTTGGATGGTTTCTTCTTAGTTGTATGATTGCTTTATGGTTCCTTTTTTTAACATATTTTGTATGTAGTCTGTTTATTTGTTCTGAGTGAAACATAGAAACATAGACTTTGACGGCAGATAAGAACCACTTGGCCCACCCAGTCTGCCCATTTCCCTACCTATTAGATAAGCTGCAGATTCTAGTTAACCAACAGCCTACTTCCTGCAATCCCCCACTATAATTGCCTTATGTCTGTCCCATGCATGTTTGAATTCCCAACTGTTTTAGACCCCACAACCTCTCCAGGAAGGTGGTTCCATGCGTCCACCACTCTCTCCGTGAAAAATAATTTCCTCACATTACCCCTGAGCCATCCCCCCTAACTTTAAATTGTGCCCCTTGTTCTTACACATCTGTTTTTCTGAAAGATGCTACCCTCCTGGACTTTGTTGATTCCTTGAGGTACTTAAAAGTTTCTATTATGTCCCCATCCCTGCTTTCATCAAGGGTATACATATTAAGCTCTCTCAGTGCATTTTGCTATGATTTTAATAAACATTTCTCCTTTTTCGATAAGTGCCATGGGATCTTTAACTTCCACCTGAACTACCACCAGAACAGGCAGATGGGACCACGGTTTAATGTCTCATACAAAGACAGCACTTCAGGAGTGCAGCACTGCCCTCATGCTGCACTACAATGTCAGTAATGGGAATTAACCTAAGTGCCTGGTGTGGGGATAGAACCCACAGCCTTCAGATCTCCTGGCCTTAGAGGTGAGTGTGCTACCTGCTAAGCCATTGACACTGATGTTACTGAGTAAGTTACTGACTGCCTGCACACTGATTCCACTGGCAGCCCCATGGAAAGTTATATGAATGGGTTCTGACAGAAATACCTTAACACTAGCCCCACATCACCAGACCACCACTGGTTGATAGAGAGACTGACAGAGTGAGAGAAGACATCTAGCACATAGAGTAAAAAAATCACTAATTCTTCAGGAGTGATGTAATGATTTTTTGAGTTTGCTTGCACAGCTTGCCGCCACCTCACCCCCCCATGAAAGCCGATGGGGGTGGCTAATCCTATCGGCATGCCCCGGACCCAGTTAATTTGCCAACAGGGAGCAAATTCTCTGTCAGCATAATGCCTCCCCATTTGTTGGTGGGTGCTGGCGCCCAATCCCCTGGCATCTGCTGCACCCTCCCAAAACAGTCTTTTGCCAAAGGGGCCCAATCCCCATCGGCTTCAGTCCCCCTTCCTAGTTTAATTTGCCAACAGGGAAGCCCAATCCCCATCAGCATAATGGCCCCAGAGTCATGCTTTGCCTGTGCCAAGGGGTGCCCAATCCCCCTCGGCATCATGCACCCACCTGCCCGTTTCTGTGCCAATGGGGGGCCCAATCCCCATCGGCTGGGGTCCCCCTCCCTACAAATGCCAGTGGCACACTGGGATCCCACCTCAGTGCACCAAACACCCCTGTAAAAAAAGAAAACTGAACCACATTGTCTGTGTTTTTTTACCTGTAAACAAAAACAGTCCCTCAAATTCTCTGCTACTCCTCCCCCAACCCACGCCCACCCTCTGTGTACTCTATCTCCCCTCACCCCATACTTACCTCCGGAGCCTGGCGCGATGATCTTCAGTGGATCGGGAACACATCTGCACTCTTCAAAGCTGACCACAAACTGAAGAAATGCCGGTAAGCTGTATAATGGCATTTATGGGTTTTTTTTCAACTTTGGTGCATATCTCAGGCATTTTGGGGAATTTTTGCACCAAATTTTCAACATGAGGTTATTGGGACCCCTCCTCATGAATGCCATCACTGTAATGGCGTCACTGCATGGAGTCACCTTTCAGGACCGATTAATGAAACAACAGGACCACTGTTTGTGAGGTGGGCTCTCAAAAAGCCTATGTTGCAAATTTGGTGAAAAAAATCCCCAAAATGACTGTTTTATGAGCTGAGCGTGCATTATGCAGTTGCCATGCATGCTCGTAACTTCGCAAATTTACAATATTTTCACTCCAGATTTTCAACATTGGCATTTTCCACACCTCCTTATGAACAGTACAGCTGTCATTTTTCTCATCCTGGCCGAAATGTATTTTTGCACTTCCAACGCAGAATAGCGCAGTCACTGTGGGAAGTCAGTGTTTGGGATAGATTAAAAAAAATCACAGTGACACTGTTCATGAGCAGAGATGCTACAATGCCTATGTTGAAAATTTGGTGGCAAACCTCCATGAAATGACTGTGTTATGATCGTACGTTGTGCAGTTTCCACGCACCCTCAATTTAACGCATTTGTAATATTTTCACTCCAGATTTTCAACATTGGCATTTTTTCACACCTCCTTATGAAAAGTACAGCTGTCATTTTTCATATCCTGCTCTAAATATGCATTTACACATCTGGCGCAGAATAGCACAGTTGTTGTGGGAAATCAATATTCGGGACTGATTAGCAAAATCATAGTGACACTGTTCATGAACCGAGGTCACAAAATGCCTATGTAGAAAATTTGGTGAAAAAATTCTACTGCATGACTGTGTTTCGCACATGCATTGCGCAGTTTCCAAGTAAGCCTGGAAGTTCAAGTATTTTTAATATTTTCACTACAGATTTTCAACATTGCCATCTCTTCACATATCCCTATGAATGGTACAGCTGTCATTCTTCACATCCTGCTTGATCTGTTTTCTGTACATCTGGTGCAGAATGGCACCATCACTGTGGAACTCAAAGTTCAGGACACGTAAACAAAATCACAGTGCCACTGTTCATGAGAAGAGGTCCCAAATGCTTTCATGAGGTGAGGGTCTCAAAAGGCCATGTTGAAAATTTGTAGTAAATACTAACAAATGCCCGGGCGTTAGGGTTTCTAACCATAACGCCCCACCCTGTACAGACTGACAGGCATCAGTGGTGCGCCTTGACTGCCGACTATAATGCTCACACCATTCCATCCCCATCCCACAGCCCTGTAGCCAGTGACAGGCATCGAGATGTGCCTTGGACTCTTCAGCACCAGAGTTCACCCATTCTCCTATACTGCACCCATTTCAGTGTATGTCCTATGGAATGGGATGACTGTAAAGCCGAACACCCCAAGGCACACCTCAACATGTTTTGGTGTCTGCAGGGTAGGGTGAAGTGAAATGGCATGAACGTTATGGTGACAACCCAAACACATACCTCAATGCCTGTCCGTCTCTGCAGGGTGAAGGTGGGGTTGGTGTGAAGTTCAATACTCCACTGCCATTCCCATTCTGCATCTCTCTAACTCCTGCATTTCCAATGCTAATACCAGCAAGCAAACATTCGGCATTGACAAATGGTTGTTTTTCTCCTTTCTACCTTGTAAATATGAAAACTGGTTTCTTGGTTGGTTTATTTATGTACTGTATATACTGTCTTGTATGAGTTTGCAATAAAACAAATTCCCCATCTTTTTCTAGAAGTGCCATGGGATCTTTAACATCCACCTGAACTACCACCAGGACAGGCAGATGGGACCTCAGTTTAACATCTCATCCAAAGGACGGCACCTCAGGAGTGCAGCACCTCCTCATGCTGCACTTCAGTGTCAGTATTGGGATTTAACCTTAGTGCTTGGTGAGGGATTTATAATGGCTTTATAAGCTGCAAAACATTATGTGCAGTAATAATTTTCATCACCCTTTGGACATCCCTGTTAGTGAGGGGGCAAGAGTCGGAGTTCTTGTAAATGTCCATAGCGATGAATACTAAAGAAAGAAGTAATATGAGAAAATATATGAAATAAAGTAGATGAGTTTTTTGTTCAAGGATAATTAAATATGAACATATGAACATATGAAATGTGCCAGCAGAAACAGACCATCCAGTCTATCTAAGTCTCGTGAGTGTGCAGCTAGCACCCCTAGTTTGCAGCTGCCCACCCCTCCCTTTGCTATCCCACTGCCACCCCCACCTCCCCACTCTCACTCTCCTGTGCCATGCCCTTTAAAGCTGTTCATAGATTTACATGATACCATCCATTCTGGTAGTGCATTCCATTTTGCTACCACCTCTCTGTGAAATAGTGTCCCTCATTTCCTCCTAAATCTTCCCCTCTATTCTCAGCCTGTGCCCCTGGTGTCCCTCCCCTCTTAGCTTCAAGACCCCATCTGCCCCATCCTTACTCATCCCCTTCAGATACTTGAATGTCTCTATCATGTCCCCCTCCTTCTATCCTCCAGGGTGTACATATTCAGGTCTCTCAGCCTGCTCTCATAGTCTCACCCTCCATTTTGCATATCATCTTTGTTGCCCTCCTCTGCGCCCCTCCAGTAACTTGATATCACACTTTAGGCATGGTCTCCAAACTGCACACAATACTCTAAGTGCGGCCTTACCAGTGGCCTGCAGAGGGGCAAGATCACCTCTTCACCTGGATGAAAACCCTCACTTTGCACCCCCAGAATTTTGTTTGCTTTTGCAGCTGCTTTCCTGCACTGGGCAGTGTTGTTCATGGTCCCTGTTATCATTACCCCTAGGTCCTTCTCCTCCTCAGTGATCCCCAGCTTACCCCCCCCCAGCCAGTATTCTCTCCTTGGGTTGTTCGCCCTGAAGTGCATACCCTTACACTTCTTTGCATTGAACCCCAGCTGCCACCTCTCTGACTACTCCTCTAGCTTGCTTAGGTCCCCCTGCAGCTGTTTCCATCCCTCCCCTCCATCCACCACTGCTCTGATTTTGGTGTCATCAGCAAACAGACTTACCTTGCTCACCACCCCATGTGCAATGTCTCATATGAAGAGCCCAAATAATACTGGCCCCAGCACAGAGCCCTGTGGCACCCCACTCATCACCGGCCTTGGAGTTGAGAGATTCCCTTTCACCACCACCTGTTGTAGCCTCCCACTCAGCCAACTTATAATCCAGTTTGTCATTTTACCCCTACCCCTACACCAGTTAGTTTCCCATGCTGCCCATGAGGCAACGAATCGAAGGCCTTGCTGAAGTCCAAGTAAAGAACATCCACAGCATGACCCTTACCCAGTTGACCTGTTACCTAGTCATAATATTGTATGAGGTTGATTTGACAAGATTTCCCTGAAACAAACCCATGCTGCCTCGTATCCTGGAGGCCATTGTCCTCCAGGTACAACACCACTCTTTCCTTTAGTACTGTTTCCATGAGTTTGCACTCTATGGAGGTGAGACTTACCGGATGATAATTACCCAGTTCTTCTCTTGGTCCTCTCTTGTGTAATGGTACTACATGTGCCATCCTCCAGTCCAGTGGCACACATCCCAACTCCAATGAGGTGCTGTACAGATCTGCCAGTGGCTCCACCAACACCTCCATCATCTCCCTCAGCACCCTGGGGTGGATACCATCTGGTCCTGGTGCCTTGTCTACCTTCAGTGCCCTCAGTCCCTCTAGGACTCTACTTGGCTCAATTCTTCCATCTGTCACCTCCTCTAACCCCTTTCCCCACCCTCCCAGCAAATGGTGGTAGCAATCCCCCCTTTTCTTCCATGAACACTGAGCAAAAGTATTCATTTAGTGCTTCTGCCTGCTCCTCCCCCTGTATCATCCACTCGCTACCACTTTTTATCCTCACTATTGTCTCCTTGCACTTCCTTTTCTCCCTGATGTATCTGAAAAAGTCTTTCTCCCCCCCATTAATTCCCTGCATTAATCTCAACTGCCCCTGGACCTTGGCTTCTCTCACTTTTCTGGTCACCTCCCTGGGCCATCTTGCATATTCCTCCCTGTCCACTTCCTTCCCTGTCCCCCTATACCTCTGGTGCGCCTCTAGTTTTGCTCTCACCACCTCCACTACCTTGCTGTTCAACCAGCATGGTTTTCTTGCTCTGCTACTCTTACTCTGTGTCTTGGTGCAGGCTTCTGTTGCCTCTGTAATCCCCCATTTAATAATATCCCATTTCTGCTCCATGTCCACCTCCTGCCTTATGCCCTCCAGTTTCCCTTTCAGTACTTCCTGCATCCTCCCAAAGTCTGCCCCCCTGAAGTTTACCACTCGAGAAACTGATTTCTCTGGCTCCACGCACATCGTGATATTAAACCACACCGTTTGGTGATCGCTGTTGGCTAGTGGGTCCTTCACCTTTATTTCCCTTACTGCCTCCCCATTCTACAATACCAGATCTAAAGTGTTCTTTAGCTTAGTAGGCACACTAACCAACTGTGTCAGGAGACCCTCCTGGATCATGTCCAGGAGCACTTGCTCCCTAGCACTGGAGGTGACCAGATTGTTTCAGTCAACCCCAGCAGTTAAAAATCCCCACGATGATCACCTTCCTTTCTACATACCTTTTGATTTGTCCCGCTAATTCCCTGTCAAGCTCCTCAGACTGTAACCATGGCCTGTATACCACCCTAAACCTCAGTTTCCTACCCCTTGAGTCTAGGAGCTGCAACCAGATTGCCTCTGTTCTTCTTCTTCCCCCTCATCCGTTGTGCATTTGATCCCATACCTCACATAGACTGCCACCCCACCCCACCCCCTCCCTCCTCCCTCCTTATGGTCCTTTCTGTATAATTTGTATCCTGGGATTGCCAGATATGAGTCCTGGTGCTCAGTTGCCCACATTTCAGTGACAGCTGAAGTATCCGCCCTCCACACTATTAAGAGTGCCTGTAGCTCAGCTGATTCTTTGCCTAAACATCTTGCATTCAGCGAGACCACCTTCCATCCTGCCCCCTTCCCTTCACTGGCCTCCATCTCCTCCCTTCTACTCCATCCCTTTTCAGCCACCCCAAGTCCTTCCCTGCTGGCCTGGAGGGTAGACTATGACTCTGCTCTATTGGATGCCTGCCTACCTGCTGTCCACTTGCCACCCTGCCATCTAGTTTATAGCCACCTTTGTCACAATATACCTCCCCAGTCTTTGCTTTAATACCTCCTTCCCCTCTCCACTCAGGTGCAGCCTATCCCTTGCAAACAGATTGTTATTATCCCAGGTATGCCCCATATGGAATAATGGCTGGGTAGGGGGTTATAACGAGAATTTCACACACACCTAAAGTATGGGATGCCACATAAACCCTGAGAGCAAAGCTCAAGGGGTTTATAAAGGCATCCACATTCAAGAATGTGTAAAATCTGTGTTTTACACACTATTTCAGTTTTATTTTATATAATTGTTGGAAGTGTTTTTACACAGCAATTATACAAAATAAAGATACATCTTTTTTTTTTTTTTTTTTTATTTTGGTAGTTTAACTAGGTGAGACACACAAGCTGAAAGCTTTTTTAGGTGCAACCTGACCATCTGTCAAGATATATCAAGTGCAAGTTGTGGTAAAGTGTTCAGTGGTAAGTTATGGTGGCTGGTGGCTGAGGAAGGAGATACCAGAGGCTGGCACATGCGTGGAGCGTGGGAAACCCGATGTGTGTTTGCCGTTATAACCAGCTGGGTATAATGGCAATTTATAACCAGGTTTCCCTTAGGGAAAAAACGCTTTCCAGCAATTATATAAAATAAAGGTTGGGTAGGTGTGTAAAATTTGAGTTTTACACAGCTACCCAGCCTTTGTTTTATATAATTGCTGGGATGCATTTTTTTATTTTAAATGCAGTTAGTTAGTAGATGCAGTCCATGACACAGTAAGTTACTTTTTTTCCATTCAACTTACTGCCAAGTATGAGTTATGTGAAGTGTCCGTGTGTTATGGTAGCTGGACGGTTGAGGAAGGAAACACAGAGGCTGGTGCATGCGATTGTTGGAAACCCGGTGCGTGTTTGCGTTACAACTAGCTGGTTATAATGGCAAATTATAACCATGTTTCTCAGGGAAAGAATGCTAACCAATAATTATGAGATTATTGCAAATAATTGCATATCAGTAGTTCAGGATATCATTCATCACACTCAAGTATATTACCTGGAAACAAGCTTCAGCTCAGTGTGCCTTTCCCAGTTACCAGTCTTCAATAAATAAATACATAGAAACATAGAATTTGTTTACAGAAAAGGACCACTTGGCCCACCCAGTCTGAACAGATGGTTCCTGCCTATTCTGCCTCTGCAGACCCTAACTGGTCTCCTGCAGCCCTCCCTGAAACTCACTAATATTCCCTTATGACTATCCCATGCATGCTTGAAGCCCCTTATACTTTTCACCTCCAGCACTTCTGCTGGCAGTCAATTCCAGGCATCTACCACTGTTTCAGTGAAGTAGTACTTCCTTACATTTCTCTTTAACTTCTCTCTCCACCTTCCACCTTCATTGCATGCCCTCTGCTCCTTGTGCTTTTCTCATTTGAGACTCCACCCTGCATCCTGTTCACCCTTGTGAGGTACTTGTTGGTCTCTATCCTGTCTCCTCTAACTCTCTCTATTCCAGGGTATACATGTTGAGATTCCTCAGTCTCTTGCAGGGTTGTCAGAACTAGTTTTAGAAAGATTCGAACCCTACTCAAACTCTAGTGCTACAGTTCTAAATTAGAACTCGAACACCAGAGGGTTCGCATAAGGGTTTGGATCTTTTTTTTTTGCTCACCTCCATGCCCTCCACTCAAGCATACAGAGTTGCCCAACCCAATAATACAGCTGGCATTTGGAACAATGTGTTTTTTAACTGGCAGGGTCAGTGAAGTCATGGGAGAGGGGCCACAGATGAGTTTGGGCTGGCCACTGTGCGTTATTCTCTGTTTTTGTGCAAACACCGGTGCCGCACTCAGCCAAACTCTCCCTGACCTTCACAGTTCAGCTTGTGCATGCGTAGAAGGTCAGGATCAGGTACAGACCAATCGATGTGTAGCAGGCAGCACTTCAATTTTAGCGCCTTTTTGCCTACGCGAGTTTTTAGTTGTGAGGTCGTGGTCATCGGCTGATGAGCTGGCCGAGAATGGAACACATTGCCTCCAGTTAAAAGTCAGCAGCAGTGGCCAGGTGAGTCATTTTTCAGCACAAAGTCCATATTCTGCCTAGAGTTGTAGACTGGTTGGTTACTGTAATATTTTAGTACCGAGTGCTGACCAGTGTGGGATGGGTGGTGCTGTGCCATGCCGGTATTTAGTGCGGCAGCAAGCAGGACTCGGTGTGTTTAAGAGGATGAGGAGGTACAGTAGATCCTACCATACATGCATTGTTGGGCAGGTCCCACCATCCCACTCAGAGACAGTGTACTCTGTACTCTACTGTAGTCATTCAGCAGAGGCTGGAAGCAGGAACTGAGCCTGAAGTTCAGGATCTGGCTGCAGTTTGTTGCCACTAGTGCCACAGCCCCTGTCCACAGACAAAAATGTTAATGACCAAGTTTGCTTATTTAGTACAAAAAAAATAGTCATGAGGGATGTAGGGATGGAGTAGCCAGGTTGGGGGGTATGGCACAGGAAGCATAAATCATATGCTTTCAAAAATAAAACTGTGTGACTGCATGGCGATAATAAAAAGTTAAAAAATAAAGAAACTCAAAACACACCAACACAGTGTATGAAGCCAATCAAATGCACAGTTGGCATGTATGCATTGTTGTTTATTTGGCACTGTCTCCTTGTGTAGTGTTGGTTAAGGGGCTAATTATTTATTGGCTCCTAGCAGCTGTTACTTATTTAAAAAGTATGTTAATGTGTTTGACCTTATTAGTTTGTGTGGCGAACATAAATGTTTTAAATGCAGCAGTGTTATTCATTTAATGCAGGACTTGTTGCATGAATCTGTGAGTGTGTTTTAATGGTGTATTGATTGGCTGCTGCATTACCATGTATTCAGTGATGCAGGCAGGCTGGCTACTGTTCCTGGCTGGCTGTTGCCTGCACTTGGTGCTAAAAATGGGAGTGAGATGACAGTGCTACAAAAAGGGGGGAGGAATTGGTTGCTGCTGTACATAGGGCTCATGACAATGTAAATCTGGCCCTGGCCACACTAGTAAATCCCCACAGAAATGCCCCAATGAAGAAAGAAAACAGTCCTGAAGACTGCCGCTTGCTTCCACTTCCACTCTCTTCATGCACACTTGAATTGCTGTTGACAAAGTGTGGGAGCAGCCAGGGAAGCAAGCAAACTATATCAGTAGCATGCAACCAGCCAAGGGAGCAGGAAAGATGTTCGCGCACCATGTGTATGCCAGATTAAGGATAGTAACAGTGGCTGGATGGCCAAAGGAGAAAGCAAACAGTCAGTGGTGGCATGGCATTGGGCAAATGACTCAGGAGCAGTCAGCGGCTGAGGTAGCAGGCAAGCAGTCGGTTGCAGGAACTCTTCAGTCAGTCAGACCAGGATGTCCAGAAGATATAAGGTTAGTTTTAAATGAGGAAATAATGGGTGGATGAGGGAACTGTTGGAACAAAACAACCTACAGTATATGCAGTAACCTATGTGCACTGAAGAGTTGAAACCCCATAATGGAGGGACAGGATGAGATCTGCTGTGAGGAGGGTAAGGCATGGGAAAGGGGTAGATGAAGATATATAAACTGGGGCAAGGAGGAGGCGAAATGTATTAACTAGGGAAGAGGAGGGGATAAATGGGAGAACTAAGACGGGGTTGATCTGAAATGTTAAATCTGGAGTAGAGGGGCAAAAATGTAAGAAGCGGGGCAGGGAGTGAGATACAGTATGTGAAATCTAGGGCAGGGACAGGGCAGATATGTGACAGCTGGGTCTTGAAGGGGCAGAAATGTGAGAACTGGGGCACATAGAAGGCAGAGTTGTGAGAACTAGGGCAAGTAGGGTGGTAGCAGATTGTGGAATCAGATGATGCTGATACTGTACAAGGGCAGGGTAGGAAAAATCCTTTATTTAAAAATATCTGTTGACTCCTGTGTGGTATACTTTTTATCACATTTGCTGTGACCTCTGGGAATACACTGACTTTATCCAGTGTGTGTGCATGTGAGAGTGTGTGTGTGTGTGTGTGTGTGTTTGCTGCCATGCATTAAGTGTGTGGAATTCTGCTAAATAAATAATCCTAGAAATATTGTAGGTGACCAGAGAGAAGATAAAAATCTGTTATTCATTTAAAAATATATGTCTCCTGCATGGTGTACTTTCCATCTGTGCTGCTGTGCCCCATTTCACTGCACTTTACCTAATGTGTGACTATTTACCAAATGGATGTACCAAATGGCACCAAGTGTGTGGTATCCAATATGGTGGGTGGGTCGGTGGTTCTGTAAGTACCATTAGTGATTGACTTTACTACTAACAAAGGAGAAGAAACCACAGATAACCCTAGCTAGAATCATGTCAAAGTCACACATGATCATCTCTCTCTCTCTCTCCCATTATAAAGAACAGATGTATTTGTTTTTGCCCACAGTTTCATTACAGGTATGTCACTATTATCTTCATTTTGGAAGCACAATTAAAAAAAAGGGTTCGAGTTCTAAAAAGTTCTAAAAAAGACTAGAACCCTAGAACTTTTTCAAAAGTTCTAGACTAGAACCAGAACCCAGAACCTCAGAGGGTTCTGACAACCCTAGCTAGGGCTTTTAGTGCAACCCTTGAAACATTTTAGTTGCCCTCCTCTGGACTGTCTCCATCGTATGTCCTTTCTGAGGTGTGGCCCCAGAACTGGACACAATACTCCAGGTGGGATCTCATCAGTGAGCAACACAGTGGCAACACCACATCCCCTCCTGCCAGAGATCACTCTCCCAATGCATCAGCATCGCACTGCTCCTTCCCACTGCTTTGTCACACTGTCCTGCCACTTTGAGGTCATCATACAGTATATGATAATCCCAAGGTACCTTCCTGCTTACTGATTGTAAGTTTCTCCCTTCCCATCCTATACTCAGTTCTGGGTTCCTACTCCCTAGCTACATAATTCTGCACTGTTTGTCATTGAACTCAACTGCCATGTTGTTGACCACCCTCAAATCTCCCAAGATCCCTGTGCATTCTTTCCACCCTCCTGATTACCCACCCTATTACAGATTTTAGTATCATCTGCAAAAGGCATACCTTCCTTCCAGTTCATCTGTAACATCACTTATGAAGACATTGAAGAGGACTGGTTCCAGTACAGAGCCCTGTGGCACCCCAATGGTCAGTCTTCCCTCCTTAGAGTGAGTGCCGTTAACTACCACCCTCTGTCTCTTATCCATTAGCCAATTTCTAACCCAATTCACCACTTTGGAGAACACCCCTAGACTGCTCAATTTCTTAATCTGTTTCCTGTGTGGCACAGTGTTGCAGGACACTGCCACTCGCAGGATGATATATTCAGTAAATAGTGACTAAAAATTGCACACCACTCTATCACTGATAATATTCAAATTGAACTTATTGATAGGCCACCAAAGCCACTCAACATTTCATGTGTTTGACAGTTTTCACAAAAGGTAGATGCCAACTAATTATGTAGCACCAGTGTTTAAACAAGCCATCAGCTGACAGATGTAGTGACCAGCACATCCATAGGGATAATAGTTATTATACACTATTGAGGGTCACTCCAGTTCATTTCTGCACATATTCTGAGGAACTGCACCACAGCTCATGAATAAACACAATAGTAGGAACGTTGATAATCTAGGTGGCTGTGATGACAAATCATTAAATTCAGTTTCAACATTTTCAGCCATAGAGTGGTATACAATTTGATTTTTTGGACTTTTATCGCATGTACACCACTCTCACTGGAGAACATTTGCACTAGTCCAAGACAAGACCCTGGATCATTCTGGTCTGTACGATAAAATATATGAAGAATCGAATGAATTGAGCCTAAATACTGTATGTTTGCAAGGCTTTTCTCCAGTCATCAGGAAATCTTTAAACATCTCAGCCTACCCCAATGGGTTATGAGCTACAGTATAAATTAAACCTATTCCCAGTGATGCATGTATTACTGTGAAGAAATTCTGCAAGCATCTTTAATTTCTGGTGTGTTTTTTCAAGCAAACCAGAGGACATCAAGTATCTGATAACATTTCAGATGCATCACAGCAGAGTCTTTTACTTTAAAGAATTGATTCTATTCATGCTAGCAGTCATAGCGCTAGAAAGAAAAACTACAGTTGCTCTGAAGTCTCTGACAGAAATGCACTTAAGCACATGTTGTACAGATACCTGCTGGGATATTGTCATGTAGTAAGCAATTGGCCATGTCACAAGATACCCACAATAATTGCCCTGCAGTGTGTACAGTAATATCACTACATCAAAATAACAATACACAGAGCTAGTGTCATGAAAGCCTTTTTACTATACAATTCCTTGATGACATCATTTTCAGGGCTTCAGAGAAACAAATTATAAAACATTCTTTGGAAGTGAAGCAATTTAAATGGCTGATGCATTCTAAAAGGTTAAGATAACTGCTGGAAACACAGACGTACAATTAAATTATTCAAATTAAACTTTACAAAAATAAAAACAGAAACATAGACAATAATGGCAGAAAAATGACGGTCCATCCAGTCTGCCCATGGTTCCCTATCTAACTTCAGGGCCTATTGTCCATATAGGGTTCTAGCCCTCCTATCCACCCCATTCCCTCCCTGTTACTGTCACCCTGAGTAACCACTATAACATTTACTTTATCCCAACCATGCTTGAAACCATTAATGGTTTTGGCACCCACTACCTCAGCCTATGCTGTTCCATTGTTCCACTACCCTTTCTATAAAATAATGCTTGTTCATGTCCCTCTTGAACCTCCCTCCTGTCAGTTTACACTTCTGATCTTGAACTGTTACTCATGCTAAATAATTCCTCACAGTTCACTTTGTTTACTACTTTGGAACTTGATGATCTCTATCATATTTCCTCTCTCCTTCTGGTATCCAGCAGTAAGGTTCAGTGCCCGGAGGCACTGCTCATAAGACCTGCCCTGTTGGCCCTAATCATCTTTGTCACCCTTCAATGCACCATTTCCAGCATTTCCTTATCTTTCCTAAGGGGAGGGCTCCAGAACTGGGCACAGTAGTCCAGATGTGTTGCCCGATTCCAGAAGAGCATACGCTGGCATAAGGTGAGATACACCAAACCCCATGGCATATCTTGCTACTTATACCAGGCGTTACGCCAGCCCCTATTCCAGGAAGCGAGTTGTGCCTTGTACAAACACAGGTTACACCAACACTTATTCCGCAGCCTGCAATGCCTACCACAACTGCGGGTTTTGACAGCAACCTAGCCCAATTCCAGTAGGGTGGCTGTTGTGTCCCACAAGTGAAATTACAGAAGCCACAGTGGCATGGCTAAGTTAGAACAGCTCTGAGCTGCTCTAAGTGGCAACCAACAGTGCCATCCATCAGCTCCCGACCTCCTGGCACTGTGGCAATGGCACAGATGTGTCCCTGTGTCCCCTAATGCATACCCCTGCCCCATCCCCCAAATGGCAGGAACCCATGGGCTCCATTCTCCAGTGTGCCCTGACACCTGTATCACCTGTCCTGCCCCCTCCATGCCTCCTCATGCATCTGGTGGTGTTCTTTGGTGGGAGGTGCTTCAATGAGCCACCTGTCACCTGTCATATCTTGCAACTGTAACGGAATATGCCATGCATGGGCTACTGCCGCTATATCGAAGTCACAACTGCCAGGATCCTGCCACTTCAGCAATGTGGTGTAGGATTTCTGCATAGATGCAAGTGGAGTAACTCACAACTGCGTGTAAGTTATGCTGGCCATCTTCGAATCGGCCCCTGGTCTCACCAAAGATCTTTAAAGAGTAATTATACCTTTTTCTTCTTCTGCTGTCAGTAGCCTCCAGATACATCCCAGTATCCTACTGCCTTGCTATAGGCTTTGCTGCACTGGTTTAATTGTTTGAAGGAGTCACTAATGATAACTCCTTTTGTCCCATTCCTCAGCCATTGTGTTGTCATAAGCCACCCATCTAATACTCTGTTCTGAGGTTATTGTTCCCTAGGTGCATCACCTTGCACTTTTTGCCATTGAATTTCAGCTGTCAAACCTTAGACCACCCTTTTAGTCTTTACAGGTCACTCTGCATAACCATGATTCTCTTGTCACTATCTACCCTGCCACAGAGCATAGTGTTATCTGCAAAGGGACACCAACTGACCTGGATTTTTTCTTCGTTGTCACTGATGAATATACTGAAGAGGACTGGGCCCAGGATAGATCACTGGGTACTCCACTTGTGACATCTGACTGTTCTAATTTGACCCAGTTATCCACTGCTACTTCCCCATTAGCCATTTACCTACCCATCTAACTATGTACCTAGGTACATGCAGATTCTCTATCTTTTCAGCAGTCATCTGTGTGGCACTAAGTCAGAAGCCTTGCTGTAGGTGAAGTAGAGTAATCTGTAGTGAGGCCCCAATCCAGTGCCCTCATCACCCAGTCAAAGAAAACTATCAGTTAGTCTGCCTGACAAGACCTTCCTGCCACAAAGTCATGATGTTTACTATCCTGCAGACCATTACTCTCCTGGTAGTCCACAAGGCCGTCTTTGACCAGTGGCTTCATCATCTTCCCTACTATACAGGCAAGACTGACAGGTCTGTAGTTCCTCACTTTTTCATTGTCCCTCCCCGTTATGGAGTGAAAATATGTCTACCACTTTCCAGTCCTTGGGAACTACCCCCATTAGTAATAAACTCTGAACATTCCTACTAGGAGTTCATCCAGTTCCATTGCCAGTTCCCTGAGCACCCTAAGATGCATCCCATCTGGTGCTGGGGTCTTATCTGTTGGGCTGCTAGCCCTTCCCAAAAAGAGCACTATTTTAGTTCTGAATTAAGACACCTCAGTGTTTGGGTTCCCTGTGTATTATATATTTTTAACAAATAAAAGCTCTTTTTTTTAAGTGAGATAACACACTCCAGGGTGTGGCTTTATCAGGGAAATAATGCAGTTCTCAGATGTTTGTGGCAGTCAGTTACATCTTAGGCCTTACAACCTCCCAAGGCATGTATTAGTTCCTTATAACTGCACACCCTGTCATGTGTTATTCCTTATGTAACCCAGTACCCTGGTCGTGCCTTAACACTTAAATTGGTAGCAAACATGAATTATAAAATTGATAAGAGAAACCAAGACATGTGACCAGTCAGAGATGATCATATGACTGCATTATTCCAGCACAGGTCAGAAATACTTAATATTCTGAACCTCATTCCTCAATTCTTTTTAAATAAAAATTGGGAGAAATATTTTGTAATCACAATAAGACACTCCAGGGTATGTGTAAAATATAGAATAATGTATGGGTGGGTATGTAGCCAGAATTTACACACACCTGAGGTGTGGGTGCTACATAAATCCAGAGGGAAGCCTGAGGAGTTTATACAAGCATCCCACCCATATATTATTTTATTTAATTAATAACCAGTATTATTTTATATAGCAGTTTGTGCCATTTTCTGGCTGTTTTGTCTTTTAGGAAGTCCATTCAGGTGGCTCATAGCCGGTTGCTTAGCTTATGCATATGAAAAGGAAAGCGAGATAGATAGGTTGATTACAACCTCCCAGTTATAATCAAAAATATCAACTAGGAGGTTGTAACTGGGAATAAAACTACCATTATCTGTGCATAAAAAATGTTGGCCATTAAATAATGTGGGATAATGGCACTTCTCAGGGACATAAGGCACTCTGCACTGGCTCATGTCTCACTTCGGAGGCATGCTGTTAACCCACAATAACACACACCCTGCAATACCTAATTATATAATATTAATTTCAAAGTCTGATCAAGGATTTCATTAGATGAAATGATGACAAAAACATGAAGGAGAACTTCTTTAAGCATTTCCAGTAGAAATCCAGGAATTTGTGCAGCATGCAAAGTTGCATAATTGGTTTGGGGTTTACAACTCAAAAATATTACAGGCTGTAGGTCCTTACTAATTTAAAGAAATGTGCTTGTAAGCAGGAACCTATATGAACTAACATTACATATTCCCATGAGGGGAATAAAGTGTCCAACACATTCTGGATAGAGCAGACTTAAAGCAAACCTACCAAAACAAATGTAATAGCTTTCTATCAAAACTATTTCTCTGCAAAACCTGGAGAGCAAATCTCTCCTTAGAGACAGCAGGACATCCTGTGGCATATTGCTTACTGTCACATAATGTTAAAATACCCTACAAAAGTAAAATAAATCTTAGTAAATGAGTTTCATGACACGATGTAATTTAGATTTAATAAAGTTGTAGTTTCCTTTGTATAAAGCCCTAGAGATGGGAAGATATCAGTGTGTTTGAGTGAGAATGGAGGATGCCACTGTCTCAACTGGAAAATTACATTGACTGAACAATGATCAAATGTCCTTAACACTTTTTATTTCAAAATCTTGATATTTTAAAGGAGAACTGGCTAATCTATGTGTCATTTTTTCAATAGAAACCATTAAAAAAATCCTACTTCAAATTCTGTTATTGCTCTAACTACAATTTAAGGCTTTTAGTTATCTTTGTGGGTATTCCTGATTTACACACTGCTGGTAAGAACCATTTTGAAAGTGTATGATGTAGTTTATATCCCCAGTCTGCTCTTCTGTTGTTGACACAATGTACCAATGTTCTACTATAGAACTCTGTGGTTGTAAGAGACATAAACTACATAATCAAGTTCTAAAATTGTACTTACCACCAGACTATAAAGTAGAAACACTGAGACCCAGATATTCAAAGCATTGCATGGTGTGCAAACTGTTTGCAAGGTTTATACTGCAGGATTAGCGCAGGCTGCTATATTCAAAAGGCCAAATAACATGTGCAAACTGCATTAGTGCCAAGCAAACCATAATATATGCAAGGGGCAAACTGAACATGAATACAGGTGTTATGAGATATTCAGTGACTAGTGCTGCGCTAAGGTGTTTAGTGTGACTTAGCGCGACCCTTTGCGCGGTACAAATTACCACCCAAGTAAAACTGGTCTTAACTCTGAGCAAACAGCTTTGTGTGACATTGTGGCCTTACGCGGCATTAGCACAGCCTTGCACGACCCTAACATATGACTATGACACAGAGAAAGGCAGACATGGAGGAAACATGCTGCTCACGGATGGCACCACAATGATGCCAACTGCTGCCACCAGTCCCAGCCATACCAGGCAGTATGTGGTGACCCAGCCCCCTGGGGCCACCATGGTAGTGTGGCCATACAGCACACACCTGCAGACCATATGTCTGTGGTGACCAACAGATGCCAGCACACACATGCAGCACTGTGGGCATGGTGGGTGCTGAGGGAAGGGTGTATGGGTGGCCAGACCTCACCACAGACTGGGTGTGACCACAAGGCTGGGACACAGCATGCAGTGCACATGGGCCAGTATTGGGAATACCCCAATACCAGTGTACCTGTCCGATCGTACATGCACCCCAGTCATATACCGCACAGCTGTACATACACCACAGCACACACAGCTGGCCATGTCTATGTCACTATGAGCATCCCATGCCAGAGGTGCAGCATCTGTGGGTCACACAACAGTGTGACAGTAATGTCCACTGGCAGTACACACCTGTAAGGTGGGCTTGTTACTGTGTACAGTGCAGTGGTAAGCATTACCCTACACACCATAGGCATTGCTGTGTCCCTCACACTAATGGCCCCCTTGCTACTGTGGTGTCTGCTGTGCACTGTACCTAAGCCCTACAGTGTGACAGTTACATGCATCACCACCACCACCTGTGCCTATGCTGTGTTGTCCCCTGGGATATACAATGCTATGCTATACTGCGTACATGTAGCCTGCAGCAACCATCATGCACTGTCAGACTGACCTACAGGTGGAGCTATGGCCAGACCTGGCCAGCCCCTGTACTTCTAGACTGACCTACCGGTGGAGCTGTGGGACCCTGCAGTAACGCTGGGTAAATTACATGCAAATCAGGGCATAATGAGATGCTAATTTAGATGTTTGCCCAGATACTACCTAAGTAGGCTCATTTGCACGTCACATTTGAATATGGCAAAGTTTAACACCGGGCAAACGTGTTTGCACTGGGCAAATGGCTTAGCTCCACACTAAAGCCATGCAAATGTTTTAGTACAATGCTAACGGTTCGAGGAATATTATACAGTTTTGAACACTGCTGTTTCACATACGCTGCTGCCTGCAGCCATACTGGAGTCCAGCATTTGCTGGCACACACATTGGCCACATAATTCACCTCTACCTGCCTTCACGTTGCTGTGCACTGTGTTGTTGTTGTGGTTTGCACTTCCTGGTTGCTATATTCGGTGCTGTCTTATTCCAGGCTACGTTTGCCCTGCACTCCCAGCCCAGTTTGCCCAGCCTCATTCCCATGCTATATTCAGAGGCTGTTTGCCCCGGGCTATACCTTTTGAATACAGCTTGCTTTGTGCTCTGGGCTAAGTTTGCCCACCAGGCAGTGCTAATGTAGCTCTGGGGCAAAGGTTTGAATATCTGGCCCTAAGGTTACTAAAATACCTGGAATGATAATAGAACTGGAACCTGTACTTAAAAACAGTATCTGTTGGGAAACACTGCTGACAGGTTCAGCATACTCTTATTTAAACATGTAGGTGGCAGGAAATTATTGCCTTCTGTCCTGTATTGCTAACAATACTCCATATTTCTTAGCAGTATGTGTGTAATTTATTATTTTATTTATATTTTGAAAATCTGTGAAAGAGAACAGAGGGTTACAAAATGAAACAGCAAATAGTGCACATGGTGCAATTGTGAATAACAAGACAACATATAGCATATCACACAGGTAACAAAAACAAGGTGCTGCATCAGTGTGTGGACTGAAAACAAAACCAGATGGTAACATTAAATGCACACTGAAAGTTGAGTAAGAATCAATGTTTCTACCAAGTGTTTTGTGCATAGGTAAACAAGGTGCATTGTGAATAGTAAAAGTCAGCAAAACTCACACATAGAAATACAGAAACATAGAATTTGTTGGCAGAAAAGGACTGCTTGGCCCACCACATGTACCTAGATTATCTCTAACTTGTCTGTCTCCACATATCCTAATTGGTCTCCAGTGACTCTCCTCCTCCTTGCCTACTTACTAATTTTCCCATATGTCTGTCCCACACATACATGAATCCCCCACCCCACCCCATTTTTGATACCACCACTTATGCTGGTTGTCTGTTCCAGGCATTTGCCATGCTTTCATTTTATTTTCCCAATTGTTAAACCAGAAGTGGCACACTAAGCTGAAAGCTTGTTTACAGGTGAGCCCTGGGAGCTCAGGAAGTTAAGTGATTTGTTTAGGGTCACATAGTATGAAAGTGGGGTCTGTGGATTCAAACCCAGGTTTCCAGATTTGCAGCTCAGAGCCTTAAACCATTGCACTAAACTGCCTCCTTAGTACTTTCAGTGAAGTAGTACTAGCTCACATCCTCTTAAACTCTTCCTTCCAGCTTCATCTCATAATCTCTGGTCTTGGTATTCTTTTTCATTTGAAAGACATTTACCTCCTACACCCTGTTCGCTCAGTGAGGTACTTGTAGGTCTCTATCATGTCCCATCTTGCTCTCCTCTCTTCCAGAGTATACATGTTGATATCCTCAGTTTCTCCTCATAAGGCTTTTAGTGCAACTGCAGCACCATTTTAGTTGCCCTATTCTGGACTGCCTTCACCCTATGTCTTTTCTAAACTGCATCCTCCAGAACTGAACACAGTACTCCAGGTGGGGTCTCACCAGTGAGTGACATAATGTACACAAGGTGTAATTGTGCATAAAGTGACCATATGTAGTACGCCACATCAGTAAACAAAGTGTACTGTGAAAGGCAAAAGCCAGAAATACTCTATACAAGGTGACATACAGAATGAATTTAGTTGCCCTATTGGTCCTTGTAAGAACAGATCAAGAAGCAAATGGTTTGATACCTTTTGGACCAACATAGATGTAACAAAGAAAACAGTGCATAAGCTTTCAGATCAACCAAGTCTCTTCTCAGAAGCTTATGCAGTTGTTTGAAAATCGCATTCTATTAACACCTAGAACATTCATAAAAAGGAAGAATTCTCATTGGTTTAAAATACCTTTTAAAAAACATAACTGAGGTTTAAATGGAAGAAACTAGTTTATGTCAGCTAGCTGTTGTAAATTATTCACAGCAACTAGTTTGCATAATGTTAGCTACTGTGGTGATTCAAGGTCAACGTCCAACAGAGGCAGATAAGAGGAATCCTTCGAGAGGACAGACAGTTTCACTGTCTTACATTATGAATGATTGAGTGTGTTATGTTGGTCAAATAAAAGGTATCAAACCATTTGCTTCTACACAAGGTGTAATTGTGCACTATAAGACTAAGTGTGGTATGCTAAATTGTTACACAAGATGCATTGAAAAGGGTAAAAGTCAGCAAAACTTTACACAAGGTGCACATGTGAATAATGGGACCATGTGTAGCCTACTGTACAACATAAAGGATAATGTATGGTCATCGATGGTTAACTGATTTGTTAACCATCAAGAGGTTTCCAGGGCGACCATGTAAACCTCGAGAGTGAAGCCTGAAAGGTTTACATCGCCATGGCAACCTCAAGATAGGTTAACAAAATGGTTAACTATTGATGTACAATACATTAGCTTTTATAGTGTATGGTACCGTTTCATTTTCTTGGAAAAGAAAGCAGTTCCTTACTGCTGTTTTGATTTTATTTTATTTATTTTATTTAAACAGCAGTTTGGAAAACCTTTGAGCCATAGGCTCATTTACAAAGGTACCTTGTCACAGTAAGACAAACGAAAATACACAGTATAGCAGTACAACACATAAGTATAACAGTAACTTAAGACATAGATACAAACAAGCTGGTACAGGTAGGATTGATGCAAACAATACCAGAGTTATGTTGTCCTTAGCAGCTTAGTAGTAAGCTTTGTTATAAGTATTGAGTACGGCTTTGACTAATGGCAATTACAGCATCGGGTGTTAATAAGGTGGTTACGTAAGGAAGTTTTGAAGCACGATATAGTTGGAGCTTTGGAGATGGAGGGGGGCAGTGTGTTGAACCAGGAGGGGGCCCTAAAGCTGAAGGCTCTTTGGCCGTGAGAGGTCCTAGCTCTAGGGATAACAAGAGAAGTTTTCCCAGAGGTCCGAGTATGAACTAGTGGGACAGAGTGGCGTATGGTGGTGGTCAATCCTGGTGGGGATAGCCCAAGGAGGTCTTTTTCTAAGGGTACAGGTCACATATTTGAGGCACTCAGTCAAGATCAAGTACCAGCCTTTAGCATACAGTAGACAGGGTGTGTCAGCCTAGGTGCCCCAGTAATTAACCTGCAGGCCTTATTCAGAGTAGTGTGAATTTATGGAGGCGTCTGATCAGCAGCACCAAACACCGGCAGTCCATAGTCCACTAGGGACAGGATAGAGGAGGTGACTGCAGGTCAAGAGCCTCCGGGGAGGCAGTGTTTATACGATGTAAGATGCCCAATCGGATATTAGTGGCAGTGGCTAGGGCAGCAATGTGTCCATGGAAGGAGAGGGAGGGTCAAAATGGATCCCTAGGTATTTATAGAACAAACTTGTTCGAGTGGGAAAGAGGACCCAGAGTGAATGAGGAGTTTGAAGTTGCAGGACTTGTTTTGAGGATGAGTGAAGAACATGTTTTTGTTTTTTAAGATTTATCACCAATCTATGTTCTTGAACCAGCCTCGGTTTGTGCGAAGGACTGCAGCGAGTCCTGGAGGGCAGTAGGGTTATGACTTGAGGCAAAGATGACTTCATCATCAGCATATAATAGAATGTTTCCCGAGCAAGAGCGTGGAAGGGTGTTAAGGTAAAGGGAGAATAGTAAGGGGCCCAGAATGGAGCCCTGGGGAACCCCAGAAAAGATGGGACAGATGTCTGAGTAGGTCCCATTATTTTTTACACGCTGTGAGTGGTCAGACAGATAACTGGTGCACCAGGAGATAGGCTCAGCAGCAAAACCAGAGAGAGACTGAGGGCATCAAGAAGGAGGGGGTGGGAGACAGTGTCAAAAGCTTTAGAGAGGTCAATGAAGACCGCACCAGCCAGAGAACCAGTGTCTAAGGAGGAGTGGAGAAAGTTGGATAACTCTAGGAGGGCTGTGCTGGTACTGTGGCCCGCTCAGAAGCCATGCTGCTCAGGACATAGGACATTGTAGGTGGAGAGGTAGTCAGAGATTTGAGAGGCCACCACTTTTTCCAAGGCCTTGAGAGAGAGAGAGAATGGAGATTGGTTGATAGTTTCCAGCCACAGTCCTATCACCACCTTTAAAGATAGGGGTGACAGTGGCAACTTTCCAGGCAGTTGGAACCTTTCCCAGGCAAAGAGAGTGGTTGATGAGGCATGTGATCAGGGTAAGGACTGTGTCTAAGACCAGCCGAGGGATACACGGATTCAGGGTGTCACTGCCCATACTATTACTCTTGAGGGCAGTGACAAGGTGCGGCCTAAGTTCTTGGGCAGAAACACGGCAGAGGAGAAAATAAGGGAGGAGAAAGATTTACGGCAGGTGCTAGAGGAGGGTCAAAAAATTTGTAGGGAGGATAGGGCTAAGGTCAGTGAATGAGGTGTTGAGGTGGTTGGCTATGAGGGCTGGGTCTGAGGAGATCACACCATTAATGTTGATCTGGGTGGGTGGGGAGTGTGCAGTCCCATTTAACTGTTTAATGTTATCCCAGAAGGTTCTGAGGTTCCCCATGAGGCAGTGAGTGAGGACCGATAGTGCTCAGACTTGGCCTTTCTGATGGCTGAGTGCACTTGTTCAGGCGGCATCATATAACCGCCTGTCATTGGGCTGGCCAGTCTCAATGGCATGGTGCCATAGGTTGTCCCTATGTTTGAGTTGGTGGATCAAAGCTGGGGTTACCCAGGGGGCATTCTGCCTTTTAGAACGGCGGGTCAACATTGGGGCAAAGATATCACAGGCATTATTAAAAGTTTGGGTAAAGAAGAAGTGAGCTGTGTCAATGTCAGGAGTTGCCTGTATAGGAGACCAGTCAATTTGGTACAGAAGTTCCTTAAGTTTTATCAGTCCACCAGGTATTAGACGCCGCCGGCATGTGGACTGTGCTATGGGTTTGGGGACTGAGGATGACCAGTGGAATAGAATGGGGGAGTGATCACTGAGAAGTCTGGGAGGACTTGTACATTGGGGATCCGATTAGGGCGGTTGAGATACCACATCAAGCAGGGTACTGGAGCCTCTCTTGGGGTTAGTCTTGGTAGGGTGGGTAACTAGTTGCGTTAGATCTATTGCAGAAAAGGTGTCTCGGGTAGAGGAGCAGGAGGGGCTGAGCCAGTTGACATTTAAGTCACCCACCAGAATTTGATCAGCGGAAGGAGGTAATGAGGCAAGGTATTCTGTAAGAGGCAATGGCCTGCGTTTGGTCCCTGGGGGCACGTATGCAGTAGTCAGATAAAGGGGTCCCTTTAAAGGGTCAGGGGTTAGTTTCAGTGTAAGCGCCTGGGCCCTGGAGTCAAGGATGGGAGCAGGCAGGGCTAGTATGGGGAGAGATTCCTTGACATAAATAGCACAGCCGCTGCCCCGTCTTCCAACACGGTCAGACCGGAAGAGGGTGAAACCAGGAAGGGAGACTAGGGAAGCAGGGGAGGAGTTCAACAGCCAAGTCTCAACCAGAGCGATGACATCAGGGTTAATTGATGTGACCAGGCATTGTAGTGAGTCAAACTTTTTTAGGAGGCTACAGATATTCATGGAGACCATGCATAGGCCTGTGGTGCGAGTCAGGGAGCTCCTGGGAACCAGGCCAGGGTTTGGATGAATGTTCCCTGACAGGAGTAGTAGCATGACTAACACCCTGGCTGGGAGGTGGTGAGAGGTTTTCCACGATTGACATGAGAGGGGGAGAGGGAGGCTAAGGGGAAGGGGTGGCAGGGTGGTACAGGAAGGGAAGACAAGAATAAGAAGACACCCAGATGTGCCTGTTGTGACAAGAAAGCTAGGGAGGCAGGAGGACTGAGACACACAGAGGTCCCAAGGGCAGGAGAGCAGGTTCAGGAACAAGGGAGGGAGGGGTGCCAGGGCACAGTGCGTTGTAGCAGATGGGTAAGTGGGTAAGTGCACTGCTAGTGGGGATAGGCACAGGCAGAGCATGAGGCAGGCCAATACATTGTGGTGAGCAAGATCCCAGGGAAGTAGTGCTGTACAGGTAGGAGTAGGAAGTAGCGAGGAGCATAGGTCCTCTAGTGGTCAGCAGGTATAACCTGCAAATGGGAAAGTGGGGAGATAGGTTCTGGGCAACAGGACGTGATGTCACGGATGTGATGTCACGGGTGGATCCTTAAATTGACAGCTGCCCTGGGTGGGAGGTGGTTGGGGTGGTGGGTCAGGCAGGCGCGAAGCGCTGTCGGCTAGCACCTCTGCAGGTGTCCAGACGAAGAGAAGAAGCTCTCTTTACCTCGAAAGTTATCAGGCTGGAATTTCAGCTTCCTCAGGTGAGCTGCTTGTGTTGCTTCTGTTGCTTGATTGTCCCAAGTGCCTAGCTTGGGGGGGGGGGAGCTGCCTATGTAGTGGAGAAAACAAAGCCTCTCATTACTATGCAGCAGGAGAATATGTTGTGACTTTCACAAAGGAGCTCCACTCTAAGCAATCAGGGCTATTCCAAAATGAGGTCACACTAGGACCCAGCTATCCTAATATCTTCAGTTACAAGCACAATCAGCTCCAATACCACCATATTAAACAAGTCTGATCTATATTAGCTGCTTGGTATATCTGACTTTAAGGTGTAATCAGCAATTAGCTCCAATACCACCATATTAAATAAGTCTGATCTATATTAGCTGCTTGGTATATCTGGCTTTAAGGTGTAATCAGCAATTAGCTCCAATACCACCATATTAAACAAGTCTGATCTATATTAGCTGCTTGGTATATCTGGCTTTAAGGTGTAATCAGCAAGGCAACTCTAGGGAAACCAGTGAGTCCCTAGCTTTACACTTCAGCATTAGTAGCACAAAGAGAGTAACAATCAAGCCCACCCAGTGGTGAACAGGGAACAATTATGTCCCACTGCTCTGCCTCACCGTCCGCAGCCATTTCAAGGCCATCTGATCCAGCTGCAAAATGCCCAGACTGTTCCCGGTTGTTAACCTATCAATGTGACGTAGCAGCGATGGGTTAACAACATAGTGACGTCACATCGATGGTAAACGTTGTTATAAAAAGGTAGATTTCTACCTATAACAATGTTCTACCATACATTATATATAGAATAATGTATGGTGGACAACCATATGCAACAAGGCTATATTTCCATTGTAGAGTTGACTAAAAGACATCACGTGGATTTTGAGAGAGAAGCTCAGGAGGCCCATGATGTCATCCCAGCCCTGGTACACAAGTTGAGTTGTGCAGGGTCACCCATATCTTATTTTATTCATAGTGTTTTTTGTGACATTTATAAAATAGCATGAAATAATCATTATTAGTTAAAAGCCATCACCTGGGCATGGTTTAAAACTGTATCAATGTATAGTTAGCTGTCAGACCTCCTGTCTAAGTTTAATGCAAAATCATCCTGGTATTGGCAGCCAAATTATAGATCAGTACATCTTTTTGTCCTTTGGTTCAATCTTTCCAGCTCAGCTGTGCAACAGCAATAAGATTTCAGCACCATGGCCAGAGTCTCTTTGTTTCCTTCTCACTCAATTGAAGCCTTTTGCAGAGAGCTGCACCTCACACTACTGTGTTTTAGCTAAGTGATCACCAGCTCTGAACAACCTGCATCTTTCACACTTCTGTAAAGGAGAGAGTGTATTTACTGCATTCTGTTTAACAATGCAGTTACTTCCTTAATTGCATGCAGGCACCCATGTTTCTATATATTTGGGTAAACAACAATTTCAAAATGGACTCAGCAAACTCATGTCACTTTTCATAAAATGGTTTCAACCGCAGCATGCCATGGCTTATTTCCTGCTTGTAACTAAACAGAATTTCCTACACAGAATGCAATAGCAAGTAACTTCTTGTCTCCTCTCCCTTGTTTGTTTCCTTAGCCACAGTAATCATTTAAAACAAACACACAAGATATGACTAGTAGATCTGGGGCCCTATTCTAGAAAAGTTATGCCTGGCGTAACACCACTTACTAAGTAGATTCATGCAGAATTTGACGCCATAACAGTTGTAATCTCAGCATTCTACAAAGTGGCCTGGGACATGTTACAGGCCACTTGCACCAAACAGCAGTTACTTCATAAACCCCCATGACATGGTGCTAGGGGGTTTACAGCAGCAGTTGCACCCCATTCCAGAAGGGCAGCAACAAAGTCCCCAATGTGGGGATTCTACAAGAACCCCCAGAGGAGAACCGGCAATGTAAATTACACCTGCATTTAGCTGGTGTAACTTACATCCATTCTCCAAGGGTCCTGTAGAACCCGGTCCATGTGCCCTCCCCCCCATGCCAAGACCTCCTCCGTTGTTGCCCCAATGGGCATCGCACACCTCCGCCCCATCCCCCATTCAGTACATGCCCCCCCCATACTCCCACACAGTAACAGCCCCAGGGCTGCCACCCTGTGCCCCTGACTCCCTGTAAATTCCATGCCCCCAGTGTCCCACACCCCTGCCCCCTGAATCCCCCATTGTAAAATGCCCACAGGCAGCTCTGTCATCCCCATCCGCGCCTCTAACCCCTGAGCCACCAGCCACAAATGTAGCAATAACCTGAGAAGCCCTGGTAGTCTAGTGGCCTCCCACTCAGCCATGCCAGCCCAGCAAGCACCTGACCCCAGCCAGTGACTGGTACAGCCCACCTCATCTCTGCCAGTCAGCGCTGATCTGTGTAGGAGCCACTGGAAAGACATGCTCAGATATTAATTTCTGAGCACATCTTTCCAGTAGCACTCCTACATAACTCAGTCGCAAGGCTGGCCTGGAGATGTGCGATGGGCTGTGCCAGTCACTGGCTGGGAATGGGTGAGGGGTGCTGGGTGGGCTGGCAATGCTGGGTTGGGGCTGGGGCCAGTAGACTACCAGAGCTTCTCGTTATTTGCCACATTTGTGGCTGGCAACTCGGGGTTGGGAATGGATGAGGAGATGACAGCACCACCCTGTGGGGCTTTTTACAATGGGAGATTTGGGGGCTGGGGTGGGATCACTTGCAGGGCATGGAATCTACAGGAATGGGGATGGGGTGGCAGCCCTGGGGGCTGTACATACACAGGGATTCAGGGACAGTTGATGTGGGCATCAGGGCTGTACATATACAGGGATTCAGGGAGCAGTTGATGGGCAGCCCTGCAAGGTGCCTATTGCAGCATGCAGGGCATCGTGGGGCACTTGTAATCTACGTTGTGGCTTGTCACATGCTTGCCGGGTGTGCATGCAGTTTGGTGTACTGGGCCGCATGTTGCAAGCCACAGGACTTAGCTAGGAGACCCTGCCCTTCTAGAATAGGGCGAGGGTCAATGTTGCAGCTGCAGGTAAGTTGCATTTGGCAGTGACTTGCGCACCCTTCTAGAATCGGACCCCTGGTGTCTAAGTCATAAACCCTTTTTTATAAAGCTTTTTCCTCAGAGTGTTATGCAGACAGGCTATATCCGCCCTGTCCCCACTCTCTCTGACTGGCAGTCACTTCCGTCAGTATTTACCAGACCTGAGTTCCCCTATGGATTGCCCTCCCCCTGGCAGGGTTAGGAGGGCCATTCTCTCCTATGGAGCACATATCTAGAGCTGGTCCTGATATTCTGGGTGGTAGCATGAGCTGGGAACAAGCTTACAGGGCTACACAAAGTCTGCAGGTCTTTTCTGCTTTTCTGTTCCTCCAATGACCTGACATGGATAGCAGTAGTGCATGCTACATGAATAAACACACATACTACACCAAACCGGTGACCCCTCCTGCATGTGCTACCTCAGTCTGCTGTATAACCATGTCTCCACCAGGAAAGGAAAACAGTCTGTCAGACATTCAATCTCCCCCTCCAGCCAACTCCCAGTAACCCAAGTCCTCTCTCAAACAGGGGTGGCAAGAATGGTGCTTGGCACCTCAGCATTCCACACCACTGGGCCAGTATAACTTGTATTTTTAAACATTTGTGCTAAAATACTATTTACTTGTTAAAAACTGATGCTTTCTGAGAGCCAGCATTTATGTGAACATTTTTCCATTAACCCTTAGGCTGCCTGAAGATTTAGAACACATAGGACAAGATAGCCTCTCTGCAGCAACCTGGTTTAAATAAATGAAAGTGCTTTCCTAGAGAAGCCCATGGTTGGAGAACAGTGGTTTTTAACAAGTGAATAACATTTTAATGCAAACTGTTTTAAATATGATTTAAACACTGGGTCTACTAATGAGTTTTTGTGTTGATTCCATTTTTTAAATTATTAATGTGGCTTAGAAAAAGTGGGGAGCAGACTGCCAGGACTTACGTATTCATGATGTGCAGTGTGTAGGCAAGTAAAGGAGAAAGAAAGCCAATAAAACTATTTGTTATGGAGAACCCCAGGGGCTGTAAAACTACCATACAGTTAGCAAGCTAATTTAGGAAAAACTCCTAATAGCAGACAAAGGGAAGGACACAATAGGATTTAACATACATATCAAAACACTCTACATAACATGTTTTTTGCACATTCTGAGTGGACTACTCCTTCAAAGAGAAAAATACTCTTCATCACAAAATGTGCCCTCACATGAACATGCATGATTATCTGTAAAGACAATTAAAAATGTATTTCTAAATGCATTAGTAACACAATGCTTTCTAAGGTTATCTGTAAAGACAATTAAAAATGTATTTCTAAATGCATTGGTAACAGTAATGTTTTCAAGATTTTGAAACTACTAAAAAGACAAACTGTATATATAGATAGAATATGGTAAACAAATATTGTTAATCACAAAAGCTGAACTTTGTTTTTAGTATATAAATGTTTAAGAAATACCTGAAAGCTGTCTATTTTCCTTAGTTTTTAGACACTTCTTAATCTTTCGTTTTGAGACACCAGGTGACTCTGATAATCATTTGTTCCAAGGGTTTTTAAGTCAGTTTGAAGGCATTTTAAGTATCTTCTGTTCTAGTCCTTAACAAAATGCAGGGACTCAAGAATTGCTGTTTTGTTCCTTGGTCCACATCCCAAACATGAATCTTCTTTCTGGATGATAGATCCACATCATGCCCTTCCCACATGAATAAAAAAAAGTTGGGATGGATCTTTTGGAGCTTCTTGGGTGGAGGTGGGGTGGACCTTACCCCCAAAAAAACAATGCTGTCTCCCACTACTCAGGTTCCAGTTCTTGTACCACCTATGTAAGAAAGAAAATAGTACCCTGAAACCATTGGCTAACATGAAAGCATATTTATTTGATGGCTGAAAACATTTCTTGGAGGAGGGTAAGGTGGAGGAGACTATTTACACCTTCAGTCAGTTCCACGGACAGAAAACATGACATCACTCCTTTGTACATGTAATACTCTGTAGGCTCCACCCACAGTTGTAAAAATGGGAGCTGAAACATATACCTATCGTGTGACCTTGTTGAAACAATATTATACTCTATCAGAAATAAATCAACAATAGACTTTGGTAAAAAACCTAAAGGAACCTTTTGAAGATAATGATAGTGGTAGTCTCCCCCCATCTTATTTACAGCCCTGGGTTCTGCACCCCTAAGTACAAAGCCTTGCACTTTTTAACACTAAAACCTAGCTGCCACCCACTAGGCCATTCCTTTAGTTTCTTCAGATCCCTTTGAATTCTCTCAACCACTTCCTGAGTTTCAACACTGTTGCAGATTTTTGAATCATCAACAAAGAGACACAACTTACCATCAAGCTCCTCTGCAATGTCCCTTATGAAGACAATGAAGAGGACAGGTCATAGCACCAAACCCTGTGGCACCCCACTAGTCACTCTCTTATCACCATAGTGGTTACTGGTTATCACCACCCTTTGCCTTCTATCCCTCAATCAGTTTGATACCCAGCTTGTCACTTTCTCTCCAACCCCCAGGCTGCTTAATTTCTTAACAAGCCTCCTATGTAGCACAGTGTCAAAAGCCTTACTGAAGTCCACAAAGGCCATATCCACTGCTCTCCCTTGATTTAACTCCATGGTAATCCAGTTAAAGAAATCTATGAAATTAATTTGACATGACATCCCCCATGTGAAACTATGCTGCCAGTGGTCCTGCAGCTCTTTTGCTTCCGGGTGCTCAACAAGACTTTCATTCAGTAGTGTCTCCATTAACTTCCCCATCACTGATGTGAGACTGACTGGCCTGCAGTTGCTAGCATCCTCCCTAAGGCCACTTTTGTGCAGCAGGACCACATTGGCCCTCCTCCTGTCCTCTGGAACCTTTCTTTCTCCACTGAGGTACTAAAATGCACTTCCAGAGGGGTGGCCACCATGATCCATTCCTTTCAGACCCCTGGATGAATACCAACCAGTCCCATTCAGTTATTCTCCTTTAAGGCTTCCAATCCCTTCCAGACCCTCTGCACCAAGAATGGACTTCTGTCCATTCTGCCCCGTTCCTGTTGTTTACTGAGGCATGCTGGTCCATCCCTCCCACACACCCTCTGCTGTGAAGACTGAGCAGAAGCCATTGTTCAGTATTTCCACATTCTCTTGATCTTCTTCAAGAAGTAATTCAGCCTTTTGTGACAAACCTTGCAGCCAAGATACCTTCAAATGCAATAACAACCCTCCTTCACATTGTTTCGTCCCAGGGTCTGACCTTAAGTGCACTCATTCCTCTGTACAGCAAGGCAGGGATATGGGCGGGGAGTGGGTGTATCAGGGGTGGACTGGTAAGGTGCTGTATGATCTAAGGCACTTGCGTTCTGCCACCAGTGTTGGAGGGTTCAGTTATGCCAGACAGAAGTTGCCTTAACCTGTGCCCCCCCCCCCAAAAGGATTTCAAAGGTCCTGGTCTGGCCCTGCTACTATAGACCACAGCCTTCCTCCTTACCATGGAGGACTGGGATGAGGGTGACAGTTGTGGAGTACAGTTCAGTTCCATTTGTTTTGGTAAACAACATACTTACCTATGGGTAAAGAGCTGTCTTTATTCAGACCATCATATTCCATGATGCCCAGCTCCTGCAGAGTAAGAGATCTACTCCAGGACCAGCCTAGGCTTCTGTTTTCAAATCCAGTGTCTGGTCTGAGTGCTGCCCACTGACCCATTCCTATGGTCCACATCAGGCCAGCCATGGATAGTGCATGCTGGCCCCACCTGTACTGTAACATATCCGGGCATGTGGTGTGCATCTGCACAACAAGGTGTCCACTTTTCCTGGCCCTTTAATGCATTGCGTCCATTGAAAGGAAAAACTCCTTGTTTTCCTTTGCAGTTTGAAAAGTTTCTTAAAGAGCAACTCTGCACTTCAGTATATGGTTTTGAACATAATGACATTTCTGCTGTTACAATGTCCTAGATAATCAACTTTTTTGTAATTTCCAATGTTTCTTTCTAAGGTTTACACTGTATCTTGATAGTATATCCAAAATGCCTGTTTAAAAGGCATTGCCACTTCCTGGTTCCCCTCAGAGTGCTTGTGTGTATGACATCATAGTGCTGTCCATGACAACAGACTGTGATTCCACAAACGGCAATTGTGAGGTCAGCAGGGGAGAGTCAGATATACTGTGAAGGATTTGGTAAAATAAGTACTACTTTATTGCAGTATTTTGTAGACCAACAACAAGAAAAAGAAAAACTATAAAACACTAAAGTTAAAACATAATTGATGTAAATATAATAGTTTGAAGCTTTTTACTATAACAGAGAGCTGTGTGTTATAGAGCAGATTGAATTGAATCCAGAATGCTATGTCTTAGTCTCTTGCCCGGGTGAAATACATCATTTCCCATTCCTGGGTATAGAGAATTGTCTGTGTGGTATTTTATTTTAAACTATCAGACTTTAATTTCAAGTCATATTTCCTCACACATGCAGACCTGTTAAGATCAAACTATTCCACATTACTAGAATCTGTCAGCTGTATTTGTATCATATGTCCCGATTTTGAGATATGGGTTTTTACAAACAGGAAAATTGCTTTCTGACACACAGACCTGTGAAGATCAAACTGTTCCATGAATGCACTGTGCATTATTAGCATCCATCAAACTTGCTTAGACTGTAATAGCTCATAGCATGGGGTGTTCAGCTGCTTGCATTTTTGTCCTGAATTGCTAACGTGGAGTCAGTAAATGCTAATGATGTCTGAATTCTTCTTATTGAAATAATCAAAACCTTTTAACAGCAGTGCTTTTCTTTCTTTCTTTTTTTTTTCTAATGGCTTAGGCATCTTTTGCTAACAGATGTTTGTCTTGTTCTTCCCTGTCACAGTACTATATTTTTTATCAGAAAAACATTATTATGGGAGACAACATCATTTAATACAAAAATGTATCGAGTGCAGTGCTTGTGGAAATTCTTGATTAAAAATGTGTGGAGCAGTTGCAGACACTGCTCTACTGTGAATGCAATACTGTGGAGTACTCAACCCCTCATTGCTTGGAAGCATCTCATGCCTATAGTATCCTGAGGTCAAATTATTTTTACTCTTTATTGAAGGTGCTGTTACATTGATGTAAGACTAATTAAATTCACTCTAGTTGAAGGACATTCTTAATGCAGCTCTGCAGCAAAGAACTAAATTACAATCATCATTCTGAATGGGGCTTCTATAGTAGGTTTAGTAGTGATAACTCCAGTAATGAATTCTTAACAGATACATTTACATTTAACTGCAAAACACACAGCCCTGGAGCTCAAAATGGGGTCATTTGGTGGTACAAGCCTTGATAGAAAAACCTAACTACAAGCAGCAGATCCACATGGGATATTCAGGGCTGATGTTACTAAAAGGTGGCATTCCAGATGGAACAATCACTGTGTTCTTATCATCTGGTTCAAGCAGATCCTTTGGTTTATTGGACAGTATGTTTAATTCTGCAGTAGGGATGTGTTCTAAGAGCTCTGTAGGAAGCGGATCTATGCTATAAAATCAACTGTATGAGAGGTGGTGTGCATTACTTTAGTGTGTGAGAGACAGGTAGCCATTCAAGTGATAGAAGAGAAGGAGATTGGGTGGCATGGGGTGGAATAAGGGGAAGGGGAGGAGGAGAAGAGGAGAGAGTAGGCACAGGATGTGAAGAACAAGTGGAAAACTGAGGTGATAGAAGATGGATCAGTAGCTGGAGGTTCAGGCGCTGGTCACTACACCTTGTGCCACACTGGCGACCCGGGTTCGGGAATGAGCCCAGGCAACCGGGGGTCAGCAAGGGAGATAGAGGATTGAGCATTCGGAGGACTGCTCTCTTCTCTCGGGGTGAGGGAGGGAGACCTGTCGTCCTACTCATTGACTGCCCTCTGGTGTTGGCTGGAGGGCAGTGCAGGTCAGGAGGCATGTTCCAACGTCCTTGCCTTGGCAGGGAAGGGGGCAAAGGAGAAAAATGATGAAAAAGAGCCTAGCAGGCTCTGTGATGGTCCACCACTCCGAGGGCCATCCCAGCTTATGGATTGGGTATCCGGGATGAAGGAAAGTTGAAACTCCTCCCTGGCCCTGCAGTGTGAGGCAGTCCATGGAGAATTTCCAGGATCAACAGGAGCAGCAGGACCAGAAAGAGAGTCCCTCCATCAGAGAGCTGTAGCCACCTGCCAGGGCTCCAGGAGAGAAAACCTATACTGAAAAAAGAAGATAGATCAGAAACAGGAGTGTCACCCAGGTGTGGATTACCTTCTAGGACTCAACTGGAGCATGTATACAAAGCATTCAGACTTGGAAAACCTGGTAGCTCTGGAATAGGCATTATGAAGAGCCCAGTACTTGATTAGGTTGGTGGGGGCCAGACAACTTGTGGGTATGCTAGTCAAGGTCATGTGCAAGGAGACTGCCAGTAACTAAGCTGAGAGTCATGGTAGGTGGAAATTGTGGACCCTCATTTGTCTATGTGGGGGTATCAAGATCCCAGGCTGACATAAATCTGGCACGGAAACAATGGAGGGTAGTATTTATGTTGCTGGCTGTAGAGATGGGTGACTGGTTGATAGCCACCAGCTTGGCATGGTGGGAAGACAAGTCCAGCTATCTGAAGTACTTGATCTGACTGGATTTAGGGGGGCTTTGGGGTGGTGAATCTCATGCACACAGTATACCATATGGTAGTCACTAAGGGCATCGGGAAGGGTACCAGCATCCACAACACAGTGGGGATGGGGGGGGAGAAGCCAGTCCAGAAGGAAGTGATTGAAGGATCTGTGACTGTGCTGGGTTGCTTCAATGATCAGTTGGGTAAGTTGGAGGGACTTTTAGTGTTTTTGCTAAATTTATTTAAAGGGGGGTGAGACAATTGAGGGTAAAATCACTGAGGAAGATCAGCTCATCAGAGAAGGCATGGGAGGAGACAGTGGTGAGGAACTCAGTGACTGAAAGTGGAGACATGCCAAGAAGCTGTAGGCACCAGTCAGTGGGTTGAAAGACCTAAAGCATTACCTAGCCCACACGGACTGGTCCCGTTACTAAACACCCCTGACATTGACAAGGCACTGGCCTTCTTTATTAACACCTTCAACTCTGCCTGTGACATCTTTGCACCTATAACTGCTCGTAGGTCTAAAGTAAGACATGCCCCTGGGTCACCCTGCCTTGCGACTACTTCTTAAGCAGCGGGACAACCTGTGGTACCTCGCTGTTGAAACTGGCAGCCAGCGGACAGACAGGCTTATGCCTGTGGCTCGGAACAGGCAGGTACTTGGGCTATCCGCAGCTAAAGGCTGAGTATTATCAAGCCTCCCTTACCTCCTCATGGGGAATCCCATGTCTTTCTGGGACAATGTCAAGCAGCTGAATGGTCACTCCTGGTCACCCCACCCTCACTTCTTAACATCAATGGTACTGTCTCCTCAGATCCTGCCCTCATTGCCACTCACCTCAATAATTCCTTTACCGACCCTAGCCCAGTGCTCTGACAATTTCTTCAGTCCTCCTCCCCAGAACTGTCCCACCCATCTCATGCTCCTTGTTCCACCTGCGTTGTGTCACCATTCAAGAAGTCAGGCCGCCACTTGCTTAAAGCCTTAAAGTGTAACACTATTGGTAATGACTCCCTAGATCCCTGTCTTCTACGTCAGGTCCTGGACCAGGTCATCTCGCCTATCACCTGCCTCTTTAATAAGTCCCTCTGCCTCGGACAATTCCCCTCTGTCTGGAGGGTCGCTACTGTTACCTCTATCCACAAAGGTGGTGACAGGACGCTTCCAGGTAACTACCGGCCTATCTCAATCCTCGCTCCCTTCTCTAAGGCCTTAGAGAAAATTGTAGCCACCCAAATCTCTGGCTACCTCTCTAGATATGATGTTCTTTGCCCTGAGCAGCATGGGTTCAGACCTGGCCATAGCACCAATACTGCACTCCTGGAGTTCGCTAACTTCCTTCACACCTCATTGGACTCTGGCTCCTTGGCTGGTGTGGTATTCATTGACCTGTCTAAAGCCTTTGACACCGTCTCACATCCTCTCTTGTTAGCTACCTTCGACCATCTAGGCTTTGCCACTGGTCCAGTCTCCTGGTGCGCTAGCTACTTGTTGGCTCGCCTCAATGTGAAAGTTAGTGGAACTCTTCCAGCATCTGCCCAATCCTCTCTGGAGTCCCTCAGGGCTCTATTCTCAGACCCTTACTCTTCTCCCTCTTCCTCAACTCGCTACCCAGTGAATGTGCAGGAAAGATCCTACTCTACGCTGATGATGCAGTACTCTTTGCCTCTGACAGTAACCCCATTTCACTCCAGAATTCTCTTCAGCAAGCCTACGATGCCGCTGAAACCTGGTTCACTGAGCACCGACTCGTCATCAACCTAAAGAAAACCAAAGCCATGCTCTTTGCCCACCCCCAAAATAAGTCCAGCAATTTTCCTCTTGCTGTCCACTCCACCCTCAATATCCCTATCAAACTTGTTCAGTCCTATAAATACCTTGGTATAATCTTTGACCCTGCCCTCTCCTTCCATGACCATATCTCTTCCCTGACCTCTGCCTCCAACACACGGCTGGGTATCCTTTGCAAATCACAAAACACTCCCTCGGATGCCCCTCCACTTGGCTTTCACCTCCTCTGTCATATCCTAATTGACTACGGTCTTCCTGTTCTATGGTGCAGCAGACCAGACGCCCTCGCAGGTGACGCCTTACACCTAACAAAGCCTGAAGACTTATAACCAGTGCTCCTAGACTTACCCACACCTGTCTGCTTTATTCCATGGCCACCTACTCAACCTGGATGAGCGGCTCATGTACCAAACCTGCCAACTCACCTTTAAAAGCCCTCATGGCCCATCCCTGGCTATCAGACTCCAATCCGCCGGGCTAATCCCACAGTGCGCGCACCCGCAGCTCCCAGTAAACCGCTCTGGTCCCACCAAGGGCTAGGACCACACAAGGGCCAAAGGGGCTTTCCCCACAGAGAACCTCCTTGTATAACTCCCTCCCTGCTGGTATCTCTGGCTCCCTCATTAGCATGTTTTAAACACAGCCTCAGAAATCACCTGCTCACCTCCATGCAGCTGCTGCTGCCTTAAATCCCTCCCCTGACAATGCTCACTGAGCTACCTCCCTCCCTATTCGACACCTCGCTTGCTCACTCTACCTCTCTGGGCCTTCTCCCATCCTCTGCTTCCCATTTTCCTATCTTATCCTCCTTACCCACCACTCCCCTAACCCTAACTAGCCTATATATTGTACTTATGTCTTGAAAATACCTGTAACATTGACTTACACCTATTGTGAACCTGTATTGCTGATTATCTGTTGTCTCTTGTACCACTGTTTTTGTCCTCTATGTGACCAGGTACCTTTGTAAATGAGCCCCTGGCTCAAAGGTTGTTAAACTGATGTTTAAATAAATAAATAAATAAATAAATAAATGCAGAAGTAGAAGGGGAGGAACTGCTTGAGGAGGAGCAACTCACAGGCAGAGTGGGAGGTGATGGAGAGTGCAGGCTCAAACTAGATGTTAGAGGAGAGGTAGATTGCAACTCTACTGCCCTGCTCAACACAATCCTGCTGGATGATTGTATATCCAGGGATAACAACTGCAGTATCAGGAATTTTAGGGGATAGCCAAGATTCTGAGATCACCACCAACCAAGCTGGAGATTAACTATGAGCAGTCACAGGTGATCAGTTTTTGGCAGTAGGCTTCAGATGTTAAGGGTCACTCTCAGTCTTTTGGGAAGATGAGTGGGAGATAGCTGGGCAGGGCTGGGACTGAGCACAGTATCATCCACTACAAGGAAACAAGGAGCTTAAGAGAGCATGTGAGTTGTTTATGGGGACAGGAGGAGGAATGTGGGGAGGATTAGAAAGGTAAGAGGGACGAAGGTAACTGGGGGCTTCAAAGTGAAGTGAAGGAGAAGGGAGGAGACTGCACCCAGGATACCAGGGTGAATGGGATAGGGTGGGGAGGCTGGAGGAAGGGAGGATGGGAGAGGGAGGGAAGAGATGCAGGGGAAGGCAAGAATAGCAATAGGGAGGTAGGGAGTTTAGGGAAAACAGGAGGGGACGCAGTGACAGTGTTAGAAGTAACTTTATCAAGATGAATCTCCTACCTCGGGTTTTGTATCCCTTAAATACGTTAACTCAACATCCTACCCAAAAATGGTTTACTGGATTGCATTGTCTTATTTCTCACTTTATTTGGCATGGCAAAGCTGCTCAGCAGGCATTCCATAAACATACAGCTCCTAAAAACGAGAGGGGCCTCTGTCTCCAGAATTTTTATTTGTATTATTTTGCTGCCCATAGTGCAAAATATTTTCAGTGGTTTCATAACCTCTCCACTGGTACCCCTGGAAGTTATATCCCCAAATAGTTGGAGATTGATTTTTTTTTTAGCCAGAGAGAGAAAGTAAACCTTGCTGCGCTACTCCATATTTTGTCTTCTATCTTTCCCTGCTCACTTCAGGGTACTCCAATCGAGACATCGGTGAGAGTTCATCATCAGTTATCTACTTTACTTTGTTTGGATACTGTTAGAGATGTTTCTCAACTGACTATTGGTAATCCTAATTTTAAACTGAATAGGCAAATGATTTCCTTGATGTTTTGGCCTATCCGACTTTCAAGTCAGTAGATCGGCTTTTACACAATGGGGTGTTTATTACTTTTGGAATTTCAGCAATGTTTTGTGCTCCAAATAAATTTTGCTTTAGATAGCTGCAACTTTCTCATTTGTTTTATAAGCATTTTGGTATTGGTCCCTGGGTTACTGATCATGGTCAGGAAATTCTCCTGTAGCACCTTGGGCCATTATGTCACACACTATTTCACTTTTAGAACTTTGCTAATCTACTGGACTAAAGAACTAGAGCTCTACTACTGGGAACTTCAATTTAGGGTAAAAATAAACAAAAAAAAGTGTTTGTCTCAGTTGGGTGAAGGAATTGTTATCTGTGCAGATAGCTATAGGTGAAAAGAAATTGTGTATCAGGTGGAGTGGCTTAGAGAGAAGCCAGGTGTTTGCATTTAAAAATTGACCTAGATAGCTTGTGGCAGAAAACAGCAAGAGGAAAGAGCTGCTGTTAGAACTTTACTGGGACTATATTTCCTCTACCCCCCAGTCAGTTCTACTTTTTATAGGCACAGATTTGACTTACAACAGGAACTTGCTGTTTGGGAGCAGGAAGGTGTGATCACAGAGGCACAAAAGACTCACCATCCTAGAAGGAAAAGTAGCTCCATCCCACCTAGCTGCTGGAGGTCTAACTGAGCATGTAAGAAGGAGACTACCAAGGAATATAGGAACTTACTGTCCCAGAACAGGAAGGTCAGGTGCTTTAAGGGCACGGAGGCAGTAGGAAAGTAGGGAGAAAAAAAATTATATATAAATAAAATAAAGAGAAAGAGGAAAGAGTAAGTATACAAAACAACAGTAAAGGGGCAACAAATAAGACACGATGGGAGTGATGCAGTGCAGTAGCTGTGGAGCAGCAATCTTCTGGGAGATGTTCTGGAGGATGCGGTGTTGTCCCACCTGCAGGCACCTCTCTGGGCTTAGGGAGGAGGTTGCTCATCTCCAGGCTGAGTTGGTCAAGATTTGGGGGACCTCCTTTCCAACCAAGGGACCACCAGTGCCACCACCACTGCCTCAGAGGTTGCCAAGAAAGAGGAGTGGTTGAACCACAGTGGGCTTAGGGAGGGAAAGGGTGGTGAAACAGAGGCGCATCCCTCCAGTTGTAGCTCTACACAATTCATATGCCATTCTGGTAGAGTCTGGTTCCTCTATGGAGGCACCTGCAGTGGAGACCAATGGGGATGCTGGGAACCTACACAAAGGAGACCCACAGGAGGGTGGCATGGGACCCAATGGGGAAAGGAAACAACTCCTGGTAGGGGACTCCATTGTTAGGAGGTAGAACTGGGGAGGGAGGGAGAAGGAGGTAAGGTGCCTGCCTAGTGCAATGCTGTGGAGGGACAGGAATGAATCCTCAGGATTGCGGAACAGCTGCATGGGAAGGCAGCTGTCCAGCTAGGGACAAATGACCTGGTTGGAAAGGATCAGAGCAGTGCAGGAGAAGTTTGTGGAGTTGGGGAGAGGCCTTAGACAAGTAGCATGCACAATGACCTTCTCGGAGGTGCTGCCTGTCTATGGTATGGGTGAGGCTAGGGTGCTCTGCACCATGGGATTCAATCAGTGGTTGAAAAACTGGTGCAGAGCTCAGGGTTTTGGCTTCATTGGGGACTGTGGGTCCACCTGGAGGGATGCAGGCCTATACTGGCATGATGGTCTTCATCTGTCCAGGAGGGGAACCAGGATCCTAGGTGATAGGTTTAAATGCTTCATTGGCAAGCATTTAAACTAGTCAAGGGGAGGTACTGAAAAGGAGAAGGAAATCCTAGCCCCCAAATCAAATCAGGGTAGTTAGGTAAACACCAAGATAGAAAAGTCGATAGGGAGAAGGGCAGGGTAAATGGAGAAAAGACAAAGGCAGTAAGGACAGGGATGGGGCAAAAGGGATAAGACAATCAAATAAATGGAGGGTAGTGAGCACCAATGTCTGTAGTCTAGGTAAAAAGCTCCTGAACTGGTGGTCTTGAAGGAAAAGGGATGCCTGTATATCATGGCAGTCACAGAAACATGGCACATAGAGAACCATGACTGAGATGTTAACATACCAGGTACACAGTCTACAGAAGGGACAGGGAGGGTAGAAGGAGGAGGAGGAGGAGCTGTCTATGTAAGGAATGGATCAAAGCAATGGAACTAAAGGGTAAACAGGGAGGAGAGGAGGCACTGTGGGTCACCCTGGAGACTGTAAATTGCACCACAATCAGCACAGGGGTTGTATACAGACCCCCATCTCAGGGGAGGAAATGGACAAGGAAATGATAAAAAGCATCCTTAGGATGGCAGAGAAAGGGGAGATATTGCTGATGGGGGACTTGAATATGCCAGATGCTAAATGGAGCACCTTTGCTGCAGCCACATCCAAGAGCAGGGCCATTCCCATTCTCGATGCCCTACAGGGGGCATGCCTCAGACAGCTAGTGTTGGAACCCACTTGGGAGGGAGCAATCTTAGATCTGGTATTCTCGAATGGGATGGGGATAAGATCTCAGATCTAGAAGTGGGTAGCCATCTGGGAACAACTGACCACCAAACAGCGTGGTTCACGATAAACTCAGCTGGGGGTCAAGCCATACAAAGTGAAGCTACTGGACTTCAGGAGGGCTGATTTTGTCAAAATGGGACAGTGCCTCAGAAAAGCACTAGCAACAGACAAGAAGGGTGGAGCAACAATGGGAAAACATACAAACTACCATCACAGAGGCAACAAGCCTTTGTGTGATGCAAATAAACAAATTAAAACAAAGACAAAAACACTATGGTTCTCAAAGAGGTGGCGGAGAAGGTTAGGGAGAAAAGATAGCATTCCGGAACTATGAGGAAACACAGAAGGAGCAGGACAGAGAACAGTACCAGTTAAAGCAGAAGGAGGTGGGGAAAGTAGTCAAAATAGCAAAGGCCCAAACTGAGGAAAAGATAGCCAACTTGGTTAGAAAGGGGATAAGACCTTTCTAGGTACATTAGGGAGCCAAGAAAGACAAAAGGAGGGATACTGAGGCTGAATAAAGAGGAGGGTGGTGGGCAGGGAGGGACAGTGAAAAAGCAGGATATTTAACTAATAGTTCTGCTCAGCATTCAAAAAGAAGAGGAGGGAGGTACTCTAATCCAGTCAAAAGAAGCACTCTTGATAGGGGGTTGGTATCAGTCCTTTCACAGAAGAAAGGGTTCTGAAAGAACTCCTAAAACTGAAGGTGGACTCAGCAATGGGACCTGATGGGATTTACCCCAGAATTCTAAAAGAACTAAGGGAAGAACTAGTAACATCATTGACTAGCCTTTTTAACAAATCATAGGAGGATGGTATGGTACCTGAGGACTGGAGGAGAATGGATGTGATTCCCCTTCACAAAAATGGAAACAAGACAGAGGCAGAAAACTACAAACCTGTCAGTTTGACCTCAATGGTAGGAAAATGATGGATACACTTCTGAAGGAAACAATTGTTGAGTACCTAGAGGCCAGTGGGGGCAGGACCCAAGGCAGCATGAATTCACAGTGAGACGGTCATGTCAGATCAATCTAATTGATTTATTTGACGGGGTGATCAAAGTAGTAGACCAGGGAGGGGCTTTCGACATGGCCTACCTAGCCTGTACCAAGGCATTTGACACTGTCCCGCACAAAAGATTAATAAACAAATTAACTAACCTGGGAGAGGGTCCCAGGGAGGTAGCCTGGGTAAAACATTGACTGGACAACAGGACAAAGAGGGTAATAGTAAATGGAGTCCACTCTGAAGAAAAGGGGGTTACTAGTGGGGTACCGCAAGGTTCAGTACTGGGTCCAGTCCTTTTGAATGTCTTTATAAGTGACATTGCAGAGGGACTGGAAAGAAAAGTATGTCTCTTTGCAGATGACACAAAGATCTGCAACAGGGTTGATACACAAGGTGGGGTGAAAAGGATGAGAAGGGACTTGGCAAGGTTGGAGGAATGATCAAATGTATGGCAGCTTATATTAAATGCAAAGAAGGGCAAAGTAATGCACCTGGGAAACAAAATCCCAGGGGAAGAGTACACAATTGGGGTGAGATACTGACAACAACAAAAATGGAAGGGGACCTGGGGTAGTTATATCAGATGACCTAAATATGGGCAAGCAATGTGAGAAGGCAGTAAGGAGGGCTGGGGGGATACTGGGATGCATAGGAAGAGGCATCACCAGTAGAAAACAGGAAGTTGTTATCCCTCTGTACAGACAGTTGGTGAGACTCAATCTGGAGTACTGTGTGCAGTTCTGGAGACCCCATCTCTGCAAAGAAATAGACAGGGTGGAGGCTGTCCAGAGGATTGCAACTAAAATGGTGCAGGGTCTGCACCAGAAGACTTATGAAGAGAGACTAAAGGAGCTTAATATGTATACCCTCGAGGAAAGGAGGGAGAGGGGGGACATGATAGAAACGTTCAAGTACCTCAAGGGAATCAACAAAGTCCAACAGAGTAGCATCTTTTAGAAAAAGAGATGTGCAAGAACAACGGGGCACAATTTGAAGATAGAGGGGGGACAACTCAGAGGTAATGTGAGGAAGTATTTTTTCACTGATAGGGTTGTGGATACATGGAACAGCCTTCCTGAGGAGGTTGTGGAGTCAAAAACAGTTGAGGAATTCAAGAATGCATGGGACAGACATAAGGCAATTCTAGTGGGGGGGTAGAAGGAAGTAGTCTGTTGGTTAACTAGGATCTGCAGCTTATTCATTAGGTAGGGAAATGGTCACACTATGTGGGCCAAGCAGTCCTTATCTGCCATCAGATTCTATTCTATGTTTCTATTCTCAGTTTTATGCTTTACTTCCATCTACAGCTGTGGATGAGTCCTCTTTTTGGAAGGCGGGCTGGCCTCTTATTCCTCCTTTGGAGATATGTCCATGCCCAGTCTGCATCCCCTCATGCGCTGAGCTTACCCGCCCTGGGCAGAGCTGCCAGAGGATTCCCTCCATGTTACTTATAGGCTAGCCCCTGCTTACCCCTCTGGGGCGGGGCCACAGGAGATGGACTCCCCCAAGTGGACATGTAAGGCAGTTGAGGTGGCAGTAGGGTAGGGGTATCATGCCAGGGGCAGGCAATTTTTTGCATGTTTATACCCCGGGGTTGGGGATTGGCATTGATGAGCCACGTCTGCCCTACCCCTACATTCTTGCACCGGTTGCTTGATACCCCCAGCCTCTGCCAGGGGGCAACAAAGCACCGGACACTCTCCCCCCCATAGAAGGAGAGCAGTTCCATGGATGCTTGATCCTTATCACCTCTAGCCTCCGACTCCTGGTCCATTCCTGAACCCGGGTCATCGGCATCCTGAGCAGAATTCCAACTGCTGTGCCGGGCGTCCTCTGGTGTGCCCTCTTATTGGGATCATATACTTCTTGCACCATCTGGTTCTTATGACTGGTTTTCTACTTGGGTGGGATTTGCATAGATATATTAAGTTTGGATAGTATTGTTACATGCAATTTAAACTGTTACATAATTTGTATCACACTCCTGTCCGATTGTATAAAATGGGAAGGGCATCCTCTGACTCATGTACTTGGTGTCAGGCTGCTTCTGGTTTACTTTTGCATATGTTGAAGGAATGTCCTCAGGTTGTGCCTATCTGGAATACAATTCGTTTTAAATTAGACTTGCTCCTAGGTTTACATCATGCTTTTTCACAGGACAGGGAGCTTACAGGATTCGAAAGGACTTGTTAAAAATGGCGGTGAGCAGGAATCACACACATCCACCGTACTACTTTGTCCAGCCTTTATAACACGCACAGTCCACCATGTCCAAGATAGCTGCTGGAGCCCAGTGCACATGCGTGAGTAAGTTGTGCATGAACAATGACTTGCGCATGCACACTGAACTCTGGCGTGCCATCTTGGACATGAACGACTGGTCTCATGTTATGCTTAACCATAGCTGCAGCCATATCGGCTCCCGCCAGAGTTTGTTTTTCAGGTGTTTCAAATGCAAACACAGTCACTGACACCGGCAGTCATGATCCCAATGTTTAATTCATTCCCCACAATCAGACAACTTCACAAAAATTAAAAAATAAAAGAAACCCACTGATGATGCCGTCTCGGGGTTTAACAACTGCCTCACTGAGATCCAGGACTGGATGAGTGCCAACTGGTTGAAGTTGAATCCAGACATGACTGAGGTGTTGGTCATGGACCCAGGTCATTGGGTTGCGGGTCAACTGGCTGGGTGGCCATCCGGGCTCTGGCTCAGTGGTAACCAGCTGTTGACCTCGGACCGGGTGCGTAATCTGGGCATTATTTTTGAGGAAGGGCTGAGCTAAATTACAGATGTCGGCCATCATTAAAGCTTCTTTCTACCATCTAAGGAATATCACCCGGTGAAACACCTTGTCCCATTCAATGACCTTCCACCTTTGGTCCATGCCTTTGTGATCTCTTGCCTTGACTGCTGTAACTCCATTTATCTAGGGCTTGGGGTTGGCATTTGTCGCCTGCAGCGGGTGCTGAATGCAGCAACCAGGCTGTTGACTGGCTTATCCTGATCTTGTCATATCACAACTGTACTCTGTGGCCTGCACTGGCTGCCAGTTTGGTGGCAAGTCAAGTTCAAGGTTGGTTTACTGACCTATAGCTATAATGCCTACATGGACAGGGTCCATGCTATTTTCAAGAACTCCTGTGTCCTTACTGCCCCTCCACCCACTTCAATCAGTCGACAAGAGATTGCAGAGATTCCCAGGGTCTGTTTGAAGTCATCTGAGGCTAGGGCTTGTTTTTGCTGCCCCTACCCTGTGGAACTCTCTGCCTCGGTCAGTGAGGGAGTTTCCGACTGTGGATTGCTTTAAATCGGCATTGAAGATTTACTTATTCAGACTCGCTTTTCTAGAATCATGATAATATTTTTAATGAATTTTATGGTTTAAAATGTTTTAACTTGTGCTATGTGTCATCCAGCTGTGTCTTACTTTTGTATAAGTGCTTAGATAATTTGATTTGCCCTTTTAAAGAAATAAAGTTGATGTTGATGATCATGATGATGATGATGATGTGAAATAAATTTATACCACTCTAAGCAGAATCACTTTCCCTACATGCATTACATGACAACATTATAAAAACTACTGGTACCACAACTATGGTAACAATATTAGGACCAATGTCCTAAAACAAAGGCCAAAAAAGAACTACTTGAGCAATATTACATAGAAAGTTAAGATTTTTTACAAATTTAAACATGATTGTTTTAATTATTAAAGACATTTAAAAAAAAGGCCATTTTATAAGCCCATTAATCTCTTCTGGGTATGCATTATGGTACAGCCCAACACTTTCTAGGTGGTTGAAGACATTCAGCCTGTGGCCTCATGACTCAAAATGCACCTGGGCATACGGCGATCTACGATAGTCTGCACTTTGTCAAGTGTTAATTGCTAGCTTAATCTATTTACCTCCTTTCTAACTTTGTATTGAACTGTAGACAAACAAAAAACAGCAAACAACTGGATAAGGTTAAAACGTGTTATATGATTTAACAGCTATATGACCTGGCAGCATTTCTACAAGTTTATTTTTTAACAGCCCGTTCAGTTGGGACATTTTCAGTCTGAGTGATGTCTTTATTATGAAGAATCAGATATTCAAGTAAGCATGAGGAATCATGGAATTCTATGATGTTGTCCCACAGTAGTGACATACTTTAGTTACTCTGGTAAAACAGCATTCTGACCTCATTACTGTGTTATAACAGCATCTGGAAGTGCATGGATTTTCATACACAACAACACTAAGCCATATACCATTATACAGTAACCCATAAGTTCCTGCCTTGCTTTGCTGTAATGGTTCGTTTCCTGTTAAAGGCTTTATATTATAATAATGCATTTATTTACAGCTAGGCCCCCAGCCTCACAGCATTCCAGCTTTTGAGTGAATACTCAATTAATCAAGGGACTAATAAGTAGATGGTAAATGATTATTGATTTCTACTGTAGTGGATCAATTTGCAAGGGCTGTTGACCAGAGAATTTAAAATATGTTTGGTACATTCTTGTTCATAGACACCGCACTAGTTAAATAACGGTATCATTAAAACACATTGAAATTGATGCCTTTTGTACAGTGCTGAACCTGACACCCAACAAAGCAATTGGGAGAGGAGCAGCAACATGACACATCACAAACTGGCAGGTACTAGCTCTGCTATGCTGTGCAGTCACTGCGACTAATTAATTGTCGTTTATTAGCCTATTAAATTCCAGCCATAAAGTGCAGTGGCAGAGCAGCCTTGGGGGTATAGAAAGCACTGTGTATTTAAGGTAATAGAATTGGGGAAGGGTCATAAATCTTGTCATTTTCTGAAGTTCAAAAATATGGGGAAAAGTGTTGACTTTTGACCTTCATAGATCTTCTTGTCCAGCAGTTTTTGCAACCTAAGGAATGGCAGTTCTGCTCACACTGCAAACATAAACAGCATTTACAAAGAAACAGCATATAAAAAAAATGTGGCTTTCATGTACATCCCTGATCCTCCAATGTATAGGACTTCATGGCTGGAAACAAATACATGGGCTGGATTTTCAGACATCAGGAGTATGGCCATGGGTGTAGCTTTGATCTTTAGTGCAGCTGGGTCACCTAAACATTTGAGAACATTTGCATCATATTTTCAAACACTGGTCAATTTTACAGCACATGAATGTGCTTTATAGCAGTCTGTGTCAGATTGTACAGTAGGTACAAGCAGCTTGGATAATGCACACAAAAGGCCCCAAATGGGATATACAGTAAACCTAAGAAATGTGGTCTAGCAGGATGTATCAAAGCACACTGTTGGAAAATCATAATTGTCTGATGTATATTCCTTGCACCAAAAGTCTGAAATAATGGGACTTGAGCCAAAAAACACCTGGCTTGAAAATCCTGCCCACATGCGTAGTTTTCCTTCTTCCTGCTGTCATGAAGCCAAACTGTCATAGGACACGTGGTAATTTTACAGTTAGCTATATCTACATAGACTAGTCAAATAAGGTACAACAGTATCTTTACAGTGGTGTTCTTTCCAGATTTACATCTGCCTGAATTGTGGCACCACTGAGTTAGTGATGAGGAAGAACCTGATGGACCAAATGTCTTCTTTCTTTCTTTCTTTCCTATTTATATATGGCCTTTGAACCACATTGAAGGTCAAGTGACTTATATAAGGTCGAACTGCTAGTTAGTAGCCATGGTGGGATTTAAACATAGTACCTCCTCCCTGACAGTTCTGGGCTCTAACCACTAAATATCACTGTGTCCTACTTTGCAGGTCAGCATTTTTACCCACTGATTCAGTTTTTCAGAGCTGACATATGGAACTACACTGTGGCTGTTTCCATGGTGCCATCATCCAACAGAAAGCAATATTATCTGACTGTCATCTAGTTCCTCTAGCAGCTGGTGATGCACAGTATTGACAACTGGAGAAAGGGAGCCCAACAAAAATAGATGCCATCCTGATTCAAGTGGCATTTATATTGGTGGTGACCTGTTGTCAGTGCTGCAGCATCACCCCATGACAGATCGCTACATCACTGATGTCAGCTTAGCAGAGCTGCACAGCAAAGAGAAAGGACACCTGTCATACTGTATAATACTCTTGGCTGTCTCATAATTAACCATGCAAAATAGGAGTTATGAACTCTGCATCAATATAATAATACCCTAGGTTAGCATGTGTATCAGTCCACAGAAACCATATGGGTCCAAACCCAGATGAGAACCTCTACACGAAGACAGACCCTCCATGAAGCCTAGGCCACTTCCCTTTGTAGCCCATCCTCCTCCAGCCTCCACATACTGTACCACTGTATACCTTCCTTGATTTATGATTTTGGGGGTTACAATAGCAGAATGTTGACTAGCTGAGCGAGCTCTTCCCTCCCTTTCAGAACACATGCTTGGCTCAGACCTATAGACTGAGCAGCTCTCGGAGGGAGGGGCTTATAGCATTATTGATAACACTCTATGCTATGATTGGCTACAACCCTTCCCTCCAAGCACCCACATGTCATGTGAGGGAGGTGAAGCCCACTGAGCTAGTGAGGATTCCATTATTACCCCCAATCATTTATCAAGGGGGCATACAGAGGTATCTGGGGGTCGGGGGCAGGGGAAACAGTGAATGTCAAGGAATGCTGTAATGAGGCTGGGGGGGTGACACTAAAGACAGTAAATTCTGGACTGTGGCCATTGTGCCTCTGTTCCTATGTGTTCCCCTGATATGATGGGTTGGGCCTTAGTGACATGTGCACACAATTGTATGACAGTCTTAAGTATACCTATTCTATTTGTAAAGTACTCCCACAGGCATAAACTATTCATTGAAATTCAATGTTATGTACAAGGTGATGGGAGAAAAAATAAACTGAGTACATTATGGGATTAGATTAATGAAATATTGACTCTTTCACAAATTATCACACATGGAACAAATATCAGTAGTGAGGGTGATTTGGGATTATTATTCTGTCCTTCATATTTTTCTTCTATAATGATTGTTTTAAATAAATTATTGTTTTATTTCACAGGAATTGGCATATTTAGTACAAAGGTTATTTTCAACTTCATTACAGAACAGCATAGGCAGAAATTTCCCTAGTGATTATTGATCATACCTCTAGGTAATACAACCAAGTCTTCATTAAAGGAGGTTGGGATGGGGCAGGAAAGGAAGCAGGTGTAACAAAATCAATATTGTATTCATGAACACATCATGTTCACAGCACATTTCATATTTAGTGAACACACAATTAAATATACAGTCCATATTAAAGCTAGAGTTGCTTTTCATGTATATATATATATATATATATATATATATATATATATATATATAATTTAATTTGTATTTCACAGAGCAAAGGAAAGTGCTCTCATGTAAGAATATTTATAACCAGGAAGATACTGCACATTGTTATAATAAATGCAGTGTAAGTGGTTTATACACAGTGGTGTCATGAAAGTGCACCTTATTCCCAACATTTTTATCATTTCCAAAAGCTTTTCTTGATCTTGTTTTTTAGCTTTATTTTATTTTAGGTTCAATATTTTCTTTTACAAGAAATATAAAAACAAACATCAGATGTTGACCATGTCTGATGAAGAGATCCAAGTAAAACAGAAAGAAAACTCAATAATATAAATAACTGACTTGAGTAACAGCAAATATCAAGCTAATACCTACAACTAAATTTCAATACTTCTGCTAGTGCATCATTAAAATATGTTTTATGTTTATTTTACAGCTAATATTCTACAATAATCAGTACTGCTATCAATTTATTTTGTCCTCATAAAGGCTAGGAAATGTTTTATGTTAGATAAGTGTTTACTGATTACTGATTCATAGAAGCTGCTCTTGTATTTTTGTATCTGGATTTTTTACATCTTTGGGTTGATAAGCAATGCCCACGTTACATATTGTTTTTGTAGTATTTGTGTCCATTTGTGTTTTAGGGGATGTCCAGAATTGGCATTAGCTGCACTAAATTATGTGCAATGACATACCCTTCCAAAAATATTTGATTTCCATCCCATTCTATTGTTTATTAAGAACATCTATATGAAAACTGTATTGCGGTCCCTTATATTGCACTTCCAACAGAGGCTTATTCTGGAGGTGAAGTGTAATTCTCTTGTTACATTATAATGTGTTGCTGTGAAAATGACTGTGATGCACAAATGGGGCATTATGAAGCTACTACTGAAAAGCCTCCATTGTAGATCAACTGCAAGGAGCAGAGCTCCTACTTTCAGGAATTGACAATTGCAATGCGACGATTTGAAACTTATTGTATATTTTCTTTCCTGAATGTAACTTATTGTAATATGTATATAAGACTGTATCAATTCAATGTCTTGTCCTACTCTGTATATATGGACATTTCAGACTATGTATGTAATTAATCCTGGGTCATCCCTGAAAAAGAGACGTGACGGCCTCAGTGGGCCTACATGGTTTCAACATTTAAATAAATACATACATAAATAAATAAGTGAATACAGCCAGTAATAAAGAATGAAATAACTTGAAATTCAAGGATATATTTTCATAAAGATGCTTACTCCCCAGATTGCCACTTCCACCTAACAGCTAGGCCCAAACCATGACTTCCTTGTCCCATCAGCCACTCCCTTCCCACCCCAATTAGACCAATAGGGAGCTACATGGAGTAGTATCCAAGAGTACCAGAGGCTGTTCTACAGCTGGTCTAAGAGACACATGAGTTTTTCTTGGTTTTTCAATTCTGTCCCCTAATTCCATCCACCCCCCACTTATGCAGCACTATGCCCTGCTAGGCCTTGCACGTAAGCGGGGATCCCTCTGTGAAGAAGGCAAGCTGTCTTGCCCATCACAGGGGTCACTGTAGTGGCAGAACCACAAACCATTCCTCACCAACTGAGATTGCCATCATGTATCAGTGCCACCCCAGGCCCCCCACCGCTGACCACACAACCCATCAGTGAATTGGCTCCTGAACCTAGAACACCAGTGTGGGAGTAAAAGTACAACATGCTAACCATCTGGCCACCAGACAGCCCCTTGAAATTCAGTTTATTTAGAATTTAGTACAGATGAGTTCTACTAATGCCAGCTGGAATCTGTTTTGCTGATGGCTGGACACTCAAATTATTACGTGATAAATATCTGTTGACTAACTATAGTCTTTGTATGTCTAATTAGTATTAAATTAAACAGATATTTGCTGCAAAATCTTAATTTGGTAGGGTGAAATGAAAGTTTGGAACAGAGCTTGACTACTATGATTCCCTAACTATAACTGCTCTACCTTTGGTGAAATTAAGATTCCTGATTCTCAGAGTAGGCTACTGTATGCAACGTACAGTCTCAGCAATTACTTTTCACTAGCAAAAATGTCATGGCTGTCCATCTCAAGTCATACAATACCATTTACAAAATGAAGGAAGGCTTTTGTTTACGATGTTTCATAGTCTATGTTGCTTTGCCCAATAACCCATGGCCATGCAATCTCCATATACAATGTAAGACTTGCATCGTATATATGGGCCTGGCAATGGTTTGTAATGACTCCAACAGGATCAGCATCTGAAAAACATAAACAAAATTACATTTTAAGCCATATATGACTGATCTCTGGGACTAACCTGAAAAAGCTGCTGTTGCTTTAACATTTATTGATGTTTTAGACAGCACGCCAGCTTCAGGTTTTCAGGAAAAGGAAAACTCTAAGTTATAAAGAACTAAAAGCAACAGAGAAATGTAAATTAAAATGCAACTAGAGAAGGAAAGGAAACATCTGATCAAGATGTAAGTTCATTTTAACACATATGTAAAGCTGGGACTGTATATGCAAATCCCCACTGACAGCTTTTCGACAATAGTGGTACAGTGACTGCAAGTGAGCAAGCTGAGCCTCATACACCAAAGGAATGCTCCTGTTCTCATTGTACACTGTACATGTATCACCATGGATGGCTTTATATTACTCTCTGTGGACTCTTGTTCTGATATACTTTGGGCTTAAGTAGCGACAGGGGATGCCTATTGTTCCTCCCTTCTACAAAGTTTCAGGCATGCAGTGCCCACTGGGAATCTGGGGCTTGACCTGAGTGCTAATCCAGTGATTGAACGACTGAGCCAGAAAGCTGATGCTTCGTTGCTTTACTGTATTGATTCAGATAATCACTTTAAACACCCAGAGAAAAGAGTAAAGATTCCCAGTAAAACCTAACTTGTGCCAAAAACCCTTAAAAAACAGAGTTAGATATTGTTTTTTTTGTTTGTTTTTTTAAATCAATAATTAGACCTACTAACATTTTACCATGGGATGGTGCAGTATTCTCACATAGTATGAATTATACATTAGTTTCTATTAACTAGCACAAATTATTCACATGGCGTGCTATAGAATTCCTTATTGCATCCTTAGTGATTACAGAGTCCTAGTATTTTATTTTGATCAGTACTTAAAGTGTGGAATACAAGTGCTTAGATGTGAGCTGCCATTCATGGGATATCTTGGTTTCTGTTCCTTTGTGTTGACTGGCATCTTAATCAGATAACGACACAACCTTTTAAATATCAATCGTTATAGCTAGGCCAATATATGAACATTGTTTCTGTGTAATTAAAGTAATTTGGTCAAGATGGCAGCTGCTATGAACCTGCCAGTGTTTTAGCTCCATTAGTTTGCTTTTATTTTTTGTGTTTTTTAGTTGTATTTAACTAGGATTAGCACACTAAGCTGAAAAGCTATTTTACAGGCATGACCTAGGAGCACAGAAGTTAAGTGACTTGCTCAGGGTCACACAGTATGAAAGTGGAAGCTGTGAGTTCAAACCCAGGTCTAGTCTGCTGGATGTCACCAGATTTGCAGCTCAGAACCTTAAACCACTGCGCTATACTGCCTCCCCAAAGGGAGGCAGCATAGTACATTTTTGTTCTCTAATTTTTTCGTTATTTTAATTTAAAATAGTGTTTTATAGTGAGACAGGGTTGAAAGAGTGAGGTAGCTAGTGTCTTTGCGTTTTTCGGGATGAGTTTGTTTTTTTGTATTCTCCTCCTGAGCCTAATTAGCCTTTGTCGGCTTTCTTTACCACGCAGGGTGTTTAGTGGTAGTTTTTACACCTTACTGCGGTAATTATTATAGTTTAAAAGTCAAGGAGCTGTTTCGATGCTCAGAGTTTGGAGCCTAGTTTTTGATGTCCTGCTTTCACTTTTTAGAGCAGGCATGATTAAATTTATTTTGTGGAAGGAATTAGTCCTCCCGGATCTAGCCTTAATGCTTTTTTCTTTTGACTTGCCTGGGACTTTCCAAGTAGGCGACATAACTGGAGGTTTGAAGGAGTTCAAAGAAGTTCGTGATCCTTTGAGTCTACAATTGCCGACAATTACAGCTACAGAGTCATGAGTAACAGCTGCTAAGATCCTTATTGGGTTTGTGCCAGGGGTTGATTGGGGTGGTTTCCTTTGTGGACCTGGAGTTTCCTGGATCCTGCTCTCTGGACTCCTGTCAGAGGATTGGGGTTGGGTGGTGAGGGGCATAGATTGCCTCATGGTCGGTGGATGGTGGGGCCATATGTGTTGTCTGGGGGCTGTCTGGTTCTCCCCTCCCTTCTATCCAGGCTTGGAAGACTTTTGGATCTATTCATCACATTAGCCACCACTGCACTATGTCATTTTTTTTTTCCACTGTCCTGCTTGAAACTTGAAGGGTGAAGAAAGTTTGTTTTGCCTGAACTTCGGCTGGTTAATCCTTGTCCTAAGAAGTGTGAACTATGGTTTGGCCTGTATCCTAAGGTCCTTCCCCTGCATCTGTTTTGGTGCATAAACTGTTTTATGGGATTAGTATTAACATTGATTTCAATTTTTTGTTTTGTTTGTGGAGGTTGTGGGAGACCCTTTCAGACACCGATTCCTATCTGGATTTTATTTGTTTGCTGATTTTTTGAACATATTTTTCATTGACTGGGAGTGAGAGTCCTAGTTTCTTAAATTTTTTGTGGTTCTACTTGAGGTGGGAGGCTGTGAGAGAACCTCCCAGACATCGACTTTTATGGATTTGGCCTAATTGTGAACTCTAGCCTTATTTTCACTGTCGATTGGGAGTGAGAGCCCCAATCTGTTTCTTTAACTGATTTTACTGTTTAATTGTTAATTAATTTCATTAGTTCATTTTTCCTAAGTATTATGGGAGTTTTTTCCGGTTGTACTTATTGTGGGTGTTTTTGTTTAATTTGATTTACCTGTTTCAGCCTAATTAGCACTGCATTATTCATCAGGATGTGCTTGATGAAAGCTCTCCTGTCAGGCACTACTCCCTCCGAAGCTTCTGGACCTCCACCCTTTACTTGTCCCTCTTGTCAGTGGCAGTGTACGGCCACTGTAGAGCTGTCAGAATTGTGGGGAGGTGGAGGAGGGATGGGTGACTGGGGATGGGGGTTGAGCTGAGTGGCTCAATTGGGGTAGTGGGGACCAGAAGATGCCCTGGGGCAAAATGATGCACTGAATGAGGGCTGCCTTGTTTAGTGCCCATACCCAAGGGCTCCACATCTAGTGGGTTGGTACCTCAAACTGCTCCGGTTTCTCACCCAACCCGCACGGTGTTGTGCAATGCCAGATCTATCAAAAACAAGTCAGCTATTATAGCTGATCTTGTTGGATCATCTGAGCTGGCATGCATCACCGAGACCTGGCTGGATGAAAATGCTAGTCCCATTTTGGAGTCAGTGATTCTAGCCGGTTTCTTGATGATACACTGTGTGAGGTTGGGCCGTAGGGGTGGGGATGTAACAATTTGTTTTAAATCAGAATTGGGCCTTGTTGCTGTGCCAGTTGAGGAAACCAGGTCCTTTGAGTGTACCATAGCCGCAGATGTGGGGTGCAAAATCGCTCTCGTCTATCGTCCACCAGGTGACAAGAGTCAGTTTTTGCAGGAAGTTGCGGATTTCATCATTGATATGGTATTGGACTCCCCCAGGCTGATGGTACTGGGGAGTTCAATCCCAGGTCAATGAAAACTCTTGCAATTTGGACAAGACTTCCTCTGTCTTATGAGTTCTTTGGGCTTCACACAGGTAGTTTGCCTCTACAGCTCATATCACGGTCCTCATTGGACCTGGTCTTTTCCCAGGGTTGGAGACCTCCGATTTGGGGGTGGAGTCAGTCGGATGGTCCAACCACCACATCATCAGGTTCAATTTCTTGGCTCTCTCTTGTAGGCCTGCCCCTGTGGAGATGGTCCAATACCGTCCATTATGGGGTTTGCCCCCAATGTCCTTTTGGCAGTGTTGGACCTATCAGGAATTCCAGAGGCAAGCAAGGGTCCAGAGAATCTACTCCAGGCTTTTAATTGAGCTGTGGAGGAGCTCTGGATACGCCTCCTTTCTGTGGTTTCCCGCTTACTGTCCACCCTTGGTTCCCATGGTTTCATGGGACCTTGAAGGGGATGAAGCAGGTGGGGTGAAGGCTAGAGTGTGTTTGGTGTAGAACTGGCTTAGATGCTGACAGACTTAAACTGATGGAGCATTATAGGCTCTATCAGTCATCAATCTCCCATAAGAAGGCAGAATTCCTGTCCAGGAAGATTGCTGCTGCACAGAATCGACCAGCTCAGCTGTTCCAAACAGTAGACAGACTGTGCAATCTAGCCTGTTTTTGAGTTTGGAAAGCCTTTTCGCAAGTGTAGTGCAATGAGTTTGCTCGCTTCTTTGCTGATGAGGTTGCCGACATCAGGTCGGAGATTCACCTATCATGCCCTATAGGGGTTACTGGTGGTCAGAACAAGGTCGTGACACTCTCGTTTTGCTGGGTTGCATTTGACCATCTGGTGATTGAGGATATCATGTGGCTTCTCCTGAGTGTGCATCCAACTTGCTGTAGTTTAGATACAGGCCCTACCAACCTCTTAATGGGATGTATAGAGGTGATCAGCCCGGTTCTAGTGGAATTAATCTGGTGCTCATTGGGGTTGGGGTAGTTTCCCAGCTTCCTGAAGGAGGCTGTGATTACCCCCTTTCTCAAGAAGTCATCTCTTGACCCAGGTTCCCCTGCAAACTACAGGCTGATTTGTAACCTCCCCTTTATAGGGAAGCTCATTAAGAAAGTTGTCGCACAACAGTTGGAGAACCATCTTACAATCCATGCTATCTATGATCCTTTCCAGTCTGGTTTCCATAAGAGACATAGTACCAAGACCACTCTGGTTCAGGTACTCGATCTCCTGATGACTAGAGACCAGAAGTGCCATTCCATCTTTGTCCTTCTGGATCTCTCTTCAGCTTTTGACACCATGGACCATGGTGTACTGCTTGAGTGCCTGTAGGTTCATCTGTGGCCTGTCTGGTACAGTCCTCAGATGGTTTCATTCTTTCCTCACTGGCAGGTCGCAGAAGACAGTATCAGGGATTTTTTCCTCAGACTCCTACTCCCTGCCATTTGGGGTTCTGCAGGCTTCAATGTTGTCCCCCATGTTGTTGATGGTGTACATGTTTCCAGTAGGAGACTTTGTAAGATGGTACAGGCTGAGTTTTCACTGTTATGCAGATGACGCTCAGCTGTACCTGTCTTTTGTGCCCAACTAGGATAGTGTGCTCTCAGTCTTTTCCAACTTTCTCGCTGAAATCCAAGACTGGATGAATTCCAGTTGGCTTAGATTGACCCTAAAAAGATGGAAGTGTTAGCCGTAGAACTGGGTTGCCAAATAGGGGGGTCGGTTGCTGGGCAGCCTTCCAAGCTTTGGCTCGGGGTCTCTCAGCTCCTGACCTCCAAACGGGTGCGGAATCTGGGTGTGTTATTTGATGCTGGGCTGACGCTTCATTCACAGGTGTCAGCTGTGGTCAAGTCCTCTTTTTACCACCTGAGGAATATCACCCAGATTAAGCACCTTGTTCCGTTTGGTGATCTCCCAACCCTAGTCCACGTATTCGTGACCTCACACCTTGACTACTGTAACTCCCTATACCTTTGGCTTCTTGGGGTTGATATCCGCTGCCTGCAGCTAGTGCAGAATGCTGCAGCCAGGTTATTGTCTGGGTATACTCAATCCAGTCATATTTCACCTGTGCTCTATGTTCTGCACTGGTTGCCTGTTCAGTGGCAGATCACCTTTAAAGTTGGCTTGCTGACTTTTAAAGCCCTTCACGGCTTGGATCCGAGTTACCTACAAGCACTTCTGAGTCCCTACTGCCCCTCAGACCACTCCAGCTCAACCGGACAGTGATTGCTAGAGATTCCCAGGAGCATTTGAAGTCCTCTGGAGTTTGAGCTTTTTCTTTCGCTGTTACCACCTGTAGAATTCTCTACCTCATTGGATAAGAGAGTGCCAGACAGCGGAGAGCTTCAAAATTGCTGTAAAACATATCTATTTGCATGTGCTTTCCTGATTTTTAGTATTGGATATTTTAAATATTTAATAGTCTTATTACTTCTATTTATTTGTGCTTACTTATTTTAGAACTTGTTGATTGTACAGCGCTTTGATATTTGATATTGCTTAACAAATAGCGATTATTATTATTATAAATGCATGGAATAAATGTTAAGGGAATGCTGTCAACACCCTTAGGCCTCAAAGTGTCCTAGTTGAAAAAAGCACATTAGGATTGTTTACATTCAGTACAGACTACTGATGTAGCTGAAAGTTTGATTCTGATTTCTGTTTTCTTTTAAAAAGTGAATGAAAGACACACTGCCAGTGCTCACAATACTGGTGTTACCACACAAAAAACATGTTTATTTACATTCCTTGATCAACCCCCACTGCCTCTTTCCTAGACTTAGGAACACCCCCTTCCCCCAACGTACAGTAGTTTAGTCGGTCATTATGCAGTTGGAGTAGAGGAGACTACTGGTTCATGAGTGGTTGCACTGCTTTGGGGGGTTCTAATGTTCAGGATGTATTCAGTAAAGTAGATTATGGATCTGAAACAAAACAAGGATGGAGATTTTACTGCACATTAGCATGCATTTCAGTTCAGCTTAGCCAGGAGGTAGATAAAATAACCAACATCAATGAATTTTAGAGGGCAAGCAACCATAAAATGTGAGATTTTAACTAGAAATAATCTGATGCAAAAAAGGTTGACAGTGTCCTTATGATGAAATGAAGTCCAAACATTTCCTCCATGCACAGTATGGCAGCTCCTGCAGAAAGATTATAGATTTTGCTACATGTCATATAAGAGGCAAGTGCCATATAATTTATGAAGGACAGCCAAATACTCTATAGCACTTGCCTGTGTAATTCAGCATGAAGTATGTCCAGTGTTGATGTATTAGGGGTGAAGAACAGGCATCTAATTTAAAATGATCCTTTAGATCTTACTAACAGTCCTGGAAAGAAGAGTTTATCCTGAATGAAAAATATAAAATTGTTAATGTTTAAAGTGAGGGTATTGGGTGGGGTGCATTTCAGTTTATCCAGCTCCCTTTCCCCAAACTGAGGCAATGGAGCTGGATTAGCCAGCCTATAGCTCATGGCATTTTAGCTGTGTTTATAAAATTGTTTCTACAAACAAGCAACATGTTTTATTAAAACTAGTCATGAAACAATGCATTAATTTCATGTTATACTAATGAGTCAGAGCAACATCTGGGTTTGTTTAGACTGAGTGAGTGATAACATTGTGGATCCCATGCTGAGAGAAGTAGTCCATCTGAAATTTATCAAATAATGACATTATCTATTATCCAAAGTAGCCCTTCTACATGATTCTGGTATGAAAACAGACCGCAAAATACTAATTAAAATCTTCTCAGGCCCCACAATGCTCACAGGAGGCCACAAAATCAGGAGGGAGGTACAAAATGCTAACTAAAAATCTTCTTAGGACCCCACAATGCCCACAGAGGCCAAGCAATCAGGAGGAGAGGTACTGGGGTAGAGCAAGTCTTGATGACAGGCTACCGATCTTTAGTCTGATTTGGCAACAACTAACAAAAAAAAAGGAAAAAGCAAGGCAGCATGTCTTGTCTCCACTGTAGACTGCTGCCTTGAGACATCATCTTATGTTAGATTCTCATCTGCTTTTGTTCAGTTTCATGTGGTTCACCTCAGGTTATAATCTCAGTTAACTGCATATCTCATCTTTGGAAAGCTGGTTGCCCCAGTGGTTAGAGTGCAGAGCTGTGAATCTGGAGACCCAGGTTTGAATCCCATAACTGCCACATACTGTGTGGCTCTGAACAAGTCACTGAGAGCCTGATCCACAGATCATGGTGCTCCCATGGTCAGGCACTTGCATGGCTGTGTGGTGTGCAGCAGTCCCAATACACATGCAGGAGATCTCCACATGTCCACAGCCCCTTGTGGCACACCTCTTTCATACCTGATCCCTTGCAACTGGCACTTCTACATGTATGGCCAGGTTGGGGTGAGCACAGGGACATAGCAGGCATGCATGCTGTTCATAGTGAAAACTTTACAATGTGGAGGACTAGTTAAGGGAGAAGAGGTGCTATAGTGAGCATGTGTCCCCTCTGCATGGCCACAGGAAGCCCATTGTCACCTGATCAGTGTCCAAACCACCAAGCCCTTGGGGCCTCAACAGAGGATGGAGGCCATACCAGCACTGGCTGGGAGAAATTGCAAATCTTTGTCTTGCCAAAGGCATGCAGCAGTCCTTGGAAGATTACCATACTTCACCATCTCTTTCTCCATGCAGAGCCAGTGAATCTGTAGAGAGCCAGCCCAAGCATCCACCTGGATGCCTGAGGTCTGGCACCACACCTCCTCCAGGCCTGCCCCCTGCCTTTTCACATGGCACTTTGTGTGCGGCTCCTGGGGGACTAGGGATCTTGGATGTTGGTGATTTCACGGTCATGTGCCAGTGTGGAACAATGCAATCCAGATATGCATGCATTGTATATATGTGGGATGCATTTGTGGATCAGACCCTAAATCACTTAACCTGTACATGCTTCACCTTACTGTAATCTATCTCTCTCTCTCTCTCTCTCTCTCTCTCTCTCTCTCTCTCTCTCTCTAGGCTTTATGTGTTGATGGTCTCACTCTATACCCATAAAATGGCAGCAGCATTCTCTTACCTACACTCTAATGGACTTTAAAGTATTCTTGGATACAGTTTGTATTTTTCATTTCATTTTATTTTTATTTAGACTGGTAAGCAGATTAGCAATAATGCCATTTTCACAACAACCCATACATAAAGTACATTAAGTATTATTTAAAACAAACGTAATTGGAATCAAACAACATATTATACAGACCAGATTTGAATGAAGACAATAATACACCATTCATAACAGACATAGGTAAGTTATTATAAGGGTAATCACTTTATATATGAGATATCTCTGCCACATGTTGAGTTAAACGGGAGGTGGATAATACATACAGTATTAATTTTGTCATCTGGTAGAAAAGGCGTTAACACAATGAGGAAATGTCTCACTAACAGTGTTTGGCATAAGATCAAGGACAATTTTCTGCAAAAAAGTCAAAGCTTTAAATTCCACCCATTCCTTGAATAGAAGACATCCCATTGTATCATAAAGCAAACAATGATGAGATGAACCCCTTAACCCAGTGGCAAACCTACAAATGGAATGATAAAACATATTTAACCTATTTAAAAGATTTTCAGTCAGGTAAAGATAAAAAATAATGCTCCCATAGTCAAATTTTGACAGAAGTAAACTATTGGTCAATAATCTTCGTGACTCAAAACCAAAACTAATTCATTCTATAAAGCATGCCAAATCTGATGTATATTACCTTTATGAGTTGGGTAACAAGAAGATCGAAAGACAAAAACCTATCCAAACTAATACTCAGATAACAAACACTATCCACACAATCAATAGGGAGCCCATTTACATCTAGAATCTGGATACCATGTGGCGGTAATCTACTAGGACATAAAAAAAGCATAGATTTGTTTTAGAATTAGGAAGTAACCCGTTATGAATATTGTAGAAGTCACTTTGAAGGGTCTTATATAAACAAGAAAAGTCTTTGTAAGAACTAAACAAAACAACATCACCTGCATACAAGATTAATTTATCAGTGTCAGTGGCTCAGTAGGTAGCACACTCACCTCTGAGGCCGGGAGATCAGAGGGCTGTGGGTTCCAGTTCCCACATCTGGCACATGGGTTAATATCCGGTACTGACACTGTAGTGCAGCATGAGAGGGTGCTTCACTTTTGAGGTGCCGTCTTTTGGGTGAGACGTTAAACCGAGGTCCCATCTGCCTGGATTGGTGGTAGTTCAGGTGGATGTTAAAAGATCCCATGGCACTTATCGAAAAGAGTAGGGGAGTTTTTATTATAATAAGAAACATAAATCACAACACAGTAATACAGAGTATCAAAAACATGTCACACTTTGTAAAAGAAGAAAGAACCTATTACATGTCAATCATTCCATTTATACATAGAACAAATTACTTAAATTTAATGAAATGTGTAAAACCTTTCCACCGTTTCATAACTTTGAGCGAGGTGCACACTTGAGCTTCTTTAGAGTAGATTCTAAAAAGTTCATTTGACACTAAACAAGCTAGACAATCATAAGCCATTATCTTCTGATAAAGCACCCAGTGACATCTTGCCTGCCATAAAAATGTAAATAACAGAAAAATAAATGCAAGGTGCTAGGATGATAAAATTATAACTAGGAGGTAGATCCTTAATACTAATATATCATAGGTAATCCTCTGCAGCCATTTTAATCTCCACAAATTTGCTAAATAAACCCACAATCCCTTTGCATAAGAACACTGTAAGAAAAAATGAACCATAGTTTCTTCATTATTAATACATTCTGGATAAGGGCAATTTCTTTCCTCTTTAACTTTGTATTTTGCATTCCCCCTCACATTAAGCTGACCATTACATGATAAGACATTGAGTTTCCCATTGATGTAAAGCATGGATTTATTTAACTCCAAAAATTGATTAGCGTTTTGCTCATAAAAGTGCTAAAACATTGTGAAAATGCACAGCACTTGCCTCACTGTGTTTAACAAACATAACACTTCTAGAAAACCTATATAAATACTTTCTGTACAGTTAGCATTGTCCCAAGAAAGAAACTGCTAATCAGTTATTTAAAACCCTGTAAATGTAATCTGGAATTATTAAATTGGGCCAACACCCTGGGATTCCTTGCCAGGGGACAATTCTTAAAACAAGGAGTTTGTGGGTGAATGGATGACATAAGTAAGTTATACATAGACTGCATATTATTAGTCTGAATCATGTTTTTGAGATTTTCCATCGAGACAATTTTGTGCTGCTGGTCTAAAATATTCGGATTTATGCAAATGAGAATTTAATTTCAGAGCTAAACTATGCCAGTCTTTGAAATAAGAGCTCAAAGCCCTGACTCTCCATATTTTTGAACACTCTCTTCCTGATCCAAAATACATTTAATAGAATTTATAAAAAAGAGAAACATAAACACAATTAGATCTATCATTCCTAACCCTCCCCAATTTTTCCCCAAATAAGTATAATGCCTTTTTATTGGGTTTAGGTGATTTCCCCACAACATTTGAAAAATATACTGTACAGCTTAGTCTCCAGCTGTGATGGCACAGGGAAAATCATGGCAGTGTACTGTAAGCAGGGTATAATATATTGTTTTAGGATATGTATCCATTTTAGTTTAGAGAATTTCCATTGTTTCCATCTATGCACTTTCCCCTCTGCTGTTCTTAATGCTAATTCCCAATTTTCTATTGGTAGATTTTAGGGACCAAAGAGAATACCTAAAATTTTCAGAGGGATTCTAGAAATACTAATATTCTCCTGAATTACCTCAACAGGACTAAGTGCCCCAATGAATAACCCTCTGGTTTTCTGCAAATTTAACTTTGCATTTGAAACCACTGAAAAAAGCTGAAATGCCTGTAAAAACTCCTGAATTTGTGTCTGGTTAGAAAAATAAAGATTTAAATCATCAGCATAAGCTTGTAAATTAAGCTGAGAAAAAAACAACTCTTCCCTATTCCTACCCATCGGGGGTGGGTAACCAAAAACTGCAACAGGGGGTCTAAAGAAAAAATGTACAAAAGGGGACTCAGGGGGCATCCTTGCCGGATTCCAGTTTTTATGTGTATGCTCGGAGCAGCGCCCCCTTGCAAAATTGGGTGAAATGTAGTATGCTGATAGAACAATTCAATGAACTGAATCAATTTTAGTGGGATCCCATAAACATGCAGGACAGAAAAGATAAGGGAGATGAACCCTGTCGAAAGCCTTCTCAAAATCTGCTGCAAGGATACATCCAGATTTACCAACAAGAGATAGATGCTCAATGACATCTCATAGTATCATCAAAGCTAATTGAATCCTCCATTCAGGAACACCATCAAACTGATATGGAGAAATAACCAGCTTAGCATATTGTTTGAGTCTATTATGTAAAATGTTAGCAAATATTTTATAGTCAGAGTTTAGGAGAGTAATAGGTCTCCAATTCTTAATATTATGTCTATCCCCAGTTTTGAATAGATGTATCAGTAATCCTGTAGTGAAAGATGGAAACATGGAATTAGTATCCCAAAAATACTGAAATAAAATCACTAGACATTCACAAAATTCACACAAAAAATATTTATATAGCCGGTTGGGAAGGCCATCTATCCCAGGTGATACATTAGGCTTCATTTTCTGAATAACCTTCCGTATTTCCATACAGGTAATAAGTTCTAATGCACTAAAACCCTCCATTGGCACAGAGGGAAAACTGCAGGAACTTAAGAAATTTGAAATTGTTTCCTCTGAAATTGGTGCCTTAGGTTCCAACAGCAGATAATGTTGACTAATAACATTCCTAATTTGTTCTTTTGTGATTGCTTTAGTGCCATCCGAAGTAAGTAAATAATCAATAGTGGAAGATTCTTTCAGCAGTTTGCAAGCCTCAAAGGGTCACAAATAGGAGATTTCCTTGTACCATTATAAAAATGGCTTGCAATGTTTTCACCCTATCATACTGATATGTTTCCATACCATTTTTCAGCACATAAACTTTGTTGTGAGTAATTCAGTTTTGTACTATATGTAAGTGACATTAATCTCTGAAGTTGTTGGCCTTGAGATAAATATTTTAAAAATTCTGATTTTGGCCACCACTCCTTGTTTTTAAACCAACTCCAGAGAGCTAATTTGGTAACAGACCACCATGCCCCCTTGTCTGTATACAAAAGGCCAGGAAAGACGGGCCTGAAGAAGCAATTTGAAACTTAATATTATTGGAGAGGAATCCAAAATGCAAGTATTCAATTTCCACTATACCTGTGTTTTGGAATCAAGTGTTGAAGAAAACAGATTAAAAATAGATGGTCAGAAAACTCAATAGGACGTATTTGAAAAGCTTTTACCAACACAGAGTAGAAACCAACAAATAATCAATAAGAGAATGCAATTTCCCTTTAGAAATGAAAACCTAGGACCCTGGGAAAGAAAAGACATACAATTCAGTAAACCAGCAGTGAATTATGGAAGCTAAAGTGTTTGAATTACAATATATTTTTTTATTTCTCTGGGGTGTAATCAGGCTACAGTTAAAATCCTCACCCCATAGTATGTGAGCAGGAAGTAACCAAATATGGTTGCACTGCCTTCATGTAGGCCACTCTCTGCTTTTGATTGGGGTTATAAATGTTAATAAACCTATAACAGATAGTGTGCCATTTCCCATCTAAAATGAGAACTCTACCTGGAATGAGATCAATTAGGTTATGGAGTGTAAAATCAAAAGAATTAAATAATATACCTAACCCATCTGCACTATCTGTACCAAAGGACCAGTAGGAGGGACCCCAGGGCCAATCTCTCTTAAAAGTGGATACTTGTTCAATGGAATACATCCAAGTTTCTTGAACAAAACTGACTGAAAGGTTGCAATCATGAATATATTGAAATAAAGCCTGCCATTTGATAACATTCTATAAACTATGAGTATTCAAGGACCCCCAAGTTCACAGCATAGCAAAGGCAACAGAAGACCCTAGCTATTATTTTTCAGTTTTCTTTTTCTCTTTATAATTATCCACAGAATGAGAAATAGTGGATAAAGTAGATTTTGGGAATTAGAATCCCTACATCCATTTCAGTCTCCCCATGGGTGAACAAGGCCACTAGGAGTTACTAGATTCTACAGAGATAGAAGGTGGAGGAGATTTTGGTTGCAAGTTCCTGGAGGATTTCCTTCTGGTAGGGGATGGAAGGGCCTGCCACCCGAATTGGTTTCTCAGGGCCCACGGATCTGTATAGCACACGGGACCATTTTCTGGATTACCCAGGAGTCATTGGGCTCTTCTTTCTTAAAGATGTGGTGGAGCTACAGCGAGAGCCTTCACTAAAGGCTGTGGTAGAAGGCCCCATAGAAATAGTCTGATCAGTATGTTGAACAATCTCCGGGGGGGGGGGTGGTTATAGGGCAAGCAGCATCCTGCGCCTGCTGAATCAAAAGTTCAGGGCTGATGCAAGAAGTCTTGTTCTTTGCAGCCCAAGGACAATCCCTAAAAACATGTCCATATTCCTTGCAAAGGTCGTACCTGGTAAGGTTTGCACATTGCATAGTGCCATGCCAATTTCCCCACAATTGTCGCAGTGGGGTTGGTCACAGACACTGGACAGGTGAGTCTTGAGTCACTTATAACATGCCCTTGGCTGCCCACCGTAAAACATACCCTCTATCCCTACCCAGCAAAAAGAGTTAAGGATATGCTCAATACCAGAATCTGTTTGTTTAAGCTGATTTTATACTTCAACCCCGTCCAAAATTCCTCTGAATCCAAAATGGGTTCTGGAGAAGTTAAACATCACATTTTGGGATAACAAAAAGTAATATCTTCACATGGACCCCTCATTCCAGAACATCACAGTTACAAACTTGATTAATGGTTTAGTAAGAGGAATGACTAGAAAAGAGGCCCGTGGGAGAAAACTTAACCTGTCCATACCGTTCCCAAAGAGATCTAAAGCATGAGCAGTCCTAAAGCTAACATCAAAATTATCCTGCTCAGACATATTGATGAAAGAAGACATCTTTTGGGGAAAAGTGAAGGGAGTCTTTAAGTAGAGTTTTTCCCAGTAATATCTGTCTGGCCTAATTTCCAGCCCTCCTTTATAATGAATCCACACAGCATTTCTCATGTAAGGCCTCCTTTTACAGTAGAGAAAAGTTCTGACATCAAGGGTTTATGTGGAGGGGGATCAGAGGCCTTTGGATGAGATGAAATGGCTGTAGTCTGCAGTGTACAGTCATTGTAAGGAACTTTAGATTGCAAAGGAATAGCTTTGGGTAGTATAGGAGAAACTTGAGGTAGCAGTTCCTTGGGTGTAGTCTCTTGCAACCCCACTGCTGGGCCACCTTTAATATTTAATCCAGGCTCCCAGGAAGGAGAATCTTGAGAAAATTCGGCTGGACCCCCACTCTGAGTCTGGTAACCAAATACCAGTTGGAGATTGCGTCCAGCCTGCACCCACTAGGGCTTTCCCGGCATCAGGGACCCCTAATGAATTAGGAGGAGTAAATCAGTTTTATTGGAGTTTAGGAGGATTACCCAGGGTAGGTGCAGCGTTTTAACCACTGGCTGTTTTGAGCGAATGTCAGTAAAAGAAATTCAGAAACCCCATTTGAGACTCCGCTTTGGACTGGTAAATGATTGCTGGGGGACTGCAGGGATATCCCCTCCTGGATTCTTAAACACAAAGCCTGTTTCTTTACTCAGTGGAGTTGTTAAATTATGTCCAAAATCAGAGGAGCTAGTAACTGAAACATCGCCAGTCGACTTAGTAAAACTCACAGAATGCTCCACATCGCGGTCCTGCAAAAGGTAATCTTCAGGCTTTATTTATTTATTTATATTTAGGATGACACCTTTGAGCCGAGGGCTCTTTTACAAAGGTTCCACGTCAAGGCAATAAGGACAATAAGGTACAAAACATAACATGATCATTACAATGAACTTACAAAAAAAAGACAAATAAGGTTACAATAATAGCAGCCAAAGGCATTGTAAAGGAATTGTGTTGCGAGTTAATTATGCAGTACAAGTCATAGACAGCTTAGTGAAGCTTTGTTAGGAGTGGGTTAGTGAGAAAAGACAAAGAAGAGTGGTAGTGAGGGGGTGGTATGGGAGAGAGAGAGAAAGGGAGGGAGGAGGGGAGAAATGGGGAGGGCATTGTGTTGGGTATGTGGTAGATGGGAAACAGCAAGGGAGGAGGAAAGGGTGGATGAAAAGGAGACAGATTCATCCTATACCCAGTAATGGGGGGTAGGAGAGGAGGAGCTGAGGCAGTGCGGAGGGATGCTTGAGGGTAGTCTGCCTGGAGGGGATTATAAGAAGCAATCACAGAAGGCACTAGCCACGAGGTGTTGACACAGTATACACTTAAAAGCACCAGTCATGCCAATGTTGGAGATTTCTGTAGGTAGCAAGTTGAACCAGGTGGAGGCTCTGACAAGGTAAGAATGCTGAGCTTGAGAGGTCCGACAGCGAGGTATTGTACAGGTTAGACTGTCTGATCTTCTAGTTAGGCGGCGGACACGTTGCGGGGTCAATATTGATTGAACTCCAGGGGGCATAAGGCCCAGTGATGTCTTCTTATCTAGGATGCAGGTCTGGTACTTTAGCCTGCCAGATAGCTGGAGCCAGTTAGCCTGCTCGTAAATGTCACATGTGTGAGAAAGGTGAGTAGCTGAAATAAGGAGTCTACATGCCTTATTAAGGGTTACAGCTATGCGCTGGAGTGCAGTATCAGTAGCGGATCCATAGATAATGAGCCCTTAGTCAATACTTGAGATAACAGAGCTCTGGATAGCGAGGTTCAAGGCTTCAGCCGTTAGACAATGTTTATGCTTGTATAGTAGCCCTATACAGGAGTTCACAGTTTTAGCGATATTGTCAATGTGTTCAGTATATGAGAGGGAGCAGTCAAGGGTCAGGCCCAGATATTTAAACATATCCACCTGCTCAAGAGAGACTCCTTTGTGGTTGTTAATTATGAGCTCATGGTCCTTGTACTTGTTGTGGGTTCCATGGAACAACATTATTTTAGTTTTTTTGTGGTTAAGGATGAGTTTATGTGAGCAAAACCGGTCTTCCACTTCTGTGAAACTTTTCTGTAGTTGAGACTGAAGGGAGATGGGGTCGGTGTGGCTAGTGAAGATTACTGCATCATCTGCATACAGTAACATTCTGTCATGGCAGGAGGCAGGGAGATTGTTCAAGAATATGCTGAATAACAAGGGACCCAGGATAGAACCTTGGGGTACTCCAGAGTGGATTGGTGGAGATGACGAGAGGAATTCACCAATCCTGACCTGTTGGGTCCGGTTAGTGAGGTAGCTTTGAAACCAGGGTCTGCACTAGTAGACATACGAAAAAAGATTAAAGGAGCTTAATATGTATTCCCTTGAGGAAAGGAGGGAGAGAGGGGACATGATAGAAACTTTCAAGTACCTCAAGGGAATCAACAAAGTCCAAGAGGGAGGCATCTGTCAGAAAAAGAGATGTGTAAGAACAAGGGGGCACAATTTAAACATAGAGGGGGGACAGCTCAGAGGTAATGTGAGGAAGTATTTTTTCACAGAGAGGGTTGTGGATGCATGGAACAACCTCCCTGAGGAGGTCATGGAGTCAAGAACAGTAGGGGAATTCAAGAATGCATGGGACTGACATAAGGCAGTCCTCGTGGGGGGTAGGAGGAAGTAAGCTGTTGGTTAACTAGGATCTGCTGCTTATCTGTTAGGTAGGAAAATGGGCAGACTAGGTGGGCAAGCGGTCCTTATCTGCCGTCAAATTCTATGTTTCTATAATTATCAGCCAAGTCAAAGGTCTTGTAGAGGCCCATGAAGACCAATGCCACATGGAACCCCTTATCCAGGACATAGTCCATGAACCCCTCCAAGGCTGTCTCAGAATTATAACCCATTCTGTATGAAAGTCGCTATGTAAAACCAAATTCCTTTCCTTTCCTGCCCTTTCCCTTTCCTTTTCTGGGGAATAGCACATGGAAGAGACACTCCACCAGACAAGCAAAAAACAGTACCAGTTTAAACAGTGCAGACCAATGATATATGTTTGTGCGAGAAAGAAATGGTACACAACAAAAGAAATACTGTGTGTGCAACAGCTAGAGGTAATGGGATAAGTGATTAAATGAATTGCACCCCAAATCAGTCTTGGATCAATGTGTCATTCCCAGTCATTAGTGTCTAAATAAATAGTTTCCATTATCATAATAGGCTTGAGTGAAAGAACTACAGTATAAATACAGCTTGTGAGTAAGGTTTGCAGAAAATCAAGATATGTTCAAGGTTTAAAGTACTGCAGAAGGCTTCCTATAATTAAAATCTACTTTCCCTGGGAGTGGAGCATACAAGCAAGTAATCAAACCATTCCTCTCTCTATACCTTGGTGTGTTATCTGCAAGCCTACAATTTCATGGCAAGCCTTCTTAGCCTTTTCAAAGCCCTGTACTTGTCCTTGTTGTAAAAGAGCCGTTAACATGATTGCAGATAATCAGTTTGAACCTCAGCCCCATCCTTTGTTATCTTAGGGAGTCTAGATTGGATGCTCACCCCCTTGACATTTCAACAGTGGAACTGTGTGGGGACATTCATGATATAAGATATTTTATCATTGTCACACTTGTCATTGTACTTTGCAAATTACAATTGGGAAAGAAAACAATCAAGACACCCTTGTTGAATTTTTGTCAAGACGACTGATGCATAGTTCTCTCCCATTTCCATCTTCAACTATAAAATTAATAATTCCCTTGTGGTTATTCTTGATTACTTATTGTACTGGACCTTGTGAGCAATATGACGATGTTTTACTCAAGGTTTGTGCACATTTTCTTTTCAGTCATTTAGTGGTGGTTCCCAGGAGTGTATTAGCGAATGTGTATACAAAACAATTCCATTGTATTGGTTGTGCCGACGTATAAGATGCATTTCTTTTTTGACAGAATATTTAGAAAAAAAATTTTCATGTATGGTATTACCTACCACTAGGCACTGGAAACATGAATTGTAGCAAGAAAGAACAAACATGATCTACCTGAGAATCAAACCTCCAGTACCCTGTATACCACCCATGTGCTCAGCCAGCAGAGCTATCAGTCCAACATTATCCTATGCTTATTATAGTCATATTGTCCCTCACATGGTAGAGCAAGATCCTACAGATACTAGTACTAAAAATTGAGAGTTAAACTTGGTATTATGCAGAATACTTCTTTAATTATTTTTTCATCCTTCCTCTAGCCTGCCTCTCTTCTGTACTTTCCTATATCACACTGATCTTCAAGGTGTATTCCTGATGGTGCACCAATCCACCCCTTTTGTGGTCCTGTCTATATTGCCACCTCCACACTGCAACCCCTGAAGGATAACCCATCCTCCAGTGAGGCCTGGTTTTAGCTATGATGGGCATCCTATCCTCAGTATGGAGTCCCTGTTTGTGCAGCAGGGCCTGTGCTGGGCCAGCTCTCATTCAGACTAGCCAGGGTTTTTTTCACCTTATTGTAAGACCTTCCAAGATCCACAGCTGGAGCCACTCACCCTGATGCCTGACAGGTGGGGACAGCATTGTGCGGTTGATTTCAATACAAAGGCCATAACACCTACTTCTAATTGAGGTGCTTAACCACTGTGGTGGGAGACACCCTCTCTCTGATGTCTGAACATTTCTTCCTTTGCAGCATAGAAATATAGAAAGTGATGGCAGAAGGGGACCACAAGGTCCATCTAGTCTGCCCAAGAACCTACCAGGTGTTATTCCCCCTCCCCTCCTTTGCCTTTCCGTATGCTACCTTTATGCCTATCCCATGCATTCTTGAACTCGCTTACCATTTTGACCCCCACTACCTCCTTGGGTAGGCTACTCCATGAGTCCACCACCCTCTCTGTAAAGAAGAACTTCCTTGTATTACTCTTGAACCTCTCTCCCTTCAGCCTCATGTCATGTCCTCTCGTTCTCCCGCTCTCTTTCAATTGGAAAAGCTCCTGAATGTTAACCTTATTTATAGCCCTCATATATTTAAAAGTCTCAATCATGTTACTCCTCTCCCTCCTCTGTTCCATGGAGTACATGTTGAGTTCCCTCAGTCTGGCCCTAGTATGCTATATGGTGCAGTCTCTGAATCATTTTTGTGGCCCTCCACTGTACCATCTTGATTCTGTCTCTGTCCCTTTTGAGGTGCAATCTCCAGTACTGTATGTAGTACCCCAAGTAGGGGTATACCAGCACCCTGTGAAGTGGTAACACCACCTCCCTCCTGCTACTCATGATTCCCCTCCTGATACAGTCCAGCATGCCAATTGCCTTTAATGCCACCTTTTCTTACTGTTTACCCACTGCAAACTGCTTGCCCAGGGCATTAATGTCAGACTCAAGATGCAAACTCAGGTTTTCCACATGATGGTAAGCCACACTACACCCAGTTCAGTGGCTCAAGTATTAGCAAAATATTCAAAGTATTATGCAGACCATTTGAAAACAATCACCTCTGTTGTTTGCTTCACATGAGCAATTTATACTTGTAACAATTTGCTATGCATACTTGTTACTGTATTTCTTCTTTTTTTATTTAATTCTTTCTGCATGTGTATCAATTAGGATTTAGCAGCTGCAGGGACAAAGTGATATTCCTGCAAAATAGTCAGAATGTTTTTATCGGTGTCTCTGCTAAAACAGAACAGCTGTCTCTGAAGAGTGATAATCTCTTCGGCCAGTTTTTGAGAGCTTCAAAAGGGGAAAATGGCTCTACGTGTTTTTAAACAGACATTCCTGCTGGGCCAGATAGGACTCAAAACAAAAACAGGCGTACTGTATATAAAAGTCCAGAGTCCAGATCAGATCAGTTTTAATGAGGATCTATCTCTCAATATACAAAGGCTGTTGAATCTATGATGTCAGAGTGACATACTGGGGTTCCATGTCATAAAGGATAAAACTCTACAGCAACTAGCCTAAAGGCGAGTACATTACGCCGATGGCAAAATCAGCTCTGAACCCACCTCAACAACTGCCAATACAGCGATGCAACTAGGATTCAAAAGTGGGACGTTAAAACTAATGCTTAATGTGGGAGGCTATGCCCCATGCACCCCCTTTGCAGTGGGCAAGCACTCTGCATCCCCAAAACTACAGTAATATAATCAACTCCGGGGCAGACACTGGGGAAAAGGGAATACATGGGAAAGGAGGGCAACAGTATGTTGGGGGTACTACAGCTGGGGCACCATCAATCTGGGGAATACCAGCAGAAAAAAATATTTCTAACAGCTAAAACAGTTAAAACAATATTTGCCTACAAGCAGTCCTGAACCCAGACCATCACCATTCTAGGCGGTGACCCTATCTGCCATGCCAGGTAGACAGCTCAGCAGCAGGCTTCATTATGCTATTTAGCAAGCAAAACTCTACAGCTTCCTGTCATTTGCCCTCACTATTGCATCTCTCCACACTTGCTATCCCCTCCCATCGCTATACTTCCACAGTCACTATTACGTTGGGTGTGCAAATAGAGTTGCTCATATTTGAGTCACTCAATTTGCTTCACCCATATCACAGGATACCACATACTGGATGACATGTCATGGGGGCAGCTGGAGAGTCTTAAGGTCTCGTAGAGCCTGTAAGAGACAGGTGGGTTTGGGACAACAAACAGCTTCCATCTAAGGTTAGAGTCTGCCCTGATTCACCAAAGTGTCTTGTATGGTAAGTTATTCTAGCTTGCTAAATAGAGGGATGGAGACAGAGAGAGAGAGAGAGAGAGAGAGAGGTTTTCCTTTGTGTAACCTGCTTTTCAAAACAATTTTCTTTTGACTTTGGTAGAATTACTGCTTCCCATAGTCTTTGTATAGTATCTTGTATTATACGTTTAAATATCTTGAAGTATTCAAAATATATTTTCATATACTTCATGTTTCTGTATGGAGTCCTTCAAGGTACAGCTAACTGATTTATGACTGACAAAACTGTATTTCTGCCTTCAAAGAAAGCTACCATTACTGTAATTTGTTTCTACAGTAACAGTGTCTCAGCTGTAACAGAGAAGGGTGGGTTGATTGCCTTTGAGCAAAGAGTGCTGCGCTGTGTGAGTAGCAGCTGTGGAGGGATTCAGACCTGGACATACCCAGAGATAGTGTCTGTGCTGAGTGGTGGCAGCTGCAGAGGGGTTACAAATGCTGGTATCACTAGCAGGCTGCATCTGAGATAGACCAGTTTGCCACAAACTGGTGGTAGAGGTGGGATCTAAAGCAGTTTTGCCAGTATAAAGGTTATCTGTCCAGTCATAGAACAGGATACACCAAAGGGGACTGGATATTCTATCAGTTTTTTTGTATTAAGCTAAAGTAGATAGATAGAAGACATTATGTCTCAGCCATATAAGAAGAGCATACTGCTATGCCAAGGAGTTCTGCTGAAAGAAAAAAATTGGGCTAAGAAGACAGTCAAACACAGGCAAAACTGATAGCGATCCTCAACAAAAAAGGTGAACAGGAAAACTATGTGAAAGTGGTCACTGCTAGCCAAAGTTGTGAGCCGGCAGCTAGAGAGAATGCAGACGAGCCAGAACCTTTGACATGGCATTTGTACAAGCAGACTAGGTACAAATATTGGAGATGGAGCTTGTCCTGGTTAAGGCAAAGGCAGAAACTGAGCAGGCAAAAGGCAAAACTGGAGCTGCAGAAGATGAAGCTAGAAGCAGAGGAGGTGAGGCAAAATACTAAGAGTGAGAGAAATAGTGCCAGCATGAAATTCAGTGAGGAAAAGGCAGCACTGGCACAAAGACAGATGAAAGACTGTAAGCATGCAAGAGAGAGGGAGAGGCTGAGCCACAGCACGTCACCACACACTATGAGTAATGGCATGAGCAGTTCCACCCAGGAAGCCAAAATTAATTCTAAAATGTTTCCCAGGTATTAGAAGGGATGATCTTGATTTGTTTTAAAATCTTTGAGAGACTCTGTGGGCAATCTGAATTGGCAGGGCTGTTTGGCGACTCACCTATGACCACTGCTTACAGGTAAGACATTATAAGTTTTTGCCAGAATGGACAATGAGCATTGTATGGACAATGATAAAGTGAAAAATACCTTGTAAAGGCATTGTGAGTACTCGCTTGAGGCCTATAGGCAAAAATTTAGAAGGTTAAGAAGAGCACTGGGAAACAGCTATGCTGAAATGTATGTGCAGCTAAGTAACTTGTTAGAATACTGGGTAAAGGGAGCAAAAGCTCCCTCTGTAGAAGAAATAAGAGTTTTTTCTTCTGGAACAGTTCTTAAAAACTGTGCCAGAGGAAGTGAGGATACAGTTGTTGGACAGAGTTCCAAGCTTTGTGAGGGAGGTAGCTGAGGGGGCTGATTCAGTTCATATTCAGCTGACCATCCTCTTATTGCAAAAATAATGGGGGGGGGTCAGGTGGTTTTAAGGGACCTATGGGGACAACCTAAAGGAAGACAACCTAAGCCTGAACCAAGAGGAAAGCAACCTGGTCTCACAAGTATGGAGACAGGTGAATGCAGGTGCTACAGTATAGCTACCAGAAACTGGGCTATTTGTCTTATGATTGTCCAAAAACTGTAAAACAAGGTGCGAGCACAGCTGGAAGGGGTAACTCAGGAAGCTCCCAGCAGTTAGTAGCCTGTACACAGAGTGCAGTGCCCTCTAGCTCCACTGCACATATGCACCCAGTGTGTATAAACAGGATAGTGAACCAGGTATTGAAGGACACTGGGGCCTCTACTTCTTTGGTGAAGCAGGATTTGATTCATGAGGAACAGATTCTTCTTGGCCAGCTTTCTAGGATTAGAGGACTGACAGATCATGCAGCCTTAGTGCCACCGGCCAGTATCTGTCTAAGCTGGGAAGGTGTCCTGGGCATACAGGAGGTGGGTGTTGTACCAGACCTATATGTGTAATCATGGGTAATGACTTTGATAGTAGGGTTAGTATTGTGTGTGTCTACCTGTAACAAGGCAAGAGAACTGGCTCCTGTGAACACAGAGGGGGCAGTGTGTGAGGAAGCAACCCCTACCTCAGTAGCAGACGTTGTAGTTAGAAAATGGGCTTGGAGCAGCAGTTCTGAGCCACAACTATAGAATCCAGTCCTGGGTGGTGCTCCCACAGCAGAATGTGTTTTGGGGAAGGTCAGGCATGCAGAGTGAGAAGATCTCAGCAAACTGACCCATCCCTGCTAAAGTTAAAGGAGTTACCCACCAATGTGCAGGATCTCTCTCTCCAAGTCCACAGAATAGGGAGGGGTACTGGAGGAGATGTAGTTCTGTACCATGAGTGAGTTCTTGAGGGAGGACTGGAAGAAGAGATACTCCAGCAGATTATGGTTCCTAGGAAGTATAGGAAGCAGCTTCTGGCCTTAGCCCATGACATTCCTTTTTCAGGACACTTAGGGGTCAGCTGTACAAAAGGGTGGCTGACTAATAATTTTTCTTGGCCTAGTAATTTTAAAGGCATGGAAAACTACTGCCAGACTTGTCTGCAGTGCCAAATGCTGGGAAAGGTTGGGGACAAGGCTAAGGCAGCTTTGATTTCCCTGCATTATCAAAGATCCATTTTGGCAAGTTGCCATGGATTATGTGAGGCTACCTAAGACCCCAAGTTGCACTGGCAAGGGGGACATATTAGTAGTTGTTGATTACACCATAGGGTGTCTAGAGGCAGTCCGTATGTCTTCCATCAAGGCTAAGGTGGATGAAAAACTGCTGGGGAAATTTAATGGATGAATTCCCAAGGAGATTTTGTCTAACCAGAGTACCAGCTTCACATCTGATATGATGATTAGTCTCTGGAAGAAGTGTGGGGTAAGGCAGCTCAGGAACTTGCAGTACCACCCCAGACTAACAGTCTGGTTGAACAAGTGAAGGGGTCTCTTAAGACCATGTTAAGGAGATTCACTTAACAGCATGTGATAGAGTGGAACAAGTACCTAACACATCTCTTATTTGCATGTAGGGCAGTCCCCCAGGAGTCCACAGGGTACTCACCCTTGAGCTCCTATTTAGTGAAAGGGTGGGCCCCCTTGTTGTTGTAAGAGATGAATGGGAGGGTGAGCTGGCTCCCCAAAGGGGAATCTGTTGTGGAGTATGTCCTGAATTTCATGTCACAGGTCAAGGAGCTCATGGGGTTTGCCCAGGAGCACTTGGCCATTGCACAACAGAGACAGAAGACATAGTACAATCGTTGGGCCAGAGGCCAGGAGTACAAAGTCAGGCAATAGATGATCGTGCTCATCCCAATCTGGCAGGACAAATTACTGGTGGCTTGGGATGGACCTTACTCAGTGATCAGGAGGGTGACTGATGATGATGTTGTGGAGTTACCAGACAGGAGGTGCAAACAGCGAGTCTACCACATAAACATAATGAAACTCTATGGTGACAGGAACAAGATGGTCCTGGCTGTGTGCAGCTAGCTGGAGGATGGGGTAAAAGGAGACCTGCTGGTGGATCTCCTGGGACAGGATAAGAGAGATTGCTCAGTGGCTGCTGGGGTTTATGTGATAACGGCAAAAGCCTAAAGGCGATTGTCATTATTGCGAAGTCAGAGTGCCGAAAATCAGTTTCGGCACTCTGACTCCCCAGTGCACAGCAAAACAGCACCAAGGACTTGGCTTTCTAATGTTTTATGTGGGGGAGCTGTGCCACCCACGCCCCCCGCACCCACCTACTTAAGGATTCTCAGCTCCACGGAGGTGCATGTTGGGAGGGGGTGAAAAACATTTAAAAAAAGAAGGTTTGGGCTGGCCGCAAAAAGAACACACCAGTGCCTGGACCCAAATGCAGCACCCTGCCCATCAATGCCACCAACTCACCCACCATGTGATAGAGTCGGCTCGAAAACCTACAGCGGCACCACCGCTCAAATTCCCTCCCGCCTCTCACTGTGTGTGCTCCCCCCCAGTGCGCATACGTATAGCTACGTCCTGTCTTTATATTCGCCGACTCCCCCATCCAGCTGCCGTACCCTACCATAGCTCCAATGACATGCTATGGGGATTGGATCACCATTATTGTAGGTGCCCAATCATCGACGCCCATGTCATGTGCCACCAGCTGCTGTCCACCTCTTGGAGTGGCTGACACTGGCCCAAGCTGCCAAAATACATGGGGTGCAGTGCTCACTTAGTGAAATGTTTATGGGGAAAAAGGGCATACAACACTGGCAGAACACCATGTGGATACAGGATCCCAAGCCCCACTGAAACAGCCACCCCCCAGTTTCAGAAGGTGTAAGATATGCCACAGAGGGGGAGGTCAAGGATATGCTGGCTCTCCAGGTGATCCAGAAGTCTAGTAGTTCCTGGGTCTCCCCACTGGTACTCATTCTCAAAATAGAAAAAAGGACCATGAGGCTCTGGGGCAACTACTGCAAGCACAACAACTGCAAATTGTCATACACATATCCCATGCCCAGGATGGATGAGGTCCTAGAGAGATTAAGGGGAGCGTTTAACTCCCCACCGTAGACCCGACAAAAGGCATTTTAGCAGCTACCCCATACCCTCCAAACTAGAGAGATGTTGGCCTTCATTGCCCTGTTTGGATTATTTGAGTTCAAGGTAATGCCATTTGGAATGAAGAATGCACTAGCCACCATCCAATGGCTCATGGAACGCACTCTGAATGAGGCATTAAACTTCACTCTGACATACACAGATAACATTGCCAACTATAGCCAGACTTGGGAAGATCACGTTAGGCATGTGACTGAGGTTTTCCATTGACTGCATGCAGCAGGGCTGACAGTCAAGGTGAAAAAGTGCCGGCTAGGAATGACAGACATGTCATACCTTGGGCTAGAGGGCGAGTGGCTACAGCCGGTGTGGTCAGCAAAAATTGAGGCCATCTAGGGATGGGCCACACCCACGACCAAGAGTAAAGTACAGGCCTTCCTCAGGATGGTAGGATACTACCATAAGTTTGTGCTGAATTCCAGCAGCATGACCAAACCCCTATCTGATATCACTGGGAAGAAGATGTCAAAAAAGGTTCAGTGGACAGAAACTTGTGATACTGCATTCCACCAGCTGAAGAAGGCATTGTATCAGGCACCTGTGCTTACCAGCTAGGACTATTAGCTTAGGTTCACTGTGCATATACAGTAGATGCATATGATCATGGGCTTGGCATGGTTTTGAATCAGGTTGCATACTCTGGAGAGGAGCACCCAGTCATGTACCTGAGCATGAAGCTGCTGCTCACAGAAGAGGCCTATGCTGCCATAGAGAAGGAGTGTCATAGGTATCACACGTATCATAGGTGCAATCAAGCTTTATAGACTTGCATCCTTTATGCTTGCTAGGTTGATTTTTATTTATTATCCAAATTTAATATCATCCTTCATTACATTATTCAGTCTAGTTTTAAAGACATCTATAGTTTTACTGGTTATTACCCCTACCGGGAGGTTATTCCATAGATTAATAACTCTTTGACTATACCAGTATTTCCTAGCTAATGTATTCCATTTATTGGAGCGTAACTGTAAAAAGTGTCTCTTACCACTGACTCTATCTTGATTAAACTTTATACCAAGTTCTGTTCTGTAGCTTTCATGTCCTATTGCCTTGTACAACATATACAGGTCCCCTCTTGTCCTTCTATATTTTAATGAGTATAAATTTAGTATTTTCAATATTTGAGCATAAGGTATCTGTTTCAAACCTGTGACAAGTCTTGTAAATCTGTGTTCTACTGCCTCAACCATATTTATTTCTTCCTTTCTAAAAGATGACCATATTTGCACACAATATTCCAACTGCGGCCTAACCAGGGCTACATAAAGTGGGAGTGATACCTCTTTAGATCTACTAGCAATATGTTTAGTAATAGAATTCAGCATCTGGTTAGCCTTTCTCACCTGATTTCTCCAATGTATGTTAAATTTGAGATCATGACTTATAGTCACTCCCAAATCCCTTTCACTTGTCGTTACCGTTAATATTTTGTTCTTAAGGGTGTAATCACATTGTTTAGTTTTGGGTCCCAAGTGCATAACTTTGCATTTATTAATAGTAATTTCAATTTATAATGAACAGTCCAAGTACATATATGGCTCAGTGCTTCCTGCAGATTTTATTGCTTTCCAGGGTGTTAACCACTGATCCCAATCTACAATCGTCTGCAAATTTGGACAGCCACATGTTCTGTAGTTGTAATTTTAATGAAGAAATAGATATGTTAAACAAAACCTGTCCCAGCACTGACCCTGGGGAATGCCACTTGTAACTACAACCCAGTTCAAACATACCCCATTCACCACCACCCTATGCTGTCTTCCCATCAGCCAATTTACAATCCAGTTTACAATATTTGTACATATTTTAAGATTCCTTAAAGTATTAGCTAATTCAGAGTGAGGTAGTTTATCAAATGCCTTTGCAAAGTCTAAGAATACTATATCAACTGCATTTTTGTTATCAACCTCTTTATTTACTTTTTCGTAAAAACCTAGTAAATTAGTCAAACACAATCTATTTTTGGTGAACCCATGCTGATATGGGTCTATAGCCTCTATAGTTGATAATATTCTTGTATGCAGTCCTTAATTATCCTTCCAATATTTTGCCCAGTAAAGGCGTCAGACTTATTGGTCTAAAATTTTCTGGTTTTGAAGTAGATCCTTGTTTATGAAGTGGTATAACTACAGCTGCTTTCCTACTGAAGGAACATCACCAGAATCTATGGAATGTTGGAATATATTTGTTAGTGGTTTATAAATATAATCTGCAAGTTCTTTCAAGACTCTGGGGTGCAGATCATCAGGACCTGGGGATTTGTTTATATCAAGTGATTTTAGCCTTTTAAGGACTTCAAGTGGATAGATCTTTATTATCCGTGGTGTGGATATATGCACATCCTCCATCTTGTTTGGATTGGGTTTATTAAATGCTGAGGAAAAATATTTGTTCTGAATATCAGCTGTTTCCTTGTTATTAGTAGGTTCTCCTGTGTTACTAGTAAATGGTCCCACTACATTTGTTCTTCCCCTTATGTTATTAATATGTAGTAGTAGTAGTAAAAAATGTTTATTTTTATACAGGATAGCAAACTTTAGGTCACAGACCTATTTTCAAAGTTGTTCTGTATATGAAAGAAGAAAAGTTTTCTATTGTCTTTGCTTGTTTTATTTTAAGTTTAATTTTTTTAGTCAGTATTCAGTATGCTGGTAGTAAATGCCGTTTGCCTTTTTTAATATTTTTAAACATTCTACTCTTGTTATTTATGAGTTTCTTTATAGAGGGCTTCATCCAACTCGATAATATTCTTTTTGTAGTATATTTTCTTAAAGTAGGTATATAATCCTTAATCTTTCTTTTAATCTTTGAGGTTAACATATTCCATTTCCTCTCAACAGTTTTGTTAGTAAAATCTTCTTCCCAGTTCCATTTAGCTAGTTGTTTTCTTAGGGAAGTAAAACTGGCCTTTCTGAAATTAAGTTTTTTTGTAACACCCGTCCCTAGTTGTCTTGATTGTCTTGACACCCTAAAATTTACACAAAGATGGTCACTGTTACCCAAGGGCATTGTAGTAAAAACATCAGTGATACTATTACCCATATTAGTCAATATAATGTCTAATACCATGTCATTCCTGGTTGTGCATAATACCACTTGTTAGAGCCCTATTTGTGAAAAAGTGTACAAATATGTTTGTTCAATTTTACTAATCCCATTTTGTGTAGACCAATTTATGCCAGGCAAATTAAAGTCTCCCATAATGATTATATTATCAGTTGGGTCAAGATTTCTAATATGTTCCATAAGTTTATCTCTTTCTAGTATAGTAGAGGGAGGTCTGTATACCAAGCCCAATTTTATTATAGGATTATTTCGGGGATATATTTTAGCCTATATTACTTCAAAGCCATCCACGTCTTCAATCATCTCCTCACATTCAATGGAGTTATGTATATAAATGGCCACGCCACTGCCTTTTCTAAACTTCTTATTTTTAGTAAAGACTTTGTAAATTGGAATATCACTCTCCCAGTTGTCACTATCAGTACCCCATGTTTCAGTGACTAAGGCTAAATGTATGTCCTGGTCATACAGCCTGAACTTATATTTGTCTAGTTTGTTGGCCAGACTTCTGGTGTTGGTCATTAAGCCATTCCATATTGGGTATAATGGTCAATTCATTATTGACTAATATGGAAGCTCAAATCAATAGTAATGGCTCTTATCAGGGTCTTTCTGGCAATTTTGTTTAAAGAGCAATTTTTATTCCCTGTGATTGATGACAGATGGAATTGAAGTTGTGCTACAGAAGGTGATAGAACAGCTTTATAACCTTCTTCGGCTTTGCAAACCATTTTGTACATACCAAGGTTGCAGTTTTTTTCAGTGTTGAGGTATTAAATGCTCCTGCATAAGTTGTCCATGAAGACTATGGTGCTACATGGATTTGCTCATGTCTGCAATGGTGGTAAATGGTGAAAATATTGAAAATATTACTGATAGACGTACCTGCATAATGCAGTTTTTAAATTGCTCTTGCTAAGAAACTCTGTTGTAGACTTACTGATTTATTTATTAAAATGTTATTATGAAATTCATAGTGGAGCAGAACTCCATTTTCAAGTGCATCCTTGTAGGTGAACAAGATAGTGATCAATAAAAAATTAAATATCACATCTATGAGATTGTAACAAGGTTGGGTAGGACCCTACTCCATTTGTTGTGCAGAGACAATTGAAGGCAATGATCTATTAGGTTGTCTCTTGTTCTGTCACTTGTCTGTCTCTTCTCTGTCTGATTGTGCTATCAAATTTTCCTTGTGGCACCTAGGAACAGGCCACTCTAATGGTCCACAATTTCCCCATTTCTCCCTTCTTTCACTTGTTGTTTTTGTTCTCTCTTTCTTCTCTTGCTTCTCTGTGGGTTAAACATATTTGTGAATCTTTATGTGAAACTAAGATACAGTATCTTGGTTTGCAAATGTATATAGCTATATTGTTGAAATTAATGCAGAAATCTGTTTGGGTTTATCTGGGACACAGGGAGCTAAACCATGAGGTGCATTTTGACCTCCACAAGTTTGATTACAGAATTATCAGCAGGAACTCAGCCCTGGGACAGGATATCTTTGTTAGCTGCACTTGTTAAGAAGACTAATGTATTCTTCATGCTGCTCAAAGGAAAGAGACTGACATTTGCTAATATATTTTGTGGAACACTGGTGGTATCATTTACAAGAACAGGATGCAGAATTTAATTGTCAGGGAAAACATTATATAAAAAGAGAACAATGTTTTGCTTGGAGAGAAGACACACACAGAGGTGAAGATTTTAAAGAGACTCTCAGGTGAAAGACTTATCTTTGTTTGAACTGCCTGCATCAAGTGCTATCCTGAACAATTTTATTATTTTTATTTTATTGTTATTGATAATAATAAAACATGATTTACAAGTTTTACAACATCTCTTAGTTTGCCTATGCTTTCTGACCTATGCCCTGATGACAGAGATGTGTGTTACATCTGGCTTCTGGTGCAAACCTGGATGCACCTGGTACTATATTGTGAACTGCATCTGTTTGCAAGAGTAGGATGCAGCATTATTCCATATTTGGATGCATGTTGTTGATCTGGGGCCTACATACCATGTCATTTAAAACATGATTTGACAGCATCTAATTATTGGCACCCTAATCCGCAAGCTATATATGGTGACATGTTTGAGACATACAGAATAACAGGTTTGTACTTGATGGCTTTCTCTTTAGATTGCATAGTTGTTGTGTATGTTTAGAATGTGAAAATTTCAATAAATATATTTTAAACAAACAAGCAAAGAAAAAAACAAAGAAACCTGCATTGGATGTATAGGGTGGACACCTAGGAACTTTTCTCCTTGAGCATAAATACAGGGGTGAGGGGAAACTTCCTGAATCTTGCAGGTGAAGATTCAAAAGGGACATCTGAAGCACTTTTTCACAGAAGGAGTGCTAGACAAGTGGTACAAGCTGCCATAGGAGCCCAAATCAGTGAGTGGCATCAAGCAGGTGTGGGACAGGAACATGGGATATGTGGGGAGGGAGCACAGGAGAGGAATGGCTAGTAGGACCATTGCAGAGTAGCTAGGTAGGGTGGTCAAACTGGATGGGTTGGTGGGCCATTTCCTGCTGTCATTGTCTATGTTTCTATGTATCTGTCTATGTAGTTATGATATCATACCCATGCACATTAGAGGAGAGTGGCCCTGTTGATGCCCTTGTTCAAGAAAAGGGGTTTTCAATGTCCAGGACATGGACTCTTGGAATACCCATTTATCTACATTTCCAGACAAGTTTTTTTTTTTAGAGATTTGTGTAGTATTTTTCCCATAGATTTTGTCCTGCTTTTCCCTTCTCAAAGCCCCAGCACATGGCCATGCATGCAGGAAGAGGCATGCATGCACACTGGAAGGCAGATCAGCCCCATCTACCCACCGTGCTACTACCCATACCACACCTATGCTACCCACCAGACCTCCACCTGTTGGGGGAGCGCGAGGGGCAACAACCCAACCCACCACCCTTGGGAGAGGAGGCAGCCTGCCCGGCTTGGTCATTCCTCCTCCTCCCCATGCCAGCACCATGATGACCTGAGGTTGTTCCTGAACCTGGGTCACCAGCATAACGTGAGGTAAGGTGTCCGGCGCCTCAGCCCTCAGCACCACATGGATGGCTCTTCCAGACAAGTTTCCATAACAGAACTTTTAAAAGTGGGTTAATAAATATGACATTCATTTCAAGAACATCAAAGCTGTTTAACTATCTATTCATGACTGATCTTAATTGGCATGGACCACCAGAGATGCAGCCCACAGTTATACAGTATGGTTTTACTCAGTTTTCATCCTACTGTACATCTGCATTTCCCAAAATAACATATCCTCTGCCCTCACCTGGATCATTAGTAGTGATTTTAAATTTAGTTTGGTTTATTTAAATATTGCTATCCCTAGAAATTGGCAGTTAATATTCACACAGGGATTAAAAGAATGCAAAATAAAACAAGCAAATTATACAGTATTTTTGATTTTTTTAGACTTTGTTTCTGCACCCCTATCTCCAGACTCTCTCAGTGTGGGCATCTTGGTCTTCGTTTTCTCCCATCCTGCCTGAAATCGACACACTCATTCGGTCGGGACTCCCCAGCACCTGCATGGCATGCCCGAGCCCCTGGTTCTATGTCCTCCAGGGAAGGACAGCCATCACCTCCAGCACCCTATCTAGAGGATTGGAGGGGCAGCCCATAGAGGAGGGAAGTGGAATGTGTGTCCTAACACCCAGCGGTGGATGTGGGGCCGAAGCCACTGGCCCCACTATCGCCTACTGGAGGGGGAAGGATTTTCCAAATTTCTTTCCCCCCCAAAGAGGGCAGTGCAGTGTCACCCAGCCCACTACATGCGTGCTCCCATGCACATCCAGGGGACGGCCACCCAACACTGCGACCCATTGTCTGAGTCCCGCAGGCTGTTCTACTCCCAGCCATCACCAGGTGCCGCTACCAGCATGGGACGGTCCCCTGACCCACCCCAGGAAAGAAGAGCAGTCTATATACACTTGATCCTCTCCTCTCCTCCCCTGCTGACCCCTGATGATCTGGGCTCATTCACGATCCCGGGTCACCGGCGTGGCGCAAGGTGTGGCATCCACACCTCAACCCACAGCACCACCAGGCCAGCTAATTATACAGTATTGATACTCACAAAAATATAACTCACATAAAAAGCAACAAAAACCATTAAGAAATAAGATGAAATAAGGGCAGTATTCAAACCATTCTTTCTCTCCCACCTTGACTCAGGTCAACAGCCAAGGTTGATCATTAAGTCCCCAATTAAGAGGTACAGTTTTTTTACAATATGCATCACATCTAATGTCCAGGACTGGGGGTGCACAGCTCACAAAATTATCAGAATTTAGAAGCACTGTGCCCTAGTGGTGACTGCACTGGCTTGGGAACCAGGAGATTGAATGTCCAATTCCTGCTTAAGCCAAATATTTGTTCTCCCACAGGAGGCTTGTCAAGAAGCTAAAGGGCTTATGGGTAGAGGTAAAAATCAGTGACTTAGGTGGAAAACTGACTGAGGGGAAAAACACAAAAGTTAGTGGTTAAAAGGGAGTTTTTAGAAATAATGGAAGTAACAAGCAGAGTACCACAGGGGTCAGGGGTTATTGGTGCCATTATTTGGATGAATCAAGGTTAGCCTGACCACCCACCAAAGGTGACCTCCTCATCAGTCAAGTACCTACACTTTAAATTTGAACATGCCAATATGAGTTGAGGTTCCACCACTTTTTCTCTTTCATGTATGGAAACCACTCTCTGGCTTCATCTTTTATATAGTGCTCTCTGTCCCATAATAGGCTCACAGGCGACCATTAAGGAGCTGGCCACTTAGGACAAGGTCACACCTCTCGTGCGTTTAACACATTGTTAAAGGTTTAGCAAGTTCAACTCTGGCTAATGCACATAGATTTTATCACACTTCTTATATAGTTTTCTTAACTTTTACAGGGGCGCTGCTGGTGTGTGGCCAAATCAGAATTAAACAGTTATAGCAAGCACTGCAAAACGACAGAAAACTGTACAAGAAATGTGATAAAATCTCTGTGTATTAGTAGTAGTAGTAGAAGTAGCTTTATTTCTTTATGGAGCTCTTCCCTGGAGGCTCAGGGCACCATTACAAATGTATAAAAAGAACAGAACAGCATTATCCTCAAACATAAATAAACATTACTTGAAGCACAATTCAAGCAGAATTAGCCAGGGTTGCTCTAGCTAAACCTTTAACTTTGCAAGACAGGTGTGCCCTTCTCCTAATTAGTACACTTCTGAATTGTCACCTGTGAGTCTCTTATGGACCACAGTGCACTATATAAAAGATGAAACATAGATACATAGATACATAGACAGTGTCAGCAGATAAGGGCCTGTGGCCCACCCAATCTGCCCATTTGAGCTTGTGTAAGTTCAGTTTATGTTTTCCTGGAAGTCTGTTGCCCCTTATCCCTGACCTCCAGAATTCCTTTATATCTATCCCATGCATTCTTAAATTCCGTGATTGTTTCAGCCCCCACCACTTCCTCTGGCAGGGTGTTCCACTTGTCCACCACCCGTTCTGTGAAGAAATTCTTCCTCACGTTTCCTCTGGATTGTCCTCCCTCCAGCTTCATCCCATGCCCTCTAGTCCTGGAACATCTTTTTCACTTAAAAATAGTGTATTCCTGCACCCTGTTCCTCCCTGTAAGATACTTGTATGTCTCTATCATATCCCCCTCTCTCCTTCCTCTCCTCCAGGGAGTACATGTTCAGTTCCTTCAACCTGTCCTCATAGGACTTGTGATGCAATCCATGTACCATCTTTGTTGCCCTCCTCTGAACCTTTTCTACCCTGTCTATGTCCTTACGTAGGTAAGGTGTCCAGAACTGTACACTGTACTCCAGGTGGGGCCTCACTAGTGTCTTGTATAGTGGAATTATGACCTCCCTTTTCCTGCTGGTGATGCCCTTGCCTATGCATCCCAGCATCCTATTTGCTTTATCTGCTGCCTTGTCACACTGTTTCCCTACCTTTAGGTCATCAGAGATGATAACCCCAAGATCCCTTTCCTGCTTGGTGCATGCTATATCCTCACCCCCCCCAACTGATATATTGTGCCAGGGTTTTTGTGCCCCATATGCATTATCTTGCACTTCTTTGCATTGAATTTCAACTGCCAAAAACCAGAAAGTATTTTCCACATAAGAAAGAAAGAAAGCAGTAGGACCTTGGCTCATATTGGCATGCTAGCAGGGGTGCCCGAACATGGGGAAAAGTGTGGGAGGGCGGTAGTAATAACACAAAAGACCATGATTACATCCCTTATGACCTTGTATGCATTAAAGGGGCACTTTTAATGCACTTGGGCAAATGTATTTGGGGGGGTGGCTTCCACCACCCCTTGCCCATTGGTTCCGGCACCTATTGTTATGTTAAAATTTGAAGAGTAGGTACCTGACTGATGAGGATGTCACCTTGCCGTCGGTGGTCAGGCTAGTCATGATTCAGCTGAGTGATGTGACCAAGAATCCCTTTAAAATATTGAAATGACAGAAGACAAAATAGGAAAATAGAATTAACAAATGAATTGCAGGCATTCAAGCAGTGTTGGGAGGACAGCACTGGTACTGTGACTGTTTGATTCTGATTTTGCCACACCATGAACACCCCAGCAAAAGTAAGAAAAATGTATAGAAATGTGATAAAATCTCAGTGTATTAGCCAGGATTGAGCTTACTAAACCTTCAACATTGTATTAAAAATAGGATATTTAAAATATTAATGAGTCTGGATAATAAGGACCAGGAATAACATTGTTAGCTTATTCTGGCCAGTACAGATGGTGTGCCCCACATATAAGGTAAGCGTAGAACTGAAAGGTAATGTAGGAACTATTTTTGACTCCAAGAGTGGTAAACCTATAGAAAATAGCTTAAGATCAAGTTTCCAAAGCAGTGGAAATAAGAATTGTTGACTCTTTTACAATTACTTTGGATCAGTTTCTTAAGGAAAACAACATTATTGTTCCCTGTATCTTGCAAAGGGAAGGCAAGTTCATTTTAAGGTGCCATTTCCTGGAAACTCAGGGTGCCATACAGAGATAAGAAAACACAAAAATGAAAGCAAACATGTAAGAAAATAGATCATAAATCAAAAAATAAATAAATAATAATTCAAGTGAATGAAAGAATCATCCTAACTAGCGGCATACTCATATAAAACCAAGTCAGACAGTATTATAGTTAAAAGACAGACCTTTAGTGTACAGTACATCTCAGCCACCTTGGGGAAGGTTTGAGTTAGTGATGGTAGCAGTAAGAGTTGGGACCTGAGCTTGCCAGCAAAGGCAGTGGCAGGTTCATGCAGTACAGGGTGGAAGCAGGAGGCCCCAAATCTGGCTGCTAGTTACTATCAATTGAGGCAGTGGCAGGGCAAAAAAGAGGGACCAGGTGAGAAGATGACATGCCCCCTCCTGTCAGGATGGACATTTTATTTATCTACTTATTTATTTATTTATTCATGTATTTGATTACCGGGTAAGTTCACTGATCTAAGGGACCATTTTCAGGCATGACCCAGGCCATGAAGATGGCACAATGAGAGCAATGTTTCTGGATCTGTTCTCACAAGGACCAATATGGCAACTAAACATGACTTGGGAGGACTGGCACCAGCACAATAACAGTGGGAAGCTTTGTACCCAATACTTGCTGGTGGGAACCCAATGCAACTGGGTAGGGCTGGCATATAAATGAGGTAACAAGGACAAAGAGCATGGAAATGCAGACACAATATAATAAGTGCTGTGCCGAGACAATAAGGAGAGTGCATAGGTGAATAGGAAGAAAGTGAGGGTAGCTGAATTCATACATTGCTCTGTTCTCTGTGTGTGCATGCTGTGGCAACCTAGGAAGTATGTCCATCAATGTGAAGTCACCCACACCACCAAGGATGTCTCACCCCCAAGCCTCCCCTAGGAGCCACTATTTTGGGGATTCACCAGAACATACAATCCTGGGAGGAGAGCATCTGCACAGAGAGCACAGATGCTCTGAGCCCTAACTACTGACCTCTGTTCCTGACTTTCTGGGCTGTGGGTGCAAACCTGGGTTGTCAGTATGCTAGAGTGGTCCTCAACTGCTGAGGCCATACAGCTGACTCTAAACTCCATCTTTATTCCACCTTTCATCCTTGGTATTGGGTTGGTATTCTGTTCCATCCTTCAAAACCATTACCATCTAAGGAATGCCTGGAGAATGCATACCATGAAGGAATGTGCTGCTTTGCGCAATGGTCTACCTACATACCCCCCAAACCTGTCCCTTCAAGGTGGGACCCAGGAGAAGGAGGGGCCATTCAGGAAGCGGCAAGCCTGCACTGAACCCTCACACTGTAGCGTGTGGGACAGACTTCATTAAACCAATCCCTGCATGTTTTTCACATCTACAGCCTCTCCACACACACACAAGCATCTGACTCAGTTACCTGTTATAGAATACCAAGGAAGAAGCCTCTAGTCCTGCCCTCCTTATGGCATCTCCATGGGTGACAGCCCTAGGACACCGATACCTTCCTGGTACTGCTTGAATAAATGGAGTACTATAGTTAATAAATGCATTTTGTCATGAGAATTTGCATCTGGATTCTTCTAGAAAGGTGCTGCTACAGAAATTCTGCTGCTAGTACCTCTCTTGGCTGTTGGTGATGAGCCCATGTTTTCGGTTATAAATGCCTCGGAAATTGCACTTGCTATAACAAGTCAAGAACTCCATTTTCATATTCTGACCTTTATGTCATGCATCAGGTGGCCTGGCTGGAGCACATCTCCACTGATTCTCCTCTGCATGGTTTCCTCCTTGATCCACCAGGGCAACCATGCACCAAAGGAGCTGCACGTTACCCCTAGGCAGAAGGCATCAATGACAGATGCCATTCCTTCCTCTTCTTGTCAGCTGCTAATGCTCTGCCTTGGGGTCAAAGCTTGGTTCCAGCCATCATTCAAGAGCTCCAGTAACAAGATAGCCGGTTATTTTCACTTTTAGATAATCTCCTGTTATGTTCCAAAATTGTTGAATTAGCTAACATTTTTGAGAAACTGTATTAAAAGTTCAGCAATGCAAAAATATATGGATTTAAAACACCATTTACCAGCACCTTAGTTCTCACATTAATGGTTTTACTTGCATTTTCTTCTCCGCCACCAACCACCAAACCCCAGCTGCTAACATTTGGTAAAAAAATCTCTTTATTATAAAGCTGCTATATTCTTAGCTGTAACTGGTCCCATAAAATGCCCAGATATTTATTTGTTTGGTTTTGGTTATGGTGTAAGTACACTAGACAACTGAATGCCTATTTTCTGGTATGGCTTGGGAGGGTACAAGACAAGGCATAACAATCCAAATTTTGGACAGAAGCAAAATCTAGAGTATAAATACGGATAAGTTCAGATATGGGGTACTGCATCTATCGATGTATAGCCACAGCCCACAACTCAAATGCTTTGGGACTTCAGACCAGAATCTTAGTCTGATAATCAACTTGCAAGTCACGTACTGCTAATGTCAATGTTAACCAAATGCACATCACCTGTGGCACATCTATTACCTACCTATCTGTCTGTCTGTCTAGATAGACAGACAGAGAGACAGAGAGACGGATGGACAGACAATCAGATGTGTATATATACATATATATATATATATATATATATATATATATATATTCTAGGAATTGATTAGTTGCCATATTGGTCCTTGTGAGAACAGATCCAGAAGCAAATAGTTTGATACCTTTCATTGGACCAACATAGATGTAGATGTGTTGTTTTCTTTTTGTAACATCTATGTTGGTCCAATAAAGGTATTAAACTATTTGTGTCTGGATCTGTATATATCTAGGGTAGTTTTGTCTCCTTGTTTCTATTTACAACAGTTTCTAATTAGAACCTACAAAGCTGCTAAAAGTTTTATTTTTCCAAACCACATTTCAAGCCCTCACCATTTGCATAGGTTGTATTTTAATAAAAGCTAACTGTTTCCCAAAGGAATGCTCTTTTGGTTCTATGTGGCCAAGGATTAGGAGTTCTTTTTCTAGAGTTGGTTCTGCCTGTCCCTACTGCTTTATTTGTTCAGGTTTTCAGTGGAGCTAATGTCTTTATTGAAAATATATTAAGTGAATTCATGTCTTGTGACACTGGTGTACTTTCCAAATATTGCAGAGCTGTCTGTCAAATTTTAAGGTCTCCACTTCAGTTCTGAGCTTCAAAAATCTTCAGTCATTGAGGGTATGCCAGCTTTTTAAGATGGGCACTTTTGTACAGTGCGATATATTCCAACAAAATTTGCAGATCAGGTTCCTGCTTGTGTTTTCTTAGGTAAGTCAAAACTGCCACACTGAAAAGAAACCACAATTTATGGTACCTCACTGCACTTGCCAGTGGGATAGATTATGCATTAAGCCTTGACTGGATTACAGGGCTGTTGCTCAGCAACCCCCTCCTTTACCACCCAATAATGTACTGATGTAAAATCTAATTGGTTATTTCATCAATCTCTTTTGATAAGAATCAGTGTTTCATCAAAATTGTTTCAGCTAGAGATAAAGGAACATTTTGTAATTTACTTGATAAATATGTTCTGTTTGTTAGGAACAGCTGTTCATTTATCTTTTCATTTTGTGGAATTCAAGCATGTGATTATCTTGCTCAGAAATCTTAGTCTGGGTAGGGGGCATAAGGTCAAAGTTATTATCACATGAATAATTTATTCCCATTGACATATTAGGAGGTATGTCATTGTACTAAACATGGCCTGATAGAACCATGAAATGAGGGTGAGGATTTTATGATAAGAATAATGGATATCACTTAACACTATGGGCCAGGAAGCATTCTGTATGGAGCACAATGAAGCCGGCGGAAGGAAGCTTCACTTACAGAACTAGGCAGTTTGAGAAGGTTGGCTCCTAACCCAGTGCTAATAATTCTTGTGGAATACTGTACATTCTACACACTGTATGTGTCCATCTAGCACAGTAGTAGCATTCTCGCCTCTGGCCCACACATTCAAGAGTACAATGTCCAAACTCAGAAACATAGAAACACAGAATTTGCCAGTCGCTATAGACCTCTTGGCCTACTAGTCTGCCCATTTTTCCCTGTCTATAGTATCACCACAGATTCTACTTGATTTCTGGCCCATTCAACCCCCACTTCCCTTTCCCTAACATTCCCTTATGCCTATCCCATGCATTCCTGAACCCTACCACTGTTTCTCTCTCTTCCCCCGCTGGAAGACTGTTCCAGGAATCCATCGCTCTTTCTGTGAAGAAGTCTTTTCTCACATCTCTCCTGAATCTACCCCTTCCAACTTTTTATCATGCCCCCTTGTCATTGAGCACCATTTTTTCTGAAAAAAATAATTCCCTCTTGTACCTTGTTTGCCCTGTGAGGTATTTAAAGGTCTATATTATACTCCCCCTTCCAGGGTGTACATTTTTAGGTCCTTTAATCTATCCTCATACAGCTTCTGATGGAGACCCTGCACCATTTTAGTTGCCTGCCTGTGTATTGCTTCCAGTCTGTGTCCTTTCTGAGATGCACTCTCCAGAACTGTACACAGTATTCTAGCTGGGGTCTTACCAGTGAGCTATACAGAAGCAACACCACCTCCCTCTTTCTGCTAGTGATACCACTCCCTATGCACCCAAGCATCCCACTTGACTTCCCAACTGCCTTGTCGCACTGCCTGGCCACTTTTGCATCATCAGATATGATCACACCCAGGTCTCTTTCCTGCTCGGTGGTCATCAGTAGCACCCCTCAAATTTTGTACTCTGTCCCTTGGTTTCTGTGCCCCGAGTGCATTATTGTGCACTTTTTCACATTGAAACCCAGCTGCCATACTATTGACCACTCCTCAAGTTTTCTCAGATGGCTACTTATCCTTCCCACCCCTATTGGAGTGTCTAGCCTATTGCAGAGTTTGGTATCATTCGCAGAGGCAGACCTTCCCTCCCAGCTCTTCTGCAATGTCACTTATAAAGATATTAAACAGGGCTTGTCCCAGCACTGATTCTTTGAGGCACCCTGCTAGTCATGCTCCCATCTTCTGTGTGAACTCTGTTGACCACCACCTCTGCCACCTATCCCTAACCAATTTTTTACCAGCTTTACCACTTCTGACCCACTTATAAGCTACCTGCTTGCTTACTAGTCTACTATGTGAACAGTGTTGAATGCCTTACTGAAATCTAGGTAGGCTATGTCCACCACTCCACCCTAATCTAGTGCCTTGGTCACCCAGTCAAAGAACTCAGATTCATTTTGACATGACCCCCCCCATGAATGTATGCTGCCTAAGGTCTTGTAACCCACTGGATTCAAGGTATTCCACAATCCTTTCTTTTAGCAGTGATTCCATTAACTTTCCCAACACTGAGGTCAGGTTGACTGCCCTACAATTTCAAGGCTCTTCCTTGCTACCATTTTTCTGAAGTGGGGCTACATCTGCCTTTCTCCAGTCCTCTGAGACCACTCCTATTTCCAATAAGCTGTTAAACAGGGCCATCAGAGATGCAGCCAGTACCCCCCTCAGCTCTCTCTCAGTACCCTTGGGTGGACCTCGTCTGGGCTCATTGCTTTGTCCGCTTTCAGATTTGTGAGTCCTTTTAGGATTCTTTCCTCCAAAAACTGACTAGTGTCTGCCACTGTCCCTCTAATGCCACTGTTACATTTTTGTGGTCCCTTCCCCATCTCTTTCCTCTGTGAACTCTGAACAAGCGTATTGTTCTGAATGTCTGTCTGTTCCTGTTCCCCACAGTCCCCTCTCCTTCCCTTCTTAACCTTACAATCCCACTCCTGGTCTTCATTTTTTCACTTATAAACCTAAAAAAATGTCTTGACCCCTTTTGTTACTGCCTTGGATAGTCTCTCCTCAGTTTGCACCTTTGCACTCCTTACTGCTCTTCCTGCTTCTCTCTGTTTCACCCGATACACCTCCCTATCCTCCACCCTCTATGTCTCCTTGTACATTCTGAATGCTAACCTCTTACCTTTTACCTTTTCAGCCACTTCTTTCAAGAACCATAGTGATCTCTTTTTCCTCTTTCTTTTGCTCCTTTTCTTTATGCAGAGGTTTAATGCCTTCACTATGGCCCTTTTTAGTTTCTCCCATTGTTCCTCCACCCCAACCAGTTCATCCATTCTACCAGGTCATCCCTGAGGAATTCATTCATCTTTTTAAAATTGTCCCTCATGAAGTCCAGGACCCTTACCTTATTGTGATTCTATTCTGCAGCCGTCCTTATATTGAACCACACTACATGGTGATCACTGGTCCCCGGTGGCCACCTCACTACCTTAATATCTGCAACACTGTTCTTGTCAGTGAGTACAAGGCCCAGTACTGCCCATCACAAGTAGGGTCACTGACTAGTTTCCTGAGGAATTTCCTGCAAGGAGTCCAAGATTTTCCTGCTTCTAGCTGAAGCACAGCTGAGAGGCTCCAATCTACATCTGGCAGAATGAAGTCCTCCACCAGCAGCACTTCTCCATTTTCTGCCATCTTGCCAATACCTGCCATCAGTACCTTATCTAACTCCTCCCACTGTGCTGGGGTTCTGTAGGTTACACCAGTGTGAAAGGAAACTCCATTCCCCACCTCTAGGGTGACCCATAGTGCCTCTGCCCCCTCATATTCCCTGTATCTCTGTCGCATTAATGCCCTCCCTCACATACAGAAAAGTACCACTCCTCTTTGCTTCATACCCTGTCCTTCCTTAACAGAGTATAGCCCAGGAGGAAGAAACAGATAGGGAGCTTATGCTAGTCATTCAAAGGATGGCAGGTAAGGGTGAGGTAGTGCTGTGGAGACTTCAATATTCCAGATGTGGACTGGAGACTCCCAGCAGCAGTACCAACCAGGAGCAGATTTATCCTGGACTCCCTTCAAGGTGCCTTCCTCAAGCAACTGGTCATGGAACCAACTCAGCAGAAGGCAATACTGGATCTCATGCTCACAAACGGGGACAGTGTGATGGGGGTAACAGTGGGGGAGCACCTGGGGAACAGTGACCACCAGTCACTGTGGGTTGAAATCACAGAAGGAGCAGAACCAAACCACACTAAAACACATATCCTGGACTTTATGGGGACAGATTTGGGGAAAATGGGAAGATGCTTGAAAGAGACATTAATGAGACTGGAGCAGGAATCAGGGGTTGAGGAACAGTGGGCAATATTTAAAATAGGGATTACAAGAGCAACAGAATTATGCATTAAGAAGGTTAGCAAAGGGAAAAGAAGGAGCAGGCCATTATGGTTTTCCAAGGAGGTAGCAGAGAACGTGAAAGCCAAAAAGATTGCATTCAGGCAATACAAAAGACCCAGGCAGAAGGGGATAGGAGGAAGCACCAGGGGAAGCAAAGAGAGGCAGGGAGGTCAGTAAGGGAAGCCAAAGCTCAGACAGAAGAGCACATTGCAAAATCAGTGGGTAGAGGGGACAAAACCTTTTACAGGTACATAAGTGGAAAAAGAAAGGCAAAGGGAAGGATAGTGAGACTGAAGGGGAGGAGGGGGCCCGCATGGAGGATGATAACAGTAAAGCTGACATACTGAACATGTATTTCTGTTCAGTCTTTACTGAGGAAGAGGAGAGAAGGACTGAATGGAGTACAAGGGGTGGGAATGGTGCAGCAATGGACACAACTCTTTTACACGGGAAAGGGTCTTGAAGGAAATGGAAGGAATAAGAGTTGCTAAAGCAATGGGGCAAAAAGAGGTGGTGGCTGAACCTTTGGAAAATCCTGTTTAGCCGATCACTGGAAACAGGAGAGGTACACAAAGATTGGAGGACAGCAGATGTAGTCCCCTTATACAAAAGGGGGAACAAAGAGGAAGTGGGGAACTACAGACCACTGAGCCTGACCTCAGTAGTGGGGAAGATCATGGAAGCACTACTGAAAGAGAGATTGGCAGATCATCTGTTGCCAATGGACTACAGGACTCAAGGCAGCATGGTTTTACCAGAGAGAAGTCATGTCAGACCAACCTCATTGAATTTTTCGACTGGGTGATAAGGGAGGTCGATCAGGGGAGGGCAGTGGACATGGCCTATCTGGACTTCAACAAGGCCGTTGACACTGTGCCACATAGAAGGCTATTAATCCGCACAGAGGTTGTATACAGACCCTGATCTCATGGGGAGGGAATGGATAAGGATATGATAGAAGGCATCTTTAGGATGTCAGAGAAAGAGGAGATACTGTTGATGGGGAACCTGAATATGCCAGATGTTAACTGGAGCACCTTTGCTGCAGCCACATCCAAGAGAAGGGCCAGTCTTGATGCCGTACAGGGGGCATGCCTCAGACATCTATTTTTGGAACCCACTCATGAGGGAGCAATCTTAGATCTCATACTGTCAAATGGGGAGAGTGAGAGGATCTCAGATGTAGAAATGGGTAGCCATCTGGGAACAAGTGACCACCAAATAGTGTGGTTCATGATAAACTCAGCTACAGAGTCAAGCCATAAAAAGTGAGGGTACTGGACTTCAGGAGGGCTGACTTTGGCAAGATGGGAAAGTGCCTTAGAAAAGCACTAGCAAACAAGCAAGAAGGAGGGTAGAACAACAATGGGGAAACATCAAAACTGCCATCACAGAGGGCAACAAGCTTTTGTGTGATGCAACAAAACAAATCAAAACAAAAGAAAAGCCACTGTGGTTCTCAAAAAAAGTGGTAGAGTAGGTTAGGGAGAAAATATAGTATTTAGGAAGTATAAGGAAACACAGAAGGAGCAGGATAGAGAACCGTACCAGTTAAGGCAGAAGGAAGCAGGGAGGGAAGTCAGAATAGCAAAGGCCCAAACTGAGAAAAAGATAGCCAACTCAGTAAAGAAGGGGGGATAAAACCTTTTATACATAGAAAAATAGAAACATAGACTATGAAAGCAGATAATGACCGCTTGGCCCACCAGAGAGTGTAGAAAGACAAAGGGAGGGATAGTGAGGCTAAATAGAATGAACAGTGGGTAGGCAGAGAGGGAAAGTGAAAAAGCAGGGATACTGAATGAATACTTCTGCTCAGTATTCACAAAAGAGGAGGAGGAGGGGGAGGTACTTAATCCAATTAACAGAAACACTCTGGATAGGGGGGTTGATCCCAGTCCTTTCACAGAAGAAAGGGTTCTGAAAAAACTCCTAAAACTGAAGGTGGACAAAGCAATGGGGCCTGACAGGACTCACACCAGAATTCTAAAAGAATTAAGGGTAGAACTAGTGACACCACTGACTACCCTTTTTAACAAATCATTGGAGGATGGTGTGGTACCTGAGGACTGGAGGAAGGTGGACATGATTTCCCTTCACAGAAGTGGGAGCAATACAGAGGCAGGAAACTGTAGACCAGTCAGTTTGACCTCTGTGGTAGGGAAAGTGATGGAGTCACTTCTGAAGGAAAGAATTGTTGAGTACCTAGAGGCCAGTGGGGCACAGGACCCAAGGCAGCATGGGTTCACAGCAGGAAGGTCATGTCAGATGAATCGAATAGATTTCTTTGACTGGGTGACCAAAGTAGTAGACCAGGGAGGGGCTGTGGACATGGCCTACCTAGACTTTAGCAAGGCATTTGACACAGTCCCACACAAAAGATTAATAGTCAAATTAACCGGCCTTGGAGTGGGTCCCAGGGTGTTAGCCTGGGTAAAACATTGGCTGGACAACAGGACACAGAAGGTAATTGTAAATGGAGTCCACTCTGAAGAAAGGGAGGTTACTAGTGGGGTACCGCAGGGTTCAGCACTGGGTCCAGTCCTTTTTAATGTCTTTATAAGTGACATTGCAGAGGGATTGGAAGGAAAAGTATGCTTCTTTGCAGATGACTCAAAGATCTGCAACAGGGTTCATACACAAGGGACGTGGAAAGGATGAGAAGGGACTGGCAAGGTTGGAGGAATGGTTGGAAGTATGGAAGCTTGGATTCAATGCAAAGAAGTCCAAAATAAAACACCTGGGAAACAAAAACCCAGAAGAAAAATACACAATGGGTGAGGAAGTAGTAACAACAACAAAAATGGAAAGGGACCTTGGGGTAAGCATATCAGATGACCTTAAGGTTGTCAAGCAATGTAAGACGGTAGTAGGGAGGGCTGGGGGGATACTGGGATGTATAGGGCAGCATCACTAGCAGAAAACAGGAAGTTGTTATCCTCTCTATAGACAGTTGGAGAGACCCCATCTGAGTACTACATGCAGTTCTGGGGACCCCATCTCCACAAGGACATAGACAGGATGGAGCAGTCCAGAGGAGGGCAACTAAAATGGTGCAGGGTCTGCAAGAGAAGCCATACGAGGAGAGACTAAAGGAGCTTAATATGTATACCCTTGAGGAAAGGAGGGATGGGGGGACATGATAGAAACTTTTAAGTACCTCAGTGGAATCAACAAAGTCCAAGAGGGTAGCATCTTTCAGAAAAAGAGATGTGCAAGAACAAGGGGACACAATTTGAAGATAGAGGGGGGACAGCTCAGGGGCAATGTGAGGAAGTGTTTTTCACAGAGACAGTGGTGGGTACATGGAGCAGCCTTTCTGAGGAGGTTGGGGTCTAAAATGTGGGAGGATTCAAGAATGCATGGGATAGACATAAAGCAGTTTTTGTGGGGGTAGAAAGAAATAGGCTGCTGGTTAACTAGGATCTGCAGCTTATCCTGTAGGTAGGGAAAATGGGCAGACTAGGTGGGCCAAGTGGTCCTTATCTGCCATCAAAGTCTATGTTTCTGTGTTGCTATGTTAAATAAACTGGGGAATGTGGGAGGCAGGACAGACAGTAGTGTGGTGGGTAGGTAATTGGCTGGGTGGCAGGACACAGAGGGTGGTGGTAAATGGCTGTCACTCCACAGAGGGAAGAGTGACCAGTGGGGTACCACAGGGATCAGTGATGGGAATGGTCCTATTCATCGTCTTCATCAGTGACATTGCACAGAACCTAGAAGACAGAATTTCCCTGTTTGCTAATGACACAAAACTCTGTAAGAGAGTGGGGTACCACAGGGATCAGTGATGGGAATGGTCCTATTCACCGTCTTCATCAGTGACATTGCACAGAACCTAGAAGACAGAGAATTTCCCTGTTTGCTAATGGCATGAAAACTCTGTAAAGTGGGGGTACCACAGGGATCAGTGATGGGAATGGTCCTATTCACCGTCTTCATCAGTGACATTGCACAGAACCTAGAAGACAGAATTTCCCTGTTTGCTAATGACACAAAACTCTGTAAGAGAGCCAGAGGATGTAGACAGAATGAAGAGGGACCTACAGAAGCTTGTAAAATGGTCAAGAGTTTGGCAGCTGAAATTCAATGCAAAGAAGTGCAAGATAATGCATATGGGGCACAAAACCCTAGAACAACATATCATTTGGGGAGGATATAACATGTCGCCAAGCAGGAAAGGGACCTTTGGGTTATCATCTCTGATGACCTCAAGGTAGGGAAAACTAATCGCGATAAGGCAGCAGGTTAAGCAACTAGGATGCTGGGATGCATAGGCAGGGGCATCACCAGCAGGAAAAGGGAGGTCATAATTCCACTATACAAGACACTAGTGAGGTCCCACCTGGAGTACAATGTACAGTTCTGGAGATCTTACCTGCGTAAGGGCATAGACAGGGTGGGCAACAAAGATGATACAGGGATTACATTACAAGGCCTATGAGGACAGGTTGAAGGACTGAATATGTACTCCCTGGAGGAGGGAAGGGGGTGAGGAGATATGACAGAGACATACAAGTACCTTACAGGAAGGAGCAGGGTGCAGGAATACACTATTTCCCATTGAAAAATATATTCCAGAACTAGAGGGCATGGGATGAAGTTGGAGGGAGGGTGATTCAGAAGAAATGTGAGGAAGAATTTCTTCACAGAAGGCATGGTGGACAAGTGGAACACCCTGCCAGTGGAAGTAGTGGGGCTGAAACAATCACGGATTTAAGAATGCATGGGATAGACATAACAGAATTCTGGATGTGAGGGGTAAGGGACAACACACTTGTTGGAAAACATAAAGTGAACTTACAAGCTCAAATGGGCAGACTGGGTGGGCCATAGGTCCTTATCTGCCGACAGTGTCTAAGTATCTATGTAGTATAGCTATGTTACAGGCATGGTTTTCAGTACACCATGACTCAGTAATAGCCACAATATCCAGTTTGGCATCTGCCATTGTGGTCTGTAGGTCTGGAATACTATTTCCTAGACTTCTAACATTCTACAAACATGGCTTTTCAGGTTTTGTTACCTTTCTGTTTGTTACCCATCTCACTTTTTACCTCCTTCACCCTCTTTTAATGAACCCCATACCATCCCTTCATTTCTTTCATCCCACTTCCTGTATCAATTTACATTCCAGAGGATTCCAGGGCTTGAATTGGAACAGGCCCTCTAGCAAATATTGATAAATGCTGTACTGGGCTTGTAAGATTTTCCTTTAACTAGCCCTGTGGACTTGTACTAAAGAAGGTAACATTTCAATAAGTATACCAGCTGGGCCAGTGGAAAAGTCTGTGAGGCTATTGGATTTTCCCAGTCACTAGCCCAGCTAGCTAGTGGCTGCAAAACTTCAATATCAAACCCTAGGATTCCACTCCTCTCAGGTTCTCACTACTCTCTACTTCAACCTGTGGGGGATGGCATTTTCTACTGCTCCAATCTCTTCTGCCATCACCCTCACTTAGTTTAAATGTTTATCAAATTAACATTCAGGATATCCACTGAAGACTGTAGTTCCAATTCTGAATAGATATAGACCATTGCCCTGTATAGGCCCTTATCTTCCCAGGTGGGTCACCAATCCTCAATGTACCCAAACCCCTCCTCTCTGTATTATTCCTTCAGCCATAATTTGAATCTCGTGGTGCAGAGATCCTTCTCTTCCCCCTGTTGTAGACAGGCAGCACCTCAGAGAAAGCCACTGAGCAAGCTACCTGGCTAAGACCCCTATTAGCTACCTAAACTGCTCCTGTACTCTCACAGCCCTGTCCTTAGACCAGTCATTAGTCCTCAGGTGGACAATGACATCCAGTTCTGCCTCCTCCCTTGCTGCTGTAGTGATCCTTAGAATCCACTTCTTACCCCTCCAGGCCATAGTGCTGCATAGGCACATAACCACTCTTTTCCCTCTCTTTCCTATTCCCAAATCTATCCCCCCTCATTCTCAAGTCTGCAAAACAGAAGTTGCTTCATCCTCCTCCGGGGTCCTTGTCTACTCTCCTTGGTATCTCCTCTATGGAGGACCCCCCACATCATCCCTGGCTTCTACCATGGGTGCATCTTCCTGGCAGACCTGCCTCCACAGAGCAGTGTAGGAACAATGTAGAGGTACTTGTTGACTAATGTGCCTTTGACCCACCACCCCTTCCCTACCTAAGTCCACCACAATCCAGCCATTTCTCCTCCCTGGCATCCTCTGAGACAATCGTGGCAGACATGGTGGCCCCTAGGTTGGGGAAGAGATCACTCAAATCCCAGCCCCAGCCAACACATCAGCATGTGCAATTTGAATGTTCTCACAAACTGTATTCTACTTTATGGGCAGATAAATTAATGCCTTACCCTGAATTTTTAAGGATATCAGAAGAGTATGAAATTGTTAAGGTTATGGTGATGCCCTTAGAGATGGAAGGCAGGCATTCATTGATCAAAACTTAGTGTTTTAAAATGTATAGCAGCTAACAAATTTGCATGTGCAATTGTTCTGAATATACGGGCCCCAAGGGCTGTATTTTTCTACTGATGTGGCATGATTCGGCTGCACTTCTGGTACTTACAACAAGACTGGTAAACAGAAAACATGGTCTATGTTCTTGTCACAAGTGCCAGGAGTGGAACAAGACAATGATGCATGCAGCAAATATTTGACACATTTGCCATTTGTCAGCCATAAATTGCCCAAAGTATCACAAAAGGGTCAGAATGCTTGAAAATCACTGCAAACATCCTGTCGCATCACAGGGCTGCAGTTGCAGCAGTACAGTACTGTTGTGCAAGTGCTGTGTCCAAATATCTGAACATTCATGGCCAAGTGTTTAGGTCTCACACCGAGTTCCTGAATTCATAGCTGTTGCTGGAACACCAGTGCAATGCAAGGGCCACTGTGCTGCTGGAGGTTCTGTGCTTCAAAGAGAACTGTACTGAACCTGTAAGTCATTTTTTCCTTTACTAGATGGTTTTCACTGGTTTTCTTGAAGTTATTGTTCTGTCTTACTGCTGTTTATTAAACTCAGTGGCAATGCTGGGTAGGTTACTTTTTCTATTACCTTCTATCACTTTTGGAAACTTGTTCCAGGAAGCTCTGTGCAGTCACTAGCAAGGATGGAGAAATACTAGAACAAGTAATATACCTTACAGTTACAGTTCCTTATATCTTTTTTTACGAAAGTAATACATTACTGTAACTGATTACATTTATTTGAAAGTAACTAGTAACTAACCTGCTACTCTCAAATAAATGTAATCTGCTATAGTTACTTATTGCTTTTGTATTGTTTTTGTATGAAAAGAAATATGTAACTGTAACTGTTAAGGTGTATTACTTTTTCTAGTACTTCTCCATCCTTGCTAGTGACTGCACAGAGCTTCCTGGAACAATTTTCCAAAAGTAATAGATAAAGTAACTTACCCAACACTGCTCAGTGGATGGTTATGATTTACACACTGGTGGTAGGGGCCATATTAGAACTGTAGGACATGCTATAGGTTATGACTTTGTTAAAGGAAAACTACACCCTCATATACTGTAAATTTGATATGGTTGGTTGTCAACAGGCAACTCTTTTCCAGTAGCTGATGGGGATATACATATTTGTTTTAGTTTGTTTTCACAGTTCATGCTAGGCCCATATAACAATCCTGGGGGTGTCCATTTTATGGTTGTTCCGATCTCATTGTCCATGACAGCTGCATTAGCTTATGAGAACATGATGTCACCTTACCCATTCATACCACGTATTTCCATGCTAAAATATAAATATCCTGATAAAAACCTCTGTAAATACACAAATTAAAAAGCAATCTAAAGGCAAAATCCTATATTGCAACTGAGTTTGCAAAAGCTAATTGAAGGTAAATGTGGTATTTCACACCATTCTGCAACTTGTTTTATTGAAATCTAACTCAGCAGGCAGGCATACAAAGGGTGCTGATGCATCATGTTCTTACATGCTAATGCAACTCTCATGCTAATGCAGCTTTCGGGGACAATGCGATTTCAGTGACCAGAAAATGGAGACCAGCAGGATAGTTACAGGGACCAGTATGAACAGAGAAAATAAACTGAAGCAATCAAATATATCCCTAACAGCTTCAGGAAAAGAGTTGTCCGTTGACATGGAAACAAAGAGCATTTACAAGACATGAGGGTGTAGTTTTCTTTTAAGCTCTAACGTTGGAGGCCGTAGGCGTAATGGTTTAAGCACTGGCTTGTGAACCTCAAGACTGCAGGTTTAAATGCCACCAGAGACAATTACTCACTTTGTGTTGTTGGGCATGTTGCTTAACCTTCCAGTTCTATAGCACACTGGCCTTCAGAAATGGGGTAAAGCAGGACCCTGTTGCAAATTACATTTTATAATTTAAATGGACTATTCTGGTCAAGTAAATTGTAAAATAAAAGAAAAAAACAGAAATTGTAGACAAAATGCTATTGTGTTCTACCATTGAGCTCTGAATAAAAATCCTAGTGTCCTGTTCAGCATTTTCAGGACTGTGCGAGGTCGTTGCTGGTCATGCAAAACCTCATCTAGCTTCCTTCTTATTGTCACTGCACCAGTGGTATTAAACTGTTTAATAAAATAAAAGTAACAGTCTACCCTTAAAGTCTTAAATGTGATGACTTTTCCTTAACATAAAGCTATAAGAAAACATAGGGGCAATTTGTTTTTTATTCAGGACAAGAATCTTAGCAATACAGGATTGTGCATGTATAAGTAGTAATTGTGTTGTAAGATCTTGGAATGACAAGTTCTGCTGAAGCACAGGTGGGCTAAAACTAATAGCATTCTAAAGAAAGCTGTCCAGAGATAAAATATTGATTGCACATTTCATTTAATACATGGCTGTCTTCTTTACAGCTATTTTGGTTTTGCATTACCTGTGACACCACTGTGCTGTCAAAACACAACTACTGTTAGCAGCAGTATCTTTTTCATGCGACTCTAGTAATACTGTTTCAGACAGCTATACTAGAATGATAGACAGAGAGGCACTGCTGGAGAAAACCAGTTGCATTGACCTCTTAGTTGGTGGGCCTTATTTGGAATGAATGACAGAAAAAGATTATTGTAAAAGTCATGTTGTAAAGCCTTGCTTTTTTTGATTAATGTAGTTGATGTAAGAATATAAATCTGGTGTACCTTCTGCTATTTTGCAGTGTTACTGTCCCCAAAAAAAGCTAATTAATTGAGCTGGCATTTTCAGTCTAAGCCCCTTAACTGCACAGCAACTTGCCAAGTGGCCTCAACCTGACATGCACCTTGCACATTTTCTTAAAAAAAGTGTACCTGAATTCCAACTTCACCTGTTCTTGTTAAAAAATATGTAAAAGTGACCTTTCATTCTCATAAAGAATTGTCTGTTGCCATACTGGTCCTTGTACAAGAAGATGAACAAAGCTGTTGATTTGATACCTCTTATTGGACCAACAAAAGATTTACTGAATTTCACCTTTTGAACTATGCACAGCTCTTCATCAGAAAATGGCAGGCTCTAGAAAGAACCCACTTTAAGTAGTGTACATAGGGCAGAAATAATTTAAGTACTCTGGACTTGCCTTCCTGGTGAAGAATGTATATTCATTGGGTCTTTTTAAAATTTATGTAGTGAATTTTAGTGCTTGTGAAAGGTGCTAGATTGGCATCTCTGAACTGAAACCCACTGTTTATGCACAAAACAGGGGCAGAACAAGACAAAGACAGTGCAAACATCTCTACACAGCTGCACCAATGTGCATCAAATCTATCATGAAGGAACCTCCATGTAAGTGAGAGGATAGTTCAGACTCCATTCCCATTCAGACCTTTGCCTCTTATGTGAGTCTGCAAACCAAGGCATCAGTTAGTGCTAGCTGTGTTAGTGATTTTTGTGATTTGGGCAGATCTGGACCAAAAGCACCACAACTCACTTTACATACAGTAGCACACTGAAATGAACAGTCATCAGGTAATCTAGGGAAAAAACATCCCCATGCGGTGAGTAATAAGCACCATTAATTTGGTGTTGGTGAAAAATTTATACTAGGAGAGGGATAAAGTTGATCTCTTTATTGACAATAATAAAACCAGACACAACACTGTAGACAAAAGACAATTAGTAAAAAACACATACAGGTGTACTAACACATCTAGGGAACCTGAACCACAATGAAGCTTGAAATAAACTGCGGTAAAGTGCCGTCTCGAAAACAATGCCAAACAATCACTAAAGCACAGCTGGCATTCCACTCTGAAGATGACCTGATTGGTTGAAACATAAGTGTGACACTTCCCCTATTGTCGGGTTCAGATTATTGGTAGCTAGGCAGAATGGTGGCTGTGCTTTTGTGATCATTTGACCTTTTTTTGAGACAGCACTTTACCATGGTTTGTTTCAAGCTTCATTGTGGTTTGGTGTAAACTCCTGCTTATCGTGTATGTGCCTACAGGCTTCTTCAGCCAATTCTACGTCCTCCAGGTATGCCTTTTTGTAAATACACTAGCAGGAAGATGCCAAGAGTATTTAAATGACATATGTGAGACTGAGACTGTTACTTTGCCCTAAAGAACTATTTTGGCAAAGTTTTGGCTCTGAAAGCTGATGACATTATAGGCTTAAGCTCATGTTGTAGTTATGTTTTGGGTCACATGAATGGTCTTGTCTTTGCTAGCACAAGCAACATGCATCTTTGTGGTTTTCAATCTAGCATGTGTCCATTCAAGCGTTAGTTTCTTAGACAAAACTTTTAAATTTCCAGCCACATGCCAGCACCTATTGTTTTTGACACCCATGCAAAGCTTTCACTATATGTGTTAGCACACCTGTATGTGTTTTTTCAAATTGTTTTTGTCTATAGTGTTGCATCTGATTTTATTATTGTCAATAAAGATAAACTTTATCCATTTTGTAGTATGAATTTTGCACCAACACCAAATTAGCAGTGCTTACCGCTCACTGTATGGTGATTTTTTCCCTGATTTCATTTTACACTCAGGTAGTGGATGCTAACCACAACCACAATTAGTGAGCCCCCACTGTAGCCATCAGGTAATATTTGTTGCTTCCACTACTGACCTGGGCTGAAATCGAACCTGGGTCCTAAAAGTAAAGGCTCCCCTAACCCATTAGCAATCCACAGAACAATCTAGTCAACTTTTATAGTCTTTTAAAAGTAATACTCAAAATTTACTTTCTGCCAAAGGTTAGAACTGTTAATGTGTTATTTATTTATAATGTATGGTAAGTGCATATTAACCACCATAATCAGCAGTTACACAGCTTTGTTATGCATTGTTTAGAATTTTAAAAGTTGTTAACCACACTTCGGAACTTCCAAACAATGGCATAACAAAAAAGAATGCACCAGAGTTCCATAATTCTCACACATAGAATGCAAACAGTGTTTTTTTGACCATACACTATAAAGGATGATGGCTGGTGATCGGGTGACAACCACGCTGAAATCACCTCTCGTGGTTGCTAGGACTACAGTAAACCTCTCGAGCTGCGCTCTCGAGGTTTACCATGTTGCCCTAGCAACCACTCGAGGTGATTACAGCATGATTATCACCTGATACCCAGCCATTATCCTCTATATTTTTTCTTTCTGAAATCTACTACTGTATGGTGCTATTTCATGTAAAGCATTGTGTGATACATTATACATTACTCTGTTAGTAATACAGCCAGCCTTAGGGTGGCTATGTACAGTTTGGGGGCATTTCCCACCAGGTTAACAAGCACATACTTTATTAGGGCTTTAACAATGGGTAAAGAATATCCCAATCTCTGATTGTCTGAGCCCTTTACTTGATCATGCAGAGACCAGGAAAAAGCAAGCCCCAATGCCAACCTGACGTTTTACTGAAGATGTCACTGAGCCCAAACATAATCCTTAAAACTAAATGGTAGCCATTTATAGCCCCTGGACGGCCTGGTATACCTCATACTGCCCACCCTGGAATATAATAGAAAATAGGGTTCTATTTGAAATGAAATGTTTAAACATTTTTGAAAAATGTAGAAAATAAATAGAAATGTTTGCAAATTGTTTTGACTGTGAAGTAGTCCCTCTACCTGTACCTGTATAATTGCCACAAGAGGGCATTGGTGTTTTTCAGGGTCATTGTTCCTTTGCACAGACATGTATGTTTAATTTTGTGGTCTATCCTGCCCCCACCCCAACCCCCAGCAGTGCAGTGTGTGATTTACTGGTTTAATGGCAGAAATCTGCTAAATTAATGTTTCGTATGACAGTCATTCTCATTTGATTGCAGTCGAGTGCCTGCTTTACACGTGAGCATTGTCAATTGGGGATTGGAGCATGCCCATGTGGGACGAGCAGAGCGTATGAGTGCCTATGATGGCACAGAAGTCAACAGATTCTGTTAGCACTATGGTTACTTTCTTTTGTTTGCTTAAAAAATTGTGGTTTGGTGTTATTGTGGGTACAAGGGCAAGTCAGAGCCGAGTCAGGGGAAGTGAGTGCATGGCTTCCACGCAGATGGGAGATTTAACAAGAGTGGATAGTGCAGCACAAATGGTTATCAGCTATTAAGGTGAGAGCAGGAGTGGTGGCACTTTTCCTGGGGCTATAATGCTCACTGCCTGTGGCATTAGGCCTCATTACACCCCCTGGGTTGGTGGGAATAGCACTATACCACCCACCCTGTCAGGTTTATTACATGCTTACTGCGCACATAATTGCCCAAATACTAAGGCCCTGAGTGTTGTTGTAAGCCGTAAATCAATGTTTGATTGAACACACAACTTAAAGCAGCAACGCAAGGATTGCAGATAAATTTTCCCATATCACTACACGATTCAAAATAAAACTGTGGACTTAATTATTTGGCTATCTGTTGTGTTTATTGTATGCTGTTTGATACTTTTTGTTAATTTTGTGCAAAAGAAAACAAAATACATGTGTGTTTTAATACATCGTGAATCATTGCATGGACACAGTGGAGCCCTGAACGTCACCTCATCAGTGGTGCAAACACAGAAGCAACACGGGCACTCAAGCTGCCTGATTGATTCTTTGTGAGTGCATACCAATGTGCATGTGTCGGCATTGCCTTCAGAGGCAATTTTAAATATGGTAATCCTGGCAGAGGTCTGTGACAACTTCCATGCCAAACAGATTAGTGGCACTACATCGAGCTACCTACTGCCCAAAAAAAGGTACCACCTTTAATTTTACAGAACTGGTGACCGGGCTTTGTAACTGGTTGGGGCAGTTGTGTGTGATGCACGTACTGCACTGCTGCTTTATTTTTAAACTTGTATTCCTGCAGTAAGAACTCACTGTTAAAGGGACATGACAGTCAGGTTAAGCCAAAGCTTGTTTCCAGGTGCAACCTGGGAGCACAAGGAAGTTAACTAACTTGCTCAGGGTCACACAGTATGCAAGTTGGGGCTATGGGATACAAACCCAGGTCTCCAGTTTTGTAGCTGAGTGCCCTAAACCACTGTGCTATACTGCCTCCTTAAAGCAGTGTCCCATTGTCTTTCAGCTGAAACACAACTGCTGCTAAGCAGTGTTTCTTCATTGCATTAGAGGGCCTTACCAGGAGAAAATCTACCCTCAAAACCCAACAGCTGGAAAACAAATCTAAATTCTGCACCTTGTAACATACAAAAATTGAATCATATTGTGTTAATATATAGAATAATAAATTGGGTGGTGTGTGTAACATGATTTTACACACACCTGAGTTCATTACATTCTACCAAACCTTAAGAACAAAGCTTAGGTGGTTTTATTTAGGCATCCAACACCAAGGGTGTATGTGTACAATTTTGAGTTTAAAACACCACCCCAGTGTTTTATTTTATATAATTGCTGGGGAGCATTTTTTTCACCACATCAATTATATAAAATAAAAACACATGCATGTGCAGCTGCATTCCAGCTGGGTCTCAATGTGGTCCACGGTCAGAAGTGGCAGATACAATGAAAGTCTTCCTTTTTTTTCATTATTTTAAAAAGCTTAAGCATTAAAGCAGAAAGAGCCCAGTTAATGTGCTTTATTTTTAATTAACTTACCGCCGAGTGTGAAAGGCGATGCTGTGTCTGGTGCTAAGGAATGGTGCAGATGAAAAGGGAAGAGCAATGGCTGTCGCATGAGTGGACTGAGGAAAACCTAGAGTATGTTTGCCGTTATAAACCTACAGGTTATAACAGTGAATTATAACCAGGTTTCCCTATGGAAAAAATGCTAACCAGTTATTATAGGTCTCTAGCACCATTCTATGCAGGACAAGAGTGGTTTTGCACAATGAGAACAGGGAAGAGAACTGAGCTTGTTCGACAAATGACAAATGAAAGTGAAAGCATTCTTATCCTGCAATGAGTGATGATGAGGCAGATATCAATACATTATAGATCCCTGAGATAAAGTTTTCTAGTGAAAGAATAATTGTTATTGGTTTACAAAAGTTATCTGTGGTACATAAATGAAAATATCTACATGAATCAATAAAGGCACTGTGATACAGTGAGGTCCCTTCAGGTTCTGCTCTGAGTTGAAGTTATCATCTCTGAAACCAATGGAGTGAAAAGCACTACGAGAATTGAGCCTAAAGGATACCTTTACATTTTTATGTTCACACCTGTGCTTGTTCAAAGCAAACATGTTGCTGTGATAGTGGACTTGAGATGTGTCACTGTCAGTCCAGTGCATGGCAGTCTGCAGGGGGCTGGACAGTGTCAGACCAATCATCAGCAAGGCTGATCATGACACTCCTTTGGATTTTCTGGGCAGAAACTTTGTGAAGTCAGATAAAAGAGCAGCCCAAATCCCAGGGCAGCTCTTTGGTTTGATCTGCACAACACCACTCAGTGAGCAGCTGATCAGTGTCATGATCAGCCAGCACCAGATTGCCCCTCACAACTGCCAGTCCAAATTTCTGCCAAGTATCTCTCCTACCTATACATCACTTCCTGCGACTGTACTTTTGCCTCTTTTAACTAATCCCACCCTCCGCCAAGTATCCCTCCCATCTCTCTGTTTGCTTCAACCCATGTCCACAAAAGAACCTGTCCTCAGCTAAGTATCTCTGTCACCTCCCCATCACATCCCGTGCCCCCTATATGTTAAACCAACACTAGGAGCCATTTACACACCACCTCAATAACATGACAGGTGTTTTTCAAATCCAGGCCAAAATGAGTTTTCCTACTTGTGGTGCAGAATGACATTTCAGTCAGTAATTTTAAATGACACCCATCATGTCCAGAAGGAGGGATATAAAAGACTATGATGAACTTTCGGGACAAAATGTCACAAACACAATGAAGTTATAAATAAACTTTAAAATTTTTCAATGTTTACTTATAACATTGTGATGTTCATTTGTCCCCAGTTTGATCATGCCCCTTGTTACCCCACCTGATGAACATAACAGGTGTCATTTTTCAAATCCCATTCAAAACATGTTTTCACAGTCCCTCTGTGAAACCACCTTTCAGAGAGAATTTAAAAAAAATCCATGTGTCTTGATTGTAACATGAGGTCATAGAAATACTATTTTGAAAATTTGGAGTCCAAATGTGGAAAAATAACTTATTTATGAAGAAACATTGAAAAATTCCAAATTTACTTAAAACTTTATTTTTGCAAATTTTGGCCCTTAATATTTGACATATCCTTATGTGTTACTCCACCTCATGAACATGACAGGTGTTATTTTTAAATCCCTCTGAAACAAGTTTTCTCAGTCACACTGCAAAATCACCTTTTGGATGGGATTTAACAAATTTCAACTGTCTTCACTAAAATATCAGGTCATGAAAACACTATGTTGCAAATTTGTGATCAAGATGTGGAGTCCACTGAAAATTTGATTTTGCCTCCCAGCTGGCCTATTCTGGATAAATACAATCAAAAATGTGTAAAAGCAGGATACCCTTGAAAATGAGATACTGCCTCTCATCTGGTCTATCCTGGGAAAATATATAAAAGAAAATTGTAAAAACAAGACCCCAGTACAGCAGAGCCCCCACTGAACGAGTGCAACTACATTATATTTGCTCCTGTTGTGGGAAAAATATTGTATAAGTTGGACCCCACTGAAAATGTAACTTGCCTTTCAGCTGGACAGTCCTGGTAAACGTTATAAAAATGAGTAAAAGCCGGGTCGCATCGAAAATGAAATATTGCATTTCGGCTGTGTTATCCTGGGTAAATACAACATAAAAAAAACAGGAAAAGCAGGATCCCACTGAAAACTAGGTAGCATCTGAGCTGTGCTATCTTGGGTAAATACAGCACAAAAATGTGTCAAAGCAGGACCCTCTCAGCTGGATTATCCTGGGTAAATATATTGCAAAAGTGTGTAAAAGAAAGACCTTACAGCTGAACTGTACTGAAAAGATGTTGCATCTAAGATGGTCTGTCTTAGAAAATACATTATTAAAGCAAGACCACTCTATAAACAAGGTATTGCATTTCACCTCTGCTATCCTGGGTAAATGATGTGCAAAGCTTTGTAAGATCAGGCCCCTATTGCAAATTACATTTTACATCTCATCCAATCTATCTAGGGTAAATATGTAGTACAAATGTGCATAAGCAGCATCCAGTACAACAGCAATGCAAGCAAACATGCAGCATTGACAAATCATTGTTTTAGTGTCAGTTACTCAGTAGGTAGCACACTTGCCTCTGAGGCCAGAAGATCAGAGGGCTGTGGGTTCAGTTCCCACTTCTGGCACTTGGGTTAATGTCCCAGTACTGACACAGTAGTGCAGCATGAGATGGGTGCTGCACTTCTGAGGTGCCGTCTTTCGGATGAGATGTTAAACCGAGGTCCTATCTGCCTGGATTGGTGGTAGTTCAGGTGGATGTTAAAGATCCCATGGCACTTATCGAAAAGAGTAGGAGAAGTTTTTATTAAAACAAAAACACACCTTTTTTCCAAAACAAATACAAATCACCATTATGATAGCCATATTATCTACCCAATTCAGTAACATTTTCCACAGCTCTCTTGCTTTCTCTTCTCCATAATTTATATTCATCTTGAAAAATGTTATCTACTTCATCTTGAGCTTAAAAAAAAATCCTGTACAGTCAAATCCTTATTCTACAAAATCTTGAGCATCTGTTTTGCCATATAGACCATTTCAAAACTGCTAAAATAACATAGACTGTATTTTTATTAACGGTTTCCATTCTTTTGTTAACTGACCATAGATCAGCATCTCATATGTCATATTTTTAAAAGCTTGCATCCCCCAGTAATGCTACCCTACCCAAAAGGTTTAATAAAATCACAATCAAAAATAAATGCTGCATGCTTTCCTCTTTAGTTCCACTCTTTCTCCACATATTCTTTCCTACATTCTTTTTATGTTTATAGTTAGCTCTCACGTTTAACTTCCCATGACTACACATCCATACTACATCTTTCATTTTCCCAGAATTCTGTTTTCTAATGTAACAGCTAAAATTTCCTGCTCTTTTATTCCTTTTTCTACCATAAAACGTGTTTTCCCAGAAATTCCTCTCCATAATTTTTTTATACATCTGTTTTCTGTTGCCCCTAATCAGAGCATCCACTGTTACCCCCACTGGAGTTCAATCTTCCTTCCAATTTCCATATATATTGGCCACACTTTACCTCCTACTATATTCTCTGTCTTCCAATACATTTAATGAAAGGTACATTCCATTGCTGTGTTAACTAAGACCAAGCTTTGTTTTCACCTTTACTAATGGTACAATATTTGAAAACACAAAAATATTAATATAAAAAGAATTGGATTTATCATGTTTTATGGTTCTATACATTATCCACTTTTAATAGGATTTAACTTGCTACCCCACAATAACTGAAAAAAAAGACTTTGAATTTTGGATTGCATTTGAAATGGTACTGGAAAAATGTATGCTAAAAATAAAAATATTGGGACAATAAACGTTTTTAAAAAATAAATTCTTTTCTCTCGTGTCATGTTCCATTGTTTCCATTTATGTACTTTTATTTGGGCTATTTGATACTTTTCTTCCCAGTTTTATTGTATTGCATCATCCCCTCTAAATCTTATTCCCAGCACCTTAATGCTTCCTTCTGCTATCTTCAAATCTCCTCTTTTTTCTTTTTCACAACTGCCCCCAACGGATAAATTCTACTTTTCGCTTTATTTATCTTGATTCCTGTATATTGGCTATACTTCTCTGCTGTCTCTATTAACTTATCCCCTGAACTCTGATATTTTACTAAAACTAAGCAATCATCTGCATAAGTACTTGTTTTATTCAGTTCCCTATTTTGCCATACAGTACTTTTAATCTCTTTCTCCACCTCTATTCTTCTCAGAAGTGGGTCTAGACAAATTACATATAGTAGGGGACTTAATGGGCACCCTTGCGAACCCCATTCCTTATATACATTGAAGTCCCTAGATGCCCATTAACCATAGGACAAATTTAGCTTCCATTATATATTGCTTTTATTAAACTAATTAATTCTGTTGGAATTTTAAACTTTTCTTAGGTATCCTATACATACTGATGCTTTACAACATCAAATGCAGTTTCTTGATCCAAGGCATACAAATACCCTTGCAAAGAATCCTCCTGTCCTTTATTTATAACTTCTCTAATATAAATAAAATTTTGTTGTATGCTCTGTCCGGAGATAGCACACCTTTAAGACTGCATTATCAATTTCTCTGAAAAAGTCCTTGACCTATTATTTATTACCTTGGCTAAGCGTTTGTAATCTGAAGTCAATAAACTAATGGGCCTCAATTTTTAAGTTGTGTTTTCCTCCTTTTTATCAAAAAAATAATTTTTCCTTTTTCATGCTTGCTGCCAAATTGTCTCCATTCATTATACCATTGTATACTCTTGTTAAAATGGGAGCTATTTGTTTTTCCAAACTTTTATAGAACATATTCAGAATCCCATCCACCCCAGGTGCTGTGTTATTTGACAAAGATTTTATTGCCTCTTTCACTTCTTCTTCTTTAATTTCCTCCTTTACTGCCTCTGCCTCATCTTCTTCCAACTCTGGCATCTCAATTGTCAGAAAAAAATCCTCACTTTTCCTACTTCTTCGTTTCTGGTATTTTTCCTTCAAAAACTCTTGTACTGTACCTTTAATATTTTCTATATCTGTATGTATCTTCCCTTTTCCATCCTGTAATTTGTACATAACTCAATTTTCTATTCTTTCTTTACTTCTATCATAAGGATTTGTATGATATTTTGTTCCCTGGGTACCACTTTTTTGTTCCATAATTAAAGACGTGACCCTATTATATTGGTATTGTTTCATTTTAACCATAATTTCTTCAATTTGTTTAGATTCATCCACCTTATCTTTAGCCTGCCTTGTCATAAATTTATATAATCTAGCCCTTAATTTTAAATACTTCCCATACTTTGTTGCCTCTACTTTCTGTCCTTCTTCGATCATATATTGTTTGATTTCATTTTTAGTATCTTCCCACCATTCTGTTCCACAATCATATAATTCCATAACTGTTAACTTATCTTCCAGTATTATTTTAATCTTTTCTATACAAGTATCTTCTTGTAGCTTAGCTGTATTCATCCTCCAATAGCCTTTTCTTATTCTCGTCCTATTCCCCAAGTTAATTTCAACTTCTACTGCCATATGATCTGATGTCTCAACTGGTATACTCCTAATATCAACTACCTCCACTTTTTTTTGTACCATCCAGAAATCTATACGAGTAGAACGTGAACCCTTGAAATATGTGTGTTCTCCTTTTTTCCCTTTTACCTTATATCCATCCTCCATCCCAGCTTTATCTAACATTCTTTTCAAGTGAGTTGTATCACAAAAAAAGATTGATGTTGCCCTCCCCAATCTGCTCTAGATAACCTGCAGTTGAAGTCTCCCCCCACACCACAAGTTTTGAAGTATGCAAATAAGCCTCTATTTGATCTATTAGTATATTACTGTCTTTTTTTCTTTGTGGATTGTAAATTACAATAATTCTTACAGAATTATTTTTAAGATAACATCAATGATCATAGCTCTTCCAGGTACCAAATCTATTACTTTTAAAATGTGAACATCATAAGAAGAGAAAGCTACCCCCACCCCTGTACACCTATCTATCCCAAAGGACCATAAGGATGGTCCCCATGTCCAGTCTTTCTGAGTTTGTTGAATTTCATCTAGAGTGTGGAACTTTGTGTCTTGGAATACATATAAGTCACTTTTCAAGTCATATAGTATTTTAAAAGTTACCAGCCTCTTCCTTCTATTTTTAATACTGTTTGTATTATGAATTAGGCATTTTAAACTTCCATTTTGTTTTCCCTCTTTTACCCTGCCTTTTTATATTTTTCATTTCTTTGACACCTCGTGTCTGTTGTGTCTCCATCTTCCTCTCCTGCACCTTCAGAAAGATCCGTGTTGGACCGATCAGAACCCTCCTCCATAGTGGACCATTCCTTGTCTTGTAATAAAGGTGTATTTATTTGATTAACTCTACACCTTCATGATCTTTTCAATGAAATGATCTGTTTTGCATACTCTTCTTTTGTTTTTAGATCTTGTAACCATAGTTAAATCCAGTTTCTTTTCTGCCTTCCCATCTATTTTAAAAGTCCCTGTTTTTTCTTTTGATTCTTTTTGCTCTGGTATTACAAATCCTTTAGTCCGAGGTTATACCCTTTTTTCATTTTTCCATGTCCTCTCTGATAATGGCTTCCCTTATTACTTTATCTTGCTTCTTTTTCTCTTTCTGTGCCACAGTCAGGTAGACATCTTGCTCTGCTCTTTCTCCAGTTTCTGGGCTATTATGGGAAGCCCAGGGGCATTTTGCAAAAGTGTGCCCTTCCGCTTCACACAAACTACATTTAACTTGGTTTGTGCATTCTGCCCCAAAATGCCCAACAACTCCACATAGGCCACACTTGACTTTACCACAGACATTACTTAAGTGGCCTCACTCTCCACATTTGTAGCAGGCCCGCACTTGGCCTGCATAAAAAACAATGCCTCTATCTTGGCCTAGAAAGAAACAGTTCGGCAAATGTTGAATTTCCCCATCTACTTGTTTATGTGTTATTTTCTATTTCCATCCACCTGTCCACAGACCATTTTCATCCAATATCAGTTCCGGCGGCCCATGCATTACACCCCTCTGTTTGATCCAGAAATTAATGTCGACCACATTGATGCCTTCATTTCGAAATAACACAGTCACTATCTTAAAAGCAGGTTTTGTTAAGGGAATAACTGACAAATCCTTCCATAAGTCTGTATATTTCATTTGCTGATATAATTTCCAAAAGTGGTCCAACCCTCCTCCATGTTTAAAATTTATGTCAAATTCTATACTTTCTAGTACATGAATAAGGGCATATATTTCATATGGATAAAATTTAATTTTATTCCTTAAGAGTTTTTCCCAATAAAAATTCTATTGGGCACATCCTCAGAGGGCCATCTAAATCTCAGGTGTACCGCGATTCTTCTTTTAGCTTGCTGTGGTTCTATATCTTTAAGAAATAATTTTTCTTTAGTATTCCCACCCCAGGGTTTCTCCTTCTGGTCTTCCCCTTCCACCTGTGTTTCTTTATCTGTTAATATTGTTTTCTACTCAAGCTCCATAGATGACTCTTCATTATTGCTATCAAGTCCATCAAAAATTATCTCTTTTGTTTTATTTGTCTCTGATATTACATCTTTCTGTTTTTCGGCTTCATCCACTTTTTCCCCAAATTTACTTTCTACATCTCTTGTGTCTTTTTTTTGTTTTTTACTAATTCCGGATGTACTGGGCCTGTTTAGATCCCACCCAGACCCATCATCTTTTCTTTTCCAACCTGCTTTTAATAAGGCTTCTGTTACCCATTCAGGTGTGTCTGCAAAGTCTCTAAAGTTCTCTCTTCTGAATCTGAAACCTCCTTTTTACTCCTTTACTGTTTCCTATTGGGCCCTTTTTTCTGTGACTTCCTCAATGTCTTCAAAACCTGTGTTTTCTTTATTTGTTTTAGCTCTTTCTTTTACTTTCTGTCTTGTTTTCTACAGTCCTTTTCAGGCCAAGCCGTTTCCAACTTACTTTTGCTTTTCCTTTTTGTGCTGACACTTTCACTTGTTTTTTCCCCATCTCAGCAGTTGCAGCTTGCTTTGATACTGTCACATCATTGCTTCTCAATTTAGCCTGATAGGAGTCTGGCCTATTTCCTTTGCTTTCCACAACAGAAATATCTGGCTCTATAAGACCTCCTGTTTCTTTACTCATTTGCTGATTATTTTCTAAAACATTTTTTATACCCACGCTTGCAACATCTCCTCCCTCCATCTCCACAGAAGAGTTTTCTCTCTTAATTCCTTCTTTTTCCTTTCAGTTCCTCACTTGATCTTCTTGATCCATAAAAGTGTCTGAACTCATTTTCAGGCCTCTAGTCATATACAAGGCAGGGAGGCTCTCTCCCTGCAACATCAGCACTTCCTCCTTCTCTGCTGTCCAGCTCAAACTGTGCTTCTCCACTCTGTTTTCCGAAGTCAAGCCCCCTGCTGGCAGAGTTGGTTAATTTCCCTGGTGTCCTGGCCAAATTTCCCTCATTCACTAAAAATACCACCAACAGCTTAATCTGGTTCAAATCAGTTGGCATTCATCTGTATCCCCCTCCCCCGGGTCATGCCTGAAAATAGGCAGGATTTGCCTAGTGCACTTACCCGGTCAACAAAATCTAAATAAAAAATAATAAATAAAATAATTATTTGTGACAAGTTTTTTTCCTGAAATTTTCCTGGATTTAAGACAAGGCAATTTTATTTATATGGCACCCTGTCCCTAGTGTTCAGGCGCTAAACAGATAAAAGTACACCCGAATGCATAGAATTTAAGTCTTTGCCTTTTCCTTAAAAGTATTGTGGCTGTAACAAATATGGATACATGGTGATTATCACAGACAGTTATTTGTATGTGGAATGCAATATGATATGTGTTGTGGAGATAAACGGTTTTCCTTTCTGAAGCTCTTGCCTGAACACTAGGCACTGAGCTATGCTTGCATAACCTCTTGTTATCATACTTGCTCTTTTGTGCATATTTTAAATAGAAACATAGAAGTTGACAGCAGATAAAAGCCTCATGGCCCATCCAGTCTGCCCTTTTTTGTTGCATTGCTTACACTGTAGACTGCTCCAGGTCTACAAAACTTTCTATACCATCCCCTTACCTATTCCTTATGACTCCCTGGTGCTTATCCCAGGTTCTTTTGAATTCCTTCACTGTTTTTGCTCCCACAATCTCTGCTGAAAGACTGTTCCAGGCATCCACCACCCTTTCTGTGAAGAAATATTTCCTCACATCTCTCCTAAACCTACACCCTCCAGCTTCATATTGTGGCCCCTCATTCTGAAGCACCCTTTCCTCTGAATAAAATGCCTCCCACTTGTACCTTATTTGCCCCTGTGAGATATGTAAAGGTCTTTGTCATATCCCCTGTCTCCCTCTTCTCCTCCAGGGTGTACATGTTCAAGTCCTTTAGCCTCTACTTATAGGATATTTGATGTAGACCCTGCACCATCTTGGTAGCCCTCCTTTGGACAGCCTCCACCCTGTCTATGTCCTTCTTGAGATGTAACCTCCAAAACTGGACACAGTACTCCAGGTAGGGACTTTCTAAAGATCTATATAGTGGCAACATCACTTCCCTCTTCCTGCTGGTAATACCCCTACTTATACAGCCCAGACTGGGTGGGCCAAGCAATCCTTATCTGCCATCAAAGTCTATGTTTCTATTTTTCCAGCATCCCACTAACTCTCCTGATCATTTTGTTGCATTGTCTGGCCACCTTCAGGCTATCTGATATGATTGCCCCCAGATCTCTTTCCTGCTTGGTTGCTGCTAGTATCTCTTGCCCCCAATTTTGTATTGCACCCCCAGGTTTCTGTGTCCAAAGTGCATTATTTTGCAGTTTTGTGCATTAAACCTTAACTACCAAACTTTTGATCACTCCTTCAGTCATTTCAAGTCTCTTTCCATCCTTTGCACCTCCTCTGGTGTGTCCACCTTGTTACCAATTTTGGTGTCATCCATAAAGAGGCAGACCTTCCCTTCTAGTTGCCTGCTGTGTCACTAATAAATACATTAAAGATGACTGGCCCCAGTACTGACCTCTGTGGTACCCCGCTGGTTACTCTCCCTTATCAGAGCAACACCATTTATGACCATCCTCTGTCTCCTATCCTCTAACCAGTTTCTTACACAAGTTACCACCTGATTGCCCACCCCATTGCCACCTTATTGCTCACCTCATATTATTATTGTAGCATTTAGTGTGTGAGTTCAGGTGATGAGGTCTGTGTAGGAACATGGGCAGCAGAATGCAGTGCCTCTTGAGAGATTTCTTATACAACTCACCCCACCAAAATCATTTTAATACCCATGATGCTTTGTATATTTTATTTTGGTTAAAAATCCATCCATCCATATGGATTAGAGAGTTATTAAAACCAAACAAATTGGAAATTATCTGTATTCATGTCTTGCTTGTGCATTCTGTATGCAGTCCTTTTTGCAACCTGCCTTTGCTTCTCCTACATGTCATATTGTCTGTGATGGAACTGTAATAGAGAGATCCGTCGCCTGTGACCCCAAGCCCGGACCCTCCACTAGCAAAGTACAGCAAAAGCCACTATCCAATTGGAAAGTGAGTGCTCCTCAGCTCTGACTTCTGATTGGTTCCTGCAGTCCATATCTGTGTTCCTTCTAAACCAAGCTAAAATCTGATTTCCTTGCTGAAATATGCTTAAAAAAGCTGCAATCACTTATTTTGCCTGACAGTTAAGACCTTTATCTTTCTGTTTAGAGTGTTTAATTTTGGGAAACCATGTGATTACACCCTTTCTAAAATTCTAGGGTTGCGCCAGCTCTTTCCACGAAGCTGCCAATCACTTTACCCTACTGAAGATTCTACTAAGCCACATTGTTTTCTTCTAAATATCACAGTAACACTCTGTGCTGTTATGACTGTTGTAACATTGAGTACTTACCTGCATTATTTGACATCTGCTTGTATTATTTGTTTCTATTGTAAATATCTTTGTATGCACTGTACTACTTGACCTGGATTTAACCAGGTCCACCTTGTAAATGAACTTGCTCAACAATGTTCGCCTGGATAAATTAAGATTTTGATTGATTGATTGATTGATAAATAGAGGTACTGAGGGGTGATACCAGGAGGATACATTGTGAAATACAGCCTTGCTTTCCTGTGCCTTGCAATGGTTACATGAGGTGATTGTTCATTGTTATCCCCTGTTGTTGATGAATTAAATTAATAGTCAGTATGGCCCCACAATTCAAAGGATGCCATGAAGGAAAAGTTTGAAAATAGTGCTGAGAAGATTGAAAAAAATAGGGGAAAGTGAGATTGCTATATTAACACCTCTCAGTAGCATTGATACCTTAATCAAATACTTGAAGTCCACAGCATGTGTGATAGTATAGAATTTATGTTGATATAGTGCTTTTCATATGCTGTATCCCATGGTGATTTACAAGCAATGCATTTACACAGAACAGCCAAGCTGAGGTGCTACATTTCATTTCCTGGGGGGTCCTGCTACCATGGGATTAATAGGAGAGTAGAAAGGAAGCCTCCAACTACTTTGACAAGCTGACATGTGTATAGTGTCAGTATCAGTAGATGTCTGAGTAATCTGGCAATTGTAGTTCCACTTTTATTGCCTCATAAATAGTCAGTAACCATGGGTGATAGGGTAGCATACGTTGCGGCTATTAGCGTAAGTAGCCACCAGACTTCCATTTTATTCCTATTAATACTATGACTGTTAATGCTTGAAAAGCTTGCCACTGTGCAGTGCCATTGATACTTTGATTGCTGTCTGTGAGAAAAAGATGCTGTCTTAAATCCTTGTTATGTGTAGATAAATGCACTGTAAGCTTTTTCACCAATCATAAGCTGTTTCAAGTGTTACTTACTTATGTGTGTAATTGGCTGTCATTTCAGTGAGACTGCTATGCAAATATTGGTCATATTAACCCTAAAGGGTGTCAGTTTCCACCTATACAAAACAGTCATAATGCTAAACTGACTCAAATCACTAATAATTTTTCAACTATTTATTAGGTTTACTTTAGTTGCAAGTTTCACATACAAATGAATTAGTTGCTAATGGCACTGGGTCAGAACAGTGCTGACAATAATATAACTCAAGAACCATGAGGAAAAAATTGTGCCATTTTGGTTTTTGCAGTGGGCTTTACCTCCAGCACCCCCTTTGACATAGGCGGACTGTCCCCCGGACTGAAGAATTCTCACTCCAGGGTGGAGTGAATCATGGGGAAGGTTAAAATTTGTGGGACCATGGAATACTGTTTCCACAACTCCACATACAAAATTCTAAATCCCGAGTGCACAAAAACAGGCAGAGTCCAGGATTAGAACCCTGGTCTCCATTGCTGTTATCTGAGCTGTTGTATGCACCAGCCCTCCACACCACAGGAGCAGCTTGGCCAAGTACTTGGATTCTGATGCCCTTGTATGTGTACAGTTCCACGGACAGTGACCAGGAGAGTGCTTACTGAAAGTGCTCTATATCACTTCTTACTGTTCATGCTAGTGCTACAAAACTAGCGCTCTGTAGACTGGCGCTATTCTTGTAACGATATTCTAACTGGGTACCATTGCTAACCCCTGCTAGGACAACTGACTGCAAACTAAATCTTAATCATTTTGGCAGTTACTCATTTATTGATCTCTTTCCTATTTAGGGATTAGATAACCCACATTAATGATTACTTTGCCATTTATTTAGTATTAATTGGGATAATGTACAGTAATTGATCAGTTATTTTCAGTCGACACTTAACTTGTTGAGCATTAGTTCATAATGACATCTATTCCAGAGGTATAGTGCATAGCAATTAGTTAAGAATAATGAATCCCTCACTGTTTTCCAAAATGCATTCTGCAATTTTTCAGAGTAATAATAATAATAATATAATATTCTTTATTTTTAATGCACCTTTAAAACATCAAGGTGTAGATCAGGTTATAAAATCACACCATAATAAAACATTACAAAACATTACAATACAAATCAATAATACATCACATCAGACAGCATGATAAAATAGTAAAATCAAACCAGATCAACCTCTTCCTATAAGCCTAAATATGTCAGAATGATACCTAATTGCTCTGCCTCCCTATCTCCCAGTCATGCACTCAACTGCACTAGAGAGGGCCTGCATTCCTATGGACAACCTGGGGAGTTGCTATTAATGAGTTTATTAGGCTCTTTAGCATGCACCTGAATTATTTTAACAAATTTCAGCTCTGCATTGGTTTGAGTGCTGTAATTTTTATGAGTCTTCCAATTTAGATATATATATATATATATATATATATATATATATATATATATATTATATATCTGTGTGTATATATAGAATAACTAAGGGTGGTATATAAGGATGTATACTCATTGAGGAGACTAAGTAGAATTATAAGGCCATGAGCCTAAAGGGAAAATGGCTTTATTGCCCTAACTAGTCCCTGAGATGGGTGTACTTTCAAGTGTGCCACCGTTACCCATTGTTTGTTATAATACATTAGCATGGTCATTTTTATGGAGATCCCATGTGTGATCTCATTATGGCACCTGAAGGCCTCTTGCATTAAGGAGGTATTTGTGTGTATTGAGTACAGGTAGGAGTTTGGGGAGTTTCTGCATTTGGGAGGGTTTTGTTTAAGTGTCTTTTTCCAGGTTCTTTTGCAGCTTGATTATTGGTTTGACTAGCATCCTTAATATATGTTAATTGTGTTATTAGTGTTGTCCCATATGGTTTAATGAAGTGTGGTTATATACTTTTTATTACTGTAGGTATATACTTTTAATTGTTTGATTAGCATAAGTATATAGCTTTAATTGATAATTTAGTGACTGACATACAGGGAAGTGAACAATGGCCTTATGTATGCAGAAACTTCCTCATCCATGTATCATGTGTACATACTGTATTTGATCTGTATTCTTGATTATATTTTAGTATTATAAATCTAATATTTTTCAACCTTATTGTACCCTTCAAGGTCATGCCTGAAAACAGGCAATTATTTTTTGAAGTGTACTTACTTTCTAAATAAAAACTAAATACATAAAAACATTACAGCAACAAACTGTGATGTCATCAGTACTGGATTATGATATAGACAGACTTGCTGGACCTTTGTCTCTTTTTCTACCTTCACAATCTACATTCCTATGGCATAATTTGTAGGCAAGAGACAGGACTAGGTAATATATGTGCTTCTGATACAGTTCCTTAACAATGCTCATTTGTTCTTGAGAATGTATGCATGTGTCTCTATTTATGAATCTCTGTATGTGTGGACAAAGTATGTGTAATCCAAGTGATACTCTTTATAGTGTATTTGGTCCTGGGAACATGTGCTGTCTGCCTGGGTCAGAAGGCCATTCTAGTGGCAGGGTGCTTCTGAGGAGAGGGGGTTATTCTGGCAGCATGGTGTGTGCTCTGAACAGTGAGTGGTCAGCCAGGCTCTCGGTAGGTATTCTATCCAACACAGTGGTCATTCTGGTCCTAGGGTGGGCACTGAGGCACAGAAGGTGGGCATTCCAGCACAGTGGTATGCATTCCAGCCCTGGTGTGGTCATTGAGGCACAGAAGGAAGGCATTGCAGTGCCAGGGTATACAGTACCTGTGAAGCACAGCAGGTGGGTATTCTGGTCCTGAGATGGGTACATTTTTTCCTAGGTTGGGCATTCCAGCCCTAGCCATTGAGGCACAGAGAGCAGGCATTCAATCCTCAAAATGGGCATTCTGACCCCAGGGTGGTTATTCAGGCACAGAGGGTGGGCAGTCTGGCTTTAGGGTGGGCATTTTGACCTGAGAGTTGGTACTGAAGCAATCAGGGTGGGTATTCCATCCCTAGTGTGCACTATGGTTGGCTAGGGAGGAGAATCGTGGGTGCTAGGTGGGTTTACCAGATGAAGGGAGGCTGGCTGGGTGGTGAGGGTGGTATGGGGGCTTGAGAGGGGGTCCAGGTGCAGGAGGGCATCAGATGGGGAGGAAAGACAGATCTGAAGTCTTGAAGAGTGGCCCAGTTGCTGTAAGGAAGGGCAGCTAGTGGTGGGAGGCTAGTCTGGGTGCTAGAAGGGTAGTCTCACTGTTGAAAAGTTGGTTGGCTCAAAACAGCTGACTGGATCAGGGCCTATAAAAGTGGTCAAGATGCAGTGAGGCTGGTCAAATAAAGACTTGTCCAGGGGCTGGAAAGGTGATCCAGCTACAGAGAGGAAGGTCAGCTAGAGTCAGAAGACAGTTTCTGGGGTTGGAAGGGCAGTCTTGTTGCTGAGAGGCTTGTCGGCTTGCAAGAGAAGGCTGCTCTGGGGTCTGGATGGGTGGTCCAGGTACAGTGAGGCTGGTCAGCTGACAAGGAGACAGTGATCCAGGGGCTGGAAGAGTGGACCAGCTGCTGAGACAAAAATTGCTTTGGGTGGTAGGCTGGTCAGGGAGCTGGAAGGGTGGTTCAACTACTGGGAAGCTGGTCTGGAGCATAGAAAGGTCATCCAGGTTATGAGAGGCTGGTCATCTGGAGAGAATAGGCTGGCCCTGGAAAAGGAAGATTGGCCAGCTGGGGATCATAGGCTGGTCTTGTGGATGAACGGGTGATCCAGCTGCTGTGAGAGTCATGACTGGAGATTATAGGCTGGACTAGGGGCCAGAATGTTGATCCAAGTGCTAGAAAGGTGGTTGGCTAGGGGTTGGAGGCTGGTCCAGGGCTAAGAAGGGTGCTGTAGCTGCTGGGAGGCAGGTTAGCTTGGATAGGAGGCTGATCTGGTTACTGTAAGGTGGTCTTACGGTTGGAGGCTGGTTGGGTGGGGAGTGGAGGTGGGTAGGGCCCTGGAATGGTGGTCCAAGAGCAGGGAGGGTGGTCACTTAATGATGAGGGGCTGGACTAGATTGTAAGAGTGGTCCAGCTGCTGGGAGGAAGGAGCAAGGGGTGGGAGGTTGGTTGGGGGGCAGAAAGGGTGGTTCAGCTTCTGAGATGGTGGTTGGCTGAGAATTGTAGTCAGGTTGAGTGGCTGGAATGGTGGTCCATGTGCTAGGAAGGTGGTCTGCTGTGGGTTGGAGGCTAGTCTTGAGTCTAGAAGTGTGTAAGAAGACACAATCTTGGTTGTCAAATGTGGTGGGGCTGGTCCTGGTGTCAGGTCCTTTTAAATGACTTTGGAGGATCTCATGCCCTCCATTAACCCCTAGTTGAAATCTGGACTAGCCTGGTTGTACAACATTGTGCCTGTTTCCTGTGTTTCAGCAGGTCTAGCTGGTCCAGAGTTTACCATCCTGGTACAGTCTGAGTCTGGTGGTTCAGATTTCTCCAATTCCCATATTTCTCAACTATGTGACTTGAAGTTGTGACACATGGCGTACCTGAGGGGAATAACTTACTGTCTTTTACAAAAAAAATATTTTTGTTGCTGTATTGATCTTTGTGACAAAAGATTCAGAAAAAAGATGATTTAATACCTTTTATTGGACCAACATTGATGTTACAAAAGAAAATAAGTGCATGAGCTCTTGTATAACATAGAATCCTTCATCAGAAAAGTGACAGTTGGTTTGGAAGAATACACTTTCTTAAAGTCCAGATCATACATAAAAAACAGCTAAGCTTTACCATATACCACCAATCCACCTCCTACCCTAATTTGTTTTTTTGGGGGGAGTGAGACCAACATAATGATAACCAGTTAAAAGGGATTCTATATCCATTAAGTATTAAAACACACAACATAAACACAAAGTACTACCATTATACGTCCATTCATTGTTCCTGAAGTAGGTGAAAGTTTAAGTGGCATAGTGTGACATAAAACCTAAGTTGTGTTCATACTGTCTCCCACTGTATTGAGAAGTAAAATGAGTTTGATCTTGAAATGTCCTTTCAAGAATACACAGCAGAGATGGGCTTTCGAGATCAAGCTCAGGAAGAAGCGTATCTATTCTGTGACATTTGACCTTGACATACCTTTCCTTTGATGGAACTCTGTTGTCTTTATATGATCCTGTGCTGTTTTTTCAAGAGCAGTTTAGGCCAAAGTGAATTTTAACAATTTTTTATCTGTTTTTTTATGTATGATCTGGACTTTAAGAAAGTGCATTCTTCCAAACTACCTATCATTTTTCTGATGAAGGATTCTATGTAATCTGAACGCTGCACCTATTATTTTCTTTTGTCCAATAAAATGTATTGAATTATCTTTTTATGGATCTTTGTCTTTTGCAAGAGTGCCCAGAGGACTGATTAGGTGGTGTGAGTCTTAAGACCTGAACTCTTAGCACAATGCCAAATTCTAGCTATAGGCCAGAGGAGCCTCAGGAGAATTGCAGAGGCAGAACCCTCAGACTTTGGGGGTTGTTCTTGCCTACCAGCATTAGCAGTGCCCCATGGACAGTTCTCAAGAAGACTTCTAACATCCCAGGAGGCCATGTGACATCAATCCTTTATCCTTTCATATTTGAGCCAACTAATTGGCGAAGAGTAGCAAAACACAGGTATTATAATGGAAATGGTTTGGGTGGATGGCATCCATGCTCCCTAATTCTGCAGACTGAAGCTCTGGTCAACCTGCCACCCCTATCAGTGGATCCTGGGGAGGTATACAGTACTCACTGTAGAGCTGAAGCTACAGGAATGTTTTCACAGACCTTGCATCAGACGGAGAAGTGTCCATACAGAAGTGAATGGAGACTGAACTTGTAGGGCTACCAAGAATGGTAAAAAGTCTCAAATATAAAAAAAAATAAGTGTGCTCTGGAGTGGAAAAGGGGCTAGATCCAAATCCAGCACCAGCATATCTCATGTCTCAGTGGCATGACAGTCCAGGTGCCAGAAACCTGGCATGTGAACCAACACACCAATGTTGTGTCCAGCACCAGGATACAGGACATGCTGGGTCTGGAAAAGTCCTATTTTGATGCATTTGAATGATTTCTTTTTTTTTCTTTGGATGTTACCCAAAGCACTTGCAGTATGCATGGAGCTGGGTTGCATGACCCCTACCTGGCCCAATGCGCAGTTATCTAAGTCCTCACGTGGGGGAGGGCCAGCTGGAGAATGGACCTGGGATGTACCGCAGGCTTCCAATAAGAAGTCCTGACCAGCCTCACATGGTTCCCCTTCTCCATGGGATCAGGGGATCATGGGATAGAAAAGTCTGCATATGGACTGCCATGTCCCAAAGTGCCACGAGGGTCAAAACCCGGCATGGCAAACAATGCCCCACAGCCACCATCCACCTCCCCCACTCTCTGTGGTATGAAGGAGGGCAGGGGTCCATGGCAGCAGAGTGCCTTGTGCGCCTCAGGATGTTGGGCAGAAGGGGTGTGCATGCATTATGGCGGCCCTCTGGCTAGCATAAGGGAACCCCCCAACACAGGCCCAGTGCAGTAAATCCAATATGGTGCATGCAGTGCTTTATTGGCCCACCACAAGCACACCCACTCTCTGCCACTTCCCCAGACCAGATGTGCAATTATGGAGGATCCAACATGGATGGCTCTGGTAAGAGTTGTGCAGTGGGTGCTCGGCATTCGTACATGTGCTGGTGTCCATCAGACAGCTGGGATATACATATCCCAGCCCTACATGTCATGTATCATGGCTCATAGTGTTGGACATCCTTATTACATAGATCCCACTCACTCGAAATGAAACAAAAGTTAAATTCTGTTGTTTTTAAGCAATACTATCTGATTCAGAGAGTACCCCCAACAAAAGAGATCCAAGTTACATGCATTTTCCCAACCACGCATTGACTGGTAGTAAAAAAAAAGTCAGATTCGGGTTTTTTTAAATTAACACTAAATCCCTACATCCAAAGCACAAACCCCTCCTTTTCATGCACACTGGCACAAAATAACAACAGTCAAATTCTTTTTAATACATACAGTCTGTTTCCCTACCTTTTCAACATACCAAGGATGTGAATATGCCAACATGCCAAACTATGAAAGAACTACCGACAATCCTTTTCTGGCACACTGGCATTCCAGGCCAGCAACTTGACAGAGTGGCATGCCAGAGCAAAACTGAATATTCCCCCCTTCCCAGTTTTCCAGCTTGCTGGAAGCTGTGAAGAGCAGCGTGCAGGTATGCTTGGGTTCCATGTCAGAACAGCGAAACCTCAATAATGACTGACACATGAGCGAATGCTAATTGCCGAAAACAAAAGCGGTGATCAGCACTATGCTGAATACAACATCTGTGACACTCCAAACAATAAAATGGCCTGCATTTTATGTGGGGGGCTCTTCCACCACACCTCCCAAACTGAGGATTCTCAGCTCCATGGTAGGTGGACACTGGGAGAGGGAAAGAAAACATGGGAGGGGGTGACCATTGCAGAAGGGACACCCCTCGGGTGATGGAACAACCTGGGGGGAATAGGAGCTATGTAAAAAAAATAAATAAATAAAGTACCTGGCAACACCAAAAACCAAAATTAGTACATGCTAGCATGTAGTCCTGAACACAGGACCATGCACACCATGGGTGAGGACCATAACCACCACACCAGGTGGCCAACTTGGCAGCAGCATATTCTCACCCACTAACTAACCTCCTCCCTCTACACTCACTAATCCCCTTAACACTCACTAGTCTAATCTCCCTCTTTATCTCACTACTCATCTACCTTGATGGACTTCCATACTCGCTCACATTGTGGGCACGCAAATTGAGTGGCTCATTTTGAGTTACTCAGTTTACTTTGCCCATATCACTGGATACCATATGCTTGAATGGGCTCCAACCCCTACTGTTGGAATGGCAAAACAGCAGAGACGTACAGTACAATATATAATCAATATTAGGCGATACTTGTGAAGGTCACATTCTGGGACAGACAATTTGGCAGGAATACAGTATAGCACAGAAACCAATATTCATGGACAGGTGCAGAAATAATTTAGTAAATCAAGCATATCTGATTGACTCCAATGTGATTCTGTATATACAGTGTGGCTATACCTACAAATACTATCCTACATGTAAGCTTTGTATAATTACAGCAGTTACTATTTTAAAATGGAAGAGCTGGAAAGGAGAGCACATGTCTCCCAAAGTGCTGCTGTACAGAAGATACCAGACAAGCAAAGAAGTGCACACACACCAGGTTCTAAGAAAATAATATAGAGGATAATGGCTGGGGAGCGGGTGATAACCACGCTGTAATCACCTCGAGTGGTTGTTAGGGCAACATGGTAAACCTCGAGAGCGCAGCTCGAGAGGTTTACTGTAGCCCTAGCAACCACGAGAGGAGATTTCAGTGTGGTTGTCAAAATATCCCCAGCCATCATCCTTTATAGTGTATGGTCAAAAAAACACTATTTGCATTTTATGTGTGAGAATTATGGAACTCTGGTGCATTCTGTTTTGTTATGCCACTGTTTGGAAGTTCCAAATTGTGGTTAACAACTTTTAAAATTCTAAACAGTGCATAACAAAGCTGTGTGACTGCTGATCATGGTGCTTAATAGGCACTTACCATACATTATAAAATTTATAACATGTCTTGCTAAAAGTCAGTAAAAATATAGGCTCCCATTAATTGAGTCCTTCTGCATGGCCATTGATTAATTTCCAATATACGCATAGTTGCTGTGGAGGGGCGGCCAGCAGTACCAGTGGGTTAAGCAGATCTAGTTATGTTCCTGAGATCCCAAAAGTGAATGGCAGCCATTTGTAATTATGGGGAAGTGAGAGATCCTAATCAAATGCTGTTGCCTCTAATGTCACAGGAGGAAAACATCCCCCTCCTCCACAGGAGTCTGTGCCCATCAGTAGAGTCATGTAGCGCTGTGCAGAGTTACGTACAGGGGAAAAAGAGGAATGTCTCATACCCTTGCATGTTTGTCTGTACCCACCCACCCACCACACAGACCTCTGTGCCCTGCCACACTTAACATGTTGAAATTATGAGTCCCTTGCAGGTTTGTCTGTACCCACTCTCCTGCCGCCCCCTGACCTCTGTGCCCAGAGCATTACCCACCCACATGCCCCACATTATCTCCTACACCCTACACAGCACTGTCCAAAGAAGCAGCAGTGCAGTCATTTGTGTGTGTGTTTTCATTATGTTCCCCGTCCTGTCGCTTTGGGCAGTGCAATGCTGGTGTCTCTTTGCCCCTGCAACCCGCTCTGTGGCCACACTAAAGGCTGCATGCACTTAACAGTATCCTGGGCTGCTCCTACTGTTCCCAGCACACCAACTTCTAAGTCAGTCTATGTAGTGAGCAGAGATTTTTCAGTGGCAGTTTCCTGACAGGTAAAAGGGGATGTCAGGTTTGAAATGGAGGTTGCAAATGAAAAACTGTATTATTATGATTATTAGTAGTAGTAATAAGAAGTCACAGTCACCTTTGTCCTGTCTCCTTCCAGTCCCGTCTGATTCTGCAGGACTTCAATGCCATCTCCAAAGAGTGACACTCATTGTACCCCTCGCAGTTTCATGCTGGTGGGCTCCTGTGTGCAGCAGCATTTTGGTTGAACACCGTTCCCTCTGCGTCTGTAGAGCACATCCTCTGTCATGTGTCCCTGGAGTGCAGTCTAACATACTAACATACTAAAATGCCAGCAGAATAGGCCTAACAGTCTTTCGTGTCTGCTCGTTTGGTCAGCCTCCACCCTGGGTGCTGACCTTGCTGCCCCCCTCTCCTTCTCTGGCTTCTCCCTTCCCAGTTCTGGATATCCTTGCTGCATTGGATTTTGCTTCCAGAACCCTTCCCCTGTACCTGTCTCACCCCCTCTTGAACCCCTCCACTGTCTCTGCCTCTACCAGCCCCCTAGGCAGCGCATTCCATGGCTCCACCACCCTCTCAGTGAAGTAGCACCTCCTCCTTTCACCCCTGAATCTTCCCCCTCCAGCTTCCACCCATACCCTCTAGTGGCCCACCTTCCTTCCTTCAAGCACCCTGACTGTTCCTCCCTATTTACCCTCTTCATGTACCTGAAGACCTCTATCATGTCCCCGCGTCCCTTCTCCCTTCCAATGTGTACATATTTAGCTCTTCAAGCCTCTCCTCATAGGTCCTGTCCCCAAGCCCCAAATCATTTTGGTTGCCCTCCTCTGGACCCTCTCCAGGAGTTTAATGTCCCTCTTTAAGTGTGGCCTCCAAAACTGCATGCAGTACTCAAGGTGTGGCCTCACCAAGCAGTTATACAGAGGGAGCATCACTTCCCTCCTTCTGGAGGCGATCCCCCTAGCGATGCATCCCAGCATCCTGTTGGCCTTGGCTGCTGCCCTCCTACAAGTCTCCGAGTTGTTCATTTTGACATCCACCACCACCCCCAGGTCCCTCTCAGCCATCGAGACTTGTAGCATTCCCCAGGGTGTACACTTGGCCCGGGTTTCTGGCCCCCAGGTGGAGTACCTTGCATTTCCCTGCATTGAACCTCAGCTTCCACTTTCTAGACCATCTTTCCAGAGCCTCCAGGTCCCCCTGTAGGGCCACCCTCCCCTCCTCCCCATCCACCACCGCCCCCAGTTTTGAGTCATCCACAAAGAGACTCATCTCACTCCTGATTCCTGTCCTTATGTCAGAGACGTAGGTGTTGAACAGGAGGGGCCCAAGGACTGATCCCTGTGGGACCCCACTAATGACCCTCTTTGGGGATGAGACTATCCCGCCAACTACGACCCTCTGGGTCTGGTCCTGGAGCCAATTGCCTATCCATCTGATCATCTGGTTCCCCACCCCCATTTCTCCCAGTTTATCCAACAGGCCCATGTGAGGAACAGAGTCAAATGCCTTGCTGAAGTCTAGAAAGAGGATGTACTTTGAATGCAACAAAAAGCACAGTTGGTGCAGTTGGTTTTAGTGAGCTGTTATTATAAGCTCAGACCTACTTTACATTTTTTACATATTTGTTGCTGCCCTACTATGAATCCCTCCATCCTTTCTCCTTCTGTTGCCAATCCTATTGAAATGCTGGGGTCACTGATTCTAAGTTGTCCCTCCTTCTGTTCCTGACTACCACCTACTCTCATGACCAGCCACCTGTCCTGCTGATGAGTCTTTGTCACCTGAGATTGTGTTCCTGATACCCCTGCACACCTGTGTAACCATGAAAGAGACCTATAATAGACAGAGAGCATGTGACAAAATACCACTTGCTGTATGCCATGTGTCCTGTGTCTGTGTTGGCACAGATGTGGAGCAACCGTAGCAGCTGAGCGAGACACCAGTAGCACACTGAATTACTCCACTGTCAGTGACGGGGACTGGAATCCAGTTGTGGATGACAGAGAGCAGAGGTATGTGGTCCGAGGCCATTTGGTTTTGGGGAGGACACAACTGCAACACTGTCTGTCTGTCAGTGTTCTGAAACTAAAACATTCATGCAGAGGGTGAGGGAGAGAGAGAGAGAGACAGTGGTTAATTGAAAGTTGCTACAGTGTGAGTCTGTGTCTCTCTGGAGGTAGTGTACACTGGGATCAGCAGGGGAACAGTTGTATATGTGGGTGTGGGGGGCTGCCTTTCTGCATCTGGTTGGACTTGTATGTTATGCACAACTGATGACACAGATCATATGAGTAGTATATGAGTGATATTAGGATGTGCATAACAGCGATGCAGGATGCAGTATTTGTTAAGGACTATCTTACCAGGTGGCAGGATACAATACCTTTTTTGCTGTTTAAACAGAAAAAAATTTTCTTTTGTATTTTTTATTGTTTAAACATAAGCCATGTTCTAAGTATAATAACCCACTCCAGGGTGTGCTGCTATTGGGGATTAACGCACTCCAGGTGCTCTGGGGACACTGGGCCTGCGGGCCTAGTACCCTCACAATGCACCTAGGGCATGCATTAATCCTCAATAACAGCACACCCTGTCATGGGTTATTGTTTACTACTGGTGCAACTGCAGGAACTCGGGTCATATTGCCTTTACAAAGAGCCACAGGATGTGGATTCCTCGGGGAGGTGGCTGACTGCAAACACTTCCATCTTTTTATACCTCATGTGTGCAATTAAAAAAATAATCTAACAAATGTAGAAACAAAATTTGATGGCAGATATAGACTGCTTGGCCAACACAGTCTGCCCATTTTTCCCTACTTGTAGTACCACAGCCAACACTAATCAATCTCCCGTTTCCCCCTTCCCCCAATTAATTTCAACGTGCAGTCATTATCGCAAAAGTGTTTGGTAAGTGAAGTTGATTGAACTGTATAAAAGTGGTCAAAGTACACTAAGGAAGTTCAGTAAAAACTCCAGCAGCCATGAAAAATATCAAAATCTTAAAATGTAAAATGCAGCATAGTCACACATCACATCATCAGAGTCCTGAGTGCATTGTCACATCAGTTCCATAAAATACTTAAAAGCACAGGGTGGTTGACAACCAGAAACATGGTGTATCACACAGAATATTATAATAAATATGACATTTCATTGTATTGTGACATCATCTCTATGACTATTCAGAGACCTGAAACATACATTTTATAAATGTGTCCACTAATATAAAGTTTTCATTGGAGCAGTCCTCCTCCTACCCTTGATCGTAATCACTAGAGCTAATATTTCAGGAAGAATATTCAAGATGGAACAAGATGTGACTGCATACTGACAGTTATCATTTGACCACTGGATAACAGTCGTATTCACATTAAACATTCACATTACATTTTAAATATTGCCTGTGGGCTAAAACTACGATAATGCAAACAAGCTGTGATATTCAAGGGAAAGGGAAGTTGTTTAACCAGGAAAACACGTTAGCCAAAGCCTGTTTCCAGGTATGACCTAGGAGCATAAGGAAGTTAAGTGATTTGCTTAGCGTCACTCAGTATGCAAGTTGGGGCTGTGGGATTCAAACCCACATCTCCAGCTCAGAGTCCTAAACCTCTGCACTATACTGCCTCCTTAAATGATAATACAGTAGACTTTGCATGCACAACATGCTGTAAGAGACATACCAAGTAACCAATGGCATTATAAAAGTAGATTATTCTGTATAGAAATAACTCTAAACATTAGATATGTAGGGGCAATCTGACCGGTATTCCTGTATTTGCACCAATACATTGTATTATTTTCTTAGAACCTGGTGTGCATGTGTTTTCTTCATTATGTACTATTTTAAAAGGTTTGAATAAAAAGAAAAGACACACATTTTGATAATAATTTGAGATTATCACATCTGATATTTTTGCTTTTCATTGAAAATAAAAATACAGTGACAAACAGTTAAACAAAACACTGAATGCTAAAAGTCCCCACCCATCAATTTTACACTAATACATGCAATCACAATATAATTTTCAGTTTGCTTGATTACAGTTCTGCCACACATTCCAATGCATTGAACTCTAAATCTGCTGAAAACTGCAGAACTTGACATTTCAGTTAGAAAATAAGAACTACACTGTGTTATAATTCTATGAATGCAAAATGTCTGGGAGATCATACAAATATAACTTTTTCTAGTTAAATTCTGCTCTTAGCTTCATGGAAGCAAAAGAAAACTGCTACCCCACACGGTCTGCTGTCTGCATGTAATGTGAAAGTGTAACTACTACAAGATTCAAAAAGATAGGAAGGAAAGAGTGCTGTCTGTTGTTAGGCCGCAGTCAGGAAGCACCTGATGCCTCCTTAGAATTCCAGTTTACATTCTTTTAAAGAAGCAGAGCAGAACTGTAACCCATGTCTAAAACCATTGCAGAAATTTAGGTGAGAGCCACAGGCATGCATATGACATACTAAAATAAAATCCTTCCTGCATGCAACCAAAAGATAAACACAGAGTTTTCTTTGTTTCTTTCTTTCTTTCTTTGTTTCTTTCTTTCTTTCTTTCCTGTTATAAACTGGCGACTAGCAAAGGCACACTGGACCCCCCTTTCAAAAACTATATATACCCCAAGGACTGCCATATACATTATGATTAATCATTAAGAAACAGAGGACACCCCAGCCCTCATGGACAGTTTGGAGGGCTGTGGAGGGCATGGAGGTGGTTATGAACAGTTCTGCAAGGTATCCAGAACCTGAGACATGGGGCACAAATCAGAAACAGAAGAGTCTTCACCTGTGTGGCCTACAATCCCTTTGTCAGGACTTTGCAATGTGGAGTTTAGACTGAGAATACTGCACTAACACTGCATGCCCCCATGCCCACCCTGACCCAGCTGTTCAGGCAGACACACATTTGGCCATGGATCAGGTATGGAGAAGGTCTGCAGCAGATGTTGTGGATTCATGGAGGTCCCTGTATGTGCAGAGCAGGACTTCCCTGCATCAACGGATTCACAAAGCACCCATACACATATGTGTGTGTGTGTGTGTGTTGGCTTTGTGGATCAGGATCTAAGTCAGAGTCTGTATTAGTTAGAAATTAAACTGGATGGAGCCCCACTGCTCTTGCATATAATATGCCACAGTTTTTCAACAGCCTCACATGTTGTCTCCTGTATGTTCAGGTTATGCCCTGACTGAAATGAATTACTGGTAAAGACACCAAACTGATGAGTCATTACTGAGTACTCTGTGGCTACCATTAGATACATGCAGTTTATTGACTTCTACTTGGCACCTTTACTTGAGGCAGCAAGGAAGTAACCAACACGGCTTCCTTTGCCTTCCTTTCAGACCAGGCTTGTGGGTACCTAAAGAGAAAGATGTTGAGCATTGGTATGATGCCCACAAAGCACTGGTTGATCTTATCATTTTATAAGGGGACCGTATAAAGAGATTTTATAGTTTCCTGCCCCTCAAAAAAAACAAAAAAAACAACTCTTAGATGGCATCAGCAAAAATCAAACCCCAGTTCTCCTAGACTTGAATTTCAGGACCTGCCACTTCATGATACAGAATGGAAAGGGACCTGGGGGTAGTCATATCAGATGACCTAAAGGTGGGTAAGCAATGTGAGAAGGCAGTAAGGAGGGCTGGGGGGATACTGGGATGCATAGGGAAAGGCATCAGCAGTAGAAAACAGGAAGTTGTTATCCCTCTGTACAGACAGTTTGTGAGACCCCGTATGGAGTACTGCATGCAGTTCTGGAGACCCAATCTCCGCAAAGACATAGACAGGATAGAGGCTGTTCAGAGGAGGGCAACTAAAATGGTGCAGGGTCTGCACCAGAAGACATATGAAGAGAGATTAAAGGAACTTAATATGTATATCCTCAAGGAAAGGAAGGAGAGGGAGGACATGATAGAAACTTTCAAGTACCTCAAGGGAATCAACAAAGTCCAAGAGGGTAGCATCTTTCAGAAAAAGAGATGTTCAAGAACAAGGGGGCACAATTTGAAGATAGAGGGGGGATGGCTCAGAGGTAATGTTAGGAAGTATTTTTTCATGGAGATGGTTGTGGATAGATGGAATGGCCTTCCTGAGGAGGTAGTGGAGTCAAAAACAGTGGGGAATTCAAAAATACATGGGACAGACATAAAGCAATTCTGGTGTGGGGTAGGAGGAAGTAGACTGTTGGTTAACTAGGATCTGAAGCTTATCCATTGGTAGGGAACTGGGCAGACTAGGTGGGCCAAGCGGTCCTTATCTGCTGTCAAATTCTGTTTCTATGTTTCTATGTAGATGTTGCTTTGCATCACACTAACTTTCTCTTCCCTCAAATACACCGTCCATGCTAGTACTCTCATTTGCCTCTTGGTGGCACTTCATCTTTCCTCCACCTTGCAAAACACTGGCCATGTAGGTTCTTTCATTTTCCACTCAGCTGCACTTGAACTCGTCACCATAAAACACCTCCCATTCCAGTACCCACACCATGGAGCACTGCTTGAGAAACCTGTCAATGTTGTCAGTATGGCAATGGGCAATTTAAAGAATGACACACTTTTCACAGTCAAAGAGTGCTTTGTGGGCTAACAGAGGAACCCAATTGGCTACTTTCATAAAAAAAGGATCTATATCACAGCCAGTCCCAATTTGATCTCACACACTTCTTGGTCACTTGTTATCGATCAGAAAACAACTAAGAAACTGGGTTTAAAAAAATCTTGCCTTAGTGAAATGTTCTACATAGGTTACTGCCTGTCTCTGAGTAATTCTGGTTAACAGTGGTAATCCTATCAACTTGAAGTATAACAAACATTGGGATTTCTAGTGCTGTTACTAGTAAAGGCTAGGGGGAGTCATGACAATAGTATCAGATAAAAAAACAAAGAACCTCAACAGAATAGTACCAGGGAAATGGTTATGCAGAAAGAGAATTGACCACAAAGCCAAGTCTGAAAGAAGTACAAAGTTATGCATACCCCAATAATGCAAAGACTCATAAGTTGCATATGCAAATCACCATGATAATTTAGACTGGTTCTGTTTTACAGAGGAATGTAGGGTGCTAAATAACCTCTTTCTTAATCTGCAAATGTTAAGAAAAGATAGAGATATGTTTTGTCCTTCTCAGTTCCTCATATGTATCTCAGCCCAGAGGAAACTGAAACAGCCCTTATGTGGTCTTACAGATTTGTGCCATGGTGGGCCCAAAATAAGACAGCAAACTAAAAAGACCAAGAACCTCAAAACAAAAGCACCAACACATGGGTTATCCAAAAAGGGCATTGATGATAAAGCCATGTTTCAAAGAAATTAAAACTCACACACACCACAATAATGTAAGGAATCATGGGATGTTACATATTCAAATCACCATTAAAATGTAGACTGCCTGTGCTTTAAGCAGGAGCTCATGGTGCCAAATGGCCTCTCACACAATCTGCAAAGGCTGAGACTAGAAGACACAAAAACATGTTTCATCATTCTCAAAACTTATTCATGTGCCTCATCTGTTCTCAACCCAGGAGGAACCAAAACCAAAAGTATCAGGATATCTTCATATACTGTATAACAGGGTATATTGTGAGTATTGCAACCAAATATGGGTGCCACGTCAAAATGGCTACTCATATTGGGTGCTATTCTCATGGGCTACCCTGCAAGGGTAGCAACTGTACAAAACTGCTATGGTAGTGTATGGTGACAGAAAGGAGGGATAGCTAGGGGAAGGGGAGGGACAGGGAATGGGTTTGGAGGGATGGGTGTACCTACTGTCACCAAGCTAGCTGTGTGGTGTAGTGGTGTGGGTGGCTAGCATAAGTGCAGCAGGTACAGAGTTTGGGACTGGGTGTGGAAAATGTTGCCCGTAGCCGTGGCACTTAATTTTGTTTGGTTTAGGATTTTGCCCCCAACATGCACCCCTGGAGTTGCTCCCTGCAAAAACTCTTCTTTCCATTCCAGATGTCGAGTCACCTGAAAGTGTGTATGGCTGATTTACTTTCTGGCGATATGCACTTGCCATAATAGTGATCTCTATTGTGTGATGGCTATTATGACATGGAACCTATAACAGGACCAGTTGCTGAGTACTGCTGTTTTTCATATCTCACATTCAAAATGCATTTTGCTTAGCCCATTTATTTTGCAAACATGAAGTATCTCTTTGCCAGGTTACTGGCAAAATTTAAATGAAATGGTCATTATTTGGGTAACATTGTTTGCAGAAGAAACTGCACATTTTCAATAAAGTCCATTCCAGAGTTTTCCTACATATGCATTTTACACAAATTGTTGAGTAGATTTAATGTAAAATGTAAAGTGTATCTTCTGTTTGTAAGGATGATGCACTGCTGGTGGTTTGATAAAAGGCAGGTTATGTGCAGTTTTCAGAAGTCAGGATTAATATGAATACACAATGGTTCTTGGGATGATAGGATGACAAACTAATATTCATCAGAAGAAAAGCAGTTACTAAATGTGCTGAGAAATGGAATGCTGCCTGTTATCATTATACTGTAGCTATTTTACCATACTGTTGAGACACAGTAGTAACCAAAAATGAATTTGGTTATCTCTAGGACATCTTTCAGAACACTATATGTTTTCCATACTCAAGTTGAGACATTTAGTAAATGCTGTCTTTTTTATACCCCACACAAAATGTGCTAATCTGTTTATAGTTACATTAACAGGTTAACATGCAATCCAGGTCAGTTACTTAGAAACATAGAAACATAGATTTTGACGGTAGATAAGGACCGCTTGGCCCACCCAGTCTGCCCATTTCCCTACCTATTGGATAAGCTGCAGATCCTAGTTAACCAGCAGCCTACTTCTTCCTACCCCCACCCCCTAGAATTGCCTTATGACTGTCCCATGCATGCTTGAATTCCACCACTGTTTTTGACTCCACAACCTCCTCCGGAAGGCCATTCCATGCATCCACAACCTTCTCTGTGAAAAATACTTCCTTAAATTACCTCTGAGCTGCCCCTCTTCTATCTTCAAATTGTGCCCCCTTGTTCTTGCACACCTCTTTTGCAAGATGCTACCCTCTTGGACTTTGTTGATTCCTTGAGATACTTGAAAGTTTCTATCATGTCCCCTCTCTCTCCTTTCCTCGAGGCTATACATATTCAGCTCCTTAAGTCTCTCTTCATATGTCTTCCGGTGCAGATCCTGCACCATTTTAGTTCTCCCTCTGGACAGCCTCCATCCTGTCTATGTCTCTATGGGAGATTGGGTCTCCAGAACTGCACGCAGTACTCCAAATGGGGTCTCACCAACTGTCTGTACAGAGGGATAATAACTTCCTGTTTCTGCTGGTGATGCCTCTCCCTATGCATCCCGGTATCCCCCAGCCCTCCTTGCTGCCTCTCTCACATTGCTTGCCCACCTTAGGTCATCTGATATGACTACCCCCAGGTCCCTTTCCATTTTTGTTGTTGTTAGTATCTCACCCCCCATTGTGTACTCTTCCCCTGGGTTTTTGTTTCCCAGGTGCATTATCTTGCACTTCTTAGCTTTGAATCTATGCTGCCATACATTTGACCATTCCTCTAACCTTGCCAAGTCCCTTTTCATCCTTTCCACCCCACCTTGTGCATCAACTCTGTTGCAGATCTTTGTGTCATCTGCAAAGAGACATACTTTTCCTTCCAGTCCCTCTGCAATATTGCTTATAAAGACATTGAAGAGGACCGGTCCTAATACTGAACCCTGCGGTACCCCACTAGTAACCCCCCTTTCTTCAGAGTGGATTCCATTTACTATTACTCTCTGTGTCCTATTCTCCAGCCCATTCTTTACCCAGGCTGTCATCTTGGGACCCACTCCCAGGCTGGCTAACTTGTATATTAATCTTTTGTGTGGGACTGTGTCAAATGCCTTGCTAAAGTCTAGGTAGACCGTGTCCACAGCCCCTCCCTGATCTACTACTTTGGTCACCCAGTCTAAGAAATCTATCAGAGTTGTCTGGCATGACCTTCCCGCTGTGAATCCATGCTGCCTTGGGTCCTGAGCCCCTCTGGCCTCTAGATACTCAACACTTTAGTTCAGAGTGATTCCCTCATTTTCCCTACCACTGAGGTTAAGCTAACAGGTCTGTGGTTTTCTGCTTCTGCCTTGCTCCCACTTTTGTGAGGGGAATCACATCTGCCCTTCTCAGTCCTCGGTACCACCCCATCCTCCCATGATTTGTTAAAGAGGGTAGTCAGTGGTGTCACTAGTTCTACCCTTAGTTCTTTAGAATTCTGGGATGAATCCCATCAGGCCCCATTGCTTTGTCCACCTTCAGTTTTAAGAGTTCTTTCAGAACCCTTTCTTCTGTAAATGGGCTGGTATCAACTTCTGTATCCAGAGTGTTTCTACTGTTTGTTTTAGGTACCTCCCCTCTTCTTTGTAAATACTGAGCAAAAATATTTGTTTAGTATCTCTGCCTTTTCACAGTCACCCTCTGCCCACCCTCCCTCCTCTTTATTAAGCCTCACTAGCCCTCCCTTGGTCTTCCTTCACTCCCTGATGTACCTATAAAAGGTTTTATCCCCCTTCTTAAAAGAGTTGGCTATCTTTTCCTCAGTTTGGGCCTTTGCTGTTCTGACTGCCTTCCCAGCTTCCTTTAGCGTTTACTGATACAGTTCCCTGTCCTGCTCCTTCTGTGATTCCTTGTACTTCCTGAATGCTTTCTTTTTCTCTTGAACCTTCACTGCCACTTCCTTTGAGAACCATAGTGGTTTCTTACCTCATTTCATTTTGTTAATTTGCTTCACACAAGTTACTGGCAGTTTTAATATGCATAGGCTTGATGAATTCATACTACATCTCGTAACTACCATTTAGTACGCAGTATAGCACAACCAAGCCTCTACTCCACGTGACCTGGAAAGAGAAGGTTAAAGTTATTTTTTTTGTTTCCTATATTTTGTTAAAAACAGTAATTCCATTTCTGTTCAAATGTGCAATATTCTATATATGCTGTAAGTATGTGTACAAATACCATAGAGGTAAATTCAGTCAATGCTGGCTACATAGGTATCTCTTCTGCCCTATAGGGCTCACAGTGTACTAAGTGATTTTGCTTCTAGCTCCTCCACCCATGGCCTTTCCTCCCAGCTGCACTTTGATTTTGGCAACATTCAATGCTGGTTTAAGTCTACCCAAGTCTGTCCCTAAATGCCAAAAAAACAGTCTGTATGACTTTTGGCACCCATCAGAGGCTAGTTAGACTTTTCTTCTCTCCCACTATTTAATACCCTTGATGTTACACAAAGACTGAAGATGTTCCTCATTTAAGTACCTCTGGGCCTGCCTGGACTGACATCTTGATTTCTCAGTGCATATTGATGTAATCCACCATAAGCTGCTCCCTAAGCTTGGAGCATTGTATAGGAATAAAGCGTGTATTCCGCTTCCTGCGTGCTGAGAAATTGTATTAAAAATGATTCTCCCTGTCTTTGACTACAGTGATTAAGTCTACAATGGAGCCCCTACATCCTCCCTTGCCAGACTGGACCCCCTTTTTCATTCTTTTTGTCATTTTGTGGACTGCTGTCTATACCCAGCCCTTTCTCTTATCTCCCTTGAAGCTAGGCATCTTTCCCATTGTGTCTCTTTTATATCCAAATTCTGGTTCAGCACACTTCCCTCTTATCTCAAATCCCTTCTATCCTCTCATCCTTCTTCCTCCTACCCTCTCTGAAGTAATATTTCTTATTCTTTTTCTATTCCTTCTCAAAAATCTACTGTTGGTTAATCTGTTTTTTCTTACTGATTTCCTAAACTTTGGTCCATCCTTCCCATTTCAATTTGATCTGCCTCTTCTAATTTCTCCCTAAAGTCTCTTCTGTATGACTCTTGTTATCCTACCTGCAACTGTCCATAAGTAGCAGTAAATCATTTTAATTTAGTCAGATGAATCAAGATCACTCCATTGAGCATATTTCTTTTTCACAGAGGTCCTATTGCAAATAATTACAAAATTCAAGTAGTGCAAAAGTTGCAATATAAAGTGCACTTAGTTCCAGAGATGTACATAGGTTTATAGTTAATAAATAGTTATGTAACCCTTTCTCTTCATTCCCCTTTTACTAGTTTTGACCTGTTTATGCTTTTCCACTGTGTTTCCTTCTTTACATATAATAATGTGTTTTTACTTGTATTCCTTTACTATTTATAACTAATTTCATGGTTATGTTTCACGTATTACTATATAATTGTATTTGACTTCCTATTTTTAGTAGTTTTATTGTTTAGTTATAGCCCCCCTATCCACTCCCCAAAGATGCATCTGGAAACAAGCTGTTATTCAACTCAGTATGTCCTTCCTGGTTAAACTTCTAAATAAATGAATAACATGTGTTGAAGTAGGACAGCCCTCAACCCAGTTGTCAACTTTTGTTTCACTAGAACAGGAAGTAGTAGACACAAATGAGAATACTGAATTTATTCTCAAACCAAAAAGGGGATCTTTCAACCATTTGTCTAGAAGGATCTTCCGAGGTGGTGATGACCCAAGGCCATGCATCTAAAGCTATTAAAAAACTCCAGTTTTGGGGGTCTGTGTCTCCTTTGGCTTCCTTCCCTATTTTTTTGGGGTGACCTCCACAGCTGCATCTTATCCTCTGGATGTCAGGATTAGCAGGCAGCTGCCACCTTTCCAGTTAGTGAATTGTTAGCCAGTCAGGTGTTACTACAGAGTATATCACCTTTCATTCATTCATATTCTGAATACAGAAGAGAGCAGACCACTCCTCTGATGGAGTGCACTTCCAATCGTTCCTGATTTTGTTTTGTAAAATGGGGAAAGAAAATCCTGTGTTTTGATTGTTTTTTACCTGTGCATCAAATCCGTTTGAAGCACAGGTAAAAACAAGGACTGAAAGCAGAACAGCATTACAGGGAAACAAAATCACTGTGCCATTAGAACACCAACATTTAAAAATAATGCAATTTTTTCCAATGTTATCAAGGAAACTATACTTCAGTAAAGCAGTCCAGTAAAAATATTTAGCTTTTTTTTGCTCACAGTAAAAGCTAACCCAGCAAATATGTCACTTAGATTTTAAAACAATAGTTATTTACTGACTGGTCCCAACCTGTAGCACTGCCACTCCCATGCCTGCCTGCTCCCATAGTCTCCACTTAGAAACAGGCTACCACTCTCACAAGTCATTATTTAAAACCCATGTGGACCACTACTGTTTCTGTTTTATTTTTTATGTTCTCATTTTTAGTGTGGCAAGCTCATTTCTGTTAGTCAAGATGACTGCGGGGGAGAACACAAGTACTTCCACTCACTGGGGATACCCATTCAATCTGTCATGGGAATGGGTCGAAGCTCAGTCCATTACTTCTCCTAGTACTGCTACTCAATTGCTTAGAATTAAAAAAACAGTTTAACTTTTCATGACCCTCAATAGCTGCTGGATCTCATGATCTCCCATCCTAGCTAACATAAAATGTTAGGGTCTCCTCTATACACACTTGGGGGGCCTGCCTGGCAACAAATCGTCATGTAAACTACATGGAAAAACTAAAATGACGTAATTTTTTACCTGACAGAAGGACAATTGTATCACAAATCTTTATAAAAAATAACCTTTTTTACACATATGAACATTTTTTGCTAACATTAAAATGTACAAATAGAATAGCCCATTTTAGAAGCACAATAAAACACTCCAGGGTGTGCATTGTACAGATATTGCCACACATCCAGGGGCTGAAGGCTCTCAGCCTGCACCTTATGCCTCACTGTGCCCCTGGGCATGCAGTAATATCTGTTATTGCACACATCGCATCATCTTATTGCTTACATAGCTGCCAATAACATCCTTGAACTTTGTGACTTGGAGGGAGGAGGGTTGGGTGCTTGAGGGAGATAGGGTGGGAGTGTCAATTGAATTAGGGAGTCATGGAGTGTCGCGTAGAGCAGACATGGTTAATTTGGTGCTGGTGGAGAAATTGATTTTATGGTATTTGCCATTTGCTGTACTTGTTAAAGGAACGTTGCTGGTAATATAGGGGAAGAGATACTGTGGGTGGGTTTTATTGGTTGACAGGGTAGGGGAAATTATTTTTACACATCTGGGAGGTGGGCAGGAGATGGGAAATGGTTGCACATTGGGTGGGGGCAAGTTGACCATTAAACATCTCTTTTTAAGTGGCGCATACTTTGTGTAGTTCTTTGCCCAGTGAAAACAACACTTAGTGGCAATTTACCAGCTCCTTCCACAGCAAGGTGCCACTATGACCTACATTCAACAATCAGGTGAGCATGCATGGGTAGGTTTAGGTAGTTAAAAACACTTTTTTCAAGGAATACTCGTCAAACTGCTTTCTCGCACTATATACAGATTTTATTTTGTACCTCTGCATACAATAAAGTGCTTAGAAGATACATAAAGTGCAGATGTAGTGCATACAAATACAAATGAGTGTGTAACTCGATGGCTACCTTTATACAATCTATACATTTGATTCACCTACCTAGTCCAGTGCCCAGCCACCACCTACCCTTTGCCTTGCCAATAAGGCTTCCTAAGGGGGTGTGGTTCTGTTACACCGACCCTCTATTTATACTAAACATTGCACATGCTACTTAATTAAATTTGTAACATGGCATATAAAACTGAAAGAGAATTATGCATTCAGATAGGGCAAAAGACACCATGTGGTACACCAAGAACCATGGTCTAATACCTAGTAGACCATGGTTTGTGATGTAATACCCTGGCAATCCACTATAGCCAAGAACCAGTATGCAAGTGAAAGCAATATGCAAATAGTTTGCAGTTTGTAGTTGTTCCAGCTTGTATTTGCTAAGGTTTTTCCTGGCACAGGGTTTTTGCAATTTTCAAGATTGTTCTATGTTGTAACTGTGACACGAGTTCATGAGTTACTAAAGATTGTACATTTAAACTACACATATACTGTTAATTATGCTGCAACAATATTTCTTTAGAAGTGAAATTTACATACTGTTACCATCCCTTCTGATCTACTGCTTTCTAAGCATAGTGGGTACAATGCATTGTGGATGACTAAATAACATTATCTGTCCTAGCCTTTTCTTGGTGAATACACAGTGGTAAAGATGAGCATGCAACTTCTATAACGAAAGCAAAATAACAGACAATGAGATAAACAAAGCAAAATCAAAGAGAGAGGATACTTCTATGGGTGAAAAGAAAAATAAACTGAGAGAAACAAAAAGAAATCAAAGAAACAGACTAACAATAGTAGCCAAAACAAGTATTTGAAAGTTGAAAGCAGTAAACATTATGTTGTTCTATGTCCTGCTGAGTTAGATAGTTTAGAGGGAAAAAAAGTGAAAATAATATTCCGCAAAATAGTAGTTGTTCAATAAAGTCAAAGTGTTTTTCAAATCGGCTTAATTCAGTACATTTGGAGAAATCTTGCTTGTGCTGCTAGGATTGTTTGACAGCCACCTATTGATCTGCAAAGGAACTGCAGGAAGAAAACTAAAATGTACCATAGCACACTCCCATCATGCAGTGCAGCCCATATCTTCTAATACACACAGAGGAAAATCAAAGCACCTAGAATAGAAAATGAACTGCAAGTTTTGAAAAGTTGTAAAATATGTTTTGATGTTAGAAAGCTTAAAAGCTTGTAATGAATGTAATTTTAACAAAAGTGAAATAGACATACAATATTTCCAATAGGTGTGTTCCAATTGTTTTGAAGTATATGTACATCATGTTTAACAGCTCAACATACAGTATTCTGAAAGTAAATCACTGTGATTGTACTCATATATTCAAAGAATATTAGTCATACACTCATTGCCATGTTACAATTGGATTAAATCACTGAAAGAATGGGTCTACAGTGGAAGTAATCCATGGTTGGTTTGGAACCACAAGGCCGAATCCATCCTTTCTCGTGGCTTAATCCTTGCTAAACAATACATTAATTACACAGTTGATATCCCTTGAAATATTCATAAAACAGTGGCTGTCTCTTTAGAAGTGTTTTCCTTTTCTTTAAAGAGATTTTACCTTTAGCTCAATTAACCCTGTATCAAAGCTATTTGAACTCGCTTTGTAGGTAAAGTCTATCAATGATTTACTGGCTTTTTGTCAAATCTAAAAAAGCACATATTTAACATAAAGTCCATTAGATCTTCTGTTTAGCTTTGTGGTTCTCATTTGTTCTGGGGTCCCTCAATTGTATTACTTTCCAATTGCATCCATCGTCACCATTTGGTGTTTCATGCTTGAACTTTACGGCCACTTAATTTTCAAATATGAATTAATTTGTAACATCAAATATGCATTTTCAACATAGCTGTTAAAGGGTGAGAGGCAAATATTAGTACTGTATGTTTACATACCTTTTTATAAAAAAAAATCACACAAAATATCATTAATAATTTACATCCAAATAATTAATTTAAGGAAAAAGCTTCCCTCGAAGTACCCAGCTCCAAAAGGTATGGTGGGGGTGGGGTCAGAATAGCATAGCCCAAGAGGCTGAGCTATACAGTATAATACCTCAGTCCAGGGAACTTCACTGTCAGCTTATCTAGCTTTTTATAAACTTGACTAAGTCACACTTCTTCATCATCATCATTATCATCATCACCACCATTTTCGATTATAGAGCACCTCACCTCAAGGGTTTGAAGTGCTGAACAAATGACTAGATAAAAATACAATATTATTACATACCCAAACAGTAAAACATATTACAGTATATCACACCTCAAATCGCAGTATAAGGTTAAAATCTGCCCTCAAATTCCAGAGAACAGATGGCTCTTCAGCACCCTTTTAAAGACCTCCACAAGGTTATTTGGCACAGCTGGATAGGTAATGAGTTCTACAAATGCAGGGTGGTGCCAGAAAAGTCCTTGTAAAAGAGGAGACATAACCAAAAGAAACAACCTGATAGAGATTATAAATTGATCATAAATCATTTTTTTGTGCTCAAATCATAATGCTTTAGTGTTACTTAATTATTTTTTTCATTTATGTTTCCCTTTATGTGCTCGTGCATTTTACTTTGGCCAGTTGCTGTTTCTGAAGTCAGCATGTGGTGATGTTGGGGTTTTAAGCATGGCATGCTCTTACTGTTCATATATCATATCATATCATATCATATCATGTCATATCATAGTTTATTTATAAAAGCGCCTTTCTACAACCAAAGGCTTGTACATACTAACCAATACAATAAATGATTTCAAATTTAGCAATAAAATCCTATATGTAAAATTCACAGTTAAAGTACTATCAATTAAAACCACCATATGCTGATTCAAATAAATACATTTTAAATGCAGTTTTAAACTCCTGGACTGTCAGGCAATGTCGTATCCAATGAGGTAGAGAATTCCACAGGGTTGGGGCCACAAAGCTGAAGGACTGGGCCCCAGATGTCTTTAAATGGATCCTGGGAATCTCTAGCAATCCCTCATCTGCGGATCGGAGAGGGTGGAGGGGACAGTAAGGGCGAAGGAGATCTTGCAAGTAACTAGGTCCCTTGTCATGTAGGGCTTTATAGGTCAGCAAACCGACCTTGAAGGTGATCCTCCACTGCACTGGAAGCCAGTGCAGTCCATGGAGCACAGGCATTATGTGACTGGCTTTAGATGTACCAGTCAACAGCCTGGCTGCTGCATTCTGCACTAGCTGAAGGTGGCGGCCATCAACCCTCGGTAGCCCTAGGTACAGGGCATTGCAATAGTCAAGGTGAGAGGTAACAAAGGCGTGGACCAATGTTGGAAGATCTTTGGGAGGAACCAGGTGTTTCACCCGGGTGATATTTCTCAGATGGCAAAAATACAGTGGCGTGAAAAAGTATTTGCCCCCTTCCTGATTTTCTCTATTATTGCATATTTGTCACACTGGATGTTTTCAGGTCTTTAGACAAAATGTAATATTAGATAAAGTGAACCTGAGTGAACAAATAACACTTGTTTTTTTTTTTTATTTCACTTATTTAATGAAAAAAGTTAACCAACACCAATTGGCACTGTGTGAAAAGTAATTGCCTTACACTTAATAACTGGTTACGCCACATTTAGCTGCAATGACTGCAACAAACACTTCCTATAATTCAATATCAGTCTTTCACATCGTGTGGAGGAATTTTAACCCACTCTTCCTCATAGAACTGCTTAATTCAGTAACATTTGGTAGGTTTTCGAGCATGAACTGCTTTCGTTTCAGGTCCTACCACAGCATCTCTATTGGGTTTAAGTCTGGACTTTGACTAGGCCACTCTAAAACTTTAATTTTACTTCTTTTTAGCCATTCTGATGTGGACTTGCTTTGTGTTTTGGATCATTGTCTTGCTGCATACCTAACTCGCTTCAGCTTCAGCTGACGGAAGGATGACTGGACATTCTCCTTAAGAATTTTCTGGTACAGAGCAGAATTCATGGTTCCTTTAATTATGGCAAGTCATCCAGGTCCTTAGGCAGCAAAGCATCCCACACCATCACACTACCACCACCATGTTTGACTGTTGGTATGGTGTTCTTACTGTGGAATGCTGTGTTTGCTTTTGCTTGAGACATTATGGGATCCATGTTGTCCAAAAGTTCCACTTTGGACTCATCTGTCCATAGAACATTTTCCCAAAAGGCTTGTGGATCATCCAAGTGCTTCTTGGCAAATAAGAGACGAGCATTTATGTTCTTCTTGGTTAGCAGTGGTTTCCGCCTTGCTACTCTCACATGAAGCCCATTTTGCCCAGTCTCTTTCTGATTGTGGAGTCATGAACACTGACCTTAGCTGAGGCAAGAGAAGCCTGCAGTTCTTTGGATGTTGTTTAGGATCCTTTGAGACTTCTTGGATGATTTTACACTTATCCCTTGGAGTAATTTTGGCAGGCCGCCACTCCTGGGAAGGGTCACTACTGTTCCAAGTGTTCTCCATTTGAGATTATGGCTCTCACTGTGGTTCAATGGAGTCCCAGAGCCTTAGAAATAGCTTTGTAACCCTTTCCAGACTGATAGAGGGCAACAAAATGTTGTTCTGATCTTTTCAGGAACTTCCTTTGATCATGGCATAACGTGCTTGTTGAATCTTTGTGCTGGCAATGTGACTCTGATGGTAAGGGCCAAAATAAGTGAGGTTTATATTGAGCAGGGCTGGCTGTAATCAAGCCTGGCTGTGTTCAATAAGCTGACTCTAATTATCCCTTTAATTGGGTTGATTTAACTAGGGGGCAATTACTTTTTCACACAGTGCCAGTTGGTGTTGGTTAACTTTTTTCATTAAATAAATGAAATAAGTAAAAAAAAAAAGTGTTATTTGTCCACTCAGGTTCCCTTTATCTAATATTATATTTTGTCTAAAGACCTGAAAACATCCAGTGTGACAAATATGTAATAATAGAGAAAATCAGGAAGGGGGCAAATACTTTTTCACGCCACTGTAGGTATTGATGACAGCTGACACCTGTGATTTAAGGGTCAAACTGTTGTCAATAATAATGCCAAAGTTCCGCACCCGGTCTGAGGTAGTTAGTGCCACACCCCCAAGACATAATCTCAAGGGTGATCCTGATGACAAACCTCCCTCCCGATGATCAGGGTCCACAACCAGTACCTCAGTTTTAGCCGGGTTCAACCACAGCCAACTCGCACTCATCCAGTCCTGGATCTCGGTGAGAAAGTTGTTAAATGCTGAGAGGTACACATCCTGACCAGGTGCAAAGGTCATGTATAGCTGAGTATCATCTGCATAGCAGTAAAAACTCAGACCATATGCCTAATAATCTCTCCTAATGGCAGCATGTACACTGCAAACAACATAAGTTACAAGATGGAGCCCTGCGGCACCCCGCAGGATAGGGGAAGAGGGGCCGAGGAATAAATTCCAGACACCACTCTCTGAGTCCTACCCTTGAGGAAATATCAAAATCATCTGAGGACTATACCAGACAGTCCACAGAGGAGCCACAGGCACTCCAACAATATCACATGGTCCATAGTGTCAAATGCTGCAGAGAGATCAAGGAGGACTAAGATGGAATGTGTCTTCTGATCTCTCACTATTAGGAGATCGTTTAGCACCGGACAAGGGCCAACTCGGTACTATGTCTCTTCCTAAATAACGACTGGAGAATCATAGACATTGTGACTTGTCAAATGATCATCCAGCTGCAATGCAACCACCTTCTCAATATCATTACCCACAAAGGGTAGGTTAGAGACAGGTCTGTAGGTTTGCCAAGCAGTCGGGGTCAAGGGAGAGCTTTTTAAGAGAGGCTGAATGACTGCCTCCTTCAGGGGATCTGGAAAGATTCCCCTCTCCAATGACCTCCAGACTATCTCAGCTAGGACTGGGCCGATCGTATCAACACATCCTACAAGGAGACATGTAAGACCTGGGTCCAAACCACAACTAATTGGTTGCAACGTCTGGATGATCATCACTATGTCAGTGATTGCAGGCTGGCTAAAGTCAGACCAGGTAAACTGAGGACCCGACACCTCCTGCCGACCATTGCAACTTCCACTAGAGTGAGCCAGACAAATATCAGACCTGACTGTGGCGACCTTATCTGCAAAGAATCGAGCAAACTCTTCACACCATTCATGTGACAAAGCTCCTCTAGACTGGAGACAGGTTGGATTGCACAGTCTGTCCACAGTCAGGAAGATGTTGAAGATGTCATTCATTTCTATGGAAGTGGCACAAGGACTTTCATGTATAACATGCTAGAAAATCATCTTCAAATGAAACATTTAAGTTACAGCTGACTGCCATGTTATTTACAGTAGAAATTGGGAGCCAGTGGTGCTAGCAGTGCTTACCGGCACTGTGGGTTAAGCATGTATGCTGCTATGGTTTTTGTCTCAAATGACAGCTGTTGGATCGCAGTGCAGAAAATCAGTGTTGTACCATGGAATGCTGAAGGCACAGCTTGTGAAACTTTGCTATAGTTAGTAATACTTCTTACAATTGTCCTTCTAGTAATCTGATTGATGGTCCTCATTTAGTGATTTAGAGTGCAAAACATGTGCCCCTGGAAAATATTTGGGACAGTATTGGTCCTCAGGCTGGAGGCACAAGCTAGAGGACTTTGGGAACCTTCTCCGCTATCTCTTTACCATCACCACCTCCTTTTCAGTTGATCCGAATGTACAGTATAGCTTCATAAGTATTATGGCATGGCCAAGGGTTGAATTATGTAAGGAATAATCCACAGCTTGTTGTGCTACAATATTGCTGTAACCAAAGTGATGGGTGACTCATGAGGCATGAGGCACAGCTAAGGACCTTTAACCACCAGGGGTGCAACTATTGGAACACTGGCAACACACTCAGAGTGGATAATTACATTTATAACAAAATGGAATTGACTGAAAGTGCTATGCTGTAAGTTAATTAAACCCAAGAGGGTCATAAGGCACAAGATGCAGCCAAGTGTTTTTCCTTAGGGTTAGATCAACAAAGGTAACCCAACTCCAGGAGTGATTTCATGATATTATTTAAAAAAAAAAGCTTTAATTAAAAATGAATATTTTATAGGTACCATTCTAATGGCTTTATTATACATTAGATTTTCCAGCCATCAATGTAACCTTTTCAGAATGCTGTTAGCCTTTTGGAATGCTCCAATCCAGCCATTGTTTTGAATGCACCAAAACTCAGCTTGGTGTGCCGTCAATTTTACTTAGATATTGAAAGGATAACTATTATAACTTTCAGTAATCTGGAGCTCAATTTATACCACTTAAAATGTAGACTGAATGTATGGGTTATTATCCAGAGCTGTTCATTACTATTAATATTTGATTTTCCAGTTCACTTTTGTCTTTTGACTGTAGTTCTAGCATACGTGTAGCTTTTCTCGTAATGCCAGCTCTTCTGAGTCCAGCTTCCTGAGATATTTACATAAAATAATTATTCATATTTGGATTGGATAAATCCAATTAGTAAGTGCAATTAATCAGCAGCAGTGGTATTGTTATGCAGACATCTCTATGAAATAATTGAACCACACTGACAAATAATAGTAATTTATCAATCTACCCATCTTTGTACCCTAGCCCTGCATTATTATTCGCATCTTGCTGCCAAGACATTTAGTCAGCTACTAAAGATAAAAATGTAAGCAGTTTTATTTCCCTGTCTGGTGTGCAGCTTCAAATTGAACAGTTTCAAAGTAAAACATGGCCTGCACCCCTTAAGTTATAGAGCTGATCCCTATCCTGTATCAGTCGCTTTGTTACTCAAGAAAAGAAAAAAGTCCATCCCCTTTCCTCATTTGCCACATAAAAGAGGCCTATTAGTGTATTACTTCCGGCTTGTCTAAATGTAGCTTGCACAAAACTCAAATGGTTATGCAGAAGCTTTGCTGAAAAGCATGGGAGGAATGTATTTATTTAAAGGTTAGTAACTGGGAAAAGCACACTGAGTTGAGGTTCATTTGCAGGTGTGACCTGGGACAGGAAGTACAGAAAGAACAACTTACAAGGCGTATCACGGATACAAAAACAATGCAGATGTAACAGTAAATGAAGCAGCCAAAATATAATAACAGTGTGGAATATAGCAATAATCATAAGGGAATGCAATAAATTGCACAGTGCATGTAGAGGTAGGAGACTATGCTAAATAGCTTTGATTGAAGGATGTCAGAGTAGAGAAGGTCATAAGGGAAGGGACAAAAGGTTAGGAACAGGGTAGACAGGAACAGGAAGGTGCAGGAAGATGCCTTAGTTGATGTCTAAAGGCTGGGAGTAAGGGGGAGATGTGGAGGAGGGAGTGGAGCAGATTCCAGAGGGAAGGGATGCAGTAGAAGAAAGCAGCTTATCCAGCAGAAGAGTGAGTGTGGGAAATGGAGAAGATGTGGTAATCCCTGCAGTGGAGAGAGAAAGTAGGAAGATGAGGTAATGGGGGGAGATAAATGAGGATAGGTAGGAGGGAAGGGATCTGAACCAATATTTGGCGATGAAGGTGGCACAGTGGGACTGGCGATGTGACGGTAAAGGGAGGATGGAGAAGGAGGAACAGAGGGAGCAGTGATGAGCATGGAGGGGAGAATTGGTGGGGAAATAGCAGAAGGCCTTTTACAGAGTATCCAGTCTGGCAATGGAAGAGGAAGGAGCAGTGCCATAAGCCACATCTGCATAGTCAAAGACCAAGGAGAACCATTTTGGTTACCAGCTCCCAGCAGACCTGAAAGGAGAGGCAATTTTTTATTGCAGTACAAGGCATTGAGTCTTGTGTGTAGTTTGGCATGGATGTCATCAATTTCAACAGAGAAGTTAAGCTTACTGTCAAGCCACACCACATGGTACTTGAAGGCATGGACAACCTCCAGAAGGGTGGCATCTAGTGTGGAGAAAATAGGTGCTGGGTGTGAGAGCTTGGCTAGGTTCTGACTGGTACACAAAAGTCATAGATACAGCCTTTTGATGTTGATCCTGAGTTGGTTGGCATGAAGCCAGCGCAGTATGTTGTGGAAGTCCTGCTGGAGTGAACCTACCATGGCTGAAGCTGAACTGTTGGAAGCATAAATGACCATGTCATCTGCATACATGTGGCTATGTGAAGAGACACAAGCAGAGGGAGGTCATTTAAGAAAATGGAGAACTGGAAAGGACCCTGGATAGACCCCTGTGGGTCACCTGCTTAGATGCAGGGAACAGGACACCTCCCACCTATACTGACTGTTGACAGCCCCTGAGGTATGAATGGAACCAGTCAGCAGTGGATGTTGATAAACCAGCAGAGCTCAGCTTGTTGAGGAGGAGGACATGGGACACCAAGTCAAAGGCTTTGGCCAGCATACCTCTCAAGTGTCCCTCATTAAGAAGGACATCCCTCATTTTGGCCATTAAAATTGCTCTGTCCTTCATCCGTCCCTTATGGAAAAGGTGCTGCCCACACAAAGGTGCTGCTGTAAATTCAGACTTTAAAGCAGAAACTCTTAATATTCTAAAAAACTAAATCCAAAATAAACTTTGTACAATAAACACTATGGTTTTCACAGTGTTCCGAGCTTGTATCTCCATGTTTGAGGATGTGTCCCTCATTCTGAGGGTCTGTGTCCCTCATTGTCTGTCACTTTGGGTGTCAAAAAATTTCCATGTCCCTCATTTCCATGACAAAAAGTTGAGAGGTATGTTGGCCAGGTCGATGACTATAACTAAGGTGATATGTCCCTGATCCATCCCAGTGAGAATAGAATCAGTTACCTGCAGCAAGGAAGAGATGGTGCAGTGTTGCTTCCTAAAACCAGACTGGAATGGGGAGAGGAAATTACAGGAGTAAAGGAAGTCAGCAAGTCTGGAGTAGACTAGGATTTCCTGAAACTTTGCAAGAGAGGGGAGGAGTAAGCACAGCCAGAAGTTGCTGGAGGAGGAAGGGTCGCTTCCCTTTATTCAGAGGTAGAACCTTTGCTACCTTTCAATCTGATGTGATTTGATGTAATTAATAGCACTGAATAAATATGAAATCATTGTAATCATTGTGATGCTAGATATGGGAACACTTTTATCATTTTTTTAATTTATTTTACAACTTTTCCCAGGAAAGACACAGTAAGCTGAGGCTTGTTTCCAGGTTCATCCTTGGAATCCATTGAAGTTTAGTGACTTTCTTATGGTCACACAGTATGCAGGTGGTGGCTGTGGGATGCAAACCCATTTCTCCAGGTTTGCAGCTCAGTGTCCTTAACAGCCATGCTATATTGCCTCCCCCATTAGCATCCCCACTTATACTTCCCTGGAGTTGCATGATTGACCTTACATCTGCTGTGATCTGCGAAGATGTGGTCAGTTATTCTCACCACAGTGGGGTCACACTTAGAAAATGCTGCAGCGGATGTTCACTACAAGTTTGCCACACATTCCAGTTAGTGCTTTTGTAAAGTGCTTATTCATTGAAAATGCAAATAGGAGAAACTGGGCATTCCTGTAGTAGACTTTCCAATGATCGGCTGCACCTTCACCACTAGGTGTGAACAGCTATAATGAATTATGAACCACAGTTCTGCGATACCCGGTTTGACAACTTTCTTATCGACCGACATTACAGCAACAAATGCATGTCGACTGCAAGTTGTGGTTGACATAAATCCTGCAGGAAACCCAGGTCCTTGTTCCATGGGGAGGCTTCGCCCCTGAACTCCCCATGAAGGGGACTCTGCTCCCACACCCCCCGAACTTAAAGATTATCAACTCCAAGTTGGAGTTGATTTGGGGAAGGGGTGCAGGACTGGGGAAAGAATGCCGGTGTCTCAGGTGAACTACTACAGTGAACTCTCGATGTTGTTGGCATCAACGTGTTTGCTGTAATATTGTTGCCAAACAAAGGGCATACCATGAACCATGATCAACACTGGCTTAGTGTTCTCCAAAAATGATATGAAATGGTAAACTTACACTAACGTGATGTTCCATGTCAGTTAAACTAAGTATATAAATATAGAAACATTGAATCTGATGGCAGATAAACACCAAGGGTTCATCTAGTCTGACCAGAAAAGTATCCTTCCTGTTTATTAAGCTATGTCAAAGGGGCCACAAGACGGTGTGCATATGTATGCAAGAACTTAACCTAAATGATAGATAACATTATAATAGATACATGTCTTTATCATTGTAATTCCAGGTTCTGTGAAAGATAAGGAAATGTATACCTGTTTTTTTTCCACTAATTGCAAACCTTGTCCATGGAGCCATTTTTTGTGACCACTGACAGTAGTTTACAAAACAAAGGCAAACAACAGCTCTAGGGTCTACATGCAGCTCTGTGCATCAACATGGCCAATTTAAACCTAACATTTGCACTCACACAGCTTCTCAAGTAGTGATATACCCTAAGGCATAGATGCAGCAACCTGAAAGAGGACCTCTGAGGATGCACCCCCTGGTGTGAAATGCAGTGGTTGCGCTTTTGCAGCCTTTTGTTCCCATTGTGATATTTCACACTGATGGTCTGTGAGTCATTTAATTATGTCACAAGAAACTTTTTGTACTATATTAAACTTGTCAGCATTGGTATATCAATGTCTTAATAGTAGTTGACATACAGAATGTAATGTATAATACTGTATCTCAACCAGAAAAATGAAAAACAAACAGGGAGAAGAAGCTGGTCTGTCAAGGGTTCCCATGACTGTGAACTTGCTGCCAGCACGTAAAGCTCTCCAGTGCCTTTACTGAATAAATGAATGAAACCCTTGCTCTTGAGTGCAGCTGAATTCATTAGTAACTGACGCTTAACTGCAGTTGGCAGTAATTTATTTCTCATATTTATTTACTCTGCACCAGAAGTAGTCTGCGCAGGTACATCTCAACAGCAGCACATGAATAAAAGCAAAATAAGGGCTCTTGATTGACACAGAGGTGCACAATTGTGGAATGTTGTTTAAGACTAACAAATAAAAGCTGTCCCAGTGGTGCTGATGGTTGAGGCACTGGATGCCACACCTTGCACCACACCAGTGACACATGTTTAGAGGAGAGCTCAGGTCGCTGGGTGTTTTCTGGTTGGGGGGGGGGTTGGGAGATTATTGTAGTTCTCATGGGTCTGCTCTCATCTCCTGGATTGGGGAGGCTAGTTTCCTCATTTTCAGCTGACACCTGATGGACCTAGATGTCAGACCAAGAGAGGGTCTGGAGGCGTGACTAATATCAGGAGGGTAGAAGGAGCACTTTGGGGAGTTAACATTATGCTGCTGTGTATGAAGTAATCCAGGCATATACTGGATACATTATGCATAGTTATTTAGCACCCTGCAGTACCAAGAACTAGTCCTGGATAATAGTATATTATGCATTTACGATATCTAAGCACAGTTCATCCTGAATAATGAAAACGTTATGTAATAGTATGCTGGAATGTAATGTGACAGTCAGCTATGTAAAGTAAATTTTATTCTTTCTTGCAGTGTCCTCAAGCAGTTTATTAAATGAGGGAATGCAGGAAATGTTTAAAGAGCTGCTGAAACCTCATGAAAAACTTTTAAAAATAGAATTTTTAAGTGCAGTTCAGCTTGTAATCTATATATCTTCCATAGATTTCTCATCTTCGTTATTTATTACTGTGGTAACTTGCATAAGACAGGATCTTTATCCCAAAGAGGTTATCAGACACTCCAGCTTATTCCTTACTTGACGTTGTAATCCTCTGTTGTGATATCACAGTCTGTTGCCATGGGAGTGACTATGATGTCACAAGCAGTGTACTATGACTTTAGGCAGGGTATAAGCAACAGGCATAGTTGAACTCTTCAGGAGAAAGGATTCTGTTTTCAAGCAAATGACCCTAGGAATAAATGATGCAGAGGAGAAATTCAGAACTGATACTACGGTCTGTTGCCATGGGAGTGACTATGATGTCACAAGCAGTGTACTATGACTTTAGGCAGGAGTATAAGCAACAGGATTAGTTGAACTCTTCAGGAGAAAGGATTCTGTTTTCAAGCAAATGACCCTAGGAATAAATAATGCAGAGGAGAAATTCAGAACTAATAAGAAGCATAAGCTGAACTGATTCCAAATAATGATTTTCAAAGTTTGCCAAAAATGTCAGCTGCTGTTTACTAGAGCTGATAATCTATTGTTCTTACAGAGCCTTTGTGCTGGCTCATCTGGTGAACTTGGTGAGCTATTCATAACACAAAGGAAACTTCCAAGTGTATATTTTAAATAAAACAAGATCTTATCCTTTTACTGCAAATGGTGTTTGTGTGTATCAGGGCTTTTTACAGTATATGCTGGTTTCTTACATTTAAGGAAGGAAGGATTTGTGTATGAAAGATCTCATAAACCACAAATGTCTCAGCCTATTTCTTTATTTACAATGCAGTTACCAAGGACAGCCCAGCTAAACTGCATACTCTTAGTTTGATTGCATAGTATCTCTTGGCTTCTTGCCCCTCCCAGTGTCACCCCCTTAGACCACAGCTTAACCATGAGCTTTTATACATTGATTCAAGTGCTGAATCAGTTAATTAATGTATTCTGTTCCATTAGTCTAGACTACTGCATGTTTACACTGTAATTGTATTACCTGTATGTACAACTGTAACTTAGTTTTATTTTATTGCACCTTATCGACTATGTTGCATCTCAGAAGCAGTATAGTGCAGTGGTTTAAGGCTCTGAGCTGCAAAATCTGGTGACATCAACCAGACCAGACCTGGGTTTGAATCCCCCAGCTTCCACTTGCATACTGTGTGACCCTGAGCAAGTCACTTAATTTCCTGGTGCTCTCAGGTCACACCTCTAAACAAGCTTTAGCTTAGTGTGCTACTCCTGGTTAAGCACTTAAAAGAAAATTTACTCCCACTCCCTTCCATCAGGATGCATCTGGATACAAACTGTTTCCAGCTCAGTATGTCTTTCCTGATGAAACATCTGAAATAAATAAATAAACAAAAACCAAGAGATTAAATGACTTGTTTAGAGTCAGACAGTGAGAGTAAGCTGGAGTGGGATTTGAACCTGGATCTCCTGACTACCATACTTGTGCTTTAGCTACCAGACCACATTTATTCTTCAAATATGTTATAGCATATGCAACCTAATTGTAATATTACCATTTTTATATATTTATTTTCTTTACTCCCTATAGCTGGTCCCTTAGGTCTCTCTCCAGCTCTGCCCAAACCAACCCACTGTCCCCACAGTCTGAGACCCCCCCAACACCTACCTCCATCTTACATCCTCTAATTCCTCCATAGTGACCGACTACCCAGCTTTGGGACCCCCCGGTAAGGGCCGCCGTAACTCTTCTGCTGCTCTATCTTAAGGGCAAAGTTGTTGCTAGGAGACTGGAGGACTCAGAGACAGGATGGGGCGAGTCCAAAGGTGAGCGTGGGTGAGTCAGGTGGGCTGGTCTTCACCTACCCAGGTGCCAGGGTTTTTAATGTTTTTCTTGGATTTCAGGAGCTTGGATGTGCAGTGACATCCAGTGCGTGATGGGTGTGCTCCCGCACCCATCCACAGGATGTCTGCCAAAGCTCCCCACCCCTTGCTGTGGTCTCCGCGGCATGCAACCCCATCCACTGCTAGAGGTCATCCAAGCTGTGGCAGACTATATCTTCCACCACCAGAAGATGAGAACAGTCCTATGGATGCTCAGTCCTCTCCTGCCCCTGCCAACTCCCGGCAGCCCAAGGTCATTCCTGAACCCGAGTTGCCAGCATGCCGTGAGGTGTGGTGTCGAGCGCCTCAACCCTCATTGCCACCAGGCCAGCCCAATACTGCCATTTTCATACACATTGATGCCAGGTGTGCAATTTATATTAGTTACATCCTTTAGTTTGCTCCCAGGTCACACCTGTAAACAAACTTTCAGCTTAGTGTGCCTCTCCTGGTTACTAAAAATAAAATACTTAACAGCATAGTAATTTAAGTACTATCAGGTCTACCCTACCTTTGCCACTTATTAAGCAAGCAAATTCCTCCACAATCCCCATCCATTATAACCCTCTGCTTTCTGACCTCAAGTCAGTAAGCAATTTACTTAGTATTTCTGAAGTACACTGCACTGGTTTCGTTATCCAAAAGCTTATCATGTGCCACAGTAATAAAGACCACGCTGATGTACAGTACAGATAAGCAAAGTGTATGGATCTCTCTCAATCCACCTTCCTGGCAGTTTCATCAAAGAGACTGATCAACCTAGTTCAGCTTTATCTGCCCATTATCAAGCCATGCTGAAAGGGGCAAGAGCTTTATCATCTACCAAGCACCCCATTTTTCTTTTCTCGACCATAGCTTGTAAGATCTTGTCTAGCAATGCTATCATACAGGTTGTTCTGTTGTGGCTCAGGTCTGATGTTGCTCCCTTCTTGCCCCTGTAAAGGTCTGTGCTCTTCTCTGGTCTTGAACCAGTGGTATGGATCTTCTTTTTGTTCTGGGTTAGTTGTATTCTCTGTTGAGCTAAGAAAGCAACTCTTGGTGCTTTTTCCTTGTTCATGATAGGTGTGCAGACCTCTGCAGTAGCATTGAGCAAGCTCCTAAACTACCCACAAATGCACTCTGCATTACTGGCCTTATGCAGCTGCTCCAGAGCCTTCGTCACCAGCTCCTTCATCTTAGCAGAGTCTGCCTTTCAGAAGTTTCAGATCTTGGTAACTGAGGCCCAACTAGTTTTTCCTGGCACCAAGAAAAGTTGTACGTGGTTCTGGTCACTGTCTCCCATTGCTTCCTTGATGCTAACACTGGAGATGACCCTACCCGTAATGTTGAGAACAAGAACAAGGGTGTCCTCAACCATAGTCCCCTGTTGAATAGGGTGCTCAAGGTAACAGTCATTAAAGAGAGACAGGGACTCAGTCTCAGCCCTATTTGCCCTCTTAAGATGCCAGTCAATGCCAGGGAAATTAACAAAAGGCATTGTGCTCACCTGTAGCTAGATGCAGTCTAGAGGTATAGATGAGTAAGTCTGCTCAATATTGATACTACATTGCCACCATTTTATGGACTATTGTGATGTCATGCACGAACAAGCTGTTCCTAACTGCATGTAGTCAAGCACAGCTTGTTCTTGCATGATATAATGGCTTCCACAGATGGTGGCACTGTAGTGTCAATGGTGAACAGACAGCCTTCTATATCACACTCGACTGCTTCTAGCTACAGGTGTGTCCAATACCTTGTTTAAAAGAACTTTCCATGGGCTTGCAGACTAAGAGGACAAGTATGCATGAATCTTCCCCTTTAAAGGATGCAGACAACAAATAACAGTTTTGCAGGCTGATTTACAGCAGGTTGAACTGCAATTGAAATGGAACTGGTGAGACTGTCTGCCACTCTCATTCCCTTACAAAGCAACTGTGCTACTTCATATTACAAGAGCAAAGCGAGGGAACTGCTAAAAGCACCCAATATTCATATATTCTCATCCAGGATGAGAAGGATTTGAACCAAAGAAATGTGTGTCATATCTCTGTTGAAAGCTGAAAACGGTGAATGATTTGGTGAGGTCTGTATATATAGATAAGGCATTTAGGATTCCTATGAGAGGACATTCTTTTATTGTCACAGGTGGAGTATTAAAGTGTCTGGGGCTGAGGGCGATGGACAGGTTCACAATCAGAGGAATACATTATGTGTGGCCACAATGGTAGTCTTCTTTATGTCTGTCACTGACAAGGAAAGCATATTGTTGTGTGCTGAGAAGAAAAGGATTCAGATGTCTCAAAGGAAGCACATTGCTTTGTTTCCAGACATGGCAAGGGTCAGACAGTACTGGAGCAGACATTACTGGAGCAGACATTTTCAACTACTCAGATCTGTGTTGTTTTGAAGACACATCCTCCACTTCATCTCCTGCCAAAACCAAGACTGAATATGAGGGTACCAGTTATACGTATAAGCAAAGAAGCACTCTATGGTGTCATATTTTGTGGATATTGCCACTCCTCCAGTGCGAGGTGAGGCACACACCATAGTCAAGGGTTTCCAGTTCACTGAGTAGTGATTAAATAAAAGCACATTACATCCTGGAGTGCCTTACTTCTATCATAAAATTACACTGAAATACTGTCACTGATTAAAAACAGAATTTTTTTTTTTAAAATAAAATAAGGCCTTTTATTGTTGAAAAATAGTCCCCTCCCAAAAAAAAGTCCCCTGTGGCAGAATCCTAAAAAGGCTGGCTATTCTTGCAGTGACAATGATTTGGATTTCCTAACAGCTAAAACAATAACAGAGCCAATTACAAAACCAGATTATTAGAGTCAATTTTACACCATTTAATCCCATTTATTTATTTAGTTAGTTATTTAGTAAGTTCTTTCATTTAAAATTGTTTTACCAGGTAGACATACAAAGATTTACAAACAATCTTGTTTACAGATGTTACCTGAAGATAAGGAAATGGGAGGTAGTAAGTAACAAAACAAACATATGCAATGTAAATACAGTATACAAAATCACAGAAGGTTAACAATATTCATCATGTATGTTCAGCAGTTATTGCACAGGTAAACAACACATTTACTAGCAGGTTAGGTACAGTCATAGAAAGACGCAGTTATATTTTTGAGAAACAACTGATTACAACAGGCCAGAATTTTGAGGACATTAATGTATTAATACTTAAACATTAATACTGATGTAGGCGTTTTGCTACTCACCCTGCACTGATTATATTCCTCGATCCATCTCCTTAATCCAGTTCCTTGATGCATCCAGGGCTGTCAGTATAATCTAAAGGTTAGAGCAACAATTTGTAAACAAGCATGGTAAATCAAACACACTTGGGTTTGATTCCTGCAACCACAAACTGCATACTGAATGACCCTGAGCAAGTCACTTAACATTCTCAGTGGTACCAGGTTGCTCCTGTAAATGGGCAATGTACCCGGTTGGCCTTACCTGATTACCAAAGAGTAAAAATAACAAAAAATCTCAATAACATGTTTTGTGGCATTCAAGAAGGATCTAAAAAGCTTTCAAGAAGGATCTAAAAAACTAAAAGCTGACAAAGATAATTAATATCCTGCTTTCTGAATTGTTGTGTATTACACCACAAACTCAGGAGTCAAGATTGTCCTGAGCACATGTGGAGGTCAGTTATGGAATATGGGATGTTCCTGAAAGGAAAGGTATCCATGGTGATCTTTTCCAAGATACTCCCATCCTGGTCCTGGGATCTGGCGAGGAGCTGTAGTGGAGCATTAGGCAGCAACATGATTGGCTAATGATTAGGTGCAAGAAAGAGGGGTTCATTTTTCCTGGCCAAAGTGAGGGCCTTCTAGGGCAAGGATACAAGGACAGGCTTCACCTCGCCAAGAGGGAGTAGGATATTGTCAGGAGAATGGACAAGTAATGTGGGGTAAACTGTTAAACTAGCTATAGAGTGAGAGACTGTTGCCATAGATTACCAAATGTGGGAAGCAGATGCAGGAGATACAGAAGGATGGACAACAGAAGAGGAAGTGCTAGGAGAGGAGACACTCTGGGACCATAGCAGGGAAACTGTCCTTACTTGCAGCAAAATGAGACTGCTTTACAACCTAAAGTCCTTTGAAGACCCAGATTTAATGACACTCACAGAGACCTGCAGGGGGAAGAAAAATGTCCATCTAACAGGAGAACCAGGTTTGAGGACAACATTGACATTGCTTTCAGTAGTAAGGATGGGGTCCTCTCCAGTGTACATGTCAAGGGACCAGTTAGAAGCAGTGACCTCAAACTGATATTCTTCTACCTGGAGACAGAGAAGACAAGCTGGGTCTCAGCCACCAGGACCTGGAACTTCAAAAAGGAGAACATTGCAAAGATAAGGGACCTGTACCAGGATTCACAAAAAAACATGAAGTGCCATGCAAAAGTTTGTGTGGCACCTTGTGATTGCTAAGGCTGCAAAACCCGCCATTCACAGACAGATAGTGAGTGGCACTATCTGACTGTGAATAGGACTGGACAGAGGCAGTGGTATCACTGATACCACTACCTCTAACTCCCACGCTACAGCCGAACCCCCAGCCAAGCGAATACCTCCACAAGCATAGTGGCAGTGCACTAAATTGGTATTCACTAAGTCAGCCATGCAAATGAGCCCATTGGGCATGCATGGCGCTAACAGGCCATTTGCATGCCCATTATGGACCCATTTGCATAGCCTGAAGCAGGAGGTTAGTGTGCCCCCCCAACGCTGATCGCCATCCCAATAGTTATGACACATATGCCTGGTGGTCTAGTGGTTACCTCCCCGGTCTCCGATCCCTGAAGAAATACCATTTTCCATAGTGTAGTGGTTCCACCCATTCCTGATCATCGATCCCCGAAGAAATAAAATTTTCCATAATGTAGTGGTCCCTCCTTCCCTCCTCCAGGATCATCGATCTCTGAAGAAATAAAATTTTCCATAATGTAGTGGTTCTCTCCCCCCTACCTAATCACCGAGATTTGAAAAAATAACATTTTCCATAGTGTAGTGGCCCCTTCCCCCCTCCCCATTCTCTGATCACTGTCCCGTCATAAAAAATATCTAATCCCTTCTAGTATGGTGAATCCTCTCCCCACCCGATCACCCGTCCAATAGGTATATAGTACTAGAAGAGTTGTGCAGTCATACTTACCCCCTCTCATTCTGATCCCATGTAGAGGACAAGCACCACATTACCCTGGTGATATAGTGGACCCCCAGCCCTATGGGTGTTTCCCACCACCCAACTTCTGCTCCAACCCGATCACCAGTGGGTGACCAACACAGCCTTCCTCTCACCTTCACAGCTGGTTTGGCCACTGAACTGTCAATGACAGTGTACAGTATACACTACAAGCCCATTGGCTGACATTTGTCAACCAGTGGGCTTGTAGTGTATACTGCACTCTTGCCACACAGTTCAGTGGGTGCCAGCCGTGGAGGTCAAGGAGGGCTGTGCTGTCACCCGCTGGGGATCAGGTTGGGGGAGTGGGGTGTTGGTAAACACCCACAGGGCAGGGGGTGGGGGTCTACTGTACCATCAGGGTACTGGAGTGCTTGTCTTCTGCATGGGATCAGAATGTGGGGGTGATGATTGCATGACTCTTCTAGTACTATATAAATACTGGAAGGGTGATTGGATGGGTGGAGCATCCACTGGACTAACGGGGATTAGATTTTCCTACAATGGGACAGAGATCAGAGAACAGGGAGGGGTGAGTGACCATTACACTATGGAAAATGTTATTTCTTAAGGGATAGATGATCAGGGAGGGAGAGGGGCCACTACACAATGGAAAATGTTATTTCTTTGGGGATCAAGGATCAGGGAGGGGGGGAGGGATCACCACACTATGGAAAATGTTATTTATTTGGGGATCGGTGATTGGGAAGGGGGAAGGGAACCACTACACTATGGAAAATGTTATTTCTTCAGGGATCGGTGATCAGGGAGGTGGGAGGCAACCACTACACTATGGAAAAAGTTATTTCTTTCAGTATCGGGGATTGGGGAGGGGGAGGGATCACTACACTATGGAAAATTTTATTTCTTTGGGGATCAGGGAGGGGGAGGGACCACCACACTATGGAAAATATTACTTCTTCAGGGAGTGGTAATTGGAGAGGGGGCAGGGAACCACTACACTATGGAAAATGTTATTTCTTCAGGGATTGGTGATCGGGTTGGGGAAGGGACCACTACACTATAGAAAATGTTATCTCCTCAGGGATCAGTGATTGGGGAAGGGAGGAACCACTACACTGTGGAAAACTGTTTTTATTGCCAGTTGGGTGATCAGGGAATGGTGAGTGGGTGCAGTACCCCACCAGCCACTAGGGTTGTACAGATTACCACTAGGATTTTGTGAGCAGTAATTACTCCAAGCAAGACCCTTTGCAAACGGCCTTGTGTGGTGCAAAACATTGTGAATTGGGCTGTGGGATATGCAGGTCCTTTCCCACTCATTTGCGTTGCTGCCTCCTCCCAACTTTGCCCAGGTGCAAACCCAGTTTGTGGGGCAAACTGGTCTTCATGAATACCATCTTCGGACAAACTGGGTTTGCGGCCAGAGCAATTTTGTTAATCTGGCCCTGGTGTCTTCAATTCTGGAGTAGCTGGATGAGACTGGTAATGCCAGGATTCATGAAAGAAGAAGCTCAAATATGGCAGTAGAGGTCTGTGTTCTTATGAGCAATAAAGGAACAAGCATTTGTCAATGCCGAATGTTTGCTTGCTGGCATTGGCAGTGGCAGTGTAGAAGTTACAGAGCTGCGTAATAGGAATGGCAGTGAAGTATTGAACTGAAGCCAACCCCACCACCACCCTGCAGAGAGTGACAGGCATTGGGATGTGCCTTTGGGTCGTCAGGCATAATGGCCATGCCATTTCACCACACCCCACCCTGCAGACACTGACAAGTGTCACGGTGTGCCTTGGGGTCTTTGGCCCTTATGCGCACCCCATTCCATCAGGAAATACGATGAGATGGGTGTGGTATAGGAGAATGGGGTGAACTTTGGGGCCGAAGAGTCCAAGGCATACCTCGATGCCTCTCACAGGCTGCAGGTTGTGGAATGGTATGAGCATTACAGGCAAGAATCCCAAGTCGCACCCCTGATGCCTGTCATTCTCTACAGGGTTGGGCGTTATGGTTGGAAACCCTAATACCTCAGGCATTCATTGGTATTTTCACTCCAAATTTTCAACATGGTTCTTTTGTGACCCCACCTCATGAACAGTGGCAATATCAGTTTGTTTACCAAGCTGCTTATGCACAGCTAGACAGCATTATTGCACACAAATGCAAAACATTCGAACAGGATGTAAAAATGACAGCTGTACTGTTCATGGGAGGTGTAAAATGGCAATGTTGCAAATCTGCAGTAAAAATATTAAAAACTGGTGAAGTCACGAGCGTGCATAGAAACTGTGCAACGCACACCCGTAATGTAATTAGTTTGGGGATTTTTTAAAGCAGATTGTCAACACAGGCATTTTGGGACCTCTGATCATGAACAGTGCCACTGTGATTTTCTTTACCTGTCCCAAAACAATGATTTCCCACAGCAACCACGCATCTCTGCGCTGAAAGTGTGAAAACACATTTCGGCCATATTGTGAAAAATGACAGCTGTACTGTTCATAAGGAAGTGTGGAAAAATGCCACTGATGAAAATCTGGACTGAAAATATTACAAAGTCATGAACTTACGAGGGTACGTGGAAACTGCGCAATGCTCACTCATAACACAGTCATTTTATGGACTTTTGTCACCAAATTTTCAACATAGCCATTTTAAGACCTCTGCTCATGAACAGTGTAACTGTGATTTTCTTAATCAATCCCAACATTGCTTTCGCACACCGACTGCACCATTGTGCACTACATATGCGAAAACACATTTTGGGCGACATGTGAAAAATGGCAGCTGTACTGTTCATAAGGAAGTGTAATAAAATGGCAATGTTGAAAATCTGGAGTGAAAATATTGAAAATTCGCAAACTTACAAGCGTGCGTAGGAACTGCGCAACGCACGCTCGTAAAACAGTCATTTTTAGGAATTTTTCACCAAATTTTCAACATAGCCATTTTAAGACCTCTGCTCATGAACAGTGTCACTGTGATTTTCTTAATTTGTCCTGTACATTGATTTCGCATCACCTACTGCGCCATTATGCGCTACATGAGGCGGAAACACGTTTTGGGTGAGATGTGAAAATGACAGCTGTACTACTCATAAGAAGGTGTGGTAAAATGGCAATGTTGAAAATCTGGGTGAAAATATTGAAAATTACAAACTTACTGAAGCGTGCGTAGGAACTCGCATAACGACGCTAAATAAAAACAGTCATTTTGGGAATTCTTCCACCAAATTTTCAAAATAGGCTTCTTTAGAGCCCACCTTATGAACACTGGCAGTGTTGTTTCATTCATCAGTCCCGAGAGGTGATTTTGCGCAGTGACTGCGAAATCACCCTTCAGGCCCGAATAACGCCATGACAGTGACAGCATTCATGAGAAGGGGTCCCAAAAACCCCATGTTGAAAATTTGGTGCAAAAATTCCAAAAAATGCCTGAGATATGCAGCAAAGTTGAAAAACCCTATCTATTCCATTATACAGCTTACTGGCATTTCCTCAGTTCGCAGGTCGGCTTTGAAGAGTGCAGATGTGTTCCGGTCTACGAAGATTGTCAGCGCCCGAGGTCCAGGAGTAAGTATGGGGCATGGGGGTGTGGAGGCAGGAGTGCGCAGTGGGTGAGGTGCGGAGTCGTGGGAGGGGGCAGGGAGAAGCGCCGAGGATAGTTTTTATTTGCAGGTTTGTTTTTTATACATGACGATGCAGGACGTTTGTCACGCTGGAGTGGGCTCCCAGTGTGGGCACAAGGATGGCTGGTTGGGGGCGTGGAGCCGACGGGAATTCACTTCATTGGCCATAGATCTGTTGCCACGCTTGGGTGGGCTCATGCGCGGCACCCTGTACCTGCGGGGGGGAGGACAGTGGAGCCGACGGGGATTAGGCACCCCCCATCAGCTATACAGTGTGTGCGTGGGGGGGGCAGCACGCAGTATGCATGTATGTGTGTGTGTGTGTATAGGGGGAGCGCGCATGAGCAGGCGATATCTTATCGCTGCTAACTGAAACGTAGCTCCCCCTTTCAACTGTACTCCACTGCATTTTGGAGCTGTCATAGACAGTTCCAGCAGGCATTGGAGAACTGTGGCCGTGCCTGCAACACACTGCCTGAATTGGAAGAGGGCTGCCACACCTCCAAAAACTCGGATGATGACACTATGTTTCTTGCAAATGTGTGCAAGCAAACATAAAAATGGACAAGAAGTGGTCCAGCTGGTTCAACAGGGATGTAAGATACAGTAACTGATCCTGAACAAGAAATAGTCTGTAACTGCTTGCCTCCAGGTCAGAGAGGAGTACAGCACAGCACAGAGTGACTACAACAATAAAATTAGGAATGTCAAGAAGGGCCTTCAAACCTGGACATCAATAGATGCTGCAGACAACACCAAAGCCTCTTTGTAGTATATACTGTAAATGGAAGGAGGATGGTGAAATGTAGAATTGTGCTCTTGAAAACAGGAAGGAACCTATGAGACAGACCTGTGCAATGACTGAGATGCTGAATTAATATTTCACTTAAGTGTTCATCCAGGGCCCTGCGGGAGAAAGGTGCTCAGTGAGAGGACCTATGGTATCAGAAAAAGTTATAATGCAGCCTGTGGACATCACAACCAGACTGGCAGCTGACTATCTGGTGAAGATCAAGCCAGGTAAGTCCCAAGAGGCAGACAGAATATATACAAGGATGATAGTGGAACTAATGAAACAATAGGCTGTGCTGCATTCAGTGATCTTATCTATATCGATCTTTCCAAGGCTTTTGATACTGTTAATCACTGTATACTCATAAACTCCCTCCTCTCTGTTGGCGTATCCCACGAGGCCACTGGCTGGTTCTCCAACTACCTCCATGGATGTACCCAGCAAGTGAAGATAAATAACACTATCTACAAACCTCCTTGTCCTGTCGTGGTGTCCCTCAAGGGTCCATCCTCTTCTCACTATACTTAAACACACTCTCTAAGACCACCACTGGGCATCTTCTCCTTTATGCAGATAATGCTATAATCTTTAGTCGACATCCTGACCCTATCCATCTCCAAAAGTTCTTACAGGACTCCTTCACAGAAATAGAATCTTGGTTCACCTCCCACAAGGTTATCCTCAACTATAAAAAAAACAAAGGTTATGCTATTTACCCACCATCAACATAAACACAATGCGGCCATCCTATATATACAGTACAAAATTCCCAGGGAACCATGTTAGAACCAGTTACCAGTTTCAAATATCTAGGGGTCACCCTTGACTTGGCCCTCACCTTCGGTGAGCACATAGCATTGGCATGCTCTGCAATTACCATCAGAATTGGTCTCCTGCATAGGCTTAGACCATGTCTCCCTCCTGATACTCTCTGTTTAGCCAGCTCTAGCTCCATCCTCTCCCTGGTAGACTATGGCATCATTATCTATGGCGCCCCCTCTGACACTGCCCTGTCCAGCATTAAACACACCTTCAATAAGGCCTGCCAGCTGGCTACAGGCAGTGATCAGCTCACACATACCTGTGACCTCTACCAGCTGTTGTCATGGCTCAACTTCCAGTGGTGTTTTGTCTATCAGACCTGCTTATCGACCAAAAAAATCCAACTGGGCATAGCCCCCCCTGGCAGTCTCTCACTCCTCCAGCTGAATCTGCCGATATGGGCCACAAGACACTCTGACACTTCTACCTTCCATGTCCCTTTTGTAAAGACAAGTGCTGGACAAGGTCCTTTCAATAAAGGGCTCCACTCTCAATTAACTCCAATCCCTGGTCTTACCCTATCCATCTCAAGGCTGGCACCATTTAAATCTGAGCTGTGTGACCACCTCATGACCAGCTCAAACTGTGATTGCAGATAACTCCCCAACAAGTTTAGAGCCCCCCTGTTGAATATGCTCTCTGATTCAAATGTATGAGTTAACCATTTACACCTCTGGTGCTGCTCTATGTAAATATTTGCATACTGTTGTCTCTGTATCTAATCTCTGTATTTGTTAATCCATGTATCTGTCTTTATTCTCTGTATGACGTGGAGCCTTTGTAAACGAGTCCCTGACTCAAAGGGTTATAATTCCTAGACTTTAATTAAATAAATAAAAAAATTAAATAAAATTAGTTTATTGAGACAGGTGTGGTGCCAGAGGACTAGAAAGTCTTCAGTGTGATCCCCATCTTTAAAAAGCATTGAGGTCAGACCAAGGCAACTACTGTACATGCTGGTCAGCCTGATATCTGTGCTGGGTAAGGTCATGAAAGCTATGTTCAAGGATAGACTAGTAGAGCACTTGGTAGAGGCCCAGTTTCTTTCCCCCTCTTAGCAGATCCTTATAATGGACAGATTATGCCAAACCAAACTGATTACTTTATGTACACATCTGATGTACTCACTTGTACACGCATGCTGCACCTTTGTCTATTAATGTCTTTCAAGTGTTTTTTTTTGCTGTGCTATTACTTTGTGTGACTTCCTTCTGTTCCCCTTCCTCCAGAATCTATCTGCAAATGGGCTGCTAACAGCTCAGCACACTTTTCTTGGTAAAAAAGTACAGCTACCTAAATAAATAACTAGGGGATACAGTGGAGCTAGACAGGATGCAATGCACTACCTTCCAGTAAATTACACATCACAAAATACTGCATGGCAAAATGGTTTAATTGTCATGGAATTACACTGTTCCGTGCAGCATACTGCAACGTTCTGCAGTAACCCTGCAAGGTACTGGACTGCATCCTGGCTGGATCTGCTGTAGCTTTGTAAAAAAGCAGTTTGACCTTCTTTAATGTACTGTATAGCTGAAATTTAAGCTGACTTTGATCAAAAACTAGCATTGTTAAATATGTGTTAAAACACAATGTATTAATGGAAATATTGTATCTGATGGTCTCAGCTAGTAATGATCACGGGTGATAAATATTACATTTTCAATTTTTTCATGATACATTTTTATTTATTTGTTATTTATTTAGCTTTTATTGACCAGGAAAGGAGGACTAGACAATTCTGCCTATTTTCAGCCTTGTCCCAGGGAAGGGGGATACAGATGGATGCCAACTGATATTGAACCAGATTAAGCTGTTGGTGGTATTTTTAGTGAATGGGAGGAAATTTGGCCCGGACACTGGGGATATTCCCCTACTCTTTTCGGTGGGTGGCGCTGTGGAGTCGGAAGGAGGTGTTTGTGCTCAGATGAACGCTGACTCTGTTGGAGGACAAATGCCTGCACGATAGGTGCTGCATGCAGTGAGTGAGGGTAATGGTATGGCTGGAATGCACCATAGCGGTGGCCAGCACATCGTACTGAATCCTCACAGCAGGAAATTTTGCTTACGGTGTGGATGTAACCAATAGTGGTAAGCCGATGGAAGTTCCAACTGTACAGATGGATTCTGAGACACAGCAGGCATCTCTTAAAGTGGAGCTGGCTGTGGGAGCTGACCTGACCAAATTAGTTCAAGGACCGCAAGAGTTGGCATCACTCTTGGCAGAGAAGCGGAGACTATTCAAGATTGCTGAGGAAGAATTCCGGAAGGCCCAGTTACTGGCTGAGGAGGATTTCAAGAAACGGAAATGGCCCGAGGTAGATTCCCCTTCAGGAATATCAGGTACTGGTGCAAAAATATTGAAAACCCTCATCCCACTTCTGGTGACTCTGTATCCCTACCCCAGACCCAGACCGCCCGTGAGGTATTACAACCACTGCATGGTCCCCACACGGCCCCTACAGAAGCAGGATGGATTCAGACCATAACTGGTGAATGGTTTTGGACCTTACTATCCCTCTTCCTGGGGTATCTGAGGCAGGTGAGACGCTTGAAACAATGACTGCCATAGACACAACAGTTTTACAATGAGACAGCGTAATTATACAGGAGACCAGCTGCCCCATTCTGCTGAGGTGCTTCCTGATCCCTGTATAATGCCACAAATTTCTAATATGGTAACCCAGGCCCAAGATAATTTGCAGACTGGAATTCCATCACAAAGCCCTACTTATTCACCACCTGACATATCAATTGTAGTCCCGGATGCTATGGATGGCGTGCAGGATCCCCAGGTGGATATGAACCCTGGTGTGGCACATAATATACAGGGTCCTGTAAATCCACACACTCCTGTTGTTACTTTTGCTAGTTTGTTTTAGAAGCTAGTTGCTCTTGCAAAGAGACAGAATGCAGTATGCCTCAGGTTTTTAGGGCCTACAGATAACATGCCAGACAAGTTTTATGTGGGCAAAGTATTAATCAAGCAGATGTTGGGTTTTTCACCTAGTGAAGTCTATGCACTTATCCACACTCCTGGGGATAACACATATGATATAAGTTTTTGAACTCCTGATATGTTGAATAGATTCTGGATGAAATATGCTGTCTTATAAACAAATCCAGCTTGGACACATTTCCAGGTGATCCCCCCTTACTAAACAATCCATTAATAATAATGATAATAATAATCTTTATTTATAATGCACCTTTCAAAATCAAGGCACAGTACATATTTAAAATAAATTCACAAGAAAACATCATGATAAAATAGCTAAAACAAGTTCACTCAATCCTTGTCGACACCATCCCCATATGCCTTATTCCATAAAAAAAGACTTCAATGCTTGTTTAAAGTAATTACAGTACTATTTCGGAATGAAGAGGCAAATGTGGAAGACATTACTTGTTGGATAGAATGTAAATGTAAAATTCAGGGTAATCCAGAGCCGGTACTGGACACAGAAGGCTTCTGGAAGGGAGGGGTGGAGGTACAAGGTTAATTTAACTCAAACTGATGAAGGATTGCAATATCTTCCTAGTTGTTTTTACTTGGGTCGGGATAAAGGATTTATTTTTTATCTAGGCCAGCCATATCATTGTTACAAGTGTGGTTCTCCTCGACACCTAAGCAGAACGTGTGATGTGATGAAATGTGTACAGAGTGGTGAATTAGGACATGTGACAGCTGATTGTCACCATCCCGTTAAGTGTTCTTTATGTGAAGAAGCGCATGCATTTACAGAGTACCCTTGGGCGGCTCAAAATAAAAACAGCGATTTTGTTGTGCAACACTTCTTCTTGAATATGGCAGTGCATGCCGCTCAAAGGCAGAGACCTCCACCTCCCCCAATAGGAAGGCCCCCAATGTCGGTACAGTCAGAACAGTCGGATCCCCCGGTGATTGTCACGAACATTCCCCAACAGGAAATAAGTGTTACTTAGTCTGATGTTGCTGACCCGACTGGAATAATTGAAGAGATTCCATTAGTGAACACTGATGTACCCATAAACACGATGCCCCCGTTACCCCTGGAGGAGGTCTTTACAGTCATCACAAACAGACATAGTAGTTTGAGACCTAGAAATACTGGGAAAATATGATAGAAAATGCCATTCCCAGTACAAAATTCATATCAAGTTCTACATGAAGATGGAGGCACAGAATCAGTATCTGCCTCAGTACATTCCTCACAACCTGAAGGGGCTTCTGATACGGAGCAAACTTCATAACTGCCGGATACAGTCAAAGAAAATAACTTACGTTTAGGGTCTAGGAAATAGAAAAAAAAAAATTATGGATGCTCAGTTTCCAGGGTCCAGCAATTTCTATAGAGCATTATGGAGAATAATAGCGGCTGGTTATGTATGCTCCTTTGCTGTATGATTGGGTTTTATGAATTATCATTGGCATCCCTGAATGTCAATAGCATTCAGTCAGATAGGAAGAGAGTTTTGACTGAGTCATTATTTGCAGCAGGGGAACAGGATATTGTTTTTTTGCAAGACACGTTTACACACTAAGGTGGAAATGGAACAGGCAATTGCTGGATGGCAATGGGGGGTTTACATATTGGTCGCTCGGTGAAGATGTGTGTAGTGGTGTGGGAACTGTGATTAATAATCAAGCAGCTCAGAAGGTACAACTTATTGATATTATCCTGGGTAAAGTGTTGTTATTAGATTTAATTATCAGTAGTATGCATTGCCACTTCATTAATGTATATGCTCCTCAATTAAAATCCGCTAGAATTGATGTCTTTCGTGCAATCCAACCTTTTTATTTACGTCTCAATACGTTTTTGGGTGATGATTTTAATTGTAGTCATTACAGAACGGATAGAGGCCTTGCTACTACAAAACTATATCGTGATACCAATTGTCTTAATGATCTCATTTCACAGACTGGGTTGATTGATGTTTCAGCCTTAACCGGGACACCACAGAAAATTTTTTTTCAAGTTACCAAAGCTACAAGGATTGATAATTGGTTCCTGTCTGACTCCTTGAAGGTTGTAACGTCTAGTACTACCCCAGTAGCCCTCTGATCATGCACTTATTGAGGTTACAGTTGCTAGTCATGATACTTTGCACCATGGACCAGGGTAGTGGTGATTAAATTTAGAGCTTCTAACTTTACCATCAGTAGAAAAAGGTTTTATGGCCCTTCTTGAAGCTAGGAAATCAGTTTTATGTCTTTATGATACCCACAGAAGTGGTGGGAGATGCTAAAGATGTCATCAAGAGATATTTCCAAATTATTGGTAAAATTAATGGCAGACATAAATCTAGTATATACCAGGAGTATAGGATACATTTCTTGGAGCTACACTTTTAGCAGCTCAAGGGAATAGAAGTGTCCTTTCAGAATTAGATAATGTGAGAAATTTGATGAATGCTGCCAACTATTCTCGGTTTAAAACATTAGATCTTGGACGCAAGTTTGGTTCACAGGGTAGTAAAGCTTTTATGAACCAGTATCAAATCTGTGTACATCAAAGGAGGTTAAAGTATATGGCAACTATTCATGATCAGACTGGGAATTTGTGTACAATCAAAGCTGATGTGATGCGAGTTATGGATGAACATGCTGGTACTTTTTTTGGCCCATTGAATGTTGCAACAGATATTAACTTGGCTTGGTTAAATCAGAATGAACTTCCCCAACTCTCTGTACATGATAGTGAGATTTTAGTGGCTCGAGTCATACCATCTGAGGTTTCCACTGTATTGTTACAGACTAAAGCAGGTACTTCTCCAGGGAAGGATGGGATCCCTATATAATTTATATGCATATATTTAAGGTCTTATTAAAGGAATTTGTGGGGCTCTTAAATGAAATTTTGGACAGTGGGATCTTACCTATTAGTATGAATGAAGGTTTAGTTGTTTTTATGTATAAAAAGGGAAATTGGGAAGATCTAAATAATTGGCGCCCGATAACATTGCTTAATACAGATGTTAAAATCCTTACCAAATTACTTAATAACAGATTATTACTGTATTCGAACTATTTACTTCATTCTGCACAGACATGTTCGATACTGGATAGAAAGATAACAGATGGCCTGATTCTCCTCATGAGAGATAATGCAAAGAATTCGGCAGGAGAACTTACTGGACTGCTTTTTAGTCTGAACCAAGCCAGGGCCTTTGATAATGTGAGTCACACTTACCTTTGGGATTGTTTGGCATTGTATGGAATATTGCCTCTCTTTATTCATTGGATAAAGATATGTTTTGATAAAGCAATGGCTCAGGTGTACTGTAATGTTTGGTTGGGGAGACAGTGTGCTATCAAGCGTGGGGTTTGGCAAGGCTGCCCTTTGAACACACTGCTGTACTTATTCACCATTGATCTGCTAATAAGATGTGTGTATTATTCTATAGATATCAAGCAGTGATCCAAAAATTAAGTGTATTGCTTATGCCGATGATATTTGTTTCATTACAGGTGATTTACCCTCTGCATTGCATTTGGACAAAGTTTTGCAGGATTTCATGTAGTATACTGGTGCAAGAATAAATTATGGGAAATGTCATTGTATCCCACTTAGTCTGGAGGACATACATGTTACACATATAATTGACATTCCTGTTGTAAGAGGAACATTTATGATTTTGGGATTATTGTTTGGGGCAGGAGACTTGGTATTTTAAATTGGTCAGAGAAACTTCAAGCAGCCCAGGCCAAGGTCGCTGTGGAATACATGGTGCTTATCTAAACTGAAGAAGGATGTAATGATTAAAACTTTTTTTTTGCCACTATTCTTACATTTAAGTATAGTCTTTAGTTTGCCTCAAATCTGAAACTCGGATGTATAGTTATTTTTTTCTGGTATACGGGGCAACAGGTTAAATCCCATAAAATGTTGTATATTATTGAGCGAAGGAAACAGGAGGCTTAAAGATGGTACAGCTAATTGTGTTTTTTTGATGTTTCTTTATTCTAATTTAAAACCTCTATTATCATTTGGTAATAAGCGTTGGATGCCTTGGGTATTAGATTCCTTGGGCACTCTCTTTTCAGCATGGCCTGACATGATGGCCATGTCCAATAAACAGCTATTTTACAGTTGCCTACTGTTTTGAGATCTTGTTTTAGTAAGATTAAACTATGGGGTATTGCAAAATAGCATGTTTTAATTTTAGCAGGAAAGAGCTCTATGGTTGTTTGATCCAAAAATATTTTCAGGATTCAGCTTTTTTTGATACCTATTCTTTTCAACATTTGCAGTCGATAGGTTATATGTTAACTTCACCATGTATCCCGATTTTTATGTGGGATGTTTTATGGTTATCTTTATATGGTAAATTGAACGTAAGGGGAAATTTAAAACATAGACAGATTTCTGAATGGTATTGCCCTAGAGATTCCTGTCCTGCTGTAATTAAGATTATGGAACATTTGTTTCTTGATTGTCCTTTTGTACAGAGGTTTTGGCGTACTCTGTGAAATAGCTGGCTTACGTCCCCATTTTTTCATATGACTCTAGAAATCTTATGCTTAGGTATTCTACCATTCTTATGGATGAAACATGACAAAACTACAATGTGGTTATTTTGGTTTGTTTTAAGTATCATATTTAGTATGTACATTGTAGGTTAACAATTCAACAACTTCAATTGATGCCCTGAAGATTTGTTTTCTATGATTAAAATTCAATCCAGAGTATTAAAGATCAAGACTTAGTACAGTGTGCACCCCTTTTTCTCTCAAGGTGGGGTTCGGTTGATAGTTCATTTGACAGCAGTACTGTCCTTTTACGTGTTTCTAAGTAGTAGGTTACTGCATTTATTTTTACTGACTGTACAAACTGATGTCTTCAATTTGTGTGGCATTATGAAATTATTTGATCTGTTCTTTAGATTAGGAATATAAATTCCTACCCTTTTAGCGGAGGTGTATATAGTGTGTTAGAAAATTAATGCTGAAGGTATGATGAAATACTAACTTGCTGTTTACATTTCGATTGGTGAAAAATAACGCTACTATCTAGGTGTTTACTTGTATGGTTTGAATACTTACTTTGTGTAAGATTTCTGAATGAAATATTTAATTAATGTTTTTCTTTTTTTTTGTATTTTGATTTGCTGTGATGCATCATTTTTATGTATGTATGTTACTTTCCAGTTTTGAATAAATAATTCCCAAACTCTGTGGTAGGGGGCACTATGACTGGTGCTGCAATGAGTAGTCCTCTGGAGTCAGCAAGCAGGATGGGTGTGGAAGGGACTGGGGAGCGGGCCTCCTCCCCGGTCTCGAGAATCCAAAAGGCTGCAACTATGACTGAAGATGGATTTGTTCTGGCTAGTAAAGAGCTAGCTGAGAATGAGGAATTTGACTTACCAAAGGAGTTGGAGGAAACGATGGAAATGGACCATGAAGAGGAAGAACAAAAGAGTACACTGCCAATGGAGGAACTATGGAAATGCCTGCAGGAAGAGGAACAGCGTTTTGAGTGGAAGAGGAATCAGTTGCAGCAGGAGCTGTTGCACAGAGGAGCAGTAAAATCAACGGATTGCCTGGTGCATGGGGAAAAGGAGTCAGGCTGCAGTAATCAGATGCAAGGACCAGTGAAAGGACCGAGGATAGAAGGAATAGTGGTCTCAAGCTCTTCAGAGCCATAGGTAACTAAGGGAAACATTACAGTGGTTCTGGGTGGGAACAGGGAAGGGAGAATTGAATGTAGTGGGAAGAGGAATGAAAGTGAGGTGGCAGTAACAAGGAACAAGTAAGGTGAAGATTCTCAGACAGAGACACAAGCAATGTCAGCCCAAGTAGCTTTGGAGGGGCAGAGAGAATCACCAGTACTTAAGCAAAGAAGTATTAGCTTCACAATAGGCACAGCAGCAGGTAACATTGGAAAAAAATGCTAACAAAAAGTGGAGGAGTAAAGTTGGAAAAAAGGAAAATTGATAGTATGCCCAGGGCCACAGGCTCAGAATGCTTCAATTTATGCTGGTATGCTGGCACAGTGGCAAGGCATCTGTCTGTGGCACTGACATCCCAGGTTAGGAGATGGACCAGAGAGTTGGAGGACAGCCAGCCAGGGAGAGAGGATTGAGTGTCCCATGGACTGCTCTTCTTTTCCGGGAGGGAGGGGGTAGTGTGTCCTGCACATTGAAGACCCCTGGCAGAGGCTGGAGATCCAGCGTGGCGGCACCTCACATTTTGGGGGGCAGGGCAGATGCTGGTGTCATTGCATGTCCCCAATCCCAGGAGGAAAATAGCACAAAAAAAGGTACAAATGATGGTCCTTGCCCTGCCGCCTCCTCGTCAGACCATAGTCCACCAGGTGGGGAGTTTCTCCCGTGATCTCAGCCTAGGGGGCAAGCCAGGCTTTGTGGACCCATGTTCCCATAGGGGGTCTCCCCCAGCAGCCCCATCCAGGGGAAGCCTGGAAGCTAAAGGGAGCAATTGTGGGATGAGGGACTGGAAAAACACACACACAAACAAACAGAATGTTCCAATTTGCAGAATCAACTGCAGGACTTTCTTGCACCCACTCCAGGGTGGGTGCAAGAAGCACTGAAGAAAGCAGAATGGGTTAAAAATTGGATGGAATTGGCTGGGGTGCTAACCTCCATGCCACATTGGGGGGGGGGGTGACATATCCACACAAAAGGACATGGAGGATGTTTCATCCTCAGAAACCACACAAGAGTCTTCCCAAATTACTCCAGGGCAGCAAACTGAAAATAAGGAGATACAGTTATCTAGATGGGAATGTGCTAGTACAGACATGGTACAAGAAATATGGAATCTGGAAGGGGATATTACTAGGAAGAAGGTGGATGGCACAAGGAAAAGAGCTGAAGATGTGTCTGCTACTGTAGAAATGGCTGAAACTACAATAAGTGTGAATATCGCACCTCAACCCACTCAAGCAGAAACTGCAGATTCAGGGCATGGGGGAGTAATGGACCCAACTGTATGGAATACAAATGTAAGGGAATGTTTATTCCCAGAAACTGTCAGATTGGCATCAGAACCAGCAGTTAGGAGAAGTGCAGTATGTCTCAAGTACAGGGGTAGTATGGAAGATATCCCAGATAGGTTATTTATGGGGAGAGCTTTACTAAAGAATAGTATGAAGTACTACTCATAAAATTTATGCTTTGATTCATATGTCAGGGGATACTACCTATGACATTAGTTTTAAACACTTTGCAGGACTGGAAAGGTTTTGGGAACAATATCAGTTGCTCAAAAACACTGCTATTTGGAAACCCTTTTTTGCTATCCCTCTTACAAAACCAGCGTACAAAAAAAACCCAGTACTGTTTCAAAATGAGGGGTGAATGTGGCGGATATCACATATTGGATGAAACAACATTGTACAGTCAATGGTTATCCTGAACCAATTTTGGGTCAGGAGCATCTTTGCAGAAGTTGGTAATTTAAGCAATGTACTGTATGTGAGAAACAAAAATGTGGTTTGTGCGGTGAAGTGGGCACATAGTGCACAATGTATATTTTGCATATGTTTTCACTAGAATTTAATATGCATACCAACATACTGAGTTTCAGTTTCAGTTTATTGAGGTAGTCATTTGAATCCTGTGAAAAGATGTCATACTTACCGCCATGGAAACAAGGACAGTTAGATATGTTACATCCTTTAGGGTATCTGTTTGCAAATTTATTTTTAACTAATGTAAAAGCACTGGTGTTATGGGAGGCTAGACTGGTTTGTAGAGCAATGCAGCATTGGGAGTAGGATTTTTTCACTGCATGGGGAAGGGAAAAGTGGCATACTACAGAAAATGCACTAACAAAATACATATAAACCTGTCTAAAGTATATTAGGTGGAGGAATATAAATTAAACTGGATTAATGGAGTAAATAGAAAACAATTTTATGCTACTATCATAGAAAAAAGTTATTATAAAGAGCCAGTGTTTTTAGTAGACATAAAAATAAATAGTACCCTGCTATTGGAAAGTATGTTAGAAAAGAGGATACTGCCAAAATAGAAAGGCACAATTTGGATATGTGGATATGAAAAGTAAAATGTAAGGGGAAATCATAAACATAAGCCAAAAGATGAAAGACTGTGTTTAGAAATAGGGTATGGAGATCAGATTGAAATATTGAAGCATTCATTTTTGAATGCCCATATATCCAAGGGATATGGAAGCTCTTAGATGCATTTGCTGTGGCACAGTGTTATGGCTGTGGACCCTGGTGTAGAAGGTACAGGGTTCAAGTACAGCGGTGGGAGACTCCAAAACATCAGCTGGCAGGCAATAATCCCCAGGGAGAGGTGCCATGGGCGGTGGGTGGCAGACAGAAAACAAGGTGCATGGTAGTGACTCCTAGTGGTAGCTGAGAGAGATCGCAGAGTGAGTGGGGGGAATAGTGTCCTGGAAGGGGGTCAAGGGGGCAGAAGATAAAGTGGGTTTGGATAGGGAGTAGTGGAGTGTGGGATGAGCTAGATTAGTGACAAGGTAGAGGGAATGTGTATAGGGCAGAGGAGGGACCTTTGACAGGAGGAGGAAGAGAAGCCTTCTGGTGGCAGGTCTATATAACCTGCAGGTGGGAAAGAGGGGACTTAGTTTCTTGTCAGCAGGAAGTCACATGACCTATAAATGCAGAACTGAGCTTGGGTGGGAGGGTGGCTGGGCAGTCGACGCACAGTGTTGATGGGGTAACACCCCCAGCAAGGGGGAGAACTGAGTATTACCTCTTGAACCCTACCGATGATGTCCCAGGCTGACTGATGCTGCAGGCAGCTTCTGTGTGTATGGGGGGGGGAGAGAGAGAATTGCAGGGTGGGTGGCTTATAAGGGAGAAACAAACAAGAGGCCTATTAGTATGCAGCGGGAGGTTGTGGGCTGTTGTGCTGGAGCACAATGCTCAGGCCCCTACTGTGCATGCACCAACCCTGTGGAATCTATCGGGATAGAGAGACAAGATGGTAATACACATTAGCACAGAAACAACAATGCCAGAGCTCAGCAAGAACAGCAGACTTAAACAGGTACAATAGCAGGCAGAAATGTGATTGCTAGGCAGGTAAATACAGTCGCTAGTTAAACAGGGCTAAATCCAAACAATAGAGCTGTTTGAAACAGTGCATACAGTCCCTTAAAGCACCTGGAATGCTGAGCAAACTCCTGTGCTGGTGACTGCAAACTGCACCTGACAAGTGCCTATGGCTGCCGCCACACCCCACTAGTGTGTCTCTCTTCCATACCATGTTAACCCTGTTACCAGACCTCTGTCTGGCATTTTTGCCACAGTATTGAATGTCTAAAACTTTATGTAACTGCCTGTAACCCAGTCTTATACTGTTATTCAATGTCTTGTTTGAATTGTACCTCATCTGACATGGAACCTTTGTAAAAGAGCCTTGGCTCAAAGGTACTTGTAATCCTAAATTCAAATAAAAATAAATAAAAGATCACTTGCTGCGTGGGAGACTTCGTAAAGCCACCATGCTTTGTCCCTGAAGCAACACAAGACGATGAGGTTGGCTGTGTTCCAGGGGTGGTGGTGGTAGCATTTTACCCTTGCTTTCCTTAGGGGAGCATGCATGTCCCAGATTCTCTAGAAAATACTGCAGAACTGAGATAGGGCAAGGTCAACGTCAGATGCAGAAAGCACAGGTAGCCAGTCTCGTTAGCAAGGTCTTGAAGTAAGGCAGGGACATTGAGGCTGTGTAGGGAGCGGGACCAGATGAATTTGGGAAGGGAGAGTGGTGAATGGATTTTGTGGACACAATGAATGATGCAGTCATCACTGTGGGTGTCAGAGAATATACCTGAGGCAGAGATACAGTGGGATGGGAAGATAGAATCCAGTCCAGAAGGGTGTGGTTTTGGGACAGGTGGTTTAGGCGAGTGGGTTCGCATATTAGCTGGGAAAGATTTGGGGATTTGAGACTTAGGATGGTGGGTTTAGTGGAGGGGGAGAGCCAGTCAAGATTGAAATCACCTAGTAGCATGAGCTCGCCGTTGGATGTTTTGGTGGAGATTGAAGAGATGGCCTTGATGACGGAGTCGGGCGAGGTCATTGGTGGGGCATATAGGGCCCCAATGTAGAGGTGGGCAAGGAGGGGAAGGATAGGTGCACAACAATTGATTCATGGGAAGAAGGACAAGATTCATTGAAGATGATAGAGCATGAGAAAGAATGCCTAACATATAGTGCCACACCCCCACCTTGCTTGCCTTGGTCCTGGCAGAATAAGTTGTAGTCAAGAATGGCAAGAGATGACTTAGGGATTTTAGAGGATAGACAGGATTCCATGATGCAGAGTATGTCAGGGTGGTACTGGGTGACCCAAACTGTTAGGGCATCCATTTTGGGGAAGAGAATGTGGAGAAATCTTCCATGGATTGCAGACAGTGATGTTCCAATAACATAACTTAATCTATATAACAAGAATATATAAATTTTGATGGTCTCTTTTTTATTTTTTCTTGCGCGCATGTGCAAGAAACATGTTGCAGCAGCTTAGGAGAGAAGCGGGTTGTGGAGGTGCGGTACTGTTGCAGCCAATGCCACCATTAGTTTTGCAGGCTTGGCCCTGTGTCGCCAATGCAACGGAATGCTGTTGGTGACACTAGTTTGCAAGCGTGCCACTAACTTGAAACAATTTGGCCACTGCATTCCGGGAGAGGCTCGTCATTGCAGCATCAGCTTCTCATTCCAGCCTTGTTCGCTTATGCAGTTTGCCAACAGAAGCTGATGCTGCGATGCTGGGCGGAACCTGATTGTTGTGGAAAATTGGCTTTTTCGACAGTATGTTTGTCAGACGTGAGGTGAGATAGTGTGGACTCCTGTCTGGATTGCCTGCCTGGACCGGTGATCGGTCCAATCCGTGGAGAAGAGCTGCCTGTGGAGAAAGCAACAGACTTGGTGGTACTACACTGGGGCACACCAGGGCACATGCCCTGGTCAAAAAATGCTGTGCCCCAGTGTTCTGACTATGAAGTCTCTTTTTGTTTTGCTCTTCTCCAAGGCAAGTTGTGCTACCTTCAGAATCGTTTGACGACTCCTGCCTCCCCAGAGTCCCCCCGTGGCCGCTGTCTACCTGCCTGCAAGTTGTTAGTGCAGCCAGTGCTGCCCACCTGTACTGCAAGGTCCTGATCCCAACTCCTGCCCTGCTCCCCCCCTCACTGGGCTGTCCTGTGTGCTACTGCAGAAGTCCTGACCTTGGGGTGGCCTTTTTCTGTAGTATTGTGGAGTCGGGTCGGACTTCTGTAGATATAACATGCTGCTGGCCTGATGCTGCTGTGACTCTGAGACTGTGGAGCCAATCGGGTGTGCTGCCACAAAGGTAAGGGCAAGGACAGTTTTTGCCACCTCCGCGTGACTCTGCAGCCACCTACAGTATTCTGTTTTTGGACTGGTGGACCGTGATTGCTTGCTTACACCACCGGCGGTGGCAACACAACGATTGTAATCCAGGCGGTGGTCCTTCCAATTCCTACGGACTAAACCCTCACATGAACACCAGGTGGCCGTGGCTCTCACCCCCCCTCCAATGCAGAATGCCTCAGTGTGTGGTTGTTGGTCAATTGCTCTCTTGCTGTAGTCTGCTCAACAGCCACTAACAAAACTGTGCCTGCTATGCGCGATGGTGATGTGGCGACAACTCACTGCTAAGCCCCAACCCGTCAACCCTTCCAAGACACAAGTCTCAACTCCCAAGTTGCAGGCAACAAATTGAAGCAGGCTTGTATAGCCTGCATTTTTATTGCCTTGGTTGTGTCTGTGTAGGACTGGAGTAGTGACAAGGAAGACAAGAGACACCGAGGTGAGCACTGCAGCAGCAGCCTAGCCCAGCCCAGTGAGTAGCCACTACTGCTCAGCAGCCAACCAGTAGCTAGCTGTATATCTCTAGTCTGCAGCACTCTTGACTACAGTCTGCAGCACAGAGGGAGCCCAGCCCACCCCCTCGACCCAGCCCAAGGATGAAGAGGAGGCCCAGGAGAAGCTGCTGCCTGCCTGCAGAATTTGAATCTGAGAGACAGACAGGGTCCTGAGTCTGCTTGTGCTAGCTAGTGCCTGGCTTGAGGGAAGAGGCAGTATAGCGCAGTGGTCTAAGGCTCTGAGCTGCAAATCTGGTGACATCTAGCAGACCAGACCGGGTTTGAATCCCACAGCTTCCACTTGCATACTGTGTGACCCTGAGCAAGTCACTTAACCTCCTCATGCTCCCAGGTCGCTCCTGTAAAAAAGCTTTCAGCTTAGTGTGCTATACCTGGTTAAACAACTAAATAAAAAAAAAAAAAGTGGGTATATGCTGTCTATGTCAGTGTACTGGGGCAGAGGAAGGGGGCTTAAAGGAGAGAACACACACAGCGCCCTGGCACAGTAACTGTTCGGGAGGTGGTGAGTAGTGGTTGTGGTAGTGGATACTTTTGCTGGAAAGGGGTAGGCTGGATGACCCTGCTTCTTTTGGTGGTAGGGATCATGTCATTGCTTTGCCTGGTGGCTCGGCGTGGGGTTGGGGGAAGGAATGGCACTGCTCCATCTCACTTTGGTCTAGGGGTGATATGGACCTGCTGCTTCTGGCTTGGGTGGGGGGTGGCCCTGCTTTTTCTGGCTCTGGGTCCCAGGTCTCACTGGGATGGGGATGGTCCTTCTTTTCTGGTCTATGGGAGTGGTCCTGCTTCTCCCACTTTCCTGGCTCGGGGGGGGGTGGAGAGGACCCTGCTTCTCCTGACTTGGGAGAGTGTGGCTGAGCAAAAGTAGGCACATACTCCCCTGAGCCAGGAGAAGTAGGGTCACCCCCTAGTCCACCCAAGCCAGGAAAAGCAGGACAATCCCCTTTCCTACTTGAGCCTGGAGAAGCAGGGTCATCCTCCCCTGAGCTGCTTCTTGTGGCTCTGGGGGGGGGTGTAGGGCTTGTTTCTCCTAGCTCGGAGGAGCTCTGCGGGGGGGGTGTGGCCTGCTTCTCCTGTCAGAGGGCTTGTCATTGATGTTATTAATAATCTTACACTTATTTCTGGACACACAACACTTAAATCATTGCACTAACTTGAAAGAAACATTCTTTAACACAGACTATATGGGGCACACTATATTATTCTTTAATATAAGAAAGTGCGACACATTATGCCCATTTGCTATGAACATTGAAGTCCAGTACTATGATTTTTAATGCTGACTGAATGAGAGGTGTGATCAGAAATGTATACTATCAATCTCTTAATACATCCATAGTAGGTAGCAGGGCTTGCAAGTAAGTTTTTTGCCACTATTGTGCAGGGCTCATTACTAGGGCAGTTGCGCATGGTCCGAATAGTATTTCCCAAATACCACGAATAGTAGGCTTGCCGAATATTCGGATGGACACATTCCGAATAGTTCACTATTCGGCTACTATTAGGGACGTACTATTCAGTGGGTGAGATTTCAAAATCTCACAGAGCTTCGCCAGCCAATCAGAGGCTGTTTTTGGAGATCAGAGCCAGGAACGCCATGTGATCTCCTCACTCTGAGTGTGTAGATGAAAGGAGACTGTTGTTTCTCAGAGAGCTAGCTCTGTTTAGTGTACCACTTCTAACTTTTATAACTGTTTAAAAAATGTTTTGTGTGTGATCCAGTTTTTACATCTGATCACCTTGTGACTGCATCTGACTGCAGTTTTGTTTTTCATCCTTGAAACTGGGCTTAGTTTCAAGGAAAAGGAGAGTCTGCTTGTGAGTGAATCTGTGTGTGTGCTGCTGCATGCTGACTCCCCTCCCCCACTGCTCACAGTTTCACAGCGCAGCTGAAGCAGCGTGGTTTGATTCTTTGCTTAAGAACCAATTAGTTCTTATCAGGATTTTTTTTTTGTCAACAAAGTCCAGTTTGGCTTTTGCATGTAGTGAGTAACTGTTACTGGACTCAGTAAAAGTGAGTGGCTCAAGCTTTTGCTGACTGCCCCATCCCCACTGCTGTGCTTGCTTAACTTTTTGTTCCAAATCCACACAAAGCCCCTGTGGTATTTTCTATTTCTTTTGTGAAGCAAATTGGCATTTTGCTGTAATCAGGTTCTGGGATCGGTTTCCTGCATAAGTGAGGTGTGATTGTCATCTGACTCCCTCTCTTATCTGCATTACAGCTTACTGCGGTGCATACATGATCCATGTGTGCATTGTACTGTTGTTCTTGTGATCTGTGTCCTGCAAGTGCATGCACAGTTGTCTGCACACATTTTTTTTTGTGATATATAAAGCAGTGTATTTTTTTTCTCACTGGGTCAGGCTTGGCCCATTGAATTGTTGCTGACTGTAGTCTGGTTCTTGGCTCAGTTACCTGCACAACTGAATAAGGAGGGTGTCACAGGTGACTCCTCCCTCCACATCTCACTGCACCTGAGTGGCCTCCTGTGCATGTGAGTTTTTTCTTTTTTGTGTGTCTTCACCCCCTGTGTGTGCACTACTGTGAGTGTGTACACATACATTTTCTGTGAACTGCTTTAGTTTTTCTGTGTGTGTCAGGCGTGACTCACTGGGTTCTGTGTGTTGTAAGTTGTTTGGTGCACCTTCAAAGCTTGAATTGCTGTACTGTATGACTGCACAACTGACACCATACAAGTAAGAAGTTGTTTGCTGACTCCATCTCTCTCTCTAGGATCATCTTGACTTTATTAGCTGCTACACACGTGGTATGGCTATTGTTGTTTTCTGCAAGAAGCACCAACATAAACAAAGACACTAATCACAAATAATATACACAGGAAGTTACGGACCATGTCTCATCAATCCCATAAATGTGCATGGTCCAGCCCAAGCGAGTCATCTTCACCACCAGTCATAAGTGGCGAGGAACAGGGTGAGAGAAGGTCTGTTCGTATTTGCTGCTCTAAAATAGTTTTCTCCCCGACAAGCCTTCAGGTTCTGGTGTCAGTAAGATTGGGGGTAGTACTAGTACTACTATAACTTTAACTGCTGCCACTACTATAACTAGTACTGCATTTGCAGCACCATCATTTTATAAGAGTAGGAGGGCTTTACAGCTGACATCTCCAGTTATACAAGAACAAGAACCCACCCCCACTACCAGTGGTAGTACTATTCACGCAACTGCCCCATAGAAGTAACATTGCCCATCAGTGTGCTCCTCCCCACCACCACCAGTGCTGTGATTTCAGCAACCAGAGCAAATCCTTTGTGTACTGTTGACACCATCACTGCCATAACAGTGTGCACTGTTATTTGTGCTCCTTGCACAGCCACTGTCACCACAACCTTTGCCTCCATTAGTAGTCCTGAGTGTTCTGCTGTCACCATGGCTACTGCTGCCAGTATTACAACTAGCTGTAATATGATGTCAATTTCTTCAACTGTAACTCCTGATTGTAATTCTGGCAACAGGACTATGGTCAACAGTGCTACTACCTTGCCAACTGTGCCCATGACCATAGGTACTGTGACTACTACTGACCATGGGACTGTTACAACGACTGTACCAATTGTGTTGCCAAAATGTACTGTTGCTCAGCCTCGCAAGTTTCCTCTCACCACATTTCCTTTTGCTGATGTGGAGGATTCCGAAGAAGAGCATTCATCTGGTTCTGAATATTTACCAGAGCCTCAAGACTTGCTAAGTACAACATCTGACAGTGATACCCACCTAAGCCGAATATGCGGCATATCTGTGTGAGAAGCGTGAATGTGCAGCTGCCAAAAAATGCAGTGCTTCTTGTCGTGGCAAGCAGGCCAGTCATGGTCACCCTCCTCCTCCTTTTAAAAAAACAAACAGTCCACCCTGTCCTTTCAAAGAGTTGTGTCAAGTTTAACTCCATCTGATACACAAAGTAGTTTTACAACTACATCTGTTTCAGAGAAAGAAAGGGGTAGAACAACTGCATCCACTGCACCCAGGTCTGATAAGGGGAAAGGGGCAAAACATGCCCATGGTCGCCCTATTGGGGCCTGTACTTCCACTGCCAGTGCAAGGAAAAGTGTGGTGTGGCTGTACTTTAGTGTTGTAAGATATGATCCAACAAAGGCAGTATGCTGTGTTTGTGACTGTACTATAAGTCGGGTTAAAAACCTTTCAAATCTCACAACATCAATGATGAACCATCTCCAAATGAAACATCCGAGTGCACTTCAGCGATCCACAGCTGTTCCTCCCCCTCCACAACATGTGCCTGTCAGCCCCTTTTCTGGTACTGGTCCAGTAGATGCACAAAGTATTGTTAGTGATTCTATTACTGAGACATACAGTGTGCCCTCAACTCCCCCTACACCACTTATAGTGCATCCCCGAACAGGAGAATCACCCATTCTGCCTTCTTCTGCTCAATCGTCTATTATTGTAACACCCCCCACCATGAGTTCAAAGTCAAAATCAATGCAATGTGGTACCACTTTGACTACACCCATCATGCAAGCCTTCCATGCCTGCACCAAATACCAGGCGTCACACCCAACAGCACAGCAGATCGCCAGTTTAATTGGTGAGATGATGGCCTTGGATCTGCAGCCATTTTCCATTGTGGAAAACACAGGTTTCCATAGGCTGCTGCAGCATTTGCACCCTAGGTATAATATACCATCATGGACCACATTTTCACATACTGTAGTACTCAACATGTACCATGATTTGAGAAAAGAAGTTGCCAGAATACTAGCACAAGCTGTTGGTGGAGTTTTCCAACTGCACAACTGACATATGAACCGGCATGAATTCAAATCATGCATATATGTCACTGCCAGCACACTGGCGTGTTGCAGATGTGGTAGTTACTGGTGGTGATGGTGGTACTAGTGCTGGTTCTGTCTCTTCCCCCTCTCCCTGCAGGTCTGCTTTGCTAAATGTCAGTGTTATAGAAAAGGATCACTGGGCTGTAAACATACTGTCATTCCTGCAAGAGATGTTGAGCCCATGGATTGATGGTAACAATTTGCAGGTAGGGTTTGTGGTCACAGACAGTGCCACAAATATGATAAAAGCACTTAGAGATGGCAATTTTGATGGGATATGCTGCTTTGCGCATACACTAAATTTGGTAGTGACAAAGGCTTTGGCAAACACAGTGGAGACGGATCACACAGTCAAAGTAGCCAGAAGCACGTGCAGCCACTTCCATCACTCTGTGAAAGTCACAAACCGTCTGCATCAGCTACAAGAGCATCTTCAAATGCCGCAGCTTCATCTCATCCAGCATGTACAGACCTGGTGGAATTCCACCTACTATATGCTGCAAAGGCTTCTGGAGCAAAAGCGGGCCCTTCATGAGATGAGCATGGAAACTGATATGGGGGAGTCCTCGGGCATCAGAACTGGGCTATGATTGAGGGCTTGGTAAAGGTTTTAGCCCCATTTGAAAGGAGTGCTCGTGACCTTAGCTCTGACTCTGCACTGCTAAATCAGGTAATTCCTGCTGTACAGATCCTGAAAAAAGCCATGAGGAGATTCAGTGAAAATGCTGAGAAAGCTCCAAACCAGACACCAGGAACAGTGATATCCCTTGTGGAAAACCTCACCATAGAACTAGAACTTAGATTTTCTGATCTCTGTTCCAATAAAAAGCACATATTTGTCACTATGTTGGATCCACATTTCAAGTGTGAGGTATTACACCTTATAATGCCCACTCACAGGGTTACAGACATTCAGAAGCAGATGTGTGCAGAACTTAGTTTCTGCATCCTTGGGTCGATGAAACCAGCAGGTAACCCTATTGATGATCCAGTCTCAGAATCACAAACTGAAAGCAGTATGGAAAACCTTTAGAAGGAGGGTGACTGTTGGGCTGAACTCAGCTTACCACTACAGGCTGAGCAGCGGAAGAGAACAGAACAGCAGCCACAGTCGGCACCCAATCTGCTGAACAGTTATTTCAATGAGCCTCTGGAGTCATTCTCCACAAATCCAGTGGAGTACTGGATCAAAAGGATGAAAGCAACTCTGCACTTGGCACAGTTGGCCCTTAAATATATCTGTTGCTCCCCTACCAGCGTACAGTCTGAACGAATGTTCAGCACTGCTGGGGATGTGGTGGAACCTCACCAATTCTCACTTGACCCAGCACATGTGGAACAACTTGTGTTTATAAAAATAATCTACCTCACCTTGGGTACACACATGGCCACTAACAATTGCATTAAATAATTGTCTGGTGCTGGACACAACATTTGTGTGTTGTAGCATTGACCCATACACAAGTCATTCTGTGTTAACCATCATTGTTCTGTTAGCAAATAAGCACATGTTAACACTTATATTCAAAGTCATACTAACACAAATCTGTGACCAGCACCCTTTTCCTTTATTACTTCCACTGTCATGGTGTATTCTTTTGAACGAGCATGCCCTGCAGTTCCCAGTGCCTAAAACTGCCACCCACCTATTGATTGCTGTTCCCAATACAAAATCCTCAACTGGAGTTGCTACATCTCTCATCCCCGTGTTGCTCGTGCCCATATTCCTTTGATCCTTTTAACAGCTTTCCAGGTGCCAGTTACCAGTGTGGCATCACGTCTCAAGTATTTCACATGCATAAAATATGGCAGTTAATAGTGTGTCATCTCCAGTCTCAGTGTTTCCCATGCCCGAAATATGACAGTTACAAGTGTGGCATCTCCAGTCTCAGTGTTTCCCATGCCTGAAATATGGCAGTTACAAGTGTGGTATCTCCAGTCTCAAGTATTTCAAGTGCATAAAATATGGCAGTTACAAGTGTGGCATCTCCAGTCTCAGTGTTTCCCATGCCTGAAATATGGCAGTTACAAGTCTGGCATCTCCAGTCTCAGTGTTTCCCATGCCTGAAATATGGCAGTTACAAGTGTGGCATCTCCAGTCTCAGTGTTTCCCATGCCTGAAATATGGCAGTTACAAGTGAGGCATCTCCAGTCTCAGTGTTTCCCATGCCTGAAATATGGCAGTTACAAGTGTGGCATCTCCAGTCTCAGTGTTTCCCATGCCTGAAATATGGCAGTTACAAGTGTGGCATCTCCAGTCTCAGTGTTTCCCATGCCTGAAATATGGCAGTTAACAGTGTGGCATCTCCAATCTCAAGTATTTCACATGACTGAAATATTACAGTTACGAGTATGGTATCACTTGTCTCAAGTATTTCATATGACTGAAATATTCCCGTTACCAGTATAGCATCACCCATCTCAAGTATTTCCCATGCCTGAAATATTCCGCTTACCAGTGTGGCATCACCAGTCCCAAGTATTTCACATGCCTGAAATGTTCCGGTTACCAATGTGGCATCACCAGTCTCAATTATTTTCCATGCCTGCAAAATTATTGCAAAGTACTGCAGTATGCTGCAAGGAGCAGTGTAATTCAATGGCAGTTAATCTCTAGTCATCCAATATTCTGTGTCAGCATTTACTGCAAAGTACTGAATTGCATCTTGTCTTGTCTTGCTTCACTGTATACTACTGATACATAATACAATTCCAGAGAAGATGGTGAGATAGACTACATGGACAATGACAGACAGATATCTCTTTATTAGATGGTCTCAAATATTTTTCTCCCCAAGCAAGCCTTTTAGTTCTTGTAGCATTGAGAATAGTACTACTACTACTAATACCACTGGCAGAACTATTACTACTACTGGTGTCACCACCTGTTCCATCTATACATTCACTGTCACATCCTTTTGTGCAGTAGTAGGAGGGCATTAGTGCATACATGCTTTGTGCAGGAAGCAGCAGACACCACCACCAGTGTTCCCACTGCTATCACTATGGCTGCTACATCTACAGTCAGTGTGCATCCCACCACCACCAGAGCCATTCATGCAGCAGCCACCCTTTCAGCTGTCACCACTATGGCAGCCACTGTTACCACTATTCTTATGCCCATGGCCAAAGTACCATCTACCCCGTGTCTGTGGATTTATGTGATAACCACAAAAGCGCAATCATGATTGGTGGCAGGGCAAGTATATATCACCGAAAATCTATTTCAGTGATGTACACCCACAGTGCACAGGAAAACAGTGCCAGGGACTTACATTTTGATTGTTCTTGCTGTGGGCTATGCCCTTTGCATTGCCCCACACCCCCCTACGGAAGAATTCTTAACTCCAGGGGGGTGCAAAATCTGGAGAAAACAAAACTGGGGGACAGGCACACAAAAATGTAGGCATGCCCGGACCCGAACCTGGAACCCTTGCACCTTTAGGCTGACAACCATCAACCACGCTATGGGGCCAGCTTGGCAGCCCCACATCAACCACACCAGGCCAACCCTCACTCCCTTCCATCACACTGGACTCCCCGTACACGCACACATACTGTGATGTCCTGTTGCTATATGAGCCCACCTCCCCCATCCAGTCACCCTTCCTCAGCAGTAGCCCCTTCGATATGCACCAGGACTGAGTTGCCATTATTGCAAGCACTCAATTGGTGATGCCCATGTCATAGGCTACCGTGTCTGTGACCATGAACACCCTCCAGTGCTGACCCAATGCAATGCTTGATATCATTGTTGGAGTGCTATATGTGTGGTGTGGTGGATCAAGTCTGCCGCATGTGGCTTGTGTTGCATTAATGAGAGCTCTGCATTGGTGGTTGAAGTCTCATTGAGGGGTATATGCTACACCAGGCTTAATGGGTGATTAATAGTGTTGTTAAAGTGCTTTTTTAAAGTTTCTTTAAAAAAACACCTTTTCTGGCCGAATACCTGGGACCCAAATACCGAATATTTGACCGAATATTAGTGAAAAGGTATTCGCACAGCCCTACTAGTTACTGGGAAAATCCACTAGCTATGCAAAATTATCCATTGGCCCAGCTGTTGATTCTGGTTTCTATATGTGCCCTGGTTGCCAACTGTGGTGCCCATCCAGTGCCCTGGTAACCAGCAGAAGCTGTTGCCACCATTTGCTAAAATCAGCTGTGAGAGACTGACTTGGAGGAGAGAGAGACCTGCACTGACTATGTGTACTAGTGAGCCAGACAGGGGGAGCATAATACTTGAGCAAGCAGAGGAGCACCGCTGCCCACCAGTAAATATCTGTTCCGACTCTATCTGAACTGAATTTTTGGTTGACCAACCCTTTTCGTTGCAGCGTTGCCTACCACTGTCTGTTGGTCTGATTAGGTACCATTTGTGGTTGTGCAGTGACTGTTCAGTCTCGTGGGACATAGTAAAGAGAGTCGGACCGTCATCATCAGCTCAGCCTCAGTCATCAGGTACTCTTTCTCTTTTTGGGTGTTAATTCATTGTTGCATCTAAATATGTACATTACTTCTAAGTGGCTACAGCTTACAAAATATTTTAGATGGGGCGGAGGATCATCTCTTTTAGAATGGGTTGGGGGGCCTTGTAATATGGGTACAGGTAATAAAATACAAAATAAAAGGTCAACAGTCTGGGTTACGTGGCTGGGGAGATAATGAGTACTGCAAGGCTCAAACTTTGTTCACAGCCAAGTCCCTGGGGTGGCATGACTCTCATCAAAATTAGTCATTTTAATGGCAGCACTTTTCTTACACATGTATAGGAGCAAATACCTTGAAATTACATGAATGTGGCTGGCGGATGTGTCATACTATTCTGTAAAGGTGCACATACTGTATCATACTGCTGTGCAAAAGGTGCAAATACTGTTGTGTAAAGGTGCATAAGTCAAGATTATACTCTTGTCAAACCCACATATCAACCCAATTTTTATGTTTGCTTGCATGCATGTGCAAGAAACATGCTGTGGCAGCTTGGGAGAGAAGCGGGTTGTGGGCACTGTTGTGACCATTGCTACTACTGCTTTTGTGGGCTTGGCTGTGTGTCACCAATGCAAGCACACGCTGGTGGTGACACTAGTTTGCAAGTATGCCACCAACTTGAAATGATTTGGCCATCACAATCAGGGAGCATCTTGTCATTGCAGTGTCAGCCTCTCGCTCCATTCTGAATAGTTTTCGTGCAGATGAGAAGCTGATGCTGCGATGCTGCGTAGTCCCTGATTGTTGCAGCAAATGGTATTTTGTGGCATAATGTTATTCTTCCCTTGTGCAAAGGCTCCTGATTTCTCTTTCAACAGGCAGTGGACTAATTGGGTCTGGCAGTATCCTGGGAGGGGAGTAGACTGGCTTGGCGGTATCAGTACTGTGGGTAAACTGGCTCCGACACTACCGTGCATGGACATTGGCAGGTGTAAGCACTTTTCTTAGCTGCATACATTTCTCTGGGAGGAGGCAGCATTTCTGTTATTTTACCCTGCCCCAAGCTACTTTTGTTTGTGTCCCCCCCCCGAGGAGCATAACATAATGTGCGTTTTCCCAGCTGAAAGTGGATGGATGGTGAGGGTGTGTAAGTGAAGTGCAACATGGTGGGGGGGCATGGGCATCACTGGGTAGGCATGAGAGCCTGAGGACTACTGGACTCAAGTGGAGAGGAGACTGACAGGCCCGCTGCACCACCATGCATGCTGTAATTTAAATAATTTACTCAAGCCCACCCGACCCTTGGCATTGGCTGTGATGCTCATTTGCTCCAGTAGACCAACCTCACTGTTTTGATTGGTTGAGGGTGGTGAAGACATGGAATTGGATCCATGGGTTTTTCAAAATACTCTATCTTGGATCATGGTGTTGTCCATGGTGGCGGTCAGGCAGGCATGCACCGTATTCCGATCGGTCAACCTGTCCTTCAGGTGCTTTTTGAGGACCGAACTTCTAATCCTTTGGCACTGGTGGTGAATCATGATTTTTAGGGAGGATTGGAGGGGTGGATGGTGGCAGACAGAATGGTGCAGCATTATCATGGCATCATTTTCAAAGAGCCAACCAGGCCAGCTGAGGAGTCGGTTGGACACAGGAGGACAGGACAGTCAAGGCGAGCAAAGTCGCAAGGAGTCCTCCTCCTAGGACAAATCTTCTTAAACTCCTTCTCACTTCAATATCTATCTCCTGTCCTGACAATCACAGTCCCATTCCTGACCCATCTCAATCCATAACCTAGTGAGTCAACCAGTCACCGAGGATCAGCCTGTCTGTTTCATTTACCATCCAGGAGATACTCGGGGTACTTGAATTGGAGTTCAGAGCCACTGACTGCATTCTTGTCTCACTGAGATTATGTAAGTTTTATAATAAACTCGCTGAAAATTTGAATACATAGAAGAATGATAGTTGGGGGGGGGTGCAGGGGGTAACTTAGTCAACTGTTGACCTAACAGAAATCGATAGGTTCCCGGGATAGAGTCTGATCTCCCTGTCCCTGCCTGCCTGGTTTAGTTTCAAGGTACTTATTACCTATGGAGGGCTACACTTAGTACCTGTAAAACCACGCTGATAAGAGGGGGGAATCTAGATGGGGCAGTCTCCTGGCCCTGAGAGTTCGTGTGTCCCAGCAAAAGCAGACCAATATAAGAAGACATGGCCACAGAGTCTCTAGTCTAGTCACAGATGTGCCAGCTAACCACTTGGCCCAGTACTAACCCAGTGGCCCAGTGAGATACTAACAACAACAAAAATGGAAAGGGACCTGGGGGTAGTCATATCAGATGACCTAAAGGTGGGCAAGCAATGTGAGAGGGCAGCAAGGAGGGCTGAGGGGATACTGGGATGCATAGGGAGAGGCATCACCAGTAGAAAACAGGAAGTTATTATCCCTCTGTACAGACAGCTGGTGAGATCCCATCTGGAGTACTGCATGCAGTTCTGGAGACCCAATCTCCGCAAAGACATAGACAGGATGGAAGCTGTCCAGAGGAAGGCAACTAAAATGGTGCAGGGTCTGCACCAGAAGACATATGAAGAGAGACTTAAGGAGCTTAATATGTATAGCCTCGAGGAAAGGAGGGAGAGGGGGGACATGATAGAAACTTTCAAGTACCTCAAGGAATCAACAAAGTCCAAGAGGGTAGCATCTTTCCAAAAGAGATGTACAAGAAGAAGGGGTACAATTTGAAGATGGGGTGGCTCAGAGGTAATTTAAGGAAGTATTTTTTCACAGAGAGGGTTCTGGATGCATGGAACAGCCTTCCGGAGGAGGTTGTGGAGTCAAAAACAGTGGTAGAATTCAAGCATACATGGGACAGTCATAAGGCAATTCCAGGGGTTGGGGGTAGGAAGAAGTAGGCTTCTGGTTAACTAGGATCTGCAGCCTATCCATTAGGTAGGAAAATGGGCAGACTGGGTGGGCCAAGCGGTCCTTATCTGCAGTCAAATTCTATGTTTCTATGTTACTGTACTGTAGGCAGACCAAGTTGCAACCCCTGGAAGCTCCTGTGTGAGCTACCTGAAAGAGGAATAAGCAAGCAAGCAAACCTCTTCAAGGGTGGGTGGTGGTGAGTCTGCAATCATGTATTGTTGCCCTTGCCCTGCCACTGTATACAGTATATATAAAAAAAATTAGATATGCAGGCTAATGGAATCTTATGGCACACTGTGTTTTACAAATGGAACCAAATCTTGTGGGTCCAACAAGAATACTGTTGGTAGTTTAAAATTTGTCATGAGAATGAGTGGTGGAAAAAGGTGTGACATCTCTCAGTTTGACTGGACCAGCCAAACTGAGAGATGTCACACTCTTTTCCACCACTCATGCTCATGACAAATTTTAAACTGCCCACAGCATTCTTTTATTGGACCCACAAGGTTTGGTTCCACAGCTTGTGAAATACAATGTGATGGAATGACTTGGATGCATCCAAGAATATGGATTATACGGCATATGGCAGTAAAGGGGGTAGTTTTGACTCATCTGTGTTTAAATCTATAGTAGTAAAAATGTAGTGTTTTACATGAAGATACCGAAAACGGTCCCTATTATCTTGGTATATTCTGTTCAGTGTTTCAAAGGTCGGCATTTGGCTTCCCTCATAAAACTGGAAAGAGTGTGCCAAGCCAGCATTTGTCCACTGCCTAAATTTATGGTCCAAGGTTGCGGGGGAGAAGGCTATGCAGTATGTGGGAAACTGAATCAATGATAGCCTAAGGCATAGGCCTGTTGCCAGACAAAATGTGCCAGAATCATATTAAGGTCCTGGTGGTGGCCAGCAAGGTCTCCCGACTTGAGGGAGTGGCTGGAGTCCCAAATAATTAAATATCTGGTGACAGGTCTAGCCTCTCCAACTCTAGATCTCCCCAGCTGGGCCAGGAAAGATGCCTTCCAATGCAGGATATGGCTTAAAAACCATTGTTAAGAGTCATCTTCAGACCACCACCATCTGTGACTGCCAGTAAGCTTCTTGTCCCAGTCCCCCCCTTGACAAAGGATATTCTGCAGCTTCTATCTCTCCACACTCCTCGCTCTGTTGCATTAAGCCTGTTCCCCTCATGCATCCTCTGTCTGTCATTAGCCTGACTCTTTGAGTCCCTGAACTTGTTGCCAAACCCTTTTATTACTTCCTTCAGTTGTTTGTGCTTCCTTTTTGCATTGGCTTGAGTGCATGCACAAGAAACATTTTGAGACTGTACAACTTTTTGGAGGTGTGTGACCTCCTGTCCAATGCAGGGTTCCTTCTAGCAGGTGTGACCATACCATACCAATGGATGGGTGAGTTGTCTATGACAGCAGTTCAGCTGCAGTGGGCTTCAGTTCAAAGAAAACCACCACTGCAATCAGTGGTGGTCAGGTGTTTGTGTATTTAGCATACTGATGTCACCCAATTTCTCCGGCCCTGGAACAGCCTTCAGCACGGGAACTTCACGGCTTGTAGTGAACTGCATGACTTTTGAGACGGTGACTCACAACTCCTTCTTGTCTTGTGTTTTTACAATGAAATGCAGTTCTCCATTTCGCTTTCAGTCATTTATTTGTTATAAGCAGTCATTGCCTATCTCTGGCTAGCTCTGTAAACTTAAATCTGATACCTAACCTTGATGGTCTTCTAAATCACTTTGGGTGATCAGCGTGCACACAGTCAAAAAAGTATTTTTTTCCACATTACGTATTCCTGGCATCAGTGCAACTGCTTGTATTCACTTTAGAATCTCCCTCCATAGCCACCAACTCCACATACCATGCCTCACATTATTTCAGTAGTAACACATTTTATATGACTTTTCTATATACAGTTGCTTGAGGAAGTATGTGCACTGACAGAAATGTCAATCAATCAATCACTTTATTTTACCAGGCATAAACACCATTGAGCAAGCTCATTTTCAAGGTGGTCCTGGGCATTAATACAATACAGTACACTTCATAAGATTACAATTACGGTGGACAACAATGCAAAAAAAAAAAAAGAAATGTCATTTTATTTGTGTATATTTACTCATTTTGCAAGAGGAAATACCATTTCTGTCAGCTAAGTAAGTCACTGTTGCAACATTGTTAAGAGCAATCCATACTTGCACTGACTGCAACATCAAGTCGTCCTTGACAGGTGCCTCTGACTCCTGACTGTAATCCCCACTCACCAGGAGACCTCTCTGTCAACTATATGCAGGCTCACCTTTTTCACAGAGAGGGTGGTGGACACATGGAACAGCCTTCCTGAGGAGGTTGTGGGGTCTAAAACTGTGGGAGAATTCAAGGATGCATAGGACAGACATAAGGCAATTCTTGTGGGGGGGTAGGAAGAAATAGGCTGTTGGTGAACTAGGGTCTGTAGCTTATCCTGTAGGTAGGGAAGTGGGCAGACTAAGTGGCCCAAGCAGTCCTTATCTGCCGTCAAAGTCTATGTTTCTATGTTTCACACTTCTCCTTCGGGTACTGGCTGGTGCTCTTCATGAGGCCTTTCCTTTTGTTCTTCTTCTTCAGTTGCCCGTTGGCCACTGAGGTTGCATGCACTGTTCACCATCTGGCAGCAGTTACTATTCTGCTTCGTGGTTTTCTTGGCTGGTGAACAGACAGCAACATATATTTAAAAAATACCTAACTATTGTGTCTGTTCATTGTGTCAACTCCCCCACCCCCATGTAGTGTATGATCACTCCTGTATCCAGTGGCTTTGCAGTTTAGTCTTGGCAGCAACATTGACTGGTGGCTCCCAGACCTGCACCTTGAAAGAGACAGTGAGTGCAAGGCACATATGTAATGCTGGAGTCCAGCATGTCTCCCGTTGACTGGGAGGGGATGTTGGCAGGTGTCAGTCATCAGTACAGGTCATTGTCCCCGAGGCAAAGTGTGCCACTCCCTAGAGAGTGACACTGCAATACTGAGTGCCACTTTTACTGCTACTTATCTGCAGCAGAAGTGCTGCACCATGCACATCCTGCCTTGGCTCCAGAGAGAGAGAGAGACTGACAGGCAGATGATAACAGGTGCAGTGTTTTCTCTCTCTGTCTCTCTCTCTCTCTCTCTCTCTTTATATATATATATATATCTTTTGATCTCTGTTTTAGAATTGGGATGCCACAGGATACAGCAGGGCAGAGATCAGGTTACCACCTGTCCAATTCTCCCATGTCCTCCATGCATGCTCCTGCTTTTCCTTGAATGTGGTCAGAAGACTTTGGTACCCCCGTCCGTTGTGGGAGCGGGTGAGACAGCAACCAGAGAGCTATTCCCTTGCCTTCCATCTTCATAGATGGTCTAAATGAATGCACCAATGCATATAAAAGCACATTTAAAGAAAACAAACCCGGCACATCATTATATTTAATTATTTGGGAATCTAATTGTCTGGCTATGGGCTATAAACTTAATGTTACTTTTTTCCCTTTGAAGTGTGATGTATTTTATTTATCTACCTATTTAATTTTAATCAACCAATTTTGGCTACAACTGTGTTTTGCTTGTTTGTTTGCTTTGGGGGTGTTGTTGTTAATAAATTAATATTCTGGCAACGGCCACTCTGCCAAGTACACCAGCAATGTCCTGTGGCTCCACTCAAATGCCGTGGCTGGTCAAACAATAGTAGCAGGACACAGTAAACAGCACTTGGCAACAGGTTGGAGTAAAATACATATACTTTCATTCATCAATTTCATGAAAAGTACACTTATAGTTTACATGGCATCAAATGGCAGAGTGTGTAACAAAGAGTGTAACAAATGCTGGTTGTTTGACTAGCACTGGTGTTTGTTACATTGCCGTGTAAACTTAAGTGTGCTTTTTATGAATTTGATGCATTAAAGTATGTGTTGTTAAAGGAGATAGGAAATTATGTTGTGGTGATTATATCTGTTAGATAAATCATCCCTAGCAAAAAATGTCCATTGTGTGTCTTTTTTTCTTTAATAAATGTTTAAAAGCATACTTGTATGCTCATCTGATGGTGACATCACAGACTCCCGATACAGAATGCAGTCCTCTGTAACTGTTACAGTAGTTCAATTAAATGTTGATGCTACACACCATGTAAGTGTGTGCTGGGTCCAGTTAGAAAAAAATCAAACCTGCAAGGCGACCTCCCCACACACACACAACCGCTTGCATTTATTTCCATATGCCGGTAAATGTCTTATTGTAATCACCTCTGTACATTAATATTTTAATTATTGTTGTTATATCTTGCATAAATTGTCTGTTTGCCCTGACGTGGAGCCTTTGCAAAGAAGTCACTGACTCAAAGGTTGTAATTCCGAAACTTTAAATAAATAAATAAATAAATAAAAACAGATACATTCTTGTTTATTTTTAAATTGCTGTATACCGATTTTTATGACTGTAGTAGGCGGAGCCTGCAGACGTTTTGCATGTACAAAAGGAGCGATGTCATGTTTTCTGTCCATGGAACTGATAGAAAGTGTAAATGGTCTCCTTCACTATACCCTCCTCCAAGAAATGTTTTCTGCCCTCAAATAAATACGCTTTCATGTTAGTCAATGGTTGCAGTGCACTATTTTCTTTCTTAAGTGGGAGGTACAAGAACTGGAACCTGAGTTGTGGGAGGCAGCATTAGTGTTTTGGGGAGGTAAGATCCACCCCCACCTCCACTCAAGAAGCTCCTAAAGATCCACCCCACCTTTTTTTTGGTTCATGTGGGAGGGACATGAAGTGGATATATCATGCTGGAACAATTGACTATCAAAGCTGCCTGGGGCATCAGAACTTAAGCTTCAGAAGGAAAACCCTGAAACTGCATCCCTATACAGCACTTGTTTAAACAGCATTGGCTCAGCTTACATTCCTCTCCTGGTCACACATTTTCACAAACACATTCCAAGTGTTGGAAAGTCCCTCCTGGTGGGTATATGGTGTTACTCAGACCTGTCCTCCAACCCTGCCCCCATCACCTTACTCTGTATTTTGCATCAGCTGAAACATGTCAGTACAGCAAGAGGCTGCAGTGTATATTTTTTACTGAGCTTGCAGTTTTAAAGGAGTAGTCCACAGTCCACTCAGAATTTGAAAAACATATGTTATGCAGAGTGTTTTGATTTGCATGTTAAGTCCTAGTGTGTCCCTCCCTCTGTCTGCTGTTTGGAGTTTTTCCTAAATTAGCCAATTAGCAGATACCTGAAAGTTAGCTTACTGGGGTTTCTGTAAGAAAACTCCTACTAAATTAAGCTCTAATTCACTGTTGCTGTTTTCTGTGTGTGTCAGGTCTAGCTTTCAGGAGTGTTTTAATTTTAAAACTTTTAATTTCATCAAACTATACACAACCATAAAAGCACAGAAATTGCCCAGATCATTAACACTATAATTAGTTAAGACGCTAGCTGTTTTCTTACAGAAAACCCACTCAGTTAGATTTCAAGCATCTGCTAAACTATAAATGAAGATACCAGCTTTCTATTAGGAAGAACTAGCATTCAGTACTGATTTTGGTCTGTGACATGATTTTTATTTTTTTTGTTTACAAATGAAATGTATGGTATGAAGCTGCAGCCTAGAAACTAAAAATACTTTAAAGTCACTTTTTCTCCTGTGTGGTATAGCATGAAAACAACAGGATGACAGTGATTATTTCAGCTACACATTTGATCCCATTTTACAATGGTTCATTGCACTACACATTTAGTAGCTTACATTCCTCTCTTGGTCACACATTTTATGTTGGCTCATATCATAGCCAACATATTAGTGGTAGTAGCAATTTGGGCGCGTCACCGTTAGGCGAATGCAGACACGCATCAGAAGGTGCATCCCTCATTCCCCAATAAGCCTGCATGCCGGTGCCACACCATGAATACATAATGTGGTGAGCACATCTAAGGAAAGGTCCACTGTAATGCGAGCAAAGCTTGCCACACACAGTGGCACCTCATGACATGCTTGCCCTGATGAATAACTAAAATAAACATGGCGGCACACTGCCTGCCATAATGCTGACTTCGGGAGTGCCCAGTTCCCCTGTCGGCATGCCCTAACCCAATGTATGTGCCAACGGGAGCCCACTCCCCATCAGCATCATGCACCCCCAATTTGTTATAGGCTGAGGGGTGCCCAATTCCTTGGCTCTTGCCCCCACTGCTAGGGGCCAACGGGTTCCCAATCCCCATCGGCCACAGCATCCCCCCAAAACACTTAGGTGGCACGCTGAGAGCCCACCCCAGCATGCCAAATCCCTAAAAAGAAAAACCATCCTGCAATGTTTTTTTTTTATCCCTGTGATAGAAGAAAATGTTCCCTCATGGTCTCCCTGCCTCCTCCCACAACCCACACCCACCATCTGTGCACCCTGCCTCCCCACACCCCTCTCACCCCCATACTTACCTCCAGAGTCTGGCATGACGATCTTGGGTGGACCAGTAACACATCTGCTCTCTTCAAAGCCGATCACGAACTGAAGAAATGCCAGTAAGCTGTATAATGGCATAAATAGGGTTTTTTCAACTTTGGTGCATATCTCGGCCATCTTTGGGAATTTTTGCACTAAATCTTCAACATGGGGTTATTGGGACCCCTCCTTATGAATTCAATCACTGTCATGGTGTTATTCTGTCCTGAAAGGTGATTTTGCAGTCACTGCGCAGAATCACCATTTGGGACCAAGTAACAAAACAACAGTGCCAATGTTCATGAGGGGGTATCTCAAAAAGCCTATGTTGCAAATTTGGTGAAAACAAATCCAAAAAATGGCTGTTTTATGAGCGTGTGTTGCGCTGTTTCCACGCACACTCATAACTTCATGAATTTGTAATATTTTCACTCCAGATTTTCAAAATTGACATTTTTCCACACCTCCTTATGAACAGTACAGCTGTCATTTGACACATTCTGGCAGAAATGTGTTTTCACATATCAGGCACAGAATAGTTTGATCACTGTGCAAAATCAGTTTTCAGGACAGTGAAAAATGATGGTGACACTGTTCATGAGCAGAGGTCCGAAAATGCCTATGTTGAAAATTTGGTGCTGAAAGTCCATAAAATGACTGTGTTACAAGTGTGCGTTGTGCAGTTTCCACGCACCCTGTAACTTCACACATTTGCAATATTTTCATGCCAGATTTTCAACACTGGCATTTTTTCACACCTCCTTATCAACAGTACAGCTGTCATTTTTCACACCCTGCCCAAAATGTGTTTCCGCACCTGTGGTGCACAATGGCGTGGTCGCTGTGGGAAATCAACTTTTGGAACTGATTAATAAAATCACAGTGCCACTGTTCATGAGGGGAGGTCCCAAAATGCCTATGTTGAAAATGTGGCTAAAAGCTCCCAAAAATAATCGGATTATGGATGTGTATTGTGCAGTTTCTATGCATGCTCATGACTTCACCAATTTTTTTCATATTTACACTCCAGATTTTCAACGTTGCCATTTTTATATGCCTCCTCATGAACAATACAGATGTCATTTCCACATCCTGCTCAAAATGTGTTTTCACCCCAATGTGAAAAATGGAATAGCCATTGTGCAAAACTACGTTTCAGCTAACAAACTTATAGTGCTGCTTTTCATGAGGTGGGCTCTGAAACAGCCCATGTTGAAAATTTGGAGTGAAAATATTAACACACGCCTACAGTGTTAGGGTTTCCAACTGTAACACCCCACCCTGTAGAGACTGACAGGCGTCAGGAGTGTGACTTGGGATCATCGGCTGTAATGCTCACTCCATTCCATCCCAACCCCCCCCTGCAGCCAGTGACAGGCATTGTGGTATGCCTTGCACTGTTCAGCCACAAAGTTCACCCCATTCTCCTGTTCTGCACCCACCTCAGCGTATTTCCTTATGCAATGGGGTAAGTATAATGTCCAAAGACCCCAAAGCACCACGACACTTGTCATTGTCTACAGGGTAGGATGAGGTACAATGACATGAGTGTTATACCTGATGACCCGAATGCACACCCCAATGCCTATTGGTCTCTACAGAGGGTGAGGGTAGGGTTGTCGCCACTGCAATACTTCACTGCCATTCTTATTATGCATCTCTAACTCCAGCACTACCAATGCCAATGCCAGCAAGATAACATTCGGCATTGACAAATGCTAGTTACAAATACATTTCAAGAGATGGAAAGTCCTTCCTGGTGGGTATATGGTGTTATTCAGACCTGTCCTCCAACCTGCCCCCCACCTTACTCTGTATTTTGCATCAGCTGAAGCATGTCAGTACAGCAAGAGGATACAGTGTATATTTTTTTACTGAGCTTGCAGTTTTAAAGGAGTAGTCCACTCAGCATTTGCAAAAACATATGTTATGCAGAGTGTTTTGATTTGTTTGTTAAGTCCTAGTGTGTCCTTCCCTCTGTCTGCTATTAGCAGTTTTTCCTAAATTAGCCTATTAGCAGACACCTGAGAGCTAACTAACTGGGGTTTCTGTAAGAAAACTGCTACTAAATTAAGCTCTAATTCACTATGGTTGTTTTCTATGTGTGTCAGGTCTAGCCTGCAGGAATGTTCTAATTTTAAAACTTTTAATTTTATCAAACTATACACATCCATAAAAGCACAGAAATTGCCCAGATCATTAGTGCTATAATTAAGACTCTAGCTGTTTCTTACAGAAAACCCACTCAGTTAGAATTCAAGTATTTGCTAAACTATAAATGTAGGTACCAACATTCTATTAGGCAGAACTAACTTTTAGTGCTTATTTTGCTCTGTGACATGATTTTCATTTTTTTACAAATGAAGTGTATGGCATGAAGCTGCAGCCTAGAAACTGCAAAATACTTTAAAGTCACTTTTTCTCCTGTGTGTGGTATAGCATGAAAACAACAGGATGGATGACAGTGACTATTTCAGCTACACATTTGATCCCAATTTACAATATTTGATCGCACTACACATTTAGTGTATCCTACTTTTCAAATAATAAAACAAATATTCACCAACCTAAATAACTCACTCATATATATTTTTATACTTTATTAAAAGATACTTCACATTTGTAACCCCCCAAAAATTGAAAATTATGTCAGAGCAAAATCAGCACTAACTGCCAGTTCTACCTATTAGAATAGAGGAAGCAGTATAGTGCGGTGGTCTAAGGCTCTGCACTGCACACCTGGTGTCCTGGGTTTGAATCCCATGGCCTCCACATGCATACTGTGTGTCCCTAAGCAAATCACTTAACTTCCTTGTGCTCCCAGGTCACACCTGTAAACAAGCTTTAGTGTGTCTCTCCTGCTAAAAAAAAAAAGAATATTGGTACCTACATTTACAATTTAGCAAATACTTTAGAGCTAGCTGAGTGAGGTTTCTATAAGAAAACTGATATAGTCTTACTGATTATAGCAGTGATGATCTGGGGCAATTTCTTTCTTTTATTGTTGTGCATAGTTTGATGAAATTAAATTTTAAAGTGAAAACACATATTACTGCTAGCTAGATATGACACACCAAAAAACACAAATAGTGAATTAGAGCTATTTAGTAGCTGTTTTCTTACAGAAACCCCAGTTAGGTAGCTCTCAGGCATCTGCTAAATTGTAACTAGAGATGCAGCAAATTTAATTTCACTGGCAAGTGAGCCTATGAAGGCACTGCGTTGTCACCATCACCTCATGGAGTGGTCGGCATGAAATGCCCACCAGCCTTGTTATTATTACTTTGCATTGTCATTCCACCTAACGTGAAGTAAGATGGAGTGACAACAATATTGGCAGCCCCCACACACACAGTCACTAAAATTAATGTGCATCCCAAAATGCTACTGTCATCTTGACTCCAGAAAATTCCCCAGTGCTGATGAAGTAAAAAGAGTGCGTAACAAAAATGTAAAGTCTCCAGAATTAATGGCACACTCAGTCATCTGGGCAGTGGTCAGACATAGTCACCAGAATTAATGTTCATCCCCAAAATGCTACTGTCTTGTGTCCAGAAAATTCCCCAGTGCTGACCAAGTGAAATGAGAGTGTAACAAGACTTGCAAAGTCTCCCATCTTAGAGATGCATCAAATTTAAATTCTGCTGGTGAAGTGCCAGCAAAGTGGGTACTTTGCGTTGTCACTTGACTATACAAAGTGGCCAGCATAAAATGCCCACTTCCCTCGTTATTGTGATTGTGACTTCTCATTGTCATTCCGCCTTAACCTGAAGTAAGGTAGAGTGACAACATATTGGCAGCCCCGGCTCCCACACATCACATGGCTTACAGTACTGTAACTCACATGCTGTATAAGAACGCGAATGCCTACAGCTGTAGTTCCCCGATGGCAATGACCTGTATCACAAATAGAGATGCAGCGAATTTAAATTCCACCAGCAAAGTGCCCGCAAAGTGGGCACTTCACGTTGTCACTCTGTGGCCAATGCAAAAGGCTCACTTCGCCTAGTAATTATTACTTCGTGTTATCATTCCGCCTTAACTCGAAGTAAGGCGAAGTGACACCAATATTTGGCAGCCCTTCACACACACAGTCACCAAAATTAATGCGCATCCCCAAAATGCTCATGTCTTGTGTCCAGAAAACTCCCCAGTACTGACGAAGTGTAATGAGAACACAAGAAATGCAAAGTTTCCCAAAATTAATAGCACACACAGACATCATGCATTCAGTAGTCACACACAGTCACCAAAATTAATGTGCATCCCCAAAATGCTACTGAGAGCGTAACAAGAAATGCAAAGTCTCTCAGAATTAATGGTGCACTCTGTCATGTGTGCAGTGGTCACACACAGTCAACAGAATTAATTTATTTCCCCAAAATGCTACTGTCTTGTGTCCAGAAAATTACCTAGTGCTGACGAAGCGAAATGAGAGAGTAACAACAAATGCAAAGTCTCCCAGAATTAATGGTGCACTCTGTCATGTGTGCAGTGGTCACACACAGTCACCAGAATTAATGAGCATCCCAAAAATGCTACTGTCTTATGTCCAGAAAATTCCCCATTGTTGACGAAGTGAAATGAGTGCGTAAGAAGAAATGCAAAGTCTCCCAGAATTAATGGTGTACTACAAATGCACAGACAGATTAAGATTGCGCTGCACACTCAAGACACAGATGCAAAGGCACAACAACATCTAACCAGTGCTCATAAGTCACAAATCCAAATCTGGAAAAGAATACCTTTTGCCGGTTGGGGGGGTAGTGCACAGCAATAACAGTCCACTACCAGTAAAGATACCACAAAGCAGTATAAAAATTAATGCAGGTGTGGTGGATAGCAGGTTCACACTGCTGCAGTTACTCTGTGGCACAATAACAGGTGTCTTATTTAATGGCACGCATTCACACACCACACACACTACAAGTAATGCGAAGCAAATTGAAAACCTTTAGTAATATAACCAAATTGTTTTAAACAAACTGAAATTATACACTGCTGCAACACAACAATCAGAAAAAAATGTCAAGAATTACTGAAAATATTACTGTGCGTACATTAACACAGTTATACAAGAAAAATGTAACCAAAACAGAAAAGACTGCCTTTTTCTCCCAGTTAATCTACCTACACCACAGATACGCCCCTCCCCCAAAGCACACTTCACAGTACACAGACTGACTGTTCTAAACTAACATTCAAAATCCACACACAAACAATAAACACTCAATAATATGAGCACAGGAGGGTTTCCTATACTCGATGTAGTAAATTGTGAGCAAAAAAATAGCTCAAAAATACTTTTTTAACAGCTTTTAGAGGATTTGAATTGCAGAGCTCTGAGAGGAGACTGTCGCCATCTTCCACTACATGCACTACACAGAACTGAGGCTGTGCAGAACAATCTAGAGTCCATGTGACCTACAATCCCATAAAGCACTGCAAAATTCTCCTTTGGAGCTCAAAAACAAGGCGGAATAAGGAGAAGTAAGGCGTAGTACACTGATTTCAATGTACTTCACCTTAAAATTGGTGGAGAAGTGGCTTGGGGAAAGCGGAATAATGCGAAGTCATTGTTTTCAATGGACTTTGCCTTCCTCATTATAACGCGTTACTCTGCGAATCACTTCACGGAGCGAATTTCAGCCACTTCACCCACCACTAATTGTAATTGTTGCCATTTGTGCTCACTGGGTAAGCACAGTTACAAAGCTCTACTGTTGTGAACTGATTTTAAAAAGCACAGCATATGATAAATCTCTGGCCTGGCTACATCACTGTCACATGAGACAGGGTGCATTGTAGGAGGCAAAAGGCAACAAACCTATTGTGACAGAGATCCCCAGGGGTCATAAAACTACCCTAAAGCTAGCAGCCTAATTTAGGAAAAACTCCTAATAGCAGACAGAGGGAAGGACACACTAGGACTTTACATGCAAATCAAAACACTCTGCATAACATGTGTTTTTGCAAATTCTGGGTGGACTACTCCTCTAATTGAGCCATCCCCAATCTGTGTCCTTCCAAGAATCACTTTGAGGTGTGCATACCAGCATGTTTATTTCACTCTTATTTACAGCTTTACACCTTTATCAGTTTTTAATTGCAATTGTGTCTGAATGCTCCACCATGTAGCCTCCAGTCTCCCACTATACCTGCACACATTGCAGAACTGTTTCACTGCATGCGGGAGATAGGAGGCTACCAGAACATATGCAGACAGTAGTGTGGAGCACGGGTGTAGGCTGCAATACTGCTGGGATGCCTCCATACCACAGTAACCTGACAGCTGTATGCACACCCCCACCGGGTGTACCCCATGTTCCAACCTAACCTACCTTTCTGTCTGCACTTGCCTCTCCAAGGGCCACCTTCTTTTGGTATCTGTGTACTGTCCTTGATTACTCTTCTCACTGTGCTGAGTGTTGGGAGTACCCTGCCTGCCCATGTGTAATGTGGCAGCAAAACTACCTGCAGAGCAGTGCCAGTAGTGATTACATACATTAGTGGAGCTCCTGAGTGCATCATGGAGCACTGCTGCGGTGGACAATAGACATGTTGCACTGTGTACAATGGAGCAGTGGGGAACACTGAAGGCAGTAGTTGAGGGTCTGCCTTCAGTCATGCAGCAGCAGTACATGAACGTCTGTTGTGCCCAGGTGCCCTACTACTGGCAGAACTGATGCCATGTCTCCACCCTCTCTCCTCCTCCCCTTCCGCCCTCTCACTGACGTAGCCCCCGATTCCAACTTACAGATCTCCTCCCTTGAACCTCTCTCTGTCATCTCCACAACATAAGTGTGTCTCATAACAGTGAAATATGGTTATTTACATAATATGACTGTGCATATACACAGTACTATATACACAGTACTCCATAGGACATGTAGGAGGACATCTTGAAATGCAGCTGTCATCACCGAGTGTGTCATGGATGTGCACTGCTACTACAGGATTGAGACCACACACACTATCGCACTCAGTGTGGACAGGCTGTAATGTTTTCAAACCATTATCAACACTGTTCACTGGCAGTGTGGACACACTGTAATGTTTACAGTCTGTTACAGTTTGAATCCATTACAGCTTTTTCAAGTGTAGTGTGGACAGGGCCTGCATGTCTATGTAATCATCTCTCTTTCCATCAATTGCATGTATTGCTATTTTTACCTATTTCTAAAACAAACCTGTATATCACATTTGCCTGCACTCTGAGCGCATATTTATGAAACTGTGCATACTTGTACTCCACTTCTGCATAGACTTCATACTTTCCTAATATTCCCATTATCACAAGCATAACTACCTTGCCCTTATCAAAAGCGACCCCCTCTGAAAGTTACTATCACATTTTCTCTGCTAACAGTCCATCATCATTACACCTGACTTCCTGACATCAACACATTGCTTAAATATAACTTACATCACCTCATGGACAAAAACCCTGTTTCTCTAAAAAAAAAACAAAAAAAAAACTCTGTAAATAATTCCAAGGCTGAACATATGCCAGCCATTACTTTTTCATATACTGCCACCTTCTGTACCATCATGGGGATTTGCAGGTTTCACATGATACTTTGCATTACTGGGGTATGTGCAATTGTGTTTTCTTTAAAATGTGGCTGTCTGGCCAATATCATCCAGGATAGCACATACATCAGTGGCATTTGCTCTGGGGTTCTTTTGTAAATTTACAGTGCTTCCTATTCCTTCCATTAAAATATACACCTCCATGTATTTTCCTAATAACGTGTAAGCCTTCCTTAGAACAGAAACTAAAACAAATTTTACTACTTATAAATCATTGTGTTGTTTCTCCATACCTCCTTAACAATGCCACACAACTTCACTAACTTCATTATGCAGCCGTGGTAGATCTGACCAGAATTTGTTGTTTTACTTATTCCCTATGCCTGTTACTCTTCCTTTGTTTTGTGTTAACAATCGATCACATGTGGAGAAAGTGCAAGAACCTCAGCAGAAAGTGTTTGCCCTCTTGACTGGTGTGAGTTTTTGCACTTTTTGGGTCACACAACCGTGTAGTTATCACAATGCAAGCTCCATTTTATATACCATTTAAAGTAGTTGGGCATCCTATTCAGTGGTCACTTACTGATAGTATTGTAGATACTTTTAGTTATTTGAGGAATCTAGTTTATAGTGACACCCCTTCCCTCATTGAGTGCTGACTTATAGCTCTGTAGCAGCATCAGTGTCCCCCGAAGGGAACTCCTGCATACTAGTATGCAGTTGATAGCTGCCGGTGGTCTTCATTACCCCTACTCTCTCCTGATGAAGTGGAGAATACGAGAGCCTCAGCACCGTCTTCGGCCAGCAAGCCACTTGTTTCTGTTCTAGTACCCGTTTCCCTCACCATGCAAACTGGCCAAAAGGGGAACAAAAGAACTTTCAAATTACAACCCCTTATTTGCTGCCCTAAACAGCAGATTATCTTGCTCCCCTGGCCCCAAAGACATTTCAGGGGTGGTGGTGGTGGGGAATTGCAGACTCAACAAATAACTAAAAGACTCTACTGTATTATTAGTAATTATACCATAGACCTTGGACAGTGACCAATCAGATGGGCAGGCTGGCATTTTACCTGCATTGTAAATCTACCAATAATCACTGCAAAAAGTGCCAGCCAGCTGCATCTTTAAAAAAAACAATCCTACGCCAAAATCACAGAACACTGACTGCCATCTTGTGTTCCCACTAAGCAGAGACCATAAAACAGCAGCTCTGTCCATCAGGAAAACAAAACAAAATAAAAACACTGCTTTAATACTGACTGGCTTATTAAGCATTATACCAAGTACTGCTTTTTTAAAATAATAAAAAAAGGCAGTACTTGGTAAAATCGCAATAAGCCACTCGGTGGATCTGAGTTATTGGGGGATTTACCACGGCTGGCGCAAATTTGCCCACTGGGCTGTGCCTTGTGTGCAAACCACTCCAGCCATGGTAAATCCCCCAATAATCCACAACCCCTCGTGGCTTATTGCTTAAATACTCTGCGACTGACATAGCCTCCCACCTCTCACCTCCTCAGTCAGCTGCCAAACAATATGAATACCTGAATAGTACTGTAAGTATGGCATTTAACTTGGACTACAGGAAGAGGGTAGGGTAGGGTAGGGTAGGGTAGGGTAGGGTAGGAGAGAGTGGTGCCTGTCCTACACTGACACCAACGACTAGTGATTCATGACCCAGCACATGCTAACCGAGATGAGGCAGACAAACAGGAGCTGACGTTACCAACTTATAAGTATGTAGTTACTTTATTGGGATTCATAGTATCATTAGTTAGGATGCCCGACTACTTTAAATGGTATATAAAACAAAGCTTGCATCATGATAACTACACGGCTCTGTAACCTGAAAAAGTGCAAGAAACTCACACCAGTGAACAGGATTAACACTTTCTGCTGAGGCTCTTGCACTTTCTCCACATGTGATCGATTGTTAACTCAAAACAAAGGAAGAGTAACTGGGATAGGGAATAACTAAAACAAAAATGGGTATTTAAAAATAAACAAGAATGTATCTGTTACAGGTGTATGGGAATAAATGTCAATGGTGGGGTTGGGGAGGCCGCCTTACAGGTTTGATTTTTTCAAACGGGACCCAGCACGCACTTACACGGTATGTAGCACCAACATTTAATTGAACTACTGTAACAGTAACAAGGATTGCATTCTGTATCGGGAGTCTGTGATGTCAGCATACCAAGGCTTATCATGCGCTGATTCCCGATACAAAAAAAAAATGACCAGCTGGTGGCCTGTTCCAACAGATGAGAGGAGCATACAAGTATGCTTTTCAACATTTACTAAAGAACAAAAGACACACAATGGCCATGTTTTGCTACTGATGATTTATTTAGCAGGTACAATCACCACTAAATAATTTCCTATCTCCTTTAAAGCATATGTTGCCCACATGCAATAGTGAAAAAATTGTTGGGCTGGCAGTATAGCCTAGAGATTAGCATAATGAGCTGTGAACTAGCTTGGTACATCTAGCAGACCAGACCTTGGTTTGAATCTTACAACCTCCACTTGCATACTGTGTGATTCTGAACATGTCACTTAACTACCCAGTGATCCCAGGTCACCCCTGAAAACAGGCACTTGTGTCTAGTGGGTCTTACCTGGTTACCAAAGACAAAAAATATATATATATTTTACCATTATTTAGCTGCCTTCATCTCATAGAAGTATACAGTGTCTGGTTTTAGGGAAATATAGATGTGCTCCCACTCATTCTATTTCTCTTTGTGTGTGTCTCTCTCTCACTCGCTCCCAAATACATTCACCGCTCTGCCTCTCATACACAAGCCAGTGCTACACAGCTGTAGCTGCTCTCCTAATCCTAATCCAGTCCCTTCAGAAATAGTTTCAGAACCTCATACAAATGATATGTAAAACCTACCCAGGCAATGCTTTTATGGAGAGACTGACATTGGGGACCATTATTAAAAATAAAATCATTAAACCTGCCCAGACTGTGTATTTACTGAGGGACTGACACTAGTGACCAGGATTAATTCACTATTCTGTAGACAGTTCGCTATATGTAGTAAGTTCTGTAAGTGTTCTGTGATGGTAGCCAAACTGAGAAAGAAAAGTCAAAACTTTATAATCAGTAAAAAATGCCGTAGCTGTGAGGATTAACCAAATAATTCATAGCTCTTGAGAACAGAGAAGGTGTAATTACTTTGATGCTCAACTCACTCTGAGAACTGAAGTAAGTGGGATTAGTGCTGTAGACGGGCTGAAGTCTGATTGCAAAGTTTCGGCTTTACTGGTACAGAATGGAGTGAGGAGCCTCTCAGCAGCAACCTATCAGAGCACTACACATGGCGAGCCATCAATTTGCAAAACAAAGGGGGGTATGTTAGGGTGGATCATAAACATGGACAGTAGACAATAGTAGCAGGGTTGGCAGTATGCCCCAACCCCCTCCCGAGCACGAGGAGACAGAGACTGAGGGAGGTAGAGGCAGCTCTTTGCTGGCCTCCCCCCTCTCATTTATTTTATTTATTTCAAAAGTTTCACCGGGAGAGACATGCTGAGTTGTAAGCAACTCATTCCAGATGCATCATGGGGGGGGGAGAAGGTATATATATATCAGCACTGTGAGAGAACAAGACTTTTTTAAGCAGTCTAGCCTATTTATTTATTTAGTTTTTTTGTTGATCAGGTAAGTGCACTAGACAAATTCTGTCTATTTTCAGGCATGACCCGGAGGAGGGGGATACAGGTGAATACTAACTGACCTTGAACAAGATTAAGCTGTTGGTGGGGTTTCTAGTGAACAGGGAAATTTGGCCAGGACATCAGAGAACTTCCCTACTCTCCAGTAGGGCCCTGGGACAGTTGGTGTGGTCCAAGTATGTCCCAGGTTTTGGAGGTGAGGTCATGGAGCTGCAGTGTTCTGAAGACCCAGGATTTGCTGTACAATGTGCTGATGTCCCAGCAAAATTGCTGGTTTCTGCCAGTAATGTAACCTTGGTGTCAGATGAGGAGCAGCTCAGGTTGGAAACTGCTGTTGTTACTGTTATTGAGGATGATATTCTTGATGAGGAGAAAAAATGTAAACAAGCTGCCTGCAGTCCTACACTACAAGCTGATATGGCAAAGAAAAGTTTGCTGGTCGCCACTGCGGATGTACCGCCTATACATGCTGAGTCAGCGGGTTCTGAGTCGGATTAGTTTTCCTTCCCCTTCACCGTGCATGACTCCACCTGGTCTCCAGAGTTGGCGCTTGCTAGTGCAGGGTTGGTGAAGGACCAGAGGAGGTGGGTTCCTGACCCCCCAGTTTCCCCTTTCTGGAGGGGTCTGTGTGCCCCAGAAAGACATTGTTTCCAGTGCTCGGGAGGAGAGTCGGATAGAACGAGCTGCTGTGGCTGAGCTCCAACCACCCATAGCTGCAGAGGGAATTCGGGGTGCGGCTCCTAGTCATTCAGGAACTGCACCAGATGCCACTGCTAGGGCAGTGGGGGAGACTCTTAAGCATACCTTTGACAACAGCCTTGGACATAACCCTGTAATGCCCTCCCCTGCTGAGGAGGGTGCCAGACAACAGTCGGAGCTCCCAGGTATGTCTTCTGCTTCTCATTCTAGGGGCCTAGATGTGATTTTGAAGCTTGATGATTCAACTGGGGGTCCCCATAAAGCACAAGCTTCATATGCTTCTTTATTTAAAAAATCCTAGATACCTCCATGGAAATGTTTTGTTGCAAGGATTTACTATAGAGGGGGCCTGGAATTACCCCCTGATCGGATTTATGTTGGCAAATGCCTCATTATAGAATCATTGAGATTTAAGCCCTCTGATGTGTATGCATTTATCCATACCTCTGGAGACCACAACTTGGATGCTTCTTTTTGCTCACCTGGGTTGTTAGATAAATTTTGGGCAGCTTACTATGAGGTCCGCTTCCAACCTGTTTGGAAGCCCTTTGTAGTTATACCCCTTACTAGACCTACGGCCAAAGTGATTACCATCCTGTTCAGGAATGAGGGGGTGAATGTCCTGGACATTATATATTGGTTAGAAAAACACTGTACGATGAATGGCATCCCTCATGCTTTAATAGATGATAATGGATTTTGGACAGGGGGCTGGAAGTTCACTGCTAAGTTAAGGATGACTGAGGAGGGTATTCAACATCTTCCCAATTGCTTTTATATTGGAAGAGATAGAGGGATCTTGTTCTATCTTGGGCAGCCTCATTCTTGTTATCAATGCGGATAGTTGTCCCATTTGAATTCAGACTGTGACCAGCTCAAATGCTTGGCATGTGGTACCTTGGGGTACACAGCCTCAACTTGTACAATCCCCCCCAATTGTAATTTATGTGGCGATGATTCACATGCTTTCAGTACATGTCCTTGGGCAGCTCACAATTCAGCGGATTATATGGAACATGACTTCTATATTAATAAGTCTGCTAATGCTAAATCAGCAGACTCTGGTCCAATCGAACCCAATAGAGGTGATTTTCATGGTTTCCCTGATGCAGTATACAGCCAGCGTACACCAACACACCAGGAACCTGGATTCCAGGAATCTTCCAAGCCACCTCCCCTGGTCCCCACTCCACCCTAGTTCTTCTTCTGTTCCACTCACGGTTTCATCTCCCTCGGGTGAAGTACCCAATGAGCCGGAGACTGTAGCATCTTTAGAATTTCAACCTGTTCGAACAAGATCACGATCTACTAAACGGATTGAGGACAAACACCTTCTCCCAGTCCCTGTAGAAAACCAATATGAACCTTTGCAGTCTTGGGGGGACATTATGGAGGATGAGGATCAAGATTTGCCCTTGACGTCCTCACTACCAGATTCGGCAGTTGCCCTCCCTTCAAGAACAGAGAACTCAGTGGAGGGAGTTAAAAAAAGGACCACAAGGTCTCGAAAGAAGAAATGATTTCTGATTTCTTTTCCTTGCTTTTTTCTTTTTTTTCTTTTTTCTTTATGAATACTGTTTTATTTTCACTAGCAAGTCTCAATGTTAACAGTATTAGATCAGACTATAAAAGAAAGGCAATGTTTTTTACTTTACAATCTTTAGATTATGATGTTTATTTTTTACAGGATGTTCGGTTGTATTCTACACATGATATGGATTAAGCCACGAAAGAGTGGTTTGTGGGCCCCTCTTATTGGTCTTTAGGCCAAGATTTATGTTCCAGTTTGGGATTTTGTTTCCAATCACAAGGTTTTTTTATTCAAAAGCTGGTAGACCTTGAGCCAGGAAGAGTGATGTTATTGGATTTGATTTGGCAAGAGGTGAACTATAGATTGATCAATATATATGCTCCTCAACAGAAAGCGGCTAGGGTGCAATTATTGAAAAAAATTAAGCCTTATTTATTAACTTCTAGCATAGTTATTTGTGAGGGAGACTTTAATTCTAATCTTCAGGGAAGGTGTACTGTGATGTGCGTGAGCTCAGACCTCTTATTCAGGAGTTGGGTCTTATGGATGTATTTGCACAGAACCCACAATATACCTTTTCAAAAGGAAAACTGACATCTCGGATTGGTTATTGGTTGTGTTCTCTGAATGTTAGGGAATATGAGGGAAGGGTGATACCGGTAGAAACCTCAGACCATAACTTAATTGGCTTACACATAAATTTGAGTCTGAGGTTTTTGAATGGACCTGGAGTATGGAGGGCAAATGTATGTTTATTGTCACAATCAGTGTTTAGTAGAGGTTTTGTAGATATGATAGCTGATAGATGTACTGTTTGTTTTCTTTATCAATCTCTGATTGATTGGTGGAGGATACAAAGGAATGTGTCAGAATGTTTTTAAAACTCATTCTAGATTTGTTTGGATGCCCGTCATCACCAATCTGCTAGCTTCTGGAAAGAATTATACTCCTATTTTCCTTACCATGAGATTTTAGGGGTGCATATGAAGAGCATTATACGGGACTTAAAATATCAGTTGACACAAGTCCAATATGACAGGCAGAAATCATTGGAATTTGAACAGAAATTTGGGGTACAGGGGAATAAAAGCAGAGTTAATACTTACGAGGCTTGTAGGTCTAGAATGTAGAATAAACAGATACATAGCCTTATTAATAAACAAGGTCTGAGCATTCAGGGGTCACCAGATATTTTGTCATGTGTAGCAGACTATGTTAAACAATCTTTTGAAATACCATTTGAAAAAACTCCTGATATGGCCCTGTTGCTACAAGCAGCAGCGTTACCTGTTTTAACGCATGTACAGCAAATGGATTTATTACAACCTTTCACGTTAGAGGAACTGCATGTGGTGATAGGTGCTTTGAAAGATATGATTGCACCTGGTTCGGATGGTTTACCCCTTGAAATTTATAAAAAATTGTGGGTTTGATACCAGATTATTTGTTGTCTGTCTTAAATGCCTTTTGACGGAAGATCGGCTTGCTGCTCAGATGTATGAAGGTATGATGATCTTTTTGAATAAAAAAGGAGATAAAAAGGATCTTAATAATTGGAGACCTATTACTTTATTAAATTCTGATTTCAAGATTTTTGCGAAATTATTAGGTAATAGGATACAAAAACTCTTACCTGTTTTAATCCATCAATCTCAATATTGCTCTATTCCTGGCAGATCCATTCAGGATGCTTTGATTGTGTTACGTGAATTATTTTCTTGGGGGCAACTAGGTCATTATAGGGTGCTTTTGTTCAGTTTTGATCAGACTAAAGCTTTTGATTGTGTTTCTCATGAGTTCCTTTGGTTGACCCTTAGGTCATATGGTTTTCCTTCTATTTTTATCAGTTGGCTGTGTATGTGTTATTCTTTGGCTTATGTTAGACCATATATTAATGGATGGCTTGGGGATTTATGTTACATATACAGAGGGGTTAGACAAGGTTGTCCCCTGAGCCCCTTATTATTTGCATTGAGTTTAGACCCCATCATTTGCATTTTGCAAAAATCTCCATTACTACCAGGCATAGGAGGGCCAGGTCTGAATGACAATAAGACATTAGTTATAGTGATGATTTATGTGTAGTAGTCCCATCACAAAGTACTGGTCGATTGTTATGTTGAGTCCTTCCTGTTTTTTTGCACTGTATTGGTTCTAGTTTAAATTTTAGTAAGAGCATTTGTTTGAATTTACTGGTATTTCAGGTTGGGGATTCACAGCTGGGAGGTGTCCGGGTTGCAGACTCTCTGCAGAAGATTTTAGGGTTGTTTTTTGGAGGTTAGGACACGGCACAATATAATTGGGAACGCCAAATAAATGTAGGGAGAGAGAAAAGGTGAGTAGATGGAATAAATGGTCCATGGGGAAAAAAGAGGGTTTATTTAATCAAGACTTTTCTCTTGCCCCTATTTTTAATTTTTTTATATTAGCCATATTTTTCCCCTACCTAGATGATTTTTTGTGCCTATTTTGAGCATTTTTTTTACTTGCTTCTGGGGGAGTAGACTAAACCCTATTAAAAGGAATGTCTTATATTTGGACTATAAATGGGGGGGGTGGGGTTCGTATGATTCAACCTGTGGTTTTCTTTTTTTTTCAATTTTTGTTTACACTAATCTGAAGCCAATTTGTCAGCAGGTAGACAATGTATGGGTATGGATGGTGACTGGACAAATAGAGGGCATCCTGCAGGAATAGCAGGCCGAGTGTTTCTTCCAAAAAAACAGTAGGAAATATGTGTTATCCCCAGAATGGTATTTGGTATTTGACCTGTTAAAATCTTGGAAGATTTTGAGCCGAATGGTTTTAGAGTTCCTGCAAAAACAACTCTATCATACAATAATAAGCTCCTTTTTAACAGAAACTGTGTTCCCAGATTTCAATGATTTAGAGAGGAAGAAGACTGGAGAGCATTTAACTAATAGTAGGATACCTATTTTAATGTGGAATATTACCTGGCTTTGGTTCATGGGAAAATAAATACAAGGGGGAATCACAAACATAAGTAAATTATGGATAGGTTTTGTTTTCGGGAGACACGTCATACAGAGATTGAATCCTTATGTCATTTATACTTTGATTGCCCTTATATTGTTCAATTTTGGTTTATTTGGAAACGTAAACATTGGAACCACGTGGAAATGGTGGGATTCCAGGTCCTTGTTTTTTGGTATCGTTCCAGCAGCTTGGGATAAATATAATTCTAGTACCTTAAATTTGATAGCAGTCATTCTTTTATATTGGATCTGGCAAGTCCGGTGTTGTTTCTTTTTTCAACAAAAATATGTGTCTCCTATTGACTTATATGAGAAAATTAAGAGTAATATAGACCGTATCAAGGAAGGTGAGAGGAAAATCATTTAAAAGGGTATGTGGGAAAGATATTGGGATTTTTGGTGAATATGGGGTCGGAGATTTTTGGGTTCAATCATGAATTGTTTACTGTTTTTCTTGTCTTGCATATTCAATTTCAGTATGAGCATTCCCATTGTTGTAGTTCTTTTATGGTATCCACTTAGATTAGGTTTTCAGTTTGATTTTTTTTACCCTTTCAGGTCATTCTTTTTTTGGTCTCATACAGATGTACACTAATACGTCTGCCTTGATTTTTCTTTCCTGTTGGAATTTTTTTACAGGTCTCTGTCTACTGTTGCTTTGTTGTATTATGTTTACTGTCTTATTTCCTTTATATGACTATTTTTGTTTTATTATTTTGGTAGGTGGGATAGGATTTCTGTTTTTAAGGGTTGGATGGTTTCTTCTTAGTTGTATGATTGCTTTATGGTTCCTTTTTTTAACATATTTTGTATGTAGTCTGTTTATTTGTTCTGAGTGAAACATAGAAACATAGACTTTGACGGCAGATAAGAACCACTTGGCCCACCCAGTCTGCCCATTTCCCTACCTATTAGATAAGCTGCAGATTCTAGTTAACCAACAGCCTACTTCCTGCAATCCCCCACTATAATTGCCTTATGTCTGTCCCATGCATGTTTGAATTCCCCAACTGTTTTAGACCCCACAACCTCTCCAGGAAGGTGGTTCCATGCATCCACCACTCTCTCCGTGAAAAATAATTTCCTCACATTACCCCTGAGCCATCCCCCCTCTAACTTTAAATTGTGCCCCCTTGTTCTTACACATCTGTTTTTCTGAAAGATGCTACCCTCCTGGACTTTGTTGATTCCCTTGAGGTACTTAAAAGTTTCTATTATGTCCCCCCATCCCTGCTTTCATCAAGGGTATACATATTAAGCTCTCTCAGTGCATTTTGCTATGATTTTAATAAACATTTCCTCTACTCTTTTCGATAAGTGCCATGGGATCTTTAACTTCCACCTGAACTACCACCAGAACAGGCAGATGGGACCACGGTTTAATGTCTCATACAAAAGACAGCACTTCAGGAGTGCAGCACTGCCCTCATGCTGCACTACAATGTCAGTAATGGGAATTAACCTAAGTGCCTGGTGTGGGGATAGAACCCACAGCCTTCAGATCTCCTGGCCTTAGAGGTGAGTGTGCTACCTGCTAAGCCATTGACACTGATGTTACTGAGTAAGTTACTGACTGCCTGCACACTGATTCCACTGGCAGCCCCATGGAAAGTTATATGAATGGGTTCTGACAGAAATACCTTAACACTAGCCCCAATCACCAGACCACCACTGGTTGATAGAGACTGACAGAGTGAGAGAAGACATCTAGCACATAGAGTAAAAAAATCACTAATTCTTCAGGAGTGATGTAATGATTTTTTGAGTTTGCTTGCACAGCTTGCCGCCACCTCACCCCCCCATGAAAGCCGATGGGGGTGGCTAATCCTATCGGCATGCCCCGGACCCAGTTAATTTGCCAACAGGGAGCAAATTCCCTGTCAGCATAATGCCTCCCCCCATTTGTTGTGTGCTAAGGGGGTGCCCAATCCCCCTTGGCATCATGCACCCTCCCAAAACAGTCTTTCTTTGCCAAAGGGGGGCCCAATCCCCATCGGCTTCAGTCCCCCCTTCCTAGTTTAATTTGCCAACAGGGAAGCCCAATCCCCATCAGCATAATGGCCCCAGAGTCATGCTTTGCCTGTGCCAAGGGGGTGCCCAATCCCCCTCGGCATCATGAACCCACCTGCCCGTTTCTGTGCCAATGGGGGGCCCAATCCCCATCGGCTGGGGTCCCCCTCCCTACAAATGCCAGTGGCACACTGGGATCCCACCTCAGTGCACCAAACACCCCTGTAAAAAAAGAAAACTGAACCACATTGTCTGTGTTTTCTTTTTTTTACCTGTAAAACAAGAAAACAGTCCCTCAAATTCTCTGCTACTCCTCCCCCAACCCACGCCCACCGTCTGTGTACTCTATCTCCCCTCACCCCATACTTACCTCCGGAGCCTGGCGCGATGATCTTCAGTGGATCGGGAACACATCTGCACTCTTCAAAGCTGACCACAAACTGAAGAAATGCCGGTAAGCTGTATAATGGCATTTATGGGTTTTCAACTTTGGTGCATATTCTCAGGCATTTTGAGAATTTTGCACCAAATTTTCAACATGAGGTTATTGGGACCCCTCCTCATGAATGCCATCACTGTAATGGCGTCACTGCATGGAGTCACCTTTCAGGACCGATTAATGAAACAACAGGACCACTGTTTGTGAGGTGGGCTCTCAAAAGCCTATGTTGCAAATTTGGTGAAAAAATCCCCAAAATGACTGTTTTATGAGCTGAGCGTGCATTATGCAGTTGCCATGCATGCTCGTAACCATGAAATTTACAATATTTTCACTCCAGATTTTCAACATTGGCATTTTCCACACCTCCTTATGAACAGTACAGCTGTCATTTTCTCATCCTGGCGAAATGTATTTTTGCACTTCCAACGCAGAATAGCGCAGTCACTGTGGGAAGTCAGTGTTTGGGATAGATTAAAAAATCACAGTGACACTGTTCATGAGCAGAGATGCTACAATGCCTATGTTGAAAATTTGGTGGCAAACTCCATGAAATGACTGTGTTATGATCGACGTTGTGCAGTTTCCACGCACCCTCAATTTAACGCATTTGTAATATTTTCACTCCAGATTTTCAACATTGGCATTTTTTCACACCTCCTTATGAAAAGTACAGCTGTCATTTTTCATATCCTGCTCTAAATATGCATTTACACATCTGGCGCAGAATAGCACAGTTGTTGTGGGAAATCAATATTCGGGACTGATTAGCAAAATCATAGTGACACTGTTCATGAACCGAGGTCACAAAATGCCTATGTTGAAAATTTGGTGAAAAAATTCTACTGCATGACTGTGTTTCGCACATGCATTGCGCAGTTTCCAAGTAAGCCTGGAAGTTCAAGTATTTTTAATATTTTCACTACAGATTTTCAACATTGCCATCTCTTCACATATCCCTATGAATGGTACAGCTGTCATTCTTCACATCCTGCTTGATCTGTGTTTTCGTACATCTGGTGCAGAATGGCACCATCACTGTGGGAACTCAAAGTTCAGGACACGTAAACAAAATCACAGTGCCACTGTTCATGAGAAGAGGTCCCAAATGCTTTCATGAGGTGAGGGTCTCAAAAAGGCCATGTTGAAAATTTGTAGTGCAAATACCAACAAATGCCCGGGGCGTTAGGGTTTCTAACCATAACGTCCCACCCTGTACAGACTGACAGGCATCAGTGGTGCGCCTTTGGACTGCCGACTATAATGCTCACACCATTCCATCCCCATCCCACAGCCCTGTAGCCAGTGACAGGCATCGAGATGTGCCTTGGACTCTTCAGCACCAGAGTTCACCCCATTCTCCTATACTGCACCCATTTCAGTGTATGTCCTTATGGAATGGGATGACTGTAAAGCCGAACACCCCAAGGCACACCTCAACATGTTTTGGTGTCTGCAGGGTAGGGTGAAGTGAAATGGCATGAACGTTATGGGTGACAACCCAAACACATACCTCAATGCCTGTCCGTCTCTGCAGGGTGAAGGAGGGGTTGGTGTGAAGTTCAATACTCCACTGCCATTCCCATTCTGCATCTCTCTAACTCCTGCATTTCCAATGCTAATACCAGCAAGCAAACATTCGGCATTGACAAATGGTTGTTTTTTCTCCTTTCTACCTTGTAAATATGAAAACTGGTTTCTTTTGGTTGGTTTATTTATGTACTGTATATACTGTCTTGTATGAGTTTGCAATAAAAACAAATTCCCCATCTTTTTTCTAGAAGTGCCATGGGATCTTTAACATCCACCTGAACTACCACCAGGACAGGCAGATGGGACCTCAGTTTAACATCTCATCCAAAGGACGGCACCTCAGGAGTGCAGCACCTCCTCATGCTGCACTTCAGTGTCAGTATTGGGATTTAACCTTAGTGCTTGGTGAGGGATTTATAATGGCTTTATAAGCTGCAAAACATTATGTGCAGTAATAATTTTCATCACCCTTTGGACATCCCTGTTAGTGAGGGGGCAAGAGTCGGAGTTCTTGTAAATGTCCATAGCGATGAATACTAAAGAAAGAAGTAATATGAGAAAATATATGAAATAAAGTAGATGAGTTTTTTGTTCAAGGATAATTAAATATGAACATATGAACATATGAAATGTGCCAGCAGAAACAGACCATCCAGTCTATCTAAGTCTGCGTGAGTGTGCAGCTAGCACCCCTAGTTTGCAGCTGCCCACCCCCCTCCCCTTTGCTATCCCACTGCCACCCCCACCTCCCCCACTCTCACCTCCTGTGCCATGCCCTTTTAAAGCTGTTCATAGATTTACATGATACCATCCATTCTGGTAGTGCATTCCATTTTGCTACCACCCTCTCTGTGAAATAGTGTCCCCTCATTTCCCTCCTAAATCTTCCCCCCTCTATTCTCAGCCTGTGCCCCCTGGTGTCCCTCCCCCTTCTTAGCTTCAAGACCCCATCTGCCCCATCCTTACTCATCCCCTTCAGATACTTGAATGTCTCTATCATGTCCCCCCCTCTCTTCTATCCTCCAGGGTGTACATATTCAGGTCTCTCAGCCTGCTCTCATAGTCTCACCCCTCCATTTTGCATATCATCTTTGTTGCCCTCCTCTGCGCGCCCTCCAGTAACTTGATATCACACTTTAGGCATGGTCTCCAAAACTGCACACAATACTCTAAGTGCGGCCTTACCAGTGGCCTGCAGAGGGGCAAGATCACCTCTCTTCACCTGGATGAAAAACACCCCTCACTTTGCACCCCAGAATTTTGTTTGCTTTTTCAGCTGCTTTCCTGCACTGGGCAGTGTTGTTCATGGTCCCTGTTATCATTACCCCTAGGTCCTTCTCCTCCTCAGTGATCCCCAGCTTACCCCCCCCCAGCCAGTATTCTCTCCTTGGGTTGTTCGCCCTGAAGTGCATACCCTTACACTTCTTTGCATTGAACCCCAGCTGCCACCTCTCTGACTACTCCTCTAGCTTGCTTAGGTCCCCCTGCAGCTGTTTCCATCCCTCCCCTCCATCCACCACTGCTCTGATTTTGGTGTCATCAGCAAACAGACTTACCTTGCTCACCACCCCATGTGCAATGTCTCATATGAAGAGCCCAAATAATACTGGCCCCAGCACAGAGCCCTGTGGCACCCCACTCATCACCGGCCTTGGAGTTGAGAGATTCCCTTTCACCACCACCTGTTGTAGCCTCCCACTCAGCCAACTTATAATCCAGTTTGTCATTTTTACCCCTACCCCTACACCAGTTAGCTTTCCCCCATGCTGCCCATGAGGCACCGAATCGAAGGCCTTGCTGAAGTCCAAGTAAAGAACATCCACAGCATGACCCTTACCCAGTTGACCTGTTACCTAGTCATAATATTGTATGAGGTTGATTTGACAAGATTTCCCTGAAAAAACCCATGCTGCCTCGTATCCTGGAGGCCATTGTCCTCCAGGTACAACACCACTCTTTCCTTTAGTACTGTTTCCATGAGTTTGCACTCTATGGAGGTGAGACTTACCGGATGATAATTACCCAGTTCTTCTCTTGGTCCTCTCTTGTGTAATGGTACTACATGTGCCATCCTCCAGTCCAGTGGCACACATCCCAACTCCAATGAGGTGCTGTACAGATCTGCCAGTGGCTCCACCAACACCTCCATCATCTCCCTCAGCACCCTGGGGTGGATACCATCTGGTCCTGGTGCCTTGTCTACCTTCAGTGCCCTCAGTCCCTCTAGGACTCTACTTGGCTCAATTCTTCCATCTGTCACCTCCTCTAACCCCTTTCCCCACCCTCCCAGCAAATGGTGGTAGCAATCCCCCCTTTTCTTCCATGAACACTGAGCAAAAGTATTCATTTAGTGCTTCTGCCTGCTCCTCCCCCTGTATCATCCACTACTACCACTTTTTATCCTCACTATTGTCTCCTTGCACTTCCTTTTCTCCTGATGTATCTGAAAAGTCTTTCTCCCCCCATTAATTCCTGCATTAATCTCAACTGCCCTGGACCTTGGCTTCTCTCACTTTTCTGGTCACCTCCTGGGCCATCTTGCATATTCCTCCTGTCCACTTCCTTCCCTGTCCCCCTATACCTCTGGTGCGCCTCTAGTTTTGCTCTCACCACCTCCACTACCTTGCTGTTCAACCAGCATGGTTTTCTTACTCTGCTACTCTTACTCTGTGTCTTGGTGCAGGCTTCTGTTGCCTCTGTAATCCCCATTTAATAATATCCATTTCTGCTCCATGTCCACCTCCTGCCTTATGCCTCCAGTTTCCCTTTCAGTACTTCCTGCATCCTCCCAAAGTCTGCCCCCTGAAGTTTACCACTGAGAAACTGATTTCTCTGGCTCCACGCACATCGTGATATTAAACCACACCGTTTGGTGATCGCTGTTGGCTAGTGGGTCCTTCACCTTTATTTCCCTTACTGCCTCCCCATTCTACAATACCAGATCTAAAGTGTTCTTTAGCTTAGTAGGCACACTAACCAACTGTGTCAGGAGACCCTCCTGGATCATGTCCAGGAGCACTTGCTCCCTAGCACTGGAGGTGACCAGATTGTTTCAGTCAACCCCCAGCAAGTTAAAATCCCCCACGATGATCACCTTCCCTTTTCTACATACCTTTTTGATTTGTCCCGCTAATTCCCTGTCAAGCTCCTCAGACTGTAACCATGGCCTGTATACCACCCTAAACCTCAGTTTCCTACCCCTTGAGTCTAGGAGCTGCAACCAGATTGCCTCTGTTCTTCTTTCTTCCCCTCATCCGTTGTGCATTTGATCCCATACCTCACATAGACTGCCACCCCACCCCCCTCCCTCCTCCCTCCTTATGGTCCTTTCTGTATAATTTGTATCCTGGGATTGCCAGATATGAGTCCTGGTGCTCAGTTGCCCACATTTCAGTGACAGCTGAGTATCCGCCCTCCACACTATTAAGAGTGCCTGTAGCTCAGCTGATTCTTTGCCTAAACATCTTGCATTCAAGCGAGACCACCTTCCATCCTGCCCCTTCCCTTCACTGGCCTCCATCTCCCTTACTCCATCCCTTTCAGCCACCCCAAGTCCTTCCCTGCTGGCCTGGAGGTGAACTGACTCTGCTCTATTGGATGCCTGCCTACCTGCTGTCCACTTGCCACCCTGCCATCTAGTTTATAGCCACCTTTGTCACAATATACCTCCCCAGTCTTTGCTAATACCTCCTTCCCTCCACTCCAGGTGCAGCCTATCCCTTGCAAACAGATTGTTATTATCCCAGGTATGCCCCATATGGAATAATGGCTGGGTGAGGGGTTATAACGAGAATTTCACATTACCCTAGTATGGATGCCACATAAACCCTGAGAGCAAAGCTCAAGGGGTTTATAAAGGCATCCACATTCAAGAATGTGTAAAATCTGTGTTTTACACACTATTTCAGTTTTATTTTATATAATTGCTGGGAAGTGTTTTTATGCCACAGCAATTATACAAAATAAAGATACATCTTTTTTTTTTTTTTTTTTTTATTTTGGTAGTTTAACTAGGTGAGACACACTAAGCTGAAAGCTTTTTTACAGGTGCAACCTGACCATCTGTCAAGATATATCAAGTGCAAGTTGTGGTAAAGTGTTCAGTGGTAAGTTATGGTGGCTGGTGGCTGAGGAAGGAGATACCAGAGGCTGGCACATGCGTGGAGCGTGGGAAACCCGATGTGTGTTTGCCGTTATAACCAGCTGGGTATAATGGCAATTTATAACCAGGTTTCCCTTAGGGAAAAAACGCTTTCCAGCAATTATATAAAATAAAGGCTGGGTAGGTGTGTAAAATTTGAGTTTTACACAGCTACCCAGCCTTTGTTTTATATAATTGCTGGGATGCATTTTTTTTATTTTTAAATGCAGTTAGTTAGTAGATGCAGTCCATGACACAGTAAGTTACTTTTTTTTCCATTCAACTTACTGCCAAGTATGAGTTGCGGTGAAGTGTCCGGTGGTAAGTTATGGTAGCTGACGGCTGAGGAAGGAAACACCAGAGGCTGGTGCATGCGTGGATTGTTGGAAACCCGGTGCGTGTTTGCCGTTACAACTAGCTGGTTATAATGGCAAATTATAACCATGTTTCCCTCAGGGAAAGAATGCTAACCAATAATTATGAGATTATTGCAAATAATTGCATATCAGTAGTTCAGGATATCATTCATCACACTCAAGTATATTACCTGGAAACAAGCTTCAGCTCAGTGTGCCTTTCCAGTTACCAGTCTTCAATAAATAAATACATAGAAACATAGAATTTGTTTACAGAAAAGGACCACTTGGCCACCAGTCTGAACAGATGGTTCCTGCCTATTCTGCCTCTGCAGACCCTAACTGTCTCCTGCAGCCCTCCTGAAACTCACTAATATTCCTTATGACTATCCCATGCATGCTTGAAGCCCCTTATACTTTTCACCTCCAGCACTTCTGCTGGCAGTCAATTCCAGGCATCTACCACTGTTTCAGTGAAGTAGTACTTCCTTACATTTCTCTTTAACTTCTCTCCTCCACCTTCCACCTTCATTGCATGCCCTCTGCTCCTTGTGCTTTTTCTCATTTGAGACTCCACTCCTGCATCCTGTTCACCCTTGTGAGGTACTTGTTGGTCTCTATCCTGTCTCCTCTAACTCTCCTCTATTCCAGGGTATACATGTTGAGATTCCTCAGTCTCTTGCAGGGTTGTCAGAACTAGTTTTAGAAAGATTCGAACCCTACTCAAACTCTAGTGCTACAGTTCTAAATTAGAACTCGAACACCAGAGGGTTCGCATAAGGGTTTGGATCTTTTTTTTTTGCTCACCTCCATGCCTTCCACTCAAGCATACACAGTTGCCCAACCCAATAATACAGCTGGCATTTGGAACAATGTGTTTTTTAACTGGCAGGGTCAGTGAAGTCATGGGAGAGGGGCCACAGATGAGTTTGGGCTGGCCACTGTGCGTTATTCTCTGTTTTTGTGCAAACACCGGTGCCGCACTCAGTCAAACTCTCCCTGACCTTCACAGTTCAGCTTGTGCATGCGTAGAAGGTCAGGATCAGGGTCAGACCAATCGATGTGTAGCAGGCAGCACTTCAATTTTAGCGCCTTTTTGCCTACGCGAGTTTTAGTTGTGAGGTCGTGGTCATCGGCTGATGAGCTGGCCGAGAATGGAACACATTGTCTCCAGTTAAAAGTCAGCAGCAGTGGCCAGGTGAGTCATTTTTCAGCACAAAGTCCATATTCTGCCTAGAGTTGTAGACTGGTTGGTTACTGTAATATTTTAGTACAGTGCTGACCAGTGTGGGATGGGTGGTGCTGTGCCATGCCGGTGGTAGTCACTGCGGCAAGCAGGACTCGGTGTGTTTAAGAGGATGAGGAGGTACAGTAGATCCTACCATACATGCATTGTTGGGCAGGTCCCACCATCCCACTCAGAGACAGTGTACTCTGTACTCTACTGTAGTCATTCAGCAGAGGCTGGAAGCAGGAACTGAGCCTGAAGTTCAGGATCTGGCTGCAGTTTGTTGCCACTAGTGCCACAGCCCCTGTCCACAGACAAAAATGTTAATGACCAAGTTTGCTTATTTAGTACAAAAAATAGTCATGAGGGATGTAGGGATGGAGTAGCCAGGTTGGGGGTAGGCACAGGAAGCATAAATCATATGCTTTCAAAAATAAAACTATGTGACTGCATGGCGATAATAAAAGTTAAAAATAAAAACTCAAAACACACCAACACAGTGTATGAAGCCAATCAAATGCACAGTTGGCATGTATGCATTGTTGTTTATTTGGCACTGTCTCCTTGTGTAGTGTTGGTTAAGGGGCTAATTATTTATTGGCTCCTAGCAGCTGTTACTTATTTAAAAAGTATGTTAATGTGTTTGACCTTATTAGTTTGTGTGGCGAACATAAATGTTTTAAATGCAGCAGTGTTATTCATTTAATGCAGGACTTGTTGCATGAATCTGTGAGTGGTGTTTTAATGGTGTATTGATTGGCTGCTGCATTACCATGTATTCAGTGATGCAGGCAGGCTGGCTACTGTTCCTGGCTGGCTGTTGCCTGCACTTGGTGCTAAAAATGGGAGTGAGATGACAGTGCTACAAAAAGGGGGGAGGAATTGGTTGCTGCTGTACATAGGGCTCATGACAATGTAAATCTGGCCCTGGCCACACTAGTAAATCCCCACAGAAATGCCCCAATGAAGAAAGAAAACAGTCCTGAAGACTGCCGCTTGCTTCCACTTCCACTCTCTTCATGCACACTTGAATTGCTGTTGACAAAGTGTGGGAGCAGCCAGGGAAGCAAGCAAACTATATCAGTAGCATGCAACCAGCCAAGGAGCAGGAAAGATGTTCGCGCACCATGTGTATGCCAGATTAAGGATAGTAACAGTGGCTGGATGGCCAAAGGAGAAAGCAAACAGTCAGTGGTGGCATGGCATTGGGCAAATGACTCAGGAGCAGTCAGCGGCTGAGGTAGCAGGCAAGCAGTCGGTTGCAGGAACTCTTCAGTCAGTCAGACCAGGATGTCCAGAAGATATAAAGGTTAGTTTTAAATGAGGAAATAATGGGTGGATGAGGGAACTGTTGGAACAAAACAACCTACAGTATATGCAGTAACCTATGTGCACTGAAGAGTTGAAACCCCATAATGGAGGGACAGGATGAGATCTGCTGTGAGGAGGGTAAGGCATGGGAAAGGGGTAGATGAAGATATATAAACTGGGGCAGGGAGGAGGCAGAAATGTATTAACTAGGGAAGAGAGGAGGGGATAAATGGGAGAACTAAGACTGGGGTTGATCTGAAATGTTAAATCTGGAGTAGAGAGGGGGCAAAAATGTAAGAAGCGGGGCAGGGAGTGAGATACAGTATGTGAAATCTAGGGCAGGGACAGGGCAGATATGTGACAGCTGGGTCTTGAAGGGGCAGAAATGTGAGAACTGGGGCACATAGAAGGCAGAGTTGTGAGAACTAGGGCAAGTAGGGTGGTAGCAGATTGTGGAATCAGATGATGCTGATACTGTACAAGGCAGGGTAGGAAAATCCTTTATTTAAAATATCTGTTGACTCCTGTGTGGTATACTTTTATCACATTTGCTGTGACCTCTGGGAATACTGACTTTATCAGTGTGTGCATGAGTGTGTGTGTGTGTGTGTGTGTGTGTGTGTGTGTTTGCTGCCATGCATTAAGTGTGTGGAATTCTGCTAAATAAATAATCCTAGAAATATTGTAGGTGACCAGAGAGAAGATAAAAATCTGTTATTCATTTAAAAATATATGTGTCTCCTGCATGGTGTACTTTCCATCTGTGCTGCTGTGCCCCATTTCACTGCACTTTACCTAATGTGTGACTATTTACCAAATGGATGTACCAAATGGCACCAAGTGTGTGGTATCCAATATGGGTGGGTGGGTCGGTGGTTCTGTAAGTACCCATTAGTGATTGACTTTTACTACTAACAAAGGAGAAGAAACCACAGATAACCCTAGCTAGAATCATGTCAAAGTCACACATGATCATCTCTCTCTCTCTCTCCCATTATAAAGAACAGATGTATTTGTTTTTGCCCACAGTTTCATTACAGGTATGTCACTATTATCTTCATTTTGGAAGCACAATTAAAAAAAAGGGTTCGAGTTCTAAAAAGTTCTAAAAAAGACTAGAACCCTAGAACTTTTTCAAAAGTTCTAGACTAGAACCAGAACCCAGAACCTCAGAGGGTTCTGACAACCCTAGCTAGGGCTTTTAGTGCAACCCTTGAAACATTTTAGTTGCCCTCCTCTGGACTGTCTCCATCGTATGTCCTTTCTGAGGTGTGGCCTCCAGAACTGGACACAATACTCCAGGTGGGATCTCATCAGTGAGCAACACAGTGGCAACACCACACATCCCTCCTCCTGCCAGAGATCACTCTCCCAATGCATCAGCATCGCACTGCTCCTTCCCACTGCTTTGTCACACTGTCCTGCCACTTTGAGGTCATCATACAGTATATGATAATCCCAAGGTACCTTTCCTGCTTACTGATTGTAAGTTTCTCCCCTTCCCCATCCTATACTCAGTTCTTGGGTTCCTACTCCCTAGCTACATAATTCTGCACTGTTTGTCATTGAACTCCAACTGCCATGTTGTTGACCACTCCTCAAATCTCCCAAGATCCCTGTGCATTCTTTCCACCCCCTCCTGATTACCCACCCTATTACAGATTTTAGTATCATCTGCAAAAAGGCATACCTTCCCTTCCAGTTCATCTGTAACATCACTTATGAAGACATTGAAGAGGACTGGTTCCAGTACAGAGCCCTGTGGCACCCCAATGGTCAGTCTTCCCTCCTTAGAGTGAGTGCCGTTAACTACCACCCTCTGTCTCTTATCCATTAGCCAATTTCTAACCCAATTCACCACTTTGGAGAACACCCCTAGACTGCTCAATTTCTTAATCTGTTTCCTGTGTGGCACAGTGTTGCAGGACACTGCCACTCGCAGGATGATATATTCAGTAAATAGTGACTAAAAATTGCACACCACTCTATCACTGATAATATTCAAATTGAACTTATTGATAGGCCACCAAAGCCACTCAACATTTCATGTGTTTGACAGTTTTCACAAAAGGTAGATGCCAACTAATTATGTAGCACCAGTGTTTAAACAAGCCATCAGCTGACAGATGTAGTGACCAGCACATCCATAGGGATAATAGTTATTATACACTATTGAGGGTCACTCCAGTTCATTTCTGCACATATTCTGAGGGAACTGCACCACAGCTCATGAATAAACACAATAGTAGGAAACGTTGATAATCTAGGTGGCTGTGATGACAAATCATTAAATTCAGTTTCAACATTTTCAGCCATAGAGTGGTATACAATTTTTGATTTTTTTTTTGGACTTTTATCGCATGTACACCACTCTCACTGGAGAACATTTGCACACTAGTCCAAGACAAGACCCTGGATCATTCTGGTCTGTACGATAAAATATATGAAGAATCGAATGAATTGAGCCTAAATACTGTATGTTTGCAAGGCTTTTCCTGCGTCATCAGGAAATCTTTAAACATCTCAGCCTACCCCAATGGGTTATGAGCTACAGTATAAATTAAACCTATTCCCAGTGATGCATGTATTACTGTGAAAGAAATTCTGCAAGCATCTTTAATTTCTGGTGTGTTTTTTTTCCAAGCAAACCAGAGGACATCAAGTATCTGATAACATTTCAGATGCATCACAGCTTGAGTCTTTTTACTTTAAAGAATTGATTCTATTCATGCTAGCAGTCATAGCGCTAGAAAGAAAAAACTACAGTTGCTGCTGAAGTCTCTGACAGAAATGCACTTAAGCACATGTTGTACAGATACCTGCTGGGATATTGTCATGTAGTAAGCAATTGGCCATGTCACAAGATACCCACAATAATTGCCCTGCAGTGTGTACAGTAATATCACTACATCAAAATAACAATACACAGAGCTAGTGTCATGAAAGCCTTTTTACTATACAATTCCTTGATGACATCATTTTCAGGGCTTCAGAGAAACAAATTATAAAACATTCTTTGGAAGTGAAGCAATTTAAATGGCTGATGCATTCTAAAAGGTTAAGATAACTGCTGGAAACACAGACGTACAATTAAATTATTCAAATTAAACTTTACAAAAATAAAAACAGAAACATAGACAATAATGGCAGAAAAAAATGACGGTCCATCCAGTCTGCCCATGGTTCCCTATCTAACTTCAGGGCCTATTGTCCATATAGGGTTCTAGCCCTCCCTATCCACCCCCATTCCCCTCCCTGTTACTGTCACCCTGAGTAACCACTATAACATTTACTTTATCCCAACCATGCTTGAAACCATTAATGGTTTTGGCACCCACTACCTCAGCCTGGTATGCTGTTCCATTGTTCCACTACCCTTTCTATAAAATAATGCTTGTTCATGTCCCTCTTGAACCTCCCTCCTGTCAGTTTACACTTCTGATCTTGAACTGTTACTCATGCTAAATAATTCCTCACAGTTCACTTTGTTTACTACTTTCGGGAACTTGATGATCTCTATCATATTTCCTCTCTCCCTTCTGGTATCCAGCAAGTACAGGTTCAGTGCCCGGAGGCACTGCTCATAAGACCTGCCCTGTTGGCCCTAATCATCTTTGTCACCCTTCAATGCACCATTTCCAGCATTTCCTTATCTTTCCTAAGGGGAGGGCTCCAGAACTGGGCACAGTAGTCCAGATGTGTTGCCCGATTCCAGAAGAGCATACGCTGGCATAAGGTGAGATACACCAAACCCCATGGCATATCTTGCTACTTATACCAGGCGTTACGCCAGCCCCTATTCCAGGAAGCGAGTTGTGCCTTGTACAAACACAGGTTACACTAACACTTATTCCGCAGCCTGCAATGCCTACCACAACTGCGGGTTTTGACAGCAACCCAGCCCAATTCCAGTAGGGTGGCTGTTGTGTCCCACAAGTGAAATTACAGAAGCCACAGTGGCATGGCTAAGTTAGAACAGCTCTGAGCTGCTCTAAGTGGCAACCAACAGTGCCATCCATCAGCTCCCGACCTCCTGGCACTGTGGCAATGGCACAGATGTGTCCCCTGTGTCCCCTAATGCATACCCCTGCCCCATCCCCCAAATGGCAGGAACCCATGGGGCTCCATTCTCCAGTGTGCCCTGACACCTGTATCACCTGTCCTGCCCCCCTCCATGCCTCCTCATGCATCTGGTGGTGTTCTTTGGTGGGAGGTGCTTCAATGAGCCACCTGTCACCTGTCATATCTTGCAACTTGTGGCTGGAATATGCCATGCATGGGCTACTGCCACACGCATGGCATATATCGCAAGTCACAACTGCCAGGATCCTGCCACTTCAGCAATGTGGTGTAGGATTTCTGGCATAGATGCAAGTGGAGTAACTCACAACTGCGTGCAAGTTATGCTGGCCATCTTCGAATCGGCCCCGTGGTCTCACCAAAGATCTTTAAAGAGTAATTATACCTTTTTTCTTCTTCTGCTGTCAGTAGCCCTCCAGATACATCCCAGTATCCTACTTGCCTTGCTATAGGCTTTGCTGCACTGGTTTAATTGTTTGAAGGAGTCACTAATGATAACTCCTTTTGGTCCCATTCCTCAGCCATTGTGTTGTCATAAGCCACCCATCTAATACTCTGTTCTGAGGTTATTGTTCCCTAGGTGCATCACCTTGCACTTTTTGCCATTGAATTTCAGCTGTCAAACCTTAGACCACCCTTTTAGTCTTTACAGGTCACTCTGCATAACCATGATTCTCTTGTCACTATCTACCCTGCCACAGAGCATAGTGTTATCTGCAAAGGGATACCAACTGACCTGGATTTTTCTTTTCGTTGTCACTGATGAATATACTGAAGAGGACTGGGCCCAGGATAGATCACTGGGTACTCCACTTGTGACATCTGACTGTTCTAATTTGACCCAGTTATCCACTGCTACTTCCCCATTAGCCATTTACCTACCCATCTAACTATGTACCTAGGTACATGCAGATTCTCTATCTTTTTCAGCAGTCATCTGTGTGGCACTAAGTCAGAAGCCTTGCTGTAGGTGAAGTAGAGTAAATCTGTAGTGAGGCCCCAATCCAGTGCCCTCATCACCCAGTCAAAGAAAACTATCAAGTTAGTCTGCCTGACAAGACCTTCCTGCCACAAAGTCATGATGTTTACTATCCTGCAGACCATTACTCTCCTGGTAGTCCACAAGGCCGTCTTTGACCAGTGGCTTCATCATCTTCCCTACTATACAGGCAAGACTGACAGGTCTGTAGTTCCTCACTTTTTCATTGTCCCTCCCGTTATGGAGTGAAAATATGTCTACCACTTTCCAGTCCTGGAACTACCCCATTAGTAATAAACTCTGAACATTCCTACTAGGAGTTCATCCAGTTCCATTGCCAGTTCCCTGAGCACCCTAAGATGCATCCCATCTGGTGCTGGGGTCTTATCTGTTGGGCTGCTAGCCCTTCCCAAAAAGAGCACTATTTTAGTTCTGAATTAAGACACCTCAGTGTTTGGGTTCCCTGTGTATTATATATTTTTAACAAATAAAAGCTCTTTTTTTTAAGTGAGATAACACACTCCAGGGTGTGGCTTTATCAGGGAAATAATGCAGTTCTCAGATGTTTGTGGCAGTCAGTTACATCTTAGGCCTTACAACCTCCCAAGGCATGTATTAGTTCCTTATAACTGCACACCCTGTCATGTGTTATTCCTTATGTAACAAGTACCCTGGTCGTGCCTTAACACTTAAATTGGTAGCAAACATGAATTATAAAATTGATAAGAGAAACCAAGACATGTGACCAGTCAGAGATGATCATATGACTGCATTATTCCAGCACAGGTCAGAAATACTTAATATTCTGAACCTCATTCCTCAATTCTTTTTAAATAAAAATTGGGAGAAATATTTTGTAATCACAATAAGACACTCCAGGGTATGTGTAAAATATAGAATAATGTATGGGTGGGTGTATGTAGCCAGAATTTTACACACACCTGAGGTGTGGGGTGCTACATAAATCCAGAGGGTGAAGCCTGAGGAGTTTATACAAGCATCCCACCCATATATTATTTTATTTAATTAATAACCAGTATTATTTTTATATAGCAGTTTTGTGCCATTTTCTGGCTGTTTTGTCTTTTAGGAAGTCCATTCAGGTGGCTCATAGCGGGTTGCTTAGCTTGCGTTAAGGCGAGTGCGAGCGAGATAGACAGGTGCCGATTACAACCTCCCAGTTATAATCAAAAATATCAACTAGGAGGTTGTAACTGGGAATAAAACTACCATTATCTGTGCATAAAAAATGTTGGCCATTAAATAATGTGGGATAATGGCACTTCTCAGGGACATAAGGCACTCTGCACTGGCTCATGTCTCACTTCGGAGGCATGCTGTTAACCCACAATAACACACACCTGCAATACCTAATTATATAATATTAATTTCAAAAGTCTGATCAAGGATTTCATTAGATGAAATGATGACAAAAACATGAAGGAGAACTTCTTTAAGCATTTCCAGTAGAAATCCAGGAATTTGTGCAGCATGCAAAGTTGCATAATTGGTTTGGGGTTTACAACTCAAAAATATTACAGGCTGTAGGTCCTTACTAATTTAAAGAATGTGCTTGTACGGAACCTATATGAACTAACATTACATATTCCATGAGGGAATAAAGTGTCCAACACATTCTGGATAGAGCAGACTTAAAGCAAACCTACCAAAACAAATGTAATAGCTTTCTATCAAAACTATTTCTCTGCAAAACCTGGAGAGCAAATCTCTCCTTAGAGACAGCAGGACATCCTGTGGCATATTGCTTACTGTCACATAATGTTAAAATACCCTACAAAAGTAAAATAAATCTTAGTAAATGAGTTTCATGACACGATGTAATTTAGATTTAATAAAGTTGTAGTTTCCTTTGTATAAAGCCCTAGAGATGGGAAGATATCAGTGTGTTTGAGTGAGAATGGAGGATGCCACTGTCTCAACTGGAAAATTACATTGACTGAACAATGATCAAATGTCCTTAACACTTTTTTATTTCAAAATCTTGATATTTTTAAAGGAGAACTGCGCTGAATCTATGTGTCATTTTTTTCAATAGAAACCATTAAAAAAAAATCCTACTTCAAATTCTGTTATTGCTCTAACTACAATTTAAGGCTTTTTAGTTATCTTTGTGGGTATTCCTGATTTACACACTGCTGGTAAGAACCATTTTGAAAGTGTATGATGTAGTTTATATCCCCAGTCTGCTCTTCTGTTGTTGACATATGTACCAATGTTCTACTATAGAACTCTGTGGTTGTAAGAGACATAAACTACATAATCAAGTTCTAAAATTGTACTTACCACCAGACTATAAAGTAGAAACACTGAGACCCAGATATTCAAAGCATTGCATGGTGTGCAAACTGTTTACGGGTTTTTACAGGATTAGCGCAGGCTGCTATATTCAAAAGGCCAAATAACATGTGCAAACTGCATTGGTGCCAAGCAAACCATAATATATGCAAGGGAAACTGAACATGAATACAGGTGTTATGAGATATTCAGTGACTAGTGCTGCGCTAAGGTGTTTAGTGTGACTTAGCGCGACCCTTTCATGCTGTACAAATTACCACCCAAGTAAAACTGGTCTTAACTCTGAGCAAACAGCTTTGTGTGACATTGTGGCCTTACGCGGCATTAGCACAGCCTTGCACGACCCTAACATATGACTATGACACAGAGAAAGGCGAGACATGGAGGAAACATGCTGCTCACGGATGGCACCACAATGATGCCAACTGCTGCCACCAGTCCCAGCCATACCAGGCAGTATGTGGTGACCCAGCCCCTAGGGCCACCATGGTAGTGTGGCCATACAGCACACACCTGCAGACCATATGTCTGTGGTGACCAACAGATGCCAGCACACACATGCAGCACTGTGGGCATGGTGGGTGCTGAGGGGAGGGTGTATGGGTGGCCAGACCTCACCACAGACTGGGTGTGACCACAAGGCTGGGACACAGCATGCAGTGCACATGGGCCAGTATTGGGAATACCCCAATACCAGTGTACCTGTCCGATCGTACATGCACCCCAGTCATATACCGCACAGCTGTACATACACCACAGCACACACAGCTGGCCATGTCTATGTCACTATGAGCATCCCATGCCAGAGGTGCAGCATCTGTGGGTCACACAACAGTGTGACAGTAATGTCCACTGGCAGTACACACCTGTAAGGTGGGCTTGTTACTGTGTACAGTGCAGTGGTAAGCATTACCCTACACACCATAGGCATTGCTGTGTCCCTCACACTAATGGCCCCCTTGCTACTGTGGTGTCTGCTGTGCACTGTAGCAAGCCCTACAGTGTGACAGTTACATGCATCACCACCACCACCTGTGCCTATGCTGTGTTGTCCCCTGGGATATACAATGCTATGCTATACTGCGTACATGTAGCCTGCAGCAACCATCATGCACTGTCAGACTGACCTACAGGTGGAGCTATGGCCAGACCTGGCCAGCCCCTGTACTTCTAGACTGACCTACCGTGGAGCTGTGGGACCCTGCAGTAACGCTGGTAAATTATATGCAAATCAGGGCATAATGAGATGCTAATTTAGATGTTTGCCCAGATACTACCTAAGTAGGCTTATTTGCACGTCACATTTGAATATGGCAAAGTTTAACACCGGCAAACGTGTTTGCACTGGGCAAATGGCTTAGCTCCACACTAAAGCCATGCAAATGTTTTAGTACAATGCTAACGGTTCGAGAATATTATACAGTTTTGAACACTGCTGTTTCACATACGCTGCTGCCTGCAGCCGTACTGGGTCACGCATTTGCTGGCACACACATTGGCCACATAATTCACCTCTACCTGCCTTCACGTTGCTGTGCACTGTGTTGTTGTTGTGGTTTGCACTTCCTGGTTGCTATATTCGGTGCTGTCTTATTCCAGGCTACGTTTGCCCTGCACTCCCAGCCCAGTTTGCCCAGCCTCATTCCCATGCTATATTCAGAGGCTGTTTGCCCCGGGCTATACCTTTTGAATACAGCTTGCTTTGTGCTCTGGGCTAAGTTTGCCCACCAGGCAGTGCTAATGTAGCTCTGGGGCAAAGGTTTGAATATCTGGCCCTAAGGTTACTAAAATACCTGGAATGATAATAGAACTGGAACCTGTACTAAAAACAGTATCTGTTGGGAAACACTGCTGACAGGTTCAGCATACTTCTTATTTAAACATGTAGGTGGCAGGAGAAATTATTGCCTTCTGTCCTGTATTGCTAACAATACTCCATATTTCTTAGCAGTATGTGTGTAATTTATTATTTTATTTATATTTTGAAAATCTGTGAAAGAGAACAGAGAGGGTTACAAAATGAAAACAGCAAATAGTGCACATGGTGCAATTGTGAATAACAAGACAACATATAGCATATCACACAGGTAACAAAAACAAGGTGCTGCATCAGTGTGTGGACTGAAAACAAAACCAGATGGTAACATTAAATGCACACTGAAAGTTGAGTAAGAATCAATGTTTCTACCAAGTGTTTTGTGCATAGGTAAACAAGGTGCATTGTGAATAGTAAAAGTCAGCAAAACCTTACACATAGAAATACAGAAACATAGAATTTGTTGGCAGAAAAGGACTGCTTGGCCCACCACATGTACCTAGATTATCTCTAACTTGTCTGTCTCCACATATCCTAATTGGTCTCCAGTGACTCTCCCTCCTCCTTGCCTACTTACTAATTTTCCCATATGTCTGTCCCACACATACATGAATCCCCCACCCCCACCCCATTTTTGATACCACCACTTATGCTGGTTGTCTGTTCCAGGCATTTGCCATGCTTTCATTTTATTTTCCCAATTGTTAAACCAGAAGTGGCACACTAAGCTGAAAGCTTGTTTACAGGTGAGCCCTGGGAGTTCAGGAAGTTAAGTGATTTGTTTAGGGTCACATAGTATGAAAGTGGGGTCTGTGGAATTCAAACCCAGGTTTCCAGATTTGCAGCTCAGAGCCTTAAACCATTGCACTAAACTGCCTCCCTTAGTACTTTCAGTGAAGTAGTACTAGCTCACATCCCTCTTAAACTCTTCCCTTCCAGCTTCATCTCATAATCTCTGGTCTTGGTATTCTTTTTCATTTGAAAGACATTTCCCTCCTACACCCTGTTCGCTCAGTGAGGTACTTGTGAGGTCTCTATCATGTCCATCTTGCTCTCCTCTCTTCCAGAGTATACATGTTGATATCCTCAGTTTCTCCTCATAAGGCTTTTAGTGCAACTGCAGCACCATTTTAGTTGCCCTATTCTGGACTGCCTTCACCCTATGTCTTTTCTAAACTGCATCCTCCAGAACTGAACACAGTACTCCAGGTGGGGTCTCACCAGTGAGTGACATAATGTACACAAGGTGTAATTGTGCATAAAGTACCATATGTAGTACGCCACATCAGTAAACAAAGTGTACTGTGAAAGGCAAAAAGCCAGAAATACTCTATACAAGGTGACATACAGAATGAATTTAGTTGCCCTATTGGTCCTTGTAAGAACAGATCAAAAGCAAATGGTTTGATACCTTTTGGACCAACATAGATGTAACAAAGAAAACAGTGCATAAGCTTTCAGATCAACCAAGTCTCTCTTCTCAGAAGCTTATGCCAGTTGTTTGGAAAATCGCATTCTATTAACACCTAGAACATTCATAAAAAGGAAGAATTCTCATTGGTTTAAAATACCTTTTTAAAACATAACTGAGGTTTAAATGGAAGAAACTAGTTTATGTCAGCTAGCTGTTGTAAATTATTCACAGCAACTAGTTTGCATAATGTTAGCTACTGTGGTGTTCTCAAGGTCAAACGTCCAACAGAGGCAGATAAGAGGAATCCTTCGAGAGGACAGACAGTTTCACTGTCTTACATTATGAATGATTGAGTGTGTTATGTTGGTCAAATAAAAGGTATCAAACCATTTGCTTCTACACAAGGTGTAATTGTGCACTATAAGACTAAGTGTGGTATGCTAAATTGTTACACAAGATGCATTGAAAAGGGTAAAAAGTCAGCAAAACTTTACACAAGGTGCACATGTGAATAATGGGACCATGTAGCCTACTGTACAACATAAAGGATAATGTATGGTCATCGATGGTTAACTGATTTGTTAACCATCAAGAGGTTTCCAGGGCGACCATGCAAACCTCGAGAGTGAAGCCTGAAAGGTTTACATCGCCATGGCAACCTCAAGATAGGTTAACAAAATGGTTAACTATTGATGTACAATACATTAGCTTTTATAGTGTATGGTACCGTTTCATTTTCTTGGAAAAGAAAGCAGTTCCTTACTGCTGTTTTGATTTTATTTATTTATTTTATTTAAACAGCAGTTTGAAAACCTTTGAGCCATAGGCTCATTTACAAAGGTACCTTGTCACAGTAAGACAAACGAAAATACACAGTATAGCAGTACAACACATAAGTATAACAGTAACTTAAGACATAGATACAAACAAGCTGGTACAGGTAGGATTGATGCAAACAATACCAGAGTTATGTTGTCCTTAGCAGCTTAGTAGTAAGCTTTGTCATAAGTATTGAGTACGGCTTTGACTAATGGCAATTACAGCATCGGGTGTTAATAAGGTGGTTACGTAAGGAAGTTTTGAAGCACGATATAGTTGGAGCTTTGGAGATGGAGGGGGGCAGTGTGTTGAACCAGGAGGGGGCCCTAAAGCTGAAGGCTCTTTGGCCGTGAGAGGTCCTAGCTCTAGGGATAACAAGAGAAGTTTTCCAAGAGGTCCGAGTATGAACTAGTGGGACAGAGTGGCGTATGGTGGTGGTCAATCCTGGTGGGGATAGCCCAAGGAGGGTCTTTTTCGTAAGGGTACAGGTCACATATTTGAGGCACTCGTCAAGATCAAGTACCAGCGCTTTAGCGTACAGTAGACAGGTGTGTGTCAGCCTAGGTGCCCCAGTAATTAACCTGCAGGCCTTATTCAGAGTAGTGTGAATTTTATGGAGTGCGGTCTGATCAGCAGCACCAAACACCGGCAGTCCATAGTCCACTAGGGACAGGATAGAGGAGGTGACTGCGAGTCGAAGACTCCGGGAGGCAGTGTTTATACGATGTAAGATGCCCAATCGGATATTAGTGGCAGTGGCTAGGGCAGCAATGTGTCCATGGAAGGAGAGGAGGGTCAAAATGGATCCCTAGGTATTTATAGAGCAAACTTGTTCGAGTGGGAAGAGGACCCAGAGTGAATGAGGAGTTTGAAGTTGCAGGACTTGTTTTGAGGATGAGTGAAGAACATGTTTTTGGTTTTTTTAAGATTTATCACCAATCTATGTTCCTTGAACCAGCCCTCGGCTTCAGCGAAGGACTTCTGCAGCGAGTCCTGGAGGGCAGTAGGGTTATGACTTGAGGCAAAGATGACTTCATCATCAGCATATAATAGAATGTTTCCCGAGCAAGAGCGTGGAAGGGTGTTAAGGTAAAGGGAGAATAGTAAGGGGCCCAGAATGGAGCCCTGGGGAACCCCAGAAAAGATGGGACAGATGTCTGAGTAGGTCCCATTATTTTTACACGCTGAGTGGTCAGACAGATAACTGGTGCACCAGGAGATAGGCTCAGCAGCAAAACCAGAGAGAGACTGAGGGCATCAAGAAGGAGGGGTGGGAGACAGTGTCAAAAGCTTTAGAGGTCAATGAAGACCGCACCAGCCAGAGAACCAGTGTCTAAGGAGGAGTGGAGAAGTTGGATAACTCTAGGAGGGCTGTGCTGGTACTGTGGCCCGCTCAGAAGCCATGCTGCTCAGGACATAGGACATTGTAGGTGGAGAGGTAGTCAGAGATTTGAGAGCCACCACTTTTTCAAGGCCTTGGAGAGAGGAGAGAATGGAGATTGGTTGATAGTTTCCAGCCACAGTCCTATCACCACCTTTAAAGATAGGGGTGACAGTGGCAACTTTCCAGGCAGTTGGAACCTTTCCCAGGCAAAGAGAGTGGTTGATGAGGCATGTGATCAGGGTAAGGACTGTGTCTAAGACCAGCCGTGGGATACACGGATCCAGGGTGTCCTGCCCATACTATTACTCTTGAGGGGCAGTGACAGGTGCGGCCTAAGTTCTTGGGCAGAAACACGGCAGAGGAGAAAATAAGGGAGGAGAAAGATTTACGGCAGGTGCTAGGAGGAGGGTCAAAAAATTTGTAGGGAGGATAGGGCTAAGGTCAGTGAATGAGGTGTTGAGGTGGTTGGCTATGAGGGCTGGGTCTGAGGAGATCACACCATTAATGTTGATCTGGGTGGGTGGGGGTGTGCAGTCCCATTTAACTGTTTAATGTTATCCCAGAAGGTTCTGAGGTTCCCCATGAGGCAGTGAGTGAGGACCGATAGTGCTCAGACTTGGCCTTTCTGATGGCCCGAGTGCACTTGTTTCGGGCGGCATCATATAACCGCCTGTCATTGGGCTGGCCAGTCTCAATGGCATGGTGCCATAGGTTGTCCCTATGTTTGAGTTGGTGGATCAAAGCTGGGGTTACCCAGGGGGCATTCTGCCTTTTAGAACGGCGGGTCAACATTGGGGCAAAGATATCACAGGCATTATTAAAAGTTTGGGTAAAGAAGAAGTGAGCTGTGTCAATGTCAGGAGTTGCCTGTATAGGAGACCAGTCAATTTGGTACAGAAGTTCCTTAAGTTTTATCAGTCCACCAGGTATTAGACGCCGCCGGCATGTGGACTGTGCTATGGGTTTGGGGACTGAGGATGACCAGTGGAATAGAATGGGGGAGTGATCACTGAGAGAGTCTGGGAGGACTTGTACATTGGGGATCCGATTAGGGCGGTTGGTGAGTACCACATCAAGCAGGGTACTGGAGCCTCTCTTGGGGTTAGTCTTGGTAGGGTGGGTAACTAGTTGCGTTAGATCTATTGCAGAAAAGGTGTCTCGGGTAGAGGAGCAGGAGGGGCTGAGCCAGTTGACATTTAAGTCACCCACCAGAATTTGATCAGCGGAAGGAGGTAATGAGGCAAGGTATTCTGTAAGAGAGGCAATGGCCTGCGTTTGGTCCCTGGGGGGCACGTATGCAGTAGTCAGATAAAGGGGTCCCTTTAAAGGGTCAGGGGTTAGTTTCAGTGTAAGCGCCTGGGCCCTGGAGTCAAGGATGGGAGCAGGCAGGGCTAGTATGGGGAGAGATTCCTTGACATAAATAGCACAGCCGCTGCCCCGTCTTCCAACACGGTCAGACCGGAAGAGGGTGAAACCAGGAAGGGAGACTAGGGAAGCAGGGGAGGAGTTCAACAGCCAAGTCTCAACCAGAGCGATGACATCAGGGTTAATTGATGTGACCAGGCATTGTAGTGAGTCAAACTTTTTTAGGAGGCTACAGATATTCATGGAGACCATGCATAGGCCTGTGGTGCGAGTCAGGGAGCTCCTGGGAACCAGGCCAGGGTTTGGATGAATGTTCCTGACAGGAGTAGTAGCATGACTAACACCCTGGCTGGGAGGTGGTGAGAGGTTTTCCACGATTGACATGAGAGGGGGGAGAGGGGAGGCTAAGGGGAAGGGGTGGGCAGGGTGGTACAGGAAGGGAAGACAAGAATAAGAAGACACCCAGATGTGCCTGTTGTGACAAGAAAGCTAGGGGGAGGGCAGGGAGGACTGAGACACACAGAGGTCCCAAGGGGCAGGAGAGCAGGTTCAGGAACAAGGGGAGGGAGGGGTGCCAGGGCACAGTGCGTTGTAGCAGATGGGTAAGTGGGTAAGTGCACTGCTAGTGGGGATAGGCACAGGCAGAGCATGAGGCAGGGCCAATACATTGTGGTGAGCAAGATCCCAGGGAAGTAGTGCTGTACAGGTAGGAGTAGGAAGTAGCGAGGGAGCATAGGTCCCTCTAGTGGTCAGCAGGTATAACCTGCAAATGGGAAAGTGGGGAGATAGGTTCTGGGCAACAGGACGTGATGTCACCGGATGTGATGTCACGGGGTGGATCCTTAAATTGACAGCTGCCCCTGGGTGGGAGGTGGTTGGGGTGGGTGGGTCAGACGGCGCGAAGCGCTGTCGGGCTAGCACCCCTCTGCAGGTGTTCAGACGAAGAGAAGAAGCTCTCTTTACCTCGAAAGTTATCAGGCTGGAATTTCAGCTTCCTCAGGTGAGCTGCTTGTGTTGCTTCTGTTGCTTGATTGTCCCAAGTGCCTAGCTTGGGGGGGGGGGAGCTGCCTATGTAGTGGAGAAAACAAAGCCTCTCATTACTATGCAGCAGGAGAATATGTTGTGACTTTCACAAAGGAGCTCCACTCTAAGCAATCAGGGCTATTCCAAATGAGGTCACACTAGGACCCAGCTATCCTAATGCCTTCAGTTACAAGCACAATTAGCTCCAATACCACCATATTAAACAAGTCTGCTCTATATTAGCTGCTTGGTATATCTGACTTTAAGGTGTAATCAGCAATTAGCTCCAATACCACCATATTAAACAAGTCTGATCTATATTAGCTGCTTGGTATATCTGGCTTTAAGGTGTAATCAGCAATTAGCTCCAAATACCACCATATTAAACAAGTCTGATCTATATTAGTGCTTGTATATATCTGGCTTTAAAGTGTAATCAGCAAGGCAACTCTAGGGAAACCAGTGAGTCCCTAGCTTTACACTTCAGCATTAGTAGCACAAAGAGAGGCAACAATAAGCCCACCCAGTGGTGAACAGGGAACAATTATGTCCCCACTGCTCTGCCCTCACCGCCGCAGCCATTTCAAGGCCATCTGATCCAGCTGCAAAATGCCCAGACTGTTCCCGGTTGTTAACCTATCAATGTGACGTAGCAGCGATGGGTTAACAACATAGTGACGTCACATCGATGGTAAAACGTTGTTATAAAAAGGTAGATTTCTACCTATAACAATGTTCTACCATACATTATATATAGAATAATGTATGGTGGACAACCATATGCAACAAGGCTATATTTCCATTGTAGAGTTGACTAAAAAGACATCACGTGGATTTTGAGAGAGAAGCTCAGGAGGCCCATGATGTCATCCCAGCCCTGGTACACAAGTTGAGTTGTGCAGGGTCACCCATATCTTATTTTATTCATAGTGTTTTTTGTGACATTTATAAAATAGCATGAAATAATCATTATTAGTTAAAAGCCATCACCTGGGCATGGTTTAAAACTGTATCAATGTATAGTTAGCTGTCAGACCTCCTGTCTAAGTTTAATGCAAAATCATCCTGGTATTGGCAGCCAAATTATAGATCAGTACATCTTTTTGTCCTTTGGTTCAATCTTTCCAGCTCAGCTGTGCAACAGCAATAAGATTTCAGCACCATGGCCAGAGTCTCTTTGTTTCCCTTTCTCACTCAATTGAAGCCTTTTGCAGAGAGCTGCACCTCACACTACTGTGTTTTAGCTAAGTGATCACCAGCTCTGAACAACCTGCATCTTTCACACTTCTGTAAAAGGAGAGAGTGTATTTACTGCATTCTGTTTAACAATGCAGTTACTTCCTTAATTGCATGCAGGCACCCATGTTTCTATATATTTGGGTAAACAACAATTTCAAAATGGACTCAGCAAACTCATGACACTTTTCATAAAATGGTTTCAACCGCAGCATGCCATGGCTTATTTCCTGCTTGTAACTAAACAGAATTTCCTACACAGAATGCAATAGCAAGTAACTTCTTGTCTCCCTCTCCCTTGTTTGTTTCCTTAGCCACAGTAATCATTTAAAACAAACACACAAGATATGACTAGTAGATCTGGGGCCCTATTCTAGAAAAGTTATGCCTGGCGTAACACCACTTGCACCAAGTAGAATGGCGCAAGTAGCAACTTACGCCAACAGTTGTAACTTGCGTTATTCTACAAAGTGGCCTGGGACATGTTGCAGGCCACTTGCACCAAACAGCAGTTACTTCATAAACCCCCATGACATGGTGCTAGGGGGTTTACAGCAGCAGTTGCACCCCATTCCAGAAGGGCAGCAACAAAGTCCCCAATGTGGGATTCTACAAGAACCCCAGAGGAGAACCGGCAATGTAAATACACCTGCATTTAGCTGGTTATGTAATCCATCCATTCTCCAAGGGTCCTGTAGAACCCGTCCATGTGCCCTCCCCCATGCCAAGACCTCCTCCGCTTGTTGCCCCAATGGGCATCGACCCTCCGCCCCATCCCCCATTCAGTACATGCCCCCCATACTCCCACACAGTAGCAGCCCCAGGGCTGCCACCCTGTGCCCCTGACTCCCTGTAAATTCCATGCCCCCAGGTGTCCCACACCCCTGCCCCTGAATCCCCCATTGTAAAATGCCCACCAGAGCAGCTCTGTCATCCCCCCATCCGCGCCCCAACCCCTGAGTCACCAGCCACAAATGTAGCAAATAACCTGAGAAGCCCTGGTAGTCTAGTGGCCTCCCCACTCAGCCATGCCAGCCCAGCAAGCACCCACCTGACCCAAGCCAGTGACTGGTACAGCCCACCTCACACCTCCATGGCCAGCCGCTGACTGAGTTATGTAGGAGCGCTACTGGAAAGACATGCTCAGATATTAATTTCTGAGCACATCTTTCCAGTAGCACTCCTACATAACTCAGTCAAGGCTGGCCTTGGAGATGTGCGATGGGCTGTGCCAGTCACTGGCTGGGGATGGGTGAGGGGTGCTGGGTGGGCTGGCAAGGGCTGGGTTGGGGCTGGGGCCAGTAGACTACCAGAGCTTCTCGTTATTTGCCACATTTGTGGCTGGCAACTCGGGGTTGGGAATGGATGAGGAGATGACAGCACCACCCTGTGGGGCATTTTTACAATGGGAGATTTGGGGGGCTGGGGGTGTGGGATGCCTTGCAGGGCATGGAATTCACAGGGAATGGGGGGGCATGGGGTGGGCAGCCCTGGGGGCTGTACATATACAGGGATTCAGGGGACAGTTGATGTGGGCAGCCCTTCGGAGCTGTACATATACAGGGATTCAGGGAGCAGTTGATGTGGGCAGCCCTGCAAGGTGCCTATTGCAGCATGCAGGGCATCGTGGGGCACTTGCAATCTACGTTGTGGCTTGTCACATGCTTGCCGGGTGTGCATGCAGTTTGGTGTACCGGGCCGCATGTTGCAAGCCACAGGACTTAGCTGCGGAGACCCTGCCCCTTCTAGAATAGGGCGCAGGGTCAATGTTGCAGTTGCAGGTGGCACAAGTTGCATTTGGCAGTGACTTGCGCACCCTTCTAGAATCGGACCCCTGGTGTCTAAGTCATAAACCCTTTTTTATAAAGCTTTTTCCTCAGAGTGTTATGCAGACAGGCTATATCCGCCCTGTCCCCACTCTCTCTGACTGGCGTCACTTCCGTCAGTATTTACCAGACCTGAGTTCCCCCTATGGATTGCCCCTCCCCCTTGGCAGGGTTAGGGGGGAGGGCCATTCTCTCCCTATGGAGCACATATCTAGAGCTGGTCCTGATATTCTGGGTGGTAGCATGAGCTGGGAACAAGCTTACAGGGCTACACAAAGTCTGCAGGTCTTTTCTGCTTTTCTGTTCCTCCAATGACCTGACATGGATAGCAGTAGTGCATGCTACATGAATAAACACACATACTACACCAGGCCGGTGACCCCTCCTGCATGTGCTACCTCAGTCTGCTGTAGTAACCATGTCTCCACCAGGAAAGAGAAACAGTCTGTCAGACATTCAATCTCCCCTCCAGCCAACTCCCCAGTAAAAGTCCTCTCTCAAACAGGGGTGGTAAGAATGGTGCTTGGCACCTCAGCATTCCACACCACTGGGCCAGTATAACTTGTATTTTAAACATTTGTGCTAAAATACTATTTACTTATTAAAACTGATGCTTTCTGAGAGCCAGCATTTATGTGAACATTTTTCCATTAACCCTTAGGCTGCCTGAAGATTTAGAACACATAGGACAAGATAGCCTCTCTGCAGCAACCTGGTTTAAATAAATGAAAGTGCTTTCCTAGAGAAGCCCATGGTTGGAGAACAGTGGTTTTTAACAAGTGAATAACATTTTAATGCAAACTGTTTTAAATATGATTTAAACACTGGGTCTACTAATGAGTTTTTGTGTTGATTCCATTTTTTAAATTATTAATGTGGCTTAGAAAAAGTGGGGAGCAGACTGCCAGGACTTACGTATTCATGATGTGCAGTGTGTAGGCAAGTAAAGTTATTTGGGCACCTGCAATCAATGACAGGTATAGTGGTGGAATAGAACAAGGATCATGTAAATTAAGAAAAGTTGTTGCATGTGGTTGTGATGTCAAAACCATACCCAGTCTCCGCAAAGACATAGACAGGATGGAGGCAGTCCAGAGGATGGCAACTAAAATGGTGCAGGGTCTACTCTGCACCAGAAGACATATGAAGAGAGACTTAAGGAGCTTAATATGTATAGCCTTGAGGAGAGGAGGGAGAGGGGGGACATGATAGAAACTTTCAAGTACCTCAAGGGAATCCACAAAAATCCAAGAGGGTAGCATCTTTCAGAAAAAGAGGCGTGCAAGAACAAGGGGGCACACTTTGAAGCTAGAGGGGGACTACTCAAAGGTAATGTGAGGAAGTATTTTTTCATGGAGAAGGTTGTGGATACATGGAACGGTCTTCCTGAGGAGGTTGTGGAGTCAAAAACAGGGGTGGAATTCAAGAATGCATGGGACAGGCATAAGGCAATTCTAGGGGGTGGAGGTAGGAAAAAGTAGGCTGTTGGTTAGCTAGGATCTGCAGCTTATCCATTAGGTAGGGAAATGGGAAGACTGGGTGGGCTAAGCAGTCCTTATCTGCCATCAAATTCTATGTTTCTATACACAACAACCCATACACTACAGCTTTTTTGACATCTGACCCCATACACAACAATTTTGGGCATTACACATGGAACTGTCTGACATATGCTTGCAAATGTTTTAAGTGACAGGTCTCCATCCCACTCTGAGTTCCTCTATGTTCTGGCACTTTCCTGTAAATTAATGACAGCTCAGTAACCTAATTGTTTGACACTGCACCATACCTAAGTTGCAATGAGGCATACTGCTAAGACTGTATTGTTGTTTTCGGCACACTGTAATTTGTATTATTACTGTTTCTCCTTAATGATGCTGTATTGCACCAATCCCTGTATCACTTGTTTATGTTGTCTCTTTGACATTAAGCTGTTGAAAAATAGGATTTGCCTAAATGGTTTTATGTGAAAAAAAAATTAAAATGAAATGAGATATACAACAGGATTTTTTAACTGTTTAGTTTACATATACAATCATTATAAGTCATTTACTATGTAGGTATATATATATATATATATATATATATATATATATATATATATATATGGTGAAAATGCACATAATTGAAGAAACAGTCTATGCAACCATTAAGGGCCACCAGTCTTTCAAAAGCCATAATGTAAAGTCAGGGGAGATGAGGTTATGGGTTAGGTAATAATGAAGATGGTTTCCAAACAACAGTTACCTTCACTCTTAATTTTTTTTCTTAAAGTATTGTAAACTCAATGTTTAAAATTCATCTTTGTGTTAAAGAGCAAACTGACTAGAAAATAGGTGGATATCTCTTTATTTACACATTCACATTTTATTTCTTTTTAAATCCATATTTACACGGTAGTAGAACAAAATTTGCATGTTAAAGGTACTCACCATACTGTTCATATACACACTCGAGGAGAGGAAGGAGAAGGGGGACATGATAGAAACTTTCAGGTACATCAAGGGAATCAACAGAGTCCAAGATAGTAGCATCTTTCAGAAAAAGAGATGGAGAACAAGGGGGCACAATTTGAATATAGAGGGGGACTACTCAAAGGTAATGTGAGGAAATATTTTTTCACAGAGAGGGTTGTGGATACATGGAGCAGCCTTCCTGAGGAGGTAGTGGACTCAAAAACAGTGGAGGAATTCAAGAAGTATTTATTTATTTATTTATTTGCACATATTTATTTGATTCACTGGATCAGCAATATTAGCACAAGCTGTGACCAGTGCAGATTTTACAGCACTGGTCCTGGTCTGGTGATCTGGGTTTTACCCATACCACACTGCATATGGCTTAGTGATATACTGTACAGATGGCTGCAGAGTCTAACCCATTGCAGGTTGAAGTTTCAGAAAACCATTGTGCTACAAATATCAAGACTCACTCCCTCCCTCACCTCCCCTAGTCACAATTAATCCTCTACCAAAGTCATGCTTAAATACTGGTGCCTCCACGTCCACGCCACTAAGCTTTTAATGCCAACATGCTTATTCTGCTGCTGTGAGTTAAACTCTTTATTTAAAACATTTTGTTGAGAAATTTTTGTTTTAGTATATCCATGGTCAGGAAAAATGAATTTATAAAAGAAACCAAAACCCTCATTTATCAGTTCATTGAATCACAATACAACATGTTATGAATTTTTCAGATTCTATGTGTAACCTACAGTAAGTCAAACAGAAATTAAGACACAAATACCTACCTATTTGCAAGTGAAGCAAATGTGGTCATTATCATTCAGTTGTAAACACCTATAGTCACAGCCAGGATTCACATTGCTAGACTCTGGGTAAGTATGACAAGTTTCTTAAATACTGGTACCTTATCCAGCTGTGTTCTGCTTGGGATGGGTGTGTGTGTGTGTGTGTGTGTGTGTGTGTGTGTGTGTGTGTTTAAACATGTAACTTTCTACAGTATATTATATAGCACTGTGAATCCTGGCTACAATGTTTTTTCTCTGCTGTGGTTAAGTAAGACACTGTAACAAGAAACTAGCCTGCTATAGGGGCTATTAGACATCAAACCAAAAGGTACGCTGTGAAGACTAACTTGGATAAGATGCAATAAAACAAATTTGAATGACAGCCCCCAGACGTCATAAAACACCCAGGGAAAATTAGAAAAACTCCTCTAGCAGCCTAGGCAGAAACAAAACACTGGATTGAAGTGAGAACTCAAAACTGGTAGTAATATATATATAAAGCTATCTAACTGGGGTTTCTGTAAGAAAACAGCTGCTAAATAGCTCTAATTCATTATTTGTTTTTTTGATGTTTAAACACTCCTGTTAGCTAGACCTGATGCACAGAGAAAACAAAAATAGTGAATTAGAGCTATTTAGTAGCTGTTGTCTTACAGAAACCCCAGTTAGCTTGCTCTCAGGCATCTGCTAAACTAACTGTTGACATTTGTGATCCCTGGATAAGAATAGTTACAAGGCTCTGCTGTTGCTAAACCAATTTTAAAGCAGTAGACATGCTAAATTTAAGGGCATGGCTACATCACTGTCACATGAGACAGGGGGCATAGTAGGAGAAAGAAAGCCAATAAAACTATTTGTTATGGAGAACCCCAGGGGCTGTAAAACTACCATACAGTTAGCAAGCTAATTTAGGAAAAACTCCTAATAGCAGACAAAGGGAAGGACACAATAGGATTTAACATACATATCAAAACACTCTACATAACATATGTTTTTGCACATTCTGAGTGGACTACTCCTTCAAAGAGAAAAATACTCTTCATCACAAAATGTGCCCTCACATGAACATGCATGATTATCTGTAAAGACAATTAAAAAAATGTATTTCTAAATGCATTAGTAACACCAATGCTTTCAAGGTTATCTGTAAAGACAATTAAAAAATGTATTTCTAAATGCATTGGTAACAGTAATGTTTTCAAGATTTTGAAACTACTAAAAAGACAAACTGTATATATAGATAGAATATGGTAAACAAATATTGTTAATCACAAAAGCTGAACTTTGTTTTTAGTATATAAATGTTTAAGAAATACCTGAAAGCTGTCTATTTTCCTTAGTTTTAGACACTTTAATCTTTCGTTTTGAGACACCAGGTGACTCTGATAATCATTTGTTCCAAGGGTTTTAAGTCAGTTTGAAGGCATTTTAAGTATCTTCTGTTCTAGTCCTTAACAAAATGCAGGGACTCAAGAATTGCTGTTTTGTTCCTTGGTCCACATCCCAAACATGAATCTTCTTTCTGGATGATAGATCCACATCATGCCCTCCACATGAATAAAAAAGTTGGGATGGATCTTTGGAGCTTCTTGGGTGGAGGTGGGTGGACCTACCTCCCAAAAAAACAATGCTGTCTCCCACTACTCAGGTTCCAGTTCTTGTACCACCTATGTAAGAAAGAAAATAGTACCCTGAAACCATTGGCTAACATGAAAGCATATTTATTTGATGGCTGAAAACATTTCTTGAGGAGGGTAAGGTGGAGGAGACTATTTACACCTTCAGTCAGTTCCACGGACAGAAAACATGACATCACCCTTTGTACATGTAATACTCTGTAGGCTCCACCCACAGTTGTAAAATGGGAGCTGAAACATATACCTATCGTGTGACCTTGTTGAAACAATATTATACTCTATCAGAAATAAATCAACAATAGACTTTGGTAAAACCTAAAGGAACCTTTTGAAGATAATGATAGTGGTAGTCTCCCCATCTTATTTACAGCCCTGGGTTCTGCACCCTAAGTACAAAGCCTTGCACTTTTAACACTAAAACCTAGCTGCCACCCACTAGGCCATTCCTTTAGTTTCTTCAGATCCCTTTGAATTCCTCTCAACCACTTCCTGAGTTTCAACACTGTTGCAGATTTTGAATCATCAACAAAGAGACACAACTTACCATCAAGCTCCTCTGCAATGTCCCTTATGAAGACAATGAAGAGGACAGGTCATAGCACCAAACCCTGTGGCACCCCACTAGTCACTCTCTTATCACCATAGTGGTTACTGGTTATCACCACCTTTGCCTTCTATCCTCAATCAGTTTGATACCCAGCTTGTCACTTTCTCTCCAACCCCAGGCTGCTTAATTTCTTAACAAGCCTCCTATGTAGCACAGTGTCAAAGCCTTACTGAAGTCCACAAAGGCCATATCCACTGCTCTCCCTTGATTTAACTCCATGGTAATCCAGTTAAAGAAATCTATGAAATTAATTTGACATGACATCCCCTATGTGAAACTATGCTGCCAGTGGTCCTGCAGCTCTTTGCTTCCGGTGCTCAACAAGACTTTCATTCAGTAGTGTTCCATTAACTTCCCCATCACTGATGTGAGACTGACTGGCCTGCAGTTGCTAGCATCCTCCCTAAGGCCACTTTTGTGCAGCAGGACCACATTGGCCCTCCTCCTGTCCTCTGGAACCTTTCTTTTCCACTGAGGTACTAAATGCACTTCCAGAGGGGTGGCCACCATGATCCATTCCTTTCAGACCCCTGGATGAATACCAACCAGTCCCATTCAGTTATTCTCCTTAAGGCTTCCAATCCTTTCCAGACCCTTCTGCACCAAGAATGGACTTCTGTCCATTCTGCCCTGCTCCTGTTGTTTACTGAGGCATGCTGGTCCATCCTCCCACACACCCTCTGCTGTGAAGACTGAGCAGAAGCCATTGTTCAGTATTTCCACATTCTCTTGATCTTCTTCAAGAAGTAATTCAGCCTTTTGTGACAAACCTTGCAGCCAAGATACCTTCAAATGCATCAACAACCCTCCTTCACATTGTTTCGTCCCAGGGTCTGACCTTAAGTGCACTCATTCTCTGTACAGCAAGGTGATATAAGGGAGCAGTGTGTATCAGGGTGGACTGGTAAGGTGCTGTATGATCTAAGGCACTTGTGCTCTGCCACCAGTGTTGGAGGGTTCAGTTATGCCAGACAGAAGTTGCCTTAACCTGTGCCCCAAAAAGGATTTCAAAGGTCCTGGTCTGGCCCTGCTACTATAGACCACAGCCTTCCTCCTTACCATGGAGGACTGGGATGAGGGTGACAGTTGTGGAGTACAGTTCAGTTCCATTTGTTTTGGTAAACAACATACTTACCTATGGGTAAAGAGCTGTCTTTATTCAGACCATCATATTCCATGATGCCCAGCTCCTGCAGAGTAAGAGATCTACTCCAGGACCAGCCTAGGCTTCTGTTTTCAAATCCAGTGTCTGGTCTGAGTGCTGCTCCCGCTGACCCATTCCTATGGTCCACACATCAGGCCAGCCATGGATAGTGCATGCTGGCCCCACACTGTACTGTAACATATCCGGGCATGTGGTGTGCATCTGCACAACAAGGTGTCCACTTTTTCTGGCCCTTTAATGCATTGCGTCCATTGAAAGGAAAAACTCCTTGTTTTCCTTTGCAGTTTGAAAAGTTTCTTAAAGAGCAACTCTGCACTTCAGTATATGGTTTTGAACATAATGACATTTCTGCTGTTACAATGTCCTAGATAATCAACTTTTTTGTAATTTCCAATGTTTCTTTCTAAGGTTTACACTGTATCTTGATAGTATATCCAAAATGCCTGTTTAAAAGGCATTGCCACTTCCTGGTTCCCCTCAGAGTGCTTGTGTGTATGACATCATAGTGCTGTCCATGACAACAGACTGTGATTCCACAAACGGCAATTGTGAGGTCAGCAGGGGAGAGTCAGATATACTGTGAAGGATTTGGTAAAATAAGTACTACTTTATTGCAGTATTTTGTAGACCAACAACAAGAAAAAGAAAAACTATAAAACACTAAAGTTAAAACATAATTGATGTAAATATAATAGTTTGAAGCTTTTTACTATAACAGAGAGCTGTGTGTTATAGAGCAGATTGAATTGAATCCAGAATGCTATGTCTTAGTCTCTTGCCCGGGTGAAATACATCATTTCCCATTCCTGGGTATAGAGAATTGTCTGTGTGGTATTTTATTTTAAACTATCAGACTTTAATTTCAAGTCATATTTCCTCACACATGCAGACCTGTTAAGATCAAACTATTCCACATTACTAGAATCTGTCAGCTGTATTTGTATCATACGTCCCGATTTTGAGATATGGGTTTTTACAAACAGGAAAATTGCTTTCTGACACACAGACCTGTGAAGATCAAACTGTTCCATGAATGCACTGTGCATTATTAGCATCCATCAAACTTGCTTAGACTGTAATAGCTCATAGCATGGGGTGTTCAGCTGCTTGCATTTTTGTCCTGAATTGCTAACGTGGAGTCAGTAAATGCTAATGATGTCTGAATTCTTCTTATTGAAATAATCAAACCTTTTAACAGCAGTGCTTTTTCTTTCTTTTTTTTTCTAATGGCTTAGGCATCTTTTGCTAACAGATGTTTGTCTTGTTCTTCCCTGTCACAGTACTATATTTTTATCAGAAAACATTATTATGGGAGACAACATCATTTAATACAAAATGTATCGAGTGCAGTGCTTGTGGAAATTCTTGATTAAAATGTGTGGAGCAGTTGCAGACACTGCTCTACTGTGAATGCAATACTGTGGAGTACTCAACCCCTCATTGCTTGGAAGCATCTCATGCCTATAGTATCCTGAGGTCAAATTATTTTTACTCTTTATTGAAGGTGCTGTTACATTGATGTAAGACTAATTAAATTCACTCTAGTTGAAGGACATTCTTAATGCAGCTCTGCAGCAAAGAACTAAATTACAATCATCATTCTGAATGGGGCTTCTATAGTAGGTTTAGTAGTGATAACTCCAGTAATGAATTCTTAACAGATACATTTACATTTAACTGCAAAACACACAGCCCTGGAGCTCAAAATGGGGTCATTTGGTGGTACAAGCCTTGATAGAAAACCTAACTACAAGCAGCAGATCCCATGGGATATTCAGGGCTGATGTTACTAAAGGTGGCATTCCAGATGGAACAATCACTGTGTTCTTATCATCTGGTTCAAGCAGATCCTTTGGTTTATTGGACAGTATGTTTAATTCTGCAGTAGGGATGTGTTCTAAGAGCTCTGTAGGAAGCGGATCTATGCTATAAAATCAACTGTATGAGAGGTGGTGTGCATTACTTTAGTGTGTGAGAGACAGGTAGCCATTCAAGTGATAGAAGAGAAGGAGATTGGGTGGCATGGGGTGGAATAAGGGGAAGGGGAGGAGGAGAAGAGGAGAGAGTAGGCACAGGATGTGAAGAACAAGTGGAAAACTGAGGTGATAGAAGATGGATCAGTAGCTGGAGGTTCAGGCGCTGGTCACTACACCTTGTGCCACACTGGCACCCGGTTCGGGAATGAGCCCAGGCAACCGGGGTCAGCAAGGGAGATAGAGGATTGAGCATTCGGAGGACTGCTCTTCTCTCGGGTGAGGGAGGGAGACCTGTCGTCCTATTTCATTGACTGCCCTCTGGTGTTGGCTGGAGGGCAGTGCAGGTCAGGAGGCATGTTCCAACGTCCTTGCCTTGGCAGGGGAGGGGGCAAAGGAGAAAAATGATGAAAAAGAGCCTAGCAGGCTCTGTGATGGTCCACCACTCCCGAGGGCCATCCCCAGCTTATGGATTGGGTATCCGGGATGAAGGAAAATCTGGAAACCTCCTCCCTGGCCCTGCAGTGTGAGGCAGTCCATGGGAGAATTTCCAGGGATCAACAGGAGCAGCAGGACCAGAAAGAGAGTCCCTCCATCAGGAGAGCTGTAGCCACCTGCCAGGGCTCCAGGAGAAGAAAAACCTATACTGAAAAAAAAAAGAAGATAGATCAGAAACAGGAGTGTCACCTAGGTGTGGATTACCTTCTAGGACTCAACTGGAGCATGTATACAAAGCATTCAGACTTGGAAAACCTGGTAGCTCTGGAATAGGCATTATGAAGAGCCCAGTACTTGATTAGGTTGGTGGGGGAGCCAGACAACTTGTGGGTATGCTAGTCAAGGTCATGTGCAAGGAGACTGGCCAGTAACTAAGCTGAGAGTCATGGTAGGTGGAAATTGTGGACCCTCATTTGTCTATGTGGGGGTATCAAGATCCCAGGCTGACATAAATCTGGCACGGAAACAATGGAGGGTAGTATTTATGTTGCTGGCTGTAGAGATGGGTGATTGGTTGATAGCCACCAGCTTGGCATGGTGGGAAGACAAGTCCAGCTATCTGAAGTACTTGATCTGACTGGATTTAGGGGGGCTTTGGGGTGGTGAATCTCATGCACACAGTATACCATATGGTAGTCACTAAGGGCATCGGGAAGGGTACCAGCATCCACAACACAGTGGGGATGGGGGGGGAGAAGCCAGTCCAGAAGGAAGTGATTGAAGGATCTGTGACTGTGCTGGGTTGCTTCAATGATCAGTTGGGTAAGTTGGAGGGACTTTAGTGTTTTGCAAATTTATTTAAAGGGGTGAGACAATTGAGGGTAAAATCACTGAGGAAGATCAGCTCATCAGAGAAGGCATGGGAGGAGACAGTGGTGAGGAACTCAGTGACTGAAAGTGGAGACATGCCAAGAAGCTGTAGGCACCAGTCAGTGGGTTGAAAGACCTAAAAGCATTACCTCAGCCCACACGGACTGGTCCCGTTACTAAACACCCCTGACATTGACAAGGCACTGGCCTTCTTTATTAGCACCTTCAACTCTGCCTGTGACATCTTTGCACCTATAACTGCTCGTAGGTCTAAAGTAAGACATGCCCCCTGGGTCACCCCTGCCTTGCGACTACTTCTTAAGCAGCGGGACAACCTGTGGTACCTCGCTGTTGAAACTGGCCGCCCAGCGGACAGACAGGCTTATGCTGTGGCTCGGAACAGGTGTACTTGGGCTATCCGCAAAGCAAAGGCTGAGTATTATCAAGCCTCCCTTACCTCCTCATGGGGGAATCCCATGTCTTTCTGGGACAATGTCAAGCAGCTGAATGGTCACTCCTGGTCACCCCCACCCTCACTTCTTAACATCAATGGTACTGTCTCCTCAGATCCTTCCCTCATTGCCACTCACCTCAATAATTCCTTTACCGACCCTAGCCCAGTGCTCCCTGACAATTTCTTCAGTCCTCCTCCCCCCAGAACTGTCCCACCCATCTCATGCTCCTTGTTCCACCTGCGTTGTGTCACCATTCAAGAAGTCAGGCCATACTTGCTTAAAGCCTTAAAGTGTAACACTATTGGTAATGACTCCCTAGATCCCTGTCTTCTACGTCAGGTCCTGGACCAGGTCATCTCGCCTATCACCTGCCTCTTTAATAAGTCCCTCTGCCTCGGACAATTCCCCTCTGTCTGGAGGGTCGCTACTGTTACCTCTATCCACAAAGGTGGTGACAGGACGCTTCCAGGTAACTACCGGCCTATCTCAATCCTCGCTCCCTTCTCTAAGGCCTTAGAGAAAATTGTGGCCACCCAAATCTCTGGCTACTCTCTAGATATGATGTTCTTTGCCCTGAGCAGCATGGGTTCAGACCTGGCCATAGCACCAATACTGCACTCCTGGAGTTCGCTAACTTCCTTCACACCTCATTGGACCTGGCTCCTTGGCTGGTGTGGTATTCATTGACCTGTCTAAAGCCTTTGACACCTCCTCACATCCTCTTGTTAGCTACCTTCGACCATCTAGGCTTTGCCACTGGTCCAGTCTCCTGGTGCGCTAGCTACTTGTTGGCTCGCTCTCAATGTGTGAAAGTTAGTGGAACTCTTTCCAGCATCTGCCCAATCCTCTCTGGAGTCCCTCAGGGCTCTATTCTCGGACCCTTACTCTTCTCCCTCTTCCTCAACTCGCTACCCAGTGAATGTGCAGGAAAGATCCTACTCTACGCTGATGATGCAGTACTCTTTGCCTCTGACAGTAACCCCATTTCACTCCAGAATTCTCTTCAGCAAGCCTACGATGCAGCTGAAACCTGGTTCACTGAGCACCGACTGCCATCAACCTAAAGAAAACCAAAGCCATGCTCTTTGCCCACCCCCAAAATAAGTCCAGCAATTTTCCTCTTGCTGTCCACTCCACCCTCAATATCCCTATCAAACTTGTTCAGTCCTATAAATACCTTGGTATAATCTTTGACCCTGCCCTCTCCTTCCATGACCATATCTCTTCCCTGACCTCTGCCTCCAACACACGGCTGGGTATCCTTTACCGTCACAAAAACCGCCTCCCCTCGGATGCCCTCCACTTGGCTTTCACCTCCTCTGTCATATCCCTAATTGACTACGGTCTTCCTGTCTATGGTGCAGCAGACCAGACGCCTGCGCAAGGTACGCCTTACACTTAACAAAGCCTGAAGACTTATAACCAGTGCTCCTAGACTTACCCACACCTGTCTGCTTTATTCCATGGCCACCCTACTCAACCTGGATGAGCGGCTCATGTACCAAACCTGCCAACTCACCTTTAAAAGCCCTCATGGCCCATCCCTGGCTATCAGACTCAATCCGCCGGGCTAATCCCACACAGTGCGCACCATGGCTCCCTAAAACCGCTCTGGTCCTACCAAGGGCTAGGACCACACAAGGCCAAAGGGCTTTCCCTTACAGAGAACCCTCCTTGTATAACTCCCTCCCTGCTGGTATCTCTGACGCTCCCTCATTAGCATGTTTTAAACACAGCCTCAGAAATCACCTGCTCACCTCATGCAGCTGCTGCTGCCCTTAAATCCCTTCCCCCCTGACAATGCTCACTGAGCTACACTCCCCTCCCTATTCGACACCTCGCTTGCTCACTCTACCTCTCTGGGCCTTCTCCCATCCTCTGCTTCCCATTTTCCTATCTTATCCTCCTTTACCCACCACTCCCCTAACCCTAACTAGCCTATATATTGTACTTATGTCTTGAAAATACCTGTAACATTGACTTACACCTATTGTGAACCTGTATTGCTGATTATCTGTTGTCTCTTGTACCACTGTTTTGTCCTCTATGTGACGAGGTACTTTGTAAATGAGCCCCTGGCTCAAAGGTTGTTAAACTGATGTTTAAATAAATAAATAAATAAATAAATAAATGTACGGAAGTAGAAGGGGAGGAACTGCTTGAGGAGGAGCAACTCACAGGCAGAGTGGGAGGTGATGGAGAGTGCAGGCTCAAACTAGATGTTAGAGGAGAGGTAGATTGCAACTCTACTGCCCTGCTCCAACACAATCCTGCTGGATGATTGTATATCCAGGATAACAACTGCAGATCCAGGAATTTTGGGGATAGCCAAGATTCTGAGATCACCACCAACCAAGCTGGAGATTAACTATGAGCAGTCACAGGTGATCAGTTTTTGGCAGTGAGCTTCAGATGTTAAGGTCACTCTCAGTCTTTTGGGAAGATGAGTGGGAGATAGCTGGGCAGGGCTGGGACTGAGCACAGTATCATCCACTACAAGGAAACAAGGAGCTAAGAGAGCATGTGAGTTGTTTATGGGGACAGGAGGAGGAATGTGGGGAGGATTAGAAAGGTAAGAGGGACGAAGGTAACTGGGGGCTTCAAAGTGAAGTGAAGGAGAAGGGAGGAGACTGCACCCAGGATACCAGGGTGAATGGGATAGGGTGGGGAGGCTGGAGGAAGGGAGGATGGGAGAGGGGGAGGGGAAGAGAGATGCAGGGGGAAGGCAAGAATAAGCAATAGGGAGGTAGGGAGTTTAGGGAAAACAGGAGGGGACGCAGTGACAGTGTTAGAAGTAACTTTATCAAGATGAATCTCTACCTCGGTTTTGTATCCCTAAATACGTTAACTCAACATCCTACCCAAAATGGTTTACTGATTGCATTGTCTTATTTCTCACTTTATTTGGCATGGCAAAGCTGCTCAGCAGGCATTCCATAAACATACAGCTCCTAAAACGAGAGGGGCCTCTGTCTCCAGAATTTTTATTTGTATTATTTTGCTGCCATAGTGCAAAATATTTTCAGTGGTTTCATAACCTCTCCACTGGTACCCCTGAAGTTATATCCCCAAATAGTTGGAGATTGATTTTTTTAGCCAGAGAGAGAAAGTAAACCTTGCTGCGCTACTCCATATTTTGTCTTCTATCTTTCCCTGCTCACTCAGGTACTCCAATCGAGACATCGGTGAGAGTTCATCATCAGTTATCTACTTTACTTTGTTTGGATACTGTTAGAGATGTTTCTCAACTGACTATTGGTAATCCTAATTTTAAACTGAATAGGCAAATGATTTCCTTGATGTTTTGGCCCTATCCACTTTCAAGTCAGTAGATCGGCTTTTACACAATGGGGTGTTTATTACTTTTTGGAATTTCAGCAATGTTTTGTGCTCCAAATAAATTTTGCTTTAGATAGCTGCAACTTTCTCATTTGTTTTATAAGCATTTTGGTATTGGTCCCTGGGTTACTGATCATGGTCAGGAAATTCTCCTGTAGCACCTTGGGCCATTATGTCACACACTATTTCACTTTTAGAACTTTGCTAATCTACTGGACTAAAGAACTAGAGCTCTACTACTGGGAACTTCAATTTAGGGTAAAAATAAACAAAAAAAAGTGTTTGTCTCAGTTGGGTGAAGGAATTGTTATCTGTGCAGATAGCTAGGTGAAAAGAAATTGTGTATCAGGTGGAGTGGCTTAGAGAAGAAGCCAGGTGTTTGCATTTAAAAATTGACCTAGATAGCTTGTGGCAGAAAACAGCAAGAGGAAAGAGCTGCTGTTAGAACTTTACTGGGACTATATTTCCTCTACCCCCAGTCAGTTCTACTTTTTTATGGCCAGAAGTTTGACTTACAACAGGAACTTGCTGTTTGGGAGCAGGAAGGGTGTGATCACAGAGGCACAAAAGACTCACCATCCTAGAAGGAAAAGTAGCTCTCCATCCCACCTAGCTGCTGGAGGTCTAACTGAGCATGTAAGAAGGAGACTACCAAGGAATATAGGAACTTACTGTCCCAGAACAGGAAGGTCAGGTGCTTTAAGGGCACGGAGGCAGTAGGAAAGTAGGAGAAAAAATTATATATAAATAAATAAAGAGAAAGAGGAAAGAGTAAGTATACAAAACAACAGTAAAGGGCAACAATAAGACACGATGGGAGTGATGCAGTGCAGTAGCTGTGGAGCAGCAATCTTCTGGGAGATGTTCTGGAGGATGCTGTGTTGTCCCACCTGCAGGCACCTCTCTGGGCTTAGGAGGAGGTTGCTCATCTCCAGGCTGAGTTGGTCAAGATTTAGGGACCTCCTTCCCACAAGGGACCACCAGTGCCACCACCACTGCCTCAGAGGTTGCCAAGAAAGAGGAGTGGTTGAACCACAGTGGGCTTAGGGAGGAAAGGGTGGTGAAACAGAGCGATCCCTCCAGTTGTAGCTCTACACAATTCATATGCCATTCTGGTAGAGTCTGGTTCCCTCATGGAGGCACCTGCAGTGGAGACCAATGGGGATGCTGGGAACCTACACAAGGAGACCCACAGGAGGGTGGCATGGGACCCAATGGGGAAAGGAAACAACTCCTGGTAGGGGACTCCATTGTTAGGAGGGTAGAACTGGGGAGGGAGGGGAGAAGGAGGTAAGGTGCCTGCCTAGTGCAATGCTGTGGAGGGACAGGGAATGAATCCTCAGGATTGCGGGAACAGCTGCATGGGGAAGGCAGCTGTCCAGCTAGGGACAAATGACCTGGTTGGAAAAGGGATCAGAGCAGTGCAGGAGAAGTTTGTGGAGTTGGGGAGAGGCCTTAGACAAGTAGCATGCACAATGACCTTCTCGGAGGTGCTGCCTGTCTATGGTATGGGTGAGGCTAGGGTGCTCTGCACCATGGGATTCAGTCAGTGGTTAAAAACTGGTGCAGAGCTCAGGGTTTTGGCTTCATTGAGGACTGTGGGTCCACCTGGAGGGATGCAGGCCTATACTGGCATGATGGTCTTCATCTGTCCAGGAGGGGAACCAGGATCCTAGGTGATAGGTTTAAATGCTTCATTGGCAAGCATTTAAACTAGTCAAGGGGGGAGGTACTGAAAAGGAGAAGGGAAATCCTAGCCCCCCCAAATCAAATCAGGGTAGTTAGGTAAACACCAAGATAGAAAAGTCGATAGGGAGAAGGGCAGGGGTAAATGGAGAAAAAGACAAAGGCAGTAAGGACAGGGATGGGGCAAAAAGGGATAAGACAATCAAATAAATGGAGGGTAGTGAGCACCAATGTCTGTAGTCTAGGTAAAAAGCTCCCTGAACTGGTGGTCTTGAAGGAAAAGGGATGCCTGTATATCATGGCAGTCACAGAAACATGGCACATAGAGAACCATGACTGAGATGTTAACATACCAGGGTACACAGTCTACAGAAGGGACAGGGAGGGTAGAAGAGGAGGAGGAGGAGGAGCTGTCTATGTAAGGGAATGGATCAAAGCAATGGAACTAAAGGGTAAACAGGGAGGAGAGGAGGCACTGTGGGTCACCCTGGAGACTGTAAATTGCACCACAATCAGCACAGGGGTTGTATACAGACCCCCATCTCAGGGGAGGAAATGGACAAGGAAATGATAAAAAGCATCCTTAGGATGGCAGAGAAAGGGGAGATATTGCTGATGGGGGACTTGAATATGCCAGATGCTAAATGGAGCACCTTTGCTGCAGCCACATCCAAGAGCAGGGCCATTCCCATTCTCGATGCCCTACAGGGGGCATGCCTCAGACAGCTAGTGTTGGAACCCACTTGGGAGGGAGCAATCTTAGATCTGGTATTCTCGAATGGGATGGGGATAAGATCTCAGATCTAGAAGTGGGTAGCCATCTGGGAACAACTGACCACCAAACAGCGTGGTTCACGATAAACTCAGCTGTAGAGTCAAGCCATACAAAAGTGAAGCTACTGGACTTCAGGAGGGCTGATTTTGTCAAAATGGGACAGTGCCTCAGAAAAGCACTAGCAACAGACAAGAAGGGTGGAGCAACAATGGGAAAACATACAAACTACCATCACAGAGGCAACAAGCCTTTGTGTGATGCAAATAAACAAATTAAAACAAAAGACAAAAACACTATGGTTCTCAAAAGAGGTGGCGGAGAAGGTTAGGGAGAAAAAGATAGCATTCCGGAACTATGAGGAAACACAGAAGGAGCAGGACAGAGAACAGTACCAGTTAAAGCAGAAGGAGGTGGGGAAAGTAGTCAAAATAGCAAAGGCCCAAACTGAGGAAAAGATAGCCAACTTGGTTAAGAAAGGGATAAGACCTTTCTAGGTACATTAGGGAGCAAGAAAGACAAAAGGAGGGATACTGAGGCTGAATAAAGAGGAGGTGGGTGGGCAGGAGGGACAGTGAAAAAGCAGGATATTTAACTAATAGTTCTGCTCAGCATTCACAAAAGAAGAGGAGGGGAGGTACCTAATCCAGTCAAAAGAAGCACTCTTGATAGGGGGTTGGTATCAGTCCTTTCACAGAAGAAAGGGTCTGAAAGAACTCCTAAAACTGAAGGTGGACTCAGCAATGGGACCTGATGGGATTTACCCCAGAATTCTAAAAGAACTAAGGGAAGAACTAGTAACATCATTGACTAGCCTTTTTAACAAATCATAGGAGGATGGTATGGTACCTGAGGACTGGAGGAGAATGGATGTGATTCCCCTTCACAAAAATGGAAACAAGACAGAGGCAGAAAACTACAAACCTGTCAGTTTGACCTCAATGGTAGGGAAAATGATGGATACACTTCTGAAGGAAACAATTGTTGAGTACCTAGAGGCCAGTGGGGCACAGGACCCAAGGCAGCATGAATTCACAGTGAGACGGTCATGTCAGATCAATCTAATTGATTTATTTGACGGGGTGATCAAAGTAGTAGACCAGGGAGGGGCTTTCGACATGGCCTACCTAGCCTGTACCAAGGCATTTGACACTGTCCCGCATAAAAGATTAATAAACAAATTAACTAACCTGGGAGAGGGTCCCAGGGAGGTAGCCTGGTAAAACATTGACTGGACAACAGGACAAAGAGGGTAATAGTAAATGGAGTCCACTCTGAAGAAAAGGGGTTACTAGTGGGTACCGTGTTGTTCAGTGGGTCCAGTCCTTTGAATGTCTTTATAAGTGACATTGCAGAGGACTGGAAAGAAAAGTATGTCTCTTTGCAGATGACACAAAGATCTGCAACAGGGTTGATACACAAGGTGGGGTGAAAAGGATGAGAAGGACTTGGCAAGGTTGGAGGAATGATCAAATGTATGGCAGCTTATATTAAATGCAAAGAAGGGCAAGTAATGCACCTGGGAAACAAAACCTAGGGAAGAGTACACAATTGGGGTGAGATACTGACAACAACAAAATGGAAGGGGACCTGGGTAGTTATATCAGATGACCTAAATATGGGCAAGCAATGTGAGAAGGCAGTAAGGAGGGTTGGGGGATACTGGGATGCATAGGAAGAGGCATCACCAGTAGAAAACAGAAGTTGTTATCCCTCTGTACAGACAGTTGGTGAGACTCAATCTGGAGTACTGTGTGCAGTTCTGGAGACCCCATCTCTGCAAAGAAATAGACAGGGTGGAGGCTGTCCAGAGGATTGCAACTAAAATGGTGCAGGGTCTGCACCAGAAGACTTATGAAGAGAGACTAAAGGAGCTTAATATGTATACCCTCGAGGAAAGGAGGGAGAGGGGGGACATGATAGAAACGTTCAAGTACCTCAAGGGAATCAACAAAGTCCAACAGAGTAGCATCTTTCAGAAAAAGAGATGTGCAAGAACAACGGGGCACAATTTGAAGATAGAGGGGACAACTCAGAGGTAATGTGAGGAAGTATTTTTTCACGGAGAGGGTTGTGGATACATGGAACAGCCTTCCTGAGGAGGTTGTGGAGTCAAAAACAGTTGAGGAATTCAAGAATGCATGGGACAGACATAAGGCAATTCTAGTGGGGGGGTAGAAGGAAGTAGTCTGTTGGTTAACTAGGATCTGCAGCTTATTCATTAGGTAGGGAAATGGTCACACTATGTGGGCCAAGCAGTCCTTATCTGCCATCAGATTCTATTCTATGTTTCTATTCTCAGTTTTATGCTTTACTTCCATCTACAGCTGTGGATGAGTCCTCTTTTTTGGGGGGGCGGGCTGGCCTCTTATTCCTCCCTTTGGAGATATGTCCATGCCCAGTCTGCATCCCCCTCATGCGCAGGCTTACCCGCCCTGGGCAGAGCTGCCAGAGGATTCCTCCATGTTACTTATAGGCTAGCCTGCTTACCCCTGGTGAGGCCACAGGAATGGACTCCCAAGTGGACATGTAAGGCAGTTGAGGTGGCAGTAGGGTAGAGGAATTATCATGCCAGGGGCGGGCAATTTTGCATGTTTATGCGAAGTTGAGGTTGGCATTGATGGGCAGCGTCTGCCCTACCCTACATTCTTGCGGTTGCTTGATACCCCAGCCTCTGCCAGGGGCAACAAAGCACCGGACACTCTCCCCATAGAAGAGAGCAGTTCCATGGATGCTTGATCCTTATCACCTCTAGCCTCCGACTCCTGGTCATTCCTGAACCGGGTCATCGGCATCCTGAGCAGAATTCCAACTGCTGTGCCGGGCGTGCCTGTGGGTGCCCTCTTGTTGGGATCATATACTTCTTGCACCATCTGGTTCTTATGACTGGTTTTCTACTTGTGGGATTTGCATAGATATATTAAGTTTGGATAGTATTGTTACATGCAATTTAAACTGTTACATAATTTGTATCACACTCCTGTCCGATTGTATAAATGGGAAGGGCATCCTCTGACTCATGTACTTGGTGTCAGGCTGCTTCTAGTTTACTTTTGCATATGTTGAAGGAATGTCCTCAGGTTGTGCCTATCTGGAATACAATTCGTTTTAAATTAGACTTGCTCCTAGGTTTACATCATGCTTTTTCACAGGACGAGGAGCTTACAGGATTCCGAAAGGACTTGTTAAAAATGGCGGTGAGCAGGAATCACCACACATCCACCGTACTACTTTGTCAGCCTTTATAACACGCACAGTCCACCATGTCCAAGATAGCTGCTGGAGCCCAGTGCACATGCGTGAGTAAGTTGTGCATGAACAATGACTTGCGCATGCACACTGAACTCTGGCGGCCATCTTGGACATGGACGACAGTGCCATGTTATGCCTTAACCATAGCTGCAGCCATATCGGCTCCCGCCAGAGTTTGTTTTTCAGGTGTTTCAAATGCAAACACAGTCACTGACACCGGCAGTCATGATCCCAATGTTTAATTCATTCCCCACAATCAGACAACTTCACAAAAATTAAAAAATAAAAGAAACCCACTGATGATGCCGTCTCGGGGTTTAACAACTGCCTCACTGAGATCCAGGACTGGATGAGTGCCAACTGGTTGAAGTTGAATCCAGACATGACTGAGGTGTTGGTCATGGACCCAGGTCATTGGGTTGCGGGTCAACTGGCTGGGTGGCCATCCGGGCTCTGGCTCAGTGGTAACCAGCTGTTGACCTCGGACCGGGTGCGTAATCTGGGCATTATTTTTGAGGAAGGGCTGACGCTTAAATTACAGATGTCGGCCATCATTAAAGCTTCTTTCTACCATCTAAGGAATATCACCCGGGTGAAACACCTTGTCCCATTCAATGACCTTCCACCTTTGGTCCATGCCTTTGTGATCTCTTGCCTTGACTGCTGTAACTCCATTTATCTAGGGCTTCTGGGGGTTGGCATTTGTCGCCTGCAGCGGGTGCTGAATGCAGCAACCAGGCTGTTGACTGGCTTATCCTGATCTTGTCATATCACACCTGTACTCTGTGGCCTGCACTGGCTGCCAGTTTGGTGGCAAGTCAAGTTCAAGGTTGGTTTACTGACCTATAGCTATAATGCCTACATGGACAGGGTCCATGCTATTTTCAAGAACTCCTGTGTCCTTACTGCCCCTCCACCCACTTCAATCAGTCGACAAGAGATTGCTGGAGATTCCCAGGGTCTGTTTGAAGTCATCTGAGGCTAGGGCTTGTTTTTTTGCTGCCCCTACCCTGTGGAACTCTCTGCCTCGGTCAGTGAGGGAGTTTCCGACTGTGGATTGCTTTAAATCGGCATTGAAGATTTACTTATTCAGACTCGCTTTTCTAGAATCATGATAATATTTTTAATGAATTTTATGGTTTAAAATGTTTTAACTTGTGCTATGTGTCATCCAGCTGTGTCTTACTTTTGTATAAGTGCTTAGATAATTTGATTTGCCCTTTTAAAGAAATAAAGTTGATGTTGATGATCATGGTGATGATGATGATGTGAAATAAATTTATACCACTCTAAGCAGAATCACTTTCATGCATTACATGACAACATTATAAAACTACTGGTACCACAACTATGGTAACAATATTAGGACCAATGTCCTAAAACAAAGGCCAAAAAGAACTACTTGAGCAATATTACATAGAAAGTTAAGATTTTTACAAATTTAAACATGATTGTTTAAATTATTAAAGACATTTAAAAAAAAGCTTTATAAGCCATTAATTAAATCTTAGTAAATGAGTTTCATGACACGATGTAATTTAGATTTAATAAAGTTGTAGTTTCCTTTGTATAAAGCCCTAGAGATGGGAAGATATCAGTGTGTTTGAGTGAGAATGGAGGATGCCACTGTCTCAACTGGAAAATTACATTGACTGAACAATGATCAAACGTCCTTAACACTTTTTTATTTCAAAATCTTGATATTTTTAAAGGAGAACTGCGCTGAATCTATGTGTCATTTTTTTCAATAGAAACCATTAAAAAAAAATCCTACTTCAAATTCTGTTATTGCTCTAACTACAATTTAAGGCTTTTTAGTTATCTTTGTGGGTATTCTGATTTACACCTGCTGGTAAGAACCATTTTGAAAGTGTATGATGTAGTTTATATCCCCAGTCTGCTCTTCTGTTGTTGACATAATGTACCAATGTTCTACTATAGAACTCTGTGGTTGTAAGAGACATAAACTACATAATCAAGTTCTAAAATTGTACTTACCACCAGACTATAAAGTAGAAACACTGAGACCCAGATATTCAAAGCATTGCATGGTGTGCAAACTGTTTGCACGGGTTTAGCACGGGATTAGCGCGGGCTGCTATATTCAAAAGGCCAAATAACATGTGCAAACTGCATTAGTGCCAAGCAAACCATAATATATGCAAGGGGGAAACTGAACATGAATACAGGTGTTATGAGATATTCAGTGACTAGTGCTGCGCTAAGGTGTTTAGTGTGACTTAGCGCGACCCTTTGCGCGGTACAAATTACCACCCAAGTAAAACTGGTCTTAACTCTGAGCAAACAGCTTTGTGTGACATTGTGGCCTTGCGCGGCATTAGCACAGCCTTGCACGACCCTAACATATGACTATGACACAGAGAAAAGGCGAGACATGGAGGAAACATGCTGCTCACGGATGGCACCACAATGATGCCAACTGCTGCCACCAGTCCCAGCCATACCAGGCAGTATGTGGTGACCCAGCCCCCTGGGGCCACCATGGTAGTGTGGCCATACAGCACACACCTGCAGACCATATGTCTGTGGTGACCAACAGATGCCAGCACACACATGCAGCACTGTGGGCATGGTGGGTGCTGAGGGAAGGTGTATGGGTGGCCAGACCTCACCACAGACTGGGTGTGACCACAAGGCTGGGACACAGCATGCAGTGCATATGGGCCAGTATTGGGAATACCCCAATACCAGTGTACCTGTCCCATCGTATATGCACCCCAGTCATATACCGCACAGCTGTACATACACCACAGCACACACAGCTGGCCATGTCTATGTCACTATGAGCATCCCATGCCAGAGGTGTCAGCTGTGGGTCACACAACAGTGTGACAGTAATGTCCACTGGCAGTACACACCTGTAAGGTGGGCTTGTTACTGTGTACAGTGCAGTGGTAAGCATTACCCTACACACCATAGGCATTGCTGTGTCCCTCACACCCTAATGGCCCCTTGCTACTGTGGTGTCTGCTGTGCACTGTAGCAAGCCCTACAGTGTGACAGTTACATGCATCACCACCACCACCTGTGCCTATGCTGTGTTGTCCCCTGGGATATACAATGCTATGCTATACTGCGTACATGTAGCCTGCAGCAACCATCATGCACTGTCAGACTGACCTACAGGTGGAGCTATGGCCAGACCTGGCCAGCCCCTGTACTTCTAGACTGACCTACCGTGGAGCTGTGGGACCCTGCAGTAACGCTTGCAATTATATGCAAATCAGGGCATAATGAGATGCTAATTTAGATGTTTGCCCAGATACTACCTAAGTAGGCTTATTTGCACGTCACATTTGAATATGGCAAAGTTTAACACCGGGCAAACGTGTTTGCACTGGGCAAATGGCTTAGCTCCACACTAAAGCCATGCAAATGTTTTAGTACAATGCTAACGGTTCGAGGAATATTATACAGTTTTGAACACTGCTGTTTCACATACGCTGCTGCCTGCAGCCGTACTGGGTCCACGCATTTGCTGGCACACACATTGGCCACATAATTCACCTCTACCTGCCTTCACGTTGCTGTGCACTGTGTTGTTGTTGTGGTTTGCACTTCCTGGTTGCTATATTCGGTGCTGTCTTATTCCAGGCTACGTTTGCCCTGCACTCCCAGCCCAGTTTGCCCAGCCTCATTCCCATGCTATATTCAGAGGCTGTTTGCCCCGGGCTATACCTTTTGAATACAGCTTGCTTTGTGCTCTGGGCTAAGTTTGCCCACCAGGCAGTGCTAATGTAGCTCTGGGGCAAAGGTTTGAATATCTGGCCCTAAGGTTACTAAAATACCTGGAATGATAATAGAACTGGAACCTGTACTTAAAAACAGTATCTGTTGGGAAACACTGCTGACAGGTTCAGCATACTTCTTATTTAAACATGTAGGTGGCAGGAGAAATTATTGCCTTCTGTCCTGTATTGCTAACAATACTCCATATTTCTTAGCAGTATGTGTGTAATTTATTATTTTATTTATATTTTGAAAATCTGTGAAAGAGAACAGAGAGGGTTACAAAATGAAAACAGCAAATAGTGCACATGGTGCATTGTGAATAACAAGACAACATATAGCATATCACACAGGTAACAAAAACAAGGTGCTGCATCAGTGTGTGGACTGAAAACAAAACCAGATGGTAACATTAAATGCACACTGAAAGTTGAGTAAGAATCAATGTTTCTACCAAGTGTTTTGTGCATAGGTAAACAAGGTGCATTGTGAATAGTAAAAGTCAGCAAAACCTACACATAGAAATACAGAAACATAGAATTTGTTGGCAGAAAAGGACTGCTTGGCCCACCACATGTACCTAGATTATCTCTAACTTGTCTGTCTCCACATATCCTAATTGGTCTCCAGTGACTCTCCTCCTCCTTGCCTACTTACTAATTTTCCCATATGTCTGTCCCACACATACATGAATCCCCCACCCCCACCCCCATTTTTGATACCACCACTTATGCTGGTTGTCTGTTCCAGGCATTTGCCATGCTTTCATTTTTATTTTCCCAATTGTTAAACCAGAAGTGGCACACTAAGCTGAAAGCTTGTTTACAGGTGAGCCCTGGGAGCTCAGGGAAGTTAAGTGATTTGTTTAGGGTCACATAGTATGAAAGTGGGGTCTGTGGAATTCAAACCCAGGTTTCCAGATTTGCAGCTCAGAGCCTTAAACCATTGCACTAAACTGCCTCCCTTAGTACTTTCAGTGAAGTAGTACTAGCTCACATCCCTCTTAAACTCTTCCCTTCCAGCTTCATCTCATAATCTCTGGTCTTGGTATTCTTTTTCATTTGAAAGACATTTCCCTCCTACACCCTGTTCGCTCAGTGAGGTACTTGTAGGTCTCTATCATGTCCCATCTTGCTCTCCTCTCTTCCAGAGTATACATGTTGATATCCTCAGTTTCTCCTCATAAGGCTTTTAGTGCAACTGCAGCACCATTTTAGTTGCCCTATTCTGGACTGCCTTCACCCTATGTCTTTTCTAAACTGCATCCTCCAGAACTGAACACAGTACTCCAGGTGGGGTCTCACCAGTGAGTGACATAATGTACACAAGGTGTAATTGTGCATAAAGTGACCATATGTAGTACGCCACATCAGTAAACAAAGTGTACTGTGAAAGGCAAAAGCCAGAAATACTCTATACAAGGTGACATACAGAATGAATTTAGTTGCCCTATTGGTCCTTGTAAGAACAGATCAAGAAGCAAATGGTTTGATACCTTTTTGGACCAACATAGATGTAACAAAAGAAAACAGTGCATAAGCTTTCAGATCAACCAAGTCTCTTCTCAGAAGCTTATGCCAGTTGTTTGGAAAATCGCATTCTATTAACACCTAGAACATTCATAAAAAAGGAAGAATTCTCATTGGTTTAAAATACCTTTTTTAAAACATAACTGAGGTTTAAATGGAAGAAACTAGTTTATGTCAGCTAGCTGTTGAAAATTATTCACAGCAACTAGTTTATGTCAGCTAGCTACTGTGAATTATTTCAAGGTCAAACGTCAACAGAGGCAGATAAGAGGAATCCTTCGAGAGGACAGACAGTTTCACTGTCTTACATTATGAATGATTGAGTGTGTTATGTTGGTCAAATAAAAGGTATCAAACCATTTGCTTCTACACAAGGTGTAATTGTGCACTATAAGACTAAGTGTGGTATGCTAAATTGTTACACAAGATGCATTGAAAAGGGTAAAAGTCAGCAAAACTTTACACAAGGTGCACATGTGAATAATGGGACCATTGTAGCCTACTGTACAACATAAAAGGATAATGTATGGTCATCGATGGTTAGACTGATTTGTTAATTCATCAAGAGGTTTCCAGGGCTACCATGTAAACTCTCGAGAGGAAGCCTGAAAGGTTTACATCGCCATGGCAACCTCAAGATAGGTTAACAAAATGGTTAACTATTGATGTAAATACAGTTAGCTTTTATAGTGTATGGTACCGCTTCATTTTCTTGAAAAGAAAGCAGTTCTTACTGCTGTTTTGATTTTATTTTATTTATTTTATTTAAACAGCAGTTTGGAAAACCTTTGAGCCATAGGCTCATTTACAAAGGTACCTTGTCACAGTAAGACAAACGAAAATACACAGTATAGCAGTACAACACATAAGTATAACAGTAACTTAAGACATAGATACAAACAAGCTGGTACAGGTAGGATTGATGCAAACAATACCAGAGTTATGTTGTCCTTAGCAGCTTAGTAGTAAGCTTTGTTATAAGCATTGAGTACGGCTTTGACTAATGGCAATTACAGCATCGGGTGTTAATAAGGTGGTTACGTAAGGAAGTTTTGAAGCACGATATAGTTGGAGCTTTGGAGATGGAGGGGGGCAGTGTGTTGAACCAGGAGGGGGCCCTAAAGCTGAAGGCTCTTTGGCCGTGAGAGGTCCTAGCTCTAGGGATAACAAGAGAAGTTTTCCAAGAGGTCCGAGTATGAACTAGTGGGACAGAGTGGCGTATGGTGGTGGTCAATCCTGGTGGGGATAGCCCAAGGAGGGTCTTTTTTCTAAGGGTACAGGTCACATATTTGAGGCACGTCACAAGATCAAGTACCAGGCTTTAGCGTACAGTAGACAGGGTGTGTCAGCCTAGGTGCCCCAGTAATTAACCTGCAGGCCTTATTCAGAGTAGTGTGAATTTTATGGAGGCGTCTGATCAGCAGCACCAAACACCGGCAGTCCATAGTCCACTAGGGACAGGATAGAGGAGGTGATGCATAGTCAAGAGCCTCCGGGAGGCAGTGTTTATACATGTAAGATGCCCAATCGGATATTAGTGGCAGTGGCTAGGGCAGCAATGTGTCCATGGAAGGAGAGGAGGGTCAAAATGGATCCCTAGGTATTTATAGGAGCAAACTTGTTCGAGTGGGAAAGAGGACCCAGAGGAATGAGGAGTTTGAAGTTGCAGGACTTGTTTTGAGGATGAGTGAAGAACATGTTTTTGTTTTTTTAAGATTTATCACCAATCTATGTTCTTGAACCAGCCTCGGTTTGTGCCGAAGGACTGCAGCGAGTCCTGGAGGGCAGTAGGGTTATGACTTGAGGCAAAGATGACTTCATCATCAGCATATAATAGAATGTTTCCCGAGCAAGAGCGTGGAAGGGTGTTAAGGTAAAGGGAGAATAGTAAGGCCCAGAATGGAGCCCTGGGGAACCCCAGAAAGATGGGACAGATGTCTGAGTAGGTCCCATTATTTTTACACGCTGTGAGTGGTCAGACAGATAACTGTGCACCAGGAGATAGGCTCAGCAGCAAAACCAGAGAGAGACTGAGGGCATCAAGAAGGAGGGGTGGAGACAGTGTCAAAAGCTTTAGAGAGGTCAATGAAGACCGCACCAGCCAGAGAACCAGTGTCTAAGGAGGAGTGGAGAAAGTTGGATAACTCTAGGAGGGCTGTGCTGGTACTGTGGCCCGCTCAGAAGCCATGCTGCTCAGGACATAGGACATTGTAGGTGGAGAGGTAGTCAGAGATTTGAGAGGCCACCACTTTTTCCAAGGCCTTGGAGAGAGGAGAGAGAATGGAGATTGGTTGATAGTTTCCAGCCACAGTCCTATCACCACCTTTAAAGATAGGGGTGACAGTGGCAACTTTCCAGGCAGTTGGAACCTTCCCCAGGCAAAGAGAGTGGTTGATGAGGCATGTGATCAGGGTAAGGACTGTGTCTAAGACCAGCCGTAGGATACACGGATCCAGGGTGTCACTGCCCATACTATTACTCTTGAGGGCAGTGATAAGGTGCGCCCTAAGTTCTTGGGCAGAAACACGGCAGAGGAGAAAATAAGGGTGAGAAAGATTTACGGCAGGTGCTAGGAGGAGGGTCAAAAAATTTGTAGAGGATAGGGCTAAGGTCAGTGAATGAGGTGTTGAGGTGGTTGGCTATGAGGGCTGGGTCTGAGGAGATCACACCATTAATGTTGATCTGGGTGGGTGGGGAGGTGCAGTCCCATTTAACTGTTTAATGTTATCCCAGAAGGTTCTGAGGTTCCCCATGAGGCAGTGAGTGAGGACCGATAGTGCTCAGACTTGGCCTTTCTGATGGCCCGAGTGCACTTGTTTCGGGCGGCATCATATAACCGCCTGTCATTGGGCTGGCCAGTCTCAATGGCATGGTGCCATAGGTTGTCCCTATGTTTGAGTTGGTGGATCAAAGCTGGGGTTACCAGGGGCATTCTGCCTTTTAGAACGGAGGTCAACATTGGGGCAAAGATATCACAGGCATTATTAAAAGTTTGGGTAAAGAAGAAGCTGAGCTGTGTCAATGTCAGGAGTTGCCTGTATAGAGACCAGTCAATTTGGTACAGAAGTTCCTTAAGTTTTATCAGTCCACCAGGTATTGACGCCGCATGTGGACTGTGCTATGGGTTTGGGGACTGAGGATGACCAGTGGAATAGAATGGGGAGTGATCACTGAGAGAGTCTGGGAGGACTTGTACATTGGGGATCCGATTAGGGCGGTTGGTGAGTACCACATCAAGCAGGGTACTGGAGCCTCTTGGGGTTAGTCTTGTAGGGTGGGTAACTATTGCGTAGATCTATTGCAGAAAAGGTGTCTCGGTAGAGGAGCAGGAGGGGCTGAGCCAGTTGACATTTAAGTCACCCACCAGAATTTGATCAGCGGAAGGAGGTAATGAGGAAAGGTATTCTGTAAGAGAGGCAATGGCCTGCGTTTGGTCCCTGGGGGGCACGTATGCAGTAGTCAGATAAAGGGGTCCCTTTAAAGGGTCAGGGGTTAGTTTCAGTGTAAGCGCCTGGGCCCTGGAGTCAAGGATGGGAGCAGGCAGGGCTAGTACTGGGAGAGATTCCTTGACATAAATAGCACAGCCGCTGCCCTGCCTTCCAACACGGTCAGACCGGAAGAGGTGAAACCAGGAAGGGAGACTAGGAAGCAGGGAGGAGTTCAACAGCCAAGTCTCAACCAGAGCGATGACATCAGGGTTAATTGATGTGACCAGGCATTGTAGTGAGTCAAACTTTTTAGGAGGCTACAGATATTCATGGAGACCATGCATAGGCCTGTGGTGCGAAATCAGGAGCTCCTGGGAACCAGGCCAGGGTTTGGATGAATGTTCCTGACAGGAGTAGTAGCATGACTAACACCCTGGCTGGGAGGTGGTGAGAGGTTTTCCTACGATTGACATGAGAGGGGGGAGAGGGGAGGCTAAGGGGGAAGGGGGTTGGCAGGGTGGTACAGGAAGGGAAGACAAGAATAAGAAGACACCCAGATGTGCCTGTTGTGACGAGAAAGCTAGGGGGAGGGCAGGGAGGACTGAGACACACAGAGGTCCCAAGGGGCAGGAGAGCAGGTTCAGGAACAAGGGGAGGGAGGGTGCCAGGGCACAGTGCGTGTGTAGCAGATGGGTAAGTGGTAAGTGCACTGCTAGTGGGGATAGGCACAGGCAGAGCATGAGGCAGGGCCAATACATTGTGGTGAGCAAGATCCCAGGGAAGTAGTGCTGTACAGGTAGGAGAGAAGTAGCGAGGAGCATAGGTCCTCTAGTGGTCAGCAGGTATAACCTGCAAATGGGAAAGTGGGAGATAGGTTCTGGGCAACAGGACGTGATGTCACCGGATGTGATGTCACGGGTGGATCCTTAAATTGACAGCCGCCCTGGGTGGGAGGGTGGTTGGGGTGGTGGGTCAGACTTGCCAAGCGCTGTCGGCTAGCACCTCTGCAGGTGTTCCAGACAAGAGAAGAAGCCTTTACCTCGAAAGTTATCAGGCTGGAATTTCAGCTTCCTCAGGTGAGCTGCTTGTGTTGCTTCTGTTGCTTGATTGTCCCAAGTGCCTAGCTTGGGGAGCTGCCTATGTAGTGGAGAAAACAAAGCCTCTCATTACTATGCAGCAGGAGAATATGTTGTGACTTTCACAAAGGAGCTCCACTCTAAGCAATCAGGGCTATTCCAAAATGAGGTCACACTAGGACCCAGCTATCCTAATATCTTCAGTTACAAGCACAATCAGCTCCAATACCACCATATTAAACAAGTCTGATCTATATTAGCTGCTTGGTATATCTGACTTTAAGGTGTAATCAGCAATTAGCTCCAATACCACCATATTAAATAAGTCTGATCTATATTAGCTGCTTGGTATATCTGGCTTTAAGGTGTAATCAGCAATTAGCTCCAATACCACCATATTAAACAAGTCTGATCTATATTAGCTGCTTGGTATATCTGGCTTTAAGGTGTAATCAGCAAGGCAACTCTAGGGAAACCAGTGAGTCCCTAGCTTTACACTTCAGCATTAGTAGCACAAAGAGAGGCAAATAACAAGCCCACCCAGTGGTGAACAGGGAACAATTATGTCCCCACTGCTCTGCCCTCACCGCCGCAGCCATTTCAAGGCCATCTGATCCAGCTGCAAAATGCCCAGACTGTTCCCGGTTGTTAACCTATCAATGTGACGTAGCAGTGAGGGTTAACAACATAGTGACGCCACATCGATGGTAAAACGTTGTTATAAAAAGGTAGATTTCTACCTATAATATCGTTCTACCATACATTATATATAGAATAATGTATGGTGGACAACCATATGCAACAAGGCTATATTTCCATTGTAGAGTTGACTAAAAAGACATCACGTGGATTTTGAGAGAGAAGCTCAGGAGGCCCATGATGTCATCCCAGCCCTGGTACACAAGTTGAGTTGTGCAGGGTCACCCATATCTTATTTTATTCATAGTGTTTTTTGTGACATTTATAAAATAGCATGAAATAATCATTATTAGTTAAAAGCCATCACCTGGGCATGGTTTAAAACTGTATCAATGTATAGTTAGCTGTCAGACCTCCTGTCTAAGTTTAATGCAAAATCATCCTGGTATTGGCAGCCAAATTATAGATCAGTACATCTTTTTGTCCTTTGGTTCAATCTTTCCAGCTCAGCTGTGCAACAGCAATAAGATTTCAGCACCATGGCCAGAGTCTCTTTGTTTCCTTCTCACTCAATTGAAGCCTTTGCAGAGAGCTGCACCTCACACTACTGTGTTTTAGCTAAGTGATCACCAGCTCTGAACAACCTGCATCTTTCACACTTCTGTAAAAGGAGAGAGTGTATTTACTGCATTCTGTTTAACAATGCAGTTACTTCCTTAATTGCATGCAGGCACCCATGTTTCTATATATTTGGGTAAACAACAATTTCAAAATGGACTCAGCAAACTCATGTCACTTTTCATAAAATGGTTTCAACCGCAGCATGCCATGGCTTATTTCCTGCTTGTAACTAAACAGAATTTCCTACACAGAATGCAATAGCAAGTAACTTCTTGTCTCCCTCTCCCTTGTTTGTTTCCTTAGCCACAGTAATCATTTAAAACAAACACACAAGATATGACTAGTAGATCTGGGGCCCTATTCTAGAAAAGTTATGCCTGGCGTAACACCACTTGCACCTAATTAGATTGCAGCAGAATTTGACGCCATAACAGTTGTAATCTCAGCATTCTACAAAGTGGCCTGGGACATGTTACAGGCCACTTGCACCAAACAGCAGTTACTTCATAAACCCCATGACATGGTGCTGGGGGTTTTACAGCAGCAGTTGCACCCCATTCCAGAAGGGCAGCAACAAAGTCCCCAATGTGGGATTCTACAAGAACCCCAGAGGAGACGCATGAATAAATTACACCTGCATTTAGCTGGTGTAACTTACATCTATCCTCTGAGGGTCCTGTAGAACCCGGTCCATGTGCCTTCCCCCCACACCCAGACCTCCTCCGTCGTTGCCCCAGTGGGCATCGCACACCCCCGCCCCATCCCCCATTCAGTACATGCCCCCCATACTCCCACAGTTCTTTCAGGCCGCCACCCTGTGCCTTGATCTCAGGGTTCCATGCCTCAATATTCGCCCCTGACTCCATGTCGTCCATAGGCAGTTTGTCATCCCCTGAGTTCACGTTTCGTTGTTGTTACCATAAATGTTTCCGAAGCTCCTGGTAGTCTAGTGGCTCATTTGCTGGCGCTAGCCCAGCAGCACTTCTTAGCCTAGCCAGTGACTGGTACAGCTACCTCATTTCCATGGTTAGCTGCTGACTGATTGTAGAGCTACTGGAAAAGACATGCCAGAGTTAATTTCTGAGCACATCTTTCCAGTAGCACTCCTAACATAACTCAGTCAAGGCTGGCCTTGGAGATGTGCGATGGGCTGTGCCAGTCACTGGCTGGGGATGGGTGAGGGGTGCTGGGTGGGCTGGTCACGGCTGGGTTGGGGCGGGGCCAGTAGACTACCAGAGCTTCTCGTTATTTGCCACATTTGTGGCTGGCAACTGGGGTTGGGAATGGATGAGGAGATGACAGCACCACCCTGTGGGGCTTTTTACAATGGGAGATTTGGGGGTTGGGGTGGGAACTTGCAGGGCATGGAATTCACAAGGAAGATGGGGCAGGTGGGCAGCCCTGGGGGCTGTACATACACAGGGATTCAGGGACAGTTGATGTGCAGTCATGGGCTGTACATATACAGGGATTCAGGGAGCAGTTGATGTGGGCAGCCCTGCAAGGTGCCTATTGCAGCATGCAGGGCATCGTGGGGCACTTGCAATCTACGTTGTGGCTTGTCACATGCTTGCCGGGTGTGCATGCAGTTTGGTGTACCGGGCCGCATGTTGCAAGCCACAGGACTTAGTTATGGAGACCCTGCCCTTCTAGAATAGGGCGAGGGTCAATGTTGCAGTTGCAGGTGGCACAAGTTGCATTTGGCAGTGACTTGCGCACCCTTCTAGAATCGGACCCCTGGTGTCTAAGTCATAAACCCTTTTTTATAAAGCTTTTTCCTCAGAGTGTTATGCAGACAGGCTATATCCGCCCTGTCCCCACTCTCTCTGACTGGCAGTCACTTCCGTCAGTATTTACCAGACCTGAGTTCCCCCTATGGATTGCCCCTCCCCCTTGGCAGGGTTAGGGGGGAGGGCCATTCTCTCCCTATGGAGCACATATCTAGAGCTGGTCCTGATATTCTGGGTGGTAGCATGAGCTGGGAACAAGCTTACAGGGCTACACAAAGTCTGCAGGTCTTTCTGCTTTCTGTTCCTCCAATGACCTGACATGGATAGCAGTAGTGCATGCTACATGAATAAACACACATACTACACCAAACCGTGACCCTCCTGCATGTGCTACCTCAGTCTGCTGTATAACCATGTCTCCACCAGGAAAGGAAAACAGTCTGTCAGACATTCAATCTCCCTCCAGCCAACTCCCAGTAACCCAAGTCCTCTCTCAAACAGGGGTGGCAAGAATGGTGCTTGGCACCTCAGCATTCCACACCACTGGGCCAGTATAACTTGTATTTTTAAACATTTGTGCTAAAATACTATTTACTTGTTAAAAACTGATGCTTTCTGAGAGCCAGCATTTATGTGAACATTTTTCCATTAACCCTTAGGCTGCCTGAAGATTTAGAACACATAGGACAAGATAGCCTCTCTGCAGCAACCTGTTTAAATAAATGAAAGTGCTTTCCTAGAGAAGCCCATGGTTGGAGAACAGTGGTTTTAACAAGTGAATAACATTTTAATGCAAACTGTTTTAAATATGATTTAAACACTGGGTCTACTAATGAGTTTTTGTGTTGATTCCATTTTTAAATTATTAATGTGGCTTAGAAAAGTGGGGAGCAGACTGCCAGGACTTACTATTCATGATGTGCAGTGTGTAGGCAAGTAAAGGAGAAAGAAAGCTAATAAACTATTTGTTATGGAGAACCCTAGGGCTGTAAAACTACCATACAGTTAGCAAGCTAATTTAGGAAAAACTCCTAATAGCAGACAAAGGAAGGACACAATAGGATTTAACATACATATCAAAACACTCTACATAATATGTTTTTGCACATTCTGAGTGGACTACTCCTTCAAAGAGAAAAATACTCTTCATCACAAAATGTGCCCTCACATGAACATGCATGATTATCTGTAAAGACAATTAAAAATGTATTTCTAAATGCATTAGTAACACCAATGCTTTCAAGGTTATCTGTAAAGACAATTAAAAATGTATTTCTAAATGCATTGGTAACAGTAATGTTTTCAAGATTTTGAAACTACTAAAAAGACAAACTGTATATATAGATAGAATATGGTAAACAAATATTGTTAATCACAAAAGCTGAACTTTGTTTTAGTATATAAATGTTTAAGAAATACCTGAAAGCTGTCTATTTTCCTTAGTTTTTAGACACTTCTTAATCTTTCGTTTTGAGACACCAGGTGACTCTGATAATCATTTGTTCCAAGGGTTTTTAAGTCAGTTTGAAGGCATTTTAAGTATCTTCTGTTCTAGTCCTTAACAAAATGCAGGGACTCAAGAATTGCTGTTTTGTTCCTTGGTCCACATCCCAAACATGAATCTTCTTTCTGGATGATAGATCCACATCATGCCCCTCCCACATGAATAAAAAAAAGTTGGGATGGATCTTTTGGAGCTTCTTGGGTGGAGGTGGGTGGACCTTACTCCCCCCCCCAAAAAAAACAATGCTGTCTCCCACTACTCAGGTTCCAGTTCTTGTACCACCTATGTAAGAAAGAAAATAGTACCCTGAAACCATTGGCTAACATGAAAGCATATTTATTTGATGGCTGAAAACATTTCTTGGAGGAGGGTAAGGTGGAGGAGACTATTTACACCTTCAGTCAGTTCCACGGACAGAAAACATGACATCACTCCTTTTGTACATGCAATACTCCTGTAGGCTCCACCCACAGTTGTAAAAATGGGAGCTGAAACATATACCTATCGTGTGACCTTGTTGAAACAATATTATACTCTATCAGAAATAAATCAACAATAGACTTTGGTAAAAAACCTAAAGGAACCTTTTGAAGATAATGATAGTGGTAGTCTCCCCATCTTATTTACAGCCCTGGGTTCTGCACCCTAAGTACAAAGCCTTGCACTTTTTAACACTAAAACCTAGCTGCCACCCACTAGGCCATTCCTTTAGTTTCTTCAGATCCCTTTGAATTCTCTCAACCACTTCCTGAGTTTCAACACTGTTGCAGATTTTTGAATCATCAACAAAGAGACACAACTTACCATCAAGCTCCTCTGCAATGTCCCTTATGAAGACAATGAAGAGGACAGGTCATAGCACCAAACCCTGTGGCACCCCACTAGTCACTCTCTTATCACCATAGTGGTTACTGGTTATCACCACCCTTTGCCTTCTATCCCTCAATCAGTTTGATACCCAGCTTGTCACTTTCTCTCCAACCCCCAGGCTGCTTAATTTCTTAACAAGCCTCCTATGTAGCACAGTGTCAAAAGCCTTACTGAAGTCCACAAAGGCCATATCCACTGCTCTCCCTTGATTTAACTCCATGGTAATCCAGTTAAAGAAATCTATGAAATTAATTTGACATGACATCCCTCATGTGAAACTATGCTGCCAGTGGTCCTGCAGCTCTTTGCTCGGTGCTCAACAAGACTTTCATTCAGTAGTGTCTCCATTAACTTCCCCATCACTGATGTGAGACTGACTGGCCTGCAGTTGCTAGCATCCTCCCTAAGGCCACTTTTGTGCAGCAGGACCACATTGGCCTCCTCCTGTCCTCTGGAACCTTTCTTTCTCCACTGAGGTACTAAATGCACTTCCAGAGGGGTGGCCACCATGATCCATTCCTTTCAGACCCCTGGATGAATACCAACCAGTCCCATTCAGTTATTCTCCTTTAAGGCTTCCAATCCTTCCAGACCCTTCTGCACCAAGAATGGACTTCTGTCCATTCTGCCCTGTTCCTGTTGTTTACTGAGGCATGCTGGTCCATCCTCCCACACACCCTCTGCTGTGAAGACTGAGCAGAAGCCATTGTTCAGTATTTCCACATTCTCTTGATCTTCTTAGAAGTAATTCAGCCTTTTGTGACAAACCTTGCAGCCAAGATACCTTCAAATGCAATAACAACCCTCCTTCACATTGTTTCGTCCCAGGGTCTGACCTTAGTGCACTCATTCTCTGTACAGCAAGGTGATATAAGGGAGCAGTGTGTATCAGGGTGGACTGGTAAGGTGCTGTATGATCTAAGGCACTTGTGCTCTGCCACCAGTGTTGGAGGGTTCAGTTATGCCAGACAGAAGTTGCCTTAACCTGTGCCCCCCAAAAGGATTTCAAAGGTCCTGGTCTGGCCCTGCTACTATAGACCACAGCCTTCCTCCTTACCATGGAGGACTGGGATGAGGGTGACAGTTGTGGAGTACAGTTCAGTTCCATTTGTTTTGGTAAACAACATACTTACCTATGGGTAAAGAGCTGTCTTTATTCAGACCATCATATTCCATGATGCCCAGCTCCTGCAGAGTAAGAGATCTACTCCAGGACCAGCCTAGGCTTCTGTTTTCAAATCCAGTGTCTGGTCTGAGTGCTGCTCCCACTGACCCATTCCTATGGTCCACACATCAGGCCAGCCATGGATAGTGCATGCTGGCCCCACACTGTACTGTAACATATCCGGGCATGTGGTGTGCATCTGCACAACAAGGTGTCCACTTTTCTGGCCCTTTAATGCATTAGTGCCCATTGAAAGGAAAACTCCTTGTTTTCCTTTGCAGTTTGAAAAGTTTCTTAAAGAGCAACTCTGCACTTCAGTATATGGTTTTGAACATAATGACATTTCTGCTGTTACAATGTCCTAGATAATCAACTTTTTGTAATTTCCAATGTTTCTTTCTAAGGTTTACACTGTATCTTGATAGTATATCCAAAATGCCTGTTTAAAAGGCATTGCCACTTCCTGGTTCCCTCAGAGTGCTTGTGTGTATGATATCATAGTGCTGTCCATGACAACAGACTGTGATTCCACAAACGGCAATTGTGAGGTCAGTAGGGAGAGTCAGATATACTGTGAAGGATTTGTAAAATAAGTACTACTTTATTGCAGTATTTTGTAGACCAACAACAAGAAAAAGAAAAACTATAAAACACTAAAGTTAAAACATAATTGATGTAAATATAATAGTTTGAAGCTTTTACTATAACAGAGAGCTGTGTGTTATAGAGCAGATTGAATTGAATCCAGAATGCTATGTCTTAGTCTCTGTCCGGTGAAATACATCATTTCCCATTCCTGGGTATAGAGAATTGTCTGTGTGGTATTTTATTTTAAACTATCAGACTTTAATTTCAAGTCATATTTCCTCACACATGCAGACCTGTTAAGATCAAACTATTCCACATTACTAGAATCTGTCAGCTGTATTTGTATCATACGTCCCGATTTTGAGATATGGGTTTTTACAAACAGGAAAATTGCTTTCTGACACACAGACCTGTGAAGATCAAACTGTTCCATGAATGCACTGTGCATTATTAGCATCCATCAAACTTGCTTAGACTGTAATAGCTCATAGCATGGGTGTTCAGCTGCTTGCATTTTTGTCCTGAATTGCTAACGTGGAGTCAGTAAATGCTAATGATGTCTGAATTCTTCTTATTGAAATAATCAAACCTTTTAACAGCAGTGCTTTTCTTTCTTTCTTTTTTTTTTCTAATGGCTTAGGCATCTTTTGCTAACAGATGTTTGTCTTGTTCTTCCCTGTCACAGTACTATATTTTTATCAGAAAACATTATTATGGGAGACAACATCATTTAATACAAAATGTATCGAGTGCAGTGCTTGTGGAAATTCTTGATTAAAATGTGGAGCAGTTGCAGACACTGCTCTACTGTGAATGCAATACTGTGGAGTACTAACCCTCATTGCTTGGAAGCATCTCATGCCTATAGTATCCTGAGGTCAAATTATTTTTACCTTTATTGAAGGTGCTGTTACATTGATGTAAGACTAATTAAATTCACTCTAGTTGAAGGACATTCTTAATGCAGCTCTGCAGCAAAGAACTAAATTACAATCATCATTCTGAATGGGGCTTCTATAGTAGGTTTAGTAGTGATAACTCCAGTAATGAATTCTTAACAGATACATTTACATTTAACTGCAAAACACACAGCCCTGGAGCTCAAAATGGGGTCATTTGGTGGTACAAGCCTTGATAGAAAAACCTAACTACAAGCAGCAGATCCACATGGGATATTCAGGGCTGATGTTACTAAAAGGTGGCATTCCAGATGGAACAATCACTGTGTTCTTATCATCTGGTTCAAGCAGATCCTTTGGTTTATTGGACAGTATGTTTAATTCTGCAGTAGGGATGTGTTCTAAGAGCTCTGTAGGAAGCGGATCTATGCTATAAAATCAACTGTATGAGAGGTGGTGTGCATTACTTTAGTGTGTGAGAGACAGGTAGCCATTCAAGTGATAGAAGAGAAGGAGATTGGGTGGCATGGGGTGGAATAAGGGGGAAGGGAGGAGGAGAAGAGGAGAGAGTAGGCACAGGATGTGAAGAACAAGTGGAAAACTGAGGTGATAGAAGATGGATCAGTAGCTGGAGGTTCAGGCGCTGGTCACTACACCTTGTGCCACACTGGCGACCCGGGTTCGGGAATGAGCCCAGGCAACCGGGGGTCAGCAAGGGAGATAGAGGATTGAGCATTCGGAGGACTGCTCTCTTCTCTCGGGGTGAGGGAGGGAGACCTGTCGTCCTACTCATTGACTGCCCTCTGGTGTTGGCTGGAGGGCAGTGCAGGTCAGGAGGCATGTTCCAACGTCCTTGCCTTGGCAGGAGGGGCAAAGGAGAAAATGATGAAAAGAGCCTAGCAGGCTCTGTGATGGTCCACCACTCCGAGGGCCATCCCAGCTTATGGATTGGGTATCCGGGATGAAGGAAAAGTTGAAACTCCTCCCCTCCTGGCCCTGCAGTGAGGCAGTCCATGGAGAATTTCCAGGATCAACAGGAGCAGCAGGACCAGAAAGAGAGTCCCTCCATCAGGAGAGCTGTAGCCACCTGCCAGGGCTCCAGGAGAAGAAAACCTATACTGAAAAAAAAGAAGATAGATCAGAAACAGGAGTGTCACCTAGGTGTGGATTACCTTCTAGGACTCAACTGGAGCATGTATACAAAGCATTCAGACTTGGAAAACCTGGTAGCTCTGGAATAGCATTATGAAGAGCCCAGTACTTGATTAGGTTGGTGGGGAGCCAGACAACTTGTGGGTATGCTAGTCAAGGTCATGTGCAAGGAGACTGGCCAGTAACTAAGCTTGAGAGTCATGGTAGGTGGAAATTGTGGACCTCATTTGTCTGTGGGGTATCAAGATCCCAGGCTGACATAAATCTGGCATGGAAACAATGGAGGGTAGTATTTATGTTGCTGGCTGTAGAGATGGGTGATTGGTTGATAGCCACCAGCTTGGCATGGTGGGAAGACAAGTCCAGCTATCTGAAGTACTTGATCTGACTGGATTTAGGGGGCTTTGGGGTGGTGAATCTCATGCACACAGTATACCATATGGTAGTCACTAAGGGCATCGGGAAGGGTACCAGCATCCACAACACAGTGGGGATGGGGGAGAAGCCAGTCCAGAAGGAAGTGATTGAAGGATCTGTGACTGTGCTGGGTTGCTTCAATGATCAGTTGGGTAAGTTGGAGGGACTTTTAGTGTTTTTGCTAAATTTATTTAAAGGGGGGTGAGACAATTGAGGGTAAAATCACTGAGGAAGATCAGCTCATCAGAGAAGGCATGGGAGGAGACAGTGGTGAGGAACTCAGTGACTGAAAGTGGAGACATGCCAAGAAGCTGTAGGCACCAGTCAGTGGGTTGAAAGACCTAAAGCATTACCTAGCCCACACGGACTGGTCCCCGTTACTAAACACCCCTGACATTGACAAGGCACTGGCCTTCTTTATTAGCACCTTCAACTCTGCCTGTGACATCTTTGCACCTATAACTGCTCGTAGGTCTAAAGTAAGACATGCCCCCTGGGTCACCCCTGCCTTGCGACTACTTCTTAAGCAGCGGGACAACCTGTGGTACCTCGCTGTTGAAACTGGCAGCCCAGCGGACAGACAGGCTTATGCTGTGGCTCGGAACAGGTGTACTTGGGCTATCCGCAAAGCAAAGGCTGAGTATTATCAAGCCTCCCTTACCTCCTCATGGGGGAATCCCATGTCTTTCTGGGACAATGTCAAGCAGCTGAATGGTCACTCCTGGTCACCCCCACCCTCACTTCTTAACATCAATGGTACTGTCTCCTCAGATCCTGCCCTCATTGCCACTCACCTCAATAATTCCTTTACCGACCCTAGCCCAGTGCTCCCTGACAATTTCTTCAGTCCTCCTCCCCCCAGAACTGTCCCACCCATCTCATGCTCCTTGTTCCACCTGCGTTGTGTCACCATTCAAGAAGTCAGGCCATACTTGCTTAAAGCCTTAAAGTGTAACACTATTGGTAATGACTCCCTAGATCCCTGTCTTCTACGTCAGGTCCTGGACCAGGTCATCTCGCCTATCACCTGCCTCTTTAATAAGTCCCTCTGCCTCGGACAATTCCCCTCTGTCTGGAGGGTCGCTACTGTTACCTCTATCCACAAAGGTGGTGACAGGACGCTTCCAGGTAACTACCGCCTATCTCAATCCTCGCCCCTTCTCTAAGGCCTTAGAGAAAATTGTACCACCCAAATCTCTGGCTACTCTCTAGATATGATGTTCTTTGCCCTGAGCAGCATGGGTTCAGACCTGGCCATAGCACCAATACTGCACTCCTGGAGTTCGCTAACTTCCTTCACACCTCATTGGACTCTGGCTCCTTGGCTGGTGTGGTATTCATTGACCTGTCTAAAGCCTTTGACACCGTCTCACATCCTCTCTTGTTAGCTACCTTCGACCATCTAGGCTTTGCCACTGGTCCAGTCTCCTGGTGCGCTAGCTACTTGTTGGCTCGCTCTCAATGTGTGAAAGTTAGTGGAACTCTTTCCAGCATCTGCCCAATCCTCTCTGGAGTCCCTCAGGGCTCTATTCTCGGACCCTTACTCTTCTCCCTCTTCCTCAACTCGCTACCCAGTGAATGTGCAGGAAAGATCCTACTCTCGCTGATGATGCAGTACTCTTTGCCTCTGACAGTAACCCCATTTCACTCCAGAATTCTCTTCAGCAAGCCTACGATGCCGCTGAAACCTGGTTCACTGAGCACCGACTCGTCATCAACCTAAAGAAAACCAAAGCCATGCTCTTTGCCCACCCCCAAAATAAGTCCAGCAATTTTCCTCTTGCTGTCCACTCCACCCTCAATATCCCTATCAAACTTGTTCAGTCCTATAAATACCTTGGTATAATCTTTGACCCTGCCCTCCTTCCATGACCATATCTCTTCCTGACCTCTGCCTCCAACACACGGCTGGGTATCCTTTACCGTCACAAAACCGCCTCCCTCGGATGCCCTCCACTTGGCTTTCACCTCCTCTGTCATATCCTAATTGACTACGGTCTTCCTGTCTCATGGTGCAGCAGACCAGACGCCTAAGGTACTTTACACTTAACAAAGCCTGAAGACTTATAACCAGTGCTCCTAGACTTACCCACACCTGTCTGCTTTATTCCATGGCCACCCTACTCAACCTGGATGAGCGGCTCATGTACCAAACCTGCCAACTCACCTTTAAAAGCCCTCCATGGCCCAATCCCCTGGCCTATCAGACTCAATCCGCCGGGCTAATCCCACAGTGCGCCACTCCGCAGCTCCTCAGAAACCGCTCTGGTCCTACCAAGGGCTAGGACCACACAAGGGCCAAAGGGCTTTCCCCACAGAGAACCCTCCTTGTATAACTCCCTCCTGCTGGTATCTCTGACGCCCCTCATTAGCATGTTTTAAACACAGCCTCAGAAATCACCTGCTCACCTCATGCAGCTGCTGCTGCCTTAAATCCCTCCCCTGACAATGCTCACTGAGCTACTACCCTCCCTATTCGACACCTCGCTTGCTCACTCTACCTCTCTGGGCCTTCTCCCATCCTCTGCTTCCCATTTTCCTATCTTATCCTCCTTTACCCACCACTCCCCTAACCCTAACTAGCCTATATATTGTACTTATGTCTTGAAAATACCTGTAACATTGACTTACACCTATTGTGAACCTGTATTGCTGATTATCTGTTGTCTCTTGTACCACTGTTTTTGTCCTCTATGTGACGAGGTACCTTTGTAAATGAGCCCCTGGCTCAAAGGTTGTTAAACTGATGTTTAAATAAATAAATAAATAAATAAATGTACGGAAGTAGAAGGGGAGGAACTGCTTGAGGAGGAGCAACTCACAGGCAGAGTGGGAGGTGATGGAGAGTGCAGGCTCAAACTAGATGTTAGAGGAGAGGTAGATTGCAACTCTACTGCCCTGCTCAACACAATCCTGCTGGATGATTGTATATCCAGGGATAACAACTGCAGTATCAGGAATTTTAGGGGATAGCCAAGATTCTGAGATCACCACCAACCAAGCTGGAGATTAACTATGAGCAGTCACAGGTGATCAGTTTTTGGCAGTGAGCTTCAGATGTTAAGGTCACTCTCAGTCTTTTGGGAAGATGAGTGGGAGATAGCTAGGCAGGGCTGGGACTGAGCACAGTATCATCCACTACAAGGAAACAAGGAGCTTAAGAGAGCATGTGAGTTGTTTATGGGGACAGGAGGAGGAATGTGGGGAGGATTAGAAAGGTAAGAGGGACGAAGTAACTGGGGCTTCAAAGTGAAGTGAAGGAGAAGGGAGGAGACTGCACCAGGATACCAGGGTGAATGGGATAGGGTGGGGAGGCTGGAGGAAGGGAGGATGGGAGAGGGGGAGGGGAAAAGAGATGCAGGGGGAAGGCAAGAATAAGCAATAGGGAGGTAGGGAGGTTAGGGAAAACAGGAGGGGACGCAGTGACAGTGTTAGAAGTAACTTTATCAAGATGAATCTCCTACCTCGGGTTTTGTATCCCTTAAATACGTTAACTCAACATCCTACCCAAAAATGGTTTACTGGATTGCATTGTCTTATTTCTCACTTTATTTGGCATGGCAAAGCTGCTCAGCAGGCATTCCATAAACATACACGTTCCTAAAACGAGAGGCCTCTGTCTCCAGAATTTTTATTTGTATTATTTTGCTGCCATAGTGCAAAATATTTTCAGTGGTTTCATAACCTCTCCACTGGTACCCCTGGAAGTTATATCCCCAAATAGTTGGAGATTGATTTTTTTTTTAGCCAGAGAGAGAAAGTAAACCTTGCTGCGCTACTCCATATTTTGTCTTCTATCTTTCCCTGCTCACTTCAGGGTACTCCAATCGAGACATCGGTGAGAGTTCATCATCAGTTATCTACTTTACTTTGTTTGGATACTGTTAGAGATGTTTCTCAACTGACTATTGGTAATCCTAATTTTAAACTGAATAGGCAAATGATTTCCTTGATGTTTTGGCCCTATCCGACTTTCAAGTCAGTAGATCGGCTTTTACACAATGGGGTGTTTATTACTTTTTTGGAATTTCAGCAATGTTTTGGTGCTCCAAATAAATTTTGCTTTAGATAGCTGCAACTTTCTCATTTGTTTTATAAGCATTTTGGTATTGGTCCCTGGGTTACTGATCATGGTCAGGAAATTCTCCCTGTAGCACCTTGGGCCATTATGTCACACACTATTTCACTTTTAGAACTTTGCTAATCTACTGGACTAAAGAACTAGAGCTCTACTACTGGGAACTTCAATTTAGGGTAAAAAATAAACAAAAAAAAAGTGTTTGTCTCAGTTGGGTGAAGGAATTGTTATCTGTGCAGATAGCTAGGTGAAAAAGAAATTGTGTATCAGGTGGAGTGGCTTAGAGAGAAGGAAGCCAGGTGTTTGCATTTAAAAATTGACCTAGATAGCTTGTGGCAGAAAACAGCAAGAGGAAAGAGCTGCTGTTAGAACTTTACTGGGACTATATTTCCCTCTACCCCCCAGTCAGTTCTACTTTTATAGGCACAGGATTTGACTTACAACAGGAACTTGCTGTTTGGGAGCAGGAAGGGTGTGATCACAGAGGCACAAAAGACTCACCATCCTAGAAGGAAAAAAGTAGCTCTCCATCCCACCTAGCTGCTGGAGGTCTAACTGAGCATGTAAGAAGGAGACTACCAAGGAATATAGGAACTTACTGTCCCAGAACAGGAAGGTCAGGTGCTTTAAGGGCACGGAGGCAGTAGGAAAGTAGGGAGAAAAAAAATTATATATAAATAAAATAAAGAGAAAGAGGAAAGAGTAAGTATACAAAACAACAGTAAAGGGGCAACAAATAAGACACGATGGGAGTGATGCAGTGCAGTAGCTGTGGAGCAGCAATCTTCTGGGAGATGTTCTGGAGGATGCGGTGTTGTCCCACCTGCAGGCACCTCTCTGGGCTTAGGGAGGAGGTTGCTCATCTCCAGGCTGAGTTGGTCAAGATTTGGGGGACCTCCTTTCCCACTAAGGGACCACCAGTGCCACCACCACTGCCTCAGAGGTTGCAAGAAAGAGGAGTGGTTGAACCACAGTGGGCTTAGGGAGGAAAGGGTGGTGAAACAGAGCATCCTCCAGTTGTAGCTCTACCACATTCATATGCCATTCTGGTAGAGTCTGGTTCCTCTATGGAGGCACCTGCAGTGGAGACCAATGGGGATGCTGGGAACCTACACAAAGGAGACCCACAGGAGGGTGGCATGGGACCCAATGGGGAAAGGAAACAACTCCTGGTAGGGGACTCCATTGTTAGGAGGGTAGAACTGGGGGAGGGAGGGGAGAAGGAGGTAAGGTGCCTGCCTAGTGCAATGCTGTGGAGGGACAGGGAATGAATCCTCAGGATTGCGGGAACAGCTGCATGGGGAAGGCAGCTGTCCAGCTAGGGACAAATGACCTGGTTGGAAAAGGGATCAGAGCAGTGCAGGAGAAGTTTGTGGAGTTGGGGAGAGGCCTTAGACAAGTAGCATGCACAATGACCTTCTCGGAGGTGCTGCCTGTCTATGGTATGGGTGAGGCTAGGGTGCTCTGCACCATGGGATTCAGTCAGTGGTTAAAAAACTGGTGCAGAGCTCAGGGTTTTGGCTTCATTGAGGACTGTGGGTCCACCTGGAGGGATGCAGGCCTATACTGGCATGATGGTCTTCATCTGTCCAGGAGGGGAACCAGGATCCTAGGTGATAGGTTTAAATGCTTCATTGGCAAGCATTTAAACTAGTCAAGGGGGGAGGTACTGAAAAGGAGAAGGGAAATCCTAGCCTCCAAATCAAATCAGGTAGTTAGTAAACACCAAGATAGAAAAGTCGATAGAGAAGGGCAGGGTAAATGGAGAAAAAGACAAAGGCAGTAAGGACAGGGATGGGGCAAAAGGGATAAGACAATCAAATAAATGGAGGGTAGTGAGCACCAATGTCTGTAGTCTAGGTAAAAAGCTCCCTGAACTGGTGGTCTTGAAGGAAAAGGGATGCCTGTATATCATGGCAGTCACAGAAACATGGCACATAGAGAACCATGACTGAGATGTTAACATACCAGGTACACAGTCTACAGAAGGGACAGGGAGGGTAGAAGAGGAGGAGGAGGAGCTGTCTATGTAAGAATGGATCAAAGCAATGGAACTAAAGGGTAAACAGGGAGGAGAGGAGGCACTGTGGGTCACCCTGGAGACTGTAATTGCACCACAATCAGCACAGGGGTTGTATACAGACCCCCATCTCAGGGAGAGGAAATGGACAAGGAAATGATAAAAAGCATCCTTAGGATGGCAGAGAAAGGGGAGATATTGCTGATGGGGGACTTGAATATGCCAGATGCTAAATGGAGCACCTTTGCTGCAGCCACATCCAAGAGCAGGGCCATTCCCATTCTCGATGCCTACAGGGGCATGCCTCAGACAGCTAGTGTTGGAACCCACTTGGGAGGGAGCAATCTTAGATCTGGTATTCTCGAATGGGATGGGGATAAGATCTCAGATCTAGAAGTGGGTAGCCATCTGGAACAACTGACCACCAAACAGCGTGGTTCACGATAAACTCAGCTGTAGAGTCAAGCCATACAAAAGTGAAGCTACTGGACTTCAGGAGGGCTGATTTTGTCAAAATGGGACAGTGCCTCAGAAAAGCACTAGCAACAGACAAGAAGGGTGGAGCAACAATGGGAAAACATACAAACTACCATCACAGAGGCAACAAGCCTTTGTGTGATGCAAATAAACAAATTAAAACAAAAGACAAAAACACTATGGTTCTCAAAAGAGGTGGCGGAGAAGGTTAGGGAGAAAAAGATAGCATTCCGGAACTATGAGGAAACACAGAAGGAGCAGGACAGAGAACAGTACCAGTTAAAGCAGAAGGAGGTGGGGAAAGTAGTCAAAATAGCAAAGGCCCAAACTGAGGAAAAGATAGCCAACTTGGTTAAGAAAGGGGATAAGACCTTTTCTAGGTACATTAGGGAGCGAAGAAAGACAAAAGGAGGGATACTGAGGCTGAATAAAGAGGAGGGTGGGTGGGCAGGAGGGACAGTGAAAAAGCAGGATATTTAACTAATAGTTCTGCTCAGCATTCACAAAAGAAGAGGAGGGGGAGGTACCTCTAATCCAGTCAAAAGAAGCACTCTTGATAGGGGGTTGGTATCAGTCCTTTCACAGAAGAAAGGGTTCTGAAAGAACTCCTAAAACTGAAGGTGGACTCAGCAATGGGACCTGATGGGATTTACCCCAGAATTCTAAAAGAACTAAGGGAAGAACTAGTAACATCATTGACTAGCCTTTTTAACAAATCATAGGAGGATGGTATGGTACCTGAGGACTGGAGGAGAATGGATGTGATTCCCCTTCACAAAAATGGAAACAAGACAGAGGCAGAAAACTACAAACCTGTCAGTTTGACCTCAATGGTAGGGAAAATGATGGATACACTTCTGAAGGAAACAATTGTTGAGTACCTAGAGGCCAGTGGGGCACAGGACCCAAGGCAGCATGAATTCACAGTGAGACGGTCATGTCAGATCAATCTAATTGATTTATTTGACGGGTGATCAAAGGTAGACCAGGGAGGGGCTTCGACATGGCCTACCTAGCCTGTACCAAGGCATTTGACACTGTCCCGCATAAAAGATTAATAAACAAATTAACTAACCTGGGAGAGGGTCCCAGGGAGGTAGCCTGGGTAAAACATTGACTGGACAACAGGACAAAGAGGGTAATAGTAAATGGAGTCCACTCTGAAGAAAAGGGGTCATTAGTGGGTACCGTGTGTTCAGATGGGTCCAGTCCTTTGAATGTCTTTATAAGTGACATTGCAGAGGACTGGAAAGAAAAGTATGTCTCTTTGCAGATGACACAAAGATCTGCAACAGGGTTGATACACAAGGTGGGGTGAAAAGGATGAGAAGGGACTTGGCAAGGTTGGAGGAATGATCAAATGTATGGCAGCTTATATTAAATGCAAAGAAGGGCAAAGTAATGCACCTGGGAAACAAAATCCCAGGGGAAGAGTACACAATTGGGGTGAGATACTGACAACAACAAAAATGGAAGGGGACCTGGGGTAGTTATATCAGATGACCTAAATATGGGCAAGCAATGTGAGAAGGCAGTAAGGAGGGCTGGGGGGATACTGGGATGCATAGGAAGAGGCATCACCAGTAGAAAACAGGAAGTTGTTATCCCTCTGTACAGACAGTTGGTGAGACTCAATCTGGAGTACTGTGTGCAGTTCTGGAGACCCCATCTCTGCAAAGAAATAGACAGGTGGAGGCTGTCCAGAGGATTGCAACTAAAATGGTGCAGGGTCTGCACCAGAAGACTTATGAAGAGAGACTAAAGGAGCTTAATATGTATACCCCCGAGGAAAGGAGGAGAGGGGACATGATAGAAACGCTCAAGTACCTCAAGGAATCAACAAAGTCCAACAGAGTAGCATCTTTCAGAAAAAGAGATGTGCAAGAACAACGGGGCACAATTTGAAGATAGAGGGGGGACAACTCAGAGGTAATGTGAGGAAGTATTTTTTCACTGATAGGGTTGTGGATACATGGAACAGCCTTCCTGAGGAGGTTGTGGAGTCAAAAACAGTTGAGGAATTCAAGAATGCATGGGACAGACATAAGGCAATTCTAGTGGGGGGGTAGAAGGAAGTAGTCTGTTGGTTAACTAGGATCTGCAGCTTATTCATTAGGTAGGAAATGGTCACACTATGTGGGCCAAGCAGTCCTTATCTGCCATCAGATTCTATTCTATGTTTCTATTCTCAGTTTTATGCTTTACTTCCATCTACAGCTGTGGATGAGTCCTCTTTTTTGGGGGGGCGGGCTGGCCTCTTATTCCTCCCTTTGGAGATATGTCCATGCCCAGTCTGCATCCCCCTCATGCGCAGGCTTACCCGCCCTGGGCAGAGCTGCCAGAGGGATTCCCTCCATGTTACTTATAGGCTAGCCCCTGCTTACCCCTGGGGGGGCCACAGGAGATGGACTCCCCAAGTGGACATGTAAGGCAGTTGAGGTGGCAGTAGGGTAGGGGTATCATGCCGGGGCAGGCAATTTTTTGCATGTTTATACCCCGGGGGTGGGGATTGGCATTGATGAGCCACGTCTGCCCTACCCCTACATTCTTGCACCGGTTGCTTGATACCCCCAGCCTCTGCCAGGGGGCAACAAAGCACCGGACACTCTCCCCCCCATAGAAGGAGAGCAGTTCCATGGATGCTTGATCCTTATCACCTCTAGCCCTCCGACTCCTGGTCCATTCCTGAACCCGGGTCATCGGCATCCTGAGCAGAATTCCAACTGCTGTGCCGGCGTGCCTGCTTGGGTGTGCCCTCTTATTGGGATCATATACTTCTTGCACCATCTGGTTCTTATGACTGGTTTTCTACTTGGGTGGGATTTGCATAGATATATTAAGTTTGGATAGTATTGTTACATGCAATTTAAACTGTTACATAATTTGTATCACACTCCTGTCCGATTGTATAAAATGGGAAGGGCATCCTCTGACTCATGTACTTGGTGTCAGGCTGCTTCTGGTTTACTTTTGCATATGTTGAAGGAATGTCCTCAGGTTGTGCCTATCTGGAATACAATTCGTTTTAAATTAGACTTGCTCCTAGGTTTACATCATGCTTTTTCACAGGACAGGGAGCTTACAGGATTCCGAAAGGACTTGTTAAAAATGGCGGTGAGCAGGAATCACCACACATCCACCGTACTACTTTGTCAGCCTTTATAACACGCACAGTCCACCATGTCCAAGATAGCTGCTGGAGCCCAGTGCACATGCGTGAGTAAGTTGTGCATGAACAATGACTTGCGCATGCACACTGAACTCTGGCGGCCATCTTGGACATGAACGACTGTGCCATGTTATGCTTAACCATAGCTGCAGCCATATCGGCTCCCCGCCAGAGTTTGTTTTTCAGGTGTTTCAAATGCAAACACAGTCACTGACACCGCAGTCATGATCCCAATGTTTAATTCATTCCCCACAATCAGACAACTTCACAAAATTAAAAATAAAAGAAACCCACTGATGATGCCGTCTCGGGTTTAACAACTGCCTCACTGAGATCCAGGACTGGATGAGTGCCAACTGGTTGAAGTTGAATCCAGACATGACTGAGGTGTTGGTCATGGACCCAGGTCATTGGTTGCGGGTCAACTGGCTGGGGGCCATCCGGCTCTGGCTCAGTGGTAACCAGCTGTTGACCTCGGACCGGGTGCGTAATCTGGGCATTATTTTTGAGGAAGGGCTGACGCTTAAATTACAGATGTCGGCCATCATTAAAGCTTCTTTCTACCATCTAAGGAATATCACCCGGGTGAAACACCTTGTCCCATTCAATGACCTTCCACCTTTGGTCCATGCCTTTGTGATCTCTTGCCTTGACTGCTGTAACTCCATTTATCTAGGGCTTCTGGGGGTTGGCATTTGTCGCCTGCAGCGGGTGCTGAATGCAGCAACCAGGCTGTTGACTGGCTTATCCTGATCTTGTCATATCACACCTGTACTCTGTGGCCTGCACTGGCTGCCAGTTTGGTGGCAAGTCAAGTTCAAGGTTGGTTTACTGACCTATAGCTATAATGCCTACATGGACAGGGTCCATGCTATTTTCAAGAACTCCTGTGTCCTTACTGCCTCCACCCACTTCAATCAGTCGACAAGAGATTGCTGAGATTCCCAGGGTCTGTTTGAAGTCATCTGAGGCTAGGGCTTGTTTTTGCTGCCCCTACCCCTGTGGAACTCTCTGCCTCGGTCAGTGAGGGAGTTTCCGACTGTGGATTGCTTTAAATCGGCATTGAAGATTTACTTATTCAGACTCGCTTTCTAGAATCATGATAATATTTTTAATGAATTTTATGGTTTAAAATGTTTTAACTTGTGCTATGTGTCATCCAGCTGTGTCTTACTTTTGTATAAGTGCTTAGATAATTTGATTTGCCCTTTTAAAGAAATAAAGTTGATGTTGATGATCATGATGATGATGATGATGTGAAATAAATTTCTACCACTCTAAGCAGAATCACTTTCCCTACATGCATTACATGACAACATTATAAAAACTACTGGTACCACAACTATGGTAACAATATTAGGACCAATGTCCTAAAACAAAGGCCAAAAAAGAACTACTTGAGCAATATTACATAGAAAGTTAAGATTTTTTACAAATTTAAACATGATTGTTTAAATTATTAAAGACATTTAAAAAAAAGGCCATTTTATAAGCCCATTAATCTCTTCTGGTATGCATTATGGTACAGCCCAACACTTTCTAGGTGGTTGAAGACATTCAGCCTGTGGCCTCATGACTCAAAATGCACCTGGGCATACTGCCATTTATAGTCTGCACCTTGTCAAGTGTTAATTGCTAGCTTAATCTATTTACCTCCTTTCTAACTTTGTATTGAACTGTAGACAAACAAAAACAGCAAACAACTGGATAAGGTTAAAACGTGTTATATGATTTAACAGCTATATGACCTGGCAGCATTTCTACAAGTTTATTTTTAACAGCCCGTCTCAGTTGGGACATTTTCAGTCTGAGTGATGTCTTTATTATGAAGAATCAGATATTCAAGTAAGCATGAGGAATCATGGAATTCTATGATGTTGTCCCACAGTAGTGACATACTTTAGTTACTCTGGTAAAACAGCATTCTGACCTCATTACTGTGTTATAACAGCATCTGGAAGTGCATGGATTTTCATACACAACAACACTAAGCCATATACCATTATACAGTAACCCATAAGTTCCTGCCTTTGCTTTGCTGTAATGGTTCGTTTCCTGTTAAAGGCTTTATATTATAATAATGCATTTATTTACAGCTAGGCCCCCAGCCTCACAGCATTCCAGCTTTTGAGTGAATACTCAATTAATCAAGGGACTAATAAGTAGATGGTAAATGATTATTGATTTCCACTGTAGTGGATCAATTTGCAAGGGCTGTTGACCAGAGAATTTAAAATATGTTTGGTACATTCTTGTTCATAGACACCGGCACTAGTTAAATAACGGTATCATTAAAAACACATTGAAATTGATGCCTTTTGTACAGTGCTGAACCTGACACCCAACAAAGCAATTGGGAGAGGAGCAGCAACATGACACATCACAAACTGGCAGGTACTAGCTCTGCTATGCTGTGCAGTCACTGCGACTAATTAATTGTACGTTTATTAGCCCTATTAAATTCCAGCCATAAAGTGCAGTGGCAGAGCAGCCTTGGGGGTATAGAAAGCACTGTGTATTTAAGGTAATAGAATTGGGGAAGGGTCATAAATCTTGTCATTTTCTGAAGTTCAAAAATATGGGGAAAAGTGTTGACTTTTGACCTTCATAGATCTTCTTGTCCAGCAGTTTTGCAACCTAAGGAATGGCAGTTCTGCTCACACTGCAAACATAAACAGCATTTACAAAGAAACAGCATATAAAAAATGTGGCTTCATGTACATCCCTGATCCTCCAATGTATAGGACTTCATGGCTGGAACAAATACATGGGCTGGATTTTCAGACATCAGGAGTATGGCCATGGGTGTAGCTTTGATCTTTAGTGCAGCTGGGTCACCTAAACATTTGAGAACATTTGCATCATATTTTCAAACACTGGTCAATTTTACAGCACATGAATGTGCTTTATAGCAGTCTGTGTCAGATTGTACAGTAGGTACAAGCAGCTTGGATAATGCACACAAAAGGCCCCAAATGGGATATACAGTAAACCTAAGAAATGTGGTCTAGCAGGATGTATCAAAGGCACACTGTTGGAAAATCATAATTGTCTGATGTATATTCCTTGCACCAAAAGTCTGAAATAATGGGACTTGAGCCAAAAAAAAACACCTGGCTTGAAAATCCTGCCCACATGCGTAGTTTTCCTTCTTCCTGCTGTCATGAAGCCAAACTGTCATAGGACACGTGGTAATTTTACAGTTAGCTATATCTACATAGACTAGTCCAAATAAGGTACAACAGTATCTTTACAGTGGTGTTCTTTCCAGATTTACATCTGCCTGAATTGTGGCACCACTGAGTTAGTGATGAGGAAGAACCTGATGGACCAAATGTCTTCTTTCTTTCTTTCTTTCCTATTTATATATGGCCTTTGAACCACATTGAAGGTCAAGTGACTTATATAAGGTCGAACTGCTAGTTAGTAGCCATGGTGGGATTTAAACATAGTACCTCCTCCCTGACAGTTCTGGGCTCTAACCACTAAATATCACTGTGTCCTACTTTGCAGGTCAGCATTTTACCCACTGATTCAGTTTTTCAGAGCTGACATATGGAACTACACTGTGGCTGTTTCCATGGTGCCATCATCCAACAGAAAGCAATATTATCTGACTGTCATCTAGTTCCTCTAGCAGCTGGTGATGCACAGTATTGACAACTGGAGAAAGGGAGCCCAACAAAAATAGATGCCATCCTGATTCAAGTGGCATTTATATTGGTGGTGACCTGTTGTCAGTGCTGCAGCATCACCCCATGACAGATACGCTACATCACTGATGTCAGCTTAGCGGAGCTGCACAGCAAAAGAGAAAGGACACCTGTCATACTGTATAATACTCTTGGCTGTCTCATAATTAACCATGCAAAATAGGAGTTATGAACTCTGCATCAATATAATAATACCCTAGGTTAGCATGTGTATCAGTCCACAGAAACCATATGGGTCCAAACCCAGATGAGAACCTCTACACGAAGACAGACCCTCCGCAAACCTAGGCCACTTCCCTTTGTAGCCCATCCTCCTCCAGCCTCCACATACTGTACCACTGTATACCTTCCTTGATTTATGATTTTGGGGGTTACAATAGCAGAATGTTGACTAGCTGAGCGAGCTCTTCCCTCCCTTTCAGAACACATGCTTGGCTCAGACCTATAGACTGAGCAGCTCTCGGAGGGAGGGGCTTATAGCATTATTGATAACACTCTATGCTATGATTGGCTACAACCCTTCCCTCCAAGCACCCACATGTCATGTGAGGGAGGTGAAGCCCACTGAGCTAGTGAGGATTCCATTATTACCCCCAATCATTTATCAAGGGGGCATACAGAGGTATCTGGGGTCGGGGCAGGGGAAACAGTGAATGTCAAGGAATGCTGTAATGAGGCTGGGGGGGTGACACTAAAGACAGTAAATTCTGGACTGTGGCCATTGTGCCTCTGTTCCTATGTGTTCCCCTGATATGATGGGTTGGGCCTTAGTGACATGTGCACACAATTGTATGACAGTCTTAAGTATACCTATTCTATTTGTAAAGTACTCCCACAGGCATAAACTATTCATTGAAATTCAATGTTATGTACAAGGTGATGGGAGAAAATAAACTGAGTACATTATGGGATTAGATTAATGAAATATTGACTCTTTCACAAATTATCACACATGGAACAAATATCAGTAGTGAGGGTGATTTGGGATTATTATTCTGTCCTTCATATTTTTCTTCTATAATGATTGTTTTAAATAAATTATTGTTTTATTTCACAGGAATTGGCATATTTAGTACAAAGGTTATTTTCAACTTCATTACAGAACAGCATAGGCAGAAATTTCCCTAGTGATTATTGATCATACCTCTAGGTAATACAACCAAGTCTTCATTAAAGGAGGTTGGGATGGGGCAGGAAAGGAAACGAGTGTAACAAAATCAATTATTGTATTCATGAACACATCATGTTCACAGCACATTTTCATATTTAGTGACACACAATTAAATATACAGTCCATATTAAAGCTAGAGTTGCTTTTCATGTATATATATATATATATATATATATATATATTATAATTTAATTTGTATTTCACAGAGCAAAGGAAAGTGCTCTCATGTAAGAATATTTATAACCAGGAAGATACTGCACATTGTTATAATAAATGCAGTGTAAGTGGTTTATACACAGTGGTGTCATGAAAGTGCACCTTATTCCCAACATTTTTATCATTTCCAAAAGCTTTTCTTGATCTTGTTTTTTTTTTAGCTTTATTTTTATTTTAGGTTCAATATTTTCTTTTACAAGAAATATAAAAACAAACATCAGATGTTGACCATGTCTGATGAAGAGATCCAAGTAAAACAGAAAGAAAACTCAATAATATAAATAACTGACTTGAGTAACAGCAAATATCAAGCTAATACCTACAACTAAATTTCAATACTTCTGCTAGTGCATCATTAAAATATGTTTTATGTTTATTTTACAGCTAATATTCTACAATAATCAGTACTGCTATCAATTTATTTTGTCCTCATAAAGGCTAGGAAATGTTTTATGTTAGATAAGTGTTTACTGATTACTGATTCATAGAAGCTGCTCTTGTATTTTTGTATCTGGATTTTTACATCTTTGGGTTGATAAGCAATGCCCATGCTATATATTGTTTTTGTAGTATTTGTGTCCATTTGTGTTTTAGGGGATGTCCAGAATTGGCATTAGCTGCACTAAATTATGTGCAATGACATACCCTTCCAAAAATATTTGATTTCCATCCCATTCTATTGTTTATTAAGAACATCTATATGAAAACTGTATTGCGGTCCCTTATATTGCACTTCCAACAGAGGCTTATTCTGGAGGTGAAGTGTAATTCTCCTGCTTGTTACATTATAATGTGTTGCTGTGAAAATGACTGTGATGCCACAAATGGGGCATTATGGCTTCTGCTACTGAAAAGCCTCCATTGTAGATCAACTGCAAGGAGCAGAGCTCCTACTTTCAGGAATTGACAATTGCAATGCGACGATTTGAAACTTATTGTATATTTTCTTTCCTGAATGTAACTTATTGTAATATGTATATAAGACTGTATCAATTCAATGTCTTGTCCTACTCTGTATATATGGACATTTCAGACTATGTATGTAATTAATCCTGGGTCATCCCTGAAAAAGAGACGTGACGGCCTCAGTGGGCCTACATGGTTTCAACATTTAAATAAATACATACATAAATAAATAAGAATACAGCTAGTAATAAAGAATGAAATAACTTGAAATTCAAGGATATATTTTCATAAAGATGCTTACTCCCAGATTGCCACTTCCACCCAACAGCTAGGCCCAAACCATGACTTCCTTGTCCCATCAGCCACTCCCTTCCCACCCCAATTAGACCAATAGGAGCTACATGGAGTAGTATCCAAGAGTACCAGAGGCTGTTCTACAGCTGGTCTAAGAGACACATGAGTTTTTCTTGGTTTTTCAATTCTGTCCCCAATTCCATCCACCCCCACTTATGCAGCACTATGCCCTGCTAGGCCTTGCACGTAAGGGATCCTCTGTGAAGAAGGCAAGCTGTCTTGCCCATCACAGGGGTCACTGTAGTGGAGAACCACAAACCATTCCTCACCAACTGAGATTGCCATCATGTATCAGTGCCACCCCAGGCCCCCCCCCACCGCTGACCACACAACCCATCAGTGGAATTGGCTCCTGAACCTAGAACACCAGTGTGGGAGTAAAAGTACAACATGCTAACCATCTGGCCACCAGACAGCCCCTTGAAATTCAGTTTATTTAGAATTTAGTACAGATGAGTTCTACTAATGCCAGCTGGAATCTGTTTTGCTGATGGCTGGACACTCAAATTATTACGTGATAAATATCTGTTGACTAACTATAGTCTTTGTATGTCTAATTAGTATTAAATTAAACAGATATTTGCTGCAAAATCTTAATTTGGTAGGGTGAAATGAAAGTTTGGAACAGAGCTTGACTACTATGATTCCCTAACTATAACTGCTCTACCTTTGGTGAAATTAAGATTCCTGATTCTCAGAGTAGGCTACTGTATGCAACGTACAGTCCTCAGCAATTACTTTTCACTAGCAAAAATGTCATGGCTGTCCATCTCAAGTCATACAATACCATTTACAAAATGAAGGAAGGCTTTTGTTTACGATGTTTCATAGTCTATGTTGCTTTGCCCAATAACCCATGGCCATGCAATCTCCATATACAATGTAAGACTTGCATCGTATATATGGGCCTGGCAATGGTTTGTAATGACTCCAACAGGATCAGCATCTGAAAAACATAAACAAAATTACATTTTTAAGCCATATATGACTGATCTCTGGGACTAACCTGAAAAAGCTGCTGTTGCTTTAACATTTATTGATGTTTTAGACAGCACGGCCAGCAGCTTCAGGTTTTTCAGGAAAGGAAAACTCCTAAGTTATAAAGAACTAAAAGCAACAGAGAAATGTAAATTAAAATGCAACTAGAGAGAAGGAAAGGAAACATCTGATCAAGATGTAAGTTCATTTTTTAACACATATGTAAAGCTGGGACTGTATATGCAAATCCCCACTGACAGCTTTCGACAATAGTGGTACAGTGACTGCAAGTGAGCAAGCTGAGCCTCATACACCAAAAGGGAATGCTCCTGTTCTCATTGTACACTGTACATGTATCACCATGGATGGCTTTTATATTACTCTCTGTGGACTCTTGTTCTGATATACTTTGGGCTTAAGTAGCGACAGGGGGATGCCTATTGTTCCTCCCTTCTACAAAGTTTCAGGCATGCAGTGCCCACTGGGAATCTGGGGCTTGACCTGGAGTGCTAATCCAGTGATTGAACGACTGAGCCAGGAAAGCTGATGCTTCGTTGCTTTACTGTATTGATTCAGATAATCACTTTAAACACCCAGAGAAAAGAGTAAAGATTCCCAGTAAAACCTAACTTGTGCCAAAAAAAACCCCTTAAAAACAGAGTTAGATATTGTTTTTTTTGTTTGTTTTTTTAAATCAATAATTAGACCTACTAACATTTTACCATGGGATGGTGCAGTATTCTCACATAGTATGAATTATACATTAGTTTCTATTAACTAGCACAAATTATTCACATGGCGTGCTATAGAATTCTTATTGCATCCTTAGTGATTACAGAGTCCTAGTATTTTATTTTGATCAGTACTTAAAGTGTGGAATACAAGTGCTTAGATGTGAGCTGCCATTCATGGGATATCTTGGTTTCTGTTCCTTTGTGTTGACTGGCATCTTAATCAGATAACGACACAACCTTTTAAATATCAATCGTTATAGCTAGGCCAATATATGAACATTGTTTCTGTGTAATTAAAGTAATTTGGTCAAGATGGCAGCTGCTATGAACCTGCCAGTGTTTTAGCTCCATTAGTTTGCTTTTATTTATTTGTGTTTTTTTTTTAGTTGTATTTAACTAGGATTAGCACACTAAGCTGAAAGCTATTTTACAGGCATGACCTAGGAGCACAGAGAAGTTAAGTGACTTGCTCAGGGTCACACAGTATGTAAGTGGAAGCTGTGGGATTCAAACCCAGGTCTAGTCTGCTGGATGTCACCAGATTTGCAGCTCAGAACCTTAAACCACTGCGCTATACTGCCTCCCCAAAGGGAGGCAGCATAGTACATTTTTGTTCTCTAATTTTTTCGTTATTTTAATTTAAAATAGTGTTTTATAGTGAGACAGGGTTGAAAGAGTGAGGTAGCTAGTGTCTTTGCGTTTTTCGGGATGAGTTTGTTTTTTTGTATTCTCCTCCTGAGCCTAATTAGCCTTTGTCGGCTTTCTTTACCACGCAGGGTGTTTAGTGGTAGTTTTTACACCTTACTGCGGTAATTATTATAGTTTAAAAGTCAAGGAGCTGTTTCGATGCTCAGAGTTTGGAGCCTAGTTTTTGATGTCCTGCTTTCACTTTTTAGAGCAGGCATGATTAAATTTATTTTGTGGAAGGAATTAGTCCTCCCGGATCTAGCCTTAATGCTTTTTTCTTTTGACTTGCCTGGGACTTTCCAAGTAGGCGACATAACTGGAGGTTTGAAGGAGTTCAAAGAAGTTCGTGATCCTTTGAGTCTACAATTGCCGACAATTACAGCTACAGAGTCATGAGTAACAGCTGCTAAGATCCTTATTGGGTTTGTGCCAGGGTTGATTGGGGTGGTTTCTGTGGACCTGGAGTTTCCTGGATCCTGCTCTCTGGACTCCTGTCAGAGGATTGGGGTTGGGTGGTGAGGGGCATAGATTGCCTCATGGTCGGTGGATGGTGGGGCCATATGTGTTGTCTGGGGGCTGTCTGGTTCTCCCCTCCCTTCTATCCAGGCTTGGAAGACTTTTGGATCTATTCATCACATTAGCCACCACTGCACTATGTCATTTTTTTTTTCCACTGTCCTGCTTGAAACTTGAAGGGTGAAGAAAGTTTGTTTTGCCTGAACTTCGCTGGTTAATCCTTGTCCTAAGAAGTGTGAACTATGGTTTGCCTGTATCCTAAGGTCCTTCCCCTGCATCTGTTTTGGTGCATAAACTGTTTTATGGGATTAGTATTAACATTGATTTCAATTTTTGTTTTGTTTGTGGAGGTTGGGAGACCTTTCAGACACCGATTCCTATCTGGATTTTATTTGTTTGCTGATTTTTGAACATATTTTTCATTGACTGGGAGTGAGAGTCCTAGTTTCTTAAATTTTGTGGTTCTACTTGAGGTGGGAGGCTGTGAGAACCTCCCAGACATCGACTTTTATGGATTTGGCCTAATTCAGAACTCTAGCCTTATTTTCACTGTCGATTGGGAGTGAGAGCCCCAATCTGTTTCTTTAACTGATTTTACTGTTTAATTGTTAATTAATTTCATTAGTTCATTTTTCCTAAGTATTATGGGAGTTTTTTCCCGGTTGTACTTATTGTGGGTGTTTTTGTTTAATTTGATTTACCTGTTTCAGCCTAATTAGCACTGCATTATTCATCAGGATGTGCTTGATGAAAGCTCTCCCTGTCAGGCACTACTCACCCTCCGAGCTTCTGGACCTCCACCCCTTTACTTGTCCCCCCTTGTCAGTGGCAGTGTACGGCCACTGTAGAGCTGTCAGAATTGTGGGGAGGTGGAGGAGGGATGGGTGACTGGGGATGGGGGTTGAGCTGAGTGGCTCAATTGGGGTAGTGGGGACCAGAAGATGCCCTGGGGCAAAATGATGCACTGAATGAGGGCTGCCTTGTTTAGTGCCCATACCCAAGGGCTCCACATCTAGTGGGTTGGTACTCAAACTGCTCGGTTCTCACCCAACCGCACGGTGTTGTGCAATGCCAGATCTATCAAAAACAAGTCAGCTATTATAGCTGATCTTGTTGGATCATCTGAGCTGGCATGCATCACCGAGACCTGGCTGGATGAAAATGCTAGTCCCATTTTGGAGTCAGTGATTCTAGCCGGTTTCTTGATGATACACTGTGTGAGGTTGGGCCGTAGGGGTGGGGATGTAACAATTTGTTTTAAATCAGAATTGGGCCTTGTTGCTGTGCCAGTTGAGGAAACCAGGTCCTTTGAGTGTACCATAGCCGCAGATGTGGGGTGCAAAATCGCTCTCGTCTATCGTCCACCAGGTGACAAGAGTCAGTTTTTTCAGGAAGTTGCTGATTTCATCATTGATATGGTATTGGACTCCCCCAGGCTGATGGTACTGGGGGAGTTCAATGCCTAGGTCAATGATGAACTCTTGCAATTTGGACAAGACTTCCTCTGTCTTATGAGTTCTTTGGGCTTCACACAGGTAGTTTGCCTCTACAGCTCATATCACGGTCACTCATTGGACCTGGTCTTTTTCCCAGGGTTGGAGACCTCCGATTTGGGGGTGGAGTCAGTCGGATGGTCCAACCACCACATCATCAGGTTCAATTTCTTGGCTCTCTCTTGTAGGCCTGCCCCTGTGGAGATGGTCCGATACCGTCCATTATGGGGTTTGCCCCCAATGTCCTTTTGGCAGTGTTGGACCTATCAGGAATTCCAGAGGCAAGCAAGGGTCCAGAGAATCTACTCCAGGCTTTTAATTGAGCTGTGGAGGGAGCTCTGGATACCCTTGCTCCTTTCTGTGGTTTCCCGCTTACTGTCCACCCTTGGTTCCCATGGTTTCATGGGACCTTGAAGGGGATGAAGCAGGTGGGGTGAAGGCTAGAGTGTGTTTGGTGTAGAACTGGCTTAGATGCTGACAGACTTAAACTGATGGAGCATTATAGGCTCTATCAGTCATCAATCTCCCATAAGAAGGCAGAATTCCTGTCCAGGAAGATTGCTGCTGCACAGAATCGACCAGCTCAGCTGTTCCAAACAGTAGACAGACTGTGCAATCTAGCCTGTTTTGAGTTTGGAAAGCTTTTCGCAAGTGTAGTGCAATGAGTTTGCTCGCTTTTGCTGATGAGGTTGCCGACATCAGGTCGGAGATTCACCTATCATGCCCTATAGGGGTTACTGGTGGTCAGAACAAGGTCGTGACACTCTCGTTTTGCTGGGTTGCATTTGACCATCTGGTGATTGAGGATATCATGTGGCTTCTCCTGAGTGTGCATCCAACTTGCTGTAGTTTAGATACAGGCCCTACCAACCTCTTAATGGGATGTATAGAGGTGATCAGCCCGGTTCTAGTGGAATTAATCTGGTGCTCATTGGGGTTGGGGTAGTTTCCCAGCTTCCTGAAGGAGGCTGTGATTACCCCCTTTCTCAAGAAGTCATCTCTTGACCCAGGTTCCCCTGCAAACTACAGGCTGATTTGTAACCTCCCCTTTATAGGGAAGCTCATTAAGAAAGTTGTCGCACAACAGTTGGAGAACCATCTTACAATCCATGCTATCTATGATCCTTTCCAGTCTGGTTTCCATAAGAGACATAGTACCAAGACCACTCTGGTTCAGGTACTCGATCTCCTGATGACTAGAGACCAGAAGTGCCATTCCATCTTTGTCCTTCTGGATCTCTCTTCAGCTTTTGACACCATGGACCATGGTGTACTGCTTGAGTGCTTGTAGGTTCATCTGTGGCCTGTCTGGTACAGTCCTCAGATGGTTTCATTCTTTCCTCACTGGCAGGTCGCAGAAGACAGTATCAGGGATTTTTCCTCAGACTCCTACTCCCTGCCATTTGGGGTTCTGCAGGCTTCAATGTTGTCCCCCATGTTGTTGATGGTGTACATGTTTCCAGTAGGAGACTTTGTAAGATGGTACAGGCTGAGTTTTCACTGTTATGCAGATGACGCTCAGCTGTACCTGTCTTTTGTGCCCAACTAGGATAGTGTGCTCTCAGTCTTTTCCAACTTTCTCGCTGAAATCCAAGACTGGATGAATTCCAGTTGGCTTAGATTGACCCTAAAAAGATGGAAGTGTTAGCCGTAGAACTGGGTTGCCAAATAGGGGGGTCGGTTGCTGGGCAGCCTTCCAAGCTTTGGCTCGGGGTCTCTCAGCTCCTGACCTCCAAACGGGTGCGGAATCTGGGTGTGTTATTTGATGCTGGGCTGACGCTTCATTCACAGGTGTCAGCTGTGGTCAAGTCCTCTTTTACCACCTGAGGAATATCACCCAGATTAAGCACCTTGTTCCGCTTTGGTGATCTCCAACCCTAGTCCACGTGATTCGTGACCTCACACCTTGACTACTGTAACTCCCTATACCTTTGGCTTCTTGGGGTTGATATCCGCTGCCTGCAGCTAGTGCAGAATGCTGCAGCCAGGTTATTGTCTGGGTATACTCAATCCAGTCATATTTCACCTGTGCTCTATGTTCTGCACTGGTTGCCTGTTCAGTGGCAGATCACCTTTAAAGTTGGCTTGCTGACTTTTAAAGCCCTTCACGGCTTGGATCCGAGTTACCTACAAGCACTTCTGAGTCCCTACTGCCCCCTCAGACCACTCCGCTCAACCGACGAGTGATTGCTAGAGATTCCCAAGGAGCATTTGAAGTCCTCTGGAGTTTGAGCTTTTTCTTTCGCTGTTACCACCCTGTAGAATTCTCTACCTCATTGGATAAGAGAGTGCCAGACAGCGGAGAGCTTCAAAATTGCTGTAAAAACATATCTATTTGCATGTGCTTTCCCTGATTTTTAGTATTGGATATTTAAATATTTAATAGTCTTATTACTTCTATTTATTTGTGCTTACTTATTTTAGAACTTGTTGATTGTACAGCGCTTTGATATTTGATATTGCGCTTAACAAATAAACGTTATTATTATTATTATAAATGCATGGAATAAATGTTAAGGGAATGCTGTCAACACCCTTAGGCCTCAAAGTGTCCTAGTTGAAAAAAGCACATTAGGATTGTTTACATTCAGTACAGACTACTGATGTAGCTGAAAGTTTGATTCTGATTTCTGTTTTCTTTTAAAAAGTGAATGAAAGACACACTGCCAGTGCTCACAATACTGGTGTTACCACACAAAAAACATGTTTATTTACATTCCTTGATCAACCCCCACTGCCTCTTTCCTAGACTTAGGAACACCCCCTTCCCCCAACGTACAGTAGTTTAGTCGGTCATTATGCAGTTGGAGTAGAGGAGACTACTGGTTCATGAGTGGTTGCACTGCTTTGGGGGGGGTTCTAATGTTCAGGATGTATTCAGTAAAAGTAGATTATGGATCTGAAACAAAACAAGGATGGAGATTTTACTGCACATTAGCATGCATTTCAGTTCAGCTTAGCCAGGAGGTAGATAAAATAACCAACATCAATGAATTTTAGAGGGGGCAAGCAACCATAAAATGTGAGATTTTTAACTAGAAATAATCTGATGCAAAAAAAGGTTGACAGTGTCCTTATGATGAAATGAAGTCCAAACATTTCCTCACATGCACAGTATGGCAGCTCCTGCAGAAAGATTATAGATTTTGCTACATGTCATATAGAAGGCAAGTGCCATATAATTTATGAAGGACAGCCAAATACTCTATAGCACTTGCCTGTGTAATTCAGCATGAAGTATGTCCAGTGTTGATGTATTAGGGGTGAAGAACAGGCATCTAATTTAAAATGATCCTTTAGATCTTACTAACAGTCCTGGAAAGAAGAGTTTATCCTGAATGAAAAATATAAAATTGTTAATGTTTAAAGTGAGGGTATTGGGTGGGGGTGCATTTCAGTTTATCCCAGCTCCCTTTCCCCCAAACTGAGGCAATGGAGCTGGATTAGCCAGCCTATAGCTCATGGCATTTTAGCTGTGTTTATAAAATTGTTTCTACAAAACAAGCAACATGTTTTATTAAAACTAGTCATGAAACAATGCATTAATTTCATGTTATACTAATGAGTCAGAGCAACATCTGGGTTTGTTTAGACTGAGTGAGTGATAACATTGTGGATCCCCATGCTGAGAGAAGTAGTCCATGTGAAATTTATCAAATAATGACATTATCTATTATCCAAAGTAGCCCTTCTACATGATTCTGGTATGAAAACAGACCGCAAAATACTAATTAAAATCTTCTCAGGCCCCCACAATGCTCACAGGAGGCCACAAAATCAGGAGGGGGAGGTACAAAATGCTAACTAAAAATCTTCTTAGGACCCCACAATGCCCACAGGAGGCCAAGCAATCAGGAGGGAGAGGTACTGGGGTAGAGCAAGTCTTGATGACAGGCTACCGATCTTTAGTCTGATTTGGCAACAACTAACAAAAAAAAAGGAAAAAGCAAGGCAGCATGTCTTGTCTCCACTGTAGACTGCTGCCTTGAGACATCATCTTATGTTAGATTCTCATCTGCTTTTGTTCAGTTTCATGTGGTTCACCTCAGGTTATAATCTCAGTTAACTGCATATCTCATCTTTGGAAAGCTGGTTGCCCCAGTGGTTAGAGTGCAGAGCTGTGAATCTGGAGACCCAGGTTTGAATCCCATAACTGCCACATACTGTGTGGCTCTGAACAAGTCACTGAGAGCCTGATCCACAGATCATGGTGCTCCCATGGTCAGGCACTTGCATGGCTGTGTGGTGTGCAGCAGTCCCAATACACACATGCAGAGATCTCCACATGTCCACAGCCCCTTGTGTACACCTCTTTCATACCTGATCCCTTGCAACTGGCACTTCTACATGTATGGCCAGGTTGGGGGTGAGCACAGGGACATAGCAGGCATGCATGCTGTTCATAGTGAAAACTTTACAATGTGGAGGACTAGTTAAGGGAGAAGAGGTGCTATAGTGAGCATGTGTCCCCCTCTCTGCATGGCCACAGGAAGCCCATTGTCACCTGATCAGTGTCCAAACCACCAAGCCCTTGGGGCCTCAACAGAGGGATGGAGGCCATACCAGCACTGGCTGGGAGAAATTGCAAATCTTTTGTCTTGCCAAAGGCATGCAGCAGTCCTTGGAAGATTACCATACTTCACCATCTCTTTCTCCATGCAGAGCCAGTGAATCTGTAGAGAGCCAGCCCAAGCATCCACCTGGATGCCTGAGGTCTGGCACCACACCTCCTCCAGGCCTGCCCCCTGCCTTTTCACATGGCACTTTGTGTGCGGCTCCTGGGGGACTAGGGATCTTGGATGTTGGTGATTTCACGGTTGTGCCAGTGTGGAACAATGCAATCCAGATATGCATGCATTGTATATATGTGGGATGCATTTGTGGATCAGACCCTAAATCACTTAACCTGTACATGCTTCACCACTGTAATCTATCTCTCTCTCTCTCTCTCTCTCTCTCTCTCTCTCTCTCTCTCTCGTCTAGGCTTTATGTGTTGATGGTCTCACTCTATACCCATAAAATGGCAGCAGCATTCTCTTACCTACACTCTAATGGACTTTAAAGTATTCTTGGATACAGTTTGTATTTTTCATTTCATTTTATTTTTATTTAGACTGGTAAGCAGATTAGCAATAATGCCATTTTTCACAGCAACCCATACATAAAGTACATTAAGTATTATTTAAAACAAACGTAATTGGAATCAAACAACATATTATACAGACCAGATTTGAATGAAGACAATAATACACCATTCATAACAGACATAGGTAAGTTATTATAAAGGGTAATCACTTTATATATGAGATATCTCTGGCCACATGTTGAGTTAAAACGGGAGGTGGATAATACATACAGTATTAATTTTGTCATCTGGTAGAAAAGGCGTTAACACAATGAGGAAATGTCTCACTAACAGTGTTTGGCATAAGATCAAGGACAATTTTCTGCAAAAAAGTCAAAGCTTTAAATTCCACCCATTCCTTGAATAGAAGACATCCCATTGTATCATAAAGCAAACAATGATGAGATGAACCCCTTAACCCAGTGGCAAACCTACAAATGGAATGATAAAACATATTTAACCTATTTAAAAGATTTTCAGTCAGGTAAAGATAAAAAATAATGCTCCCATAGTCAAATTTTGACAGAAGTAAACTATTGGTCAATAATCTTCGTGACTCAAAAACCAAAAACTAATTCATTCTATAAAGCATGCCAAATCTGATGTATATTACCTTTATGAGTTGGGTAACAAGAAGATCGAAAGACAAAAACCTATCCAAACTAATACTCAGATAACAAACACTATCCACACAATCAATAGGGAGCCCATTTACATCTAGAATCTGGATACCATGTGGCGGTAATCTACTAGGACATAAAAAAAGCATAGATTTGTTTTAGAATTAGGAAGTAACCCGTTATGAATATTGTAGAAGTCACTTTGAAGGGTCTTATATAAACAAGAAAAGTCTTTGTAAGAACTAAACAAAACAACATCACCTGCATACAAGATTAATTTATCAGTGTCAGTGGCTCAGTAGGTAGCACACTCACCTCTGAGGCCGGGAGATCAGAGGGCTGTGGGTTCAGTTCCCACATCTGGCACATGGGTTAATATCCCGGTACTGACACTGTAGTGCAGCATGAGAGGGGTGCTTCACTTTTGAGGTGCCGTCTTTTGGGTGAGACGTTAAACCGAGGTCCCATCTGCCTGGATTGGTGGTAGTTCAGGTGGATGTTAAAAGATCCCATGGCACTTATCGAAAAGAGTAGGGGAGTTTTTATCATAATAAGAAACATAAATCACAACACAGTAATACAGAGTATCAAAAACATGTCACACTTTGTAAAAGAAGAAAGAACCTATTACATGTCAATCATTCCATTTATACATAGAACAAATTACTTAAATTTAATGAAATGTGTAAAACCTTTCCACCGTTTCATAACTTTGAGCGAGGTGCACACTTGAGCTTCTTTAGAGTAGATTCTAAAAAGTTCATTTGACACTAAACAAGCTAGACAATCATAAGCCATTATCTTCTGATAAAGCACCCAGTGACATCTTGCCTGCCATAAAAAAATGTAAATAACAGAAAAATAAATGCAAGGTGCTAGGATGATAAGAATTATAACTAGGGAGGTAGATCCTTAATACTAATATATCATAGGTAATCCAGGGCAGCCATTTTAATCTCCACAAATTTGCTAAATAAACCCACAATCCCTTTGCATAAGAACACTGTAAGAAAAAATGAACCATAGTTTCTTCATTATTAATACATTCTGGATAAGGGCAATTTCTTTCCTCTTTAACTTTGTATTTTGCATTCCCCCTCACATTAAGCTGACCATTACATGATAAGACATTGAGTTTCCATTGATGTAAAGCATGGATTTATTTAACTCAAAAATTGATTAGCGTTTTGCTCATAAAAGTGCTAAAACATTGTGAAAATGCACAGCACTTGCCTCACTGTGTTTAACAAACATAACACTTCTAGAAAACCTATATAAATACTTTCTGTACAGTTAGCATTGTCCCAAGAAAGAAACTGCTAATCAGTTATTTAAAACCCTGTAAATGTAATCTGGAATTATTAAATTGGGCCAACACCCTGGGATTCCTTGCCAGGGGACAATTCTTAAAACAAGGAGTTTGTGGGTGAATGGATGACATAAGTAAGTTATACATAGACTGCATATTATTAGTCTGAATCATGTTTTTTGAGATTTTCCATCGGAACAATTTTTGTGCTGCTGGTCTAAAATATTCCGGATTTATGCAAATGAGAATTTAATTTCAGAGCTAAACTATGCCAGTCTTTGAAATAAGAGCTCAAAGCCCTGACTCTCCATATTTTTTGAACACTCTCTTCCTGATCCAAAATACATTTAATAGAATTTATAAAAAAAAGAGAAAACATAAACACAATTAGATCTATCATTCCTAACCCTCCCCAATTTTTCCCCAAATAAGTATAATGCCTTTTTATTGGGTTTAGGTGATTTCCCCACAACATTTGAAAAATATACTGTACAGCTTAGTCTCCAGCTGTGATGGCACAGGGAAAATCATGGCAGTGTACTGTAAGCAGGGTATAATATATTGTTTTAGGATATGTATCCATTTTAGTTTAGATAATTTCCATTGTTTCCATCTATGCACTTTCCCTCTGCTGTTCTTAATGCTAATTCCCAATTTTCTATTGGTAGATTTTGGGACCAAAGAGAATACCTAAAATTTTCAGAGGATTCTAGAAATACTAATATTCTCCTGAATTACCTCAACAGGACTAAGTGCCCCAATGAATAACCCTCTGGTTTTCTGCAAATTTAACTTTGCATTTGAAACCACTGAAAAAGCTGAAATGCCTGTAAAAACTCCTGAATTTGTGTCTGGTTAGAAAATAAAGATTTAAATCATCAGCATAAGCTTGTAAATTAAGCTGAGAAAAACAACTCTTCCCTATTCCTACCATCGAGGTGGGTAACAAAACTGCAACAGGGTCTAAAGAAAAAAATGTACAAAAAGGGACTCAGGGGCATCCTTGCAGATTCCAGTTTTATGTGTATGCTCGAGCAGCCCTTGCAAAATTGGGTGAAATGTAGTATGCTGATAGAACAATTCAATGAACTGAATCAATTTTAGTGGATCCCATAAACATGCAGGACAGAAAAGATAAGGGAGATGAACCCTGTCGAAAGCCTTCTCAAAATCTGCTGCAAGGATACATCCAGATTTACCAACAAGAGATAGATGCTCAATGACATCTCATAGTATCATCAAAGCTAATTGAATCCTCCATTCAGGAACACCATCAAACTGATATGGAGAAATAACTCAGCTTAGCATATTGTTTGAGTCTATTATGTAAAATGTTAGCAAATATTTTATAGTCAGAGTTTAGGAGAGTAATAGGTCTCCAATTTAATATTATGTCTATCCCCAGTTTTGAATAGATGTATCAGTAATCCTGTAGTGAAAGATGGAAACATGGAATTAGTATCCCAAAAATACTGAAATAAAATCACTAGACATTCACAAAATTCACACAAAAAATATTTATATAGCCGGTTGGGAAGGCCATCTATCCCAGGTGATACATTAGGCTTCATTTTCTGAATAACCTTCCGTATTTCCATACAGGTAATAAGTTCTAATGCACTAAAACCCTCCATTGGCACAGAGGGAAAACTGCAGGAACTTAAGAAATTTGAAATTGTTTCCTCTGAAATTGGTGCCTTAGGTTCCAACAGCAGATAATGTTGACTAATAACATTCCTAATTTGTTCTTTTGTGATTGCTTTAGTGCCATCCGAAGTAAGTAAATAATCAATAGTGGAAGATTCTTTCAGCAGTTTGCAAGCCTCAAAGGGGTCACAAATAGGAGATTTCCTTGTACCATTATAAAAAATGGCTTGCAATGTTTTCACCCTATCATACTGATATGTTTCCATACCATTTTTCAGCACATAAACTTTGTTGTGAGTAATTCAGTTTTGTACTATATGTAAGTGACATTAATCTCTGAAGTTGTTGACGCAGAGATAAATATTTTAAAAAATTCTGATTTTTGGCCACCACTCCTTGTTTTTTAAACCAACTCCAGAGAGCTAATTTGGTAACAGACCACCATGCCCCCTTGTCTGTATACAAAAAGGCCATGGAAAGACGGGCCTGAAGAAGCAATTTGAAACTTAATATTATTGGAGAGGAATCCAAAATGCAAGTATTCAATTTCCACTATACCTGTGTTTTTGGAATCAAGTGTTGAAGAAAACAGATTAAAAATAGATGGTCAGAAAACTCAATAGGACGTATTTGAAAAGCTTTTACCAACACAGAAGTAGAAACCAACAAATAATCAATAAGAGAATGCAATTTCCCCTTTAGAAATGAAAACCTAGGACCCTGGGAAAGAAAAGACATACAATTCAGTAAACCAGCAGTCGGAATTATGGAAGCTAAAGTGTTTGAATTACAATATATTTTTTTTATTTCTCTGGGGTGTAATCAGGCTACAGTTAAAATCCTCACCCCATAGTATGTGAACGGAAGTAACCAAATATGGTTGCACTGCCTTCATGTAGGCCACTCTCTCTGCTTTTGATTGGGGGTTATAAATGTTAATAAACCTATAACAGATAGTGTGCCATTTCCCATCTAAAATGAGAACTCTACCTGGAATGAGATCAATTAGGTTATGGAGTGTAAAATCAAAAGAATTAAATAATATACCTAACCCATCTGCACTATCTGTACCAAAGGACCAGTAGGAGGGACCCCAGGGCCAATCTCTCTTAAAAGTGGATACTTGTTCAATGGAATACATCCAAGTTTCTTGAACAAAACTGACTGAAAGGTTGCAATCATGAATATATTGAAATAAAGCCTGCCATTTGATAACATTCTATAAACTATGAGTATTCAAGGACCCCCAAGTTCACAGCATAGCAAAGGCAACAGAAGACCCCTAGCTATTATTTTTTCAGTTTTTTCCTTTTTTCTCTTTATAATTATCCACAGAATGAGAAATAGTGGATAAAGTAGATTTTTGGGAATTAGAATCCCCTACATCCATTTCAGTCTCCCCCCATGGGGTGAACAAGGCCGCATAGGAGTTACTAGATTCTACAGAGATAGAAGGTGGAGGAGATTTTGGTTGCAAGTTCCTGGAGGATTTCCTTCTGGGTAGAGGGGATGGAAGGCCTGCCACCCGAATTGGTTTCTCAGGGCCCACGGATCTGTATAGCACACGGGACCATTTCTGGATTACCCAGGAGTCATTGGGCTCTTCTTTCTTAAAGATGTGGTGGAGCTACAGCGAGAGCCTTCACTAAAGGCTGTGGTAGAAGGCCCCATAGAAATAGTCTGATCAGTATGTTGAACAATCTCCGGGGGGTGGTTATGGCAGACAGCATCCTCGCCTGCTGAATCAAAAGTTCAGGGCTGATGCAAGAAGTCTTGTTCTTTGCAGCCCAAGGACAATCCCTAAAAACATGTCCATATTCCTCGCAAAGGTCGTACCTGGTAAGGTTTGCACATTGCATAGTGCCATGCCCAATTTCCCCACAATTGTCGCAGTGGGGTTGGTCACAGACACTGGACAGGTGAGTCTTGAGCCGCACTTATAACATGCCCTTGGCTGCCCACCGTAAAAACATACCCCTCTATCCCTACCCAGCAAAAAAGAGTTAAGGATATGCTCAATACCAGAATCTGTTTGTTTAAGCTTGATTTTATACTTCCAACCCCCCGTCCAAAATTCCTCTGAATCCAAAATGGGTTCTGGAGAAGTTAAAACATCACATTTTTGGGATAACCAAAAAGTAATATCTTCCACATGGACCCCCTCATTCCAGAACATCACAGTTACAAACTTGATTAATGGTTTAGTAAGAGGAATGACTAGAAAAGGGGCCCACGTGGGAGAAAACTTAACCTGTCCATACCGTTCCCAAAAGAGATCTAAAGCATGAGCAGTCCTAAAGCTAACATCAAAATTATCCTCGCCAGACATATTGATGAAAGCGAAGACATCTTTTGGGGAAAAGTGAAGGGAGTCTTTAAGTAGAGTTTTTCCCAAGTAATATCTGTCTGGCCTAATTTCCAGCCCTCCTTTATAATGAATCCACACAGCATTTCTGCGTGGGGCGGCCTCCCTTTTTACAGTAGAGAAAAGTTCTGACATCAAGGGTTTATGTGGAGGGGGATCAGAGGCCTTTGGATGAGATGAAATGGCTGTAGTCTGCAGTGTACAGTCATTGTAAGGAACTTTAGATTGCAAAGGAATAGCTTTGGGTAGTATAGGAGAAACTTGAGGTAGCAGTTCCTTGGGTGTAGTCTCTTGCAACCCCACTGCTGGGCCACCTTTAATATTTAATCCAGGCTCCCAGGAAGGAGAATCTTGAGAAAAATTCGGGCTGGACCCCCACTCTGAGTCTGGTAACCAAATACCAGTTGGAGATTGCGTCCAGCCTGCACCCACTAGGGCTTTCCCTGGCATCCAGGGACCCCCTAATGAATTAGGAGGGAGTAAATCAGTTTTTATTTGGAGTTTAGGAGGATTACCCAGGGTAGGTGCAGCGTTTTTAACCACTGGCTGTTTTGAGCGAATGTCAGTAAAAAGAAATTCAGAAACCCCCATTTGAGACTCCGCTTTGGACTGGTAAATGATTGCTGAGGGGACTGCAGGGATATCCCCTCCTGGATTCTTAAACACAAAGCCTGTTTCTTTACTCAGTGGAGTTGTTAAATTATGTCCAAAATCAGAGGAGCTAGTAACTGAAACATCGCCAGTCGACTTAGTAAAACTCACAGAATGCTCCACATCGCGGTCCTGCAAAAGGTAATCTTCAGGCTTTATTTATTTATTTATATTTAGGATGACACCTTTAGCGAGGGCTCTTTACAAAGGTTCCACGTCAAGGCAATAAGGACAATAAGGTACAAAACATAACATGATCATTACAATGAACTTACAAAAAAAGACAAAATAAGGTTACAATAATAGCAGCCAAGGCATTGTAAAGGGAATTGTGTTCTTGAGTTAATTATGCAGTACAAGTCATAGACAGCTTAGTGAAGCTTTGTTAGGAGTGGGTTAGTGAGAAAAGACAAAGAAGAGTGGTAGTGAGGGGGTGGTATGGGAGAGAGAGAGAAAAGGAGGGAGGAGGGGAGAAATGGGGAGGGCATTGTGTTGGGTATGTGGTAGATGGGAAACAGCAAGGGAGGAGGAAAGGGTGGATGAAAAGGAGACAGATTCATCCTATACCCAGTAATGGGGGGTAGGAGAGGAGGAGCTGAGGCAGTGCGGAGGGATGCTTGAGGGTAGTCTGCCTGAGGGGATTATAAGAAGCAATCACAGAAGGTACTAGCCACGAGGTGTTGACACAGTATACACTTAAAAGCACCAGTCATGCCAATGTTGGAGATTTCTGTAGGTAGCAAGTTGAACCAGGTGGAGGCTCTGACAAGGTAAGAATGCTGAGCTTGAGAGGTCCGACAGCGAGGTATTGTACAGGTTAGACTGTCTGATCTTCTAGTTAGGCGGCGGACACGTTGATGGGTCAATATTGATTGAACTCCAGGGGGCATAAGGCCCAGTGATGTCTTCTTATCTAGGATGCAGGTCTGGTACTTTAGCCTGCCAGATAGCTGGAGCCAGTTAGCCTGCTCGTAAATGTCACATGTGTGAGAAAGGTGAGTAGCTGAAATAAGGAGTCTACATGCCTTATTAAGGTTACAGCTATGCGCTGGAGTGCAGTATCAGTAGCGGATCCATAGATAATGAGCCCTTAGTCAATACTTGAGATAACAGAGCCTGGATAGCGAGGTTCAAGGCTTCAGCCGTTAGACAATGTTTATGCTTGTATAGTAGCCTCTACACAGGAGTTCACAGTTTTAGCGATATTGTCAATGTGTTCAGTATATGAGAGGGAGCAGTCAAGGGTCAGGCCCAGATATTTAAACATATCCACCTGCTCAAGAGAGCCTTTTGTGGTTGTTAATTATGAGCTCATGGTCCTTGTACTTGTTGTGGGTTCCATGGAACAACATTATTTTAGTTTTTTGTGGTTAAGGATGAGTTTATGTGAGCAAACCGGTCTTCCACTTCTGTGAAACTTTTCTGTAGTTGAGACTGAAGGGAGATGGGGTCGGTGGCTAGTGAAGATTACTGCATCATCTGCATACAGTAACATTCTGTCATGGCAGGAGGCAGGAGATTGTTCAAGAATATGCTGAATAACAAGGGACCCAGGATAGAACCTTGGGGTACCCAGAGTGGATTGGTGGAGATGACGAGAGGATTCACCAATCCGACCTGTTGGGTCCAAGTTAGTTGTGCGTAGCTTTGAAAACTGTGGGTCTGCAATTAGTAGACATACGAAAAAGATTAAAGGAGCTTAATATGTATTCCCTTGAGGAAAGGAGGAGAGAGGGGACATGATAGAAACTTTCTCAAGTACCTCAAGGGAATCAACAAAGTCCAAGAGGGAGGCATCTGTCAGAAAAAGAGATGTGTAAGAACAAGGGGGCACAATTTAAACATAGAGGGGGGACAGCTCAGAGGTAATGTGAGGAAGTATTTTTTCACAGAGAGGGTTGTGGATGCATGGAACAACCTCCCTGAGGAGGTCATGGAGTCAAGAACAGTAGGGGAATTCAAGAATGCATGGGACTGACATAAGGCAGTCCTCGTGGGGGGTAGGAGGAAGTAAGCTGTTGGTTAACTAGGATCTGCTGCTTATCTGTTAGGTAGGAAAATGGGCAGACTAGGTGGGCCAAGCGGTCCTTATCTGCCGTCAAATTCTATGTTTCTATAATTATCAGCCAAGTCAAAGGTCTTGTAGAGGCCCATGAAGACCAATGCCACATGGAACCCCTTATCCAGGACATAGTCCATGAACCCCTCCAAGGCTGTCTCAGAATTATAACCCATTCTGTATGAAAGTCGCTATGTAAAACCAAATTCCTTTCCTTTCCTGCCCTTTCCCTTTCCTTTTCTGGGGAATAGCACATGGAAGAGACACTCCACCAGACAAGCAAAAAACAGTACCAGTTTAAACAGTGCAGACCAATGATATATGTTTGTGCGAGAAGAAATGGTACACAACAAAAATACTGTGTGTGCAACAGCTAGGGTAATGGGATAAGTGATTAAATGAATTGCACCCCCAAATCAGTCTTGGATCAATGTGTCATTCCCAGTCATTAGTGTCTAAATAAATAGTTTCCATTATCATAATAGGCTTGAGTGAAAGAACTACAGTATAAATACAGCTTGTGAGTAAGGTTTGCAGAAAATCAAGATATGTTCAAGGTTTAAAGTACTGCAGAAGGCTTCCTATAATTAAAATCTACTTTCCCTGGGAGTGGAGCATACAAGCAAGTAATCAAACCATTCCTCTCTCTATACCTTGGTGTGTTATCTGCAAGCCTACAATTTCATGGCAAGCCTTCTTAGCCTTTTCAAAGCCCTGTACTTGTCCTTGTTGTAAAAGAGCTGTTAACATGATTGCAGATAATCAGTTTGAACCTCAGCCCATCCTTTGTTATCTTAGGGAGTCTAGATTGGATGCTCACCCCTTGACATTTCAACAGTGGAACTGTGTGGGACATTCATGATATAAGATATTTTATCATTGTCACACTTGTCATTGTACTTTGCAAATTACAATTGGGAAGAAAACAATCAAGACACCCTTGTTGAATTTTTGTCAAGACGACTGATGCATAGTTCTCTCCCATTTCCATCTTCAACTATAAAATTAATAATTCCCTTGTGGTTATTCTTGATTACTTATTGTACTGGACCTTGTGAGCAATATGACGATGTTTTACTCAAGGTTTGTGCACATTTTCTTTTCAGTCATTTAGTGGTGGTTCCCAGGAGTGTATTAGCGAATGTGTATACAAAACAATTCCATTGTATTGGTTGTGCCGACGTATAAGATGCATTTCTTTTTTGACAGAATATTTAGAAAAAAAATTTTCATGTATGGTATTACCTACCACTAGGCACTGGAAACATGAATTGTAGCAAGAAAGAACAAACATGATCTACCTGAGAATCAAACCTCCAGTACCCTGTATACCACCCATGTGCTCAGCCAGCAGAGCTATCAGTCCAACATTATCCTATGCTTATTATAGTCATATTGTCCTCACATGGTAGAGCAAGATCCTACAGATACTAGTGTACTAAAAATTGAGAGTTAAACTTGGTATTATGCAGAATACTTTTAATTATTTTTCATCCTTCCTCTAGCCTGCCTCTTCTGTACTTTCCTATATCACACTGATCTTCAAGGTGTATTCCTGATGGTGCACCAATCCACCCCTTTGTGGTCCTGTCTATATTGCCACCTCCACACTGCAACCCCTGAAGGATAACCCATCCTCCAGTGAGGCCTGGTTTTAGCTATGATGGGCATCCTATCCTCAGTATGGAGTCCCTGTTTGTGCAGCAGGGCCTGTGCTGGGCCAGCTCTCATTCAGACTAGCCAGGGTTTTTTCACCTTATTGTAAGACCTTCCAAGATCCACAGCTGGAGCCACTCACCCTGATGCCTGACAGGTGGGGACAGCATTGTGCGTTGATTTAATACAAAGGCCATAACACCTACTTCTAATTGAGGTGCTTAACCACTGTGGTGGGAGACACCCTCTCTCTGATGTCTGAACATTTCTTCCTTTGCAGCATAGAAATATAGAAAGTGATGGCAGAAGGGGACCACAAGGTCCATCTAGTCTGCCCAAGAACCTACCAGGTGTTATTCCCCCTTCCCTCCTTTGCCTTTCCGTATGCTACCTTTATGCCTATCCCATGCATTCTTGAACTCGCTTACCATTTTGACCCCCACTACCTCCTTGGGTAGGCTACTCCATGAGTCCACCACCCTCTCTGTAAAGAAGAACTTCCTTGTATTACTCTTGAACTCTCTCCTTCAGCCTCATGTCATGTCCTCTCGTTCTCCTCCCGCTCTTTCAATTGGAAAAGCTCCTGAATGTTAACCTTATTTATAGCCCTCATATATTTAAAAGTCTCAATCATGTTACCTCTCCTCCTCTGTTCCATGGAGTACATGTTGAGTTCCTCAGTCTGGCCCTAGTATGCTATATGGTGCAGTCTCTGAATCATTTTTGTGGCCCTCCACTGTACCATCTTGATTCTGTCTCTGTCCCTTTGAGGTGCAATCTCCAGTACTGTATGTAGTACCCAAGTAGGGTATACCAGCACCCTGTGAAGTGGTAACACCACCTCCCTCCTGCTACTCATGATTCCTCCTGATACAGTCCAGCATGCCAATTGCCTTTAATGCCACCTTTTCTTACTGTTTACCCACTGCAAACTGCTTGCCCAGGGCATTAATGTCAGACTCAAGATGCAAACTCAGGTTTTCCACATGATGGTAAGCCACACTACACCCAGTTCAGTGGCTCAAGTATTAGCAAAATATTCAAAGTATTATGCAGACCATTTGAAAACAATCACCTCTGTTGTTTGCTTCACATGAGCAATTTATACTTGTAACAATTTGCTATGCATACTTGTTACTGTATTTCTTCTTTTTTTATTTAATTCTTTCTGCATGTGTATCAATTAGGATTTAGCAGCTGCAGGGACAAAGTGATATTCCTGCAAAATAGTCAGAATGTTTTTATCGGTGTCTCTGCTAAAACAGAACAGCTGTCTCTGAAGAGTGATAATCTCTTCGGCCAGTTTTTGAGAGCTTCAAAAGGGGAAAATGGCTCTACGTGTTTTTAAACAGACATTCCTGCTGGGCCAGATAGGACTCAAAACAAAAAACAGACGTACTGTATATAAAAAGTCCAGAGTCCAGATCAGATCAGTTTTAATGAGGATCTATCTCTCAATATACAAAGGCTGTTGAATCTATGATGTCAGAGTGACATACTGGGGTTCCATGTCATAAAGGATAAAACTCTACAGCAACTAGCCTAAAGGCGAGTACATTACGCCGATGGCAAAATCAGCTCTGAACCCACCTCAACAACTGCCAATACAGCGATGCAACTAGGATTCAAAAGTGGGACGTTAAAACTAATGCTTAATGTGGGAGGCTATGCCCCATGCACCCCCTTTGCAGTGGGCAAGCACTCTGCATCCCCAAAACTACAGTAATATAATCAACTCCGGGGGGGGGCAGACACTGGGGGAAAAGGGAATACATGGGAAAGGAGGGCAACAGTATGTTGGGGGGTACTACAGCTGGGGCACCATCAATCTGGGGAATACCAGTAGAAAAAAAAATATTTCTAACAGCTAAAACAGTTAAAACAATATTTGCCTACAAGCAGTCCTGAACCCAGACCATCACCATTCTAGGCGGTGACCCTATCTGCCATGCCAGGTAGACAGCTCAGCAGCAGGCTTCATTATGCTATTTAGCAAGCAAAACTCTACAGCTTCCCTGTCATTTGCCCTCACTATTGCATCTCTCCACACTTGCTATCCCCTCCCATCGCTATACTTCCACAGTCACTATTGCGTTGGGTGTGCAAATAGAGTTGCTCATATTTGAGTCACTCAATTTGCTTCACCCATATCACAGGATACCACATACTGGATGACATGTCATGGGGGCAGCTGGAGAGTCTTAAGGTCTCGTAGAGCCTGTAAGAGACAGGTGGGTTTGGGACAACAAACAGCTTCCATCTAAGGTTAGAGTCTGCCCTGATTCACCAAAGTGTCTTGTATGGTAAGTTATTCTAGCTTGCTAAATAGAGGGATGGAGACAGAGAGAGAGAGAGAGAGAGAGAGAGAGGTTTTCCTTTGTGTAACCTGCTTTTCAAAACAATTTTCTTTTGACTTTGGTAGAATTACTGCTTCCCATAGTCTTTGTATAGTATCTTGTATTATACGTTTAAATATCTTGAAGTATTCAAAATATATTTTTCATATACTTCATGTTTCTGTAACGGAGTCCTTCAAGGTACAGCTAACTGATTTATGACTGACAAAAACTGTATTTCTGCCTTCAAAGAGAAAGCTACCATTACTGTAATTTGTTTCTACAGTAACAGTGTCTCAGCTGTAACAGAGAAGGGTGGGTTGATTGCCTTTGAGCAAAGAGTGCTGCGCTGTGTGAGTAGCAGCTGTGGAGGGATTCAGACCTGGACATACCCAGAGATAGTGTCTGTGCTGAGTGGTGGCAGCTGCAGAGGGTTACAAATGCTGGTATCACTAGCAGGCTGCATCTGAGATAGACCAGTTTGCCACAAACTGGTGGTAGAGGTGGGATCTAAAGCAGTTTTGCCAGTATAAAGGTTATCTGTCCAGTCATAGAACAGGATACACCAAAGGGGACTGGATATTCTATCAGTTTTTTTGTATTAAGCTAAAGTAGATAGATAGAAGACATTATGTCTCAGCCATATAAGAAGAGCATACTGCTATGCCAAGGAGTTCTGCTGAAAGAAAAAAATTGGGCTAAGAAGACAGTCAAACACAGGCAAAACTGATAGCGATCCTCAACAAAAAAGGTGAACAGGAAAACTATGTGAAAGTGGTCACTGCTAGCCAAAGTTGTGAGCCGGCAGCTAGAGAGAATGCAGACGAGCCAGAACCTTTGACATGGCATTTGTACAAGCAGACTAGGTACAAATATTGGAGATGGAGCTTGTCCTGGTTAAGGCAAAGGCAGAAACTGAGCAGGCAAAAGGCAAAACTGGAGCTGCAGAAGATGAAGCTAGAAGCAGAGGAGGTGAGGCAAAATACTAAAGAGTGAGAGAAATAGTGCCAGCATGAAATTCAGTGAGGGAAAAGGCAGCACCGGCACAAAAGACAGATGAAAGACTGTAAGCATGCAAGAGAGAGGGAGAGGCTGAGCCACAGCACGTCACCACACACTATGAGTAATGGCATGAGCAGTTCCACCCAGGAAGCCAAAATTAATTCTAAAATGTTTCCCAGGTATTAGAAGGGGATGATCTTGATTTGTTTTTAAAATCTTTTGAGAGACTCTGTGGGCAATCTGAATTGGCAGGGCTGTTTGGCGACTCACCTATGACCACTGCTTACAGGTAAGACATTATAAGTTTTTGCCAGAATGGACAATGAGCATTGTATGGACAATGATAAAGTGAAAAATACCTTGTAAAGGCATTGTGAGTACTCGCTTGAGGCCTATAGGCAAAAATTTAGAAGGTTAAGAAGAGCACTGGGAAACAGCTATGCTGAAATGTATGTGCAGCTAAGTAACTTGTTAGAATACTGGAAGACAAAGCTCCCTCTGTAGAAGAAATAAGAGTTTTTTCTCTGGAACAGTTCTAAAAACTGTGCCAGAGGAAGGAGGATACAGTTGTTGGACAGAGTTCCAAGCTTTGTGAGGAGGTAGCTGAGGGGCTGATTCAGTTCATATTCAGCTGACCATCCTCTTATTGCAAAAATAATGGGGGTCAGGTGGTTTTAAGGGACCTATGGGGACAACCTAAAGGAAGACAACCTAAGCCTGGAACCAAGAGGAAAGCAACCTGGTCTCTTCAGGCATGGAGACAGGTGAATGCAGGTGCTACAGTATAGCTACCAGAAACTGGGCTATTTGTCTTATGATTGTCCAAAAACTGTAAAACAAGGTGCGAGCACAGCTGGAAGGGGTAACTCAGGAAGCTCCCAGCAGTTAGTAGCCTGTACACAGAGTGCAGTGCCCTCTAGCTCCACTGCACATATGCACCCAGTGTGTATAAACAGGATAGTGAACCAGGTATTGAAGGACACTGGGGCCTCTACTTCTTTGGTGAAGCAGGATTTGATTCATGAGGAACAGATTCTTCTTGGCCAGCTTTCAGGATTAGAGGACTGACAGATCATGCAGCCTTAGTGCCACCGCCAGTATCTGTCTAAGCTGGGAAGGTGTCCTGGGCATACAGGAGGTGGGTGTTGTACCAGACCTATATGTGTAATCATGGGTAATGACTTTGATAGTAGGGTTAGTATTGTGTGTGTCTACCTGTAACAAGGCAAGAGAACTGGCTCCTGTGAACACAGAGGGGGCAGTGTGTGAGGAAGCAACCCCTACCTCAGTAGCAGACGTTGTAGTTAGAAAATGGGCTTGGAGCAGCAGTTCTGAGCCACAACTATAGAATCCAGTCCTGGGTGGTGCTCCCACAGCAGAATGTGTTTTGGGGAAGGTCAGGCATGCAGAGTGAGAAGATCTCAGCAAACTGACCCATCCCTGCTAAAGTTAAAGGAGTTACCCACCAATGTGCAGGATCTCTCTCCAAGTCCACAGAATAGGGAGGGGTACTGGGAGAATGTAGTTCTGTACCATGAGTGAGTTCTTGAGGGAGGACTGGAAGAAGAGATACTCCAGCAGATTATGGTTCCTAGGAAGTATAGGAAGCAGCTTCTGGCCTTAGCCCATGACATTCCTTTTTCAGGACACTTAGGGGTCAGCTGTACAAAAGGGTGGCTGACTAATAATTTTTCTTGGCCTAGTAATTTTAAAGGCATGGAAAACTACTGCCAGACTTGTCTGCAGTGCCAAATGCTGGGAAAGGTTGGGGACAAGGCTAAGGCAGCTTTGATTTCCCTGCATTATCAAAGATCCATTTTGGCAAGTTGCCATGGATTATGTGAGGCCACTTAGCACCCCAAGTTGCACTGGCAAGGGGTACATATTAGTAGTTGTTGATTACACCATAGGGTGTCTAGAGGCAGTCCGTATGTCTTCCATCAAGGCTAAGGTGGATGAAAAACTGCTGGGGAAATTTAATGGATGAATTCCCAAGGAGATTTTGTCTAACCAGAGTACCAGCTTCACATCTGATATGATGATTAGTCTCTGGAAGAAGTGTGGGGTAAGGCAGCTCAGGAACTTGCAGTACCACCCCAGACTAACAGTCTGGTTGAACAAGTGAAGGGGTCTCTTAAGACCATGTTAAGGAGATTCACTTAACAGCATGTGATAGAGTGGAACAAGTACCTAACACATCTCTTATTTGCATGTAGGGCAGTCCCCCAGGAGTCCACAGGGTACTCACCCTTGAGCTCCTATTTAGTGAAAGGGTGGGCCCCCTTGTTGTTGTAAGAGATGAATGGGAGGGTGAGCTGGCTCCCCAAAGGGGAATCTGTTGTGGAGTATGTCCTGAATTTCATGTCACAGGTCAAGGAGCTCATGGGGTTTGCCCAGGAGCACTTGGCCATTGCACAACAGAGACAGAAGACATAGTACAATCGTTGGGCCAGAGGCCAGGAGTACAAAGTCAGGCAATAGATGATCGTGCTCATCCCAATCTGGCAGGACAAATTACTGGTGGCTTGGGATGGACCTTACTCAGTGATCAGGAGGGTGACTGATGGATGATGTGGAGTTACCAGACAGGAGGTGCAAACAGCGAGTCTACCACATAAACATAATGAAACTCTATGGTGACAGGAACAAGATGGTCCTGGCTGTGTGCAGCTAGCTGGAGGATGGGGTAAAAGGAGACCTGCTGGTGGATCTCCTGGGACAGGATAAGAGAGATTGCTCAGTGGCTGCTGGGGTTTTATGTGATAACGGCAAAAAAGCCTAAAGGCGATTGATCATTATTGCAGAAGTCAGAGTGCAGAAAATCAGTTTGCACTCTGACTCCCAGTGCACAGCAAAACAGCACCAAGGACTTGGCTTTCAATGTTTTATGTGGGGAGCTTGTGCCACCCACGCCCCCCGCACCCACCTACTTAAGGATTCTCAGCTCCACGGAGGTGCATGTTGGGAGGGGGTGAAAAACATTTAAAAAAAGAAGGTTTGGGCTGGCCGCAAAAAGAACACACCAGTGCCTGGACCCAAATGCAGCACCCTGCCCATCAATGCCACCAACTCACCCACCATGTGACAGAGTCGGCTCGAAAACCTACAGCGGCACCACCGCTCAAATTCCCTCCCGCCTCTCACTGTGTGTGCTCCCCCCCAGTGCGCATACGTATAGCTACGTCCTGTCTTTATATTCGCCGACTCCCCCATCCAGCTGCCGTACCCTACCATAGCTCCAATGACATGCTATGGGGATTGGATCACCATTATTGTAGGTGCCCAATCATCGACGCCCATGTCATGTGCCACCAGCTGCTGTCCACCTCTTGGAGTGGCTGACACTGGCCCAAGCTGCCAAAATACATGGGGTGCAGTGCTCACTTAGTGAAATGTTTATGGGGAAAGGCATACAACACTGGCAGAACACCATGTGGATACAGGATCCCAAGCCCCACTGAAACAGCCACCCCCAGTTTCAGAAGGTGTAAGATATGCCACAGAGGGGAGGTCAAGGATATGCTGGCTCTCCAGGTGATCCAGAAGTCTAGTAGTTCCTGGGTCTCCCCACTGGTACTCATTCTCAAAATAGAAAAAAGGACCATGAGGCTTGGGGCAACTACTGCAAGCACAACAACTGCAAATTGTCATACACATATCCCATGCCCAGGATGGATGAGGTCCTAGAGAGATTAAGGGACGTTTAACTCCCCAATCAGAGACCCGACAAAAGGCATTTTAGCAGCTACCCCATACCCTCCAAACTAGAGAGATGTTGGCCTTCATTGCCCTGTTTGGATTATTTGAGTTCAAGGTAATGCCATTTGGAATGAAGAATGCACTAGCCACCATCCAATGGCTCATGGAACGCACTCTGAATGAGGCATTAAACTTCACTCTGACATACACAGATAACATTGCCAACTATAGCCAGACTTGGGAAGATCACGTTAGGCATGTGACTGAGGTTTTCCATTGACTGCATGCAGCAGGGCTGACAGTCAAGGTGAAAAAGTGCCGGCTAGGAATGACAGACATGTCATACCTTGGGCACAGGGCAGGGAGTGGCTACAGCCGGTGTGAGTCAGCAAAAATTGAGGCCATCTAGGGATGGGCCACACCCACGACCAAGAGTAAAGTACAGGCCTTCCTCAGGATGGTAGGATACTACCATAAGTTTGTGCTGAATTCCAGCAGCATGACCAAACCCCTATCTGATATCACTGGGAAGAAGATGTCAAAAAAGGTTCAGTGGACAGAAACTTGTGATACTGCATTCCACCAGCTGAAGAAGGCATTGTATCAGGCACCTGTGCTTACCAGCTAGGACTATTAGCTTAGGTTCACTGTGCATATACAGTAGATGCATATGATCATGGGCTTGGCATGGTTTTGAATCAGGTTGCATACTCTGGAGAGGAGCACCCAGTCATGTACCTGAGCATGAAGCTGCTGCTCACAGAAGAGGCCTATGCTGCCATAGAGAAGGAGTGTCATAGGTATCACACGTATCATAGGTGCAATCAAGCTTTATAGACTTGCATCCTTTATGCTTGCTAGGTTGATTTTTATTTATTATCCAAATTTAATATCATCCTTCATTACATTATTCAGTCTAGTTTTAAAGACATCTATAGTTTTACTGGTTATTATTTCTACCGGGAGGTTATTCCATAGATTAATAACTCTTTGACTATACCAGTATTTCTAGCTAATGTATTCCATTTATTGAGCGTAATTGTAAAAGTGTCTCTTACCACTGACTCTATCTTGATTAAACTTTATACCAAGTTCTGTTCTGTAGCTTTCATGTCCTATTGCCTTGTACAACATATACAGGTCCCCTCTTGTCCTTCTATATTTTAATGAGTATAAATTTAGTATTTTCAATATTTGAGCATAAGGTATCTGTTTCAAACCTGTGACAAGTCTTGTAAATCTGTGTTCTACTGCCTCAACCATATTTATTTCTTCCTTTCTAAAAGATGACCATATTTGCACACAATATTCCAACTGCGGCCTAACCAGGGCTACATAAAGTGGGAGTGATACCTCTTTAGATCTACTAGCAATATGTTTAGTAATAGAATTCAGCATCTGGTTAGCCTTTCTCACCTGATTTCTCCAATGTATGTTAAATTTGAGATCATGACTTATAGTCACTCCCAAATCCCTTTCACTTGTCGTTACCGTTAATATTTTGTTCTTAAGGGTGTAATCACATTGTTTAGTTTTGGGTCCCAAGTGCATAACTTTGCATTTATTAATAGTAATTTCCAATTTATAATGAACAGTCCAAGTACATATATGGCTCAGTGCTTCCTGCAGATTTTTATTGCTTTCCAGGGTGTTAACCACTGATCCCAATCTGCAGTCGTCTGCAAATTTGGACAGCCACATGTTCTGTAGTTGTAATTTTAATGAAGAAATAGATATGTTAAACAAAACCTGCCCCAGCACTGACCCCTGGGGAATGCCGCTTGTAACTACAACCCAGTTCAAACATACCCCATTCACCACCACCCTATGCTGTCTTCCCATCAGCCAATTTACAATCCAGTTTACAATATTTGTACATATTTTAAGATTCCTTAAAGTATTAGCTAATTCAGAGTGAGGTAGTTTATCAAATGCCTTTGCAAAGTCTAAGAATACTATATCAACTGCATTTTTGTTATCAACCTCTTTATTTACTTTTTCATAAAAACCTAGTAAATTAGTCAAACACAATCTATTTTTGGTGAACCCATGCTGATATGGGTCTATAGCCTCTATAGTTGATAATATTCTTGTATGCAGTCCTTAATTATCCCTTCCAATATTTTGCCCAGTAAAGACGTCAGACTTATTGGTCTAAAATTTTCTGGTTTTGAAGTAGATCCTTGTTTATGAAGTGGTATAACTACAGCTGCTTTCCTACTGAAAGGAACATCACCAGAATCTATGGAATGTTGGAATATATTTGTTAGTGGTTTATAAATATAATCTGCAAGTTCTTTCAAGACTCTGGGGTGCAGATCATCAGGACCTGGGGATTTGTTTATATCAAGTGATTTTAGCCTTTTAAGGACTTCAAGTGGATAGATCTTTATTATCCGTGGTGTGGATATATGCACATCCTCCATCTTGTTTGGATTGGGTTTATTAAATGCTGAGGAAAATATTTGTTCTGAATATCAGCTGTTTTCTTGTTATTAGTAGGTTCTCCTACTATAGTAAATGGTCCCACTACATTTGTTCTTCCCTTATGTTATTAATATGTAGTAGTAGTAGTAAAAATGTTTATTTTTATACAGGATAGCAAACTTTAGGTCACAGACCTATTTTCAAAGTTGTTCTGTATATGAAAGAAGAAAAGTTTTCTATTGTCTTTGCTTGTTTTATTTTAAGTTTAATTTTTTTAGTCAGTATTCAGTATGCTGGTAGTAAATGCCGTTTGCCTTTTTTAATATTTTTAAACATTCTACTCTTGTTATTTATGAGTTTCTTTTATAGAGGGCTTCATCCAACTCGATAATATTCTTTTGTAGTATATTTTCTTAAAGTAGGTATATAATCCTTAATCTTTCTTTTAATCTTTGAGGTTAACATATTCCATTTCTCTCAACAGTTTTGTTAGTAAAATCTTCTTCCCAGTTCCATTTAGCTAGTTGTTTTCTTAGGGAAGTAAAACTGGCCTTTCTGAAATTAAGTTTTTTGTAACACCGTCCCTAGTTGTCTTGATTGTCTTGACACCCTAAAATTTACACAAAGATGGTCACTGTTACCAAGGGCATTGTAGTAAAACATCAGTGATACTATTACCCATATTAGTCAATATAATGTCTAATACCATGTCATTCCTGGTTGTGCATAATACCACTTGTTAGAGCCCTATTTGTGAAAAAGTGTACAAATATGTTTGTTCAATTTTACTAATCCCATTTTGTAGACCAATTTATGCCAGGCAAATTAAAGTCTCCCATAATGATTATATTATCAGTTGGGTCAAGATTTCTAATATGTTCCATAAGTTTATCTCTTTCTAGTATAGTAGAGGAGGTCTGTATACCAAGCCCAATTTTATTATAGGATTATTTCGGGATATATTTTAGCCTATATTACTTCAAAGCCATCCACGCTCTTCAATCATCTCCTCACATTCAATGGAGTTATGTATATAAATGGCCACGCCACTGCCTTTTCTAAACTTCTTATTTTTAGTAAAGACTTTGTAAATTGGAATATCACTCTCCCAGTTGTCACTATCAGTACCCCATGTTTCAGTGACTAAGGCTAAATGTATGTCCTGGTCATACAGCCTGAACTTATATTTGTCTAGTTTGTTGGCCAGACTTCTGGTGTTGGTCATTAAGCCATTCCATATTGGGTATAATGGGGCATTTTTACTATTGCTGGAAACTTGCTGGTTTTGTTGATTATTTCCCTTTAAGGTATTAGCCTGGCAGGTGATGTCAATATCTATTCTGTTCCCACACTCCCCATTTTCCAGTTTAAATGGAATGTTAGGACTTTATTAATCTTTTTTCCCAATAATCTAGTACCGAATTTGTTTAGATGCAGTCCATCATTTTGGAAACAGTCTTTATTGGAGAAAGTGGTTGGGTTGTCCAAAAACCCCAGTCCCCTTTCATGACGTAAATAGCGTAACCATATATTTAGGCCCTGAATGTATTTGTTTTTGTAACTATTCCTCCCTACGGTAGGCAGCACTCCAGAAATTATCTCCCTCTTTTTTTCCAAAACTCTATTAATTATATCAATATACCCAGATTTTACATAAGACAGGTTATTGGAAGGTAAGTCATTTATGCCTACATGCAGAAGTACTAAGGGTTCATGAGTATTTTCTAAAAGTTCATCAAGAAGTCTTGATATGTCTTTTACACAAGCTCCTGGGAGCATGCTAACTGTTGTCTGAGCTTTTCTCCCTTGACATACTACTGTGTCTACGCCCCTGAGTAAAGAGTCTCCTATAACCACTATATCTTTGTTCAGTGCATATGTGCTTGAAGTGACTGTAATGAGGGGCAAGATATCCAGCAATTTAGTTGTTTGGGGTTGTTTAGCATTCTTTGGCAATTCTGATGCTGTAGAGATCTGCTTTTCTTCACAGTCATTTGCCAATACATTGTAACTATTATGCAACAGTAATGGTGTAGTGAACTTTTCAGACAAAATATCATCAAGGGGTACAACTTCCTCACCATCTTTATTAAGGTCTATATCCTTTATGTTGGGTCCAGGATATTCTAATGTATTTGCCTGAAGAATACTACTGCTTACAAATGCTTCATCAATAAAATTCTCAAGTACGCTAATTTCCTTTTGTGTTTCCATTCTTTGTTTTAGAGTTTCAAGTTCTTTTTGTAACATCCCATTTAGTTAGCATTTTTCACATATAAACTCTGGGCAGGGTGCCTCGTTAGAAAACATGTTACATGATGTGCACACTCTTTTCTGGACAGTTTTGACCCTTTTCACCTTATTTTGTGGCATAGTTTACAAAGAATGGTTGAGCATTTTTTATGTAAACTGTGACACTGTGCCTTTGTTTCCTATTATGATTAGCTCAGTCTTTCCAGTCCCAGTATTCCCAGTGTCCCCAGTTTACACAACAAACATGCACAGATGCACGTGTCTCTGCGCACGTCAAACGTGTGCCCTGCTTGCAGCAGGGTCTGTTTAAATACCTGAGCTACCCGGAAGTGTAATTAATGGTCTCAGGATCACAAAGTTGCGATATTGAAAATTAAAGGAGATTGGTCTGTTTTGTCCCTAAGCTCCTGTGCATCTGCCACTCATTTGTGGCCCAGGCACTGGAGGAATAGCTCCCAAATCAAAGTTTTTCTATCCTTTAAAATGCCAGCAGCTAGTTCACTATTGCTTTAGTGAACTGTCAGCTCTCTTCCTGCTTCACAGTTTAGTTTGGCAGGGCTCCAAATAAAAGTGCAATTTTTCATCAGCAAGACACAGGCACAAATAAAAAATTATAAAACTTGCATGTACTGGGTTCCCCCAACAATTTCTGGCAGACTCTGTTCTCTCCTCTCTAGGGATTGCATGAGCTTTGCAGAAGCTGCAACCTTATCTGTATGGAAAGGAGTTCACCCTGGTTACTGATCACAACCCCTTTACATGGCTGTATGGGACCAGTGGCCAGAACTCAAAATTACTGATGCTGCAGCCCTATAATATGAACTTTAGGCACTGCAGTGGGTCACAGCATGACAATGCAAATGAGGTGTCCAGACAACAGCTAGTGCCCTTGGTTTTTCTTGAGTAGGAGAGACACTAGGAGAAATTAATGCGGGGTTCACACAAGGAATGACCTGATGGCATGGCGGTGGAGCCAGCCAGCTCACATGAAAAACAAAAAATCATTTAGAGCTGCAAAAACGTGTTTTTTCTTTCTTAGCGGGGAGGAGTAACAGTTTGCCATGTATACCTGTTACTGTATTTCTTTTTTTATTTAATTCTTTCTGCATGGGTATCAGGTAGGATTTAGCAGCTGCAGGGACAAAGTGGCTATCTCTGGAAAAGGGTCAGGTTGTTTTTATACGTTTCTGCTAAAATAGAACATCTGTCTCTGAAGGGTGATAACAATCTTTTTGGTCAGTTTATGGAAGAGCTTTAAAAGGAGAAATTATCTTTTCATGTTTCAACATTCCTGCTGGACTAGATACAAATTGGAACAAAATGCAGATGTATATACTGTACAAAGTGTGGAGTCCAGATCAGACCACTTTTTATGAGGATCCAGCCTTCAAGACACAAAGACTGTTGAATCTATGATGTCATTGTGACATACTGGATGATGTCTCATGGGGGCAACTGGAAAGTCTTAAGGTTTGTCAGAGCCTGAAAGAGACAGTCAGGCTTGGAACTATGAAACGCTTCGATCTAAGGATCAAGGCTGTCTTATGTCTGTGTCAAAGTGTCTTGTGCAGTTGCTAACTAGAGAGAGAAAGAGAGAGAGAGAGAGAGAAATATAGGTTTTCCTGTGTGTAACCTACTGTTCAAAATAATTCTCTTTTTATTTCTGTAGAAATACTGTTCCTCATAGCCTTTGTTTAGTACCCTGTATTATATGTGTAAATATCTTGAAGTAGTAAAAATATGTTTTCATATACATCATGTTTCTGTGACGGAGTCCTCTGAGGTGTAGCTAACCAATTTATAACTAACAAAAAATGTATTTCTGCCTCCAAAGAGAAGGTTACTAGTTCCAAAATTTGTTTAGTAAATGGTTCTGAGCTGTGACGGAGAGGGGTGGGTCAGTTGCCCTTGAGCAAGAAGTGATATACTGTGAGAGCAGTGGCTCTGGAGAGATTCATACCTAGAGATACACTGAGTGAGTGTCTCTGCTGAGTGCTGGCAGCTATTGAATGGTTGAGAAAGCTGATAACACTGGTAAGCTGAGTGTGGGATAGACCAGTTTGCCACAATATTCTATAACTGTGATACAGAACTGACACTGTAGTGCAGCATGAGAGGGGTGCTGTACTTCTGAGGTGCAGTCTTTCGGATGAGACATTAAACCGAGGTCCCATCTGCCTGGATTGGTGGTAGTTCAGGTGGATGTTAAAGATCCCATGGCACTTATCGAAAAGAGTGGGGAATTTTTTATTGGACAAAACTGCGAAACAAAACAAGGAAAAGTATACAGGAAAAACAAGCAAAACAAACAACAATCCAATAAACTAAAACCACTAGGTGAAAACAAGAAAGAAAACATATGCGGTACAAACATTCTGCATGAAGGAAACAATAAGCAAAAGAACAGAAGGAAGCAATAGCCAAAACGTATCATAGTACAAAACCAAAAAAAAAAAAAAAAAACATAAGGTCCAGAAATAGTTATCTAATCCCATACCCCCACCCTAATAAACTAGAAAAATTAAGGCCAATAATACAGGGGCAGAAAAAATATCCCAAACAAATTAATCAAAAATTTGTAAAAAAGGAAGAGAACTCCAACACTTCCACCAGGAATGAAAGGAGGAGTCAGAAAGAACAGGTCTGTCCTTGTGAAACACTTTATGAATTTCCTGTTCTAGTTTAAGTTTCATACCCAATAAAGATAGATGTTTCTGTTGTAACACAAACTGACATCTAGTTTGCCAGATAATCCATTTCATAAAAGGAAAAATAACCCGAGTCATCCCCACGTGAAAACCACCCCGACATTGCATATCATACTGCCCATAAATCAAAGTATTATAATCCATGTTCTGCAACTGTGGGACACACCAAGAAGATGCCAACAAGGGCCAGAAACCTACAATATAGGGACACTGAAAAAATAAATGTGCCATCGTTTCCACCTCCAACCCACAACCCTCCCTCAAACAGGATCTTTCCTGCATACATTTGTGAAAATGGTTTCCATGAACATTTAATCTGGAATGGCAACAAAGCCAAACCAAATCCCACACATTAGGAGGGATCCTAGGATCCATCAGCTGATGAAGAACAGCAGAGAGTACCACCATGTCTGGTAAAACAAGTTGGGGTAGTAAAACAAACAGAATTTAAAAGGGATCAGTATTCTGCTTTCCTAGTGTTGTGCAAAAGATCATGAGGTGTAATACACCAAAGTTTTAATTTCCTACATACCTCCACAAGAGAAGGAGACAAATCTGGTGGAATATTTAGAAAAATGCCCAATTGCTGAGTAACCCATCTGTTCCAAAAAGATTGACATCTATCCCGGAACAGGGGAACCCAAGAGAGTTGTTTCTGCAATAAAATCGGCACAAAATTGGCATATAAAAACATGGTAAAAAGAAAAAGCACAGGATTTACCATATTCAGGCCACCCTCACAAACGGGACAGTAAGTACTGTGTCTCTTAACAGGGTTAAGTCGGCTCCCCCAGAGTAATCAAAAGGACACACTGTACATTTTTACCTCCAACTTTACAGGCAAAGGATAAAGATGGCTAACATTCAAGAATAAAGGCAAAATAAAAATTTTATACGTATAAACCCTTTTCTTTTTTGTCATGGGGTAACTCTTCCATTTATCCACTTTCTCAGCCGCCTAAGATAAGGCAAGGTCCTAATTCAAAAAAGCTGAATCAGGGGCTCCAAACCAATACCCCAAAACTTTGATAGGTGGATCAGATATAGGGATACCTCCTATCTCATGCAGAACAACACCAGGAACACGAATACCCAGAACTTTACTCTTTTGTCTATTAATTCTACAATCAGAAATCACAGAAAAAGAATCCACTTCTCTCATAGCATGTGCACCCAAGACTTGATCAGCAAGCAAAATGGTAGTATCATCAGCGTACGCAAAGGCAACAGGAAAAGAACTACCTCCTATTTCCACCATAGGCGAAATGTCCAGTAAAACATTCAACTTTCTCAATAAAGGGTCCAAAGAAAAAACATAAAGAAACTGGCCCAATGGGCACCCTTGGCCAACACCTCTTTGAAACAAGACCGACCTCCCCAATCTACCATTCACCAGGGTTCGAGAAGAGGCATATTGATAAATAATCCGTAGCCAAATCACAAAAATTAGAGGAATACCATAATATTCTAGTACCTGGAACAAAAACATATGAGGCACTTCATCAAAAGCCTTAGCCTGATCGAGCAAAATCAGATACCCTGAAGTCCCAGGCCCATCAAAAACTTCCCGTAACAGCTTAGCCACATCTCCCATACCCCTCTGGGGAATGGCACAAGTCTTCCCAGGGGAGATAATATCCTGAGCCACCCAAGATAAACAGTTACATGAAATTTTGCACAAAATCTTCCAATCAACATTCAGAAGACTAATAGGATGCCAGTCTTCAAAGGACAACTTTATCTCCCTTTTTATACAAAAAAATCAAAAGACTGTCAGCAAGTGCTGTAGGAAATGCGACAGTACCAGATAAATCATCATTAAAATGAGAACCAAAAAGTTACTAATAAAGCCTGCCACTTTTTTATAGAATTCCCCAGGTATACCAACAGGACCAGGGGAGGACCCATTATGTAATTTACCAATCACTTCTACAACTTTCTGCTGTGAAATGGGCTAAATCAGTTTTTTGTTTATCAGCCTCTAATAGCTCAGGCACATCCAATTGACTTAGAAAATCAGCAATACCAACCAAAGGAGGGGAGTTATCACTAAAGGAAGTTTCCACAAATTCATTAACAATACCTTCAATTCCCTCACCAGTATTCACAAGTAGTCCAGAATCAGTTTTCAATGCTTCCATATATTTAGACTCTACCCGTGTAGCACAGCAATCATAAGGATTTACATTCTGTGATTTGCCCTGTGTACCAAACTTTTGTTCCAAAAAAGAGAATGGGCTCTATCATATTGAAACTGACATATTTCTGCCTTAACAGCCTGAATATCCTCAGCAAGGTCTTCCCCAGTTTCAACCGACTGAGATAAAAGCTGCTGAAGCTTATCTCTAAAATTCAAATAAGTAATATCTTTATTATTATTATTAGTATCTGTCTTGGCCAAAGAACTTCATAAAGTTTTTAAATCTCATTTGGTATCCTGCCACCAAAACAGGGAATTATCATATAACTCATAAACAGAAAATCTAGCATCCAATTCCTCCTGAATGGTAGCCCAGGCAGCCTCATCTGATAATAAAGTGGAATTCATCCTCCAAACAGGATTAGGGCCAGGTTTATTCAAAGGACGCCCCACAACTGTTGTAGTTAATCTGTGGTCAGAGGTTTAAACTGGAAAAACTGAAAAAGACTGCACCGGGACCCAATGAGAGGCAAACCAGAAGTCAATCCATGTGGATAAATTACCCTTAGAGTATGTATGCTCCAGCAACCTTGAGAAAACAGCTGCACAATCATTGAGCCTAGCCTGAATATACATTTTGTTTAAAAAATTAGAATTAGAATATAGCTTTTGTGTCCTGCCAGTCTTATCTGAAAGAAAGAGGATACAATTAAAGTCTCCCCCCAAAAAACAGATCTGGTAGTATATAAGTAAGGTTGTACTTTCTGTAGTAAAGCAATCCTTTGAAATTTAGTCTGAAAATTGTAAATATTAATAAAATGCGTATCATAAGTCCCAAGTCTTGCATCTAAGATACATGCCTTCCCAGGAACCAAATCAATAAGGCAAGAAACATGAAAATCAGGATTCAAGATCAGAAATCCCACCCCTGAACACAAATCCTCACCCAAGGACCAAAAAAAGCAACACCATAACTAATCCTTAGATGCCTGGTAGGTTTCCTGGTTGGTATGCAGGCGTGTATCCTACACTAGGTAAACATCCAATTGATGACCTGCAAGGATAGAAAAAGTGGTTAATCTTTTTTTTTGATTTTTAATACTATTAATATTCAAGGATCCCACAGACAGGCACCACTCCATGGTCAAGTGTCAGAAGCAACCGGAACATCAGAGACCACAGCTGTCACAGTTTTAGCAAGAGAGCGCTTTGACTTTTTCTTTTCCTTAACTCCACCTTTCTTAGAAACCAGGGGAGTATCAGTGTCAGTAACATATTCAGGTTGGGAAAAAATCAGAGAGAAGGAATCCGAATCTGCCTCCTTTTCCTCCCATTGCTTTCACTTAGTAAGGGGAAGAGGAAGAGGAAGAAATCGGTTGGACATACTAAGGCCTGTATCACTCTCTTCACAAGTACTCTTACTCAGTTTCTGAGAAGCACTGCATGTCAGCCATTTAGATTTTTGCAATTCCCATTCATCAATCGTGGGGGGCATCCGAGAAACAGGGAATGAAGAAGGGCCTGGCAGTATATTAGAGTCACAGGGCAGTACATCTGGTCCATGAGAAGATGATATCCCAGGCGTTTCCACAGATACCTTGGTAACTCCATCAGAAAGCATAACTCCTTTGAATAGACATTCAGCAGATACAGGAGAAGGGACCACCGACCCCCCAGGGGAAGGTACAGGAGAGGAAACCATGTCAGAAGACAGCAGTGGGCAAGGGTGAGTAGAAAAGTTAGGGCCAGACAGTGCCTTGGGCTGTGGAGGGTCAACCTCGACATTATCTTCAGAAACTGTTCGTTCTGCATTATGAGAGGCCCAAGGACAATCCTTGAAAGTATGAGAAAGGTCATCACAAAGGTTACACACCACCAGGGTCTGACATGCAAAAGCTATGTGACCAACACCCCCACAAAGAGAGCACTTCATCTTGTCACAGGCATTGCTCAAGTGGGTGTGTGCCCTGCACCTATAGCAGGATCGAGGTTGTCCTGCATACAAAATAAAGCCCCTATCTCATCCAAGATAGAAACACCTAGGCAGATGCTGGATATTGCCCCTGTCTTGAGGCAATTCAACTTGAATCCACCACCCCCAGTCCAAATATCTTCAGAATACATAATAGGATCCGAAAGGCCTAGAATAAAGCATTTCACCCGTAACCAGAACAAAATATCTGAGATAGCAACCCCCTCATTTTTAAATAGCACAGTAATAGTCCTGAAGGCTGGTTAAGTCAGAGTGATAATGACAAAAGCCTTTCACTCGGGATTATTACAACCCCCCTGGTAACGCTCGCAAAATAACTCCAAGCCACCAGCAGTCTTAAAACTGGCATCGAATTAGGGGTCACCGGAGGTGTGTATCAAAGCATAAATCCCATGAGCTGAAAAGCCCATACTACCTTCAAGAGAGTACGACCCACATATACACGGTCAGGATATACATCCAGACCCCCTTTATATTTAATACACACTGCATTTCTATGTTTAGCAGATACAGGGGGTTCATGAAAAAGACCTGCACAAGATCTGCATGATGAACCCCAGCCAGAGTCATCCGGAGGTCCAGGACCCCCTGAGGCAGGACGAGGGGGGGGCTAAATGATATGGGGCAGGCTCAGGAGGAATGCGCACAGAATCAGGGATAGGATTTGCGGGGGTACAATGTACAGTAGAAACTACTGCTGGAGAAACAGGCAAAGGCTGAAATTTGGCAGCAGGAAACAAAACGGGGGAATCACAAAAGTCCAAAGATGGAGGAAGTTCCAAAGGGTCAGCTGGATCAACACTCGGCCTAGCAGGTGACACCCAAGGGCAACTAGGACCAGGCTTAACCCACCCAGCAGCCTGCAAGGCCTCAGCTACTGTGTGACCAGTCACTAAAACATTCTTATCATAATCAGGACTGTCCTGAAAAACTTCAGCCCCTGGTTCTGTAGGTAAAGGAGAAGGTCGAAAAACAAAAACATCAGGTAAATCCCATGAATCCTGACCACTGAACTCAAGGTTCTGTTAAACACCCCTAATTCCACAACAGTACAAGAAGTCGTAGTAGGTAAAAATGTATCAGTACTTTCTTGTGAGATTGAAGGAACAGCAGTCCTTTCAGGTGAAAAACAAACAGCTCGCACAGGAGGCGCATCAGTACCAGGGCTGCAGAGTGCTGCGGGAAGCAAAGTAGAACACGAATCAAGAGGAAGAGCCTTCAGAGGCTGTAACCCAGTCTCCAAAGATAAGCCACTCGCAGAGCTATGCACCTCAGCTTGGGATTCACGGTGCTCCTCCTCAGCCAAAAGCGCCCGCAGAAATGCACTCCTTTTCCAAAACAGAGGACTGGATTGTAATTCCAAACCGAACATCGGGTGATCAGAAAGGTTAGGCAACTCAGGAAGAGCACTACAGGCACTAGAATTCTGAGAGTCATGTACCAAAGGAATGATCGAATCAGCAGAGTTAGGCAGGGTTAAATCCACATCAGGTGTCTTAGAATCAACTTCCATCTTCTCAGAGACAGAAGAAGCCTCATAGAGATTAGGTACAGAGGAAGAGGCAAGCTCCCCTGCACCCACAGCCAGCTCTTGAACACCTCCACCACCAGAGTCCATAGGAGCCACCATCTTGGTCCCACAGGAAAATGGGTCTCCCCCTGCTCACAGGAAGCAGGAGTAGGGGAATTTCCCCAGTGTCCTGGCCAAATTTCCATCATTCACTAAAAATACCACCAACAGCTTAATCTGGTTCAAGGTCAGTTGACATTCATCTGTATCTCCCTTCCCCAGGTCGTGCCTGAAAATAAGCAGGATTTGTCTAGTGCACTTACCCAGTCAACAAAAACTAACTAAATAAAATAAATAAACTACATATTAGGGCTTGAGTGTAATGATACATGCTAGAGGTGCATACCTGGCCCATGGAGCTCTGCTCCCATGAGTGCCCCACCTGTGGCAGTATTCATGACCCCCAGCATATCCACTACACATGCAGTGTTGAGCCCAGAGGAACTGGAGTACTATTGGGGTCTGGACAGTAGGAATCCAATTGGATACCTAAGCTGGCACTTGAGTGAATCCCCTGCTCCACCTAAAGAGTACAGCAGTGCTGCTGCCCAATCCCTTATAAAATGCTGCAGATCTCCGCACACTCTCCCCAACACTTAAAACACTGTGTGGAATATGCAGATGCACATCCCCCCATTCTGTCCACTCATGTAGAAGCAAAGCTGCATTAAGAGCAAAGAGGGATGTAACCCCATCTGTGTTTGTCATGGAAAGCTCTGATGTTAAAAGGAGAACCCCATGGCATTTATTGGCCCTCTTATGTGTGAAGCGGCCAGAAAACATGTGTTGATCAGGTCCGTGCCACAGATACAAATTATGAACAAACATCTGATAAACAAACTATTCTTGTTCAAATGCCCCACATTTATGGTTACTGGGAGGTAATTTTGAGGTACTCATTGTGCCACTCTGGGCAGGCTGTCAAACTGGAGCTCTGCTTTTGCTTTCCTGTGTATTGATTAAATGCAAATGACTTGGGGCTTGCCAACAAGTTGGTGGCAACTTAACTTGAACAGAGAAATGAGGGGGGAAAAGTTTCCTACCATTTGAAATAATCCAGGACACCTAAAGGAGGGAAAACGCATCCGTCACAAAGCTTAAATAAGGATCTCCAATCCAACACCAAGCCAGGCGAAATCAGTTAAGAACAGGCTATTGGGCACTGAGTGACAGTAAAAGTCTAGCACCTCACACTACAGAGCCAAAAGTAGGCTGGAAAGCGAGGGAGTAAAGTGCCAGTGCAGCCAAGAATTTGACAGCTGAAGTGGCTGTCAAAGACTAAGTGAAACTTACAAATGGTGGAAAGGGTGCCACATCTGAAAGCAGAGAAATGGAGAGAGTATTAATGATGTTAGGGAAGCTGCTGCAAGACATAGATGAGTTAAAAAAGATAACTACAGATACTAACAAAGAAATACAAGTACTTACTAACAGAGTGGTGGGCATTGAGACCGCAGCAGCAAGGCATGAAGAAGGGCTGGCCATACATCAAAGCAGATTAAACACACATGACAAACAAATACAATATCTCCTTGCCAGAATGGATCATATGGAGAACAGATCCTGGAGAAAGAATGTCAGAATAGTGGGGATACTGGAGGGCACAGAGGCATGAGACATGTTGTCATTTTTGCAAGCTGCCATACCTAACTTACTTCAACTAAACAATGGCCCCCCTCTGGAGCTCAAGACAGCTCATAGCTCACTTGCACCAAATCCCAGACCAGGGTAGAGACCACAACCCATCCTTTGTAAATATTTTAAGATATCCCACTAAAGAACTGTGTCTAAGACTGGCGAGAGAAAAGGAGAAACTGCACTGGGAGGGCCATGTGATCCAGCTTTATCAAGACTAGTCTATAGAACGGTCTCAGAAAAGGAGGGCATGCATGGAGGTGATGCATCAACTGTACACCCTGAACATCCCACCTTCACTCTGGTATCTCTCCCCTACCTAAGAGTGTACTTCAAGGGGAAATATATCACCTTTAATAATCCTGGGGAAGCACAACTATTTTTGAGAGATATATACAGCTGGAGGAGGGAGGAAGGAGGAGTAATGCAGGCATCAAACCAGCCATGTGGTGCCCCCCCCCCACTGCAAGAAATGGAGATCTCAGTGCCAGAAAACCCTTTGCAACTACAAGGATCCAAAGCAGAAGGGGTACAGGAAAAAAAAAACTGGCAAATGGTTGTCCGAGGTCACCAGCAGAATAGGGATAAGATGGCAGAAGAACAAAGGAGAGCAGCGAGGAGGAATAGGTCCAGAAGTAAGCAGAGATTCTGCCAGCTATTCGATGCCAGCAGCAATTCCCCAAATGAAACTCCTGTCAAAGCATTAAACAAATACTCTCCCTTGCAGGACTTGGCCCCCACTGAGCTTGTGATACCTGCTACACCTGAACAGAACTGAGAGGAAACGAGTCTATCCCTGACAGAAGATGATGATCGGGGCCCACTGTGCTAAGAATGGGCCTCCTGCACAAGTGGGATAATGGAAGAAAAGTGGAGTACTGCTGCAGCTGTCGGACCACCAGACCTAAGCCCAAGAGTAGGTACTTTTCTAGATTCAGCTTCCTTACAAGATTGCTTAAAATAAAACACTTTGTGGGTGAGAAGAGGGGCTCCAACTAACAGTGACACTTAGACTTCAGTGAATTGGAGCCCCCTCTCATTGTGCAGCAGTGGGCATAGCCAAGAACTGCACCTTGCAGCTGAACATTTGAAGTGGCTACCACAAGGCAGTATGCGAAGCAGCCAGGGGGTTGTAGTGATGAGTACCAGAAAAGAGTGTATAAACTGCCAGCACAACCCCTTGGAAAGGCATTCTAAATGAAATGAAGAAAGCAGGTGGGGGCACTGAGTGCCTGGGGCACTGGAACTTTCCATTTCTTTTACTGTTCTTTTCCTGTGAAAAGCGGAGCCCCCACAGCAAGGTTAAATGCTGCTACAGAAAGTCGCAACATGCGGCAGTCTCATAAAGGAGGCTAACAAGAAGAAATAAGGGATGCTGATATAGGACCAAAGTTGCATTGATGTTGAAGTTTTAGTGAAAACTGTTAAAGAAAGTTGTAGGAATTGTAGTTTAAACTGTTTTAAAGTAGTGTGAGTGGTTAAATAATTCAAGCCCCCTAGTAGCAAAACTGCTACCGGATCAGCATATGTGACATACAGGCTGATGGATACAGTGGCCAAAACATGCATTTAGCCCAATATCCTCAGGGGAGAAGAGTGTACTGGTGAGCCTTAGCAGACAAGATGAGGAGGCTTAGAAGCTGGAGGGGATTAGGGAAGGCCCCATGTCAACTGGTTCAGTCTTATAAAAGACTAAACTGGTAAAGCTGGCTGGATAACAGGTGGGCAATGAAAGTGTTAGCACCAAAAGGGGGCGTTTACTAAGGGGAAGCCCTGAACAAAGCCAACCCATGTCCTAAAAGGGTCAGCAGTAGAGAGGGGCCAACTTCAACCCAGAAAGTAGTTAAACCCCTCCCACCGATGGAGAAAAGTGGCAGAAGTTGAGGCAGACAAAAGGCTAGATATGGTGGGCTGCCCATCAGCCGCAAAAAGAAATGTGAGGGTGGAGGTCCAAAAGATGCCACACCTTGGGCTGTTGAGTGGGGCCCCCTGAGAAACTGCACCTTCGTTTACATGGGTACCCACAGAACACCAAGGTCCCAGAAGGGCTGCTGGCAGAGGGAACTACAGTCCACCCGTCAAAACAAACATTACAGTACTGTATACGCACAGGGAGGGGGAATGAAGCCAGGGTTCAGACATCCTCAATAAGGAGGAGCAGGGCCAATTTGAGGGCTTGACAAACCAGTGAAAAGGCCCTTCGGCTGGAGAATGGATCAAAAAATTTTAACATTCCCCTCACACACCCCACAATGGAAGGTAAATTGGTGATGAGCAGGGGCAAACTCACCATCTGCATGCAAAGATCTGAATGACACCCCCAAGGGATCTCTTTCAGTCATAGGCAACAACAGAAAAAGGTTGTCCGACCCAGAGAGGGAACACCTCTCCCATGGAAGAAGGGAACTGAAGGGTATAAGTTGTTAACAACCAGCCTATTGCTCCTTTCTTTCTGTGACTCAATAAAGAGGAGGCTGGAGGATGGGGAAAAGGAGCCCAAAGGTAGGAATCCCTTATACCATAAGTGCAGAAACAGATCTCAGGAACTCCATCCAACCTACACACGGACAAATGTTATGGTTTAAAAAAGTTAAAAAAGTTGTGTTAAGGAGCATATTGAAGAGCGCTGTGAATGTTGTACACCAAAATGTATACAGGAAATTAGAGAAGGGGAATGGAAAGGAGAGGGAGGTAAGAGTGTGAATACAAGGAGTGCACCACCTAAACAGAAATGTCAGCCTGGTAAAGCACATCCTAAAGTACGGGTTCACCTCTCACATCTGGATCATGGATAGAACACTAGTGGTAGTGGCCACCTCATGGAATGTGAGGGGCATGAACTCACCCCTAAAAAGGAAGAAAGTTCTAAACAGGTTAAAACAACTCAAAACACAGGGGCCTTTCTACATGAAGCTAGACTAACTAAGTCCAAAGCATGTAAACTGCATAGAGAATGGATAGGGTGGGAGACACACAGAACATCAGGGAAGACCAAACGGGGGGTATCACTATTGTGCCACAAAGGGATAAAGTGGACTCCACTGGAGCACAAGAGAGATGCAGAGGGAAGGTGGGCTATTGCAAAATGGCCACATCTACAGGACCAGTGATACTGGCAAACATCTATGCACCCAATAAGGACACCCCAGAATTTTTTGATACTGTCTCACACGCGCTCTTAGACATGGCAGCGGATGAGTCTGAGATAATCCTAGAGGGGGACTTTAACCTAGCTTTGGATTATGTAATGGATAGATCTAATTCCAGACCGGAGCCCCACCTTAAGTCCCACCAAACTTTGGTGAATTTGATGGCCCTGCATAAACTAATAGAGACATGGTGGATATTACACCCAGTGGAGAGGGATTATACTTATTTTTCTGAACCCAAAGCTATGTCCAGTAGACTGAACTACAGGTTCACTACCCCAAAACTGACCCCACAAGTAGAAGAGATAAGAATAGCCCCCTGTACATCTCTGACTATACACCCACAGTCATGACCAAAGGAATGATACCACAGGAGTCCAGATGTACGGCATGGAGACTGGACCCTTCTGTTACTGCAAGACCAAGAATTTCAGTTGCGCCTAGAATTCAAAACCAAAAACTTTTTTTAAACAACCCAGAAGGATCGGCTGCAGGATGCACGATATAGAAAGCCTTTAAGGCCACCATAAGGGAGACAATAATTAGCTTTGCCCCTTACTGCTGAAAGCAGAGGGATAAGGAGATACTGAGGCTAGAAATACAACTGAGCCAGAAAGAGGGTGATTATAAGAAAGACCCATTTAAACTAGCCAACATTAATTTGATATATGAAATTATAACCCTGAGAATTAAGCTAAACTGTCTGGCATCTAGAAAAGCAGAACTACAGATACACAGGATGAAACATAAATACTGGGCCCAGGGGGAGAAGGTGAGGAAACTCCTATCATATAGGCTCAAAAGGCAACTGGCAGAAAGGAACATACCACAGCTGAAGGACCCATAAGGTGTCCTGCACATGTCCCCTAAGCCCACAAACCAAGTAATGGTAAACGTTTACAAATCTCTGTATAGCACACATGTGACAGAGGACCCCCAAAAGTGTGCAGCTTTTCTGACAGGCTTGGACCTACCCCGACTTTCTGAGGTGGATAAGATGACCCTTGATGCACCATTCACTAAAGAAGACCTCAGCACAGCCATAAAACAAATGGTACTGCACAAGTCGCACAACGGGAAGGATGGATTCCTGGCAGACTTCTATAAAGCCATAAGAGAACCTATACTATCCCCAATGTTAAACATGCTCCATGAAGCACACCAGAGAGGGTCTCTGCCCACAACAATGAAAGAGGCAATTATAACAGTCCTCCCAAAAGAAGGCAAAGACCTAACCCTACCGGTCAGGCTACTGGCTGATATAGCTCATTAATGTGAATGCCAAGATCCTAGCCAAGGCCTTAGCGTCCAGACTAGAAAAAGTACTGCCTCTTCTGATACACCCCTCACAGGTGGGCTTTGTTAAAGGGAGGGCAAGTGCAGATCACTTAAGGGTGCTTATCACACTGATACAATCTGCATCATCTCTTCCCACTCCAGCAACCGCAGTAGCAGTGGATTTTGAAAAAAAACATTTGATTCCATGGAGTGGGAATTCCTACATGAAGTACTGCAGCATTGTAACTGTGGGGATAACTTCAGGTCATGGCTGAAAGCCCTGTATAATGGCCCCATGGCTAGACTCCGCACAAATGGCACCATCTTTGAACCATTCACCTTACACAGAGAAGCAAGGCAGGAATGCCCGTTCTCACCCATGCTTTTTGTATTGACTATGGAGCCTTTAGTGATAGCATTGAGGTCACATCAGGGAATACAGGGTTTGAAAGTGGGGGGAAAAGTTACCACACCATGTTGTATGCAGCCTGATCCTAACAAGAGACATCTCCAAAAGTGTACCCTTTGTATAGGAATTGCTAGACTCATTTACCAAAATATCAATCCTGTGGATAAACATGAACAAATCTGAGGTCCTTCCTCTCAATGACCTGACAGTTCTAAGCCTAGTAGTACACCCAGAGCTGGCATGGGCAAGGGGAGTTGTCAAATACCTGGGCATTAAGATGACTAAAGAGGTGTATGGCTTGGCAGGTAGGAATTTTAGCCTGCTAATTAACTCCCTACAAAAAGAAACAGGAAGATGGGGGCACCTCAGCCTGACAATGGCAGGGAAGAAAGCAACTACTAAGACAATTTTAGCCCAAAGGTCTTCTATATGCTATCACATCTACCACTAGAGATCCTCACCAAGTAGTTTTGAAAATTAGATGCCATTATAGGGAAGTTCTTGTGGGGGGAGACCACACTGAGATACTGTAGGGCAAAGCTTAGGGAATCTGGGGTCAGAGGCAGATGGAACCTGACACATTTTCAGCAATATACATATGCGTTTACAGTTGCAGTACTGTGCAGAATATTCCACTGGCATGCCCCAAACAACTCAGTCTGGGTTGAACATGAAACCAGAGTTCTACAAGAGCCCATCTCTCAGTATACCTGGGAGCGTCCCTCCCCCCAAAAGTCTCACACTTGGCTTACAATTAAAGCAGCCAATGCAGCATGGTGCAAAGTGGGGAGAACAACCAAAAAATAAACAAGGTGCTGTGTCAGCATGTGGTCTGAAAGCAAAACAAAATGGTGATATTAAATGCACACTGAAAATAGAAAATAAAGTTGTCAGGAAATATCGAAAAGGGAAAAGAGCAAAGTTAGTGAAAAAGGGAGGTAAAATAAGGGCTATATGTGGGGAAAGAAAAAAGGGGGAGGCTTTGGGAGAAGAAGTGATAAATATCAAGATAAAGAGAGAATCTGGAAAGCAAAAAGGTGATGATGGGAATGACAAGGCATAATAGCAGTGAATGAGCTAGAGAAGTCCCCAGCTGGGGACTAATTAACAGTGTCACAACCAAAACATGTCTGAATCCAGGGATTCATACTACATTCTGGAACAATCCTCAATGATGCATAGACAGGAAGCCTTTCATATAAAAATATTGGAAGGATAATAATATAAACAGTGTAAAAGATGTGCTTACCCCAGATGGCCAGCACTTAGAATCTTTCCAAAATCTTCAAGGGAAATATAACCTGCAAAAATCAGATTTTTGGAAGTATTTACAATTCAAGAATGTACAGTATTTTAGGCTTGGTCAAAGAAAAAATGCTTGTGTGTAATGTATGAACATACAATGAATGGGTGCATAAGGAGACTGTCTATACAACAATGGGTAAATACACCAGCAGGTCTGACAGGCTGCTTATAAAAGCTGTTATGAGATGTGGCCACTGACCCCATATAGCCAGCCAGAGTAAGATGAGGGAAAATGCTCAAGATAGAAATATCCAAAGAAGAGTAGATACAGTGTTGGGTACTATGAGGAAAGCATGTGGCAACCCATGTAGCTTACTCATAGAGAACAAAATACTTCACCTGTGGTACTGCACCCCAGTGCACCTGAAGTCTATGGGTCTTTTACAGCACAACAATTGCTGGAGATGTGGAATCCCAGGTGCAGACTTGTTGCACGTCCTTAGGGAGTGTGACCTCATCCGTCCTTTCCGGAGTAAGGTACTTGACTGCTGCTTGGAGATCCAACAAACCATGGTCCCAACCACACCCAAAATGCTGATCTTGGACATCGGGCAAACACACAACCCAATGACCCAGAATCAAAGACTCTGGCTAGTGCAGACCTCAGTTGAGGTCAAAAGACTGATCCTTAGTAGGAAGAGAGCAACCAAAATTTCAACATTCACTGAATGGCTAAAAGCAATGGAGACCCTAGCTACATATTCTTGAATGTCCCACTTTGCCACTCATACAACTCACAAATTCTTAGAGAGATGGAGCCCAATTTAAGGGTACATGGCAGACAAAGGAGATCCTGGCCATGACCTCCTTAGCAAGGATCTGCTCAAGCCCTCCTGAATGCCCCCCAGCACCTACTTACTTTCCCAATTCACACCCTGTATTAGGCCACACTGGTTTAATCCACGAGCTCAGTAAGGGCTCTCTCGGGAGGGCCCTTTACCATAAACCTCTTCCCTACCTCCAAGGTATCTCCTGATGAAATAATGGAATGCAATAACCCTCATCAAGTAGAAAATAGCAATAAATACAAATGTTCAGGACAGATGGGTCCTGTGTAGCAACTGTACAAACATTTTCAGACACCTACGTATTAAGAAATGTTCTCAGATGATGCTCTCAAGATTTATTTGTATGATGGAAAAAATATGTATTTTCAATAAAAAGATGAACTGCAAAAAAATGCAAATGACTGTATTGCAATTGTATTGCTTAGAAGCATTTTCCTGTAATTTGAAACACAGAAACATAGAATTTGACGGCAGATAAGGACCGCTTGGCCCACCTAGTCTGCCTATTTCCCTACTGATGGATAAGCTGCAGATTCTAGTTAATCAACAGCTTACTTCCTCCTACCCCCCACTAGAATTGCCTTATGCCTGTCCCATGCGTTCTTGAATTCTCCCACTGTTCCTGACTCCACAACCTCCTCAGGAAGGCTGTTCCATGCATCCACAACACTCTCTGTAAAAAAATACTTTCTAACATTACCTCTGAGCCATCCGCCCTCTATCTTCAAATTGTGCCCCCTTGTTTTTGCGCATCTCTTCTTCTGAAAGATACTACTCTCTTGTACTTTGTTAATTCCCTTGAGATACTTGAAAGTTTCTATCCATGTCCCCCCTCTCCCTTCTTTTCTCAAGGGTACACATATTAAGCTGCTTTAGTCTCTCCTTGTATGTCTTCTGGTGCAGACCCTGCACCATTTTGGTTGCCCTCCTCTGAACAGCCTCCACTCTATGTCTTTGCGGAGATGGGGTCTCCAGAATTGCAAACAGTACTCCAGATTGGGTCTCATTAACTGTCTGTACAGAGGGATAACAACTTCCTGTTTTCTACTGTCGATGCCTCTCCCTATGCTTATTTTGTTGTGCTTCTTTCCAAGGTACTGCGTTTTTGCAGATTGTATTTTATATTTGCACTGTAATCAACTCTTCTCCTTTCCCCAGGATGCATCTCAAAATGAGCTGATGCCAGCTGATTATGAGTTTCCTAATAAAACATTTGAAATAAAGAAATACATATTGTTACAATAGAATCTTGTTGCTATTACTAGAATCATATTGTCAGCATGGAATCACGTTGTTACTACTGTATAGAGTCATAGTGTTACAATGGAATCATGTTGTTACTACTGTTGAGTCATATTGTTACCATGGAATCATATTGTTACTACTGTGTAGAGTCATATTGTTATCATGGAATCATGTTGTTACTATTGCATGGAATTAGATTGTTACTATTCAATCATATTTAGTTCTACTACATGAACTATTAGTGTTTCTATGGAATCATGTTGTAGCCACTGGATAATTAAGCAATAAGGCATGACGGCATTGGTTGTACTAGGTTCACCCTACGGTTAGGGGCCCTGTAAGGCATGAGGAGAAGCCAAGTGCCTTCAGCGCCTGACCATGGGATAAACCTAGTACAACCAATGTCCCTGAAGTCCTTATTGCTTATATAAAATTGGTTGAGTGGCAACTTTTAAAAAACAAACACTCAGAAAGTTTTCGGACCCACATAAATTATAATAAAATGTTGCTAAATAATGTAAAATAGTCCCTCCACAGATGTTTTTCACCTGTCAGTCATCTGTCTTTCTTCATATTCAGTACACTGTGCGATTGTTTACAATGGAATGGACAAATTCAAATTTCTGCATTATTCCAGTAGTACAATGCCCCCCCCCCCACACACACACATGGAATGGTAACATGGAATACATGAATTCAAAACTCTTCAGAGTTCCACTGGCATACACACACACACATATACAGACACACCCACACATGGGCCTCAAGTGGAGCTAGAACCTTGATTTTATTGTTGCCAGGTAAGGAACAGGAAGTTATTTTAGGAAGCAATGGAAACTCTGAATAGTACTAGATTTTGTAAATCTGTGTATGTGCGTAAGAATGGGCTCTTGAGTGAAAATAACATTCAATTATTTACTTACTTTAGTTAATTTAATGGACTTTCATTCTGAGGGCCTAGTTGAAGGTTTCTATATATGAGTAAAGGTTGCAGCCTTGTTTATGATGGAGGTTAGGAGGCAAGTGGCGTATGAATTCTGTGAGTTGCCCAAGTTGGCAGGGACTTGTTTTTAGCCATTGGTAGTGCTCTCTTAAGGCAATGGCTAGAACCAAGTCTCAGCCAATCAGGACACAGGGATTTCCTTGCCCATTTCATATAATCAGATTGTTACCATGCAATCATGATTTTTCTGCTACATGAAGTGTGATTGTTACCATGGAATCATGCTGTAATTAATGTCTAAAATAAGATCATTACCATGGAATTATGTTGTTTCTACAGTATCGAGTATGATTTTTTTTCCGTGGAACTATGTTGTAACTGTTGTATAAATTACATTTTTACCATAGAACCTTGCTGTTACTACTGTGCATAATAAATATGGAATCATGTTTAGACTACTGAATAGAGTCAGAGTGTAACCATGGAATCATATTGTTGCTACTGTTTAGAGTAATTTTCTTACTATGGAATTATATTGATGTGTAAGCAATCAGTCACAACAGGATGTTAGTTGTCTGTGGTTACTGTACCCCATATGTTTAGTGAGGTATGAGGTGCTTGCGCCCAGCATAGTGCATTAAGCACAGAAAACTAGTGACTTGGAGTGTCTTATTGCACTTATCAAATGAGTCCCATGTTAAAAGACTTTATTAAACTTCCAAAAAATACATACAAAATACATATAAACACACAGAAAATACATTTTCAGTGTTTCAAAGCAAAAAAGTCCCTGTTGACATTTGTGCTACTATATGATGCTGTTGTAAGTAAGTTAATAGCTGTTTTATATATTCTTTTATTGTTCGCTTTCTTTACTGTTGCCGCTGTCTTAATATTGCAACTTACTGAGGGATTGAGACACAGACTGGATGCAGCTAAGTAAAAGACAATGGGGGATGCAACTGTTTAGGAGAGGAAGAAGTGGAGAGAATGCAAAGAAGATCTGGAAAAACTACAGTAGAAGTGTGGTCTCGGGTGTGGCAGCTGGGTTTCAATGCCAAAAAGTACAAAGTCATGCACATGGGGTGAGCAAACCTGGGGGCTGTGTATAAGATGAGGGGTACTTGCAATCACAAAGCAAGAGTTGGACTTTGGGGTAATCACATTTTATGATCTCAAGGTGGTAGAGTAGTGCAACAATGCAGTAGGCAAGGCTAGTGGGGTGCTAGGATGCATAGGGAGGGAGTTTCTAGCAGGAGAAGGGAGGTGGTGTTGCCACTGTATCACTCATTAGTGAGACCCCACTTAGAGTTCTGTGTCCAGTTCTGGTGACCGTACCTCTGCAAGGCCATTGACATGGTGGAAGTAGTCCAGAAGAGGGCTACCAAAATGGTGAGGGAGTTGCATGAGAAACTGTATGAGGAGAGGTAGTGAGAGCTCAACATGTACTCCCTTGGGGAGAGGAAAGCAAGAGGGGGAAATTTATTTATTTATTTATTTCAGGTTTGGATTAATACATTTGAGGATTTAGGTACTAATTCCCGTCGATGAATTTCCCGACGATCAAAATCCCGCCCCCTTATTCCCGACTACCACATCGCCTGAATGCTATAATTCCCGTTATTCAGATTCCCAACATCTAAGCACTGTCAGCCTCAGCCCCAGCCCTGCAATAGCGAAGTCTATCATGCTATACTCTTTTCTTCTTATTTTTCTTATTTTTTCCTCAGTTGCCCCCCACCCTTCCAAGGCCATCTCTGTAGACTGGGTTGCCAAACTGGGTGTACATGGTGGTTCCAGATGCTTTTCAGGTTGTACTGGACAGAGGACTTGGATGACCAGGAGGCATGACAGAGGAACGAATCAATGGCTGCATGTCCATCATTCATCTTCCAGCTATGTCACACTGAATGTCTTGGATGTAACCATAACCCTTTCTCTCCTTGAGTGATAATGCACTCCATTGGTTTGTCCATTTGGACAAATTCCGTGTGTAACTCTGATCACAACTCTTGCAAACTACCACTTTAAATGGAATTACACTTACGAACCTGGACTCATGCAAGAACACCATCATTCATTTAATTCGTTTAATTTGAATAAAAATATGTTGTTTAAAAAAGTTGTTTTAATTGGCTGCACTACATGGCTGCACTACAAGGAGATCTGTTTTCTCCATTTGAAGCACGGGCAGTGGGAAATTACGGTTCGGGATTTACTGCTTTCGGTATTGTTAATTTTCAGTATCTCGGTCTCGGGAATTTAGTCTGAGGGAAAACGGGCGGCGGGATTTAGTACAGATACCCATTTGAGCCCCCATGGCTCTTTAACAAAGGTTCCAAGTCAAATGAACACAAACAACACATTACAGTACATGTAATACAAAATATAAAATATGTCACATTTGGCAGAGTCATACTCACACAAAGTAATAGATGTAAGGTAGTAGTTACAAGTGCAATTGGAGGAATAACATCATGTCTCATTTATAAGGTAGAAGCTCAGATTCACAGTTTGGTTTCTAAGTGCTGGTAGAAAGGTTATAGCAGCCAGAGAAGGCTTTGTCCTGGGACAGGGTGCGAAGGGGGTAAAGTGGCAGGAATATTATGCGATTAGGTGAGATAGTTGCAAAGGTTTGATTGGGCTAGGAATAATCATAGCTCTTTTTTGAAAGGACCAATCTTTTAATGCTCCAAGAGGGAAGGGGGATGTCATTTACCCACTGAGGCCCAAGATATGATTGAGACTTATAAATAAGTATCTCACTGGGATAAAAAAGGTGCAGTAGGGCAGTTTATTTAAGAGAAGGAGGAGCATCAGAACACGGGGGCATGCAATGAAGCTTGAGGAGGGGAAGCTTAAGAGGTATGTAAGGAAATACTTCTTCACAGAAAGGATGGTGGACACCTTGAACAGCCTACACGAAGAGGTGGTGGGGGCAGAGACAGTGGCGAGCTTCAAGCATGTGTGGGATAGGCACCTGGACATAATAAGTAGAAGAAAGGGAGGGAGGGACACCTGGAACTAAATAAAGTCTGGGGTATAGCCATAGGCAGAGAAAGAGGGAAGACTAGATGGACCCAACTGTCCTTTTCTGCTGGCAAATGTTATGTTTCTATGTTTCTATAGAGAGAGATCAAGAATTCTGCATGCTGACTGCCGTGAGAGTAAATGAGAGATGAGCACCCTGCATGCAGCTGACTGAGCAGGATTGTGAGCAAAACCATTTGTTTTTTTAAATTGTTGCTCCAGTAACAGAATAGTGAAGTAAGTGGTCAAATGACTGAGTGGGGAGTGATTCAGTTACCGTGGGTCAAAGCAGGGAGTGAGTGAGGGGCAGGTCCAAATGGGAGCTGGGGCCAGGGACAGATCAAGCCAGAGCCAGGAACAATGCAGCAGCCATGGGGCATCTCTTGGTGCAGATATCAATGATTTAGAGACCTGCTCAAAAGGAGCTAAGAGAAAGAAAACAGTGATGGTGAGGGATGAAATGTTACAATACTTTCTAATAAATAGCCTGTTGCTGGTGAAGATGAGAGGTTGGGAGGTTATGTGTGTTAACATCGAGGGGCAAAAATATTGCAGTACACAATATTGCGGGACACTGGAACGTACAATGCACACCTTTAATGACACAACACAGTTGCACAACAGACTATGAACACACAGACCTATATACACACCACCACCCAAACCAGAATACGGAAGAGCAGCCCATGGCTAGTGAGCAGACAGGTAGTCCGGTGCCAGGGGGCACTCACTCGTGCAGCTGGAAATTATAAGCAATGCCCCTGAGGTAATTGTAGGTGTTCCTGCCACCATAGTCCATGACGATGGTGTTAATTTGCCTGAAGGTGTCCTTGTATTTGTTCTTGCCCACAGGGACATGCTGGGCAGAGACACACTGCTCAATCTTTGTGGCATTTAATCATTGTTCAGACTTCAGCACATCAATGAAATGACATGAAATGTATGCTTCAGTGTCCTGTGCTATGTTTCCACCTTGCGGCTTGTATTGCATGCTGCCAGCCTGCACTGTTCTGTCCTGCAATGTATTTGACAGCCTATATTTCTTTTGGCAATGTTTTGCCTGCAGTATTTTGTATTGCAATAGTTTTGCCCTTGATGTTAACACAGAACCGAAACATAATACATTTATTTTTTCTTACAGTTATGGCATGTTAGGGTCTTAAAGAGCTCCAGACAACATTAGAAAAATTTGAAAAACATGTGAGATGTAGAAACAATTCAGTTTATAGTTCATACAATTTCTATAAATCTATTCCTTACTTCTTTATTACCAATTTCAGTAGTATGAAAGAGGATTACTGTCCCTTTGGGTTTATCTGCTCTTTCTTCTTGCCTATACCTGACTTCACAATCCCCCTGTTTGTGGCATCATAATTATTTCCACAGTAACAGATTGTGATGTCATAAACAGAACTATGCTGTCAGGTGTAGGCAAGTAGCCAGAACAGACAGGGTAGCAATCATGTTTATATGCAAATGCGCTTAGTAATAAAGAGGTAAGGATGAGAATTACAGAAAAAAATATTAAATATAAACTAAATTGTATCTAATTATCAAGTTCAAGTTTGGTTTATTTGCTCAACTACAAGTTATTACAATACAAATAAAACACATAAATAATAAAAATATACCACGTCTACACAAAATGTAAATCAATCTCCTGAGACAGTGCCAGATGCTGTATAAATCAGTCTTTGTTACCATTTGAAAATAGAGCACTTCTTCGATTGTGCTGTTTGCAAATGACTTTTAGTTCATCAGAATCTTATACATGACAACTAATAAATCCAATAACCATGCCAAATAATGGGAAAATCACCAAAATGATGTCTAAATCCTGGAAAGGAACCTCCATGAGACCTACTGTCCACCACCAGAAACACACTATTTTGGGTGTTTCTATGGTAGAACCATCATTTGATCTCTTCATGTTAATAGAACTCCACCAATGCTATCTCCCACTGAATGCCTGTTATTTTGTTTTATTTCATTTTATCACTGTGTGCCATATCAATTATAATTTATGGCCACTTTAAGAACCCCAAAAAGAACTTGCATACTGGCAAATGCAGGAAAATTATTAGTACTGTTCCATTTTGCATGATTGGTAGTCTTTTCCCCCCATGCACACCTTATTAAGAAAATGTAATGGTACACACAGTATTAAGCCATGGATACCTCCTCTGCAGTTCAACAACAATTCTGGAATCCCCACAGCATAGCAGATAACAACCATTTAATTATTGAATCATGAGCATCTGTTCCATAATTGGTTAACTTGGACATAATTGGTAGGTTAATAGGCAAAACTTCTTCATATGACAGTTTTGGCTAGTTAGGTTTCCCATGTATAAAAAATAACTTTAAATAACAAATCCATATTGATAAAAACACTCTGGCACTGTTTTAATTGATAAAGCTGCTCAGGAGATTTTCATTAAATCCAGTCCTTAGAAAACATGCATTCCTACTTCATAATTCAAAATATTAAAATATCTTTAGACTTCCTGAAGAAACCTGCTGGAATCCATTTAAGTATTTCAAATCTTAAGTAAAGTTAAAATGCTCAAACAGATAAAAGCTTGAGAGGCTCATTTTACATCTAGGAGTCCAAACCAATTGCACACTAAAGTAAATGAAATATATTGCTCTTACACTCTAAAGAGCCTGCATATTTGTTAAAAAGGTTCATGCCTCAACTGTCTGCACACTTGAATTAAACTGGCACTCTTGTTTTTTCATTAAGTATTTTTAGGAGCATTTGAACACAGCATTGCAACCAATGTCCTCTAATACTCCCAAGACCGTTTTCCTTAAAAGAAACCACAGTCTTTACCATTTGAACGTTTGGCTCCAGATACACAACAAGCACTGTGGTACTCACCATTTACCTTTCAGTGTGCCACTGAGGTGAAAATGAACCTTTAACCCCAAAGGGAATTATTTCATACAACATTTGGCTCCTCAAACAGGAGTCCTAGTTCCAGATCAAATAGCACTTTTCCAATTTGTGCTTTAGTAGCCAAAAGCCATAGGGTGGGATATTCAGACTGCACCAGGCAGGGGTGCAAGCCTGGGCACAGCGCAACTGGGCTGCGCCAGGGCATGAACCAGGTGATATTCAACGGTGCTGCACCATGGCTCAGCACCATTGAATATTGCACTGAGGGCACATGCACTGTGCATGGTGCAGTGGCACTGGGCCAGTGCCAGTGGCAGAAGGGGAGCAGGGGGATTAGCCAGCACAAGTGCGGTTGCGCTAGGCGCATCAACCATGATATTCAGCACTGGGCATGCAAATGAGGTCATTATGCATGCAAGTTGCAAATGGGGCCATTTACATATCATTATGACCCCATTTGCATGTGGTGCGCCGATCCCCAGAGACATGCGCCTGGTGCCCTGCCAGGCTGCAGCCGTCAGGGACCGACGCCCTGCAGACCCATGGTGGTTCCCGCTCCCATTCGCCCGATCGCGGGTAGATATATTAAGAAGGTCACTGGAGGACCAGTGGTGAATCCCTCCTGTCGTCCAATTGCAGGCAGATGTATTAAGAAGGTCCCTGGTGGACCAGTGGTGAATCCCCCCCATCACCTGATCACAGGCATAAGTAAGAATAAGGTCCCTGGTGGACCTGTGAATACTTCTCCTTGCCTGATCACAGGCATACGGTCAGTGAAAGACCTTGGTGGTCCAGTGGAAACCCCCTCAACACCCAATCATGGTCGGTAATAGCACAAGAGACCCTGGTGGTCCAGTAGTACCACCCTCCCCACCAACCCACTGAGGTCCCCACCACCCAGCACCCCCCCCGTCATCAGCAGGTGGCAGCACCCTGCCCACATGCCACCTGGCTGCCCACCAAATTACAGTGTACAGTACTGTCTGTCGCCTATTGGTCCACTGCGTGGACTCATGGGCTTGCAGACCATACTGTCGACACTAACCCGATATGTGAATGGATGCGGTTCATTCACATATCAGGCCTAATAATACAGTATAGTCTGCACACCAGTGTCCATGCAGTGGACCAATCAGTGCTCTGAACAATGCTATGCTGACATTCAGCAAGGCGCGGCGGCATGCAGGCAGGGTGCAGCCACCCACCGATGATAGGGGGTGCTGGGTGGCGGGGACCTCAGTGGGTGGGTGGGGAGGAGGTACCACTGGACCACCAGGGACTCTTGTGCTATTACCACCCACGATTGGGCATTGGGGGTTTCACTGGACCAACAGGGTCTTTCACTGACCATATGCCTGTGATAGGTTGGGGGGGGACTCCACTGGTCCACGAGGGACCTTAACCATACTTATGTCCGCGATTGGGTGAGGGGGGATTCTCAGGTCCACCAGGGACCTTATTCTTACTTACCCCCATGATCGGACAAGGGGGGGGATTCACAGGTCCACCAGGGATCATCATAATACATATGCCCATGATCGGGCACGGGGGGTATCCACTGGACCACCAGGGTTTTAATTTGACAGTCTCCCACAATAGGGCGACGGGGTGGGGGAGCATAATGCTCCTGGGGCAGGGGGGCTTGGGGTCAGTGTTCTGGGTGTGCAGTTGGCTTTCCATGGCTGGCGCCTGCCGTATTGCACCCTGCAATATGGTGGCTCACCTGTGGGTGGCCTGGACTTGTTCCTGGTTTTACCAGGCACATCTTTGTGCCCCTTTGAGTGGCACAAGGCAGGTATGTGACAGCAAATGTACGCACATCCCAGGCTGAATATCTCGGGATGTGCTGCATATGCGGGCATGCTCCCACGCCACCGCGCTACATTACTATTGCGTCCCGGTGCGCTGGGTTGCACATCAACTGCCCCTTTGAATATCGCGCCAGGGCACATTGGTGGGTTGCACATGGGACAACCCTGTTGCACCATGCGCAACCCTTTTGGATATCCCACACTTAATAGATATGCTTGAACATCAATAAAATGCAAAAATTTGAAAATGCTGGTTCCCTAATTGTGAGCACTAAGCATATTAAAGTACAAAAAATGATATCAGTGTTACTGTCAAGAAAACTGATCTTGCATCTGAGGAAGTTACCTTTAGCCACGTTGAAACAGCATCCTTTCTGACCTGGAAAAATGGGAGTACCTTACTCCAACATACATTTATGGTCTCCTTTTTTAAATCAGGAGCTCTCCAACTAAAAATCATAACTCCCATTCCCAGGTGCTCCTTTCATTTTCAGTAATTTTTTATCTCTTGTCTCCTCTCTTAATCAATCTCCAGTTACTTCTCTTTTCACTGAACATTTTTAAATTATGAACACCTAAAGAAAAGGAAATGAAACACTCCACTGTGCACAGTAAATGTAAACATGTCAAGTGTAAGACAGGACTCCCAAGCCCCAAGCAAAGGTAGCATACCTTTTCAAAACAGTTTCAGGCATTTCGGTGCATACTGTACTGCCCGCAGGCCCTCACAGTTAGGATCCTCTTCCCAAAGGACCTCCACAAACAGCCTCCACACAGTCTCCAGCTGCTTTCTTTGAATCCAGATCATTCTCCTGCCACAAATCCAACCCAGCAGTTCACTGGTCTGCAGGAAACATGCCAATTTAATTATAAAATCCAACGCTTCAGGTACACCATCCAAATGCCGGTTACTGGCAAGAAACTTCAAAATTGTATCACTGGAGGATATAAAGCAACACTGGTTTCATTTATCAGCTCAAAAAAAGCCTAAGAGCAAGTGTAATAAAACCTATTATAAAAAGGCTCTCAGAAATGCTGCAATCTGATTGGCTGTTAGGATTCCAACAGCCTTACATTAATCCATGTTATACTGTCATGTACAGCCTGATCACCATGGCACATGGATTCTTCCTGTCAGCATTCCATCCTCTAGCACTGCTGAATGTGTGGAATGATGCATTCTGATTTTGAACCAGCATTCTTAAACTGTTGGTGGAAGAACTATTTTATTAAAAATCTCCCTCTAAATGAGGAAAACATTCAAAAAGTATACTTTTAACACATTTCTTTTGGAACCATTTTTTATAATAGCAATAAGGCACTCCCAGGAGTTAGATTAACAGTCAGTTAATCACCCCCTAGGGGCAATATGGCACTCGGCTGTGCCTCGTGCCACATTACACCCCTAGGGGGTGATTAACAGACTGTTAATCTAACCCCTGTTGCTCCTTATTGCTTAAAAAATGCCACTTCGTGTTGGGAGTCATTGGGAGCAGAGCAGCATTGCGGCCATCTTACTGCTCTGCCTCCTCTCCCTCAAGGGGTCCTGAAGATTTGTTTTTCTAGCCTGATTGGCCAGGAAAATCTTTGGTGGTCTTACATTAGAAAGAAACTACTCTCTGTATCTAATTATACAATGGCAAGAAAAATTCTAACAACCTGATTGGCTGATGATCACTTGAGACAGTGATGTTATTACATGATAACATCACTGTATCAAGGTCAGACACAAAGATGACCACAGCTCAGTAAAAGATATCCCTCCCTGCTGTCCTGCCCTGAAGCTGGCACAGCTTTACATTCCCTGCCCCCAAGTAGACAAACTAAGAAATGGCTGTTCCACAGTTTAAAAACCCAGACATACAACCCCATAACTCTCACAATCTATTTTATGATCATGTGTCCAAAAACAAAAATTACAAAAAGTCATAACAGCAGCATCTCTGTCCCCTACTATTAATGAAGAGCAGCCATTGCAGTGCAGGCACAGAACAGCGCTGCACTCCCTTCAGTCAGTCATCGTGCAGACAAGCATTCCCCAAGATAAAAAACACCCCAAAAAAGTAAAGTACATAAGAAGTTTAAGAAAGCCATACTTATAATCAGCTTCTCATCCACAACAAGCCATTGTACTACCACTCGCCGATCGGCTCCTGCTCACTACTTGCACTCACCGATCAGCTGACACTCCATCAGTTACTTAACGAGATCCATACTAAAACTTCCCATTGGCAACACAACAGCATAACAAAACAAAATAAAGAAATAAAAATGTAACACTGTAGGGTGGGAGGCAGCATATACAATGGCAGTCTTACACAGAGACAAACACAGACCTGTATACCAGGAGAGAAGGAAACCACCAGGCAGCGAAACAAAATGTGTGCTTCAACCACCCGAGGCATGACATTATTACACAATAACACACACCCTATTGTGCCTTATTGCTTAAATATTTAATTATTTCAAAGTTGTCACAATGGTGTCAGAAGCTCTTTAGTTAAGGCTTGTCGCCTTACAAACATGGCTACCAGAAATCTTTTTTTGTTCTGGGAGAAATGGATAAAGGTATGTAGGTACATTGCATCCTGGTTGCAGAAAAAATTCCCAACCAAATGATTGTCTACCCACAAGGCAATGGGTTTCAAACCCCTTCGGCCAATCAGGATGCAGCATTTTTTCTGTGCAGCATTTTATAATACTGAATAGTCATATTGTGGCCTATTCACGAAGGTGCGGAGTGGACTATGCGCCGTGCAACTTGGGTGCATAACTCACTCTGTACCTTCTAAATATTGTTTCGTGGATAGTGGAATGGTTCTCTTCCAGGTTCTTCCGCCCCCAATCTAGGCTTTAAAATGCAAGAAAAAAAATAGGAAATGTTGGGGGCCCTTTGAAGTAAACACTTGTCGCTCAAGTTATTGTTCTTCAATCTTTGTTTTTATTTCTCATCCCCCTATGTTTCGCTCAACTTGGAGCTTGTTCATGGGGTTTATTCTTTGTTACACATCATTCAATAAAGATTATTGCTTGTGCACCCTTGTATATATTCTTAATTATTCACTGGGTTAATTTATTTGTACTTGTCTAGATCCTAAGTTACATCCTTATATATTACTTAAAACTTCTTGTCTTTCTTGTAAAGAATAATTTTGGGCCTTAAAGGAGACTGTGAGCTTCTTAGAGTGGTATTAGTGTTCTTTGTAGTTCTTACTCATTCTGGCTCAAGTTTCTCCTTTTTGGTTAAGTTTCTCTGCGTGTAAGCACTGAAGGCCAACAAATCTGAGTGAAGAGTGTTTACTTCAAAGGGCACCCCAACATTTCCTATAATTTTTCCCACTCCATACCTGCCCGGCCACTGCAAGCATTCATAGACCACATATTCCCCCCCCCCCCATGCACCCGGTCCCCGGCTGTTTGCGGGCTCACGACGGGGTGGGCCTGGGGTGGTGCGGAGGGTGAGCAAGCTCTCCACGCATTCACTACTGTGAGGAGTACTGTGCATGGGGGCTGCCGGCTCCATGTTTAAATGGCAACCATAAACCACTGGTGCTGGTTATGCACCCCCCTAGGGGAGCTGCCACTGGGTGCAGTGGACACATCAGGGGGCAACAGCCCCCTCAATATTGTTGGCCCTGCCATTGGGCACACCGGGAGGTCAGGAATCAGGCAGCAGGGTACTCCCTACAATGGCACTGGGCGGCTGACTGCATGGCCGGCGGCAACATGGAGCCCCATGGGTGCAAGGGCTCCACTGCGTGTCCCTGCCAGGGCAGCCGATTGGCTGCCTGCCCAGATCCAGCACTCTGCACCCACCTGCCCCCACATGGACCTGCACACTGAGAGGGCAGGGCCACATATGGGAGGCGGGCAGGGGTTGGTGTTTGTGAACACGGCCCCTACTCAGAAATCCCATGGGTGTTGAGCTTTGTGCCTGGCTCCACACCTTCAGGGTGCAGTTTTGTGAATTGGGCTCATTTTTACCATGTAGTCATGTTTATACTGCTATACAAATTCATATTGTTACAAAGGAATCATGTTGTTAGAGCTGTATAAAATCAGATTGTTACTATGGAATCTGGTTGTTTGTACAGTATGGAGTTTGATTGTTACCATGGAGTCATACTGACACTACTAGATGAATTATTTTGTTACCACGGAGTCATGTTTTTACTGCTGTATAGATACACGTTACAATGGAATCATGTTGTTATTATTGTATGAAATCAGATTGTTACTGAGAAATCACGTTATTCCTTCTGTATGAAGTTTGAGTGTTACCATGGAATCATGTTGTTACTACTATTTAGAATAATATTGCTACTATGGAATCATGCTGTTACTACTGTATAAAGTGAGATTCTTACCATGAAATCATGTTGTTACTACTGAGTCAGACTGTTTGCATTAAAACATTAAGCTGTTATTACTGTATAGAGTTAGAGGTTTATCATGGAATCACGTTATAGTGTATAATAGAGCATTATTCTGTATATAATTCCATCCCTTTCAAAATGTTGTTGTACCACAGTTCAAAGGTCATGGAAAGTGATTGTACCCTTCTGTGGTACAATAGCATTCTGGAACCTCTAGACACTGCACCAATCAGTTTCATTCTGTAAGCCAAAGAACTGCTGTGTGTACAGTTCACATAATGCACAATTCACATACTATACACTATAAAAATACAAGCAATGTACTCTTCCACCTCTAGGTTCTGATACCCACAGACCTCTGAAGCTTCACTCTCAAAGTCAGAAGAAATCAGAACCCCTCTGTGGCAAAACACGCTGGTTGTACATAGTTGCCCGTCCACTATTCTCTATATTACTATGCTGCAAATCATATTGTTACTATGGTTTAAATGTTGCCCTTCTTTAATGTCCTGTCTATTAATGTATCATTCTTATGTTCTTAGAAATGTAGAAGCGTGTTATTAAACACATACCGTAGCCTTTCCTTATTTGTAATTTAAAGAGATTTTCCAGTTTATAGCACCATATTCATAGCTTACATCAACAAAACTCAAGTTATATAAAATCCCCCTTCCTTTTTAAATTTAGAACCTTTTCTTCTGTATTATTGAAACCATTTTCATTAAAACTGGGTCTTTTTTCCTTTAGACTTCATCCATTCTCATTACTCCTACCTGTTGTGATGTCATGACCCTCTGTTGATGACATCTCAACCTGTTGCCACATATATCATTCTGGTGTCAAAAGCAGTGAATTATGGCTTTGAAGCAGGAAAAGCATCAGGAACATATAATGTCTAAAGGGGCCAAGAGCCTGTTTTCAGGCAGGTGGCTTCATTGATAAATAATGGCATGCCCAGAAATTCCACTCTTTGGTAAATCTTATAAGACTTTACACTTACTAATGCTAGATAGATAGATACTTACATAGAATTGGTCAGCAGATAAGAACTGCATGGCCCATGCAGTTTGCTCATTTCTCCTACCTTTTACTTACGCTGTAGACTATAGCTGATCTGTGCTTTCCCGTCCTTTCCTGTTTCTATCATTCCCTTGTGTCTGCCCCATGCATGTTTGAATTCCAACATCATTTTTTCTCTCACCACCCCTGCGGGGAGGCTATTCAAAGTTTCCATCACCCTTTCTGTAAAGAAGTACTTCCACACATTACCCCTGATTCTACCTCCCTTAAACTTCATATCATGTCCCCCAGTTTTTGTCCATCCTCTTTTCTGAAAGATGCCTCCCTTGTTCCTTATTTATCCCCTTAAGGTATGTGAATGTCTCTATCATGTCCCCCCCTTCCCCATCTCCAGAGAATACATATGGAGGTCTTTCAGCCTCTCCCCATATGAATTCTGGTGCAGCCCCTGTACCATTTTTGTAGCCCTTCTTTGAACAACCTCTGCTCTGTCTATGTTCTTTTTGAGATGCGGCCTCTAAAACTGAACACTGTACTCCAGATGAGGTCTTACTAATGATTTGTATAGTGGCAGCACTATCTCCCTTTCTCTGCAAGTGATGCCTCTCCCTATGAACCCCAACATCCCACTGGCCCTTCTAGCCACCATCTTACACTGTCCAGCCACCTTAGGTCCTCACATATAATCACTCCTAGATCACTGTCCTGTTTGTTGGCTGACTGTCCCCCCACACTGAGTACTCTTCTTTTGGGCTCCTGTGTCCTAAGTGCATAATTTTGCACTTTTTCACATTGAACCTCAAGCTGCTATACATTTAGCCATGGTAATAGTAATGTTTTTGCAGAAACATGGAAAATCACTCTAAGATAGATATTTGTTACCTTTTAGGATGATGGATACAGTTTCTTAAGAAGTTGTAAATGTTTAGACTTTCTGTTGTTGCTAAAAATACTGTTTTTCATCTTTTGAAAGAAGTTTTTCAAAGAAATGTATTTATTTAAACATTGGTTACTGGGAAAGGCATGCTGAGCCAAGGTTGATATCCAGGAGTGACTCGGCAGAGGGGAGTACAGCAGGAATAAAGCTACAAAACATCAGAATGCAGTTACATAGGCAACATTACAGATGCATGAGCAATGTGGTGAACAAGTATAGTAACAGCATTGGTCAATGCAATGATATGTGGGCAACCGTGAGCAAATACAACAAAGTGTGCAGCATCTTTTGGGGTAGGTGGCAGTGCTAGTGGGGTCCAGAAACAAACTTTGGGTGGAGTCACAAATAGCCTTGGTTAAAGGGGAGGTCCGAGTAGGTGGGGGGGGTCAGAAGAAGGAGAACGAAAAGTCAATAAGGTAGTTAACAGGGACAGGAGAATGCAGGAAGATGCCATAGCTGGTGTCTAAAGGCAAGGATTGAGGGGGAGAGGTAGAGGGGAGAGCAGAGCAGGCTCCAGAGTGAAGTGAGGTAGTAGGAGAAAGCTGATTGTCCAGCAAGGGATTTAGAGTGAGGAGTGGAGAAGAGATAGGAATCCCTGGAGTGGAGAACATAAGAAGAGTAGAGGAGGGGGGAGATGAGTGCAAAAAGGTAGGAGGGAAGAAACCCAGGCCAGTATTTAGCAATGAAAGGGGGACAGTGGGACTCGCAATGGGACAGCCTGTGTCATCCATTGAATCAATTAACCTGATCTGCAGAATGGTGCAATACGTCACAGACATAGCACACTAAAATGTGTTCAATGTTATCAGAACGATTTAGTAAATATCTGTTTCTTCAGTTATTGCTGAAGTCTGGATGAGTACTGTAGTCACCAAATGATGGTATCAGTTAGCCCTGGCCTTTATGTTCAGAAACATCTGGCAGTTACTTAATCCTGTAGAAAATGATGGGATTCTGCAGATCCTAGTGGCTAGGATACCTCTACAGAATTAGAGAAATTACAATTGAAAAATAGAGATAAAAGACAGACAGACAGACAGACAGAAAGACAGATTGATTACAAAGATGTATATCTTGTGGTTGGTGTTGCAACATGTTCTCTGATTTTTTTGTGTAAATCCTAACTTCCCCCTTATTTGCTTGGTTTGGTTCCCAGGATCCTTGGGGGTCCCAATTCTCCTTAACCTGTACCTCTCAAAGAAGGCTCGCCTGGGTTTTGTGGGTTGCAGAAAACCCAGAAAGGGTTTAAATGAATAGCATAATGCCACCTCCTGTGAAAGAAATAGGGGGTACATAAGGGACATATAGTCAGGAATATCCTCCCCCAGGAAATAATTGGATCTCCCTCACACACAACAGTATGTCCCAACAACAACCACTGTGGTACTATAAAGGAATTGCTAATATGCCTAAATAAAATGCAATTAACAACAATTTATTTAAGAGGGAGTGGAGGAACCGATCAACGGAACACAAGAAACTGGGAAGCAATGAGGTAGCAGTAAAACTTTGCTCTAAATAACAGTCCCACAAGTCCCCCTCTGCTCAAGATTCCCCAGGGCCCATGCACCTGACATCGCCCCCAAAGGCCTTGTGGGAGAACTCTTCTCTAAGATGCAGTGGGCACCAAACCAAGCTGGGGTCAGGGGCTAACAGAGTTGAGGCCTGTCGGCATACAATTGGCAAGCAATGTGAGAAGGCAGTAAGGAGGGCTGGAGGGATACTGGAATGCATAGGAAAAGGCATCGACAGTAGAAAACAGGAAGTTGTTATCCCTCTGTACAGACACTTGGCGAGACCCCATCTGGAGTACTGTGTGCAATTCTGGAGACCCCATCTCTGCAAAGACATAGACAGAGTGGAGTCTGTTCAGAGGACGGCAACCAAAATAGTGCAAGGTCTGTACCAGAAGACATATGAGGAGAGACTAAAGCAGCTTAATATGTATACCCTTGAGGAAAGGAGGGAGAAGGGGGTCATGATAGAAACTTTGAAGTATCTCATGGGAATTAACAAAGTACAAGAGGGTAGCATCTTTCAGAAGAAGAAATGTGCAAGAACAAGGGGGCACAATTTGAAGATAGAGGGGGATGGCCTAGAGGTAATGTTAGAAAGTATCTTTTTCCCAGAGAGGGTTGTGGATGCATGGAACAGCCTTCCTGAGGAGGTTGTGGAATCAGAAACAGTGTGGGAATTCAAGAATGCATGGGACAGGCATAAGACAATTCTAGTGTGGGATAGAAGGAAGTAAGTTATTGATTAACTAGAATCTGCAGCTTATCCATCAGTAGGGAAATGGGCAGACTAGGCGGATCAAGATGTCCTTATCTGCCATCAAATTCTATGTTTCTATGTTTCTATGTTACAATCAGGAACTGTTGCAAACAACTCAGTGAATTAGATCACTTTTCCCAAGGTTTCTTCTGCTTAATCAAAGATCAAGAAAATGGCTGAGTGCTTGAGCGATGAGGTACTTACAGTTTTGTTGGTCTTTTGAAAGTATTCACTGGAAAAAATGAAATGACTTGGCAGGGTCGAGTTCAGCAGCAGGCACTCTGTGGTATCAAGGAGAATGCAGGCTTTCTGGCTGAATCTACAGCTCCTCTAGGGGCACTTCAATGTCTGCTCCTGAGTCGTGAAGTGCCCAACTGGGATTGTACCTTTTCTCTCTCTTTCTCTGGGTCTGTGGCTAGTAACCCATACCTCTGGCCCAGTGGCATACAAAATGCTTCACTCTAGACCACCCACTACACCACAAGAGGGCAATTGAGTTTCTCCATTAAAATAGCACAGTCAAAAGGAGCAACAAGGCTATAGCGCACCTAAAGGCTGTACTTGACAGGTTAGAATAGACAAGGGCCTCAGGATCTATCATTCTACTGGGGTCAGAAATCTTCCCTCTGGGTAACAGTGATGCAGAAAATGGTTCTGCTAAAAATGTAAACAGCATGCTATACTAAAAAAAGACAAAGAACCTCAGCACATAAGTACTGAGGATCACCCAAAAAGATCATTGGCAACAAAGACAGCTTTTAAAGAAATATAAAGTTATACATACCGCTACAGTGCAAAGCATAATGGAATATATACTCAAATTACCATTAAAATTTGATTGGTTTAGTATTAAGCAAGACTGCACAGTGCCAAAGGGTCTCTCATAGAATCTACAAAGAGTGAGAACAGAAGACATAGGGCTGGATTCTCAAAGTGCCTGCTAGATCTGTGCAAGCTGTGGCCAACAGCAGTTTGCAACAATCACTGGTGCACCCGGGACCCTGCGCCCAATTCTTCAGTGAGAGGGGTCCTGGCACCAAACTCCCACAGCTTGAAGCAAGCACTCCTATGTGTCAAAGGAATGGCTCAGGGGTGGGGAATGCCGAAAGCTGTGGGACAGCCCTGCAGCAATGCCACCACCATCAGCAGTGTTGCCCTCAGTACAGGACTAATCATCTGCTGCACTATTCCAGCTCCACAGCTGGCACCCCTGGTTGGCATTACAGTGTGAGTCTCTGCCTACCCCCACAGCAGTGCATGCAGAGTGCAACGCATGCCCTGCAACTGACTCTGGCATGAGATAGGGCACACCTCCCCTACATAACCCCATGCAGCTAGCAGTGCAGCTGGCCCATCATTCATGTCCATCAGCAGTCCTTCACCATCAGTACAGGTGGGCAACACTGCTGTAAGTGGGCCCTTGGTTCCCAGATAGCCTCCTGGTACTTCAATGCCACCCACTCCATCATCTCTGGCACCATGGCTTGCATCCACCAGGGATGGCCATATTGGGAACCATGGGAGTGGAGTGGTACTATGTTCCAAGTGGCATGCATACAGGCATGGTATGGGTGGCAGGTGCAGACAGGAAGGGCAGCTGCACCTCAGAGACACCTGGTACCTCATGCCTGGATGCAGTGGCTTGTGCCAGGTGTCCTGACACAAACCAGTACAGACCCTTTCGAGTCCTGCCAAAGCACCATGCAAGTACTGGTGTCAGCTATGGTGCAGTGCCTGACACATCTCTCCAAGGGATACCGTTCATTGCCAGACCACCTGGCTCACCAACAGTATAGCTGTCAGCACCCCTGTATGACTATGGGATTCTGCCACTGCCATTCTCTAGGGGGTCGGCAGGCAAGACCTGTAATGGCACATAGGACACTAGACTAGCTTAGGGCTGGTGTAACCATAGGCAGGTGCTGTGGATATTTGCAACCTTGTAGAATCCCCAAGGGATATGACAGCCATTTCCCAGTGCAAATCTCTATGCACCATGGTACACCCCATTGTTTGGTACTGGACTGGCACAGTGGCAGTCCACCACAGCCCTGTTGGCACAGAACCAGTTGGGAACTAGGGCACCAAACCCCAGGACAGCTTGCATTTAAGAATCAAGATTACCACAACTTTTGACAGAAAGTGCCCCTTATACTAATTCTTTCTGATGCAAGCACCTTGCTTTAATTGCAGAGTTTTAAGAATCTGCCCCACTGACACCAGTTTCCTCTTTTCCAAGATTCATCAATGTGCCAGCTCTATATCAACTCAGGGGAAAACAAACTAGCCTAATGTGCTCTTAACTGTTTGAGTCATGGTGGTCCAAAATAAGAAAGGAAGCTAAAATGACATTGACCTTCAGCACTAAAGCACTGAGGGAGTGGTTACCCTTAAAGGATATTGACAACAAATCTTGGTCTCAAAGAAATACAAAATTGCAAATACCCCCATAGTGCAAAGCATCATGGGATATATATGCAAGTCATGCAAATAGAAGGCACTTTAAACACCAAAATTCTTTACAGGGTGCACCTCCATGCATACAAGATTCCATAATAGTCTGGTCAGAATGGACTCTGTACAGCGAATGGACTCCGGACAGCTGACTGAGAACTGACCCACATTTCTAAAGAAAAGTCCTTGTTAAGGTTCCACCTCAGCCAGCCCCCTAACAGTTTTTGCATTTGTGTCTCTAGGTCTCCAAGCACTGCCCCTCTCCCCCATTGCTAACAGCTGCAAAAGCACACTGTCCAATTAATTACTCCTTTATCTCCTAGAGTCTGAGAGAGGTGGCATTCCTACTTGCTATGAAATGGCAGGCCTAGAAGTGACATAACTTAACCTCACTTTCTTGTATATATTTTTCTAGATTACATTGATTCATGGAAAGTTAACCCATTGTTTCTATTGCACCTGGGTATGATCTCTCCAGAGAGTTTAACTACATTAATACCAACATAAAGTGTCCTTCTTAACAAACTTGTGTTTGTCCATGTATTCCGTCCTCACAGTAGTTTGGAAAGGCATTATAAGAGTCTATTAAGGTAAGCCCTAGAGGCCGGCCTAGTGGCACTGAGGGTTGAGGCACTGGATAACATACCTTGTGCCATATCCTCGACCAGGTTTCGGGAATGTGCCTGGGTTGTCAGAGGCTGGTGGGGGAGGAAGAGGATATGCGCAGGCTGCCGGCTGGCAGCTCTCTGCCTCAGGAGGGAGTTCTCCATCTCCTCGGAGCATGGCCGCACCCAGGTGGAGGCGTCGCTCCAAGGATTGCTGGCACTAGGCCAAGGGAGGGTGGAAGAGACTGGCACTGGGGGTACAGTGTGCATGTGCACCTCCATGCACATGCGCCACTGCTTCTGGGGTCACTCAGGGAGAAAACGGAGGGTAATGCCGGGGCCACCCAAGGATGAAGCCTCTGGGTCAGGCTCAGGGATTCTGCTGAGGTGCGCATGTCACTACAAGCCCCTGAAAGACCTTGAACTTTGGTAGGTTGGTGGATGACCGGAAGACCTGCAGTAGGAGGATAAACACAACTGTAAGGGAAAAAAAAAGGTAAGCCCTAGAAATGGGAGGGGAGTTTACAGTGGCATGTCTTTTGTGTCCAGCTTGCACTCCCTCTCTATCTCACACTATGCAACACAATAAATATAAGACTGTCTCTTCCATTTGTCTGTTTGTAGCATTGCCTTTTACTGTTTAGGAGCTGTTTGGAACTTCAAGGATGATGACGTTGAAACCTCCAACAAACATGAATCATTTCCCCAAAGTACGAGGCCATGTGACCAGCAGACACTTACTGCCTTATTGTGCTGAAGTCTTTTTGTACTACAGTACTTCTTTAAGAAACCTGTTGTGTCGAGTGAGAAAGAATCAATCAAACCTGTCTTGTGGTATACGACATTTAGAATTTCAAGTCAGGTTGAAATTTCATTTTGCAATATATCAGTGTTTATAAACTTAAAGGTATGGCCCCTGGAAATAAAAACCTCAAGCCATGAAACACACAGGCAGTTTAGATCAATGGGACATAGAGAAATATTTGGTTTAGATGTAGTATGGAGCTCAAAAGCAATGTACTTGCTTTGTCTTGTGTCTAGCAGTGAAGGTAAATCAATTACTTCACAAAGCTGTGCAGTGAGAACCACTTCTTTTACTTCAGCAGACTGATTTCTCTTAAATTATTGTGCCATACTGTTTGCTAGAGGACTAGTAAAGACAAAGTATATCACAGAATAGTGCACTGTTCTAGATTTTGTAAAGCAGGCCAGACAAACGAGAAAAGAATAGTGGTCATCATTTTTTTCTCGTGATCATTCTGCCACAAAATTTCATCTGCTCATCTTCTACAAAGTGAACTCTTGACTCGAAACTGCTGAGCTATCACAGGACATCCCCAAGATATTCCCTCACAATGCCACTGTGACTTCCCCTAATGAGAGGGTCCCATCCTCTTCTTTCTCCAGGTTCTAACACATGGTGTAAAACCTTCAAGGTCAGTACTGGACCTTTTCTTCCTTAGAAGATTCTTGATTCTTCCTTTCAAGTATGGCAAAACCATTAAAATACCTTTTTTTTGGCTTCCTTCTTCCTTGACACAAAGTGAAATCTCAACTGATTGGCATTCAACAAATGTGATGGCAATATTTAACAAACTCTGGCTAGAGCTGACACAGCTGCAACCATACTCGAAGAGCTCATGGTGAAACAATTTGCCATGCCCAAGATGTTCGCAGTACAGTCATGCATGCGCAGCTATTTGGACATGCGCACTAAACATTGGTGGCCATCTTGAGCATAGTGTGCAACCAGAAACTGAAATAGTGCACCTGCAGGGAGGGGGGAGTGAGTGGACTGTTTTGGAGTTGCGGAGTGATCATACTGCAACTTCAAAGCATTTCCATTCTTCATTGTCCATCTTGTGGCTCATTTTTAAAGCTACCACAAGACAGCTGCAGTCTCCACCCACTGCAGCTGAAAAAAGGGGAACAAAATGGATTGTAAAAACTATAGGCTGATAAGTTTTACCTCAGTAACCAGTAAGCTCCTTGAATCTGTTATTAAAGATTATTTAATTAACCAGTTACACAAAGAACATCTAGTGGACACTGAATAACATGTTTTTTACTGCAGGAGATCATGTATAACTAATTTCACTTGTTTCTACAGAAAATCTCACAAGCCTTGGATAATGGGAAACTGACTGTATTTATCTAGACTTTTAAAAAGCTGCTGACTCTATTCCACACGGGGCTATTAATCAGAAAATGGTAAATCTAAACTTTAAGCCTTGTGTGATAAGATGGCTATATATATATACAGTATATATGTGTATATATATATATATATATATATATATGGATGGGCTGGCAGTATAGCCTAGAGGTTAGAGGAACGAGGTGTGAATGAGCTTGGTACATCCAGCAGACTAGACCCGAGTTTGATTCTCACAACCTCCACTTGCATACTGTGTAACTCTGAGCAAGTCACTTACCTGCCCGGTGCTCCCAGGTCACCCCTGAAAACACGCACTTGTGCCTAGTGGGCCTTACCCGGTTACCAAAGACTAAAATAAAATAAATAAAAAAATAAAAAAAAGATGGCTGTGTAATAGAACTAAAAGGGTATGCATAAATGGTTACTATACAAAATTTGGTAACATGACTAGCGATGTACCACCGGGATCTGTTCTGGGTCCAATTTTAATTCAAATCTTTATTTCTGATATGTGCAGTCATGTGGACTAGTTAATATGCAGATGTTACAAAGTTGGCTGGAGCTGTCAGCACAACAAAAGATATGAAGTCAATCCAGGCAGATTTCAATACAATACAAAAATGGGCTGGCACATGGAGAATAATATTCAACTCTGATAAGCATTGTGCATTGCATATGGGTAATCAACAAAGTAAACAGTCATATAAATTGGGCAATAAGGTCATTAAGGAGGTAATACATGAACGGGATCTGGGTGTTACTGTAAATAATAAATTCATGTCAACAGATCATTGTACTACTCTAATATCTAAAGCTAATCCTACATTATGGAAATCAGAAGACATTTCTTAAGTAGAAGAGACAAAGTAATTATGCCAATTTATAGAGCATATGCGAGGCCTATCTTAGATTAATGAAGTCAAATTTGGTACCCTCTATACAGCGGGGATATAGATAAAATGGAGAGGATACAACACTGAGCCAGCAAGTTAGTACATAACTTCAAAAATTTAAGTTCACTGGATTGTCTTATACACCTCAGTTTAATGTCCCTGGAAACAAGAAGGAAAAGAGGTTACCTATTACTGTGCTATGATATAATACAGGACATGTATTTGATTAATGAGCTTGGCCTACAATTTAAAAACATTAATCGGTTCTATGTGATAACAGCGAAAGTTTAAAGGCGATCGCCGTTATTGTGAAGTCAAAGTGGCGAAAACATTTTTCCGCACTCACACTCTGGTGCATGGCAAAATGGTGCCAGGGACTTAGTATTTTTATGTTTTCTGTGGGGGGCTTCCCACATCCCCCTACTAAAGGATTCTCAGCTCCAAGGGGGTGCATGTTGGGGGGAAAAACAGTAAAGGTTCGGGCTGGGCACAACAAAAACCACTAGTGCCCAGACCCGAACCCAGTACCCTGCAGACCAACGCCGGCAACCCACTCACCATGCCACAGGGTCAGCGCAGCAACCCACCATGGCACCACCCCTCACATCCCCTCCCGCCCTTCGCTGTACATGCCCGCTCCAACTCCACCCCCCCATCTGTTACTATACTCACTCACCACCTATCTGGCTGTCCTACTGTCCTGTGACCGTCCCTATAATGCGCTGGGGAAAGGGTCCACTGGGGAAGGGGTCACAGTTATTGTAGGCACCCTTTCCCCAGTGCCAATATCATGGGATACCCGATAATCTAGACACCAGGGTCATACTGTACCTCTCAAACCAAAGATGTTTCATTCTAATAATCCCATCTCTAAATCTGGTGATCCTCACTCTTTGGATAACTACAGACCTATATCCATCCTCCCTCATCTATGCCATCTCCTTAAGAGGACTGTTCACCAACAACTATCTGAGTACATAGCTAAATATAACCTTCTATGTGGCCAACAGCATGGCTTCCATTGGCTTCTCAGTACTACGACTGCTCTGGCTCTTTTTACTAATCACATCCTCTCCAACATGGACCGTGGACATGCCACGGGTGCCGTCTTTGTTGACCTAGCAAACGTTTTTGATATGGTCACCCACTCCATTCTCCTATCCAAATTATCTGCACTCAGCTGGTTTGCAGAGGTTGCCGGCTGGTTCCAGAGCTACCTCTCTGGACGCTCCCAATCTGTTTGCATTGGTTCTTCCACTTCTCCTCCCTTGCCAGTTACCACAGGTGTCCCCCAGGGCTCCATCTTGGGTCCCCTGCTCTTCTCTCTTTTTGTCAACTCCCTCCCTGCTGACAGCTTTACCTGCAACTGCCTCCTCTATGCAGATGACCTTGTCATCTACTATAGTAACAAATCTATCTTGTGTATTTCCTCAGTCGTCTCCCAGAACTACTGTCTGGCTTATAACTATTGTTGGTGAACTCTAAGAAAACCAAGTCTATGCTGTTTGGGGTGAAACCGTTCCTTACTGAAACCCTCAACTCCAAATCTTCTCTACTCATATACCCCCCCGATAGCCCTACCCTTGATAACATCACCTCCTTTGAATACCTAGGGGTAATGCTTGATCCTTCTAGTTAACAGTGACGCTGGGTGAAACATATCGTTTAAAGCCCTACCTTACTAACTAGGCATGATTGGCCATCGTCACTGGTACTCTACTCCCTACCTTTGATTATTGCTCCCCCATCTACTCTCGAGTCTCAGACATCCTCCTGACTAGGCTATTAGTTGCTTCAACAGCGCTTGTTGCTTTGCCCTATCTGCGCCTTACTCAGCGCACCACTATAACCTCTACAGCTCATTTGGTTGGCTTCCTTTACAAGGTCGCTTCGACTACTCACTTGCCTGTTTCCTGGATGCCACTCATAGATGCAGAGACACCTCTCCCCTCGCTACCTTTTCAACATCAGAACCCCGGCTAGGCACCTCCTCCCTTCCACTACCCCCTCCCTTGAGGTACCTAGAACCTTTACCAATATGAGAGGGAAAGCCCTCTCATGGCCAACCCCTCTCTGTGGAACAGGTTACCTGCATCCCTGCAGACTTCTAACACCCACCAAATCTTCAAATGAAACCTCAAGTCCTGGCTTCTGGACATAGGTCGATGCAACTGTACTGCTCGCTAACACCCCTCCCACTTGCCTGTCACTTTCCCATCACCTTCCTTTCCTATGTCTCTACTGCCCTGCTATTCATGGGTATGTTGGGCTATTTGGGTGCCTTACGCAGGGGGTGGCTTCCCAAATCAGGCCTACCTGTGGCATGGCTCCCCTGTACCATCACCTACCTGTTATGCTTGAATTGTACGTACTCTCTCTGTTTTTTTAGCATTTGTGCCCAACAATGTCAACCTGGTATGTGTTACTGTATATTGAATATAACCTTGTACAGTTTGTACTATAGCTCTCCCTTGTGCCTTGTGGCCCTAGTCATGCCTGTAAATGGTCCACTGGACCAGTGTACCTGGTTATCAAAGTCATAAATAAATAAATAAAATAATAAAAGGAAAGGCTTCTATCTGCAGTGCACAGTGAACCTTTGGAATAAATTATCAATTGATATAGTAACTAGTAAGGATAAGATCAAATTCAAATCCAGACTTGGCAAATACATGCTTGAGGGACATGTAGTATCTTACTACAGGTAATGAGAAGGAGCACATATGGGGTAACTGCCTCCTCTGCTCTGAAACATTTAGTATGAACTTTAGTAGTACTGTATAAGTTGTATCATCCCACTAGGCTTCTACTTCTCCCCCCCACCCCGTAGCCTCTCCAACCATGGTCACAATGCACTTCTCACTAACACACCTGGCCTATGCTAGGGAAGAGCTGGAGTAATACTGGCATGCAATCATAGTATAGCAGTGCTCTGAGTTCTAAAGGGATAGAACACGACATAAAAAATACCATGCCTTGCCCCTGCATATTGTTATCCACATCAAATCCACTGTACGTGTTGTAATTGACAACTAGGAGGAGCTTGACAGTAACAATCCTTACCTGGAATTTCAAATAATGGGTCTGAAAGGAGCTACAGAGTCCAATTACTCAAGCCCAGGGTTAGGATCAGGCTTAGGACATGAATCTGGATCTCCATCTCTGTTGTACAGTGCTCCCCCCCCCAGCATGATGGATTAGACGATGGCGATCACCTAAAAAAAATTTAGACTCAAATTAAAGTGCTGAGCTCCACAACCGTGAGATAGCACATTTGATGTAGTTTTTTTTTTGTGTGTGTGTCAATTACTTTTAATGCATGTAAAAGGTGCTGGATTGACAGACTGGAAACTGAAGTCCTCTGCTCATCATGTGACGAGCTCAGCATGGGAGATTACAATGCTAGGTTCCGTACACTGCTCCACCAATGTGCCACAACCCTGCATGAAGGGACCATCACGTAGGTTAGAGAGTAATTCAGACTCCATGACCATTCAGCCCTTAGCCTCTCATGTGAGACTGCTAACAGGGGTGCCAAACAGTGATAATTGTGTTAGTGGTTTTGTGATGTGGACACTTGCCCACTGGGAACTGGACTGAGATCATCACCACTCATTTCACATAGGCCACTGAGCAGCTTTCAGATGATAACAGCTTTCGCCCACTACCACCCTACGCTGGATTTGAACCAGCAGTGACCTATAAGTGAAGGCTCCTTCTTCCAGTTCCCAACAGTTGATGCAGTTCTAATGAAAAGAATGTTTGTAGCAATGGTGTTTCTTGAAAAACTAATCATTATACAGTTTCATGTCTTAAATATGTATAAAAAAATGCAAAGATGCTACAGTATAAAAATGTTTGGGGATGACACAGATCCCTTTGTCAGATGGTGGCACTCTATCAAGTGACACTTGACAAGGTGACTTGTGTGGCCCCAATAACTTGTATACTGTAACATCTTTGTAAGTAACAGTATATTGGTTGGTTCAATAAATGGTATCAAACTGTACAATGACTACAGATACAGATCTATACAAATTCATAATGGTTTGGGCACAGTCAAACCAGAATGTAACAATATCCCATTTCTTGCAATATTTTCAGCAACTCATTTGCTTTGTGGGGAATAGCTACTGAATCCACAGTGGGCGAAAACAGTAGTTTCATTTTTTTTGTCTCTGTGTGAGTAAAACATGAGCTGTCATTACATGGTAATATATGCTTTTTCTCAAAAGAATACATAGATTCAGTGAAAAATAGCTGTTGGTGGTATGACTCTGAGCAAGGAAGAAGGATGCTACTTAAGAATACAGGAAGTTGCTGTCCCAGAACAGGAAGGGTGAGAGTTGTAAGGAGAGGAGAGAGTAAACATACAGAGAAACAGGAGAGGGGACACAAAATAAGACATGCTGGGAGTGGTGCAGTGCAATGGCTGTGGGGCGGCAGTGTTCTGGGAGACATTCTGGAAGCTGTGATGCTGCCCTATTTGCAGGCACCTCTCTGGTCTGAGAGAAGAGGTTGCCCGTCTCCAGGATGACCTGGCTAGGATTTGTGAAACCTCCTCCCCCACCCAGGGACCACCAGGGCCACTGCCTCTACCTCAGAGGTTGCCAAGAAAGAGGAGCAGCTGGACCAAGGTGGGCTCAGGGAGGGAGATGGCGGTGGAACAGAAGTGTATTCCTCCAGCTGTACCTCTCTACAATTCATAGGCTGTTCTGGTGGATAGTGGTTCCTCCATGGAGGCACCTGCAGTGGAAGCCAAGGAGGATGCTGGGAACCTCCACAAAGAAGACCCACAGGAGGGAGGCATGGGACCCCACAGGAGAAGGAAACAACTGCTGGTGGGGGACTCAATCATTAGGGGGGTAGAAGTGGGGGAGGAAGGGAGAGGGAGGTAAGGTGCCTGCTTGGTGCCATGGCTTGGAAGGACAGGAAGTGGATCTTCAGGATCGTAGGAACAGCTGCATGAGGGAGGGAGTTGGATGTCATTGTCCACATAGGGACAAATGACCTGGCTAGGAATAGGATCAGAGCAGTGTAACAGGAGTTTGTAGAGTTGGGGAGGGGCCTTAGACAAGTAGCGCATACGGTAACCTCTCAGAGGTGTTGCCTGTTTGTGGCAAGGGTGATGCTAGGGTACTCCTCACCATGGAATTCAATGAATGGTTGAAAAACTGGTGTGGAGCTCAGGGTTTGGCTTCATTGGGGACTGGGGAGTCACCTGGAAGGATGCAGGCCAATACTGGTGTGATGGTCTGCATCTGTCCAGGGAGGATCCAGGATCCTAGGTGATAGGTTTAAATGCTTAATTGGCAAGCATTTAAACTAGCCAAGGGGTGAGGCACTGAAAAGGAGCAGGGAAATCCCATCCTCCCCCCACAAAACAAGGTAATTAGTGAGGTAAACACCAAGGTAGAGAAGTCATTAGGGAGCAGGACCGAGGTAAATGCAAAAAAAGGCAAAGGCAGTAAGGACAGGGATGGGGCAGAAAGGGGTAAGGCCATAAAAAATTGGAGGGTGATGAGTGCCAGTGACCATAGTCTGTTATCAAGCTCCCTGAACTAGTGGCCTTGATGGAAGAGGGATGCCTGGATATTGTGGTAGTCACAGAAACATGGTACACAGAGAACCATGACTAGGATGTCAACATACCAAGATACACAATCTACAGGAGGGACAGGGAGGGTAAAAGAGGAGGAGGAGCAGCTCTCTATATAAGGGAAGGGATCAAAGCAACAGAACTAAAGAGAAAACAGGGAGCTGATGAGGCACTCTGGGTCACCCTGGAGACAGGAAATGGCACCACAGTCCGCATGGGGGTTGTATACAGACCCCCATCTCAGGGGGAAGGAATGGACAAGGAAATGATAGAAGGTATCCTTAGAATGGCAGAAAAAAGGGGAGATATTGTTGATGGGGGACCTGAATATGCCAGATGTTAACTGGAGCACCTTTGCTGCAGGCACATCAAAGAGCAGGGTCATTCTTGATACCCTACAAGGGGCATGCCTCAGACAGCTAGTATTGGAACTCACTCGGGAGGGAGCAATCTTAGACCTGGTACTCTCAAACAGGGACAGAGAAAGAATCTCAGATTCAGAAGTGGGTAGCCATCAGGGAACAAGCGACCACCAAACAGTGTGGTTCATGATAAGCACAGCCATAGAGTCAAGCCATACAAAAGCAAGTGTAATGGATTTTAGGATGGCTGACTTTGGGAAAATGAGAGCGTGCCTCAGAAAAGCACTAGCAAACAGGCAAGAAGGAGGGGTGGAGGAACAATGGGGAGTAATCAAAATAGCCATCACTGAGGCAACAAGCCTTTGTGTGAAGCAAATCAACAAAACCCAACAAAGGAAAAAAATGCTATGGTTCTCAAAAGAGGTGGCAGGGCAGGTTAAAAAGAAAAGAATAACATTCAGGAAATATAAGGAAACACAGAAGGAGCAGGACAGAGAACTTTATCAGTTAATGCAGAAAGAGGCAGGGAAAGCAGTCTGAACAGCAAAGGCCCAAACCGAGGAAAGGATATCCAACTCTATTAAGAAAGGGGATAAGACCTTTGATAGGTACATTAGGGAGTGAAGAAAGACCAAGGGAGGGATACTGAAGCTTAATAAACGGAAGGGAATGTGGGCCAAGGGTGATAGTGAAAAAGCAGGGACACTGAATGAATATTTCTGCTCAGTATTCACAAAGGAAGAGGAGGGGGAGGTACCTAAACCAAACAAGAGAAACACGCTGGAGACGGAGGTTGATACCAGTCCATTTACAGAAGAAAGGGTTCTGAAAGAACTAGTAAAACTGAAGGTGGGCAAAGCAATGGGGCCTGATGGGATTCACCTCAGAATTCTAAAAGAACTAAGGGTAGAACTAGTGACACCGCTGGCTTCTTTCTTTAACAAATCATGGGAGGATGGGGTGGTACCTGCTTACTGGAGGAGGGTAGATGTGATTCCTCTTCACAAACATGGGAACAGGGCAGAGGCAGGAAACTACAGACCAGTTAGTTTGACCTCAGTGGTAGGGAAAATGATGGAATCACTTCTGAAGGAAAGAATTGTTGATTACCTTGTGGTTAGTGGGGCACAGGACCCAAGGCAGCATGGATTCACAGTGGGAAGGTCATGTCAGATGAATCTAATAGATTTATTTGACTGGGTGACCAAAGTAGTAGACCAGGGAGGGGCTGTGGACATGGCCTACCTAGATTTTAGCAAGGCATTTAATACAGTCCCACACAAAAGATTAGTAAACAAGTTAGCCAGCCTTGGAGTGGGTCCCAAGCTGGTAGCCTGGATAATAAATTGGCTGGACAACAGGACGCAAAGAGTAGTAGTAAACAGAGTCCACAGTGAAGAAAGGAGGGTTACTAGCGGGGTACTGCAGGGTTCAGTACTGGGACCGGTCCTTTTTAATGTCTTTATAAGTGACATTGCAGAGGAACTGGAAGGAAAAGTATGTCTCTTTGCAGATGGCACAAAGATCTGCAACAGGGTTGATACACAAGATGGAGTGGAAAGGATGAGAAGGGACTTGGCAAGGTTGGAGGAATGGTCAAATGTATGGCAGCTTAGATTCAATGCAAAGAAGCACAAGGTAAGTCACCTGGGAAACAAAAACCCAGGGGAAGAGTACACAATGGGGGTGAGATACTGACAACAATAAAAATGGAAAGGGACCTGGGGGTAATTATATCAGATGACCTAAAGGTGGACAAGCAATGTGAGAAGGCAGTAAGGAAGGCTGGGGGGATACTGGGATGCATAGGGAGAGGCATCAACAATAAAAAACAGGAAGTTGTTATACCTCTGTACAGACAGTTGGTGAGACCCCATCTGGAGTACTGTGTGCAGTTCTGGAGACCCCATCTCTACAAAGACATAGACAGAGTGGAGGCTGTCCAGAGGAGGGCAACCAAAATTGTGCATGATCTGCACCAGAAGACATACAAAAATAGACTAAAGGAGCTTAATATGTATACCCTTGAGGAAAAAAGGGATAGGGGGGACATGATAGAAACTTTCAAGTACCTCAAGGGAATCAACAAAGTCCAAGAGGGTAGTATCTTTCAGAAAAAGAGATGTGCAAGAACAAGGGAGCACAATTTGAAGATAGAGGGGGGATGGTTCTGAGGTAATGTGAGGAAGTATTTTTTCATAGAGAGGGTTGTGGATGCATGGAACAGCCTTCCCTTGCCTGCCTTATGGGGAACCCTCCCATAGCAGGGCATTTTGGGGGTGGGCAAATCCTCCATCTCTGGTCTTCATCATAATTTGTTGAGAGGGGTGCGCCTTTATGCTGATGTCATCCTGTGGGGGTTGGGGTGCTTTCTTGTTCTCCCCCAAGGAATTATGGCTGTAAACATAGGGCTCTACACAGAGGGCATGTGTTCCATGAAGCCACTACACCTCCACTCTCACAGCCTTCCCTGGCTGGCTGTCACCTCATGGGCACTCTATGTTGTACTCCTACAGTAGGGAGTGCTCATCCACCCAACCCAAGGATAAAAGTATTCAATGGGATGCTTTCCCATCCTCCATCCATGGACCCTTCAGTGTCCCAAGTCCATTCCCAAACATTAGTTGACTGATCATTTTAATTCTTTACCACTAGTGGCATAACTAGGCATTCTTTTGTATATACAGATATACCCAAAAAGTTTCATAGTAGCTTTTGGTTATGCCGTTTACTCATGGAAGTGCTGGTGTGGGGACCAGCAGGTCAGATGCGCAGTGCAAAGAGATGGCTGTAGGCCGAGTAGAAGACATTCTCCTCACTGATTGGTCAATGGCAACCCATTGCCATATTTATACAGTATCTCTCTTTTTCTTATCCCTGTGCAATTAACCTAGACAAATTAAAAGTGTGGGTCACTCAGCACTCACCGGACATATTGTGCATCACGGAAACATGGCTGTCCTCATGCATTCATGACAGACACTCAGCTCTTCCTGACTACAACCTTCACTTACAAGACCATGGTAAAAGAGGAGGTGGTGGGGCTATCTACACCTGCAACTCCCTAACTTGTACCACTTTCCATTGTGAAATGATCCTCAGCTCTCATGAACTCCTTTTAGTCAAGCTCACTTTCCCTTCCTCTGCACCAGTTTTTGTGGGTGCTCTGTATGCCTCCCCTAAACTTCCACCCTCATCACTTATCACCTGTGTCACTGCTGTTATGACTCTTGCTTCAGCAGGTGAACTGGTCCTTCTTGAAGACTTCAATCTTGACTGGCTTTCCCCCTCATCCCTCAACTCCTGCCTCCAGATAGAAGCACTAAACCTGCCCATAATGATTAAAGAGCCCACTCGCCTCAACCCTAGCTCCCAGTCTCACACTGCTTGACTGGGTGCTCTCAAACCACCCTCACTGCATCTGCTCTACTGGAGTACTTCCTGATGTACTCAGCAACACCTTCCCAACCTTTTGCATGAGGAAGTTTCCTCCTCCACCCAACCCTCCCAAATACATCCAGTACCATCCCCTCAAATCCCTTGACACTAATAAACTTCTCCTTGACCTGGCCTTGGCAAATTGGTCACCAGTCCTCTCCTCTATCTCAGTCGATGCTACCCTCTCCCACTTCACGTCCACCTTCCAAAAAGTCTGGGATGCCCATACCCCGCTTAAAACAATTAGGGTAAAATACCGTCACCATCCTTGGATATCTTAGGATATCTTGGCCATGTGCAAATCCGTGACCTCACTTGGCGCTACTTTAAAGCCTATCCAACCCAGCTGACCTCCTGACTTACCATGCCCTCTGCAAAGGCTGTACAAAGTGAATTCGTCAGGCTAAGTCAGACTACTTTATTCTCATTTGCAAACCTCAAACAACCCTTCATCCTACTTCTGGGCTGATCTCTGTTCACTTCTGCACCCATCCTCTGAATCCTCTCCCCCATTCTCTGTGTGGCAGGCTCACTAGTATCTGAGTCCAATAAATTTTCTGAGTGGCGCATGAGTAGCAAGGGGGTGTTCCTGCTGGAGGTTGCTAGCCTCAAATTAAATAAGAAAAAGAACAAAAGGAGCACTCCAGATGGAAAACGTTTGCAAAGATACACACTAAAATAGCATTTTATTGCATGCCAGTAATGAATGAACCAGGAACCCCTGCGCTTTGGCCTTCGTGCCTTCAAAGGGGGTATGGCTTGCAAGAGCTACAAAATCACTTTAGTACAGCTTCTGACATTATCAGAATGAGACATCAGTTAGCAAGTTACTACACCTGTGCCTAAATGTGCTTAAAACAAACATTGGTGAAAAGTGATTATAATTATAACATATAAGTAGTAAAAAAATCCTTTCTTGTACATATAGTGAATGGATGAGAGGGTCAATTCCATACAAACTAAACACCTTCTTATAACATCTTCTCTTTCTTTATGGCTAAGGCATCACCAATAATATACCTATACTATCATTATGCAGACCATACCATAGGGTAATTAGATGTGCAATAACCATTGAAAATCATTTAGTTTACACAGAAACATACAAAAAGGTACAAGGCTTCAGCTTCTTAAGCTAAACAGTCAAAGTTATAACACATAGAAACATAAAGAAAGAAACCAGAAAGGGAGAGAGGGAAGGAAAGAAAAGAAAATGGAATAGGGAAAGGGTACAGGGAAGAAATATGAGGAAGAAAGGACTGGGGAAGATGTCCCAGAGTGATCACCCTTACACAACATCCATCCAAAGAATGGGAGAAGGACCTTCCATTTCACATGGCGATCTATAATAATAATAAATATGATTTATAAAGCGCCTTTCAAGTTTTCAAGGCGCTGTACAAAGGTATATAAAAAACAAGCATTATAATTCAATATAAAACACAAATAAAACTTCAATCTCATCAACAACATTACACAGTCAATAATCCAAGAAGGCAATTTGATAAAAATTAGTTTTTAAACCCTCTTAAATTCCTCCATGGAGGTGCACTGCCGCAACTGATGGGGTAGAGAATTCCAAAGAGTGGAAGCAGCATAAGAAAAAGCTCTACATCCAGATGAATTTAGACTCACTCTTGGAACCTCTAGCAATCCCTTGTCGGCCAAGCGGAGCGATTGGCCAGGGCAGTAAAGAGCCAAAAGATCTTTCAGATAGGCTGGACCCTGATCTTGTAGGGCTTTGAAAGTCAGTAAACAGACTTTGAAGCTGATCCGCCACTGAACTGGGAGCCAGTGCAGATCACACAGCACTGGGGTAATGTGGCAAGACCTGCTTGTCCCAGTCAAAACCCGGGCTGCGTGGGCGTGGACCAACGTTGGTAACGTGTCAGATGGAACAAGGTGCTTCACTCTAACGATATTCCTAAGATGGTAAAAGGAAGTCTTGATGACTGCTGACACCTGTGACTGTAGTGCCAGCCTGTCATCCAAGATAACCCCTCGGTTACGCACCCGTTCGGAGGTCGGACGTGACACACCCCCAAGAAAAATTCCTGAGGGTGTACCAACATGCGGCCCCTCTATTCAACAGCCTGGATCCACTACCAAAACCTCTGTCTTTTCAGAGTTCAGCTTCAGCCAACTAGAGTCCATACAGTCCTGGATGTCTTTCAGACAGCTGTTAAACACCGAGAGAGCTCCATCCTGATCAGGAGCGAAAGACAGGTATAGCTGGGTATCATCTGCATAGCAGTGAAACCTCAGCTTATACCATCTTATAATGTCTCTGAGGGGCAGCATATACACCACGAATAACATGGGAGATAGCACAGAACCTTGAGGCACCCCACATAACAGAGGAGTTGGGCCATAGGAAAAAAAACCCGACACAACTCTTTGTGATCTCCCAGTGAGGAATGAGGTGAACCATCGAAGGACAGTTCCCGATATTCCACAAATCTGCCTCAGGTGTGCTAACGACACCACGTGATCCATGATGTCAAAAGCTGACGAGAGATCAAGAAGAACTAAAATAGAGCGTCTCTTCTGGTTTCTCGCCCTCAGGAGATCATTAAGCACCCGAACCAGCGCAGTCTCGGTGCTATGTCTTTTACAAAAACTGGATTGAAAGGGTTCATAGATGTCATGGATGGTTAAATGGTTCTCCAATTGGACCGCCACTACTTTCTCAATCACCTTCCCAATAAAGGGTAGGTTTGAGATGGGTCTGTAGTTTGTGAAACAGTCTGGGTCCAAGGTAGCTTTCTTCAAGAGAGGTGCCACCACCGCCTCTTTCAGGGAGCTAGAAAACTCACCCGATTCCAGGGAGCACCAGACTATTTGCACAAGGATTGGACCGATGATGTCACAACAACCCAATATTAGGGAAGTCGGTCCAGGATCCAAACTACAGCTCATAGGGCGCACACCATGGATAATCCTCATGACATCCACAAAATCAGGTCTGCTGAAGGAACACCAAGAAAATTGAGGCACTGTGAACTCATGTTGTTCAACAGCATCCCCCCTAGAGGCTGCAGGATGCAGATCTGCCCTGATGTCGGCCACTATATTCGTGAAGAAACGAGCAAGCTCCTTACACTCTAACTGCAAAAAAGCTTTCCGAACTTGTAGACAAGCTGGGTTGCACAGCCTGTCCACAGTTTGAAAAAGCTGAGCCGGTCGATTCCTAGCCACTGCAATCTCCCTGGGCAGGAATTCTGCCTTCTTATGGGAAATTGCAGATTGATAGACAGAATAATGGTCTATCAATTTAAGGCGGTCAGCATCAAGGGCAGATCTGCACCCGCAGCATTCTAATCTTCGCCCCTGTCTCTGCATCTCCCTCATCGTCTCATCAAACCAGGGCACCTTGGGATGAAGGGAAAGGGGGCATACACGAACAGGAGCAATAGCATCCAGAGCCAACGCAACAGCCCTGTTATAGGCCGTCACCAAGGTCTCTGGACTACTGCTCGCCAATGTTGGGGACGAGAGGTCAAGAACTGCTGCAAGGCCTTGGGGAGTAATATCCCATAAAGGGCAGTATCTCACCATCTCCACAGGGGTAGACATTCTCAGGGGGTGCTAAAATTGAACCTCATGGTGTAGTGGTCTGACCAAATGACTGGTTCCACCCCCAGATCAGTAATATCAATCCCTAGAAGAAAGACTAAGTCCAAGGAGTGTCCAGATTTGTGGGTAGCAGTGGAAACCACATGTGTAAAGCCAAAGAAGTCATTAATTGGAGGAAGTGATTACCAAATTGCGAGAGTTCATCGCTGACCCAGGCATTAAAATCACCCAGAACCATCAATCTGGGCGACTCAAATGACATGTCAATGATGAAGTCTGCCACTTCCTGTAAGAACCATTTCCTATCTCCTGGTGTACGGTAGATGAGTACAATTCGAACGCCAACACCTGCTACCACTGTGCACTCAAAGGACTCAGCCTCCCCCACTACCACACTTGTGAGGCCCAATTCTGTCTTTAAACAGACTGCAAACCCCCCACCCCTGCGGTCCAATCTCAGGCAGTGTATCACCGAGTACCCAGCCGGAGTCATGCCTTCCATCGTGGGGCCAGGATTTTCATTCAGCCAGGTCTCGGTGATGCAAGCTAAGTCCACCAAACCAACAAGATCAGCAATAATGCCAGTCTTGTTTCTGATGGACCTAGCATTATATAACACCACCCGAGTTGAACACACCTCGGAGGTTGTCAAGCCCATCTGCCTACTAAATTCCATAGTGCCCTTGGGTATGGGCACCAGACAAGGCAAAAATGGTCTGGGTTCCATTTCACCCCAGGGCACCTTCTAGATCTAACTACTCTGATACGGAGGCCCCCTCATCCATCGACCCTGGTTCACAGCCCCCCACCCTCCTCCCTCCCCTTCGAGCAACTCCCAATACTCTACAATGCTGGTATGTATCATAATGGAGAGGGGGAAGATAAAAAAGGCAGAGGGCATGAAGAGAGGAGGATGAATAGCACACCACCATGGGGATTGTAGGCCGACACATGCTGCTACAGTACAACTAAACCAAAACAGTAATACAAAATGTTAAACTTAAAATTAAATAAACCCCCAAAATAAGTCTAACTAAACATATAATCCAGAACTAAATCAGAATAAATTACCAACCCCACCTCCGAGAAAAGTTAAGCCAAACCCAGCAAGAAGACTTCCTAAAAATAGCATAAATAAAAATATAAATACATTCAATATCAAATCAAACAATAAATACAAAACACATCCCTCCCCACCCAGTTCTCTCGACCAGGAGTAGAGGAAAACAATAGAATGAAATATAAAACTAATAAAAAGCTAACACTTAGCCAAAAAGATGTCACAAGGTGTCTAATCAGCACAGTCTCTCACAGAGGCAGAAAAGAACCCACGGCTAAGTGAGAAAGGATAATAGTCCAGGCACTCAAGTTACTCAAAGGGAACAGTGCAGCAAAATATGCCCCCTGCACAACCTCTCACGAAGGCAGGTTTAAACTTAAAATAATAAAAAACAAATTAACCAGGCACTCTCACTACCCGGTAAATTTGAAGCAGGAAGGTTCTGACCAAACTACCTCTCACATAAAGGACAGAGCCATAAATATTGCTAACAAAGATAAAGTGCGTTTTCATTGTTTCCAGATGTAACACATCAAAATCTGACCTTAACCAAAATCCAGAACTTTATCCAAATGAGTCTTCTTGTGGGTCTTCAAGTGGGGTATCAAGCTCTCAAAATAAACAAAGGCCAAGCTCACCAGCCACCAGGAACGCTAGCAAGGGCCCAAATAATCTGACCCAGGGAAACCATCGCCAGAGATGTTCTCCCGCAGTAACTCCGGTCTTCAATGCGAGACGGCCCACCGGCCAACTCCCCAAAGACCTCGAAGCCCCAGGCCATGCCAGTCGGCTCCCCCCTGGCACAACCCTGACTCCTGCACAGTGAGGGATCCGGCAGTGGGAACACCCAGGAACAGAATAGACCCCCGCTTCCACGTCAGCAGATAGTCCAACCCAAGCAAGATCAAATCAGTACTATAGTTTCCACAGCCCAGGGAAAATCAACTGGGCCCCCCGGTTCTTCATCAAAACAGCCAACAGGTAGACAACAGAAGGAGCAGTTCACAGTAGCCAGGAGATGACAAAACACATCTTAAGAAAAACTCCCTCAATGAAAACCACCAAGCCCAAGATTCCCTTCGATAAGGGCTCCTCCTCTGAAATCCATCCCACAGACCAGATCTAAATGTTGGACAAATGAGGGAAACAGTCCCAGTAGCTTCCTTGAGATAAAAAAATTATAGGCATACATTCTCCAATAATCCTAAAATGGAAACAAAACAGAGAGAAAAAAAATGACAAAACAGTTAACATGTAAGCAATGCTATCACAAATTAATTTCCTCATTTTCTTATTGTCTTTTAAAAAAAGGCTTTAAATCTCATTGGTCATTAAGTCAATTTGGTTTAACTGTGCCTAATCTGTAAATCCATTTGCTTTCTCATTTCAGTAGTTCATTAGTTCTATCCCCTCCCCAAATTTGAGGGGTTGTTGCCGATCAATGCCCATGTACTTCATACATTTGGGGTCTGAGTTATGTTTCTGAAAGAAATGTAGTCCAATGGGAGTGTCATTCTTAACATTGATTACGTTCCTTACATGTTCCTGTATTCTCTGCCTTAATGCTCTGTTAGTTCTCCCTAAGTAAACCTGTTCACATTCACACCACAAAACATAAATTACAAAAGTGGTGTCACAGTTCACAAAATCCTTCATTTTATATATGTGTCCTGTTGCATGATGTACAAATTCAGACCCTGTTTTATAGTAACTGCAAATATTGCATATTTGACATTTATAACTCCTTGTTGGTTTTTCCCCCAGCCAGGTGCTCTTTTTTGGTTTGGTAAGTTTACTGTGGACCAGCCTGTCTTTTAGGTTCTGTCCCCTTGAAAAAGTAATACGTGGTTTTGCCCCTACTGCAGCACCTAAGTGTTTGTCTGCATGTAAAAATGTGCCAATTCCTATGAATAACATTGCCAATCTGGCCTGACCAATTATTAAACTCTGTTACAAAAGTAACACAATTAGTGGTGTCTGATACTTTTTTAGGTATGTCTCTTAATATTTCTTCCCTTTCATGTTGAAGGCTTTATTCATAGCCTGTGTCAAAACATCATTTCTATATCCTCTTTCAACAAATCTGCCTCTCAGTTCTTCAGCCTGGGTGAAGAAGTCCAGATCCTCAATGCAGTTCCTGCATAAATGAAGGAACTGCCCATAGGGGATGGACTCCTTTAAGCTTTTAGGATGTCCACTATCTGCCCTAAGTAAGTTGTTTGTTGCTGTAGGTTTCCTATAGTTTTTTTGTAATAATATTCTCTCCAGATGGTCCAGGTCTTCAGATCATGAGATCTAAAAATTTTATATTTACAGAATCTGTTTTATATGAAAATTTCATATTGATATCATCATTCAGCCATTCTACAAATGAAGCCACTTCTAAGGGGTCACCCTTCCAGATACACAAAATGTCATCAATAAAATGGACCCAGAAAACTATCTTTCCTATGTGTGGATTAGTGTTCTGAAACACAAACAGTTCTTCCCATTTCCCAAGAAACAGGTTAGCATAGGAAGGTGCCATGCATGCCTATAGCTGTCCACATATTTGTCTGTAATTTTCTCCCAAAAATTCAAAGTGATTATGGGTCAGTGTATGTTTCTATGTAAACTAAATAGTTTTCAATGGTTATAACACATCTAATTACCCTATGGTATAGTCTGTACTTATGATATTGCATTACTGATGGGGAAATGACCATACTTTACTAAGTGAATAATATATTATTGGTGATGCCTTAACCATAAAGAAAGAGAAATATTTTATATTTACTGATATAAGAAGGTGTTTAGTTTGCATGGAATTGACCCTCTTATCCATTCACTATATGTACAAAAATGATTTTTTTACTACTTATATGTTATAATTATAATCACTTTTCACCATTGTTTGTTTTAAGCACATTTAGGCACAGGTGTAGTAACTTGCTAATTGATGTCTCATTCTGATTATGTCAGAAGCTGTACTAAAGTGATTTTGTAGCTCTTGCAAGCCATACCCCTTTGAAGGCACGAACACGGAAGCTCAGGGGTTCCTGGTTCATTCATTACTGGCATGCAATAAAATGCTATTTTAGTGTGTAACTTTGCAAACATTTTCCATCTGGACTGCTCCTTTTGTTCTTTTTCTCACTAGTATCTGACCCTGCCCTTGTCACTGATGCTTTAAACAAGTTCTTCACTACCTGGGCCCTCCCTCATGATTGCCCCCCTCCCTACTCCACCCCTCCCACTTCCCCTAAGCAGCCAGATGGATTCCATCTACCCTCTGTATCCCCCCTGGAAGTCTTAAATGCTCTTGTCTCCCTTAACCCAGCTAAATCCAGCCCCGGCGGTTTGCACCTTAGACTTCTCAAAAGCTCGGCAACCTCTATTCTGACACTCTTAACTTGCCTCCTGAAATCTTTCTCTCACTTCCTCTACTGTTCTCTTTGCCTGGAAGTCTGCCACGGTCCTCCCCCTTCATAAAGGGGATGATCCCACTGTCCCTGGCAACTACCGCCCAATATCTCTTCTCCCCTCGCTCGCCAAGGTCCAAGAATCCTTTGTCCACTCAATGCTAATTGAATTCCTTCTAGCTTCCAACACTCTTTCCCCTGTTCAATCAGGGTTTAGAAAGCTTCTCTCTACCACTTACTCCCTTCTTCATTTCACAGATGCCATTTATTCTGCTATGAACCAAGGGCAGATCACCTCAGCCATATTCATTGAACTTGCAAAGGCCTTCGATTCTGTCTCCCATCCTCTCCTACTTTGTAAGCTCTGTGCCTCTGGCCTCTCTCCATCTGCCCTTTCTTGGTTCTGCTCTTACCTAACTGGTGGGTCCCAGTCTGTCAAAACCAGTAATGTCTTATCCACCTCCCTCCCCTATCCTTCCCAGTGTACCCCAGGGTTCAATCCTCAGACCTGTTCTTTTTTCCCTGTTTATTAATGACCTCCCTTCTGTATGCACCCGTGCCAAGATTCACATGTATGTGGACAACACTGTCCTTTTCCTATCCAGTCCTTCTGCCTCTGATGTCCAAGCTCCCCTTCAAAATAATTTCTCTATGGTCACATCCTAGTTAAACGATAACTCCCTAAAATTGAATGCAAATAAAACTGTAGCCATGACCTTTGGCTCCAAGCAGAAACTTGCCAGGATTCTGGCCCTCCCCTCCTTCTTTTCTGGTACAAATACTCCTCTCAACAATGGTCCTGCTTACAAATACCTTGGCATTTGTCTCGATCCCTCCCTGGACTTTTCATCCTATTTCAGTGCTCTCCACTCCAAATTACACCCCCAAATTAGGGTTACTCTATCATCACAAGGCCAGTCTTTCCATCCCAGTCAGATGCGATCTAGTGGTCAAATGGATCCTCCCAGTCTTCGACTACACTAACGTAGTCTTCGGTGCAACTTCAGCCACCTCTCTTTTGCCAGGCCTGATGTCCTTTTTCATGCTTTCTGTCAGATCGCCTCAAACTTCCCCCATTTGATGCACCACTGTGATCCATACTCCTCTCCATACCTCCAATCCCTGTCGCAGAGATGCTCATCCCATTGCTCCACCTTCATTTCCAAATTCTGGTTTGGGACTCTTCCATCCTATCTGGCATTTCTTCTTAATCCCACCACTCCATCCCCCTATAATTCACATATGAAAAGCGCCTGCTCCTTCGCCCTTCCATGTGTCCATACCTCAGCTGGGAAACTTGCTTACTCCTATAGACTTCCTTCCCTCTGGAATAATATCACCCCCAAATCCATCATACCCCCTCTTTCCCTGCGCTTAAACATTTACTCAGACCAACCTGTACCACATCTTGCATTTGTCCACTGTCCTAACTCTACTTCTGTCATATGTCCTTTTTTATTCTTTCTTTGTCCTGCTCCCTATCTTGCAGTCCTTTTTTTTAATATTAGAAAACTGTAGTTTTTACTCTGGTTGGCTTATTCAGTTTATCTGTTTTAGATTGTATATATGTAAACATCATCTTGTACATACTAGTTTGTCTGCATTCCACTGTATATTGTACATATCAACATGTTTTATATCATCATGTAAATAACTTTCAGTTATGTACATTGTGTTACTCTGTATCTGTATTAGTCATTGCTGGTTGTTTTTTAACCCTGCCCCCGGGTTGCACCTGGAGATGAGCTTCAGCTCAGTGTGCCCTTCCCGGTTATTAAATTTTAAATAAATAAGTATAATGTACTTCCACTGTTGCCTCTCACTCACTTGCTTCCACAGACTTAAGTGTTCTCAGGACCACTGGACCCAGCAGCCCAACATATCAGTGTCCCTTGTGAGTGCAAGCCTGAAACCTCAATAAATAACAGATGCTGAAAAAGCCTTGTTGGTGAAACCGGGTTGGGAGTGTACCTGTTTTACTGCACCACTGAGAGTATTTGTATTTAAAGAAATGTTTGTATAGTTTGTACTGGATCATGTTGCCAGATTTTCTTTTCATTGTGTGTAGGGCCTTACTTTACAATGTGTCTTCAAAGGCAGGGACTGTTACCTGTTCCCGTCAGCAAACGCGAAGCACAGATAGGGTTTATACTGTATGGTTAATGACTAGATTTTGCAAAATGTTCAAATGTGGTCATAAAGCTTGCACAGAGTTAATGTCAAAAGAGAAAATATCCTTGTAGATGAGAAAAAACAAAATAAAAATGTTTAAACAAATAGTAAAAGCTTGATGAAGTAGTTTTGAAGCTATTTATATCTCTCCTTATGTAGCATTTTTTCTTTAAAATCTTTACAGTGGCAATTATCCTATTTTCAGCCTGTTTGCTTTACTAATAAACAAATTCCTACCTTCCTGTTGTAAATGTATTATTTTCACATGTCCCCTTCTTTCTTTAAGGACTTAATCTATACTGATCTTGAAAAGTCTATTTTTTTCTCTCTGACCCCGTCAGCCCTTAATCAGGAAGATATCGCAGACTCGTCACCCTGACATCCCCACGCCGGGGGGGTCTGCAGGGGTCTCAGACCCCTGCTGAGGACCGGATCCATTTTGGGCTGGTGAACCCAGTTATCTGGGGAGCTGGACCTGCAATTGCCCACCATCATCCAGCCACCAACATTTTCTGGTGTTCTAGTTCCCATGGAGATGTGACATGTAATGACATCCAGGTGCACTCCACACACTCCTGCACAGTGTGTGCTGATGTCTACCCCATCTCCCATTCTTCTGGCCCAAGCTGCCTTTTTCCCAGCTTCTGGCAGAAGATAGGCAAGCAGCGGGGTCTACCCAACCCTCTCCTCATATGAGGAGAGCAGTCCATCGAATGCTCAAGCCTCCACTCCCCAGCAATCCCCAGTGCTCCGAGGTTGCCCTGACCCCAGGTCACCAGCGTGGTGGCAGGTGAGGCATGGTGCCTAAGCCCTCTGCACCACTGGGCCAGCCTTGAAAATTCTATATTGTTAATAGCTACTCTATTGTATGTTTCAAACATCTACCATATTTACTCAATTAAAAGTCAAAGAGGGTGGGGTAGTGTACAGGCCACCAGCTCAGGGGGATGACTTGGACAGGGAGTTGGCCAAGCAGATTAGAAGAGTCTATAGGAATAGGGACACTGTAGTGGTGGGGGACTTCAACCTCTCTTGGGTGGACTGGAACACCCCAACCACCACGAGTGCAAAGGAGCAGAGATTATTAGATGCATTTCAGGACTGCTTCCTGGTGCAATTGGTCCACAAGCCGATTAGGGAGGATAGGATTCTGGATCTGGTATTAACAAACAGGGAGGCTGTAAGGGGATCTGGGAGTGGAGAACCCCCTGGCTGGGAGTGACAGTCATACGGTGTGGTTCACACTCAATATGGGAAGGGTAAAAGGAGGAACAGGTACCAGGGTGATCAATTTTAAGGGAGCAGACCTTAAAAGGATGGGGGAAATGTTGGGTGAGCATCTGGCGGGAATTCAGACATGCATGAGTGCCAGCCAAAAATGGAATATCATTAAGAAAGGGCTAGCAGAGGCTACTGAGACCTGCACCAGGACACAGAGCAAGAAGGGGAAAGCAAAGAAGCTGAGCTGGCTGACTTGGGAGGTAATGGAAGGGGTAAGGGCCAAGAGAAAAGCATTCCAGAGGCTTAGGAAATTGGGAGGGCAAGGGGACAAAGTCAAGTACATGAAGAAGTCCAGGGAGGTTACCAGGCTAGTCAGAGTGGCCAAGGCTTACAGAGAGCTGAGACTAGCACAGGGAATCAAGGACGGGGAAAGGGACTTCTTCAGATACATTGGTGAGAGAAGAAGAAACAAAGACCAGATTGTGAGGATTAAGAAAGATGGTGGGTGGGTGGAGAAGGGGGAGGACCAGGCAGAGGCACTGAATGAGTAATTCTACTCTGTTTTCATGAAGGAAAGAGGGGAGCAGATACCCCATGGGAAGGGTGGAGTGGGTAGGGGGGCTGGGGGCAACTGATATCAGAATTACAGAGGACAGGGTGCTGGAGGGACTTAGGGCACTGAGGGTGGACAAGGCGCCAGGGCCAGATGGCATTCACCCTAGGGTACTTAGGGAGCTAGTGGAGATCCTGGCGGGTGCCACTGGCAGATCTGTTCAGTACATCACTGGACACAGGAAGTATGCCACAGGACTGGAGGATAGCCTATGTGGGTGCCCATTCATAAAAGTGGCCCAAAGGATGATCCAGGCAACTACAGACTGGTAAGTCTCCTTTTAATCATGGGGAAACTCATGGAGCCAATCCTAAAAGAGAGGCTGGTGACCTTTCTGGAAGACAATGGGCTCCAAGATGGCCATCAGCACAGTTTTGTATCTGGCAGATCTTGCCAGACAAACCTAGTCGAGTACTATGACTGAGTTATCAGGGAACTGGACATGGGCCATGCAGTGGACATCCTATATTTGGACTTCAGCAAGGCCTTTGACTCGGTGCCACATAGGAGGCTGGGGGGGGGACTGGAATACACTGGGGTGGGGACAAAAATGGTCAAGTGGATCACCAAATGGTTGGGGGGTAGGCAGCAAAAGGTGCTGGTGGGGAACTCTCATCACCAAGGGACGTTATGAGTGGGATGCCCCAGGGTTCAGTACTGGGACCGGTGCTGTTCTGGGTATCTGTAGCCGATATCTCAGACAGGATACAGAGTAGGATCAGTTTGTTCTCAGATGATACTAAGATTGCTGCTGTGGTAAATGACATAGAGGGGTTGAGGGGGCTGCAGGAAGACCTGACCAAATTATAGGAATGGTCAAAGACATGGCAGTTGGGGTTCAATGCCAAGAAGTGCAAGGTACTGCACTTTGGAGCAAGGAACCAGGGGAGGAAATATCAGGTGGGAGGGGTACAGTTGGAAAACACAATGGAGGAAAAGGATCTAGGGGTACTAATAACAGGGAGTATGAACCACTCAGCTCAGTGCAGGAAGGTGGCTGCAAAGGCAAACAAGATGCTGGGGTGCATAGTGAGGGGAATCTCCTCCAAGCACAGAGAAGTGTTCCTACCCCTGTACAGGTCACTGGTCAGGCCACGCCTGGAATACTGCATGCAGTACTGGTGTCCATTCCTGAAGAGGGACATCAGATTGCTGGAGTGGATGCAGTGTAGGGCAACAAAGATGATCAAGGGAGAGGGTGGCAGAGCTGCAAATGTATTCCCTGGAAAAGAGGAGGTATAGGGGGATATGATTGAAACCTTATTGTACCTAAAGGTTATTAACAGGATTAAAATACAAAGGATTCTTCAGATCAGAAGGGGGAGGGACAGGAGAGGGCATTGGCTGAGATTGGAGGGGGAGATCCAAGAAGGAAATCAGGAGACACTTTTTCATGGAAAGGGTGGTAGACTTGTGGAACACTCTACCTGAGGAGGTGGTATCGTGTAGAATGGTGGGAGGGTTTAAGACAGGGTGGGACAGAATGAGGGAGGATGGTTATGAGGAGGGGAGGGGAGGGCTGGGCAGCTGCAAGTTGAGGGGCTAGCTGCACAATCGAGCAGACTCAATAGACCATGAGACCTGTTTGTGCTGGCATTTCATATGTTCGTATGCTCACATATAGGTTTACTGTTTTTTATCTTTTCAGTTTTATCAAAACTACAGAAAATATTTTGCTTCCCAAATAGGTTGGAAAAATTTTTTTATAACAAACATCAAGCACGGAAAATGACTTTTTGCCCAGAACTGGACACAACATCAAGTTACACAGTTGCAAAAATGGTTTACTTCTGTAACCCCTGCACATAGGTTGACCATGCAGATACGTCAAGTCCCCCCCCCCCACAGAGACCAATTTTTTTGCATCAAAAGCCAGACTTTTATGTGATTATATATAGTAGGTGTCACCGTATGGACAGTAAGGAAAGGCCCTTTCAATATGTATGTACTGAAAAATTAAAAAGGTTAACAAAAAAAAAAAAGAAAAGACACCACCTTGACTAAAAATATAAAACTAATTATTAAAAGTCTCATCCCCTACTAGCCACCCCTTTCTTTTTCTCGGGACTGGGTCATACTTGCCAACCTTGTAACACAAGAACTGCATTGCTGATTTCACTTGTAACTTCATGGTTGTTTCCCAACTTCGTCGGGTCGACCCTGAAAAAGGGACCATAATTGTCTCAGTGGACTTAGCCGGTTACCAAAACTCAAATAAATAAATATATAAAATACTGTAACAACTGGCCTTGTGGGACAGACTTTCATGTGTGTTAACTGTGCTTTCAGTATCTTGCACATCCTAGTCTAGATTTTAGACAACTCTGACTAAAAAGTAATTACGGATTTCCATCTCCCTGCAGATATTACCAGAGTCAAAACTTTTCATATTAATAAAGATAGACTGTTGACCACTTAATTATTTGGCTTTGAGAGACATTCATATTAAAGAGGACCTTTCATGATGGTCCAAAAAGTTACAGCTTGTAGTCATTATGTGCAGTACTAGACCTGAAAAGGTGTGTGCATTTGTTAATTTTTGTCAAGGTTTACTCTGCCTTCCATAATTTGATTTGTTTTTTTAGCCCTGCTGCACTTGCCTTTGCTGTTCAGCTGCTGGGCTGCTAGCTCTTGATGACATCACTATAGGGTAGAGGAGCGACTCACACTGTGCACTACCATGTAGTTGCAACAATATTGCAAGGGAACCCTACCAGTACTCAGTGTACATGTAAGCATTAATCCATGATGAAGGTGGCATCTAAATGGGGAGTTAATGTATGGTTGCGACCGTTGTGGCTCGAGGCCGCAGGCCTAGTGCCTACAATGGACCAACCATGCATTAACTCCCCATTAGATGCCACCTTCAGAGTGGATTAATGCACTTGTAACATGGTCTGTAGATTGCCAGCTGTGACATGCATAATTGTCTAGTGTTGTAATAATTCAGATGCTGACAGCATTCCAATAAGACAGTAAACTTTACTGTACTTTTCACACATTAAGATCACATGCTCTTACATACATATGTGTCTTTTGACAATTTTTACAGTCAACTACTACAATCCATCCCTCAATGATTTGTATTACTTTCTTGATATTTTTGCAAGTTATTATTCTTCTACCGTGCTCAGGAGGACCGTGCTTTCCGAGTTCTCCTCATTCTGATTCAGCATCGCTTCCTCATTTGCATACCCCATTAGCCCATTTGCTAAATACCCATCTGTTCTTTACTCAACAACCTCCTGTTCACATTAGTACTTCTTTTCTCCCACTCTCTATTTCTCCAGCTAATTCTTTATGTTGGTGTACACAATTCCTCCCCAATATTTACACTCCATGCTGTGATCCACCATGACAGAGTAAAATGAAGTGGATGTCTGCTTCATTACTGATGGACATTCTTGCCTCCGGGATTCCACAACATTCTCCGACAACAGGTTCCTTGCATCAGTTTCTGTCTATCGCTGTTCCCTGTCTCCTTGACACTTTTCCGATTTCTTGTCCTGTCCACTTTACCCCTCTCCTACCCTCGTACTCTCAATCCCTGTTTTGCACTTTGTGCGAACATCTCTTATTCGTCTCTTCATCCTCTATCTCCCTGATACAGTTTCTCTCTGTCTGTGTCTTCCTTGCACTTGTCCTACTCTCCATCCTATGTTCCTAATTTGTGTCACAAAACTTGATTGTTGCCGTCTTTTGCGTGTCCTCTATCTCTACACTGCTGTTTCCTGACCTGTGGCTACTTTGTGGATTACACAAGCAACACAGCATTATCATGCCATAATGCCATGTTGCTCTTGTACCACCTGATGCATTCTAACCAATTGTTTCTCTACTTTTACCTACTATTTATTTTGCCATGTTACAAACTGTGTTCCCCCTTCCCTAAGACACCATGTTAGCAATGCATTATGCCAAAATCCAAATGCCTTGTCAGTTATGTTTTGTTTTGTGAAACTGACTCTGCCTTATAGTGATGTCAACAGTACAACCCAGGGCCCACAGCAACACCAGGTTTGCTATAGAAGCTCTGGTATACCCTGTGGTTTTTAGCAGCTCAGAATGAAAAAACTAACTGCAGTGGACAGCAATGAAATACAAATCCAGAATCAATCCAAGAAGGGATAATGTATGTATGAATGTCAAAAGGACTGTCCTCTTTAAGTCTTGAATGGCACAAATAATAGGTTATTCATTATTTGAATCTAAAGAGAGAACATACAGCTGATAGCCATTATTATGATATTACTTGGTTCAACCCAAAAAAGGATTCCCCCTTCCCCAGGTGGAGAGGACTAATTGCATGGGCACCCTCACCACCTTAAATCAGCTTGTACCCCCACCCCCGGCAGCCCTCCCACAGCATCTAAAATGATGTGGCATCCTGTTGGTACCTCTCCCCACCCAACACTCCCTATACTCCCATACTGACACCTCCATCGCACAACAAACATGGGCAAGACCCCTGTAATCTCTTCAGCCATCCTGCTCAACCTCTTATCCATGATGGGGAGGGCAAAATGCAACATTCTGTTGATTACCTTTTGCCATATTTCGTGATCTATCTGGTGTCCAGCCCACCCCTCCCCAAACAGGACACTGGTCTAACCAGACTTCCCTCCTTCTGAACCTAACCCGTTACCATGGCCTTTATGACACCTTATTAGTGATTGATTAATTAACTAATTAATTGATTGATTGACTTACAAATTGGTGACCAGGAAAGGCAGATTGCACCGAGACTTGCTTTCAGGTTCAACCTAGTGGGAGGTTAGATGGGAAAATACTGATGACACAAACAGCCATTATGAGCCAAAGGCATTGTCTCAGTAACCTTTGACATCCCTGATGGGGGGTATTACCCCATGCAGCCCAGCAGCTTAGTTGGCCTCTCCTACTGATTTATTTAGTTAATGGTTTTTTTCATTTACTTGCACATGCACAACGATATTTGAGAGGTTTGTCACTGCCGAGCCCACTGCAGCTCACACTGAAAGGGGTTTGGTAGTCCAGACCAATGACCTTACACTGTGGTTGTGATGCCACTTGCTGCTTGCTGGGCAGAAACTTTGTGTAGTTGAAAGGACCAAAGCCGCTCCAATCAGAGGAGGCTTCACTCCTTTCATTTACATGAAGATGGTCAGCAAACAGCTGATCGGCTGTCAATGTCCGGAGCCTGAGAGAGATCTATCTATCTGTATATCTGGCCTTCTGTCTGTCTATCTGTGTCTTTGTTAAGTAGAGTGGGGTGCCCAATCCCGTTGCTGCTTCTTTCTCCTTGTCCCCTCCAATTCACTTGCCCAACCACCGTTCCCGTCATTTTAAATATTTTTTTTAAATGTAAGCAGTCCGGGTTGCCCATCCCTGATAGAGCTTCTCCTGACATCCCCTTCCAGGTCCCCCACCCCATTCCCCAATAAGCCTGACACTGGGGTGCCAAATACCAGTGTTGGAATGTATCTAAAATATAAAAAATCATCCTTCAATGTTTTTTTTCGTAGTCTTTAAAAAAGAAAACCATCCATCACCGATCTGCTCCCACCCTCACACCCACCCACCCCACTCCGACCTCCCACTCTGCAGTCAGCACTCCACAGGCCCCCTACACACACTCCCATACCCTTACTCACCTGATCAGATCCCAGAGTGAACATCCACTCTCTGATCAAGAGACATGTCTTGTTGCTGGAACTGCCGACTGCAATATGAAAAACTAAGGTAAGTGCGGTTCAGTGTGTTTCAATAGGATTTTGAACTTTGATGCATAACCCAGTGATTTTTCATATTTTGCCAAATTTTAACATGGCTTTTTATGGGACTCGTTACATGACCAATACTTGTAGGAATTATGCAACTGGCCCAAAAGGTGATGTTTGTGGTCATGTTGCAAAATCACCTTTTGAGTGGGATTTGAAAATGTTCACCACCATTGTTCAAGAGGTGGGGTTGTAAGAAGGTTATGTTGAAAATTTGGGGTCAAAATATGTAAAAATAGTGAAGTTATGTCCATATGTTGAAAGTTTTCTATGCTTGTGTGTAACTTTAGTCATTTTAAATATCTTGACCCCAAATTTTCAACATAGCTACTTTTTCACACCACTTCATGAACATGATAGCTGTCATTTTTCAAATCCTGGCCAATATGTGTTTTCATATCTGTGATGCAGAATTATGTACTGGTGGCGTGGAATGGTATTTTGTCTGGGATTTGAAAATGTGCACCTACTGGGTTAATGGGGGGGAGTAATAAGAAGGCTATGCTGAAAATTTGGTGGACAAATAATGGTAAAATGCCTAGGTTATGACCAAATGTTACACTATTTCAGCGGGCACTCGTAGCTTTGTTAATTTTCAATATTTTGACTCCAAACTTTTAACATAGCCATTTTTCCATACCGACTCATAAACATGATGAGTAATTTTTTAAATACTGGATGACGTGTTTTTGCACCTCTGGTGTGAAATGACATTTCAGCCAATATACTATAAAAGATACATGTCATGTTTATAAGGTGAATCCTAAAACAAGTATTTTCAAAAGTTGGGGTTAAAATTAAAATAAATGATAATTGTTTAACAGCCTTTGTATGTAGTGCCTATCAGTACCAAACACCTACACAGCACATACCTGCAAGCAAATGTGTGGCATTGACAAATGCTTGTATTTAACAGCTAGGTATACTAGAGAATGAAATGCCAATTTTGACGACCTGAGAGGTTACAAAAGAGACAATATTACAATAATTGGAAACAGCATGCACTACACATACATTAATCATATGCAAATGTCAGAGGTACAGAGTACAAATAGAAACACAACAGTGATAGTGATCTAGAAGAGCAGGAATCCAGACAAGCAAAAGTCTATAACAACAAATGTGAAAGTATCAAGTGCAAGGAGCAGAGGTTTGCAAAGTCAACCACAACAAACATTAAAACAACATGAGGCATACAGCATTAAATAACATCAGCTCTCTCAGCTTCTAAGATGTGCTGGTGTGGGGGTCTGCATAGCATTACCATACCTAATATTGCTAGACAGGCTGCAAGAGAGGATTGAATGGGAGCTCATTAGGGGCGCTAGGTAGACCCCTTCCATGCCTTAGAATCTGGGAGACCAAGAACTGCAGAAAGGGGAACCAATTTGAGCTGCCACAATATGCCAGCAATGCAACTGGTACTTTGTCCCATAAGGTACATGGCCATGGAGTGATGTGGGTTTGGAAGGTGGGGAAAGGGATCAAATTAGGATAATATTGAATGGGGGCACAAGGCTTGCAGTGCACCGGCTAGCTTGCAAAAATATATTTCTCATTGATATGTAATGGACCACTACATTGCCAGGGCTCCCAACTGCTGGAATTCCCTCCTGGATAGTATAAAAAGCTCTGGTAATCTCCCGAAAAGCAAGCAATGGCTGTATATCTTTAAAGTCATTATAATTGCCTTAAATAAACAGAGAACAAATGTTAATCCTGTGTTGATTATATGGAACTACTTAGGTGTAAAACTGATGCTGTATAATTTCTACTACTGCTTTATTTAGTTTTGTTTCTGCATTACTTAGTGTATGTGTATATATCTATATCTGTCCTTACTTGTATATATTCTACTTTAGTTTGTGACAATTTCAATAAAGTGGGATCACAAGCAAGACAAAACTGCAGTTATCAGGATCTATGCACTAATGTGCAGATTGCCTATGCGCCACATATCTGAGGTGCACAGGCAACCCTAAGTGTGAAACCCACACAGTGGTCCCCCAGCTGAATTCATGATCAGAGTGCATGCCAGTTGCACACCGGATCACCTGGCCCCTATGCACCACTGGCAGTCCAGGGCAGTGTCAGGAGTGGGCCTGCACTACATGCCATTCACTAAGACACATAGTGCCAGATACAGAGGGGCACAGGTTACAGTAATGGGGACCCTGCTGTTACCCAGTGTGTGTCCCCATGGATGACACCCACCAGCTGTGGTTGGACTAGGAGTTGAGCCTTCATGTTGCTCCAGCCCACATGGGGCTGGGGGCAGCCATTTGGGTGTGTGCCCATCTTTGATAGGATTTTTGATCTGTACCTTCCCAAACTCCCCTCCTCCCATGGTGCAAGGGATCCACTCTGGGACCCAGGACGGGCATCTGATTGGATGCATGCCCAGGTCCACAGCTCCACACCTGTTTGCCCCCCTTTAACCTGTGCAGGGCCATGGACGGGTGGGTGGTGATGGTGAATACCAGCTGGTGTGCTTCTGCCCATGGGTGTGGAGCTGTGCGGGCAGGGTACGTGCCTTTGGTGCATACCTTACATCCTTTGATGCACAGATCCCATCATGAGCACAACTTAACTACAAGACATTCCAAATTTTGTTGAATATGGAGTCCTTTTGTTTTATTATTAAGGACATCTACATGAAATTGTCATCTTTGTTCCTTACGCAGTTTACTTATATTGTAACTGAAATTAAGTCTGGAACTAAAGTCATAGTAACATGCTGGTGACTAGAGATGTTGCAATGTTTTACTTTGCCACCAAAGTTCTGACAAAGTTGCAGAACTCACCCTCGTAAAAAAACTTTGCAAATTAACCACTTCTCCACTTTGCTGCATAGCAGTGGGTTGTCCTGGGGAAGAGGCACTTGTTTGGACAACGTACTGGTAAAATTGCAACTTTGCCAGCAAATGTGCATGATTTCAACTGAAAAAGTGCCAATTAACCTGCAAAAAACTTTGCAAAGTAGGCTTTCACATGCAAATTTGACAAACTTAGCAAATGAATTCAGAAAGTGAGGGTTTTCCAATTTCTTACATCTCTGCTGAGGACATCATAGTCTGTTGCTCTGGAAATGACTGTAGTATGACAAGATGACTTCAGCTCCTGAATGAGCCTCAGCTATAGATAAACTGTATGGGGTAACAATTGAATGTAAATACCCTCAGTAGTGAAGCACAGAGTGGCTCGACAAGCAAAGAATTTTAAAAGAAGTAAATCTGTGATTAGTTTACAGTTGACTGGACCCACACTTTAAAGCAATTTTCCAGTCTCCAGAAAAACATTTTCAAATATAATATTGTGGGAAACTTGTCTCTCCCAGACTCAGTCTGTCTTTTTTACAACTATTCTTGAACCTTCAGATGCTTGCAAGGATCCTCTGCAGCTGCTGCCACTCAGCATAGACACTTTCTCATGGTATCTCAAGGTCTGAATCCCTCCAAAGACACTGCTCACACAGTACACTGCTCATTGCTCAAGGTCAAATAACCTACCCCTCTCTGTCACAGCTGAGAACACCTTACTTTGGAAACAAATAATAGTAACTGTTGCCTTCTCATCAGAGGTGGAAACACAGTTTTTCAGTTATAAATCAGTTAGCTATACCGCAATGGACTCAATCACAGAAGCATGAAGTATGTAAAAAAAATATTTGAACACTTCTGGATGTTTGCATGTATAAATATAGGATAATGCACAAAGACTATGGGGAACAGTAATTCTACAGAAATGAAAAAGTAGATGTTTGAACAGTAGGTGACACATAGAAAAAACAATCTCCCTCTTCTCTATTAAATAAGGTAAAATAGCTTACCACACAAGACACATTGGTGAATGAGGGCAGACTCAAAACTTAGATGGCATCTGTTTGTAGCCCCAAACCTTATTGTCTTTTTCATGCTCTGCCAGACCTTAAGATACTCCAGATGCCTCCCATGACACATCATCTAGTCTGTTACTCTGGTATCATACATTCAACATTCTTTGTGTCTTGAAAGCTGGGTTGGAAAATTGGTCTGGTCTGGACTTTGGACTTTGTATATACAAATACAACTGTTTTTGTCTAAGTCCTCTCTAGCCCTAGACTCCTCTGCAAGACAAGAAAAGTCATTTTCCCCTTTTGAAGCTCTCCCATAAAGTGTCATAGAGATTATCACTCTCCAGAGACAATTGGTTTATTTTATCAAAGGCACTGATAGAAAAAAAATCCTCTTCATCTGCTAAATTCTAACTTAAACACATGCAGAAAGATTTAAAATAAAATACAAAAAAAAAATAACAGGCATTCATAGCAAATTGTTACAAATATGCAGATAAAATCCAAAAATATTTTATTAATTTTCTGTATGTATGTCCCCTCATTCTTTGTTTGGGATGTCATTTGCATAAAAACATTATATTGTCCCTCCTCTGACTTCCTTGGATCCTCCTATGGTTAGCCCTCCAATGAATTCATAAATATATGTTGGTGATATCAGTCTGATACTGTGGAAATGATTCTGTTCTTACAAACAAACAGAGCATTATGACTTCACCAAGATCCTGTTTTCATTTATAAATGTTCTCAGTAGAATAAGGGAACATGCTCTGTTTACAAAAAAATGCATTAAATATGCAGGGAATTGTGTCTGCATATTACATTTTAAAAAATGTTTCTGAATAATGGAAAATGCTTACAAAATTGGAGACCCTCTTGTGAAAAAAAGTAAGTGATATTCCTAAATGAGACAATCTCAATGTGCTCAATTTCTATACAAATAATAAAAAAAATATAGAGACTGAAGTATTTTGCACAAATCATGCATAAAAATGCTAACATTTTTTTTTTACTTTGTTCATACATTCTTCGCCGACTACTATGTAGGTATGTCATCTCCCTTGGAAATGCCATGATCTTACAAATTGCTCTGGATTCCTGTTTAACAGTGATAACCTGGCAGATGGCAGTAAGATAAGATGAAATATATGCAGAGCACCTGGGTAAAACTACTGTGCAGATTCAAAGGGATAAGACCACCCCTTCACCACAACTGCATAAGACTTTGACCTGAATTCACTGCCATGAGTAACATGAGGCTCTTGGCATATGCCTAAACACTGTAAAGAGTGTTGATCACACTTCGAAACACACAATGAAAAGTTATTCCTTGGCATATGCCTATTGGCTGAATAGTGTGGCTCTAGGCAGGGGAGCAAGCCCTGGATGTCTGAGATGCCATATGCTGATTTGAAAGTAAGTTCCTCATAGCAGAAGCAATCACATTTGGTGACTATTTACCTTTGCACATTTAAGAGCACTAGTAATCTGTTTTTGCAGCAGTTAATTTTAATATTTTCTGCTTCTCCTCGTCACACTATGCCTTTAGGTATCAGCTAAGACAAACTCCCTGCAACTTCCTGTTCCTGTAAAACCACTTCCTAATCTCATATCTTCTTCCTTGACCACCTCCTGTCAGCTCCCCTTTGTTTGAGACTGTTTAGCATAGTCCACACCCCAACATGCACCATGCACTTTGCTTCTCTTATGTCTAGCCATAGCATTGCTATATTTGCTATAGTTATGCTGTTATTTTATGTTTCCACTCCATTTGCTGCTACCACTGTATTTCTATGCCTACATCTATATTTTTTGATATGTAATTTGTATCCATGTTTTGCTATATAAGTTGTTCCTCCTTATTTCCCTTCCCCCGGGGTTGCACCTAGAAACAAGCCACAGTTCGGTGTGTCTCCCAGTTACCAACTTTTAAATAAATAAATAAAATTTAGTGAAAATAAAATGATTTGCTCTAACTGTGAATTGAACCAAGTCCCTCTGAATATCATTGACGTGCTCTAACAGCTAACCCACTAAGTAATCTGGGAATTGCAACTTGGGAATCATGTTTGACCAACATTTTTCTGTCTGCATCAAATCAAAATGTAAAATACTTGCTTAAATTCAACACCACCAACAGCATGTTATCAGAAGCTGAGAACATTTGTAGTTCAAGTCTATTCTGACACTGACCAGAGGCTGTTTTCATGGTGCATCTTACAACATTATCAACAAAACTGACTGACCAGTGCACTATATTTTGGGTATATTGAGGCCACGGGAGTGCAATTTACCTTCCCAAGGATGGCCTAGTCTGTATCATTTTTGCTGAATCAGCACATCACTGGAAAATGTTAAAGCATTTTAATGTGTAATGCACACTGTATCTTTCAGGCCATCCATTAGCCTTGACCAGTATCACCCCTCTTTTTAGCAATAATTCTGACATGCTCTGCAGATCTAGGAAAGCAACATACTCTGTACCAACATACAGCATGTAGCATTTAGAAGGAGGCTTTTTAGTGTTATCATCAAAGACTGAAAGTCTGAAGGAATCCCACAAACAGTCCACAGCATTATCGGCAAATATGAAAATCATCATAAACTTTCTTGAATACCCATTAGGAGAACTGAGAACTGTGACTGGTGAACACTTAACAAGTTGATGCCTTTTCTCACTCACACATTGGTTATGGCTACAACCACAGTTTTTGCTTTGAGACTGCATAGTGAATCCATACATGAGTCAGAATTATTTTTATTGACTTGATTTATAGAGATTTGCAGAATGCAGAATTCTACTGACAGAATTTGTGTTGAATGGCAATTCTGCTTTTGTAATGCTTTTGGGGATTGTTATTTTAATTCTGCAGAATTATGAAAACCATTTATATGTGAACTGCACAATAACTTTAATCAGATTATATAAACTGCAGCATCATTTTCTGTGGATTGTGGTTAATGAATCTGGGATTTATGTAAATCCTGAATTACTATTCTGCAAACAACATCCCACTTTTGGAATTTTAGAAAATTCTGCACAGAACTACTCATTACTAATTTAGATTCAGGTATATATGTCTGGATTAATCAATTTCTTCAACAATTACAGTAACTAGTGAATCTAGATGTTGTCCGCTATTAGGTGTATAACATGTGTGATAAAACATCATAATTATGCCACGTCTGCTTACATTGTCTGAAATCTAATTAGTTGGTAATCAGTATCACAGATCATTACTTATGTGTAATAGTACATGTATATATATTAAAGGAAGTGGCTATAATCTGCAGCTTTGGAATAAATATAACTTGCATTTTGGCACAGCTATGAGGAATATATTTAGCCATTTCTGTTACTGTAGTTGAACAGCCTTTTACAATTTCAGCTTTAAGAATGAAAAAACCCTCAACTTTGAGAATAATAAAAGGCGCTAGAACAATTGAATTCTGGGTTATCTGCTAGGTAGCTGGGACTTTGTTTTTTATATTTGTTATTAAAGTGATAATGCTAAGGAACAGTAGTTGTGCAAAGTCACACTAGGCACAGAAGATAAAGACAGAAGCTGAGGTCTTTATCATTATCTTTATCTTTATAATTATCCCATGAATTTATGACTATGTACAAACTGATGGCCTTTAGCATTTTCTCCTTTGTATAGAGATACTAGTAGTAGTTTTGCTTCCATGTTGAAAATAAGATGTTAATGTCAGTTTTTTTTTCCTTCCTGCTGTGAGCTGCTGATTACCACCTGACTCCCATTTTTTTTTTTTGGTGGAGGTTCTCCGAACCCAATGGTTGAGTCGTGTCCCCTTGCCCCATTCTCTCCACTCTCCCTATGTCATACCCTTGCCCCCCCTTTCTTCCCCCTTACCTTAATCTCTCCCATCTTTGTCCTCCCTCCATCACCTTTTCTTCCTCCTGGCATCCCCTCCCCACCCTGACATGCCCGGCTGACCCGGTTGCGCAAAGTGCTGTATAAAACCCTACCTGTTGTTTTTAACTGTGCTCCTCTTCCCTTCTCAGTCTTTTTATTTTTTATTTACATATGCATCTACATCCTTGCAAAGTTGTTCTGTACTGCATCATGCTTACTTTGTATTGCTATTGCACCTTGAAATTGATTTTATTTTTGTATTCCATTGTATTGACTGTATAGATAAATACCGTATTTCATCATTTTGTAGCCGCCCTTGTTTACTAACCGCCCTCAAATTAAGGCCAGACTGATTTTCCAATTTTGTTTTTGAAGCCGCCCTCATTTATAAGCCTATTACTATACTTTTACAACATTCGCTCCCTCAACCTCCCCCCAATCCTGATGGGAACCTGACGGGAACAAAGTGACCAAGTCTAACCACACTTTTACAACACTCACTCCCTCAACCTCCTCCCACTCTGATGGGAACCTGACGGGAACAAAGTGACCAAGTCTAACCACACTAACCACACTGCTTGTACAGCTGCATGTACAGCTCTTCATTCTGCTTCTGGCAATTTCTTTATCTATTCAGCCGTGCTGGCTTGGGGCGATTAATTTACCTCCTTGTAAAGAGTCTGGTCCAGAGATGAAACCCAGTTGGCTTTTCATACTGAAATACTTAGGGGACCTTTACCTCAGCCATCCTTTCTCTGGGTAGGGAAATTGGAACGGCATTGGTGGGTGGGGGGGTGCCATCAGACACCAGTGAAATCAGGATGGTGATCGGCGGGTGCGGGTGTCACTAGACACCAGTGAATCTATGTATTTATAGGGGATGATGAGAAACATATGAATAAGGGGACAGCCATTTCTGTAAGTTTGTATTTAAAGCCGCCCTCATTTACTAGCTGCCCTCAAATTAAAACCGCATACTGAAACCAAATATTGTAATTGTAGCCACGGCTACAAAATGATGAAATACGGTATGTATTGTATCTATTGTACCTTTACCTTGTTCTAACCAGGTCCATCTCACAAATGAGCCTTGCTCAACGATATTCACCTGGATAAATAAAGATTTTGATTGATTGATTGATTGCTTGATTTATGGAATATCCATGAGGTGAATAGTGGGGCAGTTCCTAATTAGTATATTGTGAGTGACTTGTTCCCTCATTTCCATACCTAGATTGCTTTTCCCCTCATTTGGATATCTACAGTGCCTTTGTAGAAAGAGACTAGCATTGCATATATACCAAGCTGATTGGTTGACAGTGTGTCACCTCAATATATTACTGCTTATGGTAAACATGAAAGAACTGATTGACATACAGTAGTAGCTCCTTCTAAGAGATTTGCTTGCCAGATGTTCGCGCTGGATGGGAGGCGAGGGTGACCTGCTCCTGGAAGGTCCCCCACCAAATACTTCTCCTGAAGCCGAGTTGAGAGTTGCCGTGGGCTTGTGCAGCTCCGACGGGCCTCCTCGGTAGCTGAATCCTCCTAAGAGAGTTTCCCGACCCCTGCCCCGGTGCAGGAGAGAGTCCACGAACTGAGAGACTGCACTTCCTACCTTCGCTCGAACTTTGCCGTGGATCTGCTCATTCTTCGCGCCTGTGGTGAGTTTCGATCATCGGACAGAATCCGGGACCCCATCGCTGAAACCTGCACTCCATGGACTCTTAATCTTTTTGAACTTTTTGAACTTGGCACCGAAAGCGCCCACCCTCATTGGCCCCAGTCGGTAGTGACGCTCTCACTGCCCCCTACAAAGGGCGAGCTTGCTCCACCATCCCTAAGCCTTGCCAGACGTTCATGCTGGAGGGGAGGCGACGGTGACATGCTCCTGGAAGGTCCCCCCCACGCACCAAATACTTCTCCCGAAGCCGAGTTGAGAGGTGCCGTGGGCTTGTGTAGCTCCGGCGGGTCTCCTCGGCAGCTGAATCCTCCTAGGAGAGTTTTACGACCCCTGCCTGGTGCAGGAGAGAGTCCACGAACTGAGAGTCTGCACTTGCTACCTTCACTCGAACTTTGCCGTGGATCTGCTCGTTCATCGCACCTGTGGTGAGTTTCGATCGTCGGAGAGAATCTGGGACCCCATCACTGAAACCTGCACTCCATGGACTCTTAATCTTTTTGAACTTTTTGAACTTGGTGCCGAAAGTGCCCACCCTCATTGGACCCAGTCGGTAGTGACACTCTCACTACCCCCTACAAAGGGCGAGCTTGCTCCACCATTCCTAAGCCTTGCCAGACGTTCGCGCTGGAGGGGAGGCAAGGGTGACCTGCTCCTGGAAGGTCCCTCCACCCACGCACCAAATACTTCTCCTGAAGCCGAGTTGAGAGGTGCTGTGGGCTTGTGCAGCTCGGTGGGCCTCCTCGGCAGCTGAATCCTCCTAGGAGAGTTTCCGACCCCTGCCCGGTGTAGGAGAGAGTTTTGAATTTTCGCCCTCCCACCCACCCTGCTCGTTGTCCCATTAAATGCCAGTTTGCCCCACCTCCCGAGAGGAGTCTCACCCTATCAGCCAGTGGGGAGGTCCACTTCGCATTCAGGGGCATAGCTTGGCATTACCCACTGTGAAGCTCTTTCCACATTCAACTTTCAGGCTGTGCTGATGTAAGTCATTGTCAAAGTTTAGTTCTCTACTGCCTGTGCTCTGTTTATTTTGTGCTTAGCCTGCTATCTCACCTGCTGATCCCCACTGATCAGCCTTGGGGGTACTGCTAACTTTTAAGGAGCTTAGTTGGCTAGTACCCATAGTGAAGCTCTCCCCGCTTTCTCCCATTCAGTCTGGGTTGGTATAATTCACTGATTATGGTGAGTTCTTCACTGCCTGCATTTGACTATGTTTTGTGTCTAGCTTGCTATCATACTGTTGGTCCCTGCAGATCAGGCTCAGTCTAGGGAATGTCTCGCTTATTCTGAGTATTTTACTAACCCTCTAGAGCCTCTGACTGCCTATTGTGACTTAAGAGGCCAGTGTTGTTTAATTGTCCTAGGTCCTAAGCTCACCCCTATCTACAGTGTCCTGCGAAGCCAGCCCTGATTGCCTTGAGTGAGTTGTACAGCACTCTCTACAGTCTCGTGTGATCTCTCACAGTGCCTAGGGTAAGTGCCACCCCTCTTGAAGCATAGTCTGGCCTCTCTCAGACCCCTAGCCTTCAGTCCTGCTCATATTGCCATCTACCTAGCCTGCACTAACTGTGCCTAGTTCCTATTTCCTACCAAGCTTCAAACCTCCCTTCCTCTCCCCTCAGTGCCCCTCCAGCTGACTGTGTACAAACTCTCCAGCTGGTCCAATGTCTCCAGCCCGGATGTGGTCTAGGCACACTCACCTCCCACCCAAGGCAGGTGGGGATACCTCCCTGACAGAGGACAAGGGTGTGCTGCCTGTCACTTACAGGACGCTGGTCCTAGCTGGTCTTGTTCTGGGGCTTACCCTGCTCCAAATGGCCACTTCCCCTCCAATATCACTGGGGGGAAACTGGGAGAGGTCTTCCTCCTGTGAGATACCAGATTTCTCCTTCTCCAATATCCTTGTGACCTCCAAGTCTCAATGCAATCTCACATGCTGCTTAGACCTTCGGAGCCTAATGTACTCTGCCAAGACTAAGTGTATCCGTGCTTTCTATCCCTCAGATGGCCAATCCACCATGAAGTGGCATCTCCCATGGCTCCTCCTCTTAACACTACTACTGGTAGGAGATATAGAAACTAACCCAGGTCCGTATAACCCGGCCCAGAATATCCCCTCTGTATGGGGCGTGGGCAAGGGCCTAAAAGTAGCACATCTCAACATCAGGAGCCTGCTACCTAACCGTGATGAGCTAGTTGCGTGGATGGCGCTCTACAAACCCAATATCCTCGGAGTGACTGAGATCTGGCTCAAACCCTCGATCCCTGACTCAGCCTGTGTCCTCCCTGGGTACGAGTTCACACGACTGGACAGAGCGGGGAGTAAGAGGGGGGAGGCATACTGATCTACCACAGGAGCCATCTCAAAGTCTCCCAAGTTGCCCACCATCAATCCCACGTGTCCCAGAGCGAGGTACTGCATGTGCTGCTCCTACTTGGGGACACAAAGAAACTGCACCTGGTGTGCACTTCTAACCCACTTAAGGGTGGGCTCTCTGGATTGACCCACCTCCTGGACACAGTTGGTCCCAGTGTTGGGGACAATGAACTCATAATCTTAGGGGACGTCAACCTCAACTGGGCTGGAGGCTGTGTGAAGCAGTTTGAGTCCCTACTTGCTAACTTTACTCTGACTCAACTTATCCAGGATCCAACCAGGCGGCTAGCGAACGGATCCTCCAGCACCCTATTGGACTGGATCATGTCCAACCACCCGGACAGGATCTTCTCAGCGGGTACACTGCCAGACTCTATCTCAGACCACTCATCAGTCTACTGTGTATGGAAAATTCCCTCCCCCAAAATTCCTCACAAAATCTTGCATGTCAGAAACTACTCCAGGTTTGACCCTGGGGAGTTCCTGGAGGACCTACGGCTTACCGACTGGTCCGGGGTGCTAGGGGCCACTGACCCCTCAGTGGCAGCCTCTAACTTCACCACCATCTTGGGACCCTGCAAGACAAGCATGCCCCCCAAGGTCACCCGTGGGTGAGGATCCCTTCTCACTGGTTGCATGGAAATCTCTTAGCCCAAATGCAGGAGAGAGACAAGTGGTGGGCCCACTTCAAAAGTTCAGTGATCCACTATTTTCCAAAAATACAGACACCTTAGAAACAATTGTAAAAGGCCATTAGGGTTTTGATAAGCTTCTGCAAGTCCGCCCTACTTAGCACTGCCAGCGACCCCAGGAGATTTTGGAGGAATATAAAAACTCTTGTCAATGGATCCTCCCAACCAGGGGTATCTGACATGATTATCAAAGGGGTCTTCTGCACGAATCCCCACACCATCGCCAACTCCCTAAATTCACACTTCACAGATCTCTCGGCCTTCACCTCACTCTTCTCATCCAGTAAGAGTTCTCCCTCCCTTCCCCCCTTGACTCGGAGGGAGGTTCACCCCCCGCGGCAACTGTTTAACCTCAGGGGTGTGTCTGTATTGGACACCCAGAGGCACTTAGCTGGCCTCTCCCAGTACTCCAGCCCTGGCCCAGATAACCTGGAATCCAAGCTCCTTAAGCTTGGTGCTGTTCACATTGCCTATCCAGTAGCCCACATCTTTAACCTATCCCTCAGATGTGCTACCTTCCCCAATATCTGGAAAGAGGCGAGGATAGTCCCAGTACTGAAGCACGGCAATCCTAAATTACCGGATAACTATCGCCCGATTGCTATTCTCTCATCCCTTAGCAAGCTCCTTGAAAAGGTAGTGGCCGAACAGCTTTCGGAGCACATCCAGTCACATAAGTTGCTGTCCCCGGCCCAGCATGGTTTTCGCAAGGGTCACAGCACCACTACTGCCTTGATCTCAGTCACATCTAGCATCAGATCAGCCATGGACCAGGGCAAACTCTCTGGAGCCATATTTATTGACCTGTCCAAAGCCTTTGATCTTGTTGATCACACGGTGCTCGGCTCACAGCTGTGGTCACTTGGTCTCTCTCCACTTGCCATGAAATGGCTTATGGGCTACCTGCACGGTAGAATGCAGTGAACCAGCTTCAATAAAGTCCTCTCAGAGTCCCTTCCAGTGACCTCTGGTGTCCCTCAGGGTTCGGTACTGGGCTCCCTCCTCTTCTCCCTCTTTATCAACCAGTTACCTATGGTGACAACCACCTGCAGGGCCACCCTTTATGCTGACGACCTGGTGATTCTGGCTTACGCCCGGGATGTCACTACTCTAAACAAGCACATGTCCGAAGACTTTAACAATGTCCTAACCTGGGTTACTAAAAACAAACTGGTCCTGAACCTGAAAAAAACTCAGGCCATGCTTTTTGGCTCAACAGCCAAAATCAAAGCCTCGTCAGCACTGTTAAATATTACCAGTCCTGACGGATCTCCCCTCCCTGTAGTGAACTCTGCCAAATATCTAGGGGTCACCCTTGACCCCCAACTTGACATGGGCAGTCACATCCAAAACATCTGCAGGGCAGTGAACTGCAAGCTAGGCCTGGCCTACAAGGCCAAGTACAACCTTACACCAGCGGCTAGACTAGCCCTCGCGAGAGGTGTACTTCTTCCCTCTCTCAGCTATGGGCTGCACCTATTCGCTCGCTCTCCCAAGACTCATCTCATTTGGTGGCACACGACATAAAATAATATCTGTCGCTTTGTCCTAGCTGTCCCCCATCTCACCCATCGCTGTGAGCTATACGATAAACTTTGCTGCCTCTCCCCTGCCAGGTACCTGGACTTCGGGGTGGGCTGTCTCATGGGCAAAGTGATCAGAACTGGCACCCCCCCAGAGCTGGCCCTGTTTCTGCCACAAACTGACACTACTACCTACCACCTTAGGTCCCAGGCCCCAGGGATGCTCAAAGTCCCCTCCACCCGTACCCTCATGGGCGACCGGGACTTTGCCGCATGTGCGCCCAGACTCTGGAACTCCCTTCCTGTTTATATTCATTCAGCATCCTCCCATCAGTGCTTTTGCAATTCCCTCTGGGGGTTCCTGAAACAAGCCTCAGCGTGTGACTGCCCCAAGCCTCCCTAGGGTAATTATCAACGGTTGTCTTTCCAGTCCAAAGTTGCCTCCCATAGATGCTGCCCAAAACTCCTGCAGTTTTCCACGATTCTACCAATTACCAGGGTACCTGACCTAGGGCAAACTGTCTATGCCAAGGTTCCCTGGTCATGCCTTACTAAATTGTCTCTAATGTGTTTATGGCTTGTTAGAATTTGTAGGTGACCTACTCACCCTGGGGGTGCATTAACCTTAAAGTTATAAGTTATATTATGACCTTCCACACCCCTGGACAATGTTACTATTCCTATATGTTGTCATGATGTACTTACATTCTTCTGTAAAAATATCTGTATCCCTATGTTGTACTCTCCCGGGTCGTTCCTGAAAATAGGCATAATACTTGTCTAGTGTACTTACCCAGTCAACAAAAGCTAAAATAAAAAAAAATAAATATGAGTCTTTTGCAGTTGAGGAGCAATATGGCTGATGAGCTCCACAAAGCAACATGTGAAGCTGTAGTATATATTTTATCCAACAAATTGGAAACATGCACATTAGATCCATTCTGAGCATGTACATTACTCCATATTAATAAACAAGTGATCGTGACTGGAATGAAGTAACCTGTTGAGTTCCCCAGGTGTCATATTGGCATATGCTTCTGTTCAGTACTTTTATTGATGGTGTGGACTGATGGATCTCAGTTAAAGTAATTACATTTATGGATGACCCGAGGCTACTGAGGGTGGTGGCTTCTAAGGAAATAAAAACATCTGTGAAAGATTTAAATATTTTGGTGGAATGGGGGCCACCAGCGAGTGAGGGAGATGGCAACTGACATTTGTTGCTCATTACAAGTGGAAGGATGAGGTCCTTCAGTTACCATGATAGGGAAAACACTAGCCATTCAGAAAGGCTATGAAAATAAAAAGGTAATACTTTAATTGTGACTACTGTGTTGGTACTTACAGAAAATTGCATTGGTAAAAAGGACAAGGTGACCATAGGGATAAGAACCTGATGAAGGAATAGAGCTCTCCAAAACATCACCTGAGTGTGTACTTCTCTGGCATGAAATAAAAGAATTGGAGAATATGAAATCATCTTTTTTTGTGGAGTGAGCCCATCTTTCATAAGCAATTCTTTTGGTGCTCAAAGTGGCAAGTAATATTCAATGTCAGGTTTTTGTTTATTTGTGTTTTAATTTTAGATGTGCAATATAAGATAGCCTTTTTTAGGTGAAATATTTAGTTTCCAAGAGGTTCACAGGGGACAGTACAGCAACAGATCTGAATAGTTACATTATGCTCAAACTTTAATATTTTATGCAAAAAGTTATGTTTGCAACTGATATACAGGTATATTATATACAAAACGGAGTTTCAACATAATCACATGCAGTTGCAATAGAACCAAAACTTCAGTTTTTTAGCTACACTGTGCATACATGGGCCTAGTAATGAAGTTCTTGATGTAGAGGGGTGTAAGGATAGAAAACCAACTAGGAAGGGGATAATAGAGTGGCAAAGACAAGTGGTTAGAAACATAAACAGGGTGCTCAGAGATGACTAAACATGGCTCTTCTGAAGTGTCCAGTGATCATGGATTTTTTGATGATGTACAGTCACGATGGAGCTGCTGCAGTAAAAGCCATTTCTGCCAATTGATTTGCAAACCCAAGGGACATGTAACACATCCTCGATTTAAGACTTAATCTGTTAGACTAAGGTAGTTCTGACCAGCAGGTTGCTGAGGTGCGTGGGGTGCATCTCAGGCATACATTTGTAAAGCAAGGCAGCTCATTTGTTTTCCCTTCCTGAATATGGTAAAAGTAGGCACAGTGGATTGCACAAAGAGCAGAGGTATGTGGGCCTAAGCAATGAAGAGAAAAGTTTACACATTTATTTATTTATAAATTTCTTTCTTAAGTCCTTTGTGTGCCAGAACTGCTCAGCTTTGCTTGACAATTTTCTCAACCAAAGAACTCAAGAAGGAAGTCTTACACCCACAACAGATACTGTAACAGTAACTATAAATACATCACTCTTTCATACTGCAACTGGCTGGATGGCAGGAGGTGTACACAATGCCCCCCAACCCCACCCCCTGCAGCAGGAAATACCACAGCAGCAACTGCAAATGGTTTCAGGAAGTCACCTGTAGCCTCGGGAATCTTTTTGCATCTAGTACCCCGATCTTTTTATGTCTAGCATTTCCTTTATGTTTCTATCAGATCATAGCTTTTCAGACTGTTTATTTTAGAAGGTTTCAGTTTCAGTACTGAGATCTGTACCACTGGTCAAATATCTGCCATTTGTCCAAACTCCAGTGGAGTTCTGAAGTGCTTGAACTTTAGCACCCTTCTGTTTTTTGCTTTCATTGACTTCCCCCTGTTCTATGAATATTGTGCAACTCATCTTTATGGTGGCATCAACATATTTTTTTTTTACTTTTGCAACTATGAGGTAAATGACACACTGCCCAAACAAAGCTCCATAAAGCCTGGGATCATATTATTTCATGTTTTACTGGATGTCAAATATACTACACGTAAAGGTGCCAACATCAGTAATGGATGTTTTTCAAGTCCAAAGACAAAGTGCTCTGATCTGTTTATCTGCCAAGAAATACGTTAGTTTCCTTGGAATCCAAGATAGTGATCTGGTGAGGATCCATGTAACTGAGTTGTCTCTAGACATTTACTGAAGATGCTGACCTCAGAATGAAATATCCTTCTAAAGAGCTAAGTGAATCTCACCAAAAGAAACACAATCATCATCATCAAAAGGTAAAGCTCATATCTGAAAGGGATATTTATACATGTATTTCTATTTGTCCATGTCTAGTCCAGGAAACACCACAGTAGCAACTGCAAATAGTTTCATGAAATCAACAGTAGCTGCTGGAGTTACACTAGACACCAATGTGATGAGTGACAACAGATCCAAACCTGTTGGGGATTAGCAGTTCTGCTAAATCTTCTCATTCTGTGGCAAATTTAAAGTCTTTATTAAACGTAAGTTTGGGAGAGAAGAACAAAAGAGTTCAAACATTTGTGAGACATGTCAGCAGCTTTTATGATTCTCTTCTGTTTTCATAGAAATTTCAATAGAAAATTAGATATCTTTGTGACAGGGTTCAATAAGACCATGCCCCATTTGTTATGCCAAATGAATTAAAAGCAAGGATCTGCCCTATCCTCTCCTTTTCTGTCTCTTGTCTGATTGTGCAATCAAATTTTCTTGTGAGACTTAGGAACTGATCACTCTGACAGTCTTACGATTCTCCCACTCCCAGTATCTCCCTGCCTTCACTTGCTGTTTCTATCTTTTCTTTCCCTTTGCTTATCTGTGGTTATAAAAATATATATGTGAATCTGTGTGTGAAATTGGGTTCTCCAGTTTGAAAATGTATACAGTTATATTTGTCGAAATAATTGCAGAAAAGGTATTTGGAATTTAGGGTGTGAACCTTGAATGCAGTTTGACTTCCACAAGCTAATTTGCAGAATTGTCTACAAGAGATTAGTTCTAGGACACAATGTTCTATTTTATTCCACCTGCAAGGTAAGAAACTAACAAAGTTCTGTTACATTTTGTGAGAAACAAGATACTCTTAATGAGCTAGGGATGCAGAAATTAATTGTCAAGCAAAGATTTCTTACAAAGAGAGAGCAATGTTTTGTTGGAGAGAGAGAGACAGAGACAGAGAGAGAGAGAGAGAAAGAGAAAGAGACTGACATTTACATTTAGATACCCTCAGATGAAGTACTTTGTTTTTAACTGCCTATATAAGAGCTATCCTGCACAATTTTATTTTATTTTATAAGTATTATAAAAAGCTGCTTGCAGATTTTATAACTATTCTTGTTTTCTTATGCTTCCTGACCTATGCCTCAATGACAACCTTGATGCAAACAAATGGGCAATATGGAGAGAGACTTTAATAGATTGCAAGATGAAAATTTGCCAACTAGGGAAGGCATACAGGAACTTAACAGAAATCTTAAAATCTTAACAGTAGAAGCACTTGCTACCACAAGTACTTAGGTTGTGATCAGAGAAGTTGCAAAGTTAAGGCCAATTTGTCAAATTCACCTCTGTGAATAAATTCACAGATTTTTTTCTATTGGTTCCATGTTGAGACAGTGCATTACATATGGTGATTACAATTTGGGTAGCTATTACAGAATGCAACACTGTAGGGTGACTGGCAATACTGACAAATCCAAATTACACCAATGCAATGAACAGCTCACTATAACTGTGAGCAATTACATACCATATTACACATGAATATGTATGTTGTAGGCACCACCACGTAGATACTCTAGGCGGGGTTGGGAGGAGTATTCACCCACAAACTGGACCATTCACCCCATGAGATCCCGATACTGTATATGGCATGATCTGTTAGCCACACCTGAGATGACTTGCTTCATCCTCACAACAGACATCCTCTCCTCCTCACAAATTCAGTCCAATAGACCTTCTGCTGCACCTTCTTATCTCTGCGGAACATGAAACCACCATACACCAGTAGGGGCATTCCCCTCTGGCTCTGGATAACTCCACAGACATCTTCAACACTACCTGAGGTGGCCATCCTTATGGCCCACCTTTATGCATGCTACCCCACCCATCCTGTACCTGTCATGCAGGGGGGATCTGCCTCTGCTTCCCCCATGAGGGGCTGTGCCCCCTGAACCCTCCTTATCTTAAGGATTACCATACAACGTCGTACTTGGATAGTGGGGGTAAGCTGTTGTCAACAGAGGTAAGTAAGTTCCTTTTCGCTTCTTGAATCGCTGCATGTGGTATTGTACTTTTCATACGCTCTCTCTCTTTCACCCTATTAGCACCATCACCCTTATGGCAGAGCTGCTATCATTGTCATATAGCTCCATTTGCATCTCACTCAACACAGATGTATTGGTGCTATAATAGATGCCTATATGACATTGCAAAAATAGCATCTCTGTATTGACATGATACCCTTCTCTTTGGCAACTTCACCTGTAACTTCACCCTTGGGGTACACCAAGGTTAACTTGGGTCAGAATGAGGCTACCAGTGCACAAATGTCTCAAGGTCAGGAGTCATGTATTGCCTGACTCTGCAGCAGCCTGAAGATCCTGTGTAACATACACCCCATGGTACCACCATCAGAGGTATCATCTACTCATCAGTCTCAGTCAGGAGCAATTCTTACATTTTCTGACCCCTTGTGTGATCCAGTTACACTCATTACTACCAGTGTGGCACGCTGGCAAATATCCAGAGTGTTACTACCTCTATAATTGGGCTTAGTAGAATGTTTTCCCCGGTCAGAGTCAAATACTACCCCAGGTACCTGTGCCCAGTGTGCTTTAATGCACAGATAGGAGCTACCAGCTGTTAGGCCACTGGTCCACAAATCCATACAATGATGTATGGATGGGGATGCTGAATGCAGCAGGGCATGGATTACCATGTGTAACACAATCTCATAAACTTCAATTAATCGATCAATCAATCAGTCAATCAATCATTTTTTATTTTACCAGGCAAAACACCATTGAGACATGCTCATTTACAAGGTGGACCTGAGTAGGTCAGAAAAGGTTCACAAATCAAAGTTTTACAGACAATAATGCAGCAGACAAAATAGTACAAAGCAAGTAAGCATGAATAATGCAAAGCAATCCACAAGGAAGACAGTAGAGCATACCCTCAGCTTCTTCTATAGGAGATCATCACAAAATGCCTGTCAGTAAATACAACAGATACACTATACAAACAAATGATTACAAATTATTACATATCAGTTACTATAGAGGATACTATGCATAACCAGTATGGTATATAGGGGTTAGGCAATGGGAGGGTAGAGGTGGAAGGGGTCTCAAGTGTCATGAGGGAGGGTAAGGGGATGAGAGGCAACTAAGGAGGGGAAGGCACAAGGAAGGGTATGGGAATGACAAAAAGAGGGCAAAAGGATGACTAAGGGGAGGACAAGGGGATATGGAGGGAGGGATGGGCAGGAGAAACACTTGGGGTGACCAAGCTAGTGTCATGTAAATAGGGTTCATGGGAAGGACATTTAATTATAACACACACAGGATTCATGAATGCCACATGTGGAGCAGTACATCTGTGAGGGAATCTGCCATTTGAGATGGGTGTGCACCATCAACCTTCTAAATCCCATGTTCTCCACAAAAAAGAACAGCAGTATATCAATTGCCAGCATTTCAGTGGCTACTGCATTCACTTACCATGTAATAGCATGATTGGGTGGGTATTTGGCATGATGCTCCAAAAACATGCTATGCAGTATAGGCTGGACCATTCTGGGTGTTGGGGTACCAAACAGCTGGTCTCGGTGTGGCAGCATAGATGTCTGGGTAGCATTTGACTCAGCACCAGAGGAACACAGATGCTGCTCAAAAGAAAACAGTGATTTGGGGAGTTTTCTTTTTATCATGTAACCCTTAGGATGCCGACAGAATTAGAACATATAGGAATTCTGGACTGATATATTAGTCTGCAGTACAGCAAGGGTTAAAGTTTATTAATTTTTGTGCAAAACATACAGACACACAATTACATTCCATACATTAGTACAAAGCTGTCATCTGTTAACTTTATAGCCCCCCTTGCAGTCAAAATCATTCCATTGGTACAAGAGACCTGATATACTGTAACTTTCTTTTTTTTATTATTTAAAGTTTATTAAAGATTTTACTACTTTGAAACACCACATTAAAAGCATCAGAGTAGCGTGATACAGGTTCTTAGTGAGGAAGATCTGGCTGGGGTGGTAGCTCCTTGGAGGTATAACTCTAAACATGGTCAATAGAGTTTAACATCAAAATTCAACATCTGATTTGACTACCATAACAGTAGTAATAAGCATAACAAGAGTATACAAGTAGAACAATTATAAATAGGAAACTGGAAACGTATACCAGTCAAGTTCATGCTTGATATGACATTAGACTAGTCATTGTAAATGAAAACATTGCTTTCAGAGGAGCAGTAAGGCAGGAGAGGGGAAGAAGAGAGGACATATAGAGCTGGTCAGGGTATAGGTAAGACCTCTAATGGTGAAAGAAGTATAGTAGAGAGGCAGAAGGAGGGAAGGGGAAGAGCAAGGTGTGTCCAAGTCAAAGCTTAGGGGTGCACCTGGGGGGTACTGGGGAAGACGTAATGTCAATGTGGCATGGAACAATATGGGGAGGTCAGAGAGGGGACCCAGGTTTTATTGAATGTATCCAATTTCCCATTGGAAGCATAGTGTATGCTTTCAAAACAAGCCATTTTCCTTAATTCCAGCAGCCCTTCCATAGGTTCCAGAGAAGTAGTTGATCTCCAATGTCTCAGTATTGTGCATTTAGCTGTGACCAGGGCACAGGTGAGCTATCTTTTAGAGGAAGCAGGGAGGGAAGGGGGTGCCTCAGTCAGATAACTGGGGCCTAGCATAACTAACATGGAATGGAGAGTGATGTTCAAATCGGTTATCACTCTGCAGATTTTTTTGGACTTCGGTCTAGAGAAGGAGAAATAAGGGACATAGCCAGATAATATGAGTCATATTCCCGGAGGAAGCATTGCATGAGAACTGATATAACTTTCCAACGAGCTCAACACTCTTGTTTTGGAATGGGAACCTATCATCCTGATCAGGCTCAATGCCACCACCTGAAGTTATGGGGACACCAGCAACCTCCTCCTTACCGCTGTTCCTGAGCCAGAGATTTTGCTACCTGTTGGACCAACCCTATTTCTGCCACCTCCCCAGCACCCACCAGCATGGATGCCACAGACGTGGCAGAGAATAATTTGACAACACTAATGCCACCACCACTTCCATCAGTTACTCCTTTGCTACTACTACTATGAGCCCTGAAGCCCACAGATGAAGCTGTTGCAGAGGTATTTTTTTTTTAGGTGCAACAACCGTTTGCTGCACAGAACCAATGCACATCTTGGCCACCTCACTGACACCTCCCCTTTTACTTAAGCATCTCTTTCCAACCATTTTATATGTTTATATTTTTAATATGGCAAGAATAAATAAATAAACATTACTGTAAAAGTAAATACCAGCAGCAGCAGACTATACCAGCTAGAAGGATTAGCAGTGCGATCTGAATCTGAAACAAACAAACAAAAAACTCCTAACTGCAGGTAATGAAATGCATATAGTATAACATTTTGGTTGGAGCTGCTCCCCAGATTCTTCTTGCTGTCTTCACTTAAAGTGATGGGACAGTGGATGCTCACACAAAAAGTATTCAATATCCACAGTTTTGTTCATTTTTCTGGTGTGACATTTATCATTTTTTTTTGTTGCTCCAGTGTTTTGCCACCAACATAATAGCTTCTTCAGATTTGAAACTTATAAATGGAAGGAAGTAACCAAGTAAGAAAACTAATTGTATTTTATATATGTATATTTTTAGAAAGTGGTGATGAAACAAAAAGCTCACTGAAGAAGCCATTAAGTAAATAGTGAAACACTGGAGCAAATGCATTAATAAATAAATGTCACTCCACAAAAGTGAACAAAAGTGTGGACATTGAATAATTTTTGTGTGAGCGCTCTCCCTCTTTTTTGAGAAATCTGTATCTCAAAAAAACAGTTTACTGAGCTACCAGTAACTAATAAAACCACCCCTAAAAAAATGTTTGGTATAGTATTTATTTTACATGATGGGGATTAACAAGGCATATTTGACAGGGGTAATTCAAAGCAAGTTACTGTAATTAATACCATCACTTTAAGAACTAAACAAAATAACCACAATTAATACATAAACAGACTTACAAATAATTCATTTAACCACACAAAACTGTACTACAGAAATAAGATAACTAATCATAGACCACAGAAAAATTATTAAGAAGAAAAACTGAGAAAAACAAATCAGACTAGTGCTCACATGGCTGTCTAGCTTGCTAGCTGAAAAAAACCCTCCTCCACCACACAGCAGTGCTTCACTACACAAAACAAAGCCACTACTTGCAATTAAATACATATGCAAAACTGCAAAGAAGCAAAGGTAATCTAGCTGCACAAGACACACTACAGTAGATATGTTTTTGAGTGATTTGGTTCAAAATACTCCACTTTCAGGTTAGTTTTAAAGGTGTTTTGCTCAGACAGGCAGGGATGGACGTCTCTCCATCTCTCTCTTCATAAGATGGCAACGAACACATGCTATACAGCTAATTTCAGTACCATGTGACCTCCAATCTCAGGGTACATTGCAGACTTCACCTATGGACCCAAATCTGCCCAACTACACCCAACTTTGCTGGTGAAGTTACCAAATTCGCCATTCATGAACTTAACCCTATACTGCGAACTGAAACTTTGCAGGGCAGATTAACTTTGTGAATTGTGGCAAACTCACAAATAAATCCACAAAGCAAAGTTAGCCAACTTCACACGCCTCTAGTTGTGATGCTGCTCGACTGATAAAGAACTTTTGGAAAATGCTTTGTGATATAGAAATCCTAGATTGGTTAGCCTCCATAACAGCTTAGATGTTGAATTCTCATCAGTTCATAAGCTGTTAGAAGCTTTGTTTGTAACTACAATCTTTTCACAAGACAACATACTATGCATTTCAAAAGCTTTCCATATTCCTCAAACAGCCTTGAATAAAAAAGCCAAACCTCTATTTAATTTCCCCCATTACATCCTCTTCTATTTAACTGTGGCAAAGGGAACTGGGGATAAACAAGAAGCAACTTATCCTAAAGAAGTTAAAGCATTTGGCTCCTGTGCAACAACAAACCTTACAATAACATTTGAAACCAATAGATCATAGTTCAGTCTGCCACATCAAGGCAGGGAAGGGTAGAGAAGGTTCAGAGGAGGGCAACAAAGATGGTGCATGGATTGCTTCACAAGTCCTATGAAGACAGGTTGAAGGAACTGAACATGTACTCCCTGGAGGAGAGGAGGGAGAGACGGGATATGATAGAGACATACAAGTATCTTACAGGGAGGAACAAGGTGCAGGAATACACTATTTTTAAGCGAAAAAGATGTTCCAGGACTAGAGGGCATGGGATGAAGTTGGAGGGAGGACGATTCAGAGGAAACATGAGGAAGAATTTCTTCACAGAACGGCTGGTGGACAAGTGGAACACCCTGCCAGAGGAAGTGGTGGGGGCTGAAACAATCACGGGATTTAAGAATGCATTGGATAGACATAAAGGAATTCTGGAGGTCAGGGGTAAGGGGCAACAGACTTCTAGGAAAACATAAACTGAACTTACAAGCTCAAATGGGCAGACTGGGTGGGCCATAGGCCCTTATCTGCCGACACTGTCTATGTATCTATGTAGGGCTTTATTTTAAAAACTTCAAATGCCATGTTTTCCCTAACATTTTATTAACAACACGGGAAAGAAAATCACTGCACATACAGTAAGGAACATCTTACTGAAAGTGGAGCACTATTTTCAACACCATTTCCACCAAATTGTCTAGTTACATGTTGTTCCAAAAAACATTTATCTTTTAGTCATGATCAATTAAAAAAATATGTATTTTTAAGAAAACATACAATATTGCTGTGGACAGAAAAAAAATAGGAAGAAATTGAACACATGAGTAAATTGGGTGAAGACATAATTGGCCTTTCTGCACCAAGGATAGATCTTCATTTATGTGTGGACTAAATAATCTTTATTTGAAATCTTACCCACATAAACACTATGAAAACAGCTTGAGTCAGTTATCATTATTTTCACATAGTGCTTCTTAGCACTGCCTTTTCTCTGTTTTTTTTTTTTGTTTGTTTGTTTATTAAATGATCCACCATATAATAACTGGTGATTGTGACATCCACTCCTCTTTAAATCTTATTTAAAATTGTGTTGATGCTGTGAAATATGTACAGCATCAGAGTAATGTCAATTGAATCATCTTGGATCTAATAACTTTATGGACTTACCCTATTGTAAATTTATTTTTCTTCCATATGGCTAATTTAATCTGTAATGTATCTTTTTGATAGCTAAATGTAAATATAATCTATCTGTTGACCTTTTGGCTAAAATGAAGAAAAATGATAAAAAGTAAAAAAAAAAAAAATGAAACATTGGATTCCTTAAGCATAATCTCATCTCCTTGAATACAGTATATCTACAGTGTGTAAGTATACTGAACTGCTTCTAGACTTAGTGGTGGCCTTTGTGTACAACCTGAAAGTGCTAAATGAAGTCCCAGCCTTAACTCTAGCTGTACTATCTACATCTCTGCCTGTTCCACAATGCTGCAGTGAAATGTGTGCAAACTTGTCTTCCTCCTGTGATGAATTATTTATAACATGGGGTGTCACCAGACATCAAGCAGGCAGTATAGTGCAGTGGTTTAAGGCTCTGAGTGGCAAACGTGGAGACCTGGGTTTGAATCCCACAGCCCCACTTGCATACTGTGTGATCCTAAGCAAGCCACTTAACTTCCTTGTGCTCCCAGGTTGTACCTGTAAACAAGCATTCAGATTAGTGTGTCTCTCCTGGTTAAAAAAAAAAGTTGAGGATAGGATGATTAACATTGAAACTATTTTATGTGTTCTGCCACCAGCACAAGTACTGTGTTGGTGACACTGCTGAAGAGGGCTATATATGCACTGCTGAGTTTGTGAACATTGACCGCACAACACAATAAAGAGATTTATTGACCCTGAAGTTTTGATGGTAGAATTACAGTATGTGTGCTCCATTTGTAAGGAGCTTTATAAGGAAGTACATGTCTTCATCTTTCAGGTCTAGTTCAGCACAGGGATTAAATGTGTTTGCCACACTGTGATATTACTTGGGCTCTGTGCAAGGGTCAGCCTTAACTTTTTTTTGCACTAGCCAGCTGGACAAGTTGATTAAAAATTGCACTAGCCCACAGATTGTTGCACTAGCCCACAATAATAATGGTCAATTTTGATTGGTTATACAGGAAAAATGCAAGCCAAAAATTACTCTGATTATTGCATATTTATCCTGCTCCCACATTGCTTCCTGCCACAGCAAAAAAGAAAAAAAAAGACTGCAATACAATCACATGCAGTGTGTAACCCCACTGTTTTTTTTACCATGTGCCCCTTGCTTCCTCTTTCTTCACCCACTCCTCGCCAAACCAGAGAATACCATAATAGCAAATGTTCAATCAGGCAGTTCTAGCTCTGCACACACAATAGCCAACATCATCATGCACCTCACCACAGTCCCACCCTGACCTTCAGGGCAATATACAGAATCAGGCAAAGAAAGACAATCTCATCATCCACCCTCTGATTAACCAGACCTGCACTTCTGGAAGTTTTCTTACATTGTGAAGTGAGCCATGGGAAGTTCTAGGATTACTTTGGAGAGAGTTTAACAAACACATTGGGCTTGGGATGTAAGAAACTTTGACATATCTGTTTATATCTTCCAGACACAAAAATATTGATTTAACATGCTCTGCCCTAACAAAAATAGATTTTTCATAATGGTGTCCTTTCATCAGTCAAAGGGGAGCTGTGTGCAGGCATGTGATGCTGTACTACCTCTCTTTCTATGTAGAATGATCTACACACACCAGGAATACCTTTTTTAACCTTTCAAATTATATATTTTACTAGGGTTTTGCTTTGTACCATACATGCTCCAAAGCATTTTATTTATTTATTAGAACATCAGTTTAACAACCTTTGAGCCAGAGGCTCATTTACAAAGGTGCCTTGTCACAGTGAGGACAAAACAGTGCAAGAGGCTTAATAAAGGGGAGGGAGCGTGGGCAGAGGGTGACTGTGAAAAGGCAGAGATACTAAACAAATATTTTTGCTCAGTATTTACAAAGGAAGAGGGGGAGGTACCTAAAACAAACAGTAGAAACACTCTGGATACAGAAGTTGATACCAGCCCATTTACAGAAGAAAGGGTTCTGAAAGAACTCTTAAAACTGAAGGTGGACAAAGCAATGGGGCCTGATGGGATTCATCCCAGAATTCTAAAGAACTAAGGTAGAACTAGTGACACCACTGACTACCCTCTTTAACAAATCATGGGAGGATAGGGTGGTACCCGAGGACTGGAGGAGGGCAGATGTGATTCCCTTCACAAAAGTGGGAGCAAGGCAGAAGCAGGAAACTACAGACCTGTTAGTTTAACCTCAGTGGTAGGGAAAATGATGGAATCACTCTGAAGCAAAGAATTGTCGAGTATCTAGAGGCCAGAGGGCACAGGACCCAAGGCAGCATGGATTCACAATGGGAAGGTCATGCCAGACAAATCTGATAGATTTCTTTGACTGGTGACCAAAGTAGTAGATCAGGAGGGGCTGTGACATGGCCTACCTAGACTTTAGCAAGGCATTGGACACAGTCCCACACAAAAGATTAATAAACAAGTTAGCCAGCCTGGGAGTGGGTCCCAAGATGACAGCCTGGGTAAAGAATTGGCTGGAGAATAGGACACAGAGGTAATAGTAAATGGAGTCCACTCTGAAGAAAGGGGGTTACTAGTGGGGTACTGCAGGGTTCAGTATTAGACGGTCCTCTTCAATGTCTTTATAAGCTGACATTGCAGAGGGACTGGAAGGAAAGTATGTCTCTTTGCAGATGACACAAAGATCTGCAGCAGAGTTGATGCACAAGGTGGGGTGGAAAGGATGAGAAGGACTTGGCAAGGTTAGAGGAATGGTCAAATGTATGGCAGCTTAGATTCAATGCTAAAAGTGCAGGTAATGCACCTGGGAAACAAAAACCCAGGGAAGAGTACACAATGGGGGTGAGATACTAACAACAAAAAATGGAAAGGGACCTGGGGTAGTCATATCAGATGACCTAAAGGTGGAAAGCAATGAGAGGTAAGCAAGGATACCTGTGGGGATATTGGGATGCATAAGGAGAGGCATCACCAGTAGAAAAACAGGAAGTTGTTATCCTCTGTACAGACAGCTGGTGCACCTCATCTGGAGTACTGCATGCAGTTCTGGAGACCCAATCTCCACAAAGATATAGACAGGATGGAAGCTGTCCAGTGGAGGGCAACTAAAATAGTGCAGGGTCTGCACTGGAAGACATATGAAGAGAGACTTAAGGAGCTGAATATGTATAGCCTCGAGGAAAGGAGGGAGAGGGAGACATGATAGAAACTTTCAAGTGCCTCAAGGAATCAACAAAGTCCAAGAGGGTAGCATCTTTCAAAAAAAGATGTGTGCAAGAACAAGGGGGCACAATTTGAAGATAGAGGGGGCGGCTCAGAGGTAATTTAAGGAAGTATTTTTTCACAGAGAGGGTTGTGGATGCATGGAACGGCCTTCCAGAGGAGGTTGTGGAGTCAAAAACAGTGTTGGAATTCAAGCATGCATGGGACAGTCATAAGGCAATTCTTGTGGGTGGGGGTAGGAAGAAGTAGGCTGCTGGTTAACTAGGATCTGCAGCTTATCCATTAGGTAGGGAAATGGGCAGACTGGGTGGGCCAAGCAGTCCTTATCTGCTGTCAAATTCTATGTTTCTATGTTTCTAAGAAACAAACATCAAGGCAGACAAAAAATTAGAGTACATTTAGGAATCAGCCAAAAATACAGGCATATGTCAAACACAGTATACAACAGGCTGAAATGACATGCTGGGTGGTACTGCATTGATGGCATTGACTGGTGTGATCCATTAAGAGTTTCATGAACCCTACACCAGTCAGTAATGGCAGCTATGGTGGATGGCCACTTCAGAACCTAGTCTGCCGTGGAGTCCAGAGAAAGTATATCGTGGACAGACCACCTGGCTGGGCAGACCTTGTATACATCATAGCATTCTGTCACTGCAGTGTTGGATACAGGCACTCAAAAGGTTGGGAAATGAGGCACACTGGTCTTAATATTGTGGGGCAAATCAAAGACAAGTTCAGCAAACTGGAAGCAAATGACTTAACCACTCTACCCTTGATCACACTAGCTGAATGTCCCAACAATTGAGTGATAATGACTCACATCAAGTCTTTTGTTGGATCCCCCTCTTGAACTGCCAAATAATTGTAGATCTTAATGAGCTGCTAATCACACCAGGCCACCTGGAACACTAAGGGAGATTAGCAAATGTACTACAGTCAGCTAAAACAGGGACTTTTTCAACTTCTTTAACAGCCATGAAAAACCTATACTAGTTAAGATGGACAAGTAGAGGGTTAGTTGCACTGGCCCTGGACAATTTGCACTAGGTTTAGGGCTAGTAAAACAATGTTAAGGTTGAACCCTGGCTCTGTGAGACTATATAACAAGTGCTGAGCCAGCCACCTGCCTGACTTCTAAATGGCAATATCAATTAACTGTTTGCTGCTCCTACTAATAACACCTCACTCCCCATGTAGTCCCTGGTCATGATCTTTCTCTCTCTCTCTCTCATACCCTTCTTTGTCTCCCTACCACTGTGCATTGTAAACATGCTGCAGCAAGCAGGGCTGATTGCTCTGTCTCCCCAGTACATCTCCAACCCGCTGTCAGAAAGGGGGGTGTTCATGATTACTGTGCAGTGAAAACAAACACCATGCTGGGGAACAATGGAAAATGGATGGCAGGCTGCACATAAGTTATCTTTCTCTCTCTGGTTGTAAAGTGCTGGAGACACCCAAAACCACGCTATGTCTTTCCTGAATCGTGCTGTACTCTATTATTTTTCTGCCTGTCTGACTGTCTAACTGTGCTAGAGAAGTGGTGGAAGAAATGTGGAGAGAGAGCGAGAGAGAGATGTTCCAGTCCCAGAGAGAGACACAGAAATGTCCTGGTCCCCTTGCTCACTAAACAGTAAAAGGACAGTGCCCACATACCGCATGAGAGAAACAGAGACAAAAAGAGAGAGAGGACAAAGGACACAATCAGTGCATTTACATGCATGCTAATTTGTACCTTAAAACCCCACTTCAGTGCTGCATCTGGCGAGCACTCTCTCTTTCTCCCCACCCCACACCAACTGCACCTCGGAATGCCATAATTTTTACTTTACCCTTGCCATTCACTCTTAGTTGCCACATGGAAAACTACAGAGAGATAGAGAGAGAGAGAGAGAGAAACAGAGAGAGAGAGAACCACACTTCACTCCTACATCTGGCGATCACACTCTCTCACTCTCTCTCTCTCTCTCTCGCACTCTCCACACTGACTACACCTTGGAATGCCATTCTTATCACTTTACATAGAAACATACAAATATAGACTTTGATGGCAGATAAGAACTGCGGGGTCCACCCAGTCTGCCCATTTTCCTACCTATTGGATAAGCAGAAGATAATAGTTTTACCATCAGCCTACTTCCTCCTACCTCCCACTAGAATTACCATGTCTGTCCCATGCATTCTTAAATTCCCCCACTGTTTTTGACCACATGACCTCCTCAGGAAGGCCGATCCATGCATCCACCACCCTCTCCATGAAAAAACACTTCCTCTCATTGCCGTTGAGTCGTTCCATCTCTATCTTCAAATTATGCCCCCTTGTTCTTGCACATCTCTTTTTCTGAAAGATGCTACCCTCTTGGACTTTGTTGATTCCCTTGAGGTACAGATACACCCTCCAGGAGGAAGTGCAGTGTCACAGGTTTACTGCATGATGAAAAGGATTAACTCTCATTGAAACTGCATTGCTTACTGCAGTAGCTATACTGCAGAATTCTGCAGTGCTGTGCTTCATCCTAGAGGGCTTCACTGTACTTGAAAGTTTCTATCATGTTCCCCCTCTCCCTCTTTTCCTCGAGGGTATACATATTAAGCTCTTTTAGTCTCTCTTCATATGGCTTCTGGTGCAAACCCTGCATCATTTTAGTTGCCCTCCTCTGGACTGCCTCCATCCTGTCTATGTCCTTGCAGAGACGGGGTCTCCAGAACTGCATGCAGTACTCCAGATGGGGTCTCACCAACTGTCTGTACAGAGGGATAGCAACTTCCTTTTTTCTACTGGTGATGCCTCTCCCTATGCATCCTAGTATACCCCAGCCCTACTTACTGCCTTCTCACATTGCTTGCCTACCTTTAGGTCTTCTGATATGACTACTGCCAGGTCCCTTTCCACTTTTGTTGTCGTTAGTAACCCCCACCCCCATTGTGTACTCTTGCCTAGGGGTTTTGTTTCCCAGGTGCCTTATTTTGCACTTCTTTGCATTGAATCTAAGCTGCCATACATTTGACCATTTGTCCAACCATCCCAAGTCCCTTCTCATCCTTTTCACTCCCCTTGTATATCAACCCTGTTGCAGATCTTTATGTCTGCTGCACATTGCCCATTGTTGTCTACCCTTGCCATTCACTCTCTGTCTCACACTGCAACCAGGGCTCATCTGACAGGGAATGAGACTGCAGAAAGACACACAAGTGACTGGGCTGCTGCTTATTTGCACACTGTGGCAACAATATCTCTCTCTCTCTCTCTCTCTCAGCCACACAGTGTGACAACAATCGCTCTGTGTCTCAGCTGCACATTGTGGCAACAGTCTCTGTCTTGGCCACACAGTGTGCCAACAACTTCTCTCTCTCTCAGCAATCAATGCAGCCACAGAGTGGGTTGTGGGGGATGGGGCACTAAGCACAGGCAGAACAGCAGTGCACAGCCACAAGTGAGAGGAAGTAGAATGGGACTGGAGAGAGACACATGGGATAACTGTCTCCTGACTAAACACACTGCATGTCCTGCTACTTGCCATCACTCACAGTACCCCACCTTTCTCTCTTTTCTTTCTGTCTCTCTCTATCCCACACTCTCTGTCTCACACTGTGATGAGTGCTCATATGATGGGGAATGGACCAGAAAGACAGATAAGTGACTGGGCTGCTGCTTATTTGCACAGTGATCTCTCTTTCTCAGTGGCACAGTGCGGCAAGTGTTCTTTCTCTCTAGGTGGGGACAAATGCCACAGAATGGGAACAGAGGTAAACAGGAGGCAGTAAAAAGGTGCAGCTTTCACACTGCTGAGGGGGCTGCAGTGATCAGGGCAGCACTGATTGCTTGGTTCATGGAGGTCCATGGGGCAGGTGGGTGGCAAGGTAGACAGCATGGATGGCACAATGTTCATTGCTTACTATGGTTTTAGAACATGCAACAGAATCACACTAAGCAGTACACACTGCAGATGAGCTGGGAGGGCAATGGATATTACAGCTGCTGCTAGTAAAGTTCTAGCTCCATTAGCAAGTGTAGTAATGGCAGCTGCTCAGACTGCATTTTTTGGCACAGTAATGAGATCTGGTCCACTCAGTGATCACTCAGGCAGACGCTTCACCTCTTGCTGTGTATATATCGTAGCTTAATCAACTGTTACCTGTTCGGTCTGTACCAATCAGGTAGCTCTGTTTCTGAAGCCCATGATATAAAATGCTTTTACATTGCACCCTAGCATATGTTGCTGTACATATGAAATGGCTTACTATTGATGAGCATAATCAGTTTTCTGACTATAGAAAAGAGATCTGACAGATGACAATGCATGTATCTGATTTGGATGTGTGGTCATATTATGTTTCTTGGCCAGACATTATTTTGTTAGTCTATGCCATTGTATAAGATGCTGTAAACTATGGAATGAAGGTAGGTGATGTTTTGTTCAATTCAGGTCCCTGTTGGGGCCTCACCTTGAGTACTGTGCCTTGTCCTGGAGTCCACATTTGAGAAAGGAGAGGGATAGACTAGAGACTCTGCAGTGTAGGGTCACCAAGATGATTTATGGCCAGCAGGACAGATCCTTTGAGGTACAGGTGGAGGCCCTTAACATGTATTGACTGGAGGCCAGAGGGGAAAGGAGTGGCACGATGGAGGTGTACAAGTTCCTGAGGAGAATAAATACAGTGAACAGTGAGGGTCTGTTTGCCAGGATCAGTAGTGCAGTCATGAGAGGACACAAATGCAGGCCCATACCTCTCAACCTCCTGCCTTGTAAATTAGGGACAAGGCTTAAAATAATCAGGGACAAAGGACCAAAATCAGGGAAACATCTTCAAAATTAGAGATATCCACCCAGAAAGCTGGCAGAATGTGGGGCTTAGTGCAAAATGCATTTTCTAAAGAAGAACAAGTCTGTAACTTTAATGATTGGCATTATTTTGTGCTTACACTCCCTACTGTTTAGCCACAAAAACACAAATTTTAGGAGGGACAAAGTAAAATTTTGAGGCAAAATCAGGGACGTCCCTGAAAATCAGGGACACTTGAGAGGTATGTGCAGGCCAGTTGGTGGAAAAGTCAAGAGGGATGTGAGGAAGTTCTACTTCACCAAGATGGTGGAAGAGCTGTGCAGCAGATTACCTGCAGATGTGGTGGGTGTCAGGGGAAAAATCCTCTAATATTATTATGTTTGATATTTGCAATATAAAAATATAGTATGTGATTGTCTTACACAGGCAGGCAGTGAGAGATGAGACTTGACCTCTGACCACAAAAGATTTCAATGTGTGAAATTGACTAGTGAAGGGAAAACCTAGAGTTTCCCGTTCTGTTCTTAATTAAGGCTCTGGCCATCTGCTGAGGATAAGCCTAATAAATGATTTCTTAGAGGAACAGGCTATTTGATAACAGCATCATATTAAACATCGTAAACCCATTTGATCTTCCTTGGGAAACAGGAACCAGCCACCAGTTAAAAAAGAATGCTTGAATCAAAGGGATGTCATATGTGGGAAATGTTTTTTTTTTTTGCTGATGTTCACCTTATTTAAAAATACTTCCTTGTAGATAATTTTGTAAGAATTAATCCTAAAAGGAGGAGCTAGCTGACTCACCAAAAGGGGGCTGGGAAAGTTAGAGTTAAATGAAACATTGTATATGGGATTGTGCTATATTGCTTTTGGGCTCTGAGACAGAAAGTTCCTGACTTAATCACACTTGAAAAGGTAATACTTAGATAGAAAAGATCTTAAGTATGTGGTAGGAGTTTTATTCTGTAATTTTCCCATTTTCTTTTCTGACTGTGAGCTCATGCTATTTGTTCTGTATTTTATTTTACTTATTTTATAATTTTTAGTAAACATTTCTTTTAAGATACTGCCTGTGTCTCCTCAGACATTTTTGCATGTCATTGCTAAACCGATATTAATTCTGACAGTTATAAGGGCTTGCATGGTGTTACTAAGCTGGAAAAAGGTAAGAATACCTGGGTCACATAAAAGTTTTAAAAAGGGTTCATTTTGGAAGCCTGACTGGGTGCCCCTTGTGAAAGACTGTACTGCAGTCCCAAAGAGGGTACATATCTGAGCCTTTACATTGAGTATGCTAGCATAAGGTTCATAGTTTGAATTCCCCAGAACTCAAGGCAAAAGGTGATTCAGACCCAAAGCATATAGGAGGGTTACCCTGTCTGTTACCTGTTCACACTATTGCACTCTGAGGTTGGCACTGTGGGAGCAGAGGGCCTGACCTACGGAGTGCATTTGTGACAGTGGGCACAGGGACTATAAACAGGTTCAGAAATGACTGGGACAGGTATAGAGTGCTGATAATTCCAAGAGAAGGAGCTAGGGAGGTAAGAGCAAAGGAGGAAAGTTTAGGTTAGAAACCACTTTCAGACAGTAGGTAAGGGGATAGGTAGGAAACTCATTATGTGCAGACTGGATGGACATTTGGGGTCCAGTTTTAAAAAGGGTTACATTTGCCACAGTGGACTTGCTGACAACTTGTGTCAAGCGATGCCTGAACTCCAATTTTAGAAGAAAAGCTGCAGCAACTCCCTGGCACAAGACCCTTGTGCTGAACCCAGGACTTAGACCAGCTCCCCACCAGTCTACATTTGGGCCACGAGGGGAGCCATTTTATGTGGCTTGTGCCAAACCTTTGGAGCAAGCTGCAGTAAAATGAAGGCATAGTTGCAACTTGTGTCCAGTGTTATACAGTTGGGTGGAAGTTGTGGCAAACCCTTGAACCCAGGTGTGGCAAACTTTGCTGGGATGCAGGACTTGGTCACAAGTCCTGCATCCCCATTTGAAAACTGGGCCCTTGGTCTTTATCTACTACCAACTTTTATGTTTCTGTGCTTCTGAGAAGCTCACAAGATAATTCTCCATGAAAGAGGGGCTGTATTATATGTAGATCCACTTTGTCTTTTCACAGAATTTTCCATGCTGTGGAAGGGATTTGAGCCATAGCAGGGTAGAAAGTATTTTCTGCAAACTCTAATCTTGAGCTTTCTAAACCTTTGTCCTCATCAGGATAAACAGAGATCTTCAGTTTCCAATGCCGTCAGCCTGGCACCTTATGAGCATTAAAATTCACAGACAGAAAAAAAAATCTGTAAAAATCTAAATTAAATAAAATGTTAGGGCTGTCCTATGAATATCTTTTGAAACTACTCACAAATAAATGCACTACCTGTTCACTACTTTCAGCTGCTTTTTGCATTTTTAGAGTTTATGCTGTTGTAATGCTCCTCAGGGAAGCATGATGCAATGTTCAGCTCTCTAGTAGGTTTAATAATGATCCAGGACTTCTAGCTAATGAATTCACTGAAGGGGGGAGGTGAGACTTACAATCCTGTCACTGAAGTTTGAGAATATAAAGTAGCAATGTCATCAGGGATCTCCTGGCTCTACCAAGGGATATGTTATATTTATTTAGATTTCGTTGACCGGGAAAGGAGGTCTAGGCAGTTCCATCTATTTTCAGCCTCATCCTGGGGGTGGGGGTGGGGGGAGATAGTACAGATGGAAATCAACTGAAATTGAACCACATTAAGATGTTAGTGGTATTTTTAGTGAATGCGGAGAACTGGCCAGGACACTGGGGAAATTGCCTTAATCTTTTTAGAGACGTGCCATGGGATCTTTAATGTCCACCACTAGAACAGGCAGACTGGACCTCGGTTTAACATCTCATCCAAAAGACAACATCTCAGGAGTACAGCATCTCCCTCTTGCTGTATTGCACTGTCAGTATTGGGTTTTACTCAAAATTCCTGGTGTGGGGCTAGAATCCACAAGCTTCCAGTCTTCCTGCCTTAGAGGCAGGTGTTCAACCTGCTGTGCCACTGACACTGCTTATAATTATGCAAGGATGGCTGTGTTGTGCTTGACACTTCAAATTACTATGGAGCTGATGGCTGTTGAATATTTAAAATTGTACAAATCAAACCTGATTTGTAACTATTGCCTGACCCAACAAATAAACCCTTTCGCCTTTAGGAATGGAAAGAAATGTAAATTCATGTACCACTTTTCATGTGTTTCCCCCAAGCACTCAACACTCCGTGAACTACTGGCAGCAGTTATTAGTCAAGGCATAACAATTTTATTTTTATTGCAATCTTTCCCTGGGGTTAAGAGCACTGTACAAAAATTATAGAGACACATGGGATATAAAAATTAATAGAAACTGTATAAATAAAACTACATAACTTAATAAATAAACAGATAACTTATATACCCTGACCTGGTCCACCTGGAACAAGATGGCACAGCACATCAGTCTGCAAAAGCATTTCAGGACTGATAACATTTTAGCTCCCTCTTTAATGTCTCTGTTGGAGCACAATAATGCAGGTAATCAACCCACCACAGTAGCAGCTCAGCTAGTTGGTGTGCCTGATCAGGGAGCAGAAAAGGTTACACCACCAGTCAGCAGGAAAATATTTATTAGAAAAAAACTTACCTAACCACAAAAAGTGCAAACAATCTACAGAAAATGTTCTGTACTAAAAGCTGCATGAGACCAATGTGACATCAGTCACATGACCGACTGATTTCGTGCTATTGTGCCTCATCAGGGATGAGTTGATTAGTGATACTGACAATAATGCAAGTGCCCAGGCAGTACCTGTAGGTGCTCACAGGAATGAAGTGTGCTTATGGAAGGCTGTGGAAAGCATTTGCAAAGTAAAATGTGTTGCCATTATCACATTTCAAGGATAAACTATGGTAGATGTGAGCTTTTATGCAATTAAAGAAGTGCATGCAAGTTTGATTGGGGACCGCAGCCTTACCACTTAAAATCTGTTGGGCCAAGCAACAGAAATGGGGCTTCTGGACATGAAGGCACCTGGACAGACTACCTGTGTGATTCAGCATCTAATCTGTCCAATAAGGTACAGTTCAGCCAGGCGAGTAAACTACTTTTGAGGCTAAGACCGTTCATAATTACTATTATATATATATATATATATATATATATATATATGGTTTTTTCTGCTTCATGGAGCCTTAGATCCTGTTTTCAAGTCCCTGAACTCTTGCCTGCGTAGCTACTTCAGCATGCTATTGGTGGGGGTGTGGTCTAGTCAGTGAAGGTGGCACATGCTTGATTACTGGGCTTCCTCTAGAGCAACTACAAACAGTCTACAGCAAATTGTTGACATCCTGCATCAGACTTTAATACTTTTGCAATAATTCAGTGCTAGTACATCAGCAGCAGCCATAGACCTCAAAACAAGATGAGTCAGCCTACATTTAGTGGATCCAGAGTGACAAATAAATAAATAAATAGAGAGAGGAAAGAGTAAGTATACAAAACAACAGTTAAGGGGCCAGAAATAAGACATGAATAGAGTGGTGTAGTTCAGTGGCTATAGAGCAGCAGTCTTCAGGGAGACATTCTGGATAGGGTTGCCACCTTTGGATGAGGCAAAAACTGGATCCTAAGCTCCGCCCCTAGCCCCACCCCTTTTCATGACTCATCATGCATTGTTCCTCCTAGAAGGCCATTTGTTATATCAATAAAAGACAACACTTTAAGCAGCAGTTAAATAAAAATGTTAAGATACTGTACTGTGCCTGTTAGTTACTTTCCTAGGTTCTTCCTAATTATTTATTTAATGATGTATTTATTTATTGACATTGGTTAACCAGATAAACATACAGAGATAAAAGAAATCTCATTTACAGATATGATCTGGGGGGAGACAAGGAACTACTGTAAATAGCATACAACAGTATACATACTTTATATCTTTTTCTGGCTCCATTTCCTGTTCTTGTCCACAGTACTATTTCAAAGCCAAAGAAGTGACCACACTTATTTCTTGAGGAAACAAATAATTTAAAACATTTAAAAATGCCTAAATTCTGTTAGAGATGAAAATGTTTACCAGCAAATGAAAGTGGAGGACAACTGGCTCTGTTACTGTTACAAAAGGTGGGGGCAGCTCTGCTGTTCTGCCACTTTAAGATGCAGTGGACAGATTAGGTTAAGTAAGTGCTAATGGTGTTAATGGCCATACTTTACACCTCCCAGGATGACTGCATTCACAAACAAAAGGCTACACTGGCAACAGAACTTGCTTGTAACCTGGGCATGTAGCTGAAACAATGAATGATATGACAAAATGGGTTTCAAAAGTATGTGAGCACTCAAAATGGCTCAAAAACCTGACCAGCACAGAGCAAAACCGGATTACCTGAAAGGGACCCTGAAAACCTGATCACCAGGTAAAAAACCTGACAGGTGGCAACCCTAATTCTGGAGTATGTGGTGTTGTCCCATCTGCAGGCACCTCTCTGGGCTGAGGGAGGAGGTTGCTCATCTCCAGGCTGAGTTGGCCAGGATTTGGGGAACCTCCTTTCCCGCTCAGGGACCATCAGGGCCACCACCACTGCCTCAGAGGTTGCCACAAAAGAGGAGCGGTTGGAGCACAGTGGAATCAGGGAGGATGAGGGTGGTGGAACAGAGGCATATCTCTCCAGTTGTACCTCTTCACAATTCATATGCCATTCTGGCTGTGTGTGGTTCCTCTATAGAGGCACCCGCAAGGGAGACCAAGGAGGATGTTGAGAATCTCCACAAAAGGAGACCCACGGGAGGGTGGCATGGGACCCCACAGGAGAAGGAAACAATTAATGGTGGGGGACTCCATTGTTAGGGGGGTAGAACTGGGGGAAAGAGGGGAGAGGGAGGTAAGGTGCCTGCTTGGCACCATGGCTTTGAGGGACAGGGAGTGAATCTTCAGGATCACGGGAGCAGCTGCATTGGGGAGGGAGCTGGATGTCATTGTCCACCTAGGGATAAATGACCTGGCTGGGAAAGGGATCACAACAGTGGAGGAGGAGTTTGTGGAGTTGGAGAGGGGCCTTAGACAAGTAGCAAGCATGGTAACCTTCTCGTAGTTGCTGCCTGTCTATGGCATGGGTGAAGTTAGGGTGCTCCACACCATGGGATTCAATTAGTGGTTGAAAAACTGGTGCAGTGCTCTGGGGTTTGGCTTCTTTGGGGATTAGAGGTCCACCTGGAGTGATGCAGGCCTATACTGGCACGATGGTCTGAATCTGTCCAGGAGGGGAATCAGGATCCTAGGTGATAGGTTTAAATGCTTCATTGGCAAGCATTTAAGTTATCCAAGGGGAAGGTACTGGAAAGCAGCAGGGAAATCCTAGCCTCCCCCCCAAAAAAATCAGGGTAGTTAGTGAGGTAAAAACCAAGACAGAGATGCTGACAGGGAGAAGGGCAGAAGTAAACAGAGAAAAAGACAAAGGCAGTAAGGACAGGGATGGGGGCCAAAAGGGGTAAGGCCATCAAAAAGTGGAGGGTAATGAGTACCAATGCCCATAGTCTGGGCCACAAGCTCCCTGAACTGGTGGCCTTCATGGAAGGGGGATATTGTGGCAGTCACAGAAACATGGTACACAGAGAACCATGACTGGGATGTTAACATACCAGGGTACACAATCTTCAGGAGAGACAGGGAGGGTAGAAGAGGTAGAGGAGTAGCTCTCTATATAAGGAAAGGGATAAAAGCAATGGAACAAAAGAGTAAACAGGGAGGAGAGGAGGCACTGTGGTTCACCCTGGGGACTGGAAATGGCACTACAATCCGCACAGGGGTTTTATACAGACTCCCATCTCAGGGGGAGGAAATGGAGAAGGATATGATAAAAGGAAACCTTAGGATGGCAGAGAAAGGGTAGATATTGTTGATGGGGGACCTGAATATGCCAGATGTTAACTGGAGCACCTTTGCTGTAGTCACATCCAAGAGCATGGCCATCTTGATGCCCTACAGAGGGCATGCCTTAGACAGCTAGTGTTGGAACCCACTCGGAAGGGACCAATCTTGGACCTGGTGCTCTCAAATGGGGACAGAGAGAGGATCTCAGCTCTAGAAGTGGCTAGCCATCTGGGAACAAGTGACCACCAAACAGTGTGGTTCACGATAAACTCAGCTGCAGAGTCAAGCCATACAAATGTAAGGGTACTGGACTTCAGGAGGGCTGAATTTGTCAAAATGGGAGAGTGCCTCAGAAAAGCACTAGCAAACAGGCAAATAGGAGGGGTGGAGCAACAATGGGGAAACATCAAAACTGCCATCACAGAGGCAACAAGCCTTTGTTTGAAGCAAATAAACAAATCAAAATGAAAGTAAATGCCACTGTGGTTCTCAAAAGAGTTGGTGGGGAAGGTTAGGGAGAAAAATATAGCATTTAGGAAATATAAGGAAACACAGAAGGAGCAGGACAGAGAACTGTACCAGTTAAGGCAGAAGGAAACAGGGAAGGCAGTTAGAATGGCAAAGGTCCAAACTGAGGAAAATATAGCCAACTTGATTAAAAAGGGGATAAAACCTTTTATAGGTACATTAGGGATTGTAGAAAGAGAAATGAGGGATAGTGAGGCTGAATAAAGAGGATGGTGGGAGGGCAGAGAGGGACAGTGAAAAAGCAGGGATACTGAAAGAATACTTCTGCTCAGTATTCATAAAAAAGGAGGAGGGGAGGTACCTAATCTAATTAATCAAAACACTCTGGATAGGGGTTCGATCCCAGTCCTTTCACAGAAGAAAGGGTTCTGAAAGAACTCCTAAAACTGAAGGTGGACAAATCAATGGGACCTGATAGAATTCACCCCAGAATTCTAAAAGAATTAAGGGAAGAACTAGTGACACCACTGACTACCCTTTTTAACAAATCATGGGAGGATGATATAGTACCTGAGTACGTACTGGAAAAGGGTGAATGTGTTTCCCCTTCACAAAAGTGGGAGCAAGACAGAGGCAGTAAACTACAGACCTGTCAGTTTGACCTCTGTGGTAGGGAAAATGATGGAATCACCTCTGAAGGAAAAATTGTTGAGTACATACAGGCCAGTGGGGCACAGGACCCAAGGCAGCTTGGATTCACAGTAGGAAGGTCATGTCAGACAAATCTAATTGATTTCTTTGACTGGGTGACCAAAGTAGTAGACCAGGGAGATGCTGTGGACATGGCCTTCCTAGACTTTAGCAAGGCATTTGGCACAGTCCCACACAAAAGATTAATAAACAAGTTAGCCAGCCTTGGAGTGGGTCCCAAGGTGGTATCCTGGTTAAAACATTGACTGGACAACAGGGTATAGAAGGTAAAAGTAAATGGAGTCCACTCTAAAGAAAGGGGGTTACTAGTGGGGTACCGCAGGGTTCAGTACTGGGACCGGCCCTTTTTAATGTCTTTACAAGTGACATTGCAGAGGGACTGGAAGGAAACGTATGCCTCTTTGCAGATGACGCAAAGATCTGCAACAGGGTTGATACACAAGGTGGGGTGGAAAGGATGAGAAAACCCAGGGGAAGAGTACATAATGGGGGGGTAACAACAACAAAAATGGAAAGAGACCGGGGGGTAATTATATCAGATGACCTTAAGGTTAGCAAGCAATGTGAGAATGCAGTAAGGAGGGCTGGGGAGATACTGGGATGCATAGGGAGAGGCATTACCAGCAGAAAAGAGGAAGTTGTTATCCCTCTGTACAGACAGTTGGTGAGACCCCATCTAGAGTCCTGCTTCCAGTTCTGGAGACCCCATCTCCACAAGGAATTAGACAAGATGGAGGCAGTCCAGAGGAAGGCAACTAAAATGGTGCAGGGTTTGCAACAGAAGCCATACGAGGAGAGACTAATGGAGCTTAATATGTATACCTTTGAGGAAGGGGGGGTGCATGATAGAAACTTTTAAGTACCTCAGTGGAATCAACAAAGTCCAAGAAGGTAGCATCTTTCAGAAAAAGAGATGTGCAAGAACAAGGGGACACAGTTTGAAGATAAAGGGGGGACAACTCAGGGGCAATGTGAGGAAGTATTTTTTCATAGAGATGGTAATGGATGCATGGAACCACCTTCCTGCAGTGGTTGTGGGGTCTAAAACTGTGGGAGAATTCAAGAATGCATGGGACAGACATAAGTCAACTCTTGTAGGGGGTAGGAAGAAATATGCTGTTAGTTAACTAGGATCTGCAGTTGATCCAGTAGGTAGGGAAATAGGCAAACTAGGTGGGCCAAGCTGTCCTTATCTGCCATCAAAGTCTATGTTTCTATGTTACAGGCCTTCCTCCTGAGGCCAGTGACCAAGTGATCAATATGATGTGAAATGGGGGCACTGACCCAGCTATTCCAGCAACCATGTCTGAAAAAGGCTCCCAACTCCCCTCCTCCATCAACAGCCTCAAATGTGAAATGCATGCCAACTTTATTAATATATCCACCCAGACAAAACATTTCTTGAGGGTCTTAGAAGGACTAAAAGAAGCAACAGCAGTGCACAACATCTGAACATCAGAGGTGGAAGAGTGGATGAGAGCAGTCTAAGATGAGGCCACTGACTGGGCCTGGGAGCACAAACAACTACAAGAGACTGTAACTTTACTGCTGGCTTGGCTAGAAGATCAACAAAACCAGGCCAGGTGCTCAAATTTTCTAATCATTGCAATGCCAGAAGGGAAGAAAGGCACAGAACATATAGGCATCATTAGAAGATGGCTGGCTGTGAATCTAGAGTTGGAGGCAGAAGGCCTAAAATTTGAGATGGAGCAAGCACATCAGACTCCAGCATGCTGACATGGGTCTCCGAGGAGTGGGTCAATGAATGCTTCACAAGATGGTTAGGACTCAAAGCATGAAGGGTTGCAATTGACTGAGCCCCTGTCAGTAAACTAAAACTCTTGAAATTCTAAATCTCCCCCAGCCCAATGGCATGGAGGGCTGAGGCATTGGACACCTTATCTCCTGCCATGCTGGTGACCTGGGTTTGGGAATGACCCTGAGTAGCCAGTGGTTGGCAGGGGGTGGGGTGGGCGAGGAGCTGGATTGAGCAGCTGTGAGGCAGCTCTCCTCTCCCGGCGAGGTATGTGGGCTGCCCTGGCTCTTGTCTGCCACCTGGTGGAGGCTAGGTGGCAGAGCCAAGCTGACAAGGAAGCCAGGGATTAGGCTGGTTGGGAGGAAGTGGCCATCACCACGGATCACATGTGTGCTTCCATGCATAAGCGTGACCATGTTCTGGGGTCCCGGGATAATGGGGGAGAAAACAGAAAATGGGACACTGGGGCAGGCTCAATGAAGCCCTGTGAGCAGGGTGGATTGAGATCCTCCATGGGAGGACCACAGTTTGCTTGCCCCATAGCCCTGACGGTAAAAAGCTATATAGAAAAAAAAAGAAAACAAAAAAAAAAGAAATTCTAAATCTCTTTGTTTTGGGGTCAATCTCCAAAGTTTGTGAGGGTGTTTAAAGAAGCAGTGCAACAAAATTTGGACAACAAATTGACCCTACCTTTTTCATTAAAAAAGATGCCAGGTGTCTTCCACTTTAATTTGATGATAACATTTTCTACTTTTATTAAAATATAAGTGTTGTTTTAAATTATTTTTTTTCTCAAGAAAAAAATGATGGTTGCCATATTTAGCTTAAAAATAGTATTGTAGACCTGGCAAGGGGTAGGATCAAGAAAGTAAACAAAAAGTCCTGGTTCATAGCATAGAAGGTAACTACTAAAGTAGATTTGGCAGGTGTGCTAATATTTTTATTAACTGTAATTGAAATTAGCTTTTTTGGGAAAAACATTTTTCATTGCACTGCTGCTTTATAATTTACAATATGGTTTGAAGCAAGAACTGCTGAGTTAACACCAGTGGGGCTTCAAGCAAACTCATTGCTGCTAAAATGTTGACTTCAAAACATGTAATGGCTAAGTATAAATGCACAGTCTGATTTAGACATGGATGGGGGAGCGGCAGCTAGGGAGTTGGCACCTGGCTGTGCGCCAGGGCTTTCCCTTAATGAAATTAGCCAGACCAGAAGCCTATAGGATTCTTTAGGTGTATTGCACTGTCTCACACTCCAACAAAGGACCAAGGTCACAGATGCTGCAGTTTAGATATCATATAGCATGAAAAAAGGAGCTAAAATGACCATTGGCGGGAACGATCGGGCCCTGGTCCATGTGGGGGTTGGGCACCTCAGCTCCAGTCGGGCTGCGGCACGTAATAGTTTGAAGTGATGCCTTGATTTTTCACTCACTTCGGGTTTACTGAAACTTAAAGATTTGTTTAAGGGTGGCATGTGTAATGATAAATGCATGTTGGAACTGAGTATGCACAGTAAGTTCCTGTGGCAGGATCTGTCACAAAATATGCTAGGCTGTTTTATTAATGCTCCATAGAGCACCAAGTGTGTCAAACAGGCATAATACAGCAAGCCCTTGGAGCTGGCCAGGAAATGTGAGGCAGCTGACTCGGGGGTCTGTAATTTGGAAAAGTGTTTTTTTTTTTTTTTTAATTTCATACTAGGATTACAAATACCTTTGAGCCAAAGGCTCTTTTACAAAGGTTCCGCATCAGTTAGAGACATTACAACAGTAGTAAGGCAGGGCAAATGCAGAATATGGAGGACTACACATAATAAACACATGATTATTCGAATATACAGTACATACATATGGATACTACAGGTAGGGCTGGGAGGGTGTACCGGGTGTTGCAGGAAGGACAGTGGGGGCGTATGAGCTGCCAGAAGCGAATGTCAACACAAAGAGAAGTGCTGTGAGTGTTGTCGATTAAGCTGCACTGTGGGTGCCTAACCTGATATGCTTAGAATAAGCACACTCAGGAGCCTATTGGGGTGTCTGTAAAGGTCCTATATTGGACCCCTTTTAATATCCCACATGCGTTTAGCATGCAAACTGAGGCTGTGAGATGCAATGGTAGAAGCATTTTCCACATAGTTTGCAAGGGACTGGGCAAGTCGGCTTATTTGTGGTAGTCTGCTGGGGGGAGAGGGGAGTTTGTATGAGGGGAATTGCATGGTTTACAATTTTGGGGAGGTGGGTAGGAATACATGGTTATCGCGTGTCAGCGTGGCTCAGTTGGTAGCACATCCGCCTCTGGACCTGAAAGTCATGACTTCTCGTCCCACACTGGGATTTGACTTGCACCTAAAAATCGCTGGCATCCGAGTGCAGTATTGGGGGCTGCTTTACTGCTGGGGTGTACCATCCTTTGGATGAGATGTTAAACCGAGGTCTCTTCTACCCATCCTGGTGTTGTCCAGGTGGAAGTAAAAGAACCCAGGGCACTCTTCGCAAAGAGTAGGGAACATTCCCGGTGTCCTGGCCAACATTCCCCTTCTCATAAACCAGTTCATGCAATTATCCAGGCTATGTGTGGGTGATGATGTGTGATATTGCCACCACCACACATTCAGTCACTTCACTACCAGTCTAGCATTGCTTGTAAAGTGCTTTGGATGTATGAAAAGTGCTATATAAATGCTGATTCTTCTTCTTCTTCTCATGCAAGCTCAACAATTTGAAATCTATGGTGAAAAATCAAAGGTCAAACAAAAATGCTATGGAGATGAGTAATTCTCCCTCATGAGTGCATACTCAAATCTTGTGGCTAGATCATGAATGACACACTAGAAGTTCTGCATGGAATGTTAATGGACTTGAAACACAGGTCAAGAGGAAAGGGCATTCATCTATATAAAGAACAAAATCCAAACAGTGTTCTACTCCAAGAAACCCATATGGTGGAGGGGGAGCTAGGGCACATGCTTAGAAATTGGGTGGGGGTGATATGCATCCACTTTAAATGTACAGCTATTGGGAGGATCCACCCAGCTCTGACTCAAAGTGTACCAGAATGGTGAATGATCGGGGAAGGGGGTATACAGTGAAATACGTGGGAAGGAACAATGTCAAACAAGGCAAACCACCCTGATAATAAGGTGCTTAGAACCTCAAAAGTACTGGTGAACAGTGACTCATTTAGGGAAAAAGGGCAAGAAGTTGGCTATAGGTTCTATTTACAATATGTGCCCAATATCAACTCCAAAACTTCTTCCAAAAGTCAGGTCAATTTTATTTATATGGCACGCAGTCCAAATAGCTCTGAGCACCTAATGGCAGACAGATAAAACAATTAAAACAACAGTTTAAAATAAGCATAAAAGAATTATGAGACTAGTTCGAAACATAAACTAAACAAATGCATTTTCAAACATAATTAAAAAATGGTTAGTGAGGAAGCCACCCTCACTTCACAGAGAAGGGCTGTTGTCCTTGGATATGGCTGCAGTGAGTGGAGTGGATACTGGGGGGTGGAGTTAGGAAGGCATAAACTGTGTCTGTAATGGGACCCTGCACTGATCAGCTCACACACCTCTAATGCAATGCAGAAGTTCTAGGGCCCTTAATGAATTAGCAAAACACCATGGAATGGTGGATTCTTGGAGACACTTCAGCCCCTCAGGCAGAGATATTGTAAAATAAAATTTCACTGGTGAAATTGCCGCAAAACCGGCAATTTCACCACGTGAACTAGTTCATGAAATTGCAATGACATAGTAAAATTTTGCCTGAAAATGTGCTGCTTATATTTATATCTCAGGTTTCAACTGGTCCCTCCCCCGGCCGATCACTAGCGCCCCCCCCCCGGAGAGATTGACATTAATTTCCCATCCCCAAATTTGTTTAGAAAAACAATATTCATTTCTGGCTCCTTGTTGTTGCAGCAGACCCCACCCTGTCATCAGAAATTGCCCCACCCGCTCCCACCCCCAGTTCCCGAGTGTGCCACGGCCTGTCCTCCACTCACCTCTATGGCTATCAGCCTGACTGAACAATTCAGTGAGTGAGTGCATGCTTACAAGCATGTGCTCATTCATTGAAGAGCTCAGTCAGGCTGCCAGCCATGGAGGTGAGTGGAGAGCTGTGCTGGTGGCCCACTCAGGATACTGTGGGGAGCAGGGTGGGGCACTATCTGAAGATGTCGGGGGGGAGGTCCACTAGACACCAGAGAGTCTGAAATGTGAATGTTTTTTTTAATTTTACAAAAATTTGGGGATGGGGAAACAAATGTTAATCCTGGGGTAGTTCTTAAAATTTGTGCTGGTGATCACCCAGGGAGGGACCACACACCAGGGACTGTGGATTTTTCTCAATTTGGGCCTGTGATCGGCTGGGGGGGGGAGGGGGGCAATAGGTTCCAGGGAGTTTGAAATTTAAATGTTTTTTATTATTTTTGCATAAACTTAGGGATGGGGAAATTAATGTTAATCTTGGCAGGGAAGGACTTTCTACAATTTGGGCCAGTGATCAGCCATGGGGGTAGACCACTGGATACCAGGGATTGGGGATTTTTCTTAATTTGGGCCAGTGATCGGCTCAGGGGGTCCTCTAGACATCAGAAGTCTTTTTGTTGCTTCTGAAATTGCAAAATTTCATCATTTCATGGGCAAATTGTCATACTCCATGGGTGAAATTTCACCTTTTGTGCCCACAAGATATATCACAAGATGCGCGAATTTCGCAAAGTATTTCGTGGCGTGTAATGTTTCAGTTTTGCACAACACTACCATCAGGAAGAGGATATACATTTTAGTCACATGCTCATTGTTCCTATGCCCATATTGATATATTAATGATGGGCTCTCCATTGTTGGGAAGAGGAGATCAAGTCAAGTATGACATAGTTATGGTGTCAGACTGTGCCTCACTTATGATAACATTAGGGGGTGTTGCAACCACACCAGCTGCTAGAGTGCGGCACCTAAATGCAGCACTGCTACAGTCACTGGCATACAGTAAATACACATGTAAGAGAATACAGAAATTCCTCCAGTTCAGTAGGCCAGGTGATACATCCAGCTTCAGCAGATGGGAGGTACTGACGGCTGATATTACAGAGGAAACATATTTTTTCTTTTTTCTATTTAAAAATTTAACTGAAATTTAAAAACAGTATACATAATAGTTTAGCAATACAGCTTTACAACAAGGACAGGAGAATCTCAGGAATACAACTGTAAAAAGTTAAAACTGAAAAATGTATAACAGTGAACTGGTTTATAGCACGTGAGAACCGCTTTGTATTGATAACAGATTATTAAACTACTGTATACTGTCATGCTGGTAGTTAAGTTTAGTACATGTGTATTGGAAATAAGCCTTAAAACTAAAATGTTTAACAGAAAACTAACTTACAGAACATTTAATGTTACTTTCCTATAGCTGTACTCTACAACTGCCAAAAAAGAAAACTAATAGCTGAACTGTAAATTAAAATAATTAATTTGTGTGTTTCATTGTATGAACTCAGACTCTAGGGTTCTTATGATTAATAGCTCCTGGAAACCTTCAGTCATGTGCTGATACACTATCCATTAAACCTTCTAGCTGCTGCAGCAGCTAGTGACTCTATCCATTTCAGGTTAAAACAGGCATGCAAGCATGTGCCCGATATACAAAACATAGATGCAAAAAGGGAGAATAGCAATAGTCAATTAATATGGCCCCCCACCCTGTCCCTCTGCAGTTACTACCCTGAGGACTTATCAGTTTTAACCAGGGGCCCTATCCTTTTTCAATGTTAGCCAAACCCCCCCTAATTTGTGTATGGTCCTCATATATGACACTGTTCGGGTAACCCCCATTTCCCATTGAATTAGTGACACAGCTTCTGGTTGTTTCCAGTGTAGAAGTATTTGTCTCTTTGCCTCCATTACAGAGGAGAACAAGAGGTTCATAGGATTCATAGGATTTTCAAGCAGAAATAGACTTACATTCTTTAGTTGCTTGCCTTAAGTCAAACTATCCCATACTTATTTGAATAAAAAGTATATAGCCTCTTCTTGAATAGCTCCATTGAAGTGCTTGCAACCACCTCATTTGATAAGCTATTCCACAATTTAACCACTCTTTGACTAAACCAGTGTTTTCTTTTTAATAGATTCCATCTATCTGCTGCTAATTGAAAGTGATGATCCCTGGTGTTGAGTAAGGATTCTCTTAATCTAAGACCATAATCAGACCTCATTGCATTATCTTGCAATGCTATAAAAGATATACACATATCCCCCCTAGATCTCCTATATTGTAGGGTAAAGATATCTAGAGCTCAAAATTTCTCTATGTCATATCGCAATATCCCATTATTGACTTTGTAGCCCTCTTTGTATCCTCTCCAGTTTACCAATGTCGCCCGTTTTGTATGGTGCCCAAACTTGGGCTCCATACTCCAAATGGGGCTGTACCAATGCCTGGTATAAGGTGATGATGACTTTTTTATCTCTACTTTTAATATGTCTTAGTATACAGTTTAATTTTTGATTAGCTTTTTTAGGAATGATACTACAATGTGAGCTAAATTGGAGGTCAGAGGTTACAATTATCCCTAAATCATGTTCCTCACTAGTAATAGGTAATATTTTGTCTAACATGTTATATGATATATTATTATTCTTTCTTCCCATATGCATTATAGTGCATTTGTTCACATTTAGTTCCCATTTATGTTTATTTGTCCAATTGCCTATGTCTTTAAGGGCATTTTGCATGGCAATGCCATCCTCACTGGTACTGACTATTGTTATCTCTCTCTCGAAGCTTGGGTTAGATCTCCCCATATCCAGACGGTGGGGGAAGGGGAAGTTGACATCCCACAATCTGGCTAATGTACTTAAGAAGGGTATAGCAAAATCCCTGGATTCTGGGCCTGAGCCACATTATGTGTGCTGTATTTCCAGGGGACTGTCCACATCCCCAGTGTTCATTTGGGATATCTATCCCCATATGGCTTAATTTCAGGAGTTCTATGCCACCTGCCTAGAATCCGTTTCTGGATTAGTTAATATGTAGGATCCGGTGTATGCCTGTGTGACATGCTGCAGCATTTATCCTAAGACTCAACTGGAATGTTTATGTTCAGAGAGGCAGTATAGCGTAGTGCTTAAGAGCATTGATCTGCAAACCAAGACACCTGGGTTTGAATCCCACAGCCACCACTTGAATACTGTTTGACCATGAGCAAGTCACTTAACTTCCCTGTGCTCCCTAGATGCACATGGAAACAAGTCTCATCTTAGTGTACCTTTACTGGCCAAAAATAAAAAAATGCAAAAATTCAGTCTGAGAGTATCCAAGTATGGCAAATGCTGGGCCTGGAGGTGTTTACATAGAAACATAGACTTTGACGGCAGATAAGGCCCACTTGGCCCACTCAGTCTTCCCATTTCCCTACGTTTCAGATAAGCTGCAGATCCTAGTTAACCAACAGCCTACTTCCTCCTACCCTCCCACTAGAATTTCCTGATGTCTGTCCCGTGCATTATTGAATTCCCTCACTGTTTTTGTCCCCACTACTTCCTCTGGAAGGTGGTTCCATGCATCCACCACCCTTTCTGTGAAAAAAATACTTCCTCATGTTGCCCCTGAGCCATCCCCCATCTATCTTCAAATTGTGCCCTCTTGTTCTTGCACATCTCTTTTTCTGAAAGATGCCATCCTCTTGGACTTTGATTCCCTTGAGGTACTTGAACTTTTCTATCATGTCCCCTCTCTTCCTCCTTTCCTCGATGGTATATATATTAAGCTCCTTTAGTCTCTCTTTGTATGGCTTCTGGTACAGACCCTACAATGTTTTAGTTGCCCTCCTCTGGGCTGCTTTCATCCTGTGTATGTCTATGTGGAGATGGGGTTTCCAGAACTGCACGCAGTACTCCAGATGGGGTCTCATCAACTGTCTGTACTGGGAGATGACAACTTATTGTTTTCTACTGATGATGCCTCTCCCTATGCATCCCAGTATCCCCGTGCCCTCCTTACTGCCTTCTCACATTGCTCGCCTAACTTTAGGTCATCTGATATGACCACTCCCAGGTCCCGTTCCATTTTTGTTGTTGTTAGTGCCTCTCCCTCATTGTGTTCTCTTCACCTGGGATTTTGTTTCCCAGGAGCATTACTTTGCACTTCTTTGCATTGAATCTAAGATGTCATACTTTTGGCCATTCCTCCAACCTTACCAAGTCCCTTCCCATCTTTTCCACCCCCCTTGTGTATTGACCCTGTTTATTAATCTGACCCACCTGCCCTTCTGTTTCTTGAGCCAGTCAAAGATGGTCTTCCTCATTTCAGGCTTGTACCAGCTCCCCTGTGTTATATAGCCATGGTTGTAGGGCATGTCATATCTGGAGGAATTTCCAGTGATCTGTATAGGGTAGGTGGAAATCCTCTTGTAACTGACTAAAGGGCTTCATAATTCTGGATCTCGCATCAAACAAATGGTAAATTGTGTGTATTCACTTCCTTGCTCAAGTATCCCACTTGATTGTTTTTCATCCTATCTGTATTTTGGGATTATTTCAAAGTTGTTCATACAGACCAAAAATATGTTTTGACAGCTCCTGCCATGCCATCCTTGTAAAGCTCATAGTACGTAGCATCTCTTTCCCTGGAGGTGTTCCCCCAACTAGATCAAGGGGAATCGGGAGAACTCCCCAGTAGGCCTGTTCTGCATCTCCCCATAATGGCCTATTGTTATTCAGCTATGCTAGACATATTAGATTGGCTTAATACCTTGTGTGGTATGGTAAGCCCATAACCAAGGCATATTCACCCACCCTTGTGAGGAGGAGCTCAGAATGTTCCTGTTGAACCAAGGTATTTTTTTATCCCATACATATTAGGAATATAATCTATCAATTTGCTTCCATATTTTAGGGGGGACCTTAATAGGCAGCTTATTTAGACAGTATATTAGCCTGGACAGGGCCATCATCCTTAAGGCTACTATATTTCCTGGGAGCAAAAGGGTTAATTTTTACTATTTTGCTGTGTCTTGTGCTATCGCTATTTCAGTGAGCAAAGGGGAGATATTTTTCTGCACTGGTTCCCTCAAGCTTGGTGTGATAGTCATCCTCAAATACTTCAGAAATTCATGTGACCAGGCCAAACTACAGTATGTTCATCAACTTTTGTTACGTCCTGTGTACACCATCCCAGTAGAAGGACATCAGTTTTTGTCCTATTGACCTTAAGACCTGACAGGTGACCAAACTGGAATAGAATTGATAATGCCTGTGGAAGGCACTGCTTCACATCAGCTAGAATCAGCAGAAGGCTGTCTGAGCACAGTAAGGTTTTACATACATGTGTTCTGATGCATCCCCTTATTCAGAACGTCCTGTATTACAGCTGCCCCTAGTGGCTCCACTGCTAGGACAAGCAGTAGCAAAGACAGTGTGCAACCCTGTCTGGTCTCTTGGTAGAGTTGGAATTTCATAGATATTACAACATTGGTTAAGACTATAACACAAGGAAAGAGGCATGTAGCGTTCTAACTCATGAAATAAGTTTAGGCCCCACACCTGCACTCTGCAGATTTTATACAAATATTCCCACTCTTCCAAATCAAAGGCTTTCTCCACAACCACAGCTACAAAAGATGAGTATCTGGATGTCTTGAGGGCCTGTTCAGTGAATGAGGTAATCATTCTTACGTTATCCAACCTCTGTCTCCTCTTCATAAACCCCATTCTGGAATTATGAACGAGGTCCCTCTCTAGCCTTATAACCAACACTTTGGCTAGTAATTTCATACCAACATTTTGTAGGGAAGTAGATCAGTAGTTGAATCACAATGTTTTGTCTTTATTGCAATTTGGGAGGACAGTGATGATTGCTTCCTGCAGGGACTAGGTAGCCATTCTAAGCCATGACCCCCCACTGAACATTCTGAGCATGTGCGGAGCTAATTGCTCTTCAAATGTTAGGTAGAAGTCTGCATTAAACCCATCAGAACCTAGTGCCTTCCCTTTGCCAGTGCTTTGATGACACCTGTGACATATTTTAATAATAGATCTGCCAGCAGGTCTTAGTGTAACTCATCTGAGATCTGAGGTAAATTCAGGCTGGACAGCAATGTATTTATTTCTTTTGCCTGCACCTCTGACTGGGAAGAATATAGCGAAGCACAGAATTCCCTAAAGACTCCATTAATTTTATTCCAGTCTGAAGTCATCACCAGGGGTGTTGCCACGCCTGGGCATCAGGGGGATTAAGCCTCAAATGTTCTTATATTGGCCCCAAACCTCTCCTCAACAGAACTGCTGACATTTATCCTTTTATAAAAATAGATATGGCCTATCCCATATCTTTGGGGGCTCAAGCCTGGGATCTTTTGATGCCCTATCAATATCTCTGGCCATCAGGCAAGGTAATTCTGGGATTCATTGCTTCAGCATGCTTCTTTCTGAGGCAATTGAATAGGCTGAAAGTTTGCTGGACCTCTCCCCATTTTCACAGAACTGTTGCCTAAGAAAGTAAAGTGCTCTCTTTGCCTTTTGATGGTGCATGGTGTTTAATCTACACTTTAACTGTGTAATATATCTCTGATCTTCTGCAGATCTGCAGGTTTGGGCACAATACTTTCCTTCTGCCTCCTTCATCGGGGTTCAAAGATTTAGCACCTCTTGCTTCCTTTTTATATTGGTGTGCTTGCGCAGCCAACATCTTGCAGTAGTGCAGATTTGGAGGCGTGGTCATTGTTGGGCGAATGCAGGGCACGCACCAGTAGGTGCGTCCCACATTCCCCAATCAGCCAGCAGCACGGGACAACACCCTGCCTAGCAAATGAGGTGACGACATCTGAGAAAAGGTCAACTGCAATGAGAGCAAAGCTCTCATGCAGTGTGACCACAACACGCCTCCCCCTACATGCAGGCAAGGTGGTGGCAGTGACTGCCACTGTTGCCTGTCAGCATCCTATTTATTGTGTGCTGATGGGGGTGCCCAATCCCTGTTGGCATCATGTAAACCTCCCCTTTTTTGATTGCTGAAGGGGTGCCCAATCCCCCTCGGCATCATGCGCCCCCCAACTGTTTCTGTTTGCCGACGGGGGTACCAAATCCCCATCGGCACGTATCCCTCCCTCCCCTTGAATTTTGCCAATGGGGGAGCCCACTCCCCATCGGCATAATGTGGTCCTCCTTCTGTTTTTTGCTTGCCGAGGGGGTGCCCAATCCCCCTCGGCTCCTGCGGCTCTCCCCCTTTCCTTGTTTGCTGATGGGGGTGCCCAATTCCATATCGGCTAAAGCACCCACACACACTCAGAAGGCATGCTGGGAGCCCACCTCAGCATGCCAAAGCACCTATTAAAAATGAAAACGGTCCCTGATGTCTTTTTTTTTCCCCCTGTAAAGAAGGAAACAGTTCCTTGCGGTCTCCTGGCCCACAACCCACACCCACCCACTGCGCACCCTGCCTCCCCAACCCCCTCCTCACCCCATACTTACCTCCAGAGCTTGGCGCGATGATCTTCAGTGGACCGTGAACACATCTGCACTCTTTAAAGCCGACTGCGAACTGAGGAAATGGCGGTAAGCTGTATAATGGAATGAATAGGGTTTTTCCAACTTTAATGCATATCTCAGGCATTTTTTGGAATTTTGGCACCAAATTTTCAACATGGGGTTTTTGGGACCCCTCCTCATGAATTCTATCACTGTCATGGTGTTAATCAGCCTCAAAAGGTGATTTCACAGTCACTGCGTGGAATTACCTTTTGGGACCAAGTAACAAAATGACAGTGCCAGTGTTCATGAGGTGGCCTCTCAAAAAGCCTATGTTGCAAATTTGGTGGAAAAAAATCCAAAAAATGACTGTTTTATGAGCGTGCGTTGCACAGTTGTTACACAGGCTTGTAACTTGGTGAATTCTCAATATTTTTATGTCAAATTTTCAACATTGTCATTTGTGTACACCTCCTTGTGAACAGTACAGCTGTCATTTTCCACATCCTGCCGGAAATGTGTTTCCACACTTCTGGCGCACAATAGCACGGTTGCTGTGGGAAATCAATGTTTGGGTCAGATTATGAAAATGACAGTGACACAATTCATGAGCAGAGGTCCAAAAATGCCTATATTGAAAATTTGGTGACGATACTCCATAAAATGACTGGGTTACAAGCGTGCATTGGCAGATTGCACACATGCGCATAACATCGTGCATTTTTAATATTTTCACTATGGATTTTCACCATTGACATTTTTCCTCACCTCTTGATGAACAGTACAGCTGTCATTTCACATATCCTGCCCAAAATGTGTTTTCACACTTCAGGTGCAGAATAGCACGGTCGCTGTGCGAAATCACTTTTTGGGACAGTTTGAGGAAATAACAGTGACTCTGTACATGAGCAGAGGAGCTAAAATGCCTATGTTGACAATTTGGAGCCGAACATCCATAAAATGACTGTGTTACAAGCGTGCGTTGCTCATTTCCCACGCACCCATGTAACTTTGCAAATTTGCTATATTTACATGCCACATATTCAACACTAGCATTTTTTTACACCTCCTTATGAACTGTACTGCTGTCATTTTTCACATCCTGCCCAAAATGCTTTTCCACACTGCACTACCAAAGCCAATGCTTGTGCAACAACATTCGGCATTGACAAATGCTTGTCTTATTTTCCTGGGATGAATAATTAATAGTGCTTCTTCATATAAACGCCTTAAAGGGTTTCCCATGGCGTTGCCTTAGAGGTGTCAGGAGACATATTAATGATAACGTAGGACTGTATCTCCTTTTTCAGGCACTCCTGAAATTCTCCTGATTGCAGGATAAAAGGTTAACCCTCCACTATAATGATTTAGCCACTGTTTGTGAAAACAGAGTTTGATAGGGTGATTGGTGCGTGATGCGAGAGAATGCCCAGCTGAATGGTGCAATCGACTGCCTCAGAGGAGCACTGCCCACTAGTCAGGAAGTATTCAGCCTACTGCAGGTGCCAAACCTGCGAGACCTAGAGTAGGCACCATATACCTACCAGATGATGTTAATGCCCAAATTTGCCACAGTGCTCTTGGCTTATTTATGTGACAGTTCGCTGGCTTCCTCAGGGGGATCTATCCATGGTAGGGTCTTGGACCAGGCTGAAGTCACCCTGGCCACCATGACCTCCACTGCACCATCAAGTATATGGGGGACAAGTGGGTAGTCGAGGTCAATGGTGTACAAGAGTGCAAGCTTCATTCTGCCACCATATCAGGGCTATTCCTTTCATTATGTCCCACCCCTCAGGACACTAGCAACTAGAGGCAGCAAGGGCACCTGATACTTACATGCACACTGATGCATGCCCAAGGACTGCCCCAGCAAGTGCCCTCCCTCCTGCTCCCTGCTCCAACCGCATACCATCTGTGGTCATCCAGGTGGCAGTATGGCTGAAGAGCAGAAAAGATTGCATCCCTCTCTACCCAGATGAGGAGAGCATCCTCTGGCATGGTAAGTGCCAACAAATGTTCTGCTAAATCCATAAAGAAGGCTGCATCATCCCCACCTGGTGCATATAGGGCTCCCAGGAGTTGATGTGCGTCACCTGCAGCTAGTGCAGAATGGGGCTGCCAGACTGTTTACTGGTACATCTATGGCCAATCATATAATGCCTGTGCTTTGTGGACTGCATTGGCTGCCAGTGCGATGGTGTATCACCTTCAAGGTTGGTTTGCTGACCTATAAAGCCCTAAATGACCAGGTACCCCACTATCTGCAAGATCTCCTTTTTCCCTACTACCCCTTCCAACTGCTTTGATCCACTGATGAGAGATTGCTTGAGATTCCCAGGGTGCGATTACAGGCATCAGGGGCCCTTTCTTTTGCTTATACGGCCCTGACCCTGTCAAATTCTCTACCTCATCGGATAAGGGACTGTTTGACTGTCCAAAGTTTTAAAAAGGAATTGTAAACATATTTGTTCAGCCTAAAAATTTATGAATGAAGATCAAATATAGTGTCACCACAGTTGTGATTTAGATTAATTTTATTTAGTTTTTATATTTATTGTTTTAAATGTTTTATTGGAGACTGATAATTTATGTACAGGTGCCTTGGTTTAAGAAAGGCACCTTTTAAAGAAATAAAATTTGATTTGATTTGATATATATTAACTACCAGGATCAGTCTTGATTGTACCATCCTTTTTAAAACCCACTGCCCCTCATTATCTGATATGTGTGTATCTACAACTAGAAGGCAACCATGTTTAACCAATATAGACACCCCCTTTTCTTGGAATCATAAATTGCTCAAGCGTTCTTGGCTTACCCAACCCCTGGCTAGTTTCTCAGACTCACTCCTTAGAAGGTGCAGTTGTTATAGCAGGGCTATAGTACATCTGGCTAACTTCAAATAACTCGGATTTTATTTACATTTCATAGAGTGTTTTATCCCCTGAACATTGCATGAGATCCACTTAATTCAAGCCATAATGTGATATAGCCCTTCCCTTGAATAGAGTCTTGCAGAGAGAAAGCATGCCCTTACCTGCTGGACACATCCCATGGTAGTTCGTTCCGAGAAGTGTTCATCCATTTCCCACCTTGGATGGACCCCAGATAGTGTGATAGAATGACAGAAAAAAGAGTTATAGGTAGAAACATCTGTAAAATGCAAATTGAGCTGCTAGATTAAAAAAAAAAAACAACAGTGTAATTCATACCCCCTCTTCTCAGGTATCAGCCTGCATAGGTTTATAAAACATATCTATTATTTTGAAAAAATTGGTACCTAGGAGAGGCACACTGAGCCAAGCTCATTTCCTGGTTCAACCCGGGGGGTGGTGGTAGAGAAAGGGCAGCAGCAAAAATACAGGGGGACATTTTCAAAGGAGATGCAGGCGTATCCCAAGAAATGCACCACAGTGCAATATTCAAAGGGTTGAGATGTGTCACGCATCTCTGGCTGTGCCAAAGCACAGCAATAATGTATGCGGTGCATCTCCAGGGGGAGTGCACATGAATATGCTGCACATCCCCATATTCAGTAGAGATGTGCTGCACAGCTGCCCATACATCTCATAGATGTGCCGCACAACATTAGGTATGGAAGAAACATGCCTAACTCAGGTGGGCTGCTGTACTGCACACAGCAGTACAGAGGCTGCCAGCCCCTGCAGCCCCCATCCCTAAACCCCAATTGCAGTACAAAAAGTACAAGTTAACTACCCCAGTTCCTGGTAGTCTAGTGGAACCCCCCCAATACCTGAACCCCATTCCCTGTAGCCTGACCCATGCCCACCTTTCCATAGTGTAGGGACTGCCCCTCCCATCCCAATCCCTGGTTGAATAACAAATAATTTTTCCCATCCCATTTTCCATCGTGTAGTCCCCCCCCACCCCATACCAAACCCCATCTGACTTAGAAACAGATTACTGCCCCAGCCCTCTTTTCCATAGTGTAGTGGCCCTCCCTCCCCATCCTGAACCCTGATTGAATACAAAAAAAAAATTACAACTGCCCTTTTCCATAGTGTTGTGGCCCAATACCCCACCACCTACTCAGGCACACACATTGCTATCCACTCCCCCCCCATCCCAGCATGGACAATCATCCGGTGAGCAGCAAAGCCCTCTGCACACCTCTACGGCTGCCCACCAACTGAACTGTCAATGAATGATAGCTTACTGTGCGTACTTCAAACCCATTGGCTGACACTGTTGACCAATGGGCTTGCAGTGTGTACTGTAAACTGTCATTTACAACTTTGTGTCCTGAAAACCTGAAAGCCACTCCAAAGTGTGTGTCATGCTGGGATAACATCACTTCTTGAATGTTGGACACACTTAGCCTGCAGCCTCCAGATAAGCTTCAGACTCATATATTCGCCTATCTGGTAGGAATGTTTTTTATTATAAAGTGTTGAACAGTGGCTAAGGGTAAAGAGGTATAGGCTGCATATTGTTCTGGTGAAGACTTTATACACATGGCCCCTTAATGCTATACATGTAGAGTCAAGGCTATTTTATTTATTTATTTATTGAAATGTTTCACAAGGAAGACACACTGAATAACAAGTTGCTCGTCTCCCAGTGTGACCGGGTGGTGGGGGGTACAACTGGATGAAGAATTAGACATACAGTTTTACAGTTTAGCAGTTTAACGTTTATTATTTGTGAGAAATTAAATATTCAAATACATTTGTAAAAAGACATATAGTTAAAAATTATAAATAATCACACAGTCGCATTTGTAACTTAACATACAATTAAATATATCATACCTGTGGAATATGCATTTGCTTGATCTTGCTTGATATTTGATATGTGACTGCAAGAAACGGTGGTATAAAGCTAGTCCAGTGGCTCAGCAATAGTGCTATCCCCTGCCATGCTGATGACCTAGGTTCGGAAGTAGACCCTGGTTGCTAAGGGGCATCGTAGGGGGGAGATCAAGTATTGCAGGAACAACTCTCCTCTGCCAGCGAGGGAGTGGGTTATTGCTCCCATGTTGACTGTCTCCAGGTGGAAGGGTAGTGGCAGTGCAAGCAGAAATGCACCAAGGGAGGGATATCTTCGATGCAGAGTATGTGTGTGGGTCCACACAGCATTCACTGTTGTCTACACAGCAGCAGGGTCTCAGCACAGAAAAGTGGAATCTAGGGGACATTGCAGGATGATGCCCTGCTCTTCAGCTCACATCCATGCTGCTGCTTGGGACCCTGCCAATTCTGGATATGTGTCTGCAGGGTGGAGGATGGAACTCCACCCTGCTCCCACCATGGGTGGGAATCTGTGGGGGAATCCCTGGCAAGTTAAGTCCCAGGGAAGGTGATAGCTGATGTGGTGTGATAAGTAGGGCTGAGAACCTTAGCCTGCACCCCCTGGAGAAGTGACTTTACTGAAAACAAAAAAGAAATGGTGGTTTGTTTATATTGCTTAGACATGCAGGAGGAAAACATGTTTTCTTTACTTGAATAGGTTTGAGTGACAGCTATGTCATAATAACTGGTTGTATAAGATGGTGAAAGTCAGTTATTATGGCATCTGAAAGTGCTACCAAACCAGTTATTAAATAACCCTACCAGTAATTATATCTTAATAAAAATAATGTCCTGCTAGGGTCTGGGGAGCTCCTTGCAGCACTGCTGCCACTACAACAAACTCTGAAGTTACCGTAGTGTAGGGCCCCTTGTTCTCTGTGACACATCAACTGTGATTTCCACCTCAGGGCTCCTAGCTTTCTGCAGCAGGGTTTTTTCCTTTCTGCAGGAGAAATAATTTCTTTCTGTGGCTCAAGTTGGCCCTGCAGTTGTCTAAAATATGTTATGTCACTGACGACATCATATGCTTAGCACAAAGGAGGGGTTTCAGGATAAATAAGGAGTTGACGGAGCCAGGTGCTATGGAAAAACTACATTTTAATGTAAAATCCCCAAGAATCATGAATTCTGTGGCACTACATATATTCTGCAGTAGGATGCAAATTTTCCAGAAACTTTCACAGCTGTGGAATCACAGAATTCCTGGGGTCTTGTTGTAGGGTTACAGAGTCAGGGAGAGGACAGGACAAGGCTCCCTCGGCTTATATAGAAACTCTGAATGCAAAGCTAATGAACAGTCTGGTTCCAAACCCCATTTTCATTCCTGTGTTCAGACACTTGCTTCTTGAATTTAGTCAAAAATTGAAATACCTAATAGCTGATGCAGAAAATGATCTTTATGATCTTCCAGAAACAAACCTTGTCTGGATATATTTTTTAGATTGTTTGGGATAGTTGATGCTAAGCTATTCAGATACTTATAAATATAGGACTTGGATATTCCTTTGGGGCCAAATAAAGAACATAAATAGGTATCCATCTGACATACAGAGGTCCTACTATGCATTTATTTATTTGGAAAGTTTTTACTAGGAAAGACATACAGAGCTCATAACAGCTTGTTTCCAGATGCATCCTGGGTCAAGAGAAGTGGGGTACAGTACAGCTTTTGACAACAATGCAGAAAACATAAAATACAAACATATAAAATAAATAGAATGCTGCAGTTGTCACAAAGAGGCAAACATAACACAGAATACATATACAGTAAAGTATTTATGACCAATGGACAGGTGCAGTAAGTAACAGATTCAACAAAGACTGCATATGAAAACCCAGGTTAAACTGGCATCAAGAAAGGCTGATTATGGGGGAATTTGTAAGCCTGGTCAATCAAGAACAGTTACACGAGTAAGTAGAGAAGTTGAGAAGGAGGGATTTATGGAAAAAGCAAGGGAAGGGTAGACCAAACTTAGGAAAGCAGAAGGAGAAAGCAGCTTGATCTGCAGAATATTTAATTTAGGGGAAGGTGATGGATCAATGGTCATAGATACTGTATAGAAACAAAGAAACATAGAATTTGATGGCAGATAAGGACCGCTTGGCCCATCCAGTCTGCCCATTTCTCCCTACCTATACTATTACCTCAGATCGTGCCTGATCTACAGCTCTTTCTTCCTCCCCCCTTCCTTCCCATTATGATTTCCTTGTGCTTATGCCATACATTCTTGAACCCCAACCCTGTTTTTGCCACCACTACCTCCACTGGATGGCTCTTCCAGGAATCCACCACTCTTTCTGTGAAGAAGTACTTCCTTACATTTCTCCTGAATCTACACCCCTCCAGCTTCATAGCATGTCTCCTTGTTCTTAACCACCTTTTCTTCTGAAAAATACCCCCTTATGCATCTTATTTACCCAATAAGATATTTAAAGGTCTCTATCATATCCCCCTCTCCTTCCTCTGTTCAAGAGTGTATATATTGAGATCCTTTAGTCTCTCCTTGTAGGACTTTTGATGTAGACACTGTACCTTTTTAATTGCCCTCCTCTGGACCACCTCCACTCTGTTTATGTTCTTCCAAAGATGTGGTCTCTAGAAATGGATACAGTACTCTAGGTGGAGTCTTAGCAGCGACATATACAGAGGCAGTACCTTTCTGCTAGTGATACCCCCCCATACACCCCAGTATCACTCTCACCCTCCATACTGCTTTTCACACTGCCTGGCCAACTCTAGGTCATCCAATATGATTACCTCCAGGTCTCTTTCCTGCTTATGGAAGAAGTAAGTGGGGACAGAGGGGGAGAAAAGGAGGGAGGTAAGGTGGCTGGGAGGGTGGTAAACTAGTATTTAGAAATAAAGGAAACACAGTGAGAGAGATGCCTGACTCCTAGGGAGGGGAGAGGAGGGGGAGAGAGGGAAATAGAGGGAACAATAGTGTGCATGAGAGGGGACAGTCCAAGGCAAAGCAACAGAAAGTGTGAAAGAGGGGCCCTGGTCTGGCTGGAATGGAGTTGGAAGCAACACAGATGATGTCACCATAGTCAAAAATTGGGCCAATCATTTTCAAGAGGATTTTTTTTTTCATACAGGAAATGGAATGCATGCTATATTCCTGTAGAGAACCCCAAGCTTGGGGTGGAGCATCTGGTGGATGGTGTCTAATGCACAGAGAAATCAAGGTGATGGTCCAACCATACCCCAAGGTACTTGAAAGAGTGGATGTCTTCAATCAACCCACCATAGAGTGTAAGGAAGGAAATGAGGATAGAGAATCTGACCAATCTCTTCCTGTTACCAAAAGGTCACAGGAATCCCGTTTTTGGCATTGAGGGATTGAGGGACAGTTGTTTCATCCTGAACAAACATTTGATGTTGGAGAATCCAGTTGGTGCGGAACAACCAAGTCAGGAGCAGAAGTAAAATTAGATGTACTGTAATACTGGTCATGTAGGATATAGAGTGAATACCTGGTTATCCACCCATTTGTAGTATGCAGTAACTCAGTTTGCTTTTGTGATCTGAAATCTTTCAAACTGGTTACACTTTATATTGTGTATTTTCCAACATCATGGGAGCAAAGATGTCCAGTATATATTTTATTTATTTAGCTTTTGTTAACTGGGTAAGAACACTAGACAAGAAATGCCTATTTTCAGGAGTGACCCAGGAGATTACAAGATAAATTTACACACAGGATAACAGCATGACAGAGAAGTGTAGTACAAGCATTCAACAGTGCAAACAATAAACAACAGACATATGCAATAGTGGTAAAGTTAAGCAAGCAGTAAAGGGTTATATACTTATGAAAGGGTACAAGAGCATTAGCGTAACACAGTGTGCATATCATAAAATAATCTTCTCCATTCTCTTTCTTTGAATCAGTTAACAGAAAACTGAAAATACCAAAATAGGAGAATCCTGGTCCCTAGAAAAGTGGGAGACATATTAAAAATATAAAGCAAAGTCTGAACAAAGGCAAATGGTTAGATTAAGAAAATCCTAGGTCTACCATCTAAAAGAGAATCCTGGCTGATGTATAAAACTATTAATACTGGCTAGAAGTGTGATTGGATATGTGAGAGGCGTACAATAGACAAACAGGGAAGGGATACCACATCTTGGCAAGCCATGCATGCAAATGACTGAAGCCTGAGTAACAAGATAGGTGACCTTGAGGCTACCATGGAGGAATCTGACTTGGACATTGTAGCAATCACAGAGACATGGTGTAATGAGAACCAAGGCTAGGAAGTGACCATTCCAGGTTACAACATGTTCAGGAAGGGGCAGAGTGGGCAGGAAGGGGAAGGAGTGGTCGTATATGTAAAGGGCAACATAAAGGTCACAGAAATTCAAGGGGAGCAGGGGTGAGGAGAGATACTACGGGTTACACTACAAAGGAGACAGGGGGCATCCATTTGCACAGGGGTAATATAAAGACCACCAGCTCAGAGGGAGGAGGTAGATAAAGAGATGATGCTAGCAATCCAAAGAATGGTGCACAAGGGAGAGGTGTTGTTGGTAGGTGATTTCAATCTACTGGACATGGACTGGAGCATCCCCATAACAGCAACTGCTATGAGTAGGAACATCTTGGACTCCCTATATAGGGTATTCCATAGTCAGCTGGTCATAGAACCCACATGAGAGGATGCAATACTGGACCTAGTGCTAACTAATGGGGACAGTGTCGCAGGGCTTGTGGCAGGGGAGCACCTGGGGAACAGTGATCACCGATCAGTGTGATTTGAAATAACTGAGGGGAGTGGAGCCAATACACACAAGGACAAAAATACTAGACTTTAGGAGTGAAGATTTCAGAAGGATGGGAAAATGCCTAGAGGAGGCACTGGTCAGAACAGAGGAAAAAAAGGGGGTAGAGGAAAAGTGGGAGATGATTAAAATAGAGATTGAAATGGCGACACAATTTTGTGTCAAACAGGTGAGCAAGGAGAATTGAAGGAAGAGACCACTTTGGTTTTCTAGGGAGGTGCCAGAAAAGGTTAAAGCTAAAAAAATGGCACTTAAACAATACAAGAGGATACAGGAGGAGGGGGACAGGGAGAGGTATCAGAAAAAAGAAAAGGAGGCGGGGAAGGATATTAGGGAAGCCAAGGCTTAGACATGGCCTACCTAGATGTTAGCAAGGCATTTGACACAGTCCCACACAAAAAATTAATATACAAGTTAGCCAGCCTGGGAGTGGGTCCCAAGATGGTAGCCTGGGTAAAGAATTGGCTGGAGAACAGGATACAGAGGGTAATAGTAAATGGAGTCCACTCTGAAGAAAGGGGGGTTACTAGTGGGATACCACAGGGTTCAGTACTAGGACTGGTCCTCTTCAATGTCTTTATAAGCAACATTGCAGAGGGACTAGAAGGAAAAGTATGTCTCTTTGCAGATGACACAAAGATCTGCAACAGAGTTGATACACAAGTTGGGGTGGAAAGGATGAGAAGGGACTTGGCAAGGTTGGAGGAATGGTGAAATGTACGGCAGCTTAGATTCAATGCAAAGAAGTGCAAAGTAATGTACCTGGGAAACAAAACCCAGGGGAAGAGTGCACAATGGAGGGTGAAATACTAACAACAACAAAAATGGAAAAGGACCTGGGGGTAGTCATATCATGTGACCTAAAGGTGGGCAAGCAATGTGAGAGGGCAGTAAGGAGGGCTGGGGGGATACTGAGATGCATAGGGAGAGGCATCACCAGTAGAAAACAGGAAGTTGTTATTCCTCTATACAGACAGCTGTTGAGAGCACATCTGGAGTACTGCGTGCAGTTCTGGAGACCCAGTCTCCGCAAAGACATAAACAGGATGGAGGCAGTCCAGAGGAGGGCAACTAAAATGGTGCAGGGTCTGCAACGGAAGACATATGAAGAGAGACTTAAGGAGCTTAATATGTATAGCCTTGAGGAAAGGAGGGAGAGGGGGGACATGATAGAAACTTTCAAGTACCTCAAGGGAATCAACAAAGTCCAAGAGGGTAGCATCTTTCAGAAAAGAGGTGTGCAAGAACAAGGGGGCACAATCTGAAGATGGAGGGGTGGTTCAGAGGTAATGTAAGGAAGTATTTTTTCACAGAGAGGGTTGTGGATGCATGGAACAGCCTTCCGGAGGAGGTTGTGGAGTCAAAAACAGTGGTGGAATTTAAGAATGCATGGACAGTCATAAGGCAATTCTAGGGGGTGGGGGTAGGAAGAAGTAGGCTGTTGGTTAACTAGGATCTGCAGCTTATCCATTAGGTAGGGAAATGGGCAGACTGGGTGGGCCAAGCGGTCCTTATCTGCCATCAAATTCTATGTTTCTATGTAAGGCACAAACAGAGGAATGCATGGCAAATTCAGTGGTAAAGAGGGACAAACCTTTTACAGGTATCAGTAAAATAAGGAATGCAAAGGGGGGGATTGTGAGTCTAAAGTGGGAGGATGGAGGGAGAGTGGATGATGACTGCCAGAAGGCTGATATCCTGAACAAATACTTATGTTCAGCTTTTACAGTGGAAAAGGCAGAAAATGGGCCAGCAATAGGAGGTAAGGGTATAAAGGGTACAGAGATGAACACAGGTCATTTTAAAATGGAAAGAGTCATGAGGGAATCGGCAGCAATTAGAGCTGATAAGGCAATGGGATCAGATGGGATTTACCCCAGGATTCTGAAGGAGCTGAGAGAAGTATTGGTGGTACCACTGACGGCACTGTTCAACCTGTCATTGGAAATGGTTCTATCCTAGGAACGCACCAGCTGTTGTGTGCCCCATCATTAGGGCACCAATCCCACAAGTCGTCAATTGCATTTCATGTGAGAGCTGTGCCCCCTGCACCTCTCTTGTGTGGGGCAGTGCCCCCCACACACCCCCTTACTTAGGATTCTAACCAAGGCGGACTTTGGGGAGAGGGGGTGACTTGCAGATTTGGCACCCTAATGACAGGCATACAATGGCCAGCACTCCGAGGGTGTGCAGTGATTGGAAACAAGGGAGGTACCCAAGGACTGGAGGAGGGCACATGTGGTCCCTCTTTACTAAAGTGGAAACAAGAAGGTAGCAGGGAACTACAAACCAGTCAGCCTGACCCCAGTAATAGGGAAGGTCATGGAAACACTACTGAAGGAAAGAATAGTGGAACACCTGACTGTCTACAGGACTCTAGGCAGCATGGTTTTACAGGAGGAAGGCCATGCCAAACTAACCTCCTTGGGTTCTTCCAACTGGATAATCAGGGAAGTGGATTGGGGGTGTGTGCATGTGGCCTACCTGGACTTCAGCAAGGCCTTTGACACTGTGACACGTAGAAGACTATTAAGCAAACTGGGGAACACGGGGGTGGGGAAGAAGACAGTGATATGGGTGGGGAATTGGCTGGATAATAGAACACAGAGGATGGTGGTAAATGGCACTCACTCTGCACAAGGTAAAGTGACCAGTGAGGTGCTGCAAGGATCGGTGCTGGGCCTGGTCCTCTTCAATGTCTTTATTAGTGACATTGCAGAAGGACTGGATGGGAAGATTTGCCTGTTTGCTGACGATGCTAAACTCTGCAACAGGGTGGATGCGCCACGTGGAGTGGATAGAATGAGGGGGGATCTAATGAAGCTAGAGGATTGGTCAAGGGATTGGCATCTAGGATTCAACACAAAAAAGTGCAAGATAATGCACATAGAAACATAGAATTTGACAGCAGATAAGGACCGCTTGGCCCACCCAGTCTGCCCATTTTCCGACCTAACAGATAAGCTGCAGATACTAGTTAACCAACAGCTTACTTCCTCCTACCCCCCCCACTAGGACTGCCTTATGCCTGTCCCATGCATTCTTGAAGTCCCCCACTGTTTTTGACTCCACAACCTCCTCAGGGAGGCTGTTCCATGCATCCACAACCCTCTCAGTGAAAAAATACTTCCTCACATTACCTCTGAGCTGTCCCCCCTCTATCTTCAAATTGTGCCCCCTTGTTCTTGCACATCTCTTTTTCAGGAAGATGCTACCTCTAGACTTTGTTAATTCCCTTGAGGTACTTGAAAGTTTCTATCATGTCCCCTCTCTCCCTTCTTTCCTCAAGGGTACACATATTAAGCTCCTTTAGTCTTTCTTCATATGTCTTCTGGTGCAGACCCTGCACCATTTTGGTGCCTCTCTGACAGTCTCCACTCTGTCTATGTCTTTATGGAGATGGGGTCTCCAGAACTGCACACAGTACTCCAGATGGGGTCTCACCAACTGTCTGTACAGAGGAATAACAACTTCCTGTTTTCTACTATTGATGCCTCTTCCTATGCATCCCAGTATCCCCCCAGCCTTCCTTACTGCCATCTCACATTGCTTGCTCACCTTTAGGTCATCTGATATAATTACCCCCAGGTCCCTTTCTATTTTTACTGTTGTCAGTATCTCACCCCCCATTGTGTATGCTTCCCCTGGGTTTTTGTTTCCCATGTGCATTACCTTGCACTTCTTTGCATTGAATCTGAGCTGCCATACATTTGACCATTCCTCCAACCTTGCCAAGTCCCTTCTCATCCTTTCCACTCCATCTTGTGTATCAACCCTGTTACAGATCTTTGTGTCATCTGCAAAGAAACATACTTTTCCTTCCAGTTCCTCTGCAATGTCACTTATAAAGACATTAAAAAGGACCAGTCCCAGTACTGAACCCTGCGGTACCCCGCTAGTAACCCTCCTTTCTTCACTGTGTACTCCATTTACTGCTACCCTTTGCGTCCTGTTGTCTAGCCAATTTTTTATCCAAGCTACCACCCTGGGACCCACTCCAAGGCTGGCTATCTGTGTACTAATCTTTGTGTGGGACTGTATCAAATGCCTTGCTAAAATCTAGGTAGGCCATGTCCACAGCCTCCCTCGTCTACTACTTTGGTCACCCAGTCAAAGAAATCTATTAGATTTGTCTGACACGACCTTCCCATCGTGAATCCATGCTGCCTTGGGCCCTGTGCCCACTGGCTTCTAGGTACTCAACAATTCTTTCCTTCAGAAGTGGTTCCATCATTTTCCCTATCACTGAGGTCAAACTAACTGGTCTGTAGTTTCCTGCCTCTGTCCTGCTCCCACTTTTGTGAAGAGGAATCACATCTGCCCTCCTCCAGTCCTCGGGTACCACCCCATCCTCCCATGATTTGTTAAAGAGAGTAGTCAGCGGTGTCACTAGTTCTACCCTTAGTTCATTTAGAATTCTTGGATGAATTCCATCAGGCCCCATTGCTTTGTCCACCTTCAATTTTATTCGTTCTTTCAGAACCCTTTCTTCTGTAAATGGACTGGTATCGACCCCCATCTTCAGAGTGTTTCTCTTGTTTGGTTTAGGTAACTCCCCCTCCTCTTCCTTTGTGAATACTGAGCAGAAATATTCTTTCAGTATCCCTGCTTTTTCACTGTCACCCTCTACCCACATTCCATCCCCTTTATTAAGCGTCTGTATCCCTCCTTTGGTCTTTCTTCGCTCCCTAATGTACCTATAAAAGGTCTTTTCCCCCTTCTTAACAGAATTGGCTATCCTTTCCTCGGTTTGGGCCTTTGCTATTCTGACTGCCTTCTCAGCCGCTTTCTGCTTTAACTGATAAAGTTCTCTGTCCTGCTCCTTCTGTGTTTCCTTATATTTCCTGAATGCTGTCCTTTTCTCCTTAACCTTCCCTGCCACCTCTTTTGAGAACCATAGCGTTTTTTTCCTTCGTTGTGTTTTATTGATTTGCTTTACACAAAGGCTTGTTGCCTCTGTGATTGATGTTTTGATCACTCCCCATTGTTCCTCCACCCACTCCACATGGGGTACAAAAACCCAGGAGCAACATACCATCCATGGGGAAGGAAATAGTATGCTCCAAACAAGAAAGGAACCATGGGTGTGATCATCTCTGATGACCTTAAGGTGGATAGGTAGTGTGACAAGGCAGCAGGTAAGGCTAGTAGGATGCTAGGATGTATTGGCTTGGGAATCACCAGCAGAAAAAGGGAGGCAATAATTTCACTATATAGATCATTGGTGAGGCCACACCTTGAGTACAGGGACCAGTTTTGGAGGCCCCTTCTATGTAAGGACATTGATGAGGAGGAGGTGGTTCAGATGAGGGCAACCAAAATGATGCTGAGTCTACATCACAAGCCCTATGTGGCTAGGCTAAAGGAACTAAATATGTATTCCCTGGAGGAGAAGAGGGAGAGATGGGATATAATTGAGACATTTAAGTATCTCACGGGGAGAAACAAGGTAGAGGAGAATACAATATTTCAGATGAAAAGATGCTGAAGGACAAGGGGCACAGGATGAAGCCGGAGGGGGTGAGGTTCATGGGGAATGTGAGGAAGCACTTCTTCACAGAAAGGGTGGTGGACAAATGGAACAGCCTGCCAGTGGAGGTGGTGGGGGCATAAACAATTACTGGCTTTAAGAATGCTTGGGATAGGCATAGAGGGATATTGAGGGTCGTGAGAGAGGGGCAGCTGCAACCTAATATCAGCAGAGCATGAAGGTCCACATTCAGCAGAGATAATAGGGCAGACTAAGTGGGCAAAGGCCCTTATCTGCTGATAACTTCTATGTTTCTATGTATAGTTTTAGTTTTTCAAATTTGTTGTGCCAACTCTGCATGTGCAACCCCTGGTTGTGCAAGGCATTACAAGTACCATGATACAAACAGCATTGGCAAGAATATTTGCTGCATAACCTCTTTGAATCAGATTCCTTCACAGATACTGTATGACCACAGTATTGTAAGCATTTATAAAACTGAGGTCTTAGTCCCATGCACTCTGCTGTACATGCTGGATGTCTACTTGAAGCTTACTGAAGGTGGGTGGCTTGCCACTGCGTTGCACTAATTTAAAAGGTTGTGCATGAGAGTTAATGAAAAGCATTTTCTGGTTTGATGCTAATGTGAAGAGACATTAAATTATACTGTGTCAAGTTAATAGGCAAACCGCTAAATGTTAATGAAATGGGATCAAGTTCTAATTTCTTCTTAGCTGTGATATCTTAGATGCAAAAGAAGCTAAGGTTCTTTAAATAATAAACAAAGTATGTAACTGCAAAAACTTATTTTTAAATTTAAGTGATGCTAATAGGGATGATAAAAATCTTTTAAACCTACTGCATAAAATTCAGATTCCGAGATGCAATCGGGGGAGGCACAAAATGGACACTTCACACATATTCTGTTCCCCCACCACCCAGTTACACTATACACAACGGTCATTTGTACCACTGGAGGAATTAATCCACCTACCCCATACACTTGGTGCAATGCAAATTGCTAAGCCAGAAAAACCCTTGTACAAACATTCTGGCATGTTCTCATTCACATGGTGTGGTGCAACGTTTACCAGGCAAATGCTACAGTGACAAGTTGTATCACCTCATCTGTGGCACTGGGCCCTCAGCTATGCCTCTCGCTATGCCTATGCCCTGTCACTAACACTCCCTTTGCCCATTCCAGATATCTGCTGGTGCCTAGTGGAAATTCCTCTCTCTTTCTGCCCCATTCTGCCAAAATGCTGTTCCTTGGGTAACTTTTCAATCGCTACTTAAATTGCTGTTTGGTTACTGAAAACTTGATATCCATAAGTAAAGGATTACTTTTTTCATATATACTTCTAGTGTTTTTTTTCAGTTTTCTCCCCCCCAAGGCCATGGCATACACATGCATGTGCGTACGTAGAGGCGCACGCACACACCAGGATCCAGTGGCCCCTTCTGCCCCTTCCCTGACTTGCGTCACCACACCGTGCCACCTACGCTCCCACTAGACCTCCACCCTGTGGGAGCAGGACTATGGATGGGCAGGCATCCACCCCTTTGGAGGGGAGAGCCATGGCTCAGTCCCACTCTAACACACCCCCCTCCTGTGCCGGCACCTCGGCGACTCGAAGTCATTCCCAAACCCAGGTTACTGGCATAGCGCGAGGTAAGTCACCAGTGCCTCAGTCTTCTGTGCCAGCAGGCCAGCCTAGGAAAGGATTATTTACTGTTGTAAGGGACACTAGGTCTGTCATGGAAGGAACCTGCAACAAAAGTTGCCTCTGAGGCAGATACTGTAGGTTGTTTTTCTTACAGAGCACATGAAAAGAACTGCTCTAGATTCCAAACCAAGTACTGTAGGTTGGGGTGCATGCTTCCTAGGTATGTGACAAACTCTAGAACACAGGAGCTGCCATTCACTTCAGTGCAGCTTGGTGGTGTAGTAGGAATGTCAACAGGTTCATAAGCAAAAGTCACCCGTTCAGGGCCTGCGCGGGGGGGTTGGGTGTCATCTTCCTGCTGGGTGGGTTTTCCTCTCTTTTCTCCTCAAGGGACTGCGTTGAATGCAGTGGATGCAATGTGCAAGCTCCAACTCCACAGAGATGCCCACAGCATCCTGCATGCGGTCCCTATTCCCAGCATGAACCCGATGTACTGCTGCCCACATATCTCAAGGTGGCAGATAAGAAGCAAGGCCCTGTAACCCCGAGGGAGGAGAGCTGTCTTAGGGATGCTCAATCCTCTCTCCTCAGCCATCCCGTGAGTGACCTGGGATCTGTTTCGGAACCCACATCACCAGCATGGCAGGAGGTGAGACAAAGAGCACCTCAGCCCTCCATACCACTAGGCCCACTCACTGTAGATTTTTTAAATTTATTTTAGTATAAAATTTTATTGGAGTGGTAATCCATTATGGCTTGGAGTTACAACAGTAAATATATAGGAAAAGAAACTTAGTTGTAAGAAAAAGTTCAACAGTAAAGTGCAGCCACAGAAGCATCCTTACTTTGGAGAAAATGTTGAATGCACAAACATTCCTCCTGTGCAACCAAACCAGTATACCACTTACTGATACAGTCACTGCCCCCTGTATAAACACAACTCCCCAGAACCTGATACAGTCCCCCAGTTACCAGTTGCTGCCTTCCCTTAATCTGTAGCATCACTGTCATGCAGTGGACCCTTCCTCCCCCTAACCATCTCCTAACCACCCATGCCCCACACCAAATGTCAACACAATCCCCCTCAACACAGTATTATTCCTCCACAGTGCCTGCTCCAGGCACTATCCTGTTATTGACGTTAGCTCTCCAATTGCTGATGCAAACTCTCACCACTTTCTGATGCAGCTCCAGCCACAACACCTAATTCATGTCCTCTAGCAGTTACAAGTGGAGTTCCCTCTTGCACACATGCGGAATTCTTGACATCCTAGTATCCTCCCTCCCTTCTTCCTTCCCCATACTCCAATAGTCTTCCCTCAGCTCTCTTGTTTGCAAGCAGTCACAGTGAGCTACCACTTTTTTGTTAGCATGTGCAGAAGTCACTCAGTGGGACTGCTTCTACCAATAAATCTAGGCTGCGAGGGCTGCACTTCTCTGTGAATGGCCCAAGGGAGGCCTTCAACGATGTAACCACTGCCCCCTTCCTGTTCAATAAAAAATAACTTTGTCCATGCCCAATGCTCTGAAGATGGCTCTAAGTCAATATGTAAGCGTGTATTTATCTGTTTCAGCATGGCATGCTCGATGGGCATTCAGGACCACTTTTTTTATCTTGACTTGGTGAACATGGACACAGCAAGTTATAAAGCAGTAAGCTTTAACAATTTTGTGCCCTGTATTTGCTATCTTTGAATATTGCTTTAGTGTACCCCCTGGAGGAGAAGAGAGAAACGGGATATGATAAAGACATACAAATACCTTACAGGGTGGAACACGGTGCAGGAATACAGTATTTTACAGCGAAAAAGATGTTCCAGGACTAGAGGTTATGGGATGAAGTTGGATGGAGGGTGATTCAGAGGAAACACAAGGAAGAATTTCTTCACAGAAAGAGTGGTGGACAAGTGGAACACCCTGCCATAGGAAGTGGCGGGGGCTGAAACAATCACAGGATTTAAGAATGCATGGGATAGACATAAGGGAATTCTGGAGTTCAGGGGTAAGGTGCAACAGACTTCTAGAGAAACATAAAGGGAACTTACAAGCTCACATGGGCAGACTGGGTGGGCCATAGACCCTTATCTGCCGACAGCGTCTATGTATCTATGTATCTATGTGTAAGTGTTTCCACACAGTGAGATCCACACCCAGAAGTGGCCAATGCAAATGTTTTTCACACCAGTCATAGTAACTGTCAATGGATTGATTTTGTGGATATGCTGTTCTGTTTTCAACCTTACTGAGTTTAATGAGATTTTACCACAAATGTACTGCAGGTGCAAAGTGACCTTTGCGACTGCTTTGAGACTTAACCTCTAATAGAAAAATCAGACCTTTTTGGCTGGCCCATTGGCGTAACAGTAGGGTTACTGCTTACAGTGCCAGTGACCCAGGTTTGACCAATCCCAGGATGCTGGGGCCCAGCCAGAGGAAGGAGGATTGAACGTCCCAAAGAATGGTCATCTTCAGGGAGGAAGGGAGGCTGCATTCTCTGCTGCAATACTACTATCTGGTTGACCATAGGTGGTGGTGCAGATGGAGGAGCTTGAGGGGGGAGCTTGTAGCATGGCTCTGGAGAGTAGTAGCAATGTAACTGATTATGCATGCACACCATGGAGTCCTTGTCAGCTGCATCCTTGGGGCCAGGGAAAAATAAAGGTGGGAAACCAAGATGCACAGCAGCATAATGCCCCACACTTGGACTATACCACTCCAACTGGCTTCTGTTCTCCACGCTTGAGGACTAGAGGAGGACACTTCCCTGTCAAGCTCCCCATTGTAATCCACCATGTACTGGAATGCCATGTGGATCTTTTGAAGTGAGGTTAGGTAAGGCAAGGCATGGTAATATTTATCAAGTGCCTTACCCTGAGACTCAGGATGCTGTACAATCAAATCGTTAAATACATATCATATAAAATGCAACCCTTAGAATTCCAAACAGATTTAAAATAACTATATCAAAATAAACATAAAAATTATATGAGTTGTACTGGGTAAGCCTGATTAAATAACTATGTTTTAAGGGAGATCTTAAAGGCCTCCACATTGCAGGTTGAATGAATGCTCCAAGGAAACGTGTTCCAAAGATGTGGAGCTGCCACACCAAATTCCCTGTCCCTGGATTGCTTAAAATAGAATTTCGGTATGAGCATGCCTGCATCAGAAGATCAAAGGGGGCAAGTAGGGTGGTAAGGTACAATGAGATATTTCAGGTAATCAGAACCCAGCTCATATAGGGCCTTGAATGTGCTCAAGTAAATCTTGAAAGGGATGCACCACTGAATTGGCAGCTGGTGCTGAGCACATAGAACCGACATGTTGTGATAACTTTGAAAAGTTCCTGCCACCAGCTGGGCTGCAACATGCAGATCCTACTGCAGGTGACACATCAAACCTCCAGATAAACCTAAGTATAGAACATTGCACTAGTCAAGCATGACGATGACAAAGGAATGGACTATCATCACCAGTTTGTCAGCCTCAAGATGTCTTTGATCTGGCTGATATTATGAAGATGGAAAAAGCTATTTCAGACTACTGTTAACACCTGCTGTTCTGGTGTCAGTCTGCAGTCTAAGGCAACCTCCAGATTATTTGCTGCATCCACAACTCTGAGTAGTTGACTGCCAACAGATAGTAAGACTGAACAGGTTCAACAATCAGTACCTCTGTATTACTAGAGCTGAGACACAGCCAGTTGGGAGGACATTCAATCATTGATCTCACCAAGGAACTACCCTAACTCAGAGGTGGCTTGTCCCCCATCAGGAATGCAGGACAGGTAGAGCTGAGTGTCATAGAAACATAGAAACATAGATTTTGATGGCAGATAAGGACCGCTTGGCTCACCCAGTCTGCCCATTTCCTTACCTAATGGATAAGCTGCAGATCCTAGTAAACCAGCAGCCTACTTCTTCCTACCCTTTCCCCCTAGAATTGCCTTATGATTGTCCCATGCATGCTTGAATTCCACCACTGATTTTGACTCCACAACCTCCTCCGGACGGCCGTTCCATGCATCCACAACCCTCTCTGTGAAAAATACTTTTAAGTTACCTCTGAGTCAGCTTCTATCTATCTTCAAATTGTGCCCCCTTGTTCTTGCACACCTCTTTTTTTGAAAGATGCTACCCTCTTGGACTTTGTTGATTCCCTTGAGGTACTTGAAAGTTTCTATCATGTCCCCCCTCTCCCTCCTTTCCTCGACGATATACATATTTAGCTCCTTAAGTCTCTCTTCATATGTCTTCTGGTGCAGACCCAGCACCATTTTAGTTGCCCTCCTCTGGACAGTTTCCATCCAGTCTTTGTCTTTGCGGAGATTGGGTCTCCAGAACTGCACACAGTACTCCAGATGGGGCCTCACCAACTGTCTGTACAGAGGGATAATAACTTCCTGTTTTCTACTGGTGATGCCTCTCCCTATGCATCCCAGTATCCTCCCAGCCCTCCTTGCTGCCCTCTCACATTGCTTGCCCACCTTTAGGTCATCTGATATGACCACCTCCAGGTCCCTTTCCATTTTTGTTGTTGTCAGTATCTCACCCCCCATTGTGTACTCTTCCCCTGGGTTTTTGTTTCCCAGGTGCATTACCTTGCACTTCTTAGCATTGAATCTAAGCTGCCATACATTTGACCATTCCTCTAACCTTGCCTAGTCCCTTCTCATCCTTTCCACCCCACCGTGTATCGACTTTGTTGCAGATCTTTGTGTCATCTGCAAAGAGACATACTTTTCCTTCCAGTCCCTCTGCAGTGTCAGCTATAAAGACATTGAAGAGGACCTGTCCTAATACTGAACCCTTCAGTACCCCACTCAGTAACCCCTTTCTTCAGAGTGGACTCATTTACTATTACTCTTGTGTCCTATTCTCCAGCCATTCTTTACCCAGGCTGTCATCTTGGGACCCACTCCCAGGCTGGTTAACTTGTATATTAATCTTTTGTGTGGGACTGTGTCAAATGCCTTGCTAAAGTCTAGGTAGGCCATGTCCACAGCCCCTCCCTGATCTACTACTTTGGTCACCCAGTCAAAGAAATCTATCAGATTTGTCTGGCATGACCTTCCCACTGTAAATCCATGCTGCCTTGGGTCAAGTGCCCCTCTGGCCTCCAGAAACTCAACAATTCTTTCCTTCAGAAGTGATTTTATCATTTTCCCTACCACTGAGTTTAAACTAACAGGTCTGTAGTTTCCTGCTTCTGCCTTGCTCCCACTTTTGTGAAGGGGAATCACATCTGCCCTCCTCCAGTCCTCAGGTACCATCCCATCCTCCCATGATTTGTTAAAGATGGTTGTCAGTGGTGTCACTAGTTCTACCCTTAGTTCTTTTAGAATTCTGGGATGAATCCCATCAGGCCCCATTGCTTTGTCCACCTTCAGTTTTAAGAGTTCTTTTAGAACCCTTTCATCTGTAAATGGGCTGGTATCAACTTCTGTTTCCAGAGTGTTTCTGCTGTTTATTTTAGGTACCTCCCCCTCTTCCTTTGTAAATACTGAGCAAAAATATTTGTTTAGTATCTGTGCCTTTTCACAGTCACCCTCTGCCCACCCTCTCCCTTTATTAAGCCTCACTAACCTCCCTTGGTCTTCCTTCACTCCCTGATGTACCTATAAAGGTTTTATCCTTTCATAGCTGAGTTGGCTATCTTTTCCTGGTTTGGGCCTTTGCTGTTCTGACTGCCTTCCCAGCATCCTTTGCTTTAACTGATACAGTTCTCTGTCCTGCTCCTTCTGTGATTCCTTGTACTTCCATGCTTTCTTTTTCTTGAACCTTCACTGCCACTTCCTTTGAGAACCATAGTGGTTTCTTACATCATTTCATTTTGTTTATTTGCTTCACACAAAGGCTTGTTACCTCTGTGATGGCAGTTTTATTATTCCCCATTGTTCTTCCACCCCTCCTTCCTGCCCATTTGCTAGTGCATTCCTTAGGCACTCACCCATTTTGGCAAAGTCGGCCCTCCTAAAGTCCAGTACTTTTGCCTTTGTATGGCTTGACTCTATTGCTGTGTTTATTGTGAACCATACTATTCGATGGTCGTTAGTTCCCAGATGGCTACCCACTTCTACACCTGTGATCCTCCCTTCATCTCCATTTGAGAGAACCAGGTCTAAGATTGCTCCCTCTTGAGTGGGCTCCAATACTAGTTGCCTAAGGCATGCCCCCTGTAGGGCATCTAGAATAACCCCACTCTTCGAAGTGGCTGCTGCAACTGCACTCCAGTTAACATCTGGCATATTCAGATCACCCATCAGCAATATCTCCCCTTTTTCTGCCATTCTAAGTATTCTTTCTATCATTTCCTTGCCCATTTCCTCCCCCTGAGAAGGGGGTCTGACAACCCCTGTGCGGATTGTGGTGCCATTGCCAGTCTCCAAATTTACCCACAGTGCTTCTTCTCTCCCTGTTTTCCCTTTGTTCTGTTGTTTTGATTCCTTCCTTATGTAAAGAGCTACCTCCTCCTCTTTACCTCCTGTCCCCTCCTGTAGATAGTGTATCCTGGTATGTTTATGTCCCAGTCATGGTTTGTGTGTACCATGTTTCTGTGACTGCCACGTTATCCAGATGTTCCTCCTCCATCAAGGCCACTAATTCAGGAAGCTTGTTACTCAGACTATGAGCATTGGTACTCATTGCTCTCCGTTTTTTAAGCTTTACCTTCTTTTGCAGCATCCCCACTGACCTTTCTACCTCGGTCTTTTCTCATTTAGTACCCTGTTTTGTAGGAGAGGCTGGGATTTTCCTGCTGTTTATCAGTGCCTCCCTTGACTAGTTTAAAGCTTGCCAATGAAGCATTTAAACCGATTGCTCAAAAGACTTGTTCCTTTCCTGGACAGATGCAGACCATCCTGCCAGTATAGGCTGGTGTCCCTCCAGTTGGAACCCCAGTCCCCAATGTAGCCAAACCCCTGTGCTCCACACCATGTTTTCAACCATTCATTAAACTGGATGGTGCAAAGTACCCTCGCCTCACTCATGCCATTGACAGGCAGCACCTCAGAGAAGGATATTGTGTGTGGTACTTGTCGTAGGCCCCTCCCCAGTTCTACAAAGTCCTTCTGCACTGCTCTAATATCATGATGAGCCAAGTCATTTGTTCCTAGGTGGACAATGATGTCCAGCTCAGACTCCCATGCAGCTGTTCTTGTGATCCCGAGGATGCGCTTCCTGTTTCTCCAAGCCATGGCACCAGGCAGGCACCTTACTTCAGTTTTCACTGCTCCCCCCAGTTCTATCCTCCTAATAACTGAGTCCCCCACCAGGAGTTGCTTCCTTTCCTTGTGGTGTCCTCCGCCTCCTTCCTGTGGGCCTCCCTTTTGACAGTTTATTTATTTATTTATTTATTTTTATTTAGCTTTTGTTGACCGGGTAAGTGCACTAGACAAATCCTGCCTATTTTCAGGCACGACCCGGGGGAGGGGGGATACAGATGAATGCCAACTGACCTTGAACCAGATTAAGCTGTTGGTGATATTTTTGGTGAATGAGGGAAATTTGGCCAGGACACCGGGGAAATTCCTCTACTCTTTTCTTACTTATTAACCCAGTTGTCCTCAGCCTCCTTAGTCTCCTCTGTGGGTGCATCCTTAGGGGAGCTGTGCTCCCCCAGAATGGTGTATGGATTGTGGTGTGGAACATCTGACTGGGTGTGCCTCTGTTCCACCATCCTCACCCTCCCTGAACCCACTGTGGTCCAACTGCTGTGCTTTCTTCACAACCTCTGAGGTAGTGGTGGTGGCTCTGGTGCTCCCTGGATGGGGGAGGTTCCCTTCCTACCGTACATTGTGGCCTGGGAGAAGGTTCCCTTACTATTGTCCAGTGTGGCCTGAAGACAGGCAACTTCCTCCCTCAGGGCAGAGAGTTGTCTGCAAATAGGGCAGCATCTCAGCCTCCAGAAAGACTCCCAGAAGACTGCTGCCCGACAGTCATTACATTGCACTACTCCCCACATTTTTTTGTGTGTGTCTGCGTGTGTGTGTGATTGGTTTGTTATATAGAAATACATATATATTATACAATGTGTATGCTTATATTGTCAGTGCAGTGTGCTAGAGAGGATATGACAATGATGTGCACCTTGCACTCTTGAGGAATGATGTCAGAACCCCAGGTATAAAGGAACTATTTCCAGGGTGGTGGGTGAGGGTGGGAAGGGTTGGACCCAAACTGTGCCCTCACAAAACAATCAGCTAAAATCTCTGACCCACCACTGCGATGAGTGCCTTCCTATCAGCAAGATGCCCTACACAACAATTTGACAGAGAAAATAGCCTGCTAATCAAACAGAGAAAAATCCACACATCCAAGTCAGACACAGGTAAACCTCCCCAGCCCCAAAACAGACCTGGTGGTTTGTGCTCTGAAAGCTGTCAGCCCCAAAATAAGTCAGCTGTGCTTTAAACTCTTCCTGCACTGAAAATCTTAAGAATTGTAACAAACAAACGTGAACCTAGATCCACCTTCCTCTGTTGCTTGAAAGACTGTCTTTTCCTGTTTCACACTGCAGGTTTTGCTATGACAACTCCTTAACCACAGTAACTTATTTAAAAATAGTTTAACTATCACAAACTCCTACGCATCAGTAAATTATTTAAAAATAGTTTCTGTCCCAAAATCCTAGTAGTCAATCCAGCTACCCCAAGGGACAACCAAAATGCAGTATTCCAACACTTGTGAAGTTACTTCCAAGATAAGCAGAGTTTGCAAGTCTTTTTCAACTCCTCAGCCCACCTGTGTTATTTAAAAATAGTTTAACTGTCAGAAAATCCCAGTTCGATAATCTAGCTACCTCCCAAGGATCTAACTAAATGCAGTATTTAAATCCTTCTGCAGTTACTAACAAGATAAACAGAGTTTGCAAGCCCCTTCTTGGTTAAACATTAAATAAATATGTGAATAAAAAGAAATTACCAAGGGTAGTTAGTTTCACCTCCCACAGAATTAAGCAAAAATGCTCGTTGTTGCAGATATCAAGTGCAATATAGAATTCCTCACACAGCTCACAGCTGAATAAGTAGTGTCCTTCCAGGTCAAGAAAATGTGCTGCATATGTCATCTGAATATCAGTGAAACTCAATACCATCTTGTCTAATGATCATGCCTAAAGGCAATATATACACTGCAAGCAACACAGGGTAAGGACTCAGCCATGAGGAGGACCACAGGAGAGCGCACCTGCTCCAGAGATGAAACTACTTAGAGAAACTTGTTGCATTCTTCCAGTAATATAGGACTCAAATGAGCACAAAACAAAGCTGGTGAGTCCCACATCATTTCTCAGGTGATCCAACAGTACCCCATGGTCAACCATTTCAAATGTCTACAAGAGATTCAAAAGAAGCAAGCCACAATATAGCCCTCAATCCCTTACCATGAGGAGATCATGTGATATCCTGATTAGAGCAGACCCCATGCAGAGATAGAGTCTGAAACCCAATTGGAGAGGATCATACTGTAGATATTATACTGTTCAAGGCAAGCCTCAGTCTGTGCCACCACCACCACCACCGTCTCAGTAATTTTCCCCAGAAAGGAAAGATCTGAGACTTGCTTCTAGTTCATCAGATTGTCTGGGCCCATGAACGCTCTTTCAGGAGGTGTATTACCACCACTGTTTTTGAAGTGGTGGAAAAAGTACATCTAGCAGGGAACACCTGACTATCATCAGTAAAGATTGGACCCAGGGATTCCATGGAGCCTAAAAGCAAATAAGTGGGCTCAGAGTCTAACATACAGCAGGTGGGAAGCAGACTCAAGATCACCCAGAGTACATTCTCTTCACAAATTGGTGACAGTCCACCAGATTGGCAGATTTTCATAACCCTCACTAGCTGACCAGGTAAGTACCAGAGATGGAGTTGGATGGAGTTTAGTGGTCACTAGCAGGGCTGGTTAGATCCAATGACTAGGGGATTAAAAAAAATAAAACCAGGCCCTGGTATATATTTATATGTAGCCAAGCATATTTGTAAAGGCAGGCACAACAGAAAAATTGTATTACTTCAGTATACAGCATTAAATCTCATACTTGCGTAGTATATGCTTGTGCAACAGAGATGACTTTCATCAAAGACAGAGTCAATATTGTTTAGTGGTTAAAACAGAGGCTTGGAAAGCAGAAGACCTAGGTTTAAATCCCACCAGATCCACTTACTCAATGACCATGAACAGTTCTTAACCTTCCTGTGCTATAGTCGCCCAGTGGTAAAATTGGGCAAAAAGAAGGGCCTTGTTGAAACTGAGATGTTGTATCTCAGTTTGGCTATCCAGTATAAATAATTTATGAAGTAAACATTACAGCAGAGAAGTGCAGAACAGTAAGAAAACTGTACCCTTCCGCCCTAAGGACTCAGTGTGACTGCATACATGATTGGAACTTTGAAGACTGTTGTGGCAAACAGGAAGAAAAGACTGTTGACTATAGAATGAAAAATCTACTGTATTGCACCAAGTGGGCACTACACTAGCCACTCTATCAGGATGTAGACATGAGCAATCAATTGATTGCTTTTTCTGCATGTGATATGAGGCACTTACTGATGTGATTACAGTACATTTCATAGGCATTTGTTGCAAGCCATGTTTGCTACATGCGGTAGATTTTGTAGCTAATTTGCATGCAATTTAAAGGCAAACATAGAGTGTCCAGATCTGATAAGTTGGTAATATTTCTTCTGACAGACAAAAAACCCATTCCTTTCCCTCTTTTCTGTCAAACTGCACCATGTCTATATGAACCAAGTGTATGTGTATGTGTGTTTATTTGTTTATTGAAATGTTTCACCAGGAAGGCAAGCTGAGCAACAAGTTGCTCATCTCCCTATGTGACCTGGGGGGTAGGGAACAATGGGGTAGAATACAGAGAAATGTTACAGTGTTGGAATACAATTTGTTTACTTGCATACAATGAGAGCAGGAGGATTATGGGTGGATAACATTAGCTAACAATGCATCAGTTAAGTATAGTAGCAAATTGGCAACATTTAATGACAGTTGGTAACACTAAAACACATATAATAACTTGGCAGCAGCATGTAGCACTAGATGGTAAGGTGTCCCAATAGTAATTGGTAGCCATTAGTGTAACAAAGATATTCAAGATTTAAAGTGATTGGAGTAAAGAAAGGAAGAATGAAAGGAGGGAACAAAAAATTGTGGAGGATAGAATGGAAGAAGGAAAGGAAATTTACAGAGAGATGCAGACAGAATATGATTTTCAAGGCAAACAGAGATGACAGAGTGGACTAAAGTGCATTTAAGAGGGGTATGGGGTAGGTAATAAGTGCTTAATTGAGTGTAGGAGTAGGCCGGTGTTAGGCTATGTTAACCAGAAGGGGGGTAGGAGAAGAAGAGAGGTAGAGTGTGGCAGAGTGATGAGAGAGAGGTATTGTAGGTGGGGGGTATCCAAGGGTAGAAGGGGGGAGTTGAAATTCAACAGTGTCCTGTTATCCCTATCTGGGGCAGGGTGGTGGACAGCCTACTGGTAGGACACCAGTTATAGGTGATGAGAGTTATTTATATATAGTGATGCGAGGGGGGGGGTGTTGGGGGAAGGATGTTGTGGGATGGGGAAGCAGAGGTCAACTCTGGTAGGGAGGTAGTACCCCACCAGTGTGCTGGGTGACCCTGCCTGCACAAGGTAGTGATCTAGCAGTGATTGAGGAGCAGCAGTAAAAGGAGAAATAGGGGAAAGGGGTAAAATTATTGCCCACTGTACGTTATGGATCCTACCTGCACATGGCAATGATCAAGCTCACAGAAGGGAGCTAGATTAAGGGTAGAGAAAGAAGGGGGAAGAACACTTTAGGAGGCGGGAGAGTAGGGGACAAGGGGAAGCATGATCAGAGGGAAATAGGAGTGGTGAGGAGTAGGCATATGAGCCTGAGCAGAGGTCAGCTATATTGGGGGGGTAGTACCCACCATGTGCTGGGTGACCCTGCCTGCACAAGGTAATAATCTAGCAGTGACTGAGGGGGTGCAGTAAAAGGAGAAATAGGGGAAAGGGAGTAAAGTTGTTGCCCACCATGCACTATGGATCCTCCCTGCACAAGGCAGTGATTGAGCTCATAGGAGGGAGATAGATTTATTTAATTTATTTATTTATTAGATCATCAGTTTACAAACCTTTGAATCATAGACTCATTTACAAAGGCACCTCATCAAGAAAGCAATACAGCACAGCAAATAAAACAGACAGTGCATAACACTTAGATTAAAAAAGCAACCAGTGTTACAGGCATTCACTGGTGGTACACGCTTGATAATAGATAGATCACAGTAGTCATACTATAGGTGCATGAGTGCCACATCAGGTAGTAACCAGAGATATTTTATAGATATTTTATAGATTAAGGGTAGAAGAAGAAGTGGAAGGAACACTTTAGGAGCAGGGAGAGTAGAGGACAAGGAGAAGCACGATCAGAGGGAAATAGGAGTAGGCATATGGTAATATGGGTTTAGGGGAGATGACTAGGGGGATTAGGGAGGGTCATGGCAGACACAGAAAGGGGCAAGGAAGTTCTTGAGGGCAGAGTTAATGAAGTAGCAAGAGGATGAGTGGAGAATTTGAAAGGGAAGTGAATTCTAGATATTTGGGAGGCGATAAGAATAACCTGATTCTCCAATAAGGGTGGAGTGGCATGGTACCACCAGAGTTCATGAGTCGGTAGAATTTAGGGAGTGGGAAGGAGGGGGAGCAGCTGTAAAGGCAGGGGAGAGATAGGAGGGAAGTTCACCCAGCCAGTGCTTGTAAGTGAATTTTGCACAGTGAGAGAGACATCAGTTTATCAGGGAAGGGAAGGATAGGGCATAGTAGAGATCACAATGGTGAGTGCAGAGGTGTCAAGGACAAAATGACAAAAGGAGTTGAAGAGAGTATCTAGTCTGGATAGGGAGGACTTAGGGGCAGCACTGTAGATTACATCACAGTAGTCGAAGATAGATAGGATCATCTTCTGGACAATCTCATGCCTAGCCTTTTGTGGGATGCAGGCATGGTTCCTAAATAAGGCACCAAGCTTGGGATGCAATTTTTTCTGAATGGCGTCAATATGACCAGAGAAGTTCAGGTGTTGGCCCAGCCAGACACCTAAATACCTGAAGGAGGATGTGTCCTCGAGTAAATTTCCTTTAAGGGTGTGGAAGGAGGGTAGAGAGGGCATGTGTGTATGTGTACATGTGTGTGTGTGTGTGTGTATACCATGTGTGAATTTTGCGCCTGTGTGGTTGTCTATATTTTGTTATACTTGGGAGATATCTGCTTCTCTTACAATCTATGACAAAAAATACTCTGCCATATCATTAAATTTTATTCCTATGATATGACATACAGATAAAATGGACCAAACAGTGGTACTAGCCATTCAAGTAAAAATAAACATTTTATTGTTAAATGCACTGAAAGGTGACCTAAACATTTTTGGAATGCTTGAAAATAAAACATATTAATTAAAGCAACAGTTCAACAGGTCTCTCACACACTCTACCACTGTAAACTCTTCAATTTCCAGTAGTGGGATGGGTTGGTACAGTTTTTTATGTATTTATTAATACTAGGAATTGAAAATACCTATGAGCTAGAAGCTCATTTACATACAGTAGGTTCCGTGTCATAGACAACACTAGACAATGAGCATAATTTATTGCATGGATATTTACATAGGTTCTGCATCTTATTCCACAATAGACAGTGTTACAGTTACAATGCAACTGACAAACAAAAAGCAAAAAATGTTAACGTGATTATAATAATATATACAATAGGGAGGTGGACTTGCAGCAAATTAGCAATAAGAAAAACAAAGGATGCAGAGAAGCAATTTTCAGTACATTGGGCAGGAGTGTCCAATAGGGGAGGGAGAGACCCTGCTGAGGAGAAAGACAGAGGCTGAGTGGTGGGGTAGGAGAGAGGAGATGTAGCTGACTAAGCCTTGTCATGGTAAAGCAGGGGAGGGGATGAGGTGTTGAACAGGTATGTGGAGTGGTCAGGTTGAGAGCAGAGCAAGGATTTTTAGAGCTAAGCCATGAAGGCCTTGGGAGTGGGTTGTGGTAGATAAGTATGTAGTAGTAGTAGTAAAGATTTATTTTTATACAGGTTAATACTTTAGGTCCAAGGAACTATTTTCAAAGAACTCCTGTTTCACATCCATACAGTTACAAAGCATGTATAATTTTATGAAAAGAACACAGACAAATATAATAACATTTTCCTAAAGCTTCCCTTTTTAACTATAATGAGACATCAACAATACAATTCATTAATCATAACCGTCATGCAAACATAGACAAGACACGGTTAAGATATTAATACATTTACCTAAAAGGGGAAAAACAAAACATTATATCTCTTCCCCAGCATACAGATACTATTTGCAGGTACAGTCTACAATATACAGTATCTTTCATTTAATCTAGATTTAAAAAGAGATAATTTTTCAAAAGATGTCTTATATGTGGTGGAATCTCATTCCAAGTTTTAGCAGCCTGAGCTTTTATAATTTCATACTTCCATATCTAGTTTTCATTTTTGGAAAGTTTATTCCCCTAAATTTCACTTCCCTTAGTGTATGTTGGTTCAACTCACAACCAAATTTGATTTCCATGTTTCCCCTAGTTAGTCCATTTTTAACTTTAAATAAAAAGACAGAAAATTGTTTTTTATACTGGATATTCAACCTATCCCATTTCAGCTTTCTGTACATGGAACAATGATGGGTGTTATAGTTACAATTAAGGGTAAGCCTTGCCAACCTGTTATATGATTTAACCAATTTGTCCAGGTGAATTTGCCCAGCAATGTCATAAACCAAATTGCCATATTCCAGCATGTGCAACATAAGTTGGATAGCGATTTTTTTTCCGTAACTGAATGTTTAATATCTGGGAAGACCTACACAATGCTCCAATCCCATTGTTTACCTTTTTGGACACACTATTTATGTGGTTGGAGAAGGTCAAGGAGCTGTCTAGCAATACTCCCCAGTATTTATATGATTTTGTGGTAACTAATTGTTTCCCACTTCTTGTTAGTATTCCTTTTTCAGTTTTTATATTATTTCTAACCCCTTTTTGCTTTTTACTAAAGTACATTACTTGTGTTTTCTTTTCACGCAATACCAATTTGGAAATCAAAAACCATTCTTGGAGGACATCAAAATCGGTTTTGCAGCTTCATCAACATTTCTTCTTGGGTTTTTGCTGATGCCAATAATACAGTGTTGTCTGCATAGAGACAGATATGAGTACTTTTTATATGAAGTGGCAGGTCATTCACATATATCAAGAACATTAGTGGCCCCAGGATTAATCCTTGTGGTACACCTCTCATAATATTACCTGTTTCTGAATAATGATTATCTATTTCGACTAACTGCTTCCTATTTCCTAAATAAGATTCAAACCATGTCAGGGTCTTAGGAGTGATCCCGATCCTTCCCATCCTCTCAAACAGCAACTGGTGGTCCACTAAATCAAAGGCTTTGGACAGGTCGATGAACACCGTGCCTGCAGACCCCCCCCCCATCTAAGGCCGTGGCCACTTTATCCACAAAGTCCATGAGCATGGTGCTCGTTGAATAACCAGCCCTAAAGTCATGTTGGAATTCAGTGAGTTTGGAATATTTTTCCAAATACTCATACAATTGGATATATACCATTCGTTCCATTACCTTTGAGAAGATGAGGAGGATCGCTATCAGACTATAGTTAGAGGGGTCATTTATATTTCCACCTTTAAAAATGGGTACTGTTTAAGCTACCTTCCAGAGTTCTGGAAATGAGCTCTCCAATAGGCTCTGATTTAATAACTTACTAATTATCAGAGTCAATATATCTACTGCATCTTTGATGAATTTTGATTTAATTTTGTCCAGACCACATGACTTTCTGATATACAATCTTTTAATTTCACCCTTAACTTCATCTACAGAGATTTCTCTGAAATAGTTCTGGGGAGAACATATCACAAAATCCTCTGATCTAGGAAGATAGTCTGGGACATTAACTGGAATGTCTATATCTGGTAAAATGACAAAATAGCTGTTTAGTACCTGTGCTGTTGCTTTCTTATCTAAGAATACTCCTCTTTCATTTGACATTTGTATTATTTGTTCAGTTCTTAATGGGTTGTCCATATCTTTTATAATTTCCCAATATTCTCTTGGATCTTTCATATTATCAGTTTTATTATTATATAATTTTTTCCTGGCCTGCTTTGTAAGTCGTTGCCATTCTTTTTGGTTCTGTTTATAATTATCCCAGTTCACCCTGCTTTTGGTTTTATGGGCTTTCTTCCAAATCCTATACCTAATATGGATCTTTTTCTTTAATTATTCATTTACCCATGGGAGATGCTTTTTTTGTAACTTTTTAATCTTAAAAGGAGCGTGTTTGTCACAGACACTTGTAAAAGTTCTAGTAAACTCTATAACCCCCAAGTTTACATCATGTATTAAGGTCAGCCTTTCCAGATTTGCATTTCCTGGTTCTCTAACAAAGAGTTCCTGATGATAATTTACAAGGTCCCTTCTAACTACGACCTTCCCCCACACTTTGACAGGTTGATCAAAAATCATCTTACATAATACCAAGTTATATAGTCACCTAAATGTGGAGGCTGAACTTGACAACATTTTGCATGAAGTCCTTTTGACAGGAACACCAAATCAAGAATGTTACCCTGACTATCCCATTTGTTCTTGTAACTTGGGTTACCATCTGTTTTACATTTAAAATTTCAAAGCTTTTCTCTAATTTTAAACCCCAAGGCTGACACCAGGCTGCATTAAAATCATCGATATGGACAATATTTTTCCCCTGTGCCAGGGAGGCTATTTTTGTGACCAAAATTTCAAAATGTTTAACATGTACTTTTGGAAGGGAATAAACCACACCTACAAAAAGTTTTAATTGACAACATTCAATACAAAGACATTCAATGTCTTCTATCTTTCCCTGGAATACAGACTTAAATAATCATATTTTATTTTTGATATAAAGAAGGATCCCCTCGCCCCTGTTTTCCTCTACCTTGCCTAAAAAGTGCATATTCATTGATAATAAACTCACCATTCTGTTGTTTTTGGCACAACCAGGACTCAGTTATGCCTATTATGTCAGGCTTTAACTCATGTACCCACATCCTAAATTCCTGCACTTTGTTTTTTATGCTCCGTACATTATTTAAAACTATTTCAAGTCTGACTCTGACTCAGTGCAAGGGCCTGGATTTATTTCTATGTCTCCTACCAAAAGCATCGCAAAATACCAGGCATCAAAGTTGACTGAACTACAATTTATTAAATTCAGACCACTATCTTTAAAAGAAGAACATTTACATTGATTAAACAGGTTCCAATTATTTGTAGAAACATTCAGTCTAATTTTATGTGTACTGTAGTTGCAAACTCTAAAGGGGCTGATATCAACCACAGTATGACCCAATGCTGTAATTTTTCAGAAATCAAATCAGTTTTAATTGATAATCTTTCAGTAAGCTGTAGTTGGCATAACATGCCGAGCAGTACACATTTCAGTTAACATTTCAACATTATTAAAGTGTTAAGACTGTGTTGCAGTTAATAACTTTTATAGGACAAATATTTTGTTAAGTTCTAATATACAAGAGCTAACCTTATCCCAGATGTATCCTTTTTTTAGACACAAACATATCCTAAGTAAGCCAGATTTCAGTAGACACATTTTTATACCAAGTGTCGCTCGAGCGATAGAAACGCAAGCGTTTTAAACACAAGCAACCCCTCCTTCTCTGCTGACGTTTCCAGGTAGCTGCTCCTCTCACCTGGTGGCTAGATCTGATGCTGGAAATACCAGGAGATGATACCGGGAGTTTAGTACTGCAGAGGGGAGCAATGGCACAGATCTAAACTGTCCACGAGCACACTAGCAGGTACAGACAGGGTGCACAGTCACATAAATGATGGTATCTACTTATTTCACAGCAGTGTGAGCTTTTTAAATACAATCTACCCCTCTTTCTCTGCTGATGTTGTTTTCAGGTAGCCACCCCTCTCACCTGGTGGCAGGGTCTGATGCTGGAAATACTGAGAGACAATACCGGGAGTTCAGTACTGCAGAGGGAGCAATGGCACAGGTCTAAATGTCCACGAGCACACTGGCAGGTACAGACAGGGTTCACAGTCACATTGTTAGTTGTTAGTTGCTAGACAATCTTTTAGTTTGGCTTTGAAATGTCCAGTTTTGGTGAGTGACAGAAGGTCCACACCGATTGAGTTTTATCATATCTTTGTAGTATTCCCTTTTGGTCTTCTGACCAGAGGCTCACATTCATTTCTCTAACTTCTTAAAGGAGTCCCAACCCACTGGTTCTAATGCTTTGTTTGCATTCTTCCAGGCCCTATTTTCGATTCTCAATAACTTTTTCATTCTTTCTGTTACCCATAGCAGATGATGTTTTCTTAACATTTTAGTTATTGCAAGGGTGTGTTTGTTACATAAGGCTAAAAGGTGTTCATAAATTCAACAACTGCTAAGACTATCTCTAAGATTAAATCTAGCCTTTCCTTTTTTCACCTTTGACATCCAGTTTTAAGTTTAAAGGGTTATAGGTTTTACAGCATCTGCTAGTGCAATCATTGTTATTCCCAGTTTTGCTCCTTTCCCACCTATTGGTGCATTGAATTGGGTTGTGTTCCCCAAAACGTAATGGCAGAACCTTGTATACAATCACATTGGTAGTTGCAGGCACAAGGATGAGGTTCAGTACATTACATGTACTATTGAGAGTCCCTTTTCTGGTTGGCAATGCTATTACTTGGTTCAGGCCAGGGGCAACAGACTTATAGCAGTCCTGTTCCCCCTAAGTCTGCCCAGGCAGTGGTAAAATCATCCACTAGAATTAGGTCCTCATTGTGTGCTAGATTTTGAAGTGAGTAGCCAAATTGTCATACAATCTTACATTAATTTTGGATGGGGAGTAAATGACACCAATACAAGTTCTGTATGTGAGTAGAGTAACTAGTACACACACAGTTCAAGGCTAAGGAAACTATCACAGATCAAATGATCCACCCAGTCTTGGAACACAGAAGCATGGTGTATCAGCATGCTACAAGGTCTCTATTAAACAGACTAGATATTGCCTCTAATAACATGGCTCCATTTATACTTAGATGCCCCTGCAATGCCCATCACTACTTCTTAATTGGGTGCTTGTAATGGGACTCCTGTAAAACAAGGAAACAAAAACAGGAAGAAGTAATAACTTTTAAGATACTTAAGGGAAGAACTCCTCTATGAGAACTCCTGGGAAATATGAAGACACTTTGATTACACTGACCATAGGTATAACCTAAAAAAATTAAAAAGAGAGGTGTAGGTGATGGACCAGTGGTGTGGAGGGCTGAGGCACCATGTGCCTCATCTCTTACCATAGTAGAGACCCAGGTTTGGGAACAGATGCTGGTCACTTGAGGGCTGACTGGGTGAGGGAGGATTGAGCATCCATAGGACTGCTCTCCTTGCTCAGGGAGGAGGGTTTCTGTGGGTCACTGTCTGACTACCACCCAGCAGTAGCTGAGTGGCATTGCAAGCAATGTCACCAGGAGAGGGGAATGAGTCTCATGTTCAGGGCACCTGGGGCATCTCCAGAGCGGTAAAACTCGAACATTGTGCCCATTGCATATCCTGTGGGCCAACTGAGAAAAATTGGCAGAAAAACAACCCCGGCAGCAGGATTGACTGATTAATAATACTTTTTATTTATTTATTTATTTCAGTCCAGGATTACAAATACCCTTGAGCCAGGGCTCTTTTACAAAGGTTCCACATCATATGGTACAACAAAACAACAAGGATGACATTATGACAAATAGTCACTTATCTATACATATGCAAAGCGAGAACTAGGGTTGACAAAGGTAGAAAGGGAAGGGCAGGAGATGAGAAAGTGAGGGAGAGGGGTGAGGGCGGGGGTCAGAGGTAGAGTTAGGGGGAGGACTGAGGCAGGGGTAAGGGTTGTGTACCAGGAAGGCATTGTCAAAGAATCAAAGATTAGCAAAGGGTGCCCAGATGTTAGCAAGAGTTAAGGATATTGACCATCATCCATCTGGTACGGGTTAGCACAAGGTCAGGCTGGCATAAGTGACAGACGATTTAGTTATGATCAAAGGCAGTCATAGGCACTCAAGGCAATGAGAGACTTGCAGAGGCTAGATTTGAAGGAGCTGAGTGAGGTGGCAGTGGTAATATCACTAGAGAGTCCAGTCATCCAGCTCGAAGCTCTGAAGGCAAAGGAACTTTGACCTCGTGTAGTACAGCAGTGGGGAATTTGGAGAAGCTGCGGCTTAGTCTCCCTGGTGTTGCAGCTGCTGTGTCTGGGTTGTAGAAGGGAACAGTCTCCAGGAGGTGCAAGGCCTATCAAAATTTTCTTTGCCACCATACAGGTTTGATATTTTATTCGATTGTCTAAATGCAGCCAGCCGGTTTGGGTATAAAGGTCACAGGTGTGAATAAGGCATTGAGCACCTGTGATGAGCCAGCAAGCCTTGTTGAGAGAGGTAATTACACATCTGAGTGCAGTAGCAGTGGCAGAGCCATAGATTATAAGGCCGTAGTCAATGGTGGTAATGATGGAGCTCTGGACGGCAGCACCCAGTGCTTCAGGGGTAAGGTGTCGTCTGTGTCAGAAAAGCATGCCCAGTCTGGAGTTTGCAGCTTTGGCAACATTATTTATGTGATCAACACAGGAGAGGTGTGAGTCATGGGTGATCCCAAGGTATTTAAATAATTGGACCTGTTCCAGAGGGACATCTTGTGTGGTCTTAATGGTGAGGTGGTGATCCATATACTTATTATGGGTGCTGCTGAAAATCATGGTTTTGGTTTTTTTCTGGTTACGGATCAGTTTATGCCTTATGAACCAATTCTCAACTGTATTGAAACCTTGCTGGAGATTTTTTTGCAACTGATTAGTGTCCTGATGGGATGCAAGAATTACTGCATCGTTGGCGTAAAGTATTGTTTTTTCAGTGCAGGAGTCCGGGAGGGTGTTTAGGAACAGGCTGAAAAAGAGTCGGCCAAGGATAGAGCCCTGAGGGATGCCAGAGTTGACAGGTTTGACATCGGAGAGCACATCTGAAATTTTTACACATTAGGACCGATTTTCAAGGTAGCTTTTGAACCAAGTGACTGAATCAGCAGAGAGACCAGAGGACTGAAGTTGGCCAAGTAGAAGGCGGTGGTGTACAGTATCAAAGGCCTTGGTGAGGTCAATATAGATAGCTCCAGTAGGTTTACCATGGTCCAGAGAGCTGTGGATAGCACCTGAGAATTCCAGGAGGGCGGATACGGTACTATGGCCTTTTCTGAAGCCATATTGCTGCCGGCAGAGAATATTATATTTGTCCCCATAGTCAGTGAGCTGATCAGCTATTATACATTCCAATGCCTTTGAGAGAGGAGGTAGGATAGAGATTAGGCGATAATTGCTGTGTACAGTCTTGTCACCAGTTTTATGGATTGAGGTGACAGTGGCTGAATTCCATTTGTCTGGGAACTGGCTGAGAGAGAGGGAGAGGTTAAAGATCCTGGTGAGAGGCCCTAAAACTTCTTCTAGTGTGAGGGATAGGAGCTTGAGGTCGAGAGAGTCGCTGCTTGTTCTGGATTTGCATAGAGCTTTGGTGACATACTTGTGAACATGATGCACCTTTATTGCCTTAAAGTAGAATGGAGGGTGTTTGGCAGGGAAGGTGTGGCTGTGGGATGTAGGCACTGGTGGCACTACACCAGGGCACACCGGGGCATGTGGCTTGTACTGATTCGTGCCCCGGTTCCTCTGAGGCAGATCTACCACTACACACAGTGCCCCAGCTCTAAAAACCTTTTGTTGCATTTGGTCAATGGAATCAGATTACCAGCCCAACCCTTTGTCCAGGAAGAATAAACCTTTGCCATGCAGTGATTTGATCCCCTGCCGCGAAGCACAATAGACGTGGCGCCAACTTCATCCTTCACTCAAATGAGTAGTCTGGCTGCAATACACAAACAATCCTGTTGACATCTTCCTACCAAGCTGGGATCCTTAGTCCCCTGAGCATAATTCGAAAACTCGTGCCACTCGGGTTGGGGGTGGCACACAACACATCATTATGGAGCTAAACTAAAGCCAGGCTTGCAGAATCAGGAAGCAGCCAATGGGGGAATTGGAAAAGAAGTACTAGGAACCAATCCAGAAGCAGGAAAATCTGCACCAATGAGAGGTAGGTGTATGGAGCCAATCCAATGAAAGCTACAGTTCAGCAGCCGTCTGAGTGTTTGTTTCGGCACTAAAGAAGCGTGGACACAGGACCAGTTTTTCTTCATTTGCCAAGAAGAAGGCAAGCATCGATTTGGATTCCTGGCTCCTTCCTTGTTTCATTTGTTGGCTGTGTGCAGCCTGCCAGATCTTGAGTCGACCCGCCGATTTTTTTAATTTTTTTGAGTCTTGGGACCATCAACCCACTGCCGTTGAGTTGCCAACCCTGAGTCCCACCAATGCTGCCGAGTTACCGACCTGGAGTCCCACTGTCCTGGACCAGATCTGAGCGGAGATGCCGCAGACAAGACTCAGAGTCACTGAGGCCAACCTCAGCTGTCTTCTCCCAGGCTCTCTGCAAACTGCATTTGCAATCCAGACCTCAAGAATGGCTGTGGCTGCCAAGAGTCAGACCACTGAGACCTTTTCATGAACCTACTCAGACTGCATACCTCACCTACTGTACTGGTAAGGAGAAAGGGGGCATTTTTTTTTTACAGTTGAGTTGTTTGGTTTGGGGAAGCCAGGGGCTGCTGGCCTGCTGCTTGATTGAAAGGGGGTGGAAGAGATTCGAGTTTAACTTACAATATAACTAAAGTGTCTTGAGATGATTGGATGGCTGACTTGAGGAAGGAAATGGGGAGGTGGCGGGTGCTGGCTGTGCTGTGCATCTGGTGTGGGGCATATTTTTACTGTTGTTTAGGGAATCCAGGGGTTTGAAAGGGGGTGTAACTGGGAGTTTAATGAATAACTAACTAAAGAAGTGTCTGAAGATGTGGATGCCTGACTTGGGAAGGAGGGGCTGTGCTGTTGTATTTTGTGTGTTGGGTACTGCGTGGGGTGGGGGTTCTGGTGTGTTGCTGTTGCTGTTGCCTGCTGTAATTGGGGAGTTGGTGTTGCATGGGGGAGACTTGAAGCCCTCTGATGTTTTTATTTTTTTACCTCTCCTACACCTCTACTTGGCCCGGCTCAGACTCTGCATACCTCACGTACTGGTAAGCACAGAGAAAGGGGGAATTTTTTTTTAAAGTTGTTGTTTGGGGAAGCCAGGGGTTTGAAAGGGGGTGGGAGAGAAACTGTAAAACTAAAGTGTCCCGATGTTTGGCTGGCTGGCTGACTTGGGAAGGGGGGGGCACTGTTGTATTTTTGTGTGTTGGGGTCTGGGTGGGGGTGTTACAGTTTCCTGGTGTAATGTGGCAGTTGGTGTTGCATAGAGGGAGACTTGGAGCCCTCTGATGTGGTTTTGTGCTTTCACCTGTGATTTTAAAAATGAAACTCCTGTGTTCTGTTTGTGGAGTGAGAGGAGGTTTGAAATGGTCTGATGACTGGCTGGCTGTGGGGGAGCTTTATTAATTTATTTGTTTATTACCTCTCCTGCACCTCTACTAGGCATGGGCAGGCAGGACTATACATGCATGATACACATTCTGGTTTCTATAGGTGCCCTGGCTGACAACTGTGGTGCCCACCCAGTGCCCTGGTAACCAACAGAAGCTGAAGCCACCACTGGATGTGGGGGGGTCCTCATCTTTGAAGAAATCAGGGAGATGCACACTGGTAAGGTCAGTGAATGCCTCATTGAAGATGTCAGCAATGATTTTTGCGTCAAGTAATGCACTCCCATTTACCTTGATCATGGCCGGTGACATTTTGGGTTGCATCCCCGCGACTTCTTTTATGTTGTTCCAGAACTCTCTCCCATTTCCCCAGCTGTCAGTGAGGGCTTTCTTGCAGTAGTCGGACTTCTGTTTAGGAATGGATTTAGTGCAGTCATTACGTGCACGTTTATAGTTCTGGATGTCAACTTGTCTACCAGTAGATCTGGCCAGTTCCCACAAGTTGTCCCTAGATTTTAGCTTCATAAGGAGGTCTGCTGATAGCCAGGGGTTGCAGAGTGATTTACAGTAACTTTGCACTTCTTTAGGGGAGCAAATAAGTTACAGGCTTCATTAAATATTTGTATGAAGTGGTCCAGTGCGGAGTTGGTGTAATTTGCCCTGAGAACAGGCATCCAGTCCTGATGGAGAAGGTGGTATTTGAGGAGTGGTAACTGACCACAATGTAGAGCTCTGCTGTAGAGGGTTTTTGGAAGGGGTTTACAAAATTTGTTGAACTAGGTGCAGCAATCAGGGGAATGGTCACTTAGTGAGTCAGGAAGGATGGTGTGGTTCGTGATTCTGGTGGGGTGAGTGGTCAGAATCCAATCCAGAAGGGAGCTGGTCCCTGTTTTATAGTTCTTTCTGGTAGGGGAGTCTAGCATCTGTGTAAGATTGGCCGATATGACAGAGTCTCTGATAGCCCCGGCCTCGGCTGCAAGTCAGTTGATATTAAAGTCTCCAAACAGGATGGTTTCAGAGTCAGGTGGTTGTGACAGTCCCGGTCCTTGCTCTCTAGGAGGAATATATACACAGTAACTATTGTGAGAGCCTTATTGTGAGCCTCTAGAAGGATTCTAATGGGAAGAATCTGTGTCTGGGTGGCCAGGAAAGCAGTATCAATGGGGTACCCAGGAGTGTGTCTTTCAGGTATACTGCACAGCCTCCACCTCTTCTTGATGTCCAATCCAGTCGAAAGACATTGTAGCCTGGGAGGGTGATTGCATAATCCGGTACCGAGGGGGTGAGCCAAGTTTCAACAACTGCCAGGATATCAGGGTTGTGTAAGGTTGCAAAGACTTGGAGTGAGTCAAGCTTGGGAAGAAGACTGCAGATGTTTAGGCATATGATCGAGAGAGAGCCAGAAGGTTTATTCTGGGTGGAGACCTTGGTTTTGTTTGGGCAAGGGTTGGGGTGGATATTTCCTGATAGCGGTAGGATGACGAGCAGGAGCTTCAGGGTGCCCAGATGTACTTCCTTGAGGGAAAGCTTGCGTTTACTTTTTGGGCAGGATCGTGCAGTAGTGAGGATGTGAAAGTTCAGCAGTAAGGTTGTGTGGAGGGTAGGTGTGTGCATCCAAAATCCACAGGACAAGGGTGGGAGATATTTTTGAGAGGGAGTGTCCCAAGGGGGTACGGTTTGCCTGGTGTGGAAGAGTGCCAGAGCTGTGATATGCGATGGTTAACTGGAAACTTAGTGGGGGGAACGGAAAGGGGCTCCAAGAGGGAGGAGTAAGGGGAAGAGGGTTAAGAGGATAAGGAGAAGAAGAGACAGGGGTGTATGCATGACAGAACTGAGAAAGAGCAGAGGAAGTGATGGGAGGGTCTGGAAGCAGTAAGTCTTTTGAGCAATCGGTTTAAAGGCTTCATTGGCAAGCTTTTAAACTAGTCAAAGGGGGAGACACCGATAAGCAGCAGGAAAATCCCAGCCTCTCCCTACAAAACAGGGTATTAAATGAGAAAAAGACTGAGGTAGAAAGGTCAGTGGGGGATGCTGCAACAAAAGGTAAAGCCATCAAAAATGGAGAGCAATGAGTACCAATGCCCGTAGTCTGGGTAACAAGCTTCCTGAATTAAGTGCCTTGATGGAGGAGGAACATCTGGATATTGTGGCAGTCACAGAAACATGGTACACACAAACCATGACTGGGACGAAACATACCAGGATACACTATCTACAGGAGGGACAGGGAGGGTAAAAGAAGAGGAGGAGTAGCCTTTACATAAGGGAAGGAATCAAAGCAACAGAACAAAAGGGTAAACAGGGAGGAGAAGAAGCACTGTGGGTAAATTTGAGACAGGCAATGGCACCACAATCCAGCATAGGGTTGTGATACAGACCTCTTCTCAGGGGAGGAAATGGACAAGAAAATGATAGAAAGTATACTTAGAATGGCAGAAAAGGGGAGATATTGCTGATGGGTGATCTGAATATGCCAGATGTTAACTGGAGTGCAGTTGCAGCAGCCACTCAAGACTGGGGTTATTCTAGATGCCTACAGGGCATGCTTAGACAACTAGTATTGGAGCCCACTCGAGAGGAGCAATCTTAGACCTGGTTCTCTCAGATGAGATGAGAGGAGGATCACAGATGTAGAAGTGGGCAGCCATCTGGGAACTAGCGACCATCGAACAGTATGGTTCACAAACACAGCAATAGAGTCAAGCCATACAAAGGCAAAAGTACTGACTTTAGGAGGCTGACTTTGCCAAAATGGTGAGTGCCTAGGAATGCACTAGCAAATGGGCAGGAAGGAGGTGGAAGAACAATGGGAATAATAAAACTGCCATCACAGAGGTAACGAGCCTTTGTGTGAAGCAAATAAAAAACAAAACGATGTAAGAAACCACTATGGTTCTCAAAAGGAAGTGGCAGTGAAGGTTCAAGAGAAAAGAAAGCATTCAGGAAGTACAATGAATCGCCAGAAGGAGCAGGACAGAGAACTGTATCAGTTAAAAGCAAAGGAGGCTGGGAGGCAGTCAGAACAGCAAAGGCCCAAACCGAGAAAAGATAGCCAACTCAGTTAAGAAGGGGATAAACCTTATAGGGAGCGAAGGAAGACCAAGGGAGGATAGTGAGGCTTAATAAAGGGGAGGAGAGAGGGTGGGCAGAGGAGACTGTGAAAGGCAGAGATACTAAACAAATATTTTGCTCAGTATTTACAAATGAAGAGGAGAGTACCTAAAACAAACAGTAGAAACACTCTGGATACAGAAGTTGATACCAGCCCATTTACAGAAGAAAGGGTTCTGAAAGAACTCTTAAAACTGAAGGTGGACAAAGCAGTGGTTCCTGATGGGATTCATCCCAGAATTCTAAAAGAACTAAGGGTAGAACTAGTGACACCACTGACAACCATCTTTAACAAATCATGGGAGGATGGGGTGGTACCCGAGGACTGGAGCAGGGCAGATGTGATTCCCCTTCACAAAAGTGGGAGCAAGGCAGAAGCAGGAAACTACAGACCTGTTAGTTTAACCTCAGTGATATGGAAAATGATGGAATCACTCTGAAGGAAAAGAAATTGTCGAGTATCTAGAGGCCAGAGGACACAGGACCCTAGGCAGCATGGATTCACAGCGGGAAGGTTATGCCAGATGAATCTGATAGATTTCTTTGACTGGGTGACCAAAGTAGTAGATCAGGAGGGGCTGTAGACATGGCCTACCTAGACTTTAGCAAGGCATTGACACAGTCCCACATAAAAGATTAATATACAAGTTAGCCAGCCTGGGAGTGGATCCCAAGATGACAGCCTGGGTAAAGAATTGGCTGGAGAATAGGACAGAGAGTAATAGTAAATGGAGTCCACTCAGAAGAAAGGAGGGTTACTAGTGGGGTACCACAGGGTTCAGTATTAGGACTGGTCCTCTTCAATGTCTTTATAAGCGACATTGCAGAGGACTGGAAGGAAAAGTATGTCTCTTTGCAGATGACACAAAGATCTGCAACAGAGTTGATGCACAGGGTGGTGGAAAGGATGAGAAGGGACTTGGCAAGGTTAGAGGAATGGTCAAATGTATGGCAGCTTAGATTCAATGCTAAGAAGTGCAAGGTAATGCACCTGGGAAGCAAAACCCAGGGAAGAGTACACAATAGGGGTGAGATACTCAACAACAAAAAATGGAAAGGGACCTGGGGGTAGTCATATCAGATGACCTAAAGGTGGGCAAGCAATGTGAGAGGCAGCAAGGAGGCTGGGGGATACTGGGATGCATAGGGAGAGGCACATGGTAGAAAACAGAAAGTTATTATCCTCTGTACAGACAGCTGGTGAGACCCCATCTGGAGTACTGTGTGCAGTTCTGGAGACCCAGTCGTGCAAAGACATAGACAGGATGGAAGCTGTCCAGAGGAGGGCATTAAATGGTGCAGGGTCTGCACCGGAAGACATATGAAGAGAGACGAAGGAGCTTAATATGTATAGCCTCGAGGAAAGGAAGGAGAGGGGGTATACGATAGAAACGCTCAAGTACCTCAAGGAATCAACAAAGTCCAAGAGGGTAGCTATCTTTCTAAAAAAGAGGTGTAAAGAACAAGAGGGCACAATTTGAAGATAGAGGAGGGGCGGCTCAGAGGTAATTTATGGAAGTATTTTTTCACAGAGAGGGTTGTGGATGCATGGAACGGCCTTAGGAGGTTGTGGAGTCAAAATCAGTGGTGGAATTCAAGCATGCATGGGACAGCCATAAGGCCATTCTAGGGGGTGGGGGTAGAAAAGTAGGCTGCTGGTTAACTAGGATCTGCAGCTTATCCAGTAGGTAGGGGAATGGGCAGACTGGGTGGGCCAAGCGGTCCTTATCTGCCATCAAATTCTATGTTTCTATGTTTCTATGTTTATGTTTCTATGTAACTCAGGGATGAGTGGGCAACGATAGGTGGAGAGAGAGAGGGGGAAGGCCCAGCAGGAGGCCAGTGATGTGCTTTCTAAGGGGAGGAAACTTTGGGTGGGCATAGCGATGGTCAATTTAATTAAGGTGCGAGGTGGGGGGGGCAGGCATAAAAATCCGGCTGCTTCCCAGTCAAGTCAATGGGCGCAACGGCCCGAAGCAAGGAAAAAATTGAGAGTGTGATGAGCAGCCAATGAGTGTTGAGAGAGAATGTAGTGGTCCAATCAGGGTTCACTCGGGGAGCGTTGGGCCAATGTCAACAAACCACTGCTTCCCCGGGCAGTCTAGCAGATCTTACCCAACTGAGAGGTCTGGCGTTGGCTTGGAAGGTGAGCAGCGGTGCGGCTGGCTCTTAAGCTGCACGAGGCGGGCTGCAGACACCCGATCAGGGGCACAGGTCTAGAGGAGGAAGGGAGTGGAGAATCGTTAGTAGAAGTAGTGCTGGGACACAGGAGGGTGACATGAGGGCTTAATCAGGGGGTGTAGTAGACAGAGAGGTTGAGGCAAGGAGGCAGAGCAACCAGAGACAAGTGCAGAGTGGAACTTGACCTGGTGCCACGGGGGAGGGGAGAAAGCTGATGGAGGGCAGAGAAAAGAAAAGAAAAAAAAAACTAGAGGTGGCAGGAGGATTAACTTACTGTGGAGGAAAAAGAAAGAAGAGTGAGGGAGAGATGGGGTGGTTTGGGCCCCGAGGCGAAGGGGGGGTCAGAGGGTTAGAGAAGAGGTAGTGGAAGGGTAAAACTGAAGCAGTTCACAGCACAGTTTTCAGATTTGGCTTTTTAGAACAAATCAACTACTAAAGAAACAGTTTAACAGGCTAGTAATCAGCAGAAAACAATCACAATCTCAGTGCAGGCCAAAAATCCATCCGCTTCCCAGTCAAGTCAGTGGGCACAATGGCCTGAAGCAGGGAAAACATTGAGCGTGCGATGAGCAGCTAATGAGTGTTGAGAGAGAATGCAGTGGTCCAATCAGGGTTCACTCGGGGGTCGTTGGGCCAATGGCAGCAAACCACTGCTTCCCCGGGCAGTCTAGCAGATCTTACCCAGCTGAGAGGTCCTGAGCATCGGCATAGAGGTGAGCAGTAGTGCAGCTGGCTCTTAAGCCATGGCCACACCGGCGGAGGGTTGCAGACACCCAATCAGGGGCACAGGTCCAGCTGAGAGGTCCTGAGCATCAGCCTGGAGGTGAGCAGCAGTGTGCCTGGCTCTTAAGCCGCTTCCGTGCCTGTGGAGGGATGCAGATGCCCAATCAGGGGTACAGGTTCAGCTGAGAGGACCCGAGCATTGGCCTGGAGGTGAGCGGCAGTGCGGCTGGCTCTTAAGCCGCGGCCATGCCAGCGGAGGGCTGCAGACACCCGATCAGGGGCAAGCATACTCAAAAGTGCAGGCTGAAGTTTACATACAAATCCAATTACCTCAACATATAACCCCCTGTTAAACTATGATTCTCACTCGAGTAATGTTAGTGCAAATATTCACAGTAAGTTAGGTATTTTGTATAGGTTAAGGACTTTTTAACTGATGATACTAAAATAGCCATTGTTCAACAGTGCTTATTGTGACCTATGCCTCTTTGGTTACTGAAAATGCCTCTGTGAATTTTGTGTCTAAAAAGTCTGTTTTATTGCAAGCACTGGGATAATTTGCTCTGTCTCTCCCTTGTGTTACCCACCATTGTATGGTTTTGGCTAGAATGGGATGGCTTCCTATTTATGCTAACTATAATTATCTTATGGCTAGGTTAGTGCATAGAATATTACAAGTAAGTGAGCCACTTAGTCTTTATAAATTTTTGCAGTGTCCAAATCTTGGTCAGTTAACTAGGGCTAGGGTGGATGGGACTGCTTTGATGTTTGATGTACCTAAGGACTGGAGGATGGCTCATGTGGTGCCCCTCCACAAGAGTGGCCCCAAGGATGAACCGGGAAACTACAGACCAGTGAGCCTCACATCTATCGTGGGTAAGCTAATGGAGACTACCCTGAAGGCGAGACTGGTGGCCCTCCTAGAGGCCAAAGGACTACAGGGCAGCAGACAGCATGGCTTCATGTGTGTCAGATCCTGCCAAACCAACCTGGTGGGGTTCTATGACTGGGTAACTAGGCAACTGCACAGGGGCCATGCAATGGATGTCCTGTATCTGGACTTCAGTAAGGCATTCGACTCAGTGCTGCATGGAAGGCTGGGAAGTAAGTTAGAAGGCACGGGGCGGGTGCAAAGCTGGTGAGATGGGTAGGGAACTGGCTGCAGGGAAGGCAACAGATGGTGGTGGTGGGTGGGAAGCTCTCACACCCAAGGGTAGTGACAAGCGGTGTTCCACAGTGCTCGGTGTTTGGACCAGTGTTGTTTGGGATATTCACTGCAGACATACCATTGGGCATCAAGAGCAAGATCAGTCTGTTTGCTGATGATACCAAGGTAGGAGCAGTGGTGGATGACCTAGGGGGATGGCAGGGGTTGCAGGATGATCTGGCAAAGCTTAAACCTGGTCAGACACCTGGCAACTAGGGTTTAATGCCAAAAAGTGCAAGGTGCTGCATTTTGGGATGAAGAACCCAAGGAGGAGTTACCAGCTGGGGGAATGCAGCTAGCCCAGACAGAGGAGGAGAACGATCCGGGGGTGCTCATTACAGGGTCATTGAACAACTCGGCACAATGTAGGAAGGCAGCTGCAAATGCCAACAAAATACTGGGTTGTATTTCAAGGGGTATATCCTCAAGGAGGGAGGAGGTGATTCTGCCACTGTATAGGTCATTAGACCACACCTGGAGTATTACATGCAGTACTGGTGCCCGTATCTGAAGAGGGACATTTAAGTTACTGGAGGGGATGCAGCGCAGGGTGACAAAGATGATCAAGGGGCTGGGGGACTTATCATATGAGAGGAGGCTGAGGGAGTTGAACATGTACTCACTGGAGGAGAGGAGGGACAGGGGGGACATGATTGAAACCTTTAATTAAGTACATGAAAGGAATAAACAAGACAGGTACAGAGGGCTGTTCAAAGTAAGGAGGGAGGGACACCAGGAGCCATGATATGAGACTGGAGGGAGGAGGTTCAGGAGGAGATGAGAAGATACTTTTACAGAGAGGGTGGTGGCTGGGTGGGAATGCATTACCTGCAGAAGTGGTATGCAGTAGAACAGTGGACTGCTTCAAAAGGGGATGGGACAGGACAAGGGAGAGGGTCAATGAAGGGGAAGGGTGGAAGGGAGGGGCAGCTGCAGAATAAGGGTGCTAGCTGCACATTTGAGCAGACTTGATAGACCTCTAGGCCTTTATCTGCTGGCAAATCTCGTATGTTCGTATGTTTCCTTTAGGAAAATATAAGTGGACAGAGGGTTTTTTCTTACACAGCACGTGCTATATGGAATCATATTCCTTCTGCTATAAGGGGTTTGTTTACATATGCTGCCTTTTCACATTCTTAATATCTGCACTATCAATCATTACATGAATGTAACTGTTTTAAATTATTTTATACACAATGTGAAATTTGATGTAGAAGTGTATTCCTATATTAATTATTTGTCATTTGTAAGTGATTGTATTTGTTATGTTTTGACTGTGTGGGTCGCACCTGTAAAAGGACGTAATGTCCCGTTGTGCTTTCCTGTTAAACAAATAAACAAACAAACATACAATTGTAAAAAAACACATCATGCATAAAATCACAAAAAGTCATATATACATTAATATAACAACATCAAACTTCAAGAATATTAAAAAATGCATCTACAACATTTTATAAGCCTGCAAAAGGACAGTCATTGCACTCACAAACTATCCTTCCGGGTACAGGAACATACAGGATGCAGAAATGCCTGCATCCTGTATGCTCCTATACCTAGAAGGGTAGTTTGTCTGCTGTAACTAAGTAAAGAATTCAAGTTTGCATCACTAAGACAAGACTGAGCCTTTCATGTGGACCGTGCATAGTGAGTGCCATGACTGTTCTTTTGTATGCTTTGCTAGTGTCACAGAGCACCCCATTCCCTTGTGTCTCTACCTGATTTTATAGGTTGCAATATACATATATACTCATTCTTCAGAACACTCACCCCTCACAGGCCATGCACTAACAACTGGGCACCCCCACAGTCCTGTGGCAGAGGACAGCAGTGGGATAGTAAGTTCTGGAGAAATCAGGTGTGGCTGGGGGGTCAGTAGGAAGGGGGCAGCCAGGGCAGCTCAGGAGATAAACAGATTACGGAAAAACAGGGTTTAACTGTCCCAAAGGCATGTAACCACTATGAAAAAATGGTTACAAATTAATATATTCCCGAATATTGAATGCTCTTTCACCAAAATTAGGAAATTTGTTTAGCCTGTCTGTCTTTAAAATGCCGTACGCCACAGATTTACAGATAAATGTGATTGCTATTGAAACTTTTGGAGTGTGGTCATTTACATTAGAAGAATATATGTATTATTGTTATTTCTGTGTTATATGGTATGATTTGGAGAGCTGCATATGTTTGTCTAACTGTGTTTGCATTTATTTGAGGTAATCGGATTTGTATTAATTATGTTAATTTTATTTTGTAACCTATTTTATTCTGTTACCAGGCACAAGAGTATTTATTTATTTATATTTATATTTATTTATTGAGTAATCAGAATTTTTAGAACTGTGTTGCTCTAAAAAAATCTAGAGTACCTTGAGCAGCTTGAGTTCTACTATTTGTTTATAATATTTGCAGATTTATTTAGCTTTAAGTAGAGGTTTTGTTTTATATATTGAAACAGTGCTGTGTGGGGAGAGGGAGCTGTTTTAGCTAAAAAGCGAGGAAGGGCTCTGAGCAGTTTGAGCACTACTATTATTTGTTCTCTTCAGTCTTTCTTAAATATTTCTGTCTGCATTCTGTGACATGTTATTTTATTTCTGTAGCACAGTTTGTGTGTTTAAGTGAATTATTTTTGCTCAGACTGTTACTATATTGACTGTAGTTCATCAGTAAATTAAGGAAATGTGTTACTTTTAATACTTGCAGCCACTTGTTTAGAATTACCCGTCTTGATGTTGTGTATCTTGTTAAATCCTTCATCTACCTCATGCAAGACAAGGTGGCAGATGAGAAAAAGACTGCTACTAGAGCCTCTCCGGAAATGTTTTTAAATCTTCATCCCTCTACTCAGAAACATGAAGGGCTTCATCTTGATGAAGTATAACACAGAAACGAACTGGGTTTAGAGACAATGTTTAATACAACCTATAGTTGTACAGTAATTGCGTTTAGAAGTTGCACTTTGATCTGTTTTGATCTGCCTTGCCCAACACAACTGCATTATTTCAGGTTACTGATGGTAAATAATTAAGGAAATCTGAATTGTAGGTTAGGCCTATTAGTAGACCAGGTGAAGAAAGCTGGGTACAGTGTGGGAACTGGGGGGAAGTCAGAAGTGGGAACAAAAAATAAAAACAAAACTTTTTTTTTTATTTCAATCTCAGATTAACCACTTGAGCTCAGAGCTCTTTTACACAGGTTCCATGTCAAGTAAACAATACAGGTAAGAGTAGTAAATAATTACAATGTACTAGCTGAGCAGACTAGGTAATAGGGAACGGGGGAGGGTAAAGAACAGACTTACAGGTATTAGATGCCTAACAGTAAGTACTGGTTAGTTGTCAGAGGTAGCAGGTTAGACAGAGATAGGGTAAAGTGTTGGGGGGGGGGGAGCCCCAAGTGCTAGGGGAACAGGTGATACCAAGAAAAGTGAGAGTGGGACAAGGAGGAGGGTTGTGTGAGGAGGCAGGTGAAGAGGGTGGGAAAAGGTGGCAAAAGAGGAAAAAGGTAATGGGGTGGGGCAAGGGCGGGAAGAAAAGTATAAAGGAGATGGAGGGAGCAGGGAGGGAGGTAAGGTAGGGAGTGGAGGGGAAGAGGCAGGGGAAAGTAGGGATAAGGGGGAGAGGTGAGTGAGAGGAGGGGGACAGGGTTTATAGGAGGCAGTGGGAAAGGGAGGGGGCCCTAGGGTACCACTAACGGGGGAAATTTGCTCATCTCATTGCTTGCTTAGCTCACTTATCTTAGAGTTACTGCTGCTGCTGCTGGCCTTTGCAGATCACACCACTAGTTATGTCTGCTCCTAGCTGTTCCAGTCTGACTCTTCTCTCTCTCTGGCCGGCCTAGCACTCTTCTCAACCTCTACCGCTCCTGAGGCTAGAGTCCAAAATGTTAGTTAAAATATAAAAAAAAAAATGTAAAAATTGATAAAAATGAATTACAAAGTTTACATGTAAAGTGGTCCTTCCAGTGGCAGAATTACCAGTAGAGGGCACTGCTGCATTTGACAGTGTTTTTCTGCTTTTGTTCTCAACTATCTTGGCTCTACTACTTGGCATTGCCATTCTTCTTCCCCTCCCAGATTTCAGACTCTTGAGTTTTAGATTTATTTGTATTACTGTAACAATTTCTAAGCCCCTGATACAAACTGTGAGTGCAGTCAGGACTGTAGTGCTGTAGTGAGGGTGGTCTGGCAGAGAGGCTGTGACGTGCCATCAGAACTCCGGGAGTAAAGACCAAGAAGCAGCAGCACTAAAGTCAGTTTCTAACTGCTTGTTTTTTATTTATTTATTTTTGTTTCACAGACCAGTTTCTCTGTTATATGCAGAGTGAGACAGGGCAATTTTTTTTTGGGGGGGTGGGGGTGGAGTGATGTTAATATGTAGCAAGTGTACCACTGACAGGTAAGCAGGAAGCCTGTGCTGGCAATAGTATTAAAAAAAAAACTGTGTTGTGTGTGGCAAAGGGGAAGATTTTTTAAAAATAAATAGCACAGTTTGTGTTATCTGACTAGAGGGACTCCTAGTGTGGTGGGGGCATGTCTTATTCACTTGCTAAGTGACCACAAAAATGGCTACCATTTATGTTTTTAAAATTGTAATTGGAGCACTGTGATTCCTATTGTGCTACGGCAGGTTGGCGAGGCACTTGTTTTGCCTGGTCTCTGTTGGCACATAAATGCACCCCAAGTAAGGGGCTCAGCCAATCAAAGACTGGGATTTTTCTAATCCATTTTCTAATGTAAAAATGGAACTGTGTTTCCAGCACCCCCTATTTATGGGCCCCCTAGGTGGCCCCCTGGTTCTCCTATCCTTAATGACAGTCCAGTTTACCTGAAGTTTCATTACTGTTTTTTCTCCCTTGTTTTATTACTTTAGTTAAGGAACACTCGTGTTATAGTTAAGGTTTATTTGGCTATTTTTCTTTTACTTATTTGGGAGTATCCTTCTTCTGTCATGGTCACAGTCATGTTAAAAATCACAGTCTCACTCAAATAAATTACAATTTTCCTTAGTCATTTAAAGAAATATACATTTACTTGCATTGGCTCCAAAAACATGTACCTCATCCAAAATGAGGTGGCAGAGTCTCCACCTTCCTTCATGGTCAAGGTCACATTAAAAGTCATGGTCACATAAAATACATTTAAATTTACTGAATCATTTAAAGAAATATACAAAATTACTTGCATCGACTCCAAAACACATACCTCATCCAAAATCAGGTGGCAAAGGTGGAAGAAGACATAGAAAAGACAGAGGTCTTGAATGAGTACTTCTTTGTCTTTACAAAGGAAGAACCTGGCAATGAACCCACCCCAAAGGGGTCAACAAAACAGAAAGGGGGTGGACACATGCCCATTCATGGCAGAAAGGGTAAAGGCAGAATTAAAAAAACTGAATGTGGATAAAGTCATGGGTCCAGATGGAATCCACCCACACACACCGTGGGAACTGAGTGATGAACTGGCTGAACCCCTAGCAGACATATTTAGTAGATCCCCGAGAGAAGGGATGGTCCCACAGGGCTGGAAAAAGGCAATAGTGATCCCCATCTACAAGAAGGGTTGCAAAGAGGAAGTAGGGACCTACTGCCCAGTTAGTCTCACCTTAATAGTGGGAAAGTTGATAGAATCACTGCTCAAGGAAAGAATAATAACATTTCTAGAGGAAACTGAATAGCAGGACACCAGGCAGCATGGGTTCACAGTGGGAAGGTCTTGCCAGACAAACCTGACTGAGTTATTTGACTTGGTTACCAGGGTGGTGGACCAGGGGGTGCCATGGATGCAATCTACCTAGACTTTAGTAAAGCCTTTGATTCAGTCCCACACAGAAGGCTGTTAAACAAACTCAAGAATACAGGACTAGGGAAGGAAGTGGTATCATGGGCAGGAAGCTGGCTTCAACAGAGAACCCAAACAGTGATGGTAAATGGGGAAGCATCAGAATACAGGGAAGTGACTAGTGGTGTGCCACAAGGTTCCGTCCTGGGACCTTTGCTCTTCAATGTGTTCATCAGTGACATCACAGATGAGTTGGGTGGGAAGGTACAGTATGTCTGTTTGCAGATGACATGAAGCTCTGCAACAGAGTGGATATGGCCACAGGGGAGGGAGCAAAGGGGAAGTGACCTTCTCAAGCTCGAAAAATGGTCAAGAATGCAGCAGCTAAAATTCAATGCATAAAAATGCAAGGTCATGCATCTGGGTAAGTACAACCCAGGTACTGACTACAACCTGGGGAGAGAGACTACGAATCACCCAGCAGGAGCATGATCTGGGAGTTATCATTTAAGATGATTTTAAAGTGGGCAACCAATGTGAAAAATCAGCAGTAAGGACCAGCAAAATGCTAGGATGCATAGGTAGAGGCATCTCAAGTAGAAGAAGGGAGGTGATCCTACCAGTGTGCAGGTCCCTGGTGAGGCCCCACCTTGAGTACTGCATTCAGTTCTGGAGGCCTTACCTCAGGAAGGACAAAGACAGACTAGAGACAGTGCAGAGGAGGGCAATTAAAATGATTCACAGACTCCATGAGTTGTCCTATGAACACAGATTATGGGAGCTCAACATGTACTCCCTGGAGCAGTGCAGAGATGGGGGGGGCATGACTGAGACATACAAGTACCTAAAGGGTATAAACTGAGTCCCCACCCAGGAGCTCTTTGTCATTAATAACTCCACACGATAACAAGAGGCCAAGACATGAAACGGGGGGTAGATTCAGAGGCAAGATGTGCAAGTTTTTCTTCACAGAAAGGGTTGTTGATCAGTGGAATGACCTACCTGCCAAAGTCATTGAATCCAAAACAGTATGAGGATTTAAATCAGCTTGGGATAGGCACAAGGGGACAGTGAAAAAAAGTATCTGAGTAGGGGGAAGGATATGGGTAGTCTAGACGGACCTTTGGTCCCCATCTGCTGTCACTTTCTATGTTTCTAAGTCTCCACCCTCCATCACAGTCATGGTCACATTAAAATAAATTTCATTTTACTGAATCATTTAAAGCAATAGATGTTTACTTGCAACAACTCCAAAACACAAACCTCATCCCAAATGAGGTGGCAGCATCTTCACCCTCCATCACAGTTATGGTGACATTAAAACTTAAAAGTCATGGTCACATTAAAATAAATGTAATTTTACTGAATCATTTAAAGCAATATATATTTACTTCAGCAGCGTAGCTACAAGGGTTCAGGGGGGTGCAGTAGCACTCAAGCCCACAAGGTTTGAGGGTCCCAAATCATAATTTTGATGTTTCTTCAAAACCTGGGGGGGGGGGTGCCTATAACATACCCTTTCACCCAGGCCCTCCAGGAATTTGAGATGCCACTGATTTACTTGTGTTAACTCCAAAACATATACTTCATCCAAGATGAGGAGAGGGAGTCCTTCTCCTTCCTTCACAGTCATGGTCATGATTACATTAAAATAAATTATAATCTTCACTAATTATTTAGAGAAAAATACGTTTCCTTGCATTGCCTCCAACCTGTTTACATCATCTTAGATGAGGTGAGAGAGTTTCCTCTTCTGTTTACAATCACCATCTTGGTCACAGTTATATTAAAATAAATTATGATTTTCATTAACCATTTACAGAAAAACACATTTACTTGCATCAACTCCAAGCCGTCTACCTCAACAAAGATGAATCCTCCTTCCTTCATGGTCACAGTCATGGTTACCTTAAAGTAAATTATAATCTTCCTTAATCATTTAATGAAATATGCATTTACTGTACACAAACTGTGTTGTGTTGTGGGTACTGCACTAAATAACAGGGTGACACTGTGTAGCAGCATGCAACAAATTCAAGAAAAAGCAGTCGCTCTGAGACTTACAGTGTGTGGCACAGAGGATGGTAATATGATAGAAACATAGAAACATTTATTTATTTATTTAAAATTGGTGACCGGGAAAGGCACACTGAGCCGAGGCTCATTTTCAGGTGCAACCTGAGTACAAGGTGTACGCTGTAGAAGGCAGAGAGTACAAATAAGTTCTTGTTACAGACGAATAGTACAGTATAAGGACATTACATAGTGGTACGCAGTAAGTAATAATTGTAGCTAGAACAGATGATTTGAAAAACATCCAGACATTTCATTTCTAAACATAGAAGTTGGCAGCAGATAAGGACCACAAGTCCCATCCAGTCTGCCCATTTTTATGTTGGCTCACGCATGTGCAGCCAACATATTGTGATAGTAGCAGATTTGGAGGTACGGTCACTGTGGGGCGAATGCAGGGCATGCATCAGTAGGTGCATCCCTCATTCATGTATAAGCCAGCAGCAGGGGCCAACACCCTGCATATCTAATGCAGTCACAACATCTGAGAAAAGATCAGCTGCAATGAGAGCGAAGCTTTCATGCAGCGTGACCACTTCACGACTCCCGACATGCAGGCAACATGGCGGCAGTAACTGCCGCCACCGCCTGTCACAATGCTGATGGGGCAGCCCACTCCCCATCGGCATAATTCCCCCTTCCCCATTTCTGCTGTGTGCCGAGGGGGTGCCCAATCCCCCTCGGCATTATGCACCCACCACAGAAACCCTTTTCTTTGCAGACAGGGGCCCCAATCCCCATCGGCTTCAGTCCCCCCCTTTCCCAGTTAGATCTGCGTATGGGGGAGACCACTCCCCATCGGCATGATGTCACCTCCCTTTCTTCTGTGCCGAGGGGGTGCCCAATCCCCCTCAGCTCATGTCCCCCACTTCCCTTACATATGTGCCAACGGGGGTGCCCAATCTCCCGTCGGCTACTGCATCCCCCCCAAGAAAGCACTTGAGTGGCATACTGGGAGCCCACCCCAGCATGCCAAATACCCTGTTAAAAAATAACTGTCCTGTGGTGTTTTCTTTTTTTTACCCTGTGAAAAAAAAATGGTCCCTCGCCTTCTCCCTGCCCCACCTCCCACAACCCGTGCCCACCCTCTTTGCACCCTGCCTCCCATACCCCCCTCACCCCATATTTACCTCTGTAATCTGGCGCAATGATCTTCGGTGTACCGGGAACACGTATGCACTCTTCAAAGCTGACCACAAACTGAGGAAATGCTGGTAAGCTGTATAATGGAATGAATAGGGTTTTTTTCAACTTTGATGCATCTGTCAGGCATTTTTTGGAATTTTGGCACCAAATTTTCAAAATTGTGTTTTTGGGACCCCTCCTCATGAATTCTGTCACTGTCGTGGAGTTATTCAGCCCTGAAAGGTGATTTCACGGTCACTATGCGGAATCACCTTTCAGGACCGATTAACAAAACGACAGTGCCAGTATTCATGAGGTGGGCTCTCAAAAAGCCTATGCTGCAAATTTGGTGGAAACAATCCAAAAAGTGACTGTTTTACAAGCGTGAGTTGCGCAGTTGCTATGCACACTTGTAACTTCATGAATTTGCAATATTTTCATGCCAGATTTTTAACATTGGCATTTTTACACACCTCCTTGTGAGCAGTACAGCTGCAATTTTTCACATCCTGGCCGAAATGTGTTTTCGCACTTCCGGCGCACAATAGCACAGTCGCTGTGGGAAATCAGTGTTTAGGACAGATTACAAACATGACAGTGACACTGTTCATTAGCAGAGGTCCTAAAATGCCTATGTTGAAAATTTGGTGACATTATTCCATAAAATAACTGTGCTATGAGCGTGTGTTGCGCAGTTTGAACACATGCTCGTAAGTTCACGAATTTATAATATTTTCACTCCAGATTTTCAACATTGCCATTGTTCTGCACCTCCTTATGGACAGTACAGCTGTCATTTTTCATATCCAGGCCGAAATGTGTTTTCGCAGTTCCGGCACATATCGTGGTCACTATGGGAAATCCATGTTCGAGAAACATTATGAAGATGACAGTGACACTGTTCATTAGCAGAGGTCCTAAAATGCCTATGTTGAAAATTTGGTGATGAAAGTCTATAAAATGAGTGTTTTATGAGCATGCGTTGTGCAGTTTCCACGCACGTTCATAACTTCGTGAATTTGTAATATTTTCACTCCTGATTTTCAAAATTGGCATTTTTCCACACCTCCTTATGAACAGTACAGCTGTCATTTCACATATCCTGGCCGAAATTTGTTTTCACATGCCTGGCGCAGAATTGCACAGTCGCTCTGCGAAATCAGTTTTCGGGACAGTTTGAGGAAATGACAGTGACATTGTTCATGAGCAGAGGTCTTAAAATGCCTATGTTGAAAATTTGGTGGCGAAAGTCCATTAAATGACTGTGTTGCAAGCGTGCATTGCGCAGTTTCCACGCACCCTTGTAACTTCACAAAGTTGCAATATTTTCATGCCAGATTTTCAACACTGCCATTTTTTCACACCTCCTTATCAACAGTACAGCTGTCATTTTTCACAGGCTGCCCAAAATGCATTTCCGCAGCTGTGGCACACAATGGCGTGGTCACTGTGAGAAATCACCTATTGGGACACATTAACAAAATCACAGCACCACTGTTCATGGGGGAGGTCCCAAAATACCTATGTTGAAAATGTGGCTAAAAAACTCCCACAAATAATTGGGTTACGGACATGTGTTGTGCAGTTTCTATGCATGCTAATGATTCCACCAATTTTTCATTTTTTTCACTCCAGATTTTCAACGTTGCCATTTTTGTACGCCTCCTCATGAACAATTCAGTTGTCATGTTCCACATTCCTGCCCAAAATGTGTTTTTGTCCCTGTGTCACCAAATGGCATACCTGCTGTGCAAAACCACCTTTAGCTTACAAACTGATTGTGCCGTCATGAGGTGGAGTCACAAAAAGCCCATGTTGAAAATTTGGAGTGAAAATAGCAACACACGACTACAGTGTTAGGATTTCCAACTGTAGCACCCCCCCCCCAGAGACTGACAGGCATCAGAGGTGTGACTTGGGATCATCGTCTGTAATGCTCACGCCATTCCACCCCCACCCCCACCCTGCAGCCAGTGACAGGCTTTGTGGTGTGCCTTGCAGTGTTCGGCCACAAAGTTCACCCCATTCTCCTATACTGCACCCACCTCCGCATATTTCCTTATGTAATGGGGTAAGTATAACACCCAAAACCCCCAAAGCACACCACAACACTTGTTTGTGTCTACAGCGTACGGTGAGGTACAATGGCATGAGCATTATAGCTAAAAACCCAAAGACACACCCCAATGCTTGTCAGTCTGTACAGGGTAGTGGTGGGGTTGGCGTCACTTCAATACTTCACTGCCATTCCTATTATGCATCTCTAACTCCAGCACTACCAATGCCAAAGCCAGCAAGACAACATTCCGCATTGACAAATGCTTGTTTTCTGCCTTATGAATGTGCCATAGGCCTTTACTCTGTCAATGGCCTATCTATTCATACTCCTCTGTATTGCTCACTTATGCCTATCCCATGCCTGTCTGAAGCCCTGCACTGTATTATGGAGAAGAGCAAACAATATCCAGTGCACACAAACAGTAGTGGCCTAGGAACAGATTCTGACAGATCCTCCAGATAGATTTTCTGGATGCTGAAGTACTATATCTGACTTTTTTCACCAGACTGCCAATCAAAACATTCTTAGAGCAGCTTATGCATATAAAAGACTTGTCATTGAGGGCAGGTAGAGCCCACACTGCTGTCATCCTAATGGCTGTAGATGCACTGGTGGCAGAAGTTGTGGCCACATGGTAAGATGACAGGCTCTCTGAAGAGCTCCAGGCAGATGGAGCAAATCAACTCCATCTCTAGGCTAATGCAGGAAAGGCTATAGTTGCCTTCTCTATCTGTGCCACCTTTGTGCCATACCACAACATGTAGCAGCAGGATATATTACTTCTGGCAGTTGAGAAATCAAGGGACTTATGCTGCTGTTGAGGGGAGAACCCAGATGACCACAAGTGAGTCTCCTTTTCCTCACAGGGTTCAGGTGGCACAACCACAGTGGGGACACTGGGCAGGTGTTGCAGTTACAGGAGCAGGGTCAGTGGGTGGTGATGCCTCTGCCACTACATGTTGCTGCTCGTGCTGCACTGTGTGGGTGGCTGCTGCTGCAAAACTGAGGGCCGCTTCTGCTGCAGTGCTATGGGGGCTGCTGAATCACCCCTCCTGCTGCCTCATACAGAAACAAAAAGTAAAGTACTCCTAATAAGTCAAAGAATTAAATGAGAATGATAGAAGAATAACAAGCATTTGTCAATGTCGAATGTTTGCTTGCTGGTATTAGCATTAAAAATGCAGGAGTTAGACAGATACAGAGTAGGAATGGCAGTGAAGTACTGAACATCACGCCAAACACACCTCCACCCTCCAGAGATGGACAGGTATTGGGGTATGCATATGTGTTGTCACCCATAACATTCATGTCATTTCTCCTCACACTATCCTGCAGACACTGATAAGTGTTGAGATGTGCCTTAGGGTGTTCGGCTTTACAGTTGCCTCACTCCATAGGGACACATGCTGAAATGGGTGCAATATATAATGGGGTGAACTCTGGGGCCGAAGAGTCCATGGCATACCTTGATGCCTGTGACTGGATGCAGGATGGGGAGGTGGGGGTGGAATGGCATGAGCATTACAGTCGGCAATCCAAAGGCACACCCCTGATGTCTGTCAGTGTAACCCCTAGATGGCGCTATCCCAGGGGCTACTACCCCTGCCTAATTTGCCACTAACAGGTTGAGGGGCCTGGATCCAATGGCGGGTGCCTCCACCCAGAGGTCAGGGTTTGCAATAGTTAAACTAACTTGGTCACAGCCCTCTGGGACACTGCAACCCCCTTTCTTCCCACTAGTGGCCCACACATATATCAGAATTACCTTCACAGTATACACTTACCCCAGGTCTGGTTCCAGCACTGGGACCTCCTGTGAAATGAGATACAGTGCAACAATCACAGTACAGTACTTTAACATAGACAAATACCTCAGGCAGTATAACTTTGCTGAAACAAGCAGCTCTGATTTATTTAGGGGATATAACAAGGACAGGGGGAAATCAGGTTAATTAGCTTATCACCTAATAATCTATTTATGGCTCTGTGCACAGGCTTATCCCTATCAGTTACTGTCCCTGGGTACCCAAGCCCTAGTGGCTAGTCCAAACCGTGGCAGCTGGTAGGGCCCTTTCACACAGAGAAAGGAGAATTAAACAGTCAGCAGTACAGTAATTCCATTTGGATTTAATGTGGCAATTCAACAGGGGCGACCCTGAATTAGTACTCACGACCTCCAAATAAGATAGGGTCCTTCAATGTCAGCAGGGCTCACTTGAGGGTACACAAACCTCTTCACACATCCATATAAAAGAAAGCACTATACCAGGCAGGCTGCATCTGTATCCCATCGCATTACTGCACAATACCCGGAGAACACAGCAGATTCAGTTCCTGACAGACCGAGGCAATTTTCGGACAATTCTCTCCAGTCTTCAGGTGAGCCTGGTTTCTACTCTTCAGAGATCCTTTGATTCTTTCACAGGACGGATTCAGTCCTAACAAGCTGTTACACAAGCTGCAGACCGGAACTCTGGGCCTTACACACGTTTTTGACTAAAACTGCACACTGAAAAGCACAGGGCCTTCCTTCTTCACTGCCAAAGCTCAACTGAAACTCCAACCGACAAAACTGGCACTTCCTTTGAGGTTCCTCCAGTTCTTGACTGGATTGGCTGTCACTCACAATAGACTGCTGCTGTTGGTCCAAAAGGCACTGAAGTCTAAACTACATCTCCCAGAGTCACTGCCCATACAATCCTCTTGTGGCTGGCTCAGATTATGAGTCCAAGTTCTGATTCGTCCCAAGGCACCATTTTAGAGCTAGCTTACCCACACTGATTGGTCCAGTTCAGCAGTTCAAAACTAGAATGGGGAACTAGCAGACACAGTTCTGACTGCAAAGAAAGCAGGTTAGACAAACTGTAATTTCATTATTACCTAAATAATTTCTGGCAAACAGTTACATCTTTCAGATAGGTTCCCTTTGCACTCCTAGTGACTGCAAAAATGAAGTGAATTGGCAGCAGCTCGAGTGGTACTCAGAGAAGCACACAGTCCCCCATACAAACTAATTATGTCTGCAAGCAGACAGCTCTTAAGAGACAGTACCAGAGGCTCTAAAAACACTCACTGATAAATGGCTTAAATGCCAAACACCATTCAGGCTTGGAGCATTCAAGCAAGCTCCTGGAAGTCTTTTGGGAACCCCCATTTGCAGGGGGGTTACATCAGTCTGTAAAAGGTGGGACATTATGGTTAGAAACCATAATGCCCAGGCATTTCTTGGTATTTGCAGTACAAATGTTCAACATGGCCAGCTAGCACCCTAGATTGCAGCTGTCTCAGCCTCCTCCCCCTCAGTTCCCCCCCCCGCTTGTCCCAGCCCCTGCTCCCCGACTCTTTCTCTTGCTTTATCCCACTCCTCCTCAAAGCTATTGACTGTCCTACATGTTACCACCCCCTCTGGCAGGGCAGTCCAACTAGACACCACCCTCTCAGAGAAGTAGTGCCTCCTCATTTCCCTCTTGAAATGCCCCCTTCCAACCTTAGTCCATGCCCCCTCATCTCTCTTCCACTCCTCAGCTTAAACACCCCCTCAGTGCTAGGTTTATTTACCCCTCAGGTAGTTAAACGCTTCAATCATATCCCCATCCCTCCTCTCCTTCACGGTGTGTACATGTTCAGCTCCTTCAGCCTAACTTCATATTCCTTTCCTTCCATCCCTTTAACATTTTTGTTGCCTCCTGCTGCACCCTCCAGTAACTTTATATCTCTCCTCAGGTATAGCCTCCAGTATTGCACACAGTACTGTAGGTGTGGTGTGACCAATGATCTGTAGAGAGGTAGAATCACATCCCTGTGTCTGGATGAGAACCTCCTTGCGATGCATCCCAGCATCCTGTTTGCCTTTGCTGCTGCTTTCCTGCACTGGGCCGAGTTGTTCATGCTCCCAATTACCAACACCCCTAGGTCCTTCTCCTCCTCTGTGATCCCCAACCAATAGTCCCTCTTCTGGTTCATAGCCCTGAAGTGCATCACCTTACATTTCTTTGCACTGAATCCTAGCTGCCACTCCACTGACCATGTCTGTAGTTTGGTTAGAGCCCCCTGCAGTTTTTCCCATCCATCCTCTTTGTCCACCACTGCACCCAATTTGGTATAATGTGCGAACAGACTAACCCTGCTCCCCAGTCCATGTGCTATATCAGAGATAAAGAGCCCAAATAGCACTGGGCCCAGCAATGACCCCTGTGGTACCCCGCTTGTCACTGCTCTTGGTGCCGAGAGCTACCCCACCACCACCACCCTCTGCACCATCCCCTGTAACCAGTTCTCTATCCATTTAGTCAGACCACCTTCCACCATACCTCTCAACCTCTCAGCACTGAAAATCATAGCACTGGCCTTCAAAAATCATAGCAAAGGATCAGAATGTGGAGCACTTTCTTATTTGAAACAATATTTTGTCTACAGATAGTGGACCCCATATAGTAAGTGATAAGGAATGTTTCTATCAGCTTAGTTCTATGAATTAATAGTTTGTGTGTCCAGAAATAGCTCTAACATTATGAGGAACATCAGTAAAGTTGTGAGGAGCAAGGGTAAATCTGAGTGTGAAAATCATAGCGCTATGCCAAATTCATAGCAGTTGAGAGGTATGCCTTCCACCCATACCCCTCCTTCTCTTCACTCTTCTCCTCCTTGGCCTGTGTCCCTCCTCCCGGTAGTCTGCACCCTTTCTCCTCCTTATTCTTACCGGGTGGTGGTGTCTTCTGTATTACACTCAGAAAACTCTGTCCACCCCCTCCCAGGGTTACTACGCCTCCGCCTTTACCTATATCTTCGGGGATGAGCTCATTAGGCTCCCCTGTCTGTACCTTTCTACCAATCTCAGTCTTTTGGCCACCCCCACACTAGTATAAATCCATCTTAGTAGAGATATAGCCCTCTAATCCTGCCTTTAATACTCCCCTTCCTTTTCTGTTAAAGTGTACCCTGTTCCCCGTGTACAAGTCACTATTCCCACCGGACCATACCGCAGTTAGTCACTAACCCATAATTTTTGGTGTGGCACCAATCCCTCAGCCACTAGTTGAACTCCTCAAGCCTACCCTTCCTCCCCATGCTTGCACATGGTACAAGCAGTACCTCTGAGAATGCCACTGACTCCCTCACTCCCCCTCACACTGCCTGCCCAACTGCTCGAACCTCCCCTTCACTACTTCCACAGTCCCCCCCGCCAAGTCGTATGTACCCACATGTAACACTAAATGAGGTTTCTTCCTCCCCCTCACTGCACACTTGAGCAGTGCTTGCCCTGCCCCTCCTGCAGTCAACCTGGGGATAGCTTCAACCCAAATATGGCTGTGTCTTTCCCCTCTTCTGCCCCATCTCACCCCTTTCAGTATGGAATCCCCCAGGACGAGTACGCCCCCATCCCTTACCCCTTTCCCTTCTAATGCCTCTTTCACCATCTCAGTATTCATTCTTCCCTGCCCCCTACCCTCACCAGCTGCTCCCTCTGTAACTTCTGTATCTGTACCCCCTACTTCCACCTCACCCCTTTTCTCTGCATTATTTTTCCCATCCCCCTTGAACCCCTTCCCAGCCTGACTACTTTCTACTATCCTATCCCCACTGTTGTTGATTTAGAGCCCCCATTCCCTTCTACCCCGATAGTGATGCCCCTCCTATCCTTCCCTCTTCCCGTAGCCTCTCCTCCAGTCACCACCCCTTCCTTCCTTCCTTACTAGCCCCCTTCTACCCTTTCGCCCTGCTATTTCTTCCCTACCTGTTGCCATCCTCTCATGCCCCGCTTGTCCCCCCTTTAGTATGATACTGCCTTCCTCTCCCATAGCAGAGATTCGAATCTATTCCTAGTTGATACCCTCTTACATCTCTCTCCCATCGGTTCCCTCCTACTTGTTCCCTCCATGCCACCCCTGGTCCCATCCCTGGTCCCTCCCTACCCGCAGCCATCTGCTTTCTCCCCCCTGCTACTCCTTGTGGTCTCTTCCTCCCCATCAGGAGGCCCACCCTCACCTCGGCACCCCTTCCTTCTCCTCTCTTTTCTGATAGTGCCACTGATACTGAGGTGGAGTTCACTCCCTAGTTGTTCTTCCTCTGTCCCCCTTTGCCATCCCCTATTCCCCCCCCAGCCAGAATGCCTACCATACTCATCTGTCCTGCCACTTAGACTCCTCCCTAACCTCCATAGTTCCTCCCTCAAACTAGCCAGTCATCTACAGACCATACACCCCCCCCCATCCTCTAAGCCCAGCCCAGGATCATGGCGGACCCACACCCTGTACACCCCACCACCCTTCCGAAGACGCCCACCCTATTGACATGTGGCACCTGCCCCAATTTGGCCCCAATCTTATGTTACGGGCTCTTACTCCCAGATTCTGTACCCTACTATAACTGTTAGGCCCCTATTTACTCAAATTCCTGCCCCCCCCAACACTAGTTCCCCTACTGCCCCCTTGCAGACTGGGTTAATTCAGTCTCAAATCTCATCCATTAGATACAGTATTAGTGTAGCAATCCTAAAGCCTCCTTGTCCATTTTTCACCCCTCAGCTACCATACTTTTTGTTCTCAGCTCTCATATAGTTTCACTTAGCCCAGTTAGGAATCCTATTGCACTCCAAGTATCACTCCGCTCAGTTAGAGAAATAAACAGAACAAATAAATATATATTATTACAGCAATCATAACAAGATAGCTCGGTATTTAGCTCAGTTAGAGAAATAAACAGAACAACTAAATCTGTATTATTACACCAATCCTAAAAGTATCCAATCATTGCTTTGTCTCCACTCCAGAGATCTTGCTATAATATAGGACCACAGATGACAATGGAAGTGGAGGGTGGGCAACTTAAAGTCCCGGCAAAGCTCCATTGAGTTTGCTCACTCCCCCTCTCTCACTCACTCGTTCTATTTCTCCGATGCTGCAGGCTGCCATTTTGTACTGGGGTCCTGCTTGCATTGGCGCCTTTTTCTGCCCACAGAGAAATCCACAACAGTCCTGACAGAACTCCATTGAGCTCACTCACTTCCCCTTTCTCTCTCACTCGCTCTGTTTCTCCCAGCGCTGCAGGCTGCCCATTTGTACTGGGCTCCTGCCTGTGTTGGCACCTTTTTCTGCCCACAGAGAAATCCGCAGCAGTCCTGACAGAGCTCGATTAAGCTCATTAACTCCCCCTCTCTCACTAGCTTGTTCCGCTTTCTCCTGGCGCTGCAGGCAGCCCTTTGTACTGGGATCCTGCCTGCATTGGCACCTTTCTGCCTACAAAGAAGTTCACGAGCTGTCCTGACAGAGCCTGCTGAGGTCACTCACTCCCTCTCTCTCCGCCTCATTTCTTCTGTTCTCCTGCAGGCTGCCTTTGTACTGGGCTCCTGCCTGTGTTGGCACCTTTTACTCCCCAAAAAGAAATCTGCAGCAGTCCCGACAGAGCTCCATTGAGCATACTCACTCCCACTCTCTCACTCACTTGTTCTGTTTCTCCTGGCGCTGCAGGCTGCGCTTTTGTACTGGGCTCCTGCTTCCATTGGCGCTTTTTTCCGCCCACTTAGGAATCCGCAGCAGTCATGATAGAGTTCCGTTGAGCTTGCTCACTCCCCCTCTCTCACTCGCTCGTTCCATTTCTCCTGGCACTGCAGGCTGCTCTTTTGTACTGGGCATCTGCCTGCATTGACGCCTTTTCCTGCTCACAAAGAAATCCACAGCAGTCCAGACAGAGCTCCATTTAGCTCGATCACTCCCCCACCCTCACTCGCTCGTTTTGTTTCTCCTGGCGCTGCTGGCTGCCCTTTTGTATTGGGCTCCTGCCTGTGTTGGTGCCTTTTTCTGCCCACAAAGAAACCTGCAGCAGTCCTGACAGAGCTCATGTTGAGCTCGCTCACTCCCTTTCTCTCACTCGCTCATTCTTAATCTGTCCCAAACACTGATTTCCCAAAGCGACCGAGCTATTCTGCGCCGGAAGTGCAAAAATGCATTTTGGCCAGGATGTGAAAAATGGCATCTGTACTATTTATAAGGAGATGTGAAAAAATGCCAGTGGTGAAAATCTGGCATGAAAATATTACAAATTTGCAAAGTTACAAGGGTGCGTGGAAACTGCGCAATGCACACTTGTAACACAGTAATTTTATAGACTTTCATCATCAAATTTTCAACATAGACATTTTAGGACCTCTGCTCATGAATAGTGTCACTGTGATTTTCTTTATGTGTCCCAAACACTGATTTCCTACAGCGACCGTGCTATTCGGCGCTGGTATGGTGAAAACACATTTCGGCCAGGATGTGAAAAATGACAGCTGTACTGTTCATAATGAGGTGCAGAAAAATGCCAATGTTGAAAATCTGGAGTGAAAATATTGCAAATTCGCGAAGTTACGAGCATGCGTAGCAACTGCGCCATGCACACTCGGGAAATAGGCATGTCTTGGATTTTTTCCACCAAATTTGCAACATAGGCTTTTTGAGAGCCCACCTCATGAACACTGACACTGTCGTTGCATTAATCCATCCCGAAAGGTGATTCCGTGCAGTGACTGCAAAATCACCTTTTGGGACCGATTAATGCCATAACAGTGGCTGAATTCATGAGGAGGGGTCCCAATAACCCCATCTAGAAACTTTGGTGCCAAAATTCAAAAAAATGCCTGAGATATGTACCAAAGTTGAAAAAAACCCTTATTTATGCCATTATACAGCTTACCGCATTTCTTCAGTTCGGGTCGGCTTTGAAGAGTGCAGACATGTTCCCGGTCCACCGAACATTGTTGCACTGGACTCTGGAGGTAAGTATGGGGTGAGGGGGGTGTGGGGAGGCAGGGTGCGCAGAGGGTGGGCGCGGGTTGGAGGAGGGGCCGCAGGACTCGACGAGGGACCGTTTTCTTGTTTACAGGGTTAAGAAAAAAAAATTGCAGAATGGTTTTTCTTTTTACAGCGGCATTTGGCACGCTGGGGTGGGCTCCCAGCATGCCACCTGAGTGTTTTTTTGGTTGGGGCCTAGCTGATGGGGGATTGGGCACCCCCGTCGGCACATACGGGAGTAGGGGAAGAGCCAAGGGGGATTTGGGCACCCCCCTTGGTAGATTCCACATTGGGGGGGATACATTATACCGATGGAGAGTGGGCTCCCCCATTGGCAAATTCAATTGGGAAGGGGGGACTGAAACCGACGGGAATGGGCACCCCGTCGGCAAAGAAAGACGGGGGGATGCATGATGCTGAGGGGGATTGGGCACCCCCTCAGCATACAAAAGAAACTTAGGTGGTGAGGACATTATGCTGACAGAGACTGGGCTCCCCATCAACAAACTGGGTCGGGGGCATGCAAGGTACCACCCTGCAATAACAGGTCGCTCCCTCAGTGCAGCGGAATGGCTGACGCTGCAATGACAAGGCGGCCCTGATTGCAGTGGCAAAACCTTTCATAGGTGGCACGCTGAAGCTGAACTAGTGTCAGCAGCAGCATGCCACCGTGATTGGGGAAAGCGGCCAAGCCTCAAAAGGCACCGGGCAGATTGTCACAACAGTGCTGCAACTCCACTAATCTGCTTTGCAGCAAGTTGTTTGCGACATGTTTCTTGCGCATGCGCGCAAGCAAACATAAAAAATAAGCTCTTTTGAGTACTGAAGAATGAGGAGTGACATCTCTCCATGTTGATCTGAAAGTTGTCACCAGTCTGCTGTCTCCTCCACTGACTAACTCATGTTGCAAAGGCAGAAGGAAGCAAACTCATTGTATAGAAATGTACCATGTGACCTGAAGACGCTGTTCCATGTGACCCTAAGGCACTGTTGTTTGCCAGTCGCCTCATTTTAAGAAACTTCACCCAAACGTACCCTTAAGGGTGAAGTTGCCAGGCAAAATTAAAAAAGGAGAATTTCCTAGTATATGGGAAAAACTTTGCAAACTCATCTATGAAGGCAAATTTGGTAAGTTCGCCTTAAAAATTCAGCAGTGAATTTAAACTTCACAACATCTCTAGTGAAATCACAGGCAGAGCCACCACAAAGTGTTAGCATACATCCGGGCACTGACAGTGTCTCACAGTGGTGTAGTGTGCACATCACTGCATGGCCGACCCATGCACGACTACCATGGCAGATCACCAGCCTCCAAAGTGTCCCTAGGCAAGTGATGGATAACAGGTAAGTTCATGACAAAGTCAGTGATGGGGCTAGGCATGCTGACAGGTGAAGGATGGACAGGAGGGAGGCATCACAGAAAAACCTATATAGAAAAAAATACCTAATCTAACAAAAATGTGCTTCATTGACTGTAAATGGGACAATAGAAAAGAATGAAACACTTGCAGATTTCCAGGTAAAATGCTCAGCACTGATATAGCTCCGTACTGTGCCCCAACACTTTCTCACTATGCAGCAGCTCATCTGTAAATTATACTTACAGTTGTTTCTCATGCCTGTTAATTGGTGGAAGGCTGCAAGCCTGCAACAGAAGCTGTCAGAGTGTGATGCATGTCTGTTATCCTTGTGCTGTTTTTTTAACACTTTTTCATTTTGGCTCACATTAAAGGATCTCTTGACTTGTTAACAGTGGGAGGCTTTGTCTGTCACATATTTACAGAAATGTTTATTAAGAAAAAAGTTGCAGTCTGTCTCTAGCTGAAAGCTTAATTTCTAAAATATTAAAATATTTTAATAAGGTTACATCTTTTGCTAGGGCTTCGACACATTAAAGCAACTTGGCTTGTTAAAATCTGACTACCTTTTATTTTGTATTGGCAGAGATCATATTTTATTTCGAGGCTGACCCACAACACCTTGACCCCCCCGCCTTCCTCCCTGTACTTCCATTGCTTTGATGTTTTCCTTAACATAAAGCACCACTCAACCACATTTCCTTCCTACCCTGTCCCTTCTAAACATTGTGTAGCCAGGTAAGACTGTTTCCCTGTCATGGCTGCTTGTCCATCATGTTTTGGTGATGGCCACAACAACCAGGCCTGCCTCAACCATGGTGGCCTACAGGTCTGGTAGCTAATGTCCCAGACTTCCGGCATTGGCACACATGACTGTCCAGATTGTGTTAGTCCTACTCTTGTCCCTTCTAATGTTGTCTAGTTGTTCCCCCTTCTCCTTTGCATACTGACTGCTTCTCTTCCCCTGTTCCTCCCATGCTGATCCCTTGCTCCCTTGGTTGTCCTTCATTTTTGTGGAAATCTTTTCCCCCAGAACTTCTCCACCCTCCATCACAGCCTGGGGGGGCAGTTTTTGCCACTCCTTTCCCTTCCACCCCCCGTCTTGGTAAGTTTGAATGCCTGTCAAAATAACACTTATACCATCTACTGAGGACTGCCGCTGCCATAAATCACTGTTTTTTGCTGTTGTCTTGTAGCACCCCTCACCAGCATCCAATTGCTATCCCCATCTGTATTATCTTTCCCTGGTATCTAGTAGCGCCCCTCACCCTCTGATTGCCATCCTCTCATGTATTATCTTTCCTGGGTGTCTAATGGTTCCCCCCACCTCTGATTGCAATCACTGTAATATATTTCTCTTTCCCTGGTGTCTAGTGGCACCCCCACTCTCCAATTGTATATGGATGCAGTACTGTCAATATATGAGGATCGTCCAGATTTTGAGGCCAACCAGCTGTAGTTTGAACCCGGGCCCAACGCGCCTTCTTGTAGGGTATGTGGAAGAAATCAGCCTGGTCCTAGCCAAGATAGTCTGGAGATCATTGGAGGGGGGGTCTTTCCAGACCTCCTAAAGGAAGTGGTTGTTTGGCCCCTCCTTAAAAAGCCCTCCCTTGACCCGGACTGTCTGGCTAACTATAGACCTGTCTCTAACCTACCCTTTGTGGGTAAGGTTATTGAGAAGGTGGTTGCACTACAGCTGGATGATCATTTGTCCAGCCACAATGTCTATGATTCACTTCAGTCAGGATTTAGGAAGAAACACAGTACCGAGATAGCCCTTGTTCAGGTACTAAATGACTTCCTAATAGCGAGAGATTGGAGGACTCATTCTGTTTTGGTCTTCCTTGATCTCTCTGCAGCATTTGACACTGCGCACCTGCGGTTCATCTGTGGACTGCCTGGTATGGTCCTCAGATGGTTTCGATCTTTCCTAGAGGGTAGGACTCAGAGAGAGGTGTCTGGGATTTATTCCTCAGCCCACTCTCCCTATCCTGCGGGTACCGCAGGATTCCATCCTGTCACCCATGTTGTTCGCAGTGTATATGCTGACATTGGGAGAGATCATTAGGTGATACGGTCCCAGTTTTCACTGCTGTGCAGATGGTACTCAGCTGTACATGTTCTTTGTGCCCAGACAGGATGTGATCCTCTCAGTATTTAACAACTGTCTATCTGAGATCCAGACCAGGACAAGATGAGTGCCAGCTGGCTGCAGTAGAACCCAGCTAAAACAGAGGTGCTGGTTGTGGACCCATATCGTCAGAAGGCGGGTTTGTTGGCAGGACAACCCTCTGTGCTTTGGCTTGGGATTGTTCAGCTGACTACCTCAGATCGGGTGTGGAATCTGGGCATTATTTTTGATGACGGCTTGACCCTTAAATCTCATGTGTCGACTGTTATCAAGACCTCTTTTTACCATCCGAGGAATATTGGCCAGGTGAAGCATCTGGTTCCTCCCAATGATCTTCCAATGTTGGTCCAAGCCTTCATAACCTCCCTCCTCGACTACTGCAATGCCCTCTACCTAGGGCTACAGGAGTCAATATCCAACCCCTACAGCTGGTGCAAAATGTGGCAGCTAGGCTATTGACTGGTACATTCAGGGCCAGTCATATAATGCCTGTGCTCCGCGGACTGCACTGGCTGCCAGTACAGTGGTGGATCACCTCCAAGGTCGGGTGACTGACCTATAAAGCCCTATACAACCAGGGACCTTGTCACTTGCAAGATCTCCTTCACCCTTACTGCCCTTCTCCGTCCTCTCTGATCCACCAATGGGGGATTGCTAGAGATTCCTAGGGTCTGTTTAAAGACATCTGGAGCCTGGTCCTTTGCTTTTGTGACCCTGACCCTGTGGACTTCTCTTCCTCGTCGGGTACGAGAGTGCCTGACTGTCCAGAGTTTTTAAACAGCACTTAAAACGTATTTATTTAGCCTAGCATATCCAGATTCTTTTTAGATTAGTTGATCTGATATTTATGGAGCTGCAGTTTTATAGATTTTAAATATGTTTTGATTTGTTATGAGTGTTTATTTCTGTTATGTTTGTTTTAGTTAATGTACAAGTGCTTTGGTTTTTAGAAAGGTGCTTTTTATAAATAAAATAGGATTTGATTTGATGCTAGGGTTGAGATATCGTTTGGCTCTAAACCCACATTTTGACAGCTTATAGCTCAGCTGTCATAGGACCTAGCATTTTGAAGATTGGCATGAACTGTCTCGGTCATACAGGCCACGTGTACTGTATGCCTATTTTCAAAACAATAGGTTAAGCAGTTTTTAACACAATTTTAAGAATTCTTTTCAATCAGAAAATGACACAAATTCACCAATTTAAATCCTAAACTTTCTGGTTCATTAGATACAGGCCCAAAATTGGGGCTTTTATTTGTTTTGCAATAAAAAAGTCCAACTTTAAAAGTTATATGTTTAAAAACCAGTAAAGCACTGCATGTGCCAGAAAATAATAGCTGAACAAAAAGGTATTTTTCAATTATTCATTCACCTATCTGGACTGAGTAGTATGGTATGGGCTGCATGCCCATTGGCTCACGCGTGAACCACTGGGCGGTAGCCTTACGAGCTGTCAGTCGGCGGGTGGCAGGGTGGCATGCGGTGGTGTGCCGCCCCGCGCTGACCGGGGGGGGGGTGGGGCTATGGGCGGTGGGGAGGGGTACACTAGACCACCAGGGTAATAGGACTATTTTATGATTTACAGATGCCCGTGATCAGGCAGCAATGGGTCCACTGGACCACCAGGGATATTGGACGGGGGTTACTACAATCATGCCCGCGATCTGGCACATAGTGGTCCACTGGACCACCAGGGATATTGGAGGGGGGGATTATTCTTGTAGACAAATGCCCATGATCGGGCACATAGCGGTCCACTGGAACCCCAGGGATACTGGAGGGGATTTAGCTACACAGATGCCCGTGATGAGGCATGGGGGGGTGCTGCCAGGTGCGGCTGGAACTCAGGTGGCCACCCACAGGTGGCAGCTGCCGTGTTGCGCCCTGCAATGCGGCAGCTCACCTGTGGGTGGCCATCATTTGTTCCTTTTATTTTTGGCTTAACTTTGTGCAGGCGCAGGTAGGGGTTGCGCATACATGACTCTGCACATCCTGGGCTGAATATGGGGCTCTGCAGGTTATGCATGGGCACGACCCACCCCCACCTGTGCCTGAATACATTACTGATGTGCTCTGGCCCATCGGGATTTGTGCTGCGCACTTTTCCCTTTTGAATATCGCGCAGGGGTGCATCAGTGGGTTGTGAATGGTGCAACACTGTTGCGCCATGTGCAACCCTTTTGAATATCTGGGCCAGTGTGTCCAATTCTGGTATGAAGTGCATCTTACTATTAAAAAATATGTTTTGTAGCAACCAGGTGCCAAACCCTGGTCGTCTGCATGAGCATAATCAGCAGGAGGAGTAAAGGGGACCAGTCCACCTCATGTTTTTAGGCCCTGTAAAATGGCCAGTGGCACTGGCACCATCATAAAAGGTTCAGTTGTGTCATGCCCCCCAACATTTTAGCTGTGGTTGTACCCATGGTTGCTTGCTTACAACCCCCTCCATGCAAATTGCGAAACAACCCCACTGTCTAGCACCAATACTACTTCCTCCCTCCCCCATTGCCCTCCAGTACCTACTTTTTACACGCAGTCCTACAGTGAACAATCAGCACAGCCCTCCTTCCACCGAGATGTGGCAAAACTGCTTTCTGTCAGTCCAATAACCCCTATGGAGGGATGCCTTTCCTATCTTCTTCTTTTTCCTACTGAAATCTGTTGTGCAGCAGTATCTTCCCATACTATACTTTACCTTTTTCTGCCCCTGGCGTAGGTTGGCCATCTACATCAGTCTTTTCTATTTTCTCACTAAATCTTTTTTCCTGCTACTTTTATTTCTTGTTTCTGTAAAAATCCCTCACCAAGAACGCCCCAAAATAATGCACCAGGCTAAGGCCATCTTGCAAGAATGAAATAAGTGCATTTATGGCATTAAATGCCAAAGATATAAAGTGCTGGTTGAATAAAGTGCATTCTTTGAAATAAAGTGCATAGAGCGCATTGTGTGCCATATTCTGAATTTAAAGTGCTCCAGTGCTTAATTAAGTTAATGCTTATGCCATTTTTATGTATATGGTTCAGGAATGTTTACAAATGTTTAAAATGGCAGTTAAATACAAAATAATGTCCACTCCGTTAGGTGGAATATGAGTATAATGAAGCGGCATTATGCTTATGTTTTTTGAATTATTTTGCTGCCGTTCGGTATTATGTAAATAATTACTGATGCCCCTGTATTACTAGGACTCCTAGCTGCTGGCTTTGTATAAAATATGCTGTAGAGTTGTGCCAACTAGCCATGGAGGAGTCCATGGCATGTGTGCAGCCAGTCCAGGCTGCTAGAGAGGCAGGCTTCCCCAAGAAATCTGTGCGCTCTAATAAGCAAGCACTTGAAAATAGAAAGGGACTATGATTTCCCTGGACATAAAAGCTACAGCCCAGTATCAAAAGAAATAAAAAGGGGCTTACTGAAGCTATGCAGCGCCCCCAAAGCAGAACGGCTAGATAATGATTGTCTAGCAGTCTGCCGCTCTGCTACAACTTAAAAAACAAATGATTTAAAGGGACAGGAACATCCCTATGTATGTGGAAATGCTATACCCTTAGAGTAGCCCTCAGAACAAGGAGAGGGCTGCAAGATAAACTAAACACAATAAAGAAATTAAACAAATTAAAGAATAAAGAGACACTGCAGGTCTCTAAAGGAGCCCCCATTATGTATAGAGCCCTGTGATATAAATTAAAGGGTTAGTGTCCATATACTATAACAATACAGCACATGTATAACTACAATAAATGTTTGTACTGTTTGCATACATAGAGAATAAGGGACTTCCCATAAGTAAAACCTTAATATGTAATAGAGGAGGAGTTTCCCTATTTAGGGACCATTCTAGAACTAATTGGAAGTTATGGGAGGGATTTTCCCTATATATGACCTCCTCAAACACCAAGAATCAGATTAGCTAACCAGCCAGTCTCACTTACCTGACGTTAAGGTAAGAGAAGGACCTGTACCTGAAACAAGGAATTTATCTTGAGCAGCAGGAAAGCTGATGATTGAATTTTGAGATACCTGAAGTAAGGTGAAAGAGCATTGTGCTACTGTTTATTTTTCTAGTTCTGTATATCTGCTTAAGTTTATTTATTACTTTTACTTTTGTACAAAAATAAAATACACTGTGGGTGTGTTGTATCCTGTTTACTGTGTCCCGTGTTATCCTTTCATAGCCATGTACCTCCGACTCTAGGATATTTTTTTTTTCTTGTTCACCACCATCCCATGCTGATCATGAACCTGTAAAAAAATATATAGAACAACAAACCCCTCACCTCACCCATCCTTCTCAGTCCATACAGTTTACACCGTCCCTTGGTGGGCAACTGGCATGGCCCTTCCTCCACCTTAACCATGTCCCATCTTGTGCACTGGCATCCCCTGCTTATCATAAACCTGCAAAAGAAAACACTTTCATCTAACTTCTAGCATTAATGCAACCCTCTTCCCCAGCTTAGCCGGTAGCTGTCTTCTGCTTCAGGCTCATGCCACCAACTGTTAACCTAAAAGAAAAAAAAATGCTTAAAAAAGCTAAAATTGTGGGGGGATTAGCTTCTGAATGGGACAGACACTCTTCAATAAAGCTCTTGAGAGAGTTATTCATTTACAAAAATGACTCACTGTTTATACAAATTATTTAACCTTGAACATATCCTACAATAAAATGAACATTTTGTTACAAGATGGGAAGGTTGTGTGGTGCTGCTCCACCTGTGGACTTTTTTATACCAAAGAAACAGCAGAAGAATGGGAGGCCTCTGCACCATGAGGTGACAAGGCTCAGATGGAACTTCCAGCAGAGATGTAACTCTTCATATAGCTATAAGCCTCATGGACCACAAGCTTAATAATTTAACCCCCCAACTCTCCAAACTAGAAACACATGTGGATGCCATTGAACAGATGATGCAAAGAGATGAAATGTCATCCCTGAAAACTTAGGATGCAATAGCAACCCTTGTCAAGGAGAGCACACATTTAAGACACTGGCTAGAAACTCTGAAGAACCAGTTCCAGGACTGCAGTCTCCAGGTTAGTGGGGCTCCCAGAAACAGCAGAAGGAGAGGATACCCTAGGATTTGCTATCCCGTTGCTTCCCACCCTTCTTGGATTTATGGATGGTGATCCAGCGTTCTCACTGGAGAAAGTCTATAGGCTTATCCTAAGGTGAGTACCAGGGGTCTCTTCAGCAGCTCCCTGGACCTTCATCATTGTGTGTATAGAATAGGGGACATTGTCAGAGCCTTAGTGTTGGCATTGATGAAGTGGAGCTTAATATATGGTGAAGCCAGCATCTCCCTATTGCTCAGCCTTTCTTATAGCGCCCTGTGCTGATGCAAAACATTAGGATATGCAGCTTCCTATGCACGTTTGAGATCCAATACCAGCTTCTTCTGCCTGCCTGAGGGTGGTATCAAAAGGACACATTTACCTATACAATGAGTCACCACAGGAGGTAGGCAAGTTACTACCAAAAACAGAAGCTGAACTGAACCCAGCAGAAGGTGCCAAGTCATATGGGTCAGAGGAGTCTTGACCATACAGAACGATGGTTATGTGTGGTGAATTCTTACACTGCTGTAGTTACTGCTGTTTTTTCTTTAATAGTTGGACTCAAGCAAGTTTACAGTTACTAATGTTCCACTATACAGTTTGGTATTGTTACTTGCTGGCTAGTCTGAGCATGGTGGATTGGGGGAAGGGAGGTAGAGATGTGGAGGGGGTGTGGGGAACAGCATTGCAGCACGGAGGTGTGCTTTAATCATAGGCAGAATGCCAGGATTCATGTCAGACGAGAGATGCTACAAGGAGATGCTACAAGGAGATGGATGGAGCAATCGGGGGCCTGCTGAGACCATGTGAAATCTGGCATGGGGAGAAGGAACATCCAGAAGGAAGTTTATTTATTTTTATTACTTTATTTGTTGCTTATTTTCAGCAACCTGGTAAAACAAACAGTTGTTCTTCTAGAGAGGGGGGGCTGTGATGTGTTAATTAGATGATACCGGTTTGGGCTTTAAAAAGAGTAAAGGGCCTGATACTAAAAAGGGCTGAGGGAACCAAACAGGACCGATTGACTCTCTCGTGAGAGTCGGATAGGCCCAACCTTCCCTCCCCGTGCTTATCGACCTTTATAGGGGATGTGCTGGATCAGAATTGGTGGTTCATATCCGTTGGTGCAACCTCATCACTGATTGATCATTTCCAACAAAATCAAAGAGAGGACAAGGGTTTGTTAATACCATGGTTAATCCTAGTAACGGGGAACTTCCCAGGGGATGGGGCAGGCAGGATGGGGGGGCGATCTGGAAGGGTGCTAGGGGGTCAGGAGGGGGCCTGGGAAGGGTGGTAGGCTGCAACAACTGTGGGGCCGATGTCTTTCTAGGGATCACATGGAGAGCAGGGGAATGCCTGGTGTGTAGGCAACTTAAGCAGCTTGAGGAAGAGATTGGGGGTTAAGGGCAGAGATAAGACAAGGGAAGGGGTACAGATTGGTGGATCAGTTTAGGAATGAGGGCACAAGAGAGTACCCCAGAAGTTTGCAGGCGACCCAGGCCAAGGGAGGTGAGATGAGATAGGGTATATGGACCCATATTGCCACCTCAGGAACCACTGGGTACAGATGAAGAGGGCTGGAGGAGGCTAGGGAACAGGGGCGAGGGAGGCCCTGGAGCAGGTAGCAAATGTGGGCCTCTCAGTAGAAGTCCAGGGAGGGCTCAAAGAATGGGGGAGGTGACACACAACAGGTTCTCAGAGCTGCCTACAGTGGTGGAGATGAAGAGGAAGGACCTCATAGATGAGGCTGTTAAGGAAGTAGCCACTCACAACCAGGAAGGCATAGGTAGGGAGACTAAAGGGGGCAGGGCTTCAAGAGGGATGGCTAAAGGTGCAAGAGTGAGGAGACTGGACAGAGGGACAGTAGTTAAGGAGAGGGAGGAGGGGAGGTATGAGGAGACTAGGGGAAGGATGCCCCAGGAGGAAGGGGCAGGAGGTGCTATGGGGAGAAGGGTGGTGAAAGCAGAGGAGAATGGGGAAGAGGAGGGCAGGACAGAGACAGGGGAGGAAGACGGAACAGTGGTAATGCAGTTGGGATCCAAAGACCTGGAAGGACGGGAAAAAGAATGGACAATGCGAGCAGAAAAAGGAGCCAAGGATGAGATCCTAGTACTGTGGGATTCAATTCTGAAGGGGCTAAGATGGGGAAGCAAGAGGGAGAGACATAGTTGTATATGGGTGGAGGCCATGCAAGGTATGACAGCGGAAAGGGTGGGGCAATCCGTTCTGAAGTATGTGAGGAGGGGGAGAGAGAAACCTCACCTAGTTCTTCACTTGGGTACTAATGACCTGGCAGGTAATGGGGTAGATGTAGTCCAGAGGAGGGCTGAGGAGCTGGGGTGGATTTACGAGGAGGTAGGGAGATCAGTTATCTTCTCATAGGTGCTTCCTGAACCCAGGGTGAGCACAGCTAGGAAGCTGAGGATAGAGGAATTTAATGTATGGCTAAGGGAATGGTGTCCATCCAAAGAGTATGGGCTGGTGGGGGAATGGAAGAGGACATGGGAGGGCAAGGACTATACTCCAAGGATTGTCTTCATTTAAGTGGGGAGAGAAGGAGAGTCTTGAAGCATAAACTGGAAGAGTACTTGGTGAATAGTGGGAATTTAAACTAGTACTGTGGGGTGGCAAGTGCCAGGAGTCTGGAGAGATCTGCAGGCAGGGAAGCCAAATGTGCTTACCCCCCCATGCTGGTAGTAGAGGATTAGGAAAGAGTTCCGAAGGTGATGCTAAAAATGGAGAGCAAGCGGGGACAGGAGGGAAGGATGAGGAGTGAAGGGTGGTAACCTTGAACGCCAAGAGTCTAGGGAACAAAACAGCAAAGTTACAGGCTCTCATGGCAGTTGGAGAGGTGGATATGGCAGCCATAACTGAGATGTGGGCCACCCATTACCATGACTGGGACCTGGCAGTGCCAGGTTATAGGATATTTCGGAGGACAGGATGAAAGAGAAAGGTGGGGAGGTGGCACTGTATATGAGAGAGGGTCTGAAGTGTGTCAGGGAGGACGGGGGGGTGGGCAACCCAGTCATTATGGGTACAACTCCAGGACTCCAAGAGAAGGACCCTCAGGATGAGAGTGGTGTACAGGCCACCCTCTCAGACTTAGGAGTTAGACAGAGTCCTGGCAGGACAGATCAGAAAGACCTGCAAAAAGGGCAGTATGGTGATTGTGGGGGACTTCAACCTCCCAGGAGTGGATTGAGGCACCCCAGCCACCACAAGTAGGAGGGAGAAGATACTTCTGGATGCCTTCCAGGACAGGTTCCTACAACAGGTGGTCAATGAGCCAACCAGGATAGGAAACGCCCTTGACCTCATGCTGGCTAATGGCGAGTTTGTGAAGGAGCTGAGAGTGGAGGAACCATCACTCGGTGTGGTTCACAATACAGATGGGGAAAGGGGGAGAAAATTCATGCCCAAGGGTGTTAGACTTCAGAAGGGCTCACTTCGGGAGGATGAGGGAAATGGTACAGGGTTATTTTGCCAAGATTGGTCCAGATATGGATGCTAATCAGAGGTGGGAGGTCATTAAACAGGGTATAGCGGAGGCAACCACAACATGTACAAGGGTCCAGAGTAAGAGGGCTAAGATGCCTAGCTGGGTGAGCAGGGAGGTCATGGGGAAGGTAGGATAGAAAAGAGATGCCTTTAGAAGGTACAAAAGAACAGGCAGGGAGGTTGACAGAGAGGAATACCTGAAGAAGTCAAGGGAGGTGACGAGGGCAGTAAGGGCAGCCAAGGCATTCCAGGAACTCAGGCTGGCACAGGGCATTAAAGAAGGGGAGAAGGACTTCTTCAGGTACATCAGGGAGAAAAGGAGTTGCAAAGACCAAATAGTGGGGATCAAAAGGGAGGGTGGATTGGTTGATACTAAGGCAGAACAGGCAGAAGAATTGAACAAGTATTTCTGTTCAGTATTGACTGAAGAGAAAGGAGAAGCAGTACCCAGGGGGGCTGGAGGGTTAGGCACGGGGGAGAGGTGACAGATGGAGAAATTCCAGTTGCCAGGGTACTGGATGGCTTGAAGGCACTGAAGGTGGACAAAGCACCAGGACCAGATGGCATATTCGCCAGGGTTCTAAAGGAGCTGATAGAGGTCCTGGCAGAACCCCTAGCAGGCCTGTTCAATGCATCCCTGGCCTTGGGGAGTGTACCACAGGACTGGAGGATGGCACACGTGGCTCGCCTCCACAAGAGTGGCCCCAAAGATGAGCCAGGGAACTACAGACCAGTAAGCCTCACTTCCAAGGTGGGAAAACTGATGGAGACTAACCTGAAGGAGAGGCTGGTTGCCCTACTGGAGGCTAATGGTCTGCAGAACAGCAGGCAACATGGGTTTGTCTCGGACAGATCCTGTCAGACCAACCTGGTAGAGTACTATGATTGGGTAACCAGGAAGTTAGACAAGGGCCATGAAGTGGATGTCCTGTACCTGGACTTCAGTAAGGCATTCGATTTGATGCCACATGGGAGGCTAGGTGGTAAGCTGGAAGGCACAGGGGTGGGGCAAAGATGGTGGGATGGGTGGTGAACTGGCTGCAGGGAAGACTGCATAGGGTAGTAGTGGGAAGGGCACTCTCATCACCCAGGGTAGTGACTAGCAGGGTGCCACAAGGTTCTGTACTGGGGCCGGTGTTGTTTGGGATCTTCATAGTAGACATCTCAGTAGACATAAAGAGTAAGATCAGTCTGTTTGCAGATGACAGCAAGATGGGAGCAGTGGTGGATGGCGTACAGGGGTGGCAGGGATTGCAGGATGATCTGGCAAAACTGGAGGCCTGATCAGACATTTGGCAGCTGGGGTTCAATGCCAAGAACTGTAAGGTGCTGCATTTTCGAGGAAAAACCCAAAGAGAAGCTACCAGCTTTGGGGGTTCAGCTAGCCAAGTTGGAAAGGAGAAGAAGGATCTGGTGGTGATCATAACTGGAGCAATGAACAACTTGGCACAGTGTAGAAAGGCAGCTGCAAAGGCTAACAGGATGCTGGGATGTATTGCCAGGTTCATATCCTCCAGGAGGGGGGAGGTGATCCTGCCACTGTATAGGTCACTTGTTAGACTCCACCTGGAGTACTGCATGCAGTTCTGGAAACCGTACCTGAAGGACATTAGGTTGCTGGAGGTGGTGAAGTGCAGGGCAACAAAAATGATCCAGGGGTAGGGGACTTGCCCTATGAGAGCAGGCTGAGGGAATTGAACATGTACTCCCTGGAGGAAAAGAGGGAATGGGAGAACATGATTGGAATCTTCAAGTACATGAAGAGTATAATTAAGACCGACATGGAGGGGCTTTTCCAGTTAAGGAGAGGGAGGGACACACAAGGGCACAAGCTGAGACTGGAGGCGGGAAGGTTCAAGAGGGAAATGAGGAGATATTGTTTTACAGAGAGGGTGGTGTCAGGGTGGAAAGCATTACCAGAGGAAGTGGTATCCTGTAGTACAGTGAGGTGCTTCAAAAGGGAATGGGACAAGGTAAGAGGGAGGGTCACTGGGAAGGGGAGGGGCAGCTGCAGTATAAGAACTGCTAGCTGCACAGTATAATAGCGGATTTTTCCATTCTATAAGGAGAGCTGTCTTGGGTAAGACTTGTTTTTATGGGATTAACATCTTTGTTTATGAAGGAAAATGTTTGGAAAAGGCCCTATATGGTAAAAAGGAATACGATTTTAAAATGGATTCCTCATTTCCCTGTAAAGGTCTATGAAGTATGCATTTATTTATTTTAGTCTTTGGTAACCGGATTAGGCCCACTAGGCATAAGTGCCTGTTTTCAGGGGCTACCTGGGAGCACTGGGCAGTTAAGTGACTTGCTCAGAGTATGCAAGTGGAGGTTGTGAGAATCATATCCAGGTCTGGTCTGCTGGATGTACCAAGGTTGTTCACAGCTCTTTACTCTAACCTCTAGGCTATACTGCCAGCCCACTTAGCCAATGTATACTTCCCCAATTGTGTCCTTATCATCCATGATAAGAGATATCAACTTGTACAAATATATCAAGGCATGCTTCCATGTATAATTAGTTTAAGTTTTCTTACAAAATGATAAATAAAAGTTCTAAAAAAAGCTAAATGCAAAAAAAACCCTACCCACATAAAAGACTGGTGAACAAGTTGGATAGCATGGGCATGGGTCACAAGTTGGTAAACTGGGGTGGAAACTGATTAGCGGATAGGAAGCAGAGGGTAGTGGTAAATGGGATCCAGTCTGGGGTGATCAGTGGGATACATCAAGGATTAGTCCTGGGACAAGTCCTTTTTAATGTCTTTATTAGTGACAATGCAGAAGGGCTGGAGGGAAGGTTTGCCTGTTTGCAGATGACACAAAGATCTGCAACAGGGTGGACACTCCAGATGGGGTGGAGAAAATGAGGAGGGACATAGGAAAGCTAGAAGAATGGTCTTAAGACTGGCAACTGAGGTTCAATGTGATTGTGAAGAAGTGTAAAATCATTCACCTGGGATGCAGAAACCCAAGACAGAACTATAGGATGGGGGGGGGAGTTGCTGTCAGTCACCGGGGAAGAAAGGGATCTGGGGGTTATCATCTCAGATGACCTAAAGGTGGTCAAGCAGAGTACAAAGGCTGTAGGGAGGGCCAGTGGCATGTTGGGGTGCATAGGAACGGGTATCACTAGCAGAAGGAAGGAGGCGGTGATACCACTATACAAAACACTGGTGAAGGTTCATCTGGAATGCTGTGTACAGTTCTGGAGGATGCATCTTCATAAGGACATAGACAGGGTGGAGCCGGGTTCAGAGAAAAGTGATGAAGATGGTACAGGACTTGCAACAGAAGACATGTGAGGAGAGATTGAAAGACCTCAATATGTATACATTGGAAGAGACGAGGGAACAGGGAGACATGTTTGAAACCTTCAAGTATCTTCAGGGCATAAACAAGGTGCAAGAGGGCAACATCTTTCAGTATAGGAGAAGTACTAGAATGAGAGGGCATGATATAAGATTGGAAAGGGAAATGTGAGGAAGTTTTTCTTCGTAGAAAGGATGGTGGATGCATGGAATAGCCTGTCCCAGGAGGTGGTGGGAGCAAGCACAGTGGGAGGATTTAAACATGTACGGGATATGCACAGAGGAACCCTAGAGGAGGAAAGGAGAGGCTAAAGCCAATGACCAAGTAATGTCTGCAGCTGCTAATAAAGATAGGGTATACGGGCAAACTGGATGGGCCTAGCGGTCTTTATCTGCCATCAATTACTATGTTACTAGTGGCATGTGCAGGGACTTAACTTTTCTAAGGCAAAAAGCCTTGAATTTGGTCTCATCAAAAATACATCCTTGGGCTAAATTCAAGTACCATACTTACATGGTCAAGGGGAGGAGGTTGGTAAGTACCCTGACAATCAAATGTGAAGAAATGGGGTTAAAAAATAAAATTTATGGGTGATTAAAAAAAACACCTCCTAAAAATCTAAATCTATAAAACATTAACTAGGCAGGCTCAGGGTCGTAGATTATTTTTCACTATTTTTTTTCTGTCACCTATAACTTTAACATTTATTAACATTGTAAGCCAAGATTTGGGCGATGGGGTTATTATCATCCAAGGGGCTTCTTACCTTGCCCCCTGTGCCCCACCTTTAAGCATAACTGCTACTGTATTTGTTAGCAATTGTATCTGATATCATTAGCTAACAATTATATATATTGTAGTGCATTCTCTTGAATGTCATGTACTTTTTTCATTACTGTGTAATCTACCTGCTTGTTATCTCATATACATGTGGTTGTATCTGTCTGTATCATACTCCTGTGGATCATTGAATGCTGTATATCAATTTTTCCACTGTAACTGTCATTGCTATGTTAAACCACTGAACTGTATACGTACTGCACTTCCTGGTCGCCCCTGAAAAAGGGACCGCAGTTGTCTCAGTGGACTTACCCAGTTACCAAAACTCAAATAAATGAATAAATAAATGGCAACTTTGAGACCTACCTAATGAATCTTTTGCTTCCCATAGGTTCTACAGGACCCTACATGAGGTATCATACAGGTCTGCTGTTTCACATAGGGCCACAAGGCCCTGCACAAGGCAAAATACAGATGCATTGCACTGCTCAACTTATCTGTAGCTTTGCATAGGGCCTGCAGAGCCCTGTATGAAACAAGCTACAGTGCTGGCTGGTGTCATGGCCATCTGATCTGCTGCCTCATAAAGGGGGCTGCAGGGCAATGTACAAAGCAAACTTCAGGTCCAGGTCCAGAACTGTGCCCATTCTGTCTGCTGCTGCTTCTGTACAAAGAAAGTTACAAGCCTGGTGCCATGACTGATGGGTGTCCTGCTTTGCCATAGGCCTGGTGCCATGACTGATGGGAGTCCTGCTTTGCCATAGGCCTGGTGTTATGACTGATGGGAGTCCTGCTTTGCCATAGGGTGTTCTAAAATTTAATTATTTAATTAGTTTAATAATGTAACTTATCTGTAGCTTTGCATAGGGCCTGCAGAGCCCTGTATGAAACAAGCTACAGTGCTGGCTGGTGTCATGACCATCTGATCTGCTGCCTCATAAAGGGGGCTGCAGGGCAATGTACAAAGCAAACTTCAGGTCCAGGTCCAGAACTGTGCCCATTCTGTCTGCTGCTGCTTCTGTACAAAGAAAGTTACAAGCCTGGTGCCATGACTGATGGGTGTCCTGCTTTGCCATAGGCCTGGTGCCATGACTGATGGGAGTCCTGCTTTGCCATAGGCCTGGTGTTATGACTGATGGGAGTCCTGCTTTGCCATAGGGTGTTCTAAAATTTAATTATTTAATTAGTTTAATAATGTAATTAGTCTATGTAAAGCAGGCAATAACTGAGAAGTGTTCTAAACTGTTTTATGAACAGAGCTGCAAGTTTTTAATCAACCGAGCAGTACCAATCAACAGCAATTAAGCAGTGAGGCAGAACAGCGTGTGTGTCACGCAGGGTATGTCTTGTCTTGGGTGCATTGTGAAACACGAGGTATAGCCAAATGCCTTCAGCTCCCCCCACCCAAGAAGTAGGACACACCAAGGAGTGTCTTATTGTGATCACTGTATACAGTGGATCCTGTAGATGTATAAATATTCTCTTTTGGAGGTTTTCCTCTAGATCAGTTTCAGACAGCAATGTTATACTGAGATAATATCCCAGCTGGAAGTGCCTGTAAACCAATCAGTTTCCAGGATTTTGCCTAACCATTTTATAATCCAGTTTTACTACAGCTAAAGCAGATATTATCCTCTGATATCAATTCTTTGTTCTCAAGACAAGATTCCTGAACGACTAGTACAGTTGACTCACTGGCATCAATCACAGAACAATACATATGTGTGTCAGCATGACATAAAAATGGTCTTCAGAACTTTTGGTGAATTCACTGTCACTCTAGGTGGTGTTTCACAGTATTTGATGGTTTCTTTTATGAAAAGGTATCACTTGTCCCTCAAAATGGTATTTTCTGTCTTTACTGAGCAGCCCCTCTATTGGTAACCAAGGAAACCAACCACAGTAATTCACTGAAGTCACTGTCTGTGACAGAAAACAAACAGGAATGCATGTCTGTGCTCTGCAACTAAAATCACACCTGTAAACAAAGGTCTGAATATGTGAAACAGTTCTGCTGGCACTAATTTGCGTATGCTAACTAGGCACTAATTATGCATTTAGTATTGCCAGAGATTTTTGTTTTTTTATCACGTAGTTGGTTCAATTAGTATCCATTAAATACATGCTAATAGGAGAGCACATTTGTGGGGTGGGCATGCTAAAGTAATTAGCACTTAAAACAACACTGACTATGTTTAAAGTACATTTCCTGGTTATAAATATATTAATAGCTAAATAAAACCATTTATCCTGAGTTTAGTACCAGTTAGCTCTGGATAATGTGCCACATGATTCTAATGGTGGAGATAATGTTTTATCCTTCTGAACATTACCGTTAGTTGTTCAAGTGGAAAGGTACTATGGCACTTTTCAACTTTTCATAGGAGTAGTGTATTACCTTCCCTACCTTCCTGGCAACATTCTTCTTATTCATATTATAGATCAAGGGAGCGCTCCTGACCAATTGGAGTGCTCCTTTCCTCGGCGTGTGAGGCACTCTTATTCCGTGAAGAGCATCTCACATGCAGATGCCCTGGAAACGGGCACGTTCTGAGAAGTTTATTTTTTTTTAAATATATTATTATGTCCCTCAGAGCCACTCATTGCTGAAAACGAGTGGTTTCATTTGCCTTCCGCTTGATCCAGAACAGCTTAGCTTCGCTGTTCTCACTCCAGCTGAAGGCTCATGAAACCACTCGTTTTCAGCAACGAGTGGCTCTGAGGGATGTATTAACACATAAAGAATGTTGTAATGGTATTCTCCAAGTTTGTGTTGTTCGATTACTGCATGTCCAGTCTACACACATACACTCTAAAGCCTCAAACACAATGCATAGCATCATGGGTATGCAAATCTTTATACAGGTTGGCAAGACTGCAACACACTAAAAACTGCCTGTTAAACAAGCTTTGCAATGGTCAGCTGTATGTTAACAATCATAATCACAGGGCTGGTCTGCTGACACAGCAGTAGCACTACTGCTCACAATGCTGATGACCTGGGTTCAGAAGCAAGCTTGAGGTTTCAGAGGACCGGCTAGGTAGAGGAGGATTGTGCATCTGTGGGACTGCTCTCCTCCTCCTCCTCCAAGGGTTGGTGCTCGACTGGCATGCATGCCACATCCCTCGTTGAGAAAACCAGAAAAATTTCCTAACTGAGCAATGATGACTGTCAGCCTCCACAGGTCTCACACTCGGCGACCCATGCACCTCCTTAAGATCTGGATCCTGTCTTGGCAGGTTGAAGGACTGCCTGCCATTGCGGCATAGGATTGTGGGAGCAAGTCTTGGGAAAAGCCAGGGTGACAGGGCTGGGAGGACTGTCAGGAAAGAAGGCTGCCTGGGGTGGGGTGGATAAAAAAAATAATCATAATCACACTGAGGAGGCCAAACAGGATGAAACACATGTCTGTACTTTATCATTCTCCGCTTGGACAAGGACAATTCTGAATAATTTCTTATTTATTTTATTTGATTTTGATTACCGTGTAAGCTACACTGGGCATGTACCGTAGATGCCTATTTTCAACCATGGCCTAAGAGAGTTACAGTAGCAGTCAAAGACAAAATTTCAAATGACAGCATCATCAACAGTGAAATAATATTTAAAAATAATAAGGCACTCAAGTAAAATACAGATACACGAAAAGACTGCAGTAAGAGCATGGTTTGTATAAGATAAAACAACAGTGTAAGTGTCAACATTGCCTTTTAGCACATTAAAGTTCTTGCACTATGTTAGTTGCGCTAGTCTGATGTCCGTGGTTTAATTTTATTTATTTATTTATTTGGAATTTGCACCACCAGAGTAGTGCCATATGGGTGCATCACCGGTTTTTTAGAGGGTCCTAGGACAACATTTAAACAGCAGTAGTACTGTACTGGTGGCATATTGTAGATAAACTACTTAACTAACCTATGTGATTTGGTTACATAATATAGGTACATAGATGGGGCTCCATTGATCTGAAGGTATCTTTTATGTGTTATCTACAGATATTCACTGTTACATCTTCAAACTGTGCAATTGTACAGTCTTTTTTCCCCCCTTCCCCAGACAGCCGTCCTTCAGATGAGCATCCCAGCCCCGTCGCCCTGACGTCTGATGGGATTTATCTTTCTGGCTGTCTTCACCCATGGCTTGCCCTCGCTGGTGGAGTCAGTGGGGTCCCCCAAGCCCCAGTGATGCATGGATCCAGTTCAAACTGGCATACCCAGCTGCTCAGGGTCAGATCCTGTGGGCACTCCTCTTCATACTGCCTCTTTGCATTTTCCAGTTTTCTCCCCCATGGGCTATGTGGCGTGTGCTGATGTCAAGGCATACATGCTGATGTCTGCCACATCCACCCACCTCCTGCAACTCAGACTGCCTTGTTTCTGGCTTTCTGAGGTGCTAATCGAACACCAAACTCTTCCCCACCCTCAAAGCAGAGGAGGAGAGCGGTCCCATGGACACTCGATCCTCCTCCCCGCTGGCTGGCACTCTGATAACTCAAGCTCACTTCTGAACCCGGGTTGTTGGTGTTGCAAGCAGTAGCACTACTGCTGCACTGGCAGGCTGGCCAAATGGTGCAGCCTTTAGAAACTAACTTGTCTTGCCGACTAGAGCCAGAGCGATGAATAATAATCAAGATGGGAGGTATATAGTGCCAGGCAGTATGTCAGGATTAGAGATGCAGCGAAGTTTTAATTCGCCAGTGAAGTTCTACTGAAGTCAGAAATTTGCCTCAATGAAACAGTCCACTAAATCGTCCATCTAATTTTGCAAGTTCACATTCAAATTGTTGCCATAAAGTGCAGAATTTTCACTGCGTAGTGCAAAATTTTGCCTTTGAAGTGTGGAATTTTGCCCACGAACTGTGAAGTTTCACCCGTGAATGGTGAAATTCTGCCATTTGGGGTGGAATTCTGCCATTCATGGGCAAAATTCTGCACTTTTGAGGGTAAAATTCCACACTTCGCAGGTTGAGCTTCGCAATTCACACCTAAGGATTGTTTTGCGAATTGTATGAAATTCACGGATTGATTTGCATAGCAAATTTTGAGGACTTTGCCCATCTCTAGTTGTGATGGGAGAATTGGTTTGTATATGTGCAAGTAATAACTGCTGTAGGCATACAGCACCAAATGAGTGCCAGTTGTTGACTAATAATTCAATGGAACAACTTGTATGCTATGTGGCAGTTGAATGCTTTGTGTAAATGTTTATACATGACTGACAAAAACTGGGCAAAGCTGCTCACACACTTTGCATGGCCTGGCAATGCATTCCAACTTTTTGGGTGCCACAATGTTAAATGTCCTTTCACCTAGGCTCTCAACAGATGTGATACAGAGCGATGGCATTGATATATTCAAAAACAGACTGGACATATATATGACAAAGAAAGGACGTACAGAATACATGGGAGGTTAAGGAAAGGTTCAGGTCCTATTGGCCTCCCTAGGCTGTGGACTTGTAGTTATCCTATGATTCCTATCATTTGCTTGGTTTCAGGATATGGAGAACTTTCCTTGTCTGTAACCACAGCGTGTAAATAGACATGGCATTGGTTAGCATGCCACTCCGGTACTTGGGGGATGTGCCCATATTACATTTATAAATACACATTGCCCTGCACTGTTCTCATCTATCTGTCAGAGCTACTGTAAGATGCCAAGTGACACATGTAGGTCACAGTGGTACATTGCGTGACAGACATCCAGTATATACTGGAATGCTTGATTATAGGTGACAGTTTTTATCATAAACACAGAACAGGAATCTGAGAAATAGCATATCCTGTCACTTTCCATTAAAGCGTTAATTTAGTATGGACTCAGTGGCAAATTTGTCCAGTGTCACTGAGCATGGGAGCTATTTTGCGCAACAGAAACACATCTAGCCAAAAATACACTCTGCAAAACTAAAAGTACCACAGTTTATCTGATGTCATATTAACCTAGCTGTGAACCTGTTTTTAATATTTTGGCTGTGTGCTTTAAGCATGAGTTCTAAAAAGACAGTCAGCACAATCCTGAATTACAGTACTTGTGATAGCTCCAGAGATACAGTACTTAAAAATGAAAAAGTCTTCACTTACGAATATCTATTTTTTGCATTTGTAGCAAGTAGTGTTTACTTGTAATTAGGACAAAGCAGTTTGCAATAATACTTAAGTCTCACAGTTTGTTACCATTCTAATTAATATAACCTTTAAACATACTGTGACTGCAATTTTTTTTTTTTGGGGGGGGGGCCTACTCATTTTACATCAATTCCTCCATAAATGCAAAACCTAGCAAACCTCACTTAGCTAGTCAGTGATAAAACACTATGTAACTTACCAGGCTTCAAGCTTTCAGATTTACCATAAAGCAGAATATAATTAAAGAGTGAAAGATGCTTATTTAGGACAAAATGCAGTTTCACTTTTTTGAGAAAAACAAAATTAGCAGAGAATTATTTTACTTCATACATAGATATTTTTGTGTTGAACTGACTTAGCCATGGTAGAATTTTCATCTCAGTGCCTCTTGGCAGTGCAATGCTTTCCAGCCTGTTCCCACTTTAACTTCCTGGATTGATCTAATGTATTTTTAAAGTTTTTCCTTTCTGTTTGAATTTCAAAGGGCGAACATGCATTACTTACTTTTGATTTCTTTTTTTGAAACTTAAAAACATCTGCTGAGTTTCCAGTGCATTGATCTGCACATTGCTACCAATAATACGCTGTGTGGAACATGCACTACAAGAAAAGTCTTCTATATATTGCAAGTACATTACTGTTACAGCTGTAAAGCCTGTAAACAAAAAAATGTAGACCAACAACAGGGACACTCAAACTGGTGTTGTGGTGCAGGCCGTAACCCGTCCACAGCCTAGAATTAAGCAACAAAAAATGTGTACATACATTTACACACAGAGATGCAAGAAATAAACTCGCTAAGGTGCTAATTTCTTGCTTTATTACTTGATAGTGCAGGAACACCCAAGTGCAGGAGAAACAACCCAGATGTTTAGTGCTTGCGCAACATTATTTGGGAGTAGCCATAACAGTGCAAGTCTCCATATTTATACATGATACTCTTAAAGAGACAGTAGCAAACTTGGCATGACATGTAATAAGCACAACAGTTCTCATAGTATCTTTAACATCATGAAACAATGTAAAAAGTGATAAAAATAAAAGGAATTAAAGTTACATATATCAAGGTGTATTACAATACCAATAATTTTAATTTGATCTCCATGCTACCCATAATATGTATGCTATAATATTATAGGACTGTAAGTTACTGTCTACTGTTCATGATAAGCCAGGTATGTAGGTAGAATCACAGTTAATGAATCTCCTTACTGATACTATTGTTCCATTAGAGGGATTAGCAAAGTAATGTTGCTAATTACTTCACAACATTTGCATCTGTAGTGTTTGTTGCAACCTGCTGGTAGGCTTAGTAGTACTTAATTAGTAGGATCTGCAGTATTGCTATAGGAAGGGAAAAATTGACATTCTAGGTGGGCCAAGTGGTCCTTATCTGTCAGCAAATTCTATATTTCTATGTCAGGGAACAGGTTGGAGATTATGGGTCACATGGTCACCTATATTGCCTGGGCATCTGAAAACAATTCATGTAGTCTATGTTGTAACCTGCTGATTTTTAAATTCTGTTTGTAAAATCGGTCAGTTCTTTAGATTATATTTTCTACAGCTCACATTGTAGTGATGTAAGTAGCGGCAAAGGTGATGTGATCAAATGTATTGTGTCTGTCTTTCTCCACTAATAAAGACTCCCTGCTGGTGTTCTCAATCTTTTGTCTGGCTCTGTTGATGTCAGTGGACATGTACCCCCTCTCCTAAAACCATTTACTTAACACATTAGCATTTCTTTTGAAGGCCTCTTGCATGCTGCAATTCTGCCTCACCCTGATGAATTTGCCAGTTGGGATTTTTTTCATGGCATGGTGGGGTGACAGAATCTTGCAAGAAGTATAGTGTTCCTTTCAGTAACCTTTCTTAACAAGTCTGTATCAATACCTTCCAAATTGTTCTTGATAATGCATATATAAGGAAAAGAGATGCTGATAAGGTGGCTTGTTAATGGAGAATCTAAGATTCTGATTTTTATATTCAAGATAATTCACAAAGTTAGTGAGTTCATCAGTAGACCCCCACCACACCATAAGAATGTCATCTATATAGTGTTTCCATACAATGCTATTATCCAGAAAAGTATTTGAGTCTGCTTAAGGTCTTCTCCCAAAGACCCATGTATTATAAGATTGTGAAATTTGGGGCAGATGTGGCTCCCATAGCCATCCCATTCACTTGATGGAAGTATCTCCCCCAAGTAACTGAAACATTTTAGTACAAATTCAGATAACTGTATAAGGAATTCAGTGGGAGGTTTGCTGCCATCTGGTCTTAGGTTCAAGAAATGAGTTAAAGCCCGTAACCCACCCTTATGAGGAATGTTTGTGTATCGAGCCTCTACGCTGAGGATCATCAAAAGTATGAGACCTCTACATGGAGGTCAGACACATAGAAAAGATCTTGACTGGCCACTTCATCAGAGTCAAATGGAATTGCAGCACACAGGAGGCCTTCAAAAGAAATGCTGGTGTGCTGAATCAACAGTTTCAGGAGATGGGGTATAGGTCCACTGACATCAACAGAGCCAGACAAAGGACTGAGTACACCAGCTGAGAATCTTTATTAGTGGAAAGAAATGGACAACATTTGCCATCTGAGTGCATCAACTTCGTCAATACTTACAGCACGGCAGCACAGTTTTCAGACACCCAGACAAGATACGTGATCATGTGACCCATAGTCTGAAACCAGTCCGCCAACCAAGTACTTGGCTACCAAGCCTACAAGCAGGTTGCCACAAGTGCTCCAGATGCAAATGTTGTGAAGTAATTAACAGCACTGCTTCTTTTGGTAATCCCTCTAATGAAACAACATTATCTGTAAGGAGATAAAGTAACGGTGATTCTACGTATGTAATATATCATGGACATGCACTTGTGGCTCCTACTATGTTGGGCGAACTAAAAGAAAAATTGAAAAAAAGAGTTGGTGACTACATGTGAGCAATAGCAAATCACGACAGTGATTATGTCATGGAAGAACATATCCATAATCAGAAGGTCAAAGTTTACCATAAATGATCCTTTACTGGTTTAAAAAAAGTTTCAACAGGTCCACAAGATTTGTTACATTGATGTAACACTAGCAAGGCATGAAGCATTTTGGCTTTTTAAACGTAAGGCAACATGTCCCCCTGGTATTAACAACTGGGTGAAACTTGTACCCTTTCTGTCAGTTTTTTTGTAATGTAAATATAGTGACTTGCTCCCCTTGCAAAAGAGTTTTGTTGGGGCAGCATTCTTGTGTATATATCAAATTGTATATAGTGGACTGTTAGTCATACCTGGCTTATCATGAACAGTAGGCAGACCTACTGTATTACTTCATACATATTTTGGGTTGTATGGATATCAAATTAAAATGCTTGGTATTGTAACATATCTCCTGGATTTATAATGTTGCAACATGTATTCAGCAGTTGTTTTTAATTCATTTGATTTTTATTACTGTTTACATTATTTCACAGTTTTGAACTTCATACAAGAACTTTATGCTTATTGTATGCCATGCCAGGTTTGTTACTGTCTCTCGAGCACGACGTATAAATATGGAGACTTTCACTGTCATGGCTACTCCTTGATAATGCAAGCAAGTAGAAAACGTTGGTGTTGTTTCTTCAGCACTTGGGTGTTCCTGTACTACTACTGCAACATCAAGTAATAAAGCAAGAAATTAACATCTTAGTGAGCGTCTCCATTTCTTGCATCTCTGTATGTGAGTGAGTTTTTGTGCATGCTGTTTTTGTTGCTTAATAAATAAAGCGTGTCAATTTAGGTTGTTCTTTTTATCATAGTGTTTATGGATCTCCATCCATTGTTTCAGGGATATACCCTGCTATCAGGAATACACCCTATTTAAGTGGACTGCAGTCATGTAGAAAGGGGATCTTCACTAGCTTTCTCCCACTGTTTCCTCCCTTCTGCCTTTAGCATTGGCCATACTGTTTTGGCCTTGAACAAGCAGTTGCCTGTGATGAAAGCAAGCTTCCTGACCTGGCTACAAGTGTCACTGTGGTACTGGAAATATAGAAACATAGAATTTGATGGCAGATAAGGACCGCTTGGCCCACCCAGTCTGCCCATTTCCCTACCTAATGGATAAGCTGCAGATCCTAGTTAACCAGCAGCCTACTTCTTTCTACCCCCAACCCCTAGAATTGCCTTATGATTGTCCCATGCATGCTAGAATTCAACCACTGTTTTTGACTCCACAACCTCCTCCGGAAGACTGTTCCATGCATCTACAATCCTCTCTGTGAAAAAATACTTCCTTACATTACCTCTGAGCTGCCCCCCTCTATCTTCAAATTGTGTCCCCTTGTTCTTGTACACCTCTCTTTTTGACAGATGCTACCCTCTTGGACTTTGTTGATTCCCTTGAGGTACTTGAAAGTTTCTATCATGCCCCCCCCTTTCCTTGAGGCTATACATATTAAGCTCCTTAAGTCTCTCTTCATATGTCTTCTGGTGCAGACCCTGCACCATTTTAGTTGCCCTCCTCTGGACAGCATCCATCCTGTCTATGTCCTTGTGGAGACTGGGTCTCCAGAACTTCACACAGTACTCCAGATGGGGTCTCACCAGCTGTCTGTACAGAGGGATAACAACTTCCTGTTTTCTACTGGTGATGCCTCTCTCTATGCATCCCAGTATCCCCCCAGCCCTCCTTACTTCCCTCTCACATTGCTTGCCCACCTTTAAGTCATCTGATATGACTACCCCCAGGTCTCTTTCCATTTTTGTTGTTGTTAGTATCTCACCCCCTATTGTGTACTCTTCCCCTGGGAACCTGCCACAATCTCTATCCAACTGAGGTATGCTGCCACACAGCAGCTACCTCAATCCAGTCTGCCAACTGAAACACAAGCCAAGCTCTCTCTTAAACTTGGGTCTCCTGCATAATAACATGACATACTGCCAGTGGGCTAATAGGGTGGCCCCAATTTTGATTGTTCTTAGAGCTGATTGTAATGCAGATGTTGACCTGCCAATACTTGTCTAGGAGTTGCTTTCTATGGACTCTGGGAATTCTTCTGGCAAGTGTAACTATCTTACCCTTTGCCTTGGAGAGTCTCCTACCCTCATCTGGAAGGTCAGCTACTACATTGGTTCAGAGGGTAGGTACATAAGAACATAAGAAATAAATGGCAGAAGGGGACGTCTTGATCCATCTAGTCTGCCCAAGATATTTCTACCCCCTTTCCATTTTTATTATCTCTTAAGTGTCCACAATGTCTGTCCCATGCCAGCTTGAACTCTTGTACTGTCTCTGATGCCACCACCTCAGGGGCAGGCTATTCCACAGTTCCACCATTGTAAAAAAGTATTTTCTTACATTGATTTTAAATCTGCCTCTCACTAGGCACAGATTGTGTTCCCCAGTACATGTTGTACGTGTTGGTAACTCTCAACCATTTGTCACTGAAGTGTGCAGCACTAATGCATCACTTGTGTGAAAATGTGAGACACTGGCCCTCAGAATGAGAACAATGCCATCAAACATGGAGATATATGGTCAGAACACTGTGGAACATGGTCATTTTTATTTGTGTACACTTTAATTATGATTTAACATCATGAGCTACTCTGAAGTCCAACTTTCAACCCTAAATTTACAATTTGGAACACGACACAAGCAAAGAATTGAGCACCAGGATAATTGGTGGTACTAAATAAACATACCAAAGCACCAAATTTAAAAATAATAGCACCCACCAAAGCACACAGATACCAATGGTTCTAATATTGTTAACCATTTATTATTAAAAGCAGTACAAAGAATTTAAACAATTCATTTAATCAGCTCATACAAATAATCCATTTTGTGTCATTCAATGAATTGTTTAAATACTTTAGGCTAAATTCAAGTGATGCCACTCTGGGTTTCTTTAATGATTAGCTTAATTGATTAATAGTATGCAATTTGAAATAAGTAAAATGCCACGTGCAGTTTTAGTTGATGCATGTATATATATTTGAGTGAAAGCACAATATATTTAACTCTGATGAAGCAGGGTGTCGTCCTTGCAAAATGTTAGTTCTTTATCCAGTTGGAAATGGATTCTTTGTACTGCTTTTAATAATAAATGGTTAAAAATATTTGAACCACTGGTATCTGTGTGCTTTGGTGGGTGCTATTATTTTTAAATTGTTGACAATTTGGAACAGCATCTTTGGTGGTACTGTACCAGCTATGGGCAGGCTTGATGAGCCAACAATCTCCTTCTGCTGTCAGATTCTGTGTTTCTATCGTCGAGGTGTAGGGAGCATGTTTTCCATGTGAGGTGTAGCAATTCTGAGTTGTTAAATGAAGAAGATCCATCATCTTGTGAGTCAGCTGAAAGATACGGGGCAGGCAGACTGCATTTATTGTTAATACCAACATAGTTCTGTGAATCAGCAATCCAGAGGCATTCCTTTCAGTGCATTGCCAATTTATCTCCAGAAGGTTCCCACAACCTCTTCCTGGTGGTGTTACAAAGTTCTGTCACTCCACAAAGTGGGTGAGACTTACTGCTCCATGGACTACTGCCCTATCTCCCTTCTCCCTCTTTTGATAAACGTTCAGGAGAAAATGATGATTTCTCAACTGTCCTTCTTCCTTGACTCATCTTCCCTTCTCTGCCCATTCCAGTCTGGCTTCTATAAATCCCACTCCACTGTCTCCTTCTCTTCACTGGTTTATAATACTGTCCTGAAGGGGATGGACCAGGGTCTGTATACCCCAGCTATATTTGTTAACCTAGTAAAGGCTTTTGTCACTGTAGCCCACCTTATCCTGCTTGAAAACTGTCAGTGGATGTACTATTAAATCTCAGTCACATGGTTCAGGTCCTATGTGTGCCACCCACACCAGTTGGTTCTCACAGGTGACTCCCAATTCCCTCTCTCGGTCATGTCAGGGTTCTACCCTATCCTGTTCTTAGTCTTCTCCTTTCTTTCTGTCTCCCTGCTCATCCACTTACATGCAGATGACAAAGCACTTCTTACCTCCTGTTCCATGGCCACCTACCAGGATATGATTCTGTAGACCAATGCTGATTATGCTCTAACCAACTTTTCAACAGTAAATACTAAAAAATGGTATCCTTGGCCTTTGGTAGCAAACAGAGATTTACCAGACTTCAGACACTCCAGTATTTAAGACTTTAAATGACTTCCCACCCTCTTGATGATGTCCCCACATTGAAATACTTTGGTGTTTGGCTGGATTGGAACCTTCACATTTATAGACATGTTAAGGCCATCCACAGAAAGCTGCTCCACAAACTTGCTTCTCTCTATTGCAACAAAACCTGCCTCACCTCATGGTCCACCATGAGCTTGTCCTCAGAGTGATCCTCCCTGTGTTTAACTAGGCAGACATGGTTTACAGTGCTACCCCCAAGTTCACCCTAGCCTGAAGAGACCACCTCTTGCAGTCCTTCTGTTATTTCATGCTAAACTGCATTCCCCATACTCGCCACTGCACCATGTACTCCAACCAATATTTTCCCCTTGTTCAGTAAGTGACTACCACTCAAAGATAACATGAATTATAGTGTTTTAGTACAGCCATAAAGTAGCAGAGAGATTCTATAGAGGCTGTTTGTCAAATAATAAGATTGGTGAGATTAGGTATGGAGCCCCATTGGTCTAGGTCAATGGGGGGGGGGTGTCTGGGGCAGTCACATAGGTTGGAGGCCTGGAGGTGTTTCCTTAGCCTGGATTTAAAAGGGCCAAGCCTTATTTCATTAGTTATTAGGCTTGGGAGTGAGTTTGTCCAGTAAGGGGCTTTGTAGCTGAATGATCTTTGGAATTGGGACGTCCGGCAGCAGGGTACCCATAGCAACTGCTTGTTTGAGTTACAGGTGGTTCTGACAGGAGATGCTGGGAGAATAATTTTGTCGAGGGCAGGAGGAGTGAAGCCTAGAATTATCTTTTTGGTCATTAGGCAGGTGTGGTACCTGATTCTGTTGTCTAAGTTTAGCCAGTTTGTGGTACTGCAGAGGGAGCAGAGGTGTGTGTGAAGTGATCATATCCGAGGATGAGATGGCAGGCATTGTTTAGCATGAGCCGGAGTCTATTGAGGGTGTAGGTGGGCATGGCACTGTAGATGAGAATACTGTAGTCCAGCAGAGAGAGGACAGAGGAGTTTATGGTAAGTCATAGAGCCTCAGGGGTGAGGCAGTGTTTGTACCGATAAAGTACACCTAATCTGGAGTTAAGGGCAGTGGATAGGTGCAGAATATGTTGATTAAAGTTGAGGGCCGGGTCTAGTGTGATCCCTAGGTATTTAAAGGTGTTCACTTGTTCAAGGGGGGTTTGATTTACAGTAAGAATTTGGGGGCAGAGACTCTTAAGTGGGTTCTGAGGATGGGAGAAGATCATGGCTTTTGTCTTATTGTAGTTAATTATTAGATGCTGGGTGGTGAGCCAATGTTCAGTTTCACGGAAAGAGTGTTGGACTGTTTGGTGGAGTTTAAGGGGTGAGGATCAGAGGCAAACAGGACAGCATCATCCGCATATAGGAGCAGGCTGCTGGGGCAGGCCAATGGGAGGGAGGTGCCTATCTTACAGGGAAAGGTGCCTATCTTACAGGGAATGCTTTGTCACAAACCCACTCAGCAGGTCAGCCCTCTACTCCCAAAGTGCCAACCTCCAAGCGCAGTCGTGTGAACAGTTCACAGAAACAGGGTAACCCTCCTGTCTGTTTTGTGGGTTTGAATCAACCTTTGGTCTCAAGTCTTGGAGAGATTCAAACTGTGAACCTCTTGTTAGCATACCCAATGTACAGGCTCAGATAACTCTGCTCTTTGGGGGGGGGCAGATATCTTTTGCCTATGGGCACCTAACCAGTCGTACAAAATGAACCCTAGAAACTCTATTAAAGACCTCAGAATAAATTCTTACCTTTTCCCAGTTTGGTAAAACCAGTAAGCTTTCTGCAGTGTCACCTTTAACCATGTATGCTTCCCTTGTCAAGAAAAATAAATTCAAAAGGCACACCAGCTAATCTCTAAAGTAGAGGTTTACTTTAAAATAGATTAAAAAAAAGTAACGTGTAAATACAGAACCATAGATCACAAAACATACAAACCACTTAAACAAAACAGGTTTAAAAGTGCAGACAAAGTCTCCTACCACAGTACTCTTAGAATTGTCTTTTCTAAGGTATTCTTATCTCACAGTGCTGTAGTTGTTTCTTTTTCAGAGTCTAAACATTTGAGTCTAAATGGAAGACAGAATACCGTCTTAAAAGCTGGCTTTGCCCACCTCTTTGCATGAGGTCACCTAGCTCCTCCCTGTCAGAATATATCAAAATATATATCAATGCAAAACAGGATGTCTTTTCCAGAAGGTAAATTAATATTCTGTGATCTCAGCACAACTAATTTTCTCATATGACCCTTTGATGTAGAGCGTCTTCCTGTTCTTCACAGACATCAAAGAAACATTTATGACTTCGCACCAGTGTGACATAACCTGTATTCATCCTCTAAACATCATAAAATGGATATTTTCTATCCTGTCAGCTGGCAAGCCATAATAAAGCTAGATAAACAGGAGATTCTAAATTTTAAGTCTCTTCTAGCCTGTAATTATCTCTTGGCTCTCCAGGTAACATCTATTAGCTAAAACCTGGGAGGGGGGTTGTCATTCCATAGATTGTCAGCATCTCTCATTGGAGACATTCAATAATGCATTTTTATATTATAAAAAGCATAGGTTAATCAGAGCCAGCTGTTCAAGTGTCATAATTCCTCCCCATTTAGACTGAATTTGGGGGCTCTATCCCCTGCATGGGATGAGCTTCCCAAATCAGTTCACTCCTCTTACACACGAGAGAGCTCATTGGAGTTCTGATTTTTGGCTCCAGCCCTATGTAGAATTGTCATATCATACCCTTGCAAAGCAAGACTACATCTTAGCAATCTACCATTGTTTTTTTCCCATCTGCATCAGCCAAACCAGGTGGTTGTGGTCAGTCTGCACCACAAAATGCTGCCCATACAAGCATGGCTCCAACTTCTTTAGGGCCCACACTATGGCAAGACATTCATTTTCCACAGTAGAGTATGCCTGCTCCCTGGGAAGTAATTTCCTACTCAGGTAAACTATTGGGTGATCTCTCCCTTGGCTGGATGTCTGACTCAGTACTGCCCCAATATCCACATCTGAGGCATCAGTCTGAACTATAAAGGGTCTGCTATAGTCAGGACTTGTCAAAACAGAAGCACTGCACAGTGCCTCCTTTAGTTTATAAAAGGCTTCCTCACAGGCTGGGCCCCAGGTAATTTTCTTTGGCATCCTTTTCTTTGTCAGGTCAGATAGGGGAGCAGCCAGGGCACTGCAATTGGGTACAAATTTCCTGTAGTACCCTGCTGTCCCCAAAAAACTCCTGACCTGCTTCTGTGTTTCTGGTCTGGGTCATGCCTGGATTACCTCTATTTTTATTTGGTTAGGACGGAGCTGTCCCCGGCCTACCACATGCATGGGGTATGCCACTTCTCCCATGGCCACCTGGCACTTCCCGGCTTTGACAGTGAACCTGGCCCTCTTTATCCTGTCCAGTACTTCCCTAAGGTGGGACAGGTGTTCCTCCCAGCTGGTACTAAAGATGGCAATGTTATCCAGGTATGCCACAGCGTACTCCTCAGCACCATTTAATACCTGGTTCACCAACCTTTTGAAAGTGGCCGGGGCATTCTTCATTCCGAAAGACATTACTTTAAATTCAAATAAGTCTATCAGAGTGATGAAGGCTGACCTCTCCCTAGCTCTGTCCATTAACTCTACCTGCCAATATCCCTTTGTCAGGTCAATGGTCGTAAGGTGGGTTGCCCCCTCCCAGCTTGTCCAGAAGTTCATCCGTCCAGGACATCTGGTGGGTGTCTGACTTTGTGACTGCATTCAGTCCATGATAGTCCACACAGAAAGGAGTACAGCCATCTGGCTTGGGCACAAGGACTACAGGTGAGGCCCAGGGGCTGTGGGATCTCTGGATTACCCCTAAATCCAGCATCTCCTCCACTTCCTTCCTAGTGTCCTTTTGGACAGCCTCTGACACCCGATATGCTGTTCGCCGTATGGGCGTCTGTGTCCCTGTCTCCACATTGTGCGTCGCTAAGGGGGTTAGTCCAGGCTTGGCGCTAAACAATGGGGCAAAGTCTGCTAAAACTTCCCTTACTTTCTGGATCTGGTCCAGGGCCAGCTGGGGAGGCAATTTTACTGCCTCTACAGAGGATTCCCATTAACTTTCTTCCAGCAAGTCCAGAAGGGGGTCTCCTTTGTCCATCCCCTCCCCAGGACTACACACTGCAAACACCATGTCAGCCCTATATGCATATGGCTTCATCATGTTGACTTGGTACATCCTTTCTGTCTGTCTTCGGTCAGGTAACTCCACAATATAGTTCATGTCATTTACCTTCCTAACCACTTTGTACAGTCCTGCCCACTCAGCCTGCAGCTTGTCTTTCCAGACTGGAATAAGGGCCATGACTTCCTGACCCACCATGTATGAGTGAGCTCTGGCTCTGCGGTCATACCACACTTTTTGTTTCTATTGGGAAGCTGCCAGGTTGCTCTGGAATATCCCCATAAGCTCCTTCAGCCTTTCCCTAAACCTGAGGACATAATCCACTATGGGAGTTCCCTGGGTGGTGTGCTTTCCTTCCCAGTCCTCCCAGATCAAGTCTAAGGGCCCATGTACCCGGTATCCATATAAAAGTTCAAAGGGGGAAAATCCTGTAGACACTTGGGGCACCTCCCTGTATGCAAACAACAGGTGGGGAAGGTATTTCTCCCAGTCCCTTCCATGCTGTTCAGCAAACACCCGGAACATTGACTTTAGGGTACCATTGAATCTTTCCACAAGCCCATTGGCTTGTGGGTGATACGGTGTTGTGCATCTCTGCACCATCCACACTTCTCCCATAAACATTTCATCACATCTGACATGAAGGAACCCCCTTGATCAGTGATAACCTCCTGTGGAAACCGAACATGGGAGAAAATCCCAAGTAAGGCATCTGCCACTTTGTCTGTCCTCAGTGAGGATAGGGTGACTGCCTCTGAGTACCGGGTGGCATAATCCACCCCAGTCAGGATGAATCTCTTCCCTGAGGAGCTGGGGGTATTTAAAGGCCCCACAATATCCAATTACCACCCTCTGGAATGGCTCCTCCACTATGGGCAATGGAATCAGGGTGGCTTTGGTGTTCTTGCCTGCCTTCCCTATTTCTTGGCACCAGTGACAAGACCTGCAATACTCCTTCACCTGCTGGGTGAAGTTAGGCCAGTAGAAATTCTGAGCCAACCGCTGCATCGTCTGCACAATTCTCAGATGACCAGACAAGAGAATATCATGTGCAATCTTGAGCAACTGCTCATGATACCCCTTGGGAATGACAAGCTGCCTGCCTAGCACCCCTCCCTCTGTCTGTACTGCCTGAGTATACATAAGTCCATTTTACCAATAAACCTTATGTCTGCCATCACCTCCCCAAGCGCCATCTGAGTCTGCCCAAGCCCTCAGCTTCTCTAGACTAGGGTCACTTCTCTGAGCAGCTGCAAACCCCTCACACACTCCCAAGGCATGGGACAGGTCCCCTTCAGTCAGTAAACTAGGGTCCCTAGCACTAGTGTCAAGCATTCAGGATCACTGTCAATCCCAACCCTCTGACAATGGGTCACCTCTTCCTCTTCGGAGTAACCCTCTGTAGCTGTGTGGTTGACTGCTACTGGGGAAATGTCTACCCCTTTTTCATTAGTCTCCCCATCTGGAGACACAGGCTGGGGAACCAGCCTCTCAGTGGTTTCCACAATGGCTTCTGTGGGGTTCAGGGAACTACAATTTTCCCTTGATGCTTGGCTATGGGTAACTGCACATACCATCCTCTGTTTGAGATTGTTGCCAAGGATCACATCCACTGCTAACGTTTTGGCTACAGCCACCTGTTGCACAGTTCCCCCTGTTTCACCCCAGTCTAGGAGAACACTAGCCAGTGGTAATGTTTTTTCTTCACCAGTGAACCCTTGTACAGTGACATATTTATTGGGTATAAGCTGACCAGGCTCTACTAGATCCCATTTTACCAATGTCAGGGATGCCCCTGTGTCCCTTAACCCTTGCGTCTGTACACCATTCACCATGACTGGGTGCATGTGTTCCTTCATGTTCACAGGCATGCTTCCAGGGACACAGACATAACCCACTTCTTTTCTAGTACCATTCTGCGTATTATTGCTCATTCTTTTGGGACACTGTCTGGCAATATGCCCAGTTTCTTTACAAAACCAACATTCACTTCTCTTTTCAAAGAAATCTTTTCTCTGAAACCTGGGGCTAACTGGTTGCGGTGGAGGCAGTGAGGGTTTTAGCTGCCCTGAAGGTGCACTTTTACCTTTCTGTGTTGCCATGCCCGCCCCATTCACTCTCAGATCAGGTCTGCTCTTGGCATCGTGGTCCGAGAGTTCAGCAGCCTCTTGCACTGTTTTGGGCTCTCGGTCCTCCAGCCAGGTTTTCAGCTCTGCTGGGCATGCCCAATAAAACTGTTCTAACAAAATCACATTTTCAATTTTATCAATAGAGTTTGCTCCAATTCCTTCCCACCAACATTTTAAAAACTGACGTTGTTTCACGGCTAGCTCCTCGTAGCTCATGTCAGGGCTTCTTCTGAGCTTACTGAATTTAGCTCTGTATGATTCAGCAGTTAATTCCAATTTTTTTAACAGTGCAGCTTTAAGTTTGCTGTAATCATCACTGTCCTCATTGTCCATTTGGCCTAATGCATCCTGAGCTTTCCCAGTAAGTAGTGGGAATAGCTGGAAGCTCCAGGACTCTCTAGGAATTTTAACCTGAATACAAACTTTTTCAAAAGAATTTAAAAAGGCATCCATGTCCTCCTCCTCTTCAAATTCAGTTATCAATTTGGAATTCAATTTGTAACTCAGTCCTGTAGTCCCAGTTAAACTCAAGCCACTTACCTGCTCTGGTGCCGCTGGTTGGAGTCGTAGTTTCTCCAGTTTGTGTTGCCTCTGGCACTCCTGCTACTCATGGTCTGTGTCTCGGCATTCTAGTGCCCTCTTCTCCTCTGCAGCTCGCTGGCACTCATGCGCCTCATGGTCTGCCTCTTGATGTTCTCGCTCTGCCCAACAGTCCACCTCCCACTGTTCACGGTCCCTCTTCCTCCGGAACTCCAGCTCCATTCTGCACAACTCAATTTGCAGCCTGAGTAATTCTGCATCCAGGATACTGGTGACCTTCCCCTGCTACTGTGGCCCTTCACTGACAGTGGGCCCATTGCCCTCCTCATTGGATCTGGACACTGCACTGGCCACTAGCCCTGCCACACTCGAGGTTTGGTCCTTTTCAGTCACTGTCTGTGACTCGCTTCTCTGGGTATCTGCTTCCATCAGGGCATCTACGAGGTTCTGCCTGGTGGCTTTCACCTCAAACAGGACTCCTCTGTCCCTGCACAACTGTTTTAAGCAGTCTACAGTGTGCCTGCTGTAGTTGGAAGCCATTGTCTTCCCTAACTACGGCTACTCTGACTTGCACTTTAGAAAAAAAAAAATCAAAATGGGTAGGAACTTGACTGTATGCCAAGTGATATAGTTCTGTCTCTTTTAAAAAAAAAAATCACTGCCTTTTTCTTTCTTTGCAAGTGAGCTGAAGGTCTCAAGCTGACACACTGAACAATAAAAGCTTGTAATACCAATGTTTTTTCACACCGCTGCTAACTAATCTGTCACAAACCCACTCAGCAGGTCAGCCCTCTACTCTCAAAGTGCCAACCTCCAAGTGCAGTCGTGCGAACAGTTAACAGAAACAGGATAACCCTCCTGTCTGTTTTGTGGGTTCAAATCAACCTTTGTTCTCAAGTCTTGGAGGGATTCAAACTGTGAACCTCTTGTTAGCATACCCAATGTACAGGCTCAGATAATTCTGCTCTTTGGGGGTGCAGATATCTTTTGCCTACAGGCACCTAACCAGGCGTACAAAATGAACCCTTAAAACTCTATTAAAGACTTCAGAATAAATTCTTACCTTTTCCCAGTTTGGTAAAACCAGTAAGCTTTCTGCAGTGTCACCTTTAACCATGTATGCTTCCCTTGTCAAGAAAAAGAAATTCAAAGGCACACCAAGTAATCTCTAAAGTAGAGGTTTACTTCAAAATAGATAAAAAATGTAACATGTAAATACAGAACCATATATCACAAAACATACAAATCACTTAAACAAAACAGGTTTAAAACATAGAAACATAGAATTTGATGGCAGATAAGGACAGCTTGGCCCACCCAGTCTGCCCATTTCCCTACCTACTGGATAAGCTGCAGATCCTAGTTAACCAGCAGCCTACTTCTTCCTACCCCCACCCCCTAGAAAGAAGTGCAGACAAAATCTCCTACCACAGTACTCTTAAAATTGTCATTTCTAAGGAATTCTTATCTCACAGTGCTGCAGCTGTTTCTTTTTCAGAGCCCAAACATTTGAGTCTAAATGGAAGACAGAATACCGTCTTAAAAGCTGGCTTTGCCCACCTCTTTGCATGAGGTCACCTAGCTCCTCCCTGTCAGAATACATAAAAATATATATCTATGCAAAACAGGATGTCTTTTTCAGAAGGTAAATTAATATTCTGTGATCTCAGCACAACTCATTTTCTCATATGACCCTTTGATGTAGAGTGTCTTTCCGTTCTTCACAGATATCAAAGAAACATTTATGACTTCACACCAGTGTGACATAACCTGTATTCATCCTCTAAACGTCATAAAATTGTATTTTTTCTATCCTGCCAGCTGGCAAGCTATAATAAAGCTAGATGAGAATAGCTAGATAGAAGATTCTAAATTTTAAGTCTCTTCTGGCCTGTAATTATCTCTTGGCCTTCCAGGTAACACCTATTAGCTAAAACCTGGGGAGGGCGGTTGTCATTCCACAGACGGTCAGCATCTCTCATGAGAGACATTCAATAACACATTTTTATATTACAAAAAGCATAGGTTAATCAGAACCAGCTGTCTAAGTGTCACAAGCTTCATTTCAAAATTCTGTTTTGGCTTCCTCTGTTGCTATCTCTCCTCACTCCTTACACCTTCTCTACCATCCTTTTTTTTTCTAAGACCTTATGACTGATGCTTCTTCCTTTTGTAACCCCAGGGTACCGCTGCATCCTGTATAGTGTTCAAACATAGAAACAGAGAAGTGATGGGAGAAGGAGACCATTGCTCCATCTAGTCTGTTCAAAAAACCCTATCCTACAGTCACAGCCATGATATGGTCAGATATTTCCAGACATTTCACAATATATCTAAAGAGATTCTTTCTGCTGGCCTATAGTGGTACTGCAGGTAGGCAGGCAGGAAATTTCTCCAGAGTTATCACAGAAATTTCAGGAAATATCTTACATGTCTATGGCTGCCACTATACCACAGAGACCTAGTATCTAATGGGGTTTATGCCAATGCTGCCTGTCCTCATGTTGTTCACCTTACTGCTCCTCTCCCCAAGTGAATATTAAGCCCTTAACTCTGGCCTAACCATGTTTGAAGCCGTTAATGGTCAAAGTATCCAGTACCTAGGCTCATGGGCTGTTCCATGGCTCAGTTGCTCTCAGTCTCTAAATGCTGCCTAGACACTTGAGGGTTAACTAGCAGGCTTCCTCTGGCACCTCTCTCATGTGACATGGGTTTTTGTATCAGGAGGGTGGAGCCAGACTGATCATCTCCAGAGGAAGACTGAGGTAGTCAGAGTCCGTCTGTACATAGCTCCAGTGGGGAGTGAGTGTCTTTCTGGATGTCCCTCAGTGGCCTAATATTTCTCAACCAGATCCACAACTTCTGGGGGGGGGGGGCATTGCCAACTGCTGACAAAGAAGCAGCAACATTGAGACACTCAGCAGACTGAGAGTGCTAAATGCAGGAACATTTCTACCTTACAAGTTTTAATCTGCTAAAAAAACCTACAGAATTTAACGGAGGAACTTTAGTGCAACCCAGAGATATTTTTTTAAGTATTGGTGACATTGGGACATGGAGCTATGGTGCAGGGAAGCAAACAGGTGGGAGATGGTGGCGAGGGAGAGCAGCTGACAGAGCAGTGCCCATGCCCCATCACAGCCTACAAATGCTGTTTTATTAAAGATGATTCAGTTGCTGGGCAAATGAATGGAGGACTTCCAGACACAATAAGAAAATTATGGACAGTAAAATTGGTAACCTCACCAGTGAAACACAATCAACAGCAAAGATGGCAGAGTGAACACTTACAGTTCCCATGGGTGTAGCAAGGGAGAACAGCCTCTTGAGAAAGTGCATCAAACGATTAGCAAATGCAGTCCAGATGACACATCTCTGAATATTAGTTATGCAAGAGGGTGCATAGGGAGAAAATCCATTGGACTTCCCAAAGCAGTGGCTGACTGAACAACTAGAACCGACGGGGAACTTTATGATTTTTACAGCATTCAGAATAACCCCTTGTGGGGGTCAGGGAACTTTATAATTCTTACAGCATTTAGAATAACCCCTCATGGGGGCCATGCTGGCCAAGCCACAAATGAACTGCTACTCCAGACAATCCTAGCACATTGCTTGGCTCTGGAGATGGTTGAAATACAACAAAAGATCAAGCAAAAGATCCCAATCAAATGATGAGGCTAATGCGTACACATGTTCCCAGACCAGAGCTATTAAACTTGTCAATGGAGAAAGCTTTGATGGAATCCCCCTGAGACTGTGCCAGCTGGGGATCCACTATATCCTGCTGGTGTCTGCCTGTCTAAAAATGCTATACGGGGACATGTTGATCAATTCTCTGATGCCAAAGAAGTAAGCAAACTCCTTGAAAAAACTGAAAGGGAGTTAAATACCAGGGATGCTGCTTCTGAATCAGATACAGAGGACACACACACAAAAAAAACAGGTCTAGAGTCTTTTACTGACTGTTTGTCAGAGAGTGGAATAAGCTGTTTTGCATAACTTTGGAGAAAACTGTTAGATTGTTGGCTTACATGTTTTTTCATGCGATCCAACCCTCTTGCAGGCTTTACTTTAAAAATGTTGTTTCAGGTTTAACTTTTTTGAGAGTAGTATGAAATTGACGGGAACAAAATGGTGACTCCTCATGACATTGAACTGACATTTATAAACAGCAATTTCTTTCCCCTTTTGGGTTCTTTGGCTCTTTTTAGCACTGCCCAAAAGTGCTCAGACTTGATCAGATACTTAACACCTCTCGCACAGTCACTGAATGCTGCAAGGGTGGATCAATGGCTTGAAGTATGCAGTGCAGACACTCAGAGTTTAAATTGCTTATAACCTGTGTTTATTCTCAGAGTTGATCTATTGTCTGCTTAAATAATATTAAGTATGTGTTTCCTAAAAAAAAGGCTTACTCTGCTAAGATAAATAATAACACAACCTTTAGTTACAGCCCTTTTAGACTACAACTGTAACTAGCAGTTTAGAATAGATTGGCAGTTATAATAAATTTTGAAAGTTTAAAGAACATTTTCAAGTTTTACAATTAGATATTTTTCATATGCTGATTTCTTCAAAACTGATGCATGTTTTAAATTCCATAAGGTGATCTCAGAACATCTCAGTAGTTATTTCGCTATAATATTAGCCCTTTCATTGGATCCAAGTGTATAGTGAGGGTTTGTTGTGCATGGATTTTCATGCCAGCTGAAACGTTGCTGTACCACAGTTCAAAGGTCATGGAATATGGTTGTACCCTTCTATGGTACTACAGTGTTCGAGCTAATTAGAAATCATCATGGAAACTGGTCCTCTTTAATGTCTTTATTAGTGACACTGTGGAGAGGCTAGATGGTAAGGTATGTCTTTTTGCAGATGACACTAGGCTACATCCCCTATCCTCCTTCCACATCCTGCATGAGACAATCCTTGAGGATACCTCCTCATTCAGATACCTTGGAGTCTGGCTGGCCCAGTACTTCAATTTCTCTGGCCACATTGACGCCATCTTGAAAAAACTGTGCCCCAAGCTTGGTGCCTTATACAGGAATCATGGTTGCATTCCTCCTATAGCACGGTCGTGAACTGGTCCAGAAGATGATTCTCCCCATCTTTGACTACTGCAATGTAGTCTATGGTGCCGCTCCCAAACCCTCCTTGACCAGATTGGACACTCTCTTTAACTCTTTCTGCTGCTTCACTCACAATGCCCCCTTCCGAACTCACCACTGCGACCTCAACCATGCTCTGTCCTTTTCCCTGCTTGCAAACAAGCGTCTCACTCACTCACTGTGCAAAACTCATGTCTAAATTTTGGCTTGGGGAACTCCCCCCTACTTCTCCAGCTCCCTCTCTTCCCCTCCCCCTCCCTCTCACTTCATCAGATCAGCTGACAATCGCACCTTGCTGGTCCTCCACTGATCTACACTTATTGGCCAGTCAGGCTTCGCTCATCGCTTCCCAAAACTCTGGAACTCTCTTCCTTCTCAAATACAGCATTTCTCCTCCACTTACTCCCTAACCTTTGCCTACATAACCATCTCTCCTTTAGCTGCTCCTGTTTTGATTCTCCATAACTTCTTCCTCGTACCTGCTCCCTAGCACATCACCCCATCCCCTCTCCCACCAACCACTCCATTTTCTCTTTTTTCTACACCTGCCCCCCCCCCAAGCTCCTATCTTAAATGCCCTTGCCTGGTTCTACCCACTTGCACAGTTTCAGTATCCTGAGGGAGAAATTCTAACCTACCACTCTCTTACTTTCACCTTATAACTCTGTCCTACTCCTGCCTCCCCCATATCTTCTGTCACTGTGTCACTGACTGGCTTTGCCCCCTTGATGGGTTCCTCCTCATCCTGGTGTGGGTAAGCTTTAAGCATGCCTCCTCCTACCTTTCCCATGCTACTCTACTTACCTTCCAGCCCCCAGTTCCTCTGTCTGTTTCCCACTCCCTCACCCCTCTTCCTCTCTATCCCAATTGCAATTGACCAGTTCTTCCCCTGGCAGGGTTCTCAGCATCCTGGAGGGGTCAAGCTCTGATCCTGACTCACTGGTCCCCCATTCTAACCTCCTCTTCTTCTCCCCTCTCCCCTGTCTTTCCTACACTGCCAGCACTTAATTGGTTGCCTCCTACCTCCATGCACTTTATTACATCCACTCCCCCATTTGGTCTCTATACTCCATGCACTGACAAAGCTGCTACTTGGGCTCGCACTGTCCTGAGACAAATATCTCACTCATTCAGACCTTACTATGTCTTTACTGGTAATATCCTGGCTCCACCTGTCTCACTCCTCCTCCTCCCCCAGCTGGTTTGCTTACACTTTTTCCACTCTCTGAGCTGCTACTTGTGGCTTGCCCTAGTTCTGAGTCAAATATCTCATGCATCCCGGCCTCACTATGTCTTTTGGTATACCCTGGTTCCTCTGGCCTCACTGCTCCTCTTTCCCCCAGCTGGTTTTCCACTGGTTTTCCACTGTACTATCTACAGTTCTTAACTTCTTCCCATAACACCTTAATGGTTTGATTGCATTGTTTTACCTGTTTCTTCAGGCATTGTTTTACCTGTGTAAATTGCAATATCCTTCTAACAACGGATGTTAGTGTAGCTCAACCTCTGTACCTAATAATATCCTCATGTATGTATTTGTAATTGTATGTATAATACCTGTTTTATATCCTCTTGCACACCCTTCCCCCAGGTCACACCATGAGACGAGCAACTTGTTGTTCAGTGTGCCTTCCTGGTGAAACATTTCAATAAATGAATAAATAAAACACTATAGAACTTGTCTTAAGCAATGGCTTTTTAATAAGTTTGAATATACCTGCTGACCACAAATGACTATGCAATTGTTATAATTTTATGCTATTGTATTTTATATTGTATAAGTTATTATTTGCCTTGTATTTGTCTTTTTGTATAATTGTAACTTGTCATCTGTGAAAACGGGCAAACTTGCTCATCAGATTCACAAATATAAAAAATAAAATAAAAATGAAAATCTGCAATTGGGTAGACACTCTGGGGTGTGTGGAAAAAATTAATAGGAATCTGAGAAAGCTTGAGGAGTGAGCAAGAGTGTGGCAACTAAGTTTCAATGTTAAGGAGTGCAAAATCGTGGGCATAGAAACCTAGGGGCAGAGTAAAAGATGGGGGCAGTGGTACTGACGACCACCAAACAGGAAAGAGACCTGGAGGTAATCATATTTACATAGAAACATAGAAGTTGACGGCAGATAAGGACCGCAAGGCCCATCCAGTCTGCCCATTTTTTTTTCTACCTTATAAATGTGCCATCGGCCTTTGCTCTGTCAGTGGCCTATCTATTCATAGTCATTTGTATTGCTCCCTTATGCCTATCCCATGCCTGTTTGAAGCCCTGCACTGTATTCATAGCCACCACTTCTTGTGGTAAGCCATTCCATGCATCCACCACCCTTTCTGTGAAAAAGAATTTCCTCACATTCCCCCTTAATCGGCCTCCCTCTAATCTCATGCTGTGTCCTCTTGTCCTGCTATTTTTCTTATATTTAAACATGTTAGACTCTTTCACCTTGTTTATGCCCTTAAGGTGTTTGAATGCCTCGATCATATCACCTCTCTCCCTCCTTTGCTCAAGGGTATACATATTGAGCTCCGTTAATCTGTCCTCATATGTCTTCTGATGCAGTCCCTGCATCATTTTGTTCCCTTCTCTGGACTGCCTCAATTTGGTTAATGTCCTTGTGAAGGTGTGGCCTCCAATACTGCACGCAGTACTCCAGATGGGGCCTAACCAGTGTCTTGTAAAGAGGATTATTACCTCCCTCTTACGACTTGTGATACCCCTACTAAACTCCAACACCCTAGCCTTACCTACTGCTTTAGAGGTCTGCTTGGATGATTTTAGGTCATCAGTGATGATGATGTCCAAGTCTCTTTCTTTCTTTGTGACTGCTAGCAACTCCTCCCAGCCTATAGGTGGCTTCAGGGTTTCTCTTCCCTATGTGCATGATTTTGCACTTCTTTGCATTAAATCCCAGTTGCCACTCTTCTGACCATTCTGCTAGTTTATCCAGATCTCTTCTCATTCTGCCCACCCCATCTGGATCATCTACTCTGTTGCAGATCTTGGTGTCATCTGCAAACAGACAAACCTTACCCTCTAGTCCATCTGCAAGGTCACTAATGAAGATGTTGAAGAGGACTGCCCCAGGACTGATCCCTGAGGTACCCACTTGTGACTTGCATCTCTTCTGACTGTATACCATTTACCACCACTCTCTGTTTTCTGTCCGTCAACCAGTTTGCCACCAGTTGACCAACTTCGACCCACCCTGAGCCTACCCAGCTTATTTATCAATCTTCTATGTGGAACAGTGTCAAAAGCTTTGCTGAAGTCAAGGTAGGCGACATCAACTGCTCCCTTGGTCCACCACTCTGGTTACCCAGTCAAAGAAATCTGTGAGATTAGTTTGACAGGACCTTCCTTTTGTAAACCCATGCTGTCTTGGATCCTGTGCCCCTATGGATTCCAGGTGTTGCACTATCCTTTCCTTAAGGAGTGCCTCCATAATCTTGCCCACTACTGAGGTAAGACTGACCGGTCTGTAGTTCCCTGCCTCCTCCCTGCTACCACTCTTGTGGAGTGGGATCACATGAGCCATATTTGATGACCTAAAGGTGGCCACACAGTATGACAAGGCTGTAGAGAGAGCCAGTGGGATGCTAGGATGCACAGAGAGGGGTATCACCAGCAGAAAGAGGGAGGTGGTAATACCTCTGTGTAAATTATTGGCAAGACTTCACCTAGGGTACTGTGTTCAGTTCTGGAGACCACATCTCAGGGAGGACATAGACAGAGTAGGGGCGGTCCAGAGGAGGACAACTGAAATGGTGCAGGGTCTGCACCAGAAACCTAATGAGGAGAGACTAAAGGACCTCAATATGTACACCCCGGAGGACAGGAGAGAAAGGGGAGATATGATAGAGACTTTCAAATACCTCACATGAATAAACCAGGTACAAGAGGAAAGTATTTTTCAGAAACAAAAATGTTCAAAAACAAGGGGGCATGTTATGAAGCTGGAGGGGGGTAGACTCAGAGGAAACATAAAGAAGTACTTCTTCAAAGAAAGAGTGGTGGATGCCTGGAACAGCCTTCCAGTGGAGGTGGCAGAGCCAAAACTGTAGCAGGATCTAAGAACGCATGATGGGATAGACATAAGGAAACCATAAGTCATTGGGGGGGGCTAGGCCTACAGGGTTACAATAGGTAGGGAAATGGGCAGACTAGGTTGGCCAAGCTATCCTTATCTGCTAACAAATTCTATGTTTCTGTGTTTCTTGGTTTCTCGGGTGAAACACACTACCTCTGCCCGCCCTGTATTCCTTGTGTCTGTTTTGCTTTTTTGCTATCCCTCACATAAAGAGTCACTCCTGCTGCTCCTCCACTTGTTGAATGGAATAGCCTTCTTATCCTCCACACTCCCGTGTTCAGCCCTGGTTTTTACTACACCTGGTTAACTTCTTCATAATGTTCCTCCAGTTGTTGGACTGGATTGCATCATATTTTACAACTGCCGTGCTACTGCAAGTTTACTAATTATATATTTTACTAATTATATTTTAATATTTTGACTTTGTATTCTTTTTCTTTGTAACTCCTTTCCAAAGTATCAACTGGAAATGAGCTCAGTTTGCCTTTCTGGCCAAAAATTCTAATTATAAAAGAAAGAATAAAAAAAAATGTACATGTCTTCCTGAACTACAATATGGCAGACTGAATATAGCTGTCAAGCTGTCAGAAAGTTTTTATTCTGTTTCACTCTTGTTGCACCCTTTTCCCCCAGAACACATCTGGAAACAAGCTGTTTTCAGCACTCACTATCCTTTTTCATTGTGAAAATGTTTACTAAAAATAAAATTAATAAAACAAAATTGTTATAGCAGTCTATAACCTCTGGTGGCCCAGGGTCTAGAGGCTGAATCTGTACTTGAACCCCAGCTGCAGCCCCACTGGGCAGGTCAGAATAAGTACAAAGACATTACAGTATTTTATGGTTACATTTTTCCAGTAATATCACGAAAAAAGGTTTTCTTAATCTTTCTGTTGTCTTTATTTTTGTCTATATGTAAGTTTAATAATAATTAATTCCATGCCAACGTAGGGTCTCATAGTAGTACTGAAGCTTATACACTTAAAATAGTCAGTCGTGGCTATGTAGCTTTAATTTTGGTGCACACAAGAAGGCATATTTCCCTCCCCTGTTCCAATCCCATTTTGTTTAGATTATGTATCCATATGCTAGCATAAACATGAATGTTGCAGTGAGCAGGTTTATAATTTTTTCAAGGTTGCTTTGAGATGAATTGTCATGAAAAATCACGTACAGAAGCTTTTACAACAGTCCTAATTTAATCCTAGGTCTTATTTCAGCAGAGTGCCAACCGTGCTAAATCATGACAAATTGAATGTGCGTGGTGGCCCCGTGATGACTCTGTTCAGCAGGAACTGATTGCATTCCTCCAAACCCCACATGACTAAGAGCTAAATGCTCTGCTTATTTGGGTCTGCAGAGGTAAAAGACAGTCTGAGGTGGGTCAGTTTCTTAACATGAGACATGGAATCAACCAAAACAGACATGATTGGTCCCGCTCTCTCCTCAGTGAAGATGATTTCATTTAAGTGACACTAGACAGCATTAGATCTTACTACACTACAGAGTTTACAAGTAGCAGATGGCGGTCATAAAAAAGCACAGAGTTCATAGAAAAGTTATAAAATATTGTTTCAATTAACAGTTTTTATGTTTATATTTTCAAGTGAAATGATTAATTTGTAGAATTTTTTTCAGGCCCCCCCCCCCACCACCACCACTAATTGCAGTTGTCATTGGATGTCAGCAACACAAAAAACAGCCTTTGCCAGTGGGTTACACATTATCATTCAATAAATAACTAGGATTAATATGGTTTTACAAAGAACAGCAAAGTATACTTTGAAAAGGTTGGAAAAGTGTAGCAATGGTAATACAAATAAGTGAGAAATTAGATAAATTTTCAGGTTTTAGGCTAAAAACAAAACAAAAAAGTTCATGTTTGTCTGAGTTGGCTGAAGTGAATTGTTATCTTTGCAGTTATCTAGGTGTTTGTTTGAGTTGGCTGAAGAGAATTATTATCTGTGCAATTATGTAGGTGTAGAAGGACTTGTGAAGTAGGGAGAGTGGCTTATCTAGAAGGAAGCCAGGTGTGTTGGATTTAAAAACTGACCTAGATAGCTTCTAGCAGAGAACAGCAAGAGGAAGGAGCTGCTATTATAACTATACTTCTCTACTGGGACTATATTGCCCTCCTTCTGTCCCCTTCAGCCCCACCTTTAGCTAGTTCTACTTTTATAGGCACAGGACTTCACTGACAACAGGAACTTCCTGTTTGGGAGCAGGAAGGGAGTGATCACAGAGCTACAAAACAGTCACCTTCCTAGAAGGAAAAGAGTAGCTCTCCACCCCACCCCCCCGTTACTGGAGAGCTGACTTTGAGCAAGTAAGGAGACTATTGAGAAATATAGGAACTTCTTGTCTCAGAACAGGAAGATCAGGAGCTTAAAATGCACAGAGGCAGTAAGTAAATAGGGAGAAAAAAATAAAATAAAATTAAATTAAAAAAAAATTTAAATAAACATAGGAAAGAGTAAGTATTCAAAACAACAGTTAAGGGGCCAGAAATAAGACATGATGGGAGTGGTGCAATCCAGTGGCTGTGGAGCAACAGTCTTCCAGGAGGTGTTCTGGAGGATGCAGTGTTGTCACATCTACAGGCACCTCTCTGGGCTGAGGGAGGAGGTTGCTCATCTCCAGGCTGAGTTCGCCAGGATTTGGGGGACCTCCTCTCCCATCCCGGGACCACCAGTGCCACTGCTGTTGCCTCAGAGGTTGCCAAGAAAGAGGAGTAGTTGGACCACAGTGAGCTCAGGGAGGGTGAGGGTGGTGGAACAGAGGCGCATCCCTCCAGTTGTACCTCTCCACAATTTATATGCCATTCTCGCAAAGTGCGGTTCCTCTATGGAGGCACCCGCAGTGGAGACCAAGGAGGATGCTCAGAACTTTCACAAAGGAGACCCACAGGAGGATGGCATGAGACCCCACAGGGGAAGGAAACAACTCCTGGGGGGGGGATTCCATTGTTAATAGGGTAAAACTGGGGGAGGAAGAGGAGTGGGAGGTTAGGTGCTTGCCTGGTGCCATGGCTTGGAGGGACAGGGAGCTAATTCTCAGGATCATGGGAGCAGCTGCATGAGGGAAGGAGCTGGATGTCATTGTCCACATAGGGACAAATGACCTGCCTGGGAAAGGGATCAGAGCAGTGCAAAAAGAGTTTGTGGAGTTGGGGAAGGGCCTTAGACAAGTACCATGTACCGTAACCTTCTCGGAAGTGCTACCTCTCAATAGCATGGGTGAGACTAGGGTGCTCTGGACCATGGGATTCAATCAGTGGTTAAAAAACAGGTGCAGAGCTCAGTGGTTTGGCTTCATTGGGTACTGGGGGGTCCACCTGGAGTAATGCAGGCCTATACTGGCATGATGGTCTGCATCTGTCCAGGAGGGGAACCAGAATCTTAGGTGATACGTTTAAATGCTTCATTGGCAAGCATTTAAACTAGCCAAGGAGTAGGCGCTGGAAAGGAGCAGGGAATTCCCAGCCCCCCCAAAAAAATCAAAGTGCGAGGTCACAACATAGTTAGTGGGGTAAACATCAAGATAGAGACATCGATAGGAAGAAGGGCAGGGGAAAATGGAGGAAACGACAAAGGCAGTAAGGACAGGGATGGGGCAAAAAGGGTCAAGGCCATCAAGAAATGGAGGGTAATGAGTACCGATGCCTGTAGTCTGGGCAACAAGCTCCCTGAACTGGTGGCCTTGATGGAAGAGGGATGCCTGGATATTGTGGCAGTTACAGAAACATGGTACACAAACAACCATGACTAGGATGTTAACATAGCAGGGTACACAACTTACAGGAGGGACAGGGAGGGTAGAAGGGGGGAGGAGTAGCTCTCTATGTAAGGGAAGGGATAAAAGCAATGGAACAAAAGAGTAAACAGGGAGGAGAGAAGACACTGTGGGTCACCTTAAAGACTGGAAATGGCACCACAATCCGCACAAGGGTTTTATATAGACCCGCATCTCAGGGGGAGGGAATGGACAAGGATATGATAGAAGGCACCCTTTGAATGGCAGAGAAAGGGGAGATACTGTTGATGGGGGACCTGAATATGCCAGATGTTAACTGGAGCACCTTTGCTGCAGCCACGTCAAAGAGCAGGACCATTCTCAGTGCCCTGCAGGGGGCATGCCTCAGACAGCTAGTGTTGGAACCCACTCAGGAGGCAGCAATCTTAGACCTTCTGCTCTCAAATGGGGACAGTGAGAGGATCTCAGATCTAGAAATGGGTAGCCATCTGGGAACAAGTGACCACCAAACAGTGTGGTTCACGATAAACTCAGCTCTAAAGTCAAGCCATACAAAAGTGAGGGGTACTGGACTTCTGGAGGGCTGACGTTGGCAAAATGGGAGAGTGTCTTAGAAAAGCACTAGTAAACAGGCAAGAAGGAGGGGTGGAGCAACAATGGGGAAACATCAAAACTGCCATCACAGTGACAACTAGCCTGTATGTGAAGCAAATAAACAAATCAAAATGAAAAAAAAAAGCCACTATGGTTCTCAAAAGAGGTGCCGGGGAAGGTTAGGGAGAAGGAGATAGCATTTAGGAAGTATAAGGAAACAAAGGAGCAGGACAGAGAATGGTACCAGTTAAGGCAGAAGGAAGCAGGAAAGGCAGTCAGAATAGCAAAGGCCCAAAATGAGGAAAAGAAAGCCAATACAGTTAAGAAGGTGGATAAAACCTTTTATAGGTATATTAGGGGGTGTAGAAAGACAAAGGGAGGGATAGTGAGGCTGAATAAAATGGACGGTGGGTGGGCAGAGAGGGACAGTGAAAAAGCAGGGACACTGAATGAATGCTTCTGCTCAGTATTAACAAAAGAGGAGGGGGGCAGGTACCTAATCCAATTAGCAGAAGCAGTCTGGATAAGGGGATTGATCCCAGTCCTTTCACAGAAGAAAGGGTTCTGAAAGAACTCCTAAAACTGAAGGTGGACAAAGCAATGGGGCCTGACTGGATTCACCCCAGAATTCTAAAAGAATTATGAGGAGAACTAGTGACCCCTCTGACTACCCTTTTTAGCAAATCATGGGAGGATGGTGTGGTACCGGAGAACTGGAGGAGAGCGAATGTGATTCCCTTTCACAATAGTAGGAGCAAGACAGAGGCAGTAAACTAAAGACCTGTCAGTTTGACCTCTGTGGTAGGGAAAATGATGGAATCACTTCTGAAGGAAAGAATTGTTGAGTACCTAGAGGCCAGTGGGGCACAGGACCCAAGGCAGCACGGATTCACAGTGCGAAGGTCATGTCAGACGAATCTAGTAGATTTCTTTGACTGGGTGACTAAAGTAGTAGACCAGGGAGGGGCTGTGGACATGGCCTACCTAGACTTTAGCAAGGCATTTGACACAGTCCCACGCAAAAGATTAAATAATAAATTAGCCAGCCTGGGATTGGGTCCCAAGGTGGTAGCCTGGGTAAAACATTGGCTGGACAACAGGGCACAGCAGGTGATAATAAATGGAGCCCACTCTGAAAAAAGGGGGGTTACTAGTGGGTTACTGCAGGGTTCAGTACTGGGTCCACTACTTTTTAATATCTTTATAAGTGACATTGCAGATGGACTGGAAGGAAAAGTATGCCTCTTTGCAGATGTCACAAAGATCTGCTACAAGGTTGATACACAAGGGAGCATGGAAAGGATAGAGGAATGGTCAGAAGTATGGCAGCTTGGATTCAATGCAAAGAAGTGCAAAATAATGCATCTGGGAAACAAAAACCCAGGGGAAGAGCACACAATGGGAGGGGAAGTAGTAACAACAACAAAAATGGAGAGTGACTTGGGACTAATCATATCAGATGACCTTAAGGTTGAGAAGCAATGTGAGAAGGCAGTAGGGAGGGCTGGGGGGATACTGGGATGTATAGGGAGAGGCATCACCAGCAGAAAACAGGAAGTAGTTATCCCTCTGCACAGACAGTTGGTGAGACCCCATCTGGAGTACTGTGTCCAGTTCTGGAGACCCCATCTCCACAAGGACATAGACAGGATGGAGGCAGTCCAGAGTAGGGAAACTAAAATGTTGCAGTGTCTGCAAGAGAAGCCATATGAGGAGAGACTAAAGGAGCTTAATATGTATACCCTGGAGAAAAGAAGGGAGAGGGGGAACATGATAGAAACATTTAAGTACCTCAGTGGAGTCAACAGCATCTTTCAGAAAAAGAGATGTGTAAGAACAAGGGGACATAATTTGAAGATAGAAGGGGGATGGCTCAGGGGAAATGTGAGGAAGTATTTTTTCACAGAGAGAGTGGTGGATGCATGGAACTGCCTTCCTGAGAAGGTTGTAGGGTCTAAAACTGTGGGAGAATTCAAGAATGCATGGGACAGACATAAGGCAATTCTTGTAGGGGTAGGAAGAACTAGGCTGTTGGTTAACTAGGATCTGCAGCTTATCCAGTAGGTAGGGAAAGGGGCAGACTAGGTGGACCAAGTGGTCCTTATTTGCCATCAAAGTCTATGTTTCTATGTTTCTATGTTTGTTAGTTTCTGTTCACCAGGGAAATCCCCCGAGTACACATACCAATTTTCAGGGATGGCCTATGTGCTTAATATAAACAAGTAGTGTGCAGAATACATAAAAGGAAATACAATACAAAAATACTATATTGGACTCCTTGAAAGCATTAATTAAGGTGAGAACAACTGCATATGCAAACAAGATTAAACGAGAGCAGGTTGCAATTGAACCAAATTGAGAAGCAGATAAGAGAAGTGGAAAAAAGCTTCAGGAGCACTAGGAAGCAGGAGAAGTATCACAAATGAGACTAAGAGCAGAATTTAATGAGTTTAACACTAGAGCCATAGAAAGGGTGTTGGGTTACCAATAGGGATGCAGTAGATTTAAATTTCTCTGGCGAAGTCCCGGTGAAGTAGTCAAATTCGCCTGGCAGAGTAATTTGAGAAATTTCACCAGATAAGGCGGAATTTTTGCCCTAAGTGAAATTCTCATCAGGGCTAAATTCCACCTTCTGTGGGTGAAATTTCACCACTGAAGGTGGAATTTTGCCACCAAAGGTGAAATTTCGCCATTCCGCCGGGTAAACATTCGCCACTCCACCAGGCAAAATTTAGCATTTTGCTCCGTGAAGAGAATTTCCCTCACATCTCCCATCACTAGTTACCAGAAAGCATTATGACTGTGGAAATAAGTGTGGAAACATTTTCATTTACATGAAGCCAGCAGATACAATTTCAAAGTATTTTTAAAACATTCTAGTGTCTGAGTTGATCTCATTGGTAATTAAATAACATTCCACACTTTAGGAGTAGTGTGAGAAAATAGTTTTATTTATTTATTTAGTTATTTATTGAGTTTTACCAGGAAGGGCCTACTGAGCCATAATAGCTCATTTCCAGAGGCATCCTGGGGAAGGGGGTACAATGGAGACAATACAGCAGTACTAATACAAAAGCCAGTGTTTCACCAGAATGACAGGCGTAGGCATGGAAATACTGTATGGTAAATAAACACAGTCACACTTGTGCAATTTACAAACTACAGTTTAGCTCCACTGGGTAGGAGGACCAGAAAGAGTGACAGCTGGGTTACAATCACTTCAGTTTAGAGTGAAAGAATGTTAACAATGGTGCTGATGTTTTAAAAACTTGATTTGTTATATTAGTAATTTCTATAACAACATTTGGTGACAACTGAATAAGGGGTTCTTAAACTATAATGAGAACTATAACAGAATCACAAGCCAGAACTGATGCATAACCGGGTATGAAACAACTCTCAGGAATTTAACTAGTTAACATTTATACCATGTCTGACAACTAGACCAGTGGTTGACAAAATGTAGTAAAAGGTAACAGTCAATCACAAGACAAAACTGTTACATGTTTATGTTAACATTGCCAACAATCGTATAATTTCAGTGACTGATAATACTGGCTATCTAGTCAAAGTCTGATAAAAAACAGATCAAAGTTATTCAAGATATGGGCAAACATTACTGCTACAAATCAGAGGCAAGCACTTGTGCATTACCGAGTCAGCATGGTGAGCATTTTGTTACAAGTTAATACGGCCTCCACTGGGTGTCTCCTGTGTTATAAGAGACTCCGAGCATCATGTCTATGTGAGAAGACCGTGAAGCGAATCTGAGAGGGTTTGACGGCTGCAACCTCATGAGAGGAGTCTCTTAAACCACAAGAGACACCCCATGGAGACCCTATTAACTTTTCATTAATCACTCTAGTTGGCCAGAGTGATTTATAGTAAGTTCTAAATATATTCAAAAGTTAAATGAAGCTACCTTTCCCCAGCTGTGAAGTGGAATGCTCCACTCCTAATGTTCCTGGACAAGATGCCACTATACACAGTCTAAGTACTGTAGTGCAGTGACTCTCTGCATCATCTGGAATCATTTAACTGATTTATAATGTCTTAAAGGATGCATTATACTGAATGTCTATACCTGGTTTGGTGACAATATAATGTGGTTCTCAAAGACCTAGCTAAAAATGTAAGCACGCTCGCATGTGTGTGTGTGTGTGTGTGTGTGTGTGTGTGTGTATATAAAGTCAATCAAAAGTCAGAACTCTTTCATAATTAGAATGCCATGGTTAAAGGAGTTCTACAGGCAGAGGTGAAGGTATGGGGTCATTCTGCCATATGCAAAAAACGCACGGCTATAAATGCCACACAGAATAATAATAATAATAATGCTTTATTTATAACGTGCTTTTCTAAAAATTAAGGTGGCTTACAATAAGATAAAATATAATAAAACAGGATGCAATAAAAGCAGTTAAAAACAGGATTCCATAAAGTTCAAGATATAAATAATGTCATACAGAGTAGGCTTGGTACCACAAGTGGGTCTTTAAGGCCTGTTCAAATCCCTCCACAGTCATGCACTCCGAATCTGACGGGGTAGAGAATTCAAAAGGGCTGGGGCTGTGTACATAAATACACAGGCCCCTGAAGATTTTAAAGAAACCCTTGGAATTTCTAGCAACCCCTTATCAGCTGAGTGGAGTGATCGTCTGGGGCAGTACGGAACCAGAAGCTCTTTCAGGTAGTCCAGGCCCAGTCCGTGTAGGGCTTTATAAGTCATAAGTTTGACTTTAAAGATGATCCACTACTGCATCAGCAGCCAGTGCAGTTCGCACAGCACCGGAGAGATGTGACAGTTCTGGGGAGTTCCTGTCAATAGCTGAGCCGCAGCATTCTGCACTAGCTGCAAGTGGCAGATAGCAACCCCAGGTAGCCCTAGATAACGGGAGTTGCAATAATCAAGGTGCGAGGTCACAAAGGCATGGACCAACGTAAGCAGATCACTGGATGGAATTAGGTGCATAATCCTTGACATGCTCCTCAGGTGATAAAAGGAAGATTTGATGACTGCCGACACCTGCGATCGCAGTGTCAGCCCATCATCGAAAATCACCCCAGGTTTAGCACGCATTCAGAGGTATGGAGCTGGGAGCCTCCAAGAAAATGTCCTGAAGGCAAACCCGCTCCCAACCCCTTTATCCAACAACCCGGATCCACAACCAGCACCTCAGTCTTCTCCGAGTTCAACCTCAGCCAGCTCGAATTCATTCAATCCTGGATTTCAGCGAGGCAGTTGTTAAATACCAAGAGAGCTCTATTCTGGTCAGGTGCAAAAGACAGGTAGAGCTGGGTATCAGCAGCATAGCAGTGAAACCTCAGCCCATACCTTCTTACAATGTCTCCGAGAGGTAACATGTACACTGTGAACAACAAGGGGGACAACACAGAACCCTGAGGTACCCCACATGACAGAGAGACTGGATCAGAGGAATAAATCCCCAACACCTCCCTCTGAGTTCTGCCAGTAAGGAAGGATTTAAACCACCTGAGGACTGTGCCAGACAGGCCACAGATGAACCTCAGGCATTTGAGAAGAACCCCATGGTCCACAGTGTCAAACGCTGATGAGAGATCCAGAAGAACCAAGATAGAATGGCTATTCCGATCTCTCACCATCAGGAGATCATTGAGCACCCGAACCAGTGCAATCTCAGTACTATGCCTCTTTCGGAAACTGGATCAGAGAGGTTTATAGATGTCATGGATGGTCAAATGGTTGTCCAGCTGTAGGGCCACTACTTTCTCAATCACCTTTCCTACAAAGAGAAGGTTAGAGATTGGTCTGTAGTTGGCAGGCAGTCTGGGTCCAGAGAAGCTTTCTTCAGGAGGGGTGTTACGACTGCCTCCTTCAGGGAGCTAGGAAACTCAGCCATCTCACGGGAGCACCAGACTATCCATGCTAGGACCAGGCCGATGGTATCACAACAGCCCGTAATCAAGGTAGTTGGGCCCAGATCCAAACTACAGCATGTAGGGTGCATATGCTGGACAATCCGTATGACATCGATGAACTCCAGCTGATCGAAGGTACTCCAGAAGAACAGAAGGACAGTGACCGAGTGTCAGTCCATAGCATCTCCCATAGAGTGTGCTGGTTGGAGCTCTGCCCTGATATCAGCCACCTTAGCCACAAAGAATTGAGTGAGATCATCACACTCCACTTGTGAAAAGGCTCTTGGAACTTGCAGGCAGGCTGGGTTTCACAGTCTGTCTACAGTTCAAAAGAGCTGAGCCGGTCAGTTCTGAGCAGCCGCAATCTCCCCAGACAGGAACTCTGCCTTCTTATGGGTGATTGCAGATTGATAGACTTAATAATGTTCCATCAGTCTAAGGTTGTCAGCATCTAGGGTGGAATTCTGCCAGCCATGCTCTAATCTTCGGCCTTATTGCTGTATCTCCCTCAAGATCCCATCAAACCAGGGGGACCGAGGGTGAAGGGAGAGAGGACAAACACGGATGGGATCAGTGGCATCCAGAGCTGTAGAAATGGCCTTATTATAAGCAAAACCAAAGTATCTGGGTCATTGCTTGCTCCAGGAAGCACCGATAGGTCAAGCACTGCCACCAGGTATTCATAGCTTACTTCTCACATAGGGCGGTATCTGACCATCTCCACAGGGGGTGGGCCTATGAAGGGGGGTGCAAAAACTGAATCTCATGGTGTAATGATCGAAACGTCCGACAGGATCTAACCCCTAATGAAAGGCTTTGATCCCCAGAAGGAAGACTAGGTCAAGAGAGTGACCATGTTTGTGGGTGGCAGAAGTAATAACTTGTGTAAGGCCCAGAGATGCCATCAACTGGAGGAAGTATTGTCCAAATTGTGAGAGATCGACATCTACCCAGGCATTGAAGTCACCCAGGACAATCAGCCTGGGCAATTCAAACGCCATGTCAATCACATAATCTGCTACTTCCTGAAGGAACTGCTTCTCATCCCCTGGCAGACGGTAGGTGAGATCGATCCTACAACCTACACCTGCCATTGCAGTACACTCAAATGAATACATTGCACTTCCAAACAATGTTGGGTAGAAGAGTGACCCGACCACAAGAGAGCAGCCCCATCAAATACAATGGGACTTAATTGTTTTTGTGGGGGGCTTTGGTCCCCACATCCCAGACTTACTATAATCAACTCTGGGGGGTCGTGGACTTTGGGGATAGGGAGAAAGCTGGAAATGGGGAAATTACATTTTCAGGCAAAAACAATTGCAGCAGAAGGAGACCTAGCAGGAACCAAACCATGGTCCCATGTCTCCTCCTTCACCGTATGCTGGTGCTCTAACTACTCCATCACAGGAGCGGCTTAACCAGCATTCCAGCACATGGCAACATGATACCTTCACAGGTACTCAGCAGTGTGAGAGGGATAGTGGTAATTTCCTACTGCTATTGTACTCCTGTCTCTCTAAAGCCTTTTTTGCTTTACACAGTGCAGTTCTCTCAGCACTATTCCTGGTGCACTGCTTTCACCCAGTACGGAGGTGAAGGGGTTCTGTCTCATGTTAGTTTTACACCTTGGGCCTGTGAGGTTATGACTAGTGTTAGCGCTAGTAAATACTATGGCCTATGTGGAAATTAACCAGTGATTTAAGTCTTTGAGGAATGGTGGTGTTTGAACATTTTTTTCAAGTTTTTTCTTTAATACTTGGTTGCAATATTGTGTCATTTCAGTTGCATGCAAACCCTGTACTGTAGCATAGTGTGGTGTCAACTGCATGTACAGTAAACTCCCTCACTGAAGATAAATAGATCCTATTTTTTCTGGCAGTCATTACTGTAGATTCTGGGGGATAGTTCATTTTCGCTTTACACTGTCACTTTTGCTGTTAACCTGAGGTTCTCTTGTGTCAGAGTTGTTTTTTTTTTTACCCAGGAAGTACATTTTACTGCCATGGCAGATTATGTGAATGAGCCATGCAAATTACAGGTGGATTTTTAATACAGAGGTCTGATGAGAGTATATAGCTAGGCAATTGTGTGGTCAGAAGACCTCAGACACTATGGAAGCAGTGGTGGGTGAAATGAATTCTTCTTTCTGCTATGATTAGCTTTTCATGCACGAGTAAGAATGACACCTACATTAAGAAAAAGCAAAAGATATGCCCTTTGTCTTCTATTTGAACACTTTTAAGATTGTATTTCAGGGTTGAGTGATTCATACAGTATGTGAAGTATTGTCTTTCTACAGATTTCATCCTTTGTTTCGATTTCTCTTGCATTTCACTAAATACTGTAATGTGGGAACCTTTTATTGAAAAATAAACTTATTTCAAAGCTATGGTACTTAGTATCAAAGGAGTCAAGCTGCAAACATTTACATTCAAATAGAAATAAAGGTATTGGAGTTCAAACCATTTGCTTAACATAACATTTAAGCAGGTTATTTCTATCCGGTGGTTTTAATAATGGAACAAAAACACTGCTGTGATCACATGGCTTTTTAACACAATGTGAAAAACCTGTTACACTCCCAAAAGGGTTCCATTATAAGAAGTGTGGCATGGTAACTACTGAGAAAAATTATCTGAGCTCTTTTCTTAAAAATCTTCTCTGTCGCCATGATATTGGAAATAAAAACTACCTCGACTGCATATCTAATTCAGCATTCTAAAAACTAGACATTTACATTTTCAGGAGCATTTTTTTGGCAGACAAATACTGTACATTCCTAGAGTCTATAGGGTCTTGTCCATGACTTACAGATTTTGAAGGGTCTGTTGATGTCACTGAAGTCTGTGGAGAGGCATTTTTCTGTGTCCCTTCCCAAACTAGCAGTTCTATTTTATTTATCCAACTAGCTATGAAATAGCTGACTTCAGACATGTAAATTAGGCTTGCAGGTCTGAACAGGGGCATAATTATAGGGGTGGGGGAATGGGGGGACAGGCCACCCTCCCCAACATTTCTTCAGTGCAGTCTTGAATAACTTACCATAAAATCCTCTTATGGTTGTCCCCCAACTATTACACCAAAGTTACTCCACTGGCCTGAATAATGTTTCTGGGTTTTTTTTAAGCTCTACAAGTTTTCCTTTTTTTAACACACCAAAGCTGTTTCATTCATTAACATTTCAGAACATGATAAATATTACAGATGTTATTTATTTATTTAAGAATTTCACTTTTTAGGGCCAGCCAGACATTACAAATCCAGGTCAGATATAACCCAGACTACACTAACCAATCCTTAAAGAAAAGAATGCAGTGAAGCCTGCATTGGGCTGACAACAGACTGAAAAAGCCTACATTTACATAGGATTCCATTTACAGACACTCATTCAGTGTGAGAGGTCATGGCATTGTCAATATTTAAAGAGCCACTGACACCTCAAGAAGAACTTTGAAAAACATAATGTTTGGACATAAAGCAGCTTATATTTCTAATCAACTCTGTATTTCTTATCCCTATTACTTATTACTGAGGTCATTTGCTTCAAAAACAGGATAGTTGTTTCTTGAGGGTTCATCAGCTTCTACTGCTTCTTCCCAACCTGATGTCATAATACTCTGTGACATCACAGCTGTACCCATGGCAACAGACTGAGATGTAACAACAGGATATTATAAGATTTCATGTATGGAGTAAGCTAGAGAGGCAGATGAACTCTAAGGAATAAAGACTTTGTTTTGTGGGAAATCTTTCAACAATAAATAATGGAGAGGGAAAATCCATAGAAGATACATGAAATACAAATTGAACTGTGTCCAGCTATTATATCAAAGTTTTCTTAAAGGTCAGCTGCTCTATAAGGACTCCCTTTTCTATTCTTTTGTCTGGCATCAAAAGTATATGTTGTTTTGATTGCTGTCAGGATTTCTAAGCAAAACAGTATCATGAAAATAACAGTTGCTGCTTGGAAGGGATCCAAATGCTATTTCATTTTTTTGGCTTGTTCCATGTATTCAAGGATGTCCATCTCACATAAAAGTTATGACACCATGAGGATGTACTGAGCAAAGAATATTTCCATCTCATCAAAACATCAAATACATGTATTGTTTTGTGTTTTGGGGACAGGGTGGTCTGTTATGTGAATGTGCTTAAGGAGTAGTTCAATCACATCAAATAAATCATCGGTTCCTCTTGAGTAACCACTAGAGATTCAGCAAAGTTAAACTTCATTGGTGAAGTTGCCACAATGTTGCGAAACTTTGGCTTCAAGAAGCTTCGCAGAGTTCTTATTGTCATCATCAATTTTGACTTTGATGACTTCAAAAAGTTTCTTCAGGTGTAGTGGCAATCTCAAAGGTTTATTTATGTATTTATTTGTAGCAAAAGTTTCACCAGGAAAGACATACTGAGCCAAAAAGGTTTTATTTGATTACAGCAAAAAAATAACAGCAAGGAGCATATAGATGAAAACAAAATGCTGAATACAAAAACAGGGCAGGCCGATGTCAGTGACCTTCAGAACAGTGACCCCAACCCCACCTCCAGCAGAATATGATATGTGGGGGCTTTGCCACCATGCCCCTTGCAGGGGGCTTCATCCCCCACATTCCCCTTAACTTTTCATAACTAACTCCAAGACTGCACAATGCCTGGGGAGGGTCGCTGCCCTGATGCATGCTGTTTTTGAACTGTTGCCCTTTTTTAAGGCACTTAATTTGAGTCGCTCTTATTGAGTCGCTCAATTCGAGTTGCCCATATCATGGGATACCAGCCAACAAGACTCATTTCCTGATGCATCCTGGGTGGAAGGGGTAAAGGAGGAAATATTTGCAGCAACAGATAATCACAGTTTACATACAAGATAATGGCACTTTTTAGACAGACAATATGTACAAGTGGAGAGATATCATAAACACGATATAACAGATGATCAATATACATAAATGATATACAGTTGGCATGGGATATAATAGCAGAGACCTCTATGAAGATTGCCACCAAAGCAAGTGTAGCAATAGGGTTCAGATTAAGGTGCGGGCTTCACTAAATGGTTGGTGAGAAGAAGCAAGTGGAGGACAGGAGTAGGGGGGAAAAGAAGGTAAAGGAAGGACATAGTAGGAGTGGTACAGTGATGGGATCAGGTGCAGTTGCAGGAGTGGGAAGATACATTTATGAGAAGCAAGGAAAGAGAGTGTAGGGAAGAGACAGAGTGGATAGGAAGTGGAAGAGAGTTCCAAAGATTAGGGAAATGGTAGGACAAGGCAACCAGACCAGCTGAAAATCACCTAGACAGGACTGCCAGGCAACAAAAGCCAGAGTGACGAAGTGAGTAGCAAGATGGGGGGGGGGGAGAAATGAGATAGGAAGGGAGAGAGCTTAGCCAGTATTTGGCTACAAAGGAGGAAATATGAGCAAGGCACCAGCTGTTGTTTGCTCATTATGTGTGAAAAAATGCCACTTCAGTTGGCAAGAAAATATTGCAAAGTCAACATTTCGAACTCCACAAAGTTGGCCAGCTTTGTGAAGTTCTGCTGGAGTGATGTTTTTTTTCAGATTGGCACATCTCTAGTAACCAGAAGTCTTCCACTTCTTTAGGATGCTAGGGCCAGGATTTACAAAGGGCATGCTGCAGGTGCATAGGTGTGACAGGAGCAGCTGTCCTCATAGACATGCATCCCAGTGGTATCACGTGACAATAGTGAAGTTTAAATAGCATACACATTTCATCAAACAATTAAGGGTGATCACTTTAACAGTGACGGGCAATAAACAGTGAACAGAAGGAAACAGCAACCACAAATGGCTGATGGCCCCACTATCCAGGTGCACCTCAGAGCAGGAATATTGGAGATGAGGGGTGGGGAGCACAGCCGACCACATGCAATCATTGAGAACACCTGTACCCCTGTCTGTAAATGCATGCCGCATGTATGGAGAGACACTTATGGCTATAGAAGGAGGTGAGTGGATGTCCATAGAGAATATCAGGAGTCAGAAGGCTATTGTTTAGATGTGCTATTATTAGAATGTCGCTACAGTATAGATGTGCTATTTTTTGACTCCCTATTAAAAAGTCACCATTTCAGCATTAGCCCATATTGAGTCACCATAATCACATGAAACCCATCTCAGCAGCATTGAAAATACAGCTCCACTGTAGGGTTTTGCTAAATCCAAATTTGGCTGCTTTTGAAATTCTGAACCACAGCTGAGCAGACACAGAGCTCTGAAAATCCAGCTCGATGTCTGTAGAAGCATTAAAAGATAATAAACCGAATAAAACTACCTACCTAGAACAGCTTCAGTTGACTTTGGTAGGCATCTCCTAAAAAATCTCTACATCAGGACTTTCAGTGACACTTGTTCAACTGGGGAAGAAATAAAGAATTATGAGTATGGCATCTATACTCAGTAGGTTGCTTTTATTGCAATGAAGGAGGAAAAAGACTTGAGAGACACAATAGATATGGGGCTGAAGGGCACAGGTTCATATCACTGTATGACAAAACCATGCTACTGAAAATGCCGCAGCGAAACAGCGCCATGCAAAAACAGTCAGGCAAAACACTGACCTGCTCCACAGAGCATGGCCATTGAAAACAGTGGGTCTTTAAGATTTTTTTGCAGGAGGCATTGCCCCCGCACCACCAATGTTGGGGGTTTCAGCCCCCCACACACCCCGGAACTGAAATAACAAATTCCAGGAGGGGCAGACTTTAGGCATGGGGGAGAAGCTCAAGAGGGGGGAGATTTGATTTAAAAAAAAAACATGATGGTAAATGTTGCAGCAGTGGAGACTGGGGAGGGACCAAACTACGGCCCCAGGTATCCCAACTGCATCATGTGCTGCTGCCCTAGCCACTCACCACGGGAGCAGCTTGACCAGGCACCCAGCACATGGCAACTTCTCCTCTCTTTTCCATCAGTGTACAGCAAGAGGGGTAGTGGTAGATCCCTATCACTATTCTACCCCTGTTGCTGTGTTTTCAAGCACTGCATGTACAGTGCACATAATGCCAATCTGTCTTCCATGCACAGTATTGATCTGGTACCAGACTGAAGCAGGACAGGCAGTATGCTGCTGCTGTCAATAGGGTCATCAGAACACTGTGTTGTATCAAAAGGTGGGGGGACCAAGAGGCCAGGGGAAGTAATCCTGCTTCTTTATAAGACTCTGGTCAGGCCCCACTTGGAGTACTACATACAGTTTGGGATGCCTCATTACAAAAAGAACATTGAGGCAATCAAGGGGGTGCATTGCAGAGCCACCAAAATGACATTGAGGCAATCAAGGGGGTGCATTGCAGGGCCACCAAAATGATCAGGGATATGGAATACTAGGATGGAGGGTTGCAAGATGCTGGGGGAATCACAGAAGCCCCTCCACCACCAGCCATATGCTATTAGTAGAAGAGGTTCAACCCCTGTTGCCAGATGTGTAGATTCTTGTCCTTTTCTTACATGTTGCAAATTGCCCTTGGTTATTTGTGGTGTCTGCTTTTATTACATTCACTTGCACGCATGCGCAAGGAACGTTTTGGGAGAGTAGCACACTTTGGAGGTGTGCCTCTCCCTTGCAATCCAGTGCTCCGTTGAGCAGGCGTGGCGGTCCTGCACCAATGGGTGCGGGAGCTCTGTATGACAGTGGTGGTCTTCTGCTTCAAAGAAAACCACCGCTGTCATACCGAGCACCGCGTCACACCGCCCCCTCGCGTCACGTGTTCCCCCCCGCATCATGCCCCCCAAAGCTTTGGTGCCACGCTGGAGCCCACCCCAGTGTGGAAAACATTGTTTGCTGATGGGGTGCCCAATCCCCATCGGCTCCATGGCCTCCCCAAGCCATCCTTCTGCCGCTGAGAGCCCACCCCAGCGTGGCAAATGTCCCATTTTTTGCCGACGGGGTGCCCAACTCTGCTGCCTCGGCCCCCAGCCATCTTTCTGCCACGCTGGGAGCCCACCCCAGCATGGCAAACGTCCCATGTAGCCCTTTTTTTTTTAAAACCTGTAAAGAAAAACGGTCCCACGAGTCTCCCAGTCCCCCTCCACAACCCGCACCCACCCACTGCGCCCAGCCTCCCACCCCCCCTCACCCCATACTTACCTCTGGAGCTCGGCGGCGAATCTTGGTGGACCGGAAACACGTCTGCACTCTTGAAAGCCGACCCGCGAACTGAGAAATGCGGTAAAGCTGTATAATGGGCTAGATAGGGGGTTTCAACTGTATGCATATCTCAGGCATTTTGGAATTTTGCAGCAATTTTCAACATGGGGTTTTGGGACCCCTTCTCATGAATGATGTCACTGTCATGGGCGTTGTTCGGGCCGAGGAGGTGATTTATGATCACCGCAAAATCACCCTTCAGGCCTCAGAATACCATGACAATGAACATCATGAAGGTCCCAAATCCATGTTAATTGATTTTCATCAATGAACTGTCTTTCAGAAATGCGTTGTGCAGTTCCTCGCAGGCTTGTAAATTCATGAATTTTCAATATTTTCACTCCAGATTTTCAACATTGCCATTTTACCACACCTCCTTATGAGCAGTATAGCTGTCATTTTTCACATCCTGCCCAAAACGTGTTTCCGCCATTGTAGCACACAATGGCACAGTTGGTGTGCGAAATCAATGTATGGGATGCATTAAGAAAATCACAGTGACACTGTTCATTAGCAGAGATCTTAAAATGGCTATGTTGAAAATTTGGTGAAAAAATTCCTAAAAATGACTGTTTGACGAGCGTGTGTTGCGCAGTTCCTATGCACACTCGTAGGTTTACGATTTCAATATTTCCACTCAGATTTTCAACATTGCCATTTACCACACCTTCTTATGAGTAGTACAGCTGTCATTTTCACATCTCACCCAAAACATGTTTCCGCCCATGTAGCACACAATGGCACAGTCGGTGTGCGAAATCATTGTATGGGACACATTAAGAAAATCACAGTGACACTGTTCATGAGCAGAGGTCTTAAAATGGCTATGTTGAAAATTTGGTGAAAAATTCCTATAATGACTGTTTGACGTGTGTTACGCAGTTCCCACGCACGCCTGCACGCTATGTAATTTTCAATATTTGCACTCCAGATTTTCAACACTGCCATTTTACCACACCTTCTTATGAGTAGTACAGCTGTCATTTTCACATCTCACCCAAAACATGTTTCCACCCATGTAGCTCACAATGGCGCAGTCGATTGTGCGAACTCAATGTATGGGACACATTAAGAAAATCACAGTGACACTGATCATGAGCAGAGGTCTTAAAATGGCTGTGTTGAAAATTTGGTGATAAGATTCTAAAATGACTGTTTCACGAGGTGTTCATTGCGCCAGGTTCTATGCCTAGTTTGCTAATTTTCAATATTTTCCTCCGCATTTTCAACATTGCCATTTTACCACACCTCCTTATGAGCAGTGCAGCTGTCATTTTTCACATCCTGCCCAAAACATGTTTCCGCCCATGTAGTGCACAATGGCACAGTCGGTGTGCAAAATCAATGTATGGCACACAGTAAGACAATCACAGTGACACTGTTCATTAGCAGAGGTTTTAAAATGCCAATGTTGACAATTTGGTGAAAAAATTCCTGACAATGACTGTTTTACGAGCGTGCATTGCACACTTCCACGCACTCATGGGTTTCGCGAATTTTCAATATTTCCACTCCAGATTTTCAACATTGCCATTTTACCACACTTCCTTATGAGCAGTACAGCTGTCATTTTTCACATCCTGCCCAAAACGTGTTTCCGCCTATGTAGCACACAATGGGGGTAACAAAAAGGTCATGCTGAAAATTTATTGTGCAAATACCAGCAATCGCACAGGGCATTAGGGTAAAGCACCATACATGCCAAACACCACTACAAATACCTGCAAGCGAACGTTCGGCATTGACAAATGCTTGTCTAGCCTTAAGCCTGCCTCTTTCAGGATTGTTTCAGCTGCCTTCTTAGCCTATAGAGCAAAAGCAGTAGTTTTATCAGTTGCTTTGAAAAAGTAGTTAGCTGCTATTTCAAGAGATGGCAGTCATGTATTTTCTCCACTCCATGAATCTCCTCTTTCAGGGAACCTTAACCTGGTTATCAGCAAGCTCATGGAGAATCCATGGGAACCAATGAGTGTGATCTCAGTTTTTTGTCCAGAAATGGTCTTTTTGCTGGCTATTACAATTGTCAGGGAGGTCAGTGAGCTACAAGTGCTTCTTTAATATTTTATAAGGACAGGATTATGCTGTTCACCAGTACTATATTTTTTATCCAAGGTTCCATTGAATAGTTCTAGTCCTTGGTATTGCCTATCACTCCTGCTGACTGCATGCTAGCAGAGCTAATGGAATGCTGCATTGCCTTGATCTCAGTATAGTATGTTACATGCTCAGGGTATAAATGCACTTAGGGGGATACCAAGCATATTTCTGTGACCTATGCAGAATCCTTCTACTGATGGCCTGCCTCTAAACAGACCTTATCCAGACGGACTGCATCATTCATTAGCACCAAATTTCTGAGATGTAATTATTCTTTTACATTACTTGTACCAGTACGCAGAACTACTAAAACCCCAAAAGCATTTACTGTAAATACTCTGCTGTTAAAATCTGGAATCACATTGATTTGGAGACATGAAAACTTCCAGGAGTACAGAAGTTTAAAACTCGACTTAAAGGGAAATCCTAGCTGAATCTCAATGTTTTTGTTTTCAGATTTTTATTCTGCCCGTGAATGTACTGTATGTAAAGTTGTGTGTTATTCACTTTGTTTAATTTAAATGTGTATATTTTATATACAAGGCTTTATTGTATTAACAATATGTATATTTATACTATTGAATGTCCGACTCAGGGTCTAGCCTGTAAATGGGCCATGCGGTCCATTGCTATTTACCTGGTTAACAAAAGTTTAAGTAAAAAAAATAAATAAAATTAGTCATTGTTACACCATAGACTCTCACAAGCCATATCAAGACCTAGTAATGGCAAATTCAACCAGCCATATAGTAGCTTTAAAAGCTGTAGCTACTGACATCATCTGAGAGAAACGCAGTGCGGTCACTTGGAGCTCTGCTCATATTTTTACTATTACAGCACTGAACTGCATGAACACAAGGCACTGATTAGAGGTCCTCCATCCTTCAGTCTATATTTAAGAATAGAAGGCTCTGTCCTTTCCTGCCAGATCCTGCTTATTGTCCGCACCAGTGTAAATACGCAAGATCATTTCTAGTATTTAGAAAACAAAATTACCGTTAACTCTTGTTCTGTTATTGGCATTCCTCCCATGTGTATACACCCCACACAGATTCCTCTGGATAGAGCACCTCTGGGTGTCTGAGATCAGCATCTTTAATTTAATGGACCCTGCCTTCCTCCTGACACTCTATGACTAGCCATCTCTAGCTCCATCCTTTCCCTGGTAGACTACGGCATAGTCATCCATGGTGCCACCTCGGACTCTGCCCTGTCCCCGATAAAATGTGCACTGAATAAGGCCTTCCAGCCAGCTAGCCACAGGCATGACAGTCTCATGCACACTTGTGATCTCTACCAACGATCATCATGGCTTAACTTTCAGGGGCGTCTATTCTACGAGATCTGCCTGCTGGCCAAAAAAAATCCAACTGGGGCTATCTCTCCCTGACTGTCTCTCATTTCTTCAACCGAGTTTACCCAAACAGATCACAAGACACTCTGACACGATTGCCTTTCACATCCCCTTTGTTAAAACCAGTGCTGGTAAAAGGTCCTTCCAGTATAGGGCTCTTCTCTGGATGAACTCAGTCCCTGGTCCTACCCTATCAATACCCAGGCTGGGACCTTTTAAAACCGAGTTACAAGACAATGTTATGTGCAGCTTCAAATGTGACTGCTGATAACCCCAGTTCCCTGTAATGACAAGTTCCTCTGCTGGTTAGTGCTTGACCCTGTTGTATAACTGTATGGCACACACCTATGATGTTGCTCTAAGTGTTTGTTGTGAAATATGCCTCTGTATTTCATTCTCTGTATTTGTTCTCATTATATTCTGTATTTGACTTTGTTCATTGTATGACATGGTGCCTTCGTAAATGAGTCCCTGACTCAAAGGGTTGTAATTCCTAGACTTTTTTTAATTTTAGTTGTTTAACCAGGAGTAGCACACTAAGCTGAAAGCTTTTTTGCAGGAGCGACCTGGGAGCACAGGGAAGTTAAGTGACTTGCTCAGGGTCACACAGTATGCAAGTGGAAGCTGTGGGATTCAAACCCAGGTCTGGTCTACTGGATGTCACCCGATTTGCAGTGCAGAGCCTTAAACCACTGTGCTATACTGCATACTATAAATAAATAATAATAAAATAATGGTTTTGATTGGAGCACAGAAGGCTAGGAGCATAAGAATAGGCTGAGTACATGAGGTTTTCTTCCAGAGAGTTTCGGAAGATTCCACACATGCACCATTGTGAAATTTGTCAGAAATACCAGTTGGAAAATTGCAGTTATAAGTAAGTAACATAGTTGCACTTTACCTATCCGGTTTTTGACTGGATAATCTGGTTTTTAGGGCCCTTATCCGGTCATCCGGTTTTGATTAAATGCAGCCCAGTTTTGGGGACATTTTGAGTGCTCATATACTTTTAAAGCTGATGTGTCAAATCATTCACTGTTTTGGCTGCATTGCATGTTCAGGTTTCAAAGAAGTTCTGATGTCACAGTCATTCAGACCTGCCTTTGTTTGTAAAACCAGTCTGTCTGGGAGGTGAAAAGTATGGCCATTAAGATCATTAGCAGTACATCAACCTAATCTTCTCCATTCTGAATTTTAAGTATGGTCTTTTACTGCTATGACAGAAAACAGCTTTTACACCTTCATGTGCTCTCATGTGTTTCTTTCTGTTTGCACCATATTCTGATATGTTTTAGACCCATTTTTGTTAAATTAATAATCTGACTTTTATTGCCTTTATCACTACATTTGCTCTCAATTTTGTATTACCTGACTATTCCATGATATTAGCTACACTTTTACAGGTCATTCAGATAAACGGCATGGAATGGTGAGTCTGAAACTGTGGAATGTTGAATGCACATGATAGATTCATTTTGTGAATGTACAGTATTAGGATAGTGTACCAACTGTATATTTCAGATAGTAAACAGCACATAACTGTACCGACGGTAAATACAAGGCACCCCCCTCCCCCCAACTCCGGAACACCTAGAGATGACTGCACAATACCTGTAAACAGACAGCCAAATTGCTCAAGTGCAAATACTACCTTACCCAACAAAGTAACAACCTCAGTAATCCTCGTAGTTTCTGGGCATCCATAGGGTCTCTTCTAAACCCCAAGACCAGCAATCAAATAACTCAACTCACATCCCCATTGAGCCCCCTCTCTGATCCTGCTGAGATTGTGGACACTTTTAATTCAAAATTCACCGACCTAGCCACCTATCTCAATAAACTCCCCCCTTCGTCCCCAAGGCCTAAACACCCAACCTAACAGCTCTACTTCCTCCTCAAACTTTGTCCTGCCCCCCTTTCCACTTCGGAACCATTGGTCTGAGTGTCACCACCAAACTTCTGAAGACTCTCCCGACCAAAGGAAGCAAGCCCTGACAGCTATGGACTATACCCCACATCTCTAAGTCTTATCTCCCCAACCACTGTAAAACCCCTTACTTTCATATTCAACCTCGCCCTCTCTACATCCACAGTACCTGACTCCTGGAAACATGCACACGTAGTACCAATTTTCAAAGCTGGTGAAAAAATTGTACACTACCAGCTATCTGAACACCTAGAAAAATATAACCTCCTATGTCCAGTCCAGCGTGGTTTCCCACAAACACCACAGTACCTCCTCTGCTTTGGCCCTCTTCACTGACCATGTTCTAAGAAATATGGACCTGGGCAAGGCCACAAGTGCAGTATTTGTGGCTCTATCGAAGGTTTTCAACCTTGTTGATCACCACCTTCTCCAAGCCACCCTTCTTCACATTGGCTGCTCCTCGGGAATGGCTGCGTGGTTCTGTAGCTATCTCTCTAATAGGTCTCAGTCTGTCATAATAGGTTAAGATTCCTTTTCTGCCCTACCTGTACACACTGGAGTCCCGCAGGGTTCCATACTTGGTCCTCTACTTTTTCTCAATGTTTATTAATGCCCTTCCCATGGAAAGTCTCAACTGCAAGGCTCTACTATATGCAGATGATCTAGTCCTCTATCATAACAATAATTCTCTTGATGCCATCTCCTCCACCCTTACACAAAATTATGGCTCCACACATCAATGGTTTCTCTCCAGCAAACTCGTAGTCAATCAGAAGAAGACAAAGGCCATGCTCTTTGGCTCCAAACCTTTCCTTGCTAAGGTCACCAAATCAAACGTCTCTCTCCTTATACTCACCCCAGTAGGCCCACCCCTCGAAAATGTCCCCTCTATCTAATAGTTAGATGTTACCCTTGATCCTTTTCTTACTTTCTTGGAACATATTTACAACACTGTGCGGAGAATCCACCAGAAGTTAGGTGCTGCCTACCAATACAAAAAACTTCTGTCAGCTGAGGCTCACCTCGCTATTGCACAAGGCAACTTACTGCCCCTTCCTGACTACTGCTCCACTGTCTACTTCCTCATGTCCACTACACTACACTCATGACTAAACATGACATACAACTCCATCTGCTGCTTTTCCTTCAAGCCCTCTATTCCACCCACACTGTGCACTCTACCAGTCCCTACGGTGGCTACCATTATAAGGTCATTTTGACTATGCCATGGAATGCTTAGTAGACAATTTACTCACCTGTCCCCCTACTCCTCTCCCCTTCTTACAGGCAGGGTGGCTACAAGGAACCTTAGGGCATCTTCCATCCCTCTACTGGAAGTCCCACAAATCTTTACCACCATGGGTCGTAAAGCTTTCTCTGTCTCTGCTCCCTCCCTATGGAATAGACTCCCATCATCCATCCACTAGTCCCCCTCCCACCTATCCTTTAAAAAAAAAAACTAAAAGACTGGCTCCTGATGGAAACCACCTGTAACTGCTCCACACACAACTCTAGGGCACACTAACCACCCATACTCTATAATGGATTGTTTATCACTTGCCTTACTTACCTATCCCTGCCATTTTCCACACCTCTTGTTTCTATTGCCTTATTCTCCCTTACATCTAAATGCATTGCTGCACATCTGCTCTCATGTTCTACCTTGGTCCTGTGTTGCTCTCCTTGTAGTCTAAGAAGTTAGCTGTCATGGTCTATGAAGCATTGGTTGCCTGAATCTGCAGACTATTGGGTACCTGATGTTTACTTGAATTACTTCATGTAACCACATGTAATTTCTGGTTGCTCTTTGTACAATTACTGCTTTTGGTACCACTTATAACTACTGCTGTTTTGTACTATTGCCATTGTTGCTTGTCTACCACCTATTATGGTATGCACTGTTCATTACCTCATATTGAGGGGTGCTTATTCCTTTATTTCTGTATGTGCTGCTGTTGACTCATGTAACTGCCACCTTGTGGCCTGGGGTCATGACTAAAAAGGGTCCTTCGTATTAACTCACTTACCTGGTTACCAAAGACATACATACATACATACATACATACATACATACATACATAAATCATTTATTTTCATGGTGGGCACAGCACTGGAGTGTGAATTTTTACTAACCTCAAAATCCCATAACTTGTTTCAGGAATGAAAGACAATGAAAAGAAAATGGGTTAACATTGTCGCTGGAAAAAAAAATAACTATATGGTCACTAACAAATGCTACTGCTTTAAAGAGTTTGACACTGAGTCCTTAGGCTAAAAGTGCCAAAGAAGTTTACAATTAAATTAGACCCAATGTGTGCCTCTTAAGGACCTGTATGTTAGTTCTATAAAAACAATTTTCAGGTAATGGACTATTTTTACTTTTATAAAAAAGCCTTCTAAACTGTGTAAATTCTTGGATTTTTCTTACTGTTCTGAAAATAACTATAGTTTAAAGAAATATTCCAGTTTCCAGAAAACAATTCACAGTTATCAACAAAACGCAGCTATACAATACCCCTAAATTTGAGTTTCAAGACCTTTCATTTTTATTTCAGAAACTGTTTCTTTTAAAACAGGATCTTTTCCATTAGTATAAGATCAAAAAAAAAAAAAAAAAAAACAAGATGCTGATCTGCTTTCAGCATATAGGCTGAAAACAAAACAAAAAGATAATACTAGATGTATGCTGAAAAAAAGAGTTAAAATCAATGTTTTTACCATATGTCTTCTTCAGGACTATCCAAAAGAGAGGAAAGCAAAGTCAGTGGGAGGTAAAGGGAAATGAGGGCTATATATGTAACAAGAGAAACAAATTCTGGTCAGATCCACCACAGTTGCATAATGAAGTTAGTGAAGCTGTGTGGAATTGTTAAGGAGGTATGGAGAAACAACACAATGATTTGTAAGTAGTAAGATTTGTTTTAGTTTCTGTTCTAAGGAAGACATAAATGTTATTAGGAAAATACATGGAGGTGTACATTTTAATGGAAGGAATAGGAAGCACTGTAGGTTTACAAAATAACCCCAAAGCAAATGCCACTGGTGTATGTGTTATCCCAGATGATATTGGCCGGACAGCCAAATTTTAAAGAAAACACAACTGCACATACCCCAATAATGCAAAGCATCATGGGAAACATATGCAAATCCCCATGATGTAACAGAAGGTGGCAGTACATGAAAAAGTAATGTCTGGCATATGTTCAGCCTTGGGATTATTTACACAGATTTTTCTTTTTTTTTTTTTAGAGAAAAGTTTTTTTGTCCATGAGGTGATATAAGTTATATTTAAGCAATGTGTTGATGCCAGGAAGTCAGGTGTAATGATGATGGACTGTTAGCAGAGAAAATGTGATAGTAACTTTCAGAGGGGGTTGCTTTTGATAAGGGCAAGGTAGTTATGCTTGTGATAATGGGAATATTAGGAAAGTATGAGGTCTATGCAGAAGTGGCGTACAAATATGCACAGTTTCATAAGTATGTGCTCAGAATGTAGGCAAATGTGAAATGCAGGTTTGTTTTAGAAACAGGTAAAAATAGCGATATATACAATTGATGGAAAGATAGATAATTACATTAAAGCTGTAATGGATTCCAACTGTTACAGACTGTAAACATTAGTGTGTCCGCACTGACAGTGAACAGTGTGGATAATGCTTTGAAAACATTACAGCCTGTCCACACTGAGTGCGATAGTGCGTGTGGTCTCAACCCTGTAGTAGCAGTGCACATCCCGTGGTGCACTCGGTGATGACAGCTGCATTTTGAGATGCCTTCCTACATGTCCTATGGAGTACTGTGTATATGGCACAGTCATATTATGTAAATAACCATATTGCACTGTTATGAGACACGCTTATGTTGTGAAGGTACAGAGAGAGGTTTGAGGGAAGGGGAGATCTGTATGTTGGAATCGGGAGCTACGTCAGTGAGAGCGAGGGAAGGGGGGAGAGAGAGAGGGGGAGACATGGCATCAGTTCTGCCAGTATTAGGGCACCTGGGCACAACAGACATTCATGTACTGCTGCTGTATGGCTGAAGGCAGACCCTCTACTACTGCCTTCAGTGTTCCCCACTGCTCCACTGTACACAGTGCCACACGTCTATTGTCCACCACAGCAGTGCTCCATGATGCACTCAGGAGCTCCACCAATGTATGTGTTCACTACTGGCACTACTCTGCAGGTAGCATTGCTGCCACATCACACGTGGGCAGGCAGGGTACTCCCAACATTCAGCACAGTGAGAAAAGTAATCAAGGACAGTACATGGATACCATCAGGAGGTGGCCCTTGGGGAGGCAAGTGCAGACAGAGAGGTAGGTTAGGTGGGGACATGGGAGTACACCCAGGGGGGTGCGCATATAGCTGTCCGGTTACTGTGGTATGGAGGCATCCCAGTATTGCAGTCTACACCCGTGCTCCACACTGTCATCTGCATATGTCCTGGTAGTCTCTGATTTCCCTGGATGCAGTGAAACAGTGCTGCAATGTATGCAGGTATAGTGGGAGACTGGAGGCTACATGGTGGAGCATTTATACACAATTGCCATTAAAAACTGATAAAGGTATAAAGCTGTAAATAAGAGTGAACTAACCACACTGGTATTCACACTACAAAGTGGTTCTTGGAAGGATACAGATTGGGGATGGCTCAATTAAAGGAGTAGTCCAACCAGAATTTGCAAAAACATGTTATGCAGAGTGTTTTGATTTGTATGTAAAGTCCTAGTGTGTCCTTCCCTCTGTCTGCTATTAGGAGTTTTTCCTAAATTAGGCTGCTAGCTTTAGGGTAGTTTTATGACCTCTGGGGATCTCCATCACAAATAGGTTTATTGCCTTCTGCCTCCTACAATACACCCTGTCTCATGTGACAGTGATGTAGCCAGACCCATAGATTTAGCGTACACACTGCTTTTTAAAATCAGTTCACAACAGCAGAGCTTTGTAACTGTTCTTATCCAGTGAGCACAAATGGCAACAGTTACAATTTAGCAGATGCATGAGAGCTACCTAACTGAGGTTTCTGTAGGAAAACAGCTACTAAATAGCTCTAATTCACTATTTGTGTTTTTTGGGTGTGTCATGTCTAGCTGGCAGTTATATGGGTTTTCATTTTAAAATTGTATTTCATCAAACTATGCACAACAATGAAAATCACAGAAATTTCCCCAGATCATCGCTGCTATAATTAGTAAAGACTATAGCAGTTTTCTTACAGAAAACTCACTCAGCTCTAAAGTATTTGCTAAATGGTAAATGTAGGTACCAGCATTCTTTTTTTAGCGGGAAAGACACACTAAAGCTTGTTTACAGGTGTGACCTGGGAGCACAAGGAAGTTAAGTGATTTGCCCAGGGACACACAGTACGCATGTGGAGGCTATGGAATTCAAACCCAGGACACCAGGTTTGCAGCTCACAGCCTTAAACCACTGCACTATACTGCTTCCTCTATTCTAATAGGTAGAACTGGCAGTTAGTGCTGATTTTGCTCTGTGACATGATTTTCATTTTTTTTTTGGTTACAAATGTGAAGTATCTTTTTAGTAAAGTATACAAATATGTATGTGCGAGTTATTTAGGTTGGTGAATATCTGTTTTATTATCTGAAAAAGTGGGATACACTAAATGTGTAGTGCAATGAACCATTGTAAAATGGGATCAAAATGTGTAGCTAAAATAGTCACTGTCATCCATCCTGTTGTTTTCATGCTATACCACACACAGGAGAAAACGTGACTTTAAAGTATTTTGCAGTTTCTAGGCTGCAGCTTCATACCATACACTTCATTTGTAAAAAAAAAAAATGAAAATCAAGTCACAGAGCAAAATTAGCACTAAATGTTAGTTCTGCCTAATAGAATGCTGGTACCTTCAGTTATAGTTTAGCAAATACTTGAAATCTAACTGAGTGGGTTTTCTGTAAGAAAACAGCTAGAGTCTTAACTAATTATAGTGCTAATGATCTGGCAATTTCTGTGCTTTTATGGCTGTGTATAGTTTGATGGAATTAAAAGTTTTAAAATTAAAACATTCCTGCAAGCTAGAAATGACACACATAGAAAACAACAATAGTGAATTAGAACTTAATTTAGAATGAGTTTTCTTGCAGAAATCCCAGTTAGCTAACTCGCAGGTGTCTACTAATATGCTAATTTAGGAAAAACTCCTAATAGCAGACAGAGGGAAGGACACACTAGCAATTAACATACAAATCAAAATACTCTGCATAACGTATGTTTTTGCAAATTCTGAGTGGACTACTCCTTTAAAACTGCAAGCTCAGAGTCCAGCCCAGTGGCACTGAGGGTTGAGGTGCTGGATGCCACACCTCACTCCCACGCCGGCGACCAGGGATCGGGAATGAGCCCTGGTCATAAGGAGTCAGCAGGGGAGGACTAGGATTGAGTATCTAACGACAGCTCTGCTAGTCCTGGGGAGAAGGGGTGGATGCATGCTGCACTCTACTGGTCCCTGGGGACACCCGAAGGTACTGCCATTGCGCGGGTGCTCAGCTGGGGGGTGAAGCATGGCAGATATCTGCATGCCAGTGCATAGATGTCTTTGCATGTCCATGATTCCATTGGGGAAAAAATTGGGAAAAATAGAAGCAGCCCCAGTCTGAGGCAGTGTGATGGCCACAGTTTCACTGACTGATGATGCCTGGAGGTGTGTGCTGGTAATGGATCCTCGTGGGGTGTGGGGGCTAAGAGGGGGAACCCTTCTGATGGTGTAACTGCGTATGCTAGCTGGGCACCTCAGCCTCGGGGTCGGAGGTGTAAAAGGAGGAGCAGTGGCTGGATACTAGGCAGGACTGTGGCTGCAGGTAAAGAAAAACTCTTAAAACAACCTACAAGCTCAGTAAAATATATACTACAACCTCTTGCTGTACTGACATGCTTCAGCTGATGCAAAATACAGAGTAAGGTGGTGGGGGCAGGGTTGGAGGACAGGTCTGAATAACACCATATACTCACCAGGAGGGACTTTCCATCTCTTGGAATATATTTGTGAAAATGTGTGACCAGGAGAGGAATATAAGCTGAGCCAATGCAGGAGAGGAATGTAAGCTACTAAATGTGTAGTGCAATGAACCATTGTAAAATGGGATTAAATGTGTAGCTGAAATAGTCACTGTCATCCTGTTGTTTTCATGCTATACCACACACAGGAGAAAAATGGCTTTAAAGTATTTTGTAGTTTCTAGGCTGCAGCTTCATACCACACACTTCATCTGTAAAAAAAAAAAAATGAAAATCATGTCACAGACCAAAATCAGTACTAAATGCTAGTTCTACCTAATAGAAAGCTGGTATCTACATTTATAGTTTAGCAAATACTTGAAATCTAACGGAGGGGGTTTTCTGTAAGAAAACAGCTAGAGCCTTAACTAATTAGAGTATGAATGATCTGGGCAATTGCTGTGCTTTTATGGTTGTGTGTAGTTTGATGAAGTTAAAAGTTTTAAAATTAAAACACTCCTGCAAGCTAGACCTGACACACGCAGAAAACAACAATAGTGAATTAGAGCTTAATTTAGTAGGAGTTTTGTTGCAGAAACCCCACTTAGCTAGTGCTCAGGTATCTGCTAATAGGCTAATTTAGGAAAAACTCCTAATAGCAGACAAAAGGAGGGACACACTAGGACTTAACATACAAATCAAAACACTCGGCATAACATATGTTTTTGCAAATTCTGAGTGGACTGTGGACTACTCCTTTAACATTTCAAGCTCAGTAAAAAAGTTACACTGCAGCTTCTTGCTGTACTGACATGCTTCAGCTGATGCAAAATACAGAGTAAGGTGGTGGGGGCAGGGTTGCAGGAGAGGTCTGAATAACACCATATACCCACCAGGAGGGATGTTCCATCTCTTGCAATGTATTTGTGAAAATGTGTGACCAGGAGAGGAATATAAGCTGAGCCAATGCTGTTTAAACAAGTGCTGTATAGGGATGCAGTTTCAGGCTTTTCCTTCTGAAGCTTAAGCTCTGATGCCCCAGGCAGCTCTCATAGTCAATTGTTCCAGCATGATAGATCCACCTCATGTCCCTCCCACATTAACCAAAAAAAGGTGGGGTGGATCATTTGGAGCTTCTTGGGTGGAGGTAGGGGTGGATCTTACTCCCCCCCAAAAAAGTAATGCTGCCTCCCACTACTCAGGTTTGAGTTCTTGTACCTCCCACTTAAGAAAGAAAATAGTGCACTGCAACCATTAACTAACATGAAAGCATATTTATTTGAGGGCAGAAAACATTTCTTGGAGGAAGGTAAGGAGGAACAGTCTATTTACACCTTCAGTCATTTCCACGGACAGAAAACATGACATCACTCCTTTTGTACATGCAAAATGTCTGCAGGCTCCACCTACTGCAGCAGTAAAAAGGGGGATCATCCAGAAGAAAAAATGATAATAGATAGGCAAGGTTACAATAGAAGCTAGAAAACAAATAGGTGATGATGGGGATGAAGAGGCACACTAGGAGTGAATGAGGTGAGAAGTCCTCATGTGGGGACTAATTAACAGGGCAAATTAAGAAGGCTGAAATGTGAAAAAGGTGGGGGAAAGAGATGGACATCTGGAGAAAAAGAAAATGGATACAGAGGGATGTGGCCAATTTTCTGCCAATTAGTCTGACTTCAGTTGTATGTAAATTGCTTGAAAAACTAATTCAACAATGCAAAATCAAGCATATGGTACATGGTGATCATCAAGATATAACCCAACACAGATTTCTTACCAGAAGATCATGTCTAACAAATCTTATTAATTTTTTTGAACTGGTGAGTGCAACGCTAGACAGGGGTCTTCCCATAGACAAAGCATTTTTGGATTTTTCCAAAGTGTTTGACACTGTGTCACATAAAATTCTGATTGAACAGTTGAATAAACTCAAATTACATAGTGACATAATACGTTGGGTTACTTCGTGGCTAGACAACAGAAGACAGAGAGTTGACATAAAGGGTAATAAGTCTACTTGGGGCCTAGTAATGAGTGGAATTCTGCAAGGTTCGGTGCTGGGCTCCAAGCTTTTTAACATCTTAATCTCCACCATGCGGACTTACAATAATGCTTGGATGTCAAAGTACACCGATGACTGTAAAATCGGATGTATTGTTAATATCAATAACATAGATGATGTTTTTCTTTCATGCTCATCTATTCTCTATGCAGATGATCTTGTACTCTATTCAAGCTCTGATAAGGTCACCAGCACAAATGCATCCCTTTCTTCAGATTTCACAAATGTCCAAAATTTGCTTTCTGCACATAAGCTTGTATTTAATGCTATGAAAACCCAAGCAATGTTACTTGGATCTGCCCCTAAACTTAGGACATGTCAAACTCTTCTATTGGTGCAAGACTGCAGTATCACACAAATATAATGTGTTACATCTTTTAAGTACCTAGGAATTCTTCTGAACCAATCCCTGGACTTCAGCCTGCATATACAATCTGCCTGCAAGGCAGTGAATGCTAAACTGGGGGTCGCTTACAAGTCCAGTTTCATGTTGACTCCCTCTGCTAAACTTGTTATTGCCAGAGGCGTATTACTCCCTGCTCTCACCTACAGCATGCTTTCCTTGGCTGCTACACACAAAACCATCCTTTCTAAGTGGGATGTCACTTACAATAATGTCTGTCGATACGCCTCCTCATCACCATGGCTTAAGCACCACTGCCAACTGTACAGGGACCTGGATTGGTTAGCCTCCTCACTTGCCATCAATACTCTCTTGGCTCCCTGATTAACTCTTCACTCAGAAACCAGACCCCTTCAGCACTTGCAACATTGCTGGTACCTCAAACCTCCTCCTATAGACTGTGATCGGTAGATAAATTCGGAATGTACCTAGATGTAAAACATCAAAAGGCTCTGTTGCCTTAAAACACTCTGCTCCTAAGCTTTGAAACTCTCTTACCCAAGCACTTCAAATATCTGAATCCCATGACAACTTCAAAAAGGAGCTGCACTTACATCTATCCCTTGCTGATCTGTGCACTTGTTTTAATCCTCCTTAATCCACTCAACCACCAGATGCTGCCTGGCCTAACTTTAATCTCCCTACTTCATAGCGCTTCTTACCCTTACTATCTCCTTGAGAGCTAATATACCCCAACCCCCGCCCCCCACACCTGAGTCTTGTTTTGGAGGCCATGATAATGCATCCTGCCTAGTCAGGAATTTGCCCCCTGCCTTGTTTCGCTGCCTGTTTAAATCTTCATTGTTGTGACTAATTTGAACAATATTTCTTTGCTGCTATGTTGAGGTATCTCCTCCTAGTCTGTGTAGGTTTTTTATGCCTAAAAATTCTATGTGATTTTCATTGATTGTTCTTGTTCTGGCTGCATATATTCATTACTACTGACTGTTTTGACATATGTTATTGTAATTTCATTGTACTCATGCTATGTACCTGTCTTTGATTGTTGTACTGTCCTGGGTCATGCCTGAAAATAGTCATTTCATGGCTAGTGCACCTACCTGGTTAACAAAAACTAAATAAATAATTCACAAGCCACAATGGACCTCCAGGAGAATATCTATAAACCTGAGAAGTGATCCCAGGAAAACAAAATTACTTTTAATGAAACAAAAGGCAAGGTCATGCACCAGAGAAATAATAATCCCTGTAAAAAAGTACACATTAAATAATATATTTCTGCAAAAACCATAAAAGAAAAGTACATGGGAGTACTAATCGATAACAAATTAACATTTGATGCACGTACACAGGCTACAGTTAAGAAATGCAACAAGATGACTTCATGCATATTTAGAAATATTAAAAGTCATAAACCCAGGGTGATAGTTCTGTTATATACCAGCCTGGTAAGGCCGCATTTGGATAACTGTGCTCCCTTTTGTGCTCCAAGCACGTAGGGGGTAAGAAAATGATTGGAGTCCAAAGAAGTGTTACAAAGAGAATTAACAATATGAAGCACCTAGAATATAGGTAATATAATAATAGGTTGAAGTATTTGGTTATGTACTCTATCCAATACAGAAACCTTAGGGCTGACCTTTGCCTGACCTTTAGTGTTATGCAAAATGAACTCCTAATGGAAACCATAGGTTTAGAAAAACATAGTGCTATAACCAACCCAAGGACACACAAATATAAATGAAAAGGGTGATACAAGTAAAACACATAACAGAAGTAAGTGGTACACCCAAAGAATAATCACCACATGGGACACATTACCAGACTATACAGTGGGAAGAAAAAATATGAATACATTCAAAAAAAATCTAGACGTCCATATTGTTTCCACTGATAGCACAAGATGGTGTGTTCATAAAAGGCCACTGCCTCCTGAACTGGTACTGTCCTCTGAAACCCATGTATAGCTGGAATGCCCATGTAAGTAAAGTACACACACACACTGGATTCCCAAATGTACAAATGTACCATGCATGCATGAAAACAAAGATATGATGGGGGGTACACAGGACAAGCTACAGTGGTAAACCATAAGGTGACTGAATGATGTTACTAGAAAATAAGTGTGTCATTTAAACTAGAGGACTGCTGGGAGCCTAAGCATATGACAAGCATGGTCTGTGTGTGTGTTTTCTTCTGTCAGTATCCTAGAAACCTTACTGAAGGACAGTAACAGAAATATAATTGACATTATTGTCTCTGAAAATAAAATGAGATACAAAGGGTTTATCCCTCCCACAACCCACCACAGCATTCATAGGACAGGATCCTCTGAGGGTCCCAGGTTGCAAGGGCTGAACAGGAGCTGCCCTCCCCCCCGAAGTACTCAAGCCGCAGCCCACCACAGCATTCACAGGACAGGATCCTCCAATGGTCCCCTGTCATGAGGGACAAACAGGAACTGCCCTCCCCCTGAACTACTCAAGCCGCAGGTATGAAAACAGAACAGGCTGCCAGCTCTCCTTGCTGCTTAAACGCATCAGTAGCTAAGCCCCACATTCGTTTCGTGACTGCTCCCCACCCGCCCCCAATACCCTCCCACCCTTTCCTAGTAGTAAATATATACGCCTTCATCTCGCAGAGCCAGAGAGAAAAAAAACTGTCTCCCTGGTTTTCCATAAGCTCCCTATATGGATTAGCCACTAGAGGGCACTGCTACCTCCTGCAACTTGATATCTCAACCTCAGTGCCCATTCTGCACCTCCCTCAACCTCTCTCTCCTTCCATAAATCCTATTGCTGCTTGGAACTAGCAATGTCTCTTCAGATCGGCTATCTGTCACTCCTTACTTTCATTAGCTTCTGCCATCCTACTCTCCTTCCCAACTCACCCCAAATCTACCCTCAAACTCAACCCCCTTTCACAAACTGATCTCATAAGATTATACCTCCCCCATACTGTCCAATGACCACTCACCTTAGCCATACGTGGGTCCACTCTTTCGTATGTCCCTGCCCCTCCCTCTTCCACCTCTCTCACACATGGACAATTCTAACATTACTTACCCCCCATCGAACCTCCCACAGCCCCACCCAGTGCACCTATACAAGACGTCGATCAAACACCTATTGGTGGCTTCAACTCTCTGGGCACTATCTGACTGTTGCCCTCCTGCTCCTCACAGCTGGGGACATACATCCTAACCCAGGCCCTCTCTACTCACCTACCCTGCCAAATTTGCCTGGACCCTCTCCAAACCCATTCATCACCCCAAACCCCAGTGGCCCCTCCCTTCCCCATTGCCTGTGCCTCTTGCACCTAAACATACATAGCCTCGCCCCCATATTGACTCTCTCCAGGTGCTTGTCACCTACTATGCCCCTGACATCATCATCCTGACTGAGACGTGGCTAAACAAAAATATCAATGAGACCTCTGTCTCAATCCTGGGTTATACCATATCCCGCCAAGTCAGGGCTAGCAGAGGCGAAGGCATCACCATATATATAAATACCACCCTGCAATGCACTGTAGTTTTACCTAAGTCTGCACCAAAAAGCCCATGAACTCATAATGATTCAACTGGAACTACCCCACTCACTCCCTATTTTTATAGCTGGTGTTTACTGCCGGCTGGGCACTCCTGCATCAACTGTCACTGACCTACTCACACAAATCTCCTCTCTATCATCTAAAGAGGAGTTATATATCATGGGGGATTTTAACCACAACTGGTTGTCCCATTCACTCAGCAAAACCAGAATGGACATTGCTGCTCTGAACCTGTTTCATTCCATCACTGAGCCCACCTGACTAAACCCCAAATCTATGAAACACACGCTCATAGACTGGGCACTCACCTCCCACCCCCACTGGGTCATCCAAGCTGGGCTCCTCCCTGACTCGCTCAGTGACCACCACATTATCTACCTTATCAGGAAAATTTACTGCTCCAAATCTGCCCCCAGGTTCATATTCCAATGGTCATACAAATCCCTCAACCTAGCATCTGTGCACGAAGACCTAGCCTGCACTAACTGGTCCTCACCCATCCCTGCCCCATCCAACGATGACACCTTAGCTCACTTCCAAGACACGTTCCTCACTGTCTGGAACAGGCACGCCCCACTGCGTCATTCCAGGGTTAGCAGTAACCACCTGCCTTGGATCACTCAAGAACCCATAGCCTGCCAATACACTCATGACAAAGCCTGGTGGAAGCATAAAACCTCACACCTTCCACAAGACTACACAAGATACCGTGTGCTAAGTAACAAGTGTACCACAACAACTAGACTCACTAAAGCAGAATACTTCAAGTCCTCTCTCCAGTCTAACTTAAATTGCCCATCCAAATTCTGGAAGGTCATCCACTCTGTCTTCTCCCCCCTGGTGGCAAATCCCATACCACACCTAATTGCAAACAACTCACTCCTCTCTGATCCCGGGATGGTGGCTGCTGAGTTCAACTCATACTTTACCTCTTGTGCCTTGACTATCCTCTCCTCCCTGCCCCCTACTACTCCACTAGACACCACTTCAGACAATACCTCGCACTCACTTAGGCCTAGCACCTTCTCCTTCCATCCTATTACACAATCAGAAGCCCTTCAGGCCTTTCTGACCCTAAACCCTTCTAAAAGTAACTCCCCCAATGGGCTGGACACCAAACTCCTTCTCAACTCCACACCAATCATAGCATCACCTCTAGCTGATCTCCTAAACCTCTCTTTCACCACTGTTACTGTCCCAGGGCCTGGAAATATGCTGTTGTCATCCCCCTTCCTAAAGGGGGTTCCCCTCCTTCACTGAAAGTTATCACCCCATCTCTCTACTCCCAATCCTGGCCAAGCTACAGGAGCACCTAGTACTCACCCAACTTAGCTCCTTCCTCTGTGATTCAAACTTCTTCACACTATTCCAGTCTGGGTTGAGATAGGGCCACTCCACTGCTTCCTCCCTGCTAAGGCTCACTGACTTCATCCACTCCAGCATGGATAGGGGCCAGGTCTCCTCGGCTATATTTGTCGACCTCACTAAAGTATACAACACTGTGTCCCACCCCTTGCTAATAACTAGCCTCTTGGATGCTGGCCTCACTGCCTCAGTTACTAAATGGTTCAGTGCCTATCTCTCAGGAAGAACACAATCAGAAAGAACTGCAGATGCTACATTGCCCCCTCTCCTGGTGACCACTGGTGTCCCCCAAGGCTAGTCCTTGGCCCCATCTTGTTCTCCATTTTTCTCAACAATCTGCCTCAAATCTGCTTAGCTTCATCTATACACATGTATGTCAATGACACCGTCCTTTTCACTACTGTCTCCTCCCCGGATGAAGTAGGATACAACCTCCAAACCAATTTCAATTAAGTTCAACACTGGGTTGATCGCACCAACTCACACTCAACGCTAAAAAGACTGTTACTATGTCCTTCAGCACATGTCAGAGGCTATCCCGACTCCCCTTGCTCCCATCCTTCTACACATTGGATGGAACTACCCTGGTAGATGTTGCTTCCTTCCATTATTTAGGGGTATGGCTCAACTGCCACCTTACATTCTCTGATCACATTGATGCTATCATAAAACAACTCCATCCCAGGCTAGGTGCCCTCTACAGGAACCGCTCTTGCCTCCCATCCTCAGTTAGACTGGAACTATTGCAGAAGATGATCCTTCCCTCGACCGACTACTGTGTCATAGTCTACAGTGCAGCACCTAAAGCCACTCTATCCAAGCTAGACCCCCTTTTCAATGCCTTCTGCTGCTTCATCCTCAATGCTCCCCCCACTCCCACCACTGTGATCTCTACCATTCCCTTGTCTTCCCCTTCCTTGAAAATCAAAGCCTACTGCACTGCTCCAAGTTTGTCTCAAAATTCTGGCTTGGCACCCTCCCCTCTTACCTCTCCTCCTCACTGTTGCCAACTCCCACTCCATCTCAGTCCCTCCAATCCTTTGACACCCATCTACTAAAGATTCCCAGTCATAAGACCTCAGCTGGAACAATAGCCTTCTCATACCATTTCTCAAAACTCTGGAATGCTCTCCCTCCTCAAATCCATCACTTCTCCTCTAAAATTCCCTATCAGCTGCCCTGGCAAACTACCTCATGGTAAACTGTGTCTGCACTCCTTAAAAAAAAACAAAAGGCTCCCTCTCCCTACCAATTCCCATGCCTACCAGCGTATGTCCTTCACTGCATGCTGGCTATATACCCACAGGATTTTCCTACCTCTTGCACTTCTGTCCCTCTCTGGCCTGCCTAGACTGTAGTTCTCAGCACCAATCTGTGCTCAATGTAGATAGGTTGTCTGTCTAACTGCTGTATATACTGGTTAATGCTATTACTAAATGTTTACCCATTGCTGTAACCAAGTAATTCCAAGCTCCAGTACATTTGTTCAATATATCTATTTTGTATGTAATTCTGTTCATCTAATTAATGTATCTCTATTATGATAACCTGTGTGTTATCCTCCCTGTGTACCCTTTCCCCCAGGTCGCACCAGGAGACGAGCATCATTTTGCTCAGTGTGCCTTTCCTGGTGAAACAATTGCAATAAATAAATAAATAAATCGGTGTCTCCATTCCTGACTGCCATGAAATGTTCCTGAATCAGTCAGCCAGGCATCTGCCTGTTTCTCTAATGTAGATAACTATACACATCCAGCAAAGGATACAATATATAACATTGCTTGAAATTCAGAAGAACTCTTTGATGATATGCAAATTCCCTGTGGGACCTTAAATTTCAGTGACATGAGAAATACAATTTCAAGTATGACAGTGGGTTTTGTTACAAGCTTTGGTGCTTGCTAGGAAGGAACTATTAGGAGTATGGTGTGTGCTATGTGCCAGGAGATTGAAAAGATTGGATGGTCTGCGGTAGGAGGTAGTTAGTGGCTCTGTAAAGGACGTTTTGATATTAGGGTCAGTTTTCAGAACAGAAATCTTCCTAGTGATGGTCCTATGAAGAGAAGGGGTCTTAGAATGGAAAGGAAGCACCAGTGGAGTACATCATTGCTGGTTGACACACTCCACTAGTGCACTCCTCTGGTGCGTACTTCCATTCTAAGACCCCTTCTCTTCATAGAAGCATCACTAGGAACCTTTCTGGTCTACTGATGTAAGCCATCCCACAAACGAATTACTAGTGCTGGGTTAAATTTAAATTTCACCAGCATAAGGTGGGCAAAGTCAAGATTCTGCTTCCACAAAATTCTGTGGAAAGTTCACCACAGTTTCATTTTTTATCTCCTTTTAAAAATTACTCATCCAAACTTTTATCAAATTGATGTTTTAGGTGCTATACCACATGGATATGTGTGCCAAACTGTGGGTCTCTAGATTCAAAGGGGGCTGAATTGTAAGCAGCTACATATTCCAAAAATATTAACAGGCTTTCACAAGAAAGTAAGCAGCAGGATGTTAAGCCCCTGTAACATGTGTTGGCAGGTTCTTTGAGCCTGCAATGGGGGCTGAGTGTGCCAACTTTCCAATCTTTTGTTGTAAGGCTGGCCTACAGAATCAACAGCCAAAGATTGCAAAATAATATACAAATTTCATGAGTTTTTGTGACACAGAAAATTAGTTTTGTCACTGTATTGATCCTTGTGACAAAAGATCCAGAAAAAAAGAGACAATTTAATATATTTTATTGGAACAACATACATGTTACTAAAGAAAATAGGTGCTTGAGCTTTCAGATTACATAGAATTCTTCATAAGAAAAATGACAGTTGGTTTGGAAAAATACCCTTTCTTAAAGTCCAGATCATACATAAAAAACAGATAATAAGCTGTTAAAAAAACCATTGGCCTAAACTACTTTTAAAAGTCAGCACAGGACCATATAAAGACAACAGAGTCCCAGCAAAGGAAAGGTGTGTTAAGATCAAATGTCACAGAATAGATATGCTTCTTCCCTGAGAACAGCCATAAAACATACTAAAGCTACATTTGTGCATGCATTAGTAAATGTCTATAATTTTAAACCACAAGATGAAATAAGCTAAAAAAATACATAGTATATAATACATAGTATATAATGTTAAACATCTTCTAAGTAAGAATATATCTTCGTGATAGACAAAAAAGTGGGTTTAAAGACAAAATGTCCTAGTGTAAATTAAGCATTAACCAGACGTTCCCACATTTATACAGTGTAAGTACTATTCAAATATGTATTGTCTTAAAAGTAGTGCACGATAAGTCAATATTATTCATGAATATTCAAACTTGCACTATTTTAACATGATCTATCTGCAACTCAGTAACAAGTGACTAGTGTTTCTGCACATTCAAAACCCAAACCTAACACAGACCCCCTGAGTTATGGTCCCACCCCCTCACTTATGGAAATAAATGGTATATTTGAACACAGGCCATTGTATATACTCTATATATGGCATAGGGAGAACATGTCATGATGATATGAGGAGGTTATTTTCAGAAGGATGTTTCTAAAGCAAAAGGTATTCTTCAAGATTTTCATGATCCTGTGGCCTATGAGTGTTCACAGCAGACTACTAGGTAAGCTAACTCTTGCAAGAGTCTATTTTAAGCAGGGGAGTCTTTTTTCTGGCATGCTAGATGGCATACCAGTGCAAGGAGGCACTGGTCAGGAAAATGGTTTGGCTAGTAAGGAAGGTTCAAACTAAAGGATAGGAGGGTACCTAGCACAGTGGATCTCCAGTGGCAGGAGTTAGATGCATAGGTTTACCAAAGTAAGGACTCCAAAGTCAGGTAGTACAAGAATATCAGACCCTAATGTAGAGAAAAAAAGAACAGAGAGGTAACAATTCTTACTTGAATGGAGGTCATATGAGAATCACACCCAGCAAAATGGACTAGTTTGAGAACCTGATGCACTTAGAAGCCCAGAACGTTGAGGCACTTACAGAGACCTGGTAGGGAAGAATATGACTGGCACACCAAGGACTAATTTTGGCTATTCCTTATGGATAGGTCTTATGGTGAAAGGAGTAAATTACTCTTTTTAGGGCTGCAGTGGGTGAAGCCCTGCAGACCTCTTGCTATGGAAAAAAGACTCAGTGCATTCCTTCTGACCAAACAACATGTTGGATCGATTGACTAAAGGTGGTGGAGTAGCCATTTATTTAAAACATGGTTTATCGGGGACAGTACAACTGTCTAAATCTATTCCTAAGAAACTAGATATGATTGTCCTAAATGTTGGAGTGTCACAAAAATTTTATTTTAATTTAGTGGTTTGTTATAGACCCCCTTCAGTTCCCTCTGATTTTCTACAAACATTTGTAACTATGTTAGTTCCTTAACTAGATCAAGAAATTGTGGTGATGGGTGATTTGAATTGGGATCTACAGAGACCATCTGATCAATTAATTAATCAATTGGCAGCCCTTAATCTTACACAAATTATTGATATTCCGACATGGTCTAATAAGCTCTCTCCAGACAGAGATACTCTTCTTGATCTGATATTGACTACCACCCCATGTAGATATGTTTCTTCTGTATTTGATGCTGATATAAGTGATCATTGTTATATAGCGTGTATTAGACACCAAGTTAAATCTGTTAAGACACCTCTTGTTATAAATATTAGGAATTATTCTAAGTTTTGTGAACAAGCCTTTTGTCAGGAGTTGTATAGGGTCATTTGGGCGTTAATTTTTTGCTGTCCTGACATTCATACTGCATGGACCTACTTCAAAACTTCTTTCGTAGAAGTAATTAACAAATTTGCTCCAATAACTAAAAGAAGAATTAGGGCACAGCCTGCACCTTGGTTCAATAGCCATTTAAAAAAACTGATAATAGTAAAGGATCGACTTTGGAAAAAGACTAGAATTACCAGCGAGGATCTGGATAAGCAGAACTATAAAACTATAAGAAATAAATGCGTTAGAAAGATATGACATGCAAAATGTGATTATTATAGTCAACAATTTATAAATTCATCTGGTAATAAAAAGAAAATATGGGATGGTATAAAGCAACTCCAAGGTAAATCACAGGCTGCAAAGCTTCCAAAAATATTGCATTATAAGGATGTTCTTTATTTGTGAACATATGGGGCAAGTTAGGGCTTTTAATGAATATTTCCTTGAAGTATGATGTACTTTTGATAAGAAATTTCCTAATCAATCTAAGATTGAACTAGATAGTAATTTTACTGCGCAGGCTAAAGGACCTTTATTTTCCTTTATTCAGATTAGTGAGCAGGATGTTACAATCGAATTAAATAGGTTGAATGTAAAGGAAGGGGCAGGATTGGATACTATTGATCCTATTTTTTACAAGACTGGGGTTCCAACTAGAGCTAGGTATATAACTTACATGTTTAACTTATCTTTAAGTACTAATGACATTCCTGATGACTGGAAAACAGCTTGGGTAATTCTGATTTTTAAAGGGGGAAATGAGTTTGATCCAGGATGTTATAGACCTATACCTATTTTGACACCTATTACTAAAGTCCTAGAAAAGTTAGTGCATGGACAGCTTATAAAATATTTAGACAAAAATGGAATATTGATAAAAAATCAAACTGGTTTTCGTAAAGGTCACAATACTATTGTATGTAGTATCAAAGGTAGTAGATGATATCTACACTGCCTTTGATAAGAGTTGCCTGGTTCCTGCAATTTTCTTGGATGTTTTGAAGGCGTTTGATTCTGTTGATCATAATTTGTTATTGAATAAATTAAAAAATTTCCTGGTATGGGTACTTTATTTTGGTTTTCTGCTTATTTGTCTTCTCGGTTGCAATATGTTAAGGTAGGGGATTGCTGTTCTGACTTAATTATGATTAACAAGGGGGTATCCCAAGGATCAGTATTGGAACCCCAGTTGTTTCTCATTTATATAAATGATTTAACTGAGGGTGTGTCAGCTGACACTAATATTCTTTTGTACACTGATGACACTATCTTATATTGTCAGAGCAGGGATCCCCCTAGAAGCCATTGGCACTCTGCAGAAAGATTTTGACGTTATTCAGCAAACTTTAATTAATTCACGGTTATTGTTAAATGTAAATAAAACTCAATGGACCCTATTTACTGGGAAATCTAAGGCAGATAATCATACTGCTATAACCTTAAATGTTAAAGCCTTGGATGGAACTAATCTGATTAGAACTTCTTCATATAAACACCTAGGTATTAAGTTAGATGATTCTATGAAATTTGAATCACATATTCATATGCTTTCTAATAAACTCAAGAAATTATTATCTTTTTTCTATAGGAACAAATCATGTTTTAGTTTTAAAATTCATAAACAGTTGGTAAATTCTTTGTTCATATCACAAATTGATTATGGTGACTGTATCTACATGAGGAGAACTGATGCAGTCTTAAAAGTATTGGATCCTCTTTATCACAGTGCATTAAGATTCATCACTGGTCTTCCTTGGCGGACTCATCATTGTAATCTTTATTCAGAATCAGATTGTCAATCTTTATCAGTCTGCAGACAAACTCGCTTGATGCTCTATGTTTATAAATTTGTTTCGGATAAATTACCCCCATATTTATTAACTTCAGTTTTTATTAAAGAACATAATAGATGCTCACTTAGATCTGCTGATTTCCCTCAGTATTTCTTACCAAGATTTAAAACTAGATTTGGTAGTTAAAGGTTGGCTGTTGCTGTCCCAATGACCTGGACATCTATTCAAAAAAAATTGATATTGGCATTTATTATTACGATATAGCACTTTAAACATTGCTTGTTAGATATATGACATGTGAATGTAGCTGTTTTTAAGTGAACTATAATCGCACAATTTGTGAATTAATGTAATTGAATATCTTTTCTGCATTTGTATCTATATGTATGTATGTTCTTATGATTTATACTGATGGATGCAATTGTAAATGAGAGACTTTCTCTCAGTTTTGCTTCCAATAAATTGATGAATTGATGGAGTTGAATCACAGTCTCCTCCACATCCATGAAGCACTCCACTCTTTGTCTGCATTGGAAATAGCACTGCACTTTTTGTTATGTGTCAGCAGTCACACAGGAACTCAACACACTCTGCTGTGTCCAAGATGGGTGCTAAACTGTATTGTGCATGCATGACTACTAGCACATGTGCAGTACAGTGCGGTGGCCATCTTGGTCATGGTGAACAATGCCATGTTCCGCCATGACCACCAATTTCTTTTTTTTTAATTATACATAACTCCCCACCCAACCTCCCTCTCGGCACCCTCCCAGAAACATAATAGTGACGCTGGGGTGTGCAATTCTCAATGTCATGATCATGTTCCCACATGACTGACGATTTTATTTTTTAATTATGCATATCCCCACCCAACCCTCCCTCTCAGCAGCCACCACCTAATTCCCAGAAACATAATAATGACATTGGGGTGCCCAGTCCCCAGTGTCATGATTATGTTCCCCAGTGACATTTTTTTAAATATGCATTTTTCTATTTCCCTACCCAACCCTCCCTCTCACTACCCCCCCAAAACATAACAGTGACACTGGGGGTGCCCAATCCCTCATTCCTGATTTCTTTTTTTTTTTCGTCTGTAAAAAGAAAACCATCCATCAATGTCTTTTGCAGCTGTTCGTGACCACCCACACAACCCTCCCACTCAGCATCCACCCCTCCAGCCCAAGCCCTTACATACCCATGTAGGGTCCAACATCATAATCCTCTCTGGACAGCAGACATGTCTTCACTCTTCAAAGCTGGATTGTGAACTGAAGAAATAGGTATGTGGTTCAATGTATTTCAATGGGGTTTTGAACTTAGTGGCATAACTTGGGCATTTTTGCATATTTTTGACCCAAAGTTTCAACATGCCTTTTTTGGGACCCTGCCTCATGAACAGTTACAATGACATTAGGCAAATCTGTCCTAAAATGTGATTTTGTGGTCTCCTCATGAAATAACCTTTTGCACAGGAGAGGAAAATTGTCTCTGCCCTTGTTCATGAGGTGCGGTCATAAGAAGGCTATCTTGAAAATTTGGTATAAAAAAATAAAAAAAAAAAAATTAAGTTATGAGTCTACATTGAATTTTGTGAATGCAGGCTCATAACTTAGGTAATTTTTAATATTTTTGCCCCAAATTTACAACATAGCTATATCTTTACAGCACTTCATGAATGTGACAGCTGTCATTTTCCAATTCCTGGCCAAAATGTTTTTTTCATAACCCAAAATGTAATTTCATGGTCCTTGCATGAAATCACCTTTCAGACAGGAGTTGAATATTTTCTCTGCCCTTGTTCACGAGGTGGGGTTATAAGAAGGCTATGTTAAAAAGTTGGTGTAAAAATATAAAAAAACAACAAAGTTATGAGCCTGTGTTGAACTGTGTGCATGCAGGCTCGCTTGAAAGTTTGGAAATGTTCAATATTTTCACCCCAAATTTACATCATAGCCATATCTTTATAGCACCTCATGAATCTTGACAGCTGTCATTTTTCAAATCCTGGCCAAAAGTTTTTTTCACATTCTGAAAGGTGATTTTGTGTTCCCTGCACGAAATCACCTTTCAGACAGGAGTTGAACATCTTCTCTGCCCTTGTTCATGAGGTTGGGGTCATAAGAAGGCTATGGTCTAAATCTGGTGTAATAATTTAAAAAAAAGTTACATGGCTATGTTGAATATTGCAAATGCAGGCTTGTAAGTTTGGTGCTATTCAATATTTATACTCCAAATTTTCAATGTAGCCATTCCTTTACTGCACCTCATGAATGTGACAGCTGTCATTTTTCAGCTCCTTCTCAAATATGTTTTTGCATCCCAAAAGTTGATTTCACAATCCCTGTATGAAATCACCTTTAGACCAGGAGCTGAATATTTTCTCTGCCCTTCTTCATGAGACATGATCATAATAAAGCTATGTTGACAATTAGGTGAAAAAATATTACAAAACAAAACATTTATGAGCCTAAATTACATTTTGATTACATTTTACAAACACAGGCTTGAAACTTTTTCAATTTTCAATATTTTTTCTCCAATTACCTTGGCTGCAGCCCTATCGGCTCTGGCCAGAGTTTGTTAATGGCATGTGTCACTGTGACAAACAAAGAGTATATCAGAGGAACAAACCATTCCAGTTAGTCTACCTCATCAAGAAAAGGGTAGAGGAGGTGGGGAGGATAGTCTCTCTCTGGGGAGTACTATAGGACTGCAAACAGCTCAGTTAAAGAAATTAGAACAGCAGCCACATTGGATGCAGTGCTGGTAATTGTTTTGTGAAATAGAAATTCCACATGTGGAATCATAGCAACATTACCTATTTTGTATCTATGAATTTTTGAGAAAATGTTGCCAGTTAGTAATCTGAAATATTTCCTCTAAAGATTTAAAACTAATAAACAACATTTCTCCTGCTTTGTTATGCTCCAGGACCCATTTATTTTGGTATACTTTTAAACATCAGGCATACACCTGCAAGGACAGCAAAGTTATAAGTATCCCCATTTTCATAACATTTTCATAACATTTCACAAATAATTAAATTGTGCAATTACAAGTCCCTATAACTTAAATAATACTTAACCAATACTTAACCAAGTCTTGCCACATTTAGCATTAAGACCCTTCCCAAAAGGTTATGCATGGCAATGTTCATGTATCTAGCTGGAAAGATGGTTGAGTCATAAACAATGAAATATTTTTACAAAATGTCACAAAGAAATACAATTTCAAACTCTTTGCTCAGTACATTTGAAGCAACTCAAGAGAATGCCATGACATTTGGATGATATTTAGAGTCCTTGAAAATACCTAAATTTGCCACTTTCAAGTCAATAGCTAAAATCCTAGCTATGATTCAGCCAAATAAAATAATTCACAAAATTTCATGAACTTCAATTACATTCCATGGAATTTAACAACATTTGTGAAATGTAATGAAGTTTCCTCAGAAGCTCAATTTCCACATTTCAAATAGCCATACTACCTGAATTGTCTGTTTAAAGTAATATGTTCTGGTATTATCTGTTACCCCATCTCACCTGATGGTAAGTGTATTCCCATATGTTCTACTATCTTATGCTTCTGTAGATATGTTTTGTAATATTGTTCAATTGCTGAATGAATGAATGAATGAATAAATGTGTGCCAGCTTATTATTTTGACTATTTTGAATTTACAGTTTTGAAATAAATCACTATAGAAACCTAGCATTAGGCTCTGATGATAGATTAAAAACATGTACGTCTGGATAAATGTACAACCTGCTAAAATGCATATTTTCTTCATATTTTGGTTACTCGGGGTGACAGAAACTTGGCGGGTAATAGGGGGATGGATAGGACCCTTGATGGACAATAGGTCCTGGGGTTAGACAAGGAACCATGGACAGACTGGATGCACCATTGGTATTTTTGTGCTGACATTGTGTATGCTTCTATGTTTCCATGTAAATGCAGTGTGCATTTAAGAGGGCTCCACTGTATATTCTTCTACTGTAGGAAATTTTGTAGGGCCTCTATTATGTCCAGATGACTCAATTGTAACTGCAAATAAGGAAATTGTGGATATTCAAAACAAGTATTTTGCTGCCATCTACTGTGATAAATGAATCCAAGTGCTTTAGAGCAACAATTTATTATCTTGCAAAGCCCTATTCATATATAGGCAGCTGATATTAAAAAAAAGAAAATAGCACCTTAAACCCCTATTAATCCCTGGGATCAGATGGACCCTAGATTGATAAAGCAGCTACCTGGAGAACTAGCACCTCTTATAGGCCACATGTTTCAGCACTCTTTAGATGCAGGGAAGTGATAGAGTCCTGGACGGAGGCATCTGTTATCCCACTATTTAAACAAACATTTTTCAGTGCTGAACGTTGTCTTGCTGGCATTGGCACTGGTAGTGCAGCAGTTAGAGAGATGCTTAATAGGAATGGCAGTGAAGTATTGAACTGACTCCAACCCCACCCCCAACCTGCAGAGACTGACAGGCACTGGGATGTGCATTTGGGATGTCAGCCATAATGCTCATGCCATTTCACCTCAACCTACCCTGCAGACACCAACAAGTGTTGCGGTGTGCCTTGGGATCTTTGGGCCTTAAGCTCACCCCATTCCATAAGGAAATACACTGAGATAGGTGCAGTATAGTAGAATGGAGTGAGCTTTAGGGCTGAAGAGTCCAAGGCACACCTCAATGTCCATCTCTGGCTGCAAGGTGGGGGTGGAATGGAGTGAGCATTACAACCAACAATCCCAAGTCACACCCCTGACGCCTGTCAGTCTACAGCGTGGGGCATTATGGTTGGAAACCCTAATGCCCTCAGCATTTGTTGGTATTTTCACTCCAAATTTTCAAAATGTGCTTTTTGTGACCCCACCTCATTAACAGTGGCACTATCAGTTTGCTCGCCATAAGATGATTTTGCACAGTGACTGCGCTACTTGGCACCATAGGTGTGAAAACACATTTCATGCAGGATGTGAAAAATGACAGCTTTTCTGTTCATGAGAAGGTGTAAATAATGCAATGTTGAAAATCTTGTGTGAAAATATGAAAAATTGGTGAAGTCATGAGCGTGCATAGAAACTGCATAACACACACTTGTAATGCAATTATTTGGGGGATTTTATTAACCAGATTTTCAACATAGGCATTTTGGGACCTCTGCTCATGAACAGTGTCACTGTGATTTTGTTAATCTGTCCCGAACATTGATTTCCCAAAGTGACTGTGCCAATGTGCACCAATTTGTGAAAACACATTTTGGGCAGGATGTGAAAAATGACAGCTATGCTGTCCATAAGGAGGTGTAAAAAAATGGTAATGTTGAAAATCTGGAGTGAAAATATGAAAAATTGGTGACATCATGAGCATGTGTAGAAACTGCACAACACATGCCTGTAATGCAATTATTTTGGGGATTTTTTTAACAAAATTTTCAACATAGGCATTTTGGGACCTCCACTTATGAACAGTGTCACTGTGATTTTTTTGATCTGTCCTGAATGTTGATTTCCTACAGCAACCGTGCCATTGTGAGACACATGTGCAAAAACACATTTCAGGCAGGATGTGAAAAACGACAGCTGTACTTTTCATAAGGTTGTGTGAAAAAATGGCAATGTTGAAAATCTGGAGTGAAAATATTAAAAATTGTCAAAGTTACGAGTGTGCATGAACACTGTGCAATGCACACTCATAATGCAGTCATTTTTTGGAATTTTTTCACCAAATTTGCAACATAGGCTTTTTTGGGACCCCACCTTATGAACAGTGGCACTGTCATTTCATTAATCCATCCTGAAAGGTGATTCTGCACAGTGACCATGAACTTACCTTTCTGTGCTGAATAACGAGATGACAGTGTGTGTGTGTTCATGAGGTGGGGTCCCAAGAAGAAATTTTGGAGCCAAAATTAAAAGAAAATGGCTGAGAAATCCACCTAGGTTGAACCCCCCCGCCCCCATGTATGCCATTATACAGCTTACTTGCATCTCTTCATTTTGCAGTTCAGCACTGAAGAGTCCAGATGTGCTCCCGCTCCACCAAAGATCGCAGTGTCGGACCTCTGGAGGTAAGTATGGGGTGTGTGGGGATGTGGGGAGGTGGGGTGCACAGAGGATTTGTGCAGGTTGGGGGAGGGGCACCACGGACAATGAGGGACTGTTTCCTTTTTTTCAGGAACAAAAAAGAACAGACATCGCGGGACCATTTTCTTTCTTTACAGGTGAAATAAAACAAATTTTGGGCACACTGAGTGGGCTTCCAGTATGCCACACTATGTTGCGGGGCATGGCAGACATGCCAACATGGGGATTGTGCCCCCAGTGTCGGCTTTCTTTTGGGATTGTGCCACTGCCATGTTTATTGAAATGTTTCACCAGGAAAGGCACATGGGGAGGCGTGTCATCTGTGCCACTGCATCATGAGGTTGTCTCAGATTGCAGTGGCACATTTCTTACAAGTTGTGTCCACTTTACATAATTCTTGTGTCAGCACTAGCATGCTGGCTAATTGGGGAATGAGAGACACACCTACTAAAGTGTGTCCTGCATTAGCCATCATTGACACACTTCTGTATTTCTCATACTACCACAACATGTTGCTTGCACAAGCGCAAGACAACATAAAAAGGAAATAAAAAAAAGTCCTGCTAATTATAGGCCAGTAAGTTTAACACCTACACTGTGTAAAGTATTGCAGGAACAGGCATGATGGATGTGTTTTGGTGTTTTGAACCCCAGTGCTCACCCCATTGTCCTATGCTATGTCTAGCGTACCTTACTCATGGAATGGGGTGAGCATTTGGACTCAAAACACCAAAACACATCCATCATGCCTGTTTCTGCATGCACAGGAGGGGAGGCAGTATAGCACAGTGGTTTAAGGATCTGAGCTGCAAATCTGGAGGCCTAAGTTTGAATCCCACAGCCCTCACTTGCATACTGTGTGACCCTGTGCAAGTCACTTAACTTCCCTGTGCTCCCAGGTTGCACCTGTAAACAAGCTTTCAGCTTAGTGTGTCTCACCTGGTTAAACAATTGGAAAAAAAAAACACAGTGGGGATGTGGTGTTATGCTTGGAACCGTAAGATGGAATTTCCCTACTTTTGATGTTGCAACCATAATGATACATTAATGCAGTTTTTTGCAATGAATGCCCCTTCTCTTTAAGAAAGTGTGATGTGCTCCCCTCACACTGCCTATTTATGCATACTGATATCCATATGTGGGAGCATGGGCCCTCCAGGCCCTGCACTCCCACTTACACATAAGTATGGAGATATACCACACCCCTATAGTCATGAAAAGGAACCCTTGCAACACTAATTTGGCAATATCTCAGTGACCATAGCAACCAAGAAAAAAAATCCCACTGCAGTTGTAATCATGGCTTCAAAACCTCCATGGGGGCTTAGTCTACTAAGGTGTACTAAGGTCACCACAGCAAAAAATCCATATTTCGAACCATTTTTGAGATATAGATGCCAAAAGGCACAGCAGGTACCACAGTGTTATCCTATGGGAAATGTGGCAACTTCAGAGCACTGTAACTATGTAACTATTGTCAATTTTGTGACCAGACCTCCAAAAGGCACATATGTGGGGCCAGGGCTTGCTACACTGCAAATTTCAGCCAAAAAAGCCCTAACCATTATTTTGCTATGAAATTGCAAAGAAACTGGCCCATTTGGGGCTTTAATTTTGCCAAAACCTGCAACTTTCAAAAAACTCCAATAGATCAACATAGGGTACTTTTCTAAAACTAAAAAGTAGTGTTGCAACACTACTGGTACTTTTGCAAAACTACAGATAGTGTCGCAACACTACTAGTACATTAGCAAAACTAAAGGTAGTGTCACAACACTGCTGGTACTTTCCTGACCCACTTTGTAGTGTAATGTAACTGGTATGTGGTTGTGGGAGCGCGGGCCCCCTAACACTGACATTTTTTGTGTAATGGTATGCAAATGTGGGAGTGTGGGCCCTCTGGGCCCAGTGCTCCCACTTACACATAAGTACGAGGACATAACGCAGGCCTACAGACATGAAAATGAACCTTTGGAATACTAATTTACCAATATCTCAGTAACAGTAGCAGCTATGAAAAAAATTCCACTTTGGTGGTATATATGACTTTGAAACCTCCACTCATGCTTAGCCCACCTGAGCTGCGAGTAACATAACATCTGTATCTTGAACCGTTTTTGAGATATGGGCATCGAATGGCGCTATGGGCATTGCAATGTTATACTGTGGGGAATTTTGCAACAAATTGCGCAAAAAACACAGTGAATGTTATTGAATTTTTGAACCAAATTTTCAACATGGGCTTTTTGGGACCTCCCCTCATGAACACTGTCACTGTGATTTAGTTAATCTATCCCGAAAGTTGATTTCATACAGTGACCACAGCATTCTGTGGCACAGGTGTAAAAACATGTTTTTGGCAGGATATAAAAAATGACAGCTGTACTGTTCATAAGGAGGTGTGAAAAAATGGCAATGTTGAAAATCTGGAGTGAAAATATTAAAATATTAAAAATTGGCAAAGTTACGAGCGTGTGTAGAAACAGAGCAATGCTCACTCACAATGTAGTCATTTTTTGGAATCCTTTCACCAAACTTTCAACATGGGCTTTTGAGGATCTTCCCTCATGAACAGTGGCACTGTGATTTTCTTAATCCATCCTGAAAGTTGATTTCACACAGTGACTACGCCATTCTGTGCCACAGGTGAGAAAACACATTTCAGCCAGAATATGAAAAATGACAGCTGTACTATTCATAAGGAGCTGTGAAAAAATGGCAATGCTGAAAATCTTGCATAAAAATATTAAAAATTGGCGATGTTACCAGCGTGCGTAGAAACTGCACAATGTACGTTCACAACGCAGTCATTTTTTTGAATATTTGCACCATATTTTAACATGGTATTTGTGGGATGCCACCTCATGAACACTGGTACTGTCATTTTGTTAATTGGTCCCAAAAGGTGATTCCATGCAGCGACCTCAAAATCACCTTTCAGGAATGAGTAACAAAATGACAGTGACTGCGTTAATGAGGTGAGGTCCCAAGAACCACATGTTGAAATTTTGGGGCCAAAATTCCTAAAATTGGCTGAGATATCAAAATAAGTTCCCCCCCGCATTGACTCCCAATATATGGCTTACATTTGATTCTTCAGTTTACAGTTGGGATTTGAAGAGTACAGATGTGTTCCTGGTCCAAAGAAGATGACAGCACTGACCTCCAGAAGTAAGTATAGAGTAAGGGGGGGGTGTGGGGAGGTGGGTACTCAGTGGGAAGGTGGGGATGGTGGAGGGGTGACTGTGGAGATGACGAGGGACTGTTTTCTTCTTTACAGTGGAAAAAAAGACGTTGTGGGATGGTTTTCTTTTTATTTAACAGGTACATAAAAAAAGTATGCTTTTTGGCACACTGGAGTGGGCTCTCAGTGTGCCAGATGAGTTTTTTGGGGGGGATATATGCTGCCAACAGGGGGATTGGGCACCCCATTGGCAAAGAAAGTGGGCTTGGAGGGGCATTCGGTACTGAGAGTAGGCATCCTGGTGTCAGAAAGATAAAAATTAAATAATCTGGACACACTGGGATGGGCTCCTAGTGTGCCACATAGGTGTGTTAGGTGGGGGGAGGCATACTGACATGGGGATTGGGAACCCCATTGTCAGTGAGGTGCACACAAGTTTGATGCAAGATCCTACATCGAAGCTAAAACCCATCAGGGAATGGTTTTCTTTATTTACTGCCCCTAGGTAAACACTGTCAGTTGTGTTTACCTAATCGGGGGCTGAGGAATATACTGGGGGCATCAGATTTTCAATTTGACCCCCAGAAATTGCATTGTCATAAGAGTAGTGTCAGGAATTGTGGAAGAAGTGGATACGACACTTTCGTGAAAGTGTGACACTTTTGAGAAAGTGCAGCATCCATTTCTTCCACAATTTCCGACACTACAGGATCCCAATCCTGAAAATGGCATTTCTGGGGGTCATATTGAAAATCTGATGTCCCCAGTGTGTTCCTCAGTCCCCAATTAGGTAAACACAACTGACAGTGTTTACCTAGGGATGGTAAGTTTAGAATTTCAGCCATTTTTGTCTGCCGCTAACTGAAAACAAGTGGCGGCAGCTCAAAAACAAAAAACAGATCTCAAAAGCTTTTTTTTTGCTTTTGTGAACACTTTTAAAAGCTTCTGTGCTGCACATATATTTTTTTTCCATCGGCTATAATGGAAAACTTTAAACTTTAATAACTTTTGAACAGATTAATATTTTTTCATCAAATCTTCAAAAGGCACTTCCGTGACTCAGACCTCAGATAGCCTGAAAATGTTAGACCAGTCGGACAAACCATTCTGGCTGAGATGAGCAAAAATTAAAAAGTTGAGGATTTTTCACACTTTTCAACACTCTGCAGCTCCACAACTGAAAATCTGACCAGAACAAATATTTCTAGATCCAGAGATCTACGGTACCACACCAAGCATTCAAAAGTTTAGGCAGATCGGACGAATGGTTGCAAAGTAATTAAAGTGCAGAATTTGGAGTTTAACATAGAAGTGGCTGCGCAAACCTAATATACTTACCCTACTGGGCCAGTATAATATATATATATATATATATATATATATATATATATATATATATATATATATATATATATAGAGAGAGAGAGAGAGAGAGAATGAATAATGGATAGACAAGTGTGTGTTATGGATTTTTTTTACACACTGAGGGTGTGTAAAAAATCCATTAAAACACATCTGTCTATTTTTTATTTTTTATAATTGCTGATGCAGGGACTTGCTATGTAGAAGTAGTTGGATCTGAGGGCGAGTGACTTGGAGGGTCCAGTACTGTAGCGTGACAGAGCGGCGTTTGCTGTTTTGGCAGTGGGGAATTCGGGGTTTGGGGTGAGAGGGCCAATGAACCAGTAAAGAATGGGGATCATTGTACAGTTTTATGAACAGGGATATTGAGGTATGGGGAGGGTGGAACACTGAACCACTAATGAATGGGGATCATTGTACAGTTTTATGAATGGGGATATCCGGGTGTGGGGGGGGTGTCCACTAGATCACCAAGATGTGTTAACTCTGTGCACCATGCTACTAGTGGTGCTGCTGTGTCCATGCCCCCCTTCCTTAGTTTGCCCGGAGTTACCACATGCTTTTTAGCTGGGGTATTTAGCGTCACACAACAGGCCGTGCTAACCACTGTAATGCAATGCTATTCTTTTAATATCCTAGTGCACTGATATTCACAACGCCACTCCTCACTCAGTCCCCTGCATACTTTATTTTTTAGCACCGGCACTATCATGTTGTGCCAGCTCTATTTACACTTACGAATATTGCAGCTGGGGAGCAAATGCAGTGCAAATTCGGTGCAAACGGTTTGTGCCCAGTGCAAAGTTTTGAATATCTGGCCCCTGAGGTGTGTGATACCACACCAGCCACAAGATTGAAGGTCAAGTGGTGGCTGCTGGTGTCACACATTGAGGGTGTATAAAGCAAATGAATTACTATACTGTAGCCCATACATTATTTTTTATAAATACTTTATTTTTTTACTTACAACCTTTTCACGTAAATGCAGTAGCAACCATGAAGTTTGCTTTGTTTATTAAATGTTAATTATTTGACTTTGTTCTCAGCTGTGATTGTAGGCTTTGTTATGGCAATCAGAGAGAGAGAGAGAGAGAGAGAGAGACCTGTTCATTGCTGCTCATGGCTTGTATACAGTTAATACTGTGTGATTACAGTTCTGGGAACGGCAGGATATGGCTGCAGAGCAGAAGTTGAAATGCAGTATGCCTTCTTGGGCATAATAAGGGGTGTGTAATGCAATAAAAGCATTAACTAATTTGGGGTGTTATCGAGGGCAATCAGGAATTATAATACACTACAGCATCAAATGTCCCTCATGGCTCATACAAACAAATCTAAATTAAACTATGATGCAGACTACAACCATGTCTTTTAAACTGTTAACACATTAATCATAGGTTAATTTTCTTTACAGACAAAAGTTTGTGCAGTAATAGAAAGTCAATATTTTTTTTACACGTCTCAGAAATTAAACAAACTTAGTTTTTATTTGGACAAATGTAATATTCACAGCTCTCTGTGTAGTTTCAATTACCCTGCCAAAGATTTTTAATTAAGAAAGAAGAGTTCTTCATTTAGCCTCTTGGTTTCAATGCTTGCACAGAACTAAAAACATCTTGGGCTGCATTTATTTGGCTTGTGAAGAGTACTGGGCAAAGAGCCCTATCCGTGTGAAAAGTGGTTCAATGTGTTTACAGTGAAACAGTATATTTGAAAATGTACAGACCAAAGACTGCTTGTGCAAATGTTATTCAAATATATTTCTCTTGTGATGGCAGTGAAGTGAAGGTACAAACTGCAGCCAAAGTCCCCTGTGGGCCGCTGCATGGGATAAAGCTGGAGTCAATAAATATATATTTCACACATGAATGGGAGCAAACAAGGCATTTGTATGTGGCAAAAATGCTCCTGAGACACATATCCCTATATTGGAAGCTAACCTTGCCAGTTACCACTTTGCCCAGACAGGGTACTAAGAGGTAATTTGCATCTGATTATGGCATCATTATTATGAGGTGCAAGCATTTGACCACTTAATTGCATGGATGGCTGTCTTACCTTTGTAGTTTGCCCCCTCCCCATTTTCTCAGTCCCCATTCATTGTACTTCCAGTGCTGGTATATTGAATCATAGTATCCCTGGCATCTAGTGGCACCCCCACCCTCTAAAAGGCCCACCAGCCACCAGCCACCTACTCTGGACTGGCAGGTGGCACAACTTCTTACAATACTCCAACAGTATGTCAATAAACTGCACTTATGTGTTAGGTCTCATGATAACAGACTTGTGGGGCTGATGGTGATTGACTGTGGAGGTGAGCAGAGGGTTGTGCCAGCTGCTGGCTGCCAGCTGCTGGCCCATGGTAGGTGGCTGGTGAGTGGTGGGAGGGGACCCTTGGGGTCAGGGTGTAACTGGATGCAAGGGATATTATAAATATATACCAGCACTAGGACTCAAGGTAGGGAGAGGAGACCACTAGATCACAGGGATACTATGATTATGATGCAACTTCTGCTCCTATATTTTGAACTATCTTCAAATGTCTTTCAAAATACCAAGTCATACCAAATTTTCTGCATCAGCATTTTTTTTTGATGACTCTAGAAGTAATTGTTGAATTCATTTGTATGTATTTGTTACTTAGAAACATAGACAGGTGACAGCAGAAGGAGACCAAAGGTCCAGCAAGTCTGCCCATGAGTTCCTGAGACCCTAGGAGATCCCGGAACCTAGCCCATACTTTTAACTTGGGATTTAATTCAAGCATACTCTTTATCCCAACCATTTGAAGGTTGATATGGTCTTAGCTCACACTACATATGTGGGCAGCCTGTTACATGGCTCCATTATTGTTTCTGAGAAACAGTGTTTCCTAAGATCCATTTTTAATTTCCCACCTCTCAGCTTCCATCCATGCCCCCTTGTATTTCAGTTGGATGCCCTGGTGAATAGTTCAGAGTAGGGCACTGTATTAGTTCCCCTCATGTACTTGAAGGTTTCTATCATATCCTTCCTTTCTCTCCTGGCCTCCAGCGAGTACATGTTTAACACCTCAAGACGCCCATTCGTACAGTAGCCCCTGAAGCCCCTGTATCATTGTGATCACCCTTCTCTGTATGGTTTCTAGCCTGTTCTTGTCCCTTTTAAGGTGTGGGCTCCAAAACTGGACACAGTATTCCAGATGGGGTCAAACCAGGGATCTGTATGGCGTCAGTATCACCTCCAGATGCCTACTGTCGAATGCTCTCCCTATACACCCCAACATTTTGTTGGCCCTACTATATGCTACATTGCATTGGCTGGTTTGTTTTAGGGTGTCACATATGATAATCCTAGATCCCTTTCCTCTTGTGAGGCACTGAGCTTGACCCCATTGAGCCAATATGCTGTCCGTGGGTTATTCTTGCCTAGATGCATCACTTTACACTTCTTGGCATTGAACTTCAGCTGCCAGACACTAGAACATTTTCCAACTTTTTCAGATCTTTCTGTAGGTTCCCAATTGCTTCCTCTTGTATACTTTTATTATTTGTTTGCATTTTTTATATGCTTTTAAGTTCAAGTTTATTTCACCAGGAAAACTCCATTGAGTGAGCTCATTTACAATGAGGTCCTGGAACAGGCAAGACAAGGTTAACAAATAACAGTATATACTGTACTTAACACAAAATAACTACAACAAGTAACAGTATAAGAATCACAGTGATGGCATGAGAGGAATAATTAGACTATAGAAGACATACTTTGGGCTGGGTTGAGACAGAAAAGGGACATTGGTCCAGTTCTCCTACCTGGTAAATACATTTAAAATAAAAATAAAATAATAATAATAAAATAATAATTAAATATAATGGTACTGGGAGGGACTCAGGGGGGATGGTGACCATTGGAGGCCAGAGATACTAGGTTTATCTATAGTGACACTAGGACTAGGGGGGAATGAGGGACCACTAGATGTCAGGGGTACTATAAATTTACCAGCACTGGCACTCTGCATTGGGAGGGGGGAAACTGTGTAGCACAAAGCACCCTCAACCCTCATCTGATAGTGGGGAGCTTGGGAGAGGGTGGTGGGTTACTTACGCTCCATTATACACTGATATTTTCACACGTTAATATGTGATGCTCAGGCAGGCTATTAGCTCCTGCAAAAAGCTTCCATTATCTCGGTACATACATATTATTGACATTACATCTCATTTACATGTGTGCTTATTGTGCCTTGGCACTCCTGCACAAACAGCTTTGCACTGTATGTAATGAGGCGTCGATCGAATATGGGACATTCATTGTTCACTGGCCCAAACCTCACTGCATGGCACAAACATTTTTTGCACAGCCCAAAGCCTATGAAAATGCTGCCCCAGGTACAGTAATGTCATTACCCAGACCAGTTATGCTAAACAAAGCTGCTATTAATTCCTGTTGGCCAAGTAACTTCAACTGCTTTGCTCATTTGTCATCATTCTTTTATATCAGATTATTTCAAAGTATGATGTGCAGAGCAGCAAACAAATTCTAAATATTATATCATCTTGAAAGATACAGTTCCTGAACCACTGTGCTATACACAATGTATTTACATCTATAAAATAACTAGTTGGTCTAATTAGGTAAGCTCAAAATGTCTAGAATATACATCATAGTCACCGCCTGCGTCCTTAAAAACATCTGACCTCTGCTCCTTCTCTCTCACCTTCTATAAGACTTCTTACAGACTATCTTTTTCTTTAGGCTTTCCCCATCTAGCTTCCCTCCTCTGTCCACTCTTATTTCTTGCTGTTCTCCCCTTCTCTGAAATCTCTGCTCACTGAACACACCTGACATGCTTCACTTGTAGGTTACCCGGTACCCCCATTCCTTCAACCTTCACTTTTCTCATCTCCCCCACCTCTGTGATAAATTCTCCTGGGTCTTGTCTTCCCTTGTATATTTCTAAAGATAGTCCACCTTGTTAAATGTATTGCGATGGATTTTTAGACTTTTGCAGCACAATTCATCTGCATTTGAGGTACATGTGACAAGACTATTAGACACAGAAAATGTGGTCTAAGTTCATGTTGCAAGTGCTGCAAGATGTGGAACAAACATGATGTATGTGTCAAAACCATGACCTATGCATCATGTTTTTTGCTGTAAAGTGCATAAAGTGTTGTAGTACATCAGAATGTTTGAACATACGAACATATGAAGAAGTCAGCAGAATTAGGCTTTTTGGTCTATCTAGTCTGCTCATTGTGCAGGGTTCTTAGCTCTGGTTAGTATCCCTTCTCCCCCCTTCCCTACCTTTCCATTCCTTTCTTCCCCCCTTCCATGACCTTTACCTTCCCCCTATACCTATCCCATCCTCTCTTAAAGCTGCCCACCATCCTCAATGAGCTCTCCTCTTCTGGCAGCACTTTCCATTTGCTCACCACCCTTGTTGTGAAGAATTATCTTCTAACCTCTCTTACACATCCCCCTCCAACTTTAAGACTGTGCCCCCTCATGGTTTTCTGCAGCTTAGCCTGAAAGGACCCTCCCTGTTCACCTTCTTGATCCCTTTCAAGTACTTGAAGGTCTCAATCATGTCTCCCCTCTCCCTCCTGTCCTCCAGGGAGTACATGTTTAAGGCCCTCAGTCTCTCCTTGTACAGTTTACCCTGCTGCCCTGCAATCATCTTTGTAGCCCTTCTCTGGGTTGTCTCCATGAGGTTGATGTCCTTTTTAAGGTGAGGGCTCCAGAACTGCACCGCATGCTCCAGATGCGGTCTCAGCAGTGACCTGTACAATGGCAATGCCAACTCCTGCTGGCATTTGAAAATAGCCTGCAAACATTTGGATGCATTTGCTGTGATGCAGCAGCTGCAAAACAGTTGCTGACAGTCCTACACCAAAACCTTTCAAAATTCAGGCCAGTGTGTTTGTGCGAGCTGCCCTTAATTCTACTTATTTACATACATGCTTAACTTGCACATTTGTATTGTAGTATGGTCCTCTGCTACTGCAATACTGTCATGTTTGTCTACCTTAATACTCTTTCACTTACTTGGCAAGTCTGCACATTGTTAACCGTAATGTGGTCCTCTGCTATTGAGGTGTCATGTGCACACTCTACAGATTTTTCTTTTGACCATGGCATCACATGCTTTGTACTTCTCATTGTGCCACTTATACTCTGCTGATTCTCCTTTACCCTTCCTAACAGCATGCAACTCAAAATAAGCTGTTCATAGTTAAGTTTGTAATCCTAGAGACAGCTTTAAATAAAAAGATTAATACATACATACATGTATATGTAAATAGTCTAGATTTGTTGCTAATTTTTTTAGCCAAACTAAATTAGTGCTAGTATTTATTATTAATAGTACTGTGGGACTGGCCCAGGTTATGAGTCTAAATTTGTTTGAAATTATGAATTCAATAATGATTTTGTATAGGGCTTTTTTTAAGAAGCTCTTCTGTAGACTTGGACATTTTGCCTACTCTGTAATATGATTTTATGACATATATTGAGGTGATACATTCTGTAGCATATTAGAAATGTTATTCTTCAGCATCAGGATCACCTCTCTCCCTTATATGGCACTGTTGTGGCATCATTTGCACATTTGCTATGAAAAAAACAAAAACCTTTTGCTTGAAACGTGCAACTCCTGACCATTTTAAATGTTATATTTAGTTAAAAGATTTTCAAGACTACATAACAGGCTGTAATCACATCTCAGGGTTCACTGACATAAATAAAGCACTCAAGCTTTGCCCTTGCAGTTCATGAATGTCATTGAACCCCCTCAATACAATTTCAAACCCATTATACTAGGCTGCCCATCTATTATCATTTATTAGGTTGTCATTGTTACTTTGCTGTGCAATGCATATACACTGTGAAATGTATACACATCACAGTGAATATGCATTGTGAATGAGTTCAAAAATAAAATTTGTGTCACAAAATACCTTTGGAAAGACATACATCAAACAAAGGGGGACCACAGGGGAGAGTGTTTACCTCACTTGTACCCAGAATATCAGAACTGACAACCAATGATCAGGTACTTAATTTAATAAAACACCTAACACAAAATCCCAAAGAATGCTTCCTCTACATCTTGAAATATATTGGGTTTTTTTTTTTTCTGACTTGGACAACTACTGAAAACAAAGAAATCTCTAATTTAAATGTTAACCATGTCAAAGAGAGTTCACGGTAGAGTTAGACAAAATGTTCCGATGGGACTAAAGAGACATATGAACTAGAAGTAATGAATGTTATCATGATTCAGATGTACGTTAAAAGATTATGGTTAAGAGATCTCAAAACACTTTCTTCAGATAAAAAAAAAATACAATTTCTTTTGAGTTTTTAATGAGTGGAGCTTTCCTGAAAACATGAAGCCTCAGGACAAACAAATCCTGGTCCATCTTTTGGATTAATAGCAAGATTTTTTTAAAACTATGTCAGGGATACGTGGGATAATATTTAAAGCAGCAATGCAAATGTTTCCAAAATGCTAGTTTCAGGTAACGTTACTATAAACATTAGCATACCTGTGCTTTTCTAGGTACCTCCATGCTATTTACCATGAGTTTCTTTTTAGTTTCTTGATCTTAAACCTTGCCAGCTCTACGGTGCTATTTCTAAGGCAAAATGTGGTGACCATTTTATTTCTTGAGACAAACTAAATTAAAACATTTATAAAGTAACCAGATGTTGGTGGAACTGAAAAATGTTACCACCAAATAAAGCTGGAAGATACCTGGAATCTTTTATAATTTATTTAGGAAATCGGAATTACAACCCTTTGAGTCATAGACTCATTTCCAAAGGCTCCATGTCAGAATAAAACATAGACATTCATACAGTACATACACAGAATAAATGTGGGTGAGCAATCATACAGAGTATAAGTACAATGAGCACTGGTTAATGCCTATACATTTGGTAGCTAAAACAGGGCAAAGCTATTGACATATTTACCTAATGAGCAGTTAAGACATATACAATTGGTAGTTAAAGCAATGTATGATATGAGTTGGTAGTAAGCCACCTCAGGGAGGCCTTGTCTTATACACAATACAATGCATTCATAGTCCAGTGCAACTATATGGTAACCGAAAGGGGTGAGGAGCCTGTAGGCTAGAAATAGAGAGGGCTCTCCACTGCCAGGCCAAGGGCGGGTGCATGGCCTAGCGGCATGGTGCAGGATCCACAGGTTACTGATTACACTGGCATTGACGTGAAGAGAGGATATGGGCCCTTAAGGCAGCTTTAAAAGGACCTAGATTGGTGATTGATGTTTTTTTTTTTTAGTTGGTTAACCAGGAATAGCACACTAAGCTGAAAGCTTTTTTACAGGAGTTACCTGGGAGCACAAGGAAGTTAAGTGCCTTGCTCAGGGTCACACATGATGCAAGTGGAAGCTGTGGGATTCAAACCCAGGTCTGGTCTGTTGGATGTCACCAGATTTGCAGCTCAGAGCCATAGACCACTGAGCTATACTGCCAGCTGAAGGGAAGGCATTGTACCAGGATGGAGCTCTAAGGGGGAAGGATCGCTGGGCCAGGGTGGTCCTGACCCTAGGCACCTTCCAGATAGTTTTTGGGGCAGCCCGTGTGGACGCTGTGATGGTGGCTGCCTGAAGAGAAGCCATGACACCTATTGGGGTTAAACCAAAGTGGATTTTTTTGGTGAAGAGACAGGTCTGGTAAAATAGTCTTTCCTCAAGGGAGAGGATATTGGCGAGCGCGTATAGGATGCAGGTTTGTGTATTTCTGTCGGCACCAGAGAGGAGCTGGCAGGCCTTATTGATGACTACTTGTATTTTGTGAAGCGCCGTAGGGTCGGCGGCAGTATAGATTGTGAAGCCATAGTCTATCAGAAATAAGACTGAGGAGGTAATGGCTAGGTGAAGTGCTTCAGGTGGCAGGCAGTCTTTATGTCTGTAAAGGAGACCAATGCGGGTGTTGGTGGTGGAGGTGAGGATTTTTATATGTTTGTGGAATGAGAGGGAAGAGTCAAATGTAATACCTAGATACTTATACTTTTGGACCTGTTCCAGTGGGATGAGAGAGGTGGATAGTATTTCCAGGGGGAATCCTTTGATCTGTTTTGGCAGTGGGCATAGAGCATCATCTTAATTTTTTTAATGTTGACCACCAATCTGTGTTCAGCAAACCAGTGAGAGAAGGAATTTTGTAAGTTACGCTGGAGAGATAGAGGATCAGGATGTGTGGCGTAATGAACAGCATTGTCTGCGTAGAGGAGAAGGTTGCCAGAGCAGGACTTAGGCAGGGCATTGAGGTAGATGCTGAATAGCAGGGGACCCAGGATAGGTCCCTGGGGAACTCCTGAGCACACAGGCAGCATAGTAGATATGGTATTATTAATTTTAACACATTGGGTTCTAGATGAAAGATAGCCGGAGAATCATGAGAGTGGACAATGAGAGACCCCAATTTGTTGTAATGTGTTAAGAAGGAGGGGAGAAGAAACTGTGTCAAAGACTTTTGAAAGGTCTGTAAACACGGCCCCTTCGAGGTGCTCCTTGTTAAGCGTGGAGTGCAGGGAGTTAACGAATTCTGTAAGGGCGTTCATAGTGCTGTGACCAGCTCTGAAACCATGCTGCTCCCTACATAAGAGGTTGTGTGTGAGGAGGTAGTCAGTGAGCTGATTGGCCATGATCTTTTCAAGGGCTTCAGAGAGTGGGGGAGAATCGAGATGGCTGGTAGTTGTTTGGGAGTGAGCTGTCACCACATTTCAATATTGGTGTTATCACTGCCGTTTTTCATGAAATATAATGAAAAAAAAAGGTAGGGGGACATTGTTGGTCCAGTTTTGTTGCACTGCTGCTGTAAAATAGATTATAGATCAAGGGGGCGCTCCCAAACAATTGGAGCACTAATTTCCTCTGCACGTGAGGCACCCTTATTCCATGAAGAGAGTCTCACACACAGATGCCCTGGAAATGGGCACATTATGGGAAGTTTATTTAAAAAAAATATATTACTGATTACTCTCGATCAATAATATATTAATACGTCCCCCGTCACCACTCGTTGCTGAAAATGAGTGGTTTCACTTGCCTTCAGCTGGAGCCAGAACAGCTCAGCTTCGCTTCGCTGTTCTCACTCCAGTTGAAGGCACGTGAAACCACTCCTTTTCAGCAACTAGTGGCTCCAAGGAATGTATAAATACATATACCACATCATATCAGAGAGATGGAAACTCAGGGCTGGATTTTCAGACTGCATGGTGCAAGTGCAGTATTCTGTTTCTGACATAGCCTGCATCATGCCACTAGAGAAGTTTCACTTCACCAGCAAAGGTGGTGCAATATCAGAAACTGTGCTACACATAGTGGGGCAAAGTTTGCCAACTTTAGCCCAATTTCTTATAGGGAAGCCCTAAAAAAATATTTTCTTGAAGTTTGATCCTTCTCTACCCAATCAGACACACTTTTCCCACCTCTATCCCTCCACCCACACAGTTTGCAGTTAAGTACCACCATCCTCTAACACCTACATCCCTCCCTCCCTCCACCCCACCCCCCACAAGTCCTCGGGAAGTTTCCTATAATGAATTGGGCAATATATTCTGTAGTAACTTATGTTGCTGCCTTATGCCATTCATCTCGTCCCTTCCCCTACCTGTGCAAAGCCAAGTAAACCACCCACCCCTCCATCCTGTGCACACCAGTTTAATCACATATGAGATTTCCCCACCTCTTTGCACCTAATCTCCCTCCTCCCCATGACCCACATTTTAAAGATACAAATACAATGGCACCTGAAACAAACAAACACAGCTGTCTATCACTGGAGCACAACATATTTGCCTATAGTAACACCTGATTGGCTGACATGAACACTCAGATGTTGCTATAGTTAAAGATTTCACCATTCATTCATTGACTTGCAGGACCCTGATGAGTGCAGGGGGCATCATGTTTGCTCCACTGCTGGATGGTTTACTTTGTTTCAGGTGCTGGTATATCTGTATCCTTATAATTTGGGGCTGGAGAGGGTTGGGTGCTAGAAGGTGAGGTAGGGTGGGGTGTCTGATTTGAATGGGGGTGCATGTGATGGGGAGGTGGGTATTGTATTTGACCTGGCATGGTTGGGGGTAAGGGATGAGATGAGCGGCATATGCCAGCCACATCAGTTACCATATATTACCTTATTTACATAGGAAGCTTTGAAAAGACTGTAAGTGGAAGGAGGTGGGTGCTAGGGGGTGGGGATATTTCATTGCAAAATGTCTGTTGGTGGGGTGGGAACTGTGTGTCTGAGTAAGGGAGGAGAGGATTAATCAAGAATATAATTTTTTTTAACACAGAGGACACATTGAGTAGTTTTCACTGACAAAGTGCTACCTAGCCCAGTAAAGACTATCTGTAGTGGAAATTTGCCAACACTTTCACCTGTGAAATGTCACTGTGCATAGTCTTTCCAAGCAAAGGCGGGCACTTCTGCAGGCATCAACTGCATGAGGTGTGCACCATGGCTAAGTGAAGTTGAGAAACTTCATAAAGTACTTCAGGTGGTACTATAGAGATCATCATTATTCATTCATGTATTGAATGACACTAAAGACAGTAGACAACTTCTCCTAGGGACTGTTTTTGTGTTTTATTTCTAGCTGCCACTTATATCCTTCAAACTTGGGGGCTATGGGAGGTTTCGTGTTAGAGGGTGGGTATTGTGGGAGGGTTCCTAATGTTTTAGGGAGTCATGTTGTTTGATAGGGGAGGTGGATGATTACTTATTTTTTATTTTTTTTATTTTAGTCTTTGGTAACCAGGTAAGGCCCACGAGGTACACGTGCCTGTTTTCAGGGGCGACCTGGGAGCACTGGGCGGTTAAGTGACTTGCTCAGAGTCACACAGTATGCAAGTAGAGGTTGTGAGAATCAAACCAAGGTCTGGTCTGCTGGAAGTACTAAGCCTGTTCACAGCTCATTACTCTGACCTCTAGGCTAATTTGTTGCAGGTGAGGAAAGATATTTTTACTGGGGGCTGCTGACAATAGAGTACTATTATTATTAAAAGCTTGGTTGGGACTGTCAGGGGGAGGTTTATGCAATGGGTGGCAGGGTGGAGGAAGATTATTTCTACATATCTGACAGATGGGAGGTGGAAGGGTTGGGAGATGGTTACAAAGAGGATGGGTGGGTGCATCCTTAAAAAAAGTTATTTTTTTGTTTATGAAAACATTTCCAACTAGCAAAGTTGGGCCAAATGCTATGTGTAGCGCAATGTTTCTGATATTGCAATAACTTCACTGGCAAAGTGTAGATTCAGTATATATTTATTGAAGATGACCCTCTCCTCTTCAAGTTCCTGTTGAAAGCTGAGCTTCTGTAGTTTACTGTTTTTATGTTTGCTTGCAAGCATGTGCAAGAAACATAGTGCGGTAATACAAAATGCAGTGCTGAACAGTTGAAAGGGAGAGCAGTGCTTCAGTGAGCAGTGCTCTCCCTTCCCACACACACACGCAAGCACACATATTGCGTGCTCATGCACTCCTCACCCCCACGCACACACTGTATGGCTGACGGGGGTGCCCAATCCCGTCGGCTTCACGCCCCCCAGAAAGTTTCTGTTGCCACACTGGGAGCCCACCCCAGCGTGGCAAAAATTGTTATTGCCGATGGGGTGGCCAATCCCGCTGGCTCCAGGTCCCCCTCCCAAACAGCCTTCCAGCTGCCATGCTGGGAGCCCATCCCAGTGTGGCAACCATCCCGATGGGGGTGCCCAATCCCCCGTTGGCTTCACGCCCCCCCAAAAAAGCTTTCTTGTTGCCACGCTGGGAGCCCACCCCAGCGTGGCAAAAATTGTTATTGCAGATGGTGGAGCCCAATCCCCTGTCGGCTCTAGGCCCCCCAAACAGCCTTCCAGCTGCCACGCTGGGAGCTCACCCCAGCATGGCAAACGTCCCGCGTCATCTTCCAAAAAACAAAAACAAACCTGTAAACAGAAAACTGTCCCTTGCAATCTCCCTGCCCACCCACGACCACCCACTGCGCACCCTACCTCCCACCCCCACCCCCTACTTACCCGGAGTCTGGCACGACGCTGTTTGGGATCGGGAACATGTCTGCACTCTTCAAAGCCGACCGTGAACTAAGGAAATGCTGGTAAGCTGTATAATGTAATAAATAGGGTTTTTTCAACTTTGATGCATATCTCAGGCATTTTTTGGAATTTCGGCACCAAATTTTCAACATGGAGTTTTTGGGACCCCTCCTCATGAATTCTTGAACTGTCATGGCGTTAATCGGGACCGAAGGGTGATTTTGCGGTCATTGCGTGAAATCACCTTTCAGGACTGATTAAGGAAACAACAGAGCAATTGTTCCTAAGGTGGACTCTCAAAAAGCCTATGTTGCAAATTTGGTGAAAAAATTTCTAAAAATGACTGTTTTATGAGCGTGTGTTGTGCAGTTCCTATGCACGCTTGTAAGTTCATGAATTTTTAATATTTGCACTCCAGATTTTCAACACTGCCATTTTACCACACCTCCTTATGAGCAGTACAGCTGTCATTTTTCACATCTTGCCCAAAATGTGTTTCCGCACATGTAGCGCACAATGGTGCAGTCAGTTTGTGAAAGCAATGTTTTGGACAGATTAAGAAAATCACAGTGACACCGGTCATGAGCAGAGGTCTTAAAATGGCTATGTTGAAAATTTGGTGACAAAAGTCCATAAAATGACTGTGTTACGAGTGAGCATTGCGCAGTTTCCACGCACCCTCATAAGTTCATGAATTTGTAATATTTTCAGTCCAGATTTTCACCAGTGGCATTTTTCCACACTTCCTTATGAACAGTACAGCTGTCATTTTTTGCAACATAGCCAAAATGTGTTTTCACACTTTCAGCACAGAAATGCGTGGTCACTGTGGGAAATCATTGTTCAGGACAGATGAAGAAAATCACAATGACACTGTTCATGATCGGAGGTCCCAAAATGCCTGTGTTGACAATCTGCTGTAAAAAATTCCCAGACTAATTGCATCACGGGTGTGCATTGCACAGTTTCTATGCACACTCGTGACTTCACCAGTCTTGTTAATATTTTCACTGCAGATTTTCAACATTGCCATTTTTTACACCTCCCCATGAACAGTACGGCTGTCATTTTTCACATCCTGTTCAGAATGTGTTTTGCACCTGTGGTGACAAATGCCGTAGTCACTGTGCAAAAGCAGCTTTCAGCTAACAAACTGATATTGCCACTGTTCATGAGGTGGGGGTCACAAAAAAAACACGTTGAAAATTTAGACTGAAAATACCAACGAATGCCTGAGGTGTTAGGGTTTCCAATCATAATGCACCACCATGTACAGAATGACAGGCATCAGGGCTGTGACTTGGGATTGTCACCTGCAATGGTCATACCATTCCACCCCCACCCACACCCTGCAGCCACTGAGAGGCATCAAGGTGTGTCCTGGACTCTTCAACCTCAAAGTTCACCCCATTCTCCTATACTGCACCCATATCACCATATTTCATTATGGAATGGGGTGTGCATAAGGGCCAAAGACCCCAAGAAACACCGTGACACTTGTCAGTGTCTACAGGGTAGGGTGTGGTGAAATGGCGTGGCCATTATGCCTGATGACCCAAAGGCACACCCCAATGCCTGTCACTATCTCTAGGGTGGTGATGGGGTTGGCTTCAGTTCAATACTTCACTGCCATTCCTACTATGCAGCTCTGTAACTCCTACACTACCAATGCCAATGCCAGCAAGCAAACATTCAGCACTGACAAATCCTTGTTTTTTTCAGTACACACAGAAGGGTGAAAATCTGATTGAGAGTGGCACTGCATGAGCTGACTTCTCATGTAGCTTTGATTGGCTTTAATATCTGACAGAGGACTCTCACGAGTGACCACTGTGCAGAATTTATTGTCACATCCCTCTTCTTTATATGGTTCTCCAGTGTGTACTGCTATACTGTTTTATGCTGACTTATGCTGCTCACAAAATCTCTGTAACATGTACAAGATTGAGTTTCACAGAATAATGATTTCTTTTATGTGTTATTGAGTGTGTGTGTGTATGTGTGTGTGATTTTTCTCTGGTTGCTGGGTTTGCAAGATTTTGAATAACTTTGCAGATTGGCTAAAATGGTCAGAGATTTTGCTAGGGTTGCAGTACAACATTTCCTGAATATCCGGTCAAATATTTGGATTCGGAAGCCAGATATTGGGTATTCGGTATTCAGATTTTTGAAACGTCTCTCTCTGCTTAAAGAAATCTACAAGAACACACTTCACCACCCTTGCTTTGCTCCTGTCCCACCCAGCCATTAAACATTTACCCCATCACCCTACTTGTCTGCACTTGAGCTCAGCCTCCTCCCAGCACCCACACAATATGTTAAATGTTACTTCCATCCCACGGTGGATAACTGGCATAACCTGCCACCTTCACAGCTGACCATCGTGTTGCTCAGTAAAACATGCTTATTTGTGCTATACAGACTAAGTAGTCCCCCATTCCCCCACCCTGACAGTATCCTTATTCCACCTCTCTCTCCAGCACCCAAGTAGCAGCACTCTGAAAAGACAACTGGCACAACCCATCCTCCTCCATGACTGGCTGCCTTTTAATCAGGGCCCCTGGTGTTCTGCGGCAGAATTTTCTGATTTCTGAGGCAGGGCTCCTTTACTTCTGGGGCAACATTTTCTGATTTCTGCGGCATGATTTATTCATTTCTCTGGCAGAATGCAGTTCTGCCATTAGCTAAATATGATGTGATGTAATCGATGACATCATATGCTGAGCATAGAGGAGGGGCTTCAGGATAAACGAGGTGGGAAAGAAAGACTGATACTATGGAAAAACAATATATTTATATGAAAATTCACCAAAAACAATGAATTCTGCAGCACTATATATATTCTGCGGCACTATATATATTCTGCGGCAATTCCGCAACCGCAGAACCGCAGAATTCCAGGGGCCTTGCTTTTAATGAATGAACATACTCACTCTGCCTCTATAAAAACTCAACTACTCATGTGATCAGCTGGGTTTCTATTGAGACAGAGTGACTGCATTCATTCATTACCAGGTGGCTGGCCTTGGAAGAAGGTTGGTTATACTGGTTGCCTTTTTTGGAGTGCTGCTACTTGGGTGCTGGGGGGAGGAGGGTGGAATAAGGATACTATCAAACTGGGGTATCGGAGAATATTTAGTCTGAGTACTGCAAATGAGTGCTTTTTGTTGAACAACACGGTGGCTAGCAATGAAGGTGGGTGGATTATGATCAGGGCCCCGATTTTTCTGCAGCACATCGGAGCAAAGTTCTGCGGCAGGGTTCTTATTTGCCTCAGAAGTTCTGCGGCACTCAGCACCAATTTCTGCAGCAATTCTGAGGCACATTTTTACCCTTAATTTTTTTCCTTTTTTTGTTTTTTTTGCCAAATCTGACACAATGCACGCTAGTAACACAGTAATTTTAAGGGCATTTGTCACACCACCTTCACATCTCTTCAGGCGGTGAATGGGTAATGCATGCCACGTAATAAATAACAGAGAATAATGGAGAGGTAAAAGTGTGTGTTATGGATTTTTTTTCACACAGCTGAGGTGTGTGATGACCCAGCCATAAACCTCTTGAGTGAAGCTGAGCTCAGACTGGGGTCCCAGCCGGCGGGGTGGGGATTTACTGTTGCCAGGTACCAGCCAGGACAGGGACACAAGAAATCTTCACACTGTCTGTATAACCAAACGTAATTCAGGAACCACAAGTTTTTGAAAACTCACAAAGGAGTTTATATTAGTTGAAAACTGTATGAGGATATGAAAGGGTTTCCATCACTCCTACAGCTCTGAGTTATATTATAAACTCTGTTAAGATTTTAAAAACTTTGCTTTTTGAAGTCATTTTGGTTACACAGACAGTGTGCAGATTTCTTGTGCCCCTGACCTGGCAGGCATTTGATCAGAGTAAACTGCACCCCCCCCCCATGCTTGGACACTGTGCTGAGCTGAGTCCTGCTGCATACCTGTGGAAAATGACTTTACGTGTTTTATAAGTATAATTATTTAATACTAATTCACTCCTGGGCTGAATAATTTTAAAAACTAATGCCCTCCTGGCCAAAGACACCCTACAATTGGGAATTATTAACTTAGTGTAAGTTTTCTGTGGCTCCCCAGGGTCTAAGCATGGGGAGCAAGAGGGTCTTATTATTATTGGCATTTATTATATTTAATGCATCAAAGCTGGGCTCATTATTAATAATGAAATATGTGAGGATTACATAGGGTGTGTGTGTGGGGGGTAATGCCTTAAAAGGGCTAACTAGAATTGTTAAGGACCAGCAGTGGGACAGCACTTCACTTCACACTACAATGCCTCTTTATTTATTTTAGCTTTTTAGAACATCAGACTGTAATTCTGTCAGATGTGCTCCTCTATTCTCAGATTAGCTTGTATGTCTAATTTGGGTTGAATAACTGTACTTGCTTCTAAGGATGCCTAAAGTAAATTGAGTAGTAGGTAATATGATTAAAACACAAACTCTTGTCTATAGAGGGGTAATTTATAAAATACCAGTCCCTGCCCCTATAAAATAAACTCCCACTGGTGAATAGATGGAAATCAATTATTAGTATGCTGCCCTGTGAAGGCATAAATGCTTCTGTAAACAGAACAGGTGGTAATTTGTTTAAAAACACATACACCAGCTAAAATGGGGTAATATCTAAAAACACTGATACCTACCTTTTATAATGAGTGCACTTTACTACAGTAAATACTTTAAAGTCCTATTCTTGCTGTTTAACTTGCTGCCTTGTGTAGGTTTCTTCATTTTGCTTAAAATATGCTGAGCAAAAGATAATTTGATTAAAACACAAACTCCACAACAATGGGGTCATTTCTAATAACTTCAATTCCTAATTTATAAAAAAGCACCCCTTAATGAGTACCCTACAAGACCAATTAATACTTATTACACATTGCCCTGCGATGGTATAAGCTTATGTTTATCTCCGTGGTTGCCTACAATACAGAGCAGTTAATGCGTTGAAATCACAAATTCCATCTATAATGGGAATTTCTAAAAACACCATTAAGCTACCTTTAAATAAACACTCCAAACTAAGTACTTCACAAACCAAGTATTTACTGTTTTGTCTCTGCCCTCTCGAAGGTATCAGTGCCGTTAGACGTATATAGGTAAGCACTGTAACCCCCTATCAGCCAGTCTGGACACAGCTAATTCATTAAACACAAACTCAGCAACAATGAGGTAATTTCTAAAAACTCCAGTTCCCACATTTTAAAACAAACACTCCAAACCAAGTACTTTACAAACTACAATTGTTTACTAGTAACCGCTGCCCTGTGAAGGTATATGTGCATTAGACAAATATAGGGGTAGACATGGTAACGCACTGTAAGCCAGTCAGGACACATCTAATTAATACCCTATCAATTTTACAATAATCTTTATCATACCTATGTGCTGAACTATACTCCTTGAAGTGCTCCAAGAGCACGGGATAATGCACTATACAAAACAAATTGCTCACCTTATACAAACTAAAGTTAATATCCTTGGTAAAGAATGAATGGACATGAGTGAAGAAATGATCATTCTGTAAAATAAAAAAAGAAATATGATTTCTACTTCAGGTGTCATATTTTCTTTTGTTCTCCCAAACTTTTATTAAATCATTTAAATATAGTAAACACAGTCGAGGTCCTTAGTTTTCATTTCCGGTCTCTCGGAAAATATCTCGCTATGATAACCAGACACTTCAACATTTATATGGCCAATGACATGGGTGAAAAGAAGAAATGAAAAGAAAATATCTTTTGTGTATAATTATTTTGTTTTTTATGTCTTAGGGAAACAATACTTAAATATACCTTTTAATTTGACTATGCAGAGTAGTTTATAGATGGTTGCAGATGATGGGCGCTCTTAAGCATCTGAAAATGAATTGGTTCTTTTTGTAAAGTTCTCTCAGCCATATTGGGCTTGCCATGTAGTATACCTCAGAGCCCCCATTGTGTTATCTGATCATGGAGGCTATTTGGGTTTAAGCAGCTTGAGTTTGGATCGTGGAAGCAGCTTGAGTTTGGATCGTGGAAAATTTATTAATCTACGGGACACCTTGCTTCTTTAATAGAAACCCCAAATCATCTTATGTTTTACTAGGCTCGGAGTGGGTGTTTACCTTTTTTTTATTACACTGAAGGCTCCCTGGCTGAAATATTCAATGCATAAGAACAGCATTGTGCGCCCGTAGAGAAGCAGGGGCTGTGACCGGGGACTCGGGGAGAATCTACTAGGATCAGATTATTTTTTTTATTACATTAGGTAAATAGTGCCCACAGGAGAGCCACTGAGGGACTGACAGGCTCGGCAATTAGTACAAGTTCCCAACCCGTGGAAAGAATAAATAAAAACAATAAATATAGAACTGTTCTCCATGGTGGAGGGAAATATTTGTTTTCTTTTTATCAGCCCGGCACGCGGGGGGGTGGGGTTAATCCTTGCCCAGCTTCTGCGAACCTTGTGTGGCCACATATCAGCCTTGTTGGGCAGGAAAAAAACATTATCTTGAGAAAAAAAATCACATTTTCCCTCCACCATAGAGGACAGTTATTCTTTCTGCAGTTCTTGTGAGGAGATAAAGGCTGATCCTGTCATCCCCTCAGTGGCTCTCCGGTGGCCATAAGCATGTTAATAAACTATCCGTGATCCCAGTTCCAGACAGCCCCTAATTCTAAAAACCCCGAGGAAAGAAATGACGTTTTACTACACTGTGAAGAACACTTCTCTTGTATTTATTTATTAATAGTCTGCTGTGCTTGCTTGCTTGCTAGGAGGGAACTTGGACTAAATAAAAAAAAAAATACAGACCGGCTTCTCTCGATAGCTGATAGACTACTAATAAATATGCTCCTGTGACTGCTCCTGTATGTTTCGTAGCTCTTACTGTGCCGGGGAAGGAACATTTTTGAGTTTTTTCTCTGTGGGGGGGTAATCATTGCTCATCTTCGGCAAGCCCTTCTGTGGCATGGTACCCATCTTCTTCAGTGGGACAGAAATTACATTTAATATTTGATGCATCTGTAGCCTTTTTTAACCTCAACCTGGGACTGACATAACATCCTGGCTGTTACTGGTATGGCTATGTGGAGGGTTGGGGGGCACTGAGAGGGCACTGTGAATTAATCAAATGGGGCAGAGAAGTGCTGGGCGATGCACTGCAATGGATTGTAAGTTCCGCGGTCTGAAACTGAAAATTCTGCAATCGGCCGCAAATTCCGCGGGTGGCCACTAATTCCATGAGCGGACACAAATTCTGCAGTTAATTCCGTGGATGACTGCAGCTGCGGATTCGCAGAAAACTCGGGTCCTTGATTATGATGGTCAGCCACCATGGGATGGAAGATAATGTGACATAGACAGCCAGCTCTGAGTGCTGTGTCATTTTTTATTTCTTAAAAATAGCAGAAATGTAGTATTGAATTTGTCTGCTGGAAATGCCAGTGTACTTGGAGTGACCTCTCTCACTCACACCCCTTCCCCAGATCTCAGTATGTGAGATGACCACACACACAGGAACTTAGATAAAAGATAATTGCAGGGCTAAAAGGTACCTAAAATCAGGGACATCCTGTTTAGCTAGTTCTATTATCAGTAGCCGAGTTGGCAGGAAAGACCATATCCATTTTACAATGTTTGCAGGAAAGGAAAGCAGGGTATGACACTTCTCTGTGAAATTAAAAAGGCTTTGATATCTGTGAACATCAGGAAGACCATTTTTCATCAATGAGGTGTCATTTGAGAATTGATGCTATGCTGAGAAAAACAGGATCTTACTACCTTATAATGATCCTGTTTCCTGTAGAGATATATATTTTAATAATAATATCCTGATAGGGAGGAAGTACAGTGACCTCATCCAGGGGGCTGGAGAAAGCAGCTTTTAAAAACTATGATTCTGGTTTCATAGAAGGACTTCTTTACCTGACTTTGAAGCAGTAACATCAGGCCTTTAGAAGATAAGTATTTTGTGTGGATAGGAAATATAGTTGAACTTTTACACCTTTTTGTTTAATGACCTGAATGTTTTTGTGGTAAGAGTTCTGTATATTACTGTTTACTATTTTACCTCTTGTTTAGTAAACATATATTTTAAAAACAGAAACTGCCTGATGTGTCTTGAAACATTTCTTTGGTTTTAAGTGAAGTTAGATGGTTTTAAAGCTGACACGGTGCATGAGTTTATGGGTGTACCAAACTGGGAAACAGTTTAAGAGTTTCTCTGGGTCTTGCATAGAGTTCAAAAAGGGTTCATTTTGTAATTTCTGGTTAGGTGCCCGTAGGCAAGGTATCTGGCCCCCCCCCCCGAAGACGGAATTACCTGATTCTGACAATTGGGTATGCTAACAAGAAGTTAACAAGTTTGAATCCCTCCAGAACTTGGGACTAAGGTGACTCGAATCCACAAAACAGACAAGTGGGCTACCTTGTTCTGTTCACTGTTCACAAGACCACGCTCAGAGGTTGGCACTTTGGGAGTAGAGGGCTGACCGGCTGAGTGAATCTGTGACAGATAACATTTAACATATTGTGTGGGTGCTGTGAGGAAGAGGTTGCTATTAGGTGCAGACAACAGGTGGAAGGATTGGGGACAATGAGAGAACGAGAGAGAGAGAGAGAGACCGACAGAGACAGAGAGACAGAGATGGACAGAAAAAGAGAGAGAGAGAGAGGGAGAGAGAGAGAGAGAGACAGAGAGAGAGAAGTGTGGGGAGAAGAGTGTTTTATTTATTTTTTTCTACTTTCAATTGGAAACAAAAAGTGGTTCCCGAATACGAAGGGTGCCCTATTCGGGAAGAGCTCCCAAATATTCATCAGCCTCACTATTCACGGCATTCAAAAATACTATTCAATCCCTGCACAGCCCTAGATTTTGCATAAAACAAACATTTCCTGTATGCTTCAGACTTTCTTAAAAAAAATCATGCACCACCCAGTTCAGGGTATGAGCCAAACCTGGGACATGTGTAAATGCACTGCGCTGCACTGCCTTTACAGTTTTACTATCATTGTCAGACGCAACAGAGCAAGCTGACAGGCCATAGGGGAACAGCCATTCCTGAAATTGTCTGTATAGTTCATATATTTTTGAACCTGAGTTATCTTTCTCAAATGCAGTTAGTATGCACAAGGCAGCCTGTTTTCTGGGGTTGGTGACTGCGGAAGAGAAGTGGGCAAAAGAAACCCAGTGTGCAGTCACTGTCATATAGTCAACAGTCTGGTTGCTTGTCCACATACGGGAACAAAAACCTGCATTAAACAGTAACTTGCTGAAAGTTCATGGTAACAATTTGGTTTTGCTTTTCTGGAAGAAAAGAATTACAGTGTCACCTGGTAGCAGGGCAGGGCAGTGCAGTGTGCATCAGTTGTTGAAAACCAGCAGCCTCTACACATGAGAAGGTACCAGGTCACTGTAGCATGGACAAAACCTTGCATGAAGAATCGCACTGTCTTAAGCTCCTATGGAAGTACAGCGACAGTGGTATGAGAGCGATACAACAATATCACTACCCCTGTCACTGTAGAACAGAACACGGAAGTAAGGAAAAGCTTTGTGAGTAGTGCTGGTCAAGTGTTTGGTTGAGCTGCTCCCATGGTGGAGTGGCCAAGGCACTTGACCCAGTAGTGGATGAGATGGGGGAGACCAGGGTTCAAAACCCTGCTAGAGGAACATTTTATTTTACTCCCATCTGTGCTGCTATGCGTAAGTGCTGCAATGGGAGTTTTAACTTACTCCTCTGTCCACACACCCTCGGAGCTGATTATTATTATTCCAGGTGGTGTGGAGGGTGAAGCAACCCACGTCGTGGGGTATGAAAAACTAAAGAATACATTGGGAGTGTGGCGTTTTTGTGCGGTCAGTATTATGTACCACCGCTGTGTTGCCACACGCTGTTATCTGTGCCTGGTCTTTACCTGTGCAGTTTCATCTGCAACATTATAACCCCGTGCCACATGAGAAGAGATGCAAAAATCCATTGCTATCTTTGTTGCAATTGTCTTGGTTAACTTTTGAGCCACTAGATGACTTTGCTTATACATTTTAAATGTGTCTCTGGTTCTTAACCATTTTTGAGCTTTTGGGGTACATGAAGATGAAGGAGTTATGAACTGCCTTTTGAGTGATCCAGGCCAAGCTGGTGAGCCAGGAGGACCCTCAAGACCATAGAAAGAGAAGGCATTACTTTGTGAACTGGACTATGATGCACCCCTTCTGGTTCTTTCTGAGAATTTACAAAATACTGTGTTTGTTTAAGCCAATTCTGTGAGATGGTGGGTCTCTGACTGAGTCATTCATATGGATAATATACTCCTCTGCCTCACCTCCCCTTCTGTCTTTAACTTTGTCCTCAGGTTTTACTGCATTTAGTCTAAATGACTTATCATAGCTGATGTGCCAAAATTGCTAACTTTTGAACCTCTGCTGGCAACCTTTTTACAAAGCACATGAATGACGACACACATTATTTTGGTCAACATTACAACAACTCCACACCACACATGTAGCCCAATTAGTTTTTGCTCCAGGCATAAGAACATCTTGTTCCTCCAGTATTGCATCAGTCTCTGACTGGGTGACAATGACTCAGAATGTCTGGTTCTCTATCACTACCTACATTTTCTGTAACAATAACAGGGCTTTTCTCAGCCTCCGATATATCCTCTTTATCATTCTCACATGGTCATCATTATCAATAGTATCACAGCTAGTAGTGCTTGTGGAATCAGCATGAACATTACAAACTTTTTAAATAAGAGTGGCCTTCCTTACGCGCAGCAAGTGGTACCTGTATTTTTCAATACAGTGAGTAACTGCTCTACTAGTACTACCCTTGCTGTTCTTGGAGGCAGCTGCCATAGAGTCATCCTGTCTTGTACAGGCTTTAATTGTGCACCGTATCTTGGTTTACTTGGTTCTAGTGGTTGCTCAGGTGGATGTTAAAGATCCCATGGCACTTCTCGAAAAGAGTAGGGGAATTTCCCTGGTGTCCTGGCCACATTTCTCCCATTCACTAGAAATACCACCAACAGATTAATCTGGTTCAAGGTCAGTTGGTTACCATCTGTATCCCCCTTCCCCCGGTAGCCCCTGAAAAAGGGACTTCTAGTTTCAGTGGGCCTACGGGTCAACAAAAATTCAATAAATAAATACATAAATGATTGTCTTTTCATCTCCTCATATTTGGAAGTTCTGTGTACAAGACTGTTCAATAGTTAGTTCTATAGCTATTGTCCTTGCTTTTGTGGTAACACAAACTTAAACTGTTTTTGTACACTGATGTAAACTCATGTATAGTCTTACATATGTATATTGTTTCCCACACTTGTGTTTCTGTAACCTAACTTGTTCCCTTGTATTGTTAATGTCCAAAGCTTCTCTGTGATTATAATCCTGTTGAAAAATCTCTGTAATTAATTCCAGGTTGCCTCTAAAAAAGGGACTCTCTGAAGCCCAGTGGATTTACCCAGTCAACAAAATTCAACAAATAAATAAATAAAGACTGTGGCTGTGGAGTGCACCCAAAAATGGGCAGGGGGGGTCAGAATTGTATAAGTTTGGAGGTTGAGAGAACACCTTCACCAAGTACTGGGGAAAAGTTGCTTTCTTGACCCATCTATCTGTTTTTAATTTTGACTAATCTAATAGTCTTCTGAAAGCTTCATGGTTTATTTAACAGAAATGTATTGATTATTCCTAATTAACAAAACACAGAATGCAGCTTTTGGAGCAACTTGAGAGGCAATAACAAGCCCAAATAAATATACTGTGTAACCCACACAACAGTAAAATAATATGTAATCTCAAGTTTTTAGAAACAAATATATATATATATATATATATATATATATATATATATATATATATATATATATACTTTCTGTTTCCTGGATTTTTTTTTGCATGTTGAATACAACAAATGTTTAAAAGCACCCTGATTGCTGTCCTATGAGAATTCCCAGCCATCTAATTTCTCTGGAATTATGCTGCTTCACTGACTAAAACATGGGACTCAGAATGAATTGGCTGACCCTCCAGCTATAAAAGTGAGGGGTCTTATGCGGCAACCTGAGTTTGGGGACAACCTCGGGTCACTGGGGTGGTGACTCGGGGGGGTCTGGAGTGGGATTGAGCCATGGCTCTCCCTCTAGTGGGGTGGATGCCCGCCCGTCCATAGTCCCACTCCCACCAGGTGGAGATCCAGTGGGCACGTAGGCGGTAACAGGCAGTGACAAAAGCCAGGGGAGGGGTGGAAGGGGCCACTGGATCCTGGCATGTATGTGCGCCTCCATGCGTGTACATGTATGTGTATGCCGTGGCCCCGGGGGGGGTAGGGAGTAAAGAATAAAACTGAAAAATTACATACAGGAAAAAAAGGTGAGGGATATGCTGACCCCCTGGCTCTGCCTTTTTATGGTACTAGTGGCTGCTGTAAAGATGCAGATGGTATATTTTGTGCTTGGCACAATATTTTGTTTATTGAGTTCCCTTACCTGTCTCCTCAACCTCTTTTTTTCCTTTTTCCTCATCCATAGTAGGTTTTGTTACCTTTTGTTTGCTTAAATTTAATGTAAAAAAGAAATCTTCCTGCTGCCACAAAGCCTATGGCCCCAAATTGTTTGCAGTCACTTTCATTTAATTTGATGGTTTTAATTAGATTTAAAATATAACAATGGCTTCTTTGTCCTGTCACCAGCATGATGCCTGTGGCCTGGAGCACTCTCATTTGTATTTCTTACCTACTTAAATTTTAAAAAATAAATAAACAAAAGCTCCCCCCATCACTGGTGCTGTGCCTGGTTATGACCCAGATTGGGGTGCTCTTATATGTGTTTCTTACTTTTTTGGCCCAAATGAAAAAAATGTCCTCTGATAGACATAGGCTCCTAGCTAGCAGAGCCTGCTGGCTATTATCCACACCAAAGCATTCTCACTTGTGTATTAATAACTTTGCTTCACTTGCATTTCTTATTTAACGGAACACTGTCAATCAATTTTGCATCATATTATTTCTAGTTGAAAACCTACATTATAGAATGGCAAGAAAAATTTCTGAGCTCCGATTGGTCAGAGCTGACTTTCAACAGTGATATTATCTCAACACAATATTCTGCCTATTCAAAAGGCATCTAAAATGTATTTTAAAAACATATTTTGTTCACCTTTTTTTGTTGTTGTTGTTTACAATGAAGCCATTTTAAAATTGCAATAGTGCAGGCCTGGGTGTGTGTCATGGGGGAATAACATAACTTTTCAGGTTTTGGAAGCACTCAGCTTGTAGCCTCATGCCCAACCACCAGAGGCATGATGTTACTCTAGCATGACACACACCCTGTCATGGATTATTACTTAATTTTATGCTTGTTTACCTTCCCTAAAATTCATTTATGATGCTGATTGTTTTAACTGCTTGCTTTCATAACAGAACTAAAATGCATGCTAAAGGTGTAATTATACCCAACCTTGTTTTGTTTCATATACTTCATCTACTCATATTGCATACTTTTTGAACATTAAGAACACTGCCAAACAGTGCAGCCACTTATGATGCAATAATCTTCTCCTCTCCAACTTTATCATGAATTACTAGACTGTGTTGGGGGTGTCCCCTAGTCTAGGAAATGTGTAAAGGGAGTTGATCAAAAACAGTAAACAAACACATTTTTGGTGGTAACACCAGTATGGTGGGTAGTCTGTTTTTTCACTTTAAAAAGTAAAAAGCAATCAGAATCGAACTGCCAGCTGTATCAGCAGTCTCTACAGATTGTGACTAGTCATAATGCTTGTTTTTAAATGAGGAACAATTTGAGGCCCAAGGGGGTTGACAGTGTCTTTTTAATTAAAATAAAAAATAATAAACAGAAGGCTTGCTGTCACTTGTGCTGAACTAGCACAGCCCAGAGACCAGGATGCTTTCACTTGTGTACTAGTGATAAAAACCTGGCTTCACTTATATCTCTTACTTATTCAGTTAAATAAAACTTTTAAACACTAAACAGAAGGCCTTATGTCACTGGTGTTATGTATGGCCCAGAGACCAGGGCACCTGTGAAAAGGGTTGTGTACAAGGACATAATACCATTGAGGGGTCTAATGAGCTCACAAAGACATGAGTCCCAAGGGTGAGTGACATGAGCATGCTTTGGTAAGTTATAGGAGAGGGAGTATGCTTGCTAGCTATTTCTGTAGTGCAGTGTAGTATTTTGCAGGTAGTGGGGGGTAGGATGGCTTTTACAGGTATATGTATTATGAAGGGGCTTGTTACATGTGTTATTGGGGTGGGGGGCTTGTTTCATGTGTTATTGGGGTGGTTTGTAGTTTACTGTGGTGTGTTGGGTATTAAAGTGTTATTAAGACAGTGTAATTAACTAATTGCCATCATAATATGCTAATCAGCTACTGTCATTTTTGGGGAAATAAATTATAGCTTTTTCAAAGGGGATGAAGTCCTGAGATCTATATCTATATCTATGCTTATGTCTATGTCTATGTTTATATCTACATCTATACACTGTGGCTATAGCTATATCTATATACAGTATCTGTCTTTCTGTCTATTTATCTCTCTATCTGTCTATCTATGTATCTTTATGTATGACTTATTTACTACCTTTTTAGCTTTCCAAGATCAGGGTACTCTCATATGCTTTTTACTATGTAACCTCCCCTCCCTCTTATTACTATCCAGATGGCACTTTAAACTACGTGCAGGAAGATAAATACTTTTAATTTCACTTGCTCCTGCTCGAGTACTACTGGGGCTTCTCTCGAGCAGGCAGCAGCTTCAGTCCAGGCTCAGATTGCAGACTCCAGAAAACTACCCCACTCCCCTCCCTGTCTAGGGGTTTTGGATGATATTCTATCTCTGGGAAAGGGGAAGGATGCCATCTTGACTGTAAGCACATTCAGAAGGGAATACAAAACACAGTACCTGTAAATTGTGGATTCGGATTCCTCCTGGTGACGGTTCGGGCTCCATTGAAGCGCTGGCTCACTGATGACTCTCTCTCTCACCCCAAGCACCACAGATAGTAGCAGGCTCCATTTGTCAGGCTGTAAAACAGTTCATTAGGCAAGCAGCAAAACAACACAACAGTTTCCACCACAGTTTAAATGATCCAGGTCCAAACGATTTAAAATGCAAACCAATCAGCATTTATTTCTTTTCTCCACAAAAATGCTCAAGCAGTAATAACAAGTTTGAGGATCCTCAATTGATATTTTAGCACAGTTCCATATTTCTATGGCCCTTGGCCATGGCATAAACTTGTGGGACCCAGGATTAGGACCTGGGACCTAGCGACTCTGTTCCCTTTCATTTAAAGCCAAAATGGGCTTAGATTCCTCTCAAAAACATTTTCTTACTTTCAACCCATCCATTTATAATTGCTACCCCACCTGTGGGAGCAGATGCAGAATTACTGTAACTGCTGGTACACTTTCCTCTCATGGGAGGGAAGGGGTACAATGGAAGACATTACAGGCACTCCCAGTCCTTTCCTCTCTTGGGAGAGAGGGGGGTACAATGGAACACATTACAAGCACTCCCAGTCCTTTCCTCTAGTAGTCACCCAAACTTAAGATCCACCGGCAGGGTTCTCTCAGATTTAGGGCCTAACTCTTTCCTCACAGCAATCGCAAACATAAACAGCACAGTACCTTTAAAGTGGACATGGTCAGGCAAAGGGGTATCTGTCACCTATCCCACCAGAGACATCACTGCCACCTCAGTCTCAGACGGGCAGCTCCATGGCAGCCACTCTCTTCTGCTTCTGGCAGAGCCTAGCAGGCCCCTACGATCCCTCACAGAATACTGCTGCTCCTTCATGCTGTTGTTTCTCCCATCTGCTGCTTTGGGGGAATCCCTCTACACATTTGGGAGCCAGGGGGCAATCTCCCCACCCTGGTCCTGGGCTTCTCCAGCCCCGACTGAAGGCTATCCCTTCGCAGGGCTGCGAGCAGGCACACCCACTCCTCCTAGCACACTCTGCCTCCTCCTCAAACTCTGACTGAACTCCTCCCTTTCGTGCCAAATGGTGCTTTTTCTAAACAAAACTCATGAGCACCTGAGCAGGAGCTCAGCACCATGCGCGTGCGCGCACCTTCCTCAGTGCTGACAGGGCATCAACAAATAGTAGCCCCGATTGGCACAGAGGTTACACTACTTGTGTATACAAAGTCTAAAAGTAATCTCTCTCTTGACTTCAGTATGATGTTCAACTCATCATCACACAGAAGGTTATTGAACAAGCTAGAGGATCTAGGTGTGGTGAAAGACATGGTTAGATAGCTGGGTAGCTGGTTAGAGGGAAACAGCAGAGGGCAGTGGTAAACTGAGTTAAATCCAGGGAAGGAGAAAGTATTTGAGGGGTGCCAGAGGGTTCAGTCCTAGGACCAATCCTTTTCAGTATGTTCATCAGTAACATAAGAGAAGGGATTCAGAACATGATATGTGTCTCTTCACAGATGACAGTAAGTTCTGTGGTAGGGTAGACTGCGAGGAGGAGTAAAGGAGCTGTACAGGGACCTACAAAGGTTGGAGAGGTGGTCCAAGGTTTGGCAGTTGATGCACATAGGGAACAAGAATCCCAGGATGGACTGTTGGACAGAAGAGGTTTAGTTGGGCACTACTACTGAGGAAAGGTCCCCCAACTTCACCCTGTGCTAGTTAAGTACTCCCTGGTGTCCAGTGGTTGCACCCTTCTCACTGTCTATCAGTCATACACTCCGTGGTGCTCTGTGGTCCCTATGCCTTTCCTAGTTAAGCATTCCTTAGTGTCCAGTGGTCTCCTAGTCAAACATTTCCTTTTTTTTTTTTTTTTGTAAACCATCTTTTTTCATTTTCCATGAACAACATTCACAGATAAACAAACACACATACAGATACCTGGCGAGCCAGGGTGCACAGCCTCAAACTGACTGCGCAAACTATGTACAACCTCTCTATTTACAGTCACAGCTGGTAGCCACCCCCAAGACAGGCTAAAATTCTCACATATTCTGTACTTTATCACAGTGAGCATGTATATCTAATTACCCTAACTGCCATGTCTTTGAATCCCGATACATTAATAGTCTCCAAGCAGCTTCCAAGCTCCTCCTGACATCCACAGCCCTCTTCTTATGGGTGGCGCCCGTCTGTGTCCCCCGGAAAGAGAGAGAGTCCCCCATCCCCCCTCTATAATCAGCAGACCTTTACCTAGCATATGACTATCACTATACATAGGTCGGAATTGTCTCTACATATTTCCAGTTAAAATCAAAAAATAGAAAGGCTTCTTCACAATCGAAAATAACTACCATCTGCTCTTCACCATCCGACAGACAGCCTGTGCTTACCCATTTATGATCTGCACAGAATAAACTGCATCTAATGCCCCCCAGTCAAACATTTCCTGACATTCAGTGGTTCCCCTGTCAATCATAGCTTGATGCCCAGTGGTCCCCTACCTGTTCAACAATTCCTTGATATCCAGTGATCCCTCTGCCCCAGCCATGCATTCCCTAGTGTCCAGTAGTCCCAATTCCAGCAAAGCATTCCCTGTTGTCCACCTCCAACCTTAGTCAAGCATTCCTTGGTTTCCATGGCCCCCCCTTTTCCTGTCCAGCATTCCCTGGTGTCCAGTGTTCCCCCTTCCCTCCCAAACCCCTGCATACCTCTGTATACCTACCATCTTTTCTCTACAACTGGGGGGTGGGCAATTGTTGAATATCAGTTGTCTCAGTTGGGCTTTCTCTTTTCCTCACACTGTGCACTCACCACAGTCCCATTGCCAGACTGAGCCCTTGTTGGGAAGGGGAAAGGCTAAACATGTCATTCAGCATCATCAGATACCTGATAAGCCTCACTCCCTCCATCCCTCCTGGTGTATACTCATTCTCACAATGGGTCTGGGGAGAGTGTGCAACAGTAGAGATTCAACTACTTCCCCTCCTAATTGTGGATCTAAGTCTGGGGGACATAAAGAAATATGTCGGGGGACTGGGAGGGTTGAGCTTTGATAGGCAGGGGAAATTAAACAGACATAGTGAGGGGAAGGGGAGAGCAAAATGGTCAGGGCAATATGAGTAGGGGAAGGAGATAAAAGAGGTGGGGGTCATGGACAGCTGCAGGTGGGAGTAGAAAACTCATGAAGAAGAGACTTACGGGAGAAGGGAGATGAGGAAAACTGGATTGATGAGGGAAGGGTGTACCAGAGTTTAGGAAAGTGATAGGAGAAGGCAGCTTGAGCAAGAGTAGATTTTCTAGATGGCAAAGAAAGAGAATGTGAAACATTTCTGTGGAGAGTGTAAGAGGAACGAGGGGGGAGAAAGTAGTAGGGAGGTATGGTAGGACAGAAGTGAACTGAACCAGAATTTAGACATAAAGGAGGGCCCCATGAGAAAGGTTCCTTGTATCAAGAGAAGGAAGACAAAGGGCAGAGTAGAGCAAGCAGTGGTTGGTATAAAGGGGACAGTCTAAGGCAAAATGACATAAAGAGTGAAAGAGGGGGCCTAGTCTGGCAAGGGAGGATTTTAGGAGCTCCGCAATAAACTGTGCCACCATAATCAAATGTAGGGAAAAAAGATAAGGAAAATCATCTTTAAAACAATCTCCTGGCAAGCAGGAAATGATATACTTACTTTGTTCCTGTACAGTGCACCAAGCTTGGGGTGGAGCTTATGATATATGGCATCAGTGTGCACTGAGAAATAAAGATGACAGTCCACTCAGACACTGAGGTGCCATTTTGCCCTGGCCTATCCACCTTGGACTCTCCACTGCTCTCTGTACATTGATCTCTCCCTCCCTTCCTTGAATGACCACCGTCTCATCCACTGTGCCTCCTTTATTTCTAAATTCTGGTTGACTTCTCTTGCCCCCTTACCTAAGCACACTTCTCTCCTCTATGCCCCCTCCATGTACTCTCTCTGTAATTCAGGTTATTGCTCCCTTTTGCTCCCCTCTCATAAATCCCTGGCTGGCCAGTCTGGTTTCTCCTACCGCCTTCCTAATCTTTGGAACTCACTTCTGCTAACAATTCACTCTGCCACCTCCAAATGCACTCTTTTATCTCTACTTCAAGGCCACGCAGTCCCCGTCGGTAAATGCCTTTAGCCCTTTGCCCCACACTTCTCTCCTCTCCTCTTCTAACCATCTGCCCCACCCTTCATTACCCTTCACCACCCTACCTCATCCCCGCTCATCTCTCTTTTTCCTCCACTGCTTTCTCCTACTCCCATTCTCTTTTTCACTCACTCCTACCCCCAGATACTCTGTTTCTACTGCCTCCTCTCCCTCTACCCTATCCTTTATACTTTATTCTCTACTCCTAATTTAACCTGTTCTTTCCTCTCTCTTCTTCTCCCACCATTACTTCACCTTTTACCCCAACTCTCGCCACTCTCTCTTATTATTTTCTACTTGCTCTCTCTCCTGCTCTGTCCAATACTCTTGATGAAACTTTCATGTGCGCTACTGGTACCTCACACTTCTCTTGTTTAACCAGTTTTTATTTGTTAGCCAATTTTGATCTGGTATTGTATATTATTGTACATACTGTGTATAATTGTTTTTATGTGTTTCTACTTGTTTGTACTTATCTATTAACCCCTCCCCCAGGATGCATCTGGAAACGTACCTTATTGGTTCAGTATGTCTTTCCTGGTAAATCTCTTTAAATAAATAAAGGAGGATACCTCCTCAATTGTAGCACCATCAAGGGTGTGAAATAATGGGAGGGAGGTGAGTCTGGTCTGGTAAGCCTTGTCTGGTGCCAAAAGTCATAGAAACAGTTTTTAGCATTAAGGGACAGTTGGTTTGTCTGGAACCTACACTAAATATTGTCAAAATCCAGTTGTAGCTGGAAAGTGAGCTTATGTGAAGAAGAGTTAAATGCAAAGATTACTGTGTCATCAGCATACATCTGAAGGGACACAGAGGAACAGAAAGAGGAGAGGTCATTCAAGAATATAAAAATAAGAATAAGGCCCAAGACAGACCCTTGAGGAATGCCTGAGCAGATGGGGAATGGTGGGGGGGGGGCTTCCAATCCCCACAGCTTGAGACCTTCCCTCAAGGTAGGAGTGGGCACAATTGACTGAGAAATCAAAGAGGCCCACTGCTTTATGCTTGACTGAAGGTGGGGGGTGACACAATATCAAAAGCTTTATCAAGATTGACAAATATGATGGAAGTGACCAGACCTTGGATCATACCTAATAGGGTGTAGTCAGTGACCTGGATGATGGAGGTGGAAGTGGACTGGAATTTCCTAAATACATACTGCAAAGGGGTGAAGAAGGAGGAGGAGGAATCAAAGATAGAGAGAGTTGAGAAAAAACAAGGTGATCCCATAGCTTATCTAGATTGGGAAGAAGAAAGATAGGATGGAAGTTACCAGGAGAAAAAGGATCACCACCTTTAGGGAGATGGATGACAGTTGCCTTCTTCCAGGCTTCAGGGACAGTAGCAGAAGAAAAAGAGAGATTATGGAGATTGGTTAATAGGCAGAGCGACGGCAGGAGATGAGAAAAGCAGAAGCTTAGTATCAAGACCATCAAGGCTTCCTCCCTTATGAGGATTAAGGGCAAGCATGGCCTTAAGGAATGCACAGGTATAGGTAGGAGAGAAGGAGGAAGAGTGAGGTAGGAAAGGCAGAGGGAGAGGAGAGAAAAGGGAGGGCAAGGAAGGGATGAGAGAGAGAGAGAGACAGAGTATAGGTGGGTGGTGAAGTAGGAGTGAAAGGAAGAGACAACAGGAGGCTCAGATATGAGGGAGTCACCAACCTTGAGAACAGGGGAGGGAGAGTGGATTAGAAGGGAGAAAAGGGAATGCATAAGCTTCCAGAACTTGAAAGGTTGATTAATGTTCTTCTGGAGTGTGGATGCAAAATACTCAGACTTTGCAAGTCTGATGGCTTTCGTACAGGTAATATGAAGATGCCAATAGTTGGCCAAAGCACCTGGAGAGACATTGATCTTATAGGATGACCAGGCAAGGTCTCTTGTACAGAGGCAAGCTAACAACTCAGCTGATATCCAGGCAAGATGATAGCCCTGTACTCTGGTTTTCCTAATATGGCAGGGGAGGCATGATGATCCCACACGACCATAAATTTGGACTGAAAGCATTGGATGGCATCATTTATTTTATTGGCTGCAGACACAGGAGACTAATCAGACACCCACAGGTCAGTTAGAAGGGAGGACAAGTCCAGTGACCTAAAGGACCAGAAATAGATGAATTGAGGGGGGGCGCTCAGGACAATGTATGTTATGCACATGGTATACCTTACAGTATGATATAATAGAATCTGTCAAGTATCCTCAAGGCATAAACAAAGTGAAAGTGGAAGTCATCTTTCACTACAGGAAAGATACAAGACTGAGGGGCATGGTATGAGATTGGGGAGCAGGATAAGGGTGAATATGAGGATGTTCTTTTTCACAGAAAGGGTGGTAGATGCATGGAAAAGCCTACCCCAGGAGGTGGTGAAAGTGAGCACAGTAACAGGATTCAAAACATGCATGGGATAAGCATAAGGTAACCCTAAAGATGGGATGATGAAGATAAAGCTGATGACCAAGAAGGGTCAATGGTCGCAGTGACAGCTAGGGTATACGGGCAAACTGGATGGGCCTAGCAGTCATTATCTGCCATCAACTTTTATGTTTCTATGTTTCTGTGGTCACTGATTGCATCAGGAAGGATACCATCATCCAGTATACAGTGGGAGTTGATGAGAGGATCTAGTCTAAGAGAGCGTGATTTAAAGTTTTAAAATTAATAGCACCAACCCAGTAGCACAGAGGTTTGAGGTGCTGGATGCCACAGCTTGAACCATGCTGGTGATCTGGGGTCAGGAACAAGCTCAGATTGCCGGGGGGTCTCCGGGGAGGATAGGATTGAGCATCTGTAGGTCAGCTCTGCTTTCCTGGGGAGGGTGGGGTTTAGAGCTGTTGCAGCACTGGCTCCTGGTGGCAACTGGGTGGTGGTGCACAGTAGCTCAGAGAGCGTGGGGGTGGCAGGGCAGACATCAGATGTACAGCATGTGGGTGCACATGCTATGATGTTCCAGACGTCATTGCATGCCTGTGCCAGAAGAAAAAAGGAGAAAAAAAGAGGAATCCTCTGGCACAATGAAGCCTCAGCCTACTGTACCACACTGGATACACCAAGGATTCTCCCTCCAGCCCAGTTCACCAGGAACTCCCCAGAGTATGGGGCATGTATCTGCTGGGTCGAGACCTGGGTTGTGTGCAGGGGGAAGAGGTCGAGAATGGGAGCTGCAGCCGGTGGGGCACCGGAGGTCGCAGGGCTGAAAGCGGCACCATAGGCAACACCCCCAGCCGAGGAGGTAAGGATCATAAAGTATAAGTATAAAAAAAGCCTTAAAATTAAGATGTGTTAGGTCAGAAATCAACTGAGTCAATTGTACGGATTTTATGTTCTAGGAAAATTTATTTGCAGAGGTGAAGAGCCAATTTATATTAGAGTCTTCAATGATAAGCAGCTCACCACTAGAAGAATGGGGACAGATAGAGGAAAGAAGCTCAGTAACTAAAGCAGGAGACATGCCCAGCCACCAGTAAAACCTGCAATAAAGATGGGAACACAGAAGGGAAGGGAGAGTTATAGGAGGAGCAGCTCATATGAAGAGGGAGAAGAGACAGCAAGCACAGTCACAAATTGGATGCTGGTGGATTTGTAAACTGTAACACTACCTATATACATATCAGCATATGTAATTAATATCCTATCCTCATACTGTATTTTAAAATTGTATCTTGTGCTAGTCTAGTGTGGGGATCCACTGGAAATGAGATTCAGCTCATTGTTAATTCCCTGTGCACATTTAAAAATGCTGAATAAAACTACTCACTTACTACTTAGAGGTGTGTCCAGCAGAGTGTTGTTTTGCACTGCATGGCCAATCAGCATGTGATGCAGCAAGTAGTTAGAAAAGCAAAAGGACAACAAACAGTGGTGGAGCTAGAGGGGGGTTGGGGGGGTCACCCCTCCTGGCTGCCCCAGTGTGAGTAGTGGCGCACCGCCACCATTTTTAGTCACTGTTTAGTGCCCATTGTGGAGCCTGTGATTGACTGAATGGCCCCCCTGGTTCCCAAATGCTCCTAAACCTGGCTCCACCACTGACAAGGGTCCTGTTCTTTTAATTGCACGGCACCACTCAGTGCCATGATCTGAACATTGGCCATGTGGCACAAATCAACTCGCTGCTGTCCATAACTGTACTTAATATGATGTTTGATGTATGAACCATAGAGTATGATGCATATGATGTCAGCATCACACTGTACCTTTGTGTTCTGTTATATGATATACTTTCAAAAAGTAAAATAAATTAAAGTGGCAGGAGCTGCACAAAGTTCAGAAATGTATTGATTCAAATAGAAACCAACTGGCAGCCCCAGCGCTTCATCCATCTAGGTCTTCATCAGGGGGTATGTCAGACAAAGCATACAAATCACAATTTATACACAGGAATTTAAAGGTACAAATTGTCTAAAGTACAGATAACATGAAACATGAGGTGATAATTTCTTCAATTTCAGTTTTTGATTTTGAAAAAAACTTTTTCTTTTAGCAATGAGTAATCATTGTGGTATATTTTCCCAGGAGGCCTTGATTTGGTAGACACATTTGGGGTCCCACATTAAATTATAATAATAAATATATCAACACATAGTAGTTTATGTTATTTGCCCAGTGATTAATAATAGTGCATCTCAAATGTTGTATTTATCACAAGTTGTGGTAGGGAGATAAACTGGGTCAAAGCACTGGAACTGCCAGTTGGTTTCTGTTCACACCAGTAAATTTCAGCCCTGGCATTATAGCCTAGAGGTTAAAGTAACAAACTGTGAGAGAGCTTGGTACATTCAACAAACCTGGGTTTGATTCTCACAACCTCCACTTGCATACTGTGCAACTGTGAATACATTACTTAACCTCCTTGGTGCCCCTGAAAAACGGACACTTGTACCTACAGTAGTGGAACTTTCCTGAGTACCAAAGAATTTAAAAAATGTAACTTTCTGCAACTGCAGTCAGTTTTCTTTGGTCCTTCAAGTGCCATTCTTCTGTTTTACTTTTTGGGTGGTTTGCCTCCCAGAGTGGCACCAGCTACTCTACAGTTTGCTCTGGGCAAATTGTTTTTCTTAGTTTCTATGTGACATACTTTGCTGCAGATTGGATGGTAAATATAGATTAATACATATGTAAGTGCGTGTTATGAGGTATTTTTTACACCTTGAGGTATATGATGACCCATAAACCTCGAGAAGTAACCTCAAGAGGTTTATGCAGTCATCACACACCAAAGCTGTGTAAAAATAACCTCATAACACACAGTTGCATATGTCTTATTTTTTATAATGACTGGTTCTTGGTGTTTAAAACAAAGAAAAAAGGTTTTACCCCTCCCTGGCTGACTGACATTCTCTCCCTTAAGTTGGGAACTTCTATAATTAAAAAATGAGCTCAGCTACACTTTTGGCCTAGTTCCCTACATGCAGGGAACTTTGAAACTTTTTAATTCCTCAGTCAATGAGTGGACACCTGGCTAAGAACCGCAAACTCTGCAACTTTAAATAAAAATGCAGTCAGGCATGGTCTTAGCTGCCTATGCTGCTCATGATGGACCCCTAGCTTTTGGCAGTTTCTGTGAGGTAACCAAAGCCATCTTGATTTCGGATCATAGAAAGAAATGGTACTCTGTATCTGTAGTTCTCTCATAGGAGAGACCAAGGTTAGTACAAATTAGAAAAGACATTTGTTTAAATGGCACACTATTTTCCTCAGTTATTCTTTAGTGCAAGTCAATGAGTCAGGAAATGCCAAAATAACTTGAGTGTGGGTGTAGCATCACATCCAGTTATTATGGCATTGAAAGCAAATGAACTCAGGTAAATATAGGTGGTCACCAATTATTGTAATACAGTAGCTTAGCACCTGGTTGAATTTCTTCTGTTCATTGAATGTGATGTGGTGTTTCTCTGGTAGTCCGAAGTATAAATCTTAAGTAAGGGGGCCATATATTTTCAAGGTTTATAGTTGAGTTTCCTGCAGTTTGTAAACACAATTGATTTTCTGTTTGACCCAAGGAAGGGTATGACCATTAGGACCTTTCAGCTGTATAAAAAGCAATGTCATAATGGGAAAAATGAAGTTTCTTGAAGCGATGCAATTGTCTTCCAGCTGCAGCTGTCTGATGATGGCAATTTAGATAGCAAATGCTTGAATGAATAAAGTCGCTTAGGAAGCCTGTGCATGTCACCTTGAAATGTTCACATGATATACCTGAATCACTTGCAGAGTGAGAAACTGAGCTGTATCTCATGATTTGTTTTTCAGTGTACAGGTTATGATGGGCTATCATATAAGGAACTGTTTCACTGTAGAGCACTATTTACTGTATCTGGCATGCAATACCTGTTTGTGGGACTTCTGCATCAACTAGAATGCTATGCAATTTTCATCCAGATTGTGAGCCCGTATATTGTTTTATGAGATGCAGTATGCAGTCAATGGGTTTGTGTCATCAACAATTGGATTTAGCTTTATGGAATCTGTACAATACATGTTATAAAATAAACTCTTTGTATTGTTCAAAAACCTTCAATAAAAAGCCCTCAGCATTGAGTGGTAGATGAGGCTAATGTCTGCATCAGGTTTTTGTTGACAAATTAAAAAATTATGGTAACTTTACTTTTGATTGAATTCATTCCTCTTAAAAGTGCTAGCAGGTGCAAAATTTTAAATTCAATAGCCACAGTACCTCCGTGTTGCATCAATCTTAACAAAATCATCTAAGCATGAGTGGTGAGATCTGGGATTTGAAATTATAACCATCTTACCTTTACTGATTGGGCTACATCTTGGTTTGCCAACCATCAGATTATGACATTGTAAATAAGCTCTTGTAACATGGCAATGAAAGGCTGAGTGGAACACAGAAATCACATTGGTCAGAACACAACCCGTGACGCCAAGTGAAGCGGGTATTAATGCACTAATAATGCCATGTTCAGAGTGTGAACGTGCTTACAAAGGTATGTCAGTAATGTGTTTACTAGCGTTAGTTCGACCAACAGAGCAGCAAACCGAAGCAGGAGCCCCGACACAGATAGTGGTGCACTGTGTTCCCCGGTGCTGGAACTGTGAAGTAGTGCAGACAGCAAACAAGGGGCATTGTGCTGTTTCCCACCCACCCACCCACTTGATAGTGTACAACTCACAGCATAATGAAAGACAACACTGGGAAGTACAAGTGAAAAACAGATGAGCCTGAAACAGAAGAAAAGTTTTCTCATTGTCACAAAGTGCCACCTATTGATTGGAATCATGACCAAGACTTCAGGCAAAAGGCACTGTGTCAGCCAGTCGTTCAATTCTCAAGAAGTCCAGAGTTGAATGGGCAGCAGATAATATATGTGTGTAACATAAAAGTGTGGTGTGTGCCGTGGCCCGAGGTACCCAATTCAGATAATAATAGTGGCATCAGAATCGCACTGGAAAAGTACGGTGCCAGGAAACACATGATTGGGAAACAGAACCAAAGTGCTGTACTCCTGTGAAAGCTCCACTTATTGGTCATAATAGTTACAGCTGCACTGTACAGGTAGGGCACAAAAGCACGCAATAGATTTTCCCCACAATCCAGCATGGCATCAGTGTAAGATAGAAATGAATGGACAGCAATAGAGTAGCCGAGTACAAGTAGCAATTTTTCAGGTGTCATCATTATTTTATCTCAATGTTGATACATACAGCAAAGTTGTAATGTGTCACAAATTGGTGGAAACTACATTATTCGATGTGGGCTCTGCAATGTGCATGCGCACGCTTCCAGTTTGACAGAGCCTTAGAAAGTAACAGACCTGGACCATAATTCTGGAACTGAAATAACTTGTTCTGCTCATTAGTGTTGCATAGCAACTAAAACAGGATCTAAGTAATACTTGCCTTGCACTTGCCATGTTACAAGCGAATTAAGCCACTCCGAAGGTGGCATCTAATGGGGAATTAATGCATGGTTTGGCTATTGTAGGCACTCAGCCTGTGGCCTCATGCCACAATGGTAACAACCATGCATTAATTCCCCATTAGATGCCACCTTTGTCATGGCTTAATGCTTACATAAGCAAACTCCAGCCATGGACACAAATGTTTTACAATATTTTAGTTGTTTAATATTGAATAAAACTAAAATCGAAGACCATGTTATGGTCTCAGCTGCTTGATCTACTGTACCATGGTCCTGTCAGTGATTATGTCATCAATAATGCTCCTAGCATAAATTAGCAAGGGGCTCTCATACTACAGTAAATTTCAATATAGGGAATACTGTCTGGGCAACCATGCACAACAAGCTTGTGCTGCCACAGAAGGGCTCCGATTACATCCAACCTCAAGAAAGTGGCAGCTCAGGCTCGTTGTGTATGGTGTTGCCCTCCTGGTATTTTTTGTAGTGTGTTGTTTTTATGTTTTCTTTTCTTTTCTTTTTGAGAGGCAGTGATAGAAATATCTTTGCAATCCATTGACCCTGTTTGTGTGCGAGTGAAAGTGGCAGTAGCAAAACTGAAAGTACAAAATGCCTATCTACCTGTACACATCACTTTTCAATTAAACTGATAGTGCATGCAGCAGTTCTGAGGAAAGAAAACAAGTGACACAAGAAGGTTTCTGATTAATTTCCGATCATCTGGTATGTTTCATTCTTATTTTTTATTTTTCATTTCATTTTTAATTTTTATACTGGAAGGCATTGTGAGCATGTCTGGCCATTTTCACAAGCATCCAGTCAAGAACTACAAAGCAAAGTAAAAGAAATACAAAGGAGTAAGCAACATAAGAGGGTAGGGACTAATATGCATAGTTGGGGGGATGGAACAATCAAGGTGTGAACATTGGTACTACAGCAACTGTATAATACAAAGGGAGTCAGAAGGCCTAGGAACCAAACTAGAGAGGAATGGAGGAGATGAATACATTCAATACACATGGTTTAGCAAGCAGCTGTAAAACAGTACCAGTAATGTGATGGGAAAGAGTGTGAAGTGGTAGGTATAATTAGGGGCAGGTACAGATAGATTTAGCCAGGAAGTGAAGATTAAGGTTGTGTTTGAAGATCCCTGGGGATGGACATTGAATGAGGGAAATACAAAATCACACATGCCCCCACAATGCAAGGCATCATGGGCTGCATATGCAAATCACCACAGAATGTAATGCTGGTCCAACTTTAAGCAAAATTGCATGGTGCCAAAAGGCCTCTCACACAGTTTGCAAAGGGTGCTAACAGAAAACATAGACATGTGTTTCGTCCTACCAGGACTCATCAGTATGCCTTGTCTGTTTGACACCCCAGTGGAATGGACCAGCTACCCTTAAGACAAGAGTGTCTTGGATATGTTGTGGTGAACCCATTAAAATAAAAAAACTATTTAAAAGACAAAGAAGCTCTGTGCGCACATACTGAGGCAAGGGTTACCCCAAAGGGCATTTGGCTGGGAAGCCAAGTTTCAAGAAAATACAAAATCACACATGCCCCCACAATGCAAAGCATCATGGGCTGCATATGCAAATAATTACAGAATGTTATGCTGGTCCAACTTTAAGGCATGTGTGATTTTGTATTTTCTTGAAACTTGGCTTCCCAGCCAAATGCCCTTTGGGGTAACCCTTGCCTCAGTGTTTGCACACAGAGCTTCTTTGTCTTTTAAATAGTTTTTTATTTTAATGGGTTCACCACAACATATCCAAGACACTCTGTCTTAAGGGTAGCTGGTCCATCCTCTGGGGTGTCAAAACAGACAAGGCATACTGATGAGTCCTGGTTGGACGAAACATGTGTCTATGTCTTCTGTTAGCACCCTTTGCAAACTGTGTGAGAGGGCTTTTAGCACCATGCAATTCTGCTTAAAGTTGGGCCAGCATAACATTTTATGGTGATTTGCATATGCAGCCCATGATGCTTTGCATTGTGGGGGCATGTGTGATTTTGTATTTTCTTGAAACTTGGCTTCCCAGCCCAATGCCCTTTGAGGTAACCCTTGCCTCAGTGTTTGCGCACAGAGGTTCTTTGTCTATTGAATGAGGGAGTCAGGGAGGCTGTTAAAGTGTCAAGTGTCTTTCGGATGAGACGTTAAACCAAGGCCCCATCTGCCTGTTCTGTGGTAGTTCAGGTGGATGTTAAAGATCCCATGGCACTTATCGAAAAAAGTAGGGGAAATTTTTATTAACATTCAAAAACATAAACACATCATAAGAATCACATATAACATTATACACGTTCCAAAGTATAAATCAAAACTATAAAAAAATAACAATTCAAAACCCACAGAAAAAGAAAAAGAAAAATACCCTGAAACAACCAAATAGTAATCTGTTCCCTATGCTTTGTGTTCCCATACAACCAACATATACACCCTACTTAGCCGATCATCTCTCAATCCTAAGTACATTAAAAAAAAAAGTTACAGATGTATAGTGTCTCTGGATAACATACCCAAATTCTCATATACCTCTAACCTGACCCTTAATACAGGTCAACCCGCTCAGGTTATATCCTTCCATAAGTACTCACATATCACTTGCCCCAGTGTCTTCCTTTCATACTAGTAGATCTTGTCTAATTCATCCTGCATTTTAAATAACACGTCCCATATCAAGATGTCTTCATTTTGAAGAAATCTGTGTCATCATACCTGCCACAAAGACCACTCGATATAGGCCAAGATAACATGAACTGTACTTCTCTTCCATTTACCCCAAACAGGTGGTAGTTGTCCCAACACAAGTATATCATAAGTCATATCCTTAAAAACATCCTCTTTTCATAATGCTGCTAAATCCACCCAAAAATGTTTCATATATATATATGCAACCAAAAAATAAATGTGTCATAGTCTCTGTTTGTCCTACACACTGCTGTTCTCCACAATCTTTCTTCCTTCTGCTTATGCATTTGATTTCCGTTCACATTGAGTTTTTGATGTCCACATAACCATATCGTTATTCTGCATTTTAATGGAATTCTTTGTTCAATCATGCTGTTAAGTAATGTATCACAGTCCATCTCTGGCTCAACTTTAAACACAGGTTGCTCCCAATAGCATTTCTCCACTATTATCGTATAAAACGTTTTCCCGTCATTCACGATACACCAGCTTAACTCAATATTTCACTGCCTTGTATATTTCAAAGTGGTTTGTACGTAAGCAGGGAGCAGTTTGTCTGAAACATGACACTTGCCTCTACCCCATGCTGTCAGAAAATCTTTTCCCCATAGTTCCATGCAATACTGTCCCATTCCCTCTGCTTATAATACCAACTGTCTTATGTTACAAAAAAAAAAATTACTAAAGAAAAACACCAAAGGCTGAAGCATGTTCAGGCCACCCGCTTTCCAGGCCCTATATGTGTGTGCTCTTTTGACTGGGTTACGCCTACTTCCCAACAATAATAGGAAAAAAAGACCCATTATTTTCATATGCATACTGTTCGGTAATGGGCATACATGAGAAACATAAAAAAAAATGGGAGATACGCATGCCCCAACAAAAACAAACAAACTTTTTTCTAATCATTTTCCATGACTTCCAAGCTTGTACTTTTTTGTTAGCTTCCTCATAGGCCAACTTCCAATTTAGGCTTTTTGCTTCCTTAGTACCAAAATATAGTCCTAAAATTTTAATATGTCCTTTTACTATCGGGGTGGGAAACTCATCCTCCATAGGGGTAGCTCCTAACCCTATAATCTGACGCTTAGCTCTATTCAGTTTTATACCAGTGTTCTCCACCAAATTGTCTAACAATTGTATTTCTGTCCATCCAGCATCTAAGTCCACTAGTGCTATAGTACAATCATCCACATATGCTGTAATCTTACTAAAACATTTTCCTTTTTTTTACTTCTGATAGGCCTAATATCCTGTGCCTCTTCAATCAATCTTAGTACTGGATCCAATCCAAAGACATACAACAAAGGACTCATAGGCACCCCTGTCTGACTCCATTTTTTAAATAAACAGGGATTCCAAGGTGTCCATTGATAAGTGGAGTTACCTGTGCCTCTTTATACACTGTTTGCAACAGGGTAATCAATTGTGAAGGAATGCTATAATGTTTTTGAACTACCCAGATATGTTCTTGCTTTATAGCATCAAACGCTGTCACTTGATCCATTGTCAGAATGTAGTCTTCTAAATTCATTTCCAACCCTTGCTCAACAATCTCCCTAACACAGAACAAATTTTGTGTGTTGTTCCTGCCCAGAATGGTACAAGTTTGTACCAAAAATATTAACTTTTTTGCAACCATAGCCAATCTCACTGTTAGTATTTTGTTTAAAATGTTATAGTCCATAGACAGTTAACTCAGAGGTCTCCAATTAATATCCTGGGGGTTCCCCTTTGTATAAAGAAAAGTCATTACACCATCTTTCACACTAGGGACCAGTCTATTTTCTATCTGTATGGCTGCAAAAACTAACTGTAAACTAGGAGTAAGAATATCAATAAATGTTTTATAAAAATCGTTTGGGATACTATCTTTCCCAGGTGTAGTGTGTGCAGATAATTTAGAAACTGCTCCTTTTATTTCTTCTAATGTGATAGGTGCTATCAACTCATGTTCCTCTTGTTCAGTCAACTAAGGTATCTCCAAGTGCTGAAAGAAGGGGACATGCACTACCTTTCCCCCTTTCTAAAAAAGTATTCCTAACATGTTCTTCTACTATGTGTTGTAGTCCCATCCTATCATTGACTACTAGCCCTGTGCTATCTTTCAAAGCTGATATAGTTACCTTTTGCAATCCCTGAAAATCCAGATTATAGGGATTAACCTGCTCTTTCATTCCTATAGTCAATAATTTCTGTTGTTTAGCCACTCTGTCCTCATTTTCTTTATGGTACATGTACATTTTCTCTTTAATAGTAAAAAGCTGAGTCATTATGCCTCTCCCAGTCAATCTCAGCTGTGTCAGTATTTTCAAATATTGTACCCTGAAGCCTAAATACTCTGGGTGGGATATTCAAAAGGGGTTGCACCCAGGTGCAATATTCAAAAGGGGATGTTGAGCTGCGCAATTCCCAATGCGCTGGGGTGCACCAGTAATGTATGCAGCGCAAGTACAGGGGGTGTGCCCATGCATATGTGGTACATCCCGATATTCAGCCCGGGATGTGCAGCGCATATGCAGGCACAAACCCGCCTTGCACCGCACGGGGGGGTGCAAAGATCCACCCGTAAAAAGCAGGAGCAAGGCCTGGCCCCCCACAGGTGAGCTGCCATATTGCAGGGTGCAACATGGCAGCCGCCAGCTGTGGGTGGCCAGTCGACCTCCAGAGACGCAGTCCGGGCATCATTGCCCCCCCACCTGATCGCAGGCATAGAATTATATTATCCCTGGTGGTCCAGTGGCTTGATCCTCAGACTGATCATGGGCAAATGAATAAATTACTTTCCCCTGGTGGTCCAGTGGAACCGCTGCCTAGCTTGATCGTGGGCAGATGAAGAAATTACTTTCCCTGGTGGTCCAGTGGACCCCATCCCCAGCCTGATTGCGGGCTTCAGCAGTAAATATATGCCCAGGTGGGCCATTGGTACCCCCTTCCCACCCGCTGACTCAGACCCACCACCCAGCTCCCCCCCAGTCAGCGGCGGGTGGCAGCTCCCCACCCGCAAGCCGCCTGGCTGCCTACCGACTGAAGCATACAGTATGGCTGTACGCCCATTGGTCCACTGTGTGGGCCAATGGACATGCAGACCGTACTTTACTACACAGACCCAAAATGTGAATGAACCAGTCACATTTTGGGACTGCGTAGTACAGTACAGTCTGCACACCCATTGGCCCACGCAAAAGATCAATGGGCATACAGCCGTACTGTATGCTGTCAGTCAGCGGGCTACTGGGCAGCTTGCAGGTTGGGAGCTGCCACCCGCTGCTGACTGGGGGGAACGGGGTGGCGGATCTGAGTGGGTGGATGGTGAGGGGTGTACCAATGGCCCACCTGATCGGGCTGGGGATCGGGTCCACTGGACCACCAGGGAAAGTAATTTCTTCATCTGCCCAAGATCGGGCTGGGGATCGGGTCCACTAGACCACCAGGGAAGGTTATTTATTCATCTGTCCATGATCGGGCAATGGGGTAGGGTCCATAGGACCACCAGGGACTTTAACTTTGACCACAGCTTGTGAATGGGCGTTGGGGCATGTTGCCTGCTGAGTGGCAGGGGGCGTAGGTCCCCGACGGCTGCAGCCTGGCAAGGTGCTAGGCACAAGTCACCGGGGATCAGTGCACCTGCATGCAAATGGGGCCATAATGACATGCAAATGGCCCCATTTGTGCCTTGCATGCATAATGGCCTCATTTGCATGCCCAGCATTGAATATCATGGTTGCTGCGCCTAGCGCACCCGCACTTGTGCTGGCGCATCCCCCTGCTCCTCACTTGCTACTTGTGCTGGCACAGTGCCACTGCACCGTGTGCAGTGCGGGCGGCCCCAGTACTATAATCAATGGTGCTGAGCCATGGTGCAACACCGTTGAATATCACCCGGGCCATGCCCAAGCACATCCCAGTTGCACTACACCCAGACTTGCACCCCTGCCTGGCGTATTCTGAATATCCCACCCACTATGTATTTAGTTTTTGCTGTTTTGCATGAAATGGAGATTAACAAGTCTTTTGGTGTCCTCCCACCTTTCAATGGGGCTGTCATGCAGAAGACTAATGTCTTTCCTAAGATCTAAAAAGTCATATATACTTCCTTTATGCAATTTGTCCTGCAAGATTTCAGTATTCATTTTCCAGTAACTTCTACCTATGGAAATCTGATGTGGTTGTCCAGTTCTAGCCTGTACTGCTATATGGTCTGAAGTTTCCAGCGGTAGAACTGTACTCCTTCCATTCTGTCAGATGAAAACACAAAATCTATTCTAGTGGATAGTTTCCTTTTATAAAAAGTATGTTCTGGGGTGAGCTGACGTGTGTCATAGATATCCCTTAATTTGTTTTGTTCTAAAATGTTACATAAAGTATTGGAATCACTAAATGTTTCTGTAGTTTTCCTCCCCAACCCCTATAACTCAACCCACCATTGAAATCTCCTCCCTATATAATTAATTTGGAAGTATGTAAAAAGGGGGACACTTTGTTAAACAAGGAAGACCTTTCAGCCTTAGACTGGGGTGCATAAATATTGATGAGTCTATAGGAGGCCTTATGTAAGATTACATCTATTAACAATGCTCTTCCCGGGTGTATGTCTATAACTTTTAACACAGTCACTTCAATTCCTATAAACATGGTCCCTAAACCTGTGCACTGGCCTTCCCCTATAGACCACAGGGAAGGGCCCCACCTCCAATCTCTCTGTGCTGCTGCCAATTCTGGTAAGGTGTGGAGCCTGGTGTCTTTTATAAAAAATACCTGCCCCTGTCCTGACTTCAGACTGGCAAAAGTGATACTTCTTTTCTTCTGGGCTTTAATACTATTGACATTTGCAGTAATAAAAGTAATACCCCCATCCATGAAGAAAATTAGAAACACACATATATCCTATTGATCAAACATTTCACTTTTGTTTTTTTCTTTTACTAGGCTTCGGTTTGTCCCCTAGCATAGGGTCAGTAATGTCAGGTTGTACCAAAGGTGACTGATGACACATCCGATTCATCCCCCCCCCATGTCTTCGTCCTCCAAATCCGTCAATACATCATACAAATTGGTGACCAATATGTTCCCTGTTTCTATGCTCCCTGTTTTTTTTTTTTTAGTTGTTTAACCAGGAGTAGCACACTAAGCTGAAAGCTATTTTACAGGTGCTACCTGGGAGCACAGGGAAGTTAAGTGACTTGCTCAGGGTCACACAGTATGCAAGTGGAAGCAGAGAGGCAGTATAGCATAGTAGTATAAGGCTCCGAGCTGCAAATCTGGTGATATCCAGCAGACCAGACCTGAGTTTGAATCCCACAGCTTCCACTTGCATTCTGTGTGACGCTGAGCAAGTCACTTAATTTCCCTATGCTCCCAGGTCGCACCTGTAAAAACGCTTTCAGCTTAGTGTGCTACTCCTAGTTAAACAACTAAAAAAAAAAAAAGTGGAAGCATTGGGATTCAAACCCAGGTCTGGTCTGCTGGATGTCACCAGATTTGCAGCTCAGAGCCTTAAACCACTGCGTTATACTGCCTCCAGAAAGATTAAAGGTCAGTATGTTTCTTAGCCGCTTGGGATCTAGTAACCCTCTAAAAGGCTGGATCAGACATGGCTTCTGGGGGTAGCATTTTGTTTATAACCATCATTCCCCCCCCCCCCCGACTGAGGACTTTTCTCCAAAGACAGCCCTATGGTGATTTCTATGGTGGGAGGGAGTTCTTTCACATTTTCCTCATTTGTCTGTATATCAATTACCGCTGGTGTTCTTCTTACTGGCTCAGTGGTCTGTTTAACGGCATCCATTCCCTGTAGTGGGGGAGTCAACAGATAATTGCTCCCCTATTCCCTCTGGCTCAGTGCCCACCAGCCTAGAGTGTGTCACTCTCTGTGGTTTAGGATCCTTTGCATTTGTCTGTAACATTAATTCATTCATTCTCATTTTTTATGTTTGCTTGCATGTATGTGCAAGAAACATAGTGCCACCATATGAGTTTTCGTAGGTGTGCATCCCCCACTTCCAATGCCCTGCTCCCTTTTGCAGGTGCAGCTGCGCCACACCAATGAATATCGGAGCTGTCTATGACAGCCGTTCAGATGCAGTGGCGTACAGTTGAAAGCAAAAAACCACTGCAATTACCGCGGTGGTAATGAGGCAGCACTTGCATACTGCCGCCGGCAGGTAATTTACATACTGCCGTCAGCAGTATGCAAAGTGCCTACACTGTGCCACTGCATCCGTATAGCTGTCATAGACAGCTCAGTTTTTTTCTACCCAAGTAGCATGCTGGGAGGTCACCCCAGCATGCACATGTGCTCCCCCCACTGCACATGATATGGCCAATGGTGGTGCCCAATCCCCCGTCACCTTCACTGCCCCCCCAACAGACTTCCGCTGCCACACTGGGAGCCCACCCCAGTGTGGCAAAAGTCCGTACAGCCAATTTGGGGTGCCCAATCCCCCATCGGCTCCACTGTACTGTTTGTAACCCCTCCCCAAAACCAGAGTTCTAAGTGCCACGCTGGGAGCCCACCCCAGCATGGCAGAAGTCCTTATGGCAAATGGGGGTGCCCAATTCCTCATCGGCTCCGCTCACTCCCCCCCAGAAAAAACTTCCAGCTGCCATGCTGGGAGCCTACCTCAGCATGGTAAAAGTCCCACATAGGCTAAACAAACAGAAACACCTGTAAAAAAAGTCCCTCATTGACTGTCTTGCCCCTCCCCAACCCACACTCACCCTCTGCGCGCCCACCTCCCCACACCCCCTTTCCACCCCCATACTTACCTCCGAAGCCGCACGATGATCTTCGATGGACCGGGAACACATCTGCACTCTTCAAAGCCGACCGCGAACTGAAGAAATGCCGGTAAACTGTATAATGCAATAAAAGTTTTTTTTTCAACTTTGGTGCATATCTCGGCCATTTTTGGGAATTTTTTCAACAAATTTTCAACATGGGGTTCTTGGGGACCCACCTCATGAATTAAGTCACTGTCATTTTGTTATTCAGTCCCAAAAGGTGATTTCGCAGTCACTGCGCGGAACCACCTTTCAGGACTGAGTAACGAAATTACAGTGTCACTGTTCATGAGGTAGGCCCTAAACCCTATGTTGAAAATTTGAAAATTTCAAAATGACTGTTTTATATATGGGTGCTATGCAGTTCCTATGCACGCCGTAATTTGAGAATTTTTAATATTTTCAGTTCAGATTTTCAACATTGCCATTTTACCACACCTCCTTATGAACAGTTCAGCTGTCATTTTCATATCATGCCCAAAATGTGTTTTTGCACATGTAGCGCACATTAGCGTGATCGGTGTGCAAAATCAATGTTCGAGACACATTAAGAAAATCACAGTGACACTGGTCATGAGCAGAGGTGGTAAAATGGCTATGCTGAAAATCTGGTGACAAAAGTCCATAAAATGACTCTGTCACGAGTGTGCATTGTGCAATTTCCACGCACCCTCGTAAGTTCACGAATTTGTAATATTTTCGTCCAGATTTTCAACATTGACATTTTTCCACACCTCCTTATGAACAGAACACCTGTCATTTTTCACACCCTGGCTGAAATGTGTTTTTGCACTTCTGGCGCAGAATAGCATGGTCACTGTGGGAATTTAGTGTTCGGGATAGATTACGAAAATCAAAGTGACACTGTTCATGAGCGGAGGTGCAAAAATTTCTGTGTTGAAAATCTGCTGTAAAACATCCCCAAACTACTTACATTACAGGTGTACATTGCACAGCTCCTATGCACACTCGTGACTTCACCAGGTTTTGTATATTTTCACTCCAGATTTTCAACAATGCCATTTTTTATACCTCCTCATGAACAGTACACCTGTCACTTTTCACATCCTGTTCGAAATGTGTTTTTGCACCTGTGGCGCCAAATGACGCAGTCACTCTGCAAAATCACCTTTCACGTAACAAACTGACAGTGTCACTGTTCATGTGGTGGGGTCACAAAAAATCCATGTGGAAAACTTGGAGTAAAAATACCATGAAACTCCCAGGGCATTAGGGTTTTTGACCATAGCACCCTACCTTGTAGGGACTGACAGGCATCAGGGGTGTGACTTGGGATTGTTGACAGTAATGCTCATGCCATTTCACCCTCACCCTCACCCTGCAGCCAATGACAGGCATCGAGGTGTGCCTTGGACCCTTTGCCCCCAGGGTTCACCCCATTCTTCTATATACTGTGCCCATTTCAGCATATTTCCTTATGGAATGAGGTGAATGTAAAGGTGGAACACCCCAAGGCACACCTTGACACTTGTCAGTGTCTGAAGGGTAGGGTGAGGTGAAATGTCGTGACCGTCATGGGTGACGACCCTAAGTCATACCCCAATACCTGTCCATCTCTGCAGAGTGAGGATGGAGTCGGTGTCAGTTCAATACTTCAATGCCATTCCTATACTGCATCTGTCTAACTCCTGCAATTCCACTGCTAATGCCAACAAGCAAACATTCAGCATTGATAAATGCTTATTTCCTTTTGTGCCATAGCTAGATATCCATCATGTTCAGCTTGCAAAGTGTGGTCCAAGCTATTGTGAGCTGTCCACGAACAGTTTTGAAATGTATCCCATGTTCCTCACATAAATGACATCTGAGCAGCTATCGACATTGAGCACCTATATGACCCACTGCTCCACAAAGCCCACACTTTTGCTCCTTGCACACATTACTGAGATGGCCTATATCCCCACATTTGTAGCAAGCTTGTAGCTGTTCTGGATAAAAAATCACACCCCTGTCTCTCCCTAAAAAGAAACAATTTGGCAAATGTTTAGTTATTCAAGTTTCCTGCCGTAGGGTGATCTTATACTTCCAACCCCCATCCATAAATGTTCTTCATCCAATATGGGCTCTGGGTATCCATGAACTGTATAATCCTGTTTCAACCAATACATTATGTCCGCAATGTTAATTCCCTCATTCCTAAAGAGAACAGTTATTTTTCTGAACATGGGTTTGGTCAGGGGAATAGCCAAAAAAGGTTTCCACAATGGCATATTTTTAAGCATTTGATACAGTTTCCAAAATTGGTCCAAGCCAGCAGAGTGTTTAAAACTAATATCAAATAGGGAGTCTCCTGGCATGTGTATTAGTGCATAAATCTCACACTCATAATACTTCATACTGTTTTTATGTAAAGCCTGACCCACAAAGAGCCTATCAGGTAGATCAGCCAAGTCTCCCCTATATTTGAGGGATGCTGCATTTCATCTAGCAGCTGGCTCTGAAGCATTCCTCACATTATCTGGTAACAGCCTTTCTCCAACATTCTTATTCCATACAGAAGGGGGTATCTGTCTAGGCTCTATTACCTCTACCTGAGGAACCACTGTGTCTCCATCTGGAAGAGTGGGTCCATCTCTCTGTTCAAGAGAGACTACACTCCTCTCGACACTACGAGGAAGGAGGGGGTATATCTTCTCTATTTTGCTGCTGAGGTAACTCTCCCTCAAGTTCTAAAATCACATCTAAAGCTGGATTATGTCCTGAGTCTGAAGTAGCCTCTTCTTCTACCACATCTTTCTGTCCAGGAGTAATCTGGGACCTAGGGAAAGTAGTCTTACATTATCCTTGGACCCTAGCATCAGTCTCTAAGACAGTGGAATCATGTTAACCCCCGAAGGATACAGAGGGATTTGTATCCCTTCCAGGGCCATCTCATTTCTTGACCCAACCTGCTCCCTCCAAAGCTGTTGCAAGCCACCTCTCCTGTACTGAGGAAGGTCCTGGTACCTGTTACTTCAGAGCATTAGTAAGGGGAAGTGACAATGAATGCTCCATTTCTGTATTTTTAGAATGCCTTTTGAGCCTCCTCCCAGTAGCATCTTTGGCAGATGATTTTTTCCCAGATCCTCCCTGAGAAACTCCTATATTAAAGGATATGTGTTTCTCACACAATAAGTTGTGATCAGCAACTTGCCCTGTGCCCTTTGCAACATTTTCATTAGGTAGTATAGGAACAGTGTGAACAACATGTTCCCCAACATTCATTTTGTCTGTAACAGAATTAAAGAAATTGCATCTCCCATCTGAGTCATCTGCCACCATGACATTAATTACCTGCAGCCTTGGAGAGTTTCCCAGGGTTTTGAGCTCCATTTGGTTCACCTCCTCAGTTGTATCGCTGTGCATCACCAGGGTGTCCTGCGTCACCACACTCTCGATTCTCTGGCCACCATGCAGCTCCTTTACTCCCATCAAGACTTCGGCATCGATGTGTTTGCTGTAATGGTGTCACCATACAGGAGGCATACCTGTTAATTCATGTTGTGAAAGGTTAGCAACATGGGAGTTTTTAGTGTTATTCCTTACCTCTCCCGATGTCTCTGGCCCCTGAAATTCCTCCTCAGGTAGTAGTTGCCTCGGTTCTGGTATTGGTTCTTGGTTCTGTTGATATCCTTCTCTGCTGCCATAACTTCCTCCTTCTCTTATGAGCATGTTTGTGCCCAAACTGTATGCTTCACACAAACTTATATTGTTGCAGAAGGTTGGGAAGCTTAAGTTTCTTGTAGGTGGACCAGGCCTTATCCCTTTTGCACATAAGAAGTTACAAATCGGGGGTAACCCTTTCAAATTTTTTTTTCTATACTCTGAGTTTTTTTTAAGGGAATAAGTGAGTAGCAAATCAAGATAAAGGTTCTACTGAAGGATGTTATTGTACCACAGAAAGGTACAACAAAGTTCCATGACCTTTAAACTGTGGTACAACAACGTTTCAGCAAGGATGGGAATCTATGCAGAACAACGGCCAACATTTCATTATATGAGGCCGGCCCGCCGGCGCAGCAGTTGGACTTCCGCTCGCGACGCCGGCGACCTGGGTTCGGGAACGGACTCGGGTCGCCGGAGGGCCTGCCTGGGAGTAGGATCGAGCGCCCACGGACAGCCTCTCTCCGGGAGGGGTGGATAGCGGGCGGCATGGGGACTCTGGCGGAGGCCGGGAGTTCCCACGCAGACCGCGGCTTGTCAATCCCATTGGAGGCGGGGCGGATGGTGACATCATGGCACGACCCCACCTCCCCGAAAAGCGGAAAAATGGATGGAGCCTGCCCGCCGCCGAGAGTGAAGCCCGCCGCCACGGCCTCAATGTGCTCCCCAGGCCGGGCTCCCACCCAGTCCCAGTGCCTGCCGACATACGGGGTATGCTCAGAGGTCCCCACCATGGGGGAAAGCACGGGGTATCGGGGACAGCGGCCGATCTGGGGGGCAGAGGCAGGCGGCCCATGACCGGGCTGAAAAATACGGCGGCAAGGCAGCTCGGGAGTAAAAAAAAAAAAAAAAACATTTCATTATATATCAAATAGTGTTTGGGTAAACATACACAACAAGACTATGTTTCCAGCAAGGGTTTGAGATGACATCTTAGAGACATTGAGAACAAGCTTGCAGGATCCCTAATGTCATCTCAAACTTGAGATGGAAACACAGCCAGGCTGTGTATAGCTACCCATATACTGTTTCACATGGTATATGGTTGCCTTTGATTGTGGATGGAGTTTTAGTGAGAGCATTATTAGGGGGAAAAACAGAACACTCAGTTTTACTTTCTCCCTCACACCTGCCAAATTCATGTTGTTGTACTTTGTTGTTAATGAAAATTTCAGCATTTTTTAGATTTACTTAGAAATTTATTTTCATTTAGCTGTGATGTGGCTTTTTTCAGTAATGCCGAACATGAACTGCTGCTGGCCAGCCTGTACTCTGAGGTACACTTGAAGTATTAAAAAAATAAATAACTAGCCCTCAGGGTATGTACAAGAAGGAGCTAATTACATTAGTGCTGTGCACATCACAATCCTCAGCCTTGTGATCTGCTTGGGTTCTCAAGGTGCTAGCATAACATGGGCATTTCAGAATTTCAGAGGACACGAAAAGTTGTTGCAGTACCATTGTGACATAAGGCTCTCAGCTGCAAATCTGAAGACCTGGGTTTGAATTCCACAGCCCCCACTTGCATACTGTGTGACCCTGAGCAAGTCACTCAATGTCCCTGTGCTCCCAGGTCTCACCTGTAAACGAGCTTTCAGCTTAGTGTGCCACTCCTGGTTAAACAATTGCAAAAACAAAACACAAAAAAAATGACACTGTAGCAGTTTTTCATGACCTTAGAACCGTACAACAGCAACATTTAGAAACATGCTGAAATCCATCCATAATCAACGGCAACCATATACTGCATAAGGAATAATGTATGGGCGACCATACACAACAAGCATGTACTTCCATCAAGGGATTGAGATAACAGCGTATAATTACTGGTGAGCAATTATTTTCTTAGGGCTTAGCCAGTTGATATTCGCTGTAATAACTGGATGGTTATTAAGGTGAACATGTACTCTGTCAGTTAAAATCAAGCACTCCCTCATTGGCCCCCATAGTGTGTGTGGGTGGGCTGAACAGTTTGTCAAATATCGTGGCTCCAAGTCTCTGATAGCGAGGAGCCGCCATATGAATATTCCTCACCTAGTTTTCTCTATTAATTTATCCTGTCCACATTTTGTTTACATATCTGGTTGATTCTAGTTTAATTAAAAAAAAAAGATGTATCTGGTTGATCCTGCTGTTTGCCAGCATCAGGCGATACCGCAGTCTTAACAGGAACGGGTCCATGGCTGACTGGCTTCAGTGAGTGCCATTTATTTTCAAACTGCCAGAAAAAAACACACAAAAAATATGACTGTGTTAAATGAGGGACAGGCACTCTGTGTGTGTGTGTGTGTGCCACACAGAGTCACAGCACTGGGGCTGGAAAAAATTGCTCCCCAGTAATTACACAAAATAAAAGATGAGGGAAGTGTGCATATGAGAATGTAATGCACATCCTTGGTGTGGGATGCTTTAATAAACCCCAAGGGTTTTCCCTGAGGATTTTTGCAGCATCCCACACCTGAGGTGTGAAATAAATTCTCACAGCACACACTTCCCCATCCTTTATTCTATATATGTATCTCTATAGCGAAGCTTGAGAGGTTCATGCTGTTGTCTCAACCCTGAGATAGAAACACAGGTTCATTGTTTATGGTGTCATATTATGTTCATTGTAATATATGGTTTCTGACATTTTTTTTGATGCGTTGAATGTTAGACTTGAGTTAGTGAGTAGAGTGCTGCTGAGAAAGTAAAAGAAGCAGGATTGAGAATGGAGGGAACAACACTGTGTGAGTGAACAGAGCTCTGCTGAGGAACTAAAAGTTGTGCGAGTGAGCATGAGGGGGAAACTCAGCTGAGTTAGTGACTGAGTGTGTGTAACATCTTCGGAATGTGCACAACAACTTCTAATGTGCACAGAAATGTTTTTGAGGGGCTGCTTTCCAGACACAGTAAGCTCTAACCATATATTATAAAATAACAGTAGTGGAATAAAAGTCCCATTTACTGTAATACTTATGGTACAGTTTACATTATACTCTTATACCAGTGAGCTAGTTTTGCATTGTTTTTTAATGTTGGCAATGTAGTGGCAGCTCACATTGTGTTGTTTTATAACACTTAACCAACTCAACATCAGCTTTTATGAAAGGGTTTTGCAACCGAACTGGACTGCATCTACAGGACAGCTTTGTCATAACACAATGCAAAACTAATGTGCAACTGTCAGGGAACAGTTTTTGTAGTTCCGTGGTAAAGTGTTAGTCATGGTCAAATCCAGAAGGTAGTTTTCCAATAATCCCTTTTATCAGACTAACCAAAAGACTATTCTACATTCACGCTTCTGTGACCAACACGGGGCCCTTAATCAGGTACAGTACAATGAGTTTTCATTTTACCAAAGAGCCCTTGTTCATCCTTGAAGCCTGTGTAGAACAATCGTTTGGTTTGTATAAGAAGCAGTATAACTGTAAAACTATATCCTGGAACAGTTTTAGTGAAGCTTTGTTTGAGTTTAGCAATACTTATGCAATGCTTTGTCTAACGCAAAATCAAATGGGTGGACAAGAGTTTAAAGTGACCTGAACTGTATATTTGCAAACTGTTTGGTTTTTGCATCTCTCAAAATTACACGCATACTCGAAAATCTCAATCCCAGAGCAAGGCATTATGGGCATGCAGCTCCTTGCAAGTAGGGCTGATGAGGCATTTCTCATCATATAAGTGATGTATATTAAACTTAAATCGTTTGAACTTAGAACAGCATTATTTTCTCATAGCATGCTTTAGATCTTTGCTTCAGCATGCAGGGAAGTCATAACTCTGTGCTTGTGGCATCAGAATGATTTATTTTTCATTATTTATAAAATGGGTATAGAAAATTTACTAAACACATTGGTTCACAGATGCAAGGTGGACCCAATCTACACTACATACAGGCACTGAACATGATTACCTCATCACCAACACAGAATCCCTACACTTCCAGAAGAACCCATAAAGCAGTGTTGGATATGGGGGGGGGGGGTGTTAAGGGATTGGAACACCTCCCTTTTTCATTCCCATTTATACAAAATGAGAAAGTCCTCATTGCTGGACATCCTTAAAAATGTGTATGACTCTCCTTTTATGACACACCTAGATCAGCTGAGCTGGGTACTCATCATTATTTGCAATTTTTAAAATAGAAGTATAGCATCCTTCCAGCATATACAGTGCACTCAAATAGTGAGCCCACTCCAACCACCCAGCTGTGAACTGCCCCTCCATCTCTTTTTCTTTTTTAATGAAAAGTGTCTGCCTGCAATTTCTCCCCTCACCCACTGTGATAAAAGCCTCCCCTCCTTAGCTCTAAAAAGTCCACTGCTAATACCAAATATAGAAAATGTTTACCATCACCTTAATCACCCAGCTGCCAAAAACACTCCTCTCCCCCGGTACCTGTATCTTTTTGTATTTATTAGCACATTTTTTGCCCACCGCCGGCATGGGCTTTGTGGCAGCTATGCCGACCATCTGGGGCTCTGTCCCCTCTCTAAAATTCCTGCCACTGATTCCCTCATGTTTTACTCAGAACCGTTTGCTCAGTGGGACTAAACACACACATACACACACACACGCAAGCGAGCACGCACACGCACACACACACTTGAGCATCCTAATGACAGAATTCAGCAGATTATGCAAGGGCTGGTTCTGTGAAAATCACGAAATTTCACAAAATGTTTGCAGAAGTGGAATTTGCAAATTTGACCCATACATCATCTAGTTTCCACCTTCCTCCTGGGATGTCAAGCATTCAGCCACCAGCATACCATCTAACACGGCAGCTCCTCCTCTTCCCCCTCTCCCTGCTTCTTGCACTACTTATTTTAGCCTCCCATGGATACTGATAGGTGGTAAAACAGCAGAGCAATACCCACACCAAAATGTAAAGCATCTAATAAGACACTGAATGTGGTCCCTGCTGGCCTATGCCACTGACACTGGAACAATTTATGATCCAGGGTTGTCCACATGGCAAGCAGCTCCCTTAGCTGCAGTACAACGCTGCTGTTGCAGCTAGTACTGCAGTCAGTATTTTAAACAGAGGATAAAACCTCTGTGAAATATTGGAGAAGAGCATGCGGTTAAAACAAGATTGGGTTTATGGTGCATGTATTTGCAGTATTTGATATCTGCATATAAAACAGGATTAAAATACATTTTGTAAACTAAATGTTTTATCTTGGCACCCAACTTACAGTACTCAATAACATGTTACCTTGCAAGTTGGTTATACTGTGTCACAGTCACTGTCTTGAAGGTTGAGTACACAACATTGGACTGCTAAACCAATCAGAGAGTACCTTTTACAGTGCTAATTACATCACAGTAGTCCTGTACAGTACTGACGAAAGCAATTAAAATCATGCCACTTGCATATTCAAACAAACAGCTGATTTAAGATTTGTAACTAGTAAACAGATGCTGTATAAATCAAATATTAATAGCCAGGAGTAAACTATGCAGTTTATCTTCACTTGTGAGAGGGCAGAACTTTTATAACTCTCTCATGACTCTGCCACTGTTGAGTTATAGTTTTGCCCTATCACATTTTAAGGTAAATTGTATATTTTTAATCAGGCCACTGCATATTCCCTATGGTATATCAAGGTCAATAGCAGGGTCCACTATCCCCCACCTCGATGTTGGGAGACACCCTCGCTGCATCCATAATGATCTCCCTACCAAAAAAATGATAAGCTAAGGATCGAGGAGGTACAACGCAAGATAACTAGGTATATAAAGGGTCTGGGTGATTTGAAATATAATGATAGACTGCAATTCCTTAAACTGATGTCTTTGGAAACTAGAAAACTACAGGCAGATTTGCTGTGTGTCTGGGATATCTTAAAAGACCGGTAGCTCATGTCCGAAACAGGCTTGGATTTTAAACAAATCACTGCGGAGAACAGAGGGCATCCACTTTAGCTCTCTAGGTTTCAAACTGTCGGGGAGGGCCTTTTTCCTCATTAAGAGTGATACGGTCTTGGAATTCCCTTCCTCTACATGTACTCATCAGTGAATCCAAGTCTACTTTTAAATATAGACTCGATCGATGGCTTCCAACAGGATGCAACTAATTCAATAGGAGCTATTATGGGCTATGCCTTCTGTTCCTAGCTACAACCTTAGTGAACCTTAGTGATCTCATCCCTGTTTCCAAGCCAAAGCTGGGAGACACCTAGCAGAACTTTCACTGATCTCTCTCCCCCACTGTCCTCACACCAAAGTTGGGGGAGACCTTGGCTGCATCCTCACTGCTCTCCCTCCTCCTCCTGTCTCCACACCAAAACTGGAGGACATCCTGGCTGCACCCTTACTGATCTCCTCCTCCTCCTCCTTTCTGCATACCAAAGTTGGGAGACACCGTGGCTGCCCCCTCACTGATCTCCCTCCCCCTGTTCCCACACCAAAGTTGGGAGACATCCTGGCTGCACCCTCACTGGTCTCTTTCTCGATGTCCCCAAGCCAAAGTTGGAGGACATCCTGGCTGCACCCTCTCTGGTCTCCTCCCCTGGTTCATACACCAAAGCTGGGTAAAACCTTGGATGTGCACTTTCTCCAATCAAGAGAAAGAACAAGCAGCTGCCATCACAGTTGATTGCAATGCAACTCGATGATCAGCTGTCAGGGGATGGGTGGGTGAAGGCCCATTATAAAATGGGCAAAGGATTTCAAGCAATCTGATTGGTTATTAGCCATGCATTAGAAGTGTCTAATGCACAGCTAAAACTAGAAACCCCATTTAGAATACACAGGCCCATTTTATAAGCGCAATAAGCCACTCCAGGGATGTGCATTAGACAGTTCTAATGCACAGTTAGGGGACTGGACGCACTCGGCCTGTGGCCTCATGCTTCACCACGCCCCACTAGCCATGCATTAGAGCTGTCTAATGCACACCCCATTGTGTCTTATTGCTTACATGGCTCACATCATTTCCCTGGGAACCAAGTGCCTCACCTCCATAATGTGCCTGGACATTCATCTGATCCCAGTGTGCAATTCCAGGGCTTGTACACAAATCTCGGTATCCTAGGTGGCTGTGTAGTGTACTGCAACCATGACCACAAGATGAAAAGAAATTTGTTTTGTAAAGACAGACACTGACCCCCTACCCCATCAATACCACCATGGCCAATCTTGTAATGTTTTTTCACCCAGAGAGTCTCCTGAAAGACTGGAGGGTAGTGGATGTAGTTCTGCTGTACAAGGGTGGGGACAAAGAGCAGCTAGCTAGCTACAGACCCATCAGTCTTACCTCTGTCTTGGTTAAACTGATGGAGACAGCAGTCAGACAGGACAAAGTGGACTACCTGGAGAAAACCAGATTTCAGGCTAGTAAATAGCATCTCCTCCCTTCACTGATCATGGATTTTTGTCTTATCCTGGGATTGTTTCAGAACTTTGGTTGTGTACATTGTGTTACATGCCTCTACTTTAATTTACTGTACCCCTGACTGTATTGTTACTGTATTTTAGAGTTCCTGTTTTTCTGATATTTTGTAGAAACTTGTTTACCTCTTTACTCTGTAACTTCCCAGATCTTACCTAAACATAGGCATTTAATTGTCTATTACGCATACCTGGTCAATAAAGACTAAATACATGAATAAATAGCAGGGGTTTGTGTAAAGGAGGTCTTGTCAGACCAACCTGATAGTATTCTTTGACTCACTGATGAGGGCAGTAGATAAGGGTCATGCTGTGGATTTATTCTAGTTTGACTTCAGCAATTTATTCAACTCAGTGCCACACAGAAGGGTGCAAAAAAGGATATTGTTAGATGGGTGGGAAGTTGGTTGGACAAGAGACGGCAGAGGGCAGTGGTAATGATATGGAAAGTGATAGGGTAGAGGTAGTACAGGTAATTTCAGAGTAATTTCTGGGAGCTGGGAAGGGTCCATAAACAGGTAGCATTTACAATGACATTTGCTGAGGTGTTACCTGTGCACAGCTGGGGAGAGGAAGGAGCATGTCACATCATGGATTTTAATAATTGCTTGAAGGCATGGTGCATAGAGGAGGGATTCAGTTGCATATGGAACTGGGAGATGGCCTGCATCCTTTCAGGAGGGGGACCACAGTCCTTAGTGGGAGGTGTGAATGCTACTTTGATGAGCATTTAAACTAGCTGGGGGGGTGCTGAAATACCAAGGGAGGCAAACTTTGCCACCCCTATGATGAAGTAACATGGAAGGAGGGCCCAAGGGGAGGAAGCATCTCTAGGGTAGGGGCACAAGAAGACAGGGGTGGCAACAAGGCAGAGGACAAGGGGTGTATAAATCAGGAAAGCGAAAAGGGAGGAGTAAAGGAGACAGGAAACTGAGAAGGTAACAAGGAAAGAGGGGAGTCAGGGGGATCTTCAGGGAACAATATAGGCAGGAGGGAAGAGAAAGCAGGGAGTCAGGTGGGAGGGTATAAGGTATGAAGAGCTTTGTGTGCCAGTGAATGGAGTCTGGGAAATAAAATTCTGAACCAGGAGGTGATCATGGAGGAAGCTAGCCTGGATTTGGTGGCCATAACAGAGTCCTGGTGCACTGACAGCCATGACTGAGATATGGCCATACCAGGCTACTCTCTGTTCAGGAGAGGAGAGGAGAGGAGAGGGGTGGGTTTGTATTATATATGAGGGAGGGAATCAGAGCTACAGAAGTACAGAGCACCTGGAGGAAAAGAGAAGACTGGAGGTGCTGAGGGTCATCCTGGAGACAGGAGTTGGAGCAGCTATCCATATAGGGGTGGTATACAGATGTCCAGTACAGGAAGAGGAATTCAATAAGGCACTTGGAGAACACATCATCATGATGTCAAGTAAAGAGGAGGTACTGCTTCAATCAGACAGATGTGGATTAGAGCCTTTCAGCAGCAGCTTCCACAAGGAGCAGAACCATCCTTGGCTCCCTGCATTGGGCTTTTCTCAGACAACTAGTAAATGAACCCACTTGGGACAGTGCAGTGCTGGACCTGGTGCTTACAAACAGGGACAGCACTGCAGATATCACCGTGGGAAGTCCCCTAGGTATCAGTGATCACAATTCAGTGTGGTTTAACATTAAGACAGAAGCACAGGCTAACTACACAAGGATGAGGGTCCTGGACTTTAGGAGGGCAGTTTTTTAAAGAAATGGGAGACTCCCTCAGAAGCTGCCTGGTAAGGAGGATTGCAAGGTTGGGACAGAGGAAGAGTGGGAAAAAATAAGAGAGGGCATAATTAAGGTAACCAGCTTCTGTGTTAAGGAAGTGAGTAAAAACAAAGGGAAAAAGATACTGTTATGGTACTCTGGGGAAGTGGCCATGGTGGTGAAGGAAAAATGGGTGGCATTCAGGAGGTAGAGGGAGGAAGACACAGAGGTGAATCAGGTAAGGCAGAGAAAAGCAAGTAAGGCAGTGATGGGGTCAAAGGGGCAGACAGAGAAAAGGATAGTGAAAGGGGTAGCAAATGGGAATATGTATTTCTTCATGTACGTGAGGAAGTAGAGGAAAGCAAGAGGAGGGATAGTGAGGACAAGGAGGACGACAGAGTGAGACTGTGCAGAAGGGGAAAAAGAAAAAGTAGACAACCTGAATAGATACTTCTGCTCAGTCATCACAGTGGGGGGGTGGACCACCAGCGAACATCAGGTACAATGAGGGTGAACTCAAGTCCATTTTGAGAGGAAAGAGACATAAAGTGACTTGCAGTTCTGTTTATTTTTTCCCTTTTTTTGTCCATTATCCCTGGTGGCAGGGTACCCCCACCCTCTGAATATTTGTTTTGGTATATCTTTATATATATATTATGTGATTGATATATATATATATATATATATATATTTTTTTTTATTTTATTTTGTTTTATTCATTTTTTCTGTGACTTTCTTGTCACGTCTCCCTGGTGTCCAGTGGTATCCCCCCCAAACCCTCTATTGCCCCAGTTATCATTGGTGACAATGGGTCCCATAACTGTGCCCCTTTAAGTTTTTTATTTTTGCTGTAAAAACTAGAAAACTGCCCCTCATTGCCTTTTGTGGCTGTTTGCCCTAGAAATAAAAAAAAAATCCATCACCAATCGTGCCCGTACCCTTCACCCGACCTCCCCAATGTGCACCCACCTCCCCACATCCCCTGGTGTCCTCCCAGACTGCCACTCACATGAGGAGGTCCCTGGTTCAACAACCGCTTCTGCAATCAAAGACACGTCTTCCTGCTGGAACCGGTGACTGCAATCTGAACAAAGGAAAATGCGATCCTATGCATTTCAATGAGGGGGTTCAACTTGTGGCCATAACTCGATCATGGTTTAAGATTTTGGTCCCAAATTTTCAACATGTCTTGAGGAACCCATCTCCCGAAATATGGCTGTCATTAGGCAATTCTTGCCAGAAAGTTGATTTCGCAGTCACTTGGAGAAATCATCTTCCTGGTGGGATTTCCATAACAACAGTCAAATTGTTCATCAAGTGGGATCATAAGAAGGCTATGTTGAAAGTTTGGGGGTCAGCATTTTTAAAAATGGTTGTGTTATGGACATTTGGTGCAATCTCACTACGCACGCTTGTAACTTAGCAAATTTTCAATATTTTCACCCTATATTTTCAACATACTCTTCTTATTACCCCACCTGATGTGTATCACAGCTGTCATTTCTCAAATCCTGTCCAAGACGTGTTTTCATACCTATGGCACAGAATGGTGTTGCGGTTGTGCAGAATTATGTTTTGGCAGGGATTTGAACATTTTCAGTTATGGATACATATGGAGAGGTCATAAAAAGGCTATGTTGAAAATCTGTGCTCAAGTAAGGATACTGTTATACTGTCTCTGAAGGGCCCTGCATTACCACCATAACATATGGATATTGTTGCACTATCTCGATGGAGACATGGATGCACAGAGTCCAAAGGACGCTGCGCTCCCACAGTAAAATGAGGCTACTATTATGCTACCTCAAAAAGTAAGGAAATCAGTTGCAAAAACTTCATTAATGCATCCATTAGGGTTGCCATGAAATAAGTAGGGAAATGAGGGGTTAGGGTTTCACCCTAACATCCCACCCCTGCCTTGCAGAGACCAGGAGGTGTCGGGGGGAAGGGTGGCAGTGGGGCTGCCAACCCTAAAACTTACCCCATTCTCCTATACTGTTACTACCCAGCTTATTTTACAATGGAATTGGGTGAGTGTTAGTGTTGGCAAACCCTCTGCCACCCCCTTCCCCCTGACACCTCCAGGTCTCCACAGGGCAGATGTGGGATGTTAGGGTGAAATCCTAATGACTCATTTCCCTACTTTTGTTGTGGCAACCCTAACTTATGCATTAACAAAGTTTTTGCAACAAATATATATGTGTGTGTATATACTGTGTGTATATGTATATGTGTATATATATATATATATATATATGGGATACATGATGGGCATGAGCGTGCTATGGCAAATATTGTCACTCCTGCAGAGTGAGCTCTGGATATCTCACGAGTGAGATATCCAAGCTCACGATGCAGAAGTGACAATATTTGCCATAGCACACGATCTGTCCATCATGTATTCGATATATACAATAGGGCCAAGAGTTTCAGAAGTTTTGTTATGCTGTCTTGTGTTCTGTTCCTGTTAACGTGTTTGCTCATTCTGCGTGTAAGCTTTTCTGAATGGGCTGGCAGTGTTATAAACTCTGAGAGACACATGAGTGTGTTTTGCAATGCTAAATGAGTTAGTTTTAGATAGGAATGAGAGACATGCTTTTGTGGAGCTGTATTGTTTAGCAGTCTGGCTGCAGTGAAGTTAAAAGCATCACAGTAATTGTAATGAACTGAGAGGCAGAGTGTCAGAACAGCTGATACTGTTTTCAGTGTTAATTAAGTTAGCTGCAGGCAGAGTGCAGAGTGTTCTGTGAAATTGTGCTCATTAGGATTCTGGCTGCAGTGAAGTTGAAATTGCCACAGTAATTGTAATGGGTGAGAATCAGAGTTTGAGGAACAAGTGAGAGTGTGTTTCAGTGGTAGTTGAGTTAGCTGCAGGCAGTAGTTTAGACTGTTCTGTGAAGCTGTGCTGTTTGGAATTCTGCCTACCGCAAGTTGAAAGCATCACAGTAACGAGCTGGAAGTTGGGGGGATAGGTGTGTTTTGTAATGCTCACTGAGTTAGCTGTAGGCAGCAGTGAGACCTCTCAAGTAGTTCTGCATTTGTGTCTATGGTAACAGCACAGGTGTTTATTTCATGCTGAGGGGAAAGCTGCCTAGGGTGATGATATCAGTGACCTTTTGTGACCTGTGTGTGTAAATGTCTCATATCATCACAGTAGAGCAGAGGGTAAAAATACCACACTGCAGTGGATGATACGCTGTTTTATCTCACTCATTTACCACTCACCCCTATTGTATATATATATATATATATATGATATGCAGGGGGACGTGTGTGATACATGATTTATCTATACATGTGGTGTTTGACCTCCGGTAACCTCATGAGTGGCGTAAGCCACAGGTGAGGTGGCTGAGGTCAAACACCACAAGTATAGATAAATCATGTATCACACAAGGTCCACCCTGCATATTTCATTTATGCAATAGGGAAGGACCTTGTGAATATGTGTAGCTGAGTAAGAATGTTTTGTAAAATAAAGAAATATAAAAAAGTGTGTGGGTTTATTTTGTGATTTGCCAGGTTACTGTGCCTATGGAGTGTAGTTGCTAACTATGTAGGCGCCGTCATGACATCCTGTGTAATTCCTGACATCACAGCTGAAAGTAGGCTTCAACAGTTTTTTTAAAGAAAAATATAGTGGCTGACTTTAGCGAGCCCTTGCTGAGGGAGTAAGGCAGGAACAGTGATTGTCATGAGGTGTTTCTTTTTTGGTTAAGTTATATTTTTATGGAGACTGGGAACTGGGACTGGAGTGATTGGCATTGGGAGGAAGAGGAGACCGAGTTGAGTGAGCGGGACAACACCAGCAACTAAAAGTAAATACAGGATATGAGGCAAAAATAAAGCAAGTGGGGGAAGTAAGGTAAACCAGAGAGGAGGGAGATTGTTTTGAAATGTGGCAGTTTGGGCTCAGCCTTTAAAAATAATTTTTGTTGGTTTTACTTTGTGGTTTAGTGGCAAGGTACACAGTAGTGGTACAGAGAAGCGAGGTGGTGTTGCTGTAGTGGCAATGCAAGTGAGTGGGGCTGCAGTTTTGTGTCGAGAGGCAGAAAGAAAAAAGAAAAAGGCGAAGCAGTCTTGGAGCAGAAGTAGTTCTTTAGCTTTTCTGGTGAGCAGTTCTGTTCTTTGTGGGTTGTGAATGCAGAGGAGAGATCTGTTAAAAAATAAAGGTGTGATTTGGCAGCTAGGACAGCTCTTCCAGGTGTCAGCAGCTCGGGCAGTTTGGGATGCGGCTGGGAAGGAGACACTGACTTTGTGGTGGGAATGAACAGTAGAATGCAAGCAGAAGGAGCTTCTCCATGGTCTGTAATCAGACAATGATTTTGGCAGCAAGAGGTTAGTGCAGATGAACAACACTGGGGAGAAATTTAAAATTAGTTAATTAAAAAAAGAAAGATTTGTGAAATGTGTTTCTTACTGCAGATGGGACAACTTCTGCAGACATGGATAGAGAGTGTGCATGTGTCAGAGAGAAAGTGAAAGTGGGTTGATGTAGTGTCAGCCGACCGGGGGATTTATGACATAGGAAGTGTGTGGATAAATGGAGTCTGACATAGTAACTGTGTGGATAAATGAGTATCTGTATAAATGAAATTTATACACACAGTTACTCAGAAAAATGGATTTATCGCACTCCATTTATCCCATTGCATAAATATATATATATTTCATTGTTCGGAAAAAACATTTGAGCGAAAGCTCTTTTGCAAAGGTTCCACATCAAGTACATGGCATATACATTACAACAGAAGGGGAATTGTCCCCTCTGCAGTTCACACTTCATGGAAAGGAGTGTATATAATAAGAACAACTCAGGGAACATTTAAACAAACAGTGCAATGGTAATACAAACAGAGAGACATAGTGTGGAATATAAGTACAGAATAACAAGCAACCAGCTAATGAAGCTGCTGCCAAAAACCTTAAGCACAGTATGACTATGAGCTTATGGGGGGAAACACAGAGACAAGGACCTCGGCAGCCCATAGTATAGGCTTCATCCAGGTAACAGGGATATGGACTGAGAAAAGCTGACTTGGGGGAGGGAGGAGGGTGGCTATAATGGAAGTTGGGAGTCAGCTAGTACTGGTATGTCCTCCAGTAGGACAGTAAGTGCTAAAACAGAGCAGAGTGCATTCCTGTAGAGGAGAGATCCAAGCCAGGCCCACCTAATTGCAGGGGCAGTTAGTGTGGAGGGCAGGTGAGGAAACTCTGCCACTGCAAAGGCCAGCTACAACAGTTACGATGTGGGGCAGGTGAGGGAGGGGGCTGGGATATCAACACTCACACATATTAGGAGATGGGTAGAGAGAGACTGGTAGTACACCACCTGTCTACAACAGGCCCCGTATGCATTAAGGTGCCATTTCAATTCTGACTTAAATGTGGGGAAACTGTCATTAAATAATAGGTAAGCAGTAATAGGTGACACACACATACATATATATATATATATATATATATATATATATATATATATATATATATATGTATATGTGTGTATGTATATATATATATTATAGTGCTGTAGTTAGGGTTGAGTACCCCATTTAAGGTTAAAGTGTGAAATTTTGTATCTTAATAACTTTGCCATCGTATGACAGATGTGCCTAAAATTTGGCATGTATGGAGCGGTACCATAGATCTCTGGATCTACTAAGTTTTCTAATGGTCAGATATACGGTTGTGGAGTTATAAAGCAACATTCCATAGCGCATTTACGCTTTTTTTGCACATTCTTTGCTCGCACCTACAGGTCACACGGTTTGAGTGAGTGGTCCAAAAACTTCAGAGAACATGCAGTTGGGGCCCCCGATGTGCTTTTCAAAGATTTCATGAAAAAATAGTAAACAGTTCAAAAGTTATTCAAAAAACACGTTTCCCATTATAGTCAATGGGAAAAGTTAACAAAAAGTTCAACAGTGTCACAAATGCAGTTTTTAGTGTCGCAAATTACCCCAGTAGTGTCATGAGTCAGCCATTTTTTTTCAGTTAGTGGTCACAGAAATGCTTGGCATTTAAATTTGGGACAACTCTAGGGACACAATTCTTTTTGTGTTCACCTAGTCGGACACTGAGGATGCTAGCCATGTTTTTTTGGGAGGGGTTAAACTCCCCAGAAATATGTTTTTGAAATTTTTGTAAACTGTAGTGTTGCAAAGTAGTGTCACACTTGCGATACTTTTGTGATTTTTTTTTGCTAAAGTGTTGTGATTTGTGGCACTACTTTGCGACACTATGGCCAAAATAACAGGTATTCTTTGCCACCCTACTGCAAAAGAATGGTTAGGTCTTTTGGGCTGAAATTTGAAGGGAAGAAAGTCAACATCCCACAGATGTGCCTTTTGGTGGTTTGGTGACAAAATAATACATGGATGCAAAGTTACAGTACTCCAAAGCTGATGCTTTTTCCCATAGACTAACATTATGGCGTCAGCCACGCATTTCGGGGCCTGTATCTCGGAAACGCCTCGAGATACGGACTTTCCATTGGAAAAATGCTTGGCCCCCCCACTAGGAAGCTAAGTGCAAAACTAGCCAGGAAAGTCATAATTTATGTGAAATTTTATTTTTTTTCCTACATCGTACAGTTCCTAAGAAATAAGCAATTTAGTATTCCAAGTACTCATTTTCTGCTCCGAGGCCCATTATTATGCATACATTCTTTGTATTCACTCTCTATGCAGCTGTTGGTGAAAAAAAGGGCGTGCGCTTTCGTTACTGTCACAGTTAGCGTTCCCACTTGCGTTTCCGTAACTCTTTGCATTTTTGTTTGTGCTTGCATTTGCGTTACTGTTTTTTTTTTCCCCCAATTGTTTGACCAGGAGTGACACACTAAACTGAAAGCATGTTTGCAAGTGCGAGCTGGGAGCACAGGGAAGTTAAGTGACTTGCTCAGGGTCACACAGTATGCAAGTGGGGGCTGTGGGATTCAGACTCAGGTCTCTAGATTTGCAGCTTAAAGCCTTAAACCACTGCACTATACTGCCTCCTTTTTGCCATTTGCGTTTCCATTACTGTTTCTGTTTACGTTTAGTTTTGCATCACCGTGTGCATTACCATTTGCGTTTGCATACGCGCTTCCATTTGCTTTTCCTTTGGCGTCTTCGTTGCTGTTACCGTTAGCATTTGCATTTCCTATTGCAGTACCGTGACTGCGCATTACCATTTGCATTTCCATATGTGCTTGCATTTGCATTTCCATTTGCATTAGCATTCCCATCTATGCCACCATGTGCATTACCCTTTGCGTTTGTGTTACTGTTAACATTTGCTTTCCCATTACTGTTTTTGTTTGTGTTTCATTTTGCGTCACAGTGTGCAGTACCATTTGCATTTGCGTATGTGCTTCCATTTGCATTTCCTTTGGCATCATCATTGCTGTTACCTTTTGCATTTGTGTTTCCTATTGTGGTACGGTGACTGTGCACGTTACCAGTTGCGTTTCTGTATGCGCTTGCATTTCCATTTCCATTTGCATTACCATTCTCATCTACACCACCGTGTGCATTACCCTTTGCATTTTCGTTTGCACTTGCATTACTATTAACATTTGCGTTTCCATTACTGGTTTTGTTTGCATTTCATTTTGTGTCACCATGTGCATTACCATTTGCTTCTGCATACGTGCTTCCATTTGTGTTTGCATCTCCTTTGGTGTCATCGTTGCTGTTACCTTTAGCATTTGCATTTCCTATTGCAGTACCGTGACCATGCGTGTTACCATTTGCATTTCCATACGCACTTGCATTTGCATTTCTGTTAGTGTTACTGTTCCCGTCTACACCACCATGTGCGTTACCCTTTGCATTTTCTTTTGCGCTTGCGTTTGCGTAACTGTTAACATTTGCATTTCCATTATTTTTGTTTGTGTTTCCTTTTGCATCACCATGTACATTTCCATTTGCTTTTACGTATGCACTTCCATTTGCATTTGTGTTTCCTTTGGTGTCATCGTTGCTGTTACCATAAGTGTCTGCGTTTCCAATTACGTTACCGCGCCCATGTGCATTACGGTTTGCATTTCCATACATGCTTGCATTTGTGTTTCTGTTTTCATTAATGTTTGCGCTTGTGTTTGTATTACCATTTGCGTTATCATTTACGTTTGCGTCACCATGTGCGTTAGCGTTTTTCACTTGCGTTTGCATCACTTCACATTCTCAAAAAGAAGAGAAAATCATGGCAAAAAAACTCTGTTTAATGCATCAGTTAGGATTGTTCCATAGCGACAAAAGTGAGGAAATTCGATGTTAGGGTTTCTATCCCTTGCACCCACCACACCTAGCTTACAACAGGCATAAGGGTGTGGTTGGGGCCTTCAGTCTTAACTCTCACCCCATTCTCCTACACTGCACCACCACAGCTTGTTTGTACATGGGATGGGGTAAGAGTTAGGGTCGATGACCCCAATGCACAACCTGATGCCTGTTGGTGGGGTGGGGTGGGGGTGGGGTGCAAGGAATGGCTCTAACATCAAATTTCCTCACTTTTGTCTCTGTGGAACAACCCTAACTGATACATTAAACAGAGTTTTTGCCATGAATATATATAAATATATATATATATATATATATATAACTTTGATGAGGTCATCATTGTCAAGGGCCTATGAGGTCATCATTTTCAAGGGCCTCCTGAATATAGTTGATGTATTCCAGCCATGCCGTTTTGGTGCTGTGCAGCTTCCAGAAGCCGTATTGCTGTACAAACTAGATACTGTCTTTTTCAAGGTATGTGACAAGTTCACATGTGGCCAGAGACTATTCTCTCAAGGGTCTTGGACAGGAGGGTGAGAATAGAAATGAGTCTGTAATTGGCAAGGCTAGTGTGGTCACCACTTTAGAAAACTGGTGTAATCAGTGTGGCTTTTCACTTTTTAAGGAAGTATGAGTAGCACAGGGAAAAGTTTAAAATTCTTGAGATAGGGTGGGAAAGTTCCTCCACCATCGGGGCAAGAAGTTTCATATCAACCAGATCACTCAAACACCTAGTTTTGCCAAATAATCTACTGATGTATTTCGAGGTGTCTTTGACTGTAACAGCCTAAAAGTAGAATTTAGGGTACCATGATTCAGAGCCCACCATCTGGGAGGCTTCAGGACCGGGTTCGCTGTAAGGGATATGGACAGTCTCAGTGGAGATGATGGAACTGAGGACAGTAAAGGCTGTGTCAGAGTAATTAGAAATTTAGGTGGGATCAAGGGTCTCTTGACCCTCCACCATGAGCATTTGAGGAGTGATTTTAACTCCCTTGCCAAAGAGCTCTGAGATGTTGTCCCAGAATCTTTTGCCATTGCTCCAGTTCTGGGTTTGCTGATCCTTATAGTTAGATTTGGCCTTTCTAATCATACTGGTGCACTTATTCACAGCTTTCTTGTACCTTTGCAGGAAGACATACAGAAGGACCCTGTTTACCTGGCCAGTGCTCACAGATTGTCCCTATCCCTCACATAGGCAAAGAGTTTGGTGGTGATCTTTCCTGACAGTGTTCCCCTTGCCATGTGTGTTTCTTTTTTCAAATATAATTTATTAAAGTCAAAGTGCAATACACATGGCAATACAGAAACAACAATGACTAAAGTATTGGACAATTTGTTATGCAAAGAAAAAAAATTATTCCCACATGGTCAGACCATATATTGATTGCTGGTTAAGTTCATGGGGTGAACTCCTCCAGCTATTTGTGCCACAGAGGCAACTGGTATATGAAATTAATCAATCATGTAACTGTGTAGGACTTTAAATCCTTAAGTGCCCCCCAAGTAATTAAAAAAACCATCCCAAATCCTAAAATACATGTCCTCTCTCTGCTTGGCCCTATAAACAAACAATAAAAATGGTCAAGAATGGTAACATGGAGGGTCCGAGTAAAAACCTAGCAGTGATCGTCATCTTTACTGAAACAGTATTTGTGTCCAAATATGGTTAAACCCAATTTTAGCCATGATGGTCATCACTCCAGATGCCCCAACTGTGGTGGAATCCATGCCTGGAAAAAGAAGTTATGAAGGGAAGTTGAATGCATTCATCGTGTCACTTTGAAGGCTTACTTGGAAGCAAAGCAAGTGCCTCGCAGTCTTAGAATACTTAACAAACCAGCATATGGCACTGAAGACAAAGAGTTCATGAATCTCTGGTATAAAACTATGGAAGAGGTGACTCTTAAGAACATTCAGTAGATTCTTACTAGAGTGGGCCCAATCAGAGAACAGCTGGCCCACCCAGTCTGCCCATTTGAGCTTGTAAGATCCCTTATTGTTTTTCTGGAAGTCTGCTGCCCCTTACCCCTGACCTCCAGAATTTCCATAAGTCTATCCCATGCATTCTTAAATCCTGTGATTGTTTTAGCCCCGACCACTTCCTCTGGCAGGGTGTTCCACTTGTCCACCACCCTTTCTGTGAAGACATTTTTCCTCATGTTTCCTCTGAATCGCCCTCCCTCCAACTTCATCTCATGCCCTCTAGTCCTGGAACATCTTTTTCGCTGGAAAATAGTGTATTCCTGCACCCTGTTCCTCCCTGTAAGGTACTTGTATGTATCTATGATATCCCCTCTCTCCCTCTTCTCCTCCAGGCAGTACATATTCAAGTCCTTTACCCTGTCACTCGAGAATGAAACCTGAACTGTGGACTTACCTGTATGCCTGGTCATTAATATTTTTGACTTTGCATTAACAGACTTGCAAACAGAAGTTTTGAGAAGGGCATTGCCTTTGTGCCATCGACAGACATTGAGTTTTTTGGGACAACTGTAGATTTACATCACTTTGCGAGGAATTTAAAATTTAAAACCTTTTACCCAACAGACTAACAAATTCATGTAGGGGACTCAAACACAGCAAGTGTATTAAAACCATGCTCTCTGCTGGCCCGACAGTGCAGTGGAAAGATTCACTGCTATGACACCGGCGACCCGAGTTCAGAAGCAAACTCAGGCATTGGAGGGCCAGCTGGGGTGAGAAAGCTTGAGTGTCCGAAGATTGATCACCTTCTTCTCGGGGAGGGAGGGTCTGTGGATCAGCACTTGCTGACTCCTGGTGGAGGCATGGAGAACAGCAACACAGTGGGGAGTGTAACGGATATCGGCATATCCCTTGACATCAGTGGCATGTCATGCTCCCATGGGGAGAAAAAAGGAAGCATTCTCCCTGGCCAACCAGATGACTGTTGCCAGCCCCCACCACCACAAAAAGCCCAGGACAGCTGGACCACCTCAGCAGCACCCTGGGCCAATAGTAGAGTGTGCTGGCCAATCCTCCATTGGTGTCTTCCACCTCAGAGGGGGGACCAATCCGGTGAAGGGTTACGCCGGTATACCCAGAGAGGGCTGCAATCTGAGGTAGTGGCTGGCAGTGGGGATGAGTGCTGGTGGGGTCCATGGTGATCTGAAGGAGTGGCCAGTAGGGTAGCAGGGGAGGATCAAAAAAAAAAAAAAAAAAACACCCTATCTACATTGTCCTATGTAAAATAATGTTACCTTGTTTATTAAAAAAATGTGAACTTGACTTAGAAACATTGAAAAATAATGGTTTATATAACTGCTATTTTAATTGTACAAAGGAAGAAAAATGAGCATTGAATGAACTAGATAATAGACAAATCGTAATCAAGGCAGCAGACAAGGAAGAGCAGTGGTAGTGATGAGGAGTACCTCATGCATTAATGAGATAAAAAGACAGTTGTCAGATAATCTTTTTTATGAAAAACTACAGTACAATAAAACTGGATTTAAAAAAAGATATCGATAATCTTTTGAGCAGAGGGTATGTCAAGGGGTATTTCCCTAAAGACACATATACAGCATTAACAGTGGCACATCCAGTAGTAACTGTTATATACATACTTCCAAATATTCATAAGGATGTCCAAAATCCCCCAGGCAGGCCCATTATTTCTGGGAGGGGGAAGGTCACAGAACCCCTGTCCATGTATATTGACACATTTTTGAAGCCATTTGTTAAATCTCAATGTTCTTATTTACGTGATTCTGTGGAGGTAATTAACTTGGTAGAGAGCCTTGATATGACAGAAGAGTGCTGTTTTGCCACTTTAGATATAGACTCACTCTATACTGTAGTTCCTACCACTGAAGGACTGGCTGCATTGGGATTTTTTCTAGATCAGAGGACAGAATGGGAATGTGTTCAGACCGCAACTACGTACCTCTTGGAGATGACAGAAATGGTTTTAACAAAGAACATGTTTCTATTCCAGAATGACTATTACAGACAGATATGGAGAACAGCTATAGAGGCTACAGTTGCCCCAAGTTATGCAAATGTATTTGTGGGCCACTGGGAGGATAGTCTTCTGTATAGCACTTCCACTAATCCATACTTTCCTGTTTGGACATGTGGTGGTGCTGTATAGATGACATCCTCATAATACGAAAGGGCACAGTACAACAATTTGAACTGTTTGTTCAGTGGTTAGAAGGCACAAGTAGTTGCCCAAGGATCAAATATAATATCCAACAAGAAGACATCTAATTTCCTGGATTTAAAGATATGCAGGGTTAAGAACAATGATGTATGCACCACTCTATATCAAAAAACCACTGATCGAAACAGTTTGCTACTGGCTAAAAGTTGCCACCCCCCTCACATAATTAACAACATACCCAAGGATCATAGAAACATAGAATTTGATGGCAGATAAGGACTGCTTGGTCCACCTAGTCTGTCCATTTCCCCTACCTAATGGATAAGCTGCAGATCCTAGTTAACCAACACTCTACTTCCTCCTACCCCCACTAGAATTGCCTTATGTCAGTCCCATGCATTCTTGAATTCCCCCATTGTTTTTGACTCCATGACCTCCTCAGGAAGGCTGTTCCATGCATCCACAACCCTCTCCATGAAAAAATACTTCCTCACATTACCTCTGAGTCGTCCCCCCGGCTTCAAATTGTGCCTCCTTGTTCTTGCACATTTCTTTTTCTGAAAGATGCTACCCTCTTGGACTTTGTTGATTCCCTTGAGGTACTTGAAAGTTTCCATCATGTCCCCCCTCTCCCTCCTTTCCTCAAGGGTATACATATCAAGCTCCTTTAGTCTCTTTTCGTATGTTTTCTGGTGCAGACCCTGCACCATTTTGGTTGCCCTACTCTGGACAGCCTCCACCCTGTCTATGTCTTTGCGGAGATGGGGTCTCCAGAACTGCACACCGTACTCCTGATGGAGTCTCACCAACGTCTGTACAGAGGGATAACAACTTCCTGTTTTCTACTGGTGATGCCTCTCCCTATGGATCCCAGTATCCCCCCAGCCCTCCTTACTGCCTTCTCACATTGCTTGCCCACCTTTAGTCCATCTGATATAACTACCCCCAGCTCCCTTTCCATTTTTGTTGTTGTCAGTATCTCACCCCCCATTGTGTACTCTTCCCCTTGGTTTTTGTTTCCCAGGTGCATTACTTTGCACTATGTAACTGCACAGAACACACTGAGTTTGAAACAAAAAGAAAGGATCAAATACACTGTTTTAAGCAAAGATGATACAGTAACAGCTGTATTATGAAAGCTGTGAGAGAGGTGGAATATGTGCAGCGGGACAGCACGCTTGTTCCAAATGTCCATGCTGCCACAGCACCTCATGTGTGTCCTTTTTTTTTTTTAACTTACTCAGTGAGGTCTAGGGATGTGACAGGCATCATATGAAACAATTGGCAGATTCTAGCTGTTGAGCCGAAACTGCATGCATTGGTGGAAATGGACTGTCCTCTGTATATAGGCAGCTCAAAACCATTAAGGACCATGCTTCACTGAGTGCCCTCCTGACTGAGAAAACTCAGAGATATACAGAGATATACTTGGTTAACCCCCCCCCCCATTGGCACCTTTAAGTGTGGGAGATATACTTATTGCATATATGTTAAACAATGCAAAAGAGAAAAAGTAATGATTAAAGATTTTATTTCTTGCACCATTATGGGGGTGATGTACTTGCTGACCTGTAGATGTGGGAATTATTATGTGGGTCACACAACCCATGCATTCAAGGTTACAGTGGGTGAACATGTGAGGGTCATACAACATGGCGATATAAATTATGCAATAGCCAAACATATTTTGCAAAAACTGAATGTTTACCATGAATACAGTTTACTGGTATTGAGAAAGTGGACTTTGGACTTGGTTGGGGGGGGGGTGATCTGGAACAGAAAATCTGCCAACGAGAAAGCTTTGTGTAACCCCCCTGCAAATGGGGGTTCCCAAAAGACTTCCAGGAGCTTGCTTGAATGCTCCAAGCCTGAATGGTGTTTGGCATTTAAGCCATTTATCAGTGAGTGTTTTTAGAGCCTCTGGTACTGTCTCTTTAAGAGCTGTCTGCTTGCAGACATAATTAGTTTGTATGGGGGGACTGTGTGCTTCTCTGAGTACCACTGGTGCTGCTGCCAATTCACTTCATTTTGCAGTCACTAGAGTGCAAAGGGAACCTATCTGAAAGATGTAACTGTTTGCCAGAAATTATTTAGAGTAATAATGAAATTACAGTTTGTCTAACCTGCTTTCTTTGCAGTCAGAACTGTGTCTGCTAGTTCCCCATTCTAGTTTTGAACTGCTGAACTGGACCAATCAGTGTGGGGTAAGCTAGCTCTAAAATGATGCCTTGGACGAATCAGAACTTGGACTCATAATCTGAGCCAGCCACAAGAGGATTGTATGGGCAGTGACTCTGGGAGATGTAGTTTAGACTTCAGTGCCTTTTGGACCAACAGCAGCAGTCTATTGTGAGTGACAGCCAATCCAGTCAAGAACTGGGAGGAACTCAAAGGAAGTGCCCGTTTTCGTCAGTTGGAGTTCAGTTGAGCTTTGGCAGTGAAGAAGGAAGGAGCCCTGTGCTTTTTCAGTGTGCAGTTTTAGTCAAAAACGTGTGTAAGGCCCAGAGTTCGGTCTGCAGCTTGTGTAACAGCTTGTTAGGACTGAATCCTGTCCTGTGAAAAGAATCAAAGGATCTCTGAAGAGAAACCAGGCTCACCCTGTAGAAGACTGGAAGAATTGCTGAAAATTGCACTCGGGTCTGTCAGGAACTGAATCTGCTGTGTGTTCTCCCGGTATTGTGCAGTAATCATGATCGGGATACAGATGCAGCCTGCCTGGTATAGTACTTTCTTTTATATGGATGTGTGAAGAGGTTTGTGTACCTCAAGTGAGCCCTACTGACATTGAAGGACCCTATCTTATTTGGAGGTCGTGAGTACTAATTCAGGGTTGCTCCTGTTGAATTGCCACATTAAATCCAAATGGAATTACTGTACTGCTGACTGTTTAATTCCTCCCTTCTCTGTGTGAAAGGGCCCCCACCAGCTGCCACGGTTTGGACTAGCCACTAGGGCTTGGGTACCCAGGGACAGTAACTGATAGGGATAGGCCTGTGCACAGAGCCATAGGTAGATTATTAGAGTGATAAGCTAATTAACCTGATTTCCCTGTCCTTGTTATATCCCCTAAATAAATCAGAGCTGCTTGTTTCAGCAAAGTTATACTGCCTGAGGTATTTGTCTATGTTAAAGTACTGTACTGTGATTGTTGCACTGTATCTCATTTCACAGGAGGTCCCAGTGCCGGAACCAGACCTGGGGGTAAGTGTATACTGTGAAGGTAATTCTGATATATTGTGTGGGCCACTAGTGGGAAGAAAGGGTTGCAGTGTCCCAGAGGGCTGTGACCAAGTTAGTTTAACTATTGCAAACCCTGACCTCTGGGTGGAGGCACCCGCCATTGGATCCAGGCCCCTCAACCTGTTAGTGGCAAATCAGGCAGGGGTAGTAGCCCCTGGGATAGCGCCATCTAGGGGTTACATTTGGATTTATCAGTTGGGGCAAGAAACAATGGTAGTCTAAATGACAATATTGATTTGTCAGCATTCCTGACAAGATTGAAATAGTTGGGAAAAACATAAATGTGTATAAATGCACCTTAATATATATTGTTTAGGTGCTAATGTAAAACATATTTAAAGTTGAATATTTGTGATGACACTATAAGATTTATTATAAATCTGGGTATTCCTACATCGGGTGGGCACATTAATTTGTTATCATATTAATTAAGGTATGTACCTAAAAGCTGCTTAATTATTATTTAGATATGCTAAGACAGCTCTCAAGTTTTAAGCTTTAAGTATCCTACATTTAATGACACACATGAGTTTTTAATTCTTTGGACCCGGACCCTCTGGCCAACTACAGACTGATCTCAAACCTTCCCTTTATAGGTAAGGTGATTAAGAAAGTAGTGGTGGTACAGCTGGATGACCACTTGATCATCCATAACATCTACGAACCTCTCCAGCCTGGTTTTCGAAAGAGGCATAGTACTGAAACAGCACTGATTCGGGTGCTCAATGATCTCCTGATGGCAAGGGATTGGAGGAACCGTTCTATCTTGGTGCTCCTTGATCTCTCCTCAGCTTTTGACACTGTAGACCATGGGGTGCTGCTTGGACATCTGAGGTCCATCTGCAGACTGTCAGGCATGGTCCTTAGGTGGTTTACACCTTTCCTCACTGGCAGGAGTCAGAGAGTGGTATCTGGGATTTTTTCTTCTGACCCTTTCTCCCTGCCATGTGGGATCCCTCAGGGTTCAGTGCTGTCCCCCATGTTGTTTGCAGTGTATATGCTGCCTCTCGGAGACATTGTAAGATGGCATGGGCTGAGGTTTCACTGCTATGCTGATGATACCCAGCTCTACCTGTCTTTCGCCTCCAACCAGGATAGAGCTGTCTCGGTACTTAATACCTGCCTCGCTGAAATCCAGGACTGGATGAAGTCGAGCTGGTTAAAGTTGAAGGCCAGAAAGATGGAGGTGATGGTAGTGGACCAGGGTCGCCAGATAGAGTGGTTTCGGGCTGATCAGCCCTCTGGACTTTTTCTCAGGGGATCTCAGATCCTATCCTCTGAACAGGTGCGAAACCTGGGGGTAGTGCTTGATGATGGGCTGACTTTATGACCTCAGGTGTCAGCCGTCGTCAAGTCTTCCTTTTAACATCTTAATATCTGCAGGATTAAGCACCTGGTTCTGTCTGGGGACTTGCATACATTGGTCCATGCCTTTGTTACTTCACACCTTGATTATTGTAGCTCCCTGTACTTAGGACTTTCTGGGGTTGAAATCCGCCACCTGCAGCTCATGCAGAATGCAGCAGTACAATTGTTAACTGGGGCTTCTTGAGTATCCCATATTGCTCCCGTGCTGCGCGATTTGCACTGGCTGCCGATTAGGTGGCGGATCACCTTTAAAGTTGGTTTACTGACTTATAAAGCCCTACACAGACTGGGCCTTACTACTTGAAAGAGCTTCTTGTGCCTTAACATCCAGTGTGACAGTTGCATTCGGCTGACGAGGGGTTGCTAGAGATTCCGAGGGTGTTTCTGAAATCTTCTGGGGCCTGTGCATTCATGAACGTGGCCCCAACCCTTTGGAATTCTCTACCCCATCAACTTCGGGAGTGCATGACCATGGGGGGGTTTAAACAAGCATTGAAAACCTTTTTATGGAGTCTCGCTTATGATGGCTCCACATAACTCTGATCTCCTGTTATTTATTTTATTTATATGTTATTTATTCTATCATTATATTTATTGTTTTAATATGGCTGTTTTTATCTTTTTGTAAAGCGCCTTGATGGCCCAAAAGGCGCTTATACGAAATAACATTTATTATTATTATTATTATTACTATTATTAATTGTGTGGGGTATGTATAAGGACACTTGCTAGTATGACTACTAGAATCTGATGATGCCTAGAATTTACTAGGCAAAATATCATTCAGTGGCGATGGTCATACTGTAATGTTCTTTTATCTGTTGCTGCATTGGAGTATGTATTGCACATGGTTAAAGAAGAGAGGACAGGAAATGATTTCTAATTGGTAGCTGTGTATAAAGTTCCCATTTATGGAAATTATATCCATAAACCTAAATAATCTATATGGTACTGTACCTTGATAAAAGTGATGTGAAAAACTATATTTTGCATTGTTTTGTTTTTATGGGCGGCATTCTGTTACAGTTCTCTTCACAGAACCAGTGATCTGGAGTTTTGACTATGTCCTAGTTTGTGCACAGAACTCTAAGTATGGTTCTGATAGGGCAATAGCTCATGTTTAGCACTCTGCAGAATGATGTCCATAAAAAGAAAACAATTGAAAACACAGTTTTTCACATCAGTGTTTATTAAGGTACAGTTAAATATAGCTCATTTGGAGGCAACTCTTTCATTCTCTTACTGGGAACATTACTAACTGCTGCCCGTTAGCACAGATTTCCTTTCCCCTTTAAAATGGTTAAATATCTTTCCGTTGTGTGACCTTTTTAGGAGTGGGTGCTGTGCCCTTTTTCTCTCATTTGGCCCTATAAATAAGTTGCTCCATTGTCTGCTGTTCTTTCATTGTAACTATCCAGCTCTGAAAGGTGGGTAGTTTCTCCTGCTTCTACTCCCTCAGGATACCTAATCTGGCTGAATTTACTGTATTTAATAAAAATTGTTTATGCATCTTGTCCTTCTCCTCCCAATTCCCAAGGAACACCTGTCTAGCTGAAAGGCTTATTTAAGCAGGTCTTCCCAATAATGGTTTAAGGTGGTGCAGCTATACATCATGTGCAGCAAGTCTGCCAGCTGTTTAGTACATCTTGGGCACTTTCCATCACTCTGGGCAACAAATTGTTATATTCGAGCCGACATATAGTATGCCCTGTGGGTAGTCATAAAGTGTATATATTTAAATTTACTTTACTCTGCATAGTCTGTGTCCACCCCTCCTCAAGAATAGCCTTCCAGTCCTCCTCAGAAACAATCTCTCCAACTATGGGCTTGATTTTCAAAGCTTGGGGAATGATGTAAGGTGCCTGTATCAAGCACAAATGATACAAGTTGCACCTTGTATCACAAGATGCGGCTTTCCCAATTTTCGAACATGGTCTGTGACACAAAGGGGAGCTGCTGCACTAAAGTGGCACTGTGCCAGCCTTGCGACCTACATCAGGGTGTGTCAGGTCACAAGGGGGCTTGCACCATGGCAGGGCTGCAACATCCCTTTTCTGAGGATTTTGTAAGCCCTGCCATGAACACAGCAGGGGGCTTCACTTAGACCAGCCAGGAGGTGGTCTAAGTGCCCTGTGTCAATCTGGGACTGTGCTGCCAGTTGTGGGGGACCTGCCAGAAAGGGGCCAGGAACAGACAGAGCACAGGTGGGTTGCCCTAGGAGCCATTAGGAAGATGGAGCAGGTACAGCATTTATTGCCAAATTGCCATTTGCAGTGATATCTGTGCTTTTCTTCCATTTGTTTGTTCATCCTTTTTTCACCATAATAATACCTCTTACCTGGCCTCTTCTTATGTTGTTCCCTGCCCCATTTTTGTCCCCTATGCACCAATAGGTGCATGTCCTTATTGTTATCAATGACTATACACCAGCCAACTGGGTGTCCAGTGGGTGGGTTGCTATCTCTCCCACAGCTGCCGCAAGCCAGTCTGCAGCTTGTTGCATTCCCTTCTGGTGTGTCATTCCTTTGGTACAGCTGTCACCTAGCAGAAAACCAGGATGTTTTGCTCCGGGACCCTGATTATTCTAAAATTGAGTGCAGGATCCCTGGAACACCTGGAGTTTGCCAAAGGCTGAGATCGCTGCACATTGCAGGGATCTAAGTGCTGTTTGAAAACTGAGCCCCATATCTTCCCACTTTCTTCTATGGGAGTCAGTGTCACTGAGGACTAGTTGCACTAAAGTTTTATAAAGGTTAGATACTAAACCACTAGTATTTTCAGCCCTACCAGGGTAATCACAAGACTAGATGTGGGTTGCAAGGTGAAACTGGGTCCAAACTTTTCACCTATAAAATATTTTAGGAATCTTCTTAGGACCAACTCTCTCCTGTAACACATTGCACTTGTAACTAATGCTCCACACCTACCTTTCATGACTACCAAACTCTTTTTCCTTTACTGTCTGCAATCTCATGCTCCAGCCATGTCTACTCAATCTACTACCATGCAAAACTCTCTTTGTAATGAACAAATGTGTATCTGATTTATGTAACTGTGTTGTATCTATGTTTCTCTCCATACTGTATTTTATAAAGAATTGTATCTTTCTGCCTCTCTAAATATTGTATTTCAACATTGGCTCCTATGTAAATTAACCCGGGGCCACCTCTGAAAAAGGGACGTTGCCTCAGTGTACCTACCCGGTAAACAAAATCCAGTAAATAAATAAATAAAAATGAAATGTCTGAGCTGCAGGCATCTGAAAAAATGGGTTAGCGGAGGCTGTGATTCTGCTGTATACCCTCAAATGACATCAAAGTGCTCCCTTCATAAAGATCGCCCAACAGCTCAATGGGCCCTGTGCACTATGCCTATGTGTAACATATCTTAGGCGCATAGGCAATAGTACACGTGAATGCCACACAGCGAGGGTCCCTTGGCTGTCACTTGCAGTGTGTGGGCCAGATGCACACCGGGTCCCCATCCATGCAGGCAGCTACATGCCAGGGTGGTCCATGGGGGGGAGAGCATTGGGGATATGCCCACACTATGCATCATTCACAAAGGCACATAGTGTTGCACACGGGGGGGTGCAGGATATGACTGGGGGGACCTGCTACAACCATGATATGTGTCCAGCCCTGTGCACAATGAGCCCTGGCCCTGGTCCCGTAAGTCAGGGATGCTCCCCCTTCCCCCACTGCAGATCCCTGGCCCTGCTCCTGTAAGTCAGGTATTCTTCTCCCCACTGCAGATCCCTGGCCCCCATAAGTCAGGGATGCTCCCCCCACCGCAGATCCCTCGCCCCGGTCCTTACATCAGTGAAGTCCCCCCTCCACAACCAAAGCCCCAACCCAGCAGTCCCTGTGCAGTAGGCAAATGTCACAGATGTCCCCCCTGGCTCCAGCCAGCCCACTCAGTTGTGGATAGTGTTCCCCATGGCACCGACAGCACCCCCCATCCCAGTACCCTCACATCGGTGCCACAGACAGCAGACAGCGAGCAGCACATCCCTCCACACTCCACCTCAGTCACGCACAGCCTATTTATAGGCAACCTTCCATGAGAAATAGTGGGTCATGAGAAAACCAGGAAGGATGGAGAGGTCTCATACAAAAACTACAAGCTCAACTATTCCCCTAAATCAGCTCAGAATTATTTGCTTAGTAGAAGGAATTTAACATGGAAAAAAATCCATTTGTAAGAAACCATTTGATTGGGTGGACTGGGACCACCTCTAATGCACAATGAGGTGTATAGGCTTTTGACCTAAATATCTGAGCTGGATTAAAGCTAGCCAGGATGCAGTACAGCACTGTGCAATAAACAGCATGTCATAAAATACTGCATGACAAAAGGGTTTAATAACCTTTGAATTACATTGTTCCCTACAGCATTCTGCAGCACTCCGCAGTAAGACTGCAAAGACACTGGGTAGCATCCTGGCTGGCGCCACTGTATGTCATGGGGGAGGAGTCTCATCTGTGACAGAGACACAATGCCATTTGCAAATCCAGCTGTTAGAGGGTACAAATGAGGTTGGCACATGCTAATTGAGTAGACTGCCCCTGCAGCCAGGTATGGTGCAGCATTACTTCAGGTGCATGGCGCAGTGCCATGCTATTAGGTGGGCACCATGGTTTGTGAATATGCATCCTGCCCAGAAAGTTCTCCTTCTTCCCTAATCCACCCTTGCATACTAGGCTAGCTTATCTCTCCATTTGTGGTCAGATGGCCAGTACTTCTAGGTGCTTCAGTGCACCTCTTCCCACTCCCCTAGTAATACTGGTCAACTGCGGTCCTCTGACCCCTCCCACCAGCCCCCACAGTACCTTCCTGTCTGGTTGTCTAGCGGTGTGCTATCAATGCTTATCTCCTGACCTGCCCACTATGTCTGGTCACAGTAACTAGAGTGACACGAAGGAAGCTAGCCTGTGATGGGGCTTGTAATGGCTGGCATGCTGTTGTAAACATCTGTGTCGATCATTTGCATGGGGGACCTACCCCCATTCCTGAATTGTTGAAAAGATCTTCATGACCACTTGGAAAAGAGGGGTTTGCAACCCTCAGAGCACAGCTTTATGAGGTCAAAAAATCCCCAGTGGTACTAAGGTGTCACGCTAGCTAGTAAGTGCCACCTTGAGCAATGGAGAAGGGTGCACTTGATTTCATTACGAGAGCAGGTCACTGAGACTTCCTTCTTGATTATATCCCAGTAGCAGACAGCTGTGTAAGATGCAAGGTAAAGTTCACTACTGGTTCTACAGTATGTAAAGAAAGTTGAATATAGGGGAGGCTTAATAGCCTAGTGTTTTAAGTAAATTATGATGTACATTTTGCTAAGTAGTATGGCACTTTTTCAGTTTAGTTGACTTTTTCCATGTAGACCTCTTTTTACTTCAAGCAGTTACCTGACGAATAGTCTGTTACCAAACATTAATGACTGCTTTCGTACATAACAGCTCAAGGCAAAGGGAACAACCATTTATCATACTAACAATCTTGCCCTTATGTGTGATAACAGATGAGTCTTGAGAGGATTATTGCTATTATAAACCCATCTGTATTTCTAGCTGCTAGATTACAGCATTCAGTGAGTACGAAATTAAGCTTTTCTCATTGGGTGTTCTGAATGGATTTTTGAATGATTCCCATTTCCTGAAGGCTGCCAATGGCTCTAATGGTCATTCAAAGAGGGGATTATCTCTATAGGTTAATAATTATGCAATGGGATATCAAATCCTGAAACCAGATTGGCTGAGATCTTTCAGCCATGTCAAAGACCCAGCATATAGGCATGGTCTTTAAGCAGACCTTAGCAAAAGCTTTTTTTTTTATTAAATAGATCCATTCATCATTCTTGCTCCTGATGCCCGGGTACAGTTACTACAACTGCGCCACTTACTGACAGGTAGGAACTACTTTTTCAAAATGTACCTACACTATGCTCCTTTAAAAATCATTATACAAGGGAAGGTCAGTAGGCGCAGCGGTGGTACTACCACTCATGACGCTGCTGACCCTGGTTTTGGAACAAGCCTGAATTATCAGTAGCTGGCTGCAGTGAGAAGGCCTGAGCATCCCAGAGGATTCGTCCCTTTTCTGTGGAGGGAGGTCCATGCACTCTGCTGTGCTGCCACCACCCAGGTGATCACAGTGCAGGCTGGAGCTACAATGGGAGGGCGGGCACCTCCTTGACAGGGACGTGAAGCATGCTCAGTCTCCACCCATGAGGCATCTAGCAGAGGGAAAGAAAAACATGAAAAAATACTGCTTGGCTAAACAGTGTGAGGTGGCATTTCCTTTAAGGACCTGCACCACCTGATGGGCATTCCATCACGTCACCTGAGCTAAACTCCTCTCAGGATTAGGACACTTCAAGAGGCTCCACCACAAAGTGTAAACTGTAAGGCACTATAGTAATGGGTAGTAAGCCCCAGAAATGGCAAGTGACACGGCAAAGGTGGATGCTGGTGATGGAAGTCAGCTGCTCAGTATTGGACAATAAAGAATAGAAAATAAAAAAAAAAAAAATTATGTAGTGAAAATATTTAGAAATGTGTTCAATTTTTTTTAGTTACAAAAAAGTATCTGATGCATAACAGCAATAATACATGTCAGGGTGTGGGATATTGCCACTGCTCAAGTGCATTAGGCAGTTCAATGTGCCTAATGCCTTTCTATTAGAAAATATCTATAACACTCCAAGGTGTGGGATATTGTGGGATATCACCACTTCCAGACTGAATCAGGCACAAGGCTATGCCTCATGCTGGACAACTAGTGCTGGGTAAAGTTGGGAAACCTCCCTTAATGAAAAAAATGTGCAGTTTCCTGACTTTGCATACCACAAAGTGCCATTTTGCATAGTTCTTCACCTACAGAAGTTCCACTTTGCTGGGCAAAGACATCATATAGTCGTACTCTACCAGCTAAGTGCCACGTCACATAGTACCAGTAAAGTACCAAAACATAAGTTTTATTTTACAATATAATGCCTCTAAAAAACCTAAAAAAACAGTCCTGCTCGCTGCACTTTAAAGGCAGGGTAAAATATCAGACCTGTCTACTAGCCAAAAAAAAACTGTCTAGGTTTAACCTCCGAGCTCTCCAGCACCTCCTCACCCCTGCGTCCAATCCCTACAGAACTCTGGGCAAGTCCAGGCAGTCATACCAGGTCCCATACTGCCGTACATCCCAGGAACAAAGGACCTTCATCTACCATGCCCCAACTGGCTTAATGGTTTCCCCTGGGACATTCTTGTTAAACCAAAGATTGGTCCATTTAAACGTAAGCTTCGCCAACACCTTGCTGCTCTTAGTGGCTATGATTGCACTCCATAGTACGACCTCCCGCTAGTTCACCAGTAGCAATCAGCACTTACACTCTGCTCACCCTTGACCTTGGCCTTGCCCTCCTCCCCACCAGCCTCATCCTCACCGTATCCTTTACTCACCTTGCCCTCCCCCCTCCATGCTTCTCTCACCCCCGCACCCTTCCTAACCCTGACAAAGCCCCCTGGCTGCTCATAGCTTAGTTACATGTATTAAATTCTATAACTGAAGCGTCACTCTCAAACTGACTGTTCTACTTTTAGTTCTCTATGTATCCTGCCATTTTTTGTCCTATCTTGTTATTATTGTATGTTACCTGTTTTGCTCAGATGTGGAATCTTTGTAAAAAAGCTTTCAGTTCAAAGGTGTTGTAATCTGAGTTCTCAATAAATAAATATATAAATAAAACCTTCTCCCCCACCCTCTGGTACCCTATTTCTCCTTTTTTTCCCCATCCATGACCATGTTACAGACCCCAATCATCCCCCACCCTCATAGCTCCCATACTCACTGCTCCCCTCTCCAGTCCTGGTGAAGTCAAAGTAAAAGCTGCACAACTGCACATAGTACTGGTGAATAGAACAGTAAAATCCCTTATCCCCAGCCCCCACCCTCATATAAGTTCCACTGTTCCAAGCCGGCCTGGTGGTGCTGAGGTTTGAGGCATTGGACACCACACCTTGCGCCACGGCGGCACCCCGAGTTCAGGAGAAAACTCAGGTCATCGGGGGTTGGCAGGGGAGGAAAGGATTGAGCATCCGGAGGACAGCTCTCCTTTCCTGGGAGGGAGAGGGGACATAGTTCTCGCCATCTGGTGAGCCCTAGTGGTGACTGGGGGTTGAGCAGCAGTCGGGTCCTGGCAAGCATAGGGGAATGGCCATGGTGGTGCTCCTGTGTGCATGAGTGGGAGCACTCATGCGTCATGCTAGAGTGCATTGCACTGCCAGGCCAATGGGGAGATACTAACAATAAAATCCCCCTCCCATTGGTAGGCAAAGCCGGGTCTAGGGCACCGGCACCATGTCCAGTTCCAGGCTTAGAAGCCCACTGGCTCTCCACCCATCTGTCTCCACCAGACACTATAGATAGAGTGCCGAGAGGAGTGGTGGTCCTTGCTCCAAGGGGATTCAGCTCTGGGGGGGGCCAGAGGCATGGTGATGAGGGCATGACTAGGAGTGACTGAAAGGCTTCAGGAGGACAGGATAAGCTGGCATCCAAATGACCACACTGGAGAGAGTCCAGTGAGGTAAGGGAGCAAAAATAAAGTCAACAAAAAAAGTTCCACTGTTCTATCCCAGCCAAACTGAGTAAGATATTACCACCACCTCCCTCCTTTCACCCCAGACAAGAAAAACAGATACTCCCTCCACCTCATCTGGGGTTTGTAGATAAATACTTTATTTTAATTTTTGGATATAGCCTTTAAGCTCAGAACTCATTTACGAGGGAGTACTGTAGAGAGTATGCATGCATGGTCCTGTTCATTATATGGCTGACAGTTTTGGTGGAGAGAGGGCTGTGGCATTTGTCCCTACACAGGACCATCCTGTAACCTAAAAAAACTCTACCAGTGAAGTTGGTGCCAGCTGGCAAAACTATTCAAAGTGTTAAACAGTGCAAAGTAGGCCACTTCCCACTAATTTTATTCAGACTTCTTTAAACCTGATTAGCTAAGAACCATTCCAAGATGTGGCGATATCTCACAAAGCACCAGTCTGGAAAACGTTCTAGTGAATGTTTATTTCATACCTGTATAATCTGTTTGATAATAGCAATAATATGGTCCAGTCAAGTCCAGAACATTTTTACAACAAACACTATTTTGCAGCAATTGGTGGAGACAGCTTCTGTTTGTTGATTTCCACTAGACAGCTTGGATTTCTGATGTTTGTGGACTCCATTTCTCACTTGCAAGAAGGGTTTTGGCAGCACCTTCTTGATCCAGCACAGTGTGTCATTTCATGTAGGTTGTCCTTGAATCCTACTATCATAGACCCTGGCTAACTGTGTATCTTTGACCAAACCTTCCTTTGCTTCAGTCTTCTAGGACCAAACTGAGAAGGAGCATAGAAACATAGACTTTGGTGGCAGATATGGACCGCTTGGCCCACCTAGTCTGCCCATTTCCCTACCTAGAGGATAAGCTGCAGATCCTATTTAACCAACAGCCGATTTCTTCCTACCCCTTGTAAAAATTGACTTATGTCTGTCCCATGCATTCTTGAATTCTCCCACAGTTTTAGACCCCATAACCTCTTCAGGAAGGCTGTTCCATGTGTCCACCACCCTCTCTGTGAAAAAATACTTCCTCACATTGCCCATGAGTCATCTCTCCTCTATCTTCAAATTGTGTCCTCTTGTTCTTGCACATCTCTTTTTCTGAAAGATGCTACCCTCTTGGACTTTGTTGATTCCACTGAGGTACTTAAACATCTCTATCATGTCCCCCCTCTCCCTCCTTTCCTCAAGGGTATACATATTAAGCTCCTTTAGCCTCTCCTCATATGGCTTCTCTTACAGACCCTGCACCATTTTAGTTGCCCTCCTCTGAACTGCCTCCATCCTGTCTATGTCCTTGAGGAGATGGGGTCTCTAGAACTGGACACAGTACTCCAGATGGGGTCTCACTAACTGTCTGTACAGGGGGATAACAACTTCCTGTTTTCTGCTGGTGATGCCTCTCCCTATATATCCCAGTATACCCCCAGCCCTCCTTACTGTCTTCTTACATTGCTTGCTTACCTTTAGGTCATCTGATATGATTACTCCCAGGTCCCTTTCCATTCTTGTTGTTGTTGCTACTCCCCCCCATTGTGTAATCTTCCCCTGGGTTTTTGTTTCCCAGGTGCATTACTTCGCACTTCTTTGCATTGAATCCAAGCTGCCATACTTCTGAACATTCCTCCAACCTTGCCAAGTCCCTTCTCATCCTTTCCACCCCCACCGTGTATCAACCCTGTTGCAGATCTTTGTGTCATCTGCAAAGAGGCATACTTTTTCTTTCAGTCCTTCTGCAATGTCACTTATAAAGACACTAAAATGGAGCAGACCCAGTACTGAACCCTGCAGTACCCCATTAGCAACCCCCCTTTCTTCAGAGTGGACTCCGTTTACTATTACCCCCTTTCTTTGGAGAGGACTTCATTTAGTATTACCTCCTTTTTTCCGAGTGAACTCCGTTTGCTATTACTTACCTTCTGACTGCTTGTTCCTCTCTGGCTCCCCCCACAAAGGGCAGGGTCAACACCATGAGCCTTGCCCCCAGCAAAGTTCAAGCTCAGTTCAAAAATGAGGTGGGACAGTCAGCAGTTTGGGGTATGCCAATCAGGAGCAGCATCATTCTGCAGGCTGGAGGGGCTTTCATTTCATTTCTCCCTGCCCTTGTGATGCTGTCCAGTAATGATCTGTGTGATGCACACACCGGAAGTCCCTCATGCGTCCATCTCCGTTGGCATCTCCCCCTCCCTGATTTGTAGCCCTTGCCTGCACTACTACCTGTAGTCACCCAGGTGGCAGTCATGAGGTGGCAGCTACAAGCCTTCTTCCCTGGAAGAAGCGAACATCCTCAGGGGTGCTTTATCCCCCAGCCCCTGATGACTGAATTTCGTTCTCAGTCTCGGGTCACTGGTGATGCAAGCAGTTACACTACTGCTACAATGACAGGCCATCTGGCATGAAGATTTTTAAAATCAAGCAAGAAAAAGACCTGAGAGTACTGATCAGCAGCAACTTTAGGTGGGGAGTAGCAACGTGAGGCAGAAGCAAGCAAGACAAGCAAAATTATGACATGCATTGGGAGATGCATCGTAAGTAGATCTAGATATGTTATAATGCCCTTATACTGACCCTTGGTCTGGCCCCATCTGAAGTACAGCATGCAGTTCTGGTCCCTACATTGGAAGAAGGATATTGAAATGATATGGCACACAAGAAAAGGTTATGGTCAAAATAGTGTTGTCAAAATAGCATGGTGAGAAACTGCGCATTCATAATAGTGGGAAGCAAATAAGCATGAGAAAACAAACAGACTCCATGGGCGATGCAAGTCAGGAGGTGAGAACATTGGTGGGGCACAGGCAGAGTGGTCTATAGTTTTCTAAGGGGGGCTACACCCCCTGCACCCCCTCAAATATATATAACCAACCTCAGGGATGGCAACTTGGGGGGGGGGGGAGTCAGGGGTGTGTGTGAGGACAACAAAACCATGCAAGAAAAGAAAAAAAAAAGAGTCTGAAGTGGGTATTGAACCCAGGCCAACAGGCTGTAGGAACCTAACCTGCAGCATGTGACTGTAACCACTATGCTACAGCAGCAGGCTGGTCAGACTACCCACACTTGCTGAGTTCTACAGTCGTCCACTTCAGTGGCAACACCTACAGCTGTAGTTCTGTGATGTGTGGCGTTATTAAGATTGCTCAGATTTTTACTGCGCTATTATCCCTGCACAATACTGACCAGATACTCAGAAGAAAGTGACCAGTTTTGTTCATGGTTTGGAGAATATGGCCTGCGAGGACCAAATGGCAACACCGGTTCAGTTTTTTTTTTTTTGTTTGTTTATGAAAAGGGGAAGACTCAGGGGAGGCATGGTTATCGAACTCAAGTATCTAAGAGGGACAGCATCATCAGACCAAGTGCAGGTCTTCAAGATGCACAGGGATGAAAGGACAAGGGGGCACTCAATAGCACTGAAGGGAGGAAGATTCAAAGGAAACATCTGAAAGAACTGCGTCACAGACAAAGTGGTGAACAGATGGAATAGACTGTCAGAGCATGTGATGTGATGTGAGTGATGGATGCCTGGAACAGCCTCCCAGCGGAGGTGGTGGGGGCCAAAACTGTAACGGATTTCAAGAATACATGGGATAGGCATAAGTGGTTAGAAAAGTGAGGGTAAAGCCGAAGATCAAGCAGGGTCTGCAGTGATTCATTAGGTAGGAAAAATAGGCAGACTAGGTGGACCAAGCAGTCCTTATCTGCCATCAAATTCTATGTTTCTGTATGCATAACCCCCTTGCAAATGGGGGTTCCTGACAAGCTTTCTTGGAGCTCGTTTCCATGCTCCATGCTTGGATGGTGATCGGCATAAAGCCGTTTGAATGGGTAGTCTGTGAGCGTTTTAAAAAACCTCTGTAAGCTGTCTCTTTAAGGGCTGCCCATTGCAGCTGTAAGTAATTGAAATGGAGGGGGGGGGGCTGTGGGGTTGTATGCCCAAGTCCCGCCCGGGACACTGAAAAAATTACTCCTTTCTGCCATCGCTAGTGGTGCAGAGGGAGTTCTGCTGGAAGCTGTAATTGCTTGCTGAACATAACGTAAAATAATAATGGTAATGCAGCTGTTCTAACCTGCCTTCTTTTGCAGCAAAGACTGTGTCGACTGTCTCTCCCATGTTGGTCCAGAACTGCTGAATGGGACCAATCAGTACCTTGGGACCTTACAGGGCTGACTGACCAATGGGGGAACCACTTATAATTTGGGGAAAGGCATTATGGACTATGGCGCTTTTTTTTTGCACCACTGAGAGCAGGAGAAGCTGACTGGCAAGTGCCACCAGCCAATGGGAGTGGGTAGCGCCCGATCCGAAGGAAGAGCCCCTTGCTGCTGGAGCCAGATGCGTTGTGGCTGAGGAGAAGAGAGGAGCTTTGTGCTTCTGCGCTGTGTGAGTGTTCACGCGGGAAGAGCGTGAAGGCCTAGGTGGCCGTTTTTGCCCTTTCAAGCAATTCGGACTAAATCCACCGGCGTGTGGTCAGAGGAGGCTGGTGCCAGCCCAGCTACCTACCAGGCTCAACCTGAGAGGACTGGAGAGGATTGCTTAGTCGCGCTCGGTCCGCCTGTAATGTTGAAGCTGCCATTTGCTGTCTGAGTTCTTCTGCAAGTTTGTGAAGGTTTGAAGGCAGATGCCTGGTATGGTACCCCTCTGTTGTGTGCCATATAAATGTGTGAGAAGGCTGGTGAAGTTCAGGCTCCATCCTGGCAGCGTTGAAGGAATCGTTATTTGCTGGGGTTGTGAGTACTGATTCAGGGTAGCTCCCTGCAGAGTGTGTACACAGTGGTTTCCAGTGCATTATTATACTGCTGACTGCCTAATTAAACTTTCCTCCTATTCTGACCTGCTCAGGACTGTAATGTTTATCTGTGTTAAGGGCCCCAACCAGCTGCCACGTTTGGACTAGCTGTTAGGGCTTGGGTACCCAGGGACAGTAAATCTTAGGGTTAGGCCTGTGCACAGAGCCCTAGGTAGATCATTATAGTATAAGCTAATTAACTTGATTCCCCTTGTTTCCTTTTATCCCCCTTTAATAAATCAGATTATCGTGTTGCAACTACATCCTGGGTGGTTTATGCATCCCTGGTGAACTGCTGCATAGTGACTGTGATATAACTGTACCTTACTTTACAGGGTCCCGGAGTGAGCTGAGAGATACTACCTGGGGGTAAGTGTACTGGTGAAAAGAATTGTTGGTATCCATGTGATGCCACTAGTGGGACAAAAAGGGGCTGCAGCAACCCAGAGGATCATGAACTGAGATGTCTCGATCAGATTAACCCCAGCCTCTGGGTGGAGGCACCATACGGATCGGGGCCCCTCACGCTGTCTCAGTGGAGGCAGGCAGGGATAGTAGCCTTAAGGGTAGCGCCCCCTAGGGGTTACAAATTGGAGGCACTGCTGGGATCAGTGTCCCCTAGTGGCCGAGTGGGGAAGCACATAAGAGATGGAAAACAATGGAAGGGGATATGTTGGGAAAAATTAAACTGGGACCCATCAAGACCATGGTACACAGACTGATGGGTTGGGGTGAAGCCGAAGAGCTAGACTCTCAGAAGATTGTATTATTGTTAGATGTGCCTTTGGGAACCCCAACTGCTGACATAATTTCTGCTGCAGAGCGAGTAAAATGTTTGGGTAAAGTGCAAGCAAAAGGGCGTATGGCTGATTTGCTTGACCAGACGCTGCAGGTGTTACTTCTATGCAGTGTGGCCATCGACCCTGAGAAGGTACCTCCTGTGATTTATCTGGAGGGCGCTTCACAGGGATGGAGGCTGATCCATATTCGAAGTGGGTCAGTCACTCCTGGGGGGTCTCCTAAAATGAACAGTTTTAAGGACAAACTGCTTAAGTTGTTGGCTGTGGAGGGGAGAACTACCCAGGAGCTGTTACAAGCCTTAGATTTATCCAGTGATGCTACCCCTCAGGGCTCCCCTGGCACCTCCCCTTGCCCGCCCAAGAGTTCTGTGCTGGCTTCCCTGCCTCTGGTAGTCCCACCCATACAGCTCGATTCCTACCGTAAGTTAAAACTTTTCTCTGGTACGGTGCCGGTGCCTCCAGGGGAGGATGACCTGGAGGCTTGGATGGACTATGCCACCCCTCTAGTTCAGGAATGGCAATGCTCTGAGGGGGAGAAAAGGAAGAGGCTGATGGAGAGTTTGTGGGGTCCTGTTTTAGAAGCCATTAGATTCTTCCGGGCCACCAGTCCGGAAGCCACCGCTGCAGAGTATCTCTCTGCTTTAGAAGGGGTTTTCGGGAGTACTGAGACTGGTGAAGACTTATTATGGAAATTCAGGTCTGCTAAGCAGTGGAGAAATGAAAAACTGTCCGCTTTTGTTGCTAGAGTGGAGCAGGCCTTGCAGAAGGCCTATAGAAAAGGGTGAATCACTGCTGCAGCCCTGAATCAGGTTCAGTTAGAACATGTTTTAAAATCTGCCAGATTTTCTAGTGTAATACTGCTGAAACTTAAGTTACATGATCGGCGGGTCACCCCGCCTGAATATTGTCAATTAATGAGGGAAATTAGGGAGGTGGAGACTGATGAAGAGGGGTGGAAACCCTGTGTGGGGGCGGTAAACCCTAGTGGGACCCCTGAGTCCAACACCCCTGAGGAGACTGGCCTGTCCGGAGGGTCCGAGGGATCCCCAGAGTTTCCAGGTACTGTGGGAATGTGAGTTGTTTCCTCCAACCCCCACGTAGAGAGTGAGTTAAGGGCTGAGGTCAGGAATTTACGAGAACTGGGGAGGGACTTGAAGCAGTCTACTATGTACCCTATTAGGCCCGGGCCCCTGAGTCTTGCAGAAACCTGAGCCCCAGCCAAAGAGAGCCCTCTCACCCCTCTCAGAGCCCCCCACAGATAAGGTGCCCCCCACAGAATAGTGACCTCCGGGATCCCAAGTTCTGTTACCGTTGCTGGGAAGATGGGCATTTCCAACCCGAGTGCCAGAGGCCCGAGAATTTAAGGAAAGTTAACAACAGACTGATCGCCCGACATTGCCAGGCCCAGTCTCAGGCTCCAAGGAAAAGTTTTGTGACTCAGGCCCATGCCCAGGTGACTAGCAATGCTGTGGCCTCCAACTGGTCTGATGTGGTCAGGCCTTCAATGGAGACCCCGGTGCGGGTAAATGGAATTCCCACTTGAGCTGTATTGGACAGTGGCTCTCAGGTAACCATCATGTTTCAGGACTGGTACCAGGTACACTTACCTGAGGTGCCCCTGCAACCTTTGAATGGTCTACATGTGTGGGGGTTGAGCGACAAGGCCTATCCGTATTTGGGGTACATCCGAGTCTGGTTATCTTTTCCTGCAACTGTGGCTGGAATGGATGAGCAGGTGGAAACCCTAGTTTTACTTTGCCCACCCACTGGACTGTATGATGGGGTGCCTTTGTTGATTGGGACGAATGCGCATATGTTCAGACGATTGGCCCAATTGTGTTCAGAAAGACAAGCATTCCAGACTGGGCGAGCTTCAAGCATACCTGCTGTGATTCAACAGGCAAGTGCCACTCAGAAGCAGGTTAGTCCAGAGGAACCTGAAGACCCGGTTGGTGTGGTGTGGAAAAAGGATCCAGCCCTGGTGATACTTGCCCCGAATGCCCAATGTGTCTTGCATGGAGAAGTACGACTGAAAACCAATGTTAAGAATAAGTTGTTGATGTTGGATGCGCCTGTGGAGGGAAGATTACCTGAGGGGCTGTTGGTCAAACCCAGCATCTTGCCGGTTAGAGCTCATGCTTATGTTAAGAGGGTGATGGTTCAAGTGCATAATGTGTCCGACAGAGAGGTTCACATAAGAAGAGGGTGCACCTTGGCAAGCGTACATTGTGCGGATACTGCAGTACTGCCAAACCGAAAGGGTTCCAGGGTAGACGATAGAGTTGCTCCTGATTTGTTTGACTTCGGTGACTCCCCGCTGCCAGTTGAGTGGAAACAAAGGGTCAGTGAGAGGCTTTCCAAGAGAGACCAGGTTTTCTCCCTGAAAGAGTGGGATGTGGGATGTGTACAAGGGGCTGAGCATCACATTCGGCTGCATGATGAAAGGCCTTTCCGAGAGAGAGATCCCGGGGCCTGGCCACCGCTGATATAGATGATGTAAGGCGGCATCTGCAAGAAATGTTGGCTGCTGGTGTAATACAAAAGTCCAGGACCCCCTATGCCTCCCCCATAGTAGTAGTAAGGAAGAAGAATGGGGCAGTTCGGAAGTGTGTAGACTATCGCACTTTGAATCGGCGGACCATTCCGGACCAGTATACCATGCCACGCATACAGGATGCATTGGATTGTTTAAATGGTAGCAAGTGGTTCTCTGTGTTAGACCTTCACAGTGGATACTACCAGATCTCGATGGCCCCAGATGACCGGGAGAAGACTGCATTCATTTGCCCCCTTGGCTTCTATGAGTTTGTCCGGATGCCTCAAGGGATCTCGGGTGCCCCAGCCACTTTTCAGCACTTGATGGAACGGGCTGTGGGGGACATGAATCTACTCGAATGTCTGGTCTATTTAGATGATGTTATAGTGTTTGGCCGATCGTTGGAAGAACACGAGCAACGATTGTTCAAGGTCTTGGATCGGTTGGAGGATTTCGGCCTCAAGCTGTCTATCGACAAGTGTCAATTCTTCCAGACTTCTGTAAAATATGTGGGCCACATAGTGTCCACTGAGGGCATAGAGACTGACCCTAGCAAAGTGGCGACTCTGACCACTTGGCCTCAGCCCAGGAATTTGAAAGAGCTGCAACGATTCCTGGGGTTTTGTGGATACTATAGGTGGTTTTTTAAGGACTATTCTCGAGTGATTCGCCCCCTCCTCAACCTCACTCAGGGTATCCACCACGCACAAAAGTATAAGAAGGCTTTGCGCTTGGAGACAGAAAAGAAGTATTCGGATGAATGATGTGTTTGGAGATCGTTGGACTGCTGAGTGTGAGGAAGCCTTTTATGACATCATATATCAACTTACTCATGCCCCAGTGTTGGCCTATGCTGATCTGGCCAAGCCATACATTCTTCATACTGATGCCAGTCTACAAGGGTTGGGGGCTGTGTTATACCAGGAGCACCCTAATGGTCTGAGACCTGTAGCATTTGCCAGCAGAAGCCTGACTCCTTCAGAAAAAAATTATCCAGTGCACAAACTAGAGTTCCTGGCTCTGAATTGGGCCATTGTTGATCAGTTTCATGACTATTTGTATGGTGCCAAGATATTGGTAAAGACTGATAACAATCCTCTGACGTATGTACAGACCTCTGCCAAGTTGGATGCCACCGGCCATAGGTGGCTCTCCGCCTTGGCCACCTATGACTATGCTATTGAGTACAGGGCGGGCCTAAACCATATAGATGCGGATGCTCTCGCTCGGAGGCCTATGCCACAAACTGATTGGGTCAGGTTGTCCGAACCTGACATAAGAGCCCTCTGTCAGAAATTTGACAAAGAGGAACAGGTGTCTCCTGACGGGGTGGACTGTATGGTGGAATGGTTGGGACCATCCGAAAATTGCATACCTGCTGCCTACTGTAATTTCGCTGCATTAGACACTAGCTCACTGCCCCAATTCAACAATGCTAGTCTCCAACAGGCTCAATCCTGTGATCTTATGATAAAAACGGCTGTGGAGGCTTTGCAGGCCGGGAGGGACGTGTCCAAGTTACGTTCCACTGATCTAAGGACTGCCTTGTTGTGTAAAGAAGGGCCCAAATTGAAGCTGATTAACCAACTGCTATACAGAGAGGCTGTGAATAAGGAAGGTCGGGTAGACAAACAACAACTGGTGCTGCCCTCAGCTCTTAGAGAACTGGTCTTAAGGTCCCTGCATAATCAAATGGGGCATCTCGGCATAGACCGAACACTTGATCTAGTACGGGCTCGATTTTACTGGCTGAAAATGAGTACAGATGTAGAGCAATATGTCAAGACATGTAGCCGCTGTTTACAAAGAAAAGCTCTACCCCAGAGAGCTGACCCCCTGGTCAACATTACCACTAGTGCCCCTATGGAACTGGTCTGTATTGATTTCTTGAGTCTGGAAGCCAATTTGAAAAGTGTCAGTAACATATTAGTGGTCACTGATCATTTTACCCGGTATGCACAGGCCTTCCCGACTAAAGATCAGAGAGCAACCACGGTGGCTAAGATACTTGTTGAAAACTTTTTCGTCCACTATGGGGCCCCACAGCGGATCCATTCCGACCAGGGAAGGGATTTTGAGAGCCGTTTGATTAAAGAGATGCTGTCTTTGTGGGGGGTGCCAAAGTCAAGAACCACCCCCTACCATCCTCAGGGAGATCCTCAGCCTGAAAGGTTCAACCGTACCTTGCTTGACATGTTGGGCACCTTACAACCAAAAGACAAACCGAGATGGAGCCAACCAATTAGCACTCTAGTTCACGCTTATAATTGTACGAAAAGTGACGCCACAGGATTTTCTCTGTACCGACTGATGTTTGGGAGAGAGGCTAGACTGCCAGTGGATGTGTGTTTTGGGGTTTCCCCTGATGGGGTGCAAGCTGAGAACCATTTACAGTATGTGCAAAAATTGAAGGCCCAATTGAACCATGCCTATCAACTGGCCCAGACCATGGCTGCTAAACGGAACCTGGCCAAAAAAGAAAGATATGATAAGAAAGTGAAAGCAATGGAACTAAAAGAAGGGGATAGAGTGTTACTGAGAAATCTGGGACTGCATGGGAAACATAAAATTGCTGATAGATGGTATCACCTCCCCCACATTGTTGTAGGAAAATTGATAGATTTACCTGTATATAAAGTGCGGCCTGAAAACAATTCCAAAGATGTGAAAACTATACATAGAAACCATCTGCTGCCAATCGGGCAAATTCTGATTGAAGCTGAATCTCCCAATGCCCCCCCTTCCAGGCCAATCACTAGATCTGCTGCCAGGAAAAGCACCGGACCCATTGATTCTTCAATAGGCCCACCCAGAGGGCCTCGCCCACTGTCTGCAGAAGGAAATGATCAACCATTAGTGTCAGAAGACGAAGAAGATGATAGTGAATATTATCCCTCTTATGAACTAAGTCAGTTATTTTGGGGCAATCCCCTTGTTGACTCTGTAGATGAGGCTGGGCCTTTTGGACTGTCTGAGTCCCCAGTTTTGTCTCCGGAACCCATGTCTTCAGAGCTTGAATTGGGTAGCAGCAACACCCAGGGGGTGGGATCCTTGAGCATGGCTGAACTGCCTGGCCTGGCTGCATTACCTGACCTCTCAAAAGGAGAGAGAGTGAGATGGGGGAACAAGCAAGTGATATGCCAGACCAGGAAGAATATTTTGAATGCCCTGATGGTTCCTCAGCTGTACCTAGACAGCCCCCAGCTGGGCCCAGTGGGGTGGGTCCGGGGAAAGAAGGGCAGGCCCCAATAGTCCGATGAGTGCTGAGCCTGTTTCCTCCGTAGAGATTCTCGTTCCTAATGTTAAGGAGACCGAAGTGGAATCCGAGCCTGTTTCAAGGCGTTTTGACACCCCTAGGCGATCTAGCCGAGAAATAAGGCCGGTAATAAAGTTGAGTTATGAGTCTCTGGGTCAGCCGGTGGAACTGCCCTTAAATGTGGTCCACAAAGGGGTGTATGTGTCCCCGAGTTCCTTGCCTAAATTAGCCTTGGGGGATAACTCCAGGTTGTTAGTATTACCTTTTGAGTGTGGTGCCCCTGCTTTAGGTAACCCACCAGTAACTGAAAGGGAGGGGTCCCCCTAGTCCCGGTGTCATGAGCAGGAACTAATGACCTGATTTAAAAAAGGGGAACAAGAGTTTGTGTGTATAATGTTGTATAAACCATAGTAAGCTATAAATCTAATATTCATGTATGTAATGCAAAGTGTGATATAGTGTTAACTAAGATATTTGCCTTAAAGTAATTCAAGGGTAACTACTTGACGCGAGCGCCAAGTTTTTCCAGGCCAGGGAAGGTGTAACCCGCTTGCAAATCGGGGTTCCTGACAAGCTTTCTTGGAGCTCATTTTCCATGCTCCATGCCTGGATGGTGATCGGCATAAAGCCGTTTGAACGGGTAGCCTGTGAGCGTTTTAAAAAACCTCTGTAAGCTGTCTTTTTAAGGGCTGCCCGTTGCAGCTGTAAGTAATTGAAATGGAGGGGGGCTGCTGGGTTGTATGCCCGAGTCCTGCCCGGGACACTGAAAAAATGACTCCTTTCTGCCATCGCTAGTGGTGCAGAGGGAGTTCTGCTGGAAGCTGTAATTGTTTGCTGAACATAACGTAAAAATAACAATGGTAATGCAGCTGTTCTAACCTGCCTTCTTTTGCAGCAAAGACTGTGTCGACTGTCTCTCCCATGTTGGTCCAGAACTGCTGAATGGGACCAATCAGTGCCTTGGGACCTTACAGGGCTGACTGACCAATGGGGGAACCGCTTGTAATTTGGGGAAAGGCATTATGGACTATGGGGCTTTTTTTTGCACCACTGAGAGCAGGAGAAGCTGACTGGCAAGTGCCACCAGCCAATGGGAGCGGGTAGTGCCCGATCTGAAGGAAGAGCCCCTTGCTGCTGGAGCCAGATGCGTTGTGGCTGAGGAGAAGAGAGGAGCTTTGTGCTTCTGCGCTGTGTGAGTATTCGCGCGCGAAGCGCGTGAAGGCCCAGGGCAGCCGTTTTGCCCTTTCTGCCACCCGGACTAAATCCACCGGCGCAGGCTCAAGGAGGCTGATGCCAGCCCAGCTACCTACCAGGCTCAACCTGAGAGGACTGGAGAGGATTGCTGAGTCGCACTCAGTCCGCCTGTAATGTTGAAGCTGCCGTTTGCTGTCTGAGTTCTTCTGCAAGTTTGTGAAGGTTTGAAAGCAGCTGCCTGGTATGGTACCCCTCTGTTGTGTGCCATATAAATGTGTGAAAAGGCTGGTGAAGTTCAGGCTCCATCCTGGCAGCGTTGAAAGAATCGTTATTTGCTGGGGTTGTGAGTACTGATTCAGGATAGCTCCCTGCAGAGTGTGTACACAGTGGTTTCCAATGCATTATTGTACTGCTGACTGCCTAATTAAACTTTCCTCCTATTCTGACCTGCTCAGGACTGTAATGTTTATCTGTGTTAAGGGCCCCAACCAGCTGCCACGTTTGGACTAGCCGTTAGGGCTTGGGTACCCAGGGACAGTAAATCTTAGGGTTAGGCCTGTGCACAGAGCCCTAGGTAGATCATTATAGTATAAGCTAATTAACTTGATCCCCCCCCTTGTTTCCTTGTTATCCCCCCCTTTAATAAATCAGATTATCGTGTTGCAACTACATCCTGGCTGGTTTATGCATCTCTGGTGAACTGCTGCATAGTGACTGTGATATAACTGTACCTTACTTTACAGGGGTCCCCGGAGTGAGCTGAGAGATACTACCTGGGGGTAAGTGTACTGGTGAAAAGAATTGTTGGTATCCAGTGTAAGCCATTAGTGGGACAAAAAGGGGGTTGCAGTAACCCAGAGGGCTGTAACCGAGGCGGTCTCGACCGTATTAACCCCAACCTCTGGGTGGAGGCACCCGTCAATGGATCTGGGCCCCTCACCCTGTCTCAGTGGAGGCAGGCAGGGGTAGTAGCCTTAAGGGTAGCGCCCCCTAGGGGTTACATATGTTTCCATGATATCAGCTGATAATCTAAAAACCTTCAAGCAAAGACTAGAAAAATACTTTGAAGAAAATGGGGTGACAGCAGTGTCTGCCTACTTTGTCCTAGACAGGACAGGACTGAAAATGGCTTTTTTAGGCAGCATAGATGGGGGTTAGTTATAGTGAACCTTGTTTTAATTAATGTGTTTATTATTGACTGTAGTGTAAATCTGAGACCAGACAGAGTAGCCCACACTAAAGGACCGCATTAATGAAGTATGTCCTGCCCTGTAGTTTGGGGGAAGCGGGTGATCATTTTCTGTCTGGGGGCCTTAACTAGTTGATAACAGAGGTGGGACAGGGTCACATTTCTGACTGCATGTTATTTTTTTTTATTATGTATGCTCCTTGCTCCTGCGGCATTCACAATTGGGGGGAGCCCCAGCCCTGTCACCCCAGCATCCACCAACTGACGCATATGCTCCCAGGGTTTACCCCCCTGGTGGAGTGGCGGAGGGGGCCCTGCTCCACCATGACTGGATCCAGTATTGCGTGTGGCTGGCTGGGTGTGAGGCCTGCAAGCTCCCCCGTCATCCACTGGGAACTATTTTTCTTGGATTTTTCCTCTCCCCTTGGTGGCAACTTGTGCAATGACATCTGCAGCTGTGGTGTGCATGCTCCCATGTGCAACATCATTAAGCATCTGCGTCGCTCCCTGACCCTCGGGTTGCAGTGTCAGTGTGCCTGCCCCCAACCTCTGCTAGGGGCCTGGCAAGCACCAACTGCCAGAGCCCCCCCTCCCCAGAAGAGGAGAGCTTTCCACAGACCAGCCCAGTGGCGCTGAGGCTTGAGGCACTGGATGCCACACCTCGTGCCCGCCAGTGACCTGGGTTCGAGAACTAACTCAGGTCATCGGTGGGTCAGCAGGGGAGGATCAGGATCGAGCAGCCATAGACTGCTCTCCTGATCCTGGGGAGGGTTAAGGGAATCCACTGCACTGTAGTGGCCTCTGAGAATGCCCGGGGGCACTACCTGCCAGTGGACATCTGGGGGGAGCACAGCAGACATTGGCATGTAGTGCCCGGACGTCATTGCACATCCGTGCTCCCAGTGGGGCTAAAACTTGGTGGAAAAATGGCTGGGTGTGACCATGCAGCTTGATGGCCCCACTCTGCCTCACTGGGAGAACTGTCATGGAATCGACCTGGCGGGGTCCAGGGCTGGTCCAGCTGGGCAGGGTATGAGAAGGCCCTCCAGCAGGCTGGTGACTGTCATACCAGATCCCCCATCATGTGAATGAGCGTGGTGCTCTCCCGGTGGGTAGGGCCAGTGGCTGGATGCCCCTGGCAGTAGTCACTGCAGCCCAGAGAAATAGGGTTGTGATAAAAAAAAAAGGAGAGCTGTCCACTGGACACACAATCCTTCTCCACCCTGCCGACCTACACTCATTCCCGAACACGGATCGCCAGAATGGATTGAGGTGTGGCACCTAGTGCCTCAGCTCTCAGAATCACTGGGCCAGCTTGCATGTTAGTTTTGGCTTGTTATACTTACTCTTGCAGGTTGCTACCATAAGCAGAGTCTGCCTGTTCTCTTACAGACAAGGGCTGGAAAAGGATTTTTTGAGACAACATAGGAGGGAGTAAGTTGTGATGAACCTTGTTTGGTGTGTTTATTGTTGACTGTAGGGTAAATCAGAGATTAGCCACATTAGCCCACATTAAAGCGTCTTATAAAATGGTAAGAGAAAATCCTGCTTTCTGATTGGTTGTTATCTGTTCATCAGATCCTTTTGATGCACAGGTAATAACAAGTAATCAGAAGCAGGATTGTATTATCATATCATATCGTATCATATCATATCATATCATATCAAACACTTAAAACAGTTAAATATAATACTAGTAAATACAGACTAATAAATAACTCACTCTATTTATCAATTAAAACTGTCAGTTTTGACTTATTTTCAGCAAGACATTCCTAATTCTGAGGGAAAGCCTGCTTAAACAGGAAGATTTTAAGCTCCCATTTAAAAGCACCAAGCATGGTAATTACAAAAAAAATGAAATCTTTGTGCCATCAGAACATTCATTTTTTAAATGCCACCATTTTTCCTAGCCCACTGAACAAACTCTTTGAGCAGAAAACCTCACATAAAGCTCACAATGAGCCTTTTTTATAGAAAGTAGCAGCCCAGCACATGTCAGAGAGAAATATGAATTAAAAAATTTACTAAATGTGCGACTTCTCTCATAAAATGGCTACTGACCCCCATTGTCTCAACCAGTGATCATGTCGCATCATACCTGTTCCCATTGTCTGTAACACCAACTATAGTTAACATACTTATGTAATGATTTTTTTTTCAGTTTGATTTAATTGTTCCCAGCTTCACGCAAGCTTGTCGGTCAGCCCTGCTGTGTCATTAGTTAATGCTTACTAGTCGAAAGCTGCAATGTGTTTCTCTCAGTCTTGCCAAGAAAACAAGAGTGACTGAAAACCCTTGATAAAGCGTCAATGTGACGCGAAACATTGACATGGTTTGGGGGTGCTACCTCTGTGTTTTTCTATTTTGTTGATAAATAATTCCTTATCATATCCTACCAGTGGAGTCTTTTGATACAGATGGGCAGCCGGTATTTTCATTTTCAATTGTATGACTAAAAACCCTGCTTTACACATATTTGGCAATATTTTCTACTACCTTTTTTCCAGTAAACACCATCCCTACTGATTTTACAGTTACGGTGCTATTTACAGCAGTCCTTTTGAAATCACTACATTTTTTTTCTCTCAGTGAGCAGAAATACAAAAGTAAGCAGCCAACTATGCTCGCTCTCTCTCTGTATTGATGGTCGATCTCTCAACCTACACAACTCATGCTTAAAAAAAAAATAAGCAACTTCCCAGAATATTGATTTATTAATGGTGTTTACTTGCCAGAAACACTACATCTCACCAGAAGCATCTCCGATCTTGCATGTGTTATGATTATGCCCAACCCCACATTCTCCTCACGCTCTCTTACTCTCTTCTCTCTCTCTCTCTTTCTCTCCCCCCCCCCCCCCATCTACTGGCAAAAAACTCAGTTGGGTCACGCTAACACCGAAAAAGAAAAAAAAGCCTCCAAGATCCTGGTCCGACTCACAACAAAAAAAGAAAATCAAAAGGATGCAGTACTTTAGCTCCTTTACATAAAACTAAAGTAGTATGAGTGTTTGGGGAGGAGCATCCACTCCTTCAGCCTTTCAGAAAAACTACAAGTACAGATCCCAGGAAAGAACAAAAGTCCCCAAGCAAAAAAAAAACACTGTTTTGCAATAGGTGGAAGGACTATTTTACACTTAATTCAGCTACTTCTACCTATTTTCACATATCTATTTATTATATTTAAACTTTTGTTAACCAGGTAAGTGCAGTGAGCCAAGGCCCTTTTTCATGCATGACCCGGGACCATAAAATAACAACCAAGTTGTTACATAGTTTACAAAAAATTGATACAATCAATATAAAACAATATATCAGACATACAATAGGTACAACACTTAGACATATACTGTACTATTAACATAGACATAACATATCTAAATATATTTATTTCATCTTACAAATATATTTAAAAAAAGCTCATTTTATAAGTGCAATAAGACACTCTGGGGGTGTGCATTGAACAACTATTACTGTACTTCCAGGGGCTGAAGGAACTTGGCTGGCAGCCCTGTGCCTCAGTATGGCCCTGGGCGTCTGGTAATATCTGATCAATGCACACCCCGTCATGTCTTATTGCTACCATATTAAAGAACTGAGGCAGTATAGCACAGTGGTTTAAAGCTCTGAGCTGCAGATCTGGTGACATCCAGCAGACCAGACCTGGGTTTGAATCCCACAGCTTCCACTTGCATACTGTGTGACCCTGAGCAAGTCATTTGATTTCCCTGTGCTCCCAGGTTGCACCTGTAAAAAAGCTTTCAGCTTAGTATGCTGTTCCTGGTTAAACAACTTAAAAAAAAAAAAAACTGTATCGTGCCCTGTAGTTTGAGGGATGGGTGATAATTGTTTGGTCTGGGGCCTCAGCTAGTTGATAACTGGAGGTAGGACTTAGTCACATTTCTGACACCTGGTTGATTTTTGCTTGCCAGCAGGGCTAACCAGGAAGTTCTGACTTGATGATATTTGAGCACTCTCACAGTGTGTCTCCAGACTCATATCTCATTGTGGGAATGGCACAGAGCAAGAGTGGAGCATCTGCCTTACGAGTATTTGCAGAGCATCTGCATATAGTCCAATTGTTTAACCAGGAGAGACATACTAAGCTGAAAGCTTGTTTACAGGTGTGACCTGGGAGCACAGGGAAGTTAAGTGACTTGCTCAGGGTCACACAGTATGCAAGTGGGGGCTGTGGGATTCAAACCCAGGTCTCCAGAGTTGCAGCTCAGAGCCTTAAACCACTGTGCTACACTGCCTCCCACAGTCTGCAGTCTGCAGGAGACTCTGTGGGAGGGGGGACACCAGGCCAAGTTAAAGAGGTAACATATTACTGCTTACTGTCTATAACAGCTAGAGAGAAGGCAATGGCAGGTTTTAATCTTTAATACAAGTTGGAAAGGAGTAGTGCACACACAGAATAAGGTACTGTAGGTACAGGTAGAGGGGTTACAAAAGAGGAAAAACAAGAGACGCCCTATCTCGGTTAGGGTAAGAAATTAGTTTTAGGAAATTAAAAGGGAGAAGTAGGAATACAACTGGAGTAAGAAGGAGGCAGAACAGTGCAGAGAAATTTAAAGAGACACTAAGCAAAGGAAAGGAACGATTATGGAAGCAGTGCAGTATAATGGCTGTGGGGCCTCAGTCTTCTGGGATGCCTTCTGGAGATAGAGGTGCAGCCCTATTTGTACTCGCCTCTCTTGGTTGGAGGCCGAGGTTGCTGGACTCGGGGCTGACCTGGAAAAGGTAAAGAGGATCATCCACCACACCCAGGAGCCACCAAGTCTGCCACCACTCCCTCAAAGGATGTCTATGCAGAGACACAGTGAATGGACCCTGGTGGGCTTCAGGAGGTTGGGGTGGTGGAAAGAGTGCATGATCCTCAGTCTATGCCACTGTAGAATTCCTTCATGTTCTGAAGTGACAAGGCAGCCAAGACCTGGCATCTGTTGCAGTGTGAAGGGAGGAAAGTGGGTCCTCAGAAGTGGAGGCACCAAGGAAGGAGGAAGAGGCCCCAGACAAGGAGGAAGCAGCTGCTGGTGGGGGACTCTATTGTTAGGGGAATAGACTTAGGAACAGTGGGGGAGAAGGAATAGGGAGATGAAATGTTTCCCTGGTGCTTCGGCTTGGAGGGATGGACAGTGTATCCTGAGAATCACAAGGGCAGTAGTAGCTGGGAGGCAGCTAGACATCACTGTCCACCTAGGGGCAAGTGACTTGGCAATGGACAGGGTAGGGATAATGCAAGGTAATTTCAGGGAGTTGGGGAGGGGTCTTAAGCAGGTAGCATGTGCGGTGGCTTTTTCCAAAGTGTTATCTGTGTATAGCCAATGAGATTCAACAGTACTCTGTACCAGGGAATGTAATGATTGGTTGAAGGCATGGTGCATGGTGGAGGACTTTGGCTACATCGAGGACTGGGAGCCAGCCTGGGAGAATATGGGCCTCCATATGGGAAATGGCATGCATCCATCTGGGAAGTGGACCACAGTCCTTCTTTAGAGTTTTAAATGCTGTTTAAATGAGCATTTAAACTAGCCAGGGGGGAGAGAGCGAAACAGGAAAAAAGGGAGGCAACAACCCCCAGGTTGATGGACCAACAAGGAGGAAGGGCCCTAGGAGAGAAAACTCCCCTAGGCCAAGAGTGCAGAAAGGCAGAGATTGAGACATGACAAAATATAAGGGGAGTCAAATCCAGGTAAGTGAGGGTAAAGATTTGAAGGAGTCAAAAAATGGGGAACTAGAATGGTAGGAAGCAAAGTCAGTGGGAATTTCAAAGAAAAACGTGATCAGGAGAGGTAGGGGGAACATGGCAACAGATATTGGGGAAGAAAGGTGAGGAAAGCCATGTGTGCCAATGCAAGGAGTCTTGGAAACAACATTCCAGACCTGGAAGCCATCATGGCTGAGGCTGATATGGATTTTGTGACCACAATGGAGTTGTTTTGTACTGAGCACAAGGGGGAAATGGCAGTAACGGGATACTCTATGTTGAGGACAGACAGTGCAGGAGGGAGGGGATGTTGGATTGTTTCTTATGTATGAGAGCGACTCAAGACCATGGAGGTAGAGGGGCACCAGGAGGAAAAGAAAGGGCTGGAGGTGCTGTGGGTCGCCCTGGAGACTGGCACCTGGACTGTTATCAGTGCTGGGATAGTGTAGAGGCCTCCAGTACAGGGGGAGGAGTGAGATAAGGCACTAGGGAAGCCATCATCAAAATGGCAGGTAAGGGGGAGGTGCTGCTAGTTGGTGACTTCACTCTACTAAAATCTTGAGACAGAAACATATACATGCCCTTATACATGGCCTACGTTTGTCCACATTTGGATTTGTCCTCCCCAATATTGTGCCCCTTTTTGAAACAGGATATTTTACAATTGGAGAGAGTACTGAGACGCTATACTAAACTTGTGAGTGGATTTCACAATGTGCCATATGAATCTAGGCTGGATTCACTAAAAGTAATGTCCCTCACTACACGAAGGTTAAGAGGAGATCTTCTTTTTATGTTCAATATTAAGCAAGATCCGTACCTTTTAACTATATTAGGGCTGCTGGTGTTTAAAGATTCTGATCACAACCTCAGAGGTCACCCCCTTCAGCTTCAATATAGAAAATTCAATTTAAAGCAAAATAAATTTTTCTATGCCCTATGTGTTATTAAGCCCTGGAATGCCTTAACAATTGAGGTGATTACTAATAACTCTAAGTCTATATTTAAATTCCGATTAGACAAACTGATTCTTTCTAGTACTCCTCTTAGTTATTATTAGATTCAAGGAGCAATTATGGGCCTTGTGCCCCCTGGCTTCTATTCGTTCTTAGTATGACTCTTAGTATGAGAAGTGGAGCCTTCTAGCAGCAGCTTCCACAAGGAGCTGGGCAATTCTGAACTCCCTACAAGGGGCTTTTCTCAGGCACCTAGTCACAGAACCCACTATGGATGGGGAGTGCTGGACCTGATGCTTAAAAACAGAGACATCATTGCAGTCGTCACACTGCATAGTCTCCTAGGTACCAGTGATCACCGTACATCATGATTTAACATTAAAACAGGAACAAAGGCTAACTACATGAGGATGAGGGTCCTGACAATTAGGAGGTCTGAAGTTAAAGAAAAAGGGTACTGCCTCAGAAACTGCCTCAAGGGAGGAGGTTGCTAGGGAGGGGTGGAGGCACAGTGGGCAAAAATAAGGAAGGTTATAGCTAAGCAATTAGGCTGTGCACGAAGGAAGTGAGTAATAGCGGAAGGAAAAGGAGACCGATATGATTCTCTAAGGAAGGAAGTGGCAAAGGTGGTGAAGGAAAAAGGGATGGTTTTCACAAGGTATAAGGAAACAGAGGGGGGAGGACAGGGATGTATACTTAGTAAAGCATAGGGAAACAGCCAAAATTGTGAGGGGAGCAAAAGTGCAGAGGAAAGAATGGCCAATCGGGTCACTAAGAAGGATAAGACTTTCTTCAGATACGTAAGTGAGAAGAGGAAAGCATGGGGAGTGATAGTGAGACTTAGGAGGGCAAAGGGGAGACTGCAGAGAAGAGGAACAAGAAAAGAAACATCTCAAACAGTATTTTTACTCAGCCTTCAGGGTGAAGGAGGAAGGAATACCAGGGAGAACCAGAAAGAACCAGGAACAGGGGGAGAGGTGAGGCTGACACAAGTCCATTTTCAGAAGAAGGAGTCTAGAAGGGACTTGCAGCTCTGACTGTGGGCAAAGCTGTGGGACCAGACAGGATATAACCTTCTTCCTCAGGGTGAACAGTGACATCCCCAGAGGCTCCCGTTCTTCAGACTCTATTAAACTTCTTTTTAAATTCATTAATTTCCTTTTGTGGTAAGTAAATAGAGCCTCCTTTGCATTTTTCAGAGACTAAATCTCTACTGTGCCCAGTTTGTGCAGGCTGAACAAGGGCATCTTTCCTGCCAACTGACAAGGACCATTCAGTTCAGGAAGGTTTTAGCTGCCCCACTTATAGCCTTATTCAACAGCTCCCTGGAAACAGCAGTGGTTCTGGTGGACTGGAGAAGAGCTGATGTGGTCCCTCTACATAACAGCAGCAGCAGGGAAAGACTAGCAACCATAGACTGGTCAATCTCACATCAGTGGTGGGGAAATTAATGGAAATACTGCTAAAGGAAAAATGTGGAGTAGATTGAATCCACAGGGCTGCAAGAATACAGGCAGTGTGGATTCATTGGGGGTATGCCAAATAAATCTAATGGATCTCTTTGAGTGGGTGACAAGGTAAATAGATCAAGGTTGGGCAGTGGACATGGCCTATCTGGACTTCAACATGGACTTCAACACTGATTATTCATTTATTTATTTATTTGAAAATCGATAACTGGGAGAGGCACACTAAGCCAAGGCCCATTTCCAGTTATGAGGAATAGTGGAAGACAGACGCACAATACAGAGTAGTAAACCACTGAGAAACATTTGCTAGAAGAAGTACAAAATTAGAAATGAATACAAAAAGTTATAAGCCTGAAGAATAAAGAGAGGTGCAGGTCAGTAAGAGTGCCTAACAAGTACTGTACATATTCAGAAGTAGTAGCACTACTTGGTCAATAAGAACAATACTGACAACTGGCAGAGTGAGTTATTGCCTGACCACATAGAGGAGGAGAAACTGCAGTGGTGTGGAAGGTAATCCAAGGCAGGAGGGGGTACATAGCCAGTTGCTTACCAGGCACTGCTATGGAGGTATCAGGAGGGAGGGTAACAGGAACAGGTAGGGAAGGGTTGAAGTTTAAACCAGTTCCTGAGAGAGTTGGGGGTGGGAAGAGGTGGAGGGAGGAGGGGAACAGGTTCTTGAGTAAGAAAAGTCAATAGGAGAAAGCAAATTGCTCAGCAGAGGAGCAGAGCTGAGGAGCGGCAAAAGTGTGATGATCCTTGGAATGGAGGGAACGGGAGGCAAGGGGGGAGTTGGGAGAGGAGCGGTAAGAAGAAAGTGAACCAAATCAGTATTTGGATATGAAGAACATATGGTGAGACTGGTGACAAGCCATCAGATGGAGGATGGATAGGGATTAATACAGTGAACAATGGTGGGTGCAAGGTGTGGGGGGGGGGGTAGTTTGTAGCAAAAGAGCCAAAAGAGTAGCAGTGGGCAGAATGAGAAGCAATCTGGATAAACTGGCAAAATGGTCAGAAGAGTAGCAACTGGGGTTTAACGCAAAAGTGCAAGACCGTGCACATAGGGAAGAGAAACCCTGAAGCCACCTTATTTTTATTTTGTACTCACAGGGATTGCTACTGTTTGTTGCTAACATTTCATTGCTTTATTTTTCTAACATACTAACATACTAAAATGCCAGCAGAATAGGCCTAACGGTCTTTCGTGTCTGCTCATTTGGTCAGCCCCCACCCTGGGAGCTGACCTTGCTGCCCCCCTCGCCTTCTCTGGCTTCTCCCTTCCCAGTTCCGGATATTCTCGCTGCACTGGATTTTGCTTCCAGAACCCTTCCCTGTACCTGTCCCACCCTCTCTTGAACCCCTCTACCGTCTCTGCCTCCACCAGCCCCCTGGGCAGCGCATTCCATGGCTCCACCACCCTCTCAGTGAAGTAGCACCTCCTCCTTTCTCCCCTGAATCTTCCCCCCTCCAGCTTCCACCCATGCCCTCTAGTTGCCCCTCCTCCTTCCTTCAAAGGACCCTGACTGCTCCTCCCCTATTTACCCCCTACATGTACCTGAAGACCTCTATCATGTCCCCGGTCCCTTCTCTCTTCCAATGTGTACATATTTAGCTCTTTGAGCCTCTCCCCATAGGTCCTGTCCCCCAAGCCCCAAATAATTTTGGTTGCCCTCCTCTGGACCCTCTCCAGGAGTTTAATGCCCCTCTTTAAGTGTGGCCTCCAAAACTACACGCAGTACTCGAGGTGCGGCCTCACCAAGCAGTTATACCGAGGGAGTATCACTTCCCTTCTTTTGGAGGTGATCGCCCTAGCGATGCATCCAAGCATCCTATTGGCCTTGGCTGCTGCCCTCCTACAAGTCTCCGAGCTGTTCATCTTGACATCCACCACCACCCCCAGGTCCCTCTTAGCCATCGAGACTTGTAGTATCCCCCCTCAGGGTGTACACTTGGCCCGGGTTTCAGGCCCCCAGGTGCAGTACCTTGCATTTCCCTGCATTGAACCTCAGCTTCCACTTTCTAGACCATCTTTCCAGAGCCTCCAGGTCCCCCTGTAGGGGCACCTCCCTCCTTCCCATCCACCACCGCCCCAGTTTTGAGTCATCATAGAGACTCATCTCACTCCTGATACCTGTCCTTATGTCAGAGACGTAGGCGTTGAACAGGAGGGGCCCAAGGACTGATCCCTGTGGGACCCCACTAATGACCCTCCTTGGGGATGAGACTATCCCACCAACTATGACCCTTTGGGTCCGGTCCTGGAGCCAATTGTCTATCCATCTGATCATCTGGTTCTCCACCCCCATTTCTCCCAGCTTATCCAACAGGCCCTCATGAGGAACAGAGTCAAATGCCTTGCTGAAGTCTAGAAAGAGGACGTCCACTGGTCTACCCAGGTCCAAGGCACTCATCACCCAGTCATAGAACTCCACAAGGTTTGTCTGACACGATTTCCCTGGGTCAAATCCATGCTGTCTGTCGTCCAGGCACCCTGACTTTTCCAGGTCCTCCCCCTAGCCTCTCCTTGACAATGCCCTCCATCACTTTGCCCACCACCGATGTCAGGCTGACAGGCCTGTAGTTCCCTGCCACCTCCCCTTGGTTCTCTGATTCAAATTGTTGTTGCTGGTATACCTTCTTCTGCATTATTACAAGGTGTGCGTACAGGTATGTGCCAACAGATTACTGCTGTAATCTTCTGATTCAAATTGTCTTTTGCAGGGTATATCTTCTGTTACTGCTTTATTTTTCTCTGTAGCAAAGTGTTTCTTACAGGGCATATCTTCTCTGAAATTATTACAGGTGGTGCTTTCCAGGTTTTACAGTTTTATCTAACTTTCAGATAAGCTTTTAGGGTTACTGCATTTGTTGTTGACTGATTGTTTCAGCTCTTACCTCATTGTTCTTTCATCCGTGGTTTTTTTTTTGGGCAGGGGAAGGGCCCAGCCACCCACCCCCATCCCCAACAACCCCAGACTACACTCCTTTTATAGGGTACCACAGTTGTGACATTTCCTGTGGCAAAGCAGGAAGGGGCAGATCAGTGGGGCATCCACAAGGTGAGCTCATTTACAGGGGCACTAGTAATTTAACTTGTTATAACAAGTTATACAAAAACAAAACACAAAATCAAACCATTACTTGCATTTTCTTCCTTCTAATTACTCTAACCAGGTTATAAACCCAGCAACTTATCTGAAATGGATATCATTAACTGCAGGTACTGCGGAACACTTTTCAGAAGGACAGTGTTACAGGATTTAGGACACTGTCCTACATGCTGGGCCAATTGTTGATCTTAGGGCTCAGCTTCAGGCAGCATGGGCAGAGATTGCGTACCTCAAATTTCGTATTCAAGAGGAAATACATTATAAGAACCACCCGCCATTTCCCCAACATCCAATAGAAGAACCTCGACTGCAGAGGGTAGTTGGTCCAGGAGGTTGGCAGGTGGTTAGGAGGGGCAAATCGGGTGCCCCATCACTCTGTGCTCTCCAATATATTACCTCCAAAAACCATATAAACACTACAAACAGGTATCTGCCTCTATCTCTGAAATCAAACAAAGGGGCAGAGGATACTGCAGCACAGGAGCTAGCACAACAAAACTCACCCAAATCAGGAACCAAAACAAAAAAAGCAAAAAGGAAATCCAAAAAACTTCTGATCATAGGAGACTCCATGATTCGGGGAGTTGATACCCATCTCTAGCCAGGGGTAATGGTCAGATGTCTCCCAGGTATGTCAGCGTGGAGAGACACTGACCGCATTGCTAAAATTGTTCACAAAGCAGGAGAAAACATTGACGTCATGGTACACATAGGGACTAATGATCTCACCAGCCGGTCAGTTGTGGAGTCCAAGGAACACCTGACCAGGCTGGGTGACAAACTATCATCCATTTTGTCTTACATTTTCTCTGAGATCCTGCCAGTCTGGGAAAGGGGAGCAGATGGACGGAAGGTCAGAAAAGGGGAGATAGGGGAGCTAAACATGTGGCTCAAGGGCTGGTGCCAGGAAAAAGTACACAGATTTGTAGGGAACTGGCAACAGTTCAGGGAGCGAAAGTTCTTTAAATTTGATGGACTGCATCTGACTAAGGATGGAGTCAGTGCATTGGGGCAGAAGTTTGACGTCTTTGCAGAATATTTAAACTAGCAAAAGGGGAGAGGGGTGCAGCACCCCATATGTTGAATGGGAAGAACACCCCTTCCCCCTCAGCTAGAGGTCAAACAGGGATTCAGCATGTTTGCAGTTCATTTGCATCACCAAGTAAGAAAAGAGGTCCGTCTCCCCGTACGACGCACAGTGGAAATGCCAAACCTCCCCCAACAACTAACACACCAAAATCTGGCCAATGGAAAATCATGTACACAAATGCTCACAGCCTGGGAAATAAGATCCCAGACCTGCAGGCAATAATGTCAGAGGCTAAACTGGACATAGCAGCAATTAGTGAGACGTGGTTTACCAGTAACCACACTTGGGAGACTTCAGTACCTGGCTATGTACTGTTCAGAAGAGACCGAGGTGCAAAAAGGGTGGGGGTGGAGTGGCCCTGTATGTAAATGAAAATATCAAAGCTACAGAAATTCAGAATACACATAAGGAGCCAGAAGAACTGTGGGTCACCCTAGAAACAGGAAATGGGACAGCCATAAGAACTGGGGTTGTCTACAGGCCCCCAGACCAGGGGGAGGACATAGACACATTAATGTTAGAAGATATACAAAACATGACAGCTAAAGGGGAGGTTCTTTATAATGGGAGATTTCAACATGCTGGATACAGATTGGTCAATACCAGCAGGAACATCTGCCAGAACTAGACACATGGTGGATTCCCTGCAGGGGGTGGGCCTCAATCAACTGGTACAACAACCCACAAGATACAGGGCTATCCTAGATCTAGTACTGACTAACAGGGAAGGGATCACAGATCTCCAGGTAGAAGGTCACCTGGGGGCCAGTGACATGGTATGGTTCAATTTGGCCATTACATCTAAATCATCCCATTCCAAGGCAAAAATATGGGACTTCGGAGGAGCTGACTTTGATAAGATCGCCAACAGAGTTAAGCTAGCCCTGGCAAAAAGAAACACAGGTGAGGGGGTACAGGCAAAGTGGGCAAGCATTAAGGATGCAATACTTGAAGCAACATCCCATTGTGTTAGACAGAAAAGGAAGTGCAAAAGAAGAAGGAAACCACTTTGGTTCTCAAACACAGTAGAAGAAAAGGTCAGATCCAAAAGGCTGGCCGTCAGGAAAAATAAGGGAATACAGCGGGATGAAGATAGGGAGGCATACCAAACTGCCCTAAGGGAAGCAGGGAAGGCAGTAAGGTAGGCAAAGTCCCAAACTGAGGAAACACTAGCATGAACAGTGAAAGAAGGTGATAAGACTTTCTATAGATACATTAGTGAAAGTAGAAAGTCCAGAGGGGGTATTGCTAAGCTCAAAGGAGAAAAGGGGGCATGTGAGGAGGAACTTGTAAAAGCATCTATCCTAAATAGATACTTTTGCTCAGTATTTACTGAAGAGAAGGTAGGGCAGGGCCCACAGCTCAGCACCATGGACACGGGGGAGGAGGAGGGAGGTAAGCACTACTCCCTTCACAAAAGAAAGGGTCCTACAAGAGCTCGCTAAGCTCAGGGTGGACAAGGCAATGGGACCTGATGGCATACATCCCAAGGTACTTAAGGAGATAAGGATGGAACTAGCAGAGCCATTAGCAGAACTGTTTAGTGAGTCTCTGAGCACAGGAGAGGTCCCAGAAGACTGGAGAAGGACTTATGTGATCCTGCTCCACAAGAGTGGTAGCAGGGAGGAGGCAGGGAACTACAGCCCAGTCAGTCTTACCTCAGTAGTGGGCAAGATTATGGAGGCACTCATTAAGGAAAGGATAGTGCAACACCTGGAATCCATAGGGGCATAGGATCCAAGGCAGCATGGGTTTACAAAAGGAAGGTCCTGTCAAACTAATCTCATAGATTTCTTTGACTGGGTAACCAGAGTGGTGGACCAAGGGGGGAGCAGTTGATGTCGTCTACCTTGACTTCAGCAAAGCTTTTGACACTGTTCCACATAGAAGATTGATAAATAAGCTGGGTAGGCTCGGGGTGGGTCAGAAGTTGGTCAACTGGGTGGCAAACTGGTTGACGGGCAGAAAACAGAGAGTGGTGGTAAATGGTATACAGTCAGAAGAGATGCAAGTCACAAGTGGGGTACCTCAGGGATCAGTCCTGGGGCCAGTCCTCTTCAATATCTTCATTAGTGACATTGCAGATGGTAAGGCTTGCCTGTTTGCAGATGACACCAAGATCTGCAAAAGAATAGATGATCCAGATGGGGTGGGCAGAATGAGAAGAGATCTGGATAAACTAGCAAAATGGTCAGAAGAGTGGCAACTGGGATTTAATGCAAAGAAGAGCAAGATCATGCACATAGGGAAGAGAAACCCTGAAGCCACCTCTAGGCTGGGAGGGGAGTTGTTGGCAGTCACAAAGGAAGAAAGAGACTTGGGCATCTTCATCACAGATGACCTGAAATCATCCAAGCAGACCTCTAAAGCAGTAGGTAAGGCTAGGGGGATGTTAGGGTCTATTAGTAGGGGTATCACAAGTCATAAAAGGGAGGTAATAATCCTTCTTTACAAGACACTGGTTAGGCCCCATCTGGAGTACTGCATGCAGTACTGGAGGCCACACCTTTACAAGGACATTAATCAAATTGAGGCAGTCCAGAGAAGGGCAACCAAAATGACGCAGGGACTGCATCAGAAGACATATGAGAACAGATTAACGGAGCTCAACATGTATACCCTTGAGCAAAGGAGGGAGAGAGGTGATATGATCGAAACATTCAAACACCTTAAGGGCATTAACAAAGTGAAAGAGTCTAACATGTTTAAATATAAGAAAAATAGCAGGACAAAAGGACATAGCATGAGATTAGAGGGAGGCCGATTAAGGGGGAATGTGAGGAAATTCTTTTTCACAGAAAGAGTGGTGGATGCATGGAACGGCCTACCTCAGGAAGTGGTGGCTATGAATACAGTGCAGGGCTTTAAACGGGCATAAGGGAGCAATACAGATGAGTATGAATAGATAGGCCACTGACAGAGCAAAGGCCGATGGCACATTTATAAGGTAGAAAAAGAAATGGGCAGACTGGATGGGCCTTGTGGTCCTTATCTGCCATCAGCCTCTATGTTTCTATGTTATAGGTTGGGAGGGGAGTTGCTGGCAATCACAAGGAAAGAAAAAGACTTGGGCATCATCATCACAGATGACCTGAAATCATCCAAGCAGACTACTGAAGCAGTATGTAAGGCTAGGGGAATGTTGTGGTGTATTAGTAGGGATATCACAAGTCGCAAGTGGCAAGTAATAATCCCTCTTTACAAGACACTAGTTAGGCTCCATCTGGAGTACTGCGCGCAGTACTGGAGGCCGCACCTGCACAAGGACATTAACAAAATGGAGGCAGTCCAGAGAAGGGCAACCAAAATGGTGCAGGGACTGCATCAGAAAACATATGAGGACAGATTAACAGAGCTCAATATGTATACCCTAGAGCAAACTAGGGGGAGAGAGGTGATATGATTGAAATATTCAAACATCTTAAGGGCATTAACAAAGTGAAAGAGTCTAACATGTTTCAATATAAGAAAAATAGCAGGACAAGAGGACGCAGCATGAGACTAGAGGGAGGCCAATTAAGGGGTAATCTGAGAAAGTTCTTTTTCACAGAAAGGGTGGTGGATGCATGGAATGGCCTACCTCAGGAAGTGGTGGATATGAATACAGTGCAAGGCTTCAAACAGGCACGGGTTAGGCAGAAGGGAGCAATACAGATGAGTATGTATAGATAGGCCATTGACAGAGTAAAGGCCGGTGGCACATTCATAAAGTAGATACAATGGGCAGACTGGATGGGCCTTGTGACCCTTATCTGACGTCAACTTCTATGTTTCTATGTTTAAGTGGGTATACAGCCTGACAATGGAAGTGTAAAGGACAGTGCCATAGACCACATCTGCATGGTCGGAGACAGGGAACACCATTCTAGTAACAAGCTTCCCATAAACATGGGGTGATACGCAGTCTTTGTTGTGGTAGGGTGGCTGTAGTTCACTCCCAAAACAAAAGGTCCTTCTGTAGTTCAGTCTCTCAGTTGGAGAATGCCACTGGGGTGAATAAGTGACCGGAGGATGCCAGAACAGCCTGAGTAGTGTTGCCAGGGGGGTTTTACTTAGGCTGAGTTCTGTATTGTTATTTGTGCTACATTAATGTAAATGTGCTGACTGACCATGGGAGATGGGCAGAGGCATCAGAGGGCTGGAGGTCAGCGGTCACATTCTGGCACCATTGGGGGTCCCAGCAGACCATGTGACAACAGCCTGACAATAGGGCAGCTGTAGTTCACTCCTGGAACAAAAGGCCCTGTTATAGTTTGATTGCTCAGTTGGAGAATGCCATTAGGCAGGAAGGAGCTACTGGAGCATGTTAGCTCAGGCTGAGTAGTGCTGACAGGGTTTTTTTTACTTGGGCTAAGTCCTCTACTGTTATTTGTGCTACATTAATGTAAATGTGCTAATTCGTGACTGCTGAGGCTGTGTTTAAGAGCTGAGCAGAGGGAGGAGGCACCAGAGGGTGGGCTGAGGGTGGTACGTCAGCGGCCACATTCTGGCATAATTGAAGGTCTCAGAGGACCACGTGACTACAGACTGCCAATAGGGCAGCTGTAGCCCCTACATAATACTCAGAGGTCCAAGCAACTCCCGATGTAAGTAAGCATGAAGCATGAGTGCCACAAAGCAGGAGTGTGGTGTTTGACTCAGTGATGTCTGACAGCATCTGCGTTGAATCTTCAGGAAAGATCACAGGCCACAGACCACGCTGATCGCATGAGGAGAGGTAAGAGGAAAAGGGGGTTGGTGGTAAACTGCAAGAGGTTGAAGGTACATTGTAGGGGGTTGGTAGGGGATTGCAGGCAATCTCTATCTGGTGTCAGCTTGCATTTGAAGTGAGCAGCATAGAAGGTACACTGTAGGAGGTTGGGAGTACACTGTAGGGGATTGAAGGGGATTGCAGCTGTTCCCTATTTACGGTCAGCTTATATCTGTACTAAGTTTCAAGGAAGCAGGAAGATTTAGGGGAATCAAGGGGAATTTGGGGACTGCTGTAATCCTCCCATATCAGGTCACATACAGGGTCATGTAACTGGTGGCTAGAAGAAGCCGGGAGGATGTGGGGGAATAGGAGCATTTACAGGAGTCAGTATAGTGGGAGGACATTGACAAGCTGTAATAGCTGTGGAGCAGTGGTCTTCATTGGGATGACATGGAGTGCAGAGGGCTGTACTATGTGCAAGAACCTGGAGCAGCTTAGGGCAGAAGCAAGGCTGTTCAGATGGGAGCTGTGGAGGATGGTGTGGAGAGGCAGAGAAGCAGAACACTAGAGAGAAAGGCAAATGAGGGGGTGTCGGGGGGGCATCAGGCAGACAAAAGGCACAGGAACAAACACCCAGTACCCAAGGGTATCTCTTCCTCAGAGGGCCAGGGGCCCAGGCTGCAGGAATAATAAGTGGTGGAGGAAGGGGTGGGGGTGTGAAGGTAGCAGCAGGAGTGGGAACTCCTGAAGGGGTGCCTTTAACAAATAGATTTGCACCAGTGGCTGGTGGGGGGGGGCAGCAGCAGGTGTGGTAGGAGATCAGGTTAAGCCAGAGTCAAGGGTAGAAGGACAGGGAGGGGATAGGAGAACAGTCAAGGTGGGCAGGGAAAAAGAAGCAGATATAGTGGAGCAGAGGATGGAAGGAGGGAAAGAAAAGGGTAGAAAGAGAGGGGGGGAAGTGGAAGCAAACATGTATAGACAAAAAGGGAAGGTCAGAGAGTGAAAGGGAGAAACAGTTTGGGGAATAAGTTGTGGATCCAGCAGGAAGTATACCAGGGCAGAAGGGGAGCAGTTAGGTGAGGAAGCAACTGGTACCACAGGTAATGATGGAAGGATGGGAAGCACAGATGCAGGAGAAGGAAGGGTGGTACTCCTAAGGGACTCCATAATTAAGGATATTCACTGGGGTAGGAAGGAGGACCCAATTGCAAGGAGGGTGGTTTGCATGCTAGGTCAAATAAAACACTCTTTTCACTGGACAGGCTACACCTCAGTAGAGACGGCTCAAGGGTACTTAAGAACAAATTTTGGGGGGTACATAACCACTACACTTAATTGAAACTGCTGGGGGGGCCTGCAGGCCCAAAAACTCTGGGAGGAGGAGGTCAATGGACCTCCCCCCCATATAGGTAGAAGAGGTCTGGAGGTGGAGGGGGAGTAGAACAGTTAGTAACGGGCTTTGGGAGAGCACACGGGGGGGATGGGAAAAAAAGGAGAGTGGAGGGAAAGAGGCTCAGATTCTAGGTGGATAGTGGTAGCTCTGAATGCGTAGAGTTTTGGAAACAAGATAGATGACCTGCAGGTGCTATTTGCAGAAGGGATGGTGAACATAGTGGCAGTAGCCAAGACCTGGGCAACACCACACCATGACTGGGACCTCTTGATCCATGGATACAAACTGTACAGGGGGACAGGGTGGTAGGGAAAGATGGGGGCGGGTGGCAGTTTATATCAGGAAGGGGTCAGAGGAGGGGAAGGGTGGAAGTATTGTAGATTCAGTTAAGGTCCAATATAGGGAGAAAAGTGAGGTTGGGGGTGGTTTACAGACCACTCAACCAGGATGAGAAACAGGACAGGAGACTGAGCTTGAAAATATTTGAAGCTGCAAAAAAGGAGAGGTGGCAATCGTGGGGGACTTCAACTTGCCCAAGGTAGACTGGAGCGTGCAAGCCACAACATGTGCCAGGAGTCAGGTGATCCTTGAGGTATTGCAAAGTGGGTTCCTGACTTATGGCCTTACAGAACCTACCAGGGAAGGGGCAATCCTTGATCTACTGTGCACAAATGGGGAGCACTTATAGGAAATTATGGTCAATGAGCCCCTGGGTGGTAGTAATCATAACACAGTGTGATTCCAGTTGAATATGGGCAGCGAAAATATCCCCATTAAGACTAAAATCTTGGACTTCAGGAGGGCGAATTTCAGGAAGATAGTCGAGGTGCTAAGGAGGCAACTGGCAGGCATCTGTGTAGATGTGGGCTGTACCAAACGTGGTCTATCATTAAGAAGGGACTCAGGATTACCACAAAGGAGTGTGTTAGGCTCAGGATGAAGAAATCAAGAGCCAAAGCACCTAGCTGGTTCAGTTCTGGGATCACCTGGCTGTGAGGGAAAAGAGGCTAGCATATAGGAAATTCCAATAGTCCAAAAGAGAGGATAGGGAGAATAACCTAAGGTTGGCTAGTGAGGCAAGTAGGGTAGCACAGAGGGCTACAGCACAGAAGGAACTGCAGATAGCTATGGGAATTAGGAAGGGGGAGAAGGCCTTTTTTCCCTACGTACAGTAAGTGAGAAAAGAGACAAGCAGGATGGGATTGTTAGGCTTTGGAAGGGGAAAAAGTGGGTGGAGGAGAACGGGGGAAAAGCAGAGGTACTGGACAAATACTTCTGTTCTGTCTTTAACAAGGATAAAGATGGACTGATGCCTACTGGGTGGAGAAGAGGAGTAGGGGGGAGGAGAGCACTGATGTAGTGATAGTGGGGGGAGAGAATGAGGGAGGAAATGCTAGCATTGAAGGTGGACAAATCTTCAGGCCCAGAAAGCGTACACCCAAGGGTACTGAGAGAGCTGGCTGAGGAGCTTGCAAGGCCACTGGTGGGCCTGTTCAGTAGTTCCCTGGATTCAGGCATGGTACCTCAGGACTGGAGAATGATACATGTGGTGCTCCTCCACTAGAGTGGTCTCAAGGATGACCTAGGGAACTACAGACAAGTCAGTCTGACCTCAATCAATCAATTAATCAATAATCTTTATTTTACCAGGTGAAACACCGTCGAGACAGACTCATTTGCAAGGTGGACCTAGGCAGGTCATAACAAAAACACATAAGCTAAATGTTGCTATAATATAATGAAACAATAGTCCATGTAGAGCAAATACAAGTTAGGCAGAAATAACAGTGCATACAATGTGGATAACAATACAGTAACATACAAACATAAAAACATAGAATTTGATGGCAGATAAGGACCGCTTGGCCCACCTAGTCTGCCCATTTTCCTACCTAACAGATAAGCTGCAGATCCTAGTTAATCAACAGCTTACTTCCTCCTACCCCCCTACTAGGACTGCCTTATGTCTGTCCCATGCATTCTTGAATTCCCCCCACTGTTCTTGACTCCACGACCTCCTCAGGGAGGCTGTTCCATGCATCCGCAACCCTCTCCAGGAAAAATACTTCCTCACATTACCTCTGAGCCATCCCCCCTCTATCTTCAAATTGTGCCCCCTTGTTCTTGCACATCTCTTTTTCTGAAAGATGCTACCCTCTTGGACTTTGTTGATCCCTTGAGGTACTTTAAAGTTTCTATCATGTCCCCTCTCTCTCCCTTCTTTCCTCAAGAATATACATATTAAGCTTCTTAAGTCCTTCTTCGTATGTCTTCTGGTGCAGACCCTGCACCATTTTGGTTGCCCTCCTCTGGACAGCCTCCACTCTGTCTATGTCTTTGTGGAGATGGGGTCTCCAGAACTGCACACAGTACTCCAGGTGGGGTCTCACCAACTGTCTGTATAGAGGGATAACAACCTCCTGTTTTCTACTATTGATGCCTCTCCCTATGCATCCCAGTATCCCCCAGCTTTCCTTACTGCCTTCTCACATTGCTTGCCCACCTTTTGGTCATCTGATATAATTACCTCCAGGTCCCTTTCCATTTTTACTGTTGTCAGTATCTCACCCCACATTGTGTACTCTTCCCCTGGGTTTTTGTTTCCCAGGTACATTACCTTGCACTTCTTTGCATTGAATCTAAGCTGCCATACATTTGACCATTCCTCCAACCTTGCCAAGTCGCTTCTCATCCTTTCCACTCCATCTTGTGTATCAACCCTGTTGCAGATCTTTGTGTCGTCTGCAAAGAGACATACTTTTCCTTCCAGTTCCTCTGCAATGTCACTTATAACGACATTAAAATGGACGGTTCCCAGTACTGAACCCTGCGGTACCCCACTAGTAACCCTCCTTTCCTCACTGTGGACTCCATTTACTACTACTCTTTGCATCCTGTTGTCTAGCCAATTTTTTATCCAGGCTACCATCTTGGGACCCACTCCAAGGCTGGCTAACTTATGTATTAATCTTTTGTGTGGGACTGCTTCAAATGCCTTGCTAAAATCTAGGTAGGCAATGTCCATAGCCCCTCCCTGGTCTACTACTTTGGGCACCCTGTCAAAGAAATCTATTAGATTCATCTGACATGACCTTCCCATCATGAATCCATGCTGCCTTGGGTCCTGTACCCCATTGGCCTCTAGGTAGTCAACAATTCTTTCCTTTAGAAGTGATTCCATCATTTTCCCTACCACTGAGGTCAAACTAACTGGTCTGTAGTTTCCTGCCTTTGTCCTGCTCCCACTTTTGTGAAGAGAAATCACATCCTCCCTCCTCTAGTCCTCAGGTACCACCCCATCTTCCCATGATTTGTTAAAGAGAGTAGTCAGCCGTGTCACTAGTTCTACCCTTAGTTCTTTTAGTTTTTAGTAGACCTCAAAAGCTCTAACACAGCATTGATAGGGCAAGAACAAACAGTATTTACAGAATAATACAAATCAGTATTTTGGGGCACCCCAGCCACCACAAATAGGAGGGAACAGGTACTTCTGGATGCCTTTCAGGACAGCTTCCTATTGCAGATGGTCAAAGAGCCAACCAGGTTAAGGAATATCCTTGACCTAGTACTGGCAAATGGGGAATTTGTGAGGAGGCTGAGGGTGGAAGAGCCACTGGCAGGGAGTGACCACCACTCAGTGTGGTTCAGGTTAAACATAGGGAAGGAGGGAATAAGATGGGGAAAAAGGGTGTTAGACTTCAGAAGGCCAACTTCAGGACGATGAGGGAAATAGTACAGGGGTATCTGACCAGGATCAGTCCAGATATGGACACTAGTTAGAGGTGGGAGGTCATTACACAGGGTACTGAGGAGGCAACCACAACATGTACAATGGTCTAGAGTAAGAGGGCTAGGGCCAAGAAGCCTAGCTGGGTGAGCAGGGGAGTCATGGAGAAAGTAAGAAAGAAAAGAGCCACCTTTAGATTGTACAAAAGAACAGGGAAAGGGGAGGACAGAGAGGATTGCCTGAAGGAGTGAAGGGAGGCAACAAGGGCAGTCAGGGCAGCCAAGGCATCTCAGGAACTTGGGCTAGCACAGGGCATTAAATATGGAGACAAGGACTTCTTCAGGTACAACAGGGAGAAACAGTGCTGCAAGGACCAAATCATAAAGATAAGAAGGGATGGGGGTGGGTGGATAAAGGGGCAGAAAAGGCAGAAGCATTAAACAAGTACTTCTGCTCAGCATTTATGAAAGAGAAAGGAGGAGCAATACCCAAGAGGGTTGGGGGTGGGCATGGGAGATGAGGAGGGGACAGACAAGGAAATCCCAGTGGGCAGGGTACCGGAGGGCTTGAGAGCACTAAAGGTGGACAAGGCACCGGGGTTGGATGGCATACACCCCAGGGTGCTAAGGAAGCTAGCAGAAGTTCTGGCAAAGCACCTGGCAGACCTGTTTAATGCATCCCTGGAGTCAGGGAGTGTTACACAGGACTGGAGGATGGCACACATAGTGCCCCTCCACAAGAGCGGACCCAAAGATGAGCCAGGGAACTATAGACCAGTAAGCCTCACATCCATCATGGGAAAGCTGATAAAGATGATCCTGAAGGAGAGGCTGGTTTCCCTCCTAGAGGGTAATGGGCTGCAGGACAGCAGACAGCATGGATTTGTCTCAGGCAGATCCTGTCAGACGAACCTAGTGCAGTAGTATGACTGGGTAACCAGGAAATTAAACAGGGGCCATGCAGTGGTCATCCTGTACCTGGACTTCAGTAAAGCATTCAATTCGGTGCCACATGGGAGGCTAGGTAGTAAGCTGGAAGACACAGGGGCGGGGGCGAAGATGGTGGGATGGATAGTTAACTGGCTGCAAGGAAGACGGCACAGTGTGGTGGTGGGAAGGGAACTCTCATCGCCCAGGGCAGTAACAAGCGGTGTGCCACATGGCTCTGTACTGGGGCAGATGTTGTTTGGGATTTTTATAGCAGACATCTCAATAAGCATCAAGAGCAAGATCAGTCTGTTTGCAGAAGACACCAAGATGGGAGCAGTAGTGAATGACTTGGAGGGGTGGCAGGAATTGCAAGAGGATCTGGCAATATTGGAGGCCTGGTCAGACACTTGGCAGTTGTTGTTCAATGCCAAGAAATGTAACGTGCTACATTTCAGAACAAAAAACACAAGGAGGAGCTACCAGCTAGGGAGGTATTCAGCTAACCAAAAGAGAGGAGGAGAAGGATCTGGGAGTGATCATAACAGGAGCAATGAACAACTCAGCACAGTGTAGAAAGGCAGCTACAAAGACTAACAGGATGCTGGGTTGTATTGCCAGAGACATATCCTCCAGGAGGGGGGAAGGGATCCTGCCGCTTTATAGATCACTGGTTAGACCAAACCTGGAGTGCTGTGTGCAATTCTGGTGTCTGCATCTAAAGGAAGACATTAGGATACTGGAGACAGTGCAATGCAGAGCAACAAAAATAATCCAAGGGCTAGGGGACTTGCCCTATGGGAGTAGGCAGAGGGAGTTGAACATGTACTCCCTGGAGAAGAGGAGGGATGGGGGGACATGACTGAAACCTTCAAGTACAGGAAGGGAATAAATAAGATGGGCATGGAGGGGCTTTTCCAATTAAGGAGGGAGAGGGACACCCAAGGGCACAATCTGAGATTGGGGGGGGAGGTTCAGGAGGAAAATGAGGAGACGCTTTTTTATGGAGAGGGTAGTGACAGGTTCAAAAGCACTACCAGAGGAAGTGGTATCCTGTAAGACAGTGGGCTGCATCAAAAGGGGATGGGACAGGGTAAGGGGGAGGGTCACTGGAGTGGGAAGAGGCGTGAGGGGCAGCTGCAGTATAACAGCTGCTAGCTGCACAATGATGCAGACTCGATAGACCAAAAGGCCATTATCTGCTGGCAAGTTTGTATGTTCGTAGTAATATAAACAATACCTGCCCAGTTTCTTCTTTTCTCTGTCTCTCATTGTTGCACAGCCCACCATTTGAAGAAGGCAGACAGGCTTTCAGGTTCTGTCATTGCCTTTTTTTTCCCTCATCACTGGTGCTGGCTGTACAGTCTCAAGTTTGACTTCTGTCTCTGCTAGTTTGGCTACAATCTTTCTGGTAATGACTCCTGGGCTGGCTGCTGCCGAATCCATACCTTTCACCAGGTCTAGTATCCATTCACAAAACTCCTGGCTTAGAGTGTGCATGGTGTAAATCCCACTACTAACACCATCTGTCATCGAGGCACAGGTCAGGAAGCATAAGAAAACTAGGAGCAGTTTCAAAATTCACAAATGTTTTATTTTTCTCAATAACAGCAAAATAAAAATTATTCAGCATAACTATTTCCAAAGGCAGTACAAACAGAGAAAACTAAGTCCTTCTGAGGGAATCTCTTAATTCCAAGTTTCAGTCTCTCAGTCTCTCTAACAAAAGCATTGCTGCTTTTTTTATAAGTCTTTGGGAACTCAAGAGAGCCTGCTTCTCACAAAATGGTCCTGTAAGTTTACAGAATGCTCTTGTCAGTTTCAATGTAGGTGCAGCAAGAAGAACATAGTGATCCAGAACTGACCTCTTGTTTACAGCTCTACAGAAGGCTTAAAAACTGCATCTCAGGCTAACCCCTCAAGTTCAAAATAGCTTTTTGCAATCATTTCAACAGTATAACTACATACAGTTTTAAACAAAGGGATCCCAGTATCACATACAGTTTTACACAGAGATTCACATATATTTTTTATAATGGCAGATAAATAAGGGGGAAGAAAAGACAGAAATAGCAAGGGAAGGCACAGAAATAGTGAGAGGTGGAGAATTGCGAAACCGTCAGAGTGATCAGTTCCTAGGTCTCAGAAGAAAATTTGGTTGCGCAACCAGACAGAGCACAGGCAGAAAAGGAACGGATAGAACAGACCCTTGCGATTTAAACTTGTTCTGCATAACAAATGGGGCAGGGCCTTATTCAGCCCTGTCACAATGAAAGTCAAAATAAAGAGGTTTACCAAATCATGCAAAGATCAAATACTGCAAAACAGCTACTTATGAGTAGAAAACAGACAACTAACAGTGCTTAGTCAATACAGTATTAGTTAGGCATAGAAGTTTAGAAAATAATCTGGTGTACTGTATCTGGTGTGGAAAGTGGAATACCAAAACCCATAGTTTATTGTTCCATCTCAAAAGGTTTTGTATTCCAGCACTCTAAAAGGGCAGCGATAGAAATTAAACAGCAGAGTGGCAGCAAGGAGGAATGGTATTCAGGTTGGAATACCAGTGTGGTGATACAGTATTGCACCATGAAAAGTGGTATGCAAAACAGGTAGGAACACCATTCATTTCTAGCCCTGTATACCTTCCTGAATTCAACCATGGGATTGTAAAAGCATTTTATTTCTATTCTGTGTGCCACAGAGAACAGTTTCTTCCACAGATCATTGCCTAAAATGATATACTATATGCATTTCCAATTGTAAGTTATGAATCTGCCTGAATATTTATGCACAGCAATGTTTCATTTGAAGTATTCATTGCATTTACAGGCTATGAACATGTTATTGATGGATAGGATTATAAAGGTATCTCTGTATATATTATTTACCTTTATTTCTACACTGTATATATTTTGTTGTATACGTTTTGCTACTGTTGTTTTATGTATATTTTACTTGTACTCTATTCTGTACCCTCATCCTTGCAAACTGCAGGTCCACCTTGTAAATGAGCTTGCTCAATGGTGATCGCCTGGGTAAATAAAAATTTTGATTGATTGATTGATTGATTGATTCTATTCTCTTTGCTGTAAAACAGCAGAGAAAAAAAGCAGCATCAGAGAGTGACTAGAATTCATCTCCTTAAAGTAAATTGCCTTTTAAAAGGGCTTGAGAGTGTACAGTGTTTCTATTCATATTTACTACAAAATTAATGATGAGATTATCCTGTACCCTATACCGCGACTCTGACATTTACAGTACATCACGGGATATTGCTTTAATCCTACTTATTTAAGTCACTCTCCGAGCTGATGTCTATAAAGGTCAAACTTCATCTGCTGCTTGAAAGGTATTCATTGTGGGTGAAGATTATAGGCATAAAATTGCACTCACTACCATCTCTTCAGTGACAGCAGCTGTTGTTCAAACCCACTTGATTAAGAAGAAAAGGTAAATTTCTTTTTTAATAACATATTTCACACCCCTGGAAAATAAATCCCATGACTTTGTTTGATACAAATTTGGCTTCACTTTGGATATGTCTTGCCATCAAACATGGGCTAATGAAATTGACAGCAGTTAGAAAATGCTCCGCTTGCTGACATCTGTTCTGAATTCTGGAACGTTTAGTGCAGAGTGCAGTAGAATAAAATAAAATTGCTATCTGACTTAGTTTAGAATATGCATTTACTGTATCCATATGTTTTTTTATGATTCAGAGAAGATAGTGGCCCAGATTTAAGCAAAGTGCAATGTACAGTATATAGGTGGTCAAATGTAATAAAAATGATAAATAGCAAATACGACTAGAAATCTGTAATAGATCAGACTGCCGGCGCAGCGATAAAGTTACCACCTGCGATGCTGGCGATTGGGGTTTGGGAATGAGTCTCGCTTGCTGGAGGGCTGGCCAGGGGGAGGAGGAGGAGGAGGACTGGGCACCCCATGGGCTGCTATCCTCTTCAGGGGGAGGGACGATGCACCAGCAGCACTACTACCACCTGGTGACCATGGCTGGCAGTGCAATTCAGGGCATTACAGAAGGGGGGGGACACTGGCAGGAAGTCCAGAGCAGCTGCATATTTCCGAGTGCACTACACTCGTTGAGCTTCTTTGCATGCCTTGCACTCTAGCATCCCTCCCTCCAGGGGTAATAGGGGTATCTAAATATGAAACCCCCTGTGCATTAGGTCTACCCTTGATTGGTGGTCCTTTCGACTCCTCAGGGTTGGGGGTGCTCTGGGTGTGCCATGGCAAGGAAGCCAAAAACAGATTTAAAAAAAAATCTGCGATAGTCTTCTGCTCTCCACATTGGGTCATAAGGCGCAATGACTGTACTGTACATCTAGGGCAATGGAGCAAGAAAGAAGATGTGCATTCTGACACAGAGCTCATCAGCTACTACAGAATCTGCCATCTTTGGTGATAATTATTCATTACCAGTGTACATACATATCACATCCAATAAGACATTTAAAGGAAATACATAATGGGTAGCAGTGTAATGACACATTTATCTGCACCAGTGAGGGGTAAAACCCATAACTCATGAGTGGCAAAGCAACAAGTTTGTTATGGAGGTCTTAACAGTCATGTGGGAATGAATGTGTGATTCTAGTACAAGCCATTCGTTTTTTTACTAGAGCTGTGGGAAGCTCCCTACATTTAACCTTGCAAACTTTGAACTTCAAACCAGGGAAGGTTTGTCATAATCTGAACTGGTCTGAGTTTGCAAAGTTTGAAACAGTACAAACTTAAACATAAAAAACAAAATCCTCCCAGCTCTCCCAAGGTGGCCAAGGCTTGTAACTTGTCCACCTCCTCCCAACTCCATTAATTTTTCCCCACCAGCCCCTTTCCCTACCTCTTGCACAGATAATTTTAAACAAATGTAATTGCCCAATCCTGGCCCTGTGCGAGTAGCTGACACTGTCTTATGAAGAAATCTCTAGCTCGTCCCCATACCCAAAAGTACAATCTTGTAGAAGGTGCCCCTCCTCCCCCCGATCCATTATTTGGAGAAGGCATAATATAGCCACTCTGCAGGCTAGCTAAATCTCATGGTATTTTACATAAAAAGCTAAATGTAATATGTATGTGTCTCATCATTTAGGCCCTGTCCATACAACACCGATAACACCCCTCCATAACGTTACAGGGGTTCTAACACATTACCGCAATGGTTTGCGTTTACACCTGTAACGTTACAGGAGGTGTTTCCATAACCATTGTCAAAACCACTTATGAGGTGGTTTCAACAATGGTTATGGAACCGGTACTGCCTCTGTACCATTACCGGCTGTTAGTGTGGATGAGTGAGCATGCAGCCTCACCAGTACCCATAGTGCAGCAGGCACTGCAGCGTGGGATAGGGTGCCAACCATAATGGTTGCAGGGCACCTACTATGTGGATGGGCTGTGATGGTCCCAAGCTGCTACTGGGATGTCACCAGCATTGTGGATATTATATCATTTTGGCTGTGTGGATCGGGCCTTAAAGGGACACTGTGAAGCTTTTTTTGCATCATATTATTTCTAGTTAAAAACCTACATTTTATAATTGCTTACCTTCTCTACAATTCATTGATGTTAGTGGTTGTTTTATCTGCCTTTTTGCTTATTAGAACTGAAATGCATGATAGTGTATAGCTAAAACCAAACTTATTTTGTTTAACTCCTGGATCTATTCTTACTGCATACTTTCTAAACATTGGAAACACCCCCAGCAGTGCAACCACATAGGATGCAATAGTCCTCTCTGCTTCTATTACATAATGAGTGGCTAAACTGTGTTGGGGGCATTCCTAATCTGGGAAAGATGCAGTGGGAGCTGATCAGGAAGTGTGAACAAATACGTTTTTGTGCAGTAACACCAGAATGATAAGCAGTCCATTTTTCACTTTTTGAAAGAAAAAAAAAGAATGAGAATAAAACAACCAGCTACATCACCAGCCTCTACAGAATGTGACCAATATCACAGGTGTTGTTTAAACTAGGGACACGTTGAGGCCTATGAGGGATTTGTGTCCCTCTAGCAATCCCTCATCTCTAGCCCACCCCAAGGCCTAAAAGTGGAGGTTCTTTAGATCAGTGTAAAAGTAAGATATGGTTGGTTATTAGCTGCATTGCATGGAAATCCAACACAGTACTTCCAAAGCATTTTTTCCAGTCACATTAGTTGTACAGTGAACAGAACAATCCCAGGAAAGACCAAACCCCTGGCAGCCCAGAACTATCAGTTGTGTTAGAAAGACTCCCATCGAAGACCCAACCCTGAACCTATAACTTTCAAAGCTCTTCTGCAAGCAAAATATGCTGACTAAATCTTCCTAGGTCATAGACCATCTGTTCTACCCCTTCCTAATAACCTCAAAAGCCATCCAAATTTTCCATATACCATAGAGGTATGTACAAGGATTGCAAATTTACTGAATCTTAAATCCCTTCTGCTTCAATTTTTACCTGTATTGAACAATCCCCACCGTACCACTCTAAACTAACGTTTAAATAATAAGGCATGAAAAAAGTGAGATATGCTCAGGCTTCAGCATCTCATAAACGGTTCTGACAATACATAGCTCTCCTTTGGAGACCTCAGAAATAAATATAAAATCCCCAAGATTCATTTTTGACAATATTTACCACTCAGGGATTTACTACAAATTAATTATAATTAACTACAAAATCAAAACATGCTTAGAAATTTCTCATTATGAAAAGAAACAGGCTGGGACCAAATCCTCAACATAAGCAAACTTAGAAAAGGTGCTAGCTTCCTTTATAAAGTTATACTGAATGAGAATGGCTCTGACTTTACCAACAGAAATTAAATGGGAAAAAGAATAGGGATAGAGAAGGGACAGAGACTGGAGATGATTCCTGATCTAAACTTTGGGTCTAACGCCTGTCATAGTAGTAATGAAATCCAAAATAGATTGGAATGGAATTCAGAATTCTGCACCCTTTTCACAACTACCCGTCAAATTTGGATATTTGCTGAAAATATGAGAAACAGAAAGCCAGTTTCCACCACATGTTTTGGTTCAGTCCCAAGATTTATTCAATGTGTGAAAAAAAATAATTTAATATGTCGGACAGTTTTTAAACACATAATTCCTTGTGCACGTAGAATTTTTATTCTAGGTTATGTTTCCAATTTTGTTTTTTTTTCTGAACAGACCTCTGCCAATCCGATTGTTATTTGTTGCCTTGACTTTTAAGAGACTATTACCAAAGAACTAGAAATTCCCAAACATACTGATATTAAGAGACTGGATTTAGTGGATGGGCACTATTGCTGACAAAGAAAGAATTACTACATAGTTACTCACTCCCACACGCCTGCCTTCAGCTTCAGAACTTCACCCCAGCAGGGACAAACTTGGCTCAGCTGCTGAAGGGAATAGCAAAACAACTTCTGTCCCAGCACATACAGTACCAAAGGACCCCTAAATTATCCCCTAGTTAACGCCCCAAAATACCACACAATTACCAAACAAGTTATTGATTTACTGATAATTTGTTCTGCTCTATTAAATAAACACCCCTGTAAGTAACCAATACACAAATAATATTGTTGCACTTTCCCATAGCTTCTGAAGAGATATTGCACATCAAAATGTTAGCCAATGTTACACCAGAAATGCCATTCATGTTAAGGTGTTTAAAAGTACTGTATGTGATCTGCCATGATGACTGTAACAACATTGCTAGAATGAAAACATTCTTACCGTATTATTACCTGTTCCCATCCTGTGAGGGTAACAAAAGCTTATTTGAGTTTTTGAGCTACAGTACATTTGGTCTTCTAAAATCTTTTGGGTATGCCACTGCTTCAGTACTAACAGACACAGGACTCCAGTTTTGGTAAGCTGATTCTTTAACCAATTGCTCACGTCTGGCTAAAGAGCACAGCACTGTATTTAGTCTTAAAGGGAAAATAAACCTTGTTTTTACATTGTTTAATATAACTGGGAACATATGAAGTTTATTTAATTCTGATATATTGTTCTGTGTCTTTATTTTGAGATAGTCCAGTGTTCTCCTTATTTAAGGTCCATTGTTAATGCTGCCTTTTCTATTCCAGAGTCCAGTGACATCAGTTGAGTTGAAGACTACAATGAAGCTGTCTCTGCAAGGCTTCTGATCATTCATGTCACTGGCTTTCGGAACTGCTGCTAAGCAATTAACAAATAAATATTGGGTTGCAAAAAAGGCTGCATTAAAACAGAACCCTAAATAACGAAAAGCCAGGAGTAATTCAAATCACACACACACACACACACACATATGCATGCACACACACACACACACACACACACACACACGCTACACTAGTGACATTAAACAGACTTCAGACATGCTTCCATGTACAATTATATTAAAAATAGAAACAACATGGCTGATATTAACTAAATAACTAAAGAGGTAGTGTACAGAAGTGCTAGCTGTTGAACACTGGCAGGCTAACCTGGTATTGAATCATCTACTTTTGATGATCACTGCTTTGCTGTATCATTACATTTAAGGATTGCACCATGTGTTCATCAATTTTTCAAAGTAGTGTATGAATCCAGCTGTCCAATGCCATTCTGTGGAGTGTGGGGCTGAGGTGACGTTGTAGGAGGAAGCATGTCAATCATCTCCCTCTTTGCAGCTATGAATGTGTCCGACTTGAGCCAAACACCTGACACTGACGTTAGCTTGTGTCTGATGTTGTTCATACCCTTGCCAAAACTATGCACATCCTGATTCTGAATCAGATGCCATTCTGAGCAGCATCTTAATAGTAACTGCAGATATTTTGTTTGTAAACATAAGTAGTGGGGTAGATATTTTAACTTTTTTTTTAATTGAGTGCAGTGTATGTGAGCCCCATGTCACAGAGTAAATCCTGCAGCTTGGTACAAGTGTTTGGTGTGCATATATGTTTTCAGTTCATTCAGACATTTGGTGATTTTTGTTAATTGTGTGGCTTGTTTTTTTTTTTTTTGAGGGGGGGCTGCATTTTCAGGTGGTTAGTGAGTCCCGCCAACTGATAGGTTAATAATGTTTTTCCCTTGGAGCCAGTGGTCCCTCTGCCCCCTGAACACCCAGTAATGTTTAAAAAGGTTTTCCTGGTGTCCAGTGGTCACCTGTCCCCAATATGTTTAAACGGTTTTCCCAAGGTGGCCAGTGGTTCCACTGCCCTCTCCAGAGGTTTGAATCCCACTCCCCCCATCTGCTTGTCTGACCTATCCCCTGTATCTCCCTTCCCTAGGTCTGACACCCCCAGACAAGCCTGTTCAATCTCAGCATGCCCCTGCCCCCCCTTGGTGACTAGTACGCCGTTCACCTCCATGGCCGGCTGATGAGTGATATGTCTTAATTGTGCACAATACTCAGCTTAATACAGCAGGCATGTGATTGTGACCTGTCAGTTGGTAGCCAGCCATGGCAGTGAGCAGAGCATGTGTGCTGTTCCCTGGGGGGGGTGCATGCAGCTATCAGACAGGCTTGTTAGAGGGGTGTTGAACCTATGTAGTGGAAGTGCAGGGGCAGGTCAGACAGGTGTGTGGGGGGCAGTGGGATTCAAACCTCTGAAGAGGGGGGTGAGACCAATGGCCACCACAGAAAAACTGTTTAAACATATTGGGGTGGGGGGCCATTGGACACCAGGGAAAACCTTTTAATCGTGTTGGGGGTTTAGGAGAGGGGGATCACTGGCCAACAGGGTGACAGGTTCACACATATGGAGGGGTGTGAGAGGTGGGGGGCACCAGAAACATAGAAACAGACTTTGACAGCAGATAAGGACTGCTTGGCCCACCCAGTCTGCCTATTTCCCCTACCTATTGCATAAGCTGCAGATTCTAGTTAACCAACAGCCTACTTGCTCCTGCCCCCTACTATAATTGCCTTATGTCTGTCCCATGCATTCTTGAATTCCCCCACTGTTTTTGATCCCACGACTTCCTCAGGAATGTGGTTCCATGCGTCCACCACTCTCTCCGTGAAAAAATATTTCTTCACGTTGCCCCTGAGCCATCCCCCCCCCCATCTTCAAATTTTGCCCCCTTGTTCGTTTTCTAAAAGATGCTCCCCTCTTGGACCTTGTTGATTCCCTTGAGGTACTTGAAAGTTTCTATCATGTCCTCCCTCTCCCTTTTTTCCTCAAGGGTATACATATTAAGCTCTTTTAGTCTTTCTTCGTATGGCTTCTGTTGCAGACCCTGCACCTTTTTAGTTGCCCTCCTCTGGACCACCTCCATCCTGTCTATGTCCTTGTGGAGATGGGGTCTCCAGAACTGTACACAGTACTCCAGATGGGGTCTCACCAACTGCCTGTACAGAGGGATAACAACGTCTTGTTTTCTATTGGTGATGCCTCTTCCTATGCATCCCAGTATCCCCCCCCAGCCCTCCTTACTGCCTTCTCACATTGCTTGCCTTCCTTAACATCATCTGATATAACTACCCCCAGGTCCCTTTCCATTGTTGTTGTTGTTAGTACCCAACCCCCATTATGTACTCTTCACCTGGGTTTTTGTTTCCCAGGTGTATTACTTTGCACTTATTTGCACTGAATCTAAGTTGCCATACTTAAGACCATTTTTCCAACCTTGCCAAGTCTCTTCTCATCCTTTCAGCTCCCCCTTGTGTATCAGCCCTGTTGCAGATCTTTGTGTCATCTGCAAAGAGGCACACTTTTCCTTCCAGCTCCTCTGCAATGTCTCCTATAAAGAAATTAAAGAGGACCGGTCCCAGTACTGAACCCTATGGTTCCCCACTGGTAACCACCCTTTCTTCAGAGTGTACTCCAGTTACAATTACCCTCTGCATCCTGTTGTGCAGCCGATTTGTTACCCTGGCTATCACCCTGGGTCCCACTCCCAGGCTAGCTAACTTGTTTATTAATCTTTTGTGTGGGACTGTGTCAAATGCCTTGCTAAAGTCTAGGTAGGCCATATCCACAATCCCTCCCTGGTCTACTACTTTGGTCACCCAGTGAAAGAAATCTATTAGATTTGTCTGAGATGACCTTCCCGCCACCTGTGAATCCATGCTGCCTTGGGTCCTGTGCCTTGCTGGCCTCTAGGTACTCAACAATTCTTTCAGAAGTGATTCCATCATTTTCCCTACCACTGAGGTCAAACTAACAGGTCTGTAGTTTTCTGCCTCTGCTTTGCTCCCACTTTTGCGAAGGGCAACCACATCTGCCCTCCTCCAGCCCTCTGGTACCACACCATCCTCCCCATATTTATTAAAAAGGGTAGTCATTGGTGTCACTAGGTCTCCCCTTACTTCTTTTAGAATTCCGGGGTGAATCCCATCAGGCTCCTCTGGCTTTGTTCACCTTGAGTTTTAGGAGTTCTTTCAGGACCCTTTCTTTTGTGAATGGACTGGTGTTGACACCCCTGTCTAGAGTGCTTCTATTGTTTGGTTTAGATACCTCCCCCTCGTCTTCTTTTGTGAATACTGAGCAAAAGTATTCATTCAGTATCTTTGCCTTTTTACTGTCACCCTCTGCCCACCTCTCATCCCCTTTATTAAGCCTCAATATCCCTCCCTTGGTCTTCCTTCGCTCCCTGATGTAAAAATAAAAGGTTTTATCCCCCTTCTTAACTGAGTTGGCTATCTCTTCCTCGGTTTGGGCCTTCATTATTCTGACTGCCTTCCTCGCTTCCTTCTGCTTTAACTGATAATGTTCTCTGTCCTGCCCATTCTGTGATTCTTTTTATTTCATGAATGCTATCTTTTTCTCCCTAACCTTCCCCGCCACCTCTTTTGAGAACCATAGTGTTTTTTTTACTTCATTTTGTTTTCTTTATTTGCTTCATACAAAGGCTTGTTGCCTCTATGATGGCAGTCCTGATTTTTCCCCATTGTTCTTCCACCCCTCCTTCCTGCCCATTTGCTAGTGCATTCCTTAGGCATTCGCCCATTTTGCCAAAGTCAGCCCTTCTAAAGTCCACTACCTTCGCTTTTATATGGCTTGACTCCATGGTTGTGTATATCGTGAACCACAATGTGTGGTGGTTACTTGTTCCCAGATGGCTACCCCCTTTCCTAATCTGTAATCCTCTCTCTGTTTGAGAGTACCGGGTCCAAGATTGCTCCCTCCCAAGTGCGTTCCAACACTAGCCATCTGAGGCATGACCCCTGTAGGGCACCGATAATTACCCTGCTCTTGAATGTGTCTGCAGTAAATGTGTTCTAGTTAACATCTGGCATATTCAGGTCCCCCATCAACAACATCACCCCTTTTTCTGCCATTCTGAGGATGCCTGCTATCATTTCCTTGTCCGTGTCCTTCCTCTGAGATGGGGGGTCTGTATACAACCCCTGTGTGGATTGTGGTGCCACTCCCTGTTTCCAAGGTGACCCATAGTGCCTCCTCTCCTCCCTGTTTACCTTTTAGTTCTGTTGCTTTGATCCTTTCCCTTACATAGAGAGCTACTCCTCCTCCTCTTTTCCCCTCCCTGTCCCTCCTGTAGATTGTGTACCCTGGTATGTTGACATTCCAGTCATGGTTCTCCATGTACCATGTTTCGGTGACTGCCACACTATCCAGGTGTCCCTCTTCGATCAGAGCCACTAGCTCAGAAAGCTTGTTACCCAGACAATGGGCATTGGTACTCACTGCTCTCCATTTTATGATGGTCTTACCCTTTTTGCCTTATCTCTGCCCTTACTGCCTTTGCCTTTTTTCCATTTACCACTGTCCTGCCCCCTGTCAACCTCTGTACCTTGGTGTTTACCTCACTGAACTACCTTATTTTGTGGGGGAAGGCTTGGAATTTCCTGCTTCCTATCTTTGCCTCCCCCTTGGCTAGTTTAAAAGCTTGCCAATGAAGCATTTAAACCTATCACCTAGGAACTTGGTTCCCTTCCTGCACAGATGTAGATCATCGCACCAGTATAGACCTGCATCCCTCCAGTCCCCAATGAAGCCAAAACCCTGTGCTCCACACCAGTCTTTCAACCATTCATTGAACTGCATGGTGTGGAGTACCCTAGCCTCACCCATGCCACAGACAGGCAGCACCTCCGAGAAGGTTACTGTGTGTGCTACCTGTCTAAGGCCCCTCCTCAACTCCACAAACTCCTCTTGCACTGCCCTGATCCCATACTGAGCTAGGTCATTTGTCCCAAGGTGGACAATGTTATCTAGCTCCCCCGACCTGTGATGCTGTTCCCGCAGTCCTGAGGATTCGCTTCCTGCACCTCTAAGCCATGGCGCCAGGCAGGCACCTTACCTCCCTCTCTCTTCCGTCCCCCAGTTTTACTCCCCAAACAATGGAGTCCCCCACAAGAAGTTGTTTCCTTCCCCCATGATGTCCCTTGCCTCCCTCCTGTAGGACTCCCTTGTGGAAGTTCCCAGCATACTCCTTGTTCTCCACTGTGGGTGCCTTCATAGATGAACCATGCTTCGCCAGAATGGCATATGAGTTGTAGAGAGCTACAACTGGAGGGATACGACTCTGTTCCACCACCCTCACCCTCCCTGAGCTCACTGTGGTCCAACCACTCCTCATTCTTGGCAACCTGTGAGGCAGTGGTGATGGCCACCAGGGAAACTCATTATGCCCATATAAGAAGTGTTGGGGTGGCGGGGGGGGGGCAACTTAAAATTGCAGTCACTCACACTGTCTCACTCTCCACCATTCACAATCTCTCTGTAAACATAAAACAGGAGATATAATCAGTGGACAGTGAGCACAAAGTGTCAGAATGCACAGAATGTGAAGAAGAAAAATGTCACTGGTTTCCGTCTTGGGGTGGCTGTGTTCAAGAGTAGTGGAATAGACTTCCAATGGAGCTATGGCGGCTTGAGCATGCAGAGTTCTGAGCTCCTCCATAACACTGATTTAAAATAACACTTCTCTCCCTGTATACAGACAAAGATACTTTTGAATAAGGGCTTCCTACCGTCAGACAGTTCGGGAGAGACACTGCAGATAATTAATCTTGCTTCAGACATTATGGCACGCCAGGAGAGAAACCGATTTCAGACCCTGCTCAGTCTCCCTGAGACTGAAGATGGCAGCCTACTGGACAATGACACCTCCTCACACTCAGCCTCCCAAATGGATAAAAAACAGGGAAAGAGGAGTAATAAGAAAGAACATCCACAATGGAAAACTTACCCTCAGAGGCCATCCTTTCCTCTATCTCGGAATTTAGGTCCGAAATGCGAGATGCTCTGCAGGACATTCGGCCTGATCATGGGGATCTACAAGCGAGAGTAACCGAGGCTGATGTTCAGATTTCGGACAATACCTCCAAAATTACAGTGCTGAAACAGAGCATTCATTCTCTAGCTGAGAAACAGCTATATTTATCCTCGAGACAGGAAGATGCGGAAAATAGGGGGCACCATAAAAACATTAGACTCTATGGGCTACTGGACGGAGAGGACCCTAATGCCTTTGCAGACTGTTTTTTACATTTAACCCTAGATTTTGGCTCAGAATTCCAAATCGATATCGAGAGGGCCCATCATGCAGTTGGGCCTCGTCCCACTAAACCTGATGCCAGACCGAGATCATTTGTTATTAGATTTGGCAGCTTCTCACAAAAGGACCAAATCTTAACTAAAGCATGGCACAAACAGAAGGTCCTGTTGGGTGAACACTGCATTCTGTTTGACAATGACTATGCCCCAGCAACCCAGCGGTCTAGAAGGGAGTATTCCCCCTTGTTTCCACTCCTGAGAGCAAAGAATCTGAAATTTCGCACCCCCTATCCGGCGAAGCTGGCTATTCTTTTTCCCAACGGCCTTGTCACATATAATTCGGCGTCAGAGGCCAAATCAGATCTACTTCAAAAAGGAATAATATAAGACAAGGACTTCAAAGCGATGTCAAAGGCTGGGCGGCCGCCCTCGGGACATGAATCTTAGGATCTTGATCGAGCAAATACAGGGGACCAAAGGATTCAGATAATACTTAATAAAGTGAAATCTCTCAGAAATCCAACCTTACATCCAGTTTGAAAGCTAAGTACTTTATGATGGGCTTATTGTTATATTAGAGTATGGGTTCGGGGAGGAGAGGATGCTGACTGTTCATCTCTACTCGCACGCTTGTGGGTTGAGAGTGAGCTATAGTTCCTCTAAGGGTAACATTAGTTCAGTATACAGAGCCTACATTCAGTATAAGGCCATTACATATACCCTATGGAATGCTCGGCTTTCCCTTCATTAGCCGTGGGGAGTTTTGTTGGCTCCCCCCCCTTTCCCTCCTAAGGCCTTATTCCTGGGTCTGGGCCTCTCCTCCTTTGGGTTCCCCACCCTCCTTTTTTTTTTCTTTTCTCACCCAGAAGACTGCTTCGAGGCCAGGAACAAGTTGGGCTGAAAACTGATCAACATTGAGGAAGGATTCTATTAACTCATAGCCCTTTACACTACAATGATTCAACTTAAAAAATAGCAGAAACTGCTAATGAGAAGATCGGATCTGGTTATAGGGCATTGCAGTTAGATGTGTTGAATTTGGGTTGAGCCTTATTGTTTGGATTTAAGGATTGATCTTGAAACAATTTAAGATCCACAGTTACTAAATAGACTACAGGACAAATTTTGTCACAGGTATTGTGGTCCCCGAAAAGGTTTCAATGGGCTATGTTTTTGGTTAAGCCCTCTAGTTCCCCCTTTTATGTAATTGTACATTGAGAGGCCTTATATCCTAGTTTGTTTTATTTTCTGTTATATCCCTCTCCTGTGATCATCCTTACAGATCCCATTTCAGAAATTTTAATTTTTTTTTTTTTATTTTTAAAGAGTTTGGCCTTGTTTAGCATATCAACACTAGATGGCACTGTGTGCACTTCCTTTAGATATATATAACCATATCTATGGCCTATAAATAATTACAAGGGATATTCGGTTGGGAACAGTATGCTTGAAAGGAAAGATGCCTCCCTGCTCCCCACCTTTTTTTCCCCCCCTTTTTCTCCCCCGAACAAACCTCAAGCTGGAACCCCTAGGGGATGAATACTCCTCAGTTTGACTTTTCCTTCTAAGATATTAAGCTTACTGTTCAGACTTGTTGGAATTTATATGTAAGGGAGTTATGAAGAATTTTTTTATGTAGTTTAATCTCTGCAATTTAGAATTGTTGTTTTTCTTTTAATGAGGCTTGATTCATTAGCTCGATGTGTGGGGAGCTCTCCTCTGTTAATTTGGAGGGTTACCTTATGGTTTGATGCCATTTTTGGAGTTATGTTCCACCAATACAGGATTAGGTTCCTATAGGACCTAATTCCTTGAGAGGGAGTTCCCTCTCGAGTAGGCGGAGATCCACATTCTGTGGATTGTTTCCCACTTACCTGGGAGGAAGTTTTTCTTTTTGGGTTGGAGATTGTTAAATCTCCCCCTACTGTGGAAGATCTCCTGTATATAGTTCTTCCATTTGGGAAGTTTTTGGTTCTAAATGTTGTTGCCCTTAAGTTAGTTTGGTTCTCAATATTTGTACTGTTTATTATAAAAAATGTTGGTGACATTATGTGCATGTATGGACGGGTGCTCCCAAATCTGGCATTGGCCGTCTGGGCCTGGGGAGTCAGAAGAATGGAATTGGCTGCACCATCCAGGTTTACTGTAAATGGTCCTAATGGACCCCTGGATGGGGGAAAGTATATATCTTTATTAGACCCATCATTGGTTGTCCCCTGGGGCCTTAGACAGCTGGCCATATATAGGAAGAAGAAGAAGAAGATGTTTCCCCGAGACCATGGCTAATATCCCAGTAAAAAATTTTTCACAAAATGTAAATGGCCTACACTCTCCCATTAAGCGCTACAAAATAATGCAATATTTAGGTAAACAGAGGGCTGATATATATTTTTTACAGGAAAACCATTTGTCCAATTTGGAACATTCAAAACTCCACTGGGGGGGGGCGATATCGGGTACTGGCGTCCTCTCATCCAAGTGGACACAAGAGGGGTACAGCGGTTTTGGTCCCCACCTCAACACCATTGGAAATCCATAAGACTTACTTGGATCCACAGGGACTCTATGTATTAGTGACAGCTATGCTTTATTCACAGGCTGTAACTTTGGTTAATGTATATTTGCCTCCACAGACTTCTCTTCCTATAATTAAGACCTTCTTACAGAAGGTGATGGAGAGGCTTCAGGGCATTCTGATAATGGGCGGTGACTTTAATACTTCCTTTCACCCTAATTTAGACTCTTCAAACCCTACACCACAATGGCTTTCAGGGGCAGCCAAACACTTAAAGGGAAACTTGTCCTTTTTGGGTATAGAGGATGTTTGGAGAAGGCTTTTTCCCTTTACCCCTGGATACACTTTTTTTTCAGGAAGACATAATGCATATTCACTCCTAGATTACTTTTTTGTTACCGAGGAGCATTTGACCCTAGTACAAGACATATTAATAGAACCTAGAATTAATTCGGATCATAACCCCTTAATCCTTAAAATTAATTTAGGAAAACAAAAGAAGCTTAAACTTTGGAGATTTAATAATTCTTTATTAAAAGATGAAAAATTCCTGAAGTATATTAAAGAGCGCATTCCACAGATAATTCATTATAACACTTCTTCACAAGTCTCTCAAGCAATTCAGTGGGATACACTGATGGCTGTGCTCCATGGAGAGATACTGTCATATGCTTCCTACAAACACAAAAAAATACAAGCAAGATTAAATTACTTAACAGATTTATTATCTTCCTATCAAATGTTATACAGAGAGGGTGACAGAATTTTACAGCTGCATATTAAAACTTTAAATCAAGACATCCAGAAAATAATTGATTATAGGACGCTACAAAGTTTGAGTTATCTATGCCAATATAATTATGAGGGAGGCACCAGGGGTGGCAGAATGTTGACCCGGAAGCTGAGAGCATATAAAAGGGCCTCAACAATTTTAAAAATAAGGTCAACGACCTCTGACACTCTCTCCTATAAAAAAAAGTTTATAAAACAGGCGTTTAAACAATTTTATGAAGCCTTGTATATTGCCCCTCCCTCTTCCCAGAACCAGGAAGAGTCTATAGCTGCTTCATTTTATAATCTTCATTTGCCCACCCTGTTAGAGTCTCAGAAAGCAACTCTTGACTGACCAATTAGATCTTTCTGCAAGTTAAACAGTTAAAACCCTTAAAGTGTTCGGGTCATGATGGTTTTAGCCCACAGTGGTACAAGGCCTTTATCTCCCAGCTTCTTCCTAGCTTGCTGCCAGCTTGCTGTAAAACAAAGGAGGGCAAGGTCCCCCCCTTCCTGGAATTATGCAGTTTTGTCTCCTCTGCTTGAGCCCGATAAAGATCCCTCTCTTTCCTCTTCTTATCATCCAAACTCAATATTAAATGTGGACTATAAAATATTTATGGTCGTTTGGGCAAAGAGATTGGAACCTATTCTTATAACTTTAATCCACCAGGATCAATCAGGATTTATTAAACAAAGAAACGCCTTTGATAATCTACGCTAATTAATGCTGCTTCTAGAATATATCCATACTAGAAGGATCCCATCTATGGTTGTCAGCTTAGACGCTGACAAAGCCTTTGACAAAGTTAACTGGCAATACTTATGGGCCACCCTATCTAAATTTTCATTTCCTTCCTCCTTTATAGCCTGCATAAAAAATGTATATGCTCACCCGTGTGCCTACATTTGTGTTAATGATTCTTTGACCCAACCAATCCAAATTCAAAGAGGCACAAGGAAGAGTTGTCCGCTGACCCCTCTATTATTCGTGTTATACATAGAACCACTAGCTGAAATTATCAGAGCTAGCGCTGATATAGAGGGGATTCCAGTGGGTCAAAGGGAATATAAGATAGCATTGTTTGCGGATGATATTTTGATAACTGCCCTTTCACCAGATAAATCTTTCACAGCCTTATGGCAATCACTGGAAAACTTTAGCACAATGGCACCAAACTTTATTACCTATATTTATATTAGCAGCCAAAAAGGCAATAACTAGACGCTGGCACTCCATAGTTGTTCCAACTGTTCACGAATGGAGGGGATTGGTAGCTGACATATACTATGTGGAATCCCTGACTGCTCAAATCCATAACAAACAAGCACAATTTGACCTTCACTGGAGGCTCTGGATATTATAGTTTTCCAGATGTGACCCTGATTTTGTCCCTTAAATTGGTCCCGGTGTTGAGGGGTGGATTAGAGGGGCGGAAGGACTTGGGTTCTTGATGATGACGGGGAATGTGGGCCGAACTCCCTTTTTTCTTGTAGTCTAATGGTCCAGGGAAGTCATTACCCAGATAAGTTATGGAAGCACTTAGTCATCATAATTAATACTTAGGCATGAAAGACTTGCAGAGATATATGCAATGATGAAAGTGTATTAGCTTATTCTTTTCTTTCTTTTGTACTAACAAAGTATGTACACTTTTAAGCACTCATATATGTGTTTTTTGTGCCTATGTATATTATTTATGTATATGTCACCTTGTTTTAATAAAAAGATAATATAAAAAAAAAGTAGTGGAATAGACTGATGCAGAGATATCTGAATGTCACTATTTAGACAAGAAATCAGTAACAGTCTACCTTCCACAGCATCACTTCCCTCTCAACTTCACAGAGTTTTAGAGAAAATACAAAATCACACATGCCCACACAATGCAAAGCATCATGGTCTGCATATGCAAATCACCACAGAATGTTATGCTGGTTCAACTTTAAGCAGAATTGCATGGTGCTGAAAGGCCTCTCACACAATTTGCAAAGGGTGCTAACAGATGACATAGACACGTGTTTCGTCCTACCAGAACTCATCAATATGCCTCGTCTGTTTGATACCCCCGTGGAATGAACCAGCTACCCTAAGACGGTCTGCCTGGGTTATGTTGTGGTGAACCCATTAAAATAAAAAAAATATTTAAAAGACAAAGAACCTCTGTGCGCAAACACTGAGGCAAGGGTTACCCTAAAGGGCATTTGGCTGGGAAGCCAAGTATCAAGAAAATACAAAATCACACATGCCCACAGAATGCAAAGCATCATGGTCTGCATATGCAAATCACCACAGAATGTTATGCTGGTTCAACTTTAAGCAGAATTGCATGGTGCTGAAAGGCCTCTCACACAATTTGCAAAGGGTGCTAACAGATGACATAGACATGTGTTTCGTCCTACCAGGACTCATCAGTATGCCTCGTCTGTTTGATACCCCAGTGGAATGAACCAGCTACCCTAAGACGGTCTGTCTGGGTTATGTTGTGGTGAACCCATTAAAATAAAAAAAAATATTTAAAAGACAAAGAGCCTCTGTGCGCAAACACTGAGACAAGGGTTACCCCAAAGGGCATTTGGCTGGGAAGCCAAGTTTCAAGAAAATACAAAATCACACATGCTCACACAATGCAAAGCATCATGGTCTGCATAAGCAAATCACCACAGAATGTTATGCTGGTTCAATTTTAAGCAGAATTGCATGGTGCTGAGTGTTTGCTGCACAGTCCTTACTGGTTTCTTTTAAGATGTCACACTGGATGGCAGTTTATGATCTTAACTAACACGGACTAGCTGTCACACAAAAAAAAAAACTGACTACAAGAGTTTAATGAGCTTCTGACTACAATGATCATAAAGTGGACAAAACAGGGTACTACATTAGCTCTTTAAGTATGGTAATTACATTCTTGTTCATAAGGATATAATCTAATGTGAGGATTTTAACTGTAACTGGGTTGGCAATAAGAATACTTTTGTGCCTGACAAGATGTCCAAACTCAATTTATTCCAAATAATTAGCGGCATTGCAGAGGGGCTGAACAGAAAGCTCTGCCTGTTCATGGATGACATAAAAACTTGCAACAGGGTATACACTCCAGGGAAGTGAAAAAAATGAGAAGGGATCTGAAAAAAGCTAGAGGAGTGGTTAAGGGTATGGCAACTGGGCTTCAATGCAAAAATGTGCAAAATCATGCACTTGAGGTGCAAAAACCCAGGGGCGGAGTGCAAACTGGGAGGAGAGGTACTGATGACCACCAAACAGGAAAGAGACATGGGGGTTATCATATCTGATGACCTAAAGGGGGCTAGAGTCTGTGACAAGGCAGTCGGGCTAGCTAGTGGGATGCCGGGGTGCATAGCTAAAGGAGTGGTAAGGCTCATTATCTATCCCAAGGTCTAGAACTAAGTATGATAAGATGGCGTTTGCTGTCTTTTCCCCTAAACTGTGGAACACTGTACCCACTCATATACATCGAAACCCTGTTGCTTTCACTTTCTGGCGTCAATGTTGGTTGTACTTACTTCAAACCTTTGCTTATGTCCCTGACCTCTACCTATAATGTTAATACTCTTCCTTCTTACAACTACCACCTAGTTACACTTACTCAGCATTGTATACTCTGTTTATGTTCCTGCCTATCTCCAATCCCATGTATTCTTGCTTTAGGTATGTACCTTGCTATGGCTTCCTATTTGTCACTCTGTAGCTACAATATACATTATTACCAACATCATAGTTTAATGTGAATGCTACTGCATCTATGTTGCATCTGTATTGCTCTCTAGAATACTCCTAAACTCCTGTTCAGCATTGCACTACACATGTACAGTGTACTCCTTGTTAACTATATATGTGCTTGTGTTAGCTCAGTCTGCTTTGTAAAGGTCTTTACATCTTCTCTGTCAATGTTTTATAAGGTTCACTGGTTGTATTCTCCTGGGTCAAGCCTGAAAATAGGCAAATATTCTGTATGCCTCGTGCACCTTACCCAGTAAACAAAAACTAAATAAATAAATAGGCAGGGGTATCACCATCAGAAAGAAGGAGGTGGTGTTACCCCTGTATAGATCACTCATGAGACCTCACCTGGAGTCCTGTGTTCAGTTCTGGAGACCTCATCTCCAGAAGGACATAGAAAGAATGGAGGCGGTTCAGAGGAGGGGAAATAAAATGGTGCAGGGTCTACATCAACAGCTCTATAAGGAAAGACTATAGGACCTTAATATGTATACCCTGGAGGAATGAAGGGAGAGAAGGGATATGATAGAAACTGGCAGATACCTCACAAGTATAAAAAAGATTCAAGAGGGAAGCATTTTTTCAGAAAAAAAGATGATCAAGGACAGGAGGTCATGCTATAAAGCTGGAGAGGGGTAGACTCAAGGGAGATGTGAGGAACTACGTCTTCATGGAGAGGGTAGAGGATGCCTGGAACAGCCTCCCAGTGGAGATGGTGGCTGCAAAAACTGTAACGAGATCAAGAAAGTGTGGAACAGGCATAAAGGAACAGTATCACAGTATCACAGAATCACAGAAATTTGACAGCAGAAAAGTACCACACCAGCTCATCTAGTCTGCCCTTATATCCTCTCCTTCCCCCCTCCTCCTTTTTATTGGCTCAGGACTTTCCCCCCTCCTCCCAACCCCATATGCCTGTCTCATGCTCTCTTGAATCCCCCCACTGTTTCAGATCCCACCATCTCCTCTGGTAGCATGTTCCAGTTCTCCACTACCCTCTCTGTGAAGAACTGCACCCTTACATTTCCTCTATTTCCCTCCTTCCAATTTGAGGCTATGCCCCCTTGTTTTAGCTCCCTCCTTCTTTTTGAACAAGCTCCCCACCTTCACCTCATTTATCTCCTTCAAATACTTGAAAGTTTCAATCATGTCCTCCCTCTCTCTTTTAGTTTCTAATGGGTATAGAGTCCGCTCCCTCCACCTCTGCTCATATATTTTTCCACACATCTCATGCACCATCTTGATTGTTCTTCTCTGAAACCTCTCCATCCCCTCACTGTCCCTACATAGGTGTGGTTTCCAGAACTGTAGCCCGTACCCTAGATGTGGCCTCACCATTGTTTTGTATAGCGGCATTAGCATCACCCTCCTTCAGCTAGTTATGCCCCTTCCAATGCAGGCCGACATACCGTTTGCCTTTCCCACCGCCTTGCTGCACTGGTTCCCCACCTTAAGATTTCTCGATATAATAATCCCCAAATCCCTCTCCTGCTCTGTTTCCTTGATGGTAGGTAGATAAAATTTATTTTTATACAGGTAATACATGTCATTTGGACATAATCCAGTTTACAAGACAGACCTGTGTAAATTCCTAACTAGTCACATACAAATAAGTTCCATGTTAAATACATATAAATACAAACACCACAATATACAAACAACATGGTATACCTAAAAGACTTACAATAACTAGATTATAAAATCTCAAAATCCCAAGGAACCTTAGAGAAAACAAACCATTTAACACTCACAAATGTGAGCATATAGTTCCTTTATAGTATGAGTAAACAATGAATAATTTGGAATTTCTCTTACCTCATCAGGAAGAGAATTCCAAAAACTAGCAGCCTCATATAGCAAAGACCTGTCCCAATATTTATTATAATGTTTACCTACAACTATCTTATTTAAGTGAACTGATCTTGTCAATATCCATTTTTGATAGTTGTTCACTGTAAATAATATTAAAGGAACTGGATGATTTACAGATGAATATTTCATTTTGTGTATTAAAGGTAACCAATGACACTTATGATTTATGTCTAAAGGTGACCAGTTCACTTTCTTCAACAATAGACAATGATGAATCCGATAGTTTCCTTGTAATACATATCTTGCTACGCGATAATAAGTTCTATCTAATCTAGACAATAGAGTTTTATTTGCATTTCTATATATTAAATCTCCATATCTTAGCACTGGAATGATTAACTGATCTGCCAGTTTTTTTATATCTAAAAAAGATAAACAATCAGTATTTCTTCTTATCGCCACACCCTTCTATTTACTTTTTTAATCAGTGCAATAATATGATTTGAAAAGGTCAGATATTCATCAAATATAATACCTAAATAACTATATTCTTTAACTTGTTCTAGTTTAGTTTGATTTCCTGTATAAATGGATAAATCATAAACAAGTTCATCACTTTTTTCAATGGGAAATACATACACTTTGTTTTTTTTGTGTTCATTATCAGCCCTGATTTCCTCCCCATCAAGGGTATAAGCTGCTTGAATGTTTTTCTGTCCCAGGTGCATTACCGCACACTTTTTCGCATTGAATTTTAGTTGCCAGGTTTCTGACCACTTCTCCAGCTTCTCCAGGTATTGCCTCATGGCCTCCACTCCTCTTTGGGTGTCCACCCTATTGCAGACCTTTGTATCATCTGCAGATAGGCACACCCTACCCTCTAGTCCTTCTGCTAGGTTTCTGCTATAGATGTTAAAAAGCAGGGGCCCCAGTACTGACCCCTGAGGCACTCCACTCATTACCCCCCTTACCCTAGAATGTACCCCATTTACCACCACTGTTTGGCTCCTTCTCATCAGCTAGTTTTCCACCCACCTAGTAACCTTCTGGCCCACCCCTAAGTTCTCCAGCTTATTTACTAGCCTTCTATGCAGGACAGTGTCAAAAGCCTTACTGAAGTCCAGATAAGCCATGTCCACTACCCCTCTCTGGTCTACTATCTGCGTCACCCAATTGAAAAACTCGAGCAGGTTGGTCTGACATGTCCTCCCATTTGATAAACCATGCTGCCTTTCATCCTGCATACCATTGGGCACCAGGTATTCCTCAACCCTTTCCTTTAGTAACATTTCCATTATCTAGTTCCTCACCATTGAGGTGAGACTGACAGGGTGGTAGCTTCTGACTGAACCTTAGTGATAAGGCAAGGTCGGGATAAGCCAGAGATCAAGTAAGGTCTGCAGTGATGCAGTAGGTAGGGAAAAATGGGCAGAGTAAGTGGGCCCAGCAGTCATTATCTACCATTAATTCTCTTTCATAGATTGGGACCGCAGACTTTTGGGACAACTCTGGAGACTGAGGTGCTGTCCCATTTGTACTCAATTCTCTGAGTTGAGGACTGAGGTTTCTAGACTTTAGGCTGAAATGGCAAGGGGCGCAGAATACCTTCTGCCCTATCCAGGGTTCACCAAGACTGGCACTGTTTCCTGAGAAAATGCCTATGCAGAGGCACAGTGGTAAGACTTTGATGAGCTTTGGGAGGGTGGAGGTGGGAAGGTTCCACTCCCCTCAGCCTGGTCCACTCTCAGCCTGTATCACTGCAGAATTATTTCACTGTATTTGTGAGATGGAACACCCAAGAGGAGGCACCTGTAGCAGTGGGAAGAGAGGAAGTGGGGTTCATCAGAGTGAGAAGCCCAAAAGAGGGAGGAAGAGGCCCCCAGCCAAGGAGGAAACAGCTGCTGGTGGGGGGTTCTATTGTTAGGGGATAGACCTGGGAATGGGGGAAGGAACAGGGATTGCAGTGAAGTGCCTGACAGGTACTTTGACTTGGAGGGATGGAGGGTGTATCCAGAGGATCGCTAGGGCAGCAGGAGATAAGAGGGAGCTAGACGTCATTGTCCAACTGTAACAGGGTGAGCACTAAGGAAGGGGTAGAAGGAATACACCAGAATCTTGGGAAAATGAGGAGTGGTCGAGAGCATAGCAGTTGGGGTTCAATGCCAAAAAGTGAAAAGTCATGCACCAAGGGCATAGGAACCCAGGAGCAGACACAGGACTGGGGGGGTACTGACAGTCACAGGAAAGGGACCTTGGGAGTTATCATATCTGCTAATCTCAAAGTGGCAAGACAATGTGACAAAGCAGTATGTAGGGCTTGTAGAATTATGGGGTGCCTAAGGAGTGGTATCTCCAGTAGGAGGAGGGAGGTGGTGCTGACACTGTATTCCTCACTGGTGAGACCCTACCTATAGTACTGGGTCCAGTTTTGGAAGCTGCACCTCAGAAAGGACATAGACAGGTTGGAGGCAGTCTAGAGGAGAGAAACTAAAATTGTGCAGAGGATGCACAAGAAACCCTTTGAGGAGAGACTGAGGAATCTCAACATGTACACCCCGGAGAGAGCAGAGTGAAAGAGGACATTACAGAGACCTACAAGTACCTCACAGGAGTGAACAGGGTGCAGGAGATAGTCATAGTTTATTTTGTAATTAAAACAGCCCCGATACGAGCACTTTTACTCATGTTACGGCACCCATGAGAAAGAGCTACAGGGCAAAGGGGCATGAGACAAGGCTGAGGGCGGGAGATTAAGAGGGATATGAGGAAGCAGTATTTCACTGAAAGGGTGGTATATACCTGGACTAGAATGCCAACAGAATTGATGGAGTTCAAAACAGTGGGAGTCTTCAAGCATGTGTGGAAAAGACATAGGGGTATATTAGTAAACATACAGGGAAAGGGTAGGGTTGCCAGAGACCAGTTTGGGTCTGCAGAGGCAGATTAGGCAGGGAACACCTGGGCAGACTGTGAGGGCCAAGTGATCCTTTTCCACTTACCAAATCTGTGTTTCTATGTTTGGTTTTGGTTGGTTAACCTGATGAAATAAAGAGTTCAGGCACCATGCCAGATACCGTAACTGATCATTTAACCACCTTGTCCTTCACTGGCCATTTTTAAAAAGACTTTGAAAATTCATTTTTTTGCACAGAGTTGTGGGTCTGGCACTACTATGTAATCTTTTTGAGATTTTATATTTGGTGCTATATATCGATTTTAATTAAGTTTATTGACTCTGCTGTACACGTTTGAAGGTGCCCAGAGCCCCTGGGATTGGTTGCTGTATAAATAAAATTGTGTTGTCTTCTGTGGATGGAGGAATAAAGTATCTAAATTTTCTCTCTTGGTACTTGAAACCAGAAGTATCTCAAGAGTTTATCATTTTGGTTTTAAAGTATGCATATAGCAGAGACAAACTGGTCCTATCTGGATGATATGCCAGATATTGATGCCACTTTAAATTTCTTTTTGTCAGAATTTGGAAGAATTTGGAACACAGCTGCCCCAGTGAGAAAAAATTCTGGCCAGAGCCGTTAAGGCTGCTCAGAGCAGCGAGAGCGAGCAAAACTGTCCCTTTAGTGCAGTTCACTAAATAAAAGTGCAGATCCAGCCCATGAAATGGGGGCATACCTAATCAGGTCTGATGAAGTCCCAAATGTATTATTGACAGCCAATGGAATAGAAGCCGTTGTATTGTAGCCAAAGGCATGGTTTATGGTGGCAGCCAGAGTTTGTGTTACAGTCACTTGTGATGAGATTGGTAGCTTTTATTCACTCTCACTGCACCAGCAGCTGCCGTGACCAAGATGCCAGTGATGACAGAACTGCACATGCGTGATACTTGCAAATGAGCAGTTTGCATCAGTGGCCATCTTGTGCACAGCGGTCATCACTTCCGCAGTTGCAGAAGAAAAAGTAGTGCTCTGGGAAGGGTGTGTGTTTATGCAGCTGGCAGACGGGAATGGCCCTTACAAACACAATGAGTGGATCTGTGCCTGAGCACTGTGGAAGCACGCTGGACAGCAGTCCTGTCACAAGCTTCCATAGTGCTCTTTAAAAGAATGAAAGCAATACGTCTGTGGAGCTTCACCCATGCCATCATAAAAATATGGATCCATGGATTTAAACAGGGTTGGGTGACTCCTGAGTTGCTAAAATTAATGAGATCTGCAGATAGAAAGTGGCTTCCATAGAAAATGTCTGGAGATCTCACCTTTTTGTCTCAATATTGTGAAATGAGAAACAGATTTAAGTCTTTTATTAGACAACTGAAAAGTTCATATTTCATTAATATTCAGACCAAGCTATCCATTGACTCTCTCAAGTATAGACAAACTTTTAAATCACAGGTGACACAAATAATTCTCCTCTCAAGCTGCAAAAATGATGGTAATTTTATGACTGATTCTCTGAAAACCGCAGAAAGTTTTAATAGTCATTCTGGGAACTTAAAAATATTATGATTCTGTTTTTCAAATCCATTCTTACATACTTATTTAGTTTTTGTTTACCGGGTAAGTGCATTAGCAATAGCATGACTATTTTCAGGCACTACCCGGGAGAGTACAACACAGTATAACATACAGAACATTTTATAAGTGCAGGAAAATAATACATAGAGTAGGTCACTAACAGTATCAATGATCAGCACACAGGCAATCAAAAAATAACACTATATGGGAAACAGTTCAGAGAAATGATTTTATATAGAGTAGAACAGAACAAACTGTAAGTAGAAATAACATAAAAGAAGATCTAGACTCAAAGATGCAGTAGTGTAAGGGAGGGGTCAGTGTAGGAAGATGCAAAGGAGGGCAAACAGCTTACTAGGATGAGAGGAAGTGGGCCTTAATTTGAGAGGGAGAAGGGAAATGGGCCAAGGGATAGCAGGACTAGGGTTATTGGGCGTAGAGGGGAGGTATAGTAATGTGGTTTTTGTGGTTAGAGAGTTTGAAGGTGACATAAGTAGAACTAAGAGTGAAAGGGCCTAGTGCCATCAAGTGGGGTCAAAACACATGCATTCGTCAGCCAGAGATAGATAACGATGCAGTTCTCTTTTAAAGCAAAGATGGGATTTTGACTGACTTAGGACAAATGGAAGTGTATTCCATAGCTGGGGGGTGCCTCATGTTGGAAAGCACCCGTACCTTTGGATGTGCGACACCTAGATACATTGAGAAGGAATTTTTCAGATGATCACAAGCCATGGGAGGAAGTTCGGGGAAACAGCAACACTGCAAGTGAGGATGGGATCTGAAGCCTGATAATCGAATCAGTGAGACAGCTGAGATAGTATTGCCTGGTAGCAGAGGGAGAGAGCCTTCCCAAGTCCCTGTAGAGTTGTCAATTGTGCCTGAGTCGCGGAGACAAGGTGTGTCGACAAATGTTATTATAAGCAATGTCCCATTTATGGAGGGAGGTTTTATGAGAAGCAGCACTAATAGGAACACAATATGTGAGAGTGGGAAGCAGGATACCTCTGGAGATAGCCAGCTTAGCAGAGGGCATTAACATTTAGCTGATCTTTTAAGCAATACCCAGTTTAGCATTGATAGCTTTGCAGGTCGCAAGCCCTGAACAATCTTCATGATATCCATGATTGCTGGCCGGTCAAAATCTGTCCAAACAGACTGGGTGCCTGTGCCCTTGCATTGACCTCAACTGTACTCATTTGAATGAGTTAAGCAGATCTCTGACCTAATGGAAGACACCTTATCTGCAAAGAATTGAGCGAACTCCTCACACGTAAATTGTGCAAAAGCTATTCAGCCCCGAAGGCAGGCTGGATTGCACAGCCTGTCTGTGGTCCGAAAGAGCTGAGCTGGTTGATTCCTTGCTGCAGCAATCTCCCTGGACAGGAACTCTACCTTCTTACGGGAGATTTCTGGTTGATAGTCAGAATAATGGGTGATCAACCTGAGGCTGTCCTCCTCCAGGCCAGATTTCCACCAACAATGTTTTAACCTTCACCCCACTCTCCTCGACTCCCTCAAAGTCCCATCAAACCAAGGGGACTGAGGACAAAGAGGGAGGGGGTGAACCCAGACAGGAGATGTAGAATTCAGAGCCCTCAGCATCACACTATTATAGTGCATTAGTAGGTCTCCTGGATCCAAGCATTCCAATGGCCAACTCGATAGGTCCAGCTCTGCTGACAGACCCTCTGGGCTAACATCCCTCAAAGGGTGGTACCGGACCATCTCCAAAGGGGCTGGTCTCATAGGGGGAGCCGCAAAACTGAGCCTTATAGAGTGATGGTCCGACCATCCAACTGGTTCCATCACCAAGTCAGTGGCCTCCATCCCCAGGAGGAACACCAGGTCCAAGGAGTGACCCTGAATATGGGTTTCAGCGGTAATTACCTGCTTGAAGCCCAACAAAATCAACAGTTGGAGGAAGTTTTGACCAAAAAGGAAGAGTTCATCTTCGACCCAGGCATCAAAATCCCCCTGGACCAACCACCTGGAGGATTCCAACACCATGCTGACCATGAAGTCTGCAACTTCCTGCAGGAAAACTTTCTCATATCTGGGTGGACAGTAGATGAGAAGTATCCTGCTACCCACACCTGCTCCCAAGATACACTCAAAGGATCTAGTGATCCCCACTGGAACATCTACAAGGCCCAGTTCCATCTTAAAACAGGTGGCTACACCCCTGTCCCTTTGATCCAATCTCGGGCGGTGTATTGCAGAGTACCCAACTGGAACTGCCGACTCCAATATCGGACCTGCATTCTCATCCAGCCAGGTCTTGGTGATGCAAACCAGATCAGATGTCTCAACAAGATCAGCAATAATTGCTGTCTTGTTCTTTATAGACCTGGCATTTTGCTCAGTACCAAGAGAATGGCTATAGGCCTGAAGTTAGTAACCTCCTTTGGGTCACCTTTTTTGAATACAGTTGTTATACAAGCAATTTTCCAGAGGTCGGGAACTACACTGCAAGAGAGAGATTATGTGTAGATTTTCAGCAGTGGAGAGGCAATGAGAGGAGCAACAAGCTTCAGAAGTCAAGGTTCTAGGGAATTGGGCCTAGAGCTAGTGTTGTCAGAGATGGATGTAAGAAGTTTCAGAACCTCTGATCTAGATATGGCCTTAACGTGAAAAGGTGGTGCATAGGGAAGACCATTAGATAGAGCAGCAGGGTGTCTGGCTGGCTTGAAAGTAGGAGCTGAGAGTGTGTTGCAGTAGGTAGAAAGGAAGAAGAATATTGGGACAGATCAGAGAACATATGGTTGAAGGTGTTAGCTATGGTGTTAGAGTCATTACAATGAGCTCCATTTAATATCATATCCATAGGGGTACTGATTGAAAGGCCCCAAGAAAAGTCTTAACATGGGCCCAGAATTTCCTAGGGTCATGGGCTGAGCTGGATGGTAGGTCTTTACAGTACTGCTCTAACTAGTTTTTTTACAAGAGTTTCTAAGTGCTCTATAGGTGCTGAGATCCGTTTGCAGGCCAGTTTGTTTGTAGTGCTTCCAGTGTTTATCCCTAAGACACAGTTTAGCAAGCAGGTCTTTGTGTAACCAACACATTTGTTTTCCTTTGACTCTCCTAGGAACCTTAAGAGTGTGCTTGCACTGAACAGCAAGGAATTCCTTGAGAAAAATCTGTAGGGCATCCTCAATATTGCCGGAGTGATATATACCAGACCAGTCAATTTTGGAAACATTGTAAAGGAATGCATTTTCATCCAAATTACCAAAGTTGGTAAAAGTGATGAGAGGAGATGGAGGAGCACCCATGGACCAGATGAAAAAATTGGTCTGTTAATGCATGGGCCAAGATGCCTGAGGTGGACACATGTTCTAATTGGTTTACCAGTACCCAGTCAATGAAAGTACCTGATTGTGGTGATGTCGGAGTTCTAGTTGTCTTTGAAATCAGCTGGTGAAGTTTATAGCTATGCACCAGTGACAGCAGAGAGCTGTGAGCTGTCCCTAGCCAGTGAGGTTGCGGTCCCCCAAGATTATAACCTCATTTCTGTTGATGATCTGTGAAGTTTGGTCAAGCAGGCCCTGTAGCCCAGCTAAGCCCCCCGTGGGGAGGGGGGTTGTAGGTGCACATGATGTAAAGTTTCTTAGCTCCCAATGTGAGAGTTGCATGTAAGGATTCACAAACAGAAGGAGAGGCAGGGGCTGGGACAGTTGTAATATTGAGGTGGTTTTTATGGAAGAGAGCAACTCCACCACCACTTATAGCCTGGTAGGACCCCTTTCAAATCAACCCTTGCTCCCCTTGTGTTTTCTATAAGGGCGATAATCCTTCTACCTTTCTGAAATATTTAAAAAGGCTGATTTATGTACGTAAGTAAGTAGAAGTTTATTTGTCTAGCATCCAGTCCTGGAGGCTCTGTGCGCTGTGCAGGTAGACAAACAATTAACAAACATACAATAATAAAGAACAGAAACGAAGAGAAAGATCGATAAACAACAGTATAATCTAAGTAATCCGAAGTTATTTAAAATAATGCAGCAGTTAGTATGATGAAAAACTATAGGCAATCTAGAAATGCCTTTTTAAAAAGATGCACCCTCAGCCCCCACTTAAAAAGCTCCACTGATGGGGCCTCCCTCAAAGATTTTGGAAGCGAGATCCACAACACTGGGCCCACCACCTCGAATGATTATTCTCCAGAGGACTTTAGGTGGGCCCTAGGAACAGCTAGGAGGTCCTCAGCAAAGGAGCTGAGTGAGCACATGGAATGGACAGGAGTCAGGAGACCATTCAGGTAGCCAGGGCCTGATCCATGTAGGGCCTTATAGGTGAGCAAATCCACCTTAATGATGATCCCCCATCTAACTGGCAGCCAGTGCAGCTCACCCAGAACTGGGGTCACATGACAGGACCTTGGAAATCCCGTCAGCAACCTGGCTGCTGAGTTCTGCACCAACTGCAGTTGACAGAGAACCCCTCCATTGACCCCTAGTTACAGAGTGTTACAGTAGTTGAGTTACGAAATCACAAAAGCATGTACCAGTGAGGGCAGGTCAACAAGTGGAATCAAGGCTTTTATCCGGGCAACATTCCTCAGGTGGTAGAAACCACTTCTGATGATGGACAACACCTGCGTCTCAAGTGTCAGTCCATCATCAAGGATGATACCCACATTTTTCACCTTGGTAGATGACACCAAGGGAGTGGGGCCAAGAAATAACCCTCTTCCCATCCCAGCAGCATCTACATTCCACCAATGACCAGGTCAATCACCAGCACCTCTGCCTTGTCAGGGCTGAGTCTCAGCAAGCTAGAGGACATCCAGTTTTGAATCTCATCCAGACAATTATTACCTCCACAGCGTCAACCATCCCAGGTGGAAATGACATGTACAGCTGGGTATCATCTGCATAACAGTGAAAACCCAAGCTGTGCCATCTAATGATATCACCCAGGGGACCCATGTACACTGCAAATAACATAGGTGACAGGACTGAACCTTGGAGAATTCCACAAGGCAGGGGCTTCGGGCAGGACAAGAAATTCCCCATCACTACCTTTTGCATCCTGGCTGTGAGGAAGGACTCAAACCAGTTGATGACAGTACCAGTGAGTCCACAGAACTCTCTTAGGTGATGCACCAGCACTCCATGGTCCACAGTGTTAAACACCGAGGAGAGATTGAGGAGAACGAGTATTGACCACTTCCCTCCATTTCTCACCCTGAGGAGATCATTCTGCACTCTGGGTAATGCTGTTTTGATGCTATGCCTTAACCTAAATCTCAACTGGATGGGGTTCATAGGTGTCATAGGCCGCAAGGTGTGCCTCAAGCTGCAGAGCCACAACTTTCTCAGTAACCTTACCCAGAAATGGGATGTTAGAGATTGGTCTATAATTTGCCAAGATGTCAGGGATGATATGGTTTCTTTAGGAGGGGTCTCACCAGTGCCTCTTTTGAGGCACCAGGGAAATATCCCTCTAAAAGAGCACCAGACTATCTCGGTGAACACTGGACCAACAGACTCAATGCATCCCACTAAGAGATGAGTCGGGCCTGGGTCCAGTTTACACTATGCAGGTTGCAGCTTCAACATCCCCTCGCTAACTTCTGCCACCCCAACCATCCTGAACTCGCTCCAAATAATAGGAGTGCCTCTGGGCACATACAGCTCACCACTCTGTGCTGCAATTGCCCTGTTGGTGAGACCCTGGCCTTAATGGAGGATACTCTGTCAGAGAACAATACAGCAAACTCCTCACAGTGAGCGACTGAAGATTATTTTTTTGGTTGAAGACAGACAGGCTGGAGAAACTTATCTACTGCATGGAAAAGCAGAGTTGGTCTCTTCCTCCCTGAAGAAATATCACCCTGGACAGGAACACTGCCTTCTTATGGTTGATTCCCCTTTGCTATTCACCGTAGTGAATTGTCAAAGCCAGTCTGTCCTCCTCAGCCTGAGACTTCAGCCAACAATGCTTCAACCTTCAATCCCTGGTCTTCATCTCCTTGAGAACCCCATCAGACCATGGGGGTCTCAAGAGAGAAGACCTTGGTTGTACACAGACCGGTGCATCTCAGTCGAGTGTCTTGGAAACTGCCCCATTATAGGCTGCGACTGCCTCACCCTTACCTGTCTCACATGTAACACTCACGCCAGATATATACCCAGTACTGCCATCAGTCCCTCCAGGGATAACCCCTTTAAAGGGCAGTAATGGAACATTCTGCACAGGGGAAGGACTAACAGGGTGGGGGGGCACTGAACAAAAACTTCATCATGCAGTGATCTGACCAAATGATTGGATCAATCCTGAGGTCAATGACTTCAAGCCCCAGTGAGAACACTAAATCCAAGGCGTGACCATGACTGTGGGTCACAGAACCAACAGTTTATGTCAGGCCCAGCAAAGTCATTGACTGGAGGAAGTTATAACCAAAGTGCAAATGACCTACCAGTTTAAACCCTCCAAGAAGACCTCCAATTTCTGCCTTAGTGCTCTTGCTCCTTCTCTGGTGTGATGCAGACCATCATGCTTGAAGAGCTTCCTGTTCCAGAAGATCCTCCAGTGTCCAGTGTAGTGCATCCCATTGTCTGCGCACCAACCCTGGAGCCACTGATTGAATTCCCTGATCTCTTTGTTTCTAATCTTGTCCTCACTTCTGCCCTTCCTCCAAACCAGAAACACCTCCAAGAAAGCATGTTCTACATGCTGGGCCATTGGAGATCTAAGGGCTCAGCTTCAGGCAGCATAGGCAAAGACTGAGCACCCCAAATTGCATATTCAGGAGGAAATATATTATAAGAACTGCTCGCCATTTCCCCAACATTCAACAGAAGCAACTCAACCACAGAGAGTAGTTGGTCCAGGAGGTTGGCAGGTGGTTAGGAGGGGCAAATTGGGTGCCCCATCACTCTGTGCTCTCCAACATATCACCTCCACAAACCATATAAAAATTACAAACAGGTATCTGCCTCTATCTCCAAAATCAAACAAAGGGGCAGAGGACACTGCAGAGCAGGACACTGCAGCACAGGAGCTAGCACAACAAAACTCGTCCAAAGCAGAAAGCAAAACAAAAAAGCAAAAAGGAAATCCAAAAAACTTTTCATCATTGGAGACTCCATGATTTGGGGAGTTGATACCTATCTCCAGCCAGAGGTAATGGTCAAGTGTCTCCCAGGTACATCAGCATGGAGAGACACTGACCACATTGCAAAAATTGTACAGGAAGCAGGAGAAAACATTGACATCCTGGTATACATAGGGACCAACGATCTTGCCAGTCGGTCAGCTGTGGAGACCAAGGAACACATGACCAGGCTGGCTGACAAACTATCATCCATTTAGTCTGGCATCTCCTTCTCTGAGATCCTGCCAGTCTGGGAGAGTGGGACAGATGGACAGAAGGTCAGAGAAGGGGAGATAGGGGAGCTAAACCTGTGGCTCAAGGGCTGGTGCCAGGAAAAAGGACATAAATTTGTAGGGAACTGGCAACAGTTTGGGGAGTGAAAGTTCTTTAAATCTGATGGACTGCATCTGACTAAGGAGGGAGTCAGTGCATTGGGGCAGAAGTTTGATGTCTTTGCAGAATATTTAAACTAGCAGATGGGGAGAGGGGTGCAGCACCCGATACATCAAATGGTAAGAACACTCCTCCCCCCTCAGCTAGTGGTCAAACAGGAGTTCAGCAGTTCAGCATGTTTGTAGTTCATTTGCATCATCAGGTAAGGAAAAAGGTCCGGCTTCCCATGCACCGCACAGGGGAAGCGCCAGACCTCGCCCAACAACTAACACACCAAAATCTGGCCAATGGAAAATCATGTACACAAATGCTTGCAGTCTGGGAAACAAGATCCCAGACCTGCAGGCAATAATGACAGAGGCTAAACTGGACATAATAGCCATTAGCAAGACATGGTTTACCAGTAACCACACTTGGGAGACTTCAGTACCTGGCTATTTACTGTTCAGAAGAGACCAAAGTGCAAAAAGGGGGGGTGGAGTGGCCCTTTATGTCAATGAAAATATCAAAGCTACAGAAATTCAGAATACACATAAGGAGCCAGAAGAACTGTGGTTCACCCTGGAAACAGGATATGGGACAGTCATACGAACTGGGGTTGTCTACAGGCCTCCAGACCAGGAGGAGGACATAGACACATTACTGTTAGAAGATACACAAAACATGACAGCTAAAGGGGAGGTTCTGATAATGGGAGACTTCAACAAGCTAGATACAGATTGGTCAATACCAGCAGGAACATCTGCCAGAACTAGACACATAGTGGATTCCCTACAGGGGGAGGGCCTCAAACAACTGGTACAACAACCCACAAGAGACGGGGCTATCCTAGATCTAGTACTGACTAACAGGGAAAGGATCACAGATCTCCAGATGGAAGGTCACCTGGGGGCCAGTGACCATGACATGGTATGGTTCAATTTGCCCACTAGAACTAAATCATCCCATTCCAAGGCAAAAATATGGGACTTCAGAGGAGCTGACTTTGATAAGATGGCCAACAGAGTTAAGCTAGCCCTGGCAAAAAAATACAGGTGAGGGGGTACAAGTAAAGTGGGCAAGCATTAAGGATGCAATACTTGAAACAACATCCCAGTGTGTTAGAGAGAAAAGGAAGTGCAAAAAAAGAAGGAAACCACTTTGGTTCTCAAAAACAGTAGCAGAAATGGTCAGAGCCAAAAGGCTGGCCTTCAGGAAATATAAGGGAATGCAGCAGGATGAAGATAGAGAGGCATACAAAACTTCCCTAAGGGAAGCAGGGAAGGCAGTAAGGCAGGCAAAGGCCCAAACTGAGGAAACACTAGCACAAACAGTAAATGAAAGTGACAAGACTTTCTATAGCTACATTAGTGAAAGGAGAAAGTCCAGAGGGGATATTGCTAAGATCAAAGGGGAGAAGGGTGTGTATGAGGAGGAGGAGGACCATGTAAAAGCATCTATCCTAAATAGATACTTCTGCTCAATATTTACTGAAGAGAAGGTAGGGCATGGTCCACAGATCAGTACAGTGGACACAGTGGGGAGGAAGGTATGCACTAGTCCGTTCACAAAAGAAAGGGTCCTACAACAGCTCAATAAGCTCAGGATGGACAAGGCAATGGGACCTGAAGGCATATATCCAAGGCACTAAAGGAGCTAAGGGTGGAACTAGCAGAGCCATTATCAGAACTGTTTAGTGAGTCTCTGAGCACAAGAGAGGTCCCAGAAGACTGGAGAAGGGCTCATGTGATCCCGCTCCACAAGAGTGGTAGCAGGAAGGAGGCAGAGAACTATAGACCAGTTAGTCTTACCTCAGTAGTGGGCAAGATTATGGAGGAACTCCTTAAGGAAAGGATAGTGCAACACCTGGAATCCATAGGAGCACAGGATCCAAGACAGCATGGGTTTACAACAGGAAGGTACTGTCAAACTAATCTCATAGATTTCTTTGACTGGGTAACCAGAGTGGTGGACCAAGAGGAAGCAGTTGATGTCACCTACCTTGACTTCAGCAAAGCTTTTGATACTGTTCCACATAGAAGATTGATTAATAAGCTGGGTAGGCTCACGGTGGGTCATAAGTTGGTCAACTGGGTGGCAAACGGGCTGACGGGCAGAAAACAGAGAGTGGTGGTAAATGATTTAGTCAGAAGAGATGCAAGTCACAAGTGGGGTACCTCAGGGATCAGTCCTGGGGCCAGTCCTCTTTAATATCTTCATCAGTGACATTGCAGATGGACTGGAGGGTAAGGTTTGTCTGTTTGCAGATGACACCAAGATCTGCAACAGAGGAGATGATCCAGATGGGGTAGGCAGAATGAGAAGAGATCTGGATAAACTGGCAAAATGGTCGCAAGAGTGGCAACTGGGGTTTAATGCAAAGAAGTGCAAGATCATGCACATATAGGGAAGAGAAACCCTGAAGCCACCTATAGGCTGGCAGTCACAAGGGAAGAAAGAGACTTGGGCATCATCATCACAGATGACCTGAAATCATCCAAGCAGACCACTAAAGCTGTAGGTAAGGCTAGGGGGATGTTGTGGTGTATTAGTAGGTGTATCACAACAAGTTGTAAGAGGAAGGAGTACTGCATGCAGTACTGGAGGCCACATCTGCACAAGGACATTAACAAAATGGAGGAAGTCCAGAGAAGGGCAACCAAAATGGTGCAGGGACTGCATCAGAAAACATATGAGGATTGATTAACTGAGCTCAATATGTATACCATAGGGCAAAGGAGAGAGAGAGAGAGAGAGAGGTGATATGATCAAAACATTCAAACACCTTAAGGGCATTAACAATGTGAAAGAGTCTAACATGTTTCAATATACAAAAATAGCAGGACAAGAGGACACAGCATGAGGTTAGAGGGAGGTCGATTGAGGGGTAATGTGAGGAAGTTCTTTTTCACAGAAAGGGTGGTGGATGCATGGACGGCCTACCTCAGGAAGTGGTGGATATGAATACAGTGCAGGGCTTCAAACAGGCATGGGATAGGCATAAGGGAGCAATACAGATGAGTACGAATAGATAGGCCACGGGTTGTAACTGAAAATAGGCAAATGTCTTGTCTAGTGTACTTACCTGGTTAACAAAAGCTAAATAAATAAATTGACAGAACAAAGGCCAATGGCACATTTATAAGGCAGAAAAAGAAATGAGCAGACTGGATGGGCCTTGTGGTCCTTACCTGCCGTCAACTTCTATGTTTCTATGTTTCTATTAAGGCAGGTTGTGTTATGTACTCCTTTAGGCTCTCCCCTAGGGTCTTCGGCCCTGTCCACACTATCCCTCTGTAACATTACAGAGTGCCCAAACCATTACCACAACGGTTTGCGTTTACACCTGTAACATTACAGAAGGTGTTTTCGTAACCGTTGTTGAAACCACATATGAGGTGGTTTCAACAACCGTTATGAAACCAGTTACGCCTCGGTAACATTACCGGGCATAGTGTAGATGTGTGGCACCAGTCCCCTATTGCAGCGCGAGCTGCATTGTGGGATCGGGTGCCACAGCAACGGTCGCCCAGCTCCCGAAGTGTGGACCGGCAGTGCTGGTCCCATAAGGGACACCGCGGCAGTGTGGACACACTGCACCGCTCCCTGGTTGTAACGGTTTCTATCCGTTGCAGGGTCTGAGCGGTGCAGTGTGGATGGGGCCTTCATGTCTGCTTTGGCTTCTTCCACAGTCCTATTTGCTACATCATTTGTCCCAAGGTGGATAATGATCCCCGCAAAATCCTGATCTCTTCTCACCAACAGTCCTGTTCTGTCCTTAGTTCTCCTTGCAGATGCTCCTGGCGTGCACTTCACCGTGGTTTCAGCTCCCTTCGCACTGATGGACTGTGACTTCACTTCTCGCAACATAGAGTTTCCCATGGCCAGAATTTTCCTGTTGCTCTGTGTATTCTTCCTCTCCTTCCTTGTACCTCCTTCCTGTTTTCTTGTATCAGGTTTGTCCTGCTCGATTCTTCCTTTTTCCTCAGCTGGTTTCTGTCCCCTGACTGGGGGGGGGTGAAACGATTCTGCGTGTGGATAGCAAATGGCTAGCAGTACTCCATCTTATCTCTAGGTGCCTCACTGCCCCCTCTCACCACCCTCCATCCCCCAAGACCCGTGGACCTTTGGGGGAGTGGGTGGGTAAGGGGGATAGTGGGCATCCCCAATTCAGTCTCCTCTGCAGCCTCATGCTCTTCTCTTGCCTGCAGTAGCTCCCTCTGTAGTTCTACAATTGTCCTGCAGAAAGGGCACCCCAGTCTCAAGAGTGTTTGCCTCGCTATCAGCCCTCCACAGCTCTGGCAGATCTGCATGTCCATGTCTGTTTTCCTCCTCACCTGTAGGTGTCACTGTTTCTTCTCCCTTCACTGTGTCTTCTCTATCCTCTCTTCCTGTTCTCACTGGTGTTTTCCTTTGGGAGCCCTGCAGGAAGTTCCATTAGGCTTCTATAAATGTAGAAAGAACCTGTGTGGTTGGGAGCGTGGGTAATACTAGTACCACCTCTTAGCAGTAGCTGTTAGCAATCAAGTGATGGGGAAGGGAAGAATTAGGTGATTCCCCCCTTCCTCTCCAAAATGAGGTACTCTTAAAAGCAAATGCTAGCTCCTTTTAGTTGCTAGCTTCCTTCTCCAAAATGGGGTGCTTTTAAAAGTAAATGCTAGCTCCCTGTCAGCTGCAAGCTGCTGTTTCTAAAAGCTGAACCAAAAGTAAAGACTAGCTCCCTTTCAGCTGCAGCTTCTAAAAGCTGAGTCAAAATGGAGCTGGGGCACAACTGACTCTGCTAGTCACTGTCACAGGTCAAAGGCCCCTCCCACTTAGCAGTAGCTGTTAGCAGTTAAGTGATGAGGAGGGGGACATTACTGGGTTTACTTCTTTAATTCATCACTTGTTAGCTTCCTTTCTTGTAGTTGCTTCAGTTTTTGTACGTTTAATTCAAGTCTTTGACTTTGTACATGACAATCAACTCTTGTTAAAACTGCATAATTGTGATCTTTTGGACCCAGGCTTAGCTTGATTTTTCAATTATTTACAGGAAAGAGAGCAGAGAACAAAACTGGATCAGGTTTTTACATCTTTTCAGGTGAACAACATTACGGTACCACAGGGTTCTGTCCTGGGCCCTGCTACAAACAACCTAGCTCAGATTTGCAAGAAGACTGAAATGATAACATATCCAGGGCCCCTGGAACTCTGTGAATCCATGGCCGTTGAATTTTCCACAGAACTTGCATCATGCCACAGAATATATGTTGTGCCGTGACAGTTATTGCTCTTGGGGAATTTTCACTAAAATGCAGCTTTCCCCTAGTGCCTGGTTCCCTTGCCTGACTTGTTTATCCTGAAGCCCCTCCTGTATGCTCAGCATGTAATGACATCATGTCTTATTGTAGCCAATCACAAGGCTCCATTCTGCCACAAAAATTAATCATTTATGTTGCAGTAATTAACAAATGCTGCCGCCGGAACTTAGGACTACTGCTGTGCAGAATGTGGAATTCCGCTGGCAGAATTAGTGCAGAATGACCATTCTGCCAGCGAAATTTCCACCGGAATTTCACTTGTTCACCTGCAGAATTCCACCCACTGTGATCCACAAAATAATATTCTGAAGAACAGTATTTTTTACAATGAAAATTTTTCTGCAACAATTTCCGCTGAAAATATTGAGATCTGTAGAATAATATTCCATGGAACAGTAATTTTTCTGCAGAAAATCATTCCGCTACTATTTTATGCTGTGGAATTCTGCCATTCTGTTTCCGGCATAATTCAGTGGAATTTCAGTGGAATTTTGAATATTCCACAGAATTTCATTCTGCCAGAATTTGAAAATTCCACACAGCACTTGCTTAGGACTCACAGAAATCAGGACTGAAGTGCCATAGAGAACAAGGGGCCCTGATCATATGTAAATGAAGATGCATTATTTTCCATGGGAAGATACATTGATCTGGTTTTAGAACATTTGCAGACTTAATGATGGTTCAACATTAGCACATAGCTTTTAAATAATTCTTTGATTTTAAATTCTGTCCTCCCCCCCCAAAAAAAAAGATTATGGTATTTTTTTTTAAATCGCCTTTTATGCAAGGTAATATTACTTGAAACGTTATTTTGACCATTATGTTTTTATTCATGTCTAGCTTTACATACCTTGGATTTACCTTGACAGTGCACTGACTTATAAGGATCATATGAATTCTATGATTAAAATACTTTATAAGTAACTGGGCATGCTTTATCAAAGAAATGCATCATTTTACTATGGCTACCGATAAAATCACAGCACGATCATTTGTATTATCTGTTATTGATTATGGTATCCTGATTAACTCAACTACCACAGGCACTGCACAGTTGAGGGTAAGGGCTCTTTTAAACAGAAATATAGAAACTTAGAAATATAATTTTCATTCCATATAGGTGTTTGACCTTCTGTGTGTGGGGTTAGGCTACATCAACCCAGTCCCTAACTTCCCTGAACCAGCCCCCTGCCTCTCTCAGTGAACTTACCTGGTCTGTAGTTCTCCGACAAGTTCCCAGGGCTGGAGAGATGGGCTGTCCACCCCCCCACACCACAAACAACAAGGCTGAGGCAGACCAGGTCACTGAGTGAGTGGTGGCGCAGGCTCAGAGACAACTGGGCTGGGCTGGGCTGAACTTCTTTAAGCCTCTGACACTCTATTTTCTGCTTTTCTCTCCTCCATTCTGTGGAGCATTTGACTTGTGTATAGAGTTGCACCTGTTCAATGTCCCGCACAGTCTGCTCCCTTACATTGCTGTCCTGAAACTGCTCTACCTCCAGGCCTCCACATGAAAGCAGCCTAGGCTGGGCTGACAAGCATTCCCGTTGGTATTTAGGTCTAGACACAGTACTGAAACTGTGTTAGTCAAGGTTCACAATGGTCTCTCGGGGTTAGGGACAAAGAATAGTCAATTCTTGTTCTCCTCAGCCTTTGACACTGTAGACCATGGTGTGCTATTGAATCACCAAATGGAGCTCTGTGGACTCACTAGCACTGTCATTAGCTGGTTTGAGTCCTTCGTCACAGATAGGACACAGAGAGTGTTGATGGGGAGTTTCTCTTCCCACCCTAGGCTCCTACCATGCAGAGTTTCCCAGGGCTCAATCCTCTCGCCTATGCTGTTTGCAGTGTACATTCTGTCCCTAGGAGAGATCATCAGATGTTACAGCATGGGTTTTCACTGCTATGCAGATGATACCCAACTGTAGAGGTCTTTTGTGCCAGCAACTTATGATGCTGTGGAAGCACTAAATGCGGGTCTGGCTGAGATTCAGGACTGGATGTCCTCTAACTGGCTCAGACTCAACCCAGACAAAACAGAGGTACTGGTGATAGACCCTGGTTGTCAGTGGGAAGCAGAGACTGCTGGAGTGGGAATTGGCTTAACAGAGGATCCTATACCACTTGTGGCTCTACCAAGGTGAAAAATCTAGGTGTTATCCTTGACAACAGATTGACCCTTGCGGTCCAGATGTCATCTGTTGTCCAGAGTGATTTCTACCACTTGAGGAATATCACCTGGATTAAATCCTTAAACCCGACACATGACCTGCCCTCACTGGTGCATGTGTTTGTGTAGGCCAGACTTGACTACTCAATGCTGTCTACGTCAGGGTTAGTGGAGGGATCCTGCATCACCTGCAGCTAGTGCAGAACACAGCGGCCAGGTTGGTGACAGGCCTTCTGAGGTCCTGTCATGTGACCCCAGTACTGCGTGATCTGCATTGGCTCCCAATGAGGTGGAGAATCACATTCAAGGTTGGTCTTCTCACCTACAAAAAACCCTATACAGTCTGGCTCCTGGTTACCATAGTGATCTCTTGACTCACCACCACTCTCAGTGCTCACTCCACTCCTCTGAGGACAGCCTCCCTGTAATTCCGAGGGCCTGGCTTAAAACATTAGGTGATTGTGCATTTGCAGTGGCTCTGCCAGCCCTGAGGCATTCACTTCCAAGGTCTTTGAGGGAGGCCCCCTCATTGAAGGCATATCTTTTTAGGGAAGCCTATGGGATTTAGCATTTGCCATAGTTTTGGTTCACACAGCTGTGGTCTTTGCTATTTTAACTTGTTATTTATGTGTTACTGAATATGAATTTATTGTGATTTATTGTTGCTGCCTATATACTGTACAGTGCCCTGAGCCAGATAGGGCTCTTCATAAATAAAATTTTACTTACTTGTTTTACTTACATACTGGAAAGCCCTTGATGGTAAAAACTATTTTTTTTTAAATTAAAGACATATTTGATCTTTATTGAACTTCACATAATACAAGGTCATCTGACAGGTTAACATTAAGGGTACCAGGGCCAGAATTTAAAGGTATTCTGCCCTGTTTTGCACACCAGTTTTCAAGACAGAATGCCATTTTCATCATGCTGGTATTCTGACTGGAATACCACTCCACAGTATTGTCACTCTGCAGTTCAATCTATAGCAAGCTCTTTTGGATAGGTGGATTACCAAACTTTCAAATGGAATACCAAAGTAAGGTTTTTTGTATTCCGCCTCCCAAACAGAATTATTTTTTTAATTTTTAGCCCCAGGTACCATTCAAGAGAACAAAACATGAGCAATATTTCTTGTGTTTTGTTTTTAAGTAGGTAAGTTTTGGAATACATTATCTATAGTATATATAGAGCATATTAAAGCAGCAGTGCATTAATCTGGTGAAAATTCTGATGTATACATTTTTATTCTATTTTAGATTGCCCCTTATCTACTATGATACCCTTCTTTTCACAATTTTAGTCTGCTTTAGTGCTTTTTTTCACATCTGAAATAATAAAAGCATTGTTCCTTTTAATATGGCTTGGACCAGGTTTTCATTAGTATTCTCATCTGGTTTTGTACATCAATTGTTTAAAATCACTTCTGTTGTGACTAAAATGAACTAGCATACAGCAGGCAGTGCTCCCCGACCTTATGGAACAGTAGGTGTTCAAAAACAGCTGGGAGCAGTGATGAAAACCTGGTCCAAGCCTTATTAAAAGGAGTGCCCCTTTTATTATTTCAAATGTGAAAAAAGCACTAAAGTAAACTAAAAATAGAGAAATAAGGGCATCATACAAGTCAGAAATAAGAGTCAATATAAAATAGCATAAAAAAGTATAGGTCAGAATTTTCACCACATTCATGCACTGCTGCTTTTATTTCCAGTTCTATTTTTAGTTTTATTTATTTTTTAAAGCTTGATTTGGTTTGCATGCACATCAGCAATTGTTTTTCAACTTATTCATTGTCTATATGTAAGTTTATGTAGTTTTGGTATGTTTTGTTGTACCTGTTTTATTGCACCTCTGTTTTGGTACTAGGGCATCCATGTAAATGGTCATTTTGTCCAATGAATCAACTCAGTTATCAAATAAGTCAATTAATATATGAATGAATGAATGACCAAATTAATACATGTTTTTATTCTTTATTAACCAAGAATGAAATATTCTCTTTAAGAGGAAAGGCATAGCAAAGTTTATTTCTCTGGTGCCCATTCCTGGAGGCTCTGGGGCCTCACATAAAATTATGTAAGGGAGTAAGAACATATATAAATACGCATTAAAACACAATAAAACAAATACTATAACAATCTGTAATTCAATTCAACAGTCTCTGTGTTGTATTAAATATCTATGTCTGGAAGGCCAATGAAAAGAGATGGGTCTTAAGGTGGCTCCTAAACACCTCAACTGAAGGGGCCTTCCTGATGGTTGGAGGATACAAATTCCACAGGGTGGGGCCATCAACACTAAAGGCCCTGTCACCGGTAGTTCTAAGTCTTGTCTTGGGAATCACCAGGAGGCTCCTAGAGGAGGAATGGAGGAAGCAGACAGGGACAGAGGTGATGGAGATCAGACAGCTAGCCAGGGCCTAGTCCATGTAGTGCCTTAAAGGTGAGTAGACCCACCTTGAAGATAACCCTCCACCTGACCAGCAGTCAGAGCAGTTCATGCAGCACTGGAGTTACATGACAGAACCTTGAAAGGCCTTGCAGCTGCATTCTGCACCAGCTGCAGTTGGTAAAGGGTGCCTCCTGAGACCCTAAAGTAAAGAGCATTACAGTAATCAATCCTGGATGTTATAAAGGCATGGACCAGAGTGGGCAGTCCTCAGGTGGAACTAGGGGTTTGATCCTGGCAATATTCCTGAAGTGGTAGAAACCACTTTGTACAACTAATGACACCTGAGAATCAAATGTCAATCTATCATCCAGGAACATGCCAAGTTCTTGCACCCTAGAGGAAGCCATCAATGGTGTTGGCCCCAGGAAGAGACAAGTTGCCACACCAAAGGCATTCCTATCACACCTTTGGCCCATTTTCACTACCAGAACCTCCATCTTGTCAGGGTTCAGTTGCAATCAGCTGGAGGACATCCAGTCATTGAACTCTGCCAGCCAGGTGTTTAGCATTTCCACAGCATCAGATGTTCCAGGGGCAAAGGACAAATACAATTGGGTATCATCTGCACAGCAGTGAAAACCCACACTGTATTTCCCAATAAGTTCACCCAGGGGCAGCATATACACAGCGAACAACATAGAAACATAGAATTTGACAGCAGATAAGGACCGCTTGGCCCACCCAGTCTGCCCATTTCCCTACATGATGGATAAGCTGCAGATTCTAGTTAATCAACAGCTTACTTCCTCCTGCCCCCCACTAGAATTGCCTTATGCCTGTCCCATGCATTCTTGAATTCTCCCGCTGTTCCTGACTCCACAACCTCCTCAGGAAGGCTGTTCCATGCATCCACAACTCTCTCTGTGAAAAAATACTTTCTAACATTACCTCTGAGCCATCCCCCCTCTATCTTCAAATTGTGCCCCCTTGTTCTTGCACATCTCTTCTTCTGAAAGATACTACCCTCTTGTACCTTGTTAATTCCCTTGAGATACTTGAAAGTTTCTATCATGTCCCCCCTCTCCCTCCTTTCCTCAAGGGTATACATATTAAGCTGCTTTAGTCTCTCCTCGTATGTCTTCTGGTGCATACCTTGCACCATTTTGGTTGCCCTCCTTTGAACAGCCTCCACTCTGTCTATGTCTTTGCAGAGATGGGGTCTCCAGAATTGCACACAGTACTCCAGATGGGGTCTCACCGACTGTCTGTACAGAGGGATAACAACTTCCTGTTTTCTACTGGTGATGCCTCTCCCTATGCATCCCAGTATCCCCCCAGCCCTCCTTACTGCCTTCTCACATTGCTTGCCCACCTTTAGGTCATCTGATATAATTACTCCTAGGTCTCTTTCGATTTTTGTTGTTGTTATTAACTCATCCCCCATTGTGTACTCTTCCCTTGGGTTTTTGTTTCCCAGATGCATTACCTTGCACTTCTTTGCATTAAATCTGAGCTGCCATACATTTGACCATTCCTCCAGCCTTGCCAAGTCCCTCTTCATTCTTTCCACCCCACCTTGTGTATCAACCCTGTTGCAGATCTTTGTGTCATCTGCAAAGAGGCATACCTTTCCTTCCAGGTACTCTCCAATGTCACTTATAAAGATATTAAAGAGGACTGGTCCCAGTACCGAACCCTGTGGTACCCCACTAGTTACCCTCCTTTCTTCACTGTGGACTCCGTTTACTATTACCTTTTGCGTCCTGTTGTCCAGCCAGTTTTTTATCCAGGCTACCACCTTGACACCCACTCCAAGGCTGGCTAACTTGTATATTAATCTTTTGTGTGAGACTGTGTCGAATACCTTGCTAAAATCTAGGTAGGCCATATCCACAGCCCCTCCCTGGTCTACTACTTTGGTCACCCAGTCAAAGAAATCTATTAGGTTTGTCTGACATGACCTTCCTGCTGTTATAAAACATTGGTGACAAGATCGATCCCTGAGGTACTCCTCATGACAGGAGCTTTGGGGGGGAGGAGAAATTCCCCATCACTACCTGTTGCTTCCTGTCAGTGAGATAGGACTCAAACCAGCAGATGACAGTGCCGGCAAGTCCACAGTACACTCTGAGATAATCAAGCAGCACAAAGTGGTTGACAGTGCCACAGCTGAAAAGAGATCAAGGAGCAAGAGAACTGACTCGTCTCCTCTATCCCTCACCCTAAAGAGGTTGTTGTGCACCCAAACTAATGCTGTTTCTGTGCTATGCCTAGCTCAGGCACCTGACTGGAATGGCTGATAGCAAAGGTCACAATGTACTCCTCAAGTTGTTGCACCACAATCTTCTCAACAACCTTTCCCAAAAATGGAAGGTTGGAGATAGGTAGGTAATTTTCCAGGATGTCCAGGTTGAGAGATGTTTTTTTTCAGGAGAGGCCTTAGCGGAGCTTCTTTCAAGAAATCCAGGAAGACCCCCTCTGAAAATGAACACTGGACAATCAAGGCAAACACTGGGCCTGCAGAATCAGTGCATCCCATTAAGAAATGCGTTGGCACCAGGTCTAGTTCACAATGTGTGTGCTTCAGTTTCGAAGCAACCTCAATGATCTCAGCCACCTCCACTGGTTTAAACTCCCACCAGGCAGGCAGAGTGCCTCTACTATCTCCAAGATGATCACTGTAAGTTATCAAATGACTCACAGGTGGGATTCCCTGCTGGATAGAGGACACTGTCAGTGAAGAACTGAGCAAACTCATCACATAGAGTGGCAGAAAAAAAAACTTGTTCGGCTGCAGACAGACCGCGTGTAATAGCCTATCTATAGTCTGAAAAAGTATTGCTGGTTGGTTATTCCATGCAGGAATCTCCCTGGACAGGAACTCTGCCTTCTTATGGTTGATTGCTCCCTGGTACTCACCATAGTGGGTACAAAGGGCCCCCTTTCTTGCCATTAGTGCGCTGGCACATCAGTGTGCCGATTTTGGGATTTGCACCCCCTCCCTGAGGTCTTCCCCCTCGAAGTTATAATAATAATAAAGGAGTGTGGGGGGGCACAGCGCCCCACATGGGGGATGTGGGGGGTGCTGCCCACTACAAAAAATAGGGGTCAGAAAAATCCCAGCTTGGCATCCTGATGACCGGGTGCACTAAAGCTGGTGCTCTGAATGGGTGGAACCCACAGGGCCAGCTTGTCCTCCTACAGCCTGGTCCTCCACCAGCAATGCTCTAACTTCCAACCCCTAATCTTCATCGCCTTGAGCTCTCCATCAAATTAGAGAGACCTCAAGTGAGAAGATATGGGTCACACATGGACTGGTGCGAGTGCACTTAGAGCTGCGAACATTACCTTGTTATAGGTGGCAACCACCTCACTTGTGCCCTTCACACATGCAGTGTCTACACTAGATAGATCTGCCACCACCAGAAAACCCTCCAGGGACATTCCCCTCAAAGGGTGGTAGCTGACCATCTCAACAGGGGGAGGGCTCTTGGAGGGGCTCAAATGAGAACCTCACTGTGCAGTGATCAGACCATGCGACATAAGCAATCTTGAGGCTACATATGGTGAAGCCCGCTAGGATGAAGTGCAGTGTCACAGGTTTACTGCATGATAAAAGGGATTAACACAAATTGAAACTGCATTGTTTGCTGCAGTAACTCTACTGCAGAATTCTGCAGTGCTGCACTTCATCCTGGTAGGCTTCACTCTAGCCCCAGTGAGAACACCAAGCCCAGCATGTGGACGCTGTGGTGAGTTATGGAAGTAACTTCTTGTGTCAGGCCCAGATATGACATCACCTGGAGGAGGTTGGAACCAAGCCTGGAGGACTCTAGTCAGCCCAAGTGTTGATGTCCTCCAGCACCAAACATTATCACCGATGATGAGATCCACTGCCTCCTGCAGGAACTCTCCCCCCCACCCCAGGAGGGCGGTAAATAAGGAGGATCCTGCAGCTGGATCTCGGACATACTGCCACACATTCAAAGAACCTTGTAGTTCTCACCAGGTGCACAGTGAAGCCCAGGTTGGATCTAAAGCATAGGACTGCTCTGCCGGCCCTGCATTCCACCCTAGGGCAGTGCAATACATTGTGGGGGGTGATGACTGCCTCCAGAAGTGGCTCGGCATCATCACCCACCCAGGTCTCCATGATGAAAGTCAGATTGACTGTAGAAATCAAGTCCATCATAATTGTGGTCTTGTTTCTGATTGATCTGGCATTACAGAGTACTGCCCTAAGGAGACTGGTAGACACTGTAACCCCATCTGGCAATCTGCCCATTTGGTCTGATGGGACCCCTGGGGATGGGAACCAAACACGTCGGGCTCCAGGTCCTGTCTAAACCCAGGACATCTCCTGCACCTAACTACCGCATCATACTCACCTCCATCTAGCCTATGGGACCCTACTACGACTGACCATTCAGGCTCCTCCAAATCCCAACCTCACAACAGCACCTCATTGTCATTGCTGACACAAGGAGGTCAGTGAAGGAATGAAGTTCACGCAGCTGGGATGCCTCGTAGACTATTCATGCCTGCCCTAGACCCTTGCACATCCCTGACCTTCTAAAAAGGGCCGATATCCACAGGCAAAGGAGACTTGAGGAGGCAGTTCAATGGCTTAGCAGAGAGCTGGGAAGGTTGAGGGATGAGGGGAGGATTGCATCGGTAGGAGGGCCGACATCTGAGAGTATTGTGGGGGCACCACAGAGAAGGAAAAGTGGGTCAAGGGAGGGGTCAGGGGGGCAAACTATACAGGAAGCCAGCTGATGAAGGGTGGACTGTAGTAGGACCTAGAAAAAGAGGAGCAGCAGTAGGCAGGAGGGAGGAGAAAACACATAGTAAGGCAAAGGGGGTAGGGAACATGTTTGCTTTACTAGCAACACACGGGAAAGAGGATGCAGGAGGAGATTGTACAAGGGATATCACTCACAAAGAGGAGGGAGTGAAGTGCATTACTAGTGGACAGATTGAGCAAGGAGTTGCAGGGGGAAGGATATTACTCAGAGAGGTGAGGAGGGAGAGGGAGGTTGGCAGTAAAACAGTAGGAGGGAGGGTCCCAATTGAGAGGGGGCAGGGGAAGACACTGGGGCACATGGTAAAAGCATAATCTTGAGTGGCCCCAGAAATGAGAACCTGGGTGGGGGGGGGTGGCAACAGGCACAGGGAAAGAGAAGGTGGGTGTACTGGTGTTGGGGGACTCCATACTCAAGGGGATCAGATGGGGCAGCAAGGAGAAAAGCACAGTCAGAGATGGGTGGAGTCCATTCCAGGATTAAAGGCAGACAGGGCAGGACAGGCAATCCTAAGGTGCGTAAGGAGGGGTAGGAGGAAACCACACATTGTGGTACATGTGGGGACAAATGACCTGGCCGGGGAAATGGCGGAGGTAACAAGGGAGAGGATTAAGGAAGTGGGAAGTTTGTGTGAGGAGACTGGAGAATCTGTGGCCTTCTCCCAGTACCCTGCGCAAGCACAGTGAGAAAGAAGAGGATTAGGGAGTTGAACACATGGTTGGTAGAAAGGTGTCGAACTAAGGAGTATGGGGTTGTGGGCTGCTGGGGAAGTACCTGGGATAATAACAATCTGTTTGCAAGGGGTAGGCTGCACCTGAGTGTGGAGGGGGAAGGAGGTATTAAAGCAAAGACCGGGGAGGTATATTGAGACAAAGGTGGATAAAAACTAGATGGGGGGGTGGCAAGTGGACAGCAGGTGGGCAGGGATCTGATAGAGTAGAGTCACAAGCTACCCCCCAGGCTAGCAGAGAAGGACTCAGGGCAGCCAAAAAAGGAAGGAGTAGAAGGGAGTACATGAAGGCCAGTGAAAGGAAGGGGGAAGGATGGAGGGTGGTCTCACTGAATGCAAGAAGCTTAGGAAACAAATCAGCTGAGCTACAGGAATTCTTAGCAGTGTGGAGGGTGGATATTGCAGCTGTCACAGAAATGTAGGCAACTGAGCACCGGGACTGGGATCTGGCAATCCCAAGGATACAAATTATACAGGAAGGACCGTACGGAGGGAAGGGGGGTGGGTGGCAGTCTATGTGAGGGATGGGATCAAATGCACAAAGGGACGAGGGTCAAGAAAGGAGAACAGAGGCAATCTGGCTACAGCTCCTAGATTCTAGGGGTAGAAAACTCAGGTCTGGGGTGGTATACAGGCCACGGTCCCAGTCTTAGGAGCTTGACAGGAAATTAGTGGGACAAATCAGAAAGGTATGTAGAAAAGGGAAGATGGTCATCGTGGGGGATTTCAACTTGCCAGGGGTTGACTGGAGCATTCTGGTCACCTCCAGTGCTAGGGAGCAAGTGCTCCTGGATGCGATCCAGGAGGTTCTCCTGACATAGTTGGTTAGTGTACCTACTAGGCTAAAGAACACTTTAGATCTGGCATTGTTGAATGGGGAGGCAGTAAGGGAAATAAAGGTGAAGGACACACTAGCTGACAGCGATCATCAAACTGTGTGATTTAATATCACGACGTGCGGGGAGCTAGAGAAATCAGTTACTTGAGTGGTCAACTTCAGAGGGCAGACTTTGGGAGGATGCAGGAAGTACTGAAAGGGAAACTGGAGAACTGGAGGGCATAAGGCAGGAGATGGACATGGAGCAGAAATGGGAAATTATTAAATGGGGGATTACAGAGGTAACAGAAGCCTGCACCAAGACACAGAGTAAGAGGAGCAGAGCAAGAAAACCATGCTGGTCCAACAGTGAGGTTGTGGAGGTGGTGAGGGCAAAATGAGTGATGTACCAGAGGTATAGGAGTAGGGGGAAGGAAATGGACAGGGAGGAATATGCAAGATAGTCCAAGGAGGTGACCAGAAAAGTGAGAGAAGCCAAGGCCCAGAAGGAGCTGAGATTAGTGCAGGGAATTAATGGGAGGGAGAAAGACTTTTTCAGATACATCAGAGAGAAAAGAAAGTGCAAGGAGACAATAGTGAGGATAAAAAGGGGTGGGGAGTGGACAGAAAGGGGAGGATCAGGCAGAAGCACTAAAGGAATACTTTTGCTCAGTGTTATGAGTAAAGGGACACTACCACCACGGGCTGGGAGGGTGGGGACAGGGGAGAAGAGGTGACAGATGGAAGAATGTGAGGCAAGTAGAGTGCTAGTGGATCTGAGGGCACTGAAGATAGACAAGGCAACAGGGCTGGACTGTATCCGCCCCAGGGTGCTGAGGGAGATGGCGGAGGTGTTGGTGGAGCCACTAGCGGATCTGTACAGCACCTCCCTGGAGTTGGGATGTGTGCCACTGGACTGGAGGATGGCACATGTAGTATCATTACACAAGAGCAGCCCAAGGGATGAACCAGGTAATTATCATCTGGTAAGTCTCACGTCTATAGTGTGCAAACTCATGGAAACGATACTAAAGGAAAGACTGGTGTGGTACCTGGAGGTCAGTGGTCTCCAGGATGCAAGGCAGCATGGGTTCATTTCAGGGAAGTCTTGTCAAACCAACTTGATACAATATTATGACTGGTTGGCAGGTGAGCTGAATAAGTGTCAAGTGGATGTTCTTTACTTGGACTTCAGCAAGGCCTTCGATTCAGTGCTTCATGGGCAGCCTGGGGAGAAGCTAACTGGTGTAGGGGTAAGGGCAAAACTGATGAATTTAATTACAAGCTGGCTGAGTGGGAAGCTGCAATGGGTGGTGGTGAGAGGGGAGCTCTCAACTCCAAGGCCAGTGATGAGTGGGGTGTCACAGGGCTCTGTGCTGGGGCCAGTATTATTTGGGCTTTTCATATCAGACATTGCACATGGGGTGGTGAGCAAGGTAAGTCTGTTTACTGATGACACTAAAATCAGAGCTGTGATGAATGGAGGGGAAGCATGGAAGCAACTGCAGGGGGACCTAAGCAAGCTAGAGGAGTGGTCAGAGAGGTGGCAGTTGGGTTTAATGCAAAGAAGTGTAAGATTATGTACTTTGGGGCAAAGAACCCAAGGAGAGAATGTTGGCTGGGGGGGGGTGTTAAGCTGGAGATCACTGAGGAGGAAAAGGACCTAGGAGTAATGATAATGGGGACCCTGAACAACACTGCCCAGTGCATGAGAGTGGCTGCAAAAGTGAACAAAATGCTGGGGTGCATAGCAAGTTTTTTTTTGTCCAGGTGAAGAGAGATGATCGTACCCCTCTACAGGTCACTGGTAAGGCCACACTTACAGTACTGTGTCCAGTTTTGGAGGCCATACCTAAAGTGTGATATCAGGCTACTAGAGGGGGTGCAGAGGAGGGCAACAAAGATGATATGTGGAATGGAGGGGAGAGACTATGACAGCAGACTGGGAGACCTGAATATGCACATTCTGGAGGATAGAAGGGACAGGGGGGACTTGACAGAGACATTCAAGTATCTGAAGGGAATCAATAAGGATAAGGCAGATGGGGTCTTTAAGCTAAGGAGGGGCAGGGACACCAGGGGTCACAGGCTAAGAATAGAGGGGGGAAGATTTAGGAGGGGAAATGAGGAGACACTATTTCACAGAGAGGGTGGTAGCAAAATAGAATGCACTATCAGAATGGGTGGTATCATGTACTGTATATGTAAGAGCAACTTCAAAAGGGCATGGGACGGGGAACAGGGGAGAGTGAAGGTGGGGGTGGCAGTGGGATGACAAAGGGGAGTGGGTGGGGCAGCTGCAAACTAGGGGCAGTAGCTGCACACTCAAGCAGACCTGGATAGACAGGATGGTCTGTTTCTGCTGGCACATTCATATGTTCGTATGTTTGAAAATCCTTAATTACAGAAGCAAAACACATAAGACACTCACACCCATATGTACACTTAATAACACAAAATGTCCTACACTCTCAGTCCAACATACATTCACTGCTAAAACAATCTAAAAACCCTGTGACCCATTAGCACATTATACTAAATCCTCCCCCAATAACCCCACCCCCACCCTCCCAAAGAACAGATTTTGCAGCTAGCAAATGAGATATCCAGTTTCTCTTTCAGGAGAGCAAACCCCAAGCCATGCAAGAGTTATGCAAAAAAACAACAAGGGTACTGTCCAGGAATAAAGCAGTTCAGTTCAGTACAAAAAATGATCAGCGATGATTGGAACCAAGAGCACCTGGTGTAGGAAATGTTATTGATTTTTTTTTAAATATTATATTTTATCAGGAATGCTGCATTATGTTATTAAAAATACAAAAACGAATAGTTTTACACTGTTAGCATCTAACATTTCTAGACTGATATTCATTAGATCATTAACAACTTCATCAGTAATAACAGTTATCTGACAGCCCCAGTTAAGACAAGCACAATACAATTTTTCAAACAAAAGCCTCACTTCACATTCATTTAAAAACATGTTTTTTTCCAGAGCTTCTGTTGCTGGGCCCCATATCAGATTAAATAAAAATAATAATTCATAATTCCTCTAATTGCTTTAGGGGCTTCTTTCCAGATACACGGGGCTCAATTTTCAAAGGTTGACTGAGGGCTTCATTAAGCCCTGCATCAAACCCATTCTTTGGTGCAGCTGTACCAAACTCCTTTGATGCCAGTGGCACCCAATTTTAGTTCACTAGGTGCAGCTGCAACAGTTTTCACACTTTATGGCAGCTTGCACCAAATATTAGGCACAAGCCCCATAAAAAGGGTCCCTAAATGGCAAAGGTTTGACCAGGGAAAACCTGGTCTAACTTGCGGCATTTGACCCTCTCGATTGAAAATCCCGGTAGGTGGCCGTGAGTAGGCTGTAAGCCCCATTTGCCAAGCAATCGGTATACTAGAAGCTTGCAGCATTCTCAAGGCTCTGAAAAATAAGCCCATGGTATCTAAAAAAAGATTTCCACAGACCATACAGAGGTGAAAGTCAATCTTTCCAGACCCTCGCTATGCACCATCATGCATTAAAGCAATATTGAACAATTTTCTGTTTGGTCCCCCTGATAATACTTGAGGTGAAAATTTACCCAATGTACAGAGATCTGCCTCAAGGAAAAAATTATTATTAAGAATGTGCTTATAAGCTGACCCAATGGCATGGAGGGCTGAGGGAATGAGCACCTTGCCTTCTGCCACATTGGTGACCCAGGTTTCGAATCAGACAAAAGTTGAGGGGGAGGACACTGGCCAGAGGAGGAAGCACTGAATGTCTCTAGGACTGCTCTCCTTCCTTGAGGAGAGAGGTACTTGTGTTCTACTTGGCACCTGCCACTTAAAGGAATCGAGGTGGCAGCGCAGTAGGATGCCAGGGGAAAGGGCACCCTGCAGCAGCAGACACCGGGAGGCATCTTCATGGAGGCTGAGCTTGTGCACAGCATCATTGCATGTACTGGGAAGCCCTCTGGGAGGACACAATGGCACCCCCCCCGTCCCCACCGGCTGCAGCAAGATGATAGCCCAGTACCCTGCAGGCTCCACACCAGTGACTAGAGAAGTTGGCTAAATTCACTCTTTGAATTTACCGCAATTCGTGAAGTGCAGATTGAGCCACAAAGTGCATAATTTCATTGTGAATGGCAGAATTCTGCCGTGAACAGCAGAATTTCACCATTCGTGAGCAGAGTTCCATCATTCACATGGAAAACTTTGCGATTTTGGACAAAGTCAAAGTTGCTGAGGGTAAGGAAAACTTTGCAAATCTCCGCGGTTGCAAATTTCGGCCACTGCACGGCAACTTCATTGGCAGACTAAAACTTTGCTGCAACTCTACCAGTGACTAGGCACTTCCAACTGAATCCTGTGACAGAGGATCACTGGAGACAAGGTAAGATCCAGAAAAGCCAGGTAATGGGACTGGGGAGGCTGGACCAGATGGGGGCAAGCCGGGGACTTAAGGTGACAAAATACAGATTGGAAAAAAGAATGCCATTTCTAAAAAATAAAATGAAGATTCCACTTTCAGCATTTCAGAAATCCACTTCTGGTAGAATTCCTTAGAATTAGGTGGAGATTTCTAAATTTGGCACAATTCTGGCAGAAATAGACTTTGAAAATTCGGCACAACACTATTTATAACATGCTCTGGTATGCTAGTGGCCAGCACCTCAGAACACATATTTAATATATTGCAATGCAGCACTGATACCTTACTCAAAATATAGCCCAGGAGCTGTTTGTGGCCCATGATGTGGTAATTTACCCCTCTCTTCCCCCTTTGAAGGTCATAAAGTTCTGGCAAGTTTCCGCTTGATGCAGTTTTACTCCACTTTTGTTGTGACTTTCCCATAGCAGCAGTAAACATTGTCATATTGTGGTAACATTTTCCCCAGTTGAGCACTTTTCTCCAAAACTGTGATATTTTTTCCTGTATCTGCAGTAAAAGTGCTGACTTGTGGTAACCGTTTTCCATAACTCAGCACTATTTTAAAATTCTTTGATAACCTGGTAAAGTCCACTAAGCACAAGTGCCTGTTTTCAGGGCCGACCCAGGAGCACTGGGGGAGGTTAAGTGACAGTATGCAGGTGGGTTGTGGGACTTAAACCCAGATATGCTGAATACACCAAGCTCAGTCACAGCTCAACTTTTACCATATGTGCATACTACTGGACTAGAAAGGATAAGTTGGGGGAAACAGATTAAAAAGAAACAACACTGCCATGGTTCTTGCTCTTGAAGTTACACCAGACCATAGACTTTGGCCATTCCCAAAAGCTGGTAATGGGCTGTCCCACCTGCCCACTGGCAGAGCTACTGCCTGTGGTGCCAATGACCTATGTATGGGAGCGAACCTGAGTCATTGGTGGGTGGGTGGCTGGAGGAAGAAGGATTGAACATCCATAAGACTGCTCTCTTCTCAAGAAGGAGGGCTGCTGCACCCTGCATAGTCCTGCCCCTAGTGGTGGCTGGGAGTCAGGCACCAGGAATGGCAATTAAGGGGGAAGGAGCGGCGGTTATTGATGTCCTATATGCAGGAACATATGTAGGAGCATATAGATGACATTGCACATCCCCTTTCCCAGGGGGAAGCAAAAATGGAGAAGAAAAGCATGGTTGGTCAGCATGATGGGACCAACCACTCTCAGGTTCTGCACCCAGCTCTGTGGTGCACCTTCCATCCAAGCATCCATTTTTTAGCCTCAGGCCATCCCCACCATGGGGGGAAGTTGTGCGGAAGATGGTTGAGTGACATTGAGTTCAATACGAAGGCGGGGTGATGGGACTGGGGACAGGTTGGCGCCTGATGATGATGTCATCTTGGGGTTGCATAAACTAACTCCAAAAGCTGGTGACAGCTACTGACTTACTGCTATGCAGCATTGTTAGGCCCATTTAAATGAAGCAGATACGTCAGCAGGGAGGGTCTCTATACCAAGTTGGAACCCACCTACAGCAATAGGAATTGTGAGGGACTAAGTCCAGATGTAAGTTAAGTACAAAATATAATACCAGTTGTGTTAAATATGCTATATGTGTGTAGGCCCAGGTGAATTAGTAAGTCATTAATCGTGATTTTTGAAAGTCAGTCATGACTGATTATTGTTAATCGTCAAATGTTACCATAAGATCATCAAAGGAGATCATGATCTAAGATCATCATCAGGATCATGATTTAAGCATCAAAGATGAACTTTCAAATCACCAACTAATGATTATTGATTATTGTTGTAAGCTTAAATCAGGATGATGGTCGTTGATGATCTGTGGATGATCCTGTGATGATCACTGATAATTATATTAGATCAGTATTATAAGATTGCAAGTCACAGAAGTAATACTTAAAGTTTTATTCATTAATTATGAAAATATGAATGTCACATATCAGCAAAGACAAATTAATTATGAATTATAATGTAAATCATGTGAAGTAAAGTTTTAATCCCATTAGGAAGAGTACATGCAATGTCTGGTATTAGATACCTACCATCTCCTTAACTTCATGGTTTTTGATTGGTGGCCATTTAACATCGATGGTTAATTATTGTTAATGATGATCGCAATTATGTTTTTTGAAACTTAAACATGATCTCTGAACATAACTGGATAATGATCATAAATGGTACATCGTTAAAAAAATCATCATCTTTTCGGCTGGGGGAGAGGAGACAGATTTGGTTTCATATAGTGGCCTCCATGCATAGTGTATCCAAGAGCACTTGCAAGCCATGAAAAGTAGCAGCAGGCATCAAGAATGCACAAAGAGGGTGTAAGAATCAGGAAGACTAAGAAAAGCATCAGGCGGTTAAGAACAGAGGGACACAGACAGTATAGATGGGTGAAATGGTTCTGATTCACATCTGAGCCTATCTAGATGGGGCAGTCTTGTATCAACTTAGATCATCTGAGTAATTTTGGAGAAATGCAGGCCATATTCAGTGCCAAGCCACAGAAGGGGTGCCGCTGCCTTATCATGTGACCTGGATTGACACAGTTCGGAATCAGAACTGCCCCTCCCCCCAGTAATCAAGCTGACTCATACTGACTGAGACTCAGATCATCTACTCATTTACAAGGGTACTGAGGCCGGACCTTGAGCTGAGCCACAATCAGTTCACCAATCCCTATATAGACAGAGGGACTGGAGTTAAGCATACGGCAGTTAGATAGCCTGCCAGTAGCAAAAAGCTGGACTACAGTGTTTACCGCCATATAAAGCTGTTCACATGCTGAGCAAAGTTCAGTATTCAATCCTTTCTTGTAAAGTTACAACTTATAGGCAGCAGGCCTAAAAAGATTCAACATTTTGCATGGTTGCACTTTCCACGTCTTTCAGTTAAACAGCTTGTGCAAGTTCAATAAGGTGCGTAAGTAGTACAGTACATCTCTTGTTGCCCATTTTTTCATTGTTATACAGTATTCTACCTTACATGTTGACATAATCTAGCCTGCGTGCTACAAAGCCTTATTAAAGCACAATGGGGCTGTCTTAACAGGAGGTTGCTGCTATAGACCAGTTTGGTAAATATTCAGTAACCTCTCTGCAGTACAAATATCTAATCCACCTGCCTTTTCATACCTAGCCAGAACAAAACCATTTACTGTAAGCTGCAATATAAACTGAAATGTTAATAGCATTTCAGTTACTTCTGGGCAAAGTAACCCAGTGCAGTACATACCAGACATGCACAAGACAGATTGCTAACTGGCTTGAGGGCAGGAAGTAGAGGGCAGTAGTGGACGAGTTATGCACTACTCCGAAGGGATAGGACCACTCAGTGGCATCCATCAGGAGTTGGTGCTGGGGCCACTGCTCAATAACATCTTCATCAATAATCTGGATGCTGGGGTTTCCAGTAGGCTGCTTAAGTTCACAAATTACACAGCAAGCCAGGGGGTAGATTACTGTGAGGATGGAGTCAAACTTCAGGAGGATCTGACAAGCTGGGTGATTGGCCTAACTCCTTCAGTCACAGATTAAACTTAGATAAATACAAAGTGCTGCACCTAAAGTGCTCAACTTGGGAAGGATGAACCGAGGTAAGACATATATATATATATACCTGTATATATATACACTGTATGGGGCTCCTCTTATTATATTCTAGGAGGAAATGGACCAGGGGCTCATAATAGACAAGGGTCTGAAGCAGGACAAGCAGTGCACTGCCACTGTTAGGAGAACCAGTAGAATTCTAGGGTGCATCAAAAGGGGGGGGGTGAACAACAGAGCAGAGGAAGTAATCCTGGCGCTTTAGAAAGCCCTGGTCTGCCCCACCCACACCCCCAAAAGTACAGCATGCAGTTTTGGTCTTCTCAGTACAAAAAGGAGATAAGACGGTTGACAGTGTGCAACAGAGGTCCACAAAATGATAACCTGTATGGGGGACAAAAACTATGGCAACAGGCTAGAGGCCCATAACATGTTTACCCAGGAAAAAAGGAGGCTAAAAGGGGACATGATCTCACACTGTTACATACTGAAAAGTATCAACAAGACTGAATGGTTTGTGTTATAAAATGGCAGGAAAAAATCGAGAAATTTCATTGGCTAAGAGACAGCACCTAACTGTGCATTAAATCTCTATACACACACAGCTAAGTGCCAACTCTGATTTTATTCCCCCAAAACACCTACTTAGAGCCATTTTGCAAGTGTAATAAGCCCCTCCAGGGTCTGAATTATAGCATTTTAGTGCACTTCCCAGGGGCATAAGGACACTCGGACTTTGGTCTCTCACTGTACTACACCCCTGGGGTGTGCATTTAAAATGGTATAATGCACCTGTATTAACTATTACTTGAATATTTGATCTGGTGTCCTGCAGCAGGATGCAGGGACACACCCTGAAGCTTGGGGGTGGTAAATGCAAAAGGGACATCTGGAGGCACTTTTTCACTGTGAAAGGGGTGAAGCTGAGGAATAGCCTACCAGCAGAAATGGTGGACATGAAGTCAGAGTAAGCCTTTAAAGTAAGCATGGACAAATGTCTTCATACCAGGGAAATTCCTAGGTACCCTGGGCAATAGATTGGATAGGACATCCCTATAAATTAGTACATTTGCAATGCATACTTATTTTGCCTCTGTTTATGAAGCGGGAGGGGAGGTCATGATAGAACTCGAGTCCCTTCTTGCCCTAAAATACTATGTTACTACAGTACGTCCATTATACACACTTTTAAAACCAGAATCAGGAACATTGGCAAACTGCATATGAAAAATTACCCGGCACTGAGGCAAGAGGTTTGTGTTCTGACTGGGCATTTGACGTGGCCAGTCTGCCCTTGGGAACTCTTTAGCAAGAGCTTTCAGGGAGGCCTTCTCAGTGGAATCCTTTAAATAACAGCTGATGCTTTTGGGGGAACATTAACAAAACATAATTATTTAGGCACAAGTCAGCTTATATTTCAAAATTTTTTATATATTTATTTAATTATTTAACTTTGTTGACCAGGTAGGTGTGCTAGCACTGAATGCCTTTTTCAGGTATGGCCCGAGTGCAGAAGCACAAAGGGAGTACAAATATAATACATCAGGTAAAGGGGACGATACAATAATGTTAATTATAATACAAAGCATCAGGCCAAGGAGTAAATACAATATGCCGACTAGAGGGTGCATAGAGAAAAATACTCCAGTGTACTAGTAGACATGGATTTTAGAAGGTATTTCACAGGGAACTAAGGAGTGAAAGGAGCTCCGGGAAGCTTCAGAGAGGTAGTTGGAGAAAGAGGTGGAGGTTACTGGAGAGGAAAAAGGGGGGAAAGATGAGGAAAGGGAAAAAAGGGGGGGTAAGTTCATAGCTGAATAGGGTGGAGTGGGTAAGTGCAAAGCTGGTTATGGGCACCAGGTCAGGGAGAAGGAGGGAGAAAAGGGGGACTGAGGGTTGAGGAGGTAAGGAGCATATATAGCAAAAGTAGGTGGACGCTTGGATGGGTAGGTTAGTGGAAGCACTCAAGTGCCCACCTACTTCCGCTAACTATGCTCCTTACCTCATTGACACTCCCTCCTTTTATTTACATCAGCTCTGTTACTTCCCCACCACATTAAATATTGCTGGCATTAAAATATTGTCTTTGCTCCCAAGGGGTTCATCCATTCCTTTTGCTTATTCCTTACTTGAAGTCATAATGCACTGCTTGTGACATCACAGTTACTCCCATGTCAACAGATTGTGATGTCACAACAGAGGGACTATGACTTTAAGTAGGGAGTAAGCTATACAGACAGCTAAACTCTTCATGGATAAAGATCCTATATTCATACAAATTCCCTCAGTAAAAAGTAATGGGAAGGAGAAACCTATAGAAGATGTATGGAATATAAGCTGAATTCTACCTGAATATTGTGTTTTTCAAAGTTTTGCCAGAGATGTTAGCAGCTCTTTAAGAGGGGCCTTAACAACTCTCTGTTTAGAGACACATTTGGTCTTTAGAAAGCCCTCTGTATTTATGAAATGCTGGTGCTAGTAGTTATTGATTTTAAAATATCATATTTATTTATGTATTATTTATTGCTGTCTTACTGAGCTGCATGATAGTTTTCATACACCTGCTTTTACTGTTATGTTTTTTATCTTTGTGTAAGGTGTCCTGAGCCATAGTGAAAGGGCATGGTACAAGTAAACCTGATACTACTACTCCTACTACTGTTGTGATGTGACTGTAGAACTCTTGTGACCCCCAGATCTGGTCATATTAGTATTCAGCTTGAACTCATGATTAAAGCAATATTTTCTCAAGCAGTACCTGGACTAATTTGGCTAGAAGTGCACTGTGCTCTAGATAAAGGTGCATCAATGTAGAAACTACCAGTTAATTTTCATCAGGATGATACTTGCAGGTAGATACTATCCCTTCCTATATACCTCTGTAAGTTACTGTACATGTTAACTTTCATGTTTCATCTGATAAATGAACAAATTCAAGTAATTATGCTAGAGGAGGTGGTTAATGCCTAAACCACTGAGAGTTTCAAGAGAGGGTGGGACATGTACAAGGGGAAGGTCAGGGGCATGGGTTGGGGGAACGCAAACTTGGACCTTGAAGGGACAAGCACCTCTACATCATGCAGACTCGACATAATGCAACGCCTTCTTCTGCCTGCAAAACTCAAGGTGTTAATGTTTTTATGCTCATTGGTCATAGTCTCTAATTTACAATTATTTACTATCCACGTTTGTAATCATGGAAACTAGAACCAGACAATGTTGGCAAAAAAAGACTATTTGTCTATCCATCCTGCCAAGTTATACCTTATTCTACCGAGGACTTTTTGTCTAGAAGAGGTTATTGCCATCACCCCCCACCCCTTGCTCCCTGCCTTATTTCTACCACCCCTTGAGTAACTATTGTGCCCCTAACTCTGTGCCAGCCATGCTTCAAACCATTAATGGTTTTTGTGCCCACCACCTCTGCCTGTAGCCATAGCTCAACCACTCTGTTTGTAAAATGTAACTTTCTCACATCCCTCCTAAATCCCCCCACCCACTCATGTCTGAGTGTTTTTGACTTGCCATTCCCACTACGTAGCTCCTTACACTCTACTTTGTTTATTCCTTTTAAGAATATGAACGATATCGCCTGCTAACCTTCTGGCTTCCAGAGAGCACATGTTGATAGTGCTAAGCTGATCTTTGTAAGATCTGCCCTGTTGGCCCTGAATTATTTTGGTTAACCTCTGCTGCACCATCTCCAGCTCTTCTTTGTCTTTCCTTAGGTGGTAACTCTGGAACTGGGCACAGTTTTCCAGATGGGGCCTCACCAGTGACCTACAGAGAGTACAGGTGTGTGAAGTTACATAGAAACAGATTAATTCATGAATTTGCCACAATTTGTGAAGTTAATCCACCTTGCCCAAGTTTCAATTCTCAGTATAGGGCTAACTTCACAAAAAGGTGAATTTGTTAACTTTGCCAGCATTGTTGGTAACTTCTCTGGCAAAGCTAGGTGCACAGGCAAAGTCTGCAATGCACCATGGGACTGGAGGTCACAAGGTACTGAAATGAGCTATATGCCATATGTTCATTTCAGTCTTACGGAGAGCGTGTTGGAGAGAAGTATTGCCCTTGCAGCTTGTCTGAGTAGAAACATTTAAAGCTACTCTGAAAATGAAGTATTCTGAACCAAATCACTCACAAAAAATATCTAGAGTGCTGTGTTTAACTAGATTGCCATTGTTTGTTCATAGTTTTGCAGATTTATTTAGTTGAAAGTAGTGGTTTGGTTTTGTCTGGTGAAGCAGTGTTGTGTGGGGGAGATGGACGGTTTCTCAGCTAGCAAGCAAGGCAGCCCACTGAGCACTAGTCTGCATTGCTTTCCTCAGTCTTTCTTAATAATTTGTGCCTGTGGTCTGTTATTTGTCATTTTATTTCTGTAGTGCAGTTTTGTGTGGTTAAGTAAATTATTTGTCAGTCTGTTTCTATACTGATGGAAAATTATTTTGTTTAGCTCTTGAAATGACGGCATTACTTACAGTAACTTGTTTTGAATTACAGTTCTCATTTGAATCTTGTCGGGTTGGTCTGGTTCAGTGACAAAAAATAGTAGTTCCGCCCTTCCTTTCTTTGAAGGTGTGCCCTTTGTGCTGCAGAGAGAGTGAAGAATCTGGGGGTCATTGGGGATTCCTAGTTGACCCTGGGGTTTCAAGTGTCAGCTGTTGACTGCAGTGGCTTTTTTCATCTCCGTAACATTGCCCTGATCAAACCCTATCTTGAACTGACTGATCTGACAACACTGGTGCATGCCTTTGTCACGTCTAGGTTGGATTACTGTAACACTCTTTACCTTCAGTTATGCATGAGGCTGATATGTCACTTGCAGCTAGTTCAGAAGTGGCAGTGTGGCTGGTTACTGGGACCTCCTGGTTTGAGCACATCGTGCCCGTTCTTCGCACTTTCCACTGTCTGCCAGTTCACTGGCACAGTAACTTTAAGGAGTGCTTGTTAACATACAAGTCCCTGCACAGTCTGGGTCCAGGCTACTTGAAAGACCTCCTGGTTCCATATATTACTGGACACACCCTCCATTCTGTGGAGGCAAACCTCTTGTCCATTCCTCAGTCTTGGCTGAAGTCCTTGGGTGATAGGACATTCATTATTGTGGTTCCAATTCTATGGAGTGCCCATCCCTGGGAAGTATAGTCCCTCACTGGCTGCTTTTAAAAGATCTTAAAAAAAACCTTTTTTTTAAGTTTTGACCTGGATTCTTGATTTTAAATAACTTAGAGTTTTATTTTATTGTTATTCTATTTATTAGTTTTATGTATTGTTAGGTGAGTCAATATCTTCTGGGATTGAGCGCCATATACAGTAAATAAAATTATGTGTATATATATATATATATATATATATATCTCAAAAAAATGGTGGTGGATTTACTGTAGCTACTGTTAGCTCAGTAAACTATTCTATTCAGATTCAGATCACATTGCTAATCCTTCTGGTGAGGTGGCGTTGGCAGCTGCTAGTATTTGGTTTTACTGAAGTGTTTATTTTTCTTCCCTTGCAAAGCAAAGATCTTAATATATAAAATGACTGGAATGAGGCTCTCAAGCTAAGGGAGAGGTGCCGGCAAGGTGGCTAAGAGGTGCATAGGTTCTGTGGGGCAAAAGGTTGCACCTAAAAAAACTGCCTCTGCAGCAGCTTCTTCCTTGGTCTCTGGAGTTGGTGGTAGTAGTAGTAGTAGTAATAGCAGCAAAGGAGTAGGCGGTGGACGTGTTGGTGGCATTAGTGTTGCCAAATTATTTTCTGCCACATCTGTGGCAGCCCTGCTGGTGGATGCTGGGGGAGGCAGCAACAAGAGGATCAGTTTGAGAGTTAGCAAAATCTCTGGTTCAGGAACAGTGGTCAAGGAGGAGGAGGTTTCTGGTGTCCCTATGACAGCTGGTGGTGATGCACTAAACCTGATCTGGATGATAGCTTCCCATTCCCAAATGAGTGTGTTGAGCTTGATGGACTTTCATATCAGGTCTCTTGTACCAGTGAAAAGATTTTGCCTGCTAGGTGGGCTATACTATAAACTTAACAATGACTGCTTTTTACTAATATATGGAATGCAATTGCATGCCTGCATATTTGCACAAAAACATAATAAACATTAAGTGATAAAAAGAAGAAAACACCCCAAATCACTGCTTTCTTTTGCACAGCATCCTTGAATTCTCAAGTCAAATGCTACCCAATCAGCTATACCACCACACCTAGGCCTGCTGTTTGATAGCCCAACACCCAGAAAGGTCCAGCTTACACTGCATTGCATGTTTTTTTAGCACCATGCCAAATACCTACCTATGCATGCTGTTGCATGGGAACCTAATGTAGCAACCACTAAAATGCTGGCAATTGATCTACTACCATTCTTTTTTGTAGAGAAAGTGGGATTTAGAAGGTTGATTGCACATTCTGTCGCAAGTGAAAGATTTCCTCACAAACATATTTCTCCTCCTGTGCCATTCCTGAAATTTATGGGACTGTGTCTCATACGGTAATCCATGCCTTGCTGCATTCAGCATCCCCATAAATACATCTCAGTATGGATATGTGGACCAGTAGCCAGACAGCTGGTAGCTCCTATCTGTGCATTACAGCACATTGGGCATAGGTACTTGGGGTAGTATTTGACTCTAGCCGGGGGACTGAACTAAGCCCAACTGCAGTAGCAGCAACATTGCTGGTATTTTCCAGCATGCCATGCTGGTAATGAAGGGTTGGACTGGGTCACACACAGGTCAGAAAATCTTAGAATTGATCCTGACTGAGATTAATGAGTGGATGCAGCCTCTGGTGGTGGAACCATGGGAGGGTGGCACCGGGGCTTCAGGCTACTGTGGAGTGGGAATGACAGGGGACTGCTGACCTTGAAACATTTATGCATAAGTAGCCTTATACTGACCCAACTTTGCCTCAGTGTACTTATTACAGGTTGAGTTGCCAAAGGGAAATTTCCTATTAAATAGAAAAAAAAATCTGCTTATTTATTTGTGATGGGGCATTTGGTGATTTCTCCTTAACTTTGCTGGCAAATTAAAACTTTGCTTCATCTCTAATGGGGAGGCAATACTAATTATTTCCTCCTACTATTGAAATCCCTTCCAGTACACACCAACATTCTGGTTGCCTTGCTGTAGGCCTTGTTACCCTGGCTAGATTGTTCTGGGAAGTAGTTTATAATGACCCCCCTGTCCCTTTCCTCAGTAGTACCCAACGTAACTCAGCGCTATCTAATATTCCATTCTGGGGTTCTTGTTCCCTATGTTCATCACTGTATACTTTTTGGCACTGAAATTTCAACTGCCAAACTTGGACTACTTCTGTAACCTTTTAAAATCCCTCTGCAACTCTTTTGCCACCTCCTTGCTGTCTACCGTGCCACAGAGCTTTGTGGCATCTGGGAAGAGAAATGACTTGCCTTGTACTCCTTCTCCTATGGCACTGATGAACATATTGAAAAGGACTCATCCCAGAACTGACCCCAGCATCACCCCACTTGTGTCCTTTCTCTCCTTCAACTTGACTCCATTGTTCACCATCCATCTAACTAGGTCCTTCTCTCCACCCAGATTCCCTAAGTTCTTCAACAATCTTCTGTGTGGCACTGAGTCAAATGCCTTGCTAAAGTCAAAGTAGAGTAAATCCATTGCTTGTCATTTAGCTACTGCCCTAGTATGCCCAAGAATTGGGTGATAGTTTTGGGTGGATAAATAAGAAATGAGTATGTAGTTGTTTGTCACTGTGGGATGGAAAGATTTACTTTTTTTAATTGGGAAGTACTGGCATGTGTGTGCTGGAACTTGATCTGTGATTTGCTGGGATAACATCACAGGTCCAGGTCTCAACTGACTAATCAGGTTTCAGGATTTATTCTTGCCATTGTATAACATTCATTATAAACAGGATAATGAATATCTAATAAAGTGATTGTCTGAGAGCTCCTCTCAGCTGTGACTAAATACTACCATGTTATTGCGAGGGAAAAAGCCCCAGCCAGCAGTTGCTTTTACCCACTCAAAATCCCTCCACCACACTACCCACATTTTCCCTACACAAAAAGGCACTCTTCTTAAATCCATTTAACCAGCCAACTGCCCAATTGAGCCAGCAATACTCCCACCATTAAATTGTTTAGAATGGTCAGATTTACTACACCACAACATCCTAAGGCAAAGTGGCACTTCTAATCAAGACTGCGGCATGGCTTGATAACTCAGTCACTTTTAATTTTTCTTTGTCACTGACACCACAGAATCTCTACAAAAACTCACCCTCATGTGCACAGAACACACCCTCATGTGAAGCAGCAATTTTCATTCATCATCCAAGATTTCCTGACCATAACCTATGCTCACGATTGCAGCTGGTGCTGTCCACTCACAGGCTCTTCACTATGCCCTATTTGAATCAAGAGTCCTGCCACCAGTCGCAGCAGTTACAGAAACACCCTGCATGTACCAACAATATTACCACCAGCTGCAGCATTTGTGGCAGTACCTTCTCTGTCTTCATACCACTTTCCAAGTTTCTTCAGTCATTTAAAGAAAAAATTCAGAAACTGACATCAGTCTGTGTGTGTGTGTGGGGGGGCATACAACTACATAAGCAGGCACCCTGTCTAATTACTTTCCAGCATACCTGTTACAGCACAACCTGCTGACCTATTGTATAAAACAAGAACTCTTTTTCCATCATGTAGCCTTTCACTTTACAAAAATGATGGGAAATAACATTATAGAATTTCTTTTTAGTTTTAATTAACTAAAACAAATTCAGTTCATAATAGCAATAATACACTCCAGGGTGAGGTATATCATGGCAATGTTGTCACTTCTTGGGTGTATGAGGCACTCGGCCTGCAACCGTATACCTCACAATGCACATGTGGTGTGACAATATCCCAAGATCTACCACACCCTGTCATGTATTATTGCCAATTTAACACATATGAATTAGTGGATCACCCAGTCACAGCACACACTACAAAAATGGTCAGTACAAATTTTAACAATGTGTTTGCACAGTAGCAAACACTGGTCAGCATAGTATGGTAGGTTCAGTAAATAAAACAGCTTACATGTTCTGTAGAAGCAGCATGTGTTTATTATATTCAAGTAGTTATGCTTTAATTCTACTCCACTATTGTACCATGGCATCAACAACAAGTACCCTGTGGCTATCAGAGCAGGAGACAGGGGATTGTAGCTGAAGGTATTATTTTATAGACAAATGCACTAATCAAATTCAGTTGTATTGGTAAACTTTGTAACTGTACTACTAGCTTGCTAAACCACACTGGGTGCCAAAATACCCACACTAGCACTACATGCTTGCTAACATATTAACATCAGTGCACGGATGTCTTTTTCAGAGCAGTCTGAAACAGGCAATTAATTAAATAGTACTCCTTAAAAAGGTGCAGTGGTCTTATTAAAATATATATATACATACATATACATATATACAGTATAGTAAAATTACATCACCAGAGATAATAAAGTGAGCATCAATAAACTTGAATAATTGATAGAGTCTAAAACACTGATAGCATGCACATTTAGAAATAAAAATTATTTCAACTACTGGTTTTCACTTGGTTTATTATTTACTGCACATGGTATTACCAAATACATATAGACCTAATCAAAGGACTTAGTTATATTAAATCATTACACTGATGTAAAAAAGAAAACTTGGTTACTTTAGCGTAATACACATGTGTATCTCCAAAACTTGATACATACTAACATACTAACATACTATTTGCCAGCAGATTAGGCCTTATGGTCTATCAAGTCTGCTCGAACCTAGATCCTTAGTTGGGTGCCGAGACCCTCCCATCCCTTGTGCTCCAGAAACCCCTATCATCCATCCCCACCCCCCCGGGACAGGCCATCATCTGATACATCCACTTTCTGTGTCTGTCCCACCTCTCTTAAAGCTCTCCACTGTGGATCTCTGAACCAGCTCACCAGGCAGAGCATTCCAAGGGTCCACCACCCTCTCAGTGAAAACCTCCTCCTCTTTTCCCCTCACCCTTCCACCTTCCAACTTCAAACCATGCCCTCTGGTGATGCCTCCTGCTTTAGTCTAAAGATCCCTCCATGTTTACCCTATTTATTCCCTTGAGGTACTTGAAGACCTCAATCATGTCCCCCTGTCTCTCCTCTCTCCAATGAAAACAGGCAGAGCTCCTCAAGTCTGTCCTCGTAAGTCAAATCCCCTAGCCCTCATATCATCTTTGTTGCCCTCTCTGTACCCTCTCCAGGAGCTGTATGTCCCTCTTCAAGTGTGGTCTCCAGTACTGTACACAGTACTCAAGGTGTGGTCTAACCAGTCCATTGTACAGTGGCAGAATCACTTCCTTGCTCCTAGAGGTGATCCCCACTTAGATGCATCCCAACATCCTGTTTGCCTTGCTAGCTGCTCTCCTGCACTGCTCAGTGTTATTCATACATGTATCCACCATGACCCCTAGGTCTTTTTCCCTGTTGAGGCTTCCAGCACCTCCCTCCCAGGGTGTACCTGTGTTTAGGGTTCCCCGACCAAGATGCAACACCTTGCACTTGGTGATATTGAAATTTAATTTCCATGTGTGAGCCCAGCTTTCCAGGGTGTCCAGGTCCCTTGCAGGGCCAACCTCCCTCTTCTCCCTCAACTACTGCTCCCATCTTGGAGTCATCCCGAAGAGACTCATTTCACACCTATACCATCCCTGATGTCTGATATGTATGCATTAAACAGGATTGGACCCAGGACCGAGCCCTGTGGTACCCACTACCAACCTCTGTAGGGTTCGGGAGCTCCCCACAGACCACTACTCTCTGAGTGCGCCCAGCTATCCAGTTTTCAATCCATCTGACCATCAAAGGCCTACTCCTAACCCATCAGTTTCTCCACCAGACCATTGTGGGGACAGAGTCAAACGCCTTGCTGAAGTCCAAGAATAATACATCCACAGGCTTACCCTATCCAGTTCTGATGTTACCCATTCATAGAACTCTACAAGGTTGGTTTGACATGATCTACCTGGCACAAACCCATGCTGCCGACTATCCAGACCTCCCACCTCCTCCAAGTAAACCCCCAATCGTTCCTTTAGTATACTCTCCATTAATTTTCCCACCACCAGGTTAAACTGATGGGTCTATAGTTTCCTGGTACTTCCTTGACCCCCTTTGTGGATTGGTACCACATGTGCCTCTCGCCAATCCCTAGGTACCCTCCCTGTCTCAAGTGACCTGTTGAAAAGCTCCGCCAGAGTGCAGCCAGTATGTCCGCCAATTCCTATAGTACTTGGATGAATGCCATCCGGCCCAGAGATTTGTCTTTCTTTAGGCCTTGAGGGCAAACCACACCCTTTTGGTGGGGATGGCATCATCCGTCCCCTCCACCTTACTGGTCTTTTTATCCTTATCCAGATGTGACACCCCTGGGGTACCTTTCCCTCCCTTTTGCTCCATTTCTGCTGCTCCCCTGATCCCACTCCCTGCCGCTTCTATCCCCTTTGTGCCTTGCTTTGATACTGTATACTGTTTCATTTACTGAGCCTACTATGCTGATTAGTATTTGTCACAGTAGAAACCTGTTGTTGTAACATAAATTATACAATGGCAAGAACATTTCCTGTATTCTGATTGGTCAGTGGGTGCCTGAGACAGTGATGTTATTACCCAATAACATCACTGTGTTGATTTATTGGCTGATTTGTTGGCTGTTGTCTCTTCAGAAACACAAAAAATCTACTAAAAACATTTTAAATGTTTTTTTTTATAACATCGAGCCATTGTATAATTGCAATAAAGCACTCCAAGGCATGTGTTATTGTGTCATAACATCACTCCTGGGGTGGTGGAAGCACTCAGCTTTACCTCATGCTTCAACCCACCCCAGGAGTGATATTATTACATGATAACACACACCTTGTCATGCCTTATTGCTTAATTGTTATTGTATTCTGTCAAGATTTTTCAACTAAATAAATGAGATAACTAAAATCATGTGATTGAAAAGTTCCTTATTCCTACAAGGAGTTTCAGTTGGCAAAGTTATTATACTGCATATGTGTTTTTGAGCATTTTTATAAATAAACAAGAGTATTTAAAATATGATAAAGAAAAAGGTCTAACATAGCCGGTATGTTATTTGTTGTTATCCTGTAATGTCCATGCTGATCAGTATTTTAATTTGTAAAACAACAAGAAACAGGGAGCACAGCACAGCACAGCAGATAATTGCTCGTCTCTTACAAGAGCTATCTTGATTAGAGGGAAGACAACTGGAAAGAATGTTTTAATGTTATCTGAAAATCATTAATAATTGTCAGGAAAAGCCAGCTAGCCCCTAAAAGAAATCATTGTTTATAGTCTTGAATTGATTTAGGGTTGAGTGTGTCACAACAATAATCACATTTGTCTCGGTAAACCTTCTGCTTTCTGTGAACCCATGGTAAACTGCTTACAGGGATTAGCCAATCATAGGACTTTTGTCATGTTTCAGGAAAAGGGATATTACCTGAAATGAAAGTATTCATGTATTAATCATGCATGACTCACATAGCATTTGTATTTTAGTTATTTCAACAGCTGCAGTTTTTCTCCATACATCTCTGGCGGCCTTTTCATTTGCAAGCTCCACAAGCCATGATGGTGCCACCTACTGGCAGCACTGGGGTTGTGAGTGCAGATTCAGTCTGCCTGCCCCATTCTGAACCCTTGCCACCTGCCTGCTACATTTTAAATTAAAGTGCAGCATAAATCCTTTGAAGGTTAGTTTTCAACTGCACATTATTAAACAGGATTATCACCTTATAAAAGAAGACTTGATTAGAATTGTAAAGGTTTGTATGCTGCCGCATATTTTGCTAAAACATTTTCCAACAATACGCAGCTAAAGGCTCTTCACTATGCAAAGAGCTACAAACCATTGAAAAAAGTAATATGTGTAAGAGCATGGCAGGTAACTACCTTTATACACTACGCAATGGTCACTTTTTCAGTATTTGCAGCTACAGTACATATTGCATACTTTATGGTCCCAGTGTGTTCTTTTATACATACAACATTAAGGCATATGCAGCAGCACCAGCACCGATGCAGCACAGTACTTTGCAGTATTACTATAAAATGCTGAAGTATGCTGTAGGTAACAATGTAATTCAATGGCGTTTAAGCCCTTTTGTCATGCAGTATTTTGAGACGTGCCATTTACTACAAGCTATTGCATTGCATCTTGACTGGCCCCACTGTGTATTATTGGGGTGCAGTAGTTTCCCTAAGCTAAGGTTGAGTAGGAAGGCTAGTGATAAATTGATAAGAACAGACACCACACTTAATCTTAGCCAAAAGGCTGAGAAGCATGTTAAATCCCAACTTCTGTTCCTTAATAATGTGGCTGTCCCTGAACCAAACAACTGCAGTTCTGCATGTGTGGAATTGGTGCCAGGATCTTTTTGTGCCTGTAAATTTGGTAATGGTTGGTCCAGTATTTAAAAAATGCTAAAAGATGGAAAACAGATACAAATATGGAAGTTAAGACTTTTGCTTTGCCTAAGGATGATTTTTTGATAGGTGGTTTTATTGGAAATATGCCGGTTTTAAATTATATAGGCCATGGACTGCAGTTTTAGCGCATGTGCACAGGGTTCTTTTCATAACTGTATTTCTTCAAAACTGACATATGTCAGTTATGTGAGGAGAGCCCCGTGTTTTTAATTTGAAGCTGCCTTTTTTGTGCAGTTTCAAGTCAAGGAAATGGCCTGAGGTTTGAAGGAACCAGGAGCTGGGGTATAGCCCCACCACCAGTATCACCCACCTGCCCACCCAATCTTTGAAAAAATTGATGACAGGTGTCCAACCCTGACACCAGTATCCTTTACCCACCTGCCCTATCTTTGAGAAAGCCAATGGTGGTTGCCAAACCTGTAACCAGTATCCCTCTCCTGTCCACCTGATCCTTAAGTAAACCAGTGGCAGTTGCTCAAGCCTGCTGCCAGTACCTCCTCCTGCCCACCCAATCTCTAATAAAACCAACCATTGGTGAGTGCCTAACATCACGACTAGTACCTTTAGGAAAATTAGGTGAAGATGCAAAATATTTTATCATAATCTATGGATCAACCTTATAACCAGCCTACAACCACTACCTCCCAACCTCCTAGATAAAGCCACTTCTTTTGGCCGCCCACTCTCCCCCAACCCAGTCTCCCCTCCTCCTCACCTTGACTCCTCCTCGGACTCTCACACTAGGTGTCACACCTCTTTATCTCCTTCTCTTCATACAAACACAGTCCTTTACCCTAGTTGAATGCTCTTGATGCTGTACTAACACTATTGGTACTATGAATGGCATTGTAACCTTATTGTGTACTAGCTACCTACTATTGGAGTATTGTATATAAACTGTTTGTTATTGTTGTCATTGTCACTGTTTGATGTGGAACCTTTGTAAAAGAGCTCTGAGCTCAAAGGTATGATCCGAATCCCTAAATAAATAAATAAATACAAATAATCAGTAATTGCCCAGGTAATCCCTGAAAATGGACATGTGCTCTGTAGATCTACATGGTTAACAGAAATAAACAATCAGAGATAACACTCTGAGTTTATTATTATATTTATTTATTTAAAAATTGGTAGCTGGGAAATGCACACTGAGCTGAGGCTCATTTCCAGGTGCAACCCACGGGACAGAGAAAGGGGTGTACAGGATATCAAAATTACATCAAGCCATAAAATGCAGTTGCAATGTATATTTACAATGTACAATAACAGAATGCAAAACAAGCTGGTGAACAATGCCATGACAAATGGAGGGGACAGTAAAATTAGCTTATCAATCAAAATCTTTATTTAACCAGGTGAACATCCTTGAGCAAAGCTCATTTGCGAGATGTACCTGGACAGGATACGAGAAAAATACACAGCACATTGAACACAATAAAATGACACAATATTTAAATAACTAACTAACATAGTCAGGGCTAAATATAATACACATGGTAATGACAGTGGTAGTTCATAAGTACTATATACACACATGAGCAGCTAAATACAGGTTATAGTCAAGATTGGACACTATGGTGTGGTGAAGGCAGAAGAACAAACATAAGTGAGGGGGCAACAACGGAAATTAGGAAGCTGATAAGAAAAGGAAGGGAGCTGTAAAGGTTAAAGAGGGAGGGGGAAGGTAGGCAGGGAAACCCGTAAGTGTCATAACAGCAAATAGTGATATCAGGGCCATGGGTAAGGACAGACTCCAGATAAGGGGAGTGAGGAGAGGTAGAAGGTAAGGTGAGTGCCCCAGGGTCAGGGAGGTAAGGGGCATGTGAACAAGAGGTATGCCACTTTAAGACAACTGAAACCTACGCAGGGAGCAGGCTACACAAGGAAAAACAAAAAAGGAATGCTATGAAAAGGTTAAAGAGGGAGGGTCTGGGGTCAATGAGATGGGGTAGTAAATGTACTGTAATATTTCATCAGATATAAGGCAATGTACAATGAAGACAAGAGCTAAGTAAAGTGCACAATGCCTGTTGTAAAAGTGACAGCACTTTGGCAGTGCAGATGAGTCAAAATAGGTAGTTTCAGTTCACTGGTAAGTGTCAGAAATTATGAGGGGGAAGGGGCATTTTTAGGAAAAGAGAGGTCAGGAGCTGGAGGCAGTCAGGTATATTTGATTATGATGCCTTAATAAAAGTACTACAATGAAAGAATTCCTATGCAAGCATACCAAATGACTTGGATTAGCCATTTCTTGAAAACAGATATTATATGGACTGAGGTTACATGAAAAAGGGTGGTTTGAAGCAAGAGAACATATGTCTGTGTGAGGATGGAAACAATTAATCACCCAAGAGAATATTCATCAATTAAGTTATTTATATAGTTGAAAATTGGTAACTCGGACCAGCACACTGAGCCAAGGCTCATTTCCAGGTAAAACTGCGGGGAGTGGGAACAGGGAATACAAAAATAAAAGCATACACAGCATTTATTTGTTGTTGTTTTTGTTTATTAGGAATAACCATTGAGCATATGCTCATTCACAGTGACAACCTAAAGCATACATTAAAAACATACAAATAACAATACATACATCATCAAACCTTACAATGTTCAACACAGAATATTTACACAATTAGCTAAAACAATTACAGAGTTGAACATTAGAGAATAGGAATTTATTGAGTGTAGAAACAGACAGAGGATTTGAGTGTGGATCCCTCAAACAGGGTGAAAGCTTATTCCAAAGTCATGGGACCAGATGGCTAAAGTATTGCAAAGACATTTTGGTGTAGATCTTGGGGACAGTTAGCTGACATTGTATACTGTATTTCTTAAAGATGGATCAGTATAATGAAATACTAGCCTGTCACTCAAGTACTTGGGAATAAGACCCAGGCCGGACTTACTGTATGTGCAAATAAACTAGTGTATATTTCCCTCCTGCTAGCCAAGGAAACCCAACTCAAAGATTTATATAGATTACAATGGTCAGTAGTTACAGGACTTTTCAAGATTAACCTGGCCAATTTATTATGAAGTACATCTAACCTATATAATCTATCTTGCAAGGCACTACTGTATAGTATATCACCATAATCATAATGATCGATGCAAAATAAAGTAAAAACAGAGTACAATTTAGCATTGTGAAATAATTAAACAGGATCATGGAAACAATGTATCATTGTAAAACAAAGAACAAGTATCATCCATGGATCAGTGTTTTTGTTCAGTGATACGTACCATGACGAGCTGTGCCTAGATCAGATAAACAGTCGTAAATCCTAGGGCAACTTGCATTGAAATGTTTTTCCAACTTGGAGGCTGCGTTTGCAGGACCAAGATGAAGCTGCCAATGCCAAATGCCACAAACGTCTAAGTGATATTATTCCAAAGGACAGTGAGCTAATATCAGAATAGGATTAAAAGTGCTGTGAAGAGATTTGAACACTTTTTAAAAAAAGACAGAATGCTCAGTTACTTGAAAAGCATGAAACCACCTCATGAATAATGAATAGTGGGCTGCTCTTATCACTTGATCATAGGACAAAAGTTTCTTCCAATGCACTTTTTTCAAGGATTGGAAAGGTAGATGATAATGAAACATCAATCCCTGGAGACCAGTATGCATGATGTTCATGCTACAGAACAATAAAAGGATTCTTGGACACTGAAATGCCAGCACAGACAGAACCATTCTGGAGATCAAGGCTTTAAAACTCTGACCTTTTGCTAAAAATAGTGAAAAGCTGAATTGAGCCATGATAACTGATGTCAGCTAGCAAATTATGCTTCATGGAAGACAGCACTAGAATTGAAATTGGGTCTCATAAATCTGCCAGCAAGAATACATCATGTCTCCCAGACAAGACTCTGATAAAGATGTTTGATTCCACCACTGAAATTTAAATATTTATTTTGCTTAATGGTGTGTGTTGGGAGTAGGTTTTGGGGTTGGGGATCAGTCCATTGTTTAAAAGTAATTCAACTGGTATACATTATATCCAAACATGTCTGATTGTGTCTGCCAAGAAATAATGACAGATTATGTTTCCCAACTGATAAGCCATAGTGCTACCTTGAAAGAAATGTTAAGTTGTGGGTCTTAGAAACAATAACCCCTCCTCCAAACTCAACTGTAAGGATATGAAATGCACACTGCTTTTTCTGACTGCATTTTTTATCAGGATTTTTTTTCTTTCACTCAGAAAGTTTTTATTTTTTAATATTTACTCACCAAATTGGAGGAACTAGGTACTTAGTAACCTTCCTCATAAACACCCAATTCTCAGCTTTCGTCTGCTGGGTACTCAGGGCCCATCACAAAACAAGATACATCTTTGGAGCTATGGCCAATGAGTATGCTGCTTTGTGTAGGGTCTGCAGGGCCCTGCACAATGCAACCTACACATCCAAACCACACTCAAAAGTACTGATGCTCTATATATGGCCCTCAGGGCCCTGAGTGAAAAAGCTACTGTTCTGAAACAGTGAGTGTTGCTGTGTAGGAACTTCATGGGTGGCCTGCACTTCCACTTGTGAAGCAAGCTATAGATCTGGTGCAGTGAGCATCAATATGTAGCTGGAAGGCCACTCATGAAGTAAACTTTTGATCTAGTTCTGTGAGTGTCACTATGCAGCTGCTTAACTCATGAATCAAGCTATACATTTGGTGCAGTGAATCTTATGTAGCTGCTCTGAGTGTCGCCTGCAGGGCTAAATCATGAAACAAGCTATACATCTGGTGCAGTGAACATCACAAAGCAAGCTACAGGCCTGATGCATCAAGAGTCATTATGCATCAGTTTCAGATGTGGCCTACAGGGCCACTTGTGAAGTAAGTTACAGGTCTAGCACAGTGTACATCACCATGTAGTTGATTTGGGAGAGGCCCACTCGTATAGCAAACTACAGGTCTGGTGCAGTGAGTGTCACTGTTCAGCTGTTCCCTGAGTCGCATACAGGTGGAAGCACAAAAGATAAAAATGATGGAAATAAAAAGTTAGTGTAAAAATTATTTTGGTAACTCTGTGTTGTTCTGTTCCTCGAGGTCTAAGTGATCATGCAGTGAGGGCTGACATTCCCCTAAATTTGGCACCCTCTACCCAAACATTACTGCATCTGTATTTTACTTTGTCTGACAACACAGTACTAATGGTCAACATTAAAGCTGTGTTGTTTTCTATCATCATTCAAACCCTAAGGAACAGCACAGCACAAGGCTTGAGGGACTTTTTCGCAAAACATTTTATTTCCCTACTTTATATGTTTTGTGCTTCAATCCTAACAGATGCATTAACTTAGGTTTTTTTTTTTTTTTTTTGCTATTTATTTTCTTTAATTTTCTAAAAAGATATATAACAACTGAAAACAGCAGACCTGTCGGGAAGGCACCAGAACTCTAGTTTCTTTATGAAGCACCCTGCAGGCCTTATGCTAAGCAGTAGGACCATCAGACTTGACTTCAGACCTATAGCTTGCTTTTTGATCTATGTTTTTTCCCTTTATACATTTGTGCCTTCTGCAGTCTCTCATAGATTCACTCATAGATTGTTAAACACAGGACTGTCTTGCCAACAGGATTGCCAAAATCCTAATGACATGCATAGCCTGTATAAAAAAAAAAAGTTTTACCTACCTAACTACCAGTCTTGAAACACTTATGAATTTTTACTTTGGTGTTTTTTCAAAGTGAAACCAGTGAAAGGCCATGTCGTTGACTTTTTAATTTTCCATCCACAGGAAAGAGAGGTTTTTCTTTTCTTGATTGACTTTATATCAAACCAGTCACCGCCCAAAGAAAACTGTTGTTTTTTTCATACAGTATACAGTATTTTGTTATTAATCTTTTTACTCAGAATAAAGAATTACACCAGTGCATTCACATACAGTATGACAACAAACAGATGTATACTACTAACGCTACTGAAACCATCTTCATGCATATCCATCAGCTAGTATGTTCAGTAAGTGTAGTACACTATCTTATTTATTTATTTATTTAGAGTCCAGGATTACTAGTACCTTTGAGCCAAGGCTCTTTTACAAAGGTTTCACGTCAATTGAGGTACAATACAAACATTACATAGAGTTGAGTAACAATGCAGAAATGGTGCACAGACAATTTTTAAGCAGCTGAAATACACTACATTGAGGGAAAGTGAGTACCGGGGGGGCAGGGTAGCAAGACGTAACTGAAGCTTGGAATGGACACAAAAAGAGTGGTGCAGCCATGGGCATTTGTCAGGCCTCAAAAAAGTGCTTGGAGTAGGGGGCCAAAACAGGAGGGGAGGATAGGCAGTAGGGGGTAGGAGTAGAGTGCTAGGAAGGAGATCAGGTTATAAGGGACAGTCGCCAGAGCTAGAGACAGATAGGTGGAGACGAAGGTTGGCTTCGAATGGGCCTAGCTTTTGTAGAGAGGAGATGTCTTTGTTGAGTCCATTCATCCAGCTAGGAGCTCGGTACACAAAGGATCTTTGGCCCTGTGTGGTGCGGCACTGAGGAATGTGCAGCATTTCATTTTCTGAAGCCTTGGTGAGGCAGGGGTTGCGTGCTGTATGGAGAAGACTTTGGACTCCGGGAGAGCAATATGTAGCATAATTTTCTTAGCCATTAGACAAGTTTGGTACTTGATACAATTTGATAGCTGGAGCTGCCCTGTTTGGGCATAGAGGTCACATGTATGGGTGAGTCGGTGGGATCCTGTGATGAGTCAACAAGCTTTGTTTAGGGTCAAGAATAAGCGCCTGAGGACTATGTCAGTTGCAGAGCCATAAATAATCACACCATGGTTGATTAGAGAAACCAGCAAGCTCTATACTGCTATTCTTAAGGCATCCGAGGTAAGGCATTGCCTGTGCCTGTAGAGGGGAGCAATGCATGTCTTTGCAGCTTTGCCAACATTATCTATGTGGATGCTGTAGGATAGGTTACTGTCTATGATGATCCCCAGATATTTAAAGGAGTGAACCTGTTCGAGGACAGCACCAAGGCAGGTGTACTATTAAGGGGGTGAAGCCTATGTTTGTTGTGGGAGCCACAGAAAAGCATTGACTTTGTTTTCTTATAGTTGAGGACCAGCTTTTGATTACTAAACCATGTTTCAGTGGAGGTGAAACCCTTCTGAAACTTTTTTTGGAGTAGGTGGGGGTTCTGTTAGGTGATGTGAATGACAGAATAGTCAGCATAGAGTAGGTTGTGTTCTGGACAGTATTGTGGAAGATTGTTCAAAAACAGGCTGAAGAGGAGTGGCCCAAAAATGGATCCCTGGGGGACTCCTGAGCATACTGGTCTAGCATCTGAGAGGACATCAGCAATTTTCAGTCTTTGGGAACAGTTTTCCAGGTAGCTCTTAAACCAAGTTGTAGACTTAGGGGAGAGCCCAGCTTTCAGCAGTTCTGTGAGGAGTATTCGATGATGGATGGTGTCAAAAGCCTTGGAAAGGTCTATAAAGACCGAACCAGTGAGGTAATTATTGTCCAGGGAGTTGTGAATTGCTCTTGTGAATTCAAGGTGGGCAGATGTGGTGCTGTGGCCTTTTCTGAAGCCATGCTGTTGTTTACAAAGGATGTTGTACTTGTTCAGATATTCCATTAGCTGATCAGATACCAGACGTTAAGTGGCTTTAGAGAGGGGGGTAGTATGGATATAGGCTTATAATTTCCATGAAGGGCCTTGTCCCCACTCTTGTGGACTGGTATCATGGTGGCAGATTTCCATCTGTCAGGAAACTGGCCAAGGGTGAGGGAGAGGTTGAAAATCCAGGTTAGAGGAGATAGCACTTCATCATGAGTAAGGGACAGCAGTTTGAGGTCAAGTGAGTCACCACTTAGTCTAGATCCAGCAATTGCTTTAGAGACATATCTATGGACTTCATCTGTCCTGACTGCTCTGAAGTAAAAAGAGGGGTGACTTGAAAAAGGGGGTGGGGTGGCGAGGGTACAGGAGGGAGGTCTTCATCAAAGAAGTCTGGAGGAAGAACACTACTGAGGTCAGTGAATGCATTATTGAACGTGTAAGCTATAGTGGAAGAGTCAAGAGTTATAGTCCCATCCACATCCAACACTGAAGGTGATGTTTTGGGCAGTATTCCTGTAACTTCCTTGAGATTATTCCAGAAGGACTTCCCCTTTCCCCAGGTGTTTGTAAGAGCATCTTTGTAATAGTTACTTTTTCTTCAGGCGTATTTCTTTGGTGCAGACATTTCGGGCACGTTTGTAGTTTTGTATATCTACTTGCCTACCAGTGGCCCAGGCCTGAAACCAGAGGTAGTCCTAGCTTTCAGCAAAGTAAGGAGATCAGCAGTGAGCCATGGATTGCTAAGGCCTTTTACTTTCCTCTTTTTGAAGGGGGCGTAAACGTCACAGGCAGCATTGAAGGAGCTGATGAAGAAGTCAAGCGCAGAGTTGACATCTGATGCATGGAAGATAGGTGACCAGTCTTGTTGTCTAAGGAGTAATTTGAGGTGCTTCAATTGACCATGACAAAGGAGTCTGCTGTTTATTAGTTTGGGTGGTGGTGGGCTGAATTTGTTAGACTATTTACATGCGACTGAGGAGTGGTCACTTAGCGTATCTGGGAGAACAGAGACTTTTGAGATGCGGGATGGGTGGCTGGTCAGTATCCAGTCTAGAAGGGTGCTTGTCCCAGTCTTATAGTTGAGTCTAGGGGGGAGACAATCAACTGAGCGAGGTTGGCAGCTGAGATGGCATCCTTGTAGCCACCTGTATCTTATCTAAACCAATTTATGTTAAAATCGCCCATTAGGATTATCTCGGTGCCTGGTGGTTGGGAACAGACAAGGTCAAGGATGGAGTTGAGACCTTTACCTTGATCCTTGGGAGGGATGCAGACAGTAGCAATATTCAGCACCTTGTTGTGAACCCCAAGTAGAATTCTGATGGGTAGTATCTGGACGGTAGAGACTGAGGTGGGGGATTGAACATGGTGCTCCAGGAGAGAGTCTTTGAGGTAAACAGCACATCCACCACCTTTTTTAGTGGTCCTGTCAATTCTGAATATGTTATATCCTGGTAGAGTAATTGCACTGTTGTTTATTTTTGGAGTGAGCCAGGTTTCAACAATTACAAGAACATCAGGGTTGTGTTGCTGTGCAAATAATTGTAGGGCATCAAGTTTGGGTAGAAGGCTACAGATGTTAATTGTTCCAAAGGTGAGTCCCCCAGAGTGACTCTGCTGGAGGTCGGAGCTTAGGATTGTGGGGCCAGGGTTAGGGTGAATATTGCCAGAGAGAAGTAATAGTAGAAGCAAGAGTTTCAGGGTGCACCAGTGTAGCTATTTGATGGAGAGTTTATTCTATCTTGGAGTTGTCCATGTATGCTGTTCACACAATTATTTCCAGCAGGTCACTAGAACAACCATCTAGCAGCCTCCAACACTTTGTCAATGATGAAATCCACAAAATCCTGCAGAAAATCTCCTCCCGACTCCTGAGGGTGGTAAACAAGGAGAATCCTGCAGCCCACATCCAGATCCTCATGCACTGCCACACACTCAAAAAACCTGGTTGAACCCACTGGGTGCACAGTGAAGCCCACACTGAATCTAAAACAGATGTCCAAACCCCTCCCCTACGTTCCCTCCTCAGGTAGTGTACAACAGAGTATCCAGCAGGAATGGCCACCTCCAAAACTGGCCAGCATCATCACCCAACCAGGTCTCTGTAAAGCCAGATCAACTTAAGAAATCAAGTTCGCCATAGTTGTGGTCTTGTTTCTCATCAACTTGATGTTACACAGCACAGCACGAAGAGGACTAGTGGATGCTGCAGGCCCGCCTGTTACCTGCCCACTCAGTCTGGTGGGAACCCTGGGAATGGACACCAAACACATCTGGCCTCTCTCTTGGCTTCATCTAGCCTCAGGGTGTCTCCTGCTCCTGACCACCCAAATACCCCTCACCTCCTTCAATTTCACTGCACCCTGCCAGCAACCTACATGCTTCCTAGGGATACCCACTTCCCTGCAGCATCTTGCTGCTGTAGCTGGAATAGGGATGTCAGTAAAGGGGCAGAACCTTGGATGCAGCATAAGCAATGTGGAGAGGTCCAAGACTCTGACACATCCTCAGCACTAACCAAAGCCCCTAATACACTAATGTCCTAATGCCCTTAAAATAACAAACTACTCTATCCCCAAACAAGGGTTAACAAAACCTAAATAAAACTATTTATGAACATGTATCTACACAAACATCCAACATGTTCACTACCCTTTAAAGAATACTAAGAAAACTGATATGCCAACTAGAGAAAGAATGCATTCAGAGTCCGGGAGGAGGACCAGGAGTTAATCATTCATAGCTATATTATGACAGTATTTAGACTGTGGAAAGAAAGACCAAAGAGAATATATCTGTTCATGGTCTTTCAGGCATAATTGGACAGCCTCTGATAGGTCACTAGTTGCCTGCCTGCCTGAAACCATTCAGTTATTGTAGGGATTTGGGGATTTTTTTTTTTAGTTTACACAACTGGAGCCACTTTTCTGCCACACCATGGGGAGAGATAAGCAGTGGAGTTCCGCAACGCTCAGTGCTGGGCCCCTTGCTATTTAATTTACTGATTGCAAATATGCAAACATCAAAAGGTGTTTGGTTACATAGATACGCGGATGACAGTAAACTTGGTAGTATTGTCAATAACCCGGTAACAGTTAGTATATTACAGGAAAATCTTGATAATTTAATTAAATGATCAATTGTAAATAAAATGACTTTAACCCAAAAAGTGTAAAGTAATGCATTTGTGGAAGAAAATATGTGTCATACAGGATAAATAGTCATAATTTAGAATCAATTACTTCAGAAAAAGATCTAGGAATTAAAATAACACAGGATTTAAATGTACTACTCATAATAATTATATTATAAAAAATGTCAGTAATATATCATACTTAAAACATTAGGAGTAGGGAAGCAAAAGTAATAATACCTCTATATTCCAGCTTGGTAAGATCACAAATTGATTACTGTGCCCCTTCTGCACGTCTACGGGAAGAATTAGGTCTATAGAAAAAATTCAAAGGAGAATTACCAAAAAGATTAAAGATTTATCAGGACATGATTATTGCATATAGCAAAATCTTTGGGTCTTTTCTCACTCAAATATCGCGGCATTTCGAGGTTATATGTGTCTTGCATATAGATCTATTCAAGACCAGGCCTTATGTGAGTCTCTTTGTCTTGAGAGAGTGGAAACAGGGAATGAAACAAGATCACATAACTTGAAGTTTAGATCAGAAATAAATAATACATCTAAGAGAAATAAATTTTTTACTCAGAGAATGCCACCGTTATGGAATTCCTTGCCTACAGAAGTGGTCAACAGTAAGGATTTAGAACAATTTAAATTTGAATTGGATAAATATATGGGTGAAAAGAAATTCAATTTTCACCAATAGGCAATGAGTTCATAATGGGATCCCACCCTGAACTCGTATTACACCTATGAACCTATGAAATTATGAACCTTCTGCTGTGATTCACTGTGCATATAGAAAATGTTTTGGGGTTTTGGCTGTGTCACATTCTAGCAGCAATTGGTGGGGCCCAACCAGTGAGTCAGGACCCACAATGTCTTAACAGATTTGTACATCCTGTTGCCAGAATGGTTGAGTGGCAGGTCAGTCTCATAGCATGTGGAAGAGTTGGGCTCCAGGAGGCCACATTTCCAACAGAGATCATGACCTATAAAACCCAAACCCTTCAGGACCGCTGGTGTTCTATACCAGTGCAAAAGGGTTTTGTTCAGTATCAGTCTACTCCTGCCATCCCTACAACCTCTAGGTACTCTATCCCATCAGTGGACCAAATGGGAATCTGTGACAAAAATTCCAAGCTCTGCTTGCCACTGGGTTCTGGCATTCTGGGTCCAGTTCAGTAGAGCATCTCTTAAGGCTTGATAAATGCAACTAGCCCATCCCTTAGTTAGCTGCTTCCAATGCTGGAAGTGCTGTGGTGAATGAGTGACTATGTGACAAGGATACAGCTAATGAAGATGCTGGATCACATCCTGGATCTGTAGATATTTCCAGAAATCTCTCTGTGGGATCTGGGCGAGCTACCAGGGGTAGATGGAGTCTACAATGGTGGTGTCTGGCATATACAGGTCCCTGACTCTTGTGATGCCTTGAGCCTCCCAGATTTTCCAGAAGATTGTCTTCCCTCCATACTGCACTACTGGGTTCCCCAGCAAGGGTATATAAGGGGTTGGGTCTGGGTGAGTGGAAACTGATTTGTGAAGCCGGTCCCAGTTTCTAACTGAGATATCCATTGTAGCAAAAAACTGAAGGTTTCTCTGGCCTTGTATGTACAAAGCAACTGATGGAGCTCAGTCCCCAAACAATGAGGCTCCAACTTTGAGTGTGGGTCGGGGGCAAGAACCATTTGACCATTCGAACTGAAATAAGGGCCATGTGGAATCCCATAAACCATGGCAGGCATCAACCTCCCCTTCTCCAGAGGATTCTCAGTTTTGTACAGCTGTACCTCAGGAGTTTCCCTTCCCAAAGAAAATGCCCCACCATGGTATCCATCTTTTGGAACCATTAGTGTGGAATACATAGTGGGAGATTCAGATAGAAGATGCAAGAATTTAGGTGCTGTAATTAATTTGATAGCATCTATCTTGCCTGGGAGGGACAGGTGGATCACATTCCATCTGTCTAATTCATGTTTAATGGTGGCTATTATGGGATCCAGGCTTAAAGGGATCATTTTATGCAGATTATGGTGCAGTTTGATGCTCAGAAATGTGATCTCTTCTGGAGTCTACCTCAGTCCGAGGGAGGTGAATATGGTCAGAGAACTTTTGGAATTTAACAGGAGAACTTCAGTTTTGGATTGGTCTTCAGCCCAGAAATGACTGAGAACTGATGCAGGAGAGGGAGCACCTTTTGTACTGAGTGACCTGCTTTGGACAGGGTAAGAAGTAGATCATCTGTGTACAAAACTGTCTTGTATTCATCTGTCCCCACCAAGATCCCTTTTATGGATGCATTTTGCTTGATGGTGATGGCTGGTAGCTCAGTAGTCATCACAAATAAGAGTGGGGATAGTTCCCTTCTGCAGGGGGAAAGGAGTATATTTTAAGCTATTCATGAGGACAGCTGCCACGGGAGAGGAACAGAGTGAACTGACCCATTTCCTGAAGTTCAGCCTGATGCCCATTTTCTGTTGGGTGGCATGCAAAATATAGCCACTTGATCGAATCTAATGCCTTTTCAAAGCCAAATGCCAAGGCCACTGCAGAGCTATGGTTGTTGTGGACTGTATATATCAGAAATGTCAATGTTCAGATGTGGTCTGAGCTGAAGCAACCTTTAATAAATACAACCTGGGAGAGATGGATTAAGCCAGGCAGGATTCTCTCTGTTGGTAAGTTTCTTGTCTAGGTCTTTAGCATCCACATTAATGAAAGCTATGAGTCAGTAACTGCCTGATACATCCCTCCTCCATGGCATTCCATTCTCCCCTTGGGGACTGCAAATGAAAGACCTCCATATCCTCTTCTCATCCTCACCTCATCTCATCTCATCTCATCTCATCTCATCTCATCTCATCTCATCTCATCTCATCTCATCTCATCTCATCTCATCTCATCTCATCTCATCACACAATGCTCACTGCAGTGGTAAACCTTTGTGCACAACATGCAACTTAATGTTGGACTACAAAGGGATCCATGTCTTCACAAAGAGTGGGAATTGTGCTGCTGGCTTATCAATGGGGGCACACAGGAGTGCTCATCCTGTTATTGGATGTTCACTTTGGACTGAGCACTGGACAAAGGAACTTCACAAGGTAACCAGCACAGTGCCATGAGCTCCTGAAGGCATGCAGGGGAGATGGGGGCACAAGGCATGTACTCTGATTGATCTGGGTGGCAGCAGCCCTTTACAAGGACTGGGGCACACAATTATTTCATGGAGGGAGATGGGAGGTAACCATTCAGAGGGGGCATTGTTCCCCTTGACACACATCATGTCTGCAGAGATGGGCTAATCATGCCCATGTGCAGACATGGGGTGGCAGAGTTTCAGACACCAGGTTAGTCATTATTGACTAACTACTCTTTGTCAAGACTCTCCTGATAGGTGAGTTCACCTGTGAGACACTGACGTGAGTGTTACCCAAAGCGGTGGTCATGGGCAGCTTGGTCAGAAATTGGCCACTGATGACTCTACAGCAGAAGCAAATGAGAGGGAAGGTGGCATGGGGAGGGGGGAGAATGGGGCAGGAGCTTCTTGGTGTTATGGTTAGTTGTATTGCATTTTCTGCTATACCTGTACCTACTGCCAGCATTGTTCTGAACTGTATGTGTATAAGTGTTCAGGGAGGGATTCTTCATATGAGAGGGGATATTTTGTAAGGAGGGGGAGGCTAAAAGGCATGGACAGGGCAGACTAGATTCTGAGACCATGTGGACTTACTACCATGGAGATTAAATGTATAATTTGAAATGTTAGGGGTTTAAACTCTCCTGTTAAGAGAAGAAAGATGTTATCGCATAATAAAAAATTAAACTGCAGGTTGCTGTTCTTCAAGAGACTAGACTGACTGCCACAGACCCCATCAAACTGAAGAGGGATTAGGTGGGAGATGAAGTCTAGAGTATCCCAAACCCCAAAAATTGGGGGTATCAATTTTGATTCACAAAGGCTCAGGTTGGAAAATAATCAACACTAAATCGGTTAAAGAAGGGAGGTGGGCTCATGTTTCCATAGAGACCCCCAATGGACCCCTTCTCCTGACCAATACTTATGGGTATGCTCACTGCACAGTGACACTACCACAGCAAAGACCATCACAGTGACAGAATTCAACTGGAAGCATCGGGTCATTGTGATGGTCCCCACTGACACCGGCACTGCATCTCCAGGTGTTTTGCCCACTCCCTGAAACAACTCTGACTCGGAGTTGTATATATAGAAATCTGGGGGTGCAGGGGCAGAGCCCCCCACATGAGGGGTTCAGGGGACACAGCCCCCCAAAGAAAACACACTGACATCCCTGTATAATACCAACACTTGGCATTGTGTCTGTCTCTGTCAGGGATGTAGATGTCACCGGGCTATAGGTAAACCTATTTATGGGCCTAATTCAGACAATCCAGCCTTTTTTCACTTAATAAGCCAATAACCGCTAGATTTCAATGTATCTCAAAGGGATCTTAACTTGACTATGAATGCTAACTTAGATAGGTGTTGGGAGAGGGCAGAACGTCACATTAATGCAATCAGAGCAGTGCAGCAAAAGATGAAGGACCACCGGTTGATGGATGTGTACAGAACTCAATATCCAAGAGTCCGTAACTACACTTGCTTCTAGTGCCACACATGAAACCTCAAGCAGGATTCAAAGTCCCGTAGGTTAAAGGGGTAGAGATTCCCCCTATTATTATATCTGACTACACTCCACTGCATTCCAATTCCTTTGGGGCCACCACAGAATAAGTCTCAGTCATAGAGAGTGGACTTCCTGCTGTAGGAGGATAAGGAGTTTTTACTATGGCTAAAAAGTAGGTAAGCCATTGCTGGAAGGCTAATGACACAGGTCGAGGTATCAGACCCCACCCTGTGGGAGGCCTTTAAGGCCACCATGTGCTGCACACAGATGCAGAGCCAGGAAAGCTGAGTAGGAAGAATTGGAAACTGAGCTGAAAGATTTGAGAAGGCAGTTTAAGGCAACTTCTCCATCACCATCTAGTGCAGTAATTGCCCAGCTTACCAGTATCCAGATTAAGCAAGATACTTTGCATAACAGCAAGGCCAAGCTAGCTGTTATATAATTTTGTCTCTCCTTTTGGGAAGGTGGGGAAAAGTTCAGTAAGCTGCTGACCTACAGACTGAAATGCAGACAGGCTGCCAAAGTCATCATAAGACTGCAAGATACTGTAGGCATCCTCTACTGGAAGCCCGAGGGGATCAACTCCTCCTTGGGGCAATTTTATGAAACCCTAAATGCTCTGTCAGATCCTTCTAATGTTACCTCCATTACCAAAATTTTGGAATCCATCTCTATTTCCAAGATTCCCCCCAGTGCAAGGGCAGGAACTGGAGGCCCTAGTAACACTCGAGGAAATTTACACAGCAATCAAGGCCATGAACCCACAGAGGGCCCCATATACAATATTTTTTCTTAATGGTTCATGCATACATGCACTCTGCAGTCCGAAAGCACTTAAAACTTCAAAATGTGACTGTTTTTCATCCCAAAAGGAATGAAAGGCCCTATTCTTGGCCAACAGCTAATGAACCTGAATCCATGCAGAAAAGAAAAGTGTTAATTTGGGGGGATTTAGCTGTTTGTGCCAGTTCATAGTGCTGAAACTACTAAACCTACTGTTTTGAGAATTGACAGACACTTAGCTTCTAAGACTGAGAGCAGTGCATGCCAGTTTTTAAAACCCTAGGTTCTAAGATGACCAAGTTCTAAGCTATCAATTATGAACTGGGGATCATAAATGTAGAAAGCTGATTGTACGAGAGGTCTTTGAAGCCATGATGATATTGGGCTACATCATCACAGCTTCAAAAAGCCTCCGGCCACCAGACTTCTCATTACCCACCAGAAATCCATCCGAGAGCAACGTTCCCTTGATGAAGAAAAGCAGCTCCAGATAGCAAAAAAAAAATGCTGTCGCTGCCTCCAAGAAGCAATATTTTATGTTTATTTCATATCTACCATCTCTATTTCACCACACAGAAATGTTTTTACATTTCCACACTACAACATGCTGCCTGACACAAAACAGGAGTTACCCGCAAGCCTGCACGCAGCTCCAAATCGTCCGTCCCATCCAGAACACGGCTGGAAACATAAACTGCCATGCCTTGCCTCTCTGAATGTTAACAACAGTGTGTCTTCCCTCAGTAGTATGACATGAGCCATCTTACCAACACCGACATACACAGACTTCCTAAGAGGGAAAAAACTTTCATCAACTCGAGGAGCCACAGTACAGGTCGGCAGGCGGTTTCCCAGGAAAACAATCATACTACGCATTCCTACACAATTTCCAAGTAAAACAAAAAAATGTGGCACATACAGTATAGTACTTTAAACAGACAACAGAAGCATACTTTTCTTTTTCATGCTATGTGTGCTGAGGGGGCAGAACACATAGGGAGAGGTCCCAACACTAGTTATTACCAGCTCCTACAACAGCGCCACCAGCTGACCACAACCAGAATGGAACTATTTTCAGAAACAGTACTCCTACACTACCTTAGAATGATATTTTTTTAAATGTTTTATTTTTTTCTAGCAGTTTATTTACACTGATTTTGTGATCCAGTTCATAATAGCAATAATGTACTCCAGGGTGTGGTATATCATGGGATATCGTCACTTCTCTGGTCATTGGATGCACTTGACCTGAGGCCTCATGCCCAACCACCTGAGGTGTGATGATATGCCATGATATACCACACCCTGTTGTGCATTATTGCATAAATATAGGGTTTTTGATACAAATACTAACAACCCTTACATTCTAACACTATTGTGCCAGTATTATAGCTAGCTAGCTAGCTAGATATATAGATAGACAGACAGACACACATACAGATAGACACATAGATATATACCATCTGTAGGCAGATAATGTCGATAGACAGACAGATAGATAGATAGATAGATAGATAGATAGATAGATAGATAGATAGATAGATAGATAGACATACGTACATACAGACAGACAGACTGATAGAAAAATGTGGTATAACAGAAAATAATTCCACTGAGAGTGTCTGATGAGACAATGAGCTATCCTCTCAATGGTGAATTTATTTATTATCTCATCAAACCCCAGAGATATAATTTTTTGTATATTACATTTTGCCATTTCTTTTAGTACATTTAGGTAGTCAAAAACCTCTTATTGCTTAATTTGTAATATGGATTTTAAACATTTTCCCAAAGTGCATCATTTAATTTTTCTCATAGATTTGCTGGCTTCAAAGGGAAGAATCAATTAATGGTAGGAGTAATTAGTTGCTGGCAGGTGTATACGTTTTTTGGCAAGGTTAGTCAGTGTTTGCCTGATGCAGTGCCCGACATGGGTCTGAAGCTTCAGAGAGATTATTCATTTGGGAGGCTGGATTCTTCTTAAAAATACTCTTTGGTAGTTTTCAAAAGATGAGCTTGTGTCAGTCTTAGCTTTAAAATGCAGTCTAGGGAATTTGTAAAGGTTTTGACCATGAACACACAGTGAGAGAAACTGGACTTTCTTAAGTTTATGTTTTTTTTTTTTTTAGTTTTTGTAGACTGGGAAAGAGGACTAGGCAGTTCTGCCTATTTTTAGCCTCATCCCTTTTGGTGGGGTGGGGGGTGGGGTAGATGGAAAACCATTTAAACTGAACTAGATTAAGCTGCTGGTCCCGCAGTATTTATAGTGAATGAGGCAAATTGGGCTAGGACACCAGGGGAAATTCCCCAACTCTTTTCGAGAAGTGGCATGGGATCTTTAATGTCCGTCTTAACAGCTACCAGAACAATAGATTGGACCTCTGTTTAATGTCTCACCTGAAAGACAAACCCTTACCCTTGGAACTTCAGTACATATTACAAGTTTATCTTTATCTAAATAGCCATGTTTTGAAAGCTTCTTTTTCATGACTTGCTTTAAAATGAATTGTGAAGATGAAATGCGTGTGTGTGTGTCCATATGGTGCACTTTGTCTGGACTTTGAAATCTATGATAAAATTATCTTGTGGTTTTAGGCTGTGTTGGTGAAGATTTAACCCGTCATGTTGTGAATGCTTTTTTTATGAAAGTTTGTTAGTGTTGTGATCCTTTTTCTTTAAAGACTGCTTGCTCATTAATATAGTAGCTGTACTGGGTGTTGCGTTAGTAATGTAATTGATGTTTGCTAGCGTTAATGGAAGGAAGTGTTCTACAGTGTTTGTACTGCAATATTGTGAACCAGGACGTTCTGAATAGAAATGCCACTACAGTCACAAGCAGTTGGAATTACCTTGCGCAAGTCACTTGACCTCCTACCGCTTACAAGTTAGAAAATAAGATTTTGCATCTTGGTGGGGTTCTCATCAGTAAATAATTTGAAAAATACCATACAGATATACCCTTGTTAAGTGGCATGGAGTCATCTGTTGCTAGTGAGCTGGTTTGAAAGCAGGGCTAGAAGTGCAACAATTGGGATCCTGACACAAGAATGTTGATTATAGTGGATGGGACTGTAGCAAAACATCCAGATGGGAAGTGGTGTCAGCTGTGAACCTTCCTTGCACAACCTCAGAAATTCTAAAACTAGCAGCACTGTTGTGTAACTGTCCCTAATACCTCTTCACTTGCCTAGATTTTAAAAAGGGCTTGGGCTGCAAAAGACCATGTGCCCCATAGTTTGATAGGGTGGGTGAGGCAGGGCTTTGTGCAGATAGGTGAGGGATGTTGCGGCTCATTGCCTAGTGTGCAGGTTGGTAACTGTCACTGGAGAATTTGACAGAGACACTTGCCTTAGTTGCTTCAAAGGTAGTTATGCCACCAAGGGTGTTGTCCTAGTGACACAGATAGTAAACAAGCATTTGTCAATGCCAAATGTTTGCTTGCTGGCATTGGTAGTGTAGGAGTTCAAGAGATGCATAATAGGAATGGCAGTGAAGTATTGAACTGAAGCCAACCCCACCACCACTCTGCAGAGACTGACAGGCACTAGGGTGTGCCTTTGGGTCATCAGGCATAATGGCCGTGCCATTTCACCACACCCTACCCTGCAGACACCGACAAGTGTCACAGTATACCTTGGAGTCTTTGGGCCTTATGCTCACCCCATTCCATAAGAAATACAGTGAGATGTGTGCAGTATAGGAGAATGGGGTGAACTTTGGGGCCAAATAGTCCAAGACACACCTTGATGTCTGTCACTGATTGCAGGGTATGGGTGGGGGTGGAATGGCAGAAGTATTATAGGTGACAATCCCAAGTCACACCGCTCATGCCTGTCATTCTCTACAGGGTGGGGCATTATGGTCGGAAACCCTAACGTCCCAGGTGTTCGTTGGTATTTTCACTCCAAATTTGAAGCATGGGCTTTTTGTGACCCCCACCTCATGAACAGTGGCAATATCAGTTTGTTAGCGTAAAGCTGATTTTGCACAGCAACTATGCCATTTGGCACCACTGGTGTGAAAATACATTTCAAACAGGATGTGAAAAATGACAGTTGTACTGTTCATGGGGAGGTGTAAAAAAATGGCAATGTTGAAAATCTGGAGTGAAAATATAAAAAAACTGGTGGTCACTATTGTGTGTAGAATCTGCGCAATGCACACCCGTAATGTAATTAGTTTGGGAATTTTTTACAGCAGATTGTCAACACAGGCATTTTGGGACCTCTGCGCATGAACAGTGTCACTGTGATTTTCTTAATCTGTCCTGAACACTGATTTCCCACAGCTACCAAGCATTTCTGTGCCGGAAGTGCAAAAACACATTTTGACCAGGGTGTGAAAAATGACAGCTGTACTGTTCATAAGGAGGTGTTGAAAAATGCCAGTGTTGACAATCTGGACTGAAAATATTACAAATTCGTGAACTTGCGAGGGTGCGTGGAAACTGCGAAATGCACACTCATAATACAGTCATTTTATAGAATTTTGACACCAAATTTTCTACATAGCCATTTTAAGACCTCTGCTCATGAACAGTGTCACTGTGATTTTCTTAATCTATCCCAAACATTGATTTCACACATCAACTGCGCCATTGTGTGCTACATGCACGAAAACACATTTTGGGCAAGATATGAAACATGACAGCTGTACTGCTCATAAGGAGGTGTGGTAAAATGGCAATGTTGAAAATCTGGAGAGAAAATATTACAAATTTGAGAAGTTACAAGCGTGCGTAGGAACAGCGTAACGCACGCTCATAAAACAGTAATTTTTGGGAATTTTGTTCACCAAATTTTCAGCTTAGGGTTTTGGGGGGGCCTACTTCATGAACTATGGCACTGTCCTTTCATTTATGGGTCCCGAAAGGTGGTTCCACGCAGTGATCACAAAATCACCTTTTGGGACTGAATAACAAAATGACAGTGATTGAGTTCATGAGGTGGGGCCCCAAGCACCCTATGTTGAAAATTTGGTGAAAAAATTCCCCAAAATGGCCGAGATATGCACCAAAGTTGAAAAAAACCCTATTTATGCCATTATACAGCTTACCGGCATTTCTTCAGTTCACGGTCAGCTTTGAAGAGTGAAGACGTGTTCCAAGTCCACTGAAGATCATCACACCAGCCTCCAGAGGTAAGTTTGGGGTTGGGGGTGTGTGGGAAGGTGGATGTGCAAAGGGTGGGTGTGGATTGGGAGAGGGGCAAGACAATCAATGGGGACCGTTTTTTGTTTTTCGGTCTTTTTTTTCTTTTAGGAAGATGACACAGGACTTTTGCCATGCTGGGGTGGGCTCCTAGCATGGCAGCTGGAAATTTTTTTTTGGGGGTGCCAGTGAAGCTGATGGGGGATTGGGCACCCCCATCAGCCATACAGAGGTTTGCCCCAGCATGGGACCTGGAAGTGTGTTGGGGGCAGCAGATGGATGTTTGCCATGCTGGGGTGGGCTCCCAGTATGGCATCTGGAAGTGTGTTTGGGGGGCAGCAGACAGACTTTTTCCATGCTGGGGTGGGCTCCCAGCGTAGCACCTGCAAGTGTGTTGGGGGGACACAGAGCCGACAGGAGATTGGGCACCCGTTGGTCATACGCTGTATGGGGGCGCATGAGCATGCTGGGGTGGGCTCCCAGTGTGCACTTATGTGTTTGTAGGGGGAAGAACTGTCTATGACAGACAATTCAGATGCAGTACTGCATGTAGGCAATTTGTGAGTATGCAAATTGTCTGTGGTGTTCCTTTCCAACTGTATGCCCTGCATCTGAACGGCTGTCATAGACAGCTCAGACATTCATTGGTGTGGTGCAGCTGCGCCTGCAAAAGGGAGCAGGGCATTGGAAGTGGAGGAGGCACACCTACGAAAACTCATATGGTGGCACTATGTTTCTTGCACATGCGTGCAAGCAAACATAAAAAGCTGGCTAGAAATAAGTGGCCTCGACAAAATTCTCAGACAAGTCACATTATTTGTTTCTAAAATGTTTTTACTTTTTATGCAGTGTGATTGTTTTGCAAATAAACAGTTTCTTCGATCTAAAATATTTATCACTAACATTCAGATGTAAAACTGAAATGATCACATCAATAATGCATGTCTGAAATCCCTTTTGGAAACCAGGCCACCAAAATTCTGCAGTTAAAGGGAAATTACACACTCATATCTTGTAAATGTCATTTCCATGTTAACAGACAACTCATTTCCTGCAGCTATTGGAGATGTATGTGTTTGCTTTAGTCTGTTTTCACTATTCATGCGAGACCCCTGTAACTATTGAGGGGGGCACTTTATAGTTGTTGAAATCTCATTGTCCATAAGAGCTGCATTAGCATATGAGAACATGATGTCATAGCACCTGTTAATGCCATGTATCTCTTTATGCTGAAAGTACATATATCCTGAAAACATCTCTGCAAACATACAAACTGAATGCACTTCAAAGGAAAAACCCTGTATTACAACTCAGACAGTTTGCAAATGTTATTGAAAGGTAAATGTGGTATTTCACACCTTGCTACAACAAGTTTTGTTGAAGTTTAATTAATCTGACAGTCATCCTGTGGAGTCAAAGAGTGCTGACATCATGACATTCTCATGCTAATACAACTTTCTGGGACAATACGATTTCAACAATTAAAAATGGAGACCGCCCAGGGTAGTTATAGGGACTGGTATGAACAGTGAAAATTAACTGAAGCAATCATATGTATCTCTAACGGCTACACAATAAGAGTTATCTGTTGACATATAAACAAATAAAATGTATAAGATATGAGGGTGTAGTTTTCCTTTAAACAAAAACTAAAGTTAACATTTACAAAAAAAAATGTGCAGAGTGTTTGGATTTGTAGGTGTAATCCTGGTAAGTCCTCCCATTTATTTGCTGAAAAGATTTTTTCTAAATTTGCTTGCTGGTTTATGGCCCTGGGGATCTCCATATTAGTGTTATTGAAGAGGAAGAAAATCATTTTCTAACTGGCAGCTGTTTATAAAGTTCTTATTCTCCAGAAACTATATACATTCACCTAAATTATCCATATTTAACTGTACGTGAATAAAAGTGATATAAAAAGCTGTATTTTGCATTATCTCGTTTTTATGGATAGCATTCTGTTACAGTTATCTTCATGGAACCAATAATTTGGAGTTTTAACTATGTCTTGGTTTATGCACAAAACTCTAAACAGGGTTTCCTGATAGGTCAGCAGCTCATAATTAGCATTCTGTACACAAATCATGACATAATAAAAACTCCACACCAGTGATTCCATGAAAAGAACTGTAACCGAATGCTGCCCATAAAAACACAACAATGCAAACTACAGTTTTACCTATCACTTTTTATTCAGTAACAGTTAAATATGGATATTTTAGGAGAATGCATATTGTTTTTGAGAATAAGAACTTTATAAACAGTTGCCAATTCACCACAAATGTCCTGTCCCTTTAATGCTTTTCTTGTTACTACAGTGCTCCTGTCCCATGTGACAATGATGCATCCAGGACCATTAATCAACCATAGATGTTTTTCTCATGTTTACAGGGGTAGAGCTGTGATGTATTAATTCTCCCTGTCTAGGGAGCTCTAATGAAGGATAAATTTACAGATAGCAAAAGGGATAATTGAGTAGGCTATTCTGTAAGGAAATGGCTAGCGTCTTAACTAATTATGGCAGTGTGACGTTATTGATTTGTGTGCTTTGTAATGGCTGTGTGCAGTTTAATAAAATGAAAATATTTAAAACAAAACATTTACTTCTGCTGGCTAGACTAGACACAAACCTAGAAAACAAAAAGTTTGGATTAGACGGTTATTTAGCTGAAGCCAGAATATCGAGCGCCTAACAGTAGATTGCAGCTGCAGCAGTTATTACACTATGAATCAATGGTCCTGGAAGCACCACCACCACATAGAATAGGAGGCATTGTGGGAAAAATGAGAGCCATAACAAATGTTAACATGGAGATCCCCTGGGACCCAGCAAGCAAATTAAGAAAAAAACTCATTTCAGCAAATAAAGGGAATGACTTACCAGGAGTACACCTACAACTTTAGTTCCCCTTTAACTCAACCATGCTTTTGCCTGGAGACTATCCTCATACAGTAACTGTAAGAAAAAAAGGAATTTGATTCAAACTACAGTCTGCAGAATGTGAACAATTATAACATATCATAACATAACATGAGTTTTTAAGAGAAAGACATTTTCAGGCCTCTGGAGGTTGACAGTGTTCCTTTAAAACAAGAAACAATTCCAAATACCTGCACTCTGCAGAAAAAGGAAGAACCACTGATAGCAAATGCTTTTGAATGCTTTATTGTAAATTTCAAAGTTAGTCAGTGTCTCCATGGACAGATAGACGTCTCCATGGAGACACTGACTAACTTTGAAAAATTTGCTGTCAGTGGTTCTTACTTTTCTGCAGAGTGCAGGTATTTGGAGCTGTTTTGTGTTTTGGTTGGGCTTAGCAGGCCCCATCCTGCGCCTTGCCACACCAGTCATTGTGGTTTTGCCAGCTGGAATTTATTCCTTTAAAACAAGAATGTTTTCAGGATTTGTCTGACAGTTCAGTTATGGAAACGAGTTGTGGCACTGGGTCAGAATAGCGCAGACAATAATAGCACAGTCAAGATCTGCGCTGCAATAACTCGCCATTTTGTTTTTGCAGGGGCATAGCCCCCATGCCCCACAATGTGTTGGGCTCTGCCTCCCCGCTTCCTCTACTGCATGGTTTTCACTCCAATGGGGAGCGGATCACTGGGAAAGTTAAACTTCATGGGGCCATGGAGTACTGTTCCCACAACCCCACGTAAAACATTCTAAGTCCCGAGTGCACAAATATGTTGGAGACCAGGATTAGAACCCTGGTCTTCAATGCCACTGGACGAGCTGCTTGATGCCCCAGTACTCCTTACATTGGAAGCAGCTTGGCCAGACTCCTGGATCCTGGTGCCCTTGTGTGCCATAAGCACTATGGACAGTGACTAGGGGAGCACTTATTGAAAGTGTTGTAAATCCCCTCTCGCTGTCCGTGTTAGCACTACAGTGACTAGCACTCTCTTGACTTGCGCTATTCCTGTAGTGCTAATCTAACCGGGTACCATGAGTTGTACTTCCAAATCTGGAAGTCACAGAATTAAAGTCAACCATGCAGTACAGTACTGTGTTTGATATGCATTTCTCCAGTAATCACAAATATATATGTCTTGAACAAAATTTCTAGAGTAACACAGTAATTTAAGGTCTGCAAGGCTTCTGGGCCCATCATGTCTACCCCCTGCTTTGTAATCAGGTAAGGGTAAGTATGCTGTTCATAAATATGCAAATGAAAAGGGGTTCATTACCCACTCTACCCCTCACGGGGTATCCAGTGATTCTCTTGGTTAATGGAAATGTGTCCAGGCTTACCTTGAAGGCCTGTACTGTCCCAATGTCCACTGTATCCACTAGTAGGCTGTGCAAGTTCACTATCCTCTGGGAGAGGAAGTTATTCCTAATGTTATTCTTGAATTTATGACTAGTGTTGTGCAGAATTTTCAAATTCTGGTGGAATGAAATTTCACAGAATTTTCAAAATTCTGCTGAAATGCCACCAAATTTCACTAGAAATGGAATGGCAGAATTCCACAATAGAAGAATGTGGAATGCATTTTTCTGCAACATTTCCATAGAATTTTATTCTGCCGATCTCCACATTTTCCATGGAACTGGTTGTGGAATGATTTTTCAAGGAAAAAATGCTGTTCCACAGAATATTATTCCTCAGGTCTCAATATTTTCCATGGAAATGTTGTGGAATTAATTTTCATTGAAAGAAATGATGTTCTGTGGATCACAGCAGGCAGAATTCCACAGAAGAACCAGTGAAATTCTGTCAGAAATACCCCTGTCAGAATAGTAATTTCACACTCATTTTAACAGTGGAATTCCACATTCTGCATAGCACTATTTATGATCTCTGAGCTCCAGGCTGTGTGCTGTGTCCTGCTGGAGGATACCAGCATACTTCTCAACTGCTAGGAAATTTGCATAGCGCTATGATTTCTACACTCAAATTTACTCTTGCTTTGCACAGGTTTACTGATGTTCCTCATTATGTTAGAGCTATTTCTGGACACACAAATTATTAAATCATTTAATAAAGTTGATAGAAACTTCCTTATCACTAACTATATGGGGTCCACTATCTGTAGACATATTATTGTTTAAAATAAGAAACTGCTACACATTCTGGCCCTTTGCTATGATTTTTGAAGGCCAGTGCTATGATTTTTAATGCTAAGAGGTTGAGTGGTATGGACACCAGATCCTATTTATTTGCCTCCCTTCAGCCTCCATTATGGAACTTTAAAGGTACAGGAACAGATCATTTTGCACAAAAGCTTGCTGAATGCATTCACTGCTCATGTGCTAAATTTCTTGCTCTCTTTTCCTTATGAGCATTGAGAATAATGAAAAAGCCAGAAAAGGTTAATTAATGCCTCTATACCAAAATAAAAAGACCTTGGTAGCCAGTGTGGTTGTAAAGAATAAGGGTTAACTGTGAAAAGTAAATTGGAAAAAAAACACTAAAATGCTGTTTAGACACAGAGTAAAATTATTTGTTGTTGCTACCATTCAAACTCTGTACTTGAGCAGCTGACATCAGTATCACAGACCCCGTACTTCCTCTGTGCATCATACTTTAATTTTGCAGTGCCTCAAATTGCACTAATATGCTTCTGTAATACAGTACCTGCTTGCCATTTGCTGGACATGGAAATCAGCCAGTACAATGTCTTTGTTGTTCATGCTCCAAATGGTTGTCCATGTTCTAAATAAGAAATAATATATGGGTGACCACATGCAACAATCTTGTGTTTCCATCGAGGGGTAGAGATAACAGCATAGAGAGTAAAGCTCAAGAGGTCCATGCTGTTATTTCATCTCCGATTAGTGAAAGGAGAAAGTCCAGAGGGGATAGTGAAAAGATCAAAGGGGATAAGAGGAGTGTATGGAGCAGGACCAAGGAAAAGCATCTATCCTAAATAGATACTTCTGCTCAGTATTTACTCAAGAGAAGGTAGGGCAGGGCCCACAGCTCTGCATCATACACGCAGAGGGGAGGGAGTTGTGCACAAGTCCCTTCACAAAAGAAAGGGTCCTGCAAGAGCTCGGTAAGCTCAGGGTGGACAAGGCAATGGGACCTGATGGCATACATCCAGGGTACTAAAGGAGCTAAGGGTGGAACTAGCAAAGCCATTAGCAGAACTGTTTTGTGAGTCTCTGAGCACAGGAGAGGTCCCAGAAAACTGGAAAAGGGCTCATGTGATCCAGCTCCACAAGAGTGGCAGCATGGAGGAGGCAGGGAACTACAGACCAGTCAGTCTTATCTCAGTAGTCCCTCCCGCCCTCTGTCACTAAGTCTACAAAATTGGTCCCTTAAGCCGCTCTCCACCACCTCTTTGGCGCCAAGCTGTAATTGCCCTTAATCAACCTAATGTTGGGGTTCCTCCCTATTTCTGGCCCAAAGCCTTGACAATATCCATTGGACTGCTTCTCCCCCTTTTTCTTTTTCTCACCACTGTCACCCTCCCCACCCTTCCACATAGGTATTTCCCGGTATGACCAGGATTGTGACTTCTACTATTGTTATACTTTATACGATTGCTATTTACTGCATGTAACTTTATTCCATAAACCACTGTTATATTGTGTTCTTTTTGTTATCTGTATTGCACCTGTATGTTGCCACTGTTGTATCTCACACAGTAACCATGTCTACCTCCCTCGATGAGGTGCCTTTGCAAATGAGTCCCTGACTCAAAGGCTGTAAATCCGACTTTCAAAAATAAATAAAAATAAAGTATTGGGCAAGATTATGGAGGCATTCCTTAAGAAAGAATAGTACAACACATGGAATCCATAGGAGCAAAGGTTCAAGACAGCATGGGTTTACAACAGGAAGGTCCTGTCAAACTAATCTCATAGATTTCTTTGACTGGCAACCAGAGTGGTGGACAAGGGGTGCAGTTGATGTCACCTACCTTGACTTCAGCAAAGTTTTCGATACTGTTCCATAGAAGATTGATTAATAAGCTGGGTAGGCTTGGGGTGGGTCAGAAGTTGATCAACTGGGTGGCAAACTGGCTGGTGGGCAGAAAACAGAGTGGTGGTAAACAGTATACAGTCAGGAGAGATGCAAGTCACAAGTGGGTACCTCAAGGATCAGTCCTAGGGCCAGTCTTCTTCAATAAATTCATCAGTGACATTGCAGATGGACTGGAGGGTAAGGTTTGCCTGTTTGTAGATGACACTGAGATCTGCAGCAGAGTAGATGATTCAGATGGGGTGGGCAGAATGAGAAGATCTGGAAAAACTGGCAAAATGGTCGGAAGAGTGGCAGCGGGGTTTAACATAAAGAAGTGCAAGATCAGGCACATAGGAAACCAAAACCCTGAAGCTTACGTTGGGAGGGAGTTGCTGCAATCACAAGGAAGAAAGAGACTTGGACATCATAGAAACATAGAAGTTGATGGCAGATAAGGACCATCAAGGCTCATCAAGTCTGCCCATTTCTTTTTCTACCTTATGAATGTGCCATAGGCCTTTACTCTGTCAATGGCCTATCTATTTATACTCATCTGTATTGCTCCCTTATACCTATCCCATGCCTGTTTGAAGCCCTGCTCTGTATCATCACAGATGACCTGAAATCATCCAAGCAGACCACTAAAGCAGTAGGTAAGGCTGGAGGGATGTTGGGGTGTATTAGTAGGGGTATCACAAATTGTAAGAGGGAGGTAATAATTGCTCTTTACAAGACACTGGTTAGGCCCCATCTGGAGTACAGCATGCAGTGCTGGAGGCTGCACCTGCACAAGGACATTAACAAAATGGAGGCAGTCCAGAGAAGGGCAGCCTAAATGGTGCAGGGACTGCATTAGAAAACATATGAGGACAGATTAACGGAGCTTAATATGTATACCCTAGAGAAAAGGAGGGAGAGAGGTGATATAATCAGTCAAGCAATAGCACAAATGAGGTGTGGTTTATCGCCTGATAAGAACACATGCTATAACCACACACCTGAGTGTGTTATTGCGCTTATAAAATGGGCAGTTAAGTAAGTACTTCAAGAATAAAAAATACAAAAAGAAATGCAAAACATTTAAAAAGTGAGGTGTAATAGTGAAACAGTAAAAATAGTCCCTCTGTTGATTGTGATGGGCAGTACAGGGTGATATATATATATATACACACACACACACACACACACACACACACAGTATATGCTTTTCTATTTTTATTTTAATTGTGCTTTGAAAGAGGCAATGGAGGAACAGTTCATTGGGTTTGGTGAGCCAGTGGAAATGCAAGTAAATGTTTTTTGGAGAGAGTCGGAGTGAGCGTGTCTTTCAGGAGCAAGAGCAGGTTAACTACTCAGTGTGCCGTAATGCTGAAACTGGCCGGAATGTTAGGAAAAAAAATCACAAGCCAGTAGAGGGTGGGTCTGTTTAGCCACTGCAGGACTAAGTAACTGCCCTGGAAGTATTTTGTGAGAGGAGGCGGGAGGCGGCGTGTCCCTCACAAGGTGCCATATTTAGGGCTTTCCTGGTAGCACATTCTTGATTGTGGTTTTGGCTGCTCAGTACAGCCTATATATGTTGTATTTTCTTTTGTGAACAGTTCTTACAATTATATGACCTAGAGAGCCAGAGGGAATGTTGAAGATTTCAAAGGTCCGTCTGTACTGATGGCATCGGTGAATATTCATCGAGTTTTCGGTTTGCTGTGAACTAAAACAGTACAGGTCAGAGTTTCTTTTTAGAAGTTTTTTTTTTAGCTACCTTATTATGGTGTACACTTTCTCTTCCTGTTTGAATAGAGACAGGCTATGTGTAGCTGTCCGTGCAGACTACTGATTTCCGCTGCCGCTTGCTGAGCTGTGCCAGGCTGTGTTTTGTTTCTGCTGGCACAGCTCAGTGATTCGTGTTGTCAAGGGAAGACTGGCAGATGTTAGTGCCAGTTGGCTAAAATATCATGGATTAAGGACATGGCTGGGAAGCTGAAACAGCCAATCAGTGGTTTAGATATTTTAGCCCATTTATTAAAACATTTAAACATCTTAAGGGCATTAACAGGGTGAGTAATCCGCACTTAGTTACGCTTAGCTCCCAAGTTAGGGGGCACCCAGCACTTGTACCCTCCTTCATTCTCTCTCTCTCCCCTCCCCAATACTACAACTGAATATATGCCAGCCTACACAGAAGCATGTGTATGGGCCCTAACAAGCCAGTAAGTGCTGAGGAGTTACTTTTGACTACCTATCCTGCATCCTTCTTAATCCTGACCTTCTTTTATCTATGGTTCCAGAATCTTCTGACCGTACATTTCGTATCCATTACAATGGTTTTGTGCAGCCCCTTCTCTATCTCTCCTCATCCCTCTCTTCCTTACCATCTCTCTCTCTCTCTCTCTCTCTCCCTCTCACCTTTTCTACCTTGGCCTGGTTTATAACACACATGCTAATTTTTGTCTCTTTCAAACTGCTTGTAATATTGTCATCTGCTATATTATGACCTGTCTGATATTCCACGTGTACTTTTGTGCTTTGTTTACCCTTGCCTGTAGCCTGTTAGATCCAGGACCACCTTGAAAATGAGCTTGCTCAATGGTGTCTATGTGGTTAAATAAAGTTTGATTGATTGACTGATTAACAAGGTGAAAGAGTCTAACATGTTTCAATATAAGAAAAATAGCAGGACAAGAGGACACAGAATGAGATTAGAGGAGGCCAATTAAGTGGTAATGTGAGGAAGTTCCTTTTCACAGAAAAGGTGGTGGGTGGATGCATGGAATGGCCTACCTCAGGAAGTGGTGGATATGAATACAGTGCAGGGCTTCAAACAGGCATTGGATAGGCATAAGGGAGCAATACAGATGAGTATGAATTGATAGGCCATTGACAGAGCAAAGGCCTATGGCACATTCAAAAGGTAGAAAAAATGGGCAGACTGGATGGGCCTTGTGGTCCTTATTGCTGTCAACTTCTATGTTTCCGAGATGGAAACACAAGGCGAGTTGAGTACAGTCACCCATATTTTATTTTTTATAGTATATGGTTCTGTTTGTTGAGGGAAAGTAGCGAACGGGAGCTGCAAGCAGTGCTGAGCACCGGTATGAGTGAGAGAGAGTGCTCAGTGAAGAAGAAAGCAAGCTGGCAGTCAGGTTTTATGCACTGTCCATTTGTTCTCCTGCTCTAAAATGGATTGTTCTCTCTCCAACAATTGTTTCGAGAACATGAACACCAACAGTTTTTTTTTCTTTATTTGTGGAGTTTTATTGAATCGGAGTTATGGTATTGTACTGATAAGGCCTCTGTGGTTAAGTAGAGAACTGATGGGAAAACAGTGTGAGACAGGGGGTTGGAGACAGCATGTTGGCACAGCACAGGTGAATTGGTAATGACAGAATGTGCATAAAAACTTTAGAAACATCCATAACAACCTTTGAGTCATCCATAACAACCTTAAAACCATCTGTAACAACTTTTTGACAGTCACCGATTTCTAAGCCCTAAGCAAATACTATAGTGTTGTTTTGCATGCTCCAAATGAAACAAAAACAACAGTGTCTATTCACAATTTCACACAGCAAGTTACAGCAACTCTGTCAGATGGCTGCACTGCAGTAAGTGAGAGCTTTTAAAATGATTGATGATATACTATAAATAATAAAACCTGGACAAACATACACAACACAGTGTGTTTCCATGAGGCTTAAAGGTCATTACAGACCTCTCAAGGTTACCTGTTGAAGTCCTTTGATGTCCTCTCAACCAAATAATGGAAACACAGTCTTGTTGTATATAGTTGTCCATACTCTATTCTATACATACTGCAGGAATGTTTAAGAAAAATTAGTTGTGTGAAATCTCATTGCTGATATTCAATGATTGCTAATAATATACTTATTAGTGAGCATTTTTAATGCTTGGATAACTGGTTTTAAAACTGCATTAAACAGCCAGATCTAATTATGCATTATGACTGAGCAGTTGTAATCACTCCCTGTCAGTCAAGCCTACTCTGTGACTGCCACAATAATTAAAAATACGCACTAGTAATTATAAAAACAAGACATGGGTGAGTGTGTGTATACCAGAATTTAACATATGTAGCCTTGGTTTAGGATGCTTTTATAAAGTTAAGTTGAGTAGTACTGCCATTTGGTTTATATTTATTAAGATTATGTCTAACTGTATTTTAATAATTGATGTTTGTGTTTTAGCCTTTTAGTGTGGAAAGTGCTTTCATCAATGGGATTGCACTGATAAATAAAACTTTGATTGATAAACCCCTCGAGCTTCACTTCCAGGGTTTATGTAGCATCACACACCTCAGGTGTCTGTTAAATTCTGGTTACACACACGTGTGTAAGTGCATACGTGCCCACGTACACACGCATACACGTGCGCGTGCGCATACACACACACATTATTTTCTATCTTATATTTTTTTTATTTCATTTTCTTATCAATGGCTTTCCAGTGCAAAAATATCCCAGTGAAAAATACTTTCTTTATCTTGAGAAACTACACCAAGCCTGGGATTCATCTGGTTATTGTTAATATCTAAAACCTATATTTGTTTAAAGAGAAAAGAAATTATTTTAATTTGCAGCTGTTTGTAACTTTCCTAGTTTTATAAATGATATTCAGACTATCAAATGACCCATATTTACCTGTTCCTGAAAATGTTTATGTGAAAAACTGTATTTTGGTACATTTTGTTTTCACGAGCAACATTCTATGCAGTTCTCAGTCACACTTTGTGCGCAAAGCTCTGAGCAGAGTCCTGATAGGCCAATGATTCACATGTAGCATTTAGTACACAAACTATGACTTTATGAAAACCCCAGACTAGTGGTTGCATGAAGAGAACTGCAAAACATGTTGACCATGAAAGAAACCAAACAAGTCACCTCAAACATGCAGAATCTTGAAGAAACCACATCCCAGGACCCCAAAGTCATAGCAAACACCTTTAATAAGGCATTTACTGACTTCAGTGGTGTACTTTCCCTGATTTCCCTAGACCCCCCAAGTGGCATCAATCTAAATAACAGGCAGACTAACCATACTGGCACTGCTTCACCTTTCTATTTCAAAATGATCTCTAAAGCCAAAGACAAAAATACATTTACATGTTTTAGGAAAAACCAGAATGAGTGGTGACACACTTGGTCTCAAGTTCATTGCTCTCACACTTGATGAGTTACTGTCACCTCTTGCCAGAATTATGAATCTCTCACTTATAACTGGTAAATTTCCACAGCTTTGGAAAGCTGCAGTGGTCTGGTCACCCCTGTTTATAAAAGTGGTGACAGTGCTAGTCACAACTACCACCATCCGATCTCCATACTCCCCACCCCCCCATCCTCAAAACCACTGGAGCATATTGTCTATGACCAGCTTGTTGACTACCTCAACAAATAGCAGTTGCAATGCCCAGAACAGCATGGTTTCAGGAAACAACATAGTACTACCACAGCCCTGGTGGAATTCACAGGCTACATTCATGCTGCACTTGATCGGGGGCTTATGGTGGAGCAACCTACATAGACCTCATCAAGGCCTTCAACACAGTCTGTCATGAACTGCTGCTGAGCCAATTAACCTGCACTGGGTTATCACCTAAATCAGTGTGGTGGTTCCAGAGCTACCTGTCTGGGAGAACACAAGTAAAAATCATTGATAACCTCTCTGAACATCTAAATGTCAACACAGGGGTCCCCAAGGTTCAATCTTGGGCACCCTGCTCTTTAACCCTGTTCCCAAACCACCTCCTCTATCATGCCAGAATAAGGTCCTACTATGCACGCTGATGATGCGGTGTCTACACAATCCACACAGATCCAGAAGCACTGGAAAAGTGAATGCAGGATAGTTAGTTAGTTGGTTGTTTATTTGTTCGACTATAAGCCTTTGCAAAGTTACAAAAGAACATAAGAATACAGTACATAGAATTTTAAAACAGCACACTAATACATTAAAAGCTTCCAGAGACTCCTTATTATTTTAAATTTCACATAAGGCAGACATTATTACAAATATTAAGAACATTGAAAATATATTATAAGTATTTCATGTAAAAATCCTTAAAACTAAATAATCATGTCTGTAAATATACGACAATACATAGTAGAACTAACAGTTTCCAGAAGCTCAGGAAATCAAACCTGAATTAAAATATCTGGCCTTCAAATGATTAAATTTCTATACAACTTATCCAGCAAATCTTCAATTAATCATTCCAATCTTGTTGAAGGCTACAAAAAATTATCCAATTATTCAAAATTAGATAGTAATTCAAGGATTGTTAGTTCCCAGGCTGAGCCCACTTAGATGTATTAGGAAAAGTTAGACAAAATAAAATGCCATTGTTCAGAGAGATAGCCCAGACCTACCCATATCTATCAGGCAACAAAAAACTCTTCTTCATCTCTCCAAAGAGTCCCTGCTGTAACACGTCTGTGCCCTTCATTAGGGTTCTGCCAAACATAGAGTCAGCCTAAAAAGGGTAAAGCACCAAAACCCACTTGAGCTTTACATGAAAGTGGCAAATAGGGGCAAAGCACTCGTACTTGAAATCCTTAAGTCTAGATATGCTTTCCATGAGGCTAAAACAGCCATCTGGGCCCTTAACAGTCCCCATCACCAGTAAATTGCAAGGGGGGAATTACATGAGTACTAACCTGCCCTTTAAATGCCAGTAAAGCATTAGGTCCTGACCCAGTTTTGCACACCTGTATCACATGCTGCCTGGGAGTACTCCTGAGGAACAGTACTTTTTGTTGTTGTTGTTGTTTAACCAGGAGTAGCACACTAAGCTGAAAGTTTTTTTACAGGTGTGACTTGGGAGCACAGGGAAGTTAAATGTCTTGCTCAGGGTCACACAGTATGCAAGTGGAAGCTGTGGGATTCAAACCCAGGTCTGGTCTGCTGGATGTCACCAGATTTGCAGCTCACAGCCTTAAACCACTGCACTATACTGCCTCCTTAAGCTATTTCTAAGCTATTGGTCTCTAATTATTAACAGATTAATCCCAGGGAACCTTCCTTTCTTAATAGGCTTAACCCAAAATTCCATCATTAATTTCCAGACAATTTTTGAGGCTCTCATTTCAGTCTCACTTATACCTGAAGGCAATCCAGTATTATTCAATGCATGGTTATGAACAGTAAAAGAGCAATGCTATAGCAATTATAATCAGTCAAATGTATATCTAAATACTTTGCAAACCAAAACAACCATTTCTAAAAATAGGTGTGGTGTATCCATAATATAAAATATAATAAAAGGAGAACACAACATATCCCAGACAATAAGGGGTTTGAAACTCCAGTTGGCCCTAAAGTCCAAAGCCAGTATTACCAGCCTTTATAATAGTTCATTTAACTGTTGCACCACAATAAATATTTTGCTTTGATTATCTCCAGATGTTCCAAGCCATAACCTCTGCCTAGGTTAGAAATGAATTTGGCTCCAAGAAGGGAGTCCTATAAATTAATTCAGAGATTTTGCTTCACAGAAATAACTTAATAAATCAAAAAGATTAGGCTTTATAAAAGAAGTCCCCATCAAGTGAAGTCCAAAACTTTGGAAACCATACAGAGCACTGCCATCTCCTTGCCAAAGTGTTCAAACCAGTAATTTTGGTTTGTTACATACACAGGGTATTAGGTCACCAACTAAACGGGGGGAAAAAAGAAGTACCTCTTGGGGGATTTACTCCTCGTCCAGTGTCCTCTAATGATTGTCATAACAGCTTTAAAGGTTGTAATAGAGGACCTTGGAGATAGAACATGATCAAACTTAATTCTCCTCTCTTAATCCGGGGAACCAGGAATCCAGTTCTCCCAACATTTCCCCACAACTCCTTATTTGCCTTCCCAGTCTCTCTGGGTATGTGATTTCTCCTCTGGTTCTTCTTTCAGCAAGTAGTGGTGAGCACATCTGTAAGGTAAAAAGTAAAAAGGAAAAGCTCCACTGAGCGCAGTAAATTTTATCCAGCTGAAGTATCAAGACCCCCCCCCCCAAGTCCCAGGCAATGATGGCATACCTTTTGTTAAATCTATTTGTGCGTATCAACCCATACTGGGTAACACAAACTCCTTCCTTATCAATTTTGCTTCAATTTCACCTTTATTTCACTTCAAGTTCACGGCTGTCTCACAAGGAGAATGCCAACCTAGCCAGCTCAAAGAGTTTTCTGACTCCTTTTTTTAAAATTTTTATGAAGGAGTCTTCAACCTACTACCGCTGTGGATACAGTTAACTTTAGACAAAAATTAGATAGCTGCCACAAGCATATGCCTGTGATGTTGCACTAGTCAGAGGTGCTTCATCGGCAGTTATAAGTGCTATTTACACATCTCCAACCACAGTAAAAATAACAGTGCAATGGTGTATAGCGCAACAACATCCATCCAAAGGCAGTGAAACTGACAAAAACTCACATTCTATTTTAGGTAAACTATGAGCAAAATCAAGTTACCTTAAGGGGTAAAATACCAAAAACATCCGGAGAAACAGAGCCTGGTGGGGAGCGGAGAAGCGTCACGACCATCTTGCCACTCCACCTCCCGCCCCCCGAACACAGAGGCAAATGCAGGTTAATTTCTCTTTAGCTGAGGCCCGGTTTCTTGATTCAAAGTTCTTGCTTAATTATAAGAAGACCAAGGCAATGCTGTTTGCCTCTCCTCACAACCGGCAGAGATCCTATCTATTAAAAATAGTAAACAACAAAAGCCCTCACTAGAAATGGTCCAAAGTTTTAAATATCTTGGTGTCACTCTAGACTGTTCCCTCACATTTCCACAGCACACTGACCTTGTAGCCAAGGATGCAAATGTCAAAATTGGACAACTATTTAGGCATAAACATTGCTTAACTGATGAGGCATTAAAACTCGCTGTGTGCAGCTCGGTTATCCATGATTGACTATGAGCTTGCAGTCTATAGTGTGGCAACTGACACAGCTCTAAAGAGAATAAAGCTGGCCCTAAACAAAGCCTGTAGACATGTCCTAGATGCACCATGCACCATGCCTTAAACATACCTGCAATCCCTATTCCTAGTCTGGGTGGTTAAATCTGCACTGCAGAACTCAATACAGGTCTGCCTGCTGGGTAAAAAAGTCCACCCTAGGTTTAACACCACTTGATGTTCAGAGTCTCCTCTGCCTTACCAACAAGGCTACTGTTACCAGAGGGACTAATAGCCAGCCACTAAATGTCCCTTTCCACTGCACCACCCAGAGTCAGCAGTCTTTTGAGTACCAGCACCCGCTTGCTCAACTAGCTACATTATGACCTGCCAGCAGAATCTAAACAATCTTCTCTATCCAACTACCTTGTTATTTTTCCTTCTCCTCTACCGTCCCACTCTGCCTTCATCCTGTGTTTCATTTCTCATCCGTTTCCCCCCTCCCCCCCACCTAATCTGCTTCCCCCCTCCCTCTCCATATCGTCCCACTCCAAAACCCCACGGAAGTTTCCCCTTCTAGCAAATCAATGACAAGGCCCTATGTCAATCCATAGGAGCACAGGATCCAAGACAGCATGGGTTTACAAAAGGAAGGTCCTGTCAAACTAATCTCATAGATTTCTTTAACTGGGTAACCAGAGTGGTGGACCAAGGGGGAGCAGTTGATTTCGCCTACCTTGACTTCAGCAAAGCTTTTGACACTGTTCCACATAGAAGATTGATAAATAAGCTGGGTAGGCTCAGGGTGGGTCAGAAGTTGGTCAACTGGGTGGAAAACTGGTTGCGGGCAGAAAACAGAGTGGTGGTAAATGGTATACAGTCAGAAGAGATGCAAGTCACAAGTGGGGTACCTCAGGGATCAGTCCTGGGCCAGTCCTCTTCAACATCTTCATTAGTGACCTTGCAGATGGACTAGAGGGTAAGCTTGTCTGTTTGCAGATGACACCAAGATCTACAACAGAGTAGATGATCCAGATGGGGTGGGCAGAATGAGAAGAGATCTGGATAAACTAGCAAAATGGTCAGAAGAGTGGCAACTGGGATTTAATACAAAGAAGTGCAAGATCATGCACAGGAAGAGAAACCCTGAAGCCACCTATAGGCTGGGAGGGTTGCTAGCAGTCACAAGGAAGAAAGAGACTTGGGCATCATCATCACTGATGACCTGAAATCATCAAGCAGTCCTCTAAAACAGTAGGTAAGGCTTGGGGTGTTAGAGTGTATTAGTAGGGGTATCACAAGTCGTGAGAGGGAGGTAATAATCCCTCTTTACAAGACACTGGTTAGGCCCCATCTGAGTACTGCATGCAGTATTGGAGGCCACACCTTCACAAGGACATTAACCAAATTGAGGCAGTCCAGAGAAGGGCAACCAAAATGGTGCAGGGACTGCATCAGAAGACATATCTGCGGACAGATTAACAGAGCTCAATATGTATACCCTTGAGCAAAGGAGGAGAGAGTGATATGATCGAGGCATTCAAACACCTTAAGGGCATTAACAAGGTGAAAGAGTCTAACATGTTTAAATATAAGAAAAATAGCAGGACAAGAGGACACAGCATGAGATTAGAGGGAGGCCGATTAAGGGGGAATGTGAGGAAATTCTTTTTCACAGAAAGGGTGGTGGATGCATGGAATGGCCTACCTCAAGAAGTGGTGACTATGAATACAGTGCAGGGCTTCAAACAGGCATGGGATAGGCATAAGGGAGCAATACAAATGAGTATGAATAGATAGGCCACTGACAGAGCAAAGGCCGATGGCACATTTATAAGGTAGAAAATGAAATGGGCAGACTGGATGGGCCTTCGGTCCTTATGTGCCGTCAACTTCTATGTTTCTATGTCTGCCCTTGTTTTCTCCACCTATTCTCCCTCATACCTTCCTCACCCTCAACACTCTCTCAGCACCCAGCCTCTGTTGCTACTAGTTTCTCTCTCCATAGTAAGCTACCTTTCCATTTTGTTTACCCCAGCAGTCCTTATTGCTTAATGTGATTGGATTTTGTAATTTTAGTTATAAAAATGTTAAACACTATTTATGTATCCAATGTAATTTTGTAATTACTGTCTACATTGTTTTGCTGTATTTGTGTTGTTTGCAGTTGATGTGGAACCTCTGTAAATGAGTTTATTGCTCAAAGGTATTAATCTGAGAACCGAATAAATAAATAAAACAATACAAAGAATTGTTTAGCATCATCTTTTAGTCAGGTACTATTAAAGCTGGGTCCTTTGAGGTGACTATCATTTCTGAAAAAGGAATATTACAAACAGCCGCTAATTACCAAAATGTATTCCCTCCTTTGAGTAATAAGGGTTAAGAAGGGATAAAACCTTTTATAGGTACATCAGGAGTGTAGAAAGACAAAAGGAGGGATAGTGAGGCTGAATAGATTGGACAGTGGGTGGGCAGAGAGGGCCAGTGAAAAAGCAGGGATACTGAATAAATATTTTGGCTCAGTATTCACAAAAGAGGAGATGGGAGAGGTGCCTAATCCAAGTAACAGAAGCACTCTGATGGGGGGTCAACCCAGTCCTTTCACAGAAGAAAGGGTTCTGAAAGAACTCCTAAAACTGAAGGTGAACAAAGCAATGGGGCCTGATGGAATTCAGTCCAGAATTCTAAAATAATTAAGGGGAGAACTAGTGAAACCACTGACAACCCTTTTTAACGAATCATAGGAGGGTGGTGTGGTACCTGAGGACTGGAGGAAGGTGGATGTGATTCCCCTTCACAAAACTGGGACCAAGTCAGAGGCAGGAAACTACAGACCTGTTAGGTTGACCTCTGTGGTAAGGAAAGTGATGGAATCACTTCTGAAGGAAAGAATTGTTGAGTACCTAGAGGCCGGTTGGGCACAGGACCCAAGGCAGCATGGGATCACAGCGGGAAGGTCATATCAGACAAATCTAATTGATTTATTTGACTGGGTGACCAAAGTAGTAGACCAGAGAGGGGCTGGACATGGTCTACCTAGACTTTAGCAAGGCATTTGACACAGTCTCACACAGAAGATTAATAGTCAAATTAACCAGCCTGGGAGTGGGTCCCAGGGTGATAGCCTGGGTAAAACATTGGCTGGACAAAAGGACACAGAAGGTAATTGTAAATGGAGTCCACTCTGAAGAAAGAGGGGTTACTAGTGGGGTACCACAGGGTTCAGTACTGGGTCCAGTCCTTTTTAATGTCTTTATAAGTGACATTGCAGAGGGACTGGAAGGAAAAGTATGCCTCTTTGCAGATGACACAAAGATCTGCAACAAGGTTGATACACAAGGAGGCATGGAAAGGATGAGAAGGGACTTGGCAAGGTTGGAGGAATGGTCAGAAGTATGGCAGCTTATATTCAATGCAAAGAAGTGTGAAATAATGCACCTAGAGAAACAAAACCCAGGTGAAGATTACACAATGGGGGGAGTATTAACAACAAAAATGGAAAGGGACCTGTGGGTAATCATATCAGATGACTTTAAGGTTAGGAAGCAATGTGAGAAGGCAGTGGGGAGGGCCAGGAGGATACTGGGATGTATAGGGAGAGGTAGCACCTGCAGAAAACAGGAAGTTGTTATCCCTCTGTACGGACAGTTGGTGAGACCCCATCTGGAGTACTGCGTCCAGTTCTGGAGACCCCATCTCAGCAAGGACATAGACAGGATAGAGGCAGTCCAGAGGAGGGCAACTAAAATGGTGCAGGGTCTGCAAGTGAAGCCATATGAGAGAGAGACTAAAGGAGCTTAATATGTATATCCTTGAGGAAAGGAGGAGAAGGGGACATGATAGAAACTTTTAAGTACCTCAGTGGAATCAACAAAGTCCAAGAGGTAGCATCTTTCAGAAAAAGATGTGCAAGAACAAGGGACACAATTTGAAGATGGGGGGCGGGGGCGGTTCAGGGGCAATGTGAGGAAGTATTTTTTCACAGAGAGGGTGATGGACGCATGGAACAGTCTTCCTGAGAAGGTTGTGGGGTTTAAAACTGTCTGAGAATTCAAGAATACATGGGACGGACATAAGGCAATTTTTGTGGGGGGTGGGAAGAAATAGGTTGTTGATTAACCAGGATTTGCAGCTTATCCATTAGGTAGGGAAATGGGCAGACTAGGTGGGCCAAGTGGTCCTTATCTGCTGTCAAAGTCTATGTTTCTATGTTTCTAAGTCACAGAAGAGTGTGTAATGCTGGGATAATGTCATGCATCATGTCCACTGTGAGTTACAGTGAGCAGCTATGTCCTTTCATTCACCCAAGAAGTGATATTAACCAGCATAGTGCACCTGGAGTGTTAACTGTAAATATAAAATGTATGCTGTAGGAGGCCAGCCTGTCGGTGCAGTGGTTGGATTTCCACTTGCGACGCCAGTGACCCGGGTTCGGGAACGAGCTTGGCTCGCTGGAGGGCCGGCCAGGGGGAGGCAGCTTAAGCATCCCACGACTGCTTGCTACCTTCAGGGAAGGAAGGTGCTGCAACTCGGTGTTGAAGCGACCACTGGTGGAGGCCAGGGGTAGAGCAACATGTCAGGGTCATTTGGTATGTTGTGTGATAGACGTCGGCTCTTGCCTTGACGTCTAGACGTCACGTACCTTAAGAAAGCCAGGAAAATCACTCACTGGCTGCCGGATGATGGCTCTCTGTTCTCTGAGGGCCTCCAGCAGCTTCCCAGGGCCTCCTGTTCCTCGGCAGCATCCCTGGGCCCTAGAGAGTATGTGCTGGGATCATGCCTCTCCCCCTGGTGCCTTCCCCTCAGGAGGGGACCCACCCGGCGAAGTGATACGCTGGGATGTCCCGGGGGTTGGCTGCAATACGAGGATCAGTAGGGGCTGGGGGGAACTTGGTAGAGCCCGAAGGAGTGGTGGACCAGCTCGCACAGGGGTGGAAAAATAGATTACACACACAAAAAAAAAAAAGTATGCTGTAGAATAAAAAAAATAGAGTTTTTATGTAGGGCTTTTCTTAGATCGGTTTCGGTCAATAATGTTCTTTTTTTTTTGCTTACTATGCTTTTTCTTCTGACTGCTCCCCTTCAGCCACCCTACCAATGCCGCCAGACCGGGGACCTTCCCCAAGTGCAGTGCCACCTGATTTTCCCCAGGGAGGAGCCACGGGCCCCAGTAGGCCGAGAATTCTACAATGGATGGGCTGTGGGTAGTACGGATCCGGATGGGTGGGAGGCATCCTGTGGCATGCCAGAGACTATTTTTCTTGTTTGTTTCTTGTTTTCATAGGGGCATGTCAAAGTGGATGCTGTAATGTAACCATGACATGTGTCGACCTTCACCCCCAAGGAGCAACGCTCTCAGGTGGTCGGTAATGGTGCATCCCATCGTCACCCAGGAGCACCTAACCAGAGGCACTCAGCCCTCCCTCCCCCCCGAGGGGGACGAGTGTGCAATGGCCACTCAATTCATCCCCGTCCCCAGCAGTCCTTGGGCATCCTAAGTCCATTCCTGAACCCGGGTCGCCCATGTCACAGTGGTAAATCTTTCCACTGTGGCAGCAAGCTGGCCTAGTCAGTAATGTTCTACTGACAGCACTGCTAGAACTGCCTCCATCTTTCAGAATTCTTTCTATACACTTTGTATATCATACCAGTCATCATGCAGTAACCAATGCAAGGGATGGTATTTATTTGCTACCAGTCAATAGATAGTAATGTACACAAGGCCTGATACTTATTAGTTACCAATTATTAGGCAGTAATATACACAAGGCCTGGTATGTAGTTGTTACAATGGGCAGACTAGATGGGCCAAGCGGTCCTTATCTGCCGTCAAAGTCTATGTTTCTATGTTACCAATCATTATGCAGTAACCTAAGCAAGGCATCATATTTATTTGTTACTAATCATCAGGCAGTAACATGCACAAGGCCTGTTTTTTAATTTTTACCAATCATCAGGCTGTAATGTACACAAGTCCAGATACTTATTCAGTGCCAATCATTATGCAGTAAAATACACAAGGTCTGGAATGTATGTGTCATCAATCATTATACAGTAACATACAGTGCATAAGGCGTGGTATTTATTTGTTACCAATCATTGTGCAGTAACATACGCAAGGCGGGGTATTTATTTGATAATGATCATTATGCAGTAATGTACACAATGCCTGATATTTACTTGTTAACAATCATTAGGGAATAATGTACATGGTTCCACCATGTCGCAGCAAGAAAAAACGCAACAGTCATTAGGGGCCAGCACAATACTGACAGCAAACATTACACCAGGCAGTTGAGCTGCCCAACCATCATCACACCCAATGCCACAGGGCATGTTCTAGCTTTGCACCCTCGTACCCTCTGTACCTTACTATAATAACCTTAAGGGTGGCAGAGTATGGGGAAAGGGGTGTAACACCTGGACAGCACCATCCCTGCTGGGTACCACAAAAGCCAGTTCACCAGCATGACAGGCAAACTGGTTGTGTCACCCTAATTGAAGCACCCTAATTGTGTCACCCATAATGGTATCGAATGTACACAAGGTCTGGTATTCATTCAATACCAGTCATTATTCAGTAATGTACACAATGCCTGGTGTTTATTTTGTGACAATCATTATGTAGCAATGTACACAAAGCCTGGTATTTATTTATATATATATATATATATATATATATATATATATATTTTATCATCTTATTTATTCGCCTGCTGTGACGACTACCGGCGGTGGCATCCAGTCGCCATCCCTACCGCCAGGAGAGCACCAGGCTCACTCACATGATGAGGGATCTGGCACAGCCATCACCGGTCCACTGGAGGGTCTCCCCATACCCCATCAAGCCAGGCTGGCCCTGGACCCCCCAGTGCAATTCCACGTGAGTCCTCCCGGCGAGGCAGGGTGCGGCTATCAAACTGGCAGCCATTTTTCCACTTTTCTCCCCATTGAGACTGCAGACATGCAATGACATCTGCGCACATACATGCTGACATCCGCTGCAGTCCCTCTTCCAGTCACACCATCGCATGTGGTACCTTCAGGCATCCTTGGGTCGCCACAGTGTGGTGTAGTTCCCCAGCCTACTCCAGGACTTGGAGAGCTGTCTCCTGACACTCAAACCTAGCCCTTCCCTGCTGACCTCTGACAACCTGAGCTCATTCCCGAACCCAGGTCGCCGGCACAGCGCAAGGTGTGGCATCCAGCGCCTCAACCCTCAGTGCCACCGGGCTGACTGCCTGGTATTTATTTTGTGCCTGTAATAATGTACACAAGTCCTAGTATTTGTTATCAGTTGTTATGCAGTAATGTACACTAGGCCTGGTATTTATTTGTTCCAATCATTATACAATAACGTATACAAGATCTGGTATTTATTTGATACCAATCATTATTAAGCAGTAACGTAAAGAAGGCCTTTTATTTATTTGATACCTATCATTAAGCAGAAACTACTCAAGGTCTGGTATTTAATTGATACCAATTATTGGGCTCTACTCATGAACGGTTTGGAGTGGCTATGTGCTGTGTAACCCTGGCACATAATCCATCCTGGACCAGTCCACACCCACTGCACCTCCTGCATGGCATTTATGGTGCCACTACGCCTCCCTACAGACCTGAACCCCCAGCCGAATGCACAGCTTGATGCAGGGGCAGGTTGGGGGACGGTGTGGGGGAGGTGTCTGCACTCCATACCATTCTGGAAGGTGCAGAGGGCATTGTGCAGGGGCAGTGGCTATGCCTTTGAAGGCAGCCATAACTAATCGTTCCCCGTATGCCAGCACATATCACAGTGGATATAGCAGGGGTCACTGGACCCCCACACTGAGGCTGCACCAGCCATCAGGGCACACTGGGTGGGCCAGGAGCAGACTTCTGAAGGACACTCCCACCCCATGCTGTCGGTGTGATATGCGCTGGCCACCAACATGGCACCCCACGGGTGCAGGAGATCCACCGAGGGACCTGGGTCTGGCAGCTGACTGACCGCTTGCTCAATTTCACAACTCCACACCGGACCAGCCCCTGCAAACCTGCACACCAGAGGGGGGAGGGACGTGGACAGGAGCTATGCATTGGACAGTGTTTGAGAATATGGCTGATGCACAGGTCTCCCAAGGGTGCGGAGCTGCAGGAGGGGATATGTGCCTTTTGTGCGTACTCCCACCTGCATTAGTGAATAGGCACCATTATGCAGGAATGTACACAAGAAAATACACAAATATCTGGGTAATGATGAACCAATAATGAATTGTTCATAGACTCCTAAAGGGTGCTTCAATGTCCAATTCTAAACAAAAAACAACTGGAGTCTGCTGTTCCATAAAATCCTTTCTTTTATTCCAGTTCATATACCCCCTACGTTTCGCTCCAATGAGCTTGTTCACGGGGTTCATAGAAATCTATTGAGAAGCAAATTGACAATTAATTCATATCCTGACTATTTCTCTAAATGATTATTTATAATATTAATTTCAATTCCATAGATCTACCTGGTAAATATATTCCTGTGTGTTTCAATTCGTTCACACTTCAAACAACTATTCTTTTTAACTTCTTCCTAAACGGAATGTGAAATACAAATGACAAAACGTAGTTTTAATGACGCTTAAAGCAGAAGCCGTGTCACAAATAATAACAAAAGTTGTAAAACTTTAACGCCCCCATAACCCGCATACTTGGGGAAAAATGAACGTTTTTCACTATGCATTCTCTGAGTTATTAGCGACTTCTGTGAACATTAAAAAATATCCATGTAACCATCACGATTTAAATGCCGAATTTACGCGCTTTCAAAGCAAAAACTTTTCATTGCAACAATGCGAAATCCAGCTTACCTCCTTTTAACATGCTCAGAAAAAATATCAAAAACGCTTTAACTTTGCACTGTCATTACAAATTTAAACCGAAATATTTAAGAAACTTGTAGGTAACGTAATGGCGTTTGCTGGCTGAAACGCTGTGGCGTTTACCCTTGGCTGCAATCCCTCTTGAGCAGCCTGAATTTTCCCGCGGGTGTGACGTATCACATCCTGTGACTCTCGCTGAGGTGACAGCGTTGCTAAGCAACAATACACTCCTTCCCTTACCATAGGGAATGAGCGCGGTTAGTTCAGGCTGCTCTGAACAGTAAACAGAGCTAACTGCTTTAGCGTCATAACTACAAAGTTTTTAACACAGGATGACTACAAAGACAAAAACTGTTACAGGAACGAAGGTGGCACATTATGCTTAAGCAATCACTGTTCATAATTTTGGCAAGAAGGAGTTTCATATTCAACATGTCTATTGTTAAAAAGTCAAGTTCATTATGTTAATAAACTTTCAGCACATCCAGCTCTACAGCCCTTGTTGTTTTTAAAAGTCGTAGATAGCTGTTTATTATACAAATTGTAAAATTTTCATTTAGTAAATATTAGAGTACATAATGTGCCACCTTTGTTCCTGTTCCTGTTCGAGAGTCACGGGATGTGATACATCCACCAGCGGAAAATTCAAGCTGCTCAGAGGATTGCAGCCAGAAGTAGCCACAGCTGCTATCAGCCAGCAAACGCCTAATATCGCTACTCTACAAGTTTCTTAAATATTTCGGTTTAAATTGTAACGCCAGTGCGGGTTAAAGCGTTGATATTTTTCTGAGCATGTTAAAAGGAGGTAAGCTGGATTTTGATTGTTGCAATGAAAAGTTTTGTTTTGAAAGCACATAAATTTGGCATTTAAATCTTGATGGTTACATGGATATTTTTTAATGTTCACAGAAGCCGCTAATCACATAGAGAATGCATAGTGAAAAACGTTCATTTTTCCCCGGGTATGCGGGTTATGGGGGCGTTAAAGTTTTACAACTTTTGTTACTATTTGTGACACGGCTTCTGCTTTAAGCATCATTAAAACTACGTTTTGTCATTTGTATTTCACATTCCGTTTAGGAAGAAGTTAAAAAGAATAGTTGTTTGAAGTGTGAACGAATTGAAACACACAGGAATATATTTACCAGGTAGATCTATGGAATTGAAATTAATATTATAAATAATCGTTTAGAGAAATAGTCAGGATATAAATTAATTGCCAATTTGTTTCTCAATAGATTTCTATGAACCCCGTGAACAAGCTCATTGGAGCAAAACGAGGGGTATATGAACTGAATAAAGGATTTTAAGGAATGTACACAAGGCCTGGTATTGTTTGATACCAATCATTATACAATAATGAACACAAAGCCTGTTATTTATTTGATACCAGTCATTATACTATAACATACTCATGATCTGGTATTTATTTGATACCAATCATCAGGCAATAATGTACACGAGGCCTGGTATTTATTACTTACCACTCATTATCGTATAAATATTTCTGGTGCTCAACAAGTCAGAAGTGGTAGGAGGAGTGAGAGTAGGGGAGCCACTATCATTCAGTGACCATAGCTCCAGATGGTTCAACTTGGCCCTTGGGCAAGTAAGTCCTCTTCAAAGGCCAAAGTCCTGGATTACAGAAGGGCAGATCTCAGCCAGATGAGGAAACTACTCTAGGATAAGTTGGTTGAAGTGGACAGCATCAGAGAAGTGGGGAAAAGGTGCAGGGCAATCAAGCGGGCCATTCTAGAGGCACCAAAGTCTTGCATGAAAATGGCAACCAAAAGAAATGGGTACAGCAGACCAATATTGTTCTCTGGAAAGGTCAGGGAAGCAATGAGAGCCAAAAAGAGGTCTTCTCAAGGTACTGTACAAGGAAAAACAAGGAAAGGAAGCATGGGGAGAGTACCAAATGAGAACAAGGGAAACCAAGAGGGTGACCAGAGAAGCAAAGGCAGACACAGAGCTTTAGCTATATTTGGGAAAAAAGAAAAAAAAGGGAGGAGGAATTGCTAGGTTAACAGAGGGAGGTAGGGTAATTGAAGAGGACAAGTAGAAAGCAGCCATTCTTAATGACTGCTTCTGCTCCATATTCACAAGGGAAGACAGAGGGCCTCTGCCACAGACTGGCATTAAGGCAGCTGTAAGGAGGATCCCTGAGATGAGGCAGCAAGTGTTTACCTGTGAATGGGTCTGGAAAGGTCTAGCAGCCCTAATGCTTGATAAGGTCTCTGGGTCAGATGGGATGCATCTGTGGGTGATCAAGGAACTGGCAACAGAACTAAATGAACCCCTAATAGCGCTATTCAATAGCTCAATTCAGACAAGAGTAGTTCGAAAAGACTGCAGGGTAGAGAACCACTCCACAAGATGGGGACAAGGTGCAACCCGGTAACTGCAGACCTATCAATCTTACCTCTATTGTGGGTAAAATAATGGAGATACTAGTCAAAGAGAACATCACTGATTAACTGGAGAGCAATGGACTCCAGGCTAGTAAACAGCACAGGTTGGTGGCAGAGGAGTCTTGTCAGACCAACCTGATAGTATTCTTTGACTGGGTAATGAGGGTAGTGGATGAGAGCCACACTATAGGTTCACTCTACTTCGATTTCAGCAAGACTTTTGATTTAGTGCCTCACAGAAGGTTGCTGAAGAAGATGGAGGATCTGGGTGGAGCAAAGGACGCAGTTAGATGGGTGAGAATCTGATTGAAAGGGAGACAGCAGAGGGTTGCGGTTTCACTAAAAATACCGCCAACAGCTTAATATGGTTCATTGTCAGTTAGTTTCCATCTGTATCCCCCATCTCCCAGGATGAGGCTGAAAATAGGCGGAATTGCCTATTCCTCCTTTTCCGGTCAACCAAAACTAAATAAATAAATAAACTGAGTCAAATCAGAAGAGAGGGAAATCACTAATGGGGTGCCACAAGGATCGGGCCAGGATCCAGTCCTTTTCAATATATGTTCATCAGTGACATGGAAGAAGGAATCCAGGGCAAGCTGAGTCTCTTCACAGAAGACACTAAGCTCTGGGGCAAGATAAAGAGTAAGGCTGAGTCATGGAGATGCAGAGACTTGCAAAGGCTAGAGAGGTGGTCAAAGGTTTGGCAGTTAAAATTCAATGCCAAAAAGTGCAATGTGATGCACATAGGAAACAAGAACCCCAGAACAGAGTACTAGATTGGGGGGGGGGTAAAGCTGAGCACATCCTCTGAGGAAAGAGACTTAGGGGTCATCATCAGTGACTCCCTAAAACAATCAAGACAATATAAGAAGGTCTACAGTAAGGCAACCAGGATGCTGGGGTGTATAGGAAGGGGTTCTGACAATAGAATGAGATATTAGTACCTTTCTATAGTTCACTGGTGATGGTGCGTTCCCAACTGGAGTACCATGTCCTGTTCTGGAATCCTCACCTAAAGAAAGAGAAGGACAAGCTGGAAACAGTATAACATAGGGTGGCCAAGATTATTCAATATCAACTGGGCAGATCTTACTAGAACTTTCTCAAGGTAGTACTCGTTGGAGGCCAGACAAGAGAAGGGAGATATGACAGAGCCCTTCAGGTTCTTTAAAGGAATAAATAAACAAGGTTAACTTAAAAAGCAAGAAGCTTCTTAGCATCAGTAGCAGATTTAGAGCACAGGGACATGAGTGGAAACTGATGGGGAGGTTCGAAAGGGAAGTAAGAACATTTTATTTTACAGAAAATGGGGTTGAGGCCTGGAACAAACCCTGGAACAATCTGCCAGCTCATGTGGTGGGTGCCAAAACTATCAAAGGTTTCAAACACGGCTAGGACAGAGTGAAGGGCTTAATGGCTGCTGTGAGTGGTGGCAGCAGGGCAGGGAGCATGGGGGTGGATCGTGTGGGTTAGAACAATAGGTCCTAGGTTCATCAGGGCTTTATGGGCAGACTGGATGGACCAATGGTCTTTTCCTGCTGTCATTGTCTATGTTTCTATGTTTCTATTATGCAGCAATGTACACAAGGCATGGTATTTATTTGATACCAATTATTAGGTGGTAATGTGTATGAGGTCTGATCTTTAATACCAATCATTATGCTGTAACATGCACAAGGCCTGGTATTTAGTTTATGACAGTTATTATTCTGTAATGTGCTCCAGTCTTGGTATTTATTCTGTAACAATCATTATGCTGTAACATACATGAGACTTGGTATTTATTTGATAGCAATCATTATGCAGTGACATACACAAGAAAAAAAGAAAGTGAGTTCATTAAAGTCAACTGTCCCACCATCCCTACTTTTTATCATTTACCGAAGGTACACAAGGACATGAGTAACCCTCTGGGTCGACCTATAATTTCAGGTTTGGGCTCTTTGTTGGAAAGTCTGTCAAAGTTCTGTGATTTCTTTTATCAATCTTTGGTTTATAATTTAAGTTCTTATACTAGGGATTCTTTACATATACTTGAAAAACTGGATGGCTTTATTTGGAATAGTGAATTTTTGTGACTTAGCATAGATGTAGATTCACTTTACCTTTGCATGCCACATGATAAAGGTTTGAGGTTTTGGGATACTTCTGACAAAGAACATCAATTTGGATATTCCATCACCACATTTTTTTATCTCAGCAGTAGAATTAATTTTAAAGCATAATTATTTTGTTTTTAATAATTTTTTTTTTTTTTTGAAATTTAAGTTTATTATTTTCACAAAGAAAAAAAAAATACACTTACACGTATTAGGAAAGTAGTCAGTTAAGAGGACATCAAAATCACCCCCCCCAGTCAGCTATACAAAGGCAAAATAACAAACCTAATAATTCACAAGGATAACATAAAGCATGATTTCGCATAAGCCGGAAAAACCCCAAAGGGGGGAACCAAAACCCACCCCCCCCAGGTGCACCCGCACAAAGCATATTTAGTAACTTTCAGAGTCTGGATATCACATTTAGGCTATCATCTTAGCTGGCTATGTTAATGGGTCCACAGTACAGTGAAAGAGACTGGGTTTTATCACTTTCAGCTCATATATTGGAATGAAATTCATTATATAACATAAATTGAGGGTCCAGGGATCAGATCCCCAACCTAATCTCCTGATAGGTAAAGGATTGAAGCTTACCCCATCTTTTATAAAATAGATCCCCACTTTGTTTACAGCTGGCAATCAGACTTTCGGACTGGAGGTACAGCACCAATTCTTTAACCAGTCCATAAAGGATAGTACTAATTGGTCTTTCCAGTGTCTTAACACCAATTTTTGACTGCCAGAAATCAAAGCCATATGGTATCTACGCTCCACAGAGTCTATATGCAGAAAATCCCCAATACACAGATATTAGGAGAGAAAACCTGCTCAGACCCAAAGGGGATCTAGGCTATCAATAATAGCGACCACAACGGGCCACTTTAGGGCACTCCCAAAAATATGAATCAGGTTACCCTCGGTCCTCAAGACACCGAAAACAATTGCCAGAAGAGATCATCTTACGCTGAAATAGCTTGACTGGAGTGTAGTATAAGTTATTAACAATATTATATTGCACCAACCGAAACCTATCTTGAGTGTGGTATTTGTGCAAGTTAGGCCATAGGGTCCTCCAAGAAGGGACCTCTTCAGGAAGAAGACGTGTCCAAAGCGAGGGCCCAGCAACCTCCTCCTTCAGACTGAAAGTCAGTAAATAAGAATAGATCTGCGAAATGGAATGGGGCTGAGTAGCCAGTCTAATAATATCAGAGAAAAGGGGTGTACCCTAGATGGTTTAGATACCAAGCCAAACTTGTTACAGACCAAATGACGGAGTTGGAACACTTTAAAGGTCTCGTGCTTGGTATACCAAATTTGGTGAGGATATCGCCTGTTGTGAGAAGAGAGGTTGAGTTATACAACTGTTCTACTCTGAGTCTTTGATTTCGACAACCAAGTTACTCCTACCTTCGAATTACCAATAACAAGATTAGGATTGGAGATAATTGGTTGTCCCAAATCCGTTTGATTAGAGATCCGGAAGAACTTAAGACATTGGGCCCACACTTTAAGAGAAGCCACCACCGTATTATTAGAAATCAGGCGTGAAAATGCACTCGGAGTAAGATAGGGTAAGGTAGCTGTGTCAAATTTAAGTTCAGAAAGAAAAGTCGATTCTAAATGAAGCCAAACCGGAGAGGAATTTTCAGGTCTTGCCGCAAACCACTGTCCTAACTTAGCTAGATGAGCTGCCCAGTAATAAAACTGAAAGTTGAAGTCTTAGATCTCCCTTGTCTTTGGGAGCGAAAGGAGCCATGAGAGCACCCCTTTCCCTTTCCATATAAAGGAAGAGAACATACTATGGAGCCGTTGAAAAAGGAAAGAGGAAGCCAGAGATTGGTGAGGTTCAATGGGTAAAAAATCCGGGGAAGAACGTTCATTTTAATAATATTGATTCTGCCCATCAAGGAAATAGGAAGAGAAGCCCAACGTTGTAGATCCTGACTAACCGAGTCTCTAATCTTAATTAGATTTAATTTCTTGAGCAGAAACGGGTCAGTGGAGAAATGAATCCCAAGGTATTTAAGGGAACTGGAAGTCCATCTCATTCCAAAGGGTAGAAAGTAGCTCTTGAAGACATGGTTATTTAAAGGAAATATCTCGTGACTTTGATGTATTTAATTGGTAACCAGAAAAGGAACTAAAATGCTGAATAATGTCTAGAGCTGCATCTAACGATGTACTGGTCAGACAAATGTAGCAGAACATCATCTGCATACACAGAGAACTAGCTCCTTTCCTAAGATCTTAATCCCATTCACCCGAGGCGAGGATTTGAGCTGAATCAGCAAAGGCTCCAAATACAAATTAAAACAACAAAGGAGAGAGGGGCAGCCCTGTCTCGTGACCATAAAGAGCCTAAAAGAAGATGATAGAACTCCGTTAATAGATTTTCGAGAGGGACATTTGTATAGTACCTGGATCATGTTTAGGAAAGGAGATGGAAAGCTCATTTTTTCCAGAACCGCCATAGAAAGGACCAGTCAACTCGGTCAAAAGCTTTTTCAGCATCTAAAGAGACCAAAAACAAGTGGTTCTGAAGCAGACCGGCGATTGTGAGATATGGATAGTGTCCTTAGATGGTCTGCAGCAGATCTCCCAGAGACAAAACCTGCTTGCTCAGGGCTCAGGAGGTCCACCCAGATCCTTCTAATCCTTTCGGCAAGAATTTTAGCCAGTATTTTAATATCGTAATTCTGTAATGAGATAGGGCGGTAGCTGGCTGGATCTGAGCGCTCTTTGTCTGGTTTGGGGATTAGGACTATGGTGGCCTCAAATAAGGTCGGATCAAGCTCTGAAGTCACCTGAAAGTAATTATACAGTTTAAGCAGTATATTGTTTTTAATAATAAGTTCTACTTACAAAAGAGGGGAACCAATGGGGTCCACAGTGGCCCCAGTTACGCCAACCTGTACTTAGGTTGAGGAAGAACAAAATATTTTTCAGACAAAATGTTTCTTGGACAAAATAATTTTTAGTAGATACATAACTAGTGATGTGCTCATTATATGGCAGGGTTCTGAGCTGGAAGCTTTGAAATTTATAGATCTTCTAAATGAGAATGAGTTAAATTTAACATTTTCACATAAAATGGATACGGGGACAATTGATTTTTTGGACCTAAGGTTAACCGCAACAGACAGAGATATAATAAAGTCAGCTTGTTTTAGGAAGGAAACAGCAGGCAATAGTGTGTTGCATGCAACAAGTGCACATCCACCAAAACTGGTTGAATCAATACCTTATGGACAATTCTTACGCCTCAAAAGGAATTGTTCTGAACCAGAGTCCTTTGAAACACATGCATCAGAAATGTTTGAGAGATTCCAAAACAGAGGATACAGTAGGGACACATTAGATAATGCATATTAAAGGGAAAAGATTCAGGATCAAAGTAATCTATTGAAATCAAAAGATAGGGAACCAGAGAGGAAGGAAACATGACTTTTATTTTGGAGTGCAATAGTGCAGCACCGAGGGTTAAAAATATTTGGTTACAAAATTGGTATTTGTTGCAGCACTGCAAGGTCCCCGACTTGTTTGCAGAAAAACCAAGGATAACATGCAGCAGAGCCAGAAATCTGGGTAATTTGTTGAGCCACAGCCACTATATACCAGAGGTGACATGGAGAGCATCCTGGCTACCTGTAAACCTGCGGGCTGTCATAAATGTAGCCATTGCCAGGTGTGTAAACATGTAACACAAGAAAAGATTTTCAAACATCCAACTGAGAACCTTACAGTAAAAATTTGGGATTTTGTTAACTGTTCTACACAGTTTATAGTATATGTTGCAGTATGTCCATGTAACCTACTATATGTAGGCAAGACTATTAGGCCAGCTAAAGAAAGATTTCTTGAACATTTATGAGATATTAGGAATGTGAAACTGAATTCGGCCTTAGGTGTACATTTTGAAAACTTCCACAGTAGTGACCCAAGAGATCTTAGTTTCACCATTTCAGATCATGGTTAGAAGAGGTAATAGGAAACAGATGTTATTACAAAAAGAATGTAAATGGATCTTTGCTTATAAAAGTCTTGTTCTAAATGGTCTAAACAAGGATTTGGACCTGTCTATCCGTCATAGACTATATGGTATTGAGAGAAGAAGAAAAAAAGTGGATTATAAGATTCAACCCCCTTTCTCTTCTTTCCCTTTTTATGTTGGCGCACTTGCATAGCCAACATCTTGGGACAGTGCAGCTTTGGAGGCGTGGTCGCTGTTGGGCGAATGCAGGGCATGCACCAGTAGGTGCGTCCCGCATTCCCCAATCAGCCTGCATGCTGGCGCCAAACCATGCATACATAATGTGGTGAGCACATCAAAGAAAAGGTCCGCTGCAATCCGAGCAAAGCTCATCAAACGCAGCAGTCCTTTTCTTGCTGTGCTCACTGCCATTATGTACATGGAGGCACACTGGCTGCCGAACTGCCGACTTCGGGGGTGCCCAATCCCCCTGTCGGCTGCCCCTGCCCCTGTGAATGTGCCGATGGGAGCCCACTCCCGTCAGTGTAAAGCATCCCCCATTTGTGATATGCCGAGGGTTGCCCAATCCCCCTTAGCTCTTACCCCCACCCTTTCCTTGTGTGCCGATGGGGGCCCACTCCCCATTGGCAGAAATACTCCCATGTTGTTTGCTGACGAGGGTGCCCAATCCCCGTCAGCTACAGACACCCCCAAACAGTTAGGTGGCACACTGGGAGCCCAATCTAGCGTACAAACCTCTGTAAAAAAACTGTCCCGCAATGTTGTTGTTTTTTCTGTTTTGAACCTGTAAAAGGAAAAGCGGTCCCTCGTAGTCTCCGTGCCCTCCTCCCCACCTGCACCCACCCACTGCACACATTGCCTCCCCCACCCCATACTTACCTCCGGTCTGGCCTCGATGATCTTGGTGGACTGGGAACACATCTGCACTCTTCAAACCCGACCCTGAACTGAGAAATGCCGGCAAGCTGTGTAATGGAATAAATAGGGTTTTCAACTTTGCTGCGTCTCAGGCATTTTTGTGAATTTTAGCCCCACATTTTCAACATGGCGTTTTGGGACCCTTCTCATGAATTCTTGCACTGTCATGGCATTATTCAGTCCTGAAAGGTGATTTCTCAGTCACTCCGTGGAATCACCTTTTGGGACTGCACAATGAAATGACAGTGCCACTGTTCATGAGGGGGCTCTCAAAAACCCTATGTTTCAAATTGGGTGGGAAAAATCCAAAACATGACTGTTTTACGAGCATGCGTAGCAACTGCACAACGGACGCTCGTAAGTCAGCAAATTCGCAATATTTTCATGCCAGATTCTCAACATTGGCATTTTACCACACCTTCTTGTGAACTGTTCAGCTGTCATTTTTCACATCCTGGCTGAAATGTGTTTTCGCACTTCTGGTGCAGAATAGCGCGGTCACTGTGCGAAATCAGAGTTTGGTACACATTACAAAAATGACAGTGATACTGCTCATGAGCAGAGGTCCTACAATGCCTGTGTTGAAAATTTGGTGACTACTCTGTAAAATGACTGTTTTACGAGCTTGTGTAGCAACTGCACAACGCACACTCGTAAGTTAGTGCATTCGCAATATTTTCATGCCAGATTCTCAGCATTAGCATTTTACTACACCTTCTTGTGAACCATATAGCTGTCATTTTCATATCCTTGCCAAAATGTGTTTTTGCACTTTCGGCGCAGAATAGCGCATTCGCTGTGCAAAATCAATGTTCAGGGACACATTACGAAAATGATAATGACACCGTTCATAAGCAGAGGTCCTAAAATGCCTGTGTTGAAAATGTGGTGACAATACTCCATAAAGTGACTGTGTTACTCGTGTGCGTTGCGCAGTTTGCATGCACGCTCGTTCACAAACTTATAATGTTTCACTCCAGATTTTCAACAGTGCCATTGTTCTGCACCTCCTAATAAACAGTACAGCTGTCATTTTCCACATCCTGACCAAAATCTGTTTTTGCAGTTCCAGCACAGAATAGCGTGGTTGCTATGGAAAGCCCGTGTTCGAGACACATGATGAAAATGACAGTGACACTGTTCATTAGCAGATGCCCTAAAATGCCTATGTTGAAAATTTGGGAACGAAAGTCAATAAAATGAGTGTTTTTTGAGCGTGCGTTGCACAGTTTGCATGCACGCTCATGACTTTGTGAATTTGAAATAGTTTCACTCCAGCTGTTTATCACTGGCATTTTTCCATACCTCCTTATGAACACTACAGCTGCCTGAAATGTGTTTTTGCACGTCTGGCACAGAATTGCATGGACGCTGTGCGAAATCAGTTTTCGGGACCATTTGAGAAAATGACGGTGACACTATTCATGAGCAGAGGTCCTAAAATGCCTATGTTGAAAATTTGGTGCCGAAACTCCATACAATGACTGTGTTGCAAGTGTGCATTGTGCAGTTTCCACGCACCCTTGTAACTTCATCAATCTGCAATATTTTCATGCCACATTTTCACCATTGGCATTTGTGCACATCTCCTTATCAACAGTCCAGCTGCCATTTTTCACAGCCTGCCCAAAACGTTTTTCCGCAGCTGTGGTGCACAATGGCGTGCTCGCTGTGCAAAATCACCTTTTCAGACACATTCACAAAATCACAGCACTGTGCATCTCTAGCTCTGTCACTCCCACTGCCAATGCCAGCGTGACAACATTTGGCATTGACAAATGTTTGTTTCTTTTTATTATGCATTATAAAAGCCAGATATTGAGATATATATAGTTTTTTTTCTTTCCATTTGTTGTAGAATATTAGGTATTGGTGCCTTTTTCCCTTCACATTCACTGTATAAAGCTCCCTTCCTTTTCTTCTTTAAGTGTTTTAACACTAACCCATTGTCATTTGGTTTAAAGTTTCTAAATATACAAAACAATATGGTTATATGTACTTTATAGATGATCACTGTTAGCAGATCCTAAAAGTAGTAGGAATTATAGAAGCTAAAACAAAACTGTACTTTATTATATGGTTTTGTGTGTTTTTTGCCAGTTTTAAGACAATTGACATCATAATTGATATAGAGCTACAATATAAGCTAATATACATATAAAAAATAAATTGGGGCTGTAAAAATAAAAACAGTCCCAAGTCATAATTTGGGAAACACTTAGATTGTAATTGAAGGAGCATTTATTATCATGCACATGTGTTTTTTTAAGCGAAGGTAAATTGGATGTATTTATATTGAGCATGTTTATGTTCTTTCACTTGCAACAATATGTTTTGTAATGATGCAATCAATTAAGCAATTAACTGTGTGTTGCACTTAAATGCTGTATCTGCTTTTAAGCCCCCCATGAAGATGGATTGTACCCTTGAAGTGCCAGGAATAGTTTTGTATGCCTAATAAAGCACCTTAATCTTTATTTTGACTCCAACCTGAGTGTATCGCTGTATTTTGCAAATTTCCAGTAACGTACACAAGGCCTGGTATTTATTTGGGACCAATCATTATGCATTATTGTACACAAGGCCTGATATTTATTTGTTACCAATCATTAGGCAGCAACGTACACAAGGCCTGGTATTTATTTGTTACTGGTCATTAGGCAGTAACGTACACAAGGCCTGGTATTTATTTGGGACCGGTCATTATGCATTAATGTACACAAGACCTGCTGTTTATTTGTTACCGGTCATCAAGGCCTGGTATTTATTTGCTACCAATCACTGGGTCCTATGCATGAAAAACAGAATTGCATATGCACCACGTATCTGCAGCATGTAGTCAACCCTAAGTTGGAATGCCAAGCACCAGGGTCCTGTGTACCCCCGGCAGCATCCTCAGAATGGGCATGCACCTTTTCTGGACTCGATCCCCTGGCTGTTCTTGCAGCTTCATGCACAAGCAAACAAGGGAGTGTTGGGGGTGTGCCTGCACTCCACACCAGTCATGCGGAGTGCCAGGAGATAGGGGTGTAAGATTGAAGGAGGCAGTATAGTGCAGTGGTTTAAGGCTCTGAGTGGCAAACCTGGAGACCTGGGTTTGAATCCCACAGCTCCCTCTTGCATACTGTATGACCCTAAGCAAGTCACTTAACTTACTTCTGCTTCCTGGTAGCACCTGTAAACAAGCTTCAGCTTAGTATGTCTCTCCTGGTTGAAAAAAATAAATAAATAGATCCAGCATCAAGGACTCTGCTGTATCTGTTACAAGCTCCCCACAGAGTAGCCCCACTGGCTGCAGGAAAAGAAAGGCACTTGCTTGACCACTTGCAATTGAAGAGACCCATCCCATCCCCCAATGCCCTGCTCTGTGTGGAGCAGGGGATCTACTCTGGGATCAGGTCTGGCATCTGATTGGATTCCCATCCTTATCCTCTGATTTACTCCCATGCACCAGCACTCTGGGGGGGGCAGGGCCATGGACATGCACCCTTCAGTGCCAGGTGCCCATGACTGCCAGCCACTGTGCACCTGTCTTCAGGTGCAGAGCTATGGGGAATGAGAATGTGCTTCTCGAGCATGCCCTGAAATCCTTGAGTAATAGCCTCCAATATGCAATAACATACACAAGGCTTAGTATTTTTTTTGTATTATTTCTTTATCCTCTCCCATGTCTCCCCCGTTGGCCTCTCTTTCAGGCCATAAATGGTCTTCTTCCTCTTACCACTTGCTTATGCCCCCGACCACTGCTGCCGTCCACCACTTCAAATGGCAGCTGCCCTTGGGGTAATCTGGTGTAACCCTTCACAGAATGGATTCTCCTCCTCCGAAGAGAAAGGCACCAGTAGGGGCCAGCCAGCACAACTACTTTGCCCTTCTGGTACTGCTGAGGTGGTCTCTGGGGCCTGACCAGGACATTCGTGGCAGTGGAGGGACTGGATGGCCATCATCCAGTCAAGCAGAGGAGAGAATTTTCCCTTTTCTCTCTGGGGGCGTGGCATGCCATGACGTCTAGGCATACACCAACGTCTACCACGCCCCCCTATTTAGTCGTTCAGCATGCTGCTATACCCCCAGTCTCCACTGGGAGTCAGCAGATGTTGGATCACATCTCCACCCTTCCCCCTGGAGAAGGAGAGCCATAGTCGGATGCTCAAGTCTTCTCCCCCCAGCCAGCCCTCCAGTGACCTGGGTCCACTCCCGAACCTGGATCTCTGGTGTCACAAGTGGAAATCCAACTGCTGCACCGATGGGCCGGTAGGCCAAGTATTTATTCAACACCAAGCATTATACAGTAATGTACACAATGCCTGGTATTTATTTTGTGCCTGTCATTAAGTAGTAATGTATACAATGCCTGGAATGTATTTTGTGCTAATCACTATACAGTAACATGCACGGCCTGGTATTTATTTGGTGCCAATCATGATGCAGTAACATACAAATGGTATGGTAGTTATTTGGTGCCAGACATTATACAGCAATGTATGCATTTGTTTGTTACCACTCATTTCATGTTAATATACACAAGGTGTTGTATTTATTTGGTGCCAGTCACTGTGCAGTAACATACAAAAGGCTAGATTTATTTGGTGCCAGTTATTATGTGGTAACATACACAAAGTGTGATATTTATTTGGTCCAGTCATTATGCATTAATGTAGAAAATGTCTTGTATTTATTGGTTACCAGTTATATAGCAGTAAGCGTACAAAAAGCCTGGTATATAATTCAGTTATTGTAGGGATTTGGGATTTTTTTTTAGTTTACACAACTGGAGCCACTTTTCTGCCACACCATGGGGAGAGATAAGCAGTGGAGTTCCATAACGCTCAGTGCTGGGCCCCTTGCTATTTAATTTACTGATTGCAAATATGCAAACATCAAAAGGTGTTTGGTTACATAGATACGCGGATGACAGTAAACTTGGTAGTATTGTCAATAACCCGTAACAGTTAGTATATTACAGGAAAATCTTGATAATTTAATTAAATGATCAATTGTAAATAAAATGACTTTAACCCAAAAAGTGTAAAGTAATGCATTTGTGGAAGAAAAATATGTGTGTCATACAGGATAAATAGTCATAATTTAGAATCAATTACTTCAGAAAAAGATCTAGGAATTAAAATAACACAGGATTTAAAATGTACTACTCATAATAATTATATTATAAAAAATGTCAGTAATATATCTGCATACTTAAAAACATTAGGAGTAGGGAAGCAAAGTAATAATACCTCTATATTCCAGCTTGGTAAGATCACAAATTGATTACTGTGCCCCTTCTGCACACCAACGTCTGCGGGAAGAATTAGGTCTATAGAAAAATTCAAAGGAGAATTACCAAAAAGATTAAAGATTTATCAGGACATGATTATTGCAATGCTAAAATCTTTGGGTCTTTTCTCACTCAAATATCGCGCATTTCGAGGTTATATGTGTCTTGCATATAGATCTATTCAAGACCAGGCCTTATGTGAGTCTCTTTGTCTTGAGAGAGTGGAAACAGGGAATGAAACAAGATCACATAACTTGAAGTTTAGATCAGAAATAAATAATACATCTAAGAGAAATAAATTTTTACTCAGAGAATGCCACGTTATGGAATTCTTGCCTACAGAAGTGGTCAACAGTAAGGATTTAGAACAATTTAAATTTGAATTGGATAAATATATGGGTGAAAAGAAATTAATTTTCACCAATAGGCAATGAGTTCATAATGGGATCCCACCTTGAACTCAGATTACCTATGAACCTATGAAATTATGAACCTTCTGCTGTGATTCACTGTGCATATAGAAAATGTTTTGGGGTTTTGGCTGTGTCACATTCTAGCAGCAATTGGTGGGGCCCAACCAGTGAGTCAGGACCCACAATGTCTTAACAGATTTGTACATCCTGTTGCCAGAATGGTTGAGTGGCAGGTCAGTCTCATAGCATGTGGAAGAGTTGGGCTCCAGGGAGGCCACATTTCCAACAGAGATCATGACCTATAAAACCCAAACCCTTCAGGACCGCTGGTGTTCTATACCAGTGCAAAAGGGTTTTGTTCAGTATCAGTCTACTCCTGCCATCCCTACAACCTCTAGGTACTCTATCCCATCAGTGGACCAAATGGGAATCTGTGACAAAATTCCAAGCTCTACTTGCCACTGGAGTTCTGGCATTCTGGGTCCAGTTCAGTAGAGCATCTCTAAGGCTTGATAAATGCAACTAGCACCATCCCTTAGTTAGCTGCTTCCAATGCTGGAAGTGCTGTGGTGAATGAGTGACTGCGTACAAGGATACAGCTAATGAAGATGCTGGATCACATCCTGGATCTGTAGATATTTCCAGAAATCTCTCTGTGGGATCTGGGCGAGCTACCAGGGGTAGATGGAGTCTACAATGGTGGTGTCTGGCATATACAGGTCCCTGACTCTTGTGATGCCTTGAGCCTCCCAGATTTTCCAGAAGATTGTCTTCCTCCATACTGCACTACTGGGTTCCCCAGCAAGGTATATAAGGGGTTGGGTCTGGGTGAGTGGAAACTGATTTGTGAAGCCGGGTCCCAGTTTCTAACTGAGATATCCATTGTAGCAAAAACTGAAGGTTTCTCTGGCCTTGTATTAAAGCAACTGATGGAGCTCAGTCCCCAAACAATGAGGCTCCAACTTTGAGTGTGGGTCGGGGGCAAGAACCATTTGACCATTCGAACTGAAATAAGGGCCATGTGGAATCCCATAAACCATGGCAGGCATCAACCTCCCCTTCTCCAGAGGATTCTCAGTTTTGTACAGCTGTACCTCAGGAGTTTCCCTTCCCAAAGAAAATGCCCCACCATGGTATCCATCTTTGGAACCATTAGTGTGGAATACATAGTGGGAGATTCAGATAGAAGATGCAAGAATTTAGGTGCTGTAATTAATTTGATAGCATCTATCTTGCCTGGGAGGACAGGTGGATCCATTCCATCTGTCTAATTCATGTTTAATGGTGGCTATTATGGGATCCAGGCTTAAAGGGATCATTTTATGCAGATTATGGTGCAGTTTGATGCTCAGAAATGTGATCTCTTCTGGAGTCTACCTCAGTCCGAGGAGGTGAATATGGTCAGAGAACTTTTGGAATTTAACAGGAGAACTTCAGTTTTGGATTGGTCTTCAGCCCAGAAATGACTGAGAACTGATGCAGGAGAGGGCACCTTTTGTACTGAGTGACCTGCTTTGGACAGGGTAAGAAGTAGATCATCTGTGTACAAAACTGTCTTGTATTCATCTGTCCCCACCAAGATCCCTTTTATGGATGCATTTTGCTTGATGGTGATGGCTGGTAGCTCAGTAGTCATCACAAATAAGAGTGGGGATAGTTCCTTCTGCAGGGGAAAGGAGTATATTTTAAGCTATTCATGAGGACAGCTGCCCGGAGAGGAACAGAGGAACTGACCCATTTCCTGAAGTTCAGCCTGATGCCCATTTTCTGTTGGGTGGCATGCAAAATATAGCCACTTGATCGAATCTAATGCCTTTTCAAAGCCAAATGCCAAGGCCACTGCAGAGCTATGGTTGTTGTGGACTGTATATATCAGAAATGTCAATGTTCAGATGTGGTCTGAGCTGAAGCAACCTTTAATAAATACAACCTGGGAGAGATGGATTAAGCCAGGCAGGATTCTCTCTGTTGGTAAGTTTCTGTCTAGGTCTTTAGCATCCACATTAATGAAAGCTATGAGTCAGTAACTGCCTGATACATCCCTCCTCCATGGCATTCCATTCTCCCTGGGGACTGCAAATGAAAGACCTCCATATCCTCTTCTCATCCTCACCTCATCATCTCATCTCATCTCATCTCATCTCATCTCATCTCATCTCATCTCATCTCATCTCATCTCATCTCATCTCATCTCATCTCATCACACAATGCTCACTGCAGTGGTAAACCTTTATGCACAACATGCAACTTAATGTTGGACTACAAAGGGATCCATGTCTTCACAAAGAGTGGGAATTGTGCTGCTGGCTTATCAATGGGGGCACACAGGAGTGCTCATCCTGTTATTGGATGTTCACTTTGGACTGAGCACACTGGACAAAGGAACTTCACAAGGTAACCAGCACAGTGCCATGAGCTCCTGAAGGCATGCAGGGGAGATGGGGGCACAAGGCATGTACTCTGTATTGATCTGGGTGGCAGCAGCCCTTTACAAGGACTGGGGCACACAATTATTTCATGGAGGAGATGGGAGGTAACCATTCAGAGGGGCATTGTTCCCCTTGACACACATCATGTCTGCAGAGATGGAGCTAATCATGCCCATGCAGACATGGGGTGGCAGGGTTTCAGACACCAGGTTAGTCATTATTGACTAACTACTCTTTGTCAAGACTCTCCTGATAGGTGAGTTCACCTTGAGACACTGACGTGAGTGTTACCCAAAGCGGTGGTCATGGGCAGCTTGGTCAGAAATTGGCCACTGATGACTCTACAGCAGAAGCAAATGAGAGGGAAGGTGGCATGGGGAGGGGGGAGAATGGGGCAGGAGCTTCTTGGTGTTATGGTTAGTTGTATTGCATTTTCTGCTATACCTGTACCTACTGCCAGCATTGTTCTGAACTGTATGTGTATAAGTGTTCAGGAGGGATTCTTCATATGAGAGGGGATATTTTGTAATGGGAGGGAGGCTAAAAGGCATGGACAGGGCAGACTAGATTCTGAGACCATGTGGACCTACTACCATGGAGATTAAATGTATAATTTGAAATGTTAGGGTTTAAACTCTCCTGTTAAGAGAAGAAAGATGTTATCGCATAATAAAAAATTAAACTGCAGGTTGCTGTTCTTCAAGAGACTAGACTGACTGCCACAGACCCCATCAAACTGAAGAGGGATTAGGTGGGAGATGAAGTCTAGAGTATCCCAAACCCCAAAATGGGGGTATCAATTTTGATTCACAAAGGCTCAGGTTGGAAAATAATCAACACTAAATCGGTTAAAAGAAGGAGGTGGGCTCATGTTTCCATAGAGACCCCCAATGGACCCTTCTCCTGACCAATACTTATGGGTATGCTCACTGCACAGTGACACTACCACAGCAAAGACCATCACAGTGACAGAATTCAACTGGAAGCATCGGTCATTGTGATGGTCCCCACTGTTACTGACACTGCATCTCCAGGTGTTTTGCCACTCCTGAAACAACTCTGACTCGGAGTTGTATATATAGAAATCTGGGGTGCAGGGCAGAGCCCCCACATGAGGGGTTCAGGGACACAGCCCCCAAAGAAAACACACTGACATCCCTTATAATACCAACACTTGGCATTGTGTCTGTCTCTGTCAGGGATGTAGATGTCACCGGCTATAGGTAAACCTATTTATGGCCTAATTCAGACAATCCAGCCTTTTTCACTTAATAAGCCAATAACCGCTAGATTTCAATGTATCTCAAAGGGATCTTAACTTGACTATGAATGCTAACTTAGATAGGTGTTGGGAGAGGGCAGAACGTCACATTAATGCAATCAGAGCAGTGCAGCAAAAGATGAAGGACCACCGGTTGATGGATTGTACAGAACTCAATATCCAAGAGTCCGTAACTACACTTGCTTCTAGTGCCACATGAAACCTCAAGCAGGATTCAAAGTCCCGTAGAGTTAAAGGGGTAGAGATTCCCCTATTATTATATCTGACTACACTCCACTGCATTCCAATTCCTTTGGGGCCACCACAGAATAAGTCTCAGTCATAGAGAGTGGACTTCCTGCTGTAGGAGGATAAGGAGTTTTTACTATGGCTAAAAAGTAGGTAAGCCATTGCTGGAAGGCTAATGACACAGGTCAGTATCAGACCCCACCCTGTGGGAGGCCTTTAAGGCCACCATGTGCTACACACAGATGCAGAGCCAGGAAAGCTGAGTAGGAAGAATTGGAAACTGAGCTGAAAGATTTGAGAAGGCAGTTTAAGGCAACTTCTCCATCACCATCTAGTGCAGTAATTGCCCAGCTTACCAGTATCCAGATTAAGCAAGATACTTTGCATAACAGCAAGGCCAAGCTAGCTGTTATATAATTTGTCTCTCCTTTTGGGAAGGTGGGGAAAAGTTCAGTAAGCTGCTGACCTACAGACTGAAATGCAGACAGGCTGCCAAAGTCATCATAAGACTGCAAGATACTGTAGGCATCCTCTACTGGAAGCCTGAGGATCAACTCCTCCTTGGGGCAATTTTATGAAACCCTAAATGCTCTGTCAGATCCTTCTAATGTTACCTCCATTACCAAAATTTTGGAATCCATCTCTATTTCCAAGATTCCCCAGTGCAAGGGCAGGAACTGGAGGCCCTAGTAACACTCGAGGAAATTTACACAGCAATCAAGGCCATGAACCCACAGAGGGCCCCATATACAATATTTTTCTTAATGGTTCATGCATACATGCACTCTGCAGTCCAAAGCACTTAAAACTTCAAATGTGACTGTTTTTCATCCCAAAGGAATGAAAGGCCCTATTCTTGGCCAACAGCTAATGAACCTGAATCCATGCAGAAAAGAAAAGTGTTAATTTGGGGGATTTAGCTGTTTGTGCCAGTTCATAGTGCTGAAACTACTAAACCTACTGTTTTGAGAATTGACAGACACTTAGCTTCTAAGACTGAGAACGTGCATGCCAGTTTTTAAAACCCTAGGTTCTAAGATGACCAAGTTCTAAGCTATCAATTATGAACTGGGGATCATAAATGTAGAAAGCTGATTATGCGAGAGGTCTTTGAAGCCATGATGATATTGGGCTACATCATCACAGCTTCAAAAACCTCCGACCACCAGACTTCTCATTACCCACCAGAAATCCATCCGAGAGCAACGTTCCCTTGATGAAGAAAAGCAGCTCCAGATAGCAAAAAAAAATGCTGTGCTGCCTCCAAGAACAATATTTTATGTTTATTTCATATCTACCATCTCTATTTCACCACACAGAAATGTTTTTACATTTCCACACTACAACATGCTGCCTGACACAAAACAGGAGTTACCGTAAGCCTGCACGCAGCTCAAATCGTCCGTCCCATCCAGAACACGGCTGGAAACATAAACTGCCATGCCTTGCCTCTCTGAATGTTAACAACAGTGTGTCTTCCCTCAGTAGTATGACACATGAGCCCATCTACCAACACCGACATACACAGACTTCCTAAGAGGAAAAACTTTCATCAACTGAGGAGCCACAGTACAGGTCGGCAGAGGCGGTTTCCAGGAAAACAATCGCCTACGCATTCTACACAATTTCCAAGTAAAACAAAAAATGTGGCACATACAGTATAGTACTTTAAACAGACAACAGAAGCATACTTTTTTTTCATGCTATGTGTGCTGAGGGGCAGAACACATAGGGAGAGGTCCCAACACTAGTTATTACCAGCTCCTACAACAGCGCCACCAGCTGACCACAACCAGAATGGAACTATTTTCAGAAACAGTACTCCTACACTACCTTAGAATGATATTTTTTAAATGTTTTATTTTTTCTAGCAGTTTATTTACACTGATTTTGTGATCAGTTCATAATAGCAATAATGTACTCCAGGGTGTGGTATATCATGGGATATCGTCACTTCTCTGGTCATTGGATGCACTTGACCTGACCCTCATGCCCAACCACCTGAGGTGTGATGATATGCCATGATATACCACACCCTGTTGTGCATTATTGCATAAATATAGGGTTTTTGATACAAATACTAACAACCTTACATTCTAACACTATTGTGTTAGTATTATAGCTAGCTAGCTAGCTAGATATATAGATAGACAGACAGACACACATACAGATAGACACATAGATATATACCATCTGTAGGCAGATAATGTCGATAGACAGACAGATAGATAGATAGATAGATAGATAGATAGATAGATAGATAGATAGATAGATAGATAGACATACGTACATACAGACAGACAGACTGATAGAAAAATGTGGTATAACAGAAAATAATTCCACTGAGAGTGTCTGATGAGACAATGAGCTATCCTCTCAATGGTGAATTTATTTATTATCATCAAACCCCAGAGATATAATTTTTGTATATTACATTTGCCATTTCTTTTTAGTACATTTAGGTAGTCAAAAACCTCTTATTGCTTAATTTGTAATATGGATTTTAAACATTTTCCCAAAGTGCATCATTTAATTTTCTCATAGATTTGCTGGCTTCAAAGGAAGAATCAATTAATGGTAGGAGTAATTAGTTGCTGGCAGGTGTATCGTTTTTGGCAAGGATTAGTCAGTGTTTGCCTGATGCAGTACCCGACATGGGTCTGAAGCTTCAGAGAGATTATTCATTTGGGAGGCTGGATTCTTCTTTAAATACTCTTTGGTAGTTTTCAAAGATGAGCTTGTGTCAGTCTTAGCTTTAAAATGCAGTCTAGGGAATTTGTAAAGGTTTTGACCATGAACACACAGTGAGAGAAACTGGACTTTCTTAAGTTTATGTTTTTTTTTTTAGTTTTTGTAGACTGGGAAAGAGGACTAGGCAGTTCTGCCTATTTTAGCCTCATCCCTTTTGGTGGGTGGGGGTGGGGTAGATGGAAAACCATTTAAACTGAACTAGATTAAGCTGCTGGTCCGCAGGTATTTATAGTGAATGAGGCAAATTAGGCTAGGACACCAGGGGATCCCCAACTCTTTCGAGAAGTGGCATGGGATCTTTAATGTCCGTCTTAACAGCTACCAGAACAATAGATTGGACCTCTGTTTAATGTCTCACCTGAAAGACAAACCCTTACCCTTGGAACTTCAGTACATATTACAAGTTTATCTTTATCTAAATAGCCATGTTTTGAAGCTTCTTTTCATGACTTGCTTTAAAATGAATTGTGAAGATGAAATGCGTGTGTGTGTGTGTGTCCATATGGTGCACTTTGTCTGGACTTTGAAATCTATGATAAAATTATCTTGTGGTTTTAGGCTGTGTTGGTGAAGATTTAACCCGTCATGTTGTGAATGCTTTTTTATGAAAGTTTGTTAGTGTTGTGATCCTTTTTCTTTAAAGACTGCTTGCTCATTAATATAGTAGCTGTACTGGGTGTTGCGTTAGTAATGTAATTGATGTTTGCTAAGCGTTAATGGAAGGAAGTGTTCTACAGTGTTTGTACTGCAATATTGTGAACCAGGACGTTCTGAATAGAAATGCCACTACAGTCACAAGCAGTTGGAATTACCTTGCGCAAGTCACTTGACCTCCTACCGCTACAAGTTAGAAAATAAGATTTTGCATCTTGGTGGGGTTCTCATCAGTAAATAATTTGAAAAATACCATACAGATATACCCTTGTTAAGTGGCATGGAGTCATCTGTTGCTAGTGAGCTGGTTTGAAAGCAGGGCTAGAAGTGCAACAATTGGGATCCTGACACAAGAATGTTGATTATAGTGGATGGGACTGTAGCAAAACATCCAGATGGGAAGTGGTGTCAGCTGTGAACCTTCCTTGCACAACCTCAGAAATTCTAAAACTAGCAGCACTGTTGTGTAACTGTCCCTAATACCTCTTCACTTGCCTAGATTTTAAAAGAGCTTGGGCTGCAAAGACACATGTACCCCATAGTTTGATAAATTGGGTGAGGCAGGGCTTTGTGCAGATAGGTGAGGGATGTTGCATGCTCATTGCCTAGTGTGCAGGTTGGTAACTGTCACTGGAGAATTTGACAGAGACACTTGCCTTAGTTGCTTCAAAGGTAGTTATGCCACCAAGGGTGTTGTCCTAGTGACACAGATAGTAAACAAGCATTTGTCAATGCCAAATGTTTGCTTGCTGGCATTAGTAGTGTAGGAGTTCAAAGAGATGCATAATAGGAATGGCAGTGAAGTATTGAACTGAAGCCAACCCCACCACCACTCTGCAGAGACTGACAGGCACTAGGGTGTGCCTTTGGGTCATCAGGCATAATGGCGTGCCATTTCACCACACCCTACCCTGCAGACACCGACAAGTGTCACAGTATACCTTGAGTCTTTGGGCCTTATGCTCACCCCATTCCATAAGAAATACAGTGAGATGTGTGCAGTATAGGAGAATGGGGTGAACTTTGGGGCCAAATAGTCCAAACACACCTAAGATGTCTGTCACTGATTGCAGGGTATGGGTGGGGGTGGAATGGCAGAAGTATTATAGGTGACAATCCCAAGTCACACCGCTCATGCCTGTCATTCTCTACAGGGTGGGGCATTATGGTCGGAAACCCTAACGTCCCAGGTGTTAGTTGGTATTTTCACTCCAAATTTGGAAGCATGGGCTTTTGTGACCCCACCTCATGAACAGTGGCAATATCAGTTTGTTAGCGTAAAGCTGATTTTGCACAGCAACTATGCCATTTGGCACCACTGGTGTGAAAATACATTTCAAACAGGATGTGAAAATGACAGTTGTACTGTTCATGGGAGGTGTAAAAAATGGCAATGTTGAAAATCTGGAGTGAAAATATAAAAAACAGTGGTCACTATTGTGTGTAGAATCTGCGCAATGCACACCAGTAATGTAATTAGTTTGGGAATTTTTACAGCAGATTGTCAACACAGGCATTTTGGGACCTCTAGCATGAACAGTGTCACTGTGATTTTCTTAATCTGTCCTGAACACTGATTTCCCACAGCTACCAAGCATTTCTGTGCGGAAGTGCAAAACACATTTTGACCAGGGTGTGAAAAATGACAGCTGTACTGTTCATAAGGAGGTGTTGAAAAAATGCCAGTGTTGACAATCTGGACTGAAAATATTACAAATTCGTGAACTTGCGAGGTGCGTGGAAACTGCATAATGCACATCATAATACAGTCATTTTATAGAATTTTGACACCAAATTTTCTACATAGCCATTTTAAGACCTCTGCTCATGAACAGTGTCACTGTGATTTTCTTAATCTATCCTAAACATTGATTTCACACATCAACTGCGCCATTGTGTGCTACATGCACGAAAACACATTTTGGGCAAGATATGAAACATGACAGCTGTACTGCTCATAAGGAGGTGTGGTAAAATGGCAATGTTGAAAATCTGGAGAGAAAATATTACAAATTTACAGTTACAAGCGTGCGTAGGAACAGCGTAACGCCGCAACTCATAAAACAGTAATTTTTGGGAATTTTGTTCACAAATTTTCAGCTTAGGGTTTGGGCCTACCATGAACTATGGCACTGTCCCTTTCATTTATGGGTCCCGAAAGGTGGTTCACGCAGTGATCACAAAATCACCTTTTGGGACTGAATAACAAAATGACAGTGATTGAGTTCATGAGGTGGGGCCCAAGACCCATGTTGAAAATTTGGTGAAAAAATTCCCAAAATGGCCGAGATATGCACCAAAGTTGAAAAACCCTATTTATGCCATTATACAGCTTACGGCATTTCTTCAGTTCACGGTCAGCTTTGAAGAGTGAAGCGTGTTCCAAGTCCACTGAAGATCATCACACCAGCCTCAGAGGTAAGTTTGGGGTTGGGGTGTGTGGGAAGGTGGATGTGCAAAGGGTGGTGTGGATTGGGAGAGGGCAAGACAATCAATGGGGACCGTTTTTGTTTTCGGTCTTTTTTCTTTTAGGAAGATGACACAGGACTTTGCCATGCTGGGGTGGGCTCCTAGCATGGCAGCTGGAAAATTTTTTTGGGGTGCCGAGTGAAGCTGATGAGAGTTGGGCACCCCCATCAGCCACAGAGGTTTGCCCCAGCATGGGACCTGGAAGTGTGTTGGGGCAGCTAGATGGATGTTTGCCATGCTGGGGTGGGCTCCCAGTATGGCATCTGGAAAGTGTGTTTGGGGGCAGCAGACAGACTTTTCCATGCTGGGGTGGGCTCCCAGCGTAGCACCTACAAGTGTGTTGGGGGACACAGAGCCGACAGGAGATTGGGCACCCCGTTGGTCATACGCTGTATGGGGGCGCATGAGCATGCTGGGGTGGGCTCCCAGTGTGCACTTATGTGTTTGTGGGGGAAGAACTGTCTATGACAGACAATTCAGATGCAGTGACACATGTAGGCAATTTGAGTATGCAAATTGTCTGTGGTGTTTCCTTTCAACTGTATGCCACTGCATCTGAACGGCTGTCATAGACAGCTCAGACATTCATTGGTGTGGAGTGCAGCTGCGCCTGCAAAAGGGAGCAGGGCATTGAAGTGGAGGAGGCACACATTCTACGAAACTCATATGGTGGCACTATGTTTCTTGCACATGCGGCAAGCAAACATAAAAGCTGGCTAGAAATAAGTGGCCTCGACAAAATTCTCAGACAAGTCACATTATTTGTTTCTAAAATGTTTTACTTTTTATGCAGTGTGATTGTTTTGCAAATAAACAGTTTCTTGATCTAAAATATTTATCACTAACATTCAGATGTAAAACTGAAATGATCACATCAATAATGCATGTCTGAAATCCCTTTGGAAACCAGGCCACCAAAATTCTGCAGTTAAAGGAAATTACACCTCATATCTTGTAAATGTCATTTCCATGTTAACAGACAACTCATTTCCTGCAGCTATTGGAGATGTATGTGTTTGCTTTAGTCTGTTTTCACTATTCATGCGAGACCCTGTAACTATTGAGGGGGCACTTTATAGTTGTTGAAATCTCATTGTCCATAAGAGCTGCATTAGCATATGAGAACATGATGTCATAGCACCTGTTAATGCCATGTATCTCTTTATGCTGAAAGTACATATATCCTGAAAACATCTCTGCAAACATACAAACTGAATGCACTTCAAAGGAAAAACCCTGTATTACAACTCAGACAGTTTGCAAATGTTATTGAAGGTAAATGTGGTATTTCACACCTTGCTACAACAAGTTTTGTTGAAGTTTAATTAATCTGACAGTCATCCTGTGGAGTCAAAGAGTGCTGACACTTGACATTCTCACATGCTAATACAACTTTCTGGGACAATACGATTTCAACAATTAAAAATGGAGACGCTAGGGTAGTTATAGGGACTGGTATGAACAGTGAAAATTAACTGAAGCAATCATATGTATCTCTCTAACGGCTACACAATAAGAGTTATCTGTTGACATATAAACAAATAAAATGTATAAGATATGAGGGTGTAGTTTTCCTTTAAACAAAAACTAAAGTTAACATTTACAAAAAAATGTGCAGAGTGTTTGGATTTGTAGGTGTAATCCTGGTAAGTCCTCCCATTTATTTGCTGAAAAGATTTTTTCTAAATTTGCTTGCTGGTTTTATGGCCCTGGGGATCTCCATATTAGTGTTATTGAAGAGGAAGAAAATCATTTTCTAACTGGCAGCTGTTTATAAAGTTCTTATTCTCAGAACTATATACATTCACCTAAATTATCCATATTTAACTGTACGTGAATAAAAGTGATATAAAAGCTGTATTTTGCATTATCTCGTTTTTATGGATAGCATTCTGTTACAGTTATCTTCATGGAACCAATAATTTGGAGTTTTAACTATGTCTTGGTTTATGCACAAAACTCTAAACAGGGTTTCCTGATAGGTCAGCAGCTCATAATTAGCATTCTGTACACAAATCATGACATAATAAAACTCCACACCAGTGATTCCATGAAAGAACTGTAACGAATGCTGCCCATAAAACACAACAATGCAAACTACAGTTTTACCTATCACTTTTATTCAGTAACAGTTAAATATGGATATTTTAGGAGAATGCATATTGTTTTTGAGAATAAGAACTTTATAAACAGTTGCCAATTAGCACAAATGTCCTGTCCCTTTAATGCTTTTCTTGTTACTACAGTGCTCCTGTCCCATGTGACAATGATGCATCCAGGACCATTAATCAACCATAGATGTTTTTCTCATGTTTACAGGGGTAGAGCTGTGATGTATTAATTCTCCTGTCTAGGGAGCTCTAATGAAGGATAAATTTACAGATAGCAAAAGGGATAATTGAGTAGGCTATTCTGTAAGGAAATGGCTAGCGTCTTAACTAATTATGGCAGTTGACGTTGGCTGATTTGTGTGCTTTGTAATGGCTGTGTGCAGTTTAATAAAATGAAAATATTTAAAACAAAACATTTACTTCTGCTGGCTAGACTAGACACAAACCTAGAAAACAAAAGTTTGGATTAGACGTTATTTAGCTGAAGCCAGAATATCGAGCGCCTAACAGTAGATTGCAGCTGCAGCAGTTATTACACTATGAATCAATGGTCCTGGAAGCACCACCACCACATAGAATAGGAGGCATTGTGGGAAAAATGAGAGCCATAACAAATGTTAACATGGAGATCCCTGGGACCCAGCAAGCAAATTAAGAAAAAACTCATTTCAGCAAATAAAGGGAATGACTTACCAGGAGTACACCTACAACTTTAGTTCCCTTTAACTCAACCATGCTTTTGCCTGAGACTATCCTCATACAGTAACTGTAAGAAAAAGGAATTTGATTCAAACTACAGTCTGCAGAATGTGAACAATTATAACATATCATAACATAACATGAGTTTTTAGAGAAAGACATTTTCAGGCCTCTGAGGTTGACAGTGTTCCTTTAAAACAAGAAACAATTCCAAATACCTGCACTCTGCAGAAAAGGAAGAACCACTGATAGCAAATGCTTTTGAATGCTTTATTAAATTTTCAGTTAGGTCAGTGTCTCCATGGACAGATAGACGCCTCCATGGAGACACTGACTAACTTTGAAAAATTTGCTGTCAGTGGTTCTTACTTTTCTGCAGAGTGCAGGTATTTGAGCTGTTTTGTGTTTTGTTGGGCTTAGCAGGCCCCATCCTGCGCCTTGCCACACCAGGTCATTGTGGTTTTGCCAGCTGGAATTTATTCCTTTAAAACAAGAATGTTTTCAGGATTTGTCTGACAGTTCAGTTATGGAAACGAGTTGTGGCACTGGGTCAGAATAGCGCAGACAATAATAGCACAGTCAAGATCTGCGCTGCAATAACTGCGTCATTTTGTTTTTTGCAGGGCATGCACCCATGCCCCACAATGTGTTGGGCTCTGCCTCCGCGTTCCTCTACTGCATGGTTTCACTCCAATGGGGAGCGGATCACTGGGAAAGTTAAACTTCATGGGGCCATGGGTACTGTTCCCACAACCCCACGTAGAAACATTCTAAGTCCCGAGTGCACAAATATGTTGGAGACCAGGATTAGAACCCTGGTCTTCAATGCCACTGACGAGCTGCTTGATGCCCCAGTACTCCTTACATTGGAAGCAGCTTGGCCAGACTCCTGGATCCTGGTGCCCTTGTGTGCCATAAGCACTATGGACAGTGACTAGGGAGCACTTATTGAAAGTGTTGTAAATCCCTCTCGCTGTCCGTGTTAGCACTACAGTGACTAGTAATTTCTTGACTTGCGCTATTCCTGAAGAGCTAATCTAACTGGTACTATGAGTTGTACTTCCAAATCTGGAAGTCACAGAATTAAAGTCAACCATGCAGTACAGTACTGTGTTTGATATGCATTTCTCCAGTAATCACAAATATATATGTCTTGAACAAAATTTCTAGAGTAACACAGTAATTTAAGGTCTGCAAGGCTTCTGGGCCCATCATGTCTACCCCCTGCTTTGTAATCAGGTAAGGGTAAGTATGCTGTTCATAAATATGCAAATGAAAGGGGTTCATTACCCACTCTACCCCTCACGGGGTATCCAGTGATTCTCTTGGTTAATGGAAATGTGTCCAGCTTACCTTGAAGGCCTGTACTGTCCCAATGTCCACTGTATCCACTAGTAGGCTGTGCAAGTTCACTATCCTCTGGGAGAGGAAGTTATTCCTAATGTTATTCTTGAATTTATGACTAGTGTTGTGCAGAATTTTCAAATTCTGGTGGAATGAAATTTCACAGAATTTTCAAAATTCTGCTGAAATGTCACAAATTTCACTAGAAATGGAATGGCAGAATTCCACAATAGAAGAATGTGGAATGCATTTTTCTGCAACATTTCCATAGAATTTTATTCTGCCGATCTCACATTTTCCATGGAACTGGTTGTGGAATGATTTTTCAAGGAAAAATGCTGTTCCACAGAATATTATTCCTCAGGTCTCAATATTTTCCATGGAAATGTTGTGGAATTAATTTTCATTGAAAGAAATGATGTTCTGTGGATCACAGCAGGCAGAATTCCACAGAAGAACCAGTGAAATTCTGTCAGAAATACCCTGTCAGAATAGTAATTTCACACTCATTTTAACAGTGGAATTCCACATTCTGCATAGCACTATTTATGATCTCTGAGCTCCAGGCTGTGTGCCTGTGTCCTGCTGGAGGATACCAGCATACTTCTCAACTGCTAGGAAATTTGCATAGCGCTATGATTTCTACACTCAAATTTACTCTTGCTTTGCACAGGTTTACTGATGTTCCTCATTATGTTAGAGCTATTTCTGGACACACAAATTATTAAATCATTTAATAAAGTTGATAGAAACTTCCTTATCACTAACTATATGGGGTCCACTATCTGTAGACATATTATTGTTTAAAATAAGAAACTGCTACACATTCTGGCCCTTTGCTATGATTTTTGAAGGCCAGTGCTATGATTTTTAATGCTAAGAGGTTGAGTGGTATGGACACCAGATCCTATTTATTTGCCTCCTTCAGCCTCCATTATGGAACTTTAAAGGTACAGGAACAGATCATTTGCACAAAAGCTTGCTGAATGCATTCACTGCTCATGTGCTAAATTTCTTACTCTCTTTTCCTTATGAGCATTGAGAATAATGAAAAAAGCCAGAAAAGGTTAATTAATGCCTCTATACCAAAATAAAAAGACCTTGGTAGCCAGTGTGGTTGTAAAGAATAAGGGTTAACTGTAAAAGTAAATTGGAAAAAAACACTAAAATGCTGTTTAGACACAGAGTAAAATTATTTGTTGTTGCTACCATTCAAACTCTGTACTTGAGCAGCTGACATCAGTATCACAGACCCCATTACTTCCTCTGTGCATCATACTTAATTTTGCAGTGCCTCAAATTGCACTAATATGCTTCTTAATACAGTACCTGCTTGCCATTTGCTGGACATGGAAATCAGCCAGTACAATGTCTTTGTTGTTCATGCTCCAAATGGTTGTCCATGTTCTAAATAAGAAATAATATATGGGTGACCACATGCAACAATCTTGTGTTTCCATCGAGGGGTAGAGATAACAGCATAGAGAGTAAAGCTCAAGAGGTCCATGCTGTTATTTCATCTCCGATTAGTGAAAGGAGAAAGTCCAGAGGGATAGTGAAAGATCAAAGGGGATAAGGGAGTGTATGGAGCAGGACCAAGGAAAAGCATCTATCCTAAATAGATACTTCTGCTCAGTATTTACTCAAAGAAGGTAGGGCAGGGCCACAGCTCTGCATCATATGCGCAGAGGAGGGTTGTGCACAAGTCCCTTCACAAAAGAAAGGGTCCTGCAAGAGCTCGGTAAGCTCAGGGTGGACAAGGCAATGGGACCTGATGGCATACATCCAGGGTACTAAAGGAGCTAAGGGTGGAACTAGCAAAGCCATTAGCAGAACTGTTTGTGAGTCTCTGAGCACAGGAGGTCCCAGAAAACTGGAAAAGGGCTCATGTGATCCAGCTCCACAAGAGTGGCAGCATGGAGGAGGCAAGGAACTACAGACCAGTCAGTCTTATCTCAGTAGTCCCTCCGCCCTCTGTCACTAAGTCTACCAAAATTGGTCCCTTTAAAGCCGCTCTCCATAACCACCTCTTTGGCGCCAGCTGTAATTGCCCTTAATCAACCTAATGTTGGGGTTCCTCCTATTTCTGGCCCAAAGCCTTGACAATATCCATTGGACTGCTTCTCCCCCTTTTTTCTTTTTCTCACCACTGTCACCCTCCCCACCCTTCCACATAGGTATTTCCCGGTATGACCAGGATTGTGACTTCTACTATTGTTATACTTTATACGATTGCTATTTACTGCATGTAACTTTATTCCATAAACCACTGTTATATTGTGTTCTTTTGTTATCTGTATTGCACCTGTATGTTGCCACTGTTGTATCTCACACAGTAACCATGTCTACCCTCCTCGATGAGGTGCCTTTGCAAATGAGTCCCTGACTCAAAGGCTGTAAATCCGACTTTCAAAAATAAATAAAAATAAAGTATTGGGCAAGATTATGGAGGCATTCCTTAAGGAAAGAATAGTACAACACATGGAATCCATAGGAGCAAAGTTCAAGACAGCATGGGTTTACAACAGGAAGGTCCTGTCAAACTAATCTCATAGATTTCTTTGACTGGCAACCAGAGTGGTGGACCAAGGGGTGTAGTTGATGTCACCTACCTTGACTTCAGCAAAGTTTTCGATACTGTTCACATAGAAGATTGATTAATAAGCTGGGTAGGCTTGGGGTGGGTCAGAAGTTGATCAACTGGGTGGCAAACTGGCTGGTGGGCAGAAAACAGAGTGGTGGTAAACAGTATACAGTCAGGAGAGATGCAAGTCACAAGTAGGGTACCTCAAGGATCAGTCCTAGGGCCAGTCTTCTTCAATAAATTCATCAGTGACATTGCAGATGGACTGGAGGGTAAGGTTTGCCTGTTTGTAGATGACACTGAGATCTGCAGCAGAGTAGATGATTCAGATGGGGTGGGCAGAATGAGAAGAGATCTGGAAAAACTGGCAAAATGGTCAGAAGAAGTGGCACGGGGTTTAAGCTAAAGAAGTGCAAGATCAGGCACATAGGAAACCAAAACCCTGAAGCTACCTATGGGTTGGGAGGGAGTTGCTGGCAATCACAAGGGAAGAAAGAGACTTGGACATCATAGAAACATAGAAGTTGATGGCAGATAAGGACCATAAGGCTCATCAAGTCTGCCCATTTCTTTTCTACCTTATGAATGTGCCATAGGCCTTTACTCTGTCAATGGCCTATCTATTTATACTCATCTGTATTGCTCCCTTATACCTATCCCATGCCTGTTTGAAGCCCTGCTCTGTATCATCACAGATATGACCTGAAATCATCAAGCAGACCACTAAAGCAGTAGTAAGGCTGGAGGGATGTTGGGGTGTATTAGTAGGGTATCACAAATTGTAAGAGGAGGTAATAATTGCTCTTACAAGACACTGGTTAGGCCCCATCTGAGTACAGCATGCAGTGCTGGAGGCTGCACCTGCACAAGGACATTAACAAAATGGAGGCAGTCCAGAGAAGGGCAGCCTAAATGGTGCAGGGACTGCATTAGAAAACATATGAGGACAGATTAACGGAGCTTAATATGTATACCCTAGAGAAAAGGAGGGAGAGAGGTGATATAATCAGCAAGCAATAGCACACAATGAGGTGTGGTTTATCGCCTGATAAGAACACATGCGTATAACCACACCCTGAGTGTGTTATTGCGCTTATAAAATGGGCAGTTAAGTAAGTACTTAAGAATAAAAAAAATACAAAAAGAAATGCAAAACATTTAAAAAGTGAGGTGTAATAGTGAAACAGTAAAAATAGTCCTCTGTTGATTGTGATGGGCAGTACAGGGTGATATATATATATATATACACACACACACACACACACACACACACACAGTATATGCTTTTTCTATTTTTATTTTAATTGTGCTTTGAAAGAGGCAATGGAGGAACAGTTCATTGGGTTTGGTGAGCCAGTGGAAATGCAAGTAAATGTTTTCGAGAGAGTCGGAGTGAGCGTGTCTTTCAGGAGCAAGAGCAGGTTAACTACTCAGTGTGCCGTAATGCTGAAACTGGCCGGAATGTTAGGAAAAAAAAAAATCACAAGCCAGTAGAGGAGTGGGTCTGTTTAGCCACTGCAGGACTAAGTAACTGCCCTGGAAGTATTTTGTGAGAGGAGCGGGAGGCGGCGTGTCCCTCACAAGGTGCCATATTTAGGGCTTTCCTGGTAGCACATTCTTGATTGTGGTTTTGGCTGCTCAGTACAGCCTGGTATATGTGTTGTATTTTCTTTTGTGAACAGTTCTTACAATTATATGACCTGAGGAGCCAGAGGAATGTTGAAGATTTCAAAGGTCCGTCTGTACTGATGGCATGCGGTGAATATTCATCGCAGTTTTCGGGTTGCTGTGAACTAAAACAGTACAGGTCAGAGTTTCTTTTAGAGTTTTTTTTATTTTAGCTACCTTATTATGGTGTACACTTTCTCTTCCTGTTTGAATAGAGACAGGCTATGTGTAGCTGTCCGTGCAGACTACTGATTTCCGCTGCCGCTTGCTGAGCTGTGCCAGGCTGTGTTTTGTTTCTGCTTGCACAGCTCAGTGATTCATGTTGTCAAGGGGAAGACTGGCAGATGTTAGTGCCAGTTGGCTAAAATATCATGGATTAAGGACACGGCTGGGAAGCTGAAACAGCCAATCAGTGGTTTAGATATTTTAGCCCATTTTATTAAAACATTTAAACATCTTAAGGGCATTAACAGGGTGAGTAATCCGGCACTTAGTTACGCTTAGCTCCCAAGTTAGGGGGCACCAGCACTTGTACCCTCCTTCTAATTCTCTCTCTCCCCCTCCCCAATACTACAACTGAATATATGCCAGCCTACACACAGAAGCATGTGTATGGGCCCTAACAAGCCAGTAAGTGCTGAGGAGTTACTTTTGACTACCTATCCTGCATCCTTCTTAATCCTGACCTTCTTTTATCTATGTAGTTCCAGAATCTTCTGACCGTACATTTCTGTATCCATACAATGGTTTTGTGCAGCCCCTTCTCTATCTCTCCTCATCCCTCTCTTCCTTACCATCTCTCTCTCTCTCTCTCTCTCCCTCTCACCTTTTCTACCTTGGCCTGGTTTATAACACACATGCTAATTTTTTTGTCTCTTTCAAACTGCTTGTAATATTGTCATCTGCTATATTATGACCTGTCTGATATTCCACGTGTACTTTTGTGCTTTGTTTACCCTTGCCTGTAGCCTGTTCGATGTCCAGGACCACCTTGAAAATGAGCTTGCTCAATGGTGTCTATGCTGGTTAAATAAAGTTTGATTGATTGACTGATTAACAAGGTGAAAGAGTCTAACATGTTTCAATATAAGAAAAATAGCAGGACAAGAGGACACAGAATGAGATTAGAGGGAGGCCAATTAAGTGGTAATGTGAGGAAGTTCCTTTTCACAGAAAAGGTGGTGGGTGGATGCATGGAATGGCCTACCTCAGGAAGTGGTGGATATGAATACAGTGCAGGGCTTCAAACAGGCATTGGATAGGCATAAGGGAGCAATACAGATGAGTATGAATTGATAGGCCATTGACAGAGCAAAGGCCTATGGCACATTCAAAAAGGTAGAAAAATGGGCAGACTGGATGGGCCTTGTGGTCCTTATTGCTGTCAACTTCTATGTTTCGAGATGGAAACACAAGGCAGATTAGTACAGTCACCCATATTTTATTTTTATAGTATATGGTTCTGTTTGTTGAGGAAAGTAGTGAACAGGAGCTGCAAGCAGTGCTGAGCACGGTATGAGTGAGAGAGAGTGCTCAGTGAAGAAGAAAGCAAGCTGGCAGTCAGGGTTTTATGCACTGTCCATTTGTTCTCCTGCTCTAAATGGATTGTTCTCTCTCTCAACAATTGTTTGAGAACATGAACACCAACAGTTTTTTCTTTATTTGTGGAGTTTTATTGAATCGGAGTTATGGTATTGTACTGATAAGGCCTCTGTGGTTAAGTAGAGAACTGATGGGAAAACAGTGTGAGACAGGGGTTGGAGACAGCATGTTGGCACAGCACAGGTGAATTGGTAATGACAGAATGTGCATAAAAACTTTAGAAACATCCATAACAACCTTTGAGTCATCCATAACAACCTTAAAACCATCTGTAACAACTTTTTGACAGTCACCGATTTCTAAGCCCTAAGCAAATACTATAGTGTTGTTTTGCATGCTCCAAATGAAACAAAAACAACAGTGTCTATTCACAATTTCACACAGCAAGTTACAGCAACTCTGTCAGATGGCTGCACTGCAGTAAGTGAGAGCTTTTAAAATGATTGATGATATACTATAAATAATAAAACCTGGACAAACATACACAACACAGTGTGTTTCCATAAGAGGCTTAAAGGTCATTACAGACCTCTCAAGGTTACCTGTTGAAGTCCTTTGATGTCCTCTCAACCAAATAATGGAAACACAGTCTTGTTGTATATAGTTGTCCATACTCTATTCTATACATACTGCAGCGAATGTTTAAGAAAAATTAGTTTGTGAAATCTCATTGCTGATATTCAGACGATTGCTAATAATATACTTATTAGTGAGCATTTTTAATGCTTGGATAACTGGTTTTAAAACTGCATTAAACAGCCAGATCTAATTATGCATTATGACTGAGCAGTTGTAATCACTCCCTGTCAGTCAAGCCTACTCTGTGACTGCCACAATAATTAAAAATACGCACTAGTAATTATAAAAACAAGACATGGGTGAGTGTGTGTACACCAGAATTTAACATGTAGCCTTGGTTTAGGATGCTTTTATAAAGTTAAGTTGAGTAGTACTGCCATTTGGTTTATATTTATTAAGATTATGTCTAACTGTATTTTAATAATTGATGTTTGTGTTTTAGCCTTTTTAGTGTGGAAAGTGCTTTCATCAATGGGATTGCACTGATAAATAAAACTTTGATTGATAAACCCCTAGAGCTTCACTTCCAGGGTTTATGTATCACACACCTCAGGTGTCTGTTAAATTCTGGTTACACACACGTGTGTAAGTACTACCTACTTACGTACACACGCATACGTCTTGGCGTGCTTACACACACATTATTTTCTATCTTATATTTTTTTTTATTTCATTTTCTTATCAATGGCTTTCCAGTGCAAAAATATCCCAGTGAAAAATACTTTCTTTATCTTGAGAAACTACACCAAGCCTGGGATTCATCTGGTTATTGTTAATATCTAAAACCTATATTTGTTTAAAGAGAAAAAGAAATTATTTTTAATTTGCAGCTGTTTGTAACTTTCCTAGTTTTATAAATGATATTCAGACTATCAAATGACCCATATTTACCTGTTCCTGAAAATGTTTATGTGAAAAACTGTATTTTGGTACATTTGTTTTCACGAGCAACATTCTATGCAGTTCTCAGTCACACTTTGTGCAAAGCTCTGAGCAGAGTCCTGATAGGCCAATGATTTACATGTAGCATTTAGTACACAAACTATGACTTTATGAAAACCCCAGACTAGTGGTTGCATGAAGAGAACTGCAAAACATGTTGACCATGAAAAGAAACCAAACAAGTCACCTCAAACATGCGAAATCTTGAAGAAACCACATCCCAGGACCCCAAAGTCATAGCAAACACCTTTAATAAGGCATTTACTGACTTCAGTGGTGTACTTTCCCCTGATTTCCTAGACCCCCCAAGTGGCATCAATCTAAATAACAGGCAGACTAACCATACTGGCACTGCTTCACCTTTCTATTTCAAAATGATCTCTAAAGCCAAAGACAAAAATACATTTTACATGTTTTAGGAAAAACCAGAATGAGTGGTGACACACTTGGTCTCAAGTTCATTGCTCTCACACTTGATGAGTTACTGTCACCTCTTGCCAGAATATGAATCTCTCACTTATAACTGGTAAATTTCCACAGCTTTGGAAAGCTGCAGTGGTCTAGTCACCCTGTTTATAAAAGTGGTGACAGTGCTAGTCACAACTACCACCATCCGATCTCCATACTCCCACCCCCATCCTCAAAACCACTGGAGCATATTGTCTATGACCAGCTTGTTGACTACCTCAACAAATAGCAGTTGCAATGCCCAGAACAGCATGGTTTCAGGAAACAACATAGTACTACCACAGCCCTGGTGGAATTCACAGGCTACATTCATGCTGCACTTGATCGGGGCTTATGGTGGAGCAACCTACATAGACCTCACAGGCCTTCAACACAGTCTGTCATGAACTGCTGCTGAGCCAATTAACCTGCACTGGTTATCACCTAAATCAGTGTGGTGGTTCCAGAGCTACCTGTCTGGGAGAACACAAGTAAAATCATTGATAACCTCTCTGAACATCTAAATGTCAACACAGGGTCCCCAAGGTTCAATCTTGGGCACCCTGCTCTTTACCCTGTTCCAAAACCACCTCCTCTATCATGCCAGAATAAGGTCCTACTGTACGCTGATGATGCGGTACTCTACACCGTCCACACAGATCCAGAAGCACTGGAAAAGTGAATGCAGGTTAGTTAGTTAGTTGGTTGTTTATTTGTTCGACTATAAGCCTTTGCAAAGTTACAAAAGAACATAAGAATACAGTACATAGAATTTTAAAACAGCACACTAATACATTAAAATGCTTCCAGAGACTCCTTATTATTTTAAATTTCACATAAGGCAGACATTATTACAAATATTAAGAACATTGAAAATATATTATAAGTATTTCATGTAAAAAATCCTTAAAAACTAAATAATCATGTCTGTAAATATACGACAATACATAGTAGAACTAACAGTTTCCAGAAGCTCAGGAAATCAAACCTGAATTAAAATATCTGGCCTTCAAATGATTAAATTTCTATACAACTTATCCAACAAATCTTCAATTAATCATTCCAATCTTGTTGAAGGCTACAAAAATTATCCAATTATTCAAAATTAGATAGTAATTCAAGGATTGTTAGTTCCCAGGCTGAGCCCACTTAGATGTATTAGGAAAAGTTAGACAAAATAAAATGCCATTGTTCAGAGATGGCCCAGACCTACCCATATCTATCAGGCAACAAAAACTCTTCTTCATCTCTCCAAGAGTCCCTGCTGTAACACGTCCTGTGCCCTTCATTAGGGTTCTGCCAAACATAGAGTCAGCCTAAAAGGGTAAAGCACCAAACCCACTTGAGCTTTACATGAAAGTGGCAAATAGGGGCAAAGCACTGTACTTGAAATCCTTAAGTCTAGATATGCTTTCCATGAGGCTAAACAGCCATCTGGGCCCTTAACAGTCCCCATCACCAGTAAATTGCAAGGGGGGAATTACATGAGTACTAACCTGCCCTTTAAATGCCAGTAAAGCATTAGGTCCTGACCCAGTTTTGCACACCTGTATCACATGCTGCCTGGGAGTACTCCTGAGGAACAGTACTTTTGTTGTTGTTGTTGTTTAACCAGGAGTAGCACACTAAGCTGAAAGTTTTTTACAGGTGTGACTTGGGAGCCAGGAAGTTAAATGTCTTGCTCAGGGTCACACAGTATGCAAGTGGAAGCTGTGGGATTCAAACCAGGTCTGGTCTGCTGGATGTCACCAGATTTGCAGCTCACAGCCTTAAACCACTGCACTATACTGCCTCCTTAAGCTATTTCTAAGCTATTGGTCTCTAATTATTAACAGATTAATCCCAGGAACCTTCCTTTCTTAATAGGCTTAACCCAAAATTCCATCATTAATTTCCAGACAATTTTGAGGCTCTCATTTCAGTCTCACTTATACCTGAAGGCAATCCAGTATTATTCAATGCATGGTTATGAACAGTAAAAGAGCAATGCTATAGCAATTATAATCAGTCAAATGTATATCTAAATACTTTGCAAACCAAAACAACCATTTCTAAAAATAGGTGTGGTGTATCCATAATATAAAATATAATAAAAGGAGAACACAACATATCCCAGCAATAAGGGTTTGAAACTCCAGTTGGCCCCAAAAGTCCAAAGCCAGTATTACCAGCCTTTATAATAGTTCATTTAACTGTTGCACCACAATAAATATTTTGCTTTGATTATCTCCAGATGTTCCAAGCCATAACCTCTGCCTAGGTTAGAAATGAATTTGGCTCCAAGAAGGAGTCCTATAAATTAATTCAGAGATTTTGCTTCACAGAAATAACTTAATAAATCAAAAGATTAGGCTTTAAAAAGAAGTCCCCATCAAGTGAAGTCCAAAACTTTGGAAACCATACAGAGCACTGCCATCTCCTTGCCAAAGTGTTCAAACCAGTAATTTTGGTTTGTTACATACACAGGGTATTAGGTCACCAACTAAGCGGGGAAAAAGAAGTACCTCTTGAGGATTTACTCCTCGTCCAGTGTCCTCTAATGATTGTCATAACAGCTTTAAAGGTTGTAATAGAGGACCTTGGAGATAGAACATGATCAAACTTAATTCTCCTCTCTTAATCCGGGGAACCAGGAATCCAGTTCTCCCAACATTTCCCCACAACTCTTATTTGCCTTCCCAGTCTCTCTGGGTATGTGATTTCTCCTCTGGTTCTTCTTTCAGCAAGTAGTGGTGAGCATCTGAAGGTAAAAAGTAAAAGAAAAGCTCCACTGAGCGCAGTAAATTTTATCCAGCTGAAGTATCAAGACCCCCCAAGTCCCAGGCAATGATGGCATACCTTTTTTAAATCTATTTGTAAGTATCAACCCATACTGGTAACACAAACTCCTTCCTTATCAATTTTGCTTCAATTTCACCTTTATTTCACTTCAAGTTCACCGGCTGTCTCACAAGGAGAATGCCAACCTAGCCAGCTCAAAGAGTTTTTCTGACTCCTTTTTTAAAATTTTTATGAAGGGAGTCTTCAACCTGCTACCGCTGTGGATACAGTTAACTTTAGACAAAAATTAGATAGCTGCCACAAGCATATGCCTGTGATGTTGCACTAGTCAGAGGTGCTTCATCGGCAGTTATAAGTGCTATTTACACATCTCCAACCACAGTAAAAATAACAGTGCAATGGTGTATAGCGCAACAACATCCATCCAAAGGCAGTGAAACTGACAAAACTCACATTCTATTTTAGGTAAACTATGAGCAAATCAAGTTACCTTAAGGGTAAAATACCAAAAACATCCGGAGAAACAGAGCCTGGTGGGGAGCGAGAAGCGTCACGACCATCTTGCCACTCCACCTCCCCGAACACAGAGGCAAATGCAGGTTAATTTCTCTTTAGCTGAGGCCCGGTTTCTTGATTCAAAGTTCTTGCTTAATTATAAGAAGACCAAGGCAATGCTGTTTGCCTCTCTCACAACCGGCAGAGATCCTATCTATTAAAAATAGTAAACAACCAAAACGCCTCACTAGAAATGGTCCAAAGTTTTAAATATCTTGGTGTCACTCTAGACTGTTCCCTCACATTTCCACAGCACACTGACCTTGTAGCCAAGGATGCAAATGTCAAAATTGGACAACTATTTAGGCATAAACATTGCTTAACTGATGAGGCATTAAAACTCTCTGTGTGCAGCTCGGTTATCCATGATTGACTATGAGCTTGCAGTCTATAGTGTGGCAACTGACACAGCTCTAAAGAGAATAAAGCTGGCCCTAAACAAAGCCTGTAGACATGTCCTAGATGCACCATGCACCATGCCTTAAACATACCTGCAATCCCTATTCCTAGTCTGGGTGGTTAAATCTGCACTGCAGAACTCAATACAGGTCTGCCTGCTGGGTAAAAAGTCCACCCTAGGTTTAACACCACTTGATGTTCAGAGTCTCCTCTGCCTTACCAACAAGGCTACTGTTACCAGAGGGGACTAATAGCCAGCCACTAAATGTCCCTTTCCACTGCACCACCCAGAGTCAGCAGTCTTTTGAGTACCAGCACCCGCTTGCTCCAACTAGCTACATTATGACCTGCCAGCAGAATCTAAACAATCTTCTCTATCCAACTACCTTGTTATTTTCCTTCTCCTCTACCGTCCCTCTGCCTTCATCCTGTTTCATTTCTCATCCGTTTCCCCCTCCCCCACCTAATCTGCTTCCCCTCCCTCTCCATATCGTCCCTACCCAAAACCCCACGGAAGTTTCCCCTTCTAGCAAATCAATGACAAGGCCCTATGTCAATCCATAGGAGCACAGGATCCAAGACAGCATGGGTTTACAAAAGGAAGGTCCTGTCAAACTAATCTCATAGATTTCTTTAACTGGGTAACCAGAGTGGTGGACCAAGGGGAGCAGTTGATTTCACCTACCTTGACTTCAGCAAAGCTTTTGACACTGTTCCACATAGAAGATTGATAAATAAGCTGGGTAGCTCAGGGTGGGTCAGAAGTTGGTCAACTGGGTGGAAAACTGGTTGACGGGCAGAAAACAGAGAGTGGTGGTAAATGGTATACAGTCAGAAGAGATGCAAGTCACAAGTAGGGTACCTCAGGGATCAGTCCTGGGGCCAGTCCTCTTCAACATCTTCATTAGTGACCTTGCAGATGGACTAGAGGGTAAGGCTTGTCTGTTTGCAGATGACACCAAGATCTACAACAGAGTAGATGATCCAGATGGGGTGGGCAGAATGAGAAGAGATCTGGATAAACTAGCAAAATGGTCAGAAGAGTGGCAACTGGGATTTAATACAAAGAGTGCAAGATCATGCACATAGGAAGAGAAACCCTGAAGCCACCTATAGGCTGGGAGGAGTTGCTAGCAGTCACAAAGGAAGAAAGAGACTTGGGCATCATCATCACTGATGACCTGAAATCATCAAGCAGTCCTCTAAAACAGTAGGTAAGGCTTGGGGTGTTAGAATGTATTAGTAGGGGTATCACAAGTCGTAAGAGGAGAGTAATAATCCCTCTTTACAAGACACTAGTTAGGCCCCATCTGAGTACTGCATGCAGTATTGGAGGCCACACCTTCACAAGGACATTAACCAAATTGAGGCAGTCCAGAGAAGGGCAACCAAAATGGTGCAGGGACTGCATCAGAAGACATATCGGACAGATTAACAGAGCTCAATATGTATACCCTTGAGCAAAGGAGAGAGAGGTGATATGATCGAGGCATTCAAACACCTTAAGGGCATTAACAAGGTGAAAGAGTCTAACATGTTTAAATATAAGAAAAATAGCAGGACAAGAGGACACAGCATGAGATTAGAGGGAGGCCGATTAAGGAGGAATGTGAGGAAATTCTTTTCACAGAAAGGGTGGTGGATGCATGGAATGGCCTACCTCAAGAAGTGGTGACTATGAATACAGTGCAGGGCTTCAAACAGGCATGGGATAGGCATAAGGGAGCAATACAAATGAGTATGAATAGATAGGCCACTGACAGAGCAAAGGCCGATGGCACATTTATAAGGTAGAAAATGAAATGGGCAGACTGGATGGGCCTTGCGGTCCTTATGTGCCAATCAACTTCTATGTTTCTATGTCTGCCTTGTTTTCTCCACCTATTCTCTCCTCATACCTTCCTCACCCTCAACACTCTCTCAGCACCCAGCCTCTGTTGCTACTAGTTTCTCTCTCCATAGTAAGCTACCTTTCCATTTTGTTTACCCTTGCAACGTCCTTATTGCTTAATGTGATTGGATTTTGTAATTTTAGTTATAAAAATGTTAAACACTATTTATGTATCCAATGTAATTTTGTAATTACTGTCTACATTGTTTTGCTGTATTTGTGTTGTTTGCAGTTGATGTGGAACCTCTGTAAATGAGTTTATTGCTCAAAGGTATTAATCTGAGAACCGAATAAATAAATAAAACAATACAAAGAATTGTTTCGCATCATCTTTTAGTCAGGTACTATTAAAGCTGGGTCCTTTGAGGTGACTATCATTTCTGAAAAAGGAATATTACAAACAGCCGCTAATTACCAAAAATGTATTCCCTCCTTTGAGTAATAAGGGTTAAGAAGGGGATAAAACCTTTTATAGGTACATCAGGAGTGTAGAAAGACAAAAGGAGGGATAGTGAGGCTGAATAGATTGGACAGTGGGTGGGCAGAGAGGGCCAGTGAAAAGCAGGGATACTGAATAAATATTTTGGCTCAGTATTCACAAAAGAGGAGATGGGAGAGGTGCCTAATCCAAGTAACAGAAGCACTCTGATGGGGGTCAACCCAGTCCTTTCACAGAAGAAAGGGTTCTGAAAGAACTCCTAAAACTGAAGGTGAACAAAGCAATGGGGCCTGATGGAATTCAGTCCAGAATTCTAAAATAATTAAGGGAGAACTAGTGAAACCACTGACAACCCTTTTAACGAATCATAGGAGGGTGGTGTGGTACCTGAGGACTGGAGGAAGGTGGATGTGATTCCCCTTCACAAAACTGGGACCAAGTCAGAGGCAGGAAACTACAGACCTGTTAGGTTGACCTCTGTGGTAAAGAAAGTGATGGAATCACTTCGAAGGAAAGAATTGTTGAGTACCTAGAGGCGGTTGGGCACAGGACCCAAGGCAGCATGGGATCAGCAGGGAAGGTCATATCAGACAAATCTAATTGATTTATTTGACTGGGTGACCAAAGTAGTAGACCAGAGAGGGGCTGGACATGGTCTACCTAGACTTTAGCAAGGCATTTGACACAGTCTCACACAGAAGATTAATAGTCAAATTAACCAGCCTGGGAGGGGTCCCAGGGTGATAGCCTAGGTAAAACATTGGCTGGACAAAAGGACACAGAAGGTAATTGTAAATGGAGTCCACTCTGAAGAAAGAGGGTTACTAGTGGGGTACCACAGGGTTCAGTACTGGGTCCAGTCCTTTTAATGTCTTTATAAGTGACATTGCAGAGGGACTGGAAGGAAAATATGCCTCTTTGCAGATGACACAAAGATCTGCAACAAGGTTGATACACAAGGAGGCATGGAAAGGATGAGAAGGGACTTGGCAAGGTTGGAGGAATGGTCAGAAGTATGGCAGCTTATATTCAATGCAAAGAAGTGTGAAATAATGCACCTAGGAAACAAAACCCAGGTGAAGATTACACAATGCGGGGGGAGTATAACAACAAAATGGAAAGGGACCTGTGGTAATCATATCAGATGACTTTAAGGTTAGGAAGCAATGTGAGAAGGCAGTGGGAGGGCCAGGAGGATACTGGGATGTATAGGGAGAGGTAGCACCTGCAGAAAACAGGAAGTTGTTATCCTCTGTACGGACAGTTGGTGAGACCCCATCTGGAGTACTGCGTCCAGTTCTGGAGACCCCATCTCAGCAAGGACATAGACAGGATAGAGGCAGTCCAGAGGAGGGCAACTAAAATGGTGCAGGGTCTGCAAGTGAAGCCATATGAGAGAGAGACTAAAGGAGCTTAATATGTATATCCTTGAGGAAAGGAGGAGAAGGGGACATGATAGAAACTTTTAAGTACCTCAGTGGAATCAACAAAGTCCAAGAGGGTAGCATCTTTCAGAAAAGAGATGTGCAAGAACAAGGGACACAATTTGAAGATGGGCGGGGTGTCTACGGGCAATGTGAGGAAGTATTTTTCACAGAGAGGGTGATGGACGCATGGAACAGTCTTCCTGAGAAGGTTGTGGGGTTTAAAACTGTCTGAATTCAAGAATACATGGGACGGACATAAGGCAATTTTTGTGGGGGTGGGAAGAAATAGGTTGTTGATTAACCAGGATTTGCAGCTTATCCATTAGGTAGGGAAATGGGCAGACTAGGTGGGCCAAGTGGTCCTTATCTGCTGTCAAAGTCTATGTTTCTATGTTTCTAAGTCACAGAAGAGTGTGTAATGCTGGGATAATGTCATGCATCATGTCCACTGTGAGTTACAGTGAGCAGCTATGTCCTTTCATTCACCCAAGAAGTGATATTAACCAGCATAGTGCACCTGGAGTGTTAACTGTAAATATAAAATGTATGCTGTAGGCCAGCCTGTCGGTGCAGTGGTTGGATTTCCACTTTTGACGCCAGTGACCCGGAGTTCGGGAGCGAGCTTGGCTCGCTGGAGGGCCGGCCAGGGGAGGCAGCAGGCATCCCACGACTGCTTGCTACCTTCAGGGAAGGAAGGTGCTGCAACTCGGTGTTGAAGCGACCACTGGTGGAGGCAGGGTAGAGCAACATGTCAGGGTCATTTGGTATGTTGTGTGATGAGCCGTCGGCTCTTGCCTTGGCGTCTAGACGTCACGTACCTTAAGAAAGCCAGGAAAATCACTCACTGGCTGCCGGATGATGGCTCTCTGTTCTCTGAGGGCCTCCAGCAGCTTCCAGGGCCTCCTGCTCCTTGGCAGCATCCCTGGGCCCTAGAGAGTATGTGCTGGGATCATGCCTCTCCCCTGGTGCCTTCCCCTCAGAGGAGGGGACCCACCAGCCGTGATACGCTGGGATGTCCGGGGTTGGCTGCACACGAGGATCAGTAGGGGCTGGGGAACTTGTAGAGCCGAAGGAGTGGTGACCAGCTGCACAGGGTGGAAAATAGATTACAACACAAAAAAAAAGTATGCTGTAGAATAAAAAATAGAGTTTTTATGTAGGGCTTTTCTTAGATCGGTTTCGGTCAATAATGTTCTTTTTTGCTTACTATGCTTTTTCTTCTGACTGCTCCCCTTCAGCCACCCTACCAATGCCGCCAGACCGGGACCTTCCCCAAGTGCAGTGCCACCTGATTTTCCCCAGGGAGGAGCCACGGGCCCCAGTAGGCCAGAGAATTCTACAATGGATGGGCTGTGGGTAGTACCGGATCCGCGATGGGTGGGAGGCATCCTGTGGCATGCCAGAGACTATTTTTCTTGTTTGTTTCTTGTTTTCATAGGGGCATGTCAAAGTGGATGCTGTAATGTAACCATGACATGTGTCGACACTGCCCCCCAAGGAAGCAACGCTCTCAGGTGGTCGGTAATGGTGCATCCCATCGTCACCCAGGAGCACCTAACCAGAGGCACTCAGCCCTCCTCCCCTCGAGGGGGACGAGTGTGCAATGGCCACTCAATTCATCCCGTCCCAGCAGTCCTTGGGCATCCTAAGTCCATTCCTGAACCTGGTCGCCCATGTCACAGTGGTAAATCTTTCCACTGTGGCAGCAAGCTGGCCTAGTCAGTAATGTTCTACTGACAGCACTGCTAGAACTGCTCCATCTTTCAGAATTCTTTCTATACACTTTGTATATCATACCAGTCATCATGCAGTAACCAATGCAAGGGATGGTATTTATTTGCTACCAGTCAATAGATAGTAATGTACACAAGGCCTGATACTTATTAGTTACCAATTATTAGGCAGTAATATACACAAGGCCTGGTATGTAGTTGTTACAATGGGCAGACTAGATGGGCCAAGCGGTCCTTATCTCGTCAAAGTCTATGTTTCTATGTTACCAATCATTATGCAGTAACCTAAGCAAGGCATCATATTTATTTGTTACTAATCATCAGGCAGTAACATGCACAAGGCCTGTTTTTATTTTTACCAATCATCAGGCTGTAATGTACACAAGTCCAGATACTTATTCAGTGCCAATCATTATGCAGTAAAATACACAAGGTCTGGAATGTATGTGTCATCAATCATTATACAGTAACATACAGTGCATAATATGTGGTATTTATTTGTTACCAATCATTGTGCAGTAACATACGTAAGGCGGGTATTTATTTGATAATGATCATTATGCAGTAATGTACACAATGCCTGATATTTACTTGTTAACAATCATTAGAATAATGTACATGGTTCCACCATGTCGCAGCAAGAAAAAACGCAACAGTCATTAGGACGCCAGCACAATACTGACAGCAAACATTACACCAGGCAGTTGAGCTGCCCAACCATCATCACACCCAATGCCACAGGGCATGTTCTAGCTTTGCACCTCGCACCTCTGTACCTTACTATAATCACCTTAAGGGTGGCAGAGTATGGGGAAAGGGTGTAACACCTGGACAGCACTATCCCTGCTGGGTACCACAAAGCCAGTTCACCAGCATGACAGGCAAACTGGTTGTGTCACCCTAATTGAAGCACCCTAATTGTGTCACCCACATAATGGTATACGAATGTACACAAGGTCTGGTATTCATTCAATACCAGTCATTATTCAGTAATGTACACAATGCCTGGTGTTTATTTTGTGACAATCATTATGTAGCAATGTACACAAAGCCTGGTATTTATTATATATATATATATATATATATATATATATATATATATTTTATCATCTTATTTTATTCGCCTGCTGTGACGACTACCGGCGGTGGCATCCAGTCGCCATCCCTACCCGCCAGGAGAGCACCAGGCTCACTCACATGATGAGGGATCTGGCACAGCCATCACCGGTCCACTGGAGGGTCTCCCCATACCCCATCAAGCCAGGCTGGCCCTGGACCCCCAGTGCAATTCCACGTGAGTCCTCCCGGCGAGGCAGGGTGCGCTATCAAACTGGCAGCCATTTTCCACTTTTCTCCCCATTGAGACTGCAGACATGCAATGACATCTGCGCACATACATGCTGACATCCGCTGCAGTCCCTCTTCCAGTCACACCATCGCATGTGGTACCTTCAGGCATCCCTGGGGTCGCCACAGTGTGGTGTAGTTCCCCAGCCTACTCCAGGACTTGGAGAGCTGTCTCCTGACACTCAAACCTAGCCCTTCCCTGCTGACCTCTGACAACCTGAGCTCATTCCCGAACCCAGGTCGCCGCACAGCGCAGGTGTGGCATCCAGCGCCTCAACCCTCAGTGCCACCGGGCTGACTGCCTGGTATTTATTTTGTGCCTGTAATAATGTACACAAGTCCTAGTATTTGTTATCAGTTGTTATGCAGTAATGTACACTAGGCCTGGTATTTATTTGTTCCAATCATTATACAATAACGTATACAAGATCTGGTATTTATTTGATACCAATCATTATTAAGCAGTAACGTAAAGAAGGCCTTTTATTTATTTGATACCTATCATTAAGCAGTAACTACTCAAGGTCTGGTATTTAATTGATACCAATCATTGGGCTCTACTTCATGAACGGTTTGGAGTGGCTATTGCTGTGTAACCCTGGCACATAATCCATCCTGGACCAGTCCACACCCACTGCACCTCCTGCATGGCATTTATGGTGCCACTACGCCTCCCTACAGACCTGAACCCCAGCCGAATGCACAGCTTGATGCAGGGGCAGGTTGGGGGACGGTGTGGGGAGGTGTCTGCACTCCATACCATTCTGGAAGGTGCAGAGGGCATTGTGCAGGGGGCAGTGGCTATGCCTTTGAAGGCAGCCATAACTGATACGCCCCCGTATGCCAGCACATATCACAGTGGATATAGCAGGGGTCACTGGACCCCACACTGAGGCTGCACCAGCCATCAGGGCACACTGGGTGGGCCAGGAGCAGACTTCTGAGGACACTCCACCCCATGCTGTCGGTGTGATGTCGCTGGCCACCAACATGGCACCCCACGGGTGCAGGAGATCCACCGAGGGACCTGGGTCTGGCAGCTGACTGACTGCTTGCTCAATTTCACAACTCCACACGGACCAGCCCTGCAAACCTGCACACCAGAGGGGGAGGACGGGACAGGAGCTATGCATTGGACAGTGTTTGAGAATATGGCTGATGCACAGGTCTCCCAAGGTGCGGAGCTGCAGAGGGATATGTGCCTTTGTGTGCGTACTCCCACCTGCATTAGTGAATAGGCACCATTATGCAGGAATGTACACAAGAAAATACACAAATATCTGGGTAATGATGAACCAATAATGAATTGTTCATAGACTCTAAAGGGTGCTTCAATGTCCAATTCTAAAAAAAAACAACTGAGTCTGCTGTTCCATAAAATCCTTTCTTTTATTCCAGTTCATATACCCCTACGCTTCACTCCAATGAGCTTGTTCACGGGGTTCATAGAAATCTATTGAGAAGCAAATTGACAATTAATTCATATCCTGACTATTTCTCTAAATGATTATTTATAATATTAATTTCAATTCCATAGATCTACCTGGTAAATATATTCCTGTGTGTTTCAATTGCTCACACTTCAAACAACTATTCTTTTTAACTTTCCTAAACGGAATGTGAAATACAAATGACAAAACGTAGTTTTAATGACGCTTAAAGCAGAAGCCGTGTCACAAATAATAACAAAAGTTGTAAAACTTTAACGCCCATAACCCGCATACTTGGGGAAATGAACGCTTTTTCACTATGCATTCTCTGTGTTATTAGCGACTTCTGTGAACATTAAAAATATCCATGTAACCATCACGATTTAAATGCTCAATTTACGCTGCTTTCAAAGCAAAAACTTTCATTGCAACAATGCGAAATCCAGCTTACCTCCTTTTAACATGCTCAGAAAAATATCAAAACGCTTAACTTTGCACTGTCATTACAAATTTAAACCGAAATATTTAAGAAACTTGTAGGTAACGTATGGCGTTTGCTGGTTGAAACGCTGTATGCTTACCCTTGGCTGCAATCCCTCTTGAGCAGCCTGAATTTTCCGCTGGTGTGACGATCACATCCTGTGACTCTCGCTGAGGTGACAGCGCTTGTTAGCAAAATACACTCCTTCCCTTACCATAGGAATGGGCAGTTAGTTCAGGCTGCTCTGAACAGTAAACAGAGCTAACTGCTTTAGCGTCTATAACTACAAAGTTTTTAACACAGGATGACTACAAAGACAAAAACTGTTACAGGAACGAAGGTGGTACATTATGCTTAAGCAATCACTGTTCATAATTTTGGCAAGAAGGAGTTTCATATTCAACATGTCTATTGTTAAAAGTCAAGTTCATTATGTTAATAAACTTTCAGCACATCCAGCTCTACAGCCCTTGTTGTTTTAAAAGTCGTAGATAGCTGTTTATTATACAAATTGTAAAATTTTCATTTAGTAAATATTAGAGTACATAATGTGACCTTGTTCCTGTTCCTGTTCGAGAGTCACGGGATGTGATACATCCACCAGCGGAAAATTCAAGCTGCTCAGAGGATTGCAGCCAGAATTACGCTACAGCGCTTCAGCCAGCAAACGCCTATTATTGCTACTCTACAAGTTTCTTAAATATTTCGGTTTAAATTTGTAACGCCAGTGCGGGTTAAAGCGTTGATATTTTTCTGAGCATGTTAAAAGGAGGTAAGCTGGATTTTGATTGTTGCAATGAAAAGTTTTGTTTTGAAAGCACATAAATTTGGCATTTAAATCTTGATGGTTACATGGATATTTTTAATGTTCACAGAAGCCGCTAATCACATAGAGAATGCATAGTGAAAAACGTCATTTTTCCCCTCGGTATGCGGGTTATGGGGGCGTAAAGTTTTACAACTTTTGTTACTATTTGTGACACGGTTTCGCTTTAAGCATCATTAAAACTACGCTTTTGTCATTTGTATTTCACATTCCGCTTAGGAAGAAGTTAAAAAGAATAGTTGTTTGAAGTGTGAACGAATTGAAACACACAGGAATATATTTACCAGGTAGATCTATGGAATTGAAATTAATATTATAAATAATCGCTTAGAGAAATAGTCAGGATATAAATTAATTGCCAATTTGTTTCTCAATAGATTTCTATGAACCCCGTGAACAAGCTCATTGGAGCAAAACGAGGGTATATGAACTGGAATAAAAGAAAGGATTTTAAGGAATGTACACAAGGCCTGGTATTGTTTGATACCAATCATTATACAATAATGAACACAAAGCCTGTTATTTATTTGATACCAGTCATTATACTATAACATACTCATGATCTGGTATTTATTTGATACCAATCATCAGGCAATAATGTACACGAGGCCTGGTATTTATTACTTACCACCATTATCGTGATAAATATTTCTGGTGCTCAACAAGTCAGAAGTGGTAGGAGGAGTGAGAGTAGGGAGCCACATCATTCAGTGACCATAGCTCCAGATGGTTCAACTTGGCCCTTGGGCAAGTAAGTCCTCTTCAAAGGCCAAAGTCCTGGATTACAGAAGGGCAGATCTCAGCCAGATGAGGAAACTACTCTAGGATAAGTTGGTTGAAGTGGACAGCATCAGAGAAGTGGGGAAAAGGTGCAGGGCAATCAAGCGGGCCATTCTAGAGGCACCAAAGTCTTGCATGAGAATGGCAACCAAAAGAAATGGGTACAGCAGACCAATATTGTTCTCTGGAAAGGTCAGGGAAGCAATGAGAGCCAAAAGAAGGTCTTCTCAAGGTACTGTACAAGGAAAAACAAGGAAAGGAAGCATGGGAGAGTACCAAATGAGAACAAGGAAACCAAGAGGGTGACCAGAGAAGCAAAGGCAGACACAGAGCTTTAGCTATATTTGGGAAAAAAGAAAAAAAGGGAGGAGGAATTGCTAGGTTAACAGAGGAGGTAGGGTAATTGAAGAGGACAGTAGAAAGCAGCCATTCTAATGACTGCTTCTGCTCCATATTCACAAGGAAGACAGAGGGCCTCTGCCACAGACTGGCATTAAGGCAGCTGTAAGGAGGATCCCTGAGATGAGGCAGCAAGTTTACCTGTGAATGGGTCTGGAAAGGTCTAGCAGCCCTAATGCTTGATAAGGTCTCTGGGTCAGATGGGATGCATCTGTGGGTGATCAAGGAACTGGCAACAGAACTAAATGAACCCCTAATAGCGCTATTCAATAGCTCAATTCAGACAAGAGTAGTTCGAAAAGACTGCAGGGTAGAGAACCACTCCACAAGATGGGGACAAGGTGCAACCCGTAACTGCAGACCTATCAATCTACCTCTATTGTGGTAAAATAATGGAGATACTAGTCAAAGAGAACATCACTGATTAACTGGAGAGCAATGGACTCCAGGCTAGTAAACAGCACAGGTTGGTGGCAGAGGAGTCTTGTCAGACCAACCTGATAGTATTCTTTGACTGGGTAATGAGGGTAGTGGATGAGAGCCACACTATAGGTTCACTCTACTGATTTCAGCAAGACTTTTGATTTAGTGCCTCACAGAAGGTTGCTGAAGAAGATGGAGGATCTGGGTGGAGCAAAGGACGAGTTAGATGGGTGAGAATCTGATTGAAAGGAGACAGCAGAGGGTTGCGGTTTCACTAAAAATACCGCCAACAGCTTAATATGGTTCATTGTCAGTTAGTTTCCATCTGTATCCCATCTCCCAGGATGAGGTTGAAAATAGGCGAATTGCCTATTCCTCCTTTTCCGGTCAACCAAAACTAAATAAATAAATAAACTGAGTCAAATCAGAAGAGAGGGAAATCACTAATGGGTGCCACAAGGATCGGGCCAGGATCCAGTCCTTTTCATATATGTTCATCAGTGACATGGAAGAAGGAATCTAGGGCAAGCTGAGTCTCTTCACAGAAGACACTAAGCTCTGGGGCAAGATAAAGAGTAAGGCTGAGTCATGGAGATGCAGAGACTTGCAAAGGCTAGAGAGGGTGGTCAAAGGTTTGGCAGTTAAATTCAATGCCAAAAGTGCAATGTGATGCACATAGGAAACAAGAACCCCAGAACAGAGTACTAGATTGGGGGGTAAAGCTGGGCACATCCTCTGAGGAAAGAGACTTAGGGGTCATCATCAGTGACTCTCTAAAACAATCAAGACAATATAAGAAGGTCTACAGTAAGGCAACCAGGATGCTGGGGTGTATAGGAAGGGGTTCTGACAATAGAATGAGATATTAGTACCTTTCTATAGTTCACTGGTGATGGTGCGTCCCAACTGGAGTACCATGTCCTGTTCTGGAATCCTCACCTAAAGAAAGAGAAGGACAAGCTGGAAACAGTATAACATAGGTGCCAAGATTATTCAATATCAACTGGGCAGATCTTACTAGAACTTTCTCAAGGTAGTACTCGTTGGAGGCCAGACAAGAGAAGGGAGATATGACAGAGCCCTTCAGGTTCTTTAAAGGAATAAATAAACAAGGTTAACTTAAAAAGCAAGAAGCTTCTAGCATCAGTAGCAGATTTAGAGCACAGGGACATGAGTGGAAACTGATGGGGAGGTTCGAAAGGGAAGTAAGAACATTTTATTTTACAGAAAATGGGGTTGAGGCCTGAACAAACCCTGGAACAATCTGCCAGCTCATGTGGTGGGTGCCAAAACTATCAAAGGTTTCAAACACGGCTAGGACAGAGTGAAGGGCTTAATGGCTGCTGTGAGTGGTGGCAGCAGGGCAGGGAGCATGGGGTGGATCGTGGGGTTAGACAATAGGGTCCTAGGTTCATCAGGGCTTTATGGGCAGACTGGATGGACCAATGGTCTTTCCTGCTGTCATTGTCTATGTTTCTATGTTTCTATTATGCAGCAATGTACACAAGGCATGGTATTTATTTGATACCATTATTAGGTGGTAATGTGTGTGAGGTCTGATCTTTAATACCAATCATTATGCTGTAACATGCACAAGGCCTGGTATTTAGTTTATGACAGTTATTATTCTGTAATGTGCTCCAGTCTTGGTATTTATTCTGTAACAATCATTATGCTGTAACATACATGAGACTTGGTATTTATTTGATAGCAATCATTATGCAGTGACATACACAAGAAAAAAGAAAGTGAGTTCATTAAAGTCAACTGTCCCACCATCCCTACTTTTTATCATTTATCAAGGTACACAAGGACATGAGTAACCCTCTGGGTCGACCTATAATTTCAGGTTTGGGCTCTTTGTTGGAAAGTCTGTCAAAGTTCTGTGATTTCTTTTATCAATCTTTGGTTTATAATTTAAGTTCTTATACTAGGGATTCTTTACATATACTTGAAAAACTGGATGGCTTTATTTGGAATAGTGAATTTTGTGACTTAGCATAGATGTAGATTCACTTTACCTTTGCATGCCACATGATAAAGGTTTCGAGGTTTTGGGATACTTCTGACAAAGAACATCAATTTGGATATTCCATCACCACATTTTTTTATCTCAGCAGTAGAATTAATTTTAAAGCATAATTATTTTGTTTTTAATAATTTTTTTTTTTTTTTTGAAATTTAAGTTTATTATTTTCACAAAGAAAAGAAAATACACCTTACCACAGTATTAGGAAAGTAGTCAGTTAAGAGGACATCAAAATCACCCCCCAGTCAGCTATACAAAGGCAAAATAACAAACCTAATAATTCACAAGGATAACATAAAGCATGATTTCTATGTCGGAAACCCCAAAGGGGGAACCAAATCCCCCTCCCCCAGGTGCACCCGCACAAAGCATATTTAGTAACTTTCAGAGTCTGGATATCACATTTAGGCTATCATCTTAGCTGGCTATGTTAATGGGTCCACAGTACAGTGAAAGAGACTGGGTTTTATCACTTTCAGCTCATATATTGGAATGAAATTCATTATATAACATAAATTGAGGGTCCAGGGATCAGATCCCCAACCTAATCTCCTGATAGGTAAAGGATTGAAGCTTACCCCATCTTTATAAAATAGATCCCCACTTTGTTTACAGCTGGCAATCAGACTTTCGGACTGGAGGTACAGCACCAATTCTTTAACCAGTCCATAAAGGATAGTACTAATTGGTCTTTCCAGTGTCTTAACACCAATTTTTGACTGCCATCAAATCAAAGCCATATGGTATCTGCGCTCCACAGAGTCTATATGCAGAAATCCCTCAATACACAGATATTAGAGAGAAAACCTGCTCAGACCCAAAAGGGATCTAGGCTATCAATAATAGCGGACCACAACGGGCCACTTTAGGGCACTCCCAAAAATATGAATCAGGTTACCCTCGGTCCTCAAGACACCGAAAACAATTGCAGGAAGAGATCATCTTACGCTGAAATAGCTTGACTGGAGTGTAGTATAAGTTATTAACAATATTATATTGCACCAACCGAAACCTATCTTGAGTGTGGTATTTGTGCAAGTTAGCCATAGGGTCCTCCAAGAAGGACCTCTTCAGGAAGAAGACGTGTCCAAAGCGAGGGCCCAGCAACCTCCCTCCTTCAGACTGAAAGTCAGTAAATAAGAATAGATCTACGAAATGGAATGGGGCTGAGTAGCCAGTCTAATAATATCAGAGAAAAGGGGTGTACCCTAGATGGTTTAGATACCAAGCCAAACTTGTTACAGACCAAATGACGGAGTTGGAACACTTTAAAGGTCTCCGTACTTGGTATACCAAATTTGGTGAGGATATCGCCTGTTGTGAGAAGAGAGGTTGAGTTATACAACTGTTCTACTCTGAGTCTTTGATTTCAGACAACCAAGTTACTCCTACTCGAATTACCAATAACAAGATTAGGATTGGAGATAATTGGTTGTCCCAAATCCGCTTGATTAGAGATCCGAAGAACTTAAGACATTGGGCCCACACTTTAAGAGAAGCCACCACCGTATCATTAGAAATCAGGCGTGAAAATGCACTCGGAGTAAGATAGGGTAAGGTAGCTGTGTCAAATTTAAGTTCAGAAAGAAAAGTCGATTCTAAATGAAGCCAAACCGGAGAGGAATTTTCAGGTCTTGCCGCAAACCACTGTCCTAACTTAGCTAGATGAGCTGCCCAGTAATAAAACTGAAAGTTGGAAGTCTTAGACTTCCTTGTCTTTGGGAAGCGAAAGGGAGCTATAAGAGAAGCGACCCCTTTCCCTTTCCATATAAAGGAAGAGAACATACTATGGAGCCGTTGAAAAGGAAAGAGGAAGCCAGAGATTGGTGAGGTTCAATGGGTAAAAATCGGGGAAGAACGCTCATTTTAATAATATTGATTCTGCCCATCAAGGAAATAGGAAGAGAAGCCCAACGCTGTAGATCCTGACTAACCGAGTCTCTAATCTTAATTAGATTTAATTTCTTGAGCAGACACGGTCAGTGGAGAAATGAATCCCAAGGTATTTAAGGGAACTGGAAGTCCATCTCATTCCAAAGGGTAGAAAGTAGCTCTTGAAGACATGGTTATTTAAAGGAAATATCTCTGACTTTGATGTATTTAATTGGTAACCAGAAAAGGAACTAAAATGCTGAATAATGTCTAGAGCTGCATCTAACGATGTACTGGTCAGACAAATGTAGCAGAACATCATCTGCATACACAGAGAACTAGCTCCTTTCCTAAGATCTTAATCCCATTCACCCGAGGCGAGGATTTGAGCTGAATCAGCAAAGGCTCCAAATACAAATTAAACAACAAAGGAGAGAGGGGCAGCCCTTGTCTCGTAACATCGAAGAGCCTAAAAGAAGATGATAGAACTCACATAATAGATTTTCGTGAGGACATTTGTATAGTACCTGGATCATGTTTAGAAAGGAGATGGAAAGCTCATTTTTTCCAGAACCGCCTATAGAAAGGACCAGTCAATTCGTCAAAAGCTTTTTCAGCATCTAAAGAGACCAAAACAAGTGGTTCTGAAGCAGACCGGCGCATTGTGAGATATGGATAGTGTCCTTAGATGGTCTGGCAGCAGATCTCCCAGAGACAAAACCTGCTTGCTCAGGGCTCAGGAGGTCCACCCAGATCCTTCTAATCCTTCTTGCAAGAATTTTAGCCAGTATTTTAATATCGTAATTCTGTAATGAGATAGGCGTAGCTGGCTGGATCTGAGCGCTTTTGTCTGGTTTGGGGATTGAGACTATGGTGGCCTCAAATAAGGTCGGATCAAGCTCTGAAGTCACCTGAAAGTAATTATACAGTTTAAGCAGTATATTGTTTTTAATAATAAGTTCTACTTTACAAAAGAGGGAATCCGAATGGGGTCCACAGTGGCCCCAGTTACGCCAACCTGTACTTAGGTTGAGGAAGAACAAATATTTTTCAGACAAAATGTTTCTTGGACAAAATAATTTTTAGAGTAGATACATAGCTGATGTGCTCATTATATGGCAGGGTTCTGAGCTGGAAGCTTTGAAATTTATAGATCTTCTAAATGAGAATGAGTTAAATTTAACATTTTCACATAAAATGGATATGGGACAATTGATTTTTGGACCTAAGGTTAACCGCAACAGACAGAGATATAATAAAGTCAGCTTGTTTTAGGAAGGAAACAGCAGGCAATAGTGTGTTGCATGCAACAAGTGCACATCCACCAAAACTGGTTGAATCAATACCTTATGGACAATTCTACGCCTCAAAAGGAATTGTTCTGAACCAGAGTCCTTTGAAACACATGCATCAGAAATGTTTGAGAGATTCCAAAACAGAGGATACAGTAGGGACACATTAGATAATGCATATTAAAGGAAAAGATTCAGGATCAAAGTAATCTATTGAAATCAAAAGATAGGGAACCAGAGAGGGAAGGAAACATGACTTTTATTTTGGAGTGCAATAGTGCAGCACCGAGGGTTAAAAATATTTGGTTACAAATTGGTATTTGTTGCAGCACTGTAAGGTCCCCGACTTGTTTGCAGAAAACCAAGGATAACATGCAGCAGAGCCAGAAATCTGGGTAATTTGTTGAGCCACAGCCACTATATACCAGAGGTGACATGGAGAGCATCCTGGCTACCTGTAAACTCTGGGCTGTCATAAATGTAGCCATTGCCAGGTGTGTAAACATGTAACACAAGAAAAGATTTTCAAACATCCAACTGAGAACCTTACAGTAAAAATTTGGGATTTTGTTAACTGTTCTACACAGTTTATAGTATATGTTGCAGTATGTCCATAGTAACCTACTTATGTAGGCAAGACTATTAGGCCAGCTAAAGAAAGATTTCTTGAACATTTATGAGATATTAGGAATGAAACTGAATTCGGCCTTAGGTGTACATTTTGAAAACTTCCACAGTAGTGACCCAAGAGATCTTAGTTTCACCATTTCAGATCATGGTTAGAAGAGGTAATAGGAAACAGATGTTATTACAAAAGAATGTAAATGGATCTTTGCTTATAAAAGTCTTGTTCTAAATGGTCTAAACAAGGATTTGGACCTGTCTATCCGTCATAGACTATATGGTATTGAGAGAAGAAGAAAAAAGTGGATTATAAGATTCAACCCCCTTTCTCTTCTTTCCCTTTTTATGTTGGCGCACTTGCATAGCCAACATCTTGGGACAGTGCAGCTTTGAGGCGTGTCGGCTGTGGGACCGCAGGCATGCACCAGTAGGTGCGCCCCGTGACCCCAATCAGCCTGCATGCTGGCGCCAAACCATGCATACATAATGTGGTGAGCACATCAAAGAAAAGTCCGCTGCAATCCGAGCAAAGCTCATCAAGCGCAGCAGTCCTTTTCTTGCTGTGTCACTGCCATTATGTACATGGGAGGCACACTGGCTGCCGAACTGCCGACTGGGGTGCCCAACTCCTGTCGGCTGCCCCTGCCCCTGTGAATGTGCCGATGGGGAGCCCACTCCCGTCAGTGTAAAGCATCCCCCCATTTGTGATATGCCGAGGGGTGCCCAATCCCCACTTGGCTCTTACCCCGCCCACCCTTTCCTTGTGTGCCGATGGGGAGCCCACTCCCCATTGGCAGAAATACTCCCATGTTGTTTGCTGACGAGGGTGCCCAACCCCGTCAGCTACAGACACCCCAAACAGTTAGGTGGCACACTGGGAGCCCACCCCAGCGTGCAAATCCCTGTAAAAAAAAAACTGTCCCGCAATGTTGTTGTTTTTTCGTTTTGAACCTGTAAAGGAAAACGGTCCCTCGTAGTCTCCGTGCTCTCCCCCACCTGCACCCACCCACTGCACACATTGCCTTCCCCACCCCATACTTACCTCCGAGTCTGGCGCTGATGATCTTCGTGGACTGGGAACACATCTGCACTCTTCAAACCCGACCGCGAACTGAGGAAATGCCGGCAAGCTGTGTAATGGAATAAATAGGGTTTTCAACTTTGCTGCGTATCTCAGGCATTTTTGTGAATTTTAGCCCCACATTTTCAACATGGCGTTTTGGGACCCTTCTCATGAATTCTTGCACTGTCATGGCATTATTCAGTCCTGAAAGGTGATTTCTCAGTCATCCGTGGAATCACCTTTTGGGACTGCACAATGAAATGACAGTGCCACTGTTCATGAGGGGCTCTCAAAACCCTATGTTTCAAATTGGTGGAAAATCCAAAATATGACTGTTTTACGAAGCATGCGTAGTAACCGTACAACGGACGCCGTAAGTCAGCAAATTCGCAATATTTTCATGCCAGATTCTCAACATTGGCATTTTACCACACCTTCTGTGAACTGTTCAGCTGTCATTTTTCACATCCTGGCTGAAATGTGTTTTCGCACTTGGTGCAGAATAGCGCGGTCACTGTGCGTAAATCAGAGTTTGGTACACATTACAAAAATGACAGTGATACTGCTCATGAGCAGAGGTCCTACAATGCCTGTGTTGAAAATTTGGTGACTACTCTGTAAAATGACTGTTTTACTTAGCTTGTGTAGCAACTGCACAACGCACACTGTAGTTAGTGCATTCGCAATATTTTCATGCCAGATTCTCAGCATTAGCATTTTACTACACCTTCTTGTGAACCATATAGCTGTCATTTTTCATATCCTTGCCAAAATGTGTTTTTGCACTTTCAAGTAGAATAGCGATTCGCTGTGCAAAATCAATGTTCAGGGACACATTACGAAAATGATAATGACACCGCTCATAAGCAGAGGTCCTAAAATGCCTGTGTTGAAAATGTGGTGACAATACTCCATAAAGTGACTGTGTTACTGTGGTGTTGCTACGCAGTTTGCATGCACGCCGCTCACAAACTTATAATGTTTCACTCCAGATTTTCAACAGTGCCATTGTTCTGCACCTCCTAATAAACAGTACAGCTGTCATTTTCCACATCCTGACCAAAATCTGTTTTGCAGTTCCAGCACAGAATAGCGTGGTTGCTATGGAAAGCCCGTGTTCGAGACACATGATGAAAATGACAGTGACACTGTTCATTAGCAGATGCCCTAAAATGCCTATGTTGAAAATTTGGGAACGAAAGTCAATAAATGAGTGTTTTTGAGCGCGTGTATGCATGCAGTTTGCATGCACGCCATGACTTTGTGAATTTGAAATAGTTTCACCCAGCTGTTTATCACTGGCATTTTTCCATACCTCCTTATGAACACTACAGCTGCCTGAAATGTGTTTTTGCACGCCTGGCACAGAATTGCATGGACGCTTGTGCGAAATCAGTTTTCGGACCATTTGAGAAAATGACGGTGACACTATTCATGAGCAGAGGTCCTAAAATGCCTATGTTGAAAATTTGGTGCCAAACTCCATACAATGACTGTGTTGCAAGTGTGCATTGTGCAGTTTCCACGCACCCTTTGTAACTTCATCAATCTGCAATATTTTCATGCCACATTTTCACCATTGGCATTTGTGCACATCTCCTTATCAACAGTCCAGCTGCCATTTTTCACAGCCTGCCCAAACGTTTTCACAGCTGTGGTGCACAATGGCGTGCTCGCTGTGCAAAATCACCTTTTCAGACACATTCACAAAATCACAGCACTGTGCATCTCTAGCTCTGTGTCCTCCCACTGCCAATGCCAGCGTGACAACATTTGGCATTGACAAATGTTTGTTTTTTATTATGCATTATAAAAGCCAGATATTGAGATATATATAGTTTTTTTCTTTCCATTTGTTGTAGAATATTAGGTATTGGTGCCTTTTTCCTTCACATTCACTGTATAAAGCTCCTTCCTTTTTCTTCTTTAAGTGTTTTAACACTAACCCATTGTCATTTGGTTTAAAGTTTCTAAATATACAAAACAATATGGTTATATGTACTTTATAGATGATCACTGTTAGCAGATCCTAAAAGTAGTAGAATTATAGAAGCTAAAACAAAACTGTACTTTATTATATGGTTTTGTGTGTTTTTGCCAGTTTTAAGACAATTGACATCATAATTGATATAGAGCTACAATATAAGCTAATATATATATAAAAATAAATTGGGGCTGTAAAAATAAAACAGTCCCAAGTCATAATTTGGGAAACACTTAGATTGTAATTGAAGGAGCATTTATTATCATGCACATGTGTTTTTTTAGGCGAAGGTAAATTGGATGTATTTATATTGAGCATGTTTATGTTCTTTCACTTGCAACAATATGTTTTGTAATGATGCAATCAATTAAGCAATTAACTGTGTGTTGCACTTAAATGCTGTATCTGCTTTTAAGCCCCCATGAAGATGGATTGTACCCTTGAAGTGCCAGGAATAGTTTTGTATGCCTAATAAAGCACCTTAATCTTTATTTTGACTCCAACCTGAGTGTATCGCTGTATTTTGCAAATTTCCAGTAACGTACACAAGGCCTGGTATTTATTTGGGACCAATCATTATGCATTATTGTACACAAGGCCTGATATTTATTTGTTACCAATCATTAGGCAGCAACGTACACAAGGCCTGGTATTTATTTGTTACTGGTCATTAGGCAGTAACGTACACAAGGCCTGGTATTTATTTGGGACCGTCATTATGCATTAATGTACACAAGACCTGCTGTTTATTTGTTACCGGTCATCAAGGCCTGGTATTTATTTGCTACCAATCACTGGGTCCTATGCATGAAAACAGAATTGCACCACGATCTGCAGTATGTAGTCAACCCTAGTTGAATGCCAAGCACCAGGGTCCTGTGTACCCCCGCAGCATCCTCAGAATGGGCATGCACCTTTTCTGGACTCGATCCCTGGCTGTTCTTGCAGCTTCATGCACAAGCAAACAAGGAGTGTTGGGTGCCTGCACTCCACACCAGTCATGCGGAGTGCCAGGAGATAGGGGTGTAAGATTGAAGGAGGCAGTATAGTGCAGTGGTTTAAGGCTCTGAGTGGCAAACCTGGAGACCTGGGTTTGAATCCACAGCTCCCTCTTGCATACTGTATGACCCTAAGCAAGTCACTTAACTTACTTCTGCTTCCTGGTAGCACCTGTAAACAAGCTTCAGCAGTATGTCTCTCCTGGTTGAAAAAATAAATAAATAGATCCAGCATCAAGGACTCTGCTGTATCTGTTACAAGCTCCCACAGAGTAGCCCCACTGGCTGCAGGAAAAGAAAGGCACTTGCTTGACCACTTGCAATTGAAGAGACCCATCCCATCCCCCAATGCCCTGCTCTGTGTGAGCAGGGATCTACTCTGGGATCAGGTCTGGCATCTGATTGGATTCCCATCCTTATCCTCTGATTTACTCCCATGCACCAGCACTCTGGGGGGCAGGGCCATGGACATGCACCCTTCAGTGCCAGGTGCCCATGACTGCCAGCCACTGTGCACCTGTCTTCAGGTGCAGAGCTATGGGGAATGAGAATGTGCTTCTCGAGCATGCCCTGAAATCCTTGAGTAATAGCCTCCAATATGCAATAACATACACAAAGGCTTAGTATTTTTTGTATTATTTCTTTATCCTCTCCATGTCTCCCCGTTGGCTCTCTTTCAGGCCATAAATGGTCTTCTTCCTCTTACCACTTGCTTATGCCCCCGACCACTGCTGCCGTCCACCACTTCAAATGGCAGCTGCCCTTGGGGTAATCTGGTGTAACCCTTCACAGAATGGATTCTCCTCCTCCAAGAGAAAGGCACCAGTAGGGGCCAGCCAGCACAACTACTTTGCCCTTCTGGTACTGCTGAGGTGGTCTCTGGGGCCTGACCAGGACATTCGTGGCAGTGGAGGGACTGGATGGCCATCATCCAGTCAAGCAGAGGAGAGAATTTTCCCTTTTCTGGGGGCGTGGCATGCCATGACGCCTAGGCATACACCAACGCCTACCACGCCCCTTATTTAGTCGTTCAGCATGCTGCTATACCCCCAGTCTCCACTGGGAGTCAGCAGATGTTGGATCACATCTCCACCCTTCCCCTGGAGAAGGAGAGCCATAGTCGGATGCTCAAGTCTTCTCCCCCAGCCAGCCCTCCAGTGACCTGGGTCCACTCCCGAACCTGGATCTCTGGTGTCACAAGTGGAAATCCAACTGTTGCACCGATGGGCGGTAGGCTAAGTATTTATTCAACACCAAGCATTATACAGTAATGTACACAATGCCTGGTATTTATTTTGTGCCTGTCATTAAGTAGTAATGTATACAATGCCTGGAATGTATTTTGTGCTAATCACTATACAGTAACATGCACGGCCTGTATTTATTTGGTGCCAATCATGATGCAGTAACATACAAATGGTATGGTAGTTATTTGGTGCCAGACATTATACAGCAATGTATGCATTTGTTTGTTACCACTCATTTCATGTTAATATACACAAGGTGTTGTATTTATTTGGTGCCAGTCACTGTGCAGTAACATACAAAAGGGCTAGATTTATTTGGTGCCAGTTATTATGTGGTAACATACACAAAGTGTGATATTTATTTGGTCCAGTCATTATGCATTAATGTGAAAATGTCTTGTATTTATTGGTTACCAGTTATATAGCAGTAGCGTACAAAAGCCTGGTATATATTTGTTACCAATCATTAGGCAGTAATGTACACAAGGCCTGGCATTTGTTACTAGTCATATTGCAGTAGTGTACATAAGGCCTGGTGTTTATTTGTTATCAATCATATTGCAGTAGCACACACAAAGCCTAGTATTCATTTGATGCCAATCATTGTGCAGTAACATAAAAAGGCCTGGCATTTATTTGTTGCCAGTCATTACACAGTAATGTACACAAGGTCTGGTGCTTATTTAGTGCAAATCATTTTGCAGCAATGTAAAAGGCTTGGTATGTATTTATTGCCAGTTATCATGAGTAATATACACTAGGCCTGTTATTTATTTGTTAGCAATCATTGTGCATTAACGTGCACAAGGCCATTTTTATTTGTTGCCAATTGTTATGCAGTTAGCATGCACATGGCCTGGTATATATTTGATGCCAATCATTGTGCAGTACATGCAAAAGAACTGGTATTTATTTCATGCTGGTCATTCTGCAGTAACGTACATAAGGTCTTACATATTTTAGTGCCAATCATTACGCAGTAATGCAAAAATGCCTGATATTCATTTGCTGCCAGTCATTAGGCAGTATCGTACACAAGGCCTGGTATTTGTATGTTTCAATCATGTTGAAGTAACATACACAAGGCCTATTTGTTAGCAATCATTGGGCACTAATGTACACAAGGTCTGGTATTTATTTGTTACCAGTTATAATGCAGTAGTGTTTAGAAGGATTGGTATTTATTTGGTGCCAATCAATGCAGTATTGTACACAAGCCCTGGTATTTATTTGATACCAGTCATTATGCAGTAACATACATAAGGCTTTTTATTTGATGCCAGTTATTATTACAGTAACATGCACAAGGCCTGATATTTATTTGATAACAAGCATTATGCTGTAACATACACAATGCCTGGTATGAATTTGATACCAATTATTAAGCAGTAATGTGCGTAAGGCCTATTATTTATCTGATACCAATTATTACGCAGTGATAAGCACAAAGCTTGGTATTTATTTGATTCCAGTGATTATGCAGTAATGTACACAGGGCTCGTATTTATTTGTTATTAATCATTATGTAGTAACCTAAGGCCTGGTATTTATTTGGTGCCAGTCACTGTGCAGTAGCATACACAAAACCTTTTATTTTTTTAAATCATTATGCAGTAATGTACAAAGGCCAGGGCCTGATTCCAAGTTGGGATACTCCTGGCACAAGGCAATTACGCCAAACCCTATAGTACCGATCGTACCTTAAGCCAGGCATAATGCAAGTTGCAATTACAAGGGTGGCTTGTGCCATGCCATCTGTGGGTTGCACCAAAGGTGGGCTCCACCACCACTATGCCCACAACCTGCAGTGGCATGGTGCAAGGGTGGGTTGGCAGCTGCCTGCACCCTATTCCAAGAAGGTGGCTGCTGTAACCCGCCTACACAATTCCAGGTCCCCATAGGTGATACGTGGTTAGACCAACACTTAGCTGGTCTAAGGGACATCCGTCCTGGCAAAATGATGGATGCCCCCCAGTGCTGTGGAAACTCATATTGCCATGCACCCTGACACTCCCAGAACAGTGATGCCACATCCCCCTATTTCAGGGTGCCACCCGGGTCCATGGTGTATCGTGCCCCTTGCAGGCGGTCAACCAGCCAACACCCCATGGCCCCTGAGGCTTGTGGTAGCTGTACAGGATGAGGGGCTCCGGGGAGGGAAGTTATATGTGGGCCATGACTTGTGGCACCCAGGTTCGTGCACCATTCCTGTGGCACAAGCCTGCGGCTGCTGCAAGTCATGGGTCATAGGTTGCTAGGGACCCTGCCTGTTTGAATAGGATGCAGGGTCCCTGGCATAATGCCACATGGCTGCATTTGTACGCCCGCAAGTTGCACCATGCGATTTGGAACTGGGGCCCCAGGTGTTCATTTGAGGCCAATTATTATTCAGTAACATATGAAAGGTCCAGCATTTATTTGATACCAATCATCATGCTGTAATCTACACAAAGCCTTGTATTTATTTGCTACCAAACATTAGGCAGTAACGTACACAAGGCCTGGTATCTATTTGTCACCAAATACTAGACAGTAATGTAAAGAAGGCCTGGTATTTACTTGTTACCAAATACTAGGCAATAATGTAAAGAAGGCCAGATATTTACTTGTTACCAATTATTATGCCTTAGAAAATGGGTTAAAAATCTCCAGGCTCTGATTGGCTGTTAGCTCTGCAAGGTGCGATCTATCAAACAACAAAGCCCAGGTAGTAAAAAGTGCCAGTCCCAGACCAATCTCATCAACAGTATTAATGGGCACTAGGAATTTTCAGATGGCATACCGCCATTTTTTTTCCAGTCGCTGACAGAAATTTCCAACCAAACGGTAAGTGGCAGTTCCTCACCCCCACACAGCATACCCAAGCCATCAGCATAACAAAACACACCTTCTTTTTATTACATGCAATCTTATTAGAGACAGCAGAGTAATATAAACAAGCACAGAAAAGTCTTTTTAACCCATTTTCTAACAACTCACTTTTTTCTCATCGCTTGCTAGAGAGTCGAGCTAGTCTAACCCCACCGCAACTGGAAGTACTGCAAACTTAGTCACTTAATACAAAGTATCTTTTTTTTTCATTCCCAAACAACTTTTTCCTTCCAAACATCTTGTTTTAAACTTGCTGCACCCACCCATGCTTACACATTTATTCCTCTTCCGGTCGGCTTGCCTCTGACCACTAGTCATTTGAAACTAAAGAAACAATTCCAAACAAAGTAACCTCTGATGAAGCCATGGTTTAGTGAGTGAAAATAAGGGGTAGTGCTCTTGTGTCACTACCGAATGTCTGTTTTGTACGCATCGAAGAATGGCAAAATAAAACAAGTTTGATGGACTAAACTGTGTTTGTAGCTTCCTGTCTTTGAATCATAGAAACATAGAAACAGACTTTGATGGCAGATAAGGACCACTTGGCCCACCTAGTCTGCCCATTTCCCTACCTATTGGATAAGCTGCAGATCCTAGTTAACCAGCAGCCTACTTCCTCCTATCCCCCTCCTACCCCCACTATAATTGCCTTATGTTTATCCCATGCATTTTCAAATTCCTCTACTGTTTTGACCCCATGACCTCTCAGGAAAGCTGTTCTATGCTCTGTGAAAAAATACTTCCTCATGTTGCCCCTGAGCCATCCCGCTCTATCTTCAGATTGTGCCCCTTGTTCTTGCACATCTCTTTTTCTGAAATATGCTACCATCTTGGACTTTGTTGATTCCCTTGAGGTACTTGAAAGTTTCTATCATGTCCCCTCTCTCCCTCCTTTCCTCAAGGGTATACATATTAAGCTCTTTTAGTCCATCTTTGTATGGCTTCTGGTGCAGACCCTGCACCATTTTGTTGCCCTCCTCTGGACTGCCTCCATCCTGTCTATGTCCCTGCAGAGATGGGGTCTCAAGAACTGTTTGCAGTGCTCCAGATGGGGTCTCACCAACTGTCCATACAGAGGGATAACAACTACTTGCTTTCTAATGGTGATGCCTCTCCACTATGCATTCCAGAATCCTCCCCAGCCCTCCTTACTGCCATCTCACATTGCTTGCCTACCTTAAGGTCATCTGATATGAGTAGCCCCAGGTCCCATTCCATTTTTTGTTGTTGTATTACTCTCCCCATAGTGTACTCTTCCCTGGGTTTTTGTTTGCCAGGTGCATTTCTTTGTACTTCTTTGCATTGAAACTAAACTGCCATACTTTATCATTGTTCCAACCTTTGCTAGTACCTTTTCATCCTTTCCACCCCTTGAAATTTGTATGTATTTAAATTGTTCTATTTGTACAGTGCTTTGATATCGAAGCGCTTAAAAATAAATTTTTACTTACTTACTTACTACCTTGTGTATCAACCATGTTGTAGATCTTTGTGCGCCTGCAAAGAGGCATACTTTTCCTTCCAGCCCCTCCACAATGTCACTTATAAGACATTAAAGAGTACCGGTCCCAGTACTAAACCGTGTAATACCCCACTAGTAACTCCCTTTCTCCAGAGTGTGTTCCATTTACAATTACCCTCTGCATCCTGTTGTCCAGCCAATTTGTTATGCAGGCTACCACACTGGGACCCACTCCCAGGGGTCAGTGCGATCTGGATTTCCATCATAATACTGTGTGATCATTGAAACTGGCACCACTGTCCTTGTGCTTGCTCACCTTTACTTGAACTGCTTCCAACAGTTGCTTACATAATTTTATGCCCCACTATTGTCACACTTCTCCCACACTAATACAAAAAGTGTTTCTTTTAAAAAGAGTAGCGCTCGCATGTCACGTGCCAACGCTATTCATAGACCGCATCTCCCGGAACTGTGTCCCTGACTTAGTCCAGCCTCTGCTCCACTCCATCAAAACATTTAGACATAGTTTGTTTTTTAACACAACTGAAGATCTAAGTTCAACAACGTAACCACAGTACTTCTATCTTGTACTGCTCCTGTGCTGTTAGCATCACTGCCAGTGGTATCACCAAGCAAAACATGAAAATCTGTAACAAGGGGTTACCTGTGGTCTCAAAAAGGATCCCTCCAAAAACAGAAGAGGAACACAACTCAGCTGTTGGGTGGGGGTGCATGATTCAATCAAGAATTTTACAGGACATGCCGACAGTGCATACCAGAGTAAACCTGTAAAACAACTGAAATGCTGAACTTCCTCTACTGGTAAGCATTGCTAAGTATACCAGCAGAGGGACAACTTTATTAGCAAAGCAACTTTAAATTAATTTTCTGTCATTTTTTTTATTTCTTAAATATTACATAAAAACTTTACTTATAGCCCATTTTCTAAGCGCAGTAATATCCTCCAGGGTGGGCAGTATTGGGCAATACTGGACCTTTCAGGAGCTATAAGGCACGCCGCCTGTGGCATCGGGCCTCATTACGCCCTAGGCAGTCCGGTATTGCCTACCACCCACCCTGTTGGGTATTATTGCTTGCATAATGTATACAGGGCCTGATATTCACTTGTTACCAAACATTAGCAGTACTGTACAGAAGGCCTGGTATTTACTTGTTACCAATTATGCTGTAATGTACATAAGGCCTGATATTTATTTGTTGCCAAACATTAGGCAAAACTGTACAGAAGGCCTGGTATTTACTTGTTACCAATTATTATGCCATAACATACACAAGACCTGCTATTTACTTGTTACCAAACATTAGCCAGTAATGTACACAAAGCCTAGTATTTAGTCAATACCTGTCATAGGCAGTAGGCATGCAAGGTCTGCTATTTATTTGTTACCATTCATTCTACAGTAACATACACAAGGCTGGTATTACAATCACTATGCAATAACATACATTAGGCCTAATATTTATTTGCCTAATGATTATGCGGTAACATACACTGGCCTGGTATTTGTTTGGTGCCAGTCAGTCATGCAGCAGCATACACGAGGCCTTATATTTTCTATATCTGTTGCCAATCATTATTCAGAAACCTGAAAGCTATGAGACTTATCACTCGGTTGTGGTGACTGTTGTTGGACTACACTCAGTGATCTAATCTCGAACCACTTATACTATATGACCATTCAGAATCAATATTAGTATTTGTTTGGTTTACTACTTCATCATGGATGTAAAGTGTTTACCCTCCTAGGGAAGGATTTGGAGCACATTGAGCCACTGTGTTCCATCCTCACAAAAGTGTGACTTTGCCTTAATCACAAAGGAAGTTGTTTCCTGCACCCCTTGCCACTGAAGTTTGATGCCAGTGATACAGCCAATGAATTTATTATTTATTTATTTAAGATTTGGTAACTGGAAAGGCACACTGAGCTGAAGTTTATTACCAGGTGTGACCCAAGGATATAATAATATGTAACAAAGAGTGGGTAGTGGAGCTAAATAGCTATAGTTGCAAAATGGGGGAGGGGGTAGGAGGCGATACAAAATGTATCCACAATATTAACCCTGATGTTTCTGTTTCTTTTCATATTAAATATTTAAAATCAATTTGTATTTTATTTTAGGAACGATTCTGTTTAAAAAATAAATAAAACTGGTTCTGTCTGATTATATTTGTTAGTTTATGAAACAAAGAATGTTTCAGTGTTTACAAGTACCTTGGCTGTTAGATGGAGTCGTTACTTGTGCTGTCTGAGGGCAGAGCTGTATTGCTGTCTTCTGCAGACAATAGAGGTTGGAATGCTACTCTTTCTTTTGACTTTCCAAAAGTATTGCTTTCAGCACTGACTAAGGAAGCTGTAGGGAAACTGCCTAATGACTTATGACATGCTTTGTAATGGTGTGTAATCCTCTCTGCAGCTTGTCAACCTGGATTTTATAAGATGTCAATGCGACAAACACACTGCTCTCCCTGTCCTGAGCATAGCTTTGTAGAAGAAGAGGCAGCTTTCTATGCACTTGTGAGAAGAATTACTACAGGACTTTGCTGGATTTGCCCTCTTCCCATTGCACCCGTAAGTATATAGTGACAATCTTACACTTGCCCTGCCAGCAGGATTATTTAAACTCACCAGAATTTAGGATTAAGAACTTGTTGTCATTGTCAATCCATTTGCCATTTCATCATACTCAATAGTTCAAAGCCACTGAAAGATCATTGGCGGATGCCAATTGACCCAGTGGCAACTTCTCAGCAGTCAGGTTTGGGAGTGGATTTGGGATACCTATGGCTAGCAGCCAGGCTTGGAGATAGTTTTGCCAGTGGCTGTGCTTCCAGAGCCTGGGAGAAGACTCTGCTCCCAATGCAGCAGTGACCTCTATGGCGGCCAGGAGCTTGTTTCCACAAGGGCAGACTGCAGCAGCTGAGGCCACTACTAGTTTGACAGCACCATCTAGTGGGTGGAGGGTAGTGAAGAGAAAAAGGAATTTGTTAAAAAAGAGCTGTGCTATTGGAATGGCAGCCAGGATACACTTGGTCCTGACTTCATTTATTTTTTTAAATTGTTATTCACAGTTTATTCTCCTTTCTCCCCGGCAGTCCCCATCCAACCGACCCCCCAGCACTGTCACCTGGCTACCCTGGGACTTATCTTACCACCCAGCCACCATTTACGAGGAGCCTGCGAGGGCCAGTCCTCATCCGCCATGGGGCCCAGGTCACAGACGGATGAGCATGTGTGGAGGCACACATGCGCACTGGCACCAGAGACAGCCCTGATCTGCCCACCCAGCCTATCGCCTAGCACCTCCATGCTCAACCTACCATTGAGCCTCCACTCAGTGGCAGCCAAGAGCCAGAGAGGCCTACCACCCCTACCCAGGAGAGGAGGGTGCCTGGTGACCACTCCATCTACTCCTAACCCTCTCGCCGACTCCCAGTGGCCCGTGCTCATTCCCAAACATGAGACACTGGCATGGTGAGAGGTAAGGTGTCCAGCGCTGCACCTGCTGCACCACTGTGCCACTTTTGCTTCATCGATTCTTCTGCCCATCTGAACATGTTCCCAACGGTGAGGTTGGATATCCCCTGTGGCCCTGCCATGGGGGGAGAAGCCATAGAGGAAGCAGGTGGTGGCATTAGTGGTAGATGGGATTGAGGGGTTGCTTTGGTCCAAAGGCATGACATGCACTGGACGGAGGGAGAAAACGAGAAAAAGAAAGTTCACTGACCTAAACTAAAGAGGCATGATCTTTCTTTCCCAGTTCTCTAGACTGCAGGCATTAACCTTCCTTTCCAAGCCATGTTCCCAGTAAATATAAGAAGTGATATTGTTCTTTAATAAGAGAGCATAGAATGAGTTGTCATATCCAGTGCCTCAAGTTAGGAGGGATACTAATGACCTATAGTTAAACTACAAACTACCACTATGGGTGCTAACAAGTTCAACGTCACCAAAGAGTCTTTAAGTTAGCACTTTAGAGGTTACCACACAGAGTTAATGGAGTCCTAGAGATCAGTGTTAATAGTATAACGTAGTACACTATGTTATTTGCACTAGTTAGTGTTTGCTGGAATGCTATCCCTGTTGGTTTTATAATTTGTTTTGGTTGATGGCTCTACCCTCCATATTACTTTTTTATTTTAAAATGGGTGTGTAGGATGGAGTGGAGCCCACATTGCAAACATATTCAAAAAGGTAAACATACTACATTAATCTGGCACTAACTGCAACTAGTGCAAATTGTGTAGCATACTACTCTGCAATGCTACATTTTAATGATAATATTTCATAGTCTCCACCAATGCCCATAGAAACACAGAAACATAGAATTTGATGGCAGATAAGGACTGCTTGGCCCACCCAGTCTGCCCATTTCCTACCTAATGGGTAAGCTGCAGATCCTAGTTAACCAGCAGCCCACTTCTTCTACCCCTCCCCTAGAATTGCCTTTATGACTGTCCCATGCATGCTTGAATTCAACCACTGTTTTTGACTCCACAACCTCCTCCAGAAGGCCATTCCATGCATCCACAACCTCTCTGTGAAAAAATACTTCCTTACATTACCTCTGAGCCGCCCCATCTTCAAATTGTACCCCTTGTTCTTGCACACCCTTTTTTGAAAGATGCTACCTCTTGGACTTTGTTGATTCCTTGAGGTACTTGAAAGTTTCTGTCATGTCCCCTCTCCTCCTTTCCTCGAGGCTATACATATTAAGCTCCTTTAGTCTCTCATATGTCTTCTGGTGCAGACCCTGCACCATTTTAGTTGCCCTCCTCTGGACAGCTTCCATCCTGTCTATGTCCTGCTCAACACATGTCGAGATACAGGAAACAGAAAAACTTAAAGATTATTATATGTGTTCTACTGCAGTCTTCAAAGTACTGTAGATTATGTCCATGGTATTTTTGGTATAATATTCAGTGGATGCTAAATTTGTTAGCATGGAAAACTTTGGGATGGCTTCTTGTAGCAACATGGAGTAACTATTGGGAGGGACAGCCCAAATCTTTGAGCTTGCTACTGTATACTTCACTGAACCTTTATTATTCCTGTGAATACTGAGATACTGAGATACATATATACAGACAGTAACTGCAGAAAAGGCCAGTTGACCCATCAAGTCTGCCCACCCTTCCTAACACTCTGCACTGCCTCTAGTGGCTATCCTTCCCTATGTTTCTGCCCCCTTTTCTAACTAATCCCATACACCTGTCTCATCCCTGCTTGCAGCTGCGCTCGATTTGTCGGTACCACTTCCTCTGGCAGCTTGATTTACTCTTGTCCACCACTCTTTCTGTGAGAAAGTGCTTCAGTGTCCCTTTCAAACCTCCCCTCGGAAGTTTATGAGTTTCCTCTCATCCGGTATTTGACCTCAAGGAGAAAGTTCCTTGGTGTCCACTTTATTTATCCCATGCAGGTACTTGGATGTCTCAAACATGTCACCTATTTCCCTGCCTTTTTCAGAGCTGTACACGTTCTGGTCCTGCAGCCTCTCTTGATATGACTTGTCCTCTAGTCCATGAACCATCCTGACTGCCCTTCGCTGTACTGCTTCCACCTCTTGCAGTTTCTTCTCAGGTGTGGACTCCAGTATCCTAGTAGTAAACAGCGTATTTTATTTATTGGTTGATTATATCAGCTTTTATTCTAAGTGTTGCTGTAAAACTATATGTTTGCATATCAAATGGGTAGTTACTAGGAACCTCAAATATGATTTGAAGTGGAGTGTGCTATTACAAGATTTTCCTTTTTTCATATTTTCAGTTTTGTCTGATTTTTTCCCAAGCTAAGAGCTATTTTTATAATATGATTTGGTTTTATATTAGTTGGGAGCTAGAACGAGGTCAAAAACCCTAAATCTGTCCTCTGGATTCCCCATGATTACTTATGCAAATGTATTTGAACTTTAAAACCTCTTATTATAGAAAGGCATGAAGCTAATACATATTCTTTCTCCTGTGGAGATGTATTGCTATAATGTAATTTTGCCTTGTCAGAAATAGATGAAGGGGTTATTGATAACCACCCTGTATAATATCACACTCAGAGCTGCATTTAAAAGGGTTGTCATATTTGCATGCCTAGTTTTGCTGTCTAATGTTTGCTCATTCATATTTTCCAAAGAATGCTTCACTGAGGTATGCCCCTGACAGTGAGACCAGCACAGCGACCTACTTTGCTGGAAACAAAATCGACAGTTCGGCAACAGGTCGCTGTGTTAGTGCACCTGAGACAGGGGCACACTGTCTCCAAGACCGCACTCCTCCCGAATCAACTCTGACTCGGAGTTGATTATAATTAGTACCAGGACACGGGGGCAGAGCACCACAAGTGAAATTGGGGGAGAAGCCTTCAATAGAGAAACAGACCAGGGACAATCAGGATTTATGTCAACCGCAAGTTGTAGTCAACATAAATACCATCGCTGTGATGCCGGTCGATAAAATTGTTGTCAAACTGGCATTGTAAAGCCCTTCACTGGAGTGTGCAGGTTAACAACCTGAATAAACTATATACCACACAAGTGGTGAACAATCTGGGTAAATAAATTCTGTTATTTTTGAATAAATGCTTATTTTCTCATAGAATCCAATTTATTTCACTAAGAACCCAATTTATTTCATATAGAACCAAATTTATTTCACTTAGAACACAATTTATTTTACTTACTGTATAACATGTTGTTTGCACTTGGAATCTGGCAATAGAACACAAAGAACTATCAGTTACACAGAGAGTTCATGGTGGGAAGAAAGGCAAAAACATGATAAAATACTAGTAAAAGCATTAGAAATGGTGTGGTATATATCAAAATGCATAAAGGGTTGCAGTCGATTATACAGTGGGGTCTGAGAATTTTTTACTCTGATTGGCTGACTGACAACTTTACCCGTGGTAAAGCCTCGGCATAACCCACAGAAAAGGTGGCAGTCAGTCAAGATCTCAAAGACAGATAAATCTGACCCTGAAAACAAAACCACCAAGCCGCCATCTTCTTTTCCTGGTAAAGCGAGAACCACTGGGGAGAAAAAGCAAATACATGCAAACCCCACATCAGGTCTACATAATACCAGAAAAGGTCATAATGTGTTAGACAACTTTGAAGCACTTGGGAAAGCAACAAAGGAGACAAAGTAGTTATTTTTACACATTCTTCCTTGTAACGGCTTTTATGTGGCTCACCTCAACCATTTTTCAGTGTCACTTTGGCTCCATTGCCACACCAGGTTGTGACTTATCCAAGCTGCAGAGAACTTCCTTCAAAAATAAAAACATTACCCTTGATCACAACTGTTCATTTTCAGCATTAGGCACCGGAATTTTGTCGCAACCAATCACACTTCTGTAGAATGTTGCATTGTCACATCATGCAGACTTAACTGCCACTTGTTACTAGCAGGCTGTCTCAAAAGAAGAAAAATAACTCAGGACTCCCTGGCTCTCTCTGTGCAGAAAAAGAAAAATGACAGCATTGTACACTGCAGACCTCCCAACCCAATACTACCGGACAGCCATTCCCATCTGCCACTCATCTCACCTGGAAAAAAAATTCTAATTTAATTCAAAGACAGACCCCAAAAAGATTCAAGTTGAACTGTTGCTTCCTCTGCATAGAAACATCCCACTGTTATTGTCCCTGGCAGTACAGTGTCCAACAATAAATCTGCTAGCTGGTGCTGGTGCTGTTGTAGTCTTTATGCTGTAGTAAAACAAAACCCAAAACCTTGTAGCAGACACAAGTGGAACTGAAAACAGAAGGCAACCTCACCACTAGCACCCTGGTCTTAGTACCCGGTCTGTAAACACACAACAAACTGCCATGCCCTTTGTTAAACAATAAATAAAAATAACAAACAACGAAACCCCACTCTGTTCCTTAAAACAAAAAACTGACTCAGTTGAAGGACACTGAGGATGGAGGAGTGTAACCCATATGACAGTGGGCTTATTCTACCTAGCAACCGGAACTATTTTTCTGGTGGAACAATAATTTTAATACAAATTATTTAAAATACCAAATAAACAATATTTTTATTCATTTTTGAAATAAAAAGGACACATTATATAATTGTAATAAATCATTACAGGCTGTGGGCTATGCTGGGATTCACCCATGGCTGACCTGGTTTGACCGCTCTGCCTGTGGCCTCATGGGTAAACCACGCCAGCCATGGGTAAATCCCAGCATACCCCACATCCTGTCATGGTTCATTGCTTAAATAACACATTCATTCTCACATGAGTGGTATAAGTTTCATAACTAACTCCTGCCTCTGCTACTGATTAGAAGTTGGACCTGGACATTGCGGCCATCACATAGACCTGGTGTAATCATAACCATGGCTGGGAGATGGCCATACCTGGCTACAACATAGTCAGAAGAGACCGGGCAGGCAGGAAGGAAGACGAGTGGCACTTTTGTGAAAGATGGCATAAAGACCACAGATATCCAGAAGGAACAAAATGGTGGTGGGGGTTGATACTGAGAGTTAAGCTGAAAGAAACAGGATCAGCTATCCACACAGGGGTGGTCTATAGACCACCAGCCCAGGAGGAAGAGGCAGATAGGGAGTTAATGCTAGCCATCCAAAGGATGGCGGACAAGGGGAGATGGTACTGGTTGAGACTTCAATATTCCAGATGTAGACTGGAGCCTCCCGGCAGCAGCAGTAACTAGGGAGGTGGGCAGAGGGAGACAGTCAAAAGGCAGAGACTCTGAATGAATACTTTTGCTCAGTATTCACAAAAGAAGAAGGGAGGAGTTACCTAAACCAAACAGTAGAAGCACTCTGGATAGTGAAGTTGACACTCAGTCCATTTACAGAAGAAAGAGTACTGAAAGAACTCCTAAAACTCAAGGTGAACAAAGCAATGGGGCCTGATGGGATTCACCTCAGAATCCTAAAAAGAGCTAAGGAGGACCTAGTGACACCACTAACCACACTTTTAACAAATCATGGGAAGATGGGGTGGTACTTGAGGGCTGGAAGAGGGCAGATGTGATATCTCTTCACAAAACTGGGAGCAAGGCAGAAGCAGGAAACTACAGACCTGTTAGTTTGACCTCACTGGTGGGGAAAATGATGGAATCACTTGAAAGAAAGAATTGTTGAGTACCTAGAGGCAGCGGGCACAGGACCCAAAGCAGCATGGATTCACAGCAGGAAGGTCATGTCAGACAAATCTTTTTTTCAACAACTATTTATTAGATTTGATTAATACAGGACATCCATTACAACAAAAAGAAAAACAAAACAAGCACCTGAACTCGGATACAGCCCAAACTGGCTGTATGAACTATTTACAATCCCATATATATATATACCCAGCAGGAGTCCATCCCTGAGCAGCAAATATATCAATAATGACCCCTGTATAGACATCTACAATCCTCATTGCCAAAAATACTATACTATCCGTAGATGTAGACTAAATAAGAAACCAAAAACATTTCCCTCACATATATATAGAAAAAAAAAGGAGAGTGAAAGAAAAGAAAAGAAAGGGGAAAAGCAAGAAAGAAAAGGAATCCAAACAGGAGTCTAAGCCAACGTGCTACCCTCTATATTATCTCAGAGCACCAAACCAAAGGTGCATGTCAGACAAATCTAATTGATTTCTTAGACTGGGTGACCAAAGTGATAGACCAGGAGGGCTGTGGATATGGCCTACCTAGACTTTAGCAAGGCATTTGACACAGTCCCGACAAAAGATTAATAATCAGTTAGCCAGCCTGGGAGTGGGTCCCAGGGTGGTAGCCTGGGTAGCAAACTGGCTGCACAACAGGACACAGAAGGTAATAGTGAATGGAACACATTCTGAAGAAAGGGGATTACCAGTGGAGTACCTTAGGGCTCAGTACTGCGTCCAATCCTCTTTAACGCCTTTATAGGTGACATTGCGATGGTCTTGAAGGAAAGGTATGCCTTTTATGGATGACACAAAGATCTGTAACAGAGTTGATACACAAGGGTAGAAAGGATGAGAAGGACTTGGCAAGGTTGGAGGAATGGTCAGACATATGGCAACTTAGATTCGATGCAAAGAAGTGCAAAGTAATGCACCTGGGAAATAAAAATCCAGGAGAAGAACACAATAGCAGGGAGGTACTAACAACAACAGTAATGGAACGGGATCTGGGTGTAGTCATATCAGATGACCTAAAGGTGGGTAAGCAAGCTGGAGAAGTTATTAAGGAGAGCCAGGAGGATACTGGGACTACGGAGGAGGCATCACAAGCAAAAAAGGGAAGTGGTTATCCTCTGTACAGACAGTTGGTGAGACCCCATCTGAGTACTGCGCAGTTTGGAGACCTCATCTACGCAAGGACATAGACAGGATGGAAGCAGTCCAGAGGAGGGCAACTAAATGGTGCAGGGTCTACATCAGAAAACATATGAAGAGAGACTGAGAGAGCTTAATATGTATACCCTTGATGAAAGGAGGGACAGGGAGACATGATAGAAACTTTTGGCACCTCAAGGAATCAACAAAGTCCAGGAGGGTAGCATCTTTCAGAAAAGAGATGTGTAAGAACAAGAGGGCACAATTTAAAGTTAGAGGGAGACGGCTCAGGGTAATGCGAGGAAATTTTTTACGGAGAGATGGTGGACGATGGAACTGCTCTTCCTGGAGAGGTTGTGGGTCTAAAACAGTGGGGAATTCAAACATGCATGGGACAGACATAAGGCAATTATAGTGGGGGTTGCAGGAAGAAGGCTAACTAGAATCTGCAGCTTATCTAGTAGGTAGGAAATGGGCAGACTGGGTGGCCATGTGGTCCTTATCTGCAGTCAAAGTCTATGTTTCTATGTAGAAGCAGGTTTGTCCTGGACTCCTTCAGGGTGCCTTCCTAACAACTGGTCATGCGACGAACTCAGCAGAAGGCAATACCTGACCTCAAGCTTACAAACAGAGGTTATGTGATGGGTAACAGTGGGAGCACTTAGGAACAGTGACCACCGGTCACTGTGGTTTGAAATCACAGGAGGTGCAGAATCAAACCGCACAAAACACATATCCTGGATTTTAAGTGGGCAGATTTTGGGAAAATGGGACATGCTTGAAAGAGGAACTAATAGGAATAGGGAAGGGATCGGGGTGGAAAACAGTGGGCAATATTTAAAACAGGGATTACAAGAGCAACTACTACTGCTACTACAAAAAGATTGCATTCAGGCAATACAAAAAGACGTAGGCAGAAGGGGATGGGGAGAAGAACCAGGAGAAGCAAAGGGAGGCAGGGAGGTCAGTAAGGGAAGCCAAAGCTCAGACAGAAGAGTTCATTGCAAAATCAATGGTTAGAGGGGACAAAACCTTTTACAGGTACATAAATGAAAAAGAATGGTGAAGGGAGGGATAGTGAGACTGAAGGGGAAGTCAGTGCAGCATGGAGGATAACAACAGTAAAGTTGATATGCTGAACAGATATTTCTGTTCAGTCTTTATAAAGGAAGGGAGGGTAATGGGCCTGAAGAAGAGTACAAGGTGGGAATGTCTAGGAAATGGACATAAGTCCCTTTACATGGGAAAGGGTCCTAAAGGAACTGGAAGGAATTAGAGTCAATAAAGCAATCAGCCAATGGGGTGCACCTCAGGGTCCTAAAAGATCTAAGAGAGGTGGTGGCTGAACCTCTGGAAATCCTGTTTAGCCAATCAATGGAAATAGAGAGGTACCCAAAGACTGGAGGACAGAAGATGTAGTCCCCTTATACAAAAAGCAGGAACAAAGAGGAAGCAGGAACTACAAACCAGTTAGTCTGACCTCCGTGTGGGGAAGATCATGGAAGCACTATGGAAGGAGAGATTGGTGGAACATCTAGTTGCCAACAGACTACAGGACCCAAGGCAGCATGGTTTCACTGGGGAGGTCATGCCAGACCAACCACATTGGATTTTTGACTGGGTGACAAGGGAGGTGGCTCAGGAGAGAGCAGTGGACATGTCCTATTTGGACTTCAGTGAGGCCTCTGACACTGTGCTGCATAGAAGGCTGTTAAAAAACTGGGGAATATGGGAGTGGGCAGGACAGCAGTGCAGAGGTAGTTAATTGACTGAGTGGTAGGACATAGATGGTGGTGGTAATTGGCAGTTACTCCACAGAGGGAAGAGTGAGCAGTGGGGACTGCAGGGATTAGTACTGGGACCGGTCCTATTCAACATCTTCTTCGGTGGCATAGAAACATAGAAACATAGACTTTGATGGCAGATAAGGACCGCTTGGCCCATCTAGTCTGCCCATTTCCTACCTACAGGATAGGTCACGATCCTAGTTAACCAACAGCCTATTTCTTCCTAGCCCCCACAAGAATTGCCTTAGGTCTGTCCCATTCATTCTTGAATTCTCCACAGTTTTAGACCCCACAACCTCCTCAGGAAGGCTGTTCCATGCATCCACTACCCTCTCTGTGAAATAATACTTCCTCACATTGCCCCTGAACCGCCCCTTCTATCTTTAAATTGTGTCCCTTGTTCTTGCACGCTCTTTTTCTGAAAGATACTACCCTCTTGGACTTTGTTGATTCCACTGAGGTACTTAAAGTTTCTATCATGTCCCCTCTCCCTTCTTTCCTCAAGGGTATACATATTAAGCTCCTTTAGTCTCTCCTCATACGCTTCTCTTGCAGACCGTGCACCATTTTAGTTGCCCTCCTCTGGACTGCCTCTATCCTGTCTATGTCCTTGTGAGATGGAGTCTCCAGAACTGGACACAGTACTCAGATGGGGTCTCACCAACTGTCTGTACAGAGGATAACAACTTCCTGTTTTCTGCTGCCGATGCTTCTCCCTATACATCCCAGTATACCCCAGCCCTCCCTACTGCCTTCTCCCATTGCTTGCTAACCTTAAGGTCATCTGATATGATTACCCCAGGTCCCTTTCCTTTTTATTGTTGTTACTACCTCCCCACCCATTGTGTATTCTTCCCTGGGTTCTTGTTTCCCAGGTGCATTATTTTGCACTTTTTGCATTCAATCCTAGCTGCCATACTTGACCATTCCTCCAACCTTGCACAAGTCCCTTTTCATCCTTTCCACACCTCCTGTGTATCAACCCTGTTGCAGATCTTTGTGTCATCTGCAAAAAGACATATTTTCCTTCCAGTCCTCTGCAACGTCACTGATTAAGACATTAAAAGGACTGGACCCAATACTGAACCCCTGCGACTCCACTAGTAACCCCCCTTTCTTCAGAGGGACTTTATTTACAATTACCTTCTGTGTCCTGTTGTGCAGCCAATGTTTTATTTGCTACCACCCTGGGACCCACTCCCAGGCTGGTTAATTTGACTATTAATATTTTGTGTGGGACTGTGTCAAATGCCTTGCTAAAGTCTAGGTAGGCCATGTCCACAGCCCCTCCCTGGTCTACTACTTGGTCACCCAGTCAAAGAAATCTATTAGATTCATCTGACATGACCTTCCTGGCCAGAACCCATGCTGCCTTGGGTCCCAGCCCACTGGCATCTAGGTACTCAACTATTCTTCCTTCAGAAGTGACTCCATCACTTTCCCTACCACAGTGGTCAGGCTGACAGGTCTGTAGTTTTCTGCCTCTGTCTTGGTCCCACTTTTGTGAAGGGAATCACATCTGCCTTCCTCCAGTCCTCAAGTACCACACCATCCCTCATAATTTATAAAAAGAGTAGCCAGTGGTTTCACTAGTTCCTCCTTAATTCTTTTTAGAATTTGGGTGAATTCCATCAGGACCCATTGCTTTGTCCACCTTCAGTTTTAGGAGTTCTTGCAGAACCCTTTCTTCTGTGAAAGGACTGGGATCGACCCCTTATCAAGAGTGCTTCTGTTAATTGGATTAGGCACTTCCCTTTTGTGAATACCGAGCAGAAATATTCGCTCAGTATCCCTGCTTTTCACTGTCCCCCTGCCCACCCACCGTTTATTCTATTCAGCCTCACTATCCCTCCCTTTGTCTTTTCACGCGCTGATGTACCTATAAAAGGTTTTATCCTTCTTAACTGAGTTGGCTATCTTTTTCTCAGTTTGGGCCTTTGCTATTCTGACTTCCCTCCCTGTTTCCTTCTGCCTTAACTGGTACAGCTCTCTGTCCTGCTCCTTCTGTGTTTCCTTATACTTCCGGAATGCTATCTTTTTCCTCCTGACTTTGACAGCCACCTCTTTTGAGAACCATAGTGGCTTTTTCTTTCATTTTGATTTGTTTATTTGCTTCACACAAAGGCTTGTTCCTCTGTGATGGCAGTTTTGATGATTCCCCATTGTTGCTCCACACCTCCTTCTAGCCTGTTTGCTAGTGCTTTTCTGAGGCACTCTCCTATCTTGCCAAAGTCAGCCCTCCTAAAGTCCAGTACCTCACTTTTGTATGGCTTGACTCTGTAGCTGAGTTTAACGTGAACCACACTGTTTGATGGTCACTTGTCCCCAGATGGCAACCCACTTCTAGATCTGAGATCCTCTCACTGCCCCGCTTGAGAGTATGAGGTCTAAGATTGCTCCCTCACGAGTGGGTTCTGAAACTAGCTGTCTGAGGCCTGCCACCTGTAGGGCATCAAGAATGGCCCTGCCCTTGGATGTGGCTGCACAAATGTGCTCCAGTTAACATCTGCCATATTCAGGTCTCCCATCAACAGTATCTCCCTTCTCTGCCATTCTAAGAATGCCTTCTATCATATCCTTGTCCATTCCTCCCCTGACATGGGGTCTGTACACAACCTTCATGGATTGTGGTGCCCTTTCCAGTCTCCAAGGTGACCCACAGTGCCTCCTCTCCCCTGTTTACTCTTTCATTCAGTTGCTTTTATCCTTCCTTTATAGAGAGCTACTCCTCCCTATTCTCCCTTGCCTGTCTCTCCTGTAGGTTATGTACCCTGGTATGTTAACATCCCAGTCATGGTTCTCTTGTATCATGTTTCTGTGACTGCTACGATATCCAGGCATCCTCTTCCATCAAGGTCACCAACTCAGGGAGCGTGTTGCCGGACTACGGGCATTGGTACTCATTACCTCCATTTCCTGATGGCCTTACTCCCTTTGCCCCATCCTGTCCTTCTTGCCTTTGTCCCTTTCTCCATTTACCCTTGCCTTTCTCCCTATCGACACCTCTATGTTGGTGTTTGCCGTGACTTACTACTGTGATTTTTGGGGGCTAGGATTTCCTGCTCCTTTCCAGTGCCTGCCCCTTGGCTAGTTTAAATGCTTGCCAATGAAGCATTTAAACCTATCACCTAGGATCCTGGTTCCCTCCTGGACAGATGCAGCCCATCATGCCAGTATAGGCTTGCATCACTCCAGGTGGACCCCCAGTCCCCAATGAAGCTAAATCCCTGAGCTCCACACCAGTTTTTCAATCACTGATTGAACCCATGGTGCAGAACACTATAGCCTCTCCTATGCCGTGAGATGGGCAGCACCTCCAGAAGGTTACCGTGTGCTACTTGACTAAGGCCCCTCCCAATTCCACAAACTCTTCCTGCACTTTCTAATCTCTTTCTTAGCCAGGTCATCTGTCTCTAGGTGGACAATGACATCCAGCTCCCTCCCTGTGCAGCTGCTCCGGCAATCCTGAGGATTCGCTCCTGTCTCTCCAAGCCATGGTGCCAGGCAGGCACCTACCTCCCTCTCCTTCCTCCCCAGTTCTACCTTCCTAACAATGGAGTCCCCCACCAGGAGTTGTTTCCTTCCCTGCAGGGTCCCCTGCCACCCTCCTGTGGGTCTCCTTTGTGGAGGTTCCCAGCATCCTCCTTGGTCTCCACTGTGGGTGCTCTCCATAGAGGAACCACACTTGCCAGAATGGCATAGGAATTGTGGAGAGGTACAACTGGAGGGCTGCACCTCTGTTCCACCATGCTCACCCTCCCTGAGCCCACTGTGGTCCAACCGCTCCTCTTTCTTGGCAACCTCTGAGGCAACGGCTGTGGCACTGGTGGTCCCTGGATGGAAGAGGAGGTCCCACAAATCCTGGCCAACTCAGCCTGGAGATGAGCAACCTCCTCCTCAGCCCAGAGAGGTGCCTGCAAATGGGACAACACCGCATCCTCCAGAACGCCTCCCGAAGACTGCTGTTCCACAGCCACTGCACTGCACCACTCCAATCATGTCTTATTTCTGGCCCCTTAACTGTTTGCAATCCTTACGCTTTCCTCTGTTTTTTTTCTCTCCTTACTTTCTGGCCTGTGTGCCCTTTAAGCTCCTGATTGTCCTGTTCTGAGACAAGAATATCCTGTATTTCTCAGTAGACCCTTACTTGCTCAGAGGCAGACCTCCAGCAGCTAGTGGGCTGGAGAGCTGCTCTTGCCCTTCTAGGATGGTGGGTCTTTGGTGGCTCTATGATCACTCACTCACTTCCTGCTCCCAAACAGGAAGTTCCTGTTGGCAGACCTAGAAGGCAGAATTTCCTGTTTGCTGATGACATGAAGCTCTGTAACAGAGTAGACACACCAGAGGGTGAAGACCAAATAAGGAGGGTCCTGCAGAAGCTTGAAGAATGGTCAAGGGTTTGGCAGTTGAAATGTAATGCAAAAGTGCAAAATAGTGCATATGGGGCACAAAACCCTAAAACGACAGATTAGTTGGAGAATGAGGATATAGCATGCACCAAGCAGGAAAGGTCCTTGGGGTTATCATCTCTGATGACCTCAAGGTAGAAACAATGTCGACAAAGTGGCAGGTAAAGCAAATAGGATGCTGGGATGCATAGGCAGGGGCATCACCAGCAGGAAAAGGGAGGTCATGATTCCACTATACAAGACACTAGTGAGGCCCCACCTGGAGTACAGTGTCCAGTTCTGGAGACCTTACCTATTTAAGGACATAGACAGGGTGGAAGAGGTTCAGAGAGGGCAGCAAAGATGGTACAGGGATTTCATCACAAGTCCTATGAGGACAGGCTGAAAAACCTGATTATGTACTCCCTGGAGGAGAGAAGGGAGATAGGATATGATAGAAACATACAAGTACCTTATGGGAGGAACAGGGTGCAGGAAAACACTATTTCCAGCTATAAAGATGTTCCAGGACTAGAGGGCATGGGATAAAGTTGGAAGGGGGTGATTCAAAGGAAATGTGAGGAAGAATTTCTTCACAGAAAGGGTGGTGGACACGTGGAATACCCTGCCTGAGGAAGTGGTGGGGGCTGAAAGCGATCACCAAATTTAAGAATGTGGAATAGATATTAGGGAATTCTGGAGGTCAGGGTAGGGGCAACAGACTTCTAGAAAAACTTAAAGTGAACTTATGAGCTCAAATGGGCAGATTGGGTGAGCCATAGGCCCCTATCCACCAACAGTATCTATGTATCTAGTTATGTGTCTTTTTTTAATTCAATATATTTTATTCAGATTTTACTCATAGTACAGAAGTAGATTCCAGCAGTCTCAGTTATAGAAATATGAATTATGCTTTGTGCTATGAGACTGCATACAAATCATAGTATACAAGTTTATAATCAATATGAAAATAAAAGAAAAAAGGAAAACAAAAATTCCAAAATCCCCATACATAATATCTTAACTTATTCCCTCTTCAATGGTACCAAATGCAGAAGTCTAATAACATTAATACACTAGAGTGTGTCACATGGGGATCTATGCTTCGATGCTGTTAGAAGAGCATCAAGAGAACCCCATTTATTCAAGTAAGACCGTAATCTATTGTGCATCATAGCTATGTGTTTTTCAAGTTGGAGAGCCAGAAGCATTTCTTTATGCCATTCAACAGTAGGCAATGAGGTATCCACCCAGTGTCTCGTTATAACCAGTTTGGCTACACCAGTTATTAAGGCCATATAGGCTCGCCTCTGTTTAATTGTTCCTGAGGGTAAACAGTTAAGCAAGCAAGCTTCTGACAAAAATAATGGTTCTAATCCCAATTGGGGATCTAGAGAGTTTTTGATGGATTGCCAGAATAATTGGACTTTAGGGCAAGTCCATAGCATGTGGTATAAATCTCCATTTGCTCCAAGACATCTAGGATACTGTGAGGAGTTAAGTTTCCCAATCTTATGAAGCTTAACAGGGTGAAATATAGGTTATGCATAGTATTGTACTGAACTAGATGGAGCCTGTCTTGTTTAACATATTATATAGGTTCATCCACATTTGTTGCCAAACTTCCATGGTCTCCTTGAGAGAAAGTTTATGAACCCAGTAGTAACAAATCCTTTTATGCAATTGAGCATCAAGATGCTATGGTTCTTTATAGACTTTGGATACCGAGTGCTGGTCGGCAATCTGTAAGAGGGAGGGTAGCTCAATCCTAATGGGACCAGGTGGAGGTATCTTACTTAGAAAAGAGACTACTGCATGTCTAACCTGCCAGTATTTAAAGGAGTTTCCAGCTGTGTGAGAATCTTGATTGGAATTGAAAATAGGAAGGGCTTTACCATTGGGGGCAATATCTGAAACCAAAGTTCTACCAAAGAAGTCCAGAAGGCTACAGAAATAGTTCTATTCTGAATCTGGAAGTGGGGTTGTTTAGTAGTGGTTGGTCCAGAGAATTATGCCAGTCCAGATTCAGAGGTTTTGTACTTGTGTAACACTCTTAAGGACCATCCTATTGGAGTTTTCCATAGTTTACGGGAATATATTTTGGGAGAGCATAGAGCAAGCAGGAAGCATGCAGGAATTATTAAGAGCAACCTTCTTCTTAATGTTTAACTGGGGAAATGTATGATCCTACATTTACCTCTCCGATGTATCGATCCAATACGCTGACTTACTTATATGACCAGCCCCATAATAGGTGAAAAGGGATGAAGGAAAGCCCACCATGTGATTTTGATGCAGTAAGTTTATGGTAGGCCCTTCTAACACATTTCCTTTCCATATATATTGGTTTAACATTTTTGTAGAGATAAAACCATGATTTCGGAAAAAGAATCTTAACATGTTTACGGATAAAGGATGCGGGTAACACATTCATTTTAACTATATTAATCCTTCCCCATAAAGAAATTGGGAGAAGGTTCCACCTATCAAGATCCGTCTTAATTATACTTAGTAGTTAGTGAAATTTTCCTTTTCATCATGGGGATGCTCTAGATAATTTCATACCCAAGTATTTCAAAGACTTCATTCCCATTTCAAACCAAATTTTGTACATCGGATGATAACAACCTACAATTCAGTGAGAATACACTAGTTTTGGAAAGGTTAAGCTTATAGAAAGAGACCTTTGTAAAGGATGCAATTTTCTGTAGAAGATCTAGAATGCCAACCTCGGGGTTTTCCATGTGAATCAACAAGTCATCAGCATAAGCTGATAGTAGATATTTTGCCTCCCATGGTAATTCCGTGGAGATTTTGAGACATGAGTAATCTCTGGATAAGGGGTTCTAAATATAGATTAAAGAAGGGGAAAGAGGGGCAGCCTTGCCTAGTGCTTCAGTGCAGTGGGAAGGAGCTAGACAGAATGCCATTACACCAAAATTGGGCTGTTAGAGTCATATAAAGCAATTTTATCCATTTAATAAATGAATGTGGTAAACCAAAATGGGAGAGAGTTGTGAAGAGGAAGTCCTAAGAAACACTATCAAAAGCTTTTTCCACATCTAATGCGATGAGAGCAGCCTTTGACTCTGAATGATGAGTTATGAGGAGGAAATAAAGCAACTTTCACATATGATCATTAGAGGATCTACCAGACATGAAGCCTATTTGCTTGTTGCTAATAAGCTTAGTCATCAGGGGCTTAAGCGATTAGCAAGTATCTTGCCAAGATTTTAATGTCCACATTGAGTAACGATATGGGGTTGTAATTGTCTGGATAATGAAGGTCTCTATTGGTTTTGGGGATAAGAGCAATGAGAGTTTCTAAATAGGAAGGGTCAGAAAGGCCATTCTCAAACCAGGAATTAAACACCTTCATCAACAAGGGGCAAACTGTAATTTATATAAGTGGCACATGTTGGTGAAAGACCATCTGGTCCTGGAGATTTATCAGGAGGAGTTGTTGAATTGCTAGGTTAATTCCTCTTCCTCGCTGGCTTCCTAATAAGGAGGCCTCATTTGGAGTAACTTAGGAGAGATAGGAGGTTTAAGTAGTTCTGTACGTCTTGTTCCATTGGAGCTTCTTCTTCTGAGATACTGTATAAGTTATTAAAATATTGTTTGAATCCCAAGGCATTTCTCTCGATCTGTTATTAAGAGGCCAGCATTAGCTAAATATATGGCCTGATATGGAATGCTCCAATTCCATTTGCTTGATTCAAATAGCAAGGAGTTTGCCAGCTCTTTCTCCAGATTCTAAATATTTAAGTTTGGTTCTCCGTGAGAGAGCTCTGCTTTTGGGACATCAAATGGGAAACTGTGCCTGCAACTTATGTAATTTAATCCAGTCCTCTTCTAATGAGTGGCAGCTAATAGTCCTTTCAAGTGTCTTAATTGAGTGGAGGAGGTTTTCAATTTGGGACTTTGATTGCTGGGTCCTAATAGACACCAGGCGTATGCATTCACAGCTCAAACCACATTTCAAAGTTGACCAGACAAGATCAAGTCGAGAGACTGATCCCAAGTTAATCTCTAGGAAGTTGGAGATAAAGTTTTGAGGTGAGTTTTAATGTGGGGATTTGAAGAAGTTGGTTATTGAGATGCCAGAGATAGTCTCTCTTTATTCCAGGGCCTAAAATTTAGGTGAGAGAGACAGGGAGTCATCTGAAATAACATGTGGATGTATATTAGTGTCCAATATTCCAGGTAGAGTATGGGAACTAATTAAGAAATAGTCTATTCATGAGCAGGTATGATGGGGAAGGAAAGGAAAGTATACTGTTTTTCTGAGGGTTTCAGGACTTTCCACACATCGATTAATCCTGCTCGAGTAGAAGATCTTTTAGTGCTCTTTGTGTTGTGGAAGAACCAGATCATTTAGGGTCCAATCTATCTAGGAGCTGAGGAGTGGTGTACCAGTCTCCACCTAAGAAGACTGTTCCTGGTGAATTGGTGATCACCAGGTCCAATAAAGAGGTAAAAAGTTAGGGAATCCACATTAGGACCATATATGGATCCTCAGAGGACCTGATGGGAGTTTAGAGACCTACGAAGTAATAAGTAGCGCCACTAGGATCCCATATCTCCTGCTTCTAGTGTGAAAGAGGTATTTATATTAAATAATATGGCAACTGCCCAGTTAGTGAACCCTTCAGATCCAAAGGCTTGCCCAACCCAACCTTTACACAGTAAGGAGGTATCTTCCTCTAACAATGCATTTCTTGCAAACATACTATTCCAGCTTTTAGATGTAGCAGGTGTTTAAGGATAACTTGTCTTTGCATCTGTCTCTGGCTCCTTTAACATTACACTTACTATAGTACACAGTCTACACATTTATTATAGAAAAATCATAACCTAAATTTTACAAAAGGAACAATAGATCCAATTATCTGAGTATCTGAACATTTGGTACCTATTCTAAACCAATAAAAGAGAAACAGTGTATCCCTTTCCCTTCACCCCACCTCAAAATCCCTTTAAAATAATTTTAAATACCCCAGTTCATGTAACTGCACTAACTTATTATACTGTCAAGCAATGTTATAACAGCATAGCCTTCAGTTATCCAACATTCCTCCCCCATTTTTTCTGCTTCCCGATGCATAGTTAAGAGGAAATCATCACTAGCAGCGTTCAGGGTACCATAATTTAGCATTTAACTAGTTTCCAAATTGTGCCACCGAAATTATATTTCTTTACACACATAAATTGAGTCAGCAAAAGTAAGCAATTGAGTATAACATTCTTCTTCTACCCTTATAATACAAGGAGGGTTTTAGGGAGACTGGCTGTAACAAAATAATAAAGAAGAAAAGAGAACACCAGTCGAATAATGGGAGCACAAGCAATGTTTACAATCCAACACAGCCAGGCGTCACATCAACACACACAAGGATGTCGAATTAAGTCAAATTAAGTCTTCCTGATGAGGCAAAGTTCTAAAGTCAAAAAATGAAAATATTGATCACTTATCTAAAATGAACTCTGTTGAGACACTGTGACATCTCGAGTTCAGCCATTGTTATTTACATCGGTCTGCTCAAACTGCTCGCTTAGATGGTACATTAAACAGGTGCTGAGTTTTAAGGTTAATATTGAAAGTATTTTAGAGTAGCTTAACATAACCTAACCTGTCCATTTATGAAGGAAAGAGAGAACACCAGTCGAATTCATGGAAGCACAAGCAATGTTTATAATCCAACATGGCCAGGCGCGATCGACACACACAAGGAAGTCAAACTAAATCAGATTGAGTCTTCTTGATGATTTTCAGGAGGTAAAGTTTCTAGAGTCAAAATGAAAATTTTGATCACTTATCTGAAACCAGCTCTGTTGAAACACTGACATCTCGGGTTCAGCTACTTTTATTTACGCTGATCTGCTCAAACTGCTCATTTAGATGGAACATTAAGCATACTGAGTTTTCGAAGGTTAATAGTCCAAGTGCTTTAGAATAGCTTAATTTAACTTAACTTGTCCATTTATGGAGACCCAGCTCTATGTCTCCTTGATTATCCTGCTCATAACCCGAGAAAGGAGTCAAACCAAACAGGTCAGGAAGAGCTTTTTTACTCATGCAGGACTTCCTCTTGCATGTCATATGCTTGCCAATGATCTCGATTTTAACTTGGAGAATTGCAGGGTATTTCAATCAGAACGGCTTCCCTGCAGCTAATAATTTGGACACTAATGGATGCAGTTCTGCTGCTTAGCATGAATGGATTGTGGCAAATCTTGTATGATGCGGATGCTTTTCCCTTCCCACTGTACCTCTTGTAATGCTTTTACTTTGGCCAGTATGTGCTGCTTATCTAAGAAGTTGAGCAGCTTAAAATGAGGGGTGAGGTGGGAACCAAGTGGAGGTGGTTGGCTAAGTGCCCGGTGGGCTCTCTCGATCACATAATTAGTATATCAGTGAGGGGCCTGCAAATTTTCTCACAAAATTTTTGCAGGAAAAGGATCAGAGAGTTTCTTTCTAACTCTGGTATTCCAATGACCAGAAGATTGTTTCTCTGACTTCGCCCTCTAAGTCTTCTAACTTTTCTTCTAGTTTTCTGATTCTCCTAGTGATAGCAGTGTAATCGAGTTCCATATTGTCTTGCTTTTTTCCCCATGGAAATAAGTCTCACTTGGGAGTCCCCAACTCAGACTGCAAGAGATTCAGTTGAGGTTTTGATGCAGTGTAATTCATCATTAATGCCCAAAATTACGCTCTTGTATTGGTCTCATTATTTCTAGAAATCTTTCTTCTGTAAGTGCGTGGATCCTAGCCACCTTTACGGGTTGCTGTTTAGGCCTTTAGGAGCTTTGTCCTTCTCCGGTGATGGTGGTGGAGAATGCTGTGGTGGCGCCTGCACATATAGGCTTCCATTATTTATGCAGCTGCAAGCACCCTAAGTTGTTCTTTATTAGATCCGTGATTTAAAGGTAGAAATTCTGCAATATAGTGGTATAAACAGCGGGTTAACTCGGGAGCAGGACGGAGCAGTAGAGTTTGCTGCTTACGCTAGGCTGCCATCAGGTGACCTCTATGTGTCTTACCACTCACAAGTGGAGATAAATGTGTTATCCCATTGCAGTCTATTATGTATACCTGTGAGCATGGTGGGACACTAGTAACACAATCGGCAGAGATCAGGTGCATAAAAGATGTAAGATGGTGCCTATCATTTTATTCATATGAAAGTCCAAAATACACACAGAAAGAAAACTAGGAAAATGAGTCCAGTAAAGAAAGAAATCTCCAGGTCTCTACTTCCTCAGAGCCTGTGGCTTAACTTCAGCCAATGCCTGAGTGTAGTATCCTCTTGCACTCTTTTCCTAAATATCTGTGTGAAATACTGCTCACAATACAGGTCCTCCCCTCCACTGTCAGTACACCAACTGACTCAACTCTACTCTTTTCCTCTAGTGGTGAGCCCTATTTATAGCCCTAAGGATGACATCACTCTGTGGGGGAGTTCCCACTGGCCATGACATTACATAATGGAGGGGGTTCCATATTATCCAATGCCTTATCATGCAGGGCTTTTATTTGGCCCTTTTGCTCAAATATGCTTTATTTTACAGGCAGCTCCAGTTACAGCCTCTTGGGGCTGTCACAACACTGTTTTATTTCTTTTAAATATTAGGGACACTACAGGACTGTCATTCTCCTGGCCACAGTGTCAGATTCAGGAAGTTCTTTGTATACCTGGGCACGCAGCGGTGGTTTCATATCATTACTCAGGGGCACCAGAGCTTTTAAATTAAAGCATGACCTGCGCTAACACAATGCCTTTCATTTCAGCATTTTCCTTAGCGTGATATGTGCTTTTATTCTTTATACTCCTCTAGGAGCTTTACTAATAATGCACCTCGCGACTACAAAGTATCTCTTATTCGAGATTAAAACAAGTGTTTCCAACACTATTGTGCACAGCAACGGGGTCTTTTGAAAAGAGGAAAGCAAAAAAGCTAAGAAATAAGAAAGAAAAAGAAGGAAAATGAGAGGATAGAAAAGGGTGAGAGAAAGAACACAAGGGGACAAGGACTGGTACATACGACTCTTTTATTCTTTATTTCCAGGGTCTATACTAATAACATGTAGCACCCTGTTATACACCTCCTTCACCAAGAGGCAACAAATTTCTGTTGTCTAAACACTCACCTGAAACCCTGGGAGGGTTGAAGCTTCTGCCCACCCACTCTCAGCAGCTCCTCAGGGACCCTTAAACAACACAGTAATTTATAACAGATATAACTATTTCTGTACTCTATACATTTTCCCTGAGGCATAAATACATTTTCTCAACATGTAACCTTCAGTTTTTTCTTTAAGTTATTTTACTTCAGAGTTCATTTTTAACATTTTGTACAAAAAGCAAGAAAATATGTTAACGCACATATATTTCATCCTGTTTCCATCACATTTGCCCAATATCTGGACAAAAAGTCGGCATTGAAGTGTTTGTAACCCACCCTGTGTGTGACAGTAAAGCGATAGGTCATTGCTAAGTACCATCACATGATCCTGTTGCAGTGTCAGTGGCTCAGTAGGTAGCACACTCGCTCTGAGGCTGGGAGAACAGAGGGCTGTGAGTTCAGTTCCCACATCTGGCACGTGGGTTAATATCCCTGTACTGACACTGTAGTGCAGCATGAGAGGGTGCTGCACTTCGAGGTGCCGTCTTTTGATGAGACGTTAAACCGAGGTCCCATCTGCCTGGATTGGTGGTAGTTTAAGTGGATGTTAAAGATCCCATGGCACTTATCAGAAAGAGTAGGTGAATTTCCCTGTGTCCTGTCCAAATTTCCTCATTCACTAAAAATACCACCAACAGCTTAATCTGGTTCAAGGTCGGTTGTCATTCATCTGTATCCCCTCTCCCGGTCGTGCTCTGAAAATAGGCAGGATTTGTCTAGTGCACTTACCAGTCAACAAAACTAAATAAAATCCTACCATTTTTATCTTTCATTTGTTGAAGCCAGCACGGATTGTGATCTGTCACCACCATAAATTCCTGCCCCACAAATAGTATCTGAGTGCTTCTACTGCCCATCTCAACGCCAAACATTCTTTGTCAATGGTAGAATATTTCCATTCTCTGTCATGTAATTTTCTGCTTATATATATCACTGGGTGTTCCTCACCTTTGTGTTTCTGGGACAACATCGTCCCAATACCTGTGTCAGAGGCATGAGTGTGAAGTTCAAGGTGTTTGTAAATCGACTGCATAACACAGGGTAGGAACAAAGTAAAGCTTTGGGGTTAAGAAAGCCTCATTACAATCATCACTCCTTTGGATCTTATCAGCACATTTGTTTCATACCAAGTCTGTCAGTGGGATGGCAATGGTGGCAAAGTCGAGGATAAAATGTCTATAATAGCTGACTAGGCCTAAGAAGGTGTGAACATGATGTTTTGTCTGTGATATGGGTTGTTGCCACTGCCTCCACTTTACTGATATCAGACTGGATAATCCCTTTTCCTATTATAAACCCCAGATATTTCGTCTCAGTTTTGGCTATGGCACATTTTGCAGGATTGATGGTCAGACGTGAATCGTTATAGACTGTATGACAGCACTCAAATGAATTTGATGAGTCTGCCAGGCAGGTGAAAAATGACAACGTCATCCAAATAAACAGCAGTGTGTGAGATATGGGTCCATAAAACCCTATTCTTGAAGCGCTGGAAGGTGGCCAGTGCCCTGTGTAATCTGAATGGCATTATTGTGAATTGGGTACTGAACACAGTCTTTTCTTGGGCCTGTAAAGATAACAGAATCTGCCAGGACCCCTATTGTTAAGTCCAGGGTACTAATGTACTTAGCTGATCTGATTTTATCTAGAAGGTCATGTACCCTTGGCATTGATACCCAGCAAAGGAAGAAAGGAATTGATCTTACAGAAATCCAGACAAAGTCTGATTCCTCCTTCCTTGGGTACCACTACCATGGGTAAAGACCATGCACTACGGAATGGGACTATTACCCCTAGTACTTCCATGTGCTTGATTTCAGTGACAACATCCTGTCTGACCTTCCCAGGCAAGCAATAAGGTCGTTGATGAATAGGCTTTGTTTGTTCCATATGTATGTTATGTACCACCCTCTGCTCTACCTAGTATGCTAGTAAAGGTAGCCCCATAATACTGTAACATTTTCCTATTTCTTGTTTCTGGGCATCATTAGCTCAGGTTGATTTGCACCTCATCCACCTGGGACCTAGGGTCCAGACGTCATAAGCTACATCCATCTCACTGCTTTCAGACTCAGGGTACATAAAACAGCCGAGCAGAGAGTTTGCTCTTTCCTGCCATTTACGTAATAAGTTAGCATGGTACACTCTCAAAGCTGTTTTTCTTTCTGGTGTTTTAATTTCATAGTTGACCTTCCCCACCTGTTTGATTACTTCACAGGAACCCTGCCATTTCATTAAAGTTTATTCTCCTGGGTAGGTAATAACAATAACACCTTCTCCAGGATGAAAACATTTGCCTTTCGCCCTTCACACAAACCAGATTTTTGATCAGCTTGTCTTTGAATCACATTCTAATGTGCCACCTGCACAAATTTAACCAATTTCTTTCTTAAGTTGGTCATGTAATCAATTATGTTACTGTGGCAGACCTCCTTCTCCTCCTCCCAATGTTCTTTACTATGTCCAAGGGACCCTGTGGGTTCCTACCATACAAAAGAGTAAAGGGAGAAAACTCAGTGGTAGCTTGGGGCACCTCATGATATGTAAATAATAGATTGGCAAGTACTTGTCCCAATCCCTTCCTTCCTCCTGGACATTATTTTTGCAGCATGTGCTTCACTGTTTTATTGAACCTCTCAACCAGTCCATTGGTCTGGGGTGGTAAGAGAGGTTCACAGCTGTTACCCCTAAATGTCTATACAACTCTTTAGGAGGATGGAGGTGAAGTTTGTACCCTGGTCCATGAGGATAACCTGAGGAATACCTAGTCGACTAAAGATTTTTGCCAGTTCCTCGATGATCTGAGGGGTAGTTACAGTGTGCATAGGTATTGCCTCAGGGTATTGGGTGGCATAGTCACAGACCACAAGAATAAACTGGTTACCCTTAGCACTCTTAGTTAAGGGGTCGTACCACATCCATTGCTATCCTTTCAAATGGTGGCATAACAGCTGGTAAGGGCTGTAGGGACACCTTATCTTACTTTCCGCCTTTTGCCACCATCTGACACTTGGTGCATGTCTGGCAGTACCGCTACCTGATCATGAATCTCTGGTCAGAAAAACTGTGAGGTCAACCTACCCAGAGTTTTATCTTGGCCCTCATGACTGGTCATAGGGATACCATGGGCCAGTACCATCAGTTTATCTCTATACCTCTGGGGAACCATCATTTGTTTCAGCTGCTCTCCTGTCACAAGATTAATGCATATTCTGTACAATATCTCATTTGACAATACATACTGAGGTTGTCCCTGTACAGCTACTTGGTCCACCTGTGAAAAAAAGGTTTTTATTTTGCTCTTCCTGAATTTTGGCCCTTTTAACACCGGTCACATTCAGGAATTTCAGGAATTGCAGTATTATGAGTGTCTCTCCACTTCTTCTTTTCCTCCTTTTTCATTCTTGTTTTTCTGGATTTTCAGGGATCTCAGATAGTTCTGGATCAAAAGGAACATATCAGTAGAGTGTTCTTTTCTAGCCTGTGCCGGTGGTGACAGCAACCAAAGGGTAACCTGTCTGGGAGACTTTAACAGTTGATCAAACTTTGGATAGTCTGACCAGTGAGCATGGGCACCAGAAGTTGAGGGACTAGACCCACAGCAAGAGTCTAAGTATCTTGCTCCACAGTCATTTCTACCATGGCTGTTGGGTACCAATGAACATCCCTATGGACACAAGTCACCTTGGTCTCTATCCCTCCTTTCTCATAGTCATTAATATGATCAACTCTTACTAAAGTCTGCTTACTCCCGAATCTATGAGGCCCAGTAAACTTTGTTGCCCAATTCCCACTGTGGTAACATAGCCCCAGTTAGTCATAGCAAAATGGGAAATATTCAATCTTTACTAGGCAGTTCCATGCGATATGTCCCTTTCTTGCATATATCTCTACAAATAAAATCAGCATGGTAGGGTATTCTTTTGCCAACTCGCTCCCCAACAGATACTGTTTTTTGCAAGTTTGATCATATTGTCTTACTGGTGTCATAATTCGCTGCGGGGCTTGGGGTTTCTCTGGTCCTTGCAGGTCTGGTCACCAGGTAGTCCTCTGCCAGAGTTATTGTTCACTCGCAGTGTTGGGCTTGTGTTCTCTTATCTACACCTGCACATCCTGGGGCATAATCTGTATAAATTGTTGATGATAATTACATCCATTATCTGATCAATTGTTTTACTGTTGGCTGTACTCATTTGAGGCAAAAGCCCTTTAATCTGGCAAAGGTTACCCTTGGTGTATCTTGACCCACCATTTTCTGTGATCTAACCTTTGCCGGAATGTCTCAGAATTAATGTCATACCTTCTTAGGATCTCTTACTTTACCCAGTCATAATTATTGATATCTGGTGCTATCATATATGTGCTACCACCTGGGCACATCCAGATAAGTATGGTACCAGTCTTATTACCCATTGATCTCTGGGCCAGGTAGAGGTTTGAGCAATCCACTCAAAGGTGGTCAAGTATGCCTCAATGTCATCTGCCTCAGTGAACTTGGTCAATTAGACGGCCAGGAATGTTTCTGTCAGGTTGCCCTGGGTTATTGCTTGAATGGCCTGCAAGGCATCACGCCATCTAGCATCCTGTTGTCTTCTTTCTCTTCTTGGTTCTTCTGTTCCTCTTCTGTCTGCTGCGGTCCTCTTCTTGATTCTTCCATTCCTCTTCTCTCTGCTGTCGGTCCTCTTCTCGGTCCCTTTCCATGTTCAGCTGTCTCAGGCAAAACCAATGCAACAGGTCACCTGGATCCTCTGAACTGGGTTTTCCTTTCATCGCTCTCTCTGACTCTAATCACTTTTTCCCCATCACACCATTTCTTTTCCTCCTCTGGGGATTCCACATCTCCTTTAGTGATTCCTTGGGGCAAATGACTGACTCCATTCCTGGTATACATTTCAATCCCAATTGTTCGCCCTGGATCTGGTCCACTGGAACTCCTTCCTTCCGCATCTTTTTCTCTGCTCATGCATCAGGTATATGACTATACCCCCAGCAGCGTTTTTCCCAGGCAGTCTAAAAGACACCAGGTATCCCACTTCTTACACCAGTGTGAGCGTGGGGATACAAAGTGACACAATCGGCAGAGATCAGGTGCATAAAAGACGCAACATATGCAATATCATTTTATTCATATAAAAGTCCAAAATATATACAGAAAGAAAATCAGGAAATGAGTCCAGTAATAAAGAAATTCCAAGTCTCTACTCCTTTGTTGAGCCTTGTGGCTTAACATCAGCCAATACCTGAGTGTAATATCTTCTTACACTTTTCCAAAATACTGTGTGAAATACTCAGCACACAATATAGGTCCTCCTCCTTCACTGTCAGTACACCAACTGACTTACTCTACTCTTTCCCTAAAGGTGAGCCCTATTTATAGTCCTAGGGATTACATCACTCTCTGTGGGAGTTCCATTGGCCATGCCATTACATAATAAGGGAAGTTTCCATATTATCCCATGCCTTATCATGCAGGGGCTTTTTATTTGGCCCTTTTTCCCAAATATGCTTTATTTACAGGCAGCCCCAGTTACAACCACTCTGGGGCTGTCACAATACTATTTTAATTCTTAAATATTAGGTATGCGCTACAGGACTGTCATTCTCCTGCCCGTAGTGTTCAATTCAGGAAGTTCTTTGTAAGCCTGCCACACTGTACGGCAGTTTCATTCATTACTCAGGGCACCAGAGCTCTTTAAATTAAACCTCGACCTGCACTAACACAATGGCTTTCATTTCAGCATTTTCTCAGCATGATATGTGCTTTTATTCTTTATACTCCCGCTCCAGAATTTTACTAATAATGCGCTTACTTGCTTAAAGCATCTCCAATTCGGAGATTAAAACAAGTGTTTCCAGCACTATTGCGCACAGCAAGGGGTCTTTTGAAAAGAGGACAGCAAAGAAAAGTATAGGGTTTTGTCAGGTTGACCACCGGACAAAGAAACAAGAAAAGAAAAGAAGGAAAATGAGAAGATAGAAAAGGGTGAGAGAAATAACACAAGGGGGACAAGAACTGGCACATACGACTTTTTATTCTTTATTTCCAGGGTTTGTATTCTAATAACAGGTAGCACCATGTTACAATACCCTATTTACAAAACCTAAATATTATGGAGATGTCCCTGCAGAATATGACAAGATGCCTTTTAGGTAAAAATTACACAGCCAGCTCTGTGACACAGTGGTAAAACTACCACCACTGCACTGATTACCCAGGTTCAGGAACAGACTCAGATCATTGAAGGGCTTGTGGGGAGGGAGGGAGAATTGAATGTCCCAGGGACAGCTCTTCCCACAGGAAGGGAAGATGCTGTGTGCCACTGCTTGACTGCTTTCCTATTAGAAAATGGACTTCAGGGAAAAGCATGCTGACTGGCTAAAAGCCATGGCAGGCATTTATTTTAAACATTGCCTGGTGGAAAAGAATTTGGGGTGCCCAGTTACTTAGGGTATCCATGGGCACGCTTGAATTTTCAAAGTCCATCTGCTGCCATTTTTATCATTGGTAAATGAGGGACGGACCCCTCCAGGCTTGCTCAGTACTATTGCCAGAGAGCTTCTACAAACAAATATCCTTTCATCTTAAGTTCTAAAAAGGAAAAAAGAAACTTTTCTGTGAGCCCTGCTGCAGTCCACTTCCACTCACCTCCACTGCAGAGACAATCTCTCTGAGACCACGGTCTCACCGCACTCAGCCAGTATCCCGTCCAGAATTCGAGCCATTCCTTCACATGCATGATGCTCAGAATTAAATTAAAAAAATAATAATTATGCCACAAGTCCTCTTTAGTTTTGGGGTGGCCTTCAAACATGGAAACGGGACCTTCAAGCATGCTTTCATCCTGTTCCAGCACTACAGTCCTGTCCCACTTCATCTCTTACAGCCTTACACTGGCACTTCAGCCACAACTGCTTTACAAATTGCACACCACACCAGCAGTGTCCGTTTGACTATGTTGCTGGTGGGAGGGAAAGCTACTGAACTTTTGCTTTCTGACTTGCTTACATAATCTCCTGCTCATCAGCCATGCTTCTACCTTCTACAATCTCAAGGTTCTTTTTACAATGTGAAATCAGTCCCTCCTCGGTAGCGTCATAGTGCAGAAGCTCCATCCATCAGCAACTGGCTTTTTTTTTAACTACAGAGTCTCCAGTAGGACAAAAGTCCATAGCTCAAACAAAAACAAAACACATCATTCTAATGCAAGTGAAGGGACTATTTTATTACAGAATTTATTTCATACAGATTTTTATTAACAATTTTTATTAAACTTATTTTTTCCAGAGCCCATTTTCTAAGTGCAAGAATACCCTCCAGGGCGGAGTTGTTGGCATATATATTTGCAGGCAACCATCAGCTCTGAGGAAGGAGGCTGCCCACCTCCAGGCTGAACTGGCAAGGACTAATGAGGCCTCCCACCCAAAGAGCACTAGTTCCACAACCACTGCCTCAGAGGTTGCCATGTGTGAAGAGCAGATGGATCACAGTAGGTTTTGGGAGGGTGAGGTAGTGGAACAAAGGCATAGCCCCGAGTTGTACCTCTACACAAATCATATGTCAGTCTGGCAAATCAAGGTTCCTCTATGACGACACCCTCAGTGGAGACCAAGAAGAATGCTGGGGACATCCACAAGGGAGACCCACAAAAGAGTGGCAAGGGACACCACAGGGGTCAAAGAAACAGCTTCTGATAGGGGACTCAGTTGTTAGGGGTGTAGACCTGGGAAGGGAGAGGAGCGGGAAATAAGGTGCCTGTCTGGTGCCATGGCTTAGAGGTACAGGAAGCAAATCCTCAGGATTGCAGAAGCAGAATCACAGGAGAGGGAACTAGATATCATTGTCCACCTTGGGACAAATGACCTAGCTAGGCATGAGATCAGTGCAGTGCAGGATGAATTTGTGGAGTTGGGAGGGCCTCAGACAGGTAGCAAGCACGGTAACCTTCTCAGTGGTGCTGCCAGTCTATGGCAGGGGTGAGGCTAGGTACTGTACAACATGCAGTTTAATGAATGGTTGCAAAACTGGTGCAGAGCACAGGACTTTGGCTTCATTGGGGACTGGGGGTCCACCTGGAGAGATGAAGGTCTATACTGGCACGATGGTCTGCATCTGTCCACAAAGGGAAACAAGCTCATAGGTGACAGATTTAAAGGCTTTCTGGCAAGCTTTTAAACTAGCCAAGGGGAGATGCTGATAGGAAACAGGAAAGTTCAAGCCTCCCCCACAAAACATGGCAGGTAGGGTAAACACTGAGGTACAGAGCTTGACAGATGGCAGGACAGGGGTAAATGGAAAAATAGACAAAGACAATAAGAGCAGGGATGGGGAAAAAGGATAAAGCCAACATTAAATGAAGGGCAATGAGTACCAATGCCGTAGTCTGGGAAACAAGCTTCCTGAGCTAGTAGCCCTGACGGAAGAGAACACTTGGATATTGTGGCAGTCACAGAAACATGGTACATGGAGAACCATGACTGGGATGTCAACATACCAGGGTACACAATGTACAGAAGGGACAGGGAGGGTAAAGAGGAGGTGGAGTAGCTCTCTACATAAGGGAAGGAATCAAAGCTACAGAACTAAAAAGTAAAGGGAAGGACAAGAGGCACTCTGGGTCACCTTGGAGACAGGGAATGGCATCACAATCCGCACAGGGGTTGTATACAGACCCCCCATCTCAAGGGAGGAAATGGACAAGAAAATGATAGAGGGCATTCTCAAAATGGTTGAAAAGGAGATACTGTTGATGGGGACCTGAATATGCCAGATGTTAACTGACGACATGGACTGCAGCCACATCCAAAAGCAGGGTCATTCTCAATGCCCTGCAGAGGCATGCCTTAGACAGCTAGTGGTGGAACCCCACTCGGGAGGAGCAATATTAGACATGGTACTCTCAAATGGAGAAAAGATCACAAATTTAGAAGTCAATAGACGTCTGGGAACAAGCGACCACTGCACAGTGTGCTTCACAATAAACACAAACTAAAACTGGAACAATCCATACAAAGACAAGGATACTGGACTTTAGAAGGGCAGACTTTGGCATAATGGGTGAATACCTGAGGAATGTATTAGCAAATGGCCAGAAAGGAGGGTGGAAGAACAATGGAGAAAATCAAAACTTCCATCATGGAGGCAACAAGCCTTTTGTGAAACAAATAAAGAAAACAAAGCGGAATAAAAAACACTATGGTTCTCAGGGAAGGTTAGGAGAAAAGGCTGCATTCAAAAAGTATAAGGAATCACAGAAGGAGCACAACAGGGAACTGTATCAATTAAAGCAGAAAGAAGTGGGAAGGCAGTCAGAAAAGCAAAGGCCCAAACCGAGGAAAAAATAACCAACTCAGTTAAGAAGGGGATAAAACCTTTTATAGATACATTAGGAACATAGAAAGGTTAAGGAGGGATAGTGAAGATTAATAAAGGAGAGGGTGTGCAGAGGTAGACAGTGAAAAGGCAGAGATACTGAATGAATACTTTTGCTCAGTATTCACAAAACAAGAAGAGGAGGAGTACCTAAACCAAACAATAGAAGCACTCTGGGTAGTGGGGTTGATGCCAGTCCATTTACAGAAGAAAGAGTCCTGAAAGAACTCCTAAAACTCAAGGTGGACAAAGCAATGGGGCCTGACCGGATTCGCCCTAGAATCCTAAAGAGCTAAGGAAAGACCTAGTGACACCACTAACCACACTTTTTAACAAATCATGGGAAGATGGGGTGGTACCTGAGGACTGGAGAAGGGCAGATGTGATTCCCCTTCACAAAAGTGGGAGCAAAGCAGAATCAGGAAACTACATACCTGTTAGTTTGACCTCAGTGGTGGGAAAATGATAGAATCACTTCTGAAAGAAAGAATTGTTCACTACCTAGAGGCAAGGGGCACAGGACCCAAAGCAGCATGGATTCACAGCAGGAGGTCATGTCAGACAAATCTAATCAATTTCTTTGACTGGATGACCAAAGTAATAGATCAGGAGGGCTGTGGATATGGCCTACCTAGACTTTAGCAAGGCATTTGACACAGTCCCACAAAGATTAATAATCAAGTTAGCCAGCCTGGGAGTGGGTTTCAGGGTGGTAGCCTGGGTAGCAAACTGGCTGCACAGCAGGACACAGAAGGTAATAGTGAATGGAACACATTCTGAAGAAAGGGGGTCACTAGTGGAGTACCTCAGGGCTCAGTACTGGGTCCAGTCCTCTTTAACGTCCTTTATAGGTGACATTGCAGAGGGTCTGGAAGGAAAGGTATGCCTCTTTGCAGATGACACAAAGATCTGTAACAGAGTTGATACAGGGGGGTAGAAAGGATGAGAATGGACTTGGCAAGGTTGGAGGAATGGTCAGACATATGGCAACTTAGATTCAATGCAAAGAAGTGCAAAGTAATGCACCTGGGAAATAAAAATCCAGGAGAAGAGTATACAATAGCAGGGGAGGTACTAACAACAACAATAATGGAAAGGGATCTGGGTGTAGTCATATCAGATGACCTAAAGGTGGGTAAGCAATGGAGAAGTCAGTAAGGAGAGCCAGGGATACTGGGACGTATAGGAGGGGCATCACAAATAGAAAAAGGAAGTGGTTATCCCTATGTACAGACAGTTGGTGAGACCCCATCTGAGTACTGCGTGCAGTTTTGGAGACCTCATCTACGCAAGGACATAGACAGGATGGAAGCAGTCCAGAGGAGGGCAACAAAATGGTGCAGGGTCTACATCAGAAACCATATGAAGAGAGACTGAGAGAGCTTAATATGTATACCCTTGATGAAAGGAGGGACAGGGGACATGATAGAAACTTTTAAGTACCTCAAGGAATCAACAAATTCCAGGAGGTAGCATCTTTCAGAAAAGAGATGTGTAAGAACAAGGGGCACAATTTAAAGTTAGAGGGGACAGCTCAGGGATAATGTGAGGAAATTCTTTTCACGGAGAGAGTGGTGGATGCATGGAACCGCCTTGCTGGAGAGGTTGTGGGGTCTAAACAGTGGGGAATTCAAACATGCATGGGACAGACATAAGGCAATTATAGTGGGGGTTGCAGGAAGTAGGCTGTTGGTTAACTAGAATCTGCTGCTTATCCAATAAGTAGGAAATTGGCAGACTGGGTGGGCCAAGTGGTCCTTATCTGCCATCAAAGTCTATGTTTCTATGTTTCTTATACTTTACCATACAGGGCTATAAGGCCCTCCACATGTGTCCTTGGGCCTTATTAGACCCCTGAAAGGTCCGGTAGCCCAATAAGGCCCACCCTGTCTAGTGTTATTGCTTATGTGGAGGACAGGGGTAGTGCAGCTGGTGCACATTGCAGGGGAAAAACACTGCTGCACACCAACACATATGCACATAAAGGTCATGGCATGCAGGCACCTGGAAAGGAAACAGGGAAAAAGCTGTGATCCAACAGGGCTGATGTCCGTACCCTGCAGGTGCACAGATGACTGAAGTGGACAGCCACCCATCACTGTGGTTATCTTATATAAATGTGTTAATGGATAAGGCTCAGTAAGGTCAGTGACAGGAGAGGGTGGTGCCATGGTGAGTGAACAAGGGCTGAGGAGTGGAAAAGCCGAATGAAAAAGAATCACAAAATAAATTGCTTGGAACTGTACATGGGCTGGGATATGGGAAGACGTTTAACAGTTGCTAAATGAGTTAGGGACTTGTTAACATGCTTAGTGTCCACCAAGCAGGGATTTGTCCCTAACCTGTTAGTGAGCAGCCCTACCACATGACACAGTGCCTATGCAAAGCAGCTGACTGCACCTTGCATATAGGTGCACTGCTATTTTGGAGAGATGGTAAATAGATGTTAGCACCACACTATTAACCATCACTTCAAACCAGGGTTTAGGACCCTGTCCTCCCCAGACACACAACATGATTGCCTTCTGGTATCACCAAACAGAAGTACTGGGGTGTAGTGTGCCTCTGGTCCTCATTACCTGCTGATATCACTGATCTAACTCCTTGGTGGTCTAGCATGTCCCCCAATTGCCCTCCTGAATGAAATACCATATGACCCTGGTGGCTACTATATCCCCATTGCTCAGATAACTCCACCCATTCCATCCTGTTCCTCAGGCCCTTCCTCCACAACAATCCCTGCCCCCACTCACAGTAGTAGTCCCCAAACAGTGACTGGCACAACTCCACTACCCTCCACCTTAGCTGTCTGCCATCTGAATAACAAGTAGTCATAGTGCACCAACTGTAGAAATGGCAATTTATACAGCTGACCCACTTTACAGCAGTGTGTACCAAATCTTGGGTGTAGGCTTTATGAAAACAGTCCTCAGTATTGATGCAAGCTAGACCACAAATGATGGTCTAGCTTGCATCAAAAGCCACAAGAAATAGAAAAATCCATTGGGATTGCTGCAAGCCAGGTGCACCATATTCTTGGCACACCCAGGGCTTACACCAAGCATGGATGTTAGAAAATCTGGCCCACTGTCTCATTTGATGTAGTGGTTCCATTTCTCATAGGCTTTGTGGTTCCCATTGCAAATCCACCATAATTCATACGCACAGCATGGCATGCTTTCTCAAAATGTAGCAGTCTTTACTGATTGATTTTGGAATTATCAGGCCTCTTCAATTGAATCAGTATATAGCATAGTGGGTTAAGGCTCTGAGCTGCAGATCTGGAGACCTGGGTTTGAATCCCACAGCCACCTAGGTGCATATACAGTGTGATCTTGTGCAAGTCACTTTACTTCCTTGTGCTCCCAGGTCACATCTGGAAACAAGCTTCAGCTTAGTGTGCTACTCCTGGTTAAAAATGTTTCCTTTCTTCAGTTTAGAGACTTGGTGTATGGGTGGAGTGGTTTGTGGAAGACTAGGCTGCAGGAGGTCCCATAGAAACTGGCTTGTGGTCAGTTAGAAGGTTTTGATTATTATCAGTACGTTGGAAAGTATAGGGTGGGCAACTCAGAGCAGGCTTGAGCCTGGCTCGAGCTTAGTGCCTGGCTTGGCTCGGCTCAACTTCTATATGCAACTGAGAGCCAAGGTCAAGCGGAACCAGTTATGGTCAAAGGAAGCCTTTTGAGCCTGAGCAGTTCCCACAGTGTTTGAAATGTTCGGTTCCTTTGTGAGAACAGCATACAACAGCCAGAGCTTGGCTTTGTGCTCGAGCTTGCAGAATCAAGCCAAACCCAGAGCTTGGCTTGTGCTTGCTTGCAGAATCAAGCCAAACCCCTGGCTTGCCTCTAGATAAAAATTCCTGGCTTGCCCACCTCTAGGAAAGTAGTGCAGTCGAGTGATTAGTGTACAGAGCTGGGAACCTGCAGACTTGTGTTTGATTTTCACAACCATTACTTGCTCCCTGTGCTTAAAACTCATCTCCTCTCCTCCATCCTAATTCCCTGCTTAACCTAGCTGCCCTCTATATCACTTCCTCTGTTTGCATGCTTATTAGCCACTCCACTGCTCATGGATTGTTAAAGAGATCCACCAAGACAGAGCTAGAGCTCCTGCACCATATAAATAGGTGCCTTACCAGAGGATCCCCTTTGTATATATCCCCGAAAAGTGTTTTGTGGATAAAAAGTAATTTCCTTCATAAATACTGTATATACTGGGTACCAAGGACTTCCTGTTTTTTTCTGCCAGCCACACCTCCACTTACGCTCACAGATGTGAGACGAGAAGCCAGTGAGAGTGTGGGGGGCATGTTCACTATGCTCAATGGGTGGCACATTTTGTCTGTTTTACTAATATATAGCACACTTGGTTAATGAAATGGGCACTAGTTGACTAACAAGGGCCTTGTTAGCTCTAATCGGTGCCCATGTTTCATTGCCAAGTGGCTATTATATTAGTAAAAACAGATTGAAAAGTCACCACCCATTGAGTATAATGGAGCGCACTCCATGTGCTCTCACTGGCATCTCATCATCATGCCCATGAGTGCAGGGGCAGAGTGGGGAGAACTTATGACCAGGAAGTCCCTGGGACCTGGTATACAGAATGTTATGATGGAAAATACTTTTATCAACAAAGCACTTTTGGGGATATGCATAATATTGGGCTCTATTTGCAGCAAGGCACCTATATACATGGTGCAGGGGCTCATTGGGATTCATGATGAATTTCTTTAAGGGCTTCAAAACAGTTTTATGCATGTAAGGCTCTATATAAAAATATATTTGATCCTTTACTAATTTTGTTACTTTCACTGTTGCTTTAAACTGCCACCATCTAGAGACATCACTATTTTACTTGCTATGGTATTTTATTCATTCACTTATTTAGATTTTGTTGACCTGGAAGGAGGGGTAGATAATACTGCCTATTTTTTTTTTTGGGGGGGCAGATGTAAATCAGCTGAAATTGAACCAGATTAAGACGTTATTGATATTTTTAGTGAATGGCAGAGATTTGTCCAAGCCACTCAGGAGATTCACTCTACTCTTTTGAGAACTGTCTTGGCAGCTAAAGGAGGTTCTGATAATGGGAGACTTCAACATGCCAGATACAGATTGGTCAATACCAGCAGGAACATCTGCCAGAACTAGACTCATAGTGGATTCCTGCAGGGGAGGGCCTCAAACAACTGGTACAGCAACCCACAAGAGACAGGGCTATCCTAGATCTAGTACTGATTAACAAAGAAGGGATCACAGATCTCCAGGTAGAAGGTCACCAGGGGCCAGTGACCATCACATGGTATGGTTCAATTTGGCTACTACATCTAAATCATCCCATTCCAAGGCAAAAATATGGGACTTCAGAGGAGCTGACTTTGATAAGATGGCCAACAGAGTTAAGCTAGCCCTGGCAAAAGAAACACAGGTGAGGAGGTACAGGCAAAGTGGGCAAGCATTAAGGATGCAATACTTGAAGCAACATCCCATTGTGTTAGACAGAAAAGGAAGTGCAAAAGAAGAAGGAAACCACTTTGGTTCTCAAATACAGTAGCAGAAAAGGTCAGAGCCAAAAGGCTGGCCTTCAGGAATATAAGGAACACAGCGGATGAAGATAGGGAGGCATACCAAACTGCCCTAAGGGAAGCAGGTATGGCAGTAAGGCAAGCAAAGTCCCAAACTGAGGAAACACTAGCACGAACAGTAAAGAAGGTGACAAGACTTTCTATAGATACATTAGTGAAAGGAGAAAGTCCAGAGGGGTATGCTAATCTTAATGGAGAAAAGGGAGCAAGTGAGGAGGAGGACCCTGTAAAGGCATCTATCCTAAATAGATACTTTTGCTCAGTATTTACTGAAGAGAAGGTAGGCAGGGCCCACAGCTCAGCATCATGGACAAGGGGGAGGGAGGGAGGTGAGCACTAATCCCTTCACAAAAGAAAGGGTCCTACAAGAGCTTGCTAAGCTCAGAGTGGATAAGGCAATGGGACCTGATGGCATACATCCCAGGGTACTTAAGGAGCTAAAGGAGGAACTAGCAGAGCCATTAGCAGAATTGTTTAGTGAGTCTCTGAGCACAGGAGAGGTCCCAGAAGACTGGAGAAGGGCTCATGTGATCCCGCTCCACAAGAGTGGTAGCAGGGAGGAGGCGGGGAACTACAGACGGTCAGTCTTACCTCAGTAGTGGGCAAGATTATGGAGGCACTCTTAAGGAAAGGATAGTGCAACACCTGGAATCCATAGGGGCACAGGATCCAAGACAGCATGGGTTTACAAAGGAAGGTCCTGTCAAACTAATCTCATAGATTTCTTTGACTGGGTAACCAGAGTGGTGGACCAAGGGGAGCAGTTGATGTCGCCTACCTTGACTTCAGCAAAGCTTTTGACACTGTTCCACATAGAAGATTGATAAATAAGCTAGGTAGGCTCGGGTGGACAAGTTGGTCAACTGGGTGGCAAATTGGTTGACTGGCAGAAAACAGAGAGTGGTGGTAAATGGTATACAGTCAGAAGAGATGCAAGTCACAAGTGGGGTACCTCAGGGATCAGTCCTGGGGCCAGTCCTATTCAACATCTTCATTAGTGACCTCGCAGATGGACTAGAGGGTAAGGCTTGTCTGTTTGCAGATGACACCAAGATCTGCAACAGAGTAGATGATCCAGATGGGGTGGGCAGAATGAGAAGAGATCTGGATAAACTAGCAGAATGGTCAGAACAGTGGCAACTGGGATTTAATGCAAAGAAGTGCAAAATCATGCACATAGGAAGAGAAACCCTGAAGCCACTTATAGGCTGGGAGGGAGTTGCTAGCAGTCACAAAGGAAAAAGAGACTTGGGCATCATCATCACTGATGACCTGAAATCATCCAAGCAGACCTCTAAAGCAGTAGGTAAGGCTGAGGGGTGTTGGGGTGTATTAGTAGGGGTATCACAAGTCGTAGAGGGAGGTAATAATCCCTCTGTACAAGACATTGGTTAGTCTCATCTGGAGTACTGCGACAGTATTGGAGGCCACACCTTCAAAAGGACATTAACCAAATTGAGGCAGTCCAGAGAAGGGCAACCAAAATGGTGCAGGGACTGCATCAGAAGACATATGAGGACAGATTAACGGAGCTCAATATGTATACCCTTGAGCAAAGGAGGAGAGAGGTGATATGATCGAGGCATTCAAACACCTTAAGGGCATAAACAAGGTGAAAGAGTCTAACATGTTTAAATATAAGAAAAATAGCAGGACAAGAGGACACAGCATGAGATTAGAGGGAGGCCGATTAAGGGGAATGTGAGGAAATTCTTTCTCAGAAAGGGTGGTAGATGCATGGAATGGCTTACCACAAGAAGTGGTGGCTATGAATACAGTGCAGGGCTTCAAACAGGCATGGGATAGGCATAAGGGAGCATTACAAATGACTATGAATAGATAGGTCACTGACAGAGCAAAGCCAATGGCACATTTATAAGGTAGAAAAGAAATGGGCAGACTGGATGGGCCTTATGTCCTTATCTGCCGTCAACTTCTATGTTTCTATGTTTCACTCTACTTTTGAGAACTGTCTTGGGGTCTTTAACATCCATGTGAGCAACCTCCAGAAAAGGCAGAAAGGACCGTGGTTTAACATCTCATCTAAATGATAAAGTTGCATGAAAAGCAGGAAAATGTTTAGTCTGCACAATAGATGTTATTACCTCTGCAGTGTGTTACAGTAGCTTGTACACATCTGCACTGTGATCTGATAACCTAAAACAGACAGTAGATCTCCATGTAGCAGTGTTTTACACTTTTCAGCGTGTCCTGCAGTACATGTAAATCACTGCTCATACAACTGGTTTGTGTTGTAGCTTGAGAATGATAGAATATAGAAACAGATAAAATGCTAGCGAATAAATACTAGGATCCTTCCAGTCTGCCTACGCATTGGCATTCGTATAGAAGGCCACATTTATTTGCACTACTCCATTCCTGGCCTCTGACATCAAACATCTGTGCTATGATAAGAACTGAGATTTATAGAAGTTACAAATTGAACAAATTAGGTAACTATTTCACATTTGATACAGTACTGTCCCTCATATTCAGTTTTTCTCTGTAAAACTCTGGTATTGTGTCACTTACAAGCCTGGGGAAAGGAAATTGATGATCCTCACATTGCACAAAGAGTACATTCCAGCTACGTCCTGGAATTCAACATAGTTTTGCCTTAAGAGGTGACTAGGGCAGCATATTTGAATATCAGCACTGCACTAGCATGCTTCATGCCCATAAAGGCATTTATGTAAATGACAGTTTCTGCCATGCATCGTAGCACATGGGTATGTTGTTACCTTTTGGATGTATTAGGCTGTCTGCACAGTGCTAGTTAATGTTTCCAAATATTATGTTTTAAATTCATGCAAATACAGCAGTGGCCCTTCCCCATACTGTTCTGTGACAGCAGTTCTCTGACATTCTGTGGCATCCACCTCCCTCACCCAATCATTGGTAAAGGACTCTTTCATATCCAGTGGCACTGTCATCCCTCCTTCAGCTGATCCCTGTAAACTAATTATTTGGCATCCAGTGGCACCCCATTCTATCACTTTATCCCTGGTAATGGAACCTCTGTGTTAACTGCACCCCTCCTTTACCAAATCCCCCGGTCGCAGAATCCCTGATGTTCAGTGACAACCTCTTCCTCTACCAATCTCAACTCTGGAGGCCAGTGGCCCTACTCCCACTCCAAGTGCCTGTTGTCAGGCTACCTAGTGTCCAGAAGTCTACTTCCCCAAGTCCCCAAGCCCCAGAGCACCCCCAACCATAGCCATCGGAAAGCAGATGCTGTCAGCTCAGCTCCAAGGCTGTATGCTATCTTTTTATTTTTTTTAGTTAGTTTTGTTGACCGGGTAAGTGCACTAGACAAATCCTGCCTATTTTCAGGTACGTAACCGGGAGGGGGATACAGATGAATGCCAACTGACCTTGAACCAGATTAAACTGTTGGTGGTATTTTTGGTGAATGAGGGAAATTTGGCCAGACACCGGGGAATTCCTACTCTTTCGATAAGTGCCATGGGATCTTTAACATCCACCTGAACTACCACCAATCCAGGCAGATGGGACCTCCGTTTAATGTCTCATCCGAAAGACGGCACCTCAGAAGTGCAATGCCTCTCTCATGCTGCACTACAGTGTCAGTAACGGGATATTAAGTCAAGTGCCAGATGTGGGAACTGAACACACAGCCTCTGATCTCCGGACTCAGAGGCGAGAAAGCTACCTACTGAGCCACTCGACACTGCAAAGTGCCTGCAGGTGCTTTATCATTATATAAGCAGGTATAAGATTCAGTGCCTGCGGATATCATTTCAAGTCATGGAAGCTCTATAATTTTGACAAGGCATTCTGCAAGTTCTTTATTGATATACCAACTTGTATAGCGATATTGTACTCTGTGCAGCACCAGAGTTAACATGAACAGGCACTGGGAGGGACAGACCCTAAGTCACTTTGGACTAATTGTACCATGGTACTGAGTGAGGGAGGTTGTTTCAGTTGGCTTGCTCACCTGATGTTTGGCAAAGGAGTCCTGGTGTCCAGTGGCATGCCACCCCTCACAAAAATTACGCAAAAAGAATCCCTGGCAACCAGTCACACCCCCTTCCTCACCCGATCCCAACTCTGGTCCAGGGCCCCTTCCAACCCTAGTGCCCAAATCCAGGCTGTCCAGTGTCTGTATCCCCCCACACACCCCAAACACCAACTCCACCAAGTACAGTTGGCTGCTATCCTCAGCACATCCCAACAGCTGTCTGTTGATTGCAAGTACTGCATCACTTCACATGTGTGTATAGCAATACAGTAATTGTGGGACATCTTTTCAAGATCACAGAAGCTGTATGATTTCAAAAAGGCATCTGACAAGCATTGTATCACTCTAGCTACTTGAATAATGATGCTGTACTTTGCTTGCAGCACCTGGATTATCTACAGGCACTTGGGGTGGGCACCAGACACCTCAGAATATTTATACCTGAGACTGGTGAGGGGCTGTCACTGTATGCCAGGGATTCTAATACTAGAGACCAGGAGAAGGAGGTGGGTGCCCCTAGACACCGTAGTTACCATTACAGGGATCAGGGAAGGAGATTGATGTTGAATGGCAGGGATTCCTTTACTGGGCATGGGTGATGAGAGGTGTCACTAGACACCAAGAAAATGCAGACAGGGCAAGGCTTTGCTACCACTTTCATACTCTCTGGAGAAAAGACTAAACAATTACAACAAGACTGACACTGACACAAGATGTATCGAACAAACTATAAAATTAATGAGGATTCATGAGATATTAACAACATGGCAAGTGACGGCTAGTGCTCTGCATGTTGAGTAGAGTCTTTTTTATTTTATAAGTATTTCTTTTGTGTAATCAGATAGTGACCTGAGTTTAAAATTCATTTTCAACTCACGCTGATAATTAATAAAATGCAATATACAACACAACACACCAAGTAAAATACAATGACACATTTCATGAAATTGTTATAAAAGCTATAAAGAAATCATCAGGTGCATGACCTGTAAGCACTCAATGATTTTGACTGGGCTATTGGTTGTCACAAATCTTTGTCTTAAAGCAACTAAAAGACATGCCTATGATTATGTTTAATGGTGAATGGTTATGTACAGCCCAACATAAGAAAAAGAACAGTGTCTCGTACTTCTGCAACACTTTGTAATTAATTTGATTATGAAACTTGCCAAAATTGGCATAGTGATTGATTTTTAAGTAATTTACTGGAGAGAAGCTGGCATGCTATGTTTAAAATACTTTACGAAAATTTATAGCAGCCAAACAGGATTTCATTTTCTGGAGAAATGATGCCTTATCATATTGCACACAATGATTTGTTCCAAAAGGTGTCCTAAGGGCAAAGAGGCAGGTATTGATGATTAATAGTTTACATTTTGTAAACCTTGAAGTAGTGGCTTTTAAAGCAAACAATTTTATTAATCTAGGATTGGGAAAAGTATTGTTTCAAAAATATTAGGTACTTCAGTAGTAAGCAAATTGATGTTATAATAAAGAAAAATGTATTATTTTTAGTGACCATATGGAAATGACTTTCAAAAGTTCAATTTCTGTCAAAATACAGTCACAGATACTTAAAAGTTTGGACTATTTAAAGTCTAGTCCTAGGAGTGCCAGTTAGGTCATCATTAGAATTCCCTGTACCGATACTGCTGTTTAGACTTCAGTCCTATTGTGTTTGAGCCATGCACATGGCCTTGTGTGTGGAGTGGTTTAGCATGGCTGCTCAAAGCATCATTTTATGCTCAGGATAGGTATATGGTTTCACTGTTGCACGCACTGCAACAGATACACTGGTACACTCTTTGCCTGGCTATTAGCAATGCTTCCCATATACCTCTTTTTGTGCCTTACACCCATTAGCACCAGTGCACAGCACTTTGCATGCTGCATCATACAGCTTTCGAATATGCTGCCCAAAGAGACTTAAGCCCTAGTAAAATTATCGAATTTTGTATTACAAAAATCCTAATGTTATGTTCTAACATGGTGTAAGAAGTTACAGATTTTGACAGTATTATTTTGTAACATTTTTTTTTTTTTCTCAACTCTATTTATTCACCTGGCGATCCGGGTTTCTCTTGGCTGGCTCACTCTGTGTTCCTCTAACCGCCACATGAACCACATCCCCTGACTGAGACATTGGAATCAGGATCCTCCTCTCCTGCCAGGCCCATACAGGAGGAGGCCAAGGATCCCCAGGGGTAGGGGTCAGGATCATGGCCAGTGATGAGCGTGGGGGTTGGCCCCTGGAGACCAGTCATCATCTCACCCAGCCAATTCAGAGTATTTCTTTTTCTCTACTTGGAGTGTGGCATGTAATGATGCCTACACATGGCTGCCCTGCTGGCATCTGCCGCACTCCACCACCATGTGTTCTGGCTGGTGTACCTGCATTACCCCTGATCTCCATCGGGGTCACCAGGAAACCCAGCAACCCTGGAACCCTCTGCAGGGAGAGGAGAGGAGAGCTGTCCTCCAGATGTTCAATCCTCCCCTCCCCTGCCGACTCTAGCAACCCAAGTCCATCACCAAACTTGGGTCTCCGCATGGTGCGAGGTGGCATCCAGCGCTCAACCTCAGCGCCACCAGGCCAGCCCACTTTTACTTTGTTAATGTTGAAATGTATTAGTTTCACAAAGTTATAAAAATTATCTATGAATTATCCTATATTTACCCAAGATTATAATTTAGTGAAACCGTCTCTTTACAAGAGAGTTCTGGCTAGGATTTGCTGGTATGACTTTCTCAAAGCAGCTGTGTTTGTAAGTCAGCAAAAGTTTCATCTTTTTTTTTCAGGAAAATGCATCTCTGAAATTCTTAGGTTCAGCCTTGATGTATTTTTTTAATTTATCAAATAGTTTTAAAATAACTTTTATAGCAAATGTTATTAATAACTAAATTAATCAAAGATGGCTGCCACTTGCAATTTAAAAAAACTCTCTTCCATTGGACTTTAGGAGGGCCAATTTGAAAAATGGAAGAGTGCCTCAAAGAAACCCTAGTGGGAATAGGGGAAATGGGCAGAGTAGAGGAAAATGGGCAGCTTATAAGGAAGGCAATTGAACGGCACCAACCACTGGATCAGGCAGATCAGTAAGAGCAAGAGAAAGAGACTGCTACTGTTCTTCAGGGAAGTAGCAGAAAAGGAAAAGAAAAGTACATTTAAAAAGTACAAGTTGACACAGAAGGAGAGGATAGGGAAACATATTCGGAGAAACAAAGAGAGGCAGGAAAGTCAGTTAGGAGAGCAAAAGCACAAACAGAGGAAAACATTGCCAAGTCAGCAAAAAGGGGACAACATATTCTTCAGGTACATAAGTGAAAGGAAGAAAACAAGGCAGGGATAGAAACTAAAAGGAAGTGGGAAAGTGTGGAAGAGGATCAGAAGAAAGCAGACATATTGAACAAGTATTTTGTTCAGTATTCACAAAGAAAGGGGTAGGTGATTGGCCACAGATAGAGAAAAAGAGCATTAAGGGAGGGAGGTGGACACTTGCCTTTTACGGAGGAGGAGGAAGTCTCAGGGAACTAGCAAAGCTAGAAGTAGACAAGGCAATGCGCCAGATGGGATCCCTCCCAGAATTCAGAAGGAGCTAAAGGAGGAACTATCTGCACTTCTAGTGTTCCTGTTCAATCTATCACTCAAGGCTAGGGAGACTCCAGGGACTGAGAAGGGTGGATGTGGCCCCAATACACAAAAGTGGGAACAGGGAGGAGGCAGGAAACTACTGACCTATAAGCCTAACTCTGTAGTGGCAAAGGCATAGAAATACTACTAAAGGAAAATATTGGGGAATACATAAAAAACAGTGGTTTGCAGGATCTGAGGCAGCATGGGTTCATGGGGAGATCTTGCCAAATGAACCTGATAGAGTTCTTTGATTGGGTTACCAGGAGGCTGATCAGGGAGGGGCAGTGGATGTGGCCTATCTGGATTTTAATAAGGCCTTTGACACCGCTCCCACACAGAAACTAGTAAGCAAGCTGAGCAGCTTGGGGGTGGGACAAAAATGAAGTTGTTTGATTAACAGAACCCAGAGGGCAGTAGTGAATGGAGTTAATTCAGAAGAAGGTAGGGTAACAAGCAGGGTGCCTCAGAGGTCAGTATTGGGAGCAGTCCTCTTCAATGTCTTCTTTATTATCAACATCACAGAGGTACTGGAGGGAAGCTATGCCTGTTCGCAGATAACACAAAATCTGGAACAGAGTGGACACACGGGGTGGGGTACAAAGAATGAGGGAGATCTGAAAAGCTAGAAGACTGGTCAAGGGTCTGGCAACTGGGATTCAATGTCAAAAGTGCAAAATTATGTACTCAGACCACAGAAACCTAAGGGTAATGTGTCAGTGTTATCGACCACAAAACAGGAAAGGGATCTGGGGGTCATCATCTCTGATGACCTGAAAGTAGCAAAGTAGTGTGATAAGGCAGTGGGAAGGGAAATAGAATGCTGGGTTGTATAGGGAGGGGCATCACCAGCAGAAAGAGGGAGGTAGTGTTACCCTCTACAGTTCAATGGTGAGGCCCTCCAGGAGTACAGCATCCAGTTCTGGAGGCCCCATCTCAGGAAGGACATAGATCGGGTGATGGCAGTACAGAGAAAGGCAACCAAAGTGGTGCATGACCTGCATCAGAAGCCCTATGAGGAAAGACTCAGGAATTAAATGTATATTCTCTGGAGGAAAGGAGAGAAAGGAAGACATGATAGAAACATTCAAATACCTCAAGTGTATCAATAAGGTATAGGAGGGTAGTATATCCCACAGAAAAGATGTTCAAGGACTGGGGGATGATATGAAGCCTGGAAGGTGGGAGACATAGAGGAGATGTGAGAAAATACTTCTTTAAGGAAAGAGTGGTGGATGGCTGGAACAGCCTCCCTGCAGAGGTGGTAAGTACAGAAATAATAAAATGTTTCAAACATGCATGGATAGGTACTAAAGGACCCTTAGTAACAGGGGTTGGGGGGTAAGGCAGGAGACCAGTTAGGGTCTGCGGTAGCTCAATAGGCAGGGACTTAGGGCAGACTGGGTGGGCCATGAAGTCCTTTCTGCTGATAGCGCCTATGTTTCTGTGCTTCTTTTATGTGGTTAATTGTTGAATGTACATACTATATTCATACTGCAGTTGTATTAGGATGTTGCTACCACGTTTCTTTTTAATTAAGTAAACTTATGTTTCAGATAGTAAACAGAACTTTGTCCACCATGCCAAAATATATAAGTATTTCGTGGTGAGTATGACATGGGAACGTGAATGGTTAAACACTTAAAATTCTTTCTTAGTTCAAGAATGAAGAAATGAAAAGAAAATGTTTATACAGTATTGTTGTTTATGCAAGAAAAACAGTATTGTAGAAAAAGCTACACTGTGGCAGCCAAATAATGCTGCTTTAGTTGTCTTGTAGAAGATGCATCTTTACAATTCCTATTTCTTTTTATGATGTATTGTTTATGCCACTTCTGTCCTTCTGTTCTGCCCATTTCCAGCCCCTGGCAAACATCCAGCCATCTCTATTACCTGCCATGCTCTTTCACCCATGTGGCTTGCCTTACATGGTGAAGTCAAACTGTTAGAATCACCCACTTGAGTATCCTGTGAGAGGCAGTTAGAGGCTGTGCAGAACCTGGGTTTGACAGTAGCATCCTGTATCTAGTCAAGATTATGTCTTGTTCTGGCCCTAACTTTGGAGATGTGACACTATGGCACCAAGTAGATGCATGAAAGTATGGTGCAGGAGCATCTGTCAATGTCCCTCTCCAAGCTGATATCCTCCACTTGCAGAGCTACCTGTATTCCCCAGGTGGTGGCATAACTGTACTGCAGTGGCATGGGCAGCTCCATTTCCCAGAAGGAGGAAGTCTTCCTCTGAGACCCCAAATCCTCCTTCTCCTGTCAGACCCCAAGTGGTGTGGGCTCATTCCTGAACTGGGCTCATCGGCATCCATGCGCTGCAGCACTGCCACTGTACCAGTTGGACATCTCCCATCCTCTTCTTTGTGAATAAGTCATGGTCATTTTTTAAGACATGAAGTGGTGCCCAGTGTTAGGTTCCTTCTGTCTAGTCATATTAAGCAGGCTTTCCAGTGAAGAATTGGGAAGAATAGCCAGAGCCATTACTTTGCTAATTTCTTAAAGGGAACATACAGTGGCTCACATAGTCTGAAAGCCCATGAAAAGTTATTTTAAATAAGGTATAGAGTTTACCTGTAGTTCAAAGCAGTCCCTAGATATAGCTGACAAAGACTGATTTACTGATAATACATTGCCATGATTTTGAGGAAGATTGTAATGCTATGGAGGTTCAAGCTTTACTAACTACATGCAGCCAACACATCTTATTCTTCTTTGGCATCATAAGGTTCCATAAAATGGTGGTAGTGTACAGTAGTATCAATTTACAGCAGACTTAACTATATGGTGCAGGAGATGCATCAGAAGTCCTATGAGGAGAAACAGAAGGACCTCAAGATATGCACCCTGAAGTGAGGGGGGCAGATAGAAACCTACAAATGCCTTATGGGGTAAATAAGGTACAGAAGGGGAGTATTTTATGTGAAAACAATGCATGAGAACAAGGAGACATGTAATGAAGCTGGAATGAGGTAAATTTAAGAGAGATGTGAGGAAATACTTCTTCACTGAAAAAGTGGGTGGTGCCTTGAACTGTCTCCCAGCAGAGGTGATGGGCAAAAATAGTGGTGGGATTCAAGAAAACATGAGATAGGCACAAGGAATCTTAGGGAATGAAAAGGGGAGCTGAGATCAACTAGGATCTGCTGGTCTCTAGTAACAGTATAGGCAGGGGTAAAATGAGCAGATAGGGTGGGACAAGTTGTCATAGCTGCCATCAAAGTTTATGTTTCTGTGTCTGTATCTCTGGATCAAGGCCCAGCTACAGATAAGCTCAATTCTTGTTTAAAAGAACTTTAAATGGCCTTTCAGGCTATGTGGCTACTGTATCGCTGGACTGCTTCCAGCTACAGGTAAGCTTAGTGCCTTGCTTAAAAGAGATTTTCATGGCCTTTCAGACTATGTGGGCTACTATATCTCTGGACTGCTTCCAGCTACAGATAAGTTCTGTGCCTTGTTTAAAAGAACTTTAACTGCCCTTTCAGACTATGTGAGCTACTGTACATTACAGTTCCCTTTAAATGACTACTGTTTCCAGACATTATAACTAGTCATCACTGAGGACATTGACAGTAGTGTCACATGATCCTGTGACATTTGGGAACCTGACACAGGGCAACAGTGTAGCCCTGAAATGTCTTTTATACTTGAAAGAATCAAATTAATATCTTCTTATGAACAGAAACCTAACCTTTCAACACCATGCAGTTAAATATATCAGGAGTGGGGAGTAACAAGGTATTTCTGAAAGCACTAATCAATGTTTTCTTAGGACCCCTTCTGCTCCAAGAAGTCTTGTGTACAGCATGAAGCAGGAACACTGATTGCAGAATGGAGCCCACCTGCAGACTCTGGTGGACGGGCAGATGTCACCTACAACATCCTCTGTAGCAGATGTTCTGATGCCTTAAAGCACTGTGAGCCATGTGGTAGCAGCATTGGTTTTGTTCCACAGCAGATGGGTTTGGTCGATCGAACTATTACCGTGGTGAACCTGTTACCCCATGCTAACTACACTATCAGAGTAGAAGCTGTGAATGGAGTATCATTCCTGAGTTCCTTTCCAAGGCAATATGCTGAGATCAACATCTCTACAAGTCAAGAAGGTAAACAATAACTGTGCATTGTCATACTCTAAATGCATTGCTTTGGTTATTTTCTTTTCCTTGTTATATTGCTGCTCAGTGTCCTTCAGTGGCAATGCAGGTCAGTAAACCTTAACTGAATGTATACTTGCTTATGGAACATATTTATTCAGTAACTCACAAATTACTAATTGCCTTCTGATTAGTGCTGGAATTCAAGGGATAAATTGGAAAATGATTTACTTAATCTGTTCTTATCCATAATTACATTATAGTCAAAAGATACAAGAAACAATTAGGTTTGACAACAAAAGTAATTACATATTGTGGCATTATCAAGTCATGCTGAAAGGTTAGAGCATTTGCATAAAATTTGATCATGCAAGATTGAAAGTTTCCTTTAAGAACATACTTCATAACTGCTGCTTACTTCCTTTAGGGACAACAGCACAACTCTGTTTGATTGCAGTTTTCTTTAAAGTGAAAAACTGAATCACAAATAGGGTGTAGAAAAGAAATTCCACCAGTGAAATTTTGGTGAAAGTCAGATTTTTGCTTTCATGAAAGTTCTAAAATCATTTCACCAACTTTCATGAAAATTCTGCAGAAAACTGTGAATAAATGTAAGAAATGTGGGTTAATGTGTTAAACTGCAGAAAAAACTCTGTAGAACTGATAATTGTCAGTGTTCAGTTCTGCAGTTTATGCATTAAACTGTGGGGAAAAATGTGCAGAAGTAATGCAAGAGACCTTTTTCCACAGTCATGTAAAAAGTCCACAGTTCGTAATTAAATGCTACAGTACTAGGTGGAAATCCACAGTTATTTGGCAAAAGTTTGAATTTCATACAGACAACAGGTGAGTGTATTCAAATGTGATGTGAATGTTAACAGGATGTTTTGATTTACTGAAATGTAGCTGATGCTTTCAAAGAACATTGGTTCAAATGTTAGAGTTAAAGATGTTTGCTGCTGGATTGGATGTGTTGGTAGCTTTTGCTATGTTACCTGAACTGGTTTGAAAATTTGTGACCAATGTAGTTTTGTGTCTTGCTCTTCAAAGTGATATTTTCGTGTTGTGACTGGTTTTACTAGATTTAGAACTGAAGAGTCGCTTTACAATTATTGAACAGTTGGGACAGCATGGAAATTGGGTGCCTATTTTGAAAACATCAAAGTGTTTGCTATCTGTTGAGATTAGCATGAGGAATCTAGATTTCAGGTTGTTTCTAGAGTCTGGAATCGCTTTTCTAGAGTCTGGCATCCTCGACACTAGCAACCACAGCTGTGAGAAATGTAAAGTAGTACAGGCAGAATTCATGCAGAATTGCAATCTCACTTCAAAAGGCTTTTCAGAATTTCTTTTGAATTTTGTGAAATTCTGAAAAGCATTTCCATGTAAACTGCAGAATAACATTCCACAGATTATGTAATATGCAAAATGTCATTCCGCACTTTGTAGAAAATTATGCTCTGGTTGACAAAACCTGAAGAACATGATTCTATAGTTAAATGTACACTGTCAACCCACTCAGGGCTCAAATTGTCCTAGTTTAAAAACACATTTTATGATTGTTCACATTCTGTAAAGGTTGCTGATGTAGTTGGTTGTTTCATTCTTGTTCTTTTCTTCTTTTTAAAAGCAAAAACAGACTGGCCACCATAGTGCTGTTACCACACAAAATGTGTTTGTTTACATTCCTTCAGCAACTTCCACTGTATCTTTTCTGGACTTGGAAAATATCCCCAACACAGTGTAGCCATTCATGTTGCAGTGAGACAAGAGAAGACCATTGCACCTTGAGTGACTGTATTATTTGGGGTGTTCATAATGTTCAGGAAGTATGCAATAAGAGTTGATCAAGGATTGGAAACAAACAAGGCCAGTTATAAGTACACCATCACCTTGCATTCCAGTTCTACTAAGTACAGAAGCAGATAAAACAAATAGCAACACAAATGAATTGTAGAGATTGTAAGCTTCATAAAATGGGGTTTGAACTAGAAATTGAACTAGAAATAATATGATGAAAAGAGGGTTGACAGTGTCCCTTTAACATTTTTCTTTGTAAAGTTTGGAATTTTGCTCCTGATTGCATTCCACACAATTAGGCAGAATTCCAAATTTCCATAGAATTCTGAAAGAAGAGAATTTGAAAATTCTGCAGAGCTCTACAAGTAATCCAAGGGTCCTGTGCAAACCTCCTTCTGAGGCCCCATATCAGGAGTAAGGGAATCTCACCAAACATCCTCATCTCTGTGGTGGCCTCACTATATCTTCATGCTCAGCTAGTTTTACATAATTGTTGTGCTCTACTTGGTTATGACAATTCTTTATTTTGTTTTAACTTTAGTTATTTCAAAATTTTACCTGAAAGGCATACCTCACACTCCGCTAGTAATAGCTTGTTTCCAGATGCATCCTGTGGGAGAGGGAGATGGGGAGAGCAATACAGGATATGCAACAGAAATTAACATAATGTGAAATCCAATAGTAATAAAATATAATACAATATGACTACATTACGATAAAAATGAAAGCAAAATACATTACTGTTGTGCAGACATGATGTACAGGAAGATAGTAAGGGCAACACAATATAGAGATGTAACCCTGCATAAGGTGCAAGTGTCATACAGTACTGGGAGTACGTCCAGAAAAGGAGTAGATTTCTACCCCCGACTATGAAGGTACAAGATTTATTAATACCAGTGTAGAATAATAGGTACTTGAGCAAAACCTTGTCAGATGTGAATAACTGAAAGAGCAGTCAAGTCACAAAGATCTGAGGCCTAGGAGGGTAAGAAGTTGTTCATGGGGGAGCATAGGGGCCATCATTAAATCATAGAGGGGCAAATACATGTCCAAGAGATTAGAGATGCTCACATTAGCAAAAATTCTGAAGGAATCTGGACAGAAGCACAGAGGACTAGGAAGAAATGAGGCTGACTTGACATATGAAGCTTTGGGGGCTGTTCTGATCCTGGGGCCCTGTAGGGATGCAAGTTCACACAGTGTTAAGGTGGCCCTGATGAGGATGAAGTTTGAGCTGAACATATACAATTATTATTACTACGATGGGGGGTCACCTTCTTTAAACTATAAATCTAATACACTGCTGGCAAAGAAAGAGAGCAATATCATATTAGAATACCCTAAGTGTCATCCTGAGAACAAAGCCTTTGCAAATATCATTGCTTTACCAAGTATGTGGCAGAATTACTTTTATAAAAGTCATGAAACTGATCACCCTAAAGCAAAGCCAGACTTTATTACTCAGCATCCCTGTTAATAGACTTTGAAACTTCAAGTTCACTGGTTTTATGTGAAGTCAGGAGAACTGTGGAGTTCATAAATGGTTCCAGCATTTGCAGTTTTAAAGTTTATAGGGCTCTGTTCCGTAAACACCACTCTGACAGTTTACTCACTGAACATTTATCTTTAGATCTTCATCCCTTGGGGCCCCTCTGGTTCACTGGGTTGGGAAGGAAATTCAAAATTGATGGTCATTTTCTCCTCCCTCCAGCCCTTCGTACTGGCTTACCTTTAGACTTTGTGAAGGAAAGACTGAACATCAGTAAAAGTATTAGTAATTCTATCTGCTTGTGGTGACAATAAAGTAAATTATATAAGAAGTCTTAAGAGACAGATCGACTTGTCTCCGCAGAATGGTGGGGCACAGGGATATGGTGAAAATCAGGGAGGGTGAACTAAGACTAAATAACATAGGGCCAACTTGTTGGATCATTTGCTCATTTACTTTTGCTAAATTATTATATTTTCATCTTTATCCATTGTTGACTTTTAATTACTGACGGCGCTTTTTCCCATAGTGAAACCTGGTTATAATTTGCCTTTGTAACCAGCTATTTATAACGCAAACATGCACCAGGTTTCCCTCAGACAATGCATGCACCAGTCTTCTTGGTGGTGTTCCCAGAAGAACACGGCTACAGTCTTAACCGCTCCTTGCAATCATCAGTAATTTTTATGTCATCTCCTCCAGTGACCCACAAAACCATTTAAAAGCAGGGGCTGTTAAAAGGGCACCAGATTTCCTGTCACCATCGCTGGCCAGCTTCTCCCAATCTCTTCAAACTGAAGCATGACAAAACTTCGAACCATCACTTGGCAATAAGTTTAGCAAAAACAAATGTAGACCAATTTAAAACAAATCAAACGTGCCATATTCTGTGGGAGCCATCTAACTTGGCAGACTCAGAATTTGGACTGGTTCCTATCTGTGTGAACATCACTGCTTTATGATTCTATTTTCAATAATTTCAGAGTGAAAAAAGCACACAACAGCAATTATAAAAAATAAAATATGGGGTGAGTGTAGTAAAACTCGATATTATACACACTCTCACTGTGGGATGCTTTTCACAAACCCTGAGGAGAATGTAGCATCCCACAACTCAAGTGTGAGTAAAATCTCATTACACACTCCAACCCATATATTATTCTTTATATAGTATCCAAGAATTGCCCAATTATCTTAAAGAGCAACTGAATTTCCTTGTCAGATGATATTCTGTATTACAGTTAGTTTGAAAATACCCCAACATGCTGAAACTGCTAACTACATGACAGGACGCTGTTAGAGAAGCCTGGAGTAAGTTATATCACTGTAGTATCATATGGGTAGCACATGATTTCACAAAATACCCAATCAGAACAATATCAGAAGCAATCCATGAATGTACTTAATTACAAGTCATCATGATGTAATCAAATTAAAAGTAAATGTAGCTGGCCTGCTGGAGCAGTGGTTGGATTTCTGCTTGCGCCCCTGGCAACCCAGGTTCAGGAACGGACCCAGATCGCTGGAGGGCTGGCCGGGGAGAAGGATGGAGTGTCCCATGAATGGCTCTCCTTCTCCGGGGAAGGGGCGAGTAGTGTCCAGTGCAAGGAGGACCCCTATTGGAGACTGGAGTCGCTCAAGCTACCAGCGCTTGAAACGTAGGGAGGCAGGGTGGACACTGGCATCATTGCACGCCCCCACCTCCAAAACAGAAAACCAGAAAAAGGGGTAGGCAGGTGGGTCCACTGTCCTAGGTGAAGCCCTCCCTGGGGCTTCAATTAGCTGCCATCACCATCACTCCTCGACCAGTCACTAGTTCCGTGGCTCAGATACAGGGTCCGATGCCACTGCCCCACCTCTGGGGAGTAAGCCGGGAGGAGGGTAACTGGAGAAGGCTGGCTATAGATGGTGGTGGAAGTCCCAGGGCCGTGACCAGGGCTGAAGGTCAACAGTAGGGCTCCACCAAATAAAGAATGAGAAATAGAAAATAAAATTCAAAGTAAAATGTTCACATAATGTTCAACGGAAAATGCAGATTTACAGATAAAGTCAACTCTCACAGAATGTTGTGGTGCTCTTGTCCAATTCATTACACATCATCTGGGATTATAATCTGAAATTTTACCAAGATCATATTTTTTAAACAATAGTATCATTTGAAGAATGAGAAGGTTTGCATACCCAGAGATACTTTAGCAAACAATTTATCTGAATTGTATATTTAGGGCCAGGCCTAAATTCAGTAGCATCATTTCTGGCACCCATGTTTAATGAATTGAGAGGGTGTGTGAGAGAGAGAGAGAGAGATAGAGAGAGAGAGAGAGAGAGAGAGAGAGAGAGAGAGAGAGAGATACTCATTTTGGAGACAGACATAAGGAATCATTTCAGCTGTCCATGTAAAAACTGTCTTTTGGTTTCCAAAATAGTAGATTACTGTGTCTTACCATGTCCTATGATAAAATGGCGATACCTTTACGCTGTCGATGTGGTGATCTTCAACAACAGTTCACAGCTTGGAGATCTCTCATGTGATCTGCAAAGTAGCTTTAAGTCACTGGAGGTCTGGTTTAAAAGCAATAAACTTATCCTTAATTATAAAAGACTATTACCACGCTGTTTGCTGGGCATCATCTTAAGAAAAAGGTCTTTCCCTGGTTATCAAAAATGCACATGGAGTTAACCTTGAACAGGTCGAATCTTTTAAATTTAAATATCTGGGTGTCACCTTGGATGACACCCTATCATATGCCGCACATGTGGACTACCTTGTGAATCTGGCCAACAGAAAACTAGGAGCTCTCTTCAGGCAAAGATTCAACCTTACAACTGAGGCTACACGCTGGCTGTCTCCAACATAATCCTCCAACTTATTGACTATGTTTGCCCGATTTACAGAGCTGCCTCTGACTCAGTCCTTGATAGAGTTAGAATAGTTCCTTAACAAAGCCTGTCACTTTGCAAGTGGGGCTGGCAGACTCAGACATCTATGCTCCCTGTATAAACTTACCAACTGTCTTCCACTACAAAACAGGCTAAAATATCAGTCACACCTGATGGCAAAAAAGCCCTCCTAGGCCTCACCCCTGATGCCATCAGTGACCTTTTCTGCCCAGTCAACAACAACTGCTCCATTAGGAGTATGATCAGACAAGCGCTTGATGTCCCCTTTCATAAAAGTAGCTTGGGTAGGCACTAATTTGCAACACAAACTGCCCAGGGAATGAATGAACTTCCTGAACCTTTGTGAGACTCCCAAAATTACAACATTTCAAATTCCTTAAAAGTGAACTCTCTAAGAAATCTGCAGTTGTTGTTTTAAATGACTATATTCTTTTCCATACAATGATGCTTCATGACTGACAATCTGTCTGATTTCTCCTCTACAGTTCCTTGGTTTAACCTTAATCGTCTGTACCTGACCAGGCTCCTCTTGAGCTGGTGGACATTTGTCACGTTAACTTGTCCTTTGTCCTGTATTGACATGGAACCTTTGGAAAAGAGCACCTGTGCTCAAAGTTCTTTTCAAATTACAAATAACTAGCTAAATAAATAAATACAGAAATAAATTAAAAAAATGTTGGGTAGTATAGCTGGTGTAGGTAGTGACCAATTCATATATAATGACATGTTTCACATGCTTCGTCTGGTTACAAGGAGCAGTTCCTATGTCACATATCTGAATAGTTCCTACAGGTAATAGGATTGCCCAAGACAAAGAAGAAAGGGCCCCAGCACTCATATTCTAAGGTGACAGCAACCAAAATAGTAACATACTGTAGGACAGATAGACATTCCACTATGTATACACTGAGCATGTCTTCCTCAGGCCCCCTGCATTCAGTCTGCTGTGTAGGGGTGTGTCTAGCATTTGCTGTCAGTACCAAAGTACTCTTCTGGTGAGTCATGTACAGTACTCTGACACTTATTTGCATAGATCATTAAACCAATTTCTACGACTAGCTCTTGAGTGCCCAGCTTTGTTTACGCTCAGTACAGGATTGCCTAAAGCGCTCCCATTCTAAAATAACAGCAGCAAATTTGGTTTGATTTCACAAAACCTTGTAGGGCACACATCCCCACAATATATCACTGAGAGTCTGAACCAATACATCTCTGCTAGTCCACTGAGGTCTTCACTGACACCACACTGAACAAGTTCTTATTCACAATAAGATCAGTTTGTGTTCAGACTTTTCTCAGCAATGACAAGTGCAGCAGTGGTATAACCTACCTTTCAGTAGTCAACAAGTCCATTACATTTTTTTTAATTTATAGAAAATATGTTAAGCAGAGCACATGTAGTTATGTTAATGTTGTCAATGTATTTCTCAGTGTTGAATTATTGTTTTTTATGTTAAAGGCGCCCTGTTTGGATCATCCAGAAATGTGTTTAAAAATTGAATTCACCTCACCTTCATTAAAACGAGTTTTCCTGTCTGAGCATCAGTAATAAAGAACAGCCACTGTAAACATTATGCTGAGAATGTATAGTTGTGCTAACATATTTCCAGTTAAGGAGGATTGCTCTAGATTGAAGATGAATGCTGTTACAATAAGGATAATCAATGTGGTTTGTGAATTCCACTTTAGAAAGGTATTCTCTGCCTTTAACATTTACTCTGTAAAAATAGGAACCTACTGATATATTTTAGATTCCCTTTCTTTTACTGTCCTTTTAAATATATAATAACAAACTTGTATGGCACACACAATACCAAATGAAATTCTGACATAATCCATTTAAAATTTAATTTTATAAATGTAGTATGTAAGTATGATGATACTTGGTACATCTAGATTGCAGAGTAATAAGTTAATGCCATAAATTATTTAACCCTCAGTGATACATAATAATCACTTTAACTGTCAGCTGAGGATGAAAGCTTATATTTGTTTGGCAAATGGGCTTATTCATTAACAGAACTCAAATACCGACACCCGACTTTTCTGAGTGCTGTTAATCAATAAGGTGCTGCTGCAGTTATTCTAGGATTTGAATGGTATGAAATGTAGAAACTACTGCAGATAAATTAACATGGATTTCTATTATTTATTTAAAACTATTAAAAGCAGCTGTTTCCTTTTGGAGCTGGGGACATAGCTGCATTTCATATCTGCAATGTTCACAGAATGTAGAAACTTTAACAAAGCTTCCAAATTTTGTAAAGACCATTGTGGAAACCCTCTCATGTCAGCTGACCACTTCTACCACCACCCAAGCCCCATCCCTAGAGAAATACACATTAACCTCCTACATTCCCCAGCTGTCCCCCACCTGATTAGCTGTCATCCAAAACACTCACCACTCTCTTATAACATGGGGCAGGAAAAGCAGACACGGATTGGGTGAAGACCCCCACCTGACTGTTTGGCAATCTCTGTTAATGAACAGTCAGAGTGAGCAGTCCTGCAGTAGGATCTGTTTTTGAAGCTGCATTTGTTGAATTTCTAGACAGATGAGAAGTGATTGGTCACCATTTAATTACCTCACTAAGAGTGAGTAGCGAGAGAGAGAGAGAGAGAGAGAGAGTGTCCCAGGGCATGTTTTGAGAACAGTACAGTGTCCCTCAGGTGTGCATGACTTGGGAGCAACCCACCCCATGGCTGTGACAGTGATCCCCATAAACATAGCTGTTGCAGTTTTTATGCCCACACACTTATCCAGTGGATCATGTACTACTCACCCCAAAGTCATTCTCCTCACTAACTGTCTGAGCTGCCAACTCCCCTGCCAAGCCACAGCGATTTGTCCCCATACAGTAGAAGTGCAAGGGCTTTTGCTCACCACTGCTAAGGCTGCACAGAGTTCCCTGCTTCCATTTTTCTGTATCAAAGATAACAATCCAGAGGCAGCCTCTCTGCAGTCAGGAACCTGCATGCTGTCATCACTCGGTCAGGAGCAGTGGGAGAGTGCAGCTTGGTTATGCGGCAACACAGCATGGTAAGCAACATCCTGACAACAGGGCACTGTGTGGAGCGAGAGCCAGGTGCCATGCGGATGAGGGAGTTGTCCCGCTCTGAGGAAGCCGAACCATGTGGCAGGTCAGTGGTGCCAAAAGTGGTAGAAATTTACATGAGAAGCACCGCACCCACCCTGACAGGGAGACCGGACATGACAAAGCCATCCATTATTCTCTGACTCTGTGTCCGCTCTTGGTTTTCTAATCCAATGCTGCACAAAGTGAGCGAGTGACAAAGAAAGACACATGAGAGAGATAGAGAGACTGTAAGGTGGCAGGGGAAATTTCACTTGCTGTGTGTGTGTGCTCTCTCTCTCTCTCTCTCTCTCTGAGTGTCTGTAGCACCCTATAGATGAGAGAATGTGCTGATACTTTGGAGATGCAGGCTGAGACTGATTCCACCCCATCCAAAGCTGGACAGTGCAATGTGCAGTAAAGGTTTCCAGTCCCACTTGAAGTAGTCACCGGGAGCAGGACACAGTGTAGAGAGAGAGAGAGAGAGAGAGAGAGAGAGAGAGAGAGAGAGAAGACCAGGAGCAGCAGATGTAATTGCAGGCATGCATCACTCTGTCTGTTTTTCCCTTTCTCACTGTCTCGGTGTCTCTCTATCAGTTTGAGTTTGGCTGCTGGAGGGTGTCCCCATGAAATGTTTTTCCACCCACCCAATGATATCCAGAGAGACATTTGGCAACCCGCCGATGGAAGTGTGAGCTGCAGGATTTCCTCCTGTCCCACAGCATTGTCCACATATGTGCTGTTCTGTCAGGCACTGTTACTTTTGTTCCAGTGTGGAAGGGGCATGGTAGCCCCCTCCCATTTTTTTCTTTCGCTATCTCTTGTTGTCTTGTGGAATGAATGTGGTCTCGTGTCTATATATGTTTATGTTTGTTTGTGTTTGGTTAATTGGTAAATAGTGGGTAATAGACTGGCCATCTATTACACACTATTATAATAAAAATAACCTTGTGTCTGTCTTTATCGCTATTGATGGAAAGTCCGTTGAGGTTTACTTCAACTGAAGTTTAAACATTAAAGTAACCCCCGTAGCAGCAGAAGCTGGCTGCATTAACATTTTCTGTTTTATTTTAAGAGAGCATGTGTCATAGAGCCTTAACAAAAAGTTAAGTATTGTTAACGAGTTGGTTAAAGGTTTGTTGCAATCCCAATGGACTAGATGCTGTTGGACACCGAGTACAGAAATTTACTCATGCAGTATAATAATTTAGATGAGAATAAGCGGACAGATTGTGCAGCCTCTGAGCAGCGAGGGCAAGCTATTCTCGGGAGTGGCCAGTGCAGCAGCAAAGAAGTGAGAGAAACTGCATTCACAGGTAAAGTGCATCAGTTAGGCAGGACAGTTCTAGAGACTTGTCAGAGAAACTCTGTTTCTGTTCCCCCTAGCTCCGTGCCACTATTGAGCTACGCTCCAACATCTTGCCGCACTGTTGTGTATTAATGCCCGATTAGAGCGGGCCAGTGCATGTTCTCCTTTGCCTTTCCAGTTTTTCATCAGTCTTAAAGAAAGAGCCACTTACCCAGGATCTGTTTCTTGTATGGCTCAACGTCTCGGTTATTCCCGATACCCTCTCAACAGTGCGCACGTTCGTGCTGCTGCACTTTCCATTTTCAGGACTTTCAAATATCGAGAAGGAGAACAAAATAAAACAGGCAGTCAAGCCCTCGGTTACCTCCATTTAAAGGTGATTTTGCATTTAATCCCTGAAAGGTAAAACAGGTTTTAACCCTGACTAAATATATTAAAAGAAATAGTCTATCTTCAGCGCTTTGAAATGCCAGAGACCCGCCAGCTCTCCTGCTTTAAGAGCCAGCCCTTTTCTTCTTCATTATATGCAGGAAAGCTGGAAGTGTGTCTGTCAGCATTTCAAAACTGGATCCAGGATTAAAATTAATCCAAGGAAAGATGTTAACGAGAAAATAAATATGAATTAAATGATTAGGATGTTTATGGTACAGTATGATAATGTGCACAAATTAATATTTTGTTTGAATGTTTAAAAGATATTTGATTTACTGCTGAGAAGACCAATCCTGTTTCTCTGCACCCTTTATATGCCAGGCCATTGTATGTAAGAATTCAGATTTGACTTGGTGCTGTGTTGGAAGCACCTTGGAGGCAGTAGAAAGGAAAGTACTACTCCTATATAAGTCTGGAATAATGGAATGGAGCTTGCTATTTGACCTGCATTTATTTTAATGTTTTGTATAAACGTCCAGTTCATTTTGTTTAATTTTTTTGTGGTTCCTGCAAATAAAAGTCTGGCAAAATTTCTACACTTCTGTCAAGTGTCCATTTGTTAACCCTTAGTCTTCCACAATTAGTGTCACAAGTGGGATAAGGCTGGTTGGGGTTGACCAACTGAAGGACCTGTACCAAGGTCCGCTGGACTTCTGATGTTACAGGATCGAGAGGACATCAAGCAGACGGATCAACAAAAACTTTGGTGAGTGCAAACCAGGTCGGTGACATCAAAATACCAGTTACCCTTACTCCCAGGTTTGGAACCAATGACCGGAAAAGGGTTCCAGTTAAGCACCAGATGGAGGAACCAAAGGAAGAGGGACTGGCTCAAGCTAGTGGGGGTGGAGAGGAAGAACACCTCCAGAGGAACCACAAGATTTATTAAGATGGCTCTGTACACGACAAATGGAAATGGAGAAACAGAGGGACAGAGATCGAGGGAGTATGAGGCCAGGTGGAATGACACGCTAAGGGCATTCCAATCGATGAGGCACTGGTAGACCTCCCTACTGTCCCTGGAGGAGGCCAAAAGGACATTAAATTGGCTAAATTGACTGATACTGATGACATTGAAGCTTACCTATTGACTTTTGAAAGAGTGGCAACAGCATGTAATTGGCCCTGAGACCAATGGGTTATCCATCTAGCACCTTATTTGACCAGGAAAGCACAGCTTGCTTACAATCCAGTGGAGATGGTGGATGTGAACAACTATGATCGGGTCAAACAAGCCATTCTAAAGCGGTATGACATAAATACAGAGACCTATCGACAGAGGTTCAGATCCTGTAGATACACTGCTGCTGACAACCCTCAGGGTGCATTCACTCAACTTAAGGATTTGTGTGTCAAATGGCTGCAGCCTAATACTCGGACTATAAATCAAATCATCGAGACAATAGTTCTGGAACAGTTTCTTTGAGTCCTTCCACCTGATGTTCAACTTTGGATTAGAAGCACCGCCCAGAGGTCTCGGATACAGCAATCCGATTGACCAAAGATTATATTGCCACGACCTCAGAGACAGAGAGGTTTCCATCAAACATCCCACCAGCAGGGACATCGGTAAGACCTCCCATTACTACAGGGGAAACACTAGTAACACTACTGTACAAAGCACTAGTAGAGCAGGAAAGGGGTACAACCTGGACATTGTTTGTCATGAATGCAAATCTAAAGGACACATCGAGGTTTTGTCCCAAGAAAAAATTGAACAAATACATCTTGCCTTAGCTAATTGGGACAATTTATGGTGCGGTACAAGTTGGACAACACATAGTCACAGGTCTTTAGACTCAGGAAGTAAACAGACCCTGATACAACCAGAGTTGTTAAGAGTACCCATCTTTGGAGAGTCCACTACTTTTCCTTTTGATAAAGACCTCTATGGTGAACTAGGGAAAGATAAGAAGACCGAAGACAAAGAAAAGGAGAAGTATAAGTGGACTATAAATCAAAATTCAAATTCTGATGACAACATAGTATGGAATATAAAGGAATATGGAAAAGACATTTTTCAGAATTACAGAGGGTGGATGAGTCCTTAAAACTGCTTTTTCCTCCCAGGATAAGACTCAAGGGACTAGAGACAAATACCAATGGAGAGATGGCTTAATGTATAGGATATGTGTTAATCCTAGAACTAACGAAAACGTTGAACAACTATTAGTCCCTGAGAAATATAGTCCACTTTTATTAACACTTGCTCATGACATTCCAATGGCTGGCCATCTAGGGAGGAGTCGTACCTTGAGTAGATTATTACATAGATTTATTTGGCCTGGAATACATGAGCAAGTTCTAGAATATTTAGAAGTTGTCCAGAATGCAAAAAGTGGCCAAAATCGTAAGAAAGACAAAGTACCTATGCAAGTGATGCCTTTGTTTTCCACTCCATTCCAGAGAGTTGTCATGGACATTGTAGGTCCAGTACAGAAAAGTACTAAGGGTAATCAGTACATTCTAGTGGTGTGTGACTATGCTACTAAATATCCAGAGGTGGTACCCTCAGAACTATCACCGCCCCTAGAATTGCTGAGGGCTGGGGAAAATCTTTAGTAAGTAGGTATTCCCAAGAAATACTTACAGGCAGGGTATGAATTTCTGTTCACAGGTTCTGGCGAGTTTACCAGACCTTAGGTATTGAAGCTATCATGGACCACACCTTATCACCCTCAAACTGACGGTCTGGTAGAGCGCTTCAACCAAACCATGAAAAAATGATCCAGAAATTCATTCAGGATGAAGGTACACAGTGGGATATTTATCTTCCATACTTAATGCTTGCCTATCGTGAGGTGTGCCTCAAGCCTGAACTGTTTTTTCTCCATTCGATTATTGTATGGAAAGAACCCAAGAGGCCTTTGGACATAATAAAAGAATGGTGGGAAGATAACAAGGTACACAGAACAAATGCCCCCTGAATATTTACATCATTAAGGAACGAATAAAGAAGTATAGTCAACAGGCCCATGCTATTAACCAGAGACAACAGTTAATACAAAAAGCAATATGATAAAGGAACAGGGACTAAGGATTTTCAGAGGGAGACCAGGTGTTGTTACTACTACCATCATCCGACAATAAGTTATAATGAAGTGGCAGGGTCCCTATAAAGTAATCCGAAAAGTAGGACCTGTCACGTGCAAAATTAACGATAATGATATAAAACTAACAAAAAGCGATCTATCATCTTAATCTTTTGAAACCGTGGGTAGAGAGAGTATCCAACTTATGTGGGTATGTGTACCCAGAAAAAGGTAGTAGTGAGCTAGATATAGCCTATCGAAGATTGAAGTGGAAGGGACATCAAAGAAATCAATATAAACCCTGATTTAACACCTCAGCAAACTGCAGAGTTGCTAACTATAATACAGTTGCATGAGAAAACCATTAAAGGAACACCAGGAAAAATAAAAGGAGCAGCACATAGTATCGTTGTGCCTCAAAATAATCCTATCCGTCAAAAGTCATATTGTCTCCCTGAAAAGTTAGGAAACTGTAATCCAAGAACTAAAGAAAATGCAAGAAATGGGATCATCAAGCCTTCACATAGTGAATGGAGTTTTCTTTAGTTGTTGTAAACAAGAAAGAAGGGAATACGTCTATGTTTGGATTCCAGTAGCTAATGCCATTTCCAAATTTGATAGTTATCCTGTGCCTCGAATAGATGACATACTGGACCATTTAGGAAATTCCCAATATTTTTCTACCATTGATTTAACAAAGGGATATTGGCAAATCCCCTAGACCCAGAAGCGAGAGACAAAACAGCTTTTAGTACACCTTGGATTATTCCAATTTACTGTAATGCCCTTCGGGCTGCATGGTGCCCTGTTACATTTCAAAGGGTTATGGATAAAGTTCTAGCTCCTCATGCTGCATATAGTGCCGTACCTAGATGATGTTATGATATTCAGCCCTACATGGAAAGAACATTTACATCATCTATCAGAAGTTCTTGCAGCCATTTCCAACTCTGGATTTACCATAAACCCTGAGAAATGTACAATGGGTATGCAAGAAACAAAATACTTAGGGTTCCTGATTGGAAAGGGTGTATAAAACCAGAGATAGCTAAAGTTGATGCAGTAGCCATATGTCCTAGACCAAAAACAAAGAAAGAAGTTGAGCCTTCTTAGGCCTAGCAGGGTACTACAGGCATTTCATTCCTTTCTTCTCGACCATAACGGACCCTTGTCCGATCTAACAAAAAACACAAGCCGGATAAAATAATATGGAGTTCTGAATGTGAAGAAGCTTTTTGTACCATAAAAGCTCAATTATGCTCCTCACCAGTTCTCCATACACCCGATTTTACACGTCCTTTTATTCTCCAAACCGATGCCTCTAACCAAGGTATTGGAGCAGTGTTAACACAGAGTATTGATGAGAAGAACACCCCATCATGTATGTCAGCCATAAATTACACGAACGGGAGACCAAATATTCCACCATTAAGAAGGAATGCTTGGCTATCAAATGGGCTATTGAAGCCCTACGCTTTTATTTATGGGGTACTGAGTTTGAGATTTGGATGGATCATAATCCGTTATGTTGGTTGCACAATATGAAAGATAAAAATCCCTGAATTATGTGGTGGTAGCTTTCACTGCAACCTTACCGCTTTGTTATAAAATACCGAAAGGAGTCACAAATGGGAATGCAGATTTTCTATCAAGATACGGAATAGAAGAGTATCTGTCTCCAGACCCCCGGGTAATGCAGAATAAAGACTTGGAAGACACTTGTCTTCCTCTTACTTGTTAATGTTTACGCTTGTGTGTAAGGGACCCGGGTGGAGCCATGGAAAGGGTGGGCTGTGGCTCCATCTCTCTATTCAGAAAATTCAGGAAATAGAACTCATACAGTAAGAAAATATAAGGAGGGTTTGTCAAAAGGGAGGTATGTGGAAGGGCAGGTAGCCCCCATTTTCTTTCAGCTATCTCTTGTTGTCTTGTGGAATGAATGCAGTCTACGTGTCTATATATGTTTATGTTTGTGTTTGGTTAATTGGGTAAATAGTGAGTAATAGACTGGCCATCTATTACACACTATTATAATAAAAAATAACCTTGTATCTGTCTTTATAGCTATTGATGGAAAGTCCGTTGAGGTTTACTTCAACTTGAAGTTTAAACATTAAAGTAACCCCCGTAGCAGTAGAAGCTGGCTGCAGTAAAATTTTCTGTTTTATTTTAAGAGCATGTGTCATACAGAGTCTTAACAAGAAGTTAAGTATTGTTAGCGAGTTGGTTAAACGTTTGTTGCAATCCCAATGGACTAGCTGCTGTTGGAGACCGAGTACAGAAATTTTCTCATGCAGTATAATAATTTAGATGAGAATAAGTGGACAGATTGTGCAGCCTCTGAGCAGCGAGGGCAAGCTATTCCCAGGAGTGGGTCGGTGCAGCAGCGAAAGAAGTGAAGAAACTGCATTTGAGTAAAGCGCAACAGTTAGGCAGGACAGTTCTAGAGACTTGTCAGAGAAACTCTGTTTCTGTTCCCCTTTAGCTCCGTGCCACTATCGAGCTATGCTCCAACCTCTTGCCGCACTGTTGTGTATTAATGCCCGATTAGAGCGGGCCAGTGCATATTCCCCTTTGCCTTTCCAGTTTTCATCAGTCTTAAAGAAAGAGCCACTTACCCAGGATCTGTTTCTTGTATGGCTCAACGTCTCGGTTATTCCGACACCCTCTCGACAGTGCGCACATTCGTGCTGCTGCACTTTCCATTTTCGGACTTTCAAATATCGAGAAGGAGAACAAAATAAAACGGGTAGTCAAGCCTCAGGTTACCTCCATTTAAAGGTAATTTTTGCTTTTAATCCCCTGAAAGGGTAAAACAGGTTTTAACCCTGACTAAATACATTAAAAAGAAACGTCTATCTTCAGCGCTTTGAAACACCAGAGACCGCTCAGCTCTCCTGCTTCTTAAGAGCCGGCCGCCCTTTCTTCTTCATTATATGCAGGAAAGCTGGGGCGGTGTCTGTCTGCGTTTCAAAACTGGATCCAGGATTAAAATTAATCCAAGGGAAAGATGTTAACATAGAAAATAAATATGAATTAAATGATTAGGATGTTTATGGTACAGTATGATAATGTGCAAAATTAATATTTTTGTTTGAATGTTTAAAAGATATTTGATTGACTGCTGAGAAGACCAATCCTGTTTCTCTGCACCCTTTATATGTTAGGCCATTGTATGTAAGAATTCAGATTTGACTTGGGTGCTGTGTTGGAAGCACCTTGGAGGCAGTAGAAAGGAAAGTACTACTCCTATATAAGCCTGGAATAATGGAATGGAGCTCGCTATTTGACCTGCATTTATTTTATGTTTTTGTATAAACGTCCAGTTCATTTTTGTTTAATTTTTTGTGGTTCCTGCAAATAAAAGTCTGGCAAGATTTCTACACTTCTGTCAAGCGTCCATTTGTTAACCCTTAGCCTTCCACATCCGAGAGACAGACACACAGGTGAAGAGAGATGGGGATTTGCTGCTGTGTCCCGAACCGTGAGAAGTTATGTGATCACATAGCGCCAGACTGAATAAACAACAGAAATGCTGCAGAATGCTCAGCATGGTAAAGTACGTGTCTGTGTTGCACTGTATTTGCTCTATAGTCAGTGCTCTAAACTATATGCCTCTACTGTATTATTGGTGCTGTTCTGTTTTTAATGTCGAATTAAAAAGTCATCATGCATGACTAAATTCAGTAGTAGTATGAGTCAGAGATCTTAGCAGATGATATGATAATTGTTTCTGTTTGTATATGTGAAAGTGCGTGTTGTTGCCCTTCTCACTTTTCTAGTGCTCACACTGAGGATTGTGCTACTGTACATGGATTGTTATCCTAATTCTTGCTGAAATCTCCTGGCGATAGGACACATAATAAAGTTCCAATGTTGCAGTCTGATTTTTATCTCTTTCTCTTTTCTACAAACTGTACAATTACATTGTTTTGCCCATGTTATAAGCTGTGACCCACTCCAGGGTGTGTGGTTATTGTGATTAACATAACCGCACACACTGTCATGGGTTATTGCTACTTGTTCACTCCTTACATTGAGCTCTGTCAGCCACAAACACACAACACTTTTCTGTGCCCACACAGCTGAAGTATAGGAAATTTTGTTGAAGCCAGATGTTAATGTGGTCAAGGCAGAATGATGAGGGCATAAGGGAGAGATAGTTGGAAAGAGTCAAAGAAGAATTTTGAACTGTGAGTTATCCACATAGAAGTTACAAAGGATGGTTAGAGACTGGGTAGCATAGGTATGCATATACTGATGTCAGAAAAGTCCCTGTAGCCCATGTAGTCTGCCTACCCTATGTGGAAACTCTACCTTGCCCTAGTGGCCATTCCTCCCCATAGTTTCTGACCACAGTCCGTTTCTACTTAATCCAACATGCCTGTTCCACCCCTGCTTGAACATGCTCATTGATGTGGCCTGAACCACCTCCTTCTGCAGATTATCCCACTTGTCCACCACTCCTTCTGTTAAAAGTACTTATGGACCACCCTTTGCATCTCTCACTGGCAGGCTTAAGGAGTTCCCTCTTGTCTCTGTATCTGAACTCAAGAAGAAGTGTTCACTTACATCCACCTTATTTATCCCATGCAGTTACTTGTATAGAAACAGAAACATAGAATCTGTCGGCAGATAAGGACCATACAGCCCACCTAGTCTGCCCATTTCCCTACTTGTTTGGCAATCCCTATTCTTATCTGGACTGCAGGGTGCCTTTATGCTTATCCCATGCTCTTTAGAGTTCCTGTACTATTTTCGCTTCCACCACCTCTGCTGATTGGCTGTTCCATGGATCCACCACCCTCTCTGTGAAAAAATATTTCCTAGCATTCCTCCTAAGTCTCCTCTTTCCAGCCTCATGTTATGTCCTCTTGTCCTTGTACATTTACAGTAAGTCTCAAGTATGCTCCCTCATTTACCCTGTTTATTCCTCTAAGGTATTTGAAAGTCTTTATCATATGCCCTCTCTCCCTTCTCTTTTCCAGTGAATAACTGTTTAGTTCCTTGAGTCTTTCCTCATAAGGTTTGTGGTGCAGTCCATGTATCATTTTTTTTTTGCTCTTCTCTGGACTGCTTCCATTCTGTTTATGTCCTTCCTGAATGCGGTCTCCAGAATTGGACACAGTATTCTAGATGAGGCCTCACCAGTTATCTATACAGTGGCATCACCACTTCACTCCTTCTACTGGTTATGCCTCTTCCTGTTCATCCCAGCATTTTGTTTGCCTTCCCACTGCTTTTCACATTGTTTGACTGACATCAGGTCATTGGATATGATAACCCCCAGGTCTCTCTCTCCTGATCGGTGGTGGCTAGAACCTGTCTCCCCCATTCTGTATTCCTCTCTTGGGTTTCTGTGTCCCAGGTGCATTATCTTGCACTTCTTAGCATTGAAACCCAACTGCCAAACCCTTGACCTTGTTCAAGCAGTCTTAGGACGTTCCTCATTTTATCTACTGTAGCCCTCCTGTGTGTCAACTCTGTTACAGATCTTGGTGTCATCTGCTAACAAGCATACTTTCCCTCAGTTCCTCTGTAGCATTAAACTTATGAAGACATTGAATAGAACTAGACCCAGTACTGATCCTGTGGAACCCAACTGGTCACCTGCCTCTCTTCTGATTTTATGCCATTTACTACCACCCTCTGGGTCCTGCCTTTAGTCAGTTACCAACCCATTTTACCACTTTGCAGCCCACACCCAGATTCCCCAATTTGTTAAGCAGCGTTCTATGAGGAATGGTGTCAGAGGCCTTACTGAAATCCAGGTAGGCCACATCCACCACCCCTCTGTGATCCACCACCCTAGTCACCCAGTCAAAGAAATCGATAAGATTAGTTTGAGAGGACCTACCCTCAGTGAACCCATGCTGCCTTGGGTCTTTTGCACCGCATGACTTCGAAATTCACTACCCTCTCCTTAAGCAAGGACTCCATCAGCTTCCCCACCACTGAGGTCAGGCTTACAGGTCTGTAATTGTCTGTCTCCTCCCTACTTCTAGTCTTGTGCAGGGGACCACCTCTGCCTCCTCCAGTCCCCAGGTATCTCCCTGTCTCTAGTGATTGGTTGAATATGGTTGTTAGCGGACCTTCTAGGACTTCCTGAGTTCCTTCAACACTCTAGGGTGAATCCGTCTGGCCCCATTGCCTTGTCTGTCTTAACTTTTCCTAGTTTCTTTAAGACTGTATCCACCGTAAATGGGCTGGTGTCCCCCCTCCCCTGTACATCTTTCCTTGTGAATCTTGGCCCTCCCTGCCTCTTCCTTGGTAAATATTGAGCAAAAATATTTGTTTAGTACCTCAGATGTTTCAAAGTTATCTTCCACCCACCCACCCTCTCCCTTCTTTAGCCTAACAATACCATTTCTGGTCTTCTTCCTCTCACTAATATAACAGAAGAAGGTTTTCTCCCCTTCCTAATAGCCTGTGCTAGTCCTTCCTTATTCTTGCCTTAGCCCTCTGACAGCTTTCCCAGCTTCTCTCTGCTTCTCCAGATATTGCAGTCTGTCTTCTTTCTGTGTCTCTTTGTATTTCCTGAATGCCTTACTTTTTATCACACTTTCTGGCTGCTGATTTAGGAACCACAGTGGCTGCTTCATTCTTTTGCTTTTGCTAAGCAATCAGACACATTTACTTGTCACTCCTGCTATGGATCTCTTGATCCTAAGCCACTGTTCTTCTACCCCTCCCCTGTATCTTCAGCTGCCAGGGCAATTTTGAGCTGTTCCCCATCTCAATGAAGTTGGCCTTCCGGCAATCTAGGATCTTAATCTTTGAATGGCTTTCTTCTGCCAATGTGTTGACTCTAAACCACTCAGTCCTGTGGTCACTGGTACCAAAGGGACCGCCCACCTCAACATCCATGATTCTGCCCCCATTTGTCAGCACTAAGTCCATTACAGCCCCCCCTGGTGGGCTCAACCACCAGCTGTCTTAGGTTTGCCCATACATAGCAGACATGAGGTCCCTGCTCCTTGCCGTGACCTTACAGTCTGGGTATTCCAATCTGCATCCGGCATGTTGAAGTCACCCATTAGTAGCACTTTCCCTTTGGTTGCCATATTATAGATGGCTTCCACTAATACTAGATCTATATCCTCCCTGCTTGGGAGGCCTGTAGACTACTCCAGCATGGATGGTTGTTTTGTTCCCTGACTCCAGAGTTACCCACAATGCATCTGCTTCTTCCTGGATCCCTCAGCCTCCATAGCTTTAATCCCTTTCTTTGCATACATAGCAAACCCCTCCTCCTTTTCCCTCTCTATCCTTTCTAAAAATTGCATACCCTGGTATGGCTGCATCCCAGTCATGGTTCCCTGTGTACCATGTTTCCATAATAACCACAATGCCCAGGCGAGTGTCTGCCATCAGTGCTGTTAGGTCTTGGATTTTGTTTCCCAGACTGCGGGTATTTGTGCACATTTCCTTCTGCTCTGTGTACCCCCTTAATGTTCCTTGCTTATTGAAAAGAACTGGAAGGGGGCAGGATCAGTTGTGTTCCAGGACAGTAGCTGCTGTTTTCACAGGGTTCTTGTGGATTTACTTGGTAGGTTAGTTCTTTTCTTTCTTGCTTCTAAGGGGCTAGCAGGGTATTGTTCTGGGGATCCTGGATGTTTGTAAACTGATTTAGTGGCTGTAAGTGGGGCTCTTTTTGTGGATGTTTCACTTTGTAACAGGCTGCGCTGGTAGAGGCCTATTTCTTCTGATTTAAAACCTGTTTGGTGGGATTTGCTTGGAGATGGTCATTTGAATTGGAGACCTATATCTGTTAATTTCAAGCCTAGTTTGATTTGGTGTTAGTGAAACTGATTAAATTGGAGAACTGTTTCCTTTGGCAGCAAACATATTTTGGGGGCTTTGACTTGAATTTTGATTCCTTGTGCTGACTCCATTAGCTGTAAAGGTTAGTTCATAGTGGGGAGGGTGTTAATGGTCTGGCCAGGTCTCACTCAGCCAATTGAGTGGAGGCAGGGCTGAATCAAGTTGAGGTGCTAGCTGCTTTGTCTTCTCAGAAAGAACTGGAAGGGGCAGGATCAGTTGTGTTCCAGGACAGTAGCTGCTGCTGTTTTCAGGGTTCTTGTGGATTTTACTTGGTAGGTTAGTTCTTTTCTTTCTTGCTTCTAAGGGGCTAGCAGGTATTGTTCTGGGGATCCTGGATGTTTGTAAACCGATTTAGTGACTGTAAGTGGGGCTCTTTTTGTGGATGTTTCACTTTGTAACAGGCTGCGCTGGTAGAGGCCTATTTCTTCTGATTTAAAACCTGTTTTGTGGGATTTGCTTGGGCCTGGTTCTTTAGCTGCAGGGCTTGGAGGGGAGACACAGGGCTGATACACTCTCTCTTGTCAGGTGTCTGCCCAAGACCACCTCCCCACCCCTCCCTCCCAGAAGTCTGCAAATTTATGGGGAAGACCTGCCCTGCAACTGGAGGGAAAAGGCTGCTGGTGCAGCTCATGTAGTTCTAGCCACTGGAGGTTGAATTTAAAGGCGGGAGAGGGAGCTTGGGAGTTGTTCATTTCCTTACATGTTTAATGTGTTGTACTGCACCTAGTAACAGAGTTACTGGTGTACAGTGGGACTGTCTCTAGGATTAGTGGGTGACCTGATTAGGCAGTAGGGGTATCTTGGAATAGGGGGAACCTGGTGGCTCACCCAAGGAAACCTATTTGAAAGGGGATGGAACCACACATCTAGGGCCGGCATCTTTGGGAGGGTGGGGGTGCACAGGGTGTGGAGCAGCCATGATACTGGGCTGGGCTTGAAGTTTGGTGGTTGCCCAGTGTGCTACCAGCTAGCACAGCTTGGGAGAGGAGGTTGCGGATGAGGGAGAAAGCTGGGGGAAGGGGGTGGTATGGTTGGGGAAGGGGCTGGAAATCTCCCACAGGGTTGCACCAAGCACTGGGGGAGGGGTATAGGGAAGGAGTGCAGGAGAATACTCAGGGTCACATAGGGACCCTGGCAGAGAGCCCAAAGGACACTACCAAGGAAGCAGGCAGGTAACTGGGGACCCTCACAAAGGGGACGGAGGGACAACATTCTCAGGGAAGTAGGCGGATAGCCAGTGCTGGACAGAAGGAAGCAAGGCAGGGAGGTGGATCAGACCTTATACTTAGTAACCGCTTCAATTATCTTCTTCTGCTCAAGGATGGGGGGATGTAGCCATGACAGAGGTGGTTAGAGACGGAAAGGGTGTGGGAGTGGGGGCAGAAGGCAGGGGCCAGATAGCAGGAAGAACAGGGGGACCTGGAATGCAGGAGAATGGGGGAGCAGTGAATCGGAGCAGGAGGGGCCGGGGAAGAGGAGGAAAGCGCAAGGAGAAGGACCAGTTGGGAGGAAGGTAAAGAAGGACCAGAAGTACAAGGAGGATTCAGTAAAGAGAGCTGAGGGGTAGGCCAGGGGAGCACGGACGAGCAAGGAGGAACTAAATGGAGACAGGAAGGAAGGGAGGATGAGCCAGGCTAGTTTAGCAGATGGGAAGAAGGACCACTTGTGATCAGGAGGGGAATAAACAAGGTACAGAAGGATACTCAGAAGGAGGAGAGGCATAGGATTGGAGGAGGGAGTGGCCATGGTAAATAAGGAGCGGGTGGCATGTGGCACACAGATGGGGGAGGAACAAGGAGCCAGCTGGGTGGAAGGGCAGGTAGAAAGGATGAGGGACATGGAAGGGGGAATGGAGGAAAAGGAGTGGTCAGAGTGCTCCTGCTGGGGATTCTATGATCAGGGGTATCAAATGGGATAGGAGGAGAAGCCTGGCCAGTTAGAACAAGATGCTTCCCTGGACTAACGGTGCACAGGGCTAAGCACGAGGTATATCAGCTGGCAAAGAGCTGTGGGGGTTCCCAGACATACTGGTCCACCTGGGCACAAATGACATTGAGGGAAATAGCGAGCTAGAGATACAGGCAAGATTCAGGAGCTCGCCAGGGTCTGTCATGACATAGGATGCACAGTTTCCTTCTCAGAAATCCTGCCAGTGCCAAGGGCTAGTGGGAACACAAAAGAAAAATTAGGGAGATAAACCAGTGGCTCAGGGGTGGTGTGAGGCCAGAGGGTATGGGTTGATGGGGATTGGGGGAGACCTGGGAGGATAAGGAGCTGTATGCTGAGATAGACTACATCTCAATTTGGAGGAGGGAATCCTTAAGTTGAAAATAGAGGAGTTCATTGGTGAAAAGTGGGGTTTAAACTTGTGAAGGGGGTGGGATGGGAGAAAAGGCAGTCAAGGGATGCCGATAAGGAGGACTCTGTCTCCACCCCTGAGGACCAGGAGGATTGCAGGAAAAGACCAACTGGCAAAGTGCAGACCAGGAGAAAACAGAATCCCCAAGGAACACGAGCAGGGAAATGGAACTATAGGAAAGGGTGGAAGGTAGTCCTGCTAAATGCCAGGAGCTTGGGCAATAAAATGCCTGAGCTCCAGGCGATGTTAACTGAGGAGCAGTGGATGTGGCAGCGGTCACTGAGACTTGGGCCACTGCAAGACATGACTGGGACCTGAACCTGGAGGGTTACACTATGTTCAGGAAGGACAGGGGAGGGAAGGGAGGAGGGTAGCAATGATAGTAAAAACTGCATTGGCATAGGGGAGTAGAGGAGGTGGAGGGAACCGTGGAGGCGATCGGTCACCTTGATAACAAGGGGGCAAGAGAGTAAAATAGGAGTGGTGTATAGACCCCTGCCCTGGCGGAGGAGCTGGAGGACAGTCTGGTGGCAGATGTTAGGAGACACTGCAGACTGGGCAGAGGAAAGGTGGTGGTGTTAGGGGACTTAAACATGCCAGGAACAGACTGGGAGACTATGACATCCTCTGTGACCAGGGAACAGAGGTTGTTGGATGTCTTCAAGACACGTTTCTAACTCAGCAGGTGAGGGAACCGACCAGGAGGCACAGGTACTGGATGTGGTCCTGGCAGACAGTGACCAGATTGGGGCCTGGAGGTAAGGGACCCATTGGCGGGGAGTGACCATGCCACGGTCTGGTTCTGCCTGGACCTAGGAGGGTAGAAGGCTGCACAAAGATGGAAGTAACCGACTTCAGGGGTGGATTTAGGAAATGAGAAGGATCCTTAAGGAGCATTTGGATGGGATTGGGTCAGACATGGACGCTGATAGTAGGTGGGAAATCATCAGGAGAGGGTGCAGGATGCACCAGCACCTGTGCAAGAGTAAGACGAAAATGCAGTAGGGCCCAAAACCCTGTTGGTGGACCAGGAGGTCCAGGAGGTGGTGGGAAAGAAAGCAGCCATAAGAAATTCAAGTGCTCAAGGAGTGAAAGGGATCGAGGGGAGTATGAGCTGATGGCTAGAAGGGCCACTAGAGTGGTGAGGGTGGCTAAGGCAAGGAAGGAGCAGAACCTGGCCAGGAAATTAGGAGAGGGAAAAAGGGGTTCTTTAGATGCATTGGGGAAAGACGAAGGGTGAAGGGCAGATTAGCAGGATTAGATCAGGGAAGAGATGGGCAAAGACCCAGAGAGCAGGCTGAGGTACTAAATGAGTACTTCACCTCCAGTTTTCACCAGGGAAAATGGGGATGCTGCATCATACATGGGAGGAGACAGAGATAATGAGGAGGGGGCCCCTACCAATCGGCAGGTCTGGGGAGAGGGGCATCACTGGCAGGTGGGGGAGGGCTAAGCAGGAGAAGAGGTACTGGAAGTGGAAATCACAGCAGAGAGAGTGAGGAAGCCCTCAGCTCCCTTAAGATGGAGAAAGCACCGGGCCGGATAAATTACATCCTAGAGTGCTGAAGGAACTTGCAGATGTCCTGGCGAAACCCCTGGCAGAGCTTTTCACCATCTCTCTGAGGACAGGGTGGGTGCCCCAAGACTGGAAGGTGGCGCATGTAGTGCCTATCCACAAGGGGGATCAAGGGAGGTGGCAGGGAACTACAGGCCTGTCAGCCTGACATCAGTGGTGGGCAGGGGTGGTGGAGGGCATTGTCAAGGGAGAGGCTAGGGGGACCTGGATAAGTCAGGGTGCCTGGACGATAGACAGCATGGATTCATCCCGGGAAATCATGTCAGACAAACCTGTTGGAGTTCTATGACTGGGTGACAAGTGCCTTGGACCTGGTAGACCAGTGGATGTCCTCTTTCTAGACTTCAGCAAGGCATTTGACTCTGTTCCTCACGTGGGCCTTTTGGATAAACTAGGAGAAATGGGGGTGAAACCAGATGATCCGATGGATAGCAATGGCTCCAGGACCGGACCCAGATGGTCGTAGTTGGTGGGATAGTCTCTTCCCAAGGAGGATCATTAGTGGGGTCCCACAGGATCAGTCCTTGGGCCCCTTCTGTTCAACGCCTACGTATCTGACATAAGGACAGGAATCAGGAGTGAGATGAGTCTCTTTGCAGATGACTCGAAACTGGGGCGGTGGTGGATGGGGAGGAGGGAGGGTGGCCCTGCAGGGGACCTGGAGGCTCTGGAAAGATGGTCTAGAAAGTGGAAGCTGAGGTTTAATGAGGGAATGCAAGGTACTCCACCTGGGGCCAGAAACCCAGGCCAAGTGTACACCCTGGGGGGAATACTACAAGTCTCAATGGCTGAGAGGGACCTGGGGTGGTGGTGGATGTCAAGATGAACAACTCTGAGACTTGTGGGAGGGCAGCAGCCAAGGCCAACAGGATGCTGGGATGCATCGCTAGGGGATCACCTCCAGAAGGAGGGAAGTGATACTCCTCTGTATAACTGCTTGGTGAGGCCGCACCTGGAGTACTGCGTGCAGTTTTGGAGGCCGCACTAAGAGGGACATTAACCTCCTGGAGAGGGTCCAGAGGAGGCAACCAAAATGATTTGGGGCTTGGGGACAGGACCTATGAGAGGCTCGAAGAGCTAAATATTTGGAAGAGAGAAGGGACCGGGGGACATGATAGAGGTCTTCAAGTACATGAAGAGGGTAAATGGGGAGGAACAGTGAGGGTGCTTAGAAGGAAGGAGGAGGGGGCCACTAGAGGCATGGGTGGAAGCTGGAGGGAAGATTCAGGGGAGAAAGGAGGAGGTGCTACTTCACTGAGAGGGTGGTACAGCCATGGAATGCACTACCTAGGGGGCTGGTGGAGGCAGAGACAGTGGAGGGGTTCAAGAGGGGTGGGACAGGTACAGGGGAAGGGTTCAGGAAGCAAAATCTAATGCAGCAGAATATCCAGAACTGGGAAGGGAGAAGCCAGAGAAGGCGAGGGGACAGCAAGGTCAGCACCCAGGGTGGGGGCTGACCAAACGAGCTGACATGAAAGACCATTAGGCCTATTCTGCTGGCATTTTAGTATGTTAGTATGTTAGTATTGGTCTTTGCCCTGCTGCATTAGTGATGTACCTTCTGTTCCTCCCTATTGTAACCATGGTCGTTTTACGGTTAGATATTGTGCTAGTTATTAGGTCCTCACTGCTTTCAGTTATGTCCTGTGGGGGTGGCTATGATAATCCCCTTGTCTGTCTATGCCTCTCCCTTGGCAAGTTTAAATGATGACTAAGGATGCACTTCAACTTCTCAGAGACGATACCTTTGCCTCCCTTGATAGATGCAGGCCATCTGGAGAATATAGTTCTTCATCCCTCCAGGTGAGGTTCAGTCCCCAATGAAACCATACCTCAGCTCTCCACACCATTTCTTCAGCCATTTGTTGAATTCAGTGATTCGGATGTCCCTCCTTTCCCCTTGCTGTGAACAAGTAATCCTCCAGAAGATGACAGAGTGTGCCACTTGCCCAAGACTCCTCCCCAGCTCCTGAACTCTTCCTGTACTCTTCCTACATCTACCCCTCTCTAGCCAGGTCATTAGTCCCCAATTGAATAATGATGTCCAGCTCCCTCCTCCTTGTTACCATTCTTGCCATCCTAAGGATTCACTTGCCATCCTTCTGAACTGTGTCTCCAGGTAGGCATATTATCTCCCTCTCACCATTGCTACCTGACCCGGCTCAATCCCCAGACAATGGAGTCCCCAGCCAGGATTTTCTTCCTCCTCTTGTATGTTCTCCTTGCATCTGCCCTTGAGGTTCCATCCTGGATGACCCCTCAACCCCATGCTGTTCACTTCCGGAGATGCTCATAATCTCTATGCTCTGCCAGGATGGCATACAGTTGTGGTGCCACCCGGCCGGGGGCTGTGCTCGTGCTGCCTTCCGCACCCTCCCCAAACCCACCATAGTCCATCCTTCCTTCTTCTTGGCAACCTCTGAGGGAGTGGTGGTGGACATGTTGGTCTCTGTATGGGGAAGGTCACCTGTATCCTTGCCAACTCTGCTGGGAGTCCAGCTACCTCTTCCCTCAATACAGAGAGGTGCCTGCAGATTGGGCAGCACTACAATGTCCAATGCCCAGAAGATCTTTCTGAACACTGCTGCCCCCACATCCACTGTCTTGATCGTGTCACCCCTCTCCCTCCTTTCTTCCATGGTGTAGATGTTCATGACCACAGCCTGTCTTCATATGTCATACCCCAAAGTCCAGGACCATCTTTGTTGTCCTGCATTGTGCTGCCTTCACCTTTGTTGCAGTCTTTTCTCAGGTGTGGGCAATAGTACTTTGCAAAGTATTCCAGGTGCAGTCACACAGAGACCTCTAAAGCAGTATTTATTTATTTATTTATTTATTTATTTATTTTATTTATTTATTTGTGAGAATCAGTTTACAACCTTTGAGCCAGAGGCTCGTTTCCAAAGTACCTCGTCACATTGAGATATACATACAGTAGTGTCACCTCTCAGGTTCTACTGTTTATCCCCTCCTTATGCAACCCAACACACTGTTTGCTTTGCCCAAAGCCATGTTACAGTGTGCTGTCATTCTTCAACTCTATATTAGTATGACCCTGGGACCTTTCCTCCAAGCTACCATCCATCACCACCACCACTCCTTTTGCACTGTACTCTTGGATTCCTTTTCCCAAGGTGCATCTCTTTAAATTTTTTAGCATTGAATCCCAGCTGCCAACTCTATGACCAGTTAATCAACCTGCCAGATCCTTCCTGAGTTCCCTTATACATTCCTCCTTGTCCACACATTCACCGACCTTTGTGCCATCTTTGAACAGGCAAATTTACCCTTAATGCCAGTGCCTATGTCACAGATGAATATATTGAAAAGGATCTGGCCCAGCATCAACCTCTGAGGTACTCCAGAAGACACCATGCTGGGTGTGCTGCAAGTGGGGTTGTAGATAAGAGCATAATTTGAATGTTTAAAAGTATAAAAAATATTTATTCTGTCTCCAAAAGTTAAACCTTTATTTTGTCCCAAAAAGTTATAACTGTGCTGGTAAAGAAGGAGGTATCTAGTGGGCTGGCTGGCATGGCCTCCCTTTTGGGTGATTCTTTGAAGGATTATTAGATAACTTTGCTCTCTGGAATTCTTTCTATTTAAATGAGGTATTACAGCTAATTATGAAGATTATGAGGATTTATCTCAGTATGTTATGGCTTAGATTACAAATAACATGTTATCTGACTGTTTTCTGGAGCACATTTTGCACTTTTGTATTTTTGTATATTGTGTATATATTTCTTATCTTTCAGGTGTATATGATGGGTATTGCTAATTAGTAATTAATATATGTATTTGCATTTGTTGGTTTCATCTGTCCTATAGTGTGCTATTGTTCATTTGTATTCATATATATATATTTCTATATGAATATTTTTATTATGTGTGTATGTCACTCTAGACTGTGAAATGGTTCTTTGGAACATACTGTCACTTTACATTTTACCTTTAAAGTAGAGTGCATCACCTGTTTGAACACTCCTGATGATGCTCTGAAGGAAACCGTGAGGAGGCTTGTGGTTCCCACCTGAGTCCCTGTTTAGAAGGTACATGGTGTTTTTGACTGTTTTTCATGTATGAAAGTACTGTTTTATATTAAAATATATTTTTTCAACATGCAAGTTGCTTGTTGATTTGTTAATTGTTTGCTTGGGTCATATTTATTCATTTCTGCAGTGAATGGTGCAGGAGTTCTTTGTGTGCTGTTGGCCTTTACTCTCACTAGCACGCTCAGCCTGGTGGGGTGGCTTTTTCCTTTTGATTTTTTGTAATGCCAGGTCCACTCAGAATAAAATAATAGTGGTGAGGGTTTCATTATTGATTTCTGAGCAGATCTTGTGGGCATCACAGAAACCTGGCTTTAGGGTGATTCAGGCCTAGTGTTGGAGGCTGTAGTTCTGGATGTTTTTCTGGTGTTTTGCCCAAGGTGACAGAGTGGCCATCTGCTTTAAATATGGGATTCGTTGAGTTCTCAGTAGTGGAGGCAATATCCTTTGAATGTGTGGCTGATCAAGGAAAGCAGGTTTATGGTGCAGTATTCTCTTCATCTATCATCCCCTGAGAGGTGAGGTTGAATTCCTGCAGGAATTTTTAGACTTCTTCATAACGTAGCGCATTGGAATCCCCGATGGTTGTTGCTGAGGATTTCAATGCAAGGGTCAAGTGATGGAGCTATCACTCACAACCAGATTCCTCAGACTATCAGTAGAAACAAGATCTAAGTACACACTGGGATAGGGTGCACTGAAGTTTATTGCATAATGCCCAAGAGACACAAGACAAATGCTACCCATGCACATTCACCCAAATGGCTCTACTCAGGGAGGCATTTACCTTGTGTTTTTGAGAATCATGCAACAAAATTCAGTGCACCTTATCCTGTGTGTGTGTGTGTGTGTGTGTGTGTGTGTGTGTGTGTCTGTGTTTTGTTTTTTGATATGTGAATTTGCTTCTACTGCAGATGGCACCTTCAGGAGGTTTCCAATTCCTCCAGACTACAGTATGTCAGCACTGGACCTTTAACAGATGGTTTTCTATACTACCCACAAACATGGCGCACATTGGACCTGGAATTGGCTTCAGGACTTAGCGTATTTGATGTCAAGGTTGATCTGATTCCCTGATCAAATAATTTTGCACTGAAATTCTAGTTGGGAACCTACCAGGTAAACTTTTCCCCATACAGAGATGGTCCAGTACCAACGTTGCTTAAGGGCTGGTGCCAGGAAAAAGGACACAAATTTGTAGGGAACTGGCAACAGTTTTGGGAGAAAGTTCTTTAAATTTGATTGGCTGCGTTTGACTAAGGAGGAAGCCAGTGCATTGGGGCAGAAGTTTGATGTCGTTGCAGAATATTTAAACTAGCAAATGGGGAGATGGGTGCAGCACCCCATACATCAAATGGGAAGAACACGCTCCCCAGCTAGTGGTCAAACAGGAGTTCAGCATGTTTGCAGTTCATTTGCATTATCAGGTAAGAAAAAGGTCCAGCTCCCCATAGGATGCAAAGGGAAAACACCAGACCTCACCCAACAACTAACACACCGAAATCTGGCCAATGGAAAATCATGTACACAAATGCTCGTAGTCTGGGAAACAAGATCCCAGACCTGCAGGCAATAATGACAGAGGCTAAACTGAACATAGTAGCAATTAGTGAGACATGGTTTATCAGTAACTACACTAGAAGACTTCAGTACCTGGCTATATACTGTTCAGAAGAGACCAAGGTGCAAAAGGGGTGGAGTGGCCCTGTATGTCAATGAAAATATCAAAGCTACAGAAATTCAGAATACACATAAGGAGCCAGAAGAACTGTGGGCTACCCTGGAAACAGGAAATGGGACAGCCATAAGAACTGGGGTTGTCTACAGGCCCTGACACCAGGGGAGTACATAGACACATTACTGTTAGAAGATATACAAAACATAACAGCTAAAGGGAGGTTCTGATAATGGGAGACTTCATCATGCCAGATACAGATTGGTCAATACCAGCAGGAACATCTGCCAGAACTAGACACATGGTGGATTTCCTGCAGGGATAAGGCCTCAAACTGGTACAACAACCCACAAGAAACAGGGCTATGCTAGATCTGGTACTGACTAACAGGGAAAGGATCCAGGTAGAAGGTCACCTGGGGGCCAGTGACCATCACATGGTATGGTTCAGTTTGGCCACTACAACTAAATCATTCCATTCCAAGGCAAAAATATGGGACTACAGAGGCACTGACTTTGATAAGATGGCCAACTGAGTTAAGCTAGCCCTGGCAAAAGAAATACAGGTAAGGGGTACAGGAAAAGTGGGCAAGCATTAGGATGCAATATTGAAGCAACATTCCATTGTGTTAGAGAGAAAAGAAGTGCAAAGAAGAAGGGAACCACTTTGGTTCTCAAAACAGTGGCAGAAAGGTCAGAGCCAAAGGCTGGCCTTCAGGAAATATAAGGGAACACAGCAGGATGAAGATAGGGAGGCATACCGAACTTCCCTAAGGAAGCAGGGAAGGCAGTAAGGCAGGCAAAGGCCCAAACCAAGGAAACACTAGCACAAACAGTAAAAGAAGGTGACAAGACTTTCTATAGGTACATTAGTGAAAGGAGAAAGTCCAGAGGGGTATTGCTAAGATCAAAGGAGATAAGGGGGTGTGTGAGGAGGAGGACCATGTAAAAGCATATATCCTAAATAGATACTTCTGCTCAGTATTTACTGAAGAGAAGGTAGGGCATGGCCCACAGCTCAGCACCATTGACACAGGGGAGGAGGTGAGCACTAGTCCCTTCACAAAAGAAAGGGTCCTGCAAGAGCTCGATAAGCTTAGGGTGGACAAGGCAATGGGTCCTGATGGCATACATCCCAGGGTACTAAAGGAGCTAATGGTGGAACTAGCACAGCCATTATCAGAGCTGTTTAGTGAGTCTCTGAGCACAGGAGAGGTCCCAGAAGACTGGAGAAGGGCTCATGTGATCCCATTCCACAAGAGTGGTAGCAGAGAGGAGGCAGGGAACTACAGACCAGGTTAGTCTTTCCTCAGTAGTGGGAAAGATTATGGAGGCAGTCCTTAAGGAAAGGATAGTGCAACACCTGGAATCCATAGGAGCACTGGATCCAAGACAGCATGGGTTTACAAAGGAAGGTCCTGTCAAACTAATCTCATAGATTTCTTTGATTGGGTAACCAGAGTGGTGGACCAGGGGAGCAGTTGATGTAGCCTATCTTGACTTCAACAAAGCTTTCGATACTGTTCCACATAGGAGATTGATTAATAAGCTGGGTAGGCTCAGGGTGGGTCAGAAGTTAGTCAGATGGGTGGCAAACTGGTTGACGGGCAGAAAACAAGAGTGGTGGTAAATAGTATACAGTCAGAAGAGATGCAAGCCACAAGTGGGGTACCTCAGGGATCAGTCCTGGGACAGTTCTGTTCAATATCTTCATCAGTGACATTGCAGATGGACTGGAGGGTAAGGTTTGTCTGTTTGCAGATGATGCCAAGATCTGCAACAGGGTAGATGATACAGATGGGGTGGGCAGAATGAGAAGAGATCTGGATAAACTAGGAAAATTGTCAGAAGAGTGGCAACTGGGGTTTAATGCAAAGAAGTGCAAGATCATGCACATAGGGAAGAGAAACCCTAAAGCCACCTATAGGCTGGGAGGAGTTGCTGATGGTCACAAGGGAAGGAAGAGACTTGGGTATCATCATCACCGATGACCTGAAATCAACCAAGCAGACCACTAAAGCAGAAGGTAAGGCTAGGGGATGTTAGGGTGTATTAGTAGGGGTATCACAAGTCAGAAGAGGGTTAATAATCCCTCTTTACAAGACATGGTTAAGCCCCATCTGAGTACTGCATGCAGTACTGGACGCCACACCTTCACAATTACATTAACCAAATTGAGGCAGTCCAGAAAAGGGCAAAATGGTGCAAGGTCTGCGTCAGAAAACATATGAGGACAGATTAACGGAGCTCAATATGTATATCCTAGAGCAATGGAGGGAGTGAGTTGATATGATCAAACATTCAAACACCTTAAGGGCATTAACAAGGTGAAAGAGTCTAACATGTTTCAATATAAGAAAAATAGCAGGACAAGAGGACACAGCATGAGGTTAGAGGAGGCCGATTAAGGGGTAGCGTGAGGAAGTTCTTTTTCACAGAAAGGGTGGTGGATGCATGGAATGGCCTACCTCAGGAAGTGGTAGATATGAATATAGTGCAGGGCTTCAAACAGGCATGGGATAGGCATAAGGGAGCAATACAGATGAGTATGAATAGATAGGCCATTGACAGAGCAAAGGCCAATGGCACATTTATAAGGTAGAAAAGAAATGGGCAGATTTAATGGGCCTTGCAGTCCTTATCTGCTGTCAACTTCTTTGTTTCTATTTATATAGAACCTGGTATCTGAGAGGTTCCTGGAGGAGCCAGACATCTCAAGCATGTTAGCCAATTTTATTGGGGTGCAGAGACTGCAATGAAGGGCTATAATTTAACTCTTTCTTCAGCAACTGACATCCTTGAATCTATTCACATATGACTGATGGTCTCCTGTCCCATTTCACTGTGGTATAATGATGAGCTGATATGGCTGAAGACCATGAGGTGGAGACTGGAGCATTCCTCATTGAGATAACACTCTATGGAGAACAGACTGGCTCTAAGGGCCCGCTATGGGATTTATCAGAGGGCAATCTACCACAAGAAGACAGAGCTCCTGTAAGAGTTGTTTGCTGCAGGCAGGAATTGACCAGTTCAATGTTTCTGGACTGTGTATAGTCTTTTATATCTGGAATATCTGCAGTTTGATGGAGTGGTTTCATCAGAAAGGTGTGAGCTTTTTGGATCCTTCTTCCTTGACAGGTTGTTCTCCATTAGGGCAATGATCTCCCAGGGGGCATATTCCACAGCAGTGGTAAGGGCGACTTTAGCAATGGCAGTCTAATTTATTGGACTAAGTTTCAGACACTTTAGTTTAGGATATGTCTCCGAGGATATCCAGGTTGTAACCTACCTACTGTGCACCAGATCTGATGCCTACTCATCTGATGATAGCTATATTCAGGAGGCCCTGGATCCTGTGATGACTGCAATCATCTGGTTTTCCCTGATTAATGGGCTATTTCCTTCTGCATTGATGGATTCAGTGGTGAAGCCCTACTCAAACCATTTTTGGACATGGAGATTTTATTCAACTACAGACCTCTTTCAGACCTCCCATTTTTAAGGAAGGTGATTGAAAATTGGATGCATTGAAACTGGAGATTCATCTAATGCAATATGATATATTCAGACCATTCCAATCAGGTTCCAGACCTCAGCACAGTACAGCGACTATGTTGCTGAAGGTGCTGAATAATCTCTTCCTGGTGGAGGAATTGAGGATAATATATTTCTTATTCTTCTTGACCTTTCCTCTCCACTGACACCATGGACCATAGGGTTTTGAAGAATCACCTTAGGTACTATGGGGACTTAGCGGTTTCAGTGTTGCATTGATTGGAGTCCTACTTGTCTGATACAAGTCAGTGGGTAACCTGAAAGCTTTTTCTGCTAGGGCATTGACTGTTTACTGCAGTGTACTTTAATGTTTGATTCTGTCCCTGTGTTGTTTGCAGTGTACATACTTCTGCTGGGAAAGATAGTGAGACAGTACAATCTGGGTTTCCACTGCTATGCAGGTCTTAACCAGCTGTACCTCTCCTTCACACTGAATCAGAAACCAGGGCAATCCTGTAGCTGTGATACATTGATGCATGTCTGAATTTAATAATTCGATGGCTTCTAGCTGGCTGAGCCTAAATCCTGGAAAAATGAATGTTTTGGTCATAGAACCAGGATCTCAGAAGTCGGTAATGCAGAGGGATATTCCAACCTACCATTATTGGGTGGTGCTACCCTCAGAGATTTGGCTAGGGCTAAAAACCTTGAGGTTATAACTGATGACAGATTGAATTTTGAACATGTTGAATATCATCTGTTGTGGCTGTTTCCATTAAAGGAATATCTACTGAGTAAAACTCTTTCTCCAATATGATGACCTGTTGACAGCAGTCTGTGCATTGTTACACCCAATCTTGATTACTGTAATCTCTTTGCCTCTGGCTTTCTGGAGGTTTGACGAGTCATCTCCAGGTAACACAGAACACAACAGCCTGGCTGATACCTGGTACAACACGTTTGATTGTGTCTCACCAGTTTTACATGAACTGTACTGGTTACTGGTAGTTATATGGTGCTCCACCTTCAAATTTTCTTGATGGTTTCAAGGCCCTGCATGAATTGGGTCCTAAATATACAGATGTCCTTCTACTGTTTTATACTCTGGTTATGTTACTCCAGTCAGTAGGGAAGAATCTGCGGTGGTTCCATGGGCTCAGTTAAAGTCCTCATGCTTTTTAAGTGGTAGCCCATTGTATGTGGGATGTCTTGCTAAACCAGCTGCAACAGAATTCCTCTGCTAAAGTTGTTAAAGGAGATTTGAAGACATATTTCTTCTTCCTGGCACATGAGGGCTCCTTTTAATGAATTACTTAGTTATGGTATTTAGGATAGGGGTGTTGTTCTGCTCTCATCTATGTGTTTTATTGATGTTTTAAATGTTTACTTGACAAGATTTTAAGATATGAAAAGTGGTTTGAGTCTTAGAGATGAGGTGATATATGAAATAACATTTTCTTGCTTGCTTTTACTCTGGTAGTCATAAATCCTTGCCCTGAAAACTCCCCATTAATTACTGCCATAGTGGCAACAGTCAGGAAGCATGAGCAGGCGAGGAGAAGTTATAGAATTCACAAGTAGTGCTTTCCTATAATCAATAACAACAAAATAGAAAAATAAAATTGTACAGGAATGGATAGCTCTTCATAAAGGTAGTACAAATAAAAAGTCCTCTATGAGCTCCCTGTTCTGTTTATATCAGGTGTTTCTGCCTGGCAGTTCAAACTCTGCAAGTAAAGTGAAGAGACCTTCAAATATCTCAATGGCCTAAATATGATACAAGAGGGTAGCATCTTTCAGAAAAATAGATGTTCAAGAACAAGGGGCCATGATATGAGGCTGGAGGAGGTAGACTCAGGGGTAACATGAGGAAGTATTTTTTCACAGAAAGGGTCTTGATGCATGGAACAGCCTTACAGTGGAGGTGGTGGGACAGAAATGGTAGGGGAATTCAAGAATGCATGGGAAAGGCACAAGGGAACCCTAGCAATAGGAAAGAGAGGGGAAAAGCAGGATATGAAGTAGGATCTATGGTACTGCGGTAGGTAGGGAAAGAGCAGACTAGGTGGGCCAAATGGTCCTAATCTGCCATCAGTTTCTATGTTTCTATGTTTAAAATCTGCATCCTGTTGCTGTAAGTTACATCTCCTGTTTTTACAAAATGTATCAACACTTCATCATTTTCTTCCAGGCCAGGCTGAAAAGTACATCTAGTCTTAACAGGTATAACAAAATAATAAATTTCGTCTGAGAGTTAGTTTCCTGTTGACAGTTCTGTAAACAAGCTTGTGGAGGTTAAAATGTACCTCAGGTCAACCCCTGCATTTCAGAGTGTTATCTTTTCTAATATACTCAAATAGCTCTCTGCAACCATTTTAGCAATATTATTATATACATTTGCAAACCGAGGGATCCTAGTTTCACATAAAGATTCACATATTTTGTAAGCACAGAGAAACAAGGGAGAAAGAAGACTAGAAACAGCAAGTGAAGGAAGGGAGATAACAGGGAGAAATTGTGGGATCATCAGAGTGGCCAATTCCTTGATGCCACAAGAAAAATGTGATTGTGCAATTAGACAGATGAGAGACAGACACATGCAAATAGAGAGAACAAAATATATATTTGCTTTTAACTCTGTCTGTATAACAAATGGGACAGGGTCCTACCCAACCCTATCACAACTACCACACTTTGTATTCTTCCACTCAGCCAGTTCTTCATGCAAATTTCCAGTTTTACTCCACCCTAAGTCCCTTAATTTTTTGATTACCCTTCCATGGAGGACTGAGTCAAAGACATTGCTGAAGTCTAAGTATTATAGATCAGTGACCTGCCTCTTGTCTACTACTTTGTCGTTCAGTCAAGGAAGTCAATCAAATTTGTCCTGAAAGACCTTCCTGTGTGAACTTATGTTGTCTGGGGTCCTGTAGCCTGTTCCCATTCAGGAAGTCCTCCACATCCTTCCTTAGTAAAGAATCCATAATTTTTTCCCACTATAGGTGTCAAGCTGAGTAGTCTATAGTTCCCTGTCTTTTCTCCACTCTTGTGTAGCAGGACCACATCTGCTGTTCCATAGTCACTAGGCAGTTTAATATGTCTGCAAGTGGTTCTGCTATAACCTCTGCTACCTCCTTTAGCACCTTCAGGTGTAAGCCATCTGGTCCCATTGATTTATCTACATTTGGCCCTTCCAGCTTTTCCAACACACTCTTCTCCATTCTTCTCTGCAGTTGTAGACACAAGTAGGGTGATGCCATTTGCACATCAACAGATTTTTATGTCATTAGAGAATTAGGATTTTAGCAGAAGGAAAAGCAGGAGTACAAGATGACATTCAAGAGACATCTATATTTTTAAGTAGGTATTCTTATTAATAGAAAAATGGCAGACATATACAGAAAATGAATTAGATATAGGCTAAATCGTGTCTGAAAATAATATATTATAAAATGTGCTCCTTAATACTGTAAATTTCTTTATGACTAGCACTACACTCTGGGAGCCAGACAAAGACAGTCGGTACAACCTGAAATTAATTACATCCCTCTGACTCTTGTGTGACCACTTTGTGATGATTATTATAGGTCTGCAAATTTCATGGATTAAATTACCATAATCACTGTCAACTACCTGTGAAGCTATACTTTGTCATGTCCATCAGCCAGTGCATTTCTGCTGTGACAATAATCATTGGTGTTTCAGAAACAAAATTATATATTTGTCTGTTGTGTTACAAAGAACAAGTATATAATTTACCAGACAAATCCATTTCCATGTATTAAGGGCTCTCAGCAGGTGTGCTGGGTAGTATTCAGCCAGCACAAAATTGTCTTTATCATAAGTCTGACAGGACGATAGACATTTTGAATGTAAACATTTGCTCTGTTTGAAATCACCACTTCTTTACCATGGTGAACTAATTGAATTAATCAGAGCCAACTTTATATAGATTTAATAGGTGCATTTCAAGAACAGGAGAGTAGCAGTCATGTATGAATTACACTAATTGAGTTATTAGCAATACTTTCTTATTAATCAGTTTAATGTCATTATTATTTATTAATTAATCAAGCACAAAACTAGTAATGTGACATAACGTCCTGAAGCCTAGTGAGTTATTATAAAGGTGGTCATGGGTATTTGTGTGAGCTAATTGGCATTATTAGTAGTTAACAATGTGTAGTTTGACAACCAGGTAATAATTTCTGATAGCTTCTATTTCTGGCAGTGCAACTTGCTTTTATCACAGGATAATGTGGTTGAAACTGCAGACAAGCAGCTACAAGATTTTTATGAGAAACAAATATGGATACATGTTTGCATTTCTGTGTGATACATGATTGTAAAACCCTCCCCCAAAAAAAATACAAATATTTTCTAACAGTTTTGATGCTGTGAACTCATCTTCAAGTGTTATAACTGGTGCTGCTGAACTTGTGCTGGTACAGTGTTGAGTGTCATCTACAAGGATGTTGTGGGTAATAACAAAAAATAGAGAATGGTGATACATTATACAATAACTTAAAATGGCCCAACTCTATATGCAGTGGAGAATAAAAACAATTAGTTGCACAATATAAATCTTTAAAAGCATGTGCAATGGTAAAAATGCCATATAAAGCCTGACAGAAATTGAGGAATTATATGTAATGAATAACACACACCAGGGTATTGCTGTCATGAGATATACAGACAGTTCCAGTGAGTTCCGCAGCATGAGGCATTGCCTAGTGCTTTTAACCACTGGACATCTCCATATATGTAGCACAATGGGGAACTCTTAAATATGTTATTCCTCTTATAAAAGAGTGAGGAACATGAAAAGAAAACATTTTATGATCAATCTGCCCATGAGATCAGAGGTGTACATTTGTGATCTGGCAACTGGATACATGTACTCTTAGCCAATCAGATCACTAACATTGTTTCACCTGTTTTATAATGAGAAATAATAAATACAACAGCAGAATGGTTATGATGAATCTGTACAAAACATTGGTCCAGCCATGGCTGAAGTATTGCATCCAGTTTTGAGATTATCATTCTAGGAAGAGTAAAATAGCCTTAGACAAACTGCTGTGCAGATTTACTGAATCGTGCAATAAGGGCTTTAGCCTACAAGTAACAGCTGGAGATGCTAGGCCTTATTCACTTAAACTGAGACAGGATTTAATCAAGTTGTTCTAAATCAAAATAAAACCATGAGATTAAACTCAAGTAGATTATTTCCATTGGTAGATGAATTTAAAAACACAAGGGACAAAATATTTAGATAGAAACATAGAAACATAGAAATTGACAGCATATAAGGGCTGCCAGGCCCACCAGTCTGCCATTTTCTCACATAGTACAGAAATCACAGACCCTACTTAATCTTTAGCTGTGATCTCTTTCCCTCACCAGGGTTCCCCTATTCCTATCCCATGCATTTTGAATTCCCTACAGAATTCTCCACCACCACCTCTGCTGGGAGGCTGTTCTATGCATCCACCACCCTTTCTGTGAAGGAATACTTTCTCATCGATAGGCGCACTCTGGATAGGGGTGTCAATCCCAGTCCTTTCACAGAAGAAAGGGTTCTGAAGATGGACAAAGCAATGGAGACTGATGGGATTCAACCCAGAATTCTAAAAGAATTAAGGGAGAACTAGTGACACCACTGACTAGTCTTTTAACAACTCATGGGAGGATGGTGTTGAACCTGAGGACTGGAGGAGGTGGATATGATTCCCCTTCACAAAGTGGGAGCAAGACAGAGACAGGAAACTACAGACCTGTCAGTTTGACCTCAGTGGTAGGAGAAATGATGGAATCACTTCTGAAGGAAAGAATTGTTGAGTACCTAGAGGCCAGTGGAGCACAGGACCCAAAGCAGCATGGATTCACAGTGGGAAGGTCATGTCAGATGAATCTAATGAATTTTTTGACTGGGTGACCGGAGTAGTAGACCAGGGAGGGCTGTGGACATGGCCTACCTAGACTTTAGATAGGCATTTGATGCAGTCCCACACAAGATTAATAAACAAATTAGCCAGCCTGGGAGTGGGTCTCAGGGTGGTAGTCTGAAGTAAAACATTGGCTGGACAACAGGACACAGAAGGTATTTGTGCAGGGGTCCACTCTGAAGAATAGGAGGTTACTAGTGGGGTACCGCGGGGGTTCAGTACTGGGTACAATCCTTTTAATGTCTTTATAAGTGACATTGCAGAAGGACTGGAAGAAAAGTATGCCTCTTTGCAGATGACACAAAGATCTGCAACAGGATTGACACACACAAGGTGGATGGAAAGGATGAGAAGGGACTTGGCAAGGTTGAAGGAATGGTTAGAAGTATAGCAGCTAGACTGAATGTAAAGAAGTGCAAAGTAGTGCACCTAGGAAACAAAACCTAAGGGACAAGTACACAATGGGGGTGAGGTAGTAAGAACAACAAAAATGGAAAGGGACCTGTGGGATAATCATATTAGATGACCTAGAGGTTAGCAAGCAATCTGAGAAGGCAGTAGGGATGACTGGAAGGATACTGGGACATATAAGGAGAGGCATCACCAGTAGAAAACAAGAAGTTGTTATCCTCTGTACAGACAGTTGCTGAGACCCCATCTGAGTACTGTGTCCAGTTCTGGAGACCCCATCTCCACAAGGACATAGACAGGATGGAGACAGTCCAGAGGAGGGCAACTAAAATGGTGCAGGGTCTGCAACAGAAGCCATATGAGGAGAGACTAAAGGAGCTTAATATGTATACCCTTGAGGAAAGGAGGGAGGGAGGGGAGATGATAGAAACTTTTAAGTACCTCAAGGGAATCAACAAAGTCCAAGAGGGTAGCATCTTTCAGAAAAGAGATGTGCAAAAACAAGGGACAATTTGAAGATAGAGGAGGACGGCTCAGGGTAATGTGAGGAAGTATTTTTTACAGAGGGTTGTGGACACATGGAATGGCCTCCTGAGGAGGTTGTGGGGTCAAAAACAGTGGAATTCAAGAATGCATGGGACAGACATAAGGCAATTCTTGTAGGGGTAGGATGAAATAGGCTGTTGGTTAACTAGGATCTGCAGCTTATCTAATAGGTAGGGAAATGGGCAGACTAGGTGGGCCAAGCGGTCCTTACCTGCCGTCAAAGTCTATGTTTCTATGTTTCATGTTGCCCATTAGTCTACCCCTTCCAGCTTATGTCATGACACCTTGTTCTTAAACATCTCTTTCTGAAAGATGCTACCTCCTGTACCTTATTTATGCCCTTGAGATACTTAAAGGTCTCTATTATATCACCCTCTCCCTTCTTTCCTCCAGGGTATACATATTGAGGTCCTCCAGTCTCTTATCATGTGACTTATGGTGCAGGCTCTGCACCATTTTTGTAGCCCTCCTCTGAACTGCCTGCACCATGCCTATGTCCTTATGCAGATGCAGCCTCCAGAACTGGACACAGTACTCCAGATGAGGTCTCATTAATGATTTATGCAGAGGCATCACAACCTCCTTTCTTCTGCTGGTGATACCTCTCCATATGCACCCAGTTTCCCAATGTCTCTTTCCATGGCTGTGGCACATTGTTTGACCACCTTTAGGTTATCTGATATGATTACCCCAGATCCCTTTCCTGTTTGGTTGCCATCAGTATCTTTCCCCATTATGTAAGTCATCTCTGGGTTCCTGTACCTTATTGCATTATTTTGCACTTTTTTGCATTGAATCTTAGTTACCACACTCTTGACCATTCCCTAGTTTTCTTAGGTCCCTCCTCATTTTTCCACCCCTCCCAGAGTGTCTACCCTGTTGCAGATCTTAGTGTCATCTGCAAAGAGTCATACCTTTCCTTCCAGCCCCTCCCCAATGTCACATATGAAGACATTGAATAGGACTGGTCCCATAACTGGTCCCTGTGGTACCCCACTGGTCACCCTCCTTTCCTCTCAATGAGCCTCATTTACCACCACCTCTGTGTTCTATCCTCACCCAGTTCCTAACCCAGTTTACCACCTTGGGACCCATTCCCAGGCTGGCTAGCTTGTTTACAAGCCTCTTATGTGGAATGGTGTTGATGGCCTTGCTGAAATCCAGGTAGGCCACATCCACCGCTCTTCCCTAATCCACTTCCTGGTCACCCAGTCAAAGAAATCTATTAGATTACTTTGACATGACCTTCCCATTGTGAAACCATACTGCCTCGGATCCTGTGCACCGCTGGATTCAAGATGTTCCACGAACAATTCTTTCAGCAGTGATTCCATTATTTTCCCCAACACTGAGGTCAGGCTCCTGCTTTCACTTTTGTGTACAGACACTACATCTGCCCTCTTCCAGTCCTCTGGAACCACTCCCATATCCAGTGATTCATTGAGCAGGGTTGCCAATGGTACTGTTAGAACCTAAGCTCCTTTAATATTGACGTTAAACCGAGGTCCCATCTGCCTGGATTGGTGGTAGTTCAGGTGGATGTTAAAGATCCCATGGCACTTATCGAAGAAGAGAATTTCCTGGTGTCCTGGCCAAATTTCCCTCATTCACTAAAATACCACCAACAGCTTAATCTGGTTCAAGGTCAGTTGGCATTCATCTGTATCCTCTCCCCGGTCGCGGACTGAAAAATAGGCAGGATTTGTCTAGTGCACTTACCGGTCAACAAAAGCTAAATAAATAAATAAATTAAAAAAATATTCAAGGATGAATCCTTCAGGTCCCATTGCCTTGTCCACATTCAGCTTTGTGACTTCCTTTAGAACTCTCTCCTCTATAAATGGACTGATGTCCACCTCCCTCCCTTGTTGCTCCTGCCGTTTAGTTGGGGTCCTCACTTTCTCCCTTTTCTGTGAACACTGAACAAACATATATGTGTTCAGAATTATTGCTTTTCCATGTCCCCCTCAGTATGCTGCCCTTTTCCTCTTTAAACCTTATAATCCCACCCTTGTTTTCTCCTGTCACTGATGTACCTGTAAAATGTCTTGTCCTCTTTCTTTATGGCCTGGGCTATTTGTTCCTCCGTTTGCACCTCTGGCACTCCTGACTGCCTTCCTGCCTCCCTGTGCTTGTCCAGATACATTACCCTGTCCTCCTCCTTCTGTGTTTCTTCTTGTACTTCCTGAAAGCCAACTTTTCACTTATACCTTCCTGGCCACTTCCTTTGAGAACCATAGTAGTTTACTTTTCTCCTGCCCTTGTTTGTTGCCTAACACAAGGTTTGTTGCTTCCACTATGGCTCATTTTAGATGGGCCACTGTTCCTCAGCTGCCTCCCCTCCCTCCCTGCTAGGGCTTTTCTGTAAAGTCTTTTCTGTAAAGTCATCTTTGTAAAGTCTGCTTTCCTGAAGTCCAGGGCCCTCATCTTTTGTGGCTTGACTCTGCCACTGTACTCATATTGAACCGCACCATGCAATGATAACTTGGCCTAAGTGTCCACCACTATGACATCTGCAATTCTGTCCGCATTGGTGTGTACCAGGTCCAAATCGCACCTTCATGGGTGGGCTCTAGTACCAGCTGTCTGAGGCATGCCCCTTGCAGGAAGTCCAGTATGTCCCTGCTCCTGGCTGGCGCTGTGGCTGGGATGCTCCAATCAATATCTGGCAGATTGAAGTCACCTACCAGCAGAACTTACCCTTTAGCTACCATCTTATGGATGGCTTCCACTAGAACCTTGTCAACTCTTCCCCTGTTCTGGAGGTCTGTAGATTATGCCTGTGCAAATAGCGATGTCAATGCCTGACTCTAGGATGACCCACACGGCCTTCACCCCTCCCCTGCAGACCCTGTACCTCAGTTGCTTTTATACCCTCCCTAACATAAAGAGCTACCCTCCTCCTTTTACCCTCCTTGTCTTTCCTGAATAGGGTATAACCTGGAATAGCTACATCCCAGTCATTGTTTTCATTGCACCATGTCTTGGTAATAGCTACATTGTCCAGTCAGCCTCTGTCATCAAGGCTACCAGGTCTGGAATTTTATTTCCCAGGCTATGAACATTTGTACACATGGCTTTCCATATGTTATTACTTCCCCTCAGTCATCCCCCTTACATCCTCGTGCCTTCCCTCATTACCCCTCCTGTCTTTGATCCCTTTCTCATTTTCTCCACCATTCTAACTTTTTCAGTTTAGTTATAATTGGTGATTTCACAGCCTTTGGGTCCTTCCTGCTGACTACGTTAACTTGCAAGGGTGGGCAGTTTGATTCTCCCTGCTTCTTTCCACCAACCCCCTTGAATAGTTTTAAATGTTTGCCAATGAAACATTTAAACTGCTCACTAAGGACAACGGTCCCTTCCCTGGATGGATGCAGGCTGTTGCCCTTGTGCAGGCCCACATCCCTCAGGTGGGTCCCCAGTCCCTGTTGAAGCCAAAAACTCTTCTCTCTGCACCAGTTTTTCAACCATGTGTTGAAGTCCCAAGTCGCGGAGGTTCCAAGCCTCTCCTTGCTGTAGAAAGGCAGCACTCCAAGAAGGTCAGGGATCTTGCTACCACAAGGCCCTCCCCAACTCTCTGAATACCTCCTGCACTCTCCCTGTCCCTGCCTTATCCCTAGCCAGGCTATTTGTCCCTAGATGGACAATGACATCTAGCTCCCCCCTTGCTGCCACCCTAGTGATCCTCTAGATCCACACTTCATCTGTCCAAGCTGTGCCTACCAGAAGGAACTTTACCTCCCTCTTCACCCCACTACCTGTCCTCACTCCACTTCCCAGAATATGGAGTCCCCACCAGGAGAAGCTTCCTCCTCCTCTGGGGTCCTCTGCTACCCTCCTTGAGATCTTCACCCGAATGACCTCCACATCCCATTCCAGCTACTAACTTGGGTGCCTCAGTGAGTGTGCCACCCTGTCAGTGTGGCATAGGAGTTCCTTAGTAGTATGGGATTTGGGATGTGCCTGTGCTCCACCACCTAACCCTCCCGAGCCCACCGTCATACATTCGCTCCTCCTTCCCATCAATCACTGAGGAAGCAGAGGTGGACTTGGTGGTCCCTGAGTGGGGGAGTTGGTCCTCCTTATCCAATTCAGCTTGACCTTGAGTCTGGCAACCTCCTCCCTCAGCTCAGATAGGTGCCTGCAAATGAGGTAGCACCGCAGTCTTCAGAAGGTCTCCATGAAGACTGCCACCCCACAGCCACTGCACTGCACCACTCCCATCATGGTTACTCCTCATTTCTAAATCTTACTCCGTAAGATAAGTACTTACCAGTAGATAAGCACTAGAGGTATGAAAGGAGAAACAGAAAAATTATTTCATAGAGAGGGTTTTTAGGATTAAAGGTGTTGCAGATTTGAACTTTGCCATGAAATTATCACATATTGGTGGAAATTTGCCTTCACGAAACTTCACAAAATTTCTGCAGAGCTTAGAAACTTAGACTTTGCCAAATTTTGGAGTTTTACCATGAAGTGGCATTTTTTCTCTAGTGATGGCCACTTCCTAAGTGTATTATGGTCAATTCACAAAAAACAAACAAAAAAAAAACAGTAAAATATCAGTGAATTTCATAATAAATCAATGTTGCCTCGTGGTTGTGTTGTTTCTAGTAAATGAGCTGTAAAAATTAATAAAACTTTATTTTTCAAATATATATGCTGTATATACCCAGAATAGTTCACCTGAGATTCCATTAGGGGTTCTGATTATGAGTCCTTCTTTAGTACACAGTTACCATATCTGGAATTTGGGCCATGAGGGCATGCCTTATGGCATCTACAGAGACAAAAATGAACTTTTGTTTTGTGTCATTGATGAAAATGTAACTGATCAGTAAGTTATGCTATAACTGCATTTATATAAATAACAATATGATTAAAATTTAAACCGAAAAACATATGGTACATTCAAAGTCATACTCACAGTACAGATACTGTATATGCACAGATAACAACACCTAATGCAGCAAGTAGGATAAAATAGATATAGCAATGACAACCTTGTTACTTAAATTAACATAGGCTATGAAGTGGCTAATGGGCAAGATTTTGTTTTTCAATTTCAGTATAGAAACTTTTTGAAATATCTATATATATATATATATTTATGGTAGCACGGTAGTGCTACCATGAGTTAGGTTGAGGGAGCCATTTCTATGTTAAACCCCAAAATTTTGCACCTTAATAACTTTGCAACTGTTTGATGGATTTGCCTGAAATTTAGAATTTATGATCAAGAACCATAGGCCTTGGGATCTGCCAAGTTTTGTACTGGTCGGATATAGTACGAAGTTATTAAGTGTGATCTGTGTGCGCGTTACGCTTTTCTGAATTCTGTGTGGCACCTACCTACAGGTCGTACGGTTTGCATGACCAGCCCAAAATCTTCAGGGAACATGCAGCCAGGGTCCCGATGTGCCTTTCAAGATTTCGTGAAAAATAATAAACGTTCAAAAGTTATTCAAAAACAGTTTCCCATTATAAGTCAATGGGAAAAGTTAACAAAAGTTCAACACTTTCGCAAATGCATTTTTACTTTGCAAATGGGCCTGTTACTTCACAAATCGGCCATTTTGTTTTCAGTTGGTGATCAGAAAAATGGTTGGCATTTAAATTTGGGACCCTCTAGCAACCTAATTTTTTGTATTCACCTAGTCGGGCCCTGAGGATGCTTGCCATGTCTTTATTTTGTGGTAAAACACCCCAGAAATATGTTTTAAAATTTCTGGAAAAGTACTTCATAAAATTACTTTCGTGCTCACAGAAAGTGTCATGAAATTTTGTAAGCTTTATGAGAATGCGACAGTAATTTTTCTAGTCTGTGGAAAATGACAGCAATTCTTTGGCACTGCACTGCAAAATAACCGTTGGGAGTTTTGAGGCTGAAATTTGAGGGAATGCAGCCGACATCTCACAGATGTGCCTTTCAGTGTTGTATTGAAAAATATTACATGGCGGCAAAGTTATGGCACCCAAAGTTGACAGTTTTCCCATAGGATAACATTACGGCGCTCAAGCATGACAGGAATCTTTTGGCACACTGCTGCAAAATAACGGTTTGGTCTTTTTCCTGAAATTTGGAGGGAAGACAGCCAACAGTACACAGATGTGCCTTTCAGTAGTTTGGTGAAAAATATCACATGGCGGCAAAGTTACGGCACTCCAAAATTGACAGTTTTTCCAATAGGATAACATTATGGCGCCCGACACTTAACAGAAATCATTTGGAGCCCTGCTGCAAAATAACGGTTTAGTCTTTTTCCTGAAATTTGGAGGAAGACAGCCAACAGCCCACAGATGTGCCTTTCAGTAGTTTGGTGAAAAAACATTACAGGAGGCAAAGTTATGGTGCTCTGAACTTTCTTTTTTCCCATAGGATAACATTACAGCATTCGCGCGCCTTTCAGGGCCCGTATCTCGGAAGCAGTGCGAGATAAGGACTTTTAGTCAGAAAACCTCTTAGCCCCATAATGGGGCTAAGATTCAAATTAGAGGACAGTTGTAAATAATATGACTTTTAAATTTTTTTTCTCATAAGACGGTTCCTGAGATATAATGTATTTAGTATTCCAAGATCTCATTTTCTGCACGATACTCATTATTTTGCATACATTATTTGTACTCCCTGTCTTTCTCAATGCAGGTTTTGGGGAAAACCAGCCTGTGCGCTTACATTACTGTTACTGTTGCTCTTTCCACTTGCGGATCCGCTACTGCTTTCACCTCTACCATTGACGCCTCGCGCCACCATGTGCGTTATCCTTTATGCTTTCATTTGCGCTATGCTTTGTTATTTTTGCCATTTCTGTCTACAGTACTGTTTATCTTACTGTTTCACTTTACATCACCATGCCCATTGACATTTCTGTTTGCAGGCATCATGTTACTATGTGACAACACATCCGTGGCAGACCATTCCGTCTATGCCACCATGTGCGTTACCCTTTCTGTTCTCATTACGTGCTTGTGTTACCATGTATAGCCATTGTTAGCATTTCTGTTTGCGTTGTTGTCCCTGTTAGTATGCCACAACACCCGCCACTGCATTACATTCACTATTTCTCGTTATCATTCTCAAAGAAGGAAATTAGAGGCAAAAACTCTGTTTAATGCATTAGTTAGGGTTGTTCCACAGCGACAAAGTGAGGAAATTAGCTGTTAGGGTTGAAAACCCCCTTGGACCCCACCCACCCCCAACTGGCATTGGGGTGAGCATTGGGATGGTGGTTCTACTCTCATCCCATTCTCCTATCGTCTGCTGCTTTACACATGTCATGGGGTGAGAGTTAGGCTGCGATCCCAATGCCACCCCAATGCCGGTTGGGGGTATGGGGTCCAAGGTTTTCAACCCTAACAGCGAATTTCCCACTTTTGTCACTGTGGAACAACCCTAACTAATGCATTAAACAGAGTTTTTTGCCTCTACATATATATATATATATATATATATATATATATATATATATGACATGGTCTATCTGAAGGTATCACATTTATCTTCACAAGAGGCCAATGATATCATGATATCTATGCGTAAAGCCACGCGTGAGATATCTTGATTTCATTGGCCTCGAGTGAAGATGAATGTGATACTATAAAGTCAGGCCATGTCATGTTCCTTTATACAACATATGTTTTGGGACCACATGCAACACAACCCCCAAACACAATCCCCCTACCACCAACACAACAGATGACATATGTTATTTGAGAAAGAAAACATTTGGCTGATCCTGCCAATTTAAAATTATTTAAAGAAAGTTATCTGGCTATTTCTGCCATTATTTAATAATTTAAAGCAGCAGTGCAACAATCTGGTGAAAAGTTTGACCTATAATTTTTATGCTATTTTAGATTGCCACTTGCCTCCTGACCTGTATTATATCCTTCTTTCCACAGTTTGAGTCTGCTTTAGTACTTTTTCATGTCTGAAATAATAAAGGAGTGCTCCTTTTAATATGGTGCAGACCAGGTTTTATCACTATTTTCAGCTATTTTTATGCAAAGGAAGAGGCATCAATAGTAGAAAACAGGAAGTTGTTATCACTCTGTACAGACAGTTGGTGAGACCCCATCTGGAGCACTGTGTGCAGTTCTGGAGACCCCATCTCCGCAAAGACATAGACAGAGTGGAGGCTGTCCAGAGGAGGGCAACCAAAATGGTGCAGGGTCTGCACCAGAAGACTATCTGAAGAAAGACTAAAGGAGCTTAATATGTATACCCTTGAGGAAAGAAGGAAGAGAGGGACATGATAGAAACTTTCAAGTACTTCAAGGGAATCAACAAAGTCCAAGAGGGTAGCATCTTTCAGAAAAGAGATGTGCAAGAACAAGGGGCACAATTCGAAGATAGAGGACGGCTCAGAGGTAATGTGAGGAAGTATTTTTCACAGAGAGATTGTAGATGCATGGAACAGCCTCTCTGAGGAGGTTGTGGAGTCAAGAACAGTGGTGGAATTCAAGAATGCATGGGACATACATAAGGCAGTTAGTGGGGAGGAGGAAGTAAGCTGTTGGTTAACTAGGATCTGCAGCTTATCTGTTAGGTAGGAAAATGGGCAGACTAGGTGGGCCAAGCAGTCCTTATCTACCATCAAATTAAAATTCAAATTCTATTATTTTGATATAAATAATAATTTTAAAACTTATCTGGTTGATCCTGCCACTCTGAGGTTTGGTAGTCTTGCCCCCAAAAATGTAGCATGATCGAACGCTATCAACAGGGATCCATAAGGCATTCCCAGACATTCACAGTACCACTCTATATCTGACAAATTAGTAAAGAAGGCATTTTGGTAAGCTTGCGCTGTCTGGTACTAGAAATCTCTGGATCTGGCAAGTTTCGTTCTTGTCGGATGTGTGGTTGCCAGAGCTGCCTAGTGTAAAAATTTGAAAATTCTCACTTTTTGCAAATTCTTTGCCTGGGGCTACAGCCAAAATGGTTTGGGGTCGTGTGAAATATTTAAGGTATATGGGGTCTGGGTCACTGATGTGTCTTTTGAAGATTTGGTAAAAAAATATTAATCTGTTTAAAAGTTACTAAAGTTTAAAGTTTCCCATTATAGCCTATGGGGAAAAATATATGTCTGCCTCAAAAGCACTTTTGCTTTTGTGAAAGCGCTTTGACTGCTGCAAATGTGTTCTGAACTTTCGTATGCCTGCTATCTTGTTTTCAGTTAGTGACAGCAAAAATGCTGTAACTCAAAAATACTGCCCTTGTTAAACACCAACAGTTGTGTTTACCTAATCGGGCCTGGGGAACATGATCCTGGCATTATTTTTAAAATGGGTGGCCAAAAATATGTTTTTGCATTTATCCGTTGGAAGTGTCGCAAATTTGAGGCACTGCTTTTGTGAAACTGCCATAAATTGCATCAGTTTTCCTGCAAAGAATGGCAATGTTGCATGAAAACCACTATGAATTTGCTGTACTTTTCATGAAACCACCACAAATTAGCAGCACAACATGAATAAAAGAACATTGACCCCATAAATGGTCAAAAATCTTTCCAGGCCACTTTTGACAAAAATAACTCCAGAATCATGTTCCTCTGTCCCTGTTTAGGTAAACACCCATTCATGTTTACCTAATAAAAGGAGGTTTTCCTTTAATGCCTCCAAGGAGGCCAAGGCATGTTTTATTGTAAAATATTGTTTTTGCCAACATTGGGTGCCCAGTCCTCTTGTCAGCATTTACCACCCCTGAGTAGTGTGGGACACTGAGGAGTCCACCCCAGTGTCCCAAAATACTATACTGTTAATTCTAACAGAGAGATGCCCATCCCCAGTGTTGGATGCCTCCCAAAAGGCTGTTGTTGAGGTCTCCCTAGCAATGTGGTACACTGAGGAGCCCACCCCAGCGTACCAAAATACTTATTTTATTTTATGTTTATTCTGACACTGGGATGCTCATGCCAGTTTCAGATGCTCTCAAGCCTAAATCTTGTGTTTGCAAACACTGGGGTGCCCAATCCCATGTCAGAATTCTGAAGACCCCCAGCAGTGTCGACACCAGTGAGCCCACCCCAGTGTACCAAAAATAAAGATTTTAATCCTGTTAAAAAGAAAACTATCCCTGATGCCTTTTTTGAAACCTTTAAAAAGAAAAAGGTCCCTCATCATCTACCTGTCCTCCTCCCCATCCTGACCTTCCCACTGAGCAACCCACCACCTCTACCCCCTTGTCCTATACTTTGCACCGGAGACCATCTTCTGTAGACCAGGACATGTCTGCACTTTTCAAAGCCAACCCCTGAATTGAAGAATCAAGGTAAGTGCCATATAATGGCTGTCTATGGCATTTGAACTTATGTTGATATCTCAGACATTTTGGGAATTTTACTAAATCTTCAACATTGGCTTTTTGTGACCCACCTCATAAACACTGCCACTGTCATTTCATTAATCAGATCTGTGAGGTAATTTCATGGCCACTGTGAGAAATCACCTTCTGGGACTGAGTAACGTGATGACAGTGCCGGTGTTCATGAGGTGGGGTCCCAAAAGACCATGTTGAAAATTTGATGCAAAATACAAAAACTCCTGAGTTATGTGCAGTCATTGAAATCGCTCTACACAGGCTCATATCTTTGTCAATTTTAATATTCTCCTCTGAATTTTCAACATTGCCATTTTTCACACCAACTCATGAACAGTACAGCTGTCATTTTTCACATCTGTCCAGAACGTGTTTTCACTAGTGTGCACAGAATGGCATGTTTGCTGTGTAAAATCACCTTTCTGGACTGATTAACACAATGACATTGCCAGTGTTCATGAGGTGGGGTCCCCAAAAAGTCCATGTTGAAAATTTGTTAATTAAATTCTAAAATGCCCAAGTTACGTGTGTCCATTGAATTTATTCTACACACATACATAACTTTGCTATGTTTCAGTCTTTTGACACCAGATTTTTACCTTTTTTTCACACCACCTGATGAATTGTACAGCTTTCATTTTTCCAATCCTGCCTGAAATGTGTTTTCATACCTGTGGTGCAGAATGGCATTGCAGTTGCACATAATTACATTTTGCCTTGCATTCACAATTTCTCTGTACATGAGGTGAGGTAATAAGATGGCTGTGCTGACAGTTCTGGTCACTTTGTTTGACAAATGGAAGTGCAAGGCCCAAACATACATATGCACATCTATGGAGGGATTGCATGGCAGGATGCAAGGACCATGCGCTCCCACAGTAAAATAAGGATACTATTATACTATCTTAAAAGTTAAGGAAACTCATAAAAACCCTCCATTAATGCATCAGTTAGGGTTCCTATTACAGTAACAAAAGTATGGAAGGTGGTGTTAGGGTTCCATCCTTACCACCCACCCACCCCCATCCTCCACATACCAACAGGTGTCAGGGGTCGTCAGGCCTCTCATCCCATTCTCCTACACTGTACCATCTCAGCTTCCTTACACATTGAATGGGGTGAGAGTTAGGAAGACTACCCCAAGGCACACCACGATGCCTGCTTGATATGTTGATATGTGGAGGTAAGGGAGGTGTGGTGGTAGGATTGGGAACCCTAACACTGAATTTCAATACTTTTTGCTGCTGTAATAGGAACCCTAACTGATGCATTAACAGAGTTTTTTGTAATGAATGGGCAGGTATATTTAGGTTGCATGGCCACTTCTATGTTAAACCCCAAACTTTGAACTTTAATAACTTTGCAACCTGAAATTTGCATGTTGTCACACCATAGCTCTCTGGATCTGGACATTTTCTTCCAGTCAGATTTTCAGTTGCAGAGCTGTACAGCATCGAAAAGTGTGAAAAATCCTCAACTTTTGCAGATTTTTTTGCTTTTCTCTACAGCCCAAACAGTTTGTCTGTCTGCTCCAAACTTTTCAGGGTATATGGGAATTGGGCCAGGGAAGTGTCTTTTGAAGGTTTGGTGAAAAAATATTAATCGTTGAAACATTATTAAAGTTTAAAATTTCCTATCATATCCTTTGAGGAAAAAATGTATGTTCTGCATGAAAGCAAGTTGTAGTGTTGCAAAAGTACCTTTTTCTGAAATGCTCTCAGTTGCATCATGCCGCTGCCATCTTGTTTTCAATTAGCAGTGGAGAAAACAACATTAGTTTAAAAATAGTGCCCTAGGTAAACACCAACTGTTGTGTTTACCGAAATGGGGTCCTAGGAAGTGCACCCATGCTTTAGATTTTTCAAAAGATCTGGAAATATGTGTATTTTGATGCCACCATTTGTACTGTTGCAAATGGGAGCATGATACTTTCTGAAATTACGAAAGTGTCACACAGTAGTTTCGAACATTTGCAAACTTTGCTATTTGCGTCAGTACTCTCTCCAAAATCATGGTTTATTTGTCACCTCACTGCCACTATACAGTTTGGACTTTTGAACTGAAATTTGCAGGGCAGCAAGCCCTTGCATTACAGATGTGCCTTTGCTGGTTTGGTGAAAAAAATTACATGGGTTCCAGAGTTACAGCACACGAAGTTGTGAATTTCCCCATAGAATTGCAGTGTGGCAGTCGTGGTGCCTTTTGGCACCTATGTCTCAAAAACGGTTCAAGATATGGATTTTTCACTAAATGCAGCTTATTATACCTGTACAAAGCATGTGTGGTGGTCTAGGTCATGAATACAACTGCAAAATTCTTTTTCCACACTTTCTAGGTTGTCAGCCTAACTCTCACCCCATTCCATGTGTAAACAAGCTGAGATGGTACAGTATAGGAGAATGGGTGAGAGTTAGCCCAATGACTCAGGTGGCAGGTGGAGTGGTAGGGTTGGTAACCCAATATTGAATTTTCAGACCTTTGTCAGTGTGGAATCAACCCTAACTGTGGCATTAAAACATAGGTTTTTGCAATGAATTTCCCTTATTTTTGAGAAAGTGTAATGTTACTCATTTGCATACTCACCCACCCATAATTGTAGAGGCATAGTGCAGGAGGGCCCTGTGCTCCCAGTTTAGCAAAATGGCATACATAGGTGGTAGCATGGGACCTCTGGGCCCTGTGATCCCACCTACCCATAAGTACAGACACATAGCACATGCCTAGAGACATTGCAAGTAAGCCTTGTACTGCAAATGTGGCAATATCTCAGTAACCACAGCAACTTTGGAAAAAATATTTTGCAGTTGTATTCATGACCTGGCCACCTCCATGCATGCTTAGTATGACTAGAGGTTTACTTAAGCTGTGCTCAGTGAAAAATGTGTATCTTGAACTGTTTTTAAGATATAGGCACTGAAAGGTGGTGCAGGCACCACAGTGTTATCCTATGGGAAATTCCAAACCTCTGTAGTGCCATTTGTTTAAATGCAGACTTTGGCAAAAGTTCTGCAGACTTTTGCAAAGGTCCTGCATGTAAACCAATGGTACTTTCTCTTTTTTCTATTCTTTCCTTATCTTGTCAGGTCCCCTGTTGCACATCAGCCCTAGTCATGGCCCCGGTTTCCACCACCACCTGTTGCCGCTTCCATCCCTAGTTACCCCAGCTTGCCCTGGAGGGTGGGACCATGGCAATGGTCCTCTATCCGTGCCGCAGGACTAGTGACTGGTCAGGGGATTGCAACAGTGGTGGCTGATCAAAGTCCCAAGGAGTGCTTAACTCAGACAGTGGACCCTGCCCACCTGTTTCTTTTTCCTGTGTTCTGTATAGGCGTGGACATGCAATGACACCTATGTCTGCTCCGCCTCCCTATGTAGTGAGCACCAGTAGTGTGAGTGTCTCCTGGCCTCCACCAGGAGTCCTCAGTGTGCTGGACACTTCCCACCAACACCCCAGAGAAGGAGAGCTGTTCATAGGATGCTCCATCTTTCTCCCCTGGCTGGCCCTCCAGCAACCCAGGTCCATTCCTGAACACAGGTAGCTGGCACCACAAGCAGAAATCCAACCACTGCGCTGCTGGGCAGCTACCAAAGGTACTTTTGAGAAAGTCTGTGCTACTTTCGCAAAGGTTTTCATGGTGCACATATATTTTCCCATTGGCTATATTGGGAAACGTAAAAGTTTAATACCTTTTGAAAGGAATAATATTTTTCACCAACCCTCTGAAGACATGTCAGTGACTCAGTCCACAACACTCTGAAAATTTCAGAACAGATGGACAAACCATTCCATGTCTGTAAAGATAAGGAAGAATTTGCCAAAAGTGGTGTTTTTCACTTTATTTGGCACTCGCAGCTCCACAACCGCACATCCAACCGAACGAAACTTGCCATATCAAGAGATCTGTAGAAGCAAATAGTGCATTCAAAAGTTCAGGCAAATCAGACAAACAGTTACAAAGTTATTAAAGCGCAAAATTTGAGAATGAATATTAAGTGCCTACTCAACCCTAACTATAGTGGCACAATATATGTAGATAGATAGATATATTATATTTATATATATATATATATATTTTTTTTTTAAAAAACTCAGTTAATGCATCAGTTAGGGTTGATGCCACACTGACAAAAGTGTGGAAATTCAATGTTAGGGTTACCAGCCTACCACCCCACACCCACCTCACACACTGACAGGCACTGGGTATCGTTGGGGTTGTCATGCCTAACTCTCACCCCATTCCATGTGTAAACAAGCTGAGGTAGTACAGTAGGGAGAATGGTGTGAGAGTTAGGCCAGATGATACCAATGCACACCCCGCCTGTTGATGTGTGTATAGTTGTGGAGGGGCAGTATGGTTGGTAACCCTAACATGCAATTTACACACTTTTGTCAGTGTGGAATCAACTCTAACTGATGCATTAATGAAGTGTTTTGCAATGAATTTCCCATATTTTGAGAAAATGAAATGTTACTTACATGGAATCCTCTGGGCCCTGCGCCCCATGCATCCATAACTGTGTCCTCATGTTAGCAAAATGGAATCTATAGGTGGGAGAGTGGGCTCTCTGGGCTCTGTGCTCCACCCATCCATACTTATGTCCTCAGGTTTGCAAAATGGTATCCATAGAAGGTAGTGTGGGCCCTCTGGGCCCTGCACTCCACTCACCCATAACTATGTTGTCAGGTTTGCAAAATAGTATCCATAGATAGGAGTACTTTTCCTCAGGGCCTTGCACTCCCACCCACCCATAACTAAGTCATTAGGTTTGCAAAATGGTATCCATAGCAGAGAGTGGGCCCTCTGGGCCCTGCACTCCCATCCACCCATGAATGTAAAGGCATACGTAGAAGAGCCCAGTGCTTCCAGTTTAGCATAATAGTATGCAGTAGGAGAATGGGCCCTGGGCCCTGCGCTCCCACCCCACACACAAGTACAGACACATAGCATGGGCCTAGAGGCATTCAAGCAACCCTTGTAATGCTTTTTGGCAATATCTCAGAAACCATAGCAACCACGGAAAAGGTGTACTGAGCTACGCTAGCGAAAATCTGTATCTTGAACCATTTTTGAGATATAGGCACCAAAGGCACCGTGGGCACCACAATGTAATCCTACGGGAACATTCACAATTTTGGAGTGCTGTAACTCTGCAACCAGTGTCATTTTTTCACCAAACAAGCAAAAGGCACATCGGTTGTGCAAGGGCTTACACCCTGCAAATTTCAGCCCAACACTCCAGACTGTGCAGTGGCAGTGAGGTGACAAAGAAGCCATGATTTTGGGAGAGTACTGTTGCAAATTAGAAAGTTTCACAAATTGCAAAAGTATTTTATGACGCTTTCACAAATTTGCAAAAGTGGTGTGCTTGTATTTGATGACAGTATAAATGGCCAATAGAAAAAATATATTTCTGTGTGTTATTTTAAAATTTGATGCATGGATGCTATTCCTAGACCCTCTTAGGTAAACACAGCAGTTGGTGTTTACCTCAAAGGCACTAGTCTTTAAGCTGTAAGGTTTGTTCTCCACCACTAACTTAAAACAAGATGGCAGCAGCAAAACACTACTGAGGGCATTTATGACAGAAAAGGTACTTTTGCGACAGTACCACTTGCTTTCATGCAGAACATATATTTTTTCCGTAGGATATACTGGGAAAAATAAAATTTAATAACTTTTCAAAGTATTCATATTTTTCACCAAATTTTCAAAAGGCACATCCTTGACCCAGTCTACATATACCATGAAAATATCAGACAAGACAAACAAAGCATTCAGGCTGTGCAGATGAGCAAAGAGTTCACAAAAGTTGAGGATTTTCAGACTTTCGATGCTCCACAGCTCCATCACTGAAAATCTGATCAGAACAAATGTTTCCATATCCAGAGACCTATCACACAACGATGCGCATACCAAATTTCAGGCAAATTGACTAACGGTTGCAAAATTATTTAAGTTCACAATTTGGGGTTTAATATAGAAGTGGCTGTGCAACTCCTAATTATACCTGTCCTACTGGGAAGGTATTAGAGATAGAGAGAGAGAGAGATAGAGATAGATAGATATATATATATATATATATATATATTTATCTATATATATATATCTATATATATATCTATATATATCTCTCTCTATATATATTCTATATATATCTATATCTATATATATATATATATAGAGAGAGAGAGAGAGATTATAACTATAGTTAGGGTTGCATAGCCATTTCTATGTTAACCTCAAAGTTTGCACTTTAATAACTTTGCAATCGCTTGTCCGATTTGCCTGAAATTTGAAATGTCGCACCACCTACCGGAGATATCTGGATATGGAAATTGTTGTTCCAGTCTGATGTATGGTTGTGGAACCATAGTGCACTCAAAAGTGAAATTTGATGCCTGTTGCATTCTTTGTCCAGCCATAATGGACTGAAGAATGTGTTTGAGTGGGTTCAAATTTGTTGGTCTAAAAGTGGCTTGGGTTGCACTGGTGTCTTTTGAAGATTTGGTGGAAAAATATTGCTCCGTTCAAATGTTATTCAATTTTTCATGTCCCATTATAGCCTATGGAAAAGTTATATGTGCACCGCGAAAACGTTCATGATCACATTTTGTTATCGAGGTTCCAAAATAGTTTTCTTGCTGCCGCCATCTTGTTTTCAGTTAACGAGACAGAGAGAAAAAACACTGTAATTCAAAAATAGTGCACTTTGGTAAACACCAACAGTTGTGTTTACCTAATCAGGTCCTGAGGAACATGCCCTTAGCATTAGTTTGTTACTAGCTGGTCTGAAAATATGTATTTTTTAATTTTTCCATATTTTGATTGTGGCAACATTTTTGTTGTTGCACAAACAATCGTGTTTCAAGGGAAAAAGTAACTGTGGCAACATTTGTCTGTGCACGGTGACATTCCAATTATAGAGATAGGAGAATCGTGGAAATATTAAAGTAATCACGGCAACACTGCACAAACAAGTTTTGCTATGTGTTGTCTTCTTTGTCACTTCATAGTGGCAAGGTGGATTGTGCCATTGGCCTGAAATTTTCAGGTCAGCAAGCCCTTGTGCCACAGATGTACTTTTCAGTGGTTTGGTATGAAAACATTCAACAGGCCCATGGTTACAGCATTCTGAAGTTCAGAAATTTTCCCATAGGATAACTCAGCACTGCGACACCTTCGGGGCCCGATCTCAAAATGGTTTGAGGTATGGATTTTGTGTTGAAAATTATTGACTAAGTGCAGAAGTAGGTTGAAAAGTCATGAATAGCATGACATTTGAATTTGTTTTCACCGTACGGTTAGTGAGATATTTGGGAATTAGTGTTCCAATTGCTCATTTTCATGTCTGTAGGCCACTATTATGCCTCAGATTTAGCACTCACAGTGCTTTTAGTGCCTGTATCTTGGAAATAAGGTGAGTTATGGATTTGGTTTTATGTTGAGAACTACTGACTCTCATGATTACAACCACACTTGAATTTGTTTTCCTATCTGCTACGGTTCCCTAGATATCGGCAAATTTGTGTTACAAGGCTTTCTTGGCCTATAGAGCTGCTGTATGGCTCTGTACTTATGTGTAAGTGGGAGTGCAGGCTCAGAGGGCCCGCACTCCAGACACATATCATTCTACACAAATGGGCAGCAGTACAGGAGTGAAGCCCTTTTATATTACACTTTTCAAAAGAAAGGAAATTCTTTGCAAAACTCCATTAAAGCATCAGTTAGAGTTGTTTACAACGAAAAAGTGGGGAAATTCAACGTTAGTTTACCATCCCCACCCCCACCATCCACACAACAACAGGTATCGGGTGTGTGTTGGGGTTGTCGTGTCTAACTCTCACCCCATTCTCCTATACTGCACCATACCTTCTTTACACATGGAATAGGAGAGAGTTTGGCTGACAACTCCAATGCACACCCGATGCCTGTTGGGGTGTGGAGGTTGGGGGTGATGGTGGGATGATAGGAGTGGCAACCCTAATATTGAATTTCCACACTTTTGTTGGTGTGGAAACAACTCTAACTGATGCATTAATGGAGTTGTTTTTGCAAAGTATATATATGTATATATGTATATGTGTTGTTGTGTGTGTGTATATATGTATATATATATATATGTATATATATATATATATATATATATATATATATATATGTATATATATATATATGTATATATGTATATATATATATATATATATATATATATATATATACACACGTCAGTATTTTGTCCTTTGAGCTGTTCCAACCACCCCAACCAATTGATTGCTTTGGCAGCATCACCCAGCTTCTCTGCAGCTTACCTGACTCTGTCGTCATCCACCACAGACCTGTGGAGGTGCCCAGTTGACAGCGTAGGGCCTACACGGATTGGGCTGTCATCCTGCAGTTGGGTTATTTTTCTGTATTTCCTCCTGTGGGGCCACATCAAGTGCAATCACATGATGTGCAAGCTCCACCTCTGTGGAGACGCCCCTGCACTGCCACCCAGATTCCTCTAGGTAGTAGATGAGCAATGGGACAGAAAATAGTAAACTGGATTAAAACTGGCTTCAGAAGAGGGCCCAGAAAGTTTTGGTCAATGGGGCATTATCAAGGGAGGGAGATGTGACCAGTGGTGTTCCACAAGGATTGGTGCTGGGCCCAGTCCTCGGCAACATATTCATCAGTGACATCACTGATGAACTGGAGGTGAGGGTTTGCCTGTTTACAGAAGATACAAAGCTCTGCAGTAGGGTGGCTACATTAGAAGGGCATTAGGTATGGAAGTTGACTTGAGAAGACTGGATCAATGGTCCAGAAATTGGCAGTTTACAAATTAATGACAAGAAGTGTAGGTAATGCACCTGGGGAAGCAAAACCCAGGAAAAAGTATTTACTAAAGGGCATCAATTAGAGGAGATAAAGATGGAATGGGATCTGTGCGTGATCATTACCAATAACTTAAAGGTAGGAAAACAATGTGAAAAAGCAGCACAGAAGGCAAGTGGTATCCTCGGATGCATCTGAAGGATATTATGAGCAGAAAGCAGGAAGTTATCATGCTCCTCTACAGATCCTTGGTGAGGCCACACCTCGAGTACGGTGTTCAGTTCTGGAGGCCTCACCTAAAAAGGACATCGACCATCTGGAGACGGTGCAGAGAAGGGTTACAAAGATGATGCAGGGTCTGCATCATGAGCCATATGAGACAAGACTCAAAGAGTTGAATTTATTCTCTGGAACAGAGAAGAAACAGGAGGGACATGATAGAAACATTTAAGTCAAGACTTCCTCCAGTTAATGATTTCACTGGGCTTCACACAGGTTATTTCTCCTCGACCCATATTGATGGTCATTCATTGGATCTGGTGTTCCTTCTGGGATGGAGATATCCGATTTGGTGGTGGAACCAGTCAGATGGTCTGATCCTCACTCCATTGGGTCTGTTTAGAGGCCACCCCTAGTAGGCGGCCCCTATGGAGATGGTCGTTATAAGCCCTTTAAGGGGTGTTTCCCGGATGGCCTGATTTGGTTGCTGGACCTATCGGGCTTACGAGAGATTGCATGGATCCAGGAGACCCGGTACTTGCCTATAATAAAGAGGCGGTGGCAGGGGCCTGGATTCCATTGCTCCTGTTCGTGTTAGTCCTCTCACTCTTCGCCTCAGGTCTCCTTGGTTCGATGAGACTCTGGAGGGAGTTGAGGAGAGATGGACGAAGGTTAGAGAGGTGCTGGCGGAGGTCGGGCCTGGATTGTGACAAACTTAGTTTGATGGACCACTATGTGGTCTATTAATCCGCAATCTCTTGTAAGAAGGCAGAATTCCTGTCCAGAGAGATTGCTGCTGCTGCACAGAATAGACCAGCTTAGCTCTTCTGGACTGTGGACAGATTGTGCAATCCAGTCTGTCTTCAGCCCAGAAGAGCTTTTTCTCAAGAATGGTGTGAGGAGTTTGCTCTGTTCTTTCAGATAAGGTTGCACAATCAGGTCTGACATCCATTTGACCTCTCTAATGGGAGTTGTGTTGGTCGGCAGGAGATGTCAGATACCCAGTTTGTCTGGTATGACTTCAGCCTTCCCACAGTCAGTGACATTGTGATGATCATCCAATCACTGTGTCCGACCAACTGTGGTTTTGATCCGGCCCCACACATCTCTTAGTGGGCTGTGTATAAAATTGGTCCGGTCCTCACTGAGATAGTCTGGAGGTCCTTGGAGAGGAGATTTTCAAACCCTCTAAAGGAGGCTGTGGTTCATCCCTTCTAAAGAAGTCCTCCTTGACCCGGACTGTCTGGCAAATTACAGGCCTGTCTCTAACTTACCCTTTGGGGTAAAGTTATTGAGAAGGTGGTCGCGTCACAGCTGGATGATCATTTGACCAGCCACAATGTCTATAACTCTCTCCAGTCTGGATTTAGGAAAAGGCATAGTACCGAGACAGCTCTTGTCCGGGTACTAAATGATCTCTAATAGCGAGATCGAAGGACTCATTCCATCTTGGTCCTTCTTGATCTCTCTGCAGCATTGACACTGTGGACCATGGTGTGCTATTGAAACACTTGTGGTCTATCTGTGGGCTGTCTGGTACAGTCCTCAGTTGGTTCTGATCTTTCCTCGAGGTAGGACTCAGAGGGTGGTGTCTGGGATTTTTCTCCGGCATCATTCTCCTTATCCTGTAGGGTACTGAGGGCTCCATTTTGGCACCCATGTTGTTTGCGGTGTACATGCTGCCATTAGGAGGATTATTAGGTGGTACAGTCTGGTTTTCACTGCTATGCAGATGATACTCAGCTGACATGTCCTTTGTGCCCGCCAAGATGCCGCCTTTTGGTCTTTAACAACTGTCTTACCGAAATCCAGGACTGGATGAATGTGAGTTGGCTGTGGTTGAACCCAGATAAAACTGAGGTGTTGGTTGTGGGACCAGGGTCGCCGGAGGTGGGTTTGTTGGTTGGATCACCTCGGGTCTATGGCTTGGGGTGTCCAGCTAAGTACCTCAGACTGGGTGCGGAACCTGGGTGTTGTGTTTGATGACTGTTTGACATTGAAATCTCAGGTGTTGGCAGTTATCAAACCCTTTCTACCATCTGAGGAACATTGCCGGGTGAAGCATCTGGTTCCTCCAGACGATCTTCCTACTTTGGTCCACACTTTCTATCTCCTCCTTGACTACTTCAATGCCCTTTACCTTGGCTACTGGGGATTGAGATTCGCCACCTGCAGCTAGTGCAGAATGCGGCAGCCATGCTATTGACTGGTTCTTCTAGGTCCAGTCATATAACGCCTGTACTCGTGGGCTGCACTGGCTGCCAATTTGCTGGTGAATCACCGTCAAGGTTGGTTTGCTGACCTATAAGGCCCTACATGATCAGGGACCTGCTTACCTGAAAGATCTCCTTGTCCCTACTGTCCCCCGCTCTCTCTGATCCACTGATGAGGGATTGCTAGAGATTCCCAGGGTTCATTTAAAAACTTCAGGGCCAGATCTTTTTAGTTTTATGGCCCCAACCCTGTAGAATTCTCTACCTCGTCAAGTCTGAGACTGCCCGACTGTCCAAAGCTTTAAGGAAGCCTTAAAACCTATCTTTTAGCAAAGCATATAATGAATTTTGAATATTGCTGTTAGCTTAATTTTAATATTGTTTTAATTATTTACTGTTTTATCATGTATTGTACAGGTGCCTTGGTTTCAGAAAGGTGCCTTATATAAATAAAGATTGAATTGAATTGAATTGAAGTACGTTAAGAGAATTAACACAACTCAGAAGGAAAACCTCTTCCAGGAAAACAAGGCAAGCGTGTGCAAGAGGGCAGAACTATGCGCTGGTGGGAGGCAAGTTTAAAAGCAACTCTAAAGTACTTTTTCACCGAGAGTGATAGACCCATGGAACAGCCTGCTAACAGAAGTGGTGGCATCAAAGCTAGTAAAGGAATTCAAATTCGCTTGGGACAGGCAATGTGAGCAAATTAGAAAAAATATATTGGGGTTAGCCACCTTGGGCAGACTAGATGGACCACACAGTCCCCATCTGCCAACACTTTTCTTATGTTCTTATGTTCATCCCCTCCTGGAGGGTGGAGAGCCATCCTGGGGATGTTCAATACTCCCATCCCTGGCCAGTCCCCGAGCAGCCTGATCCATTCCCAAACCAGTGATGGCAGCACAGCAGGAGGTGAGGCAATAACTAAACACATCATTACAGGGTCAACATTCACTATCACGAAGTTGGCATTACCAACACAAACTTTGTGTTTTCCTAACATTTTCCCTCCATGAGGTGGCACTTTATTCCACAAAGTGGCAGTTTCATGAGCAAATTGTGGTCAATTTTCATAGAAAAGAGATGATTTTGCTTGATGAAAACTTTCTGAACTACTTTGTACTTTGCAACTATTGTTGACATCACAAATTCTGCCCTCTTGCCCATCTCACCAGGGCAGTAGACCAAGGGAGTGCAGTAGTTATAGTATACCTGGACTTTAGTAAGGCATTTGGCTCTGTCCCACACAGGCAGCTGAGAAATAAGCTGGAAAGCATGGGAGTAGGACAGGAAGTGGTAAACTGGGTAAGAAACTGGCTAAGTGGGAGGACACAGAGGGTGCAGGTAAACGATGCCTTGTCTGAGGAGATGGAAGTGACCAGTGGATGCCCCAGGGATCAGTGCTTGACCTCTCCTCTTCACTGTTTTTATTAGTGACAATGCAGATGGGTTAAAGGATAAAGTATGTCTATTTGCAGACAACACTAAGATTTGCAACAAGGTAGACACCCCTGAGTGGGAGAGAAAGGAAGCTGACTTACAGAAGTTAGAAGCATGGTCAAGGGCATGACAACTAAAATTTAATGCAAAAAATGTAAAGTCATGCACATAGGCAAAGTCAAAACAACAAGAGAATACTACCTTGGAGGGAAAAACTGGCAGCGACCAAGCAAGAAAGAGACCTAGGTGTATTATATCAGAGGATTTGAAGGTGGCAAAATAGTGTGAAATGGTGACACTAGAGGCCAGCGGCATGCTGGGGTGCATCAGAAGGGCATTACAAGCAGAAAGAGGGAATGGTACTGCCACTGTATAGGTCTCTGGTGAGACCTCAACTGAGTACTGCATCCAGTTCTGAAGGCCACACCTCAGAAAGGATATATAGACAGATTGGAGTGCAGAAGGGCTACAAAGATGATTCAGGACTACACCACAGACCATATGAATAGATACTGAGTGAACTTAACTTATAGTCACTTGAACAAAGAAGGGAAAGGGGAGATACAATAGAAACTTTCAAATACCTAAAAGATATAAATAGGGTACAGACACAGCACCATTTTCAGAACAAAGACTGCATGAGAACCAATGGGCACAACATGAGACTGAAGGGAGGAAATTCAGGGGAATATGATAAAGTTATTTTTATAGAGCTGGTAGTGAACCCTGGAACAGTTTGCCCCAGGAAGTGGTAGAAGCTAAAACAGTCATGGGATGCAAAACTGCATTGACAAACACATGGTGGTCACCAGGACATATGGCTTAAAGGTATGGGGGTAGGAAACTGGGCAGACTAGATGGATCGTGAGGTCCCCATCTGCTGTCACATTCTATGTTTCTATGTTTCTGTCTCTAATCCCAAGTCACCAGTGATTTTCTTTCTTCTGAAAAGGGTTGGAATAACAGTGCACACACCCACCAGATACTGTGAGCTAGTTAGTTTTCTTGGTGCAACAGGTCTAGAAACAACTGACCAGCAACCCCTATGTATCAGCTCTGTATGAGTCTTCTTCAGGGTGGGGCGGAACTGTGAACATGAGCATTTTATAGTGCATGCATAAATGAATTAAATGCAAATTGTTTTTAGTTTTTGTTGACCGGTAAGTGCACTAGACAAATCCTGCCTATTTTCAGGCACAAGCCGGGAAGGGGGATACAGATGAATGCCAACTGACCTTGAACCAGATTAAGCTGTTGGTGGTATTTTTAGTGAATGAGGGAAATTTGGCCAGGACACGGAAATTCCTACTCTTTCAATAAGTGCCATGGGATCTTTAATATCCACCTGAATTACCACCAGTCCAGGCAGATGGGACCTCGGTTTAACGTCTCATCTGAAGATGGACATCTCATCCGAAGACGAAAATTTAGTCACAATGAGACAAAAAGTGCTTGGGCAGGTGAATTAAAAACAACTACAAAAGATACAAACACAATTGGGTAGCTGTTGTGTCCAAATGCTACCATAAGAAATGATGAAACTTGAAGCATTTTGCTATTCCTGCTAATATTTAAAAAAAAAAAAAGGGCACTAGGGTAGTTGGGGGGTGTTAACACACATGATGAGAGCCAAACATGTCAGGAACAAACTATAAGTCAAAAATATAAATGCATAACTAGACCAGTGTTCGCTGGCTACAAGGCTTCATGACATTCCCCTTTAACAACTGACATTGTCCAGGAAATGCATAAAACAAAACTGTAGAATGGAGGACAGCTCCCAATTAAGTAGATCATTGGGAATGGAATCTGCAAACAACAAAACTGAGAAATCCTCTGCTATGGAAAATTCATTACAAAACCTGGATGAGTGCCCCATAGGAATATATAAATGTGTAAATCACTTTGTCCAGTGTGCAATTTAAGTGACATAGTGGGACTTTAAAAATTAACTACTAAAAGTAGATGGTGAAATCCCAAAAGGAGCTGCCAGAGTCTCATAGAACTAATACCAGATCAAGAAAGTGGTGGACCAAACAGTGGAGGGCAGCATATAAGTCCCAAAATAAATAATTACAGAAACTGGTATCCAAGGATTAAGGACTATTTAGTCCTCCACTAGAAATTCTGTTTGGAGTTCAGGTGGCATGCCCAGTTAAAATAGGTTACATTATTGCTCTATATGACACAAGTGATATAGAATGCCCCATTGGTGATGGACACTCTGACTGGTTCATCATATTTGGCTAAAACAAAATATCTGTAGGAGAAATAAATTTCAGGTGATATAATTTACCAGTGGTTTACATTCTACTATAGCATACTTCAGGTCTGAGCAAATATGCCCTAGATTATTTCAAGAAAAGCTGGTGTGGCAAGAAGTTGTCTTTACATTCATTACTTATTCCAGGTACAGTCAAATTCAAGTAGAGATGCAGTAAATTTAAGCTTTGCAGGTTAAGTTGCCCTGAAGTGGCCAAAATTCACCCTAGAAGCATTACCAACTTCGAAATTTCATATTTTGCAAAGTTTTCCCATGAAGTTGCACTTTAAATGCTTCCTTCTGAATTAAACCACATACTGAGAATTACCTACTCAAACTGTGTCATGATGATAACCATGCCTGTACCACGGTCCTTGAACTTCCACATGTTGTAACAAACAATGTATACAAATGTTCTCTTTTGTTTTGCTCTTTCTGTATATTACTAGTATTGCTATCCCAGGTCGCCCCTGAAAAGGGACCTTCGGGCCCAGTGGGCCTACCGGTCACCAAAATTTAATAAATAAATAAAGTGGCAGCTTTATGAGCACATTGTGGTCAGTTTGCATTGTTTTTGATGGGGAAAATGTTGTGAAGTCAGCACTTTGCAACTGTTGCTAGCTTGCGAACTTCACACAATTTGCCCATCTCTAATCCCACAGACTGCACTCAAGCAGGGCAATCGCGGTCCCAGGCCCTAAAGGTAACTTAGCCTCCTTCTCCTGCTGGACTCTTGTGAGGGTGTTAGTCCATTGAGACTGTGGGTCAACTGCCCTGCCTACCCCAGCCACCCTCCCACCCAAGGCCAGCCCTCCTTTTATTGCTCTCCAAAAGTCACGTGACTGCTACTGTTTTTAACTAAGTCCCTGTTTTCCCATTAGCAGGTTATATTCTGTGACTACTAGGAGTCACTGTTGCCCCTTACTTTGGCCTTATTTTCTACTCCACACCACTCTAGCCTTGTTCTCCACTCACTGGCTCTCCCATATTCTGCACTGCAACTTTGTCATGCCCTTTGCATTTTAGCCTGTGCAGCCCTGGTTTCTGTCTGCCAGCCTTGAACTCTGTACCTTAGGCTCTTCAGTCTGTGTTTCTACCACTGAGCCATCTGGACTATACAGTTTTCTGCTCTCTTTTCCTGTGTTTAGCCTCTGAACCCCCATAGTGGCCCTAAGGACCCAGACCCTGCCATGACTAAGACTGTCCCTAGTAATGTTCCCATGGTTACCCTGCTACTCTGCATTATCAGCTTGGCTAATACACCACCAGTCCAGCTACTCTGTATGACTGAAGTGTCCACTCCCCACTACCACCAAGTGGAATATGCCCCCTCCCCACCCTCAAGTGGGCACTACCACCTCCCTCCTCCACCTTTTCCAGCTTTGCCTCCCGACAATGCATGCCACCGCCCAGTGCTCCCTCTTGCTACTGTGGTTCTAGCCCCTCCTCACCATGGACCCAGCTTTGCCATGTCATTCCTCTTATTCAGGACCTACCCATTCCTGTCCTTGATACCCTCTTCACCAGATGTGGACGGCTGAACAAAAGACCCTAAAATACTCATGCTCACAGCCCAGAGAGCCCTTCTACTCCTCCTCCTATGCTCTGGGAATATTCACCCAACCCTGGTCCCTTTCACCCCACCACCACTAAGCAATCCGCAGCTGGTGAGCTGTGTGTTGCATCCATGAACATCTGCAGTCTGCTAAAAATTTGACAACCTACATGGCTGGGTAGCCCAACAACAACCTGACATCATCTCTATTATTGAAACTTGGCTCAACAAAAGCACCCTAGATTCAGTAGCTCTCTAACTGGGTACATGTTATATCATATGGATAGACAGAGTAAATGTTGGGGAGGGTGCTTCATCTACCTCCATGACTCTCTGCAAGGGCAAGATCTCCCAACCCCAGTTCTTGAACTTGGTGCACAAGCCCTCTCAAATGAAAGTAACCACCACCACTGTGAGGGTACCATTATTCATCACCTGGTGTACATCCCCCCAGAACCAGAAAGTTGCCTGCCAGTCAGTCATTGCCTACCTCTCCCAACTACTTGACAAGGCTGAAATAATCACCCAGGGTGATTTCAGTGTTAACTGGTCCACTGACACTACTGCACCACTAAAAGATGTAATAGCTGACATTGATCTCACTCAAGTAGCACCAACTGCCACCCACTACAACCCGAGAACTGGCACCTCAACCCTCCTTGACCTTGTACTTCCCAACTGCCCAAACAAATTCACAAAAGTTAGTGTATTAACTAACTCACTGAGTGACCACTTGACTGTCCTTTGTCACTGGATCTACATTGCTAAAAAGCCCCACCCAAAATTTTCTCAATGGTGTCTCAAACCTGGTAAACTGAGGCATCTGAAACATTACCTATCTAACTGGGACTGGTCCCCATAGCCACTGCTCTGGATATAAACTCGGCATTGGAGTATTTTATCCACTCATTCAATGCTGCCTGTGACCTCTTTGCCCCTCTTAGCAACGTGTCATCAAAGGTGCTGACACCCCTGGATCTCACAACCACTGTTAGATCAAATGCAGGATAGGGATACTCTCTGGCACACGGCTTTGGAGACTAGATTACCAGCTGACAAGCAGGGTTACCAGAGCGGCTAGTAACACATGCATTTGGAACATCCATAAGGCTAAGGCTGAATATTATCGGACTACCCTCATCTCCTTTGGGGGCTAGGGGCAAGTTCTGGGATAACCTAAATGAGCTTAATGGTAAAACAATAATAGCTCAGCTCTCTCAAATGAGCGTAAATGGTGTATCACAACTGATCCCTAGCTCATAGCCAACACACTGAACTCCTCGTTCTCAGATCTCAGCTCTGTTCTCCCATCCATTTCTTTGCCCCATCCCCAGGCCCCAACCAAAGTACCCTCCTTTCATTTCAGGGCCATCTCCCAGCATGAGGCTGCCCCATTTCTTCAAAGGCAATAAGCAACTCTAGATTTATCAACAATTTCCTGGACCTTAAATTACTGAGGTTGATTTTGATGAGGTACTCTACCCACTTACAGCTCTCCTGAACTGCTCCCTATCCTTGGGTCAATTTCCAGCTAAGTGGAAAACTGCCCTCATAATGCCTATTCATAAGAGTGGTGATTGCACCATACCAGGAACTACCGCCCCATATCAATTCTCCCATCACTCTCAAAAGCCCTAGAAAAAATCAGTGCTACCCAACTCTCAGACCACCTTATCAAATACAACCTGCTGTGCCATGAACAACATGGCTTCCGTAAGAGTCACAGTACCACCACTGCTCTTTGGAGTTTATTAATGTGGTACACACATCACTAGATGCCGGACATATTGCAGGGGCTGCTTTTGTAGACCTGTCAAAAGCTTTTGACACTGTTCACCACTCACTGCTGCTGTCCTCTTACCCAACTTGGTATGTCACAAGACATCCTCATGTGTTTCAGTGATTATCTTTCTGGCAGATCTCAGCAGGTACGAATAACCAACACCATGTCCTCTCCTCCCAGTCTCATCTGGGTTCCACAGGGATCAATTCTTGATCCCTCCTATTTAACTTATTTCTGAAATCTCTTCCAGATGCATGCGCTGGAAAACTCCTATTATATGCCGTGATGCAGTACTACTCTACACCACCCTGACCCTGCCACATTACAGCAGACCCTTCAAAAATCCTTCACAGATGCTGAGTTGTGGTTCACTGACCATAGGCTAGTACTAAACTATAAAAAAAAACTAAGTCAATGTTTTCGCTCATGGCTAAAATAAGCACAGTGGACACCCCTGCTCATAAAAAATGCCCATAATGAAACTCTGGAGCAAGTCAACTACTTCAAGTACCTTGGGGCCCCTATCATGAACACGTCCACCTTCTAAGCTTGGCAGTCAACATACACATTGGGCTACTACACCACTACAAACACTGCATCACTCCTGACACCCTTCAACTAGCAGTCTCCTTGTCTGTCCTCTCGCTGATTGATTATGGAATCTTAATCTATGGTGCAGCTGACAGCACAGCCTCAATAAGATTAGTACTGCCCTGAATAAGGCCTGTAGAGTGGCCACAGGCTGCGACCATCTAACCCACATGTATGCTTTACAACCGCACTGGTTGGCTCAATTTTGATGGGTGATTGAAGTACTAGACCTGTCTCTTTGCTAAAAATCAAGACTGGCCTAACCCCCACAGGTCTCACATTGCTACTGCAACCAGCTTGATTCGCCAAACACACATGCAACTGTGAGAAATCCCTTCCATGTCCCTCTCTGCAAAAGCACGCTGGTTCAAAGAACATTTCTCTACTGGGCTCCCTATGGTCTAACACACTCCCAAGACCTTACTTACTGAATCCAAACTAGGCCATTTCAAATCTCTCCTTCAGGAACATATCTGGCTGGAGACTACCTGTGACTGTTTCTGCCCCCCAGCTATCATGTTAGGCCAAATTATGATAAAGGACCTACTACTATGTTGGTCCTGCCTCAAAGACCAACTGTTACAACCATGTTTCGCCTTAGGCCCTACTGTTTGCACCGATGGCCTATGTTTATACAACTCTGTCTACAACTAGTAACAATCGATGTAGTATAGTGTTTGCCTAGTATCTATGTCTGTAAATGTTGTGCCATATATACTGATAGTTTACTTAATTACACCTTTGTGCACTGTTTACCATTTGATGACCTGTTGTCTGGTCTGTATCTGTACTCTGTAATACTCTGATGTGGAGCCTTTGTAAAGGAGTCTCTGACTCAAAGGTTGTAAAGTCCAATATGTTTTAATAAATAAATAAATTAAATAAATACATACGTCACCAGTGATGTCCTTTGCTCTGCAGGGCACCTACTGTATCTTTTTGCAAAGCAAGTGATGTCTGACCATACACAAATTTTGCCATTTTCCCCAAGACTACATAAATTTGGAGCCAAGTCATGGTTTTAACCAGAAATGCTTTTGTTACTTACATTAAAGTACATTTTCTGAAAAAAGTGTCACTAAAATGTAACATAGTTTTACTAGTGAAAATTTAAAAGGCTGATTGATCATTAGTTGACAGGAATTATCATTTCTTTTATTACAGATTCTATTACTAAGAATTTTATTTATTTATTTATTTATTTTAGCTTTTGTTGACCTGGTAAGCACACTAGACAAAAATGCCTATTTTCAGGTATGACCCAGGAGATTACAAAGAAAAGAAAATTATACAAACAATATAACAACATAACAAATAAGGCAGTAAACAGTATAAACAGTGAACATGAGCACAATGGTAAACACAATAATACAGTAAAAGGTAATTTACATTTCATGGAAGGAATACATGAGCATTAAGGCAGGACAGGGTACAATGAACTTTTAAGACAGTAATTGCTTTAGTACATGGTGTAATAAAATGTTTAGGACACTCTCTTAGTTCAGGGTAGGGGTCAAGAGACCGTGAGGAGTAAGATACACCAAGCAATCTAGGAACAGTTACAGGCTGAGGCAGACTTCAGGTGTGCCCATCAGGATCTCTGAAACATGAGATGGGTGGGAGTACATCTAGTGAGCACCAGAAGGGAGTTCCAGAATCTGGGGGCACAGACAGCAAAGGCACGGTCACTCGACAAAGTGCAGGATTTGGGGACAAGAAAGGACTGCGAGTCATTGGACTTGAGTAGGTATGATGGTTAGTCCAATTGGAGGGGTTTAGACAGGGCAGGAGGTTGGCAGTATGGACAATTTTATCAGTGAAGCAACCTAGGACAAAAGAGCAACAGTTACTCGGGGACAACCAGCAAAGATTTCTTATAATTCACAGTGGTGGGTGAGTCAAGGAGAGCAAGGCAAATGGCAAATATTATTATAGGCTATGTCCCACTTAGCAAGGCTAGCTTTTGTGGCAAGGGGAAAGGTTGTTCACCCATAGCTTAGTGAGAGAAGAAATATTCCTTCAGCAAGAGCAAGCATGCAACAACTGTAAGGGTCCTCCAGCCCTGTACACAAGGCCGAGTTTGATAATTGCTGCCCTGCACATAATTTAAATATGCAGAGAAAGGTCTAACTGGGGGTCAGAGTGACTCCCAGGTATTTGAAGAAGTAAGTGCTCACTGGGGACCCATCAAGACTCAAAACCTTTAATGGGGCAGGACACAGCTTAAGCTGTTGAGGAACCAAGAGCATGATCTGAGTTTTCTTTAGGTTTAAAACAAGTTTATTTGTCAGGATCCAGGTTTCCAACTTATGGAAGTCAGCTTGTAAATGTTAATTAATTCAAGTCATTAAGAAGCATACAAATCAGAAGCACAATAGATACAGATCTGACCAGTTCTTACAAAATACAGTTAATTAAAATCCTGAGAAACTGGATCATTACATGAGATGAAGTTAGTGGAAGAACAGCAACACTGAAACGCTTCAGAACACCATGTCCACAAGTAAGATTCTCAAATTCTTATAGGTGTTTCTCATGTAATTTCTTCCTAATGTCCTCCATCTGTCTGTATTTCCATTTAATTTCATTTTTTTTTCTCATAATGACAATTGGATTGTTTAGACCTTTCATTCTGAATTGTTATGTTTGTGAGCACGCATGCTCAGTAAACATATTGTTACAATATAATGGCTTTCAGAGGTGTGTCAGTGTTGGATCCAGTGCAGCTCAGGCTGCAGTGGGGCAGGGCTGATCATGAAACTTTTCTGTTCTTGGGGAGGACTGATATAGTTGAAAGGAGACAGCCTCTCCTATGAGACAGTGGCTGGCTTGTAACATTTACATGACACTGCCCAGCAAGCTGTACAGAGGTGTCATGCTCAGCCAACTCCTCCTCCATACAAAAACCACTTCTTTATGATTTCCAGTCAGTAGTGTTTTTGTTCTCTGCTCAAGGCTGCATCTTTTGCAAATCTGTGGTAAATACAATACATTAAATCAAAACATTGTACTTTGTCGAACAGTTTTGTCATTATAGCTGGTGTCAGGTAGCTACACCCCAGGTGGAAGCACGCTTAGTGACTAACCTGTATGCAAAGACTCTCAGCCTCAGATTTTACTACAGCAGTTAGTTAATCCATGGCTCACCTAGGAGAAAGAGACAAGGAACTTAGTTATTGACCATTATTTAATGTGGCTACATGTGAATAAACTATTGGGTGATAGTATAATTTTTATGTTTGCTTGTATGCATGTGCAAGAAACATAGTGCCATCATCCGAGTTTTCAAGGTGTGTCACCCCTCTTCCAATTCAGTCAGTGTGTTGGCAGTGTGGCCAGTCCGCCATCGTGCTGGAGCTGTCTATGACAGCTCCAAATGCAGTGGCGAGCAGTTGAAAGTGGGAGTTACGCCCAGTGAGCAGCGATCAGATATCACCTGCTCATGCGCAGCTCCCCCTTACACACACGCACGCATACTGCGTGCTTCCCCCACGCATCACACTGTATAGCCGACGGGGTGCCCAATCCCCCGCCGGCTGTGCTGCTCTCCCCCAAAGTTTTCACATGCCACGAGGGTGCTCACCCCAGCGTGGCGTTATTGATAGCCAATGGGGTGCCTAACTTCGCTGCTCCTGTCTCCCCTCAAGAGTACTGGGTGCCACACTGGGAGCCCACCCCAGCATGGCAACTGATAGCTATGGCCGACGGGGTGCCCAACTCGCCGGCTCCACGCCCCAACCAGTCATCCTTGTGCCATGTTGGGAGCCCACCCCAGCGTGGCAAACGTCCGCATCATCATTTTGGAAAAAATCTGAAAATTAAAACTGTCCCTCGGCGCCTCCTGGCCCCTCCCACAACCCACACCCACCCACTGCGCACCCTGCCTCCCACACCCCTCACCCCATACTAACCTCCAGACTCCAGCATGATGATCTTCAGTGGACCAGGAACATTCTGCACTCTTCAAAGCCGACCGCGAACTGAGGAAATACCAGTAAGCTGTATAATGGGATAGATAGGGTTTTTCAACTTTATTGAATATTCAGGCATTTTTGAATTTTGCACCAAATTTTCAACATGGGGTTTTTGGGACCCCTTCTCATGAATGCTGTCACTGCCATGATGTTACTTGCTCGAAGGGTGATTTCGCAGCCACTGTGCGAAATCACCTTTCTGGAATGATTAATGAAACGACACTGCCAGTGTTCATAAGGTGGCTCTCAAGAAGCCTATTTTGAAAATTTGGTGTAAAAATTCCAAAAATTACTGTTTTATGAGCGCATGCTATGCAGTTCCTATGCAGGCCTTGAGTTCGCGAATTTTCAATATTTTCACCCAGATTTTCAACACTGCAATTTTACCACACCTTCTTATGAACAGTACAGCTGTCATTTTTCACATCTCACCCAAAACGTGTTTCCACCCATGTAGCGCACAATGGCGCAGTCGGTGTGTGAAATCAATGTACTGAACAAATTAAGAAAGTCACAGTGACACTGTTCATGAGCAGAGGTCTTAAATGGCTATGTTGAAAATTTGTGAAAAATCCCTAAAATTGATTTATTTGACGAAGGCATGCTATAGTTCCTACGCACGCTCATAAGTTCGCTTAATTTTCACATTTTCACTCAGATTTTGTACATTACCATTTTATTACATTTCCTTATGAACAGTACAGCTGCCATTTTTCATATGTCGCCTAAAATGTGTTTTTGACATGTAGCGCCTAATGGTGCAGTCGGTGTGCAAAAGCAATGTTTGGGACAGATTAAGAAAATCACAGTTACGCTTGTTCATGAGCAGAGGTCTTAAAATGGCTATGTTGAAAATTTGGTGACAAAAGTCCATAAAATGACTGTGTTATGAGTGAGCATTGCTGTTTCCACGCACCTTCGTAAGTTCATGACTTTGTAATATTTTCAGTCTAGATTTTCACCAGTGGCATTTTTCCACACTTCCTTATGAACAGTACAGCTGTCATTTTTCACAACATGGCCGAAATGTGTTTCACACTTTCAGCGCAGAGATGCGTGGTCGCTGTGGGAAATCATTGTTCAGAACAGATAAAGAAAATCACAGTGACACTGTTCATGATCGAGGTCCCAAAATGCCTGTGTTGACAATCTGCTGTAAAAATCCTAAACTAATTATATTACGGGTGTGCGTTGCACAGTTTCTATGCACGCCAGGACTTCACCAGTTTTTAATATTTTTACTGCAGATTTGCAACATTGCCATTTTTACACCTCCCCATGAACAGTGCAGCTGTCATTTTTACATCCTGTTTGAATGTTTTTGCACCTGTGGTGCTAAATGCCGTAGTCACTGCATAAGCAGTTTTCGCCAACAAACAGATATTGCCACTGTTCATGAGGTGGGGTCACAAAACCATGTTGAAAAATTTGGAGTGAAAATACCAATGAATGCCTGAGGTATTAGGGTTTCCAACCATAACGCCCAACCCTGTAGAGAATGACAGGCATCAGAGATGGACTTGGGATTCTTGCCTGTAATGCTCATACCATTCCGCACCCTGCAGCCAATGAGAGGCATCGAGGTATGCCTTGGACTCTTTGGCCCAAAGTTCACCCCATTCTCCTATACTGCACCCATCTCACTGTACTTCCTGGATGGAATGGGGTGCATAAGGGCCAAAGACCCTAGGCACACCGTGACACTTGTCAGTGTCTGCAGGGTGGGGTGGTGAAATGACGTGGCCGTTATGCCTGATGACCCAAAGGCACAGCCCAATGCCTGTCACTCTCTGCAGGGTGGTGGGGGTTGGGTTCAGTTCAATACTTCACTGCCATTCCTATTATGCAGCTCTGTAACTTCTACACTACCACTGCCAATGCCAGCAAGCAAACATTCGGCATTGACAAATGCTTGTTATAGTTGACAGTGGTAGGTCTGTACGTCACCACGATCCCCAGTTTGTGTTTTGCCGTGTCTGGGCAGTAAAGCAGCTTGTGTGATGGTTTTCTACCATGGTTGCCAGGTGTTACTTGAATGGTTGCTATAGATTACAGGTCAGAGGCCACATTTCATGCTTACCTGAAGAATGACGACTCATTTCGCATCCCCAAATGGAGCTGCTTGGTGGAGAACCTCAAAACATAGTGATCCAGTAAGATATGAACACAAATCAGAATACCAGACTCATGACATTTTCTGCTTGTGCTCAAAGGATAAAGGCCCTGAGGTAAGACAATACATATGCACAAAATATGGTGGGCGACAGTGTCAGCACTAATTAAAACTATTCCACATCATTTAGCAATAAATACTAAATCATTTAAGTGCCTCAAAGTTTTATAGCAGTAGTTCCTTACGGTCCTGAGGCAGTCTGCAACTCGACTCATAATAATTGTGTGCCTATTCAGAAATGTAAAATAATTTCTGACATATTTTTTCAATCTTAGTTTGATTTACAAACCTACTTTGTTTGCAAAATGAGTGAGTTCATGAAACTTGTGCTGCACTCAGAGTAAAAGAGACCATTGTGGTTGCAAAACTTGCATCGTAAGTCTCTGTTGATCAAATAAACAGTATTAACACCATTGTTTGCATCAATTTTGTATGAACCCGTGCTTTAGATGTATAGCAATGCATGGCTTTGGAAACAAATGCACAGACTATTTATCAGATCTGCAGTTGCTTTTAAAGAATCAGCTCAGTAGAGGTAAACTCAAGCTCTTGTACTAAATAAAGATTACTCAAGCTGGCACATTTTTACTCTAGTTATTGGTTGAATCGCTTTCATAAGAAACAGAATCCAAGTTATGGGTACATATACAATAAGGTGATACTGATACACATCCAGTTTCTTGTAGTTTTGTGGTATATGTTGTTGGTTATATGTACTTTACACAACTGCCTTTGTTTACATTTGGAGAAAGGCATAACAGTTCAATTGGGATTTTTTTCATTGATTAAAAGGGCAGTTACCCTCACAGATTTCCTAATACGTTTATAGAAATGTGTTCATTTTTTTTTGTTTTTCATTTCTTTATAAATGTAAAAGTTTCAATAGCAGTACAAGTATGCAAGCAACTTCTATAGCAGTAATGTCAGTTCCTGGGCACCCAAATTAGATGCATTTCCTGCAAGCCAGTCAGCATTTCCTTTGTGTTCTTGTAATTTACATTAGGTCTCCTGCAGTGTATATTCTTCCCCCCATCAGCAATGAATACAATAATAATTTGCTTTAAAAATGCTTTTTTCTGTCAAATACAGGCATCCTTTGTACAAGTAGGTGACCAGCAGTTTTAAATTTTATGTATTGTGAAATGGAATTGCCATCTATCTAAACTTCCTATACATCTCATGCAAAAAGGGGTGAGGACCATATTTACAATATTTAGAACACTAAGGAAGACACATTTTCATGACATGGTTAAAATAAATCAGTACTGTGAATTGCTTTGGGTCTATATCCTTCTTACAGTTGACTCAGCCTTTTGAATTCTGCATAAAAAGTGTTTAAAGCCTAATTATAGACAATCAATCAAAATTACATTTCAAATATAGAAGGCTGTAATGCCTTCCATTTGGAAAATCTTAACAGACATGCAATTAAGTAATTTTAGTATGAATCTTTATAATTCTGCCAATGAAACCTTCAATAAGTGATACTGTATAAATCATAAACCAAAGAAATGTTTCAACTGTTGCACTGTGAACAAAAATATTAGTACTAATGTTAACATGGCTTCCTAAATTCAGAATTTATTCTTAATTTATCATGAATACAGACAAAAAGTTACTAAAACTAACATAACATATTTTTAGTTCCATTTCCATACACCTGGTACCTGAGACAACTGTTCAGAGTCTGCATTTGACTGACGCCAAGGTCTTGTAATAAATGACAGTTCGATCAAGTATAAAGCAAGAAAACAACTCTTGAACTGGTTTGCCAGACTTGAAAAATCAATGTTTTGGAAATTACCAACCACCATTTTTGGGCAAAGGTATAGCTGTACTGCTTATTGATGGCAAGTCACATCTGTTCGTGCTCACTATTTAGACTACCATATTTGTAACTTTTAGAGTTTTGTTTTTGACATCATAGGCCAGGTCACACTTGAAAATGAAGTATTCCTCTGAATTGGAGCCTCCAGATAAAATACAGGTGGAATGAATACAGCAGTGATTCAGAAGCAGAACCACAAGTAATAGTACCCACAAACAAATATATTATAAACATAGCGCAGGGTGATAGGCCTTTCAAAACAATCATTTTGCAAAGCTGTTGTCTTGGTGTAAACTGATATCTACATCTACTTGAAAGAGAAAGTTCCTATTCATTACAGTAATTTAGACAGAAAGACCAGAATCTGCTTAATAATGGCTAGTTGTCAGCAGGTTTTGACAATAACCAGTAAAATCAAGATTTGTTCGGTATACATAAAGGATCATGCAGTATCTGCAATTTCCTTACCTCTCAATAAATGTTTTCAAGATGTTTTAAAGCAAGCATCATATGGCACATTTTACTTTTTATGTTTGCATGTGGCAATGTTGTGTATGTTGAGGAGGCAGTATAGCGCGAGTGGTCTAAGGCTCTGAGCTGATAATTTGGTGACATCCAGCAGACCAGACCTGGGTTTGAATCCCAGCTTCCACTTGCATACTGTGTGACCCTGAGCAAGTCACTTAACTCCTTGTGCTCCCAGGTCGCCTCCTAAAAAGCTTTCAGCCTAGTGTGCTATACCTGGTTAAACAACTAAATAAAAAATATATGCATGCACTGCAAACATATTGTCACAATATAATGGTTTTCAGACGGTGTCACTATCAGGTGCAATGCAGCTCAAACTACAGTGGACTTGAAGTGACAGGCCAATGACCAGTCATGCTGATCATGGCACTGTTCTCTGCTGCTTGTAAGGTGGAAACTTTGTGTAGTTGAAAGGAGCCAGTCACTTATTACACAGTGGCTGGCCTATTTCATCTATATGATGCCACCCTGAAAACAGTTGAGCTGTGTCAAGTCCTCTGCCCTGTATATGTATGTATGTATGTGTGTATGTATGTATGTGTGTATGTGTGTAAACAGCAATCTGGGTTCAAAACCTTAAAAATCATCAAAGCTAAAAAGGTACATGGACATTTTCACCATTTACAGATAATGTTAGTAATATTAAATATTTTAATCCCAAATTTTCAACATAACCATTTTTCACAATACCTCATGAACATGACAGGTGACAATTTTCAAGAGAAGTCATTTAAATTCACTAGTGAAGTTGTAACTTTTCCGGTATTATGCCTAATGTCTCATGAAAAACACCACTTTAACAGGAAACATCATTGTGAAGTGGCGAAATGGAAACTTCACAACGGTTCCACAAAGGCAAATTTCCAACTTCACCATCAAAGTAAACCACTCTATGGTTTCTACTCAACCCTCACCATAGGCAACTTCACCTATGGTCTAAGGACAAATTAGATCACCCACTGATTCCTCTGATGGTAGCAGTCATACCTCTCAACCTTTCATCACCCAAATGTGTGACAAGATGTGTGACAAATGGCAAATGTGTGACATGTCATAAAACATATCATTTCAAGCTACCAGTATCAGTGCACTATTGTTTATAATGTTTGTGATAACTGAGCATCCTAGATTCTTATGAATGTATGCTTTAAAGTCTTAGTGTACAAGGTAAATGTCACTTTCCCTATGGGACAGAGGGCTTTTGATGGGGTAAAATGAGTGACATACCCTTACTGTGTGATAGTTGAGAGGTACAGGTGGTTGCAGTTTTGCAGCACCCTTTTACCTGGCTAAAATATTTATACAGGCAGGGGTGACATAAATCTGAAACCCACTGTTGGGAGTGCTGACATACTCTGCAAATGGCCAGGGGTGGATATGCATAATGATCCCTTCCCCACACATTCACAGTGTGTTTAGTGACTGCAGAGAAGGACTATGACTCTTACAATGGAGATACTATTGCTAAGTGGTGTTTGTGACTCACATAGACTCAGCTGCACATAATATTTCTTGTTTATCCTAAGTAAGCAATAAGACATGACAGGACATTGATTGGTAAGTAATAATACTCGATAGGGAGGGCGTTATTGAATATAATAGACCCAGGGCTTAATGAGGCCCGGACGCCAGGCGAGGGCCTTATAGCCCTGGAAGGTCCGTTATATCCTATAACGCCTACCCTGGAGGGTATTATTACACTTAGATAATGGGATATAGATGTAATGTTTTGAAAACTATATAATAAATATTTGTATATAAAATTATATAAAAAAAAATGTAAGTGTTCTGGTAAAGTAATCCCTGCAGTACTGGAATGGCTACAGGAGGGTGCTGCCATGTTTCTATGAGTGCCATGAGTTTGTGCTGTTGCTTTTTCCACACAGTGCAACAGGAGAGCTGGTTCTTCAGCTTGTTGGCTCGATTTCTGTCTCGCTTGTCCCCAGTGAGAGACAAACAGATGAGTCCTCTTTATTTTAGTTCGTATTGCCTGATTATAGGTATTTTGAAATAAGTGTTTTATTTTGTTGAGCTGAGATGTGGTGCCGCTGCTACTCTGGAAGTCGCTGTACAAGTATTTTGAGGGAGCGTGACCACGCTCAGTAAAGAAATGTAAGTAATTAAGAAGCAGAAAAAACGCTAGTAATGTTCTGCATTTCTTTTGGACTGTGCTGCAGACTGTGTAGGAAATCATGTGGCTAAGCGAGCGGAGGAAAATGGCAGATGGCAGGTTTCGGATTTCAGGGTGCCCAATGATAGTTTTAGTAATAGGGCACCCCGAATTGGCACTTTTTCTGAGCGGCCTGTGTTAAGAATAACGCCCGGGTGCCAGGCTGTTTGAACCAATCAACAGGTGCGAGTTTCAATTTACTCATTATCTAAAAGGTTAATGCATGCCCAGGTACATAATGAGGCATGAGGTATACTCAGTGCCTTAAGCACCTGGAAGTGCAAGACAACCAATGACCTGGAGTTCCTTATAGCACTTACAGAATGGATAAACTAAGAAACACTTAAAAACTGCCATTTATTAATTAAAACATATGTTTTCTTTTGTTTAAAGTAACTAGTAAAAGGCAGTTCTTCTCACATGTTAATCATTTGTCTTTGTACACATTCAGTAGAAGGAATGTTTGTTTTTATGGAAGAAGTCAAACTGCTACAAAATTCCTTTGGGAGAATGTTCACCCTCATACACAACAGAAGGTGTTATATGGAGCCATGGTCTCAATTGTATCTGAATCAGTGTAAGCAGCACTAACAAGCTGGAAAGGATACAGTAGAAAGGGAATTTTCTTGCTTACCAAAGAAATACCAGGAATTAAAACTGTAAAGAGTACTTCATTTTTAAGTTGTCTTATGTGTGTATGGAGGTTATCATAATAGTACTTAGAGGAAGCAGTGTTTAATTCATAATTTTGTTTGTTAATGCAATGGAATTTTACTCTTAGGGCTTTGTTGAAGATTTTCAGTGAGTAAAGGTGGAGTCACTTTTGTAATGGCAATCAGGGATGAGTGAAGTGGCTCATGAATTCTATATGTGACTGGCCCAGGATCTAAATCCCATTGCCTAAACTTGTTCTAACCTGTGCATTTCTGGGGAATCAGGATATGGGTCTTAGAACTTATTTAGCCAGTTAGCAAGCAGGACATTTCAAACACAAATTGTTTTTAACTGTCTACTGATACTGTAATTTCATTGGTCTATTGTTTATTATGTCATGAGTGCTGCATTGTAAACATTGTTCCTTAAAGAGCAGCAGATGCCCGTTAATTAACTCTGAAAACATAATACATAGACATAGCTCAGCATATAATTCATGGATTTTGTATACTGTATTTCTTCCCATTTTTAGACACCCAGAACTGTAGCTTGAAAGTAATATTGTGGTCATGTGTACCATTGTTTGCAGTTAGTCAATTTGAAAGATACAGTCAGTGCGAGTGATGAGGCTGCATGATGCATTGATGATGACAGTGATAAGGTTTTAGGTCTTGAAATAGCATTTGAGACCTACACAAGCTCTAACTGTGATCCCCAGCATGGAAATGTTTTTTCTTTCTCACTACAATTAAGTAGTATGAAATAAATTGTTCAATGTCATTGCTGAGGTTAGTGAGTGTTACAGCAAGGTTTGACGTTCTATATTGCTGATGAATTGAAAAGCTCCAGATGAGACTTTGAGATTTGAAAGCAATGTAGGAAACATTTCTTCAAATTAACAGACTGTTCATTGCTAAAATCCACTGCAGTTGTCAAAGGGGTCTGAACTCACTGCTGGATGTCCTTTGTCACAGAATGAATCTCTTGTTAAGGAACTTATTACAGCAGTAGAGCTGCACTCTATCATTTAGCAGTGGGTTGGGGTTTGGCTTTGATCCCCAGTGCAGAACATTTTTCCTTTCTCTCTACAATTTATGTAGTGGGAGGAATTGTTAGATACCATTACCAATGTTAGTTACAGAGTTTCAGCAAGGTTTGAAGTTCTATATTGCTGGTAATTTGAATGATTCCAGCTGAGTCCTTGAGGTTTGAATGCAACTTGGGAAATATTACTCAAATTGACAGATTGTTCATTATTAAAATCTACTGCAGCTGTGAAGGGGTTCTACACTTACTGCTGGATGTCCTTGCCACAGCATGTATCTCCTGTCAAATAACCTTAGTACAGTGGTAGAGCTACAGACTACAAAGTAGCAGTAGGTAGGAGGCCTTAGTCTTATCCTCAGTGTGGAACATTTTCACTTTCTCTCTACAATTAATGGAGTATGAGAGAAATCATTAGACATCATTGCTGATACCAGTGATGGAATTCCAGCAAGAACTGAAGTTCTGTCTTGCAGAACACTTAAAAGTTCCAGCTAAGACACTTAGGTTTAAATGCAACTTGGGAAGCATTACTTCAATGTAACAAAAGATTGTGCTGACCCTAGAGACCATAGTGCAGGAACTGATCAGGTTAAAAGTCCTGAGTTTGTGTATTGCATAGGGTATGTGTTTGCTTTTGAGGTGACTGCGCATTGTAGTGCATGTATGTGTCTGTATTGTGCAGCATCTGATGTAGCTATTGTGCAGCATCTGCATGTTCATTGTTTAGCACGCTTATCTGTCTTTTATTTTACAAAAATTACACTACCATAAATTTGTGCCCCTCAGTACCATTGGCATTTTGATTTCTTTTGTAGAAACTTTTATTAAGTTTATAAACAAACTTACAAACAAAACAGAACTGCTAGTGCAATATTTAGACAAAGTATCCCACATACTGACAGTATGGAATAAGAGTGTATAGCTCACATTAATACATCACTACTGAGGGAAGAAACAGCAGGTACCTCAATGGGAAAACTATTGAAGAAAAGAACAGTCACATAGCCTCGCTGGTTGCCACAACAGGGAGGACCGAATTGAAGTGATATAACATCAACCCATAATCAGACTTCTACATGCAGCTGTGAAGCTCTATATTCAATCACTAACATTATACACATTCCAAACAGTAGTGTATTTGCTCCTTCCCCATCAGAGGTCCAACATCTAATAATAAAAAAACACACAGATACAGTATATTCAAATATAGGAAATCCAGCAAGTGATATGAGACTAAAAGACTGTCAACCACTTGGCTTAGAAAACAAGACAAAGGGGTTCAATTCCAGAAGCAGCTGCAATTGCCAAGGGGACTTGTGCAGGGTTCTTGATGCAAGTGCTGCCTTGTGTCAAAATCAGTATTCCAGAATCTGCTGCCACTATGTCCTTGATGCCACAAAGTTAGACCATCTCCTGCAGGTCTAACTTTGCATCCATGGGGGTACCCCTAATATGGGGCTTAAGGTGCCATAAAGTATGAACACTATTGTAACTGTGCCAGCCCTTATGGAATAGCACAAAGTTGCATCCAAGGGCTTTTGAGTAGCTAGTCAAACTTGCAGTGGACACATGGTTTGATCCATGCCTGCTTCCACCTTCTAGAATCGGGCACAAGGTCATCAGCAAAGAAATCTAAAGATATGAATTTGACAGACATGTTATACAGTCATTGTTTACCAACATTAGAAGATTGCAGTAGGTATCTGAAATAAATCTACCCAGAACAAACCTATCACCCCCCACCAAAGACTTGCATTACCCTGCCCACTCTGTGATGGGTATTTCTCCAAAATGGCTCTGAAAGGAGCATTAGAAGTCCATATACAGATGGATGAAGGAAAGGGGGCTGGAGGTAGAAAAGGGAGCCTTCTTGTTATGCAGCCACCACTATTTTGAGAGGTCAAGGAGCCTCACCTACTAAAAGTTTCATTTTGTTATATACATCATGACATCAGGCAAGATATACCCATTAACAGGACATATAGCCCCTTCTGAACCACAGTCTAGGGCACCCTAAACTCTCTTACCCTCCACCACCAACCCCACTCACAGTTCTGATGAGGCCATGAAGTGTCAAACTGTATCAGTCTTCATCACCAGCCTTCGACGTCTCCTGGTTCCCAAAGTCTGGTATGATTTTTATCATTAACTGTCTGGCTTCCTTGGGGTCCATAAAGAGTATTGGTCCCCCATGTACGATTGCTTGGGTATCAGATAGAGTATGTGATGCCAAGAGTTTTAAGGGTAGTACAGACCCATCAAAGGCCTTTCTTTTGGAGTGGGTTTCAAAGCTAATGTTGGGAAAAATTAAACATTTTTCACCCTCTGACATCTCGAGGAACCTACCCAGTGTTCTGTCTACAACACTCATTTGCACTCATGCCCCCCAGGAGCCAGCAGTGTTGGCGGAGTACCAGTGAAGTCCAGTCTCCTGTGGCAGTGGGGGGTAAAGTGGTAGATTGCATCACAAGTGGGTCGGGTTGATATACAGTTCTGCTTCCAATCACTTGCTGATGAAAGTTTTTTGGTCCTTGCCTCAGCTGACTCAGGTAATCCCAGAATTTGTGTATTACCAGATCTAACTTTGTTTTCCAAGGCCTCCAGCCAATTTTTAACTAATCTACTGTCTTTAATGAGTCCTGATGTTACTGCAGAGGTACCAGCCATGTGCTTAGCCTCTACCACTGCAACAGAGACCTGGGTTTCGATAGCAGGAGCAAAAAACTAACACCAGTGACCTTTTGATCAAGGGCAATCACCCTCTGTTCTACAGTCTGGAAGCCCCCAGGATGTCTGTATGTGCAATCTCTCTACCCCACCATCTGCCATGCCTGCAGCCTTGTCCTTCTCTGCAGGCCCCACAGCCTGTGTCTTATTGCCACCACTTTCAGTGGCCGATTTCTTCAGTGGTACCATAGTAGCAAGACAAATAAAACTATTCCAACATCGAAAAGTGAAAGGAAGTTGAGAGTAATAGTTTAAGATAAGAATCTTACTGTTTAATAAAGGACATTTAAAGTTTAAAAGTCTGATGAGAGGACCTGAAGGAAAGTATGTCTGCTCTCTTGGCAGTAGGCTCCACCTCCCACTTTCTGCTGCTACTTTAATTTATTACAGAGAATACTTACATGTAAATATGAGTTTGTCCCTTAGAGTCTTCTCCAGCTCCTATTCCGCATATAAAGTCATGGGGTAGAGTTTTGAAAAGGGTTCATCTGACATCTGCATGCCACTATTTTAAAAGGAAAATCCATCCAAACTGTTGGACATTCTATTAGCTGGTCAAACTGTGTATGAATTTTATGACCAAAATGAATACAACTCCAGCAAAAAAAAAAAAAATGTTAATTACAATTTTTTTACTGGAAATCATGACATTTTTGCCACAAACAGATGCATCTTTGAAAATTGCAGTAGGCTACTGAGATGCAATTGGTGGACCTAGTGCAGTATGCATAAGCATCTGTCTCCAATCCTGAAAATATAGCCCCTAATCTCTGCTTGTGGCCTCACTCTCTGTTGTTGCAAAAGTTGCTGTGATGTCACAAGCAGGCATCATAAACAAAGGTGGAAAACTAGCAGCTGGAGCAAACAATGTCTAAGGAACAAGAGTCCTGTTTTCATGTAAATTTCATAAATAATGAAACATTTTGGGAAAGAGAATGAACAAGAAATGTGAAAAGAGGCTTAGCTTTGTCCAAATATTATGTTTTTCAAAGTTCATATTCAGGCTTCAATTGCTAAACAGGAAAATCCTGTAAATGAAATGACCTCCCAGTTATATTATGTATAAATATTCATAAAAGCAACTAACAAACCACTTAGCGACTATGTCTTGCAACTATATGGGGCTCTAGAGTTCAACCAGGAAAGCAGGAAGTCATCATCTTCAAATGTAACTGCTTGGGCCTTTTGATCCTCTCATTAAATGATTGCCATGTTATCAATTGCTCTATACACCACACAACAAGACTTCACAATAGCCTTTATAAAGAAGCCTCAGGGAAAAGCAAATGAGTCGGCACTGATCCCAGATCACTCAGCAGTGCATGCACAGAGCAGCAGGATGCAGTGGCTGTTAAACATTGTGTTTTAGCCACTGAAGAAATATAAATCAATTATGTTTCTGTTTTGATTATCCGTAAATACTATATAAAAAATAACCAAAGGTATGATATATTTCTGCATTATTACAAGCAACCACATAACTGCACCCTCTTGGTTTATACTATATACTATACTATACTTGAAGAGGGATTGCAAAGGAGGAGAAGTTCAGGTAGGCCATAGGGGACTCCAAATAGGGAGGGATCAGTGGGACATGAGGGGAACTGGTGGGCAAGAAGAGCATGGGAGAGAACATAGCATGCTAAAATACAAACATATGAAGATGCCAGCAGAGTAAGGCCATTTGGTCTATCTAAAGTAGTGTGCTCATATCGCAGGGTCCTCGGCTTTCACTACTGAACCTGCCCCTCCCCAGTCATCCCATCCTTTCCATCTGCCCTCCCATGACCAATACTTTCTCTTTATGTCTATTCCAGCCTCTTTGAAGCAGCCCACTGTCTTCGTTGAGACCACCTCTTCCAGCAGCACATTTTATCTGGCCACCCTTCAGAAGAAATTCTTCCTAACCTCCTCTTAAACCTCCTCCTCCAGCTTAAGACTATGTCTCCTCGTGTTTCAGCTGCCAGTTAACTACAAGAGATCCTCTTATCCACCCTATTTATCCCTTTGAAGTACCTGAAATTTTCTATCATGTCCCCTCTCCTTCCTCTATTCCAGGAAGTACATATTCAGGGCCCCCAACCTCTCTTTATATGTTTTAACCTGCTGACCCACAGTCATCTTTGTCGCCTCCTCTGGACCATCTCCAGCATGTTGACATCTTTTTAAGGTGTGGCACCAGCACCTTACTCCATACTCTAGATGCTGTCTCCCAGTGACCTATACAAAGGCAGTATAACCTCCTCTCACCTACTGCAGATTTCTCTGGCTATATAACCCAACATCTTTTATTTTATTTTATTTTATTTTAGTCTTTGGTATCCGGGTAAGGCCCACTAGGCACAAGTGTCTGTTTCAGGGGCGACCTGGGAGCACTGTACGGTTAAGTGACTTGCTCAAAGTCACACAGTATGCAAGTAGAGGTTGGGAGAATCAAACTCTGGTCTGGTCTGCTGGATGCACCAAGCTCATTCACACCTCGCTCCTCTAACCTCTAGGCTATATTGCCAGACCATCTTGTTTGCCCTTTCTGCTGCTTTTCCACTGCATTGAGTGCTTCAGGTCACTAGTGATCATCACTCCCAGATCCTTCCGCTTCTGTTGCAGCTACCCAGACCCTCCCAGGTAGCACTCCATCCTTGGAGTCCTGGCTCCAATGTGCATTACTTTACATTTCTTGGCATGAAGCATGCTTGCAAATCCCAGGCCACCTGTCAAGCTTTCTCAGGTTCTCCTGTAGGTTCTATATCCCTTCAACTGTGTCAACCCTCCCACAGAGCTTGTTGACTGCAAATAGGCACATATTGCCCTTAATGCCATCCCCGATGGGGTATTCTTCATGACTCATTCCATGGGGAGGGAGCCCATGAATTTATAAATTGACTTATTTGCTTACCAGGTGCCACAGTGTAGAGGGATGGGAGGAAGATCCTGGGGATCGCCAGGAAGGCAAGATGGGAGGGTGAGCTGCATGTCATTATCCTCCCAGGTACTAATGGCCTGGCAAATGGGGACCTAAGGAAGTTCAGGAATAGTTTAGGAAATTGGGAGGGTATCAAACAAGTAGCTACATCTGTCATCAACTCAGAAGTACCTGTGAGAGGCATAGGAGAGTGTAGGGGTGCATGCACCAGGAACTTTAACACATGGTTGAAGAACTGATACTGCAAGGCAGGGTTTGCATTCATCAGTAACTGGGGACCCACCCAGAGGGATGGGGCTTGTTCAAGCCTAATGGCCTGCATCCATCCTGGAGGAATCCAAGACCAATGATAAGTTTAAATGCTACATGGACAAGCATTTAAACTAGCCAAGGTGGCCGCCAGCAAGGAGGGTACCTAATTGCCCACCCCTGATTGTTAGCAGTGGAACCAGTGAACAGGAGGGGGGTATACCTACAAAGCAGTGTGCAAAAGATGGAGATAGGGACTCAATGGGTGGATAGGCAGAAAGGGCAAAATTCAACAGAAGGGCAGACTGCAGGGAGAACCAGGGATAAAGGACAACCAGGAGGGGCTGAGAGAACAGCAAAACAGTCCAGGGAGTTCACATTGTGGAAATCCATTTGTGCCAATGCCAGGAGCCTTCGCAACAAGATGGAGGATCTAGAGGCTGCCATGTTGTAGTGAGACCTGGACATTGTAGCCATCACAGAGATCTAGTGTTATGATAACGACGACTGGGAGATGGCCATACCCTGCTACAACATATTCAGATGAGGCAAGGCAGTCAGGAAGGGAGGAGGAGTTGCACTTCATGTGAATGATGGCATAAAGGCTACAGAGATCCAGGAGGAACAAAATGGGGAAGATACTGTGGATTAAGCTGGAAAGGAAAATGGGTTCAGCCATCCACACAGGTGCGGCCCATAGACCACCAGCCAGGAAGAAGAGACAGATAGGGAGTTAATGCTAGCCATCCAAAGGATGACAGACAAGGGGAGGTGGTGCTGGTTGGATACTTCAGTATTTCAGATGATGACTGGAACCTCTAGCAGCAGCATATACCAGGAGCAGATTTATCCTGGACTCCTTCAAGGTTCCTTCCTTAAGCAACTGGTCATGGAACCAACTTGACAGAAGGCAATACTGGACCTTGTGTGCACAAACAGGATAGTGTGACAGAGGTAACAGTGAGGGAGCATCTGGGAACAGTGACTACAGTCACTGTGGTTTGAAATCACCGAAAGAGGAGAACCAAACCACACAAAACATGTATCCTGGATTTTAAGAGGAAGACTTTGGGAAAATGGGACATGATTGACAGAGGCATTAATAGGAATAGGGAGGAATCAAGGACGGGGAACAGTGGGCAATATTTAAACAGGGATTACAAGAGCAACAGAATTATGCATTAAGCAGGTTAGCAAGGGAAAAGGAAGAGGAGGCCATTATGGTTTTCCAAGGAGGTTGATGGAGAAAGTGAAAGCCAAAATATTGCATTCAGCTAATACAAAAGACGAGGCAGAAGGTGATAGGAAAGTACCAGGAGAAGCAAAGGGAGGGGGGAAGCCAAAGCTCCGCAGAAGAGCACATTGCAAAATCAGTGGGTAGAGCGGACAAAACCTTTACAGGTAAATAAGTGAAAAAGAAGGGCAAAGGAGGAATAGTGAGACTGAAGGGGAGGATAGGGGCAGTGTAGAGGATGACAACAGTAAAGCCGACATACTGAAAAGATATTTCTGTTCAGTCTTTACTGAGGAAGAGGAGAGTAATGGGCCTGAAGGAGTACAAAGGATGGGAATGGTACAGAATGCACACAAGTCCCTTTACACAGAAAAGGGTCATAAGAACATAAGAACGTGTCCGCAGAAGGGGACTGTATGATCCATCTAGTTTGCCCAGATTGCCAACTTTTGTTCTTCATCTGAGATTACTGCAGTACTTGTCCAATGCAAGCTTTAATGCAGTAACTGTTTTGGCCTCCCCAACCTCTAGTGGTAAGCTATCCAAGGGTCCACCACCCTTTCTGTAAAGCAGAACTTAAGAATGTTGGTTTAAAACTTACCGTTTGTTAGTCTGAAACTGTGTCCCTAATTCATTTGGTCTCATTTCTGTGAAAGAGGTTTTCTGCTTATACCTTATTTATGCCTTTTATGTATTTGAAGGTTTCTATCATATCCCCGTTTCTCCTTTGTTTGAGGGAGTACATTTGCATTTGCTGCAATCTAAATTCATATTGCTCCTGGTGCAGTTCCTGTACCATTTTAGTAGCTCTCCTCTGTACAACCTCCAAGCAATCTATATCCTTTTTAGTGTGTGCTTCCAGAATGTACAGAGTACTTGAGAATGTGGCATCACCAAGGACCTGTACAGAGGGAGCATGACCTCTCGATTCCTACTTGTAATGCCCCTGCCAATACATCCGAGGATGCTACTAGCTTTCTGCGCTGCCTTTACAATTGTCTACCCACCTTTAAATCATCATAAATAAGCACTGCGAGGTCCTGTTCAAGTTTTGATTCTGTTAATTGTTCACCATTGAGCATGTATGTTTTCCTTGGCTTCCTTTACCTAGGTGCATGACTTGCACTTTTGGCGTTGAATTTCAACTGCCAGTCCCTTAGACCATGCTTGAGGCTCTTAGATCTGCTTCCATTGCTACCATTCCTTCAAATCTATCTACCCTGTTGCAGAGCTTTGTGTCATCTGCATACAGGCATACCTTACCCTGCAGGCCATCAGCAAAGTTGCTGATGAATATATTGAAGAGGATTTGGCCAAGACCAGATCCTTGAGGCAACCACTGATCACCCTTCCTCACTAGACAGTGTTCCATTGACTATGACCCTCTGCATTCTATTGTGGAGCCAGCTTTGAACCCACTTGACTATTTTGTGCCCTAAGCCAGATTGCTTGAGCTTATTGACCAATCTTCTATGGGGACAGAGTCAAAAGCCTTGTTGAAACCTAGATAGACTATGTCTGCTGCCCTCCCTGGTCCACTGTTTTGGAGACTCAGTCAAAGAATTAAGTTCTACTCATTTGACATGACCATCCTGCTGTAAATCTGTGTTGTTTAGTATTTAGCTGCTCTGTTTCCATAAGGAACTTAACTGTTCTTTCCTTAAGTAGGCACTCCATAAGCTTCCCCACCACAAGTCAAGCTCACTGGCCAATAGTTTCTGGGCTCTTTCCTGCTTCCACTTCTGTGCAATGGTACCACTGTGGCCCTTTTCCAGTCCTGAGGTATTTCCTGCCTCTAGAGACTGTGTGAATAATTCTGCCAGTGGGCCTGCAATTTCCTGTGCCAGCTCCTTCAGAATTCTAGAGTGGATTTCATCTGGGCCCATTGCTTTAGTTGCTAACTAAGAAGCTCTTTTAGGACTTTGCCTCTTGTAAATGGTCCAGCATCTGCTTCTATGGTGAGTCTGCCTGTGTTCTTCATTTTGGGTCCATTGCTGTCATCTTCTTTTGTGAAGACTGAACAGAAGAAACTGTTTAGAATCTCCACTTTTCATTATCATTTCTGCCCGTTTGCCATCCTTGGTTTCTATTCTTATAATGCCTCCTTTTGTTTCCTTTTTCCCTGATGTATCTATAAAAGTTGTTACCCTTCTTCACTCCTCATGCGATTATCTCTTCTGTCTAGGCTTTGGCTGCCTTTACTGCCTTCCCTGCTTCTTTTAGCTTCATTTTGTAGACTTCCATATCTGCTTTATTGTTAGTATCCTTGTATCTCTTGAATGCTTTCCTTTTATCCTTTATTTTGTTGCTACATACTTGGCATACCATAGTGGTTTCTCCATTTTCTTGACTTAGAGATTTGCTACATTCAATGGGCAGTTATTGTGAGTAAAGCTTCCTTCAGGGCTTTCCACCTCTGTTCCCTCTGCCCCTGTTTCCTTGCTAAGTATTTGTTTTATGGAAGCCCTCATTTGAGTAAAATTGGCTTTCTTGAAATCTAGGACCTTAAGTTTGCTGTGGCTGACTTGCTGTTTACTAGTGATGGTGATCCATATGGTTCTGTGGTCACTGGTACCCAGATTGCTGCCCACACTTGTGTCAGAGATTCTTTTGCTATTTGAGAGAACAAGGTCCAGGATGGCTTCCTCTCATGTTGTTGTGGTCGCCAACTGTTCCTGAAGGAAAAGGAAGGAATAAGAGTCGATAAAGCAATGGGGCCAGATGGGGTGCACCCCAGGGTCCTAAAGGAACTAAGAGAGGTGGTGGCTGAACCTTTGGCAATCTTGTTTAGCTGATCACTGGAAACAGGGGTGGTACCCAAAGACTGGAGGACAGCAGATGTAGTCCCTTTATACAAAAGCAGGAACAAAGAGGAAGTGGGGAACTACAGACCAGTCAGCCTGACCTCGGTAGTGGGGAAGATCATGGAAGCACTACTGAAGGAGAAACTGTGGAACATCTGGTTGCCAACAGACTACAGGACCCAAGACAGCATGGTTTCACCAGGGAGGTCATGCCAGACCAGCCTCATTGAATTGTTCGACTTGGTGACAAGGGAGGTGGATCAGGGAAGGCAGTGGATGTGGCCTATCTGGACTTCAGCAAGGCCTTTGTCACTGTGCCACATAGAAAGCTATTAAATAAACTGGGAATATGGAGTGGGTAGGACAGTAGTGCTGTGGGTGGGTAATTGGTTAGGCGGCAAGACACAGAGGAGGTGGTAAATGGCTGTCACTCCACAGAGGGAAGAGTGACCAGTGAGGTACCACAGGGATTAGTGCTGGGACCAGTTCTGTTCAATGTCTTCATCAGTGACATTGCGCAGAGAACCCAACACAGAATTTCTCTTTTCACTGATGACATGAAGCTCTGTAACAGAGTGGACATGTTAGAGGTGTAGACAGAATGAGGAGGATCTGTAGAAGCTTAAAGAATGGTCAAGGGTTTGGCAGTTGAAATTCAACACAAAGAAGTGCAAGATAATCCATATGGGGCACAAAAACCATGGAACAACTTATCAGTTGGGGGTGGGGATAGAATGCACCAAGCAGGAAAGGGACCTTGGATTATCATCTCTGATGACCCTCAAGGTAGGGAAACAGCGACAAAGCAGCAGGTAAAGCAAATAGGATGCTGGGATGCATAGGCATGGGCATCACCAGCAGGAAAAGGGAAGTTATAATTCCAACTATACAAGACACTGGTGAGGCCCCACTTGGAGTACAGTGTACAGTTCTGGAGACCTTACCTATGTAAGGACATAGACAGGGTAGAGAAGGTTCAGAGGAGGGCAACAAAGATAGTATAGGATTGCATCACAAGTCCTATGAGGACAAGCTAAAGGAATTGAATATGTACTCCTGGAGGAGAGGAGGAGATAGAGGATATGATAGAGACATACAAGTACCTTACAGGAGGAGAACAGGATGCAGAATACACTATTTTCCAGCAAAAAGATGTTCCAGGACTAGAGGCATGGGATGAAGCTGGAGGAGGGTGATTCAGAGGAAAACATGTGGAAGACTCACTTCCCAGAAAGGGTGGTGGACAAGTGGAACACCCTGCCAGAGGAAGTGGTGCAGGCTGAAACAATCATGGGATTTAAGAATGCATGGGATAGACTTAAGGAAATTCTAAAAGTCAAGGGTAAGGGCAACAGACTTCCAGAAAATGTAAAGGGAACTTACAAGCTCAAATGGCTGACTGGGTGGGCCATAGGCCATTTTCTGCTGACAGTGTCTACTGTATGTATCAACCGGAACAAGGGGCTTGCAATGATGCTAAAGGGGGGAGTTTAGGAGAGATGTGTGGAAATAGTTCTTCATGCAAATAGTGGAAGATTACTGGAACAACCTGACAGAGGAGGCAGTAGGAGTAAAGATGGTGAGTAACTTCAAGCATGCCTGGGATAAGCACAGAGCCATACTAGGTAGAGGAACATGGGGAGGGAATCACACCTATGACTAAGTAGGGTCAGTGGTGATAGAATAGGCAGAGACAAGGGGTGACTGGATGGGCCTAAATATCTTTTCTGCTGACAAAATCTATGTTTTATGTAACACATTTTTCTATTCATTGACCAGAACAATCACATGTTACCTTAGAGGCTACAAACTTAACTGTTTGTAAAGAAATAACTCTCCTTGAGGATCAGCATACTGTGGCGTGTCCACCCCATAGGGGCTCCATGTTAGATGGCCACCACCAAGATCTTAAGGCTTAGGTGGGTTCCACTTCCAGCAAGGCTTTCAGCTCCTTCAGCTGCAGACAGCAGCTCCTGTCAGCTCCTTTTCTTGGAACCCAGCTCTGCAGAACTGAGCAAACAACCACACTCAATGATTCACCTGTCACCAGGGCTGAGCTCACCTTTGAAAACTCTCAGCTAATGGAGACAGAAGGGAGTCTTCAGACTGGCTGAAATTAACCCTTGAGGTCTGTGAACCTACTGATTGGCCAGTGCCAATCGGCAGTTGATTATTATGAATCACTCAAGCTAAACTCAAGTGATTTGTACTAAAATAATAGGGCTCAGAGGAAGTCTCTTATAAGAGACTTCTCTCATGAGATTAGGACAGACAGAGCCACTCATCTTTGCTTTTTGGTCCTCTTGCCCAAATCTCATGCTCAGAATCTCTTTATACCATAAAAGACATCCATCGAGGCCCCATTTCTTCACTGTGGGTGGTTTTATCTAATGCTTTTGGACAACAGTGATTACACTTTGTTCACTGTACACTCAGAATAACTGAGAGGAACAGATCAGCTTTAGAAGACAGTGTTCATTCTGTAAGCTGCAATTTGCAAGACCAATCAGATTTCTGGTTTCCACTCAGCATTAGAGTAATTCATATTAATTACCCCAGAATATACACTGGTTTTCTCATTGCTCATCACAAAGTTTATTGGCATCACACAAACTAGTGAGAAAATAATGTGACCTACTGGAAATTGAACCTAGGCCTCTGGAATATCGTCCGAGTGTGTGTTACAAATTGAATATCTATCCTCAGATTTGAGTGCTGTCATTAAATAATTCCAGATACTGTTTCTATAGATGCTTTCAGCTAGATTTCGGGCTACATAATTTCTAAGACAGTACCTACAGCAATAGATGGCAATTCTTTATACTGTACTTACAATTCACCCTATTTATTTTCCTAAAAGAGTCTTTACAAGGAGAGAACCATCTTTAAGTAAAGATTACCATAATCCTTGCCACATCCAGATCAACATTCTTTTTCATTGCTCCATATTCCTGTTCACTTAGGAAGACACATGGAAGAAAACAAATAATTTTAAAAGACAGTGAAATAGATTAATGTCATGGAGGATGCTTCCTCTCTGAATCATGGAAGGAGGTGCTGGGTAGTAAATATCTAATTTCATTTATTTACTTTTTCACTCGTATCATAGAAGCTTGATTTCTGTAGAAGAAAGGCTACACAATAGTCTAATATTTCATCTCATAAATATGTGATTACTTGTTCTTAAAATGTTCAGTATGGATGACCACTCACTGTTCCTGCATCTATGAACAGTGGGAGGCCATAATTTTTGGCAAAGAAAGTAGCGTGCTATGGAGCAGGGCTCAGGGCAGTGCAGGTAGAGGGTGTAATCATGCTTTTAAACACCTGCTGGGAATAAATTGATGAATGAGGAAGAATATAGGGATACAATGACAGAGAGAGAGCGAGGCAAGAACATTGAGGTTAGAGCTAATCGCTATAGAAAGGACGATGATAAATGAGCAGACATGTAGCCTTCTAGTGCTGGTTGCTATCTGTGACAGAATAAGACCTGAGGAGAATTTAGTTCTCTGTCAGTTTGTAAATATGCCTTCAGAGTTCTCCTTGTTGTAATGGTTTGTCCTACAGTGAGCACAGTTTGTGGAAATTATTTTGCCTTTTGCATTTACAGCCTAGCAACTGCACATACAAATCTAAATTCATGCACTAACATGTTTTTTTTATCAAAGAAGGACTCTCATAGCTTCAGTTGGACTTAATGTTTTCCAAGGTACTGCAGTACTATGAATTTTTCTTACACACTTCCCCATTCTTCTGTTTTCCTTCTGGACAATCAGTTGTCTTATTTACTGCATGGCATTATTGCCTTTAATATTGTCCTACTACTTAAGTTCTACTGCATGTACAGTATGTGTAGGGATATGTTTTGTGTACTACAGTAGCAACTCTTCAATGTACACCACAATCAAGTACTATTGCTAAAAGCGCGGCAGATGTTAGCCTTTCTGGACCGTTTTGTCTTGAGTTACTAGAGCAGTTTACTTGCAAATCTTCTCCAACAGGTGTGTACAGTTAAGCTTGGTACTGTATATTCAGGCTTGCATGGACAAAAAGTAGTGTGGCCAGTAGTTATCAACTGTGAAGCAGATGATCATAGGTTCAAATCTCTCTGATAATCACAGGTTCAAATCTCTCCAGTCAGTAGCTCACTGTATAATCACTTACGCTCCATGCTTAGTCTTCCATTTTACAAAATTGTGCAAAAGTAGGACCCACTGAAATCTAGATTTTTGGTTGGCTATCATTGATGAATAAATTGTAAAGGGTAACACTTGCATAGCATATTCCATCCTTCTGTGAGCTTCTTTTCAGTACTTAACAATGGTATTTTTGTTGTTACTGTGGTTGAATATTTTGATTCAGTAGTTCTAGAAGAAGCATAGAAGAGTACAACATACCACCCACCTGATTTGATGTGTTTGACATGATTTTGATAGGAATACAAGTGAACCCATTGGGTGTTAATATCAGTGCATTGTGTTTGAATTATTCCTCCACATGGGACACGCTAGATGATCTCAAGGGGTAAATAATTGCCCTGTCCCTAATACCATGTAGTACATGGCTTTTAACATCCACATGCCGTGCAAAAGAGACACTTCATGGATCATTAAGGTTCTGATATAAGAGGTTTTGAAACAGTTTCAAAACTGATAATTACTTTAAAGTCCTTGGTTTGGACTCTTCTATTGAGATGAACAGTGTCCAAATACAAGAGGCCCTTTCCATTCATTTCTCTCACGAAATTAGCTTTGTATAAGCTTATTACATTCTTATCTTTCTGAGCATGATTACATTTGTATTAATTTGCAAGGAAATCCATTTTATTATCCAAGGCTAATGGAGATGCAAGCATTTCTTGTACTTTTCTTAAGGAATTTCTGATCAATTTAATTTAAAGAAGCATGGGCTTTAACTCTGTTGCAAATCCCTTTACTGTAGTAGCTTTCAGAATTTTTTGCTTACATTCTCATAGCCGCATACGAAGATGATGTAAACTGAGAACAATATTTTGAACTAGGATATGTTGTTGGAACCCACAGTTAAAAAGTTTCTGAAAAAGATCCCTTATAAAGGAAAATAAGCATGATGAAAGTACAACAAACCTCTTCTTTACTTTCTCAAGACAGGAATTTGAGACAGTAAGTGAATGAATATACAATTCTTGGTTTGTCTAAAATGTTAGTCTCAGGGTTTGGTATTGTTTAGACTTGTAACCAAATTAATGTATATATACTGTGTGTGTGTGTGTGTGTGTGTGTGTGTGTGTAAAAACAATGATATATTGCTTTATCAATTCAAAAAGTTTTATTGACACAATTCAGTGTATATTTCAATGGACCTACACAACCAGATTAGGGTTATGCTTGTGCAACTGTGATAACTGTTTGGCTGTTCTCACTCTATTCCATGGGAATTATCACCTGTAGGGGTACCAAAGGCAAGAAACCCTCAAAGGTGTTCCACCCCTAGAGGTGCTGCAGGAAGATTCCCTTGGTTAAAGGCACCTTAGGAAGGAGCCCCAACAGAACCGAGGTGTGCTGCTGGAGGAGGAGGAGGGAGGATGGTGGGGCTAAGAGAAAATGCTTCAGAGAGAGAGGCTGGGAGGAACTGCTTATATAGCTCATTAATGGAGTGTGGTCAATTGCTTGCCCCATTGAACTACAGGCATAGACTTCCAATTCAAGTACCATACTTTCCTAGTGACTCATTGTTGCACTTCTCAAGGTCAGTTGTCATTTGCAGTCAGAGCCCCCTACGTGGTTTAACTTGCTTCATTGTGATGTTGTAAACACAACACACTATGCCCTTCAGCGTAAACTACAACATCTCCTTGTGGTTAGTGCTGCCTGTGGCTGCTTCAATTAATTTTGGTGAAGGCCTGCTCCCCTCAGCCTGCATTTTTGCCTCCTTTCCTCTAATTACTTTCTACCCACACCATATCTCCTACATCCACCTCTCATTTTCTTATACCTTATATTACACCATCCTACTATTTTCAACCCACTTCCCCATTCCCTGTTCCACTCCCAATCTCATCCCATTCTGCACTTTTACTACTCTGTTTTCCCTTCCTCTAACACCCAAACTCCCCATCCCCTTCCTTTCCCTCTCCCTCAGTCTCTACTCAATCCCTCTCACACCTAAGTCCCACTAGCCAATCTCTCTCTCTCTCTCCTCCAGCCTGACAATGCCTCTGGGCTGCACTGCTCTAATGTACAGTAAAGACAGATTGTTCTAGTACCAGCAAGTCTCTGTCCTAATTCTAGTTGATTAGTCACTAGAAAAGGCATACATTGTACAATGCCTGTTCCATTTTGTTTGTATTAATTTTAATTTTTGCCTGTCTCCTGTAATTATGTTCACATGTCCTTCTGTCATAATTTGTAGAGTAACTTGTCTATGTACTATGACATGGAACCTATGTAAAAGAGCTCCTAGCTCAAAGGTGTTAATACAAGATTTAAATAAAATAAAAAAGTTCAGCAAAGGCAGAAGGAGGAGAGAATAACTGCTGAGGTGCTGCTTGACTTACTGACTACCCCAAATCAAGCAAACCAAAAGCAGTCATAGAAGAATGCATTGAAGGTGCCTATGCTAGTAAATTAATATTACAGGCAAAGGAGATTTCGTTTAATCACCCTCCACAGCTAGTCATAAATACTACATCAGGAGCCGCCATCAGAATGGCTAAAGCTAAGCCCAGAGTGAGGACATTCCCACTATGGGCCAAATGAGAAGGACTCCATCCTTGGTTTCACATACTCAAGATGCGGACTTCAGTGCAGAACGAGACTGTTGGCTGCAGGGGCCAGAGCCAAAGAAGGTAATGGTCATGGTTCACAAGCCTCTGATTTATGAAGGAGAGAATAGGGATAACTATGAAGTGCTAATATGAGGGACTGGCAAAGCCAGCAGCTGTCGGGTAGGTATAGGTATATGGCTGATTGTCTGAGATGATCTGAATGATATCATGGACTGATATGAATGGTTGATAACATTGATGGATGAGAGGTTCATGATGGAAGGAAGGTTGTAAATGATTTAGTGATACAAGCAATGTCAGTGAAAGCAAGCCAACCAAATCCATTATGGAGCCAAATTAATGGAGACATAAATACTCTGAGGATTTTAGTGATGAAGACAATATTCCAACAGAGGCATTTCAACCACATGGGGCCACGACTCTCCACCACAACCCCCAGTCCCCCACCATAGGAAAAACAAAGAAGCCACAGTAAAGTGCTGTGACCGCATGCAGATTTTAAAACTAGTTTACAGCGACAGCTGTAGCTGAAACCAACCTCAGAGTATAGGAAGTGTAAGGAATGCAATGTTCTGAAACCAACAGCAATTGCTTGGTATAATTGCCGATAAGCAGATTTGAAGCCCATGGAGTGTATACAGAGATGCAGAAGACTCTTGTTTGAAACCCATCAAGTCAGTGACATAGAAGGTAGATTTGTAGGCAGTGAGAGGATGTGATGACAGTGGTTGAAGCAATGAGATTGGAATGCCAGTGACTGAGATTTAGCATAACTGAACTGATGAGGTTTAGCAGATGATTGCTATGGTTTCTTCAGGAATAGTGAACTGAATGAAAGGCATGATATCGTAAATGCCTTTAAGGCAGAGTAAGTGCATTGTAAGGCAGTAAAACAAGTAGTAGTTGCTACCTAGGCAGCAGAGCCATGAACCAGGTGTAATCAATTAAGTGAAGCAGGAGGCAGCAAACTGCAGAGTGAGCTGTTGTATGAAACATACAATAAAAGTGCAGGAATATTGAGGTTTGGTAGGAGCCAGGAATGCAGGCAGATGAACACAGAACAAACAAAGGACAACAAGATATTAGGAAAACTAAAAACCCAAGAAATGCAAGAGAAAACACAGACACAGGAGAACAGAAAAGCAAGCACACAAGGAAGCACACAGCACAGCTGGGGTACAATAATACAAACCAGAAGCAGGAGAACATAAACAACAGGAGTCCAGCACAAGTGAAGCAAAGTCCAAGGATGGCAACATGGAGGCAAGGCCCCTGAAGGCTCCGGGAAAAGACAGACCATCAGAATCTCCGGCTGCAAAGAAAAAGTGCTTCAGAGAGAGGCTGGGAACTTGCTTATATAGCTCAGGAAGGGGATGTGGCTGGTTGCCTTCCCCATAGAGCTACAGTCATAGCCTTCAATTCATTTCACATACAGTATTTTCAGCATTTAATACTTCCTTGCTCCTTATTACTATGGAACTGTGCTTGAAACTGGTGGCTTTATTTGTTGTTACTTTATGTCTACACATAACATCCTAATCCTCTGCATATGATATCATAATTATTTCCTGAAAACATATTTTGACATTATAAAGGAGGAGTATGAAGTTGCGTGGATAGAAAAAGCAAGAGTGGCTGAAGTTCAAGGGACAAGGATCCAGTTTAACTACAGCAATTCCTAGAAATAAAGAATGGATGGAAGACAAATACTGGAAATATATTTCATTTGTGCAGAATTGTTTCTAAATAGCATACTTTCCAATGTTTTCTAGTGGTATTGGGATAATTAAAGCAGAAGTATTTGTTAGCAGAAAAACTGTCCTTATAATGGCCGCTATGCACTAATGGGTGGGAAGTATGTGCCAGATGCACGTACCTTGACCACGTAGCTCTGCACCAGTGGACAGTGTGCACTAACTGTATTCACAAACAGATGCCACCTGTCCACAGCTCTGCCCTCCCCGGCATGCAGGACCATGCAGGGTGGCCAGAGGTGGAGTAACAGACCCATGCAAGCATCTAATTGGATGCCCATATCTGGTTCAGAAGTGGATCCCTTGTGTGGGATGGCACAGGTCTGGGTGTGTGAATAGCACCTGCAGGCACCTGGACCCATGCGGCTGTGCCACTCTGTCCAGCGGGCCACCCCTGCACAGTACCCACCCGAGGCCTGGTGTCCCCACTAGCAGCAATTCTGCTCCCCTAGAAGACTGAGGAACACCCCTCACACAGACAGAAAAGCCCCAACCCCGACAGATGCCAGATGCAACACCCCTCAACACAAACACACACCAAGAGGACCCCATCCACAGCAGTAGCCACCCAGTGCATGACACTGCACCGTCCACTGACCCCATGCCAGAGTCCCACTCTCTAGTCCCAAACCAGTAACCTGCACAGACAGTGGTGGTCAGTGGTCCCTCTACCCATGACACCAGCAGTACCTGCCCACACATACCAACCCCGGTACTCTGGCACATACATTGGTGGATAGTGGTCCCCCCACCCCCATGGCACCAAAAACTCCCCCACCCCTGCATGCTGGTACCACAGCTATTGTTGGCAAGTGCACAGCCCCTCCACACACCCTTGGCCACCCATTGGTACAACTGGACGAGGGAGCATGCAGCCTATTTATATTCAGTGCGCCCTGGCATCAGTTGTATGGTGGTGGCTGAGGAGATGTGGAGGCTGCGACACTCACTGTCAATAACTGCAGCACCAGCATGCAGGTACGGGGTGAGGGGTGTTGCCAGTGCGTGGGAGTTGGTGGACCACTGTCCACCAATGAATATGCCAGGATAGCAGGGTTGGGGTCAGGTATGTGTGGGCATGCACCTCTGTATGTAGAGGGGTCTTTCACAACACTGGGAGGAAGCTGCCACATGGACGGGTGGGTGCTGTTCATGATATGGGGATGGGGCTGACATGCTGTGGGGGGCTTCACACATGTTACTGAGCCTGAGGGTACTCCATGGGTGCACAGGCCTGGCCATGTATCGTGGTTATGGCAGGGTCCCCGGTGTATCCGCTTGGCCCTACACCCCTGCAGGATGCAATACATGCCTTGTGAATGGTGCATAGTGCTGACATCCCCCACACCTGCTGTCCACACTGCCGGGAAGCGGGTGCATAATTGTCTTCTGCCCCATTAGTGAATGCTGCGTAGACCCTGCTCCATGGCTTTCATGCATAAGGATGCCTAAGCTCGGTTACCGTGGTGCGTAAGCATTGTATATAAGGGCCCATTGTTTTTGTTGTAGCAATAATATATTTCTGGCAAAAGCATCTGTAAATCAGTATTTCTTTTCATTGAAGACAGACAGATCATTTATTTAAAATGCCCTTTTAAGAACCAAGGCACTGCACATAAAACATAATAAATTAAATATAGGAAAATTAATAAATAAAAAAGAATAATACCACAAAATTACAAGCCAAGCCAATGAGAATGTCCATGGCTATTTTAGTCTCCTAAAACTTTGACTGAACAAAGCAAAGCAAAGCAATCTTTATTTCTATAATGCCTTTCTTAGAACCAAGGCACTTCACAAACAACAATAAAAGCACATCAATAAATAAAATATATAACTATAAATTAATTAAAATCATCTGGGAATGCTTTTTGAAAGAGGTAGGTTTTAAACTCTGATTTAAACCTCTCGAACAGCTATGTCTTAAGTCTACTTTTAAATTGATGAAAGATGAGGAGGCATGAATGTCCGGATTAAACCATTCCATAATAATGGGGCTGCTACAGAGAATAATCTGTCCCTAGTCAATTTTAACCTTGATTTTGGTGTACCCAACTGCGGTATGAAAGGATCATAACTCCCAGACATCGAGGGTAGGTTACAAGAATCTCACAAAGATACTGTGGTGAGGGGTTTCAGTCTATGTAGGGCCTTAAAAGTAAGTAGAAGAATCTTAAAGTCTTGTATTTTGCTCCTGAACTGTGATATGGGATTCTGAAGTTTTAAAAGTCACTGCTGTCTGCTATGCCTTCTAGGATAAATTAAACATTGCAATGTGGTGCTCAGCTGTTTGTCATCAGTGCTAGAACCCTCATAATACATCCACAGAATTTACATACTTAGTTTTTGTTGACAGGAAAGGAAGTGCTAGACAATACTGCTTATTTTCAGCCTCATCCCAGGGTGAATGTAAGGGGTTCAGATGCATACTGTTGAAACTGAATCAGATTAAGCTGTTGGTAGTATTTTAGTGAAAGATGGAAATTTGGCGGACACCAGGGAAAAGTCCACTATTATTTTCAAGAAGTGCCATGGGGTCTTTAATGTCCACCAGAACAACCACATGGAAAATCAGTTTAATGACTCCTTCCAAGGAGGGTACACCACAACAGAACAGTATCCCTTAGTACTGCACTTGTGTGCCAGCATTTATAGTATAAGCCCAATCTTGAGTGGGACTGGAACCCATGACCTTCTGGCCCAAAGTCAGTTGCACTACCAACTAAGCCACACTGGACAAGAATACAGTATGTAAAATAAAGCAGCAAACTTGAGGGAAGGAATTTTAGCAATTGCTAGTGACAGCCATTTTCACAGTCTGACGTGGAACCATTAGTAAAACAGCCAAGGCTCAAAGGTATTTGTAATCCTAGACTTAATAAATAAAACTTTAATAAACATTTAATTATGAGTCATTAATTATTAATTATACAATGGTGTGTGAAAATCCTGTAACCTCATTTCTCAAAACATGTCACATGACAGTGAGTAAATCCTGCATTACCCACGGCTGAGGAGATGCATTTATAAAACAACATAATTAAAACATTTTAACATGGGTCCATTGTATAATGGCAATAAGCTACTCAGAGTGTAAGTTATTGGGTATTTACCCACTTCTTGTGTGGTTAAGTCACTCGGCTGCATCTCGTAACATACTACAAAAAGTGTGGGTAAACCCTCAATAACCCACACTGTTGTATTATTGCTTAAATTATTAATAAAGCTGTTTTAAAACATTTGCAAGAAAAAATATACTAATGATTAATCTAGTTAGGTCAGAAATAGTTTAATGCTAAAATAATATACAATCAAATTTTTGCCAACTAAAATGCTGCTGCTTAAGATTGCAATTTTTAACATCTACCAGTTGGCACATTCTTTTAGTTTTGTGGAACTTATGGCTTAGCACTGGTAAAGAAACATTCTGAAAAGTTTAAGGAAGGTTCCATTTCAAAACAGGACTCAGTTTTCTATAACTCTGCATGTGAATTCTCCAGTCAGTAAGATGAATCATAACTCTACTAATTAAGCCCAGAACTGAGTCTGGGCACTTGTACCTGATTGCACACTTTTCACATTTCTTTTTTATATATTCTGAAGCTCCCAGTGGAATATGCTGCAGGAATGGGTGACAATGAGTCATCCATACATTCCACTGGCTTCAGGGATTGTGTTATAGAAAATATGGTCCCTATTATAAAGGGAGCCCTCTGTTAATGTTTGTATTCTTTCTGAAGGTAAAGATCATACTGAACATATGGATTTGACTGGAAAGCCCCAGTTTTGGTGTTACTGAAGCACTTTATTGCAAGATGACTCCATTCATGCTAAAATCGGATGACTAGAATTTTCAGATGCCACTAGAAATGACCCAGGTCACTAACTGGTCTTACAGACAGGGCTCTGAGGTGAACAGGAGCATCGGCTGCTAACTACTTTTCTAAGCGAGTGCTAAGTCCACGAATGAGGTGGTATTTTATGAGCGTTTTTATCTACTAATTTTACTTATTTTTGCACTTGTAAGGAGAGCCATAGAAACAGAAATACCTCAGGATATTCTTCCAGTTCTGCGATATTTAGCTTAGCACCCCAATTGAGCTGGGTGAGCTTGAGTGGGTGAGTCGTCACATCTGAGCATGGACACACATACAGAGACATGCACATCATAGTGCATGTCAAGCGGTACTGTAGAGACAAGGCCAGGTAGTTTGCCACTGTGAAATCCCTGTGTATGTGTGCTAAAACAGATCTAATAAGGACACTAGGATTATAGTAGGGTCTCACCACTTGTTAGTCACTGTCATAACCGATCACTCTGTTTAATCATTATACCAGTTGGGACACCCAAGGTCCACATTATTACCGTTAAGTACTGCTTTGTGTAAACAATTTAGTAATACTAATTGTGACTCTTAAATTGGTTTACAACTGCATCTACGATCTGAAAATTTGATGTAAGGGATAAGTGACAAAGGTAAAGAGGGACAACTAGCACTTAATGCAACTATATGATTGTATTACCAAAGGGAATCCATACATTCTAAGTCATTATGCTAGGCCTCATTGTTTATCTTAAGTGGAAGAACAGGAAATAGTACCTATGCAGTTATTATAGTTTCAACAATACTTATCTGTACGACTGATCTCTAACCATTCTAATAAGCAAAGGTATCCAGTCCTTAAAAATAAAATCCCCATATTTTCTCCTTATTGGAAATTGTCTAGTGTAGAAATTACAAATGGACATCAATCCAGATGTAACCCTGAGTACAGGAAGTCGTATTAACAAGTATCATCTGCAACAAATTCAGTCTCTTCAGATTCCAGTTATGATGGGTTCAAATGCAGTCAGTGCCTTGAAATTGCATCCCTTAAACAATCAGTATTGAAGCTGTAGCAAGAAAAAAGCAATCTTACTAAACAATTGACAACTATTAAGGGGAGACAAATATAACAGGAATGTGAACACTGTAGGAACACTGTAAATAATCCTGATGATCCTGCAACAAAATGGTCTAGGAATCTGATAGTGATGATGATTTGGACTGGACACTATTACCAGTCTGAAGTAAATAAAAAAGGAAGAAGGGCCATGGACTTTGAGTTGACTCTTTCAAATTCCTTCTCATCTCTCATGGAGTCTCACAGGAGGAGATTAATGACACTATGGAAAAAGTCAGTACAAGGTGTAATGACCTAGTCAGTGACAAGCCTATTGGGATACCTGCTAATGACCCTGCTCCCAAGACAAACTCATCAATTAGCAACCCAGATGTGACTGCATAGAAACATAGAAGTTGATTGCAGATAAGGACCTAAGGCCCATCCAGTCTGCCCATTTCTTTTCTACCTTATAAATGTGCCTTCGGCCTTTGCTCTGTCAGTGGCCTTTCTATTCATAGTCATTTGTATTGCTCCTTATGCCTATCCCATGCCTGTTTGAAGCCCTGCACTGTATTCATAGCCACCACTTCTTGTGGTAAGCCATTCCATGCATCCACCACCCTTTCTGTGAAAAGAATTTCCTCACATTCCCCTTAATCGGCCTCCTCTAATCTCATGCTGTGTCCTCTTGTCCTGCTATTTTTCTTATATTTAAACATGTTAGACTCTTTCACCTTGTTTATGCCCTTAAGGTGTTTGAATGCCTCGATCATATCACCTCTCTCCCTCCTTTGCTCAAGGGTATACATATTGAGCTCCGTTAATCTGTCCTCATATGTCTTCTGATGCAGTCCCTGCACCATTTTGGTTGCCTTCTCTGGACTGCCTCAATTTGGTTAATATCCTTGTGAAGGTGTGGCCTCCATACTGCACGCGGTACTCCAGATGGGGCCTAACCAGTGTCTTCTGAAAGTTATTACCTCCCTTCGACTTGTGATACCCCTACTAATACACCCTAACACCCCTAGCCTTACCTACTGCTTTAGGGGTCTGCTTGGATGATTTTAGGTCATCAGTGATGATGATGCCCAAGTCTCTTTCTTCCTTTGTGACTGCTAGCAACTCCCTCCCAGCCTATAGGTGGCTTCAGGTTTCTCTTCCCTATGTGCATGATTTTGCACTTCTTTGTATTAAATCCCAGTTGCCACTCTTCTGACCATTCTGCTAGTTTATCCAGATCTCTTCTCATTCTGCCCACCCCATCTGGATCATCTACTCTGTTGCAGATCTTGGTGTCATCTGCAAACAGACAAGCCTTACCCTCTAGTCCATCTGCAAGGTCACTAATGAAGATGTTGAAGAGGACTGGCCCCAGGACTGATCCCTGAGGTACCCCACTTGTGACTTGCATCTCTTCTGACTGTATACCATTTACCACCTCTCTGTTTTCTGCCCGTCAACCAGTTTGCCACCCAGTTGACCAACTTCTGACCCACCCCAAGCCTACCCAGCTTATTTATCAATCTTCTATGTGGAACAGTGTCGAAAGCTTTGCTGAAGTCAAGGTAGGCGACATCAACTGCTCCCCCTTGGTCCACCACTCTGGTTACCCAGTCAAAGAAATCTATGAGATTAGTTTGACAGGACCTTCCTTTGTAAACCCATGCTGTCTTGGATCCTGTGCCCCTATGGATTCCAGGTGTTGCACTATCCTTTCCTTAAGGAGTGCCTCCATAATCTTGCCCACTACTGAGGTAAGACTGACTGGTCTGTAGTTCCCGCCTCCTCCCTGCTACCACTCTTGTGGAGCGGGATCACATGAAACCCTTCTCCAGTCTTCTGGGACCTCTCCTGTGCTCAGAGACTCACTAAACAATTCTGCTAATGGCTCTGCTAGTTCCTCCTTTAGCTCCTTAAGTACCCTGGGATGTATGCCATCAGGTCCCATTGCCTTATCCACCCTGAGCTTAGCAAGCTCTTGTAGGACCCTTTCTTTTGTGAAGGGAGTAGTGCTCACCTCCCTCCCGCTGTGTCCATGATGCTGAGCTGTGGGCCCTGCCTGCCTTCTCTTCAGTAAATACTGAGCAAAAGTATCTATTTAGGATAGATGTCTTTACAGGGTCTTCCTCCTCACATGCTCCCTTTTCTCCATTAAGCTTAGCAATACCCCTCTGGACTTTCTCCTTTCACTAATGTATCTATAGAAAGTCTTGTCACCTTCTTTTGACTATGCCTAGCCCAGACAATTTGGGCATTGACAATGGAAAAGAAAACCTTAGTGATGATAGTGCCAATATCCCAGTGCAAAATAATACTCCCATAGCAACAGCAGACCAACCTCGTTGCAACACTCCCCACCGCCTCATGATACCAATATAGACATGGAATGCTCAATGGACAAAAAACAGGTTTTTGTGCTTGGAGATTCAATTATCAAATACATTGATGGTCCTCTCTGTAATCCTGATAAGGAATCCTGTACCTGCTCCAGCTTCAGAGGGCAAAATTAAAGACATTGAGCTTATGTCTCATAACATTCTCAAGAATGGAGGTCATAAGCCCCTGGTCATAATTCATGCTGGTACTAATGGTGTGGGCAGTTCTTCAGTGGAGAATATTCAGAAGGACTACATTTCACTGGTAGAACATGTTACAAAACATGGCTTGTGATATCTGTTTATCAGAGATCCTTCCAGTCCCTAAGGCAAATAATACAAGGCGGGCTAAGCTCAAAACAGTAAACAAATGGTTGAGAAAATGGAGCTTAAGGAACAAAATTTAACTGTATCACACTGGGAAAGGTTTAATCACAACTTGAGCCTTTTCAGATGGGACAGTCTGCACTTAAGCAGGAGGGAAGTTTGCTATTGGGAAGGACCATAACAAGCTATATTGACAAATATTTAAAGTAGCTAAGTGGGGCAACAGGGCACCAGACACAACATTTACACTAGTAATATTAACAGTGGCTACAAATTCCTAGTTACCAATGCTAGAAGCCTAAATAGAGTAAAATGAGTGAACTCACTACAATTGTACTGAGAGAGCAAACTGACATCATAGCAGTAAATGACACATGGTGGGATGCAGTATCTACTTGGTATAACAAAATCCTCCTTCACACTGTGTAACAAAATAGAATAGATGAGAGAAGGCAGTGGTGTCTGTTTATACATAAAGGATTGCAAAGGAAGTTAGTTAGGTGGGTACCCTTTGTAAGTTAGTTCCTCAAGGTTCATATTTGGGGCTGGTAATATGGATAACTTCAACTGGATCATAGAATTTTAAACAAGCCAGCCACACCATAATGTTCATAAAACTGTAGTTTTATTTGTATTTCTTTAAAACAACAATCCCTGATGTTGCCCAATGTTTGGTAAACTTTGGGCTTCTTTAGAGCAAGGATCTATAAAAATATATAACAATATTTTAATATTTACCATTTTATGATAATAAACATCATTACTTTTTATTTAAAGGTATGGTATACCAATCATCTGTTAACCTTAGCAGTGTTAAATTTTAAACAACTACATTTCTTCTAAACTTAGATAAAATGAAAATAAAATATAGAGAGCTTCTTTACATCTGGAGCAATTTTGAATTCAAGAGAGTCATCTGTCTTTCCAGTTTTGTAGCAAAAAGGATAGTTACTATTGTAACTATTGTTAGTAGATTCCTTATACATTTGTGATAAATATTAGCTACCTTGTGTTCTCACTCAAGTATTTGTTCACTTCAATTTGTTTTAATATGAATGTTATTTCTTCATATTTGTTAATATAATAGTAGGCACAATAAATTCATATATTTATAATGTTCATAATGTTGTTTTTCTGACTTTTCATTTCTTATTTTCATTCATTATACTTGAACAATTTAATGATAAGTATTACAATGTTTCCTGTTAATTCAAAGGCTCTGCCACAATATATTTACTCTGGTTACTGCACTACTTTTTACTATGCAATTCCTGTATTTTAAACATTGTTACTAGCTGTGTAGAAGCTGAAAGTTAATGCACTATTCTGTTACATATCACTACAACACAATGTTAGCCACCTTGTAAATCGTAGCAATCGATTACAATAGCCTATTTAAAAAAATTAAAACATTCCTGTGAGTCCTAATGACATTACCAGATCACACTTATATTTACTTTCATTATACATTTATCATTCTAACAGTATGTTCTCTTAATTGCTATCACATGGGAAACACCATCTTGTTTATATGTTCTCACTACTCCTTGGTGATCAATTTTGACTGAAACAGTTTTTTGCTGCTGCTATTTCAGTTCAGTATTTGTTATAAGATAGTGCGCTTACTTTCTAGTGTTTTTATTTCAGTTTTCTGCTTTCAATCCATCATATTTATCCAGGCTTGTGGGGTTGATATAGAAAATTGCCCTTGTCTGGGGAATGGTTGTTTCTTTTGTTTGTATCAGCTTAAGCTGAGGAGACATAGCATTGCAATTTCAAACAAAACTGTACTTTTAAGACTGATGAACAGTTTGGTCATTTGCTCCTATGTTGCTTTGCAGTATATTGTTACATTTGAGTTTCTACCTTCTCTTGTGCCGTTCAGCTTGTGTTGCAGTTTCACATGCTTCTTTAGCTACCTGTAGATAGTCACAAGATGATGTGCTGTATTTATGTGGCTCTATAGAAAGTGTCAATCAGCCCTAGCCATGTTTCCAAACTGCCTCCAACTATGATGTAGGCAGGGTGGGGTGTCCCCTGTGATTAGAATGTTGTTAGTTGCTGTGCTACTAGATGGAAGCATGGAAAACAAAGCCAAGTGGGCAGCTATGACTCGTTAACCGTGTAATTCCCTCTTTGTTTTACTATATCTTAGAAAAGCAATGACTGATTCCTGCGATTATTGTACATGCTTGATATTTGTTAGTTTTTGCTGTCTGCTATGGATTTGTTATATCTTAGTAGGTCAATGGTAATGTAGAGGTTTGTTTTTTGTGGGGGCATCAAAGGAGGATATTGTGGCTAGGGAGTTGCCCCTGATGGGCTGTGGATGCTAAGCAGAGTACAATGCAACAAATCCTCTTAATTCAGGTTCATCATTGTACATGTAGTCAAAACAGGCTAATCATTTGTAACCTTTAATGAACCATTTTTGTTTAATTCATATTCTAGACTACTATTCTATGTCATTTCAGAGTCAGAAACTCAGAACCTGCTGCACTACCAACACAGAATAATTGTCCTCATCATTCATACCCAGTCTATCTTCTGTTGCATTTAAGGTGAATATCCAGAACATTTTCCTCTTTTCCAGGGCTTTGTTCCAGCCTCCACCTCTGTATGGTTTTCTACTATCTCTATGCCCCAGAACTTCAAAGATGCTGCTGTATGATTTATATCAGCAAAATGTATTGCTAGTGTACTATTTTCTGACTTAGTTCTAATTCTGCTTTTGTGTTCAGTAATTCTATTTTCAGTAGACATGTGGTCTTACCACATAATCTTTTGAGCAGGGCAGGTTAAGACATACACCACATGGTGTGAGTCACACGTTATGTGAGAGTTTATTTTATATATTGCATTACCATTTGGGTGGGATATTTCTTTTTTTTTAAGTGTTGCTGCAGTGGGCACATCTGCCACATGGTACAATTCCCTTTTTCCAAGGGTCCCAGAAGTAACTGTTCACCAGGTCTTTTGTTTAATGGTTTCATTTCTGAATTAACCAGTCTGTCTTTTATTGTTCTTGCCTTTTAGAATTTAGAAATTAGAACTAAGTCAGAAAATAATCCAGTAGCAATACATTTTGTTGATGCAAATAATAGAGCAGCATCTTTGAAGTTCTAGGGCATACAGATAGTAGTAAATGCATACACAGGTGGAGACTGGAACAAAGCCCTGGAAAAGATGAAAATGTTCTGGATATTCACCTTAAATGCAACAGAAGATAGACTGGGTATGAATGACGAGACAAAAAGAAAGCAGCAAAGAGCTGTTCATATTGAACTAAGTGCTGTGTAGCATTTTAAGTGCTTGTGTGAACCACTAACTTGAATATTTTTATTTTGTTCATTTAAGCTGTCACTGGAGCACTGCATAAGCCAGGAAGCAGGAAGAGGAGCTTTGTAGTCCATGTCAGGGTTCTGAGGACTACAAACCTCATAAATTTTGATTAAGTCCCAGGTTCCTAGTTCAGGGTGTTAGAAGGGTATTCTAAAAGGCTAAAATCATTTATAAATGAGGAATTTATTAATTTTAAAAGATCTTGTACAAGTGTGGGTCCCGTGACCTTTGTAGCACTTCGGGTTAAGGGAGGCTATTTTATCATGCCCTGTGGTGGTAGAGTGACGAGCACATAATCGCACATGAGGAAGCGAGGCTCAAAAGGCGCACTTGTCAGCATATCAGGCATGAGAAGGTGGAAGTATTACAGTTTAGAAGGAGAGGTTGAATCAGGACTAAATCGGGTAATAAAAGCGACATAACTGTTTATGAAAGATAACAGATCTGTTTATCCTGTAGTTGGATAAGGTGTCTGGGATTAGATAAGTAGTAGCGGTAGTTAGCTGTCATTTAGCTAGGACAGATTTGAGAGTTTGTATAGCAAGTCTAAGTGAATAACTTACTTATCAGCAGTAGTAATATAACTTCTAAATTATAGTCGGTTTAGACAACAAGGAAAGAAATGAATTTCAATGAGGGTATAGTTACCCTATCTACAGGAAATAGCTATGACCTGTATTTTGTGTCAAAACTTTTGTTTGGGAACCAGTATAGGGTGTGAGGGTCTAAAATGCACTCAGTGTATTCAGAATTTAGAGTTAAAATAAAATAGAAATTCTGGAGCAAAGAATTGTGAATTTAAGTAAACAAAATGAGATCTTATATTTTAAATTAAATGAGATTAAGAAATCCCAGACTACTGTCTCTGTAAATCAAAACATCACAAAGGAAGGTTCCTTGAAGAGGGCAAGAGAGGAAAGTGGAGACAGTAGTGATGACTGGAGTTCAGTAATTAATAACAGAAAAGCAAAGAAGGGAGGAGGGCAATGGAATTTCAAATCCTGTGGAAAATAGTTATCAGATCTTAGGAGATAAATCAATACATGATGGAGTAATTAACGAGAATATAACAAACAAAGAGGAATGTTCTAATAACATTGGGGCTCCAAAAATACTAATGGGAGGAATATTATTACAACTATTGCACAGGTACAGTGAAGAACACTGTATAGTCATTAATGAAAAATCCCCCATGGACAATATTTTAATAAAAGCGCTTAGAAGTATCTGGTGTTTAGCTGAACACATAGAGAAAAGTGAAAGATCTGACCCAAGACAGGTTATAGTACTGGGAGATTCAATAATTAAATATATGGATGGACACATCTGTAAAACAGACAAACAAAATAGAAAATGTGCTCTAGCTTTAGGGTGCTTGAATTAGGGTCATTGAAAGAGTAGTTCTAAATATCCTTAAGATGCAGGTACAAATCCCTTAATAGTAGTTCATGTAGGAACAAATGATATAAACAGATTTACAACTAATGATATTAAAATAGCTATATATCCCTGGTCAACACTTTAAAGTCATTGAAATCCGAAATTTGTCTTTCCGAAATATTGCCCATACCATGAGCATCTATGAAAACAGAAGTGAAAATAAAAGAAATAAATGAATGGTTAAGAAAATGGACATTAAACAATAATGTTACTTGTATTAACATTGGGAAAAGTTTAACAATGATTACCGTATTTTCAGCTGGGATGGCTATATCTGAGTAAAAAGGTAGTCTTCAACTCGGTAAACAATTGTTGTCACTAATTGAACAGCATTTAAACTAAGAACTGGGGCAGAGGGAGTGACAAGGTGGAACCAGTGTCATCAGTGATGAACTTATATTCCTTATGTGTAAAGCCAGAACTTTGAACATTGTTAAACTAACAGAGCTAGCTGGTAGAATGGAAAAAGATAATTTGGATATAGTAGCAATTACTGAGATGTTGTGGAATGATGATTCCCAGTGGTCCAATGCCATTCCAGGATATAATTTATATTATAATAATAGAAGTAATAGAACAGGTGGATGGACATGTTTCTATATAAGAATCTGATTACAACAATGGATTTACCCATATTAACGGAAAATGGGGTGGAGATAGAGGGTTGTTGTATATAGTTACAATACTTAAAAGAAAAACTCAATTAATAAATATATATCATTCCCCAATGCTGATTTAGTATATGACCTGGCTTTGATACAACTCTTAGTGGAACATTCTGAATCATCTGATATTATCATTATGGGTGACCTGAATCTGCCAGGTATTGATTGGCAAAACTCACTGCATCTACAAACACTGAACATAACTATTTGGGAACATTTATTAATCTAGGTTTAGAACAAATGGTTACGGAACCTACTCATGAAAAAATATCTTGGATCTTGTTTTGACTAATATTCCGGATAAACTTAATAGTATAGAAATAGTTGAACCTTTAGGATCTAGCCATCATCATGATCACATTCTCTATAAAACAATTAAAAAATAGATGCAGGAAAATAAATATTGTTTTAATTATTGTAAGGCTAACTATAAAGAAATCAAGAAAGTATAGTTTAGAAACAACTAGAATATATTATATAAAGACAAGAGTGCAGATGAGTGTTGGCATCTTCTTAAGGAATGATATATGATTTAGAACAAAGATTCATTCCTAAGGTTAAAATAAATAATTATAAAGGTAAAATGTATGGTTGACACCAAAAATACAAAACAGATAAAAAAAGCAGAAAGCATATAACAAACTAAAAGTTGACCCAAGTGTAGAAAATAGAATTAAGTATAAACAAGAACTTAAAATCACTGAATCCTGTATTAAAATGAAAGGAAGCAGTTGAATTTAAATTGTCAACAATGGAATATAATCCTAAAACTTTCTATCATTATATAAATAAAATTAAGAGCCCAGATATTCAAAAGGGTTAGCATGGCGTAACAGTGTTACATCATGCACAACCCACTGATCGCGCAGTCGATGCGATATTTAGAAAGGAAAAGTCGCCTGCACAAATCCGATGCCGGGTGCATCAGTAATGTATGCAGGCACAGGTGGGGTGTGTGTGCCCATGCATAAACTGCACAGCCCGATATTCAGCCGGGCCATGCAAGTTATGCAGCGCCAACCTACCTGCGCCTGCACAAAGTTATGCTGAAAAAAAGGAACAAATCGAGGCCACTCACAGGTGAGCTGCCACATTGCAGGGTGCAACACAGCAGTTGCCACCTGTGGGTAGCCCTGGACTTTATTCCGCACCTCTGGCGGTGCCCTCCCATGCCCGTCGCGGGCTGAGTGTAACCCCATTAGCCCGATCGTGGGCATAAAGTAATCTCCCCATTAGCCCAATCGCGGGCATAATAGTAGTCCCCATTTGCCCGATCACAGGCAAAACTGAAACTTTCCTCCCCTGGTAGCCCAATCTCCAGCATCAAACCTCCCCGCAAGTCCAATGTCCCTGGTGGTCCAGTGGACGCGAGAAACCTGATCGAGAGGCATCCTCACCCCTCCCGTCAGAAATCCTGGTGATCTAGTGGCATTTCCCCACCACCCACGGGCCCCACCCCGCTCCTCCCTCAGCGGTGGGTGGCAGTACCCCGCCTGCCACCCCACGCCCGCGATCCACCGACTGACAGCTCAGTATGGCTGCATGCCCATTGGTTCAGAGCAGGCCAGTGGGCATGCAGCCGCCGATCAAGTCAGTCCAGATATATGAATGAATTAATTCATTCACATATCTGAACAGACTCTGTATAAAACTACATGTGATAGCTCATGCTCTGTGCTTCCCTACTGGCTGATCTGTCAGTCGTCAGGCAGAGGCGGCAGGCGGGTGGTGTGCTGCTCCCGCCAGCTGGCGGGGGGCGGGGTGGTGGAGCTCCGTGGGTGGGTGAGTGGGGAGCCACTAGATCACCAGGGATTTCTGACATATTGTTGGACTTTGGGGGTGTCTGATGCCAGCAATCCGGGCTACTCGAGGAAGAAAGTTTCAATTATACCCGATCGAGACTAATGGAAGATTACTATTATGCCGAATGGGCTAATGGGAGATTATTATGCCATAATTGGGCTAATGGGAGAATTACTACTATACCGCGATCATGCTAATGGGGAGAATACTGTTATGCCCTTGATCGGGCTGCAGAGGCATCATTCCCCAATGGCTGCTGCCTGGCAGGGCGCCAGGCACAAGTCATTGAGGATTGGCACCTGCATGCTAATAGCATGCAAATGGGGCCGTAACTAGATGCAAATGGCCCCTCGCCTTGCATAAATTATGGCCTCATTTGCATGTCACCCTTGAATATCATGAGGTGCTGTGCATGGTGCAATGGAACTTGTGCCACTGCATCTCAATGCTCCACTCTGACCACTTGCTGGCACAGTTCCTCTGTGCCATGCACAGTGGAGTGTGGCCAGGCGATATTCCAAAGAGTTGTGCCATAGCACAACTCCATTGAATATCGCCCTGGCCACAACCCTGCACAACTATTTGAGCAGCGCAGGGCTTGCACCACAAATGGCGCCAGTTTGAATATCTGGGCCAAAATTCTAATTACCAATATCTACTGTTGTTAATGAAAGGATAGTAATTGAGAATGGATTAGAGCGTAAGTAACATATTTAATAAGTATTTTGGGTCAGTGTTCTCAAATAAAGATCCCATAAATGATACAGCATATACATATTCTAGTTCATATGAAGAGATCACTGTAGGGAAATAAAGAGGCAATTAGAATTCAAAAGAAACATCATCACCAGGGCCTGATAATATAAATACATTCTTCATAAAACAAACATTGGATGCACTTTTGTACCCATTATATATGATTTTAATAAATCATATAAGAATGGGAAATTCCTGATGACTGGAAGCAGGCCACGGTAATACCAATATATAAGAGGAAATAAGAACAGAGTTGATAATTATAGACATATTAGTTTAACTTCTGTGTGTGTGTAAAATTATGGAAAGGATACTGAAACAAAAGATGGATCAAGAATTAATAACTAAAGGTATACAAGACAATACACAACATGGATTTTGTAAAGGAAGGTTATGTACAACAAATCTTGTTACTTTTTATGAGAATATAAGTATCAGCTTGGATAGCAGTATTCCAGTGGATGTTGTGTTCCTCGATTTTAAAAGGCATTTGATAAAGTTTCACATAAACTATTGGTTATGAAACTGATCAAGCTAGGAATTAATGGTTATACTGTTAAATGGGTTGAAGCCTGGTTGAAAGATAGAAGCCAGAGTGTAAGAATAGGGAATATAACCTCTCACAGTATCTTAGTAACAGGTGGAGTACCGCGGGGTTCAGTTCTGGGTCCTACGTTGTTTTTTATTTATTGGGGATCTGCAATTGGGAGTCTCTTGTCAGATCAGCAAATTTGCAGATGACACTAAAATTTCAGCAGAAGTGGATTGAAATAAAAATCAACCTATTAAAAGATTTATTGATCATTGAAAAATGGGCAAAAGATAACAATATGTGTTTCAACACTGACAAGATCCTGGTTATGCATTTGGGCAAAAGAACCCCAGTGTTGACTATTTATTATGTAGGAACCAAATTAGGATGGGATTTCATGAACAAGATTTAGGCGTAACAGTAAATAATAAATTTGATTGGAGTAACCAATGTAACAAAGTAATTCAAACAGGTAATCGTATTATTAATGCAATTAAAAAGCATTTATGGCGTGAAACAAAGAATGTATAATAAAATTAGTATAAATCATATATTAGACCACATACTGATTATGCTATTTCCTTTTGGGCACCATATCTGGAAAAAGATAAAAAATGATAGAAAGTTTACAGAAGAATGATCAAATTAATACCGGAAATAAAATCGTTACCATATCCAGATAGGGTAAAATCTTTGGGATTATATGATTTACAAACAAGGCGTGATAGAGGAGATTTGCTGTTATTGTTTAATATTTTGAATGATGAACATCTTATGGAATTAAGTGGATTAACATATTTGGATAAAGTATATGGATTAAGATGTAATAACAGGCAAATTAAAATACCAAAGGCAACTACCAACAAGCGGAAATACTTTTTACAGTGAGAGAGCATGTACTTTGGAATTCTTTGCCACAGCATATAGTTGAGCAGACATCATGGAATCAGTTTAAAGTGAAATTAGATAGGTTAATGCTGGGTAGTTGAAGTAATTTCCCCACTATTGTGGGGAAAGTGGTCGCGATGGGCCTAGTGCCTGCTTCCACTTTTAAAAACCGAGAGTAATACCGAGAGTAACTGGTCTGTGTGTTGGTAGTTCACCAGGTTCCAATTCTGATACTCTGAAATGGCATAGAATAGTAATCTAGAATATGAATTAAACAAAATAGTTCATTGAAGATTACAATTGATTAACTGTTTTGGCTACATATACAATGATGAACTTCTATTAAGAACAATTTGTCACATTGTACTCTGCTTAGCATCCACAGCCCATAGGAGGCAACTCCTAGCCACAACTTCCTCCTTGATGGCCTCCCACCCCAAAGAAAACCCTCTACATTACCATTGACCTCACTGACCTACTAAGATATAACAAATCCATAGCAGACAGCAAAAAACTAACAAACATCAAGCTTGTACAATAATCGCAATAATCAGTCATTACTTTACCAATATAGTAAAAACAAAGAGGAATTACATGGTTAACAAGTCATAGCTGCCCACATGGCTTTGTTTTTCCATGGTGCTCTCTAGCAGCATAACAACTAACAATATCTTAGCCATGGGGTGGTACCCACCCTGCCTACATCATAGAGGAGGCAGTCTGGAGGAGTGACTAGGGCTGACTGAGACTTCCTATAGAGTTGCATAAATACAGCACATCATCATGTGACTATCTACAGGCAGGTAAAGAAGCATGTGAAACTACAACACAAGCTGAATGGCTCAGGAGAAGGTAAGAACTTCCAAAATGTAACAATATACTGCAAAGTCACATAGGAGCAAATGACCAAACTGTTTTCCAGTCTGTAAAAGACAGTTTTGCTAGAAATTCAATGTTATGTCTCCTCAGCTTAAGCGATACAAACAAAAGAAACAACCATTCCCCAGACAAGGGCAATTTTCTAAATTGATCCTGCTAGCCTGGATAAATACAATAGGCTGAAAGCAGAAAACTGAAATAAAAACACTAGAAAGTAAGTGCACCAGCTTATAACAAATAATGAATTGTAAATGGCAGCATAAAAATTGTTTCCATTCAAAATAGATCGCCAAGGAATAGTGAGAACATATAAACATGATGGTGTTTTATGAGACAGAAGTTAAGAGAACATAATGTTAGAATGATAACAAATGTATAATGAAAGTAAATATAAGTGTGATCTAGTAACGTCGTTAGGACTCACAGGATTTTCTTTGAATAGATAGGCTATTGTAATCAATTCAATTCAATTTTATTTTAATCAGAAATCGTCATTGAGATACTCATTTGCAAGGTGGTCCTGGGGACATACATGTATACATAAAAGGAAAACACTACATATTTATACAATAGTTCACACAATACAATGGATAATACATAACAAGGTACAGTCAGATTACTCAGATTGTTTCATATCTACATAAGTGCAAACAGCTAACTGCATAATACTGATTGGAATGGAAGGAGGTAAGGGTAAGGTAGAGCATGATCCATAAGGTGAGGTAGAAATAATCGAAGATAAGTAGGATGATGGGAAAACAATGTAAGGAGAGGCTCAGGGGTAGCAGGGCACAGAGAGACAGGAGTGTAAAACAAAGAATAAGGTGAGCAGGGAGACCTAGGGGCAAATATAGTGGTATGTGCCATATAAAATATCAAAGGGGGACCCTAGGCCTAGCACTAGCAGTTTTCTTCAACAGAGGTTTCAGAAGAGATTTAAGGAGGATAGTCTAACAAGGTGAATCAGTTTTAGGGTAATTTGGAATGAGTTCCACAATGTTGGTAGAGCATGGCCAATGGACATGGTACCAAAACAAGATTTGACCAGGGGTATCAAGCAAGATTATATTTCCTACATGAATATGTGGAAGGTGTTGATTTAAAGAGGCTGGATATGTAAAGAGAATTTGTTAGTGAGTGCTTTGAAGGTCCAGATGGAGGCATTATGCAATCTTCTGGTACATAAGGAAGTCCAGCTGAGTTGGCTTTAAAGTGAACAGTGATGTGTTTGAGCGGAGTAGGTCACAGATCTTAAGGCCCTGTGGTACTGGACATCCAGCTTAGTAAGGATTACGTTAAGGATTAAGGATCTATGATTTACATGGTGGCTAACATTGTGTTGTAGTAATATGTAACAGACAAGTGCATTAACTTTCAGCATCTACACAGCTAGTAACAATGTTTAAAAATACAGGAATCGTATAGTAAAAATCAGTGCAGTAACCAAAGTAAATATATTATCCAGGCCCTTTCAATTGACAGGAAACATTACTAACTTACTAACATACTAAAATGCCAGCAGAATAGGCCTAACGGTCTTCCGCATCTACTCGTTGGTCAGCCCCACCCTGGGAGCTGACCTTGCTACCCTCGCCTTCTCTGGCTTCTCCTTCCCAGTTCCAGATATTCTCACTGCATTGGATTTTGCTTCAGAACCCTTCCCTGTACCTGTCCCACCCCTCTTGAACCCCTCCACCGTCTCTGCCTCCACCAGCCCCTAGGCAGCGCATTCCATGGCTCACAACCCTCTCAATGAGTAGTACCTACTCCTTTCTCCCTGAATCTTCCCCCTACAGCTTCCACCCATGCCATCTAGTGGCCCCTCTCCTTTCTTGAAGCACCCTGACTGTTCCTCCCTATTTACCCCCTTCATGTACCTGAAGTCTCTATCATGTCCCCCGGTCCTTCTCTCTTCCAATGTGTACATATTTAGCTCTTTGAGCCTCTCCTCATAGGTTCTGTCCCCAAGCCCCAAATCATTTTGGTTGCCATCCTCTGGACCCTCTCCAGGAGTTTAATGTCCCTCTTTATGTGGCCTCCAAAACTGCAAGCAGTACTAGAGTGCGGCCTCACCAAGCAGTTATACAGAGGGAGTATTACTTCCTCCTTCTGGAGGTGATCCCCCCAGCGATGCATCCCAGCATCCTGTTGGCCTTGGCTGCTGCCCTCCTACAAGTCTCCAAGTTGTTCATCTTGACATCCACCCCCAGGTCCCTCTCAGCCATCGAGACTTGTAGCATTCCCCCAAGGTGTACACTTGGCCGGGTTTCTGGCCCCCAGGTAAAGTACCTTACATTTCCCTGCATTGAACCTCAGTTTCCACTTTCTAGACCATCTTTCCAGTGCCTCTAGGTCCCCTGTAGGGTCACCCTCCCTCCTCCCCATCCACCACCGCCCCCAGTTTTGAGTCATCCATAGGAGACTGATCTCACTCCTGATACCTGTCCTTATGTCAGAGATGAGGCCTTGAACAAGGGGCCCAAGGACTGATCCCTGTGGGACCCCACTAATGACCCTCCCTGGGGATGAGACTATCCCACTAACTACAACCCTTTTGGTCCAGTCCTGGAGCCAAATGTCTATCCATATGATCATCTGGTTCCCCATCCCCATTTCTCCCAGCTTATCCAACAGGCCCACGTGAGGAACAGAGTCAAATGCCTTGCTGAAGTCTAGAGAGGGCGTCCACTGGTCTACCCAGGTCAAGGCACTCATCACCCAGTCATAGAACTGCACAAGGTTTGTCTGACATGATTTCCCAGGCCAGATCCATGCTGTCTATCGTCCAGGCACCCTGACTTTTCCAGATCCCCCAGCCTCTCCTTGACAATGCCCTCCATCACCTTGCCCACCACCGATGTCAGGCTGACAGGCCTGTAGTTCCCTACCACCTCCCTTGATCCCCCATTGGGATAGGCACTATATACCACCTTCCAGTCCTGGGGCACCCACCCTGTCCTCAGAGAGATGGTGAAAAGCTCCACCAGGGGTTTCACTCAGGACATCCATAAGTTCCTTCAGCACTCTGGGATGTAATTTATCCAGCCCAGTGCTTTCTTCATCTTAAGGGACCTGGGGCTTCCGTCACTCTCTCTGCCATGATTTCCACTTCCGCTACCTCTTCTCCATGCTTAGCCTTCCCCCTCCTGCAAGTGTGCCTCCCCTCTCCCCAGACCTGCCGATCAGTAAGGGTCCCCCCTCAGTATCACTGTCTCGTCCCATGTATGATGCAGCATCCCCATTTCCTTGGTGAAAACTGAGGTGAAGTACTCAATTAGTACTTCAGCCTGCTCCCCTCAGGTCTTGTGCCCATCTCTCCCGTTTTAATCCTGCTAATCTTCCCTTCACCCTTCGTTTTCCCCAATGTATCTAAAGAACCCTTCTTCCCTCTCTAATTTCCCTGCCAGGTTCTGCTCCTTCCTTGCCTTAGCCGCCCTCACCACCATAGTGGCCCTTCTCACCATCAGCTCGTACTCCCCTTGATCCCTTTCACTCCTTGAGCACTTGAATTGCCTATAGGCTGCCTTCTTTCCCCACCACCTCCTGGATCTCCCTGGTCCACCAGTTGGTTTTGGGCCTATCGCATTTTGTCTTACTCTTGCACAGGTGCTGTAGCATCCTGCACCCCTCTTCTTATGATTTCCCACCTACTATCAGCGTCCATGTCTGACCCAATCCCATCCAAATGCTCCTTAAGGATTCTTCCCATTTGCTTAAAATCCGCCCCTTGAAGTCAGTTACCTCCATCTTTGTGCAGCCTTCTACCCTCCTAGGTGTCGAGGCAGAACCAGACTGTGGCATGGTCACTCCTGCCAAAGGGTCCCTTACCTCCAGGCCCCCAATCTGGTCACTGTCTGCCAGGCCACATCCAGTACCCGTGCCTCCCTGGTCGATTCTCCCCACCTGCCGAGTTAGGAACACACAACATTGAAATACTTATAATTAAATTGTTTAAGTATAATGAATGAAAATAAGAAAAGTCAGAAAAATAACATTATGAGCGTTACAAATATATGAATTTATTGTGCCTAATATTATATTAGCAGATATGAAGAAATAACATTCATATCAAAAACAAATTGAAGTGAACAAATACTTTAGTGAGAATACAAAATAACTACTATTTATTATAAATGTATAAGGAATCTACTAACAATAGTTATAATAGTAACTATCCTTTTTGCTATAAAATTTCGAAAACAGATTACTCTCATGAACTGAAATAGTTCCAGATATAAAAGCTCTCTATATTTTATTTTCATTTTATCTAAGTTTAGAAGAAATGTAGTTGTTCAAGATTTAACACTGCTAAGGTTAACACATGATTGGATAATGGAGTGCATATAATGATGTTTATTATTATAAAATGGTAAATATTAAAATATTATTTTTATATCTTGCCCTGAAGAAGCCTAAAGTTTTTGCTGAAATGCTGGGCACATCAGGGATTGCTGTTTTCAAAGAAATACAAATAAGACTACATTGTTATGAAAAGTATGGAGTGGCTGGCTTGCTGAAACCTCTATGGTCCAATATATGTCAAGGATACCATAATTCATCATAGATTACAATGGATGATGATGTTGACACACTAATTTCAGGGATGTGTATTCAAATGAGACTTAAAAATGGTAAGAAATTCATTATAGGTCATTTTACAGACCACCATCAACAGCATACAAATATGATCATTTACTACTCAATGAGCTGGCAAGAATTTCTACAGATACTGAGGTAGTGATAGTAGGTGACTTTCATTTTCTGGGAATCTCATGGAATACATTAACAGCTAGTACTAAAGTGGAACTAGAATTTGTGGATACCACCTTGTTAGCTGGTTTGGAACAACTGGTAGTTGAACTGACTAGACAGTAATAACATATTTAATTTGATATTAATCAGTGTGGCCTCTGATATCACCAATGTCTTGATTAACCCCCGGTAATAGTGACCACTGCTGTATTACTTTTATCCTAGCTAGATACAAAGCTATAACTAGAGAGACATGCTATCGGTACAACTATGCAAAAGGTAATTATAATAAAATCAACCAAGCACTTAATTCATATAACCGGAATAATTTATTGTCTGACCTAGATGTAGACACGTCCTGGCTAATACTTAAATTATCATAAATGAATTAGAACACCTTTACATACCAATTAAACAAATCCATAATAAAAGGAGCAATGTATCACAATAGCTAACAGCTAATATCAGGAAACAAATTCATAAAAAGAAAAAAGCATTCAAAATATATAAGCAGATGAATAGTGAGCAACATAAGGAAATGTATAAATCAGAACTGAAAACAAAATACATGATCAGGAAAGAAAGGAGAAAATTAAGTTCAGGCTAGCAACCATTAAAGACATTCAAAAGTCATTTTTGCATATATAAAATATAACCAGTCAAGAGATAATGTAATCAGCCCACTACTAGAGGATGGGGTAGAAATTAATAGACAAACAGCATGTTGAGCTCCTTTAATAGATATTTTAGCTCAGTCTTTTCAAAGAAGGATAAAACAAGAATAACAATCCCAGTAGACTCTCATATGTTTGAAACCATCTTACCACAAGAGGTTAATACAGCCCTTAAACAGTAAAACAGTCATTCATCATCAGGGCCAGACATCCTAAACTCTCGATCATTAAAGAATGTGCAGATCATTTGACACTACTGCTTACAATTCTTTTAACAAATCCCTAAGTTCTGACTTTATACCGACAGTCTGGACAAAGGCTGTCATCCCAATCTATAAAAGGGCAACAGATCATCAGTTAATAACTTCTGAACGATCAGCCTGACATCAGTTGTCTGTAAGGTTATGGAAAAACTACTAAAAATCAAACTGAGAAGGAAATAATAAATAGAGGACTTGGAGATAAAACACAGCATGGTTTTGTTAAGGGAGATCTTGTACAACAAACTTATTGTCATTCTATGAGAACATCAGTAATAGCCTTGATTGAGGTGTCCCTGTGGATGTCATTTATCTTGATTTCCATAAAGCATTTGATACAGTGCCCACACTAAATTAATACTTAAAATGCTCGACATGGGATTAAATCCTTACATAATAAGGTGGGTTGAGAATGGCTATAGGGCGAACTCAACAAGTCAAGATCTCTAATACCCTGTCTGAGAAATTGAAGTAACTAGTGGGGTTCCCAAGGTTCGATCTTGGGCCCAGTTCTGTTTGGAATCTTTATTAGTGACCTACAGTACACCATACACTCCAGTGTAACATTATCAAATTCGCAAATAATACGAAGCTAGGTTATGAAGTGGATAACACTGACAAACATAATACAGTCAAAAATGATCTACACAAGATAGAGAACTGGGCATCTAGCAATGAAATGTTCTTTAATGTAGATAAATGCTCTGTTATTCATTTGGGGAAAAACACATGGTATAGCTACACTTTAAGTGGTACTATCTTGAGGAGGTTACATCAGAAACAGATCTGGGTATAACAATAAATAATGACCTCATACAAGGAGACCAGTGTAAAAGATTGCACTAAGGGAAACAGAATTATTACATCTATCCACAAGTCCTTTATTAGTAGAGTGAATTATGTTTGATACCATTATATAAAGCCTTTGTGAGACCACACATTGATTATACTGCCTCCTTCTGTGCCCCACATTTAGTAAAAGATAAGAAGCTATTAGACAACATCCAGCTTAGAGTCACCAGAATGGTACCAAGACTAAAGGACTACAATATTCGGACAGGCTACAGGCCTTAAACCTGTGTGACTTTCAGATGTGTAGGGATAGAGGAGATATTCTCATGTTATTTAACATCCTACATGATGAAGACTTGATAAGAGACATGAACATTACTTTTGCCCCAAGCCACCTAATTTACGCTTTCACAATAGGAAACTTTATATCCATAGGGTGACAACCAAGAAGAGAATTACTACTTCACTATTCGGGCCTGCAGATTATCGAATGCCCAACCACAAAGTATTGTGACCATCCCTTGACTTTATTAACTTTAAGACAGCATTGAATAAACATTTTCTTCATATGTCTGGTTAATTTCCCCCACACTGTGTGGGAAGGCAATCCGATGGCCTTGTGTATCTTTTGCCTTCAATACTGAGTAACACCAAGTATATTTGGTATGAATTTAATAAAGACTGTTGGTAGAAACCACTCAGTACTGATTATATGGATTTCAATATCTGACGATTTTGGACAGGCATCAATCTTTTCTGAGGTCTTCATTCCACATTTTAAAAGTGCTAACACATTCAAATTGAAGAACTCTGGTGTACTTTCTCCAAATGTACTCTTTATATAGTGGATAGAACAAAATACTGAAAACTATTGATCTATTGGCAGTCTCAGCCATGATATTATCCCAGTGTAATGACACTGTCAGAAGAGAAACCTGCATCATATTATAATTGCAATCAGGTACTACAGGGCATGTTTTATGCTGATTAATTGCACATAATGTGTTTGAAGGAACTCAGCTGCACCTCATGCCTCATAGCATGTAAGAAATGACATTATTTGAGCATAACACATGCTCCCATCATGCATTATTGCTTAAACATGTCATACTTTTTTCCATGGAGAGGATATTGCTTTTGGATGGTACACAAACTTGCACATTTCTTCTAAGAGGCCATTGCTAATTTAAAGAGCAGCTGGCACTTTCAAGAGAACTTTAACAAAACATAATATATACAATAATGCATGGGGTGTAGTGTATGAGAAATTATGTGCACTCGAGGTGGGATTCTACATAAAACCCAGAGGGCTTAAGTCCTGAGGGATTTATGAGCATCCTACACCGGAGGGTGCATAATTTCATATATTCACACACCACCATGCATTGTTATGCATAATTGCTGACACCTCTTTTTTGTTACACAGAGAAAGAGAGAAAAGTAGTCATTCAACAATTTTTAATTAAGTACCATTTAACATTGCATGTAACAGTCAGACACAAAACAATTTCACTTTTAAACTTATTTTTTTTTACTTTGTTTAAGTCTTGTTGGTGGACGGTGAAATTAGGAGTTAAAACTGTAGCTGTAACTGTAGTTAAAACCAAAAGACGAAGTCAGTACTTAGAACATTAAATATGAAACTTTTTAACATTAATGTGAGTCTGAAACTTGTTAAATAGATAAACATAGAGGAACGTTAGTGAAATAGTCTGGATTTGCTGTTCTTCTGATGTGCTTGCAGATATGAGCTGCATGTTGATGTGGAAATTCATCATTGTTTTGCTTGCCGCCGTGGTTTTTGTGTTGTGCGACTGCGGCGTAGTGGTAGCATGAGCTAGGAGAAAAGAAACAGTTGTGTGCTCACCGTTATAACTCACAGGTTATAACAGCAAATTATGTGTTAGTTTGCCTATGGAAAAAAAGCGTGCCAGTTATTACATTTAGATAAAGTTCAGTTTGTATTTCACATTAGTTCTTTATTCCTCCTCCCCATTATTTATTGCTGAGTCATTTGCATGAAAACATGATTTTTGCACTTGAAGAGTTCATCTATTTCTGTTGCAGTCTCCCTACCTGAAGTCATAATGCACTGCTTGTGACATCACAGTTACTCTCATGGCAACAGACTGTGATGTCACAACAGACTATTATGACTTAAATTAGGGAGTAAGCTATAGAGGCAGATTAACTTGAAAGCAGCTGTAAGAGATACAAATCATGTATCCATGCACATTTTCTCAGTAATAAATAATGGGGAGGAGAAACTAGAATATATATGAAATACAAGCAGAACTTTACCTAATTATTATGTTTTCAAAGTTTTCTTTGCAGCTTCAGTAGCTCTTCAATTATATGAACTTTAGTCTTGCAACTCTACCTGACTAAAAGTTTTGTTTGTTAATTGCTCATATTCAGTGAAATGTCAGGCTTAGACCCAAGTCACACTAAATCCACTGTAGAGGTTTGTGACATTATAAAGAAAATGTCATAGTGATAGTGTGGAACTCATGGACCATGCCCATGTGACTCTGTAGTAGGAACCTGTCTGAAGATTACTAATCTCCCAGGCAGGCACCTGCTAACCAGGGCACAGATAATGACATATTACAAACTGAGATCATTCAAGGTACTGTTCTTGCAATAGATCTACCTGCCCTCATTCCTTTAAGCGTCTCCTGCTCATTTGAGCTGTTTTAGTTGGTTGACTTCTAAAATAGTAATATCTGCAATGTTTATAATGGAATGTTTAAAGAAATGCATTACATGGAAGGAATTAAGATGAAGCAGCCTGCATATTGGTAAGTATGATGAAAGAACAAGTGTATGGTGTGTAATTTGCAAGACTGATTTCTTGCCTCACATTTAGATCTGATTGTTCTTAATCAAAACATCTTATATATCTCAACTCTCTGAAACTTGCTTCCTTCTTCCCTTCATCTGATCTCCTCCTCCATGCCTTTAGATGCCTACAAAGACATATGTCTGTTCCTTCCTGAACTTGTCACTCCCCCGACCCCTCTGACTTTGTCTCCGTCATTTTTCTGTCTACCCCTCCTGCGTTTGACTCCCAAAATCTGGGCCAACTATGCTGTTGGCACTCAGTCTATTCTCCAGTCAGCACAGTGCTTTAATTATGCACTCTAATATGCACTACTCATTACATCTATGTAAGATCCCATGCACTGTTTATTTTATTCAATGTTTGATTCCCTGCTATTGCTAATTCATGAGGTATTTATCACCTCATCACCTTGCTTGGACTGCCTGTGTATTTATGTGTTGAACTTTGGATATTTGTAATGTTCTTCTTTGTACATTGCACCTGAAATGAGCCTTGGCTCAGTGTGCCATTCCAGCTAACAGTTGTTAAATAAATAAATAAACATTTCCCAAACCATGAAGACATTAAAAATAGAGATGTAGTATACAGTTCCCAAACCTATACAGTTTGTTCTCCACTTGACCCACTTCCTTCTTGTTCCCATATCTTTAGATCAACCGCTGCCTCACCAGCAATGAGTGATCCATGCAAGACAGATGTAATTTGTGGATTGTCGATCCAGAGACAGCTGGGGGCAGATCATTTTATTTAACCATCTGGGCATTCAGCATATGCTACAATGTTGGGGAAAGTGAAGAAGGGCAAAGACTTAGTGGCAGTCAGGGTTCCAGGAGTAGTGGCTCAAGTATGGATAGTAGATCAAGACATGCTACCCTCTTTACTATCCACCTGCCACATGTGTTCTGTATCCATACACAAATAGGCATGACTTGCCCTGGATTCCACTGCAACATCGCAAATGCCACCCCCACCGATCTTGACATATGTACCATTTAGTACCACTCTTTGGGTTCTCAACCCTAGCCAGTTCCCCAGCCATCTAGTGATGTTCTCCCTATCTCCTAAGTCCTCAGTTTCTTTGCCAGCCTTTTGTGGAGTTCAGAGCCAAAGTCTTGCCAAAGTCCAGGTAATGGACATCCTGCACTTAGTTCTTATCCAGTGCTTGCGGCTGAGCATTGAAGAAATCCTCAAGGTTAGTCTGATAGAACCTGCTCTTCACAAAGTCTTGCTGCTTGCTGTCCTAGAGTCCATGGAGCTCTAGGAAGTTGAACTCTGCTTCTTGATAATGGTCCCAAAGAGTGTCCTGACAAGGAAGTCCTGCCAACTGGTCTATAGCTCCCTGTGACCCTCTGTCCCCACTCATGTACAGGGGAAGATATACAGTATGCTTCCTCCAGTACCTAGGAACTATGCCTATCTCAAATAAGCCATTGAACAGATTGGCGAGGTGCTGTCAGAGTGAGCCACAGCTCCCTGAGTACCCATTGGTGCAAACTGCCAGTTGCTGGGCTGTTACCCACCGCAACCCTTTAATCCCTCAAGCCTCCTTTCTTCTGTGATACCTTTATGAAGTTAATAATTTTATTGAAGAAATTTTTCAGAACACTACAACAATGCACTCTAGCAGTAATGTTACAATCAGCATGGCAGAAATATACATTCAGGAGTTTCTGTAATCCAAGGAATGTCTAGCAGAGTATAAATTCAAAAGGCATGTACTTTGCAGCAGTAATATATCAAGACATTAAAATCACAGCAGCAGACCTGCCTAATACCCTTGTCCACCTGCAGAGTAGACACACTGGGTACCACCTCTGCTTTGGTATTCCCAGTGTTGAGAGGAAGGAGGAGAAGTTCTTTCATAGCAGAAGGCTTGTCATGAGTACATCCTTCCTCCCTTCAGTTTGCAAAAACAATCTGATTGTCTTTGTTTGGTAATGTGAGTTGGAAAACTGACAAGTCTAGCAGTAGCAGCTGTGCAACTGCACACTTTAACTATATTGCTACATTATATATACCACAGTACATTACACAACACAGGTACTGTACTAGTGACCTAAGTCCTGTGTTTCTGTAGGTGGGCTACCTTCTAAACCCAAATACATTATGGGGTGACTGGCCACATCCACTGCCCTCAAGTTGCTGGGGACCCGGAATGGCGACAAGGGCAAATGTGAATGTCAGAATTCAACTAGGGAGAAGCAATCATGGATGACTGCTGAGGCAGCCTTGATACAGGAGAATTACTACATTAGCTGCTCACACACTATGAGGTTGCCTTTCCCCAATTAAGTAGCAGTGAGCAACGGTGGTCTCCTGGGCCATAACGATATGGGGCTTACACTGGGAGAGGAATTGCTATGGAGACAGCACCACAGAGGAAGGAGAGCAACAGTGCCTTAGTCAGCACTGTTAAACAATGCAGTACCCAACATACAACATAGGTTTGCAATTGAATTCCTGTAGCTGGTTTCCTCACTAATGTGTCAGCTATGGCATCAGGATTGTTGGAGGATGACAGGAGCAGCCAGATAAGAATATATGTTAGAGATAAAGTAAGTCATGGAAAATGCTGTTTTCAGCAACATTGGTTGTTTGAGACTTAATGTTCCCTTATATTGTTGGCAGGTGGACTTCGATCCCCTTAAAATGAAATCTGTACCACTGCTGCTTTTTCAAAAGAGGATTTTTTAATCTGTGTTTAAATATTCTGTTGCTCTTGCAGAATTTTACCATCCTGTATTTGTCATATATCATCTTCATGTGCAGTATTGTTTGCATAGCATTGTTAATGGGTGACGTTACAGTATTGCATTGGATTTTCATAGATCTATTCCAGATGATACTGCTCCTGTTTCTTTCTCCCAGGATACAGCAAAAATATGCTTTCCTCATCACATTGTACCTTCCTGGCTAAACATTGTAAATAAATACATTAATGACATTATGGAATGTTATCAATAATCATGAATGGCAAAGGACCTAACATTTATTTATTTATTTATGTATTTATTTATTTATTTTAGGATTACAAGTACCCTTGAGCCAGGCTCTTTACAAAGGTTCCACATCAGAAATAACAAACAGGAAGCAACAGTGAAATAACAGTAAACAATTCATGTACAACAGAGCTATGAAAGGGGTCAATTATAGGAAGAGTAAGGTGTAGAGGAGGGAGAAGTGTAGGTAGTTAACAGAGGCAGCTATAGTAAAATGGTGAACACAGCTAGGACATGTGCCCACAAGGAATGGTAGGGTCAGGCACCCAGGGTCGCAGAGAAACGGGGATGAGAGGAGAGGGAGGATGAAGATGTAGCCAGAGGCATTTGTCAAAAATAAATGGGAAGGAGTGATAGAAGAAGGGGGCAGGGTGAGGGAATAAGTGCTATAATGGGGCAAGGAGAGACTAATGAGGTGGTATGAAGACCTGAGATTTGAAGTAGCACCTCAGGAGCTGGGGAAGAGGGACTGGGGGCCTGGGGTTAAGCAGTATATAAGTTAGGATTAAAGCTGTGTAGGTCGTCAGCTAGGAGAGGCAGTCACAGGAGCTAGAGGCAATGAGAAGGCCTGGAGCCTGGTTTGAATAGACCTTGTGTTGTGGCAGAGGAGATGGTGTGGCTGAGACCATTCATCCATAGAGGGCCCTATAGGTGAATGAGCATTGGCCCTCGTAGTTCAACAATGAGGAACCTGCAGAATCTGGGTTGTTGAGCTCCTGGTGTTCTGTCTGTTGGGGTTTGATGTAATTAGGCAGTAACACCGAGAATGTGAGGGGGGGCAAGTTGATTTTCTTGCCATAGCACATGTGAGATACTTTATATGGTTGGAGGCTGGAGCCATCCAGATTGTTCATAAAGTGCACAGGTGTGGGTGATGCAGTGGGCACCAGTTGTGAGTCGGCATGCTTTAAGTGCAGCTGTTATACATCGGAGGCGGACGTCATGGCAGAGCCATAGATAATGAGCCATAATCAATAATTGACACCACAGAGCTCTGGACAGCAATCTTCAGGGCCTCTGTGGTGAGGTGCTACCTGTCCTTGTGAATAAGTATAGTAATCCAAGGCGTGTGTTAGCAGCTTTAGCCACAGTCAATATGAGCCGATATAGGAGAGATTGGGGTCAAGCGGAATCCCTAGGTATTTGATGAGTAAACTTGTTTGAGGACAGTCCCTTGCTAGGTGGAGATGGCAAGAGGGTGTTGCTTGTAACAGTTATGTGAACTGCAGAATAGCAATGACTTGGTTTTCTTGTGATTGAGGACTAGTTTCTGATTGAGAACCATGTTTCAACAGCACTGAATCCGAATTGGAGGCTGTGTTGTAGTGGTGAAAGGTCCTTGTGCAAAGAAAGACAACAGCATCATCTGCATACAGGATGATTTGTTCCAAGCAGGATTGTGTAGGAGTTTAAAAAGAGGCTGAAAGGAGAGGTCCATTATGGACCCCTGAGGGAACTCGAGGCGGACAGGCAAGGTATCCGAGATAGCATTGGCAATTTTACTCTTTGAGAGCGGTTGTCAAGGTAGCTTCTGAAACAATGGGCTGAGTCTGGTGAGGCCAGCAAGGAGTAGTTGGTCATACAGCAGCTGATGATGGACCGTGTCAAATGCCTTTGAGAGGTCAATGAAGACAGCCCCAGTAAGAAGATCTTTATCAAGGGAACTATGCACTGCACTGGTAAATTCAAGCAGGGCAGTGGTGGTACTATGTCCTTTTCTAAAACCGTGCTGTTGTATGCACAGAGTATTATGTTTTCCAAATAATCAGTGAGCTGGTCCACAACAATACACTCCAGGGCCTTGGATAGTGGTGGCAATATGGAGATCAGGCGTAGTTAGAGTGGCAGGTCTTATCCACTTTTGTGGTCCGGAGTCACAGTGGCAGTTTCCATATTTCAGGAATGTACTGGTGTGGAGAGAGAGTTAAGAATTTTAGTAAGGGACTGAGGACCTCGTCAAGTGTAAGTGATAGCAGCTTAAGGTCCAGGGTGTCACTGCTGATTCTGGAAGTGGAGATGGCTGAGGCGATGTAGTGGTGAGCTTCATTCATCTTAATTTCCCTGAAGTAAAAATGAGGGTGGTTTGACAGAGTGCAGGGTGTGTTTGAAGGGTGTGACTGACTGTGAAGAAACCAAGTGGTAGAACAGTACTGAGGTCAGTTAAAGCCGTGTTAAAGGTATTTGCAATGACCATGGGATCAAGGGTAGTGGACCATTCAACAATTAACATGGGTGGAGGGACTTTGATTGTTTCCCAGTAATGTCCTTGATATTTCCAGAAAACGCGACCATTACCCCGGTGTTGGTGAGGCGTTCTTATAATATGAGCTTTTGTGAGATGAATGGATTTTGTGCAGGCATTACAGGCATGTTTGTATTTTTGGATGTCAGATTGCTTGCCTGTGGCTTTAGCCACTGCCCACAGGTGGTCCCTAGATTTCCAGCTGGGAAAGGGCTCTGCAGTTAACCAAGGGTTGCAGGGCTTTTGTTTTCAACTTTTTGAAGGTGCGAAGAGGTCACAGGCCTTATTGAAGGAGATTATGAAGTAGCCGAGGCTGAGGTTAAGATTAGATGCCTTGTAGATGGGCAGCCAATCTTGCAAGGATAGGGACTTTTGAGATGGGTAAGTTGACCACGGGGAGGACTCTGCTGGTAATGATTATAGGGGTGGCTTTAGAAATTTATTAGACCATTCATGTATAACCGGGAGTGATCACTGAGAGAGTTTGGGAGAACGGAGGTATGAGAGATCCTGGTAGGGTGATTGGTGAGAACCCAGTCCAGCAGGGTACTGGTGCCAGTTTAGTACTTTATCTGAGTTGGTGTGTTGACCAATTGTGAGAGGTTAGCAGCTGCAAGGACATCCTTATAGTGTAGACATCAGATGCGAGCCAGTTTATATTGAAATCACCAAGCAGAATGTGTTCAGAGCCAGGAGGTTGGGAGTTGTGAAGTTAAGAACTTCTTTGATGCCAAGGTCTTGATCTCGAAGGAATGTATACAAAGATGATGGTGAGGGCTTTTGATTGGGACCTAGACCTAGAAGAATTTTAATAAGTGGAAGCTGGGTCAAGGAGATAGGGACAAACAACAAAGCTGATTCATCCTTTGAACCTGGTAACATTCCATTCATCAGTGTGGGCTGTCATTCCCATGCAACATCATCCTGAGGACTGCTTCCCTTCTCTGACTGTGGGACAAGCAGTTGTCAGGCACTAGCCACAGCTGGTCACCTTTACATATATGTACACATCTGGCAGGTTGTCTTTGTGGGGTTCTGTGTTGAAAAATGTTTCTGTTCCATACTGTGTGTTTTAAATCTTTGATTTCTCACTGCCTAAATGTTGCTCATGAGCAGAACTTACTGGAAGAAGGAAAAAGAACCAGGGCAGTGATCAGTAGTACATTGAATGGGACCAATAGTGTAGGGTGACAACCAGAAGGGCAAGAGAATCATGGCATACAATAAAGAAAACTTCTTACTGTAAGCAGATAAGGAGGTACTATAATATCCTTGTACCAGTCCTTGAACAGGACCCATCTCAAGTACAGGATTCAGTTCTTGTTCATAAGATAGGAAGTGTCCAAAACAGAGTGACCAAGGGTATCCTGTCAATAGGGTGACTGAGATTGAGTGGCTGCAGTCTCAGCACCTGTGTTGTGAGCTAGCCTGAGGGTAGTGATGGGCAAACAGGAAGCCAACAAGGGTGACCCAATCCACATTGCAGGGGACAGAAGAGGAGGGAAGGTAATGTGGGAGGCAGTGCAGTGGAAGACTGCTGAGCTGGCCATCTAGCATGGTGGTGAGGTGACTGGCTACAGTTGGGAGGCTACAGGGTTCGGATCTGGGGAGGCATGAGTTTCTTTGGCATCAAGGCATTTGCTGTTTGTTTTTACAGTTTCCCTCTCCCAACATGCATCCCCCAGAGTTGAGAATAATTAGTTCAGGGGTGTCTTGAGGCCAAGCCCCCATGGGGTTGAGTGCAGGGCACAGTCCCCACATAAATATAGATCCCTGTTAGGCGTCATTGTCTTCACTGTGGTACATACGCCATTTATTTTTGTGATGTACACTCGCCCCCTCTTGTGATCGCCGTTATGACATGGGACCAAGGAAGGCTTTGAGAAAATAAACAATGAAAAACTGATTGACTGAACTAAGACTCTTCTAACTGGAAAAGAGGGGAATTGGGTGACGATAATTATAGAAGCAAAATACCTGAAAAGATAACACCATCAGACTAAACGCAGCTCTTCAGAATACTAAATGTGAGAGAACCAGAGTGCAGACAGTGTTACTGAAAGGAGGAAAATTCAAGGGATATATTAGCAGAACTGCTTCATGGAATGAGAGGTGAATATGTGAAACAGATTCCCAGATAAAGAGGTATTAACGGACAGTGTATCTACCCTTTAACTCAGACTTAATTTGTACATTCTTTCATAAAATAATATGTATGTGTATATGTATACAGTGTTTGTCTTATTAGGCCACATTATCCATCCCCAACCTGAGCGGACTGAGGCATACAGATGCTTGGGAGAAAATAGCCACTATCATGTGTATATTAAACGCTGTGTAATGACATGTGTAGCAAGGTAGTCATAGCAAGTCATTCTATGATTAAATCATAATAATTCATCCATCTCCTTACCACAAAGGGATCTGACAGAATGGGTATAAAGCTCACAAAATACACCAGCCTCTGTAGCATGAGGGGTGACTCTGGGCTGGGTGCTAATGCACCCTTATTATCAGAGGAGCTGCACCTGGAGGCTATGCCCACAGAGGCTATCACTCCAACTGCCTTACCCTCCCCCATAGGAAGAACTCCAACTGTCTGGGCCCTCACCTCTTGCCAGCCTCAGGGTAGACCACCTGCAAAGATGCATGATTTCCTTCTATTCCCTCTGTACAGACTTGCAAGACTACCATGCTGCTCCATATTACATGACCATAACATCCTACCGCTACTTGCCCTAAACCAGAAACTCTGTTTACCTCACTAAAGAAGATGGAAACCACTTGGGGGTGAGAAATCCTTCTCGACCTCTAAGACAATCCTCAATGGTGGCACAGCAAGCTCCCTACTCCCTTTTGTTCCACTTCCTGCTTTTACTAGGGTGGGTTTGGGTGGGATTCCAGAAAAACAGAGGAGTGAAGAGAAATGACCTTGTGTGCTTGACACTATATAGGCTTTTCCTCCTCCTTCCAACTACAAGCTCCTTGCTTCCAGGAAACCCATGCTTGCCTGCTTAACCCTGTCCCTAGTGGGTGCCTGCCTACTAAAGCTACTGTACCTGCTCGCTCTGGTGTCTGGTGGGCAGTGGCCTCAGACAAAACTTTTCCTTGCAATTCTTGCAGGCTCTCTTAATATGTAAGGAATAACACGTGCCAAGGTGTCCAGGCATGCTCTGATATACGGAAGTCTCAGGTACATATGATACATAGATACATAGACAGTGTCGGCAGATAAGGGCCTATGGCCCACCCAGTCTGCTCATTTGAGCTTGTAAGTTCAGTTTATGTTTTCCTAGAAGTCTGTTGCCCTCACCCTGACCTCCAGAATTCCTTTATGTCTATCCCATGCATTCTTAAATCCGTGATTGTTTCAGCCCCCACCACTTCCTCTGGCAGGGTGTTCACTTGTCCACCACCTGCTCTGTGAAGAAATTCTTCCTCATGTTTCCTCTGAATCATCCTCCCTCCAACTTCATCCCATGCCTCTAGTCCTGGAACATCTTTTTCGCTTAAAATAGTGTATTCCTGCACCCTGTTCCTCCCTGTGAGATACTTGTATGTCTCTATCATATCCCTCTCTCCCTCCTCTCCTCCAGGGAGTACATGTTCAGTTCCTTCAACCTGTCTTCATAGGACTTGCGATGCAATCCATGCACCATCTTTGTTGCCCTCCTCTGAACCTTCTTTACCCTGTCTATGTCCTTACGTAGGTATAGTCTCCAGAACTGTACACTGTACTCCAGGTGGGGCCTCACTAGTGTCTTGTATAGCGGAATTATGACCTCCCTTTTCCTGCTGGTGATGCCCTGCCTATACATCCCAGCATCCTATTTGCTTTACCTGCTGCCTTTCACACTGTTTCACCTTGAGGTCATCAGAGATGATAACCCCAAGATCCCTTTCCTGCTTGGTGCATGCTATATCCTCACCGCCTAACTGATATATTGTGCCAGGGTTTTGTGCTCTATATGCATTATCTTGAACTTCTTTGCATTAAATTTCAACTGCCAAAACCCCTGACCATTCTTCAAGTTTCTGCAGGTCCCTCTCATTTTGTCTACACCCTCTGGTGTGTCTACTCTGTTACAGAGCTTTGTGTCATCAGCGAACAGAGAAATTCTGCCTTCTAGGTCCTGTGCAATGTCACTGATGAAGATGTTGAATAGAACCGGCCCCAGCACTGATCCCTGTGGTACACCACTGGTCACTCTTCGCTCTGGGGAGTGACAGCCATTTACCACCACCCTCTGTGTCCTGCCACCCAGCCAGTTACCTACCTACCACACTACTGTCCTGCCCACACCCATATTCCCCAGTTTGTGTAATAGTCTTCTATGTGGCACAGTGTCAAAGGCCTTGCTGAAGTCCAGATAGGCCATGTCCACTGCTCTCCCTGATCCACTTCCCTAGTCACCCAGTCAAAAATTAAACGAGGTTGGTCTGATGACCTCCCCTGGTGAAACCATGCTTCCTTGGGTCCTGTAGTCCATTGACAACCAGATGTTCCAGCAATCTCTCCTTCAGTAGTGCTTCCATGATCTTCCCACTACCGAGGTGAGGCTGACTGGTCTGTAGTTCCCTGCTTCCTCTTTGTTCCGCTTTTGTATAAGGGGACTACATCTGCTGTCCTCCAGTCTTTGGGTACCTCCCTGTTTCCAGTGATTGGCTAAACAGGATAGCCAGAGGTTCAGCCACCACACTCTCTTAGTTCTTTAAGGACCCTGGGTGCACCCCATCTGGCCCCATTGCTTTATCAACTCTTATTACTTCCAGTTCCTTCAGGACCCTTTCTCGTGTAAATGGACTTGTGTCCATTTCTGCACCATTCTCAGCCCTTGTACTCCCTTCAGACCCATTATCCTCCTCTTCCTCAGTAAAGACTGAGCAGAAATACCTGTTCAATATGTCAGCTTACTGTTGTAATCCTCCGCACCCCATCCTCCCCTTCAGTCTCACTATCCCTCCCTTTGTCTTTCTTTTTCACTTATGTACCTGTAAAGGTTTTGTCCCCTCACCCACTGATTTTGCAATGTGTTCTTCTGTCTGAGCTTTCGCCTCCCTTACTGACCTCCCTGCCTCCCTTTGCTTCTCCTGGTACTTCTCCCTATCCCCTTCTGCCTGTGTCTTTTGTATTGCCTGAATGCAATCTTTTGGCTTTCACTTTCTTTGCTACCTCTTTGAAAACCATAATGGTCTCCTCTTCCTTTTCCTTTGCTAACCCTTAATGCATAATTCTGTTGTTCTTGTAATCCCCATTTTAAATACCTGCCACTGTTCCTTAACCCCTGATTTCTGTCCCATTCCCTTAATGCCTCTTTCAAGTATCTCCCATTTTCCCAAAGTCTGCCCCCTAAAATCCAGGATACGTGTTTTGTGTGGTTTGGTTCTGCTCTTTCTGTGATTTCAAACCACAATGACTGGTGGTCATTGTTCCCCAGGTGCTCCCCACTGTTACCCCATCACACTGTCCCTGTTTGTGAGCACAAGGTCCAGTATTGCCTTCTGCTGAGTTGGTTCCATGACCAGTTGCTTGAGGAAGGCACCCTGAAGGGAGTCCAGGATAAATCTGCTCTAGTTGATACTGCTGCTGGGATGCTCCAGTCCACGTCTGGAATATTGAAGTCTCCAACCAGTACTACCTCACCTTGTCTGCCATCCTTTGGATGGCTAGCATCAACTCCTATCTGTTTCTTCCTCCTGGGCTGGTGGTCTATAGACCACACCTGTGCGGATGGCTGTTCCCATTTTCCTTTCCAGCTTAACCCACAGTATCTCCCCTATTTTGTTCCTCCTGGATCTCTGTGGCCCTTATGTCATTTTCACATACAGTGCCACCTCCTCCCTTCCTGCCTGCTCTGTCTCTTCTGAATATGTTGTAGCCAGGTATGGCCATCTCCCAGTCGTGGTTATCATTACACCAGGTTTCAGTGATGGCCACAATGTCCAGGTCTGACTGCACCATGACAGCCTCCAGATCTTCCATCTTGTTGCTAAGGCTCCTGGCTTTGCACACATGGCTTTCCATGATTTGACCTCCTAGACTGTTTCACTGTTCTACTCCAGCCCCTTCCTTGGTTGTCCTTTATCCCTGGTTCTCCTTGCTGTCTGCCCTTCTGCTGAATTTTGCCCCTTTCTGCCTATCCACCTCTTGGGCACTAATCTCCATCTTTGCACACTGCTTTACAGAGATAGCCACTCCTCTGGTTCACTGGTTCCACTGCTAGCTGTGGGGGGTGAGCAAGTAGGTACCCTCCTTGCTGGCCTGCCACCCCCTTTGCTAGTTTAAATGCTTGTCAATGTAGCATTTAAACTTATCATTGAGTGCTTGGATTCCCTCCAGGATGGATGCAGGCCATCAGCTTGAACAAACCTCCATCCCTCCAGGTGGGTCCCCAGTCAGCAATGAATCCAAACCTTCCTCCACAGCACCAGTTCTTCAACCATGAGTTAAAATTCCTGGTGCATGCACTCCCTGTCTCCCTTGCCTCTCATGGTAGTACTTCTGAGAAAGTGACAGAAGTAGCTACTTGCTTGAGACCCTCCCAATTTCCTAAACTCTTCCTGAACTTCCTTGGCTCCCCATTTGCCAGGTCATTAGTACCTAGGGTGGATAATGACATCCAGCTCACTCTCCCGTCTTGCCTTCCCAGTGATCCCCAGGATCTTCCTTCCATCCTCCATGCCGTGGCACCTGGTAGGCACCTCACCTCCCTGTCCTCCCCTCCTGTGTTCCTAGCTGGATCCCTCTTATGATGGAGTCCTCCACCAGGATTCGCTTCCTCCTCCTCTGGGGTCCACTGCTTTCCCGCTGAGGTCACCTCCTTGGCTAACCTCCACATCCTTTCCTTCCACTTCTCTGGGTACCTCTATTTGGTTGTCCTCGCTTGCCAGTGTGGCAGATGAGTTCTTGAGTGGAATAGGATCTGGGATGTGCCTCTGCCTGAGCGCTCTAACCTCCCTGAGCCCACTGTCATCCAGTGCTCCTCGTTCACGGCATCTTTGAGGCAGTTGCATTGGACTGGGTGGTCTCTGGATAGGGGTGAAGGTACTCCTGACCCAGTTTACTTCCGCTCTGAGTCTGGCTACCTCATCCGCAGTCCAGAGAGGTGCATGCAGATAGGGCAGCACCTCAGTGTCCAGAAGGTCTGCCTGAATAATGGCTGCCCCAGAGCCACTGCATTGCACCACTCCCCACATTATACTGCAAATTCCACTACTTGTCTGCTACTGAAGCTCTCCTAGTTCCCTTTTTATTAATTTACTGCCCTAAAAATCCTGCCACTGATCCTCAGATAATTTTCTTTAAAAAAAAAAAAAAAACCAATAAATAAATAAATGAGTCAAAACACTTGTCGTGCTGAGGGTGGGCTTCTTCACCCTTATGCCTTCCCCCATGATGCACAAGGCATATGCTGAGCAGATGTGTTACAAATGTAAACATTGTCAGAAAAGTTGCTGTGAAATTGGAACCTTTGTTCTAGACATAGCACAGCAAAGCTTTTCAATCCACCCTCGTCTACACATGGTGAAGTTTACAAAACAACAACTTTTGTAAAATTATACTACCCATCACCCACTGTGCAGCAGTGTCACACCCTCTTCCCACCACTAAGACCTTTATGTTGATATATCCATTTTTGTGAATCACTGTATGGTTGTGTGCACCTCTTTAGTTTTTTTAAAGTTTCTTGCTTGTTGTTTTATCCCTCCACATAGCATTGTTTTTTTTTAAATAAGATTAATTAAATAAATTAGTTTGTCTTAGCTTGTGTTGTCGTTTACTCCACCACACCCCTAGCCTCTACATCTAATTGTTTTCTTCATTTTCTTATTTTTGGGACTGAAAGAAAGATTGTGCGATGATGGAGTGAGCTGCAGAGAGTGAGGGTTTCAACGTTTTGTGAGCATCTGTCGATTGAGGAGAAAGTGTTGATTACAGTGAGGACAAGATAAATGACACTGTACACAGTACTGGATGTTGGGGAGTGGTTTTGTGGTGGCCATAGAGAAGGAGAAATCAGAGGTAGGCTTTCAAAAAAGAAAACAAAATTATGAAAAGTATAGGAAATGGGGTTAAAATAAGCCCATTGTCATGTCGTTGCCCATTTGAATATGTGTGGCCATGAGAAGGCAGACTTAGATTTCGATGTGTGTGTTCAGTGTGAAGAAGTGTGAAATTATTAATGCAGGCACATATAAAATATTTAGGATGATAGGTGAGTGTTTTTGTTGTGTACACTAGCACAGTAGTTGGGGAAGATTGTCACGGAAAGCAAGATGGTACAGATTTTATTTGGACAACTGGCCAAAAGCTATTTTTAACTAGCACTGAGGGAGTGTTGTAGGGGTCCGTGAAGCTGTAGCTGACAATCAGAACAACACTGCAACATCTAGTGGTGTAGAGGAGGAAAATGAATGGTTTCTTTTAGTTGTATTAATTACACATACAGTACATTGCAAGATTAGTGGCATAAATTTAGATATATCGCTGGAAAACTCATTCATTTCAATGGAATTTGCTGTGATATATCTTTATACTGCAACTTTTCACAAGTTGTAACTGTACTTATAAATGAAGAACTGGACTAGAAGCTGTAAACCGCTGCTCTACTGATTGCAATGCTACAGGATGAGGGTTATTATGACCATAGCAGTAGAGCATTATTCGAAAGCTGAACACTGAGAGGCTGTGATCCTGTTTCCATGTAAATGGCCTTTGTAATAAAAACTGGAAATGTTTGAAATATAATTTTGTTCATGTTTTTAACTGTGTTCAGATGTCAGCCATGTTTCCGTCTGCTGATGGTTGCAGTACCCTCTTTCAAGGCAAGTCACAAACCTCCAAGTGCATAAGCAGCTTATTGTCTGTATGACATTACAATCAAAGCATCTAAACTAGACCCTTCAGCGGGTATGAAGGTTAGAGAGTGCCACAGAAACTTAATGTATTCATTTGTGCTCTGGATACTGTGAATTCATTAATGTCAAGGACAATAAAAAAGGAAAGGTTCCTAACCAGTAATGTAGATCCTGCCTAACATTCCAGGAGCTGCTACTAATGCATTCGCACAGCCGTGAATTCTTAGAACTTTCAGTTTGATACTTACAACATCTCTTTTCCTGCTTACAGCTTTGCTCTAGTAAAATTGAATATCAAAGACCCTATAACAGACATAGATAATAAAAGAAGTAAGGGCATTATAATTCATTTATAGTGTATGCATTTGGAAAACGAAACAACAAAAACTGGTAAGTAAGAGAGCTAGTTTGGTTCTAATGAAGAACTGGACATCTCAGACTTCATGTGTTCAATTCTTTCAGCCTGTTGTGAATGTTTGGGCAAATAGACTGACTTTTGCTTTGACTGGTCTGCCCTGGTCTGAATGCTGTGAACCAGATGAACCACTCAAACCAGGAACCGCAGTTTGCACCTTGAAACAGATCACTGGGCAGCGTGAGAGTCATGGCCCTGTTTTGGTGCTAGACTCAGTTAGATGGCGTGAGCCAGCTTAAAAGCTGACTCACGCGCTTGTCATCGGCTCACTAGGTAGCCCAGGCAGGGCTGTGAATTCACTTCTACGTAGTCTCCTAAAAGGAAAAGGAAAACTCTACAAAGTTTCATCTGTAGTACTGCAAACAGCAGGGCTGCTGAAAGGATGATATTATTTAAGGGAACAAAAGGAAAAAGCAATAGGCTATGCAGTGATTGCAAAGTATAAGGTCTCCAGTACCAGATACTTGCCTGAGACTGGGAACTGGGTGGGGAAAAAACTGGACTCTGGACTGCAGTAGTGTGCTTGGGGCTGGAAAGTGAGCAGATGGGACATGAGGTGGCAATCTATTAGTACCCACTTGCCTAATTTCATCAGCAGTGCAGCACACATTTTGTTTTTATTGCAGAAGCAGCATTTTAGCAGGGCATGCAAAAATGCTGACTGAAGCCCTACCTGAAGCCTGAGATGAGATTTTTAGATTTACTTTTACTGGGTAGAAAGTGCTCCAGCTGGCAGCATGACACTGCTTGCCACTGTAGTTGGCACCTTGATGGCATCCCATAAAAACATTTACAAAAATTCATTCATTTTGATTTTGTGGCAGTCATTAAAGTCAAACTCATTACATTCTCCCAAATTGCAGACTTATAGCAGTTCCTTGTTCCTCCTGCTGAGTCCTGAGGCAGCCTGTGTCTGTGTTGTCCTGAGCTGTGCTTTTGCAGTGTGATCTGGGCAGTGGGCAGAAAGTGTGTGACAGGACAGCTAAGTGTGCCAATGCCCAGCCAGCTGGTAGTCAGCATCTTGGTGCATCCCACTGTTGGATACTGAACTTTTGTCTTCACTCAGTATTTTTCTGATTAATCATTTGTGAATTTTTACTAGGTCTACACAGGTCGAACAAATAGTTTTGTAACAGTGTTGCTCTCTCGAAATCAGCGTATGCAAAACATCCAAATATCCATGGCGTAATAGGAGACCTTGTCGATCTGTGGCACTGCCACAATGGACACACAGGTTTTGGAACCAGTAGCCAACACTGTGGGATGCTGTACTGATATTTTATGGGTGTACATGGGCCTTACAGATCATTTATTCTAGCATTGTTAGCCATAGTCTCTTGTTATTAGCATTGTCCATGTTTGCAACTGATTGAATGGACACATTTTTGGAACCAACGGCCCTCAAAATGAGCTACTGCATTATTCTGCTCTTGTGGGTGCTTCATCAGCCCAGTGTATTATGCTATTTCATTTTTATTCCATTTCTTAATGCTTTTAATGGTATAACAAGTGCAAACTTTTTATTTATTTATTTTTTATTTTATTTTATTTATTAAAGATCTTGGAAGACACCTGTGAGTGGTTGCTTGTTGAGAGGTTCCACGTCATTACATTAAAGCAGCACAATTAAAAAAATATGCACTTTTCGACTGGTTATTCCCTGTGCTCTGCTGAGCATGTCCCTGGTACTCTTTCCTGCCGCAATGTATTATCACCCTATAATGTGCTCAGCTAGCCTTTGTTTATGTTTACATTTCTGCCACCTCTCCATTGACTAGATAGCGATTACCATATTTTCTGTGGCACTACAACCGCTGTAATGGCTCACTTCCTGGTTGGGTAGTACTGCTTTTAACTGAGGAGTCACAATCATGGTGGACAAATACAGATTTGACAGGTATATATACAAAATACAGTGTACAAACAATATAGTTGGTGGCTCAGACAACAGATAACAAGGTGTGCTGAGGCATTGTACAATGTATGCCTCGTCTTATAAAGTGACAAAGACAGAAGGGGATAATATGATGGGGAAGTGCTAGAAAGGCAGGAGTGGGGGTTAGGATAGGGCATGGGTGAGAAGGTGATAGGCGTGTAGGGGGTGAGGCAAAGTGCTGCCGAGAGACTATCCTGGAAGGATACAAACTAAAGTGTTGGGGGTAGTCCATTGTTGCGTGTGGGGACTGCAAACTAGTCTGCCAGTAAGAGAATGTTTAGAACTTTAATTGGTTCGATAGTCAAAGTTCATATGTTTGAACTTTGGGAGGTTCGCAGGAGGGTGGAAGGCACCAGCACCTTAATTTCTTTTAGTATCATATAGCAATTAAAAAAGAACATTCCTCTTCTCCCACTGGATTTCGATGAGCATTGATATTTTGATTCTATCCTTTATTGCAGAATTATGTATCTTACAGTGTTAATGCTAGAAAAGAAGACCTTTATATAAATATAAGAAATAATTTTTAGACAACTGCAATTCTGTAAGCTGGAGTACATTAAAGCATTAGTACAACAGAAAAAATCCTATTATGCAGAAGAAAAAGGCTGATGAAAAGGGTATAGTTTAGAAAAGAGACTCAGCTTTCTACTGAGATGTATGTACATTTACCATAATGGCCAAGCCACAGAAAGCAGATGCTGTATAGAGCTGGTGTATACAGTGGTAAGCTGCTGTGCAACATGCTGAGATAGTATGCTTTCCAAACAGTATTCTGTACTTACTATTATTTTATTTAACTTCTGGAACCATACAGGAATTTTAAAGCAGTATTTAAACTATTGATGCATTAAACAAATGTCAACTAGATATGAATGCCTCGCTGCCCTAAATGCACAAAGACAAAAGTATGCTCTTCGCACCTTCTTCCCTCCACCCGCTCCCCATCCCTCTCTGTATTTCCTTCCTTAATGGTGATGTTCTGGAGACTGTCCAAACCTTCAAATATCTGTTTATTACCTAGGCTCCTCTCTTTCTCCATCCCTTAATGCCACGTCTCCATTGTAGTCAAGTCTTTGAACCAGAAACTGTGTCTTCTCTATCACATCTGTCCCTTTCTCACTGCTACCTCTTGACTCAAGATTGCCTCTTTTTTTTTTAATCTTTAGTAACCAGGTAAGATCCACTAGGCACAAGTGTCTGTTTTCAGGGCGACCTGGGAGCACTGGGCAGTTAAGTGACTTGCTCAGAGTCACACAGTATGTAAGTGGAGGTTGTGAGAATCAAACCCAGGTCTGGTCTGCTGGATGTACCAAGCTTATTCACAGCTCATTACTCTAACCTCTAGGCTATACTGCCAGCCATCTCTTATTCGCTTCTTCCACTCCTTTCATATGGGGCTCCCCTATTGCTCTCCACCAATGTGTCTTCTATGTCTCTTCTATTGCAGGCATACCATCAAGTAGGTAGATTGCCCTAAGGGTCATCTCCGCCTCCACCACTGTAATGTCCTCGTCTTTAGGATGGCTGACCTATGAATTGAAAATGAGGCTCTCCTCTATGGCTTCATGTACAAACTTGTCTGCAGCTTCACCCCTCCCTGCCTTAGTGAGATTATAGCGAGAATAGCTTCTCCATACACTCAAATCTGCCTCCCTCCCTCTTCTTGAAGACCTAATTTGCGACTAGCTGTTGCTGCGTAAATCATTTTCCTTTGTGGCAGTTACGGACTGGAATTCCTGCCTCCCCTCAGTCTTGTCCTGCACCTCACTTCCCTCATTCCAGTCCTGCCTTTACACCTTCCTTGCCTCTTCAGCAAAGTGTTCTTGCCTCCTTAGATGACCTTCCCCTGCTGAGACTGAGTCTGTCCATTTCTAACTCTGTTGCCTGAAAATCTATTAGTGCCCACTTATTTCCTCACCCCTCCTTTTATATTTATTTTAAATTTTGTTTTGTTTCCTTTTCTTTTTATCTTCTCCCTTCCTTCTCTCCCTCACTACCCTTGCACCTTCTAACTTCCTGTTCTATTAGTCTTTTCTCCCAACTTACTTACCTGTCACTTGTTGTGTTTGCTTGATGGTGTCTAATTGTGTTTTGTACATTCCTATGCATTGTATATGTCCATATGCATAATTAGCTCTTCACTGCTATATCTTGATAAGTACAATTATGTCTACGCCTTGTCTGACGAGGTTGTCATCAATTAGTACCTAGGTTTGCATACTTAACTTGTAAATAATGTTTTGTCCTTGTATTGCACTATTTATGTACGCACAATCCTTGTCTGTAATCTCCTGTCCCTGAAATTTGCTGTAATTACACTGTGCATACATGCTGTCATGCCTGGGTCGACCCTGAAAAGAGACTGCAGTTCTCTCAGTGGTCTAACCGGTTATCAAAATTCAAATAAAATAAAATAAATAAATTAAATAAATGCAAACTTCTCCTCTCTGCCAAAACGTCTTGGGTCTTTTTCTTAAACTCTCACAGTCTACTTCCAAACTTGACCTACTCAAAGTATGGATCTCTCAATACCCTGCAGACATCCTCTGTGTAAGCGAAACTTGTCCTTCCTCTAAAACCCCCAACTCTGCCATCTCCATCCTGGACTTTAACCTATTTCATCAAGGCGAAGGTATGTGAGGGTGGCGTTGCCCTGTACATTAGACAATCCTTCTCTTGTTCCATCATCTTCAAGGAGGCCCAGACTTCCTCCCATGAGGTGATCATAGCACAGCTATCCATTCCCTCATCAGTCCCGCTCTATGTTGGTGCCTTCTATGCCCCTCAAAAAACTTCAATGGATGTTCTTTTATCCATATTCTCCTATTTCTTCCCTCACATCCAACGATGAGCTGCTGCTCCTCGGGGATTTCAACCTCAACTGCCTCGCTCCCTCCTCCAAGTCCACTGTCCTTAAATTAGAAGCCCTAAACCTCGTTCAACTAATCACAGAATCTACGCACCTAAACCCACGCCTCCAGAACCACACTCTTCTTGACTGGGTTCTATTCTCTCACCCCATCGTATCATGGCTGCTGGTGTACTCCCAGATGCTATCAGTGATCACTGTATCACTTATTGCAATAGAAAGATTCAGTCCGCGTGCCCCCCAAATACATCTGGACCAGTCCCTTCACAACCTAGACTATGCTGCCCTCAACATGACCTCTCAGTTGCAGACTGGTGTCCATCTACTCTGCAAGAGATGTCAACTCTGCCCTGACTGTCTTCTCCAGCCTACTCTTACACATATGGAACCACCATGCCCCCCTTAAGAAAACCAGGGTAAAGAGACACCATCACCCTTGGATCCTGCTAATCTACTGGCCAAGTGCAGGGCCAGGAATAAAGCTAGCAACTCTATAAAGGCTTCCTTTTCAGTCAGCCCTACAAGACTACAGGACCCTCAGACATAGTTCGCCAAGGCCATAAGACTATCTATGGTGAATGACTTCAGAGGCCACTGCAGCAAAACAAAAGACTCCAGCATCCTTTTGGAAAGTTCTTTACACCCTCTTAGACCCTCAAGCCAAATATACTTCCCCATTTCTTAATGTATTAGGGTCCCCTGTCTCCAATCCTGCCTTAGTTGCTGGGATCTTTAACATTCTTCACTACTTGTGCTCTCCCAGGCACTACTGTAGTTCCCCTCATCCCTTACACCCCTCAGCCCACCAGGTTGCAACAGACCAGCCCTCTGTTTATAATTTCCCCCATTCACTCCTCTTGAAGTTTACTCCTCCCTTCTTGTTGCAAACCCTTCTAAGTCAAGCCCTAACAGTCTCCTCCAGGCTTCTCCACCTCTGCTTTTGCCTTTGCAGTCCCACTTACTCATATCCTAAACCTTTCTCTCCTTTTCCACTGTTCCCAAGGCCTAGAAATCAGCTGAGTCCTTCCCTCCACAGAGGAGGGATCCCTCCTCCCTGGAAACTGCAGGTCCATTTCCTCCTCCCTCCTAGCTAAACATCAGAAATCCCTTATCCACTCAGGGCTACCTGATTTCCCTGCCAGATCCAACACTCTTTCTCCTGTCCAGTCTGGCTTTAGGAAGCATTACTCAACTATATCTTCTCTTCTTCGAGTCATTAACTCTATACTCACTGCAATGGACAGGAGCCATATTACAGCCACCATTTTTATTGATCTGTTAAAGCTTTTTGATTCCGTCTCCCACCCACTGCTACTACAAACTCTTGGCTCTGTCAGTCTCAGAATCCACTGTAAACTGGTTCTGATCCTATCTTCTCAACTGGAACCTATTGTTAGGATTGGCAGTGTTTTATCCTCCTACACCCCTATCCTCTCAACCCCAAGGTTCCATCCTTGGCTCTATACTCTTCTCCCTATTTATTAACAACCTCCTCTCAGTCTAAAGGTCAGCTGAAATTCACATGTATGCTGATGAAACTATTCCATTCCTCTCTGGGCCCTCTGTCACTAGCGTACAGTACCCCCTTTAGGATGATTTTAACAGAATCCAGTCCTGGTTCAAGGAAAATAATGTTAAACTTAATCTCAAAAAACAGTGGCCATGACCTTCAGCACCAGACAAAGCTGGCCACCCTGCAGAAACTCCCCACTTTCTCTGCCTTGGATGGTTCCATCCTTGAGAGCGTGTCGGCTTTCAAGTGCCGGGTGTGGTTGGGCTGAAAACCTGTATTTCTCCAACCATGTTGACACCATTTGTGCCAAGCTTCACCCCAAACTAAGTGCCCTTTTCTGACACAAAGATAGCTTCCCCTCCCAACCCATTGAGAGTTGGTCTCCAAAATGATATTACCAACTTTTGACTATGCCGACGTGGTGTATGGAACTGCCTCTCAGACTTCACTTGGCAAACCTGACATTCTCCTAAACTCCTTCTGCCATTTTGCCTCTGCCTCTCTCCTCTCACTCACCACTGTCTACTCTATCCTCCTTATCCATTACTCCCCTATCCCACAGGCGAATGGTTCACTATGTTACTTTTGTTGCTAAGTTCGGGTTTGGTTCCCTCCTCCTACCCTCACTGCTCAGCTCTCCCAAGCTGCCTCCTATAACTAGTCCCTTCATCACAAAGTCTCTCACTCCTTTTCTATCCCTCTTCCTCCACCGCCTCCAGACAATCTGCTTTTGCTTCGCTTCCCTTCTCACTGAACAAACTACCCTCTGAACTCCACTCATGTTCCTCCTTCTTCCCACTCAAGAGACTCCAAAAGCATCTTCCCTCTCAACTATGCTCCCAATGCCTCCATCCATTACCAACTAAATTATGTGTACCTCTGCAGTGCTGCCATACTAGATGTTGCTATTTAATCTGATTTTTGGGGCTTGTATAATCTACCCCCACACACATCACACACTTTTAGAGTACTACACTATTGACTGTACTGGTTATTGTTGCTGTTGTTGTTATGTGGCTTTTATTTGTAACTTGTATTTTCATGCTGCCTTCTGTACATTTCTCCTTTGTTCCCCTTCCTCCGGGTTGCACCTGGAATCAACAGATCAAATACAAATATAATGTGTGGTTAACAAGGGTAAAAAGTTTTTCTGCTTACCTAAGACATCTATGTCAGTTGACTCATAGGACAACAACTTATTTAGGATTTTACTGGACATAGAGCGAAACACTGGGAGTCCATTTTCTATCTCTCTGGCAACTGAAACTCTGTGGCTCAATCTTCAGTAGTCTTTGCTACGTATTAGAGGGCATGATGGTCCTCATGTGATTTTTAAACCTGCTCTGTGAATTGGGGCAGTTACAGTAATTGCTGCAGGGTAGGGATTTTCAGGCAAAATGGAGTTTGGATTATTCAGTGCTCTTGCCTTACAGTAGCTTTCAGTGTTTTTGTAGTTGTAATACTGTTATTACATACAGATATGTGCCCTTCTAAAAACCCTAGGTGCTCCAACTATTCACTGAATACTATAAATAACACAAAAATGATGACATAAATTGACTAATGACAAAACACAATTTTACTACAAATAGAATAATGGATGGCTGTCTGTCTGTTATGGTTATGGAGCAGGAACATCATTAAGGGATTCTGATGACATCATAAACCTTGAGAGCAAAGCCTGAGAAGTTTATAGTCATCAAAATCCCAAGATAGCCTGGTGGCACTGAGGTTTGAGGCACTGGATGCCACACCTCGCACTATGCTGGCAACCTGGGTTCAAGAACGGACCTGGATCATCATGGGTCAGCTTGGGGAGGAAGGATTGAGCATCCCAATGGATGCTGTCCTCCTCGGGGTACTGGGTCAATGATCGTGCCTGTAGCATTGCTGCTGGTGCAAGCATGGGCAGTAAGATGCAAGCGCTCTTCAGGAGACAGGGGGAGAGTGCACTGTAGATGCTTGGTGATGGCATGCATCAGCACACCATAATGCCTGGACATAAGTCCTTTGCATCAGTGCCCTCGGGTAGGAAACAAAAAAATGGGAGAAAACCATAAGTAAAAATCTCTGGTAGCAAAGCATCATGATGCTAGTTCCCAGTATGTCAGGGCCCAGCCAACAAGAACGGAGGAAGTTAGGGGCCCTCTGGGCCAAGACCAGGAGAAAGTGAAAAAAAAAATCCCAAGATGGAGTTGCTGCTCCATAACAGATAGAAGTCATACATTGCTTTTTGTAATACATGGCTCTTTGTCTGTTTTCTAACTTTTTCACCAGAAACAACAGAAAAAAAGCACTTTTAAGTCATTCACCCATTCTGACCCGCCACTGCTCCAATTTCTTTCAGCTTGCTCACTCTTTCTGACCACCACTGTTGCATCTGCAAACAAGATTTATTCAAACTTTAACAGCATGGCCTCTCCCTCCCAAATGTGGGTCACTCACTTTCACTCTTGCCAACAGCTCCCACCTTTTCCTTACCTATATCATGAGAAAAATTCTGCTGAGATTAACATAGAGAATAAAGTATGGGTCTGGGTGTGTAATGAGAATTTACATACACCGAGGGGTTGATGCTACATAAACCCTAAGAGCTGAAGCTCAAGGAGTTTATGCATAGCATCAAACCCAGTGTGTAAATTTGAGTTTACACACACCCAGACCCATATTTTGTTTTATATAATTGTTGACTTCTCTTTTCACCTCAACAATTATACAAAATAAAAGAGCTGCTGTGCACCACAGTCCGATTATGGTATGGCGCGGTCGGCTTTCACTTTAATTTCAAATGTTTTTCTTTTTTCAAATATTGTGAGGAAAGGCGATCCAGTAGCAAATGTGGTACTGTCATAAAATATTACTTACTGACGAGTGGTAGCTTGTATCCATGCTGGGTTTCGGTTTGGAGGCAGTGACCAGAATTGAGGAGTTCGAGCAGGCGATGCGAGGAGTGGGGAAACCGTGCAGTTTGCCGTTATAAACACTCCTTTATAATGGCAAATTACACCACGGTTTCCTATGGAAAAGAGGATGCCATTAATATTGTAACATTAATTCAGCTGTAGGCGGCTCACTTGTCAGCAGCTCCCTGCAATTATCTCTGCAGCTTCTGTCACAGTTAGAAATACCAGTTTCATACTGTGGCAGAAGTGCACAAAAACTATGATCAAATCGTAATAGCATCATTCTGTCATCAGATCAATACTATTACGACTTCTTGACATCGGAATGATGCTATTATGAGTTTTCAATGCTACTGCATTCCTGTGGCAAAACAATGGGACCCATGAATTTATATATATCTGCTGTATATAGACACACAGAAGCAATTGACGTTAAACTGAGGTCCCATCTGCCTGGATTGGTGGTAGTTCAGGTAGATGTTAAAGATCCCATGGCACTTCTCGAAAAGAGTAGGGAATTTCCCCAGTGTCCTGGCCAAATTTCCTCATTCACTGAAAAATACCACCAACAGCTTAATCTGGTTCAAGGTCAGTTGGCATTCATCTGTATCCCCCTCCCGGGTCATGCCTGAAAATAGGCAGAATTTGTCTAGTGCAATTACCGGTCAACAAAACGAAATAAAATAAAATAAAATAAATTAACACTACAAATGATTGGTTACAACAGGTCAGAAATCCCTATTAAATTGTATTGTAGTATAACACTTTTGTTTTGCAGTGTAGGATTTTGATAATTTGATAGCTATTGGAGTGTTGCCTGTGTTATTACTTGTGTACGTGTATTGACATGTCCATAACTACTTTATAGTTATGTTACTTACTTATGGCCACCAACTGTTGTTGTGAGCATTCCAACATCTGGGAAACACTAGACAGATAACACTTGTGAGCCAATTTGCAACATTTCTCTACCACTATACAGTGGGAGGCACACTATGCTGTGATAGCTTGTTTCAGGTGAATCACTGGAGTGGGTTGCTTGGACCTGATTTTACTGATGTGGGAATGCTGGCCATGACACAGAGAAACTCCCTACTCTGTGGAGGCAGAGGGCGCTGTGGCTGAGTGGATGCTCTGTTCAGTGGCGTCCGAGCTTTGCACAAGATGGATGTGGAGAGGCCAAGGGCGGGTCTCCTCCTTGGCTCCCTTGCAACGGAGGAATGGAAACTTTGAAGAGGAGGCTAAGGAAGTGGAACAGTTTGTGGCTCTAAATGTGGCAATAGGAGCACATCTCTTACCGGAGGATGAGGTTTCTCGAGTAGTTGTGCAGCATCCCAGTTTGGATATGGAAGCAGTTGAACCGCTGGAGGTTTTGCATCGGCAGGCTGAGGAAGCGGAACACAGCTATCGGGCTGCAAGGTTGCATCTTTTGGTGGCACAAGGTGGTCGGGAGGAATTAGTGGTTACACAGGAAGAAGATCACGGATGGCAGATGGAGCAAAGGAGGGCAAGCGGTCGCGAAAGAGTGGAGGGAGAGAGAGAGTCAGCAGGTCCCTGTCGGTGGTGTGGCTCTACCAACGCCGAAGACGACATTCTTGGTACTGGAGCACAGGGGCTTGAACAGGAACAAAAGGCAATTTCTGGGAGAGACGACATGGTTCCATAACGGACAGTTCAAGGTAAAGACTCTATTACCTTTCAGCAGCTTGGATTACCGACTGAGACTTTTAGGTTTGGGTCCTCATTAGAGACCCAAATAACTCTTTCACTGAAGGGGAGAATAGTAGTGGTAAACTGGATCTCTCACTAGATAGGTCTTCAGATGGTCAAGACTGTTTAACTATGGGGAAAGATCCAGAAGACTGGGTGGCAACGGCCTTGCAAGCTGCAGGTTGGGTCAAGAGCCCCACAGGGAAGGGGTGGGATGTGAATTTTAGTGAGGATCTTGTTCCAGAGAATCCTGCTAAGTTGCTGTAGTCCCCTGCCCCGTCAGTCCCCCTCTTTTGAATAGTATGGCTACTCCTTTTATATCCCCAGGACAGCCCTCCCCTGTAGCCACCGTAGAGTTACCACAGCATGAAGACTCTCATCCATTGTTGCAGGTTATTAAGGACCAAGAAACAGATGGTGCATTGGAACAGGATTTACTGCAGGATAAAGTGGATAAAGTATGGCATGGAAAAGTAACGGAACATTTATTTCCGGGTATTACTGGGCCATTGATGGAGCCTGCAGCAAGAAGGGATGCAGTTAGGTTAAAATTTAGGGGTAATGATGATGAAATTCCGGACAGGAAATTTGTGGGTCGTGTTACTGAAAAATAGCATGAAGTTCTTTACATATGAGATTTATGCTTTAATATATGTTCGAGGATGTGATTTTTGATGTTAGTTTTACACATCCTCGTGGGTTTGGACAGGTTTTGGAAGCAATACCATATGATGAAACTTTCCCCTTGTGGAAACCTTTTTGGTGATACCTCTTACTAAACCATTGACTAAGAAGATTACAGTTCTTTTTCGTAATGAGGGGTAAATGTTGCAGATATTACGTATTGGTTGCGGCAACATTGTACTGTTAAAGGCTTTCCTGAACCCATTTTGGACGAACAGTTATGGACAGGGGATGGACTTATCTGGTGGTATTACACTTGGTTAATGGTCAGACTAGCCATCTACCAAACTGTTGTTTTTAGGCAGAGATAGAGGGTGGTTTTACCCTGGTCAGCCACGGCATGTTTTAAATGTGGTGATGTGCGGCATTTGAGTAATGTGTGTAATAAACAGAAATGTGGTTTATGTGGGAATTGGGGCATGTGGGGCTCATTGTCGGCAACCCTAAAATGTAATTTATGTGAGGAACAGGGACTTCTTTTCGACCTGCTCTTTGGGCCTCACATAACAATGTGGATTGTAATGTTAGAGCAGAACAGGATCAGTTTGTGGCTGCAGCACAAAGGAGAAGCTACGGATGGTGGAATTGTTGTCAAAGGGCGGTTAAAACTCATTCTCCACACAGGGTTTTGGGGCTGCCTGGGCGTGGCTAACAGTGAGATAACAGTGAGAGATCAGCTGGTAGTGGTGATGGCCTGCCTTGGTAGAGGTCGATGATGGAGCATTGGTCATTGAGGAAGAGGGTGCAGTAGTTAGGGTGGAAGAGACAGTGGGTTCAGGTGGTGAGGTCGTCTTATGCCCCCACTACACATTCTGATTTGGGCTTTCAAAGGGTGACTAGATCTAAGGCAGGAAACTACATACAGCTGCCTTGCTCCAAACAGAAATGTTTGAGGATGTGGAGGTTCAGAACTCATATGCCTTTGCTTGGGGAGGATATGGAGGAGTATGGGTGTGAGTCGGACCTTTCTTCTGTGGCCTCCTCTCAGGCGGAGGGTACTGAGTCTGGCCCTTTGAAAAATTGAAACCGAGGAAGAGGAAAAGAAGAGATGAATGTAGGTGGTTCTTTGTTATTTTTGGTAATGGCTATTTCCTTTTGTACTGTTAATGTTAATAGTATAAGCGTATGTGAAGAGGCATAATACCTTCTTGAGCCTAAGTCTTGGAGGTGGGAGTGTGATTTTACTGCAAGATACCCGGTTTCACTCTTTGGCTGAGGTGAATACTGCACAGAAAGATTGGAGATGGGGTGTTTTCATATTGGTCGGTGGGTGAAGAGCAATGCTCTGAGTAGGAATTCTTTTAAGGGACAGGTACAGGTATTACATGTTTATGATTTAGTGCCCGGAGGGTTTTGATTCTGGATGTACTGTTACAGAAAGAGGTTTTTCAGTTGATTAATATATCGCCCTCAACTGAAAGCAGATAGATCTCGTTGTTTAGGTGTGTGGAACCTTATTTACACACGTCAAAGATGGTTTTATGGGGGAGATTTTAATTGTGGTCTTTCTCATAGGGATTGGGGAAGGGCTACAAATAAAGTCTTCTGTGATATCAATACCCTTTGGCAATTATGAGACATAATGGTATACAGGACATTTATAATATTTCACAGCAGGACCCTGGTCATACCTTTTCAAGGGACAACTATCTACTAGGATTGATTTCTGGCTGGTGTCAGAAAGAATTACATGTCAAAAGGTGGAAGTGTTACCTTTAGAAACTTGGACCACCTGGTGGTAGTTTTACATTTAGGAATTAGGCAGAAATTGCTGGTTGGAAGGGTTGTTGGAAAATGAATACTTCAAAGTTACAGGATACTGTGGTAGAACAAGCTATAAGGAAGTTGCTTCATGTCGACGAGAGCTTTGTTATTTGTCTGAGAGTCCGATAGAATGGTGGGAAGATGTAAAAGGATGTGCAGGAATGGTATAGCACCTATATGAAGAGATTGGCTAGAGATAAATATATTGCTTATTTAGGCCTACGGGCAAAGTATTTGCTAGACTTTGACACTCACGTGGGATGGGGAGTTTAGGCATGCAGGTTGCAGGAGATAAAACTTCAAATGAAGAAATACTTATAGGATTCTAAAGTAGTACCTACTCAACAAAAATATAGGACTCGAGATACGAAAGAAGAGGTAACCCCTTATGAGAGGGGGACACGGGTGTCAAAGGTGATTATGAGCCAGCCTTAGAGATAAGCAGGGTATTATACAAGAGAATAACCAGGATATAATGTTTTTAGTTCACAGCACATGGTAGATAAGTTTCAGGCGGTACACAATGTAAATGGGTTTCCTTCATCGATCTAGACATTCTGGAGTTGACCAGGAGGAGAGGGAAGGCTGCTTACCCCTATATCAGGAATGGAAATTTGTGCGCCATTTTACAATTATCCACTAAATCCACACCAGGTAGGGATGGGTTGCGAATGATTTTACAAGCAATATGTTGAGCTTCTAGTTCCTTGTTTAGAACTATTGTACAATACCATTTGGGAAGAAAGACGGCTTGCCCTTCATGCAAATGGGTTTAATGTTTTTCTTTATAAAAAGGAGATCAGTATGATATTACAAATTGGAGACCTTTAACGTTGCTGAATTCTGATTATAAAATACTTGCTAAAATTTTTAATCAAAGATTGGCGTTATAGCGAACAAATTGATTATTCAGGAGCAGACTTGTGCAGTTCCAGGCAGGAAGGTTATACAAAATCTGATTTTCCTTAGAGAAATTATAGAGCAAGGATTAGGGAAGAATGTAAGTGGCTATTTAATGTCGATAGATCAGGAAACTGCTTTTGATTCCATTCAACAGAATTATCTTTGGAGTGTATTGCATCACTATAGGATTCCTCAGGATTTTATAGAATTAGTGAAAGTGCTGTATACAGAAGCACAAGCTGTGCCCTTATGAATGGTTTTTAGGGACTCCATTTTTTCTGAAATGTGGGGTCAAGCAGGTTGCCCGATGAGCCCTTTGTTGTATGTCTTTGGTTTGGACCCTTTGTTACGGAAGATTGTCCAAGCCAGAGACATTAGGCGATAAAGTCTGTTGCTGGATTTGAGTTTCAGAAGGTTACAGCTTATGGGATGATTGTGTTTTTACAGTGGCAGATGATAGATCAGGGTAGAATTTTGTCTCTTTTACATGAGGCTTATAATACTACTGGTATTAGAATTAATATGGGTAAAAGTGTAGTTTTGCCTTTAGGGATAGTAAAATTATTGAAGATTTTCCAGTTCTGATGACTAGTGGCAAGTAAAGATTTTAGGGCTTTTTTGGTAGCAAAGAAGCTAAAATCCGGAATTGAACTGATGTTTATGATATAGCAAAGCTTAAAATACAGACGTGGTTGGCTTGAAGATGTCTAGGAAAAGAAGGTATATCTTATAAGAGCATATATAGCTCCTATTTTTTATATGTGTCTCATGTTTTCCTTTACCTTATAGTATGCATACCAAAGTTTTGGGGTTATTTTTCAGTTTTATGGGGCAGTAGGTTGAACCCGGTTAAGAGGAATCATACAGAGAGAGGAAAGCAGGAGTTTGAACATGTTACAACCTATAGTTTATTTATTTGGTAATTTCTTTTTAGCTCTATAGTTCCTTTATTTTCACAGACTCAGGGATAGGACAACTCTATGCGGCTTTAGGGCATCCTTTTGGAGGCATGGGGAGAGGGAGATGGCACCCTGGAGAAAGATTGCTCCGTTATGTACAAACCACTATTTGATATATTAGAACTTGGAAAATTGAACTAGCATGGTGTAGGAGAGAGGAAGTAAGTGTTTTATAAAACCATATTGGATAAATGGTTTCGAGAGGACCCAGTGTTCATGGTGCCTTCCGTTATTAAGACTTCGTTGTTGTTGGAGGGTATGATTAATCCACTGATCCCTTTAAAATGCAAGATTTTGCTTGGCTCTGTGGTCATCAGAAATTGCAAGTAAAGAGCAATCAGAAGCATAAGCAGCTGACGGAAAGAGGTGTGAGAGCCTTTGTGTGCTGGGATTGTGGAAACGATGCAGCATCTTTTCTTTGATTGTTCCCATATGCATGGTTTTTGGAAACTGTTATCGGTATTATGGGGATCAGTTATTGTTATTGATGAATTATGATGTTTTGGTTTTAGGGCAAATCCCGGCCACCTGGGTAAATGGATACCAGTACAATCCAGATTGTTTTGGTATGTATAAAATGGTCCATTTGGCAGGCAAGATGTCTTAGATTTCTGAAAGGTAAGATAGTTCAACAACAAGATGTTTTTTCAAATACAGAAGGAATTGGATGATATTTATGAATATGAGAAGCGTACTTTGGGTTCTGACTTGCTAGTCAAACTCTGGAGGAATGTTACTTGGTGGATAGAGGGACGTCTGAAACGATTGTACATACTTTTTGGAAATGTGACACTTTCTGTTTACCTTGCTTTTTTCATGTGTTCGACCGAGTTATTTTCTGTGATTTTCATATTGTGTGTTGGTTCTGATTTCTTATTTCTGGATTTAGTTTTTGAATGTTGAATAAAATTTCCCCTACTTTTGGTAGGGTGTTCCAGACAGTTGGTTTGAGAATATAGCAGATCCTGGAACAAAGGAAGCAATAGCCCTCAGCAGTAGCTCGAGGAGTAGGGGAAGGCCTCCTCTCTGCCCCAGCTTTGATAAAGGTCCATCAGGCATCTAGCAATATTGATCCCAGGAGGGTTGAAGCAGAATCAGTGATGGAAGATCCAAACTTGGACTCAGCTAAGTATGAATGGACAACAGAGGAGAAGATTCTAAAGGAAGAAAAGGGATGCTAGGAAGAAGGTCCTCCTAACCATGTTGGAATGGAGGATATTCACTAAAATACCACCAACAGCTTAATCTGGTTCAAGGTCAGTTGGCATTCATCTGTATCCCTCCCCGGTCGTGCCTGAAAATAGGCAGGATTTGTCTAGTGCACTTACCTGGTCAACAAAAACTAAAAAAAAAAAAACTAAAACCTTGGAAAGGAAAACAGAAATTGCTACTGCAGAAACAAATAAAATCCCAGCTCTATGTGTGGACTCACCTTCCGTGGTATGTGACTCTCCAGTTGATGACTTATGAACTCCTTGAAACCTTGACAAATGATAATGGTGGGGAAGGTTCTTCTCTAGAAGACAGTGGTTGACATCCAGTTTTGCCAAGCAGCACTCGAGATTTCTTACAGGACTGGCCTACCCAAGTCAGAGATTGGATGGTGTGTGAGAATGAATTGCCAATACACAGACCACAGCTATGTGAGCGCATGAATGGAGCATGGAGAAATCACTAACTGGGGCTGGGTGGCTAAAATCTCTTGATGGCAAAGGATGTGTTGCAGTTTCTTGGTCTGATGCCAGCATTCATAGAAAGTTGAATGAACTGCAGGCAGCTTCAGAGGGCTGAAATGACAGGTCAAGAAACTGCCCCAACACTCTGGACAGCTGCTCCTGACAGGGCTGCTGACAACACCGCTGACACTGAAACTGACATAGTTACTGAAACTGATAACTCTAAGTTAAGAGAAGTTTCTTCTGCTCATGCAAATTCACAGACTGCTTCTGCACTTGGGAGACATCCAAACAACATAATGCATAAAACACTGTTGGAGATTTTATAAAAACGTGAGTGCTAATATGGGGTCCACTGTTCAGCTTGAGTTACTGGTATCTGGAGAGACTGCTACAAATGATGGTGTGAAGGCAAAAGAGAAATCTCTTGAGGGAACTGAGGGTAGTAACAGGTCTCCTCAGCACAAACAGAGCCTCAAAAGACAGCTGAAAACTAAACTTTTCTCCTGTGAGTACAGACGCCCGAAGTTCATCTTGGGCAGACATAATGGACTCCACATCCCTCCTGAAGATGAGTTCATTCCCCAGTCCCATTACTCTTCCTCAACTCGATAATCCCCAGGATCTTGGGCACACTCTCTGCCCCTCCCAACCAGCGACAAGAAAGTACTGCTGGGGCTGGTAACCAGCATCCGCCTGGTGTTAGACAAGACAGTTCAGACAAACCAGAAAAATGATATGGAGTAACCAGGTGGGGCAGGTGTTTCTGGGGTTCCAGGTGCAGAGGACCCTCCAGGATGGCTGACCTCTTGTCAACATGAGGGAGCCAGCTAAAAGAAAAGTTCATTTTGCATAAAGTACAGGTGGCCTGGACAAACAGCCTGACAGGGTCAATGTGGCCAGAAGACTGTTGAAATAATCTTTGCAGTTCCTAGCTACATACATACATATTAATCCATACCTCTTTTGGCACCCTGTTCAATGTCAGTTAAAGCCCAAAACTGCTACAGCAATTTTGGAATAAGTTCCACCAGGTCAAATTCCTCCCACTATCATCCCCGCTTATTGCCATACCCTCATCAAACCCACAGTTAAGTAAGTGACCATCATTTTCAAGACAGGAGTTAGTGGACTCAATTTTCAAGAGGTGATACAGAGCTTACATCAAGCCCTCGTCAAACTATTTTTGGTGCAACTGTATCAAACTCCTTTGACAGAACTGCACCTGGTTTTAGTACATCGGATGCAGTTGCAACAGTTTCCACATTTACGACTGCCTGTACCAAATATGTGGTGTAAGCCTTAAAATGGCCAGTAGAATGCTGCAAGTTAGACCAGGGGAAGCTGGTCTAACTTGTGGCATTCGTTACACAGTGAAAATCTGATCAACGCCATGAGAATGCCGCGAATTCCGATGCGCCTATGATTGCCACACCAGGGGCTTGCAGCATTCATGGGGCTTTTGAAAATTGAGCCCAGTGTATCGGAAATTTTTCTTTGCATGAAACCAAAAGATGATGTTCTGGCTTGTCCAATGCCGAAAAACAAACAAAAGACAAACACTACTGCTGTATCGGATAAGCTTTTATCTATAATAAAACACATAGATACATAGACACTGTTGGCAGATAAGGGCCTATGGCCAACCCAATCTGCCCATTTGAGCTTGTAAGTTCCCTTTATGTTTTGTAGGTCTGTTGCACCTTACTCCTAACCTCCAGAATTTCCTTATGCCTATCCCATGCATTCTTAAATCCTGTGATCGTCTCAGCCCCACCACTTCCTCTGGCAGGGTTCCACTTATCTACCACCCTTTCTGTGAAGAAATTCTTCCTCACGCTTCATCTGAATCACCCTCCCTCCAACTTCATCTCATGCTCTCTAGTCCTGGAACATCTTTTTGCTGGAAAATAATATATTCCTGCATCCTGTTCCTCCCTGTAAGGTACTTGTATGTCTCTATCATATCCCTCTTTCCCGCCTCTCTTCCAGGGAGTACATATTCAGATCCATCATCCTGTCCTCATAGGACTTGTGATGCAATCCTCTATACCATCTTTGTTGCCCTTCTCTGAACCTTCTCTACCCTGTCTATGTCCTTATGTAGGTAAGGTCTCAAGAACTGTACACTGTACTCCAGGTGGAGCCTCACTGGTGTCTTGTATAGTGGAATTATGACCTCCCTTTTCCTGCTGGCGATGCCCCTGCCTATGTGTTCCAGCATCCTATTTGCTTACCTGCTGCCTTGTCGCACTGTTTCCTACCTTGAGGTCATCAGAGATAATAACCCCAAGGTCCCTTTTCCTGCTTGGTGCATGCTGTATCCTCACCCCCACCAACTGATATATTGTTCCAGGTTTGGTTTTTTTGCAATTTAATAAACATTATTGTATTTTAAGTTAATTACTGCATTTACAGTCTGCAAATAATTCAAACTTGTACAAACAGGTTGGTAATCGACAGTAATACATAACAGGTCTTTACATTTCTGAAAGCTCCCTTAATACACAAGGGTGTAGATTATTACAGAGAAAACACCTCATATTGTTTCACCCAACAGCAATACCCAGCTTAAATGTCAGGAGCAGTATTATGAATACAGTCAAACCCCGCTTATCCGACCTCGCATTCACCGTAACTCCCTATTTAACCAACCTGATATGTGTCCTCACTGTTTTCGTAAGTTCATCATACACTGTCAAAGCTGTCAAAAGCTGTCATTAGTATGCACTGCAATTAACTTTAATTCTTTGCAGCTTTGACCTGATGACCTTAATGATGACCTTAATGAGCACTTAATGAGCTGTGTCTTTCTTTCAAGATTCATGCAATGTAATAGCAGCTGCATAGTATCATGAGTGGTGGATTCTCCTCAGGCAAAAGAAAGCGAGTTGTCCTTACCATGTCCCAGAAACTGAGAATCATTGACAGGCTTGAAGGTGGCGAGCATGCTGTTGCTTTAGCACAGGAGTATGGAGTCGGAAGTCCACAATTAGCTAATATTAAGTCTGCAAAGAAAAATAAGGGACTTTGCTGTCAGTATGGAGACGGCTGCTGGATCCGATATAAGAAAAACACCAGGATGTATAAAGAGGAGCAGCGTGATGCTGCAATTTACACATGGTTCAGGCAGGAGAGGAGAAGGGCACCCTGATATCTGGCCCGCTCACCTAAGAAAAGGCATTACAATTTCACACTCATCTTGCCATTTCGGGACCATTCTCAGCAAGTGAGGGTTGGCTGGACAGGTTTAAGAAGCGCCATGATCTCGCCTAGCTTCGCTCTTTGTGGTGAGAGGCTAGGCGCAGCAGATGATGGCAATGAGCCTTTATTCAACAGCTGCTGGATATGATAGTGGCTGGTGGTTTACTGCCAGAGCAAGTGTTCAATGCTGATGAAACAGGGCTGTTTTAGCGAGGTTTGCCTGAGAGAACACTTGCTCATGGCTCAAAAAGATGGCCTGGGGATAAAAAGCAGAAAGACAGGCTGACAGTGCTTGGCTGTGTCAACGCTGCTGGTCACAAACTGAAGCTGGTTGTGATTGGCAAGTCAAGAGTGCCTAGATGCTTTAAACATTTAAACACGGCATCCCTCCCTGTGCAGTATGAGGCTCAGAGGAGCGCGGATGACTGCTGACATTTTTCAGTCTGGTTTTCAAGTCAGTTCATCCCTCAGGTAAAGCACTACCTTCGAGGGAAATGGTTACCACAGAAAGCCTTGCTTATTGTGGACAATTCACTGCACCCAAACATCGCCGATGTGTGCACACCCAGATGAGCTAATCCGCTGCATTTTCTTACCACCCAACACAACATCTCAGTTACAACCTTGTGATCAGGGAGTCCTTGAAATCTTTAAGAGGGCATATCGTAAAAACTGCTACAGACCGTTATTGCTAGCGATAACCATGATACTCCTTTGGCCCACATTATCAAAGCCATAAATCTTAAGGATGTGGATGTGGTTTACATGGCTGCTGAGGCGTGGATAGCTTGCGCTCTGAATCTATACAAAAAGCTTGGCGAAAATAAGGAATAAAAACAAGTCTGGAAGCCATGGAAAATTATCCTGACACTGTGCAAGCTGACCCCCTGATGTCACTGTAGAAGAACTAGAGATCCTTAGGCAGACCTCCTGATCCTCCATCTGCAGAAGAAGTGCAGGAGTGGTTGCTCAGTGATGCCCACGAACAAGGTCAGGAGATTCTGTCTGATGAGGGCATCGTGGTGATGGTGATAAAACGGAGCAGAAACAAGAAGAAGACCCTGATGAGTCAGATACAGAAGAGTCCGCTCCTATCATGCCAAGTCACACAGAGGCAGCACAGTACTTGAAAAGGTGATTCTTTACCAAGAATCACAACCGGACTGTGACCCTATACAGATCATGCTGCTGAAGCATTAAGCAGCGTCGCGCAACAAAGCAACATGATGCGCTTAAACAAAAGTCAATTGCTGACTGTTTTAAAAGCTAAACTAAAGTACTGCACATAAAATACTTTTAAAGTAAGCACAAAGCACTAAAAATTAAAATAAAGATTTGTATTCTTCACATTTTGCACGGAATAAATTGTTAACTATTACTGCATCGTGAGTGTGTTAATGAGAGAATGAGGACTGATTTAATGATGGAATCCCGTTTATCTGACCCCGCTTATTCGACCATATCGGATGTCTTCCAAGCGGTCGGATAAATGAAGTTGAACTGTATTAACAAAGCTAGCTAACACAAGAACAGAGTATATGTAGAAGAGACTGTATAACACCCCATCCCCCCACCCTCCCATGTCGCCACTACACTATAAGACTGGGAATAGTACTCATTAAAGGAAAGAGAAGGATGGAAGATAATCATTAATATCCACAGCACTATGTCAGGTCCAGATAAGATTCAGAATAGTACTAAATGGATATTAGGGTGTGTAAAGGGCCCATACCTTCTGATATTTATTGCTATGCTTAGAGATACTGGCAATGAGATATTCTGCTTATAGAGCAAAAGAATTTCTTTATGCCACTCTGTATACATGAGGTTTGCTGATCTAACCAGTGGTGCAGTATAATTTTCTTAGCACATAAGGATATTAGGTCATATGCTTCTTTTGGTTTCCTATTAGGGTTTCTCTCGAGTCCCCAAGATACAAATATCTGGCGAAGGCATTCTGTAAACCAGGAGGGGTTGAGTTTAGATAGGATATCTTCCCAAAGGGGTTACCTATCGCATTCCCAAAGAATATGAAGAAGAGTACTCGCTGGGACACACATCTGGTACAGTGTCTGTTGGAGGTCCCTCCTCATTCTATCTACACCCTCTGGCATGTCCAATCTGTTACAGAGCTTTATGTTGTCAGCAAACAGGGAAATTCTGCCTTAGAGATCCTGTACAATGTCACTGATGAAGACGTTGAATAGGACCGGTCCAAGCAATGATCCACCCTCTGTGCCCTGCCACCCAGCCTATTACCCACCCACTGCACTACTGTCCTTCCCTCGCATATTCCCCAGTTTGTTTAATAGCCTTCTATGTGGCACAGTGTCAAAGGCCTTGCTGAAGTCCAGATAGGCCACGTCCACTGCCCTCCCCAGATCCACCTCCCTTCTCACTGTGTTCATGCAAAAATAACAAAAGTGCCTTGTTAAGGCTACCAGATTAACGAGATCCAGCGCTTTGAGGCAAACCACACCACTTCCTCAGGGGCATCTGATGACCATATTGGACTCTGAAAATATTTGGATGGGGTGTGGAAAATCAGAAGTCAGGCTGCATACATCAGAATATGGTACTATCCACCTTCCCAGTACTTTTCGTTGAGAGTGACAGAAGATTTTGTGTTCTATGCAAGGTAGCCAAACACTTGCCATAGATATGGCTCCCTAGGGCATTTAAGAAATGCTTATGATACCATGCTATGCAACTTGTGTATGTGGCAATGACATTCCAGTATGAGATGCCCTAACCCAGTGAAATGTAACCTCTGTAAAGAATCAGCCATGCTTACACCCAATATTCCTGGGTGGCTCACAGTAAGGCACATACTACAATCAGGAGAACATTGACCAATGAGCCCAGCATGAACAACAGCAAAACTCTGGTCATAGTGAAACATCCACTCACAGCCATCTATCTCTGTTGAGCAACCACGGCAGGGGTAAAGATTCCAGTACCTCTGCATCTGATTCTGCTCCCCTGTCCATATCTCTTTGTTCCTGAAGCACAGGGAATAGCTCAGTATGAACCACTACCTGAGGGTTCTTCTCCTCCTCCATCACAGACAGGGCAGACTGTGGAGGGCCCTTTACCATACTAAGGCTTGGGAGATATAGATTTACAGATGGTAATGCCCCCAACCCACCCTCCTGAGCTGGATGAAGATTTTCTAGTCACTGGGTGCAAGAGACGAAGTTCTAGGCTACACATAAGACTAATGATGGCTAAAAGGGAGGATGTTGTCACCAAAACCAATTTGCAACCTCTTAGATCTCAAGAGCAGATATTGAAGGAAAGGAAGAAAATTCAGAGGCATCTTCTGTCACTTTCTGTCAGAAGGACGCCCCAGATACAGACTGAGCTATTCCTGAAGCCTCACTTTCCAGAAAAGAAATAAGAAGAGAAACAGTTCCTTATCTTTCAAATAGTAAATGGTATAATTCCTTCCCTCCTCTTATGGTTCTTAATGGCTAATTCTCTGGCTAAAATGTGCCTCTTTGGATGTTAACAGCATTAAGAATCATAAGAGGAGGCGGTTGTTTTTTCTGTGTGGCTGTTTCAAATTCTATCATTGTACTACTACAGGATACCAGACTTAAATCTACCTTTGGTATACAGCAAGCTCAGTCAGAATGGCCATGGGGACCATCAATTTAGTCCATAGGAGGGATCCATGCTCTGGGACGGAGGTCTTCTTTAAGTCAAATGACTTCACACTATCCAAACAAACAGATACAGACCCAGGAGGGCTTTGCTCTTGGACCTACAGTAGAATGATTTTAATACTGGTTAGACTGGGGTTCTGTATGCTCTCCCAAACAAAGGCTTCTCGGGGAAGAATTATTTAGGAATATACAGCCTCACCTCTACACATCCAGGATAGTCATAATAGGTGGGGATTTTAACTGTCTCTGTGCCTTTGAAGATAAAATGGGAAGACTTGAAAATAAAATGGAAGATTTGGAAACTATTTAATGATTCAATTTTTAAAACAAATGGTTGTAGGCTGGCCCGATGGCAGTGAGGCGAGGCACTGGATGCCACCAACGTACCATGCCAGTGAACCGAGTTGGAAATGGACTCAGGTTGTGGCGGGGGTTAGCAAGGGTGGGGAAGGATCGAGCATTCATAGACAGCCTCCTTCCTCAGGGCAGGGGTTAATGCAACACACTGTTGCCTGACACCCAGCAGTGGCTGGGTGTCAGCACAGACATGCTGACAGAATGGAGAGCCCACATTCAGGGTGTAATGCTGCCTCACGGAGGCGGCCCAGCCACTCCTCCCATTGCACGATCATGGACCTGGGAAAACGTCAGAAAAATGGAGCTGGCAGGCTCCATGGTGGCCCAGCTGCCTCCATGCCAGGACCGGAAAGATGAGCCCTCCATGGGAGCAGCTGGAGCCACCTGCCAGCACCACAAAAAAAAAAAAGAACTAAACAGATGGTCATGTTTGCTGATCTGCAAGAAGCATATAGGGCCCTCAACTCTGAGAGTGGGGATGCTTATTTTGAGGGATCCTATCCTCCAGGATCATCTATTTCTTCATTTCCAAACAGATCAAGATTCACCAAGCTAATATGATTGTGTCTGAAATTTCTGAACATGCAGCTCCAGACTGAGTTGGGTAAGGTGTGCTGCGTAATGACAGGCTTAGGTTTGACATATAAACACTATCTTGGTGGAGGAGAAGGATTTGGCTATGGCCTGTGCAGATATTTTTAGGCTTGAGTTCAGTAATATGTTGTTTTGACTCCATCTTTCTTGGTGCGTGGATTCCAAACAGGAATTGAGGAACTGCTTCCAGATGTGAGGTAGAACTTAAACTAATAGTAATTATTTAAAATGTATCCAACAATGAAAACCTCTTCAGAGGCTTATTACTTTGCAAAACTCTTTGAAAACCTCCCATACATAACAGATTTCTAAGACTAAACAAGATATGAGGGTTTTCAGTATAATACAGTGAAATCCCTGAGGGCACAGTTGAAGTTCAAACCAGGGCCTGAAACATACTGCTGATATCTTAAGGGCTGTCAAGACAGAAAGAAACTGTAGGTGATACAGACCCTTAGAGATGTCAGTTATGTAGCACATACTGTACAGCTCAGTCTGACATGGAGACAATTGTTACTCAGCATCTAAAAGCTTCTTTTATTTATTTAGTTAGTTTTTGTTGACCGAGAAAGGAGGACTAGACACTTCTGCCTATTTTCAGCCTCATCCCAGGGAGAGGATACAGATGGATGGCACTGACATTAAACCAGATTAAGCTGTTGGTGGTATTTTAGTGAATTTATTTATTTATTTATTTATGAGTTTAACCAGAAAGGCAAACTGAGCAGTGTTGCTTGATTCCAGATGCGACCTGGGGTCAAGACCCAAGACATTTGTACAAATCACAAGGTACAGCAGTTAAACAATTCAATGAGTGGTCATCCAACGTGAGACAATTGTCGGGTAGAAAGAGGAACATTTTAGAGAACACATCTGAGTGTACAAAATACAATTACGTAGTTAGGCACTAGCTAAAGCAAGTGCAGCTGGAGGAGCAGTGGGTGCTGGTAGGCGATTAAGGTGGCTGGGGTTGGGTGAGTGTCTGATATGAGCAGGCAGGGCGTTCCATAGCCTGGGGGATACAGAATTTAAGCTTGACCTGTCCTTTGGTTGTGTGCATGAAGGAGACATGTAGGAGCCTGGGGGTCAGCGCTTCTAAGGGAGTAAGCCAGGGAGGTTGTGAGGAGAGGGTAGAGGCCAGGTATAGGGAAGGGATTGACCAAAATTTGGCTGCGATCTCTAGCAGTGGGTTAATCTGCAGTCTTGGAGGGACGGCAGGAGCTAGGGAGCTATATAAGGAGCAGTGGTGGGTTGTTTGAGGGCAGTCGAGGATAAACCAGCAAAAAGAGGGAAAAGGGGTGTCAAGGCTGGCCAAGACAGAGGAGGGAGGGTAGAATAGACTCTATTGCCATAGTCGAGTATTGGGAGGATCATATTTTGAACAATAGCCTTCCTGGCAGGAGGGGAGGCAGCTTTGTTCCTGTAAAGGGCGCCGAGTTTAGGGAGTAGTTTTAGTGTATGGAATCAATATGGGTGGAGAATTGAGATGCAGGTCAAGCCAGATGCCTAAGTATCTGAAGCTGGTGCATTGTACCAGTGGGGTCCCATCCAGGGTGTTGAAAGGGGGCAGGGGGTTTGATGGAAGAGTCTTGCTGTGAGACAAAGGTTAGAGACATAGTTTTTTAGGGTTTAAGAATAGTTGGTTTGACGGAACTATTTCTGGACGGTGTTGAAATCTGCTGTAGTACAGTTGCCACTTCACTTGTGGAGGGGCCTGTGGCATACAGTACTGTGTCGTCCACATACATATGTAGGATGTGTCGACAGGCTGATGGGAGGTCATTTAGGTATATGGAGAATAGCAGTGGGCCCAAGACTGATCCTTCAGGGATGCCAAGGTAACTAGATGGGGGATAGAGATGTGGGAGGCGACTTTTACCGCCTGAGTCTGCCCACCAGGTAGTCATGGAACCATGTAGTGGCTGGGTTGGAGCACCGGCTTCTTTAAGCTTAGAAGGGCAGCATATTGGAGACGGTGTTGAAAGCCTTGGCTAAGTCTATAAAGATGGCCGAGGAGTGGCCTTTGTCCATCCCTGTGGTATGTCATTAGTGACTGAAAGCAGGAGGTGATAGTTGAGTGGGATTTCAGAAACTGGATTGGTATGGAGGAAGAAGGAGGAGGCATCCAGGTAGGAAGAGAGTTGGGCAAGGACCAGCTGTTCCTGTAGTTTTGCAAGAATCGGGAGTAGGGAGATGGGGCAATAGTTACCTGGGGAGGAGGGTCCCCTTTAGGTAGGGGTATGACGGTAGCCTGCTTTCCATTCAGTGGGTAATTTGCCTAGTGTGAAGGAGAGGTTGAATAATGTGGCTAGGGGCGGCTATGGCTGGAGCGGACAGATATAGCATCTTGGCATCCAGGGACGAGGGCATTTTCCTTTGTTGGGGTTCAGGGATCATAGTGATTTGAATACTTGGCCTGGGAAACAGGGCTGAAGGAGAACTGTAAGGCTGGTGAGCACTCTTGGGGGGCAGAAGTGGGTGGGTGCTGGAGGGCTGATAGAAGCGAGTCAGTACAGCTGAAGAAGTAGGTATTGAAGGCAGCAGCGACCTCGCCGGATAGGTGATGCAAATGCCCTGTGTTGACAGTGTCGGAGTTGAAGGCTGGGTGGGGAGGGATTTGAACAATTTCCAGAAGTTTGTTGGGTGGTTTAGGTTTGCACTGAATGCTGATAGAAAAAGAGTTCTTTTTGCCTGGCCTTGCCTTATGGGACCCATATTCCAATAGGGGCAGACCTGGAGGGTTTTCTTGGCCTCCTGTTATAGAAGTTTTATCAGACCAAGAATGCCAGGAGCTAGTAACTCCAATGAAATTGGAAGATGTAAACTGTACCATCTAGTCTATGCATCTGAAAGCATCCCTGGGCCCAGATAGCTGAAGTGTGGAGCTTTGTAAAACTTTCTTACTAGAACTAGGGCCCCTACTATTATAGGTATACAAAGAAATTCAGAAAATGGTTAATTATCAGGAGATATCTTTCATGTCTTTGTTTTTCTTTTGTATAAAAAGATGATCAGACATGTATTTGAAACCGAGTCCTATTAGTCTGATGAATCTAGACTGGAAAATTTTAAATAGAATTCTTTGTGTCCCTTTGAATAAATGTGCAGAAAATCATATCAGCAGAACAGACATGAGCAATCCTCAATAGGTCTTTGGGGATAACGTGATCATCACTAGGAAAGTGGTTGCTAAAGGTAATGAAGGGTTGACTAGGGTTTTCTCCTGAGCTTGGATCTCGAGAAAGCCTTTTGATCAAGTGTCCCACTGATTTTTATTTAAAGCTTTATTATTTCATGGAGTGTCCAAGAAATTTATGAGATGAATCCAGCTCTTATACTGAGGCTGCCTCCTTTCAGCCATTGATTAATGGTTTTTAGGCAATGCTATCCCAATAATGTGAGGCATACGACAGAGATGCCCATTAAGTCCCCTGCTGTGCATCTTTGGTCTGGTTGTTTTGATCAGAAAATGTGAATTCTGAGCAAATTAAAAGGATAGAGGCATTGCATCTAACTGCTGCAGTCAAAATCAGTGCTTATGCTGATGATATTTGTCTATTTTGGCAGATGTGGACTCTGGGGAGACAGCTTTACAAATCCTGCAAGGGTATGAGACGTTGTCTGATACTAAAATAAATTTGTCTATATGTAAAGCCCTCTGTTTGGGAGAATGAAAATGGGGATGAAGTCATATTGGATCTATTCCAGTTGCTCAGATTTCTTGCTCAATTTTTGAATTGACTATGGGCCAGAAGATATGGTAATACAAAACTGGACCAGAAAAGTTCAAGAAGGCAAATTTAAAGTTGTGGCCTGTAAACTCATACAATTGTCATAAAGAAACACTCTTTCTCTAATCGCTCCTCTGTTTGTATGTGTTCCATAAATATGCATACCATACCCATATGATTGAAAAAGTAATTATGTGAAGCACCAGGTTGTACATTAGAGAAAGAGTAATGTGTGCTTTAGGGACGTCCCAGGTTTCAGTTGCCTTGGTGGTGCAGCTGGTAGGCGACCAGAATGGTATTCTGAGCAGCCTGGGTTCAAGTCCCAACTGAGGCATTTACTTTTCTCTCTCCTCTGATTGTATGTGTTCCATAAATATGCACACCACCCCATGTGATTGAAAATGAAGTAAGTATTTGTGCAGCACCAGGTTGTGCATTAGAGAAGAGTAGTGTGTGCTTTGAGATTGCCCAGGTTCCAGTTGCCTTGGTGGTGCAGCTGGTTAGCATGACCAGAATGATATTCCAGGCTGCCTGGGTTCAAGTCCCTACTGAAGCACTTACTTCTTTCTCTCTCTGTTTGTATATTATGTGGATACCTGTTTGCTGATTCCTGTTTTCTACTGCTGTGGTCCCTGTATTTCTATGTTGTGTATACCTGTTTTGTTACACTTGTGCTCAAAGGTGTTATCCAAATTGCTAAATAAATAAATTTACAAGTATTATGGAGATATCGGCACTTGCTATTATCTTGATTTCCTTTCTCAAAATAAAAAAGAGAAAGAGAGAGGGATCTGATGGCAGAGGAAGCGGCACTGTATTTGTTAATGTTTCTTATTTATTTTCGATTCGTTGTTTAATGTTCTTTTGGTGATGTGCTAAGTTAATGTTTCTGTAATGTTCTTGTGCTATACTTTTCTGAATATAAAGGTCCCCTACTTTTCATCAGTAAGTGCCATGGGATCTTTTACTTCCACCTGCACAGTGACCAGAGATGGGTAAAGGGGACCTTAGTTTAACATCTCATCTGAAAGATGGCACTGCCCTAGTACTGTACTACAGTGTCAGGTTATTACCCCAAGTGTCTGGTGTGGCTCTAGAATCCATTACCATCTTATCCTCCAGCTTCAGAGGCAGCATGCTATCTATTGAGCTACTGATACTGATACAATGAAGTGGAGCACCCAAGACTCAACAGTCTGTAGTAACAGAAATCAAGTTTGTGCATAGTGCTGCAAACAATAAAGAGGACCCCACCCCACCTGGAGTCACCTAGGGAGTCAGAGAGGTTTCTTTTTGGTTTGTAGTCTCATGTACCATGCTTTGAAGCAGACAGTAAAATTTTTTTATTTTGACTACAGACATTTCTTGCGTCAGGTCACACCTGGAAATGAGCATCAGCTCATTGCAGCTCTTCCAGTTACCAATTTTCAAATAAATAAATGAATTTACCCTGTTTTTTGAACAGTGTTTCAAGCCATTTCTGCTTATGTTATTGCAGACTGTTGAGTCTGGTGCACGCTCTGTTTTGATATTTTCGTTACTCTAGCACTGCGGTTATCATGCTAGCATTTCCTTGATGAAGGCACACTGCTACTAGTCAGAGGTTACAGAGGTGTAAGTAGCATAACTGACTTTTGATATCTTTTGATTTTAATGACAAACATTTTTCTTCTGATTAACCTAATATTGTCATCCTTCTGTAGCTTTCCTCATATCACTGTGTATTAAGTAGGAATCAAAAGATGTCTTCCTAGTTAGACTATTATTTGCTTTAACACCATGCTTTAAATAAACTTTAATTGCAGTAACAATGGTATTTACATAGAAAGATAGAAACATAGAAGTTGACAGCAGATAAGGACCACAAGGCCCATCCAGTCTGCCCATTTCTTTTCTACCTTATGAATGTGCCATTGGTCTTTGCTCTGTCAATGGCCTATCTATTCATACTCATCTGTATTGCTCATTTATGCTTATCCCATGCCTGTTTGAAACCCTGCACTGTATTCACCACTTCCTGAGGTAGGCCATTCCATGTATCCACCACCCTTTCTGTGAAAAAGAACTTCCTCACATTACACCTTAATCGGCCTCCTCTAATCTCATGTTGTGTCCTCTTATCCTGCTATTTTTCTTATATTGAAACATGTTAGACTCTTTCAACGTGTTAATGCCATTAAGGTGTTTGAATGTTTCGATCACATCACCTCTCTCCTCTTTTGCTCTAGGGTACACATATTGAGCTCAGTTAATCTGTCCTCATATGTTTTCTGATGCAGTCCCTGCACCATTTGGCTGCCCTTCCTGGACTGCCTCTATTTGGTTAATGTCCTTGTGAAGGTGTGGCCTCCAGTACTGCATGCAGTGCTCCAGATGGGGCATAACCTGTGTCTTGTAAAGAGGGATTATTACCTCCCTCTTTTGACTTGTGATACCCTGTTGATACACCCTAACATCCCCTAGCCATACCTACTGCTTTAGTGGTCTGCTTGGATGATTTCAGGTCATCGGTGATGATGACGCCCAAGTCTCTTTCTTCTCTTGTGACTGCAGAAACTCCCTCCTAGCCTATAGGTAGCTTCAGGGTTTCTCTTCCCTATGTGCATGATCTTGCACTTCTTTGCATTAAACCCCAGTTGCCACTCTTCTGACCATTTTGCTAGTTTATCCATATCTCTTCTCATTCTGCCCACCCCATCTGGATCATCTACTCTGTTGCAGATCTTGGTGTCATCTGCAAACAGACAAACCTTACCTCCAGTCCATCTGCAATGTCACTGATGAAGATATTGAAGAGGATTGGCCTAGGACTGATCCCATGAGGTACCCCACTTGTGACTTGCATCTCTTCTGACTTTATACTGTTTACCACCACTCTCTCTTTTCTGCCCGTAAACCAGTTTGTCACCCAGTTGACCAACATCTGACCCACCGAGCCTACCCAGCTTATTAATCAATCTTCTATGTGGAACAGTATGAAAGCTTTGCTGAAGTCAAGGTAGGTGACATCAACTGCTCCCTTGGTCCACCACTCTGGTTACCTAGTCAAAGAAATCTATGAGATTAGTTTGACAGGACCTTACTTTTGTAAACCCATGCTGTCCTGGACCCTGTGCTCCTATGGATTCAGGTGTTGCACTATCCTTTCCTTAAAGTGCATCCATAATCTGCCCACTACTGAGGTAAGTTTGACAGGTCTGTAGTTCCTGCCTTCTCCTGCTACCACTCTTTGTGGAGTGGGATCACATGAGCCCTTCTCCAGTCTTCTGGGACCTCTCCTGTGCTCAGAGACTCACTAAACAGTTCTGATAATGGCTCTGCTAGTTCCACCCTTAGCTCCTTTAGTACCCTAGGATGTATGCCATCAGGTCCCATTGCCTTGTCCACCATGAGCTTATCGAGCTCTTGTAGGACCCTTTCTTTTGTGAAGGGACTAGTGCACACCTCCTCACCCCTGTGTCCATGGTGCTGAGCTGTGGGCCTGCTACCTTCTCTTCTGTAAATACTGAGCAGAAGTATCTATTTAGGATAGATGCTTTTACATGGTCCTCCTCCTCACACACCCCTTATCCCCTTTAATCTTAGCACACCCCTCTGGACTTTCTCCTTTCACTAATGTATCTATAGAAAGTCTTGTCACCTTCTTTACTGTTCGTGCTAGTGTTTACTTGGTTTGGGCCTTTGCCTGCCTTACTGCCTTCCCTGCTTACCTTAGGGAAGTTTGGTATGCCTCTATCTTCATCCTGCTGCATTCCCTCATATTTCCTGAAGGGCAGCCTTTTGACTCTGACTTTTCTGCTACTGTGTTTGAAAACCAAAGTGGTTTCCTTCTTCTTTGCACTTCCTTTTCTCACTAACCCAATGGGAAGGATGTTGCTTCAAGTACTGCATCTTTAATGCTTGCCCACTTTGCCTGTACCCCTCACTTGTATTTCTTTTGTCAGGGCTAGTAACTCTGTTGGCCATCTTATCAAAGTCATCTCCTCTTAAGTCCCATATTTATGCCTTGGAATGGGATGATTTTCTTCTAGTGGCCAAATTGAACCATACCATGTGATGGTCACTGGCACCCAGGTGACCTTCTAGCTGGAGATCTGTGATCCTTTCCTGTTAGTCAGTCTCTTGAGGTTGTTGTACCAGTTGTTTGAGGCCCTCCCTGCAGGGAATCCACATGTGTCTAGTTCTGGCAGATGTCCCTGCTGGTATTTACCAATCTGTATCTTGCATGTTGAAGTCTCCCATTATGAACCTCCCCTTTAGCTGTCATGTTCTGTATATTCTCTAACAGTAACATGTCTATGTCCTCCCCTGGTCTGAGGCCTGTACACAACCCCAGTTCATATGGCTGTCCCATTTCCTGTTTTCTGGGTGACCCACAGTTCTTCTGGCTCCTTACGTGTATTCTGGATTTCTGTAGCTTTGATATTTTCATTGACATAAGGGCCACTCCACCTCTTTTTGTACCTCGGTCTCTTCTGAACAGTACATAGCCAGGTACTGAAGTCTCCCAAGTGTAGTTACTGGTAAACCATGTCTCGCTAATGGCTACTATGTCCAGTTTAGCCTCTGTCATTATTGCCTGCAGGTGTCTGGGATCTTATTTCCAGACTGCGCAGCATTTGTGTACATGATTTTCCATTGGCCAGATTTCGTGTGTTAGTTGTTGGGACAATATGTGCAGACACAAATCCAATGTCACAAAATGTTATCTCCACATATCGTGACACATTGTAGATCTCAGGATTTATCATGCATATGTTGGATAAACAGTACCTGCCTATCATCCCCTCTCAACAAAAGAAAAAGAAAAGAAAAACAGCCTGTTGCATAAACAAGAACATGCAAGGGGACCATGTGGTGATACATTATTTATCTACATATGAGCTGTTTGACCTTTGGTACACCACTCATGGCTTATGCCACTCATGAGGTTATTGGAGTTCAGACTGCTCTAGCATAGATAAATAATGTATCACATGGTCCCCATTGCATATACCCTGTATGGTAGATTTTCATTTGCATTAAGATATTTCATATTTAAATGATTCTGGCACATCTGTACCAATAGCAACAAAATTAGGAATTTAACTCTATATTTCTTTGTTTCTATGTTTCTTTAAAATAAAGTTTATATATGAAGGCTTCAGGATGGGGGCTTAATAACTATAAAGACTGTTACCTCCTACTGTCTGTTATGGAGTGGAAAGTTTATTCTAGGTTGATAAGTATGATAATATTCATGTTAAAATAATGTTTCTGTATGGATTCATTTTGTTTTTATGAGGCATGCATGTTTTAAGTAGAAAATGTGTTTTCTGAGCCATGAGGGACAGAATTTTGAAAGTCTCCAACATGGATGCAGTGTTTAGTTACAGTATATTAATGACTGTAGCTGCTCTGGTCGAGGATGTCTATACCAGGTTCTATCATATTTCAGCTGTTTTCAAAGATTGAACATATCTGTAGCATATTAACCTGATGTATGGTAGTTTACATCCAGTTGTCTTATTAGGCCCCATTCCCCTTTACCTGAACAGAGGAGACATACACAGTGCTTTGGATGAAATGGGCGCAACCTTGTGTTCAGTGATAACCAACATACAGCAAGTAGCATGATGTGTCTAGTCTGGGAATGTCAGAAAGTTTTAGTACACTCAATACCATCAATCAATCTGTCCCCATCCAAGAGGTGACCATCCAGGTGGACCCATCATGTTCCAATGGCCACAACCTCTGCAGGGACAATGTCTTCTGACAGATAAGGGATGGCTCCCAAGCCATGTGACATGCTTCACTCCTCCATTAGAGGGCACTTCTATGTAGATTAATCTGAAAGAGGCTATCCTCTGACTGGCCCATAGGGCTCCCAATTGTTAGTACTGCACCTCCTGCCAGCCTTGTGAGAAACCCATCTGTGTAAGAAGCAAGTTCACCCCATTCCCCACTTTGTTCATTCATTTCAAGAGTACTGTGCCAGGTTTGGGAATGGACTCAGGAGTTGGAGGGCCAGCTGGTGGAGAGGGATCGAACATCCTGGGGACTGCTCTATTTCTCTGGGGAGGAAGGAAGAATGTCCATTGCTTATGGACCACTGGAGGAGGCTGGGGCATTGCTGTGACTGATACCAGTACATTCTGGGGTGGGTGGGATGGATGCTGGATGTCATTGCACGTCCCTGCTCCAGGGCAGCAAAAAGCAACAAAATGCTGGCCCTGCTGGCTGACAGCCCATTCTGCTCTGCCATCCACTGCCTATGATGCCCACTGGGGGTTCCACTCTCATGGTCCTGACTGGGGTAATCCAGGCTTGCCCATGATGTCCATTGGGAGTGGTGGAGCCACGGTGGCCCCACCCAGGGGTAAGCCTGGCCATGAGGCGATGGGTGGACAGGTCCGATCAGAGAGAGTTGGACCACCCAAAAAGAGAGAGAATACTGTACCAGAAGTAAGTTCACCCCACCCTTTGTACACTCATTTTGAGACTACTGTGCCACCACACTTTCATGACTGTGACATGCTTGTGCTAATTTCTGGTTACCAGGTTACCAAAATTCAAATAAATTCCTAACCAACATCCATGCCAGAGAAGGTGAAAACTCCAGAAAACCCTAAGGCAAAAACTGAGAAAAATTTATTCTCTACCCAGAAGACAATCCCCTATTGTGAAAACAGGGTTCCCTACCTAATCCTACTTCTCTTCTCCACACTGCTTTTATGAGGGTGGGGAGGAATTTTATCCAGAGTGCAGGCAAAGGGTCTGGGCTTCAGCATGCTGACCCCAATATATTCCTTTTGCTCATTCCCTCAGTCTCAAAGCTCCCCTGCCCCTGTGCAGACCTATGCTCCTATCCTAAACCTCTCCCTTTTTCCATACCCCTGACCACCCAGAACAACCCAACTCTGCCCAGGCATTGAAGGCAGGGTCTGCTGACAATACCACCTTTCTTAAAGGGTTTCCATTTGCAGAATGTCCTTATTGCCAAAAAATGTAAATAGGCATAGTTAATCTTGGTTTGCCAATTGTGCCCAGGCACAACACTAGCTGAACTTTAAAAACTAGTCCTAACTAAGCTTCAGAAATTGGACTTAGCTATATCCTACTCTTTTTTTCAAATCTTTTTCCCTCAGTCACAGTCTGAGGGCCCCTCTCAGGCATCTTTCCTGCCCTGCCTGAAGTCCTCCTACCTGTACCTCCTCTCTCTCATAGAAACATAGAAGTTGATGGCAGATAAGGATGCAAGGCCCATCCAGTCTGCCCTATATCCTCTATCCACAATCGGCACCCCAGCTTAACCCTCTGGGTGGGGCCACCTCCTCTTGGGCACTCTCAGCAGACAGACTCTGATGTGGTAGAGAGGCCCAGGCAGAAAAAGCTGGAAGGTCAGGTAGGATGGACCTGGCTGTGGCATGGGGCAGGTGCTGTCGCCTACCCTGCAGACCAGGTTTTCCTTTGTTCTGGTGAGTGCTTCCTCCTCCCTTGTGTGTGAACATCACGATGCATGGGAACTCCTGCCTGTGTCAGGTCACACCAACTACATGCTGCTCAGTGAGCTACAGCCTCCCGATCTCCACTAGGAGCCGCTGATGCCGAGCAATCCCCCAGCCTCCTCCAAGGAGGACAGCAGCCCTGCAGGTGCTCAATCCTCCCCACCACTGACATCCCCAGCACCCCGTGCTTGCTCCTGAACTCGGGTTGCCAGTATGGCGCGAGGGTGTGGTGTCTAGCGCCTCAACCCTCAGCACCACTGGGCTGGCTTTATATCCTACCATTATGTAACAGAAAATTGCATCTAAACATAGACTTTGCCTCTCAATTGCTAAGCAATAAAAGTTTTTATTGCTTAATTTTTAGTAGAGTAGTTTTCCATATGATATCTTATGATCATGTGCCTCTCACAACTGCACTGTAACTGGATGTATTGTAAAGCTTTGCAAAAATTTACCACAAGCAAATTTAATGTAAAATTTCCATATTTCACATTCATGGAATCTTCCTGAATATGTGGGTAGGCCCTCTCTGGCACTGTCCTGAGAGGGCCACTGCCCCAGGCTTGTCGGCCGTTACAAGGCCCAGGGGTATGGGTTACCAATAGCTAACCTATGGGGGTCCATTCCCAAAAGATAAAATATAATGGCAGTACCTCCACCCAGAGTACATGTAAGTGTGTTTGATTATCTTCAATACAACCCCTGGGATGTCGTACCAACCCACCTCCACATCAGTTACCCGAGGAAAGGACTCACTAAGTTTGAACCTCCCACATTCATTTACCATTTACTTTTTCCATCTCAGACAATAGACAGGCTCACTAAAATCAGGCTCTAGATCCATTTTCTGCTGCAAAACAATAACTCCATGGTTTATTTACAGGGGCAGGGTTTAGTAACGGGAAAGTGGAACAGAGTTCAAGTCACGCATTTTTCTTTTGAGTCAAACTCATATTTCCATCAGTGCAGACATCTGATCTGTCTAACTAGCTGACTGCTGCAGAAGTGCCCAAACCCAGACCTGCAGGTCCCAGTCCATTTAAACCCCAAAGTCCTTCTCTGGGTACCAGATTTAAACTTGCAGGCCTGAGGTGCAGCTGGTAGCTGGCATTGGCACGTTACTTGAACTAACTCATTGTCCCCTAGCAGACACTTGTAGTCATCAGTAAAATGCACTGGTGTGTCTCTGAGCATGTCTACAGAAGCTAATGACGTCCTGTGTGCCCGCGTGTAACGCCTGAGAAGTCACTTATATATTTTAATATATAACAGCATATAATATATATTTGATGGCACAGTACCATTGAAAGGTAATTTTGTGCTGAACAACTTTGCCTACTGATCTTTGCATAGCATGTATATTTTAGGAGTTATTCACATTTGTTTATGGTGTGGTGTGTATGGTTTATGTTGCCTTTTTAGTGAAATGTGTTTTGTTTTTTGCTGTTTCAACCAGCATTGAAAAAAACAGAATATATATTATTTGCATACCACCATTGGAAAGGTAATTTTGTGCTGAATAACTTTGCCACTCATACTTTGTATCTAGCACTTACAGTTCTTGAGCTATTAGGATTTGTTTGTGGCATGCTGACTATAGCTTGATTTTGCTTAGAAAGGCCCAGGATTTACTATTAACAGTATACAGGAGACAAGTGGTGCAACTTCAGAGAGCTCCTGTGGATGCAATGAGTTATGTAACTTTTACATTTCTTTCTTTTGGTTAGAGCTAACCTTTATCTTTTCCTCTAGTCCTTAACTCTACCTCCTGCCCTAGTGGGCAAACATATTTACAGTCCCAGGTGCAGTGCAAGCCTGCTTTTTTACTCATGGTTCTGAAAAATCAGTCCTTTGATAGTACAGTTCACTGAAGTCCTGGAGATCGATGGATCACAGGCAGAACAGGCACAATGCCTGATGAAGAGGCACAGAGGCTGCATCTTGCTCTCTCTTTCTCTTATTAGCAGATCTTGCAGCTTGCTGTCCCTTCAGCCCATTACAAGCCCTGTTGCAGGGCACGTGTGCAAGGCCTGCCAACTCTAGGGAACCCAGACTCGGGAGTAGCCCCATGGCTGGCTCCCTCTGATCAGAGCACCCCAACACTCGGTACGAGACCTGTGATCCCCTGCAGCAGCAGACCCTACTTGATGGGGTTAGCAAGTTCCCCACCTGGCCCTGGTTATCAGCAGAAACAATTCAGCACATTCTCTTCTGCTTCTTCTCTACTTTCTCTCTCTTTCCTGCAATGGTACATAGACACACAATCTGTTTCTCTCTTTTTCCTTGCTGTATCTCTGGAGCAGATAACAGGCACTCCAACCCTGAAGCACCTGTCCATCCTTCTGCTTTCACAGTCTCTCAACTTTAACACAGCCACATTCTCACTCTGGCTCACTCATATCACCTGCACGTAGAGTTCCTTTTCTCACCATGTAGGTACATAGTAATTTTTAATTGAAGAGGCTTACTCTTCCTTTTCTCTTTCTCAGCACATTTATATTCTCTTGATCCTCATCCTCTGTATTCCATCTTTTCCAGGCTTAGACACAACTTTTGTTCTTTTTCCAGGTTCAGAATGCAACCTTGGTGTTTTTCCTGCTTATACCCAACCTTTGTCCTTTTATTCAGGCTCAGGATACAACCTCTTTTCTTGCAATATGCAGCTTTCCTTTTCCATTCAACTGAATTTCTTTTACCACTGTGGTGCAAATTCAGAACAACACAGAGCTTTCCACATCCTGCAGCTTTCCTTTACCTCTGCAAAGCTGTTTTTCCTTTTCCGATGGGGCAGGCACTCCCTGCTCTGGGGACAAATTGCTGCAGTCCCCAGACAAGCCCATCTGCAGCCCCAATCTCTCAGGGGCAACAACCACCCTCACTTTAGAGGGCTCTCACCAAACTGAACTCAAAGCCCAGCAGTTCTTGCTTTAATAGGAGCCCTTTCCTCACTCCCCATTGGCTGGAGCCACTGTCTTAGACAAAATGAATATGTATGAGGTTTCCTTGATGCCTCATTGGTGTAGAAAAGGCACCTAAGCATTTCCTGGTATTTTCATCCAAAAGTCCTTTCAATTAGCTCCAGAGCCCCTGGCAAGAATCCTGGCTTGGTGGCTGGCTGGCTGGTGTCACATGGCTGCTCAACATGGTGGCTGGATTCAAACAGGGTCCACAGTTTATATGGTGTCCCAAAGTTTTAAGCATTCCTGCAGCCAAACCCCTTTCTTGTATTACTTCATTTTCCCATACAGCTTCAGCCACCCTGTGCCCTATAAAATGACTGCAAACTTAAACCTGTAGCCTTAACCCTCTGCCAGTCACTGCTTCTGTTTCAACCTATCCCAGGCAGCTACACACATAGCCCTACTTTCTGGGGCTACCTTTAGCAACATCTATTGATGAAAAGACTTGGGCATTATAATATCTCATGATTTTAAAATGCTAAACATATAAATGAAATCATTAAAAAACAAAGTCATTTGGTCCATCAATCACAACATCCTCCTCGTAATGTCAAAGTCTTAATGCCTTTGTTTCATTCCTATGTTAGACCTCACCTGGAGTCGCTTACAATTGTGGTTCCCTTATAAGAAATATAATTGTGTTAATCTAGAAAATGCTTAATGCAATTTTACAAAGCATATTTTTGGTATGCATGATGCTCCTTACTCTAACAGATTACTGAACTTAAATCTAATGTCCTCCAAACATGTCATTTAAGAGGGATTTATTGTTCCTTTTGATATCCTTCATGATCCTCCCTCATGTCAGAACTTGGTTAACTATTTAAGGATAATGCATACAATGCTAGGGGCCATCCATTGCAAATATCAGGTAAATGCTTCAAACACATTAAAATGAAGTACTTTTTCTCTTAGAGTGGTTGGTCCATGGAATAAACTGGCAGAAGAAATTATTATTAGCAAAACTAAAACAGAATTTAAGAACTGACTGGACAAATGTATTTTGTCTGGGGCTAATCTGCAATACTACTATTTAACATAGATTCATTCAAGCAATGTTGGTTATAACCTGCCTCCTAGCTCCATGATCTCCTTTAGTATGATAATTTCTGACTGCAGTCCGTGAACACATTTTATTTATTTATTTCCCCATGGACCGGCAGTCGTCCCTTTTTCTTTCACCAGGGCTTTAGTTTCTTAATTCATTTTCTTTTCTCTTGCCTATCACTAGCACTATTCTCTGTCCCCAGTGCTAGACATGCTCCCAGCTCATCAATATTCATGAGCCACCTCATCAGTATGCACAAGGCAGCTCCCCATTCTCAAGCATGATTGGCACTCAACAACTGCTCCTGCTGCTTCTCCTCCACCTCTCCAGCTCTTCAGTCTTGACCATGTCTCCAGTCCCTCTCTGGCTCAGTACTGGGACCAGGACCACCAGAGAGGCAAACCCAACCAGCCACTAATGGCCACATGAAAATGTGCTACTGAGCTGGCACAGGGCTTGTCTGGCACCATAGTGCCATTTCCAAAGCTGGCGGAACCACGATCTTGCTCGTCCGGCACCGATCTCTCTCAAAAACCATGCAGGGCTGACAGGAAAGACTAGGATACAGGGCAGCAACCAGGAAATGGGACCCAGGACAAAAAAGAATGGGGATGGAAGCAAACCCCAGGAAACTGAGTTTTTGGGGCTCAACAGGTAAGCCTCCGACAGGGGTTAAACCTCCTACTCCTTAAGTGGTTGGCATCCATGCCAAGTTAAGGACTTGCTCTCAAGTCATCACTGTAACCATTGCCTTTAACAGTAATGCCAAAAACTATGACATCCTACTATATACATAGGGTTACCTATTATATTCATTAACATTAATCATATTCTCAATTTTTGACAATCACCATCTATTCCATCAATTTACACCTTACCCCATCAGCTCAGAGCCTTAGATGGTTGTAACCCTCCTGAGCCCTTGGCACCTTTATTCCTCAAGTGGCACAATTTTGGTGCAATTTCCACTCTTGACCAGTAGGGTGATCACTCCCTTAAACATTCATTGAGCAGCATTGAAATCAGCCCGACAGTGTTTGGTGCCAAAATGACTTCTGCATTACTCTTCATAACCCTTTATCATTTCCCTGCCACTTGCAAGGGTCCCAACTTTTAGTGAGCTTGTGGGGGGACCATGCTGGGCATGACTGGAACAGGAAATCCCAGTGATGCTTCCATGTGTCGCTCCTCTCCAGCACCATCCTGGAGAGGGCCACTGCCCTGGCCTGCCGTCATTACAAGGCCCAGGGACCTGGGTTCCCTAGCTGACCTACAGGGTACTTTCCCAAAAGATAAAATAAAATGGTGGTGCCTCCACCCAGAGTACATATAAGTGGGTCTGATTATCTGTAGTACAACCCCTGGGATGTTGTATCAACCCACTTCCCAAACAATTACCCCAGATAAGGACTCACTAAGTTCGAACCTTCCCACATTGAGTTACAATTTACCTTTTCCATTTTAGACCATAGACAAGCTCACTAAAATCAGGCTTTGTTTCCATTTCTGCTGTAAAACAATAACTCCATAGTTTATTTACAGGAGAGGGTTTAGTAATGGCAAATGTAGAACAGAGTTCAGGTAAACATTTTCCTTTTGATTCAACTCCATATTTCCATCAATGCAGCCATCTGATCTGTCCAACTAACTGACTGCTGCAGAAGTGCCCAAACCATGACCTGCAGGTCCCAGTCCATTCAAACCCCAAAGTCCTTCACTGGGTACCCAGATTTAAAGTTGCAGTCCTGAGGTGCAGCTGGTAGCCAGCATTGGTACGCTTACTTGAATTAAGTAACTTTTTATATCTTTCTTTGGTTAGAGCTAACCTTTATCTTTTCCCTCTAGTCCTCAGCTCTACCTCCTGCCCTAGTCGGCAAACATATTTACAGTCCCCAGGTGCAGGGTAATTCCTGCTTTTTTACTCAATGGATTTGAAAAATCAGTCCTTTGATTGCACAGTTCACTAAAGTCCTGTGGGTTTTTAGTTTAGTTTAGTTTTTGGTCTAGGAATTAATACCTTTGAGCCAGGGCTCTTTTACAAAGGTTCCACGTTACATAGAACATCAAACAAACAAAAACATTACATGTATTAACAGAAAAAAAAATTACGTAAGAAATTTGTTCAGCAGTTTCCAAGGCAGTAATAATTGAAAACAAACTACTTTTCCAGGAGAGAGAGATACTTAGAGGCATTCAGGGAAGAGTAGAGTAGGAAAGTAGGAGGCAGTAAAGGGAGAAGAGAGAGGAAAGAGGAAAGTAGAGAGAGTTGAGGAGGCAGACAGGAGTAGTTAGTGATGGTTGATGGATCACAGGCAAAACGGGAACAATGCTTGAACAGGCGGCACAGAGGCTGCATCATGCTCTCTCTTTCTCTTGCTAGCAGAATTTGCAGCTTGTCCCTTGACCATACAGGCCCCATTGCAGGGCAAGTGCTGAAGGCCTGCCAACTACAGGAGACTCCAGACTGGGGAGTGGCCCCATGGCCACCCTCCCTCCGATCAGAGCACCCTAGCACTCGGGTACAAGTCCAAGAACACCTACAGTGGCAGACCCCACTTGATGGTGGCTAGCAAGTTCTCCACCTGGCCCATGGGTGTCAGCAGAAACAATTCAGCACATTCTCTCTTCTGCTTATTCTCTTTCTTTATCTCTCTTTCCTGCCACGTGCATAGTCACAGCAATCTGATTCTCTCTTTCCTTGCTGTATCTCAGGAGCAGACAACAGGCACTCAACCCTGAGAAGCACCTGTCAATCCTTTTGTCGTCACAGTCTCTCAACTATTACACAGCCACATTCTCACTCTGGATCACACATATCACCTCCACTCACAGTCCTTTTCTCACCATGCAGGTACATAAGAAGTCTCTTATTGAAGAGGCTTACTCTTCCTTTTCTCATTCTCAGCACATTTATATTCTCTTGTTCATCATCCTCTGTATCCTGTCTTTTTCCATGCTTAGAAACAACCTTCATTCTTTTTCAGGCTCAGAACACAACCTTGATCTTTTTCCAGGCTTAGACCCAACCTTTGTCCTTTTCAGATGCAGGCACAACCTCTCTCTTGAAATCTGCAGTTTTCCTTTTCCATTCAAGCTGCACTTCTCTCACCATTGTGGTGCAACTTCAGAACAACACACAGCTTTCAGGATCCTGCAGCTTTCCCTTTTTCCCTCTGCCAAGCTGCTTCTTCTTTTTCCAGATGGACAAGCACTCCCTGCCATGGGGACAGGTGCGGCAGCCCCAGGCAGGTCCATCTCGCAGCCCCAATCTTTCCAGAGGCAAGCCCCCTCCCTTTGGAGGAGCTGCCACTGAACTGAACTCAAAGCCCAGCAGTCCTTGCTTTATTAGGAGCTCTTTCCTCACTCCCCATTGGCTGGGGCTACTATTCTAGCCAAACATGAACATGAATGAGACTCCGTCGATGTCTCATTGGTGTAAAAATGTGCCTCAACATTCCCTGGTATTTTCACCCAAAGTCCTTTCAATCAGTCCCAGAGTCCCTGGCAATAATCTTGGCTCGGAGGTTGGCTGGCCGGTGTCACATGGCTGCTCAACATGGTGGCTGGATTCAAACAGTAGCCACAGTTTATACCATGTCCCAAAGTTTTAAGCATTCCTGCAGCCAAACCCCTTTCTTTTCTTACTTCATTTCCCACACAGCTGTAGCCACCCTGTGCCCTATAAAGTGACTGCACACTTACACCTATAGCCTTAACCCTCTGCCAGTCACTGCTGCCATTTCAACCTGTCTCCAGGCAGCTACACATAGCCCTACTTTCTGACTGCAGTCCGTGAACACATTTTATTTATGTATTTCCCCATGGACTGGCAGCCTTCCCTTTTCTTTCACACCAGTGCTTTAGTTTATTAATTTTCTTTTCCTTGCCTGTCACTAGCGCTATTCTCTGTGCCTAGTGCTAGACAGGCTCCCAGATCATTAATATTCATGGGAGCCACCTTATTAGTATGCACGTGGTGGCTCCCATTCTGAGCACAATTGGCACTCACAATAACTGCTCCTGCTGTTTCACCTCCACCTCTCTGGTCTTGCCCATGTCTCCAGTCCCTCTCTGGCTCTCTACTGGGACCAGGACCACCAGAAAGGCAAGCTCAATTAGCTGCAAATGGCTGCATGAAAATGCGCACTGCTCATGTGTGAGCTCGCCGCACTGCAGTGCCATTTCCAAAGCCGTGGCTCCACCTAACTTGATCCTCTGGCCCCAGTCTCTCTAAAACAATGTGAGGCCAGCAGGAGAGACCAGGACACAGGGCAGCAGCCAGGAAATGGACACATGACAAAAAAAAAGAATGGGGTGGAAGCAAACCCCAGGGAAACCAAGCATTTTAGGGGCTCAACAGGTAAGCCCCTGACAGGAGGTTACATGTGAAACATTCTGTGAAATTCCACCATGCACAAAACCTCAAGTCATGGAAAGACCAGTTCAAAACAAAAATAATCTAAATTACAGTCTGTTTTTCTTCCTGCAGACAAACAGTAAGAACTTTATTTGCATCAAGCATTAAGTACCCTTAATTCACAGAAAAAACTTCAAGTCATAGGAAATAAACTCTTAACTCACTGAGAAAAAAAATGTGAATTGCCAACTTTGCAAAATGTTAACTTTTAAAAAATGTTTCAATGTTTTTGACCTTAGTGGAAGCAAAATTTTGAAATATACTGATCTGTTGTATTGGTATTAGTTCAAACACTATCCAAATATTTTTCAAACTAGGTTATGATTCCACTTAGCTCTGGGAACTATCATTTTAAATCAGTGATGTCTAAGTTCTAAACTAGAAGGGTCCAGGCAACAGTAAACTCCTAGAATGCATTGTACCCCTTTCCCTTTTATGATAGGATATTAATAGTTTGAAATTTATGTGACCAGTGGTGGGAAAAAACCTAATAAAACAGTTGTTGGAAAGAACTTTTGGACTAAAATGAAGGCTTTGAATAGAGGAAATACCTTTGAGCCAGCCCAGAATTGCAACAGTAATGTTAACATTTGCCATACCTGTGACCTTGGTTTGGGAATGGAGGGAGATTTTGCATACTAAAAATAGCTCTCCTCTTTCCAAGGTGGAGTGCTGCATCCTGCTGCTTGTCTGCCACCTGGTGGATGGCAGGAGGCAGCACTGTTGGAACATGCACAAACTGTATTAAGACTTTGTCAATTTTTTCCTGAGACCAGCCTGAAGAGTGCAACCAGTCTCAACAGGTGCAACAAAACAGAACATTCAGTCCCAGAGATGGTTTCCTGTTGACAGTTCTGTAAATAAGCTTGTGGAGGTCAAAATGCATTGTAAGATTAACCCCAGTGTCCCAGATTGATCTTTTCTAATAAACTCAAATAGATTTGGCTGGCCAGTTCAATTTGTCTAGTATGTTGTGGGATGGCATTTGTCAAACTGACCATTGCCTCCAGGATGATTCTGCCTCTGTTTTGACAGAATGAAGCTGTACTGCAGACAAGCAGCTGCTGTTGGTAAGTTGGAAGCAGCTGGATATTTAAACCTGTCTGAGTGGATCTACCCCCACACCATTGTCTGCTTTTGTTTAATGCTATCCTTCCTATCCTTCCTTCCATTGAACTCCTCTGACTTTTCTTCATAGCTTAATGGCGAACAGGTAGTCAGAGTACGTGCTGCCTTTACATCATTTCAGAACTCCATTGCTCTTGCAGCAGCTGTGAGAGGACTACCTGTAAGACTAATTCAAACTGTGTTATTACTCTGAACTTCCTCTGGTGAGTGCAGAGACTCCTTTCATTATTTCTCAGTTCATTTGGACATATAAAGATTAACATTATTTGCTGTGAAATACTATTATTCCCAACTGTTTTTTATTAGTTTTAGATAGCTTATTCATTTTAAGCTGGAGTTCATTGGGCTGTAAATGTCTTTGCATTGCTCTTGTTAATTTGCACTAATGTTGTGTGAATGATTGGGTTATTTTGTGATTTTAAGAGTAATTGTTTGGGGTTCTGGGTAGGTTATTTGTTTTGTGGGGATGGTTAGCCTTATTTGAACTATTGGGTGATTTTCCCTCCACATGTTTAGTCAAGCCTTATTTAGTCTACTCCATGGAGCAGCTACGGGGAGTGAATTGCCCCTTCGGGGGGTTCCTTGTACTCTCTGGGGCACTGCTCAAAATCATAGGTCTGCTATGAAGGTAGAATTTGGGGATAGGATCAAGAGCATGGTATCCAGGAAGCACTGGGAGAGTAGACAGTTTCTGAAAAGGGGTCCTCCCTGTCTGATCTCTGTTCCCCGGCTCCTGGGTTTTCCACTCAGCGGGTGGCTAAGGGACCAGCTGACTCAGCTTCTCTTCTTAGGGCAGTTCTTTGCACCACCAGGTCTCTTACAAATAAAATGACCATAATGGAGGCATTCATTGTGTATTCCTCTGCAGACCTTGTATGTATCATGGAGATCTGGTTGGGGAATGACTCAGGTCCTGTACTTGAATTGCCCATTCCTCCAGATTTTTCCATGGTGCATTGCCCCAGGTGGGAGCACAGGGGAGTGGGGTAGCTATCTGTTTTAGATCTATTGTAAGAGTTAAAGCATACCCCTTGGGACAGACCAGATCATTTGAATGCATTGCTGTAAAAGGTGAGCCAGGTACAAGCTGCAGAATCATGCTCATATACCATCCACTTGGCTGTGAGCATGAATTCCTGCAGGAACAACATACTTTTCATGGCTGATCTGTTGTTGGGGTCACCCAAACTTTTGGTTTTAGGTGACTTCAATGCGTGGGTAAATGATGAAACATCTCTTTTGGAATACAGTTCCTCCAGGTGATGTCAACCTGGGCTTCATACAGGTGGCTGCCACTGGTACCCACCAGCATGGCCACACCTTGAAGCTGGTCATTTCAATGGGTCTTGACATCAGCGATGTCAGGGTTCATCTGGTCATTTAGTCAGATCATCATGTCATCCAGTTACTCTTTGGGGTTCCTCATTTAACCTCCATGTGAAGATGGTCAGATACTGCTCTTTTAAAAGTCTGGAGCCTCAGGACATCCTGGTGGTACTGGACATCACAGGTATGAAGACAGCTTGCACGATGGGAGCCAAGGCAGCTGTGGAGGGTTATAATTTAGTCTTCCTATCTGCTGTTGATTCCCTAGGCTCACCATTCCATGGACACTCCTTGATCTTCTGCCTCAGGTCGCCTTGGTTTGATGAGGACCTGAGGAGGTTGAAGACTAGGGGGTGGAGGTCAAAGCATTGTTGGTGGAAGTCCTGCTCAGAGGAGGACAGACTGGCACTGAGGACTTACTATGGTGAGTATTAACGGACAGTCACCCTGACAAAATCAGCATTCCTCTCAGATGACTGCTGCTGGAAAGAACTAGCTGGCTCAGTTCTTCAACACTGGGGACAGGCTAATAAACCCAGTCTGTCTGCAGTCCTGTACAGCTTTTTCTCTCTAGAAGTGTGAGGAGTTTAACCTGTTCTTCCTAGACAAGGTGTCCACCATCCAGGCTGGGATATCCCTGAGCATCATGTCATCTGTTGACAATATCTGATCTTCATGTGATGTAGGTACTCCATTTTTGTGGGATGAGTTTGAGCCAGTCTCTGTGGATGATGTCTCCTGGGTGATTTCTGGTTTGCATACCACTTTCTGTGCGTTGGACCCTGGGCTGACTAAACTTCTTTTAGAATGCTGGGATTTGCTCATTCCAGCTGTGGTGAAGATCATCAGGTGTTCCCTTCATGAGGGCATTTTCCATCCATCCTTAAAAGGCTGTGGTGAGACCACTCCTTAAGAAGGCTTCCCTGGATGCTGATGATCTCAACTGCAGACATATCATGAACTTTCCTTTTCTTGGGAAGTTGATCAAGAAGGTGGTGGTACAACTAGAACAACACCTGGAGAGGTATGACATCTATGAGCCTTTCCAATCTGGTATCCTGCTTCACCATAGTATGGAAAATTCCTTAGTCCAGGTGCACCAGGATCTCTTCCTAGCGAGGGATAGTGCATGCCATTCCATTCTTGTCCTGCTTGACCTGTCTTTAGCATTTGATATGGTGGATCATGGGATGCTGTTGGATCATCTTAGGCACTATGTGGGACTTTCAAAAACAGTGTTGTGGTGGTTTGAGTCCTACCTGTCTGGCAGAATGCAACAAGTGTCACTTGGCTTCATTACATTGAGCAGTGCTGCTCTCTGCTGTGGTGTGCCTCAGTGGGCAGTTCTGGCTGCCATGCTATTCACTGTGTACATGTTGCCATTGGAGAAGATGGTTAGATGCTAAAGCATGGTATTTTATTACTTTGTTGATGACACTCAGTTGTATGTGCTTTGTGTCCCTAATGATGGTGCAGATGTCCAGGAACTGAGCAGGTGCCTCAGAGAAATCCAAGATTGGATGGCAGCTTGCTGGCTTAAACTAATCCATCAAAGACAGAGGCATCACTGGTGGAGCTGGGGTGGTCAAGTTCAGCAGCAACAAGTGGTAGCACAGCCCTTCCTCTGTTCGACGGTCCTTCACACTGCAGATGTGGTGAAGAATCTGGGAGTCACTGTGGATTTCAAGCTGACTCTGGAGTTCCAGATGTTGGCTGTTGTCTGCAGTAGCTTTTACCACCTCTACAACATTGCCTGGATCAAGCCCTATCTTAAACCGACTGATCTGATGACACTGGTGCATGCCTTAGTCATGTCTAGGTTTGAGTACTGTGATGCTTTCTACCTTGAATTAACCATGTGGCTGATGTGTCACCTGCAGCTAGTTCAGAATGTAGCAGCGTGGCTGGTTGTTGGGACCTCCTGATTCAAGCATATCATGCCGTTTTCTGGCTTTCACTGGCTGCTAGTTTGGTGATGCATTAGCTTCAAGATGCTTGTTGACATTCTAGGCCCTGCATGGTCTGGGTCCGAGCCACCTGCAAGATCTCATGGTGCCATATACTCCTGGTTGTGCTTTCTGGTCAGTGAAGGCAGACCTCTTGTCTGTAGCTACAGTAGACTTTGGTTGAAATCCTCGGGTGACAGGGCATTTGGTGTAGCAGCCCCAATTCTTGGGACACCTTCTGGGAAGTGAAAGGTGATCCTTTACTGGCTGCTTTTAAAGAGCTTAAAAACTCACTTCTTTAATTTACGTTTTGACCTGGATTCCTGATTTTAAATGACTTACAGCCTTGTTATTCAGTGCTGCTTGTTTTATTTGTATTATTTATTGTTAGTTGCCCAAAGCCTCTGGGATTAGGCACCATCTAAATTAAATTGCCTTGCCTTTGTGTAATCATTTCAACAATAAAATTGGATACATTTGCAAACCAAGGAATCAAGTTTCACATAAAGATTCTCATATTTTTTAAACCACAGAAGCAGGGGAGTAAGAACAGAAAGAGCAAGTGAAGGAAGGGAGATAACAGGAGAAAATTGTGGCGGTCAGAGTAGCCAGTTCCTAGGTACCAGCCAAAAAGTTGATTGTGCAATCAGACAGGCAAGAGACAGACAAAAGGCAAAATAGGAGAGGACAAAATAGATCTTTGCTGTTTAACTCTGTCTGCACAACAAATGGGAGAGGGTGTTACAAACCCTGTCACACACCAGTGTCAGAAACCTCTTAGAATCCAGTGGCTATGCTATTCATCTTCTTCTCCCAGGCTTAAACTCCCAGGAGGTAGTATGGCACAGTGGTCTATGGCTCTGATCTGCAAACCCTAGAGACTTGGGTTTGAATACCACAGCCCCCACTTGCATAATGTGTGACCCTGAATAAGTCACTTTTTTCAATTGTTTAACCAGGGTGGCACACTAAGCTGAAAGCTTATTTACAAGTGCAACCTGGGGCACAGGAAAGTTAAGTGACTTGCCCAGGTCACAGTATGCAGTGAGGGGGCTGTGAGATTCAAACCCAGGTCACCAGATTTGCAGCTCAGAGTCAGAAACCACTGCGCTATACTGCCTTAACTTCCTTTGTGCTCACAGGTCACACCTGGAAACAAGCTTTTGGCTTAGTGTGTCTCTCTCCTGGTTAAACAATTTTCCCTTGCTTAGTAATGCTGCTACATTTCCACCAAAGAAGTACTGAAACAAAGTAAGAGTTCCACCTCCTGATCCCAACTGCTTCCTCAGGGATATGTAATGTACAAAGGTAAAAAATAAGAGTAGTGTGCATAGTGGTGCTTAGTGATACAGTTGAGGTGAGTGGCATGTTGTTTTGTTGCCACATGGCTGTTGTGGCAGATCACAGCATGGTGCTGCATGGCATGATTAAAAGAACAAAATAACCTTTGTTGCCTTTTTGTTGCTTGCTTTGTCACCTGTGATGCAAACCACCAATAAGCCCGCGCTGCAGGTCACAGCAGAAAACATCATGCCACTGGATTTTAACTGTATGTTCCATCATGTCACACCATGTCAATCTATAACTCTCAGTAACTCCGGTTAACAATAATCTTATCAATTTAAATGCATTTTTAACAAATGGTTACCTTGTCATAACTCATTGAGACTTGTGGAATTATGATGATAGCATCAGAATATATTAATTTATAACAAAACGTATCACTGAGGACACTTACTTGCAGCAATTGACATGATCAGATATTTACTGAATGATCTGTGGTATCTTTAGAGAAATTCCCACTTGCCTACAAGTGCCCAATAGGGTCACAAAGATAATCTCTTTAGAAATATCTGTAAATATCTGACCATGTCAATTGCTGATTGTTTGCTGATATGTATGTGTACTGTGGTGCCAGCAAAGGATGCAATGCAGTAATGCTGCAGTATATCACAAAATACTGCAGTACAGAGCGGGAACAATGTAATTCAATGGCAATTAAAGCAGCAGTGCAATGCTATTTGGCAAAAAAAATGACCCTACCTTTTTCACTATAAATATTCAGGCATCTCCCAAGTTTATTTATTGGTGAACATTTTGTATTTCCACCAAAATTTGAGTATTTTAAAAATGTTTTAATGTATTTTTTCAAGAAAAATATTGTCACCACATTTGTCTTAAAAATGCCATTGCAGACACTGGCAAGGTTAGAATCAAGAAAATAAAAAATACAAACCTCAAGGTACTCAGCATTGGAGACATCCAGAAATTAAATTTGTCAGGTACTGTATGTTAATATTTTTATTAACTGCAGCTGAAACTAGTTTTGGAAAAAAAAACATTTTCATCACACTGATGTTTTAAATCGCTTTGTCATGCAGTATTATAACATGTCATTTACTGCAATTTACTCTGTTGCTACCATCGCTGGCACTGCTGTACATCTTCATTTGCACATTATAGCTGTGTATCTGTCTTACATAATAACTGTGCAAGTACTGTACGTTAGTTTTAGCTTCTTCAGTTGCTTGGCAGCTTAACCTTAGATGGTCAGGACTGATGTATCAGTCCAAAATCCCTATATGTTCTGATTCTGTCAGCAGTAGTTAATAGCAGATCCATGAAAGTAATCCCAAACTAAGGCAGTGGAGTAGTTTTTAGCTGTTTTTGTTGCTTCTTTAAACTTCAGGGTTTGCATTGGAGAAAAGGGTTACTCTGAAAGAATGAATGCAAAACTACATTAAAAAGCCCAGCTGTAAATGGAGGGTCACAAGACAAAGGACAAAATCTAATTTTCTATAGTAATTACCAGTTACTCTATAATTAAAGCTTTACATTCTGTAACTGCTTATTAAGATGAGGAAGACACTGAATGGGAAAGAACTTTTGTACCCCCAGCATTCAATATCATCTAGGTCACTGACAGCACAAACCATCACCCCACCCGACTGGCCACCTTGTTGAATCAATGCAGTAGTGTCAAACTTTCAACATGATTTGTTGACTTTTAACAACACTTTTATTACAACAGTATTGACTAAAGTTATGTCTAAAAACTTTGCAACCATTGCAGTTTGCTGTGTAATTTAATACTAATTGTAAATATATCAGCATCTTGTAGTCCTTGTGAAGGGATTTTAAAATTGTTCTTTATTTTCTCATGTGGCATGAATTATACCATTTAATCTACAGGAGGCAGCAGTAATGGCTTTTCTCAATATGGAAACAGCATGGGATTAAATAAAAGTGTTTGTATAGAATAATAAGGAGCCTTACCTGCTGGAGACAGGAACTATTAGCAGTATGACTTTATTCTATAATAGAGATTCATTTACAGCTTACTGCCTATTTTTGAAATCATTGAGAAAAGTTAGTTTCATTTTTGGATTTCTTTAGCCTTAAGAAGTTTGCAGTTGAGACCACATCATGGATTTGACATAGAAACATATATGTTGTGTATACCAGAATGCATATAATATATGCGAATGTAAGGTATGGCACTGGTCAGTAGGCCTGTAGAAAGAGTTTATTATACCTCTGAAGGAGGATCCTTTTATGAATGGCTGTAAAGAAGGTTTCCATAAGGATGTGAATAAGTGTAAGTGCCAGACTTACCTTTGTGACTATATACTTTGGAAGCCCTGGTCCCACTGTGGTCAATCTTGGCTTCTAAATGAATTGACAACACTTCTTGAAAATATGGCATTATCGACCTTATATAGATACATAGATACATAGACAGTGTCGGCAGATAAGGACTATGGCCCACCCAGTCTGCCCATTTAAGCTTGTAAGTTCAGTTTATGTTTTCCTAGAAGTCTGTTGCCCCTTACCCCTGACCTCCAGAATTCCTTTTATGTCTATCCCATGCATTCTTAACTCCTGTGATTATTTCAGCCCCATCACTTCCTCTGGCAGGGTGTTCCACTTGTCCACCACCCGTTCTATGAAGAAATTCTTCCTCACGCTTCATCTGAATCGCCCTCCTCCAACTTCATCCCATGCCTCTAGTCCTGGAACATCTTTTCGCTTAAAAATAGTGCATTCCTGCACCCTGTTCCTTCCTGTAAGATACTTGTGTGCCTCTATCATATCCCTCTCTCCCTCCTCTCCTCCAGGGAGTACATATTCAGTTCCTTCAACCTGTCCTCATAGGACTTGTGATGCAATCCATGTACCATCTTTGTTGCCCTCCTCTGAACCTTCTCTACCCTGTCTATGTCCTTACATAGGTAAGGTCTCAGAACTGTACACTGTACTCCAGGTGGGGCCTCACTAGTGTCTTGTATAGTGGAATTATGACCTCCATTTTCCTGCTGGTGATGCCCCTGCCTATGCATCCCAGCATCCTATTTGCTTTACCTGCTGCCTTGTCACACTGTTTCCTACCTTGAGGTCATCAGAGATGATAACCCCAAGATCCCTTTCCTGCTTAGTGCATGCTATATCCTCACCCCCAACTGATATATTGTGCCAGGGTTTTGTACCCCATATGCATTATCTTGCACTTCTTTGCATTGAATTTCAACTGCCAAACCCTGACTATTCTTCAAGTTTCTTCAGGTCCTTCTCTTTCTGTCTACACCTCTGTTGTGTCGACTCTGTTACAGAGCTTTGTGTCATCAGCAAACAGTGAAATTCTGCCTTCTAGGTCCTGCAGCAATGTCACTGATGAAGATGTTGAATAGGACCGGTCCAAGCACTGATCCCTGTGGTACCCCACTGGTCACTCTTCCTCTGTGGAGTGACAGCCATTTACCACCACCCTCTGTGTCCTGCCCCCAGCCAGTTACCTACCCACCACACACTACTGTCCTGCCCACACCCATATTCCTGTTTGTGTAATAGTCTTAGTCATGATAACCTACTTATGAAGGATTTCTAACTTGTGATTTACTACTACACTATATGGTTAATACCTTGCCCATGTGTCAGTCATCTGTGAGTCATCCTTCTCTGTAGCAAATTATGCATAGATATAGAAATAGTGACTAGTTCAAATGCCAGTAGGATTCTTAATTGCATTAAGTGCTCCTTCATAAATAGTGGTGGTAGTAGGATTAATTTGCTCCAGCAGTGATCCATGAGTGAAGCAAATTAGAGGAGTGCTCCATAATGTGAAGTGGAGTACTTTAATTACAAATAGGTAACACAGAAGTCCATTGAAAACAATGACTTTGCATTACTTGCCTTCCCAGACCACTACTCCACCAATTATTAAAGCGAATACATTGAAAACAATGAACTTCGCCTTACTTTCTTGTTTTTAGCTTCAAAGCCAAATTTTGCAGTGTTTCATGGGATTTCAGGTCACATGGGCTCTAGATTGTTCTGCACAGCCTCAGTTTTGGGTAGTGTGTGTAGGAAGCTGTAGGAGACAATCTGCTCTGAGAGCTCTGCAATTCAAACCTTCAAAAGCTGTTATAAAAGCCTTTTGAGTCTTTTTTTGCTGAAACTTTAGTTCATCGATTATAGGAACCCTCCTGTGCTCATATAATTGAGCGTTTATAGTTGTGTATGGATTTTGAAAGTTAATGTACAACATTCAGTCTGTGTACTGAGAGACAGTGGAAGTGTGCTTTGGGGGAGGGGTGTATCTGTAGTGTAGGTAGATTAACTTGGAGAAAAAGTCACTGCTTTCTGTTTTGGTGATATTTTCTTGTTTAACTGTGTTAATGTACACAGTAATATTTTCAATATTTCTTGCCATTTTTTGCTGATTGTTGTGGTGCAGCAGTGCATAATTTTAGTTTGTTTAAAATATGTGGTTATACTACTGAAGTTTTCAATTTGCTATGCATTACTTAGTATGTAAATCAGACACCTTTTATTTGTTTATTTATTTATTTATTTATTTATTTATTTCAATCAGGATTACAATACCTTTGAGCCGAGGCTCTTTTACAAAAGGTTCCTTTTATTGTGCCCATAATAATTTCAGCAATGTGAAGCTGCTATCCACTGCAGCTGTGTAGTTTTTAATGCTTCTTTGTGGTATCTTTACTGGTACTAGTACTAGTGACTGTTATTGCAGCAGTACAGTACACTGCCCTCGTGCCGTTCCTCAACCGCTAAAGGTATTCTGTTCCAGATTTGAATTTCTGATGGTGAGCACTGGTTAGGTGTTGTGCCTTTGTGTCTGCTCTCTTCAGTGCACAGCATAATCTTAATCTGTCTGTGCATTTGCATTTCTTTAGGGCCCAATCTCCATCTGTAACTTAAGTCACAGTTGTTTCTTGGCTTCCTTCAGTGTACTGGGCAGGTGTGGTGCTTAATTCTGCATGAACATTGTACTAATTAATATGTGTATTTAAGTCAGGACCATCATCACGAGTCACTCATGATACAAATCACATTCTTCATCATCACAGTCACAAATCACGATTCATGATCATTCACGTTATGAATCACATTAAGTTTTTCTAGTTACTTGGATGTATTGTAAGCCTGTTTTTAGTATCTCTCCAGGCTTCACCACCCCACCATTGTACTACTTGACACGTGTTTTAAAGCTCGGGAGTTTAAGCTTACAGCCCATCAGGAAGTACAGCAGTAGGCAGTAAGCTTTCACGTTTCTTCATCATCACGGTCACAAATGCAGCTATAAATCATGATTCACGAGATTCACGTTATGAATCACAACATTAATTTTTTTCTAGTTACTTGGATGTATTGTAAGCCTGTTTTGTAGTATCTCTCCAGGCTTCACCACCCCACCATTGTACTCATTGATACGTGTTTTAAGTCTAGGAGTTTTAAGCTACAGCTCATCGGGGCCTGGGTAAGTACAGCCATAGGCATTCACATTTCTTCATCATCACAGTCACAAATGCAGTCACAAATCATGATTTATGATCATGTCATGAATCACAACACAAGGTTTTTAATAGTTACTTGGATGTATTGTAAGCCTGCTGGTCACGGTGCTGAACAGGATGGTATCCACACCTGGGCCTGCGGAACAGGCACATCCTGCTCCAGAGGACCTGGTGCTGGACTTTGTGGTGGTGGTTCAACTGCCTCAGAGTCAGGACAGGAGGTGGTGCTGGTCCTGCTTGGGGCAACTCAGAAGTTTGAGGCGGTCCGAAGGAATGGCGCCCATGCCCTCCACACATGCACGCAGTATGCCATGCTGACCACTACCATGCTCTACCAGAGCTGCCCTGTCCCAGATATTCCTTCACCCTGGTCCATCTCTCCCACTGAGCTCCCTCAGTCTGAGCAATCACTACTCACACTGTCACACAACACACAGACACACACACACAGTCACACAGACAAACAACTAACTACTTATAAAGGTAAGAAAAATAAAATTTACAGAAAGAACAAATTAAGTAAAAACAGTACAGAAAAAGACAAAAAAAGCTGTTGGGTCTAAATCAAAGTTTAAATCTCCTCCTCGCTCTGACCTAAAGTATCAGCAGTCACAAACACAATACTCTCTCTCTGTCTGCACAGGAGAAAGTAAAAGTGTCTGCTTGTATGACTCACTTTCTTCCTGCCTAGCTAAAGAGCATGTGACTTACAGTACTGTAAGCCATGTGATGTGGGGGCTGCAAATCTGAAAACACTAAGTGGATCACTTATAATCTAATGAGGGAATCTGAGTCCATTAAAACAATGACTTAGCGCCCGCCCGCATTGTCATTCAGCCCAACGCAAGTGTAATGACAAGACAAAGTGATGAACACTTTGGTATTGCCTGCTCTGCATAGCAGAGGGTAATGCTAAGTGCCACTGATGAGCACTTCACCAGCGAAATTTAAATTCGCTGTATCTCTATTCATAAACAAAAGCCCTAGCTTAATTCTTCCATTATACAGGACTTATGTTAGACCCCACCTAGACTTTTGTTCACCATACTGAATCCCCATTTAAAACAGGATATCAGACTGTTGGAGAGAGTACAGCATAGGGCTGCAAAATTAAAACCCTCTCTAAAACACACGGAAAAGGAGGATAGACTTCATACTACTGGCCTAGTAACCTTACAAGATAGACGTAAGAGGAGCTACCCATTACTACTATGCAAAATTCTTAAAGACCCTATATTGATGGAACAAGTGGCATCCAAATATTCAATCGTCATATCCCTTAAGAAGTCATAATAAACAAATTATAATACCTCTAGCAAATACCAACAAAAGGGACAATTTCTTTACCATAAGGGCTGCAAATGTTGGAATTTGCTTCCACAAAGTATAGTAGATGCCCCAATCTAGACAGTTTTAAAACAGACTTGATCATTACCTTAACTGGAATAAACATTAAAATATTTGCCCACACTGTTGCAGGAGACATACTTGATGGGCCTATGCCTCCTTATGTCTAAAAATCCTAGTAAATAAATGCAAGACTGCAGTATGTGAATATTATAGTTGAACAAGCCTTCTGCATCTTTGCCCCAAAGTTTTGAACTTCTCTTCCACTAGGCATCCACAGTCTTACCTCACATGATCTTTTCAAAGGAACACACTGGAAACACTTAAAGGATACATTCACTTACTCTTGATCCTGATACCATCCAGACAAACATCTTACACCATGTGCCAAGTTCTGCCCCTGATTTGTTTCTTGTTGTGATCCTATATTTGAATGATGTGTTCTCTTCACTTCCATGTTCAGCAGGGTATACACACTCTCCTCTGGATATTTGCCATGTGTCTGTAAATTTTATTGTGCTCCAGTGAGAGCCTTGCCTATTTGTTATGCAAAACTGTATCATACTTTGTTTCTCATGTTTTGATCTCTTAATGGTAATGATGTTGCATTTTTGCCAGGTCCTTTGGCTCCTATCTTCATATGTATTTGATTGTAATCCCTCTGTACTCTCCCAGGTTGTACCTGTAAATAGGAATTTATTTGCCTACTGTACCTACCCTAGACGATAACCAAAACCAGGATAAATAAATAAATAACAAATTCACAGTCTACAATAAAAAAACTTCAATTGCAAGTTTGTATTATATATAAACAGTAGTGTACAATCTAGAATACTTTATGATTAACACTGATTGTACTCATTGCTTACCCCTTGTCCTCCAGTATACAAGAGGTTTTATATTATTTTAGGATTCAGCTAATAAATGCAAATGTTATTTAATAAATGAGACATAATGTAAGTATCCATAAGTGCAAAACAGTATTGGCAATCACATTCTTTGTCACCATGGTGACATAATTATACATGATGTAAAGCTTGCTATTGGATGTGCTGTGATTCATTGATGCATTGCTGGCTTTATCTTGAAAACCATTATCCAATCGTGACCAAACATGGTGAAGACAATTTTTAGCATATCAGGTTCTGAAGAGTGTTATAATATGAATATAGAGTCTGATTTATGCTTGAGTGATAGCTAGAGATGTGAAAAATTGGAAAATTTACGCTCACGCAACATATTTAGTGAAATTAAGCTTTTTGGTGAAATTTTTCATGGAAGCAAAATTCAGAATTTTACCTCGTAATGCAAAATTTCACCTATGGAAGGCAACATTTCACCTGTGGGAGGCAAAATTTACCTTTCTCTGGCAAAATTATGCCTCTTTAATGGTGAAATTTCACATTTCGTAGGCTAAATTCCACATTTCACACCTGCAAAATATTTCACATAATGGATGAATTTCATGAAATATTTTGCACAATGAAATTACTGATTTTCTGGAATTTCACTGGCAAAATATAATTTCAACAACATCTCTAGTGATAGCTCATAATTCATGGTTACATTTTCAGCTTTGTCACACCACTTTATGAATTATGATCAGATAAGATATTTATTTACTTTTTGTTGCCTGGGAAAGGAGAGACAGACAGTACTTTTTTCTGTTTAATTTGCCTGTGGGAGGAAATACAGATGCAAATCAACTGAACAAGATTAGTTGTTAGCCATATTTTTAGTGAATGAGGGAAATCTGGCCAGGAACCAGAGAAATTCCTTGCCCTTCTCAAGATATCCCATAGGATCATCACCATCCAACTGAACCACCAACAGAAAAGGCAGGAGTACCATCATTTAACATCTCAACCAAAGATATCACATTTTTCTAGTACTGTATTTGGGTGCCAGAGTTTATGGTATGAGCCCAATCCCAGTACTGGCTTAGAACCTGTTACCGTCTGGCTTAGAGGGGATGTTCCACCAACTGAGCTATGCTAGCATCTATGTATGTCTATTTATGCAACATATGTTTTGAGATACCTGGTTAGATAAAAGTGATATCTTTCTGAATACTAAAAGATAATATTCTTTCCATGATGCATTATGTCATAATGTTACCTTTCTTTGTACCACCATATCATAGGTTTTATAATGTTCTGCTCAGTAGCAGTACTAACCACATTCAAATGGAAATAACTTCAAAACAAAAATGACAACATGGTACTGTGAGCATGAAAGTTGTTCAGCACAAACATATCTATAAAATGAGTGATATTTCATATATAGATACAGTTTAGATTTTTATGATCAGCAAAAATAGCAGAAAATTCTTTTTTCATTTTGTTCATGAACAAATGTGAATAACTTTAAAATGAAAAATTATAGCATGGTACTGTGAGCACAAACATTGTTCAGCACAAAATATCTACAAAATGAGTGGTGTTTAATTTATAGATAACTTTTAGATTTTTATAATTGGCAAAAACAGTAGAAAATTCTTTTTTTAAACTGTCTTTTTCCACAAGCAAATGCAAATAACTTTAAAATGAAAAATGATAGTATGGTACTGTGAGTATGAATGTTGATCAGCACAACAATATCTACAAAATGAGTGGTATTTCATATATAGATACCTTTTAGATTTTCTTTAATAATCAGCAAGAATTGGCAGAAAATTCCATTTGTTTTTCACTTTCGTGATGAATACCCCTAAAAGTAAAAACAAAAGAATTGTACATCATACTTTTCATTATGTCTTGGACATAATGTAAAGTCATGGGGCTCAGTGCATTAAACAAAAATAGTGGTAAATCTCAGTAACAATGCTGAAAACAAGTACTGTAACTGTAAAAGCAACAAGTTAGCCACATATTTCAAAGTAACAATCACTTTTTGCACATTCCCAATCATGTTATCCCAAAACTATATGTCTGCATAAAAAAGAACATGACATGGGCTGACTGAAGATATCATATTTATCTTCATTTGAGGCCAATTATATTATGATATCTCACTTGTGGCTTTGCCATTCAGGTGATATCATAATTTTCACTGACTGCTCATGAAGATAAGTATGATATCTTTAGTCAGGCCATGTCATATCCATTATGTATCTATATTTATATTTATCTATGCATACTGTCTATATTTTATATTGTGTGTGTGTAGATATATATATATATCTACACACACACACACACACACATGTTTGAGCACTGATACCCTCTATCCAAAGCATTACATAACCAATACTGAAAATCATCCACTAAATGAGTACAGTCCACAGCTATATGTATTGCATAATGGCTGTCATATTTGCCTGAATACACCTTCAGTATGCATTACCAGTAGAATTTTGTTCTGCAAAATACTTTGTAATTGTGCATTTTGCAAAATATTTTGTGGGTGCAAATCTGAAATTCCTCCTGAAAATGCAGACTTTTGCTTGGAATGGTGGAATGTCGCCACTTATGGCTGAAATTCTGCTGTTTGTGGGTGAAATTCTGCATTTGCACCTACATAATATTTTGCAGAATGCGTGAATTTCGTGAAAATATTTCACACGTAAATTCGCGAATTTTAACAGAATTTCACTGGTGAAATTAAATGTCATTGCCTCTAATTACCAGCATCTAAGTCTTTTGTAAAGCACATTGTGATATTTCATGTATGACTGGTGGTATTGTATATGAACCCAAATTCTCCGCCTCCTATCCTCTTTCTGTCACTGTGTTATTTCACCTAAGTGCTGCTTTATGACACACTGGATTGCAACATGTTCATTAATGAAATACCCGAGAACTTTGTGGGACTATCTGGTATCAATGATCATTGCTCTACTCTTACCCTGCTAGTTATATGCTGATTTGTCACTGAAATCATCAGATTCCATCCCTCTTAAAGAAGTACTCCATCCCTCCTTAGGAGTTGATATTATAGCTGTGTCTTAAGAGCCTGCCACACTTACACCTTTAACTCTGTAATTATGCCCTACTCCACAACTAATAGTGAAGCATGAAGACTTTACTGTGGCTCTTTGTAGTATTATACCTTATAATACCCTCTCAGTTAATTCCTCCTCAGTGACAATGTTGATAGTATCACATTGCACAGTGCACAGTGCCTAAACTCGACATCAGCCCCACCACTCTCAACATTTGATGTCTGTCATTTCAACCTAAGGATAATGCAATCTTCATTTGACTGTGCATATCCCTCCTATCTTAAACATACTCCTGCTAACTGGTAATAACCATAAGTGACCCGTAATCTGAAGGATCCACTTGCTAAGGCTAGAACAACTCAAGCTGCAGGTAACTCGGTTGATCTGGCTGCTCTTGCTCCTCTCAGGTAACATTCACCTAACCCTGGATCCAAAGCCTTGACTCCTACCCCTCTGTGAAGCGGTGCAATCTCACAGTTGCTTCCATCAACATGTACAGTCTATTATCCAAATTTGACCAACTGCAAGTATGGGTTACTCAATATAAGCCAGATGTACTATCAGTTGTGGAGACCTGGCTCACGCTGAGGACCTCTGATATTGAAATGATACTAAATGGCTATACCTCATTTAGAATGGCTAGAGCTGGGAAATGTGGAGGAGGTTGCATCATTTATATTAAAGACCACCTTCAGGGTCAAGTACTACCATGATAAAAGCAGGCAACAATGTTCAAGTTCTCCTCATAAAAATAATCCTTGGGATTCAAGGAAGGAATAACCATCCTTTCCACTTATATTCCACTTATATACCCCAAAGGAACAGGCAGAAGGTTTTAAGGTACTACTTGGGTACCTTACCAGCCTCAACCGGAACCTGAAAATAATTGTGGTGGGAGATTGCAATATAAAATGGCTGTCTCCTGACTCTGCCCTCTACAAAGATGCCTTGGCAGCTATAAATTTTGACCAGATGGTAGTATTCCCCCACATGCATCAACTACGTACTGGGTCCAGTACACTATTGAACTGGCTGTTAACAAATCATGCTGAGCAAATCATCAGCACTGATGTTCTCCCGATTCCATAAGTGACCACTCCATACTCTGTACTTGGTTTAACAAATCTCCAAGACTCTTTGCAAAAAGTTACTACTCGGGTCTTAACCCTTGCTGTGCCATGGACATGTATACATGTTCTAAAAACCTATGCATTCTAAATCTTCTAGGTGCGTAAGGGTTAAGAAAAGGGCAACTAGGACCCCTGAAAGCCTACCTAAGACAGCTAAGTTGATCTGCAATCTACTCTGCAGTTGCTGTCAATACTACGCTAGACAGCTTCATTCAGAACTTCAACACTGCCAGTGACATCTTCACCCCACCACTACAACGAAGGTTAAAGGTTCCCAGAACTCCTGAATATCCCCCACCCTTATTGCCCAAATGCATTCCAGGGATAACCTCTGGCATAAAGCTAAAGCACAGGCTCCCCCACTGACCTCCAAAATTATAGGTTGGCTCGCATAAATGCATCCAGGCCATTTGTCGGGTCAAAGCCAACCACTTTAGATCTGAATTACACAACTCATGAGGTGATGGTCACAGATTCTGGGAGGATATACAGGCTATTACTGGGAAACCCAAAGCACCACCTGCTATACTGAATCCCTTTTACTGTGCCTCTTCCTAGCCATATCCTTGCTTTACTCTATTCCTCTATGTATAATTTTACTTTTGGGGCATCTTTGATTTGTGTATTATACCATTTTCTCCACCTGGATAACTGCTTAACTGGTTTATTTATTGCACTTTTCACTCCATGTTATTGCCTATGTAATCTGTATCATGTTGTTTTATGACTTCTCTGTATTTGCTACTATCTATGATTTTACCTTATTGTAATTAATGTTCAGTATTTTGCCTCTACCCTGTTGATTCAAATGTTAATTTCAACTGTATTGTATCTGTAACACTGCCGGTCATGCCTGAAAATAGTCATTGCCATGGCTAGCGCACCTACCCGTAAACGAAAACTAAATAAATAAATAAATATATACCAACAAATAACACAAGATCCTATGCTCATTGTCAGCACCTTCAACAAGACCTTCACTGACCTCAATGGAGTTCTCCCAATGGAGCATCTAAACCCAGTTAGAGGAGACCAAAGCAATACACCAAGTCCAAGCCCCCAACCATGTACCCCATTCTACCTGAAGATAATCGCTATCCCTGAAGTTAGAAAATACCTACAGCAGGTTGTGGGCAAAACTAGACACAGTGGCTATGGCCTGGACCTCAAATTAATCTCACCACGTAGATGTTATCCTGGCTCCTTTAATGAGGATTCTGAATCTCTCACTTACCACTGGACAGTTCCAAAGCTTTGGAAAGCTATGGTAGTTACCCCAGTTTTTAAAAATGGGATAGAATGGTACAAACTAACTACCGCCAATTTCCATCTTACCTCCAATTTCTAAAGCCCTAGAACATGTTGTCTAAGATAAACTAGTTTACTATCTAGACAAATACCATCTACAATGTAAGGAACAACACGCTTTTTGAAAGCAGCATAGCACAACACAACAACAGCACTAGTTGAAATTACAAGCTTTATACATGGCACCCTTGACCAGGGGCACTTAATTGGGCTACCTTCATTGACCTCACTAAGGCCTTCGACACGGTCAGTCATGAACTACTACTAAATCATCTAGGGAAACAACCGTGTCCTCCACTTTGCTAAACTGGTTTCATAGTTATCTCTCCAGTAGGGTTCAGCAGGTTAACATTGGCAGCACTCTGTCTGACTGCCAAAATGTAAATATTGGTGTTCTTCAAGGGTCCATCCTGGGCCCTTGATATTCACTCTCTTTAAATCACCTCCCTGAACATGACAGGACAACATGCTCCATACACCGATGATGCTGCCCTCTTCTCAAGCCATCCACACCTGGTCACCCTCGAACAACAACTGCAGAGTAACTTCAAACTAGTTGAAGATCAGTTCACTAATTCCGACTGCTACTAAACTATGAAACTACTAAGAAAACAAAACAATGTTGTTCACCTCCACACATAGAGCAAGAGCTTTCCAACTATCCATCCACAATAAACTAATGAAACCCTGAGATGGTCCACTCTTTCAAATATCTTGGGTAACACTTGACACATCCCTATCTTACTCACTACACAGTGAACACGTCTCTAGAGCTGCAAACAGAAAGATTGGTCAGCTGTATAGACACAGACATTGTCTCAATGTGGATGCCCTTAAATGTGCCATTAGTAGTTCTGTCTTCTCAACATTAGACTACGGCCTCATCGTTTATAGTTTGGCCAGTGATTCATGCTTAAAAAGAATAGCCCTTACACTAAATAAGGCATGCAGGCTACTCCTCAGAGCTCCACGCCTACCCACACCTATGACCTTTATTCCCTCAATGGATTGGTTGGACTTGGAGAACTGCACACAATATCAGCACCTACTTCTTGCAAGAAGGCTACCCTGGCTTTACCCTCCCAGGGACCAAGCCATACTAAGCCCAGCCGCACCCACTAGGCTGACCAATTGGCACATAACAACCCTTTCAAGGTTCCATTCCACCACACCTCTCAAGGGCAGCGATCCTTTGATACCGTGTCTCCATACTTGCTCAACTCCTCCCAAGTGATCTTCTAGCTGAACCTAAAATTGAGCCTTTGAAATCTAAACTACATACCATCCTCTCCAGCCAAATGATGTTCCTAATGATGTGCGTAAGTGGTTCGGTCTGGCATCGATCCAACCAGCACTTAATCTCCCCTGATTTCAACTCCTTTTGTAAGCATGCTACCCTTTGTTTTCCGCTCTTATCCACTCATTCTCTCTACCCGAGCTCTCTCTCTGTCTGCTGCCACGTCCCCCACCCTGAACTTCCTTCCCCACCCTGCACACCCTTACTCCCCGACCCCTTGTACCTTGTTCCCTCTGCTATACCCCTGGCAAAGCCACATCTGGCTGCTTATACTTCTACACAAATTGTTACTTGAACCCAGGACTGTAGTGACCCAAGCCTGTACTCTGAATTTACCAAACCGCTGTACTACACTCTTGCAGTGCTATTGTTACTTCACACTTATCTTCTGTAACAGCAACTGTACAACCATGTGTTTCTTTATCTATCTATTGTATTTGAAGTCTTATCTGACTGTGGTTACCTGAAACCTATGCAATGTATTGTATTGATTCTTTGTGTGATATGGAACCTTTGTAAATGAGCCCTTGGCTCAAAGGTGTTAATCCAAAAGTAAAATAAATAAATAAAAACAAATACCTTTCTTTGTCACTGGCAGCATATACTCTTTTTCCACCAAGAATATTTGTCAGAGGAACCCTGTATACATAATATAAAACTCCTTCTGTTCTCTGATTTTATGTTGTTACACTTATGCACCTAATGTTTTGTGGCAAGGATAAGGAATTTTGGGGTCTGTCATTGCCAAGCCCATTACAGTTCACAAAAGCAAGGCCTCAGCAGTCTACACCAATGACCACAGGCTGTGGTGCTGACATCACTCTCTCCTTGGTGAGCTGAAACTTCATGTACTTCAAAGGACCAAAGTCACTGCAATCAGAGAGGGCTTCTCCTTTGATTTGCATGAAGCCGGTCAGCAAACAGCTGAGTCACTTTCAGCTTCAGCAGCCTGTGAGTCTGTAAACAAGAAAACTGTCCATCGATGTTCATTGCTGGCCCTCTTTACTTCCACCTGACCCTCCTCTCAGTACCCACCACCCCATTACCCCCCAAACATAACACTGAGACTTGGGGTGCCCAATCTCCAGGCAACATTGCAGAGGGATTGGATGGGAAGGTGTGACTAAGTGACACTGCAGAGGGGCTGAAGGGAAGGGTGTCTCTTCCCAGATGAGACAAAGATCTGCAACAGGGTCAACACTCCAGGAGGAGTAGAGAAATGAGAAGGGACCTAAGCAAACTTGAGGAGTGGTCAAGGGTGTGGCAGCTAAGATTCAATGCAAAGAAGTGCAAGATCATGCACTTGGGGCACAGAAATGCAGGAGAGAAGTACAAGATGGGGGGTACCGATGGCTACCAAACAGGAAAGGTACTTAGGAGTAATCATATTTGATGATCTAAAGGTTACCAAACAATGTGAGAAGGCTATGAGAAGAGCCAGTGGAATGCTGGGTGCATAGGGAGAGGTATCTCAGCAGAAGGAAGATGGTGATGCCACTGTATAGAATATTGGTAAGACCGCATCTAGAGTACTGTGTCCAGCTCTGGAGGCTGTGTCTCTGAAGGAGATAGACAGAGTAAAAGCGGTTCAGAGAAGGGTGGCAAAAATTATGTAGAGCTGCACCAAAAGTCAAATGAGTGGAGAATAGAGGATCTCAGTATGTATTCTCTGGAAGAGAGAGGAGGATATGATAGAGATTTTCAAATACCTCAAGGGTGTAAATAAGGTACCAAGAAGGTAGCATATTTAAACAAGCATTTGTCAATGCTGAACGTTCACTTGCAGGTATTTGCAGTGGTGTTTGGCATGTATGGTGCTTTACCCTAATGCCTGTGCGATTGCTGGTATTTGCACAACAAATTGTCAGCATGACCTTTTGTTACCCCATTGTGCGCTACATAGGTGGAAACACGCTTTGGGCAGGATGTGAAAAATAACAGCTGTACTGCTCATAAGGAAGTGTGGTAAAATGGCAATGTTGAAAATCTGGAGTGGAAATATTGAAAATTAGCAAAGCTAGGAGCGTGCGTGGGAACTGTGCAATGCACGCCATAAAACAGTCATTGTTAGGAATTTTTTACCAAATTGTCAACATTGGCATTTTAAAACCTCTGCTAATGAACAGTGTCACTCGATTGTCTTACTGTGTGCTATACATTGATTTTGCACACCGACTGCACCATTGTGCACTACATGGGTGGAAACATCGCTTTTGGGCAGGATGTGAAATGACAGCTGTACTGCTCACAAGGAGTGTGGTAAAATGGCAATGTTGAAAATCTGGAGTGAAAATATTGAAAATTCAAACTTACGGTAGTGCAGAACTCGCGCAACGATGCTCAAAACAGTTATTTTTAGAATTTTTTCACCAAATTTTCAACATAGCCATTTTAAGATCTCTACTCATGAACAGTGACACTGTGATTTTCTTAATGTGTCCCATACATTGAGTTCACACAGCGACTGCCATTGTAGCTACATAGGCGGAAACAAGTTTTGGCAAGATGTGAAAAATGACAGCTGCAGTGCTCATAAGGAGGTGTGGTAAAATGGCAATGTTGAAAATGTGGAGTGAAAATATTGAAAATTCAAGAACTTCAGCCGCAGTATAGGAACTGCACAATGAACACTCGTAACCAGTCATTTCTAGGAATTTTGTCACCAAATTTTCAACAGAGCCATTTAAGACCTCTGCTCATGAACAGTGCCATTGTGATTTTCTTAATGTGTCAAATACATTGAGTTCGCAAGATTAACGGATTGCGCGAACAGCGCCACATGAGCGAAACAAGTTTTGGGCAAGATGTGAAAATGACAGCTGCAGTGCCCATAAGGAGGTGTGGTAAAATGCCAATGTTGAAAATCTGGAGTGGAAATATTGAAAATTCAGTAACCTACTGAAAGCGTGGAACTGTGCAACACACGCTCGTGAAACAGTCATTTTTAGGAATTTTTCACCAAATTTTCAACATTGCCATTTTAAACCTCTGCTCATGCACAGTGTCAATGTGATTTTCTTACTGTCCCATACATTGATTTCAAGACACAACTGCGCCATTGTGCGTTAGATGGGCGGAAACACGCTTTGGGCAGGATGTGAAAATGACAGCTGTACTGCTCATGAGGAGGTGTGGTAAAATGGCAATGTTGAAATCTGGAGTGAAAATATTGTAAATCCGCAAACTTACGAGCGCCGCATGTGAGAATCCGCCGCGCGAATGGTGACTGTAAACAGTCATTTTTAGGAATTTTTTCACCAAATTTTCAGCACAGCCATTTAAGACCCTCTGCTCATGATCAGTGTCACTGTGATCTTCTTAATGTGTCCTATACTGAGTTCACACACCGACTGGCGCCCATTGTGCGCCATATGGGCAGAAACTCATTTTGGGCAGGATGTGAAAATGACAGCTGTACTACCATGAGGAGGTGTGGTAAAATGGCAATGTTGAAAATCTGACCGCAAATATTGAAAATTAAGAACGCACGAAAGCGCGCAGGAACCGCGAACACACGCCGTGAAAAAGAATCATTTTAGAATTTTTCACCAAATTTTCAACATAGCCATTTTAAGATCTCGCTCATGAACAGTGTCACTGTGATTTTCTTAATGTGTCCCATATATTGATTTCAAGACACCGACGCGCCATTGTGCGCTACATGGGCGGAAACACGCTTTGGGTGAGATGTGAAAATGACAGCTGTACTGCTCATAAGAAGTTGTGATAAAATGGCAATATTGAAAATCTGGAGTAGAAATATTGAAAATTCGCGAAACCCACGAGCCGCGTTTGTGAAACCGCGCAACGCACGCTTGTAAATGAATCATTAATTTTATCAGCCAATATTGGGTTTTGACCTTCCATGAATGATGTCACTGCATGGCACTATAGTACCAAGGCAGTGACGCATAAGCGACTGTGCAGTGACTGTGAAATCGCCTTCGGGCCCGAATTAACGCCATGACAGTGACATCATTCATGAGAAGGGGTCCCAAAACCCCATGTTGAAAATTTGTGCAAAAATTCCAAAAATGCCTGAGATATGCAATAAAGTTGAAACCCCCTGTTCAGCCTGCTATACAGCTTACCGGCATTTCTCAGTTTGCGGTCCTTTGAAGAGTGCAGACATGTTCCCGGTCCACCGAAGATTGTCACCGGAGTCCGGAGGTGAGGATGAGGGGGGGTGGGGAGGTTGGGTGCGCAGGGTGGGTGCAGGTTGTGGGGGGCTGGGAGGCGCTAGCGGGACCGCTTTTATTTTACAGGTTTAAAAAAATATCAACGTGGGACATTTGCCACGCTAGGGGTGGGCTCCCAGCATGGCAGAAGATGGCTGGGGGACCGAGGAGCCGACGGGTATTGGGCACCCCCATCGGCAAAAAATGTGAACGTTGCCATGCTGGGGTGGGCTCCCAGGGTGGCATCAGGATGGCTTGGGAGCCATGGAGCTGACGGAGGATTGGGCACCCATCAGCAAAACGCTGCCACACTTCGGAGTGGGTCTCAGCCGCGGCACCAAAGCTTTGGGGGCTGCATGATGCGCTGGGAAGCGATGACACGAGGGGGACAGGATGACGGGTGCTCAGTATGGCAGTGGTGCTTTGCTTTGAAGCAGAGGAACACCGCTGTCATACAAGAGCTCCTGCACCCATTGGTGCAGGACGCCATGCCTGCTCAACAGAGCACTGATTGAAAGGGAGAGGCACACCTCCAAAGTGTGCTACTTCCCAAACGCCTTGCGCATGCGCAATTGAACGTTAAAAAAAAAAATCTGTTCAAGAACAAGGAGTCATGATATGAAACAGAAGGGGGTAGACTGAGGGGTAACTGGAGAAAGTATTTTTTCATGGAAAGGGTGATGGATCCATGGAACAGCCTCCCAACGGAGGTTTTAGGGCAAAGTGGTAGGGGAATTCAAAAGCGACATGGGATAGACATAAAGGAGCTCTAGAGATAGGAAAGAGAGGTAAGCCACAGATCATTTAATATCTGCAGTATATGAAACAGATAAGAAAATGAGCAGACTAGGTGAGCCACGTTGTCCTTGTTGGCTGTCAAATTCTATGTTTCTATGTTTCGCGTAGTTTTAAAAAAATGTATTTGTATCTTTGCCTGTAACTGAACAAGTTCAGCAATTTTGGTGTCAGTAGAACAAAACAGCTGGCAGTATCAATGAGCGTTAGCTGATTTCATCAATAACTTCAATTTGACAAACCAAGGGTTATTTATAAAGAAATAGCGAAAAGTAAAAGCAGAACTCCGCACATGCACACCAGCACTGGTGCTAGTGTGCATCTGCAGAGTCCAGCTTTTAATTTTCAAGCTATTATTTCATTATAACTGGTCAGCAATTTTTTCCATAGGTTGACCCAATTATAATTTAGCATTATAACCCATAGGTTATAATGGTGAGTATGCGCAAGTCACTCAAAAAAGCCACTCCCTGATTGGCTGTTCATCTACTACTGGTCGGGCTAAACACTTTTAGAAACATGGTGGCTCCTTATCTGCATAGCAAGGAGCTGCCTGACTGAGAATCTCGTTGTTTTTCTTGCTCAGAATACTACTTACATCTTCAAAATGTAAAAAATCTATCTGGTTGATCCTTCCATTCGAAGCTGCACCAGACTACTGCCAGCGGGAACGGCTCCAACGTGGCAAAGTGAGGTAGGTGGATAACAATCTAAATGTAGAACTTGGCAAAAACAAAAGGCAAATGAAATAAAAACACACACAAAAAAATAACCAAAATGAAAAGAGACAAAGAAAGACTGTGAAAAGATACAGTGTGAGTGTGAGTGTGTGTGTCGTGTGGTGTGAATCTGCACCAGTGAGACACAGCAACACTAAAATCAGTTTTGGTAAAAAATGCTGACCAGCAAGTATAAAAAATAACAGATGAGGAATGTGTCCACAGTACTCTTCTCTGGACTGCAGACACGCTTCACTGTTCAAAGCTGGACTGCAAACTGAGGAAATCAGGTATGCATTTCAATGTGTTTCAATGGGGTTTTGAACTTAGTTTCATAACTTGGCCATCTTTGAATATTTTTGCCCCAAATGTTCAACATACCTATTTTGGGACCCCACTCATGAACAATTACAGTGACAGTAGGTAAATCTGTCTCAAAAGTGATTTCGCAGTCACTGCACAAAATCACCTTCAGGCAGGAGTTGAAAATTTTCTGTACTTATTCATGAGGTGGACTCATAAGAATGCTATGTTGAAAATCTGGTATAAAAATATTAACAAACAACAAAGTCATGCACTACATTGACATTTGCAAAGGCAGGGCATAACTTTGGTAATTTTCAATATTTTCACCCCAACTTTTAACATAGCCATTCCTTTACAGCACCTCATGAATGTGACATTTGTCATTTTTAAATCCTGGTCAAAATGTGTTTTGTATCAGTGCCACAGAATGACATTTTGCCAGGGATTTGAAAATATTGACCTATTGCATTCATTAGGTGGGGAAATAAGAAGGCTATGCAGAAAATTTGGTGTACAAATATGGTAAAATGCCCAGGTTATGACTTGAACACTACCCTGTTTCAATGTTCACTCAAAACTTCCCTAATTTTTAGTATTCTGACTCCAACCTTTCAACATTGCCATTTTTCCACATCACCCATAAACGTGACAAGTGTCATTTTAAAATCCTGGACAAGATGTGTTTTCGCACCGCTGGTGTGAAATGGCATTTGGCCAATATACTATAAATGGCACATGTCATGTCTATAAGGTGAATCCTAAAACAAGTATCTTCAAAATGTGGGGTCAGAATTGCAAAAACAAATTGTTTAACAAGCAGCCAATGTTCCCCATTGACAGATGCTTGTTTCATACCTCTTGACTACTGTACGTGATCTGTCAGGGTAGCCCTAGTTTTATTTCTATGATAATAAGGGATATTTATTCATATATTTCAAAGGTTTTACCAGGAAAGACATACTGAACTGGTAAGAACTTGTTTCCAGATGCATCGGGGGTTAAGGAGTCGATGATACAAAAGGTGCAAAAGTAAACAAAATATAACAAAATGCGATAGTAGCCAAAATACACTTCAGTTGTGCAGTCACAGTATTCAGCCAGGCAGACCACTGAGACCCAAAATAAACAGTCCAAGTACAAACCAATAAGGTACAAGTGCAATACATTCCAGATGTGAACATAATATTGGCAGAAGATTATGCCACAAAGACTGAAAAGGTGTTACAGCAAACTATGCATTACAGTTTTACAGCTACAATAGTCAGGTAGGCAGACCAGTGCATTACAAATGAAAGGTACAAGTTCAATACAATAAGGTATAAATGTAATATATTATTGGGTGTGAGCACAATATTAGGAGTAGATTTGCACTACACAGACTATGAGCCTACAGTGGCAAAAATTGTTCCGAGTCAGGGGGTATATAATTAAACTGAGAAAATGAGTGGCAATGTCACTAGTGCTGTGACATTCAGCACTGTTTCAGACCTAAGTGATGGCATCATTCAGGTTCCAGTTATTTTTGTTGGCTCCCAGGAAAATCAAGTGAATTGCCCCCACCCAGCTACTACCATCCATAAATGAGGCACTTTCTGGTCCCTACTTCCAACATCACCAATACATCTTTTAAGCACATGGAGAAAGTCCTTCATGCCACAAGCTCCGCCCATACCATTCAGAGGATGTTTCAGTCTGCACGCCAGTCCCCCATTGCCCTCAATCCATAATTTGGGGTTGCAGTCTTCAATGTGGGCAGGCCAGATGCCTAGTAGACTGGTAAGTTTCTTCACTTTCTTGACCTGTATCAAGATTAGCTCAGCAGTCCTGGTCTGGTGTCTGTTTTCATCTTTTCTCCAATTAAATGCATTGCTCTCAGATCATAAGCCTTTCTACACCATCTGTTTGGCAACACTGAGAACAGTGCAAAGCAACTAGAACAGTACCTTGCTTGTCAGCACAAGTCAAGACACACCACATCCAAGGGTAGTGTTCGCTCTCCTGGCATATCTTTCTTTCCTGAGTTCAATGATGCAGTTTTCAAATTTTGCACTGCATCCTACTGCTGTATAATCATGGTGCAGTGCTCACATCAACGTAGCCCTGCAAGCAAACAGCCTTGGGTTCTTGGCTAGCAGGAAAGCCAGCAAAAATGCCAGAAGAGCCATGAGACCACCACGCAGGGCAGCTGTTTGTAAAACCAAAATGCTGCAGTGCAGACAGAGCTAAGTGAGTGGTTGAAAACCACAGAATTTTGAGTATGCACTCTGTGTAAAAGGGCCTTATGTCCCCAGTTGAATTCTGACCTGTATGTCATGCAGAACTACCAGACTGAAAATTAATTTGGTGCCCCTGTACAGCCCTAATATAGATGGCACCCAGCTCTATTTCCTCTTTGGCTCCTTCTCCAACATAACACTCTTTGTACTATTATCCTGTCTTACTCATATCAGTGCCTGACTTCAATGCAATATTCAGCTATATGGCTGCATAATGAAAGCTCTTTCTTAGGCACCATATTATGCTAAAGTAGAATGCAGTCTCTTTCCTTCATTTTAGTGGTTTCTTCAGTCTTAGCAAGCTTTGGTCAGAGCTAATATGGTTAAGTAATGCATTAGCCTGATAAGTGATATAGAATAATATGTGGTTTAGTTATGATTTATTGTTGTGAAGAAAAATCCACATTTATTGGACAAGAGGGAAAATGCTTATGGGGCGTGGATTCAGCTGCCTTCCTGGAAGTATTTGAAATGGAGGAGTCAAGCAGCTGGTATGCAATGATATATATTCCACGCAATCTATAGTACTGCATTACAGCTCTGCTGTATTCTGTACCCAGCTCACTTGGAGAGGTTAAAACATCAACATTACCTTTTCCAGTTTTGGCCACGGAACAAGAAGTCTGCTTTCAATGTTGGAAAAGGAAAGGATTCATCGGATGAACCCATTACCTGTGATATAGTATTGAACATATTTGACAGGGGTCTGGTATTATGTTTCTTCATTATATGTAATATTTATACACTCTATTTAGTCTGTTGTATGGCTTTTGGGTGGGTATTTTACATAGAAGCAGTCCTTCCTCATTTTACTCCTCGAAAAGAGTTAGATGTTTAATTTGACTCCTGGAACTGAGTTCACATGGGTTCTCTCCATTTCTACTACTGCCTGCTTTGAACTTCACTAAGAAGGCTGAAAATGTAACAGAGGGATGGTATTGGGGTCTAATGGTTAGATCACTGGCTTGGGAACCAGCAAATTTAGTTTAAAATCCTACCAGAGCCATTTAATGTACTATTATTCCAAGTAAGCTGCTGTACCTAACTATAAGAGCAAGGTTCATCAGATATCAGGAATTAGAATGTTTTGCAACATGTTATACTCTAAGAAGCAGGTGCTGAAGTGCTTTCCAACAAAACAATCACACTCACTTTTTATCCTTTCTTTGCCCTCCCCACTACCACTGTTTTCTGGAGAAGACACTGTGCATAACAGTATGGATCTAGATTGGTCTTTTCTGATGGAAAACTGTAGCAGCCATGTTAGCCCAGTCTATAATGTAGAAGAAAAATAAAAAATATATTCCAGGTTATACCATCTATTAATTGAAAGTTTGTTTTCGAGACTAGCTTTCATGAGTTAAAGTGAAAACAGGTATCACCCACCTGTAACATATGTATTATTTCACCTACTCTGATACAAAGCAGTGCAATTACTTGTATTATGGTCTTGGACTGGTACGGTTCTTTGATGATAGGGCTCTGCATACTACAATCACAGTCCTAACCAACAATAGCTGTAAGTGGCAGTTTTCTTGTTGATCAGCTAGGCAGCAGAGGAACCCAGAGCAAATATTTCAGTTTATATTGCTACTCTTGTATACCTACTGTATGTAAATTGAGTCATCAGCATAATGGCTGAATGCCAACTATTTCTCTGACATTTGTCTGTTATTTCAGTACAATACATACTATGGAGGTAAAAATAAAATATTTCTGCTATATCAGATCTACAGTAGTTGATAATAGAATTGTTCTTCAATCACTGCCACTTGCTCCTTCTGTGTTACATTTTGTGTGTACTCAGCAGCATTTATCCAGAAGTGGAGGTGGCACAGAAAGCAGAAAAGTGCCAGAACCATAGATTCCTGAATAAAATAGAACTAGATGGAGTTAGGGAGGGGGATGAGGATAGGAGCACAGACAGACACAGAAAAGAAGGGATCTAATGCACACCAATAAGGTAATGAAATTTCACTGCAAAAGTAGAAGATAATAGAAACATAGAATTTGATGGCAGATAAAGCCTATTTGACTCACACAGTCTGCCCATTTTTCCATGCCTATCCTATCCTGTCACCACAGATCCTACTTGATCTCTGGCTCCCTCCCCCACCTCCTTATTTCACAACTAAGATTCCTAGTGTGTAACCCATGCAAGCTTGAAGCCCACCACTGTTTGTGCCCCCAGCAACTCTGCTAGAAGACTGTTCCAGGCACCCACCACTTTTTTCAGTGAAGAAGTACTTCCTCACATCTCTCCAAAATCTCCTATTCTAGCCTCCTTGCATGTACCCATGTTTTTGCATCTTTCCTCTGACAAAATATTCCCCTTCTGCATTTTATTTAATCCAGTGAGGTATTTATTAAGCAATAAGGCATGACTAGGGTAATGTTAATCAAAGATTAACATAGGGCAGATAGAATGTTTGCAGCCAATCAGCAAGCTGTATTTCTCAATCCTTTTTATAATAAATCTTTATCATGTCCCCCATTCCTCCTCTTGTACATATTGAGGTCCTTTGACTCTCAACCTCTGCACCATTTTAGTTGCCTCCTCTGGACAGCCCCACCCTAATCTGTCTGTTCCTGTTCCTTTCTGTCCTGCTTTTTCTCCTAATGTTAGCAATATGTTGCATAGCTATGATATGTAGCTGTAAAATGGATGTAAAACTACTTGTACAAAGTAATTACAACGGAAGACAATAGACTTCCAAAATGTCCCTTTGGAAGATATGTCTGGACTGGAGCTGGTGCATTGTGGTCTACAACATTGAATAAATGTTTAAAATCTATAGGTACCCGAAATCCTTTATAGAAAGAGCACATCAAAGAATTGAGGATGTAATGAGGCAAGAAAATGTTGATAGGATAAGAAATATTCAGTGTCTAGACTTCTACAATTCTTGTAAAACTGAATGGGGACCGTAGTATACCTTTATATCTGTGAAAATCAACACTTAGAAAAGTAGTTTGCTTGTTTAGAATGGGCTTAGTTAAGGAGTCATTGCATTCATACAGTCATACACTGTAACAAGTATTTGTCAATGCCGAACGTTCGCTCAGGTATTTGCAGTGGTGTTTGGCAGGTATGGTGCTTCACCCTAATGCCCTGTAATGACACGGTATTGGTACAATAAATTTCAGCATCACCTTTTGTTACCCCCATTGTGCGCCATATAGCGGAAACACGCTTTAAGCAGGATGAAAAATGATTGCTGTACTGCTCATAAGGAAGTGTGGTAAAATGGCAATGTTGAAAATCTGGAGTGGAAATATTGAAAAATTCGCAAAAATTACGAAAGCGTGTTTGGGAACTATGCAACGCATCAGAAACAGTCATTGTTAGGAATTTTTCATCAAATTTTCAACACTGGCATTTTAAAACCTCTGCTAATGAACAGTGTCACTGTGATTTTCTTACTGTGTCCATACATTGATTTCGCAGACACTGACTCGCCATTGTGCACTACATGGGCGGAAACACGCTTTGGGCAGGATGTGAAAATGACAGCTGTACTGCTCATAAGGAGGTGTGGTGAAATGGCAATGTTGAAAATCTGGAGTGAAAATATTGAAATTATGAACTTACGAAATGCTAGGAACTGCACAACGCACGCCAGAAAACAGTTATTTGTAGGAATTTTTCTCACCAAATTTTAAACATAGCCATTTTAAAATCTCTGCTCATGAACAGTGACACTGTGATTTTCTTAATGTGTCCCATACACTGAGTTCGCATACACGACTGTGCCATTGTGCGCTATAGGCGGAAACACGTTTTGGGCAAGAGCGTGAAAATGACAGCTGCACTGCTCATAAGGAGGTGTGGTAAAATGGCAATGTTGAAAATGTGAGTGAAATATTCAAAATTCGCAAACTTACGAGCTGCAGGAACTGGCGAACGCAGACTCAGAAACAGTCATTTTAGGAATTTTTCACCAAATTTTCAGCACAGCCATTTTAAGACCTCTGCTCATGATCAGTGTCACTGTGATTTTCTTAATGTGTCCCATACATTGAGTTCACACACCGACCGCGCCCATTGTAGCTACATGGGCAGAAACACATTTTGGGCAGGATGCGAAAATGACAGCTATACTGCTCAGTGAGGAGGTGTGGTAAAATGGCAATGTTGAAAATCTGGACTGCAAATATTGAAAATTGCAAAACGTTACGAAAGCATGCATAGAACCGCGCAACGCACGCCGTAAAAGAGTCGTTTTAGGAATTTTTTCACCAAATTTTCAACATTGCCATTTTAAGACCTCTGCTCATGAACAGTGTCACTGTGGATTTTCTTAATGTGTCCCATACATTGATTTCAAGACAATCGACTGCGCCCATTGTGCGCCACATGGGCTGGGAAACACGCTTTGGGTGAGATGTGAAAATGACTGCTTTACTGCTCATAAGGAAGTGTGGTAAAATGGCAATGTTGAAAATCTGGAGTGAAAATATAGGAAATTAGAACTTACGAGACGCATGGAACTGCACAACGACGCCAGAAACAGTTATTTGTAGGAATTTTTTCACCAAATTTTCAACATAGCCATTTTAAAATCTCTGCTCATGAACAGTGACACTGTGATTTTCTTTAATGTCCCATACACTGAGTTCGCACAACGACTGTGCCATTGTGCCCACATTGGGCGAAACACGCTTTGGGCAAGATGTGAAAAATGACAGCTGCACTGCTCATAAGGAGGTGTGGTAAAATGGCAATGTTGAAAATGTGGAGTGAAAATATTCAAAATTAGAAACTTACAAGCGCATGAGGGAACTGCGCATAGACTCCTAAAACTGTCATTTTAGGAATTTCTTCACCAAATTTTCAGCACAGCCATTTTAAGACCTCTGCTCATGATCAGTGTCACTGTGATCTTCTTAATGTGTCCCATACATTGAGTTCACACACCGACTGCGCGCCATTGTGCGCCATATGGGCAGAAACACATTTTGGGCAGGATGAAAAAATGACAGCTGTACTGCTCATGAGGAGGTGTGGTAAATGGCAATGTTGAAAATCTGGACTGCAAATATTGAAAATTACAAACGCATCGAAGCTGGCGTAGGAACTGCGCAACGCAGACAGAACTGTCATTTTTAGGGATTTCACCAAATTTTCAGCACAGCCATTTTAAGACCTCTGCTCATGATCAGTGTCACTGTGATCTTCTTAATGTGTCCCATACATTGATTTCGCGACACTGACTGCGCCATTGTGCATTACATGGGCAGAAACACGCTTTGGGCAGGATGTGAAAATGACAGCTGTACTGCTCATAAGGAGGAGTGGTAAATGGCAATGTTGAAAATCTGGAGGAAAATATTGAAATTCGCAAACTTACGAAGTGCATGTGAGGAACTGCACAACGCAGACTCAGTAAAACAGTCATTTTAGGAATTTTTCACCAAATTTTCAGCACAGCCATTTTAAGACCTCTGCTCATGATCAGTGTCACTGTGATTTTCTTAATGTGTCCCATACATTGAGTTCACACACCGACTGCCCATTGTGCGCTACATGGGCAGAAACACATTTTGGGCAGGATGTGAAAATGACAGCTATACTGCTCATGAGGAGGTGTGGTAAAATGGCAATGTTGAAAATCTGGACTGCAAATATTGAAAATTTCAAAACGCACGAGAGCATGCATAGGAACTGCGCAACGACGCTCGTAAAAGAGTCAGTTTTAGGGATTTTTTCACTAAATTTTCAACATTGTCATTTTAAGACCTCTGCTCATGAACAGTGTCACTGTGATTTTCTTAATGTGTCCCATACATTGATTTCAAGACAATCGACTGCGCCATTATGCGCTACATGGGCGGAAACACGCTTTGGGTGAGATGTGAAAATGACTGCTTTACTGCTCATATGAAGTGTGGTAAAATGGCAATGTTGAAAATCTGGAGTGAAAATATTGAAATTGCAAACTTCTACAGGCAGCATGAGAACTGCACAACGCACGCCAGAAAACAGTTATTTGTAGGAATTTTTTCACCAAATTTTCAACATAGCCATTTTAAAATCTCTGCTCATGAACAGTGACACTGTGATTTTCTTAATGTGTCCCATACATTGAGTTCACACAATCGACTGCGCCATTGTGTGCTACATGGGTGGAAACACGTTTTGGGCAGGATGTGAAAATGACAGCTGTACTGCTCATGAGGAGGTGTGGTAAAATGGCAATGTTGAAAATCTGGAGCAAAAATATTAAAAATTGCAAACTCACAAGTGTCATAGGAACTGCAACGCACACTCGTAAACAGTCATTTTTAGGAATTTTTCATCAAACTTCAACACAGCCATTTTAAGACCTCTGCTCATGATCAGTGTCACTGTGATTTTCTTAATGTATCCCATACATTGAGTTCGCACACCGACCGCGCCATTGTGCGCTACATGAGCGGAAACACGCTTTGGGCAGGATGAAAAATGACAGCTGTACTGCTCATACGAAGGTCTGGTAAAATGGCAATGTTGAAAATCTGGAGTGAAAATATTGAAAATTCGCGAACTTCACGAGCCTGTGTAGGAACCGCACAACGACACTCAGAAAAACAGTCATTTTCTGATTTTAGCATCATTTTGTTTAACCCCTCTCATGAAAGATGTCACTGTCATGGTGTTATTCAGGCCTGAAGGGTGATTTCATGCAGTGACTGCGAAATCACCCTTCGGGACCGAATAACGCCATGACAGTGACTGAATTCATGAGAAGGGTTCCTAAAACCCCATGTTGAAAATTTGGTGCAAAATTCAAAAAATGCCTGAGATATGCAATAAAGTTGAAAACCCCTATCTAGCCCATTATACAGCTTACCGGCATTTCCTCAGTTCACAGTCGGCTTTGAAGACTGCAGACATGTTCCGGTCCACCAAAGATCATCGCGCCCGAGCTCCGGAGGTAATTATGGGTGAGGGGTGTGGGGCTGGAAAGCGTGGTAGGTGCGGTTATGGGAGGGGTGACTGGGAGAAGCACAGTGGGACCGTTTGCTTTACAGGAGAAAAAAAAGACCACGTAGACGCTTGCCACGCTGGGGTGGGCTCCAGCGTGGCAGAAGGATGGCTGGGGGGCCGAGGAGCCGATGGGGATTGGGCAATTTCCTGTCGGCAGACAACACGGGACTTTGCCACGCTGGGGTGGGCTCTCCGCATGGCACCAATGCTTGGGGGGCATGAGGTTTACTAGTGTGTGGGATGACAGCGGTGGTTTTCTTTGCCGAAGACCACCGCTGTCATACACAGCCCCCGCACTCCATTGGTGCAGGATCGCCATGCCTGCTCAACGGAGCAGTGGATTGAAAGGGAGAGGCACTCCAAAGTGTGCTACTCTCCCAAAATATCTTGCGCATGCGCCGCAAGCTTAACGTAAAAAGGGTCCTCACTGAATTAGGGTGTCACTGTGAGACCACAGAAATACCATAGAAATGGTGACCATAGAAAAAATGTCAGTACATTTTGCTGGAAGGGTCAAGATTTGTAGGGAAAAGGAAAAATGGATCAACCCAATCATTAAAATGGGGGTCTAGGATCAACTGATGGCGGGCTGTAAGATCCCAGTAGATACAATGGCTGCAGAAACAAATTGATCACTCAACCAGAAATTTGCAATAATACTATAAATGGCTTTTATTTATTCATAGTGAACATTTACACTGCCCCACAGACTACCAATGTTTCAGGGGTAGAAACTCCTTCATCAGGGTGCACTGGGTACCCTGTATTAAAAGAATAACACCATTGCTGTTTTGTATTAAAATGTATGTACTGCTAATAACATTATTCAGACACTGAAAACATCACCCAATGGGTCAGAGATGACTCAACACATACTTGTAGACTGAATGCACTGATATGTTCTGCTCTGCTGTCTAAAATACTACAGTTTGATATTGCTGTAAGTTAAATAACATTTCTTATGATTACACTTTCACAAAATGCCATACATTGTTGAAGTCAAGCACAGTTTCTCCAGGCTTCAAGCTTTTTTTCAGCTTTTTTACATAAACAAGGTCATAAGTCTGACAAACAGTACTCACTCTGTCTTTAGTGTTGTTCTCTCTCGCTTAGTGCTGTTTTGAAAACGTAAATGAGTGACGACCATAATATTTAACTCAAGCTAAGTCTCATAAGGACTTAAAGGATATGCTTAAGAGGTTTCCTGTGTGCTTTGAAGTTAAAAGTATCTTGTCAATAGTGTCTGCTGTCCGGCATGACTCTCTACTAACTTCCAGAGTGGGAATACCAGCGTGAGCACTGTAAAAGCTTTTAAGCACACCTGGCACCTCCCCACATCACACATGATGTCATGATACAAATGTGTCTAGCATCATCCCACAAACCAATATCTGATTGGCTATTTCTTAGGCTTTCTATCATGTTTACTTATTGGTAACAGTCCTCCATGCCTTATATTACATGGCTGGAAACGACTCTGACATCAGTGTTATCTATCCTGCTTTTTCTTAGCACTGGTTCTATACTCCAAAACTGCACCTCTACTAACCCTTCAAACTGAGCCATATTATAAAACTTGCACATTGCTATCCATTGAACTCTGTCTTTTCCACATCCTTCCCCAAGTTAGTGTGAATAAGTTTAAGATGTTCTAAATGGCTAGTAGTGTCCGCCTGTGCAGTCGGGGAGTGGGGTCTAAAACTAAAGTCTATGCTAACTTTTGAGAGAGTAAAACAATTAGCTCTTACCAAGAGTTTGTGCGCAAGTTTCAAGGTTGAAGCTAGTTGCAATCTCAGAATAGCAGCTGACAATGATTTTAGTATGCAGTCTTCTGGTTTCAGAAAGACAGAAGAAAAAACTTTCAAAACACACTTGACTTTATTTTAAGATATACTGTAGCATGGTATTTTGTGTCTTTCATGGCCAAAGGTCGGACACCAAACATGTAACTGGAATGACCCAATTTTAGTTACTCTAAAACAAACTTGGTAGCTAAATTTGTGAAGACAATCTGATTTATTTTATTTTTTTTGTAATTACTCTTTATCTCTCCCTTGCCTGCCACCTCTGACCCTTCAATGGAGACAAGTGGACATCCCACTGCCAGGAACCCTACCCAGTTAGACCCTCAAGCCCCATGTAGCCGCTGTTTACCCCCAGGCAGGGACGAGGTGGGGACAAGTGCCCTGATACTCACATTTCGTCAGTCGAGGGCTGCTGGTTGGGATCCAGCAGATCGTGGGCACGGCCTCAGTCTCCCATCTTCCCGGCTGTGGCAGGCAGTTCTCATTTTCATCCCTCCCTGAGCAGTGCATGACTCCCTGATGTAAGGCGCAATGCCGATGTCCTGGCTGCTCATTGGCCACCCCTCTACTCCCATATTGGAGCTTACATTTCTCTAGCCTCCACTGGTTGTACAAGTATCGGCATCGGCTACCTCTCAGAGACAGCGAGCTGTCATTGGACGCCACGCCTGTCTCCCCCAGCCGACTCCACCAACAACCCAAGTCTGCTCTCAAACCCAGGTCGCCAGCATGGAGCGAGGTGTGGCATCCAGCACCTCAACCTCAGAGCCACCGAGGGCCCCACAATCTGATTTATTTTATACTTGCTCAAGAGTATACCTTATCCCCAATTTTGGGACCTGACATAAATCATACAGTGTCGTGAGTTTCACTGGACAAGAAAGGTTTACAATTAACCATGGTATGTCACCAATAGAAAAGAACATTCAGTTACTCATTTGGCATTCTATTTAAGCAACATAGATTTGAACAAAAAAGAAAATTAATATACTGTATAAGCAATTAGCAAGTAATGATGCAAATAGAATGGTACCCTTCTATATGGTTCCATGTCATAATAGCGACTGTGGAATGGTGATGCGTGATAACAGCACCGAACCCACATCATGACCACAACTGGGCAAAGTGTTTTTCTGCAGAGGGGCTCACCCCCACACCCCAAGTTTTATACATATTAACTCCAGGGGGCAAAATCAGGGATGGGAAGGAACTGGTGGTCACCAGAAGTGTTAGCATTGTGTTTCAGTCTCCATTTTCACACGCTCCCATCATGCAGTCGCTGTCTTCATTGGATACCCTTCTAAACACACTAATACAACCTGGATAGTAACAGTCTTTGGGGAAGGGTATGCTGAATTTGTCTCTTTGCAGCTTGCAGCAGTGTATAAATGGTTAGTACAGCCACTCATGAAAATCACAGTATCAGTCAAAGTTGGTACGAGGCAGTATATTAGTAGCAAGCTGGCCTCTGTAGCGGTGAAACTTGGCAACAGGCAAAATCTGGATTGTCGCACTTAACAGTTCTTAGCAACAACTATATGTACACCTCTCTGCCATTCTTAGACTTCTGTCTCCCAGGTAATACTTATATCCAGTCTCTTTCACTTGTCAAAGATCAAGACATTACATAGGTTATTAGCTTTGTGGAATATTATTTGACAAGGGCTCACAGTCTTAAATTGTGTTACCTGGCTTCAGCTCTGGATTTAGGCATCTTCAGGAAAATGTGAGGTAAATTCATAAAGTGGTACTTCCGTGTGGGTGGGCTCCTGCTTTTAGGTGCATGAGAAGACGCTTGAAGACTGGATGCTCTTTCTTCCTTCCATCAGCTGTGGTTTTGTGTTAGGATGTCATGTATTGTTAGCTGTTAAGATTCCACCTGATGAGATGGCAGCAAGATATTCAGAAATACCCCTCACATGCACATATCCCAGTGTTCTGGTTCTAATTATTTACAGAGATGTTCATATCTCACATGCTACAATGTCCATTGGAGTAGAGTTGTAGTGAATTAGAGAATTTCGCCTGCCAAATATTTCGTAATTTGTGCATTTCACAAATATTTTGCTGGGTGAAATGTGAAATTTCACTCACTGGTGGTGAATTTGACACCATGGGTGAAATTTATACCCATGGGCAAAATTTCTCAATTTTGCCACCAGGCCCCCAATCTTTAAAAAAACAATGCCCTCCTCTCCCCATCCCAGGTGTCTAATGGTCCTCCCTCCAGCCGATCACCGCTGAATTCAAGAGCCCTCCCCAGTCACCTGGATTATCCATGGGCCCCGCCCCAATCTTTGAAAAAAACTATCAAAACAGTCGACAGTGCCCCTTCAGGCTGCATCCATTACTGTAAACAAGCACTTAGTGACAAAATTGTAACTTGTCTAGTTCACTATATTCATTTCATTATTGTATTAGAATTTTGTAGAATCTCTACTTTAATACTGATTATCAGTAACTTGTACTGTATATGCACACCTAGTAGTCCATGTTCCTGCAATTATGAATTATCTGATCTTCATGTCTGTACTGCCTTGTTTTGTGTTCGACTTACTTTGGAACCTTTATAAAAGAGTCATTCCAGCTCAAAGACACTAATCCATAACTGATAAATATATAAAACAATCCCTCCCCATACCTGGTGTCTAGTGGACCCTCAGCCCGATCACCAGCTGAATTGAAGAAGAATCTCTGACAGCTCTGTTATTTTCCCTCCCCAGCCATGATCTCTGTCTCTCAAGCTCAAAAATAAAATAAAGAATCTCTTCATGTCCCTGGTGTCTGTGGGATTCTCCACCCTGTCTTAAGTCACTGCCCATTCGCCCCCAGTCTTCTGACCTGCCACTGGCACATCCTCAAGACCACCTCCATGGCTGGCAGCCCATCTGAGTGCTCAGTGAATAAGCATGTGCTTGTACAAGAACATGCAAGCACGTGCTCTTTCATTGGGAGCTCAGACAGGCTGCTGGCCATGGAGGTGCATGGAGGGCTGTGCTGGTGGTCCGATATGGGTACTGGGATGGGGAGGGCGGGTTCTGACTTAAGTCAGGGTGTGGGGTCCACTAGACACCAGGGACAGGGAGGGATTTTTTTAATTTTGAAGATTGGGGGCTGGGGAAGGGGAAACAATGGGTGTGACTTGGGGTAGAGAATCTTTTACTCAATTCAGCTAGTGATCAGTCTGGGGGTCCATTGACCACTAGACACCTGGGACAGGAGAGTTGTTTTTTTCAAAGACTGGGGCTGAGGGCCTAGGATAACTTGGGGTGACTGGGGAAGAGTTCTTGAATTTGGCTGGTGATCAGCCAGGGGGACCACTAGACACCAGGGAGGGGAAAATAAATATAAACAATGGGCATATATGTGAAATTATGGAGAAATTTCACACCTTGGCTAATTTTCATAACTATTTCACAGGGTGAAAATGTCAATTTTGTGGCAATTTCACCAGCAAAATAAAATTTCACAACATCTCTACCATGGAGCAGCATCCTCTCCCACATCACCAGACCAAGGGGCGACCACAAGTACTTTGTTGATAATTCTGCCAAAAACATTTGATAAAATGTTTTGTGCCAAAGTCCATGCAGTGGAGTCTGAACTTTACTCTAGTTTCTTAGAGCTGTCAGTACTTTATAATTAGACAATTAAGGATTTACATATAACAGGAGCATAATATTAACAGAGCTCTGAAGTCACACAGTTGTTACAAAACACATCTCAGTTATTTCCCAAGGAGTGAAATCTACATTGTATAAAATAAACATATTAACATTTTCAGACATTGACTTTGTAATATGACCACTACAGGGTACTCATGCAATGCATTACTGATACACCTGTGCATGCACAGTTCAGCATTGTTTATTGGTTTGTTCCTAAACAATGAACAAGGTCTGTAGTTTAGGTGCCATTGTAGACACTAGCCTAACTTGAGTGTAAGCAAAAATACTTTTGTCCCTTTAGCATAGATAAGAATTGGGACAATACAACGGCAGAAGAAAAAATATGTTATTCATTCACTTAGCAATTTAAATCAAACCCTAGATGGCCTGCATGATAATTAACAAATCAGGGGCCAGATATTCAAAACTTTGCACTGGGGCTAAATAGCACTGCCGGTGTGCTAAATTAACGGAACAAATAGCCCATGCATATTCAAAGATTAGCTCTGGTGCTAAACCTGCTGAATATAGCGTGTTACGGAAGCTGGGCAAACTGGGCTGATAGTGCAGAGTTAAAATAGCCTGGGAATAAGACAGCTATGACTATAGCAACAGGGAAGTGCAAACTGCAACAGCAGCTCAGTAGACTCTGGAACAAGCCAGTGTTGCAGGTGGAGAACATTGTGTGTGATTGCACAGATATGTGTCATATCATCTGCAAACAACAATGCAAGCCACACACTGCAGAACTGTGCTATGCTGATGAGAGGATTGCTGGCTAACCTGATTGCACAGTGCTAACACATTAGTCCAGTGCAAACAGCTTAGCCCAGGGCAAAAGTTTGCTACATTCAAAGCTCCCATGCAAATGAGCCTATTTAGGTAATCTGTGGGCAAACAGCCACATTTGCATCTCATTATGGACCACTTAGCATACATTACCATGTAGTTTGCCGGCGCTATCACATGGAGCACACAGCTCCACCTGTTGATCAGGATGGAGGTACAAGACAGAAGCCACAGGCCAGGGCATGCACACAGCTACCCCTGTTGGTCAGAATGGAAGTACAGGCTGGATGCTGGAGGAAATGGGTGTTTGCAGGCACAGTCAGTGCATACCACCCACCCATGCAGCACTGCAGTCAGTAATGTGTGTGTGTGTGTGTGTGTGTATATATACAGTATATATATATCATGGTAGCACGTAGTGCTACCATAGTTAAGTTGAGGAGCCATTTCTATGTTAAACCCCAAAACTTGCACCTTAATAACTTTGCAAACCGCTTGACGGATTTGGCTGAAATTTGAATACACGATCAAGAACCATAGGCCTCGCATCTGCCAAGATTTGTACTGGTCGGATACACAGCTGTGGAGTTATTAAGCCGTGATTTGCACACGCTGCCACGCTTTTTCTGGAATTCTACAGTCGCACAAAGGTCACACGGTTTGTGCGACCTGCCCAAAATCTTCAGAGAATGTGCAGCCGGGTCCTTGATGTGCCTTTCAAAGATATGGTGAAAAATATTAAACGGTTCAAAAGTTATTCAAAAACAATTTCCCATTATAAGTCAATGGGAAAAGTTAACAAAAGTTCGACAGTGTCGCAAATGCATTTTTACTTTCACAAATGGGCCTGTTACTTTCGCAAATCAGCCATTTTGTTTTCAGTTGGTGATCAGAAAAATGGTTGGCATTTAAATTTGGGACCCTCTAGCAACCTAATTCTTTTGTATTCACCTAAGTGGACCCTGAGGATGCTTGCCATGTCTTTATTTTGTGGTAAACACCCCAGAAATATGTTTTCAAATTTCTGAGAAAAGAATGCTAGCAAAATTACTTTGATGTTCATGAAAGTGTCAAACTTGAAAGCTTCATAAATTAGACAGTAGTTTTCTACCTGTGGGAAAGTGACAGTGATTCTTTGGCACTCGCTGCAAAAGAATGGTTGGGATTTGGGGCTGAAATTTGGAGGAACGGCCAACATCTCACAGATGTGCCTTCCAGTGTTGTATTGAAAGAATATTACATGGCAGTAAAGCTATGGCACTCCAAAGTTGACATTTTTTCCCATAGGATAATATTACGGCGCCCGACGACACAGGAATCCTTTGGCTCCCTGCTGCAAAATAACGGTTTGGTCTTTTTCCTGAAATTTGGAAGGAAGACAGCCAACAGCCCACAGATGTGCCTTTGGTAGTTTGGTGAAAAATATTACAGGAGGCAAAGTTATGGCACTCGAACTTCTCTTTTCTCCCATAGGATAACATTATGGTGTCGCCGCACTTTCAGGGCCCGACTCGAAAACGGTGTGAGATACAGACTTTCGTCAGAAAAATGCTTAGCCCCACAAAATTAGCTAGGACAGTTGTAAATAATATGAGTTTTAAATTTTTTTTCTATGTCAATGCGGTTCCTGAGATATAACCTATTTTGTATTCCAAGTCCTCATTTTCTGCTCTAATATCCATTATTATGCATATATTCTTTGTACTCACTGTCTTTCTCTATGCAGCTTTTGGAAAAACCAGCCTGTGCGCTTACATTACTGTTACTGTTGCCCTTTCTGCTTGCGGTCCCATACCCGTTTCACTTACTGTTGGCGTCTGCGCCACCATGTGCGTTATGCTTGGCGTTTTCATTTTCGGTTGTGTTTCTGTTATTTTTCCATGTGTGTCTACAGTACTGTTTCTCTTTCTGTTTTACTTGCGTCCACCATGCCCATTGAAATTTCTGTTTGCAGGCACCATGTTACTATGTGACAACACATCAGTGGCAGACACCGTTCCGTCTACGCCACGTAGTGCGTTACCCTTTCTGTTCTCATTAGCATTTGCGTTACCATGTGCGCCACTGTTAGTGCTTCTGTTTGCATTGCTGTTCCTGTTACTATGCTCAAGACATCACATGGCAGGCGCGGTGAGCCTAACGCTCCTGCGCGCGTACATTCACTATTCTCATTATCATTCTCAAAAGAAGGAAATTAGAGGCAAAAGCTCCATTTAATGCATTAGTTAGGGTTGTTCCACAGCGACAAAAGTAGGAAATTGCTGTTAGGGTTGAAAACCCCTTGGACCCTGCCCACCCCAACCGGCATTGGGGTGTGCATTGGGGTCATCGGTCTAACTCTCACCCATTCTCCTATACTTCTGCTGCTTTTACACATGTGATGGGGTGAGGTTAGGGCTGATGACAATACCGAATTGTAAAGAGAACAGTTTTCCAACCTAACTGAGAATTCACTGTAGAACAACTAACAATACGATGAATAAAGATTTTGTCTCTAATATATACATATATATATATATATATAGGTTAAACACACACACACACACATTGTATACTGTGTGTATATGTGTGTGTGTGTGTGTATATATATATATAAATATATATAACAGGCGAGGCATACTGATGAGTCCTGGTAGAGACGAAACACGTGTCTATGTCTTCTGATATGCAGCTTTGCAAACTGTGTGAGAAGCCTTTCGGCACCATGCAATTCTGTAAAGTTGGACCAGCATAACATTCTGTGGTGATTTGCATATACAGCCCATGATGCTTTGCATTGTGGGGGCATGTGTGATTTGTATTTTCTTGAAACTTGGCTTCCCAGCCAAATGCCCTTTGGGGTAACCCTTGCCTCAGTGTTTGCGCACTGAGGTTCTTTGACTTTAAATAGTTTTTATTTTAATGGGTTCACCAATATATCCCAGGCACACTGCTTTAGGGGTAGCTGGTCCATTCCACTGGGGTGTCAAACAGGCAGGCATACTGATGAGGTCCTGGTAGGATGAAACAACGTGTCTAGTTTTCTGTTAGCACCCTTGCAAAACTAGTGAGGGGAGGCCTTTCGGCACCATGCAATTCTGCTTAAAGTTGGACCAGCATAATATTCTGTAGTGATTTGCATATACAGCCTATGATGCTTTGCATTGTGGGGGCATGTGTGATTTTGTATTTTCTTGAAACTTGGCTTCCCAGCCAAATGCCCTTTAAGGGTAACCCTTGCCTCAGTGTTTGTGCACAGAGGGTTCTTTGACTTTATATATATCTATATATATATATATATATATATAAACAACCCCCCATGTATCATTGCAGTCAGGCATGATATATCCTGCCTATGTACATATATTATAACCCCTGCAACACCTGGGATCAATTACATTGGGGATGCATGAGTGCATGGGACAGGCACAAGGCAAATCTGGTGGGGAGAGGAATGTAAGCTGCTGGTTATGTAGGATCTGCAGACTATCCATTAGGTAAGGAGTTGGGAAGACTGGGTGGGCCAAGCAGTCCGTATCTGCCATCGTGGTCTGCGTGCCTATGCTGCTGTCACAGTCCCTGGTGGTCTAGAATGCCCACCACCACCACTGCTGTCAGCATGACCCTTTCCTGGTAGTCTAGTGCCTCCCCATCATGATCCTGATACCCGTAGTAGCATTAAGCACACACATAACTCACATATTCCCTGGTAGTCTAGTGGTACCCCCATCACAATCCCAACACCTGTAGTAGTAGGTGCTGATTACACAAATTTCCTGGTAGTCTAGTAGCCCCCCACCCAGCAGTGCCAACTGGCCACCCACCAACAGCCCTGATGCGGGCGGCGACTGGCTCATCCTTCTTGCACCGCCCGCGGTCAGCTGCCCAACTGAATTGTGACTGATCGTGTGCTGTTTCAGTGCAGCGGTCAGTCGCCTTTCGGTTGGCGGCTGCTGTAGTGGTAATGAGGTTGAGCCAGTCGCCTACCCGATTTGGACTGTCAGTGGGTGGGCGGTTAGCACTGCTGAGTGGGGGCCAGCTAGACTACCAGGGAATCTGTGTAATCAGCACCACTACAGTATCGGGATCGTGATAGGATACCACTAGACTACCAGGAATATGAGTTATGTGTGTGCTTACTGCTACCACGAGTGTTGGGACTTACAATGGAGGGATACCACTAGACTTACCAGGAATATATGAGTTATGTGTGTGTTTAATGCTACTATGGGGGTCGGGATCATGATGGGGGCATACCACTAGCCTACCAGGGAATATGTGAGTTATGTGTGTGCTTAATGCTACTACGGGGATGGGGTTCATGCTGGGGGCAGTCCACTGCGCATTACTGCATGCTTTTCAATGGCTGTATTTAGTGCCGTGTTACAGGTGGTGCTAATGCCCTGCGCGCGCATACGCTTGAATATGCTGGATGTGCTGGCATTCCTGGCCACCCCGTACTCCCCCACCCTGCATACATTATCTTTTAGCGTCAAGCGTACCACACAACACCGGTTCTATTAGGGGCTTTTGAATATTACAGCCTGGTTCATATACAGCACTATTCCAGTGCTACGGTTCGCCAGGCACAAGCTTTGAATACCTGGTCCCAGGTATAGAAATGAACCAGCCTGGTCCTATAGGTCCCACAATGTGAATAGAAACATAGAAACATAGAATTTGACGCAGATAAGGACCGCTTGGCCCACCCAGTCTGCCCATTTCCCTACCTACTGGATAAGCTGCAGATCCTAGTTAACCAGCAGCCTACTTCTTCTTACCCCCACCCCCAGAATTGCCTTTATGACTGTCCCATGCATGCTTGATTCCATCACTGATTTTGACTCCACAACCTCCTCCAGAAGGCCTTTCCATGCATCCACAGCCCTCTCTGTGAAAAAATGCTTTAAACCAAATTACCTCGTGCCCTTCTGTCTTCAAGCGCCCTCTTGTTCTTGCACACCTCTTTTTTGAAAGATGCTACCTCTTGAACTTTGTTGATTCCTTGAGGTACTTGAAAGTTTCTATCATGTCCCCCCCTTTCCCTCGAGGCTATACATATTAAGCTCCTTAGTCTCTCTTCATATGTCTTCTGGTGCAGACCCTGCACCATTTTAGTTCCTCCTCTGGACAGCTTCCATCCTGTCTATGTCTTTATGGAGATTGGGTCTCCAGAACTGCACACAGTACTCAGATGGGGTCTCACCAGCTGTCTGTACAGAGGGATAATAACTTCCTGTTTTCTACTGGTGATGCCTCTCCCTATGCATCCCAGTAACCCCCAGCCCTCCTTGCTGCCCTCTCACATTGCTTGCCCACCTTTAGGTCATCTGATATGACTACCCCAGGTCCCTTTCCATTTTTGTTGTTGTTAGTATCTCACCCTCATTGTGTACTCTTCCCTGGGTTTTTGTTTCCCAGGTGCATTACCTTGCACTTCTTAGCATTGAATCTAAGCTGCCACACATTTGACCATTCCTCTAACCTTGCCAAGTCCCTTCTCATCCTTTCCACCCCACCCTGTGCATCAACTCTGTTGCAGATCTTAGTGTCATCTGCAAAGAGACATACTTTTCCTTCCAGTCCTTCCGCAATGTCGCCTATAAAGACATTGAAGAGGACCGGTCCTAATACTGAACCCTGCAGTACCCCACTAGTAACCCTCCTTTCTTCTGAGGGACTCCATTTACTATTACTCTGTGTCCTATTCTCCAGCCAATTCTTTACCCAGGCTGTCATCTTGGGACCCACTCCCAGGCTGGCTAACTTGTATATTAATCTTTGTGTGGGACTGTGTCAAATGCCTTGCTAAAGTCTAGGTAGGCCATGTCCACAGCCCTCCCTGATCTACTACTTTGGTCACTCAGTCAAAGAAATCTATCAGATTTGTCTGGCATGACCTTCCCGCTGTGAATCCATGCTGCCCAGGGTCCTGTACCCTCTGGCCTCTAGATACTCGACAATCTTTCCTTCAGAAGTGATTCCATCATTTTCCTATCACTGAGGTTAAACTAACAGGCCTGTAGTTTCCTGCTTCTGCCTTGCTCCCACTTTGTGAGGGGCAATCACATCTGCCTTCCTCCAGTCCTCGGGTACCACCCCAACCTCCCATGATTTGTTAAAAGGGTAGTCAGTGGTGCCACTAGTTCTACCCTTAGCTTTTTAGAATTCTGGGATGAATCCTATCAGGCCCCATTGCTTTGTCCACCTTCAGTTTTAAGAGTTCTTTCAGAACCTTTCTTCTGTAAATGGGCTGGTATCAACTTCTGTATCCAGAGTGTTACTACTGTTTGTTTTATGTACCTCCCTCTTCATTTGTAAATACTGAGCAAAAATATTTGTTTAGTATCTCTGCCTTTTCACAGTCTCCCTCTGCCCACCCTCCCTTCCCTTTATTAAGCCTCACTAGCCCTCCCTTGGTCTTCCTTTGCTCCTGATCTACCTATAAAAGGTTTATTCCCCTTCTTAACTGAGTTGGCTATCTTTTCCTCGGTTTGGGCCTTTGCTGTTCTGACTGCCTTCCCAGCCTCCTTTTGCTTTAACTGATACAGTTCTCTGTCCTGCTCCTTCTGCAATTCCTTGTACTTCCTGAATGCTTTCTTTTTCTCTTGAACCTTCACTGCACTTCCTTTGAGAACCATAGTGGTTTCTTACATCGTCTTGTTTGTTTATTTGCTTCACACAAAGGCTTGTTACCTCTGTGATGGCAGTTTTATTATTCCCATTGTTCTTCCACCCTCCTTCCTGCCCATTTGCTAGTGCATTCCTTAGGCACTCACCCATTTTGGCAAAGTCAGCCCTCCTAAAGTCCAGTACTTTTGTCTTTTGAATGTGTCCTTGCACCCCTTGGAGATCATTCCTAGTGTGTATCCCAGTGTGTATTTGCTCTGTAGGTTTTTGAACCTGCCATAAAGAGTAGTGCCTCATGCATACCACTGTAGATTCACTGATACATTCTTTGACTTACAAAGCACTTTTATTATTCTTATGAGGAGTTGAAAATGGCCACTCCACCTGTGTGTGTACCTCAAAAACGAATCTCCCTCAAATGAAATGAGACTTGATTTACCATATATCTGGTGGTAATGGCATCAAAGGAGTGAACACTAAAAATGTGAAACATTTACTCATCACAGTATCTGCAAAAGTTAGATAAACACACCTCCATTCTGCCATTGTGAGATGTATGGGGGAGTGTTTGTGTTGGATTCTCAGAAAAAAACATCTGAAATGCATATATGAAATATGTGGATGCCTTATATACAGGGAATTTCCCAGTATGCCAATGGTAAATGCCATTTTGGACTGTTCATCAGCCAATGTGGTACTTTGAATGATATTGTCATAAGGGGAGACTCTATATTGCAGTACCTTAATGTGCTGAACATTTGTGCTTTAATGCCGAAGATTAGAAGGGCTACCACTGGAAGTCCAGTTCTCAAAAGCTGACTTAGTTAAGTCCAGTTTTCAAAGTTCAGATATAATTGCATCTGTGTGTAATTGCCAGACCATATTTAACCAGATCCATCATTTACATCTGCCTCTATTGCACTGACATCCCAGATTGGATATAAACTACCATAATCATGTTGAAATGCTGCAGATTTGGACAACCTTTGAAAATAGCTCCAGTAAGACAGACCCTTGCCTATTCATACCAGAGCAGCTTCTGATATTGACACCACTAGAAGCTGCATCCATGTTAGGGTTTTAAAAAAAATCCTGCCATTGCAAGGATCCATCACTTTGCCTCCTGCCACCCAAGCAGTTGAAGTGGTGCATATGATGAGTAAAAACTGTACTTATGGTTTAATGAGAAGTGGTACTAGTACGTTTTAAGGGCTCAGCATTCTGAAGAAGAAAAATGTCAGTGGAAGGAACCTCTGAGAGTTCAAGGACAGTGATCCACCTGTTTCTCGAGGCATTCTAATTCTGCTTTGAGGTTCAATATGCTCCTCATGACTCTCCTTTCCTCAATGAATTACATACAGGAGAGTACCATTAGCAGACTATTTTAACTTAATGATTTTCTATCGGTTAGTAGGCTGTAAGTCTGTGCCAACATAATGAATCAACTTGTGGAATATGTATTGCTGACACATCAAAAATTAATTAAAGAAAATTCATACATGCATACTTAATCTACCCTTACTGCTATAGATTAAAATTGAGCGTGCTTTCATTCAGTGGTGCTCAGAAATTAAACATAAATAATAAAATTACTTAAATGTTTCTTAACAATTGAAGAGCTTTAAGATATGTTTTATCTTACTGACGTGACATAGAAAACAGCACACACAGACACATGTTTTGCCCTTATTAGGACTCATCAGATGCACCTAATCTGTATCTTATTCAGAAGAAGGGGACCAAATATACAGTGGTCTCATTGGTTTGGGTCATGATAAGCCCCAAACAGATAAGCAATCTAAAAGATAAGACCTGTACTTCAGTGCATTTGCATTTTGGTGGCTTGTCTTTAGGATTACAGTACTTTCTAATTTTGGACTGACTATGACCCAATCCAGTAATACCATTTTATGGCTGGTTCCGCTTTCCCTGGGCTGGGATACAGATGAAGCATACCGGTAAGTGCTTGAAATATGAAACACATGTTTGTGTTGGCGTGATTTAGGCATTGTAGACTGTATGAGAAGCTATTTTGCTTCATACAGTCCTGCAGCAGAATCAGCTTGAATTTTTCATGGTGATTTGAAAATACTGCCCATGATGCTTTGCATTATTTATTTATTTGTTTGTTTTTGATAGCAGGTAAGATACACTAGGCATACATATGCCTATTTTAGGGATGTCCTGGGAGAGTTACAGATGAACAGCAGGAACAATGATATACAGCAAAACAGTAACAAATGTTAAGAGCAACATCATCACAAGTTACAATTAACAGACATTAAGGAAAAGGCAAGTGATGCAACAAAATAGAATAGGAAAATGCAAATTGTACTAGGGCAGCCAGTCTTAAGTTACTTGCACAAAGAAGGGATGGGATGACACAAGCAGCCCTTTAGAGCACAGAAAAGTTGGTAGCTGGGAGTGAGGTGTAATTCTGGGGTAAGGGAGTTCCAGTAGATAGGGGCATAGACTGCAAAACCAGTTTCCCTAGGCTTGTGGAGCATCAACATTCAATGAGAAGTTAGGTGTCCAAGATCTCAGTGAGTAGTGTGGGACTGGTGTTGCAGAGAACTTGCTATGGAAGATGGGGAGCCTTTTGAAGGAGTTTGGCCACAAATCGGCCATAGCAAGAGATCATTAGCCAGCAGGAGAAGGCCATCCCAGACCAGAGTAGAGGAGGCAGTGATGTGAGCTTCTGGAGGCCAGTGCAAAGCAACACACGTTATTGTATGTTATATCCCATTTAGAGAGGATGGCTTTGTTTTCACCCAGGTATGCCAAAAGGCCATACATGAGACCTGGCAGGAGTACACCTTTATGCTATGGATTGTTGGGCACCAGGGGATAAGCAGTATTTGACCCTAAAGGCCATACCCATCTTAGTGTTTACTTGATTTGCAAATTGAGGAATAATGGAGAGAGAAGTCAAGTGAGGGGTCAAGCCATACTCCAAGGTAGCTGAAAACTGCTGCTAGCCTCAAGAGGGGAAATATTTTTACATGTGATGGAGAGTTCAGAAGGGTGTCCTGGAACTTTGGTTTGATCCAAAGAGCATGGAGTTGGTCCTTTTGCTGTTTAGGAAGAACTTGTTCATGGATGGTGAAGACTGAGTAATTTCAAATGATTTGAATGGTAGAGATGGTCTTGGCACTATAGTACAGGACAAGATCATCAGAATACAGCAGTGAATGACAGCCAGAGGCAACATCTGGGAGATCATTGATGTAAATGGAGAAAAGAGTGGGTCTAGGATTGACCCTGTGGGACCCTGATTATAACGTCAGCAAAGCTGGAGGTAGCAGAGTGAAGCTATACTTGCTGTTTTCTGCCAGTCATATAGTTTCAGAATCAAGAGTTTGCAGGTGAGGAGACACCAAAGGAGACAAGTGTGGTTTGAGGAGTGAGTGATTAACCAGGTCAACTGTGTTAGTGAGGTCAATAAACACTGTGTCAGTTACAGTAGATGTCTAGGGTCCACAGCTAAGCTGATGTAATTTGTCAGCTGGGTCAGGGTAACAGAGGTGCTATGATTTTTCTACAGCCATGTTTGGCTGGAAACAGGAGACTGTTCTTGGATATATGGCCACTTAACTGTGATGCTACAATTCTGTCCAGGACTTTGTAGAGTACTGAGGGTATGGCAATGGGGTGATAGCTGTTCATGAATCCAGGATCACCTGCTTTAAACACAGGGGTAACTTTGGTGACTTACCAGAATTCTGGGACAACTCCAGTGGAGAGGAAGAAGGAGAGATCGAATATTTTAGAGATAGCCATTGTGCTGCAAGCTACAGCAGCTTTGGTTCAAGGCCATCAGTTCTGGAGTTGTTGGTGGGTGTAATGGCAAGCAGCAGTTTTCTGGTCTCAGCAACCTTAACAGATTGGAGGTAGAAAGGAGGTGAGCATGGCATGGCATGGTAGAGGGAAAGAGCAAAAGCTGGCACCATGGTTTTGGGACATCAACAGTAGTTTTTGTGGAAGGAAAGGGATGGAGAATTTGGAGTTGAAAACATTTGCAGTAGTGCTGGGGTTATTACAATTTATATAACTGATAAGAATGTCAGATGGTGGGCTTAATTTGGTGCTTAAAGGCTTCTTATGACATCTCAGAATTTCCGTGAGGTTACCAGCAAAGGCAGCAAAACTGTTTTTGCAAAGGAGCTCTTCCTAGACCCAACCCTGTTTTGCAAAGTTTCTCCATTTCCTATACTCAGCCTAGTAAGAGGCTAGTCTCGATTGTCTGCATTTATGCCAGAGTTTAACCCTATGTCTCATTTGGGTTAAGGTCTCTGGTGAGGCAGTTTGTGGCTGGGCGCATCCTATGCGGCCATAAGAGGAGTATGTTTTGCTGAGCAGTGAAGAAAATGTTTATGAATTCCACTAGTGCCTCATTTACACATTATGGAGTTTAGGAAGGACCAATCGATGGTGGTCAGGTCATCCATGAAATCCTTAGAGTTTATTTTGAGAAATCATGGAAATGGAGCAGGCGGTGGGTGGCATGGGAGGAGGGGCAGGATTGCCAGATTGCAAAATGGGGAGTGACCAGAGATGGATTCAGGTAGGGTGCCAGCCATTACTTTTTATCACTCCTGTTTGTGAAGAAACAGTTCAATAGGGGTGTTTGGAGTTCTGTTGGGAGGATCTGCTAGGAGCAGCAATTATCTGGGCAAGGTTCAATTTCTTGATGCACAATTCAAGGGGCTTTATGTTTGCACTTAACCATTCACGGTTTAGTGGTAAAATAGGAGGACCTCCTTTGAGTCAATAAGAAGGGTAAGGTAGTCCATCGGGTGATTACGCTGGATATGCCATTTTGGGGAGGGGGACTGTATATGCACTAGATGGAAATGTTTAGCTTTTCTGATTGTGAGCACCACATGGAGGCTCTCGGGTGGGGGAGTCAGGCAGTGGGGCATAGTAGGGTGGCAAGAGATGTTTAGCTGATCCTAAAACAGATCAGGACTCCACCACCTCTCTTGGGATTTCCTATCCTGGCATACAAGCTGTAACCAGGAAGTTTCAAAGTTTCAAGTTTATTGCAGGAAAGACTCCGTTGAGCAAGCTCATTCACAAGGAGGTCCTGAGGCACATACACATACAATTTGCAATTACATGGACAGGAGATATAAAATGTAGAACAACAAACAAAAATATATAATACAAGAGGTATACACAATAGAAGTCCTTATGCTATATCGCAGTACATTCCAACTAACCTTGCCATAAGTTATACAACACATTTCAGCTTAATAAGTAGAGGGCCAGTTGGTACCTAGGAAGTTGACTTGGCATTGGGGGCCTAGTAGCACCTACATATGTCTTTTAATTTAGAGATAGCTAGTGTTTTTAGGAGTTAATTGTCTGATGCTGGTTAGCTTCAGCATAGCTTGTAGTTGGTTCCAATGTTTGGGAAGCGTATGAGACAGCTCTTTGGCCAGCTGTGGTACATGTCCTGGGAACATCTAGTAGGATAAGGTCAGATTTCCTTAGGGAGTAGGCACTATCTTGAGATGTGTATGAGAGGCGTTAAATAGACAGGCAGTTTGTGGAGTAGTAATACAGTACAGGCTGGGTCAGGTATGGAGGGTTTCAGCCATGTTTCCATGAAAACCAGTAAGTCAGGATTATTTAAGCTGACCCAAGCAATCAACTCATCCTTGTTTGCCATAAGGCTTCTTATGTTCATATGAATGAACCTTGAGCCCTTTTGTTGAAGACCAGGCTTGGGGATGAAGAGCAGGTCCAGGGTTCAGCTCAGTGTCACCAGATAGCAGCAGAGCAAATGTAAAGTGAGAGGAATGACCTGAGTGGTTACCAAAAGAGCTCAGGGAACAACTTTGGTGGGGACAGTGACAAGGGAGAGGAGGTGCTTGCCAGCAACAAGCAGGCGGAGGTATCTGGCAAGGTCCATCAAGCAACTAGCAAGTTTGAGAAGGAGTAGTTCACAGGAATGCAGCATGCCAATTTATTTACAGGGTGGCCAACAATGGAAGGAGTAACACATCCATAGTAAACAAAGAAGTGCGAGCCACAGGACTTCTGCATGAAAGGTGGGGCCACCCTAGGATCTTGGAAACTGAGGGCTATTTTACAAATTCTGTTTGTAACTTGGGCAGCAGGTTAGTAAAAGGTGAGCTCAGGAAACAGTCAGAAGAGGAGAGAGAGAGAGAGAGAGGCTAAACATACAGTTACTTAAGCAGCGGAGAACCCAGCAAACTAAAACTGTACAATGGACCCTAGAGAATAGGGCGTAAACAGAGTTTCAGTACACCAACAGCCAAAAATAGGCTATTGAAACCATGATGTAGACCTGGGTACAGTTGCCGAAATTATAGAAACAACTAACCTTAGCTGCTAATAATGTCCACCACTGGGACCCCACTAGGGAGTATTAGGTAGCAGTATCACAGCAATAACACTGAGAAGCAGGAAACAGTAGACTACAGCAGATCTAGGTTTAGTTGTTATAATAAGACAAATGTGGCGGTACCACTTAGGACAGAGTATGTGGTCTACACCTTTGTTTGAAAACAATATGTACTTAAGCACTATAGTTTGTAATACAAGACAGTAGCTAGTTGTCTGGTGTGGTGCAAGTTAATACTTTTTGGTCACAGTAAGTCAGGCAGATGCACAGTCAGTTGGCATGGACTCTATAGTAGCCTAGTACACAAAACAGCAGCACTTTTAACATAGCAGAAAGACACAATCAGTCAGATATGGTAGGTGTTCTGTGTCTTTATGGCATACAATCTCTGGGTCCCAGGAACCGCTATAGCGCACACACACTGGGAGTGCACACTGTTAGGGCAGAGTAGCCAGATGACGCCAACTCCCATAGCTGACACACAATGTGACACCCTTTGCACTGTGGCCCTTCATATAAGGACTGCAGTGGAGGATCCTTGACAAGGCGCCCTATGAAGGTCAGCTGGAGGAAGTGGGTGTGTTGCTGGTGGTGAACAGGAGTAATGACCACTGCAGATTGAGGGTCCTGGACTCATTGCACCATGAGTTGGCAGTTGGAGGGTGGCAGATTTACTAGATAGTTAACAGGGACTTTCTCTGACTTCTTTGCAGTAGCTGGTCTGATCAAAAGTCCTGGGGCAAGTTGATTTAGAGTTGCTTCAGAGACAAAAGAGCTCAGGTGTTTGAAAAACACACTTCTTCTGGCTGTGCTGTGGAGTGGGTGTGCTACAGATGGTGGGCAGGACTAACAGTCACTGCAGATTGAGGAGTCCCAAGGTTGGTTGCACCACAAGTCAGCACTCACAGGGAAGAAGTCACTAGATTGTCAGTGGTGACACTCTCCAACTCTCTTGCAGTAGCAGGTGTGATCAAAAAGTTCTTGGGCTGGCAGATTTAGAGGATCTCCAGAGACAAAGGAGCTTAGGTGTTTGAAAAAGTGTGCCACTTCTGGCCATGCCATGGATTGGGTGTACTGCCAGTGGTGGTCAGGATTAACTGCCACTGCAGATTAAGGGTCCTGGTGCTCGTTGTACTGTGAGTTGGTGGTCAGAGGGGAGAGTCACTAGATTGTTAGTGGTGACTCTCTCTCTGACCCCCTTGCATCAACTGTGCAACTGTGCACAGCACTGCCCTAAATTTGGATTTTCTGCCAATGCCCTTCCAGTGTTTCCCATGCTTCAGTGATTTTGCATTTTGATTGTTTCACAACTAAGTTACACTTTAAATAATTTAAATTCAGCATTCATAAAGAGGAACAGTCAGCATAAAGAGCCCCATGCTCAAATGTGGGGCTGCTCGTGATGTGCACTTTTGTGCAAAACATTTAGTTGACTTACTGTTTACTGTAGTAGAGTGTATAAGACACATTTTGCATAATACTAGGCTGATATCTTCTGTTACTACAAATCCTCGCATTCCTTGCAGTTGACATCAGAGCAGTAGGCATCAGTGAGAGATTCAATATACTGCAATGCATATTAGAGCTTTAATCATCTCAGATCATAGGAATATGGCAGCAGAGGAAGGCCTTATAGTCTATTGATTTAGATATTTTCCAGGTCTGCTTTTCTCCAGGAGCTAAGTACAGTCCTCTGTGACTGTACATAGCCCAGGAAGGACAGCAGAATCTGCAAACAAAAGATCATAGCTGTTATTGACTCACAGATGGGTCATCAGTGGGGTCCTACAGGGTTTGGGGTTGGGTCATATTCTTTTTAATGCATTCACTGCAAACATCAGGGAGGGAGTTAGGAGTAGAATGATCCTGTTTGTGGATGTCTCCAAACTGGGAGCTGAAATGGACAGTGAGGAGGGTAGGAGAACACTCCGGATGACTTGGGGAGGTTTGAAAAATGGACACATGTGGCAGTAAGGGTTTAATGCTTGTAAGTGTAGCATTCTGCATCTAGGTGTTAGGAACCCTGGGTATACAGTAGCTACCATTTGGGGAGAATGGCTGGCGGTCACCAAGATGAAAAAGGTGCTGGGGGTGATGACTGACACCAAACTGAATAACTCTGAGCCACGTGGGAGGCGGCTGCTAAAGCAAATAATATGCTTGGGTGTATCGCTAAGGGATAATGTCCAGGAGCAGGAGGTTATACTCCCCTGTACAATTCACTGGTGATGTTGCACCAGGAATATTTTGTGCAGTTCTGGTACCCTCACTTAAAGAGGGACATCACTCTGTTAGAGAGAGTCCAGAGAAGGCAACAATGATGATCTGGGGTCTGGGGAATGGCATATGAGGGTAGACTTAATGAGCTGAACATGTACTACCTGGAGGAAGAAGGGATAAGGGGATATCACGGAGAGAGTGGTGGATACATGGAACAGCCTTCCTGAGGAGGTCATTGGGTCTAAAACAGTGGGGAATTCAAACATGCATGGGACAGACACAAGGCAATTATAGTGGGGGTTGCAGGAACTAGGCTGTTGGTTAACTAGAATCTGCAGCTTATCCAGTAGGTAGGGGAATGGGCAGACTGGGTGGGCCAAGTGGTCCTTATCTGCTGTCAAAGTCTATGTTTCTATGTTTCTATGTTAGGTCTTCAAATATCTGAAGGGATCAATGGGATAAAAACAGAGAGTCTGCTCAGATTAAATGGGGAGGGACTATGAGAGTCATAGTCTAAAACTAGTAGGGGAAGGTTCAGAGGGAAGTGAGGGACACTACTTCATAGAGGGTGGTGGCACCCTGGAATGCACTTCCAGAGGAGCTAATAGAGATGGAAACTGTGGGGGTTCAAGAAGGGCTGGGACTGGTACAGAGAATGGAACAGGATGGGGAGGTAAAGGAGGTGGAGCAGCAGCAATAACAACAGTGAGCTGCAGCCAGGCGTAGATGAGCTAGACCATTAGGCCTAATCTGCTGGCGACATTATATGTATGTATGTATGTATGTATGTATGTATGTATGTACTGCATGTATGCATATAAACTCTAACATGCACTACAGGCTGTTGAATATTCTACTGCTGCCTACTGTTCTGATGTCAGCTGCAGGGAATTCAGATTTGTAGTAACTGAAGATGTAAGCCTACTACTAAGCAAAATTAGTCTGATACAATCACAGTAAGTGTACTAAAATGTTTTACACAGAAAATGCACATTGAGACCAGTCCGACACTTGACTGTGTGCCCTTGGTGCTGACTGTTCCCTCAATACTAAGCATACAGAACATTGAGCATACAGAATGCACACTACAAAGTCAATACATAGGTTGCAGTTGCTGACTAATTTATCCATATCACAATCTTCACAGTAAGGATTTGGCAGTTGCATACAAGAGCCAAATTTCTAACAATCTTAAATCTAGATTTAGTATTTGCGTATTGGTCCTTGTAAGAACAGATCCAGACACAAATGATTTGATACCTTTATCCTTGGACTGTTACTGCACAGATAGTAGTATGGTTACATAATGTCACATTTTTACTCTTTAGATATTGGGATACATGATCTCTTTTACTTGGAATTTCATGACAAGTTGAATTCCTTTTAGGTAACAATTGCAGTGATTGATGTGAATGATGGTACATTAGGAGAGTGTGTGTGTGTGTGTGTGTGTGTGTGTGTGTGTGTGTGTGTGTGTGTGTGTGTATATATCTCCTTAAAACTAGTTATCCCCCAAATGATATGGAGTGTGGGGTGGGGTGTGTTTGTGTTTGTGTGTGTGTGTGGGGGGATTATATTTTTATTTCTTATTCAGATTCCATAGACATTTTCGGTACATCAAGTTGTTATATTATACACTGAGAATTTATTGACATCTGTACATATCAGGCTGCATGGTCTTAATTTCTTGGTGGTCCTTGACAAGTAGTTTTTGTTTGACACTTATACTGTGAATTTATATTTATTTTATCATTTCTAAACTCCTGCTACTACACTATAGGCTTTTGAAGTTTATGGGGCATTATATTGAGTTGGAGAGTATAGTTAGGTAATGGTTCCAGCTAAGTTTTACATATCATACACTGTGTACTGTAACTACTGATCTTTTAAGAAAGCTTTACTGGTTACTCTTTGTATGTTATATATATACATAGATGCTTCTTGTAGTCCTGTCTTGTGGTGCGTGGTTTTAACTGACAATTTCAGTATGTCTTTAATACAGGTGGGGCTGTTTTTCAGTAACTGCATTCTTATACACATTGTGACACTCATAATTTGATTTAAGAGCCATCTGCTCAAGTAGTTGTTATAAGTCAATTTAATTTATATGCAGTAGAGTTCTTTGTTTGTCTCCATTAAGCACCTCTGACCCTTAGACTCTCTCAGTTAAAGGTGACATGGTACTGCTACGATTCTCTGACATCATCTTCTGTTTTTGAATGAGTATTTTAAACCAATGGGGATTTTTTCTGTTTTGTTTCTGCCTGATCTAGGTGTTAAAGTATTGTTTTTCTAAATAACCATCATTACACTTCTGACAAAGGACTTGTTGGTCTGAAAGCTAAAGCACTTTGTTCTTTTTATTACATCTATGTTGGTCCAGTATAATATAATCTTAGGAATTACATTTTATACAGTTTCTTACAACATGCACCTTTTGTATTCAGAGTGCCATGGTCACTCAACATGACCCCAGTAATGCTTACATAATGTCACAATAAGACATAGATATGTGAATTGAACCCTGAAATTGTTTTAAAACTGTATATGATTACAAAAGGAGTTGGCAGAGGTCTTCCTATCACTTGGTTATCCATTTTAGTATCTTTGGGCTACAGAGTGGGAACTGGCCTGCCTTCTGCCATCCTTGTTTTTGCAGCTCTGATTGTATCTGCTGTGACTTGCAGGGAACCCAGGCACTGGTCACCTACAGGCATCACAGGCAAGCCAGCAGTTGATGATTCATTCCAATAATACCTTTAAATTAAATGTAAATATATGTGGTTGGGGGGTTCACAAGGGTCCGTGCTTGATCTGCCCACCTCTGTTTTCAAATTCAGAATTCTGTCCAAAACTAGCAGAGAACTACGAGCATTTTGTTTCCACAAAATTATGCTATTCATGTTTGTGTCATTTAATTTGACACAAATAATGATTTTGTGTCATGGACAGATGCATCGTGTTTAATAATGCAGCACCACAGCTGCTCTGACATGTTTGATGCATATAGATGCAGTTGCAGCATGCATTTGTGTCTATATTTGACCCTTTTGAATCATCTGCCCATAGCCTTTATAACGTGAGCCAAAAGTCGTATTTCCTGAGTGGACAATCAGGTCAGTGACCAGTGCATCTAAGAAAGCTTAACCACACTTGGTCAGAACTGGGGTGAGTGTTATTGTTTAATAAAAGCAACATGCAAGTTACCTGAGTAGAGAGTCAGATGGCAGTCAATATGTAAAGCTGTACGCTTGTCAGAGACTATGTAGTATCAAAGCAGCTGTTGTGGAAATAGAGGATCAATGGGTAAGGTCACAGAGCACAGAGCCAGGAACTGTGGGTAATAAAGTCTGCCTGTAAATCAGAGAGTACAGGTTGTTGGGGGCTGCTAGCTCTGTGAGTACTGTAAGTGCATGCAACAGCAGTAGTAGTGCAGTAACAATCACCCCTTACTACAACTCAGACTGCCCATTGCATGAACCTGTTCTACAACAAGATTGCATAACTAATACAATATCATCACGTTGCACTATGAAAATCATTCCCCACATTCAGTCTAGGTATCTGCCCCAGGAAAATCTGGTTTTCTTAGATATGAAGATGAAATACAAGTGTGGGGGTAGCCAGCTTCTCTAGCAGAAATATTCCTACTCTCACTGATGTTTGCTTTGGCTGTTAACAGCCCTCTTGGTTAAGTGATGTCATTTTCACCTATCTTTCACCACATGTCCTTATCAGTATAGTGCTACCTGATCTAGTGATTGTGTACCACCCAAGATGGCCTGGCAGTGCAATGTGGTTAGCCAGGATGCTGAATTAGGAAAACAAACAGGAAATATATCACACAGCATGGGAGGAATGCACATAGGACAACATATTTAAAGGTATACAAATATAGTCCATTAATCTGTTTGGTAAACCTGCTTTATTTAAAATAATTAAGTTGCCCTGCTGATTTTACAAATGGGCCAGATTCACTGAGCTTGGCAAAAAAAACTGCTATCGGGAACATGTGCTGCATTTTTAAGTAGAAACTCTGAGGAACCCTGGGCTGAGAAGATGAATTGATGAAATAAAAATATGCTAAAATGTATAATCTGTTGTTTTCTGCTAACTATATTGGCCCGATACAGATGCAGTACTGTAGGGATATTATATTAGAAATGAAAAGCAGACAGAGTGTAAAAGAAAATTCAACATTCCTACATGACTTCATTCCTTAATGGTATTTTGTATGCCCTTGCCAGTAGGTATTTTATGTTAGAAATATTTCCCCCTGGGGACACTATAGGATAATTTGCTAGGTTATTATAATGATATATACTTGAAACCATGAAAGGATAGGAGACCAGTAGAAAGGAAACATATTCATAGTGTTCCTGTTAAGTGTGGCTGGACAGGCTATTAGAACTGCTTTGCACTTTATTCTTTCAAAAGGACAACACGCAGACTACAAGATCTTAAATTTGCAATGTAACCAACAATTTAATTGTGAATGTTGGGAGTCATGGGGTAACAATTCAATTTCGTGACCTTCCCTTTCGTTTAGATTTCTGAGCAGTTCAATAACTTGATTTACGTATTATTCTTTCCATATCCATGATGTGAAGATGTTATCATACATACCCAGTATGTTTATACTTTCGATTGTTTATGAAAGAGGTGTCATACTAACAGCACAGCAACATGAGAGGCGAGAATATATGTAAATATGAAAATGTTTTCATGGTTTTGAAAATTATTTTAAATGTGATCCAAGATCTTTATGAAGCGATCAATAAAGAAAATGGGTCCTTCGATTCAAGAGATGTCTGCCGATGAGTAATTATGGTGTTACTGGCTATCTCTCTAGTCAAATTACATGTAACCTCTTTCCCCAGGAGACTGATAAACTATTAGAAGCTCTGAAGAGTAGTTTCAGGCAACAAGGAAGAGATTTTTCCCTGTAAATATTAAGGTTTAGAACAGCAGGGCAGAGTAAAACCATTAAGCTGAGTGGGCTTCAGTAGTTGCTGGGAACCACTGCTGGCCTTTGCTTAAAGGAATTTTTCCAAGCTATGTACTGTATGTGGGCTTCAGAGCTCATTATCTTATGGCAGCATTAGTCTTTCTGTGCAAAGGTAAAGTTTTAATGTTACCCTTTTCGAGAGGGATGGGATTGTAACTGAGTCAAACCCAAGGTCAGCTGATCCGTCCACTTCCTGATCCTCTGATTCTGCCCCTGTGCTCAAATGTTTTGTGACATCTAACCAGGAGAGTGTGGGGACACACCCCATACAAGTCTATAAGGACATTATTCAGTGTCTGTTTATGTGTGTTTAAGTAACCTTGGAGGAAAAAAAAGCCACTGCTCAGCTAATAGAGCCCTATCAGTTGAGCAGTGTGTCCTCATAGACTTGTATGGGACACACCCCATGCTCTCTCCTGGTTAGAAGTCACAAAACATCTGAGCATGTGGGGCATGGACTCAACTCCAGTTACAATCCTCCTCCTGAAAAGGGTAACATTAAAACGTTACTTTTGCCACAAACAGACTAACATTGTTATAAGGTAATGGACTGTAAGAACAGAAGAACAGAAGAATTTGCTGGCAGAAAGGGACCTCTTGATCCATCTAGTCTGCCTAGGATACCTACCCCTTCCAATTAGACTATTTATTTTTTTGCGCTTCATGTTTATCACAAGTTTGAATTCCCTTACATTTTGAGTCTTTCACCTCTTGCAGTAAGCCATTCCAGGGCCAACCACCCTCTCATAAAATACTTCCAGATGTTTCCCTAAATTTACCTCCTGCCAGTCATAGATTGTGGCCTCTTGTATGACTCCTGATTTCATCTGAAACATGTTTTCCTTCCATGCTGTGTTAATTTCCTTCATATACTTAAACATTTCTATCATGTTCCCTGTCTCTTCTCTGTTCAAGTGAGTACAGCTCTAAGTTAGCTAGTCTTGTTTCATAATGGCTCCTGGTGCAAAGCCTGTACCATCTTTGTAGCCCTTCTCTGCACCACCTCCAGTCTGTTGATATCCCTTCTTCAGGTGTGGCCTCCAAAACTGGACGTAATACTCAAGGTATGGTCTGACCAGTGATCTGTATGTTGGCATTATTACCTCTCACTTTCTGCTAGTTATACCCCTTCCAATGTATCCGAGGATGCCATTTGCTTTCTGTGCTTCCCTTTCACATTGCTTGCTCATATTAAGGTCATTTGTAATGATTCAAGATCCCTTTCTATCTGTGTTACTTCAATCTGGCATCCTAGCAGCATGTATTCCTTCCTGGGGTTTCTTTCACCAAGATGCATAACCTTGCAATTTTTGCATTGAACTTCAATTGCCAATTTTGGACCATTAATCCAGCTTATTGAGATCCTTTTCCATCTTCAAGGCTCCCTTTGGGTGTCTACCCAGTTGCAGAGTTTTGTATCGTCTGTAAACAGGCAGACTTTCCACTCCAGCTCATCAGTGATGTCATAGAAACATAGAAACATAGACTTTGACAGCAGAAAAGGACCACTTGGCCCACCAGTCTGCCCAATTCCCTACCTACTAGATAAGCTGCAGATTCTAGTTAACCAACAGCCTGCTTCCTGCAACCCCGCACTATAATTGCTTTGTGTCTGTCCCAAGCATGTTTGAATTCCTGATGAATATGTTGAAGAGGATAGGGCCTAATATTGACCCCTGCAGGACTCCATTAGTCACCTTGCCTCCCCAGACTAAGTTCCATTAACTAAGACCCTCTGTGTCCTATCCTTAAGCCAGTTTGCAATTCAGTTGATTATCTTCACACTTAGTCTTGTATTCTCCAGTTCATTCATAAGCCTTCTATGGCATACAGTGTCAAAGACCTTGCTGAAGTCCAGGTACACCGTCCACCACCCCTCCCTGATCCACAGTTCTGGTCACCCAGTCAAAAATTCTATCATGTTTGTTAGGCTTAAGCTTCCTGCCATAAAATCATGTTGCTTGGGGTCAAGTTTTCCTGATTCTTTTAGATGAGCCACTGTTCTGTCTTTCAGCAGGGTTTCCTACGCTTGCCCACCACTGAGGTCAGACTGACCATGTTGCTTGGGTCAAGCATTATTGATTCTTTTAGATGATCCATTATTCCATCTTTCAGCAGGGTATCCATGAGTTTGCCCACCACTGAGGTCAGTCTTACTGGATAATAGTTCCCAGGCTCCTCCTAGCTTCCACTTTTATGTAAGGGTACCACCACAGCTGTGAAGCCCAAATAGATTTTTTGTTGTTGTAACTTTTTATTAGTTTAGACAAGGAAGTGCACAAACATACATCCAAGTGGCCGAGGCCTATGACAGTAATCTGAATACATGTACTTAAAACATTAGACATACTATCCTATGAGAGGAGTAGGAAAAAAGGGGTAAAACATTAAATCTCTACAGGGGAGTAAGGGAAGGAAAGGTATCAATAGGTTACCTACAAGTTGGCATACGAGAAATTACAGGTAGGATCCCTGTCCATTCTGATCTACCTGCAAGAAAGGAAATAGAGCTTGTGTTCCACCTGTTGTAATTAGATAGTGAAGGATAGGGTAAATAATACAGTTATTAGTATGGGAAAGTGAGAGGACATAAAGGAGACCTATACATTTCAATTTAACAGTGTGTTGTCATTATTTATAGTAGTATGCAGTCATTGAGATAAAGACTGTACTCACCAGAGGATGAGCTTTAAGACAGGGTTTGCTGGACATAGGCTACAGTCAGTTCTACTGTATCTGTGCAAGTCTCTCTAATCATTGTCATGGCATCAAGAGAGAGTGAGCTATACATGTGTATATGTTCTGCAATCTCTGGCTATTACCTAGAGGCAGAACAGAGGAACACAAGCAATTCAAAGACTCAGGTTTGTAACAAAAGTGGTAGCCATATAACAATACAACCAAAAATCACTTTGACAAAATAAAGCCAATAAATACGTACTATAAGACCTTCAGAGAATTTGACTTTTGTGTCTCTGTGAGAAGTAATTAGAAGGGCATATTAGAATGAAGGGAAAATATTTAAGGGAGTAGGAACCTCAGTTCACAGTCATCCTTACACTTAGTCAGCAAGGTATTGAGCCAGCTGTATCCGCCAGGATAAGAGGGTAAACATCCTACACCCGTTTTAGGGTGAACATAAGTTAAATAGGGGCCCAGCAGAGTCTAAATTTGGAAAGTTGGTATTTTTCAGGTGTGAGATTCTGTCCAACTTAGCCACTGCCGAGAGAGAAGCTAAACTTCCATCAATGTAGGAATCATGGAGGATCTCTATTTATAAAGCAAGGCTCTCTTGGTTTCATAAGTCAAAAGAGCTAACCATTTATATTCCAGGTAAGTAAGTTTAGGAAGAGCAGTGGTAATACCCAAGAGATAAAAAAAGAGGGAGAGGGACTTGAAGTGTTAGTACTTTAGAAGCCACATCTGTATTGAGTGCCATAAAGGCTGAATTAAAGGGCAGGACCACAATATGTGCATCAAGTCTCCTGACAGGGCCTGACATCTCCAGCATTTGTCGGAGTCCAAGAGCTTAGCTTTGTAAAGGTTCACAGGGTTTTATACCACGAGTGGGATATTTTATTTTGTATTAATCGAGATCTGGCATCTCCCAGCCATTTGTCTGTATCCTTCATGCCCGATCCCAGGCATCAGAGGTAATTGTAAGTGTAACATCTTTTCCTCTTCCTTTAGTGTCTTCAGACTGAGAGGCAGAGAGTCCCTAATGTTGGCATAAATACGTCCTGCTAGGCCTTTTGGGTTTTAATCCATGCTTGTAAAACAGAAGGATTGTCTTGTGTTTGGGAGGAGAGATTCAGGATAGGTCTTAGGGCTTCTCTAAGTTGTAGATACCTCCAGAATTCGGTCTGAGGGATGTCCCAATTCTGCTGAAAGTAGTGAAATGTATATATTGTATTATACCTAAGATCCACAACATCTCCAATAGTAGAGATCCACCTCTTAGCCCAATTTTTCCACCAGATCCAATAACCCTCAATAGTAATGGTGGGATTCTGCCAAAGGGGTGTGTGTAATCGGAACAGGGTCCATCTTCAACATCCGATGAACAGCATACCAGCTGGCTCTCAAAGCCTCTATTGTAGGGGAGGTGAGGGGAGATTTTAAACTGCTGGGAGGTCTGGCTTTGCTATTAGGGCATGCGAGTAAGAGAGGAGGAAGGAAGAAATTCCGAGCTGTCTAACTCAATTTGGAGCCACTGGGGAAGTGGGTAGATGAGGGGCCAGCCATTTGGTCATCTGAGCCAAAAGAAAGGCCTGACGGTAGCCCTCTAGCCAGGGAGGTTCTAGCCTCCATGCTTCCAGTGGGTCTGGAGTTTGGCTTGACTGTATCTAGGTTTGGTGCCTTCCCATAGGAAGTGTCAAATTACTTTATCGGTGGCTAAGTCCCAGTTTTTGGGAGGCGAATAGGGATATGCATCAGTAAATAAAAGAGTTTTGGAGCCGTGACCATATTAATTGCAGCAATTTTACCTGCTAAAATCAGTTTAAGGAGCTTCCATCTATCAAACTCTGTTCTGATGGAGGAAAGAAGTGAGGATATTAGTTTGTCAAACTGTATCCAACGAAGGCGACAGTATTATCCCCAGGTAGGTTATCCTTCTGGGGCCCAAAGAGGGTCTGATCTTTCCGCCATCTTGGGTACAGAATTTATTTAAGGTCATTAGCTCGGTCTTGTTCTAATTTAATCTGAGACCTGAATATGCATGAAAGGACTCCAGAAGGGTCAATAAAGGAGGAATAGATTGGTGAGCATCTGCTAACAGGTGAAGGAGGTCGTCCGCATACATAAGAGTTTTGTACAGTGTATTACCTACCGTAAGACCAATTATTTCAGGGTGGTTCGAACTGCACAGGCCAGGGATTCAACAGCTAGGACAAATAGGAGGAGGGAGCGAGGACAGCCTTTTCTTGTCCCATGTTCTAATATAAAGGGTGGGGACAGTACCAAGTTTGTGTTCACTCTGGCTGTGGTAAGTTATAAATGGCTTGTATTACTGATAGAAAGATATCACCCACTCCGAGGTGTGCAAGGACTAAATATAAGTAGTCCCATTCTTTTGAGTTGAAGGCCTTTTGAAGTCCACAGCAAGCACCATGACCAGAGAGGAAAAAGATCTAGCGGAGTGTATGAGGTTTAGAAGGGTTCTCAGATGATCTGAACTATGCCTACCAGGAATTAAACCTGCTTGTGAGGGGTGTATAAGATGAGGAAGAAAGGGAGAGCCTAGCTGCTAGAAGCTTGGTGTATAGCTTGCTATTGAGGTTAATGAAGGAGATCGGGTGGTAATTCCCAGGGTTAGTGAGGTCCTTACCTTTTTGGGGATAAGAACAATGGTGGTCTCTCTCATTGATGGAGGGAAAGCACCTTTAAGATCTATCTCCTGGAATACCTCAGTCAGAAGGGGAGAAATAATAGGGTCATTGCTTGGTAGAAGTTGGCCTTGTAGCCATCAGCTCCAGGGACTTCTCCAACTTCATAGTTTGAATAGCTGCAGACACTTCAGTCTGAGAAATAGGGAGTTCAGAAGTGTTGACTCGCGCAGTAAGAGAGGGTAGCGGAAGAGAATCTAGGAAGGGACGTGCATCCAGATTCATACACCTATGTGAAGAGGTGTAAAGAGATTTAAAAAGGATGCCATAACAGAGTTAATGGTCTCTGGGTGTACGCATTACTCCCTGCTTGTCTTTTAGGCTGTATATAAACCTACTGGCCTGTTGCTTACAGAGCTGGTAGCGAGGACTTTGCCTCCTTATCTCCTCCTCCCAGAAGGAGTGTCGAAGACGAAGGATGGCTACCTCAGCTTTCCTGTTCAGCAGCTGATTAATTTCAAAATGGAGTCCTAAAACGGTCCTACCTAAGCTGGACTGGGTGGAGGATGAGGGAGGACCTTTAGCTCAGGTTCAGCTATTGCCAACTCCTGCTCCAAGCTGATGCAGTTGGCGTTCATGTTCCATAATGTTTGGCTGCTGCAAACCCCATAATGTTCCCTCGCATTGTAGCCTTAAAGGCCTCACGTATTACCGTGAGATATCTGTAACAGGGTTCTCTTCAATAAATAGAGAGGCCTTAGTTCGAGCCAGGAATAAAGTCTGGATCTCGCATTAGAGAGAGTCTAGTTCCAATTTGAATTGGAGGGCTACCAGATACCATAGAACAAGAAGTTGGACGGAACATGGTCTGAAACAATACAAGAAATAATTTTTACATCCAAAGTTTTAGATGTCAATGAAGGGAGCCAAGCCAGAAGTCTAACATGCTGTATGAGCCATTTACGGTTGAATGGAAGGTATAATCCCTCTCTGGGATTGAAAAGCCTCCAAATGTCTGTGAGACCCTGATCCAGAATCATTTGATTCAATGCTTTCCCACTTCTGAGGTGAGATTGCTTACCCCATCATTCCTGTATATTGATGGAATTAACGTCAGGTTAAAATCACCTCCCAGGGAAGAGGGCTATCTGGGAGGTGAAATTCAAAACCCTCTGCAAGAGCATGGAAAAACTCGGGTGTCTTTATTGGGGACGTATACATTACAGAGAGAGACCAATCCAGATGGTGTCTCACACCGCCAATTCTACCCTCCAAGTCCAAGTCGCCTTAGTCAGGGTCAATGGAGAGATTTGCACAGGAAAATGATTACCCGCTGCTTCCTGGACGGGCATTAGAGTGGACCTGTTATCCTACCCAGTCCTTTAGCATGTATTTATAATCTTCCCTTTAATTTAGTCTCTTGCAGGAAGGCTATTTTAGAATGAATGCGCTTCAGGTATGCCAGTACCTTTTGCATTTCAATGGTGAGTTTAACCTCTAACGTTACAAGTGTGGAATGCAATTTCTGACATCTTGCATGCTTATAAGCTAAACGACTGGAAAAAACTACCACTGAGCAAAATTACCAGCTAGATTCCCTCTATTCTGTTACAATTTGTATTGATGGCCACCAGCACACTGAAATTGGCTTGACTGAAAGTTACGAACCCTAATATGTGGGAACACACAACCTATATTTCCTTGTATTAAATCGAATTCGATATACAAATTGGATTACTGTCCTGTAATTTAATCCAACATTGTTATTCAACCTAACCTTTAAAGTTAAATAACAGTTTAAGAACTGAGGAAGGACTTAACCAGTTGGAGTACCAACAAATGGTATGTCCAAACCCTTCTGTGGGTGTGGATAGAGGGTAGAAAATCAAATATCAGGTGCGCAATACAAAGTTTGTTATACAGTATTACACTAATTCTCCAAGTAAACAACACAACAATTCAGTTCAGCAATAACATACTGCACCCCGCCTAGAGCAAAACAAGGTTTAAATAGCCATCGATCCCTCTAGTTTAACCCAGGAGCCCTGTAAATTCTAGGATGTAAATCAGAGACCTTCTTAACTTAGGCCGCACAACAGAGAACATCCATTGAACCTGGGGGTAGGGATCACTAGTGAAAGAAGAGCCTATCAACCTCTTCATGATGAGCCCTCTGAAAAGAAACTCCTTGACTGAGGAGGGGACATCCAGCTATTCTACCAAAATCAGTAGCAATAACAAAATAGCCAAATATATGTATTAAACTCCCAAAGAAGTGCCTGTTGGGGGTCTATTGATGGTCTGCCCAACAAAAGGATAAAGAACACGAACCCAGGGACTCGTATCCCTCAATTATTTGCAAATGACCCCACTACCCTCCAAGCATCTAAGATTGCCCAGGCCTGAGCCTGTTTGACTTATCTGAAAATTGGCATCCGTTCAACTCAGATTGTCATCCTGTAGAGGTACCAGCAGCTCTGAATCAGTAGCCCGTGAGTTACGGCCCATAGGGAACCCAGAGCCACGGTGTGCCAGTCTGATCCCTGCACAGACAGGGCGTTTTCAGACATTGAGGTCCAGGAGTTGTTGTCCTCAGGCAATACTCTAGATGAGGGCAAGGCGCAACCTCCATTTCCTCTCGACAGTCAGTGTCAGGGCAGTCCTGAAGGGGAGAGAATATATTTTGGCAAAATATGAACTCGTAAATTGTATTTCATCAGAAGCCCTGTCGTGGTCCTGTGGATGGTCTCACTTAGCGTGCAGTGATTTAGGGATCTCTTCCATATCTTTGAGTTGCAAGAGTCCTGTTCAGGCATCCCAGCTACTAGGTGGGGAAGAACTTGTAGAGCAAGTTGGTCTTCTTGGGGTATTTCAGGGTTCAGCTGATTTGTAGGCCAGTTACCTGATGGACAGGTTCTATCAATAAAAGCCATAGCAGCCTCCAGGAGTCAAATTTCTGAGAAGTACCATTAAAAGATAACTTTAGAGAAGCAGGGTAGTGCAGGGAGAAGGGATCCTTAGATCATGTAGTTTCCAACGAGCCTCCATAAAAGCCTTTCTTCTATTCACCAGCTCTATAGAGTAGTCTTGAAAAATCATAATCTGATGTTGACCCCCATAGCTGTCCCAGTTCCCTAGTCCTGACCTGGATAGCTTCTTTTCAGCGAAATTGAGGATCCGTGCAATAATGGGCCTTGGTCTGCCCCTGTGTCGCTTGTTGTACAGGCGGTGAGAGCACGCTCAGTCATTATTTTGGTAGACGGTGGCAGTTTTAGGATTCCTGGCAGAACTTGTCGTGAGAAAGGGAGAGCTTTCCTCCTTCAGCCTCAGGGAATTTAAGAAGCCATATATTATTATGGTGGCTTCTTATTTTCAAGATCTTGCATTTGTCTGATTTGTGCCGCTCGATTTCGCATTGTAGCACAGTGCCCTGTAAAATATCCTCTTGACTTCGTCACTTTCTGCTCTGTCCTTTCAATTCTGGCATCTAATATCTGAATCAAATTTACTGAGGTGTTAAGCTGCCAATGTTAAAAGCGTCCAACTAGTGATAATCGATGAAAACATTCCCTAATAGAGGTTCTTTCTCACCTTTAACTGCCTGCACCATGCTGCCTTAAACGCCTGATCGCCCGTCTCTCCAAGTGGATAACTTTGCAATCTTGCCGTGGATGTCTCCCAAATTTTTTCTTTGTATAGAGGGAGACTTCTGATTGTAGGTGATGGGAAAAAGGCTCAATGGGGATCGAGACAAAAGCGGAAAAGACGGGTACTTGGCTCTAGGGTTTCAGTGCTTGGGATTTACACCTCCATCTTGAAAGGTGGTTAGCCATGCCCCCAAATAGATTTTTTTAATTAGAAATTTACTTTAAAGAGGATGTAAAATTTACCCATAAAGCTGGCCTGAAATTTCTGTATTTAAATCGGACATTATTTTTAGCTAATGAAGACTATTTATTTTTCAACATTTCAGGCACAGCAATTATTTGAAAGCAATAAGACATGTGGTTACTATTCCTGAACTGCACACCCAGGTTAATTGTGAGGAAAAACATGTTTATGCTGAGTACCTTCAGCCACCTAGAAGTGCAGTTCAGGAATAGTAACCTACGCCTGGTGTGTCTTACTATGCATATAAAAGTGTTCCATGGTAAAAACTTAAGGTATGTTTAGCAATGTGTTTACTATTCCCGAACAGTACTGCTCTGAAACCTTCCCCACCAGTCAGGAAGCAGGATTTTCCTGCCTATTTTATAAGCATGTATATGTACAGTTAACATGTCTTTATAGTTCCAAGAGTGGCTTCTTTAGCTCTTTGGGATACAGATTTGTGAAATAAAGCTAAGTAGTTCTGACACACAGATGACTGGGAAGATGCTCTTTGTATATGTAAATGTGAAGGCCGGGTCACCCTTCTGTGTCTAGTGGTATATGATGGCATCTTGTCCAGTACAGCAGCTGCCTTATGTCATTCATACTAGTTCTGCACCAACACCAGACACCTTGTCATCACTGGTCAAGGCGCGACGGAGACCAGGGCACCTTAAGCCATACTTTGTGGCACCAATAACATGAGACCAACACTTAAACTACAATGTCCAAATTGGAACTGGGATGAAGCATAGTGGTTTTATTATTAGCTGTCAGATAGTAAACAGCTCTTCAGGCAATCCTAGCCACAATCCGTTATGATGGTACTTGAACAGAATGCATATCAATATTTCATGGGCCATACACTACATGACTGTTCTTTCAAAACTCTCCCATGGCTCTGCATAAATCCTCACCTACAGTGAGGCATACATTACAACTGCAGTTTCTAAACACTGGGCTGATGGTACCCAGAGCAAACTTGGGGCCTGTTGTCCACCCCACATCCATAATAATTTCCATGTCTACCCCAGAATAAAGGGCACAGTTAAACTTTTATAAAGCACTGTGTCTCTTTCAACCATACAGATCCCTAACCTCCATTTTGGGGTTCCTGGAGCCCTATGTGCTCCCAAGACCAGCTGTGCAGTGGCACTCTCCCAAGCAGGGTGAGCACTACTTGGGGGCAAGCTTGCTGGCACATGTATCAAATATGCCCGGAAGAACAATCATTATGAAAGAATATCAGCATAGACAACTATCACTACTAAGTGCATAGTGCCTGGTTGGTCTCGTAGTGTTTGCCTCTCTTCAACACTTCACTGACAGCCCTTGTGGCCCATAAATCAGACTCCCATGTCTGGTCCCATGGCTGAGGGACTTACCAACCTCAACCCTTGCCAGGCCTCACTTACGAGCTGCTCATTCATTGTCTACATGCCAGGGGTTTCTATTCATACTATCTAGGACTTTTCACACACAAACAGCTTTTAATACAGCAAGGTGAACTCACAGTTTGCTCTGAGCACTGACTGACTTCTCCCATTTCCTTCTACTGCAAGTGGCAGTAAACCTGCAAGAGTCCTGGCAACCCCCACCAGGGATGGCCCTCCAGTCTCCCAATGTGCCTTTATGGTGGTGATGGTCTCCACTCTTCTTGAGGGAAGTTTCTTGGGTCTCCAACCCTCCTGCTGCTCTTAATGGTATTCTTTGCTGAAGACCAGGCATGAGAGGACCAGTGCCACCCAGTCCCATAGAATATGCCATCATCCCTGGGACCACAGGCCCTTCAGCCCAGTCACAGCCAGTGAGGCTGGACTCTCTCTCTCTCTCTCTCTCTCTCTCTCTCTACAGGCTCTGGTTCCCAGCCCTAATGCCTTCCCTCATATAGGTTTTCAGGGAAGGGCAGAACAACACATGTTCATGATACAGTTTCTCATTCTTAGGCCACTCACAGCATGAACATCCAGACATTATGTCTCTGGGACATTTCCTCCAGAGAACAGCTCTCAGGGTCTGACTAAACCCTTATAGTGTTCTCAGGTAACCTGCCTTCCATCAGCAAAGGAGAGGCTGGTTACATAAACGTAAATGTAGGCTCTTCAAGTCTGTTACCTTGAGCATGCATTGGCCCAGAGGACACACAATGAATACTTACATTTCTGGAATCAAAGGGACAAAGAGGAAGCAGTCTTGAACAAGCATTTGTCAATGCCGAATGTTGTCCGCTGGCATTGCATTGGCAGTGGCGGAGGTAGAGGTAGCATAATAGGAATGGCAGTGAAGTATTGAAGTGGCGCCCAGCCCACCCCACCCCGTAGAGAGTGACAGGCATTGGGGTGTGCCTTTGGGTCGTCAGCTATAATGCTCATGCCATTGTACTTCACCCTACCCTGTAGACACTGTTAAGTGTTATGGTGTGCTCTGGGGTCTTTTGGCATTATATTTACCCCATTCTATAAGGAAATACACTGATGTGGGTGCAGCATAGGAGTGTGGGGTGAAATTTGTGGACAAACAGTGCAAGACACACGACTATGCCTGTCAGTGGCTGCAGGGTAAGCATGGGGAGTGGAATGGCGTGAGCGTTACATCCGATGATCCCAAGTCACAGCCCTGACGCCTGGTAGTCCGTGCGGATGGGGTGCTACATTGAAAACCCTAACACCGTAGGCATGTAGTGGTAGTTTCACTCTGCATGTTCAACATGGACTGCTTGTCAGGCCACCTCATGGAAGCACAACCACTTTGTTAGCTGAAAGGTGGTTTTGCACAACAGCTGTGGCATTTGGTGACAGAGGGATGAAAACACAGTTTTGGGAAGGATGTGGAGAATGGCAACTGCACTGTTCATGAGGAGGGTAAAAAATGGCAAGGTTGAAAATCTGGAGTGGCAATCAAACTGCCCCAAAACTGATTTCACACAGCGACTTGTGATTTTGCACCAGACATGCGAAAACACATTTCAAGCAGGCTATGTAAAATGACAGCTGTACTGTTCATAAGGAGGTGTGAAAAATGCCAATTTTGAACATGTGGAGTGAAAATATTACACATGCACAAAGGCATGAGCGTGCGTGCAAACTGCACAATGCACACTCATAAAACACTCATTTTATGGACTTTCGGACCCAAATTTTCAACATAGGCATTTTAGGACTTCTGCTAATGAACAGTGTCACTGTCATTTTCATAATGTGTCTCGAACATGGATTTTCCACAGCGACTGCACTATTCTGCATAGAACTGCGAAACACATTTTGGTCAGGATGTGAAGAATGACAGCTGTACTGTTCATAAGGAGGTGCAGAACAATGGCAATGTTGAAAATCTGGAGTGAAAATATTATAAATTCACAAACTTACGAAGTCGCATGTAAACTGTAGTAACGCACAGAATACAGTCATTTTATGGAGTATCGCCACCAAATTTTCAGCATAGGCATTTTAGGACCTCTGCTCATGAACAGCATAACTGCCATTTTGTAATGTCTGCTGAACACTGATTTCCCACATTGAATGCGCTATTCTGCAGAAGTGTGAAAACACATTTTGGGCAGGATGTGAAAATGACAGCTATACAGTTCACAAGAACGTGTGGAAAAATGCCAGTGCTGAACATGTGGTGTGAAAATATTGCAAATGTGCAAGTTACAGAGTGTGTAGCAACTGGCAAACACACGCTCGTAAAACAGTCATTTATTTGATTTTTCCCATCAAATTTGCAACATAGACTTTTGAGAGCACCCTCATGAACACTAGCACTGTCATTTTGTTCCTCGCTCCCAAAAGGTGATTCTGTGCAGTGACTGCAAAATCACCTTTCCGGACCGAATACACCATGACAGTGCAAGAATTCATGAGGAGGGGTCCCAAAACCCCATGTTAAAAATTTGGTACCAAAATCCAACACATGCCTGAGATATGCAGCAAAGTTGAAAAACCCTTTTATTCCATTATGCAGCTTACCGGCATTTTCTCAGTTCGCTGTTGGCTTTGAAGAGTGCAGACATGTTCCTGGTCCACGAAGATCATCGCGTCAAGCTCCGGAGGTAAGCATGGGGTGAGGGTGGTGAGGAGGCAGGGTGCACAGTGGTTGAGGTGCAGGTGGTGGGTAAGGAGACTGCAAGGACTGTTTCTGTGTTACAGGGTGTAAAAAACAAAACAACATCACAAGACAGTTTTTTTTTTACAGGGGATTTGGCATGCTGGGGTGGGCTCCCAGCGTGCCACCTGCCCCAGGGGGCTGGTTGCTGCAGCCGACAGGATTGGGCACCCTCATCAGCACACAAGAAAGGGGGTTAATTTATGCTGGCGGGGATTGGTTCCCCGTCGGCACACAAGGAAAGCAGGGGGCAAGATTCGAGGGATTGGGCACTCCCTAGGCATATAAGAAATGGGGGATGCTTTATGCTGATGAGGAGTGGGCTCCCCATTGGCACATACTTTGCGGCAACTGAAAGCCAGCATGGGGATTGAGCACCCCGAGAACAGTTAGGCGGCGGCTGGATGCCCACCATGAATACAGTGTGGCGAGCATGGGAAGGCCCGCTGCATCTGATGAGCTTTGCTCAGATTGCAGCTGACCTTTCTCAGACATGCTCACCACATTAGTATGCATGATGTGGTGCCAGCATGCAGGCTGATTGAGGAATGAAAAAACACTTACCGATGCATGCCCTGCATTTGCCCAACAGTGGCCGCCCTCCAAATCCCCACTGCCCTTAAGACATTGGCTCATAGCGCACCAACATAAAAATGCAGAAATGCCTCTATCTCCATATTAATAATTCATAAATAATCCTTTACATTAATTACATTTAAATCATGTCAAAACAGTTTTTAAATAACAAAAAATAAACTGATAAAATGACCTGTTCAGATGTGTGCCCTGTCAAATGGAAATTCCTTTCTCCATTTGTGGCCCAAATGTGGAGGTTGAGCTAGGCAGCCAACCTTTTTGGTAAGGGTGGTGCTTATAACCAGGTAGATAGTTAATAAAACTGCAATTTTATATGGCTTTATTAAATCTGAGAAGGCCAGTCAGTTGCATATTATGGAGACCTGGCTGTACAATAATGGTGTTCCTATTCTTATAGGTCTGATTCCATAAGGTTACAACATTATTCAGTGTCCTGTCTAGGATGTGAGGTGCGTAGGGTTGGCCATTATCTCAGGACATGGCATGAAATGTGTTGATTTCCATGTGGAGAATACTGGGTCTTTTGAGGATGTGATGGTCACTTGTAGTGGCAGAGTAACCATGGCATTTCAATTACTAATCATAGTAAGTATGCATATGTAAAGATAAAAAATCACATAGCAAGTGACCATAGACCTGCCCTGGTAGAGATATAATGGAGTGGAAATGTATTAAAATATAATACTCAAGGTCGGCCAGGTGGCGCTGGCACCTTATATCTCACACTATGTTGGTGACCAATGTTCGGGAACAAGTATGGGCCACCAGGGGTTGGCAGGGATGCCGATGGATCGAGCATCCAATGGACTGCTCTCCATCTCCGAGGTGAGGGTGATCAGCAGCCAATGCATGCCTGACCCCTGGTGGAGGCTGGAACTCAGCAACATGGAGCCGCTACAGTGTGGGTGCAAAGCATGGCAGACACTTGCGTGGTGTGCACAGGAGCATACATGACCTTGTTGCAGGCATCATTGCATGCCACGCCCACAGGGACACAAGGAAAAATGGAAAGCTCTTGGCGGATGATGGGTCAGCTCACAGGCCCCACACCTGGACAGCTAAGGTGCAAATACTAGGGAGGCAGTATAGCACAGTGGTTTAAGGCTCTGATCTGCAAATCTGGAGACCTGGGTTTGAATCCCACAGCCACCACTTGCATACTGTGTGACCCTCAGCAAGTCACTTAACTTCCTGTGCTCCCAGGTTGCACCTGTAAACAAGCTTTCTGCTTAGTGTGTCTCACCTGGTTAAACAATTTGAAAAAAAAATACTTGATCCAGTCTAGGTAGGGAGGGCTTCATCCGCCAACCCCACCGGGGTAAGCCTGGGAGCACTAGCACCGGGTTGGTGGAAGCCAGGTGATGGGGCTGGGGCTCCCTGAGAGTGAGAGGGATATTGGAGAATGAGAAGAATAAATAATCATGAAAAATATACAATACACTATAAAATGTCTCTTAGAGAAAAGAAGTAACTCCATGGAAAACCACAGTAGGATACAGCCTGTATAGAATTAGAACACACACTGATGCTGTAGAAGTGTTGGGTCCATTATACAGATGAAACAAAAACAGAGGGAGAGGAAAGACTAAGATACATCTATAAGAAATGTTTTATTGTATGTCATATTTCAATAAATTCCCACCCATTGCATCTGTATCAATGCAGGTTTAAGGCCATTACTTTTTATGTATGCATATTTACTATGCTCATAACTGAAATGGAGAATTATTTTTGTCATAAAACAGAGTTTCATCTAGTTGGCCATAAACCCCTTCCCCAGGGTATTTTAGAGTGGTCATACAGCTCTTATGAGGTACCCATCATGCTTATCTACTTGTCACCACTGAAGCTGAGATTGGGAGAGTTCCATTGCAGGTCCCTTCCTTTTTCCTTATTGTTAATTCAGGTTCATGCTATCCTTCTGCTACATAGGCAACTGTTCAATAAATCTTTGAACAGGTATTTGCAAAGGTCATACTGTATTGTCTATAATTGCAGTAATGCACTATTAAAGATAACTTCTTTTAAACTGGTTTTAAAATTCACCTTCATTGCTTTAAATGCATGATAGTATTCACCTGTTTATTGCTGTATAAATTGTCACTTGTTTTATTGGTAGCCACACCCTGAGGAAGAGGCTGCTATCTCAAAGTGTGGAATCTTTGTTTGTTGGTTCAGCCAATATTTACAATTTTGATGCACTGTCAGAGCTACATGAGTCCACTTGTGTCTTAGAGCCAACTACATTCTTTAGGGTGAAGCCTGCAGCCAGTCAGGAAAGATGTGCTAAAAACAAGTTCCTGACAATAATTAAGCACAGTTTTTAAATTGTTTTATTTAGTGATCTCAGATTTGATAGATTATCAGCAGAGCTATTGACAAATATATTTTTTGTGAAATCAGCACTGTGGGGAAGCCTAGGCAGGCAGCCAGGCAACTGACTGGTAAGACAGCTCCAAAAACTAACGGTGACTGCAGTATGAGGGGAGAGAGTGGAGCACAACTTGAGGAGCCTACCACTATAGCCTTCTGTAGGCCGTCAGAGAATTAGATAAGAAGTTTGAATAATTTAGTGGCAGACTTACCACAGTTGAAGTCAAACTGGACACTGTAATACAAGAAACAAAGACTGCCTCTGACACAGCTTAGAAATCATCAGTAGCAGTGACTGGCATGATTAAAGTGAATGAGGTACTACACAGTAGACTGGGAAACTTGCAGAACGGGTGAGAATGGCAAATGTGCATCTCCTATGAGTATCAAATGGATGGAAGGAGAACACACGGTGCAATTAGTCATAGAATTATTAGCCTGTTTGCTGGACATTAACTTGAAAGATTGACTTTATAAAGCATATTGAATCACTCCTAGGAGACGTCTGAATTACACAAATCAGCCAATAACATTGCTTGTGATAACTCATGTAAGGGACATGATAGTACAGGGCTGCAAAACTAAAGTCTCTTTATCTCTGCAAGATGGCAGCATAATATTCTTTCTCAGACCACAGCTTTTGACTCACAATGGGATAAGGTGTCTGATGCTGTGCAGTCAGGACTCTGTACACTTGTATTCTCTCACATCCTCCAGCTGTCCGTCAAGTTGAGGATCACCTATTGGGCAAAACGTTTCTATGCAATGATGCAGTGGATGCTGGTAAGAAACTGGAGGTGATACAAGTGGAGTTTGCTGCAAGGAGAGCGGCACTGGATTCCAACACAAAAGACTGAGCCAGTTGAACTGTAATGTGCTGAACTCATTTATTCAAATCACAGTGCAGAAGTACCTAGGTTGTTTGTAACTTAGTCTGATTTTCTAGAATACAGTATACATACAGGTATAACTTTTGAATTGTTTGAAAGTATACTAGTTCACATGAAAATTAATGTATTCAGGTAGGGATGAGGGGATGCCTGGCCATAAATTGCAATAAAGTTTTGGCAAACCACAGGTGGGTGGTCTTAGCACAGTTGATAATTTGAAGGTGACAAGATATTGATGGCCATGTGTGTGAAGGTGAAGGCACTACATGCGCTTAGTAGGATTGCCCACACCAGCAATAACATGCTGCCTCCAACACAGCATAAAATAGCATTTTGCAAAAGTGCTTCAAATTTTAATTTGTCTATTGAAGTTGTAGAGACACTTTTATTCGTGGACTATTGTCTGGACTCTACAGTTTGGCATGAGAAGGCATTGACCATATTGTTACCTGTAGACCAAAAAGGTTTGAAACTGTTTTCTCAGATTTGTTGTTTCTTTAATAAGTCTTAACAGTTAATTGTTAAAATTGTACAGTTATCCTTTACTATACTGAGGATTGTATTTGTCTGAATCATATATGCATGGTTATTTATTTGGGCAAGCTTTAATGTCATTAATTAGGACATTATTGTCACTAAATGTGATGTTTGTATGTTTATAACTATATCAAACAAGATTGTTCACGATTGTTGCAATTTAATATCTTGCACAATTTATATTTTACCCATGTGAAGCGCCATAGAGTGAAAAACGCATCTTCTATGTGTCCCAAATGCAATGGTGCATTGGGCACGTTGTTTCACATGTTTTGGCATTGTCCTCCAATCCTGTCTTTTGGGACACTATCAGTATACTTTCCACTTTAGGCCTCCAGGATGCCTTCACCCTGAGGTGTGTGCTCTTGGGAAACTATGGTCCTCTACTCTGGGAACCTAAAAGAGCATATACTGTATAGCAGCTTATTTTAGCACCCTCTTTATTTAGCGTGAGAGGGGTGCAGTACTATTGGTGCCTGATTGAATTAGTGTGTCAGCTTCATGTCCAGTTACAGCACTATGCTCCCTGTAATATTGGCAATCTGCTTATTTTAGCACTTTTGTAGTTAGGTTGATATAGTGAAAATAACTAAAAGCTAATATTTCCTGCTATACAATATAAGGCTTTAATTATGGCTTGTCTCTAAGCTACTTATTCTTCACTGCTGGTTAGATTCAACCCCTCCATGTAGGGCTGAATGGGTGACTGAAATGGTGCATGCCCTGAATGCAGAGCAGCCAATTGCTTGTTTTATTGAACTTTTCACAATTATAAATCTTGCTGGAACATTTTCATACTTTACTCCTCACCCATAAATAAATAGGATTTAGCAGAGTCCATTTTCTTTAGGTCATCCCATTGAGCCTGCTTTGACGCTATGCCTCGTCATGGAAGACCCTTCTTTTTCAATTCATGCTTTTCTGATCATACACCGCATGGCCTTAGGGAGGAGGGTTGGGTGGGTGGTATTGCTGTTCTTATTTTTATATATATATTTTATTGTTGATATTAATGTTTTTGGAGTGTTATTGTTGGTGTTTTCTTGTTGTTATTGTTGTTGTTATTATTGTAGCCAAAGTTAAAATTTATTTAATTGCAAAAAATGTGATGTTTGTGAGAGTCAAGGACTTAAGATTTTTGAAGAACAAAAAGCTGCTCCGCTGTTGGCATACCTTCAGCACAAGCCACTAGTATAACTGCCATAAACATTTATAAACAAATATTTAGGCAACTTGCAGTTTTGCAGTGCAAAGTCAAGTGTAATATGTGTGTGTGTGGGGGCTTAGTGGATGCCTTGACTGGTTTTATGCAAGCAACTGTACTGGTGGCTTGTGCCATCTCTTTATGGCTTAACTTGAGATTTTAGACTAGAACTCTTAGATCATGTCAGCATTACTGCAGTAGGTTCATCATTATCAATATGGCGCACTGAATTTAAACTAAATTTTTAGTTTGAAGTAATGACACAGAGCGACGAGGGCAGATGGCTCACTTGTAGGCACCTCCCTGAAAGTTTTATAAAACACTGAAAGGCACAAGTTCCAGCTTTGTTAGGAGGTCAGCGCAGCTAAGAAGGTCAAAACACCTTTTATTTACAAAAAGGCTTAATTTATTTTAACTCAGTAGTCAACAGAACAGTGCATGTCCATTCCAAGTAATTGAATTTCAATAATTCAATGTGTGGTACATAGCTCAGTGCTTGTGTATATTTATGAGCGGAATGGTATATGCTTGGTGTTTATAGCTTGAGATTTGCCATTTCTCTATATCCTACTATCTGTGGAAACTGTGTAGGTGTAAGATTTAAGCCCCAGCATAGAGGGTGAGACAAGAGTGCTGGAGAAGAAGGAGGATGCAGGGAGGATGGAGGGTGCTTTAAAACACTCAAGCTGAGCGAGTGGAAGCCTGAGATTTAAGAAGGAGATATGGGAGGAGTTAACCCCCATTGAACCTCAGGCTAAAGTCTTCCAATTCAATGTGTGGTACATAGCTCAGTGCTTGTGTATACTTATGAGCTGAATGGTATATGCTTGATGTTTATAACTTGAGCTTTGGCATTTCTCAATATCCCACCCTCTGTGGAATACTGGGTAGTTGTGAGGTTTAAGCCTCAAAAGAGACAGAGTTAGTGTAGTGATTATCTTCCCAACTCCGGAGAGTGTGACTAGTAGCATGCAGGAGAGGACCCCCCACTTAGGAGGAACCTCCGAGGACCCATGACTACTGACCTGCCTGTCCTCTAGGCATACTAAAAGGAGAATAATCTTAAATCATGCGCTGAGGTTGTTATGGTTATGTCCAAAGATTCAGTTTATTTCCTGGTCAAGGAGTCCTGTTCCTGAGGTCGATAATGAACAGGAAGTCAACGCTGAAATGAAAGTTCTGGCTGATGAAGAGCTCCAACTTGGAATGATGACTGGATGAGAGACAATGGTTAATTTGTGACCAAGGTAGCTGTGAATAAAGCAGATGTAAAGCATACATATACAGTCCAACATTGTAAATTTTAAGGACGAGAAATCATAGATGATGAAAAGATCGAGTTTTGCCCAGCAGGGAACGATGATGAAGTATGAGTCTATGCAATTTAGGAGGCTTATGCTGGAGCTGTGTAAATCCATTGATACATTAGGTTATGATCAAGTACCTTGTTAGAAAGGAAAATTGTCCTAAGATAGCAAGGAATTGAGGTATACTCTATGGAGATGTCCGTGTAGAAACTTGGTTGGAACTGGAACAATAAGGGAGGTGGAATGCAGTAAAAGAAGTCAATGAAAGATGAAGTAGGGTAGGTCTGACGTGGCTAGCTGGAGCAAGGACCCCATGTAAGTTCGGAGGAGCAGTGTTCGAATGCTCGAGCGATCGAGTAGGTATCAGGTGGTAAGTTTAAGGAAGACGAGACCCCCACATGGGTCTTCTTTAGTGAAGATGGAACTAAGTTTGAGAAATGAGAGATGCCCCTTGTGGGCATGATGAATTCGGGATGGTGAGACCGCTATGTGGGTTCGCCATCGCCACAGTATGATGTGTTCTGAGGTAAGGGGGAATCTCACGTGAGTCTTCCTGTAGTGACTCAGTGAGTTAAAGCTATGAGAACGGCCCCTCATGGGGCATGTATGTTTGAAATGCATGGGACCCCACATGGTCCGCCATTGCCATTGTATTGTGCTGTCTTAATTAAGGATGGCAGGACCCCCAAGGCCCACCATTGCAGCAGTAGCACAGAGTCCAATTTAAGGAGGAAAAGACTCCAAGTGAGTTCATCTGTAGTATGGAAATAAGTTGTGAGCTGATGAGTAGATGCCCTCTCGAGGTCATGGTTGGTTGAGAAGACAGGACCTCGCTGGTCTGCCATTGCAGTAGTAAGCGTGATAAAATGTGAGCTTTCCAAGGTACCCACAGAGGCTGAGCTGAACTGGAGAATCCCATGCAGGATGACTGGATAAGTTGAATGGAATGCCAGAAGGCCATTGATATAGACAGGCTGGATGCTGAAACCTCTTGAGGGGTAGAGAGGAAGGTATAGAATGTACATGTGCAGTGTCCACCATGGCCGCAGGATTGCATGATTTGAGGTTGCACTTAACTTGTTGTGTTATGAAGTTCCCAGGGTGGTACACCAGCAGGACCCGATGGAGGTCCACTAGAGGACAGTGTGTAAAGTGATCAAGAGCAGCTAGGCCCCTACATGGGCTAGCTGGAGTGGCAGAACCCACACAGGTCTGCCTGAGGAGTAGTAGAAGCGAGTGAGTCAAGTTAGCCTCCATGCAGGCGAAGTTGACTGGCAGGACCTCCACGAGGTCTGCCTGAAGAAGGAGTAGAAGTGAATGAGTTGAGTTAGGCCTCATGTAGGTTAGCTGGACCGGCAGGACCCCATGTAGGTCTGCCTGAGGAGTAGTAGATGTGAGTGAGTCTAGCCAGGCCTCCATGTGGCTGACTGGACTGGCAGAACCCCACATAGGTCTGCCTGAGGAGGAGTAGAGCGAATGAGTTGAGCTAGGCCTCCACATAGGCTAGTTGGACCATCAGGAGTCAGGTTGGCAGAATAACGGCCACCATCTAGGCCAGTTGGAGGAAGGATGCTGCAGAAGAAGATCTTAAAAGGAGAATAAAATGAGGCTGGTGGTAAAATAGTAGTAGGGGAGTACAAAATAAACAGAGTAAGAATGTAAAGTATCCACAGTGTTCTGAGGTCGAAGCTTCAGGCATGAGGATGTGTCCTACAGTATACATCCTTAGCCTTTGATAAAGGACCTGAATGTCTGAAATGCATCAGTCAGGATGCTGATGGACTTTCTTTGTTAATAAATTAGTTTTTAATTTTCATCAATTGTGGTGGCATTCCATTTTGTGAGGTTGTGTGTGCAAACCTTGCCAAGTCAAAATTCTGTTTGGTTTCACAGCACCACTACCCTGTGCGCCTCATTATTGAAAGTCCTACAGTATGAATATCCCTTAGTCGGAGTGTCCTTTCTGGTAGTGACAAGAGGTAAAGAGGAAGGGCAACAATCATTTAGGAATGGCACCACATCCCTGCAGTGCTCTGCTCAGTTCTCAGGCCCAAAAGGAAAATGGAAATGGAAGGCAGAGCACAGGTCCAGTAGGCAGAGAAAGAAGAGGAGGGAAGCTGTGGCTGATGGGCTGTGAGCCAAGAAGGCAGGCGGCACTGGGCAGAAGCCAGCACACAGGCAGACAGCAGGCAAAGCCGAGCCAGCAGCAGAAGGAGATGCAGAAGCAGTCAGGCATTCAGGCTCGAAATGGCAGGGATCATCCAGCAGCAGAATGGGCGATGAGCCAGGAAGGAGCAGCCCTGAAGAAACAATTAAGTGCATGGGCAGACTTCAACTGCAAGGAATGTCACATAATGCTATGAAGGGCACACTAACAGGAGCATCTGCCTGACAGGATGACTGAAAGTACGGCCAGTTCTGGACACATGAACCAGAAACCAGAACCAAGTTGAAAGACACAACCATAGCACTAACTACATGGGGCCCACCAGGTGAAGACAGATAAGTGATAAAAGAAAGTATCACACAGCCCAGCCCAGTGCTACAAGATTTGAAGTTAAGGCACAGCCCATGGAGCAGAGACCAGTAGCAAAGGATGGAAAAACAGGAAGCAGGGTCACTGACCAGGACAATGGTGCTGAAGGTCTTGAAGTGTTCCCTGCCCAGGAGGCAGTCCATGAGCTGCCAGGCCGAGAGCCAGAAGCGAAGGACAGTGGGCAGCAAGGAGCAGCAGCAGATCTGAGGCAGAGCCGCAACATAGAAGAAGAAAAAATGCTGCTATCTGATCTACAAAGCTCTGACAAACAAACTCCTTCCTACATCTCAGATTGCTTCAACCAGATCACATCCAGGCCCTACACCTTGAGGATCAACAAACTGATCCTGCTGAAGATTCCTATCACCTGCACCCGGTATGGAAGAGCTGCAATCAGTTATTCCCTGGCACTTATCTGGAATTCTATCCAAAAGACATTGAAAATGGAAACACTGATCCCCTTACATCCTTCAAAAAGCTGTACACCAGCCTAATCCCAGATTCATGCAATTGCTCCAGGCCTAGTCCTCCCACACCCCACCCCCACCACTCTCTCTCCCCACCCCTTCTAAATCTCATCCCTATTCTTCTATCGTTGCTCTGGTCCTTTCCACATCAAACCACAAACATATTTGCCCACCCATGTACCATTATCCAAGCCTTATCCCCACCAGACTGTTTGTTTCTCACCTTTAATAGGTTTTTGGTTTACTGTCCTTTGCCTTGTATATATGTAAATAATTGTATATCTATCTCACTCATAAATGTTTGTATTTGTGCTATTTCAATATCATGTTTTTGTATACACTCTGTAACCTTTTTGTTATGACCACTTGGTCCATCTTGTAAATGAGCTATGCTCAATGATGTTCGCCTGAATAAATAAAGATTTTGATTGATTGATTGATTGATTGAAGGCCAGTGCCATGATGCAGAATTCTGCTAGATTGGGAGGTATGTGCATGGGGAAATGTCCAGGAAATCCCACTGCGAATTGGAGAAGGATCTCCAAAGAGGGCAGCTCAGCAGAAGCTCAACCAGGAAGCAGTGGATGGAGGCACGGGAGGGTGAGTTAAGGCACAGCCCATGGAGCAGAGACCAGTAGCAAAGGATGGAAAACAGGAAGCAGGGTCACTGGACCAGGACAATGGTGCTGAAGGTCTTGAGTGTTCCCCGCCCAGGAGGCAGTCCAGGAGCTGCCAGGGCCGAGAGCCAGAAGCGAAGGACAGTGGGAGCAGCAAGCGGAGCAGCAGCAGATCTGGAGGCAGAGCCAGCAGATGCACTGGCAGGGATCGAGTGGTGGTGGCAAAGAGAAGAAAGAAGAAAGCATAACAGTGGAGCAGAATGCCCAATGGGCAAGGTGGGGAATCGGGACACACACAGGTAGAGAGAGAAAATGAGGAGGGAGGGGGAGGAAGAGAGCAAGGGAAAGAAGTGAGGAAGGATGGTCTGAAGGTGGGGGATCCAGAGGAGAAGCACAGAGGAGCAGGAACAAACAAGGGAAGGGAAAACTGGAGAAAAAGCCAACCAGCCATGCACACAGTCCCTCCATTCCAAACACTCAAAGCTGAGTGAGTGGAAGTCTGATGTTTAAGAAGGGTGTGGAGGAGCTATTCTCCCCACTGAACCTCAGGCTAAAGCCTTTCCAAGTACAAATCTCCTATGGTTCAGTGAAACAACTAATTACCTGTATAAAAATAGTTTAACTTGAGACTGTAACTGAATAAGGAACTCCAACTCTCACCTATGGCAGGAGTGCATTCAGCTTTCAGTGTTTGTTGTGTAGCACTCGAACACAAATCCCAAACAGGTAAACTTGTGGTACTGTGAGTGGGCTGAGAGGTCCACGGGACAAGGATTACCTCTGTTCAGAAGCTTATGATGCTGATCCGATGATCTGTTGATCAAAACATAAGCACCCTGCTGTCTCACCCGGATACTGACTGGCTCAGGAGTGCATATCCCTCACTGCTCCAGATGCCAGGTATTGTTTTTTCGCTTGCATGGGAAGATGTTTTGCTCATCATAAGCTTACGAGCAGAGGTAATCCTTGTCCCATGGACCTCTATGCTCGTCACAATATCACAAGTTTGCCCGCTTGGGATTTGTGTTCAAGCACTACACAACAGATGATGAAAGCTGAATGCACTCCTGCCATACGTGAGAGCTGGACTACCTTATTCAGTTACAGTCTCAAGTTAAACTATTTTATACAGGTACTTAGTTGTTTCATTGAACCATAAGGAGATTTGTACTTTATTGAAATTCAATTACTGGGTATGGACATGTGTTATTCTGTTGAAACATAGAAACATAGAAGTTGACGCAGATAAGGACCATGAGGCCCATCCAGTCTGCCCATTTCTTTTCTACCTTATAAATGTGCCATTGGCCTTTGCTCTGTCAGTGGCCTATCTATTCATACTCATTTGTATTGCTCCCTTATGCCTATCCCATGCCTGTTTGAAGCCCTGCACTGTATTCATAGCCACCACTTTGAGGTAGGCCATTCCATGCATCCACCACCCTTTCTGTGAAAATGAATTTCCTCACATCCCCTTAATCGGCCCCCCTAATCTCATGCTGTGTCCTCTTGTCCAGCTATTTTTCTTATATTTAAACATGTTAGACTCTTTCACCTTGTTAATGCCCTTAAGGTGTTTGAATGCCTCGATCATATCACCTCTCTCCTCCTTTGCTCAAGGGTATACATACTGAGCTCTGTTACTCTGTCCTCATATGTCTTCTGATGCAGTCCCTGCACCATTTTGTTGCCCTTCTCTGGACTGCCTCAATTTGGTTAATGTCCTTGTGAAGGTGTGGCTCCAATACTGCACGCAGTACTCCAGATGGGCCTAACCAGTGTCTTGCAAAGAGGGATTATTACCTCCTCTTACGACTTGTGACACCCCTACTAATACACCCTAACACCCCTAGCCTTACCTACTGCTTTAGAGGTCTCCTTGATGATTTCAGGTCATCAGTGATGATGATGCCCAAGTCTCTTTCTTCCTTTGTGACTGCTAGCAACTCCTCCTAGCCTATAGGTGGCTTCAGGGTTTCTCTTCCCTATGTGCATGATCTTGCACTTCTTTGCATTAAATCCCAGTTGCCACTCTTCTGACCATTTTGCTAGTTTATCCAGCTCTCTTCTCATTCTGCCCACCCCATCTGGATCATCTACTCTGTTGCAGATCTTGGTGTCATCTGCAAACAGACAAGCCTTACCCTCTAGTCCATCTGCAAGGTCACTAATGAAGATGTTGAAGAGGACTGGCCCCAGGACTGATCCCTGAGGTACCCCACTTGTGACTTGCATCTCTTCTGACTGTATACCATTTACCAACACTCTCTGTTTTCTGCCTCACAACCAGTTTGCCACCCGTTGACCAACTTCTGACCCATCCCAGGCTACCCAGCTTATTTATCAATCTTCTATGTGGAACAGTGTCAAAAGCTTTGCTGAAGTCAAGGTAGGCGACATCAACTGCTCCCCTTGGTCCACCACTCTGGTTACCCAGTCAAAGAAATCTATGAGATTAGTTTGACAGGACCTTCCTTTGTAAACCCATGCTGTCTTGGATCTTGTGCCCTATGGATTCCAGGTGTTGCACTATCCTTTCCTTAAGGAGTGCCTCCATAATCTTGCCCACTACTGAGGTAAGACTGACTGGTCTGTAGTTCCCTGCCTCCTCCCTGCTACCACTCTTGTGGAGCGGGATCACATGAGCCCTTGTCCAGTCTTCTGGGACCTCTCCTGTGCTCAGAGACTCGCTAAACAGTTCTGCTAATGGCCTGCTAGTTCCTCCTTTAGCTTCTTAAGTACCCTGGGATGTATGCCATCAGGTCCCATTGCCTTATCCACCTTGAGCTTAGCAAGCTCTTGCAGGACCCTTCTTTTGTGAAGGGAGTAGTGCTCACCTCCCTCCCCTGTGTCCATGGTGCTGAGCTGTGGGCCCCTGCCCTACCTTCTCTTCAGTAAATACTGAGCAAAAGTATCTATTTAGGATAGATGCTTTTACATGGTCCTCCTCCTCACACACCCCCTTATCCCCTTTAATCTTAGCAATACCCCTCTGGACTTTCTCCTTTCACTAATGTATCTATAGAAAGTCTTGTCACCTTCTTTTACTGTTCGTGCATAGTGTTTCCTCAGTTTGGGACTTTGCCTGCCTTACTGCCTCCCTGCTTCCTTAGGGCAGTTTGGTATACCTCCATATCTTCATCCCACTGTGTTCCCTTATACTTCCTGAAGGCCAGCCTTTTGGCTCTGTCCTTTCTGCTACTGTATTTGAGAACCAAAGTGGTTTCTTCTTCTTTGCACTTCCTTTTCTGTCTAACACAATGGGATGTTGCTTCAAGTATTGCATCCTTAATGCTTGCCCACTTTGCCTGTACCCTCACCTGTGTTTCTTTTTGCCAGGGCTAGCTTAACTCTGTTGGCCATCTTATCAAAGTCAGCTCCTCTGAAGTCCCATATTTTTACCTTGGAATGGGATGATTTAGATGTAGTAGCCAAATTGAACCATACCATGTGATGGTCACTGGCCCCAGGTGACCTTCTACCTGAGATCTGTGATCCCTTCCCTGTTAGTCAGTACTAGATCTAGAAAAGCCCTGTCTCTTGTGGGTTGTTGTACCAGTTGTTTGAGGCCCTCCCCTGCAGGGAATCCACTATGTGTCTAGTTCTGGCAGATGTTCCTGCTGGTATTGACCAATCTGTATCCGCATGTTGAAGTCTCCCATTATCAGAACCTCCCTTTAGCTGTCATGTTTTTATATCTTCTAACAGTAATGTGTCTGTGTCCTCCCCTGGTCTGGGGGCCTGTAGACAACCCCAGTTCTTATGGCTGTCCCACTTCCTGTTTCCAGGGTGACCCACAGTTCTTCTGGCTCCTTATGTGTATTCTGAATTTCTGTAGCTTTGATATTTTCATTGACATACAGGCCCTCCTCCCCTTTTGCACCTCTGTCTCTTCTGAACAATACATAGCCAGGTACTGAAGTCTCCCAAGTGTGGTTACTGGTAAACCACATCTCACTAATTGCTACTATGTCCAGTTTAGCCTCTGACATTATTGCCTGCAGGTCTGGGATCTTATTTCCCAGGCTGTGGATATTGTGTACATGATTTTCCATTGGCCCAGATTTGGTGTGTTAGTTGTTGGGTGAGGTTGGCATTACCCCTGTCGTCGTATGGGAAGACAAACCTTTTTTCTTACCTGGTGATGCAAATGAACTGCAAACATGCTGAATCCTGTTTGACCACTAGCTGAGGGGGAGGGGTGTTCTTCCCATTCGACGGGGGTGCTGCACCCCTCCCCATTTGCTAGTTTAAATATTCTGCAAAGACGTCAGACTTCTGCCCCAATGCACTGACTCCTCCTTAGTCAGATGCAGTCCATCAAATTTAAAGAACTTTCGCTCCCAGAACTGTTGCCAGTTCCTACAAATTTGTGTCCTTTTCCTGGCACCAGCCCTTGAGCCACGTGTTTAGCTCCCTATCACCCCTTCTCTGACCTTCGCGTCCATCTGCCCCTCTCCCAGACTGGCAGGATCTCAGAGAAGGAGATGCCGGATGAAATGGATGATAGTTTGTCACCCAGCCTGGTCAGGTGTTCCTTGGTCTCCACAACTGACCGGCTGGTGAGATCATTAGTCCCTATGTGTACTAGGACATCAATGTTTTCTCCTGCTTTGTGAACAATTTTAACAATGAGGTCAGTGTCTCTCCATGCTGATGTACCTGGACACATCTGACCATTACCCTGGCTGGAGATGGGTATCAACTCCCAAATCATGGAGTCTCCTATGATCAGAAGTTTTTGGATTTTTGCTTTTTTTTTTGTTTTGGTTCCTGATTTGGGTGAGTTTTGTTGTGCTAGCTTCTGTGCTGCAGTGTCCTGCTCTGCAGTGTCTTCTGCCTCTTTGTTTGATTTCAGAGATAGAGGCAGATACCTGTTTGTAGTGTTTATATGGTTTTGGAGGTAATATGTTGGAGGCAGAGTGATGGGGCACCGTTTGCCCTCCTAACCACCTGCCAACCTCCTGGTCCAACTACCCTCTGCGGTCGAGGTTTTTCTGTTGGATGCTGGGGAAATGGTGGGTGGTTCTTATAATGTATTTCTCTTGAATATGAAATTTGAGGCGTGCAATCTCTGCCCATGCTGCCCGGAGCTGAGCCCTAAGATCTCAATGGCTCAGCATGTAGGACAATGTCCTAAATCCTGTAAGACTGTCCTTCTGAAAATTGTTCCACAGTACCTGCAGTTAATTATATCCATTCCAGATAAGTTGCTGGGTTTATAACCTAGTCGGAGTAATTAGAAGGAAAAAATGCAAGTAATGGTTTGATTGTGTTTTGTTTTGTTTAACTTGTTATAACAAGTTAAATTACTAGTGCCCTGTAAATGAGCTCACCTTACTACTGTGTTAAAATAAATTAAGCATTTTTGCAAACTAAAGGTGTTTTGACCTTCTTAGATGTACTGACCTGACCTCTACTAGATGGCATCAAAGGGCTTAGAGCAAGTATCTTCTAAGATGAGATTACTAACTGCATTTTCTTTATAATTCTAGACTCTGAGCCAGTATGTTCATTATTCATTATTGTATATGTTGAACTGAATAAAAATAAAGAAATGTCTTTAAGCTAAAAGAGGGCTGGCAGATCCCAGTTCCTGTTTTGTTAAGACTCAGTTCTTCTCATTGGGGGTGTATTATCCCAATTTTCTAAATGAGGCACTTGTGAAACCTCTTCTGAAGAAAGTGAATTTACATACTTGTGCCTCACAAATTACTGACCTATCTCTAACTTTGTATTTAATCTAAGTTGACTGGTTTTACAGCTATCTCACCAACCGCTCACAGCGTGAAAATCGATAGATCTTTGTCTGACACTAGGGGAGCATCCTATTGGTGTCCCCAGGGCTCCATCTTGGGCTCACGCCATTTGGTTTCTTCATAAATCAACTGCCCAATGCCTGTCCAACAGCCAACAGACTCTATGCCGATGATGCTGTCATCTGTTCCAAAACCCTGCCCCTGGTTCTGCAGTGACAAACTGGTCCTCAGTTAGAAAAAGAAAAGACTTTGCTTTTCTCTAGCCTCCCACAGAAGAGGAAAGTTCTACCTTTTGTCATTCAAATGGCCTGGGACAAAACCTTAAACAGGTGATGACCTTAAAATACTCTTGGAGTAACCTTGAATGATACTTATCTTTTGCCCTCATGTTGATAGTCTAAAGGCTATAGTTAACAGAAAACTGGGTTCTCTGTACTGCAGCTGGAATAATCTAATTATGGATGCTAGATGCCTTACTGTGGCCAGATCCATTCTGTCACTTATAGATTATGGCCTTGTTTCCTTTTGTCTTTACATTAATAAGAATATGTGCAGTAAGGATCCAGCCCAGACCCAGTGATGGTTATTCTTCATAATCTTTATTAAGACATATTATTAAGATTATATATAAAACATGAAGGCATACCAAGGGCAGAGAGTTTTAAAGGTTCACCTGCAGGTTCTGTATACATCTCTGGTGCTCTCTCCACAAACTAGAATTTGGCAGATATTTGTATTCTTAAGCTTATGCTTCTCAAAAACTGTCAGGGTCACAGCTACATATGTCTTCATAGCTTGAATGGTCTGTTACACTTCACAAACTATCATATCAAGACTTATTAAAAGTAGTTCATTTAATGAACAACAGTGCATTTCATTTTCAGTGGTAAACAACATGCTGGTGTTCATATATCCCAATTAGAAAATAATTTACATAGACACATAGATGCTGCCAGCAGAGAGGACTTCTGAGCCCATCCAGTCTGCCAGTTTAAGCTGCCTAATGAGGCATCCAGTGACCCTATTTGGTCATTGGCTTTAGCTTTTCTTCCTATCTCTATTATTCCTTTGTTTCTGTTCCATGCATGTTTGAAGCCCACCACTGTATAATCTTTCCACCACCACCACCCTGGGCAGGCTATTCCATGCATCCACCACCCTTTCTGTAAAAAGAACTTCCTGACATTTCCCTTATGTGGCCACCCTCAGTCTCATGTCATTTCCTTGTGTCCTGGCTCTACTATTAATCTGGAATATGTTGTCCGCTTCCACCTTGTTAATGCCCTTGAGGTACCTGAATGTTTCTATCATGTCACACTCTCCCTCTTTTGTTCCTGCGTGTACAAACTGAGGTCCCTCACTCTCTCCTCATAAAGGCTTGTGATGTAATCCCTTCACCATTTTGGCCACCCTTCTTCTGCACTGTCTTTATTTTGTCAGTGTTCTTTGAAGGTGTGGTCTCCAGAGCTGTACACCGAATTCAAGGTAAGGTCTCACCAGGGTCTTGTACAGTGGAACTATTATCTCCCTCCTTCGGCTTGTGATTCCCCTTCCAATACAACCTAAAATCCCACTGGCCATTCCCACTGCCTTTGCTGTCTGCCTAGCAACCTTCAAGTCATTTGTGATTATGACCCCAAGTCCATTTCCTCCTTATATAGAAACATAGAATTTGACAGCAGATAAGGATGGCTTGGCCCACCTAGTCTGCCCATTTTCTACCTAATAGATAAGCTGCAGATCCTAGTTAACCAACAGCTTACTTCCTCCTACCCACCACTAGGACTGCCTTGTGTCTGCCCATGGATTCTTGAATTCCCCACTGTTCTTGACTCCACGACCTCCTCTGGGAGGCTGTTCCATCGTCCACAACTCTCTCTGTGAAAAATACTTCCTCACATTACCTCTGAACGTCTCCCTCTTATCTTCAAATTGTGCCCTTGTTCTTGCACATCTCTTTTCTGAAAGATGCTACCCTCTTGGACTTTGTTGATTCCTTGAGGTACTTGAAAGGTTCTATCATGTGCCCTCTCTCTTTCTTTCCTCAAAGGTATACATATTAAGCTTCTTTAGTCTTTCTTATATGTCTTCTGGTGCAGACCTCGCCATTTTGTTGCCCTCCTCTGGACAGCCTCCACTCTGTCTATATCTTTGCAGAGATGGGGTCTCCAGAACTGCACACAGTACTCAGATGGGGTCTCACCAACTGTCTGTACAGAGGGATAACAACTTCCTGTTTTCTACTATTGATGCCTCTCCTATGCATCCCAGTATCCCCCAGCCTTCCTTACTGCCTTCTCACATTGCTTGCCCACCTTTAGGTCATCTGATATAATTACCCCCAGGTCCCTTTCCATTTTACTGTTTTCAGTATCTCACCCCCACTTCCCATTGTGTACTCTTCCCTGGGTTTTGTTTCCCAGGTGCATTATCTTACACTTCTTGCACTGAATCTGAGTTGCCATACATTTGACTATTCCTCCAACCTTGCCAAGTCCCTTCTCATCCTTTCCACTCCATCTTGTGTATCAACCCTGTTGCAAATCTTTGTGTCATCTGCAAAGAGACATACTTTTCCTTCAGTTCCTCTGCAATGTCACTTATAAAGATATTAAAAGGGACCAGTCCCGTACTGAACCCTCACGGTACCCCACTAGTAACCCTCCTTTCTTCACTGTGGACTCCATTTACTACTACCCTTTGCATCCTGTTGTCTAGCCAATTTTTTATCAGGCTACCACCTTGGGGCCCTCCAAGGCTGGCTAACTGTGCATTAATCTTTTGTGTGGAACTGTATCAATACTGTCAGCAGCCCCAACCAGTAACTCACCCCAGAGTTCCTGCTCCCGACATGCATGATTTTGCACTTCTTTGTATTAAACTTTAGCTGCCTTGGCCCTGACCATCTCTCCAGCAGTTCCAGGTCTTTTCTCATCCTTTCAACTCACTCCAGAGTATCCACCCTGTTGCAGATCTTGGTGTCATCTGCAAACAGGAAAACCTTCCTCCAGCCCATCTGCAATGTCAATGACATTGAAGTGGACTACTCAGAAATGACCCTGAGGTACCCCACTGGTCACCTCCTTTCATCTGATTGGGTTCCATTCACCACTACCCTTGGTTTTCTGTCCCTTAACCCATTTCCAATCGGGTTCCATGACTGCGTTTCAACCCAGGCTACCTAACTTGTTGACCAGTCTCTATGTGGACCATGAAACACTTTGCTGAGGATTGGGTGTTCAATATCTACTGCCCCACTTGGTCATCTGGTTTGTCACCCAGCCAAAGAAATCTATCAGATTAGTTTGACAGGATCGCTCTGCAGAGAAGCTATGTTGCCTAGGATCCACCAGTCCATTGGCTTCCAGGTGTTCCACTGTTCTTTCCTTAAGGAGTGCCTCTATTATCTTTCTGACTACAGAGGTTAGATCAACTGGCCTGTAGTTCCCACTTCTTCTTTACTACCGCTCCTGTGAAGAGGACATTTGCCCATCTCCAGTCCTCTGCGACCACTCCAGTGTCTGAGGACACACTGAACAGGGCTGCCAGAGGGCTGCCAGTTCAGTCCTCTGTTCCTTTAGGACCTTGGGATGTATGTCATCTGGACTAATGGCATTTTCCACTTTTAGCTTCACCAGTTCTTCTAGGACCCTCTCTTCTGTGAATGGACTAGTGTTTACCTCCTCATCCTTAGCTCCTTTGAAGTCCAACTGTGGGCCCTGCCCATCCCTTCCACAGTGAAGACTGAACAGAAATATTTGTTCAGGATCACTTTTTCCCCCATCTCCTCCACTATCTCCCCTTGGCCCCTCTTAGCTTTATACCCCCTTTGCCTTCCCTCTTTCGCTAATGTATCTGAAGAGTGTCTTAACTCCTTTTTAACTGATTGAGAGAGAGGGAAAGGCAGTGAGGAGCGCTTAAGCACAAATGGAAGAGAGAATAGCTCAGACACTTCTGGTACATTTCCTTGTCCTCATCCCATTGTGTCTCCTTATACTTCTGGAAGGCTAGCCTCTTGGCCCTTACTTTCCTGCCCTCCCCCAGAGAACCAAAGTGGTTTTCTTCTCCTTTATTCTTGTCTATTGACCTAATGCATTGTTTTGTTACCTCCACTATAGCCTCCTTGATGTGTGCCCATTTCTTCTCAACATCCCCACCTATCCCCCTCTTTTGAAGGGTTTCTTTTAGCTGTAGTCCCATATTGGTAAAGTCTGCCTTCTAAACTCTGACTCTTAACTTCATATGGGTTGACTGGATCCTGTGTCCACTTTGAACCACACCATGTTGTGGTCACTGGACCCTAACTGACCTTCCACCCTCTGATCTCTACCCTGTCCCCATTGGTCAGCACCAGATCCAGGACTGCCTGGTCCCTGGTCGGTTCCTGAACCAGCTGCTCAAGGCCAGCCTCAAGGAGTCCACAAAGTCCTGTGTCCTAGCTGAGGCCCTTGCTGGGATGGACCAGTCTACCTCAGGCATGTGAAAGTCTCCCATTAGCAGCACCTCCCCTCTTGCTGCCATTTCATGCATGTTTTCTAGCAGCTGCTTGTCAATTACCTCAGCCTCAGCTGGGGGTCTGTTAACAACCCTGTGTGAATTGCTGTTCCATTGCCTGGCTCAATGATGACCCAAACTTCCTCCATTTGCTCATGCCTGGTTTGAATTTCAGTCACTTTTATTCTCTCTCTTTGATGCAGAGGAGCAGCCCCTCCCCCATCCTCCTAACTTTTCTGTAGGGGGCTCTAACCGGTACGATTTCCCAGCTGTGGTTGCTGATGTACCATGTTTCAGTTATCAGTACTACAGTATGTCCAGATCGCCTCCATCATAGCAGCCACCAGATCTGGGATCTTGTTCTCAGACTTGGGCATTTGTGTGCATGACCTTCCATGAAATCTGGCATCTTTTTGTTCTCTTCTTGTGTATTGTCCCTTGCTTCATCTTTCTTTTATGGAGTGTTCTATGTAGTGCTTCCTTATTATTATCTTACTGGTCGATTGTGGTCCAAGTCCTTTTATTAGTGGTGATATTGTTATGTCCTGAGAGCAGCCTATCGGCCTGAGGCACCTGTGTATCTGCCCCTGGGTTGACATCTTGGTCTTGCTTTGTGAGTGTACTTACCTGTGGGGTGGACTGCCTGAATCTCCCCACTCCTGACAGCCGACCCCTCAAGTGGCTAGTTTAAATGCTTGCTCAGGAAGCATGTAAACCTCTCATTGAGGACAAATGTACCCTCCTCAGAAGGATGCAGGCTGTCTTTTTTTTAAAAGGTGTGCATCATCCCAGGTGGTGCCTCAGTCCCCAATGTAGCCAAAGTTGTTCTCCCTGCACCAGTCTTTCAACCATTGCTGTAGGTTTTGATTTATTGATTCCTTGCCCTCTCCTTCCCTTAACTTTAAACTTTTCTTAGACCCAACACTAATTAATTTCAGGAAAGAGACCGTTTCCCTTATCTATGAATGTTGTAGGCTATTGGATACATCTTTCATGGAATTTTCCTTCCTGCAAGAACTACTTAAAACAAGTTATATAACACATCATGGAGGCCTGCTACAACATGGGAGTCTACAGCAGCCATACTGGTTTGTTAATTTAGGTAAAAGCAATCTCTTTACAAGGCAACATTCACCATATTTACATTGTGACAGTTTATAGTGTAACAGCCTCCTCATTTAGGCAGCTGCCTGTGACACAGTGCTGAAGGGTAAAGCTGGTTTTGCAATAAGATGTGCCACTTTGCACTTTGTGGCAGATAACCACACTCATCGGTGAATCCTTTACACATGCACTAACTAGCTACTTACCCTGCAGAATAAAGCTCCTGACCTATTTGCTAACCAGAAAGGTGCTCCTGGGTCTAACACCCCTGCTTTAACAAAATGCTTCCATATTGTCTCCAGCCAATGCAGTTCCAAGCAAATTACCAGGAGTACCCTTAAGCCACTTTTCCTGTACTCATCTGGGCAAGCACTCATTTGCTGTCAGGACCGCTAAGTGCTTAAATGAACTGTTTAATACTCTGATGAATCTCCCAAAGATGATTCCATTTAAGAGATCTTTTGGTCTTCACTTGAAGTCCAATGCAATTGCAGCTGTTAAACTATTTTAATATAAGGACCTGTAAAGTATTCAAAAAAATCTTGGTTATACCATCAGTCCCTCATTGATAGTACCACTGTGAGACAGTGATAATACCATTGTTTGAATGTGATAACACTATTGTTCCACTCCTGAACAATAGTATTATCACTACCACCAAACAACGCAAGCACTCACAAGATGCTGTCTGCCCTCCACATCATCCTAAGCATGCCTGCTGATTGGCTGCTTTTCATGTTTAGGTGGGGGCAGAAAAATTCTAAAAACATGGTAGCTCTGCTCTCTCTCTCTCTCTCTCTCTCACTTAGCAGAATCATTGCCTCTCCACATTTCTTCATTTTTTCTTCTCTCAGGAAAAAAAAGGAATTATCTGTTTGAACCTGTGGTGTGGTGCCCGAAATAGGAAAAGGTAGGACTACTTACCATTTTTGTTCGTGGTGCACCTGGGAAGTGCAAACCACAACAGCAGCCCAGTGGACACAGATGTGGAGGGAGGCAAAAGGTGAACTACATTAGCCAATGGGTGTGCTAGCAAAGAAGCGGATGCACTAAAGCTGTAAACAACAGTCTAGTCAAATACTGCAGAACTGTCATGGTTCAGACAGATTTGTGCAGCATGAAATGAGGGCAAAAATTTGCTATTTTCAAAAGTGATATGCAAATGAGCCTACTTAGGCTTTCCATGGGCAAACATCCATATTACAATCTCATTATGGACTGTTTTGTATGTAGATTGCCCAGCACTACTGCAGGGTCCCACAGTGCCACCTGTAGGTGAGTCTAGAAGTACAGGAGCAGGCTGGGTCTGCTCAGAGCTCCACCTGTAGGTCAGTCTGAAAGTACAGGGGCAGACTGTATCTGCTCAAAGCTCCACCTGTAGGTCAGTCTGAAGTACAGGGGCAGACTGAGTCTGCTCATAGCTCCAGCTATATGTCAGTCTGGAAAGGCATGGTGGTAGCTGAAGGCTACATTTGTACACAGCTGCATAGACTATTGTGCCCCAGAGGACTACATAGAACAGGCACAGGTGGTGGTGCTGCATGTAATAGTCAAACTGTAGGTTCTGCTACAGTGCATAGCAGATGCTACAGTAACAAAGTGGCCAATAGTAATGCCTATGATGTGTGGGCATCAATGACTGTGCACTCCACACAGCGACAGGCCCATCTGGCAAGTGTGTTCTGATAGCGGACATTACTGTCATGCTGTCGTGTGACCTACAGATGCTGTGCCACTGGCATGGGATACTCACAGTGACATACACATGGCTGGCAGTGTGTGCTGTGGTGTCTGTACAGATGTGCGGTGGCCTGGGGGCACATACCATTAGACAGGCACACTGGTAATAGGGTATTCCCTACTCTGGACCATTTGCATTGCATGGATGGTCTCAGCCTTGTGGCAGCACCCAGTCTGTGGTGCACCCTGGCTATCTGTACACCTCCCTCAGCACCCTCCATGCCCCCAGTGCTGCTTATGTGTGCTGGATTGTGTTGGTGTACCCCAATGGGTGGACTAGAGGTGTGTGCTGTATGGACACACCACCATGGTCCACTGGGTGCTGGGGCACACAATAATGCCTCGCGTGATTGGGACTGGTGCCAGATGATGGCAACATCACGAGGTGCTGTCCATGTGCAGCATGTTTCTTCCATGTCTGGTTTCTTTCTGTGTTTATCACCTTGTTGTCTGGGTAAGCACACTGGGCCAAGGCACATTGTCAGTAACTACCCAGAGCCACTACATGTGTGGCTGAGATGATACAGAGTACACTAGATACATACCATTAACAACAACACACAATTCACAATGTGCAACATAGTGTCACATTGCAAACCATCTCGCCGCAGGTGCTGTTTCAGCTCAGTTCTATCAATGACAGGATGGTTGGCATCTAAGCAGTATTACTGCATTGTATTCCATAATTTGGGTGCCTGTGCATATGGAGTGCATTTGGATCATATACAGAGGGCAGAACTTTCAAACCATGGCACATGGCTTGCATCCAGCCCTGCACCACGACACTTGGCTTTGGTGGTGCATCAAACCCTTACCGCAAAAGCACCAGATTTTACAATCTCGGGTGCAATTGCAACAGTTTCCACAAATATGGGCAGCTTGTGCCAAATATTTTGTGCAAGTTCCATAAAACAGGTCCCCAGGATTACTGCAACTGGATCTATGACACCAGCATGACAAAAATGTTGTCGACCGAGTTACAGCGAAACCTTTATGATCGACTGCATTTGTAGTTAATCATAAAGTTGGTCAATGCCTCTCATGTTTTCCCCTGCACACCTCAATTAAACTAATCAACTCAGAGTTGGAGCTGATTAGGGGAGGTGGTGCAAGACCCAGAAAATAGTGCCAGGGTCCAGCGTGACAATACAGCGACCTGGTGCTGTTACCGCTGTAGTGTCGGTCACTGTCAACTTGTCGCTGTAGAGTGTATACTACTGCAACTTAGACCAGTAAAAGTCAGGCTAACTTGTGGTAATTGCCACACAGGATAGAAAATACCATTAGATGCTGCAAGCCCCATGCACCATATCACCGAGCACCTGGGCTTGCAGTGTTCTAGAAACATTTAAAATCAGGCCCAGACTCTCAAAAAAACACATTAGAATTTGAAAGAGATCTATAGATGATTGCCTTATGATCTGAACAAGTACCATGAAGAATCTGACCTATTTTATTGACTATCTGAATAGCACCAACACACACTTAAAGTTCACACCCACAGACAGCTTTAATGAGATACCTTTTCTGGACCTCACAATTTTCAAGGGCAATTGTGCTGTTGAAACCAAACTGTATAGAAAATCAACATCCAGAAGTATATTGTTAGTAAGAACAGTTGCCATCATCTGAAATTGGTTAATAATATTCCAAAGGGACACTTCCTGAGGTCTAAAGAAAATGCTCCAGGACTGAGGACTTTTACAAAGCTAGCTGAGAGATGGTCTAACATTTTGAACAGAGAGGCCATGAGATAGACAATATTTTGGATGCCTTGACAATACCGAAAATACAGACAGGACCAACATTATAGTAGGACAGAACAGACAAGGGAGTAAAGAAAACAGACCTACATTTGTTACAGAATTTAACCCATTAGCAAACAAAGTGGGTAACATTATCAAGCAACATTTGGGGTACCCTGCAACCAGACCCAATATTGAACAGAACAGCAATACAAAACCCATGGATCGCATTTCAGAGAGGAAAATATCTTTGTGACAGTCATGTACACATAACGCTATCTCCCATCAACATCAGGCCAAACTGGCATACCTAAACCTCTGTAGGCAATTTCAATGTGGTCATTGTGTACATTGTGCCAACACAATGAATACACATAGATTTAACTACCCACAGTCCTGACAAAAGATAGCCATTGGCAAGTTCATTGATTGTAATAGCATAGGGGTAATCTATATTTATTTTCTTGCCCTGTAGACTTAGTTATGTGGAACATACAAAAGGGCACTTAAAACACATGGGGAGCACAAGATGATCTACATACAGGTAATGCAGACTGTGCCATAGCATGCCATTATATGGAGATGGGACATGGGTCTCTGGCAGCACTTTGGTTTGGGATTGAAAAGGTGGACCTAGGTATACATGGTGGGGACCTCATTAAAAACATTATCAAAGAGAAGCATATTGGATTTCCACACTAGGCACCCTGACTTCTCATGGCCTCAGTGATGATCTCCCACTTTATGCTTGTCTGTGACCGAATTTTCAGTCCAACAGCATTAGATTTCCAGCATGACTAATTTTCTCCAGGGATACTGGTGCCTATAGTGCATCTTGTACCCTTTCTGTGTATCTTCTTGATCAATCACTGGGTGACTTGCTGGCTCCACAGTGACCTGGATCTAGAATGTGACTTGAAGCTCCACCATAGTTGCCTATATAGGGTATTTTCTGATTCCCATTGGATGCCTTATATATTTAGCACTGAGTGACTTGTTGGCTCCACAGTGGTTTGACTATATGGTGTGACTTGAGGCTCCACCATATTCTGATACAGGCTACTACACACATTGGTTCAGCTCTCGCTGTGTTACATTGCTCAATACAAAGCGTGACTTGAAGCTTCATTGTACTGTGGAGCCAAGAATCCCAGGACAGAATATTACTTGGTAGAGTCCTAGTATCTGCACCAGAGGAGGAGAAGGACCTGGGAGTGATGATCACTAGTGACCTGAAACTCTCACCAGTGCAAGAAAGCAGCAGCAAAGGCAAACAAGATGCTGGGATGCATAGCTAGGGGATCAGTAGTAGGAGAGAGGAGGTTGTACAGGTCACTGGTAAGGCCACATCTGGCGTATGGATTTCAGTACTAGTACCCACACCTCAAAAGGACATTAATCTGCTGGAGAAGGTACAGAAGGGTTTAAGATGATAGCTGGTCAGCAGGGCAAGGCATATGAGGAGATGTTGAGGGCACTGAACATGTATTCCCTGGAAGACAGGAGAGAGAGAGGATGTGATTGGGACATTCAAGTACTTGAAATGAATAAATAAGGTTGATAAGGAGAGTCTCTTTCAGCTGAGAGGCAACCATATCACAGGAGCACAGTCTTAAGCTGGAGGTAGGAGGTTTAGGAGGAGGTCAGGAAGCACTTCTTCATAGAAAGAATGGTGGACACTTGGACTGCACTGCCAGAAGAGGTCATCTCATTGAAGACAGTGGGTAGCTTTAAGAGAGGCTGTGATAGGCATAGGGGAAGGTAAGAACATGGGTAGGGAGGATGGGAGAAGTCGAGGGGGAGGCAGGGACATTAGCTCAAGCTGTGGACCCTGCAATATGAGCAGACTTGATAGACCAAATGGCCTTCTTCTGCTGGCTTCTTCGTATGTTTGTATGTTCATATGTACTTGGCTCATTTGACCATTTTGTTCGGCTACTTTCCATTTTTGAAGTTACTGTTTTCTCATCAAATGTGCTTTGTTCCTTTGTTGCTCCTCCCTATTGTTGTAGTCACACAAACCCATTCCTTCCTATTTGTATTCCCAAGTGTTTGTGACCGTTTCTAGCATAGTGCTTTGTCACTTCTCTATATACTTCTCCTTATACTTTTTACATACTTTCCACAATTTCAGTTTTGCTCATATGTATCTGCATGTCTCTTTAAGAGACAGGTTTTGAAGGGCACCCTTCACCATGGCAATAACTACGCTCTGGTGATGATGTCTACAGACATTGTTACATAAGCACATGCAAGCGCATTCGCTGATCATGGCCAGCATGCAAGAGGGACCAGGTCTCCGTATTGGTTATTTTAGCAATTGCATCAATTTGAAAACACCACCTTTAGCACCTGTCTGAGAGACTCCTTTTCACTGATGCAGTGAAGCCATAGCCATAACACAGTTTGGTCTGGAGGACCCATATCTATACTGTACAAAGTAATGATGAAGGTTTTGCTATTTTGCACTTGATGTAAAGATTTGTTGGCATTATGCAGTTTGCACTTTAGATTTTGAATAAAGCTCTCTACAATGGTTGGACTGGTTCAGTGGTTCTCTTACTGAGTGCATGAAATATGTTACACCTGCAGTCTGGAGTGATACAAGATTAGACCAATTGTGGTCTCCCTGATGTGTGTAATGGTGCTAGCCCTCCTTTCTTTTTGCACTGACTACTTCAGCACTTCGATGTAATGTGCACAAACTATGAGGTGAGTCCCCACCCCTTTGTGAGCCTCTTTGCATTAAACAGACGTGTTGCATAGATATCACGGAATCACAACAAAGATAAGACACAGGTACTACATGGTACAGCTGGTTCAAAAGTGTATCTAAGATTACATGGAGTGCATTCCATTTATCTACCACCCTCTTTGAGAAGCAATACTTTTGCTTGGCACCATAAAAGATGTCTCATTATGGTTCGGGTTGTGGCCCTTGTTATATTTTAATTTTGTTTATTATTTAACCCCATTTCTTTACACAACTCTGAATCCTTTAGGACACCATGAAACATAATGAAATCCCCTCTTAACCTCCTTTACTCCAAGCTAAGAATGTTACATGTAAACATCCTAAACCTCTTCTGTTTAGGGCATAAATCTAAGTGAGGATGTTTCATCAATACCATGAGGAATCAGGTTATAAAGGTACATTCCCTGAATATCACTGAGACCTCAGAATGATTTACTGTGGATCAAGTCTCACTAATGCTAGTTGTGAAATTGTAAAGTGGTTACAGAAATCATTTTAAGCTCTGATGTTTATAGGACTTTTGTTATGGGTCAAAGTTTCTCTGACGTGTTAATCCACAGCATTTTGAAACATTAACTGATGGCCTGGAACTTCTCTAGTAACTTGAATTTCAGATAAATCTGGTAAAGTCATTTTACTGAGCATGTTAGAGCTCAAAGTCAGTTTTTGTAGCAATCATATTTAAAGTTTTCTTTTGTAAAGGTAATCATCCTTTTCACAGTCTACACAGCATGAGTGGAAACATAGAAACAGAATTTGTCGGCAGAAAAGGCTACTTAGCGCACTCAGTCTGCCCCAATGGTCCCTGCCCTAATCTGCCAGTGCAGATCCTGTCTAGTCTCTGGCAACCCTCACCCCTCTCTTCCTTTTCTAATATACCCCAATGTCTATCCCATGCATGCTTGAAGCACCCCACTGTTTTAGCCTCCACCACATCCACTGGCAGTCTGTTCCAGGTATCTTCCACCCTGTCAGTGAAGAAATATGTTCCCACATCTCTATTGAACCTCCCCAGCTTCACTGAATCCCTCTGGTCCTGGTACTCTTTCATATGTGAAAGAGACTTGACCTACTGCATCCTGTTCCCCACTGTGAAGTTCCTGTCAGTCTCTATCATGTCGCTTCTCTCTCTCTTGCTCCGCTCTTCCAGGGTATACCTGTTGAGATCCCTTATTCTTTCCTCCTAAGGGTTTCTCATGCAAGCCCTGCACCATTTTAGTTTCCCTGATCTTGAATGCCTACACTCTGTCTATGTCCTTTCTAAGGTGCGGTCTCCAAAAATAGACACAGTACTCCAGGTGAGGTCTCACCACTGAGTGATACAGTGGTAGCAGCACCACCACCATTATTCTGTGGGAGATACCCCACCCAGTGTGCCCCAGCATCCCATTAGCCCTACCCACTGCCTTGTCATACTGCCCTGCCACCTTGAGGTCCTCAGAAATGATAACCCCAAGGTCTCTTTCCTGTCTAGTGATTGTCAGCACTACCCCCCCATCGTATACTCCAATCCTGGGTCCCTATGCACTAGGTGCATGATTTTACTCTTTGGCATTGAATGCCAACTGCCATGTTTTTGACCATTCCTTGAGTTTCCAAAGACACCTGTGCAATCTCTCCGCCCCTTCTTGAGTGCCCACCCTATTGCAGGTTTGAGTAGCATCTACAAAATACATACCTTCACTTGCAGTTCTTCTGCAATGTCCCCATTAAGACACTGAAGAGGACTGGTCACAGTATTCAGCTCTGTGATACCCCACTGGTCATTCTAACATTATTAGAGTGCACACCATTAACTACCACACTCTGCTTCCTATCCACTAACCAGTTTCTAACCCTGTTCACCACTTTGGGTCTCACACCTAGGCTATTCAACTTCTTTATCAGCCTCCTGTTTAGCATTTAGCGTCAAAGGCCTTGCTAGAGTCACGATGGGTCACATCTACTGCCCTCCCTGATCTATTTCCTGGTTACCAAGTCAAAGAAATCCATCAGAGTTGTCTGGCTTGACCTGTCCCCAGTGAATTTGTGCTACCTGTGGTCTTGCAGCCCACAGTATTTAAGATACTGTAACAGTTTTTCCTTAAGTAGTGTTTCCATTCATTTTCCACCACTGAAGTAAGACTTACCAGCCTCTACTTACTAGCCTCCTTCCTGCTGCTGCTCATATGTATTGAGACCATGGAAGCCCTTCTCAGTCCTCCAGAACCACACCTGTTTCCAGTTAATTGTTGAACAAGGCTGTCAGTGGGCAAGTTAAGCTCCTTGATTTCTTTTAGTACTCTGGGGGTATCACATCCAGTCTTCTAGGTTTATCCACCTTCAGTGCTGCAAGTCCATTCAGGACTTTTTCCCCTGAAAATTGACTTGTGTCTCCCCCACACACCTCCTGCTTTTCCTTGGCTGTCTGCCCTGTCTCCTCAACTGTGAAGACTGAGCAGCAGTACCTGTTTCAGATGTCAACTTTTCTTTGGTCCCCTTCTATGCAGTCCCTTCCCTTCCCTTCTGCCAATCCTTAATATCCTTCCCTTGCTTTCCTCTTCACACTTCGTGCAATATAGATACATAGATGTTGTCAGCACATAAGGGCCTTGTGGTCCATCCAGTATGCATTATCCCTCTTCTAATGCTTAAAGGTAACCTAGATGCTGTGACAAGTTCCCCCCTTCGCCCCTAGCTCGGTAATTCCCATGTGCCTATTCCATGCATTCTTGAATCCCTGAACCATGGCCGCCCCACCACTTCCTGGGAGAGACTGTTCCATCTCTCCACCACCCTTTTCAGTGAAGTAGAATTTATCAAGTTCCCCTAAGTTTTCCTCTTTTAGTCTTATGTTGTACCCCTTTTCTGCTATTTCCTTCATGTGAAAGATGCTCACCTCTGGTACCCTGTTGATCCCTCCAGATACATAAAGGTCTCTATCATGTACCCTCTCTCCTTTCCTCCAGGGAGTACATATTGAGAGCTCTGAGTCTTCTTCCTCATATGACTTATGCTGCATCCTGGAAACCATATTTGTTGCCCTCCTCTGTACCATCTCCCTCCTATCTATGTCTTTTTGGAGATGGGGCCTCCAGAACTAAACACAGTACTCCAGATAAGGCCTTACTAGGAAGTTGTATAATGATACCACCACTTCCTCCTTCTACTTGTTATACTCCTCCCCATGCTCCTAGTATTCTGTTGCCTTTCCGACTGCTTTATCACACTGTTTAGCCACTTTGAGGTAGTCTTCAATAACAACCCCAGATCCCTTTTCTCTTTAGTGGCCTCTAGTGTTACCCTGTCTAGTTCATCCTTGACCCTAGGATTCCCTCTCCCCAGGTGCATAATCTTGCATTTTTGCATTGAAACCCAACTGCCATTCCTTGGACCAAATTTCTAGCCTCTTCAGATCTCTCCTCCTTTTTTCTATATATTCCTGTGTATCTGCCCTATTACATAGCTTTGTATCATCTGCAAACAGGCTAACTCTCCTTCTAGACCCTCTACAATATCACTTATGAAGACATTGAAGAGCACTGGTCCCAGCACTGATCCGTCAGGTATGCCACTTATTACCCATCTCTCCTGTGAACTAATCCCATTTACCACCACTCCTTGTGTTCTGTTATTCAACCAGTTTCTACCCGCATGACCACCTCTGTCCCCACCCCAGATTGCCAGCTTGTGGATTAGCCTCCTGTGTGGGACTGTGTCAAGGCCTTGCAGAAGTCCAGACAGGCCACATCCTCTGCTCTACCCTGGTCTATTTCCTTCGCCACCCACTCAAAGAAATCAATCTACAGTCAAACCCACTTAAACGTATAGACATGGGATGTAGTAAAATTATGCATTTAAGCGGGCTATGCTACTAGGTGATCTTGCCTCCTGACCCCACCTGGAGATCCGGTATGCTGGATATAGTAATTTTCACTTTCTACACATATGCACCATGCTCTTACATACTTCCCCTTTTCACTTTACCATCCATTTTAACGTTCTTTGTACTACATTACAGTTTTGTGTTCTTCAAGGATCCTCCTAGCACTATGGGTCTTGGTCTGCAGTCTGTGGTGCACTGTTTCCCTTGGCACTTCCATAACCTTGCTCACATGACCTCGCTGGCCCTGGCAACCATATCCATCTCCAGCAACCCTAGTCCTCACCTAGCAGTGCTGGCCACATGACCCAACTTAGCAACCTACTCTGTTTGTGTTTTTGTGTGTCTTCATGTCTCTGTGCAATCTTGTTTTGTTTCCCACTTTTTGGTGTGTGCATATTTTGTTTTTGTGGCAGTAGAGAGGAGGGATGAGAAACTTGTTTGTGATGGCATGTGTTTATTGTTTCTTTGTGCTTCAACTTGCTAGTGGCAGGGCAGTTACTTGAAGTGCTTGAAGTGCTTCCACTTTATTGCTGTCACTTGCTTGTGAAGGGGAGGGTTACTTGATGAGGTGCCTGTGACTTTTGACTTGATTCTGTTGGTGCACCAGTTTAAAACATAACTTTATTTATTCATTACTTCTACTTGTGGCTAAATGGTTTAAAATGGTATGTCACCTTGCAATGATGAGTCCACTCCCATATAGCACTGCTGCAGACATTCCCAAGGGCATAGAATGTCTTGTAATCATTCTCTCCTTGCATTTTGTTTGATGTATCATCGGACTGTGAGCAGACACTCATAAACCTCTCTGGCAGAAGGGGTTGGTACAGGAGGCTCATCTTCTTCATCATCATTACCATCACATTCTGTGACTGAGGCTGCAATCTCCTCATCAGTTAACATGCCCGTGTATTACAGATCATCATTTGCTACTGCAATTGCTCAAAACATCTTGAGGAATGTTCTCTGCAGCTGGTATAATTTCATCACCCTTCTACTCCTCTTCATCTGTTATGTCCCTCAAAAGACAGCTGTTGTAAAGCAACTCCTTATAGTCTCAACCTTCAACTCTGACCATGACTGGCTCAATATATGAATGGCATCGAGGACTGATAACTTTTTGCAAGGTCATTAGCAGACACTGCTGTGGCACTGTCAAATGCATTGATGACTATTGCCAGCATTCGCTTTCTTTATAGACACTTTAAATTATAGATTATTCCTTGATCCATAGGCTGGATCTAGGGAGGTGGTGTTCAGTGGACAAAATAAGTTCCACATGTGAGACGTCAATCTGTGGATGTGCGGTACAGTTGTCAATGAGAAGGGTGGTATGTTTTATCTCCGCACATATCTTTATTGAACTGTATTGCCACTCTTGAAAAGATCAGCTGTCCTCCATGCGTTATGGTTAGCTTGGTATGTTACAGGCAACCTTTGAATATTGACCCTTTAAAGCATCTGGGATTTTTACTTTTCCCGATTACAAGCAGCACTGTTTTATGCGAAGCCATCCATGTTCGCAACACACTAAAGCTGTCAGCCTGTTCAGCTTGTTTTCTGCCTGAAATGCTGTCTAATTTAAAGCTGAGTGTTCCATCAGGGGTGGCTCTGTAATAAATCCCTGTTTCGCCTGTCAGGTACATTCAATCAGGGGATCATCAGACTACAGGGCAGGCAACACATTTTTAATCCAGTTTTCTGCAGATGCCATGTTGGCATCTTTCTTTTCACCATGTAGGCGTTGAAACACAATGTTGTGCCTTGCCTTAAAATGGCTCAGCTAGCCATTGCTTGTTCAAAAATCCTACTTCTCATAGTGGCTGCAAGTTTCTTGTTTTCTCCTGAAGCAAAAGGCCAGAAACAGGCATGTCTGATGCTCTTGTATGTTCAAACCACCTAAACAGAGCCTCATCGACTTCTATATCCTTCCCCCCTCTTTCTTCTTTCTCTGAAGGTTACCATTCATTTGAAACTCGCACAAAATCTGAGTCTTGTTTTCACTATTTGGCAGATCTGGCTCTGGGACACACCTAATTCCCTTGCCACATCAGTTTGTGAAGTCCTGGGACTAGAGAGCAGATTCAAAGTCCTTACTTTATCTGCCAAGAGAGATCATTTCTTTTTAGGTGTTTCTGCCATTGTTGCTCATTCAGAATGCAGAGAGATCTGAATGAATCACAATGGCAGTGATTTTCTATCTGATCTGCTATAATTAACACAGACTAACACCTCCTTACTGTGTCAGGAACACTCTTGAACAATTAACACTTTATGCCTGATGTTGCCGCCATTAATGCCACTGAGCAGAGCAGGCAAACTAAATTTTAATTGGAAGGCTGGGCCTGTAGTTCACTGGGCAAGCAGCCAGCCACGCCCACTTCCTGACCTATATAAGCAGTCCCAGTCAACATCCTTCTGAAGTACTTTTCTTTGTAGGCTAGACACATTCACATATCTGGTCCTGTGTAGTACATTATGGTCGAAGCCATTGGTCCACACTGTGGACCAATGGGCATACAGAACATACTGTAAGCTGTTCATTCAGTGGGCAGTATGCAGGAGTGCTGCCACCTGCCGATGATGGGGGGGAGGTGCTGGGTGGTGGGGCCCAGGCGTGGGTGGGTGGGGAGGGGTACCACTGGACCACCAGGATTTGCATGCGTGACATCAGCCCGTGATCGAGCATGGGGAGGAACCACTAGCCCACCAGGGATTGATCTTTATTTCAACAGCCCACGATCTGGCATACAGGAGCGAGAGCGGCTGCAATAGCCCACCAGGGTGTCAACTCGGGGCAGCTTGGCAGGGCACCAGGTGCAATCTGCTGGGACTGCAGAGTCAGATGCAAATGGGGCCATAATGACATACAGATGGCCCCCATTTGCACCTTGCATGCATTTTGGCCTCATTTGCATGCCCCAGGCTGAATATCAGGGTGATGCAACTAGTTGCGCTGGTGCATCCTGCTGCTCCCTTTCTGTGTCTTGCACTGGTGCAGTGTGTCGCCCTCCATGCCATATTCACAGTGCTGAGCAGTGGCACCGCACTGCTGAATATCGCCTGGTCCTGGCCCCTGCGCAGCCCAGTTGCGCTCACCTCCATAGGCTTGTACCACCACCCACGTGCAGGTCCAACTATTGTTACCTGTTTTTCAGACTTCGCAGCAGGTCTGACTATTGCTACTCTGCTTTACAGTATGAATATCCGCCCTAGTGTGTGTGTGTATACATATATATATATTTTTTTGCAATTGTTTTAACCAGTAGTGGAACACTAAGCTGAAAGCTTGTTTATGGGTGTGACCTAGGAGCACAGGGAGTTAAGCGACTTGCTTAGGGTCACACAGCATGCAAGTGGGGCTGTGGGATTCAAACCCAGGTCTCCAGATTTGCAGCTCAGAGCCTTAAACCACTGCGCTACACTGCCTCCCAAATATTGCTAATCGAGAGCTCATGCTACTTGCTCTCAGTTACTCACAATGCTACTGCAATCATTATCTGTGTGTTTCAACTACAACCACATAGTTGCTAGCCATGCTACACACTTAATTGTTTTCACCTGATTAAGGCTCACTTGAACCCTAGCTATGCAGCTCAGTCATGCTTTCTCAACTCATCCTACCTACCTCATTGCTGCAGTTTTATTGCACTGCCTGGTGATAGCTGCTTTCAGAGCATTGTGCCTCCTCCATTCTATGTTTATCGAATTCTACAACTCTTAGTTACTCAATACAGATGCACTTTCTTTGTTTGTACACTGCTATTATACTCTGAGGTCAGCTAAACTACTGCTGATGTTGTAAACTAGTTTCAATATCTGCATGTGGGTCTCAGTACCTTCCATCACTTTCTTGTTTTTCCCACTGGCGGGGCTTGGAGGTGTTGGGGAGTCATGGAACGTGTGGCTACTTACTTTATGTTCTAAATCCTGTCTCCACTACCAGAAATCCTCAGAGTGTTTGTCAACTTCACTGGCTTTCTTGAATGCTGCTGGCTTGCCCCACAATTCATATTGCTGCTCCTCCAACCTCACGCAGATCCAACTATTGTTACTCTGTTTTTCAGACTTACGTGCAGGTCTGACTATTGCTACTCTGCTTACTGACCTTCATGCAGGTCCAACTATTGCTGCTTTGCTTTACTGACCTATATGCAGGTCCACTCTTTGCTTATGCAATCATTGCTTAATGATCTCTACTACCTCTGACCTCTGTGAGGTCTCAGCACTCAACGCCATTCAGCTCCTCTTCAGTTTCTGAGGCATGCCAGCCATACCATTCTGGCTCAGGGCTTTCCTGTGACAGTTTCGCTTGCACCCAGAGTCCACAGCTTGAGCATGCGCTTTGGGCGGGTCCTTCTAAGCTGGCTCATAGCTGGGAAGGTTCTGACTCTGGGTGGACCTTCAGTTATCAATTGTACTGACGGCACCTTAAGTTGTAGTATTTAAGACTCTGAGGCAAAGGGGTGGGCTCACAGGGCCCCTTCAGCTGCCTGAATGGGTTTGAGGCACCTTTCAAAGCTATTCTCCCATGACTGCCTCTGGTTCACCTGGTTTGTTTTCAGAGTGAGTAGGCCAGGTGAGTACCTTAGCAGTCGTTGCTCTCCTCCTCCCGCCTTGGCTGTCTTGTTGTAGAGTAATGCTCTGAACCTTCACAGCATTCCGGTTTGACTTTTCCACCCCTTTGATTGGTTTCCAAATTGCAGCAGCAGAGCAGTCACTAAACAAATTATCCCAGCCTGGAGGGAAGGCGACCAAGGCCTTGGATCCCAGAGATTTCCTCCTGAAGTGTTTTTTTCTCCTCCGTGCCTCTGGTCATAAGCGTTAGTTAACCTAGTTAATGTTTCCTATTTCCTTTTGGTAGGTTCAGCTGTTGGATGGAGGTGGATGGTGTCCCTACCTGCCATTCTCTATCTTTGGGAGGACCCTTAATCTCCAGTACAAACTAATGTACTCATGCCATTGCTAACCTGTGCTTCTTATGTTATCAAGCTGCCTAATGCTTAATGTACTATTATGTCTCACAGCTAGCTACTGACTGCTAACTTGCATCGTACTACTACATTTGTTTTTGGGATCCTTCCTAAGGTACCTTTAGCCAAGGGAATCATCCCATAGCACCTCTAGGAGTGGAACCCTCTTCGAGGGTTCCTTGCCTCTGTATCCCTAGAGGGTGGTAATTCCTCTGGAATAGAGTGCGAGCGGCCAAAACCTAAGTAACACAGTTGCACAAGCATAACACTTTACTGGCTGTGTAGGCCATTAAATTGGAAGGCTGGGCCTTAGTTCAGTGGACAAGCAGCCAGTCACTCCATCTTTACCTATATAAGCAGTTCCTCACAGCATCCTTCTGAAGCATTTTCTTTGTCCCACCATCCTCCCCTCCTGCTCCAGCGGCAGCGCCTCTCTCCTCGGGATCCTTCCTAGGGTACCTTTAGCCAAAAGGGGTGTCCCCAGCTTTTCCTCTATAGGTGGAACCTCTTCAAGGGTTCCTTGCCTTTCAGTGCACCTACAGTGTGGTAATTCCTGTGGACTAGAGATTGCTAACAGCCAAAACCTAAGTAACATAGTTGCACAAGCATTACATTTACTGGCCATGAGGGCCATTAAATCAAATGTAATTAGTGGCTCAGAGTGCTGACAGGCATTAAAATGCATTTAAGAGGGCATGATGTATGCTATAAATCAAGCAGGTTATAAAGGTGAAGATAGGAAAGGAATCAGGGACTGGAAAATCTATGCAATTATGTGTTTTTTTTCTTATGTGGTGTGCAATTAACTGAGTTTGACTATAATTGGTTTGGCATGATCTCCTGCCATGAATTCATGTTGCCTCGGGTCCAGCAGCCCCTGGTCTCTAGGTAGTCCACCAGCCTTTCCATAAGCAGGGTTTCCATCATTTTACCTACTATCAAGGTCAAACTGATGCGGTAATTTTCTGCCTCCTACTTGCTACCACTTTTGTGCAGGGGTACCACTTGTGCCTCCTCCACTCCCATGCCCGCTTTCAGTGATCCACTGAACAGCTTAACCAGAGGTTTAGTCAGTTCCTTCCGGAGCTCCTTTAGAATCCTTGGGTGTATCCCATCTGGCCCCATAGCTTTATCTACCTTAAGCCGTTCTAGTGCTTTTTACTGTTTCCTCTGAAAATGGTCTAATGTCCACCACTTCTCCCTATTTGCCCTTCTCCATTAATGGGGTACCTTATCTTTATTCCACTGTTCCCATCCCCATTGCCTTCTTCCGTGAATATGAAGCAGAAGTATTTGTTGAGGATGGTTGCCTCTCAATGTCTTTCTCCAGTACCCTGCCTCCATCTTCCCTAAGTCTCACAATCTCCCCCACCCCATTTTCCTACTCGCTAATATACCTAAAGAATGCCTTCCCTCTTTGCTTCACTGATTTAGCTAGCTTTTCCTTGGTTTCAACCTCATGCTGCCTTACTACCTTGTTCACATCCTTCATTTTTCCAAGTATTCTTGCCTGTCCTCCCTGCTTTGTGTTGCCTTGTACCTCAGAAATTCCATCTTTTTCCTCTTACTAGCTCTGTTACTCCCTAGAACCACAGTGGTTTCTCTTTCTTTTGCTCTTGCTGCAGGCCTGACAATGGTTTGCTACTATTTGCAGGGTTTCCTTATCTTATTCTACCGTCCCGCCACTCGCCTTTATGTCATCGATCCCTGCATAGCCTTCCTGAATTCTTCCTTCATTTTACCAAAGTCTGTCCTGCTGAATTCCAGGATTCTAGTCCTTGTGTGGCTAACTCCCATGATGTCCTTGGTGAACCCCCACAGCCTCGATGGTCATTAGTCCCTAGGTTCTCCCCCCGCTATGAATTCCTTTTATCCTGTCCCCATTGCTTAGGAAAAGATCCAGAATTGCATTCTCCTTGTAGGCTCCCTCACTAGTTGTGTGATACCCGCCTCTTACAGCAATTGCAGGAATCCCTACTCCTAGCTGAGTCTGCCACCAGGGATGCCATTCCACATCCAGCAAGTTGAAGTCACCCATTGACAGCAATTCACCCTTTGTTGCCATGTTCTCTATAGTCTCCAGCAGTTATCTGTCTGTATCCTCTGCCTGCCCTGGGGCCTGTATATCCCTCCCATTCTAAGTACTGTTCCTCCCCACCTCCAGTGTTAACAACAGCACCTCTACTCCCCCTTTGTTGGGACTATCACTTTTATCCCTTCCTGAATATCTGAAGAAAGCTTTATCCATTATCAAGCCCTTTGACAATCCTTTCCTCTGTCTGCACTTTGCTCACCACCTTGCCTGCTTCCTTCTGCTTTACTTGGTATACCTTTCTGTCCTCCTCCTCTGTGTTTCTTTATTCCTCTTGAATGCCACCACTTCTTCCTTCACCACCTTCATCACTTGGTTAGGGAACCATAATGGTCTCTTTTTCCTAACCTGCTTTTACCGCTTCATTCACCGAGTCTGGTTGCTTTAATTATGCTTTCCCTTATGTAACCTCTCTCCTCGGGAGGGAGCATACCTAGACTGCTGACTGTCACCTCCCTGTGGTCCCTGACAATTTTTTCTGTCTTCCTCCTGCTTGACAGTGTGTGTGTGTGTCAGCAGGAGAGAGATAGAGTGCAGCACCAATGTATTCAGCACCTTCTGCATCATTTCATTGGCTGCTGTGGCCAGGTTTCTTTAAGCCCATTACTCTGATTCTGGCAGGGGACCAGGAAAGAAAACAATGACATTTTTCTTCAGCACTCCATTTGCCTTGTTGCAGACAGCTGCTGATGGTAGGAGATCAAAAGTGAGATACAGTGCATGCTGCAGAGGGCTCCTCCACAGTGCTCTATCCTCATGATCCTGATGCAAGACTCGCCACACCATCACTCCCAATTGAACAATCAGAAAGCAGTCCAAGGGGCTGCAACTATGTGAGGGCCAGCACATTAAAAGGGGCAATGAAACAAATAGAATTAAGTGTTTGGAGCATCAGGGCTCCAACAGAATATGAGGCATGCATCTTTGTGCCCTTCAACCCCACCAGTCAATTCAATCAGAGGGCTTGAAAGCCCAAAAGCACAACAAGGGACTGTGGGAGGATGGTTCAGTTAGGGGCTCTACCACATGGACTGGCTGGCTATGAGAACCAATCAGAGGAGAAGACAGGGCAGAAGGACCGCCCTACCTGTCTAATGGAACACTGAATTTTGGAGGTTATTTTTTTTTTATTCAATTTACTTTATTGACATATTAACAACATTGCCTTTAGCAAACACTGAGCCGGGAATCATTTACAAGATAAATGTAACTTTGTCATATAAGCATAATAACCAGCCTGTATTATTGATGTGTTCATACTTAAGAAAGCCAAATATAATATCTATACTGTACTCAAAACCCCCACCTCCACCCATTATTTGAAGCAGCATTCGTACGCCAAACAAGAAATCATTAGGGGTCTTAGTAAAATGATGACAAGGATGGATAAGTGTATCTAATGAGGGATATTTCTTATAAGTAATTCTCAGTATGCCATAAGGCCAGGGCAGTGTCTAGTGAACCACACTTAGAATCGTAAGTCTGGGCCTTGTTGCTCATCCTGGCTATATGAGACTCTACCTGCAGTGCAAGCAGAATTTCTTTGTACCACTCTACAATTGACGGGTAGAGATGTCCTTCCAGTGTCTCAGGATGACAACTTTCGAGTAGCTGATATTATGGCCATGTACAATTTCTGCTGTTTGGTCATACCAATACAAAATTATTCAGCAAACAGACTTCGGGTGTGAAGAAAACTTCCAAATCTGTGGCCCGTGATAGTGAGGCACAATCGCCTTCCAGAAAGGCTGAATCTTAGCACACCCCACAATACATGATAGATATCGCTCTCCTTGGCCCCACATCTGATACATGAGGGTGTGCTAACCTACCCATTCTGTGAAGTTTCATGGGAGTATAGTACATATTGTACATAATATAAAACTGCATCTATCTTGTCTGATATTTTATGGTTATATAGCCATATGCTGCTTCCATGTGTTCTTATCGCCTGTCAATCCTAATCTGTGTAACCAGTAATAACTAACACCAGACAGAAGGTTATCATCTAGCCTTTGTAATGCACCATAAATTCTAGAGATAGAGGGGGTTGGTCAGCAACTTTGAGTAATATTGATAACTCAACTCTATTTTCTGTCCATGCCTCCTTTTTATAAAAGTGGGCTCTTATTGAATCAGAGACTTGTCGAAACTTGAAGTTGTATCCTTTAATTCTGGGAATTTAATACACGCACACTCATATGATATTAACTTTCCTGAGGCCAAATCTCCCAACTTTAGTCCCTCCAATGGTTCCAAAACCAAGGCGATATCGGCCCGCTGTATTAAGAAATGAATAGTCTGTGTCAAAGTTTGTTCTAACGAATTCTGCCAACTGACCCTGAGGAGTTTCTGGGCCTGCTGCAGAGCTTTTAACAACCATCCAATAGGGTGTCCTTTAGTGGCCTAGGAGAAGTTTGACAGTGGCATATGCAACCATGTTTAACAATATCAAGTGTTTCAGAACTAAGTCTCTTTCAATAAAAATCCAAAGAGGTACTGAACGTAGCGAGGTCAATGGCATGTTTAGTTTAAACCAATGGACTACTTTACTTATATGTGAAGCAATGTGGTACTTAAAAAGGAAGGAGGGTGAGGCCTCCAGACCTTTTGGGCCTGCAAGTTTCTGGCTGGTACCAGTAGTGAAACTACAATTTCAGTATGACACAATACCCAATAACTTTGGGTACCCGAAATTACAATAGAGTCCTGGTACTGGCCTGGTAGCTACATTGCCTGGATTCTTTCAGTGGTGCATATGAAGAAAGTGAGCAAACTTGCAATTTAGCCATTCAAAGCCATAGTGTTGTAACACAATTTAAAGAACTTGAAATCCAAATGGAGAATACATGAATTCAGTCACTGTCATGGCATTATTCAGTCGTGAAAGGTGATTTCGCAGTCACTGTGTGGAATCACTCTCTGGACTTATTAATGAAACGACAATGCCACTGTTCATAAGGTGGTCTCTCAAACCCTATGTTGCAAATTTGGTGAAAAAATCCAAAAATGACTGTTTACGAGCAGTGTTGTGCAGTTTCATGCACCTCACAACTTTGTGAATTTGTAATATTTTCACTCCAGATTTTCAACATTGGCATTTTGCCACACCTCCTTATGAACAGTACAGCTGTCATTTTACATATCCTGGCCAAATGTGTTTTCATACTTGTGCACAGAATAGCACGGCTGCTGTGGGAGATCACTTTTAGGACAGATTAAGAAAAGACAGTGGCACTGTTCATGAGCAGAGGTCCTAAAATGCCTATGTTGAAAATTGTGATGAAGTCCATAAAATCACTGTGTTACAAGCATGCATTGTGCAGTTTCCAAGCACCCTTGTAACTTCGCAAAATTGCAATATTTTCATGCCAGATTTTCAACACTGGTATTTTTTTCACACCTCCTTATGAACAGTATAGCTGTCATTTTCACATCTTGCTCAAAATGTGTTTTCTGAATCTAGTGCACAATGGGTGGTTGCTGTGGAAATCAACTTTGGGAAACATTAACAAAGTCACAGTGCCACTGTTCATGCCGGAGGTCCCAAAATGCCTATGTTGAAAGTGTGGTTAAAAAATCCCAAAAATAATTGGGTTACTGACGGTATTGTACAGTTTCTATGCCTGTTCATGACTTCAATTTTGCATATTTTCACCCAGATTTTCAGCATTGCCATTTTTATGCCTCCTCATGAACAATACAGTTGTCATTTTTCACACCCTGCCCAAAATGTGTTTACATGCCTATGTCGCCAAATGGCATAGTCACTGTGCAAAACCACCTTTCAGCTAACAAACTGATGGTGCCGCTCTTCATGAAGTGAGGTCACAAAAAGCCCATGTTGAAAATTTGGGTGAAAATACCAACAAACGACTATGTCATTAAGGTTTCCAACTGTAACACCCACCCTGTAGAGACTGACAGGCATCAGGGTGTGACTTGGGATCATTGGCTGTAATGCTCACGCTTTTCCACCCCACCCCAACCTGCAGCCAGTCACAGGCATCGAGTGTGCCTTGGAGTCTTTGGCCCTAAAGTACACCCCATTCTCCTATACTGCACCTATCTCAGCTTATTTCTTTATGGAATGGGGTAAGTATAAGGCCCAAAGACCCCAAAGCACACCACAACACTTGTCAGTGTCTACAGAGTAGGGTGAGGTTGAATGGCATAAGCGCTTATAGCTGATGACCCAAAGGCACACCACAACACCTGTCAGTCTCTGCAGGGTGGGATGGGTTGGCGCCAGTTCAATACTTCACTGCCATTCCTATTATGCATCTCTAACTCCTGCACTACCAATGCCAGTGAGACAACATTCGCATTGAGAAATGCTTGTTCTTTTATTGCCCCTGTATTTCTGTGGTCTTGGTTCCCTCCTCACATATAATAAAATCTCTCGTACACTCCTCTCACCCTGTCTCTCTCTGAACAGATTGTAGCTAGTATGGCCACGTCCCAGTACAGCACTCAGTGCACCATGACTCCACTTTGCCCACTAAATCCAGGTTAGCCTCCACCATGATGGCTTCTAGGTCTGGAATTTTCTTCCAGGACTTTGATTTAGCACACATGGCTCTCCACACCTTCTGCCCCCACCTGTTGCCCTGATTCCCCTCCCATTCCTGTCTATGTTGTTTCCTGAAGCCCCCATGACTCACCTCTTCCCTTTTACCTCCACCATTCCTTGTCTTCTTCAATATTCTACCCTCTTTTACCTGAATTACACCCCTGCCCTTTTTCTTCTGCCCAAGAACTCATTGTCCACATGCACTTGTTCATGTCTTGCTGTAAATCAATGGCATTATATTGGGCAACATTGGGGCTAGGATGTTTCTTCTTAAACCCTTCTTTGATATTTGTTGGTCTGCCACATATTCTTCAACAATCTTCTTTCAGCTGATTGCATTGGTCACTATATCTAGTGATGGTTTTCCTGATGGTTGTAGTATCATAATATTGTTTTAGGTCAGCTTTATGGTAATCAGTTTTATAATGCTTTTATCGCTTAGGTTTTACATCATTTTAGTGAGCAGCCGGTTAGCTATTTCAGTTTCTGGGTAAAATTTACAATATACAGTAAATGCATGTAGTAATCATTACACTATCTAGTTATGCATTCCACAGTTACAGATAAGAATATTCATAAATCATTTTGCTTAGAAAATTTGAAAATAGTATCCGCCAACATTGTTTACATTTCACAGGCAATGGTCTCTCTTTCTTCCATTGTTCTACACCCTCATTTTCTTATACTGTAGTTTTGCTATACTGTTTGCCTTCTTACTTCATGAAAGTTCAACATCTTATCACTCTGCCATCGGCATGTTCCCATAAATGTGTCATGTTTCTTGTTTTGTTATGTCTCGTGAGACAGCCTTCACTAGTGGATGTTGAGTGAAGCAGAAATGTAATTTTGTACTAGATACAGTAAGTATTTTCTCTGGTATAGCATCCACACATCCAGGTCATGTCCCCATGCATTATTAACCTCTCCATGTTATCTTTGCTGTTCAGCAAACTGATGGGGTTTGGGCAGGTTCCTGTATAATGTATGAAAGGCAAGACAAGGCAACTTTTATATCTTAGGGCGACAATCCTGGAGGCTCTGGGTGCCTTACAACTAAAAAACATATCACAAATAAACAATCAGGAGTGCAATCAATAAAAGAATAAAAATAATAAAATCAGCAGAGTAGAAGACATAAACATCACAGACGTATCTAAAAGTTCTTCACAGCTCTACATCTGGGAAGCCTGAGCAAAAAGAAAGGTCTACAGGCAGCTTTTAAAAGGAAAGGGCATTACCTACTAATATGTATTTTTAACTTCTGCTTTCAACTAATAGTATGACCTGTGTGTGTTACTATACTAATGAGTGAGCTTAGTTGTTTTTTTTTTTTAATTTTTTTATGTCCTCCATGACCAGGACAAGCTAGGCTCCTTTGGCATCTGTCCATGATGCCTCTCCACTGACAACCACCTCAGCAGGACTTACTATTCTGGCTGTATCCCCCATGGATTATCCTCTGCTGTGGGACTAAGAGGAAGGGGAATCCTTCCCACCCAGAAACGCAGTCCAAATTGCCAGTCAGGATTCTGGTGATGGAACAGGTGAGGGGGCAGCACACAGAGCATCATTTAGGCCTGCCCCACCATCCATTTTCCTCCTGTTTTTCTCCCATGTTCTCCTGAGATGGGGCATGAGTCCATGTGTGCCTGTGAAGGCACACATGTACCATGGGAGTCCTGCAGTTCTCCTTCCTTCCTTCATACCATCCCTGACTCACACTTCCACCAGCCTCCACCTGATGGCAGTATAGTGGAGCAGACAAGCCCTCTCCTGGAAGAGGAGAACCACCCTTGGGTCATTCAATCTTCTCTACCCTGGATGACCCCAGCAACCACTGGCCAGTCCCAATCATGGGTGGCCAGTGTGTGGTGGATAGTAGTGCTACAGCCGAGCAACTGGCCCAGCTTTATGGAGCTTAGATTTGTGGACACTTGTTCAATGAAGAAGAATTGCTAGTTGAAAAATTACATTTTTCCACAGAACATAGTAACATATTAATGTAAATTCGGAATGGATTCTAGACCAATCGTGTCCATCCCATCCCATTTCACAAGCATGGATATAATATGCTTGCAGTGCAAACCTGTTCTTATTATAATTAGTATAGTACATAGCTTGTTTTTGAAAATGCCTGATTTCATTTTAATTAATTTTAAGGTTGTTGGCTCTTTCTTGTTACCTTTTCTCTGGTCTGCCCCAGTGATGTCCCAGCCCTGGTGACCTGTTACCTTTTCCACCACATGTTGCAGCTATGCGCTTATGGATCACCTTCAGGGTATTCCTCCTACATAGCACAATCCAGTGTGGGCCCAGGTGATGGTGGCAGAGTCACAAGAGTACCAGTACCGCTATTCTGTGGTCAACATTTTCCTCTCCCACTCCACCTAGGATTTTGGGAGGGACCAAGATACTCTGCACCCAATGCCATGCTGAAACAGAGACCCCAAATTCTCCCTTTCCCCACAGGAAGGTGTCAGTTTGAGTCTGTTCTTACATCACCAGGGGCAGACATGCATCAAGCTGATCTGCCTTGCTTCCTTGGAGGTTGAGAGCATCTATGCAAAATGGCACTGACAGCTATTAAGTCTCGCTTTGTCAGTCCAAACTTGTGGAATAAACCCATGGGGCAGAGCAGCAAGGTAAGTTGCTCCCTGGCCACTGCACTATAGAATCATTAAAATATTTATATATTTTGTTTTGCAAAAAATGCATTAAGGCAATATTTGGGGTCAGGCTACAGTAGGAAATGTGGCATTAGGGTTTCCAACCCTAAACACTGTCCTCACTTCTAAAACAAATCAGAGTGCAGTCTTCCTTGAGCTGTCAGTCCTAAAACACACCCCATTAGGTGAGTATGTTTCTAAAGTGTATACAATTGGAGTTAGCTTTAGGGTTGACAATTCCAGGAAGACTGCACCCCTGATTTGCTTCATGGGTAGGGTGGGGTTTTAGGTTGGAAATCCTAAAGCCACATTTCCTACTTTTCTGATTGTAGCCTAAACCCTAAATGTTGCATTCATGCAGTTGTTTGCAAAGAAGTTTACTTTTTGCGATAGTATAATTGTATCCTCATTTGCCTGTAATGTATGGCCCTCTGGGCCCAGCACTCCCATCCCTCCTTAGATTCATGCATTAAAACAGAAACAAAATTGTCAGCATAGCCTTCTTATCACCCACCTCATGAACCCAGTAACGAAAATTTTGAAATCCCTGCCAAATGTGATTCTGCACCACTGCAATACCATTATGCTTTTCTGGTGAGAAAACACAGTTTGGCCAGGGTATGGTAAATCACAGCTGTCACATTCATGAGGTGGTGTACAAAATGGTGATGTTAAAATGTGGGGTCAAACATTTAAAATCGGCAAAGTTATGAGTGAACGTAATAAAATTTAGCGATATAGATAACTTTGTTATTTTACATATTTTTTGCCCAAATGTTCAACATAGCTTTCTTATGACCCAACCTCATGAACAAGGGTGCTGATTTGCTTAATTCCACCACCATTGTTTATAAGGTGGGGTCTCAAAAGGCCATGTTGAAAATTTGATAAAAATATGCAAAATGGTAAAGCCATGCACCAGAGTTAAAACTCCACTGAAATAAATTGAACCACGCTGCGTATTTTACTTTCTCATATAGCAGTCAGCATTTCCAGCAGCAAGACGTGTCTTCAGTCAAAGAGTGAATCTTCATGCTGGGACCTGTTCCTGCTGATGCTCATGCCTGGAATCGTAGCTTCAATTTTTGACATAAATGCAGAACTTTGCAGCCATTTCAGGTTATGACTAAGTTTGTGCTATTCTGTGTTGCCAGCTGTATCAGAAAATATGTTTTATTCACACATTACCAAAATGTGTAACTCATTCATGAAGGAGTTTCCTTGGCTCTCGCTACTGCAGTGAGTGAATGCGGGTGCTGAGATTTCTAACGGTCCACCAATATGTGAATTTAATAATTTTAAAAATCAACACTTCTGGATAAATTTTAAAGGCACATTTGCATTTTACATTGGGACATTGTACTCCACGGACCTTTACTTGCAGCCATTAAAATATATCCCTAATCCTGACAGTGTCTCTTTAAACAACGATATTTGTATTGATTTGAAATGCAAGGTAAACATTTTTTCCTATAAAAATGTGTGAAACAGTTTTCATTATGTTTTATGTTTTAGCTACTCCCCAGTTACCAGAATAAGGATTATTTTTGTATTCACAGTTAAAATGGAAGCATATTTCAATGAAAGGTCTAATTTTATCTTTTAAATACTTTCTTATTTTCATTCATTTTACATTATGTATTTAAATGCCCTTTATATGGGTAATAAGACTTCAGGGTGTGCATTATGTTGAAATACCTGCACTTCTCAGATGCATTTGATGGCACTTGGCTGGGCCTCGTCCTAACAATGCTCCTGAACTGTGTGATTATTTCACTGATAATGCACACCCTGCATGTCTTATTACTTCTACAATGCATGGTCATCCTGGTATTTAGCCATATCACAAATTATATTAGCAGTCATCTTTTAATCTCCTCAGTAATTAAACTCAGTACTGCCTGTGTTCCTCTCACTTCATCACTTAAACAAAGCCTTATCCATATGCTTTGTCCTTAATTCAATTACTTTTTTTTACTTTTAATTGTTAAAAGAGCCAAATCTACATACAGACTGTTATATGGGTCACCCTAAATAAACCAACAGCTGCTCATCGTAATATCCCATTATACATCCATCCCAAAATGCATCCATTTTTCAAACAGTAGGCATATTTTTTTCTTAAACAGCCAAGATACTTTACATGGTAATATTATACATATAGATACACAGTACCAATCATCTGCCTACTATACCAGACAAAACATTGCACTTCTCTTGACAGAGTCAACATCAGACACAGAGCAGGTGTCATTTATCAATCCCACTGATGCAGATGGTAGCGTGCTGCCCACAACATTTCTTGGCAATCTCCGGTTAGAGGTGGCCAAAGCATGGTAAACAGTGTGGCACCTGAGTGCAGCTAATTATGTGATGACAGTTTCCCTTCCCTGTATGTCGAATAGGGCAGGGCCGACATAGTTTAACATAATTTAAAAAAAGGTGGACACCTAATTGCCTTGCCTGCATCCAATTGCAATGCTCGTAGTTTGGCAAATACTAACCCATCTCACCTTCTCTCGCTCTCTCTCTCTCTCTTGCTCTCTGTATAAACTCAGTCTTTCTTTCTTTCTTACCAGAGAAACCACAAAACTGGAGGAAAAGAACATTTATGAGGGAGAAACTACTGTCTCTCATTCTTCATCTCTCTCACTCACAGTCTCAGTCACTTAGGACATTAATGAAAACTACATCCGATTCCTTACTGATAGAATTATTATACAAAAGGACTGGTAAAAGAAAACATTTCCAACTTACATTGTATCAAATACACTCATGGGGTGGGTAGACAGCCACAAAACTACAACTGGAGAGCACAGGCAGGGAAGAACTACAACTATGGAATCCACATTAGGTCAAAATTCCTAAAGCAAAGCAGTAACTTAAAGTCTAGTCCCAGCAGGTGGCAGGACTATTTTATGCAAACAAACACATCCTAATTTTAACTTTGAATTATTGAAAATGCTAATTTTAATAAAGAAACCTCCTTTACAAATAAAACCCATTTTACACTGGGTGTGCACTGTGCTGTAATAACTGCACGCCCATAGGACTAAAAGCACTAGGTCTGCAGCGTCATTCCTCACTATGCCCCTGGGTGTGCAGTTATCTCAGCACAATGCACACCCCTGTCATATCTTATTCCTTGCTTATCATTTTCCCTCAAATCACATGATGTATATTGTTTATCTCTTTGGCACATGGTTCTGTTTGTGTGTTGCTACTTCTAGTATGTCTGAGGAATAAATTTTGTCATCGAGTAATATGAAAATAAAGTCGTTAATTATTTACTGAAAATTACCATGCTTGAATATGCCATCATAGGTGCGATTTTTGATACATCATAAAATAATTTTTAACACTATTTCACAGCAGAAAACAGTATCAAAAGAATAACATGAATTTTATTATTAGCTGCAGTTTACAGACTTTTGTTTATTGCATTTTCTTTAGCAATGTGTTTAATGAAAAGGATTAGCAAGCTGAAGTTTATGTGCTGTGGCATGCAACACCAAACACATGAAAAATACGTTAAATTTAGAATGCAATAAGCAAAGATGTTGATTGAGTGCCTTGAAACATAATACATTGTGTTGCTATGGGGAATAAGCGTGGCGTAAGAGTTTCTATTCCAAAGAGCATGGTTGCATACAGCAATGTAAAGGGCTTCTTAAAGGACACTGTCCATCACCTTGGCCTGAACTTGTTACTGATTTACCACAACAACAACAACAACAAAAGCAACAACAACAAAACATTTTATGATTGCTTCGCTTCTGTCAAAATAGCTGGTTTAACTGGTTGCTTTGAACCTTAATCACTTATTTTGTTGTTTGTTTTCATTGGTAATCAGGTAAGGCCAGCTAGGCACAAGTTCCTTGTTTTCAGGGTGACCTGAGGGCCACAGGGAGGTTAAGTGACTTGCTCAGAGTCACACAGTATGCAAGCGGAGATTGTGGGAATCAAGCCCGGTCTGCTGGATGTACCAAGCTCATTCACAGCTCATTCTCTAACTCTAGGTTATACTGCCAGCACCATAGATGTGAAAAATTGTCTGTGCACTATATTAATTGTCAATACACAAAACCTGTTTGTTCACAGCCCTTGATTTACCCAGACTGGATGGACCTATGTGTCTTTTCCTGCTGACTCATTCTACAGTGTATATCTGTGTATCTACAGTGTATGCAAGGACAGTAATGGTACCATGAGAGTTTCATGTCAGGAAGCCTGTGTTGCATCACTGCTTACACTTACTGTTTCTACATTTAAAACTCTGTTTCCACATATTTACTATTCTAACACCACTTCGCCATGGATCACCACTCCAATGAAAATCTGACAAAAGAAAACTGAGAGGTCTTGTCTGGAATCTGGATTCAGACCCACAATCTCCCTGTTTATGAGGCTGTAGACCTTTCCACTATGCCAAAAGGCTGTCACAGCAATAAAGCTCAGCTCTTTAGCTGTAGAGGATAAAGGCTTTCAGAGAGGGAAACCACTCATGACAGGTCAATTTCCCTGACCTTAAGAGGACAAACATGACATGGCAGTTCCTGATAGGACAATTTCCTGACAGGAAAATCTCATTCCAGACAGACGAATTTCCTGACAGGAAAATGTTGTGTTATGTTTACTATCCTACCACAGTATGTACAATCACTGCACACTTCCTGAATCTTGGGTACACCCTCACACAGACTAACCACTCATGATGCATGTGGGAGGAGGCTACTGTATCATGAGTGGCAGTACAGTGTGTTGATATTCCTAAAGAACACAAAGATGAGATCAAGAATTTGAAATTAAATACATTGTTGATATAATTACATCAAGAGCTACATTTTCACTTATTTTTGTTTTCCAATTGTTTAACCAGGTGAGACACACTAAGCTGTAAGCTTTTTACAGGTGCAACCTGGGAGCACAAGGAAGTTAAGTGACTTGTTCAGGGTCACACAGTACATGTAAGTGAGGGTTGTGAGATTCAAACCCAGGTCTCCAGATTTGCAGCTCAGAGCCTTAAACCACTGTGCTATACTGCCTCCTACTTATTAAGAAAGATATTTAAAAAAACAGCCATGGCAGCATATTCTACAGAAAATGCAAGAAAACTGATTTATGGTGTTTAAAGTAAAGAAGTTTCACTTTCAAAATTTGAGCTTCTGGGATCACACTGGTGCTTACTAGTCTAATTTTGGATTTTACTGGGATTCTTCTCTAGGGTTACCACCTGTCCTGATTTTCGTAGGACAGTCCTGATTTAGGCAGCTGTGTCCTGCAAAAACATGAAAAATACTAAATGTCCTGATTTTATAGTAGAAAATATATTTTCTGACTTTTCACTAAATGTTCTAGAAAACCACAATACCTTAACTAAAATACCATACAATGATAAGAAACCATAGAAGCAACTAAGAAACTACAATTTTTAGCTTCAATTCTGATTATACAGAGAAAACAAGTCTGTTGCATTGGTCGAGGTTACGTACTGTCCTCATGAAAAATCATGTTTCAGTAAGAAATGTCCCACTTTGGGCTTCTTAAAAGGTGGTAACCTATTCTTCTTTCATACTTTTAGTATGTGTTTTAAATATTTAGAATAAAAGAAGGCTAAATGTAGAGTAAATTAAATAAAATGAAAACAGTTCAGAAATACAGGTTCTGTAGACTCAGTGATATAGTAACAAATGTCAAATTCTATGAAATGCTTTGGTTTAACTGGTGTATGGAAAGTCTAAATTGTGGAATGTTACCTGGTTTTCTAGTAAAAATGCAAATCAGTAGACTTGCAGATGAGACATCACAAAATGTGTGTTTTAACCTACAGTGGTAGCACAAGATAAGTCTATGCATATCTAAATATTTCACAGGAAATCTCTATTCATTTCAAGGATTTCCTGGGATATCGCTGGATATATCTTAATGTTTTCTGGTCCATAACTCTGGCTACCACTGAAAAACAAACTCTATCCAATAGGGCTGTGAAGAGACCAAAGTTATTTTGTTGTTGGTGCCATATGGTGCTGTTTAGTTGCAATCATAAAAACTGGCATGCTGCTAATTCAGTCCTCTTGAATTTATTTAGTCAGAGTATATGCTGCTGTGTAGTGTGTGTGTGTGTGTGTGTGTGGAGCATGCAATCAACCTTGCCCATGAATGAGATAGCTAACACAGCTGCACTGTCTGTAATCTGACACTGTAGTCTGATGTTCAGAGTTTCAGCACATTCCAGAACAACATATAATGAGTTAACCCCTAGGTTGCTGAAAGAAATATAATAAATTTATTAGACTGAGCTGGACAAATGATAGAAACAGCAGTTTAAAAGTTATTTTTTTAATGTCCTAAGAAGTTCTGAGGTACAATACAGTAGCATCACTCCTCCTTCAGATGCCTTTAACATAGAGCAAATAGCAAAAATCAGAGGTGGAGTGCACTATTTTGCAGCTGTGGAGGAATACTTCAAAGTCCAAAATGGAATTCCACGATCAGCCATTTTAGAGCTACAATCTGATCTCAATAGGGCTGTAGGCTCCGCCCACAGCCCTAAAAACAGTGGAGAAACAGTATGCAGATTAGAGTGCTGACCATGTCTCTGTAATTGTTTGTATTCAGAGCATTTCATTTTGGGTTATGTTCATGAAGGAAACAGAATATGATCCCATCCATCAGCCTTAATAAATGTTATACAACTGTTCTACAGAGAGACAGACAGACAGAGAAAATGATTATGAGCAATTGCTGGTCCAGTAGAAGTGATTGTGATTCTGAAGATGCTGGCCTGTTTCTTTTGTTTCAAAAAGCAAATTAAACTTCAACAGCCTTCATAACTGAATTTTAAGAAAATGCATTTCATGTCTCATAAAGGTCAAATGTTATGCAGAATGTGTCCTCTGTCAACACTATAATAAGCTTACATCTATCCCACACTCTGCCTATCAGTTCAGTGTAATCCTTTGCATCATCCATCCTTCTTAGCTTATTTGTTTAGACAAATATGCCAAAATGTGTGAGACAGATATTTTAATGTAAAGATTGAAATAAGAGTATATCTCATGGGAGGCAGTATAGGCGCAGTGGTTTAAGGCTCTGAGCTGCAAATCTGGGAACGTTCAGCAGACCAGACCTGGGTTTGAATCCCACAGCTTCCACTTGCATACTCTGTGACCTAAGCAAGTCACTTAACTTCCTGTGCTCCCAGGTCACTCCTGTAAAAAGCTTTCAGCTTAGTGTGCTACTCCTGGTTAAATTAAATAAAATATGGTGGCTTTTCATTCTATTTAACTGGTATGTGATTCAGTGAAACACTACATATTGTGCTTGTACTGTGCCATGTAAAATAAAGTGAAGATAACATCAGTTATGCAGTCATTATCTCAAAATGTTGTTGCCATGCTATAAATATGCCAACATAAACATTATACAAGATTAAATAAAATAAGACATATATAAAGCAATGACTGGAAACTGAGCATCAAACTGGTGACATAATTCTAAAAGCATTACCACACAGCATGAGGGCTGCTGATGTCATATGATAATCGAGCCAGATTTTAGAAGTGTTTAGGTCACTGCAAGGCACTTTTGTCAGTGAGTTTGACGCAAGTGGTAACTTGCATCAAACACTGCAGCAAGTGTGATTTTGTAAGCTGCCTGGCACAGAAGCTCTGCTGCAAGTCCCTCATGCCAAATGCAGGGCATTAAATCAGTCCCTCTAACTTTGCTTCCATGGAGGGACAATTTCACAGAGCTTGCATCAAATCTTTGGTGCAAGCTGCCGTAAGGAAATTGTCACAGCTGCAACAGGCCTTGTAAAATTGAGCTGCGTTGCGTCCAGGGGCTTTGGCGCAGCTGTGCCAAAAATGGAAGTTGATGCAGAACTTGACTCAAGCCCCTGCATCAACCTTGAAAAATCAGGCTGTGAGATCTACAAACAGTGTACTGCAGTTAGGTGGGAGATCAACTGAGGTGGTCTGGAACTGGAACACTATGTCCCTTCTAAAACATGGATCGGCACATCAGGGGTGGAGAAGGGATGATGGGGCAGATAGGTGCTCACAGAAATATATTATTTAAGCAATAAGGCATGACAAGGTGTGTGTTATCGTGTAATAACATCACTTCTAGGGTGGATTGAAGCACAGGCAAAGCAGGTGCTTCCCACCACCACAGGAGTGAAGCATACATGATAACACACACCTTGGAGTGCCTTTGTTGCAGTTATACAATGGCTCAATGTTATACAAAACAAAAATTAAAAAAAATGTTTTAATAGATTTTCAGTGAGGCAGTATATCTTTGTTTCAGAAAAACAAAAAAGGCTCAGGCTCCATAAAATCAACACAGTGATGTTACTGTGTAATATCCTCACTATCTCAGGCACACACTAACCAATCAGAGTCCAGGAAATGTTCTTGCCATTGTATAATGACTCTAGCACCATGCAAGTAGCAGACAATAACACAAAATGTAATCCTATGTAATTCTAATGATCAAAACCATTTTAAAAATTTAATTATTTTTAAACATTTTTTGCATTTGGGTTTTATTTCAGATGATTTAACAAGTATCTAGCACAGTTTCATCCACAAACACTTTCAGATTATACCTTCAGTTCCATTATGAACATTTCACATCTCTCTGAATACTTTCCCATAAGTATAATATTGATCCGCATCCTTCAGTCAGAAGATTTACAGGAAAGCATTTAACAGTGAAGCATGCAGTTGGCACAGTTTAGCCAGATATCACATCATACAAAATTGCATCAGATTTGATTCCAATAAATTGAAGGCCTAATTCTTGAGCACTTTCACTAATGAAGCAATGCTGTTGGGTGCGGTAAGAAAGGTGACCGCTGAATGCAGCTCACTGCTAATGAGATCTAAACAACTAAAATAGCGTGATGAAATGTACAGAGCCATGCTAATTAGAGAATCAGAGAGTCCAGAGAGATGGCCTCCCATTGATTACAGGAAGACTTCCCTTAATGAGTTCATATAACTAAAGCCACTTGAAAGAAAAGTAACAGATCTGGGGCCCCATTTCCAAAGCATTTGTATGTCTTTAATATCTTGTTATGCCACACTAGTATGATAGTGACTTGTAGACTTTCCTAATTAGACTGGTCAATGCCTTCAGACCAACCTTATTAAGACAGTCAGGTGCTTCTGCACTTGGAGGTGAACAGAAAGATGATCAGAAGTAGTGCAATGATTTAATCAGTCATATTGAACACTGTTTTGCAAGGTTGTGGGTATAAGATATTGTCAGAATAGGTGATGAAATCTGTTCTGAATACAATTATGTCTGAATATTTGTGTTTATACATTATGTTCACAATGTCTGTAACTTATATTCTTTTGTACATTTCTTGTATTTGACTCCCCCTACCCCCTAGGTCACACCTGAAATGAGCCTCTGTTCAGTGTGCCTTTTCTGGCTACCCCAAACAATTTTAAATACATATAATTCATAATCAGCTATTTTTATAAAAGGTAAAATACGTTCTCCATTCTAACACTGTGCGTAATATGAGTATTGCATTATATTAGGTGGTGGTGCAATTAAAGATGCTGCAGTTTTATATTTCTGGGCAGTTAATTTGTCGCGCAAAGTTTTGCCATTTCACAATACGTTTTCCTGGTGAAATAGCACTTTTTCAGGTGATGTCAGGCAAAGTCATGGTGAAGTTGCAACTTCATGGTAAATCTGCATAACTTTGCATGAAAAAGTGCCACTCTGTGTGCTGAAAAACTTGCAAAGTCGGCACTCTGCAACTTTGGCAGAATTTATGAATTAATTCATGGCGCGAAGTTTGCCAGGTTCACATTATGTGTAGTTGATGTACATACTTACATATTGCTTGGGGTTGTTTTAAATGAAATGTGCTGGGTTATATATATATATATTTTTTTATTAAAAAGTGCTGGAGTCCAGGAGTGAGGTTTTATAGGTTTTGCACTCCACAAGCCCTCTGGAAGTGCCACAAGCTCTACTATGCTGTAAGTTTGGAGTTTACATCAGCTACAGTAGCCAGTAGCCACAGTTTCAGTGCTTCAGCACCTGCAGACATATTTTGAACACATCTATCATCAATGCCCACGCTGGTGACTTGCAGAAACCGTTTCTATGCAAGTGCAGATTCACATTATGTATGCTACCCACTGTTTGTTCTAACCACATTACTTATGTTTGTTCTGATTGTATCATGTTCCACTGTAACCCCTAACCCCAGGGCACATCTGGAATCGAGTCGGTACTCTGCTCAGCATACCTTCCTGGTAAATCTCTAAATAAATAAATAAATAAAGTGCCCATGATTTGGGGAAGTATGGTGCAAACAATGGCAATTTTAAAAACACTAGTTGCAAGTTGGAATCCAAGCTTTCAGATCCAAATCATGATATTAAACTTCAAATCACCTAAACCCAGCCAGTGATGATGTGCACTGCTTTCACATCAGAAGTTCTGAAACAGTTGCCATCAGCACACCATATGCAGCTAAATTTAAAAGTTGGCTGTTACAATTCACAGCTGCTGTATACAAAAATACTAGGCCATTCAAAATGCATACTACTGCATCTATTCACAGATCAGTAAAGTTAAGGTTATTTTTGAAAAGTAATAGTTACATATTACTACTTAGTGGCTCAGAAAAGCAATCAGTTAAATTGCATGAATTACTCTGCCTACAAATTTATTTATGAATTATTGTTTTTGATGTACTTTTTCAACAAAAGGGTTATATCACTCAATGTTTGTGCTGCCATTTGGTTTGGAAGCCAATAGTTTCCACTACATGCAGTATGGAAGGGCTTTGGTTGTGTCATGTTTAGTTGAAGAATGGGTGCAGTGTGCACTTGGTTGCCATAGATAGCAAGTGCACTACCCTGGCCCTATGGGCTTGAATCAGGTTGAGTGGCCTGGTGATAACTCCTGTGGGATTTATTACTCAATGATGTTATGGTTACAGTAAGTTGCACAGTGTCTTTACCCAGTAAAGCTGTGTAAGCGGCTAGATCATACACTAGTATTACCCCTTGGGAAAGAGTCCCAAACCCACTATAGCCCTGGTGGCACAATCCACACAGTTCCCACATGGAATTAACAGTTAACCCAAAATGCAATAATTTCTCACTTCCCAAATAATATGCTTGCATCCCAAATAGCATGTTCAGGGCACAAGTATACACAAATAATCAGGAATGAGGTCCTAATGGAAGGAAAGGCAAGGGTTCAGCATAACATATAAACAATGCCCTCAACAGTGTTTATCTCAGTTTTAGGTCACACATGGAAACAAGCCTTGGCTCTGTGTGCCTTTCCTGATTAGCAGTTTTAGGAATAAATAAATACAGCTTGTAGCAACAACCAACAGAGTGCTCCTGCCCAGCTGTACTGTTGGCTTTACCCATGCCTTAACAACAGAAAGAGTGTAACTGCTCTAGTCATAGGGAACTCTCAGGAAAGTTTGGGTGCCCCAGTGCTGAAATGTTACAGGCCCACTGACAGACACACTGCAGGTGGCTAGCAAGCATTGGTGCACCTAAACTGCAAGTGAACTTATGGTTACCAACAGCAGCAACTTCCTGCTGGTCTCCGCAGTCCTGACTAGTTTTACTATCACTAGTTCTGTATACTTGGTCTTACCTGTGATACCGCAGCTGTCCCATTGAGCACCCTGCCAATGAGTTGGGCTCTGACTCAGTTGGTCCCCTCTTGGGGTAGTTGTGTGGATGGGCTGGGGGCCTCGCCAACTGCAGTCTGATTCCTGGTAATGCCCACTGCAGGCTGGGATGACTGAAAAAGGGTTCTCGGCCTGCTGGTGCAGTGGCTGCTCAGACCCCTGAAGCCTAACTTGAATAATGTCTCCTTCTCCTTTGCCAATTTTCTCCGGCTGTCATGCTCATCTGCAAAGAAACTCCTCACAGACTTGTGCCTATAGCTGCAGGTTTACCAGTGTGGGAGCACGTGCTCTGCATGTGTCAGTCTCCTCCTTAGTGAATGCAAAGCACACTTTTTCTCTGAGTATCTGTGTGCGTAGTATGGATTTGCACTAGGATGCTAGGTCTGACTCTTAGATAGACTGTGATACACAGATTAAACTGGAAGTTCCTGGTAGTATAACAGAGCAGACAGTCCTCCAAATGGATAAGTCCTTGTCAGTCACAGAGGAGGTCTCTCTATTGACTTAGACATATGAACATACAAAATGTCAGCAGAAATGGCCCAAAGGTCTATCAAGTCTGCCTGAGTGTGCAGCTCATAGTATACTTTTGCTGCAGCTGCTCCTGCACCTCAGTCCCCACTCTTGATCATCTCTACCCACAACCACCACCCTCATTAGCCTCAATTCCATACTGACCTTTCCTTGGACCTATCCCATCCTCTTTAAAACTGCCCACAGTCTTCATGTGATCACCTCCTCCAGAAATTCATTCCACCCTGCCACCACCCTTTGTGTAAAATAGTGTCTCCTCAGTTCCACCTGAATCTTCCCTCCTCAGATATCAGACTGTGTTCCCATACAACCTCCCTCCCTTTAAGCTGAACATGCCTCCATGCTGACCCCATTTATACCTTTTTAAGATTATTTATTTTAAAACTTTGGTAACCGGAAAGGCACATTGATTCAGGGCTCATTTCCAGGTGCAACCCAGGGAATTTGGGTAAAATTGTAATTTTTATTTATTTTAGTCTTTGGTAAGTGGATTAGGCCAACTAGGCACAAGTGCCTGTTTTTAGGAGTGACCCAGAGCACTGGGAGGTTAAGCGACTTGATCAGAGTCGCACAGTAAGTAAGTAGAGGTTGTGGGAATCAAACCCAGGCATGCAGAATGTACCACGCTCATTCACAACCGTCACTCTAACCTCTAGACTATACTGCCAGCCCCATTTATAGAAATTGGAACATATACAAATGAGGCAGTATAGCGCAGTGGTTTAAGGCTCTGAGCTGCAAGCCTGAGACCTGGGTTTGAATCCCACAGCCCCACTTGCATAATGTGTGACCCTGAGCAAGTCACTTAACTCCTTGTGCTCCCAGTGCACCTGTAAACAAGCTTTCAGCTTAGTGTGTCTCTCCTGGTAAAACAAAGGTAACAAAAAATGTGACATGAGAATAGGTAAAACATAATAAACCAGTTTCAGATCTCACAGTGCAGTTATAAAACACACTAGAATATTAACATTTGTGTTGGCATAAAAATAACAAACCTGAGTGTAAATGAGACAGAACAACTACATATAGGGAGTAGTGGGGTAGGGCAGGTGGCAAGGAGCTGTGGGAGGTGTCTGAGCAGGCATTTGAATGCTGGGAGCAAGGAGGCAAAGGAGAAGGGGAGAACTGGGCCTGGTGGGGAAGGGAAGGGAAAGGGAGTCGGATTGAGGTCATGGGACCAGGAGACGCCTGGGGTGAAATGGTGCCAGAACAGGGTATCATCTGTCTTGTCCCTATACCAAGGGCTCTGTAATAAGTGGGCAGGAGCTGAGGTCTTTCTCAACAAACCATCCTACTAGGGTGGTGTTGTAATGCCAGATCTATTAAGAACAAGACAGCTATTATAGTTGATCTTGCTGGAACAACAGATCTGTCATGCAGCATCACCAAGACCTGGTTGAATGAAAATGCAGGTCCCGTATTGGCTTCTGCTGTTCCTGCCAGGTTTTCATTGGTACACCGCCTGAGGTTGTATCATAGGGTGGGGTGTAGCCATTATATTTAAAACAGAACTGGGCCTTGATGTGCCAGTGGGGCCCACCAGATCCTTCGAGTGTATCCTGGCAGAGGGTGTAGGTTGCTGAATACCTCATCTACCATCCATCAGGTGATGGTGGAGAATTCCTGCAGGAGATAGCAGACATCATCATCAACATGGCTGAGGTCCCCAGATGGATAGTTCTGGGGATTTCAATGCCTGGACTGATGATAGACTTTCACAGTTTGGTCAAAATCTCCTCCCACTAACAATGCTGGGCCTCACACAGGTGGTTAAACCGCACCATATAGGGGTCACTTATTGGATCTGGTGTTCCTCCTGGGATGGAAATCACTGATTTGGGGTGGAACCAGTCAGTTGGTCTGACCATCACACCATAAGGTTTGGTTTCAGGACTCCCCAATGGGCCCTGCCCTGCCGAGATGGTCCAGTACCGCCTCCTTAAAGGGAGTTACCCCAGATGGTCTGTTGGCAGTGCTGGACCTATCAGGATTCTTGGGTGAATGCATGAGTCCAGGGATCTTGTACTGGCCTATACTAGGGCAGTGGGAGATGCCCTGACATGATTGCTCCTGTTCATGTTTGACTTCACTCTTCACCAAGGACCCCTGGTTCGATGGGTTCCTTGAAGGAGTTGAGGCGAGTTGGCTGAAGGATGGAGAGATCATGGCGGAGGTCTGGTCTGGATGCTGACAAACTTAGATTGATGGAACATTATAAGGGCTAACAATCAAAATCACCGTAACACGGCAGAATTCCTGTCCAGGGAGAATTCTGCTCGCAGAATCAACCAGCTCAGCTCTTCCAGACTGTTGACAGATTGTACAGTCTAATCTGTCTCAACCTGGAGGAGCCTTTTCTCAGGCTAAATGTGAGGAGTTTGCTCAATTCTTTGCAGATAAGGTTGCCAACATCAGGTCTGGCATTGGCCTGGCTCCTATGAGGGTTTGCAGAGGTTGGTGGGAGGTCGTGAGCACTCAGTCTATCTGGACAGACTTTAGCCGCCAGAATTCATAGACATTGTAAAGATTGTGCAGACTCTGCACCCAACCAGTTGTAGTTTGGGTCCAGGCCCTAGACCATGGGTTGTGTAGATTTTATCTGCCCAATCCTAACTGAAATTGTCTGGAGTTCCTTGGATAGTGGGGTCTTTACTGATCCCCTCATGGAGGTGGTCATACAACCACTCCTTAAAAAACCTTACTTGGATTCAGACTGTCCAGCTAACTACTGGCCTGTCTCTAACTTGCCTTTGTGGGTAAGGTTATTGAGAAGGTAATTATGTTGCAACTGGATGACCACCTTGTGACCCACAATGTCTATGATGCTCTCCAGTCTGGATTTAGGAAGAGACACAACACCAAGACCGCACTTGTCTGAGTATTGAAATAGCGAGTGATCAAAAGACTCATACCATCTTGGTCCTTCTTGATCTCTCTGCAGCATTTGACACTGTAGACCATGTTGTACTGTTGAAGTGCTTGCCACTTCTTTGTGGGCTGTTGGGTACAGTCCTTGAATGGTTTTAATCCTTTCTCATGGACAGATCTCAGAGGGTGATCACTGGAATTTATTCTCTGACGCCTTCCCTGTCCGTAGGGGTGCCACAGGGCTCCATGCTGGCATCCATGCTGTTCGTAGTGTATATGCTGCCATTGGGAGATATCATCAGGTGATACAGTGTGAGTTTTCACTGCTTTGCAGATGATACTCAACTGTATATGTCCTTTTATCCAGACATGTTGATGTAGTCTCTGTGCTAAACAACTGTCTCACCGAGATCAAGGACTGGATGAGCAGCAGCTGGCTAAGACTGAATCTGGACAAGACCAAAGTGTTGGTAGTGGACCCAGGTCATACAGTGGTGGGTTTGGGGCTGGACAGACGCCAGACTTATGGCTTGATGGTGTTGAGCTCTACCTCAGACTGGGTGCATAACCTGGGCATTATTTTTGATGACGGCTTGACTCTGAAATCTCAGGTGTTGGCCATGGTTAAATCCTCATTTTACCATCTGAGGAATATCGCCCAGGTGAAACACCTATTCCTCTGGATGGCCTTCCAACGTTTGTCCATGCCTTTGTCACCACCCGCCTTAACTACTGCAATGCCTCTACCTAGGGCTTCCTGGGGTTGATGTTCACTGCCTGCAGCTAGTGCAGAAAGCTGTGGCCAGGCTTCTGACTGGTACATCAAAGGCCAATCATAGTACCCTGTGCTGAGCGAACTGCATTGGCTGCCTGTTCAGTGGCAGATCACCATTAAGGTTGGCTTGCTAACCTTTAAAGCCCTACATGAACAGGAACCTGGCTACCTGCAAGATCTCCTGAATCTCTACTGCCCCTCCATCCTCTTTGATCCACCAATGAGGGATTGCTAGAGATTCTCATTTGTCTAAAACATCTGGTGCTCACGCTTTTTCTTTTGCAGCTACCATGTGGAAATCTCTGCCTCATCAGTTAAGAGAATGCCTGACCATTGATAGATTCAAAATTGAGCTGAAAACATACTTGTTTAATCTAGCCTTCCCAGACGAATTTTAATTTATTGATATATGTATTGTTTTAGTGTAACTTTTATAGTGTATATTGTATTTTGATTTGTGCAGCCTTTGATTCTGGAAAGGCGCTATATACATAAAGATTTGATTGATTGATGGTGGCTTGCTGGTAGGTAGATGAATAGACGGAAGGAGAAAGCAGACTGACCACATGAAGAATGAGGGTGGGGAGGAGAAAGACTGGGACACCCTGGAATAGAGTGGGTAGTTGGAGGGACTGACTGGGAATATGAGGGAGGAGAGATAGGAGGAGAAGTCCAAATCAGAATTTTGCAATAAAGGCTAGGGAGGGCCTGATGCTGGTAGGAGAAGGGAGTGATAGATAGAGAAGAGTAGAGGGAGCAATGGTGAGTACAGAATGGGGGTTGCAGCAAAGTGACAGAAGGCATTAAGGAGGGTGTCTAGTTTGGTGAGGGAAGAGGCAGGAGCAGTGCCATAGATCATGTCCCCATAATCGAGCATGGGAGGACTGTTTAGTTACCAGCTCATGACACACAGAAGGAAGAGCCATTCTTTCTTATGGTATATTACTCCAAGTTTTGGGCAGAGTTTGGAGTCCAAGGTGTTTATGTGGGTTGAGAAATCGTGCTTGTCATCTAGCAGACCCCAAGGTATTTAAAGGCAGAGACAACTTCAGGGCAACCATCTGGAGCGGAGAAAAAACAGGGACAAGAGAGTTGAGAGTTTTGTCTTGATCCAAATGTCTTTGTATTTACACTTAGTTGGTTTGCCTAGAATTAATTTAGTACATTGTTAAATCATGGTGGAGAGGGGTCTCCATTTCTGGGGTTGAGGGACCAGAGGTGTAGATGACTGTATCATCAGCGTACTATATGGATTTGCATGTCAGCAAACTGAAGGAAGTCATTGGTGAATAGGGAGAACAGGATGGGGCTCAGGATGGAGCCCAGGGGAACCCTGGCAAGGATTAGGGAGGAGATTATAATGGAGCCTCTTAACTGACTGCTTATGAGCTAAGAGCTGAACAGTTCACTGTTGGTGCTGCTAGACCAACTGCAAGCAGTTTGCTTAGCAGAAGTGAGTGGGACACTGAGTCAAATGCCTTCACCAGGTCGATGAAGACAGCAGCAGTGATGTGACCCAGATCCATGCCTGAGAGAATGGAGTCTGTGACCTGCAGTAAGGAAGACGTAGTAGAGTGGTTCCTCCTAAAACCAACTTGGACCATGGAGAGAGTGTTGGTGACAGTAAGAAATCAGCAACTCTAGTGTAGCCTAGGGACTCCTGGAGTTTGGCTAGGAAGGGAGGAGGAGATGGGGGGTAGTTCCCATGGCAGGAAGGGTCACCACCTTCTCTAACATATCCCCCCTCCTTCTGTCTTCCAGGGAATACATGCTGAGCTCTCTCAATCTTTCCTCATAGGGTTTATCCCAGTCCTAGGATCATCTTTGTCACCCTTTGCTGCACCTCCAGTAGTCTGACATCCTTTTAAATAGGGCACCAGAACTGCACACAGTACTCTTTAGTGTGGTCTCACCAGTGACCGTACAGTAGCAGGATGACTCTCTCCAGAAGTGATTCCTCTGGCATTGCACCCCAACATTTTGTTGGCTCTTGAAGCTGCTCTATGGCACTGTGCTGACTGACACTTTTTCTGCTCAGTGTTTACACAAGAAGATAATGGAAATGGTCCATCACATAGCAAAAAGGACAACAAAACCAGGAGGCAGACATGGCCCCCATTACAAGGAAAGAGTACCACTGGAACTCAAGAAATTAAGAATGGACAAAGCCATGGGCCCAGATGGAATTCATCCATGTGTCCTAAAAGAACTCAGGGTAGAACTAGCTGCCCTCTAGCTACACTTTTCAACATCACTGAAGAACAGATGGGTACCGGAGGCATGGAAGAAAGCCACTGTGGTGCCCATACACAAGAGTGGCAGCAAGGAGGAGGCAGGGAACTACCTCCCTATCAGCCTCACCTGAATCATGGGAAAATCATAGAAACAATACTAAAGGAAAGGATAGTGGCATCCCTGGAGGCCAGTGGGCAAGTTAGACCCCAAACAACATGGTTTCACTACTGGATGGTCCTACCAAACAAACATGATTGAATTTTTGACTGGGTCACCAGAGTAATGGACCAGAATGGAGCCGTGGATATAGTATATGTGGACTTCAGTAAGGCCTTTGACCCCATTCACATAGAAGATTTAATAACAAACTGGAAAACACAGGGTGAGGAGCAAGATAGTAAATATGGTAGGAAACTGGCTTGGGCAGAACTCAGAACATGCTAGTAAGTGGCGCACTATCAAGGGAGGGCAAGGTGATTAATGTGAAGTCCTCAGGGCTCAGTGATAGGACCTGCATCTTGAACATATTCATCAGCGACATTGCCATTGGATTAGAGGGAAAACATGCCTGTTCGCAGATGACACAAGCTCTGCAACAGGGTATACACACAGAAAGGGGCTGCAAGGATGGAGTCTGACCTGAAGAAACTGAAGGAATGGTCCAGAACTTGGCAGTTGAAATTCAACGCCAAGAAATGCATGGTCATGCACCTAGGAAGATGCAATCCAGGGACAAATTACTTTCTAGATGGGGTGCAGCTAGCTGAAACAAAACATGAGCGTGGTCTTAGGGTGATCATCAGGAATGATCTAAAAGTTAGCAAGCAATGCGAAAAGGCAGCACAGAAAGCCAGCAGCATCTTAGGTTGCATAGGAAGGGCATTACCACTGTACAGGTCCCTGGTGAGGCCTCATTTGGAGTACTGTGTCCAGTTCTGGAGGCTTCACCAAAGAAAGACAAAGATAGACTAGAGACGATACAAAGAAGGGCAACAAAATGGTGCAGGGTCTGCTCCATGAGCCATATGATGCAAGGCTAAAACACCCCAACATGTACTCCTTGGAACAGAGGAGGAATAGGGGATATGATAGAGATATTTAAATACCTGAAAGGGGTCAACAAGGTACAGGCACAGGTAACCAACTGTACCCAAACCAGGGTAACAATATGCACCTGGGGGCAGGTTCAAGAGCGACACAAGGAAGTTCATTACAGAAAGGGTGGTGCAGCTGGAATGTCCTCCCGCACAGGTGGTGGAGTCAAAGATGGTCAGGAGTTCAAACGCATGGGACAGGCACTATGGAGAACTTAACACAGTGGCCTGAACCGGAGGGAGATTAGTATACATGGGCAGACTAGATGGTCCACACGGACCCCATCTGAAAACACATTCTATGTTTCTATGTGTGTTTCTATGAATGTTTCATGTCCCCTGTGACCAGCACCCTAGGTTCTTTTCCTCCTCCGAAACAGATACCTGCACCCCCAGCCAGTAGCTAGTCCTGGGGTTTCTGGCTCTTAGGTGCATGATCTTGCACTTCTTAGTGTTAAACCCTAACTGCCATATACTTGACCAGTGCTCTAGTTTTCCCAGGTCCTCCTGAGTTATTGCCTCCTTTTCATTGTCCACTGTTGCACAGATCTTTGTGTCATCTGTGAACAAGCTGATCTTTCCTTGATCACTTCTGGTACAGTATATATCTCTTTATAAAGATGTTGAATAAGACCAGTCCAAGCACCGAGCTCTGAGGAACCCCACTGGTATGTGGGTCTTGGTTTGAGTGCTCACCCTTACAATTACCCTCTGCTGTCTGTTCTGCAACCAGGTCCTGACCCTCCTCAATTTTCTCCCCAGCTCCCAGGTTTTCAGTTTGCCGAGCAACCTTCCATGTGGTACTGAGTCAAGGCTTTTGAAGTTCAATACAGGACATCCATGGCATGGCCCCTGTCGAGGTGCCTTTCTAACCCAGTCAAAAACTCAGGCTGGTCTGACAGGACTCCGGAGACAAACCCATGTTGCCAATTATCCTGGAGACTTTTTCATCAAGAAAGATCGCTAATCTCTCTTTTAGAATAGTCTGTATTAACTTCCCTACAATGGAGTGTAAGGCTGATCAGCCTTAGTCACTTGGCTTGTCTCTGGGGCCACTCTTGTGAAGAGGCACTACATGAGCCATCCTCCAGTCCTGGGAATGCACCCCATCTCCAGTGAGGCATTGAACATGTCCAGCAGAGGGCCATCCAAGACCTCCGCTAACTCTCTCAGGACTCTTGGATGCACTCCATCTGGTCCCAGGGCCTTGTCCACCCACATGGCCTTTAGGCCGCTTAAACCCTATCCACTGGGATTACCCCATCTGCTACCCTTGCTTTTCCTGGTCCCATCCCTCTTCTCCCTTGTGGCTTAGGCCCATCCTTTTCCCTAGTGAACATCGAACAGAAGTACTCATTAAGTGCCTCCGCCTGCTTCACTCTACTTTATGCCCAACCCCCTTCCCACTTGACCTAGACAATCTCATCTTTATAGCCTCTTTCTCTTATGTACCTGAAGAAACCTTCTTCTCTCTCTCTCTGATCCCCTGTGCCAGCCTTAGCTCCCTTGAACCGTTAGCCACCGTGACCACTCTACTTACTTCTCTGGATTTCCTCGAGTACTCCTCTTTGTCTGCCCCTCACCTGGTTCTTTTTACCTGCTAAAGGCCATTCTCTTTATCCCTCACTTTCTACTACTTCCTTGTTGAGCCAGCTCTGTCATTTGGTCCTGGATTTCTTACTCTGGGTCTTTGCACATGTGTTAGTGGCCTCTGCCAGACCCAGCTTGATAATGGACCGCTTCTGATCAGTATCCATCTCTGAATAGATCATGGCAAGATGCCCTCAAGGATGTTAGCCATCTTGACAACATCCACTTTTCTGAAGTCCACCATTCTTGTCATGGTCCTGGCTGCTTCTCTTGCCCAGATTGAGGAAGAACCACACTGTGCAGTGGTCACTACCCACTAGACTCTTGAAGACTGATTCATCACCCAAATACAAGTGAAATAATGGGATCCTTCTGTGACCCATAAGCCTCTGATGACTCTGAAGCAGGCCCTGCAGTCTGATTGGTTGTTTGCCTGCTCTCTGACTCCAGTTGTTATGCTGAAATGAGGTTAGAGGTGCAAAAGATGGAAGCAGCCACAGTCCTCAATGTTCAGAGGTTCCTGGCCCTTGAAACACAGTATGAGCCCCAATATATGCTATGTGTGGACAAGTGCCGTGTCTAGCTATGGGCTGCAGAGCAGAGAAGCTCCTACTCATCTCGGCATCTGCCACACTCACCATCAGTACCACAGAAGACTGATTAGTGCATCAATGAAGGCACCAGTTCAGGAGTGGAGGCAACAAAGAAATAACACTCTTCTTCAGTTGCTCTCTGATCCCCACTGCAGCAGTCCACATTCTACAGAGGTCTCAGCTAACCCCTGCCCTTCTAGACCATGGTGCCCAAGCCCTCTCCTTGAAAGTCTCGGTCACTGCTCCACTCATTGTCACCTCAGTTTACATCCACCCATGTAACCAAAACTGGTGTTTCATTCTACCCTAAAAACCTCTCCCATCTGCCTCCTAAAAATGAATGCATAACCCTTGGTGACTTCAACATTAACTGGTTATCTAGGCCCTCTTCCTCCTACAAAGATGCTGTCACCACCATGGACCTCACTCAAGTCATCACCACTCCCATTCATCACAACTCTAAGACAGGGTCTGCCTCCCTCCTGGACCTGGTCCTCACCAACCGTCCCAACAGACAACGGTGTCTCAGTCCTTCCCAATGCCCTGAGTGACCACCACCTGTGCTCGGCCAGTGGTCCTCCAGGGTCACTAAACCCTCCACCCAAAGTCTCCTTCCAGAGGAAGCTAAACTCAGATGCTTCAAGCACCTAAAGTGCCATCTTGCCCTTTGGGACTAGTTCCACATAAACACTGCCCCCGATATTAACCTCGGCGCTTGACTATTTCATCCGCCCTTTAACTATGCATGTGATCTATTTGCCCTTTACTAAGCAACTAATCAAAGGCCACTCCACCCCTTGGCCCTCCCAAACTATCCTTGACCCGATGAACCACAGGGATGCCCTCTGGCAAGTTGCCATTGACACCGGCAGGTCAGATGACAGACAACTCTAGTACAGCTAGGAACAAATGTTCATGGAAATACGCAGCCAAAGCCAAACATTACAGAGCTTCCTTCATAAATCTTGGAGCCAGGTAAAAATTCTGTGACAATCTGAAAGAGCTTGTGGCAAAGCTGTGCCCCCTCGCAACTCGACTCAAATGGCACTGCTTCACTGACCCCACAAATAGCTGACATCCTAACTCCTCCTTCACAGACCTCAGCAGAATACTACCGCCTCACTCTTTGATCCTCCTACACGCCTCTCCCACCCCACCTCTTTTTGCTTCAAAGCTCTGTCTACCAGGGATGCCAACCCACTTATTAAAGGCCATAGGAGTTCCCGATTCAGCAGCGACTTCTAGATCTCAAACGCCTGTGCCTAGCCCTTGATGAACTTCTCACCCCTTTACCTCCCTTCTTAACCACTCCCTATGCCTTAGCCAATTCCTACCAAGTGGAAAGCCACTGTAGTTACTCCTGTCCTCAAAGGAGGTGATCCAACCTCTGCTGGGAACTATCGCCTGTCTCCATCCTCCCCATCTAAGGCTCTGGAGAGAATCACCTTGGACCAACTCACCGAACATCTCTCTAGTACAATCTTCTCTGTCAAGAACAACACGGCTTCTGAAAAGCTCACAGCACCACTTTAGTTCTGATTGAATTTTCCTCAGCCATTCACTCTTCCCTTGACAAGGCCACCTGGCCGGGTGCAGTCTTTGTAGACCTGTTGAAGGCTTTCAACATGGTTAATCACTCTCTCCTACTGGATGTCCTCCCTCTCAGCCCTGTCCCAGGATGCTTCCAACTGGCTTGCCCACTATCTAACAGACAGATTTCAGCAAGTTAGGTCTGGCAGCACCCTCCTCTAGACTCCTGTTAAATCTGGTGTCCCTCAGGACTCCATTCTTGGACCCGTTCTTTTACTCTATTTCTAAATACTCTCCTAGTGCCTACTCAGGCCAAGTACTACTTTATGCTGATGATGCTATCCTTTTCGCCTCCCATCCTGACCCGTTCACACTCCAGTCATCCCTTCAATAAGCCTTTCCAATGCAGAACCCAGGTTCACTGAACACCGCATAGTATTAAACTATAAAACTAATAAAAGCATATTATTCTCCCATCACCAGAACAAGCACAAAGGTCATCCCTGTATCCTCAATTCCCAGCTTCAACCCCTTGACCAGTTCACTACCTTTAAATACCTTGGTATTATCCTGGATACCTCTCTTAACTACCATGAGCACATCCATCTACTCTCCACAGCTGTCAGCACCAGAATTGGCCTTCTGCAGACACAAGCACTGTCTAACTCCTGATGCCCTATGTCTGACAGTCTCTAGTCAATACTCTCACTTGTTAACTATGGCATCCTACTCTGTGGCGCTGCGACAGTTCCTCTCTACACTGAATTAGAGTTGCACTAAACAAAGCCTGCTGACTTGTCCTTGGCTGTGACCCACAATACCTACACTTGCACCCTTTACAGTCTCTAACTGGCTTAATTTTGACAACAGGCTGCAGTACCAAACCTGCCTACTTGCTAAAAAATCTCCACTAATCTTTCACTGCGGAACTCTCTCCCTGTTACTACCAGCCACTGCTCTCAAAACTACTAGACTTTCCTCCAAGGCCCTTTTCAGACTCCTTGGGGATGTACCTCCTCTTCCAAAGATCCTTCAAATACAGAACCCTGCAGTAGTTGAATGCCCCACCCATTAACATTGCCACTGAAAATAAACTGGGACATTTCAAATCTCTCCTCAGGTCACATCTTGTATCCTCCAGCTCCTGTGACTACTACTACCCTAGCTGACCTCAAGTCCCTCCAGGTATCCTCCAACTACTGTGACTGCTGCTAACTTGCCCCCACTTCCCTCCCCGCCTCTTCTTGACAAAGGAGTCTTCTCCTGCCTCTTCCTTGTGCCCCACCCCATCTCTCCTCCTGACAAAGGATCTTTCTCCTGCCTCAGACTTTTCCCTTAGACAGCTTTTAGTTTATAATGACAATATGTTTGAAATTAATTTTGTCTACTTTGTAACCTATTGTGGTCTGCACTCCTTGCGTCTTGTATTCCTACGGAATTGTTTAGATCTCCTTGATTTCTGTTCTAATCTGTGATGTATTATGTTGCACAGATACCTACTGCTGTACATAACTGTTCCATCTTGCTCTGTATATTCGTTCTGTGATGTGGAACCTTTGTAAAAAGTCCCTGTATCACAGGTATGTCCGATTCTTCTCAATAAATAAAAGACTTCATAGGAAATGGAAGGGAAAGGGAACATTGTTTAACCAGGAGTAGCACACTGATCAAAGCTTGCTTCCAGATGTGACCTGGGAGGCCAAGAAGGTTAAGTGACTTGCTCAGGATCACACAGTATGCACTTAGGTGGCTGTGGGATTCAAATCCAGGTCTCCAGATCTGCAGCTCAGAGCCTTAACCCACTGTGCTATACTGCCTCTTGGAGGCCTCATAGGAGGCAGTTAAGGTGAGTCTCTTTGACAGGGGAGGTGCAAAGCTGTTTATCCATATCAAATGTTTCTGCTTGGACATTCACAGATTGGAAAAGGCTCTAAATATTATCTAGATGCCAGCCAGTGGTGCTGAGGTTGAGGCACTGGATGCCACACTCGTGCCACACCGGTGACCCTGGTTCAAGAGCTGACTCGGGTTGTAGGGGTTGGTAGGGGAGCAGAGGGATTTAGCATCAGGGATGGCTCTCCTCTCTGGGAAGGGGGACTTCAGTTGTTGGTGTGTTGCTGGTACTAGCAGTGGCTGGGGGTTGTGCTGATGCTGACCACTAAGGGGACTGAGCTGGAGCAGGCACCAGGAGGAGTGCATGCAGATGCATGTGCACTCACCCCATTGGCGCCATTGCATGCCCCACTCACATACAGGGAGAATAGGAGAAAAGTGGCTTCCAGATTGCGTGACTTGATGGATGTCCTAACGGGTTGGCCTGGCTTTGGGGTATGGCTAATGACTGGCTTCAGACTTGGGGGAGAGGAGTATAAGCAGGCCCTATAAAGAGCTGGGGTGATCCAGATGGTGGTCAGAATAAGGGATGGGGACAAGAATGCCAACTGGGAGCCATGTAGGAGGATAAATAGATAAACAAAAAAAAAAATGAATATTATCCAGATTACATTGGTCCTTAAATGTAATCTGATTTCCATTTAGATATCCGTAGTTCAAATGTAATCCCTACTGTGGTCTATTACTTGAAAACATAAAGTATAAATGGTAAATATTTACAGGCAGAAATAGACCAGAGTCCATCTACTTTGCACTGTCCAAATCATCCCTATATGTGCCCTGCACCAGCCTAGTGCTGTGTGTTCACAGTTGGGACCCCACATGGAAATTCAGCCACCTCCCTCCTTTATCCCTTTGCTCCCAACAGTCATAATCAGACCTCATGTTTGCCCCAAAGCCCTCTATGTTTACATTTCTACCACCTCCTTGAGCAACCCATTCCTTTGCTTGCACCTCATGCACTCCTTGAGTTAGATGAACAGGCTAGCCCAAATCCTGGTTGTGCATTAATGCTCAGATGTAAAGACATAGATGTAATCGGACAGTGGGAGGCAGAGTTTGAGCCTATCATTGCCTTCCAGACCATAAGAGAACTTGGTTTGATTACAGGAGTTAATGTCATCTTTCACCATTCTTACAGTGGTGAAAATATTTCAGAATGGATTAGGAATGTTATTCAATGCTGTTCTGAATGGGTTTCAAAGAACTGGTAAAATACCATAGGTGTATTTCTTGAGCAGTGAAATGGATCCAGTAAAAACTGAAATACGCTATTGCTTCATTAGAATCCCTCAGCACCATCAGGCAGAACAAGATAAGGCTTTGTTTTCAAATGCAGGTCCATTTTCTTGCACAAGAAGAGAGCTAAAGAGAACACTTGTAAAGAGTCAATTCCTATGGAGCATACTTGCTTTATATAGATCTCAGAGATACATACAAAAAGCTGAGTGACTCTGTATACCCACGACGGAGCCGGTTACAATTGCACAGAATCTCTAAACAGTTCAGTGCTAACGCTTCATGTCACCCAGACGCTTTTAAGACCTTGAAAGCATCTGGGTGATGCAAATGTTGACACTGAACTGCAAAGTGTACTTTTGTATCTCACTTTATTAAATCAATTCCTTTGAAAGTATCCTAGTGTTGCAGTTTTTACTGTTGAAGCGTGGAGCGGACTACTTTGCTTTTTATATGGAAATGTTTTGACCTGCTTGCCACTGCCTTTGTTAGGTGTATTTTAAAATAAGTGCTTCCTCTATGGGTTGTCTTTTATAGGATAAGAGAGTCTGAGCATTCAGTTTGGGTGAGAGGACCACTGAGAGTTTCTGGCTGCCTAAACCTCACACAAGGACCCTTTTACACCACCACGAGACACCCTGCTGAGGACATATTATGAGTTAATAGCTCTTCTGCAGGGTGTCTCTTATGGTAACAGAAGAAGAATCATCATCATTTATATAACACTTTTCATACACATTGGGCTGGATTTTCAAAGGGTGGAGCAGGTCTTGCATCAAATCCTGTGATAAACCCTTGTCATGTACCATACCAGTTTGCTGCCCTGCACCAATTTTCCAATCTTAGGCACAGTTGCAACAGTTTATCTATTTTACAGACGCTGGGTCAAATCTGGGGTGCAAGCTCTGAGAAAACAGTCCCTGGTATGGATGCAAGCAAGGCCACAAAAAGATGGTCTAGCTTGCATCGCACTGGAGTTTAGAATATCCCTTAGGCAGCCACAAGCCTGGTGCGCCATCTTTGGCACTCCTGGGGCTTGCAGCAATCGCAGCTGTTTAAAACTACAGTCATTTGTATCCCAAAGCACTTTACAAGCAATGCTAGAATGGAGTGAAGTGACTGAATGTGTAGTGGCAGCCACTTCAACATCAGCACTGCTACACAGCCTTGAACAATTGCATTAAATAGTTTTTATGGGAAGGAGAATGTTGGTCAGGACACTGCAGAACATACCCGTCTGTTGTGAAAAGTGCCTTGGGTTCTTTCATTTCAGCAGGACAGCAGCAGAGATGGGTAGAGGGGACCTAGGTTTAACATCTCATCTGAAGGATGGCACACTCCAGTAGTACAGCACTCCCCTAGTACTGCACTTGAGTGCCAGCATTAATGGTATGATCCCAGTCCCAGTGGGGACCAGAACTCATGATCATCTGGCCCAGAGGTGGATGTGCTACCAACTGAGCAATGCTGACACCACATAAGAGACTCTGAACATGAGGTTTAGGCAAGAGAGTCACAAAGTGAGGCTGAGTTAATCTGGTAGCTTACTGCAACTCTAATGAGAAGAGTCTCTTGTACCATAAGAACCATCACAAAGCCCTATTAACTTATTAGCTATAAATCACGTTAACTAGAGTGATTTTTACTATGTGTCTTTTATATTACATTTTGCCATGCAGCGCAAGTCTTCCATCTGAGGGTGCCCCGCCCCTGGCATCCGCCAGCTGGCGCTTACCTCAGGGCTTGCCCCCGATGGGGCTGGAGGTTCTCCCAACCCCCTGGAAACCGGATCCAGTGTGGCCAGCACCGTAGCTAGCGGGAGCGGGACCTGCGAGTGTCCTCCTTCATCTGCCACACTGCTCCTTTTCCTGTTTATGCCCCCTTGTGGGTGTAGCATGCAATGACACTGCACAGGGTTGTGCACCCCTGCTGTGCACTCCATGATCAAGCGTCTGCCACACTCTCCATCCCAAACTGTTGCGACTCATGTCCCCAAGCCCCAGCCTCCGTTAGGGGTCAGGTGTGCACCAGCCTCTGATCCTCCCTCCCAAGAGGTGGAGAGCAATCTGTCAGATGCTCGATCCATCTCTTCCCAGCCAACTCACAGCGGCCAGTACTGCTCCCGAACATGGGTCGCCAGCGTGAGGTGTGTGCACAGCGCCTCAACCCTCAGCACCACCAGGCCAGCTCACTATGTGTTTTAAGCCACAGTTTTTGATATCTTAAATGTGAGTCAATCCATTCTCCCCTAGCTTTAGCTCCTGTCCATACGTTTATGCATGAGAGACCACTGCACAGGATAAGAGGTACACTGGTCCTGTGCGCAGATTGATTGATATCACATAGGTGACATATAGCTAATCCAATATCTTTGGAGTAACAAGAGTGTTTCAAATCATAATACCTTTAAGCTACACTTTTAAAAAATCATAAATTTGAATCTTGCTATACTCCCTACCCTCAAGTGGAACGCTCCACTCCTAAAGTTCATACAAGACCAAAATACGCAGAGTAAGAGGTATATTGGTTCTGGGTGCAGACTGGCTGAAATTAGGTTAAGTGATTTATAAGGTGCAATACTGGTATAACAAATAACAGTGTGATTTAGGTGTATACTGTATTTATAATTTTCTGTTTTCAGGTTGCAGACAATTGAAGATACGCCACTTGATCCCTGTAATTGCAGTACACATGGAGTGTGATTTTAAACGATTTATCTGAGAAAGAGATTTAGTGTTTAGCAATTAGTTCTCTATATGGTAACCATTCATTATCAGTGAAGCTTTTCACGTAATAACTCCAGTGAATACAAAGAGCAATTTTTCAATAGAACTCAGTCAATTCCTCTTATCACTGGAGCGTAAAGGTAAGAACATTTCAAAGAACTAGGAGGAGATTGTGGTAAAATATCTGATAAGCAATATAGCAAAATTGATGCTTAGTACAGTAGTCTTTAGAAAGGAGCCATGGTGGCCACATGTGGCCACCAGTAACATTTATTTAGCCACTGAGTTTGTTGGAGCCCTATGTACTGGAGGTAGTAGCATGGACAATTTTGTATCCTTAAAAACACGAGGGGATGCATTTTAAAGGAAAACTACAGCCTCATATCAAGAAAATTTTATTTGTTTCCTTATCAATAGACAGCTCTTTTCCAGTACCTGCTGGGGATATATGTGTTTGCTTTAGTTTGTTTACACTGTTTACATAAGCCCCTGTAACTATCCTGGGTTTTCAATTTTATGGTTGTTAAAATTTCATTGTCCATGATAGCTGCATTAGTATATGAAAACATAATGTCAAATCAACCATTTATACTATGTTTCATGCTGAAAGTAATTTGTATCCTCAAAAAACCTCTGGAAACACGCATATTGAAATCAGTTTAATGGGTTATGCCATGTACAAAATTCATTTAATTTACAAAGCTTACTGAAGATAAATGTAGTATTTCACACCTTGCTGTGATTAGTTTTGTTGAAATCTAATTAAGCAGACAGGCATACTGTACAGTCTAAAGTGTGATTTCACATCACGTTCTCATATGCTAATGGCCACCAGTAAGTTCTGGCTGTCACACTCTGAGACCCTTTGAAGCCATCAGGATTTGGGCCATGAGGATCACTGGCTTTGTCTAATGTCATGCAAGTGGTTTTATCAAACATATTGACACCCATTTTCAGACACTGCCAATAGCAGCGTGCAAAAGATAACGAGGGTGCTAATCATCATGCTGGTATCCAGGTGATACATTTGTAAATGCATAACACCTCTGTCTGGTGCATACTGTATGTATGAATACAGGGTCGTGGCTGCACCACACAAGGGAGAGGTGCAGTGCACCACAGTCCCTGCTGGCAACAGATACCCAGGAGCAAATAGGGCTAGAGTATCCAAAATGGGTTAGTGCCTTTCCTCTTTGCTGCCCTATTCAAATGCCAGGATGGTAAGTAAGCAATAAGACACAAAGAGATCGCGTTAGACAGTTCTATGAGAACCTTCGGCTCTAGCTGTGTGGGCTCAACTGTCTAATGCACACCCTGGGATGCACTTATAAAATTGGACCCTGTATTTAACATCGGTGTTACAATTAAAACCAAGAGGTTTAAATACAAAGAAAGTTACATTTTGATGTATTTGTACATGAAATAGTTTTTCTGCCTGTAAGGGTCTGATGCTTTGTTTTTTCACTTGAAGACTTTTATCCTAAGTAGCCTTCCATAGATGCAGATTTTATATTGTACCCAATAGTTCACAGTACCTCCCACCACCCCTTCCCTCACCTGCAAATGCACAGCTAAAACACACACTGTCATTGGTTGAATGGTGCTGTACTTTAAAATTTGCTTTGTTTTTTTTTTCTTTTACTCCAACTCAGCTGACACAGAGAAGTATAAACTGAAGTGCCACCCCAAGCACACCCGGCTAGCTGGTCACTTCCCCTCACCCTCACCCATAATCTAAGGATCAGTTTAGCATTTCATTATTTTATATACTGCTTACAATGGAATGGAGGAACCAAAACCATGATAGTGCTGAAAACCAGGAGAGCAATAGAGAACTGCATCAGGACTGTCAGGGTTAGTGAAATCGGTGCTTCTAATCCTCACTATCCTCCGCTTGCTTTCCTCTTCTCACTTTGTATCTGAAGAATGTTTTTATCTCCTTTAGCTACCCTTGGCTATCTTTTCCTCTGTCTGCTCCTTTGCTCCCATCACTGTCTTTCATGCTTCCCTCTATTTTACTTGGTACACCTCCCTGTCTTAATCCTCTGTGTTTCCTTATAATTCCAGAATGCCACTCTTTTTCCTTTTGCCACCTTGGCACTTACTTAAAGAACCACAAGGGTCTCTTTTCCATCTGTCTTACTCACTTCCTTCATGCAGAGGTTGGTTGCTTTAATTATGCCCTTCCTTTTTTCCCACACTGTTCTTCTACCGCTTCCTGGCAATCCCCAACTATGAGGCGGTTTCTGAGGTAGCCTCTCTTTTCTTTAAAATCCATCATCTTGAAGTCTAGGACCCACATCCTCTTCTGCTTTGCTGCCATGATGGCATCCAGGTCCTAAATTTTGTTTCCATGACTCTGTGCACTGGCACTGGCACACATGGCCTCCATGGCTCCATAGCTCCTTACAGAAGGCCTTTAAAAGCCTTAAAATCCTCTGGTTCTCCTGGCACATTAGGATACGCCTAAAAGTTTACGCCCTAAAACTGTTTTATTTCTACTAATTTATTTTGGTTATGATACTTATTTATTCTGTTTTTCTGTGTTTGTTATGCCAGCAGAATATATAGAAATAAAAACTGATTAATTCATTGATTGAATGACATGTAACTCTCACCCAAAATGGGTGTTTGGCATTTGACCACTGAACACCCACTGTGGATGGAGTTATGTGTCACCACTAATGTGGTCATGAGGGTGTCTGAAAGGTGTCATGCACGCTTGATAGAAACACTAAACATAGACATGGACAGCAGATAAGGCTCCACTTAACCCATCCAGTCTGACCTTTTTGCTGCATTGTTATGCTGTAGACCCTTCCAGGTCTACGGCACTTTCTCTTCCACCCCTACATATCCCTTATGATTCTCTCGAGTTTATCCCAGGCTTTTGAATCCCACCAGTTTTCACCCCCACTACCTCCACTGTAAGACTATTCCAGGAATCCACCATCCTTCCTGTGAAGAAGCATTTCCTCACATCGCTTCTGAACCAACCCTCTCCAGCTTCATGTTATGACCTCTTGTTGTAGAGCACCTTTCTTCCAAAAATACCTCACAGTTGTACCTTATTCACCCCGAGAGATATTTAAAGGTCTCAGTCATATCTCCCTTTCCTCTCTCTTCCAGGGTGAACATGTTTTGTTCCTGTAGCCTCTCGTCATAGGACTTTTATGTAGACCCTGTACCATCTTGGTAGCAGTCCTTTGGACTGCCTCCAGCATGTTGGTACCCTTATGTATTCCTGTGGCTCACTATCCTGTGACATGCCTGCCGGACACTAGTGCCTGATAGGTGTAGTGTCCCGATAGGAGGGAGCATGCTGATGATACAATATCTGACAGATTTAGTCAGGTGTAAGGCAGTGGATGTGATGGGTTGCTACCTTACCCCTGTTGGTGCACTTCAAGGGATAGTTGTTTTGTGAGAGTTGCGGTAACTGTCTGCTGGTGTACAGGCCACCAGCAGCAACTCTGCCAGCGTGCTCACTCAGACCCAGGTTCTGGTCCAGGTCATGCCCTTTTAGGAACTCACCCCCCATAACAAATATTTTTTTATTCCCAGGTCTGCTCCCAAGTTAGTTATTTTAGTTATGGGGGGGCAAGAGCCTCCCACATGGGGGGTAAGGGGCAAAGCCCCCACATTTTACACTTAGTTTTGGTCATAATGCCCTAAATATTTCTATTGGCATATTATCCATTTGGGGCCATGGATTTCTGGCAGACTAGCTTGATATGCTGAGTCGCATCCCAGTTTAGGATAGCATAGTATATCCACCGTGTTCATGTCCTTACTGAGATGTGACCTCCAAAACTGGACACAGTTTTCCAGGTGGGGTCTTACCAAGACCTACATAGTGGTAACACCCCTCTTCCTGCTGGTAATACCTGCACCTATGTACCCCAGCATACCACTAGCTCTCCTTATCACTTTGTTGCATTATCTAGCCACCTTCAATTCATCCAATATGATTACTCCCCATTCCTTTCCTACTAGGTGATTGCTAGTATCTGTTCCCCAGTTTTGTACTGAACCCTGGGTTTTGTGACTCAAGTACATAATTTTGAATTTTTTGCATTAAACCTTTGTTGGCCATCTTTGACTCCTCCAGTCATTTTAAATCTCTTTCCTTCCTTTGCATCCCTCCAGATTGTCCATTCTGTTGCAGATCTTGGTGTCATCCTCAAAGAAGTAGATCTTTCCTTCCAGTTTCTCTGCTACATCATTAATGAAGACATTAAAGAAGACTTGCCCTAGTGCAGACCCCTGCGGTACCCTGCTGATCACTATCCCTCCTCAAAGTGAACTGTATTTACCACTATCCTAGGCCTCCTATCCCTAACCAGTTTCTTTCCGGTTACCACCTTATTCCCTACCTCCATGCTATCCAACTTGTTTACTAACCTCCTATGTGGAATGGTGTCAATGGCCTTGCTGAAGTCCAGGTAGGCCATGTCCACTGCCACTCCTGATCCAATGACATGGTTGCCCAGTCAAAAAATCTATCAGACTTGTTTGGCACCACCTCCCTCCATAAAGCTATGCTGCCTTAGGTCCTGCAGTCCATTGGATTCCAGGTGTTCCACGCTTCTTTTCTTTAATAGTGTTTCAATCAGTTTCCGCTACAAATATAATGTTTCAAAAGATCTAATTGCTATCCTTGGAATGTTGAGTGAGAGTTCAGGAGAGGCATTGACAAAAGCAGGAAAAAGAACCCCAAAGAAACTGAAAAAGTAGATGCAGTTGTCATCTGTTGGTACACCTGATCAGTATTGTAATAATATTCCCCAACCCTCTGAGTGTCTCTGAATAGCACTCCCCCACCGCTTCACACACAGTGTGGCTGACGAAGTGCCCAATCCCCGCCGACTCCTTTCGCCCCCAGAGTTCTAGGTGCCACGTTGGGAGTCCACCCCAGTGTGGCATAAGTTAGAATGGTGGACGGGGTGCCCTATCCCCGTCGGCTCAATTAAATCCCTCAAAGAAACAGACTTCCAGTTGCAAGCTGGGAGCCCACCCAGTGTGGCACACGCTCAATAGCCAACGGGGTGCCCAATCCCCCATCGGCTCCACTGACCCCCAAAAATCTTCCAGCTGCCATGCTTGGAGCCCACCCCAGCGTGGTACAAGTCCTGCTGTATTCCTAAAAAGAAAACAAACACCTGAAAAGAAAAAAGGTCCCTTGTTGATTGTCATGCCCCCAACCTGCGCCCACACTCTATCCACCTCCCCACCCCCCCACCTCACCCCATACTTATCTCCGGAGGCCCAGTTGAGACAATCTTCGTTGGACCGGGAACACATCTGCAGTCTTCAAAGCTGACCACGAACTGAAGAAATGCCGGTAAGCTGTATAATTGAATAAATAGTTTTTTTCAACTTTGAAGCATATCTCAGGCATTTTTGGAATTTAACCACATTTTCAACATGGGGTTTTTGGGACCCCTCCTCATGAATTTTGGCACTGTCATAGCATTAATTGGCCCTGAAATATGATTTCATGGTCACTCATGAGGTAGGCCCCAAAACCCTATGTTGAAAATTTGGTGAAAAAATTCCTAAAATGATTGCTTTACGAGCGTTGCGCGAGTTCCTACGCATGCTCGTAAGTTCACAAATTTTTATTATTTCACTCCAGATTTCAACATTGCCATTTTACCACACCTCCTATGAGCAGTACAGCTGTCATTTTCCACATCTCGCCCAACATGTGTTTCTGTGCATGTAGCACACAATGGCACAGTCAGTGTGAAATCAATGTTTGGGAAAGATTAAGAAATCACAGTGACACTGTTCATGAGCAGAGGTCTTAAAATGGCTATATTAAAAATCTGGTTACAAAAGTCCATAAAATGACTGTGTTATAAGCTAGCATTGCGCAGTTTCACTTACCCTCGTAAGTTCTTGAATTTGTAATATTTTCAGTCCAGATTTTCACCACTGGCATTTTCCACACTTCCTTACGAACAGTACAGCTATCATTTTTCACACCATGGCCAAAATATGTTTTCGCACTTCCAGCACAGAAATGCGTGGTAGCTGTTTGGGACAGATTAAGAAAATCACAGTGACACCGTTCATGAGCGGAGGTCCCACAATGCCTGTGTTGACAATCTGCTGTAAAAATCCCCAAACTAATTACATTACGGTGTGCGTTGCATAGTTTCTACACACACTCATGACTTCACCAGTTTTTTTTAATATTTACACTGCAGATTTTCAACATTGCCATTTTTACACCTCCCATGAACAGTACAGCTGTCATTTTTCACATCCTGTTCAAATGTGTTTCGCACCTGTGGTGCGAAATAGCATAGTCACTGTGCAAATCAGCTTTGGGCTAATGAATAGTGGGAGTCACAAAAAAACATGTTGAAAATTTGGAGTGAAAATATCAGCGAACGCCTGAGGTGTTAGGGTTTCTGACCATAACGCGCCACCCTGTAGAGACTGATAGGCATCAAGGGTGTGACTTGGGATCGCCACCTGTAATGCTCATGCCATTCCACCCCCACCCACACCCTGCAGCCAGTGAGAGGCAACGAGGTGCCTTTGGACTCTTTGGCTCAAGGTTCACCCCATTCTCCTATACAGCACCCATCTCACCATATTTCCTGACGGAATGGGGTGAACATATGGGTCAAAAGAGACACTAAGGCACACCATGACACTTGTCGGTGTCTGCAGGGTAGGTGTGGTGAAATGGCATGGCCAATATGCCTGATGACCCAAAGGCATACCCCAATGCCTGTCAGTATCTGCAGGGTGGTGGTGGGGTTGGCTTCAGTTCAATACTTCACTGCCATTCCTATTATGCAGCTCTGTAACTCCTACACTACCAATGCCAATGCCAGCAAGCAAACATTCGGCATTGACAAATGCTTGTTCTCTGACTGTAATTGTTTTTGCTGGGTATATTCTCTGGTAGATTGTTGTGCAGGTTGTTTTGCTGAAAGGAAGGCAACACTCACCGGGTGGTGGGTCAGAGTTTGTAGCTGATTGTTTCAGAGGGACCAAGCTTGGGCCCAACCCCCCTGCCCTCAACGCCCCAAGGCTGTCATTTCCATTATACTAGGGATTTTGACATCACTTCCACAAGAAGGCACAGGACATACAACTGTCATATCCTTACCAATCCAGCACACTGCATTGCAGGTAAGTACCACTCACACACTAAACAAAAATAAATAAATACATATATATATTTTTTTTTAAATAAACAGGAAGAAAGACAGATATGTGGGGTGTGGTGCAATGCAATAGCTGTGGGGCAGCAGTCTTCTGGGAGACATTCTGGAGGCTGTGATGTTTCCCTATTTACAGTCAACTCTCTGCTCAGAGGGAGGAGGTTCAATTTCCAGGCCAAATTGGACAGGAGTAAGAAACCTCTCCCACCCAGGAACACCAGGACCACCACTGCTACCTCAGAGGTTGCCAAGAAAGAGGAGCATTTGGACCATGGTGGGCTCAGGGAGGTGAGGATGGTAGAACAGAGTTACATCCCTCCAGCTGCACCTCTCCACAATCTTTTTGCTGTACTGGTGGAACATAGTTCCCTATGGAGGCACCTGCAATGGAGACCAAGGAGGTTGCTGGGAACCACCCAAGGAAGGCCCACAAGAAGGTGGAATGGGATACCACAGGGAAGGAAGTGGCTCCTGTGGGGACTCAATTATTAGGGAGCAACTGGGGAAAAAGTGGAGAGGGAGATAAGGTGCCTGCCTGAGCCATGGCTTGCAGGGATGGGAAGGAATCCTCAGGATTGCAAAAGCATCTGCATGGGAGGGAGCTGGACATCATTGTCCATCTAAGGACAAATGACCTAGCTGGGCATGGGATCAGAGCAGTGCAGGAGGAGTTTGTGGAGTTGGGGAGGGCCTTAGCCAAGTAGCACACACAGTAACCTTCCTGGAGAAACTGCCTGTCTATGGCATGGGTGGAGGTGTACTACGCACCATGCATTTCAATGAATGGTTGAAAACTGGTACAGAGCACAGGGTTTTGGCTTCATTAGGACTGGGGCTCCACCTGGAGGGATGCACTACTATACTGGCAAGATAGTCTGCATCTATCCAGGAGGGAGAGCAGGCTTCTGGGTGATAGGTTTAAATGCTTCATTGGCAAGCTTTTAAACCAGCTGGGGAGGTGGCACTGATGAGAAGCAGGAATTCTCAGCCTCCCCACAAACAGGGTCATCAGCGAGGTAAACACCAAGGTAGAGAGCTTGATAGGAAGCAGGATGGGGTAAATGGAAAAAAGCCAAAGACAGTAATGGCAGATATGGGGCTAAAAGAGGTAAGACCATAAAGAAATTGAGGGTGATGAGTATCAATGCCCATAGTCTGGGTAACAAGCTTCCTAATTTAGCAGCCTTGATGGAAGAGAGACACCTGGATATTTGTCAGTCACAGAAATATGGTACACAGAGAACCATGACTGGAATGTAAACATATCAGGGTATGCAATCTACAGAAGGGACAGGGAGGGTAAAAGAAAAGGAGAAGAAGTAGCTGTCTACATAAGAGAAGGAATCAAAATAACTGAACTAAAGGGTAAACAGGGAAGAGAGAAGCACTATGGGTCACCTTGGAGACCGTAGTGGCATCGCAATCCACACGGGTTTGAATACAGACCCCATCTTAGGGAAGGAAATGAACAAAGATGTGTTAGAAGGCATCCTTAGAATGGCAGAAAAAGCGGAGATTTTGTTGATGGGAGAGTTGAATATGCCAGATGTTAACTGGAGTATATGTGCTGCAGCCACATCCGAGAACAAGGACATTCTGATGCCCTGCAGGGCATGCCTCAGACAGCTAGTGTTGGAACCCACTAGGGAGGGAGCAATCTTATACCTGGTACTTTCAAATGGAGATGGTGAAAGGATCACAAATTTAGAAGTGGGTAGCCATCTGGGAACTAGTTACCACCGAACAATGTGGTTCACAATAAACACATCTGTAGAGTCAAGCATACAAAGACAAAAGTACTGGACTTTAGAAGGGCTAATGTTGGCAAAATTGTGAATGCCTAAGGAATGCACTAGCAAATGGGCAGGAAGGAGAGGTAGAAGACCAATGGGAGAAAATCAAAACTGCCATCACAGAGGCAACAAGTCTTTGTGTGAAGCAAATAAAACAAAACAAAGTAAAAACACTATGGTTCTCAAAAGAGGTGGCGGAAAGGTTAGGGAGAAAAAGATAGCATTCAAGAAGTATAAGGAATCACAGAATGAGCGGGCCAGAGAACTGTACCAGTTAAAGCAAAAGGAAGTGGGAAGGCAGTCAGAATAGCAAAGGCTCAACCCAAGGAAAAGATAGCCAACTCTGTTAAGAAGGGGATAAAACCTTTATAGGTATATCAGGAGAGAAGGAAGACCAAGGAAGGGACAGTGAGGCTTAACAAGGGAAGGAAGTGGGCAGATGATGACAGTGGAAAAGCAGAGATACTGAATAAATACCTTTGCTCAATATTCACAGACGAAGAAGAAGGAGCAGTAGAAGCACTCTCAGTCCATTCACAGAAGAAAGGGTCCTGAGAGAACTCCTAAAACTCAGGGTGGACAAAGCAATGGGGCCTAATGGGATTCACCCCAGAATTCTAAAACAACTTAGGAGAGACCTAGTGATGTCACTGACTACCCTTTTAACAAATCATGGGAGGATGGTGTAGTACTCGAGGACTGGAGGAGGACAGATGTGATTCCTCATCACAAAAGTGGGAGCAAAGAAGAGGCAGGGAACTACAGACCTGTTAGTTTAACCTCAGTGGTAGGGAAATGATGGAATCACTTCTGAAAGAAAGAATTGTTGAGTACCTAGAGGCCAGCGGGGCACAGGGCCAGAGGCAGCGTGGATTCACGTGGAAAGGTCATTTCTGATGAATCTAATAGATTTCTTTGACTGGGTGACAAAAGTAGTAGACCAGGAGGGGCTGTAGATATGGCCTACCTAGACTTTAACAAGGCATTTGACACAGTCCCACAAAAGATTAATAAACAGTTAGCCACCCTGGGAGTGGGTCCCAGGGTGATAGCCTAGGTAACAAATTGGCTGACCAACAGGATGCAGAGGGTAATAGTAAACGGAGTACATTCTGAAGAAAGGTGGTTACTAGTGGGGTACTGCAGGGTTCAGTACTGGGACTGGTTGTCTTTAATGCCTTTATAGGAGACATTGCCATAGGCTGGTAGGAAAAGTATGCCTTTGCAGACAATACAAAAATCTGCAACAGGGTTGATACACAAGGGGGTGGAAAGGATGAGAAGGGACTTGGCAAGGTTGGAGAAATGGTCAAAGTATGGCAGCTTTGATTCAATGCAAAAAGTGCAAAGTAATGTACCTGGGAAACAAAAACCCAAGGGAAGAGTACACAATGGGGGAGGATACTAACAACAATAAAATGGAAAGGGACCCGGGTAGTCATATCAGATGACCTTAGGTAGGCAAACAATGTGAGAAGGCAGTAAGGAGGGTTGGAAATACTGGGATGCATAAGGAGAGGCATCACCAGTAGAAACCGGAAGTTGCTATCCCTCTGTACAGACAGTTGGTGAGACCCCATTTGGAGTACTGTGTGAGTTCTGAGACCCCATCTCCGCAAGGATATAGACAGGATGGAGGCGGTCCAGAGGACTTGCAACTAAAATGGTGCAGGGTCTGCAACAGAAGCTGTATGAGGAGAGACTGAAGAGCTTATATGTATACCCTTGAGGAAAGGAGGAGAGGGGGACATGATAGAAACTTTCAGGTACCTCAAGGAACCAACAAAGTCCAAGATGGGAGCATCTTTGAGAGAAAAGAGATGTGAAGAAGGGGCACAGTTTGAAGATGGGGAGGGGACGCTCAGAGGCAACATCAGAAAGTAGTTTTTCGTAGAGAGTGGTGGACGATGGAACCACCTTCCTGAGGAGGTTGTGGGGTCAAAACAGTGGGGGAATTCAAGAATGTATGGACAGACATAAGGCAATTACAGTGAAGGGTAGGAGGAAATGGGCTGTTGGTTAACTAGAATCTGCAGCTTATCCAATATGTAGGGAATGAGCAGACTAAGTGGGCCAAGCGGTCCTTATCTGCCATGAAAGTCTATGTTCTATGTTTCTATGACATACAAGTTTGTTTCCTTTTCTATGCTCTTTTTAGACTGGCCCATTTGCCATCCCCTTCCCCGACATGTCCCCTGCCAGGTCCACTCGAGGCATTCCCCATCTTTGTAAATCAATCCTTCTAAAATCCAGGACCCTCGCCCATGTGTGGCTGGATTCCTCTGTTGTTCTTATATTAAACCATACAGTGCAATGGTCACTGGTCCCCAGATGACTTCCCACTCTGATGTTTGCCACTCTGTCCCTGTTTGTAAATACTAAGTGCTTTGATAACAAAGCTTGGCCATTTTCAAAGTTATGGGTAAGAGAAATAAATGTCCTGAAAATGAACTGTGTGTATATGCACAGTATCACTTTATGCATACTTGGTTAATTGCCAGCCCCAAGTCCTGCACTGAGATACTGCTTTGTATTTCGATACAGGACTTGAGCAAGGCAGATGGCGGCCTGCTAGGGTGGAGAGTTGAGGTAAGTGATGGCCTTGACTTCATGCAGAGGTTTCCTGCCTATAGTAAGATCTGCGGTGATACTATAGACAGGGAGAAATAGACAGACTATGTGGGCCAGGCGGTCCTTATCTGCTGGCAAATTCTATATTTATATGTTTCAATTTGTGGGGCGGCACTGGGAAGGAAGTGGGATGTAAGGCTTCCGGGAGAGAAGGGACCACTAGACGGTGGGAGGTTTAACATGCAAATTGGGCTTGGGTGGGAGGGGCTACCATTAGTACCAGGGATATGTCAGGCATGGGGATTGAGTGAGGGAGGGTTGCCACTAGCACCAGTGAGATTGATGGAAGGATATTGGGTGAAGGAAGTGGCTGCCCTAGCCTTAGGTGGATTAATAGAACAGGGATTGGGTGAGGAGGAGGATAACACTAGACTACCAGGGATTATTAATGGTAGTTGGGTGACGGAGGAGGAATATTTTGTATTTTATTCTATAATCCATCAGGCACCAGTGCTGCTGTGGGGGCTGTCATGCACCACAATCCATGTCAAGTAGAGTTTTGAAGTGTTAAAGAGTTGTCATAGCAGCCTTTTCTAACTTCCTATTATATTCAATATGCCAATGCACCCTGTAGGCAAGAAGTTTCCTTCATTTGCATGGGAGTAGTCATATATTAGAACTTAGTGCCAGGCTACAGGGCTCTGAATATACAGCAACTGCGCTAACAGGCTGTTGGCCATGCCATAGCTAGTGAGCATGATGCTAATTCTAGTTGTACCATGGTAAGTGTTTGAACATGGATTCCACTGTTTCACTGACAGCTGTCTGCACTGAACTCAGTCTGTTTCTAGTTTTGGCTTCCTGTTTTCACACTTCCCTTGACTGCACTTGAACAAATGAAAGAGTATAAGGGAAAAATTACTTCTACTTGGGCAGCGTTCCTACTGAGAGATGCAATGGGGCGGATAAGTTGATTCAGCAACAATGAATTCAGCATTGAGAAATGCTTGAACAGTTGAATGGCTAAGAGCCTTTTGTTCTCCAAATGTTTAAAATAAGTGTTACATATTCTTTCATGAAATATAAAACAAAAACAGAAATAAATACAGTATACTATCAAAAAGTGAGACATAACAGATACAGTGCACTAGATTAGCGTAGAAAGGTGTAAACTATAAAATATTACCACAGAATTTGTTCTGTGATGTGGAACAACATGCTAAGAAATCTGCCATGTCATACTAATTGAATTTCGTTTTGTTTTCCAGTTCAGCTTTTATGATAAACCTCATGGAATGCTGATCCTGGAAACCTCCATTCTGATTGGTTCACTAGCAGTCCTTAACCCACTGGGAAAAGACCATGCATGGATGTGCTTCTGTGCATAGTAGCAACTGTCTCCCGCTCAAAGGGTGTCACCCTGTTCAGTCCCACTCACACATTGCAGCTTCTAAGCAGCATGACAGTAAGAAAAGTAAAAATAAAAAAAGTATTAAATATGTTACATATGCACTGCTGTAGTTATGACCGCACTACTAAGCCCATAATGCACCTTCACTGCATGTGACGTCTTGTAACTGTTAAACTATACCATCTTCCATTATGACTGTAGGGTGATAGCCTGATAGAGTCCTTACATAAACAAAATATGCTGCTGTAAAGGTTGTGAAGGCTATTTTTTGGTGTTAATAATGTTCTACTGATTTAAAATGTGTTTATACATTATGTTTAGTTTAGTACCACCCAAGCAGCATGAGATAACATTCTTATTCAGTAAGCGGCACAATGAACTAGACATATAAACATATAATGCTCATGAAAGGTACCAGATTGACAGAACCAGAGACTGATGCCCTCTGCATGTCCACAGGATAGGTAAGCATGTAAGCCACAATGTAAGTTCTCTACATAGGCTGTCCAGGTAAGAAATAAGACATGATGGGGAGTGCAGTAGACAGTTTGAATGCCTGGCCAGGGGCATAGTAAGGCAAGAGACACAGGATAAGTGCCTTCAGCCCCTGGTCATGCATTAGATCTGTCTAACGCACATCCTCAGAGTGCCTTATTGCACTTATAAAATTGGACTCTGTATGTTCATTGATGTAAAATACAAAAATACTGTCTTTTATTTTGATGTACAAAAAAGTTTTCATGCATTTTGTTATAAAATAGTTCCTCTGCTTGCAATACACTGCTGTATTTTTTTTTTTTCCTTGTGGAAGTCTGTACTACTGGTGTCATCATAGAGGCAGATAGCTGTCATGTTTACCGTGCCTAAAGTCCCCAACAGGCACACTCTGAATGTCATTAAATCATCTTCTTTTTACCACTTTTGTATTTTAAGTCCAATTTTTATGTTGGCTTGTGCTGGCGCTCAAGCAGTGCAGTCGACCAAATGACTTTTAGAGGTGTGCGCCTGCTCTGCCCATGCCCGCTCCATTTTGCAGATGGGACCACACTGTACCAATGAATGGCTGAGCTGTCTATGACAGCGCTTCAGATGCAGTGGCGTGCAGTTCAAAGGACAGCACCGCTACAATCAGCAGATGGTAATGTGTGCCATTTACAGATTCCCAGCAAGCAACAACTGCCATCAGCATATTACATAATGCCGTGTCAGACACCTCTCCATCCTCATGAAACCAATGGGGTGCCCAATCCCCTTATCGGTATGCCCCCTTCCTGGTTCACATTTGCTGATGGGGTAGCCCAATCCTCGTCGGCGTGATCGCCCCTCAATGTGTTGTGTGCTGAGGGGTGCCCAGTCTCCCTCGCTCATGTGCTCCCCAGCACACTGTATGGCGGCTGACGGGTGCCCAATCCCTGTCAGCTCCACTCCTCCCCAACAAACATCCAGGTGGCATGCTGGAGCCCACCCCAGTGTGCCTAAAGTCCTGCATCTCTTTTTTTTTCAAACCCTTTAAAAAGAAACTGTCCCTCGTTGACTCTCTTGCCCTCCCCAACCTCTGCATACCCCTCCTCCCCACCCCCTTCACCCTCTACTACATCTGGAACCCAGCAGTAAGATTTTCGGTGGACAGGAACACATCTGCTCTCTTCAAAGCTGACCGCAAACTGAAGAAATGCTGGTAAGCACTATAATGGCTTAAATGTTTGTTTGTTTTTCAACTTTGGTGCATATCTCAGCCATTTTGGGAAGTTTTGCACCAAATTTTCAACATCGGGTTCTTGGGAATCTACCTCATGAATTCAGTCATTGTCATCTCATTATTCGGTCCCAAAAGGTGATTTCCACGGTCACTGTGCGGAATCATCTTTGGACTGATTTAACCAAACAATAGTGTCACTGTTCATAAGATGGGCTCCCAAAAGCCTATGTTGCAAATTTGGTGAAACAATCCAAAATTGACTGTGTTACAAGCATGCATTTTACAGTTTCCATGCACACTCATAACTTTGTGAATTTTTAATATTTTCACTCTAGATTTTCAACACTGGCATTTTTACACCTCCTTAACAGTAAAGCTATCATTTTCACATCCAGGCTAAAATGTGTTTTGCATTTCCAGCGCAGAATAGTGTGGTCACTGTGGGAATCCTGTTCAGGACAGATTAAGAAAATCACAGTGCCACTGTTCATGAGGAGAGGTTCACAAATACCCATGTTGAAAATATGGTGGAAAAACTCCAAAAATGATTGCATTACAAGAGTGCATTGCAGTTTCTATGCACATTCAGTAACTCTGCTAATTTTATTTTCACTCCAGATTTTCAAAATTGCCATTTATTCACACCACCTCATAAACACTACAGCTGTCATTTTTCTCATCTTGCCAGAAATGTGTTTTCACACCTGTGGTGCCAAATGGTCGCTGTGCAAAACCATTTTCTGGATTGAGTAATGAAATGATAGTGCCACTGTTCATGATGTGGGTTACAAAATACAATTTTGCAAATCTGGAGTGAATATACCAACAATGCCTGGGGCATTAGGGTTTCCAACCATAATGCTCTACTCCTTACAGACTGACAGGCATTGGAGGTGTGACTGGAATCGTCACCTGTTATACACACACCATTCCACTCCCACCCTGCAACCACTGACAGGCATCGAGGTGTGTCTTGGGGTCTTTGGCCCAGTGTTCACTCCATTCTCCTATACCAAACTCATGTCAGCAAATTTCCTTATGGAGAGGGATGAATGTAGGGACCGAAGACCCCAAAGCACACCGCAACACCTGGTCTTTAGCCCCAGTGTTCACACATATTCTCCTGTACCGCACTCCATTTCAGCATATTTCCTTATGAAATGGGATGAGTGCAAGGCCCAAAGACCCCTAAAGCACACTGCAACACCTGTCAGTGTCTGCAGGGTAGTGTGAGATGAAATGGCGTGAGTGTTATATCCAATGATTCAAAGCACCCCCAATGCCTGTCACACTCTGCAAGATGGGGTGGGGTTGACAAAGCACACACCCCAATGCATGTCACTCTGTGCAGAGGGCGGGGTTGGTGTTAGTTCAATATTTCACTGCCATTCCTATTATGCATCTCTAACTCTCTCTAACTCCTGCACTACCAGTACCAATGCCAGCAAGCCAACATTCAGCATTGACAAATGCTTGTTAATAGTTATGATGTGCAGAAGCTAAGCGGTAGCAAATGGACAGCTGAGAGGAAGTGCATGAGTGCATGACTGCAACCTGCTGATGGTAAGCAGCAGTGTTTGAAATTTAAAAACAAATCTCTGACTATGAATTGTCGATTTACTTTTGAAAGATGCTTGTGTATTTCCAACAAGGCAGCAAGTGAGGAGTGCTGGCACGGCAGGCGGGTGGGTGGGAGTAGGATTGGCATGAAAGTGCATGAGGTCAGCCAGGAGTGAAAGCAAGAGGTGGGCAGAGGACACATCTCTAGAAGAATAGAATAAAATGGAAAGCTAAGTGTTTAAAAGTGGTAGTTTGGGTAATGTTTCATGTATTGTATAGACAAAGAACCTCCTCGTGTAAACACTGAGGCAAGGGTTACCCAAAGGGCATTTGGCTGGAAAGCCAAGTTTCAAGAAAATACAAAATCACACATGCCCACACAATGCAAAGCATCATGGGCTGCATATCAAATCACCACAGAATGTTATGCTGGTTCAACTTTAAGCAGAATTGCATGGTGCCAAAAGGCCTCTCACACATTTTGCAAGGGTGCTAACAGATGACACAGACACGTGTTTCATCCTACCAGGACTCATTAGTATGCCTCATCTGTTTGACACCCCAGTGGAATGAACAAGCTACCCTAAGACAGTCTGTCTAAGTTATATTGTGGTGAACCCATTAAAATAAAAAACTATTTAAAAGACAAAGAACCTCAATGTGCAAACACTTAGGCAAGGGTTACCCCAAAGGGCATTTGGCTGGGAAGCCAATTTTCAAGAAAATAAGAAAATACAAAATCACATATGCCCACACAGTGCAAAGCATCATGGGCTGCATATACAAATCACTACAGAATGTTATGCTGTATGTATAGTGTTCTGGCAGACAGGGAATAAAGCAACTAATGTGTGTGAGTTAGCTAGGCCATGACATACTCTTGCTGAGTGGGGGAACAAAATAGTGGTTGCTGAGTTTTAAAATTCTAAATTAGGGGTTCAAGAATTTTTCTCATGTCCTGTGTTCAGTTTGTCAGCACTTGTTTTTACCCATGCATTAGACACTTCTAATGCATGGCTAATGACCAACTGGGAGGCAGGATTTTACCTTCCCAGTTTATAAGGAAGTAATAACCCATTCTATGGTACGTGATAATGCTAAATTGATGCTTGCCCCAAAGGGATAAGATGTTTACCAAGTACCTTTACATCCTTAAGAGGCATTGAGTTGGCATTACCACACACCATGGTTCCAGGAACCGTGGTTTGATACCTTTTATTAAACCAACATAGATGTAACAAAAGAAACAGTGCTTAAGCTTCTGGATCAACCAAGCCCTTTTTCAGAAGCGTATGGTGGTTGTTTGTTAAATCACATACTTGGTTGGTCCGAAAAGCATAAGCACTATTTTCTTTTGTTACATCTATGTTGGTCCAATAAAAGGTATCAAACCATTTGTTTCTGGATCTGCTCTTATAAGGACCAATACGGCAACAATTTCTGTATCACACACCATGGTGTGAGTTATTATTGTAACCACCCCGCCCACAAGGTGTAAGACTATGCTTATCCGATAATACCTGGGCACAGTCTATAAGGCCTTCTGGTGAATGGCGCCTGGGCTCGGTTGGTGTTGGAGGTAATAAAAAGTGGTGCAGTGTTCCACCAATGTGGGTCCTTTGACAGATGGCTGCCAGGGTACAACCCCACAGAAAATAAATGCAACCCCAACCACCCTTGTGGCAGTGGATCTTTATGCTTATACACAACTGCCAATATATACTCTATATATGCAAACACATCAATATGTAAAACTGGAATTTAAACACAAGAGATATTTATTAGGGACAAGGGACAAGGCCAAAAAGATTGCTCCCAGTATGGCAAAGAGCACTGCAATAACATTTAACATAAAAGCCAGCCGGTGGCACTGGAGGGCTGAGGCGCTGGATGCCACACTGCACTGCACCGCAACCTGGATTTGGGAACAAGCTCGTCTGGGGTCGGCAGGGAGGACTGAGATTGAACTTTGGAGACAGCTCTCTCAGTCCTAGGGTGGGCTGAGGACTTCACACTGTGCTGCAGGACCCTGGGATGCCCGGAGGTACCCTGCAAGCAACGGGCGTAACTGGGGGACCACGGCAGATGTCTACATGTATGTGCTGGCGTCATTGCATCGTCCGGGTTCCCTATGGGAGAAAGAACAGGAAAAATATGGCAGCATGGTTCCAAGGCAGCTTGATGGCGCAGCTCCGCCAGCCAGCGATGCATGGAGGCATGCCGGTACTGGTTTCCTCGCTGGGTGTGGGGGCTATGGAGGGGCCTTTTTTGGTGTAGCTGCATCTGCCAGCTGGGCATACAAGCTCGGGTCGGTGGCAGAGTGGAGCGGTGGCTGGATTGGAAGCAGGGACTGTGGCTGCAAGGAGGTAAAAGCTATTAAATGGAAAAACATTCAACATAAAAAACAATAAACCAGGCTACCATCAGCCTTAGCTGTAAAGTCATACACTCATCAGGTTGGTACATGCAAAGTTCACCTTTTAAGTTCTTCAGCACACATGTGCAGCAAACTTCACATAAGAAGAGTGGCCTTTGAAGGAGGACACTGTCTGTCCAATGCAGAGTGGTCTGCAAGGGACGAGACAGTGCCACACCAATCATAAGCCAGGCTGATTGTGATACTGTTTTGCCTGGATGGGCAGAAACTTTGGTTGAAAAGAAATAGCCAAATTGATCATATGGTGGCTTTTTCCTTTGATCTACAAGATAAAATTCAGAATGATGTATCCAGCCTGGCTACTTGTGCAGACTTTACATGGCTCTACAGAATTTCATTCTGCAGACACTACCCGCCAAGGACTCCTGACTAATCCTTGGGCTTCAGCTCTCCACCCATTACTTTTTCAATGAGAGTTTGCTGATAGCAGTCTTGCTTTGGACAGGATCTTATTCATCATGAGCTGTGTGGTGAGTGATGGTTTAGTGTTTAGGGGTTATCATAATGGTGGCTCCATCTGTGAACTGCCTCTGCTCAAACTTTTGCAGAAGCTCCTTAGTGCTACAATTGTTCCTGCTTTGGTGCAGCCTAGAAAATATCTCCACTTACAGTAACCGCTGTCTTCCTTTATTTTGCTTGAGTTTTGTTTGAAACATAGAAACACAGAAGTTGTCTGTCGATAAGGACTGCTGTGCCCATCCAGTCTGCCCATAGGCCCTATACATTATATGTGCCACTGACCCTATGTGATCAATGGCTTTTCATCACTCCCTCCCTCTCAAGCTTCCCTTGTGCCTGTCCCAGGCATGCTTAAACCCCTCCACTGTGCTTGCCCCCACTATCTCCTGTGGCAGACTATTCCAAGCATCGAATACCCTTTCAATGTAGAAAAACTTCCGTGTGGTAAAACTGCGTGTTCGTTATTGTCTGTCTGGAAGCTGTCAGATATGTTGAAATGCCCCAGTGCTTAAGTCGATTGGAAATTGGAAAAATCTGCCTATGGGGTGGGCAATCAGTTATGCAGATGGTAAGCTCTAGCAGATTCCTGGAATGCTGCTTTTATGGAATTATTTGTTACTGAGACTCAGCCTCTAGTTGAAGTTATTGAACTCAATAACTTTGGAAGCAGGAAACATGAATGGCAATGTTTCATAAGGGAAGCTTTCTTTAGTTCTGTTCATTAGTTCATTAGCACCAGAGCAGAGGATACTGGGGGCTTCTTCTCCAAATAAATGCACTCTGCATTTCTTTTTCAGTCAAAGCATATGAAGCTTGGTGAGAGTTATGTACTAATTATTGTTTGTATGTGTGTTTGACTATGGTCGCACCTGTAAATGAAATTGTATTCCAGTGTGCCTATCCAGTTACAAATAAATTCAATTCAAAGACTTTTTCCGGATTACATTAAAATTTGCTCCTCCTGCAGTCGGTTTCCCTTCTTACTCTTAGACTTCAAACAATGCTTTCTTCCCATTTTCATATTGTTCTTTTCAATATGAACATTATTATTATTATTATGACCTATGACTTTCCTAACCCCGTGCCAGCAGAAACCCTCCCAGCCCATTTTAGTTCAGCAGCACAGGAGAGCCCACTCCTAGTGCTGCAAAATATAATAGTGACACTGGGGGTTCCCAATCCCCAGTGTTCCTCCTCACAAATGTCTTTCTTTTTTTTTAAACCTGTAAAAGAAAAACTGTCCATTGATGTCTGTAGCAACCCCTGCTGTAACCCCCCAGCCTACCCCATGTTTTAATAGGGAATGGGGTGTCCAATCCCCATGCCAGCTGCCACCCCCACTCTGCCCTTTTAGTAATGTAGCAATTGTGAGCACACCCTGGTGCTGCCAACATAACAGTGACATGGGGTGACCTATCCCCAGTGATGTTACCTAAAACAAACAAAAAAGTCCCTCATATTTTTATTTTTTTATTTTGTAAACCTGTAAAAAATCAATCGATGTCTGTTGTGCCATTATTAACCCACACCAACACCCTCCCTCCCACTCAGCACCCACCACCCCACACCCTCCCAAGCCCGTACTTACCCACTGGCAGTCTGACACTGTAATCTTCTGGACCCCAGACACGCCTTCAATCTTTCAACGCTTGACCGAACTGAGGAAATCAGGTATGCAGTTCAATGAATTTCAATTGAGTTTTTGAACTTAGTAGCATTATTTGGCCTTTTTCAATATTTTTGCTCAACATTTTCAACATACCTTCTTTGGGACACCACCTCATGAGAAATGCAACTGACGTTAGATAATCTGTCCTGAAAGGTGATTTTGCTGTCACTGCACAAAATCATCTTTCAGGCAGGAGTTGAATTTTCTCCACCATTGTTCATGAGATGGAGTTATAAGAAGGCTGTGTTGAACATTTGGTATAAAAATATTAAACAAGCATTTGTCAATGCCGTCTGTTTGCTTGCAGGTATTTGCAATGTGTTTGTATGTATGGTGGTTTACCCTAATGCCCTGTGCGATTGCTGGTATTTGCACAATAAATTTTCAGCATGACCTTTGTTACCCCCACCTCATAAAAGCATTTGAGACCTCTGCTGATGAACAGTCCCACTGTTTTTGTTAATTTGTCCTGAGCATTGATTTCTCACAGCGACCACACCGTTGTGCTCCACATGTGCAAAAACACAGTTCGGGCAGGATGTGAAAACGACAGCTGTAGCATTTATAGGGAGGTGTGAAGGATGGCAATGTTGAACATTTGGAGAAAATACAACAATTTCTCGAACTTACGAGTGTACATGGAAACTGCGCAATGAACGCCTCGTGACACAGTCATTTTGTGGACTTTTGTCACCAAATTTCAGCATAGGCATTGTGGACCTCTGCTCATGAAGTGTCACTGTGATTTTCATAATCTGTCCTGAGCATTGATTTCTCACTGTGACCACACCATTGTGCGCTGGATGTGCAAAACACATTTCAGCCAGGATGTGAAAAATGTCAGCTGTACTGTTCATAAGGAGGTGTGAAAAATGCCAGTGTTGAAAATGTGGACTGAAAATAATTCAAATTCTGGAAGGTATGAGTGTGCGTGGAAACTGCGCAATGCACACTCATAAAACAGTCATTTGGAATTTTTCACCAAATTTTCAACACAGCCATTTTAAGACCTCTGCTCATGATCAGTGTCACTGTGATTTTCTTAATGTGTCCCATACATTGAGTTCGCACACCGACTGAGCCATTGTGCGCTACATGGGCGAAACACGCTTTGGGCAGGATGTGAAAAATGACAGCTGTACTGCTAATGAGGAGGTGTGGTAAAATACCAATGTTGAAAATCTGGTGGAAATATTGAAAATTCGCAAACCTACGAAAAGCATGCGTGGAACTGTGCAACGACACTCAGAAACAGTCATTCTTAGGAATTTGTTCACCAAATTTTCAACATAGCCATTTTAAGACCTCTGCTCATGAACAGTGTCATGGTGATTTTCCTAATGTGTCCCATACATTGATTTTGCACACCGACCCTGCGCCATTGTGCACTACATGGGGCAGAAACATGTTTTGGCAGGATGTGAAATGACAACTGTACTGCTCATAAGGAGGTGTGGTAAAATGGCATGTTGAAAATCAGGAGTGAAAATATTGAAATTCGCGAACTACGAGCCTGCGTGAGGAACTCGCTTCGTAAAACAGTCATTTAGGAATTTTGCACCAATTTTCAACATGGGGTTTTGGGATCCCTCTCATGAATGATTCACTGTCATGGTGTTATTCGGCCTGAAGGGGATTTCGCAGTGACTGCAAATCATCCTTCGGCCCGAATAATGCCATGACAGTGATATCACTCATGAGAAGGGTCCCAAAACCCTATGTTGAAATTTGGTGCATAAATTCAAAAATGCCTGAGATATACAATAAAGTTGAAAACCCCTATCTAGCCCATTATACAGCGTGACGGCATTTCCTCAGTTCGGGTCGGCTTTGAAGAGTGCAGACATGCTCCGGTCCACTGAAGATCATGCGCAGGCTCGGAGTGTAAGTATGGGGTGGGGGTGTGGGAAGCAGGGTGCACAGTGGTTGGGTGCGGGTTGTGGGGCTGGGAGAAGCGCTGGGACTGTTTTATTTTTCAGGTTAAAAAAAAGCGATACGGGATGTTTGCCACGCTGGGGTGGAGCTTCCAGCATGGCACCAAAGCTTTGGGGGAGTTTGGGGGCGTGGAGCCGAGAGGATTGGGCACCCCGTCGGCAGCTGATGATGGGGCGTTGCCATGCTGGGTGGGCTCCAGCGTGGCACCACAGCTTTGGGGCCTTGGGGGATGTGGAGCCGACGGGGATTGGGCACCCCCATCAGCAGAGCATGCAGGACATTTGCCATGCTGGGGTGGGCTCCCAGCGTGGCACCAAAGCTTTGGGGGCGTGAGGCCTACCAGTGCTGTGTTTGACAGCGGTGTTTTCTTTGAAGCGAAGACCACCGCTGTCATACACAACTCCACACCCATTGGTGCAGGACGCCATGCCTGCTCAATGGAGCAGTGCATTAAACAGGAGAGGCACACCTCCAAAGTGTGCTACTCTCCTCAAAAAGCCTTCTGTTGCTAGTTTAACGTAAAACAACAAAAATTATGAGACTACCTTGAGGTTTGCAAATGCAGGCTCGTAACTTTGGTCATTTTTCATATTTTGCCCAAAATTTTCAAAATTGCCATTTCTTCACAGCACCTCATGAATGTGATAGTTGTCATTATTCAGATCCTGGCCAAAATTTGTTTTGCATCCTGTAAGGTGATTTTGCAGTTGCTGCACAAAATCACCTTCCGTGCAGGAGTTAAACATTTTCTCCACTATTGTTCATGAGGTGGGGTCACAAGAAGGCTATGTTGAACATCTGGGGCAAATAAAACCCAAAAACAATAGTTATGAGCCTATGTTGGAATTTTACGAATGCAGGTTCATAACTTTGGTAATTTCAATATTTTAAGCCCGACTTTCAGCATAGCCATTTCTTCATACCACCTTATGAACATACAAACATATGAACATACGAAGAAGCCAGCAGAAGACAACCATTTGATCTATCAAATCTGCTCGCATTGCAGGGTCCACACCTTGAGCTAATGTCCCTGCCATCCCTCCCCACTCCTCCCATCCTCTCTACCCATGATCCCTACCTTCCCCTATGTCTATCCCAGCTTCTAATAAAGCTGCCCACTGTCTTCAACAAGATGACATCTTCTGGCAGCGATTCAAGTGTCCACCACCCTCTCTGTGAAGAAGTGCTTCCTGACCTCCTCCTAAGCCTCCTACCCTCCAGCTTAAGACTGTGCCCCTCATGTCATGGTTGCCACTCAGCTTAAAGAGACTCCCTTATCAACCTTATTTATTCCTTTCAAGTACTTGAAGGTCCCAATCATGTCACCTTGCTCTCTCTCCTGTCTTCCAGGGAGTATACGTCTCAGTGTCCTCAATCTCCCTGCATGCCTTACCCTGCTGATCTGCTATCATCTTTGTAGCCCTCCTCTAGACATTCTCCAGTAGGTTAATGTCCTTTTTGAGGTGTGGGCACCAGTACTGAACTCCATACTCTAGATGCAGCCTTACCAGTGACCTGTACAAGGACAGTATAAACTCTCTCCTATTACTGATCCTTCTAGATATGCATCCCAGCATCTTGTTGCCTTTGCTGTTGCTTTCTTGCACTACGTTGAGTGCTTCAGGTCACTAGTGATCATCACGTCCAGGTCCTTCTCGGCCTCTGATGCAGATACTCGGACTCCACCCAGATAGTACTCTGTCCTGGGATTCTTGGCTCCAATATGCATAACTTTGCATTTCTTAGCATTGAAGCTAATCTGCCAGATCTTGGAGCATTTCCAGCTTTTCCAGATCTTTCTGTAGGTTCTGTATCCCTTCAGCTGTGTCCACTCTCCCACAGAGCTTGGTGTCATCTGTGAATAGGCACATTTTGCCCTTAATGCCATCTCCAAGTCACTGATGAAGACATTAAGCAACACCGACCCCAGCACTGAGCCCTGCAGGACCACTAATTACTCTCTAGTGCCAGATAATTCTCCAACAACCACCCTCTGGTTCTCTCCTCAGCCAGTTTTCCACCCATCTGGCCATCTTTTCCCAACCCCATGATCCACCAACTTCCTGATCAACCCTTTGTGGGGCAAAGAGTCTCGTCACATCTTGTCTGCATCTAGCTCCTGTGACTATCCTTCCTAATTGTTCTCCCTCTCCTCTTTGCTCTTTCCACCTAGCACTGAACCCTCTCCCCTCAACTCCCTCTTCCATACACCCATTCATCCTTCCCTCCTCCCACCCTACTTCCCTATCCCTGTAGCACTTTAATTGATATCTGACAAGTGCTTATGGCCACACCCCACTAGTGTGTCTCTCCTCCATACCGTGTCAACCCGTTACCAGACCTCCTTCTGGCATTTTTGCCACTATATTGAATGTATAAAACTGTATGTAACTGCCTGTAACTCACTGTTATTCAATGTCTTGCTTGAATTGTACCTCAACTGATGCTGAACCTTTGTAAAAGAGCCTTGGCTCAAAGGTACTTGTAATCCTAGATTCAAATAAAATAAAATAAAAACAGAGTCAAAGGCCTTGCTGAAATCAAGATAGAGGATGTCTGCTGCTTGGCCCCTGTCTATTGTTTCAGTGACACAGTCAAAGAAGTCAATCGGATTTATTTGACATGATCTCCCCCATGAACCCATGCTGCCTCGTATCCTGAAGACCATGCTACTGTAGATATTCCACCAACCTTTCCTTTAGTATGGTCTCCATAAGCTTGCCCACAATGACAGTCAGACTCACTGGTCTGTAATCGCAGTACAAGCGCCCAGTGGTTTAAGGCTCTGAGCTGCAAATCTGGTGACATCCAGCAGACCAGACCTGGGTTTGAATCCCACAGCTTCCACTTACATACTATGTGACCCTGAGCAAGCCACTTAACTTCCCTGTGCTCCCAGGTCACACCTGTAAGAAAGCTGCCAGCTTAGTGTGCTACTCCTGGTTAAACAACTAAACAATAAAAAAATTCCTTGGGTCATCCTTGGGATTGCTTTTGTGGAGGGTCACTACATGTGCTGTTCTCCAGTCCTGGGGTACCACTCCTGACTTTAGTGAACTATTAAATAGGTCTGCCAGGGGCTCGGCCATCTCCTCAGCTAGTTCCTTTAGTACCCTTGGATGTACTCTGTCGAGCCTGGTGATTGTCCACTTTCAATGCCAGCAGCCCTCCCTCATTCTATCCTCCCCTGTCACTGCATCTGTGTTTCCCTCCTCACCTGCTCCTCTTTTCCTCCTGAAGACACTGGTTCATCCTTCTCCTAGTGAAGATGGAACAGAAGTATTCATTAGTATCTCTGCTTTTTCCTCATTATCCTCCACCCACTCCACCCTTTCTGGAGCCAACAATCCCTTCCTTCTTATGCCTTTTCTCACTTATATATCGAAAGAAAGCCTTCTCCCTTCTTAATTCCTTTAGCTATCTGCAGCTTCTTCTGTGCCTTTGCTCTCCGGACTTCCTTACTTGACTCACTAGCCAACCTTAGGTAATTTTCCTATCCACCTCTCTCTTGGTCTTCCTGAATTTTCCATAGGTCAACCCTTTTACATTACTGCCTGGGCTACCCCAGAACTGAACCAGCTGGGCGCTTTCTGTGCTTCCCCTGAGCCTAATGCACTCATGCTGGCAACCATTATTCCTTCCTTAGTGATGGACCACCTTTAGTTCACCCACATTTCTGTTCTGATGCCCACCAGATGGCTCCTTAGCACTTCACCCATTTTCCTGAAGTCCGCCTCCTGAAATCCAAGATTTTGGTCTTAGTCAGGATGCTTTCCTGCCCACATCCAACTGGAACTACACTGTGCAATGGTCACTTCCACCCAGTGGCTCTCTGACCATTATTCCCTGTACATGCTCCCCATTTGTGAGCACCAGATCAATAATTGCCCTCAGCTCTTGTTGGTTCAGTGATGCCTTGAGTCAGGAACCCACTCTGCAATCCTTCAAGGATCACCCGACTCCTAGCACATGTTGTGGCTGTATGCTCCAGTCCACCTTGGGCAGGTTGAAGTCCCCTACAACTACCATCTACTTTCCTGAAGCTTCCAATATTTGTGAGTTCAGTTCCCTGTCCCTCTCCTCATCCTGATTGGGTGGTCTGAAAACCACCCTCAACCTCACCTTTCTCCCTCTATTAGACCTTAACTGAATCCATAATGCCTCCACCTCCCTTCTTCCGACTCCTCCCTCATGCAAGTTATTCCTCCCTGCCTCCTTCCCAACTCCCTGTCCCTCCTGTATAGTTTATATCCAGGGATTGCAAGGTACCACTCATGGTGTGATGTTGCCCAAGTCTCAGCTACTGCACCTATGTCCACCCTCCTGTCTGCTAATAGTGCCTGCAGGTCATCCATCTTGTTTCCAAGACTCCGGGCATTCAGAGACACCACTCTCCACCTAGAATCTGACATTCATTCTCTTCCTCTATTCTTCTATTCCCATTTAACACCTCTGTGTGCATCCCTCCATGAACCCTTGTTATGTGTTCCTCACCCCTCCACCAATGAATGTGACAGCTGTCATTTTTCAAACCCTGGCCAAAATGCGTTTTGCATCCTGAAAGGTGATTTTGAGCTGTTGCAAGAAATTACATTTCAGGCAGGAGTTCAAAATTTTCCCCACTATTGTTCATGAGTTGGGTTCATAACAAAGCTATGTTGAAAATTTGGCATAAAATATTAAAAACAACAACGTTATGTGCCTGCATTTAAGTTTGTGAATGCAGCCTTTTAACTTTGGTAATTTTTATATTTTGACACCAAATTTTCAACATAGCCATTATTTCAAAGAACCTCATGAATGTGACAGCTGTCATTCAAATCCTGGCCAGAATGTGTTTTCGTATCTGTGGCATGAGATTACATTTTGTTGGGGATTTGAACATTTTCACCTATTGCGTTGATTAGATGGGTTAATAGGAAGGCAATGCTGAACATTTGGTATGAAAACATGGTAAAATACCTAGGTTATGATTGAACATTACACCATTTCAACATTTCACTCTTAACTTCACTCATGTTCAATATTTATCTCCAACCTTTCAACATAGCCATTTTCCACACTACCTCATAAATGTAACGTGTCATTTCTACAATCCTGGATAAGATGCGTTTTGCATCTGTGGTATAAAATTACATTTTGGTGGTTCTATGTGATAACGGTGACTGCCTAAAGGCAAGTCACAGTTTTAGCGGCGCCAGAGTGGCAAAAACATTTTGGCACTCTGACATCCTTAGCACATGGAACAGCAGCACTGGGACATAGACTAAATGTCCCCATGAGCGCCACCCCTACAGCCCTCTGTCCCCTCCCAGCCCATGACTGCCGTGCTCGCCCCCCCATGCGTGTGTGTACATATAGTGACATCCTATTGTTGAATTCACCCACCCCACATCCAGTCACTCTACCCTCCCCATTGCCATTCGGCTTTTGCCCAAAAGCGCCACTGTTTCAGACGCCGCCTTCCTCATGTGCCCAATCATAAGCTGCCCATTTTGACCAGTGTACTTGGGCTGGTATAGCCTAGAGGTTAGAGTAACAAGGTTTGAATGAGCTTGGTACATCCAGCAGACCAGACCTGGGTTTGATTTTCACAACCTCCACTTGCATACTGTGTGACACTGAGCAAGTCAATGAATCACCCAGTGCTCCCAGGTCACTCCTGAAAACAGGCACTTGTGCCTAGTGGGCTGTACCTGGTTACCAAAGACTAAAATAAAAAATAAATGACACATGTCATGTCTATAAGGTGAATTCTAAAACAAGTATCTTCAAAATTTTGGGTCAGAATTGCAAAATAAGATTGTTTAACAAGCAGCAAGCATTCTGCATTGAAAATGCTTGTTATTGCCTTGCCTCCTTTTCTGTTCTCCTGCAAAAGCTTTCTGAGCACATGGGAAAGAATTACAATTATTAGTCTAATTAATTATTCATGAGCCTAATGAGACTCCTGATTGGCTACTGGCTCAGTCATTAATGTCTTAGAAACTATTTATATTTATTTATTTATTAGCTTTTGGTAGCCGGGTAAGTGCATTAGGCAACAATCCTGCCTATTTTCAGGCACAACCTGGGCAGTACAAAAAGAGCATACAGATGTGAGCAATTGAACCACCTTTAGAAATGCAATAACAAAATACAAATACAAGGTAACATCATAATAGTCCAAGTTGAGAATACATCAGGTGTTTGATAACGCTGGATCCAGCTGCCAACTGGTAATGTGCGACATGCACGGCTCGTGCCTCTGACCACCCATCCCACAACTGGTCATTATTCCTTCAGAAATTACTGGCTTCTCGATCATTATTGCTTGCATACAATCCTTTTAGGGTCAGAAACATTTACGGGTGCAAAGTGGTCTCTGCAACCACTTTATGTCATCTGTAACTGAATATAGCATTGCATTTTATATAGCATTTTCATTTGAATTCTCTGTTTGAAAGAAAAAATAAAATGAAACTTCATGCTTGGGACTGGGCAAGGTTAGAGGAATGGTCAAATGTATGGCAGCTTAGATTCAATGCTAAGAAGTGCAAGGTAATGCACCTGGGAAACAAAACCCAGGGAAGAGTACACAATGGGGGTGAGATACTAGCGACAACAAAAATGGAAAGGGACCTGGGGGTAGTCATATCAGATGACCTAAAGGTGGGCAAGCAATGTGAGAGGGCTGCAATGAGGGTTGGGGATACTGGGATGCATAGGGAGAGGCATCACCAGTAGAAAACAGGAAGTTATTATCCCTCTGTACAGACAGCTGGTCAGACCCGATCTGGAGTACTGCGTGCAGTTCTGGAGACCCAGTCTTCGCAAAGACATAGACAGGATGGAAGCTGTCCAGAGGAGGGCAACTAAATGGTGCAGGGTCTGCACTGGAAGACATAAGGAAGAGACTAAAGGAGCTTAATATGTATAGCCTGAGAAAGGAGGGAGAGGGGGGACATGATAGAAACTTTCAAGTACCTCAAGGAATCAACAAAGTCCAAGAGGGTAGCATCTTTCAAAAAGAGGTGTGCAAGAACAAGGGCACAATTTGAAGATGGGGCGGCTCAGAGGTAATTTAAGGAAGTATTTTTCACAGAGAAGGTTGTGGATGCATGGAACGGCCTTCGGGAGGGGTCATGGAGTCAAAACAGTGGTGGAATTCAAGCATGCATGGGACAGTCATAAGGCAATTCTAGGGATGGGGGTAGGAAGAAGTAGGCTGCTGGTTAACTAGGATCTGCAGCTTATCCAGTAGGCAGGGAAATGGGCAGACTGGGTGGGCCAAGCGGTCCTTATCTGCCATCAAATTCTATGTTTCTATGCTGGTCTTCTTAACTTTCTGCTATTATAATTTGTATTTGTTTTTTTTGCAGTGTTAACAATTACAAAGATCACCTCACCTAGTTCAGCCCAGCACTGAATTTAATAGTGTAAGAGAGCTGGCAAACCTTGAAATAAGGAGAGGGTGATCACCCTAATTAATATTTAATTGTTTTCGATTAGCTTTTTTACATTCCCCTTAGAACAAGCTTTAATTGTCAGTCAGGCCCTTTCAATGCGACCCTGTAGTACATGACTTCCTAGAACTCTTTTATTCTTCATTCACCAGCCCACAACTAATCCTCAAACTGAGTAATCTGTACTTCAGAAGTGTAAGTAAGCAATAACCCACAACAGGGTGTGCTGTTATTGGGGTTTAACACACATCCGGGCACAGGTTGAGTGTCCTTACAGCACCTGGGTGAAGATTAATACCCAATAACAGCACTTTGGAGTGGGTTATTGTGCTTATAACATGGGTTTAAACAAAAGTAGCACAAATTAAAAGAAACACTTTCATTTCTCTTAAAAACAACACAATAAATGTAACAGTATCCTGCTGAGTAAAAAGTAGTCCCCTGAATTAGGTGTCCTGTCCCTCACTCTCATGCCTGTGTGTGGCTCCCCTGCTACACAGAGTGAATGGCAACAATTGCTAGCAAGACAAAGAGACACCAAGACAACACTTCACACAGAGACAGAGGACTGCACACATTCCCTGCAACATGTCCTGATCTCCCTGTCAGTCTGTGTGTGACTCACTCTCTCCTCCATCTTGTCATGCTCACTCAGTGGGGGCTCACTTTTCTGCCACTAACCACATCACACGCAAGGAATATGTGCAGGGCACAGATGTGACACAGCCTTGGAACTGGCGGCATCACACAGACAGAGAGAGAGATACAGTGAGCTACAGAGAAAGAGAGAAAACCAGTATTGATTCCTGCATCTCACACTCCTGCCTCTCTCCATATGGACACACACCTCTGCTGGAACCCGACACCCTGACAGCAGGTGCAACTTCTTTCCACTGCTTCACCATAGTCTGGTGCTGTCATAGTCTAGTGCTGTCACTGGTCTCTCTCTCACTCTCTGCATCTCCTACATATTTTGCCAAACACAATAGGGTAAGCCTGCAACACTTCAAATGTCACATTACTGATTGGAACAGAGGAACCTGCTGCTGACAGATGCAGTCACTGTCAGGTGACACTCTCTCTCTCCTGCCACAATGACAGCATCTGTTTCTGTTGACGTTGAAGCATGGCACATATGCCACATACAGACTGGGACACCCACTGCTTGCACACAGACACTGCCAACTACCGCACTGACAGACAGACACCTAGAGGTTACACACACTGGGGCTTTAGACTCTCCACCGTAAGCAGAGATCCGTGGGGAGGTGGGTGGGGAACCATCAATGATTGTGTGTAACTACCTTAAACTGTGTTTGTGAATTCAGATCTGAAAAGTGAACAGCAGCCATTACTTCAGTGAGAGCAGTGCCAGGAAGACTGCACCAATCTGTGCTGGACTTTGCTGTGCTGTCTCTCTGGCACTGCTCTCACTGGAGTAAAGGCTGCCATTCACTTTTCGAATCCAAGAATATAATGAGAGCCGCTCAGCCTACTGATACTGCTGGCTGCCTCTTCACACCAACTGTGCGATATTGGGAAATAATCAACAGCCAACAGCCACGCACAGGAGTCAACCAATGGGATCCCACATTTTACTAACTTTCAGCACCCCATGTTATAAAATGGTTTAATAACTTCACAATCACCAAGTGAGCACTGGCAAGATGGAATGCAGTGTTGTGTAACCTAAGCAAATCCTTAACCTCCCATTGCTTCAGTCCTCTGTACTGTACACTGGATAGAAGCAGGACCCTGCTAAAATATAGTATTACTTCCCAGCTTGGTTATCCTATGTAGAAAAGTATACCAATGATAATCCGCCTTTCATACTTAATGTTGCACACAGAATGAATTTGCATAATGATAAGAGTTCAGAGTCCAGTTCCTGATATTTCGCAGTATTCAGTGGTCCACATGAATAGTAGGAATGGCAAAAGAAAAAAAGATTCTGGGCTATTAGGGCATTCAATCTCTGGGATATCTTTTTTAAATAAAGTATTTGCCCAGGATAGCCCAACTTCTCATTTTACTGTAAGAAGAGTGCTCTTTCCTCTTAACACTTAACTAGTAAATTAGTTAATAGGAGGCAGTATAGTGCAGTGGTCTAAGGCTCTGAGCTGCAAATCTGGTGACATCCAGCAGACCAGACCTGGGTTTGAATCTCACAGCTTCACTTGCATACTGTGTGACCCTGAGCAAGTCACTTAACCTCCTTGTGCTCCCAGGTCGCTTCCTGTAAAAAGCTTTCAGCTTAGTGTGCTATACCTGGTTAAACAACTAAATAATAAAATAAAAAACAACAGTTAGCACTGGGCAGTTAAGTGACTTGTTTAGAGCCACAGAGAAAGTGACACATAGAATTTGAACTTTGACCTCTTGATTAGCTGTTGTGTGGTATATCCCAAGGCTATATGGCCTGCCCATCTACTGTGTACAGTATATCGCTCCCATAAGTTGTGAAAAATAAGAACCTTATATGGTTAGCCAGACATGCTGCTGGTCAAGACTCAAGACATCTTATGGATCACGGCTACTGTTGATATTACCCGAGGTATTCCAGCTAGAACTGTAAGTCTTGGATGCTTCATGTATTATTCTTTCTTTCCTTGAATTGCAACTGTGCTGGGCTGAGAAGGAGCAAACCTTCCCACAGAACTTAAGGTGCTCAGGCAGTGGCATGGTTTATGTGGCACGCAGCCATTGTTTACTGTTTTTCTATTTTTAATAAGGTGGGAATGCCTGGATATACTACAAGAGACTGACAGGCTTTTCCCAACACCCATAATCCTGAAGCCATGATCCCAACACCGAAAATCCTGACAGTGTGATTTTGCCCACAGCAGATTTTTTTTTTTCATGTTTGGGGGCCCCTGCAACCCAATAAATCCTCTCTGGATTTTTGGTGTTGGGATTATGTGGGATTATGGGTATCAGGCAACTAAGTTTCAGTCTTGTAAAGTATACCTAATACCCTGAGGTGGTATGCATAAAGGGACCAACAAAATATAAATCCATACCTCTGAACTGTCACACATTATTAGGTACATCACTCATTTTACTTCTCAGAAATCCTTTGTCCCACATGAAGAGGGTAATAGTCCACATTTGCCACTGGGACTTTAAAGCAGAAATTCATAATTTATTATGCTCAATTATTATCAAACATTATGAACACAAGTGCACTGATGGGCATAGTGCTCTGAGCTTTCAGTGCCATGTTTGATAACATATCACACAGTTTGTTCATTTGTCACACATGTTGCCACCCATTTTGGTGAAAAAGTTGAGAGGTATGATATAAATTGACCAATATTCATTAATGATGACAGTGTCATGTCCCCAAATAAAAATATAAATGAATAAATGTAATTATCTTCCATTTTGGTCACTTCATTCTGCTGTCTCCCACCCCCAACAATAACTGAGGTTCTAGGTTCCTTTCACATTACATTATTATAGACAGTAGGAGACAAATGTCTGTTGAGTCTGTTCTCCCAAATATGCATTCAAAATACACCTTCTCCTCTCCAGCTAGATGCCGACTGCCACCATTCGTAACTTGCATGTTGATGGGATCCTGCAAGTCCTGGTGCATCTGAACAGCTTGCATGCCCCAGACAGTATTGTACACCTTCTTATAGACAGATTTCTGGGGTATTAACTGTGCCTTGGGTTACAGCATGCCCTTTAGAATCCCCCCTTCCCCCCAGCTTGCAGTGATTGGCAACTGTTGCTGACAGGGAATAAGATGGTTCTGAGGACTATGATGATGTGGACCCCACCATCTCTATCATCATGGCAGCTGCCTTAGATTCTCAAAAGCATTTGAAGTTAGCTTTGGGAGTTATAAATGATATTGTGACCAGACTATTCTTAAAACAAGTTAAGCTGGTTTACAGTACAGAATCAATTTCCCAAGTAATGAATACATTTTTCTCAGAGTGTCAATTGCTATAGTAAAGTAATGTGCAATGCTCTTTAAACTGTGGCCTGATGCACAATCTGTCTCAATGATTTGTGATAATTGCCATATGGCAGTGAAGAAACTTGGAGCTCCTTTTGGTGGTGACAAAGCTTTAGGGTGGTAGTTAAAAAGAAAGCTGGATACACTGCAGGATTTAGACTATTTGTTGTGAGTAACTCCAGATTAAACACAAATTGATGTAACATATGAAGGTCAACAGAGTTACATGGTAAATTAGTTAATAATATCTGAAGTCCAGTCTGCCATTAAGGTGTCCAGAGTGATTACACCCAGATCCTTTTCTTAAGTTGTTACTGTGAACTTTACTCTTACTAGCCAATGTTCTGTCTTGGGGTTGTTTCTGCCAATGTAGCCAATGCTCAGCCTTAGGGTTGTTTCTGCCAGTATATCGAACTTTGGCTATCAGACCCTTGAACACTTCTCCCACCTCCCTAGGTTGCTTTTTATACCTATTATGCCATACTCTATCGACTCTTTCAACCAACTTGATGTCATCTGCAAATAGATTTTGCTTCTACTACCTCTCACATATCACCATAGGTGCGAGGGGCTTAACCCCAGACCTCAAGTATAGAGGACTCTACCCCATAGATCCCTGCACAGCTTTGGCCCCGACTGCTGGCCACACCAAAAATTTTACAATACCAGCTCCTATAGAAGCACGATCATGCAGTTGCATCTCTGAAAGTGCAGGATGGTGGATTGCATATTTGTTTTAAAGCCACACCTGCAGCAAAACAGAGATTGTCCCCATGCTCCTGGACCCCAAATCACCTAATTGTGGGCCACAGACATGAGGGAGGGACCTGAGAGCTGCAAATGTTTTTAAAAGCACATATAATAAGCCAGCAGCCGAGGCTGCTGGGAACTGCAGTCCTGCCCCACCCAGTACAGTAGTAATACCAACGGTGAACATTTGGCAGCAATCAGTTGGACACAGGAGTGTTTGTTTCCTGTGTTCTGCTGATTGCTCAACCTTAACAACAGTGACATTTTGTATTTTCAAACATAGTCAGTGTCTGACTTTGTGGGTAAGGATAATAATGGCCCTTATTTATTAGGGCGACAGGAACAAGATCTTGATGGGGAGCTGTTGCTTTTAAACACTAAGCACATAAGAGGAGCACCAGTGATATGCTCAGCCTTGAGAAAGCACATCAATGTGAAACATTGGCGACTGTCCTGTGAGCCCTGCTGCTGCTTCCATCTTAGCAAATGAATCTTGTTAAATTGTCTCTGGACTGCTGTCAGTCTTTGTCCATCCTGAAACTCATCCAAAACTGTCCACACGCCCAGTGGAGCCCAGAGAGAGCAGCTGAAGGATGGCTAACCCCAAGTCTCAAATCAAGTTCCAACTTGGTTTGTCCATCCTGACACTGGTAGCCAAGTTCTCCTGACCCTACATACCACTACATATGCCACAGCTTCAGTGTGGTTCACGATAAACTTTGCTGTAGAGTCAAGCCATACAAAAGTGAAGGCACTGGACTTCAGGAGGGCTGATTTTGTCAAAATGGGAGAGTGTCTCAGAAAAGCACTAGCAAACAGGCAAGAGGGTGGGTGGAGCAACAATGGAGAAACATCAAAACTGCCATCACAAAGGCAACAAGCCTTGTGTGAAGCAAAAATAGACAATCAAAATGAAAGAAAAAACACTGTGGTTCTCAAAAGAAGTGGTGGGAAGGTAAGGAAGAAAATATAGCATTCAGGAAGTATAAGGAAACACAGAAGGAGCAGGACAGAGAACTGTACCAGTTAAAGAAGAAGCAAGCGGGAAGGCAGTCAGAATAGCAAAGGCCCAAATCTAGGAAAAGAGAGCCAACTCGTTAAGAAGGGCATAAACCTTTTATAGGTACATTAGGGAGCAAAGAAAGACTAAGGCAGGGATACTGAGGCTGAATAAAGAGGAAGGTGGATGGGAAGAGAGCGACAGTGAAAAAGCAGGATACTGAATTAATACTTCTGCTCAGTATTCACAATGGAAAAGCAGGGGAGATACCTAATCCAGTCAATAGAAGCACTGTGGATAGGGGTTGATATTAGTCCTTTCACAAAAGAAAGTGTTCTGAAAGAACTCTTAAAACTGAAGGTGGATAAAGCAATGGGCCTGATGGATTCACCCCAGAATTCTAAAAGAACTAAGGAAGAACTAGTAACACCACTGACTACCCTTTTAATAAATCGTGGCAGGATGGTGTGATACCTGAGGACTGAAGGTGGGTGGATGTGATTCCCTTCACAAAACTGGGAGTAAGACAGAGGCAGGAAACTACAGACCTGTCAGTTTGACCTCAGTGGTAGTGAAAATGATGGAATCACTTCTGAAGGAAAGAATTTTTGAGTACCTAGAGGCCAGTGGGGCACAGGACCCAAGACAGCATGGATTCACAGTGGGAAGGTCATGTCAGACAAATCTAATTGATTTCTTTGACTTGGTGACCAAAGTAGTAGACCAGAGAGGGTGTGGACATGGCCTACCTAGACTTTAGCAAGGCATTTGACACAGTCCCACACAAATGATTAATAAACAAATAACCAGCCTGGGAGTGGGTCCCAGGGTGGTATCCTGAAAACACTGGCTTGACAACAGGACACAGTGGGTAATAGTAAATGGAGTCCATAGTGAAGAAAGGGGTTATTAGTGGGGTATCGCAGGGTTCAGTACTGAGGCCGGTTCTTTTCAATGTCTGTATAAGTAACATTGGGGGGACTAGAAGGGAAAGTATGTCTCTTTGCAGATGACATAAAGATCTGCAACAGGGTTGATATGCAAGGTGGGGTGGAAAGGATGAAAAGGGACTTGGCAAGGTTGGAGGAATGGTCAAATGTATGGCAGCTTAGATTCAACACAAAGAAGTGCAAAGTAATGCACCTGGGAAAACAAAATCCAGGGAAGAGTACACAATGGGGGTGAGATACTGACAACAACAAAATGGAAAGGGGCCTGGGGTAGTCATATCAGATGACCCAAAGGTGGGCCAGCAATGTGAGAAGGCAGTAAGGAGGGTTGTGGGATACTGGGATGCATAGGGAGAGGCATCACCAGTAGAAAACAGATGTTGTTGGCCCTCTGTACAGACAGTTGGTAAGACCACATCTGGAGTAGGTGTACAGTTCTGGAGACCCCATGTCCACAGAGACATAGACAGGGTGGAGGCTGTCCAGAGAAGGGCACTCAAATGGTGCAGGGTCTGCACCAGAAGACATATGAAGAAAGACTAAAAGAGCTTAAGATGTATAGCCTTGAGGAAAGGATGGAGAGGGGACATGACAGAAACTTCCAAATACCTCAAGGGAATCAACAAAGTCCAAGAGAGTAGCATCTTTCAGAAAATAGATGTGCAAGAACAAGGGGACACAATTTAAAGATAGAGTGGGGACGACTTAGATGTAATGTGAGAAAGTATGTCTTCACAGAGAGGGTTGTAGATTAATGGAATGGCCTTCCTGAGGAAGTCGAGAGTCAAAAACAGTGGCAATTCAAGAATGCATTGGACAGACATAAGGCAATTCTAGTGGAGGGTAGGAGGAAGTAGGCTGTTGGTTAACTAGGATCTGCAGCTTATCCGTTAGGTAGGGAAATGGGTAGACTAGGTGGGCCAGGCGTCCTTATCTGCCATCAAATTCTATGTTTCATTTTTAGCTGATCACCCTCATTGCATACTTTGGCCACAAATCAGGAACATTAGGATTTTATTTCCAAATATGACTAAGTCCTTGACCCTTCATGCTGCCTACAGGATCACATTTCTTTGATTCACAGAGGCTATTTTTAATAACAGCATTCTGGGAACAGATTCAGCAGGCTTTTTCATGCTGTTATTTGATAACATTTCTCAATATGCAGAGCCTGGGCTATAGGATCTAGTCCCAGGATCTCTCCTAGCTGTGCAATCACAGTAGACATTGGATATTCTCCTTTAAACCTCCACCAGCCATTTATGTGAACATTTTTCCCCGCAGTACATTTTCCACATGCTTCAAGTGGGATCTTTATCACTTGGTTCTCTTGTCCCTGACATGTTGACACGGTGAGGCCCTTGCCACACTACTCACCGCCTCCTGGAGCCTCTTAGGTTTGGGCAGTCACTCTCTGCTTTACAGATTGTACAGTCTTTGGCCCCTATAATTCAAATTCGCCTGGCAATGGTGCAAATTGGTGGTGGCGCAACTGAGTTGCACTGGCGCAACTAAGGATATATTCAAAAGAGATGAGCCATGGTGCATCTCCTCTGACTAGATCAGATAATGCGCACTGTGCAACTACGATGCACTGGCTCATTCCCCAGACAGGGCTGAATACCAGGAATGGGAACTGTGTCAGTACAACAGAGTTACACTGTGTGCAAATTCTGTTATTCAGCCAGCAGTATGCAAATGGGGTCATATACTAAGGCACAAATGGGGCCATTTGCATGCCATTATCTTCATTGCATGTGTTGTGCAGGGCTGGCCAGCGAAATGTGCCTGGCACCCTGCACAGCATGTGTGCTGTCAGAGGATGTGTGGTGGTGCCCTCCTCCCCTCCCGACCCTTTGATCACCCACAATACATCATCTGACTGTCCTGGCACGTCTGGTGGTGGCCCTCCTGCCCAGAAACCCAATTGTGTGATATAACAGAAAAGTATATCCTGGTAGTCTATTGGTAACCCCACCCGCTAAGCTAAACCCGATAACCCATACATGCTGGAAATAACCACGTGGTCCAGTGGCACCCCACAAAGGACCCCCTGCTTACCCTGCTCCCCTCCTGTCATCGTCAGACAGCTGCAATCCCACCTGCATACCTCCTTGACTGCCGCCGACTGACAGCTTACAGTACAACTTCAATCCAATTGGTTCACACTGTGGACCAATGGGCTTACAGTGCATACTGTAACAGTCATTCCAAATATGTCACATATTTATGAATGACTATTACAGAGGTATCGAAGCCCATTGGTCCACAATGTGTACCAATGGGCTTGCAGCTGTACTTGTAAACTGTCATTCCAGCAGGCAGCCGCGGAGGTATGCAGGTGGGGCTTCCAGCTGCCCGCTGATGATGAGGGGGTTGAGTGGGCAGGGGGTCCCTGTGAGGTGGAAAGGTGGAGGGTGCCACTGGACCACCAGGAGTTATTTCCGCGTGTTTAAGGGTGATCGGGTTACGGGTGGATGGGGCACCACAAGACTACCAGGGATATACTTTCTGTTATATCAGGCAATTGATGCAACAGGAGGGGTGGGGTACCACTAGACTACCAGGGATATACTGTTCTATTGAGTAACTGAAGCAATGAGAGGGTGTGGGGGTACCACTAGACTACCAGGAATATACCTTTCTGTTATATCAGGTGATCGGGTTCTGGGCAGGAGAGGGTACCATTAGACTGCCAGGGACAGTCAGATGATGTATTGTGGGAAATCAGAGGGACATAGTGGGAGGGGTTCCACTGGACCATCAGGGACATCATGGGTGCTTGTGTACAGTGTTGGGAGCCACCCACAGCTGGTGACTGCTGTGCTGCGCATTGCAGTATGGTAGCTGCCTGTGGGTGGCTACCATTTGAGCCTACTTTTTTCAGGCTCAACTTTTGTGTGATGCGGCTGTCTTAAGTTCCAATGCTAGCCTATGTGCCGCATCCCGGCTAAATATCGGGATGTGCTGTATATGTCGGGCACGCCCCTGGAGATGTACCGTATACATTATCTTTTGCACCCAGCACATCGGAATTGAGCAGCGCAAGTCCCGCTTTTGGAATTGCCCTGGGGTATTCTGGGGTTGCGTGTGCAACTTAGTTTCATCATGCAACCACTTTGAATATCTAGCCCTGTGTAAAACAGTCAAATTAGTTATTTGGCAGCTCTAGTAATTTACTCACCTTCAGCATTGTAACATTTAGTGCTGTGATGGTAATCTTCAGTTCTCCTTCTGATGCTGGTTTGGCTATCTTTGCCATCTCCTTAGCCAACTGTTCAGGTTTGAAATGTCCTTAGATGGCTCAGTAGTGTTTTTAGGCTTTTCTATTGTGCTATCTGTCCCAAAATGTCACAGATTGTTAAAAGAGGTATCCTGCAGTTGTGTGTTAGATTTCAGTCAAATTAGGTACAGAGTAATAGTTTTATTTGAAATTGTTTGCACAAGACTATTGGAGCTCTATAAAATGGGTCTGCCCACCCAGGTTTTAGCTCCACATCCCGTTTTATTTATTTTTTATGCCATTTTATAATGTGACTCAACTCTGTCATGGAGGTATCATCTGAAGTGAAAGGAAATAAGAACATAAGAAAACGTTGGCAGATGGGGACCATGCAATCCATCTAATCTGCCCTAGAAACTACTCCCCATCCCTAAGCAGCCTTCATCCTAACTTGTCCTTTATGTCTGTCCCATGCTAGTTTGAACTTTCCTGATTGTCTTTGATGCTACTACCTCCTGGGGCAGGCTGTTCCATGGGTCTATCACTCTGTCTCTGTGAAGAAGTACTTTCTGAGGCTGCTTTTGAACCTTCCTCCTACCAGTCTCATATCATGCTGTCTTGTGCATGCTGCCGTGTCCTGTCTGAGCTGCATTAAATCCCTCACGTACTTAAATGTTTCAATCATGTCCCTCTGTTTCTTCTCTGCTCAAGGAGTATAGGTTCAGCTCCCCAAGTCTTGCTTCATATGACCTGTGATGCAGTCCATGCACCTCTTAGCAGCCTCTCTGCACCATTTCCAAACAGTCAATGTCCTTCTTGAGGTGAGGTCTCCAGAATTCAATACAGTATTCCAAGTGTGGCCTCTCCAAGAACCTGTAGAGGAGCATGATAACCTCCCTTTCAACTAGAAATACTCCTACTTATACATCTGGGGATGCCACCCACTTTCTGTGCTGCTTTCTTACATTGTTTTCCTACCTTTAATTAGACAGTGATGATTATGCCAAGATCTCACCCATTTGTGTCTCCTCAAGTTGACGTGCTCCCAGTGTTTACTTTTTTACAGGGTTCCTCTTTCCCAGGTGCATTACCTCACACTTTTGGCGTTAAATTGTAACTGCCAGTCCCTGGACCAATCCTTCTAGCCTTCTAAGGTCAGCTTCATGTTGTCTGCTCCTTCCATCATGTCCACTGTGTTACAAAGTTTTGTATCATCTGCAACAGGCAAACCTTCCTGTTAGTCCAGTTTAGACTCATCACAAGTAAAGGACTTGCATCAAGGTTGCCAACGAGTGTCAGTTACAGTGGTTGCCTTTGTGATATGTAAGCAATAAGATACAACAGTGTGTTAGTAGTAGTGCATGAACATATACACAGAGACGTACTAAGGCACGGGTGCTGCACTGAGTGCCTTCAGCCCCTGGACATGTATTCACATTATATCTGCTGCAAATTAAATAATCGAGATTTGCATGCCCCTGAAAATAAGGAGTAGTTATGTTTCCTTAGTGGTATATGCAGATGATGTTATGCTTCTCTCAGCATCCTTACTAGGGCTGCAGAGGAAGGTAAATGAATTTGCTGACCCATGTTTTTTTTGTTTATCGAAATGTTTCAACAGGAAGGCACACTGAACAACCGTTGCTCATCTCCTGGTGTGACCTGTGTGGGGGTACAATTGAATGAAGAATTAGACATACAGTTTAACATTTAACATATCTGAGAAAGTAAATATTCAATTACATTTGTAACAAGATATACAGTTAAAAATGTCATAAATAATCATACAGTCGCATTTGTGACATAACACACAATTAAATATATCATGCCTGTGAAATATGCATTTAATTACAAGTGGCATATCTGAAGAACATAGTACAGAAATTTAATGTAGCCTTGGAGCCAACTCCTTGCAGGACTGGATCATGGTTAAGAGTCAGGTTATTTAGCAATTATTGAATGAATGAGGTCTAGTGGAGGGACATCAGGGAGGGTAAAGAGGTAGACAGGGAAACCAGCTAGAGGAAGGAGAGGATAAAGATGGGGGGACATTACCAGAGAAAAGTGAGCAAAATAAAATCAGTTGTGAGGGCAAGTTAACACAGGGCTAGTGCAATCTGGAAGCACCTCAGACAGAACAAAAGTGCAAATTATTAGCTCAAGTGAACTAATTCCTTTGACTGAGTGCAGGGAATAGAGAGAGGAGGGCAGGAGAGAGGTAGGGTAAGGGACAGGGAAGGGATGGATGAGTCAAACCTGGAACTGGCCCCTTCAGAGTGCGGAGATTGCTGCCAGTGGTAGAATGAGGTGAGAACTTAGAATAAGGGCAGGAGTAGGCAAGGATAAGTTGGGTAGAGATAGTAGAGAGGATGGTAAAGGGAAGGAGGAGGAGGATGGGAGAAACTTGCCTAAGACTAGGCCTCTTCAAGATGCTGAGAACCCTGAAAGAAAGCAGAGTTAGGAGAGGGACGAGTTACATAGAAAGGATGAAGGGAAGGGGAGGGAAGGAATTGTCATTTCCCAGTGTTGGACCCTCCAGGATGCTGGAATCCTGACAGGTGAGGACAAGTTGGGAAGAGAGAAAACAAAGGCTGAAGGAAAGGAGAGAGGAGGAAAGAAGAAGAAGCTTGCCCAAGACTAGGACACTCCAGGATGCTGAGAACCCTGCCAGAGTGCAGAATCGGGAGAGGACTGGCTGGATAGAAAAGATATAGAGGGGAAGTGAAGGAAAGAGTAATTGCCCAGTGCTGGGCCCTCCAGGATGCAGAGAACCCTGCTAGGGATAGAATTAGGCAAGAACAAGTTGGACAGAGGTAATAGGGGGATAGAAGAGGAAAGGAAAAAGAAGGAGGGAGGAAGAAACTTACCTGAGAGTAGACATCACCAGGGTGCTAAGAATCCTGACAGAGGACAGATTTAGGTAAGGACAAGTTGGGCAGAAAGGAGAGAGAGGGAAGGGAAGGAAGAGATTTGCCTAGTGCTAGACCTCTCCAGGATGCTGAGAACCCTGCCAGAGGTCAAAACTAAGCAAGGGCAAGTTGATAATGGAAAAAGGTTAGGGTAGGAGTGAGGGGTAAGTGGTGAAGGAGAGGAGAGCATGTTGAGAAGCAGGCTCGGGAGGAGGAAGGTTTAATAGGAATGTGAGTCATGGAGAGGATCAGAGGCATAGGAGGACAGTTGAGGATTAAAGCAGGAGCAGTTAGATGAAAGAAAGTTATGTAAGGCAAAGGCAGGGAGTAGGAGAGTGCCATATTTGAAAGGGAGGGAGTTCCAGATTTATGGGAAATGATGGGTAAAGCCTGACTGACCGATGAGAGTGGTTTGACAGAGGACCAACAAAGTGTGAGTGTCAGAGGATCTGAGGGAGTGGGAGGGGAGGAGGGAGGAGGGGAAAGAGTGAGCATGAGATATAGGAGGAAGTTCTCTTAACCAAAATTTAGAAGTGAGTTTGGCACAATGAGTGAGGTACCTGTTGGCAAGCGAGGGAAGGGACAGGGCATGGTAGAGGTCACAGTGATGAGTGATGTGATGGAGCATCAAGAGCAAATTGACAGATGGAATTAAAGAGAATGTCCAATCTGGTTAGGGAGGATTTGGGAGCTGCACCATAGACTACATCATAGTTGTCAAAATGGGGAGGATCATCTTCTGACTAGTTCACGTTGCACTGTAGGAGGGATGCAACTACGGTTCCTGAATATGTATGCAGAAACATCTTAACATAAATAAAACAAGACTCAACTTAAATTTGTTTTGGTAGTACTAGTAGGAATAACTATAGAGTCACAGTGCACAGGGAACCTCTTCACACAGTAGGACATTTTGACTACCTGGGCTTACATGTTGCTAGAAATACTCTCTGGAATAAACATTTCAATTATGTGAAATGGAAAATGATTAAATCAACAACTATTTTCAAAAGGTTTATGCATAAATTTGGAGGATATTCAGTAGATGGTTCATTAAGTGTACCGACTGCAAAAATAAAATATGCAATCCTTTACACAGCCAGAATCTGGGGTGTTGGGGACTCCTCATCGTTAGAGATAACATTAACTAAAATGTTGAGGTATATCTTAAATACACCCAGTTATGTACCAGTTTATATTTTAGAGCAGAGCTCAGATGGTAATCTGTATCTACAATAATAAATGAAAGAACAGTTATTTATCGACTGAAAATAATGCTTCTGCTAGAATTACGGTTACCAAAGATTTATATTGAGGAACAAACTGAATACTCTAACAGAGGTTTGGAATTTCTGTACCTCAGATTTATTTAGGGTACATTATATCCGCTGGGACATGGTTATGTGCTATATGATATCTACAGAAAGCCAATGGATATAATATATCATGAAATTAAACAAAGATGCATAGATGTGTCAATGCAAAGTGATATAGCCAGTTTGGGTAAATCTAAGATCCATATCACTTATAAGAAGATTAAGATTGCAGGAAAAGAAACACTATCTCACATATATGGAAAACAGAGATTATAGGTCACGCTTCACAAAATTTAGACTAGAGTTTTCAAGATCAATAATCTTTTTCAACCAAAAAGGGATGGTTGTGATACCCAAAATGTGTTTGTGGAAAAGAGCCAACGAGGATATTGGATGTGTAATATTGAATTTCCCCAGATTTAAAAGAGAGAGCGATGTCTGGCTAGTCAATATCTGAATGCTCTTTAACACAGGATGAGATAATTAAGACCATTTTTGTGTACAATCAATCATCCTTTTTTAAGGAGGTATAAGCTTTCATAAAGCTATACATTTAAAATAGTGCGGTGCTCACCAACTGACATTTTGTAAGAACTTTGATAGTTGCTATCATTTTTATTAGATATTGTCCATTCCTATTGTGGGAATGTAGGTAACAGAAATGAACCCCCATATACTGGGGTTCAAACTCACATTTTATTTTAGTATTTTTGAGTGTCAGACAGTGATTCTTGGGGCTACATTCATTTAGTTAATATTGTGTGTAAAATGCCTATCACCCAAATAACATTTAAATTTATTAGTTATTATAGGAAGGATTCAATCTAGTGTAATATTTTAGTAGTGAATGAGAATTAAATTGATCCTCCTGTAATGTTATTTGAGAAATTATTATGCTCTGTTGTTTAAGAAAATGTGTTTTAAATCCGTCCAGTCTGTGTAATCGAAAAGCATAACTATATTTAAAGTAACAGCAGCCATTTTCTTATGTATTTGTGTACTAAATATTTATATTTATATCAGAACATTTTTTATGTTTTTATGAATTGTAATAATGCCATAAGTATATGCTTAGGGAAACTGACATGTTTACTATGAGGATAGCGGAAGGTGGGGGGGTATCACTGGACTACCCCGAAATTGACATATGAACTATGGGGATTGCAGTGGGAGGGAGGACCACTGGAGCATCAGGAAACATAGAAACATAGAATTTGATGCAGGTGAGGACTGCTTGGCCCACCCAGTCTGCCAGTTTCCCTACCTAATGGATAAGCTGCAGATCCTAGTTAACCAGCAGCCTACTTTTTCTACCCCCACCCCTAGAATTGCCTTATGACTGTCCTATGCATGATTGAATTCAACCACTGTTTTGACTCCACAACCTCCTCCGGACGGCTGTTCCATGCATCCACAACCCTCTCTGTGAAAAAATACTTCCTTATATTGTCTCTGAGACACCCCCTCTATCTTCAAATTGTGACTCTATAATTTGTTGTCTTTGCTCATCAGAGATTGGGGTCAAATTGGGAGGGAAATTGACTTATTGTATAATGGAGATGTGGCCAGGGGTAACACTGAACTGCCCAGCTTATGTTATTCTCTGTGATGTGGATCAGGTGAGGGCATGGTACAGTTTCTATCTCTGTGACAGGCACCAGTGCTCCCTCGGGGTGGTCACGCACCACTGTGTGCATTGCAGAGTTTTGGAAGCATTAAGCAGAGCTGTCACCAAAAGCCTGTTGGTGCTCCCAAAACCCGTTTCAATATGCCTTTGTGCCCGCATGCAAGAAACATAGAATTTGACAGCAGATAAGGACCATGGCCCACCTAGTCTGCCCATTTTCCTACCTAATAGATAAGCTGCAGATCCTAATTAACCAACAGCTTACTTCCTCCTACCCTCCACTAGGACTGCCTTATGTCTGTCCCATGCATTCTTAAATTCCCCCACTGTTCTTGACTCCACGACCTCCTCATGGAGGCTGTTCTATCATCCACAACCCTCTCTGTGAAAAAATACTTCCCTCACATTACCTCTGAGCCGTTCCTCCTCTATCTTCAAATTGCTTGCTTGTTCTTGCACATCTCTTTCTGAAAGATGCCACCCTCTTGGACTTTGTTGATTCCCTTGAGGTACTTGAAAGTTTCTATCATGTCCCCCCTCTCCTCCTTTCCTCAAGGGTATACATATTAAGCTCCTTTAGTCATTCTTACGTATGTCTTCTGGTGCAGACCCTGCACCATTTTGATTGCCCTCCTCTGGACAGCCTCCACTCTGTTTATGTCTTTGCGGAGATGGGGTCTCCAGAACTGCACACAGTACTCAGATGGGGTCTCACCAACTGTCTGTACAGAGGATAACAACTTCCTGTTTTCTACTATTGATGCCTCTTCCTATGCATCCCAGTATCCCCCAGCCTTCCTTACTGCCTTCTCATTGCTTGCCCACCTTTAGGTCATCCGATATAATTAATTATTAAGTTCATTTAATTTGCAAGAGGACAGTGTTGTATTTAGTGTGATCCTGCTAACCACTTAACTATGCACTGTGTACTTTTGAATATAGCTCTGACTGTGCTACCAAGCTTTTGAGTGCACTATAACCCATTAGTGGGGTGCTAAGCCTGTTAGTGCCATGCTAATATTAGGAATATGGGGTCCAGATCTCTACACTCGAAAGCAGAAAGGTGCTCTTTGTCCCAGGAGCATTTGACCCCAATCTCTGATTAGCAAAGACAACAAATTATAGTAATTGATATAAAATGGTTTGTGGTATGGTACTCTGGGTTTGTTTTCTAACTGATGTGAGATGCCTAGACCCCTTTCACTTGTGTGGGTCTCTGGCAGTAAGTGGCCTGTGCATCAGCTGTTGCTCCCACCCCACCAGAGTCCTCTGTCTCACTGTCATAATAACTGAAATTCTTGCAATAATCAGGAAAGTCTTAAGGAAGAATAAATAGATAAGCATTTGTCAGTGCTGAATGTTTGCTTGCTTGTATTGGAATTGGTACTGCAGGAGTTAGAGATGCATAATAGGAATCTCAGTGAAGTATTGAACTAATACCACCCCCCACCCTGCATAGACTGATGGGCATTGGGGTGTGCCTTTTGGGGTCTTCGCCATAATGCTCATGCCATTTCTATTAATTCCCCACCTCAGACACTGACAGGTGTCATGGTGGTGCCTTGGGGTCTTTGGCTGTTACACTCACCCCATTCCATAAGGAAATAAGCTGAGATGGGTGCAGTATAGGAGAATAGGGTGAGCGTTAGGGCTGCAGACCTCAGGGCACACCTCAGTGCCAGTCAGGGGCTGCCAGGTGGGGGTGGAATGATGTGCGATTATGGCCAATGACCCCAAGCCACACCCCTGATGCCTGTCAGTCTGTACAGGGTGGGGCAGTACATTTAGAAACCCTAATGCCCCAGGCATTTGTTGGTATTTTACACCAAATTTTCAACATGTGCTTTTGTGACCACATCTCATGAACAGTGGCACTATCATTTTGTTACTGAATCCTGGAATTGATTTTGCACAGCAGATGCACCATTTGGCACAACAGGTGCAAATAAACATTTTGGGCAGGATGTGAAAAATGCAGAGGGTGGGTCAGAATGGGGAGAGGCATCGAGGATGACAAGAGATGATTTTTTTTTCTTTAGGTTTAAAAAAAGACCTCAGGGAATAGTTTTCTAGTTTACAGGTGAAATAGTATGAAAAGTAAATGTCAACACACTGGGGTGGGCTCACAGTGTGCCAGACTAGTGGGGGATCAATGCTGACCCAGGGATTGGGCACCCTGAGGTCAGCTGATAAAAGGGGCAGGGGCACATCTGACACAGCAAGTGGGCATCCTGATGTCAAAAAAAGACAAGTACTTTGGTACACTGGGGTGGGCTCCCAGTGTGCCACAATAGTGGTGTGTGGGAGGGCATGCTGACACAGGGATTGGGCACCCGTTGACAGCAAAAGATATGTTCGGGCTGGGGAGTCATCAAAACCAGGACTGGGCATCCGTGTCGGAAATAAAATTAGTTTGTCACAGTGGGGTGGGCTCCCAGTGTACCACATTAATGGGGGTACATGTCCACATGAGGATTGCACCCGATGTCAACTTTGGGGAGGTGTGGTGGGTGGCAGGAGCTGCCAATTATGCAAAGCCAGGCCGCGGGCTCATTTATTATGCTTGCTTGCTTATTTATTAATATGTTTCACCAGGAACGGCACACTGAGCAAATGAGTAGCTCGTAACTCCAGCCATGTGCATTACTCTGCACTGTAATGTGCATGGCTGGAATGTGCCTGGTTGCTGGGGAGGGGAGATCTGCTGCTGCAATGACTAAACTGTCCCTGATTGGAGTGGCAGATTTCTTTCAAGTGTGGCCCTCTCTGAAACTGCTGTCATCAGCAGCTTCCCTGTTGATTGGTGGCTGGTGACGCACCCATTAAAGCATCCCCTGCATTGGCCACAACACTGCCATACCTCTGCAATGCTCTACTAACCTCAATATGTTTCTTATGTGCTGCATGTGCAAGCAAACATAAAAATAAAATGAACTATAGTATATGTGGGGATCAAATATATCCTATAATATAAAGGAATGCATCCAGATGTGGACTTAGACCTTTAAATATGAAAGTAAAAAGATACAACATGTTCAAACCCCTTAAAAGGAAACAAACTGTCAGACTATAACAGATCAGATATTTGCATGTCCCACTGTTCTCTCAGGGCTACATACAGTCCTCTGTAACTGTACGTAGCCCTGGAAGGACTGTCAGACCAGCAAACAAAGATCAGAGCTTATAATAACTCTAACATGCTCTTTAGGCTATTGAATCTCTTACTGCTGCAGCCCTCCTCTGATGTCAGCTGCAGGGATTCTGGGATTTGTAGTTACAGAAAATGTCAGTGTACAAGCAAGCAGAATCAGTCTGATACAGTCTAATGTACTGCAGTAAACAGTAATTAAAATGTTTTTTGCACACAAAGTAAAATTTGGGACCATCTGTTCCCCTTTAAAAAGTAACATTTTTCTAATTTGGAAGTGGAATGCCCCTTTAGCTATTTTATGAATAATGTATTAATTACTGTTCTGTGAGCAATTTGTAAAATCATTAAATTATCATAACTAAATTATTCACATACTAACATATTGTATGAATGATTAAAACAGTACAATGAGCTTCCAGACATGAATTGTAAGTTGTGTTTTCTTTCCAAATACAGTAATACTCTATTAACAACCATGTATGGAGTATCTCATTATACAAGCATGTCAGTTTATAAATAAAATAAAAATGAAGCATGGTAGTGAGTCCTTGGCCATATATTGCAGTCTTTTTGCAAATTCAGACTTCTGATTTAGTATATCTGGATGACTTGCTGGTAGATGTTATTTTAGATATATGTTTTGCTCCTTCTATGGTGTTAGTGGTGGATATACCATCCTTTTTGGTCCCCCTTTAGGTTGGAGGCCATCATAGTGCTTCTGCATTCGAATTTACCTCTTAGTTTCTCCCTGCCCCACTCCACTGAGGACACTGGCACAAGGACTATGTTCAGGCTGAGGATGTGCTGACACATGCCACAGCCACGGGTCTAACAGTATCCCCACACGCTGACCATGCTCTGCCACCAGTGCACCCACAGATGACAGTGTCAGAGTGGCGTGATGACCTCTCTCCCTGTGATGCTCAATCCTCCCTCCCCGGCCACAATCCTGGCTTGTTCCCAAAATAAAGTTGCTGGCATCGCAAGATGTAGAGCTACCACTATGTTGATGGCGGCCAGCTGATAGACATTTGCTTCTCAGCCAGAAGATTATGGATTCAAACCCTGCCCTCAGCAGGGCTTGGACAAACCCTGACACTATGTTGCAGTGCCAGGGCGCCTTTCCTTTCAGGTAAAGCTATCTCTCCATTTCTGTTGATCATGCAGCAAAAATAAAAATCTGACAATTCCATTTTGAAGGGTAGGGCATGTCCCTGGTATTCCAGCCATCATGCCATATCTCAGAAAATAGTTGCTTATATGATTGTGCATAGATAAACATGTGTGGTATACTGGCTGCTCATAAAAGTTACTCCATAGGTTGGGAAGCACCTTGACACACCATCTATATCAAATATGCTATATGTTATGCTGTATATGAGAAAGAGAAGTCCATGTAGAGCAGTGTCATCTAGTGGAGAAAGCAGTGAATAACTGTCAAACCAGTGCCACCTAGTGGTGAAAGCTGTAAATGTCAATCAAAAGCAAATCAGCCATCTACTAGTGAGCAATAATAAAGCAAGAAAGTAAATGGAACACTCCAACCTACCAGCTAGGAGGAATTTCCAGTAAAATAAAGGGTTAGAGCTGCTGCCTTTGAAACTCGGGTTTCCAGATTTGATTATCGGTAAGAGCTGGAGGTATATCTGTCCAAAGAGAAGTACAGACATAACAGTGGTGACAAAGATGGGACGTTTGTATAAAAGTCAAAACAATACAGCCATCTGCAGTATCTGTGGTCCATGAAATAGCAAGTATCAAAGTAAATGGAGTACTCAAGCCTCCTATAGTAGCTAGTGGGAATTTCCTTTAATTGAATATTTAGAGTTCCTGTGCTGCCTTTGAGTAAAAGATCACAGGCTTGATACCCAGCAAGGACCGGTGCATCTGCCCAATAGGAGGGGACAGAAATCACATAATACAAGTACAAATTCAGTATATTCAGTAAGACTCTAAATTCTGTTATATTATGTTATTACATTTCCAGTAGCAAACCAATGAGAGTGAAATTGACAGAGATGACATCTGTGTGACTATATGGTTTCTTTTATTAAGTAGTCCACAATGTCACTTTTACTTTCACTAATAATTAATCATTCATTGCTTTTTCCATTTCCAAAGATGCAGCTTTGTTTTAATAATACCTACTGGCAGTGTAGCCTAGAGGTTAGAGTAACAATCTGTGAATGAGCTTAGTATATCCAACAGACCAGGGTTTGATTCCCACAATCTTCAATTGCATACAGCGTGACTCTGAGCAAGTCACTTAACTTCCCTAGTGCTACCAGGTCACCCCTGAAAACAGGTACTTTTGACTAGTGGGCCTTACCTGGTTACCAAAGAATAAAAAAATACCTCTCAACCTACTGTCATTGAAATGCAGGCACGGACACACAACATGTGGAAAAATGTGGGACACTGGCCCTCAAAATGTGGGATAAATCATTAAATATGGAAAACACACACTGAACGTTGCACAAACTAGGGCTTTTACTTGTGCAAGTTTTGTTTTGTTTCAACATCATAGTGTTTTGAATTTCAGCTTTAAAGTGCAAGGGCTGGATTTCAGCCATGTGTCAGGGACTTGCAGCACAATCGTACTGAATCACCAATGCTTGCACTAAGTTAGACCACCTAAAAGGCAGACTAACTATCATTGACATCTGTCATATCTTGTGGCATCACTGGAGCTCTGCAATGATGCACGCATCATTATTTGCCATAAAGCAGTGGCAAGCAACATAAATATGGCCCAATGTTTGAAACTTTAGTAACCAAATGATTTGCAACATTTTCCCAGCCATGGGCACACACCAAAATTGGGAATTGCTCTATAGTACGTTAGGACACCTAACATATTGTTTTGTTTTGTTTTTGAATTTGATGTTGTTTATAGTTGTGGTTTTGTTTGTATGACTGACATTGTAAAGGCGCCTGAGCTTTGGAAGGGCCTTAAAGAAATAAAAATTACTTACTTACTTATAATGCAACCCTGAGATTACAGCACCTTCTTTATCTGGGAAGCACCTAACTCTTGTGGGACAGATGTAGGACACAGCAACTATGAGCAGTAAAATGATGGGTGTTGTTCATAATATGGAACAGTTGAGACACAGTGTGGCGTTAATTGTCTATTGTAATCAGTTGAAATTCTGGAGACTGGCCCTATTTTGTTTCAGTTTCTGGAAGTAGGCTAGAAACTGGTCATACAGTGGGCCTAAAAATTCATGTATTACTTAAGCAGTGTTTGAATTCAGTGCTAAGTCTAAATTAATGGCAGACCTAAAAGGGATGCAGATGTGTTCTGCATAGATAACATAATGGAGTCCTGTGGGATATGAAATGAATTAACCTCATCCATAAGAAAGACCTTCATAAATCTGTCTTAGTTTTGTCACTTGACATTAATCCGGTTTGCTTATTCAATAGTAGAATTCTGGGAACTGAATGACTCAGTGCATTGCTATTAGGGCCCTCTAGGTCACTGGTTCAAATTCAGCAAAGGCTGTTACTTAAAGCCATTGTACCTGAGGGCTGTTTCAGTGGTCTATGTAAAATGTGTTGTGGATGTCTCACCCCAGTTGGCAGGTGTTCATAACACAAAACCACCAACACAACTGACAATAATTGAGGTCTTTTAACCTCTCCTCATATGTCTTGTGTTGTATTCCCTGCACAATCTTGCCCCTTGATGGCAATTTCACATGAGAGACCAAGGACTGAATGGGAATGGAGTCTGAACTAACCTCCCACCGCCATGGTGGTCCCTCCATGATAGCGTTCAAGCACATTGGCAAGGCAGTGTGTGAAATCTTGCACTGTGCTTGCCTGTGCTGTACCTATCATATGGAAAACAGAGGGCTTCAGTTTCCAGTTCTTTCAATCCGCACCTTTATAAGCACTAAATTCACACATGTAAACCATAATCTTAAAAACATATAGGAGGAATTTTTTATCCCCAATCTTGCTTGCCATTAGTTGTCTAGGAATATAGAAACATAGAAGTTATCAGCAGAAAAGAACCTCTAGGCCCATCCAGTCTGCCCATTTTCCCTACTTGTAATGGCAGCCAGTGCCACTAGTTAGTCACCTGCTTATGCTGTTCCTTCTCCATATCTATGGCTCCCTTATTCCTATCCCATGCATGTTTGAATCCCGCCATAGTGTTCACTATCATCACCTCCTGGGGCAGGCTGTTCCATTCATCTACCACCCTCTTAGTGAAAAAGAACTTCCTCCCACTTTCCTTGTATGCTCCCTCCAATCTCATGTCATGATCCCTTGTCCTAGTACTCTTTTTATACTGGAAGATGTTATCCCTCTCACCTTATTTATGCCCTTGAGGGTACTTGAACATTTCAATCATGTCCCTGCTTTTCCTCCTATGTTCCAGCATATGCATATTAAGGTCTTTTAACCTCTCCTCATATGTCTTATGTTGTATTCCCTGCACAATCTTTGTTGCTGTCCTCTGCATTGTCTCCACCCTGTCTCTGTCCTTATGCAGTCGACCACCAAAACTATATGCAGTACTCCAGATGTGGCCTCACCAATGTTTTGTACAGTGGAACCAGTACCTCCCTCCTTCGACTTGTGATACCCCTTCCTATGCAGCCCAACATCCCACTAGCCCTCCCCTACCACCTTTGTTGCCTGCTTGGTGGCCTTCAGGTCATCTGTGATGATGACCCAAGATCTCTTTTCTCCCTGGTGACTGTCAGCAGCTCCCCTCCCATCTTGTAGCTCTCTCTCAGGTTTCTGCTCCCCACATGCATGATCTTACACTTTTTGCATTAAATCTGAGCTGCCACACTCAGACCATCCTTCCAACTTCTCTAGGTCATTTCTCATTCTGACCATGCCCTCTGGTGTGTCAACTCTATTGCAGATCATGGTGTCATCTGCGAACAGGCAAATCTTCCCCTCTAGCCCTTCTGCAATGTCACTGATGAAGACATTGAAGAGGACTGCCCCAGAACTGAACCCTGAGGTACTCTACTGGTCACCTCCATTTCCTCTGTCTGGGTTCCATTTACTACTACCCTCTGCTTTCTGTCCCTCAGCTAGCTACTAACCCAGTTCACCACCTTGTTGTCCAACCCAGACTACCCAGCTTGTTGACCAGCCTTCTATGTAGAACCATATGGTAGGCCTTACTGAAATCAAAGTAGGCATTGTCCACCACTCCCTGGGTCCCCTACCTTTGTTACCCAGTCAAAAATCAATTTGATTTGTTTGACAGGACCTTCATGCTGTTAATCCATGTTGCCATGGATCCTGTGCCCTATGGATTCCCGGTGTTCCACAATACATTCTTTAAGGACTGTCTCCTTGATCTTATCCACCACCAGCATGAGACTTATTAGCCTGTACTATGTACAGTGTAATATGTACTTCTTAATGTGTGGTATACATGAACAAACATATGGACATAATAAAGGAAAATAAAGGAAAACAGAGGAGTTTCCTCTGTATCTCACGATTTCACTTATGCAATGGAATATGTTATGTATTTTTTAAAATGGCATATTTTGAGCTTAGACATAAGATACCTATATTTAGTCATGAAACAGAAGTGTACTGACTACACAGCTAATACAGGATTGCAAAATACAGCAACTACAGCACAAATTACAGAAAATGCATTGAGGAAGACTTCCGGTTGTAATAGTGGCTAGGTAGACATGCTCTGCATGCTCCACGAACCCCTGCTGAAACTTACTCTGTGCACCCTCAAAACTGCAGCTGCCAATGGGGAATAAACAGTAATTGCTCCTACCTGCAGTGCTTCAGCAAAGTTGACAATTATCCTGTAAATGGACGTTGAGATGAAACCCCTGCGGCCTAAGCACACACGCCGCCATCCCTGCTAAAGATAAGCCAGCAAAATGTAACAAGGCCAGCAGCGCGGGGACCTCAGCCCCAGACCTTGATACAGCACTGGCCCGTTAATGGAAGCAACCTTCTTTGAGGGCTCAGCCCAATTAAAGAATCGCTGCAGACAGTAGTAGGTGAATTACAGACATTAAAGACCTCGATGGCCCAGCTCACAGTTCACACAGGAGACAATGAAGCCTGAATATCTTCTCTAGATGATTGAGTGGCTGACTTGACCTAGAGGTGTCTTCACTATGGCAAGGACTGCGTAATGCTGAAGATAAGCTTGAAGACCTGGAAGGTTGTTCCAGATGGAACAATTTGGGGTTAATTGGTTTACCGGAAGGCAAGGAAGGGTGAACCTTATCCTATTCATTCAGAAATTGTGTGCTAAGATTGCTGGGACTTCTCCTAATGGTCCAACTTATATAGTAGGTGGGCGCATCATTCATTATATCTTACACCTCCCTGGTTCTCCTCCATACCCTCTAATATTTCATTTGTTGAATTATTTAGATAAGCAAGTACTCTCGATAAGCTGCAGGATACCAAAGAAATCCAGTGGGATTACACAAAGCTGCACATTGCATAAGATCTCCCACGTTCTGTAAGGCAAAAACATACAGAGATGCACCCGCTAGTGACGACAAAGGTCATAGCAGGGGATCCGTTTTCATATGAGATACCCAGCGACCCTACAAGTCAACAAGGAAGGTCAGTGGCTTTCTTATGACTCCATAAACTTGGCTTCCGATGCACTTAGAAGCTATACCTTGCCCTCTTTAAGTGACCAGTTATCTTCCTATGGGGCCCAATGATACAGCCTAAACTGGGACCCAGTGACATTGCCATATGCCTGACTCGGCCAGAACTCTGACGTTAAGAAGTACGTGAACAGCAGCCATTCTTCTCATGTTTGCCTTTTTGCTATGCTTGTGGGGTTCATTTATTATTATTTCACTTGCTGGTTTGAAAAACTGCTGCACTGGCCATACTCGAGGGGCTCAGATCCCCACATGCCAATCCATTGGGTGACACCACCTGGACTGTTTGCGAACTGTTACTATTGTTTATCTGTTATTGTCTCAATAGAGATGAGTTGATTCTTTTGACAAGTTTGTAACTCCCTGTTTCTGTTGGGGGCAGATGTTTAAGGTAGCAAATTTTACTGTAGAGGTGGTACGGAGGGTGGAGGGAGAAGGCAGGTTGGGATACCTGTTAGTTGCTGAAGGTTACAACTGAGCAAATGAAAGGAATGCAGTCGAATGGACTGGGGATTTAGTCGATTGTGTTGAATTGGGAATACATTGTTTTATTGGGGTCAACTTTAGCTCCTCAACTGACTCAGGTTTTTGGGGTGGGGGGTGCAGAGGCAGGACCTTTTCACATTATGGAGGGTTTGGAACTTGAGGCACATCTATCACAAGTGAGCTATATGATCCACTGGGAGTCATCCGCACTTGCTATTATAAACACCCTATTTCCCACAGCAGACTCCTTCCAGCTCCATCTAACCTTGTCCAATGGCAGTGAGGTATGTGTCCTGGAATGTAAAGGGAGCACAGAACTGGATTAATAGGTACCAAATATTGAGACACCTCGGATCCTTGCATTGCAACCTAGCCTTCCTACAGGAGAAGAACCTATTGGCAAGTGAGGGTATACTCTTTAGGCGGCGACAGATAGGGCAGGTGTTTGCTGGCGGGATGCAATGGCACAAGGGGGTAGCAATTCTGATTACTAGGAGAACACAATTTCAGGTGCAACAACTCCATGCAGAGCCTCAGGGTAGGTTTCTGTTCATAAGAGGACTCCTGAACCATGTGGAGGTAATCATAGGGTCAGTTTATGGACCCAACACTGATACTCTGGGATTTTTACAACCCTTTTAACTACATGAAACTCTTTTCTTTGACTACCCACTATCCTAGCAGGAGACTGGAACCTGGTTCACTCACCAGAGATAGATAAATCAATATGCAAGGGACCTCTCTTTCCCTGCTCAAATCACCATCAGGGTATTCATGAATGACTGTGGCCTAATTGACCCATGAGAGGCAACTGCACCCAACCACACGAGGATACACGTTTACTCCCCAGCACACAGATCTCTCTCCTGCATTGATTACTTCCTGGTAACCCACATGGTTCTCAAGGGACTGACAGGCACTGGCTTGATCCCCAGAACCATATCTGATCATGCCCAGTCTGGTTAGAGGGACCCTGACCCACATGGAGAAAAAGTGGGGCCTGAAATTAAATCTCCAGCTGCTCCAAACAGAGCACACTGTGCGATCCTCATGGAAACAATAGAGCTTCCTTTTACACAATCAAAGCTCCACCATTTCCTTAGACAAATGGTGGTATACCTTGAAATGTGTTGTTCGGGGTGAATGTATCCAGCTCTCCTCTATCAGGAGAAAGAAGAGAGGTGCTTTCCTCCTCCCTTCGTTCTTGCCCAGATTAAGGCCTTGGAAGACCGGCTTCCACCCACACCAGATGAAGACACCCTGACACATCTAGCTCGACTGTGGAATCAGTATGCCAGCTCCCTAAAAGAACAACCTCAGTAGGCCCTTTTTCAAAACCCATGCTAAGTACATCGAGCAGGGGACAGAGCTAACCATTTATTGGCACTCCACTTGTGGAAACAAGAGGAATCCAGAATAGTGGTAGCCCTCAACTTCCTTAAGGACAACTCTCCTTACCACTCCATGGGCAAGTTCAGGAGATTGCAGCCTATTATACAGCTTTGTACTCTCCCCAGCATATGCCCCCAGGTATCGGAGATCCGGTCATCCTAAGCCCACTCCCACTTCCCTCCCTCTTCCAGGCATAAGCAGAATCCTGATGAGGGCAATAACCCAGCAGGAGTTGTCAGAGGCTATTCATTCTCTCCCAAACGATAAAGCTCTGGGACCAGATGGCTTTCTCCCTAGCTTCTATAACACATTTGAGGAACAGCTCACCCTGTGCTCCTCCATGTGTTCAATTACCTTTGTGAATCTAGTTTATCTGACCCCACCCTACTAGAAGCCATGATAATAGTCCTCCCCAAACCCAACAAGGACAAAAATCTGGTTACTAACTACTGTCCAATCTCTCTCATGAACTTACGACATCAAGCTGTTTGCTAATATTTTGGCTGCTAGGGTGGCAAAGTGTAGGGCACCCCTTCTAAGCCCAGAACAGGTGAGTTTTGTAGCTGGCCGCTCCTCCTCTGACCATCTCCAGAAATTTTTCTGTGTTTTTCTCCATGTCTGGGGGCACCTTTCTCCATGGCTTTGGTCTCCTGGACGCGAGAAGGCATTCAACAGAGTCAGCTGAGCCTTCCTCTTCGAGGTACTGACCAAATTTGGCTTCACACAACAATTCATACAGTGGATAAAAGTCCTTTACAGTCACCCACAGCAAAGGTCTACTGCAACGGGCTTTTCTCCAATCTATTTCCCTATACTCAGGAACACATCTGGGGTGTCCTCTTTTGCCACTTCTTTTCAACATGTACCTCGAGCCTCTACTGTATCAACTTCAGCATAACCCCAATAAAAGGTATCCAGGTTGGTGACCAAACCCTGTGCTTGTCGGCATATGCCAATGATATTTGCTCTGCATTATAGACCCAGAGACCTCATTGCTGGCTGCCTAAGCATCATATGGGATTCTATCTAATTATAAACTAAATGTTACAGATCAACAATAATGCTGCTCAATCACCACACGTAAGGCACAGGTAGCAGGCCTAAAAATGTCTTGGTCATCCCAACTGACATATCTCGGTCTCAAGTTGTTTCCCAGTATGTCCCAGGTTAAGAAGGTCAACCTGGACACCCTCCTAGGGACCATCAAACAAGATTTGGAAAGGTGGTCCCCCATACCTATCACTCCAAGGTAGACTTAGTGCAATAAAAATGAATATTCTCCTGAGAGTATTCTATCCCTGAACATGCTTAACTTATCTCCCCAGTCATGGTTTCATAAATTGCATTGCATAACATCTAGGTTCCTTTGGAAATCAAAACCTCCTAGAAAGTCCTATGACATACTTGGTGCCAGTAAGCAGCATGGAGGTCTCTGATTGCCTAATTTCTTCCACTACTACCTAGCCAGCCACATTACTAAATACCTCCGTTGGTACCCATCAGCATCCTTACAACCTGGTAGAGATTATATGCCAATCTGGTTACAAACTGAACACCAAATGATGCGACAGAGTGGTATCCTCCCTTTTAGCCTACTTTACATTTCCCCAAAACTTGCCAATCTGTATTGCAAAACAAATTGATTCACATATCCCTGAAGGTGCATGCTCAATTATGCAGGGCCCTTAAGTATGACAACAGCATGGATATCATGCAGCCATTGTATTTAAACCCCAGTTTTATGTTACATGGTCAATACCTGAGACCTCCTGTGGACTCTCCCTCCAGAGACCTCAGAATCTCGGATCTAATGGATCAGGTAAAAGTAAAAACACCTCAGCGCTTCTGCCCTCCCTGCACCTTCCAGCAACCAGTCATTCAGAGGCTTCCAAATCAGGCACCTTCTACTTAGCAAACTGGGGTCAGGCATCTGGAATGTAGAGCAGTCTGATCTCCTAACCCAGCTTTGTGCTATGGTCTGAAACAACATGCTGTATCTCAAATTGCAGCAACACTGTACCGGTCTTTTCCCTGCCAACCAGGGACACTCATCATGCTGGGCAGCTCAATTCCCAAACAGAGAGTTAAACTGGGAAAAAAATTGGCAAGGGGTCTACTCTGATACTTCCAATAATAAATTATGCATTACACAGTTCTATATACTGCACAATATCTACTTTACACCTGCCAAGCTGGCCCAGATGGGCAAGCTGTAAGACCCTAAGTGTAACCGTGTGGTAAAACTGAAGGTACCGTGACTCCATGTTTTTGGATTGCCCTCAATCAGACACCTATGGCAAGCCATAAGAACTAAGTTAGATCCCCTTCCAGGGTTGGAGCTGCTCTTCACTCCTGAGATCTCTGTACTGGGAACTACTCCCATATCCCAGTCCGTGAAATGAGATCGCTTATGTCCTTCATTTCCCATTCAGTCAAAAGGCTTGTATTGCAACACTGGAAAGACCCTGTTCTGATTTCCTACCCGAATGGTTACATGAATTTTTATACAATCTATGCCTAGAAAAATGCTAGCTAGTCTGAGACACAGCCCCACAAGCTTCGAAAGAAATGGGGCAAACTATATGCACTGACCTCGATCACTATATAAAGGGAGAACTAGCTTGCGCTATAAGGATACTTCTCTCTACCACTGTAAATGGCAGGTCCTTACCCTTCTGTATACTAGGTTGATCTGTAGACCTGCTCCTCGTGGGAGGTTGATATGTGGGGTGTAAGTTTAAGTGGATTAGTAACTATAATTGAACTGATGTAACTTCACGGCATTAGTATCTTGTTTTATTTCTTGAATGTTTATTCATATAGTATTCATGTCTTGTACTAAACTTGAAGAAAGTATATTGAATTTTAAAAAAGAAGAAAATGCATCAATGATACAGCAGTTATAAATAATGGCAATGCATAATTTTACAAAAAGCATGATTCTAAAATGATGGGCAAGCACAGGCATTTAATGTTGTAGATGTTGTCCTAGCTCACTCCTTAAGAGAAAATGAGAGGAACATTATTGAATCCCAGTGGATGAGTTTTAATAAATGGGAGCAAAGGAAGAGAAGGCCTGTAGCCCTGTATTAGTGAAATACAATGGGACAAAAGTCAAGTATGCAGATGTAACAGCATGGGGTTATACAGTAGTGGTGAGGTGGGGGTTCTCAGCCTGCCAAGCATTTCACGGGGAATGTTTGAAATTACAAAGACTTTTCAGAAAATGTTAATCAGTTGGCTGATGCTGTTCTGGAATATACATCCTATCTGAATTATTTTTTTTTAAAGCAGTTTTCCTTTTCAGTGGGGAGATGAAGGACCGTGGTCTAAGGTTAGAGCAGGGGTTCTCAAATGGTGAGGCCAGCCTCCTGGGGAGGCCCAACTTGTTCCAGGGAGGCTCAAGCAAGTCTGAAAAGTACTGTATTTAAATTTTGAGTTTTATATACTTTGTGTAAAGAGATGAAGCAAACTGAAAAAGGATAAAAAGGAAGTCAATTTTATGTATTTATTTACTAATAGGTGACAAGGAAGGTGAATGAGCCAAGGCTCATTTCAGATTTACCAAGGAAAGGTAGGAGTGAATACATTTCAAAAGGTAACTGCAAAACAATTAAGAAACACACAATGAACAATAGTGCAAACAAATATGAACAATAAACTAATAATGAGTTGTGGTAATTGATCAATTTGTAGACTGATGGTAGAAAAGCCCAAATACAATGGTTGAGCATAGAAATCTAAGGGCACTAGGAGGAAGGAGCAAAAGTAATCCCAGAGAAGTTGCTAAGGATCAGGGAAGGAGGAGAGGTAACATATGTAGGAAGGTTATTTCATATAGAGGAAACAGACAAGGTAGTCTGACCCATGCAGGTACTGCAACAAGGGTAACAATGGTTCAAGAATGAAAATAGTGGAGTAAGTAGGCTGGCCTGTGTGTGTGTGTGTGTGTGTTTGTTGGGGTTACAATAAGATGAGTAATAATATTTGTTATTTATTTGTTATTCAGATAACACCTTTGAGCACAGGGGTTCTTTTTCAAAGGTTTCACATCAGTATAAGACAAAGAACTGAATGTGAGCCAAAGTACTCAGCGATTTCAATTTATTCATGGTGTACTGAAAGTACAGTATGTTATTTTTCTTTGGGAGGCCCAAGATTATTTTGGTTTTGGGGAGGCTCAAAATCTTTTCCATGGATTTGGGAGGCTCACTGTGACAAAGTCTAAGAACTATTGGGTTAGAGCATAGAGCTGTGAAAAAGGAGATCCCAGGTCTGAGCCCCACAGTAGCCTCATGCTTTATGACCCTGAGCAAAGTATTTAGTCTCTCTGTGCTTCCGTGCTCCAAGCTGTAACATTTGGTAACAGGATTGACTTAAATGGAAGATGATATCCTGAATAAATCAGTTAATAATATAATAATAATACATTCTGATTCTGATGTTTTAGCTTAGTAAACTGTATCTCTGCTTCATGCCACTTCCCGCTCCCATATTGAGGATGTAGAAATTGAAAAGGTATGGTGGGAAAAACATTATCAGTCTTCAACAGAAATGTCTCATTGCAGGATGTGGTAAGAACAGTCTCTCGATAAAACAAGTCTTGAAGTTCAATAATTTTGAAAAAGTTTAAAACGTTCTTGAGTATTCATCCTGAACAGAGTGCCCACAGTAGAGGTCTTCAGCCCCACATTGAGACCATCGACATCTTCATCCCTATAGCAACATTCACAGATGTCTCAGGATCTCTCTAGTCCAACCTTTATAAAGTACATCACAAAATATTTAATTCTATAGAAAAACAAACAAAAATGACGTACAAAATGAGGGTTACTTATACTGAAAATACAGTAGCCTGAATCAAAAACTAAATTTATTTCCATTTGTGAAGGATCAGGATTTATTTAACTCACACTTAGCTTCACCAGTTATGAGTTATGGCTCATGGCACAGACCACCACCTTGCTCTTGGCAATTAACTTCATATTGTTCTTTAACAGTTTATGTTTTCAAGATAGTCCAATTGATATGCAACATCTCATTTACAGTGAGGTTCTGGTTTTAACCAGTTTTACAGCAGAAGGAACTTTGATTTGGGTCAGTGTGTATCCATATGTCTTGACTCAAAATGTACAATTCTGTCTGAGAGAGAGTAGGCCATATTTCATGAGTGCTACAGTACAATCAAATATCCTTATATAGATCATATTCCGCCTTATATGCTGTACAAGGCAATAACTCAATGTTAGCTGAATATAAAACACGAACATGGTGAAATCATTAATAAGCTAGATAAGTCCCATCCCTCACAAAAGAAGTAACTGCATATTCTGAACCTGGGCATTTTTCATTTAAGTTATGACACACCTACTTTAAAAAAAGTTATTTAGTGAAAAATGAGGGCAAAATAGATGTACTTATTTTTGTCAGTGTGTTTGCTTGCAGGGGGTGTCCCTATATTGTGATGAATTGCTCTTCCATGAAGCTGACTATGGACTGAATGTCCCAGATACTAAGCTGAAAATCTCAGATTTTAATTTAGACCTCCATAATAGGTATGCCATCTTTGGATACTGTAGAAACAGGATAATAAACCACCCCAAACTCCATCCCAGTCCTGCCTCTTTTCATGATTAAAACGTGCTGTGCATTGCTTCTTCTCCCAGGAAACACAGAGCTAACTGTGCTGTGCAGTGTTGGGTGCTGTCCAAAACAAAGTGGAAACTATTATACAGGAAGACACATGGAAGTTGCACTTCCAGCAAGTAATGCAGAGTGGAATTTTCCAATTCAGGCAGAACGGAATTCATCAAAAGTTAAAGAAAAAATTCTGAGAGCAGATGATAGTGATAAACAGATTCAGATCAAATAGAGGAGGACACTAGTGGTGTGCCACAGGGATCAGTTCTGGGCCCAGTCCTTTTCAATATGTTTGTCAGTGATATATTAGAAGGGTTTGTGGCAAGATGTATCTCTTCACAGATTACATTAAGCTCTGTGGTAAACTAGACAGAGTGGAGGGTTAGAGTAGTTGCAGAGGGACCTGCAAAAGTTGGAGAGGTGGTCAAGGTTTTGCAGCTGAAATCCAACTCCACAAAATGCAAGCTGATGCACATAGGGACCAAGTACCCCAGAACAGAGTATTGATGGAAGTGGTTAAGATGGGTACTACCTCTGAGGAAAGGGACCTAGAAGTAATTATAAGTGACTTCCTTAAACAATCTAGCCAGTGCAACAAGGCCTACAGTAGGGAAAATAGGATGCTGGGGTGTATCAGGAGAATTTTTGACAGCAGGAGAAAAGAGCCACTTTGTCTCTGCTGATCACTGGTTAGGCCACACCTTGAGTACTGTGCATGGTTCTGTAATCCTGACCTGGGAAACACAAGTATAGGCTGGAGACAGTGCAGCGGAGGGTAAACAGAATGATTCAGGGTCAACAAGGCAGATCCAATGAGGATCAGCTTAGGGCACCTGAACATGTACTCATTGTCATTGAAAAGAGAGGTGATATGATAGAGACCTTCACATTCCTGAAAGGAATGAACAAGGTGAACTGCAAAGAACTATTCAACAAGAGTAGCAAATCTAGAACACGAGGACATGAGCGGAAGTTGTTGGAAGGAGGTTCAGTAAGGACATGAGAAAGTTTTAGTTCACAGAGCTGGTGGTTGAGCCATGAAACAGTCTGTCAGGGAGGTGGTACACTAGTTACCAAAACCACTGATGGTTTCAAGCAAGACTGGGACAGAGTTAATGGATTAGTGGTTACTCAGGGGTAGTAGTAAGACAGGGAGCAGGGTAGTTTATAGTGTAGATCAAAACCCTGTATTGACAAATGGTTTCAGTGTATGACAGACAGGATGGACTACTGGTCTTTTCTGGAGTCATTGTCTATGTTTCTGTGTTGCTAGAGCACACTTTAAGGAGAACATTCTGTGTTTTCTCAGTTCAGTGCATTCCACAAGCATTGTATACTATTTCTGGAGAAGCAATGGGTGAATTTCAACAGTAGCACATGAAAAACAGCACCCATGACAAAAATAGTCCACACCGTACAGTATAATAATTGACTCACTTTTTATTTTGTGCTCAGACTAAAAGAAGCAGCCATACATGCACTCATTCAGCACTTAGAACTTGCTGACAGTGACAGTGATGTCATAGTAATGGGCAAGAACATCTAATGTTTTGGCTAAACACTTCAATCTTCATCAGAGAAGCATGAAATACAATATATATTACAGACAGACAGAAGACAATAATTTCTTAATGAAGTTTAGATAATTAAGAAACTAGGGCAGAAAACAAGTTAGAGTATTGAAATCAAAGTACTACTGTGATAGGCAATCCTCCTTAATTGATGACACATGTTTCTGGAATAACATAATGGAACTTCTTGATGATAAGTAAAGTACTATACTAAATGCAATAAATGTAGATGGAACACTACATAAAGATTAAATAAACATAGCTAATGGATTCAATTATTGTTTCACAGGTGAAATTGAAAAGTTATCTTCCTCCTTAGCATTAAGTGATCCTGTAACACATGGTATGACTGGTTGGAAAACAATTTCACCAAACCTTAATTTTATTTTAAAGCTATTAATGAACATACTTTTTGAAATACTGTATCTATGGAAATTAAAAAAATAAAACCTATATAAGCTCTGATGGATTGGATTTTAAACTTTTTTTTAAATTGTTTTAGATGAATTAGTTCTCCCTATGACAAAACTATTTAATTGTTCTTTGATTTACAGTGAAGTTCCTTCATCTTGGCAACCTGCTTTTGCCACACTCATTTTTAAAATGGAGATAAACTAGAAACTTTTAATTACACAACAATTCAGTTCTTTCTTCCCTGTCCAAGGCCCTTGAAAGGATAATACATGGTTGGATTACAAACTACTTGGAAAAATATAATTTACTGACAGTTGAGCAACACGGTTTCAGAAAGAAATCATAGTATCATTACAGCTTTGGAAGAATTTACAAATTTCATTTACAAGGCCTTGGGCAGTGTTGCCCTAGTTGGTTCAATTTATATTGACTTATCTAAGGTGTTAGATTTGGTACAGCACTCAGAACTGATTGAGAGTTTAAGACAACTTGATTTTCTAGTTCAGTTCTATCATGGTTTGAAGATTACCCAACCAACTGTGAACAACAGGTGAAAATATAAAACACAGTCTCAATAAAATCCTTCCTATGAATCTAGGTGTTCATCAAGGATCAATTCTTGGACCTTTGTTTTTATTTTTGAATAATTTAGCTAGTGTCATAAAATTTTCAAGGATCCTGCTCTCATAGAACTATACAGTAGTCTTCTTTCAGAACAAAGATTTAATTAATTCAGCTAACACCCTGCAGTCTGAGTTTTATACTGTACACAACTGGTTTATTTACAAGTTGTGTTTAAATTCAAAGAGACAAAACTTATGCTTTTCATTTTAGGAAACAATCAGGTTCATTACAGTCCTTTTACATAAAACCACATCATGGAACTACCTTGGACCAGGTCAATGGATATAAGTGCCTTGGTCTGACCATGATAGTTGCCTCAGCCATTACCAACACATTAAAATTTAGTAATATTTGTTTATATTCTGTCTGATCATCCTATTTGTTCCTCTTCCCTTCCCCCAGAATGCACCAGGAAATGAGCAATATCTGATCAGTGTTGCCTTTCCTAGTAAAACTTTTAAATAAATGAATAAATAAATATATAAAAATAATAATTAATTAATAAATAAGTCTATTAATCAAAGGTTTAATATGTTATATAGAAATGGACTCAATTTCACATCGGTATAAAATAAAATGTGTTGTGTTGACACATTTTATCAATTATAGATTATGGCCTTATCATTTACTCTTCCATGAGCAAAACATCTTGTAAAGAATTGCAGTGCTTGTGAATAAAGCTTGTAGGTTTGTATTTGACTGTGCATTAGATTACCACACCTGCTGTTTGTACAGTACTTTTAACTGTCTAACATTACAACAAAAAAACTAATCAACAATTCAGTTGCTGGGCATGGAAGATGGTAAATGGATAAGTGCCAATTAAACTAAAATCAATGATGGAATGACCAATCTTGTTAAATACTAAAACTTGGTTGGTGGATGACTTATACAGTATGTAAAACTACCTGTCATAAAAATATTGAACAAACTGCTTTTGATTATTGAACTGGTAGCCTTTGAAACTTGCTACCTCAAGCTATCAGGACTTTGTTGAATTACAAATATTTTGTAATAACTTTGAGGAATTTTATAAGCACTACTGATATTTGTAACTGTTATGAGGCATAACCTATGTATTCTTTGTACTTACTGTTTGTATTTATTGTTGCATGTTACTGTCTTTTTGTAATTTAATACCTTGACCATGGTTGCCTCTAAAAGCAGGTATTTTTTCCATAGGCTTTCATTGTAAATAAATGAAATAAATTAAATGAAAATAATGCAATAGTGAAATTATAAATCATAGAAAAACAATCAATAGCTTCAATACTTAACCCACAGAATGCTTTTGGAATTCCATGGAATTACCTAAAATTCAAAATGCATTTCAACAGTGAAATTCTGCCAGTAGAATGGTACAAAGTGCACAACACTGTTAGCAAGGAGATACAAACTCAGTGCAAGTAGAGTACTGATGAAGAAGGAGGGCTGACAATTTATTGCAGTGTGAAGACAGGTCCAATGAGAAAACACATCCTTCTCCATAATCATTTGCCATGTCACAGAAGACATTTGTTGATCCATAAAAGTCAGTGCTTCAGATGCAGGGTGGAAAGGCTGGGCTGAAAAGAACAAAATTTGCCATAAGCAATACTACAGAGGCCCAAACACATTCCTTGAAATGTCTCCCACCTCTTACAATTATCCAGGGAAAACCATATGAATATAAAACCCACTAAAGAGTTATACTTTTCACTTTCTTGCTTAGCTAGTTTTACAAGCAAATGCCCATCTGACATCAGATGCAGTTTGCAAACCAAACATGCAGCAAAATGAAAGAATGATTTGAATAACACAGTCCAAAACTAAAGTACCCATGTGGAAAACTGGAAGACCATATAATGACTTAAAAACAGAAATGTAATTTATTGGGAGAAAACTGAAGGTAAAATTAATAAATTTGTGTTGTAAATGCTAAGGTATAATTAACAGAACAATTTGATTAAAATAAGTAATGATAATTTGATGCTTGCACTAAAATAATTAGGAATTTATAACAACTTTAGCATAAATGTTAAAAAGAAAAATGGGTAAGTTTGTATCATCAATTTCAAGAGCAAGTAGAGCTGGCTATACGTTTGCAGCTCAACTCTTGTATATTTTATACTTATTAAGATTTGATACAGATGTCTCCCTCACAGGCAATATGCAAAATTCTATGGATTCTTTCTAATGCATCATTCTGAGGTGCAGCATGCAAAAGATGGAGTTCAAAGAAACTGAATGATGTGAACCTTTTGTAATGGAACACAAGCCATTAATTCAATCCCCACGATAATAGAAACAGTAACACCTGACTCAATAATAGATGCCTTCAGCTTCGATAAAAACAGCTATTCAAATGAATTTTAATTCAAACTATTGACCTATTTTCTCTCCTTTGGAAGAATGGGATTCTGTTAATATCACAGCATATGCTTATTTTAACCTTTTGACTTTACTAATCTAATTGCTGCTGTTAAAGGTACATGTTTAAAAATAGTTTATGGTGAAAATGAAACTGTTCCACTTGGTGCACAGTATAACAAGTACCTTAACCAGTTTAGTCATTTTGAGTTTGACAGTTCTTTGGAACCTATCTATTATTTTGTACTTATTTGTTTTACCAAGAAAAGGCTCCATTAGGCAATACTCATTTACAAGGAGGTCCTGGTTAGCACCACAAAAGTACAAAATATTCACACTGAAGCATATATAGAGCACACAGCAGGCAATAACTGTATGGTACACAGTGGTAAACAAGTGCAGAAGAATGTCCACAAACATTTCAAAGTGCACATTTTACATAAAAAGATGTTACTTGCAGAATTGTGCATTTAGCAAAACAGAATTTGCACTTTAAAAGCATATGTTAAGTTCATGAACCTGTATGAAAATTGCATGCATTTTGGGAAAATTAAATGAAACAGAATTTTCTATTTGTGCCCAGCTCCAGTCCTGTATTGACAATATGGCTGTCTTTTCAGCAGACATGGAGGGAAGGATGAAAAATGTAGGCTACCATTCTGATTTACATTAAGTGGCAATGAGTTGCCATTGTGAGTGCTAGGTACTGCCACTGACTTTATGATGACCTTGTCCAGCTAAGCTCATCAGGCGTCACCATCTCTTTCCTGTATGCCATCCACAGTGCTTGCAACCATGCCCGACAGGGGTGTTCGAACATAATGCACAGACATGTGGGGGCCCTTGACAACAGTCTTTTGCACCCCTCCACCTGCAGATTTATTGCAGGCAAGTGGTAAGGAGATATGTCTCAGTACCCCTCCCTCACTGGCTTCATTATTCCCTGGGTAAGGAAGCCATCCTGCAATCTTCAGGAGGATCTGCTCCTTGGCAAGTGGTTGCTGAGATGCTCCAATCCACCTGGTGGATTAAAGTCCCCACCATCACCACTGTGCTCCCTTTGCCACTATGCCTTCTTATCTGCTCCCCAGTTCCTGTCAATGTCCTCCTTCTGGGCGGAAGTCTATAAAAAAACCAGACAGATCTTGGTCCCTTCTGGCTGTATTGTTGTAGCCACCTCCCTTCCTCCTGATTACATCTGATACATTCTCTTATGTAAATTTGTCTGTGCAACATCAGGTTGTGCACTGGAGAAAGTAATGTGATCTGGGACGGACCAGGTTCTTGTACCTTGGTGGTGCAACTGGTAGCACAACCAGAATGGTATTCAGGCAGCCTGGGTTCAAGTCCCAGCCGACACACTTACTTTTATCTCTCTTCTGTTTGTATGTGTTCCAAAAATGTGAACACCTCACTATTGTAATTGAAAGTGTATGATCAAGACAGGTAGAGTTTGTTTTTATTTTGTCTGAGAGGTGGTTTCATAGAGGGACTGTGATAACATGTTTCAAAGGGAGTTGAACAAATTTTTATTTTTTTAATTTTTAAGTTGAATGAATTATAGGACAGGTTCTATGAGAAACAAGTTTCTTTAACAGAACGTCCCAAGTCATTTAGAACAAGCATTTGTCAATGCCAAATGTTTGCTTGCTGGTATTGACATTGGTACTGCAGGAGTTGGAGAGATGCATAATAGGAATGGCAGTGAAGTATTGAACTAACCCCAACCCACCATCACCCTGCAGAGATTGACAGGCTTTGGGGTGTGCCTTTGGTCGTCCACCATAACACTCATGCATTCCACCTCACCCCACCCTGCAGACACTGACAGGTGTCAAGGTGTGCCTTAGGGTCTTTGGCCCTTACCTCACCCCATTTCCATAAGAAATAAGGTGAGATGGGTGCAGTATAGGAGAATGGGGTGAACATTAGGGTGGGAAGACCCCAAGGCACACCTCAGTGCAGGTCAGTGGCTGAAGGTGGGGTGAGTGAATGAATGTGAGCATGCTGACTGACCCGAAAGCCGCACCCCAGACACCTGTCAGTCTATACAGGGTGGCGTTATGGTTGGAAACCCTAATGCCCATGTGTTTGTTGGTATTTTCACTCCAAATTTTCAACATGGTCTTTTGGGACCCACCTCATGAACAGTGGCACTATCTTTTCATTACTGAATCCTGAAAGGAGATTTCGCACAGAGAATGCGCCATTCAGAGCAGCAGGTGTGAAAAGAGTTGGGCAGGATGTGAAAAATGACATCTGTACTGTTCGTGAGGAGTGAAAAAAATAGCAATGTTGAAAATCTGGAGGAAAATATGCAAAACACACAAAGTTCCGACCATGCGAAATTGCATAATGCACACTCGTAGCATGTAGTCAATTTTTGGAATTCTCAGCATGGCCTTTTGGAGATCTTCCCTCATGAACAATGGCACTTTGATTTCATTAATCTGCTCCCAAAGTTGATTTTGCACAGCGACTGCACCATTCTACGCTACGAGTTACCGAAAAACAAATTCCGGGCAGGATGCAAAAATAACAGCTGTGCTGTTCATAAGGAGTGTGAAAAAATGGCAATGTTGAAAAACTTTTAGTGAAAATATTAAAATTGGTGAAGTTCACGAGCTTGCATACAAACCGCACAATGCACGCTCATAACGCCGTCATTTTGGGATTTTTCATCAGACTTGCAACATGGGCTTTTGTGATCCCCACCTCATGAACAGTGGCACTGTCATTTCGTTAATTGGTCCCTGGAAAGGTGATTTTGCGCAGCAAGCACCGAAATTACATTTTTGGGACCGAGAAATGACAGTGCCAGTGTCTACAGGTGGGGTCCCAAGAACCCCATGTTGAAAATGTGGGACCAAACTCCCAAAATGGCTGAGATATCAACCTAAGTTAGTTGAAACCCCATTGATTACCATTATAGGTCTTACTGTGATTTTCTTCAGTTTGCAGTCGGCTTTTGAAAATTGCAGAAGTGTTCCTGGTCCACAGAAGATTGCAGCACTGGACCTCAGGAGGTAAGTATGGGGTCGAGGGAGTAATGCGGGAGGTGGGGTGTGCAGAGGGAGGGTCAGGATGAGGGAGGTGGTGAGGACAACAAGGACCATTTTCTTTTTCTTTAGATCTAAAAAAAAAAAGACCTTGGGGATGGTTTTCTTTTTACAGGTGAAATAGTATGAAAATAAATTTCAGCACACTAGGGTGGGCTCCCAGCATGCCAGACTAGTGGGGAATCAATGCCAATCTGGGGATTGGGCACCGAGATGTCTGGAAAAAGGGGCATGGGGCACATCCAACACTGGAAGTGGGTAACCCATTGTCAGAAAAAGATAAAGATTTACTTTTGGTACACTGGGGTGGAATCCCAGTGTGCCACAATAGTGGGGTGGGGCATGCCGACATCGACCGGAGCACCTGTTGTCGGCAAAAGATATGTTTGGGCTTTGGGGAAGTCATCCAACACTGGGATTGGGCATCCTGGTGTCAGATTAATGGGGCTAAGGGGATTCATGCTGACACGGGATTGGGCACCCTGATGTTGGCTTTTGGGGAGTGTGTGGTGGGCGCAGGAGCTGCCAATATGCAAAGCCACGGCGTGGCTCATTTATTTATTTATTAATATGTTTCACCTGGAAGGCACACTGAGCAAACGAGTTGCTCATAACTCCAGCCATGCATATTACTGTGCACTGTGCGTATGACTGTAATATGCCTGGTTGCTGAGAAGGGAGAATGTGCTGCTGCAATGATGAAGTGTCCCTGATTGGAACAGCAGATTTCTTTCAAGTGCAGCGCTAAGCTCTGAAACTGCCATAATTTTCAACTTCCCTGTTGATTGCTGGCCAAGGGACGCACCTATTAAAGCATCCCTGCATTGGCCAAAACACTGCCACACCTCTGCAATGTTGTACTACCTCAATGTGTTTCTTGTGTGCTGTGCATGCAAGAAAACATAACAAGTGTTTGTCAATGCGAATATTTGCTTGCTGGTATTGGAACTGGTAGTTCAGAAGTTAGAGAGATGCATAGTAGAAATGGCAGTGAAGTAGTGAACTAACACCAAGCCCCACCCTACCCAGCAAAGACTGACAGGCATTCAGATGTGCCTTTAGGTCAGCCCCATAAGCTCACACCATTCCACCTCACCCCACAGGTGTCAAGGTGTGCCTTGAGGGTCTTTGGCTCATGCAGCTCATTTGACCCCACATTTTCAACACTGCCTTTTATGACCCTACCTTATGATTACAACAGGTAGAATTTTTAGATCCTGTTCAAAAGTGACTTCATGAAGCAAATGCAAAACATGTTTCAGAGGAGTGTGGAAGGAGGTAAGGCATGATTCCTCAGCCCTCCATGCCGCTGGGCCAGCCTCACATTCTATCTTCTTAATAGTTACAATGGTTCTGGATTATTTCCTGTCTCTTGTATCTTCAGAGCTGGAGTTACAAACATAATCCCTGAAGATCTACTTAGCAGCTATTGTAAGTAGGGCTCTCCTCTTAGTATCTACAGAATTTACAGAAATGGTGGTGGAGTTATGAAACAATCTGTCAGCTGATGTGGTGGGTACCAAAACCAGCAATAGTCTTAAACAAGGCTGGTACAGAGTGAAGGGCTTAGTAGTTGCTTGAGGTGGTAGCGGTAGGGCAGTGTGCATGGGGTGGATAGTGTGGTTAGAACCTTGTATGGACAATGGGCCTTGGGTTTGCTAGTGTTTATGGACAGACTGGCTAGACCATTGGTCTTTTCTGCAATCATTTTCTGTGTTTCTATGGTTCTATGATGGCAGTGAAGGACCCTTCAGTAGGGGACAAGGAGGTATCCACATCAGGCCCACTTCCCCTGCTCAACGGTGCATGGGATGCACAGATTCAACTGTGGCAAAATCCGGACCCTTGGGCCTTAGCAGATAAGGAGGAGTGGTAGGTGGGTGAGTACAGCAGAACACTGAAAAATATAATAAGCAAGCAATAACACATGGCCAGAGGTGTGGGTTATCTCCTGATAAGAGCGTGCCCATGTGTGTTATAAAGCACGTGTTGCTTGCCACACCTTGGAGTGTGTTATTGTGCTTATAAAATGGTTCCCAAGTAAGCATTTAAGAAAAAAAAATAAAAAGAGGAAAGCTTTTAATAATTTGAGTTTTTATTACCTGAAGTAGTAAAATAGTACCTCTATTGAGGTACTTTCTGTACTTGTGATGTCCACTGCAAGCCCTCCCCAAACACAGATACTAGGCCCACACAAGCACATTCCAAACATTCTTTCTTTTCAAATTTTGATTTTTTCCTTAATGTGAGCCAGTTTTGATGGGAGCAAGCGTGTCCCTTACTGGCCCTAGTCACCACTTTTCTACGAGTGTTTTCTGTGTCACTAGAAAGCCACCAGATGGTGGTTGTGTCTCTTGTGCCCCATCAACACACCTTTGAGAAGATTTTGACTTTTTTGACTGAAATTCTGTCGGGCCACAGCAAGAGACTGGTTTCAGTGTTTTAGTGTGATTGGGGAAGCGGTGTGTCCCTTTACGAGCCCCATAGCTACTTGTTTACTTCACAGCAGCAGTACATGGTTTTCTACAACTGGCAGCAGTCGCCTCATCCCAAAGTGGGTTTATCACTTGTGATGATTGTGGTACTTTAAATAACTGTAGTTTATGGCAGCAAGTGCTGGTGGAGGCGCGGGTCTTGGCTTTGATTTCAAAGCCGTTTCTTGAGTACGCAGAGAACGCTCAGTAGAGCATGGGTGGCTGATTGTAAAGAACTGATTGTGAATGGAGAGCTGCAATCAGTGACCTGATACAAACTTCTGAACAAAATGTAAATTAAGATCAGATTGTTACTGTATTTCTTGGAAAGGGGTATTCACTAAATCAGCAAACAGACCGCACTGCAGGAGGCGGAGCTGCTTAATGACTATCGCTGGGACAGCTGTCACAAAATTTTGTTAAAACCTTTCTGGCATGCATGGATTTCAGAGGTGTTGTGTCCCAACTGGCTGAAGAGTGCTGGTTGGCACAATATGCACTGATAAGGACATGGCCTCTGGTGCCTCTCAGCCAGTCAGGACACAGAACACTATTAACCCATTTTGTAAAAAAGCTAAGGGTAGTAAAATCACAGTAGGCATCGACAGAGCTGATCTACACAACATAAACAACAAGGGTAGACCAGAGTCAAAGTGCTTCCAAAGCCAGATGGGAAACAAGAAACAAATACACATATACACACACTTAGACACACACCCACATTAACACAAGCACAGATTGAGGAACACATACATACATAAAATATTTACAGAGACACAGAAACACACAAAACATGAACACAATCACACACACACACACACACACCTTTTAAGCTGAAGGAGCAGCGAGGCTTTTAGTGGAACTGTGGCTCCTTTCTTTAGGGCTTTGAACAGGAGCACCACAAAAGCACCCAATACAAAAGAGTCCACACAAAACAGTTCAATTTTCTTACTGTTTTAATGAAAAAAAAGTGCAGTTTAAATCCACATGAAACCAGTGATGGAAAACCGCCGACACGTATATGACGCACAGCATGCCCGATACCAGAGACTGAGGAAGCTCAGGGCTCACCTGAGCAAAACGTCATTATATATGTATGAAGATGAGAAATATCTTTGGGACTTGTATGCCAGGACAACAGTAAGTCAATCCTTTTTTGGGTCTGCATGCTACCATTTCCCCACTAGTTGATAAAACCAAAATAGCAGCAGTAGGTACTATAATTCTTCAAGGTTTGCATGCTTTCAACTCTCCTGCAGAGAGTCAAGAGATCATTTTGGGGTGGAGAGGGGTACTACATTCCTTCATCTCACAAGAGTGCCCTGGCCACACCATTCCTGAAATGTGAGTGACAGGAAGCCATCCTGTCTGAAAGGAAAGAGAAGTGGCTTCATAGCACTTGGGTAAAAGCGTATGTTGCAATTTTGGTTAAGGGCTGACTGGCAATCATTAGATCTAGATTAAACAAAAACACTCTACTATATTCTAGCCAATGGAAAATAAGTGCCTTAGACAAAATGTAGTTTTACCATATAAGTGGATGCAATACATTTCTGGTAGACTCCTAACTGTTGTGTTTTTTTTTTTTTTGGGGAGGAATTTATTGAACCTTTTGTAAAGTTTTCATTATTTATTTTGTAAGTAACAATGCACTACAGTAAATATGGCAACTCATATTAGTTTCTACAAGTCTCCTCCTTCTGGTAAGTTTTAGCAGTATATGCTATATACATACAGTAGTGGGATATAGCTTAGTAGAGTTAGCTTTGGTCTTTCACAACTAACAGCATATCAGCACAGTGTCCTGATCTTCTGAGATACTGTACATTGGCAAAGGAACGTAGTGTTTATAAACTTCATAAACCTGATCTTGCCTCAGGAATGGAATATATGAATTAAAAAGAAGGAAAAAATATCTGTATTGACTGCTTGTGTTAGTAGATAATGACTGGTTTGTTTCAGTCGTTTAATTGTTGCACTGCTGTTTTGTATCATTAAAACACCGGCAGCACTTTAAAAAGCCTATTCAATTGTCCCTTTTCATGGTGTCCAACCAAAGCGTGGCACAGTATACTTAAGCAATTTACCACAACAGGGTGTGGGTGATGCCAGGATTTACTCACACCTGGTGTGGTTCGGCCACAAGGCTGCAGGCTGAGTGAGTAAACCATATCAGAAGTGGGTAAATCCTGGCATCACCCACATCCTGGCATGGCATATTGCTATTATACTGATGTGCCCTTTGTTTTGACAAAAATAAAAGTGAAGAAAATTTTTTCTTATATTTTAATTTTTTTCTTTTCATTTATTGCTCTGCGAGACAACAAGAGTGCCAGGACTAGTAGCGTTGCTGTCAGGGTTGATAGGGCTTTCCGTTTCTGAGCATGTGCTTTTGCTATTGGCAGACTAATGCTTTTTCTGGGGCCAGAATATCTTAATGACTGTACCCCATGTTGCTAGTTCACTCTGTCCTGGTTCCATTTGTGTTTTAGAGCCAGGACAGCCTTGTCAAGGTGGTCGGCATAATTGAATTATGGAGCATTGGCTCCATTTTGTGTGCATGCCCGTAGCATACAGTTCTGCCGTAATGTAGGAACATTGTTCCCCAGCTCTTCTTCCAGTTCTTGGCCGGGGAAAGAAAGTTATCATGTTTTTTGGTTTTGTTACTTTTTTTGTCGCCTGTGTCTTTGCCCACAGGAGGGGGTCTGATGTGATAGCTGGTAACATATTTCGATTGTGGAACCACTAAGTGAAGTGGAGGATGTTGTGAACTAAGGAGAGGAGACAGTGTGAAACAGCGAGGAGTATCGACCTTGAGGTGAAAAGATTGTTTTATACCCAACTACTCGATCACTAGGAGACAGTGAAGTGCTGTTAGAGCTTTTTTTTTTTTTTTCAAACTCCTGTCGGGAGGCTTTACCGGTGACTGCCACTAAGCGGCAACTCAGCATAGCAGTTTTCTGCTTCAGTGTTCGAGGGTCTGACTGGTTTTGAAGGGTGATATTCTTTATGCGGCTGGCTGGCACTTTTATCATCGGATGATACTATGATTTACAACATGTAAATCGTGCTGCACACCAGCCAATCATGATGTTGTATTTTCAAAGCCATTGTATAATAACCTTTCTGGTCCTGGTCACAGAATAAATTCTGATATTATTTTAGAACTCTGCACTTCTTTGAACCAAGTTGCCAATCTGCAGTGCATCACTGCTGATCAGGTTTTGGAGGACAGCCCAGCACCACACAGAAGTAGATCCCTCCTTCCCTGTCCTCAAGGCTGGGTATGCATTCCACCACCTGCCTTCCCCTAGAGAAGGGTTGTGTAGCAGAGCAGACAGATGCTAGGAGGACAGGAGATAGGGGACAGGTGAAGCTACCCCAAGAGTAAGGCAAAGCAGGGGCTAGCCAATGGGAAGGAGGCCACCAGAGGGTAGGGGAAGCAGGGGCTGGCCCAGAGGAAAGGAAGTCACTCAGAAGGGCTGGCTCTCAGGGAAGAACAGGGTTAAATTACAGGTACAACCTGGATGCCCTCTTTCCTCCTGAGCCAGCGTGTGATCCTACTTGCCCACCCTCCTTAAGAACAGGGGTGTGGCAGCAGAGGTGAGAGTATGGAACCCTTTATCCCTGTCTTCAAGACACAGGTCAGGAAGCATAGGAAAACCTGGAGCAGTTTGAAAATTCACAAATAACGTTTTATTTTTCTCAAAACAGCAAAAAAAATATTCAGTATAACTATTTACAAAGGCATTACAAACAGAGAAAACTAAACCCTTCTTCTAATTCCAAGTTTCAGTCTCTCACCTCCTTGTCTCTCTAGCAAAACATTGCTGCTCTTTTTATAAGTCTTTGTCTGGGAATTAGTTAAGAAGCATGTTCTCATAGAATGTTCTTGTAAGTTTACAGAATATTCTTGTCAGTTTCGATGCAGGTGCAGCAACATGTGCATAGTGACCCAGAACTTCACCTCTTGTTTCACAGCTCTGCAAAAGGCTTAAAACTGCATCTCAGGTTAACCCTTGAGTTCCAAACAGCTTTTGTAAACATTTCAACAATATAACTATATACAGTTTTAAACAAAGGGATCCCAGTATCAGTGACATTTCCACAGAGATTCACACATATGTTTTATAACTGCAGATATGCAAGGGAAGAAAAGACAGAAATAGCAAAGGAAGCAGAGAGATAGTGTGAGGTGGAGCATCATGGAAACCGTCAGAGTGATCAGTTCCTAGGTCTCACAAGAAAATTTGGTTGTGTAACCAGACAGACAAGAGACAGAAAAGGAGAGGATAGAATAGACCCTTGCATTGAAACTCTTTCTACATAAAAATAGGGCAGGGCCTTATTCAACCATGTCACAGTCAATCTATGGAGAATTGGCTCAGAGATCTGGGAGGAATTTTCATGCTTTTCCCGTAGAGAGTTTTTCCCAGTTTTCACCTCCTCCAAAAGGATGGGTTTTAACAGGTCATTCAGCCATCACCATTAACTGTTGCAGCCATTGTAAGCCTGGCACAAGCTTCGTGTCTCTTGAAGGCAAGGTAACAGAAGAGGTAGAGGTAGCTACACCTAGTACATACAGACCCTTGAGTCAGCATGAGGGTGAGGTCAGGAGATTTGTGTCCAGCCTGGATGGGCCTCAGCCACCTCATCAGGTATTTATCCGTTAAATACCTGCTCATAGGGAAGCAAAGCACATACAGAGGAAAACATTGCAAGGACAATGAGGAAGGGGATAAAACATTCTACAAATACGTTAGCAAAAAAGAAAAGGCAAATCAGGAATAGTCAGAATTAAGGGAGAGGGTGACAGTGTGGAGGAGGACCAGAAGAAGGCAGACATAATGAACAGGTATTTTGTTCAATATTCACAGATGAAGGAGTGGGAAATGGCCCACAGATGGAAGGCAAAGGAAAGGCTGGGGGAGGGGGTGGACACTGGCACCTTTACAGAGGGAAGGATACTCAGAGAACTAGAAATTAAGAGTGGATAAGGCAATGGGACCTAACAGGGTGCACGAAGGATACTAAAAGAACTAAGGAGGAACTAGCTGCTCCCTGGCAGACCTATTCAATCAATCCTTGGAGACAGGACTGGTTCCAGGGACTGGAAGAAAGCAGATGTGGTGCCAATTCACAAGAGTAGGAATAGGAGGAGGTAAGGAACTGTAGACTGGTAAAACCTAACGTCGGGTGGTGGGGAAGGTTATGGAGACATTACTAAAGGAAAGGATGTTTGAGTACATGGCTGAAAATGAGTTGCAAGATCCAAGACAGCATGGTTTCACAGAAAGAAGATCATCAAACTAATCTAATAGAGTTCTTGGTGGGTGACAAGAGTAGTGGATCGAGGTGGGCGGCCTTTGACACAAATCCCACACAGAAAAATAGGAAACAAGTTGAACAGTCCTGGGATGGGGGAAAAAGTGGTAAGGTGGGTGCAAAGCTGACTGAGCAACAGAAGCTAGAGGGTAGTAGTAAATGGGGTAAGTTCAGTGGAAGGGAGATGACAAGTGGGGTACCACAGGGGTCAGTGCTGCGGCCCTTACTATTCAATGTATTCATCAGTGACATAGCAGAGGGTCTAGAAGGGAAGGTATGCCTGTTCACAAATGACAAATATATCTGCAACAGGGTCTACACACCGGGGTTGCAAAATGAGAAGGGAATTAAAAAGACTAGAGGAAAGGACAAGGGTATGGTAGCTAGGATGTAATGCTAAAAAGCACAAAATTATGAATATCTGGCCCTATGCATGATGATGCGGAGTGCCTCTGCACTCTGTATGTGAGGTGTGGAGACACTTTGCATTCATTATGCCCCCATGGGATGCACCAAGGGAGGGTGCACAGCCCCTATGCACTGGATCCCCACCCATGCACACCACAATGTGCAGGGGCAGGTGGGGGCATGCCAGCACTATGTGCTATGCACAATGGTGTGTGAGTGTTGCCCATGGGCTGCGTGGATGCAGCCAAGGGTTATGCCAGGAGAACCCTACCATAAGCCCCCTATGCACCCCACAGCTCCATCCCACAACAATGGGACTCCAGCATCAGAAGTGACAGGCCACCCGGGGCCATCCACTCCAACACCTAGCCATGCCCCCACCTTCCCCATGTATGCCAACACCCTACCCCCACACATGGGGGCACTCAGCCTGGACTGCAGCCCTCGGCTGGGACTGCAGCTGCCCTGTGACAGCACCACCTGCCTGTCTGTGCTCCCACACCCCAGATCTTGACCCCACCTGGCATGGTGTAGTGGGCAAATGTAACCCCTCCACACACCCTTTAGACACTGCCCCTTACCTCCCTATCCATTCAATGGCACAGCACAGCCCACCTCTCACCTCCATGGCCACCAGCCATGGGACATCTGCAGTGGAGTGCAACCAAAGTGCCCCTACCACATAAGGGATCCACTGAGGAATCCAGGAGGCATCCCATGGGTGCCCACCCAGGTGCACAGCTCCACCCACTGCTGCCCCGCACAAACCTGAATGAACACGTGCACTGGGTGGTGGGGCTGCAGACAAGTGGTTGGCAGTCATACATGCCACTGGTGCACACCTGTCCACAGGTGTGGAGCTGCACTGGTGGGATATGCACTTAGGCAATGCAATTCCCACTCTTTGGTGCATAGGCCGATGGGTCATAATAACCCAAGGACAACATACCAACTGGTGGGAGAAGAGATGACATCAAATAATCAGGAAAGGGACCTGAGAGTCATCATAATGGATGACCTCAAAGTGGTAAGTCAGTGTGGAAAGGCACTGGGAAGGCAAATGGGATACTGGGATGCATAGGGAGGGTATAACAAGTAGGAAGAGGAGATACTATTGCCTGTACAGGTCACTGGTGAAGCTTCACTTGGAGTACTGTGTCCAACTCTGGAGCCCCTCTCAGAATGAACATTGAACAGATGGAGGCAGTGCAGAGAACTGCTACTAAAATGGTCTAGGGTATGAATCAGAAAAACTATGAGGACACGCTCAGGGGTGAACATGCTCACTGGAGAGTAGAAGGGGGAGGAGACATGATAGAGATATTCAAATCGTCGAGGGGATGAATAAGGTAGAGGAGGTGGATTTCTGCAGAAAAGGAGATGCACAAGGACAAGGGGCATGAGATGAGGCTGGAAGGGGAGCCAGAGGTAATATAAGGAAGTACTTCTTCACAGAAAGGGTGGTGGAACCCTGAACAGGCTACCAGTGGAAATGATGGGTGCAAGTACTGTAGAGGCATACAGACATGCATGGGACAGGGCACAGAGGACTAGTGAAGTCAGGAAAGGAGGGAAGTGAGGTCACAGTCCAGCTTGAACTGTGTAAGGAAGTAAACTAGTTGAAAACCAGGGCAGACTAGCTAGACCATGGGGTATTTTTCTGCTGACAACTACTATGTAACAGTGTAACTCTGCCAGCTGAGGCAAGAGACTCTGCTGTTGGCTGAATGACTCCTTCTCATTATTAGTGGGAGGGTCCTCTTAATTCACAACCACTCTCTCGTGGCAGAAGGCTGGTCCATAACAGTGGACTAGGACACTCTCAGATTCAAGTGAGCCACCCCAGGAGCCCGATGGCCATAAGGGCAAAGGAAAAACTCCGAACTGCATACTTTACTCTGAACTGAATGTCATATGATGGAGCAGTCACTAAACATACATCTGTGTCCATTAAACCCCAGAAGTGTCTATCACTAGTTATTAGTTGCAAAACGAGGGCAAACCTATTTCATTGTAAGTGAAATCTTGATGGCCCAGGTCATGACTGAAAACGGTCCCAGGGATCACTGTACCTTCCCAGTTAACACATGAATACATAAATAAATAAATATAATAAAATGGGCCTGTCTGTCTAATGTGGATTTTTCTTTGTCCACATTGCACAGGAATAGAATGAACTTTGCTGAGATCCATCTTGTTAATCTGCTTTGGAAAACAGTGAGTGCATACTTTACTTCTGTCTGCTATGTCTAAGAACTCAGCTTAATATAGTAATGGCACAAAGTCACTGGGCTATTTGATCTAGTCCAATACCAAAGTGACTCTGTAATGAGTGTCATAGTGTATCCAGCAGTTATGAACTTAACTGAGCTAAAAGTAAGGCTGTATCTATCAAAATGTACTGTGATTACTCAGCAGGTCTTATGGGAATCAACCAAACCCAGGAGAAATATCTGGTTTGAGATAAAATGACTAAGCTTAGAGCAGACAGGAGAGCAGAAGTTGCATTTCTACTTGACAGGTTTGACTGACAGACAAGTAATTGAGTGTGCCACCACTGGAGAAAGCCGAAGGAAAAGTAGCATATTTGTTTGACAAGGTCATAAAAATTTCTGACAAAGGGGTGAGTACAGAACACCTCACAAAGACAAGTGGCAAGGCATTAAAACAGAAAGACAACAGCAAATAAAATTCACCTACAGTTGTAGCCAGTGATAAGAAGCACTATATAATTATATCACAGGAACTCTGATTGAAATTAATAGAAGTTTCACAGTGACATAGTAACATATACAGGAGATATTCCATGCACTGACTCACAAATATGCAATTTATCTTCAAGTGTGAGGGCAGGATCATAATACCTCATGCCATGAGGGCAGAGCCACAAGTGAGTTATGAACATCCTGTCCACTCACAAGTGAAGATAAACTGCATTGTTTTAGTTAGAGCCTCCTATAGTCGATATATGCAACAGCAGTGTACAACTTATGGATTTTCAGTTTGCAGTTTATTTAAGGACTTCGCTATTTTCTTTGATTTTACAGCTGGGTTCAGTGCTGCATTAGGCATCATGAGGTCATCAACATTGTAAAAGCTGCCCTCTGATTGGTTCAGTATTCCACTGTGATGACAGTAACCTTAAAAATATCCATAGTAACATCAATAACATATTTTGATTTGTTGCCGTTACCTATGTCACTAGCCAAGATGCCTTTTTAAGTAATCATTCATGTCTCCACTCCTGGTGTATATACAGTATTGAGATATACAGTGTGTATCCCAGGGCTAACACTGTATTCTGAGGGTCTCTCATTTTAAACATGGTTGAGCCCTGTTATAGTGAAGACCAGTTTGTCCAACAATATTCATATAAGGCATTTCAGTAAATTACGTTCTATTGCTAGGGACATTGAAAACATTTCAATATACTGTACAAACATAACTCATCACATGAATGTTCACTATTGGAGGTTTACTATAGGCTTTCCCAAGGGCTCAGTAGCAGCAGTAGCTGTAAAAGCTTTATTTTTTAACTGGCTATGGCTATTAAAACAAAGAAGGCCCTATTGCCAAAAGTAGTTCTGACATATACAGTATATTATGGGAGCATGACACTTTAATCCTGACAATCCGCTCCCACTAATCTCGCTCCCAGTCATCCGCTTCCATGATAACACCCCATGACAATTCGCTCCAGTGAACTTTTAGATACATTGAGTGCTTACCTGCAGTTATATTGGGATTACATCAGGAGGCATTTTGCTTCCATGAAGGCATCCTGAAATAGTCCATCTTCAGTAACTGTACTGGGTTCAGATGTGTGCAAAAACAAAACATACTGACTCCTGCTTTCCTGGTTTCTGCTGCTCGCTCCCAGTGTGGTAGTGTTAGTGGTGGTGGGGGGTGACTGTAGTGCAGACTGCTGCTCACTCCCAGTGGCATCCAAACAAACAGACCTGTGATTTTGTTGGTGGGGTGTGTGTGAGTGAGCACAGAGGTTCTTCCTCCTGAACAGTGATTACAGTGATGCTGTGATACAGGTTAATTGTTTGCACCACCTGTGTCACTTAATTCAAAGCACCATATTAACTTCTTTGTTCTTTACTTTGCAACATCATTTCTTTCTGTACTGCAATGCTGGAATGTATTGACAGGAGCGGTAATCTGGGAGCAAATTTGCAAGGAAGTTAATTGTCGGAGCGATGAAGGGAGTAAATTGATGGAAAAGTTAGTCATGTACCCATTTATTATTTATCTATTTATTTATTTGAATTGATTCACTAGGTAAATGTACTGTACATAGATACAAGGATGATCTCCATTCAATTTAATTTTATTTAACCAGTAATGTACCATTGAGTGAACTCATTTACAAAGTGGTCCTGGGAGGACATATCAAAAAATACAAGACACCATAACAAATCATACATTTCTCGAAACTTAACATTTAACATATTTAAATATTGTAACATTGTAATAAAAAAACATACATACATACATACATGTTGAAACATTGTAACAGTGTACATTAATCAAAAACCTTGGGTGCACTTGGGGAGCAGGGAGGAAATACATAGGTAACACAATATAAGGAGTAGGAGGCACATTGGGAAGGCCACTGGATGGCTAGGGGTAAGGTTGGGACAGGAGTGTAAAATGTGATCAGGGACCAGGTTGGCAGGAACCGGGAGGTGAGGAGAGGTGAAAAGCCAGCTGACAGGTGGGAAGGGACTACCTGTCAGGGTAGAAATTAGTACTGGTGGTGGCCTGCTACAGGGTGAGGCAAGTGCTACCAGAAATGAACTGGGTGCATCTAAATAAAATATAAGTTAGGAGAAGCAGTTGCAAATTTCTGTAAGGACTGGCGCAACAGGGTCTTGAAAGTGTGCAATCCACCATTTTGTGAGCTTTAAAGATTTCTGGAGAGTATTCCAGATGGAGGGAATACTATGGCTTAGTGATGAGGTGCCAAATCTAGCAATATTCTAGGTATATCAAACAATACGTAAGAATAACTTCTCAGCGGGCAAGCATCAGAGTGCATTTGAAACTTGGTAATGTAGGAAGGGAGCTTGAGGCGTTTCTCAGTAACCTATTGTTGAGTGAGGGCCATCCTAGCTATGCATAGAGATGGCAATGATGTGTGTGGAAAGGGCCCTGGTAATACATTTTAGAGTTCTGTGATACAACGATCCAACTTGGCTAATGCAGTTGTAGGACAGTGTAGTTGAAGTCAGCATAGTCAATAAGTGGGAGAAATGTGGTCTGTACCAGATGAGGTTTAGCCTCAAATGTGAGCAGCTTACTAATTCTGAAGAAGAGGCCTAATCTTTTCCTTATTTTTCAAGAATTCCTCTTTGTGCACAGTAAAGATAAATTTAGAGTCAAGCCAGAGATCTAGGTACTTAAATGTTTCTCGACCTCAATTGGTGCCCCAAAGGGTGAGGATTTGGAGCTGATTACTTGCTGGATGGGGTTTGCTGAGTGGGTGTGAGATGAGAGGAACATCACTTTGTCTTTTTGGCATTGAGCAACAATTTATGGTGCAGGAGATTTTGTTGCAACAATCGAAATCCTGTTTCAACTCTTTACAAGCTAACTCAAGGGTGAGTTTTGGTGACATGAGAGGCGGTGTCATCTGTAAAGAGATGGACACTAGCCGTGTTGATTTTGGAATCTATATCATTAATGTAGGTCGTGAATAGTAAGGGACCCAGGATGGACCCATAGAACACCTCTCAAGAGAGTTTTGAGGGGTGAGAGCTCACCCAGGGCTTTTACCTGCTGCTGTCTGCCAGTCAGGTAACTGGAGAACCACTGTAAAGCTATTTCATCAAGGCAAGGTTGTGCAGCATAAGAAGTAGTAAATCATGGTCCACGGTATCAACGCCTTGCTCAGATCCAGAAAGAGCATGCTGACGTAGTTTCTGGAATCTGAGGCAACTTGCCAATCATTTGCCACTTTAGCAAGGCAGATATCATGCTGTGGTTAGGTCTGAAGCCTGATTGTGGGGATTACCAGGAAGCAGTTAGAGGATTCTAAGTAATCTCTTGGCTGGGAGCTGACTAATTTTCAAGTAACTGATAAGACGAGAAGTAAAGAATATGGGTCGGTAATTGTTAAGGTTGCATGGATTGCCAGACTTGAACAGGGATAATGTGGGTGATTTTCCATGTGGAAGGAAAGTTCCATGAGAGGGAGAGGTTGAAAGGTGAGTAATGGGAGGAGACAGACAGTGGGAGCTTATTTTTAGGAAAAATGGCTCTATTTGTTCAGCTCCAGCACTTCTTATTTTACATTTAGGAGGCAAAGATCTTGGACCTGCTGAACGAAACTGGACTGAAGCTGAGCTTTGGTTGCAGCTTACAGTTCTATGCAAGTGGAAAGACAGGCTGTTACTGTCAGTGTGTGCAGTGAGTTTACTTGCTGGCAAGGTGTCAAATGTTAGTCCGCAGTAGCAGTGATTATTCAGTTGTTCAAGTATGCTTTGTTTAGTGGTATAGGTGTTGTCACCAGAAATGATCTTGGGGGCAGGGATGAAGCAGAGCTGTGGCCTCGATTTCTAAAGGATTTGCCAAATCTTAGCTGCACTTGACTTGGAGGAGTCCAATGCTGATTGAAGTAAATAGCCTTGCAGCCCTTAAACATTTGATGCAATAGTTTCTGCAGTTCTGAAAGATGCCCAGTCGGCAGGAAGTGTTGTTTCGTGCAGTTCTCCATAGGGTGTCTCTGGTGAGTAGGTCCAATTTTAAGTCATTTGTGAACCATGGGCAGGTCTTTTATCTGGATCTGACTTTTTACTAGTGGGCGTGTTTACCATCACCTTTTGGACCAGGCTCGGAACAGACTGCAGGCCTCTGGGACAGTGGAGCAAGATAGAAATATTGCCATCTGATCTGGCTTAGGTCTGACAGAAAGTGGGAACAGTTGAATTTGCAGAAGCTCCTTTTTGTATTTGAAGCCGATGGTGGGCGGGCTTTGTTATATGCGTACACAAAAAGCTACAACACAGTGATCGCTAATGTCGTTGTGGAAAACTCCGGTGTGGGAAACTTTCGTGGGTTATTAACTAGCATTGGGTTGAGGAAGTGCTGCATTCCAGGTTCATGCATTGGACAGGTAGTGTCAGGAACAATCTGTATGTAAGGGCACTCATCACAAGATTCTTTAAGGGCTTAGAAATAGGGTAGAACCAGCCATGGTTAAAGTCACCCAAGATGATTATTTCAGAATTGCAATCAGCTATCTGTTTGCAAAAGGTGGACAATATTTCAATGCTCCCTGGAAGGTCTGTAGCAGCCTGTAATGAGAAAGGATTCATTCTGTGCTAGAGATACCTTTAGTATGAGGCTTTCAAACTCCTTTGGCACTAAAGTAGAACTGATGACTGATACTGTGAATTTTTCTTGAACATAGATGGCAATCCTCCTCCCTGGAAGTCCTGTCAGTGTGGAACAGGTTATAAGCAGGCATGTTGATGCTATGATCGGGGTAGGGGCTTCTCAGCCAGGATTCTGTAATCACCAGCATGTCAGTTTTGGTGTGGCAGATCCAGGCCTGGATCATATAACGCTTTTTAAGTAGGTTGCACACATTGAAGTGAATGAAACTTATGTCTTTTAGGCTGGGCAGATCTGAGGGTGCTGAGATGAGTGAGGGTCTAGGTTTTAGTTTGCGTTCCCAGAGCAAGACAAAGTAGGAGGAAAAGTCTACTGAGTCTATTGATAAGAACCTAAATGGGGTAGGCGACTTTACTTAAAGGAGTGTTAGAGGTTGGTGGTGTATTGAGTGTGTGACTGATTTTGGGAGTGGATGGGATGCATAAGATACAACCCTTATGGAAAGTGTAAATAGTCCATGGCTGTGGACAAATGTTAAAGGGTGTGGGTGAGTGCTGCAATCCCTTGGTAATGGTACCCTGGATGCAATAGGGATGTGCAATGATGGGAGTGTTTGAAACAAGATTTGCCTGGTCCCAAGGGTAAAGAGGGCCATGGATGGCTTTCAGGGTGCTTAACACAGTAAGCCATTGCAGTGCGTTATGCAAAATGTTAGGTTAACACTGGCATGGATCCCCAACTTGTTAGTGAATACTGATGTTTTAGCGAATGGGTATGTAGATACTGGAGGATAGAGAATGAGGGATAGGTAAAGGCAGTCTGCCCTCAGGTGAGGTACAACTGATAAGGAATATAAATACTGGGTGGGAAAACCCTAAAAGCTCTAAGCACATCGGTACAAATGAAGACTTGGGTACTAGGGTATTGGTTAACAGGCTCTCAGTAAAGGAGGCAGGATTCCGGCGGTTAGTGCAGCACGGAACTCACAAAATAAGGTGAGTAAGTTCCAAGGGTTAGCAGGGCTGACAGTAAGGCGAGTGGGTATGGACGCTGCCTTTGGTGCTGAAGGTAGTAGGTTTGAATCCCAGTTTCAGCAAGATGTAAGGGAGGTAGAAAAGCTTAGAACTCAGAGGTTACACTAGGGGTGGAAGAGAAAACAGGTTCAATAGTCAGAAGGATTTAGGAAATGGAGTGTAGCTACAGCCTCCTAGTGGTGAAGAAATATAATCTGCAAATGGAGGAGTAGAGATTCAGCATAGTCACTTGACCTGCAACATGTGACCAATACAACAAATAAAAGGAGGGACAGACCAGGGTGAGAGGGTGACCTGAAGTGGGAAATTTGGAGTTAGAAGAAAGAAATATATAAAAACAATGTGTACATATGATATTTATGAAGAGAAAGATCTAAAATAGTAAAGACACAGTGGGTGGGATATACAAAGGGGTTGCGCATAGTGCAACAGTGTTGTGCCATCACGCAACTCACTGATACTACAATGTATATTCAAAAGGGATGTTGCACTACACAATCCCTAATGCGCCATGGCACCCAATAATGTATGTGGCGGAAGTGCAGGTGTGTGTACATGCATATGTGGCACATCCCAATATTCAGCCCCGGATGCGTGAAATGCGGCACAAACCCTTGTGCCACACAGGGGTGAGCAAAGATCCACTTCTGAAGAGCAGAAGCAAGTCCTGGCCACCCACATATTGCAGGGCGCAACACAGCAGCACCAGCTGTGGGTGGCCACCCAGACACAGGCCAGGTGTCATGCCCCCCTTCCCACAGGCGAAATGTTCTATATCTCTGGTAGGCCAGTGATCCTGATCCCAGCCGATCAAGAGCTAGTTGTAAATAAATGCCCTGGTGGGCCATCGCCACCCCTCCTATTACTCATTTTGCATCCACCACCACACCCTCCTCCGGCCAGCATGAGAGGTCACCTCACCTCAGCAGCCCGGCACCATCAATCGACAGCATACAGCACAGCTAGTAGCGCCCATTGGTCCACTGCTTGACCATAGGGCAGACAGATTGTAACACACAGTCCCAAAATGTGAATGGTTCAATAACATTTCAGGACTGTGTGTACAGCACGGTTCGATGCCCATTGGCCTGCCACAGTGGACCAATGGACGGGCAGTACTACTGTATGCTGTCAGTTGGCAGTCGGCCGGGAGACTTGCAGGTGGGAGCTGCCGCCACCGCTGATCGGGGAGGAGGGGTGGGGGTCTGAGTGGGCTGGTGAGGGATGCCAGTGGCCCACCGACATTTATTTACAACTGAAGCCTCGCGATCGGGCTGGTGATTAGGTCCACTGGACCACCAGGTAATTTAATTATTCATTTGCCTGTGATCGAGCAGGAAGCAGATTCACTGGACCACCAGGGATTCTGTATTTTACACCCATGATCGGGTGATGGGGTAGGGTCCACTGGACCACCAGGGACTTTATATTTAACCATAGCCCACGATCGGGCATTGGGGCACATTGTCTGCCGAGGGAAGGGGCGCTGGTCCCGACATCTGCAGTGTGGCAGGAGCACCAGGCGCGAAGTCGCTGAGATCGGTGCACTCAGCATGCAAAGGGCAATAATGACATGCAATGGTCTCTATTTGTGCCTTTGCATGCATAATGGCCTCACGCATGCCCAGCATTGAATATCGCGGTTGCTGCGCCCAGTGCACCTGCACTCTGCAATGGCGCATTCCCCTGCTCCTCACTTGCTACCGTATGGCGACAGTGCCACTACACCATGTGCAGTTCGGATGGCCCCAGTGCCATATCATGGTGCTGGGCCATGGCGAGCATCACTGAATATCACCAGAGCCATGCCCCTGGCGCATCCCAGCTGCACTGCGCCAGGCTTGCGCCCATGCCTGGCACATTTCTGATTATCCCACCCCTCATGTGCATATGAAACTGAATTCACTTATGATGTTTGCACAACACCAGAATTAGCAGCAGGATAGTCAAGAGCACGGAGTACGCTGAGAGAATACAGACATTCATTTATTTCAGAAGTTTTACCAGGAAAGACATAACGATCTGGTATCAGCTCATTTCTATATGTGTCCTGGGGAAGGAGAACTGGAGAACAGGGTACAGTTTCTAAATATAATGCTCAGAAAATACAATAATAAAAAGTACAACAAATGAACATTCACAAACAATGCTTCTGAGCAGAAATCATGAAATACAATAAATTGCTGAAGAAAACAATAAGAGCAATATGAAGTGTGCAACAATGTAATAATGAGAGGTCTGTGTTTAGTGACTGTGATCTGCATGGAAAGGGACTATACTAGTGACAAGAGTAGGGTGGAGGGTAGTGTACAAAAGTCCAAGACCCAGTGGCAGGACCAACTGCAGGAATGAGTAGTGAAACCATGGAGGAGAGATTTCAGATCATGGATGGAAGGAGCAGAGCAAATGAAAGGAGGAACAGAGAGACACAGGGTTTAGGGAAGTAGAAATCAAGGGCTGCTTGACCAGCAGAGGATTTCATTGCAGAGTGAGTGAGAGTCAGATTTGCAAAGGAGTAAGAGGTAGTGTGGTGGGAGGAGGGGGGTGTTGGGAGAAAGATGAGAAGGGAGGAGCAATACCAAAGTTTGTAGATAAAGGAGGCTCAGTGGGCAAAGCACCTGGCATCAAGGGAGGAGAGAGGAGGGAGATGTTCAAAGAACAGTGATGAATGCACAGGGCTTTTCAAGGGTAAATCAACAGAAGGAGTGAAACAGGGGTCCAGTCTGGCTAAGGTAGACTTGGGAGCAGTACTGTAAATGATGTTTACTAGTATTTTGGTGACATTTTGCATTGAAGTATTTTGGTACAGTGAAATATTCACTGGTGGCTGAGATTTCATTTATTTTATTTTTTATCCTTGTAAGTCTGATAAACATAACTCCTCGTTTTCACAGACAACAAGCATTACATAGAACATTACAGTTTCAAAACAATACAAACTTCATACAATAACAAAACAATGCAAAGTTCAGACATTTAACAATTTAGGACCGACATGTACAAGCCTGAGAAAGATTTGAATCTTTTCTAATTTGTTTTCAAAAGACGATAATGTATTACAATTTACTACATCCTGAGGAGTGAATAAAAGAAGTGTGACCCTGTATAATAAGGAGTGTTGACCAAGATTTTCATTGTAAGTCTTGCAGTTTAGTGGAGTTGTATTTGACCCAGACAGTGTCTGAGGTGGTTGAAACTGGTTTGCTCTGATTGCCTTCAGAGCACAGACCACCAGGTTGTATAAGGCTGGCTCAGGGATGCTTACTTCATGGATATTGGGCTCAACTGCTTTATTTTCTCTGATTTAAATTGTTTTTTGCAGGGTATATTTTCTGTTGAATTGTTGTGCAGGTTATTTTGCTGAAAGGAAGGAAAGCACTCACTGGGGTGGTGGGTCAGAGCTGTAGCTGGTTGTTTCTGGAGAGCAGTGGCTTGGTCCCACCCCCCACCTCACCTGCCTCAAGGGTGTTGTTTCCTTTATACCAGGGTTCTGACATCACTCTCAAAAGGCAAAGGACATACACCTGTCGATCCTTAACAGACCCAGCGTGCTGTAGAAGGTAAATGCACTGACACACACGCACACACTAACAAAAAGGAAAATAAATTTAAACAGGAAGGGAGAGAGACATGTAGGGGTGGTGCAATGCACTGGCTGTGGGGCAGCAGTCTTCCGGGAGACATTCTGGAGGCGTGTGATGCTGCCCTATTTGCAGGCACCTCTCTGGTCTGAGGAGGAGGTTGCCCGCCTCCAGGCTGACCTAGCAAGGATTCAGGAAACCTCCTCTTCACCCAGGGACCACCAGGACTACTGCCACTGCCTCAGAGGTTGCCAAGAAAGAGGGCAGAACCACAGTGGGCTCAGGGAGGGTGGTGGAACAGAGGCGCATCCATCCAGCTGTACCTTTCCACAATTCATACTCCATTCTGGTGGAGCATGATTTCTCAATGGAGGAACCCAGAGTGGAGACCAAGGAGGATGCTAGGAACCTCACAAAGGACATCCACGGGAGGGTGGCACGGAAATCACAGGGGAAGGAAAAACTCCTGGTGGGGACTCAGTCATTAGGGGTAGAACTGGAGTTGGGACAAGTGAGAGGTAGGTGCCTGTCCAGAGCCATGGCTTGAGGGACATGAAGTGAATCTCAGGATCGGAGGAGCAGCTGCACAGGAAAGTGAGCTGGACATCATTGTCAACCTAGGCACAAATGACCTGTCTGGGAATGGGATCAGTGAAGTGCAGGAAGAGCTTGAGGAGTTTAGGATGGGCCTTAGACAGGTAGCATGAATGGTAACCTTCTTGGAGGTGCTGCCTGTTTTTGGCATGGGTGAGACTAGGGTATTCCGCACCATGGGATTCAATGAATGGTTGAAACGCTGTTGCAGAGCTCAGAGTTTTGGCTTCATTGAGGGCTTTGTGTCCACCTGGAAGGATACAGGCCTATACTGGTGCGATGGTCTGCATCTGTCCAGGAGGAGAACAGCTATCCTAGGTAATAGGTTAAAATGCTTCATTGGCAAGCATTTTAACTAGCCAAGGGGAGGCACTGAAAAGAGCAGAGAAATCCCAGCCTCCCCACAAAACAGGGTAGTTAGTGAGGTAAACACCAAGGTAGAGAAGTTGATAGGGAGCAAGACAGGGTAAATGGAGAAAAAGGCAAAAGCAGTAGGCCATCAAAAAATGGAGGGCGATGAGTATCAATGCCCGTACTCTGGGTAACAAGCTCCTGAACTAGTGTCCTTGATGGAAGAGGGATGCCTGGATATTGTGGCAGTCACAGAAACATGGTATACTGAGAACCATGACTGAGATGTCAACATACCAGGGTACACAATCTACAGGAGGAACAGGAGGGTGAAAGAGGAGGAGAGTAGCTCTGTATGTAAGGGACGAGATCAAAGTAATGGAACTAAAGGGTAAACAGGGAGGGGAGGAGGCACTGTGGGTCACACTGGAGACAGGAAATGGCACCACAATCCTGAAGGGTTGTATACGACCCCATCTCAAGGGGGAGGAAATGGACAAGGAAATGAGAGAAGGCACCTTTAGAATGGAAGAAAAGGGAGATAATGTTGAGGGGGACCTGAATATGCCAGATATTAACTGGAGCACCTTTGCTGCAGCCACATCCAAGAGCAGGGTCATTCTCAATGCCCTACATGGGACATGCCTCAGACAGCTAGTGTTGGAACCCACTCAGGAGGGGAGCAATCATAGACTTGGTACTCTCAAACGGGGATGGAGAGAGAGTTTCAGATTCAAGTGGGTAGCCATCTGGGAACAAGTGAACACCAAACAGTGTGGTTCCATGATAAACACAGCTGTAGAGTCAAGTCATACAAAAGCGAGGTACTAGACTTTAGGAAGGCTGACTTTGGCAAAATGGGAGAATACCTGAGGAAAGCACTAGCAAATGGTTAAGAAGGAGGGTGGAGAACACTGGGGAAAAATCAGAACTGCCATCAGAGAGGCAACAAGCCGTTGTGTGAAGCAAATAAAGAAAACAAAACAAAGGAAAAAAACACCTATGCTTCTTAAAAGAGGTGGCAAGGAAAATTAGGCAGAAAAAGATAGCGCCCAGGAAGTATAAGGGAACACAGAAGGAGCAGGACAGAGAACTGTACCAGTTAAAGCAGAAGGAAGTGGGTAAGACAGTCAAACAACAAAGGCCCAAACTGAGAAAAAGATAGCCAACTCAGTTAAGAAGGATAAAACCTTTTATAGGTACATTAGGAAGTGAAGAAGACCAAGGGAGGATAGTACCTCCTTGGAGTTATTCAAGAAAGATTAGAAACGTACTTATGGAATATGGCCTTCTCAGATAACTAAGTCATTTTATTAATGTTTGATTTTATTATAAATATGCTATTTTGATGATATGCTGATTTTTTATGGATGTTTTATGATTTTTATTTAGAGTTTTGAATTGTTTTAAAACTGTTCAGCACCTTGATACATTGAAGGTGCTATACAAAAAATTATTATTATTATAGTAAGGCTGAATAAAGGGAGGGGTGGGCACAGGTGATAGTAAAAAGCAGGGATACTGAACAACACTTCTGCCCAGTATTAACAGAAGAAGAGGAGGGCACGTACCTAAACCAAACAATAGAAGCACTCTGGATATGAGAATCGATATCAGTCTATTAATGGAAAAAAGGATCCCAAAAGAACTCCAAAAACTGAAGGTGGATAAAGCAATGGGGTCTGATGGGATACACCCCAGAATTCTAAAATAACTAAGGGAGAACTAGTGACACCACTGACTACTCTTTTAACAAATCATGGGAGGATGGTGTGGTACCCGAGAACTGGAGGAGGGTGGATTTGATGCACCTTCACAAAAGTGGGAGCAAGGGAGAGGCAGAAAACTACAGACCTATTAGTTTGACCTCAGTGGTTTGGCAAATTATGGAATCACTCTGAAAGAAAGAATTCTTGAGTACCTAGAGGCTAGTAGGGCACAGGACCCAAGGCAGCATGGATTCACAGTGGAATGTCATGTCAGATGAATCTAATAGATTTCTTTGACCGGGTGATCAAAGTAGAAGACCAGGAGGGGCTGTGAACATGGCCTACCTAGACTTTAGAAAGGCATTTGACACAGTCCCACACAAAGGTTAATAAACAAGTTAGCAAGCCTGGGAGTGGGTCCAAGGGTGCTAGCCTGAGTAAAAATTAGCTTGACCACAGGATGTGAGGGTTATAGTAAATGAAGTCCACCCAAAGAGAGGGGTGCTCATGGGTACTGCAGGATTCAGTACTGGGACTGGTCCTCTTTAATGTCTTTATTGGTGACATTGAGGAGGGACTGAAGGAAAAGTATGCCTCTTTGCAGACAGCACAAAGATCTGCTACAGGGTTGATTCACAAGGGGTGGAAAGGATAAGAAGGGACTTGGCAAGGTTGGAGTAATGGTAAAAATATGGCAGCTTGGATTTAATGCAAAGAAGTGCAAAGTAATGCACCTGGGAAACAAATGCCCAGGGAAGAGTACACAATGGGAGGGAAGTACTAACAACCCCAAAACTGCAAGGGACCTGGGAGTAGTCATATCAGATGACCTTAAGATAGGCAGTCAATGTGAGAAGGCAGTAAGGAGGGCTGGGAGGATATTGGGATGCATAGGGAGAGGCATCAAATAGAAAACACAAGTTGTTATCCCTCTGTACAGACAGTTGGTGAGACCACATCTGGAGTACTATATACTGTTCTGGAGACTCCATCTCTGCAAGGACATAGACAGGATGGAGGCAGTCTAGAGGAGGCAACTAAAATAGTGCAGAGTCTGCATCCAGAAGCTATATGAAGAGAGACTATAGGAACTAATATGTATACCCTGGAAGAATGGAGGAGGGGGACATGCTAGAAACTTTAAAATACCTCAGGGAATCAACAAAGTCCAAGAGGGTAGCATCTTTCAGAAAAAGATGTGCAAGAACAAGGGGCACAATTTGAAGATGGGGGGGCTCAGGGGCAATGTAAGGAAGAATTTGTTCACAGAGAGGGTGATAAACATGCAATGGCCTTCCTGAGGTGGCTGTGGGGTCCAAAAACAGTGGGGAATTCAAGAATGCATGGGACAGACATAAAGCAATTCTAGTGGGGGTAGGAGGAAGTATGCTGTTGGTTAACTAGGATCTGCAGCTTATCCAATAGGTAGGGAAATGAGCAGACTAGGTGGGCCAAGCAGTACTTATCTGCCATCAGAGTCTATGTTTCTATGTTATGTAACCATAGTCAAAGATGGAGATTATCATCTTCAAGAGGAGCTCTCTGAGGACAGGAAGCAGGATGCTCCTCTAATTCCTGTAAAATACAGCGGGTTTTGGGTGCAGCGTCTTGTGGATTGTGTCCACATGAACAGAGAAATTGAGGTGATGGTCCAGTCAGACACCAAGGTACTTGAAGGAGGAGATATCGTCATTGCTGCACCATCAAGGGTGTGGAGTGATAGAAAAGCAGTGAGTCTGGTAAGCCTTTCCTGGTGCCAAAAGTCATAGGGCCCATTTTCTTGGTGCTGACGGACAGATGGTTTCATGGAACCAATGCTGGATGTTTTTAGAGTTCAGTTGGAGCTGGGCAGTGGGGTCAAGGTTAGAGGAGCCATAGGTAAAGAGTACTGTGTCATCTGCATACATGTAAATGGACACAGAGGGTCAGGCAGTTGGGAGGTCATTTAGAAAATGAAGGAGAACTGAGCCAAGGACAGAGCCTTGGGACACCTGAACATACTGAGAATGGAGGGTGGTAGAATCTCCAGTACAAACAGCTTGAGACTTGCCCTCAAAGTAGGAATGTAACCACTTATCTGAGGAGGTGGAAAGTCCATCTGGTTAAGCTTTGTATGTATACTGCTGAGGTGATGTCTACCTATGTACTCTGAATCCACTGACATGATTGTTTTGCTATGTATGTATTATTATGTTATGTATGATTGACTCCTAACTGATGATCTTTGACAAGGCCTTTTGGCTGCTACTGTGTCCCCAACTCTTGTATTCACCCCATCCCTTTCTCTTTTGTCTGATGAGGATCTTTTAAAAAGCTTTTAGCTCAAAGGTTGTATTCCTGACTACTCAATAAATAAATAAAATAAAGCTTTTCCTGGAGAATAGGGTGGGCAACAGTGTAGAAAGTTTTGGCCAGGATGACAAAGAAGGTGGGCGTGACTAGTTCCTGATCATTGCCAGAGAGGATAGTATTAGTGAGCTGGAGGAGAGAGGTGGAGGTGGTATACTGTGGGACTTCCTGAAGCCAGAGTGGAAGGGAATGAAGGAGGAGGAGGTTAAGTCAAAAGGAAGAATGGCGAGAGAACAAGGTCTTCCAGAAATTTATCCAGAAATAATTCGGTACCTTCCACGGTACTAACAAAAATGAAAAAATAAAGATCAAAGAGCGGTCTGTTCCTGTGACTGTCACTAATACAGGTAAAGAGCATAGAAATCTGTGACCACTTGCCTAGTTTAAATATAAATAGTATTTTTATTTTTTTGTTGTCCAACTAAACGCAGCTTCCAGGGTGCCCCTAACGCCACTAATGTTTTGGGGCAGAACATCTTCTTCAGGGTGGAAACTGGTTACCCAGTCACTGTGTTCAAAACTCTCATGTGCAGCTTTTAGCCTGCAAAATGTTGTGATATCAGTCTTTTCATTTCATTCCTTTGCGCCCTCTCTGGCAATTTGTTGTAGCTATGGTGTGGCTCCTGTCCTTCTCTTCATGGAGCAAGTAACCCATTTCCACCCAAAGGAAGGGCTCAGACCTGAAATGCTGGTGGTGTTAGGGGCACCCTGAAAACTGTATTTATTTGAACAAAGATGTTACTATGCTCATAATCCTCACCAGCCCTGTTGGTCATTGAATTTATCTCTAACTTATACCTTGCCCCAGCACTGCATCTGGGTGTACCTTCCACGTAAATGTAAAAACTGTAAAAATTGTCTTTTCTCCTGTTTTGTACCTGAATGTATTCGTCTGAACCAATTACTGTATCAATGTACCTGTTGTACCTTTTGTACCTCCCGGTCGTTCTTCTGAAAATAGGCATAAAACTTGTCTAGTGTACTTACCCGTAAACAAAACAAAATAAATAAATAAATAACAAAGAATAACAAGCATTTGTCAATGCGAATGTTATCTTGCTGGCATTAGTATTGGTAGTGCAGAAGTTAGAGAGATGCATAATAGGAATGGCAGTGAAGTATTGAACTGATGCACCCCACCCACCCTGCAGAGACTGACAGGCATTGAAGTGTGCCTTTGGGTCATCTGCCATAACGCTCATGCCATTTCACCTCACCCTGCCCTGCAGACACCAACAACTGTTGCGTTGTGCCTTGGGGTCTTTTGGGCCTTAAGCTCACCCCATTCATAAGGAATTATGCTGAGATGGGTGCAGTGTAGGAGAAATGGGGTGAACTTTGTGGCCAAAGAGTCCATGGCACCTCGATGCCTGTCAGTGGCTGCAGGCTGGGATGGGGGTGGAACCAAGTGAGGATTACAGCCGAAAATCCCAAGTCACACCCTGACACCTGTCAGTCTCAACAGGGTGGGGTGTTACAGTTGGAAGCCTAACACCTGGTGTTTGTAGGTATTTTCCTCCAAATTTTCAGCATGGGCTTTTACACTACACCTCATAAACAGTGGCACTATTGGTTCGTTAACGAAAAGTGTTTTTGCACAGTGACTGCGCAATTTGCGCCACAGGTGCAACACATTTCAGACAGGATGTGAAAAATGACATCTGTACTGTTCATGAAGAGGTGTAAAAATGGTAATGTTGAAAACCTGGAGTGAAAATATTAAAAATTGGTGGTCACGAAAGGCAAGTGAAACTGAGCAACATACGCCCATAATGCAATTATTTTTGGATTTTTAACCAAATATTCAACGAGGCATTTTGGGACCTCCACTCATGAACAGTGGCACTGTGATTTTTTTACTCTGTCCCAAACATTGATTTCCACCGTGACGATGCCCTTCAGCGCCAGAGGTATAAAAACACATTTGGGCATGATGTGAAAAATGGCAGCTGTACCATTCATAAAGAGATGTGAAGAAATGGCAATGTTGAAAATCTGATGAAAATATTAAAAATTCTTGAAGTTACGGCGTGTGTGTAGAAACTCGCAATGCACGCTTGTAACACAATCATGTTTGGAATTTTTCACCAAATTTTCAACATAGGCATTTTGGGACCTCTGCTCATGAACAGTGTCACTGTGATTTCTTAATCTTTCCGAACATTGATTTCCCACTGTGACTGAGCCATTGTGTGCCAGATGTCAAAAACACCTTTCGGGCAGGATGTGAAAAATGACAGCTATGCTGTTCATAAGGAGGTGTGCAAAATGGCAGTGTTGAAAATCTGGAGTGATAATATTAAAATTCTTGAAGTTATGAGCATGATGAAAACTCGCAACCCATGCTAGTAACACAGTCATTTTTTGACTTTTTCCCCAAATTAGCAACATAGGCTTTTTGGGAGCCCACCATGAACAGTGGCACTATCATTTCATTAATCTGTCCTGAAAGGTGATTCCACACAAAATCACCTTTCAGGACTGAATATAAAATGACAGTGACTGATTTTGTGTGGTGGGGTCCCAAGAACCCATGTTGAAAATTTGGAGCCAAAAGTTAAAAAAATGGCCGAGTATCTACCTAAGTTGAATCCTACCCCATTGATGCCATTATATAGCTTACTGGTATTTCTTCAGTTCTCAGTTGGCTTTGAAGAGTGCAGATGTGTTCCCACTCCACTGAAGATTGGCACTGACCTCGGAGGTAAATATGGGGTGAGGGGTGTGAGGAGGTGGGAGTGCGTAGAGGGTGGGTGTGGGTTGGGGAGGGGCCGCTGATAGCAAGGGACCATTTTCTTTGTTTCAGGTACTTTAAAAAAATAGAAACACTACGGACAGTTTATTTCTTTACAGGTGTAAGAAAACAAATGTTGCGCACACTGGGGTGGGCTCCCAGTGTGTCCCATGACTTTGGGGGTGATGTTGGCCACACTGGGGTGGGCTCCCAGTGTGGCATACAATGGTGTTGGGGTGGGGGCAGGAACATGCCGACATGATCAGCTTCTGAACATCACAGAGGCACAGTGGGGTGGAATCCCAGTGTGCCATACAATCTTGGGGGCATTAAACATGCCAACAGGAGGACTGGGCACCCCGAGTTGGCTAGCTAGGGATTGTGACAGGCAGATGGCGTGAGCCACCACCATGTTTATGAAGTGTTTCACCAGAGGGCGGCCCACGGTGCAGCGGTTGGGTTTTCCGCAGTGAGGCGCGGTGACCCAGGTTGAGGGCGGACTCGGGTCATCAGAGGGCCGGCCAGGGAGAAGGATGGAGCTTCCTTGGATGGGTCTTCTTCTCTAGGGGAGGGAGGGTGAATGTTTGGTGTCTAGTGACACCTAGCAGAGGCTGGGGTATCCACTAGCAACACCAACGTCTGGTCTTTCAGGGGCAGGGTGGGCGCTGGTCATCATTGCATGTCCCGCCCCTCGCGCACAAAGGGAAGGAAAATAACTGGGCTTGGTCTGTCTCCATGATGCCCTCCCCTGGGGTCTCCACTAGCCTCGATGTCAGCTCCCCAACTAGATATGGTTGTGCGGTGACCTTGGGAAGTCGCCACACTCCCAGCCCTCCGGGGTAAGTCAGGGGTGACCAGAGGCGCGGGCAATGATCGGAGATGGAGGCTCAGGGGCCGTGACTAGGGAGGAAGTAATGAAGAGCCAACCCAGAAAAGTAAAGTAAAAAAAAGAAGTTTTTACCAGGCAAGGCATGTAGGAGAGGCATGTTATCTGTGCCTCTGTCCAAAGCTTGTCTGTGATTACAGCAACAAGTTTGTTTCAAGTTGGTGGCACTTCATAAAACTTGTGTCACCATTAGCATGCTCCCTAATAGGCAGATGAGAGACATTACCTTCTACAGCGTGCCTTATATTCTCCAAAACTGACACACCTCTGCATTTCTTCTACTACCATCTCCTACCACAAAATGATGCTTGCGTGTGTGCAGGTCAACATAAAAATACAATTTATTTTGAACTGAGTGAGTGGTCACTGATTTTCTATGTTCTTTACCTGTTTCTGAAGTTTAGCCAGAGTGAGGAGTAGAGATAGGATGGTCGTTTCCACAGAAAGAGGGATCTGCCCTTTGGGAAAGGGCATGACTGTAGCCTGCTTCCAAGAGTAGCGATTGAGAAGAAGGAGAAGTAGAGGTAGAGGAGGTAGGTGATAGGGTTGGTGATGGCAGAATAAGGCCAGCGGTCCATCCAGTCTTCACATAGTTCCCTATCAAACCCCTGGATCAACTATCCATACGAGGTAGCAGCCTCACTATCCACCCTCCTGTTACCCTCTCTACTCACTGCATACTACTACCACAGTGAGTAACCACTGTACCCTTCCTCTGTCCAAGCTCTGTGTACAACTATGCATGGTTTTGTCCCCATCAGCTTCAGCTGGCAGACTGTTCTACAGTTCCACCACCCTTTCTGTAAAATAAAACTTTCTTCTAGCTCTCTTGAACCTCCCTCCCATCAGTTTCCACTCATGCCCCATGTCCTTGAACTGTTAATTATACTACATAGTTCCTCACAGTTCACTTTGTTTTTACTTTCAGGAACATGAAGGTCTCTATCATATCATCCTTCTCTCAACTGGTTTCCAGCGAGTATGTGTTCAATGCCTAAAGCCCATCCTTGTATATGATCTGTCCTGCTGGCCTGAATCATTCTGGACTCCCTTCATTGCATCATCTCTATCCTGTCCTTATATTTCATGAGGTGAGGACTCAGGAAATGAATGAAAATGAAAAACAGGCAGACATGCTCGTTATGCTAACAAGTATAAAGATAAAATGAAATGAAATGAAAGGACTCCAGAACTGGCACAGTACTCCAGATGCAGCCTCACCAATGATCTGTAAAGAGGTGGTAATGCCTCTCTTCTTCTATTGTCAATACCCATTCCAATACATACCAGCATCCCATTAGCCCTACTATAGACCTTGTTGCTTTGGCTAATTGTTTAAAGAAGTCACTAATGATGACTCCTAGGTCCCTTTCCTTAGCTGTAGTGCTTACTGTTACACTTCCCATTCAGTATTCTGTCCTCAGGTTCTTGTTCCTTAAATGTATCAACTTGTAATTTTTGGCATTGAATTTTAATTGCCAAACCTTAGAATACCTCTTTCATCTTTGCAGATCACTACACATCTCCCTAATTAGCTGATTGCCTCTCAACCCTCCCACCAAGCTTAGTGTCATCTGCAAAGACACAACTTGCCCTGGATTCCTTCTCTAATGTCCCTGATGAACATATTGAAGAGGACAGGATCCAGAACAGATCCCTGTTGCTACTCACCCAACAGAAGCAGGGACATCCTGAATGCGCATGTGACATTCCTCAGGCAACTAGTCAGTGAACCCACTCACAATGGGACAATACTGGACCTGGTATTCACTAACAGGGCCAGTGTTGCAGATGTCAGGTGTGAGGCTACGTGGGGACCAGTGATCACAGTATGCTGTAGTTCAATATAAAGATGGCTGCAGCATTGAACCAAAGAAGGGTGAGGGTCTCGGACTTCAGGGGCAGATTTTATAAAGATGGGTGAATGCCTCAGGGATGACCTGAGTGGGGTGGCGAAACAGTGGGAAAAGCTAAAAGAAAGCATAGTAAAGACAACAGGCCTCTGTGTCAAACAAGTGAGCAAAAGCAAGAGGAAAAGACACCACTATGGTTCTCAAAAGACGTGGCTAAAGGTAAAGGCTAAAGGGTAGCATTCAGAAGGCATAAGGAGACACAGAGGAGGAGGATAGGGTAGTGTATCTGGGAAACAGAGTAAAGCAGGAAAGCAGTAAGAGCGCAAAGGCAAAACTGAAGAGAGAATAGCCCAGGAGATAATGAAGGGGACAAGAAAGGGTATGTAAGTGAAAAGAGGAAGACCAAGAGTGGGACTGTAAGGTTAAAAAGGGAAGGGGAACTGTGCACAGGAGACCAGGAAAAGCAGGCATCCTGAACAAACACTTTTGTTCATTGTTCTGAGAGGAAGAAGAGGAAGGGTCACAAAAAAGTAAGGGGAGCTTTAGAGGGATGGAGGTGGACACTTTTCCTTTTTGTATGAGAGAGTCCTGAAGGTACTCACTAACCTGAAGGTGGAAAAAGCAATGGGGCCAAGACGGGTGCAACAAAGGGTATTGGAGGAGCTCAGGAAGAGTGGCTACACCTCTGGCAGTCCTATTTTACAGCTCATTGGAAACAGAAGTAGTTCCCAAGGACTGAGAGAGGAAGATGTAGTACCACTATGCAGGAAAACACTATTTTAAGCGAAAAGATGTTTCAGGACTAGAGGGCATGGGATGAAGTTGGAGGAGGAGATTCAGAGAAAACATGAGAAAGAATTTCTTCACAGAACAGGTGGTGGACAAGTGGAACACCCTGCCAGAGGAAGTGGTGGGGCTGAAACAATCAATGGATTTAAGAATGCATGGGATAGACATAAAGGAATTCTAGAGGGCAGGGGTGAGAAACAGACTTCTAGGAAAACAAACTGAACTTACAAGCTCAAATGGGCAGACTAGGTGGGCCATAGGCCCTTATCTGCTGACACTGTCTATGTATCTATGTATCTATACATGCAAACGCTAGCAGGAGGAGGAGGTTGACAATTATACCCCAGGCAGCCTAACGTTGATGGTGGGAAAGTTAATGGAATCACTGCTGAAGGAATGGATCTGAAATATCTTGAATCCAGTGGGTTACAAGACCTGAGGCACCATGGGTTCATATGGGAGGTCACATCAACGAATCTGATACATTACTTTAGGCACAATGGAATTAGATCTGGGAGAAGAGGTAGACATGGCCTCCTAGATTTCAGTAAGGCTTTTATTCCATTCCACATAGAAAACTACTAAGCAAGATGGGTGCTTATGAGTGGGCCCAAAGGTAGTAACCTGGATAAGAAATCGGTCAGAGGACAGGTGACAGAGGGTGGTGGTAAACAGAGTTCACTCAGAAATCAGCAGTGCTGTGACCAGTCCTCTTTAGTAATCTTTATAAGTGACATTCCAGAGGAGCCAGAGAATAAGGTCTGCCTCTTTGTGGATGACACCAACATTTGCAATAGTGTGGATACTCCGGGGATGATGAGTAGAGACCTGGAAAATTAGAGGGTGGTCAAGGGTATGGCAGCTGGTTTCAGTGCAAAATAATGCATTTAGGGCACAGAATTCTAGGGGTGGAGTACAAAATGGGTGGAGTAGTGTTGACAACTACCATGCAATAAAGAGACCTGGGGGTAATCATATCTGATAACCTAAAGGTGGCCAGGCAGTGTGACAAGGCAGTGGGATAGCTACTGGGATGCTTGGATGCATAGGGAGGGTATCACCAACAGAAAGTGGGGGCGCTGTTGCCTCCTGTAGATCACTGATAAGACCCTACCTAGAGTGCTTTTCCCAGTTCTGGAGACCACATCTCTAGAAGGACATAGACAGAGTGGAGGCAGTCCAGAAGAGGGCAACTGAAATAATGCAGGGTCTGCATCAAAAGCCCCTACAAGGAGAGACTAAAGGACCTCATTATATACACTCTGGAACAGAGGAGGGAGAGGAATATTATAGGGACCTTTGAATACCTTACAGGAGCCAGCCCACTGGCACAGTGTCAAGGCATCCTTCTGTGGTGCTGACATCCTGGGTTCAGGGATAAACTCAGGAGTCAAAGAGGGCCAAGGGAAAAGGACTGAGTGTCCCAGGGACTGCTCTCCTTCTCTGGGGGAGGTGGGGAAGAGTGTCTGGAGGTATGCAGACCTCTGGCAGAGGCTTGGAGTAGTGCCGTGGCCAGTGTCACACATCAGAGAGGGTGGGGAGGTCACTGGTGTCATTGCACATCCCTGCCCTGGGGAAAAATTAGTAAAAAATATTGCTGGCTACTAATGACAGCCTCTGCCACCGCTCCGCTATAGACACAAGTCCGCCAGAGGTCCCACTTCTGTGACCCCACCATGGGGGGGCAAGCCAGGGCTCTGAGGATCATGTTTCCTGGGGGTGCCTGTCAGGCTGCTCCACTCAAGGGGTAATCCTGGAGATGGGGTGGCAGTGAGTGTGGCACAACAGAACAATGAGTTCCACAATGAGTTCATATAACTGAACCATCCCTATGTCTCGCTAAATACCTCCCTTATTAGAAAAGCTGGTCAGTAATTATAACAAACAAAATATGGATAGGGTGTGTAACATAGAATTTTATACACACCCTTGGTGTGGGATGACTTATCAACCCATGAGCTCCACTCTTGCTGGTTATGTAACATTTCATGCCTCAGGCACATTCTGGTTATACACACCTACCCATGTATTATTCACTATATAATTACTGGTAACACTTTAATTGCACATAACCATGTTGTAGTTATCTGTTACAACCAGGTGTGCATAATCAAGAGTTGTCACTTAAACAAGCGTCTCTCAAAGTGCACAGAAAAACTTGGCAGGAGGTGAGAAAAGCCCATGCTCTCTCTTCTGACTCACTCACTCGCCTCCCACATGCTTTCACAGGGCAGGTAGGCACCACAGACCCGACATCCTCTGTGCATAGTTGAGTATTGTCCTCCTCTCAACCAATGTGAGCCTCTATGACTGGATGGCTTCCAAGTGACAGGTGACAGCTTTATTCAATTAGTGGGACCAGCAATTATAAAAATAAAACATGGGTAGGTGGGTGTAATCCCAAATTTTCTAAAAACCCACTACCACACTACATTTTAAACCTGAAGATTTCTTGACTGTTAAACTTATATTGTGATCTTGCAAAATGTTGTGTATAAATTGTACCAAACTTGCATTTGTTCATGCAAGAAAAATGACAGTTAGTGTATTTGATAAAATTCCTGCAGTCATGCAAACAACTGACAGTAATTTTGACACGAAGTGCATTTTCTTATATTATTCTTACAAAGCAATCAAGATTAGTCATAAGCCATACATTTCTTTTAGTAAGGGTAACAAAGCATTTGATCTGCTGAGCAAAACTCAGTGTGCAGGTATGAGGGCTGAAGTTTAGGAGTGGCACTTTCATCTTTTGCTGGTGTGACTAGAAGATGCTCAACCCTTTTTCAGCAGTGATGCATTTAGTCTCCAAGGAGAAAGGGCTTGGTGCATTACAAATTACAAAAACAGCCACTCAGGAGCATTTATACTGCTATCAAGAATTGTTTCCTTTATTTTCAAATGTACAAAGGTGTGAAGAAGCGGTGTCAGTATCATCAAAAAGCATACTAGTGGGGTACCTGCGGGAGGGCCCCCGACGCTCTGCCAATTTTCCAGCACTTTCTCAGAAAATGTTGGGGCCACCTCTGCTGCTCCCACTGGTATGCTTTAATTAATTGTAGTGTCAGTGCTTGTTTGCAGTTTCAGCTTTTGAAAATAAAGGAAAGCCTCCTGATAGCAGTATATAGTAAATGCTTCTGTATGTGCATCTTTTTGTGATTTTGTGAAATGCTGTTCGGTATATTCCACTCAGTGGCATTGGACCACTGTACACATTCTGCTCTTCCTGGGACTTCATTACACACTGAGAGACTTAGTGCCTCCTTATGTAGAGCTCCTGTGGCAAGGCTTTGAGTATGACATCATCGCATTTCAGAGACCACCCTCCGCACTGCATGGGCACCATGACAAGCTTTACAAGTGCAGAGTGGAGGGGACAGAATAACAACAGGAGTTAAAACAGAGACTCCATCCCCAGAGAAATGAGGGCTGTCCTGTATCTGTTTAACAATTCCCATTTCACTGAACTTATTAAGGACAATTGGAATAAGGAATACAGATGTAACATGGTGGATAATAATGCACAAATGGCCTACCTACTGCAATTACAGGAAATGGGTTACAAATACCTGCACTGATGAGAAAACTGATACTTTTCCCAATTCCTTTGGCAGATTTCCTTTTGCAAGCCTCTATACCGCTCGTTTTATGCACCTGAAAGAATACACTTTCTTCCTTGCTGTGAACCATTTCATGTTGCACAGAGTAAAATGCAAGTTATATTAATTAAGTGTACTACAGAAGGAAAATTGAACCTGAAAGGCTTGGAGTGCCTTAAGAGTATGTAAATGATCTGAACAATTTTCCCTTAATGAATAAAAGATCTCTCTTAATTTTAATAAGTTAGAAAAATTACACAGCCCTGAATAATATCATGGCATTGCCTGAGGGTCACCTATTTCAAATAATTGTTTAAATTAAAGACATTAAGTCTGATATAAAAACATACCTACTTTTACAATAATGAAAACATATAAGACTTATTTGTGAATATTTTAACAGTCTGCCACAGAATAATTACAGTACAGTTATTGCATCATGTACTTATTTAAAGATTGCTTCTGCTACATAAGCCACTGTGTAGTGATTAGTGTGATCTTTTGTTTGAAAGAAATAACCTCCATGTATTTGTTTGCCAACAGAAAACCATGCTTGTGAACCAGATAAACTACATTTTTATCTGTCTGTTGAAAAACAGTTTGTGATGGGGGTTCTGTTCTACAACCCGATCATATTATGTGTGCATGAGTGTGTGTGTGTGTGTACAGTAAATATATGTATACTGTATATGTTGTTCGGAAAAGACAGAATAAGGGGAGGGATAGCTATGTAGATAAGGAGGAATTGGCTATAGCAGGGAAGATGGGGAGGAGGGCTGGGTGGAGGTCTTATGGGTGCAGATACAAGATCCAAGGGAAGGAGGACAAGGCTGGAGTGGTGTATAGGCCACCAGTCCAAAGTGAAGAGGTAGACAGAGAGCTAGAGCAGCACATAAGAAAAATCTGTGCAAAAGGCACACAGTGATAGTCGGGGACTTCAACATGCCAGGGTGGAGTGGAGTACCCCAGCTACCACAAACACCAGGGAACAGGTTATCCTGGATGCCTTCCAGGACAGCTTCCTAGCACAATTGGCGGGGAGCCTACCAGAGGAGGAAACATACTAGACTCAGTGCTGTCAAGCGGCAAGAGAGTGAAGGAGGTAAAGGTGGAGGAACCTCACGAGGAGGCGATGACCACACAGTGTTGTTCTCCTTTAGTATGAGTAAGAGACAGCCAGTACAAGGACTAGGGTGATTGACTTCAGGCGGGCAGACTTCGGGAGGATGAGGGTCATACTGGAAGAGCACCTGCCAGAATCCAACCACATATGGATACCAACCAGAAGTGGGAGATTATCAAGGCTGGCCTAACTGAGGCCACACACTTCTGTTCAAAGCTCCAATGGAAAAAGTCCAGGCCCAGGAGCCCAATCTGATTAAGCAGGGAGGTGCTTGTGAAGATTAAGGAAAAAGAGCCACCTTCAAGAAATACATGAGAACCAAACAGGAGGAGGACAGGGAGGAGTACGTAAAGAAATTGAGGGAGGTAAACAGATTAGTCAAGGCAGCCAAGGCAGCAAAGAGCTTGGGCTGGCACAGGGGATAGAAGGGGAGAAAGATTTTTCCATTACGATAGGGAGAGAAGAAATGCAAGGATCAGATTGTTAGAATCAAGGTGGGTAGGAGGGTGGGCTGAAAAGTATGTGGAGGGTAACAGGCAGGCGACTCAATAAGTAATTCTGTTCTGTGTTCAACAGAGGAAAAAAATGGGACCAGTCCTCAGGGGAAGGTGGCAGTGGGTATATGAGGGACAGAGATCATAGAGGGGTAATCCAAGAGAAGGTCGGAGAGTCATGAGGGGTGGACAAGGCACCAGGCCCAGATGGCATACACCCAACAGTGCTAAGAAGATGGCAGAGGTCCTGGCAGAACCTCTGGCAGACCTGTTCAACACCTCCTTGGAGACTGGATGCATAACCCAAGACTGGAGGAGGGCACATGTGGTGCCCATCCATAAAAGTGGACCCATGGATGAGCCAAGGAATTATAGGCCAGTCAGCTAACCTCCATTGTGGGGAAGCTCATGGAGTCCATCATCAAGGAGAGGCTAGTAGCGTTCCTGGAGAAGAATGGTCTTCAGGACAACAGACAGTACAGTTTTGTCTCTGGTAGATCATGTCAGACAAACATGGTGGACTTCTGTGATTGGGTAACAAGATCACTAGGCAATGGTCAGGCAGTGGATGTCCTGTACTTGGACTTCAGCAAGGCCTTTGATTCAGTGCTGCATTGGAGGGCGATAGGCAAGTTGGAAACCTGGGGTTGGAGAGATGTTGGTGGAGTGGGTCAAAAACTGACTGGGTGATAGATAGCAGAGAGTTGTCATATGGGAGAGCTGTCATCCCCAAGGACTATGAGTGGGGTTCTGCAGGGCTCGGTGTTGTGGCCGATGCTGTTTGGCATATTCATTACTGACACATCAGATGGGGTCAACAATAAGATCAGCCCATTTGCAGATGACACGAAGATAGGTGCAGTGGTGGACAACACAGAGGGCTGGCTAGGACTGCAGGAAGACTTGGATAAACTCATACAATGGTCAGACATGTGGCAGGTGGATTTCAACACGAAAAGTGCAAAATTATGCACTTGGGTGTCAGGAGACATAAGTTTAGCTACAGAATAGGGAGAATATGGTTGGGAACTACAGAGGAGGAAAAGGATCTTGGGGTACTTGTAATAGGCAAATAAACCATTCAGCACAGTACAGGAAGGCAGCAACTAAAGCCATCAAGATGCTGGGGTGTATTGCCAAGGAATTACCCCAGGAGGAGGAGGAGGTTATCCTGCCGCTGTACAGGTCACTGGTCAGACCGAACCTGAAGTACTGCATACAGTTCTGGCATCCCTTCCTAAAGAAGGATATTAGGCTGCTAGAGAGCCCAATACAGAGCAACCAGGATGATTACAGGAATGGAGGATAAGCCCTGTGAGGAAAGACTGAGAGCTCAATATGTACTCCCTGGAGGAGAAGAGGAATAGAGGGATATGTCGAGACCTTCAAAATATGAAGGGCATTAACAGGGTCAGCATGGAGGATGTTTAGACTAAAAGGAGGAGGCCATTGGGAGCACAGTCTGAGGCTGTAGGGGGCAAGTTTAAGAAGGAGTTGAGAAAGACACTAATTCACAGAGAGGGTGGTGGTAGAATTGGAGCACTTCCCGAAGGGGTGGTGTCACTTAAATTGGTGAACAGTTTTAAGAGGGGTGGGGTGGGATAGGATCATAGGGAGGGGAACTAGTGGAAGGAGGAAGCAGCTATAGAGTAAACTCAGATAGCTGCACACTCGAGCAGAGTAGATGAACCAAGGGCCTGTATCTGCAGGCATTTTTTGTATGTTTTTTGTATATGTATTCTTTCGAAAAAACTACATTAATGCACCAGTTAAGGTTCAAGTTAACACCACAATGTGTAAATTCAGGTTGGGGTTTTCCAACCTAACTCCCCACCCCAAACCCCAAGTGGCTAAAGGAGGGTTTCCAACCCTAACTCCCACCCCATGCCCCAAGTAGCAAAAGGAGGTTTCCAACCCTAACTCCCCACCCCATGCCCCAAGTAGCAAAGGAGGTTTCCAACCTAACTCCCCACCCACATGCCCAAGTAGCAAAAGGAAAAAAAAAACATTAGGGTTTGGGGTCTCTGGAGACTTGGTGAATCAGTAATGAGGTCTTTCTTCAGGTGGTCAACTGCAATGTTCACCCCTGCCCCCAGCCTGTAGCTTCCTGTCTGAAGCACAAGGAACAGCTCAAGCCAGTTTATCATACTGATATACTCTTTAAAGGTACAGAAGTATGTCTCACCACATGCCAATACAATATAAGTTGTAGTCACTTTGTGGCCCTGTATGAAGAAAGGAGAGCATATCTCACCTTGTTTGCTCAGAGAACAGGGTGGGCATTAGGGTTGACAACCCCAAGGAAGACCCAACCACTGATTTGCCAAGACTTCAGAGATGCAAAACACTAATGTTTTTTTCCTTTTGCTGCTTGGGGCTGGGGTGGGGACTTAGGGTTGGAAACTCTAACACCACATTTCTATACTTTTGTGGCATTAACTTGAACCCTAACTGGTGCATTAATGCAGTTTTTTGCAAAGAATTGTCTTTCTTTTTAGATAGTGGAATCATATATTCATTCATGCAGTTGCACAGGGCCCGATAGATGAAAGAGAAGACTCCATTAACCTGTGGAACTGCAGGGTCATTGCAGGCCCTACAGTTCCATGCAGCTACAGTATGGATGCCAAGAATTCATGGGGCTGTCAGGTGAGCTGCAGAAGCACAGGGCTCTATGTTCTCTGTGCTTTCATGTAGCTGCAGATACAGATGCACAGGAGAAAGAGTCTATCTGTCAGCTAATGCACAGGGCCCTCCACCAGCATGGTGCAGTCTTGCAGGGCCCTATGCCAAGAAAGAGTTGTCTTTAATATGGGCTATATGCACTAAAGTGCAGATTGTCTATGCACTGCATATCTAAAGTGTGTGAGGCACACACCTGGCCTGCCTATGGTGCACTATGCACTGCATATCTAAGGTGTGTAGGCACACACCCCAGCCCGCCTATGGTGTGGTGCAGCATGATCAGCCAGGGATCCAGTGTGCTAATGGCTAGTGCACCGACAGTGAATGCCACCAGACCCCGCTGCATGGCCTTCACAAGTAGGGTACTTGTAAGGCCAAGAAACAGGGGTCTGGTGGCATTCACTATCAGTGCACTAGCCATTAACACACTGGATCTCCTGGCTGATTGTGCTGCACCTCACCACAGGCGGACCAGGTGTGTGTGTCAGGAGCGAAGCCCACTCTTTGCGATTGGGGTGCATCAGTTAAGGCTGGTGGGACCCTGCTGTAACTGTGTTACACGTCCAACCAATGCACACACATAGCACAGAGGCTGGCACAGCCACCAGGAATGTCCTATACAGGTGCATGCCTACAGGCACCTCATATGCATGGGACACTATCAGGGTGGGAGACTGACTGTCCTTAGGGTCGGATGGTATAGGGCAGCATTAGGTACCATGGGGTGGGCACACCCATACCACTTGGGCAGGTGGTCTGTGAACACCTGCCAGCCATTATATGTTCATATGCCCAGCATACTAGTAACTCCATAGCACATGGATCAGGGTCAAGGGTAACAGACTCAGGGACAAAGACCCCAAGGCAGGGGCACATCAGACACACTGGTACTGATCACACAGACAGCTGACAGAATACAGGGTATTTGGTACAATGCATAGCCTGCTGTAGAACACATCCATAATAGGACTGTATGACATTATTTGGAGCTTACAAAGAAACAAAGAAATTGTTGTCAGATAAGGACTGCTAGGCCCAGCCAGCTTGTACTCCCAGCTCTTGTGTCACATGCACACACTGTTTAGGAGGGACAGAGCATAACTGTGGCACCATGAGGCATGTCCCTGACACACAGTGACAGATGAGAGGTATGATGCCTGGTGCCACCGTGGTATCCCTGGAGTGTTGCTGTCAAGGCTAGGTCAGGAAGTATATTAAAACCAGGAGCAGTAGCTAAAATTACATCAATGTACCACTGGAATTTAGCCAGTGTGCCATGTAAACCAAACAGCAAGGGGTGAACTGATAGGATCCAATAAGATTGGCAAATGCAGTTTTGTGTCTGGATTGTTTAGCTAGGGCAATTTGCCAGTAACCCTTGGTGAAATTGAGGGTACTGATGTACTTGGTACTCCCCAGTCAGTCCACCAAATCATCTATACTGGGCATAGGATAACTGTCAGATTCGGACACTTGATTAAGTTTTTCTAAAATCAAGGCAGATTCTTACACCCCCTTCGCTTTTATTTACAATTACTATTGGTGATGACCAAGCCCTTCTTGACTCTTCTATGATACCCACTTCTTTCATTTTTATGTTTGCTTGCACGCATGTGCAAGAAACATAGTGCCAACATCCGAGTTTTGGAGGTGTGTCACCCCTCTTCCAATTCAGTCAGTGTGTTGGCAGACCTGACCCCTGTAAGCCAGTGTATGCTGGGCTGTCTGTAACAAGGTCCAAAATGCAGTGGCATACAGTTGAAAGGGAGCTACGCTTCAGTGAGCAGCGATAAGATATCGCCTGCTCATGCGCAGCCCCCCTACACACACACACACACACACACACACACACCATGGTGCTGCCCCCCATGCACACACTCTATAGCCGATGGGGGTGCCCAATCCCCATCGGCTGTGCTCGCTCCCCAAAGCCTTCCAAATGTCATGCTGGGTGCCCACCCCAGCATGGCAACTCAATGGTACTTAGCCGATGGGGCGCCCAATCCCCTTCAGGCTCACTGTCTCCCCCAACTACTGGGTGCCACGCTGGAAGCCCACCCCAGCATGGCAACTGATGCTATGGCCTACGGGGTGCCAATCCCCATCGGACTCCCCGATCCCCCCAGCCGTCCTTGTGTCACGCTGGGAGCCCACCCCAGTGTGGCAAACTTCCCACGTCAGCTTTTTTTTTCCTGCAAAATAAAATGGTCCCATGGCGCTTCTCCCAGCCCCCACAACCGCACCCACCCACCACTGTGCACCCTGCCTCCCCACCCCACACCCCACCCATACTTACCTCTGGAGCTTGGCGACGATCTTCGCTGGACCAGGAACACGTCTGCACTCTTTAAAGCCGACCAGCAAACTGAAGAAATGCCGGTAAGCTGTATAATGGGCTAGATGTTTTTCAACTTTGTTGCATATCTCAGGCATTTTTGAATTTTTGCACAAATTTTCAACATGGGGTTTTGGGACCCCTCCTCATGAATTCTTGCACTGTCATGTCGTAACTCGAGCCGAAGGGTGATTTCGCAGCCACCAGTGCGAATCACCTTTCTGGAATGATTAATGAAATGACACTGCCAGTGTTTATAAGGTGGGCTCTCAAAAGACTATTTTGAAAGGTTGGTGGAAAAAGATTCCTAAAATGACTGTTTCTACGAGTGTGCATTGTGCAGTTCTTACGCCACTCGTGAGGTTCACAAATTTTCAATATTTTCACTCCAGATTTTCAAACATGCCATTTACCACACCTTCTTATGAACAGTACAGCTGTCATTTTCACATCTCACCCAAAATGTGTTTCCCTTCATGTAGATAATGGCGCAGTCGGTGTGCAAAATCAATGTATGGCATACATTAAGAAAATCACACTGACACTGTTCATGAGCAGAGGTCTTAAATGGCTATGTTAAAAAATTTAGTGAAAAAATTCTAAAAATGACTGTTTCTGGCGTCGTTGCGCAGTTCTACTTTGCGCTGCGTAAGTTCTAAAAATTTCAATATTTTCACTCCAGATTTTCAACATTGCCATTTCCACACCTCCTTATGAGCAGTACAGCTGTCATTTTCACATCTCACCCAAAATGTGTTTCCGCCATGTAGCGCATAAATGGCATTAGTCTATGCAAAATCAATGTATGGGACACATTAAGAAAATCACAGAGACACTGTTCATGAGCAGAGGTCTTAAAATGGCTATGTTGAAAATTTGGTGAAAAATTCCTAAAATGACTGTTTTATGAGCGCATGCTATGCAGTCCCTATGCATGCTCGTAAGTTTCATGGATTTAATATTTTACTCCAGATTTTCAACATTGCCATTTTATTACACTTCCTTATGAACAGTACAGCTGCCATTTTTCATATGTCGTCCAAAATTTGTTTTCATACATGTAGCACACAATGGTGCTGTTGGTGTCGAAAGCAATGTTTGGGACAGATTAAGAAAATCACAGTTACACTGTTCATGAGCAGAGGTCTTAAAATAGCTATGTTGAAAATTTGGTGACAAAAGTCCATAAAATGACTGTGTTACGAGTGAGCATTGTGCAGTTTCCACACCCTCGTAAGTTCATGACTTTGTAATATTTTCAGTCCAGATTTTTCACCAGTGGCATTTTTCCACACTCCCTTATGAACAGTACAGCTGTCATTTTCACAACATGGCGAAATGTGTTTCACACTTTCAGCGCAGAGATGCATGGTCACTGTGGGAAATCATTGTTCGGGACAGATAAAGAAAATCACAGTGACACTGTTCATGATCGGAGGCACCAAAATGCCTGGAGTTGACAATCTGCTGTAAAAATCCCAACCTAATTATATTATGGTGTGCGTTGCACAGATTCTATGTACACTGCCACTTCACCATTTTTTAAATATTTTTACTGCAGATTTGCAACATTGCCATTTTTCCACACAATGCAAAGCCTCATGGGCTGCATATGCAAATCACCACAGAATGTTATGCTGGTCCAACTTTAAGCAGAAATGCATGGTGCGAAGGCCTCTCACGAGTTTGCAAAGGGTGCTAACAGAAGACATAGACACATGTTTCGTCCTACCAGGACTCATCAGTATGCCTCGTCTGTTTGACACCCCAGTGGAATGGACCAGCTACCCTTAAGACAGTGTGTCTTGGATATATCTTCTGTTAGCACCCTTTGCAAACTGTGTGAGAGGCCTTTGAAATGCCTTGCCATGAAATGGAAAATTAAGATGCACAATCAAATTTCATGACGACACCAATTTAAGCTTCAAAACCAAAATTCTGAAGTGCAATCAGATTTTGAGAAACCAATTTTGTCACAAATGAAAAATCATGGTGCACAATTAAATATTAAGCCAAGAAACCAATTTTCTTCTGCAAAATGAAAAATTCTGATACGCAATCAAATTTCAAGTCGGGACATCACTTTTTGTCACAAAACTAAAAATCATGGTGCATAATCAAATTTCATCCTGAGATATAATTTTTCTGCTGCAAAAGAAAAATTACGATGCACAATCAAATTTGTATTGTGCAAACTCATTCCATTTCACATATGAAGTTATAATCCAGAGGCAAAATGTGTTTCCAACAGATGTTTTTGCATCACAATTAAAAACATTTTACAAGTCAAAATTTAGTTTTAACCACCTTAACAGTGTAAAACAGAAAAGTGTGTCATGATTCAAACAAAATGGGAAAGACATTAACATGGCCAGGAGAAATACATAAAACATATTTTTCAATATGATTGACTGAAACACGCCTCAGAATCTGAACCAGCTTGTTCTAACAAGATAGATGCAGTTTTTAAATTATGGCTGCTGTAACAAAAGTTTGAATTAGTAGTTTGTTACTGAGGTGAGAAAAAATATGGTGGCAGTCATGAAACGAAAAAACATGTTGGTGTCATGAGCACAGTATCTCATGAAACTAAAATGGTCTAGTGACATCAGTATTTTGGTCTCATATAAGAGCATTATCCAAAAACTCTACTGAGCGTGCTCAGAACAGAAAAAAAACATAACTTTAAATCCTTATGACTTGAACTGTTAAATATTTTTCACAAAACCTTCCAAATTGACTACCTTGAAACAGCATGCTTCTACCCGGAAAGTTTCAGAAAAATATTCCATTCCACGAGGCTGTATATGAGAGCAAACACAAAGCCTATGTTAAGTATAGGAAAAAAATATGTCTACAGGAAAATAACATATGTGGGTTTCAGAAACCACACAAACTGCCATCATGAAACTTTCCACAGATTTAGACCTTGCTTCCTAGACATGTGCAAACTTTCAGCTACATTTGTCAAAAACTGCCAAAGCCATTAAGGTGCAATGTTAGAAGTTTAACATAGAAGCTCTCGCCACCCCTAACTATAGAGGCGCTACCGCATCCCTGTAATCTATATTTCTAACTGCATATATTAAATGGCCAGTCCAACTTATGCATCATCTCTGCATGAAGAATGGTGCTTTTAAAGACACAACACTGAAGATATGACCTGAATAAAGCTGGGCACTCACCTCTTCTTTTCTATGAATGATGCCACAGGACCCGTTACTGAATTTTCAAAGTGCAAAAGTGCCATTTTTATTACATGCAAAACATTCATTTCAGTCACAGACACACAACTTGCTTTTGATGCATTTTGGATCCAAAAGATCATTTTCAACGGCCTTTGAAAAGGATTATTTGGAGAGGTGGTGAGCATACCTCTCAGCCTCAAAAATCATAGCACTGGCCTTCAAAAATCATAGCAAAGGGCCAGAAAGGTAGCATTTTTATTTTAAACAATATTATGTCTACAGATAGTGGGTCCCATATAGTTAGTGATAAGGAATGTTTCTATCAACTTAGTTCAATGATTTAATATTTTCTGTGTCCAGAAATAGCTCTAACATTAATGAGGAACATCAGTGAACCTATACGGAGCAAGGGTAAATTTGAGGGTGAAAATCACAGCACTATGCAGAATTCATAGCAGTTGAGAGCTATGGTGGTGAGTGCCCAACGTTTTCAGTTCATATGAAGAATGGTGCTGCTGAACTTAAGTTGTTTTTAAATATGATCTCTCCCATTGTGCTGATCTTGAGCTCCCAACATTTCTGTGTCAGTCCTTTAGTTGCTGCTGAAGAGAACTCCTAATGACATATTGTTTTAGACACTTAAAAGTATTTTAACTAATATGTTTGCTGTGTAAGATGTAAGCAGGCAGCAGCTCAGGCCCATCCTCAACAAACAAGAACTAACCCCTGAAGTAAGGTCGTCACATCTTGGCTCCCATTGGGGCATGCCTGTCTCATCACTTCCAGCACAAGCAGTCTGTCACAACAGACAAGAGGTTGCCGGAGACAGTGATAGAAAGCCTCACTTATCTTTTGTTACCAGCCCAAAACAAAATAAATTCAAAAATTTTAAACCAAATTCACCAGAAGATCTGCAGATACTAAAATGAGAAGTCAAAATATTTATTTATTTAGAACTGGTAACTGGATAAGCACACTGAGCTGAAGCTTCTTTTCATGTGTGACCTGGAGGAAAGGGTACAATATAAAAATTGGAACAGACAGAAACAGAGCAATAAAATACCACATTGTACAACTGAACTATGTAATACTGAAGTATAAATAAAGTAACACAAGTAGGAAATGAACAAATCATGAGGATGAATATGAAAATACAGTATGAGCAGTTGGACAGAAAAGGGGTAACTAAGTGCTGACTTATGTTATACGAACATATGGACATACGAAATTTGCCAGCAGATAAAGGCTCAGAGGTCTATCAAGTCTGCTCAAATGTGCAGCTAGCACCCCTTATTCTGCAGCTGCCCTCCCTCCCACCCTTCCCTCCATTGACCCTCCTCTTGCCCTGTCCCAGCCACTTTTGAAGCAGTCCACTGTTCTACTGGATACCAGTTCTGCTGGTAATACATTCTGCCCAGCTACCACCCTCTCTGTAAAAAGTGTCTCCTCATCTCCTCCTGAATCTTCCTCCTCCAGTCTCATATCATGGCCCTGGCTGTCAGACCCTCCCTTACTTTGAACAGCCCTTCTGTACTTGTCTTGTTTATTCCTTCATGTACTTAAAGGTTTCAATCATGTCACCCTGACCCTCTTCTCTTCCACGTGTTCAGCTCCCTCAACCTCCTCTAGTATAAGTCCCCAGCCCTTGATCATCTTTGACACCCTGCACTGTACCCTCCAGTAATGTAATGTCCATCTTCAGATATGGGCAACAGTACTGCACGCAGTACTCCAGGTGCGGTCTAAAATGATCTATACAGTGGCAGAATCACCCCCTCCTCGAGGATATAACCCTGCAATGCAACCCAGCATTTTGTTGGCCTTGCAGCTGCCTTCCAACATTGTGCCGAGTTGTTCATTGACTCTGTAATGAGTACCCCAGATCCTTCTCCTCCCTGTCTTGGCTAGCTGCACTCCCCAGCTGGTAACTCCTCCTTAGGTTCTTCACCCCAAAAAGCAGCACCTTGCACTTTTGGCATTAAACTCCAGTTGCCAGGTGTCTGACCAGGTTTCCAGCTTTGCCAGATCATCCTACAACCCTGCCATCCCCGTAGGTCATCCACCACCTCTCCCATCTTGGTGTCATCAGCAAACAGACTGATCTTGCTCTTGATGTCCAATGATATGTCTGCAATGAATATTCCAAACAACACTGGTCCCAACACCAAGCCCTGTGGAACACCACTCGTCACTACCCTTGGGGATGAGCGCACCCTACCCACTATCACCCACTGTTGCCTTCCTGAAGCCAGTTCCCTGCCCATCTCATCAGCTTAACACCTGCCCCTGTGCCTTCTAACTTACTTCCCAGCCTCCCACGTGGCACTGGGTCAAATGCCTTACTGAAGTCCAGATACAGGACAGCCACTGCATGGCCCCTGTCCAATTGCCTAGTTACCCAGTCATAGAACTCCACCAGGATGGTTTGGCAGTATCTGCCACATATGAAGCCATGCTATCTGCAGTCCTGTAGTCATTTGGCCTCAGGAGGACCACCAGCTTCTCCTTCATGATAGTCTCCATCAGCTTACCCACAATGGATGTGAGGCTCACCGTCTGTAGTTACCTCGATTCATCCTTGGGGCCACTCTTGTGGAGGGGCACCACATGAGCCATCCTCCAATCCTGAGGTACATACCCTGAGTGTAGTGAGATATTAAATAGGTCTGCCAAAGTTCCCGCAGGACCTCTGCCAGCTCCTTTAGTACCCTGGGGTGGATGCCATCTGGGCCTGATGCCTTGTCCACCCTCAGTGCCCTCAAACCCTTCAGAACTCTGCCTTCCATGATTTCCCTGTCTTTCACCCTCCTCCCATTTCTGCCATTCTCCCCCCATGGGTATCACCCCCTTTCTCCTTAGTAAATACCGAGCAGAAGTAATCATTTAGCACTTCTGCCTTATCACCCGCTGTCTTCCACCCAACTCCCCTCCTTCCTAATCCTTACTATGTGGTCCTTGCAGTTCCTTTTCTCCTGATGTACCTAAAGAAGTCCTGTCCCCTTCTTAGTGCCTTGTGCCAGCCTGAGCTTGGTAGACACCTGGCTCCCCTTACTGCCCATGTCACCTCCATCAATTCCTTCAGGTACCCTCCCCATCCTCCCCTTCCTGTTTTCTTGTACCTCCTAAAGGCAGCTCTTTTCCTTCTTACCTTTTCCATGACATCCTTGCTCACCCAGCTCAGTTTCTTAGCCCTAGCCTTCTTGCTCTGGGCCTTGCTGCAGGTTCTGGTTGCCTCACTATTTCCAGCTTTATGAGCTCCCACCTCTGGTTAGTGCCCATACTAGGTTAAATTCTAGCCAGGTACCCTTTTACCACTTCCCCATCCTCCCAAAGTCAGCCTTCCTGAAGTACAGCACCCTTGTGCCAGATTCCCTCCTTCCTTGCCCATATCCAATGTGAGCCATACTGAGTGGTGGTCACTCCCTGACAGCGCTTCTTCCACCCTAAGTTCCTCACAGATTCCATTTGTCAGCAGAAGGTCGAAGTATTCCCTAAACTGGTTGGTTCAGTGAGCCATTAGCTGCAGGATGCTGTCCTGGAAGGCATCCAGCAGATTGCCTGCTTCTATTCCTGGTTGTTGGGTACTCCAGTCCCTCCTGGCATTTTGAAGTCCCCACAATCACCACACTACCCTTCTTGCAGGTCCTTCTGATCTGTCCTGCTAGTTCCCTGTCTAACTCCTCCATCTGAGAGGGTGGCCTGTACACCACTCCTATTCTGAGAGTCCTATTCTTGGAATCCTGGATTTGCATCCAAAGTGACTCCATACTACCTCCTCCCATTCCTCCCTTACACACTTCAGTCCTTTCCTCACATATAATGCCACCTCTCCTTCCCAATCACCCTATCCCTATGAAATAACCTGTACCCTGGTACAGACAGGTCCCAGTCATTGTACTGGGTGGCCCATGTTTCTGTGATGGCTGCAATGTCCACCACTTCCTCTGCCATGAGTGCCTGTAGCTCTGCAGTTTTCCTCCCAAGGCTCCTAGCATTAAGGTGACCACCTTCCACCCCTCCTCCCTCCCATCCTGCCCTCCTTACTAGCATTACCAATAGTACTTGCCATTTGTCCTTTGTCACTGTTATGGTGGGTAAGCTCATATGTCTTCCCAACCTGTGGTCTCTGCATGTCTCTTGCCCACTTGCCACCCCTGCTCCTAGTTTAAATTCCCAACTTCCTCTATGTCCTCCCTCCAGCCTCTTTTTCAACACTTTCTTTCCCTCCTCACTTAAGTGTAGTCTGTCCTTGGCATAGAGATTACTGTCCTCCCAGGTCCCTCCCCACCCCCCCAACAGCCCATACCCTTTAGCATGACACCAGGTTCTTATCCATCCATTAAATTCTCTGTTCTCAGCTTTCTTGTTGTCCTTACCTTGGGCACTGAAAGTATCTCTGAAAAAAGTTACTGATCTTCCTGCCCCTCACATAATTGTCCTAGTTACTCAAACCTCCTCTGGACTATATCTACCATCTTGTCAGCCAGGTCATTCATCCCCAGATGTATAATTAAATGAGGCTGTCCCTACCCCTTCTAGCATATTTAAGAACAGATTGTCCCACCCTTTCTGCTGCCATTCCTGGCATGGCCTCCACCCAAATGCGACTATGCCACTCCCCTTGCTACCCCACCTGACCTCTTAGTATTGAGTCCCCAGCACTAAGATTCCACCCCTCTTACTCCCTGCTTGCTTCTATTCCTCTCCATCTCTCAGTTCCGGCTTCTACTTCCTCCTGCACAGTATTCTCTCTTCTTCCTCTGTTGTAATTAGCTCAGCAGAATGTTCCCTGCTCCATTTGGGTCTGGGCATTTATCAGTTACTCCTCCAATTTCATTACCTCCCTCCTCCTCCTCCTCCTTCCCTCTAGTACTGCAAAACAATTTTCTGAAGACTCTTCACCAGTGCCCACTTCCCTCTCCTCATAGTAACCTGTTTCCTCCTTTCCACTCCATGACTGTTGCCCGCTTGCTCCTCCCTCACAAGTCCCTAACTCCTCCTTCCATTTGTCTTTTGTCCCTGACTTGGTTTCCCTGGACACCGTTCTTCTTGGCCTGGGCCCTTTGTCTCCGCTTCCCTTCTTCTGACCTCTTTTCATCATTGTTGGCTCAAATTGCCCTCCCTCATCTCCCCTCCTCCCTCCCAGACTATAACCTCCTCCAGTCTGCCTTGCTTGTCTTGGTTCCTCCTGCAGACCATCGATCTTTCTAAATTCTCTATGTGGTTACACACTAAACATTCCCCACCCTCCAGGCAATTTTAAAAGATTGACACACCGCAGTTGTTGCAACCTACCACCCTACCCATTACCCTCGTTGCTCACCAGTGACCTTCCACCCTTCCAGATAAAGGATATCAAACACCCCACCAAGTCTCCCTTCTCCCCCACATCAGTGCAAAACATTTTCTCCTTGTCTTAATTTCCCTTACCCCTTTGTTGTACACTTCTAGATAGATTGAGCAACAGATTTTACATTCCTATCCTCCTGTCAACACCCAAAAGAGACTTTAAGCAACTATTGCACAGCCTTCTTCAAACTCCACCCCTCCTTTCCACAATACAAATGCCAATGCAAAAGGTAACAATGAAAGCTCCTTCTTATGCAGTTACTTTCTTCCACTGAGATAGCAGTCACCTCTTCACTTGCTCCTGTTCCTTTCCTGGATGTCTGCTTCTGCTATGACAGGTGCAAGTCCTTTGCCCTTCTGGGGAGTGATGTCAGAACCCCGGTATAAAGGAAATCACATACCTGGGGCAGGTGGGGTGAGGGGCAGGAGGGTGGGACCAGCCCGTGCCTTCCAGAAACAATCAGGTAGCTGAGGCCCTGGTCAGACCATTAGCACCCTTCCCCACTATGCACTAAATTTTGCAGCTAGTGAAGCCAGCAAAAGCAAACACACATTCCCCTCAAAGCACAAAAATAGATTTGATACCAAAAGAAACAGGTCTCCAATTCAAATAGCCTCACCAACAACACACCAAAATAGACCTGAAATTAGAAGATATAGGTTTTCAATTCAAAGAAACAGCCCCAATGAAATCACACCAATTAGGTTTGAAATCAGACGAAAGCAGAAGAAACAGGCATCCAATGCAAAGGAATGACAGCCCACTCAAAACACACCAAAATAGATTTAGAGTTCCAACAGCTCCTAAATTGTTCCCTGCTAGCCCCTTTTAAGAAGTAAGAAAGCTCAGCCTGCTACACAGTGAAACATCAAGACAAATGAGCCCACTTATTGCACACCAAAATAGGTTTCAAAATTCCAACAGCCTCAAAACAATACCCTGCTAGCCCCTTAGAAGTAGTAAGAAAGAAGAAAATAACCTTCTATTAAGTAAAGTCCACAAGAAACAATGTAAAACAGCAATAGTATATTATATATTAGGGTGACACAAAGCTCTTGTTTTTTTATTTTTTAATTAGTATTTTGTCCTCCTTTTAAGTCTGTTCTGACCACCCCATCTGACCAGCACCAGCCCCATCACTCGGTTTCTCTGGGACTTACCTTGATTCCTTGTCCTCTGCGACAAGACTTGTGGAGTTGCATGGTCACCTATGTGGGGTTTGTAGAGAGGTCATCTGTAATCCTGCAGTCAGGGTGTTTTCTGTTTTCTTCTCTGGGCCCACATCATGCAATTGCACAACGTGCCAGCTCTTCTTCATGGAGATGCCCCCTGGTGCTTGTGAGTAGGGTTTCTTCCTGCATGGTAACACAGATTCCTCTAGATACAGTAGCAGGTAAGCAACAGGACATGTTAACCTTCTTCCCCAAGGGAGGAGAGCTGTCCTAGGGTTGTTTAATCCTCCCTCCTTGGCCATCCCCAAGTGCTGCTGATCCATTTCAAACCATAAAACCAGTATGGATGGAGATAAAGCAATCAATGCCACAGCCCTCCATGCCACTAGGACAATCAGTATAGCTCCTTGTTGAAGCAAATATACAGCAGGATTTAGTATACCTCTGCTAAGGAAGAAGCGCCTGATGGTCTAGCCAGGTTCAGAGCAGGAAGAGGAGGCAGCAAAATAAAATTTAAGTAGAAAGGTAGGAAGAAGACAAACAGAGCTGGAGAGACAGATTGGTCCAGAGGAATGGAAGCTGGGAGGAGAAAGCTGTTTGCTCAGTGGAAGATATGCATTGGGAATAAAGTATAGAAATCTATAGAACGGTATAAGTAAAGGAGGAAACAGTGGAAAGTAGGACAGAGTCAAGGAGGGATGGAAGGAAGAGAACCAGTGTTTAGAGAGAAAGGAGATGCAGTGTGAGAGAAGGCAGGGGTCAAGAGTGGGATGAGGAGATTAAAGTGGAGGGAGTAATGATAGGTGCTGGGATGGGAGGTAATCTAAGCCTTGTTGAACATGAAAAGAAAGAACTGCACATGTGCAAAATGGAAAACATTTTATTAGTAATGAAAATCTACAAAGTTATCAATTAAGCCACATAGCAAAGAGTCATCCTTGTAGCAAACCCTTGCTCTACTGCTTCCCCTGTGTAAATGTAAGCCTTTTGGTTCTATGTGATATCGAAACCTAAAGGCAATCGCCGCTAATCGTGAAGTCAAAATGTCAAATGTTTTTCTGCACTCTGACACCCCAGCGCACAGCAAAAACAGCACCAGGGACTTCTGCTTTTTTAATGTTCTCACGGGGCTTGGCCCTCACCCCCATGGTGGGTTTCATCCGCCCACCCCTACTAAAGGATTCTCAATTCCAGTGGGGTGCATGTCGGAGGTGAAACATTAAAAAAAAAAAGGTTTGGGATGGGCGAACAAAATGCACCAGTGCTCAGACCTGAACCCATTAACCTGTGGACCGGCGCCAGCAACCTACCCAAACGCCATGAGGTTGGCTTAGCAACCCACTGTGGACCACCCTCACATCCCCGCCCACCCTCACTGTACCTGCCCACTCCCACCCCACCTCCCGCATGCGTACGCTCAATGACATCCTGTCGCTATACTCAACCACCACCCCATCCGCTGCCCTACCATCCTGTGGCCATCCCTGCAATACACTGGGGAAGAGGTCGCCATTATTGTAGGTGCCCTTCGCCCAGTGCCAGTATCACGGGATACCAGCCTTTTACGCTGACCCAGTTACATTTGTAATGATTGTTTCTTAAATTCCCACGCCTGCTGGTAGGCTTTTCTATAGCTCAACTACTCACTTGTACCATTCCCTACTATTAAATTATGGAGAAAACTGGTTCTAGAATTGCATAAATTAAAGAAATTTTACATAGAATGAATAATACTATCACTGCCTTTGAGGACACGTGGTGCCATTAGGTCCTTCACAAGATGGAGGTGGATCTGGACTTTGTTCCTTGAAAGAGTTGGTTGAATATAATTTTGGGGTATGAGAGGAAGGGGGACAGTTCCTCTGTAAACACGTGAAACTGCATACTCAAGCAGACTAGATAGACTGTAAAGTCTGTATCTGCATGGTGTTCATATTTCACAGGAAGTCAGTTGTGTGTAAGGGAAGGACTAAATAGTGATCCAACACTATATATTCTGTATACCCACATACAAATCTGATAATCACCTGTGTAGTATTTTTATTGCTGTATCGTCACCACCCTTTGCACGATCTGTAAGTCTGTGTATATTTGTAGGTGTTTCTTAGAAATGTAATAAAGATCAATTGCAATAAGACATTCTTGGGCTATTGGTGAGCAAAGATGTCTTAAAAATTAAAGTGTTTTTTTATATGAACATACAAAAGTGCCAGCAAAATAAGGCCTACCAGTCTATCAAGTCTGCTTATGTTGTAGAATCCCCCAACACTACATCCTGGATTTTGCCTTTTAGCCAACTAGCTACACGAACATATGAACATACAAAATTGCCAGAAGCAAAAGGCCATCATGGTCTATCTAGGCTGCTTGTGAATACAGCTAGCTCCTATTCGCAGTTGCCCCACCCCTCCCTTACCTCCTTTACCCTCCCTTTGCCTTGTCCCACCCCTTCTTGAAGCATTCCACTGTGGTACGTGCCACCACTTCAGCTGGTAGTGCATTCCACTTTGCCACAACCCTCTCTGTAAAGAAATGCCTCCTCACCTCCCTCCTGAATCTACCCCTCCAATCTCATGTCATGGCTTCTAATGTCTGTCCCCACCGTCCCTACTGAATAGACCCACTGTCTTTTGAAAAGTTATATGGTTCTAATCTTTTTAGAACATTTTAGAACTCGATCCCTATTTTTTAATTGTGCTGCCAGTATGAAGACAGTAATGAAATACATGTAAAGGAAAACTGTTTAATATAAGCGGAGAGAAATGATCATGTGTGACATTGATAGGAATATAACTAGGTGTATCTATGTTTTTCTTCTGTTTGCTGAAGCCAGCAACTTAATACGTAACAGGCCCACCCACCCACCCATATATTAAAGTTTTCCTGCTGCAGCTGCATCATAGTTCCTTAGTGAAAGAAAGAGGCACATTAGCCATTTATGCACTCACTTATATATACTCAGCGTCATGAATTATTAGAAAAAATAACTGATATTACCTAATTTCAGCTATTTGCTGCTTTGTGTTTTAAATGAGTAAATCAAAAGTTGCTATGTTTAAAGGAAGCTTTTAAAACAAAGTCAAGCCAAGGTACTGCAGCCGCAGTACATGGAACTGTTGCAAAACAAATTATGTCATAACGTAGTCAGTCAAGACATTTGAATAAAAAAATATGCCAGTCATTCTTGCTGGCAAAAATGCATGCAATTTTCTAAGATATGCATACATATACCAACATTCTTGTTGGCAAATTGAAGTAATACATAGAACTTTCTAAGATGATGAATTTTTCCAGCTGATACATCAATAAAATCTGTATTTCAGTCACATAAATAAAAAGTGGTTTCCTCACCACATACTAACTTAAGAAACATTTAATGTAGCTGCAGCAGTTGGCATGTGATGTTTAAGGACAGTGCCTGTCAACCTCATTATGTATCAAATTATCACTACTTGTAAAGCAAAAGCACTTTATGATAGGTCACATTCTGTGAAAACTGCTGATGCAGATTTTCTTTTATTTTGATTCCTTTATTCTTTTTTAAAGGGACAGGACACTTGTGCTAGGTGGCAGCAGTTTGCAATGTATTTAATAAGAAAAATATATAGATATACATATACTGTATATACATATATATATATATAATATATCTATAGAAGGTTCCACAGTGGGCAATCGGTGTAGCTCTCCCATACCATCGGTCTGTCATCATCTTTTCCTCACCATCCCAGCTGATCACGAATCTGTAAATGAAAGGACTCAAACAACACCCACCTTTCACCCCAGCACCCATTCCACTTTTCTTCCACCACCCTCATCTATACAGTAGCACCCATACCACCATTACACCCATGTTTAAAATCAACCTACAACCCTCGCCCCCTCAAGCCGTATTCCACCCTCCTCCCTCACCCAAATGTTTAAACCATCAGCCACACTTAGTCATGAACTACCATTCATGTCACCCTTCTCCGTCCCTCACCCATGTTAAAATCCACCCCAGAACCATCACCCATGTACTAAAACTATGCCATGTTTCTCCCTCCTGCATCCATGTTAAACCAACCCTCACCCATGCATTAGCATCCATGCCATCTTTCTCCTCTCGCATCCATGTTAAACCAACCTCCAGTCCTTCCCACCCTCCAGCACCTGTTCTATCCTCCTCCCTCTCAAATGCTAAAACTACCACATGCTTACTCAAGAAAAATGCAACTCTGCCTCCAAATGAGCCATACTTAACTGTTCTTAATAATCAAAACTGTCTTTTCAATTGCTTTCTTCTTATGGACAACATTCTGTACAGTCCTCTTCATGGAACCAGTAATTTGAAAGTTGTTGCGATTATGCCATGGTCTGTGTACAACAGAATGTTAAACATGAGCTATTGTGGTATGAGACCTATGCTTACAGAATATGTGCTCAACCATGACATAGGTAAACTCAGATGACTCTGTTTCCTGGAAGAGACTTGTAACAGGATGCTGCCCACAGAAACATAACAATACAAAATACATTTTTCTCATAATTTTTTGTTGAGTAAGATAAGTTACATGTGGATCATTTTGGTTTATGGCTAACATTTCTGTAATTGAAAAAATAATAAACAGCTACCAATTAGAACTCATTGTTTTGCCCTCTTTAAAATTGAAAAATAGACCACCCAGGGGTCCCAGCCCATGCTGATACACCACAAAGTCACAGAAGGTAAATCCAAAAATATGTGTTTGCACTTTAACTATAAATAATATGATACAGAAATGATTGACATGATAGTGTCCCTTTTATGGCAAATTTGGGCCTGTTCTCACTGTTGTTAAAATTGCCCTATATATAAAACTTGTTGACTTTAGACCCTAGCTATAAAGCAGTTTGCCATGAAATGGTGAACGCTTTGTTGGATATAGTCCAATGTAGTAGATCGAGAAAGGAAAGACAACCAAAGTCATCACAGTCTGTAAAGTTTCCTTTTGGTGCAGAGAGACTCTGTCTCACAAAGTGAGGCTTAATAAAGGGAGGGAGGGTGGGAAGAGGGAGACTGTGAAAGAGGAGATACTAAACAAATATTTTTGCTCAGTATTTACAAATGAAGAGGGGAGGTACCTAAAACAAACAGTAGAAACACTCTGGATACAGAAGTTGGTACCAGCCCATTTACAGAGAAAGGGTTCTGAAAGAACTCTTAAAACTGAAGGTGGACAAAGCAATGGGGCCTGATGGGATTCATCCCAGAATTCTAAAAGAACTAAGGGTAGAACTAGTAACACCACTGACTACCCTTTTAACAAGTCATTGGAGGATGGGGTGGTACCCGAGACTGGAGGAGGGCAGATGTGATTCCCTTCACAAAAGTGGAGCAAGGCAGAAGTAGGAAACTACAGACCTATTAGTTTAACCTCAGTGATAGGGAAAATGATGGAATCACTTCTGAAGGAAGGAATTGTTGAATATCTAGAGGCCAGAGGGCACAGGACCCAGGCAGCATGGATTCACAGCGGAAGGTCATGCCAGACAAATCTGATAGATTTCTTTGACTGGGTGACCAAAGTAGTAGATCAGGAAGAGGCTGTGGACATGGCCTACCTAGACTTTAGCAAGGCATTTGACACAGTCCCACACAAAGATTAATATACAAGTTAGCCAGCCTGGGAGTGGGTCCCAAGATGACATCCTGGGTAAAGAACTGGTTGGAGAATAGGACACAGAGAGTAATAGTAAATGGAGTCCACTCAGAAGAAAGGAGGGTTATTAGTGGGGTACCGCGGGTTCAGTATTAGGATCGGTCCTCTTCAATGTCTTTATGCTACATTGCAGAGGGACTGGAAGGAAAAGTATGTCTCTTGCACATGACACAAGATCTGCAACAGAGTTGATGCACAGGGTGGGTGGAAAGGATGAGAAGGACTTGGCAAGGTTACAGGAATGGTCAAATGTATGGCAGCTTAGATTCAATGCTAAGAAGTGCAAGGTAATGCACCTGGAAACAAAACCAGGGAAGAGTACACAATGGGGTGAGATACTAACAACAACAAAAATGGAAAGGGACCTAGGGGTAGTCATATTAGATGACCTAAAGGTGGGCAAGCAATGTGAGAGGGCAGCAAGGAGGGCTGGGGGATACTGGGATGCATAGGGAGAGGCATCACCAGTAGAAAACAGGAAGTTATTATCCTCTGTACAGACAGCTGGTGAGACCCCATCTGGAGTACTGTGTGCAGTTCTGGAGACCCAATCTCCGCAAAGACATAGACAGGAAGGAAGCTGTCCAGAGGAGGGCATCTAAAATGGTGCAGGGTCTGCACCGAAAGACATATGAGAGAGATGAAAGGAGCTAATGTGTATAGCCTCGAGGAAAGGAGGGAGGGGGGACATGATAGAAAAGTTCAAGTACCTCAAGGGAATCAACAAAGTCCAAGAGGGTAGCATCTTTCAAAAAGAGGTGTGCAAAACAAGAGGGCACAATTTGAAGATGGGGGGCTCAGAGGTAATTTAAGGAAGTATTTTTTCACAGAGGGTTGTGGATGCATGGAATGGCCTTCGGAGGAGGTTGTGGAGTCAAAATCAGTGGTGAAATTCAAGCATGCATGGGACAGTCATAAGGCCATTCTAGGGGTGGGGTAGGAAGAAGTAGGCTGCTGGTTAACTAGGATCTGCAGCTTATCCAGTAGGTAGGAAATGGGCAGACTGGGTGGGCCAAGCGGTCCTTATCTGCCATCAAATTCTATGTTTCTATGTTTCTATTTACCAGTCACCACCATCTGAGTTGTCATCACCATCAACATTCACAACATCAATCACTTCAGGATCAGTTTGTATACTCTTGTAGGGATACGAAAATCTTGACTTATTAATTTTAATAAAAGTTAACGTGGTACATTTTCTGGCAGCAACCTATTTCTGGTGTCTGTCACAATATTGCCAGCTGTACTAAACATGAGTTCTGAAGAGACACTTGTTGCAGGAAAACCAAGATATTTACAGGCTTCATCATACAGCTCTGTCCAAATCGACTTTTCTGATCTCCAGTATTCAAAAGGGCATGCATCAATAGGAATAGGCAGTTCTTGCAGGTAACTGTCTACCATGATGGACAGAGATCGCTCAGAAGAGGAATCGGCATAAGCTGGTATGGCAGCAAATTGAGAAAGGTTTTGCCACAGATTTAGCTTGCTACTAAGGGTTGAAGAAGTGGCAGTTGTGGAACAACTACTGTAAATGTTTGGTGACTTTTCCAGTTCTGTATCCCTTGTGAAGATGAACCTGCATGTTGCGGTGATGACAACCTGAGGGTACTGTGCGTGTCTGTGTTTGACTACTGTGAGTGCTGCAGCTCATCTAGGAACAGACATTTATACTGCTCTATATCATCTGTTTTTGGAAGATGTATAACCTGAACCTGGGATCTAAGAGAATTGCAAAGATGTAGTGTTTTGATTTCGGTCATTGCAACTAATTTGTCATTGGTTTTGAAGCTCGCTCATTCTCTTTACTAGATTCCCATGATACAGGTGACATGTTGTCTGAGCTTCAGATCTGTCTTCTTCTATTTGTAGATTTAGAACACTACGATGATGTGAAATCAGCATTATGAGTGGGATAACCTGACTCACAGATGTGCCTTCAGAAGACATGTCCCTTGTGGCTGTCTCAAAGGAGCTAGGATGCAGCACACTGTCTCCATTAATTTCCACTGCAGCACAGACAGCATAATACCATCTCCAATAATGTAACTGGAACAATACTCATGTACAGCTTACTTTTGCTCCAAGAGCGCTGCAGCATATAAAGCGTTGAGTTCCAATGAGTGGAAACATTTTGAATCAGCCTTTGCTGGGACAACTTGTGTTTTTTGCAGTTCAGACAATGACCATATAGCCTTGGTTGAATGTGAAAAGTGAGTCACATTGTAAACAGCAATCATACCATCCACTTGTGTTTCATTGCTGAGAAATCCTGTGACAATCAAATGTAAGCAATGTGCAATGCAAGAAGCATGCATAAATTCTCCATCCTGTACTGCTTTCAAGATGCTGGCTCCATTGTCATTTACTATGAAGCCACATTTTAGACCCTGAGAATAAACCCATTCATCAAGGAGGTCATTTAGTTCCTGCAAAATGTTTGCAGCTGTATGACTTTGCCCAAACTTCTTTATATGCAGTAGCACCATCTTCTGGGGTGTCTTTGTTTTGAAGAACAACAAGAAAACGTGACCCAATGAGCAGTAAGGGACATGTAATCTATGTTTTGAGTGCTGGTCCACATATCTGTTGTGACATGAATAACCCCACCCTCTGCAGTTTTAAGTGCAAGCATCACTGTCGCTTTTAAAGCCTGATAAATGTTTGGTATTTCAACATAGAAAAGAGTACTTTCGATGAGGAACATTGTAATGAGACTCTGCTAGTTTCAAGAGCTCCCTAAAATCTTCATGATCTACCAAAGAGTATGGGAGAAGGGCTCCGCTAACAGTTCACCAATTCTGTGATTAAGATGAAGGGTCTTTGGATGATTTTTAGTAAAGGTATTCTTCCTTTCAAATGCCTGAGACAGGGTTAGCTGTTTACATCATGTCCCTGCTGGTTTACTATACACTGTGCTTGATGGGCAGATGGATGCTGGGATGGTGGACTAGGACTTATACATTCAGTGCCATCATTGGATGTGCAACTGGTACTAATGGTGCTGGCATTGGTGGTAACAGTGATCCTAGGGCTGGCAGTGGTTCTGTCCGCATCAAGTTCAGACAATTCAGTATCCATTTCAGATTCCTGACCCTTCTCACGTCGGGTCTGGAAGATGGAGGACATGGGTTTTAGATGATCAAGCAAAATTGAATGTTTTTCAGATGGCGTTTAAGAGCTGTAATGCCAAGGCATGACACAGCTTTACCACGGCTTACACTCTGTTTACACAGGAACAAATTGCTCTGCATGGATCAATTTTACTGACAGAGAAATAATTCCTCACCTCAGATGTGACAGATTTTGTTAGAGTGCTAGGAAGATAGCTAAAGACTGTTTGCATCTTTTCACCAGTCCTTACAGAAGCCAGGACATGCTCCTTTGTGCTAGAAGAGTGGGCAGAAGACTCTGTTGGATTTTCATTGCTGGCCAACACAGAAGTGGTGGATTCAATGGATATGTCCTTTTCATTGCCAAAAGTGCTGGATGTATTTGCAAGTCATACCTGATTCACTGTCAGCAGACTTGCTCATTTCACTTTGTTGAGGAAGTAATGATATGTCACAAGACACAACAGTGTCGGACTGAGACAAAGAGCTACTGTCTGAGTCAGAGAGGGACTCACTGTCACTTGCATTATTACTTCTAGTCACAGGATTTTAACAGCATGAACAGTATACCTTATGATGTCGCTCCATGTGACCCAAGCAGCTGCACAGATTTTCTTAAAAGGTCCCTTTACCACACTTCGCTGTTGCTCTTTTGCTGTTTGTTGAATTTTATCATGTGAAACATTTTGGTTATTTCTGCTAGCACCAGGATTACCACTACCACCAACACCTGCTCCAACACCTGCACCAGATACTTCATCTATGTTGGTGTCAGCCATAACAGTACCAGTATACTGCAGTGAACACACCCACACCCACACAATTCCTCTGTAAGAAAGCAATGTGATCTGTGATCGCTGGCTACAACTCCAACATTTTATTTTGGTTGTGTGACACTGTGATGCAGTGAACTGAAAGGAATTGAAGAATATGATGGTTTGCAACTAAAGGATCCCAGGGATCAAGGCTTACAGAATGATTGGGCTGCTGGGCATAGCCATACACATAACAGTCAAGGGGCTACAGCAGCAGGGTGATGGACTGACCAAAAGAGACAGAGTTACACACACAAACCGAGGAATGAGATTTTTCTGTCTCCTCCCAATGGAGAAATATATTTTTAGGCTTCTGTCATGTATTGGTTAATGCCACCACACACTGACCACTGGGCTTCACATGGTAACACATACTGGATAAGGTACAGTGCAGTCAAGTGCGCACAGCAGCAGGGTGATGGGCTGACTACAAGAGACGGAGTTACACACGCAAACCGAGGAAAGAGGTTTTCGTCTCTCCTCCAAACAGGGAAATATATATTTTTTAGGCTTCTGTCATGCATTTAAGGATAATGCCAGAAGTCTTCCAGACAACTTTTGGGTGGGACTGTGACCAAATTATTTTTTCCTTTTGTGGGCTTAAAATAAAGCATCAAGTTTTCACACAAACCTCTTTTTTTCCCTCTCAGGAAAATCCTTCTTTTCTTCACCCTCTCCCAGCCAGGAGATCTCCTCCTCCCAAGAGTGCCACAATATAATTCAGCAAGCAACTAGAGGTATGTTTGTTGTGTACAATACGGATTGAGCACTCACACACAGGCAGTCTCCAGGCAGCAGTCTGCTACAAGTTAATTATTCTTTCTGATCTGAAGTAAACAGTCCTCTGTCCTCTCCCATTCTTAGCTCCTTTCCCACCCTAGTTTCACTTTCTTTCCTCAGTTCTCGATCCCGAGTCCCCTGAGTCCAGAGTACTGCCCCTTCCTTTTCCCCACCAGCCCATTAACTTTTTTTAATTTTCAGGAACTGGCTGCATGCACAATAGGTTTAATAAGTTCACGGTACAAGTCTGAACTGAGAGCACAGGCTGCGGCTCCTTCTCCGCTACAAAACTGAATGCAATGGAGCCACAGCCACGCAGACGACTTCACCTGTCATCACACTTGATCCTTCGACTCATGAGACTGACTCAAGTCGCTTACACACCACCACCTGACTGCATAGAAACACAGTCAGGTGGTATCAGGTTCAGCCTGAAAGGGCTTCAAACAAAGCACCCTTGGTGAATGAGTTTACTGCATAGTCTAGTCACCGACCAACCTAATTGAAAGTAATGTACTACTTCCCCATGACAGAACGTTTCCTCAGTCTGAATGCTCAAACCTGTCACCCATGTCTGTTAGAAGGATTCTGCTCAGAATACTTCCAGGTTATTAAAAGTTTTAAAACAGCACCTCGCTCAAACAGGTTATTTTACAAGACACCGACCATCCTATCCTGACCGGTATTGAAACGAGCGTGCACTGCATGCACCCTGCCTTCCAACTGCACAAGCATTAACTGTCACAATACCTCCGAGATTACAGTGAAGATTCTAATCCTTTTGCAATCTCTGAGTGTTCGAGTTCTAAATTAGAACTCGAACATCAGGTTCAAGGAGGGTTTGAATCTTTTCATCAAGTTCCTGACAATATTAGTTCCTTCCACTCCCTCTGCTCCCTACACATGTTCCTTCCAGGCCTAGTTCATTGTCCCTCTCCACCAGTACCATACTCACTTCCACCCACTCCACTTGGCTAACCCCACCAGCACCCCTGACCAGAACTGGACCTCTTCCTACCACTGTCAATCCTTCCTGACACAAGCCAGTGGATAAATCTATTCCACACTGGCACCTCACTGTGCTCCCACCCAGTTCCCCCACTACCTCCCACCAGTCTCCAACCCTCCCAAGGTGTCTCCTCACCCTCTGAAGTTGGGGACCCAAGGTATCTGGGTCCAGCCATCCTCAGCCCTCCCTGCCTGTTGCCACTTTCACCTGGGCTGTTCCTTCCCTCATCCCACCCCTTCTCCTCTCCTCCTCCTACCTCACAAGTCTTTCTAACTCCTATTTAAGATGCCTCACTTATGCCATCTAGTGATTCAGGTTCTGCACACTGGGTAATCTCCTACATCCCACAATGGCCCAGGAACACTGCAGCCTTGCACCACCTACAACCCATCACCCTAAACCTGTCCTCCTGCCTCCTATACATTCTCCCTCCCTACCACCTTCTACCTATTTCAGTCATATTAGCGTCTTTATAAATTTATGGTAATCTCCCCTCCTGTACCTAACACCTCTTTCCACACTTTTGTGGGCCTACCACAGATAGGATGTACTTGCAACCCCACTGATTCCTTTGTCAGCTTGCTGTAGATAAGGTTTAGCTGCAATCTCTATGATCACTAATTTTTAGTACTGGTTTAGATAGGGTGTATTAAGTCTCCCATACTCCCTCTGTTGGTCTATGCTAGCTAGGGGTAGGATTACCCACTATGTGTTCTTACCTCTTTCAGCTGTACTCCAGATAGAGAACACCACCCACCCCACTAGCCATGAACTCTAAAGCTCCACCAGTTTTACCTGTACTTTCTTCACTCCTCCTTGCCATGCCTTCCTCCACTGAGCAGTATGGCTCTGGGCCTGTGGTCCTGCTTCACGATGCCCCAGATGTCATTAAGTTGACACTACTCCTTCTTCGTGGCACTCATGCTTTGGGTCACTCACACAAGAGGACGCTTAACCTTCTAGGTACTATTTACAGCTGTCCTATTGGCTGGTTGCAGCCACATGGTCCACTGGGACCACCTAAATGTAGTTTACATCTACTGTGTTATGCCTTAAGTCAAGCAGGATGTACAATATGAACCTAAACTGTATTTTATTTTATCTACTGTGTTGCTCTTTTTGTACCCTATGTATTGATTTCCTTGTCTGTATACATGTACCAGGACCTCCTGTGAATGAGCTTGCTCAATGGAGTTTTCCTGCAATAAACTTGAATTTGAATTATCCCGCCAGCTGGTCTGGCTCCATTCCCACCCTCAGCCCTCCCTCTGTTGGCATCCTCCCAGAACTCCAACTCCCACAGTTATATAATATCACAGCAGTTCTGTAAAACAAAAACAAAATACTTTTAATTTATTTGCAACTTCACCAAGTCCTTATGCCAGAACCCTTCCTCAGCCCTCCTCTGCAGGAGTCTCCTCCACCTGGATCCCTGGTCTCACTACAGATGCTGCTCACCACCTCTTTTCGAACAGAGAACATGCAAACGTCAAACAGGAAAACCCAAAGGCACTTTTCTGGCTCCTGCTCCTCTCCTCGGCTTTCTGATCACTCAGCAGTGTCTGAATTGTCAGGAGGCTCTGAGAACTCAGGCTACTACTTAAAAGACTACAGCTGCCCTACTGACTGGCTGCAGCCATGTGGTCTACTGGGAATGCTCTATCCCAGCAGCTGGTCTGGCTCTATTCCTGCCCTCAGCCCTCACTCTGCTGGCATCCTTCCTCCTCCCGGAACCCCAGCTCCCCAATTATACAATATTAGAGCAATTCTGTATAACAGAAAGAAAAAATACTTTGAATTTACTAGCAACTTCCTAAACTCCTTATACCAGAACCCCACTCAGCCCCCTGTGCAGGCATCCTCCCTCCACCCAAATCCCCAGCCCCATGGTGAACACCAATCACCACAGCATTTTGAACACAGAGACCTGCAAAACTTGAGCAAAAACCCCAAAAGGCACTTATCTGACTCCTGCTCTCTCTTCAGCTTCCCCACTGTTGGAATTACAGGGATCTTGCCAGGGCTTGACTACCCAGCTTGGAAGTGAGCCCCAGTAGCTCACATATCACTGCCATTGACTTATATTAATGGTGGGGGCTCAGTTTAAAGATGGGGCTCATATGGTCCCCCAGCTCCCCAAACTCATAAAGTTTAATTCCAACACTGGGCTCCTGATCACCGGCAGCTTCTTCATGAGTGAGGAACAGCACTACAGAACTCAAGGTTTTTTTTACCTAAAAGACTAGAGAAGCTCAATTGGTTGGCTGCAGCCATGTGGTCCCCTGGGACCTCCTATCCCACTGGCTCTAATCCCACCCTCAGCCCTCCCTCTGCCAGCATCTTCCTCCCTACTCCCAGAGTCCCAGCCCACACATATACACACTATCAGAGCAGTTTTGTCAAACAAAAAGAAAAACACTTCTAATTTACTAGCAACATCCCCAAATCCTTATGCCAGAACCCTCCCTTAGCTCACCTTCTGCAGGTGTCCTCCCTCCACTGAATATTCAGTCCCACTGTGAATGCTGATCAGCACTGCATTTTGTAGACACAGATGTGCAAAGGTTTAGCAAAAAAATCCCTAAGGCCCTTGTCTTGCTCCTGCTCCCTTCCTTGGCTTTCTGAATATTTGGCGGGTGCTGGTGAGTGACGCCACCGCTATATAATGATTGAGGAAATAAATTGGTAAAATTCCATATTCTGATTGGATGAAACACACCTCATGACTGTGCATCATGTATTTTTAGCCTTCTTGAACTTTGAAACTGCTCTTCTAAGCATTACAAAATGTTCACAATCCAGCATCCCAGGCCCTAAAATTGGCATAACAAATTCCAAGTTATTTTGTCCATGATGAAAATGGTCACATTATTACAGTGGAATTCTGGTTGATTAACATAGAACAGTGGTTGCAATATCAAATAAAAGCTTGCCATCTCAATAGGTGGACCTTGCACTTACCCCTTTCTACCTCTCTTGTGCCCCATTGCTATCAAACTGGGAAAGGTACTTTCTTCAGTATTTGTACCAGTTCATGTTAGGACCCACACTCCAGTCCTTTATGGAACTCCAAATACAATATAATCTCAGAGGAACTGAATGTTTTGGTACTTACAAATAAGGCACTTTATTGAATCCTTACCTCTGTGGACCTGCACTCTGGCTCTGTACCCAGCATTTATTAGCTACTATATAAACGCCTGAAGACTATAATACACCCTCATATAATATCACACATTTACCAGGCTTTACTGAACTCTGTAGGGGAAGAAACCATGGATAGTGCACAGAAATGGGAAGGAGGACAGGCACCCTTCTTAATAAAGAGACCTGGGAAAAGCCTGCAATGCTTCTTTCATGGTCACCAGTTTGCATTATTGGAGAGGGTATGCCTGGAGCAACTAGTCAGGTTTTTCAGAACGGCTATTATCACTGCACGATTCTCCCAGAACATACCTCGGACTGCTTGAGTGGATGAGGGACCCTGAACCACACACACACACACACACACACACACACACACTCTATCTGGAGCTGCCCCAAGTTCAGCCTGTCCTGGGACTCACTTGCAACAGAGTTGGAGGAACTCTTTGGCAAACCACTTCTTCTAACTCCTTAGCTGTACTTGTTTTACAATTCCCAAGAGGTTTCAGGGACCCCAGCACATGCTATCTCATGGAAATCCTTTAAATAGTGGTCAATAAATCCATCACAAAGAACTAGCTCACACCTCCTGTCCTTGACCTATCAACATGGAGACAAACCATTAATCCAATTTATCAAATGGAAAACATATACACATTCTCTTAACGACCGCACAGAGATCTATGCCTCCAGGTGGAATGGTTGGCTAATACTGTACATGCTATGAGCAAGGACCCCACTCTGGTACCATAGAACCCATGGAGGAGGGAGGGAGGTAGGCAGGAAATTAGAAACTGTATTATATAAATGCAGACCACCTCTGGTTGTCTACAGGCCTCAGTTAATTGACAGGATACAGGAATGTTGTGTTGCTCTGCGCCCCGACCGTGTCCATTCTCCTCTTCCCACTACCTTCTAGGGTCTTCAGTACTCTTTAGTATTCACTGGACAAAGTTTCCCTACCATGTGTATTGTTTTACGTACCGGTCTCTAGGCTATAGAGGGTGCATTCTTATTAATGCACCTAAAAGGAGAACTCTGTACCAGTATGTACAGCACTGATTCAACACAGATGTAACACAAATTTTATTTATTGCAATGAACACTGTATTGTGTAGACCTTGAAAACACATGATGAAATCAGTGCCAACAGTAAGGTAAAATAGGTACTGACATATAGGAGTTGGCACATAAACCCCATCCATCCAAGGTAACACTCATTGCAAAAGGATGCTGGATGCAAGCAGCTACAACCCAAATACTTTTATTCCAGGTTAAAATTCATCCAAAAGGAAGCAAAGTGCAAACAAGTAACAGCCCCACAATGGTGGCCCCTCCTGAGAAACAAGTCTCACATCAAACTTTTTGCACGCACGCTTTCTCAAGATTAGTGAGACTTGGAATAGCAGCCTGAAATTTAAAGTGCATAGTTTAAAGTGACAGTAGGTATCACAAAAGGTGAAATTGCTGTCCTAGATCCCAAAGCCAATTTAACACTTGCCTCTGTTATTAATAAATCCCAGCATACATGCATCCCTCCTTAACTAGCTAGGCAGATTTATCTCATCAACCTCCCACTTCTCGCTCTGCCTCTAACAACAACATTGTTATCCCGCTGTTTCACACCAACATGGGTCAATAATACTTTTGTTTCCAAGCTGCCTCTACGCAACTTAATATCCTCTCCTATCAGGAAAACCCCACCTCACTACCTTCACAAAGCTGCTGAGATCCCATTACTCCTCATCTATTGTATGCCAATGCTTTGCTTAATCTCTCCCTCATCTACCCTAATCCACTCCTATTTGCTGTCCTTATTGTGCACACCTGCATCTTTATCTTTAACCTAGTGATGTCTCCTGACTAACCCTCCCTTGTACTGCTTACTCCTCTTTCTCTGAACCTTTGCTTACTATCCCATTAGGGAGATAGCTCTGCACCTCTGTGTTTGTATTTATATAACCTCACTGTAAGCAACTGTACACAATTTAATTACTGTAAACTGCTGTTCACCTTGTAAATATAATGCAATGTAAATGAATACTGTAAATATTGTTACATCTGAGGTAATATGTACCACTACCCTTGCCTGTGCTACTGCACTGGTCATGCATGCTTGAAAAGGCATTCAAGCCAATGTACTTACCTCGCCTACTAAAGTTAATTAAATAAATAAATAGTACATAATGAGCAGGCACAGTCCTAACCACAAAACCATAGAACTTCAGACTGCAATAATGTTTTTCAACCAAACTAGAACAAGGCACATCTGTTAGGGGAGCCTTTGTAGCCTGAAAATTTCGAGCAAATTTCAAAGTGTTTCTGTGATGCACAGCACCAAGGAAACACCTCACATTACAGTGTTATCCTATGGGAAATAAAGCAAAATTTCAAACCCACATAACTCCAGACCAAATTAGTGTTTTCACAAAGCCAGCAAAAGGCACATCTGTGGGGCAATCCTTTGTACCCTGACAATTTCAGAGAAAAATTCAAAACTGTTTCATTCTTGTGGAGTGACCAAAATGGCTGTGCTATAATCATTTTGCATGTTCTTTTTTGAAAATGTGTAAAAGGAATGTTTTGTAAATTGCAATGCAGGATCATTTTGATTTTTTTTCAATTTTCAAAAAGGATTCAAAGCGTGAAAAACACATGGAAGAGGATTTCAAAACTAAACTGGTGGAGATGCTAACAGTAAGATGCTAGACCCTCCCTAAGAACATGACCAGTCAAACATTTTTTCAGTTATTTCATTTTGTTTTCCTCGCTAACTGAAAACAGCATGGTTGTAGCATGAAAAAGATTTCCCATTTGTGACACAGAAAGACTCATTTGTGAAAAAGGATTACCCATTTACAAAAAGGATCCTTTTAAACAAAAACTAAATAAATAAAATTATACATACATCCCTCTGAGTTGCAGTAGTGAGTGGGGCCAGCCTTTTCCAATCCACTGGCACTCAGCACTGAAGCTTATGACTGTTATGGCCTTCTACAAACACTGAGGGAACTTCAGGAAGTCTATTGCATGAGAAAGAATGGTGGTTCTGTTTGCCAGTTACAGAACTGTGGAATAAAAAGTATTAGTAATTATTGCAGACAAAAATGGGATGCTTTCTGGACCTTTGTCTAATGTAAAATGGTCCAGTAACTCTCTAGCCTCTCATTAAACTTACAGAGTAGGAGAGAAGAAGATATGGAAGCCAAGTGACATTGACACAAATTATACCACCGTGTTGAACTGCGTGAACAGGAGGAAGCAACTAGAGTAGTGTTACAGCATAAACCATCACCACAAGGCTTTAAGCAAGTGGGTGGGAGGGAGTCATTAGCAGCACTGTTTTGCAACCAGGCAATACTGGTCTTCAAGCAACTGGACAGGCAGGGGAGAAATTATCAGGAGCATAGCTGTGGTAAAGCAGTACTGGGCAAGTGGGATGGAGCCATGGGACAATAAAACAGACTTCAGGTAAAAAATAAATAACCCTTCAATTCACCCATGCCCTACATCCAATCCAAATCGTGACACCAGAATTGCTTTGCATTGCCTTGTCTGTGCATCTGTCAAAGTGCCCCAGGCTGTCTTTTCCTGAGCATTCTTTCTGGGTAGCTAGATTTTAATTTGGGGCTCATTTGAGTTGCCAGAGAACATAAAGCTCATCCCAGAATTGCCTGCAGAATTACTGGAGAATTACTAATAGCCTGACCGCAGCAAGCATGAGGCCCTGCTACAGAATGTAGGTCCAGTTTGTTGCTGCGTAACATAGGCCCTGGCTATAGGCAATTCTTCACCCTGTAGAGGGCTTCAAGTTTGGCATGACACTTGGCTGTAACCTGGGAATTATGACCAGAGAAGTTCAGATGTTGGCCCAGGTGCAGTTTTAGGTATCTGTATGATGTTCATTCCTAGACTGGAGTCAATAAAACATTTTTATATTGCAAAGAAACTTATTGTAGGGTTCCTCCATGGAGGAGATAGTAAGGCCAGATGTATAGACAACTGTGTCATTACCATGCATGTGGATGTGAGAGGTGGAAATGGCTAAAAGGAGGTTGTTTATGATGACCGTGAACAGCAAAGGGCTGAGCACAGAGTCTTGAGGAACCCCAGGAGAAACTGTAGTGGGGATGTGGATCCCACTAACTTGAATGATTGGGATCACTTGCTTAAGTAGGAGTAAAATCAGCTGAGGTAGAGGTCAAGATGCCTGAAGCCACAAGCATATCCAGGAGAAGACTATGGTCAATGGTGTAAAAAGCCTTGCTAGGTTGGTGAAGATGGCCCCTATGTCCATGCCCTTGTCCATGCCTGTATGTACTGTAAGTGGTCAGTGACACAGAGGACAGAGGTGGAAGTGGAGGATTACTGGAGGCCAGGTGATGCTGAGGGTTGAGGAGCTGGATGCTGGTTTGGGAATGAGGCCGGGTCATGGGGGCTGGGAGTTGGATTGAGCAGTGGTAAGGCAGTCCTCCCTCCCAGGTGGAGATCCAGCAGTGCCGCTGCAGGGCTGCCCCCAGGTGGAGGCCCAGAGGTGGTGCAGCCAGGAGCCACTACAGAGGGGTGCCACAGGTCACCCACACGTGTGAGCAACCAGGGCAAGAGGCTGGGAGAATGTGTAAATATGGCAATGGCAGGCTCCATGACAGCTCTGCAGTGCCAGCGCCCAGCCCCCGCAGTCTAGATGTTGGTCTCCAGTGGGGAGTCAGTGCCCTTCACCCTCAGCCCCTGCCATGTGGGGCAACCTGTGGGGACTGCTGGGAGGGTCAGGCAGAGAGAAAGCTGAGATTCCAAGATTGAGCCCTCCGAGGGGAGGTTCCATGATGACGGTGATCACACAGCCACGATCGCCGTTAGGGCACGTGTTCATCGCTGAAAATAAAATGGCGTTATACTCTTCAAGTGAACACAACTGGGTAAACAGACATCTCTATTTATGCAGGCTAGCCCATTCCCCCCTTATTAAATAATGTCAGCCCTGGGGTGCAATGCTAGTGGGGGTAAACTTGGTAAAAATAAAATACTCCCACCCACAAAACAGTATGTGCCTCACCAGCCCCGAACCCTGCACCCTCCCCACTGTAGCCAGTCGCCTCACCACCATGGCACACAGCCAACTCAGCAGCCTTTTGCTGCACTACCTCCCACATACCTTCCCTCCTCTTCTGTCCCCATCCTGTCCTTCCTTTTGCCTTCTCTTCACCTGCTGCTACCCTGTCAGGGTGACTAATATAACAAGCACTGAACCTGAGTCACCATGTGATTCGCTCTTCATGCCAGCCTCACCATGTACCCCGCCGGCCAAGTAAGCGGAGGTGGCGACAGGGGTCAAACAGCTTAATTAAAAAAAAAGGCATGAATTAGAGTAGAAGTTGGGGAGTTGTTTGCTCACCAGCCTCTCAAAGACTTTGGAAAGGCTCACCAGAGGGAAATTAGAAGGTACAGCAGTAGAACTACCAGCACATGTTTCCAGTTAGGGAAGGAAAGAGAACATTGTTTAACCAGGAGTGGCACACTAAGCTGAAGCTTGTTTCCAGATGTGACCTGGGAGCACAAGGAAGTTAAGTGACTTGCTCAGGATCACACAATATGCACCTAGGCGGCTATGGGATTCAAACCCAGGTCTCCAGATTTGCAGCTCAGAGCCTTAACTCCGCTATGCTATACTGCCTCCAGTTACAAAGTAAGGAGCTGACTTTGAGGGACTAGTTGAAAATGTGGCAATGGGAGCCACAATGATGGAGTGCAGATGCTCAGGAACTTGGGGATATGTCATCATCTCCACAGCTGAAAAAGTTGTGGAGAACAGGAGCTCTTTTGAACGCCTTCAGTTGGGATCTCCTGGAGGCATAAGTTGTCAGTTTTATGTGTTTGGGCTGTTGGGTAAGGCTGGTTGTGGAATTACGACCTTGGGCCTTCAGTGAAATACTTGTTTAAGATTTTGGCTGTTAGCATGAAGCTAGGGGTGGCCTGGTCCCTGACTAATAATGTGGGAGAGATTGAGGAAGCTGTGTATTACTTTTCAATATTTGGACGGGTGAGAACCTTCACATGCAAGCTTGCTTTGAAAAACTTGACTTTGATCTTTTCATAAGTTTAGTGCATTGGTTGCAGAGGGTGGTAAAGCCTTCCTGTCTAGAGATGTGCGGGAAAAACTTCTGCTGGCAGAATTTCTGGGAAAGTCAGACTTTTGCTTCTGTGAAACTTTGAAATCCAATTAGCAACTCGTGGAAATTCCATCGCACCATATAGTAGTCCAGAACCATTTAATATTTCTTGGTGTCTAGAGGCCCACCCCAAAAAACTGGTCACCAATCACCACCATGTAGTCAGTCATATTCTCCAGTGCCCTCCTACTAAATAGAAATAAAATTCTGGTGGCTAGCAATCCTCCCCCACCTGATTACCCACAGCCACCCCATATATCAAAAGTAGTTCCCTGGTGGCTAGCGGTCCTTCTTCCCAGATCAGAAATAATACCCTAGTGACTAACGGTCACTCCCCCACCTGATCACTCCCTCATTTAAAAAGAATTCCCTAGTGGCTAGCAGTCACTCCCCCACCTGATCACTCTCTCAACATGGACATCATGCCCTGATGTCCATGTAATACTCCCATCCCGATCCCTGTATAGTCTAAATAAATATTTCCATGGTGGTCTAGTGAGACCCCTCCCTAGCCCTGATCCGCAGTCCGTGAATTGAGATATTCCTGGTGGTCTGGTGCACCCCCGCCCCCAGCTGGTAGTGTCCCACCACCCCTCTCCCTCCCCATCCCAAACCTGAGAAGGCAACCAGCACAGCCCTCTCTTCACCACCGCAGGCAACCCATTGAGCTGTCAGTGAATGAAAACGTGCCATTCAAGAAACAACTCACCCCATGTCTCAGTCGGTAGTTGGTAGCATAGCTCAGTTGGTAGCATATCCACCTCTGGGCCAGAAGACCATGGGATTGGAGTTCTAGTCCACACTGGCATTGGGCTCACACCTAAAATGCTGGCACCTGAGTGCAGTTTTGGGGTACTGTACAATCAGGGTGTGCCATCCTTCCGATGAGACATTAAACCGAGGTCCCTGCTACCCATCCTGCTGCTGTCCTGGTGGGTGTCCAGGTGGAAGTAAGGAGCCCAAGCCACTTCTCACAAAGAGTAAGGGACTTTCCCAGTGTCCTGGCCAATATTCCCTTCCCATAAAACCAGATCTTGCAGTTGTCCAGCTATATGTGGGTGTTGATGTGATATGCCTGAAGACTTGTAGCTCAAGCGCTAGGCTCACACTGGTGGAATAAATTTCAGCAATAGTTGAAATCTGTGGTGTTGTGGTTCTTGGAGCACTTTTGTTCAGACTTTGCTTGATGTGTGACATGACTGCCTCTATAATGTTCAGTCACTTAATTACCAGTTTAGCATTGCTTGTGAAGTGCTTTGGGATCCAATGTATATAAAAGTGCTATATAAATGCTGATTCTTCTTCTCCTCCTCCTCCTTCCCCCCTTCAATCATCTCTCTCCTTGGTACAGCTGCTTGCGCCAGTGCTCAAATGGACACCATACTGCAGTGCAGTGACCAGGATCTATTCATGTGTTCAAGCAGGGAAGGCAGCACCTCATCTAAAGAGTGCAGTGGGAGGCCAACATGACACCAAACACATCAGAGGAAGGATAGGTGTGCAAACGGTAGATTCTTATACAGTAGGTACATTGGAAATGCATCTTCTGACAATTGAACGGATGTTTAATGGAACAAAAACATTTCCATTTGGCCATCCACATTAAGAGGCTTTTACTTGTATCTTGTTTCTTTGTATTTATCTGGAACTGAATGACTTATTACTGCTATTTCAGTTTTCTCCATGAAACATGAAACCTCTTTGTGCCTCCCTCTGCTACCTCCTGTATATAGTTTACTCAGTGTGTCTGTGTCTGATGCCCTTAGTGTTACGGTATTACTGTACTGTTAATTAAATTATGGGTCTGTATTTCCACTTTTGATTTATTGTAACTGCTATTTTTATCTCTGATTTTGCTACTTTATACAATATGTCTGATTATATGATCAACTGACTTACAATCACTTATGGTACTGGAGAAAGCCTATGTTATGCATGTACTGTATTTGCATGTTTGCTTTACTGTTAGTAGTTTTCTGTTCTTCGTCATACTCTTTTCCCAAGGACACAGCTAAAACTAAGCTGTGTCCCAGCTCAGCATGCCTTTCTGTTAAAAATATTAAGTAAAATAAATAGGTAATGGTGACATTGTAAGGATGTCAGCCAGACTAGAAAAAGAGCTATCAACAAGGGGTACATGTGAGGGTCAAATGCAACATCTATGGAGGGAATATTGGTATATGTGTATAGAATATTCGTTTATTTGTGATACAATATCAGTATATTTGTCTGGTTTATTAGAATATTTGCAGAGAAATACTAAAATAGTTGTTTGATGCGTTTCCAAGTGCTTCATAGGCTCGGTAATACATAACTCATTATTTTCTTGATCTTTCTCCTCCCTATGCCTACTTTGGCAATTCTAGACTGGTTGAGGTTGTGTAGAGTTCCTGGGACATCTGAATTGTTCTGGCCTGATTTAGAAACTGTACAGACTATGTAGAAATTAATGCCAACTACCAATCAAGATGACAGAGTGACAGAAAAAGTTAAACAAGGCAGAAAATAGCCCCATTTTCATTCTGGGGTGAAAACTAATGTAAAACATTAAGGAATGACAAATTCCAGTGGAACTCAAGTATTATACTGGTAATAAAAAATTGAAGATGTCTGTCATCTTCTTTAATAATATTGGTAATGTCTGACTTCTGTTTTCTTTGTATGTGCAGTTGCACTACTGTTTTGAATATTAAAATAAAACATCAGCTGAACTGTCAAACTCCATTTAGCATGAGCAAGAAGTACTAATCTTGCACAGCATGTTTCTTCTTGTTTGCTGGTGATGTGTCTTTTAGCTGAACAAACCTTTAAAATGTAGGCCAATGGGACTTGTTAGCAACTAGAAGAAACCAAACATGAATAATTCATTAGTTGTTTCAGCTGAGATTAATGAGCTGTGTAATAAATAGGAAATTTTGCACCAGTTTAAGTTTAATTTCCGGGACATATTCTCTTGGAACCATGTCTCTGTTGGGATGGTGATGTGTGCACTCCAGCAACCTTCTTAATTCAGAGAAGCGGGCCAAGGTAAAGCAATGTCAGCTTAATCTCACAGTCCTGTGAATTTCCTGTTGTTCTTTTTCTTACAAGGATCCTTTTTTATTTTATATTTTTGTCCTCTCTCTTATGCTGCTTCCTTCTGCCTGGCAACCTGTCAGCTCTACCCCAGCTTTTCTGGCACTTACCCTAAACCCCAAGTATTACCAATCTATTACAAGACTCTCTACTACAAGGAACAGACAACAACTGGAGGTTTCTCTCCCATGGAAAGACTCCATGAAGGGTGGGAAGTTGTTGGGCCAGGACCTGAGTACCCTATGTCATCCTGCAGTGTACTGGGTGCTTTCCCATTTCTATTCCTGTCCTGCAACTAGAGATGGGCAAAGTGGTCAAAATTCACACTGCAAATTAATTCAGGAAGATGGCACAATTCGTAGAAGTGTGCAGTGTTGACTTTGCAAAGTTTTTACCTGGTACACTAGCCGTTTTCTATGCAAATTATTCAAACTTTGCTTGTGACATTGCCAATTCATGAAGAAAATGAACACTTCACACAGGAACTTTGCAGAAACTGATGAAGTTCAAAGTTGGTGATGCCAATAGGAACTTTGCAAAGGCAAATGCCAGCCACTTCATAGCAACTGCACTGGCAACATTTAAGTCCACTGTATTTCTTTCTGCAAACCCACAGGATGCCAGCACACTAAGGGCACCAGGTACCCCACGCAGAGCATGCCAGTGTGATCCCTGCCCAGCATTATCCATCACACTATGCCTCACTACACTACACTACACATGGCCACTTAGTGGCAGCATTACCACATAGGCTATGACCCTCCCTCCCGAAGGAGGAGAGGGTCCCTAGATGCTCAGTCTGCCTCAACCAGCAGGATCTTGATGACTTGGACTTATTATGAAACCTTTATTGCCAGATATGCAAGCACCTGCCCTGTCACTTGGCTGACTGGCTGGCTTTCCTATAAGGATCCTTTCAGTAGTCTTTTTAATTCACAGCACAAAAGAATACTTTAGATGGATTTGGCATTGACTCAGTGGTGTGTCAGCAGCACACTACCTTACTTTGGGGAGATCTGGATTCATATGTCAACCACAGATTCCAATGTAACAGAAATCCAGTTTGGCTCTGGGGCCCTACAGTAAGAAATGAATGAGGGAGACGTGCTTTCAAATTAAGGCCAGGACAATGTACAGCAACTAAAATAAGTTTACTGAATAGTAGAACTAAAGAGTGAACAGCAATGTCTTGCTGTACCTCAACACTTCATGGTAACCTCACTATGTAAAAGTATAAAAACATGCAGTTAGTGTAACTTTGTAAATGTATTTGAATAACTTCCTTCAATCTACCCAAAGGAAGAAGTCCACGGAACTGTAACACCTCTGTTTCGGCTCTCCAGCACTAAACAGACACCTTCTTCATCTCTGAATCCTGGCTGTCCTCCAGGATCCCAGCCTCTAGACTGACCATTCCTGACTTCCATCTTTTCAGGCAGGAGAGGGGAAAACATGGTGCAGGTGTAGCCATTTACATCTACCAGAGCCTCTCTTGTCCCTAGATTTGGGAGGCTGCATCCTCCTCCCATGAATTTCTCCTGATCAGGCCATCATTCCCCTCATCTGCCCCCATTTCTCTAGGAGTTTCTTATGCCTCATCCTAGATCTCGCCTGCCTCACTGATTGACTCTCTCTCTCTCTCTCTCTCTCTCTAACATTACCTCAAATTCCTCCTCCTTTGGGACTTCAACATAAATTGGCTCTCCCTTCCTCTAAATCAACCACTGAGAGGACTGAGTTACTACATTTGTCCCAATTCATCTCAGAACCCACTTGACTCAGTTCCCACTCCTTCAACCATTCCTTGTTGAATTCAGTCCTGCATTCCTCCCCACTGCATTGTTGCATGAGGTATTTTGCCTGATTCCTTCACTGACCATTGCATGAAGTACTGCATCAGGAAACTCTGGCATCCCCTTGGCCCCAAAAATAAATCTGACCTAGGTGCCTCTAGTCACTGAACATCAAAGCTCTTATGAGAGACCTGGTTACAACAGATTGGTCGGCCATTCCCCAGTCCTCTGATATTAATGGCTCTCTCCCTCATTCATTCTAGATTTTCCACAGTATGTTGACTCACTTGCCCACCTCACGAAAGCTAACATTGATTTTCCCATCTCCCTGGATCTCAGCTGGAAATCATTGATCAATGTATATCCAATTTTGCTTAGACCACTATAAATTATCCTAGTCCACTCATGATCTCCTCCACTATATGGCCCAGAGACACAATGGTACAAAGGCTTTAGGGCTGCAAAATCTCTCTATTATAAATCAAACCTCCAGAACAACCTTAATTTCCTGCTAAATTATGGAAAGTAATCCACTCCTCTATGACTCTCCCTTCCTGCTCTTCTCATCCTAATGGTTAATGGTTCACCTCGTATGACCCTTCCTCTGTTGCTACTCACTTCAGTGAGTCTTTTCCCATGTTTCCATTGCAGAGTCCTCTCTCCTATTCACCATCCCCCATACTTCACTGGGCTTTCATTTTCCTCTTTTTCTACCATGTCTGCACTGACCTCACACGACCTGTAAAAATCCAGCCCTAATGGACTTGGTCCCAAACTCCTCTACCTCTTTGCTCCTGCAATTGCAGTTCCACTTACTCACCTGCTCAACCTCTCAGTCTTCCCTGCTCTAAATCCTTCCACTTCACAAAGGGGTGACCCTCCTGCCCTAGAATCTTCCATCCTCCCTCCCTTTCCACGCTGCAGGAGAGGTTAGTCTATACCAGACTTCTTGACTACCTTACCTCTTTCAGTTTCTTCTCCCTTTCCAGTCTGGTTTCAGTAAGCACCATTGTACTGTCTCCTTCCTGCTGAATGTCACTGACTTCATCCTCTCAGGGATGGACCAGGGACCCATCATGGCTGCCATTTTCATTGATCTGGCCAAATCCTTCTACTCTTTGTCCCACCAGCTCCTCTTGGATAAGCTGAGCTTCTCTGGCCTCTCAGCTCCGCTGTCGACTGGTTCTGCTCATACTTTATAGGCCATCAACAGTCAGTACAGGTTGAAGCTCCTTATCATCGCCCATTCCCATCCAGGCGGGATCCTGCATGCCCCATCCTAGGCTCTATCCTGTTTTCCATTTTCTAAATGATCCCCCATCCACCTCACCAACTGCATATACACATGTACTCAAATGACAGTATTCTCAACTCTGGTCCCTCCACTGCATATTTGGAAGACCTGTTTCATAAGAATTTTCAAAATCCTGTATTAGTTCCACTCCAATCATCTTTGGGTCAATAACAAAAACAGTGTTCTCAACCTTTGGTACCAGCCAGAAACTGGCCAGGCTTTCGAGACTTCTGGTCTTCTGCATGCTGGATGGTTCCCCTCTTGAATGATACAATCCTTTAAGTACAGTACCTCTGTGTGAGTCGATAGCAAGCTTGACTTCTTGGCCTACATTTCTGCCATCCATGTGAAATTACACCGTATGTTGGGTGTTCTGAACTATAACAAAGACTGCCTTCTTTTTTCAAGTCTGCCATAAACTGGTCACCAGGTGGTGCTCATAGATTTCAGCTATGCTGACATGGTTTAGAGTACTACCCTCTCCACTTACCTAGGCAGACTTGACACCCTCTGGAATGCCTTTTCTCATTTCACTATAAACTCACCTCCTCTTACTTACCATTGTTCCTCTAGTCCTCCCTTTCCATCATGCCCTTACCATCATGTTGCCATTCCAGCTGCTCTCCTTCATCTCAAAATGTTGCTTTGGTTCCTTTAACTCCTACCTGTCATAACTCTTCTCTCAGTTTCCAAGGCTCCATGTTTTCTCCACTGCAGGGACCAGCATACCTGTTTCGCTCTTCAGCCCTGTTCCTCTGCTGGAAAATCTGCCTTCTCCTGTTGCTTGCTAACCCTCTGGAACCAGCTGCCCTTATCCCTCTACCATTCCACCTTCTCAGGGTCCTTCAAGCACCTGCTGAAACACCTCCCACCCACCACCTGCACTGGTTTTCTTTAGGAGGCCTTGAGTTTGATTCAGTAACACAGGCTCTAGGTTTTCTCAATAACTTAGCTCCATTCCAGAGTGTACTGCATGTTCACTGGTATTATATTTAATGACTTACATTGCACTAGAATTTGGGGTGACTTGTCCGAATGCTGCACTTTAAATTTGTATGTAGCATAAGAATAGGACACTCTCCATCAAAATGCAAACAAGTACCAGTCTTCTTATCATTTCAGCATGATGTTAACCCATTTTTTATGATATTGTTATTTGATGTCATTATATTGACAACCTGATTTTAATATGGAGGAGATGATAATAAACTACTGGAGTTTGTAACATACTTAAATAACAGCAATGTTAATTTGAAATTCACTCAGACATCAAATACACAGAGAATGAATTACCTGGAAATAACATTAGAGGAAAAGAATGTGGCAAAGTGAGTACTGACATGTATACTGTAGGAAAAGTACAGATGGCAACAATGTACTTTGGCCTGCAGTTGCAGTCCAAAACATGTAGTTGGAAATATTCCAAAGGGAGAATTTTTAAGAGGTAGAAGAAATTGTAGCACTGACGTGACATTTGAAAAAGTGCAAATTAATTCTTCAGGCTGTTCAGAGAACAGGGGCACAGTGAAACAAACATACTAAAGGGAAACAGTGCTGGCCCAGTGGCACTGAGGGTTGAGCGCTGGACACCACACCTCGTGCCACGCTGGTGACTCAGGTTGAGGCGAGCCGGGTCATCAGGGGTCAGCAGGAGGACTAGATTTACCATCCGTAGACTGCTCTCCTGGTCCTGGGGTGCACTGGGAGAATCTCACCACAATGTAGCGGCCTCTGGGGATGCGCGGTGGCACTACTGGGCGGGGATACTGAAGGGGAACGTGGTGGATGTCAGCACGCTGTGTCCAGATGTCACTGCACATCCACATTTTGGGGACCAATCAGGAGGAAAATGGTTGGCGCGACCATGCAGCTTGATGGCTGTGCTCCAAGCCGCCTGGAGGACTTTGGTGGAATCCTGTCAGGAGGGTCCAGGGCTTTCCTGGCTAGCTGAGGCTGAGGGAGCTCTCCAGTGGGATGGCATGATGGCCATCCTGGATCTTCCTCAGTGCAGTTTGAGCTACCCAGTTCTCCGGGCAGCCAGAGCGGCAGCTGGATCCCCAACCGGAGTCATGCACGAGCGGACAAAATGTTAAATGATAAAAAAGAGAGACAGTATACAACAACACAAGAAAGAGATAGCCTTCTAGATATGAAGAGGAGGTAAGCAACTAATGACACCAGATTTAATTTTGTAACTACTTTCTTGGCGCATGCCCGTAAATTAGAAAACATCATAAAAGAATATTGGTCAGTATTGAGCAGTAATCAATGTTTGAAAGAAATAACCAAAGATTTCCTAGAATGGCTTACAGACAAGTAGAGGTGGGTGAAGTGGACAAAATTTGCTCCACGGAGTGATTCGAGGAGTAACGCAGAATCCAATGTATGTTCTGCAATGTGAAGCTGAGTACTTCACGTCATAATGGGAATACAAAGTCCATTGAAACCAATGACTTCATGTTATTCCGCCTTTCCCAAATCACTTCTCAACCAATTTTAAGGTGAAGTACATTTAAATCAATGTACTTCACATCACTTCATCTTGTTATTGAGCTCCAAGACACATTAGCAGTGCTTCATGGGATTGCAGGTCACATGGCTCTAGATTGTTCTGCACAGCCTCAGTTCTGTGTAGTGTGTGTGTGTAGTGGAAGATGGATCAGTTACCTCTCAGAGGTCTGCAATTCAAATCCTGTTAAAGCTGTTAAGAAGCCTTTTTGAGCTATTTTGTTTTGCTCAAAATTTAGTGCATTGATAGTAGGAAACCCTCCTGTGCTCATATCATCGAGTGTTTATTATTTGTGTGTGGATTTTGAATGTTAATTTAGAACAGTCAGTCTGTGTACTGCAAGTGTGCTTGGGCGGAGGGGCATATCTATGGTGGAGGTAGATTAACTGGGAGAAAAGGGCAGTCTTACTGTTTTGGTTATATTTTTCTTGTATAATGGTGTTAATGTACACACAGTAATATTTTCAGTAATTCTTGACATTTTTATTGATTGTGGTGGTGCAGCAGTGTATAATTTCAGTTTGTTTAAAACATTTGGTTATATTGCTGAAGGTTTTCAATTTGCTACACAATACTTGTAGTGTGTGTGTGTGTGTGTGTGTGTGTGTGTGTGTGTGTGATATATACCATTAGATCAGACAACTTTTATTGTGCCAGAGTAACTGCAGCAGTGTGAACCTACTAGCCACCGCACCTGCATGAATTTTTATACTGCTTTGTGGTATCTTTACTCATAGTGGACTGTTACTGTTGTGCAACCCCAACTGGCAAAAGGTATTCTTTTCCAGATTTGGATTTGTGACTTGTAAGCACTGGTTAGGTGTTGTGCCTTTGCGTCTGACTCTGCATCTCTTCAGTGCGCAGCGCAATCTTAATCTGTTTGTGCATTTGCAGTACACCATTAATTCTGGGAGGCTTTGCATTTTGTTATGCTCTAATTTCACTTCATCATCACTGGGAATTTTCTGGACGCAAGACAGTAGCATTTTGGGTATGCACTTTAATTCTGGTGTCTGTGTGTGATGTGACCACATCCACTGCACGCATGGCTGAGTGTGCCATTAATTCTGGGAGGCTTTGTATTTCTTGGTGTGCTCTCATTTCACTTTGTCAGCACTGGGAGTTTTCTGGACACAAGACAGTAGCATTTTGGGGATGCACATTTATTCTGGTGATTTTGTGTGTGTGTGAGGGCACTGGGGGCTGCCAGTATTATTGCCACTCTGCCTTATTTCGCCTTAAGGTGGAACGACAATGCAAAGTAATAATTACAAGGTGAAGTGAGCCTTTCTTATTGGCCACTCCATGTAGTGGAGGACAATGTGAAGTGCGGCCACTGCTTCACTTCGCCAGCAGAATTTAATTTCATTGCATCTCTATAGACAAGCCAGTACTTTAAGTGACAAATTGGTTCATAGCTATTTCAGAAAGGAAACTACACAAACCTGGCTGAACTGCAATACTAAGGGTTATTTTACATGCAAAAGGTGTAGTTATTGTAAACTGATTAAAACTGGATGAAATTTAGCAACTGACAAACGGAAAAGGAATTTGGCAGGGAAACAGCTTATCACATGTGCTACCGCTGGTGTTATCTACATGGCAGCTTGCTCTTGTGGTGCCTACTACATAGATAAAGCTAAAATAACTTTTAAAACTAGAGTAGGAAGAATGCAAGAGCAACTGAGAAACAGGACATAACATATGCTACTACAGCTCACATAGTAAAATCATGAAATAATGGTGTACACAGTTCAAGACATCAAGAAAGTAAACCAAAAGCCAAAAGAAGGCACTTTAATTAACTCCTTTTAAAAAGGAGACTTTTGGATTTTAAATCTGGATGCTGCAAAAGACTAGGTTTGAAACACAGGATTTTAACTGAAACCTTATTTAAAGAAATTATAAGTTATGAAATTGTTTCCAAACTATACAAAGTAGTGTATTGATGTATTTATAATGCAGATATGTTAAAGATTCAGCCTCTGGAAGGAGCTCAAATACAACAAGTTAGTAAGTATAGAGATCTTAGAATTCTTGTAGATAAAAATTGAACTGGGTACCTAATTTGGAGGCCTTACTACTAAACTTAGGTAAAAACCTGGGCATGTTGCATAAACTGAAACAATGCATGTCCCTGAGATGAGATTGAGGATGGTGAATAATATGGTGCACCTTAATGGACTATGGAGATATAAAATATGCGGGGCCTCGGGGGTGGAGCTAGCCAAACTGGATGTGATATATAACAGGTTGGCTCACCTCATCCTCAATCCCCCAGGAGAACTCAGCACTGTGAACTGTACAAATCCTTAAACTGGATGAGGCTCAAAAATAGGAGACACTGGCAACTCCTAACATTTATGGTTAAAGTACAGAGAGGAAAAGTGTCAAATTATACCCTGGAATAATTCCAAGCTAGGAGAATCAGAGAGAGCCTGAGGTTAGCCCATGGTCTAGAATATGTAGTCCCAAATATAATTTGAACATAGGCAAATCATCGGTCTGGTATAGGGGACCACTGTTATGGAAATCTATGCCTATCTATTTGCATTATGCAAACCGTATTATACAACTGGCACTGATTAAAATATGCTTTGTGAAATGACAATGGTACTATTGCTTTGCCACAGAGAGTGATAGATGTAGAGTTCCACAGAATATATTTGAATTTGCACATTATCTAAATTGTTGAATTTTCACATTATGTTTCTAAATTGTTATGTATTATATGTCTGTGTATATGTAACTATATAGTTGGGATGCATTTAGTACCAGTTTTATGTATTGTATAATTGTGTAAGTAACCACAATTAATGCTAATATAGGACCTCCTTGTAAATGAGCCTCTGCTCAATGGAGTACTGCAATATCTATCCTTTTCATACAGTTTATGAATAAAAACTATTACTACTACTACTACTATAACAAAACAACCCTCCAATTCATAATATGTCAATAGTTATTTCACTCTGCCTTTTATATTATTTATGTGTCTACACGAAAGTATTAACTTGTCTGTTATAACTGCATGTGATGCTCTTAATTGTGTGACTAATGAAATAAACTGATTTTGAATGTTAACATTTGTATGTATAAATTGAGAAAATGTTTATTGTGTTGTATCCTTTGATCAAGGGTAGTTTTGCTGCTCGAAATGCATCAGGCGTAAGCACAGCCTGCTTTTATTGTTTTTTAATAAAAATGGACATATAATAGTCCTGAAATGATAAGGAAACTGGTGTCTGTTTGAATTTTAGTGGAGAGTGCCCTATTCTTATGCTACATGTTTTGTTTCATGGGAGCACATCCGTCCCAATGCAAACTCTGATGACTGCAAAAACTTTAAATTTGTACTAGGAATGTACCTGTGAAGTATTTATTTACAATGCAATTTATTCCTGCACATTTTACAGTACAATCATATTCTCTGTATTATATTTCACTCCTGTTTTCCTTCCCTGGCTACACCTGGAAGTGAACCTCAGCTCAGTGTGCCTTTCCCAGTCTCCAATTTTCAAATAAATACATCGTAAACATTTGATGGTATAATGGGACAGTGGTGTTCACTGTGTTATACCATAACTGTATTGACATTTATCATTTTGCTGGATGAGTGAGTCACATCTCTAGTTAGTTGTTCTATATAGGTAGATAGGTAAAATGTGTTGATCACTAAAAAGCTTTTACAAGCTTTAAAGACATTAAATAATCACACATGTGCAACATGTTCAACACAAAATACAAGGAGGAATATTCCTTTAAAAGCAGAGTAACAGCTATTTTTAAATTGTTCTAAATATTGTCTGCAGAGTCCAATACTGCTGCCAGCTGTGGTAATGTAGATCACTGAGGTGAAATGATTGTGTGCTGAGGAAGGAGGAGGAGTGTCTATTGTCCTGCATTCATTTCCATCCTTCTGGCCAATTACATAGCAGCATTCTTCAATCAGCTTTGAGCAGTCACTTGCCCACCCTCCCAGGAAGGGCACAGCACAGGCAGCCTTGGACAGTAAAGTGGGGATCAAGGGGGCACTAAGGGAAAATAAGAAGAAAGAAATGAAACTGTTTTATGTAGTGTTTTGCATAAATTTTAATATGGCTTTACATCCATGGAACCAACTGAGCTTGTGGAATCTTACACATTTTTCAGGGATGTGACAAAGAGAATGAAGGCCAAAGCTGATGAGAAATACATACTGTATCACTTTTGAAACAAATACGGGCAATTTGCTTTGTAGTACTATAACAATCCCACTACTGAGATGCTGTTTAACTAGCTCAGATGCTTGACAGTGGAGCAAAAACTCTTAATTACAACAGTGGGCTAATGTAAGATGGTAGGCATTATGTGCTAGCACTGGAACAAGTACAAAGAAATATTGTATCATGCTTGGCAACAAAGAAAGTCTTAACATAATTTCCGTAATCTTTAGTCTTGTGGATTCAGACTGAATCAAGCGGTCAGGCTCAGTGCCACATCAATGCAATATCAGCAGCTGAGACTGAATACTCAATAAGATTGTCTTACTCAAATGAAATCAACAATGGTGTTCCTCTGTATATGTACTGCTCGTGCTGGGAGTAGTACAGAAAGAGTATGGATTCCACAAATATGCACACCACACCTTTGTGACTAAAAAGTAATACAGAAAGACCAAGCCTACAGAGTAAATAATTAAAATACAAAGAACCTCAGCACAAAAATAAATAAAAATAACCTCTGCACAAAAGCACACCGAGTCAAGGGTTACTCAGGAAAGGCATTGAGAATAAAGCCAGGTTTCAAAGAAATTCAAAATCACACATACCCCAGTAATGCAAAGATCCATTGAGTACATACAAATCACCATTCAAGAATTATACAGTATATCATTCTTTCATGGTGATTTGCATATACTTCCCATGATGCATATCATTATTATGGTGTGAGTACTTTTGTATTTCATAGTAAATAATTATGATGTAAACCATGTTGAAAATAACAGTGTCAAAGGGAATTTCCACACAGTAGCAGGATGTTTGGAATCTGCAACAGAGTAGAAATCTGCATGTTGAATAAATGTGCCCAGATCAGAATCTCAGAAGAAGGGGAATGAATAGAAGCCATCAGAGAATGACAGCCTTTTGAAGCATACTGCATTTCAAACATTATGACTCAAACAGCTTACACATTTTGACTAGCCTAATTGTCAAGAACAACTGCAAACCATGTTTATCTATAAAAAGAAAGTGAAATGTTGTTGAGTCCAAGTTCCCCATAGTATGGAGAGGGTTTTCTGTTCACGTACAACATCTCAGTGACTTCATACATCTTAATTTAATGGATTATTCTGTATGTGTGTAATTCTGGCAAAGGGATTAAAACCTGTACTGAAATTAAACACGTCTGCATTAGTAGGAGTAGTACTGTATTTGTGTTGTGCCCTTCTTGGGCTCAGTGTACAGGGAATTTCCAGACAGACAGGCTAGAAGAATGTGAACAACTCAAAATATCGATAAATGAATAGTTTTGGTTTGGTTTATTTATTTCACCAGAAAAAGTCTCCATTGAGCAAGCTCATTTTCAAGGAGGTCCTGGGTAGGACAGCATAGGTAAAAATGATGTACAATAGCAAGAGTGGTACATACATAGTACTCAGAGGTCGATTCAAGAAAGAAAGTATACACTGCAGAAAACATGGAATAAATATGTGCTGGAGCACAATATACACACAGTGAATATAGGCTAGAATACAGCATTATATAATGAGTAGCCCAAAGGAGGGTTGAGTGCCTATCTAACACAAGTTATATGTTTTTAATGTACATTAGGATAGTACTTGGCATTGTAAGTAAAATTCAGAAGGATCTAATACTGTTCACAAGACTGACAGGTCCAATTATGATCACATTTGTGTGCTAATTACAAATACGGGATCAGTGATGCACCTAAGTCATCAACGATCTCTTGGTGGTTCTACCTTTATATTAGTTACCATTACTACAGGATTCAATACTATGCTTTCCTATACGTGGTTTAAAGATACCTGTGTTGACTATGCTGGTAACGTAAAGAGATTTTTGGAAGTTGTTCCAGGTCAAGAGATTACTGAGCTAGTCACTGTTTTACCATACTGGTTAGCTTGTTTTGGGATATCAAGGAGAATACAGTTGCTTTTCCTTAATACATAGCTACTATGTGATAAGGTAACAAGATCTGAGATGTATTGTGGGACATTATTGGTTATTGTTTTGTAGGCCCAGAGATGTGGATTTTAAGTTTCTTTGTTGTTAGGGATGACCATCCAACCATAGTATAAACTAGGCAGTGGTGAGTTCTAAGTACTGAGTTTATAATGTAGCATAGGTCCCATTGAAAAAGTACATCTAATTTGATTAGAAAGGCATTTGAGCAACAGCTATAAATCAGATCCTCATAGTTTAGTAGGGTGTGGGAGCAAAGGTGACTTGTGTCACAACCCCACTCAGCAGGTCCAGCCCTCTGCTCTAAGTGCCAGCCTCTGAGTGCAGTATTGTTAACAGTTAACAAAACAGGGTAACCCTCCTGTCTGTTTGTGGGTTCAAATCACCTTTGGTCTCAAGTTCTGGAGGATTCAAACTGTGAACCTTATGCTAGCGTACCCAAATGTACAGGCTCAGATAATTCCTGCTCTTGAGAATTGCCAGATATCTTTAGCCTAAGGGTACCTAACCCAGGTATCCCAAATGAACCCTAAATACTCTAGGAAAGACCTTAGGAAAATTCTTACCTTTCCCAGTTTGGTATTACCATCAAGCTTATGAACAGTGCCAGCTTTAACCCTCAGTACCTCACATGTAAAAGAAAGAATTTCAAAGGCACACCGGCATTCTCTATAAATATAGATTTACTTAAAATGGAAAAAAAAATATGTAAAATGTAAACACAGAACCATATATCACAAAGTATACAATCACTTAAAAGATAACAAGGAAAAGTACAAACTCCTACCACAATACAATTAGACTTGTCTATCTAATGTATCATACCTTCTTACAGTGCTTATAGTTAGATGTTGTTGTTTCAGAGTCCAACAGAAATGTGTTTAAAGATCAGCCACAGAATAGTTTAAAACTGTCTTTAAACCTGCCTCTTCCATGATGTCACCTAGCTTCTCCATGTTAAATATAAAATTAATACACACAGGATGTCCCATCATGCAGGAGGTATATTAAATAAGGTGACATCAGCAAAAACTCATTTTCAATATGACTCTTTGCTCTTGAGTTTTTACTTTGATCTAGTGTGTTTCCTGTTTTCAGACATCACAGGACTTTTACAACTCTGCAGTTTTCTCACCTAGATGTCATATAGTTTCTTAACACCAGCTGAAATTAACTGTTCTCCTCTGAAGACGCCATAAAATTGATATTTTAATTCCTGGCTTCAAAGCAACACAGATCTAAAAACAAGGCTATAAAATGTGACTTAGTGGAAGTTAATCACATTACAGAGCTCTGCTCTTTAACATATCCTGTCATTTAACTGAAACCTGGGAGGGCATCCCAGGAGCACAGGATGTCTCATGACAGACAATCACACTCTACATTTTTATATTTCAAAATCACAGAGCAATCAGAACCAGCTGACCAAGCATCACATTCATCTCTACCTAGACTGAATTTGGTGGGAGTCTATCCTCTGCATGGGATGAGATTCACATACGATAAGCCATCGATGTTCTGATTTTTCACTCCAGCCCTATGTAAGATTGTCATGTTATACCCTTGTAAGGCAAGACTCCATCTTAACAATCTATCATTAGTTTTTCCCAATTGTGTCAGCCAAACCAGGGGTTGTGGCCAGTTTGTACCATAAAATGCAGCCCATATAAGTATGGCTCTATCTTCTTTAGGGCCCACAGTATGGCAAGACACTCCTTTTCCACAATAGAGTATGCCTGCTTCCTGGGAAGTAACTTTTACTCAGGTACACTACTGGTTGATCTTTCCCTTGGTTGGATGTCTGACTCAGTACTGCCCCAACACCCATCTGCGGCATCAGTCTGAACTATAAAGGGTCTGCTATAGTCAGGACTTGTCAATACAGGAGCACTGCACAGTGCCTCCTTCAGTCTGGTAAAGTCTTCTTCAAAGGCTGGTCCCCAGGTAATTTTCTTGGCATCCTTTTCTTTACTAGGTCAGATAGGGAGCAGCCAGAGCACTGTAATTAGGTATAAATTTCCTATAGTACCCTGCTGTCCCTAAAAATCTCCTGACCTGTTTCTGCATTTCTGGCCTGGGCCATGCCTGGATCACCTCTCTTTTATTTGGTTAAGAAGGAGCTGTCCTGACCTACCACATGTCTGAGGTATGCCACTTCTCCCATGGCCACCTGGCACTTCTCAGCTTTAACAGTGAGTCCAGCCCCTGTATCCTGCCCAGCATTTCCCCAAGGTGGGACAGGTGTTCCTCCAGCTTAGCTAAGATGGCAGTGTCATACAGGTATGCCCAGCGATACTCCTCAGCACCATTTAACACCTGGTTCACCAACCTTTGGAAAGTGGCGGGCGTTCTCCATTCTGAAAGGCATTACTTTAAATTCAAATAAGCCTATCAGAGTGATGAAGGCTGACCTCTCCCTAGCTCTGTCCGTTAACTCTACCTGCCGATACCCTTGGTCAGGTAAATGGTTGTAAGGTATGTCGTCCCTCCCAACTTGTCCAGAGTTCATTCATCTGGGGCATCGGGTGAGCATCTGACTTTGTGACTGCATTTAGTCCATGATAGTCCACACAGAAATGAGTAGAGCCATCTGGCTTGGGAACAAGGACCTGGGTGAGGCCGGGGCTGTGGGATCTCTGGATTACCCCTAAATCCAGCATCTCCTCCACTTCCCTTCTAATATCCTTTAGGACAGCCTCTGACACCGATATGCTGTCTGCCGTATGGGCGTCTGTGTCTCTGTCTCCACATTGTGTGTAGCTAAGGAGATTAGTCCAGGCTTGGTGCTAAACAGTGGGGCAACATCTGCTAAAACCTCCTTACTTCCTGGATCTTGTCTGGGGCCAGCTGGGGAGACAATTTAACTGCCTCCACAGAGGACTACCACTTGCTTTCTTCAGCAAGTCCAGAAGGGGGCTCCTTCATCCGTCTCTTCCCTGGACTACACACTGCAAACATCATGTCAGCCCTATTAGCATATGGCTTCATCATGTTGACATGGTACATCCTTTCTGTCTGTATTCTGTTAGGTAACTCTATAATATTGTTCACATCATTTTACCTCCCTAACTACTTTGTATGGTCCTGCCCACTCAGCCTGCAGCTTGTCTTTCTGGACCAGAATAAGGACCATGACTTCCTGATCCACCATGTAAGAGCAAGCTCTGGCTCTGCTGTCGTCCACACTTTTGTTTCTGTTGGGCAGCTGCCAGGTTGCTCTGGGCTGTCCCCATAAGCTCCTTCAGCCTTTCCTAAACCTAAGGATGTAATCCACTATGGGAGTTACCTGGGTGGCGTGCTTGCCTTCCCAGTCCTCCCGGATCAAGTCTAGGGGCCCACGTACCCAGCAACCATATAAGAGTTCAAAGAAGAAAATCCTGTTGACTCTTGGGGCACCTCTCTGTATGCAAACAACAGAGGGAAGGTATTTCTACCACTCCTTCCCATGCTGTTCAGCAAACGGCAGCATTGACTTCAGGGTACCACTAAATCTTTCCACAAGCCCATTGGCTTGTGGATGATATGATGTTATGCATCTCTGCATCACACCACACTTCTCCAACAAACATTTCATCAGGTCTGACATGAAGGAACCCCTCGATCGTTGATAACCTCCTGCAGAAACCCAACATGGGAGAAAATCCCAAGTAAGGCATCTACCACTTTGTCTGTCCTCAGTGAGGATAGGGCAACTGTCTCTGGGTACCAGGTGGCATAATCCACCACAGTCAGACTGAATCTCTTCCTGAAGAGCTGGGGGTATTAAAGGCCCCACAATATCAATTCCCACCCTCTGGAATGGCTCCTTCACTATGGGCAATGGAATTAGGGTGGCTTGCGTTCTTGCCTGCCTTCCCTATTTCATGGCACCAGAGACAAGACCTGCAATACTCCTTCACCTGCTGGGTGAAGTTGGGCCAATAAAATTGTGGGCCAACCGCTGTGTAGTGTGCACAATTCCCAGATGACCAGACAAGGAATATCATGTGCAATCTTGAGCAACTGCTCACGATACCCTTAGGAAATGACAAGCTGCCTGCCTATCACACCTCCATCTGTCTGAATAGCCTGGGTATACAGCAATCCATTTCTCAATAAACCTCATGTCTGCCGTCACTCCCTGTGCTTCATCAGAGTTTGCCCAAGCCCTCAGCTTCTCTAGACTAGGATCACTTCTCTGAGCAGCTGCAAACTCCTCACACATTCCCAAGGCATGGGACAGATCCCTTCTGTCTCTAAACTAGGGTCCCTAGCACTAGCATCAGGCACCCAGTTTCACTGTCATTCCTAACCCTCTGACAATGGGTCACCCTCCCTCCCTCCTCTTCAGAGTAACCCTCCATAGCAGTGTGGTTAACTGCTACTACAGAAATTTCTACCCTTTTTCATTAGTCTCCATATCAGGAGACATAGGCTGGGAACCAGCCTCCCAGTGGTTTCCACAATGGCTTCTGTGGGTTCAGGGAACTACAATTTTCCTTGCTGCTTTGCTGTGGGTAACTGCACACACCATCCCCTGTATGAGATTAATGCCAGGGATGACATCCACTGCTAATGTTTTGGCTACAGTCACCTGTTGCACGGTTCCCGGTTTCACCCTAGTCTAGGAGAACATTGAGAGTGACAATATGGTCTCCTCATCAGCAGAACCTGCATGATCCACAAATTCATTGGGTTTAAGCTGACCAGGCTCTATCAGATCCCCTTTTACCAATGTCAGGGATGCCCTGTGTCCCTTAACCCTTGTGTGTACACACCATTCACTGTGACTGGGTGCATGTGTTCCTCTTGTTCACAGGCATGTATCCAGGGACACACAAACAACCCACTTCTTTCCCAGCGCCACCTTGTGTATTGCTCATGTTTTTGGGACACTGTCTGGCAATATGCCCAGTTTCTCTACAGACCCAACATTCATTTCTTTTCTCAGAAATCTTTCTCTGAAACCTGAGTCTAACTAATTTCGGTGCAGAGCAATGGGGCTTTTAGCTGCCCTGAAGGTGCGCTTTTTCCTTTCTGTGCTGCCACGCCCCACCCCATTCGCTCTCAGAGCAGGTCTGTTTGGCATAGTGGTCCGAGAGTTCAGCAGCCTCTCTGCACTGTTTTAGGATTAGTGGACTTTCACCCAGGTTTTTAACTCAGCTGGGCATGCCCAAAGAACTGTTCTAACAATATAGCATTTTCAATTTATCTACAGAGTTTGCTGCAATTCCCTCCACCAACGTTTTAAAACTGACGTTGTTTCATGGCTAGCTCCTTGTAGTTCATATCAGGGCTTCTCCTGAGCCTATGGAATTTAGGTCTGTATGCTTCAGCAGTTAAATCACATTTTTAAAAGTGCAGCTTTAAGTTTGCTGTAATCATTACTGTCTTCATTGCCCATTTGACCCAGTGCATCCGAGCATTCCGGTAAGTAGCAGGGATAGTTGAAGCTCAGGACTCTCTAGGAATTTTAGCCTAAATACAAACTTTTCAAAGGAATTTAAAGGCATCCACATCCTCCCCCATTTAAATTCGGCTATCAATTTGGAATTCAATTTGTAACCCAATCCTGTAGTTCCAGTTAAACCTAAGTCACTTACCTGCTTTGGTGCTGCTGGTGGTTGATCATAGCTTCTCCAGTTCATGCTGCCTCTGGCACTCTCGCTCCACCTCTCACTGTTCCTGGTCAGCCTCTCGCTGTTCTCGCTCCCTCTTCTCTCCTCTGCAGCTTGCTTCTCTCACTCTGCTTCTCGGAGTTCTCGCTCAGCCTCCCTCTTGAACTTCAGTTCCATTCTGCATACTCAATCTGCATCCTGAGTACTTCTGGCTCCAGAATTCTGGTGACCTTCCCCTGTTGCTGTGGCCCTTCGCTGGCACTGGCCCTGTTGTCATCCTCATCAGATCTAGACACTGCACTGGCTGGTAGCCCTTCCAGACTCAAGGTTTGGTCTTTTACAGTCACAGTCAGTGACTCGATGATCTGGGTATCTACTACCATCAGGGCATCTATGAGGTTCTGCTTGGTGGCTCTCACCTTGTACAGGACTCCTCTGTCCCTGCACAACTGCCTCAAGTAGTCTACAGTGTGCCCGCGCTGTAGTTTGAAGCCATCTTCTTCCCTAACTATGGCTACTCTAACTTGCACTTTAGAAAAAAATAAAACAGGTAGGAACTTGACTGTAAGCCAAATGATATAGTTCTGTTTCCTTTTTTAATAAATCACTGCCTTTTTTGCAAGTGAGCTGTACAGTATCAAGATGACACACTGAACAATATAAAGCTTGTGTTTACCAAATGTTGCACACCACTGCAACCAATCTGTCACAAACCCACTCAGCAGGTCAGGCCCTCTGCTTCCACAGTGCCAACCTCTGAGTACAGTATTGTGAACATTTAACAGAACAGTGTAACCCTCCTGTCTGTTTTGTGAGTCCGAATCACCTTTTGTCTCAAGTTCTGGAGGGATTCAAACTGTGAACCTTTTGCTAGCATACCCAAATGTACAAGCTCAGATAATTCTGCTCTTTGGGTAATGCTAGATATCTTTCCCTAAGGGCACCTAACCAGGTATCCCAAATGAACCCTAAAACTCTATGAGACCTTAGGAAAATACTTACCTTTTCCCAGTTTGGTATTACCATCAAGCTTATGAACAGTGCCAGCTTTAACCCTCTGTACCTCACATGCAAAAGAAAAGAATTTGTGAGCACACCTGGCAGTCTCTTTAAATATAGATTTACTTAAAATGGAAAAAATATGTAAAATGTAAACACGGACGCATACTGTATATCACAAAGCATACAATCACTTTAAAGAAAACAAGGAAAAAGTACAAACTCCTACCACAATACAATTAGACTTGTCTATCTAAGGTATTATACCTTCTTACAGTGCTTATAGTTAGATGATGTTGTTTCAGAGTCCAACAGGAATGTGTCTAAAGATCAGCCACAGAATAGTTTAAAACTGCCTTTAAACCTGCCTCTTCCATGATGTCACCTAGCTCCTCCATGTTAAATATAAAAATTAATACACACAGGATGTCCCATCACTCAGGAGGTATATTAAATAAGGTGGCATCAGCAAAACTCATTTCCCAATATGATTCTTTGCTCTTGAGTCTTTACTTTGATCTAGTGTGATTTCCTGTTTTCAAAGACATCACAGGACTTTTACAACTCTGCAGTTTTCTCACCTAGATGTCATATAGCATCTTAACACCAGCTGAAATTAACTGTTCTCCTCTGAAGATGTCACAAAATGGATATTTTAGTTTCTGGCTTCAAAGCAACACAGATCATAAACAAGGCTATAAAATGTGACTTCTTGAAGTTAATCACATTACAGATCTCTGCTGTTTAACATATCCTGTAATTTTAACTGAAACCTGGGGGAGGGTCATCCCAGGAGCACAGGATGTCTCATGACAGACAATCACACTCTACATTTTATATTACAGAATCATAGAGTAATCAGAACCAACTGGCCAAGCACCACAGGGCACTAGCTTTTCCTGACTTCTATTGGGAAACAATTCTTGTTTCTATAAAATAATCCTAGTCTGGTTCTTAGCTTTTGTTAAGGTCCTCAATGTGTGTATTGAAGGATAAGCATCTATTAAACCATAATCCCAGATATTTTTAAATTATCCTCCACATTAAGTGAGTCACCCAGTAGCGTGGTTATAGTGTGGTCAGGGAGACTGGAGGGAACCATATTAGTAGCCAAGAAAAACATTAAGTTAGCCTTTTTGCATTTAGCAGTAGTTTTGCCTAAAATAAATTTATCTGTAGTTGATTGTTTTTGGGATTATTGCATACACTGGCCATGGAGGGCCTAGATGTATAAAGGATCATATCGTCAGCAGAAAATGGAGATTAGCCATAATGATGTTTCTGTCTAGGTTGTTAATGTATAGCATGAACAATAATTATATTTATTTATTTATATAGTTTTTGTTGACTGGGTAGGTGCATTAGACAGGAAAGCTGCCTATTTTCAAGCATGACCCAGAAGGTTACATACAAAGGGGCAAGGAAACAACAGTGGATACAGAGAAAATAACTGGGTAACAACCAAGGTAATGACAAGCTGTAAATAATTAGTCAGAAACATCAGTCATGATGTCATCAGTCAGGGTGAGGGCAACAGACTTCTAGGAAAACATAAACAGAACTTACAAGCTCAAATGGGCAGACTGGGTGGGCCATGAGCCGCTTATCTGCTGACACTGTCTATGTATCTATGTATCTATGAGGCCTTAATAATGGGCCCTGGATCAAGCGTTGTGGAACTCCTTTAGGTTACTGTAGTGTAATGTAAAATGAGAGGGCTCCTTCCACTTTAATTTGTTGTCATGTGCCCATTAGGTAATTTGAGAACCATGGCAATATGGCTGCATCCATATTTATATCCTTTAGCTTGCATATCATTAGCAGTGTCAGTGGCTCAGTAGGTAGCACACTCGCCTCTGAGGCCGGGAGATCAGAGGCTGTGGGTTCAGCTCCCACATCTGGCACTCTGGGTTAATATCCCAGTACTAACACTGTAATGCAGCATGAGAGGGTGCTGCATTTCTGAGGTGCCGTCTCTTCGGATGAGGCGTTAAACCGAGGTCCCATCTGCCTGGATTGGTGGTAGTTCAGGTGGATGTTAAAGATCCCATGGCATGCATCGAAAAGAGTAGGAATTTCCCGGTGTCCTGACAAATTTCCTCATTCACTAAAAATACCATCAACAGCTTAATCTGGTTCAAGGTCAGTTGCCATTCATCTGTACCCCTCCCCTGGTCGTGCCTGAAAATAGGCAGGATTTGTCTAATGCACTTACCGGTCAACAAAAGCTAAATAAAAAATAAATAAAAATAAATTATATTGTGGTTGGCTATGCTGAAGGCTTTGGTAGATCAAGGAATACAGCTTCCATGATCTGATTTTGATCCATTGCTATTAATCAGTCATTGGTGACTTTAGCTAAATCCGTTGTAGTGCTATGTTTTGGTCTAAAACCTGATTGCATAGGATTTATATGATTTGTGATCTCTAGGTATTCCCATAGTTGAGTGTTAACCATTTTTCAAGAAGCTTGGCCAGGGTAGGTGGGTAGGTAGTATAAATATTTGTCTATAATCACTGAGATGGCATGCATCGCCTGATTTAAAGAGAGGTATGATGTATGCCATCTTCCAAATTGTAGGGAGTTCTGTGCTGGAAAGTGATAGATTAAAAAGTGTGCTATTGGTGCAGCAAGGAGATGGTATCCAGTTTTTAGAAATAGGGGATCTAAGGCATTAGCTCCAACACATTTATTAGTATCTTGCTTTATTAGTGCATCTTCCACCTGCTTGTATGTGATAGACTAGAATGTGAAAGGTGTTGGGTGAGTATGAAGAGTGCTAATTTCATTATGAGGTAGGATATTGTCAGGGCCCTGTTTTTTGTGATTCTGTGGTTGCAGCAGTGACTGAAAAATGAGGGCTGGCCACAGAAATCAGAAAAACAGCCATATAGCCATAGAAATGCTGGTTATGCTCTGTGATCACACAAGGCAAGGCATAGCTACTGATATTTTAAGTGTGCCATAGCACACATGCTCATTAGAAGGGCAACAAACTGATGCTACCTGCTACAAAGCCAAAAACTAGTGGGAGCATGGCATCTTGACTCATGCTGGCTCATGTTACGAACTCAATCCAGCAAGTATTGGGAAGACTGTGCAAGAGTAGCAGAACTTGATTAGGTTCACAGCAGTTATGATTTGCTGCTGTGCAGGTGAAACTAGCTCAGTCATGTTAATTTGTCATTGTGAGCTGCTCATGGCATGCGGAATCCCTAGAAGATGAATTTTGGCTGAAGAACTGAAGGCGGTGGTGAAGTCAAGAAGTGAGAAGATTCAGTGGTGCCTGTGGAGGTGCGCATTGATTTTGGTGTGGTGGCAGGGATCAGAGGAGGAGCTGATTGCAGAAACATGTGGCTGGCAGCAGTCTGAACAGAGGACTCTGTCCCACTGGTGGACATTGATCACAGTTTTGATTTGTGGGCCGCAGATCTGTACCTGCAAGTGTGACAGTAATTTCTTGGCAGATCTGAACCTGCAGCCAACTGGTGGCATCAAGCGCAGTTCTTAAGGAGGTCAAGTTGCCCAGCTGATGTAGAGTTGTGGACCAGGGCATACTAGAACTGAAGCAGGCAGGTAAGGAAAAAATCAGAATGGAGAGTTTGATTGCTGCTATGCATAAGTGAAATGAGGTCACTGACTGAAGAACATCACAACCCCTGAGTTGCTAGGAGAGAGAATATGTTTACCAAGGTTACTCTAGCTTAATAAGAATGACTTGCTTGCATTTTTAGTGTGTCCCCAAAAGAAAAATCAGGAGTCAACAAATCCTACAGATGCTGCAAGTTACACCTCCTTAATTGTTATAGGAAGACACCCGCCAAACACACAGATTTGCACACTGCACTCAACATGTTTGTTGCAAGGCAGTTAGGGTATGCCTAATTTAAACAAATAATAATCTAAAAGAGCGGTGTGATCAAAATCAGAAACAAATGGGTTTCAATTTGAGTCTCTTTAAATCTGCTAACTAAATATAAACCAGAAGAAATCTAAGCAGGTTTTGCCTTCTGTGTTGTTTTACCTGAGTGTGTCTGTACTCCTTGATTATAACCTAGGAGAATAGCAAAGGCCACCTATTTCCAGAAGAAGAACAGATGAGCCTTCAAATTCAGAGGTCGGATGGAAAAGTCATTAAAAGAGAACACTGTTGCCCATGGCTGCTCCAGATTTGGGTTATTGCAGTTTAATATTTGTGATAAAAAGACTACATACTGTTAAATGGCCTGCAGTTCCATTTTAGTGTAGCTGAGTGGTTGCACGAAGGCAGTCAAAGGGTTAACTAAGACTTAAACCCCTTGAAGGTATGCTGTTTAACCACAATTTATCTGCCGCAGAATGGCCGCAGAATTAGCAGCTGTTCTGCCGCAGAAGGTATGAAGTCCTGCCACAGAATGTAGGTCCACTTTTGCACAGTAAACACGGGGCCCTGGATATTGTGCTGCTAGAGGGTTATCAAAGGCCAGTCTGGCAATGGCAAAGTAGGAGTTTAACTCTTCTGTAATTATCTGTTGATCTGTTATTAATTTGCCTTACGATTCTATTTTGATAGGAAGGAGGGTTGACTTCTGGACTTATTACTTGAAGAATTTGGCTGCATTGTTTTTGAATTATCTAATACATTCGGTAGAAGTTGGCTTTAGTATCTCTTATAAGTCTGGTGCATGAGTTTCTCATGCTTTCCATGCAACTTCATATTTTGTACACCTCATGCTAGTCCAGAGTCTGTCCCTTATTATTAAAGCTTTAGATGTAATCCAGCTACCACACACCATTTACTGTGAATTAACTAGGCAGGAAAGCTTAACTGAATAAATATCATCACTGTTTGGCTTTAAATAATGGAACTGTGTATGCTAGATCGATTTCCAGTAGGAAATGCATTCCACAGAAATGGGGCTGCAACAGAGACAGCTTGGTCTGGTGAGCAGGATGACACAATGCAAGTGTTGGATCAGACATGAAGAGCCAGGTTTCACTAATGGAATATAGTCTGTAAGAAGTATCAGTATTAACATAATAGACATATCTGTTCATAGTTTACTTCAAACTTTCTGGTGGGACCTGTTCAGCCTCTACCACTGAATGGGAGGCTTTCCTCAGATATACTGTAGTGGCTGGATGGTAATCTACCTGATTCTCCTTACCCCCTGTTTCTGACTTATCCTGCTGCGTGTACCTTGATATTCTTCAAGATTGTTGAGGAGTCCACTGTCATCTATTTTTTCCTGGACTCGGCTGGATGCCAATTCACGTAGTTATCCATGCTACCCACAGTTGATTTCCACTCATTGTGCTCGGTCAAATGTGATCTCTGTGCCTCAACCATTGTACCTTAATCGAATGTCTTTAGACTGCTTTAATCTATGTACTCTATTCGTATGATTTATCATGTTGCCTGAACCCAATGTATATTAACCTTGTTTATACCTGTATGCCTGATGTTCATGTATTGTTCCTTTGTAACCCCCTCGAAGTCATTGTCTGAAAATAGGCACTTGGCTGTCTAATGCACTTATCCGGTAAACAAAAGCAAATAAATAACAACACTGAATGAATATGAACATCTACATGCAGAGGACCTAGTATGGATAAGCCTGTATGGTGACACATTGCATAGCGATCTGTTAAATGAAATAGAAAAGTTGGTACTAGTTAAGTCTCATTCTTGCATTTTTGGAAGTAGCTGCAACGAGAAAGCCTGATCCCACTTTTACTTCAAACTTTCTTGTGGGATCTGTTCAGCCTCTACCACTGAATGGGAGGCTTTCTCTCAGATGTACTGTAGTAGCTCAGGAGATCATAGAGAAAGGAGGGTCCAATTCATTGAAGGCTTCATAAGTGTGCAAAGGACAATGTAGTCAATCCTTTGTCTAACTGGGAGCCAATAATGGGTGTATAGAAATGGGGTGATTTGTTCTCATCTCTGTGTGGAGATCAGAAACCATGCTGCCATATTCTGCACCAACTGTAGATGGTGGATCTGACAAAGTGTAAGACCTTGCACAGTAGAATGCATTGCAATAGTCCATGTGTGATGAGATGAAAACTTGCCCTAGTGTTCTGAAAGCAGCAGGTTCAGAAGTAAGGAACAGTCTAACATTTTAGTTTCTATGAAACTGCATGCAAGGTCAAGCTGCCACCTACCTAACTCACAGGATTTTGAGGCCTGTACTGGTTTGGACCTGCAGTTTTCTAATTTACTCGACGTAATGGTTCGATGATGAAAACATCATGTGCCCAAGTAACTTCTATTTATTTTTATTTGTATTTTAGTGTTTGTTGACTGGGTAGGGAGGGCTAGGCAATTCATTTTCAGCTTTGTCGGGGGTGGATAGAAAAGCAGACTTACATACGGAACTGAGTTAAGCTGGTGTTGGTATTTTAGTTAATGGTTTTAGTGTATCTTGTCCACTAATGTGGAATCCGCTCCGGCTTTTCTGCCCCATTTGTCTTCCAAACTTCCATTTAAGAAAGCAATCTCTCAGTGGTTTTGACTCACTACCACTTACACTACAATGCTGATTGTCACAAAACAGCTATCATGGTACAGTGTGAATATTATTTAAATTATTGTTTTGTACTGTATGGTTTATCTGTAATGCAGTTTGTGTAACATTTGCTTAAAGATACCATTGTATGTAAGCATTGGTTGAATGGTTATTATCTATTAAATGAAATAAAACTGCTTTTATTATTTTATCAGGAAACTACATTGTCATTTCTCTATGAGGTACAGCACTTTTAATTTTAGTAAGAGATCCAGTTCAGCCACCTTTTCTGAAATAGCGAAAAAAAAATCTAACTAGGTAATAGTCCATTCCTGTGACAGTTGAACTATAGTAACACCAATGCAGGCACTGGAACATTAGGCTCCCTCACTGAGTGTCACAATAAAGTGCAATAATTTACAGAGAATCCAGCAACCACCAGGTGTCTCACCAATGCTTTGAGGGTCAGTACCCTTTCTCAGGGTGTACAGGTATCTTGTGTTGATTATCTTGTTTCTTGTGTTGATAAATACCATCAGGCATTTTTTTATTTAAAAAGTACCTTTACCAGCTTGTCCATCGGGAAACTGCAAAATTGCCATTGCCATATCGGCTGCACTTAATGAGTTCCTAACAATATAAGAGTGTTTCACACTAAACTGAATGGAGTGCTGTGATTGGTCAGAAGCATTATGACACTTGCTCTTCTATAATATATGAAAGATGTCTATTTTGCATGCTTATAGATGGCTGCAACGCACAGTGGCAAAATAGCAAACTCCCCAGGGCTCTGCTGCAAGTTGGGCTTCAGCTGAGGCAGAAGAAAATGTATCATTTAAAGATTCACTCTATGTATTTTATTTATTTATGTAAACGTTTGGTAACTGGGAAAGGCACACAAGCCGAGGCTCATTTCCAGGTACAACCCAGGGAGAGGGAAAGGAGTAGTCAGGTAGGAAGTTACAAAAGATGAGAAGTGCAATGACAACAGTTACAAGTGCAAGCTCAGACTGATAAATTAAAAAAATATTTAAAATATAAAACAGAGACCGTACACAGGTTGTTCACAATTATACAATGGTAGGGAGCAGAAGATCTGGAGAAAACTGAGTTAGGAGAGGTGAGCACTCCTGCAAGAGTGAGCTATGGAAGGAATTAGAGGAAGATAAGAAAAATGGGTTTCTGCAGAAATGGGAGAAAATAGAGACAGAACAGGAGAAGGAAAGGGAGAGGAGCTTAGTGGGGGTGACAGGAACATGTAGGGTGGTGAGCCTTAGTAGGCATTTAAGGGACAGTAGGGATGGAGCTTGGTGAATAGGAGGGGAGCAGGTTGACATTTGAAAACAGCACCCAAATGTTTGCTGCATTTACCTTGCTGCGTGTGCACACCAAAATGGACTCACGCCAGTGACAAAATGGCTGAAATTCCAGCCCTAAATCTTTGTTCATTATAGTTCACAAACAGCTGATGTGTATTCTTCAGCTTAGGCCATTGTGTTCTGCTAGTGACATCACAGTCTGTTGCTGTGGAATGGACTGTGATGTCACAAGGTGATATACTTCAACTCCTGAACAACCTCAGCTGTTAATGTAAGGGACACACCTCCTATACTCAGGTCAGTATCCTTTGTAATAAATACTTTGACAACATGACTTTCTTTTATTTTTGGGAGTGTAGGTCATGTGAGCTCTGATGATACCAGATTTTGATCAGTGACCAGATCCTTTCTTTAAAATACATTTGTGAAATTCAGCTACCATACATTAGTTGCCATTCATGAACAATGAGCACTGTAACGCTTTAGTGCACTTTTCTCTCCTAAATCCACAGCAAGTTGACTCACAAGTATTTAAAAATGGAGCCAATCAACATGTGTAAACCCTGCAACATCCATTTTCGGTGAAGGTGTAGCATAAACACCACTTGTACTGGGATTAGATGCAACAGCTTCAGAGTTTAATATATAGGACAGAATATAAGCAGAGTTACATTGTATACAATATGGAAACAGATGACAGCACACATGCAAAGGAATTGAGTAGATGGGTGGAATTTTCAAAGCGTGATGCAGTGCTTGTATCCAGCCCTGTGCCACAACACTAAGGTTCTGGCAGTGTGTCAAATGCTGCATACTCGCACCAATTGTACAATCTTGGGAGCAGTTATGACAGTTTACACAAATTACAGCAGCTTGAGCAAATATCTAGTGTAACCTCTGTAAAACAGCCCACAGGATTGCTGCAAGTTGGACAGAAAAAGATGAGTCTAACTTGCAGCAGTTGCTACATGGGAAAGAAAATCCTGTTAGAACACTGCAAGCCCCATGCACGTTATCGTCAGTGCACTGAGGCTTGTAGCAATCTAAGAGTTTTGATAATCCCTGCCCATTATTTCTCAAACCTAGAAGAAATCATGTAAAGCATGGAGTCAGATTTACTATAGTTTTGCAGTGATATATCAGTGCTGAGACATACCATATTCGGTTGCCCTTCAGTACCTTTGGTACTTTAAATAGTAACTTAGAACATTTCAGTCATAATGGCTGCACAAATGTTAGATTTCATCTTTTGCTAATGTTGGAAAGGTGGATTTGAGGATCAGGCCAGGCCCGGTCATGGTCCTCGGTAGGAGGAGTGGGTCCAGTGCAGAACTGAAGCAAAAGTTAGACTAGTGAACTTTGAGGAATGGTTCTGGCATGTAATCACAGTGACCAGCAGAATGGCAGAAGGAGGAAAGAGTCTGGCCTGCAGTTGTAATATTTCTTCTGATGACTGAGCTGGTCAAGCCCATAGTCCTGGTACCACATGATATGTTTTATCCATGAGACATACCAGCCAGCAATTATGGAGCAATATTTGACCAGCTGTTTCATCTGAGGGAGCAGACTGGCCTAGCTACTCTGATGTTCCTAAGCAAATCACCTGGCGTTCACTCCCACATGTACTAATTCTGCTATCTGGTGACATTGAACTAAACCCCGGACCTCTCAAGTAGGCTTGGCACCACCTCCTATCTCCCTGTCCAAACTGGTCAGAGACAAAGGGCTCAAGATAGCTCACATGAACATCCAAGTGTCAGATGCAAGGTCGCAGAACTTGAAGGCTGGATTCAGCAATACAAGCCTGATGTCCTCTGCTTAATGGAGAATCCTGGCTAAAACCAGCCATTCAGTCTCTTGAAGTCACCATTCCTGGATATTCTTCCTACTGCGAGACCAGACCCCACAAGAAGGTGGGAGGGTACTGATTTATACAAAGGCAGGGTTAGCTGGCTACCCAGCTTATAGATCAGCCCTGACATAGAGCATCTGTTCATCTCACTCACCCTCAGAAAACGTCAAACAGTTGACATCAGGTGTGTCTACCTGCCCCCAAAACCTAGCCCACCTCCCTTACTGAACTCCTCACCAGTCTTGACACCATAACCTAAGGTGACTCCATACTATGTGGGACTTCAATCTTGACTGGCTGGGCCCCAGAAATGCTCAAGTATCTTTCAGAACTATCAGGCGTAAAGTTAGAACAGCCAATCAACCAACCCACTAAATTAATATGAAGTCTGGTAATCACACCTACTCTACTGGATGTTAACTAATAGCAGGACCTACATTAGGGTGGCTAGAGTCTTCCCAGATGCACTGGTAATCACTTCCAACCTTCTATATATGGAGAAATAACTTTTCCCCCTCCCCAAAAACATCAAATCTAGAGACCTAGAAAACTTTGTAGCATAGCAATAAAAGCTACAGGACAATAGAGGAACTAGATTGGTTAAAAGACAACCCATGACACGAACTCAGGACATTATTGCAGATCTTGTAGAAAGGGTGGATCTGGCATTGCTTGAGACCTGGCTGGATGAAATTCTGACTCCATTTTGGAGGCTTTAACTACAACCAGGTACTCAGTGATTCACCGCTCGGGATTGGATTGGGGGGGTTGCAGTCTGTTTCAAGACTGAACTTAACCTCACGAATGTACCAGTTGAAACTGACTCATTCAGTGTACCGTCAGTAGCAGGTGCAGGCTATAGGAAGCCCTCATCTACTGTCCACCTGGAGATGAGAAAGCGATTCCTTCAGGAAGTGGCGGACTTCATCATCGACATGGCATTTAGATTGCCCAGACTGATGGTTCTGGGCGATTTCAAATGCCTGGGTCGATGACGAACTCTGTAGTTTCGACAGCACTTCCTCTAGTTGACGTCATCTCTAGGCCTTACACAGATAGTTACCACTGCTACCATAAACATGGTCACTCCCTTGACCTAGTTTTCTCCTGGGATCGAGGCCTCTGATTTGGGGTGGAACCAGTTGGGTGGTCTGATCACTACACTGTGGGGTTTAGTTTTAGTGCCCCCCTTCATAAGCCTACCCCTGTGGAGATGGTCAGGTATCGTCCTTTATGAGATGTTAGTTCTGGTGGCCTGGTGGTGGTACTTGACCTATCGTCCCTTCCAGTGGTAAACAATGACCCATATGCCCTCGTGGTAGCCTATAATACAGCTATCTCAGTGGCCCTGGATGTCATTGCTCCTGTCCTATTTGCCCTCTCTCCTTAGCCCTCGGTCCCATGGTTTGATGGGACCTTGACGGAGATGCGGCAACCTAGGTCAAAGGTTACAGCGTTAATGACAGAGATCCTCCTTTGATGCAGACCACCTTAGAATGATGGAGTACTATCAAGCCTATCAATCTGCAATCACCCATAAGAAGGCAGATTTCTTGTCCAGGAGATTGCGCTGCTCAGAATCAACCAGCTCAGCTCTTTCATACTGTGGACAGGCTGTACAGCCCAGCCTGTCTTCAGGTCAAAGGGCTTTCTTGCAAAGAGAGTGCGATGAACTTGCTCGATTCTTTGCAACTAAGGTAGCTGACATTAGGGTGGCGCTCCAACCAGCACACTCTAAGGATGTTGCTTTGGATCAGCATGAGGCTGCTGCTCCTCAGTTTTCCTGGAGTGCCTTCAACCGACCAAAATTCATGGATATCATGCGGATTGTCTGGGATGCATGCCCTACATGCTGTATTTTGGATCCAGGACCAACTTCCCTGATTTTGGGTTGTATCGACTCTATTGGTCGGTCCTAGCACAGATAATCTGGTGCTCCTTGGAAACAAGTGAGTTTCTGAGCTCCCTGAAGAGGCAGTGGTAACACCCTCCTAAAGAAAGCTTCTTTGGACCCTAACTGCCATGCAAACTACAGAACAATCTCTAACATTTCCTTTTAGGTAAGGGTGATTGAGAAGATAGTGGCCGTGCAGCTGGAGAACCATTTGACCATCCATGATATCTATGAACCCTCCAGTCCAGTTTTCGAAAAAGGCATAGTACTGAGACAGCTGGTTCAGGTACTCAATTATCTCCTGATAGCTACGGATTGGAAGAACTGTTCCATTCTGGTTCTTCTAGATCTCTCATCAGCCTTTGACACTGTGGACCATGGGGTTCTACTTGGGCATCTGAGGTTCATCTGTGGACTATCCTATGTAGTCCTCAGGTGATTTACATCTTACCTCACTGGAAGAATGCAGGGTGGTTTCTGGGGTTTATTCCTCGGACCCAGTTTCTCTGTCTTCTGGGGTTCCTCAGGGCTCTGTGTTGTCCCTCATATTGTTTGCAGTGTATATGCTGCCCCAGGGAGACATTGTAAGATGGTATGGGCTGAGGTTTCACTGCTATGCTGATGATACCAAGCTCTACCTTTCTTTGCCACGATTAGGATGGAGTGTTCTCAGTCTTTAATAACTGCCTTAATAAATTCCAGGAGTGGATGGATTTGAGGTTGGTTGAAGTTGAACTCGGAAAAGATCGAGGTGTTGGTAGTGGATCAGCGTGCGGATAGGGGCGAGGGGTTGGTTCACCCTCTGGACTTTATCTCGGGGTGTTTCACTCTTGACCTCTGAACAGGTGCATAATCTGGGGTAATATCTGACAAGGGTTGACTCTGCATTCGCAGGTGTCTGCCATCATCAAGTCCTCATTTTAGCATCTGAGGAATATCTCCAGATTAGGCACCTTGTTCCGTCTGGTGATCTTCCACGCTGGTCCATGCCTTTATGTCCGCGGTCTGGACTATTGTAACTTCATTTATCTAGGACTTCCTGGGTTGAAATCCACCACCTGCAGCTGGTGCAGAATGCAGCAGGCTCGGCTTCTGACTGGTACCTCTAGTCCAGCCATATTTTGCCGGTGTTATGCTGGACTGCACTGGCTGCCAGTGCAGTGGTGGATCACCTTTAAAGTTGGTCTTCTGACTTTTAATGCCCTACTTGGACTTGGCCCTGACTACCTGAAAGAGCTACTGGTCCCTTACTGCCCTGGGTGATCGCAGCGCCTCAGCTGGTGAGGGGTTGCTAGAGATCCTAGGTGTCTTTGAAATCTTCTGGGGCCCGTATATTTATGTATGTGGCCCCTACCCTCTGGAATTATCTACCCTGTCAGTTAGGGGAATGTGTGACCATGGAGGGATTTAAAAGGCCCTAAAAACGTATTTGTGGACCCAAGCATTTGGACTCTGACTGTATTTGTTTATTTGGCTAGTTGTTTTTAATATAATATTTGAAATGCTCAGTCTGTTTTATTCTGTAAGGCATCTTGGTGTTTTGAAAGGCCCATAAAAATAAAGTTTTATTACTAATATTTTATTATTTATTATTATTACTTCCCTAGTAATGCCCACTTGAGATCCTGAACACTCTTAGAACGCTATTGCTTCTCAGACACCTAAGTCAGTATTGTTTTCTGTGATAATATGTGGACCAATAGGTGGCGCTTAGGAACCAGAGTGGTAAAGGCAAGCAACATTTGAGGTACAGAAAGTGGAACGCTGTTTTCCCCGTGCAGTAATTGTGAAGTAGTACAGAAAATATTAAAAATAAAGGTAAAGTAGTGCTGTGTCCCACTCACCCACCCGGTTGATAGTGCAGTACTCACACCCCACTGCAGCAATTCACAAGTGGACCAGAAAACATGAACCTAGTGTAGCAATTGCACCACAATGTAAAACATGAGTTCAAAAGACAACTGAATAAGACATGATTGGGAAACTCAACACAAGTGTCGTCCTGGTTTGAAACCTGCCACCTATTGGTCGGCATCCGGAAACAGAACACAAGTGTCGTCATAGTTTGAAGGCACCACCTATTGGTCGGAATAATTAAGCCTTCTGCAAAAACCCACTATGTTGTCCAGTCCTGCAGTTGTGAAGCAACTAATTCCTGCTGTGCTCAGAAGCAACCTCAGAAAACAATTCTCTTTACTCCTCTGTATTGTGTGCCAATGTACCATCTTAGTGCTGTGCAGTGTAAAAGCAATGTAAAATGTGCAAGTTCTAACTCTGTATGGCCATATAAAATTACTGATGAGCGCATAATGCAGAACAGCAAAGAAAATCAACTAAAAAATGTGCAAGTGTTCCTTACAGACATAACTGTTATAGAGAACTTGTCACCAGCTCCATACAGGTATATAAAAACCACTTTGATATGGTGACAGAGTACAGCATGTTCTAATATACTGTTGTCATTTCTGGCTGATAGTTAAGTATGCACGCATACATTTTTCCCAATGCATTACTGAGATACATCAATGTGAGGTATGAACGACGTGAAAAGAATAAAAGTGGCCATTAGAAGTAGTAATTGTTGATGTTTTATCAGTATTGTATCTGTATTTTCCTACATAATCCAAAGTTGGTAGGTGTTATAAATTGGTAGCCACTACATTAATACATGTGGCCTGTACAACATGCACATTCAGAGACATGGAAAGCACAGAAGTGAAGCATGTTTTGTAAATTTAAATGATTGTTTCTGCAAGTGTCTGTCATTTTAAGTAAAACAGCACTTAAAGAATACCTACCTTGCACTTGCCATGTTACAAGCACATTAAGCCCATCGAAGGAGGCTTCTAGGAATTAATGCATAGTTTTGGATGTTATGCACAACTTCCCCCAACCATGCATTAAATCCCTAGTAGAAGCCTCCTTTCGGGCTTGATGCTTACTTAATACCTCCGAATTCCTTCATAGCCTTAGCTCCACAGACTGGACCCCATCACCACGCTACCAGAAAAAATCAGGCCCTTGAATACCTATTAATTGCCTTCCCTGTATCCTTGACCGTCATGTCCCTTTCAAACTGAGGAGAGCCAAAGGCATTAACTCCCCCTGGCTCTCCCAAGAGCTACGGTTCCTAACGAAGACCAGAGACAAGGCATGGCGGTTCTATAAAAGATCTGGTCTCCACACTGATTGGCAGTCCTATTGGCAGTTGAGGAGTACCTGCAAAGTAAAATAAACATATTGAAGCAGAAATACTTGCAATCCCTTCAAGCAAATAATCTAAGTGATCCTAAATGCTTCTGGACCCAGAACAACGGACTCCAGAATGGATGGTGAGCGTAATATACCAGTTACTATGATCTTGAAAGGCACTGAAATATCCTCACCCCCGAGACTGAAGCTGGAATAAATCAGTTCTTCACCAACCTTGATGTATACAAGATAGGTCTCCTGACACCTGCCCCGACTGCAATGCCCCCATTCTGAAATCCTCCACCCCTTTTCATATGAAACTGGCCTCACGCAAGGAAGTCCTAAAGCTCCTTTTGGGACTCAACCCTGATAACCACCCAGGCTTTGACACCTGCCCCCTTGATTTCTTAGGATTGGTGCACCCTCTCTAGCTCTTCCAATCACCCAGCTGATCAATAGATCCTTCCTAACAGGTTCCATTCTGGACAAGTGGAAAATCACTACTGTTGTGCCCGTGCATAAACTGGCCCAACAAACACCATTGAAAATTACAGACCCATATCCATCTTGTGTCCTATCGCAAAAATCCAAGAGAAAATCCTCTACAATCAATTGTACTCCTACCTTGAACAAACTAAAGCCCTCTCAATGCACCAACATGGTTTCAGGAAGTCTCATGGGACCAAGACTGCCCTCCTGAGAGTCACCACAGATATCTTTCATGCCATGGATCAGAAGAAAGCCATGGAGGCTGTTTTCATAGACCTCACAAAGGCTTTGACCTTGTTAACTATCCTCTCCTCATTTCTAAGCACCAATCCCTAGGTCTTGTCTCCAACTCCCTCACCTGGTTCTCCAACTATTTATCCAACGTGTCCAATGTGTCAAATGGGCTGGCACCTTCTCCACCCTATCTCCTATCATGGACAGAGTCCCACAAAGATCTATCCTTGGGCATCTGCTATTCTCAATCTTTATCAATGACTTGTCTCTAAACTGTGGGAGATCATCGATCCAGCTACGCAGATGATGCCATCTTATATTGGCATGGTATAAGTACTCTCCACCATACAATCGGATCTGGAAAATGACTTCCATACTCTGGAAGCCTGGTTCAAAACTAACTTACTGTCATTGAACTTGAAAGACCAAATCCATGCTGTTTTGCCATACCTCCTTTGACCTAACCTCTGCCCCTCAAGTAATTAATACTTCCTCAGGTCTACCTCTTGAAAGGGTGGGATCTTTCAAATATCTGGAGATGACTCTTGATGAACATCTAGCTCTCAACACATACTTAAAAAGTGTTATTAAAACTAATCAAAAGCTCAGCCTACTCTATCGCATTGCCCCCTACCTAACTCCCTATGCCAGGAGGACCATTTCCACCACGACCCTCCTCCCTGACTTATTCTATGCTGCACCCATAATTCACTCAGTCAAGTCCTCTTCCTGACCAAACTCAAACTGGCCTATCACAGGATCACTCATTTTGCTGCTGGTGCTCCTGCTCGGGTCCATCACTGTGATGTACTGAGGTCCTTTGGTTGGCTGTCCTTGAGTTCAAAATGGACTTCCCAGTGTTATGCACTACATAGAAAATAAACTTTGAGGCAGATAAGGACCGCTAGGCCCACCTAGTCTGCCCATTTCCCTACCCACAGGATAGGCCGCAGATCCTAGTTAACCAACAGCCTATTTCTTCCTACCCCACAAGAATTGCCTTATGTCTGTCCCATGCATTCTTGAATTCTCCCACAGTTTTAGACCCCACAACCTCCTCAGGAAGGCTGTTCCATGCATCCACTACCCTCTCTGTGAAATAATACTTCCTCACATTGCCCCTGAACCGCCCTCCTTCTATCTTTAAATTGTGTCCCCTTGTTCTTGCAAGTCTCTTTTCTGAAAGATGCTACCCTCTTGGACTTTGTTGATTCCACTGAGGTACTTAAAAGTTTCTATCATGTCCCCCCCTTCTTTCCTCAAGGGTATACATATTAAGCTCCTTTAGTCTCTCCTCACTACGGCTTCTCTTGCAGACCCTGCACCATTTTAGCTGCCCTCCTCTGGACTGCCTCTATCCTGTCTATGTCCTTGCGGAGATGGGGTCTCCAGAACTGGACACAGTACTCCAGATAGGGTCTCACCAACTGTCTGTACAGAGGATAACAACTTCCTGTTTCTGCCGATGATGCCTCTCCCTATACATCCCAGTATACCCCAGCCCTCCCTACTGCCTTCCCACAGTGCTTGCTAACCTTAAGTCATCTGATATGATTACCCCCAGGTCCCTTTCCTTTTTGTTGTTGTTACAACCTCCCCACCCATTGTATTCTTCCCTGGGTTCTTGTTTCCCAGGTGCATTATTTTGCACTTCTTTGCATTGAATCCTAGCTGCCATACTTCTGACCATTCCTCCAACCTTGCCAAGTCCCTTTTCATCCTTCCATGCCTCCTTGTGTATCAACCCTGTTGCAGATCTTTGTGTCATCTGCAAAAGGCATACTTCTCCTTCCAGTCCCTCTGCAATGTCACTGATGAAGACATTAAAAGGACTGGACCCAATACTGAACCCTCGCGGTACCCACTAGTAACCCCCTTTCTTCAGAGTGGACTCCATTTACAATTACCTTCTGTGTCCTGTTGTCCAGCCAATGTTTTACCCAGGCTACCACCCTGGGTCCCACTCCCAGGCTGGTTAATTTGACTATTAATCTTTTGTGTGGGACTGTGTCAAATGCCTTGCTAAAGTCTAGGTAGGCCATGTCCACAGCCCTTCCTGGTCTACTACTTTGGTCACCCAGTCAAAGAAATCTATTAGATTTGTCTGACATGACCTTCCCGCTGTGAACCCATGCTGCCTTGGGTCCTGTGCTCCACTGGCCTCTAGGTACTCAACCATTCTTTCCTTCAGAGTGACTCCATCACTTTCCCTACCACAGAGGTCAGACTGACAGGTCTGTAGTTTCCTGCCTCTGTCTTGCTCCCACTTTTGTGAAGGGAATCACATCCGCCTTCCTCCAGTCCTCGGGTACCACCCATCCTCCCATGATTTATTAAAAGAGTAGCCAGTGGTTTCACTAGTTCCTCCCTTAATTCTTTTAGAATTCTGGGGTGAATTCCATCAGGACCCATTGCTTTGTCCACCTTCAGTTTTAGGAGTTCTTGCAAAACCCTTTCTTCTGTGAAAGGACTGGGATCGACCCCCTATCAAGAGTGCTTCTGTTAATTAGATTAGGCACTTCCCCTCCTTTTGTGAATACTGAGCAGAAATATTCGTTCAGTATTCCTGCTTTTCACTGCCCCCTCTGCCCACCCACCGCTTCATTCTATTCAGCCTCACTATCCCTCCTTTTGTCTTTCTCGCTCACTGATGTACCTATAAAGGTTTTATCCCCTTCTTAACTGAGTTGGCTATCTTTTCCTCAGTTTGGGCCTTTGCTATTCTGACTTCCCTCCCTGCTTCCTTCTGCCTTAACTGGTACAGCTCTCTGTTCTGCTCCTTCTGTGTTTCCTTATACTTCCGGATACCATCTTTTCTTCCTGACTTTCACAGCCACCTCTTTGAGAACCATAGTGGCTTTTCGTCTTTGATTTATTTGCTTCACACAAGGCTTGTTGCCTCTGTGATGGCAGTTTGATAATTCCCCATTGTTGCTCCACACCTCCTTCTAGCCTGTTTGCTAGTGCTTTTATGAGGCACTCTCCCATCTTGCCAAAGTCAGCCCTCCTGAGAGTCCAGTACCCTCACTTTGTGTATGGCTTGACTCTAGCTGAGTTTAACATGAACCACACTGTTTGATGATCACTTGTCCCCAGATGGCAACCCACTTCTAGATCTGAGATCCTCTCACTGCCCCCGTTTGAAGTACGAGGTCTAAGATTGCTCCCTCACGAGTGGGTTCTGAAACTAGCTGTCTAATGCCTGCCACCTGTAGGGCATCAAGAATGGCCCTGCTCTTGGATGTGGCTGCAGCAAATGTGCTCCAGTTAACATCTGGCATATTCAGGTCTCCCATCAACAGTATCTCCCTTTCTCTGCCATTCTAAGAATGCCTTCTATCATATCCTTGTCTATTTCTTCCCCTGACATGGGGTCTGTACACAACCCGTGCAGATTGTGGTGCCCTTTCCAGTCTCCAAGGTGACCCACAGTGCCTCCTCTCCTCCCTGTTTACTCTTTTGTTCAGTTGCTTCTATCCTTCCTTTACATAGAGAGCTGCTACTCCCCTCTTCTCCCTGCCTGTCTCTCCTGTAGGTTATGTACCCTGGTATGTAACATCCCAGTCATGGTTCTCTGTGTACCATGTTTCTGTGACTGCTATGATATCCAGGCATCCCTCTTCCATTAAGGCCATCAGCTCAGGAGCTTGTTGCCCAGACTACAGGCATTGGTACTCATTACCCTCCATTTCCTGATGGCCTTACTCCCTTTTGCCCCATCCCTGTCCTTCTTGCCTTTGTCACTTTCTCCATTTACCCTGCCTTCTCCCTATCGACACCTCTATGTTGGTGTTTGCTGCACTTACTACTGTGATTATTTGGGGCTAGGATTCTCCTGCTCCTTTCCAGTGCCTCCCCCTTGGCTAGTTTAAAACTTGCCAATGAAGCATTTAAACCTATCACCTAGGATCCTGGTTCCTCTTCCCGGACAGATGCAGCCCATCATGCCAGTATAGGCTTGCATCACTCCAGGTGGACCCCAGACCCCAATGAAGCCAAGTCCCTGAGCTCCACACCAGTTTTCAACCACTGATTGAATCCCATGAGTGCGGAACACCTAGCCTCTCCTATGCCATAGATGGGTAGCACCTCCGAGGAAGGTTACCGTGCGTGCTACTTGACTAAGGCCCCTCCCCAATTCCACAAACTCTTCCTGCACTTCTCTAATCCCTTTCTTAGCCAGGTCATTTGTCCCTAGGTGGACAATGACATCCAGCTCCCTCCCCTGTGCAGCTGCTCTGGTAATCCTGAGGATTCGCTCCCTGTCCCTCCAAGCCATGGCGCCTGGCAGGCAACTGACCTCCCTCTCCCCTTCCTCCCCCAGTTCTACCTTCCTAACAATGGAGTCCCCACCAGTTGTTTCCTTCCCTGCAGGGTCCCCTGCCACCCTCCTGTGGGTCTCCTTTGTGGAGGTTCCCAGAATCCTCCTTGGTCTCCACTGTGGGTGCCTCCATAGAGAACCACACTTTGCCAGAATGGCATAGGAATTGTGGAGCGGTACTACTGGAGGATGCACCTCTGTTCCACCACCCTCACCCTCCTGAGCCCACTGTGGTCCAACCGCTCTCTTCTTGGAACCTCTGAGATGGCAGTGGCAATGGTGGTCCCTGGATGGAAGAGGAGGTCCCACAAATCCTGGCCAACTCAGCCTGGAGATGAGCAACCTCCTCCCTCAGCCCAGAGGTGCCTGCAGATGGGACAACACCGCATCCTCCAGAACATCTCCTGGAAGACTGCTGCTCCACAGCCACTGCACTGCACCACTCAAACATGTCTTATTTCTGGCCCCTTAACTGTTTGCAATCCTTACTCTTTCCTCTGTTTTTTTCTCTCTCTCTTACTTTCTGCCTGTGTGCCCTTTAAGCTCCTGATTGTCCTGTTCTGAGACAAGAATATCCTATATTTCTCAGTAGACCCTTACTTGCTCAGAGGCAGACCTCCAGCAACTAGAGGGCCGGAGGCTACTCTTGCCCTTCTAGGATGGTGGGTCCTTGGTGGTTCAGTGATCACTCACTTCCTGCCCCTAAACAGGAAGTTCTGTTGTCAGTCAAATCCTGTGCCTATAAAATAGAACTAGCTTTGGGTGGGGGTGGAGGGAGGGAAAGAGGGCAATATAGTTCCAGCAGAGATGTTCAGTCACACAGCAGTCCTTTCTCCTGGTGTCTTCTGCCAAGCTATTAGCTGAAACTTTCTAAGGCAGTCTTTAAATGTAGCTTCCTTCTAGCTAAGCCACTCCCCTACTTACCAGATCTTTCTACAAGTAATTTAAACCTCACAACAGTTAAGTCCTTTCAGTCACCTGAGATTTACACCTAGATAACTCTTTAGATACCCATTCAGTTCAGTTAACCCAAACACACACTTTTTTTGTATGTTAGTGTTTTTACCCTAAATTAAAGGTCCAAATACAAAGTTCTTCTACTTTAGTTCCAGAAGAAGTTCAGTCACACAGCAGTCCTTTCTCCTGGTGTCTTCTGCCAAACTACCTTTAAACTTACTCACCTTCCTTCCCCACTCATCCTCTCCAGCATCTCGCACTGAAGACTTTCCCCAGGACCCTCCGACATTCCACCTCCCCTATTAAACCTTCCCAAAGCCTGCCTTGCTATAGGCAGGCAGTCCTTATGTTCACTGCACCTCAAAATGGAACTCCCTTCCACGCACTTTACTCTCATGTACATTCCTTCCTCTGTTTAAGAGATGTTTCAAAGAACTCTTCTTCACACCTCAATCTGTAGCAGCTCTTGCTCTTAATCTCCCTCCTCACTTTTCCTTATTACCTCTCCTCCACCTCCTGCTCTCTGTGTTTGTCCTTGTTCTCCCTCCTCCCCACTATGTTCCTCTCTTCCCCTTACCCCATTCCCTCACCTGTCCTCTCCTCTCTCTAAATTCTCTTATATTTTTTAAATATGTAATATTTTGAATTATGTAGTGTAGCTCTTAATTGGACTGGAATCACATATTCCGAACTATGGTTTCAGAAACATCCAATGACCTCAGAGGCAAACAAAATTACGGATTAATGAGCAAGACCTATACAGGACATGCTTTGGTATCCTTAGCCGGCATCAGAGACTAGGACGTTCAGCTCAGCAAACCATTGGGATACTTTTTGTGCATATATTGTATCTAACCTCAGATTGTACTAGTTTTTTTTTTCCAAATATTTACTACTTCATATATTCATTGTAGTTTGTAACATCTTGTGAAATTCTTTATTCCACGGATAGCCCCTGAAAAAGGGACAAATCTGTCACAGTGGGCCTACCCTGTTATCAAAATTCAAAATAAAATAAAAATAAAATAAAAAGTGGCATTGTACATTCCCCAAAATAAAACTTGATACTGTTAACAGGTCCAAAGCCCCTCATTATATAGAAACATTGAATTTGACGGCAGATAAGGACTGCTTGGCCCACCCAGTCTGCCCATTTCCTTACCTACAGGATAAGCTGCAGATCCTAGTTAACCAGCAGCCTACTTCTTCCTACCCCAATCCCCTAGAATGGCCTTATGACTGTCCCATGCATGCTTGAATTTCACCACTGATTTTGACTCCACAACCTCCTCTGGAAGGCCATTCCATGCATCCACAACCCTCTCTGTGAAAAAATACTTCCTTAAATTACCTCTGAGCCACCCCTCTATCTTCAAATTGTGCCTCTTGTTCTTGTACACTCTTTTTTGAAAGATGCTACCCTCTTGGACTTTCAGAATATGTAGAAGAAATGATGATTTAAAGTCAGCCCTGTCTACCCTTTCTCTACATGGAATACAAGTGCCCTAGCTTTAGGTACCTTAGCCTTTGATACTGTTATCCATGGACCAGCACCCTGACTGTACCCCCATCTCATGGACAGCAACTCATATGTAGGTATATGTGTACTAACCTTAGGGCACAGGCACTTATCGTATAAGCATAAGTGTCGGGATCTGAGTTCTGTTGTACTACTTTCTAATGCATATTATGCTTCACTACACTTTTATAATGTATTCTGCCACTGGAAGATGTTATCCATTATATTTTATTGTATAATCATAAGTTGGGCAACAGTGCCATCTTTAGTGTGCGCACAAATGTAACTCCAAGTGACCTTGGAAGCATCACAGAACTTATTGTTCAGTTATCTTCTGCAAGCTAAGCAACTTTTATGTTAGTTAGGATGGTTACTCAGGCCACCTGTTTCTGCAAATTATACACTTTATATGTATTTTCTTTATAGTTACCATAGTGATTATCAGGGTATAAGACCCCTTGCAGCACATAGTTTTGCTGATGCTAGAGACTGTGCCTGTGTAGGTATAGAAGCTGGATACTCTCCAGTGATTACACGCTGGTTATAAGCCTGTAATATTATTATTTGCCAGTAATAAATTACATTTATTATCTGACACCACTTGTCTGTCATCTCTTCCTTTGTGCAGTTCCAACAAGAACCTGAGAAAGGTAATTTTATTACCCAGTTACAATACTGAGGAATACAGGGTCTCTCTTCCACCACTGCCTAAGTCATTATAACTGGTGCTCACAGTGAGGATCCTTACTCAGGTGTGGCGGATGGGCAGGTGTGTTTATTATTATTCTTAGACCTTTTAATAGGAGGATTAAACAGTTGAGGGTTTCAAGACAGCATGAGACAGACACAAGGCAGTCATTAGGACATAAGACCTCAAGGGAGGTAGGAACCTTGCAGACTAGATGGATCAAAGGTCCCCATCTGCTGTCACATTCTATGTTTCTATATTGTTATGTTTAAAGTTCATGAGTCCATCAGCTTTTCAAGTGTTAATTGCTGCTAATATAATTGTTGAGGTGATGTATTTAAAGAGCTCACCTTGCTGATTACTTTGGAATGGACATTGATTGCAATGGGCACTTGCAATTAAGAATCTGAAGTACAATTTAGGTAGAAGTACAGTAGAATGAATCGTAAAACATCTAGGAAGGCAACTGATGAATGCTTAATGAACAAGCAGTCTCATTTTCCAGTCCCTTTAGATTGCAGCTTCCCTGCTCTTAAACAGTCTCCTAGCATCACAACCACCACCATGTGGCAGCAACATGCTTGTGGACTGGAAGCAGTACTGAGCTATGCATGCAGCAAGCTCACATCCTGCAGCTCCACACCCTTACTACCTGCACTGATGTCACGGAGCACACTCAGCAGCTGGGGGTATTTAAAGTGCTGCTGAGGATAACACACTGTGAACTCTCCAACTACTACTACTATGGTACACAACATGCAGAGTAAACTCTTATAGTCCTCTGGTATATACTTTAGTAACTCTTCAGCACTCCAGCCTGGGGATGGGGAAGAGAATAGGTCTGGCCCACCATACTGGTGGAGCAGAGATGGTTGTTGCTTCCATGGGAGATGGAAGTCTGGCTGTCAGTCCCAGATCTGCATGGATGGCTAGTTCCACTGTGGGAGAAATGGGTGGCATAGCACTGAGTGGCTCTGCCATCAGTATACTGTACAGTCAGGAAATAGGAGTATGAAGTGTGCAATCAAGATCGATGGTCCATGGGTGCAGTCTAGGGCAGGTGGCCAAAGTATCAGTAGACAAAGGAGACTGCACTGCTGAAACATCTCAGGCAAGTGTCTTTAAGCATGAATTTATTGGAGCTTACAAAACAGCATCTACATTGTTAGCGCCCAATAAATTTGTGTTAAAGACACCTTTGCCTGAGGTGTTTCGTGTGTAGCCTCTCTTTGTATAGCTTTGTAGTCAACTTGCTCTTCACACTACAGCATTCAGTAATGCATGGCAGCAGTATAGCATGCTTGCTGAGTGGGCTATGTAACATTTAAATTCTGCTAGCAAAGCTTCAGCAGAATAACTGAGACTGCATCAACAATAGTTAACAAGTGTTCTCTCAAAATTCTGTGAAATATTACCAATAAGTAAACCACTGGATTTTAAATAAAATCAATGCAAACTGCAGGATTTGTTCTATTTTTTCAATGTAATCTTCAGAATTATGTTCTGTGGATGTGAGTAGTTTGGTAATGCAAATGAATTTAACAATTTTAGAGCAACATCTATATAAGCCATGGAATTTATGTGAACTATTGACTTTTTCCACTAGTGAACTGGATTTCTAAGGAAAAGTTTGCTTTCCCATAAGAAAAGCTGAAATTCCTTGGAATGTCACAGATTCCACAGAAGGCTGTATTGTCTTGAAATAAGACATACTGTACTCCAAGTTGGTTCTGAAGCATTGTATGTGGCTGATTGCTTTCAACTGCATAGTGCTTGGGTTATTCCACAACAACCCATACACCCTGAGTGTGTTATAGCACTTACATAATAGGTTTTGAAAGAAAAAGAAATAAACAAAAGTTCTTAAAGATGAAGGCAAAAGTGTACTGATACACTCAGGAAAACATTCTGACATCTTGGAGTATGTTCTGAGACTCTAGGCCATTCACATGAAATGCTATATTATCAACAATTTTCCTTTACAGTAAAGTTGATAATTCTAAGTAGTAGTTTCTCAATCCAAAGAAACTGCTGAGTACTGTATATTGAGTAGTTAGTTTTACTTTTAGGGTACAGATTTAACTCGATAATGTGGCTTGGTTGTTGGAAACAGAATGAAACTGTGGGTTGTTAATATAGAAACACACACCTTTGTTAGCACCAACCACCAGTCAGAGAACAAGGTTTCCCAATCCATCTGTACATTTTTTAATATGCTTCTTAAACACTCCTTTACTAAATGCAATGTTGATCCTCTGTTCCTTTTGTTCCTTTTAACTTCCAAATCTATTTATATGGTGCCATACTTTTTGTTAACTTTTAGAGTTCAAGTGATGTCCCTGGTGTCCTATTGCATCAAGGATCTAAGTTTTTGTATGTTAGTTCATCTTAGTCATAAGAAAAGAGATGCTAAACTATGGATGTTCAGAACAGCTGAGAATGCTGATGAAACCATGTGGCAGCATTATTCTATGATCACACATACCCCCACAATGCATACATTTCCCCATAGTGCACACATTCCCCCATATTACACATTCCTAACAATGCCACACATACTCTATAATGCTACATTTACCCCATAATGCACATTCCCCATAACACACATTCCCCATAATGCAAGCATAGGCCCTGCCTCAGAGCTTTTGTGCTGAGGTTGTCTGTCTTTTAGCTTGCTTTATTATATAAGCAATGAGACACGATGGGATGTGCATCACAGTGTAGAAGTAGACATGAGTCGTCGCCCCTAGGAGTGCGGTTATCACAATCAGACACAACCCTGGAGTGTCTTATTACACTTATAAATGTCCCTTTATTTTTAGAAGCATTTTTTATTTTTAAATAAGTAAAATGTAAGTGAATCTGTGCTTTTAACATAAAATAGTTCTTCCGCTATTGGTGCTAGATTAAAGTAGTGTTATAGAGGTGTGCCTCCTGCCCATAGCGTCACATTCCCTGCCAGCACAACAATTCACAAATGCTGTTTTCTCATTCTGAGTATGACACATAGCCCCTTATTTTATTTTGTTCTCCTCACTCTGTAGACAAAACTAAAGGAAGCCATAACAGAGGCTTCTCAGTTACCCAGTGCTGCAAGCATGAGCGTGGTTCAAAACTGCCACACTCACTGACAGCATCATGAACTGCTCACTCTGTCCTAAAGATGAACAGCAGGGTGAGTCATTTACCACCTTTTCTCTTTTTATATAATATTATTGCTTACTTTCTTCATTCTGTTTCTTTTCCTCTGTGTTTCCCACATTCAAGAAATGGAATGTTTATCATGGAATGTTTACCATGGAATACAGGGATTCAAAATTCTGCTCAGTTCTACTAGCAGAATGTTCCTCTACTAACATACTGTACACACAGACAACAAAGGCCCATTTTAGAGCCAGAGATTCAATTATCTCACTTGTCAGGGAAAGCAGAAGAGATTTCCTGATGAGCAGGTAAAGATAGAATAGGGTATTTTTCACTGTTAGCAAACAAACAGTTGTAATGAAAACTATAAACAATACTTTATGTTTTTAATTTGTTTATTGTGTAAGGATAGTGTGACAATCTGGTAAACAACATTTAATTAATTTGTTTTATATTATATTTAAGATAATTTTAATTTAGGGCCCAGTTGAAGGTTTCTACAGTGTAAAGGTAGTAGCCATGTTTGTGGTGGAAGATCAGTTCTGGTTGTAGGGAGACTGATGGAAGATAGTTCTGGTAGTAGGAGGACTGATCTGCTCATTGTGTAATGTGGTTAGGACAAGGATGACTGTGGGTATCAGAGAATTAATGTATGGTCAGCTGATCGGTCTTGGCCAATGAGATGTCTAGATTTTTCTTGCCATTTTATAATGCATGATGCTCACTGCTAAGTATTTCAAATCTTAAAAAGAAAAAATCACTAACAGACTCCAAATGTAAAATCGGCATCTTACAAGATGGGAAAAAATGGTGCTATAAAATGGAATAAAAAGATATAGGTATGCCACTTTCAATGCAACATGATTCATAGAAACATAGAAACCTAGACTTTGACGGCAGATAAGGACTGCTTGGCCTACCTAGTCTGGCCATTTCCTACCTCATGGATAAGCTGCAGATCCTAGTCAGCCAGCAGCCTTCTTCCTCCTTACCCCCCACTATAATTGCCTTATGTCAATCCCATTCATTCTTGAATTCCCCACTGTTTTTGACCCCACACCTCTCAGGAAAGCAGTTCCATGCATCCACCACCCTCTCTCTGAAAAATACTTCCTCACGTTGCTCCTGAGCTGTCCCCACCTCTATCTTCAAATGGTGCCCCTTGTTCTTGTGCATCTCTTTTCTGAAATATACTACCTCTTGGACTTTGTTGATTCCTTTGAGGTACTTGAAGGTTTCTATCATGTCCCCTCACCCTCCTTTCCGCAATGGTATACATAATAAGCTCTTTTAGTCTCTTTGTATGGCTTCTGTTGCAGACTCTGCACCATTTTGGTTGCTTTCCTCTGGACTGCCTCCATCCTGTCTATGTCCTTGTGGAGATGGGGTCTCCAGAACTGCATGCAGTATTCCAGATGGAGTCTCACCAACTGTCTGTACAAAGGGATGACAATTTCTGCTTTCTATTGGTGATGCCTCCCTATGTATCCCAGAATCACCTCAGCCCTCCTACTGCCTTCACATTGCTTGCCCACCTTAAGGTCATAATCACTGCTTCAAATGGGTAAGACTTGTTGCTTTAATTAGTTACTTTCCTTTTACATACAGAGAAACCTACCCTTACAACTTGGAAGGCATATATATATATATAGTATACACCCAGAATCTAAATACATTTCAAATATAGTCAAGCCAAGTAGTCAAACACTCAAATAGTATTCAAAATGCTTTGTAGTACAAATAAGATACTCTGATTTTACCACAAAGAATTTGTCAGCATAAAAGGCTCGTGAGCCCACCCAGTCTGCTCAGGTGGTCCCTGCCTAATCTGTCTCTGCAAACCCTAACTGATGTCTGATGACCCTTCCTCCCACTGCCTATTTTTCTAATATACAGTACCCCATGTCTATCCTGTGCATGCTTGAAGCCTCCCCACTGTTTTAGCCTCCACCACTTCCACTGCCGATCTGTTCCAGGCATCTACCACTCTTTCATAAAAGTAGTGCTTCCTCACATCCTTCTTAAACTTCCCCTCTTCCAGCTGCATCACATGCCCTTGGTTCTAGTGCCCTTTCTCCTTTGAATGTGACTCCCTCTCAGCCCCATGTTCACCACTGTGAGGTACTAGTAGATCTCTATCATACCCTATTTCACTGTCCTGTCTTTCAGGGGGCACATGCTCAGCCTCTCCTTGTGAGGCTTCTTGTGCAACCCTGCACCATTTTAGTTGCCCTTCTCTGGACTGCCTCCAACCTGTCTGTCCTTTACAAGGTGTGGTTTCCAAACCTAGACACAGTAATCCAGGTGAGGTCTCACCAGCAAGCAATACATTGGCATGATGACCTTCCTCCTACTACTGGAGAGGATACCCTTCCCTATGCACCACAGCATCACACTAACCCTATTCATTGCTTTGTCACACTGCCCTGCCACTTTGAGGTCATCAGTTATGATAACTCAAGGTCCCTTTCCTGCTTAGTGACTGTCAGTGCCTCCCTCCCAACCCGTGCCACCCTATACTCCACTCCTGGGTTCCTATACCTTAACTGCATGATTTTGAACTTTCTGGCATTGATCCCCAACTGCCATGCTCTTTAACAGTCCTCAAGTTTCCCAAGATCCCTACATATTCTCTCCACCCCTCCTGAGTGTCAACCATATTGCAGATTTTCATAACATCTTCAAAAGTCATACCTTCCTTCCAGTTTTTCTGCAATGTCACTTATGAATACTGTGCCTTGTGTACCCTGCTGGTGATGGTTCATCATCCAAGTGAGTGCAATTAAAAACATCCTTTAGTTCTTATGAATTAAACTCCAACAGGAGCACTTTGGGACTTAAAGGAAAACTATGTTAATATGAAACACCTCTCTGCAAAGGTTACTCTGCAATTGACTTGTTTTCTTTAGTGTAACTAGGTCTTTGATTGGTGGAAGAGGACCAAGCCCCAAAGGCCCTCGCTCAGAGTAGTAGCTACATGTTTGCTATGCCCTTGGCAAGTAAGCGTAAAACAAAGTTTTACCACCTAATTACTGGGTTAAATGCAAATATAAAATGGGCAAGGAAATCCTGTGTCCTGATTGGATGAGATTTAGTTCAAGCCATGGGTAAGATACACTTTTTAAATATATTTAAGATATCTTAAAAAAGTGTTCTACACTAAGTCAGTATGCAACTGTTGGAATAATTCCCACCATTTCTGTGCAAATTTGTCTCATTCAATGTAATTTTGTTTGTCTACTTACTGATTCATTTTTATGTTGGCTTGCCGCGCTTGCTGTGCAGTATCAACATATTGGAAGTGGAGATTTGAGGCGCAGCTGCTGTTGGGCAAATGCAGGGCACACATCAGTGGGTCGTCCCTCATTCCCCAATAAAGCCAGCATGCTGGCGCTGACACCAACATTATGGAAAGTGGACAAAACTTGTAAACAAAGTGCCGCTGCAATCAGAGACAAGCTGTCGTGCAGCGGCATAAAAGGCCTCCCATACGTGCCTCTCCTAGTCAAACATTTCAATAAGCGCGCGAAGCGCGCGATGGCGGTGAAGCTCATGCCCCGCCTAGGTGACAAGCTGACGGGGAGCCCACTCGTCGGCATCACCCCCCAACTGTTGAATGCTGAGGTGCCCAATCCCTGGCTCGCACTCCCCGACTTTGTTTGCTGGTGGGGGTGCCCAAATCAGCGGCATTACCCCCGTGTTGTGTGCCAGGCAGGTTGCCAATCCCGTCGCTACTAACCCCCAAACCATTTAGGTGGCACATTGGGAGCCCACCCCAGCATGCCAAACTGTCCTCACATATGTTTCTGTACCTAGAATACGAAACGTCCCTCGAGTCTAGGGTCCGCCCCCCAACCCGCACCCACCCACTACGCACCCTGCCTCCCCTCATTCCCTCACCCCATACTTACCCTCCGAGTCCAGTGCGATGATCTTCAGTGGACCGGGAACATCGCCCAATTCTTCAAAGCCACGACCGCGAACTGAGGAAATGCCGGTAAGCTGTATAATGGAGTGAATAGGGTTTTTCAACTTTGTTGCATATCTCAGGCATTTCTTGGACTTTTGCACCAAATTTTCAACATGGGTTTTGGGGCCCCTCCTCATGAATTCTGTCACTGTCATGGCGTTTATCGCCTTGAAAGGTGATTCATGATCACTACTGGCGAAATCACCTTTAAGAACCGATAATGAAAATGACAGTGGTAGTATTCATAAAGGTGCCCTCTTAAAGCCTAGGATTCCAAATTTGGTGGAAAAAATCCAGCAAATGCCTGTTTTCTGGCGTCGTTGCGCGGTTACTATGCGGGCTCGTAACTTCGACATTCACAATATTTTACTGCCGATTTTCAGCATTGTCATTTTTGTACACCTCCTTGTGAACAGTACAAAGCTGTCATTTTCCACATCCTCCCGAAATGTGTTTCGCACTTCCAGCACACAATAGCACAGTGGCTGTGAAATCAGTGTTTGGGCCAGATTATGAAAATGATAGTGACAGTTCATGAGCAGAGGACCTAAAATGCCTACGTTGAAAATTTGGTGATGATACTCCATAAAATAACTGTGTTACAAGCATGCATTGGCAGATTGCACGCATGCTCATACTGTCGTCGCATTTGTGATATTTTCAGTCTGGATTTTCACCATTGCCATTTTTCCACACCTCTTGATGAACAGTACAGCCGTCATTTGACATATTGTGCCCAAAATGTGTTTTCGAGACTTCTGGCGAGAAGGCGTGGTCGCCAGCAAATCACTTCGGGACACTTTGAGGAAATAACAGTAACACTGTACATGAGCAGAGGTGCTAAAATGCCTATGTTGAAAATTTGCGCCGAACGCCCATAAAATGGCAGTGTTGCAAGCGCAGCATTGCATATTTCCCACGCACCTAGTAGCTTCCAAATTTGGTATATTTACATGCCACATTTTCAACACTGGCATTTTTTCCACCTCCTTATGAACTGTGCAGCTGTCATTTGTCAATCCTGCCCGACATGTTTTCCGCACTGCACTACCAATACCCAAAGGACACCCTAATGCTTGTCACTTCTCTGCAGGGTGGGGTGGGTTGGCATCAGTTCAATACTTCACTGCCATTGCTATGATGCATCTGTCTAACTCCTGCACTACCAATGCCAATGCCAGCAAGCCAACATTCGGCATTGACAAATGCTTGTTTTATGTAATTGCACTGTTTTTCATATTTTTGCTTTTATATATAATGCAATTTTGTAAAATTGTACAACTATTGCATGTCTATGACCCTCACCAGTCAAGCCTGTAAAGGGACATGTGGCCAGTGCTTTCTTACCAGGTCATCAAAAGTTAAATAAATAAATAAGAGAGTACCACCAATGGCTAGAAACAAGTCCCTGCCAACCAGGACAACTCACAGAATTCAAAAGCCACTTAGCTTCCTAATTTCGATCGAAACATGGCTGCAACTTTTACTCATATACAGAAACTTCAACTAGGCCCTAAAATGAAAGTCTATTGAATCAAATAAAGTAGGTAAATAGTTTAATGTTATTTTCACTCAAGAGACCCTCCTTTCATACATACACAAACTTTTGAAAAAATCAAGTACTATACAGAGTTTTGATTGCTGGTGTTTTTGATGATGATGAACACTCCCTCCTATCCCTACCAGTTTGCCAGAGAACTCCCTGTTCCTTACCTGGCAACAGAGGAAATTGAGGTTCTGGTTGCACTTGAGGACTGTCTGTGTCTGTGCCAGTGGAACTCTGAAGAATTTTAATTCATGTATTCCATGTTACCATTCCGTATGTGTGTTTGTGTGTGTGGGGAGGGCATTCTACTACTAGATTATTTAGCAACATTTTATCATATTTTTGAAAACTTTTAGATTGTTTTCTAACAGTTCCCTATGGGCCCATTTATATAAGCAATAAGACACTCTGGGAATGTTGGTGGTACTCGGTTCCCCAAGCTCAGGGGTCTGAAGGCCACTCGGCTTTGCCGCGCATGACTCACTCGCTCTCTGACTTTGGGTTAATCCTAGCACCACCAACTCCCTATCATGCCTTATTGCTTAACTACTATTACAATAACAAATACCACTGCCTGCCACCATCTCATGGGTAAACAGTGCCCTTCTCCACCCACTTGATGCACGACACGCTTACTGATCAATGGAAGACCTAACTGCAAATGTGTATATACAGTGAGAAGGGAAGCAGACTGTACACCACACAAAGTGATGATGGGCAACATTATCTCTGTAAAATGATAGCTACAATCATTAATTTACATGAAACAGTCATCAGGGAACATTGTTTTACAACAAATGGATGTAATTAGTAGGGTAGCCTTTAAAGGGGAGTTTATTTTTCTTTCAGTTTATGTAGACTTCATTGAACAATTTTTTCTCTGTATCTGTAAGGTCACTGTAACAGATTTTGTCACATTATGGTTTTATTGCAATAGTAAATCTTCCATTAAAGTGTTTTTTAAAAGATTAAATGATATTATGACTCCCAGCTGTAAAACTGTATGGAAGCATCGGCCCACACAAAGCGAGATGTTGCATCTCAGCAGGCTACCTGGGTAAATAAAGTGTAAGAGAAGAAATGATTACAGAATGTAAACCACCTGTTATTTTCTAGGTTGCATTACAGACCATCACATGGATTTAAACTGAATGATAATTTAAAGCACTGTTTAAGGCATCCTACTGTGAAACATTACTGGATGAAGATGAAGTAATGCTCCATGCCATCCTTGACTAACAGTTTTATTTTGATCAGCCCTCATTAATGTTCCACAGGTTTTCTATAAATCGATTACCATAGCCTTACATTTGAGATCATGATAACCTAAAACAAGGGTGAAGATGTATTTTCAAGGAGCCAAGAACTGAAGTTTCAACACACTGTACATCATTTGCTCCTTAAAACTACAGTCTCTTTGAAATGAAAGAGATACACCTGCATTTGAGAACAGCTTTTCTATAGTGAACGGTACTTATATTAAACAAAGGGTTTATCATACTGAATTGTTTTGTGTTTCTTTTTTCTATGCTCAAGGAAGATTCCAAAACTGTAGTGTTTGATTTTCAAACTTAGGCAAAAGCAGTGCAGTGTCACTATACATTATATACTAGAGCCACTCTGCATTAGCCTTTCACAACACAGTTGAGAAAGGGAATCTATTAGACAGTACAGGTTTCTCATCCAGCAAGAGTACATGGTTCACTAATCTTTGAAACAGGAACATACAGAATAGTGTACTGGCAACCATACACAACAAGTCTGTGTTTCCAGCAAGGGGTTGAGAAGCTTGAGATAAACTGATTGATTGATTGATTGATCGATGATTCATTGATTGCTGTATTTCAAAAGTGTTTCAGGAAAGTCATGCTGAGCTGCTATCAGCTCATTTCAGATGCATCCTGGGGGTGGGAATAGAGGACAAGAGAACATATGCAAAGTACAATGTATAAAAATGCAATAGATTAGAAATAATAAATAAAATAACACTTAAAGAATAAATTGTCAAACAGTAAAATTGCCATAAGTTGTGGAGTGGCAAAAGGGCATTAAATAGTAAGCAGGAACAAAAAAAACAGGAGAAATGACTGAAACTGGGGAAAGGGTAAATTGTTTAACTAGGAAAGGCATATTAAGCCAGCAATTGTTTCAAAGTGTGACCTGGGGCACATGGAAATTAAGTGAGTTGCTCAGGATCTCACAACATACAAGTGGGGCTGATGGGAAAACCCAGGTCCAGGTTTGCAGCTCAGTGCCTTTAACCACTACACTACACTGCCTCCTATGGGAGGCACAGCTGGTGTCAGTGTTGGTGGAAGGCAGGTGAAAAGAATCCACCCAATATCTGGAAGCAACTGCAGGACTGAATAGAGAACTCAGAGGAGAGATTTTAGAGCAGGAAAGAAAGGAGGCAGTATAGGCGCAATGGTTTAAGGCAGATATAGCGCAATGGTTTAATCAGTGTCAGTGGCTCAGCAGGCACTCTCGCCTCTGGGGTGGGAAATCAGAGGGTTGTCAGAGGGCTGTGGGTTCAATTCCCATGCCTGACATTAGGGCTAATATCCCAATATTGACACTGTAGTGCAGCATGAGGGGTGCTGCAGTTCTGAGGTGCCGCTTTCGAATGAGATGTTAAACCGATTTCCCATCTGCCTGTTTTGGCAGTAGTTCAGGTGGATGTCAAAGATCCCATGGCACTTATCGAAAGAGTAGGGGAATTTTTGGGTGATAAGAAATGGGACCTGATGGCATACATCCCAGGGTATAAGGAGCTAAAGGTGGAACTAGCAGACCCATTAGCAGAACTGTTTAGTGAGTCTCTGAGCACAGGAGAGGTCCCAGAAGACTGGAGAAGGGCTCATGTGATCCTGCTCCACAAGAGTGGTAGCAGGAGGAGGCGGGAAACTACAGATCAGTCAGTCTTACCTCAGTAGTGGGCAAGATTATGGAGGCACTCCTTAAGGAAAGGATAATTGCAACACCTGGAATCCATAGGGGCACAGGATCCAAGACAGCATGGGTTTACAAAGGAAGGTCCTGTCAAACTAATCTCATAGATTTCTTTGACTGGGTAACCAGAGTGGTGGACCAAGGGGAGCAGTTGATGTCGCCTACCTTGACTTCAGCAAAGCTTTTGACACTGTGCCACATAGAAGATTGATAAATAAGCTGGGCAGGCTCGGGGTGGGTCAGAAGAAGTTGGTCAACTGGGTGGCAAACTGGTTGAGGAAGAAACAGAGAGTGGTGGTAAATGGTATACAGTCAGAAGAGTTGAAAGTCTGAAGTGGGGTACCTCAGGGATCAGTCCTGGGGCCAGTCCTCTTCAACATCTTCATTAGTGACCTTGCAGATGGACTAGAGGGTAAGGCTTGTCTGTTTGCAGATGACACCAAGATCTGCAACAGAGTAGATGATCCAGATGGGGTGGGCAGAATGAGAAGAGATCTGGATAAACTAGCAAAATGGTCAGAAGAGTGGCAACTGGGATTTAATGCAAAGAAGTGCAAAATCATGCACATAGGGAAGAGAAACCCTGAAGCCACCTATAGGCTGGGAGGAGTTGCTAGCAGTCACAAAGGAAGAAAGAGACTTGGGCATCATCATCACTGATGACCTGAAATCATCCAAGCAGACCTCTAAAGCAGTAGGTAAGGCTAGGGGGGTGTTGAGGTGTATTAGTAGAAGTATCAGGTCATAAGAGAGGTAATAATCCCTCTTTACAAGACACTGGTTAGGCCCCATCTGGAGTACTGCGTGCAGTATTGGAGGCCACACCTTCACAAGGACATTAACCAAATTGAGGCAGTCCACAGAAGGGCAACCAAATGGTGCAGGGACTGCATCAGAAGACATATGAGGACAGATTAACAGAGCTCAGTATGTATATCCTTGAGCAAAGGAGGAGAGAGGTGATATGATTGAGGCATTCAAACACCTTAAGGGCATTAACAAGGTGAAAGAGTCCAACATGTTTAAATATAAGAAAACAGCAGGACAAGAAGACACAGCATGAGATTAGGGGAATATTAAGGGGAATGTGAGAAATTCTTTTCACAGAAAGGGTGGTGGATGCATGGAATGGCTTACACACAGAAGTGGTGGCTATGAATACAGTGCAGGGCTTCAAACAGGCATGGGATAGGCATAAGGGAGCAATACAGATGACTATGAATAGATGAGCCACTGACAGAGCAAAGGCCGATGGCACATTTATAAGGTAGAAAAACAAATGGGCAGACTGGATGGACCTTGGGTCCTTATCTGCCGTCAACTTCTATGTTTCTATATGAGGGCAGAGTGAATGGAAGGGAAGAGAACCCTATAGTGTAGGGAAACAGAATGAGAAGGCAGCTTGGTCAGCAGTAGATTTTACTTGATGGAGAACAAGAGAGCAAGAGCAAGCATTGCAACAGTAGCAAGATTAAGAACAAGGAGAAAGAGGAGAGAAGAAAGGCAAGAAAAGAGAGAGCCAAACTAATATTTGAAGACAAAAAGAAACAGTGGGATAGGTGCTTGGAAACAAAAGAGGGGAGGAAGAGGAAGAGTACAGACTATAATGGTGTGTACAGGGTTCCATGTTGTTGTCGCGAAGAAAAAAACAGCGGCGGTCATTTAGTCGATGCAACAATGGCGAAAAAACAAAATAGCGATCGGCAACATAGGCGATGGCAACAACTGCGAACACTGCATCATGTGTATTATTGGAGGACAAAGCCCCTGCAAGCCCCTACACCCCCCTTTATATTGATTACCAACCTGGGGGGCAAAACTTGGGAGGGGTGAAAGCCACTGGTCGCCTTTTGTGGTCAGTCACCATTTTTCCCATTGCCACCTTACCAGTTGCTGTTATTGCTGTCACCCAAATGACTGTTGCTGTTTTTCCTTCATGCAAATGTCATGCTACCTGTGTACGTACATAGGTGTTTATCAAGGGCAAAGCAACAGAAGAAGTGAAACAAGAGGTCCAGTCTAGCTAATGTGTACTTTGGAGCAGCACTACAAACAATGGGCCCCATTAGTATTAGTAGGTGCCTTAACCCTATTATTTAATGCATCAATATCTCAAAGTATAGTTCCAAATGAATGGAAACAAGCTCAGGTAATCCTGATGCATAAAGGTGGTTCAAAGCAGAATGTAAAACAATGCAGACCAATTAGTCTGACGTCTGGTATAGGGAAAGTTATAGAAACACTCCTCTCACATAAAATAAATATGCATATAATGAATAATGGTCATTTAGATATATCACAATATGGGTTCATAGTAGGCAGATCATGCCAAAGTAATTTAATAAATTTATTTGAGCCAGTCAGTGAAGCTCTGGGCTTGGGCCTTCCTGTGGACGTGATATTCTTAGATTATGAAAAGCTTTTGGCACAATATCTCACAGACACTCTTAATTGATTGTTTGGTAAGGTTGCAGTTCCATAAAAGTATTATCAAGTGGATTATATCTTGGTTGACTGCTAGGCAGCAGCAAGTTTGTATCCATAGTTATAACTCATCATGGAGCAAAATTACCAGGTGGAGTACCAAAGGGTTCTGTATTTGGGCCCAGTTTTGTTCAACATTCTTGCTCTCGAGTATGACAACCGGATGGCGATGCGGCTTAATAAATATGCTGATGATGCAAAATTAGGTAGCATCGTCAATAACTTCTCCAGTACACAATTTACAGTCCAATCTAAACAATATATTTGTTTGGGCTACTAATAATAAATTGACTCTTAATATATCTAAGTGCAAACTCATGCATTTTGGTAAAAATAACTCCATGACAAATTATTTTATAAACAATATACCATTAATTAAGGTTACATCTGCAAAAGATCTGACATTTTTATTAGTAATAACTTAAAATTTACTGACCATAACAACTTTACAGTTAAAAGGTGCCATCAGCTAATAAATTGTATTTTAAAAATTTGAAAAGTAGAGAATCTGAAGTGCTTATTTCACTATATAGCAGTATAATTAGATCAGAATTTGATTACTGCTCTTCTTTTGTACACCAACTTTAATCAAGGATAAGATTTTAAAGAAAAAGTACAAAGGAGATTTACAAAATATTAAAAATTAAAAATGCTCCCATATGATAGTAGACTCAGAAAACTGAATCTTTATTCTTTAGAGTATCGTCAACTAGAGGTGACTTGTGCTTAATCTTTCGTGCAACTAGAGATGAGACCTTATTTGAAACCCTATGTCTGGAATGGTACCACTCCATAGTACTACTAGATCACATAATATGAAAATAAAGACTTATTTAGCAAAGGCTATAAAGAAAAAACTACGTAACACAGTGAATAGTTCCACTTGGAATTCCCATCTGCAAGAGGTAGTAGATAGTGCAGATCTTGAACTATTTAATATTAATTTAGATACTTATATGGAGATTCTAAATATCACTACCACCCAGGTTAGGGTTGGCGAAGTCTTAATTAGCTTGTCCCTCGATTTTGTATTCACCTGTGAACCTATGAACCTATTAAGAAAAGTTGTAAACTGTACAGAAATGTGACATAGTGCAGGCATGCAGCTTCGTGCCCCAAACGGCTGAAAAAAACACACAGTATTCATAAAGGCAGCAGCAGGAGTGTGGTAGAGGTGGGGCAACAGGCATGCAGCATGGCATGCAGGGACCACAGGGCATCCCAAACATACAAGTCCTTGCTCCTTGACCCCACTATATGAGCATGTTCACCACCACGTGTGGACACAAGGAAGTGAATACCATGTTGGAGGAGCATGCAATAGCAGGACACGTAGACAGAGGTGTTACACCCATGCCAAATGCACCCCTGCAAGAGGCCACACATCATGGGCAGTGATGGACCAAAGGCCATGGAGGGCGGAAGTTGTGAGATACCACCAAGGCCAGGTCCAGCAACTTCACAGGCGGCCAGATGGCAGCCATGATCTCAGACATCCGAGACAACTATGGGAGCTGTATATTGTGGAGTCCTTGAAGAATCCAGTGGATGTCAAGGCCAGAATATGGCTTGACATCCAGGTCACCCTCAACATGGCCACTCCAGAGGCATGGACACTTGCCATAATCAGGCACAAGTGGTGTGACCTCTGGTCAGCCATGATTTACCATCACTGAACAGGCACAGCGCGGCATAGGTGGGGAAACTCCCATGCAGATGCCAACACTGTCACACATCGAGAGTATGATGGTCAACATCCTTACTGAGGTTGGCCAACACAGAAAGATGGAGGGCATCAGCACCATGCCAGGTATTGACAGTGAGAGGACACAGGATGGAGGTATATAACTGAATGGCATACCAGCTGTATATGTCCTTGTGCCCAGATAAGTTGATGCAATTCTCTGCTAAATAGCTGCCGCCCAAGATCAAAGACTGGATGAGCTTGAGTTGGCTGAGACTGAACTGGATGAGACTGAGGTGTTGGTTGTGGACCGGGTTGCCATGGGGCAGGTTTGGGAGCTGGGCACATGTCAGGACTATGGCTTGATGGGTGTCCAGCTCACTACCTAAGATCAGGTACGTAACTGGGCATTATTTTTGATGACGGCTTGACCCTGAAATCTCAGGTGTCAGCTGTGGTTAAATCCTCATTTTGCCATCTGAGGAATATCGCCTGGATGAAACACCTAATTCCACCGAGTGACCTTCCAACATTGGTCCATGCCTTCATTACTACCCGTCTTGACTACTGCAATGCCCTCTACCTAGGGCTGTCTGGGGTTGATATCCACTGCTTGCAGCTAGTGCAGAATGCTGCAGCCAGGCTGCTGACTGGTACTTCAAGACCAGCCACATTATGCCTGTGCTATGTGAACTGCACTGGCTGCCAGGCCAGTGGCGGATCACCTAAAAGGTAGGCTTGCTTACCTTCAAAGCCCTACATGAACAGGGACCTGACTACCTGAAAGATCTCCTGACTCCCTACTCCCCAATCGCCCTCTCCGATCTGCTGATGAGGGACTGCTAGAAATTCTCAGGGTCTCACCTAAAACTTCTGGAACTCGCACTTTTCATTTGAAGCACTAACCCTGTGGAATTCTCTACCTCGTCCTGTTAAGAGAATGCCTGACCATCAGTAGTTTTAAAACTATGTTAAAACTTATTTATTTTCATTGGCTTTTCCAGACTGATTTTAAATAATTTATACTGCTGTCTGTTTTAATATTGTTGCCGCCTGATTTTAATATTGTGGCTTACACTGTGTACAGCACCTTGATTTTGAAAGGCGCATATAAATAAAGACTTGATTGATTGATTGCTTGATAACCAATGGTCCTGTCTTGCACCCTGTAGAGCAGGAGACCATGGCCAGCACCTATGGACGCCTGCGACTGCTGTGGAGGAGGATACCCATGGGGACACAGATACAGACAGTGCAGGTATGTGGTCCCCACCATGGCCAGCTGAACGCATGCCAATGCCGACCAAGACACCTGTATATAACCAGCCAATGTTGTCTCTTGTACAGTGCAGGGGACCCAGGACACAGCATGGAAGATGGGCATTACGGAGGACACTGACTCCGAGACCCTGCTGGAGACGCTTGAGGCTGCGCAGGACTTGGACCAAACACCTGAGAGGAGCCAGCAACCCCCCAGTCTGCCCTAATCCAGCGCCACAACCAGCTGTCCAGTGTCATGGAACACGGCCCAGAGGAGCAGCCAACACAGCCCTACACACCCAGTCATGCAGGCAGACATCCCATTCCACATACATGGCCTACAAACATAGGGAGCCAATGTGCAACCACACAAAGGCATGCTGACAGTGGGGATGAGGGGCCTCACCACACCTGACCCACCAGGATTGGATGGTGGCACCAAATTCTGTCATGCAGACCAACTACCCTGAACTGTGGCAGCTGGAACGGGACCATCTGCAGGCCCAGCGGGACAACACTGATGCCCTGTGGGACCTGGACGGTGGAGGTGCATGGGTTGTGGCATGCCCATGAATGACTCAGAGACCTCCTGGAGCAGATAGCAAACCATCTGCTATCTAGGGCCAGCACAACCAGTCATGCCATCCCCTAACAGGCCAGGATGTGGTGACCCAGATCCCACCAGGTGGGCACACAGGGCCCAGGGCACAGCCGCATGTCAGCACCCCACAGTCACAGGCACACACCCTGGTAACCATGTTGCAGAGTACCAGGCTGAACCAACTGCCACCCACCTGCCCCATAGGCCCTGGACACACATGTAGGGCACCGACACTGAGGCATCCACCAGCCCAACAGGGACACAGGAGTCAGGGCAGGCTCTCCAACCCAGGGGTCGGAGCCTTCCAGCACACCAAGGGACCCAGGGGACACACAGAGGCAGCTGACACCGGGGCCATCCAGAGACTCTAGGACATGTGGGGGGCCGAGGCTAAGGCACATTCATGCTGCCAGGGCACCTGCACTCTGCACATCTGGGGGAACACTGCCAGGAGTCTGTAATGCAGCTCATGCATGATGCACAGTGACACCTAAGCACCTGCACCTACCCCCATACAGCCACACCACACAGCCCTACACTCTCACACACCCTCTCTTGATCCCTGGGATTGCATTGTACACTCATGAACCACACACCCTGGAGTGGGAGCCAAACACGTGATCCCCACCTCCATAGTAGGAGGCTGACACATGAACCCCACCTCCAGGGGTCATCACACATGAACCCTGCCCCTCAGGGTGGGGTCACACACATGAACCTCACCCCGTGGGGTGGGGACCACACACATAAACCCCAGCACTGGGGAGGGCCAAACACATGAACCCCACACCCCAGGGGTCCTCACACATGAATCCTGCACCCCAGGGTGGGGATCACACACACATGCACCCACCCCAGGGTGGGGACCACACACATTAACCCCAGCCCCAGGGAGGGAGCCAAACACATGAACCCTGCCCCCAGGGCAGGGGGCCAAACATTGCTGCTGCAGACATAGTTCTCTTTATGTAACTAATATGAACTGTACCTTCAATTTGTAATTACAGTCCGAATGGACCCTGTTTGATGTCCTGTTTTTTTCTTTCTGTAATGTGATACACTAGCTATGTATTATATGTTGTTCAGAGCTCAGTGCTTGTGTTACATACTGCATCTTATAATATAGAGTTCACTTTGGATACAGAGGCCAGACCAGTAGGTAGAATGATGCTTCCAAAGTTTAGTTATATGAATGGATAGTGCTTAAGTACTTGGACATGGACATGAATAAGTCAGTGATTATAGTTCATGATGAACTTGACAGTACGATAGTGCTGATACTGGAACAATTGAGTAATCGGTATAAGCTGATGGTGTGGCTTTACTCTGTATCCCACTGTATGATGGAAGGTTAGTTGTTTAGGATGTGATACCCCATGGCGGAATAAGAGTGCCGGAGAAGGAGGAGGTGTAAGGAGGATGGAGGGCGAAAGTGCTCTCACTCTAACAGAGCAGCAGGTTTCTGCTGTCTAACTAGGATATGGGGAAGGAGTTCTTCCCCATATTACTACAGGATGAGCCTTTCAATTATATGTGGTTCAGAGCTCAGTGCTTGTGCTACATACTGCATTTTATAATGTAGAGTTCACTTTGGATACAGAGGCCAGACCAGTAGGTAGAATGATGCTTCCAAAGTATAGTTATATCAATGGATAGTGCTTAAGTACTTGACATGGACATGAATAAGTCAGTGATTATAGTTCATGATGAACTTGACAGCATGATAGTGCTGATACTGGAACAATTGAGTTGATCGGTATAAGTTGATGGTGTGGCTTACTTTGTATCCCACCGTATGAAGGAAGATTCATATTTAGGATGTGATACCCCCAAAGAAAATATGATATCCATGATTATCTCCTCCAACTCCAGAGAGTATGGCCGGCAGCATGCAGGAGAGGAAAACCCTTAGGGGGAAACCTCTGAGGACCTATGGCTACCAACCCGCCCATCCTTCTGGGCATACTAAAGGAGCATAATCCTACATTAATTAATTACTGGCTAGTCCAAGTTGCCAATTTACGTATCCAATGGAATAGTCCGTAGCCAGTGTAACCCCTAGATGGCGCTATCCCAGGGGCTACTACCCCTGCCTGATTTGGCTACTAACAGGTTGAGGGGCCTGGATCCAATGGCGGGTGCCTCCACCCAGAGGTCAGGGTTTGCAATAGTTAAACTAACTTGGTCACAGCCCTCTGGGACACTGCAACCCCTTTCTTCCCACTAGTGGCCCACACAATATATTAGAATTACCTTCACAGTATACACTTACCCCCAGGGCTGGTTCAGGCACTGGGACCTCCTGTAAAATAAGATACAGTGCAACAATACAGTACAATACTTTAACATAGACAAATACCCCAGGCAGTATAACTTTGCTGAAACAAGCAGCTCTGATTTATTTAGGGGAATATAACAAGGACAGGGGAAATCAGGTTAATTAGCTTATCACTTTACTATCTACCTATGGTTTCTGTGTACAGGCCTATCCCTACCAGTTACTGTCCCTGGGTACCCAAGCTCTAGTGGCTAGTCCAAACCGTGGCAGCTGGTAGGGGCCCTTTCACACAGTGAAAAGAAAAATTAGTTTAAACAGTCAGCAGTACAGTGATTCCATTTGGATTTAATGTGGCAATTCAACAAGGAGCGACCCTGAATTAGTACTCACGACCTCCAAACAAGATAGGGTCCTTCAACGTCAGCAGGGCTACTCTTGAGCTCCACGAGACTCTTCACACATTTATATGGTAAACAGTCACAGGCAAAAGTCCTTTAATGGCAGCAGGATTCACTTGAGCTGCACAAGCCTCCCTCACACATTTATATGGTAAAAAGAAAGTACTATACCAGGCAGGCTGCTTCTCTATCCCGATCGCAATTACTGCACAATACCCGGAGAACACACAGCAGATTCAGTTCCTGACAGACCGAGTGCAATTCAACAATTTCTCCAGTCTTCTACAGGGTGAGCCTGGTTTCTACTCTTCCGAGATCCTTTGATTCTCTTCACAGGATGGATTCAGTCCTAACAAGCAGTTACACAAGCTGCAGACCGAACTTGGGCCTTACACACGCTTTTGACTGGAAACTGTGCACTGAAGGAGCACAGGGTTTCTTTCCCTTCACTGCCAGAGCTAAACTGAAACTCCAACAGACAAAACGGCACTTCCTTTGAGTTCCTCCCAGTTCTTGACTGGATTGGCTGTCACTCACAATAGACTGCTGCTGTTGGTCCAAAAGGCGCAAGCCTAAACTACATCTCCCAGAGTCACTGCCCATACAATCCTCTTGTGGCTGGCTCAGATTATGAGTCCAAGTTCTGATTCGTCCAAGGCACCATTTTAGAGCTAGCTTACCCCACACTGATTGGTCCAGTTCAGCAGTTCAAAACTAGAATGGGAACTAGGCAAACACAGTTCTGACTGCAAAGAAAGCAGGTTAGACAAACTGTATTTTCATTATTACCTAAATTATTTCTGGCAAACAGTTACATCTTTCAGATAGGTTCCTTTGTACTCCTAGTGACTGCAAAAATGGAGTGAATTGGCAGCAGTTCGAGTGGTACTCAAACAGAGAAACACACAGTCTCCCCTACAAACCAACCATGTCTGCAAGCAGACAGCTCTCAAAGAGACAGTACCAGAGGCTCTAAAACACTCACTGATAAATTGGCTTAAACGCCAAACACCATTCAGGCTTGAGCATTCAAGCAAGCTCCTGAAGTCTTTTGGGAACCCCCATTTGCAGGGGCACCAGGATGACAGGTCAAGAACAGATTCCAAGTCTTGCATGAGTGAAGCTATAGTAGTATGAAACATGCGTCCATGTAGAGAGCACTGAGGTGAGCATTGTAGAAATGTCCAATAAGTTCAGGATGGGACTGAAAGAGAGGAGCTCCTGAGGCTAGCAAATGATAGATGGTGGATGGAGTAATTATATCTAGGCTTTGATGCAGGCGAGGCAGGGTGGAATAAAAGTAGTTTGACTTCCAGGCTTGCAATGAGACTACTAACTGATGAACCCAGTTCAGGTGAAGAACGATAGGAGTAGAATATGCTTAGGTCTTGATATGGAAGATATATGGCTGAAGGTTGTGCCAGAATCTTGGCAGGCTTTAAAGGTAGGAAATCTGAAGCACTGGTGTGAGGTTAGGAAGCATTCAAGGTATAATAGGGCAAGCCCAATAGGTAAGTATGAGCAGGTAGACAATATAAGTTTAGGAGATGAGGTAGTAAGTAGCAAGTAAATGGACCAAGTTAGTCAGTTAATAAGTAATAGAACGAGGCAGCTAGACCCTTGGCAAGATGCGAGCTTAACCATCAGCTGGTGAGATAAGTAGAGGTAGCTAGCTCCAGGTAATATGAAGCACAGCCAGACCTTCATAGGTCTGCTGGTAGTAATAGAACGTTGCTGCTGGTACCTCCAGTGAGACGCACAGCTTAACCATCAGCTGGTGAGGTAAGCAGAGAGGTGGCTAGTTCCAGATAACATGAAAGCACAGCCAGACATCTCATAGGCCTGCTGGTAAGTAAACAGAGGTAGAAAGCCAGGTAGAAGTTAGAAGTATATGAACCTCCCAGCCCAGATTGAGTGTGGCAGGCAGATGGAATTCATGAATCTCCAAGTCCGATGCTGGGTGAGACAGATGGAGTAAGAGCAACCTTGGATGCTGCTGAATGAGCATTGAGCTGATCTGGGAGCATTTGTGTGAGGACCTTGCATTGGATGAGACACCACCAAAAGAAACCATGATATCCATGATCAACTCCCAATGAATGGCTAATCCATGTTGCAGATTACGAATGATCCAGCGGAGCAGTTTGTGGTTAGAATGAAGGTCAGAATCAGTTTCCAAGTCCTGCATGAGCGCTTGCAGGATATGGAATAAACATGTGAAGCAGTCAGGTAGCGTGCACTGAGGTAAGCATCGGTGGCATATGGTCAACAGAGTCAGGAGGACTATGATGAGGAGCTCCTAAGGCTAGCACATGATGATCAGAAAGCTACAGAGTACATATCCAGGCTCTGATGCCAGGCGGCAGCGGGCAGGATGAATCAGAAGAAGTCCAGCCTCCTGCCCGCTGACAGAAGGCACATGAATTCTATGGAATGGAAGAATGGCTTGAGAGGAAGCTGATGACTGACAAACCTAGTTCAGGTAAGAGGACCTAAGAGAGTAGGGCAGATGCTCAGGGTATGTTATAGGAGGCACACGGCAGTAAGGTGAGCTGGAATCCTGGCAGGATTTGAGGGTAGGAAACCAAAGTACTGGTACGAGGTGGGAAGCATCAAAGGAAGTGCAACAGGGCAAGTCCAATAGGTGAGGGTGGGCAGCTGGACGCGAAGTTAGAGAAGAGGTAAGTAAGCAGCAAGCAATGGACTGGTTGGTCAGTGGAACAGTAGTAGAATGCGGTAGCTAGTCCTATGGCTGATGCGCAGCTTGACCTGTCAGCTGGTGAGGTTAAGAAGAGTTGCAACTAGCACCATATCAACATGTAAGCACACCCGGTTCCCTACAAATCTGTCGGTAAGCAAGTGGAGTGGCAGTTAGCTCAGAGGCTAGTGCGAAGCAGTCGGTTCTCTCATGTGGGCAAGCATATTAGCTAGGATGAATTATGAGGTTGTAGAGCATGTCCAGATGATATTTAAGGAGAAATGGAGAGATCCACAGGTGAGCATATGCGATCCATGTAAGTTGAGTCGTACTTGTCAATAATGAAGCGGATGAGGAATTCAGTCCGAGGAAAAGGAGGTGAATGAATGACTGAATCAAGTAGAGAATAGGATCTTGGAGTCGATGCCAAGTAAAATAGGAAGTCAGGTATGAGATAGAAGTATACAAGCCTTCTGGCCCAAACTGGGTGTGGCAGGCTGAGAGAGTGGAACCTCTGGCTGGATGTGACGCAGGCAAGCATAGTGTACGAATAGTCAAACCTCTGGCCCTGGAGGGGCCTTGTGTTACATTGCAGAGGGACTGGAAGGAAAAGTATGTCTCTTTGCAGATGACACAAGATCTGCAACAGAGTTGATGGACAAGGTGGGGTGGAAAGGATGAGAAGGGACTTGGCAAGGTTAGAGGAATGGTCAAATGTATGGCAGCTTAGATTTAATGCTAAGAAGTGAAGGTAATGCACCTGGGAAACAAAACCCAGGAGAAGAGTACACAATGGGGGTGAGATACTAACAACAACAAAAATGGAAAGGACCTGGGGTAGTCATATCAGATGACTTAAAGGTGGGCAAGCAACGGGAGAGGGCAGTAAGGAGGGTTGGGGGATACTGGGATGCATAGAGAAAGGCATCACCAGTAGAAAACAGGAAGTTGTTATCCTCTGTACAGACAGCTGGTGAGATCCCATCTGAGTACTGTGTGCAGTTCTGAGACCCAATCTCTGCAAGGACATAGACAAGATGGAAGCTGTCCAGAGGAGGGAACTAAAATGGCAGGGTCTGCACCAGAAGACAAATGAAGAGAGACTAAAGGAGCTTAATATGTATAGCCTCGAGGAAAGGAGGGAGAGGGGGACATGATAGAAACTGTTCAAGTACCTCAAGGAATCAATAAAATCCAAGAAAAATCCATTTCAGAAAAAGATGTGCAAGAAACGAGGGCCACAATTTGAAGACAGTGATGGGATGGCTCAAGGCATTGTGGAGGAAGTATTTTTTCACAGAGAGGGTGGTGGATGGCATGAACAGCCTTCTGAGGAGGCCGTGGGTCAAAAACAGTAGGGTATTCAAGAATGCAGACAGACATATGCTACCTTGGTGAGGTAGTTATATACAGATAACCAGATTTGTGAATGAAGTCATTCACAAATCTGGACTATCATAGATGGTATGTGGCTGCACGCCCATTGGCTCTAGCTCTGCACCATGGGCATGCAGCCCTACCGCCAGTCAGTCGGCGGGCGCGGGCGGCAGGCAGGTGGATGCTGCCGCCCGCCGGGCCGGGGGAGCAGGGTGGTGGGCTCGTGGGTGGGTGGTGGGTGGGACCACACTAGACACAAGGAGATGTTTTGGGGGGGCAATTTACTTACTGCCCGCGATCAAGCACATGGGGAGGGGGTTCAGACTTTCTGCCCGCTGATCAGGTACATCGGATGTGGGGGTTCTAGACACTTTCTGCCCGCGATCGGGCATTTCGTCCACTGGACCACCAGGGATGTGAATGGAGGGGAGCTACATTGATGCCCGCGATCGGGCTGGGGGCACAGGGATTGGGTTGGGCCAGCCACAGGTGGCAGCTGCTGTGTTGCGCCTGGCAATGCAGCAGCTCACCTGTGGGTGGCCCTCAACTTAAGCCTTTTTTGGCTCAAAGTTGTGCAGGCGCAGGTTGGGGTTGCGCCAGACAACTCTGCACAACCCGACTGAATATCGGACTGTGCAGTTTATGCATGGTTCCTCCTCCTGTTGAGCATGCATTCATTTGCATTGGCGCTGTTGCTCAGCCTGTTTTGTGCGCTAACTGCCTCCTGCTGAATATCGCAGAATGGAGCAAGTTTGGGACTTCAGCATGTGTAACCCTGTTACATGGCGCAACCCTTTTGAACATCCGGGCCATAAGGTAAAATGAGGACTAGAACTACTGTAGGTATGTCATCCTCACAGGAAAGCACTGCTCTTCACATCTCACCTAATGCTATCAGATAGAAAATGTTTCAATTAGCAAAAGGAAAAGAAAACTACTTCAGAAATAGGAAGTAAGAATGATTTAATTACAGTTTTTGCCTCCTATTTTGGTGCTCCTAGCTCTTAAATCAAGGCAGTGGCCAGTTTAGTAAACCACAAGACAGAAAATAATATCCTTGTTGGGCAAGCCCTGCTTAAAACCTACTGTGATAATAATACATTAAACTCTCCTTGATCATTATTTAGATTCAGAAGTTGTACAAGGAACATCTACCTTAGTGGAAATTGAGCAATGCAGTCTGCAGACTAAGTGCTAGTAATGACCAGTGGTTCACCAGAGCTATGATTTTAAGCAGCCTTCCTCATACTGTTGTCCTAACAAATTCAGTTGCATTTGATGATTAAGGTACAATTTTCATTAGAATAACTGTTGACTTATATAATCAGTAGCAAATAATGTAGTCAGCTACTCATCATTAGTGTACTACTAAAAGCTGAAGTACTGAATTATTTTAATACCAGAGCCCTTGAATTCCATGATGCCCCTTATCAATATGGAAATTATTTCATTGAGATCATTCTTGTTTTAATGTGCAATCACAAAGGTATTCATTCAGCATATCCTTAGAGGAGTTCAAAGTGCCCTGTAAAGTACCACGTCAAAGTTCAAATCGCAAAATGAAGCAATGTAAATTTCATCACTGCTTCTCTTGCATCTGAAGAATCTCCAGAGATTATAACACAAGTGAGTGGTCACATAGCTCTTTATGCAAAGCTGGGGTAGTACAGCTACCATTCAAGACTGAAACTCAAATAATATTGCCAATTTCATTTTCATTGTCCTTTAATTGTAACAAAAATGACTTTCTCTAGAAATTAGGAAACATTCCATCGCAGAGAGTAAGACCCTCCATTGTTAATTACAATCTGCCTTGATGGTAACTGAACTAAATTAGTTTACAGCACTATGCAAAGCATGTTAATGATGTTCAGTTTCATTATACATTGTTCTACTTAATAACAAAATATGGTAAATTTTCTATACTCAGATTGCTGCATTCATACTGCAGCATACAAGATAAGCATCATAATCATAAAGATGTCAGATCCAATGTACAAGAAGCCACCAGATGTACCTACCTGCAAATTCCACTCATTGTTTTGCAAAATCCACATGTTGTAGTAGTAGCAATCTTTTTATCTATAGCACACTTTTCCGAGGCTCAAATCACCCCATGTGAGTGTTGTAAATCCATATTATAAAATGGGTTGAAATTTTCTACTTCCTGTTCGGATGAATAAATTCCAAGACACATATGTTAATTCTCTAGAAATGCATAGGTTGGAACAAAGTCTGGTAGTGGATTTGGCAATCCATACAGAATTCATGAGCCACTTCAATCATCACAAACATGGCTGCCACCTTTACCAGCTGAAAATATGAACACTGTCCTAAAAAGTAAAACTTCTTAAATTTAATAAAATAAATAAACTTTCTTTCCTCTAATCATACCCTCCTTACACACATAAGCAAATTACAAAAATGGAGTACTCTTCCAAGTTTTAATTCCTGGTGTTTCTTTTATGATCATTCCTGGTGTTTCTTTATGGCCATGAGTAATCCCCCTCTGTCCATACCAGCTTCCCAGGGCAATCTCTGCTGCTTGCTCTTCTGCAGTTAAAACTGAGACCTTGATTCCATAGGCGCCTATCTTCATTTGGCTTCTGGCATAGACCCTGCACCATTTTGGTTGCCCTCCTCTAGACTGCCTCCATCCTGTCTATGTCCTTGCGGAGATGGGGACTCCAGAACTGCACACATTACTCCAGATGGAGTCTCACCAACTGTCTGTACAGAAGGATAACAGCTTCCTGCTTTCTACCGGTGATGCCTCTCCCTATGCATCCCAGAATCCTCCAGCCCTCATTACTGCCTTCTCACATTTCTTGCCTACCTTAAGGTCATCTGATATGAGTACCCCAGGTCCCTTTCCATTTTTGTTGTTGTTAGTACCACCCTCCATTGTGTACTCTTCCTTTGGTATTCTTTCCCAGGTGCATTAATTTGCACTTCTTTGCATTGAAACTAAGCTTCCATACCTTGACCATTACTCCAACCTTCACAAGTCCCTTTCCATCCTTTCCACCCTCCTTGTGTATCAACCCTGTTGCAGATCTTTGTGTCATCTGCAAAAGGCACACTTTTCCTTCCAGACCTCTGCAATGTCACCTTTAAAGACATTAAAGAGTACAGACCCCAGTACGAACCCTGTGGTACCCAACTAGATAGATAGATAGATAGATGGATGGATAGATAGATAAATCATTTATGAAGTGTTCATTTCACAGACTCTGGGCACTGTACAAACAACAATAAAATAAGCAAGTTAATAAAACCAACCAAAATTCATTTACAGTAGTTCCAACAGTTCCGTTCAGCAGTTAGTCTTGAAAGGCCAGCTCGAATAAATATGATTTGAGGCCCTTCTTAAGGTAACTCCCTTTCTCCAGATTGTGCTCCATTTACTATTACACTCTGCATCCTGTTGCCCATCCAATTTGTTACCCAGGCTACCACCTTGGGACCCACTTTCAGGCTGGCTAACTTGTTTGTTAATCTTTTGTGTGGTACTGTGTCAAATGGCTTGCTAAAGTCTAAGTAGGCCATATCTACAGCTCCTCCTGGTGTACTACTTTGGTCACCCAGTCAAAGAAATCTATTAGATCTGCCTGATATGACCTTCCTGCTGTGAATCCATGCTGCCTTGGTCCTGTGTAGAGATGCAGCAAAGTTTTAATTGCAGGTGAAGTGGAACCCTAAGTGGTCTACTTCAAATTCACATAGCACTCATGAATTGCCCATTAAAACTTGAAATTTGCCTTACTTTACATTGTCCACTTCAAGTTCACTTTGAGTTACAGTTTGATAAGGCAAGTCATTAAAAACAGGCCACTGATCACATGCCTGACTGTCTCTGCAGGTCTGGAGGTCTCATGATTCAGGGAGGCAGTTAAATGGGCAGGAAGTCAGTGTTCAAAGTGCAAAGTGGGCACAGATGCAGTGACAGACAGCATTTGCTTTATTTCAGGGTACTGCAGAAACTCCTGTACCACCAGATTTAAACAGTGGCCATACAGGGAACCCACACAAAGCCACCATTGATGATACATTTCATAATGCTTGATCCATTATCACTAGCTATGAAGCCAGCTTTTAGGGACAGGGGTGCAGCCAATCATGAATTTCTGTCAGTAGCAAGTCTAGCATGTGTTCACCCGCACCCACAACCCTGCTACACTACACATTGCAAGCGTGGCATGCTGTCTAATGCCATGAAGGTTGCTACCACCACCACAGTCTGACTTATTACACTGCTTTCCCATCCCACTATCACAGACAACTCCAGGTAGTTGCATTCGAGTGCAGTAATACACAGATAGGAACTACCTATCATTTTGACACTTGTCCAATGTCCACATAGTCATGCTTAAGTAAATGTAAGGTGATGCAGAATGTTGAAGGAATGTCTTACAGACTGTCACCATCCAATATAACTCAGGGACAGCACAGGTGGAAAAGTATGTCTGGGACAGGACCTTCCAATTAGGACATGTGCATGCCACAAGGTGCCAGAAGCCGCATTCTCCACAAAGGAAAATGGAAAGGTCAATTGCCAGCATTTTCCGCTATGGCAGCATTGAGTTCACATGCATCGGCATGATTGGGTGGGTAGTTAGTGTTGCACACAAAAGCTGTAGTGTGGCTACATTGTTTGTTGCTTTACGATGGCATGCTAAATTACTCTACTCTACTAATTGACATGGATGGGGTACCTTGATGTGTGATGGTGGGTGCACAGGTGACAAGTCAATACATGCAGTTATTTTCTTGTTTTAAGTACAGGGGTTGATGTAGTAGAATTACTACATGGACTGCCACTGCTACTCTGACCCCTGCTTGAACATTCCAAATCATCATCCTCCTCATGCCTGTAGTAATCCTCTGGTGTTATTTCACCACTTTGACCAACATGGCTACTACATTGATTGAAGGGGATACTATGCTCACTAAGGTGGCTGAGGATGAATGCCCAGCTATGGCATTAGCTCCACTGTGGTGCCACGTCCACAGTGCCTTGTGCCTGCTCTTCAGATGAGTATGATGGCCCCCAGTGCCCAAATGGCTAACCTTTTCTACCAAACTGCACACACACTTGGCAAAGCTGGCAGATTGCCACTGTTTCATTGTTGCCATCTTGTACAAATAAATCCCAGACTAGGGATTTGATGCTCTACTCTTCACATGTCACTGCTGGTGCTGCTGCTGCATATGTAACTGCACTTTGTTGGCAATGAAATGAGGGTGTACACATGATTTCTGCTGATGTTCACAATTGACTTTGACTGAACATCACAATCTGTGACTATTAATTTAGGGTCATCATCAACAGACACAGCTACAGCAGAACTTTGAGGAGGGGGCAATTGATCACAGACTGTTTACAATCAGCAACGTTTCTTTTTTTTTCTGGTTCCCAAATGAGGTCATTCGATCATCATCATCATAATCATCATCCACTAATTCATTTTGGAGGCTATCCTCCTATGGGGATATTTCAAGTTCAACAGCAGCCTCAATATTATCAGCCACACTTTTTTGTCAATGTCTGAATGTTTAGATGGCCTATCCTCAACATCAGTGGAAACACGAGACTGAGAGTCATCATCATGATCAGAGTCATATTCAAGTGCTGTAGGTAGGACATTAACTGCACTCAAGTCTGCAGATTCAACAACATTTTTCCCTACTATAAATTTAACAGGGTTGAACTTGTAGCAATACTCATGTTGTTATCAACCATGCCCTCACTAACTTTACTACAGCAAGGACAACACCATCCCCTACCAGCATTGAAGCGACTAATTTCACTATGAAAAACATAGCCGGACAAATCCCTTTACTTGCAGCAATTACTACCTTTCCTTCTGCAGCGTATCACCACGGCCACAACCACTTTTAACACTGCTACCATTGGTAGCTCCTAATGAACCTAACTCATCTTCACAACTTCCACTGCTAATAGTCTTCTTGGCAGCAGTACCACAGCCAGAAACCATTTTGCCTAACCGTCTCTTCACGAGCATTTTTTTAGATGACACAGACAATTTATAACAACTTGATATTACAGTACTTTGTGTGGCTGGGAAGCAAAACATTAATTGCAGCCTCACAGGCACAACACAATAGCTGTCCTTGAATCCCTTAACCAATCTTCAAAAAGTCAACAGTCAAAAACAATACCTTGTTTTGATTGGAGGGACAGACACAGTACCTAGCTACACAGAAGCAGGGAAATAAATTGCAGACAGGCTTAGAAATTCAGAGTACTGATATTGCAGTGCCACAATGAAATACATATCAACTGACAGCACGCACACAGATTAGAGATCAGGTACAAAACTTTAACTGTTCAGTAGAGTACAACACAGACAGTTCTGTAAAAATGTAAAACTGCCCAGCAAACAGAAAATATTTATAAACAATTCAGTGAAGTTGTACTGTGTCCACCTGAACACAAAATAATACAACAATAACCAACAAAGGTTGGAAAAAGGCCTTTCTCATACTCTCCTTTCTCATCACAGATCAACCCCTCCTCGAAGCACACTTCTACAGTGTCTCTCAGTACAGAGACTGAATCAACTAATTTAACAGTCAATATTCACAAAACATCAATTAATGCTCAATGATATAACCACATCAGGGTTTACTACAATCGAAGCTACTAAATTTTGTCACAAAATTATGTGGCAAAAAGGCATTTTTAAAGGTTTTAGAGGGTTTGAATTTCAGAGCTTTGAGAGTAAACTGTCTCTAGCTTTTCAATACACACACTAGGATGAACTGAGGCTGTGCAAGACAATACAGAGCCCATGTGACCTAACATCCCATAATTCACAGCAACATTCACCTTAAAGAGCACAAAACAAGGTGAAGTAACACAAAGTTAATAGAAAACAAGGTGAAGTAATGCAAAGTCCATAGAAAACAATGGGGACTTTGCGTACTTCAGAATGTAATTATTCACTGCTTTGCAGAGTAATAAGCTTAAATTCAGGTTTTATGCGAAATACTACACATAGCTTAATTTTAGGCACTTTGCCCACCATTAGTCCTGTGCCCTGCTGGCCTCTAGGTACTCGACAATTCTTTCTTTCAAAAGTGATTCCATCATTTTCCCTACCACTGAGGTCAAACTAACAGGTCTGTAGTTCCTACCTCTGCCTTGTGGCAAAATTGCAAAGCGCAAGGAGCACCTCCTTGTGCAATGTTTTTGCCCCATGCATGATTTTTATCACATTTTAAAATCCTGCCCTAGGCCTTTTCATGGTCCATTGCTGCTAGTTGCTGTTTTTTTTCTTCTTCTATTTAAGTAGTACATCCATCCTGTTGTTGGTCCTACAGTAAATGAAGAACTTTACACTTGCCCATAGTGAATGACATATGCCCCTTGTTGGTGCATTTGCCTAGTGCAGCCTCCCTCTCTGTCTTTCTTGAAATCTACCATCCTCATTGACTTTGTCTATAAAATGATTAGGAAGTTCTTATACTCTGATTGGCTGAGACAGGTTGGCAACAACCATAATTTCTTGTGTTTGTTAGCACAACCAGTGGAGAAAATATAATTCTGATGCTAACCTTGGTTCTTTGCCGAACTGGTCACTGCACCAGGTTAGAATGTACATTATATAGTGGAGTCCATGAATCCATGATACTAACTGGCTGACTGGCACTTTTAGCAACAGGTAAATTGCTACATAACCCTAAACATAAAGTGCCAGTCAACCAATTTACTTAAACTAAATATTACACTGTTCCTTGGACTGAAATGATCTGTAGCCATCATCTTGTTTTTGTTTTCCAAATAGAATAAACTTTATTGAAGTTCCATATAACACAAAAAGGGAACAAAGGCAACAATTGTACAGAGTAATTTAAAGGAATAAATACATCTGGAAGATACAGTGAAAACAAAATGCAAACACAATCTTCAAATATTACTACCCTGTTTTCCTCCCCAACCAACCAACCTCTCCCTCCCTTCCTGGAGGAGATATAAGCTCTAAACCAGAGGTTAGCTATCTAAGAACAGAGAAGCCACACCATGACCCACTATAAAGGGTTATATTATGGTTAAGGGTATTTGACTAGTACATACACTTGTGTCTACTGAAAATCCTAAGTCTAAGAGCCAAGCATGTATATTCCAGGGTAACAACAAAGACGCAAGTGATGGTAACCTGACTAAAACCTCTGCCCAATGTATAACATAACATAGAGAAATAGGACTCGCTGCCCTAATATGAGCCAAGAATTAAAAGTGTATATAGAGACTCCCAAGTCTTTACATATCTATTGAGATGATCTGTTAGGCTAGCAATAATCCTTTCCACCTGTAAGGCAAATAAAATCTCCCTATACCATTCTATAAATTAGTGGATGGTTTGATCACACCAGTGTCTCAGGATTACCTTTATGGCACATGTCGATATCAAGGCCATGTGAGGTCTTTGATTTCCAATTAGAACATCATCAAATTCCCCCAGTAAACATATTACAGGTGAAAAGGCTAATTCCAACCCCAGCAATGGATTTCAATTTCAATCCATCATTTTATTGGTTGACCATATAGCCATTACAATACAAATCACATTATACATACACACTACACGTGTTTAACAAAGCTAGGTTAAAATATACATTATATACAATACTTAGTACAATTGCAGACATCTATCAGCTTATATTGCACTGTCCCCATGGAGCCTCAAAAGCCCAAAGGTGTCCTAGAAATCTGTTACTTGACTCTAATTTCTGCCTAGTTTTCACAATTGCCAAAACGTAATTACAGTAGCTAGACTAACAACAGTCCAAGGATCAGCAGTATGAATTAACATCGATGTTAAGGTGCTTATATCAATCTCATAGTGGTTACTGGTAAAGGAACCCTAAACAATGTTTCTTTCTCTAGTATACCATGGGCATCATAAAACCCCAGCAATGGATTTAAGTGTTGTTTTATGGCCTCCCAGAAAGGTATGACTTTCTACATTCTCTAAGAATATGTTTTTTTTTTAACTTGCTCAACCTCCATAATCCAAGAATTACTGCAGCCTCAAATATTCCAGTAGTCCCAAAACACCAATGCCATCCTGATAATGTGTATAAAACACCATACCCCAAGTTGCCAAAGTTTTACTGTCCAATGAAATCACCCATACTCTATCTCTGTCCACTCAAAATGCCACTGCCATCCTCTGATTCAGTCCAAATTATCACTCCAAAAATAAAAAGACAAAAATGTATCTCTCTGGCAGCTACCTCAGAAAAGTAGTCAGCTGCTCTCAAACTGTAATCTAGGAGCCACTCATAAAGCTCGCACCAGATTGCCCGGAGATATTATTTTAGTTATTTACTTATTTATTTACAGTGTTTGACCTGGAAAGACAGCCTGCACTGATGCTTGTTTCCAGGTGCATCCTGGGAGCACAGGAAGTTTTTTTCTTATTTTAGTCTTTGGTAACTGGGTAAGGCCCACTAGGCACAAGTGTCTGTTTTCAGGGGCAACCTGGGAGCACTGGGTGGTTAAGTGACTTGCTTAGAGTCGCACAGTATGCAAGTGGAGGTTGTGAATCAAACTCAGGTCTGGTCTGCTGGATGTATCAAGCCTGCTCACACCTCGCTCCTCTAACCTCTAGGCTGTACTGCCAGCCCTGATTTACTCATGGTCAAACACTATAGAAAAATAGAAACATAGAATTTGATGGCAGATGAGGACCGCTGGCCCACCTAGTCTGCCCATTTCCTATCGATTGAATAAGCTGTAGATCCTAGTTAACCAACAGCCTACTTCCTCCTACACCCCACTATAATTGCCATATGTCAGTCCCACACATTCTTAAATTCCCACACTGTTTTTGACCCACAACCTCCTCAGGAAGGCTGTTCCATGCACCCACCACCCTGTATGTCAAAAATACTTCTGGGTATTGCCCCTGAGCTGTACCCCTTTTGCAGATTGTGCCACTTGTTCTTGCACATCTCTTTTTCTGAAATATGCTACCCTCTTGGACATTGTTGATTCCCTTGAGGTACTTGAAGTTTCTATCATGTCCCCCCCTTTCCTCAAGGGTATACATATTAAGCTCTTTATCTCTCTTCATATGGCTTCTTGTTAGGGTGTGCGAAAAAAATTTCCGCTGGTGGAATTTGGTGAAAGTGTGAATTTACAGCACAAACTTGAAATCATTATGGAACTTTCACAGGAATTACACCTTAAAACTGCAGAAGAAATGTACAAACTGTGGTTTATTTAATAAACAGCAGGAAAAATCCGCAGAAAGGATCACTGCCAGTGGTCAGTTCTGAGGCTTTTAACCACAGTTTAATTCATTAATCCACCTCTACTGATCAGGGGTCCCAGTAATTAAATAAATACCTCCAATACCTTCATTGACCCTCCTGGTTTCTAGTGGCCCTCCACCCACTGATCATGGCCCCCCAAAACATTTTATTTCCCTGATGTCTAGCAGACCCCTCCCTATCCTTTATTCCTTAGTCCACCAAAAATAGCTGGCAGTCCACTGACTCATCCCCTTATATTCTCAGTATTCCTGGTGTCTAGTGGACCTCCCATCCCTGATCTACTATTAAAAAAAATATCCCAATTCCCTGGTGTCTAGTGGACTCCCCAGCTTCCCCACCCTGACAGTTCATCCGCCACCACCCACTACCCCCCACCCCTGCACTGAGAGGCCGCAAGCGCCAGCCCTCCTTTCTCCTCCACTACCAGTGGCCCACTGAATTGTCAGTGAATGACTGCATGGTTGTACAAGCAGGCGCCATTCACTGACAGTTCATTAAACTGTGGATAGAATAAATTCTGCAGTTCATATGCATTTTCCACAGTTCACAAAAACGTCCACGAACTCGAAAATCCATGGAAAATCCAGTTTTGACAATGGCGAAAGTTCTGAAATTTCTCAGAAGTACCGCAAAGTGGAATTCACAACTTTCGCTTACCCCTTCTTCGGCAGACCCTGCATTATTTTGTTGCCTCTTTGGACTGCCTCCATCCTATCTATGTCCTTGCAGAGATGGGGTCTCCAGAACTGCACGCAGTACTCCAGATGGGGTCTCACCAACTTTCTGCACAGAGGGATAACAACTTTTTGCTTTCTACTGGCAATGCCTCTCTGTGCATCCCAGAATCCCCAGCCTCCTTACTGCCTTCTCACATTGCTTGCCTACCTTAAGGTAGTCTGATATGAGTATCCCCAGGTCCCTTTCCATTTTTTGTTGTTAGTACCTCCCCATTGTGTACTCTTCTCCTGGGTTTTGTTTCCCAGATGCTTTACTTTGCACTTCTCTGCAAATGAAGCTAGCTGCCATACTCTTGAACATTGCTCCAACCTTGTTAAGTCCCTTCTCATCCTTTCTACTCCTCGGTGTCAACCCTGTTGCAGATCTTTGTGTCATCTGCAAAGAGCCATACTTTTCCTTTCAGCCCCTTCTGCAATGTCACCTTAAAGACATTAAAAGAGCACCGATCCCAGTACTGACCCCTGCAGTACCCCACTAGTAACTCCCCTTTCTCCAGAGTGTGCTCCATTTACTATTATCCTCTGTGTCCTGTTGTCTGGCCAATTTGTTATGCAGGCTACCACCCTGGGACCCATTCCCAGGCTGGCTAACTTGTTTATGAATCTTTTGTGGTGCTGTGTCAAATGCCTTGCTATTGTCTAAGTAGGCCATATCTACAGCCCCTCCTGATGTACTACTTTGGTCACCCAGTCAAGAAATCTATTAGATTCATCTGACATGACCTTCCCACTGTGAGTCCATGCTGCCTTCGGTCCTGTGTCCCGCTGGCCTCTAGGTACTGGACAATTCTTTCTTTCAGAAGTGATTGCATCATTTTCCTACCACTGAGGTCAAATTAACAGGTCTATATTTTCCTGCTTCTGCCTTGCTCCCACTTTTGTAAAAGGGGATCACATCTGCCTTCCTGCAGTCCTCAGGTACCACACCATCCTCCCATGATTTGTTAAAGGGTAGTCAGTGGCATCACTAAGTCTCCTCTTAGTTCTTTTAGATTCCGTGAATCCCGTCAGGTCCCATTGCTTTGTCCACTTTGAGTTTTAAGAGTTTTTCAGGACCCTTTCTTCTGTGAATGGAGTGGTATCAACCACCATGCCCAGATTGCTTCTATTGTTTGGTTTAGGTACCTCCCCCTTTTCTTCTTTTGTATATACAGAGCAAAGTATCTGCTCAGTATCTCTGCCCACCTCCCTCCCCATTATTAAGCCTCACTGTCCCTCCCTTGGTCTTTCTTCACTCCTAATGTATCTATAAAGGTTTTATCCCTTCTTAATTGAACTGGCTATCTTTTCCTCAGTTTGGGCCTTTGCTATCCTGACTGCCTTCCCTGCTTCCTCTGCTTTAACTGATACAGTTCTCTGTCCTGCCCTTCTGTGATTCCTTACACTTCCTGAATGCTATCTTTTTCTCCCTAACCTTCCTTGCCACCTCTTTGAGAACTAGCTTATTTTTTTTTTTACCTCATTTTGTTTCACACAAAGGCTTGTTGCCTCTATGATGGCGGTTTTGATTTTTCCCATTGTTCTTCCACCCTCCTTCCTGCCCATTTGCTAGTGCATTCCTTAGGCACTCCCCATTTTGCCAAAGTCAGCCCTTCTAAAGTCCAGTACTCGCTTTTGTATGGCTTAACTCCACAGTTGTGTTTATCGTGAACCACACTGTGTGGTGGTCGCTGTTCCCAGATGGTTACCCACTTCTAAATCTGTGATCCTCTCTCCATCCCTATTTGAGAGTACCAGGTCCAAGATTGCTCCCTCCCGAGTTGGTTCCAACACTAGCTGTCTGAGGCATGCCCCTATAGGACTTTGAGAATGACCCTACTTGGATATGGCTGCAGTAAATGTGCTCCAGTTAACATCTGGCATATTCAGGTCCCCGTCAACAACGTCTCCTTTTTCTGCCATTCTGAGATGCCTTCTATCATTTCATTGTCCATTTCCTCGTACCCTTATCTGGTTACCAAAGACTAAAATAAAATAAATAAAATAAAAATGTCCTCCCCTGAGATGGGGTCTGTATACAACCCTGTGTGGATTGTTGTGCCACAACCTGTCTCCACGGTGACCCACAGTGCCTCCTTTCCTCCATGTTTACCCTTTAGTTCTGTTGCTTTGATCTCTTCCCTTACATAGAGAACTACTCTTCCTCCTCCTCCTCTTTTACCCTTCCTGTCCCTGCTGTAGATTGTGTACCCTGGTATGTTGACATCCCAGTCATGGTTTTCCATGTACCATGTTTCTGTGACTGTCACGATATCTAGGTGTCCTTCTTCATCAAGGCGACTAGCTCAGGAAGCTTGTTACCCAGACTACGGCATTGGTACTCATTGCCTCCATTTTATGATAAGCTTACCTTTTTGCCCCATCCCTGCCCTTACTGCCTTTGCCTTGTTCTCCATTTACCCCTGTCTTGCTCCTATTGATCTGCACCTTGGTGTTTACCTCACTAACTACCCTGTTTTGGGAAGGGGAGGCTAGGAATTTCCATCTTCATATCAGTGCCTCTCTCCTTGGCTAGTTTAAAAGCTTACTAATGAAGCATTTAAACCTATAACCTAGAGGCTGGTTCCCTCCAGGACAGATGCAGACCATTGCCCAGTATAGGCCTGCATGCCTCCAGGGGACCCCCATTCCCCAGTGAAGTTGAATCCCTGTGCTCTGCACCAGTTTTTCAACCATTCATTGAACAGCATGGTGCAGAGTACTCTAGCCTCTCATGCCATAGACAGGCAGCTCCTCCAAGAAGGTTACCATGCATGCTATCTGTCTAAGGCCCTCCCCAACTCCACAAACTCCTCCTGCACCACTCTGATCCCATGCCCAGCTAGTTCATTTGTCCCAAGGTGGACAATGATGTCTAGCCCTCTCCCATTCTGCTGCTCCCATGATCCTGAGGATTCACTTCCTGTCCCTCCAGGCCATGGCACTGGTCAGGCACCTTACCTATTTCTCCCCTCCTCCCCAGTTCTACCCCCTAACAACTGAGTTCCTCCAGGAGCTACTTTCTTCCCTGTGGTGTCCCACGCTGCCCTCCTATGGGTCTTCCTTGTGGAGGGTAGCAGCATCCTCCTTGGTTTCACTGTGGATGCCTACATAAAGGAACCACGCCTGCCAGAATGGCATACAAATTGTGAGAGGTACAACAGGAGGGATGTGCCTCTGTTCCACCACCCTCACCTTACCTGAGTGCACTGTGGCCCAACCACTCTCTTTCCTGGCAACCTCTGAGGCAGTGGTGTTCTTGGGTGAGAGGCTTCCTTATGCCTTGCCATTGGCCTGGAGGTGGGCAACGTCCTCCCTCAGAGCAAATAGTTGTCTGCAAATAGGGCAGCAACACAGTCTCCAGAGTGTCTTCTGGAAAACTGCCACTACACAGCCAGTGCATTGTACCACCCCACATGTCTCTCTCCCTTTCTGCTTAATATATATGCACATTTTTTATCTTTTTTTTGTTAGTGTGTACTGGTGCTTACTCTCATCCAAGAGGTGACAATGGTATTCAAACCCAGTTTTCAGGTTTGCAGCTCAGTGCTCTTAATCACTATGCTACTGCTTGTAATGATCTTTTATTATGCTCAAACAATAAACGGAACTACTACACTATGCTTCACTGCCCCTGCTGCTTCCCTATAAGATATGAATGCCACTACAGCTTGCAGCTCCAAAGTCTACAGTCCCTACAACTCAAGTCCAAGTTCATATTTATTTCATCAGGAAAACTAATTTACAAGGAGGTCCTGCAACAGGTAACATACAGACAACAAATACACAACAAAACATAATTCAGTGCTAATATAGAAGAGTATAACCACAAATCAGCCTTTACAGGAGAATAACAAATTAACATGAAAAAGCTTAATACAAGAAGAAAATATTTGGCATAAGCAACAATATACAAATAGAATGCACAGTCAATTTCCTGCCAGCGGATGTGGTGGAGGTGAAGTAAATGTGCAGAGATGGATACAGAGATCTCCACTATATTTGTTAAAGTGCTTAAACCCAGTCGTGGTTGCAGAAAGAACCTGAGGGCCTGACTGGTACCCTCTCTCTCTCTCTCTCTCTGTTTCTGTCTCTCTCTCTCTCTCTCTCTCTCTAAACAAAATGAACAGTAAGAAAACTAAAACAAGCATCCCACTACTAGTGTGTGTATTGGGTAGGGGTGAGGGCCAGGGCAGTCTTCAACAACCATATTCTACCTAGTAACAGGGACGATCTCCTATACAAAGGAAGGATATTACACTAAAATCAATAAAATGTATACTTTTAATTTTTTAAACTGTCTGTTACTACCAAGTGTATAATCATAATAATGCACTCCAGTATGTGGATTATGCTAGGATTTGCCTACTTCTGATGTGATTATGTCACTGGGTCTGCAGCCTTGTGACCAAACTGCACCAGGCATGGGTAAATCCCTGCATAACCCACACCCTGTCATGGATTATTGCTTAATTTTCTGCAACCTACCTTTTCATTTTTGCCACAAAACACAAAAAAACAAATGACACTTATTTGTAGCAATCAGTAACCCTGAAGCACACACTTTTCACAGCCACTTTCTTTATACAGACTTGTTTTGCTGGCAATTTTTTTTCCCCAGATTTTATTACCATAGTGCAACTCAACTGCTCACTTGCACATCACCCATGACCACGCATCATGAATCCTCAACTGAAATCTCCTTTTTTGTGCTAGACCCTGGTGGCTCAACCCCTGCTCCCCGGTTCCTCCCACCAACCCTCCTCCCGGGACTTACATCTGGTGATGCTCCATCCAGACATACACTCCAGGGTGGGGCCGACAAACAGTTGTTACCTGAGGAAGTTCTGAACCAGCTTCACAGTGGACACCCTGTTACTGATATGCTTCCATGGCTTACCCTCCAGGGTGGGGCTGCGGGGTTGGGATGGTCTCGAGGATTACTTAGCATGGTCATCAGCTGAGTGCCATGGGCAGGTGGGTGGGACTGGTGGAGGGGACATCATTCATGGGACCGACATTTTTCAAATGTTTTTCCCTATAAGAGCTGTGGTGTTAATGACGAGGGTGCTGAAGCACCAACGGCCTGCACACCTTCCCACATCTTAGACTCCAGCAGCTGCTCCCTGGCCTCCACCAGAGGTCAGTTATGCGCTGGGAGCGGTCTTCCTTCCCACCAGAGGAGGAGAGCAGTCCATAAGACGCTCAGTCCTCCTCCCGCTGCCAGCCCTCCAACTTCCAGGTCTATTTCCTGAACCCAGGGCGCAGCATCGCAGGCAGAAACCCAACCGCTGTACCAGTGGGCCAGCCCCAACTGAAACCACTGCTCACGTATCAAGCATGAGCTTCACTACTCCTCCTGTAAGAAGTGTGCACTAGAGCTGTGCAGGATGGAGGATTAGAGGATGGAGAAGAGAGTAATAGTAAATGGAGTCACTCTGATGAAAGGGGGTTACTAGTGGGGCACCGCAGGTTCAGTATTAGATTAGTCCTCTTCAATGTCTTTATGCTGCATTGCAGAGGGACTGAAGGAAAGTATGTCTCTTTGCAGATGACACAAAGATCTGCAACAGAGCTGATGCACAAGGTGGGTGGAAAGGATGAAAAGGGACTTGGCAAGGTTAGAGGAATGGTCAAATGTATGGCAGCTTAGATTCAATGCTAAGAAGTGCAAGGTAATGCACCTGGGAAACAAAACCCAGGGAAGAGTACACAATGGGGGTGAGATACTAACAACAACAAAAATGGAAAGGGACCTGGGGGTAGTCATATCAGATGACCTAAAGGTGGGCAAGCAATGTGAGAGGGCAGCAATGAAGGTTGGGGGATATTGGGATGCATAGGGAGAGGCATCACCAGTAGAAAACAGGAAGTTATTATCCTCTGTACAGACAGCTGGTCAGACCCCATCTGGAGTACTGCGTGCAGTTCTGGAGACCCAGTCTTCGCAAAGACATAGACAGGATGGAAGCTGTCCAGAGGAGGACAACTAAATGGTGCAGGGTCTGCACTGGAAGACATATGAAGAGAGACTAAAGGAGCTAATATGTATAGCCTCAAGGAAAGGAGGGAGAGGGGGACATGATAGAAACTTTCAAGTACCTCAAGGAATCAACAAAGTCCAAGAGGGTAACATCTTTCAAAAAGAGGTGTGCAAGAACAAGGCACAATTTGAAGATGGGGGCGCTCAGAGGTAATTTAAGGAAGTATTTTTTCACAGAGAGGGTTGTGGATGCATGGAACGGCCTTCCGGAGAGTCGTGGAGTCAAAAACAGTGGTGGAATTCAAGCATGCATGGGACAGCCATAAGGCAATTCTAGGGATGGGGTAGGAAGAAGTAGGCTGCTGGTTAACTAGGATCTGCAGCTTATCCAGTAGGCAGGAAATGGGCAGACTGGGTGGGCTAAGTGGTCCTTATCTGCCATCAAATTCTATGTTTCTATGATTCCACCAACGAATTTGTGTGGAATGGCAATCTTGCTTCTGAAATGCTTTTTCAGAATATATTTTTAATTCCATGAATTCCTAAAACCATATCTTTGTAAACCATGGAATGATATTTTGTGGATCACGTACTCTGCAGAATAATGTTCCATAGTTTGTGAAATAAACCAGCAGTTTACATGAACTGCAAAATACAATTCAATAGTTAACATTCAGCTTTCAGAATTTCAGAATTCAACTCCCGACAGAATTCTACAAAATTAGGCAGCATTTTCAAAACTCCACAGAATTCTGGCAGAAGCAGAATTTGAAAACTTGGCACAGTTCTAGTGAGTCAGCACAATGCAACACAGAGTGAAAATCTGCAATCATGTGATTCTATTTTATAATATCTCATTATTTCTGGCCCGTGGGTGCAATGTTAGACTACCACTAATAACACCAATGACCTGGGTTTAGAAGCAAACCTGGGAGTTGGAGGGCCAGCCATGGGGAGGAGGAGGAGTGAGTGTCCTATGGATGGCTCTGCTCCTCCAGGGGAGGGAGGAAGCATCCAGTGCTCTAGCAGCCCCTAGTCGAGGCTAGTGTTGCTGGTCACTGCACTGGAGCTTGAAATACTTAGGGGTGTGTCAGATGTTCAGCCTTCAGTCTTGGAATTAATAGTCTTGAGCCATTACATCATCACACACCACGCCCCTGGGACAAAAGCAGCAGCGCAGCAAAAAAATTTTACCAGGCCATGCAGAAGGATGTCCATTCTGCCGACACCCATGCAGCTTCTTGGGGAACCCTCCAGCTGGATCAGGTTCAGTCCTTCATTAGGGGAATCAGGACCCTCCTGGTCGCCTTACCTGGGGGGTAAGCCAGGGTGCACTCTGAGGGAGAGGTAAGTCCTGGAAGGTGGGGTGGAGGGATTGGGGGATGGCTAGCCAGCTGGTAGGCAAAAATATAATATCTTACTATTTCTGTAAACAGTAACCCCCATCATGACTTTTTAAGTTCCCACCACTTGCTCACAAGTACTCACTTTTTTGCTTTTGTCTCCTATCAAGATAAAGCATCTGTGTTTCTCTGTGAAGCTTGCAATTAAGGTAAAGATACAGCAAGTTCTGCACTTAGTGGGTTATTGAAGAAAATTGAAAGCACTTTCTTTTGACCACTCCCACCTGTTCACTTACCTCCCTCCATCACTGACTCACTCATGTCCTGATGGCAGTGTGTAAATCAGAAATAACCACAGGGTTTGCTAATAGGCCAGTAACATCAGATCAATAACAGAATATTTAAAACAGCTTCTGCAAGATAAAATGAGTCACAGATGCAATGCAGTTCTCCTGGCTGGAAGTACCGACATAGAGAACAGTAAACAATAAGTTTTACCTGCAAGTGTCTGCATGTCTGTCTTTGTCTATCTCTATATCTACAGTAACAGTGTAAGTGGGTAGGTGGAGTAGTGTGAGAACCTAGCTCAGCATATTAAAAAACATAAATCAGGTGTGTGATTGGGGAGGAACTGCCAGACATGTAGTGCCTTCTGACAAGAGCAGTATAAAAGACTCTCTTACCCCGCATGTCCCAGCACGTTAATGGAACAGTGCAGGAGTGGAAAATCTATCCTTAAGGCATCAACAGACCTCCAAAGGAAGTCTACAGTCCACAGAACACTCTGCAGGAGACACCAGACCAAGGCAGAAGATGAGCGCAGTTTTGGAGACCCCATCTCCTCAAGGACATAGACAGGATGGAGGTAGTCCAGAGGAGGGCACCAATATGGTGCAGGGTCTGCACCAGAAGCCATATGAAGAGAGAGACTAAAGGAGCTTAATATGTATACTCTTGAGGAAAGGAGGGAGAGGTGGACATGATAGACACATTTAAGTACCTCAAGGGAATCAACAAAGTCCAAGAGGGAATAATCTTTCAGAAAGAGATGTGCAAGAACAAGGGGCACAGTTTGAAGATAGAGGGGACGGCTCAGGGGCAACGTGAGGATGTATTTTTTCATGGAGAGGGTGGTGGATGCATGGAATGGCCTTCCGAGGAGTTCATGGGATCCAGAAACAGTGGGGGAATTCAAGAATGCATGGGACAGACATAAAGTAATTTTAGTGGTGGGGTGGGAGGAAGTAGGCTGTTGGTTAACTAGGACCTGCAGCTTATCTAATAGGTAGGAAAATGGGCAGACTGGGTGGATCAGGCAGTCTTTATCTGCCATCAAAATCTATGTTGCTGTGTTTCTATGATACAATACTCTGCACGGCTAGAGAAGGAACATGGTGGTGCACACTATTGCTATTTGGGGCACAAAGGGGCTGAGTGGAAGGCTATTCTGGTTTGTAAATTACACAAAGTGTTTGATGTGCTGCACACATTTTTGAAATAAATACCTTTAATTGTGTAAATAGCAACAGCGTGTTCCTTCTCTACTGGGGCTTATGGCTGTCTCTGGAGTGTCTCCGAAAGTGCTGCAATTAGTTTGCTTCTGTTTATTGTAAGGGGTAGGTAACCCACTTTTCTGCAGGCACTGGCCTTGCACTGAGGGTCATGGCCCCACAGTTGTGGACCTAACTGCATGGATATACTGGAAATAGACAGCTTAAGGTTAAGTAGCTACACCTAAGTGGGAGTAGCAGCTAGGAGAAAGACACATTAGCCATCAGGAAAAGATGACTACTGGTAGGATTGTTGAAAAGGAAATTAGGCGACACCCTCTAGAGTGGGGCAACAAATACATTGCAGACAAAGAAAGGGGGAGGTAGGAAGTTATTAGACATAGAAAGGAGGCGGGTAGATATAGAGAAGGTTCAGCAGACAAAACAGTTAAGGAGGCATAGAGCATGTGAGTGGAGCAGTGCAACGGTTGTGGATCTGCAGACTCTCAGGGCACATTCTGAGACTGAGGTGCTGCCCCCATTTGCAGTCACCTTTCTGGGTTCAGGCTAGAGGTTGCTGGATTTTGAGTCAAACTGGCAGAGTGCAGAGAACCTTCTGCCCCACCTTAGGCCACCAAGTCTGCCACTGTTCCCCAGAAGATGCCTAGGCAAGGGTAGAGTGGTTGGACCTTGGTGGACTCCGGGAGGGTGGGGTGGTGGGAAGGGTACACACCCTTAGCCTGTACCACTGCTGAATTCCTTTGCTGTACTGATGGTATGTGGCAGCCAGGAGGAGGCACCCACTGCAGTCGGAAGAGAGGACGCTGGCTTCCTCAGAAGAGAAGGCTCCAAAGAGGAGGAAGAGGCCCATCATGAGATAAAAGAATGCATGTGGGGACTCTGTTGTTAGAGGGATAGACTTGGAAGCAGGGGAGGCAGTGAGAGGAGTGAAGTGCCTCTGTGGTGCTTCTTTGAGGGATGGAGAACAGATCCAGAGGATCACTAATATGGCAGAAAATGGGAGTGAGCTAGATGTCATTGTCCACTGGGGACAAATGAACCAGAAAGGGATAGGGTAGGGGTAGTGCAGGGTAATTGCAAGGAGCTGGGAGGGGCTTCAAGCAGGTAGCATGCATGGTGGCATTTGCTGATGTTACCTGTGTACCACTGGGAGAGGAAATGGCACTCCATCAGAGTTTTTAACAACTGGTTAACAGCATGGTGCATGGAGCAGGGCTTCAGCTACATTGGGGACTGGGGGCTAGCATGGGAAGATATATGCCTCTTTATGGGAGATGGCCTACTTCCTTCCAGGTGGGGATCACAGTCCTTAGGTGGAGGTCTAAATACTACTTGGATGAGCATTTAAACTAGCCAGGAGGAGGCCGTAATACCAAGGAAGAAACATTGCCCCCACCCCAGATGATAGAGCAACAAGGGGTGGAGGGCAGAGAGGAGGAGGCTCCTCCAGTCAGGGTGCAAGTAGACAAGGATGGGGACAGTGCAGAGAACATGGGTGGTATAATTCAGAAAACAGGAAGAGAGGAATAAAGGAGACAGGTAATGGAGAAGGTAACAAGGGAAGAGGGAGGATGGGGAGATTCAGGTAACAGCACAGGAGGAGTGAAGAAAGCAGGGAGGCAGGCAGAGGAGGTGTATGGGATGATGAGCCATCTGCACTATAGTAAGGAGTCTGGGAAATAAGATTCTGAATCAGGAGGCCATCATGGAGGAAGTTAGTCTGGATGTTCTGGTCATAATGGAGTCATGGTGCACTGACAGCCATGACTGGGATATGGCTGTACAGGCTATTCTCTGTTCAGGCAAGACAGGAAATGGAGGAGGGCTTGTGCTACATGTGAGGGAGGGAATCAAGGCTGCAGAAGAACACTGGCACCTGGACGAAAAGGAAGGAGACAAGGGCTGGGCCGCTGTCTGTAAAGGGTGATGCACAGACTTCCAGCACAAGGAAAGGAGTTGGATGAGGCACTTGGGGAAGCCGGCATCAGAATGGCAAATAAGGGGTGGTGCTGCAAGTTGGTGACTTCAGTCTATCAGATGTGGACTGGAGCCTTCCAACAGCAGCTTTCAAGAAGCAGGGCCACCCTTGACTCCCTACCGAGGCTTTTCTCAAACAGCTAGTCAACCAACTCTCTAGTGATGTGCAGTACTGGAACTGGTGCTTAAAAATAAGGATGCCATTACAGATGTCACAGTGGACAGTCCCCTGGGTATTTTAAATAAATAGGAAACTGCCTCAGTAAACGCCTGGTGGGAGGATTGCCAGGGAGGTGTTGAGGAGCAGTGTGAAAAACAAAGTGTGGGCATAACCACCAGAGGTCATGCTTCAAACTGGAAGGGGTAGATTTAGGGGTATGTGAGGGGCATTATTTTTCAGGGAGGTGGTGAGTCCATGGAACAGATTATTTGAATGGGTTGTAGGGGTGGATACGATGGACAAGTTCAACAGAGCACGAGGCAGCTATGTGGGCCTAAATGGAAGAGGAGGGTAGGGCAGAGAAGAAAATGGTAGTAGGGTGAAGGGTGGGACATTCTCAGGAAGACTAGATGGGCCAGTCGGTCATTTTCTGCCAGCAGAATTCCTATGATTCTATGATAATTAAGGCAACCAATCTCTGTGTGAAGTGAATAAAGGCAAAAGGAAGAGACCATTGTGGTACTGTAGGGTGTGACCATGGTAGTGAAGGAAAAAAAAAAAGATGGCATGCAGGAGGTGTAAGGAAACACAGAGGGAGGAAGACAGGGATGAGTATCCAGTAAAACACAGGAGAGAGGCAGGTAAAGTAGTGAGGGGAGTAAAGCTGCAAACAGAGGAAAGGATGGTCAATGAGGTAACTAATGGGATAAGACTTTTTCAGGTACATCAGTGAGATGAGGAAACCAAAGGAAGGAACAGTGAGGATAAGGAAGGGGCAGAGGGAGACTGTGCAGAAGAGGACCATGAAAAGCAAACATCTTGAACAGGTACTTATACTCAGTCTTCACAGGGGAGGGGGTAGACCACCAGGAAGCAGTAGGAAAAAGGGAGGAAGGCAGACTAAAGTCCATTTTCAGAGAAAGGACTATTAAAGGGACTTGCAGCTCTGCAAGTAAAGAAGGCTATGGGACCAAATGGTATACACACAAGGATACTAAAAGAACTCAGGCAGGTGCTGGCTGCCCTGATGATGACCTTATTCAGCAGCTCACTGGAATCACTTGTGACTCTGGAGGACTGATCAAGAGCTGTTCCAGAGGAATCAGAACAGGCAGGGATGAAGAGCCACATTGGTGGCGGGGACCCAGGAGAGGAGCTTGAGAGCACGTAGGCGGCAGCAGAATTATGGGTCTCTTGGTGAGATCAAGTGGCCACATTGGTGATGGAGGAGGAGGCTGCTTAAATTGTCCAATCACCTGCTGCAGTGCAAATTTTGGATTGCACAGCTGGGCATAAAGCCAGTGCCCAGCTGCAGTTTCATCATCGGGCTGTTCCAGAGGCTGAATCTGGCCCCGCCCCACCTGCACACTATTAGGATCTATGATAGTCGGTTGACAATTGTGTTGTCGACCGATGTTACAACAACTCCTTTATATGGCTTCGCATTTGTGGTTGGCATAAAGGAGTCGCATCTGTGTTTTCTTTGGGGTTGCCCCACCCCCTCCTTAAATAATCAACTCCAAGTTGGAGTTGTTTGAGGAGGGTGCACTATCCCCAGAAAGCAGTGCCGGGTCCCACGCGAACATTACAGTGACCTGGCGCTGTTGTCGCCGTAGTGTGGATCACAGTAAAGTTGTCGAGAAACCGTCAGTAAACGGCACTATTAGCTGCTCAGGCTAGGAACAGGGATAGACTAGACTGAGAAGGGGTGGAATTCATTGAAACAGCCAGTCAGGAGGCAGGATGGAACCCACAACCACAAAAGACCCGAGTCTAAAAGCACCTGAACCTTCTAAATGCTCCCTAGGAAATCTTGACTATTAACAGGGCTTACTTATCTAAGTTTCTCCACCCAAGTTCATCAGAGCTCAGTGTCTTGAAGCACCCAAGTGTCTTTTGACTGGCACCCAAGTGTTCCTTTTTTAACTGGCTTCCTACAAATTGCATAGCTTGTTTTTACAGCTGCAGTAGGCAGATTCTGCAGACGTTTGCATGTACAAAAGGAGTGATGTCATGTTTTCTGTCCGTGGAACTGAGTGAAGGTGTAAATAGTCTCCTCTGCCTTTCCTCCTCCAAGAAATGTATTCCACCCTCAAATAAATACACTTTCATGTTAGTCAATGGTTGCAGTGCACTATTTTCTTAAGTGGGAGGTACAAGAACTGGAACCTGAGTAGTGGGAGGCAACATTAGTTTTTGGGGAATAAGATCCACCTAAAAGCTCATAAAGATCCACCCCACCTTTATTTGGTTCGTGTGGGAGGGACATGAGGTGGATCTATCATGCTGGAACAATTGACTATCAGAGCTGCCTGGGGCATCAGAGCTTAAGCTTCAGAAGGAAAAGCCTGAAACTGCATTCCTATAAAGCACTTGTTATGTTTGCTTGTAGAAAGATATTGCAGCAGCTTGGTGCGAAGCAGGTTCTGGAGGTGCAGCACTGTTGTGGCAATACCGGCATGGCATTTTGGGGCATGTGTGATGTCCACCAATAATGCAGGACACGGCCGGTGACAGTAGTTTCTAACGTTGCTACCAACTTGAAAGAAAATAGTGGGTGGCCCCCCACAACACACACATGCACGCATGCATATTGCATGCTAATGCTCTGCCCCCACAAACACACACTGTATGGCCGATGGGGGTGCCCAATCCCCACGAACTCAATGCCCCCTAACAGACAGCTGGGTGCAACGCTGTGAGCCCATCCCAGCGAGGCAACAGTAGATGGCCGAGGGGTGCCCAATCCCCGCTGGCTCCAGTGCCCCTGTCCCAACAGCCTTCCAGCTGCCATGCTGGGAGCCCACCCCAGTGTGACAAACGTCCCGCGACATCCAAGAACAGAAACAAGAAACCTGAAAGAGAAAACCTTCCTCGCTGGCAGTCCTGACCCCGCCTCCCCATCCGCGCTGACCCTCTGCGCACCCTGCCTCCCTCATCCCTTCCTCACCCCTATACTATCTGGAAATCTGGCGCGACGTATCTTCGGTGTACCGGGAACACGCCTGCACTTTTCAAAGCCGATCACGAACTGAAGAAATGCCAGTAAGCTGTATAATGTAATAAATAGGGTTTCAACTTTGATGCATATCTCAGGCATTTTGGGAATTTTTCACCAAATTTTCAACATGGGGTTTTGGGACCCCACCTCATGAATTCTGTCACTGTCATTTTGTTAATCAGCCCCAAAAGGTGATTTTGCAGTCACTCGTGGAACCACCTTTCAGGACCAATTTCCAAAATGACATTGTCCAGTTCATGAGGTAGGCCCCAAAAGCGTATGTAATGGTGAAAATCCCAAATGACTGTTTTATTTCTGACCAGGCGTTGCGCTGTTCTCACGCACGCCTCGTAAGTTCATGAATTTTCAATATTTACATTCCAGATTTTCAACATTGCCATTTTATCACATCTCCTTATGAGCAGTACAGCTGTCATTTTCACATTTGCCCAAAATGTATGTCACGCATGTAGCGACAATGGCGCAGTCGGTGCAAAAATCAATGTTTGGGACAGATTAAGAAAATCACAGTGACACTGTGGATGAGCAGAAGTGTTAAAATGGCTATGTTAAAAATTTATGAAAAAGTCCATAAAATGACTGTATTCTGGCGACCATTCGCAGTTTCCACACACCCTCGTAAGTTCATGGATTTCTAATATTTTTCAGTCAGATTTTCACTACTGGCATTTTGCACACTTTCTTATGAACAGTATAGCTGTCATTTTTTACACCATTCCGAATGTGTTTTCGCACTTCCAGCCAGAAATGCATGGTCGCTATGGGAAATCACTGTTCGGGACAGATTAAGAAAATCATAGTGACGCTGTTCATGAGCGGAGGTTCCAAAATGCCTGTGTTGACAATCTGCTTTAACAACTCTCAACTAATTGCATTATGGGCGGCGCTATGCAGTTTCTACACATGCTCGTGACTTCACCATTTTTAAATATTTTCACCGCAGATTTTCAACATTGCCATTTTCTCCACCTCCCCATGAACAGTACAGCTGTCATATTTCACATCCTGTATGAAATGTGTTTTCGCACCTGTGGTGCCAAATGGCATAGTCGCTGGGCAAAATCAGCTTTCAGCTAACAAACTGATATTGCCACTGTTCATAAGGTGGGGGTCACAAAAACCTATGTTGAAAATTTGAGTGAAATGGCAACAAATGCCTGAGATGTTAAGGTTTCCCATAATTTCACCCTGTAGAGATTGGCAGGCATCAGGGGTGTGATCAGGGACTTGGGACTCTCCTGTAATGCTCATACCATTCCACACCCTGCAGCCAGTGAGAGGATTGAAGTGTGCCTTGGACTCTTCGGCCCCAGAGTTCACCCATTCTCCCTATACAGCACCCATCTCACCATATTTCCTGATGGAATGGGGTAAGCATAAGGGTCAAGACCTCAAGGCACACCGTGACACTTGCTGGTGTCTGCAGGTAGGGTGTGGTGAAATGGCATGGCCGTTATGCCTGATGACTCAAAGGCGCACCCCAATGCCTGTCAGTCTCTGCAGGGTGGTGGTGGGGTTGGCTTCAGTTCAATACTTCACTGCCATTCCTATTATGCAGCTCTCTAACTCCTACACTACCAATACCAATGCCAGCAAGCAAACATTCGGCATTGACAAATGCTTGTTTAAACAGCATTGGCTCAGTTTACATTCCTCTCCTGGTCACACTTTTTCACAAATACATTCCAAGAGCTGAAAGTCCCTCCTGATGGGTATATGGTGTTATTCAGACCTGTTCTCCAACCCTGTCCCACCACTTTACTATGTACTGTATTTGGTATCAGCTGAAGCATGTCAGTATAGCAAGAGGCTGCAAGGTATATTTTACTGAGCTTGCAGTTTTAAAGGAGTAGTCCACAGTCCACTCAGAATTTGCAAAAACGTATGTTATGCAGAGTGTTTTGATTTGTATGTTAAGTCCTAGTGTGTCCCTCCCTCTGTCTGCTATTAGGGTTTTTCCTAAATTAGCCTATTAGCAGATACCTGAAACTTGTTAACTGGGGTTTCTGTAAGAAACCCATACTAAAATAAGCTCTAATTCACTGTTGTTGTTTTCTGTGTGTGTCAAGTCTAGCTTGCAGGACTGTTTTAATTTTAACACTTTTAATTTCATCATACTACACACACAACCAGAAAAGCACAGAAATTGCCCAGATCATTTGCACTATAATTAGTTAAGACTCTAGCCATTTTCTTACAGGAAACCCACTCAAATTTCAAGTATTTGCTAAACTATAAATGTAGGTACCAGCGTTCTATTATGTAGAACTAGCATTTAATATGGATTTTGGTCTGTGACATGATTTTAATTTTTTTTTTACAAATGAAGTTTATTTATTTATTTATCACATCTAGGATTACAAATACCTTTGAGCCATGGCTCCTTTACAAAGGTTCCACATCAGAGAAATACAAATTATGGGGAACATCAAGACAGGCATTACAACAATGTTGACATTGCAAACAGAATACAGATTAATACAGTTCAAGGGTAGCATTGTAACAAGGCAGCCAGCGCATTTGTCAGAGAAAATAGACAACAGATAAGAAGTGCCAGAGTCATAGAGAAAGGAAAGAGGGTGGGGAGAAAGAATGTAGGAAGGGTGGCGAGAGGGTGAAAAGTGCAGCATTGGGTATACCAAGATGTGAGGGTAGAATCCAGTGGGGAGGGGGAGAGACAACTAGAGCAGAAAGGGAAGTGGAGAAACAAGGTTAGTTGGGCAGTCACAGGAGCTGTTGGTAGTGAGATAGTCCCAGAGCCTAGTTTTAAACATACCAATAGTTGGAGCAGAGGAGATGGTTGGGCTGAGGCCATTGAACCAGAGTGGTGCTCGATAAGCAAAAGAGCGTTGTCCCTGTGAAGTGTGACAGTGGGGGACTTTCAGTAGCTGTAGCGTGGATCTTCTAAGGCACCATTTGTTAATTTGGTGTTGTAACAGAGTTGAGACCCCAGAAGGTGCAAGGCCAAGGTAGATTTTTTTCACCATGGAGCAGGTGAGAAACTTTATGTGGTTTGATAGTTGGAGCCAGCCGATCTGAGTGTACAGGTCACATGTGTGGGTGAGACGGTGAGCACCAGTGATGAGCCGACATGCTTTATTTAAGGCAGTTGAAAGGCATCTAAGGGTTGTGGTTGTGGCCGAGCCATAAATGATGAGACCATAGTCTATTACAGAGATCACAGAGCTCAGGACTGCAACCTTCAAAGCTTCTGGCGTGAGGTGTGGTCTGTTTCTGTAGAGGAGACCAAGCGTGTATTAGCAGCTCTAGCTACATTATCTACATGAAGTCCATAGGAGAGATTAGGGTCAAGCTGTATCCCTAAGTATTTGAAGGACCCCACCTGATCTAGAGTGTTCCCTGGGTGGTGGAGATAGCCAAGTGGTGTAGCTTGTGTGGGTTATGAGAGCTGCAGAAGAGCATAGATTTGGTTTTCTTGTCATTGAGGACCAGTTTATGATTAAGAAACCATGTCTCTACAGAACTGAAACCAAGTTGAAGGTTGTGTTGAAGAGTTGCAGGATCTTTGTGAGTGGAGAATACAACAGCATCATCGTCATATAGTATGATGTGCTCAGAGCAGTGGTAAGGAGGGAGTTTAAGAAAAGGCTAAAAAGGAGGGGTCCCAGTATGGATCCCTTGGGACACCGAGCGAACAGGCAGGGTGTTAGAAAGAGCGTCCACAATTTTACTCTCTGTGACCTGTTTTCTAAGTAGCTTTAAACCAGAGAGAAGAGTCAGGTGATAGCCCGGCATTCAGTAGTTGGTGTATTAGTAGTCCATGGTGTACTGTATCGTAAGGCCTTGGAGAGGTCGACGAAAACGGCCCCAGTGAGAAGGCCATTGTCAAGGGATTTGTGCAAAGCTCCAGTGAACTCCAGGAAGGCTGTGGTGGTGCTGTGACCTTTCTGGAAGCCGTGTTGTTGTGGACAAGGTATATTGTATTTATCCAAGTGGTCGGTAAGTTGATCAGCCATGATGCATTCAAGTGCCTTAGAGAGTGGGGGCAGTATGGAGATAGGGCGATAATTTGAGTGAATCGCCTTGTACCCACTTTTATGGATGGGTGTCACGGTGGCTGTCTTCCATAGGTCCGGAATTTTCCACAGCTGAGAGAGAGGTTAAGGATTTTTGTTAATGGATGAATTACCTCATTGAGGGTGAGCAACAGAAGCTTAAGGTCCAGGGTGTCGGTACTAGATCTAGATTAAGAGATAACTGCAGTAATATAGCGGCAAGCTTCATTCAGCCTTACCTTCCTGAAGTAGAAGAGGGATGGTTAGACTGAGGGCTGAGGTATTTGGAAGTAGGCCCTGTTTTCAAAAAGTCATGGGGTAGAACAGCACTAAGGTCTGAAAAGCCGTGTTAAAGATGTTTGCGATCACCTTGGGTCAAGGGTTAGGATCCATTAACATGGCGGAGAGGTTTTGGCTGCTTCCTGTGATATCCTTGATATTGTCCCAGAAAGCACGACCATTTTCCCATGTATTGGTGGCGTCTTTGTGATAGGTGGATTTCATTAGCCGTATGGCTTTTGTGCAGGCATTTACTGCTTGTTTGTAATTTTGGATGTCCAGTTGTTTGCCAGTGGCCCTGGCTACTGCCCAGAGGTGATCCCTTGAAGTGTAGGTATGAAGCTGCAGCCTAGAAACTGCAAAATACTTTAAAGTCACTTTTCTCCTGAGTGTGGTATAGCATGAACACAACAGGATGACAGTGACTATTTCAGTACACATTTGAGCACATTTTACAATGGTTCATATTTAGTTTCTTACATTCCTCTCTTGGTCACATATTTTCACAAATGCATTCCAAGAGATGAAAAGTCCTCCTGGTGGTATATATGGTGTTATTTAGACCTGTCTTCCAACCCTGCCACTACTACCTTACTCTGTATTTTGCATCAGCTGAAGCATGTCAGTACAGCAAGAGGCTGCAGTGTATATTTTACTGAGCTTGCAGTTTTAAAGGAGTAGTCCACTCAGAATTTGCAAAAACATATGTTATGCAGTGTTTTGATTTATATGTTAAGTTCTAGTGTATCCTTCCCTCTGTCTGCTATTAGGAGGTTTTCCTAAATTAGCCTATTAGCAGATACCAGAGCTAGCTTGTAAGAAAACTGCTACTAAATTAAACTCTAATTCAGTATTATTGTTTTCTGTGTGTGTCAGGTCTAGCTTGCAGGAATGTTTTAATTCTAAAACTTTTAATTTGATCAAAGTATACACAACTATAAAAGCACAGAAATTGCCCTGTTCATTAGTGCTATAATTAGTTAAGACTCTGGTTGTTTTCTTACAGAAACCCACTCAGTTCGATTTCAAGTATTTGCTAAACTATAAATGTAGGTACCAGCATTCTGTTAGGCAGAACTAACATTTAGTGCTGATTTTGCTCTGTGACATGATTTTCATTTTTTTTACAAGTGAAGTACAGCAAATGGTATGAAACTGCAGCCTAGAAACTGCAAAACACTTTAAAGTCACTTTTTCCTCCTGGGTGGTATAGCATGAAACAACAGGATGACAGTGACTATTTCAGCTACACACTTGGTCCCATTTTACAATGGTTCATTGCACTGCACATTTGTGTAGCACTCTTTTTCAAATAATAAAACAAATGTTCGCCAACCGAAATAACTCAAGATACATATTTTTATACTTTATAAAAAATACTTCACATTTGTAACCAAAAAATGAAAATCATGTCACAGAGTAAAATCAGCACTAAGTGACAGTTCTACTAATTAGAATAGAGGAAGTAGTATAGTGCAGTGGTCTAAGGCTGAGCTGCAAACCTGCTGTCCTGGGTATGAATCCCATAGCCTCCACATGCGTATTGTGTGTCCCTGAGCAAATGACTTAACTTCCTTGTGCTCCCAGGTCACACCTAAACAAGCTTTAGTGTGTCTCTCCTGCTAAAAAAAAAAAAAAAAAACAATGCTGGTACCTACATTTACAGTTTAGCAAATACTTTACAGCTAACTGAGTGAGTTTCTGTAAGAAAACTGCATAGTCTTTACTAATTATAGCAGTGACGATCTGAGGGCAATTTCTGTGCTTTTTATTGTTGTGCGACTTTGATGAAATTCAATTTTAAAATGAAAGCATATTACGGCTAGCTAGACATGACACACCCAGAAAACACAAATAGTGAATTAGAACTATTTAGCAGCTGTTTTCTTACAGAAACCCCAGTTAGGTAGCTCTTAGGCATCTGCTAAATTGTAATTGTTGCCATTTGTGCTCACTGGATAAGAACAGTTACAAAGCCTGCTGTTGTGAACTGATTTTAAAAAGCACTGCATATACTAAATCTATGGGCCTGGCTATGTCACTGTCACATGAGATAGGGTGCAGTGTAGGTGCAAAAGCAATAAACCTATGTGTGATGGAGATGCAAGGGTAGTAGTAAATGGAGTCCACAGTGAAGAAAGGAGGTTACTAGCTGGGTACCACAGGGTTCAGTACTGGGACCGTCCTTTTAATGTCTTTAGAAAGTGACATTGCAGAGGAACTGAAGGAAAGTATGTCTCTTTGCAGATGACACAAAGATCTGAAACAGGGTTGATACACCAGATGGAGTGGAAAGGATGAGAAGGGACTTGGCAAGGTTGGAGGAATGGTCAAATGTATGGCAGCTCAGATTCAATGCAATGAAGTGCAAGGTAATGCACCTGGAAATAAAAACCCAAGGCAAGAGTACACAATGGGGTGAGATACTGACAACAGTAAAATGGAAAGGACCTGGGGATAATTATATCAGATGACCTAAAGGTGGGCAAGCAATGTGAGAAGGTAGTAAGGAAGGCTGGGGGATACTGGGATGCAGGGAGAGGCATCAATAGTAGAAAACAGGAAGTTGTTATCCCTCTGTACAGACAGTTGGTGAGACCCCATCTGAGTACTGTGTGCAGTTCTGAGACCCCATCTCTGCAAGGACATAGACAGAGTGGAGGCTGTCCAGAGGAGGGCAACCAGATGGTGCAGGGTCTGCACCAGAAGACATACGAAGAAAGACTAAAGGAGCTTAATATGTATACCCTTGAGGAAAGGAGGGAGAGAGGGACATGATAGAAACTTTCAAGTACCTCAAGGGAATCAACAAAGTCCAAGAGGGTGGCATCTTTCAGAAAAGAGATGCAAGAACAAGGGGCACAATTGAAGATAGAGGGGGATGGCTCAGAGGTAGTGGGAGGAAGCATTTTTTCACAGAGAGGTTGTGGATACATGGAACAGCCTCCCTGAGGAGGTTGTGGAGTCAAGAACAGTGGGGAATTCAAGAATGCATGGGACAGACATAAGGCAGTCCTAGTGGAGAGTAGGAGGAAGTAAGCTGTTGGTTAATTAGGATCTGCAGCTTATCTGTTAGGTAGGAAAATGGGCAGACTAGGTGAGCCAAGCGGTCCTTATCTGCCGTCAAATTCTATGTTTCTATCCCCAGGGTCATAAAACTACCCTAAAAGCTAGCAGCCTAATTTAGGAAAACTCCTAACAGCAAACAGAGGGAAGGACACACTAGGACTTTACATACAAATCAAAACACTCTGCATAACATATGTTTTTGCAAATTCTGGGTGGACTACTCCTTTAATTGAGCCATCCCCAATCTGTATCCTTCCAAGAACCACTTTGTGGTGTGCACACCAGTGTGGTTATTTCACTCTTGTTTACAGCTTTACACCTTTATCAGTTTTAATTGTAATTGTGTCTAAATGCTCCACCATGTAGCCTCCCGTGCTCCACTATACCTGCAAGCATTGCAGCACTGTTTCACTGCATGCAGGGAGATCAACGGCTACCAGGACATATGCAGATGCAATGTGGAGCACAAATGTAGACTGCAATACTGGGATTCCTCCATACCACAGTAACCTGACAGCTGTATGCACACACCCAGGTGTACCCCATGTCCCCACCTAACTACCTCTCTGTCTGCACTTGCCTCCTCGAGGCCACCTCCTGATGGTATCTGTGTACTGTCCTTGATTATTCTTCTCACTGTGCCAAGTGTTGGGAGTACCCTGCCTGAGTATGTGTGATGTGGCAGCAATACTACCTGCAGAGCAGTGCCAGTAGTGAACGTGGAGCTCCTGGGTATCATGGAGCACTGCTACAGTGGACAATAGACATGTGGCACTGTGTACAGTGGAGCAGTGGGAACACTGAAGGCAGTAGTAGAGGGTCTGCCTTCAGCCATACAGCAGCAGTACATGAATGTCTGCTGTGCCCAGGTGCCTTAATACTGGCAGAACTGATGCCATGTCTCCCCTCTCTCCCTCCTCTCACTGATGTAGCCCTGATTCCAACATACAGATCTCCCTCCCTCGAACCTCCTCTGTCACCTCCACAACATAAGTGTGTCTCATAACAGTGAAATATGGTTATTTACATAATATGACTGTGCCATATACACAGTACTCCATAGGACATGTATGAGGGCATCTCAAAATGCAGCTGTCATCACCAAGTGCACCATGGGATGTGCACTACATACAGGGTTGAGACCACACACTATCAGCTCTCAGTGTGGACGGCTGTAATGTTTTCAAACCATTATCCACACTGTTCACTGGCAGTGTGGACACACTGTAATAAAGCGACATAGACTGTAAGGATTGAATCCATTACAGCTTTTTTGATTGTAGTGGACAGGGCCTGCATGTCTCATGTAATTATCTATCTTTCCATCAATTGCATGTATCGCTATTTTTATCTATTTCTAAAACAAACCTGCATATCACATTTGCCTGCACTCTGAGCACATACTTATGAAACTGTGCATATTTGTACTCACTCTGCATAGACCTCCTTCTTTCAATATTCCCATTATCACAAGCATAACTACCTTGCCTTTATCAAAAGTGACCCCTCTGAAAGTTACTATCACATTTTCTTTGCTAACAGTCCATTATTATTACACCTGACTTCCTGACATCAACACATTGCTTAAATATAACTTACATCACCTCATAGACAAAACCCTGTTTCTAAAAAAAAAAAAAACTATGTAAATAATCCCAGGCTGAACATATGCCAGACGTTACTTTTTCATGTACTGCCACTTTCTGTACCATCATGGGATGTGTATATGTTTCCAATAATGCTTTGCATTACTGGGGTATGTGCATTGTGTTTTCTTTAAAATTTAGCTGTCCGCCAATATCATCCTGGATAACACACACATCAGTGGCATTTGCTCTGGTGTTCTTTTGTAAATCTACACTGCTTCCTATTCCTTCCATTAAAATGCACACCTCCATGTATTTTCTTAATAATGTGTAAGCCTTCCTATGAGCAAAACTAAAACAAATCTTACTACTGACAAATCATTGTGTTGTTCTCCATCCTCCTTAACAATTCCACACAACTTACTAACTTCATTATGCAGCCGTGGTGGATCTGACCAGATTTTGTTAGATTGGCTTCCTATAAATTGTATCGCTTTTTCTCCTGCACTGCTTCACTCTAGCTTCCTGCAAATTGTGTAGCTGCTCTCTAATGCACTGTTTTGGGCCTAGTTCTGACAAAGTAACTAGTGCTTTATTTGAGCTTCCTGCAAACTGTGTAGCTTGCTCTCTGCTGGAACTGTTTTTACTGAGTTTCTGACTAAGTTTTTCCTGTCCAAGGGCAGTTCTAGAAATTGGCAGTACCCTTGTTTTGTTCTACTTATTTAATTTTTGTCGCTGGAGGAAAGGTTAAATGGCTGTACCTAGCTGGTGGCATGGGAGGGGGCACTGTATGTGGGGAGGAGACACTGTCCATTGATCCAGAAAGATCACGGTCGCTTCCTGTAAAAAAGCTTTCAGCTTAGTGTGCTATACCTGGTTAAACAACTAAATAAAAAAAAAAGAGGAGGCCAGCTTGGGCAGGGTCACCACTGGACAGGAGAGAGTCTGGGGCCTCTGGATGGAGGTGCAGCAGACTAGTGGGATGCAGTGGATGTGGAGCTGCAATGGCCATGAACATATTGTGGAGGCTGAGATACTGCCCAATATGCACCAAGCTAAAGGAACTGGTGGCTAAGGTGAGCAGGCTCAGGGAACAGCTTAGCAGGTGGACAAAGGTCATGAGTGCAGGGGTGGGAAGGTTCACAGGCAACGATACATGGGGGATATCAGTGAATGCAGATACAAGGGGATGGAGGGGTCGCTGGAACCGTGCAAAGTCAGGCCAGGAACAGGGGCTAAGCAGGGAAGGGGAGTGGCTGGCCAGGAAGGAGGTGAGGGTTGGCAGACAGTGGGAGCTACTGGTAGCAGTGGCAAGGGGACCCCCTAGGATGGAGGGTGGGGAAACTAACTCGCTGAAAGGGATGCAGGAAGGCAGATAGGTACTCACCACTGGCAAGCACCATGGCAGAAGGGGTCTCAGAAGAAGCAGGGGAACCAGGATAGGGGGACAGAAGGAGTCAGAGGGCACAAGGGGGGTTGAGAGGAGCATTACTGGGTCTACCAAAGGTGCAAGGGAGAATGGGCAGGAAAACTGGGAGTGGGGTGTACATTAAGAGAGAAAATGGGGAAGAATTTGGGGAAGGATGGAGCCTAGGAGCAAGGGCCAGCAGGAATCTGAGGAGTGGGAGGGCAAAAGAAAGAGGATGATGGGAAGAAAGAAGTGGAGGAACATGAAGGACAGAAGGGATGCAGGGTGGCACTGGACAAGATGCTCAAGAAGAAGAATCTGGAAGAGGCTACCTACCGAGGCGGTCTCATGGTACACTGGCAGGGGATGGCATATCTATGAGACAAGGTGGAGGAGGGCTCAAGAAAGGGAGAAAGAATTGGAAGTAGGAGTTAGCAGGACATGTGAGGTGGAGCTACTAGGTGGGGGTTGGGGTCAAGCTGGGTTTCTGGAGGGGTGCGATAGGGACAGGAAGGTCAAACAGACACTGAGATCTTGGGTAGGAGGACAGGGACACAGTTAACCCAGAAGAAGACAGGGGCAAGGTGCTACTGATTGGGGATTCCATTGCTTATCGAGAGGTAGAAACAGTGCAGTCTGGGTGGAATGCATGCCAGGGATGACGGCGCTGGATGTAATCCACCACATTCCCTCATGGGGAAGGAACAGGACAGGGAGATGCATCTGGTGTTCCACTTGGGAACCAACAATCTGGAAGGAACAGCCTCCTGGAGGTATAGGCAAAATTTAAGGCCCTAGCTAGTTCAGTGGTGATCTCTGCTTCAAATCCCAGACCTTTTCAGAGGTGTTGTTGTCAGTACCCAGAGCTAGTACAGAGAGAAATAATGAATAAAGGATTTCAGCAGAGTTCGACAAATCCAACAGCCCAACATCCCGGCTGTGATCACAGTCAGGGACAAGCAGTTGGCACAGGGGTACTTGTCCGCGACAAGTTGTTCTTTAAATAAACTAAACTGATTTTTTTTGCTGCACTGCCATGTTCCTACTCTAGGAGCTTGCTGGCAACATCAGAGTTCATGGCACTCAGTTCATTCAGCCATCATGTGACCGACGGGGGCTCAGCCATGATCTTCAGTGCCAGGAGCAAGTGCTGAGTGTCGGGAGTGAGCCGTGGCTGCAGGGGGACAGAGGAGGAGCCACTCATCAGACTGGCAGGTGTGTCATCCATTCAGGCATTCACAGATCTGGGCTGCTGTGGTAAGGAACATCATGTGGTCAATGACTTGGTGGGTAATCAGAGTAGGTACCACGCTCGCTCATGCTCACTCACTTTCTCGCCATTTGAAAGAGAAAGGATGTGTGTGGCATGAGCTACTGAGTTTGTTGTGCGGCAAGGAGTTGGACTGTCTTGTTTTCAGTCCATTGCTGTAGTGCCTGACTGTTGCCTTATTGCCTTGAGTTGCTGCTGCAAAAGTGGGATCAGATCGGGATGGAAGGAGTTTTCATAGGGACTGACTGGGTGGGAGTTGGCCAGCTGGGGAGGGAAGGGCAGAAAGCAAGTCCGATTGATGAGTTGGTGCTGCCGACTGGCTACCTGCCTGTGTGAGGCCTGGGGCCAAATAAATCAGAGGTTTCATTTCTTTCTTGTTGGATTGGGAGTGTGTCCTGGACAGTGTGGGTGGAATATCACGGTACTCTACTAATTCAGACTGAGGTGTGTGACTGACAATCGATCCCATCAGAGACAGACACTGAGCTAAAAGTAAAGAGAAGTGCTTGGGTGATTTACCACCACCCAGTGTCACTAAAACACAGAGCTCTAAAACACAGCTGTGAGTATATGTAAGAAACTAAGGAAAGTGATAATAAATGAGGTGGGGGTCTTGGGGAGAGAGAGAGAGAATGAGAGTCAGAGTCAGACAGATCTGTAATAGCCAGAAGAGAAGAAAAAAGCCTAACCTAACTGCTGCAGTAAGGGGAGAAGACTAACAGCTGAGGTGAATAGGTGAATCACCACCAGAACAGATCTGTGAGAAGCAGAGTAATAAAGGACTACATTTGTTAGAAGTGAGAAGAAGGGGTTTGGGGCTTTGTGTTGCCAGACACTAGAGTAGCAAGTAACTCTTCTTCTTACAAGGGAGGAGACAGTGAGAGTGAACAAAAACACCCTAGGAGGAGGAGAAGTCAGTCAAGAGAGACCAAACAGAGCAAGGCTGTTTGACTGTTTTGCTTCACTTGCTTGCCCTAAGAAAAGGGGAAAAACTGTGTTGCACTTAGTTTGCAGTACAGCTTAAAGGTACAACATAGACAGTAGCTGAACAACTTGGCCAAAAGGATTCCAACTAGTACACCATCAACATGAGCAAAGTTGGAAAAAGGAACCTAGGCTCTAAGAGAGGGACTGGTCTGTTGGGCTCTGTGTTTGCTGCCCCAAGAAGAAGGAAAGGACAAGAATTTTGTAGCACCAGAAGAAGTGGTGATAAAACTTAGCTGGCCAAAAACAGGCTGGACATGGACTGAGTCTGCTAGTGTAGTAGACATTAAAAATATCAAAAATGGTGGACCACTGATTGAACCTGAACCAAGTCAGAGACCATCCTTCCCATTTAAAACTTAAGGAGGAAGAGAGGAGAGAGCAAGTGTTGAGCTCAGGGGATGGGTGGGCAGAACTGTGACTAACTGATTAAGGAAAAAATAAAGGAGGACAGGATAAGGACAGAATAAGCCACTGGGTTGTGCTTTGTGTGTTGCCAGCACCAGCCAGCCAGAACAGAAAGAAAAGGGCAGTAAAGTCTGTCTAAAGGAGGAAGGATTTGCTTGCTGGGCTTTGTGTTGCCCTGAGAAAAGTAAAGGGAAAGTGAAGTGAATGAAAAAAACAGAATTAACCTAATTGGTAACCCCCTACAAATGGGGTTCCCAAAAGTCTTCCTTGAGCTTGCCAAAATGCTCACTGCCAGGCTGGTGTCCTGCATTTTAGCAGTTTAATGTGATTACCAGAGCCTGTATAGCCTCTGTGTACTGTCTCTTTAAGACCTGCCTAATTGCAGTCTGGGTAATCTGAGAGTGAGCTCTGTTGAAAGATGTAGCTATTTGCTGGAAATCATTTAGAGTGATAATGATAATGTAGTTTGTCTAACCTGCTTTCTTTGTAGCAAGGACTGTTTTGTTTGTCTCCATTATCTTGGTACTAAACTGCAAATTGGACCAATCAGTTCTGGTGGGACCTAAAATGTAACCGACTACAGGAGCTGTCTGAAGTAAAAATCTGTAGGAATTGTAGTTTTAAACTTTTGCCTTTTTGCAACTGAAGGGGAGCTCTTGCCTTGACTGACAGTCAGATCAGCCAACCAAACCTTTTGGATCTTGGGAAGTCCGGCTGCTTACAGTTTTCAGTTAGTTCTGAGCTGGGAAGTGAAATGAGAAGAGCTCAAGTGTATTTTGAGCAGCAATCCTGAGTGGATTGCATGGGAAAACTGTGGAAAGGGCTGAGTTTTTGGCTTGCATGTCTGCTGCTGCTCCTGAAAGGAGAGAAAAGAATTATTTTGGACTAAATCCAAGTTTGTGTGACTAAAGTAGTGACTGAAGCGGGCCAGGTTCAACCTGAAGAAGACCGAAGATTTTGCTGAATCGCGATCGGCCTGTTAGGAGTTCCAGTTACCCCTAAGCTCCCAGTGTGTGCAGAGACTTTGCAATTGTGACTGGGGAGCGCTTTGCCTGGTACAGTAGAATTCCCATACATGTAAATGTGCTGTGAGCTGCTAGTGGGTTGTGAGTTAGTTCCCCACTGTGTGAACTGTGTTCTGCTTGCTGGAAGCTGTATCCAGCCCAAAACGAACTCATCCAATTTGTCTTCATGCGGTCTGGGCCTTGCCAGACTGGCCCAGCCAGACTACCTACTGCACAGAGAAGCCATCGATGAGAGACCTACCTAGGGATCAGCCCCTGCTCCACACTTGAACACGAATGATGCCTCTGCATCGTGTGGGCCCTGCTTCTTCTGGCATTCCAGATCAACCACCTGCAGTCTCGATTTACGTCCAGCCTGTGTCCAGTCTTGGGTATCATGAGTAAATACCAGGTAGCTCCTGCAACAACAGCTTAATCTGAGTGTGTCATCTGATTGTCTTGTTGTTTCGTTTCCTTCTGAACTGAGCCCTCTGGCTCCGGATTACAAATATTGTGTACTGTGCATGTTGTGTTTCCATCACAGGGCCCCAACCAGCTGCAACCCCTGGCAACAGTCCTGGCTAGCCCATCTCTCTCCACCTGGGTACCCAGAGGTGTGACTGTGTGGGGGACTCAAAGCTAATGCATAACTGCTTGATTGATATAACCTTTAAGCTAATTAACCTGATTTTGCCCTTCCTTGTTCAAGTTCCCTGAATAAATCAGATCTAACTTTTCAGCATGTAATCTGACTGTGGTTCCAGTTTGTGCTCAAGTACTGTACTGTTGCTATTTGCTGTGCATAACCTTGTTTTACAGGGGTCCCCAGGGTCGAGCCAGAGGAACCAGCCCTGGGTAAGTGCAAACAGTGTGGGTACTTATGTGATGTACCAGGGTATTGTGAAAGTGATTATTGTACAGTTTTCAGGCCACTAGGGGGAAAGAGGGGTTACAGTGTCCTGGAGGGCTGTGCCCAGGTTAGCTTACCACTACCAACCCTGACCTCCAGGTGGAGGCACCCATTTCAGAACTCAGGCCCTTAACCTGCTACTAGCAAAGCAGGCAGGGGTAGTAGCCCTTGGGAGAGCGCCACCTAGGGTTACATCATAATAAGCTCAGCTGACTAAGAGGACGGAGGACATAAAATAATAAAGTGTCTGTGCTGTGTCTTGAAAGGCGCAGGGACAGTCACTGGGACTGGAACGTTGTGTGTGTATATGTGGTTGGCACAGGAGAAAGAGTGTACAATGTGAAAAAGGTAAAAAAATAGAAACAAAAAAAGTAATCAAAGCAAGCAACAGCAATAACATCATCCCATTCTCCCTTAGTATAGTTGCTGTTGCTACTTCTTCCCGTTCTGACTCCACTGCCTGACTGCCTGCATTCTGTAGTTTACGCAGCCTCAGCCTGTAAAGGTTAAGAATATATAGTAGTGTCTGGCTGCCAGCTCCACCTTTCCCCCATTCTAGTAAACACCAGTGGAAAAAACACACGCACTACACACACTGACTTTAACAAAATAAATTTTATTAGCATCACAAAACAAAGTAAGCACTGTAAGCAGAGAGCCAGACATTGAGGCATTCAACATGCAGAAGACTAAGAGTACTAAGCATAGTAAGTCGCAAAGTCTATTATCCCTCTGGTCAGCGCAGCAACAGCATCCTCAAGTTCTTCTAATATAAATACCCAACTATTACTTTACCAGATGAAAGTAATAAGGAGCCTGCATCTGTTGTGGCACTAGATTGAATAGGTGATCAGGCACTTGATTTAAGCAGTGAGCTGCCTAGTGAGGCCTTGCTGAAGCCCCTGTGTCACTTCAAAGGAAGCGCAGTTTTGTACCTGTTGATGATGAGTTGCCAGAGGAAGAGTAAAGACAAGGAAATATGACCAAGAAAAAAGGGCTAGGCTGTTTCAGCCTCATTGGCTGACAACTTATAAATGGTTGAGATACAATGAAAAACAGGGATTAATGTATTGCACAGTGTGCCAAAAGTATCCCACTATTGCAACACCAGCCTTTTCAAAAATAAAATGTATGCCACAGGCTCTAACAGTTTTAGAATTGAGTCAATACGCACCACGAAAAGCCCAGTCCTGTGCTATGCCAGAACCAACATATTCTGGAAAGTGGCGGTGTGCAGTTCATTGTGATATCAATGAGTCACCACTCTATCAAGCTTTTGCACAGTTGGAAGAGGCCACAAAGGTAAAGATGAGATGCCTGTTTAACATAGCATACTCCAGCAAAAATCTGAGCCCTTTTCTGACATGGATTGGGTATGTGAATTGCAAGAGAAAAATGGGATTAAGCTTGGTACAAATTATAACAATAGTAGCTTGAGCCAGGGACTTCTGCAGCGCTTATATCTGCTGTTCTATCCAACACCCAGATGCAGACTATTAAAATGCAAAATATGTTGTACTTCTTGCTGACGGAAGCACTGATGTGGCTATAATTGAATAGGAAAATATCTTCCTTTGTTTTGTAAATCCTAACACAAAAGATATATGTACATATCTGGTCCAGGCCATACCTTGGAAGCCTCAAATGCTGAAGGTGTCTTTAATGCAATAAAACTGCCTTAGAGTCATTACATCTTCCTATCACTGACCTTCAGATGTGAGCCATTTCTGATTTCTGCCAATTTTGATGGGGCAAGTGTAATGCTGGGTGAAAGGGTGGAACCATCGCCAAGTTAGGGAACTCTGTCCTCACATCATTGCCATGCACTGTGTCGCCATAAGTTGGAGCTAGTAGTTCTTGATATGATGAAAACAAACCCTTTCATATCAAAGCTTGAAAATACTCTAAAGGGCATATTTAAATACTACCACTATAGTCCCAAAAATGAGGGAGCTTCAAGAAATTGCACAAGTAATAGATAGTGATCTGGCACACTTTAGTGCAGTTAAACTGGTGAGATGTCTTGCCAGCAGATCTTGTTCAGTACATGCAGTTCAGGTGAACCTACCTATGGTTGCTCAGCACTTGGAACAAACTGCAGCTGGTGTTGATGGTTCAAAAGCAAAGGGGCTGTTAAGAGGTACAGTCTGTGCACTTTGTCAAATCTCTTATATCCTGCAAGATTTTTGGCCCATTCTTAAAAATCTGTCACTGCAGTTTCAAAGAGATGACTTAATAATTTTGAAGTATCACATGTCATCGAGACCTGCCTCCTCCGGCTGATGGAACTGAAATGAAAGCCAGGGAAATACATGACAGCATTCCTAGCTAATTACAAACCTCAGGACAGATGCATGGGCTTTGTAATTTCAAAGAAGGAAGTTGAGAAGACTGTTTCCTTCACATTCAGAGGCAACTGCCCTGAAATAAATTTCAGGACAGATACACAACTGCATAGTTTAGTAGATGCAGCAATATCTTACATCAATGTAAGATTTCAAAATTTCTCAGAGGTACCTCTGAAATGGCTCAGCTGTCTTGAGTTCAAGCAATTTGATCTACCAAGAGAACAACTTGTGGAGTTTCGGACCAATGAAGTGACTAATTTAGCAACATACTTAAATTTTTTCTCAGAAGAGCAGCAGGAAAATATTAGCTCAGAATATGCTGCATTTAATGCTCTGCTGAAATCTGCAGTTGACAAACCTCTCTGCAGGTGTATACAAGATTGCTCACATGCTAGAGTTAGTGGAAATACTACTGACAATGAGTATGTCAATTGCAAAGTGCGAACAAGTGTTCTCCATTCAAAACCTGATAAAGACAAAAATAAGGATACTTCTGGCAGATGACACACTACAGTCACTTCTTCAAATAGCAGTACAGGGTCCCAAACTATGTGATTTCAACCAAGATCCAGCAGTAAACCACTGCCTGCTGTCTGGTCCAGGCACTCAATGTGTTTATGGGCATGCTGCTACTGCGGTTCAACTGAATCTGATGCTTCTGTATCTCATGCTGCTAGCACTGCTGCTCCATCATCATCCTGCCCTAGCACCACTACCACTAGTACACTCGATGTTGGCAACAGTTCTGAATCTGAGTTCTGAATTGATTATGTTTGCCCTAATTATTCTCTGCTTCATTCTGGCTTGTGTGGACTGGATGGAGTCTCTGGCACCACTTGACAGACTTCAAATCACACAATCTGTATTAAGAAACATTTAAAGATAGTTACATATTCATTTTACTGTTTTCTATAGCCTACATCTATGTGGCATTAATAATAGAATGACACAGCCATTTACTTTGCTGCTACATCATTTTTATATGTTTTCCTTAAAATATGGCAATCCAATCATCGGACTATCACTCGTGACAGTGGGACTACCATTTTTGGATAGGCCAGTTGTCCTGGACTACCACATAAATTTGACATTTGTTGATCCTGGATTTCAGTAGCTGGCTAGTGAGTTGGTGTAGGCAGATGGGGGTGTGGATGGGAGGATTGGGAGGAACATGGGATGATGAGAGCCTCTTCCCCTGACAGGCTACACCTCAATAAAGAGGAGGAAGACATATTGAAATGCAGGTTGCGGGAATCTTAGGAAGTGAATTTAATTTAAACTAGATGAGGGGAATGAAATTTCAGCCGAGTAGTACAGAGGCTGATTTAGGGACCCTAGTCCTCGCGGGATAGGGAAGCAGATTTCTGTTCTGGTATACCCGTGGAGAGGGAAGAGGTGGAGAATGATGATGGATGGGGTTTGGTGGTCAATACCAGAAGTCTGACAAATAAGAAGGAGGAAATGATGGCCATCACTGTGCATGACAGCCTGGACATAATTGCGGTCACAGAAACTTGTGGACACAATATCATATGTGGGAGACATCTATACTTTGCTTCAGATTGTTCAGTAAGGACAGGGGATGCAAGAAGGGTGAGGGTGGCATTATACATCAGGGAAGAATGGAAGACATAAAGGTAATGGAGGAACAGGAGGGATGGAAACAGCTACTCTGGGTGACACCTGGAAGAAGGACAGGAGAATCCTTAAGACTGGGGTTGTTTATAGATCACCAGCCCAAGAGGAAGAACAGGATGTGGTGATGTTACAGGCCATTACTAGGTGGCAGTTAAACACTTCTAATGAGGGACCTAAGTCTTCTGGATATAGATTGGGCCATGCCAGATGCGGCTTTAGCCAGAAACGAGGGCATCCTAGAGGCACAGCAGGGGTGTTCCTTCAGCAGTTGGTCAGGGATCCAACTTGGGGAACAGCCTACTGAATGTGATCCTGATGAACAGAGAGAATGTGGAAGGGGTGGAGGTGGGAGAAAAGCTTGGAAACAGCGATCCATAGGACCATTAGGTTCAGGGTAAGAGTGGGGAGGAGGTGTGCCAAACCAGCACAATAGTACTGGACTTCAGATGTGCAGACTTCTGCAAGATGAGGTGGATTGTTAAGGAGTCATTGGAAGGCATGGGAGAAATAAACAAAGTGGAAGGGCTGGGGGCTATTAGAGACAGGGTGAAGGAGGCCACACAAATGTGTGTTAGGTAGGTAAGCAATGGCAAAAAGTATGAGGCCATTTGGTTCAACAAGGAGGTGGCAAGGTGGTCAGGGGCAGGAGGAGGGTGTTCAGGGATTATAAGAGAACCCTAAAGGAAGAGGACAGGGAGGCTTATAGGGAAATGAGGAGGCTACCAGGAAGGTGATTAGGAGAGCAAAGGCAACCACAGAAGAAGGATAGCAAAACAGGTCAGTGGAGGTAACAAAATCTTTTTTGATATGTGGGGCATAAGAGGAAGACAGGCCAAGGGATTGCAAGGCTGAGGGTGATGGAGGGAGCTTTATAGAGGATTGGGATAAAGCAGAAGAATGTAATAGTTACTTTTTGCTCGGTGTTTACGAAGGAGGAGGAGGGAGAGGACCAGATCTAAGGGGAGGGCGGGAAGTGCAAGGATGCACGGGACCCTTCTGCACTGAGAGAAACATAGAAACATAGATTTTGACAGCAGATAAGGACCGCTTGGCCCACCCAGTCTACCCATTTCCCTACCTATTGGATAAGCTGCAGATCCCAGTTAACCAGCAGCCTACTTCTTCCTACCCCCACCCCCTAGAATTGCCTTATGACTGTCCCATGCATGCTTGAATTCCCCCACTGTTTTGACTCCACAACCTCCTCCGAAGGCCATTCCATGCATCCACAACCTCTCTGTGAAAACATACTTCCTTAAATTACCTCTGAGCCGCCCCTTCTATCTTCAAATTGTGCCCCTTGTTCTTGCACACCTCTTTTTGAAAGATGCTACCCTCTTGGACTTTGTTGATTCCTTGAGATACTTGAAAGTTTCTATCATGTCCCCTCTCTCTCCTTTCCTCGAGGCTATACATATTCAGCTCCTTAAGTCTCTCTTCATACGTCTTCCGGTGAGAGTGATCCGGAACTGTGGCCAGATGGGTTGCACCTGAGAGTGATCCGGGAACTGAGAGAGGAGTTGGCTGTCCCATTGACGAAGCTGTTCAACTTGTCCATGGATTCTGGTAGGGTGCCTGAGGACTGGAAGACAGCAACTGTAGTATTGATACATAAGGGGAAAGCAGGAGCTGAAGGAGAACTACCACCCAGTCTGCTTCACTGTGGTGGTGGACAAGGTCATGGAGGCGCTCATCAGGAAAGGGTGATGGAATATCTTGAGGTAAATGAACTGCTGGATGACAGACAGCATGGATTTACCAGAGGAGCCAGTCCAGTTTAATCTAATTCTTTGACTGGGTGACACAGATAATAGAACAGGGGTGTGCGGTGGACATGGCCTATCTGATTTCATCAAGGCCTTTGACACCGTGCCCCACAGAGAAACTTCAGCCTACAAGCTGAAAACTTTCAGGGTGGGTGACAAAATAGCTAGATGAGTAGAAAACTGGCTGGCAGACAGAAGCCAGAGGGTGGTAAATGGGGTGTATTCTGGGACAGGGAGAGTAACAAGCAGGGTCTCCCAGGGGTCAGTTGGGACGGCTCCTTTTCAATATCTACATAAGCAATACAAAGGACAGTCTGAAGGGCCATGTGGCCCAATTTGTGGACAATTTGAAAATCTCCAACTGGGTGGATACAGCAGGGGTGTTGAAGACATGAGGCAGGACCTGAGGAAACTGGAAGGGTGGGCGGAGGCCTGGCAACTAAAATTCAACATCAAGAAGTGTGCAGTAATGCACATGGAAACAGAAACCGAGGGCAGGATACATGCTTGGGGGGTCAGGATTACAGAGCAGGAGAGGATCTGGGGATAACAGTCATCAGTGACCTAAGGTGGGAAGCAGTGCACCAGGGCCACGGGAGGACATATGGAATGCTGGACAATATAGGCAGGGGAATAATGAGCAGGAGAAGGAATTTCTGATGACCCTGTTCCAAGCCATGGTGAGACCGCCCTTCTGAATACGGTCTCCAGTTCTGGAAGCCGTACCTGTGCAAAGACATAAAGTTGGTTGAGAGGGTCCAGAGAAGAGCAACCAAGATGGTGCTGGGGATAAGAGACAGGCTGTATGAACAGTGATGCAGGGGATGGGGCTCTACACATTGGAAATTGGAGACCGAAGGAAGACAGGGACATGATAGAGAACTTTAAATACATTAAAGGGTCAACAAAGTGAATGTGGGTGCTTATTCCAAAGGAAGGTGGGCACCATAACAAGAGGCACAGTCTGAGACTACAGGGGGATCTACAGAGGTAATGTGAGAGGCGGTTCTTCACTGAGAGGGTAGTGGAGCCCTGAACTGGCTTCCAGAGGAGGTGGTGTGGGCAGAGACTGTGTCAGGCTTCAAGAGAGCATGGGACAGGCACATGGGGATACAGGGAGGTGGGTGGGAGCCTAAGAAGGAGGGAGGTTTAGTAGTGGGAGGAAGTGGCAGACTTGATGGGCCAAGGTGTCCTTTTGCCATCAATTTCTACTATTCTATGATTCTATGACTATTTTATTTTACTTATTTATTTTCAATGTGTTAACTAGGTTAGGAGGTCCTTTTCAGGTCCGATCCAGAATGCAATACATAAATACATAACACAACAAAGAACAATCAATAATCATGCGAAACAAACTAACATATTACTTAATACAATCACAAACAGCATTTGTTAATAAATATTGTTTAGCTGTACCTTAGCAACGACAAAGACCTTGCATTTTGAATTTGAAAAGGAAAAGAATTCCACAATAGGGAGCTGAAACTGAAAACCCGAGACCCAAGTTTTGTTTACACATAGGGACCTCTAATATAAGACCATTTGATGATCTGAGCTTTGATGGAATATCCCTTATAGAGACTAGATTGGGTAAGGAACATGGATTCATAATAAATAGCTTTTGCTACTAAGCAACCCACTAAATATTCAATTCCAGAAACAAAGGCAACCATCCAACCCTGAATACAAATCACAATGATGTGTTCTATAAGTAGCTGATAAAACAAAGCGACAAACATTATTGTAGGATACGTGTTAATGCATGCATTTCCTTTTTTCCCAAGTTGTACATAAGCAGGCTCCATTCTCCAAATAAGGGAGCAAAGTCCCTACAGTAATAGCTTTCCTAGTATTTTCTGAGAAGTAGTTTTAAATCAGAACAATTGCCCTATTTTTGGTTTACCATTCTGCATAAAGCAGTAATCTGACGTAGAGAAACTTAACACTGGATCAAGTAACAACCTCAAATATTTAAAACTCTGTACCTGCTCAAATTCGGTCCCCGATGAATCACAAATTATCAGTTTCAAATAATCTTTTAACATATGAGTAGTGCCAAATAACATTACTTTGGTTTTCTTTAAATTCAAAATCATTAAATTATCCACTAACCTCCTACTAACCACATCAAAATCTTGTTGAAAGCTGGAGGTAATACCACTTACTGATTTATTTTTGTTAAACAAAATCAAATCGTCTGCATAGAGAATTGTATCACATGCAGTACACAGAGATGGTAAATTATTTACAAATAAAGTAAATAATAAATGGACTAATATTGACTCCTGTGGAACTCCACAGACCACAGGAGCCTCAAATGATTCAACATTGCCTGTATATACCACTTGGGACTGATTGGACAAATAATCCCTCACCCACTCAACAGAACCATCAGAAAACCCTAGTCAACAACTTTTGACATGCCAGATCATGTGCAATCAGGTCAAATGCCTTGGTCAGGTCCACAAACACTATCCCGACTAGAGGAGAGCAGGCGTGGTCGCACCTGGAAATGAGCCTCAGCTCAGTGTGCCTCCTGGTTGACAAATTTTAAATAAATAAATAAAATAAGGGCTGCAGCAGGGAACAGGCTAGCAACTACAGGCCAGTCAGATTCACCTTAGTGGTGGGGAAATTAATGGAATCACAGTTAATGGAATGATGAGCTGTAGGACCAAAGGTAGCAAGCATTCACGGTGGAGATCATGCCAGATGAATTTGATTGATTTCCTTGACTGTGTGACAAGGAAATAGATCAGAAGAGGGCAGTGGCATGGCCTATCTGGACTTTAGCAAGGCCTTCAACACTGTGCCATACAGGAGACTGATAAAAAATTGAGCAGCCTAGGGTGGGATCCAAAGTGATGAACTGAGTTAGAAACTGGTTAATGGATAGGAAACAGTGTGGTGGTTACTCACTCTAAGGATGGAAGAGTGACCAATGGGTGCTTCAGGGCTCAGTACTGGGACCGGTCTTTTCATTGTCTTAAGTGATATTGCAGAAGAACTGAAGGGAACATTTGAATTTTGGAGATACCACCAAAATCTGTGTACAGGGTGGACCGTCAGAAGGGGTACAAAGGATGTGTTGGGATCTTGAGAAACTTGGAGTGGTCAAGAGCTTGCATTTAGGTTCAATGCCAAAGGTGAAAATCATGCACCTAGGACATAGGACCTAGGAGCTGAGTATAAGATAGAGGTACTGACAGTCACTAAGCAGGAAAGGGACCTTGGTGTTATCATATTAGATGATCGCTTAAAGTGGCAGGGCGGTGTGACAAAGCAGTGGTTAGGGCCAGTGGGATGCTGGGATGCATAGGGAGAGATATCTCCAGTAGGAGGGAGGGATGTGATGTTGCCACTGTATCACTCTCATGAGACCCCACCTGGAGTATTGTGTCCTGTTCAGGAGGCCACTACTCAGAAATGACATAGACAGGGTGGAGGAAGTCCAGAGGAGGACAACCAAAACAGTGCTGGGGTTGTACCAAAACACTTATGAGGAGAGAGCGAGGTATCTCAACATTTACACACCCTGGAAGTGAGGAGAGTGAGAGGAGACATGATAGAGACTTACAAGTACATCACGGGGTGAACACGATGCAGGAGGGAGTCTTTTCAAATAGGAAGAGCACCAGGACCAGAGAGCATGTGATGAAGTTGGGGGTTAAGAGGGATGTGAGGAAGTACTACTTCACTGAAAGAGTGATGGATGCCAGGAATAGACTTCCAGCAGAGGTGGTAGAGTGAAACAGATGGGGGCTTCAAGCATGTGTGGAATAAACTTAGGGGAAGACTAGTTAATAGGCAGGGAGGAGGAGGGTCACTGAGACCAGTTAGGGTCAGTGGAGTCAGACTAGGCAGGAACCATCTGGGCAGATGGGTGGGCTAAGCAATCCTTGTCTGATGTCAAATTCTGTGTTTCAAAGGAACAGACTGGGAGCAAACAGGCAGCACTATCTTCAGAATTCCTCCTCACTGCTGTTCAGGTGAACTAGGAGTTCAGGAAAACTAATTTTATTTATTTATGTAATAACCAGATGGTTGCACCAATCCCAGTGATCATTTTCATTCACAGCCGAGCCATCAAGATGGCACAATGTCAGCATAGAACACATTACAAGGACTAGCTAACAAAATGCACAAAAACTTGATGAGTTATGCAGAATAATGTAAAGTTACACAGATACAGACTACCTAAACTGTAATATACAAAACAAGATGTGTGAGCAAGCTGCAGCGATGAAAGCAATTAAACTGCAAAATACTGTGACACTGGGTGAGTGATAGCTTCCCTCAGGATAGGTCATGTTGTGCCTGAACCATTCAGCTGATGGACTGGTAACTGTCTAAAGACAACTTGCAGCAAAAGCAGTGAACCTACCAGCCAAGAAGTCATGAGGACAGAAGTGGACATTTAAGTCACACACAGTGGTGCTTTCAATTAATACTTATCTATATGTGTGTTTATACCAAGAATTGTCCGATGGTTCACTGTATGTAAGTCCAGCTTATTTTTGAATTAAGATAAGAGTCAAAAAAGATAGGTTAGATGTCACTTATCAGTTAAGGAAAGACTCATAAAAAAGCACAGGCTTTAAACAAAACAAAAAAACTTTAATCTAAACACCATGGCCCGGATATTCAAACTGCACCAGGCTGTGGCGCGAGCCTGGGCGCAGCTCAACGTGTTGCGCCAGGGTGTGCCTGGGCGATATTCAACGGAGCTGCGCGCAGCGCAGCAGCTTGAATATCACACTGGCCACCCCACTGTGCATGCGACAGTCGACCGCGCCAGCGCAAGTGGCCAGAGTGGAGCATGGAGATACGCTGGCGCAAGTGCCATTGCGCATGCACAGCACCTCGCGAGACTTCAGTAGGGGACATGCAAATGGGGCCATAATTTTTGCAAGGGCACAGGGGCCATTTGCATCTCATTACAGCCCCATTTGCATGCCATTAGCATGCAGGTGCACCGATCCCCGAGACTTGCACCTGGCGCCCTGCCAGGCAGCAAGCCGTAGGGGACCGATGCCCTGCAGCCCGATCGCAGGCATTCGTGTTAAAAAAAAAAAAAAAAAAAAGTCCAATATCCCTGGTGGTCTAGTGGACCTCTATGTGCCCGATCGCGGGCATCAGTATAGTCCCCCTGCCAATATCCCTGGTGGTCCAGTGGACGCACTGAGCCGATCGTGGGCATCAGTAATAGAACTCCTCCCCAAGTCCAATATCCCTGGTGGTCCAGTGGACGATTGGTGCCGATTCGCGGGCATCTGTACCTCATCACATACCCCTAAGACCCTGGTGGTCTGGTACCCCCACCACCGCCCACTGGGCCCCCTGCCCCTCCCCCGTCAGCGTGGGCGGCAGCACCCACCGCCCTGCCCCCCGCCGACTGACAGCTTGGTAGAAGCTCTTCGCCCAGTTGGTTCTGGCGTGAGCCAATAGGCGTCTGATCGTACTACTCAGTCAGATATGTGAATGAATTCATTCACATATCTGGACTTAATCATGCGGTATGGTTTCATCCCATTAGCTCACGCTGTAAACTCAATAGCTGTCTGTCCACCGAGCTGTCAGTAGGCGGGCAGCGGGCGGCAGGGCGGGTGAGGTGCTCACCCACCGGCTGAAGGAGGAGAAGCGGTGAGGGCTCAGTGGCGGTGGGGTGAGTACAATAGACCACCAGGGTCTTAGGGGTATGTGATGAGGTACAGATGCCCGTGATCAGGCACCAATCGGTCCACTGGACCACCAGGGATATTGGACTTGGGGATTTCTACATGGATGCCCACAATGGGGCACATGGGGAGCGCCAGGTGCAGCAGGACTGGTGGCCACCCGCCAGGTGGCAGCTGCTGTGTTGCGCCCAGCAATGCGGCAGCTCACCTGTGGGTAGCCATCACTTGTTCCTTTTTGTGGCTTAACTTTGTGCAGGCGCAGGAAGCGGTTGTGGTACGACTCTGCATATCCCCGGCTGAATTTCGGCTGTGCAGGTTATGCATGGTCACGCCTCTACCTGTGCCTGCATACATTACTGATGTGCTCGGTGCAGCCGGGATTTGTCTAAAGCACTTTTCCCTTTTGAATACCGGCGCCAGGGCACATCAGTGGTTGTGCAAGGCGCAACACTGCTGCGCCAGGCACGACACTGCTGCGCCCAGGTGCAACCCTTTGAATATCTGGGCCCATGACTACATAAAAGTCATAAAATCCTCTTTCATCACCAACAGCTATCAAACTTTACCAACTCATTATTGCCTTTCCCATCATATAATCATATAACATTTTTTCATCCTATTTCAATATGCCAGTAAGCAGCACTATTAAAACAGGTAACTTGCAGTTGTGAGCCCTACCAGTTGTGGGTGGAGTTCATACATTGCCGCATCACACAACACAAATAAATGAGGAAAAACAGAGGAGAGATGAAATGCTTAGCTTGAGTAATGCTGATTCATGGACTGATTATACTGATCAGTATTTACAATCAGCTCACTGCGACTCCTGCTACTGAAATCATTGGCGGAAACTTGAAACAGGCGTTTTTCTGTGAATATTCTAGGGAAAACAGTATTCCCAGTGTGGGCATAGCAAATGTCTTTTCTTTTCTTTTTGCACATTAGTGTGACAGAAAGGTTGGGAGATAGTTTTCTTTAACATACGTAAGTGGAGTCATTGAATTTCAGTAACGAAACTTCAGGCTATCAGACTAGAAAATTGATAGCAGAATGTAGTTTTACTTGTAAACCCGAGACACTGGGGAAATAAATGCACCTGATCATTCAAACAACCTTAGTCATAACAACAATATGGAGTATACACTTCGCCTTATCTACATATGGGACTGTCAGTCACAGCATTCTTTAAAATATGATTAAACAGTCTGGGCAAGAATGAAAGAATTTAGGAGCATCACAGCTTCCAGTGGTATTGTTTTTGTATGTTAATATGTCCCTGGAGCCATTCTTTGTAACATTGTTTCACAACCATTTGGCTTGAGCAAGAACAGCAAAGTGAAGTTGAGCTGTTTTAGCTCAAGCTACGAAAGCAAGTGAAACCACTCTGACAGAGCAAAGTATGGCGATGAGAGAATATAACATATTATTGATCAAAGCGATCAATAATATAATTTAAAAGCATTCCCTGAACGTGCCCATTTCTAGGGCATCTGCATGAGATGCTCGTCACAGAATAAGAGTGTTTCACGCGTGGAGGAACCTAAGTGAATCTGTAAATCATCAATCATGATTTTGAAGGTCAGTCATGACTGATTATTGTTAATCAAATGTTACCATAAGATCACCAAAGGAGATCATGATCTAAGATCATCATCTAGATCATGATTTAATCATCAAACATGAACTTTCAAATCACCAGCTGATGATTACTGATTATATTTGTAAGCTTAAATCAGCATGATGGTTGTTGATGATCAGTGATGATCATTGATTATTAATGATTGTATTAGTTCAGTATTATAAGATTGCAAGTCACAGAAGTAATAATGTTTTATTTGTTACAATTATGAAAATATTAATATCACATATCAGCAAGACAAATTACCAATTATAATGTAAATCATATAAAAGTAAATTTTAATCCCATTAGGAAGGGTACATGTGATGTCTGGTATAGTACACATATTTCATACCTAATTTGCATATTTCAAAAGCACAGTTTATGGAACAAAACAATGGTAATTTCTATTTTTAAATTAATTGTGCATTGACAGTATTAGTTTGCAGACTATTAGGAAAGGTTTGAGTACAAACCAAGTACTTTTAGAAACTCACCACAACCATAAAAGAACCACTTAATAGGGCTATATAAACCAATATGAGCCTTTCTAGCTCCAGTAAGTTGTGAGGTATCAGAGTAAGTATAACTTATAGGAGGGGCCTCTAGAAAAGAGATATTATAACTATTGATCATTCCAATAAAGATGTCAAAATATAAGATAAATTTCAAAAGTATAGAAAACTTAAGTTGATTTTTTAAAAGTTATTTCTGTAATCTTGACCGTAGGCAATCATGAAAATCATGATGATATGAGATCATTATTAGTCATAATCACCATCTCCATAACTTCATGGTTCTTGATTCGTGCCATTTAATGTTGATGTTTAATTATTGTTAACTATGATCAAAATGATGGTTTTTGAAGCTTAAACATGATCTCTGAACATAACTGATAAATAGATAGATACATAGACAGTATTGGCAGATAAGGGCCTATTGTCCACCCAGTCTGCACATTTCAGCTTGTAAGTACCCTTTACATTTTTCTAGATGTCTGTTCCTTACCTCTGATCTCCAGAACTCCCTTATGCCTATCACATGGATCCTTAAATCCTGTGATTGTTTCAGCCCCATGACTTCCTCTGGCAGGAGTTCCATTTGTCCACCACCCTTTCTAAGAAGAAATTCTTCCAGCGTTTCCTCTGAATCACCCTTTCTCCAACTTCACCCCATGCCCTCTAGTCCTGGAGCATCTTTTCACTAGAAAATAGTGTATTCCTGCACCTTGTTCCTCCCTGTAAGGTACTTATATGTCTCTATCATATCTCTCTCCCTCCTCTCCTCTAGGGAGTACATATTCAACTCCTTCAGCCTGTCCTCATAGGACTTGAGATGCAATCCCTGTACCATCTTTGTTGCCCTCCTCCGAGCCTTCTCTACCCTGTCTATGTCTTTACATGGTAAGGTCTCCAGAACTGTACACAGTGCTCCAGGTGGGGCCCTCACTAGTGTCTTGTATAGTGGAATTATGACCTCCCTTTTCCTGCTGGTGATGCCCTGCCTGAGCATCCAAGCATCCTTTGCTTTACCTGCTGCCTTGTCACATTGTTTCCCTATCTTGACGTCATCAGAGATGATAACCCCAAGGTCCCTTTCCTGCTTGGTACATGCTATATCCTCACCCCCAACTGATATGTTGTTCCAGGGTTTTGTGATCCATATGCATTATTTTGCACTTCTTGTGTTGAATTTCAACTGCCAAACCCTTGACCATTCTTCAAGCTTCTGCAGGTCTCTCCTCATTCTGTCTACACCCTCAGGCATGTCCACTCTGTTACAGAGCTTTGTGTCATCAGCAAACAGGGAAATTCTGCCTTCTAGGTCCTCGCAATGACACTGATGAAGATATTGAATAGTACCAGTCCCAGCACTGATCCCTGTAGTTACCCCACTGGTCACTCTTCCCTCTGTGGAGTGACAGCCATTTACCACAACCCGCTGTGTCCTGCTGCCCAGCCAGTTACCAACCCTCCACACTACTGTCCTGCCCTCCCATATCCCCAATTTGTTTAATGGCCTTCTATGTGCACAGTATCAAAGGCCTTGCTGAAGTCCAGATAGGTATCATCCACTGCCCTCCTGATCCACCTCCCTTGTCACCCAGTCAGAAAATTCAGTGAGGTTGGCCTGGAATGACCTCCCCAGTGAAATCATGCTGCCTTGGGTCCTGTAGACCATTGACAACCAGATGCCTCCACCAATCTCTCCTTCAGTAGTGCTTCTATGATCTTCCCCAATACGAGGTCAGGCTGACTTGTCTGTGGTTCCCTGCTTTTGTATAAGGAACTACATCTTGATCCTTCTGTTTTTGGGTACCTCTCCTGTTTTCAGTGATTGGCTAAATAGGATTGCCTGAGGTTCAGCCACCACCTCTCTTAGTGCCTTTAGGACCCTGGGGTGCACCCCATCTGGCCCCATTGCTTTATCGACTCTTATTCCTTCTAGTTCCTTTAGGACCTTTTCCCGTGTAAAGGGACTTGTTCAATTTCTCCACTATTCCCACCCCTTGTACTCCTTCAGGCCCATTACCCTCCTCCTCCTCTTTCTCAGTAAAGACTGAGCAGAAATATCTGTTCAGTATGTTAGCTTTACTGTTGTCATCCACGCAGCCCCCCTCCCTTCAGACTCACTAACCTTCCCTTTGTCCTTCTTTTTTTATGTAGCTGTAAAGGTTTTGTTCCCTCTACCCACTGATTTTGTGATGGGCTCTTCTGTCTGAGCTTTGGCTTCCCTTACTGACCTCCCTGCCTCCTTTGCTTCTCCTGGTGCTTCTCCCTGTCCCCTTCTGCCTGCATCTTGCTGTATTGCCTGAATGAGATCTTTTGGCTTTCACTTTCTCGGCTACCTCTTGAAAACCATAATGGCCTCCTCTTCCTTTTCCCCTGCGAACTTGCTTAATGCATAATTCTGTTGCTCTTGTAATCCCTGTTTTAAATATTGCCCACCGTCCCTCCACCTTGATTCCCTCCCCATTGCCATTAGCACCTCTTTCAAGCATGTCCCTATTTTCCAAGAGTCTGCCCTCCTAAAATCCAGGATACATGTTTTTTTTTTTTTGCAGTTTGGTTCTGCTTCTTCTGTTATTTCAAACCACAGTGACCAGTGGTCACTGTTCCTAAGTCTTCCCCACTATTACCCCATCACACTGTCCCCATTGGTGAGCACAAGGTCCAGTATTGCCTTCTGCTGAGTTGGTTCCATGACCAGTTGCTTATGGAAGGCACCTTGAATGGAGTCCAGGATAAATCTGCTCCTGGATGATGGTGCTTCTGGGAGGCTCAAGTCCACATCTGGAATACTGAAGCCTCCAACCAGCACCACTCCCCTTGTCAGCTATCCTTTGGATGGCTAGCATTAACTCCCTATCTGTCTCTCTTCCTGGGCTGGTGGTCTTTAGACCACCCCTGTGCAGATGGCTGACCCAATTTTCCTTTCCAGCTTAACCTACAGTATCTCTCCTTCATTTTGTCCATCCTGGATCTCTGTGGCCTTTATGCCATCTTTCACATAAAGTGCCACCCTCCTCCCTTCCTGCCTGCCCTGTCTTTTCTGAATATGTTGTAGCCAGGTATGGCCATCTCCCAGTCATGGTTATAATTACACCAGGTCCCTGTGATGGCCACAATGCCTAGGTCCGACTGCACCATGGCAGCCTCCAGATCCTCCATCTTGTTGCTAAGATTCTCAGCATTGGCACCATGGCTTTCCATGATGTGAACTCCCTGAACTGTTTAGCTGTTCTACTCAGGCTCCTCCCTGGTTGTCCTTTATGCCTGGTTCTCCTTGCTGTCTGCCCTTCTGTTGAATTTTTCCCTTTCTGCCTATCCATCCCTTGGGTGCCTATCTCCATCTTTTGCACAGTGTTTTGTAGAGATATCCCTCCTCCTGTTCACTGGTTCCACTGCTAGCTGTGGGGTGCACAATTAGGTACCCACCTTGCTGGTCTGCCACCCCTTGACTAGTTTAAATGCTTGTTCATGTAGCATTTAACCTTATCATTGAATACTTGGATTCCCTCAGGACAGGTGCAGGCCGTCGGACTTGAACAAGCCCCCATCCCTCCAGGTGGGTCCACAGTCATCAATGAATCCAAACCCTTTCTCTCAGCACCAGTTCTTCAACCATGGTTAAAATTCCTGGTGAGTGCACCCTACACTCTCCATGTCTCTCTCAGGTAGTACTTCAAAGAAGGTAACAGATGTAGCTACTTGCTTGAGTCCTCCCAATTTCCCAAACTTTCCTGAATTTCCTTAGGCTCCCTGTTTGTCAGGTCATTAGTACCTAGGTGGATACTGGCATCCAGCTCACCCTTCTGTCTTGCCTTCCCAGTGATCCCCAGGATCTTCCTCCCATCCATCTACACGTGGCACCTGGTAGGCACCTCACTCTCTGTCCTCCCTCTCATGTGTTCCTAGCTGGATCTCTCTTATGACAAAGTCCCCACTAGGATTCACTTCCTCCTCCTCTGGGGTCACCTCCTTGGTTGACCTCCACATCCTTCTCTTCCACTTCTCTGGGTACCTTTGTTTGCTTGTCCCCATTTGCGGTATGGCATATGAGTTCTGTAGTGGAACAGGATTTGGTATGTGCCTCTGCCTGACCACCTAACCCTCCATGAGCTCACCGGTCATCCAAGTGCTCCTTGTAATACAGCTGCTCCGGCCCACTGCACGTACCACTCCCCCACATTATATTGCAGTTACACTGTTAGTCCAGTAGTTGTCTGTTATTGAAGCTCTCCTTCTAGATCCTGCTTTTTAATTTACTGTCCTGAAAAATCCTGCCACCGATCCTTAGATACTTTTTAAGAGAAACAACAACAATAATGATTATGATCATTCATGATACATCATTATAAAACTATCATCCTTTCAGCTGGAAAGGAAAGCTCCGATTGGTCAGTGCTCCCTCAATCTATAATGTTAAACCCATACCTTATTTACTACAAATGTGTTTATTGCAGAAACTTTAAAAGTAGTGCTGAAAAGCATGCATATTGAATTCATAAATGTAGCCTCACAATGCACCATAAATTGAGAACCAACCTTTGACATCCAAATATGTTCATAAAAATAATATGCACTCATAGTCGTGGACCATAATGTTGTTTGCCTATCTTGTAATGTGTTCAGTCATTCCATGGTGCCCCATATGCTATAAATGAAGATGTGAGCAAATTTGAGTTTCACTGCTTACATTTGACTGGCTTCAAGAATCATTTAATTGTTCTGGGTGATTTAATTGAGATTGGCTAAATGCCAAATCTAGTGAATTACAAAACATGATAAATAACTAGTAGTAATCAAGTAATGCTGTTTGTTTTATTAATTAATTTCTCAGTGATAGTCCATCTTATAGAGACAGTATCCCATTTCAGTGAAGCCCTGCATCTATTCATTTTAAAGCTTGTACAGTATTTATTTATTTTAGAATTGTACAATTGTTGACCAGGAGCAGTACAGTGAAATATAAGCTCATCTCCAGGTGCAGCTAAAAAGTACAGGGACCTAAAATGACTTGCACAAGATCACACAATACTATATGCATGTGGTGGGGTCTCCAGGTTCACAACTTGGTGCACTAATCTTTACTGCTTGTTAGACTGAAGGCTGGGGGGCTATGTTATTCAATTAAGATCACATTGGGGTATTCTGGGGAGACTGAAACCTGGGCCTTTTGCTTCCCAAAGAGAAAGAATGGGAAAATGGACTCACTCACCTGATTAAAATATTCACCAGATTGATATTACTGTTGACTACTGCACAAGAGCATGAGGTAGCCTGGTACCCACGATGTCTCAGGGTAAATTATCCCTTCTTTAAGGTGGACAAGACCTGATAGTGGATTGAGGTTCAGTTCAAATGAGTTCCAATGGAGCACTGTGTCTGTAATGTGAAGTCAATACAGAAGAAAAGATTACTGAATGAACATTATATATACTAGCCATTATATATCTGGTATCTGAGTGCTGGACCTAATTACATCAAGTTGTTTGGTTAGAAAGTTCCATGTTATTTGAACAGCTTTTGTTTGGGTCTTCTACTAGGTATTAGCCTATGTTTCAGGTGTGGGACTAGAACCCATAGCTAAGGATGAAATGATACCAAATTTGTACTTAGTAAACATGTTGAAATTTGGGACCTTAACCTTTGATTACACCTAGTCAAGCTTTAGGCCACTTTGGATCACTTGACCTCTGGCCATATAATTACAAAAATAAAACTCTCCCTTCCCAGTTGACCAGAACTACTATGGTCACCCTTTACTCAGTCTGAGTTACTATCCATGCTTCTTCCCCTCCCCAGACATTTTGTTATTAAAAAAATCCACCACCTGGCACTGTGCTGGGTGCTGTCTAATTTTTTTTCTTAAAAAAAAAATGACTAGAGGACCGAGAGAATGATAGAAGCTGGAAACTGACAGGAGTGGTGTAGGGGTGCCTCTTATCCCTACTGATACCCTGCCTCATCCCCATACCAAGGACCTGAAGTGTCTTTGGCTGAGTGTTGAGGCCAAACCAAAAACAGTTTGGGCCTTGGCTACCAGGACGTTCTGCTATCCTACACTCATACTTGTCCCCTCCTCCACATATGCAGGCCTGTTCCTTGTCCCCCATTCCTGCCTTAAGCAACTGGTTACAGGGCATAGAAACATAGAATTTGATGGCAGATAAGGACTGCTTGGCCCACTTAGTCTGCCCATTTCCATACCTAACGGATAAGCTGCAGATCCTAGTTAACCAACAGCCTACTTCCTCCTACCCCACTAAATTGCCTTAAGTTTGTCCCATGCATTCTTGAATTCCCCACTGTTTTTGACTCTATTACCTCCTCAGGAAGGCTGTTCCATGGATCTACAACCCTCTCTATGAAGAAAGACTTCCTCACATTACCTCTGAGCTGTCCCTCTATCTTCAAATTGTGCCCCTTGTTCTTGCACAACTCTTTTCTGAAAGATGCTACCCTCTTGGACTTTGTTGATTCCTTGAGGTATTTGAAAGTTTCTATCATGTCCCCCCTCTCCTCCTTTCCTCAAGGCTATACATCTTAAGCTCAAAGGGCAAATTGAGGTGATGGGGGTGAAGACAGTGAGGGCTTCAAACATGCCTGAGTTAGGCATGGGAATCTTCATGGGAAGCAAGGGCGAGAGAGGCCAGAGATCAATAAGGTCTGCGGTAACAGTAGAGGCAGGAGAAATTGGACAGACTGGGTAAGCCAAGTGGTCCGTAGCTGCCATCGTATTCTATGTTTCTGTGTTTTTATGCTGCGGTTTGTGACACGTGTTGTAAGCTAGATATCTTTTGAGCATTAGTTCTGCCTGAACCTTGGAGATCTTTAAGACCTCCCTGAAAATATGTTTATTTAATCAGGCCTACTCAGACTAATTATGTTATTTATTGCTTATTTATTGACTGTTTATTAGTGTTTATAAATTGTTCAGTTGTTTGTTCTGATGTTGTAATGCAGCCTATGCCACTGGATATGGTGCCAAAAACAAACAAACATTGCTTGGTCTTGAATTAAAGCTGAACTGAAGTTGCCAGTTTTCACTCTCTCACCCTCACCCTCACGTATGACCTACCAATCTTCAGCCCCTGAGGCAAGCCTGCACTCTACCGAGACACTGACATGGTATTACACAGTTTTCATAGAACAGTAGCTGAATTTAGCAGCAATAAGTGTCTTTTCTGAGAATTTGAGCAGCACTAGAAATCTAAACCTGTTACTGTAATTGAATTGCATTTAAGAACTCCTCACCCACATTGCCTGCTCCTACTTATTTCATTAATGTGCATTCTCTACAGTCCACAGCAACACTCATGAAAGTCTCAGGAGCAGTTTGTTTGCGTAGTAACCAGCAGAGTATTACTTTATTACATATACATTTAATCAACACTAGTGTAACTCATAATTTATATGGCTTGAATGTTGACTTTTTCAGTATTAACTTGGTAGCACCCTATATCTATTATATATTTGTTTGGAATTCAAAAGATTTATAGACAAGGCTAACAAGACTTGCCCGACAAAGGGCTCCATTCAGACGGGGCTCAGGAGGCCCACTGCACCTGAAAATGTGAACAGGGTGAGGCTACAGGTGCACAGAATTCCTACTCTGCATATGTGACAACCTCCTTAACAGCTCCCATGCATATCCCCAAGAGCCTACCCTGAACTTATCAGCGCCACTACTAAGGGGATCTGGTTAGACTACGTTTGAGGCCATGTTCATGCTAATATGATTTAGGGCCCGATCTTCAAAGGCACCCCAGATACACGTTAACTTGCATTGCCTCACAGCAGCTGCAGGGCCAGCATTCACAACCCCTGCCCCTGTGGTCCACTGGTGGAAGCCACACACTGAAGAAGGAGTGGCAAAGGTTGGAATGGATCCATGGGTATGTAGTCAGATGCCCATGCCAGTCAACAAGTGGATCCCTGAATGTGCAGGGTGCAAGGCATGGCGGGATATGACAGTCTTCCAGGATTGCCAGATCCCCACCAGCAGGGATGTTAATTCTCCTAAAATCACTGATGAGTACAGGTGACCCCAAACCACAGAGGTTCCTAGGGTTGGGGGTTGATGTACAGAGGGCTAATTAACCCAGCATTGTGTGTGGCTTGGTGAAGGGGTGCAACCACTACTGCTTCCCTAGACAGGCATAGTGGCCCATCCCTCCACCCACCTTCTGCACAGTGGAGGTTTTTTTTTTTTTTGAGGATCTGGCTTCTACCAGACTATGGCTCATAAATCGCACCCATCCATCCCTCCTGCCCATGTAGCAAAGGTACACATGTGGGACTGGGTGGAGGCTTTACCTATAGTGCTTCACGGCGCTGAGGCCGACATCCCTACAGCGACAGCTACAATGCCAACTGTCGACATTGTAGGCACGGGATTTTGGCGCTCACAACTGGGAGGCTGTGTCCCACACCCCCAGTCTCTAGGATTCTAACTCTGAGCGGGAGTTGGACTGGGGGGCAATCACCCAGTGAGGTAGTCGATCGGCATACTAACACCACAGCGACAGGTGGATTTTGCCCGATTCCTGCCGCTATGGTGGTGTTTGCCATTGGGGTTTTGCTGTGGTGACGGTACACCTGGGTGGGAGAGAAACACATCCCTGCTTTGGATGCTGTGGGATGCCCATATCATGCTCATTTGCATGTAGAGTGCACTCTGTGGCTTTCATGGCCCTCCAGATTTGTGAAAGGGCCAGGAACTTTATGAGGATCAAGGCCCTTACAAATCATTTTCTATTGCAAGGAGGGGGCCAAGTGCAGCACAAAGTATGCCAGGAGGGAGGTAGCAATAACATTTGCACATCCTCCCTGCACAGCCCCTAGACCTTTGTGAGGCCTGCCCCCAACTGTTGCCTGAGCCTACCCATATTGGGGACTGCAGTATGGATATGTAAGCAATAAGACACGATGGGGTGTGCATTACGGTGTGATAACCGCACTCCTAGGGCGTAGCTAGGCACGCGAGGCCGAGGCGACGTATCAGTCGCCCAGGAGTGCGATTGTCACACCATAATGCACACCCTGGAGTGTCTTATTGCACTTATAAATGGCCCTTTATTTTTAAAAGCTGTTTTCTTATTCAGAAATGCATTTTAAACATGTAGAAATGTAAGTTAATATGTGTAGTGAACATAAAGTAGTCCTTCCACTTCTCTGTTACTAGCTTAAATTAGTGGTATAATTAGTAACAGTAATGATAATGGTATTAATAGTGACTATGATTAAACTATCTTAGTTTTAGTGGTTGATGTTTTATAGGTTATACTGTTTGTGTCTCCCACCCTGCCCTGACAAGCCGTGAAATATCAGGCCATGTTTTTATTTTCCCTTTTCTCAGTTAAGACAGTGTTTTATCCTGGCCAAAGTTTAGAAGCATGGCTCAGAGCTAACTGACAAGTCCATCAACTTCATTCTCCCTGTTCTTGCCTGACTCGCTCACATTAAGATAGAGCAGTGCATAAAGAGACAGAAAGCCAATAAACAAGTTGCCAGCACAGAGCAGGGCTTAGCGGTTTGAAAATCGCAAGTGGGAAGTTGCTTTGTAGAGTGTCTGCTATGGGATACACTTGCTATGAGTCAAGCGGGCCGCTTTAAGCAGTGATTTTGAATCAGCTTATAAAAAAATCATCTAACTGCTTTGGCAGGGAAAGACTGTTTGACCACCTTTATGGAGACAAAATAGATCCCTTTTAGAGTAGTTTACATTAGAGAGCAAAGGTCTGCCGTTGTCGAGTGCTGGTTGCAGTTTTAACCACATTGTGAACCAGACGTATACTGCAATTCCTTTAAAACAAAACGGGAAGTCTGGCACGCTGACACTTCCACCCGCTTGACTCACCACCTGCCCTCGTCTCACTCTCGTAATTAAAACAGTTGTAAGTTTGTTAATTGAGTCACTGAACAACTTGTTACTGCAGAGGAGAAGGTGGCAGTTTTGAAAACCGTGAAGCAAGGCACTGCTCTGTTCGGTGGCCAATTAAGGTCATGCTCGCTACCAGCAAGCGGGCTGGTGTCTGCACATTTGATTAGAAACCCCAAAAATGTTCTTCCCTGCTGTTTGGGGTGGGGTCCCAACTAAAATCATCAACCGAAATGGTAGAAAATTACCGCCTGCCAGCTGAAGAAGAAATGTAAAGTTGCTTTCTTGTCATGACGTTAGCGGCTAAAAAAAAAATATGTAACAAAGTTATGAAACATTCTGAATAGAATGTTTAAAATGAATTAATGAAGCCATCACATTCTGTTATCAGGTTGTTTTACTAGACCTAGTTATTTATAGTGCAACATTGTCTCATATTGCACTATAAATAACCAATCAGATTCATCAATTGGTCTCTGCCATTTTATAAGAAATCTTTTCTTATTTTAATATTTTTTCCGCATTATGAGGATATAGCAACTTTTGGCAGATTCTCATATCTCACAATCCGCTGCTCTACTCAGAGCAGGGATCCACACAGCAATGGCCTAGGCATTCAACTGGATGTCTAGTGTCTCGCCTCTGCTTCACTCCAGAACACCCAATCAATCAATCAAATTCTTTATTTAACCAGGCGGGCACCATTGAGTAAGCTCATTTCAAGGTGAACCTGGGGCCCCAGCCCCAGTACAGTCTTCTCTGCACGGGTGTTGAAAGGCGGGCTGTGGATTCAGCCAGTTATGCACCTTCTGTATCATGCCCCACGAAAACAAGGTCCCATTCCACAAACAAAAAGCCTGCATACTGTACGCATGAGTTGCAAATTACCAGCTGATAAAGCTCATGCTTCCCCTTCCCCATGCTGCTCCTTGAGCCGAGCTCTGTAATGATATCCACAACACCAGGCCACCTCTGTCTTCCTCTGCAGAGTTCCTCACAGGGATGATGCTGGTAATGGATGGTGAACCTGAATTGAACACCAGGCTTCCAATCAGAAGTCTGGGCCAGTCATCCAGTTGATCCACTGTTTAGCATATGAGCAGGGGATTGTGGGATATACAAGTCTGCTGAGGAAAAATATTTTAAATTTAAAAACTATGCTTCTGAACCCTTCCAGACCCTTTTGCCACTTTGGAAAGCTGGGGACACTGATGGGAGCCAGAAATTTGAATTAGTCCCGCGGTGGAGGTTCAGAGGACATATTTCAAGGTGCAACCCAGTTAGTGTCTGTACCCTCCTTGAACCCAATATCAGATATAGCTGGCAGTGGCAATACAAGAAGATAATGTTTCTGTCCCTCTTGCTTTGCCCTTGAGGTGCCCACCACATACAGTACGTCAGCTGGGAATACAGAGTGGGTCAGGAGGCCTTGATCTGTGGGTGCACTGGGCACTTTAAGATTCCCACTGGATGCTCCACATCTGCAGAGAGGGCACATGGTGTTGTTTACAAGCACTGGGGATCAGGCCTTAAGTCTTATTTCCTTGAAGCATAATCCTTCTCATATTTGCATGTGTGTTGTGCCATGAGTTTAATTGTAGGGTTTTCTATGCTGAAAGGCTCTGTATGTGTTCCTTCAGTGCTCACTGATCATTATTTTAAATTAATAACTAAACTTTCCCCATAACTTGACAAAGATTCTCCATCACAAAACCTCTGCTTTCCTAATCCCAATGGTCACCTTCCACTTAACGTCTGTATTCATAATTTTTTTTTGTCTGGTTTTGCTTTCCAGCACCATCACTTATCACTGACATCAGTGCTGATAAAATTGAACAGAAAGGCGTCACCTTGTCATGGCAAAGAGCCTGCATACACCTAGCAACAATAACACAGAGTATGAAATCAAGTACTATGAAAAGGTATGTTATTCAACTGGCTCATTCCCAAGGCCAGAAATGTAGCCATATCAGATGGTGACAGATGCTTCTTAATCAGTGTAACAATCACTGAAAAAAAAAAACAGCAGTTGAGTAACATTTTGTGTCAGCCCATTTCAGCATCTTAAATATTTTAGCGTTGACCTCATTTTTTTTTTTTTATTGTGCTGTAACAACAGCAAAGATAAGGATTTCTGTCAATATTTATAAATGATGGGGTAGATTAATTCCATGAAAGAATCAAAATAAAGTATCTATTTTATCAGTATTTGTTAGTCGGCAATAAAAAAAAATTATTATATTGTGTTTTTTAGAAAAATGTATTACTGAACCCTTAGATTCATCCTCATTGTATATTTAGATTTCTCAGATATTTTTAAACATATTTTATAGCTAGTTTGTAATAAATGACTCACATCATTAAAGTTGGCCACCACTACTAATTTAATAAAAATCTCAATGTTGAGGTTATCCTTTGAAAGTACCTACTAGATCCATACCATGGATGTATGAAGATGGTGCCAACACGTGTTTCTGATGGTAAGCAGCTCAGCAGTGTATCAAGATATTTCATTTCGTCATGGTGGCATGACATGGGCGTGAACTTTAAAGACGTTAAAATCCCGTATCTTAGTTCAGGAACAAAAGAAGGCAAAAGACAAATGTGTATATTAATGCTTTTAGCAGAAAAACATTATCGCTGAAAAGCATTATGTGGTGATTAACAAATACTGCTGCTTTATCCTAACAGGACATGCTGGAATATCTGTTTTAATAGTTAAAAAGAAATCTTGAAATGCCATGCTTGTACAGTAGGCAAACTGACTTCAGTTTGAATACTTAACTTTCTTCAAAAGGATTGTTTAGTTATCATTGTGTTGCTTATTATTTGACCACGAGGTGGATTACATGAGCATGTTTTCAGTTACTTGTGAAAGAATATGAAAAAAAACAGCACTTTAGTTAAGAATCAAACTCCACGCCCTGCTGACACAAGAGTATCACTACCATCTGGGAGAGCAGTTGAAGTTTTCACACTTCACCTGTTCCAAACTCCTCTTATTTTTTTTAACACATTTAATCTCCACTGTCAGTGGGGCTCGGTGGTGGTAGTACTGACCATCCATGTTCCATCTGTCCTCCAGCTTGTCGGGGATCATGTTGCAGCAGTGGGGCTTCAGTTTGTGTGTTTTTCCTGTTGCTTTTTGGTCCCTGAAACCACCACCCTTGTGGGCACTGGCACACAGGATGAGAGTCAGGCTGTAGATGTGCTGGTGAAAATCTCAGCAAAGTGCCTAATGGCGCCTTCATCCCCACACCATGATTACAGTGCCACCACCCTTGATCCTGGGTGGCTTGGTGAGAGTAGAATTGCAAGGCTTGCTGCGGGTTCAATGGGAAGTGAGCAACAAAACACTCCCAATCAGACCTTAAAGGCCACGCCCCTGCTGGTTCAGGAGCATTTTTTTCAGTGGCCAGAGGCACGCCGCTCCTCCTCGCTCCTCTCCTGTTTCTTTCTCTTCTCTGCTCTTGCTGTGTTTTGTGGCACCTCCAGCCCCCAGCTCCTTTCTCAGCTCCTCCCTTTCCTCCCTTTCCATCTCTTTCTTCGTTCCCCCTTCTCCCTCATTTGCCCTCATCCCATAGTCTTGTCCTTGTTGGCTCAATCTGCCTCCATTTTCTCCCCTTCCCATACTTCCTTTTGCCACAATGTTCTCCAGTCCTCATTTTCCCTCTAAGCCTCCTGCTGCCTGCTCCTCCTTCCCTCACCTCTCATGGCACTGTGTGTGATGTCACCCTCCATGCCTGGTTTCTTCCTTGCTGCTCTCTCCTTCGCTTCTCTGCCTACAGCCAGATCTGCCCTTCTGACCATCCACAGCCATGTGACTCCTCCCGCCTAAGCTGTTCCTCATTTGGCAGCTGTTCTGTGTTCTGTCTCAGGCACTTCACTTCCTCCTCGCCAACCTGGCTTACCCCTTGCTTGCATGGGTTTTCTGATGTTCTTAATACTTGGGGCATTTCTGGTCCCACAAACTATTAACTCACTGAATTTCGAGGACAGACACATTCCATTATCTCTACCTATATCAGGCCCATTATTGTAGGCATCTTATTGTTTAAATTAGACAGTGCTACACATTCTGGCCTTTTTTGTGCTTTTGGAGGCCAGTGCTATGATTTTTAGCCATGTGAGGTTGGAAGGTATGCCTCTGTTACTTTCATCCTCATCTATTCTTTCATTCTCCTCTTATCTCTCACCTGCCTCCTTCTGCTTTCTCACCATCAACCCTGACTTTACCTCGTCCCCTACCCGCCTACTGCCACTTGCTGCCTCCTATGGCTGTTTACCTTGTTGCTCGAGTTTGTCTTAGGTCTCTCTTCAGTTTTGGGTTTCCATCCCTGCTCATTCTCATTATTCTCTGCTGTGTATATACTCACTTATTCATCATCCCAGCTCGACTGCTGGCTTGTTTCTGGTTATTTACTGTTTTTGTCAGCCCCTCCCAGGCCCAACTACAGCTGCCGTTTTCCTCATATTTAATTGTTCTTCCTTGTCTAATAGCTGCTCAGTGTCAGGGTGCCTGACTTGTGGCTGCGCTTGTTTTTTCCTATGGCGGGGACTCAGCTGTTGCAGCAGGCACCGTGGCATCAGGTACGGGCACAGCTTTCTTTCCATCCTATTTATCTGTGTTACCTCACCCTGACTTCTACTACTGCTCCACACTGGCCTTCAAGACATTCTGTCCATCAGCTCCTCCTACCTACCTTTTGCCTAGCCTTATTCCTGGTACTCGTACATCAATTATCGGCTGTAGGCTTCTATTTCAGCCATTCTTGTTTTTACCTTCACACATTTTGTCCCAGTTCCCATTTGGCTTCTCAATGGACCTGGTTGGCATGCACTCTTGTGGTTACTAATCTTAATCAGCCTCCTCAAGACTTAAGTCAGGGTTTCCTTCTCTCAACCCAACCTCTCTGTAGGTCTATTCATTCCCATTGACTATCCGAGCATACCCCTCATATGGGTCTCATGCTACCTCGACTCCACCTGTCTCTCCACTGGAGATGATGCCTTCCATGTTCATTGCTCCATGGCTTGGGGCTAGCCTGTGGTCGACAGTCTCGCTCTGCACCACAAAGTCAACATCTAGAGCATGCTAAGCTAGGGAGCAGGTCCTTCTCACTGGCCCATAGTGAGAATGTCTTCATCCAGGTGAAACTTCAGTTGTCCCTCATTTCATCAACAACTCTGGATGCAGAATTTACGACTTCCAGCTGTGAGGGTGGGGCTCTCATCAGCCGGGCCCTTTAGCTGCCTGAGCGGGTTCGAGGCACCCTTCATGCTAGTTTCCATCTGACCGCCTCTGGTTCATCTGGTCTGTTTTGAAGGCTCATGTAGGCTGGGCTGAGTGCCTCAGCAGTCATCTCTCTCCTCCCTTTACTTTTGGGCGTCCAGTTGCAGAGGCGTTGCTTGCAACCCTCAAAAGCATTCCTGTTAGAAGGACAGGTGAGAGCTTCCTCCAAATTGGAATCTTTCCTCTTCCCTTGATTTTGACTCTAATTTGCAGCAGCTGAGCTGTCACTAACCAAAACATCCTTTAGCCTGGGGGAGGTGACCTGAGCCTTGGATTCCCAGAGGTTTCCTCCTCAAGAGGTTTCCTCTCCTCCATTTTAGTGGCCATAATATTAGATAGGGTTAGTGCTTTCCTAGGTTCTGTAGTCAGGTTCCGCTGCTGGATGGAGCTGGATGGTGGCCCGGCTGTTCCTGCTCTCCTTAGGAAGTCCTGTCCTTTTGCATCGTGTCAGCTACTGTTTCACTAAATATTTCTTGTTGTCTCGTGTTCATCTCCTGTTTTACCAATCTGCATCTATCGATCTCCATTCCCATCCTCGATATCATTTTGACTCCTCTCCTTCTTCAATGCTTGACACCACTTTTAGGTATTCTTTTTGGGCTCCTTCCTAAGCTACCTTTAGCCAATGGAATCATTCCTCACCGGCACCTATAGGTGGAACCCTCTCTAGGGTTCCTTGCCATCTTACCCCCCTGCAGGGTGGTATATCCATGGATAGAGAGGGCTAACAGTCACAATGTATCTAAGCTGCACATGAATACATCATACCAAGTTGTATAAGCACATTGAATTGCATGGCTTGCTGTGGTTCAATGGGTGGAGCAACAAACAACTCCCAATCAGGCCTTAAGAGGCCACTCCTCCTAGCTGGTCCAGGATCGTCTTCATTGCCCCAAAATCCTCTCCTCCTCATCCAGTGGATACTTCTGCTCAGTATTAAATAGTTACTTCTGCTCAGTATTTACTGAGGAGAAGGTAGGGCAGAGCCCAGCTCAGCACCATGGACACAGGAGGGAGGGAGAGGTGTGCAATAGTCCCTTCACAAAAGAAAGGGTCCTACAAGAGCTCGCTAAGTTCAGGATGGACAAGGCAATGGGACCTGATGGCATACAGCCCAGGGTACTAAGGAGCTAAGGGTAGAACTAGCAGAGTCATTATCAGAACTGTTCAGTGAGACTCTGAGCACAGGAGAGGTCCCAGAAGACTGGAGAAGGGCTCATGTGATCCTGCACCACAAGACTGGTAGCAGGGAGGAGGCAGGAACTACAGACCAGTCAGTCTTACCTCAGTAATGGCAAGATTATGGAGGCACTCCTTGAGGAAAGGATAAGTGCGACACCTGGAATCCATAGGAACACAGGATCCAAGACAGCATGGGTTAACAACTAGGAAGGACCTGTCAAACTAATCTCATAGATTTCTTTGACTGGGTAACCAGAGTGGTGGACCAAGGGGAGCAGTTGATGTTTACCTACCTTGACTTCAGCAAATTTTTGATACTGTTCCACATAGAAGATTGAATAATAAGCTGGGTAGGCTCAGGGTGGGTCAAGTTGGTCAATTAGGTGGCAAACTGGTTAGCGGCAGAAAACAGAGAGTGGTGGTAAATGGTATACAGTTAGAGGAGATGCAAGTCACAAGTGGGGTACCTCAGGGATCAGTCCTGGGGCATGTCCTCTTCAATATCTTCATCAGTGACATTGCAGATGGACTGGAGGGTAAGATTTGTCTGTTTGTAGATGACACCAAGATCTGCAACAGAGTACATGATCCAGATCAGATGGGTGGACACAATGAGAAGAGATCTGGATAAACTGGAAAAATGGTTGAAGAGTGGCAAATGGGTTTAAAGCAACGAAGTGCAAGATCATGCACATAGGGAAGAGAAACCTCAAGCCACCTATAAATTGGGAGGGGAGTTGCTGGCAATCACAAGGGAAGAAAAGACTTGGCTATCATCATCACAGATTACCTGAAATCATCCAAGCAACCGCTAAAGCAGTAGGTAAGGCTAGAGGATGTTGGAGTGTATTAGTAGGGTATCGTAAGTTGTAAGAGTGAGGTAATAATCCTCTTTACAAGACACTGGTTAGGCTCCCATCTGAAGTACTGCATGCAGTACTGGAGGCCGTACCTGCACAAGTAGATTAACAAAATAGAGGCAGTCCAGAGCAGGGCAACCAAAACAGTGCAGGGACTGCATCAGAAAACATATGAGGAAAGATTAACGGAGCTCAATATGTATCCCTAGAGCAAAGGAGGGATAGAGGTGATATGATCAAAAATTCAGGCATCTTAAGGGCATTAACAAGGTGAAAGGGTCTAACATGTTTCAGTATAAGAAAAATAGCAGGACAAGAGGAAACAGCATGAGATTAGAGGAGGTCAATTAGGGGAATGTGAGGAAGTTCTTTTCACAGAAAGGGTGGTGGATGCATGGAATGGTCTATCTCAGAAAGTGGTGGATATGAATACAGTGCAGGGCTTCAAACAGGCATGGGATAGGCATAAGGCAGCAGGAAAGATGAGTATGAATAGATAGGCCATTGACGGAGTGCAGGCATATGGAACATTAATAACGAGAAAAATGGGCAGACTGTATGGGGCCTTGTGGTCCTTATCTGCTGTCAACTTCTGTGTTTCTATGTTTCTATCTGTCTTTCCATGGGAACTTTCCTAAGCTACCTTTAGCCATGAGAATAATTCCTGCAGCACCTATAGGGTGGAACCCTCCTCTAGGGTTCCTTGCCATCTACCCCTACAGGGTGATATATAACATGGATAGAGAGGCGAACAGCCACAATGTATTTAAGTCACACAAGCATACATCATACCAAGTTGTGTAAGCACACTGAACCCTATATAGTTAGAAGGACTCTTTCTATCTTATTACTAACAAGACTGTTGCAACTGCTGGGGCTGGCTGTATAGCCTAGAGGTTAGAGTAATTAGCTGTGAATGATCTTGATACATCCAGCAGACCTGGGTTTGATTCCCACAACCTCCATTTGCATACTGTGTGACTCTACACAAGTCACTTAACCTCTCAATGCTCCCAGGTCGCCCCTGAAAACAGGCACTTGTGCCTAGTGGGCCTACCAGTTACAAAGACTGAAAAAAAAAAAACACAGCATCATACCTTTATCTGAAAAACTATACTGCTTTTCTTCTTTGCCCTATTAGGTTGGCCACTTGTGGAGCCCCTCCCATCTCTATCTTTCTAAACCCACTATATTTTCTTTTCCAGTTTCTTAGGTCCTTCCCAGAGAATTCTGATAAAACATATAAAATGTGCCGAGTGGGCTACATTATGTTATGAAGTACCATGTTCAGAATAAATTGCAGACATAAAAGGCAAATCCAGGGCACAACCCGGGAGGGCTACAGATGAATGCCAACTGACCTTGAACCAGATTAAGCTGTTGGTGACATTTTTAGTGAATGGGGAAGCTAAGACCAGTGAATCCATGAAAAGGCCATTGAGAAGACCATAAACAACTACAAAATGCAAACTGTTTACTCATGAAACAAATTCCCTTGTGTATATAAAAATACTGCAAGCAAATTTTTTCCCCAAGATGAAAGGTTTGGCGTGAGGTAAAAGTTTGAAATGATGTTTTGTGTCTCAACGAAATTCCATGAATGCAAAGAAATGGGCACATTAAAACTTCACAGTTAGAGTCAATATTCCACAATGCTCTACTCTAGTGCATCCCAGTTCTGGTGCAGAGATGGAATTCTGGGACTGGTGGCATAAAATTGGTAAATCTGGATCTGATTCTGATTTGGGAACTTATGCTTGCCTTTAAGGACTTCATCCACAACAAAATAAGGGCATGTGCATATATGGGCATATCCTGAGCCACTCCTGCACTTGACAGCATTCTTAGTCCACGCCACCCCAATCCACAAGTATGAAGGTCTGTGCAGAAACAAGAAAGTTATGGCGCAGACCTGGGCAAGACACTGTTCTTCCAAAACAGCAGATCACCTACTCTGTTGCTATTATGTCCCTATTCTGGATGAAGGAGATTTTCAATCACAAAACAATTCCAAGTACCTTGCCCTCCAGCCCTTCATGTCTCATTGGAGGGCTTGAGGGTATTTCTGGAGGGGCCACTGATCCTCAAACTGTCCAGGAATGTCATAGCAGGAAATATGTAGGACACCCACCTGTTGTCAACCTGGCATAGCATGTATTGTCCATCCAGCCACCTCTGTAGAACGCAACTCACTTTTTTTAATTCAGCATATTTTATTGCATTTCCAACAAACAGGATACAGAACAAGAGTAACATTACATTGTATCATTTACATTACAAAGCAAAATTACCAAAAACAAAATATCAAAACAAATAAAGTAAAAAAAAAAAAATTTTTAACACACCCCATTATCCCTCCCTCTCCACCCCGTATCACCCTCCACTGCAGTGTTTTTTTCTTTAAAAAAAAAAAAAAAAGAATATAAAGAGAAAGGAGCAGAGAAAATAGAAGGAGGTATTAAGAAAAGGGAGATCAAACTCTTTGGTCCTTTGGAAATTAAATAAGAGGAATTTAAGGGGTCCAAGTGGTAACAAAGCTTCAAGAAGGCCCCATAAATTCAGGTATGATTGAGTCCTGTTCGTATGAAAGCAATACGGCTTCCAATTGCAAAGCTAACAGGACTTCTCTATACCATTCTAAAATGGGAGGTAAAATTGCTTCTGTCCAATGTCGTATAATAATGAGTTTGGAAACTGAGGCAACAAGAGCTAAGTGCGCTTTCCTACATTTGGGAGTACCTTGAGGAAATATATTAAGAGGCAGGCCTCTGGAATAAATAATGAGTCTATTCCAAGGAGTGGGTCTAAAGCACTTTTAATGGAATACCAGAAGTTTGCACTACAGAGCAGGCCCATACCATATGGTACAGGGTAGCTGGAGAATCCCCACACCTGGCACAGCTAGGAGATGTAAGTCTACCAATCTTATGTAGTTTGGCCGTGGTGTAGTATAAATTATGTAAGAGGTTAAATTGGACCAGCCAAAGTCTATCTTGTTTAGTGAATCTGTAATTATTCAACCAGATTTTCCCCAAGTTTCTACTCCCTCAGGGACTTCCAGTTCTGAGTCCAATAAAACAGACACCTGAAGGCAACATAGGGTCCAGAGATTGTAGATATTTGTAAGGGTTGAGACCAGGTGGGGTTGGGCAGCTATCTGCAGTGCAATATCTAGCTCTGTACCAGAAGGAGATAATGTAGGCATGATCTTCAGAAAAGCAATACTGGCTTCCTTATCTGTAGAAGCTTAAATATAAGATACTCTGAGTCCCATAGTTCATCTGTAATTATGAAAGGAGTTAATTTCCCATTATTAAGGAAGTCCCCAAGCTTACGAGGATTCATCAGAGTCCAGAAAGAAGAAGGATGGGCTTATGATCAATTTTAAAGTCGGGTTGCCTATTACTGGCTGTTCTAAGGAGTAAGAGCCATTTAAAGAAAAGATTTTTGAATTTGTTGTAACACCTTAAGGGACCAACAGATCGGTGTCCTCTTTAATGGCTTAGGTATACATCTTGGGGTAACATAAATAAGGGCTGGCAGTGTACAGGAATACTTGGAGGCCAAGCAGCTCAAGTTCCCACCAAAGGGCTATTCAGATTCTGGAGCAGTATTGAGATCTCTGACCCAATAAGCAATTTTGCTTAAATGATGGGCACAATAATACGTGAACAATGATGGAAGAGCCAGACCACCTCGACTTCTGGGAGGCGGTTAATTTGAAGTAGGCTCATCTAACTCCATTCCCTCTCCAAATAAATGCATTTAGAGTCTTCTGAAAGTTAGTGAACCAAACCCTGGGAAGGAAACAGCCCAACATACCCATGGAATACAAGATTTGAGGTAGTACACTCATTTTAATTGCGCTGATCCTCCCCAAAGAGAAAGAGTAGGCTCCCCATCTGTCCATATCCATCTTAAGTGTTTTCAATAGGTCTGTTAGGTTTTCTTTAATCATAGAAGCCAAATTCCTCAAAACTTTGATACCAAGTAGTAATAGATTTATCTTCCTATGCGAGACCAGATGTTGACAAAACTGCTCTCCTGGTTCTATGGTTTAGGGAAAAACTTGGGTCTTTGAGCAATTTAGCTTGTAATATGAGACTGCAGAAAGGCCTCTATTTCCACTAATATTTCAGGGATAGCATCTTGGGGATATTCAACACGTAAAAGTAAATCATCAGCATATGATAAGAGGGCATGTCTAGTATCACCCAGTTTAATACCTAAATTCCCTGGGCAGCCTCGAGTTTATGAATCAGAGGCTCAAAATAAAAATTAAATAAAAGGGGAAAGTGGGCATCCCTGCCTGGTGCCATGACCAAGTTCAAAGGATGAAAGCAAAGCATTACACCAGACTCGGGCAGATGGGCGAGAGTACAATAAACATACCCACCTAAGAAAATCACTAGAGAAACCAAAACAAGCCAGAGTGAGGAAGAAAATCCAGGAGATGCGGTCAAAGCCTTTTAGCATCCAGGAGACAAGTGCAGCAGGCACTTCTGAGTCCCTGGACACTGAAATCAAATGTAGTAATTCCATATGGTCTCCTGAAGATCTCCCTTCATAAAGCCTACTTGTTCATTACTAATAAGATTGCCCATAATAGGGAGAGTCGGTTGGCTAATATCTTTGCTAACATTTTAATGTCTGAATTAAGGAGGGATATGGGTCGATAGTTCTTAGGGTACAAGTGGTCTTTCCCTGGTTTGGGAATAAGAGTTTTGAGCGTGTCCAAAAACTTGAGGTTTGGTGAGACCATACTCATACCAGAAATTATATGTTTCCTCCAAAAGTGGAATAAGGACAGACAACATAATTTATATAGGTTATTAGATAGACCATCGGGACCAGGTGACTTATTCAAGGGCAACATTTCTATGGTTTGATGGATTTCACTTGTGATAATAGGTGATCCTAAGAGGGTTGCTTGCCCTGGTAACAACTGGGAAGCACTATCGAGTCAAGATATCGAGTCATCTCAACATGTGATGGATAAGCTGAGGGTCAGCAGTGTAGAGATTCTGGTAGAATACTCTAAAGGTCTTGACTATCTGTTTAGGATCTGTGGTTACGGAGCATCTCTTGTGGGACAAATACATGAGATATACCGAGAGGTTTCCACCTGCTTGATTCTAATTACAGGAGTCGGCCGCTCTCTCTCTAATTCTAGATACCTAAGCTTAGTGCGGAGAAGGAGAGCTCAGCTTGTTTTGCCATCATTTGGCATACTGAGCTTTAAGGTTATATACAACCTGGCCCATTCCGATGCAGTGGAAGATCTACCCAGAGATCTCTCCACATCTCGAATGGAGTTAAGGAGTGACTCTGCATGTGCCCTATGTTGGCGAACTTTAGTCACCAACAATCAGATACATTCTCCTGCAAAGAGCATTTTAAAGCAGCCATACCAAATCCACTCTAACCTCTGATCCCATATTGGTCTTATGAAACCAGTTATGAATTCAGTAATATGTCTTAACGATGTAGAGTTTTGGAGAAGTTGATTACTTATGCCACATGAAGTCTACTTCAGGCCTGGGCCCAATAGATATGTAAGACCAATAGGAGAGTGATGGGATATAACTCTGGTGTGAATAACAGAATTAAGTATGCCTGGAAGTGCAAAGAAACTGACCAAAAATAATCTGTTCTTGAGTATGTTCGGTGGGAGAAAAGGAGTATTGTCGCTCTGCCGGGTTCAATATTCTCCAGACATCCAGAAGGGCTGCCCCATCCATGAGCTCCTGCCAGGCCCGTTGTACAGGGAAGGCCACGCCTTCTCCTATCCAACCCTATCAAGCTCAATTTGAGGGTGATATTCCAGTCGCCTCCTAAGATTATTCATTTTGATTGCTCAGTAGATATTAGACCCAGCAATTGCATAAAGAATTGAGGAGAATCTGTATTGGCCCATAGATCGCACCTAAGAGTACTGGGTGGGACTCCAGTAAGCCATGTAGTAAATATAACAGCCATCAGGATCCCAGATCTCTCTAATGAGCTTAAAGGGAAAATATTTTGCAACTAAAATTGCTACACCCGGAGTTGGTAGATACCCCAGATGCCTGTCCAGCCCAACTTCTTCGTAGAAGCAACACATCCTCCCTCCTAAGGTGGGTTTCTTGCAGGCAAGCTACCCTGTCTTTAGGTATAATAGGTGCCACAGGATAATATTCCTCTTACACCTATCATGGGCCCCTTTAATATTGCAGCTGACTAAGTTATATGGACCACCCATAAATGAGTGGGGTAGATAATATGATTATATGGCATTTAAGTAAATGTATAAGTGGACCCATGTATCCCCGTATCTGTAGCCAGAATGATAATAAACCACTTGGCATTCTCCCCAACATGACAAAAAGAACAATCAGGGATCTGGAATCTTCCAGAGAAATTGCAGACGTACATTCTTGTCCCCCTTTCCCAAACCCTAACATCATATCCCTCAACATATTAATCTAACCTAGAAAACCTACCCCAGTTCTAAACAACCATACTACTACTATACTATTGTCCAGTGATTTTTAACTACAGCACTAAAAGGTCAATCAGCACCACCTCCCATCCTCCCGCCCCGCAGCAAATGTCATTAAATGTAACTCTAAGGTCAAAGAAGAGCACAAATGAATCAAAAATAAGAATAAGCCCCATTTATTTCTTTGTATTCTGTCCCAGGAGGCAATCAGTAGAATAGCGGAACAGCAATAGTTTACATATGATTCAAAGTGTCATATTAACTTAAAACTTAACTGGCGATATTTTGCAATATTTTGCAATATTTTGTTCTGAAATTAAGTCAAAATAAAATGCTCTGCCAGTTGCATGTTTTTCCCGATAGGACAAAGGCATAACCTAACTACTAGTCTAATTGTACCTCTCTTATGGGTGAAATTAGGAATATGAACAAAAAGCAGATGTGACAGGGCAGGAAATTCTCTCCTGCAAATATATCAACAAACCGCTCAGAGGCCAGAGGACACTCACGGGAAAAGTCAGGAGGCGTGAAGAGAGTCTTAAACAAATGTCTTAAGTGGCGATCTCTGTAAATGAAGCAACGTTCCGATCAAGATTAGGACCAATACTAGGAGGTGCATCTGAACTCAATCTAGCCATACACCAAAAGACTAACCAGCTTCCTGGATATTGTTTAGCTTTGCAGCTTGAAATTTACACACGACTGCAGTGTACCAGTCATTTGAAAAGGTTCGGGAAAAAAGACTTTAGCTCCTGATTCGCAGCTCAGAAGAATCAAATGTTAACCATTTTCATCATGTTTCACCTGCAATATCTCAGCATATTTCACTCGAAAGGATTTTCCAGCAGTTAGTTTGGCAACTGTAGGATGCAATTCCTGTCTCTTAATCCGTACAGACTGTAGGAGGTCCTGGGTTATTCAGACTTTATGACCCTCCACTGGACGTCTTGCAGTTCCGGACTTTTGCTTAGATATGCTGCTTATCCAAGAAATTAAGTAGCTTGAAAATGAGGGTCTAGGCAGGGAACCTGGAGGTGGAGGTGGTGCAAAGCTCAATGAGCTCTCTCAATAACATAGGTCTCCCATTAGGTGATGGTCCGCTATTTTCAGGCAGAATCTTTGCAGGAATGTAATTGGGGAGGCGCCTTCCTCTTTTCTGGTATTCTAATCACTAGAAGGTTATTGCCTGCTGCCTTCCAGATCCTCTAGTTTGTCCTCCAGTTTTTGATTCACCTAGCAGTATTGGTGGCATGCAGATCCATTTTTCCTTGCTTGTTTTTAACCAATACCAGTCTAGTTTCAGTGTCACCAACTCATACTTGCAATGAAGCCACAGATATTTTAATTTGCTGAAGGTCAGTCAACATAGTCATAATGTCGTGTCTTGCAGGGGCTTCATTAACTCGATGAATTTTCCCTGAAGAACAGTCGGACTGGCTGGTGCTTTAGGCAAGCCTGAGGTCTGCTGTTGGCCCGTTAGCTGATTTGTCCTTTTCGAGTTGGAGGTGGCAAGTGCCGAGGGAGCCTTTTCATGTAAATTTCCATTTTGAGTGAAGTTGCCACCAAGTCAGAGTCTCCAAAAACTGATAAGACCCTCCTGACATGAAAATTGTGATTCAGGGATGATTTTAAACAGTATGTTTGCTGCGATGGAGTGGAGCAACAGAGTCGCGCTGTCTCTTCCTTAGGCTGCCATCACATGACCACTAGAGCACAACTCACTCTGATGGCATGTGTGGCTCTGATGATCAGGTCTGGGCTGCCCTCATCAGTTTGGTTAGCGTTAACTGAAGCTGCACAATGTTTTTTGTATGGGCAGAGGGGCCTACATGCATTAGGGGTCGCTGTATGTAACCACATAGGACTGGGTAGGGATTTGTGGATCAGCCATAATCTGCTGCACAAAAAAAAAAAAGTCTTACAGTAAGAGTGGTGTTAAGTGAAGTACACCATTTAGTACAACTCACAGACATGGTTAAATTGTGAAGTCCATTTTGTTACCATAGCTGTAGTACAAGAAGATGGCTGTTCAAATGATTTTATTTAACATGTTTAATAAAAGAGATCTTAGAAAACAGTAAGCATTCTGAGAATATTGCATGGCTTGTGAGGATATCTGCATGTTTTGAATAGTTTGAAGTGTTTACTTTTTCTGCCATTGGTATTTCTGGGAGTTCTGAGTATACGCCATCAGCCTCACCTCTAGTTTCTTATCTATTCAGAGTACCCAAACCCAAGTATCTCATCATGTTGCCTGCCAACTACTTCTACACCTCCCTGCCCCCCTTCCACAGGGTGGTGCTCAAATGTTTTCAGCTTTGGAGTTGGGGATGGGATCTGATGAGAGAGTGGGAAGAGTGGCAAAGAGAGTGAGGTGGGCCATGGTAGATTTGGTGAAGTCGGTACCATCTGTCCTTGGCCTCCCCTTTCTATCTTGAATCTCTATACTCTGTGATGCAGGTTTAACCAGCGATGACTCACCATCCCATTTGTGGCCACCCTGCTAAACACAATTCCAGCAACATCACCACCACTTGTGGTTACCTAGATGGCTGTGAAGCAGCAGGCAGTGCAACCCTTTTCTCCCATCCCCAAAGACGGACAGCCTTCTTTGAATGCTCAAACCTCTTTCTGCAGGCCCAAAAGAGGCTGGATGTGGCTTTGAGATTAATTTTATTTGCTTACATGGCATTTGGCTCCCTAGCTGCTGCTGTATCTGGTTGGCATCATGGACTGTTTGTACCTAAGAGCACCACACATCCCTAAAACACCCCTCCCATCAAATAAATTTCTCAACCCCAAAACAAGTTCTACTGTCAGGATGCCCGCAATCCAGTGGTGGGCATAAACATTCCTAATACCTGTTTGTGTCCCCTGGGGTTGTGTTGGTGACATGTAAACAGGATCAAAAGTAAAATCATGAAAAAAGACAGGTTGGTGCACACTATGGAGGCACCCACTTAGTGCAGAGTCCACAAAAGGCTGCACTCAAGGAATCTCTAACTCCAAGATATGGAAAAAGAATAATATTTATTCACACAACATAATACAAAATAACAAAGAACAGACAGAGCAAGCTGAGGAAGGGTCTTGTGACCTGAAACACTGGGAAGAGGTGTGGCATGCTAACTTGCTCTCACAGTCTGTATTTTGTTATTTTGTATTTTAAGGGAATAAACATTATTATTTTCCATATCTTAGAGTTACAGAGATTCCTTGAGTCATACTGTGGACTTAATGATATAACCTTCTACCCTTTCCTCAACCACTGAACTGCCTTTTAGGTTAAAGAAGGTCAACCCGAATTTTCTATGATGTATGAGACTACGCCTCAGAACATGGAGCTGTGTTTGACAAGAATGGATTCAGTTACTTTATGGATTTTCCCTTGTGTTTTGTTTGTATTATTCCTTTTTGGCATGCAGGGATTGTTTCTAAGACTTTCTAAAGAGAAAGCTTTAGCAAAGACCATTTGTTTTGACATTCCACTGCAATTTATCGAAACCTAATATAGAAGTTTATTGGGTGCAATTTCTATTATGGATTGCATTGTATCATGTAAGCACCCCATCCCCACGTCTAGAGGTATGGCCGATGTTTATAATCAGGGTGGGTTGCTCACAGCAACAGAAATACCAACCAGGTAATTTTCTATAATCCTTTCTCGGATCTGGCTATGTTGATGGGTCCTTTCTTGCTTATGGGATGCCATCTATGGTGCTGTGCTGCATGGGAACTTTTCAGGTTAAACAGCAGAACAGTCAAATATAACGTAAAGGCCATACCAGAAATAAAGTCAAACAGGGATCCCATTTCTTTTTCCATATACATTTTTAGTATTTTTCAGTATTTGTATCCCTCCGGGCCATGGCATGCCATTCATATGTATTCATGGAGGTGCACGCATACTTCAGGATCCAATAACCCCTTCCGCTCCACCCCTGACTTATGTCGCCACTCTGTCTTACTTATGCTACCCACGGACCTCCACCTGGTGAAGCGGAACTACAGAGGGTGGGCATCCTCCCCTGGAGGGAGGCGATGGCAGCTTGATCCGCTCCAACTCTCCCTCAGAGTTGGCACCCCAGCGACCAGAGGTCATTCCGAACCCGGGTCGCCAGCGTAGCATGAGGTAAGGTGTTCAGCGCTCAGCCCTCAGCACCACCAGGCTGGCCAGGGATGCCATTTGAATTGATAATGGGCCAGTCCGTAACACTATATACAGTTACAGTTCTCAGGACCTGGGAATCCCATTGGAGTAAAGGTGGTTTAATTGTGGTAGAGCTGACCACATGGAGACATATTTTACTTCCCTGGGTTGGGTGGTCATTTTGGGTTCTGGACAGCAGCTTTTGAATCCTAGGGGCTGAGTGATGCCAAATACCAGACAGCAGCTAAGTTTCAGACATTTCCCCAACTTCTTGCTGTCCTGGATAAGGAAAGCAAGTAAAAATAGCCAGCTTAAATCGATTGCTACCTCTCTCCATCTTTACACTCCTCTCACTGATCCCCTGCTAATGTTCAATGTGGCAGACTGAAGGAAACATAGAAGTTGACAGCAGATAAGGACCGCAAGGCCCATCTGGTCTGCCCATTTTGTCTACCTTATGAATGTGCCATAGGCCTGTACTCTGTCAATGGCCTATTTATTCATACTCATCTGTATTGCTCCCTTATGCCTATCCCATGCCTGTTTGAAGCCCTGCACTGTATTCATAGCCATCACTTCTTGAGGTAGGCCATTCCATGCATCCACCACCCTTTCTATGAAAAGAACTTCCTCACATTACTCCTTAATCAGCCTCCCTCTAATCTCATGCTGTGTCCTCTTGTCCTGCTATTTTCTTATATAGAAACATGTTTGACTCTTTCACCTTGTTAATGCCCTTAAGATGTCTGAATGTTCTGATCGTATCACCTGTCTCCCTCCTTTGCTCTAGAGTATACATATTGAGCTCCTTATTCTGTCCCCAAATGTTTTCTGATACAGTCCCTGCACCATTCTGGTTGCCCTTCTCTGGACTGCCTCCAATTTGTTGAAGTCTTTGTGCAGGTGCGGCCTCCAGTACTGCATGCAGTACTCAGATGGGGCCTAACTGAGTGTCTTGTAAAGATGGATTATTACCTCCCTCTTACAACTTGTGATACCCTACTAATACAACCCAAGCCTCTAGCCTTACCTACTGCTTTAGTGGTCTGCTTGGATGATTTCAGGTCATCTGTGATGAAGAAAGCCAAGTCTCTTTCTTCCCTTGTGATTGCCAGCAACTCCCCATCCAACCTATCGGTGGCTTTGGGTTTCTCTTCCCTATGTGCATGATCTTGCACTTCTCTGCATTAAACCCCAGTTGCCACTCTTGCCACTCTTCCGACCATTTTACCCCTTTATCCAGATCTCTTCTCATTCTGCCCACCCTCTGGATCATACTCTGTTGCAGATTTTGGTGTCATCTGCAGTAGCTCAACCTGTAAACTCTGAAATACGAGCAGACTTGATAGACAAAATGGCTATCTTCTGCTGGCTTCTTCATATGTTTGTATGTTCCAGTCCATCTGCAATGTCACTGATGAAAATATTGAAGAGGACTGGCCCCAGGACTAATCCCTGAGTACCCCACTTGTGACTTGCATCTCTTCTGACTGTATACCGTTTATCACCACTCTCTGTTTTCTGCCCGCCAACCAGTTTGCCACACAGTTGACCAAATTCTGACCCACCCCAAGCCTACCCAGCTTATTAATCAATCCTCTATGTGGAACAGCATCGAAAGCTTTTGCTCAAGTCAAGGTAGGTGACATCAACTGCACCCCCTGGTCCACCACTCTGGTTACCCAGTCAAAGAAATCTATGAGATCAGTTTGACAGGACCTTCCTGTTGTAAACCCATGCCATCTTGGATCCTGTCTCTTATGGATTCCAGGGGTTGCACTATCCTTTCCTTAAGGAGTGCCTTCATTATCTTGCCCACCACTGAGGTAAGACTGACTGAACTGTAGTTCCCTGCCTCCTCCTTGCTACCACTCTTGTGGAGCAGGATCATATAAGCCCTTCTCCAGTCTTCTGGGGCTTCTTCTGTGCTGAAAGACTCAATAAACAGTTCTGACAATGGCTCTGCTAGTGCCACCCTTAGCTCCTTTAGAACCCTGGGATGTTTGCCATCAGGTCCTATTGCCTTGTCCATCCTGAGCTTAGCGAGCTCTTGTAGGATCCTTTCTTTTGTGAATGGACTTGTGCACTCCTCCCTCCCCTCGTCCATGGTGCTGAGCCATGGGACCTACCCTACCTTTTCCTCAGTTAATACTGAGGAGAAGTATCTATTTAAGATAGATGCTTGTGTTGGTCCTCCTCCTCCATCCCCTATCCCTTTGATCTTAGTCAATGCCCCTTTGATTTTCACCTTTCTCTAGTGTATCTATAGAAAGTCTTGTCCCTTCTTTTACTATTCGTGCTAGTGCTTCATCAGTTTTGCCCTTTGCCTGCCTTACTGCCTTCCCTGCTTCCCTTAAGGAACTTTGGTATGCTTCCTATCTTCATTCACTGTGTTCCTTATATTTCCTGAAGGTCAGCCTTTTGGCTCTGACCTTTTCTGCTACTGTATTTGAGAACCAAAGTGGTTTCCTTCTTCTTTTGTACTTCATTTTCTGTCTAACACAGTGGGATGTTGCTTCAAGTATTGCATCCTTAATGCTTGCCCCTTTGCCTATACCCCTCGCCTGTGTTTCTTCTTGCCAGGGCTATCTTAACTTTGTTGGCCATCTTATCAAAGTCAGCTCCTCTGAAGTCGCATATTTTTCCCTTGGAATGTGAAGATTTAGATCTAGTGGCCAAATTGAACTATACCATGTAATGGTCACTGACCTCAGGTGACCTTCTACCTGGAGATCTGTGATCCTTTTCCCATTAGTTAGTACTAGATCTAGGATAGCCCTGTCTCTTATGGGTTGTTGTACCAGTGGTTTGAGGCCCTCCCCTGCAGCGAATCCACTATGTGTCTAGTTCTGGTGGATGTTCCTGCTGGTACTGAGCAATCTGTATCTGGCATGTTGAAGTCTCCCATTATCAGAACCTCCCCTTTAGTTGTCATGTTTGCATATCTTCTAACAGTAATGTATCTATGTTCTCCCCAGGTCTGGGGGCCTGTAGACAACCCCAGTTCATATGGTTGTCCTATTTCCTGTTCCATGGTCATAGTTCTTCTAGCTCTTATGTATTCTGAATTTCTGTAGCTTTGATATTTTCATTGACATAAAGGGCCACTCCTCCCCCTTTTTGTACCTCGGTCTCTTCTGAGACAGTACATGGCAGTGCTGATTTCTCCCAAGTGTGGTTACTGGTGAACTGTGTCTTGCTAATGGCTACAATGTCCAGTTTAGCCTCTGTTATTATTGCCTGCAGGTCTGGGATCTTGTTTCCCAGACTGGGGGCATTATGTACATGATTTTCCATTGGCCAGTTTTTGGTGTGTTAGTTGTTGGGCGAGGTCCCTGTGCATCATATGGAGAGGCAGACCCTTTTCCTTACCTGGTGATGCAAATGAACTACAAACATGCTGAACTCCTGTTTGATCATTAGCTGAGGGGAGGGATGTTCTTGACATTCGATGTATCGGTGCTGCACCCCTCTCCCTATTTGCTAGTTTAAATATTCTGCAAAGATATCAAGCCTCTGCCCCAATGCACTGTCTCCTCCTTAGTCAGATGCAGTCCATCACATTTAAAAACTTTCACTCCAAAACTGTTGCTTGCAACCTACAAATTGTGTCCTTTTTCCTGGCACCAGCCCTTGAGCCACATGTTTAGCTCCTATCTCCCATTCTCTGACCTTCCGTCTGTCTGCCCCTCTCCCAGACTGGCAGGATCTTAGAGAAGGAGATGGTGGACAATGTGGATGACAGTTTGTCTCCAGCTGGGTCAGATGTTCTCCACAACTGGCTGGCTGGCAAGATCGTTAGTTCCTATGTGTACCAGGGCGTTGATGTTTTCTCCTACTTCCTGCGCGATTTTAGCAATGCGGTCAGTATCTCTCCACGCTGATGTATCTGGGAGACATCTGACCATTACCTCTGGCTGGAGATGGGTATCAACTCCCGAATCATGGAGTCTCCTATGAGCAGAAATGTTTTGGATTTCCTTTTTGCTTTTTTGTTTTGGTCCCCATTTTGGGTGAGTTTTGTTGTGCTAGCTCCTGTGCTGCAGTGTCCTGCTCTGCAGCATCCTCTGCCCTTTGTTTGATTGCAGAAATAAAAGCAGATACCTGTTTGTAGTTTTATATGGTTTGTGGAAGCGATATGTTGGAGAGCACTGAGTGATGGGGCACCCAATTTATCCTCTAACCACCTGTAACCTCCCGGACCATCACCCTTCTGTGGTCGAGGTGCTTCAGTAGGATGTTTGGGGAAATGGTGGGTAGTTCTTATAATATATTTCCTCCTGAATATATGCGATCTGAGGACACATAATCTCTGCCCATGCTGCCTGGATCTGAGCCCTTAGATCTCCAATGGTCTAGCTTGTGGACAGTGTCCTAAAGCCTGTATAACTGCCCTTTTGAAAAGTGTCCCACAGTAGCTGAAGTTAATAATATCCATTCCAGTTGAGTTGCGGGTTTATAACTTGGTCTGAGTAATTAGGAGGAGAAAATGAAAGCAAAAGTTAGACCCAGGGAAGAACACACAATGGAGGGAAGGTAGTAACAACAACAAAAAGGAAAGGGACCTGGGGGTAATCATATCAGATGATCTTAAGGTTAGCAAGCAGTGTGAGAAGGCAGTAGGAAGGGCTGGGGGTATACTGGGATGCATAGGGAGTGGCATCACCAGCAGAAAACAGTAAGTTGTTATCCCCTGTACAGACAGTTGGTGAGACCCTTCTGAGTACTGCATCCAGTTCTGGAGACCCCATCTCCGAAGGACATAGACAGGATAAAGGCAGTCCAGAGGAGGGCAACTAAAATGGTGCAGGGTCTGCAAAGAAGCCGTGATGAGGAGAGACTAAAGGAGCTTAATATGTATACCTTTGAGGAAAGAGGGGCATGATAGAAACTTTTAAGTACTCAGTGGAATCAACAAAGTCCAAGAGTGTAGCATCTTTCAGAAAAGCATTGCAAGAACAAGGGACACAATTTAAAGATGGGGGGCAGTTCAGGGAATGTGAGGAAGTATTTTTTCACAGAGAGGGTAGTGGATGCATGGAACAGCCTTTCTGAGGAGGTTGTGGGTTCTAAAACTGTGGGAGAATTCAAGAATGCATGGAACAGACATAAGGCAATTCTTGTAGGGGTAGGAAGAAATAGGCTGTTGGTTAACTAGGATCTGGGCCTATCCTGTAGGTAGGGAAATGGGCAGACTAGATGGGCCAAGCGGTCCTCATCTGCTGTCATAGTCTATGTTTGGCTGTTTTGTATAACTTGTTATAATGGAGCAGCCATGACAGGATCATCTCAATTCATTACCCCCAATCACTCCTCTTCTCAAGCTCTTCCAAACTCCCAGTGCAGGCAAGCAACTTCCCCTTAACTTCAAAGGGCAATCGACCCCACCTCGGCCACAACCGGGCTGATCCATCTACTCGGGCTGCTCCTGCTTCTCCTTAGCTGCAGCATGGTCCCCACTGTCCCCTCAGGCAGCCACACAACAGGGTCAGTGGTCACTTCCAAGATGGGCACCATCTGATTTTTCCTGGGCACCATCCTGCTCTGATCTTTCCCTTGACCTCACTCCAACTTAGGATAGTCACAGGCTCATGCCACCCTCCTCCATGTTGCCAGTCATTCCACTCTGGCCAGAGAATGAGATAGGTCTCACTGGACTGATAGTTAGTTTCACTGACTTTACACCGGAGCGGTCCCAGAACACTGACCATGGCATACACCAAGTCAGACCACTGACTTCCATATCATCGACCACCCAGAAATGAATTTCCTCAAGTTGAGAGCAGACAATCACCCTGCTCCTGCACTCTTGCCACCACTTTACTCCCCACGGTGAGCTCGTTCCCTCCCTTGTGCCAAAATATGTAAATTATGACCAAGTACCTTTGGTGATCTCTGACCTGCAAGTCCCTGCCAGTGGCGGAAACCAGAATAACTAATTAATGTAGACCAAAATAGCCCTCAAAAGAGTACGACACCGGGAGGGTTACAATCACAACATACCATACATAATTGTGTGGAGTAATTTTAAAATGAGGTTGCATATCACACTTCCATGACCTGCTAGCAATGCTTTTGGTATTGTAACAACTACTGAAATGCAAAAGTTTTATGAAAGAGAAATGTATCCTCCAGTGTTTTATTTGCTTTTATTTTAGAGGTTATTTACCCGTTTACACATTGGGTACTGTTTCTACCCAATATTACAGCTGGATGGGTGGAAGAACAGGGCATCAGGAGACTTGTCCAGTCTCAAATTATTTATTGATTTGATTTTTTTATTTCTATGGTGAAGTCCACTGGGAATTTTTCCCATTCACAGGGGGACCCAGGCAAATTACAAAGACAAGAAATTATGAACAGAACAATAAGGACACACATTTAGTGTCAAAGTTCATATAAATATTTGCAATTATAAAATATTTTCTTAAATAACTTTAAAAGTCCCAAATGTTCTAATGTAACATAACTGCACAGAAACAGTTACATAATTTGAGAGTTGCATATGAGAAAAACGTTGTCCCATTGCAGGTTATTGTACATTAAGGGAATAACGCAAGTTACCTGAGGAGCTGATTGCTATTCTGAAGTATATTTTGAAAACATAGAAATTCAGCCTTGCTAGAAGGGGAATCAGAGCTTAAAATTTGAAGACAGTGGTTATGATGCTGCTAAAAAGCAACAACTGCAAGGCCCTCCTCTATGCAGATGACCTAGTCATATACCACAGAGATAATTCCATTGAGTCCAGGTCCACCACCCTCACAGCAAACTTTGGGGCCGCACAGAGCTGGTTCCTCTCAGAAAACTTCTCATTAGTGAGGAAAAGACAAAGGCCATGGTCTTTGGCTCTAAGCCATTCCTAGCAGAGGTAGCCAGGTCAAATATCCCACTGCTGATTGCTACCCTGCCTGCCCTCCACTTGAAACTGTCCCTGCCTTTAAATATCTAGGTGTCACCATAGACCCCTCCTTACTTTCAAAGAAAATGAGGTGCTGCTCACCGCCAAAATCAATATCTGTCTCATGAAGCTCATCTAGCCATTGCTCAAGGAAACCTCCTGCCCTCCTTGACTACTGCTCCCCATATACTGTACTATGTTCTCCTCCCACTGACTTGCTTACATATCACATACAACTCCATCTGCCACTTTGTCCTTCAAGCCCCATTTACCACTCACCATTGCTTGCTATACCAGTCCCAAGGGTGGCTCTCTCTGCAGGGCTGTTTGACTTTGCTATTGGCAGCCTCATTGACAGTGCACTCAGAAACCATCAGCTGTCCTCCTCGCCTCCCTACTCACTGACAGAATAGTCTCGGAGTCTCTGGGCCTCCTCTGTTCCCCCACTGGAAGTCCTCACACTACTACTACCATGGGTAGTACAGTCTTCTGTCTCTGCCCTTCCTCTGAATAGACTTCCTTTGTCCATCCAATCATCCCCATCCCATCAGTCTTTCAAGGCAAAGTTAAGGCGTGGCTCCTGACTGAGGCAGCTTGTTCCGCAGCTGTTCCCAGGTAGTACTAGAGCCTGTATCCTGGCATAGCACCTTTTGTGCCTCACCCTACCTCCAGTGCCCCATCCTCTTGCACTGTTCTGCTCCTCTGTTCAGTCTGGATATGACTACCTGTTTTATCCTGAACTGTTAGCAACTTCTGCAACTCAATTTAACTTGCATTTCTTATGACTTGTGCCTATACCACTCCTGGTAATAGACTGAACCTTCATTTTAACTGTATTTATTTCCTTGGCTCCCCAGTGACTGTATGTGCATTGCACATAATCCTTCACCATAATCACCATCTAAAGCCTTTTATATTGCATAGCCACTTCATGTATATCACCACACCAGTATGTACTGGTTTCTCTGCAATATTTGTACTATGTAATGTGACCTGATACTGAGTGTTTTTGCAGTCCTGTTTTGTTCCAATTGTATCTCTGCATTGTATTGATGTTTGTTGTGTTTGCCACCCTGGTGGCCGGGACCTAACTAAAAGCGATCTCTGGATCAGTTTGCTCACCGAGTTATCAAAGACAAAAAAAATAAATACATAAATAAATAAATAACATGATGGAGAAGATTTGAAAGTGGATATTAAGCTCCAAGTTATGTGGTTTACTCAGTGGACCCAACTAAACTTAGCACCAGATTTACATTATGATGAATACAGTTGCAGTTAACCATTTATTGCACAATGGTCTGGTTGAGCATATATAGATTTTAGCCTATGTATCTACAAGAACTTTGATTAGGAACTAACATTATTATAGCTGAGCAAGGCAGGCCCAAGCCTGGTCCTCTAAAAGCAAATAAGAGCCAAGGTCACGCTAAACCAGATATAATGAAAGCAAACATTTTGTTTGTCATTCTGAGCAATCAATGCAGTAATTGGAACTTTCAGCTTCTCTCATGCAATTCATGAGGAATACTGTCTGTATCACAGATGACAGCCTGCAGCAGCCCTGGCTCATCTTGTGCTTTTGCTCATAGAGTCAAGTCAGACAATTGGCTTGGCTCTAGAGGAAAAATTCCTGGCAGTAACCTCCACACAGTGTCTGGTACAGAATGTGTTTTGATGCTTGGAAGATGTAGGCTAAAGTCGCCTATTCCCCAGAACATATTTCTGAATATATAAATGTATTAAATAACAGTGGGGAAAAGAGCTGCAGTAGTTACTGCGAAGAATAAACCTAAGGAATGGAACAGCAGTGTGTAATTGGTTGCCAGTCAATTGGTATCAATAGAAAATGACCACTGTTATGAGTTCCATTCTGAGAACACACAATAGACAGCTACTCTTAAGTGCTCTAGGCACTTTTTTTTTTTATCAAGACATTTTGAAAAAAAAATTTAAAGCATTGAATGCCATTTATAATAACAGTGCCCATCAAGACCAATCTTTTAAATGCAGTAAGTGAACATTTTGTAGAACACTGATGGGTCCTTTTAGCCACTGCATTCTTGTTAGTAATGGACCATTCTCTCAGGGGTTGTTGCTTAAGGGAACAGAAACATTACAACATACAGCATTCATTGCTGGTTGCCCTCGTCTCCTTCTGAATATCTCTTTTTCTATCGTCCTGGTCTATAAAACCAGCTCTGTATGAGCCCCTCAATTATAAATGCTTCAGCGAGTAGCATCATCAGTTCAAATCAGTCTGTCACTCCACTGCTGATATTACTACAGGCACGGGTTACTAATTTGATGCAAATTAAGAAACTGCTGCACTTTCATTGCTGTAACATCCCATTTCTGCATCAGCATCGAAGCCACTGGGTGATTCTAGATGCAAGAGTACTTCTTTACTGAGAGGTGGTAGATGCCTGGAACTATGTTCCAGCATAGGAGGTGGGGTGAAAACAGTGGTGGGATTCAAGTATGCATGGGATAGGCAAGAAATCTTAGGTAGAAAGCGAGGTGGGGGCTAGAAATCAGGCAAGTTCTACAGTGACAGTATAGGCAGGGACAAGCTGGCAGATTGGCTGAGCCAAGAGGTCCCTATCTGCTGTCAAATTCTATATTTCTACACAGTTCAGTTTATAGTAATTTAGTTTAGTAGGAAAACTTTTAAGCCAAATTTACCTTTTTAAAAGCTATCAATGTCAACACAAACAATTAAGCCAACAATAAAACAAGGGCTATGTAGAATTCCATCAGTGTAAGTAGTCCAGGATGACAATTCTGCTTCAAAATGCTTTTGAAATTTCTTTTAAATTCTGCAGAATTCCACAAAGCATTTCTGTGTAAACCACATAATAATTTTCCATGGATCACCTAAACTGCAAAATAAGTTTCTGCAGATTGTGGGGAGAAAAAAAAAAAAACACACAGTTTATGTATACTGCAGGTTTTAATCCATAAAATCCATTTTGCTTATGAAATGTCAATTTCCCTGCCAATGGATTTCCATGGAATTTCAAAATTCCACATAATTCCATTCTGTCAGAATCTGAACTTTCCACATAGCCCTAAATAAAATAAATGCACATGAATATATACTTACAACCATACAAAAATGCTAGCAGAAACAGGCCTACTGGTCTAGCTAGTCTGCTCAATTGGGCAGCTAGCCCCTCAACTTGCAAGCTGCCCCACCCTCCCTCCCTCCTCTTAATTACCCCTCCCCTCACTCTGTCCCACTCCCTCATAAAACCTCCCGCTGTACTATAGGCTACCACCTCCTCAGGCAGGGCATTCCACTTATCCATCACCTTTTCAGTGAAAAGTGTCTCCTGATTTCCTCCTGAATCCCCCAACCAGTCACAATTTATGTCCTCTCATGTCACTCCCATGTCTAATCTGGAGGATCCTCTCTGTGTCACTTTTGTTAATCCTCTTTAAGTATTTAAAGTTTCAATCATATCCCCATCCCTCCTCTCATCCAGTGAATACATGTTCAGCTCACCCAGCCTATCCTTTAGGGACATACCCTCCAGACCCTGGATCATCTTTGTGGCTGTGCTTTTACCCTTCTAATAATCTGATGTCTTTCTTCAGGAATGGGCGCCAGTACTTCTCACTGTATTCCAGGTGTGGTCCGACCAGTGACCCGTACAGGAATGATCACCTCCTTATTCCTGGAAGAGATACCTCTTACTATACACTCCAGCATTTTGTTGGATTTTGCTGCGCCTTCCTGCACTGTGCTGCATTGTCATATTCCCATTATAATCATTTATAATTACAGCATAAGTTATCCTGCAAATATCAATGGCAGATTTGGGACATAGCACGAGGCCCTTATTTCAAACCTGGGGTATCATTTTGATAGTTTCCTCAGGCAACCACCAATCCTTTGTTTACTTGATCCTTCTAACCAGGCATTTGTGTGGCAATACAGATGGAGGTTGTTTTAGTTTTAGATCCAGTGTTTGGAATTTGGAGGATGCACCAGCAATCACGACTCGAGCAGTGCCAGTACTAGCAGCAGTAATAACTGGACCCAGACCCAACATCAGACAAAAGAATCTGGATCAGGAAATACTTTATGGAAGAGAGACTGCAGAGAACAACCCCGGTAGATCATGCAGACTGATTCAAGAGGCAGATCTTGGTCTCCAAGCATCAGGAAGAAACTTTGGGCACACAGCATGTCAGTTTGGTCATGTTGGAAGAAATCAACAGAAAGAAGAAAAGAGAGTTGTTTTGTCCTAATTTCTTGCCATTTTCAAGTTTTTCTGAGGTACAGTGAGCCAATGTCAGGACTTGAATAGAATGGGGTATTGACCATATTGTGATTCTTCCTCAACACTTTCCGAGTTTTGTCACTTCTGGTTTACTTGGTAATTTATTGCCTGCAGCATGGGGAGAGTGCTGCTTGTAAATGTTTATGATGAGAGCACCATCAGACCAGTGTGCTCCGCACTGCTGCTTATTTGTTGCTGGTGGGGAGGGTTGTTCAGCCTGCTATACCTTGTTTGGTTATTATGTGGCTCTGAAATGTCACCAGCACTTTTCTGTTTGCCTTGCTGTTCGCTCGGTAATTTCTTATCTGCAGGTTTTTTGGGTCTAAATGCTTATGGTGACAACATAATGATAATGCTCCCCCATACTCACTCTCTGTCGGAGCAGCAGGACGGCAGAATCCGATTCAGGCCAGGGACTTGCTGGCAGATGGGTTTAAGTTCTTATTTTTTCAAAAGATTTATCAGCAAAGACATACTGAGCTGGCAACTGCTAAATGCATCTTTGTGGAAAATTGATAATTGTCACATGAGTGATGAGAAATGGAAGGTGAAGTATGTAAATACATGGTTATTTTGCTAGTTTTAAACTATTTGTATTTCTTTTTGCATTTACTTTGTTAGCTTTTGACACTAGTGCACTTTGTTAGGGGATTATATGTCATTCTGGTTCTGGTGGCAATGTGAGCTTTTATTCTCTTCCTGTAACTTGTTTTGAATTAGAGGGGTCTCTAATAATATGCTCATGAGTGCTTGGAGTTCACATTGCCTTTAAGAACATGGTATAAAAGCATGATGTTCCTTGTTTGGTCATGCCCTTAAAAGCACCAGTTCTGCAGGTGTGAAACTTGTCCAGCTGAACTGAGTCACTGGTTGACTGCTGTAACTGTTTATTAATTGGGGGGCAGATACTGTGCAGTTGGAGTGCTGGAATTATGTTTAAATATTGTGTTTTTTTTCCAAAGTTTCCCTGAACTGATTCTGTTACTAGTTGTGCCTGCTGTAACTGCTTATTACTGGGTGCGGGTACTGTGTTGCCAAATTGTGTTTAATATGCTTTTCAAAGTTTTCCCTTTTTTCCCTGAACTGACTTACTAATAGCCTATCACCCCTCAGTTACAGCTGCAGCAGACAGTTTGCTTAAAACTTTGAGAAGCATATGAAACCCAATTTAGACAGCATGGTAACCCCTATATCATTGTGGGGTACTGTGCTGCCTAAATAGCATATAAAAATGTTTTGTTTTTTTTTTTTCCATAGAGACAGCAGGTTATAATTTGCTGTTAAAACCCATGGGTTATAGCAGTGAACACATGCCAGCTGCTCTTTCTACTGGCTCGCACTGCACCTCTATGCACAACTGATAGAGAAGGGGAAAGTGAAGGACCTTAGATAACTCCTTCGCAGCTGTAAAAATACTGTTTAATAACCACCGAACAAAAACATCTAAATTGGCTAACCTTCCAACAGACCACCAAGCATTCTCCCACATGGCAGGCAGATTCTAACTGTCAAACCAGGAAACTGCACCGAGGCAGCCAACGGAAAGAAAACCTCGACCAGAAACAATAAAGCACAATATGCTACAGGAAAAGGATGCAATTCACTGTTTTAGCACACAAGTGCAAGTTTATTGTAAGCTTTATTCCATTCAGCAAGTTTTTAAATGGCAGTTTCTAGTTAACATTGGCTGCCGTGTGTTGCGAGTGCGTTCTCACACAAAGCAACTTGTTGACCAAAACATTGTAACAGAATTTTTTCTCAACGGAAAAAAAAAAGCAGACCTGCAATTACATAAAACAATGCGTGGGGAGTGCATAATGAGAATTTAATTTTATTTATTTTGTTTTTGTTGACCAGGTAAGTGTACTAGACAAATTCTGCTTATTTTCAAGTACAACCCAGGTGAGGGATACAGATGAATGCCAACTGACTTTGAACCAGATTAAGCTGTTGGTGGTATTTTTTAGCGATCAGAGGGAACTTGGCCAGGCACAGGGGAAATTCTCCTACTGTACTATAGGGGAGCTGCTGTTGGCTCGTGTGATGGCCAGTCTGGCCGAGAGCAGAGAGAGATGGATGTCAAGGTGGCTGGGGACCTGGTCTCTAACTCAGCCACAGATCGACTAAGAGCAATGTTTTTTGATAATGACTGACTCTAAGGATATTGATTTACTGGTAAAGAAACTTTATGTGAGCACAATCCAGAAAATGTATGGAAGGTCATTTTCCTGATGAATAAATCTCCTATGGAATCACAATGGCTGATGTAAGAAGAAGAAACTGTGTACTGGGAAAGTTGCTGAGAGCTTCAACCGGCTTTAATACAGGTATTTTTAGATGTGGTACAGCCACCATGCCCGACTGCAGGGCTTCCAACAGCTGTTCCTAAAATGGACATCACAGCTCTGCTACAGGCTCCCACTGACCCCAGATAGGTAAATACTGCAGTTATTTCTTACCAAACTACTGGTAATTATCAAGATTCTCCTACTGTGTTCACTTTTAACAGTTCATGGCAACAAGTTAAATGCGACCATGGGAAAGGAGCGGTCACTAATTAAAGAACACCTGGGGTCTCATTCTCAGATAATCCCTGGATGGTGAGACTTGCTTCTGGTGGACAGTAGCCTATTCCTGGTAGCGGTGAGATGGAGAATGTACAGACAATGAATAAAAATAACAATATTGCAGGAAACCATGAGGCGATAGCGACTGAAAAAATTAAAGGTACCCTGAACCTGCATAAACTCATATTGTCTCCCCAACGCTGAACAAATTAATGGGGCTGCCTCTGGGAATCAGTCAGGAATGGCATTGCCAGGGATTCCTTCTGGGCCTAAGACTTTCCGTAATGCATTACTTACCAGTACAGACACTGCAGTTTCTCATCCTATAGGATCAAGTAATGATTTTATGGCCCTAGAATGTGACCAGGGGAAACCTCTCAATAGTTCAATGTCAGAAGAAGCTGGGCAAAATGGAAATCGGAGGATTCCAAAACAAAAGGGAGAATGTGTTTCTGCACCATAGAAATATTATAACCACAGACACTATCTGCTCCTTCCAGGAGCCTATCCTTTGACTCCCCAATCACCCACCACAGCTCTCAAACAGGCATTCGGTTTGGATGTTCATGCTGATGGAGAGAAACCTGAACTGATTCAGCCTCCATGGGGTGGGCCAGACTTGAGATATGGCAGGGCACTGGGTGCCGATCCTACATGGGATGCCACCTCCTTTTCACAATCGCCTACACTGCAGGAAATGGCGAAACCATCTGGCTGATAAAGTTTTGCCTCCCTTCCTAGAATATGGAGTTCAGTACCAGTGCCCACACCTCAAAAGGACATTAACCTGCTGGAGAAGGTACAGAGGAGGGCTACAAAGATGATAGCTGTCAGCAGGGCAAAGTATAAGGAGGAGAGGTTGAGGGCACTGAACATGTACTCCTGGAAGACAGGTGAGAGAGGGACATGATTGGGACATTCAAGTACTTGAAAGGGATAAATAACACTGATAAGGAAAGTCTCTTTAGGCTGGTGGCAACCATATCTGGGGGCACAGTCTTAAGCTGGAGGGTGGGAGGTTTAGGAAGGATGTCAGGAAGCACTTCTTCACAGAAGGGTGGTGGACACTTGGAATGTGCTGCCAAAGAGGTCATCTCATTAAAGACAGTGAGCAGCTTTAAGAGAGGCTGGGATAGGCATAGGGGAAGATAGAAACATGGGTAGGGAGGATGGGAGAGTGGGGCAGGAGGGCAGGGACATTAGCTCAAGCTGTGGACCTGCAATACAAGCAGACTTGATAGACCAAATGGCCTTCTTCTGCTGGCTTGTTTGTATGTTCATATGTTCCTGATCAGATAATGGCTGTTCAGGAAACTATTCATGTCTCAGATTCAGACAGCCAGCCACCCTTGGTGGTACATTCTGTTGGCAAGGAAAACCTGGACACAACATACTGAGTGCCCAAGCTCTGGAGCCATGGGCATCACCGCAATCAAAGAGTCTTGGAACAACTGATACCAAATCTGGCACAGCATGATGAGACACCAGGTGCTGACACAGTATATGATGCATCCCTACACCTACTGACCCGGGATAGAGCCTCCTCAAAGACCACTATTGTCAGACCTGTTTAAGGTAAACTCAGCTGAACCTCTACCTAGAAAACACACGTTTGCCTTAAGTACAAAGGCGCCTGGACTCATACCCTGATCACCATTACGTGGGTAAAACTCTGATTAAGGAGTCTTCTGCAGTTTTATCCTACAGACATCTTTGCTTTCGTACACATTTCTGGGGAGGATATCTTTGATATTAGGTTTCGATCAGCTGCTCTTCTGGAGGCATTTTGGGTATATTACAACCAACTTAAATCCTCCCCTTGTGGATACCTTTACAGCAATCCCACTGACAAAACCCTGACCAAATCTGTGACAATAATGTTTCATAATGAGAATGTCCCACTGGGTGATATCTACCACTGGCTTCAACAGAAGTGTCAGGTCTTGAGTGCTCCTACTGCAATATTGGATGAAGAACAATTCTGGATGGGTGTCTGAAATTTCAAGTAAAGCTACATCAAACAGAAAAGGGATTATACACATTCCTAATTGCTTTTTCTGGGTCCGGGATGGGGGGTGTTCTTATCCAAGGGCAGCCCGAGCATGTACTGCTGTGGCTCGTGCACTCATTTGTCTGGCGTTTCTGACAAACTTCATTGTAGCCTTGGCAAAGTGTGACACAACTCCAATATACAAAGCATTCTCGTTGTAACCTCTGTGAAGAGAAGGGCCATTTGTATAAGGATTGCCCATGGATGGTGGGAAACGCTCCCCAGACTCTGGACCCTGAAGATTTTATCAATAAGGCACAAGCAGCAGAGGATCAGGAACCTGCCCCCTTCCCATGCTCAGAAATTCCCATCTAACACAGAGTTGACACCAGGTACTAAGGAGGCCACAACCTACCTCCTAAGCAAGACCTATTACTCCAACAAAAAAACGAAACAGTGGCTGCCCCTTTACAACCGGTATGTTGCGCTGACCCTCCTCACATCTGAGGTCATATTAACTGGATTGCAGCAATATCCTGCTTCACCAGCACCATTCCCACTTTCCCAGAGGAGATTGTTCTGGAGATTGACAAAGGTGAACCCTCCTTCTCTGGTAGAAACTAAGAACCCATATGAAGTACTGGGGACCTCTGAATGGGGTGACTCAGAACAGGAAGAAGACCCTAAAGATACGATGGAAGTATGTAATGATCATCCCCAACCCACAGAGAAACTATACAAGGAAAGAAGAAAGAAGAAAGAATTAATTGATTGTCATGTATGAATATTGCTAATACTCTAGTGGCATCTCTTAATTGCCCAGTCTTATCAATAAAAAAAAGACAAGCTATTTTTCAGATGATTGCTGATTTGGACTTAGATGCTATTTTCTTCAAGAAACCTGGATGGCAACTATTTTTCAATTACAGACCTTTAAATCTGAATGGCCATGGAGTCCTTCCTATTGGTTGTTTGGGACTGATCAGGTGGTTGGAGTTGGTTTCCTATTTAAGAGTCATTTTCCTTGTTTCGATTCTTGAGCTTGTCCCAGGAGGGCCCTCATTTGGATGGATACTGGGATGGGGAACCTCGAGACTAATTTATATGCCCCCAGATCAAGGCTGATAGAATGAAGCTTTTTCTCAAATTCAGTCTTACTTATGTACAGCAAGGGTACTCTCTTTGGGGAGACTTTATTTGCAGTCTAACAGTCCCTAAGGGATCATATATTCATGCTAAGGTATACTTGATTTTCTAGCTTTTAAAAAATGTGTTGCTTCTGCAGGCCTTACTAACTGTAACTCACATTTTAAACCCCAGGTACTTTACTTATAAAGAGTGCAATATATCACTATTATAGATTATCTTTTGTTTCACAACATTTGGTAGTTGTTTCTACAAACCTCTGCTTGGTAGAGTTTTCTGATCACCAGATGATCATCACGTCTCTGAGTTCGGAGAATAATCACCCAATCACTGAAACAAGGTGGAAATTAAATACTCATACTCTTTCAGACCCACATGTACAACTTCAGGTTAAATGGTTGTTAGCCACCAGAGCCTAGGTAATAGATCTCGATGAAGATGTGGGGGACTGGTGGCTGCAAACTAAAATGACAGAGCAGCTTTCTTTTCAATACCATGGCAAATATAAATCTAGAACCCAATACTTTAAATATCTATCCATTGAGGAAGAGATTTCAGTATTTATTATCTTTAACACCCAAGAAGGGGATAACCTCAGTGCACAGATTGATACCATAAAACTTCAAATGCAAGACCTACAATACGATAGGGCTAGTTCAATTCATGTGGAACTCTCTTATGGGACCCAGAAATCTCTGATAGTGGACCCCTGTGAGGTCTGTAAATCTCGTAGGCAGGCATCTACTATCTGTGGTCTCCTGAAAGGATGGCATCCTGGCTGTACCTATCCAAGACCTGTTTTCTGTTCTTGGAGATACAATACAGGGGGACCCCAGTCTCAGGATCAGAGTTCTTACATCTCAAATTTGGTACAGCATTCATTTTCCTCTCAAAGATTGACTTCCTTATCGATTTATTTCTCATCAAGAAATCCTTGAGGGGATTCTAACCCGGAAACTAGGGGCTGCTCCGGCTTACATGGTCTACCTTTGACTTTTATTAACTCACCCAGCCCCATAGCGTATGTGTGTGTCATCAGGAAAATTCCTCTAGTCCCCATAGCGCATATGTGCATCAGGTATTCACTTCATCTCATCCCCAGAGCGTTCTTATGCACTTTCTGGATCAACCAATTAGGGATAAGTTTATTGGAAAGTGCAGGTCAATAGGAAACATTCCTACCTACCAGAATACCAACTTTATACTGAACACATTTGCTACCTTTCAGATTTTTTTAGGTTTTAATTGGGGTTAAAGTGTGAAAAAAATGCTATTTTCTTCCATTGCAGGTAGCATTAAAAAAAAAAAAAAAAAACTACACCACTGTAAATGCTAGAAACATGTGATCCCTGATTTGAAAGTTCTTTTCATTGTGAAAAATCAGTATGCTGGTGTCTAGGAGCTAGGAGGTGTACTTTATTTTAGTTTTTTGGTATATAAAAGTGGAAAAATGTGATTTTCCCCATTTCAGGTGATAAAATAAAAAAAAATGAAAATGCTAGAAGCGTGTGTGACCCATCATTTGAAAGGTCTCTTTAATGTGACAATTATCATGCTGGTGTCTAGGAGGTGTGTCTTTTTATGATGTAGGTTTTTATTTGGGAACAAAATATAACAAAATGCTCTTTTTTTATCATTTCAGGTACTGTAAAAAATATCTGCAAATGCCCCTAACATGAGTGATCCATCATTTTAAAGCTCTTGTTATTGTGAACATTTTCCATGCAGGTGTCTAGGAGGCATACTTTTAGTTATATTGGTTTTGGTAGTGTGGGCAGTTGTGCAGAGCATTTTTCCTAATTCAATTGGCTTACTGGCATTTTGTGTTGGCACATGCCTTACCTTATGGTCTGTTTTATTATGTAAAACAGCTTAGAATATCTAAACTGTGGTAGTGTAATGCACAGATGTTGGTGTGATGGAAAACCTTCATACAACAGACATTTGCCACTTCTAAGGTGTTTTATTTATTTATTTTTTAAAACGAATTGTCATTGTTACATGCTCTGTTAAAAAAAGGTTAATGCTACTAACATATGTGACCCCTTATTTTAAAGATTTTTTTTTTTTTTTTTATTGTGAGCAAACTTCGTGCTGTAGGTTTTGTGACAGAGTTATATTTTTTATACTCCAAGTTGGAGGTTACCATCTTAGTTACGTAACATTCTAACTGCTCAGGAAAACAGCCATTTTTACACAGGAATACAGCACTCACTCAAGATTCCATTCTAGAGCTGAATGAGAAACTTTTTCTCTGAGCTAGCATATTGTCTTGAACGGACATATGGATATTTTTATTCCCAGAATTTGGTTACATCTCACTTTTTAAAAAGTTTAACCATATATTTGTTTAAATCTGGTGCTCGATCGCTCCTCCAGAATTGGAGGCTGATTAATCTGCTCAATGGAGACTTTAAAATCGAGCACAGATCTTGTGTCTTAGATTGAGGAAACTGGCAGAACATATTATACATTCCTTCCAATTCTGTAGTTTACCTAATAGATCTATACACCAACGCCTGATTATTTTAAGGAAATTTGGGAATTTTATTCTAAATGGCAACAGCTGGCTGGATTATATCTCTTGACTAGAGGAAAGTCTTTGACATGGTAAATCATTCTTCCTTTTTGACATATTGCACATGTATGGTATTCCCTTCTTTTTAAATACAATTAAAATGCTATATTACAATGCTTCATGGAGTCCCTATATTAGAGGGTTGTTGGTCCAGAGTGTGTGGCCGGGAGGGAGTACTAAGGCTGTCCCTGATCCCTTGCTCTTCACATATTATCTTTGAATCCTCTTATACAAAATTTGATGAATAACCCTGGAGTGCGTGGTTTAAGAAGATCATATTGAGGGAGGTGAAGTCATGTTTTTGGCATATGCTGATGACACTTATTTATGTCTTCAACATATGGATAGTATTATGGCAGTTAGCAGGAATTGCAATGTTTTTCTGAGGTTCCAGCTGCACAACTGAATCTATCAAAATGCAAGGCTGTCTTCTTGGGCATAGAGAGAGACCTCCCTACCATTGTAGACAATTCGGTTTCATCAGGCCCAGTTAAAATCTTGGGAATTACTTTTGGATCTCAGAATTTAACTACTGTTAATTGGCAGCTGGCCTTGCAAGGTTGCAAAGCAAAGGTCAGCCATTGGAAGGGATGGAAATTATCCAAATTAAAATGATCTCTATTATAAAACAATTTCTGCTTCCAAGCCTCACCTACATAGCTGTAATTTTCCCATTGCCATTGGTTCTAGAAACAAAACTATTTAGCATATGTTTTATTATGAACTGGATTAAAGAAATGAACAAAGCTGACTGGCTGAAAGCTCTCTGAAGCGTGATGATATCTAGCTACATCATCATGACTTCAAAAGGCCTCCAGCCACCAGCTTCCTCACCGCAACAAATTCCTTTTAGCGCAACGCTGCTCAGGTCCTGCTGTCCGAACAAATCAGACCTGCAGACAGCTATTGTTAAAAATAATGAAACACATACACAGCAAATCCTCAGCAAGAGCTACAAACTAAATAAATGATGCTGCCTGCCGACTGACCATACACAAACAGTCACCCTCTATCCACAAACCACTGCCCAACACCACCACACCAAATAAAAGCTACCAGCGGCCACTCACCATATCGAATCGACGCGCTACTCGCAGCTCGAGCAACTTCGTCAAATCAAACATAAGGAACAACCCCAAAACTCACCACACTATGCCTGTCCCCCCACACACACACACACACTTGTATCAGCAAGCCAGCAACTTCATGTTTCACCAACCACTCTGGGAACTTACTATAACATATCCCTTGTTGCCATTCACATCGCTGCTTCGTCCTTGCCACACAAACTTTTCAGAAAAATAAAATAAAACCACACACATCTTCACTGAGACATCGGAACAAAGTCAAAGGCAAAAAACAACGCAGTTCAAATCCTGGTGCTGACAAGAGAGACAAGTGCACCTCCTCCATGAACTCAACGTACAACAGTGCCACTTGCTGTCTAGAGGTCTTCATGTACTATTTTATTAAAACTTAATCCTCCAACACCTCAAAGAATACATTTTCAGAAGCATTTAAGGTTTTTTTATTTTTGTTACTGATAAAACTTATTTTCGGTTCATATGTATATAATGCACTCCAGGGGTGTTATATCATGGGATATCATCACTTCTCGGGTGGCTGGATGCACTAGTCCTGCGACCTCGTGCCCAACCACCTGAGGCATGATGAAAGCTCATGATATACCACTGCTGTCATATTGTTAAATATGTTGTGGGGTAGTCACCTCAACCCTGTTAAATGTGGTTATACATATCTACCTAGAGGACAAGGTGGGTTGGGAATGATAGACACTTCTCGCTCTTTCACGCTCTGTTCTGGGTTCATTCTATAAAGCTTCCATGGACCAAAACAAACACCATGGCACATAAGTGGTTTTAAATAACTGGAATATTTATATCACTAAATGGATGGACCTCCTCCCAAAATTGTCTTCCCAGTTGTCAATACCAGAAATCAATGAAATCTACAGTACAGAAACTGTATAAATGGAAGGTTCCAAAATCCTTTTTGCTAGGGCACTATAGGCTGCAACTTTATCAATATATTCTGAACAGGGTTGCACCATCTGCCTCAGAATTTAAATATTGTCAGCCACAAAATAATGATAAAGTTCTGAAAATGTTAACAGAAGAAAGAATCCCAGAACCTATGTGGGAAGTAGTCTGGCTCAGTATGTATGGGAGATTGAATGCAAGAGGAAACAATAAACATAAGCTAGTGGAAGAATGAACATGTCCATCCTTGGGGTGTAGTGACCCTGAAGAACAGAAGGAATACTTTGTACTGAACTGTGTTTACTCTAGTAACCTTTGGGTATTCTTGGCAGCTTACCGTGGTTATAGAATCTACATATGAAGTGTTGGTATTGGGAGATTATAGATATGACTTATTAAAATATAAGGATGGCACCTTATTGGTTGTTTTGCAGTATTAAAATACTATCTTTGGAATGCCCAGTACAATGGGTGATTAGGCAGCAACAAATGTCATTTGTGGTTTTCAAAATATTGTGTGAAAATGCATTACGTAACTACTATGGTAAAGGAAGCAAAAATATGGTCTGCATATAATCAATGCACAGTGGAAGGGTGTCTCTTTTTCATTAAATTTAAATGACTTTAAAGATAGTGAGTTTACATCACTGTAATAGATTACCTAGTGTAATCCAGGAGGATATTCTATATAGTAAGAATTTATTACTGTATGACCAATATTTTGTGTTTTCCTGTTTTTCCTCTCCTTTGATTTTTTTTTATCTGAATGAAGAAATGTTTTGTTCTTTTCTTTCCTTTTACTTGCATGTCTACCACTGTAATATTGCATTGAAAGTACTATTATGATTATTTTTTCTGTATACTGTATTGTTACCTTTAATAAAAAACACCCCTACTCTTTTGAGAAAAGTCATGGGACCTTTAACATCCACCGAACAGGCAGATGGGACCTTGGTTTAACGTCAACTGAAAGATGGCACCTCAGGTGCAGTACCCCTCATGCTGCACTACAGTGCCAACATTGGGATTAACCTAAGTGCCTGGTGTGGGGATGAAGAAGACACAGCCTTCTTATCTCCGGTCTCAGAGGAGAGTGTGCTACCTACTGAGATAGAGAATAGATATAGATATAGATATAGATATAGATATAGATATAGATATAGATATAGATATAGATATAGATATAGATATAGATATAGATATAGATATAGAGATATAGATATAGATATAACATATATACACACACACACATAGAGAGATTTAATGTCCACCCTCAGTATGGGATGCTTTAATAAACCCCAAGAGGCGATGGGCATTAAATTCTCACTATGCACTCTCCCCATGCATTATTCTGTATTTAAAATGCTCCACAGAATTCTCCCAAAGTGACTCACTAGTTGCTTGCTGTAGCTCTAATGGAAACAACTGCAGGGCAGTCAGGTGAAGGGTGTACTATGCTGCCTGAATTGTGTTTAAATATCCTTTTTCAATGTGGGGTCCACAAATGACTCAAAATGTTATAGTTGAAGTGTGGCGTGAGGGCACAGGCTTGGCATGGTGTGAACATATTTTTCAACATGTATATCAGTCAACTAAATCTGTCCTCCTTTGGCTTGTTGTTGAGGGAAGATGGAGGAACAGCCTTGCAGACTGTCGCAAATGTTGAAAATATTTGTTTTGGCCTCTGGTGATGAAGGATGGAAGGTGGTTGAGCAGACTGGCACAGAACATTTTTTGTTTTTATTACACATATGAATACCAGTCTGCTTATGTCCGCCCTCACTCCTGAGGTTTGAGATTGATGGAGGGTAGAGGGACAGGCCTGGCAGACTGGCACACATGTTACAAAAAATAGTTCTGATTATTGTGTTAAAAAATTCTAATTACTTGGTTCTGTCTTCAAAATGTGGAGGTATTTGCTTTGTTACAGAACATTGTTGCTGTATTTTGTTTTGTTTATTTTAAAGATTGTATTGCCATGGTTGTGGCTGGGTCTGAAAATAACCTATTTAAACAAGCATTGTCAATGCGAGCGTTAAGCTTGCAGGTATTTGCAGTGGTGTTTGGCAGTATGGTGCTTTATCCTAATGCCCTGTGCGATTGCTGGTATTTGCACAAGAAATTGTCAGCATGACCTTGTTGTTACCCCCATTGTGCGCTATATAGGCGGAAACACGCTTTTGGGCAGGATGTGAAAATGACAGCTGTACTGCTCATAAGGAAGTGTGGTAAAATGGCAATGTTGAAAATCTGGAGTGGAAATATTGAAAATTCGCAAACCTACAGTGCGTGGGAACTGTGCAACGCATTACCTTGTAAAAACAGTCATTTGTGGGATTTTTTCACCAAATTTTCAACATTGCCATTTTAAAACATCTGTTAATGAACAGTGTCACTGTGATTTTCTTATTGTGTCCCATACATTGATTTTGCACACCAACTGCGCCATTCTGCACTACATGGGCGGAAAGATGTTTTGGGCAGGATGAAAATGACAGCTGTACTGCTCATAAGGAGGTGTGGTAAAATGGCAATGTTGAAAATCTGGAGTGAAAACATTGAAAATGTGCGAACTTCACGAGCCTGCGTAGGAACCGCGCAACGCGACGCCATGAAGACATAGTTTGATGACCTAGTCTTCAACATGGTGCTTAGTCTCATATGATAAACATTGTCATGGCATTATTCGTCGGCGGCGATTTCGCTGCAGTGACCGCGCAGTGCCCGTGAATACCCTTGGGGCCTGGAATACCATGACAGTGGACATCATTCATGAGAAGGGGTCCCAAAACCCCATGTTGAAAATTTGGTGCAAAAATTCCAAAAATGACTGAGATATGCATAGTTGAAACCCCATGTAGCCCATTATACAGCTTACCGGCATTTTCTCAGTTTGCGGTCGGCTTTGAAGAGTAGACGTGTTCCCGGTCCACCAAGATCGCCGGAGTCCTGGTAGGATGGGGTGAGGGGGTGGGGCTGGGTGCACAGTGGGTGGTAAGGGTTGTGGGAGGGGGTGGGAGACGCTGCCAAGGGGCCGCTTTTGTTTTACAGGTTAAAAAAAAAAAAAAAAAACGACGTGATGTTTGCCACACTGGGGTGGGCTCCAGCGTGGCAGAAGATGGCTGGGGGGCCAAGGAGCCGACGGGGATTGGGCACCCTGTCGGCAAACAACATTTGCCATGCTGGGGTGGGCCCCAACGTGGCACCAAAGCTTGAGGGTGTTGGACGGCGCCGCAGGGGAGGCAGCGCGATGAGGGGTAGCGCCAGTATGGCAGCGGTGCTTCCTTTGAAGCAGAGGAACACCGCTGTCATACTGAGCTCCTGCACCCATTGGTGCAGGATCGCCACGCCTGCTCAAGGGAGCAGTGCATTGGGTGGGAGAGGCATAGCTCCAAGTGTGCTACTCTCCCAAAACGCCCTGTTTTTATTTCAGACTGAACTGGTAATGACTTCCTTCTGTGTCCTATGGGGTGGGGTGGGGAGGGAAGGAACAGGCAAGGTATGAGGGAGCCAAGCCAGAATTTGGAGAGAAAGGAGGCACAAGGGTGAGGCATCTGTCATCAAGTGAAGAGAGAGAGGGGGGAGCACGAGGTGGTTAGGGGGACAGTCCAGAACAAAAGGGTGAAAGAGTGTGTGTGAAAAACTGCACCCCTCTTTTCAGACATTTTACCCTGGGCTGTCCCCAAGCACCACCACTGCTCCTGTACTCCTCCCAGCTCTGGCTATAATTTGTAAACAATTACTGTGTTCAGTTTTTGTTTTTTAATAAATTCTCTGTTTATGCCCTATTCACCTGAGCCCTTCTCCATCACAGTGCAGTGACAAGTTCCTCTGCAGGGATGGGTGGGAAGCTGAGGGACTTTGCCTGGTTGTTCTAACAGAACAAAATCTTTTGTAAAGGAATTGGGACAAACTCCATAAATGTTATTTACACATACACTCCATATATATTCTAACAGAACAACCAGACATCTCTCAGAATCGACATATCCCTGTGAGGCAGCCTATTTGCAGCTGCTCTGTGATGGAAAATGTACTAAGTTTTTGAGATGGTAATCAACACTTTGCTGCTGAAACTGGACCTAAAATGCACCAAAATGCGCCATTTCACACATTACATTTTTAAAATTTCCTGGGGGGACATGCCCCAGACTCCTCTAGAGAGGCTGGTTTTCCTGACCAAGTGCACCCTCTCCTTCTGTAAATTATGGGATCTGCCACCAATATGATAATAAATGGGTATTGAAAGAATGAAAGGATCCAAAATTTGCAATGTTCGCAGGAAGAGAATTTCAAATTTTGACTGCACCCACAAGAAAAGAATGCAGGCCTCCATGGACTTTCTTCATGGAATTTGACGCTTGCTGTCTAGCATACTGTGAGTACTATACATCTAGCATACTGCAAGTACTGTATTTATTAACAACAGATTTAAAAGATTTTACTTCCTAGAATGCAAAACCCACAACTGCACCTTTTTTTCCATTTACCAGTTAATGCTACTGTAAACCCCCATGGGGCTTACTTTATTTGCCCTCCATTCTCTGGTTGCCTCCATTGTTCCTGCTGGTGGTGCCCCCCATTATTCCCCCTCTGATGCGTTCACTGCCACAGGTGGGTCCTTTGTTGTGCCCCAGGGTCCCTGAATAGCTCTAGGTACTGTTTTGCCCACAGTTGGGCTTTTGAGGAGTTAGGCCACTTAGCCATCACATTTCTTTGCTCCTGAACAGCCAGCAGCTTGTGCAAGCGCATAAGTGTGCTTTGTTCACCAACCACCATTGCGGTCAAACGCAAGGTATTCCATCAGTCCCGGTGCCCCTGCTACCTAATTTGGGACCAGTGATCAGAACGAGGAGGGTCAGAAGCCACTGGGCACTGTGAAAATCGAAGTTTGAAAGGGGTCATGAGGGGTTCATGAATATTAATGAGCCCCACTGAATATTAATGAGAAAGCCTACCTGCCTCCTAGGGGACTGTATTTCACAGCAGTGACTGGCTGGGGAGAAAAATAAAGTTAAATGTGGACTGTTTTTGTGAGGGCGCTAAGGAGGCTACTGAACTGTGGGGCGATTATAAATAAAAAGTAAATACACTGGCAGCACCAGAACTTCATTGCTGGAAACTGTATGGACTGCTGTGGAGCTGTGCATAGGAAGCCATGTTAAGATACTTTGACGCCTGAGGACAGCAAGTCAGATAACTAGGCAACCAAAACTGCTTGAAAGGGCTGATGGGAGAAGGTGGGTTCTATTTCCAGGGACCAAAAGACTTTACCAATAGATTATCATAGAGGGCCTTGGACTATGATTGATGAATGGAACCAGCCAATCAGAGGGTAGGATCTACAGGCAGATCCCAGGGACTTTGGGGGCAGTTGAGTCAGTCTGTTCTGGGCTCTGATCAAGTCTGAGAGGCTCAGGGCTGGGTGAGAAATTCATCTAAGGCCTTCCACAGGGCTTAAACAGAGTTTGTTAGCAGAATAAAGGAGAAAGATTCTTGCTGACCGGAGGAGCTGTGCATCTGTGCTAATCGCTCCAGGGATCTTGTTGGAGTTTGCTGTTTTAAGTGGTTACTTGCTGCAGCCATCCTGCACAAGTTTGGGACAGAGAGAAACACAGAGTTGGGAAAGAGGTTTTCTGGAAACTGTGAGTAACCCAGAGAAAAGGTGGATGCTGATTTAATGCAGAGACTGTAAGAGAGAAAAGCTGAGCAGGTGCCCTATGCTTCAGGGTCCTGTTGCTGCTGTTGAAATCCAGCTGAGGAAAGGAACTGTTGATCTGGAGCTGAGTTTGTAATCTGTTGCCCAAAGGCACTGGAAAGCAGGAAACCTGTAGAAACTGTTCTGGCTGCACACCGAGCTGTTTTCTGTTGAGAGGAAAGAGAAACCAGGAGATTCCCAGCATAACTCGGAGCCAGATGGGAACTTGCTACCCCCAATTGGGGCCTGCTGGTTACAAGGCCACCGCGCATGCTGGGATAGCTAGGGCACCAGTGATCTGTGAGGAGCTGGGCCAGAACCACTCCTAGGTCTGGGTCCTTTGGTTTGGTGGGCCTTGCGTGAGAGCTTTGCAACAGGCCTGAATATGCTGAAGGTGACAAGCTGCAAGATCTTCAATCAAGGGACAAGTGGCGGACCTTCAATCAAGCTCAGGTCTTCAGAATACTTACTGCTACCCATTTGTTCTGCCCTTCCTGAACTGAAATCCCTTAGGTTGAGCTGGTGGAAGCCCTCTTCACCAGGAACATCCTAGGTCTCCAGGACTAGGAGTGCCCAGGGCTTGCCCTGGCAATCAAGTGGAGTAACTGCTTAATTGTTAACATTCCTTTGCATTGTTCTTAGGGCCCCAATGATGGGCAATCCACAGCACTGAGCAGGCCTGCAAACTCTGGGTACCCAGAAAGGATAGAGGGAAATCACTGGTACCAGTGGGGGTGGGCATCTGGGTGGTCTGGCCCACGAGCCCCGTTATAAATTGTTTCTAACCATTCTTAACTATTTTTACTTCCACAGCTATTCCCTCTCCAGGTACCCCTACCCTAGTCCTTCCCCACGATAAAGCTGTGTTTTGTTGTTTGAAATTGCTGTGTGAAGAGTGCTTTGTGGAAACTAACTGTAAAGTGTATGTTGTATATGGTATTGTGAAATGGCTTGACATCCAAGGTATGGGGTGGTTGGAAGGGGAGGTGCGAGGTACAGCATCCCAGGAGGTTGTATCAACCACACCTGGCCCACTGAAATTCACTCTGGGTGGAGGCACCATGCTATTTTATTCTTTCCTTTGGGACAGAATCCCTAACACCACCATAGCAGGACCCAGTTTCCTTAATCTGTGGGAAGGTCAATAGGCTGGGGTAGTAGTCCACTGGCATACGCACCTAGGCCACACTACATAAAGATATTCTCTAAGAAAATAGAGAAACATTTTGCAAAAATAAATATCACATCCCTGGGTCTTTTTTTTTTTTTTTTTTTAAAACTATTTTTCTCTCCTGCCCTCCTCTATCTCTGACCCATTAGGGGCACCTGGGGTCGTCCTCTGCCAGCCACCCTACCCTGAGCCCGACCTTGCACCCTATGGAGTCATGTTATTCCCCCCGGTGGGGAACGCAGGTGGGGTCCGTATACCCACATACACATCTGGTTTCGTTGGGCAGGTGGCCTGGTTGGGTGGTGGCATATCGGGGGCCTGCTCCCGATACCCCATCTTCCTGGAGATGAAAGGGCTTTCCTCCTTTTTCCCCTCGTGGTGGTGTGCCCTGGCGTCAAGGCGCTATCGCCCGACGCTCACCTCACGCTCCTCGGCCGCCCCTCCTGCAAGCAGGACCTGTTTCACCCGAGCCTCCACTTCAGGGGTCAGGGCAAGCTGCAGGCCTTGGGCCCTCCCTCCCCAGAGAAGGCAAGCAGTCATGGGATACCAAGTCTCTCTCCGCCGGCCGCCCTCCAGTGACCCTAAGTCCGCCTCCCAAACCTGGGTCGCCAGCATCGCAAGCAGAAATCCAATTGATGCGCGACGGGCCTGGGTGGGTATCAGTTTTCAAGTCAAGAGTAAACATACATGTTCTGTAAAAAGCAATACATTACTTCTCAATGACAACCATGTTTGCAGCAGAATAAATGACTATACCAACCAATAATTCCAACAGATGATGTCACTGGTTAGAGCATTTATATTGGTGCAATGGGCATAGCTACATACAGGAATGGAATTAGAGATCTAGGAGAGAGCAAAGAAGAGATATACAGAAAGTGAAAACAAATAGGAATTCTGATAACTGCAGTGTTACTGTTCATATCCCTCTTCCTAGATTTCAAGGGGCTGGGAATTTACAGCATGCCAGGAAATATGCTGCTTTCAGTCCAGCCACTTATTCCAAAGGTGCATACAGCTGATCAGCAGGAACTTGTATAATTCTGAATGCTTTGATAATTGCACAGTCTGAACAATCCATGCATTGGGGTGCATATCACAATGCCCATGCCGAATATGATCTGAAAATCTTTCAGCTACAATGAAAGGCGGCAGTTACTCTGTAGTTGGATGATCTGAAAGCTTCCTGAAGTCAGTAGGGGTCTGCCCTGAACAGCAAATGTTCAGCATTTTAAAGAGGAAGTTGTTCTGATGGAAGAGATGTGCTACTGTGTATTCAGGCCCAGGGGCTTGAAATTGCTGGGAAAGATTAAACCATGGGTGTGTGGATATGGTAGCAATTCATTTATAATATGTGGCCTCTCTGAATACCTCCATCCCTCCAGCCATGGAAACAGTTACACTGGCCTTTTGCACATCTGCCAATTGTTAATTGTATTTACCTTTGCATAACTCTTACTCTGTATACTGTATGTAACCAACCCAACCCACAAGCCCACAAGGTGAGATTACACCTGTTCGATAAAACCTGGGCACATTCTATAAGGCCTTCAGCTGAATGATGCCTGGGTTCAGTTAGTATTGGAGGTCATACAAAAGTGGTGCGGTGCCTCCACCTATAGGGATTCTTTTGGCAGATGGCTGCTGGGTACAGCCCACAGGAATTGAATGCAACCCCACTCTCGGACAGGTAACCTGTATGATTACACGCAACCCCAACTTATACTCTATGCATACAAACACAACAATATGCAAACCATAGTAAACTGCAGTTTAAACTCAAGGATATTTATTAGGACAGGCTTTGGATGGGGAACGAATAGATTAAATTCAGTGAAACAGTTCTGAGATCGCCTCCAGATCCTACCACCCTCTGGTGAGTACCCACACAGTATTTACTGTTTTTCCCTACTGGTGCACCAGTACCTCAAAGTCCCTTGGGATCTCCCTAAAGCAGTCCATTATTTGTGTGCACACAGTGGGCAGTTGCTGACCTGATGTTGGACCACTGTATGATATCAAGTGAAGGCTGGTAACTGGGGATCCAAAAAGTATTCAAACACAAATGCTAGTTGCTCCTGGCTGTTGCAGTCTATAAATGGGCTTTGAATAATCATACAGCAATGCCCAGCAGTTACTCTAATCTGTCCCTGAGTAGCAGAAGAATTGGAGGGCTATTGACCTAGTACTCATGACCTCAGCAGACTCCGAGGCTGGCTCTGTTGGGAGTTCTCCTATGGGTTGCAGATGCAGACAATGGTACTGGAGTGGCAGACCCAGTGTGCTTCTGGATGGCAAGGTGTACAGGCCGTGCTGGACTCTGATGTCCTCTTCACCCCACAAGGACTTGCCATCATCCAGCCTCAAGGTTAAGCAGTTACTCAGGGTCTCAGGTGATTAAGACCTCTGTCCAGACAAGTCCTGATAGCTCACAAAGCTCAGGACAGGAGCTTTGGTGTTGTTCCTGGAGGAAACAGAACCCCTTCTTCTAACTTTGTGGCTGACTGCTGACTTTACTCACAGCTCTTTCATCTTGTGTCTCCCAGACAAATCTGCTCTAGTGCACATCTCTCACTTGTGCAAAATTCAGGGATCAAATATCAGTGGCTAGCATCTCATGCATTATTCATTATGCAAAACTTTTGGCTGTCAGTGGCTGTCGTTTCTGGGCAAAGCATCGTACAAGTCCTGAGCCAACTTACAATTAAGCTGTTTTGCAGAGCTGAGCAAAAGCTCCAATTTGATGTCAGTTTCAGGGACAGGATGTACAAATTTAGTTGTTTTGCAGAGCTGAGCTAGTCTCCAAGTTCGTGCTTCCACAGGAGAGCAGTTATGCACTTTGTGCAGCTTTGAGAACTGTGTGAAACTGAGAAACCTCCTAGTTGAGGCCCCCGATCCTGAAGGCAGTCCAGGGGCTGGTATAGTGAAGAGAGCTGGTAGCATACTACTAGCTACAGTGAGAAGGGCAATAAACAAGCCTACAGAACAAGTGACAATGCCTAGTGCAGCCCTCAGTACCACCGGATACATTCTGGACCAGGACTAGGGTAAAGGAGCAGTGCAAGGGAATGCAGCAGTAGTGCTCCAGAGAGAGCCAGAGGTAAGCCCCCTTTTAGGAAGGGGTTGTATGAAATTTAATGGGTGTACACAACTATTGTGTGGTATAATGCAAGCTGAAGGAAGGAAGCGAATCACTGGTGTAGCCTAGGTGCTGTAAGCCAATGGGCTACTATTCTTGCCTGTTGGCCTGCACACAGGTTAAGGGGCCTGGGTCCTGCTATGGTGGTACTTGGGGTTCTATCCCAGAAGAAGAATAAAAATGTCATGTTGCCTCCACCCAGAGTAAACTGCAGTGGGCCAGGTGTATAGCTGGTACAACCCTGTGAGATGCTGCACCCACCCACCTCCCTCTCAACCGCCCACACTCTGAATGCTAAACAGCTTCTCAATACCACAAACCCCATACACTGTGCAGCCAGTCAATTTCACAAAATCTGTACTTGCCAGAGCCATTTGGCAACCAATTCCCAGTCCAGTTCAACAGTTCTTTTCCACAACTGGAACATAGCAGCCACCACAGGTTCCTGAAGCATAGGATACCTGCTCATGCTCCCCTTTCTGTCAATCAGATCCAAAGGGCAGCCACCTTTTGTTCTAGCTGGACACAGCTGTCAGAAAGTCTCTGCTTCAAATCAGCTTTCATTTTTACTCTGACCTACACCCCATTTACAGCAAGTCTCCTTCCCAGCAAACAGTCTCTCTCCAGTCCTGAATTAGTGCAGGATAGCTGCAGCAGAATTCTCCTCCAAACTCAACAAACTGCAGGAAAATGCCTGGTTCACTTGCAGCAAAAGCACAGTTCCTCTCAACATTTCTTCTTCTTACTTTACAACCAAATTCGTCTAAGTCTTGTGAAAGGCCTTAATAGTCTCTCATAGCACTGAGCCCTCTTGAACTTGAGCAATGCCCTGGACAGACTGACTCCACTGCTCAAAGTATCTGGGATTTCTCCAATGATTCCTGCTCTCTGATTGACTGCCCAGCATTATCAATCACTTATTTCCATAGTGATTAACCCTCTGATTGCTGATTGAAAAGGTCTCTTGGCACCTGAAAGTAGTTAACACCTCCTCCCATAAGCCCATTCACACAGTTTTAGGCACCTAGAAAATGAATTGGCTGCTCAACTGTGGTCAAAGCATCATAACATGGCTGCTCCCATTTAGACCACACAGTTCAATAGCAGTCATAGCAGTCCCCCAGCTTTTGAGTGTCCTTGCAGCCAGTAGTAGTACTTTTAATTTACTACTTCTTCACAGACATGTAGCCCTTTAGTGCTCTCATATACCTTCACATTTATTTAGATTTATTTTTAGTACTTCCTCTGTTGCTGCACCGAAATGTATTTATTTTATTTTATTTATTGGGAACCCAGAATTACAAACCTTTGAGCTAAGAGCTCATTTACAAAGGATCCACGCAACACTTACGGAGATACATTTTGTTGCAACAGGATAATTATAGCAGACAAATTGACACTGGAATTGTACTACTAACACAGAGTTTACATAGGAAGGGGTAGCAAATACATTTACGGTTTACACAAGTCAGGAACATGAATGAAGTAACTGGCAGCATTGTCAATTTTACAGTGGAGGTATGATATGCAGCCATCTGAGAGGCGTTAGTGCAGAGAAACAAGTTTGGGTTTGGCAAGTGCAGGTAGGTGTGGAGGAGTGGGGAGGAAGAGGTCAGGAAAATGGGCTAGAGGTAGTGTGGGTATACTGGACAGAGGGCAGGTGGAGGAGTAGGAGGGGCAGAGGAAGTGGACAGGGGCCATGCAGGAGGTGGTGGGTGAACTGGACAGAGGGCAGGTGGAGGAGGAGGTAGTGGGGTAATGGACAAAGGACAAGTGGGGGAGTTGGTAGGGGAGGGGGGAAGGGGTAGGGGAGGAGTAGGTGTAGGAATAGAAATACAGACCCCTAGGTGGCAGACGGCTCCTCGTTAATATTCATGAGGTTGTCATTCCTATTCATGAGCCCTGATTATGCCTCGATTTAAAACTCTTTATTGACACTTCAATGAGGCATCTCCATCCCCTTCTTCTGGTCACCAGTCCCCAAATAGGTAGAAAGGTCACGGACCACCAAACACTATTCCTTTGACCGCAAATGGTGGTCGGTAAAATCAAAGTGCTCCCCATGCATGCGCGATTGCCCGCTTACTCTGGAGAGCACATTTAAACAACAGCAGATCACGTTTAAAATTCCAAGCCCAAATGGCTGAACCAAGTACTGTAGCTATTTGGGGGTACCAGGGCACACAAATGGCATGGATTAGGACTCGGCAGGCAATGTAATGCAGTGGAAGAAAGGAGATGCCAGAAGGCAGCAGGGCAAAATGATGGAGCTACAGGGCAAACAGGTAAGTCCCGACAGGGGTTATACTGGAGAAGGAGGAGAGGTGGACGGTGGGCAAAAGAAACAGCTTTGAAATGAGGCTGAAGGAAGCTGGTGTATACAGTATAGCCCAGGAAGTGTGTGGCTGGTTGCTACCAGTCACCAAACCACAAGCCTAGCTGTTTCATTTAATGAGCACATGCAACCACAGTCTGGAGTAATGCTTTGCAATGTGTTGATAGCTGAAGGCTAGCTGTATGATGAATTGTTTGGATGTCATATGCAGTTACTTTGGCCATTTGTGCTCTCTGTCCCTAAAGGGACTACCACCCTGTCAAGGCACCATGAAGGCAAAGATCTCTCTTGAGGATGGTTCCACTACTACAGGTATCATGGGAACATACATTTCTGTCAGGCTAAAAGTTTCTTAGGAAGGAGTCCAAAAGAACTGCATAGCAAGAGCTGCAAAAACAGTTGAGAGGAGTGATGACATGGACAGCTAATAGCTGGTGAAGAGTGATAGCAGACAGAGGCATGACTTTGAGAGGAAAGAGAAAATAGCAGGATTGTAGGCTAAGGCAAGCCACCATATGACACCAACTCACAGCTAAAATCCTACTAGTAGGTAAGTGCTATAATAATAAATTACTTTTGCCTTTGGCATTCAGGAGAGAGAAAAATTACTTTATTTGTCAGCTTTTTGCTGAAAGAGCCTAAGGAAATGTTGCAATTTAATGGCTCATTTTGTACATCTCTCATATGTGAGACAACACTCATTTGAAAGTGAGATAAATCATGCAGAGCTCCATTTCAGCACTGTTTGTACATCACTGGATTTTTTTCCACTGCACGACTCAATACATTTTTATAATGCAGTATATTGTGTATGGATATGCATTTTTGTTACCGCTGAGTGCAGAGGTAACTTTGTAAGGGATAAGTCTGAATCCTTAAATACTACACGGTGACGTGCCACCAACTATGGGTCTGCATGACTGAAGCATCCTAGTGACGTGGGACCTTTTCACCACCTGGTGAAACTGGTGGGAGACATTGCCAGAGACAAGCATCCTCTGAAGGACTACCGCTTGATAAGGGACTCACCTCAAGATGTGGACTTCAAGGGGTGAGGGAGCAGGATTCTGGGAATGATAATGGCCAGTAGTAATGCATTCATAGAGCTAGCTGGCATGATACAGAAATGGACTGACTGAATGAGGACTGCAGAAGGAAAGATTGATAGACTGGATTGGAATGAATGAGGACTGCAGATGGAAAGATTGATAGACTGGATTGGACTGAATGAGGACTGCAGAAGGAAAGATTGATAGACTGGATTGGAATGAATGAGGACTGCAGACAGAAAATTGATAGACTGGATTGGACTGAATGAGGACTGCAGAAGGAAAGATTGATACACTGGACTGAATGATGACTGCAGAAGGAAAGATTTCTAGATTGGTTTGGACTGAATGAGGACTGCTGAAGGAAAGATTGCTAGATTGGTTTGGACTGAATGAGGACTGCTGGAGAACAACTGATATGATAGAAAATGGACTGAATGACAAGGCAATGAAGATAGGAATGCTTATCAAAGGCCATTATCATAGTGAACACTTACCCATGAGCAGGAAAGCAGGAGTTAGCACAACCATGACTATAGTGAAAATATTGAAACAGACTGGCTGAGTGATGTCTGAACTGACAGAGAGACAGTGGTTGAAATGGCTCGAGGTCTATTGGTTGTAGCTGCTGGCTGGCTGGAGCCAAGTGAAGATAATCAAATACAGAGCATGCAGAGGGACAGCAGTGGAAAGGTTAGAGTGCTAGTTATGAATGACAGGCAAAACAGACTGCGAAATAGAAAGGAAATATAGCAGCATGACAGAGGCAGGACAGAATCAAGTCATCATACTGAAAACACACTGCTTGTAAGCACTGAATTCCTCAGCAGATCTTGTTTGCATTACCAAGACCTGGTTGGGAGATGGCACTGGCCCTATGCTGGTGGCTTCTGTCCCTCCTGGCTACTCAGTCTTGCATTACCTGAGGAGGGACCATAGAAGTGGCAGGGTGGCCATCTGTTTTAGAGCAGCTAGGCCTCACCACACTTCAAGGGCAAACACCAGTGTCCTTGGAGTGTGTTGTCACTAAATGCACACCGGAGTCAATGGCACAATAGTTCTCATTTATACGCCTCCAGGTGGTAGAGTCTATTTCTGCTGGAGCTGGCAGACTTTGCCACTGATCAGGTGTGGAGTCCCCTAATATCCTTGTTCTGGTGGACTTCAATGCCTGGGTAGATGGATCCTGCCTTTTGCACAAGAGCTCCTTCAGCTGATGTTTCAGCTGGGATTGACTCATGCATGTTCATGGTCACACTCTCTAGATTTGGTCTTCTCACTTGGACTTGACATTTCAGTGGTCAAGGTTGATCTGGTTGTTTGGTCAGATTATTATGGTTGAGTTCCAGTGTGGGGTTCCCCTTTAAGTTTACCTCCTATGTGGAAACAATTAGCTGTCGCCCAAAAATAAATTGGAGCCTCGCCAACTCCAGGAGTCACTGGTTGTTTCAGGCTTAGAAACATAGAAACATAGAATTTGACAGCAGATAAGGACCGCTTGGTCCACCCAGTCTGCCCATTTCCCTACCTACTGGATAAGCTGCAGATCCTAGTTAACCAGCAGCCTACTTCTTCTTACCCCCACCCCAGAATTGCCTTATGACTGTCCCATGCACTCTGAATTCCACCACTGATTTTGACTCACAACCTTCTCCGAAGGCCATTCCATGCATCCACAACCCTCTCTGAGAAAAAATACTTCCTAAATTACCTCTGAGCCACCCTCTATCTTCAAATTGTGCCCTCTTGTTCTTGCACACCTCTTTTTTGTAAAGATGCTACCCTCTTGGACTTTGTTGATTCCCTTGAGGTACTTGAAAGTTTCTATCATGTCCCCTCTCCCTCCTTCCTCGAGGCTATACATATTAAGCTCCTTAAGTCTCTCTTCATATGTCTTCCGGTGCAGACCCTGCACCATTTGGTGCCCTCCTCTGGGCGCTTCCATCCTGTCTATGTCTTTGCGGAGATTGGGTCTCCAGAACTGCACACAGTACTCCAGATGGGGTCTCACCAACTGTCTGTACAGAGGATAATAACTTCCTGTTTTCTACTGGTGATGCCTCTCCCTATGCATCCCAGTATCCCCCAGCCCTCCTTGCTGCCCTCTCTCACATTGCTTGCCCACCTTTAGGTCATCTGTTATGACTACCCCAGGTCCTTTCCATTTTTATTGTTGTTAGTATCTCACCCCCATTGTGTACTCTTCCCTGGTTTTGTTTCCCAGGTGCATTACCTTGCACTTCTTAGCATTGAATCTAAGCTGCCATACATTTGACCATTCCTCTAACCTTGCCAAGTCCCTTCTCATCCTTTCCACCCCACCCCACCCTAGCACCAACTCTGTTGCAGATCTTAGTGTCATCTGCAAAGAGATATACTTTTCCTTCCGTCCTTCCACAATGTCACTTATAAAGACATTGAAGAGGACCGTCCTAATACTGAACCCTGCAGTACCCCACTAGTAACCCTCCTTTCTTCTGAGTGGACTCCATTTACTATTACTCTCTGTGTCCTATTCTCCAGCCAGTTCTTTACCCTGGCTGTCATCTTGGACCCACTCCAAGGCTGGCTAACTTGTATATTAATCTTTGTGTGGGACTGTCAAATGCCTTGCTAAAGTCTAGGTAGGCCATGTCCACAGCCCGTCCCTGATCTACTACTTTGGTCACCCAGTCAAAGAAATCTATCAGATTTGTCTGGCATGACCTTCCCACTGTGAATCCATGCTGCCTAGGGTCCTGTGCCCTCTGTTCTCTAGATACTCGACAATTCTTTCCTTCAGAAGTGATTCCATCATTTTCCTATCACTGAGGTTAAACTAACAGGTCTGTAGTTTCCTGCTTCTGCCTTGCTCCCACTTTTGTGAAGGGGAATCACATCTGCCCTCCTCCAGTCCTTGGGTACCACCCCATCCTCCCATGATTTGTTAAAAGGGTAGTCAGTGGTGTCACTAGTTCTACCTTAGCTTTTTAGAATTCTGGGATGAATCCCATCAGGCCCCATTGCTTTGTCCACCTTCAGTTTTAAGAGTTCTTTCAGAACCCTTTCTTCTGTAAATGGGCTGGTATCAACTTCTGTATCCAGAGTGTTACTACTGTTTGTTTATGTACCTCCCCTCTTCATTTGTAAATACTGAGCAAAATATTTGTTTAGTATCTCTGCCTTTTCACAGTCTCCCTCTGCCCACCCTCCCTCCCTTTATTAAGCCTCACTATCCCTCCCTTGGTCTTCCTTTGCTCCCTGATGTACCTATAAAAGGTTTTATCCCCTTCTTAACTGAGTTGGCTATCTTTTCCTCAGTTTGGGCCTTTGCTGTTCTGACTGCCTTCCCAGCCTCTTTGCTTTAACTGATACGGTTCTCTGTCCTGCTCCTTCTGCGATTCCTTGTACTTCCTGAATGCTTTCTTTCTCTTGAACCTTCACTGCCACTTCCTTTGAGAATCATAGTGGTTTCTTACATCGTCTTGTTTTGTTTATTTGCTTCACACAAAGGCTCAGTTACCTCTGTGATGGCAGTTTTATTATTCCCCATTGTTCTTCCACCTCCTTCCTGCCCATTTGCTAGTGCACTCCTTAGGCACTCACCCATTTTAGCAAAGTCAACCTCCTAAAGTCCAGTACTTTGTCTTTGTGATGGCTTGACTCTATTGCTGTGTTTATTGTGAACCATACTGTTTGATGGTCACTAGTTCCCAGATGGCTACCCACTTCTACATCTGTGATCCTCTCCATCTCCATTTGAGAGAATCAAGTCTAATATTGCTCCTCTCTGGGCTCCAGTACTAGTTGTTCAAGGCATGCCCCTGTAGGCATCTAGAATAACTGCACTCTTCAGTGGCAGCTGCAACTGCACTCCAGTTAACATCTGACATATTCAGATCACCCATCAGCAATATCTCCCTTTTCTGCCATTCTAAGTATACTTTCTATCATTTCCCTGTCCATTTCCTCCCCTGAGATGGGAGTCTGTATACAACCCCTATGCGATGTGGTGCCATTGCCTGTCTCCAAATTTACCCACAGTGCTTCTTCTCCTCCCTGTTTACCCTTTTGTTCTGTTGCTTTTATTCCTTCCCTATGTAAAGAACTACTCCTCCTCCTCCTCTTTTACCCTCCCTGTCCCTCCTGTAGACAGTGTATCCTGGTATGTTTATGTCCCAGTCATGGTTTTGTGTGTATACCATGTTTCTGTGACTGCCCACGATATCAGATGTTCCTCCTCCATCAAGGCCATTAATTCAGGAAGCTTGTTACTCAGACTACGGGCATTGGTACTCATTGCTCTCCATTTTTGATGGCTTTACCTTATGTTGCAGCATCCCCACTGACCGTTCTACCTCGGTCTTTTTCTCATTTAGTACCCTGTTTTGTAGGGAGAGGCTGGGATTTTCCTGCTGCTTGTCAGTGCCTCCCCCTTTGACTAGTTTAAAAGCTTGCAAATGAAGCATTTAAACCGATTGCTCAAAAGACTTGTTCCTTCCTGGACAGATGCAGACCATCCTGCCAGTATAGGCTGGTGTCCTCAATTGGAACCCAGTCCCCAATGAAGCCAAACCCCTGTGCTCAGCACCATTTTTCAACCATTCATTAAACTGCATGGTGCCAATTACCCTCGCCTCCCCATGCCTTTGACAGGCAGCACCTCTGAGAAGGATACTGTGTGTGCTACTTGTCTTAGGTCCCTCCCCAACTCTGCAATGTCCTCCTGCACTGCTCTAATCTCATGATGAGCCAAGTCATTTGTCCCTAGGTGGACAATTACGTCCAGCTCAGAATCCCTTGCAACTGTTCTCGTGATCTTGAGGATCTTCCTGTCCCTCAAGCCATGGCACCAGGCAGGCACCTTACTTCAGTTTTCCCAGCTCCCCCAGTTCTATACCCCTAATAATTGAGTCCCCCACCAGGAGATGTTTCCTTTCCTGTGATGTCCTCTGCCTCCTTCCTGTGGGCCTTCCTCTGACAGTTGTCATCAGTCTTCTCTGTGGGTGCATCCATAGGGGAGCTATGCTCCCCAGAATGGTGTATGGATTGTGGAGTGGAACAATTGACTGGGTGTGCTTCTGTTCCATCCTCCTCACCCTCCCTGAGCCCACTGTGGTCCAACTGCTGTGCTTTCTTGCAACCTCTGAGGTAGTGGTGGTGGCGCTAGTGCTCCCTGGATGGGGAGGTTCCTTCCCACTGTCCAGTGTGGCCTGAGGAAGGTTTCCTTACTACTGTCCAGTGCGGCCTGAAGAGGGCAACTTCCTCCTCAGGGCAGATAGTTGTCTGCAAATAGGGCAGCATCTCAGCCTCAGAAAGACTCCCGGAAGACTGCTGCCCCACAGCCATTACATTGCACCACTCCCCACATGTTTATCTAGTTTTTTTTTTTTTTGTATTTGTGTGTGTGTGTGCGGCGTGCGTGTGTGATTTGTTATATAGAAATATATATATTATACAATGTGCATGCTTATATTGTCAGTGCAGTGTGCTAGAGAGGATATGACAGTGAAATGCACCTTTTCGAGGAAATGATGTCAGAACCTCAGGTATAAAGAACTATTTCCAGGGTGGGTGGGGTGAGGAGAGGGTTGGGCCTAAACTGTGCCCTCACAAACAATCAGCTAAAAGCTCTCACCCACCGCTGCGATGAGTGCCTTCCTGTCAGCAAGATACCCTACACAGCAATTTGACAGAGAAAGTACCCTGCTAATCAAACAGGCTTGATGCTAGACTGCACTCGGGGTCCAGAAGCCGGGTCAATGCTTATAATACCTCCTTGACTGAGGTTCTGGACCTGATCACACCTAACTGCATTCTCTCCTTAACCTCCCGGTGTCACTCCATGGTACTGTGCTGAGTTGCACTGGTTGAAGACTAAGGGGCATAGGTTAGAGCACTCCTGGAGTGTAGTTGCATTCTAAGGAGGACAGGTTGGCACTGTGACTCCATTATTTGGAGTATCGGCAGGCAACTGATCATAGGAAGACCTAATTTTGTCACAATCAATTGCTGTGTCAAGAAATCATCCATCTGTGCTGTTCCACACTGTTGACAGTGGGTTAAATCCCTCCTGTCTCCAGTCCAGGACAGTCTTCTCATGAAAAGTCTGAACAGTTTGGACAATTTTTTGCTTACAAAGTGGCCTTTTATCAGAGGAGTGTTACTTCCTCCAGTGCAGTTCTAATTGGGTAATCAATTTACTGGGAGACAACACCTGCCATGTTGGTTGGAGTTTTGGCTGTTTTCGGCAGAGGAGGTCCTTTGGTGCTCACTTGCAGCAAAAGCACAGATCGTCTCAACATTTCTTCCTTACTTCACAACCAAATTCGGTTCTAAGTCTTGGGAAAGGCCTTAATAGTCTCTCTTCTATAGCACTGAGCCCTTTCTAACTTGAGCAATGCCCAGGACAGACTGACTCCACTGCTCAAAGTATCTTGGGATTTCTGCAGTGATTCCTGCTTCTGATTGACTGCCCAGCATTATCAATCACTTATTTCCATAGTGATTAACCCTCTCTGATTGCTGATTGGAAAAGGTCTCTTGGCACCTGAAAGTAGTTACCACCTCCTCCCATAAGCCCATTCACACAGTTTTAGGCACCTAGAAATGAATTGGCTGCTCATCTGTGGTCAAAGCATCATAACATGGCTGCTTCCATTTAGACCACACAGTTCAATAGCAGTCATAGCAGTCCCCAGCTTTTGAGTGTCCTTGCAGCCAGTAGTAGTACTTTTAATTTACTACTTCTTCACAGACGTAGCCCCTTTAGTGCTCTCATATACCTTCACATTTATTTAGATTTATTTTAGTACTTTCTCTGTTGCTGCCACCTAAATGTATTTATTTATTTATTTTATTTTATTTATTGGGAACCCGAATTACAAATCTTTGAGCTAAGAGTTCATTTACAAAGGATCCTCATCAGCACTTAAGGAGATACATTTTTGTTGCAACAGGATAATTATAGCAGACAAATTGACACTGGAGTTGTACTACTAACACAGAGTTTACATAGGAAGGGGTAGCAATACATTTATGGTTTACACAAGTCAAGACATGAATGAAGTAGCTGGCAGCATTGTCAATTTTCCAGTGGAGGTAAATGTGCAGCCATCTGAGAGATGTTAAGTGCAGAGAGACAAGTTGTTTGAGACAATAGTTTGCATCCCACCACCTGTGCCTTGGATCCAGGTCTGACATGGCTTATTATCAGCAGCATGGACTGTTTGGGTCCAGAGTTTATTGAGATTGTAAGGGGTCATTATGAGGGAGTTTTTCCTATGTCTCTGAAAGAGGCAGAGGTTAGACCCTCCTTAAGAAACCATCTCTTGACCCTAATGTTCTTGAAAACTGCAGGCTCATCTCTAATCTTCCTTTTGGAAGCTTTTGTTGAGACGGTGGTGGTTGACCATCTTGTGGAGTGCCTGGAGTCACTTTCCATCTATGAAGCTCTTCACTCTGGATTTCAGTCTTGTCACAGCACTGGAGATGGATTTGGTCCAGGTAGCATAATCTCTTCATTCACGAGGGACCAAGAGCACTATGCTATTCTGGTGCTCTTGGACCTTTCATCAGTATTTGACACGGTTGATCATGAGGTGCTGTTGGACCATCTGCGGGACTATGGGAGCACTACTGGCACTGTATTGTGCTGGTTTTAGCAATTTCTAACTGGAAGATCGCAGTGTGTGGTCCTAGGGAATTTTTTCTCATGCTCCTTCACGCTGTGTGTGTGTCCCACAGGGTCTATCTTGTCACCTCTGTTCTCCATGTATATGCTACCACTAGGAGAGATCATTAGATGGTACAGTCTGGGTTTTCACTGTTATGCAGATGATACCCAGTTGTACCTGTCTTTGCTCCGATGATCTGTCCACCTTGGATACACTGAGTCGTTGTTTAGCGAGATCAGTGACTGGATGTCTGCTAACTGGCTGTGTCTCAGCCCTGGCAAAACAGAGCTTATGGTGACTGAGCCAGGTCGTTGGGGGCATTTTGCTGCTGGGAGGTTGCCTCCCTTATGGTGGATGGTCGCCTCTGTTGGTGAACGGGTGATGAAGGACTTTGGTGTTATTCTTGATGACCAGCTGAACCTTCAAAACAGGTTACGTCAGTCATCAGGGCCAGTTTTGTCCATCTCTGGAGTATCACCAGGATCCACCTTTTCTTGACTCCCTCTGACCTGGCTATGGTCATCCATGCCTTTGTCACTAGTCGACTCGATTACTGTAATGTCCTAAACCTGGGGTTATCTGGAGGTTTGATTTGTCACCTGCAGCTAATGCAGAATGCTGCAGCCAGGATGTTGACTGGCACCTCTCATGAGGGGCCATGTCACTTCTGTCCCGCTGTCTGCACTGGCTGCCTGTGAGTGCGTGATATCACCTTCAAGATTGGCTTGTTAACTTACAAGGCCCTACGTGGTTTGGGACCTGACTACCTTAAAGAGCTCATGATTCCGTACTCCCGGTCCACCTCCTCCGCTCCACCGATGCTGATTTATTAGTTGTTCCACCTTCCCATTTAAGGAGATCAGGAGATAGGGCCTCTGGGGTGGCTGCTACACTCCTTTGGAACTCCTTTCTCCCTACATCAAGTCTGCTAGCTCAGTGGAGGCCTTTAAAGCCTCTCTCAAAACATATCTTTTGAAAAGCTTTTGATTTGATTTGAATTTTATGCTGGGATTGTTTTATTCTTGGTCATTTTATTTTCCTATTTTTATTGTTTTATGTGATGCGGTCTGAGCCCTTGGATAGGTGCTATTTAAATAAAACGTGCCTTTCCTTGCCTTAAATGATGACTAGAGAGTGGCAGGGGTGGCTGCCCTAGAGAAAGCAGTAAACACAATGCCACAGCCAGACAGGCAAGCAACAGTCTGTCCCAGACCACCAGAAGACACAGATCAAACAGAAGCCAAAGACAAACCAAACAGAAAGGCCCCCAAAAAGAGGAAAGCAGCAAATGGGGGAGGGCAGAGCCTCTGCACCAAAGAAATGGCGTTTTGAGTGAGGCTGAAGGATGTTGGTTTATATAGCCCAGGAAGGGGTTGTGGCTAGTTGCCTTTCCATTGTACTATTATTCCTCAACTCATACTCCGTATATTGTAATAGCATTACCTTGGCACAACTGTATTGGTCATTAAACTTAATGTATTGCATCCTGTACTATACCCTCTCCCACCCTCCACCCCCAGGATGTGGCTGTTACCAGCTCAGTATGTATTTTCTGGTAAACCTTTCAAAATAAATAAATACATGAATAAATTGATAAAATATTGCTATAGAATTAGACAGCAAATAATTTTCTGCACCTCAAGAAAACAAAGAGATAGTACACTCAAGATATTTGCACATGGGGGAGGGTGTCACAGTGCAGTGGTAGCCATTGCTGCTATTCATCTCATTCTCCCAAGAGTAAGTAAGATACTGAGGGCAGCATATCCAAGCATTTAGCACTGTGCTAACAGAGTTAGAGAGCGCCAACAGTGTTTTGCACTTGAAAACCTTAAACATGCAAAAGTGCCATATTAGTAGGACACAGTTAGTGTGGCTCTAAACTGCTAAGAGCATTAGCACAAAAGCATGCCAGGCACATGTGCAAATCACATATTAGTACACTGCATACAGATGGTCAGCCATATTTAAAGATTTGTGGAAGTACTAACCAGCTGTTAGTCCTATGCTAGTTAATACCTCTGCAAAGCTAGTATAGTATTACAAAAGTGCAAAATGGTATGCTGCCCTCCATCAGTAGCACTGGTGCTGTAACATAAACTCCTGTGCCATGTAACTCTTTTCCCACCCAAATTCAATGCCCATCAGAAATATAAAATCCCTTGTAGCCAAGTAACCCTTGCTAGCCCCACCCCCATGTCCATGATTTAAAATCCCCAGTAGTCTAGTGGCCCCTCCCTAACCTGATACCTGTGTCAGTCTGTATTAGATATGCCTGGTGGTCAGGTGGTTACATCCCTCTGGCAGCAGGCAAATCCTCACTCACACATCTGCAGCAGGCAACTGACTGACTCAGAAGTACAGTCCCATAGAAGTCACTGTACCCATATTGTACTCAAATACAGTACAGTATCGATGATATTGTACTCAAGTACAAGATTAATAGAGTGACTTCTATGGACTGTACTTGTGAGAGCCAATTGGCAGCTGGCCATGGAGGTGTGAGGAAGGGTTTTGCAGGGGAGGTGGGAATCACTGGGTCACTTGGCGTGTTTAATGCAGATATGCACAGGTATGGATTTTAACTGATGGCATAGGGATCTGTGTTAGGGCGTCTACTAAACTATCAGGAGTTTTAAATGATGGGCACAGAGACTGGGTCAGGGAGGGGTCTGCTTGGACTACCAGGGATTTTATATTTGATAGGCATTGGGATGATTGGTTGAGGGGTCTCATGGCACAGGGTAGTAAGTTACTGGCAGTGGGGGCAGTGGTGTCCCTCTACACATTCCAAAGACAAGGTTTGCTCCTCACTTTTAATGTGGCCATAATGAGATGCAAATGACTTTATAGTACCTTTACTGTGCTATAAAGTCATTTGCATCAGGAACTTAAGTATGGAAATTGCTCCATAGGAGTAATCACCTGAGATAGGAATTAACTGCTACGTTGTCCTTGGATCCCTTTAGTTCTAATTGGACACATACCTTATGTGGCCAGTAGGAGTTTGTAGTTTCAGAGGAGCAAACAGGTTTGTGCCTCAATTTGTGCTTTGCTTTAGGCAGTGTATTTGAACATGCTTTAATACCTGCAATGTGCTCCAAGCATGTTTAACAAAACCAGAATTAGCCCCAGGCACTCATTTTCTCCAGGAGTCCAGACTTTTAAAGGGGAATTTACACGTTTGCAATCTGCTGCCCTATGAAACCAACATGTTGGCATCCATATGATGATTTGCTGCTTATGGCTGGTTCTCTGATAATGCTAAAAGATACAGAGCACTTTCAGAGAGGAAATACAGGATAACACAATAGTATACTGATCTGACTTGAGTTGTTATGAGGATTTGTTGTTTGTGAATGTTTGTCTGATAACATCACAGAATGATAGGACTGTAAATTGAACCAAAGTGCGATCCTCCCACAGACAGCTGGGGACAAATTATGAGCTGTAATTGAGGGGTTTCAAAACAAATGGTATAACATTACACTGCCACATAAAACAGTGGTACGAGACAGTGCTGCACATCACAGGGTCAGAGTTCACCTGCAAGTGATGTACAATTTAAATCCTAGTTTAGCTTTGGCCACATTAGCAACCACCAACTCAGTATATCATGGCACTGCAACATGAACTTCACACATGACCAAATCTGCTCTGCTAATGTGGCACATGACTACACATACATTTCTGGTCCCATGTGATCCAGTGGTCCCTCCCACCCTAATACCTCATATGGGTTCTCCTTGGTGGTTTAGTGGATCTCCTCTTGCTCTTACAGTAGCCAAGATCCCAGATGGTCCAGTTGTTCCCACTCCATAAAGCTAGCATGCAGTTGTCCCTGGTGGCCCTCACTTTAACCCTAGCCAGCTCAGCAGCCACATGGTTGCCACGTGCACTTGCTCAACATACTGTGACTCCATTACCACCTATTGGTTTATTGGCTTATTCATTTATTTAGTTGTTTCAAAGTTTAACCAGGAAATACATACTGTGCTGATAACAGTCAATTTCAGATGCATCCTGGGAGGAAAGGGTGAGGAGAAAATACAACAGGTAAAAGAATAACAGGACATTACCAAACATCATCAAGGACATGACCAATAAAGTGAATTGGCATAGGATCAAAGTACAATACATTTACAGATGTGCATAATCATAACCAATACAGTGTAAAATAAAAGCACAAGGTACTGTACACAAAATAGATAAATTGCACTAGACAGGTGCAGTGAAATTACAATTGGATTGAAAGACTACATATAACACTTATAATGTCTGTGTATGTGTAATAATACTTATAGTTGTCAGTAAAGTGGGCATTGGACTGTAAGAGTTGTCCTGGATCAGATGTAGCCTGGATAAGGGTAATTTAATTGTGCTATCCAGTGGAGCATAAATGGTGTGTTTTTGAACTATTTGTCAATTCTGGAAAAAAAGAGACCTGGTTGACTTGTGGAGTGGTTGAAGAGCTTGAGCAGTAAGGAAGCACATATTGTATGCTAGATTTGAAGGTATACATGGGACAGCCTCATAGTATACATTAACTTGAAATGTGCATCTTCCTCCAAACACTGAAACATAGAATTTGCTGGCAGATAAGAACCGCTTGGTCCACCCAATCTGCTCAGTATGTTTCCTGCCTATACTGTGGACCATACCTGATCTCCAGCTACTCTCCCATCCCGCTTTCCTGTTAAAATTCCTTTGTGCCTCTCTCAGCATGCTTAAAGCTCCCCAATGTTTTGCTCCCACCACCTACACTGGAAGACTTTTATAGACGACTACAATTCCTTCAGTGAAGAAGTACTTTGTCACATTGTCCTAATTTCCCCCACTTCCAGAGTCATTGCATGCCCTCTTATCCTGGTGAAACATAGAAACATAGACTTTGATGGCAGAAAATGATCGTCTGGCCAATCTAGTCTGACCATTTCCCTACCTACAGGATAAGTTGCAGATCCTAGTTAACCAATAGCCTATTTCTTCCTACCCCACAATAATTTTTTATGCACATCTGTAAATTAATTGTACTTTGATCCTATGCTGTTGCTAGCCTTGCTTGTAGAGCAGAAAGCAGCTAACTAAAATAAGCTACATTTTCTTATTTATTTAACACTAATATCTCAGCAGTAGTCAGTGTCTGTTGAGATTAACAAACAGATACTTTATTAGAAGTAGAAGGGGTCTTATTTAGGTTAAAAAAGAAAGAAAAAAGAAAGTCAGTGTGTGTACTCTGCTGGGAAGGGTACTGTATCAGTTTACTTTGCTAAACCAGTAGGAGGAGAGAGCTTAATTGAGGTGCTAAACGGACACTATAAAAGCAGGTGACTCAAATTACAACTTCCTGTTGCTAGCCTTGCTTGTAGAGCAGAAAGCAGCTAACTAAAATAAGCTGCATTTTCTTATTTATTTAACACTTATATCTCAGCAGGAGTCAGTGTCTGTTGAGATTAAACAAACATATACTTTATTAGAAGTAGAAGGGTCTTATTTAGGGTTAAAAAGAAAGAAAAGAAAGAAAGTCAGTGTGTGTTCTCTGTGTGGTACTGTATCAGTTTACTTTGCTAAACCAGTAGGAGAAGAAAGAGCTTAATTGGGGGTGTGGCTTAGACACTATAAAAGCAGGTGACTCAAATTACAACTTCCTGTGGCTAGCCTATTTTCTTACTAATTGCCCTCCATCCCACCCTAAGCCAGTTCTACTTTTATAGCCACTGGATTTGACTGTCAACTGGAACTTCCTGTTTGGCAGTAGGAAGGAAAGGACCATAGAGAAACATTGGTTTTGTCAACCCTAAAGGAAAAAAGGTTCATTCTCCCCAGCAGCTGGTGGTCTGACACTGAGCAAGGAAGAAGGAGGCTACTGAAGAATATAGGAAGTTGCTGTCCCAGAACAGGAAGGGAGAGAGTTGTAAGGAGAGGAGAGAGTAAGCATATAGAGAAACAGGGGGGACACAAAATAAGACATGTTAGGAGTGGTGCAGCAATAGCTGTGGGGCGGCAGTGTTCCGGGAGACATTCTGGAGGCTGCGATGCTGCCCTATTTTCAGGCACCCTCTGGTCTGAGGGAGGAGGTTGCCCATCTCCAGGCTGACCTGGCTAGGATCTGTGAAACCTCTTCCCCCACCCAGGGATCACCAGGGCCAATGCCACTACCTCAGAGGTTGCCAAGAAAGAGGAGAGGCTGGACCGGGGTGGGCTCAGGGAGGAGAGGGTGGTAGAACAGGTTGTATCCCTCCAGCAGTACCTCTCCACAATTCATTCGCTCTTCTGGTGGATAGTGGATCCTCTACGGAGGTACCTGCAGTGGAGACCAAGGAGGATGCTGGGAACCTTCACAAAGGAGACCCACAGGAGGGTGGCATGAGACCCCACAGGGAAGGAAACACCCTGGTGGGGGACTTAATCATTAGGGAGTAGAAATGGGGAGGAATGGGAGAGGGAGGTAAGGTGCCTGCCTGGCGCCATGGCTTGAGGGACAGGAAGCGAATCCTCAGGATCGTGGGAGCAGCTGCATGAGGGAGGGAGCTGGATGTCATTGTCCACCTAGGGACAAATGACCTGGCTAGGAATGGGATCAGAGCAGTAAAAGAGAGTTCGTAGAGGTTGGGGAGGGGCCTGAGACAAGTAGCGCATACAGTAACCTTCTCTGAGGCGCTGCCTGTCTATGGTAAGGGTGATGCTAGGGTACTCCTCACCAGAATTCAATGAATGGTTGAAAAAAGCAGTGTGGAGCTCAGGGTTTTGGCTTCATTGGGGACTGGGGAGCCACCTGGAGGATGCAGACCTATACTGGTGCGATGGCCTGCATCTGTCCAGGGAGGACAAGGATCCTAGGTGAGAGGTTTAAATGCTTCATTGGCAAGCATTTAAACTAGCCAAGGGGAGGCACTGAAAGGGAGCAGGAAATCCCAGCCTCCCCCACAAAACACGGTAATTAGTGAGGTAAACACCAAGGTAGAGAAGTCATACGGGGTAGGACAGAGGTAAATGTAAAAAGGCAAAGGCAGTAAGGACAGGAATGGGGCTAAAAGGGTAAGGCCATCAAAAGTGGAGGGTGATGAGTACCAATGCCCTTAGTCTGTGTAACAAGCTCCTGAACTAGTGGCCTTGATGGAAGAGGGTTGCCAGGATATTGTAGCAGTCACAGAAACATGGTACACAGAGAACCATGACTGGGATGTCAACATACCAGGAACCACAATCTACAGGAGGGACAGGAAGGATAAAAGAACAGGAAGAGTAGCTCTCTATGTAAAGGAAGGGATCAAAGCAACAGAACTAAAGAGTAAACAGGGAGCAGATGAGACACTCTGGGTCACCCTGGAGACCGGAAATGGCACCCAATCCGCATGGGGGTTGTATACAGACCCCCTTCTCAGGGGAGGGAATGGATAAGGAAATGATAGAAGGCTTCATTAGAATGGCAGAAAAAGGAGAGATATTGTTGATGGGGACCTGAATATGCCAGATGTTAACTGGAGCACCTTTGCTGCGGGCACATGCAAGGACAGAGTCATTCTTGATGCCCTACAGGGGCATGCCTCAGACAGCTAGTATTGGAACCCACTCAGGAGGAAGCAATCTTAGACCTGGTACTCTCAAATGGGGATGGAGAAAGAATCTCAGATTTAGAAGTGGTTGCCATCTGGGAACAAGCGACCACCAAACAGTGTGGTTCACGATAAACACAGCCATACAATCAAGCCATACAAAAGCAAGAGTACTGGCCTTTAGGAAGGCTGACTTTGGGAAAATGAGAGGGTGCCTCAGAAAAGCACTAGCAAACAGGCAAGAAGGAGGGTGGAGGAACAATGGGGAGTAATCAAAACAGCCATCACAGAGGCAACAAGCATTTGTGTAAAGCAAATCAACAAAACACAACGAAGGAAAAATGCTATGGTTCTCAAAAGAGGTGGCGGGAAGGTTAAGGAAAAAGGATAGAATTCAGGAAATATAAGGAAACACAGAAAGAGCAAGACAGAGAACTTTATCAGTTAAAGCAGAAAGAGGCTTGAAGGCAGTCAGAATAGCAAAAGCCCAAACCGAGGAAAGGATAGCCAACTCTGCTAAGAAGGGGATAAGACCTTTTATAGGTACATTAGGGAGCGAAGAAAGACCAAAGGAGGGATACTGAGGCTTAATAAAGGGAGAGAAATGTGGGTTGAGGGTGACAATGAAAATGCAGGGATACTGAAGCGAATATTTCTGCTCAGTATTCACAAAGGAAGAGGAGGGAGGCGTAAACAAACAAGAGAAACACTCTGAAAGCGAGAATTGATACCAGTCCATTTACAGAAGAACGGGTTCTGAAAGAACTAATAAAATTGAAGGTGGACAAAGCAATGGGGCCTAATGGGATTCACCCAAGAATTCTAAAAGAACTAAGGGTAGAACTAATGACACACTGACTACTCTCTTTAACAAATCATGGGAGGATGGGGTGGTACCTGAGGACTGGAGGAAGGCAGATGTGATTCCTCTTCACAAAAGTGGGAGCAAGACAGAGGCAGGAAACTACAGACCAGTTAGTTTGACCTCAGTGGTAGGGAAAATTATGGAATCACTTCTGAAGGAAAGAATTGTTGAGTACCTAGAGGCCAGTGGAGCACAGGACCCAAGGCAGCATGGATTCACGATGGGAAGGTCGTGTCAGATGAATCTAATAGATTTCTTTGACTGGGGACCAAAGTAGTAGACCAGGAGGGGCTGTGGACATGGCTTACCTAGATTTTAGCAAGACATTTGATACAGTCCCACACAAAGATTAATACACAAGTTAGCCAGCCTTGGAGTGGGTCCCAAGGTGGTAGCCTGGATAAAAAATTGACTAGACAACAGGATGCAAAGGGTAGTAGTAAATGGGGTCCACAGTGAAGAAAGGAGGGTTACTAGCGGGTACCTGAGGGTTCAGTACTGGGACCAGTCTTTTTAATGTCTTTATAAGTGACATTGCAGAGGAACTGGAAGGAAAAGTATGTCTCTTTGCAGATGACACAAAGATCTGCAGCAGGGTTGATACACCAGATGGAGTGGAAAGGATGAGAAGGGACTTAGCAAGGTTGTAGGAATGGTCAAATGTATGGCAGCTCAGATTCAATGCAAAGAAGTGCAGGTAATACACCTGGGAAACAAAAACCCAGGGAAGAGTACACAAAGGGGTGAGATACTGATAACAGTAAAATGGAAAGGGACCTGGGGGTAATTATATCAGATGACCTAAAGGTGGGCAAGCAATGTGAGAAGGCAGTAAGGAAGGCTGAGGGATACTGGGATGCATAGAGAGGCATCAATAGTAGAGAACAGGAAGTTGTTATCCTCTGTACAGACAGTTGGTGAGACCCCATCTGGAGTACTGTGTGCAGTTCTGGAGACCCTATCTCCATAAAGACATAGACAGAGTGGAGGCTGTCCAGAGGAGGGCAACCAAAATGGTGCAGGGTCTGCACCAGAAGACATACTGAAGAAAGACTAAAGGAGTTTAATATGTATTTCCTAGAGGAAAGAAGGAGAGAGGAACATGATAGAAACTTTCAAGTACCTCAAGGAATCAACAAAGTCCAAGATGGTGGCATCTTTCAGAAAAAGATGTGCAAGAACAAGGGGCACAATTTAAAGATAGAGGGGACAGCTCAGAGGTATGTGAGGAAGTATTTTTTCACAGAGAGGGTTGTGGATGCATGAAACAGCCTCCCTGAGGAGGTCGTGGAGTCAAGAACAGTAGGGGAATTCAAGAATGCATGGGACAGACATAAGGCAGTCCTAGTGGGGAGGAGGAAGTAAGCTGTTGGTTAACTAGGATCTGCAGCTTATCTGTTAGGTAGGAAAATGGGCAGACTAGGTGGGCCAAGCAATCCTTATCTGCTGTCAAATTCTATGTTTCTATGTTTATGTCTGTCCCATGCATTCTAGATTCTCCCACAGTTTTAGACCCCACAACCTCCTCAGGAAGTCTGTTACATGTGTCCACCACCTCTCTGTGAAAAATACTTCTCACATTGCCCCTGAGCTGTCCTCCCCATCTTCAAATTGTGTCCCCTTGTTCTTGTACATCTCTTTTTTCTGAAAGATGCTACCTCTTGGACTTTGTTGATTCCACTGAGGTACTTAAATGTTTCTATCATGTCCCCTCTCCTCCTTTCTGTAAGGGTATACATATTAAGCTCCTTAGTCTCTCCTCATATGCTTCTTTTGCAGACCCTGCACCATTTTAATTGCCCTCCTCTGACTGCCTCCAACCTGTCTATGTCCTTTGGGAGATGGGGTCTCCAGAACTGGATGCAGTACTCAGATGGGGTCTCAACAACTGTCTGTATAGAGGGATAATAACTTCCTGTTTTCTGCTGCGATGCCTGTCCATGTACATCCCGTAGCCCCAGCACTCCCTACTGCCTTCTTACATTGCTTGCTAACCTTAAGGTCATCTGATATGATTACCCCCAGGTCCCTTTCCATTTTGTTGTTGTTACTACCCCCTTTTGTGTAATCTTCCCTGGGTTTTGTTTCCCAGATGCATTATTTGAACTTCTTTACATTTAATCCAAGCTGCCATACTTCACCATTCCTCCAACCTTGCCAAGTCCCTTCTCATCCTTTCCATGCCTCCTTGTATCAACCCTGTTGCAGATCTTTGTATCATCTGCAAAGAGGCATACTTTTCTTCTAGTCCCTCTGCAATGTCACTGATAAAGACATTAAAAATGACTGGACCCAGTACTGAACCTCCGGTACCCACTAGTAACCCTCTTTCTTCAGAGTGGACTCCATTTACAATTACCTTCATGCTCCTGTTGTCTAGCCAATGTTTTACCCAGGCTACCACCGTGGGACCCACTTCCAGGCTGGTTAATTTGATTATTAATATTTTGTGTGGGACTGTGTCAAATGCCTTACTAAAGTCTAGGTAGGCTGTGTCCACAGCCCCTCCCTGGTCTATTACTTTGGTCACCCAGTCAAAGAAATCAATTAGATTCGTCTGACATGACCTTCCCATTGTGAACCCATGCTGCCTTGGGTCCCTGCCCCACTTTTCTCTAGGTACTCAACAATTCTTTTCCTTCAGAAGTGATTCCATCACTTTCCCTACCACAGAGGTCAAACTGACAGGTCTGCAGTTTCTTGCCTCTGTCTTGCTCCCACTTTTGTGAAGGGAATCACATCTGCCTTCGTCCAGTCCTCAGGTACCACACCATCCTCTCATGATTTGTTAAAGAGGGTAGTCATGTGTCACTAGTTCCTCCCTTAATTATTTTAGAATTCTGGGGTGAATTCCATCAGGCCCCATTGCTTTGTCCACCTTCAGTTTTAGGAGTTCTTTCAGAACCCTTTCTTCTGTGAAAAGACTGGGATCGACCCCTATCCGAGTGCTTTGTTAATTGGATTAGGCACCTCCTCCTCCTCTCTTTTGTGAATACTGAGCAGAAGTATGCTCAGTATCTCTGCCTTTTCACTGTCCCTGTTCACCACCCACCATCCTTTCTATTCAGCCTCACTATCCTCCCTTGTCTTTCTACGCTCCCTGATGTACCTATAAAGGTTGTACCCCCTTCTAACAGAGTTGGCTATCTTTTTCTCAGTTTGGGCCTTTGCTATTCTGACTTCTCTCCTGCTTCCTTCTGCCTTAACTGGTACAGCACTCTGTCCTGTTCCTTCTATATTTCCTTATACTTCATAAATGCTATCTTTTCTCCCTAACCTTCCCACCACCTCTTTTGAGAACCATAGTGGCTCTTTCTTTCATTTTGATTTGTTTATTTGCTTAACACAAAGGCTTGTTGCCTCTGTGATGGCAGTTTTGATGTTTCCCATTGTTGCTCCACTTCTTTCTAGTCTGTTTGTGCTTCCTAAGGCACTCTCCCATCTTGCCAAAGTCAGCCTTCCTGAAGTCCAGATCCTCACTTTTCTATGGCTTGACTCTGTAGCTGAGTTTATCGTGAACCACACTGTTTGGTTGCCACTTGTTCCCTGATGGCTATCCACTTCTAAATCTGAGATCCTCTCGCTGTTCCCATTTAAGAGTATGAGGTCTAAGATTGCTCCCTCATGAGTGGGTTCCAAAACTAGCTGTCTGAGGCATGCCACCTGTAGGATATCGAGAATGGCCCTGCTCTTGGATGTGGCTGCAGCAAAGGTGCTCCAGTTAACATCTAGCATATTCAGGTCTCCCATCAACAGTATCTCCTTTCTCTGCCATCCTAAGGATGTCGTCTATCATATCCTTGTCCATTCTCTCTCCTGACATGGGGGTCTGTATACAACCCTGTGCAGATTGTGGTGCCATTTCCAGTCTCTAAGGTGACCACAGTGCCTCCTCTCCTCCCTGTTTACTTTTTGTTCTGTTGCTTTATCCCTTCCCTACATAGAGAGCTACCTCCCCTTCTACCCTCCCCTGTCTCCTATAGGTTGTGTACCCGGTATGTTAACATCCCAGTCATGGTTTTCTGTGTACCATGTTTCTGTGACTGCTACAATATCCAGGCATTCCTCTTCCATCAAGGACACAAGGTCAGAGCTTGTTGCCCACACTATGGGCATTGGTACTCATTACCTTCCATTTTCTTATGGCCTTACCCTTTTTGCCCCATCCCTGTCCTTATTGGCTTTGTTATTTTCTCCATTTACCCCTGCCCTTTACCCTATTGACATCTCTATCTTGGTGTTTACCTCACTTACTACCCTGATTTTGGGGTAAGATTTTCCTTGCTCCTTTCCAGTGTATCTCCCTTGGCTACGTTTAAATGCTTGCCAATGAAGCATTTTAACCTATCACCTAGGATCCTGATTCCCTCTGAGACAGATGAAGACCATCACCCCAGTATGGTACACTTTCTTATCTGAAAAATACTCCCCTTGTGCCCCTTGTTCACCCCCGAATGGTACTTAGCATCAGTATCATGTCCCTCTTCTCCTCTTCTGCCAGGTGTACATAATGATACCCTCAGGCTCTCCTCATAGGGCAAACCCTGCACCATTTTAGTTGCCCTGTTCTGGACAGCTCTCTACCATGTCTATGTCCTTCCTGAGATGTGGTCTACAGCACTGGACATAGTACTTCATGTGGGTCTCATAAATGATCAATACAGTTGTAATACCATCTCTCTCCTTCTGCTCCCTGTGCAACCTAGCATCCCACTGGCCCTACCTGCTGCCTTGCTGCAGTGCCTGCCACCTTGATGTTATCAGATATGATAACCTCAAGGTCCCTTTCCTACTTTGTTGCGACCGTCAAAACAGCTAGCATTGAAACACTGCCAATTTGTTCTGTCATGATGAGGACTTGCTGTGCAGTATATGAGCTCTATGCAGTGTTTTATATGGCATAAGAGACACTGAATGTTAGACTGAATTCTATATGTGAGAAAAACTGCAGAAAATAAACTGTTTACATTAACTTTAGTAAAAATTCCTCAGTTTATATTGTTGTATAGCACAAAAAAATGTTAAATTCCACAAAAACATTCGAGAAAGTGGAATGATGATACTCTTGAGGAATTACACTTCCTTACAGTCTTTTCCTTACCTAAATTGAGACCATTTAAAGGTACTCTTCATCACAGCATCTACAGCTGGCAGTTCCTGTGACTGTTTCAACTGACATGGCACGACCTCAGCAGTATTGCAACATCCTTGTGTACCTACACTCTCCCCTTTCTCTGCGAATGACCACTTTCAACCTAACTGCTCTGCCCTATTTCCTGCCTCCTTCCTTGATCCTTCTTTTACCTCACCCTCTTGCCCTCCACCTTTTTCCAGTGTTTATCTTCACTTACCTGAACTCTTGTTCTACCAAATCTACTTATACCTATTTGACAAAGCACCTTGGACCATCTCCTTTATTAGATTATTTTGATTTCCTATCAATTCATAGTTTTAATTTTAGTTGCAAGGTTAATGTCATTTTAAATACTTTCTTGTCAAAATGTTATGTAATACTATCCGTTGTACCTCTGTCACCCTTCCCACTGGCATGGAACCTTTGTAAAGAGCTGCTATCTGCTTAAAGGTTTTGTAATCTGTGAATGAATAAATAAATTAAAATAAATAAACACTCTCAGAATTTATCATCTGGCTCAGCCATAGCCCAAGTCCACAGTAGCCAGACTGGTCCCTGTATAGCAAACTATACCTCCCCCTGCTGGTAGGCAGGTGCCAATCCCACTGTGCTGCCTTTGTTTTTAAAATGCAGTTCAGCACCCAGGACTGTTGTATCTCTCCTCCTGCTCTCACCTGTTCTCCACTACTTTTCTCCCACACCAGGATTGGGTTCATACCTTAAAAACAAAAAGCTGGCACCTGAGTACAGTACTGGGAGGGGTGCTGTACTGTTGTGGTGTGCCATCCTTCAGATAAGGTGTTAAACTGATGTCCCTTCTACTCATCTGTGGTGCTGTCTTGGTGGGTGTCCAGGTGGAACTAAAAGAACTCTGGGCACTTTTCACAAGAGTAGGGGATTTTCCTGAAGTGTCTGGATCAACATTCCCTTCACATAAACCTGCTTGTGCAATTGTCCAAGGCTATGTGTGTGGGTATTGATATGCAAAATAGATTCCGCTACATATTCAGTCATGGAAGGAGATGATTACTGATAACCAGGGTCCTGTTTATGTATTTTAAATTGCAGGTGTAGAGGGATTAATGGAAGTGGGTCGGGAACCACTAGGCCCAGCAAAGTCAACCCCAGTGGACAGCTGAAACAGACTCCCAGGGAAGAGGTGGAGACAGGAACTCCAGGGAGGTAGTGAAGGCAGGAACTGTGGGAGGTTTCAAGAGGCATGGGACAGACACAGGGACTGTGGTTCAGGAAGGGGTGGAAGGAAGGAGTCCTAGCAGCTTGCTAGGCAAACTGGGCAGACTGGGTGGGCCTGGCAGTCCTTTTCTGCCAACGCTGCTCAATGTTTCATGTTTCATAAAACAGAGATATACAATTTGTCAGCAGAAACAGGGTCCTGTGGCCCATCATGTCAGCCCAGCCCTACCTATCAAATGCTGATCGGGAGGATCCTAGTGGTCATTCACCTCCTTCTCCATCCCCCCTTTTGCAATACTTTACAGCTCCATATGTCTGTCCCATACATGACTGAACATCACCATTGACTTTAAATAGGTTTCCTCCCTTGGCAGCGTATTCATCCCTCCACCACCCAAGAAATGCTTTCTGACATCCTCTTAAATCTCCCACCTGCCAGGATCATTGAGTCCCCCAGTACTTGTGCTCACAATCAGCATAAACAACTCTCTGCTATCCACTATATCCCATGGACGTATTTATATGCCATGCTGTCCCTTCCTCTCTCCTTGCTCCCAGAGTATACATGTTGAGCAAACAAAACAAAAATGTGTTTGTCTGAGTTGGGTGAAGGAATTGTTATCTGTGCAATTAGCTAGGTGAAAAAGAAACTGGATTAAGGGGACTGGCTTAGAGAGAAGGAAGCCAGGTGTTTGCATTTAAAACTGACCTAGACAGCTTGTGGCAGAGAACAGCAAGAGGAAGGAGTTATTAGAACTTTACTACTCTACTGGACTAAAGAACTAGAACTGTACTACTGGGAACTTCAATTTTGGGTAAAACAAACAAAAAAACAAACAAAAAGAGTGTGTCTGAGTTGGGTAGGAATTGTTATCTGTGCAGTTAGCTAGGTGAAATGAAACTGTGAATTGGGGGAGTGGCTTAGAGAAGGAAGTCAGGTGTTTGTATTTAAAACTGCCCTAGATAGCTTTGTGGCAGAGAACAGCAAGAGGAAGGAGCTGCTGTTAGAACTTTACTGAGACTATATTGCCTTCCATCCCTCCCCCTTAGCTGGTTCTACTTTTATAGGCACAGGATTTGACTTACAACAGGAACTTCCTGTTTGGGAGCAGGAAGGTGTGATCACAGAGGCACAAAAGACTCATCATCCTAGAAGGAAAAGAGTAGCCCCCCTCAGCTGCTGGAGGTCTGCCTCTGAGCAAGTAAGAAGGAGACTACTAAGGAATATAGGAACTTACTGTCCCAGAACAGGAAGATCAGGAGCTTTAAGGGCACGGAGGCAGTAGGAAAGTAGGGAGAAAAAAATTATAAAAAAAAATAAAATAAAGAGAGAGAGGAAAGAGTAAGTATACAAAACAACAGTTGAGGGCCACAAATAATATATGATATAGGAGTGGTGCAGTGGCTGTGGAGCAGCAGTTTTCTTGGAGACATTCTGGGGATGCGGAGTCCCATCTGCAGGCACCTCTCTGGGCTGAGGGAGGGGTTGTTCATCTCCAGGCTGAGTTGGCCAGGATTTTGGGGACCTCCTTTCCCACCCAGGGACCACCAGGGCCACTGCTGCTGCCTCAGGTTGCCAAGAAAGAGAAGTGGTTGGACCACAGTGGGCTCAGGAGGGTGAGGGTGGTGGTGGAACAGAGGTGCATCCCTCCAGTTGTACCTCTCCACAATCATATGCCATTCTGGATGAGTGTGTTTCCTCTATGGTGGCATCTGCAGTGGAGACCAAGGAGGATGCTGGGAACCTCCACAAAGGAGACCCACAGGAGGGGTGGCATGAGATCCACAGGGAAGAAAACAACTTCTGTGGGGACTCCATTGCTAGGAGGGTAGAACAGGGGAGGGAGGAAGAGTGAGGTAGGTGCCTGCCTGGTGCCATGGCTTGAGGGACAGGGAGCAAATCCTCAGGATCGCGGGGCAGCTGCACGGGGAGGGAGCTGGATGTCATTGTCCACCTAGGGACAAATGGCCTGGCTGGGAAAGGGATCAGAGCAGTACAGGAGGAGTTTGCAGAGTTGGGGAGGGGCCTTAGACAAGTAGCAAGCACGGTAACCTTCTCAGTGGTGCTGCCTGTCTATGGTATGGGTGAGGCTAGGGTGCTCTGCACCATGGGATTCAGTCAGTGGTTGAAAACTGTGCAGAGCTCAGGTTTTGGCTTCAATGGGGAATAGGAGTCCACCTGGAGGGATGCAGGCCCATACTGGTGTGATGGTCTGCATCTGTCCAGGAGGGGAAACAGGATCCTAGATGGTCGGTTTAAATGCTTCATTGGTGCTATTTAAACAACCAAGGGGAGGCACTGAAACAGAGAAGGGAAACCTAGCCCCACAAAAAAAAATCAGTGTAGTTAGTGAGGTAAACACAAAGATAGAGAAGTTGATAGGGAGAAGGGCAGGCGGTAATTGGAGAAAACGACAAAGGCTGTAAGGACAGGGATGGGGTAAAAGGGGTAAGGCCATCAAAATAGAGGGTAATGGTACCAATGCCCGTAGTCTAGGTAACAAGCTCCTGAACTGGTGGCCTTGATGGAAGAGGGATGCCTGGATATCATGGCAATCACGGAAACATGGTACACAGAGAACCATGACTGGGATGTCAACATACCAGGGTACACAATCTACAGGAGGGACAGGTAGGGTAGAAGAGAAGGAGGAGTAGCTCTCATGTAAGGGAAGGGATCAAGCAACAGAACTAAAGGTAAACAGGAGGAGAGGAGGCACTGTGGGTTACCCTGGAGACTGGAAATGACACCACAATCCGCACAGGGGTTGTATACAGACCCACGTCTCAGAGGTAGGAAATGGACAAGGAATGGTAGAAGGCATCCTTAGGATGGCAGAGAAAAGGAGATATTGCTGATGGGGACCTGAATATGCCAGCTGTTAACTGGATCACCTTGCTGTAGCCACATCCAAGAGCAGGGCCATTCTCGATGCCCTACAGGGGCATGCCTCAGATAGCTAGTGTTGGAAACCACTCGAGAGGGAGCAATCTTAGACCTGGTATTCTCAAATGGGGACAGAGAGAGGATCTCAGATCTAGAAGTGGGTAGCCATCTGGGAACAAGTGAACACCAAACAGTGTGGTTCACGATAAACTCAGCTGTAGAGTCAAGCCATACAAAAGTGAAGGTACTGGACTTTAGGAGGGTGTCAACATGGGAGAGTGCCTCAGAAAAGCACTAGCAAACAGGCAAGAAGGAGGGTGGAGCAACAATGGGAATATCAAAACTGCCATCACAGAGGGTCACGTGATGGCAGCCTGAGAGCAAGCAGTATACTCCCGGAGCTCGCAATCTACCTCCTCTTTTGGCCTAACATAGCGATATTCATATTGTTAGAGTCTTTCAAATAGAGTGGTGCGCTTGTTGCCTTTGTTCTGGAGCCGTGTTTAGTCAGCATGGAAATATACATGAAGAAGGCACCGCCGAGGCATTCGCCTCCGCTGACTCCAGAGAAGGAAAAGGCCGCAAAGCGTACAAACAGCAGGCCGCTAGCCATCTAAACTACCCACGCCTGATGCGCCTATCGAATCCAAGTTTTTGGAAATCATGCAGCCCTTCAGACGATCAGAAGGCCTATTGCAGAAGATCTGCAAGACATTAAGAAAGTGGATGCCCTGTCCAGAAGAGTTGGAGACACAGAAGTTAGAATTACATTGTTGGAAAGCAAGTGTGATAGGAATGAAACTGAAACTGCCACTGTAAAACGGAGAATGAAGAAACTAGAAGAGAAATTAGAGGATTTAGAAGGCTGCAGCAGAAGGAATAACCTTGTAATTATTGGGATACCAGAAATAAGCAAAAGGAATGCAGTAATCACTTTTCTCCAGAAATTATGCCATAAAATCGCCGCGCTCGGGAGTATGTAATTGAGAGAGCCCACCGAGCCTTGCGCCCGCCACCTCACCCAGGGCCAGCCACCTAGGCCACTAATTCTGAGGTTCTTGAATTATTTAGATAAGCAACATGTTTTTGCTAAAGCACGAGAGGTGAAGGAGCTATTGTGGGAGGGCAAGAGGATTCAGATATCCAGGATTTACCACATCGGTGAGAGTGCTAAGGCAGGAATTGCACCCGATTGTCTCTAAGCTAGTGGCAGCATCTAAGCATATAAGGTTAAATATCCTGCAATATTGTTGGTTAAACATGAGGAGAAGTGGCTGTCGTTTGAATCTTACTCTCAAGCAATACAAGAGTTGAAGTCCATTTTCCCGGACCTTTTTAGTGAATGTACTTCGTGATCTCTCTCTGGATTGGAATTGTGTAACTGGCGTATTTCATTGGTTTAGTTGAGAGCCCTGAGGACCTCAAGGGATAAATAATTAACCCCATTGGTGGACATACTAAGAAGCCCTGAGTAGGGCGCCTGCAGGCTGTCTGAGGAGTTACGCCCTGCATCCCTGGTGGCGGTTTATGCTATGCATGCCGAAATCTTCATATGTTCTGTTGGTGATTATTGGCATTTGGGTTATGGGTTTGGCTGAATGATAGCTCCTTTTATTGGCAGCCAAGTGTCCGCGCTGACACTGAGCATTCTGACTTTGCTGGTGCTTTCTTTTGGACTGTGGACATTTCTGGCTGAAGATGTGACTCAGATTAGCCAGTCCCTCCTGAGGGCTGGTCGCCTCGGGAGAGCACAGTATATGGCAGGAGTCTTGCCCGCGACGAGAGCTGGATTGAGTGGAGTCCAGGGACTAACACTAACTGACGCTTGGATCCGCAACTTTGAGGGCCTACTGCTGAAGTTGTTGGGAGGAGAACTGCTTTTTTTTTTTTTTACTGAACCTCCCATCTGGATTCTTTGCAGTGCGCGATGTGCTCTGGACTGCCTGCAGGACGGTACAGGATGGACTTTCCTTCCCTCACCCTCGCCTTTCCCTTTCTTCCCTCCTCCTTTATGTCCCCCTTCTTCCCCTTTTTTTCGTAAATATGCATATGAACAAAGGGTCTGACTACGAGGGTGTTAATTAATTCTGGTTCTGGTCTATCAGGACCACCTGAAGAGGGTCTGCTATGGCTGTATGCTAATTATTGGCCGGTAGATGGCGATAGGTCGTGAGGGTTAGTCTTTATATAGTTAGGGCATAAGTGCCCCATACTGAGGTTAGTTAGATATCATAGAGTAGTTTAACCTCGGTGGTGGGAAAATTAATGGAGAGTATACTAAAGGAACGATTGGGGGTTTACTTGGGGAGGTGGGAGGTCTGGATAGTCGGCAGCATGGGTTTGTGCGGTAGATCATGTCAAACCAACCTTGTGGAGTTCTATGAATGGGTAACATCAGAACTGGACAGGGGTAAGCCTGTGGATGTATTATTCTTGGACTTCAGCAAGCTTGACTCTGTCCCCACAATGGCCTGGTGGAGAAACTGATGGGGTTAGAGTAGGCCCTTTGATGGTCAGATGGATTGAAAACTGGATAGCTGGACGCACTCAGAGAGTAGTGGTCTGTGGGAGCTCTCGAACTCTACAGAGGTTGGTAGTGGGGTACCACAGGGCTCGGTCCTGGGTCCAATCCTGTTTAATGCATACATATCGGACATCAGGGATGGTATAGGGTGTGAAATGAGTCTCTTCATGGATGACTCCAAGATGGGAGCAGTAGTTGAGGGAGAAGAGGGAGGTTGGCCCTGCAAGGGACCTGGACACCCTGGAAAGCTGGGCTCACACATGGAAATTAAATTTCAATATCACCAAGTGCTAGGTGTTGCATCTTGGTCGGGAAACCCTAAACACAGGTACACCCTGGGAGGAGGTGCTGGAAGCCTCAACAGGGAAAAGACCTAGGGGTCATGGTGGATACATGTATGAATAACTCTGAGCAGTGCAGGAGAGCAGCTAGCAAGGCAAACAGGATGTTGGGATGCATTGCAAGGGGATCACCTCTAGGAACAAGGAAGTGATTCTGCCGCTGTACAATGGACTGGTTAGACCACACCTTGAGTACTGTGTACAGTACTGGAGACCACACTTGAAGAGGGACATACAGCTCCTGGAGAGGGTACAGAGGAGGGCAACAAAGATGATACGAGGGCTAGGGGATTTGACTTACGAGGACAGACTTGAGGAGCTCTGCCTGTTTTCATTGGAGGAGAGGAGAGACAGGGGGACATGATTGAGGTCTTCAAGTACCTCAAGGGAATAAATAGGGTAAACATGGAGGGATCTTTAGGCTAAAGCAGGGAGGCATCACCAGAGGGCATGGTTTGAAGTTGGAAGGTGGAAGGGTGAGGGGAAAAGAGGAGGAGGTTTTTCACTGAGAGGTGGTGGACCCTGAATGCTCTGCCTGGTGAGCTGGTTCAGAGATCCACAGTGGAGGGCTTTAAGAGAGGTGGGACAGACACAGAAAGTGGATGTATCAGATGATGGCCTGTCCCGGGGTGGGGATGGATGATGGGGTTTCTGGAGCACAAGGGATGGGAGGGTCTCGCACCCAACTAAGGATCTAGGTTCGAGCAGACTTGATAGACCATAAGGCCTAATCTGCTGGCAAATAGTATGTTAGTTGTATTGTGGTGGGTTTCAATCGAGGAGGGGGCTCCGGGTGGAGTCGAGCAGATTGGGTTGTTTGAAGTAGATCACGTGGCGTGTTGTGTTTAGGAGGACGGTTCCTGGGAACTGGGGTATGTACACTGTTTTGGGGTGGGAGGGCTTTGTTGTGGTGTTTTATACAGCGGGGACGGGTTGGGTTTTATAGGAATGGGATTGATTGGAGACGCTTGGGGGCTACCAAGGTTACTTTTGATTAGCCTAACATTGATTTGTTATGTCAAGGAGCTCGTAGCACTCCTATGGAATATTATGGATCATCCTACTGAGGTATTCTGTATGCATTGCTTCCTTATTATATAGTTGCAGTTAATGAGTAATTTGTATAAATTTATTAGCTGGAACGTCAAAGGAGCCAAGGATAGGGTCAAGAGACAAATTATTTTAAGACACCTAAGGCAATTGGGAGCGCAAATTGTGTTCCTCCAAGAGACACACTTAAAAGAAGTGACATTCATTACTTCAGAAGGGTGTGGGTATCACAAGTTTTGGGGCAGGGACATCTACGAGGAGAGGGGGTTGCCATGCTAGTTGCTAGGAACATCCTTTCAAGTTAGTAAATGAGATTTGGGACCCTGAAGGCAGATATGTTATTGTACATGGTTTGCTTGAATCTCAACCAATTGTATTGGGTTCTATATATGGCTCTAATGGTGACTCCCAGCTTCTCATGAAATTGGTGTGTCTGTAGTATCTGATCCCAAAAGCTTATGATTTTGGGGAGACTGGAACTTGGTTTTCAGAATGATCTAGACAGATCATGTAAAGAGAAGCGTGACTTATCCCGCACAAAGGGCCTTGAAGGGCCTCATTGCCAAGGTCGCTTTGGTCGATGCTTGCGCATAATTAATCCTGGGTTACGACTATATACTTTCTTCTCACCGTACATAAGACTTATTCACGAATAGATTACATTTGGTCAGCTCATTTGGATGCCCGGTATAATCCAGGCGGATATATTTGCCAGAGTAATATCTGATCATGCGCCAGTTAGTGTAGCATATAGACCAACCTTGGGGTGTAGACGCCCCACAGTGGAGACTAAACTGTCAGATGTTAAAGGAAGAATCCTCCCTGAGGCGCATTGAAGAGTTCATTAAGCGCTTCTTGGATGATAACCAAGACTCAGTAGATCAAAGGGACCTAATTTGAGCTGCCTTAAAATGCTCTTTAAGGAGAGCTAATTAAGATTGCTTCCAGAAAGAAACGGCACAGAGGGAGAAACTGACTCCTGTTAACATCAATTAGGGACGTGAGAATAGCTTATCCCGCTTCTCAACAGAGGCAAATTGGGCAAGGCTGCCAATTGCAGGCTCAATACTGGCCTCATATTACAGCAGGCGGAGCTGGCCTTTACGGACGAGGCTCCAATACCTGGATGTAGGGGAGAAAGCTGGGAAGTTACTTGCCATGCGAATCCATCACCTAGACTCGGCACATTACATAGCATGCATCCGCACAGGGCAGGGTGATCAGGTCTGCACGGATCCGGGGAAATGGCGAAGGCTTTTGGGGCTTATTTTCAGAGGTTATATTACCTCGTATCTCGCGAGTCGACGTTACGCTACTACAGTTAACTGAGGGACACGGTCTCCTTGTGTGCCCCTATCTCGATTCTTGAGATTCACCAAGCTTTTCAACAGATGCCCTTAGACAAGTCCCTGGTCCCGATGGGTTCCTAGTAATTTTATAAGGCATGCCTTCCATTAGTATCCCCAATCTTACTGGAAGTTTTCCAATATTGGTCTGACAACGGACTGTCTGACCCAAGTTTCCAAGAGGCGACGATTTCACTAATCTTGAAACAGGGAAGGATCCCTTGAATTTGGATAGCTACTGCCCCATTTCTCTCCTAATACGGACATAAAATTTTGGCTGAAGGTCCTCTCAACAGGTTGGCCAAAGTTATGGACAGACTGGTTAGCAGGGAACAGGTGGGTTTTATGACGGGAGAACGCCCAAGATCACCTGAGGAAACTATTGCACCTCATTGCGGAGGCCAAAGAGTCCAAAATCCCAGCAGTGCTTGTTTCTCTGGATGCCGAAAAGGCATTTGACAGAGTGTCTTGAGATTACCTATTTGTTACTTTGTCGGCCTCGCCTACTGGAGGGCTTCTGAGATGGGTGCAAATTTTATATTCCTTCCCACTGCTAGGGTTATGCAATGGATCCTGTCGCCAGTAATCATGTTAGAGCGAGGCACGAGGCAAGGGTGTCCCTTGTCCCCATTGCTATTTAACTTGTACCTGGAGCCATTCTGCACATGGGATTAGGGTAATCGCCATTAAAGGTATACAGGTGGGGAAGTCAGGTATGCATACTCGGTTTATGCTGATGACGTGTTACTGCACATTGAAAATCTGGAGATTTCGCTACGGCCATCTTAGATGAAATCGACTTTTTCTCCAAGGTATCCTACTATAAGTTGAATCGAGTAAAGACGAAGATCCTTCCGTTAAATCATAATGTCATAAAGGCAGACTTGCTGACTTTCGGTCTCTGCTGGGAAGCCAAATCATTAACATACCTGGGTATCAATATTAGCACGAATCTGAGTATGGTGGTTAGGAACAACCTAGGCACTCTAGTTCAAGCCATATCGGAGACTTGGATAGATGGCATCATTCTCCTGTCTTTGTGGGTAGGCTGAATGTTTTGAAAATGAATATTCTGCCTAGATTATTATACCCCTGGGGATGCTTGGGGTACATCTTCCGAGAAGGTGGTTTTCTAATCTACAGAGAATGTTCAACTCTTTTCTATGGCAGGGAAGAGTGCCCGCAGATCTTACATCAAATTGACAACCTCAAAACTAAAGGGCGGACTAGCTGCTCCCTCTTTTTCTGTATTATGCGGCACAACATGCTTGTAAACTGAGTCTCTGGAGTGATTGGAGTAGGCACTGCTTATCTACCCTTATGGTTAGACATCGAAGGTGGTCTAGCTAAGAGAGCGAGGAGCCTCTGGGCCTTGCTATTTAGTTCCCATCAGCCACCCCTAAACCTTTGAAGGATAACCCTATGGGATGGTCGCAAAAGCATTTCACCAATTGCAACACTATCTCGGTTCAAATGGTATCTATCAGGCAGCCAGACGATCTTTGAAAATCCACATATTAAGGTAGGGGTAATACAGTACCCATGGCCTTCTGGCCCCAGATTAGTCACTTTACCATCTTGGACTTGGGTGCATGGTGAGCCATGGCTCTTTGAGCATTTGAAGAGGTCTCATGGTGTTGTGGACCGAGACTTTCAAGTGGCTGCAACTTAGTACGGCCCTGGCTCGTTTTCTCTCAGGTGCCCCAGCTGATTATGAGGTTAAAGATATTGACGCCTTTTAGCTGCAGCTGTCCAACCGCTGGCAGTTTCCAAAGTGTACAAGTTACTTCAGGATTGGGATCATAGGCTCCTCTTCAGGGTTTGTTTTTACTGGGTAAGGGAGTTAGATATTCTGACGCCTGACCTTTGGAAAAGCTCTGGAGCACAATGTATAAATACATAAAACAAGATAGACTCAGTATGGTGCATTTAACATAATGCACCATTTGTACTTAACTCCATCCCGCCTAGGTAGGCGTGGGGTAACGCCTCTTTGCTGGAGAAGTAAGAAGGAGGATGGCACTCTATGTCACATGCTATGGTCATGCCCAATAATACGGGGCTTTTGGATGCCATCAATGGTCTCTTGATCCTATCCTTGGCTTAACTAATATGTTCACCCCTGAGGCCTGTTTGCTGTGCTTTTCCAGTGGGCACCCAGGGTTAGAAAGGCCCAAATGTTGCTTGTCTCAGCCGTGCTGAAATTGTTAATTTTAAGACATTGGTCGTCTGATAAACCCCATCTTTGATGGAGTGGTACCGTGAATGTACATTAGCGCTGCAGTTGGAGAAGCACATTGCATATATCGCACAGGCAGGAGTCTTATGTGTCGCTCTGGAGTTCCCTAGATGCACTCCTTACGACTTGGAAACCTGGCTCTTAGAAGGCTGCTGGGAATATAATTAGGATGCTCCCTTCTGTTTGTAACCTTGGGGGAGGGGGAGGGGAGGGAGGATGATTTATATCTCACTGGAAAGTGTGATGTTAGTAATTGTGTGGCTTGTATGGTATTGTTTTGCACTTTCAGCTGAACACTCCATGTGCTGTGTGGTTGGGATGTCTGTAAAATAATAAAGATGTTTAATTACAAAAAAAAACTGCCATCACAGAGGCCTTTGTGTGAAGAAAATAAATCAAAACAAAAGAAAAAACATGGTTCTCAGAAGAGGTCAGAGGAAGTTTAGGGAGAAAAGATAACATTCAGGAAGTATAAGGAAACACAGAAGGAGCAGGACAGAGAACTGTACCAGTTAAAGCAGAAGGAAGCAGGGAAGGCAGTCAGAATAGCAAAGGCCCAAACTGAGGAAAAGATAGCCAACTCGGTTAAGAAGGGGATAAAACCTTTTATAGGTACATTAGGGAGCCAAGTAAGAGAAAGGGAGGGATACTGAGGCTGAATAAAGAGGAGGGTGAGTGGGCAGAGAGGACAGTGAAAAGAGGATACTGAATGAATACTTCTGCTCAGTATTCACAAAGGAAGAGGAGGGGAGGTACTTAATCCAGTCAATAGAAGCACTCTGGATATGGGGATCAATATCAGTCCTTTCACAGAAGAAAGAGTTCTGAAAGAACCCTAATACTGAAAGTGGACAAAGCAATGGGCCTGATGGGATTCACCCCAGAGTTCTAAAAGAATTAAGGGAGAAATAGCAACACCATTGACTACCCTTTTAACAAATTATGGGAGGATGGTGTGGTGCCTCATGACTGAAGGAGGGTGGATGTGATTCCCCTTCACATATGTGGGAGCAAGACAGTGGCAGGAAACTACAGACATGTCAGTTTGACCTCAGTGATAGGGAAAATGATGGAATCACTTCTGAAGGAAAGAATTGTTGAGTACCTAGAGGCCAGTGGGGCACAGACCCAAGGCAGCATGGATTCACAGCAGGAAGGTCATGTCAGATGAATCTAATTGATTTATTTGACTGGGTGACCAAAGTAATAGACAAGGGAGGTGCTGTGGACATGGCCAACCTAGACTTTAGCAAGGCGTTTGACACATAAGATTAATAAACAATTAGCCAGCCTGGGACTGGGTCCCAGGGTGGTAGCCTGATAAAACATTGGCTGGACAACAGGACACAGAGGGTAATAGTAAATGGAGTCCACAGTGAAGAAAGGGGTTACTAGTGGGGTATAGCAGGATTTAGTACTGGGTCTGGTCCTTTTTAAAGTCTTTATAAGTGACATTGCAGAGGGACTGGAAGGAAAAGTATGTCTCTGCAGATGAGACAACGATCTACAACAGGGTTGATACACAAAGTGGGGTGGAAAGAATGAGAAGGGACTTGGCAAGGTTGGAGGAATGATCAAATGTATGGCAGCTTTGATTCAGTGCAAAGAAGTGCAAAGTAATGCACCTGGGAAACAAAAACCTAGGGGAAGAGTACACAATGGGGGTGAGGTACTGACAACACAAAATGGAAAGGGACCTGGGGTAGTTATATCAGATGACCTAAAGGTGGGCAAGCAATGTGAGAAGGCTGAAGGGATACTGGGATGCATAGGGAGAGGCATCACCAGTAGAAGACAGGAAATTGTTATCCCTCCGTACAGTTGGTGAGACGCCATCTGGAGTACTGCAGTAGTTCTGGAGACCCAGTCTCTGCAAAGACATAGACAGGGTGGAGGCTGTCCAGAGGAGAGCAACCAAAATGGTGCGGGTCTGCACCAGAAGACGTACAAAGAGAGACTAAAGGAACTTAGGAGGAACTAAAGGAAAGGAGGGAGAGGGGACATGATAGAAACTTTCAAGTATCTCAAGGGAATCAACAAAGTCCAAGAGGGTAGCATCTTTCTGAACAAGATATGTGCAAGAACAAGGGGCACAATTTGAAGATAGAGGGGATGGTTCAGAGGTAATGCGGGAAGTATTTTTCACTGAGAGGGTTATGGATGCATGGAACAGCTTTACTGAGGAGGTTATGGAGTCAAAAACAGTGGGGAATTCAAGAATGCATGGGACAGACATAAGGCAATTCTAGTGGAGGGTAGGAGGAATAGGCTGTTGGTTAACTAGGATCTGCAGCTCATCCGTTAGGTAGTAAAATGGGCAGACTTGGTGGGGCAAGTGGTTCTTATGTGCCATCAAATTCTCTGTTTCTGTTTTCTATGTTTCTTTCAGCCACTCCATATAAGTCTTATCCTGCTAACCCAGGATTGTTTTGGTTATCCTTCTCTGCTCTGCCTCCACCCAGCCCCAGTCTTTCTTCAAGTGCAGACTCCAACATTGTACACAGTACTTCAGGTGAGGACAAACCTGGGACCTGTACAGTGGAAGAATCCTCGCTTTCCTGGCTACTCATTTCCTTCATTTACATCCCAGCATCTTATCTGTCCTTCCCACTGCCCTGTTGCACTGTGCTGATGTTTTCAAGTCACCTAATATGATTACCCCGGTCCCTTTCTTTGGTTGTACTTTGTACTGTTACCTGATATTCTGTATCCTATTTTTGAGTATTTTGTTCTAGCGTGCATTACCTTGGCTTATTTGTTGAATTTCAACTGCCATACCCTGGGCACTTCTATAGTCTCTGCAGGTCCAGTGACTGGAACAAAGAGAATGTGGGATCCTTTGGGGTTGGGCATGCTCAGAAAGGGCCTATATTAACCACTACTCATTGGACTTAGCAACAGTAGATTAGGCAAGTGCAAGCCTTGTAAGGGCTTGAAAGGCCCCAATCGTGGACTTCAAACTGTCCAACTGATATCAATAATGACAGCAAAAGTGGCAGGCTGGTTATGCCCCAGGTGGTTTGGGAGCACAGCTGGCAGGCTCTACTTGCATGTTGGCACAGGGAACAGAGGACTCAAACCTCAGCTCCCATGCAAGCAGGCCTGGATGTTACTGTAGTGGAAAATTGGACACTGGATCTCGTGTAACCTAGGCAATACCATGCAGCCTCTTGCAACCTTAAAGAGCACCAGTCTTGGTGCTTTAATCAAGTCCCCATCGATAGCTTACCTGCAGCAAACTTCAACAGTCCACGTTGCAGAATTTTTTTTTATTTTTTGCAGGCAAAGGGATCATAAATCCTCACCCAGAGGAGCTGATTATCCTATACCTTCCTCTGCCTGGTGCTGATTTGTCAAAGTTCCACCCAAGTGTACAGAGGTTTTGTGATATATTAGTTTGTAGAGCATAGTGGCCACTGGAGTCAAATGCCAGTCATCTGGCAGTATAGCCTAGAGGTTAGTGTAATGAGCTGTGAATCAGCTTGGTACATCCAACAGACCTGGGTTTGAGTCCCCAACTGCCACTTGCACACTGTGTGACTCTGAGCAAGTCACTTAACCACTCTAGTGCTCCTGGGTCACCCTGAAAACAGGCACTTGTGCCTAGTGGGCCTTACCTGGTTATCAAAGAATAAACAAAAACAAAAATCAAAGCCACAGTTCACTGAAAATAGTAACATAAAATGTGTTGCAGAAATGGAACACTTTGGCCCAGTAAGCCCAGATGTTCACTGCCTAATCTGACTGCAGACCCTAGCTGGTCTCTGGTGACCTACCTTCCTTCTTGTCTCTTCTAATATACCCCAAACTACCATGCATATTTCAAGCCCCTACACTGTTTTGCAACCACCACTTCTGCTGGCAGTCTGATTCAGATGTCAACCACCCTTTCAGTGAGGCAGTATTGCATCACATCCCTCTTAAACTCCCTCCCCACTTCATTGCATGCCCTCTGGTCCTGGCCTCTTCTTCTTTGAAAGAAACTCCACTTCAGCACCTTGCTTATCCCTGTGAGGTTCTTGTAGGTCTCTGTCATGTCCCCTTTGCTCTCCTTTTCTTCCATGGTGTACATAGCAACATAGAATTTGATGGCAGATAGGACAGACAGGCTCATCTAGTCTGCCTTTTATCTCTACCTGTTTAGAATGCCGCAGATCCTACTTTATCTCCAGCTTCACTTCTTCTTTGAACTGCTATAGTACCCCTATTTCTGTCCCATGCAGTTTTAAAAACCCTACCATCTTAGCCTCCACCACCTCTACATAGAAACATAGAAACATAGACTTTGATGGCAGATAAGGACCGCTTGGCCCACCTAGTCTGCCCATTTCCTACCTAGAGGATAAGCTGCAGATCCTATTTAACCAACAGCCTATTTCTTCCTACCCCCACAACAATTGCCTTATGTCTGTTCCATGCATTCTTGAATTCTCCCACAGTTTTAGACCCCACAACCTCCTCAGGAAGGCTGTTCCATGCGCCCACCACCTCTCTGAAAAAATACATCCTCACATTGCCCCTGAGCCATCCCCTCTATCTTCAAATTGTGTCTCTTTGTTCTTGCACATCTCTTTTTCTGAAAGATGCTACCTCTTGGACTTTGTTGATTCCACTGAGGTACTTAAACATTTCTATCATGTCCCCCTCTCCCTCCTTTCCTCAAGGGTATACATATTAAGCTCCTTAGCCTCTCCTCATATGGCTTCTCTTGCAGACCCTGCACCATTTTAGTTGCCCTCCTCTGAACTGCCTCCATCTTGTCTATGTCCTTGTGAGATGGGGTCTCCAGAACTGGATGCAGTACTCAGATGGGGTCTCACCAACTGTCTGTACAGGGGATAACAACTTCCTGTTTTCTGCTGGTGATGCCTCTCCTATACATCCCAGTGTCCCCCAGCAATCCATACCGCCTTTCTCACATTGCTTGCCAACCTTAAGATCATCTGATATGATTACCCCCAGGTCCCTTTCCATTTTTTTGTTGTTACTACCTCCCCATTGTGTAATCTTCCCTGGGTTTTGTTTCCCAGGTGCATTACTTTGCACTTCTTTGCATTGAATCTAAGCTGCCATACTTCTGACCATTCCTCCAACCTTGCCAAGTCCCTTCTCATCCTTTCCGCCTCCTTGTGTATCAACCCGTTGCAGATCTTTGTGTCATCTGCAAGAGGCATACTTTTCCTTCCAGTCCCTCTGCAATGTCACTTATAAAAACATTAAAATGACTGGACCCAGTACTGAACCCTCATGACCTCGCTAGTTAACCCCTCTTCTTCAGAGTGGACTCCATTTACAATTACCTTCTGTGTTCTGTTGTTCAGCCAATGTTTTACCCAGGCTACCACCCTGGGACCCACTCCAAGGCTGGTTAATTTGACTACTAATCTTTGTGTGGGACTGTGTCAAATGCCTTGCTAAGTCTAGGTAGGCTGTGTCCACAGCCCTCCCTGGTCTACTACTTTGGTCACCCAGTCAAAGAAATCAATTAGATTCATCTGACATGACCTTCCCACTGTGAACCCATGCTGCCTTGGGTCCCTGCCCCACTGGCCTCTAGGTACTCAACAATTTTTCCTTCAGAAGTGATTCCATCACTTTCCTACCACAGAGGTCAAACTGACAGGTCTGTAGTTTCCTGCCTCTGTCTTGCTCCCACTTTTGTGAAGGGGAATCTCATCAGCCTTCTTCCAGTACTCAGGTACCACACCATCCTCCATGATTTGTTAAAAGGGTAGTCAGTGGTGTCACTAGTTATCTGCTTAATTTTTTAGAATTCTGGGGTGAATTCATCTGGCCCCATTGCTTTGTCCACCTTCAGTTTTAGGAGTTCTTTCAGAACCCTTTCTTCTGTGAAAGGACTGGGATCGACCCCCTCTCAAGAGTGCTTCTGTTAATTAGATTAGGCATCTCCCCACTTCCTGTTTTGTGAATACTGAACAGAAGCATTCATTCAGTATCCCTGCTTTTCACTGTCACTCTCTGCCCACCCACCATCCATTCTATTCAGCCTCACTATCACTCCCTTTGTCTTTCTACACTCCTGATATACCTATAAAAAGTTTTATCCCCTTCTTAACTGAGTTGGCTATCTTTCCCTCAGTTTGGGCCTTTGCTATTCTGACTACCCTCCCTGCTTCCTTCTGCCTTAACTGGTACAGTTCTCTGTCTTGCTCCTTCTGTATTTCCTTATACTTCCTAAATGCTATCTTTTCTCCCCTAACCTTCACCACCACTTTGAGAATCATAGTGGCTTTTTCTTTCATTTTGATTTGTTTATTTGCTTCACACAAAGACTTGTTGCCCTGTGATGGCAGTTTTGATATTTCCCCACTCTTGCTCCACCCTTCTTCTAGCCTGTTTGCTAATGCTTTTCTAAGGCACTCTCCCATCTTGCCAAAGTCAGCCCTCCTGAAGTCCAGAACCCTCACGTTTGATGGCTTGACTCTGTAGCTGAGTTTATCCTGAAGCACACTGTTTGGTGGTCACTTGTTCCCAAATGGCTACCCACTTCTAGATCTGAGATCCTCTCACTGTCCCCATTTGAGAGTACAAGGTCTATGATTGCTCCCTCATGAGTAGGTTCCAAAACTAGCTGTCTGAGGCATGCCACCTGAAGGGCATCAAGAATGGCCCTGCTTTTGGATGTGGCTGCAGCAAAGGTGCTCCAGTTAACATCTGACATATTAAGGTCCCCATCAACAGTATCTCCCTTTCTCGCCATCCTAAGTATGCCTTCTATCATATCCTTGTCCAGTCCCTCCCTGACATGGGGTCTGTATACAATCCCTGTGTGGATTGTGGTGCCATTTCCAGTCTCTAAGGTGACCCACAGTGCCTCCTCTCCTCTGTTAACTCTTTTCTTCAGTTGATTTTATCCCTTCCTTACATAGAGAGCTACTCCCCTCTTCTGCCCTGCCTGTCTCTCCTGTAGGTTGTGTACCTTGTTATGCTACATCCCAGTCACGGTTCTCTGTGTACCATGTTTCTGTGACTGCTATGATATCCAGGCATCCCTCTTCCATCAAGGCCACCAGTTCAGGGAGCTTGTTGCCCAGACTACGGGTATGGTACTCATTACCCTCCATTTCTTGATGGCCTTACCCTTTTGCCCCATCCCTGTCCTTATTAGTTTGTCACTTCTCGATTTACCCTGTGCTTCTCCCTATTAACATCTCTATGTTGGTGTCTACCTCAATTAGTACCCTGATTTTAATGGGGGTTAGGATTTCTCTTCTCCTTTCCAGTGCCTCCCTCCTTGGCTAGTTTAAATGCTTGCCAATGAAGTATTTAAACCTCTCACCTAGGATCCTGGTTCCTTCCTGGACAGATGCAGACCATCACACCAGTATAGGCCTGCATCCATCCAGGTGGACCCCAGTCCCCAATGAAGTCAAATCCCTGAGCTCTGAACCAGTTTTTCAACCACTGATTGAATCCCATGGTGTGGAGCACCTTAGCCTCATCCGTACATAGACAGGCAGCACCTCCGAGAAGGTTACCATGTGTGCTATTTGTCTAAGGCCCTCCCCATCTCCACAAATGCTTCTTGCACTTCTCTGATCCCTTTTCTAGCCAGGTCATTTGTCCCTAGGTGGACAATGACATCCAGCTCCTCCCTGTGCAGCTGCTCCTGTGATTCTGAGGATTCGCCTCCTGTCCTCCAAGCCATGGCGCCAGGCAGGCACCTTACCTCTCTCTCCCTTCCTCCCAGTTCTACCTTCCTACTAATGAAGTCTCCCACCAGGAGTTGTTTCCCTCTCGTGGGGTCCCATGCCACCCCTCCTGTGGGTCTCCCCTTTGTGGAGGTTCCCATCCTCCTTGGTCTCCACTGTAGGTGCTTCCATAGTGGAACCACATTTTTCCAGAACAGCATAGAAATTGTGAGAGGTACAACTGACTGGAGGGATGCCCTCTGTTGCACCACCTCACCTCCTGAGCCCACTGTGGTACAACCGCCTCTTTCTTGGTAACCTCTGAGGCAACGGCAGTGACTCTGGTGGTCCCTGGGTGGGAGAGAGGTCCCACAAATCCTGGCCAACTCAGCCTGGAGATGAGCAACCTCCTCCTCAGCCCAGAGAGGTGCCTGCAGATGGGACAACACTGCATCCTCCAGAACGCCTCCCGGAAGGCTGCTGCTCCACAGCCACTGCACTGCACCACTCCCATCATGTCTTTTTTTCTGGCCACCTGTTGTTTGGAATACCTACTCTTTCCTCTGTTTGTTTATTTTCTTTTTTCCCCTACTTACTTACTTACTGCCTCTGTGCCCTTTAGCTCCTGATCTTCCTGTTCTGAGACAAGAAGTTCCTATATTTCTCAGTAGTCTCCTTACTTGCTCAGAGTCAGACCTCCAGCAGCTGGGGGCTGGAGAGCTACTCTTGCCCTTCTAGGATGGTGAGTCTTTGGTGGTTTCTGATCACTCACTTCCTGCTCCAAAACAGGAAGTTCCTCTTGTCAGTTAAATCCTGTGCCTATAAAAGTAGAACTGGTTTAGGGTGGGGTGGAGGGAGGGAAGGAGGGCAATATAGTCCCAGTAGAAGTTTTAGTTATACCAGTAGCCCCTTCCTCCTGGTGTTCTGTCTGTTCTCTGGCAGAAGCTATCTAGGCAGTGCTTAAATCTGGTTTTAACCTGGCTCCTTCTAGCTAGGCCCTCCCCTACTTTGCAAATATTTCTACACTTAGTTAATTTCACAGATAACTATTCCTTCTGACACCTGTGATAAGCACCTAGATAAGTACACAGATAACAGATAACAATTTACTTCAACTACCTCTGACAAACACACTAACTCTTTTTTACCCTAAATTGAAGGTCCCAGTACAAGATTTCTAGTTCTTAGTCCCAGTAGAGAAGTTTTACTGGGATGCTGTTCCATGCCTCCACCACCCTTTCTGTAAAGAAGTACTTTCATGTTGCCCCTTAGTCTACCCCTTCCAGTGTCATCTCATACTCTCTTGTTGTTTTAGAGCATCTTCTTTGAAAGATGCTGCCCCTGTATCTTATTAATCCCTTGAGGTACTTGAAGGTCTCTATCCTGTCTCCCTTTTCTCCTCTCCTCCAGGGTATACATACTGATTTCCCTATCTCTCCTTGTATGACCTTTGGTGTAGGTCTTGCACCATTTTCAGTTGCTCCTCTTGAACAGCTTCTACCCTGTCTATGTCCTTTCAGACATGTGGCCTTCAGAACTGGACACACAGTACTCGATGAGGTCTCAACAGTGACCTGTAGTGTGGCAATATAATCTCTTCTTCTGGTGGTGATACTTCTCCCCATGCACCCCAGCATCCAGCTGGATCTCCTCACTGCCTTGGTATATTGTTTGGCCGTCTTTTGGATGTCAGGTATGATCACCTCCAGATCTCTTTCCTGTTTCTTGGCCACTGATATCTCCCCACCCAACATGTAATCCTCCACTGGGTTCCTGTGCCCCAAGTGCATGATTGTGCACTTCTTGCATTGAATCCTAGCTCTCATACCTTGGACCATTCCTCCAGCTTAGCTAGGTCCCTCCTCATTTGCTCCATGCCACTCAGGCTGTCTACTTTATTGCAGATCTTTGTCATCTGCAAAGAGGCATACCTTCCTCCAGCACCTCTGGAATGTTGCTGAAAAATGTTAAACAGCACTGGCCCAAGAACTGATCCCTATTGCACCTCACTGGTCATGCTCACTACTTTGGATTTAGCACCATTTACCACCATCCTCTGTGTTCTTTTCTCTAGCCAATTTCCAACCCAGTTCACCACCTTGTGCCCCAATCCCAGGCTGCCCAGCTTGTTCACAAGCCTCCTATGTGGAACGGTGTTGAATGCCTTGTTGAAGTCCAGGTAGGCCACATCCACTGATCCCCACTGATCCACCCTCCTAGTCACCTAGTCAAAGAAATCTAACAGATTAGTTTTACATGACTTTCCTGACATGAATCTGTGCTGTCTTGGATCTTGTGCTCCACCCGATTCAAGGTGCTCCACTCTCCATTTTTTAGCAGAGATGCCATCATTTTACCCACCACTGAGGTCAGACTGACAGGTCTGTAGTTTCCAGCCTCCCCTGCTCCGTTTGTGAAGAGGGACTACATCAACTTCTTCAATCCTCTGGAACCACTCCCATCTCCAGTGACTGATCAACAGGGCTGTCGGTAGTGCTGCCAGTACCTCTCAACTCCTTTAATATTCTAGGTTGTATCCCATCTTGTCCCATTGCCTTATCCACCTTCAGTTTTGTAAGTTCTTTTATGACACTCCTCTTGAAACAGACTGCTGTCCACCTCACTTTCAATCCCAATTCTTAGCTGTGGACCCTCCCTACCTCTTCCTCCACAAAATTGAGCAGAAATATTTGTTCAGGATTGATACTTTATCTGGTCCCCTTCACTCCTACTCCCACTCCTTCCTTCCTTTTTAGGCTTACAATGCACCCCACCCCGGTCTTTCTCCTTTTGATAATGTATCATTAGAAAGTCTTGTCCCCTTTATGTTTGCTTGCACACTGTACAAGAAACATATTGTGGCAGCTTGCTGTAGTAGTGAGTTGTGGAGGTGCGGCAGTGTCATTGCCAATGCCAGCAGCCCATTTTGGGACTGGTCTGTGTGGTGCCAATAGATGATCATGCTGTCCGTGACAGCAGTAGTGTAGCTTGCCACCAACTTGAAAGAAACTCGCCACTGCAATCAGGGTGTGCCCCATCATTAACAATCAGTTGTTTTGCTGCTGGTGTTGTCCCTGATTGCACAGCGAATTACAGTTGCATTGTCTGGTGTCCCGTTTCAATAAACATGGTGGCAGCTTCTCTGTCGACTCCTCACAGTCTCCACAAAGCTGACGGACAGCCGCCATCTCATAGTCTCAATGAAAGCTGATGGGGAACCAACTCTGTTGGCATGACCCTCCCAGTTCATTTGCCAATGGGTTAGCCCTATCCCTGCTGGCATAATGCCCCCCATTGTTGTGTGAGCCGGGGGGTGCCCAATCTCCCTCAGTTCATGCACCGCCCCAACATTCTGCTGACAGGGGTGCCCAATCACTGTCAGCTACAGAACCCCCAAGAACACTAGGTGGCACGCTGGGAGCCCACCCCAGTACAAAGTACTTGTAAAATAAGAAAACCTTCCCACATTGTTTTTTTCCTGTTAAAGAAAAACGGTGCCTCGTTGAGTCTGGTGCCCTCTCCCCCAACCTGCACCCACCCTCTGTGCACCTCACACCCCCCACCCCACCCCATACTTACCTCCAGAGCCCTGCACGACAATCTTCGTGGACTAGGAACACGCCTGCACTCTTCAAAGCCGACCGTGAACTGAAGAAATATTGGTATGCTATATAATGGCATAAATGTTTTTTTTCAACTTATGTGGATATCTCGTCATTTTCATGAATTGTGGCACCACATTTTCAACATGGGTTTTGGGACCCTGTCTCATGAATTCAGTGATTATGATCTGGTTATTCTGTCCCAAAAGGTGATTTCATGGTCACTGCGAGAATCACCTTTCAGGACTGATTAATGAAACGACAGTGTCACTGTTCATGATGTGGGCTCTTCAAAAGCCTATGTTGCAAATTTGGTGAAAAAATTCCAAAATGACTGTGTTAATGAGCGTGTGTTGTGCAGTTTCACCACACTAGTAACTTTGAGAATTTGTAATATTTTCACCCAGATTTTCAACATTGGCATTTTTCATACCTCGTTATGAACAGTATAGCTGTCATTTTTCACATCCTGGCCAAAATGTGTTTCTCACTTCTGGCGCGAATAGCTAGGTCACTGTGGGAAATCAGTGTTCAGGACAGATTAAGAAAATTACAGTTGCACTGTTCATGAGCAGAGGTCCTAAAATGCCTATGTTGAAAATTTGGAGACAAAAGTCCATAAAATGGCTATGTTACAAGCTTGCATTACACAGTTTCCATGCACACTCGTAACTTTAAAACTTTTAATATTTTCACTCAAATTTTCAACATTGTCAATTTTGCACACCTCTTATGAACAGTACAGCTGTCATTTTTCACATCCTGCCTAAAATGTGTTTTCACACATCTGGTGCACAATGGTGTGGTCGCTGTGGGAAATCAATGTTCGGGGTAGATTAAGAAAATCATAGTGACAGTGTTCGTGAGCAGAGGTTGCAAAGTGCCGATGTTGAAAATTTGGTGAAATAATTCCACTAAATGACTGTTACGTGCATGTGTTACGCAGTTTCAATGTAAGCTCGGATGTTTGAGTATTTTTAATATTTTCACTACAGATTTTGACGCTGCCATCTCTTCACACCTCACTATGCATGGTACAGCTGTCATTCTTCACATCCTGCCTGATCTGTGTTTTCGCACATGTGGTGCAGAATGGCAGTTGCTGTGGGAAATCAAAGTCCGGAACAGATTAACAAAATCACAGTGCCACTGTTCATGAGCAGAGGTCCCAAATGCTTTCATGAGGTGGGGTCACAAAACAGCCATGTTGAAAATTTGTAGTGCAATACTCAATAACGCCCCAGGGCGTTAGGGTTTCTAACCATAACATCCCACCCTGTATAGACTGACAGGCATCAGGGTGTGCCCTTGATTGCCGGGCTGTAATGCTCATGCCATTCCACTCCCACCCCCACCCTGAAGCCAGTGACAGGCATCGAGGTGTGCCTTGGACTCTTTGGCCCCAGAGTTCACCCTATTCTCCTATACTGCACCCATTTCAGTGTATATCCTCATGAAATGGGGTGACTGTGAGTCAACACCCCAAGGTACACCTCAACACTTTTGGTGTCTGGAGGATAGGGTGAGGTGAAATACCATGAGGCGTTATGGGCAATGACCCAAAGGTACACCCTAATGCCTGTCCATCTCTGCAGGATGGAGGTGGGGTTGGTGTGTTCAGTACTTCACTGCCACTCCTATTCTGCATCTATCTAACTGCTGCACATCCAATGCTGATATCAGCAAGCAAACATTTGGCATTGACAAATGCTTGTTCAACTTCTTTTGCTATATTTTCCTCTGTGTTTGCCTTTACACCCTAACTGCTTTCCCTGCCTCCTCTGCTTTTCTAGATACACTGCACTGTCCTCTTTCTTCTGTGTCTGCTTATATTTCCTGAAAGCCAACTTTTAGGCCCTTACTTTTCCTGGCCACTTCCTGTGAGAACCATACTGGCTTTGATGGTACGTGATGAGATCATTCAGCCTCTCCTCATAGTGCTTTGATGCAACCCTGTTCCATTTTAATTGCCCTCTTCTGGATTGCCTTCTCCTATCTATGTCCTTTCTGAGGAGTGGCCTTCAAAACTGAACACAGTACTGCAGGTGGGGTCTCGCCTGTGAGCAATACAGTGGCAGCACCGCCTCCTCATCCTGCTGGAGATACACCTACCTGTACACCACAGCATCCCGCTAGCCTTAAGTACTGCTTTTTCACACTGTTCTCGTTAATTTGAGGTTATCAGATATGATAACCCCAAGTTCCTTTCTTTTAATGACTGCCAGGATCTTCCTCCCATCTTATACTCAGCTCCTTGGTTCCTAGGTCCCGTGCAAGACTTACACTTTTGGTATTGAACCCAACTCGCACATTCTTGACCAGTCTTCAAATATCCCAAGTTCCTTACACATTCTGTCCATCCCTTCCTGAGTATCCACCCTATTACAGATTTTGGTATAATCTGCAAAGGCATACCTTCCTTCCAGTTCTTCTGCAGTGTCACTTATGAAAACATTAAAGAGGACCAGTCCCAGCACTGAGCACTGTGGCATCTCACTGGTCAGTCTCCCATTGTTAAAGTGAGTGCCATTTACCATCATTCTCTGCATTCTATCCATTAACCAGTTTCTAGCCAGGTTCACCCTTTGGATCTCACTGCTAGGCTATTCAGTTTCTTTGTCAGCCTGTGCAGCACAGTGTCAAAGGGCTTGCTAAAGTCCAGATAGGCCACATCCACTGCCCTCCTCTGATGTATTTTCCTAGTCACCTAGTCAAGGAACTCTATCATATTTGTTAGTCATGGCCCTCCCACCATGAGTCCATGCTTCTTGTGGTCTTGTAGCTCATTGAGTCAAGATACCCTTCCAGTCTTTCCTTTAGCAGGGTTTCTATTAATTTCCTACCACTGTAGTAAGATTGACCAGTCTGTAATGCATACCCTCCTCCCTGCTGCTGCTCTTATATGGAGGGACCATGTCAACTCATCTCCAGTCTTTTATAACCACACTTGTTTTGAGTGGCTGTTGAATAAGGCTGTCAGTGGACCAGCTATCACCTCTCTGAGTTCCTTTAGTACCCTTGATGTGTCTATCTGGTCCCATAGCTTTGTTCACCTTCAGAGCAGCAAGTCACTTCCAGACTCTTTCCCTGAAAATGGACTTTTGTTCACCCCACCCATTCCTGCCACTCCCTGGTGGTCTGCCCCCTCTCCACAGTGAAGATTGAGCAGACGTACCTGTTTAGGATGGTAGCTTTTGTAGTCCTCTTCTGCACAGTCTTCCCCTCTGCCTTCTAATCTTCACTACCCTCCCTCACTTTCCTTCTCTCGCTTATGTACTTGAAGAATGTCTTATACCCCTTGGCTACCTCTCTGGTGATCCTTTCCTCTGTCTGCACCTTTGCGCCTCTTACTGTCTTACCTGCTGCTGTCTGTTAAAAGCTAACCTTTTCCTTCACCACTTTTGCCACTTTGTTAGAGAACCAGAACAGTCTCTGTTTTCTTCTGACGAAAGACTTATTGGTTGATCTGTAGCTTTGATTTGACTCCGTGGTGGCCGTCTATAATATAAAAATGCATTTAAAAAAAAGCATCCACTGATAACAATAATGTGCCCTCCTGTGCCCTATAAGCTAATACGTCACAAAATGTCTTAGTGGTGGGAGCAGTAGAGGTTGGAGCATTAATGAATGGCACCAGGAAAGGGATGGATTTCTAACCTTCCTGCAAAAATAAGTAAAAGAAAATTCTGCAAAGTAGACAGTTGAAATGTGGGCTAGGTAAAATTTGCAAATTCCAGTTTCACTGATTTTGACGAAATTCTATGAAATTTCACATTTCACAGAATTTTCCAAAATTCTGCAATGGGTCATACACCAGTCAATATTATAGTAGAGATCTGACATGCATACTGTTTGGAACATGCACTTAAAGGTTGCTCAGTTTCATGACATTTGAATGAGGGGCAGGAAAGTTACAGGTGCTCAGAATCAGGCAGTTTATTATTCGTGTGAACATTTCTGAAAATACTTCTATACTTATAACTTGGCCACCTTTGAAGCTAGAGAATGAATATTTCTATGCATACTTTCTTGAAGTGTCATAGAAACGCAAGTAAATAGAGAAGCAATTAATTAGTTGTGTAAATTGTAAGTTACAGGAGTTCAACATTTCATCATTTAATTATTTGTTAAATTGTGTGAACATTTTCAAAATGTTTGGATGTTTATAGCTCCATTGCAGTTACAGGTGTACACTCAAAGTTTGGTATGCATTTTAAAGTAACTAGAAATCACTTGACAAAATTTGCTCAAAATGCATGGATGCATAATAGGTAATGCCACTAGAATTCTAACTGTGGAATTTAACTTTAACAAAGCACTTTCCACCTTTGAATCACCTGACCTGCACTAACATCATGGCCCTGTAGTGCCCTCCAACACTCCTGCAACAGTGATGGCCTGCATGACCTCCGTCATGACTAAAGGTATCCGGATACTTCCTCGTCATAATGGCCTTAATTGTAGGTAGTTGTAAGGTTTGGGTCACTTGGTGCCACTGTTTTCAAATAGTAAAATGCTCGTTATTGCTGCTTTATCCTGTCTTTACCTTCCTTCTACAACGGCAACTGAAGTGCATGACTGGATGAATTGTATGGACATGGCTTTGACAAATGTATTGCAACATTCCACAGTTTCACAAAAGATCATGAAATTCAACTTTAATTACTGAAGATATTTTGGAATCTTTGGCTGTTTATTGCTTGGCCAACCACTGTGAAAGAGATTGGGAGCTGACACATGAGGTACATCAAGGTGGAGAGACACTGAATGCATTGCTAAAATCCTGCAGGAAGCAGGAGAAAACATTGTCACAAAAGGACTAACGATCTTGCTAGCGAGTCAGTTGTGGAGACAAGGAACACCTGACCAGGCTGGGAGACAAACTGTCATCTATTTCATCCAGCATCCCTTTCTGAGATCCTGCCAGTCTGGAAGAGGGGGAGATGGACGGAAGGTCAGAGAAGGGAGATAGGGGAGCTAAGCATGTGGCTCAAGGGCTGGTGCCAGGAAAAAGGACACAAATTTGTAGGTAACTGGCAATAGTTTTGGGAGCAAAAGTTCTTAAATTCGATGGACTGCATCTGACATAGGAGGGAGTCAGTGCATTGGGGCAGAAGTTTGATGTATTTGCAGAATATTTAAATGAGAAATGAGGAGAGGTGTGCAGCACCCAATACATTGAACAAGAAAAACACCCTCCCCACAGCTAGTGATCAAACAGGTGTTCAGCATGTTTGTAGTTCATTTGTGTCACCAATAGGAAAAAGGTCTAGCTCCCTGACAACGCAGCAGGGAAACGCCGGACCTGCCCAACATCTACCGCACCAAAATCTGGCCAATGGAAAATCATGTATACATGCCCACATTCTGGGAAACAAGATCCCAGACCTGGAGACAACAATGACAGAGGCTTAACTGGACATAGTAGCCTTTAGCAGTCATGGTTCACCGGCAACCACACTTGGGAGTCTTCAGTACCCTGGCTATGTACTGTTCAGAAGAGACTGTGGTGAAAAAAGTGTGTGTGGGGGAAAGAGAGGCCTTTATGTCAATGAAAATATCAAAGCTACAGAAATTCAGAATACACATGAAGAGCCAGCAGAACTGTGGGTCACCCTGAAACAGGAAATAGGACAGCCATATGAACTGGGGTTGTCTACAGGCCTTCAGACTGGGAGAGGACATAGACACATTAATGTTAGAAGATATACAAAACATGACAGCTAAAGGGAGGTTCTGATAATGGGAGACTTCAACTTGCAGGATACAGATTGGTCAATACCAGCAGGAACATCCACCAGAACTAGACTCATAATGGATTCCCTGCAAGGGGGCCTCACATAACCGTACAACAACCCGCAAGAGACAGGCTGTCCTGGATCTAGTACTGACTAATGGGGAAAGGATCACAGATCTCCAGGTAGAAGGTCACCTGGGGTCCAGTGATCATCACATGGTATGGTTCAGTTTGGCCACCAGAACTAAATCATCCCATTCCAAGGCATAAATATGGGACTTTAGAGGAACTGACATTGATAAGATGGCCAACAGAGCTAAGCTAGCCCTGGCAAGAAGAAATACAGCTAAGGGGTTCAGGCAAAGTAGGCAAGCATTAAGGATGTAATACTTGAAGCAACATCCCATTGTGTTAGGGAGAAAAGCAAGAAGAAAAGAAGGAGGAAACCACTTTGTTTCTCAAAAACAGTAGCAGAAAAGATCAGAGCCAAAGGTTGACCTTCAGGAAATATAAGGGAATGTAGCGGATGAAGATAGGAGGTATACCAAACTTCCCAAGGGAAGCAGGAATACAGTAAGGCTCAAACTGAGGAAACACTAGCATGAACAGTAAAAAGAAGGGGACAAGACATTCTAAAGATACATTAGTGAAAGGAGAACGTACAGAGGGGGTATTGTTAAGATCAAAGGGATAACAGGAGTGTGTGGCAGAAGACCAAGGAAAAGCATCTATCCTAAATAGATACTTCTGCTCAGTATTACTGAGGAGAAAGTAGGGCAGGGCTCAGAGAGTCAGCACCATGGACAAGAGGAGGAGGGGTGCACAAGTCCCTCTCACAAAGAAAGGATACTATGTAAGAGCTCGCTAAGCTCAGGGTGGACAAGGAATAGGACCTAATGGCATACATCCCAGGGTACTAAAGAAGCTAAGGGTGGAACTAGCAGATCCATTGGCAGAACTGTTTAGTGAGTCTTGAGCACAGGAGAGGTCCCAGAAGACTGGAAAAGGGCTCATGTGATCCCGCTTCACAAGAGTGGTAGCAGGAAGGAGGCAGGAAACTACAGATCAGTCAGTCTTTCCTCAGTAGTGGGCAAGATTTTGGAGGCACTCCTTCAGGAAAGGATAGTGCAACACCTGTAATCCATAGGATCACAGGATCCAAGACAGCATGGGTTTACAACAGGAAGGTCCTGTCAAACTAATCTCATAGATTTCTTTGACTGGGTAACCAGAGTGGTGGACCAAGGGGTTGCAGTTGATGCCACCTTACCTTGACTTCAGCAAAGCTTCGGATACTGTTTCACATAGAAGATTGATTAATAATCTGGGTAGGCTCAGGGGTGGGTTAGAGGTTGGTCAAATGGGTGGCAAACTGGTTGGTGGGCAGAAAACAGAGAGTGGTGGTAAATGGTATGCAGTCAGAAGAGATGTAAGTCACAAGTAGAGTACCTCAGGATCAGTCCTGAGGCCAGTCCTCTTCAATATCTTCATCAGTGACCTTGCAGATGGACTGGAGAGTAGGGTTTGTCTGTTTATGGATGACACCAAGATCTGCAACAGAGTAGATGATCCAGGTGGGGTGGGCAGAATGAGAAGAGATCTGGAAAATCTGCGAAATGGTCGGAAGAGTGGCAACTGGGGTTTAACGCAAAAGTGCAAGATCATGCACATAGGAGAAACCCTGAAGCTACCTATTGGTTGGGAGGAGTTGCTGGCAATTACAAGCGGAAAGAGACTTGGGTGTCATCACGACAGATGACCTGAAATCATCCAAGCAAACCACTAAATCAGTAGATAAGGCTAGAGGATGTTGAGGTGTATTAGTAGGGGTATCACAAGTCAAAAGAGGAGGTAATAATCCTCCTTTACAAGACACTGGTTAGGATCCGTCTGAGTACTCGGGCAGTACTAGAGGCCACACCTGCACAAGGACATTAACAAATGGAGGCAGTCCAGAGAAAGGCAACCAAAATGGTGCAGGGACTGCATCAGAAAGCATATGAGGACAGATTAATATAGCTCAATATGTATACCCTAGGGCAAAGGAGGAAGAGAGGATATGATCAAACATTCAAACATCTTAAGGGCATTAACAAGGTAAAAGAGTCTAACATATTTCAATATAAGAAAAATAGCAGGACCAGAGGACACAGCATATGATTAGAGGAGGCCATTAAGGGGTAATGAGAAGTTCTTTTCATAGAAAGGGTGGTGGATGCATGGAATGGCCTACCTCAGGAAGTGGTGACTATGAATACAGTGCAGGCCTTTAAACAGGCATGGGATAGGCATAAGGGAGCAATATAGATGAGTATGAATAAATATGCCATTGACAGAGTAAGGCCTATGGCATATTCATAAGGTAGAACAAATGGGAGACTGGATGGTCTTGGCGGTCCTTATCTGTCATCAACTCTATGTAGCACACACAGCTTTTTCTATATCATTTTCTCCCAACTGGCATCTGTCATGGATCTATTCTGTACACAGGATATACCCGATCAGGCTGAACTCATCCATCATTCAGTTGGCTACCAGGTTTTGCTCCCACATTTTTCCCTCCCATCTCCCCAGGTGGGGTGGTGCCTGTTAGCCTTGCACAGCCACAGCTTCCACTGCAGCAGAAGCAAGCTCCTGGCCCAGCACCGTGGGTTGCTCTGTTGGTGGAACTCACCACCAACCCTCCTCGACCAAGAAGCACTGCTAACAGCAGCAATCTTGGCCATGGCCGACTCCCAAAGTAACTTCCCAGGCTCACTTCTGAACTCAGGTCATGAGAAAAGCAGCACACTTTGCTGCTTTGCTATGTGGGTGGCATGAAAGCCTAAAATTTAACACCAATAAATGTAACAAAATCGAGATAATCCATTCTTTAATTTTAAAGTTATAGGCTTAACATTATGCAATTTAAATAATTGCAAAATGTAATTTTAAAACTCTGAATGTTAGGAGGCTTATAACTCTCACTGTTATAGACAGAGATATGTAACTTGGTACACTTCTGTACTGTATGCACCTTTGTAAATTAAGCAGTAAGGCATGACGGGCATTGGTGGTACTAGGTTTACCCCATGGTCACGGGCATAGTGAGACATGAGGTGAAGCTGAGTGCCTTCATCCCCCGGACCATGGAGTAAACAAAGTAGCACCAACACCCTGTCATGTCTTATTGCTTATATAAATGGGCCCATATTTAACTTTTAAAAACAAACACTCTGAAAGTTTTCAAAGCCACAAAAAATACTAAAATGTTGCTAAATAATGTAAAATAGTCCTGCCACAGATGTTTTTCACCTACCAGTCATCTGTCTTTCTTCACATTCAAGTACATTGTGATTATTTCCAGTGGACCAGAAGAATTCAAGCTCTGCATTATTCCAGTATTATAAAATGGGTAGGCAATCAAGGAATCTGATTGGCTGGTACCCATGCATGAAATCTGTTCCATGCATGGGTAAAAGTGGATCAGTAAAAAGGCAAATATCCATAAGCCATGGAACGTTGGCATTTTTACCGTCTGCCATCTTTATATTTGCCAAGCAGGACAAAAGCTACCGTACTTGGATTATTGTAACAAAAAGCCAGCAGTGTGAAAAAAGAAAGAAATCAATCAGCCGTTAAATGTTCATTATGCAAATGCTGCCTTTTTCTTTTGTATGCACTCCATAACGCAGCTCATCAAACGCCGCCAATCAATCGGAAAACTCTGGTGCTCACTAATGCTTCGCAGGTTAAAATGAACGTCCCGATAACAGTTTAAAAAAATCTACTGACTTTCAGATTTGTCCCATGGTTTTGCCAACCGATCGGGTAAACTCTGTGCAGCTCGCTCTCTCGCTAGGCTGTTTGGCAGTCCCGATGGCGATTAAAAAAACAACAATCCTACCCCAGCTTGTCCTGTGGTTTTATTTGTTACAGTCCGTTGCCACTTCCAAAGCCTCTGCCGGTAAAGGAAAGCGGATGGTTGGAGTGGGCAGCAGCAGGAGGAAGACATGAACAGAGCAATGCTGATGAGTTAAAAAAACTTTCCATGAGCTGCCCATCGGTTCCTCATTTTACCTGTACAGTGCAGATAATTGAAGAGCAGCATGTAGTCATGATGAGGAACTGGGGAAAAAGAGACACTTGATCAAGTGAATCAGGCAAAGAAATTAAGGTAGAAAAAAAAGATAAAAACTGCTTAGTAAATAACAGACCGACTAGTAAAATAAATAAATAATAATGTGTGTGTGGGGTGAACTTTTCAGAAGTATGGATGCCACAGAAGGACAGAAATGCCTAGTGGCAAAATACAATAGCATCATCAGGTTAGCAGGTGAAGGACTATTTTATTTCAAATTATCACAAAGATTTCTGTTTTGGGATATTTAAATACAGTTTTTAGGGTGAGAAAATATTTTAAAATGTAGCCCCCACACACACAGAATGTTAACATGGAATACATGAAGTAAGCAGTAAGACACCACATGTTCATTGAACAGATTTTACTGCACTCATGGGGTGTAGTGAGGTACAAGGCCATATGCCGAGTGCCTGAGCCCTGGAAGTGCAGTAAAATCTATTCCATGCACACCCCAGAGTGTCTTATTGCACTTATAAAATGGTCTCTTTTTTTTTACTTTTACCATTGAGAAATGCAGGTTTATATGTAGAAACAATAGATTTACTTCTGTGCATGTATGACAAAATAGTACTTCTGCCACTGCAAATGTTGTCATTGATGATGTCATTGTATTACTGCTGGACAAAGTTTGTCCTTTGCTGGCATCAAGATTCAAGATATGGAATGTTTATCATGGAATGTTTACCATGGAATACATGGATTCAAAATTCTGCTAAGTTCCACTGGTAGAATGTTCCTCTCTAACATACTGTACACACACAACAAAAGGCCTTTTCTATAGCCAGAAACTCAATTATCTCACTGTCAGGGCAAGCAGAAGAGATTTCCCTGATGAGCAGGTAAAGACAGAAGTGGTTTTTCATTGCCAGCAAAGAAGCAGTTATAATGAAAACTATAAACAATACTTAATGTTTCTAATTTATTCATGTGTATAAGGAAAGTGCAATGATCATGGAAACAACATTTAATTATTTATTTTTTTTATTTAGGGTAGTTTTATTTTTAGAGTCCAGTTGAAGTTTTTTACAGTTTAAAGGTAGCAGCCATTTTTGTGATGGAAGATCAGTTCTGGTTCTAGGGGACTGATGGAAGATAGTTCTGGTTGCAGAAGCACTGATTTGCTCATTTTGTGATGTGGTTTAGGACCAGGATGACTGTGCATGATATATTTTGACCAATGAGAATTCTTTATTTTGGATGCCCATCTTATAATTCAAAATTCTTCAGAGTTCCACTGGCATACACACATACATACACACACACACACACCTCAAGTGGAGTCAAAACCTCAGTTTTACTAATGCCTGGTAAGGGACAGGAATTCTCTGGCAAACTGGTAGGGATAGGAGATAGATTTTCATGGTCATCAATGAAACAACAGCAATGGAAACTCTGAATAGTACTTGATTTTTAAAATTTGTATGTGTGTAGGAAGGGACTCAAGTGAAACTAACATTAAATTATTTGCTTTATTTAATTTAATGGACTTTTATTTGTAGGGCCTAGTTGAAGTTTGTTATACTGTATATGAGTAAATGTTGTAGCAATGTTTGTGATGGAAATAAGGAAGTAAGTGGCTTATGAATTCTGTGAGTTGCCCTGGTTGGCATGGATTTGTTTTTAGCCATTGGTGGTACTCTCTTACTGTCATGGCTAGAACCAAGTCTCAGCCAATCAGAACACAGGGATTTCCTTGCCCATTTTATATGTCATTATACTAAATCTAATGCAATTAAGACAAACTGAAATTTTAATTTTGGTGAAATGTGAAATTTTTGTGGAACCTTTTGCAAAATTTCATGAAAGCAAATTGAATCTTGGCAAAATTTTGCTGGCAGAAGATACATTTCACTCAACCCTAGCTGAAGTCTGTTGGAGGTTAGCTATTGATGGTGGTGGTGGTGGTGTGGGGGTGACATGAGGATTTTTTTTAAATGAGTACAGTCAGTGCTCTTAACTTTTAACCTAGCAGCATATATACTTTTGTTGTTTAGTTTTTAGTTTGCTGATATTGGGGCAGACTGCTAGTTCCTTGTCACTGTTCTGAAATCTTTGACAAAGTGTTGATACAACTCTCAAGAAAATACTGTACCTCCTGTTGTTTGCTATGTTACCCACCCAAAGTCTTAGAAACCATGTTACCGAATTAGGGGTTTTCTGTACTTTAAATTCAAGCTGGTGGATGGCCCAGTGGTGCTGAGGTGCTGGATGCCACACCTCATGCCACGCCAGCGACCTGAGTTCGGAACCAGCTTGGGCACTGGGGGTCAGCAGGGGAGGGAGAGGATTGAGCATCCAATGGATGGCTCTCTCTCCTGGGGAGGGTGCCAGTGATCTCTGGTGCAGTAGAGACTCCTGGTGGAGACCTGGGGTACAAATAGCACCTACAGCAGCAAAGGAGGAGTGGCAGATGCTTATGGCATTAGGCCATGCTGGCATCTTTGCACACCCATGCTTCTAGGGGAAACCACATGGAGGAACCCCCCCGTCTCGAGGATAAACAAAGGCTCCTCCAATTGCCACGACCACACTCCCACATCAAGCCTTCCAACAAGGGGTCCCCCTCAACTTTGGCCGGCACATTAGATTGTAGATAAAGCGCCAGGGCAAAGGTGGCCCCACCTCAGGGGTTCAGAGCCAGGGTTCCGCTGGGCTGGAGCAGACCTGGTGAAGGCTTCAGACAGGAGGTAGTATCGATGGTGAGTGAGGCAGCTGGAGAGAGTTCCTGGAGACAGGAATAGAAACAAAGTTAAAAAAAAATTAAAGCTGGTAACATGGCATTATCACATGCATTTTATCTTTGTGGAGCCCATTTTGTCATTTATTCATTGTCTTAGTGCCTCCTCTGTATGCTGTGGTAAGACATAAGAGCATCCATGTAACAAAAACACACCAAAAAACATTTTTTGCCAGTACTCATTTTCATTTACAAAGCTTTCTGTAGTTTATTTAACTCTGCAGCCCATCAATGCTCTTATAACCCTCCAGTCAAAGGAGTAAATGGCCCTCTTTGTCACTCAAAGGAGGATCTAATGTGTTGATAATTGATGATACAAATGCAAAGCAGATGGTTGTCTCAGCAAGTGCCCTCTTTGTGGGCAATTAGAGCTATAATGAAACTGCTGAGAGGCAGTCATCCCTGATATTTATTGCATTATACAAGACATCAGATGTGCCAGCATGGCTTCTGTGTTAGGTTTCGAAGCAGCAAAGGAACTTGGCTATTCCTTACTTTTTGACAGGGTCAGAAAGATCAAGGTTACTCCACGGTTAAAACAACAACAGCAGCTGCAACCATCGGCAACCTCAAGCCTGGGACAGTTTATGTATTCCAGATCCGGACATCCTTGTCATCTGATTATGGGAACTACAGTCCAAGCATAGAGGTGGAGACACTAGGGAATGTAAGTACTAACAAATTGCAAGCAGTCTACACTGCAGTACATGTAACTGAACCAATGAAGTGTGCCGTTTTGTATTGGGGTATTTGAGTTTGGGAAGAGCATGCTGTAACAGAATAAAATGTAAAACCATAGAAACATAGAAAGGTGATGGCAGATAAGGACCATGTGGCCCACCTAGTCTGCCCTTTTCCTACCTAATGCAATACCATAGACCCTAGCTGATCTTCGGCTTACCCTCTCTTCCCTATTGCAAGAGTACTCTTATGTCTATCCCATGTATTCTTGAATTCCCTACCATTTCTGCTCCCACCATTTCCACAGGGACACTGTTCCATACATCCACTACTCTTTCTGTGAAAATTACTTCCTCACATTTCCCTGAACCTACCCCTCTAGCCTCATATCATGCCCCCTTGTTCTTGTACACCTTTGTTTTCTGAAACATGCTACCCTCCTGTACTGTACCTTGTTTATACCCTAAGATACTTCAGTGTCTGTATCATATCCCCCTCTCTCTCCTCTCCTCCAGAGAATAGATTTTGAGGTCCTCTAGTCTTTCCTCATGACTTTTGGTGCAGTCCTTGCACCATTATTGTGCCCTTCTCTGGACTACCTTTACTTTGTGTATATCCTTGTGGAGATGCAGCCCACAGAACTGGACACAGAGACAAAAACCATAGAGATGCTAAATATAAAAGTAGGGGACTTCACATTGAATACTAGGGTATTTGTGCTACAATATGCAAGTAGCCTTTACTATGTCTGTAGGAACAATATGCAAATGAGTGGAGGGTCGTATGATGACCCCCTTTAGGTTTTATATATAAAGTCTCTATATCTAAAACAATAACAGTAACAAGTAGAACTGTGTGAAATGTGAAATTCTGCAAGCAATTCATGCAGAAATTTTGCAAGTTTGCTTTTGAAATGTGAATGAAAATTGATTTTTAATTGTGTGTGTAACCCTAGATGGCGCTATCCCAGGGGCTACTACCCCTGCCTGATTTGCCACTAACAGGTTGAGGGCCTGGATCAATGGCGGGTGCCTCCACCCAGAGGTCAGGGTTTGCAATAGTTAAACTAACTTGGTCACAGCCCTCTGGGACACTGCAACCCCTTTCTCCCACTAGTGGCCCACAATATATCAAATTACCTTCACAGTATACACTTACCCCAGGACTGGTTCGGCACTGGGACCTCCTGTGAAATGAGATACAGTGCAACAATCACAGTACAGTACTTTAACATAGACAAATACCTCAGGCAGTATAACTTTGCTGAAACAAGCAGCTCTGATTTATTTAGGGGATATAACAAGGACAGGGGAAATCAGGTTATTAGCTTATCACTCTAATAATCTACCTATGGCTCTGTGCACAGGCCTATCCCTATCAGTTACTGTCCCTGGGTACCCAAGCCCTAGTGGCTAGTCAAACCGTGGCAGCTGGTAGGGGCCCTTTCACACAGAGAAAAGGAGAATTAAACAGTCAGCAGTACAGTAATTCCATTTGGATTTAATGTGGCAATTCAACAGGAGCGACCCTGAATTAGTACTCACGACCTCCAAATAAGATAGGGTCCTTCAATGTCAGTAGGGCTCACTTGAGGTACACAAACCTCTTCACACATCCATATAAAAGAAAGCACTATACCAGGCAGGCTGCATCTGTATCCGATGCAATTACTGCACAATACCGGGAGAACACACAGCAGATTCAGTTCCTGACAGACCGAGTGCAATTTTCAGCAATTCTTCCAGTCTTCTACAGGGTGAGCCTGGTTTCTACTCTTCAGAGATCCTTGATTCTTTTCACAGGACGGATTCAGTCCTAACAAGCTGCAGACGGAACTCTGGGCCTTACACACGCTTTTTGACTGAAACTGCACACTGAAAAAGCACAGGGCTCCTTCCTTCTTCACTGCCAAAGCTCAACTCAAACTCCAACCGACAAAACCGGCACTTCCTTTGAGTTCCTCCCAGTTCTTGACTGGATTGGCTGTCACTCACAATAGACTGCTGCTGTTGGTCCAAAAGGCACTGAAGTCTAAACTACATCTCCCAGGTCACTGCCCCTACAATCCTCTTGTGGCTGGCCTCAGATTACAGAGTCCAAGTTCTGATTCGTCCAAGGCACCATTTTAGAGCTAGCTTACCCCACACTGATTGGTCCAGTTCAGTAGTTCAAAACTAGAATGGGAACTAGCAGACACAGTTCTGACTGCAAAGAAAGCAGGTTAGACAAACTGTAATTTCATTATTACTCTAAATAATTTCTGGCAAACAGTTACATCTTTCAGATAGGTTCCTTTGCACTCCTAGTGACTGCAAAAATGAAGTGAATTGGCAGTAGCTCGAGTGGTACTCAGAAGCACACAGTCCCCCATACAAACTAATTATGTCTGCAAGCAGACAGCTCTTAAAGAGACAGTACCAGAGCTCTAAAACACTCACTGATAAATGGCTAATGCCAAACACCATTCAGGCTTGGAGCATTCAAGCAAGCTCCTGGAAGTCTTTTGGGAACCCCCATTTGCAGGGGGTTACATGTGGAATTCAAAAGCGATTCTATGCAACCTGTGGAATAATATTCTGTGGATTATGTAATCTGCAAAATGTTATTCTACAGTTTGCAAAACAATAATTGCAGTTTATGTAAACCATGGAATACTAATCTGTAAGGGTGTGTGAATACCTTATCCCAGATGTTTGGGCCATATATTTTATTCTGGTCCCAAACATTTGGATATTCAGTATTCATATTCAGGTATATGGGGGATATAATTAACAGAAAGAAAAGGAAACAGTCCCCACCCTCTTCCTCATCTAAATCCTTAAATCCAAGCATCCCCATTCACCCCACCATCTGTTAGGAAACCCAATACGCCTCCCCAGCACCCACAATTTTATATTTTTAAGTAGGAAAAACTCCCACAACGGGTAGCCAGCACAACCCAACTATTTCTATGACCATCCACTATCTTACTACTCATTTGTTCTTAACAGCACCCACCAACAGCCACCATCCCCACAGCACCTGGTACCCAGTTCTTGTATGCATCTTACTGTCACTACAAAGAAGGCGACCAACACAAACTCACCCTCTTCCATGGCTGACCACCTGCTACAGAATGAAAGTGTTCCCATGCTTGCTTCGCTCTGCATAGTGTGAGCATCAGTAGATGTTTCACTATACAAAGTGACAAGCACAGGAGCACTTTCATTCTATAATGTAACTAACCATGGAGGAGGGCTATTTGACTCTTGCCTTCTTGTTACGACACTAAGAACTATGCAAGAATGGGGTGCTGGGTGCTGGGAGGAGGAGGGTGGCTATGCGCTGCCAACAGGGGGATTAGTTTTCTTTAAGCACAAATGAGCTCTTTGATAGAGATTGGTTGTGGAGTCAGGTAGGTTGTGCCAATCCAAACAATCATATTTCCAACCCAAAATAACAAATTGTGGGTGCTGTGGGGAGAGGATTGGGTTACTAACAGAGGAAGCGAGGCGGGGCAGAGGGCTTGCCTTTAGAATTTAGGCAGAAGTTGAGGGTGGGGGTCTGTTTCTTTGTTTTTTAACAGTATTTCCTAAATAATCAGGTGAGTAATAGTGCCGGTATTCATTATTCAGATCTGAAGAACAAATCGTGCATTATGCCTGGTTTCGGGAAATATTATTCATCACTCGACACCTCCACTATTCTGTTTTATGTGGACCATGGATTATTAATCTGAAGTTTAAAGAAAAGAGATTGCACATTCTGAATTTCTACTTCTGATGGAATTCCTTGAAATTAGATGGACTTTCTGAAATTCGTAGAATTCTGACAAAGTGAAATTTGAAAATTCTGCACACAGTTCTAGTAACAAACGTTACTCAGGCACAGATATCACAATGTAAACAGGAGACCACAATGTTTCAGACTGGGAACATCAATAAAAGAAACATTTTTTTTCTAGAGGTTTCTTTTATCCCTCCCCTTCCCAGGCACTGTCCCTGTCCTTTTGCCAGCCCCATGACCAGAGATCAAAAGACCATTCCATTAGACTGGGGCCCAGGAGTACTGCCTCTTATTATTCTCACAGATTGGTATGGTTTCATCCCTTTTTCTCATCCCAGCTGCCTCCATTATCATGATGTACAATGTCAGTAAAGCCTTGCGCGCACAGCCTTCACCTGTAGAAGGATGAACCATCATTGGTCAGGGTCAAAGAGGGAGTTCAATGTGTGGCAGCAGAATGGCATGGTGCACTTTCACTGCTGCAGAAGCTCTACCAGATCCCAGAGCTCACTTTCCAGACCTGTAGCAGTTGCATCAGAATGTGTTGCACTACTACTGGACAGGATATAACTAAGGAATTTTAAAGAAATTGTGTATATCTGTATCAAGATTTTTTTTATTTAATAAACTTTATTGTAAAAGAAGAAATCCAATAAACATTATACCATAGACTACATTGAAAGTAGAAACATTCACAACCCCACCCCTTCCCCAACCCATACACACCCCAGCTGAGTGATAGATATAAACTAGCTAACCAGAACTGTTCAGAAAAGAAAAAGCTGTAGTAAGTGGATTGAAAGAAAGGCTAATGTGTGCCAGTACCCAATAATTAAAACAAGAACAGATATAAACTATGTCTCATACAGTGTGTGTAACCTGCCCTAATGAGCATCAAAAGTGCAAGTCTGTTAGAGGACTTGCAATCATGTTTTCCACTCTGAGATTACACAGTAATTCATGTAGCCACTCATGGTAGGAGAATGAGGCCTATTCAAGTCAATGTTTCAGAACCACTCTCTTAACCTAGAATGCAGTTAACACCATAGAAAACTTCATCTCCCTAACCAGGATCCAACTATAGTCCCCAATTATACATATCTCTGGGGTAAAGAGACCAGAAAGACCAATAAAGGATCTGCATAGTCTAAAATAAGTCTCCATAAAGGGGCCAACTTTGGACAGTCCCAGAAGATATGCATAAGAGATCCATCTGATTTTCCACATCTGAAACAAAGAGGAGATTGAATTCTTCCCATTTTAACCATTTTCAAAGGCGTAAAATACATGTTGTTCTGAATGCTAAATTGAACAAGTCTAAGCCTATCCTGAGTACGTAAACATGTAAACACTCCTCCATATCCTTTGCCACTGGGAGACATCCAGTTGATACAGTAGGACATATTCCAGTGAGCCGGAGATCCATCCAATCCTGGGAATAGGTGAGAAAATAAAGAGTTTATGCAGCTACAGTCGCTTAGAAGTCAGATCCTGACTAGAGAGGAAAAGCTCATGGTTATCAACTTCCCAGACATTCAGTCTGAACCATGAGATCAACATATGCCTCAGCTGGTATATCTTAAAAACTGAGTGCCATCTAAACGATGTTGCACCTGTATCTCCTGTGGCTGAAGCAGGTCACTTACTCTAATATTACCAAGTTGTGGAACCAAGTTTCAGTTAGCATTTGACCCCCACTCTAAAATTAGGATTCCTCATAAGAGGCTGTGAAACATCTCTATGATGAACATACTTCAGCTGTGAACAAAACTGTGAGTAGACTTTGATGGAATCAGCTATGACCTATTCTCGTAAACTGCAAGGGGGGACTTCTGAGAAATAAAAACAATGCTGCTGCTGAGACACCTATATTAGCTGTTAATTCTAATTCCACTTCCAGCCAAATGGGACATAATCGAGGACCTGATCTGGGGGGATCTAGCCTCCAAACATTTTATTCAAATGGCTGGCAAAATAATAAACCAGAAAATATGGAAGTCTAAGACTACCACAGTGTTTGGGAGCTGCCAGTTTTAGATAGGCCTGTGTGGGATTTTGACAGACCAGATAAAGTCTGAAATTATGCTACGTGGGTGACAAAACCAGAAATCAGGAGATACATATTAAGCACATTAAGAGGATAAAGCACCCTAGGAAGAATATTCATTTTAACTGTATTGATCCTCCCCATTAGAACAGGAGTAACATTTTCCAGCGTCTAAGATTATGTTGTAATGTAAGCAACAAATCATCCAGGTTAAGCTTCTGCATGTGATGTTCATACTTCATGAGATAAATACCCAAATATTTAATAAATTGGGAGTCCACTTCAATCCTAATAAGTCAATATCCGATTTATTGACCATAGGGTAAGAGGTAACACTTGATGTGTCCAGATTTAGCTTATAGTTGCAAAGGTGTCCATACTTACTAATAACTTCCAAAGCCATGGAGAGATATTTGAGGATGAGTAATGTGCAGCAGAATATCATCTGCATACACCAAAATTTGAATATTTTTAGAGCCAGCTCTCACCCCTGACAAGCCTGGAGCACCTTTACGTTTCTGAATTAGGGGTTACAAATATAAATTAAACAATAATGGAGAGAGGGGGCAACCCTGCTGGGTGTCAAATGAAAGCAAATGTAAAAAAAAATTACAATATATACTAGCCCTGGGACCAAAGTATAGAGTCTTGACCAATTAATAAGCATTGAGGGAACCCATACTCCTCTAACTTAAAAAATAAAAATGCCAATTGACTCTATCAAATGCTTTTTCTGCATCCAGGGAAACCAGCACATTTGGCATGACTGAGTCCCTGGAGGCTAAGAAAATATGATTAAGTTTGCAGAGGTGATCCATCGATGAACGTCCAGCTACAAAACCCACCTGCTCTTGACTAATGAGACCGTCCATACTACTGTAATCCTGAATGCCAAATATTTGTAAGGATCTTGATATCATAGTTCAGTAAGGAAATGGGTATATAGCTAGTGACTTTAGTGAGTGATTTATAAGGTTTAAAAGGAGAACTATCATAGCCTCCAGGACAGAGGCATCTGTGGTACCATGTTCCAACAAATAAACAACAAAGTGATGTAGCAAAGGGACTAACTCAGGGCAAATGCTTTATAAAAATTAGAAGTGAAACCATCAGGCCCTAGTGCTTTATCCAGTGCAAGGTCCTGATAACGGCTATAATCTTTGATGGTGAGAGGCTTAATGAGATTTGTTGCTCTACTGACAGTCTGGGAAGGCAAGACTTACCAAATATTCCAACACTTCAGAAGAGGTAGGGAATTTGGCATAGGGCCATGAAGATCAATATAATATGATTCAAACTTGTGTGCAATATCCCTGGTGGAAGTCTTAAGCGTGCCCTCTATAGACTCATTAGCCAGGATCAAGCGGATGCCTTCAGGTTCCTGAGGCAAAGAGCCAACAAATGGTCTGCCTTTTCACCCTGGTCAATGTACTTTGAATGAGTCTTAAGGATAGTCTATTCTGCCTTGTCTTGTAAAAGATCAGCATATTCGTCTCTAAGGAGTATCAGCTCCCTATGAGCTTCTTCAGAGGACAGGGGAACAGAGACATCTCTAGAGCTATATTGCGAGACAGAAGTGTGGAATCTTCTTTAGGTGGATGTGTTTTCTTTTAGAGGCCAACCTATAAGCTCCCCTGAGGAACCATTTTAGAGTACATCATTCTAAGTCACCTCTCTCAATAGTACTGACGTTCGGGTTGTAAATACATAAATTTGTGACTTAATTCTCTAGAATGTATTATCTTAAGTAGTTGGTTATTTAACCTCCAGAAAGAATCACTCTGGACACTGGGGACAAGGAAGGTTTCAACCATACCAACGCATGATCTGAGAGAACCGTGGTGCTATCCCACTGCCCAGCACTCCTGCATACTGGATTGTGTGATCAAAATATAGTCTAGATTAGAAGTCATGGATGGGTGAATAAAAGTATACTGCCTATCTTAAGGATACAACACCTCCAAGGTCATATAGACATAAAGACTCAGACAGATCCTATAATGAATGCTGGACAGGGATAGATCAGCTAAAGCCCTCCCAGATCTATCAAGGTCCTGAGTGAAAGTGACAGTCCAGCCACTATCGATGACCAAGGGATCTGGAGGCAAGGGACTAGAAGAGAGGTTAGTTCCATTAGAAAAGGATGGGTCCCCAGAGTTGGGCCCATAAACACAACCCAAAACAACATCCACATGATCCAGTACACCTCCAACAAAAATATATTTCCTTGAGGGTCTGAAATACATTGGGAACATTGAAGTTGAGAGTCCCACTTAATAAAATAGCCACACTCCTACTGACCCTACTGTGCCCTGCAGCAAAACCTGATCTACAAACTGTCTATGTAATAGTGTCCCTCTGATTCAAGGAGGTGTTTCTCCTGTAGGAAGGCAATTTGACAATATAGTTGCTGCAAATGTTGAAGTATTTGATAGCATTTAATAGGGGACTAAGCACCCTTCACATTCCAGGAAACGAATGTAGATAACTAGCAATTCTTCATGAACAGTATCCAACACTGATATAAAATAAGGTCTACATCTGGTATCTGTAAATTGTACCTAGGGATCAACTCTGCAACCTCCCCACCATCCCCAACTATATAAAACATCATCTAAATTGTAATCCTAAGACAAGAAGAATTCCGAGAAAAAGCTCCAACCCCATCCATAAACCCCATGGAAAAATAAAAAAACGTACTAATACACACCATAACATAGCCACCCCAATGAACAACACCCCTACCCAAAATATTGAGCTAAAAATAATACCAAAATTCACGAACTGTATGTAAAACTCCCAACTCCTTTCCCTACCCTCCTATTCTAGTAAAATGTAACAGAACTAACACTATGTCTAATAAACCATCAGACCCTACCCCAGGTGTCTCCTATTAAAAATCTTAACAGCTAAAAAGAAAGAAAACACTTTCCAACACAGTATGGCCTATGATCCCCCACTACCTTAAAACCAATAAACAAGAATATTCTGAAGGGTCAAAATGATAAATCTCTTGCTTAAATGATGATTTAATACCCCAGCCCAAAAAGAAGTAACTGTTCCCAGTGACCTATAAAAGGCCATATTCTAAACAAAAAATTTCATTCTACACTGTGCATAAATAAAATAGAAGAACCTCCATCCCTAACCCAGATAAGCGATGTCCATCCTTTCACACAGCAATTCTTCCCAGCCTACGCCACCTGTCTGCCTTAAAGTATTGGAAAAAAAACCATCACATCCCGGAAAATCAGACCTCTCTAGAAAACATAATAAACTCAATCTGTAATCTACATTAGAGAGATATAGAGAACAGCAATAAGGAAAAGATACCTTAAGCTTGAGCACAAAATAACACTTGATCCCTAATATATAGAAACACTGAACATAGACTTTGACAGCAGAAGGACCACTTGGCCCACCCAGTCTGCCCATTTCTTACCTACTGGATAAGCTGCAGATTTTAGTTAAACAGCCTACTTCCTACCACCCCACCCCACTACAATTGCTTTATGTCTGTCCCATGCATGTTTGAATTCCCCACTGTTTTAGACCCAACAACCTCCCCAGGAAGACGGTTCCATGCATCCACCACTCTTCCATGAAAAGAATTTTCACATAACCCCCGAGCCATCCCCTCTATCTTTTAAATTGTGCCCCTTGTTCTAACACATCTATTTTTCTGAAAGATGCTACCCTCCTGGACTTTGTTGATTCCCTTGAGGTACTTGAAAGTTTCTATCATGTCCCTCCTGTCCCTCCTTTCATGAAGGGTATACATATTAAGCTCTCTCAGTCTCTCTTCATATGGTTTCTGATGCAGACCCTGCACCATTTTAGTTGCCCTCCTCTGGACTGCTTCCATCCTGTCTATGTCCTTGCATAGATGGGGTCTCAATGCTGCACACAGTACTCCAGATGGGAGTCTCACCAACTGTCTGTACAGAGGGATAATCACTTCCTTTTCTACTTGTGATGCCCCTTCCTATGCATCCCAGTATCCCCCTGGCTCTCCTTACTGACTTCTCACATTGCTTACCCACCTTTAGATCATCTGATATGACTACCCCAGGTCCCTTTCCATTTTGTTGTTGTTAGTACCTCTCCTGCTATTGTGTATTCATAGCCTAGAGGTTAGAGTAATGAGCTGTTAATGAGCTTGGTGCAGACAGAACTGAGTTTGATTCCCACATCTCCACTTGCATACTGTGTGACTCTGAGCAAGTCACTTAATCTCCCAGTGCTCCCAGGTCATCACTGAAAACAGGCACTTGTGCCTAGTGGGCCTTACCTGGTTATCAAAGACAAAAAACAGTATGAGACCCCTTTGATAAATACCCATAGTGCTAATAGTGACACTAGAGCCTGTCTGGAGCCCTATTAGAAGCCCATTAAAATGCCAGTGGGATCCCAGTTTGAACTACAATCAGTGAGCAAATAATCTGTCCCACGCCTAGATACATTGTCTGCCCAACTAACAGGAAGAGTTTGAAAGAGTGGCTCTTAGTCAAGTTGTAACATCCCATATTGCCCCTGAAATAACCCACGCTACCAGCAGATCCCAATGTAGTTCGAAATAGGATCACACGTTGAACTACAGGTGTAAGAGCCATCACAGGAAGCAGGCAGAACATTAGCTGCCAGTGAAGTCAGTCATCTTCCCACTGCATCTCTAGGTGTCAACTCAGCCAGGAAGAGTATGGTCACAGTACTGGGAAGAGGGCAATCCTTCACCGACAAGAACAGCAGAAGAGCTTCTCTACAAATAAAAGGCAGTGGGCACAGCAGAAGATTCATATTAGGATCCTGGTTCGAAGAAAAGGTAAAGGGAATGACAGTAAAAGATTGTGCTTCAATCCGGGCATGGTACACCTAGGAGGTGTATGAGATGCTGGTGTAGTGGCACTAGAAAGAGAGGCGTTGTGAGCTATCATAAAGGAAGCTCCAGCCAAGAAGATCTTCAAAAGCTCAAACACTGCCATTGAATATGAGCCCAGTTTTGATGAAGGAACTTATATCAAACAAGGATTAGGAAACTACACTAAAAAGGAGGCGTGCCCACAACTGTCCATAGCTATTGGCGATCCCTATGTCTCCAGGTGTCAATGTATTCAGAAAAGTGGGTATCACTAGAGCCAGAACTATAAACTGTCCTTCAGCCAGTAAGAGAAAGTCTCCCTCTAAGCTATGGGCAACAAGTAGGGCTTAGAATTTCACAGTAGGATCCTAGCTCGATAAAGGATTGAAGGAGGCTCCCAGTGAAACAAATCGCATCTCAGTCCATGCACTGTATCCTGGAGGGTTTAAAGAGCATTCAAAATAACAGCACTGCAAGTGGGACAATATCCATGGAGGTCTGGGGCAAAATTCAGGAGCTCCAAACTTGAAATAAAAGAAGGAGCACTACTTGCTCTGCTGTCAGTCCTGAACAAGGACTGGCAGGATCATCTGCCGATATCAATACTCATCAAACTGAACACAAGGTAAGGTCCAAATAGAAAGAAAAAGGCTAATCAGAGTCATCACGATCTGCCTCCAAGCTTCAAGGGTCTCTGAATAAATCTGGGAGGAGGTTTTCAATTCATCAGCTACCTGATCTGCAGGATCGAAGGAGCACCAGGATCACTGGTGAAAGACAATCTGGCCAGGTAGGTCACCCTAAAGCTGATCCCTGCTGCAATTAGCTTTGTGACTAGTGGGTGATATGACACCTACTTCTGCCAATCAGTAGCTGGCAAATCCTGAGCAATGTGTATTTTAGAGCCTCTCAATGCACTCCTGTAGATCTCTAATTTTCTGTAATATACGTTGCTTATCCAAATAATTAAGGATCTTCAGGATAGAGGGATGAAGTGGAGAGCCTTCAGGTAGCTTAGGATGGAGGGACCTGTAAGCATCGCTCCACCACATGCAGTAAGTGGGGTTATTAGGTGCTGGTCCCACTATTTTGGCTAGAAGTTTCTGTGCAAAAGAACTGGTGTGGAGCCCTCTGCCTATTCTGGAAGGCCGAAGATGACAAGGTTTTTTCCGACTTTGGCCTTCCAAATCTTCCAACTTATATTCAATTTTAGTAAGCCTTTGTCGGAGTATAGATATCTGGGTCCACTTTCTGATGTTATTGCTCAATAGAAAATGTACAGACCTCTACATCCGAGACCTTCGATGCATTTCTCTGAGGTCTGTTCTTAGTGATTTAATTTCTGAGGTTAGTTCTTGCAATACTATTTTAAAGGGCTGAAATTCCATTAGAAACTTTTCTTCAGTGAGCAGGGTTGGCCCCAGGCTAGTAGTGTCAGTCTTTTCCAGCCGCTGGGCCTTGGCCTTGGTGTGCTTAGGTAATTTCTACAGTGTAGTGGAGGTGTATGGTGCAATAGTGCCTGGTTCATTTCTTCATCCATTCTAGACCTAAAATCAGTTGAACAAGATTGAAGTCAGGCTGATAGTCCATAGCACAGTTCTTAAAGAGTGTTTCCCACTGAGATAAGATAGAATTTCTCTGGAGATGTAGAAAATAAGTAAGTTAAGGCAGTGAAGAGCAGAAGTGTGGCTCAAAAGTTGCTACTTAGAGAGCTGCATCACGTGACCTCTCTGTATCAAGAAATTTAACACGGGCCAGCCCACCAATGCAATGGTAGAACTACTGCTTGCAGTGCCAATCACACTGGTTTGGGATCAAACTCAGAGCATCAGAGGGTCTGCCAAGGGGAAGAGGATGAGCATATGAGGAACTGTTCTCCAGGAGGAAGGGATCTGGAGCCCAGCAACATCTCAACCCTTCACAATGACTAGGTGCAGATACTCCAGTTACTAGTGCAGATGCTGTGATTGGTGGCTGGTGGACATCTTCATATTGAGAGCCAGAGCACCCTGACATGCATCGACATCTGTCCCACTAGAGCTTGCAGTAACAAGAAAAAAGCCCTTTGCCACTGAGCAGCATGATGTCTGGGGATCCTTGAGTACTACCCAAATGATGCCTGCCTGAGCTTGTTGGGAACACAGGTAGCTCTCAGTCTTTGCACCCAGGGAGAGCTCCACCATGGTGAGTAACCTCAGGCCTCCCATATGAGCCAGGGAGGGGATGCCAGGTGCAGGAACGGATACTTCCAGTAGTTAAATGGGGGTACATCCCCACTGACCACAAACTGAACAGAGTTTACAAAAAAATATAACACATTTACATCACAACAACAAAAGTTTGGTTTAAAAAACATTTGAATCACTGGATGGAAATTCTACAGAGATGTGCTTGTCTTATTTTTGAAAGCCCAGTGTGGACATGTATCCATTTTAGTGATGGGTCATAAAATGAACCCTTTCCTTGAGCCTGCTGATTGAAAAGTTTGAAACTCTTTGAAGTCATGTATCGATATTGACATTAATAACCTGAAATAGTTGGAAGTAAAAGTAAGAACTGAACCAGAATGAAAAAAGTCCCAAAGTGCTGCAGCTTGCCATTCTAATCACAGCAACCAGAGAAATGCAGTCTTGGGACTTCCTTTCCTCCCACCAGCAGCAACAAACACAATGCCCCAACGCCCTAAAGTATGCCCAAAAATCACCCTCACACCCTCATTACCTATGCCAGAACTTATCTGGCCTGTGGTTTCCTTAGTCAGATAGATCCTAGCTACAGATGTGGGTTTTTGACAGTGCCTGCTTTCTGTGGTCCATGAGGACTGAAGATAAAGACTCTTCATTGTTGGATCCTACCACTAGACTGAAGTGAAGAATACAGGTGGATGTTCATCTTGATCCAGGGTTCCAGGCAGTGAGATTAATTTTGGCGGTTACTTTTAAAAGCCAGTTGGAGCATGGCAGTGTATGCCTGTGGGGTATTCAGACATTTGGCAATTCTAGGTGTGGATTGCCTACTGCACCAATATCTGAGGCATGCAGGCAACCTGAAGTGAGAATGCCACACAGTGGACTCCTGGTGGCATTCAAAATAGAGCACATGCCAGTTGTACACAGAGTCCCCTGGCTGCCCGAGAAAGCAGCTATGCACGGGCAGGGTATGCTGTAACGCATCCATGGGGGGAATCTGGCATACCTTGTTATGCACCTCCCCACAAGCCATGGCAGGCATGGTGACCATGGGATCCCCACACACAGCTGCCAAAGCCACTGGGCCACCTGGGAGAGCTGAGGTGGTCTTCTGGGCAAATTACCACTGGTCGCGCACTGGATGGTGTGCACTGTCCCAGGACCCTCTGCTGCATGTGGGAGGGATCCATTATGGCACCCAGGCTGGGCATCCTATTGGATGCCCACCAGCATCCAGTGCTCCACTCCTGTGTTGCCGTGATCCTCCATCATGCAGCTTCCCACCAAGGTGGTGGGGGTTCAGACAGGCAGCCAGCTGTCATGAATGCCGGGGTGTGAGCAGTGCAGATGGGTTCAGTGCATTTCACGTGTAATACCCACCCTATAGGAATTAGGCCATTGTTTGTAAAAAATAAATAAATAAATACTGTAAATAAGCAAAAGATCTGAAAGGCCATTAGAAAACAAGAAGCTGTTTACCACTTTGAGGATCAGATTCAAACAAATCCAAATTCTAAAACATTTACTCATCCTGGGACAGTGGGAGATCACCACAGTACATGTATTTAGAAACTAATTAGGCATTGATGTTTGACATCCATAGTATGAACAACTACATAAGTAACCGATTTACAGTGTTCATCAGCAGGGGTGGTGTAAAATTTCTCCTCTTATCCATATAACCTGATATCCATTGTTAATAATTCTACACATCCCCATTCCCCTCCCCATCCCATAGGGACTATGTACTTTTGGTGCATTCTTAATTCCCCACCCCTCCAGTTTTTCTGCTCATACCTACTGCTGTTGCAGTCAGGAGTCTTGCATGGTTTGTATTTTGTATTTTTTTTTCCTGTTCCCCAGGCTTTTGGCCCCCTCCATACACACCACTCTGCCATGCCCAGGCTTAGCCCCTGGGCTGGGCTGCCAGGTGGGAACCCCTCCCAAGGAACACTGTCTCTGGCCCTGGCTTACCCTCCAGGTGGGGCCATGGGACTGGGCCCCCCGCAGACTTTAAGTCATGGGAGGAGGGGGCATCATGTATGGGGGTTGAATGTTTTTAATATGCTTATCCTGGGGACGGGATGATGTGCAATGATGTTCAACATCCACCCTGCCCCCAAAATGATGGCACTGGCACAGTGATTTCCCAGCCTCATCCAGAGGTCCATGGTGTGCTGGACACTCAACCACCCTTCCCCGGAGAAGGAGAATGGTCCCTAGGATGCTCAATCCTTCTCCTCTTGGCCGGCTCACGATGTCCCAAGTTCATTCCCGAACTCGGGTCATTAGTATTGCAGATGGAGCCCTGCTCTACACTGGTGGCTGGCTTTATTTGTATTATTTGTATTTATTGCATTTCTTGTGAACACTGTATACACTATACTGTACTATAATGTAATTTCACTGCATAGTTTATAGCCCATACAGTTTTGTACTTTACATGGAACATAGAAGTTGTCAGCAGATACGGACCTCTTGGCCCATGTCTGCCCAGTACTTTAACCATGTAGTATCTTATATAGTTTTAATGGTTGCATAGCAAGAGTTATACAATGTATTGCTAACAAGAGGCAAGGAGCTGGGCAGACAGAAACCTTGAACCTCATCTTGTGAACCTGGTCTCATGAACCTTGCTCTTACACTTAGAGCTACAGCAGCTTGCTTGGGATAATAGTGAGTAAGTGGCTCTGGCATGATTTGAACCTAAACTTGCCAGTTCCTAAGCACATAATAAAACCATTAGAACTCAATACTATCCATCTGTCACATCTGTAAGGCTGCTTAGTAAAGCTTAAAACAGATTGTAGCAGAAATGAGAGGAAGCCTTGGGGAATGAAGTTCCAGGAGTAATTAAAAGTCTGACTCAGTTCCAGGAGTGAAATGAGGAAGGAAGGCTTCTATGTAAAATACACAGCCCTAAAGGCACAAAATGACTTACAGTAATGAAGTGTGAACATGCAACATATAATGAAGAGACATGTTCCCAGACCCCGCCAGATATGTTTGATACTAGATCGCAGGTGATGGGTTCCTTCAGTGAATGCTTTCCATTTTCAACACTGAAAGCAATCTTCTTGTTAGTGGTCTGCTGGGCATGGCAAACCAAAAGGTGAATTTTGCTGAATCAAGCCTCCACAGCAAATGTCAGCGGGTTGCCAATCATACTGCAGCTGTAATGCAATACCATAGAGTGTAAAAAGAATCTGCATCATTACATACCAGCTGCTTGCCACCCTGACTCCATCTCAGGTAATTCCTAGAGGGAAGTTGAATCCATGCCCTATAAATGTTTTCTCTCCTGTTGTCCAGTAAATCTGTTATTTGTACATCATGGGGCGGTGTTCATGGATCTGACCGAGACAGTCGACCTAATTAATCATCCTTTGTTATGTAACAAATTGAACCATCTTGGTTTCTCAGAAAACGTTATGCTTTGATGCACAGATTACTTGATCAACAGGTCACAAATCGTTAAGTTTTGGTTTGGTTGTTTCCTCTGTTGGACTTTGAATTTAGGGTCACAGAGGTCCATAGTGGGCCTCTATTATTTTCTTTGTTTATTGATTCTTACCATCAATTCTCAAGTCTTGCAACTGTTTGTTATGTTGCTCATGATCTAATTATTTATTCACAAGCTAGATCAAATTCTCAGAAGACTTCATTGTTGGAATCTGACTTACAAGATGTCTGTAGTTGGTTTTCTGATAACTGCTTGATTCTTAATGTAAAAAGACACAAACAATGTTGCTTAGAATCCTAATTCCTTGAAAGATAATCTTATTTTATTGATACATGACAACTGAGTTTGTAAAAGAGTTCAAATATCTTGGAGTACTTTTGGACCCAGGCTTATCTTTTCTTTATAGGTAAAGGCATTAATTAAAAGGTTAATCAAAATTGGGCTTATTATATAAATTTAAGAAATATTTTACTGTAGATATTCATAAATCTATTGCAGCTGAGACATTACTACCCCACCTGGACTATGTTGTGAGTTTTTATTTTAGGTTATCAGTTAAAGAGCTTAATATATTGATCGGACTTATAATAATGTGTGTGTTGTTTTGTATTAGATTGTCCTTATCCTCCCAACACTGTTCCATGTATTCAGATTTAGGTTGGTAATCTTTAATTCTAAAATTACATTTTATTTTGTTTCCAAGTTGTTAAAGCCATTTTTCCAAATATTAGGTACCCATTGATGGATTTGATTGGATGTAAGGTCCCCTGTTTGCAATTTTCACTCTTTTAGTGGTATTCTTTTAACAAACTCTATTATTTCAGTCCAAAGTGGTAGCAAGGTCATTCTCAGTAGCTGCCCCTCAATTCTGGAATGCTTTGCCTTAGAATTATGTTCCTCCTCCTCATTTCAACACTTTAAACAACATTTTAAAGCATATTTATACTCTTGGAGGTTTGTCAATGTTTTGTCTAACTGTTTTCTGTATGTTTGATCATATGCATTTGTTTGGTTTTATTGTCTGGTTGGAACTGAAAATGGAGTTGTTCCAGTGTCCTTTCCCAGTTAAAAATAAAAAATAAAATGAAAATGAAATCACAATAATGTAACACTTAACTTACAGCTAAGTCACATATTATTCTGTATTCCTTATCAGGCTAAGCATTAACAGCCATATTGGCTCTGACCAGAGTTTATTTTATCTGATTTTACTTGTTTTACCTTTGGCCTATATTCAGACTGTGTCCAGCAATGGCACAAGTGGAGGCAGGGGCGTAGCTAGAATTTTGTTTTGGGGGTGTTTAAACTGACATTTTAAAAAGGGATAAATAAATGCCGGGGTCTGAGATCGCCAGGCCCCCAGAAGCTCTGGGGGTGTACATGTTCTGTGGTGAGTTTTGGGGGTTTTCTTGAAGAAAAAAACACACTTTTTGTTACATGTTCTCCAACCCTAATTTCATGGGAAACATTTTTTTCACATGGAATCAGGGTTGTGGGAGACTCTGGCTGTCATAACAGTCTAAAGAACCTCCAATGGTTGTGGACAACTGGTTATCTAACAGTGCGATCAACTACCCACATGGTTCTACCTGCAGTGTTAGTAATGCTGCCTGGTAACAAAGCATTGAACCACTATGTACATGGATTATGGTGACATGCCATGCCACCAGCACCAGGTAACCTCCATAAGTCACCCATGTTTTCTGTCATGGTGTCCTAGCTGTCCCTCCATGTTACTAATGTGCAGGCATGTGCCCTTTCTCCTGCCACCCTCCTCCATACTACCATCCCTTGTGCATTCCCTCTTTCCCTCTCCTGCCCTTCTTGAGATCCTTCACTTCCCTCCTCCCCAATGTTGCAAGCACTTCAAACTTATTACCTGCCCCTCTGCAATACTGTGCATTAACTCCTTCCTCCTGACTGGAGCCGTCCCTTGAGTGCCAGGCCTCCTGTTCATTTTGCTCACACACCATCCCTATCCCTCCCTCAATTTGATGTTCCTCCCCGTGGTGTCCTCATATCATTTCCTGAGTTAGACCCTCCTGCCCCAGCTCCACCCTCCATCCTCTCCAACTCTCTACCAGGACACAGTACCTTCTTCTTGGGTTTTTTCAGCCTGTGACAGATTGAACACCCCCAGTCTCCACAATATGTTTATCCAAACTGCCGCCCACATCCATAACAGCCCAGTATCCTTCCCATGACCCCTATAGCCCAGATCACTGGTACCAGCAACATAAGAACTCAGGTATGACTGTTACTGCTTCCAACAATACAGAGAAAGAGATGGAACTAGATAACTGCTGGATGGGCACTATAAAACCAGTGCATTCTGTCATAGAGGGGTCTGATCTCTGACCTCGAGATTGAAGCTCAAGAGGTCCATGGGAATCAGAACCCTGAGGTGGCAAATACACTGGTTATGCATAGAGCTGCTCATCCTGTATTTTTGATAGTGTAGTACCGTCAGAAATATGTGTATTGTGAGTTCTTTGCTTTCAAATGAAACTGATTCATGCAGTCTCTAGAGGATCTAGAATGTTGTTGTACCACTGTAGGTAGAATCACATTCCATGACCTTGGAACTGTAGTAGAACAGCATTTTGAAAGGAATGTAATTCTGTACAGAACAACACTCCACTATACACCATAAGATATTATACAACAGGCACAAAAACACACCAAATCCTGCATTTTGATTAGCTGGCTGGCACCTTTTTAGTGTTGTAAATCCTCCAGTGTATCCACTGGAAAAGGTGCAAGCCAGTCAGCCATAGCATGAACCTCACAAAAATCACTCCAACTGCCATAAACCAAACAGTTGCAAACATAGTATGATGCCGAGCTCAATTCCATAACCGACAGTACCAGCAGTTCCTGCTCTTAACCCTCTAAAAATTCAAACTATATTTTTGAAACAGCTCCTCAGTAGTCGTCATAACAGCCTTACCTGCTGTCCGTCACATTTGAATACCAGCTGCACTCCATCACAAAAATACACCAGTCAACCTTCCGTAGTTCTCAAACGGTAAGCTTTCAAACTTTCACACACCGCACCCTGCCATTTCCAATAAATTTCTGATCGTATAGTGAACCGGAAACATGAGGTCATATACTGCAGCCCTTTAGAGTTCACAGCACGTGAAGTTTGTGAACAAACATAAACAACACTAACTGTAAATCCTGCCTATCACATTTTTAAAAAGAAACATATCTCACTTCTGAGACAGAACACAGTGCGATTAAAAACTGAAGCCTCACGGGATATATCTACCTAGCAACAAAGAACTATTTTTAGTGGAGCAATGAAATGAACAAAAATCATTAAAAAGGAAAACAAAAGTATTTCTAAATATTTTTTCAAACAAAAAATGGGCTCATTAGAGAGCATTATATTTCCAGGGAGTAGTATACTGTAGATTTACCACTTGTGCCTCATGACCAAACCACACCAGCCGTGGTAAATCCACCAGTATACCCACTCCTGAAGGGGTATATTGTTTAAACAGTATATGGAAGACAGTTCAGAGGTCAGAAATGTTGTTGTACTGTTGTTCTGATGTCACATCGATACTATAACAACATTTCTGACATTTGAAATGGCTCTGTCAGAAACCTAGCATGTGCTTGTCCTTGTAACTCAGTCATTCCCCAAGAACAACCGAGGGAGGCATCTCTACATAAAACAAATAAAATAAGTTTTCCTTTTTAAAAACAACATTTTCACTAAACTCCTTTCCTTAGTTAAATGCCACAGACTTGAAACTGTAAGTGAGGCTAGCTACTCTGTATGATGGCAGTTTGTGGTTTTCACATAGAGTAAAAAAAAAACTCATCATCACCCGGTCCCAGGGAAGACGACAGGACAGGGCCAATTAAAACTACCTAGAGAGTAAGGGAGGGTACTGGTGGAGGAATGGAACAAGCCCACTGTATAAAACCAGAACCACCTACTGGGCAAATGACAGAGCAGTACTATCTTATTAGAATGTATACCTGTGAAGTAAAAATAACTAAAAATCATTATAAACATATTTCTACACTTTGTTTTTTACTTTATTGTACAGACGAGCCATTGTAGAATCATCATTTGGTCTCACAACAACAGTTTTCTGACAGTTCCTCTGGTACTTGCACCCCTCCCTGCCAGTGACACTCAGGCACCTTACCTGGCTACATTCCACCTCCAGGCTCTGGTCCAGACACTGAAGACTTCAGATGGGGGGACAACGACCATCCGAGAGGGACTGACATGTAAGTCTTCAGGCAGGAACAGACTGCAGCAGGCCAGGCGGCTGGCTCACTGGATGGATGCTCTCTCTTCCACTCCTCGCTGCTGTCAGCAACAGGCCTGGGCCCTGTGGCTTCTACCTGATCGTGACTCCTGGCTCTGACTACACACACCCATGATAACACAGTAACTGACAGGGTAAAAAGGCTAGAGAGGTGCCTGCCTCAGCTCCACAAAACACATACAGCCACTGATGATGATGGGTGGCAGCCACAGCACAGTCCCACAGATACGACTCCCGTTTCACACACGGTACTTGTATTTGCTGGCTGACTTGCTCATTCTTCATAGATACATAGATACATAGACAGTGTCGGCAGATAAGGGCCATGGCCCACCCAGTCTGCCCATTTGAGCTTATAGTTCAGTTTGTTTTCCTAGAAGTCTGTTTCCTTACCCTGACCTCTAGAATTCCTTCATGTCTATCCCATGCATTCTTAAATCCTGTGATTGTTTCAGCCCTCACCACTTCCTCTGGGGGTGTTCCACTTATCCACCACCCATTCTGTGAAGAAATTCTTTCTCATGTTTCCTCTGAATCGTCCTCCTCCAACTTCATCCCATGCCCTCTAGTCCTGGAACATCTTTTTCGCTTAAAAATAGTGTTTCCTGCACTCTGTTTCTCCCTGTAAGATACTTGTATGTCTCTATCATATCCTCTCTCCCTCCTCTCCTCCAGGGAGACATGTTCAGTTCCTTCAACCTGTCTTCATAGGACTTGTGATGCAATCCATGCACCATCTTGTTGCCCTCCTCTGAACCTTCTCTACCCTGTCTATGTCCTTACGTAGGTATGGTCTCCAGAACTGTACACTGTACTCCAGGTGGGGCCTCACTAGTGTCTTGTATAGTAGAATTATGACCTCCTTTTCCTGCTGGTGATGCCCGCCTATACATCCCAGCATCCTATTTGCTTTACCTGATGCCTTGTCACACTGTTTCCTCACTTGAGGTCATCAGAGATGACAACCCCAAGATCCCTTTCCTGCTTGGTGCATGCTATATCCTCACCCCCAACTGATATATTGTGCCAGGGTTTTTGTGCCCCATATGCATTATCTTGCACTTCTTGCATTGAATTTCAACTGCCAAACCCTTGACCATTCTTCAAGTTTCTGCAGATCCCTTCTCATTCTGTCTACACCCTCTGGTGTGTCTACTCTGTTACAGAGCTTTGTGTCATCAGCGAACAGTGAAATTCTGCCTTCTAGATCCTGCGCAATGTCACTGATGAAGATGTTGAATAGGACCGGTCCAAGCACTGATCCCTGTGGTACCCCACTGGTCACTCTTCCTCTGTGGAGTGACAGCCATTTACCACCACCCTCTGTGTCCTGCCACCCAGCCAGTTACCTACCCACCACACTACTGTCCTGCCCACACCCATATTCCCAGTTTGTGTAATAGTCTTCTATGTGGCACAGTGTCAAAGGCCTTGCTGAAGTCCAGATAGGCCATGTCCACTGCCCTCCCTGATCCACCTCCCTAGTCACCCAGTCAAAAATTCAATGAGATTGGTCTGACATGACTCCCTGGTGAAACCATGCTGCCTTGGGTCCTGTAGTCCATTGACAACCAGATGTTCCACCAATCTCTCCTTCAGAAGTGCTTCCATGATCTTTCCCACTACCGAGGTGAGGCTGACTGGTCTGTAGTTCCCTGCTTCCTCTTTGTTCCTGCTTTTGTATAAGGGACTACATCTGCTGTCCTCCAGTCTTTGGGTACCTCCCTGTTTCCAGTGATTGGCTAAACAGGATAGCCAGAGGTTCAGTCACCACCTCTCTTAGTTCTTTAAGGACCCTGGGGTGCACCCATCTGGCCCCATTGCTTTGTCAACTCTTATTACTTCCAGTTCCTTCAGGACCTTTCTCGTGTAAAGGGACTTGTGTCCATTTCTGCACCATTCTCACCCTTGTACTCCCTTCAGACCCATTACCCCCTCTTCCTCAGTAAAGACTGAGCAGAAATACCTGTTCAATATGTCAGCTTTACTGTTGTCATCCTCCACGTGACTCCCATCCTCCCCTTCAGTCTCACTATCCCTCCCTTTGTCTTTCTTTTTCACTTATGTACCTGTAAAGGTTTTGTCCCTTTAACCACTGATTTTGCAATGTGTTCTTCTGTCTGAGCTTTGGCTTACCTTACTGACTTCCCTGCCTCCTTTGTTTCTCCTGGTACTTCTCCCTATCCCTTCTGCCTGTGTCTTTTGTATTGCCTGAATGCTATCTTTTGGTCTTTCCTTTGCTGCCTCTTTGGAAAACCATAATGGTCTCCTCTTCCTTTTCCTCTTGCTAACCTGCTTAATGCATAATTCTGTTGTTCTTATAATCCCCATTTTAAATACTGCCCACTGTTCCTCAACCCTGATTCCTGTCCCATTCCCTTAATGCCTCTTTCAAGTATTTCCCATTTTCCCAAAGTCTGCCCCTAAAATCCAGGATACGTGTTTTTGTGTGGTTTGGTTCTGCTCTTTCTGTGATTTCAAACCACATGACTGGTGGTCACTGTTACCCAGGTGCTCCCCACTGTTACCCCATCACACTGTCCCTGTTTGTGAGCAGAAGGTCCAGTATTGCCTTCTGCCGAGTTGGTTCCATGACCAGTTGCTTGAGGAAGGCACCCTGAAGGGAGTCCAGGATAAATCTGCTCCTAGTTGATGCTGTTTCTGGGATGCTCCAGTCCACGTCTGGAATATTGAAGTCTCCAACCAGTACTACCTCACCCTTGTCTGCCATCCTTGGATGGCTACATTCAGCTCCCTATCTGTTTCTTCCTCCTGGGCTGGTGGTCTATAGACCACAACTGTGCGGATGGCTGGCCCCATTTTCCTTTCTAGCTAACCCACAGTATCTCTCCCCATTTTGTTCCTCCTGGATCTCTGTGGCCCTTATGTCATTTTCACATACAGTGCCACTCCTCCTCCCTTCCTGCCTGCTCTGTCTCTTCTGAATATGTTGTAGCCAGGTATGGCCATCTCCCAGTCATGGTTATCATTACACCAGGTTTCAGTGATGGCCACAATGTCCAGGTCTGACTGTACCATGACAGCCTGATCTTCCATCTTGCTGTTAAGGCTCCTGGCATTTGCACACATGGCTTTCCATGATTTGACCTGCCTAGTCTGCTTCACTGTTCTACTCCAGCCCCTTCCTTGGTTGTCATTTATCCCTGGTTCTCCTTGCTGTCTGCCCTTCTGCTGAATTTGCCCTTTTCTGCTTATCCACCTTTTTGGACACTAATCTCCATCTTTTGCACACCGGCAAGAGATAGCCACTCCTCTGGTTCACTGGTTCCACTGCTAGCTGTGGGGGTGAGCAAGTGGGTACCCTCCTTGCTGGCCTGCCACCCCCTTTGCTAGTTTAAATGCTTGTCAATGTAGCATTTAAACTTATCATTGAGTACTTGATTCCTCCAGGATGGATGCAGGCCGTCAGGCTTGAATAAACCTCCATCCTCCAGGTGGGTCCCAGTCACCAATGAATCCAAACCCTTCCTCACAGCACCAGTTCTTCAACCATGAGTTAAAGTTCCTGGTGCATGCACCCTATGCTCTCCCTTGCCTCTCACAGGTAGTACTTCTGAAAGTGACAGAAGTAGCTACTTGCTTGAGACCCTCCCCAGTTTCCTAAACTCTTCCTGAACTTCCTTTGGCTCCCCATTTGCCAAGTCATTAGTACCTAGGTGGATAATGACATCCAGCTCACCCTCCGTCTTGCCTTCCAGTGATCCCCAGTATCTTCCTTCCATCCCTCCATGCCGTGGCACCTGGTAGGCACCTCACCTCCTGTCCTCTCCCTCCTGTGTTCCTAGCTGGATCCCTCTTACGATGGAGTCCCCACCAGGATTCGCCTCATCCTCTGGGGTCCACTGCTTTCCCCACTGAGGTCACCTCCTTGGCTAACCTCCACATCCTTTCCTTCCACTTCTCTGGGTACCTCTATTTGGTTGTCCTCATTTGCCAGTGTGGCATTGAGTTCTTGAGAGGAATAGGATCTGGGATGTGCCTCTGCCTGACTGCTCTAGCCCTCCCTGAGCCCACTGTCATCCAAGTGCTCCTCGTCTCGGCATCCTTTGAGGCAGCTGCATTGACTGGGAGGTCCCTGGATAGGGTGATGGTACTCCTGACCCAGTTTCTTCCGACTCTGAGTCTGGTTACCTCATCCTGCAGTCCAGAGAGATGCATGCAGATAGGGCAGCACCTCAGTGTCCAGAAGGTCTGCCTGAATATGGCTGCACCACAGCCACTGCATTGCACCACCCCCACATTATACTGCAATTCCACAACTTGTCTGCTACTGAAACTCTCTTAGTTCTCTTTATTAATTTACAGTACTAAAAATCCTGTAACTGATCCTCAGATATTTTTTTTTTAAGGAAAAGAAACCAATAAATAAATAAATGAGTCGAAACACTTGTCATGCTGAGGGTGGCTTCTTCTCTTTAGGCCCTCCTACTTCACACCTCTTACTATACCCTGTGTTTAGCTCCTGTCAATCAGATTTATCAGGGCATATAATTAAGAGTTGGGGAAGGGAGGGACAGCACAGAATTACACCACCACTATGTTTTAAATTTTCAACAGCCCAAAAACAATTATAAGTAAAGACAACAAAGAAAGAAAGTATAGTGTCACTACAAGCCCACAATCTAAGTTTAAAAGAAAATACCAATTACCAGTTACTCTAAAAGCACTGAATTGAATATGTTTCCTTCCTTCTCCTTCTGGCTTCTTCTGAGGAAAATCAACCTCTGTTTGCTACTTTAACTCTGACTAAGCCCCACCTCCAGTTATCACGTAGCTGAGGTCAGAGGCCAGACAATTAACACCTTCACCCAGCTACAGGACAGTCAGACAAGCCAAAATAAAATTTGCTGGCTGATTCTCTGTATCTGAGGAAATAGCCAGCTGATTGAGTGCGTAAGCCGCCAAATACAGCTGTGCAGCTAATTGGCTGTCTGTTGAGAGGCGGAAGTGAGGAGGAGGACCGAGAGTCATGCACCAAGAGAGAGCCAGCCCCCATAGACTAAGTTCCTACTTGACTTGTACCTTGGTTTCTGACACTGATAGCACAGCAGAAGCAGAGCAGCTGAGCGCAAATTTTAAGGGACGGACGCTCTGAACAGTAAATTTTTATTACAGTATTTGAGGTAATTTGGGGTGTTTGAACACCCAAACACCCCCCTATGCCCCTGAGTGGAGGCGCAGCACAACTGAGGTGCACCATAGCAAGACAGGGAGATATTCAAAGGAGATGTGCCATGGTGCATCACCTTGAATATAACACATAATGCACAGAGCACGTATACAATGCATCAGCGCATTCCCCAGACAGGTAGGACTGGGAATGCTCCAGCACAACTGTAGTTGTGCTGGGTCAATCAAGATATTCAGACCTGGACATGCAAATGGGGCCATAATGTATGCAAGGTGCAAATGGGACCATTTGCATATCATTATGACCCCATTTGCATGCATTGAGCAGGGCAGGCTGGGAAATGCACTCCGCCTGCACAGAATGTGGTGCCCGAGAATGACATGCTGAACCCTCCTCCCCAGAGCAGCCAGCACCGGACCATAATGGTGCAGTCCCTGGTAGTCTAGTGGCATCCCCCTTCCCGTACCTCCAATCATTGTGATGAGATGTGAAATAACTTCCTGGTGGTCCAGTGGTACTCCCTCCCATCCCATCCCTCTAATCACTGTGAAATGACATTTACAGCCCTGGTACTCTTGTGGTACCCCCCACTCCTCCGGTGCCCAGGAGCACCAGTGACCCATCCCATGGTATCACTGGGTGGTCTAGTGGCCCCACACCCACACGGCCCCTGCCCACCCAGCACCCACCTGTCATCGGCAGACAGCTGCAGCCCACCACATACTGCCCGGCCGCGCCCATCAAATGATAGCTTACAGTATGACTTGTAAGCCCATTGGTCCACACTGTGGACCAATGGTTCTGCAGTGCATACTGTACATGTCACTCAAATATGTGAATGAATGGACTCATCATCTAAGTGCGCTGCTAAGTTCTAGATGACCGTTAAGGATATAGAAGGTCACAGATCAGCTAATTCCATCCTGGCCAAAATCTCTTCTGGTGGCTCCTCAATTACTGACAAACAGACAATCTTAGATCTCTTTAATAATCACTTTGTCACGCTGGGCTGCTTTTGATTCCTCACCTGCCTACAACCTCCGTTCTCAACTTTGCAGACAGGATATTGTCAGACCAACTGCCATTACCTCTGTCCCTGATACAGCCTTCTCCTTTAGCCCTGTATCTCTGAAACATGTGGACGATCTACTTCTAGCCCTAGACACTAGAAAAGTGTGGGGTGCTGACCTTATCGACCCATATTTTCTGAAACTCACCTCCCATATATTGTCAGTACCCATCAGCCATCTCTTTTATCTATCTCTTGCCCAGGAGACCTCCCCTCTATTTGGAAAACTGCCCATGGTATTCCTCTTATTTAAATCTGGTGACCTGGTGACCTAAACAATTTACAGACCAATATTTCTACTTCCTATCCTCTCTAAACTTCTCAAGAAGTAGTTAACGTGCAGCTTAGGAAGTTCTTGGACTCCACCAACCTGCTTAATCCTGCCCAGTCAGGATTCATAGCTTCCATAGTACAATATCTGCACTCGCAAAGGTCACCAGTGACTGGCAGAATTCTTTGGATGCAAAGAAATATGTATGTGCCTTGTTTCTTGATCTAAGCAAGGCATTCAATACAGTGGACAACGTCCTGCTGTAGGACACTCTTCGAGCATTTGTCTAGACTCTGAAATGGTTCAATTATTACCTCACTGGGAGATTCCAACAAGTTAAAGCTCAAGGGATCTTTCTCCCTTAAAATTGCTCCAAAGGGTCCATTCAGGACCACTTCTCTTTACTTTATATATTAATAACATTGATTCAGGAATCAAATCAGCCAACATTCACCTCTTTGCTGATGACATGTTTATATATATTGCCAGGCCTACTCCACAGCAAGCCTGTATGGACTTACAATTGGACTTTAATCAGCTACAGTTAAACTTATTGAACCAAAAAATCTTTCTTTTCCAACTCTGTTTATCTCCCTCTCATGCTGGACTCTCTCCAGCTAAGCCTCTGGGCAGTTCCCAGCTGTTCCCGTCCACCTGAAACACTGGCATATCTCTCCTGGAAGTGGGGGACCTCTGCAAGCCATCTCTGACCCTCCAGATTGAGTCTCCCAAAGGCAAGGACTGCACTCCACCCTGGTGCTCCATCTTATAGTGTCTTGCCCAGAGCACCCGTGAAGGATCCCAGGAGGGCTGCATTAGCCTGGTGCGGATGCGATGCTGAGGCACCATGCAGCCCATCGTCTCCAACCAGTGAGCGGGGTTCTGTTGGTATGCCCTCTCCCACCCTCCCTCAAAGCCTGGGCATGTACGACGTCTCGATTCAGTTGGCCGTGGGTTTCATGACTCCACTACTGAGCCCTAGAGCATAGTAGTTCCTCTGGCTTCTGCCTGAGGTCACTGCAGTGCCGGGCTGTCCCTGAATCCTACCCCAAGAGAGGAGCTGTCCTCTGGATGCTCAATCTCTCCCCACTGACCCCAATGGCCGGCTCATTCCTAAACCGGGTCACCGGCTTGGCGAGGTATGACGTCCAGCACCTCAACCCTCAGTGCCACTGGGCTAGGTGCCAAAACTACTTTTAAATAGAAAAAACCACGAAGGCCATATATTTCTCACCTTCCACCCTAGGTCAAAATCCTTCTCTGCATAGCTTAACTCCTCACATTCTATCACTTCTGTGTGAACCTATCAAATATGTGACTAAATTTAAATATCTGGGGTTTGGATAGAACACAAGCTCTCATTTTCTGACAACAGGAGGAACTTGTAAAGAAGCTGAGGCAGAGACACATTTTCTGACAATATTGGAGAACTTTGCAAAGAAGGCAATGCAAGGCACTGTTCAACAATCAGAATAAATACAAACAACATAATAATAAACATTTACATACAAAATCCAAACAGTTAAAACAAATTTACTACCAACAGCAACTAAATTCGGAGTAACTAAAAACTAAATTAAACAACGATTTCTAAAAGACAGGTAGGGACTATAAAACAACAGTCTGGAAAGGCCTGAGTATACAAGAAGGCCTTGAGGCGAACCTTAAATACCTCCACAGAAGGGGCTCCCTCATGGCTAAAGGAACCGAATTCCACAGGATGGGGGCAGCGACATTAAATGCTCTGTCGCCAGCAGTTTTAACCTCGTCCTGGGACTCGCAAGGAGGCACCTAGAGGAGGAGCAGAAGGAGTGGACAGAGACAGCAGGTGTAAGAAGGTCTTTCAGGTAGCCAGGGCCCAGGCCATGTTGGGCCCTTAAGGTGAACAAACCCACCTAAAGAGGGCCTCCACCCAACCGTCAGCCAGTGCAGTTGATGCAGCACCGCTGCAGTTGGTGCAGGGTACCCCAGAGACCCCAAGATAGAGTGCATCACAGCAGTCAAGCCTGGACATTACAAAGGCATGCACAAAGGTGGGGAGGTCCAGTGCGGAACTACAGGCTTTATCCTGGAGATATTCCTCAGATGATGAAAACTGTTACGACAATGGATGCCACCTGAAACTCAAGTGTCAATGTGCTGATAAGAATAATGTCCAGATCATGCAACCTAGAGGAGGTCTTCAATGGTACAGAGCAAAGACAAAGCCCTGTCTCTGCACCAGAGGCCAACCTATCATGTCCTCTGTTCGACTCCACCACTAGTACCTCTGTCTTACTGGGGTTCAGTCGCAACCAGCTGGAGGCCATCCAGTCATTGATCTCTGCAAGGCAGCTGTTAAGCACTTCCACTGTGCAAGATGTTCGGGGCAAAGGAAAGATACAGCTGGGTATCATCAGCATAGCAGTGAAACCCAGACTGTACTTCCTAATGTGCTCTCCCAGGGCAGCATATACATGGCAAATAACATCTGCAACAAGACCGAACCCTGGGGAACTCCGCATGACAGGAGGCCAGGGAGGAGAAATTCCCATCACTACCCTCTGCCTCCTGTTAGATAGAATAGAATCAAACCAGCAGATGACAGTGCTAGCGAGTCCATGAGAAGTCCCTTAGGTGGTCAAATAACACTCGATGGTCCACCGTGTCAAATGCTGAAGAGAGATCAAGAGAACAAGAATTGTCCCCTCCACTCGATCTCTAGCCCTAAGGAGGTCATTATGCACCTGAACTAGCACAGTTTCTGTGCTATGCCCTCACACAAACCCATACTGGGTGGCTTATACAAATCATGGACCATGAAATGCTCCTCAAGCTGAAGCGCTGCCACCTTCTCCACAATCTTACCCAAAAATGGGAGATTGGAGATAGGATGGTAATTTGCCTTGACGTCCAGGGTCCAATGATGTTTTTTCAGAAGGGGTCTCACCACGACTCTTCAAGACACTGGGGAAGACCCTCCAACAAGGAGCACTGACAATCAAGGCAAACACCAGGCCAACGGAGTCAACACATCTCATTAAGAAATGAGTTGGCACTGGGTCCAGTTCACAAAGGTGTGCCAAGCTTGGAAGCAATCTCACTGACCTCAACCATCTCCACCAGTCTAAACTCAAGAAGCTGAGGAAGAGATGGGCCTGTTCTTCCGATTAAGCATCTCTTAACTTACAAAGCCAAAAAGGCTGAACCAAACCACTTTTCTATCTTTACTGGACTATGCCGACTTCTTTATGGCCAAGGCCCTGCCTCCTCACCTCTAAACTAGATTCGCTTTATCACAGAGCTTTGAGATTTGTCTCTGGACTACCTTACCTTACCCAACACTGTTCCTATTTTCCACAGTAGGTTGGACATCCTTCAAGTTCAGAAGGCAAAGGAATGCCGCCTACTGGACTTTTAGAGCCATCACCCATAGCTTCCCTATATCTCTGACTGTTTGCCCCATGCGCTATAGGCAATTACTCTTTGCACAGCCTCCTTCATCTCCTATCTATTCCTAAAGTTATTTCATATTTTGGAAAAGCGTCTACAAGCTATGTACTTCCTCACCTGTGAAACAAACTGCAAAAACTCTGAAGTTGACTGCCCTGACAACATTCTTCTCCTCTCACAATTCTTCATTGAATCCGTAACTGCGCCCCGGTGGTCGGTAAAATAAGTTCGGACGCCCATCTCCATGCCTTGTGACTCCTTGCTTTATCACCCCTTCTCCCTTCATCTCCTAACACCCACTCTACCCTTCCACTGAACCATTCATGTACTGTATATACTGTATAATATTATACTGACTTTATTTTTATCGCTTTCTTTTCTTTGAGCCATTATTCCTGTTTTGCCTTCTATAGCCCTTGCCTAACATCCACTATGTTTTGTGTCTTCTTCTATATTGTATTCCATGATTGTACATCTACCTTATATAATGTATTATTTTGTTTTACTTTATGTGTATTTGTCCTGGTCCACCTTGCAAATGAACTCGTTCAATGGTGCTTCGCTTGGTAAAATAAAGATTGACTGATTGATTGATTGATTGATTGATTGATGGATTGATGGCTGTCACCGTTACTCACTGAAATCATCAACTAGGCTGTAAAAATAAAAACTCTATTTTTATTTAAAACATAAATAAAATAAAGTTACTTCTTCTCATGATCCCTTCTTACATACTGAAACAAATTAAACAAATCATACACTACTCACAGTTTTAGTTTCTGATGTTGCTTTAGTGACCATGAAAAAATCACCACCTCAATGCTTACCAACTTATTAGAAATTTCTTGCTAACACCTTGCCACAGGTACAGTATAACTCGGGGCCCTGGTGATATAGGGTCTTCTGTGTGCTTGTTCAGGGTGAACATTCTGCTAGCAGAATTGAGCAGAACTGTGAATTTTGCAATCCATGCCATCTATACATTCCAGGTGAATGCCACATATGGAATTTGAGAGATATTTTCTCTGTAGTGTAAGAATACCTTTTAGAATTACAATAAAATATATTTTAACCTAAAACCTTTGATTTACTTGCTGTTAATTTTGACCACATTTAAAGACACTCCATGGTGTGCTTTTTAGAATTAACAGCAATTTCTGAGTGGTCTAAGGAACTCAGTGATCTCTGAGAACCCAAGGCATGCTCATATCACAGCACACACCCTGTCATGCCTTATTTATTCAATATAGAACTGGATAAGGCATTGCTGAATAACATCCACAATATAATCAACACACACAAGTACACTGTTTATCAGCAGGGTAGATGTAGCTTAGGAAAAGTGTTTAAAACATTAAATAACTATTTCATGTTAGCAGTCATTCAGGAAGTCTTGAATAGATCTAGAAGCAAATGGTTTGATATTTTTTGGATCAACATAGATGTTACAAAGAAAACAATGTCTGAGCTTTCAGACCAACCAAGTCATTCCTCGAGACTTAGAGTATTCAGAGAGTCACATTCTATTAACACCCAGATCATACATAAAAACCTTGAAAAGATTCTCAGTATTAGCAAACTAATGGGATGCTATTCCTTCTATTTAAATTTGTGATTTTTTAGATAGGTGCTTTAAACCAATAAGAATGTTTTCTGTTTTTTTTATGTATGATCTGGTGTTAATAGAATGTGACTTCCAATTACTGTCATAAGTCTCCAAGGAAGGACTTGGTTGGTTTGAAAGCTTATACAACATTGCTTTCTTTTGTAACATCTATGTTGGTCCAGTAGAATGTATCATACCATTTGCTTCTGGATCTGTTCTTACAAGAACCAAAACGGCAATTAATCTATTTCTGTATGTCAGGAAATCTGGAGTATGGACAGCACTGGGTGTAATTTATCAGAGAGGTACAAGCCAATCAGGTGGCACTGCTGATCATGCCAGAATTAGTGGGTAAGTATTTAGAGGGTTTCAGAAAATCCCAGGATCTGGATGATATCCAATCAATGGTAGTAGTGGAGTTAAAATGGGGTTTGGCTGGCCCATCACTGATATCTTTCAGGACTTCCAGAGACATTGGCAGTGCCAAAAATAGATAATGACCCTTAATCGAGATAGAGGCAAGATCGGACTCAAGTAACTACAAACCTGTGAGTTGGACCTTAGGGATCAGCAAAGTTTTGGAGTCCATTATAAAATATGGAGGTTCAGATCTCCAGCTTTCCTTCCTTCTCCTATCAGTAGGGTTCTCTTACATCTGTATGCTCTTTGCAGATGACACAAAGATCTGTAACAGAGTTGATACCGGGGTAGAAAGGATGAAGGGACTTGGCAAGGTTTGAGGAATGGTCAGACATATGGCAACTTAGATTCAATGCAAAGAAGTGCAAGTAACCTGGGAAATAAATATCCAGGAGAAGAGTACACAATAGCCGGGAGGTACTAGCAACAACAATAATGGAAAGGGATCTGGGTCAGTAATATCCGATGACCTAAATGGGTAAGCAATATGAGAAGTCAGTAAGGAGAGCCAGGGGATACTGGGATGCATAGGGAGGGCATCACAAGTAGAAAAGGGAAGTGGTTATCACTTGTACAAGACAGTTGGTGAGACCCCATCTGGAGTACTGTGTGCAGTTTTGGAGACCTCATCTACACAAGGACATAGACAGGATGGAAGCAGTCCAGAGGAGGTAACTAAAATGATGCAGGGTCTACATCAGAAACCATATGAAGAGAGACTGAGACAGCTTAATATGTATACCCTTAATAAAAGGAGGGACGGGGGACATGATAGAAACTTTTAAGTACCTCAAGGGAATCAACAAAGTCAGGAGAGTAGCATCTTTCAAGAAAAGAGATGTGTAGCAAGAACAAGGGGAACAATTTAAGTTAGAGGATGGCTCAGGGTAATGTGAGAAATTATTTTTCATGGAGTAGTGGTGGACACATGGAACTGCCTTCCTGGAGAGAGGCGGGTCTAAAACAGTGGGAAATTCAAACATGCATGGGAAAGAGCAAGGCAATTATAGTGGGGGGTTGCAGGAAGTAGGCTGTTGGTTAACTAGAATCTGCAGCTTATCCAAGAGGTAGGAAAATGGGCAGACTGGGTGGGCCAAGTGGTCCTTATCTGCCTTCAAAGTCTATGTTTCTATGGAAGAGAATGTATTGTTCCTTTACCCACAATATGGTTTCTTCACAAAAGTATATCCTATTCAACCAACTCATTGGCTTTTTCAATGAGGTAACTAGGAAGATGGGTAGGGGCCATATAATGGATGTAGTCTATCTGAACATTTGCAAGTCCTTCAAAACTGAAACATGGAAAATAATATAGTGAAAGGTAAGAAACTAGAAACATAGAAACTGACAGCAGATAAGGACCACTCAGTCCACCTATTCTGCCCTTTTCCCTACCTACTACTGCAATACCTCAGACCCTAATGATCTCCAGCTTTCCTTCCCTTTCCTATCACTAGGGTTCTCTTACATCTGTTGCATGCATTCTGAATTTTCCCACTGTTTTTTCCCCTCACTCACCACCGCTGGGAGTCTGTTACATACACCCACCACCCTTTCCTAAAAATACTTTCTCATGTTACCCTGAGTCTATCCCCTCCTGCCTCATATCATGACCCTTGTTCTTGAACATCTTTTTCTGAAAGATGCTACCCTCTTGTACCTTATTTATGCCCCTGTGATATTTGAAAGTCTCTATCATATCCCACCTCTCTTCCAGGGTATACATATTGAGGTCCCTAGTCTCGCCTTTATATGACTTCTGTTCCAGGCCCTGCACCATTTTGTTGCCCTTCTCTGAACCACCTCAACTCTGTCTATGTTTTTCCAGAGATGCAACCTCAGATGAGGTCTCACCAATGATTTGTACAGTGGTATCATCACCTCCTTTTTCTGCTGTTGATCCCTCTCCCGTGCACCCTATCATACCACTGCGCTTTCCCCACAGCCTTTTCAAGTTGTTTGGTCACCTTTGGGTCATCAGATTGATTATCCCAATGCCCCTTTCCTGGTTGGTGGTCACAGTACCTCCCCCATTATGTACTCCTCCTGATTTCTATGACCCAAATGCATGAGTTTGCACTTCTTGCATTGAATCTTAGCTACACTCTTGACCACACTTCAAACTTTTTAGGTCCCTCCTCATTCTTTCACCCCTCCCAAGTGTCAACCCTGTTGTAGATTTTAATGACATCTGCAAAGAGGCATATCTTCCTTTCTAGCCCTCTGCAATGTCGCTTATATAGACAATAAAGAGGACTGGCCCCAGAACAGATCCTTGTGGCACCCTGCTGCTCACCCTTCTCTCCTCAGAATGAACTCCATTTACCACCACCCTCTGTGTTCTATCCCTTATTCAGTGTCTGACTCAGTTAACTATCTTGGGACCCACCCCAGGTTTGCACAACTTGTTTATAAGCCCTTTAGGAATTCATTGAAGGCTTTGCTGAACTCCAGGTAGGCTACATCCACTGCTCCTCCCTGATCTAATTCCTTGGTCACCCAGTCGAAGAAATCTATCAGATTTGTTTGAAAAGACATTCTCACTGTGAATCCATGCTGCCTCAGATCCTGTGATGCACTATATTCAAGATATGCCAAAATATTGGTGGAAGCAGAGAACAGTTGTAGGAGTCATCATTTAGAGTGTGGAAGGATGTTCTGACTGGAGAACACTAGGGACTGAGGTCTGTTCCATTGTTCTTTGACATATTTATTAATGGTTGGAAGAAGGGGTCAACAGCAAGCTGTTGAAAAATTCTGGCAACACTAAATTGGCAAGAAGAGTGAACACAAGGGTTGATGTGTCTTACTTGAGGGGCTGCACATATTAGTTACATGGGCTAAGAAATGTAAGTTATGTTTTTTAATGGGAAAGTGCAGGTACTACACCTATCGGAAGGAGAATTCAGGTGACACATACCCTTCATGGTGCAACAAGTGCACAGCAAAACTGAGGAATAATTTCTAGGGATGATTGTAGACAGAAAGTAGGCAATGTACTGCCACAGCCAAAAGCACAAATGGAATGTTTGAGTGTATGTGAGAGGGTATGGGGCAAATCCAATGTGGCATTCTTTCCTGTACAAAGCCTCCTTTTGTTAGACCCCACCTGGAGTACTGCATCCGGGTCTGGACTCTACAGAATAGAACGGGCATAGAAGATATCAATAGTGTCTAGAAGAAAGCCGCGAGCTGATTACAGGATGGGAGAGGCAAGAGATATGGATGAGAGTATGGACATGCTTGCATAATATGCTGTCTAGAGAAGAGAAGACTGAGATGTGATGTGGTCACGGTGTTCAAAATACTAGTAGAAACACACAATGTGGAAACTAATAGTCAAAATTAACCAGCCTAGGAGTGGGTCCCAGGTGGTAGCCTAGTAAAACATTGGCTGGACAACAGGACACAGAAGGTAATTGTAAATGAGTCCACTCTGAAGAAAGGGGTTACTAGTGGGATACACTTGAGGTTCAGTATTGGGTCCAGTCCTTTTAATGTCTTCATCAGTGACATTGCAGAGGGACTGGAAGGAAAAGTATGCCTTTTGCAGATGACACAAAGATCTGCAACAGGGTTGATACACAAGGAGGCGTGGAAAGGATGAAAAGGGACTTGGCAAGGTTGGAGGAATGGTCAGAAGTATGGCAGCTAGGATTCAATGCAAAGAAGTGCAAAATAATGCACCTGGGAAACAAGAACCCAGGGAAGAATAACAGTGGGTGGGGAGGTAGTAAAACAACAAAAAAGGAAAGAGACCTGGGTAATCATATCAGATGACCTTAAGGTTAGCAAGCATGGAGAAGGCAGTAGGGAGGGCTGGGGGTATACTGGGATGTATAGGAGAGGCATCATCAGCAGAAAACAGGAAGTTGTTATCCCTCTGCAGACAGTTGGTGAGACCCCATCTGGAGTACTGTGTCAGTTCTGGAGACCCCATCTCCATAGGACATAGACAGGATAGAGGCAGTCCAGAGGAGGGCAACTAAAATGGTGCAGGGTCTGCAAGAGAAGCCGTATGAGGAGAGACTAAAGGAGCTTAATATGTATACCCTTGAGGAAAGAAGGGAGAGGGGGGACATGATAGAAACTTTTATGTACCTCAATGGAATCAACAAAGTCCAAAAGGGTAGCATCTTTCAGAAAAGAGACTTGCAAGAACAAGGGACACAATTTAAAAGATAGAAGGAGGCGGTTCAGGGGCAATGTGAGAGAAAGTATTATTTCACAGAGAGGGTAGTGGATGCATGGAACGGCCTTCCTGAGGAGGTGTGGGGTCTAAAACTGTGGAGAATTCAAGAATGCATGGGACAGACATAAGGCAATTCTTGTGGGGGTAGGAAGAAATAGGCAGTTGGTTAACTAGGATCTTCATGCCTATCCTGCAGGTAGGAAATGGGCAGACTAGATGGGCCTAGTCCTTATCTGCCGCCAAAGTCTATGTTTCTATGTTTCTACACAAGTCATTTGAGCAAATGTGTGAAAGTAGACCTAGGGATAGATATTCAAATGAGGAATGACAGCTGGATAAGGGTAAATATTAGAAATAATTACTTTAAATGAATGATGGTTAAACCTCTCCACTCCAAAATGCTTTAAGAAGTCCAAAGTTTGATGGATTAACCTTACAGCAAAATGGCCACCACATAGTGATTGAGTTTGCAAGTGGCATAGCCGCTCAGAGATGTTGTTGAAGCCAATATTTTCAGGATTTCAGAGCATGATTGGACAGATTGTTGAGGAGCAGCACTAAGGATTAAACTGCATAAGCTGGGGCAGTGTTCTGGCTGATAAGCTTGGATGTGCATCAGTACTGAAATGTCATAACCACTGCCTTGTGGCTGGAGGGGTTAACACTGCACAATTCTATGTTACTACTGCATGAGGAGACATTTGAAAAGCATGATTAATGGGCATGGACTTCGGGAATGGAAAAAGTGTGTCTTAGTTTTGGCACTTATGTTCATACAAACATACAAGCATACGAAAAGAGCCAGCAGAAGAAGACCACCTGATCCTATTGCATCTGCTCATAAATGATGCAGGGTTTGGCCTTACACTTGTGCCACTGACCCTGCCCCACCAACCACCTACCTCCCTCGTCCCCTTCCCTTGGTCCCATGGGTCTCTTTAGTGTTTATCCCAGGCCCTCTTGAATGCTCCCACCATCCTTGCTGATACTACTTCCTCTAGCAGCATATTCCAGGTATAGAAATATTTCCTTATATCCCTTCTAAATCTCCCCCACCCCATCAATTTTAGGCTGTGCCCCTAGTGGTGTTGTTTGCACTTATTTTAAAGATACCCTCCTTTTCACTATGTTAATTCCTTCAAGTACTTTAGGTCTCTAACATATCCCCCTCTGCCTCCTCTCTCTCCAGAGAGTACATCCCCATGGCTCCCTCGCCTCCTCATAGTATCTATCCTGTAGCCCTCTGTTTTATTTTTATTTATTATTGTGTTGAATTACAACCTTTGAGCTACAAGCTCATTTACAAAGGTCCATGTCAATGATAGAGCAAAGCAGGAAAGCACAAGGATACAGAGCATAGAACAGAAACATGGGAGATTATTTATTTATTTATTTGAAAAGTTTCACCAGGAAAGGCATACTGAGCTACAAAATGAAAAAAAAAACAGAGCATATACAATTGGCATATATACAGATATGGTACAGTCAAGGCAATACAAAATATACAACATATTAAAGTACAAAGGAAGGTAGAGGCAGTAGGAAGGAGGGTAAGGGAGGCAATAAGCTGCCAGAAAGTGGCCTGTTAGGATAGGGCAATTGAGGGAGAGGAGCAACAACCAGGGGTGAAAGGACAGAGGTGGGAGGGGCTGAGTGACAGCAGGGAGATATTTATTTATTTAAGAGTTTTACCAGGAAAGCACACTGAGTAGAGTATAGCCTAGAGGTTAGAGGAACAAGGTGTGAAATGAGCTTGATACATCCAGCAGACCAGACCTGAGTTTGATTCACAACCTCCACTTGCATACTATGTGACTCTGAGCAAGTCACTTAACTGCCCAGTGCTCCCAGGTTGCCCCTGAAAACAGGCAGTTGTGCCCTTGTGGGCCTTACTCCGTCACCCAAGACTAAAATAAAAAAAAAGATCCCAGGTGCATCCTGGGGTGAAGGGGAGATGGAGTACAGTACAATACACTAAATACAATACACAAAAGTACAATGCCGTATACAATATACTAAATACAATTCAGTTAAACAGTGGTAGGTGGACAATAATAATAAACAAATGAGCTAGCACCGCCTAAGCAGATATAGAAAAAGAAAGGAATAGAGATTTAGGTGCAGTACATGCAGCAAGGTGCATAAGAGCAATGCAGGAGTACACTACAATACAAATGAGCAATTACAGTACTGAGCTATAACTACAGTAGAGAAGGAGGAGAGGAGGACTAGGAGCAGCTTTTAGTTATATGCATGTGCAAGTGGAGGAGAAGTGATCAGTGAGGCGAGCACAGAGATACTGAGTGAAGGGGGCATGCCGATATATTTGTAAAAAGCGAAATTAGCGTGGGCAGTGAAAAATGCAGAGATAGAACATGAGAGATAAAAACAGGAGGGGAGACATGGGGGAGGAAATCATAGAAAGTGCCCAAGTTGACTGGTGTTGGTGGAATGCAGTAAAAGGGTAGGGGCTGGTGGGTGGTGGTAGAGGGAGAGGTAGAAGTTAAACTAGTTGTGGGGTTAGGAAGGAGGAAGTGAGGGTATTAGGAGCAAAGGAGGAGAAAATGCAGGGTGGGGGTTAGTCTGAACAGTCGCATTTCCTTGGTATAAAGGTGCATATTTGAGATCTTTTTAATTGGTCAGGTTTGGGGTAATTTAGGATGCTAGTCAGGGAGCTCATTGAGCCATAGTGGAGCTCTTATAGGGAGAAAGGTCTTTGGGCAAGTGCAGTGCAATGAAATGGGGCGTGCAAGTGATTCCTTGCCTTACCTCTGGTTGGTGACAATTGTCTGCGGCTTGAGTGTCCTCTGGAAGGATTTGGGTCAGCCTAGTAGGTTTTTTTTTCCAGGAGGCATGTTGGGTACTGAATTCTCCTTTGTAGGTTTAGCCACTAAGTTTGGGCGTAGAGATCACAGGTATGTGTTAGGACATCTGTGCTAACTCCAGCCTACAGCCTTGTTTAGCACCGTTCTTACTCATCTCAGTGCAGTACTTGTGGCTGTGCTGTACACTAAAGGCCATAGTCAGCAATGGAAAGAATAGAGCTATTATTAATTGCTGAAGTGAGGGTCTCATTTGTCAAGTAGGAGTCGTGTCTGTAGCGTAGGCCTATTTTTATGTTGACCATTTTACAATGTGGTCGATATACTGTGTAAGAGACTTAAGCTGTCAAGGGTAACACCCAGATATTTAAAGGTGTTGACTTGTTCCAGTGGTTCAATCCTGCTGTTTAGGGTTGTGAGAACACTATTTTTTCCTTACTCTTCTGGTTGGAGAACACCATAGTTTTTGTTTTATTATAATTTAGTAGGAGTTTATTTTGGGTGAACCACTCCTCAACCCTGGAGAAACTCTCTTGTAAATAGTTTGCAAGAAAATTTAGATGGGGGCTACTTGCAAAAATAACAGCATCATCCGCTTAGAAGAAAAGCTTGGCCAGCAGAACTCAGGGAGGGAGTTAAGGAAAGATTAACCAGTAGTTGTCCAAGGAAGGATCCCTGGGGACCCTAGAGACACCTTCCTGACATCTGAGAGTGTATTTTGTATTTTACCTGCTGAGTTCTCTGATCTAGGTAGCTCTGGAACCATGAGGCTGCATTACTGAATATTGCAAGCATGAGCAATTTATTTATGGTGATACTGTGGTTGACCGTATCAAAGACCTTTGTGAGGTCAATAGATATTGACCCCACCAGGTTCTTCAAATCCAATGCCTCAAGGATATAGTCAGTGAATTCTAACAGGGCAGTTGTGCTGTGAGCTTTGTGAAATCTATGCTGTTGTGGGCACTGGATATTATATTTTTTAGATAGTCAACCAGCTGATCTGACACTATCAGTTCTAGGGCCTTTGATGGGAGGGAAGGATGGAGATTGGCTGGTAGTTTGAGTGCAGTGCATGGTCACTACTTTTATGGACTGGGGTAACTACAACTGATTTCCATTTTGTAGGAATTGTGCAAGTTTAAAGGAGAGGCTGAAAATTTCAGTAACTGGTTGGATTATTTCATCTGCTGTAAGAGCAATTATTTTAAGATTGAGGTTGTCATAACAGTGCTGTGTTTTAACGAAAATTCTCTGGATATATTTTTTCGATTTGAGGGCTGAGATTCTTTGAAGCAGAAACAGAGGATTGTAGGGCAGACGCTCATGGGTGGCCTGTTTATTGTCTATGCTGTCTGTTTTGAAGTTGAAATATTCTGGAGGAGTACTGAGCAAAGGTCAGAAAATGTTGTGTTAAAAGTGTCAGCAATGGTTTTGGATCCTGAGAATTATCACCATTAACCAGGAACATTGAGGGGAGGCCTTGCTGACTTTCCCTGTGAGGTCTTTGAGGTTACTCCAGAAGTTTTTCCCATCCCCAGGTTTTAAGACAATCTTTGTAGTGGTGTACTTTTGCAAGCTTGGGAACAACTATTTCCAGCTGCCCTGTATTTCTGCCAGTCAGCAGCTTACCGGTTGCCTTTACTTTATACCACAGGTGGTCCCTATCTCCCATTAGTTGAAGGAGGGATTGTGTGATACATACATTTTTAGTTTTTTTTAACTGGGGTAAAGATGTCACATGCTGCATTGTACGTGTTAATGAAGTGCTCCAGTGCCTGGTCATTGTGCAAGGTGTCAAGATGGATCCAGTCCAAGATGCTGGAGGTAGGTTTGAAAGAATTTAGCTATCATCTTAGTTGCTCTCCTCTGGACCTCATCCAGCTTGCTGATGTCCATCTTAAGATGAGGATGTCAGTACCTCACCCCATATTCTAAATGGTGGTCTCACCTAATGACCTGTACAATGGTAAATGACCTGCTCCGCCTGCTACTGAATCCTTTGAAATACATCCCAGCATCATGTTAGCCTTCGCTACTGCCTTCTTACACTGGGAGGTGTGTTTCAGGTCATTTGTAATCACCAGTCCTAGATCCTTTTCCTTTTGGAAGCATTTACCTGCATCTCTCCTGTATAATACTCTGCTCTAGGGTCTTGCCTCCTATGTGCATCACTTTGCACTTTTGGCATCGAAATCATGTTGCAAGATTCTGACCATCTCTCTAGTCTGGCAAGGTCCTCCTTGGGTCCTGTATCCCTCCTTGGTGTACACCCTCCCACAGAGTTTGGTGTCATCTGCAAACAGGCACATTTGCCTATAATGCCTTCATCAATGTCACTTATGAAGACATCGAACAACACTGGCCCCATCACTGATTCCTGTGGGGCCTGCTGGTACCTCCTTGGTGCTGTAGAACTTGCCCCAACCACTACACTCTGGGTTCTGCCCTCAACCAATTTTTCAGTCCATCTTACCATATTTCCCCCCACCACTAGGTCCCTCACTTTTATTATCACCTTTTGTGTGACACTAAATTGAAGGCCTTACTAAAGTCCAGGTACATGATGTCCACCACCTGGCCTTTGTCCACTGCCCTCACTCATTTGGCATGGCTTTAAAGAAAAGGCAGATATAGAGTAGTTGGCATTTACTACATAGGAACCTGACCGATACACTTTCAGTAGTACTAAAAAGTTTGTCCTTGTTAATGGATAAACTTTCTGTAAACATTAAATGTAACTGGGAAAGAGATTCACACAAAATATCTCTGATATTTGTACACAACTGTAGTAAAATGGGACATTTAGGAACCCTCAGTAGCCTAATGGTAAGTCTTACAGTCGACACACTTGTGAGAATGAGTTCTGTAATGGGGCCAGACTATCAGACATGACAGTTGCATCATTAACATGTTCAGATACTGTATTTCCAGATATTTCCCAATAGGTCTTAAGAGATTCTATCTGGTGGCCCTTAAGTGGTACTGCAAGCAAACATAATTTCTCTAGAGATATCACAGAAATTCCATAAACTATCTGACTGTGGCAATAGCTGCAACTGTGAGATGACAAAGGCATGCTTCAGGGCAGGCAGCATATGTGGCTTTAGCTGTTATAACTTCCCCTTCATGATGTAGTGTGAGAGAAATTAATATGGGCAGGAGCACATGACTTCAGACTAGGGTTGACCTAATGTGTCATTGCTGCATCATAGGTCCAAATCATTGGCTGAGGAGTGTCTGTCAGAGGACAGTGGTGGGGCAAATGTCAGCCTAGTTCAGACTGACCAGTAAGGTCTCACATCTCAAGCCATGCCCCAGTAGGGTGGGGTGGATCACTAATGGATGAAGAATAGGTGTGAATAATGGATGTGCTCATTCAGAATATGCTGGTGTGTTTTTCTCACCCACTTGCTGTGTCTGGACCCCTGCACTACCCCACCCTGAATATTCCATATGGCTCTAAACTTAGCTGGTTAGGCCCATCTAAAAGGGTAAGTCTAGAACAGGATATGAGAAGATCGTAGTGGCATCTGTGGGTCAGTGGCAACTGCTCCACTAAGTGCAATGTCCAAAGCATGTGAAAGTGCAGATTAGTCAGTGTGGTATGGAAGAAAATATACAGTAAAGTGCAAAAGCATAACAAGAAGGGTGTCTTTGCTTTGGAATATCTTCTTGCCATTCTTTAAGGGTTACATTATTTAATTCCCTGACTTTATAAGAATAATTATATGTGATAACATTGTTTAAGCTTCACAAAATTCAAATTTATGTAAAAAGCTTAAAACCTAATCAAAAGAGATTGTATTGTTATGGCTAATAATATTCGTACAATGATATTCATGTCTAATAAAAGACTGCATCAGATTTTTTGTCTACGGCTTTTTTTCTTGCAAAAATGTGTATTATATCTTAATAGAAACCTTAATCAGGTATTTTTCACCTTATAAATTGGCTCTACATCTTTAATGTTAAATACATTTTAAAAGGATCCCATTTTATTGGCTGAAATGGGGACTCAAAGATTGCAAGGTGTCAGTTTAAAAGCCCAGCTTAGCAGTAAATGAAAACTTGAAATGACCTGGCCAGTATGATTCCTTACAGATTGTGTTTAATAGGGCTTAAATTGCTTCCATTTCCACACAGAAGACATTTTAAGAATGAATTGAAACCAATAAAATTTTATATAAAAGTGTAGCTATCCAAACCCCTAGCTGCTAAGTCAGATATAGAAATGTTAAACCAGAAAGGAAAGCCATTTATAAACGATAAATTTTAATAACGCTGCCCACACTATAAATGGGAAGATCTCCTTAATGTCAACTAGGAAGCTCACTAGTCCTCCTAGAACTCGAGAGCTGAGGTTACTCAGAGTTTACAGATGTCACATCTCTATGGTGGAAGCCTAAGGCTGTACCAAATAAACTCATAAAAAATAATGTACTACATGCGCACACGTACACAGACATACACAGTACAAACTGTATCATATTAATGGAATCAGAGTATTCCTATCAAGAACCCAACTGAAATAATAAAAAAAAACAGCAGCTCTAAATGACTTTTAGATAACTTCTAATTAGGACATCTCCAGTCATTAATGTTCTTCCTGGTCTCTCAGCTGCTTATTGTAAAACAAAGGTGCTGCAGGAACAGTTTTGTTCCCATGTTGCATGTGCAGATGGAATTATGAATACTTTTGTGCATTTGAAAGCACAGTCATCCAGTGGGTCATCTCTGTAGCCCTTTTCCATAATTAGGTGGGAACCATTTGCTTTGCTTACATACACATGAAAATCAGATTTAAACTTCAATTTCAAGTGGAATCAGTGTTGCAATCCTCAGCTGGAGTCCATGTAAACTCATTCAGATTTGGATTCCTGTTTCGATTTGAACCGGTGCAAGTGCAAGGGTTCAAGTGCGTGTTTATTTGAACCTGGTTACTTTGTGCATGTAAACCCAACTAGGAACTGATTCTGTAATTTTCTTGCTCAAACTGTTGCAAAAGCAGTGCAACCCGAATCATAATCCTCAGTTGATGTGTGTTTACATGCAGTGGAATCTGTCCCTTGTAATCAGTTCAGTTAATTCCCATCAATCCAACAGCATGTAAACCAAAAATGCCATCTGAATGAAGTGAACTGATTACAAAGTAACTAATTCCCACTACATGTAAACACAGCAATTCTAATGTTGAACCACATGCTGCACCTGCCTTGTGGTTAAGTACAGTATTTTTGGTTTGTTTTCTTTCTTTTGCACATTTGGGAGGGCAATGTTTTAGGTCATTATCTCCTTGTGTTATGTGTTCTTTATTTGTATCATACAATATTTATTTTATGATATAAATTAACTTTAACTTTATCAGTTGTTGAGAAAAGGAATTTTTAATTTAATTTGGTTTGTATGTGGTATAGTCTCCTGAAACCTATTACCAAGCATCTGTTTATTCCCACAAAACCTATCTTTCCTGACTCTTTAATATTGTTTAAACAGGGATCTCAAACCAGAAATTCCACATATGCCCTAACATGGCATTTATGTGTGATCCTTTTATTTAGATTTTATGTTAGCAATAGCTAGCAACATGGTAGCCACATGCGTGTGGGCTGAAAATGGGGTATATAGAACCATGCATATTGTTAGGGCAGCCTTCTTTTTTGAGCATAAAAAGGCGGCAGCACTGGCAATATTTACATGCATCTCTATTTATCACGTTAGATGGTTACATATGTCTAACAGGTGGACATAGCACTACTCCTTCCTGGGACAGACACACTGTATTCAATTGCAGCCATTTAAAACTTCTAGAGTGGCTTGGATAATTGATGGGGTCAGCTAGATACCCTTGACAGTGGCCATTTTTGGCCTGAATTTTATTATCTTAGAAACATAGAGAGCGTCAGCAGAAAAGAACATTGGTCCATCCAGTCTTCCCAGTTTACCCTGTTCTACACCATGACCTATTACACTGTCATCCACATCTGTGGTGCAGCATGTTGCATGCTCATTTCTGGGGCTGGAACATTATAAACTTGTGGTTCTAGACTCAAGATGGGTAATTGAACTATTATGCAATTGCTTTAAAAATATTGCATCCTGATTGGCTGGCTGGCGTGATTTACATGGCAGAAGTGCCAGCCAGCCAACCCACCCTTTACACATATTGCTTGTATCTCAAAACTTGAATGAATCAGCTGCCATATTGACCTGCCGCTAATCGCATTGCGACATCAAAGCGGTATTAAATCGAAGTTGTTGCCACCATATATCAAAAATAAGAAATCAGTTTCTCCATCTATTTTTACTTTTCTGCCTCTGGTCGGCTCTGTTCCCGCAGTCCCCACAACTTCAAATTGCAGGTCCAGAATAGATAGTTTGTCCAAGTCTCCATTTGGCTCCATTCCATGGCCTCCATGATTATTCAAATTGTGGTCCCGAATAGATAGTTTGCTCAATCACTATAATCCCACTCCCCAAAAAGGAAAGAAAAAAAGTGACTGACAGTATCAGTCCATGTCACTATCTCTCAACCAGAAAAGCACCATAAGCCCGTAACCACACATCCCTTCCCATCTGTGTTTTGAAGTGCCACCATACAGTTGCATGTCACAGTTCCAACCCTCAATCCTGTCTCCCCACAGTTTTACCTACAAATTAACAGGCATTTCATTGTTTTATTTTTTGACCTTTTAAAAAGTCAGTGTCAGTTGGACCTTCCCACCTTGCTCCCACCTCTCCCGTTCCTATTCTATTAAAAAATAGTCACTCCATTTAGCAACCCAAGCAAATTACTGAATGGGTGCTGCTTGTCTCTCTCTCTCTCTCTCTCTCTCTCTTTCTCTCTCTCTCTCTCTGTCTCTTCCTCCTTCACACGTCAGTCTCCCAATGCTTCTCTCTGCCACATACTTAAATGTCATCAACACATGTCTCAGTTGGGGAGAGGGGTGGTATCCTCAAAATTCTCCCTAGCAAAAGGAACTATAATTTGTGGTGTAAGAATAAATTTTTTATAATCATTAAACCTGACAAAAAATGGGTTTTCCTTATTTTCATTACAAAAATATAGGAAGGCATTGTATAATTGCAGTATTCCTCTCCAAGAGGTATGGGTGATACAGGATCTACTCACTTCTGGTGTGGTTTACTCACTCGGCCTGTGGCCTTGGACCAAAACCACCCCAGGCATGGGTAAATCCTGGCATCACCCACACCTTTCGTGGTATATTGTTCAAATAACCAATGCTGTCACTGTCATGCAACACTGGAGGAAAGACTGCACATTTTAGGTGCCAGCCTTTGCAGCCATTGTTAAACCAAAGTCCCTTCTGCCCATCTATTGTGGCTGTTCAGGTAGAAATTAAATGCCCTATGGCACTTGTTGTAAACATAGATTTTCCTAGGTGTCCAGAAAAATGCTCCCCATCAATAAAGCAGGCACATGTAACTTACCCTCAGGACACATCTGAAATGAACTGTCACAGCTCAGTGTACCTTTCCTGGTCACAAATCACAACTAAATTAAAACAAAAATAACTATACAAATCTGGGGATAGTGACTGAGATTAAAGAATAAATCATCTGAGCATCAGTACTGAAAACATTAAAGGGACACATTCATGTAAAGTGGCATACATGGTTTGAAAGCCCATGAAAAGTTCTTTTTAGTTGAGGCATACCTGTAGCTGGAAGCAGTCTAGAGATATAGATGACTGAGTCTGTGCAATATAAATACTACATTAGAGCCATTCTTAGAAACTTGTGATGTCAGTGATGATCAAGCAGTGCCTAACAGCACTGAGTTAAGCACTGCTTGATTGTCACTGACACTGACCCAGGTCGCACTGTGAGATGAGCATCTTTTTGCTCAGTGTGCTTTCCTGGTAAAACATTTTCAATAAATAAATAAATAATCTCAAGGTTCTAAGAATGGCTCTAATGTAGTATTTATATTGCACAGACTCAGCCATCTATATTCTGGATTGCTTCCAGCTGCAGGTATGCCCAATACCTCAATTAAAAGAACTTTTCATGGGCTTTCAAACTATGTGTATGCCATCAGTATGAATGTGTCCTTTAAATGGACACTGCAACCCCCTAAGGGCAAGGCCTTAAACAAACTGTATGAGAGCTCCCTCTGTAGAATTTGTTACAGCAGCTTGATTTGTAGCTGCTTAATTTTAAATAAGAAGAGTGAAAATGCCTGTCCACCACATTTGCTTTAGCACATAAAACCTGTATGTTTACAGTCCTTGCTAAACTCCTACCCCATTCTTCTTCAATCTTGTGAACACCCACACAGTCTAACTAACACTTATGATGAGCAGGAGATGTCTACTGCATTGTGTGTGTGGCTGGATAGTGTGGGCATTCATAAAGCTCAGGAAGGATATGTCGCATAGACATCTAACCTATTATTATGTGTATATCATTTTCATATAAATATATGTTTTTGAATTCTGCTTGTGAAACATGGCAGTCAGCACAAGGCATCATGGGAATTTGGATAATTAAAAGAAAAAGTTTTCACCCTTGCTTGCTGGAACAGATGGTTTGAAAAAAAATAAGCTGACTTCCGGGACTATAATAAAACCAGGTTATAAAACAATCCACTACTTTGAACCCAGGCAGCTTGTCATAAATATTGTCTTTACGACATATCAGGAGGGAAGCAGTTTATGATAGATACATGTAAAATTCACCTAACTATAAGAAGTGTTTAGAGGATGTTTCTCTGAAAGATCAAAGGGTAATTCTGACCTGTCACAAAGCATGCTCTGTGGCTAACTAATTAGGAAGTATATATATATATTTTTTTTTAAGTGGAATGTTTAATGGTGTGCAGGGGCACATGACTGATCAAATAATTACAGGACTAGGAGTGACCTCATGCCAGCAGCCCAGAGCTGTGACATCACAGGATGGGAGGGACATTTTGTCCTCTGATATTATCAAGTTAGCTGAAAGAATTGACACTTTCATTCTGGACTTCTAAGGGACACTTAGAAACATAGAAACATATACTTGATGGCAGAGAAGGACCACTTGGCCCACCCAGACTGCCCATTTCCTACCTATTGGATAAGCTGCAGATTCTAGTTAACCAACTGCCTACTTCCTCCTACCCACCCACTACAATTGCCTTGTGTCTGTCCCATGCATTCTTAAATTCCCCACTGTTTTAGACCCCACAACCTCCTTAGGAAGGTGGTTCCATGTGTCCACCACTCTCCGTGAAAAATATTTCCTCATGTTGTCCCTGAGCCATCCCCGTCTATCTTTAAATTGTGCCCCTTGTTCTTGCACATCTCTTTTTCTGAAAGATGCTCCCCTCTTGGGCTTTGTTGATTCCCTGAGGTACCTGAAAGTTTCTATCTTGTCCCTCTCTTCCTTCTTTCCTCAAGGGTAACATATTATGCTCTTAGTTCTCTCTTCATATGGCTTCTGTTACAGAACCTGCACCATTTAGTTGCCCTCCTCTGGATTACCTCCATCCTGTCTATGCCCTATTGGAGATGGGGTCTCCAGAACTGCATGCAGTACTCAGATGGGGTCTCACCAACTGTCTGTACAGAGGGATAACAACTTCCTGTTTTCTACTGGTGATACCTCTTCCTATGCATCCCAGTATTCCTCCAGCTCTCCTTACTGCCTTCTCACATTACCTGCCTACCTTAAGGTCATCTGATATGACTACCCCAGGTCTCTTTCCATTTTTGTTGTTGTTAGTAACCCCTCCCCATTGTGTACTCTTTGCCTGGGTTTTGCTTCCCATGTGCATTACTTTGCATTTCTTTACATTGAATCTAAGCTGCCATACTTTTGACCATTCTTTCAACCTTGCCAAGTCCCTTCTCATCCTTCCCACCCCACTTCCAGCCAAGATAGGTAACAGCCCAAATCATTTGCCAATTAAAACTGACTTAGAACTAGTTAATGCAGTTACAAGGTGCTTTGTTTTGTAATTGTCCATTACTTTCTGAATGTAATCACTATGTATATATGTTCTATTTGATGTGCTGTACTTATTTACTACTTTTAGTTTTAATAAATTTGTTTTCATTAAACCTGCCTGAGACATTTGCTCAATTTGAATGTGAATGGTGGAACAGTCTTAATATTCTAACACAGCTGTTAAATGCTAAATGTCACCTTATGTAGCCACACTAACAAGGATTTGTGTAAAGATCCAGCAAGGTAAGAAAATACCACCGTCTGAATTGAGTCAGAAGGGGTTGTGAACCAGGTTGGCTGTATGCTGCTTGACAAGTATATTGCGCTGCTTTCCACGAAGAGTGTGATATTTGGACCTGTATCCTGGGTGTGCTAGCTAAAAGGGTTTATAATTAATCCCAGGACTCAAGACTGGTAGTTGCTCAGACCAAAACAAACAGGAGGGTGTCCCTGTTTGTCCCCTGTTCATGAATCTTGGTTAAAGGTTAGGCACTGTGGTAGCAGGGGACCTGACCCCAGGAGTGGTGTGTGACAGGATACAGTGAATGACCTGGAACAACACAAGTTTTGAAATGATTACACCAATAACATCTTTTTCTGTTTTAATAAGAAAAGTTTAGCAGATAAAAAACAACAACATCAAGCCGGCCTGCGGTACAGAGCAGGGCATCTGTCTGCGACACCAACAACCTGAGATCAGGACGGACTCGGGACATTGGTGGAATGGCCAGGAGAAAGGATAGAGCATCCTAGGGACTGCTATCCTTCTCGAGGATGGGAGGTTGTGTGTCAGGCATGCTATGGACCCTAAGCGGAGGCTGGGGTAGCCGCCCAGTGCCAGCGCCATATCAATGAGGGGCGGGGCAGATGCTGGCCATCGTATGTTCCGCTCTCAATACAGCTTACAAAATGCTGGCCTCCAAGTGTGAGCTCTGCTCCTCCACCTCCACTACCTACCATGTCCGCCAGGTGGGACCCCGTTCCTGTGTCCCCACCCTGGGGGTGGTAAGCCAGGATAAGTTACAGCTGACCTTGGGGAGAGGGTGCCCACTAAAAACAGTAGCATCAATTTCAATTTCAATGTGAGGGAATAACATGTGCTTGTGAGAACGTATGATTGGACTTTACTTTGGCTTTACTCATTCCCACCCATTTGCTGAGAGGCCGAGATCGGGAAATGAAGGTCCAGAAGAGGGGTGAGAAGATTGCTGAGAAGGAAGATGTGGGGAGGATGGAGGGTGTCCAAATGAACTAAGCACTGTGTGAGTCTGGAGGTGTGCTCAAGTAGCTCTGGTAGAAGGATTATTCCCACCCATTGAAACATGGGCAAGAGAGATAACATGTGCTTGTGCAAACTTATGATTGGATTTTACTTTGGCGTTTCTCATTTCCACCCTTTGTCAAGATGCGGAATCAGGGAAATGAACGCCTATAAAGAAGTAGAGTAAAACCTCCTCCAACTTGGAGAGTGTGAATGGCAGCACGCAGGACAGGGAACTTCTTCCGGGGAAACCTTCATGGAACCATAGCTGCTGTACTGTCCTTCCTCTGGGCATACTAAGAGGAGGTGTCATGATGTCTTTGTATCTGGAATCTTCTTCAAGGTGGATGATTCGTGTGTGATCCATGTGGCATAGGTGGGCACTTACAGTACAGTTTGATGATGTGAAACAAGTCCTTGTCCAAGGATGGTGATAAAATGATAATCCAGAATGTTCATGCTGGAACTCAGGCCCCCGTGGGCTGAGCTGGAATAAGCGGAACTTCACATAGGTTAGAAATGGGAAGGAATCTGGAGTAGTTGCACAGAGAGCTAGGGCCTGTGTGGGACAAATTGGAATGGTTAGACCCCATTGTAGGACTTCTAGAGGAAGGAATCAAGAATGTTCATGCCTATTAAGGTAGGACCCCACGGGGCCAAGCTAGAAATAGGGTGACCATCACAGGGTCTGCCATGGGAAAGAAATTGGAATAGTTGTGCCATGAGCAAGGCCCCATGAGCCAAACCAGGAGTGGCTGGACCACGTGTACTGTACATTTACCTAGGGAAAGAATTTGGAATGTCTGTGTCATGAGCTAGGCCTCACATGGGCCAAGCAGGGTATGGTGGGACCCCATGAAGGTCTGCCATGGGAAAGAATTTGGAATTGTCATGTTGTGAGGTAGGCCCCACATGGGCCAAGCTGAAGATGCAGAACCTCCACATATGTCTGCCATAGGAAAGAATGCTGAATGTTTGTGCTGAGGGCTAGGCCCCCCTTGAGAGCCAAGCTGGAAATAATGGGACCTCCACATAGGTCAGCCTTAGAAAGTCAATGCATATGGTAGAAGTAATGGAGATGATTGAAGCTAAAGTCTGCTGGGTCAGAGAAGTTGCTAGAAGGGAAGGATTGAATAGTTGTGATAGATATGAAGTTGTCACTCCTGAGGTAGGCGTGTGATTTTAATCCTGGGATGGGCCTTGCTACAAAGCTGCAGATGTGAAGGTAGCAACAACCAAAGACTGCACAGTTGGATATATTAAAGTTGTTGCACATTGCTTGGTTTCCCACAAAGGTTACCGGCTGACCTCAGCTATCATGGCTGTGCAAGGAAGAGCTCTTAGATTAAGTATGGTGTGAGTAATACCATGGAGGCAGAAGCAGAGTCCCCAGTTGAGATTTGTAAAGGCAGATCAGTTGAGTGAGAGACTGACAATGGGCAAAGTGATGCAAAATGGGAATGAGCTCCATAGCTGGCAGGACAGGGCTTGTTGTCCTGTAAAATGGTGGCAAATAATTAATTGTCCAGAATGGATCAGTCAATCTTCGTGTTGAAGTGGGCGGCAGCTGCTGCTTTAGAAAAAAGGAATGGTGGCAGTTGTAAAAATGTGCCCCTGTATCTGAATCCCAAATCTACCAAGAGATAGAAACTGTGTTTTGCATCCAGAAAAAATATAATGCCAAAAGGGTTGACAATGTCCCTGCACATTAAAACCTCTGAAGTTGAAGGTACTTCTACTGGGTCTTATGTTCCAGTTTAGTACGCCAGTTTTTTGTGGGTTTTTTTGCAAACATTCTGAATGTTACATAGTTAAAGTGCCTTTAATGTTTGAGGGAAATTTTGGAAAAATAAATCTTTTAGAATCATTTATGTTTAAAATTCACAAAGGCCAAGATATTTGAAAAATTAGCACTATGCTAACAGGATTTGAACTGTATTAATTAAACATAGTGTGACCAACAGACTGTTAGTGTGGCCAGTGCTATATTCAAAGAGACCCTTAACATAATGCTTGATGGTTAGCACATTTGCACTAAATACACCACTGTGCCCATGTAAATGAGGTAAACTTCATGCATACAGTATGCAGTGGTATACTGAAAGGGTTTTGCAAGCACTAGAATGCTGCTTTGGTGGTGTTATTTATTTATTTTTATTTTATTTTTTATTTATTCAATCTCAGATTACAAAGTACCTTGAACACCAAGCAGCTCATTTACAAAGGTTCCATATCTGTGGGGCTGGATTACAAACAGATGATAGGGGAACTAACAGATTGAGTTACTGAAAACATCAAATACAACAGTATACATCATTTAAAATACATCAAATACAACAGTACACATCATTTAAAATACATCAGCTACAACAGTATACATTGAATACAACAGTATACATCATTTAAGACACATCATAGACAGACAGCAATAGTAAAGGAGAGGAGTTAAAATTAATATGAAGAAGGGAGGGTAGTAGAGTTTTAAGACCAAGGAAGAGTTGGTAGCAGCCAGAAGCATTGTCAAAGTTGCATTTGAGGTAGGCAGGAAGTAGGCGGGAAAAGAGAGACTGGGGAGAGGAGCAAGGCATGGGAAAGGGTGGGGCAAAGATTGCCTAGTCCGTGCTATCAAGAGGTGATGTCAGGCGGGGGGTACAGCAAGGATGGGAAATCTAGGAATAGGGTACATGTGAGTTAGGTGGTGCAATCGAGGAGCTTTCAGTTATGAGATGTTGTCGGAACATATCTTTGAACTGGCCACGTTTAGTCAGGTTAGCCAATTCACTGTGCAGCCCATTGAACCAGAATGGGACTCTGAAGAGAAAGGAGCATTGGCATTGAGTAGTCCAGCACCTTGGGACAAGAAGGAGTTCGTTGCTGAAGTGTGAGTGTGTTGAGTCTTGAGAGATTTGTTAAGTAGGCTTCCCATACCTGGTGGCATGAGCCCAAGTAACACCTTTTTAGTAAGAAGGCACGTTTGGTATTTAATCTTCCCACTTACTGAGCTGGAGCCATCCAGACCATGCATAGAGCTCACAAGTGTGGATGAAATGGGTAGCACCCATTATAAGTGTACAGACCTTGTTCAGGGCAACAGTTAGCCTTTTGAGTGACGTAGTGGAAGCAGCTCCATAAATGACTAGGCCATAATCAATGATCGACAACACTGAGCTGTAGATTGTGAGTTTGTGAGCTTCAGGAGTAGATTTCTTCTGTGTCTATAGAGGAGCCCAGTCCTAATGTTTATGGCCCTGGTAACATTCTCGATGTGATGCACATAGGTAAGGTGACTATCCAAGGTTACACCTAGGTACTTAAAGTGCTGGATTTGTTTGAGGAGGTCTCTTTGGTAATTCCTTATAGTAAGAATATGCGCCTTGTGTTTATCAGTGGGACAACGAAAACAAAAAATTTAGTCTTCTTGTAGTTTAGTACCAGTTTATGTGCAATAAACCATTGCTCAACTTCCATGAATCCAAGTTACAGATTGCTTTCAAGCAGATTAGGGTTCAAGTGGCTTGCAAAGATTACAGCAGCATCTGCATAGAGGAGGGTCCATCAGTGACATGCAGACAGCAAGTTGTTCAGAAAGATACTGAAAAGGAGTGGACCTAGGATTGACCCTTGTGGTACTCCAGATCAGACTGGCCTCTGCCCAAGACAACATTATATATCTTCACCCGCTGGGATCTATCTCCAAGATAGCTTCTAAATCATTGGAGCATATCAGATGAAAGACCAGTTTTCGAAAGTTGGTCGAGGAGAAGTGGGTGATTAACAGTGTCGAATGCCTTCCTTAAATCTATAAAGGCCTCTCCTACAAGATTGCCTTGGTCAAAAGATTGCTGAATGATGCTGGTAAATTCTGGTAGTGTTGTTTTGGTGTTGTACCCTTTTCTAAATCCATGCTGTTGCAGACATTGAATGGAGAAGGAGGGGCGAGCAACATTGAGGAACATCAAAATTGCCATCACAGAGGCAACAAGCCTTTGTGTGAAGCAAATAAACAAATCAAAATGAAAGAAAAAGCCACTGTGGTTCTCAAAAGAGGTGGTGGGGAAGGTTAGGGAGAAAGAGATATCGTTTAGGAAGTATAAGGAAGGACAGATGGAACAGGACAGATGACTGTACCAGTTAAGGCAGAAGGAAGCAGGGAGGGAAGTCAGAATAGCAAAGGCTCAAACTGAGGAAAAATAGCCATCTCCATTAAGAAGAGGGATAAAACCTTTATAGATATATCAGGGAGCATAGAAAGACAAAGGTGGGATAGTGAGGCTGAAAAGAATGGACGGTGGGTAGAGAGGGACAGTGAAAAGCAGGGATACTGAACGAATACTTCAGCTCAGTATTCACAAAAGAGGAGCAGGGGAGGTACCTAATCCAATTAACAGAAGCACTCTGGATAGGGGGTCGATCCAGTCCTTTCACAGAAGAAAGGGTTCTGAAAGAACTCTAAAACTGAAGGTGGACAAAGCAATGGGACCTGATGGGATTCATTCCAGAATTCTAAAAAGAATTAAGGCAGAACTAGTGACACTACTGACTACCCTTTTAACAAATCATGGGAGGATGGTGTGGTACCTGAAGACTGAAGCAAGGCATATGTGATTCCTCTTCATAAGTGGAAGCAAGTCAGAGGTAGGAAACTACAGACCTTTCAGTTTGACCTCTGTGATAGAGAAAGTGATGGAATCATTTCTGAAGGAAAGAACTGCTGAGTACCTAGAGGCCAGTGGGGCACAGGACCCAAGGGAGCATGGGTTCACAGTGGGAAGGTCATGTCAGATGAATCTAATTGAATTCTTTGACTGGGTGACCAAGTAGTAGACCAGGAGGGGCTGTGGACATGCCCTACCTAGACTTTAGCTAGGCATTTGACACAATCCCACACAAAAGATTAATGAACAAATTAACCAGCCTGGGAGTGGGTCCCAGGGTGGTAGCCTGTAAAACATTGGCTGGACAACATGACACAGAACGAATTGTAAATGGAGTCCTCTCTGAAGAAAGGGGTTACTAGTGGGGTACTGGAGGGTTCAGTACTGGGTCCATTCCTTTTAATGTCTTTATAAGTGACATTGCAGAGGGACTGAAGGAAAAGATGCCTCTTTGCAGATGACACAAAGATCTGCAACAGGGTTGATACACAAGGAGGTGTGGAAAGGATGAGAAGGGACTTGGCAATGTTGGAGGAATGGTCAGAAGTATGGCAGCTTGGATTCAATGCAAAGAATTGCAAAATAATGCACATGGGAAACAAAACCAAGGGAAGATTACACAATGGGAGGAGGTGGTAACAACAACAAAAATGGAAAGGGACCTGGGGTGACCATATCAGATGACCTAAGGTTAGAAAGCAATGTGAGAAGGCAGTAGGGAGGGCTGGGGGATACTGGGATGTATAGGGAGAGGTATCACCAGCAGAAAACAGGAAGTTGTTATCCTGTGTGCAGACAGTTGGTGAGACCCCATCTGGAGCACTGTGTCTGTTCTGGAGACCCCATCTCTGCAAAGACATAGACAGGATGGAGGCAGTCCAGAGGAGGGTAACTAAAATGCTGCAGGGTCTGCAAGAGAAGCCATATGAGGGAGAGACTAAAGGAGCTTAATATGTTTACCATTGAGGAAGGGGGGCATGATAGAAACTTTTAAGTACTTCAGTGGAATCAGTAAAGTCCAAGAGGGTAGCATCTTTCAGAAAAGAGATGTGCAAGAAGAAGGGGACACAATTTGAAGACAGAGAGGGACGGTTCAGGGACTATGTGAGAAGTATTTTTCACAGAGAGGGTAGTGGATGCATGGAACAGCCTTCCTGAGGAGGTTGTGTGGTCTAAAACTGTTGGACAATTCAAGAATGCATGGGACAAACATAAGGCAATTCTTGTGGTTGGTAGGAGGAAATAGGCTGTAGGTTAACTAGGATCTGCAGCTTATCCTGTAGGTAGGAAATGGGCAGCCTAGGTGGGCCAAGCGGTCCTTATCTGCCATCAAAGTCTATGGTTCTATGTTTCTATGAGTATTTTCCGAGGTAATCTACAAGCTGGTTGGCAACAATTTGTTCCAGCACTTTGGAAAGGGGAGGCAGGATTGATATTGGCCTGTAGTTGTTATGTAGGGCCTGATCACCAGATTTATGAACTGGGGTGACAAGGGCTGTTTTCCATATCTGTGGGAATTGTGACAAGGTAAAGAGAGAGGTTAAATATTTTAGTAATGGGTTGAGTACTTCCTCTAAGGTGAGCACAGTAAGTTTGAGGTCTAGGTAGTCAGCACTATGTCGAGATTTACCCAATATCTTATTCAGTAGTTTTCTAACCTGTGACACTGAGACCTTCTTAAAATAAAAGGGAGGGTGCTCAGTGGTCTTGTTCTCAAGGTGACAAGCACTCTGCAGGTAACATCAAAGAAATCTTGTGGAAGGACACTGCTTCAGGTTGGTGAAGGCATCATTGAAAGTATTTGCAATTCTAAGGGGTCAAGGGTGGTAGTACCATCAAGGTTTGTCATTGCAGGTGACCTCTTTGTGTCTTTACCAGTGATATCTTTGATATTCGACCACAATTTTCTGCTGTATTCCCATGTATTTGTCAAAGTTCCTGTGGTGTTTACTTTTGCCTATCGAATAGCCCAAGTGGGTATTTCTTGTGGCTTTGCAGGCTTGCAAATCCTGCAGTTATCCAGATGCTTTGGCACCGTGCCAGAGATGGTCCTGCTGTTTCATGTCATCTATTAGCTCAGGAGTGATCTAGGGATGTGCTGTGCCCCAAACCTTCATCTTCTTAAAAGGGCATGCATGTCACAGGCAGCATTGAAAGGCCTTAATGAAGTGCTCAAGTGCTGCAATAATGTCATCAGTGGAGCCCAGCATATCCCAGTCCTCACAAGCGCAGATGTTGTTTTAGAAGGTCCAGATGACCTCTGCTTAGCACTCCATTGGACGTATAGTTTGGGGTTGGGAGTATGAAATTTGTTGGACCAGCCGCAGGTGATGGAGACTGGTCACTAAGGGAGTCAGGGTGTACTATTACATTAGATATATGATCAGGGTGATTGGAGACTATCTAGTCAATAGTAGAGCTAATTCTGGTCTTGTAGTTTATCCTGGAGGGAGCTGATGAGTTGAGTAAGATGTAGAACTGATAACGCATCCTTTACAGGACCAGTGGCAGAAGACAGCCAGTTTGTATTGAAATCACCCAGAATTATTGCCTCAGCGAGGTGATTTTGGGCTCGGAGATGGTTCAGAACTTTGTGGAGCCCTGAGATTGGGATTGAGTTTTGAATATGGGCCTCAGTCTCTGTAGTCATAGAAATGACTATGATCTCATAAACAGAAGATTGTGATGTTAGGAGTATAAAAACAGCTAGACAGATAAAGTCTAGGGCATGCTTATCCTACTAATGATGTAAAACAAGAAGCTAAGTATAGAGAATACAGTAAATTAGGGTAGTTACTCTAAAATGGGCAGACTAGATGGATCATAAGGTCCCTTCTGCTGTCACTCTTCTATGTTTCTATATGTCTAAAAGTAATGTTTTCCAAACTTTTCCCTCTGACGCCTGGGGCCCTGCTCTGCCACAGACTGATATTTCAGTCCAGAATTTCCTATACACTCAAATTCTGTCGGCAGCCAGGGTTAAAGTTATGTCCAATTCCTCACAGCATTTGCAGTTCCTGCTATGGATGCTCAGATGATACATAGGGCTTTCTGGATACACTTAGATTTCAAAATGTTCCACAAAATGAGTAAAACAGATAATGACATCACTGCACAGGGCTTGACATTGATACATTTCTCCAGAGTGGATTTCTGCTGTCCAGAAAAATAATCCATCGGTAGCATTCTATTGATCAAAAGCCTGCAGTATACTATTGGATGGCCATCACTATTCCTCACAATCCCAGGAGCAAATGTAACATCTACCTTCTTCCCTTCTAACAGCAGTCCTATAAAAAGAAAATGGGTAACCACCACCATGACCCCTACCCCAGCCACCCATGCAATCCCCACATGCATTTAACCCTGCTCCTTCTACCACTCATCCACAGCCCCTTCACTAGTGTTGTCTCTCTATTCGGCAACAAACCATTTGGCTTTTTATTAAACCATTTTGCTAAAGGTGTACGACAGGCATAAGTTTTGGAGCAGCCTCAAAACGTCACTGGGAAAGCCCCAAAACACTTCCCACCATGCTTAACTTTAATGGCAAACCTTCACTTGACTCAAGAGACACGGCTAACACGTTCAATACCATGTTTAAGGATCTGAGTGGTGTCCTCCATTCTGATTTCTTCCTGACTAGTAAAAATACCCCACGGGAATGATATCCAGCCCCATTTCTACTTTTACAGCCTCTCGGCCCTGAGCCAGGAAATACTTCCTCAGGGTGTTGGGGAAGTCAAGATTTAGCGGGGACACCCTGGACCTCAAGTTTGTTACGCTTGCACTCAACGAAATCCTGGTGCCCCAAACACACACATAATTAACCTATCATTAAGATACTCACAATTCTCGAAAATGTGAAGTCTGCAATGGTGACATCAGTGCATAAAAGTGGTGACCTTGCAGAACACGGAAACTATTGTCCAAGCTCTATCCTACCCTTCTCTTGAAAGCTTTGGAAAGAATAGTGGCGGACTAGCTGGTAAACTATTTGGAAAAATATCAACTGTGGCGGACTAGCTGGTAGACTATTTGGAAAAATATCAACTGCAATGCCCAGAGCAGCATGGTTTTCAGAGTGGGCATAGCACCACAACAGCCTTGCTACAATTTACAGGTTTTATCCATCACTCCTTTGATCAAGGTCACCTTGTCAGCACGGCCTACATAGATTTAACCAAGGCTTTCGACATGGTGAATCATGACCTCTTGTTGATCAACTCTCCACCATTGGACTTTCAAATGACACCATAGAGTGGTTCAGTAGCTACCTGCGAGACCGATCACAACAGGTGAAGACTGGTAGCGCCTTTTCTGACAGTAGACCTGTTCACTCAGGCATCCCACAAGGCTCCATTCTGGGACCTCTCTTGTTTAGTGTTTACCAGAACAAACTCCCTCTTGCCTGTGAGGCCATATTTTGTTCTCCACGAGATGATGCTGTCTTGTTCACCTGCGATCCTGATCCCAAAACTCTGGAGAAATGGCTCCAGAATAACTGCGGATGTTGAAAGGTGGTTCAGTAAGCATAAACTTATAATGAACTACAACCTGCCTCCAAAACAGACATAGATTCTACCCCTTTCAATCATCAACGAAGTGGGCTCCCTCCTGAAGCTTGTCCAGCACTTTAAATATCCGAGGATCATGGTTGACAGTTCCCTGTCATTGTGCTACTCACATTGGCAATATTGCCAGGAGCCGTCAACTTAGCATGGGACTCTTACAGGTACAAAATATAGTCTGACGCAGAAGCCCTCAAACTAGTTATCCATAGCTCGGAGGTCTCACTTGTTGACTACAAGCTTGTTATCTATGGATCAGCCATGGAAACGTCCCTCTGCCATATCAATATAGCACTCAACAAAGCTTGCTGGCTTCTAACAGGTTCCGCCCGCCTGACCCATACCTGAGACCTGTATACTCAGGCTAACTGGCTCAATCTCAACAGTAGAATAATGTGCCAAACATGCCTGCTCACAAAAAGTAAGCCATGGTCTGATGCTGCCTGGTGTACAGCAACTCCTCATCCATACACCAACCTCTGCCACACCAGAGCTTGGATAGCCAACCTTCAAAATACTCCACTGTTGTACATCACAAGGGCAAAGATCCTTCTCTACCAGGCCCCACTTTGGTTCAATTCTCTTCACATCAACATCTCCACTGTTCCCACTCTGGGCTCTTAAACGATCGCTCAAACAACATCCAGTTGCTACTGGCAGCTGTGACTGCTTCCACTAATTTAGTCCCAACTTGTTGACCAGCACTTCCTTTTGGCCCTCTGTTTTCCCTGTCAATTTCACGTGCTAAATGCTTTTGCCTACCTACCTCACCTTCCCATCTCTTCCCCCCATGCCCTCCTGCCTATCACGCCTATGTCACCTCCCTCTCACCTTAGACTAGGCCTCTGGGCTGATTCCCCATCTATCCTTTCTGCCATCCCTGTCTACTAATCTCCATCCTTCCACCTGGGTTTTGGCCATTTCCTCCTCTGCTAATCTCTAGTGCCACTGTGTCCTTAGATGTATTCCTTTGACTTGGCCTTATGGGCTGCACCTCTTCCCCTCTTGCTGTTACCTCTGTTTTCACGTTACCCAATTTTATGTATTTATGCATGCCCATGGCATACTTTGTACAGATGCCATGTGTTATTAGTCAGCATGTCCCAAATGTGAATTATCTTCTGTACACCTGTGATTTGTTTGTATTAGCCTCAACCTACTGTATGTATGCTTCCCTGTATATTTATTCCTCTTATGTGGAACCTATGTAAAGAGCTTTTAGCTCAAAGGTGTTAATCCGAGATATTAATAAATAATATATATATATATATATATAATTAGCTGCTGTCAGCTAAGCTTTTTTATGTTGTCTTGCACAGGCGCTAAGCAACATCTTGTGTGTAGTAGCACTTTTCGAGGTGTGTCAGTGTTGGCCAATGCATTGAACGCTTTAGTGGGTGCATCCTCAGCTCCTAATTGTGAGTATGCTAGCGCTGATGCAAAACTTCAAAGACTGTCAAAACCTTGAAAGAAATCTGCCACTCCAATGAGGTGCAGTTACCTCATTAGCGCATCAGATGACAATGCTCTGTTATGTGCCTTTCCTGGTGAAACATTTTGGTAAATATAGAGGCTCCTTCTATTTATCACACAATCCCCACAAAGCTGACATCGGGGTGGGCAGTTCCCCATGTCGGCATGTCCCCACCACACACAGTTCCTTTACAGACAGGGCCCAATCCCTCTTGGCATCATGTTCCCACCACACACACATTTTCTTTGCCAATCGGTGCCCAATCCCCATTGGCATCAGTCCCCCAACACTTTCTTTGCCAACAGGGACCCAGTCCCCATCAGCATCATGTTCCTCCACTCCACTCACTTTCTTTGCCAATGGGGGGCCCAATCCCTGTTGGCATCAGTCCTCAAAAACTTATGAGGCACACTGGGAGCCCACCCCAGTGTGCCCAACATTTTTTATTTTAACTGTAAATAAAGAAAACCATCCCCAATGTCTGCTGTGAGAGAGAGAGAGAGAGAGAGAGAGAGAGAGACTCTGTCCTTGTAAAAAAGAAAAGGTCCTATCGTCCCTGCACCACCTCCCCAACCTGCACCCACCCTCTGTGCACCTTGCACCCATACTTCATTCGGAGGTCCAGTGCTGCTATTGTCTGTGCACCAGGAACACGTCTTGAACTCTTCAAAAGCTTACTGCAAAATGAAGAGAATCACGTAAGCTTTATAATGCCATCAATGTGGGGTTTCAACTTAGGTTGATATCTCAGCCATTTTGGGAATTTTGGCTCAAATTTCAACATGGGTTCTTGGGACCCCACCTCATGGACACATGAACTGTCATCTCGTTGATCAGTCTCGAAGGTGATTTCACAGTCACTGCATGGAATCACCTTTCAGGACAGATAATGAAACAACAGTGCCACTGTTCATGAGGTGGGATCTCAAATCGATGTTGCAAATTTGGTGAAAAAATTCAAAATGACATGCTCATAATTTCAACAATTTGTAATATTTTCACTCCAGATTTTCAACATTACCATTTTTTCACACCTCCTTATGAACAGTATAGCTGTCATTTTCACATCCTGTCCAAATGTATTTTTGTACATGTGGTGCACAATGGTGCGGTCACTGTAAGGAATCAACTTTTGGGACAGATTAACAAAATTACAGTGCCACTGTTCATGAGCGAGGTCCCAAAATGTATATGTTGAAAATCTGTTAAATCCCAAAATAATTGCATTATGGGTGTGCGTTGCACAGTTTCAATGCAGCTCATATTTTCACCAATTTTTCATATTTTCACTCCAGATTTTCGCCATTGCCATTTTATACCTCCTCATGAACAGTACTGCTGTCATTTTTCACATCCTGCCTGAAATGTGTTTTCACACCTGTGGTGCCAAATCGCTGTGCAAAATCACCTTTGGCTAATGAACTAATAGTGTCACTGTTCATGAGGTGGGGTCACAAAAGCCCATGTTGAAAATTTGGAGTGAAAATACCAACAGATGCCTAGGTATTTTGGTTTCCAACCATAACACCCACCCTGTAGAGACTAACAGGCTTCTAGGGTGTGACTTGGGATCATTGGTGTAATGATCATGCCATTCCACCCCACCCCACCCCACCCTGCAGCCAGTTACAGGCACTGAGGTATGCCTTGAGTCTTTGGCCCCAAAGTTCACCCATTCTCCTATACTGTGCCCATCTCAGTGTGTTTCCTATGAAATGGGATGAGCATAAGGCCCAAAGACCCCAAGGCACACCGCAACACTTGTCGGTGTGTGCAGGGTAGGGTGAGGTGAAATGGGCGTGAGCGTTATGGCCAATGACCCAAGGCACACCCAAACACCTGCTAGTCCCTGCAGGTGGGGTAGGGTGGCGTAGTTCAATACTTCACCGCCATTCCTATTATGCATATCTCTAACTTGCACTACTAATGCCAGCAAGCCAACATTTGGCATTGACAAATGCTTGTATTCTATTGTAGCAAGTGTCCTTTTGAAAAAAATATCTGAAATGGATAAATGGCTAAAACAGAAAAATGGATGATAAAGAAAATAGGATTTAGCCAAATGGCTAATTATTTGTGGTGTTTAGAGCCAACACTGCCCTTTACCCTGGCAAGTAATGCCACTGAGTCCTGGCCTTATGTTTACCACCCAGTCTTTAGGGTTCTATGACCTCAGTCCTTGAACACCTCTTCATTCTTCATCAGCATGCCACTGCCATCGCAGCCTTCAACACAAAAGAGACAGGGACTGCAAAGCAGCCCTCAACACAACAAACTGAAGGTTTGGAATGCTGGGCCCTAACCTGTACATTGCTGGGGAATTAATATATGCATCCTGGAACTTATTTAGCCAATCAGGAAGCAGGAAGTTTCCAACCCATTTTATAAGTGCTGATTTTGAAAGTGGGGCAGGCTTTGCAGAACAGCATCCAATCTGAGATGGAGATTAACAAATATATTGCAAGTGGATCTGAAGGATACAAACATAAAAGCATAGAATTTGACGGGCAGATAAGGACCGCTGCCCACCTAGTCTGCCCATTTTCCTACCTAACAGATAAGCTGCAGATCCTAGTTAACCAACAGCTTACTCTTCTCCCAGATTTCTGGGTGGTGGGGCGGTGAGGGGTCTGAAGGACAGCTATTAGTTTTCTTATGAGGGTGAATGAGAGGAGCTGGGGCTACCCAGCAGGATAATGCGATTTTGGTCTGCAGTATAGAGTAGTTCAGGATAGGGCTCTTACATTTTAATGAACTCCTGGGTGCTTTAGAAGAAGAAAAACAAACAATTGTAAATGATCAGCAGTTCAATTTAATTGAGTTCTACCGTGCATGGAAGTAAGGGAATGCAGCAAAATACATTTAGGATTTGTACATCAATGTCTGTAGTTAGCATGCTGAAAGGATTTTTAGAAATGTTGTATTTCATTCTTTGCTCAGGGCATTGGAGGCAGTGTTTGCACTGGCTTTATGTAAAGCCCCTAAATGCCTTAATGTATAGTAAATAGGACTGAGTTCCTAATAAGGAATTGCTCATTAGTTTTAGCGCTCTGGCACTAAGCAATGAGCCATAACAGACTCTACTGCTTTTTCTGTTTACAGTAGCTCTGGCCTCCAGTGAACAGAATCCAGTGATCATCATCGTTGTAGTCTCTATCGCTGGACTGATAGTGCTGGTTTCTATGGTGGTCGGCTTAATGATCTGGAGAAGGTGAGAACAAGTTGCTTTTGTCATATGTTAGGAGCTCTCATAGACTGCTAATATGATATTACCCGATTCATGGCTCCTATGTATTTTGACTCACCAATATGCATAATGTATGAAACAATGACAGTTATCACTTGTTGCATTGCAATATTGTTAAACAGCCTCAACGAAGACTTAGCCAAAGTGATTGCAATCTGACATGGCCCAACCTTCTGTCCCAAACAATGTGTTAGGGCAGAGATCAACCACATTATCAGCATGAAAGTGACATTCATGCACCATGGCTATGGCTTCTACCATTGCTGCTTGAAGCTAGTACCCAGCAGGCTACAATTGCCTTGCAAAGCAGGCCTACCTTGGTTGGTGTTTAGCAGTCTTTCTTCTAATGGTAAGTGTCTTAAAGAAGACAAACTTGGTCTCCATAGCAGGTGTCCAGACTTCAAAGTGCATTTGAAAACATACCAGAGTTGCCAAACAAATTCTGTATCCACAGCGCACTTTACAAAAGCATTTCTTTTAACCAACTACTATGGGCAGGATTTTCAGAAGGTCTTCAGGGACCATGCATCATGATTCTGATGTAAGGTAGACCACCAGAAGAGTGATCTAACTCATGTCAAAACTGATGCAACCTGCTACACAAAACAAACTCTAGCAAGAGCCAGTATGGCTGCAGCTGTGGACACAGTGGAACCACGGCACTGTCGCTGTGTTCAAAATGGCCACCCGAGTTCATTGCACATGCCCGATGACTTCGTGCATGCTAGGTGCATGCACACTGAACTCTGGAACGCTTGTGGCACAGTCCATCGTGTCCATGATGGCCATGGTGTTGTCTCCGCGATGCGCAATGGGTCTTGTATGTACTGAGTTCCGTGGCTATCTTGAACATGGTGGACAGTACTGTGTTCTGACCGCCAAAGAAAGTAGTGCTGGTGGACACCCAGGCATTCATGTCCACCTCCACTATGAAATAAGTGCAGTCGGTATCCGGTGAATTCCTTACTTTTAAGATCTAAAAACAGCTGCAGGGCTCTGCCCAACTGCAGCCAGTAATGACACATATCAATTAAATGTTGCAAACATGCATCATTTTATATGTAAATTGTGGAAATTGCTGCAGATCCATCTAAAAATTTTAAAAAGCATTCAAAGGTTTGAACACATTTGACATTATGCAGAGTGCATCATGCCTTCTAAAAATCCTCCCCATTTTCTCTACCCTTTCCCTTTCCATATGCTAAGCAAAACATGAACACCATTTTTTCAAATGTGAGGGAAAGTCCAGATATTAGAAACTTATAAATATAGCTTTTGAAACTGTTATTTACGCATGTTATTGACACCAACTACTACTGTGTTGATTCAGATTATGGCACAGTTACTACTATATATATATATATATTAATGGGCACCTACGTACTACTGCCATGATGCATGTTATTGGCACCAGTTAGTAGTGCCATGATACATATTATGGAACCAGTTAGTATTGTGTTGATGAATATTATGAGCACCAGTTACTACTTCTGTCATTCATAGAGGGTAGCGTCAACAGAATACAAAGTTTAGAAGATATAACATTGTTTAAAGGCATGACACACAAACTTTTGTACAGTTAAGCATAGCTTACTTTGCAAAAATAGTGGAAATGTAGACAGTAGAAACCAGAGAGTGTTAAGGACAAGGCAGAACATACAGTTGGGGTTAACAGATGGGAGAATCCAGCTAAGGTGGTGGTGGGGCATCAGGAGGAATAAGGGGTGATAATAGAGGGATATTTCCACCGCACTGGAAATTGTTCTCATGAAGTTGGAGTAAAGGAAGGAGCAGTAGAAAGGACATGGTGAAGGAGTGGTGGGTTAGTGAAGAATATCCACTGAATGGGCTTAGTCATAGTGATGTGGGATGGAGAAGAGGAGAGTTAGTAGGGAAGGAGGTAGTGGGGAAGAGACGAAGGGATGGAGGAGAAGAGCGAACAAGAGTGATACGTTGGGGGGAGTGCAAGTATTGTTCAGAGTGCCTTAGACACAGTGTGTACAAATTAGGAAATATTTACAGTATATCAGGAAATATCACAGAAATGTAATTGCACTGAATGAGGATTTCCTGTGATATATCATGATATTCTACATCAGGTCACTGACTCCACTCTATTATTGGCACCAGATACTAGTATATTGATGTATATTATGGGTACCAGTTATTACTGCCATCATGCATATTGGGCCCTATGCACAAATGGGGCAGAGTGGCTACACGCTTGTATCTGGGACTGTGAGCCACCCACACCCATTGCGCCTCCCATATGGATGCATCAAAGGGGAGGTGCAGTCGCTAATGCACCAGCTCCCCAGCTGCATGGACCACAACAGGCCGGGCAGGCAGGGAGCATGCGGCACTAAGCGCCATGCACTAAGGTGTGTAGTGCTGGCCATGGGGGTGCATAGAGGTGCAGGTTAGCACCAGGGAGAAGCTTCACCATAAGCCCCTATGTGCCTTGCGAACACAGCGGAGTCACCCAACAACAGGGCGAGTAGCCTACCCACACTTCAGGGCCATTGCATATGGCTGCCCAGTGCCTCCCACCCACCCCAGCACACATCAGTCCCCCCTCCAAGACCCCCCAAACAGGGGCACAGGTCATGGTTGTTTCCCCACCCCCACAAATGGCACTGCCTGTCTACCCCCACTAATGACGGGGTACAGTGCCTCCTCCCACACCCTCCAACTGCCATCCTCCCCATCCTGTGTTCCTCTCTGGTGCCATCGAGGGCCTGCAGCATTGCCCTCCTCACACCACCATAGTCTCTGGCCTCGTACATCCACAGGGTGCGCTCCAATGTGTGCCCCACTGCATATGGGATCCACTGTGGGTCTCAGTCAAGGCATCTGATTGGATGCCTGGCAGGGTCCCGACTCTGCCCCTGGCCACCCTGCGGAGTCCTGCATGCTGGGGGGCTGTGGACAGGTGATGGCTGGTGGTGAATACACCAGTGCACACCCTGTCCCGAGGTGCGGACCTCTGCAGCTGGGTTACACACCTCCAGCATGTATTATCCACCCCATAGTGAATAGGGCCCATTTGCACCATTTACTACCGGTTTGAAGGATATTATGGCACCAGTTACTGCTGTATTGAACCATATTATGGGTGCCAGTTGCTGTTGTTTTGATGCGTATAATAGACCAGTTACTGTTGTCAGCATGCATTTTATGGATATCAGTTACCACCGCACTGAAGCATATTATGGGCACCAGTTACTATGGTTTTGATGCAGATTATGGACAGTAGTTACTGCTGTTATTATGCATGTTTTGGACACTAGATATTACTGTACTGAAGCATATTCTGGCCACCAGTTACTATTGTTTTGATACATATTATAGGTACAAGTAATTACTATATTGATGCATACAGTATAATGGGCACCAGTTACTACTGCCATAATGTGCAGTATGTTATAGACGCCATTTACTAGTGTTCTGATGCAATTATCAGCACCAGCTACTACTACATTGATAAACATTATGGTCACCAGTCACTACTGCCATCATACACTGTGTATTATGAGCACCATTTCCTTTTCCTTGGTATAGTATACATCATGAGCACCGGTTACTATTGCTATAAACCATTTTGTAGGACCTGGCAATTTGTGTTTTCTAATTAATCTGTTCATTAAAGTTTTCAGGTGTACATTATAGAGACACAGTATTGTATTAAGATTCGAAAAGTAAAGTTGTCATTGTTTTGATGCAGATTTAAGGTGCATTTTGCCTGTTTTCTGTTTTACAGTTGCATTGGTATGTGCACTGTTAATAGAAGGCTAATTATGAATCCGCTTGTTGTACCTAATTTACTAAATATTTGCTTTTTGTGCATCGCCCAAACCATTCACATTCCTCAGCACTCATTCCCAGAGCAAGGCATCATGGGTTTGCAAATCCTGTGTAAGTCAAGAATTTTCCAGAGGATTTGCCAGAACAGACATCATCTTTTAAACAGGCCTATACATCTAATCCATTACCAACTGAAATGATAAACACCACCAAGCACGCTGCTGCTGAAGATGTTTAATTGCACTGCCCTACTTGGAAGCAACTATGATACAATTTACTTTCTCTTAATTATCTTTCATAAGAAATACTTCAAAACACTGTACAAATGATATACTGTAAACATGATGGAATCATTTTAGAGATGATACATATTTTCAGCTGTCGTATCTTAATAGACAAATTCCATTCTTCAGAACTGTAGTCTAGACTACAAAATGTATTGGGAATGGAGGAAGCTGTGTGACTTGGGATCAGAAGGTTCTGAAGAACATGTGGGTCTTGAGAAGGACTCTGAATTAGTGCACCTAGTAAGCAGATTTGGGGCAGGAGTTTAAAATGTGGGCATCTTGATTTTGTGAAGTTGTGCAAAAATGCTGCAGAAGTTGGAAGGTTGAGAGACAACCACCTTCTGGCCCAGTTGTGAGCAGCTGAGACAAAATGGTGCCTCTTGCGTCAAAAAGATGCATGTGTCATTTTTATGCAAGCTGCCATAAATTGCACAACCACTGCAAAAACTCAAGCAACTTTAAAAACTTGACACTCAAGTGTTTGTGCAAATAGGTGATTACTGACTGTTGAGAAAGCACATCTGCATCAGCATCCAACCCTTTTGAACATCCTGCCCCATACTTCTGTGGAATGTTGCCCCAGAGGATGGGTGCTGTGGCATCAAGGCTGTCCCAAAAATTGTGCTGAAGGGATTGAGGCAAACTTGAGAAAAGCACCAGAGGAGCGTGTGGATGATGAGTTCAGTTTGGAGAATGTAGGATAAGGTGATACTATGTATGATTTTTAAAGTAAGGCTAAAGTGCTGGAGTTTCAATTGACTTGGAAGTGACATTAGCACCTCATAGTGTAATTAGAACCAAACACATTTACACTTGGACTAATGAACTGGCCAGACACTGAACTTAGTCCCTGTTAGCTGAAGGCAATAGATATAGGAACATAGAAACTTAGGCGTTGACGGCAGATAAGGACCCGGCCCACCCAGTCTTGCCATTTCCTACCTATTGGATAAGCTGCAGATTCTAGTTAACCAATAGCCTATTTGCTGCAACCCTCCACTATAATTGCCTTATGTCTGTCCCATGCATGTTGGAATTCCCCACTGTTTTAGACCCCACAACCTCTCCAGGAAGGCGGTTCCATGTCCACCACTCTCTCCATGAAAAATTTCCTCACATTACCCCTGAGCCGCCCCTCTATCTTTAAAGCTGCCCCTTGTTCTTACACATCTCTTTTCTGAAAGATGCTACCCTCCTGACTTTGTTGATTCCCTTGAGGTACTTAAAAGTTTCTATCATCTCTCCCGTCCCTCCTTTCATCAAGGGTATACATATTAAGCGCCTCAGTCTCTCTTCATATGGTTTCTGATGTAGACCCTGCACCATTTTAGTTTGCCCTCCTCTGGACTGCTTCCATCCTGTCTATGTCCTTGTGTAGATGAGGTCTCCAAAACTGCAGCGGTACTACGATGGGGTCTCACCAACTGTCTGTACAGAAGGATAACCACTTCCTTTTTCTACTTGTGATGCCCTCCCTATGCATCCCAGTATCCCCCTGGCTCTCCTTACCGACTTTCACATTGCTTACCCACCTTTAGGTCATCTGATATGACTACCCCCAGGTCCCTTTCCATTATTGTTGTTGTTAGTACTCCTCTGCTATTGTGTACTCTTCTCCTGGATTTTTATTTCCCAGGTGCATTACCTTGCACTTCTTTGCATTGAATCTAATTTGCCATATGTCTGACCATTCCTCCAACCTTGACAAGTCCCTTCTCATCCTTTCTACCCCCTTGTGTATCAACTCTGTTACAGATCTTTGTGTCATCTGCAAAGAGGCATACCTTTCCTTCAGACCCTCTGCAATGTCACCTATCAAGACATTAAAGAGGACTGGACCCAGTACTGAGCCCTGAGGTACTCCACTAGTAACCCCCTTTCTTCGGAATGTGTTCCATTCACTATTACCTTCTGTGTCCTATTGTGCAGCCAGTTTGTTACCCAGGCTACCACCCTGGGACCCACTCCTGGCTGGCTAACTTGATTATTAATCTTTGTGCAGGGCTGTGTCAAATGCCTTGCTAAAGTCTAGGTAGGCCGTATCCACAGCCCGTGCCTGGTCTATTACTTTGGTCACCCAGTTAAAGAAATCAATTAGATTTGTCTGACATGACCTTCCTGCTGTGATTCCATGCTGCTTTGGGTCCTGTGCCCCGCTGGCCTCTAGGTACTCAACAATTCTTTCCTTCAGAAGTGATTCCATAATTTTCCCCACCACTGAGGTCAAACTTACAGGTCTGTAGTTTCCTGCTCTGCCTTGCTCCCACTTTTGTGAAGGGGAATCACATCTGCCCTCCTCCAGTCCTCAGGTACCACCCACCCTCCCATGATTTGTTAAAAGTGTGGTCAGTGGTGTCACTAGTCCTCCCTTAGTTCTTTTAGGATTCTAGGGTGAATCCTGTCAGGCCCCATTGCTTTGTTCACCTTGAGTTTTAAGAGTTCTTTTAGGACTCTTTCTTCTGTAAATGGACTGGCATCAACCCCACTATCCAGAGTGCTTCTATTGTTTGGCTTAGGTAACTCCTCATCTTCTTCTTTTTGAATACTGAGCAAAAGTATTCATTCAGTATCTCTGCCTTTTCACTGTCTCCTCTGCCCACCTCCCTCTCTTTTATTAATTTTCACTATCCCTCCCTTAACCTTTCTATGCTCCCTAATGTACCTATAAAAGGTTTTATCCCCTTCTTAACTGAGTTGGCTATCTTTTCTCGGTTTGGGCCTTTGCTTTTCTGACTACCTTCCCACTTCTTTCTGCTTTAATTGATACAGTTCCTGTCGTGCTCCTTCTGTGATTCCTTATACTTTTGAATGCAGCCTTTTTCTCCTTAACTTTTCCTGACACCTCTTTTGAGAACCATAGTGTTTTTTATTCGCTTTGTTTTCTTTATTTGTTTCACACAAAGGCTTGTTGCCTCCATGATGGCAGTTTTGATTTTCTCCATTGTTCTTCCACCCCTCCTTTCTGGCCATTTGCTAGTGCATTCCTCAGGTATTCACCCATTATGCCAAAGTCAGTCCTTCTAAAGTCCAGTATGGCTTGTCTCCATGGTTGTGTTTATTGTGAAGCACACTGTGCAGAGGTTGCTTGTTCCCAGATGTCTACTGACTGCTAAATTTGTGATCCTCTCTCCATTTGAGAGTACCAGGTCTAATATTGCTCCCTCCGAGTGGGTTTCTACTACTAGCTGTCTAAGGCATGCCCCTGTAGGGCATCGAAATGACCCTGCTCTTGGATGTGGCTGCAGTCCATGTCATCCAGTTAACATCTGGCATATTCAGGTCCCCATCAACAGTATCTCCTTTTCAGCCATTTTGAAAATGTCCTCTATCATTCTCTTGTCCATTTCTCCCTCATGGCCTGTATACAACCCCTGTACAGATTGTGATGCCATTCCCTGTCTCCAAAGTGAACCAGAGTGCCTCTTGTCCTCCCTTTTACTTTTTAGTTCTGTAGCTTTGATTACTTCCCTTATGTAGAGAGCTACTCCACATCCTCTTTACCCTCCTGTCCCTTCTGTAGATTGTGTACCTGGTATGTTGACATCCCAGTCATGGTTCTCTGTGTACCATGTTTCTGTGGCTGCCACAATATCCAAGTGTTCCTTCTTCATCAGGGCTACTAGCTCAGGAAGCTTGTTTCCCAGACTACAGACATTGGTACTCATTGCCTCCATTTAATGTTGGCTTTATCCTTTTTACTTTATCCCTGCTCTTATTGCCCTTGTCTATTTTCCATTTACCCCTGTTCTGCCCTCTGTCAAGCTCTGTACCTCAATGTTTACCCTACTACCTGCCATGTTTTTGTGGGGAGGCTTGAACTTTCCTGCTTCCTATCAGCACCCTCCCCTTGGCTAGTTTCAAAGACTTGCCAAGAAAGCATTTAAACCTGTCACCTAGGAGCTTGTTTCCTTCCTGGACAGATGAAGACCATCATGCTAGTATAGACCTTCATCTCTCCAGGTGGATCCACAGTCCCCCATGAAGCCAAAGCCCTGTGCTCTGCACCAGTTTTGCAACCATTCATTAAACTGCATGGTGTGCAGTACCTAGCTCTCACCCCTGCCATAGACTGGCAGCACCTCTGAGAAAGTTACTGTGCTTTCTACCTGTCTGAGGACTCTCCCCAACTCCACAAATTCATTCTGCACTGCACTGATCTCATGCCTAGCTAGGTCATTTGTCCCAAGGTGGACAATGATATCTATTTCTTTCTTTGTGATGCTGCTTCTGCAATCCTGAGGATTTGCTTCCTGTCCCTCCAAGCCATGGCACCAGGCAGGCACCTTACTTCCTCTCCTCTCCCTTCTCCAGGTCTACACCCCTAACAATTGAGTCCCTATCAGAAGCTGTTTCCTTCCTGTGGTTCCCTTGTCACCCTTTTGTGGGTCTCCCTATGGATGTCCCCAGCATTCTTCTTGGTCTCCACTGAGGGTGTCATCATAGAGGAACCTTGATTTGCCAGACTGACATATGATTTGTGTAGAAGTACAACTAGGGGCTACGCCTCTGTTCTACCACCCTCACCCTCTCAGAACCCACTGTGGTCCAACTGCTCTTCACACTTGGCAAGAAGAATGAGGCAGTGGTTGTGGAACTGGTGCTCTTGGGTGGGGAGGCCTCCTTAGTCCTTGCCAGTTCAGCCTGGAGGTGAGCAACCTCCTCCCTCAGAGCTGACAGTTGCCTGCAAATAGGGCAGCAACGCAGGTTCCAGAATGTCTCCCGGAAAACTGCTGCCCCACAGCCAGTGCATTGCACCACTCCCCACATGTTCCTCTCCTTATAATATACAATGAGTAATATATAAAATATCTATTTTTTTGTGTGTGTACTTACCTTTATGCACTGTGTTGGGTTATTAAGAATATGACAGTTCTGCCTCAAGACCTGTTGAGGAAATGATGTCAGAACCTTGGCTATAAAGGAAATGCCACAACCACTGGTGACTGTTAGAAACAATCAAATACACCACTGCTCCACCACCCTGGTGAGTACTGCCCTTTATAGTAATTCAACCAACAACACAATTTACTAGACCACTGCTCCTACACAAATCACTCTACTGAGTCCAGGGATAAAATGAACTCACCCTCAGCCAGCAGGACACTTCTAAAATGTTGCACAAATATCCTTCCAAATCCTAGGTCTCAAGCACAGGAATCAAGCAACTTCAGTTGTAATTCAACCTCTCTGGTTATAAAATTACAACACTTTAATGGAATCCTGCAATTCTCTTCTTAATGCCAATAAGAAAAATGAAACTTTCTGTAGAAAGCGTAGTTTACCTTCCTAACAAGTCCCCAACAATATTATGTCTTACCAGGTTCCCGGTTCCTCAAATGTGTTCTAGTTTGTTCTCTGCAGTATAGCAAGTTTCTCAGCCTCAAACAGAAGCAGGCAAGTCTTTTCTGATGTATCATATCATATCATACCATATCATATCTTAAAACTGTATAAGTAAGTCAAATTCGACACCACAGCAGAAAAACATTTGATAAACCACTAAATATAATACCTACTAATTTATATTAAATTGTGGGCACACCGTATATAAGATGTAAGCAGTAAAACATGGCTGGGTGTTGGTAATACTGAGATACACACACATGCAGGGGTGCAGTGAGGCACAAGGCTGTAGGCTGAGTGCCTTAAGCCCCTGGGTGTGTGGGTATCTCAGTACTAGTACTACCAACACCCAACCATGTCTTATTGTGCTACTACATTGGGCTTTCATTTTTAAAATAGGTTTAATTATCAAAATACATATTTGTTTACCATGTAAAGCATAAATAATGGTGTTGTTTCTAGCTAAACTAGTCCTTTCACCTGCTTGGACTAGATTTAATTTATTAATTTGATTTAGGTCTTTTGACCTCAAGTGGATTCTGTAGCTGCAGATTTTTGTTTGTAGTTCCATGACTGCCCCAAACCACTCTTATTTAGAACATAAATATAAATGTAAGATAGTGGCAGGTGTTTGTCTAGTGCTTCAGTCATTGCTCCATTTCTCCCTACTGGAAGACCTGTGAGAGAGAGAGAGAGAGAGAGAGAGAGAGAAAGAGACTCAGATGGGTTCAGGATGTTATCAAACAAGAAAGTGAAAGTGGCCAAGAGCACAGTGACAGGGTGCTCCTGTTTTCCATTAGAGCATTTACTTCAAGCCAAGCTATTTCTTAGTTTTTATTAATCAATAATGTCATTTAGTTTGCTAATGGAAGAGAAAGGGTGCGGGTGAGCGGTAATTTAGCTGCATGCAAGAGACAGAGAGCTACTGAGATGGAGTCTGGATGTCATCAGGTCAGAAAGTGAATGCAGTCAAGAGGACAGAAAAGGGTGTTTACGTGCTCATGTATTCTGTTGGAGCATTTAATTCAAATGTAATGCTATTTCGCTTGTTTGTTTTAACTAGATTGCATTATTCACTCTGCTAATGGAGAATATGGGAGAGGGACTGGGTGATTGTTGATTTTTCTATGCTCTTGCTTCTATGCTATGCTCAGGTGTTTTAATTTTTGTTTTATTTTGTAATTTAAATTTGGGTTCCAACCCCACCCCCCACTCATTTGTTTGGCTGCCCGCCTGCACACTTGCTTGGCTGACATGCCCACTCACTCAGCTCCCCACCCAACAGTTCAATTTCACAAAACTACAATACTACGAGGTGTGGTTAGAGGGCATGCACATTGGCAGTTCAGTAGTTGCACGCATTGACAGAATCAGCTTGGGATGTGTGCCCATTATGTGTGTCGGTTGGGAATGGTGTGCTTGAAAGATGGAAGGGGAGACATTCAAGTCAACAGTAAATTGATTTTTTTCATGGTCCATATACCCACTCTGTCTCTAACACATCACTGTTCAACATCACTGTCATAGAAACACAGAAACAGAGCAGTTGATGGCAGAAGGAGACCGCTAGGCCCATCTAATCTGCCCATTTGTTTTAGACCTATTTTGACACTCTAGTTGCCCTTTGTAGTCAGGGCTCCCTTGTGTCTATCCCATGCATTCTTGAATCCCCCACAGTGTTGACCCCCAGAACCTCTTGGGGCAGGCTGTTCCAGGCATCCACCACTCTTCTGTGAAGAAAACTTCCTGATGTTGGTAGAGGACCTCCCTCCTTGCAGTCTGAGGTCATGTCCCCAGTCCTGGAGCCCTTCTTGAAGTGAAAAGTTCCTGTGCCAGTACCTTGTTAATGCCTTTTTGTACCTGAATATTTCAATCATGTCTCCTCTCTCTCTCTCTCTCTCTCTCTCTCTCTCTTCTCTGCTCCAGGAGTACGTATTCAGTTCCTAATTCTTTCCTCATAGGAAGGGGCCCTGGTTTTCCATTTTACCGGTAACACCGGTAACAATCACGGAATCCTGCTTGGTTTGTGGATTTTAATTCTTGTACCGGTGCCTCACGGAAATTGCATGTCACTGCACAGAATCTCTAAGATTTCAGTATCTTTTACATTTTTTATTTCTCATTCTATGTCCCCTCTCACAGCATCGGTATCCCCTAGCTTCACCCCCAGGTAATGCTCAGGAGCTCCTGTGGGCCTACCCTCATCCTGCCTGGGTTGTACACCCCAGGTGGGAAGGAAGGGACCATAGGTCACCCTCCACACTCCTTTTGTGTCGGCAGCCCAGTGGGTCCCTCATGGAGCTTGGTTATGAAGTCTGGGGCACCTGGGTCCCTTTCGCCAGTGGCCATGGGGTGATTGTTCCTGGTTTCACTAGAGATCCAAGGAGGTAGGTCACATAGAGTTATGCTACTGCTCCAGATCCTGGCTAGCGTCTCCCTCCTGATCACTCTGCAGCAGCATTGCACCACCAGCCGTGGTCACAGCGGTGGTGGTAAGAAGCAGGACCTGCAGCCCCTCTCCCAGAGGAGGAGCAGTCCTCAGGTACTTGATCCTACTCCCTGGCCAGACCTCCAGCAACTGAGTTTGCTTTGACCCTGGGTCACTGGCATTGCAAGCAATAGTGCTACGGCAACGCACCGGGCCGACCCAGATTTCAGCATCTGAAAATGAATGCTGCTGTGCTTTGCATTCTTTCTGCTTTGCTGATGATAGAAACAGTAAGGAAATCACCGACTGCTTTGTTGTAATCAGCTATTCAGTTTAACCACCCATGCCTAGTGGTTAGAGTAACAAATGAGTGATTGAACTGGGTACATCCAGCAGACTTGGGTTTGAGTCCCACAACCTCCACTTGCATCCAAGCAAGTCACTTAACCTCCCAAGTGCTTCTAGGTCACTCCTTAAAACAGACAATTCTGCCTAGTGGGCCTTACCTGCTTTACAAAGAATATAAAAAAAATACCAATATATGTTTACTACATCATAGAATAGTAGTCAGGGTACCATGTAATTTACTTGAGTTTTACTTGGGCTGCAATGATTTTGTATAGGTAAAGATAAATATTCAGATACGCTTTTATAGCTTGCTTTTAGATTTTAGTCAGGTTTTATTATATTCTTTGCATATAAACATCTAGGTTGTAGATTGCTAAACGAGGATCACTGTTACCAACTAACTTATTCAAGTTTATAATCAGTAGGGCCATCCAAAATCCTCAGTTGTTTGAATGAAAACTAGTCTGAATGAAAGTATGTTCACAAAGAAGAAACTGCTTACTACTTATGAAAAGACTTCACAGTTAGCACCCACTTAGGTGACTTGGATCATTTGCACCTTTTCTCCCACCTGCTGGTTCTGTCTCTGTGACAAAAAATGTTTTCTGATAGTCTGCTTCAACAAAAAGCAAATGTTAAGTATTTAAGAGGTCTTACATTTGGCCAGTGGATTTTGAAAGCACATTCAATGACATACAGAAGGTAAGACCCCAGGGAAGTATGATGCTGGTGGGCAGAGTAGTGCTCAGTTCACATCTAAACAAAGACATGAAAACTGGGAGACACCCTTTCATGGACACCAAGTAGAAAAAAAAGCATCCACATGTCTGGGAGATGCATGAATCCATGTCAAGGTCCTCCACTAATAACTTGTGGATTTTTAGGTGAAAATGCTTTATTTCAAAGAAGCAAATTCAAGCAGATTTTTTGCTCCTCCTACCCCTGGCCATCCACTCCTTCAGGCCTGCCAAGGCCCCACCACCACTGCTGAGTCCTGACCACTATCCACTGACCCTACTGCTGTGCTACCAGGTAACCCAAAGTAACCCTTCATTGGGTGGGCCCCTCACCCCTGTGGAAGGCTATCAGGGGAGGAGAATTGCCCCAAACAGCTTCCCTGTATCCTGGGCATGTCAGGGGTCAGGACGGAACATGTCTGGGGCTTCTGGTGTATGGCGGACCAGCAGCCATCCTTCAGTTGGCCAGCGGCTGTTTTCCCATTTTCTTGGGAACGTGACAGGCTACATGATGTCAAGGCACAAGCCAACATCCATCACACTCCTCCGCAGTGAGGACTGACGGGTTGTCGTGCTCTGGCCTCCACCATGGCCAGCAAATGCTGATCCATGAACCCACCTCCCTCTCAGGAGAAGGAGTGGTCATTGAACACTCAAGCCTTCACCCACCAGCTGGCCCTCCAACACCCAAGTCTGTTCCTCAACCCTGGTCAGCGGTGTCACAGGCAGATATCCAATTCAGGCAGTTAAATTATAGATAGGAAAAGACAAAGGTAGTCCACCTTAGTGGTGATGGTTCAGATTAATTCACATCTGAGTTCTAACTAAGCAAAGAGACCAAGTCATTTATAACTTGTGCATGTGGGGTGTGAGTGTTGAAAGGGATCATAGTGCTGTCACTACTGCCATTGCCCCAGAGGGATGTGTACTGCATTGTTGCTACTGCCATCACACTCAAGGGGTGGGGGCTAGTGCTTCTGCCATCACCACTGGTGGATGGGGAATGTAGGCCTGCTGCCATCCCACCTGAGGATGGGGCCATAGTGCTGATACTACCATCACACATGAGGAATGATGACCATTGTACTGCTGCCATCACACCTAAGGGATGGGGCCATAGTGCTGCTGCTTCTGTCACACCAGAGGGATGGGGGCTGTAGTGCTGCTTCCATCACACCTTAGGGACAGGGGCTGTAGTGTTGCTGCTACCATCACATCTTGTACCTAAAATAACTTTAAATTGGTACAAGGATGGAAGGATGTGTAAAAGTGCAGATCTAAATTGCTAAATTGCATGTTAGCAGAGTTAAAAATTGTTACATAAAGTACACAAAACCAAACACGGTAAAACCAGATTTTGGCTTAGCAGACACGGTGACAATACGTTTTACAATGTGCAAACGGAATATGCCCTTTCTCAATCCCGGTAAACTAGTGTCCTGCTCATAGGACATCTACTGCAGACCCTGAATCATTTCTGTTGCATTTCTCTGTACTGTTTCCACCGTCAAAGTCCTTTCTGAGGTGAGGCCTCAGAATTACACACCAGATTCCAGGTGAGCCTGACCGGTGATCTCTACAGTAGTAGTGCCCACCCTCCCTCCTGCTCATGATTCCCCTCCCAATGCAGCCCAACATTCTTTTGGCCTTCAATGTTGCCTTCTCACACTGCTTACTAACCTTCAAGTCATCTGAGATCATGATTCCCAAATCTTGTTCCTGGTTTGAGGCCGCCTGTCTTTCACCCTCCTAGGTAATACTCCTTTCTTAGATTTTCTTTCCTATGTGCATGAGCTTGCACTTTTGGCATTAAATCTCAGCTGCCACACTCCAGACCATTCTTCTAGTTTCTTGAGGTCAGCTTCCATCTTGCTAGCTCCTTCTGAGGTGTCCACCCTGTTACATATCTTGGTGTCATCTGTGAACAGACACACCTTCCCTTCCAGTCCGTCAGCATTGTCTGCTATAAAACATTGAGGAGCAGGGCCCCAGCACTCAGCCCTGGGGCACCCCACTGGTCACCCTGCCTTCCACTGATTGCCTTCCATTCACCTGTACCCTTTGGGTTCCACCTTGTAACCAGTTTTATACCCATCTGACTATTTCTGGATCAACCCCTGTGTGCTCAAGCTTCTTTACTAGCCTTCTGTGTGGAACCGAGTTGAAGACCTTACTAAAGTCTAAGTAGACCACATCAACTGCCCCACCATTGTCCACTATTTTTCTAGTGTAGTTGAAAAACATGAGCAGATTTGTCTGGCATGTCCAACCTGCTGTAAAACCCTGCTGTTTAGGGCTTGTTGGCCACTAGTTTGAGAATTCTATGATCCTCTGTTTGAGTAGTGTCTCCTTTAGTTTCCTACTACAGATGTGAGGCTCACTGGTCTGTAATTACTAGCCTCTTCACAACTGCCCGATTAGAGAAGTGGAACCACTATTGCCTTTTTCCAGTCTTCGGGTACCACAGGTTCTATGTCATAAGGGCAACTGCCAAAGGTGATCATCCTTATGGTGAGGTACATTGCCAAAATTCAGTTTCAGCGATGTACAAACCCAGTGACAGAGACAAAGGCACAAGGACTCATATTTTTACTGTTATGTGGGGCTTCACCCCTGCACCCCTACTTTTAGATTCTCAACTCCAGGGGGTGCATGTCGGTGGGGGTGGGCAGTAAAAAATTTATACCTGTCTTGGGCTGGGTGCAACATAACATACCTTCACCCAGACCTGAACCTTGCATCTCAAGCATCCCAGGCCAACACCCACCCCACCATGCCATGGAGCTAGCTCAGCAGCAGACCGTGGCACCACCTCACAAACCCTCCTGTCCCTTGCTCGGCGCTGGCTTCTCTCCCTGCACATGTATACGATAGCGACATCCCATTGTCTTTGCAAATCCTCCCATCTGGTTACCCTCCCTATGCCCTCACCGTCAGTAGTTGGCTACAAGTGGTCACCATTTTAGTAGGTGCCAACTTGCAACATGCCCACATCAGGGTGTACTGGTACCACACTGCTCTTCAATGATTCTGTGATTAGAAGTGCCAGATGGTTGCTAATTCTGCCCCAGTTCCTTAACAATTCTGGGGTGCATCTCATCTGGTCCCATGGCTTTGTCTTCTTTTAGTTTATTTAGCACCTCCTGTACTTCAGCTTCTGTAAAGGGACCTGTGTCTACACTTGTTCCTGAGGTGTTATGTTTTTCAGGGCTGGGCCATCCTCTGTCCTCTTGGTATACCTGAGCAGAAGTATTTATTGAGGATTTCGGTTTTCTGGGTCATGTTTGGTGCATTTCCTTCTTCAGTAGCAGTCTTTACTATCCACCCTTTGCCTTCCTAGAGTCCCTAATGTATCTAAAAAATATTTGTCTCCTCTCTTACCCCTTCTGCTATCTTTTCCTCTGTCTGGGCTTTTGCCTTTCTAATTTGTTTGTTAGACTCTCTCATTTTTCCCTTGTTCGACTCCCAGTCTTTGTCAGTTTTGGTTTCTGGTATATGCTGTACTCCTTTTTTCTTGACTGTGGTAGCTACCTTGAAAACCATAGAGGATTTATTTTTCCTTTTGCTTTGCTGACCCATCAGCACATTGATCTGTGGCAGTCTTTATTGCTTTCTCAAGTCTCCCCACAAGGCCTCCTCCTTCAACCTCTGTTTCCATTAACTGGCCACTTATGTTGTTCCTCAATTTTGGAAGTCAGCCTTTCTGAAATCTAGCATCTTCATTTTGAGTGGCTGGTGTCCTGTGTTATGTTTACCGTCAAGGTTACCTTGCAATAGTCGCTGCTGCCCATATGGCATCCCGCTTTGATGTTCTTGATCCTTTCTGAGTTTGTGAGGACAAGATCGAGAATGGCATCTCCCTTGTTGGGGTTGTAACAGGTTGGCACAGTCCTGCACCTTGTAGTGACAATAAGAAGTCACTACTTCCTGTTGTTGCTGCCATTAGTGTGCTTTCAGTTAATATCTGGTAGGTTGAAGTCCCCCACCAGTACTACCTCAATTTTATCAGACATTTTGTGGATTTCCTCTGTTAGGTCTTTGGTCTCCTTTATTTACTTGATTTGGTGACCTGTACACTACTCCGATTCTGAAGGATTTTCCTTGCCCGTGTCTACTATTAGCTACAGTGACTTGAAGACCCCAGGTTGCTCTTTTTACTTCGTGGCTTTTATTTCCTCCTAAATGTAAATGGCTATGCCCCTCTCTTTTTTGCCCTGCTATCTTTTCTGAACAGATTGTAGCCGGAAATGGACATATCCCATCCGTGGTTTTCCGTGAATCACATTTCTCTTACAGCTAACCAGTTCAACCTTTCTGTTTTCAAGATGGCTGCGAGTTTGGGAAGTTTGTTGGTTAGGCTCCTAGTATTTGCCACCATTGCCTTCCAGGAATGTATATCCTCTTGGTGCGGTTCTACCCTCTTCCTGGACTACTCCAGTTTGCTCTTTCTGGCCAAATAATTATGGAGATTGCTGGTTTCGGGCAGGTGTTGGTTCTGATTTGTTTTCTGAGGATGTATACACACATTTGGCATTTTGGGGAGTGATGACCAGCCCACCAACACCAGGGTGTGAGCAGCATCATACTCCCTTTATTTAGTTTAAACTACCTGTATAGTCATCACATTTTTGTCCGAGTGCTTGCACACCCTCACTGTTTAGGTGCACTCTGTCATATTTAAAAATGCTCTTTCCCAAAAGTTTTGCCAGTTCCTATGTAGTTGTATCCCTTGTCTTGGCACAATCACAGACCATGAGCTGGGTTTGCCTACTTCAATCTCTCTGACTCACTTGGTACTGTTTCCTTTTTCCCACACTGGCAGCACTTCCGAAGGCTAATTTGGACAGAAGGGAAAAAGTTTGTTGGCCAGGTCCTCAAGTGTTTCTTGGCCTCCTGAACTGTGTGATTTGCAAGTCATTGGTACCAAGGTGTATTATTATATGTGTAACATCTTCGATTCCTGCACAATTGTCTTTATGGTTAGTGTCCTATTGCAGAGGCTCCTGGTAGACACTTTATCACGATGTCTCTTTTAACATTTGTGTTAGGTGGTGTTTCACCCTCAGATCATGGAATTCCCAATTATGAGAATTTTGTTTTGTTTATATTTATGTCATTTTATTTTGAGTTTTAGTATTTTGTTCTTATTGCATTTGGTTTTGGTATTGTTGTTGGTTATATTTTGAGTATTAGTGTTTTTATTTTATTGTAGTTTGTATTGGTTTTAATTGCTGTTAGCCTTTTTTGGTGGTTTGATTTCTTTACCTTGTATTACTTTGTCTGTGGTTTGTAGCAGAGGAGCTAATCTGTTTTTGTTTGGATGGCTGGGAAATGCTCCTTGTTTTGGCTTCCTTCCTGGGATTCCTATGATGCCTCTTATTTCTTACCACCAGTCGACTGTTCCATGCCAGCGAGGTACTGGTAGGCATTGTAAGATGAAGAGAGACTGGAAGAGAGACATTATAGCTGTCTCCATTTTACCTGCCTCATCTCTGGGTCACTCATGAGTTTTCAAAGTAAGAGAGTATTATTCATTGTGCATTTATATTTAAAATTGATGTGCATTTAAAACAATATTTAAATTGTAAATTAGTGTTGGTTGTTGTCAATCTCCATGGGGACACTCCTAGTAACTTGTGAAGGGTTAGGTGAAGTGTTAATGAGACAAAAATGGCTACACAAACACTTTTTTAAATTCCATAATAACACTGTAATTTATGATGAGACTAAATACCAAGATCACCGTGGGTAGTACTGCATCATTGCATGGTCAGGTGACTGGTTCTGACCAGTCAAGATTTGAGGATTTGATTGCCCATTTTAAAAGTACAAGAAATGAGCTGAAAGGCTGCTGTTGATCCAGCAGGAAAGCTAACAACAGTAACAAATTTCTTAACACACAGGAAATGTTGAATGCAAAACTCCTGCGCTCCTATGTGTTTAGAGATTGGTCAACAAGCTGGCAGTACAGCCCAGAGGTTAGAATAACAAGCCATGAATGAGCTTGGTACATTCATCAGACCTGGTTGGATTCTCATAACCTCCTCCTGCATACTGAGTAACTCTGAACAAGTCATTTAACCTCCCAGTGTTCTGAGTTGCCCTGAAAACAAGTACTTGTGCCTAGTGGACCATACCTGGTTATCAAAGAAAATTTAGTGGTCTACCAAAAGTTTTTATGGTGTGATGTCATAGTTTGACTTATACATTTTTGAAATATTTATGTGATATACATTGCCTGCATCTAATGTTGCTTTAAGTTGCATTGTTTATTGCAATCACAAGGAAAACAACACATCTTTCAAGGCAAAGATAGTCCACAATGGTGAGTATAAAAGAATTCACCATTTATTTGATGCTCATAGTGTATCAAACAGTCATACCCACAGTTGTTCAGCACTCAGAACTTACAACAATGGCTAGTGACATAGTAATGGAAAAACACTCACGTTTCGATTGGATACTTCCAGTGTTCATCACAGATGGCATTCTCATCTTCACAATTGCTTCTATAGTGTATTGTAACCATGGTGATAAGATTCATCCAACACAGAATGAAAACATGCCTTGGAATAATCACAGGTGGGTACAAACTTAAAGCTAGTATAATCACTATACAGGAGATACAGGCGAGATGCGGCATTAAAGTAGGAACACTAAGAATGGTGAAACGTCTATCAATATGCAAATATGTAGCACCCTCAACCAGCTGGAAAAACTATCATAAGCAGCAGGGAAACACAATCTTCTCCACAGGGCAGCAGAAAAACATCAACATATATTGTAGCGCAATATAAACATATAACAACATTCCACCATGCAAAATAGACATCTTCTGCCTTTCTCACTAATTCCATCATTGGTCTGGACATGCATAAGGACATCCTGCCATTGTGTTGGCCTGCCCTTTCTCTCATCCTTAAGTTGAACAGGAATGTTGAGTCAATCAATCTTGCATTCTTGACACACATATTCTGATGGGGTGAGGAGGAAAGGTACTAATGTGGCAACAGTAGTGTCAGTGTGTTCAGTTAGCACCTGTCCTGCAATAGAATCCAATAGGGAGAGCTTGGACAGCTGAAGATGTCTGCTGAGAGGGGACCAGGCATTGAGGAACAAGGCACTGGAGTGGGGGGTTCTTGGTACTGCAAAAGTAAATAAGTGGTCAATGGTGCTGTCCACTGGAAGTAAGGGAGAAGTAGTAGTAGATGAAAGAAACAGAAGAATTCTGAGGGCTAGGAAGCAGGAGAAGGGCATGACATAAAAATGTCAATCCCCATATAGAGCCATTTGAAACTGTAGCTTCTGAATGTCAGTGTGGAAACCTTAAGTGAAGGGAGCTCATGTTGTTCATTTAAATGTGAGTAGCACTGCAGACCTATGCCATTCATAAAAGTATGCATGCTTGGAAGAGTGCAATGAGTTTAATTTTTTGGTTTGGATGGTGCACCTTACATGTTACACTCTGCCATGGAAAGCTGTATTTTAGAAGGCACCACTGTCAGACTCCCATCTTTAGAACTGGGATTAGTTACTGGACATGCCAAATGACCAAGTGATTTTGAAGGTGGACAGTGAGCAGCAGCATAAGTGCTTTGTTTTTATCTTAGGACAATATTTATAATATAAGCAATACATTGTGTTGTTATAAGTTTTATTCTTTTATTGTCTGCATATAGAATCATGGTCCCGCATTGATTGTCAGGTATGGCTGAAAAGGAGGTTTTAACTCAGTTCACCTCCTGGGCAAATAAAAAAAATGATGTGGGCACATTGGGGACCTCATACTGAAAGATCCCTTGCACTACCTACGCACAGTTTAAGTTCTTCATAGATATCCTTACAAAATTATGCCAACAAAATAAAACAATCTGTGACATGAAGTAAAAGGAGTGCATTAAGCATTTTGCCCTAATAACTTGCAGTAGTTGTGAAGCTTGCACCTAATTGATATTTATGTGCCTCTGTCTGCATATTGTTCTAATTCATTAGTAATTAAATTTTTCACAACTGTGTTGTGACAATGCAGTGAAATGGCACTAAGTTAATATTATCTCCAAATGCTAAACAGTAATGTGTGACCTATTTAAACTGTTCATAGAGTTTTTAGACAGTTACATTCATTCTACTGTGTATCTACCTTTTCCCTACTGAGGCCGCCCCCACACACACATATGCAGAACAGAGGAAGTCTGTGTGATAAAACAAGGTTCTTGCACCCAGTCAGGATAGCAGAAATTGTGTTATTACATTTGGTTATAAAACATGTAAAAGGCAGATAATTAAAGGCTAGCCTGAGGTTTGATGTGTGGGTGCAACCAGCCACTTCCCTTCCTGAATTATATACACCAGCTTCCTCCAGTCTCATTCAGGAGCTTCATTTCTCTGCAGGAAGCTCCATTTCTATGCTGTGGACAAAGGCTCTGCTTATTTCGCCCCACAACCATGGTTACTGCTTCCTCTTGGTTGTTTTGGGCCTTTCTACTTGGGTTTCCTTCTGCAGCTCTGAGTTAGTATTTGTTTACCCTCTGGCTATAGTTTTTACTGTCTGCCTTTTTAGAGTAGCCAGTCCTGCTGCTCTGTGTCCTCCAGCAACTCAGTGCTAACGTGCAATGTGTTTCGGTGTGCTTACTTGACTCTGTATCCTGCCTCTCTTATGCTGCGTATTTTGTGTCTGTTTTCACAGTCTGTTTTATCCGCTTTTCACATCCAAACACTTGCTACCTTTTCATGGATTACTTTCCAACCACACTTGCAGTCATTTCACTGCTGTTCCTATGATTGCTTTGTATTTCATTGTGATTGGTTGGCATCCATGGCACTCCAGTCATTACCTCATGGGTTGTAGCCCACCTGATAGGCTAGTGATGCACATGACCCAGATCAAATTTCTAGCATATCCAGGTCCCAGGAACCCCTGCTCTCCAGTTTCGAATCGCATCTGATCAGGCAGGAAGCACACCAGGGATCCCTGTCTACTCCTATAAGGTAAGATCCTGTATGGGGTATATATATATATATATATAAACCTATTATCAACCCATGAGGCATGTATGCAGTTACAGTTTAAAAAAAAAAACCTCCCTGGGAATTTAACTGGGAGAATATATTGGGCTAGCCTCAGCCTCAGTGTTAGCTAGCCTTTTGTGCTGTAATTCAGTCAGAATGTCTCTGTGCTGGCAGCTACTAGGTAGTTTAGGCCAGGGTAGGCGTGCCTCAGCAGAAGATATAAAGTGTACCTGTTTGTCTTGGTGCTAAGGGGCAACAAGTTTTGGTGTCTGCCCATGTAGCACTATCTCTCCGATTAGGCACCTTAGCTCTGGGGCGCGTTGCTGGCACTAGCCCTAAAGCACCGCATGGCGCCTCGCTATCCCTCGCCCTCCCTTTGTTCATAATCCTCCTTGTCGGCCTGCGGCCCTCTCCCCTCTCGTAGAGTCCTCAGCCTCCCAGACCGCCGGCTGGTTGGCAGCTGCCTGACCACGCGATGACCGCGTGGCCTTCCTAGGTCAAGGTTCCTTCCACTCTGTCCTCTGTCCTGAGGGAGTAAGGGAGAGTCGTGGCCGCTCCGGCACGGAGTGTTCTGCGTGACCGCCAGCCATTCGCGGCCTGTCCTCCCAGCGACTCATGCGCGCCCCGGAAGTAGTTCCTCTCCTTGCCTCTCGCCTCTCCTTGAGGAAGGTTAGGGGAGCGTCGGGCCGTCAGTCACTGCTCCTGTCTTCTCGCGCGTGTCCCTCAAGAGGGGCCACAGAGGATCCCGACCCCATGCATCCAGTCGTGGCGCCTCCTCATGCTAAGGGCGGCCTTCCAGTAGGCCGCTGGTCGGGCTCGCTCCCAGGCTTCCTCCTCAGCCCGAACAGTACTGGTGGCTTAATTGGCTTCTCTCTCTCATCTGCTCTCCGCTTCCTCTAGGCCGCCACTCTGAGTGGGGGGACGCCAGGTGCTCTTCGCCACGCGGCCTGGCTTGAGGGGGGGAGTCCTCGTCGCAGAAGGGAAGCAGCGCCTCGTGTCTACAGGAGGAATGCCGATGGCAAGGGGGCAACAGTTCCTTCAGTGACTCATTTTCCTCAGCCCCCTAGACAGACCCACAGCCTAATATGGTAGGGTGGGGACCACCCGATTTGCCACGCTGTTCTGGCCACTCATTCCCAGTAATGGGAAGGGAAGCAACAGAACCTCCTAGGCCAGGGGGCATTGAGGACCCCCAACGGAACAAAAAAAAAAAAAGAGAGAAAAGCAGGCAGTAGAGCCTGCAGGTTAGAGGATCAGGGTGCGATCGAGCTCATTGCATCAGGTATACAGCCCTGAGTTTGAGGCTCACAACTCTCTCTCGCTAGGGTTATCTCTGAGCAAGTCACTTAACCACCAAGTCCTCCCAGGTCGCACCCAGGACACAGCTCCTATGCCCAGTGGGTCTCACCTGGTTATTGAAAGAGAATTTTTCTACATAGGGGGGTATTATCTGGGCCAACAGCGGATGTTTGGGGTTCCCTCCCCGTGGGTCCCTCCCTAGCGACCCTCCGGCGGTCTTTCCCCCACAACAGGTCTACCCACTCTTCTTCCGGAGCTCCTCTCCCTTCTCTCTCTTGTCTCCTACCACCCGGTCCCTCCCACAGCGACCGAGAAGGTAGTCTTCCTCCCGATCATTCCACGGCCCTCCCATAGCGAGCCCTGGTTTTGAACCTGTGGACCAAAAACCCTCCCTCACCTTTGCCCTGGTTGCGGGGGCCTCACATAGCTCCCCCACAACCTGCATTCAGTTCCTCTCCCCACAACAGGTCTATCCACTCTTCCTTCTGGGCTCCTCCCTTCTTCTCTCTTGTCTCCTACCACTCCAGTCCCTCCCACAGCGACCAGAAGGTAGTCTTCCTCCCGGTGGTTCCACGGCTCCCTCCATGCGAGCCCTGGTTTCAACCTGTGGACCAAAACCTCCTCTCCTTTTGCCCTGGTTACGGGCCCCTCACTTAGATCCCCACAACCTGCATTCAGTTTTTCAGTTTATAAAAAAAAAAAAAAAGGAGAAATATTGAGGGACAAGGTATTGCCTGGGCACTGCTTGTTCGGCCCGTCCTCCCGGACCAACACTGCCCATGGGCCCCCACAACCTGGGCCCAGCAACTCTACAGCTTGGTTTCCAGCCCCCACTCCCCGTCCGACCAGACCACCGAACCCGGAACCAGACAGGTCGGGGGCATCAGAAGAGTCTCCAACCCTGAGGACTCCGTCCTAGACGTCCCTCACATCAACACATACGAGGACAGGGAGAAGTAGTCATGCCATTTTCGCCGACCCCAGGGCCCACGAAGAGGCTAAGACCTCTACGGGAGTTGACATATTCCGTAGTCAGCGTGCAGGCTACGCCGTCCCCTGACCTATCGGTTGGGTCTCACAGAGTGCCTTCCAAGCGCTGCCTCACGGTCTAGGATATCCTCAGTAAGTGATGACATCCCCAGTTCGGCAAGATATCAAACCGCAAGAAACGGACAGGTCGTCCGGGGTCCGGGGAGACCCAGACGCCTGACGTAGGCACCTTCCTGTTGGCCCCAGGCAGCGAAGCCTTAGAAAGGACGGTGCTACCATGTACATTAGCACCCAAGAACGCCGATAAGGAAGGTCAAGATTGCTCGGGGGTTCTTGTCTCCACGATCAACGACACCGCTGCTAGGCAGTCACCAGCCGACCTTTTTGGCTCCAGTGAACCCGCTAACCCTAGGACCCTCAGGAGCTAGTCTTCTGAATCCAGGAGGCGGAACTGTGGGACGTGCTTAATGCAGCCAAAATTCCTGGCCGACTTGGCGGTAGTCACCACGCATCCGCATGCCAGGGCCACTGCCACTCCCACAGCACTGTAGCCAAACTAGGGATGCGCCTCATGTCAGCAGACACTGCTCCCGAGTCAGAGGATCCCGACCCCATGTACTGTACCCTCAGGGTCCTCAGCTCTCCTCCCTGGAGCCTGGGGTAGTAATCCAGAGGACAGGTAGAGCTACAGGGGAAGCAGTGACTACCCCTCAGAACATCTCAAGTCAATCCAAACGCCGCAGTTCAGGCGTATGACTTGATGTCCAGGGATGAAGACCTACGGGTGCGAACCTCGCCTTCTCCTCTCAGCTCGGATAAGTGGGTTCAAGTCACGTACCAAGGGATACTCCATAAGCCATCCAGCACCTATTTTTTTCCCAAGGGTTAACCTCCCCCACCACAGCTAGGAGAAGGCCCTCCGCATCGCTTTTTATTGCGGAACAGAATCTTGGGGCGCCACTATCTTCATCCTGATACCAAGAAGTCGGGGGCCCCACCTATCGTGGGCCTGTAACACCTATGCCACCACGTGCGTCGCACCTGTCAAATGAAGACCACCGGTTCATCATACGATGCATTCTGGTAGGCCTTCCTGCCACCGATAGACCACATGGACGCTTTCCCCCATATCGTCATCGTACGGTAACTCTGACAATTCCTCCGATTTCAATGGCTTCCACCCTACAGGCACTCGAAGACCATGGCTGGATGGTAAACAGAGAAAAGCATCCACTCTCTCGCTCACATGTCAAGCAAGGTGAGCACTCACAATTCTACTCAGGAGGGACACAAAAAAAAAACCCAGAGAGTCCACAGCTTGATTACCTGTAGGGCTCCATAGCTCAGGGGTTAGAGCACTGGTCTAGTAAACCAGGGGTTGCGAGTTCAATCGCTGGGGCCTGTCATGGCCCATGGAATGAAGGCCCACCCTGAGCCAGGTGGCGATACGCCTCTCCAAACCTACGCCGCAGATTTGGGAGGGCGGCCCGAGCGACTTCACCAACAGGCCATGGCACCGCGGCCTCGCAGTGAGGTCAGCCTGGCACGATGGATGGTGGAGACCAACTTGATATGGGGACTCTCAGAGGCACCTCACCAACTGCCATTGAAATGGACGGTGTCTTCACGGGGAAGAGCTTGCCTGGGAGATGCAACAGCACAGGGCCGGTGACCACCAGCAGGGTCGGGCTCTCCATCCCATACTGGAGGCGAGAACAGTGTCGCACGCCATAAAACCTACAAACATTTACTCACCTGGTAAGGTGATTGTGTTGGTTCCAGGCCCACGCCGATCCGGCCCTAACCCGGTCTGACAATCGAAGCTATGGCCCACGAAGCAAGCTAGGTGGGACTCAACCCCAGCTGCCTAGAAACGGCTCACCTGGCAAGAGGGATCAGGTCAGGGGTTACTATTCCTCTGCCTCCACCGACTCCTCCGTCCCAACCAGGTATGGGAGTCACGGCGCCCAGCCACTGGTGACACCCCACCGCCATGCAGGCCATGACTGCAGCGACCAGGCAGAAGGTCACTGCCAGCTTCAGGATTCCAACCGAACAGGCATGCTTTCTCAGGGGTCAGGGCTTCACCAACGCCATGGACCCTGAAGCTACGGCCCGGTTCCAGGGAGGAGGAGTCCGGGGCAGCAGGTCTTCATGATCACGCCATCAACACCCCACCCCAGTCAGACGGTCCCTCTCCCCCACGATGGGAGACATGGTCTGATTCCAGTGGTGGTACCCGAACAGGGCAAGGCCCTCGAGCAGGCCGACAGGGCTAACATCCTACTGTTCCGACAACTGGGAGTACCTGGAGCAGGCAAGGCCTCGAGAAGGCTGACAGGGCTAACATCCTACTGCTCCACCAACTGGGAGTAGACGAGACTAGCACACTCTGTCCTCAGGGTGCAGCTACCAGTTGTAGGGCGGCTACAGGCCTCATCGTCAGAGACCCTCCGATCGAAAGCGACCGACAACGGCTCCGTGGGACTTCCTTTAGTCCTAGAGTCTCTCGACTGGGCTCGCTAGAGAGGTTCTCTAGTGTAGTGGTTATCACGCCTGCCTCACACGCCGAAGGCCCTGGGTTCAGGCCCCAGTGGAACCAAGATTGGACCCCACGTGAGGCGGATCGGTCGGGTCTGCCTCAAGACTGATCTTGGGGCAATCTGCTCAGCTAGGAGTGCCGGGGGCTTGGGGCCCCATCCGCATGCTGAACCTGGTACGGTGCTCATCCCATCAGGGGTTCGGCTGGAGATTGGTTCCAGTCTACCAGCCAGGGCATTCACCGGTTTCACAGAGGGCAACCAATTGAGCTAACTGTCCCGCGGGAAGGGCCCCAGGACCCCAGTGCGGTCCCATCGCTACCTGAATGTTGGATCCACCCTCTGATATCTGACCGAACCCTAGTCTTCCACAAAACAGAGAGTCTGCTGTCATCTCAAGGGACAGCTGCAGAGCAGAACCGCCCAAGGCCACCGCTGAGGGATGGCTAAGGAGAATCATCCAGAATGACGCGCCTGCTAACGGATGACTCCACCCCTACAGGGGATCAGGCTCACCCTCCAGAGTGATCGCCACGCTTGGATAGAGCAGCAGACACGCGGCCTCGGGGACCTAGGTAGGGGCAGTCACGCCGGAGTCCATTCCACCTGCTCGCCAGGCACCTAATGCTGGTCCACACGGCCAGAGGACCCACTTGCCACCCAGGTCCCCACGGCTACATCCTCAGCCCCTCACTCTTAGACCACCAGTTCCCACCCTTGGGTACTATACTGCTTCTTATCTCCCATGAGTAGTCGACTGAGTGCTGTGGATGCCAACCAATCACAATGGGTGTTTACTCACCTGGTAAAGGTGATTGTGTTGGTTGGCATCCATGGCACCCAAGGCCCTCCCATCCAAGTGCTCAGAGTGACCGGACTGATCAAGGGATCTCCCCATGGTAGACCCAATAGGGACTAAACGCTGTTGTTTTTCTCTGAACTATTTACCAGTCGGGCTCCGGACCGAGACTAGTCCGCATATAGTAGAGGAATAAGGGTTCAGCCAGCCCATCGATACCCCTTCGCAGCCCGCATTCTCCTTTGTCTTTGATCTCTCTTTAATTTTTCACTTGATTGTGCCTGCACGGTATGTTTCTTCTTTGCACTAACTAGCCTTAATTTCAGCTATGGAAGATTTGAACTGGAGAGCAGGGGTTCCTGGGACCTGATATGCTAGAAATTTGATCTGGGCCATGTGCATCACTAGCCTCATCAGGTGGGCTACAACCCATGAGGTAATGACTGAGTGCCATGGATGCCAACCAACACAATCACCTTTACCAGGTGAGTAAACACCCATTACTCCACCTGGCTCCTCCAGCAGTTGCAATCACTTACCTCAGTCATTTTAGCCAGCCTTCTCAGTCAGTCTGTTTCAATATTTCTCTCAGACACGGTTGTACTATTGCTTTGCATTTCTGCTCATGTCTTCGTGGTTTCAAAGATAATAACCTTTGGAATACATTCATATTTTCAGTGCCTTGTCCTTCAGTTCATTTTCTATCATACTAGTCCTTCTTCAGCCAAACAACCAGCCTGTCTGCCATATCATACTGCTAACAGCAATCAGCCTGTTGGCTATCACCTCACAAGCATTCAGTCTGTTAGTTTTATCATACTGCTCACTAGTCAGACAATTTCTGCACCATACCATTAGGCTCTATGAACCATTTCTACTTGCCATTATCAGTCAAGTGCATGTGTCCCCTTGAAGTCCACATCTTGAGGGTGAGTCCTTGTCATGGCAGGATCATTTTTTATATACTTTATTTTTAATATATTTTCATCTGTGTACCAGACACAAATTACAGGTATATTCGAGTTACAGTACTTCAAAAAGAGAAAATATAATATTAAGAGGGGATCCATCCACTGTGACTGTTGTTACAACATAGAAGAGGGTCTCTTTAACTTTAAATTGTACTAAGGAGTCCAAAATTCCTCAAGAAAAGACCCTTGCAGCAAACACATGGACTATCTGAACAATAATATTGTCCTTCATTTATACCAGGTGTAAAAGAAACACCAAATAACACCAAAGATGTTTTATGAGTCCATGTCCTCATCAAGAAACTAAGCACAAACATAATATAGGACTATACTACAACAGAAGATATTTTTTCCCTAGAAAACAACTAAACACTGTAAAACAGTTTACAGAGTATACAAAGTGAAAGGGCTGAACGCCCTATTTAGTAAACAGTGACAGAAGTATTATTTATGCTCCAAAGGGTTACAGAAACCTTACACAAAGGGTTCAGTCCTCCTCATCTTCTTCATCGACAGAGGCACTAGGATGACTCATAAAGTCCTGCTTAATAGCCTCTAGCCATTTGCCCACATCAGTGGGATTGAGAACAGAAATGTCTTACCAGCATAATGGACCCACAGACACGCCAGTAGTTGCAGAGAGTGATTTATAAAGAGCACCTGAAGGCCCGCTTCGAACTGCATCAAACTTTTGCTCCCTGGTGGGTTGCATAACTCAGATCTGGAAAGAAATATATCTGGGCTCCTGAGTCCAGTTTGAGAGGGCCTGAGGATTTAGCAGCGGCAAGAACCAAGTCCCGAACTGATACTCTGACAGCAATGATCATGATGGTACTGGGAGTGTTATCCATTGACGCCTGCTTGGGTTTAATCGATGTCTTAATGATCTGACCTTGCAAATCCAATTTCAGCTGTTGAGTGATTAAGTCCAGAGTAAATCCCAGTAGGTCATCTTGCTCCAAATCTTCTGGTACCCTGAGTAAACGTAAGTTGCTGGCTTGCATGTTGTTCTCTAAGGTCTTGAGCTGTGTTTAATGTTTATTTTCGGACAAGATTCCCACCACTGTGGTTACTGAAGTATTAGCAGAATCCACTGCTTGTTTAGCATTGGAAGCAACTGCATCGACTCTGGATTCTATGACAGTAAAATGGGTACTGAGACCTTCCATTTTTATCGAGATCCCGAATTGTTTGTAAAGAGCTGTTGGAGTGTTCCAGGGCCCTATTCGCTTCTGGTACTAGCCTCCACCAGATGCAGCATCCTGTGAGACATTCCCTTGCTGTAGTCCAACTTCAGATTTTGTCATGTTTTTCCCATTTCAGTTCAGAATCACTTCACCAAGGTCCTTGAGGTGGACTCCAAATTGCAAGGAGTAGAGGTTAGAATTGAGCACCCAAGAAAGAAATTGCCTTTATATGTATTTAATATAGAAATTAATTGAGCTCCTGTTAAGCACGCCTGCTCTGTCTAGCTTCTGGCCATGCCCCCCAAGGATCCTTTTTATTCTTCTTGTCTCCTGCTGTGCCTCCTAGCTGTCTCACCAGATGGTGAGAAGGCCCACTACTCTAGAAGGAGATTCAGCTGTGCGGACCCATGATCAGTGACACTGACTCATTGTAGTATTTAAGACGCCAGCTACCAGAGGTTGGGACCCTAAGCCCACATGGGTTCTTCTTGCTGTGCAGCCCATGTCAACAACACCTCTGAATGCTATTTTCCCTGCATCTACCTGAGGTCCACCTAGTCTAGTTCTATATCCCCTTCCTTGGTATCCAGCCAAAGTTAGACCTCCTCACAGTCTCGAGACTAGGTGCTAACTTTTCAGCAGTCGTTGTCTTCTCAGTCCACCTTTTGTGGGTCTTCTTCCATGTGGTACCTCATGTGGCTTTGAGATTTACTCTGACACTCCTATAGCATTATCCAAGGGATGGAGTAAGAGTTATACCTCCAAATGTTTCCCATAAATTGAATTCTAAATTAGCACAGTGAGTCTAATAGAACTCATACCAGAAAGAAAAGCAGCCAAGCCCATGGATGCCCAGAGATTTCCTCCACCAGGGGTTCTTCTCCTGAGTTCCAAAGGCCATTAAGTAGTTGTCCAATACCATTTACCCACTATGGCCCATGGCCCCTCTGTCCCAACAAAGATAGTTGCAAGTGGCAAGATTGTGGAAAACAAGTCCCTAATCCTGGAGGAACTTAACTCCCACTTTGCCACAGCTGGATTAGCTTTTGACCTCGTCACCTTATGCTGGTGCTGCGTGAGCCAGCATACCCTCCCGCCACATCTAGTCCTGCACCCAGCCCCTTCCAACTGCGCAAGATAACTTATAAAGAAGTAGAAGATTCTTCTAACTTAGACACCAAAAAGCTAGGACGATGGCTTGGAACCTTTTCATAAGGTCAGGCTACGCCCATCTCACTGCCCCAATTCTCCACATCTTCCATCTTTCCATTACATCTGCTACTGTGCCGTCCTGCTGGAAATCAGCACATATCCTCCTCTATTTAAATCTGGTGACCCATGCGATGTAAACAACTATAGGCCTATCTCCATACTGCCTATCCTTTCTAAAGTTCTCAAAAACTGATCCATATTCAGTTAAAATCTCACTTGAAACATTCTCTCATTAACCCAGCTCAATCTTGCTTCCGGCTAATCATAGCACAATCATTGCACTAGCAAAAGTAACCAATGATTGGATCTCTCTATAGATGCTAAGAAGGTAACTGGTGCAGTCTTTTGGACCTCAGCAAAGCTTTTGATACTGTTGATCACAAACTATTAGTCAATTGCCTTGCAAAGTTGGGTGCTACATACCATACCACCCAGTGGTTCTCTAGCTACCTAACTGGAAGATTCCAAAAGTAAAGGCGGAAGGCTTTTTTCTGCTGCCTTGCCAGTTGCAAGAGGAGTCCCCAAGGATCCATCTTAGGCCCTATCTTGTTTTCTCTGTACATTAATGACTTAGATACTAACATATCTACGTCCAATCTGCACTTTTTGCAGATGATACTGTGTTGTATACTTCTGGCTCATCGCTATCTGAAGTCAAGGAGTGCTTCAAGCGGACTTCGCACAACTTGAGCATAATCTAATAAAGGCAAAGCTTTGCTCAATGCTAAGAAGACTAAAGTGATGATATTCTCCCACAGTGCTGTCACAGGCCCCCCAATACCCTTGCCCAAGACTTCATTGTCACCACGCTAAACGAGCCTCTGGAAGTTGTAACCAAATTTAAATATCTAGGTATCTGGATCGATAATAAATTATCTTTCAGTGACCACGTTGAAGATGTCCCAGAAGGTTAAAAGTAAGGTTAGGTTTCTTCACAGAAATAGGCCCTTTCCCCTTGAAACTCAAACAAGCTTGTACAGGCCACTTTTCTCCCCTACTCGACTATGGCGATGTAATCTATTCCTCCACCACTCTTGCAAATCTAAGTAAACTGGACATCCTTTATCACCGCAGCATTACGGTTCATTACCAACTCCTTACCGCTCGCACTCACTGTGACTTATATGCAGCTGTTGGTTGACATCCTTACTACTAGACGCCTGCTCCATGCTGGGCTATGGATTCTTAAACTGCTCTTGCAGAAATTGCCAAGCTATCTCTCTTCCCTTATTAGTATCTCACATAGTGCATACCGTTAAGAAAATCTGACTTTATTATGCCTGACATACCAAGGATGCGGACTTCCTTGGTAAACGTATATTGCATATGCCCTTCTCCATTTGGAACCATTACAAACCGTACTGAAACTAACTAGCACAGTTTCAATAAAGTTCTACAACTCGCTAAGTTCAGCCAAAATAAAGACACCTGTAACTGTCATTAAGTCTCTTCCTTCCCATGTGTGCCATATTTATCCACTGGTAAGGTATAATTGATTTGTCATATTAACTGCTTTCCCTTCCCCTTCTACTCCTGGCTTTATCTTTTGTTTACGCTCCACTGCTACTCTATCAAATCACCTCCCCCATATCAGTTGTAGACTGTTGTTTGTTCTAGCTGCCAAAATACTGTATATGTATTGCACACACCAGTCATCATGTTTCATTTATCAGTATGCAACCTGTAAGTCGCTCCCTGTCTCATATCAATGTTTACCACCCGGTCACCCCATGTGGTACCCTTGTATGTATATCCAGCCTGTATCATGTAACGTGCATTTCATGTATATACTGTTATTACCTATCTGTGTTTGTACTTTTAAGTGTTTATGTCACAGGACTGCCTTTGTGAATGAGCTTGCCAATGGAGTTTTCCTGCAATAAACCTGAACTTGAACTTGAACTTGAACTATTAGCTCTTCTGTTGTGAGTTGCAGTCAGATAGCGGCTCGCTTTTCCCACAATCCTGCCCTTCTCGCCTCCTCTGGAAGTCATGCTCAAGCTACTATTACTCCTCACCAGCTATCAACTGCCTCTGTCATCACATTGCTCATCTGTGTTTGCAGCTCCTGCTTCACAGTTCTTTCAGACCTCTTCCTAAGATACTCTAGCTAAAGGAATCTCATTTCTGCAGTATCTCTGGGTGGAACCCTCCTCCTTCTTCCTGGTACCACAATAAGATGATAGTCCCTTAGGGACAGAGTGTGACTGGCCAAGTAACTGCAAGTGACAGTCAACATCCTACTATGCAACTAGACTTTGGCTACCAACAGGTTGCACAGCATTACTGCATATTGTGGTTGGGTGTGCTCGTTAAACTGGAGTTATCATTGTCATGGTGCGCTATATGAAGTATATAATTTGTGCTGTTGTAATACCTCTCTTACTTCTGTTTTCATGGTGAAGATGTTGAAATTGCCAGAATGATTCAGAAATGCATTCAATTACATGACAGCTGTTTCGGTTTACTGGCCCGTATTTTTATTAGTTAGGATTAAGCTGAGGCAGCAACAAGAAGGTATAATTTATAATGCAAAGCATTTTATAAAAAAGGGCTTCTTCTCTGATATGTGATGCTGTTTAACTTAATAGTGCAATCTGTAACAGTTGCAGATCTTAATAAAACATTATTCACTTTTGATGCTTTTCTCTGCTGTATACAGTAATTTGCTACTACATCCAGTCAAGCTCAAGTTTCATATATTATGTATGCAGAGGGATTTTGTATGAATGACAGAAAAGAGCCTTGTACCATATGTGACTAACTACTATTGTTTAGCACTTTTATTTCAAACAGAAGAGTTCAGAGAACTGTGCAAACTAGAAAGTCACAGCTCCAGTATCTCTGTGGAAGCCTTGGTTTAAGCATTTGTAACTAAATGGCATTTTGAGAAACATTTTCCATAAAGTTTGGTCTTTTCCTTGGGGTTTTACTTTTTCAGACTCGTGTTTGATAGAATTGCTTCACGGATGAAAATCAGGCAGTACAACTCATTCAAATTTTAATTTTGGGGCAGATGTTCAAAAGTGATGTACAGTATATCTCCTACACCATGCTCAGTGCTGGCATGACTAATGCACTTTTTAAATGAGACCCTTAAAAGATGAAGCTGAGGAATTTGCAGCCTGTATGAATAACACTATATTTAATTGGTGATCTGGCAACAGTGTTTTATGCTGGCAGCCCCAGATAGACCTCTGAAGCGCAGAGTCAGCACTTGTATATGACTAAGGAGTCCATAATGAAGAAAAGTAGCAGCAATGTGGATCCTCTGCTTTACTTTGTGCAGTCTGAGCCGCAATTTCCTGTTTCTAGTCCCATAGTTTTTAAAGGAATTCACCACTTTGTACATCCATGTGGGGTCAAAACATTGATGAGAGGGTATTCTGAGAATAAGAAAATGTGCATGGAGGTACATTTTTCTTTTTTTACCAGTAGAGAAATACTAAATGAAAACTTGTTTCCAGGTGTGATCTGGGAGCACATGGAGGTTACTGACTTGCTCAGGGTCACACAGTATGCAAGTGGGGATGGGATTCAAACCCAGGTCTCCAGGTTTGCAGCTCAGAGCCTTAAACCATTGCACTATACTGCCTCCTTGGCATTTACCACCTAGAAGCCCATTGTTAGAGTCCCAGAAGTCTTTTAACCCTATATTCTAATTGGAGCTTTCTCATAATCTCTGATGACTTCCTACAGCATCTTCTTAGCCAGAGTTACTGTTTCTTTAACAGTAGCTTAAGGAAGGCAGTATCAAATCAAATCTAGTGTTTAGAGCAACGGACTGGGAGCCAGGAGATCCAACAATTTAACCTTAAGTACAGTAATTCCTTTAAAGTGCTAGTGTATGGCTGAAATTTATATTAATTTTTAAAAGTAGTCAATGATCCTCTTGCACCTGAGGTATATTTACCTTTCCTTTGCTTAAATAGAAAATGTTGTACTTGGCAGCACTAGGTCAGTTGTGTGGAACAGCACTCTGCCTGAGGCTGACATAGTGAGTCATATTCTTCCTCATGCATCATGAGCAATGTGACCTCACTGACACTGACATTACAAATGAGGAGGAAGAGACAATCACCTGCTGCCAGATGGGTTACTAGTGAAATTGCAATGAGTGATGTCACATTGCTGATGAGATATGAACAGGAATAAAACTAGATATGACACCTACCAGGTAAACTACTGCTCATCGTAGAACTTATAATACTAGCATTTAGAACAAGTACTAATGACCAAAAGGAAAAGAAAAATGCTTCAAAAGTATAAGAACTGGCTACTTTAAAGAAATCATAAAACTTCCTGTCCTGTCCTTGATGTTGTTAGCTCTTTGACCTTCCTATCCTATGATGCTCACAGCAGTAAAATTGTGAGGAAACTGAACCCCATCAAAAATGAAATACTGCCTCTCAGTTGGACTAGCCTTGCTAAATAGCCATGCTAAATAGACTAAAGGAAAATGATGTTCAATCGTATTGAGAAGTGAAAATAGTTTACCTAGTATTTAGGGCACAGAGCTTTTGAACCTGCTAACCCAGGTTTGAATTCCACAACTGCTGTGTACTCACTGGTGACACTAAGTGAGTCATTTAATTTCCATGAGAGCTTAACCTGCTCTGCAGTCTGTTTCTAATCCATCTCTGTGCTGTCTCTGGATTTGCATATGGATAAATCTTCTACTGTCTTTGAAATTACTGAGAGGGTAAAATTGGGCCTGTAGTCAGGATGGGCAAAGTGCAACCTTTGTGCTTTGTGGCAGAAAGAAAAAATCATGCAAGTTAGCCCTTCAAAAGGATGAGGTTTGTGGTCCAAACTCTGCAAATTAGCCCTGGGTGAAAGGCCATCTAACAGTGGTCAGTGCTTTGAAAGCCACTAAAACCAGGAAAACTACATTAAAAACAGTCCCTCCATCCTTCTAGCAATTTATACCACCTTCCTCTCCTCCCACAGTATCAGTAAAAAATGAAATTAACTCCTTCCAAACCTACCTATCACCCCCAACCTCCCCATGGTCTTAACAATGAAACTCTCGCCTTTCTCCAACCCACTTAGCACCCCTACCTCATCCTCCCCTTAAATTTGCTGATTTGGAAAAATGGACACAGTATGAGGGAGCTGTTGTGACAGCAGCCAGCACTGGCCTACTGCAGCACCTCAGCTATCTGCCATTGGGATGCATAAGAGAGAAAGCTTGTGTATGTACTACTGTGGTGGGTTGGGGTTCTTACTCTCATATGTGGCTTGCTGATATAGAAACACAGAAACATAGAAATGTGCTGGCAGAAAAGACCCCATGGCATATCCAGTCTGCCTGAAAATACTCCCCTTTGTCTAGTTTATCCTACACCCACTGTTCCCCACCCTTCCACTTTTATTTAGTCCATGTAGGTGTCCCATGTCCTTTTGAATTTGTTCACTGTGTCTACCCCTACAACCTATTGTGGCAGCCTATTCCATGGACCCACCACCTCTTAGTGTCCCCTTACATCCCCTCTAAATCTACCCACCCAGCTTGAATGCATGCTCCATAGTGGTTTGTTCTCACTCTTGCTGAAAATGCTACCTCTCACCCTGTTTATTCCTTCAGGTAAGCAAAGGTTTCTACCATGTCCCCACTTTCCCTCCTCATTTCCACTGTGAACAAGTTTAGTTCTTCCAGCCTTTTCTTGTATAACCTCTTATGTAGCCCTTGAACCATTTTGGTTTCTCTTCTGGAACCCTCTCCATCTTGCCCTGTCCCTTTTGTAAGTGTGGCCTCCAGAACTGTATTCTAGCTGTGGCCTGACCATTGTTTTGTATAGTGGCATGATTACCTCCTATTTCCTGAGTGTAAAGCCCTTCCTATGCATGCCAACATTCGGCTTGCTTTCCCCACTGCTTTGTCGCATTGATTCTGTACCTTCAGGTTATCTGTAATTGCAATCCTCAGGTGAATTTCCTGCTCTGTAACCCCAGCTCCCCCAAGCCAGTATCTTGCCTTTGATTTTTACCCATATGTGCATAATTTTACATGTTATTGTATTGAGTTGTAGTTGCCACTTTCCCTGATCACTTCTCCAGCCTGGCCAGATCCTGCCTCATCCTCTCTACCCCCAGTGTGTCCACCCTGTTAACGTGCCTCATGTCCTCTGTGAACAGACACACCTTCCCATTCAGGCCCTCTGAAATGTCCCCTATGTATATATTAATCAGTATTGGTCCCAGCACAGACCCTGGGAACACCACTCATCACTGCACCTCCTTGAGTGCATCTCATTTACCACCACCCTCTGGAGTTTTTCCCCCAACTAATCTTCCACTGAGTTTGTGAGTTTGCACCACACTTCCAAGCTACCCAGCTTGCTTATTAGCCTCCCATGGGGACAGTGTCAAATTTCCAGATAGGCCATGTCCACTGCCCTCCCTGATCACAAATGTTGGTTACCTGGTCAAAGAGTTCAATCAGGTTGGTCTGACGTGACCTTCTGCCTGTGAACCCTGACATGACCTTCCAACTGAGCCCCAAGCTTGGTGCTCTCTATAGGAACTGTAGCTGCATACCACTTTGGCAAGGCATGAACTCATCCAGAAGCTGATCCTCCCCATTTTGAATACTGCAATGTAGTCTACAGTGCCATCCCCATCCTCCCTAACCAGATTGGGCAACCTCTTTCATTCCTTCTGTCACTTTGCTCCAGACTCCCTCCTTAGCACCACTGCAAGCTGTATCACTCTTTAGCACTTCTCTTGCTTGCAAACAGGCACCTCTCTCACTGTGCAAACTTTATCTCCAATTTCTGGTTTGAAATCCTCCCACCCTACCAGTCAGCTTCTCTATCCACCTCTCTACTCCTTTAGATACACTGACACTCACACTCTGGCAGTCCCTCGCTGTGTGCCACAAAGCAGGCCAAAATGCATTCTCTCACCAGTTCACTAGCTCTGGAACTCCTTCCCACCTCAAATCCGCCACTCTCCTCCTACCTCTCTCACCTTTACTTTACACAACTTCCTCGTGCCCAACTGCATCTGCCCTTGACCTTCCTCTCTCCAACTATAGACTACATCTCAAGCTCATAAATTACTATCCTCCCTGGTACAAGGTGCTCTATGTACTGCCCACTCCCACAACTGTTCTCCAGCACTTCTCATGAGACCTTTTAGCCCCAGAGCATTTCAACTGTTAGATAAGGCTCATCTTCAGTGGATGTATTTTTTTTAACCTAGTTCATTTGTCTTTAAACTTGCTTGTTATGTAATTGTATATTGCATTGCATTATGTATCACTTGTGTCATGTGTATTGAATCATGTATCACTGTTCTTGTTATGTTATTTCAGTGCTCTTCCCCAATTCCCTTCCCCCAGGATGCACCATGAGATGACCAACTTGTTGTTCAGTGATCCTTTTCCGGGTAAATCATTTCAATAAATAAATAAAATAACCCATGTTGGTCAGCATTTATGAGGCCCTCCTCCTCCTCTAGATATTGTACCAGCTTTTCCTTTCTAAGTGTTTCTATCAACCTTTCCACCACAGAGGTAAGTTAACCAGGTGGTAGTTTCCTGGTTCATCCTTTCCTTCCCCCTTGTAATGGCACCACATCCACCTTTACTAATTCCCAGGTCCCTCCCTTGTCTAGCAACAGATTAAAAAACCTTGCTGAGTGATCCCGTCAATGCCTGCCTCTTAGCTCCCTGAGTACTTTTTTTGGTGGATTGTATTGGGCCCATTGCCTGGTACATTTGCAGTTTTCCAGTTTCTCAATACCTACCCTCCAAAGGGACTAGTGTCCATCTCCCTGCCTATCCTCCCCAGGCTTTTGAGCTCAGGTCCTCTCCTTCCTTGGCCATGAAGACTGAGGTGAAGTAGTCATTCAGTAGATTTACCTTCTCCTTCTCCTCCTCCCCTCTACCAGATCTCCCTCTTCCCTTGGAGTCACATAATCCCTGCTTGCTGTTTCTTTTTTTTAGTTGTTTAACCAGGAGTAGCACACTTTTTACAGGTGCGACCTGGGAGCACAGGGTTAAATTACTTGCTCAGGATCACACAGTATGTAAGTGGAAGCTGTGGATCAAACCCAGGTCTGATCTGCTGGATGTCACCAGAGTTGTAGCTCTGAGCCTTAAACCACTGCACTATACTGCCTCCTCCCTTTTGTCACTCACATACCTGAAAAACTTTGTCTCCCCTTTGGCCTTGCTATTTTCTCCTCCGTTATCCACCTTTGCCCTCCTAACTACTTTCCCAGCTTCCTTTAGCTTCTCCTTATAAGCTTCTTGTTTACCCTCCTGAGAAGCTTTGTAGACCCTGAACAACTTCCTTTCTCCTTGACTACTTCCTCACCTCAGTTGTAAACCAAAGTGGTTTCACCCTTTTATTTTTTGCTCACCCTCCTGATACATTGTTCTGTCACCTGCAAGATTCCCTTTTTATTTGCCCCCCACAACTCCTCTAGGTCTTCCAGGTTTCTTCCCTTCTAGTTCCTTTTGTACAATCCATTTCATTCTTTAAAACCTGCTTTCCTGAAGTCCAGTACCTTAGTGGTGGACCTGCCCATTACAACCCCATCTGAAGGCTAAACCTTACTATCCTGTGGTCATTATCTCCCAGATTTTCCACAACTACTACCTCCTCCATACTATCCCCATTCATCATAACCCAGGTACAGTATACCCCCCCAAGTTGGTTCTCTGACCAGTTGGTGAATAAAAGCTTCCTGTATGGACTCCAGCAGCTCCTACTGCTTTCTGATGCTGTTGTTGGGATTCCTCAATCCACATCAGGGAGATTTAGATCTCGTTCTACCAGGATTTCCCTTTGCTGGCCATCCCTTATATTTCCCTAACCATCTCCCTGTCTACTTCCTCCTTTGATTTGGTGGTCTGTAGATCACCCCATCCTTACTGCCTCCTTGTCCTCTTACTTAGCATGGCACAAAGGATCACCACTGATCCCTCATCATCCCCACTTCCCATTGCCCTATCCCATCTCCTACATACAGGGCTACCCTCCCCTCTTTATATACTATTCTATCCCTCCTATAGAGACTATACCCCTGGTATTTCCACCTTCCAGCTGTGGTTTCCATCCACCAGGAGTAGGAGGATCAGTATAAGAGTAGCTGGAGTGGGTTTTGCCAGGTTATAATAACATACATACAGTTTAGACAGTATTGTATACACAGACAGTATGGGGTGAGCTAAGGCATAGAAACAGAAAAGTATAGGACCCATGGATAGCATTTTAAATCAGGTTTACCATTTAACAGTAATGGCATGTTTCAATGGGAAAGCATGTCATAATCAGAACAGAAAACAAGTGCCTAAATACATAGACCAGAAATATAATACTATTTGCATTGAAAAAAGTAGTAGCTGAAATGGTTAGCAGTGTATCTGTTATGGTGACATTTATAAGTCTCTAACCATGAGATTAAACTGAACACAACCCATTAATGATATGTAAGATAAGCAGTCAAACAATATGTTAGGATGAACAAGGATAGAGAGTCTTTATTATAACAGGTCTAGTGTTTCATGTGACTGTGAATTTCCTCACAGTTTCAATATAGTTCACATTTAAGTGTTGCACATACAAGTTGCTTTAGCATTTCTCAATGAGTTGCATAAGTATTGCAAGATCCTGTGCAATGCTTACAAAAACAATTGGCTAGAATTTCAACTGATTTGCATTGCATTGTTGCAAAACTGCCAATGCTTCAGTTGAGTTGTAAAAACATTTTATAAAAGTTGTTTTTAAGCTGATTTACCAATGCTTTGCCAACTTTAAAAACAATGGAAATCCATGCACTGATGTGACAGTTTAATGTAGACTGCATTTAGTATGAGTTCCAACTTGTATAGAGTATTTTGCTGTCCTCCTGCCTCCTCTTTAAACTCTCATGCAAAGTCCCAGTCCTGCTGTCATCTTGTTCTGGAAACTCTCAGACTGGAGATGCTTGCACAGATGATGTTTGGAGTTGGGTGATTTGTGGCCCAGGCTTTAGAAAGTGTAGAATAAGGACCTGCAGCCTCGGGTCACCATGGGTGGCACCTACCACTGAATAAAGGGAACACATCAAAGGAAATGTCAGGGAGAATAGGGGGTTTTAATTAGGCAAGCGAGCCTCTTTTTCCAGGTCCAGCTGATGACTGGTGGTCTGTGCTTGACTGGCAGAGCTCAGGCTTCCTCCAAAGAGTTCAAGATAAGTAGCTCCAGTTGCTCAGGATATTGTGGAGGCATCGCTTATGGCTCCAATCATCATACAGGTCCACCTAGGCAGCTCCTACCACTAAATAAATGTACCTTATTAAGGTAATGTTCAATTCTCTATCCCTGAACCAGCAACTAATTGGTGATTGGGGCTATACAGGTACAGAGGCAGCTACTGATATCCACTGGAAAGTCTACATCTAGTGATTCTGGCTACTGGAGGTAGTGAGGAGATAAGTTTTAATGGCACATATCCTGTTTCCATGGGTTAGTGTGATGGCTCCTGCTGCCAAACAAAATTAGCATGACAAGTGATCACTGAGGAAAGAAGTGTTTTAAATAGGTAAAACCCACCTGTTACTCCCTGGTGAAATTTCAGATTGCTGTTTGACCTGTGATTAGTATCAGCTCTTGCTGCCCAGTGGAGAGTCAAAGGCAAGATACTGTAGCTATGGGAGGCACTGGGGAGACATTGGTTGAGAGTCCTGCTACAATGGATTAGCAAGGGGTTCCTGCAGTTAAACAAGAACAGTACGCTGAGGAAAAATCAGAGGAGTTTAGGGACATTCATATTGGCAAAATCCACATCTTTCCACCTCTTCCAGCAGCTGATTTGTAGGTTCACTAGTAGTAGTTGTTGCTGCCCATTGGATAGTTCAAATGGGCCTTTAAGCAGGCAAGCCATGCCTTTTCCTTCCTTGTCCAGCTACTAGAAGATTAAGAGGTGATATGCTTAGGGTTTTAATTTAATAAACTCACCAGATCTAATGGAAAAATGTGGTCTAACACTCTCCAAAAGGAGACATGTTCGAGACTGCATAATAAACAGCTTGAAGTAAAAACTTACAAAACCAGCAAAGGGAACTTTTTCAACAAGAGCATCCATTGTATGGAACACCTTGCCACAAGAATTGGTAGAGGCAACTAGTGCCACTGTCTTTAAAAACAAATTAGATGTTTGGTTGAGGGATAATAGATAAATAATGTCTCACATAGTGTGGGAACAGTCTTGATGGGGTCTGGCCTTCTTCTGTTCTTTAATACCAAGTAATACCAAGCAAGTAAGTAATACTCACTGGTAATTGAGGACTGAGTGGTAGCAGCTCTTACTGCTCACAGAGAAAGCAGAATTCATGAGGTATGATCTGTTGGCAGTGGCTTCTACTGCTGTTGGTCCACATGTCTGACTTGTATCAGTAAATAAAGTCAGCATGTTAACGAAAAAGCTAGGGAGAAGTAGGCCCTTTAAATAGGCTAAGACCATCTCTTCCTGCCTGGTCCAGTTTCTGGTTGTTGGTTGATAATTGCCTGAAAGCAACTCCTGCTGCCTACTGAAGGCTCACAAACAAGCAGCTTTAACAGCTGGGGTAGTGGAGGGGCAGAAGCTGGGGAAATGGAGGGATCTATTGGTGGTGATTCCGACTACCAAGACTCAATGTGGGCAGCTCCTGCACCTAAAGACAGGAAGCATCCTGAGGGAAGATGACGGCTGAAACATGGAATTTTAAGTCATACTATCAGCTTCTTCCATCCTGTTGCTGGTCTATCTGATGATGCGTGATTGGTACTGACATGCAGCAGCTCTTTCAGCCCACTGGAGAATCCAAACACTAGTGGCTCTGGTCACTTGAGGATCAAGGACTAGGGAAGGCAGGCTGCAGGCATATCTTTCCAGTAAATAAAGGTTGTACAGCAGAGAAAGATTGTGTGAGCAGTGGGCCTTTAGGTTGAGAAAGTCTGCCTCTTCTTCCCTTCCAAGCTGCTGGTTGGTGGACTGGGCCTGACTGCCAGAAGCTCCTGTGGGCCACCTGAGAGGCAGCAGCTATGGCCAGAGGAGGAATTGGCATGCAGGCCTGCAAAGTAGCTCCTGCAGTTGTGGAGTTAGTGTGAAGCTCCTACTGCTAAACAAAAACAGCATGCCAAGGGAAAGTTTTGTAGCAGAAACTAGGCTAGGCCCATTTCTTCTTTCCTGTTCCAGCTGCTTATTGGTGGTTGATAAAGGAGCTGACTGGGGTGGGGTGGAGCCATATTCCATGGAATTGGGAGGACAGAGACAGAATATGGGTTGGATCCCCACCATAGCTGAGCAACGCTGTCCTGTCATAACTCCATAAGACTGTTGGAGACCCAATTAGGCCATTTCCACACATTGCCTGCCCTCCCAGTAAGCTTTAGATAGCTAAAAGGAACAGCAAACAGTGTAACTCTATTAAATCAAGACTCTAATGTCACATGGGAATAAGTCAGAAACAGACTGCCATATCCCATAATGCCCTGCCTGTACAGAACAGAAGATCCACTTAATTAGTGGTCCAGACTTCTAATTGGAAGCCAAGTGTCCAACCCAGCACTGCCCATGACTACCTCAGGCCTGACAGATTGCTCGGCAGTGGTGACCAGGTGCTGCTAGGGTGACATGCGGATTCCCTGACAAGCTAAGTTTGAGGCATAGCATTTAGGGGCAGAGCCCAGAAATGTGCCAAACTGCATGTAAGCTAGAGCATCTCTAGACTGAGCCCTCAGTCTGTAAAGAAACTTGTATTTGTAAATGAAAAGAACATTTGGAGAATTTAGGAAAGAAACAAAATATTGCTTTCCAAAATGATTTAGTTTTAATCAGGACATTTTATTGGTCAATGTTTCACTCCCGTTTTCAGTGATAAATTGCATTATTTGAACTGTTAGGTCAATGGGAGCCTATGAGGGCCCTGTCTTTACCTCCCCAAACAGCCACCTCCCTTTACATGTCAGTGGTAGTACTGCATGATCTACTGAGGATCATTTAGGACTGTAGGATCTGAGCACTTCTGGTCTCCAACCTAACTTCGACTGACTATTAATCCATTACTACTGGTGGTACCTGTAAGACTTTTTTCTTGCTCCATTTTTGTCTGGCTCATGGTCCCCAAGGAATTCTGAGAAATAATTTACAGCTGATATCTGATGTGCACTGCTGCCTGCCACCAGCCAGGCAGAGACCTCCTGAAATGATTTCACCTGTCACTGTTTACATCTGTCAGATTAAAAGATTTTTATCCACTCTGATCTAGGATGGATTGTCAGCCAGGTCTCAGAGGTGAAAGACCAGAACATTAGATAGTTCAATAATCCAGTGCTGCAAGGGCCAGTCAGACCAATATGTCTTTAATCCATCTTTCAGATTTCTGAACAGAGTGAGGTTTAGCCTTAAATCTGTAAAACCTGTTGAGAGTTTGATGACTGTATTAAACATTTATTTCTCTTTGCAGACAATGTGGCTACAGCAAGGCTAGCCAAGATGGAGATGAAGAGCTGTATTTCCACTGTGAGTAATACCTCAGTGTAATGTCTTATGCTGTAAATACTGTATACATTTCTGTGCATCCATGTACAGTACAATCTACTTTTATTTTAAATAACCTGCTCTGTGTGTGCTGCAAATTACTTCATGGCACCAATGCTTCACTTGAAGAGTGTTATCATGCTGCTGTATGCAAGTGGGTTTAGCATCAGCACATAAACCTCCCTGAGACGTCAGACTTGACAACTTCATAGCCCAGTGGCCATGCTTCCTGAGCACAAGGCACCAGGCAATCACAGGAAGGGCAATAGCATGTCGAGGAGAGATAGATGCTTTTAGCATGCTGCAGGCTGCATGAATTATTCTGTCAGGTCTTTGATGCTTGCTCACAGAAAGTTTACAAGAGAGAGGAGCTTTATTTTTTTGAATAATGAAAGCTCTGTGAGACCATGCATGTCTTCACTCAGAGATGGAAAAGAATTTCACAGGCAACAGTTGCCAGAGCAAATTTAAATGTTAGAATGATAACTTCATATGATGGCGCATACATGAGTGTACACATGTTTGTGCTATCTGAAGCATTTAGGGTAAGAATACTGTGGTAAGGTTTCCTGCCACTAGGAGTTAAACTTCTCTTCACCCTAGGAGTTCTAATGACTATTGGTTATATGCGGTGTCTTGCCCAGCATGAACATAAGGTTCGCTGTTAACAGAGTGACCCTACCCTATTCCATCTGATCTTCTGTAGAGGAGGTGAACTCTAGGATGTTTGTTCTCTGGACTTATGCTCTGACTGCTTGTCTAAACCTGACATCACAAGCTGAAGATTGTGATATAAGGTGTAGACAATCCGCCAGGACATATGAAGTCTTGGGGATAATGCATGGGCGCATTCACGGGAGGGGGATGTGGGGCACATCCCCTCAGTTTTTAAGTGACCATTGATGTCCCCACAAAATGTTTGGCAGCTGTAATTAAATCTGAGTCAGAAAAGATACAGATATATTTCCTTTTAAAGCAGAAACAACCCATGCAGTAAATGGCTATAAATTACTGGGCGATATGTTTCACTTCTCTGGCTCCCTTCTTATCTTGCCCAAGTATAAATCACTCAAAGCTCCCAAGGTCTTTAATGGAAATGTGTGTATTCTGAGAGTGTCAGTCCTTGGTGCAGCTGGTCACCATCAAGGCAACTTGTACTTGTACTCATTTTTCAAAGGTCTCATTTCAGTTATCTGGCCACGCAGTGATTATTGCTGGGTTGCTCATTGATTGGTTTCATTTATAGCAAGTGTGTTTGTATGTATGGTAAAGCTGGCCTGGACACAAATCTGCCAGTGCACTTGCTTCTAGAGAACTTAACACCAGGATTTCTGTGCGTACAGTAGTTTTATTTGTTGTGTCAGGTATTTGTTTCATCCAACAGTGACTTACAACCAGTAATATTGCCAGAGTTAGCCTCCGGGAGTAATGTCACACATCTTCACCTCTCCCTTTGTATTGTATCCTAGAAGAGGATAACAGCTACTTCTTGGGACCTGCAGTGCAGATCAGGTTTTTAGGAGTTTGGGGCATTTTGTTTTTGTGTGTGTGTTGAACATTTTTCAGCTTTGGGTGGTGTTCTTGAGCCTGCAGAAGACTGATCATGTTTGGCAAAGTAGGCATTATGTAGTATGGGAAATGTTGCATTCTGCTTCATTTTTATAGAAACAAACAAAACAAAGGTGATAAAAAGCATAAGAATGCATGTATGTATGTTTGCCTCGATGAACACATGTATGTGCGTCTCTGGGTTTGTGTGTGTGTGTGTGTGTAGCGCGATGCATATACTGTGTATGTGTGTGTGCATGCATGTTTAGTCCTTTGTCTCTGCCTAGCTGATTGCTATATGCACTGTAAAGTGAATGCTGGCTCAGTAATGGAAACATTTGGGTTTCCATGTCATATCCCTCTCCTGCTATGTGACATCGCTGTTATTTTGCATTAAGTTTTGCCTTCTGTTTATTATATATTTATACACTATTCTGATGACTATTGTTTTCAACTTTGTATTTTGAAGTGTTGTGCTGTCCTACTCAGGACCTCCTTGCAAATGAGCTGTGCTCAATGGAGCTTTTCCTGATGAAACAAATAAATAGATAAATATTAGCTGGTAACTAATGGCAACATGTATTGACATAAACAACTTATTATCTCATGCTTGTCAGTAGAAAACTCGATTCTTTCCGCACCACAATGGCATATATATTGGTGTCCCAGATCTCTAGGTCAAAACCTTGTACAGCTGGTAGAAATCAGCACAGTATTTGCGATAGCAAAGTGCCATTGATTTTTATGTTTGTTTGCAGAATGCAAGCAAGAACTATTGGGATCATCAGGAAGAAAAGCGGCTTTGTAAATGTGTCAGGCTGTGAGCCAATGATGTGTTTCAAAATGACCCTACATATAATCTATGCTGGACCTTTCTGATTACACATGATTTCCTTGACAAGCACATTTTCCAAGTGGTTTGCTGCACCCATCACTCTGCAGGTGTTTGCCATTCAGATGGCACTTTATGTGCACTAATAATGTTTTATTCACTGACACTCTATCTCCCCAACCCCCATTATCAATGAAACTGTCCTTGCTAGTGCAGCAGCTCCTGTGCCTCTCCTTTCTGCCCCTGAACATTCATTTATTTTGTTTTTGGTAACCGGTAGGTGCACTAGGTATAGCAATGCCTATTTTCAGGCACAACCCGGAGGGTGCAAGGAGTAACAAAGACAACAAAAACAGTTTGCAGAGTACAAGAATAGGTGAAAACAGCAGGTACAGATTAATACAATTTTTGTAAAATAGAAGCACAGTATACTCTAATCAACAAAAGATAACAAGAGATAACATAAACATAGTGAAGATACAAGTGCATGTTCACCCATTTTAGGGATACAGAATGGGGGGATATAGCTAGACGAGGTACAAAGTGCAGTGCAAATTGAAGATGCGTTTTTGCACAAAATCAATCATCTTGAGCAAAACCAGAGGACTAGAGGTCCAAACAGGGTAGTAGAGTGACAGTTCAGAGAGAAAAGCTAGGTAGAGAGCGGGGGTAAGTACTGAGCTTGGGGCAGGGAAGGAAACTGGGGAGAAAAATAGGGACTTGAGAGAGAGAGAGAGAGGAGAGGGAGGGAGGGTGAGAGCATGAGAAGGGGTAATCGAAAAACGGGGTCGGTAGAGAAGAGAGTTGGGGAGAGAAGGCAGGAAAGACCAGGGGTGGAGGATGGGAGAGTCTATGGAGGGCACAAGCAGGCACAGGAGAGTGAGCCAAGTAGATGATCATGGTGCTGCTTCTTGAAGCAAGCATGGGTTGGGTGAGACAAATTGTTTGGGAAGAGAGTTCCAATATTTCGCACAGTATGTGAGAAAGCCCACTGCCCATAACAGTCTTGCATCTAGGAGTGGAGAGATGCTTGATCAGTGGATTGAAGCCTATAGGTGATGGCTTGTGCATCCAGCATGGAAGCTAGGGATCAGGGTAGACCAGATCTAGTAATGCTGTCAATGAGAGAGCCAAAGGATTAAAGCTGATAAGCTGTAGGGGAGGTCCATTTTAGGTTGGCTTAAAGTTGACATTGGTGCTTGTAACAAGGGGATACAGAAGCATATCTGCAGATGTTATCATAGGTGGTGTCCCACTTGTGAAGAGAAGTTTTTGAAACTCCTAGGTTGGTAACCAAGCCATTAGATAGTGCCAGTAGCAGAATGCCTTGCGCAACAGCGAACCTAACTGATAGGTTAAGGCATAACTAGTCCAGTAGGCACCCCTGTTTAGCGTTACAGACTTGTAGGTGGCAGTAATGTGTTGATTGAAAACCAGAGATTCATTGAGCAGGATGCCCATGTATTTGAAGGAGCTAGTACTGACCAATAGTGAGCCATCAGAGCAAGAGATTTTGAGGGAGTTTGGTTCGTTCTGAGTCTAGCTGGGAGTGCGTCTTTACCACATTTAGAACAAGGTAATTTTCCATCAATCAGGACTGAACGTGGATGAAATCTGAGGAGAGAGCAATTTATGTCTGCGATGTTTCTGGCACTGGAGTAGAGAATGAGGTCATCTGCATATAACAGAGATGAGCAATCAGGGAGAGAGGGGAGATCATTTGCAAAGATTGAAAAAGTAGGGGGCCCAGAATGGATCCCTGTGGAACACCAATATTTATGGTGGAGAGATTGGACAGGATAGAGTTATAATTTCACGGCCTGCTTCCTGTCTGACAAGTTGCTATTAAACTAGGCCACTGGTTCTGTGGAGAACCCAAGGCACCAAAGCTTGTCGAGGAGAAAGGATTGTTTACAAGGTCAAATGCCTTAGTTAGTTCAATGATGACCACCCCAGTAGGAGGCCTTTGTCCATTGCAGTATAGATATCATTTGTGAATTTTAGGAGAGCTGTGGCAGTGCTGTGGCCTTTGCAGAAGCCTTACTGAGAGTAGGAGAGAAGGTTATGTTCTAGTAAGAAGGAGATGGTTTGCTTATCAACTAGTTTTTCGTATTTTTGCTGAGAATGGAGAGATGGCTATGGGCTGGTATCATAGGTATCATAGGTAGTATCAAGCAAAAGACTTTCGTCCACATTGCTTGCCAATCCCTCAAGATTTAGAACTTAGTAGTTCTTTCCCTGCAAAACGATATAATCTATGCTTAAAAGTATTCATGGTTGAACTGTCCACTACACTAGAAGGGAGGTTGTTCCAAAAGGAAATTACACTTTGAGTAAACCATTATTTTCTTAATTTGGAATTCCATAGGCAGAAACAGTTGCTTGCTATATATCCTCCCTGCACCAGTTTATTTTAAGTATAAGACCTAGATCATCGTGCAGCTTAGTGTCCCCATTGTGCTAAAAGCATACACATATCCTCTATGCCTCCTATAGTGTAATGAATACAGGTTTAAATGCCCCAATCTATTTGAATATGGTAGGCTTTTGAGCCCAGCAACAGATCTTGTAGCCCTTCGCTACACCCTCAATTCTAAGAATCTGTAGTTGGCAATATCAGCGGGTCTCCTTTTAAATATGGGAGTGACTTTTGCTATTTTACAGATGCTGGTAACTGTGCTGTGGCATAGTGATAGGGTAAAGATTTTAGCTAGGGAGAGCAATAATAGGAGTGACTAGATTCAAGAGCTCTGGCACAAGATCATCTGAGCCAGTAGCAGTACTATCGGGAATGGCTAGTAGCATCTTTGGACGTCCTGCCTGGTGATGGTTTGAAAACAGAAAGGAGAGTAATTATACTGTGATCCACTATCCGTGAGGGGGAGGCATAGGAGAAACACACAGTTGAGTGGGGAGGAAGATAAGTATTTAGATAAATCTGAGAAATGGAGATTGAAGGAGTTAGCAATGGTGGCCAGACTGTCACAGTGCACACCATCTATTATCATATCATAGGAAATTCTGATGTGTTTAGCTCTGAGAAGTGACTTCATATGAGCCCAGCACTTTCTGGGGTCACCTGCAGCATTTATTAATAAGCCTTTGCAAATGAGCTCTTGCTAAGTGAATGTTCCTTTGCAAGAGTTTCTCTGTGCTCTGTAGTCATAGTCAGACAGTAGGCATGAGACCTTGTAACATTGCCAGCTCTTGTCCCTGGCCCTGATTTTGGTGGAGTAGGTCTTTATTGAGCCATTTGTTATGGGTTCACTTACAACACGTGATAAGGAGTGCATTGATGTTTTGAGAGATCCAAACAGGGTAAGGAAGTGGTCTAGGGCTACCTGGGCATCAGTGGTAGAGTAGATGCAGTTCCAGTCAAGCCTGGTAATATAGCTCTGGAATTGAGCACTAGATCAAGGTTGGCTAACTACAGAAGGTGATACGTTTTGGTGAAGGGTGGGTTGTCAAATAGAGTGCCAGATACAATATATTGAGGAGTGGTCACTTAAGGCATCAGTGAGGGCACATGAGGAGACTATACAATCAATACAATTGGTTAGGCTCAGTCAATTAGGGTACTGGATCTTGGGAAAGGCATGACCCTAGTGAGGTCATTGATCATTTGGTGGAGGTTGTGGCCTAATACCATAGTGCGGAGGGATTTGTTAGGTTTCCAATCCAGTTTAGATTTAGGTCTCCAAGGATCAGGACTTCATTGCGCAACGGCTGAGTCTACATGTGAGAGGAGCTCCTCCGAGGCTAGTGGTGCCACCGGAGGTTATAAGCACATACTATTTGGAGCTTCTTGGGGCCAAGCTGAAGTGTGGCGTGGATGTATTCACAGTGGGAGAGGTCAGGTAGGGTTATGTTTGAGAGGGTTAGATGTGATTTATAGAAAATAGTGACTCCACTGCCCTGTTTTGAGGTGGGCCTGTCTTATCTGATGAGGTGATAGTTGGGTTGTGAACAGGCAGAATTAGGGTAAAGGTTTAATCCAGGCCTTGGACAGACAAATTATATCTGGATGATATTGTACAACCCATGCTTCTAGTTCAGTTAGGTTATGGAGGAGGATCCTGAACATTAGTTCATAATGTTCAGGTGTGCACAAAGTCCCTTAGTGTCCTTCCATGATGCACCTGAATGGAAGAGGAGCAGGTGAGCGGGGTCAGTTCAATGTCTCCTGCAAGTATTAGTGCAAGTAGGGTGAGATACCATAGATTGCAATGGATGAGCGATGGAGACAGGGTAGTGTAAGCTGCAGGATAGAGATAGCTTTGGGGGATAAGTAAGGTGAGGTATCCTGGCATTTATTGGGACAAATAAGCATGTTGTAGAATATAAAGTTATTCTGATCTGTGGAGAAAGCTTCAGATGGGGTTGGGGGACACCAAACCAGTGGGAGCCACAAGAAGAGATCTAACATAAACCTGGTAACATTAATGTGAGAAGTATGGGAGCCATGTGGTATTAAGTGAGGTAGTGAGAAGCTACTCAAATTAAACTGCTGCTTTCAAATTGAACTGCAGCTCTGGATGTCTGGTAAGCCTTATGGTGGGTCTTTTGTCGGGCGGGTAACTGTTCCTGAGGGCCAGTTTAGATGAAGATGGGAGTTAATAGGAATCTAGAAGGTAGAGGCTACTAGTGAAGGTTCAGATAAGCTGCAAATGGAGAACTGCACTGATTGGTTTACAGAGCCATGTGAGGAAAGGTATAAATGCAGCAGTTCACCAAGGGTGATGTTGGGGGCAGTGGGGCAGCTGACGTGAGCGTCAGAGGGGCAAAACTCAGACACAAAGTCCGAGCCATTGCTCTACAGGCCATGGTGTACCTTCTTGTGGTTTGGTTTGTGGAGGATCTTGAGATCCGAGGAACTCAGGGAGGCTCTTCAACTTCTGCCCTGACAACCACTGGGGAAGCTGGGGAGGAAGTGAAACAGAGATTTTAGCAGAGGTGAGCTGGAGGAGGGCAAGGAAGGGGATGGAAGGCGACTGGAAATGCACAGGGAGGGGCTGAAGAGACTATGACCTGGTCGGATAGTCCCAATAGACTCTGGAGAGTGGTGTGCTTGTGAGTTTGTGGGCAAATGCACCAGGAGAATCCTTGTTTAAAATAAAGCTAGACCTGCAGCATAGTTAAGAGTTTCAGATGAAATGCGGTATGAAATCACAGTAAAAGCAATTAACTTAAACAGCAAAAGTAATATAGCAATTTGAGATTTAAAGCAGGCTAAAAATAGTGCCAACAAGTGATGAACTTTATACAGTCTAGAATCAACAATAAATCAAGACCTTTAATGCATGGTCCTGCTTCAGAATTAATTTACAAGCTGCCAGGACAATTGCTACATGAAGATTAAGGAGCACACACTAAAACAGAGAGAATGCAACAAACTAAGATTCTAGTTAAAGGTTTCAAATATATGCAGGCAGACCAGAATTGTATAAAGGGAAATTACAGTAACCTGGAAGATGGCACTAAATACAGATGGTGCTCAGAATATTAAACTGCAAGAAACAATCAGTTGTGCTCTGCTGACCAAGAGCTGAGGAGTTACGCCTAAAAGTCCCAAATTCAAAAACTCAGACACAAAGTCCTGAGCTGTTGCTTTACAGGCCCATGGCTTACTTTCTTGTGGTTTGGTTTGCATGGAGGATTTCGAGATCTGAGGAGCTCTGGGAGGGCTCTTCAGCTTCTACCCTCATGACCACTGGGGAAGCGCTTTCAGTTTGGTTTGCATGGAGGATCTCGAGACATCAATGAAGGAAGCCTGCCTTGCTGATACAGCTCACCCTGTGGTCCCACTTCCAACATCAAATAAACTGGCCTTGCCAGTACTGTTACTCCTGTAAGTCTTTCCCACCAGAGGAACACAGAAATCACACTTGTTGGTACAGCTGCTCCATGTTGGTCCAATCAAATGTATCAAATCATCCTTTTTCTGGATCACAGTGGCTCCTGTAATGCTTCTATATCTGTATTATACAGCATGGTATGCTTATACACTTGATTAGCGACATAATATAAACTAACATTTTTAGCTTAAAAATGTTTGGCTTCTCTTACATAATCATAGAATCATAGAATTCTGACAGCAGAAAAAGACCTCATGGCCCATCCAGTCTGCCTGTAACTCCCCCATTTTAGAAAGACGCTCGCCCCGCCTGCCCCCAGCAGAAAGACCTATGTACTTATCCCAGGCTTTTTGAATTCCTCTACTGTATCTACCCCACCACCCACTCTGCAGACTAAATAACGTAATGCAATCAGGTACCTTAGAAATATTTAACCATTTGGGGGTAATTAGCATAGTCTCTTTACAGCAGAACACCATTAATTCTTGAAACATAAAATATTGCAACAGACTATTGTTTTTTTGAAAATACACTTGACATACTACCAATGTTTATCTAGAGCTACCTGCTCCTACTGCCTTATGGTACAACAAATTATGGGACTCTGCATTGCTCTGTTGTAAGCCAGTGATGGCATAGACATTAATTAAGGGATGGTGCATTTAAAGGATCGTATGGTACAGTGCCTGTCAGAACTCTTCATTTAACTAATTGGGGACAAGGAGTACATAGTGAATATTAGGAGCAGGGGGCAGACAGAGGGTTTTCTTTGTAAAACGCTTTTACAACCACTCCTTGTGTTCTGTGTTAATGAGATTCATTTCTCTCTGAGTGCATCTGTGGCATGGAATTGTGCCCTTGTTGTGCAGCTCCACTCTTGAAGCCTTTGTACTGGCAAGCAGTTTGCTGAGTTAATTTACCTTTCTGATTGCCTAGCTGGCTGGTCTCCTAACTATTTAGTTAATTTACAGTCTATACACAAGCCTACTACTTGCTAATATTTTAAATGATAATTTTTGTAAAATAGGCAATAATAACTTTATAACTCTCAAGACTTTTCTCATTCTATCATTTGTCTTGCAATGAATTAATGATAAAAATAATTAAATCTTCTGTCAGTCCCTGTGCTCCGTCCATAGCCAGTGCCATTAGTGTTGGCCCAAATGACTTGTGAAGAGCCATGTCCCCAACCCTTTAGTCATGGTTGCACCCCTGGGACAAAAATCCTGTTGTCATGGTTATTTAAACAGTTATGCAGAAAAAGAAAGATAAATGTGGAAGATGTACTAAATATAAAACCAAAACGTGTCTAAATGTAATTTTTTTTTCAAATGGTCCCCAAAACTGTCATGGCTTAGAGAGAGCCTCTAATCCCATCAATTAATACTCTGAAACTATTCTTATCTGTGTACCTTCTTGATTTATAAAGTTGATTGCTTTCCTTTTGAGGAAAGAAATCAGTGTTTACTATTTGAGGAAATACTATATGCAGTGCATAGGGAATCCCTAGGTTGGAGTTTTGTAAGTAATAAGCCACACCAGGGTGGGCATTGTAGGGGACTGAGGCAAACCCTGGATGTGTAGGAGGCACAAGGCACTGTCAAGTGTCTTCTGCCATCCCAGTACATCGATTCCCAATAATGCCCACCCTGGAGGGTCTTACTACTTTTGTAAAATGGTCTTTTATTAAAATTGTAAGGAAAACAGAACTCTAAAATGTGTTTCAAAAGTGAACAGGAACATATGAACATACAAAACAGCCAGCAGAAAAGGGCCTTACAGTGTATTGAATCTGCTTGATTTTGGAGCCCTTAATTTATAGAGTACAGTGGGCCCTGCCTCCTCCAACCATGACCTTCTTTTTCACCCTGTCCCACTCTGTTTTGAACACATGCACCATATTTTGAGTGATGATCTCTGTTGGCAGTTCATTCCATTCTGACACTCATTCTCTCTGTAAAAATGTCTCCTGACCTTCTTTCTGACTCCCCCAAGCTCATAACAGTGACCAGTGGTGTCTTGTTTTCACAGAGACAGAATAGGTCCTTGATTGTTCACTTGGGAGCTTAGAGCAGGCTGGTAGGAAAGAGGTCTGGGGTTATATTCTGTTTTAACTGAAAATTTGAATAGTTTGTAAGTGAAATTAGTTCTATGTGTTAAAAATTATTACCTTGAATTAGAACTGTTACTTGGGCTGTGATATTGTAACTTTGGAGGCTTGGGGATAGTTGTTTGGCAGGGATAATTAGAGGGACATTTAAATGTGTTGTTTGCCTGGTGTTTGGTAAGAGTTCTGCCACCAACCCTGTTTTGTATGCTTTCTTAAATACTGAAAAGCCACTGGGGTTGGGATTGAAGGGCTGAGTATTTCTGTTTGGGACTGAAATTGACAACAGGAGCTGGTGGGCCTGTGACATCATACGGTACCTGATGTCTGCTTACACACACTGTTAGTGGGACCGAACACACACTGGACTGTATGTGTTTGTGATACTTAGGAACTTTATTGGTGGGGTTGAAATTGGGTTTGTAAATAATCACAGTCAGTATAGAGAGAAACTGTACTCAGGGAAAGGGATTGAGAAAGGGTGTGTGCTATTATAAACAGAGGGAGATAATCAGGGTGGCCATATTCCACCATGGCAGGCATCTTCGGAAGGGTTGTAGGCTGCACAGGCTGTGGGATGGCAATAATTCTAAATTGGGCCTGGAGAGAGGGAGGCTGCCCACTCTGTAGATAGCTATCTTGTATCGGGAATGAGGTATATTGGTTAAGGAGTAAGCTGGGGAGCTGGGGGTGTCCAAGGATAAGGGTGTGGATATGGGCAGCAGAAGGGTGGGGTTGAGGGAGGCTGGGGCAACGCTCTGAAATTACAGGATGTTATGTTACAGCAAGCAGGAGGGGGATATTAGGGACAGAGGACCCTTAGATAGGGAAGTTGATGCTAAGGGAAAGCATCGGGGTGAACATTCTGAATACAAAGAGACTGGAGGGGAAGAGTCAGGAGGGGCTGTTGTGCGGAAGCCTAAAACAGCAGACTGTGGGAAGGAGCTCTAAGGTGAACAGAGCAAGAGAGGAAGAAGAGGGCAGTTTAGAGATGCAGTCAGGGGAAACTCGGGTTTACTTGATGGAGGCTGACATAGAGTGTCTAATAATTTGACTACCTAAGCAACCTAGAGGGGAGGAAGGTTGGTGAAATGAGGAAACTTATACAGAGGCCAGGGGAGGGAGTCGGATACCCATAGGGCTTCACAGACCAGCTATGGAAAGGATAGACATAGTCCCAGAGGGAGAAAGATATATGTTAAGCAAATGGGCAGATGCAACATATTCCAGACATGAGGGAGGAGAGCATGATTGGAGAGAAACTGGGAGACAAGGAGGTGGGAGAGGACCCCTTCAGCAGGGAGGTCAGTACCAAGGATGGGGCCCTAGCTAAAGGGGCACAGAAACCCTCTGGAGGCAGGGTACTATTACAGGGGAGGATGGCAGTGTGGGGGAAGGGAAACCATCAGAGCCAGGATAAATGGTTCAGATAAGAGAGGGTTAAAGGGACACCTATTCAGAGGGGTTTGAGTTAAGTGGGCAAAATAGCAAGGAGGCAGAAAGGGAGGGTGACAAGGGGTCTCTAATAAGGCAGGAAGACTCCCATGAAATTGAGATCATGAATAAAGGGTGGGAAGGGGGCTGAGAGGGCATAGTGGAGGTAACCATAAGGATGATGGCGGTGTTAGGTTCTGTTACTGGGAGACTCGATGATTAGAATTATCCAGTGGGAGGGACGGGGGGTGGATGCCATAGCCAGGTGAAGGTAGTGAGTATCTCTGGGTTGACAGTGCACAGAGCAAAGTTCATGGTGTATGAAATGGTTAGGGATTGTGGAGGAAACCGGATTTCCTGGTGCATTTGAACTAATAATCTAGAGGGAAATAGCGTTTTGGAAATCTAAGCAAGGTTCCAAGAACTTTGCCAGAGTCTGTCGGGATAATGGATGCAACATTTCCTTTTCAGAGATATTGCCAGTACCAAAGGCCTCAGTGGAGAAAACATAGAAGCTCACAGAGGTTAATGACTAGCTCAGGAAGTGGGGTGAAGAGAGTGGGTTGGGGTGTTAGGGAACTGGAATGGAGTTTGGGAGGATAAGGACTATATGCCAAGGACAGGTTTCATCTTGCCCCATTAGGAAGTAAAGTCCTTAAACAGGGATGGCTGACTACATACAAGAAAGGTGGGGTTTAAACTTGTAAGGGGAGGGATAAGGAGGGGCTGACCAGAAGCCCTCTCCTCCAGATGAGGGAGTAGCCTTCAAACCCAAGGGGAGGGGAAACAGACTGGAGTGGAGGTTTCAGGAGGAGCAGGGGGGATGGAAGTATAAGGGAATCTGGGTGGGGTTCGACAAAGAGGATCAGGGATAAGGGGTGGGGGTTGGGGTGTTAGTAAATGCCAGGAGCTTGGGAAACAAGTTGCCAGAGTTCAGGCCATGCTGTTGTGGGTGGGTGGATGTGGCAGCGATCACAGAGACGTGGCAACAAAACCATGACAGGGACCTAAACTGACGGGGTACACTATGCTTAGGAAAGATAGAAAGGAGGGCAGAGGGGTGGAGTGGCTATGTTCATTAGAGATTACATAGAAATTGCTATGGTAGAAGAGGCAGAAGGAAGCGTGAGCCTTATGGGTCTGCTACGATCCCCAGCAGGAGATAAGATCAAGCTGGGAGTAGCATATAGGCCCCCGGGATGAGTGATGTTCTAGAGGATGGTTTGCTGGACAACATCATTGCCCAGTGTGGTCCAAAAGGGAAGGAGTGTGTTGATGGGGACCTTAATATGCCAGTACAAACTGGGGAACCATGTCCTCTAAGGTGGCCAAGGAGCAGAGGCTGCTGGATGGCTTCCAGGATGTGTTCTTAACACAGCATGTGATGGAGCCCACAAGGAGGGCATGTCCTGGATGTGGTTCTGGCAGATGGGGATCTGGTAAGGGACTTGGTTGTACAGGACCCCTGACTGGGAGTGACCACAATACTGTCTGGTTTCAAATAAGCATGGGGAGTGGGGGTGAGATCTAGGACACTGGCAGTGGACTTGGGGGGCAGACTTTATGGGCATGGGAAATATTCTCAGGATCACTTGAAGGGATTACCTCAACGACAAGTGTGGAAAGGAGATGGGAGGTCATAAAGGGACTTCATGAGGCAGTCTGGATCTGCGCTAAGTTGAAACGTAAGGGAGCAAGGTCACATAAACCATGCTGGTGGTCCAGTGAGGTACAGGTAGCAGTCAGAGAAAGAAGGCGCTACAAAAATATAAAACAACAAGAGGATAGGGATAAGGAAATGTACCAGCTTGCATCTAGAAAAGTCACCCATATGGTGAGGGAGCAAAGTCCAGTAAAGAGCAGCGGCTGGCACAGGGATACATGGAGGGAAAAGAGGTTCTTCCGGTACATTGGGGAGCGGAGAAAACTAAGGGCTATCTCAGCAGATTGAGATCAGAAGGAGGGTGGGTGGAAGAGGCGAGGGACCAGGCAGAGGTATTTAACGAGTACTTTGCCTCTGTGTTCACTAGGAGGGATGGGATATCTACAAAGCAAGGCAGGAAGGGATAGAAGTGGCAGTGAGTGGGATCAGGGAGCAACAGAAATGGAGCAAGAGGGAGGAAGGTACCCAGGGGTGTCAAATCTGGATAAGGATAAAAAGGCCAGTAAGGTGAGGGGACGGATGATGCTATCTCCACCAAAAGGGTGTGGTTAGCCCTCAAGGCCCTAAAGAAAGACAAATCTCCTGGGCTGGATGGCATTCATCCGAGTACTATGGGATTGTCGGACATACTGGCTGCACCCTGGTGGAGCTTTTCAGCAGGTCACTTGAGACAGGGAGGGTACCTAGGGATTGCGAGAGGCATGTGGTACCAAACCATATAGGGGGGTCAATGGGAAGTACCAGGTAAAATAGACCCATCAGTTTGACCTCGGTGGTGGGAAAATTAATGGAGAGTATACTAAAGGAACTATTGGGGTGTACTTGAGGAGGTGGGAGGTCTGGATAGTCAGCAACATGGGTTTGTGCCAGGTAGATCATGTCAAACCAACCTTGTGGAGTTCTATGAATGGGTAACATCAGAACTGGACAGGGTAAGCCTGTGGATGTATTATTCTTGGACTTCAGCAAGGCATTTGACTCTGTCCCCACAATGGTCTGGTGGAGAAACTGATGGGGTTAGGGTAGGCCCTTTGATGGTCAGATGGATTGAAAACTGGCTAGCTGGGCGCACTCAGAGAGTAGTGGTCTGTGGGGAGCTCTCGAACCCTAGAGAGGTTGATGAGGGTACCACAGGGCTCAGTCCTGGGTCTGATCCTGTTTAATGCATACATATCGAACATCAGGGAGGGTATAGGGTGTGAAATGAGTCTCTTACGCAGATGACTCCAAGATGGGAGCAGTAGTTGAGGGAGAAGAAGGGAGGTTGGCCCTGCAAGGGACCTGGACACCCTGGAAAGCTGGTCTCACACATGGAAATTAATTTCAATATCACCAAGTGCAAGGTGTTGCATCTTGGTGGGAAACTCCAAACACAGGTACACTCCTGGGAGGGAGGCGCTGAGGCCTCAATAGGGGAAAAAGACCTAGGAGTCATGGTGGATACATGTATGAATAACTCTGAGCAGTGCAGGAGGCAGCTAGCAAGGCAAACAGGATGTTGGGATGCATCGTGAGGGATCACCTCTAGGAGCAAGGAAGTGATTCTGCAGCTGTACAATGGACTGGTTAGACCACACCTTGAGTACTGTGTACAGTACTGGAGACCACACTTGAAGAGGGACATAAAGCTCCTGGAGAGGGTACAGAGGAGGCAACAAAAGATGATACGGGCTAGGGGATTTGACGTATGAGGACAGACTTGAGGAGCTCTGCCTGTTTTCATTGGAGGAGAGAGAGACAGGGGACATGATTGAGGTCTTCAAGTACCTCAAGGAATAAATAGGGTAAACATGGAGGGATCTTTAGACTAAAGCAGGGAGGTATCACCAGAGGGCATGGTTTGAAGTTGGAAGGTGGAAGGTGAGGGGGAAGAGGAGGAGGTTTTTCACTGAGAGGGTGGTGGACCCATGGAATGCACTGTCTGGTGAGCTGGTTCAGAGATCCACAGTGGAGGGCTTCAAGAGAGATGGGACAGACACAGAAAGTGGATGTATCAGATGATAGCCTGTCCGGGGGGGATGGATGATAGGGGTTTCTGGAGCACAAGGGATGGGAGGGTCTGGGCACCCAACTAAGGATCTAGGTTCGAGCAAGACTCGATAGACCGTAAGGCCTAATCTGCTGGCAAATAGTATGTTAGTATATTCATCTTTTTATACCTTTCAGAACTTGAAAGTTTTAATCATGTCCCTCTCTTCCTCCTCTTCTCCAGTGAGATAAGTTAAGCTCTCTCAGCCTGTGCTCGCATGCCGTGCCATGCTGCCCCTGAATCATCTTTGTTGCCCTTCTTTGAACTACCTTAACCTAGTTGATATTTTTTCAGGTAGGGCTTCCAGTATTGCAGACTATACTCCAGGCACAGTTGCACCAGGATCTGCACAGTGGCAATATAACCTCCACTTCTGCTTTCGTTAGCCCTTTAGCAATACACCCCAGCATTCTGTATGCCTTGGCTTCTGCCTTTCTACACTGCCTAGCTGGCTTAAGGTCACTGGTAATAGATATCCCCAAGTCTTCTTCTTCCTCTGATTCAGTAATTTTGACCTCCCTAAACTGTACTCAGTCCCCAGGTTCATTCTTCTATGTGCATGACCTTGCACTTTAAACCAGTTTGCAATGGCAGACCACTTTTTCAGCTTTGTGTTGTCTTTTTAGGCCCTGCAGCCTATCATCTGTATGCACCCTCCTTCAGAGCTTGGTATTATCTGCAAAAGCAGATTTCGTTTTTAATGCCTTTCCAGTGTCACCAACAAATACATTAAATAACACATGGCTGAGCACTAATCTTTGGGGACCCCACTGGTGACTTCCTCATTCCTGGAAGCCCTCCACCACCACCCTTTGTGTCCTAATGCTGAGTCAATTCACCCACCTTTGTTACTTTATCTTCCTGCCCTAGACCCTCCAGTTTCTAATCCACCTCCTATGGAGCACTGAGTCAAAGGCCTTGCTGAAATCAAGTGTTTTACCCATTCTTTTAACACTGCCTTGCTAGAATTGATTATTCTCTTTGTTGCTCAGCTAGCCTGCAGCGCTTTGTTTGTTTTTCCATAGAGGTTTTATCCCTCTGTGCAGGCTGGAAGGCTATATCAGCCTGTTCCATAACCCGGCCATCCAGTCTCCGCCGGCCCCTTTGAGACTGGAAGGGCCATCGATGCTGCAGGAAGGGCTTTATGTAGCCCTAACCTCTGTTTTCCACCAGATTTTCTCCCTTGGGCTTGGTGTGACATGCAATGAACAGGCAAGCGTGCTCCACTTCTGAGGCACTCCAGCACTCTATGCTGGCCCTTTCCACTAATTATGGGACTCGTGCATTGCCACCCCATGGCTTCCTTGATCGAGGCGGTGAGGCACTGGATCTCCCTCCCTAGGAAGAAAGCAGTCAATCTTCCCTCACCTGGCCGGCCCCTAATTGACCAGAGTCCATTTCTGAACTTGGGTCACTGGTGTGATAACAGGAGGCACTGATGCCTCAACCCATCATGCCACTGGGCCGCCTGCCTGCAGCATTTGTCATATTTTCACAGTCACTGTTGCTCCATTATTTGGCAATCACAACCTGTTTGGTCTTAATATAATTTCAGCTGCCTGAAAATCATGTACCCTACCCTCCTCTTCTGTCTTCTCCTCCTCCTCTTCTACCCCAGCCTCCACCCTCTTCCTCCCATGCCTTGTCTCTCTCCTCTCCCTCCATCTCCTACCTTTCCATTGCCGCATTCCCCTCCGCCACCTCTCACCACCCCAACTTTCTCCCTCCCTGCCTCCCTGGTGCCTTCCTTTTGTTCCCCTTCCACTTGCTCTCACCTCTCTTCCTTTCCTCCTACCCACCCCCAGTATCCACCCAGGTATTCTCTCCTCCTCCTCCTCTTTAAACCATGAATACCTCCACAGAGCCTTTTCTCCTCCTCCCTCCCTTACACCTACACCCATTCTTTTCTCTCCATTTCAGGGGGGTGTTTCACCCAACTTGCTGCTGACTCATTTTGCTCCTCCTCCTAGCTGGTAATGTGGAACCCAACCAGACTCCTTTTTCTTGCCTCCCTCCCTCCTCCACTCCTAAAAGCCTTAACATCTTCCATCTCAATGCTAGAGCCTTCTCCTAAACTTGACCACCTCAATGTCAGATTTCTCAACACTCTTTTTTTTTTTTTTTTTTTTTTAGTTGTTTAACCAGGAGTAGCACACTAAGCTGAAAGTTTTTACAGGTGCAACCTGGGAGCACAGGGAAGTAATTGACTTGCTCAGGGTCACACAGTATGCAAGTGGAAGCTGTGGGATTCAAACCCAGATCTGGTCTGCTGGATGTCACTAGATTTGCAGCTCAGAGCCTTAAACCACTGCGCTATACTGCCTCCCTGACCTTCTGACCTCCTGTGCATCTCAGAATCTTGGCTATCTTGTAGAATACCTGATTATGTTTGGCTCCTGATTACTATCTCTTCAGGCAGGACCGTGGTAAATGGGGTGGTGTCACCCTTATGTCCATTAAAGCTGTTTTATTACTCACAGAGAGCCTGTGCCCTCCTCTCTTGAGATCCTACTAGCCAATCTCCACCTCCCATCTATCCTTCCAGTCTTCATTGGTGTTTTCTAGGACTCTGATAATATCTCTGTCCTCTCTAGTTGACTCCTCTCCGCTCTTGCATGTCATGCTTCCTTTGATGAACCTCTTCTCCATGGGGACTTCAATTAATTGGCTCTCCCAGCCACCAGGGTCCTCCCACGGACTGGTCCCTAAACCTTACAAAACTAATTACTGAATCAACTTGACTCAGTCCTCACTCTCCATCCATAACCTCCAGGACTGGGTGTTATTCTGCAACCCCATCATATCATTGTAGCTGGTACTCTTCAGGATGCCTTCGGTGACCAGTGCATGATCTTTTGTATCAGGAACATCAGGCTCCCTCTATCTGCCCCTAAGTACATTTGGTCTAGATCACTTAACATCAGTAATCTCTTATATTATGAGGCCAAAACTTCCTTCTAGCAACCATCACAGATTGCCCTCTCCTAATAAGCCATGCAACACATAGCAGAGATTACTTTCTCATGGTCATGCCCCTCCTCACACCAGGCTTTGACCAAAGTATATGTGTGTACACCACTGAACTTGTCTACCATAACCATCATCTATGTTGCATCTCTATCAAATTGCATTAATGCCCATAATATAGCCACCACCAAACCGACATAACCAGACAGTGCAACAAGTGTCTTTTAGCAGACTAAGACACTACCTCAAGAAATTAATACTACTTCTCCTGCTTTGTTCTGGAAGCATTGAACTAAACCCAGCCCACCTGCCTTACTGGACTCCCCTGCAGCCCTCTCAAATTACAAAGGCATCTGCTTTCTCCACATTAATGTCTGTAGCTTACTGAAGAAGCTTGATATCATACAGACTTGGGCTCTGCAAGCATCTCCTGATTTCTTTATGATTACAGAATCCTGGCTTATGCCTCGACCCTGACAATTCTATCAACATGCCAGGATACAATACCTACTGCTGCGATAGACCGACTGAGAAGGAGGATTATAATTTATGTTAAAAGCAAATTCACTGTCTCACTTATAGATTGTACTTCAAAGGCTAAGGAATTTGCATGTCTGGCACTAAAATAATCCCTTTACATTGAAAAATACTTCTTATTGCAGCATGCTATTGACCGTCTTCTGGTGGAATGGCCATCTTGCCGCATCTCAGAGCCTAATTGATTTAGCTAATAATGAGTGTGTATTCTAATGGGGATCTCAAACTAAACTGGAATGATGACAGCTCCAAGAAGCTAAAGGATCTCTGTGATGTGAATGGTCTGTCCCAAATAACACCCTGAACCACCAGACCCAACAGAAGGAACCCTGAGCGTTGCTCTCTCCTGGACCTTATGTTAGTAAACAAGCCTCATAACATCCACATACCGGGTGTTCTTCAATGACATAAGTGATCACTGCACTATAGCCTGCATCAGACACTCTCCCCAAATAAAACTGGCTGCCAAATTCATACTGAAAAGATGCCTGAAAAAATTCTGCCGAAATGCCTTCCTGAAAGACCTAAGTAACATCAGATGGCAGGACTTCTATCTAACCCCGTCACTTAGCGAGGATTTAATATCTTTCACAGCCTCCTAATGGGGCTAATCAACAAACATTCTCCCTTAGACTGATTAGGTAAAAAAAGATCTTCTGGCTGGTTCTTTCCCAACCTGAAGAAGCGCTCAAAGAAAGATTACTGGTGGAAAAGAGCAAGGAATCGCACTTGGAGGCAGACTGGCTAGCATTTTGCATCTCCAGAAATGCCTGCACCAAACTAATTAGGTCCAAAATCTAGGTATTTCCAGGCAAAACTTGAAGACAACAAAACAACTCTGCCAATTTCAGGAATATCCTCAAAGAGGTTGAAGGTCAGCATTCTGGCGCCTCCTTCCAGCCAAAATTGTGTCTAATTGAGTTACTTACATGGACAGAACTGCCACATCAGAGCAGCTCAATGAACACTTTTCCACTGCAGGGCTTGCCTTTGACGCCTGCTCATCAGCAAGTTTAGCCCTGTAGGGATAGTCGCTAGCCCAAATACTAATCTCAATCCTAACCAACCTCACCTTTCTCCCTTCAGCTTTCTTACAGTTACATTTAAACAAGTAGAGGACCTCCTTTGTCACTGGACACAAAAAGAGTGCTGTGCAGATAATATTGAACCATTCTTCCTAAAGCTTGGCTATTTCTACTTGACTACCCCATCACCCATTTATTTAAAACCTCCCTGAAACAGCGTGAGCTGCCAGTGTCGTGGAAAACTGCCTGCATCTTACCTCTGTTCAAGTCAGGGGACCCATGCGACCTGAACAATTATCAACCCATTTCCATACTATCCACCCTTTCAAAAGTACTGGAAAAATTGTCAACACCCAAATTAGAGAACACTTGGATTTGCAGAAACTTCTAAACCCTGCAGTCCGGGTTCAGGGCCAAACATAGTACAATATCTGCCCTTGAAAAAGTAACTACAACTGACAAATCACCCTGGTCTCTTAGAAACATGTGTTTGCCCTTTTTCAATCTCATTAAGGCCTTGACACCGTGAATCACAACATCTTTCTTACCTCACTGAGCAATATCAATCTCGATAACCCTGCCATTAACTGGTTCACCAGCTACCTCATCAATAGATTACAACAAGTCAAATCTGCAGGTGACCTGTCTCCACAAAAATCTCTACTGTGAGGAATCTCTCAAGGCTCCAAACTGGGCCCTATCCTGTTGCAATCTACATTAATAACCTGGACTCTCATCTATGCACAGCTAATGTGCACCTATTTGCTGACGATACAGTACTCTACACTTCAAATTCTTCACTACACTCAGCATATGAGGACTTACAACGAGACTTTATCACTCTTCAACATAGCCTTATCAAACATAAACTGCTACTCAATGCCAAAAGACTAAAGCCATGATTATCTCACCAAAGGCAGTCTCCGGACCTATACATATCCCTAAGATACTTACACTTTTGGGTGAACCCGTTGAAATAGTTATACCTTCAAATATCTAGGGTTCTGGCTGGACAACAAGCTTAACTTTCTGTGCCATTTAAATGAAGTCCTGAAAAAGCTAAGACAGCTGCTAGGCTTATTCTACTATATTAAACACCTGCTTACCGTAGAAGCTAGAAAAGAGACTAGTACAATCCACATTCCTACCCATACTGACTATGCTGACTTCCTCTACAATCACTGCCCCTTATCATCACTAAATAAACTTGACACTCTGTACCACGAGCCTTAAGATTCATCTTTAACCTGCCTTTTGCACTCACCACTGCCTTCTGTACCAAAAGTCAGGATGGCCTCACTCTCAACAAGGAAAAAAATGCTCTCCTTTGGCTCTTTACAGCACTTTCTGACAAACTTCTGCATACATCTCAAGTTTTTCAAGAGTGCCAATGGTTTCTATGGCCAAGATGTTACACCACACTTTGTTTCCAGATTCCTAGAGCCGAATACTACCTGCATGCACTCCACAATCAACTTTTCGATCCCATCTCTATGGAACACTATGCAAAGCTCACTAAAGCTCTCATCACTCCCAAATCTATTCACTTTCAAAGCTCTGATATCTGAATATCTGAGGAAACCTGCATTTGCTTTAGGGTCCTTGAGTCCTCAGCTTCTGGCTCCTCCATGTTTCTAATGTAACAGAATGTCACACAACTTACGCCCCTCTCACAGGAAACCCAACACTTTAGCTTTTCTCCTCCATCCTTGCATCTGCTTCCCTCCTCCCTAGCACACTAATGTTCCTTATTCCTCTCCATGACATCTTCATGGAAGGTACTAGCCTCCATTTAGTAGAGATAGCCTTGGTTTATCATCTCCTTTCTCCTATGAGACCTCATTACTGAATTGTACATATGTGACCCTATGTTAAACTTAAGTTGGTTTTGTATCAGCCTTTACCTGTATTATGTTGTTGCTTCTGAGTCTCTGCAATTGTGTCTATATATTGTATTGTATTTTTTGTCCAAGACCACTTTGAAAATGAGCATGCTCAGTTGTGTTGATGCCTGGTTAAATAAAGTTTGATTGATTGATTGATTGATAGAAACTGATCCTTGTCTGCTCTGCCTCTAACATTGATGTGGCCCTGTCCATATTCCACTTCAAATTTACTTTTATCTGGGGCAAGCATGCCCACCTTAGAAAGTCCATGGTCAAAAGTTCACATCACCCTGGATTATACCTTACCTTATCAACCAGTGTAAGTCCACAGACCAAGCATGGGCCTGTTTCAAATTCTCCACTTCAGTCTGACCTACTGTCCTATAGGTCACATAGAAACTCCTGTACAAAGGCAGTCCATACCACCAAGGCTCAATACTTCAAATCAAACCTACAGAATAATATTAACTCCTGAGCTAAATTCTGGAAGGTTATTAACTCCCTCATTGATCCCCAACCCAGGCTGCTCCCCAGTGCTCCTGAGGGATGGTTCACTGGTCTCAAGCCTCTCTCTGTTACTGCTCATTTTACTGGGTTTTAACCACTTGTCCCTCCTTTTTCCTGCTCCCTCTGGAATCTGCTCCTTTCATTTGTCCATCTCCCCTCACTTCCCTCCTTCAGATACCACAGCTAAAATATCTCCCTGCACTTCCTGCTCCTGCCAACTGTCTACTTGACCCCCCCACTGTGCCTCCCTTCACCTGCTTGGTCCCTCCACCCATATGATTTTGGAATTATAAAGTCTCCACCCGCTCAAACACCATCACCTTGCCCAACAGGCACACAGCATTTATCTAGCTCTTGTTCGGTCTATTAGCTGCTCTGCATATTGATTTATGGCTTACCCAACTTGTCATGATTTTAATCTACCTGTTGGCTCTGTACTCTGTTGCTGCACTTTTGTATACTGTCATTGTAACCGTATTCTATATCTTGCTGTAATTTTGCAATATTGTTTTCCCTTCCCCTATCGATGGGTGCACCTGGAAACAAGCCTTGGGTCAGTGTGTCTTTCCTGGGTACTAATTTTCAAAAATTTAATAAAATAAAGAATATTTTTCCAGTTACTAATTTTGAAATAAATAAAAAATTTAAATAAAGAATATTAATGCTATCTGCTGTTGTCAGCTGTCTTTTTACCCAGTCAAAGGCCGATCAGTTTTGTTGACAGGAGCTCTAACATGAACCCATGCTGTTTTCTGTCCTGAAGCCCAGTTGCCTCAAGGAATCTCTAGCTTTTCCTTTAGAATGGCCTCCATCAGTTTACAGACAATGGAGGTCAGACTGATCTGCCTGTAGTTCCCAGGGCCATCCCTGGGCCCACTTCTTCTATAGTGATACCACATGAGTGGTTCTCCACTCCTGCAATATCACACCTGTGTCTAATGAGCAGTTGAACAGATCTGACAACCGACCCAACAGATCCACTGCCAGCTCCTCAGCATCTTTGGATGCATACCGTCTGGCCCCAGGGACTTGTTTACCTTCAGAGACAGGAGCTCTTTCCTGACCCTGTCTTCTGTTATCCCATCCTCCTCCTGTCCCTCCTCCCCTTTCCCTCCTTCATCCTCTCTTGCATCACCAGTTCATGCTTTTCTTAGAAGACTGAGCAGAAGTATTTGTTCAACACCTCTGCTTTCTCTTTACTACCTTCCATCCACCTATATCTGCTTTTAGCTTTACTATGCCCACCTTAGGCCTCTCTTTTCACTGATGTATTGAAGAAGACTTTCTCTCCTGCCTTGATCCCCTCTTCAGTCTGAAGCCTTCTCTAGCCTTGGCCTTCCTGATCACCTGACTAACCTCTCTAGCTTTCACTAGGTAGACCCCTCATCCTCCTTTCTTTGGGATGTCCTAAACTTCCTATATGTGACCCACACTTTTCCCTCACCCAGCTCCTTTCAAACCAGCTTAGCCTCTTGACTTTGTAGTTTTCCCCTTCTGCTTAGGCAGGTGTTAGTGGCAGCAGCTATCCTTTCCCTGATAGCTATTTACTTTTGACACATCCCCATGCCAACAGCATGTTTTAGAAGCTACCTCAAAGGCTGGTCCCAGTCTGTTATGATTGGTACAGCCTCCTCCTACCAGTATCCACAGGGGTTACCCAAGGCTCCATCCTTGGCCCCATACTTTCCATTTTTATTAGCATAGCCTTACCTGTGTGACTCTCCTCTTATATTTATTTATTTATTGTTTGTTTATTTATTTGCTTTTGTTAACCAGGTAAGCACACTAGACAGCCAGGTGCCTCTTTTCAGGTGCGACCGGGAGAGTTACAGGTAAAACTTCATACAGGAACAATTGAGGAAGCATTAGAAAGCATTAGGAATACATAGGAGGGCCGGCCCAGTGGCGCTGAGGGTTGAGGCGCTGGACGCCACACCTCGCTATGCCGGCGGCCGTGTTCGGAACGGACTTGGGTGGCGGGGGTCGGTGGGAAGGGAGGATCGAGCATCCCAATGGATGCTGTCCCTCCCTCAGGGTGGGTAACCAAGAGCGGCAGGCGTTCTGCATCCTTCCATAGCCAGTGGAAGCACCGGCAGAGGAAGGGATGGAGTAGCTTTGCTCACGGAGCCGGGGGGGATGTCACAGTGCATGAGGGTTGATGTGCGTCAACAGCGCCACCACTCGGGACGTCGTCCAAAGCGCTGACGTCTCAGGAGGTGGGACACAAAGGAGAAAATGGAAAAACCCTCAGCAGCCCTAGATGAAGGCTGCTCCAGTACCACCCAGGGCCTCCTACAGAACAGACCCACTGTAGCAGGAGAAGATGAGAAGACACTCTAGGGGCAGATCCCCAAGGTAGGCGACTTGGGGGACATGGCGACGGAAAGATTGGGCACTGGAGGTAGGTAGAAGGATAAAGAAGAAAAGTAAAAAAAAAAAGAATACATAGGAAGGTAGTTACAGGTAAATATTTCGTACATAAACAACTGAGGGAGCATAAGGAATACATAGAAAGATAACAGGCAATTCAGTGCTGGCTCTAGAGCAAGGTAGGCATACATTGAGCAGTTGAGGAACAGAGAAGAGTATATAAGAAATACACAGGCAGTTACAGGGATAGCTCTAGGGCAAAGTTGGCACAAAATTCATACACGCATTAGAGGAGACAAGAAACAAAACTAAAATAACAGACAGTTCAAGGCTGACTCTAGGACAAGGTTGGCATGGTGCATTAGAGTAGGATGGGACAGATGGGATAAAACTTCGGTGGTGACCAGCGGGAACAAAGATAAAGAAGGTGCCTGCAGAAAGGGGGTTCCCTAGGCAGGTGGTAAGTCCAGGAATCATGGCCAGTTCCAGAAGGAGAAGCGGCTATGTAGTTGAGGCCCCCACCATCCAGTCAGGTTGGAGGGTGGGAGGGGCAGGGAGTAGGACTACGTTGAGCAGGAGCAGGGGAGGAAGGTTTCAGGAATTTCCAGAGGGAGGCTTTAAAGCTTGGGTGGGAGGAGGAGGACTGAGTGAGCTCAGGTAGCGAGTTCAGTTTAGGGGCATAAGTGTGGAAGGCTCGGTCCCCGCAGGAGTGCGTGTTCTAGGAATCAGGCATTCCTGGGTTGATCCCTAGATTGTGGGTGGTAGGATGTGGCGCCAGGTTTAAGGAAGGGCCAGAGCTGGGGGTGCTAGAGCGGATGATGTTGTCAATGAAATTATCTAGAGCGGTATATGGCTTGACCTTGTCCTTTACCATAGAAACAAGTCTCTTGCAAACATCTCCTCCGCTCTTAAACTTAACTATGGTGCTGCCCACAATTGGTTTCTTCCAACAGACTCTTGGTAAATGAAAAGAAAACAAAAGTAATGCTATTTGGATCCAAACCATTCCTCACAAAGATCTCTAAGACAAACTACTCCCTCCTTGTACCTTCACCTGCTGGTATCCCCTTGAAAATGTCCTAGTTTTAAATACTTAGGTGTCACTCTGGACCCCTCCCTTACATTCACCGACCATGTCAATAATTCTGTGTGTAGAGTTAATCAGAAGCTAGGTTGCGCCTACCACCTAAATCAGTTCCTTTCTTATGAGGTGTGCCTAATATTGCACAAGGAAACCTTCTACCACTCCTTGAATACTGCTCTCCTGTCTATTCCCTCATATCCTCAGCTCTGCACTGTAGACTGAACTCAGTCTACAACAGTATCTGTTGCTTTGTCCTTCATGCCCGCTTTTCTACCTATCATTGTGCATTATACTAGTCACTTGGCTGGCTCCCACTGCAGGACGGTTCGACTATGCCCTTGGTTGCTTAGTTGACAATACTCTGAGAGATGGACACCTGTCCCTGTACTCATCCCTCTCATGGGCAGAATGACAGCTATGATCCTCCACTAATCATCCTTCCCCTCCCACCAGTAGTTCCATGAATCTCCTCTGCCATGGATAGTAAAGCCTTTTCTATCTCTGCCCTCCCTATGGAACAGACTCCCTACATCTCTCACTCTTCCACCTCCCATCTCTCCTTCAAAAACAATTTCAAATAGTGGCTACTTTCTGAAGCCAAATGCCACTGCCTCCTGGGTAATCTCTGGCATTCCCTCCTCTGTTCCCTCCCCCATCTATTAGCAGTGCCTCATTCTTGCTACACTCACCACTACTGCTCTGGCCTCTTCCCCACTTTTCAGGGCTTCTGCTGTTGCCTCCTATTCTAAGTCCCATCACCATTTGCTAAGGGAACATGTTGTACTCGATTTCAGAGTTCCAAACTGCTCTCGTTGACCTGTGCACTGTTAGTGTAGCTGAATGCATTTCGCACTTTATGTATCATATCTGAGACTTATGTTTGGTCTCTGTGTTTTGTGACTTATATTTCAGTCTGTTGACTGGCCTGTGACTATGTATTTTGACCTGTATGCTGGCCTTCTTTGACACCTTGTATTCTTATGTAGTTGCGCTTTATGTAATGACCCTTTGTTCTGTAATTTCCTGCACCTCATGTTGAGGCCTGTGTTTACTGTTGTTCTCCACAACTGTATTGCTTAATGTGCCATGCTGTGGCTTGGGTCATGCCTGAAAGTGGTCCTTTGGATCAGTGCACCCACCCAGTTATAAAAGATATACATAAATAAATAAATTCATAAGACTAGCTAGGTGTTCCTTAGTATCTCTACCACCTTCCTATAGTTGGCCTTCCTGAAGTCCAGCTCTTTTGTCTTAGTGCTCGCTGTTCCTTTCTGCATATCAATCCAGAACTACACCATCGGTGGTCACTACTCCCAAAGGCTCCTCTGCCTTGATGTCCATGGTCAACGTTTGTTAATACTAGATCCAGTATCCAATGTGAATTTGTTTACACTGCTGTAATGTGGTTGTTCAGTTTACCTTTTAGAATGTAAGTGTATTGTTAACATAGAGTACTACAGAACATTTGCTTATTCCTGCTTATGTTGCTTCAATAAAGAAGTTTGTTTACATAGCTGGTTATATGTAGGGATCGATGCTTAGTCATGGGATGCCTTTCAGTCAGTCTGTGGTTTCCTTTGCCAATTTTATAAACATTATGAGGGCTACAATATGTGAAACCTGCACCATATACTTTTTCCTTTTACACTGTGTAGGTTATGCAGCCAAGCCAAGGTCTTCGGCACTATTGCCTGTCCTTCAGCTTTCACAGCCATTGCACATTTAAAACAAAAATAAGACAAAATGTGATGCTACTATATATTTACCTATGAGAGCCTTTGGTTGCTTATCAAATGATTGCTGCACATATAAATTGAAAGCATTTGTCATAGTTTCTCAACCACTTAATAAAAGAACATCATCAGTGCTGTATATGCTGTACATTTTCAGTCACATAATAAGAAGACCTTAAAAATGCAAGAACTTTTTATTCTGTGATGTGTACTGAATCAGCCTTTAGCAAGTGACCTATATAATGTTGCATTGCATACCAGAACTTAAACTTTTACATCATTTCTGCTATTTGTGTTTCAGTTCTGACTTTTCTCTGGTTCTACATCCCATCCAGAGAGACATTGTTCCTCTTTTCTGATGACCATATAAATTAGAAGCTCAGAAGAAAATCTGCATGCATCACAGCCAGTGCTAGTAACATGCCATAACCATGTGTGTTCTCCACTGAAAGAGATTGAGCCATCTTGTGCCATCCCAAATGGCAACCAATATCTACATCAGCAGGGAGCACAGTCCTATAGCAGGAATACTTGAAACTTGGTGGGTCAGATAAGGAAGCTTCGCCTCATCATTCTATGTCAGTGGTTCAGTTTTCGCCTGCAATCAGGATGTGAGAGAGAGAGTGGGTGTCAGACTTTTCTACAGGAAAGAAATAACAAAGCTGATACCATTCTTCCATCCAGACTCCACTAAGAATATCTGTTTCTTGTGCGAGGTTAATTTTATTGTTGGCTGTCTTCTTTATAAAAGCAGCAGCTTCAGGGTAAGTGCAGAATTTCACATCATTAGCTTGGGAAATATTCATGCAATTTTAAATTGCAGTTACTTATTTTGTTTTAGGCTTGTTTTGGAAGCACAACTATAGAATGGTTATGGGTTTATGTCAAGACTGCCTGTATTTACAGTCAGTTACTAAGAGCAGTAGAGCAAAGTAGTAGTACAATTTGATTAGGTTTTGCATTACAGTTTGTAAAAGTACCTGGCCATGTGAAAAATAGCTCTTGTAGCAAAAGTGAAACTCTGTATTCCTTAAAGTGAACATAAGCCTTGTTTTTTACATTGTTATGTAACTAGAGATGTGGTCATGTGAAATCTGTTTAATACCCCCAGGGTATTGTTTCATGTGCTTGTTTTGAAATGGTCTTAGGTTTGATTATTTAAGGACACTTCCTGATGTAGCCTTTTTTTACCCTCAATATTCAATTTTCAATAACCTGTCAGTTCCAGAACCCTTTGACATCAGTTGAGTTAAACCTGGCGAGATGCTCTCCATGCAGGCCTTTTGCTAACCTGGATGTCAATGTGTTCCAGAACTGATGAATAATAGAAAATGAATACTAAATGGGGAAAAGGCTGCATTAACAATGGACCAAAATAAGGAAAAAAGATGACTACTTCAAAACAGACACATAAAACAGTACACTGGAACTATTTTACAGACTTCCTACATGCCAAAAATCCATTTATATCATAAAATGGTTTAGCTCAAACAAGCTTTCTGATTGGTTAAAACTAATCATAAGACTGTGCATTAGTTTTACATTACTGCAAGCCACACTTCTGATTTTGCTTTCTTTTTTCTGACCATTAAAACCATGTTATAAGTGCAGTGACCACTCCAGGGCAGAGAGTGGTGCAACATTAATGTATTTCCTGTGTGATTGAAGGCAGCTGGCCTTTGTCATCAAACCTCATTACATACCCCAGAGTATGCAATAATTCTGAACAACCCAATTCCCTGTTGTGGGTTATTGCCTACTAAAAAATGCATATATATATATATATATATATATATATATATATATATATACATACACACACACACACACATATATATCTCTTGCAAAAAAACTTCATTAATGCATCAGTTAGGATTAAAAGCACCAAAAGCAGGAAATATGGTGTTAGGGTTTCAACCCTAACACTTCAATGCCCACCCTGCACAGACAAAGAGGGTCAGGGGTTGGCATTGGCATATCCTGCCCTAACTCTCATCACATTCTGTTACAAAATAAGCTGGTGGCCACAGCATTGGAGAATGGGGTGAGCATTAGACTGGAGATGTGATGCCAACCCCAGTCCCTTTCTCTGGGTGGGGGTGTTAGGTTGGAAACCCTAACACCACATTTCCCTACCTTTGACGTTCTTTAACACTAACTGATGCATTAATGAAGCTTTTTGCAATTTATTTTTTTTATTTTTTTAGATAGTGTAATAGTATTTTTATTTTACTCAGGAGCACAGGGTCCAAAGGACCCTGCATTACCATTCCTCCACTGATGTGCATATGTATCTAGCTGTGGAAATGTAGGGGCCTCTGGCCCCTGTGCTTCAACACGCATCACGTTAAGAGCAGGCATAGTTAAATTGCAACAAATAGTCTTAACTGTGCTATCTTAAACAATTTTCACCCCAAATGTTCAGCATAACATTCTTATCACCTCACCAAATATACCCAGCACAGAAAGCTTTCAAATCCCCATTGAAATGTAATTCTGAGCAACTGTAATGCCATTCTGTGCCGCAGGTGTGGAAAAATATTTTGGCAGGATTTGAAAATTACAGCTGTACTATTCATGAGGTGGTGTAAAAAATGATAATGTTGGAAATATGGAGTTAAAATGAAAATTGGCGATGGTATGAGCATGCCTAGAAACTGCACAATGCTGCGCTCATAACATAGTCATTTTTGAATATTTTCAACATGGGCTTTCTGGGACCTCCGCTCATGAACTCTGGCACTTTCATTTTGTTATTCCATCCGAAAGTTGATTTCATTGCAGAGATTCGCCATTCTGCTTGCAGGTTTGAAAACATGTTTTGGGCAGGATGTGAAAAATGACAGCTATACTGTTCATGAGGAGGTGTAACAAAATGGGGATGTTGAAAATCTGAGTGAAAATATTAAAGATTGGCATAGTTTTGGTGTGCATAGAAACTGCACAATGCAAGCAGTCATTTTTGGAATTTCTTCACCAAATTTGCAATGTGGGATTTTGGGACCCCACCTCATGAACACTGGCATTTGTCATTTTTGGTTAATCAGTCCTGAAAAGTGGATTCCATGCAGTAGCCATGAAATCACCTTTCGAACCGAAATAACAAATGACAGTGCCACTGTTCATGAGGTAGGGTCCTAAGAACCCATGTTGAAAATTTGGTGAAAAATGTTAAAAAATGGCCAAGATATCAGCATAAGTTGAAAATGCTATTGACAGCCAGCATACGGCACTTACCTTGAATCTTCAGTTCAGGGTTCGGCTTTGAAGAGTGCAGACGTGTCCCAGTCCACAGAAGATCACAGCCACCAACCTCAGGGAGGTAAGTATAGGGTAAGGGGGTTGGGGAGGTGACTATGCAGAGGGAGGATCAGGATGGGGAGGTGGCAGGGGAGCGAGGGATTGTTTTGTTTTACAGGGTAAAAATGTAAAAAAGCGATGTCGGGATGGTTTTCTTTATTGCAGGTAGAGATACAAGTTTGGGGACACTGGGGTGGGCTTCCCAGTGTTCCACTCTACTGGAGGGGATACATGTTGGGACACTGGGGTGGGATCCCCAGTGTCCCATGACAAGGACCATTTTCTTTTTTTCAGGTTTTAAAAATAAAAAAACATCAGGGACTCATTTTGGGATACTGGGGTGGACTCCCAGTATCCCACAGTGCTGGGGGGGCTTTATAATACCAACAGAGGTTGGGCACCCCGATGTCAATAAAGAGTTTGATGCAGAATTCTGTATCAAAAACGGCAGTTCAATGCAGAATTCTGTATCTTCAAAATCCCTTTTGCAATCTGATCTTGTGAAATGGGATTGGCTCGGTTAATAAGGATTTCCACAACTCACAAGGAGGGATTTTAAAATTTAAAAAATTAAGTTTTTGAGATAACTAAAGAAACCAAAGGCATGGGTGGGTACAGGATGTCTCCTTAATAAAAACCCATGCTTTGGTTTCTCCATCAATCATCCCTGGGGCACATTTTACATTTTGGTTGTCTACCCCGCTAAGCGAGAAAACAAGATAGCAGCTGATAAACAGGGATTTTTTTCTCATGAAGAGGAATTCCCTTTGCCAAAAACACCTCTGTTGGAGAAATGGGATGTTGAGGAAAGTCCATAGTCCATAATGGGACCTAAAATGCTAGATAACTTTGCAACAGATTAATATTTTTGTACAAACTTTTCACTGTTTGTTCTGCTACCACAGTTCTTTATACCCTACAAAATCATGCAAAATTCCACCCCATCTGGCTGCAAGGTGATGATGAATATCTGGATAAAAAGTTTTTTTTACTTTTTTCACTATCCAGATCTCAGAATCCACAGATCTGACCGAAATGAAATTTTTCACATCAAGAGATCTACCAACAGGACAATGCATACCAAATTTCATGCAAATTTTTGATCAGTTGCAAAGTTATTAAAATGCACAATTTAAGGTTTAACATAAAAACTGCTGCTCAGCCCTAAATCTATAATATATATATATATATATATGAAAACCAAAGTTTATATTAATTTTAATAAACCCTGGCAACATTTGCTGTATACCTTCATACAGAAATTCATTTTCAAAGCATTACTTCTAGAAAATTACCCTATTAGGACTGATGTGCTGCAGTCCTGCTGTTTACAATTTAATTTATAATTGCAGATAATTCTCAACTCATTCAGTTGATTATGTGGCCTCAGACTTCATCCAATAGATAAGTGAACCAGCTATGGCTATTTTTTGGTATGATGTAAAGCAGTGTGACCTGAAATTGAAATTTAATCCTAACATAAATCATTAAAATCAGATGGAAACTGAGATATGAAAGAAAATGCTGATGTTTTTGAAGGCATCCTTATCAAATAAAGTTCTCATATTTTCTCTCAGAAGAGGCATGGTACAAAAGGACAGCTTATCTTAAACTAGCAGATCTGAATGTAGTAGTAAAGTGTAAACTTATTTCTTCATCTAAAACTGATACTGTTCACTGTTGAACTGAAATTTACAGAGGGCCTTAACCTTGTGGAATTCACCAAAGCATGGAATTTAGGTAATCATACTTGACACTCCATTTAATTAAACAATAAGGAACAACAGGGTGTGGGTTATTGGGGGATTTACCATGCCTTGTGGTGTGTCATGAGATGCAGCCGAGTCACTTAACCACTCAAGAAATGGGTAAATCACCCAGTAACTCACACCCTGGAGTGCCTTATTGCAATTATACAATGGACCCATGTGAAAAATAAATAAAAATGTGTTTAATTATGTTGTTTATAAATGCCATTCCTCAATCGTGAGTTATGCAGGATTTACCCAAGGTCATGTGACATGTTTTGACCAATGAGGTTACAGAATTTTCACACACCATTGTATAATGCTGACTTAGCACTGATGTGAACAGAGTAATGATGATTTATTTATATTATAATGTTTTTCACAATTCTTAATGAATTGTACTTTGCATTTTATTACATTGTCTGATTCTCCCACCTGGACACATCTGAAACAAGATGCTACCAGCTCAGAGTCTTTCCTGGTAGACTTTTAAAATAATTAAATAGAAGATTGCTTAAGAAAATGGAAGACTTGGATGCAGCTAAAACTCTAGTGAGCTGAGTGGGTAACTGGCTAGCAGAAGTTGACACAGGGTGGTGGTCAGTGGGGTTAAATTAGAAGAGTGGGAAGGAGGCGAGGTTCCACAAGGATCAGTCCCAGGTCCGTCCTCTTCAACATGTTCATTAGTGACACTGGTGATGTAATCTAGGGTAAGTTGTGTCTCTTCATGGATGACACAAAACTATGTGGAAGGGTGGATAGTGATGAAGAAATAAAGAATATGCAGAAGGACCAGCTAAAGTTAGAGGGGTGGCCAATGGTCTGACAGTTAAAATTCAGTACAAAAAAATGCAAGGTAATGCACCTAGGGATAAAGAACCCCATAACAGAGTACCGGATGAGAGGGAGAGACTTAGCAGTAAAGTTGAGGAATGGAATCTGGGAGTTACAAGCAGCAACTCACTTAAACAAGCACAAGGCCAACACAATGCTGGGATGTGTCAGGAGGGACTGATAGTAGGAGAAAAGAGGTAATACTCCCCTTTATTGATCCCTCGTGAGGCCTCACCTAGAGTAGTGTGTCCAGTTCTAGAGTCCTTACCTCAGAAATGGCAAGGATAGGTTAGACACAGTGCAGTGCAGAGTGAATAAAAATTATTCAGGGAAAGCAAGGTAAATCCTATGAGGAGCACCTCAGGGCACTTAATTTGTACTTTTGGAAACCAGAAGGGAGAGGATATATGATTAAGACTTTCAAATTCCTCAAAGGAATCAATAAAGTGAATTGCAGGAATTATTTTGCCTGAATATCAACTCATGGTCACAAGGTCATGAGTGGAAGTTAGCAAGCGGGAGGTTCAGGAGGACATGAGGAAGTACTTCTTTACCGAAGGGTGGTGGAACCCTGAAACAGTCTGTCAGCCAAAGTGGTGGGAGTGAACACAGTGAGGGGGTTCAAACAGGCATGGGATAGAATAAAGGGAATAGTGGTTACCTGGGAATACGGGACCAGGGAAGAAAATAGGAAAGGTCTGGGAGGGATAGTACCCTGGGGGAACATTAGGTTCCAAGGAAGGTTCCAGGGATTTAGGGAACTTGGGCTGACTGGATGGACCATTGGCTTTTTTGCCATTATTATTTATGTTTCTATGTTCTATATTTAAATTGCCCCTTAGGTCTACATCTATGTTACAGTCACAGTATTGATTTGTTTACAGTGTAAGGGACCTTTGCCTGAGGGTTAAACTGTTAACACTAAACTACAGATATTCTGTTTGTGTTTGAAATGTAAATAGTTTCTAGGCCTGTGGGAGTATCTTCTCATGGGTGCCAAAATATTTGTTATTCTAACACAGAAACATAGAATTTTCCAGCAGAAAATGACCACTTGGCCCACCTAGTCTGCCCATTTTTCCCCAAGTATGACCACAGATCTTACTTGATCTCAGGCCATTTCACCCATCTGTTCACTTTCCTTAAGATTCCTCATGCCTATCCCATGCATTATTGAACCTCACCACTGTTTCTTCCTTACCACGTCTCTCCACCACTCTTTCTGTGCAGAACTTCCTCACATCTCTCCTGAATCTACTCCTCCAGCCCCCTTGTCTTTGAGCACCTTTTTCTGAAAAACGTGTCTCTGTTGTACCTTCTGAACCACCCTGAAGTAATTATTGGTCACTATTATATCCCCCTCTCCATCCTCTTCTAGGAGTTTATATTTAGGTCCTTTGATATCTTCTCGTGGGGCTTCTGATATAGACCCTGCACCATTTAAGTTGCCCATCTTGGGATCTCTTCCACTCTGCCTATGTCCTTTCTAAGATGTAATCTCAAGAACTGGACACAGTACTCAAGATTGGGATCTTACCAGCAATCTATACAGAGCAACACCCTTCCCACTTTCTGCTGGTGATACTCCTCCCTATACACCCCTCTGTCACATTTGCCCCTACCAACTGCCTTGTCACACTAATATACCAAGATTAGGACCTCTTCAGAAATTAACATCCAAACTCACAAATGCAATCCAAATAGTTTTAATTCTTTCCAATCACCTCAGTGGGGTCCATTCCAGCACTTCACCTATTCAGTTAGGCTTCATCAATGGGATAATTAGTGAGACCTGCCCACTTACATGTATATTCCCAGGTAATGACATTCATCATTAGTTTGCATTTTCTTTTGCAATTGTTTAAAGACATTTTTCAAGTATTTTAGCTTTCCATGAAATGGTTTACTATAACCAAAAATTAACAATAATGAATAATTATTAAACTAATAACAAAATACAAAAGCAAAAATCAGGGTTAGAAATCTAGCCTATTTCTCTCCACCTTGCCACCTCAAACTCCTGTGACTGCCTTGACTAAATCCTAATTATCTCATTTCTCCACCCCTGCCCACTTACCTGACAAAGGCCTGGTAGAGGATCTTCTTCTCCAACTATGGTCTGCTCCTCCCTCCACCCCTTTTCTCTCACTTACACTACCTATTATACTTCCCTTACCTATCTTTCCCTTTCCATATGTTTTCTAAATGATGAAAGTGTTTAATTGGTAATTATCTGCTCATTCATAAATGTATTTGATGTTAACTATTTTATGTCTCTGTTTATTTACACAATGTAACCTAAATGTGCAACCCATTGTAACCCTATTGTTTGTATCTAATTTAACTGAGAACCTTTGTAAAAGAGCCTTGGCTCAAAGGTATTAATTCCTAGAATACAATAAATAAAACCAATAAATAAAGAATTTGAGTATAATTTTAAAATCACAACAACATCATTTTACACTTCTATTTGGGTCTGTAATGCATTTACTTTTAAATGACCATTTAGGTCTATGCCATTTAGATGTCCCAAGGTACAGTACAAGTGATCTTCTATATTTACTCAGGGCTTCCTGGAGATCTACACTTCTACTGCCATGGTCAACATAATTATATCAGTGTAAACAAAAGCTAAATAAATAAATTTAATTCCAGGCCAGATCCTAGAAGTAAAAGAGCATAAAGGTACAATTTATTCCGTTGGCTGTATATTTATAATACATCTCATTTATAATTCCTGCACATCCTAGAGGGTTTACTGTACAGGGTTACATCAAAGGCTAATGGGTTCTAACCTCTAGTAGTACAAATAGGGCTAATAACTCACAATCACACTCTCAGGGCCAATCGATAATAAGGACAGTGAGGATGGGGGCAAATTTTGTTTAGTTTTAAAGACTTTTACATTATCACTGAAAATTTATGCAGGGTTTTTTTGTCCTAATTTATTACAGGTAGGGTTTAAGATCCAAGATTTCATTAAGCCCTGCAGGATTCAGGGTTCTTGACTTAAAGATCTAGTACCCTCTCTTTGTAACAATGTCTTTTGGTGATCCCTCCACATGTACCACATTTACATACTTCTAGTCCCATGCACTTAAAGTCTTTGGGTCCAAATTGTGTCTCTCAAGAAAGTGTCTACCTACCACTTTATCAATACAGCCATTAACACTGTATCTGATATGTTCTTGCATCTGCTTTCTGAAGGAGCAATTTTCCCACATATCCTAGCCCACAGGTGCACCAGATGAAATAGATGATGAAAGTAGTACTACAAGTAATAACATATTTTACTACATCTGTCCAATTTTATAGGCACCCAAATTTATCCGTGTTTACGTATTTGCAGATGTTACAGTACATTTTTACAAGTGAAATTCCCTTTCGGTCTGTGGAGGAGGAGCCATGTGCGATTTGTGGGTTTGATACATGAAAATGGCTCTACTACCTTGTCTCTAATGCTTGGTACTGCGAAATGCAACCCTGGGTTCAGGGCCTACTATTTTTCCCACTGAACTATCACTAGAGACCCGTGTTTTTCTTAAATAAGAAATAGCAAGAAATAACAAGAAATTAAGGCATAAAAAGAAATAACAAGCAATTCAAGGTATACAGTAACAAGAAATTCAAGGTATAACAAGACATAGCAATAAATTCAGCAAGTAAAAGGAATAAAATGAAAAAACACATGAATAAAGTGAAAAATGCTTTTTGGTAGGCAAAATCTGACTAAATGCTTGCAGCAGTTGTTGTTTAGCCTCCTTGTTACTACAGAAATGGTCCATGAGGAAGGGCAGTGCAATTATTTCAGTCACAAAACCTTGCAAGACCATAGCATAATGCTGCTTCATACAATGTAGTATACTAGGAATGTGATTTCTTCTGTGTATAAGTTCATTCTGAGGAGGTTTATGAATGTAAATGTCATAACAAGAAACAAAACTACATTTTCAATGAATAAAAAGAAATAACAAGAAATTCCAGAAAATAAAAGAAAAATGATAAAAATAAAAAGAATTTCATGGGTCTCTAACTATCACCAAGCAAAATTGGACAATTTTTCCAGACAATGCTGCCAATGGTGCCAGCTACTGAGTTAAATTCAGTTGAAAAGGTAACAGGCCCCAGTCAGTTTTTCCCTTATTTCTGGTACCCTTAGTTACCAGTAGGTCCTCTTGTGATTTTTGTCTCACTTTCTCATGCGCATCATTAACAGACTTTCTCTTATATTCTCATTCCAAAATCTAGCTTTCAGCTCCTGAGCTTGTTTTTAAAATACAGCATCTTTCTGTACAGTTGCGGCTTCTGCAACATTTAGCTGTATGGAATTGAGTTTTTCAAAGTGTTAGGATGACCTAAGAAGTGCATTAGTTGAAGTTAATTTCCTGCAACCTTGAATCTGAATTTTATGTTTGGTGCAATTACCTGAAAGACTCAAATCTTGGAAACTGATCACAGCCCTGCCCATAGTACAAGTAAATTTTAAATTCACATTGTTGCAATTCAACCATCCAACAAATCTAAGAGCAGTTTCTCATCAACTTCCCAAATATACAAGCAATCATCAATGAATCTCAACCACTTTTTAATATTTTGAAAAGTGGGTTTGTTTCAACATTATATTTATTGTTAGTAGTTTCAGTATCCCATAAATAGATTGGCATAAGATGGTGCCATAACTGCACCCATTGCTGTACTACAGTGTTGCAAAAAATAATCTCCATTGAATGTAAAGACATTATTGGTTAGGATGAACATTAAAGCCTTTTCAAAAATTCAATTGAATTACGTCCTTAAAGGGCTGTTCTGTAAAAGAATTCACAAGCTTTCACTCCATCAGAGTGTTTAATTGTTGTGTAGAGAGCTTCAACATCTGTGCTCAGCCGTAAGTAATTCTTCTGCCATTTCAGTTCTGATACCTTTTTAATTGTATTCCTGTATCTTTTAAGTAAGACAATAATAATACTAATTTCTGAAGGAAAAATCAACATAGTTACCCAATTTTTCTGTGAGGGACCCTATGCCCGATACAATGGGTCTCCCCAGTGGTTTTTGCATATTTTATGCATATTTGGAAGTGCATAAAAGCGGCATTTTGGATGTTCATTCCATATATAATTAAATTCAGCATTGGAAATGGATCCATCAACAACTGCCATCTGTAAAAGATACCGGAGTTCTTTTTGAAATCTAACACGGATTTCCCATCAATTTCTTGTAATTTGTATCAACTCTCAGAAGTTCATATACCATTTCTGTGTACTGTTCTCTATTCTGAATCACAATGTTACCTCCTTCATCAGCAGGTTTAATTATTAAATTCTCATTCTCAGAGCGTTCTTTCAAAACTTTTCTCTCAGCAGGTGTAACAATGTGTTTCATTTTCTGATCTGTCTTACTCATCAAATCATTCACTTGTTTTAACACAGTTTTTTTCAAATACAATAACTGAATAGTTAAATACATTTGGACAAAGGGTCGATTTACCTTTAAAATTCTCCTTTCTGAGCTTTCTAAATTCATTCAAATTTACTTCAATGGAGTCACCTAATACAAAGTCCCACAAATTGTCCCACAAATTTAGTAAATTATGTGGATCTAATATATCCATAGTATAATATAGTGCCATGTCACACTGCCTGGTCTCCTTTAGGTTATCCAATATGATTACCCTCCCCGTATCTTTTCTGCATGGTGGTCATCAGCATCACCTCCCATTTTGAAGTCCACCCCTAGGATTCTGTGCCCTAAGTGCATTATTTTGCACTTTTCACATTGAAACCCAGCTACCATACCCTTGACCACTCCTTGAGTTTTCTCAGGTCACTGTTCATCCTTTCTACTGGTATACCACCTCAACAGTGACATTTTGACAGTGCACAACACTACAGTGACTACAGCATCACATCACTGTAGTGTCTGTGCTGTAACCCAGAACTGTCTGTCGGGGTCCTGCACCCCAAATCAGCTCTGACTCAGAGTTAATAATCCTTAGGGGGGGGCAGGGGCACAGTCTGCCCCAAAGAAAACACTTAATTTTGTTTGAAACCGCAGCTGATTGCAAAATTCAGGCAACCTGAAGGTTTCACTGTCTGGTCATTTGAAAAATTTTGTTGACGACTCAGTCATAGATCCCTTTCTACTCTCTCTGAAGTATCCACAGTATCATATAGTTTGGTGTCATCTGCAAAGAGGCAGACCTTCCCATCCAGCTCTCTGCAATGTCATTTATGAAGAGGATCATTCGCAGCACTGATCCTAGGTAGCAGCTCGAGCTGTAAGATTTTGTAACCTCATGGATTTAGCATTAAAATGTTTCAAATGAAAATTGTAGTGACTGTGATTTTCTTAATTTTTTTCCTCAAGTGCTGCAGTATTTGGAACTTGTGTTGTAGCCTAGGGCTGGCAGTCTCTTTGCAGCATGGGCTCTGCATCGTGGTTTCCGTTCCTGCAGAGGCATACTCAAGTGGAGATCCTGTGTCATATGCAGCTATACATTACACATGCAGTGCTGTCATTACAAGGCATCAGCACTGAACTTCACCATATAGCAGTAGCTATATGGCAGTAGATCCAGTATATATTGTACAGGATTATGGTGCTAGCAGCTGTATACTGAATGGAAAATATTGATTTTATTTGTCATGGTCAACCTATTGCATTACAAGTACCTTATCGATACAATGTGCTGCATCATGTGCAGCAGTGGATTACATGTGAGTGTGGTCATTCCCATGTGTCAGCACTGAAATTCTGAGGTGGTGTGAAACAAAATGTCTATGTTGAAAATTTGGCACAAAAGATTGAAAAGTTCAAAGTTATGCATATGTATAGAATTAATTCAATGGAAGCATGTAACTCTGTCATATTTAGGATTTTTACCAAATTTTCAACATGGCCTTTTGGGGACCTCACCTCTTGAACGTTGACACTGCCATTTCATTAATCAGTCCTGAAACATTTTTCACACAGCGACTGTGTCATTCTGTGCCAGAGCAGTGAAAACACATTTTAGGCAGGATGTGAAAATGAAAGCTATACTTTTCATGATGTGGTGTGGAAAATGGCAATGTTGAAAATTTGGAGTCAAAATATTGAAAATGTACAAAGTTATGAGTGTGTGTAGAAACATTTCAACAACCATGCATAACTTATGAGCATTTTATTATTTTGCACAGGTACCAGCACTAACTTTGAACCCACCTCTTGAACCCTGGCACTATCATTTTGTTACTCAGTCTCAAAGGTGATTCCACGCATCCACCAAAAATCACCTTTCAGGACAGAGTAACAACATGACAGCACCAGTGTTCATGAGGTGGGGTCCCAAAAGTCCATATTAAAAATGTGTTGCAAAATACCAAAAATGGGCAAGATATCAACGTAAGTTCAATATGCCATAGACAGCCATTATACAGAACTTAACTTCCTCAGTTTGTGGTTTGGCTTTGAAGAGTGTAGACATGTCCTGGTCAACAGTAGAAGGCAGCCAAAAGTCTTTAGTGGTAAGTATAGGTAAGGGGTGTGGGGAGGTGGGTTGCTCGGGGGTTGGGATGGGGAGGGGAAGGGAGATGATGAGGGACCATTTTCTTCTTTCAAGTTTAAAAAGAAGATGTGGGGTACTTTTTCTTTTTAAAGGAACACAAATGCAATATTTTGGGATACTGAGTAGTGCTGACACAGGACTGGGTACCCGATGTTCACAGGAAAAAAACATGTGAGGATGGTTTCTTTGTTTCAGGGAAAATGTATAAATGTTTGGGGACACTGGAGGTGGGCTCCCCAGCATCCCACAGTACTGGGAAATGAAGAACATATCTGGGGACACTGGGAGTGGGCTCCCCAGTGTCCCACAATAAGGGTGTAGGGTATATCTGGGGACACTAGAAGAGGGCTGTCCAGTGTCCCACAATGGCTGTCACAGGGAATGGGCACCCTGATGCCAGGATATGTCATTTATTAAACGTTAAGATTCTCGGCCACTTCCCTTATATAGTAGGCTAACAAGGAGAAAAACTTTTTTTATGTAAACACTTAGTGTTTACCTAAACAGAGGCAGAGAAGCCGATTCTGTTTTTTTTCTCAAATAATGGCCTGAAGTGTTTTTGGTGTTTTCCTGAAGTGGCTGTTTTTAAAGTAAGTAGTGCTGTAAATTTGTGGAAGTGATTACAAAGATGTTTGCAATTTTGCAATGCCAAAGTTGAGAAATGGAAGCAATTTGCTGCACTTCCAGTTGTAGTGTCGCAAATTTGTGACATTTCCAATGGTTAAATGCCAAAACATATTTCCAACAATTATTTTTGAAATCTAATAACAGGATCATGTTCATCAGGCCTGATTAAGTAAACACAACTGTTGGTGTTTACCGGGGCTTTCAATTTTAAATTATATTGTTTTTCAGTCTAGCTAACTGAAAACAAGATGGCAGCCACATGACAGTACTGGACCCATTTGAGACAGCAAATGTGTTTTCATGGATGCATAGAAGTACAGTCACATGGGATATATATATATATATATATATATATTTTTTTTTCTATAGGCTATCATGGGAAACATGAATCTTTTATAACTTTTGAATGGATTAATATCTTTTCACCAAACCTTCAAAAGGCAGATCAGTGACTCAGATCCCATAAACCCTGACAATTTCAGACAAGACCCCAAACCATTTTGGCTGTTGCCCCAGGCAAAAGAATTTGCCCAGAAATGGAAAATTTCACTTTTTGGCACTCTGTAGTTCTGCAACCACACACGGACCAGAACAAAACTTGCCAGATCCAGAGATCTGTGGTACCAGACCGAATACGTAAATATATGTATATATATACTTTATATTTATATATATATGGGAAGCAGTATAGTGCAGTGGTTTAAGGCTGTGAGCTGCAAATCTGGTGACATCCAGCAGACCAGACCTGGGTTTGAGTATCACAGCTTCCACTTACATACTGTGTGACCCTGAGCAAGTAATTTAACTTCCCTGTGCTCCCAGGATGCACCTGTAAAAAGCATTCAGCTTAGTGTGCTACTCCTGGTTAAACAACTAAAAAAAATATATATATATATATAAACCTCAGTGCAGAAGCACTGATGCAATGATTACCCAAAGGGCATTGACAGAGATACAAAATTGCACATACTTCTATAATTGATATATAATATATATTAGAGGCAAAAAATCCACTTAATGCATCAGTTAGGGTTGTTCCACAACAACAAAAGTGAGGAAATTCAGTGTTAGGGTTGAAGCCCCCTTGGACCCCTCAGCCCACCTCCCCACCAGCATTGGGGTGTATGTTGGGGTTGCCAGCCCTAACTCTCACCCCATCACATGTGTAAAGAAGCTGAGGAATAGGAGAATGGGGTGAGGAGTTAGGGACTGATTACCCCAGCGCACCCGATGCCGGTTGGGAGGTGGGCTGAGGGTCCAGGGGGCTTTCAACCTAACACCAAATTCTCTCACTTTGTCACTGTGGAACAACCCTAACTGATGCATTAAACAGAGCTTTTGCTCTAATTTCCTTCTTTTGAGAATGATTACCAGAAAAAGTGAATGTAATGCTCCCGCCATGTGATGTCTTGTGACATAGTAACAGGAACAGCAAGCAAACAGAAGCACCAACAGTGGTGCACATGGTAATGGAAACATAAATGGTAAAGGAAATGTTAATAGAAGCATAAGTGCAAAGTGACCTGAAGCAAATAGTGACACAAACGGACATTGAAGCGCATATGGAAAGCATAACTGGTAACACGAACAATGATGGCAGCGGTATTTTAATGGAAATGTTAAGTGTCACAGCAAAAGAATGTGAAAGGAACAGAAACCTAAACACGAGCATAAGTACACATGTAAACAAACCGTAATGCACACAGACGCAGTACGCAATATAAATGCAAATGGTAAAGTTAAGATGAAGAATAACACCAAAGGAAACAGAAACAGAAGCGGAACAGAAGCGTATGGAAACACAAACTGAAATGCGACAGGCACAGTACACGCAATTGTAAACGCTAATGGTAACGGTAACAGCAACAATAACAGCAAAGGAAACAGAAACGCAAAGGAAACACAAGCACATATGGAAATGCAAACTGTAATGCACTTGGGCACAGTAACGCAATTGCAAATGCAAATGGTAAGAGTAACAGCAAGAAAGATGCAAACGAAGAGAAATGGAAACGCAAAATGAAAGGCTGCTGGAAATGCAAATGGCAATGCACACGGTGATGCAAACAAAATGCAAACAGAAACAGTAGTGGAAACATAAATGGTAACAGTAACAAAAATGCAAGTACAAATGACAATGCAAAGGGTAACGTACACAGTGGCGTGCACGGAGCAGTAACACAAACAGGGATGTAAATGCAAGTGGAAACGTGACTGTAATAGTAACAGAAGTGCACACCCTATTTTTGCCAAACAGGTGCATAGAGAAACACAGTGTGTACAAAGAATGTATGCATTGTAATGGGCATTGAAGCTTAAAATGAGCATTGAAGTACTTAATTGCTAATATCTCAGCAATCGCACAATGTAGAAAAAATTAAAACTTCACAAAAATCATGATTTTCCTGCCCATTTGTTTGCTATTACACTAGCCCATTGAGCTATGTATATCATAACAAAATATCTGTATCTCGCATCGTTTGAGATATGAGCCTGAAAGCGCAGCGTACCACCATGTTAGTCTAGGAAAAAACACCAACTGCAGAGTACCATAACTTGGCAGCCTTGCAATATTTTTTTTCACCAAAAGGCACATCTGTGAGGTGCTGGCTGCCTTCCCTCAAATTTCAGCCCAAAGACCAAACCGCTCTTTTGCAGCAGGATGGCAAAGAACTCCTGTCATTTGGCCATAGTCTGGAAAAGCAGTGTCACAATTGTGGCAATTTTCACAAAAATTTGTGAAAGTGTCATGAGTGTGACACTACTTTGCAACACTACTGTTTCCAGAAATTTGAAAACATATTTCTGGGGTGTTTTACCCAAAATAAAGACATGGCTAGCATCCTCAGGGTCCGACTAGGTGAACACAGAATGAATTGTGTCCCTAGATGGTCCCAATTTTAAATGGCAAGCATTTTTCTGATCACTAACTGAAAACAAAATGGTGGATTTGCGACACTACTAGGGTCATTTTACGACACTAAAAAGTGCATTCTTGAAAGTGTTGCACTTTTGTTAACTTTTCCCATTGACTTATAATGGGAACTTGTTTTTTGAATAACTTTTGAACCATTTAATATTTTTTCACAAAATCTTCAAAAGGCACATCGAACCCTGGCACATTCCCTGAAGTTTTTGGACTGGTTGGCAAACCGTGTGACCTGTAGGCTAGAGCAAAGAGTTTGCAAAAAGCATAATTGCACATTTTGTTGTTGTCTAATAACTCTGCAATCACATATCAAACTGATACAAATGTTGGCAGATCCCAAGATCAGCCATGCCCAATTATGCATGCCAAATTTCAGGCAAATCTGTTTAACGATGGCAAGTTATTATTGTACAAAATTTGACCCTTTACTTAAAAGTGCTCTACCATAATATAAAATATATATAAGATATGATATCCCCTCCTGGAAATATTGTCAATATTTTTTGTTGAAGTGTCAGGTGACCCAATAACATCACGGTGGCGAAGCCATGAATGATGTCACGGTCAAGAAGTGACACGAGAACTTAAATATTGACAATATTCAGGAGGGGTTGCTTGTTTCATTTATGCTATACCTCCAAAAGTGGAAACAAATGTAATTTCTGCCATTTTTGCTGATTATAAAAATTTAAAATATATCTATAAATGAAACACCACTCATTTTGTAGATATTTTTGTCCTGATCAACATTTGTGCTCAAACTACAATGTTATAATTTTATTTTCAAGTTATATGCTTTTTTTGTTGCAAAAGTGAGAAAGAAAGGAATTTACTGCTGTTTAAAGCTAGTTATAAAAAACTACATGGTATCTATAAATAAACACCACTAATTTTGTAGACATTTTTGTGCTGAACAAATTTTGTGGTCACAGTACTATGTTATCAATTTTCATTTTAAAGTTACAGTATTCACATTTGTTTGTTGCAAAACATGAAATAAATTTGATTTCTGCAGATTTTTATACTAATTATAAAAATACTAAAGGTATCTGTAAATGAAACACCACTCATTTTGTAGATATTTTTATGCTGAACAAATTTTGTGCTCAAAGCACCATGTTATCATTTTTATTTTAAAGTTATTTACATTTGGCTGGCTCAGTGGTGCAGAGGGCTGGGGCACTGGTGTCTTACCTCATGCCATACCAGAGACCGGATTCAGGAATGACCTCAGGCTTCGGGGTGCTGGCTTGGGAGGTTGGAGCAGGATTGAGCTATGGCTCTCCCTTTCATAGGGTGGATGCCCTCTCCACCATAGTCCATCTCCCACTGGGTGGAGGTCAGTGGGTAGCACAGATGGTTAGGAGTGGCGATGCAGGTCTCGGGAGGGCGAAGGGGCCACCAGATCCTGGTAGTGCGTACCCACGCATATACACGCATGTACAACGTGGGCCCTGAGGGGAAGGGAGTAAAAATAGAAAAAAAAGTACATATGGGAAAAAAATATTTACATTTGTTTGCCAAAAGGTGAAAGGCAATTGCTCTTTTGCTATTTTTTGCCATCTATAACAAAAATTAAATGTTAGCCAGAAATTAAACACCACTCATTTTGTAGATATTTTGTGCTGAACAACTTTCATGCTCACAGTACCATGCTACAGTATCAGTTTTCATTTTAAAGGTATCAGCATTTGAATACGGCTGATACTGTTACTGAGGTTGAACATGCAAATGAGTTTTGAATGAGCCGATGCGGATCTACTATAGGTATATTTGGACCTACAGTGAAAATATTTTGATATTTCATATATATATATATGGAGAGAGAGAGAGAGAGAGAGAGAGAGAGAGATACAGTATCTAGGATATGCTAGGGCCCTAATGAAAATATCACTGATATTTTCCTTAGTGCAGTTTGATACAATGACATCATGAGTGGCCATGGCACATCTGATTTCTGTGTCTTGATTGTTCAGTGGCCACCTGAATGAAAAGGAGTGTCACCCTAATCCTGCACTGGACCTTCTGTGTGGATACATGGAGCTCAAGCAAGGATTTATTTATTTATTTCTTCTTTATTTATTCATTCTCAGATTACAATACCTTTGAGCACATAACAGCTCTTTTACAAGGTTCCACATCAGTGGGAAGGGTGACAAACATACAACAGATGGTATTACATAACATTTTGACAAGAAAGTATTTAAAATGACAATATGCATTAACATTGTAACTAAAATTAAAACTATGAATTAGTAGGAAATCAAAATAACCTAATAAAAGGCAGCCCAAGGTGTTTGTCAAATAGGTATAGGTAGATTTGGGTGAACAAAATTCAGGTAAGTGAAGATAAACAGTAGAAAGAAGGTGGAGGCTGAGAGGGGTGAGGTGAAAGAAGGCTTGGAGAAGGAGACAGGAAATCTGGCAGAGTGGTTGGGTGAAATTGGCCATCTGAGAGAAAGAGGAAAGAAATAGGTACACAAGGATATGTCAGTACTGCTGAGGTAGTGCCATGTCATTTGAAACAGTCACAAGAACTGTTAGCTGTAAGATGCTGATGAAGAGTGCCTTTAAATGGTCCCAGTTTTGGTGAGGAAGAGATATCACTGGGCAGTGCATTAAACCATAGTGGTGCTCTATATGCAGATGATCATTGCCCTGGAGTAGTCCAACATCTTGGGCAGAGAAGAGTTGGTTGACTGAGCTACTCATGTTCTGGGAGCTGCAAGAGGGGTTGAGTAAGTTTGTAACACCAGGATGCAGGAGCTGAGAAGTTCTTTTCAGTTAGCAAGCAGGTTTGATAGTGAATCTTCCCATTTAGCTGAAGTCAACCTGTCTGCACATACTGTGCAGTTCACATGTGTGGTAAGGTGTGCTGCTCTAGTAAGACATTGGCACGCTTTATTGAGTACCACTGATATTCTGCGGAGGGTAGTGGTGGAAGCTGAGCCATAGATAACCAGCCCATAATCAACAATGGATACTATGGAGCTATAGATAGCTAGTATAAGGGCTTCAGGCATTTGATTGTGTTTGTCTATGGAGTAACCTTTCTTGATACTGGCAGATCTGGCAACATTGTCAACATGCTGGGCATATGATAGTGAGCTATCCATGGTTACCCCTACAGTAGATACTTGAAATGTTAAATTTGTTCAGCGGGACACCAGAGGAGTTCTTGATGGTTAGGGCACTGGATCTGTGTTTTCTGCGAACACTGCTGAACAACATGACTGTTGTTTTTGTTGTTCAGAATCAGCTTATGTTTCCTGAACGGTTGTCCATTTCCTCAAAGCTGAGTTGAAGTTGGTGTTCCAGAAGTTCAGGGTCAGTGTTGCTAGGTATATGACCGTGTCATCCACATAGAGGAGAATCTGCTGGTGACAGGAGTGAGGGAGATTGTTAAGAATGATGCTAAAGAAGTGGACCCAGTACAGAGCTCCAGGGTACTCCAGTGCGGACATGTTGATGGTCAGAGGTGACATTAGCTATCTTCACCCATTGGGAGCGACCTACAAGATAGCTTTTGAACCAGGACACAGTATCTGCTGAGAGGTCAGTTGAGACATTTGCTTGAGAAGTAGAGTATAGTTCACTGCAACAAAGACCTTTGTGAGGTCTATAGATATCCGCACCACCAAACTACCTTGATCCAGAGATTGATGAATGAAACCAGTGAATTCTAGCAGTGCTGTGGTAGTGCTATGTTGCATTCTGAATCCATGCTGCTGGGGGCACTGGATCAAGTATTTTTCCATATACTCCACCAGCTGATCCTCAACTATGTCCTCAAGTGCCTTAGACAGAAGTGGAAGTATAGAGATAGGTCTATAGTTTGTGTGTATAGTGCGGTCTCCACTTTTGTGAACAGGGGTAACAAGGGCTGACTTCTAGAGTTGGGAAAAAAGTGTTGTAGGTGCCGATTGGTCCTTTAAAAACAGATCCAGAAACAAATGGAAACAAACACGATGGATGTAACCTCCTCTACACTAATATTCCACACACAGATGGCATTTCAGCCTGCCTCAAATACCTGCATGACAAAGACTTGGACCCCAACATTGACCCTGGGTTGTGGGTAAACTCACTGAATTCATTCTGACACATAACAACTTCAGCTTTAATGGTAAACATTATGTTCAAACTATGGAACTGCAATGGGAACCAGGATGGCTCCTCAGTATGCTAATCTTTTATGGCAAATTTGGAGGAGGATTTTCTAAGGCACTGTACACATAAACCACTCGCTTATTTCCGTTACATTGATGATTTGTTTATAATTTGGACAGAGGGCACTGACACGCTTAAAGATTTTCACCAAGAACTTAATAACCTCCACCCAACTATAAAGCTTTCCCTAGAATATTCTGCCACAAGTGTACATTTTCTGGATACCACTGTCACTATTAAGGATGGTACCCTACATACCTGTCTTTACAGGAAACCAACAGACAGACAGAGATACTTACACAAGAAAAGTAATCACAGAGCCACACAAAGAAATCTGTTATATATAGTCAAACACCTCGGTATCACGCCTCTGTTCAAATAGGGAAGACAGAGACACACATCTGGCGATGTTGAAAAACACCTTTATTGAGCAGGGACACTCATCCAGGAAATTGACAGAGCAGTGGAGCGTGCAACACAGGTCCCAAGAGAACAGCTGCTGCAATATAAGGAACGGATGACTACCAACAGAATACCCTTAGTAGTCACATACCATCCTGACCTTGAACTCCCACGTAAGATTATTAAGGATCTCCATCCAATAATTAGTGAGGATGAAACCCTTAACTGTATTTTTCAAGAACTACCACTACTATCTTTTAAACAACTACCTAATTTAGCCAACCTGATTATTAGGAGTCAACTTGAACCAGAACAGAATACCATGACATCATATGGTACACGACCCTGTCATCAACGCACATGTAAGACATGTAACCTCATTTCCACCTCAGACTGTGTGGTTACATCACAAAACAGACTATTCAGGATACAGAAATTATACCTGTACATCAAGTAATGTGGTCTATTTTATCCAATGCAAGAAATGTCCTCGCACAGGTTATGTGGGGAGACAAGCCAACAACTCACGCTAGAATGAATTCACACAGACATTCTATTAATCACAAGATGATTGAGAAACCAGTAGCCCAGCACTTCTCCCAGGATGACCACTCAATCTCAGATATGTCTGTGATGGTCTTAAAGGACATTTCAACAGTACACAACAGAGACGGCTTCTGAAATTAGACTTATTTTACTTCTCAATATGGTGGCGGATGGATTGAACATTGATGTTGGGTACATGACACATTATTCTACTTAAACTTACACAGACCTTTACTTTAAAAGATGGACATAAACAGTTTAGTTCTTCAGCGGGCCTTTGATTTTGTAAGTTTATGGTTATCTACATTGTTGACTTTTCACCTTAACACTGTGGTGAGTGTGTTTAAGTGTGTGTGTGTGTATACTGATGTATGTATGTATGTGTGTGTTTTGTGTGTGTTGTGTTTTGTGTGTTGTGGTATGGTGTGTATGTGTGTTTTGTTTGTTGTGCATGGTGTGGTGTGTGTGGAATGTGTTTGCTATATTTGTTGTTGTGTGTTGTGGTTGTGTGGGGTGTGCAGGTGTGTGTGTGTGGTGGTTGTGGTGTGGTGTATGTACACACATATGTGTGGGTGGAGCGTGGCATGGGGCAGTTGTTATGGCTAGAACACTTAGTTTTCACATATAGTGTGCATTTATTTCCTTCTATTAGTTGTCAGTGGATGGATTTCACACTGTCACATTTTAACTGCTCATATTAAGACGCATATCTCATTTACTTGGGGGTTCATTAAAGGTGTAATTCCTTTGGGTTTTCATTTAGATTGCTTAGACTGATTCTGTGCATGTTTGTTATACACAGACTCTGTGTTGAAATCTGCATTTATCAGGCTCATGGTCTTGTTTTCTTGGGGGTCCTTGAAAAGTATTTTTTTTTTTTTTGCACTTACACTTACAAGTGATACTTTCATGCATCATGTTTATATGTGTAGGTTAATTTGAGGCTTGCTTTCAACTTGCAGTTATACCTAATTTCAGGATTTTGTCTCTCATTATCTGTCCTTTAATATACCAGGACAATTGGAATGTAAGTTGTAAGCTCATCTTACATGTATTAGAGAGAATGCCACTCCTAGTTTTTTATCACTAGAATGCTTTCTTGGCATACTGAGACATTTAAAATTTATGTGACAAGAACTCTCTGGCTGTAGAGAATTGTTGATAACCTTTGCCCTTCTGAGGCTCCTCAGTTAAAGGCATACTGGTGTTAATTAGCTTCTCTGACGTAATCTTCTATTATGTTTTAAATGTATGTGTTAAACCAATGAGAATTATTTCTGCTTTTCTATATAATCTGGTGTTAATAATATGGGATATTTGAAAAAACTGCCACAAAGCTTCTGAAGAAGGACCTGGTTGGTTGAAAGCTAAAGCACTTTGTTCTTTTCTGTAACATCCATGTTGGTCCAATAAAGGTATCAAATCATTTGTTTCTGGATCTGTTCTAGAGTTGGGGAATTGTGCCAGTCTCAGTGAGAGGTTTAGAATCTTTGCAATGGGCACCAGTATTTCTTCAATGGTAGAGCAACTAATTTGAGGTCTAAGGAATCGCCGCTATGCCTTGACTTCGAGTACTTTTACTAGGTATTTCCTGACCATATACAGTGGGACCTCTGTGAAGTAGAAAGGAGGTGGTGCAGGAAGCGAATCATCTGCCCGCTGTTCAGTGTCTTCAGTGATGTCCTTGAAGAAGTCTGGTGGGAGGACACTGCCGAGGTCAGTGAATGCATTATTAAAAGCATTGGCTATGGGCAGTGGGTCAAGGGTGGGGGTTCCATTAATATTTAGCATGGTGGGTGCAACCTTAGCATATTTACTTGTTACATCTTTTATATTGTTCCAAAATTCTTACTGTCAAGTGTTAGTAAGCTGTTCCTATTGTACTTGCTTTTTCGATCGGAAAGCCCAGATACGCTTATTCCTGGCAGGATAAATGTGATATTCTCATTCTAGATTTGACCACCCTCAAAATATCAAAAATATTTGCCAGAATGTATCCTCACAGGCATTGCATAAATATGTATATTATATATATATAAATATATATATATATATATATATACAGTATATATATATATATAAAAAAAAAAGACAAAGCGCTACGTCAGCATGTGGTCTAAAAGCAAAACAAAATGGTTATATTAAATGCACGCTGAAAATGGAAAATAGAGTTAAAATCTACGTTTGACCTTAGGTCTTCTTCAGGAAATATCTAAAGAAAAAAAACAAGTTAGTGTAGAGGAGAGGTAAAATGAGAGAGATATATATGTGGAGAAAGAAGAAGAGGAGGCTAAGGGAGAAGAAGTGATAAATGGTAAGATTAAGAGAGAATCTGTGAAACAAAAAGGTGATGATGGGAAAGATAAAACATAATGGGAGAGAAAGAGCTGGGAAGTTTCCAGGTAGAGACTGATTAACAGGGCCTTGTAAGAAGGCTGAAAGGTGACAAATGTGTGAGAAGGAGGCAGAAATGGAGACATATGGTGAAAATGAAAAATAAATCAGTACAAAACAAATTGACATATATATATATATATGAGTTCGCAAGCCTCCATCTATTGATATATAAAAGTGTAAAATGGTTTAGAACGATTTTAAAATCCTATTGATCATCGTCAGAAAATTCTGCTCTTTGTTCTGTAACAGTGCAACAGAATCAACATTCTTTTTCTTGATCCTTTATGGATCCTACATCATTATCAGTGGCTCAGTAGGTAGAATGCTCTGAGGCTGGGAGATCAAAGTTTTGGATTTTAGCCCTACACCAGGTACTTGAGTAATAACCGTAACTAACACTATACTGCAGTATAATGAGGGTGTTGCACTGTTGCAATTCCATCTTTCCAAAGAGACATTAAACTGATATCTCTTCAGTCAACCTCTGGTCACTGTTCACGTTCCCCTGGTGTCATAGACAGCATTTCCCCTCTACAAGACAGGTTCATGTAATCCCTCCCACCCCCACCCCCACCCCACCCTAGATGCACTTGGAAATGAGCTATCACTGCACAATGTGGCTTTCCTGGCCAAAAATTACAAATCAATAATTCTGCTCTTCTTCTAAATAGTTTCTCTCGTTTGTTACCTCTGTGTATACTGAATGCCTGGAGAGTTTCACAGTATTTGGGAATTATTATGTGTTACTCCAACAGCCCTAGGGCTTGATACTCTCTTTCAGTTCTGGGACTTGAAGCACTATCGTCCTGCATCCCAAATGCTTGTGCTGGTATGCTAAGAGGTGATCTTACCATTGTACACATCTGACATGACTTTTGGTGTAACTGAAGCCTTACAATGATATATGCAGCTATATCTGATGCATGCGGTCAGCATTATTTTACTGTAGAGCAATTGGAATTGTTACAAATGTGGCCAAACCTTTTTGATAGTGGCTTGAATTCTTCTCTGTAAATATCTTCTCATGAAGGATTTGAATGCTAATGTGAAATCATGTCCCATTTTACTGTTATCATAAACTTTGGTTGTAATAATGCACTGTGACTATCAACATTAACTTTCAAAATTAAGGTTTGAGACATTGCCAGTAGTTCAAAACTATAGTTATCACAATGTACTGTATACTTCCCATTGCTGTTAGTATAGTATATCCTTTTATAAACAAAATGAATAACTATAATTCTAACATCTATGCTGTTAGCTTTTCATAAGCCACCAAGTGTTTAAAATCCAAATTTGCATGAAATTGGTGCAACTTGGCAATTATACATAATTGCACCAGAAATTACATTTCCATCTCTATTAAAAATGTAGTCACAAAAATCGCATGGTTGATTACACTTACTTTTAACCTTAGCATGCCAAAACAGCAGCTCTATTTTTCTTGTAACATGTAACTCCTTTAACAATTATATAAATTGCTTGCCTGCTGGCAGGCTCTATAATGGCTAATTGTACTGGGGTATTACACTAGATTCAATTAGGGGAATGGGCTCAGCTTTCTCTGTTAAAAGCCACTGCAACAAAACAATACCTTGTCTCTTCTGTAGCAGAACAGGTGCCTTTCCCCATCACATGCTGAAATGATTACCTTCACATGGCATCTCTGCCTAACTTCAGGTGTTCTCAGCTGAAATCTGCATAATTTCAGGTCTTTCAGCTGGCAGATGGAGAGTTCTTTGACCATGAAGCTGTCTGGAAATTATAGACTGGCAGTCTATGGAAGCACTGTCTTACTCCTAATGCTATTCAGGGTATAACATTTTGAGGAATTCTTTATACTTGCATGTAGTACAGCGAGATTGAGGAGAGAATATTTGCAGCTGTGGTGGTCCATAAAAAACTACATTTGTTGAAGATGGGACTAGGGCTGGACATGGACAGACCATTCTGCATGAAATCTGAGCACTCTCCCCAAGTCCAGCAGTTACCAATCGACTCGGATAAATAAGGACTCAGCTGCGAGAGTTTGGTTCCAAGTCCGTAAATGCAGTGTGAAACAATTGTAGTTCTACTTTCAGCACTGCCACTTGTGAGTTTACAGTAACTGCCACCCCACCTCTCAGCTGCATTGCAGCATTTTCTTTCCTTGCCTAAGCTAGTATCCAAGATTTGTGGTAGCATTGAGGACTCACGGTCTGGGCCAGGGACCTGGAATTCGGCATTTACATGACTGGCAGAACAAAATGGAAAAGGTGCACACCAAGAGTCAGAGTTATTTTTGTATGCAAACATACCATCGTGCTCCAGGAATGCCAAACACCCTATATAGCATCTCTCAGGTCTCCTAACAAAGCTTCCCTGAGAGGCATTGTGTAAGGATATTTAACATTCATGGAACATAATAGTATGTTTGCAATAAAATGAAAACTCCGACTTTGGGGTGTGTAGTGTCCTTTTTTTTACCATTTCTGCTTGCTTGAGTCTGAGTTGATAGCCCATAGGTGGTATCTTTAATTACCTCTGAGTGCCCTTTATTTTATGAGGTAGTCACATGACTGCCTGACTATGCCAAAATTACAAGAGAAGCCTTGCAATAAGATGTAAGTTTCTTGTGAAACTTCATGGCCAATACAGGCTTTGTTTTCACCATCACACACCGTCTCCATGCACTCAGCTTAAAGATCTACTGGGGTTGCTAGATAAAATGTAAGGTAGCACAAGTAAAACACAATAAGCTGCACTCCTTTAAAAATCAAAATCAAAATGCCAAGATTAATTTAGACTCATGGAGCTCACTTCTCAATAGGGGCTTAGACTGGCACAAGCTGCAGTAAACAGCAGCTTGCACTGAAATCGGTGTGCCATAGATCCTGCACTTGATTCTGGTACAGGATGGGTCCCAACGCCTATGTCCCTACACATCTGGCAACCTACGCCCATGTGATAAACACACTAGCAAATGGAAAGGTTTGCCATAGGCACCTTGCCACAAAGGCCGGTGTCCCAATATTGTCATAATAAATGAATCTCCATGCATTGGTGCGCCAGTGACTCTGATCCTCATTCCCCAATAATAACAGAATAAACTAAACCTCCTTCATTGGTGGTCTAGTGACACTCCAGATGTCCCCAGTGATAAATGAAAAATGAAACTCCCTTCATTGGTGATCCAGTGACCCCATCCTGATCCACAATGTCCCTAGTGAAAAAGATAAATTAAACACCTTCATTGGTGGTCAGTGACCTGATCCCCAATGTCTCAGTGATAAATCAATAAATAGAAACCCCCTTCATTCAGTGGTCCAGTGACCCTGATCCTGATGTCCCTGATAAAGTGACTGGTAAGATTTCTTACATTGGTGGTGAAGTGCCCCCCTCCACAGGAGGTAGTGCCACCACCCTGCCCCTCATCCTGTGACAGAGCCAGAAACCAGCACAGCCCTCCTCACACCTCTGCGACTAGCCCCTGACTGAACTGTCACTGAGCATGTACCTAAGTACTGGTGTGAAAAGGGCTGCAGCCAGTCCTGGTTCTGTCACAGGATGGAGGGAATGATGGGGTGGTGGGCACTACCTCCTGGGGTGGAGGGGCCATTGGACCACCAATGTAAGGGAAATTCTGACATGTAATATTTCCGGGGACACTGGGCACGAGGAGGGGGTCACTGGACTACCATGAAGGGGGTAATTTAGTCTCTTTTATTACCAGGGACATCATGGATGGGGTGACAGGGCCACCAATGAAGGGAGTTTCATTTATTCATTTATTACTAGAGACATTGGGGTACAGGATTGGGGTTATTGGACCACCACTGCATAAGGATTGATTTATTTAGTAATAGCAGGAACATCAGAGATTGGGAGAGGGTTTCCTGGACAACCAATAAATGGGGATTAATACATTTTAATATTCATGGCAACATCTAGGATCAGGGAGGAGACCACAGCACATTGCACCAAACTGGCTACTCTCCCAGAGGAGTATTTTCTAAGTAGCTGGTCTAAGGGTACTTCAGATTTCTCCTCTGGGAGAGATCTGTGAATACCACTATAGGGGTTGTGGAAGCTTGCATCTGCCCCATGGCCCCTAGCATCAAGTTGCAGCCAATTTTAGGTGCAGGAGGTGAAAGCCCCATTTGGGAAGGCAGCCTGCAGTTGGACGCAGGTTGCCTTTTGAATAGCTTAGGGTCAGTTTCAGACACAAGGTGCCACCTGTGCCATTTATGTTTGGAGGCAGTATAGCCAGTAGTTTAGGGTCTGTGCTGCAAATCTAGTGACATCCAGCAGATCAGACCTGGGTTTGAATCCACAGCTTCCACTTGCATGCTGTGTGACCCTGAGCAAGTCCCTTAACTTCCCTGTGCTCCCCAGATTGCACCTGTAAAAAGCTTTCAGCTTAGTGTGCTACTCCTGGTTAAACAACTAAAAATAATAAAAATAAAAAACGTTTGGTGCAGACACCTTGTGTCATTTCAGGAGTTTGAGAATCGAACCCATGTTTTTTTCTGTATCCCTGATGGAAGTATTGCACAGAAACCATGGCGCTCAAGTTTATCACATGATCCTTTGTTGCTGGCTTACTGCTTAAATGATAGGGGTGTATTTTAGAGCACATACACAACAGGAGAGACAAAAAGGAGGGAGGAGGAGGAGGGAGGAGAAGGGAAATTGTTTAACTAGGAAAGGCACATTAAGCCAAAAGCTTGTTTCCAGTGCAACCTGGTTGCACTAGGAAGTTAGTGACTTGCTTCTGTGTCCACCTAATATGCAACTGGGGATGTGGAATCTGCCCAGGTCTCAGGTTTGCAGCTCAGTGCCCTAAACCACAGCACTAGACTGCCTCCAAGACACTGAGACACACAGAAGAGAGAGAGTTCTGAAAGTGTGCACTGTTACAAGATTTATTAGATCACCAAGTGGTGCCTTAATTAACAAACCTCGTCAGAGCCAATATGAATGCTCAGAGCTGTGAGAGCGGCAAAAGCAAGTAAAAGAATAGTCAGAGCCTTTGCTGCATTGGGTCTGCCATTTCCAAGATGGCAGCGCTGACAGAACCATGTATGCGTGATACTCTGCATGCTGCAGTTTGAGTTGATGCTGCCATCTTGGTCATGGTGGCCGTCACTTCTGCAGTTGTGGAAGAAAAGAAAGCCTTGGTAGTGTTTTTATGTAGCCTCATGGAGGGAAGGGCCACAAACCAGCACCTGTGGACATTCACTCAGAACACTGTGGAAGCACACCAGACAGTGATCCGGTCACATGCTTCCACAGTGCTCTACTAAACCGCTATACTGGCACATCTGGGAGCTCTGCCCACCCAGCCGTAGTAAAGTGCAGTGCCAGCTCTGCTCATCATTGCCAAAGTGCCAGACAGAAACAAAAACTCTTGTGTCAGTTTTTTTTTCATGGGCTCTTCTAGCAGCAGTGACAGTCTGGGCCCCGGGTGTGACAACAAGGCAGGGCTCTGGTGATGTGAGTGAGTTAAGTGAGCACTTGAGCAGCAGGCAGAGACAGATATATACCCTGACTGAGGCTGACTGAAGTTTAAGAAATAAGTTATTTTTAGGCTACATGCAGTGCTCTAGTGGCCCTTTATCCCATTTTTTTCCTTTTCTACCAGTCCCATTCTAGTAATATTTGCCAGTCCAGTACAATGTAGTTCACTAAACGTATTGAAGCAGTAGCTCTGAAATTACAGCCACTGATTCAGTTGTTTTTGTGGGACAAACTGCTGGCTGCCTGAAATAAGCAAATGTTTTTTTAAAAAGATAAGTGCAGTGCATATTTGTTCTTTAATGAAAGCACTGCACGAGTGTATTTATCGACTGACCCTTATTTCACTTAGTTCAGTTGTCAGAGAGTAGAGAAAATTAAATCAGGTTATCACTATAGGAATATAAATATTTGTATTAATTTATTCATTTAAAATTTGGTGACCGGAGATCACGTGATGAGCTAGAGGAGAGAGGACGTCCTGAGTGCTGCTCCCAGGCCTCTCGTCAGCCTTTGTACTTTTAAAATATATTTTGGGCTCATTTGGCAGTTTAAGAGCTACACCAGCTCGTTAAGACTTTCCGCTTTATTTTGAGGCAAATGGTGTGGATTGCATTCCTTACCTGGTCTTTGTGGAGTGCAGTAAAGGCCAGGTCACATAACCGAGATGGAGTGTGGAAATCAGAGTCTTTGTCGGCTTGTGTTCCGCAGTGAAACCCGAAACCCTTCTCGCCTGTACTGAAGGATCAAGACGATTAAGAGAGTGGATGGGGCCATAAAGCAAAAGCAGATGACATTCTCGAAATTAAACAAATGTTACAGGGTTGGTGGCAGATTTTCTACAGTAAAGACAACTCTAAATGCCCTAGCAAGGAGGATGGGAGATTTAGAGGCCAGGGTCTCATCAGGAAGAGAAAACCATGACAATGGATCAAGAAGTGGTTGTCTTGTGCAAGCAAGTTAAAAACTGAAGACTGCATTGAGGATCAGGAATCATAGTAGGAGGAATAATTTAATCATGGCTGGGCTTTCCGAGAGAACGGAGGGGCGGACTGTGTAAATTTTCTTCAGGATCTGCTCCTTAAAATACTAGGCTCGACTCCATATGGGGACGCATGTAATTTAGAAAGAGCACACCGAGCCCTTAGAGAGATCCCCCGGGAGCTCATGAGATTTTTTAATTATAAAGAAAATGCTTTTGTTCTCAGTAAAGTCAAGCAATCAAAAATTTGCAATGGAATGGTTCGACTCTGTGGTTTTCCAGGACCAGACTCCATCTGTTCGAGATTGCCAGAAAGAGTATTCAGAAATTAAAAAGAAACTATACCTAGCTGGGATCAAGTTTTGATGCAGTATCCAGCAATACTAACAGTTAAACTCCAAGCTGGAGATAAAAATACTTAACAGCGAGATGCTTTGGAGGGCTTGAGGTTTGAGCTTCCTAACCTATTCAAGTCTCCGACCTGACTTTCCTATTGGTGGCAAAGGGAGTTCTAGCCCGACTTTGATATATAGAAAGGAATGGTGGAAACAATTTGTGTGGACTGAATCAGTCTAAGGTTTTACAAAATAACCAATTTGTTGATTACATTTGGCAGGTAGCCTATATTTGTGTTTCGGGGTATCACAAGGGACTTAGTGGGAGAAAAGAGAAATGAAGTGCTGCAGGAGGCGTTGGCCATGGTTGACAGAGTGAACTTGATGGGCGAATTCCTCTCAGTGCAATTTTGGGTTGCAGCAAGGGGATTACTGGGTGACACCACTGAGGGCAGATATGATATTATATAGGCAATCCAATGGTTTTACGATGGGGGAGGGGTTAGCCTGCTCCAAATATTGTGGGGAATGCTCCTTGTTTAGTCGCTGTTTCCTTCTGAACAGGCTCAGTGTTGTACTGGATAATGGAGAAACCGCTGCCTTTAAGCTTGGTAGCAGCAAAAGATGGCTGAATATCGATTCATAGGGGAAAGGAGACAAGGGTTTATGCTCTCACAGTTGGGGTGATTAGCTAGTAGCTTTTGTCTTTCCTTTTTTTCTTTCCTTTTTTTTTGTTTCTCAGGTAGGCTAGTGCTCCTTTTCACTAGACTAAATCGCAGTACTGTGTGCAGTTTATCTGGGAGGAAGAGGAGAGGAGGATTTTTGGCTCATTGTAGGATTGAGGGAGGAGATGGGTCTTTTTGCAAGACATGGAAAACAAAAGCTGTATTATAAGGGAGGTGGCTGATCTATGAAACAATGTAGGCTAATGGGGTAGTAGTGTGCAGAAGATTTGCAGTACACTATAATATCTAGTTTAATGTAAACGCTATTGAATATTAATGCATATAGAACTGTAACCAGGCAGGATTTCTGTAAAACACCCATATTTTAAGACCACTGGGAGTGTTTCCTCTCATCTTTAGTTTTATTATTTTCTTTTTATCATTGATCTAGTTCCTTTCTCTTCTTCACTGTTATGGAAGAGAAGGATAGAATGTAGTGGAGTCTCCTGAGTCTGCTGTTTTTGTGTTTTACAAGGGACTTGGATGGGGAGGAGATGTCCAAGCAGCACTTAAAGTAAAAGTAGGGAGGAATTTTGATAAAGGGTTCTGAGGAAGATGGGGAGGGTCATCTGATGCCCTGGAGAAATTAAATTAAGGGGCATGGCAGGGTGATAATGGAGGGATGGGATTACCTCTAATATCTGTTATGAGCTTTTATGGGGACCGGGAGGCACTCGAAATTGCTCAATCATGGATCGCTATTTTTTAGGAGGGTGATCACAGAATCGAGGATTTGTGTTGGGGGGGGGAAAAGAAAAGAGAGAGAGTCCGTTGGCTTAGGAACAATGCAGTGGCAGATCTTATTGAGGTAAAGGTTAGAAGTATTCATGTACAATGTTAAATCTTAAAATTGTTTCTTGGAATGTTAAAGGCCTTAGGGTAGGCAAAAGGTTGGCATTTTGAGACATATCCAATGTATGGGGACCCAAGTTGCAATTTACAAGAGACTCATCTTCTGACTGAGGAACTGGATCTGTTAAAAACTGTGGGTGGGTCAGGTATTTGGAGTGGGAAGCACAACTGCTTCGGGGGTTGTTATTCTTGTGGGGAAGGCTTGCCCATATGTGGTAAAAGAGGGTGGTAAACAAGAGGGATAATAGAGGATTTTCTTTCAGGCTCTATTTTGGGCTCACATTTGTCGATTGCCTCTTTATGGTCTAGCACCCTCCAACTTGGATTTTTTTGCTCGTTAGAGGCAGACATAGTGGTGTTGCCAGCACACCAATTATTATATTAGCAGGGGACTGGAACCTGTGCCTAAATAACTGAGAAGATAGAGCCCACCCTCCAAAAAACCCTTTCCAGAGTGCAGGAGGCAATTGGGTCATTTTTAGAGGATATGGCATTAGGACCCTGCTCAGATTCAAAATCAGGAACCCAACAGCATGACTTTTTTTCTGGGGCTCACAAAATGCACTCCAGGGTTGATTTTTCCTGGTTAATAAGGAAGCCTTGGTGGGAATCAAGGAAATGGTTACTCATAGTAGAATCCTGTCTGATCATTCCCCAATCCAGATGACATGGGAACTAAAAGCTTCTCCCGAAACCATATAGATGGAGATTGGATGAATATCTATTGACCAATACTAAAATGCAGAGAAAGTTAGAAGATGCTTTCAAAGAGATCATCCAAATTCAACTACCAACATTACAGGATAAGCAAATAGCTTGGCCAGCCTGTAAAGTCCTTTACTCGGGAAGCTCAAAGATATGCAGTGAGAAGAAACAGACTAAGACAAGCCCGAGAGGAGTTTATCCTAGAGGCTATAGATTCTCTTACTCCCTAGAAGGGTCATCTACAGAATTAGATGCTGAACTTAAGGACCTTAGGGATGAGATGGCAGAACTGGTTTATGGCAAAGTGGATTTTGGTGGAGAAAATCCAAGCTAAGTACTAATGCAGGGATCGCCTGGCCGCCTCCTAGCAGCTAGAGTGAGAGAATGAGAGGCAGCATGAACGGTAAACTTAATTAAAGTGGAAGGGGAAACAATAACTGACCTCAAGAAATGGCTGATGCTTTTGCATCTTACTATAAAGGATTTATCAAGGGAGTGGTTGACAATGAGGCAGAAATAAAAGCATTTCTTGAAAATATACCTCTCCTGTTCTAGACTCGGCACAGGTAAGGGGCTGGCGGCTCCAATAAGTGAGGGGAAATCTTAGAAGTGGTTAAATCACTGCCGAATGGTAACACTCCTGGGCCTGATGGCCTTACAGTCAAGTTTTATAAATCACATATTTCAACTACACTTCCTCTCCTAAAAGATATTTTTACTAGGATAATGCAAACAGGAGTATCTCATCCCCACTTTACCAAGCATATATTACCCTCATCCCAAAACTGGACAAGCCAAAGGAACTTCCAGATAGCTACAGACCAATACATAGATACATAGACAGTGTCGGCAGATAAGGGCCTATGGCCCAACCAGTCTGCCCATTTGGGCTTGTAAGTTCAGTTTATGTTTTCCTAGAAGTCTGTTGCCCTTACCCCTGACCTCCAGAATTCCTTTATGTCTATCCCATGCATTCTTAAATCCCTGATTGTTTCAGCCCCCACCACTTCCTCTGGCAGGGTGTTCCACTTGTCCACCACCCGTTCTGTGAAGAAATTCTTCCTCATGTTTCCTCTGAATCATCCTCCCTCCAACTTCATCCCATGCCTCTAGTCCTGGTACATCTTTTTCACTTAAAAATAGTGTATTCCTGCACCCTGTTCCTCCCTGTGAGATACTTGTATGTCTCTATCATATCCTCTCCTCCTCCTCCTCCAGGGAGTACATGTTCAGTTCCTTCAACCTGTCTTCATAGGACTTGTGATGCAATCCATGCACCATCTTTGTTGCCCTCCTCTGAACCTTCTACCCTGTCTATGTCCCTTACGTAGGTATGGTCTCCAGAACTGTACACTGTACTCCAGGTGGGGCCTCACTAGTGTCTTGTATAGCAGAATTATGACCTCCCTTTTCCTGCTGGTGATGCCCCTGCCTATGCATCCCAGCATCCTATTTGCTTTACCTGCTGCCTTGTCACACTGTTTCCCTACCTTGAGGTCATCAGAGATGATAACCCAAGATCCCTTTCCTGTTTGGTGCATGCTATATCCTCACCCCCAACTGATATATAGTACCAGGGTTTTTGTGCCCCATATGCATTATCTTGCACTTCTTTGCATTGAATTTCAACTGCCAACCCCTGATCATTCTTCAAGTTTCTGCAGGTCCTTCTCATTCTGTCTACACCCTCTGGTGTGTCTACTCTGTTACAGAGCTTTGTGTCATCAGCGAACAGTGAAATTCTGCCTTCTAGGTCCTGTGCAATGTCACTGATGAAGATGTTGAATAGGACCGGCCCAGCACTGATCCCTGTGGTACCCCACTGGTCACTCTTCCCTCTGTGGAGTGACAGCCATTTACCACCACCCTCTGTGTCCTGCCACCCAGCCAGTTACCTACCCACCACACTACTGTCCTGCCCACACCCATATTCCCCAGTTTGTGTAGTAGTCTTCTATGTGGCACAATGTCATAGCCTTGCTAAAGTCCAGATAGGCCATGTCCATTGCCCTCCCCTGATCCACCTCCCTAGTCACCCAGTCAAAAAATTCAATGAGGTTGGTCTGACATGACCTCCCCTGGTGAAACCATGCTGCCTTGGGTCCTGTAGTCCATTGACAACCAGATGTTCTACCAATCTCTCCTTCAGTAGTACTTCCATGATCTTCCCCACTACCAAGGTGAGGCTGACTGGTCTGTAGTTCCCTGCTTCCTCTTTGTTCCGCTTTATAAGGGGACTACATCTGCAGTCCTCCAGTCTTTGGGTACCTCCCTGTTTCCAGTGATCAGCTAAACAGGATAGCCAGAGGTTCAGCCACCACCTCTCTTAGTTCTTTAAGGACCCTGGGGTGCACCCCATCTGGCCCCATTGCTTTATCAACTCTTATTACTTCTAGTTCCTTCAGGACCCTTTCTCATGTAAAGGGACTTGTGTCCATTTCTGCACCATTCTCACCCTTGTACTCCTTCAGACCCATTACCCTCCTCTTCCTCAGTAAAGACTGAGCAGAAATACCTGTTCAATATGTCAGCTTTACTGTTGTCATCCTCCACGTAGCCCCCATCCTATCCCTTTAGTCTCACTATCCCTCCCTTTGTCTTTCTTTTTTCACTTATGTACCTGTAAAGGTTTTGTCCTCTCTACCCACTGATTTTGCAATGTGTTCTTCTGTCTGAGCTTTGGCTTCCTTACTGACCTCCTGCCTCCTTTGCTTCTCCTGGTACTTCTCCCTATCCCTTCTGCCTATGTTTTTGTATTGCCTGAATGCAATCGTTTTGGCTTTCACTTTCTTTGCTACCTCTTTGAAAACTGATTCATCAATAGCATTGATGATTCAGGATATTAAGATTTTGACAAGGATCCTGGCTAATAGAATTTTGAAAGTTGCTCCAAGTTTAATTAGTCAGGAACAGGTAGGGTTTATGCCAGGTAGGGGCACATGACGCTAAGAAAGCTTCATCATATCTTAAACTACACGCTGGATTCCCAGATACCTATGGCACTGATCTCTTTAGATGCTGAGAAGGCCTTGACAGGGTTTCTCATGCCTTTCTTTTGCCATCATGGAGAGAATGGGATTCCTGGAAGGCCTTCTTAGGGAATCAAAATTATTTGCAGCTCGTACTGCCAGGGTGTTATGCAATGGATACATATCACAAGAAATTAAATTAGCAAATGGGACTAAGCAAGGATGCCCTCTCTCCCTATTTTGCTTAACATTTATTTAGAACCCTTGTTAAGGGCACTTAACTTAGATTCTAGGATCCAGGAGATTAAAATCTTGGGGAAGACCTCAAATTGTCTGTTTTGCAGACAATATACTTTACACTTGCAGGACCCAGCTGAGGGCTTTAGACAGGCACTGGGAATTATCTGAAAATACTCAGCAGTCTTGAGCTATAAGCTGAATTTAAACAAAACACAAATTCTCCCTCTTATACCACACACTTTTAGGGCAGACTTCGAGCCACTGCAGAGCCACTGGGCCCCTAAATTAATTAAATACCTGGGTATTTGGATTACTCCTAATATAGAGGAGGGAGCGGAGATCAAGCTGGGAAAACTCCTAACCATAATCAGAGGAGACATGCTCAGATGGAGTAAACTTCCATTGAATTTTACAGCCAGGTTAGGATTGGTTAAAATGAACCTACTGCCTGCTGTTGTACCCGATTCATTTAGCACCATATCTTTCCCTAAGTCCTGATTTATCAAAATTAGAAAGTTGTTTTTGACTTTCTATGGAATTCTAAGCCTGCTAGGAAAAGCACTCTGTCCTACGTCTTTCACAATACATAGAGGCTTTAAGATGCCAGATCTCCAATGATGTTATGTGGCAGGACAGCTAGGTAAATGGGACGTGGAATGGACAGGGAGGGAGGGAATATGTGCCAACTTGGCTTCAAATAGAGAGGCAGATTCTAAAAGATCTGAGAGTTTTCCCAGAAGCATTACTTTTTTCCCACCCAGAAAAGCTCCCTAAAAAGGAAAGCTGACTCAATAGGAAAACGGCAATGCTTGGTGGTCCTTTCTAACGCTGCACAGAAAAGGGGCAAGAGAAAGCATGGGATAAAACCGAATTTATGACTAGGAGGTCAAATTATTACTAACAATGGGCCAGACAGCTAGGTGGCCTTAAACTGTCTGATTATATACATGAGGATTAGTACTTCTTCCACCTCAATATGAGGGATTGCATTTTTCAAGAAGATGCAGCTTATTAATTTGCTGAATAGGGTGAAAAAGGGATGGTGGATCCTCAGGAGAATGGGTTTACTTGGGAGAAACTAAACGGGTAGATCTCACAAATAATCCCATCTCGCGGTTTATAGGGTGCGCTTGAATTTTTACGGGCTCAGGCTCCCCAACCGAATCCCATACTGGATAAGATCATGTCTCCCCTAAGGCCTAACTGAAGATTGTATGGAAGAGTTGTAAATATATAACCATACCTAAACTCAAGAATATGCAATTATTTATCTCTTCTAATATGTACTATACTACAGCTAAGTTGTAATAGAAACCTCAGACAGACAGACCTATGCTTTAGGTGTGGTGGAGAAGCAAGGGATATCTTACATGTGATGTGGGATTGCTCTAAAATTCAGCCCCTATGGATCAAAATTAAACAAAACATGGACCCCATCTTAGACTGTTCGAGCTTATACCACCTACGACCTGTGTGCTTGGGGACCTGACTCAGTTTTCAGGGGTTATAGCCAAATAGTACCTTTCTTTATTCACAGCCTCGTCAAATCTTTTGTTTTAAAGCACTGGAAAGATAACCTTACTTACACATATGATCAGTGGGTGGGGATCTTATGAGAACCCTGGGAATGATCGGAGGCAGATGTTGGGCGAGGGTAAGATTGGGCTATATAATAAAAAGTGGTCAGCTTTGGAAGCAGTTTATTCCATACAACTTGAATATACCCAGAGCAGGGGCCTGTCTATCGGGGTGAGATTAGCGGATGAATAAAGGTCTGAATTTTGGCTTATTTGTTATGTTTATCTACGAGAATGTGTAACTAAATTCAGTTGTTCCTATGGCTCTATATAGTCTTAGAATATAAAGAACTGCTGACTAAGAAGGGTGGGGGACTCTCTCTTTTCTAGGGATGCAGCTGCATTTTGCTTGTCTGACCTTAGCATCAGTAGCTAAGATAAGCTAAATATATTTTGGGATGGGTTTTCATTTATCTTGTTTTGTAATCTGGGGCTAGATTATGGCCTATCCTATTTTCCAGGTTGGGTAATGGTCAGATAAATACTAGGGTACAGGACTCTCTGTTGCAGCTGTGTATGTGCATAGTTCTTGATGTACATAGTATCCATGAGCCAGTTTTGGGCTGGGGTGCCAGGGTTATGCCCTGCTATATATGTGTTGTCTTTGTGTGTTTTGTCTGTGATATGTATGGAAAAGCCCTAATAAACAAGTTTAAAAAAAGCTTGGTGACTTGGAGAAGCACACTGCGCCAAGGCTCAGTTCTAGGTGCGACTCAGGAAAGGGGACAAAACAAGCAGAAGCTCCAAACAACTAAAGTGCAGGAACAGCAGCATAAAAGTGCAATACAGTGGCTCATTAAAGTGCAATACAGTGTCCCAATAAAGTGCAATACAGTGGATAATATTTGTATCACCATTTTTTACAAGGTCGACCGAACAGTTCAGTGTTGGGTAGTTACTTTTCTATTATTTTCTATTACTTTTGTAAACTTGTCACTAGCAAGGATGGAGAAGTACTGAAAAGTAATACACCTTACAGTTACGTATTAAAGTAATACATAACTGTAATGATTACATTATTTGAAAGTAACTAGTAACTAACCTATTACTTTCAAATAAATGTCATCTGTTACAGTTTTTATTATTTTTGTATTGTTTTTGTATAAAAAGAAATAAGTAACTGTAACTGTCAGGTGTATTACTTTTTGTAGTACTTCCATCCTTGCTAGTGACAGTGCACAGAGCTTCCCGATCAAGTTTCTAAAAGAAATAGAAAGTAATAGAAAAGTAAGTTACCCAACACTGGAAACAGTTATGCAACCTCCCCTTACATTTTTGTAGTGTGTGTGTGTGACCCAGGATAAAAGCTGGAGCTACTGGCTTGGCTTGGAAGGAGAGGGCAGTGCTGGTCACCTTGAGTAATCCTAACAAAATATTGTATGTGGGTGACATGTATGTGTGCTGAGTTTAGATGGGCACTATATTGGGGGCAAATCCTGAAAACAACTGCACACTTTGCCAACAGTAAAGGATTAAAATCAAATCAGTGGTCAAACAAAAATAAATGTTCAGGAGGGCACAGCAACTTCATCAGGCCAAAGTGAGTAGTAAGCATTCTTTCTACTGCAAAGAGGCCAAAAAATCAATGCTGTGAAAGGGACACCCCAGTTTCAGGCTCAGAGTGAATGCTTGAACAGCCAAAAAAAAAAGGTTTGCTTACCCCAGCTGAACAAAAATAGGTTAATTATTTTTTCATTCATACAAAAGCGCTATCTCTCACGTAGAATCCTAGCTAGCTAGAACATTTTATGCAGCTAGTGGGTATGTCACATCCGTTTATCCGTATAGTGGGGCACTGTACTCTGTACCTCTTGTTGGCGCTGTGCTTCAGGCGCTGCTGAACCACAGCAGGTGCAGTTCTTTTTCTGTACTTTTTCCTCCTTGTCATACCTGTCTGCTCCCTTTCTTCCTGGCAACTCTACCGGGATTCCAGCCGCCATCCATTCTCCTGCACTCAATTAGGGTCTGCCTTGTCCCCTGTGGTCTACCCCCACAGTGGGGATGTGGGGAGCTCCAACTCACCCACCCAAAACAGATCCAGATCAGGCCTCCCCCAGAGCCAGAGATTCTTTGAACAGCCATCCAAGCTGCTTGACAAGGATGCCATCCTTTTCCCCTGTTTATTTTCCTGAAGCTGGGGCCGTGCAATGGCCTTGGCGGAGGAACATGTCAGTGCGTCCACATGTGCTCCTCAGGCATCTGCTCCCTGCTCCTCTCCAAGCAACTGCATGGTGCTCTGTCCCCTAGCTTCTGCTAGGGGTGAATGGGCACCGAGAGTAGAGGACTCACCTCCCCCAGAGAAGGAGAGCAGTCCATCGGACGCCAGTTTTTCTCCTCTCCTGCTGATCTCCCACAACCCATGTTCATTCCCAAACACAGGTCACCGGCGTGGCATGAGCTGAGGCATCCAGCACCTCAGCTCTCAGCACCACCAGGCTGGCCAAGCAGGTGCAGTTTGGCATTTGTTTTAAACAGTGTGAATAAAAATCTCAGGGGACAGGGAATTTGAGGTGACAAGCCCAGTCCTTTGTAACTCACTCCAGAGGAACCCCTCTCCCCAGGTGGAGGCCTTTAAGAAGGGCCTCAAGAACTCTTTTTCTCCAAGCATTTGGGGAATAAACTACATCTTGTTAATTGTATTCATCCCAGCTCTGCTATTTATTTATTTATATTTATGCTCTGTCTAACTATCTATCTATCTATCTATCTATCTATCTATCTATCTATCTATCTATCAGATAACTGTAAGGTGCTATAGTGAGAAAGTATTTATTAGTGTGGTTATCGTATTTATTTATTTTATTTTATTTAGTTTATTTATTTTAGATGCAGACAATGTGTCAAATATAAGAAAACCCTTGGAGGAGGGCATTGTTCACATCTAATTTCAGGAAGCTCTCCAGCCAAAATGTGAACAGTGAGCTCCATGTTTTGTGGTTAGATGCTTTCTTTGCAATGTTCTGCTGGCCAGAAGTTGCATTATGAAAGTCACAGTTTGGAATAGATATTCATGAGGTACCCTAAAGTAAGAGGCCATTTGGCCACTTTAAAGTACTTTTGGGGTGACCAATTTTAGTTTGTAGTTGGCAACTGGATTTGTGAATTCTCTTGGGTGTCACCCCAGTTATTCCACAAACAAACCATTCCTCTACATTTCAGAAGGGTAATGTCTAAAATTATTTTTCTTTTAAAACTGAAACCATTATGGAACCCAGTTATGTAGCAATTGTGCAATAGTGCTTCTATTCTGTTGTTTTGGCAAACAAAACAAACAATATAGGGCACTAGTAGTATACTACTTTAAATAGAAAATAGCATTTAATATTTACGTGGCCTCCCCATGTATGAGTAGTTTACAATGCTGCTATAAAACTATCATTTCTTTAAATAGAATAATAACTTTAAAGGGACACTGTCAACCCCTTAGGCCTCAAAGTGTCTATAGTTTAAAAACACATTTTATGATTGCTAACATTCTGTAAAGATTGCTGATATAGTTGGTGTCACAAATGCACTCAGCAGGTTAAGCACTCTGCTCCCACAAGTGCCAACCTCAGAGTGCAATAGCGTGAACAGGTAAGAGACAGGGTAACCCTCCTGTCTGCTTTTGTGTCCAAATCACCTTTAGTCTCAAGTTCTGGGGATTCAAACTGGGAACCTTATGCTAAGCGTACCCAAATGTATAGGCTCAGATAATATTCTCTTCGGGGATGCAATACATCTTTCGCCTAAGAGCACCTAACTAGGTATCCAAATGAACCCTTAAAACTCTATAAGAGATCTTAGGTATATTCTTACCTTTACCAAGCTTAGTAACACCATCAAGCCCTTGAACAGTTGTCAGACTTAAAAATACAGGTACTCCACATGCAAAAATGATGGAGAGACCAGGCAGAATCTTAAGAAAATGTACTTTACTAAAAGATGGTAAAAATATGAAAAATGTAAACACAGAACACTGTATCAAAGAGCTCACAATCACATAAAAGAACAAGTGAAAATTCCAATGCAAAACTCCTACCACAATACAGTTAGAATTTTGCTATCTAAGGTATTACCTCTGGAAGTACGTTTTAAAGTTAGATCGGAGAGCTGTCTCTCTCTAGAGTCCCAAGATGATATGTAACATTTCAGACACAAGTATCAGTTTAAACTCTGTGTCTCCACACACCTTCTGTGAGTCATCTAGCTCCTCCTTTTAGAATATAAAACTACTAAAATGATTCCCATCAGGAGGTATTTTAAATAAGATGCCATCAGAAGAAAAAGACATTTCCTATATATAACTCCTTAATTACACATTTCCTTTGAACTTAGCAATCCCACACTGGCAGCAATGTGTTAAAAAAACAACAGGAATCAGCCTAATGATGTCCTGTTTCTTAAGTCTTAAAGTCACATTTGATTTCCACTTCAAAACATGAAGTCATAAAAGGTAATAAAATGCCATTCTGAAGGAAGTCAGTTAATTAAATGGTTCCTGGTCAGTTTACACATCCTGTAGCTTCACTGAAACCTGGGAGGGGCACCCATGGAAGCACTGGCTGTCTCATGTGGAGACAATCACATACTCTATTTTTATTTACAAATATCATACAATAATCATAACCAGCTGGCCAAGCGTCACAATCCTCCCCACCTAGATTGAATCTGGGGCTCTATCCCCTGCATGGGATGAGCTCCTAAGTCAATTCCTCCTTATATAGAGCGACAAGCCATCTGCATTCTGATTGGTCACTCCAGCCCTATGTAAGATTGTCATGTCATATCCTTGCAAGGCAAAACTCCATCTTAATAGTCTACCATTGGTTTTCCAATTTCTGTCAGCCAAACCAGGGGTTGTGGTCAGTTTGTACCTCAAAATGCTGCCCATATAAGTATGGGTCTATCTTCTTTAGGGCCCACACTATGGCATGATACTTTCTTTCCACAGTAGAGCAAGTCTGCTCCCTGGGAAGTAACTTTTTACTCAGGTACACTCTGGGGTGATCTTTCACTTGGTTGGATGTCTGACTCAGAACTGCCCTAATACCCACATCTGAGGTGTCAGTCTGGACTATAAAGGGTCTGCTATAGTCAGGACTTGTCAACACAGGAGCATTGCATAGTGCCTCCTTCAGTCTGGTAAAGGCTTTTTCACAGGCTGGTTCCCAGGTAATTTTCTTAGGCATCTTTTTCTTTACCAGGTCAGATAGGGGAGCAGCCGGGCACTGTAATTGGGTACAAATTTCCAATAATACCCTGCTGTCCCTAGAAAACTCCTGACCTGCTTCAGCATTTCTGCTCAGGCCATGCCTTGATCACCTCAATTTTTACTTGGTTAGGACAGAGCTGTCCCCGGCCTACAACATGCCCGAGGTATGTCACTTCAGCCATGGCCACCTGACACTTCTCAGCTTTGACAGTGAGCCTGGCCTCTGTATCCTGCCCAGCACTTCCCCAAGGTGGGACAGGTGTTCCTCCCAGCTGACACTAAAGATGGCAATGTCTGCCAGGTATGCCATGGCATACTCCTCAGCACCATTTAACACCTGATTCACCAACCTTTGGAAAGTGGCAGGAGTGCTTCATTCCAAAAGGCATTACTTTATATTCAAATAAGCCTATCGGAGTGATGAAGGCTGACATCTCACTAGCTCTTTCAGTTCACTCTACCTGCCAGTTCCCTTTGTCAGGTCAATTGTTGTGAGGTAGGTCACCCTTCCCAACTTGTTCAGGAGTTCATCTGTCTGGGGCATCGGGTGGGAGTCTGACTTTGTGACTGCATTCAGTCCATGATAGTCCACACAGAAATGAGTGAGAGCCATCTGGCTTGGGCACAAGGACTACAGGTGAGGCCCAGGCACTGTGGGATCTCTGGATTGCCCCAAATCCAGCATTTCCTCCACCTCCCTTCAAATGTCCTTTTGGGCAGCCTCTGACACGGATATGCTGTCCGCCCTATGGGTGTCTGTGTCCCTGTCTCTACATTGTGCATCACTAAGGGGTTAGTCCAGGCTTGGTGCTAAACAGTGGGGCAAAGTCTGCTAAAACCTCCCTTACTTCCTGGATCTTTTCTGGGGCCAGCTGGGGTGACAGTTTAACTGCCTCCACAGAAGACTCCTGCTTGCTTTCTTCCAGCAAGTCCAGAATGAGGTCTCCTTCATCCATCCCTCCTCAGGACTACATATTGCAAACACCATCTCAGCCATATTAGTATAAAGCTTCATCATGTTGACATGGTACATTCTTTGTGTATGTCTTCTGTCAGTTAATTCTATGATATAGTTCATGTCATTTACCTTTCTGACTACTTTGTATGGTCCTTCCCACTCAGCCTGCAGCTTGTCTTTCTGGACTGGGATAAGGACCATGACTTCCCTGACCCACCGTGTGAGGCAGGCTCTGGCTCTGCAGTCATACCACACTTTTGTTTCTGTTGGGCAGCTGCCAGGGTTGCTCTGGGCTATCCCATAAGCTCCTTCAGCCTTTCCCTAAACCTAAGGACATAATCCACTATGGGAGTTCCCTGGGTGGCATGCTTGCCTTCCCAGTCCTCCCAGATCCAGTATAGGGGCCCACATACCTGGCGTCCATATAAGAGCTCGAAGGGGGAAAATCCTGTTGGCTCTTGGGGCACCTCCCTATATGCAAACAACAGGTGGGAAGGTATTTCTCCCAGTCCCTCCCATGCTGTTCAGCAAACGCTAGAAGCATTGACTTCAGGGTACCATTAAATCTTTCCACAAGCCCATTGGCTTGTGGGTGATAAGGTGTTATGTGCCTCTGCACCACACCACACTTCTCCCACAAACATTTAATCAGGTCAGACATGAAGGAATGCCCTTGATCAGTGATAACCTCCTGTGGAAACCCAACACAGGAGAAAATCCCAAGTAAGGTAACTGTGACTTTGTCTGTTCTGAGGGAGGATTGGGTGACTGTCTCAGAATACTGGGTGGCATAATCTACCACAGTCAGGATGAACCTCTTCTCGGAGGAGCTGGGGGTATGTAAAGGCCCCACAATATCCATTCCCACTCTTGGAATGGCTCCTCCACTACAGGCAATGGAATAGTGGTGGCTTGGGTTTTCTTACCCACCTTCCCTATTTCTTGGCACCAATGACAAGACCTGCAATACTCCTTCATCTACTGGGTGATGTTGGGCCAATAGAAATTCTATGCCAACCCCTGCATAGTGCACACAATTCCCAGATGACCAGCAAAGGAATATCATGTGCAATCTTGAGCAACTGCTCACGGTACCCTGGGGAATGACAAGCTGCCTTCCTATCACCCCTCCCTCCATCTTAGCATCCTGAGTATACATCAGTCCATTTTACCAACAAACTTTATGTTTTCTGTCACCTCCCTGTGCTCTGTCAGACTCTGCCCAAGCCCTCAGCTTCTCTAGACTAGGGTCACTTTTCTGAGCAGCTGCAAACTTCTTACACATTCCCAAGACATGGGACAGGTCCACATCAGTATCTAAACTAGGGTCCCTAGCTAGCATCAGGGCACTCGGGATCACTGTCATCCCTAACCATCTGACAGAGGGTCACCTCCCTTCCTCACAGTAACCCTCTGTAGCTATTTGGTTAACTGCTTCTGGGAAATTTCTACCCCCATTTCATTAGTCTCTACAGCAGGAGACACAGGCTGGGGAATCAGCCTCCCAGTGGTTTCCACAGTGGCATCTATGGGGTCCAGGGAACTACAATGTTCCCTTGGTGCTTAGCTATGGTTAACTGCACATACCATCCCTTTTTGAGATTGTTGCTGAGAATTACATCAACTGCTAAAGTTTTGGCTATGGCAACCTGTTGCACAGTTCCCCTGTTTCACTCCAGTCTAAGAGAACAGTAGTGAGTGGCAATGTTGTCTCCTCCCCAGTGAACCCTTGTACAGTTACAAATCTATTGGGTATAAGCTGACCAGGCTCTACCAGATCCCCTTTACCAACGTCAGGGATGCCCCTGTGTCTCTTAACCCTTGTGTTTGTACACCATTCACAGTGACTGGTGCATATGTTCCCTCATGTTCACAGGCCTGCTTCCAGAGACACACAAACAACCCACTTATTTCCTAGCCCCATTTTGCATATTGCTTGTCCTTTTGGGACACTGTCTGGCAATATGCCCAGTTTCTTACAAACCCAACATTTGTTTCTTTTCTCAGAGAAATCTTTTCTTTGAAACCTGGAGTTAACTGGTTTCAGTGGAGGCAGTGTGGGTTTTAGCTGCTCTGAAGGTGCACTTTTCCCTTTCTGCACTGCCATGCCTGCCCCATTCACTCTTAGAGCATGTCTGCTCCTGGCATAGTGGTCTGAGAGTTCAGCAGCCTCTGGCCCTGTTTTGGGATCTCATTCCTCCAGCCAGGTTTTTAGCTCTGCTGGGCATGCCCCCCAAAACTGCTCTAACAATATAGCATTTTCAATTTTATCTACAGAGTTTTCTTCAGTTCCCTGCCACCAACATTTTAAACATTGACGTTGTTTCATGGCTAGCTCCTTGTAGCTCAATTCAGGGCTTCTCCTGAGCTTATGGAATTTAGCTCCATATGCTTCTGCAGTTAAATCAAACTTTTTAAAAGTGCAGTTTTAAGTTTGCTTTAATCATTACTGTCCTTATTGTTCATTTGACCCAATGCATACTGAGCTTTCCCAGTAAGTAGCGGGGATAGCTGGAAGCTACTAGGACCCTCTAGGAATCTTTAAGAAGGCAGCAATATCCTTACCCTCTTTAAATTCAGCTATCAATTTGGAATTTAATTTGTAACTCAGTCCTCTAGTTCCAGTTAAACCCAAGCCACTTTAATGCTCTGGTGCTGGTAGTTGGAGTCGTGCTTCTCCAGTTCATGTCACCTCTGGCACTCACGCTCTTCACGGTCTATCTTTCACTGTTCATGTTCAGCTTCTTGCTGTTCTCCCTCCTTCTTCTCCTCTGTGGCTTGCTTCTCTCACTCAGCCTATCTCTATTCTCACTCCCTCTTCTCCTCTGCAGCTCGTTTCTCTTGCTCCACTTCTCACCATTCCACTCAGCCTCTCTCTGGAACTCCAGCTCTATTCTGTGCAAATCAATCTGCAGCCTTCTGGCTCCAGAATGCTGGTGACATTCCCCTGCTGCTGTGGCCCTTGATTTGCACTGGCCTGCTGTCTTCCTCACCAGATCTGGACACTGTACTGGCTGCTGGCCCCTCCACACCTAAGGTTTGGTCCTTTACAATCATGGACTGTGACTCAACACTCTGGGCATCAGCGGCCATCAGAGCATCCATGAGGTTCTGTTTGGTGGTTCTCCCTCATGCAGGACTTCTCTCTCCTTGCAAACTGCTTCAGGTAGTCTGCAGTGTGCTCACTATTGATGGAAGCCATCTTCTTCTCTAACTACGGCTACTCTAACTTGTACTTTGAAAAAAATAAAACAGGTAGGCACTTTGACTGTAAGCAAAATCATATCTTTCTGTTTTTTTTTAAAAAACACTGCCTTCTTTGCAAGTGAGCTGTACAGTATTAAGCTGATACACTGAACAGTCAAAGCTTGTGTTACCAAATTTATCCCACTGCTGCCAACTAAATCTGTCACAAACACACTCAGCAGGTCAAGCCCTCTGCTCTCACAGTGCCAGCCTCAGTGCCCAATAGTGTGAACAGGTAACAGACAGGGTAACCCTCCTGTCTGCTTTTGGGTCTGAATCATCTTTAGTCTCAAGTTCTGGGGAATTCAAACTGTGAACCTTATGCTAGCATACCCAATTGTACAGGCTCAGATAATATTCTCTTTGGGATGTGATATATCTTTCACCTAAGGGCACCTAACCAGGTATCCAAAATGAACCTATAAAACTCTATAAGAGACCTTCATTATATTCTTTCCTTTTACCAAGCTTAGTAACACCATCAAGCCCTTGAATAGTTGACAGACTTAAAAATACAGGCACTCCACTGAAAGATGATAAAAAATGAAAAATATAAACACAGAACACTATATCAGAGAGCTCACAATCACATAAAAGAACAAGGGAAAATTACAAAGCAAAATTCCTACCACAATACAGTAAAATGTTGCCTATCTAAGGTATTACCTCTGGAAGTGAGTTTTAAAGTTAGATCAGAGAGCTGTGTCTCTCTAGAGTCCCAAGATGCTATGTAACATTTCAGACACAATTATCAGTTTAAACTCTGTGTCTCCACACCCTTCTGTGAGTCATCTAGCTCCTCCTTTTAGAATATAAAATTACAAAAATGATTTCCTATTAGGAGGTATTTTAAATAAGGTGCCATCAGAAGAAAAAAGACATTTCCTATATATAACTCCTTAATTACACATATTTTCTTTGAACTTAGCAGTAACACCTGGCACCAATGTGTTATAAAACCCAACAGGAATCAACCTAATGATATCCTGTTTCTGAAGTCATAAAGTCACATTTCATTTCCACCTCAAAACATGAAGTCATAAAAGGTAATAAAATGCCATTTTGAAGGAAGTCAGTTAATTAAATGGCTCCTGGTCAGTTTACATATCCTGTAGCTTCACTGAAGCCTATGTGTGTGGGGGCACCCATGGAAGCCCAGACTGTCTTATGTGAGACAATCACACACTATATTTTTATTTACAGATATCCTACAATAATCACAACCAGCTGGCCAAGCACCACAGTTGGTAGTTTGAGTCTTATTCATTTTTCTTTAAAAAGTGAAAACAGACTGTCAAACATACTGGTGTTACCACACTAAAACAGGTTTGTTTACATTCTTTGATCAGCTCCAACTGCATCTTTCCTCAATTTGGGAACACCCACAATACAGTCTAGCCACTCATGATGCAGTGGGAGTTTAGGAGGGTGTTGCATGATGAGTGACTGCACTATTTAGAGGTGTTTCTAATGCTCAGAAAGTTATGCAGTAAGAACAGATCCAGTATTGTAAAAAACAAGATTGTTTATAAATATACATTAGCATGCATTTCAATTCTATTAAACAAGGAGAGACAAAACAAACAACAAAATTAATGAATTTTAGAGAAGGTAAGCAATCATAAAATGTGGGTGTTTAACTAGAAATAATATGATGGAAAACAGGCTGACAGTGTCCCTTTAAGTGAAATTTATGGAGGGTCCTTGTGGGTAGTGTTGTAACAACCATAAATTAAATACTATAATATGCATCTTCCTAACGTCATTAAAAAGCCTGCAGGAATGATAATACCCTGTATTCACTTTTAACAATATTGTATTTATTTATATGAAAGATGAGGATAGTTCATTTTATTTATTTTTATGTTTGCTTGCGGCTGTATGTAAGAAACATTATGTGGCAGCTTAGAGAGAAGTGGGTTGTGGAGGCGTGGCACTGTGGCAGCCAACTGAGGCATTGCATTTGGGGGCTTGGCACTGGTGGACCAATGCAGGTGCAGTGTGCTGATGACACTGGTTTCCAAAGTGCCACCAAGTTGTGACAGGTTTGCCGCAGCAATCAGGAGCCACCTCGTCATTGCAGTGTCAGCCATTCTGCTGCAAAGAGAGCGACCCGTCATTGCTGGAAGAACGTTGCCTACTGTAATATTGTTTGTGAACACGGTGGCAAGCTGCTGCCATGTTCACAAACAATATTAGACAACCCCAGTGCTGAGGGGTGCCCAATCCCCTCGGCATCATGTGCTGCCCCAAAACAGCTTTTTGTTTGCCAACGAGGGGCCCAACCCATTGGCTTCATTCGCTCTTCCCAGTGTAATTTGCCAATGGGGATCCCACTCCCCATCGGCATAATGTCCCCCAAAAGTTGGTTTTGTGATGAGGGATGCCCAATCCCCTCAGCTCTCCTCCCCCAAATAAACATTTGGGTGGCATGCTGAAAGCCCACCCCAGCATGCCAAGTCTCCTGTGATAAAAAAAAACAGTGCCTAATTTTTTTATTTTTTTCCCTGTAAATCAGAAAATGGTCCCTCATTGAGTCCGGTGGCCCACCCCAATCCGCGCCCACTCTCTGTGTCCCTGCCTCCCACACTCCTCCTCACCCAATACTTACCGCCAAGCTCAGCATGACTATCTTTATCCGACCCGAGACGCACGTGTCTGCACTCTTCAAAGCCTACTGCGAACTGAAGAAATGCCGGTAAGCTGTATAATGGCATAAATAGGGTTTTTCAACTTTGGTGCATATCTCAGGCATTTGGGGAATTTTGGCATCAAATTTTCATCATGGGGTTATTGGGACCCCTCCTCTTGAATTCAGCCACTGTAATGGCATTATTCTGTCCTGAAAGGTGATTTCACGGTCACTGTGTGGAATCACCTTTCGGGACTGATTAATAAAACAGTGCCAGTGTTCATGATGTGGCCTCTCAAAGTCTATGTTGCAAATTTGGTGGAAAAAATCTAACAAATGACTGTTGTATAGCGATGCATTGTGCAGTTACTCGCATGCTCATAACTTCATGAATTTGCAATATTTTCACACCAACTTTTCAACGCTGCCATTTTTCTGCACCTCCTTATGAACAGTACTGCTATCATTTGTCATATCCTGGCAAAATATATGTTTTCACATCTCTGGCGCTGAATAGCACGGTTGCTGTGGGACATCAGTGTTAGGGACACATTAAGGAAAATCACAGTGACACTGCTCATTAGCAGAGGTCCTAAAATGCCTATGTTGAAAATTTTGTGACAGTCCATAAAAATGACTGTGTTACGAGCGTGCATTGTGCAGTTTCCATGCATGCTCGTAACTTCTCACATTTGTAATATTTTCACTCCAGATTTTCAACATTGCCATTTTCCCACACCTCTCACGATCAGTACAGCTGTCATTTTCACATTCTGGCCAAAATGTGTTTTCGCACTTCTGCGCAGAACAGCAAGGTTGCTGTGGGAAATCAGTGTTCGGACACATTAAAAAATCACCATTACACCGTTCATTAGCAGAGGTCCTAAAATGCCTATGTTGAAACTTTTGTGATGAAAGTCCATAAAATGACTGTGTTATGAGCATGTGTTGTGCAGTTTCCACGCTTGGTAGCGTAACTGCACATTTGTAATATTTTCACTCCAGATTTTCAACATTGCCATTTTTCCACCTCTTTATGAACAGTACAGCTGTCATTTTCACATCCTGGCTGAAATGTGTTTTTGCATTTCCAGTGCAGAGTAGCATAGTCGCTGTGGAAAATCAATGTTCGGACACATTAAGAAAATCACAGTGGCACTGTTCATAAGCAGAGGTCCTTTAATACCTATGTTCAGAATTTGGTGATGAAAATCCTATAAAATGACTGTGTTACTCGCATCGCTGCGCAGTTCCACATATGCCTGGAAGTGCGAGCATTTTTATTACTCCCACTACAGATTTTCAACATTGCCATCTCTTCACACCTCCCTATGGATGGTACAGTTGTCATTCTTCACATCCTGCCCGATCTGTGTTTTCATACATGTGGCGAGAATGGCATGGTCACTGTTGAAACTCAAAGTTCTGGACACATTGACAAATCACACTGCCACTCTTCATGAGAAGAGGTCCCAAATGCTTTCATGGGGGGGTCACAAAAGACCATGTTAAAAACTTGTAGTGCAAATACTAACAAGCGCCGGGGTGTTAGGGTTTCTAACCATAATGTCCCACCTTGTACAGACTGACAGGCATCGGGTGTGCCTTTGCATTGCTGACTGTACTGCCCACCATCCCACCATCCCCTCCCCCAGTCACTGACAGGCATCGAGGTGTACCTTGGACTTTTCGGCCACAGACTTCAGCCCATTGTCCTATGCTGCACCTATTTCAAATGTCCTTATGGAATGGGGTGACTGTAAAGCCAAACACCCCAAGGCATACCTCAACATGTGTCGGTGTCTCTGCAGAAGGTGAGGTGACTATGTACATAGCCGTCATGGCCGATGACCCAAACACTTACCCCAATGCCTGTCGGTCTCTACAGGATGGAGGTGGGGTTGACGTGTTGCTCAATACTTCACTGCCATTCCTATTCTGCATCTGTCAACTCCTGAAATTCCAATGCTAATACCAGCAAGCAAACATTCAGCATTGACACATGCTTGTTAATTTTATGTATTTTTCACCAGGTCACAAGGATAATTTCCTGGCATGGCTCAAGCCATGAAGATGCACACAACAGTAATTAACTTGTATAGTAATACAAAAATAAAACCAAGAACATCACTTGGACACATACACTAACATTGGGCTCAGAACAGCTGTACAGTAAACACTACAATCTAGGATGCAGGGCGAGGATCAAGTAGAGAAGGGCAGCATTGTCCACACACTATGACTGGGAGTGGCACTTTGACACACTAAAATCAAAGCCACCAGCACTGCAACACACACCACCAAGTGGATGACACTGTCACTTGCTGCTCATGATTTTTGGGAGTCCTATTGTCAGTAAAGAAAGTAATTCACTAAGGACTCACTGAACAGAAAATCAAACAAACTTATGGGAAGTTCAGGGGCCAGGAGCATAGAAAAAGTTGTGTTTTGATGTGGGATTTAAAGAGGAAGGTGAACAGTGAGAGAAAATGAGATGGTTCAAAATAGTAGGAGCAGAGATGTTGAAGGGCTGCTCATTGTCAGAACTAGGCAAAACTGAGTTTCCACCAAAGTTCACAAAAGTGGAAAATATTTGGTAAAATGCAGTTTAAGCTAGGCAGGCATATTGCAATGCTTTTACACATGGCTTAGATAGGAGTGTTTTCCTGGACCTTGAAGTTTTTTTTCTGCAACTTGAGAAATGTGCTTGGCTCAAAATGTACTTTACTTCCTTCAAGGAAGGAAATATGTCACTGTGAAGTGAGTTCTTTTTATGTAGCTTGTTTTTTCCCATTTCGTGAGGACTTTGGGCTTGGTTGAATTTTGCAAAATGTTGAAAATATTTCAGAAATGTTGTGAGATATTTGCATGCAGAAAAAATCCTCTGGTGCTCTACTCACTGATGATTTTGTGGAAAATACCAGTGTTATAAAGAAGTACTGAGTATGAGGAACAGAGAATATGAGTGTGAGTTAGGCAGTCATGATGTCAGAGAGACAGGGAGGAGCAAGGCTATGAAAAATTTTGAAAAAAGCTGAAGTAGTTTTATGGGGACACAGTCTTGGATAGCCAGTGGGGCAAAGTGGGATGCAGTGATGTGGTCCCATTTTTAAGAACTGGTTTATGGCCAGGCAGCTGCATTTTAGGAAACTGTTATTTAGTACACCACAGACTACTATAATCACATCTGGGACAAATCCACAGTAGGTTATCCACATTTTACTCGTGCTCACAGTATGATATCCACATTTCAGACAGGTGCACAGTAGGTTATACACATTTTAGATCTGCCCATTGTAATTTATCCCTTTATTCCACAGAAATAAGAGGAAGAAGAGCATGTTCACAACTACCACAAAACTTTCAAAATCCTGGGTTCAAAATTCTTGATCATATATTAGTAACAACATTTAGTTAGCCAGAGCATACATAGAAACATAGAAACTGATCACAGATAAGGACCAGTAGGCCCATCCAGTCTGCCCATATTCCATACCTGCATCAGTGGCGCTGACCCTACTTGGTCATCAGTTTTAGCCTCTCCTTCCCACCTCTAGGGTTCCCTTATGCCTACCCATCGTCTTTGAACCCCACCACTGTGCCAGCTCCAACCATCTCCAGGGGTAGTCTATTCCATGCATCCAAAACCCTTTCCATGAACAAAACTTCCCACATTACCCTTTATCCTGCCCTCCAGTCTCATATCATGCACCCTCATCCTTGTATATCTCCTATACTGTACGATGTCATCCACTTGCACTTTCTTTATGCCCTTAAGATACTTGAGGTATCTCCCCATTTCTGCCTTTCTTCCAGTGTATACATATTGAGGTATTTTAATCTCTCCATATATGTCTTCCGGTGCTAAGCTGCACCATCTTAGTCCTACTCTCTGAACTGCCTCCACCCTGTCTATAGAGACACAGAAACATAGAATTTGATGGCAGATAAGGACCGCTTTGCCCACCCAGTCTGCCCATTTCTCTACCTAATGGATAGCTGCAGATCTAGTTAACCAGCAGCCTACTTCTTTTACCCCACCCCCTAGAATTGCCCTTATGGCTGTCCCATGCATGCTTGAATTCAACCACTGTTTTGACTCCACAACCTCCTCCGGAAGTCCGTTAGCATGCATCCACAACCCTCTCTGTGAAAAAATACTTCCTCACATTACCTCTGAGCTGCCCCCTCTATCTTCAAATTGTGCCCCTTTGTTCTTGTACACCTCTTTTTTGAAGGATGCTACCTGTTAGACTTTGTTGATTCCCTTGAGGTACTTGAAAGTTTCTATCATGTCCCCCTTTCCCTCCTTTCCTCAAGGCTGTACATATTAAGTTCCTTTAGTATCTCTTCATATGTCTTCCAGTGCAGACCCTGCACCATTTTAATTGCCCTCCTCTGGACAGCTTCCATCTTGTCTATGTCCTTGCGGAGATTGGGTCTCCAGAACTGCACACAGTAGTCCAGATGGGATCTCATCAGCTGTCTGTACAGAGGATAACAACTTCCTGTGTTCTACTGGTGATGCCTCTCCCTATGCATCCCAGTATCCCCACCCTCCTTACTGCCCTCTCACATTGCTTGCTCACCTTTAAGTCATCTGATATGACTACTCCCAGGTCTCTTTCCATTTTGTTATTGTTAGTATCTCACCCCCATTGTGTACTCTTCCCTGGGTTTTGTTTCCCAGGTGCATTATCTTGCACTTCTTAGCATTAAATCTAAGCTGCCATACATTTGACCATTCCTCTAACCTTGCCAAGTCCCTGCTCATCCTTTCCACCCCACCTTGTGCCATCAACTCCGTTGCAGATCTTTGTGTCATCTGCAAAGAGACATACTTTCCTTCAGTTCCTCTGCAATGTCGCTTACAAAGACATTGAAGGGACCAGTCTAATACTGAACCCTCGGCACCCACTAGTAACCCCCTTTCTTCAGAGTGGACTCCATTTACTATTACCCTCTGTGTCCTATTCTCCAGCCAATTCATACATATTAAGCGCCTTTAGTATCTCTTCAAATGTCTTCCGGTGCAGACCCTTGGGGCACAGGACCCAAGGCAGCATGGATTCCAGCGGAAGGTCATGCCAGACAAATCTGATAGATTTCTTTGACTGGGTGACCAAAGTAGTTGATCAGGGAGGGGCTGTGGACATGGCCTACCTAGACTTTAGCAAGGCATTTGACACAGTCCCACACAAAAGATTAATATACAAGTTAGCCAGCCTGGGAGTGGGTCCCAAGATGACAGCCTGGGTAAAGAATTGGCTGGAGAATAGGACACAGAGGTAATAGTAAATGGAGTCCACTCAGAAAAAGGGGTTAGTAGTGGGTACTGCAGGGTTCAGTATTAGACCGGTCCTCTTCAATGTCTTTATAAGCGACATTGCAGAGGGACTGAAGAAAAGTATGTCTCTTTGCAGACGACACAAAGATCTGCAACAGAGTTGATGCACAAGGTGGGGTGGAAAGGATGAGAAGGGACTTGGCAAGGTTAGAGGAATGGTCAAATGTATGGCAGCTTAGATTCAATGCTAAGAAGTGCAAGGTAATGCACCTGGGAAACAAAAACCCAGTGGAAGAGTACACATTGGGGGTGAGATACTAACAACAACAAAAATGGAAAGGGACCTGGGGTAGTCATATCAGATGACCTAAAGGTGGGCAAGCAATGGAGAGGGCAGCAAGGAGGGCTGGGGAATACTGGGATGCAGAGGGAGAGGCATCACCAGTAGAAAACAAGAAGTTATTATCCCTCTGTACAGACAGCTGGTGAGACCACGTCTGGAGTACTGCGTGCAGTTCTGGAGACCCAATCTCCATAAAAGACATTGACAGGATGGAAGCTGTCCAGAGGAGGCGACTAAAATGGTGCAGGGTCTGCACCGGAAGACATATGAAGAGAGACTTAAGGAGCTTAATATGTGTAGCCTCGAGGAAAGGAGGAGAGGGGGACATGATAGAAACTTTCAAGTACCTCAAGAGAATCAACAAAGTCAAGAGGGTAGCATCTTTCAAAAAGAGGTGCAAGAACAAGGGGGCACAATTTGAAGATAGAAGGGGGCGGCTCAGAGGTAATTTAAGGAAGTATTTTTTCACAGAGAGGGTTGTGGATGTATGGAACGCCTTCCAGTGGAGGTTGTGGAGTCAAAAACAGTGGTGGAATTCAAGCATGCATGGGACAGTCATAAGGCAATTCTAGGGGTGGGGTAGGAAGAAGTAGGCTGCTGGTTAACTAGGATCTGCAGCTTATCCATCAGGTAGGGAATGGGCAGACTGGGTGGGCCAAGCGGTCCTTATCTGCGTCAAATTCTATGTTTCTAAGTTTCTTTACCCAGGCTATCATCTTGGGACCCACTTCCAAGCTGGCTAACTTGTATATTAATATTTTGTGTGGGACTGAGTCAAATGCCTTGCTAAAGTCTAGGTAGGCCATATCCACAGCCCCTCCCTGCTCTACTACTTTGGTCACCCAGTCAAAGAAATCTATTAGATTCATCTGGCATGACCTTCCCGCTGTGAATCCTTGCTGCCTTGGGTCCTGTGCCCCTCTGGCCTCTAGGTACTTGACAATTCTTTCCTTCAGAAGTGACTCCATCCTTTTCCCTATCACTGAGGTTAAACTAGCATGCCTACAAAGATGCAGCCTCCAGAACTGTACACCTTACTCCAGATGAGGTCTCACCAGTGTTTTGTACAGTGTGTTGGATTCTGGCAGGATCTAAACATGAAGGCAAAACACGACACAAAGACAGGTGTTGCAGAATGAAGGTTTATGTCCCAATACATGTAAAAGGACAGCTTACCACAGCTGGGAGTCCAGAACCCAGAACACTCAGTGTCATCATAGGAAAACTCAGTGAAAAACAGGATTACACAAACTCTTATAGTCACAGATAAGAGGGTCCATTACCTGGTAACACGCTCATCTGCATAGTAGAAAAGCTAAAGAAAGTATCTCCATTGGTGGTTACAGTGGGCAACTACCCAAGGCCATTATGATTTTGTATATACATAGTGATAAGTAGTATGCTGGCTAACTATGCTTTTGGGTTACAATGGGGTGATTCATATAATGTGCTGATTATAGCATGATAGCTAATAGCTGTAGGTGGCATGCTAAGACCATAAATATAATACAGCATAGTACATCATAGCAAGATGAGTAAATACTGATATCCCTTATACTGTAACATAGGATTATGGCTGTCCACATTAGGGACACTGTATGTCAGGCAGGTCTACATATTCACCGCCTTGTTTTCTGAAGAAGGAGCTACACCACTAGATGAAGTATTGTTGGTTACAGCCAAGCTCATGGGTTTCATAGAGAAATTTCAATTGTGCACAGTGTTGTTTGAGCGTGCAGTGTAAACAGCAAATGATAACAATCAAAAGAAAATCAAGAAAACCTGAAGAATAACAAAACCTTTAAATGTGAATTCCAACCAAGTGTTTTGGACAATGCAATACTTAAATCACCATCATGAAATAAGTCATTGAAAGAATTGCCTGGCTTAGTTATGTTGTTACTAATATGGATAAGGTTTATATCATTTCTATCTAACAAGGCTCTAAGATTAAGGGTGAGTGAGTCGATATACACATTAAACACTGGTAGACACTATGCTATAGCATTCAGATAGTCAGGCTCATCATCAATGTAATCACGTTCCAGGGTGGGAACACGTAAGTAAGTAAGTAAGTAAAGTAAGTAACATTTTATTTATATAAGGTGCCCTTCCAAAGCTCAAGGTGCCTTAATTTTATTCATTACAGAAGTTTCACAATGGTTCACATAAAACAGATAAAACCTTACGGTCATTCAATGTGTCCCAGCAAATACTTGATGGAATAGGTACGTTTTAAGGCTCTTTTAACACAGATGATAACCGGTGTGAATGGCAGTGCACTGCTGGGGTAAAACACAGAAGTTGGGCATAGTGATGCCACACCCCAGAAGTCCATAGGAAAAGGTCTTGTAGTTGGTCACAACATAATACTGTAATACATGGAATTGTAAGTAACTCAAAGTTGAGGAAGGTGCCACTCGTGAGCTGGACAGGGCAGGTGATTGAGGTATTCATCATGTGGCTGGTGAGGCATCATACAGCTTCTTTTGAGGCAAAATGACATTTGGCTTGTTGAAAGGAGACATGACATTAACAGTTTCATTAGCAAAGAGGTCATTATCAAACATATATGACCAGTCCATAGAGTTTGGTGAGTAACTGCAAACAGGCATGGTTAGATCAAAGTCGCCACATCTGCACAAATAGTGGTAACCTCATTATGACAGTCAGTATGGGGACTACCCAGGCATCCAATTGAGGATGAATCACCAGCAAAGGAGGCATGTTGATTCATTCTCAGTAGATGCAGCCCTCTAGATGACCCACAGAGTGGACTTTTGCTTGCTTTCTGAAGACTGAAGAATCCTTTTCAATGAGTAGGAGGGACACAATGAAGGTAACATACATAGTGTCCTGTAGAATACATTGACCCATAAAGTAGCAGGGACCCAGGTTTGTGTGGGTAGTGTTATATAGCCCAAATTCCATGCTATGGCCAAAGAAAAGGATACAGTCCTGTCCATACACCTGGTAGTGCATGTCAGGGTTCTACCATGGGATAATACCATTTAGTCATACATATATCATGGATCAAATCTGGGATCTGCCCTGATTCCAGATCTGGGAAGGGACTGGTGATAGTGGGAATAGCAAAAGTGCCATGAGCTGGACAGATGAGTTCCCTGTCTATGTGTTACTCTGAGGCTTCTTTATTGTTTTGGAAGATCAATTAATTTAGTTTGTTTTGAGTCTCAATGAATAAACATGCAGTATCATGCATGTTATACACCATGACTCTTTCCTTTGGGAAACACCATCAATACCGTATAACACACACTGTAGTACATTCTGACCTAATTCACTGTTGAAAATTCTAGTTTGACTCGAATTTGTGCAAAATCGACTTGGTTCCAAATTGACATTCCTGAGCCAAATAAACCTGAGACAATGTCTGTTGCACCTGTTACATCAGTAAATCCCATGTTCTGCTTTGGACATCATCGGCAGAACACCCTCTGTGTTCTGTAGTGTGTCACCAACTACAGGGTCTTGTGCATGTGCTTGATATGCTGCCTTTAAATCTAACAACATAACAGTGTGAAACAGGATATGAGGCTCAAGGTGGGCAATTCAGGAGCAATATTTTGAAGTTCTTCTTCACTGAGAGGGTGGCGACCCATGGAATTGCCTGTCCTGGAAAGTGGTGAGGCCAAAACAGTAAATGGGTTCAAAACCCCTGTGACAGGCACAAAGGTATCATTTTTCAGAAAGGCTAGAAGGGGGTAGTTACCCATATCAGCAGACTAAATGGATCTTGTGATCCCCTTCTGCCATGAATTTCTTTGTTTCTATGTTTCTATGGATACGTTGGTCAAGAAACAGTGGCCAAACATGGCCACGTGCCAGTGTGTGAGGTTCAAAACAACAGGAACATGCATAAATTGGACATTATTAATGAGAGTCCCAGGAACAGAAGTAGTAGCCAGGCCACTGGGTGGGCCTTTCTTCATTGTTGGACATAGCAAAGATCATCCTTGGATGCTGGGATGACTGTAAGGAAAAGAACGGCTGTTGCAGTGGAGTATTGGAACAAAACTGGTGCATGGTGGTTTTAGGGAATCTGGAACAAAAGTCTGGATTCATCACTGCTATGAGGTTGTAGAGGCCAGTATGTTGCTGCTGAACTTGGCATATGCACAAAGTTCCATTGGGTCAGATACGAGTATTGGGCCAGCCCTTGAAAAGTTCCTTTGGAAATGCGGGCTACTGGAATCTGTTGTCCATTTGGGTTGTCAGTCTTCCATTCTATCTGTAGAGTGGACTGGTCTGGAGATACCACCATTGCATTCAGATAAGAGTCTTTCCTTCATGAACTGTGACTGTTGAGGATGGAGGTTGATGGCTACACCTTTAGGGGAAGGTGGTGAGGGTAGGTCTGGAAAGTAGGTTATATCCTCGGGTTCAGGACATTGAGAAGTCTCTTGGTATCCATCTGGTGGAACTCGGACATGCTTGTCAGTGTGCATAGCAGAAGGTGGATGACAATAATAATTATTTCTGAAAAGAAGAGAAAAAAGGTAAACTTACAGAGCTTCCCCTCAGCCAGGGAAAGGAGCACTAATCACCTGTGTACAGTTTCAGTTGTTTGGCATGGTACCATTTGTCATGAGGTTTTTGAGGTCAGTAATCTGCAGTTGGTAGACAGCAGGGCTCAATTTATTCATGATGTCATAGGGGCCTTCCCATTTATTTGCAAATGGGTGGGCAGGGATGTAGAATTTCAGTATTATTACTTGGTCTGCTACTTGCAATTGACTTCTTTGACCTTCTTGTCAAAGTACATTTTAGATTCCTGCTGGGCCTGGCCCAGATATTTGGCAGAAAAAGGTATGTCTGTACCAGATTGTCTTTCAGTTGCACAACATAAGTGTCTGCCAACACTCTGTCTGCGTCGGGGTGTTCAGATCAATCCACAGATGTTCAGGTAGTCTCATTTGTCTGCTGGTCATCACCTAGAGGTACACCAGGTTGCTGCAGCAGGGGCGGCTCTGATTTCCATTAGGAATAAGGGCAATAAAGTATCACAACCATTAGAATTTTCATTCACAAATTTACACAACGTTCATTTGAGCTGTCTGTTCACTCTCTCCACCTGTCCAGATGACTGAGGGTGTTATGCAATGTGAAATTTTGGCTAACTCCTAGTAACTGCAAGCATTCCTGGATAAGTTCTCCTGTAAATCTAGACCCTTGGTCAAAGTCTACCTTGAGAGATAGACCCCACCTGGTAAATATCTGATCTACCAGGATTTTAGCAGTGGCTTTCACCATGTTCATTCCACATGGGAAGGCTTCTACCCATTATGAGAAAAGGTCAGTAATCACATCTGCATACTTGTTGTTCTTGCTGTTGTTTGGCAGTGGTCCAATGAAATCAATTAAAATTGTGTTCCAGGGACCTGATTGTTTCTGGGGAGCAATTTTGCATTTTCTTGCTAGGAATTGGGTTGTTTTGAGCACAGGTAATGCAATTGTCCACATAATGTTGGACTTGTTGTCATGCCAGGCCACCAGCCTATGGTTTTAAATCTCTGCATGGTTTTGTCCAGCCCTGGTGTCTGTCTGTAGGAGTATCATGGACCTGATGGATGAATTCTGATTGGAGTGATTTGGGAATCACCTATAGTTTTTGATCACCAGAGTGGTACAGGACCAACTTCTGGTCTGCAGAGAGATGAAGGTTGTCAGAGTGTCTTTTGAATGGATTATTCAAAGACATTTCTTTTATGTTTCCTTTCAGAGGTATTCATATACCTCTTTTATATCTGGATCTGCCATTTGTACTGAAGTGAGATCCAGAGGGATCAATTTGGTCTTCTTGTGGGTGGCCACTGTGTGTGATTGCATGGTCCATACCTCCTCCCTTCCCGAGCACCATCTTTTGCTAAGGTGTCTGCTCGATCATTGTACCTATGGAAAGGATCGCCTTGAAATGGGCCTTAAACTTGTGGATGAATAGCATGAAAATGAATTGCTCGCAAGGCTGACAATGTGTATTAACAGATCCCTGTATTTCATAGGGGTGCCTTCTGAAGAGGCAAAATCATGGGTCTTCCAGAAAGGAAGAAACTCAGTTAAGGAACTGCACACCCAGGAATAATCAGAGAAGATAATAATTTCCTCTGTGCCTTGGTTATGGATAAGTTCCAATGCACAGGCTACTACAGCAAGTTCTGCATACTGGGAAGATTTTATGGTGCACTTCCTGGACACATCAAAGGTGTCACCTGTTGGGTACAGGACCAGGACACCAAATCCTGATTTCTTCTCCTCATGGTATGAGGAGAATCCATCAGTAAAGATGTGGCAGAGTGCAGGGTCTTTTAGAGTGCACTCAGTGGTGGGCAGGAATGGGCCTGGTTCTGGCAGGGTATGTGGCTCTAGGCCATGCACATATGGATCTCCTTGGTATAGAGTCCATGTGCCAAAATGGAAGGCATTTTGGTGGGAAGTGCCATGATATTTCAATCCTGTAGGAGTAGAGACCAATGGGTGAGTTTGGTGTTCAAATTTCCATCTTTGATTCTGTCTGTCAGTAGGCAATTGATATGGGTGTGGTTGGTGAGCAGCACAATAGGGGGAACCCTATGATGTAGGTGAAGTGTTTGATGGCCCTAAACATCGCCAAGAGATTCCTCACACACAGAGTACTTCTGCTTCATTTGGGAGAGCATCTGTGAGGCATATGCAATAGGTCTCAGGGTGCCATTTGCCTATTGTGCAAGAACTGCTGACATACCCACCTTAGAACTGGCAGTTTCCAGATAGAATGGCAGTTCTGTGTTAGGCTGGCCAGAGTTGGACCAGAGGCCAAAGCCTTCTTCAAAGAAGTGACAGTAGCTATGTTCTGGCCGCCACGGCCAGGAGATATCTTTCTACTGTGGCTCATATAGGGTGCAGCCATCTGTGCAAAGTTGCAAATGAAGTTCTTGGAGTAGTTGACCATACCTAGAAATGTCTCAAAGTAACCACACTGGTAGGAAGTGGCAAATCTTGAATGTCTTGGACTTTGTCCAGAGCATGGCTTCTGTTCTCTGCAGTGATGCACAAACCCAGAAAGGAGACTTCTGGGAGGCTCATTTACCTTTGCAGGATTGCACTTGAGGCCTGCCTTCTGTAGAAGTGAGTTCATCTAGGAGCTCTAGGTATTTCTCCAGGCCAGTTGTGACCAAGAGGAGGTCATCCACATATTGCAAGAGACATTCTGATGTGGAGAAGCCATGTCATGGCGCCCCTCATATGGCTGTGGAAGAGCGAGGGCTGTTGTGGAACCCCTGTGGAGGTGGTTCCATGTGTACTGACATACTTCAAAGGTGAAGGCAAATGTGTATTGGCTCAGGGCCAATGGGAGTGATGAGAAGCAATGGAGATGTCTCGTGTACTGAACTACTTGTGTTTAAAGTTTCAGGAATTTTAGCACATCTGGGGCAGATGGCACAATGAGTGCACAACAGGGGTGACTTGGTTAAGTCTCTTGTAATCAATGGTAAGTCTCCAACTGTTGTTAGGTATCTTACTGGCCAGATGGAGAAGTTGACTGTGGACACACAGGACCTAATAATCCCTTGTTTCAGAAGGAATCTATGGTTGTCCTCAAAGAGGGTATTGCCTCCGACGGAAAAGGATATTGTCTCTGACATGGGGTCATCACCAGTGACTTGTACTAGAATGTTCATTCTCCCACAGTCATGCTTGTGTTTGGCAAAAGCTTTTGATGCCTTTCAAAATTGGTTACAGTTGAGGAAATAGCTTGTGGTGCAGAAGCATGAGGGGGACATCATATTCTGCGTCACTTTCCTTTACTGCTGCCATCACATGTGAGTCAGAAATGAGAAGCATGTGGTACTAGCCAGCTATCTGAAGCAATAGCCTGTAGGCTAAATCTATCATTTAGCCATAACGTGAAAAGAAAATCTTTTCCCAAGATGCTCTTGTGATGACGTAAGATCATAAGGTCAAAATGGTGTGTCACCTTCAAGGTATCAATGATGAATGGTATTGGTTTGGACTGGTACTTTGTGGCCATGATCCCCTGGAAGGTCTGGGAAATGGCTTCCCGTTGACAAACGAGATAGCTGTGGGTTGTCTTGATGCAGTACTGAAACTGCAATGCCCATGTCTAGAAGTTACTCATGCTGGTGGCCCCAACCAGTGCTTCTACACAGGGACATCCAGAATCATTGGTTGCCGAGGTGGTGATGATGTGAACCAGTGCCTGACACTGTCAGTTCAATTCAGAGTGCTTCTGGTTAGCGTTGTCTGTTGTAGGGTCTAGCTCTCTAAGCATTTGTACCACTTTGGAGTATAGGGCTTGGATCACCCCCATTGATTGGATTTCTCCAATGGAGGAGGTGATAGGGATGGCAGCCACAGTTCTTGCAAGGATGGCTGCTGTCAGTGATTAGACTTTGGCCTTAAACTCCTGGAGACGGTTGTTTTCCTTGGCCAAATCCCTGTATGAAGGGCAGGACCGCTGTTTTTGTCTGGTCTTCCTTTTGCATTCTGCTGGTTCAGCTTCTCGCCAATACTGTTTCTTGTTCTTGTTCAACCTCCTCAGTATTGGTAGGAGGGCTTGTCCTGTTAGGTATCTTTTATTTATCTTCCACCATGTACTGGGTAGATGATTCAGTGCTGCTTTCTTCACCGTGGCCACTTTGACCTTGGAACCTGAGCCCAGGTCCCCCATGTAAATCTAGTACGATGCTCCACTTTCTCCATGATGTCACAGAGCGGTCCCATCTCGGGAATACCACTGTTTCAACCTTCTGCAAAGGGCTGGCTGCAGATTTTTCAAAACAGGGATTTTTCTCAACTGAGTCTTGGTCTTCAACTTATTGGCCAACTGCTTGCCGGTGGAGTAGGCAACCAACAAATGGCTGTCAAACTGTGCGGGGTCTCTTTGGCACAGTGCTTCATAGAATTGGGTGAGCATATGCCAACCATATTGGGACTGTGTGTCACAGAGGCTGGCTGCGGCCTACGTCAAGTAGGGCTCTGATTTATTAAGTACTGTTTCTGGCAACTTGGCCCACAACGGGATCCACAGTTTGTTTCCAAACCTGGACTCTGTGCTCGGGGAGGCTAAGCATTTCACATTGGTTTCACACCTTTTCCAAATAACAACTAAGATTGTCACCGGAGGCCATTCTGCCTACTTGGTTCAAGTATAATCTGTATGGCTTATGTGGACTGCAGAGCATTTGGGGTAGATCCCATCTGCCCTGTCATGGACTTGACAACTGCTTCAGCCATTGCAGTCACAATGCCCTGGAGGAGGTTTGTTTTCCACCTCCTTCTTTAACAGCTCAGCCATGGCCTGACAGATCGCCAAGGATGCACCCCAAAGACTCCAGCATTTTTGACCCTTATTCAACCAGGGCTTCCATTTCGCCCCTTGTCTTGTTTACTCAAGATGGCTACCAGTGGTGGGTGAGGCCACTACCCTCTGGCATCTTGATTTCCTTGTCATCATCTTCTGATGATGCCAGGTTGATAGGTAGGCATACTGCATAGCATTCACATGACCCTTCAGGACTGCCAACTGCTGACATAATTTCATCATCTTGGCTCTACATGTTGAATGATTCACTCTGCCTTTGTACTGTCCCTTGCTGACATGCTCTTGAAAAACCTCACGTGGTGCTTACTTTGTGATTTTCCCTGATCTCCTGTACAATCTTCCAGGCATTTTCCCAACTCTTCATAAACTCCTCACTCCACTCTGCAACATACTGTATCATTCATACCAGTAAGCATATCATTCATCTGCAACACATGCTTCTTATCCGCTGCAACCTTTCACATTCCTCTATCTAACAACTCTCTGTCCCTATCATGTACATTACATTGCAGTTCATTCTGAGTCTCATTTCAGAGCTTTTGGATTTCTTGTTTAGCTCCATCCATTGCTCACTCATTTCTCAGGATTTTGGGCCCAACTCTTTTTTCAGAGCTAGAACCTTGGTTTTCACTGCCTGTAGTGCAGCGTATAGGATGGCAACCATTACCCTTTCGGTCATGTTTCTTTACCATAGGTTTGGGTTCTGGCAGGATCTAAACCTGATGGCAAAACATGACACAAAGACAGGTATTGCAGAATGAAGGTTTATGTCCCAATACATGTAAAAAGGACAGCTTACCACAGCTGAAAGTCCGGAACCCCAAATATCCAGTGTTGTCATAGGAAAACTCAGTGAAAACAGGATTGCAAAACTCTTATAGTCAGAGATAAGATAGTCTGTTACCTGGTAGCGGGCTCATCTGCATAAGAAAAGTTAAACAAAGCATTTCTATTGGTGAGTACAGTGGGTCGCTCACACCCAAGGCGTTATGTTCACACGTACACAGTGATAAGTATTATGCTGACTAACACTACTTTTGGGTTAGAATGGAGTGATTCATATAATGTGCTGATCATAGCATTTCAGCTAATAGCTGTAGGTGGTGTGCCACGACAACAAATATAATACTAGAATAGTACATTATAGCAAGCATGAGTAAATACTGATATCCCTTATACTGTAACATGATGATTATGGCAGTCCACATTAGGGACTGTGGGTCAGCAGAGTCTACAAATGGTATCACTACCTCCATTTTCAGCTATTGATACCCCTTCCTGTGTACCCCAACATGCCACTGGCCTCCCACAGCCTTTGTATGCTGTTTAGCCACCTTTAGGTCATCTGAGATGATTATCCCTAAAGCCCTTTCTTCCTGGTTACTGTCAGCAACCCCCATCGTGTAACTCTATGCAGGGTTTCTGCCCAGGTGCATGATTTTGCACTTCTTTACAATAAATTTTAGTTGCCACACCTTGTACCGTTTTCCAGCTTTCCTAGGCGCTTCTCATTTTCTCGACCCAACTGGCGTGGTCTACCTTGTTGCAGATCTTGGTGTCCACTGCAAGTATGCAAACCTTCCTTCTAATCCTTCAGCAATGCCACTAATGAAGACATTAAAAGGACCCAGTACTGGCCCCAGGACTGAACCTTGAAGCTATTCATTTGTCACCCCCTTTTCTCGGATTGGATCCCATTTACCACCACCTCTGCTTTCTGTCCCTCAATCAGTTTCTAACCCAGTTCCCACCTTGTGGCCCACAGCCAGGCTACTCAACTTGCTAACCAGCCTTTTCTGTGGAACGGTGTCAAAGGTCTTGCTGAAATCAAGGTAGGTGGCACCCACTGTCAACCTCCTTCATCACCCAGTCAAAAGGTCTCTCAGATTTGTTTGACATGACCTTCCTGCTGTGAATCCATGCTGCTCAGATCCTGTGCTCCACTAGAGTCCAAGTGTTCCACACTCCTTTCCTTAAGCAGCACCTTCATATTTTGCCCACTACTGAGGTGAGGCTGACCAGCCTATAGTTTTCTGCTTCCTCCTTACTTCCACTCTTGTGAAGAGGGACTATGTGCCCTCCTCCAGTCCTCTGGAACCACTCCTGTATTGAGGATTCATTAAACAGGGTTACTAATGGTGCTGCTAGCATCATCAATAGTTCATTTAATATCTTAGGGTGTATACCATCTGGTCCCATTGCTTTGTTCACCCTCAGTTTTGTGAGTTCCTGTAGGGCTCTTTCTTCTGTAAATGGACTGGTGTTCACCTCCCTCCCACCATTGTTTCTGATGCCTAGTTGTGGTCCCTGTCCATCCCTCACTTCAATCTTTTACATCATCTGCTGCTCATTTATGGAATGATTTACCTCTTTCCCTTTGATGTATTACTGCAGTAATTGGATTTAAGGTTACATTTAAACATTATTTGTTATCTGTTGATGTATGTAATTGTTAGTTGTATTATTATGTTTTGTATGTTTATTGTTGACCTGTCTTTCAGGTCGGACCTAAAAGACCTTGCCCAGTGTCCTTACCAGTTAACAAATTTAAAATAAATAAATAAATAAAATAATGAATGCCAAAAGAAGTATTTATTCAGTATTGACACTTTTCTAGGTCTCCCTCCACGCACTCCCTTCTTCCCCTCTGAGCCTTACCATCCCACCCCTAGTCTTCCTTCTTTCATTAAAGTACCTATAGAATGCCTTGTGCCCTTTCTGTACCATCTGTGATAATCTTTCCTCTGTTTGCACCTTTGTGCTCCAAACTGCTTTCTCTGTTTCCATCTGTCTATTTAGGTACACCGCCCTATCCTTTAACTTCTGTGTCTCCTTGTATTTTCTGAAAGCCACCTTTTAGTCCTTACATCCTCTTCCACCTCCTTTGAGAACCATAGTGGTTTATTCCTTTCTTGCCCTTATTTCTCAGCCTAATGCACTCACTTGTCACCTCTGCTATGGCTCCTTTTAGGTGTGCCCACTGCTCCTCAATCCCTCTCTGGCATCCTTCCTCACCAGGTCTTGTTTGATAGATATTCCCATCCTAGAAAAGTCCACCTCCTGAAGTCCAGGACCCTTGCCTTTGTGTGGCTCAGCTGTGACACTGTACCTATATTAAACCACACTGTATGGTGGTCGCTGGATCTTAGGTGACCATCCACCTAAATTTCCATGATTCTGTCTCCATTGTGCAGTACTAGGTCCAGAATCACCTTGTCCCTGGTGGAATCATGCACTAACTGCCTGAGGCCTGCCCCTGCAAAGATTCTGACTGACTTTGATTTGTTTGTTGGAAGCTGAGAACCTTGTTACACTGCAAAAACAAACTGTAACTCTGTTTTAGGACCTGGAAACCTGGTAAGGCATAATATTGTTGGGGACTTGTTAGAGAAGGGAGCTACACTTTCTATAAAAGGTTTATTTTTTCCTTATTGGCATTAAGTGAAATTGCAGGATTCCATTAAAAGTGTAGTAATTTTATAACCAGAGGGTGAGATACAATTGAATTTGCTGGATTCCTGGGGTTGAGACCTAGGATTTGGAAGGATATTTTTGCAACATTTTAAAGTGACCTGCTAGCTGAGAAGTTAAGTTTTTATCCCTGGTTTCACTGAAAGGTTTTGTGTATTGGAATCAGACATAGCAGAGTACCTACATTGAAAGGCCTGCTTACTTCATAGGTGTCACTAGTCAATCAATTGGCTCTGGGTGGGGTTTCATCACTGTGCTGTCTTAGGTATCCTTCACAGTTAGAAGCCAGTCTGACTGACTTTGATTTGTTTGTTGGAAGCTGAGAACATTGCTACACTGCAAAGAACAAACTATAACTCTGTTTAGGACCTGGAAACCTGGTAAGGCATAATATTGTTGAGGAATTGTTAAGAAGGAGACTACGCTTTCTACAAAAGTTTAATTTTTTCCTTATTGGCATTAAGCAGAGAATTGCAGGATTCCATTAAAAGTGTAGTAACTTTATAACCAGAGAGAGTGAGACAACTAAATTTGTGGATTCCTGGGTTGAGACCTAGGATTTGGAAGGATATTTTTGCAACATTTTAAAGTGTCCTGCTGGCTGGGAGGAGTGAGTTAATTTTATCCCTGGACTCAGTAGAGTAGTTTGTGTAGGAGCAGTGGTCTAGTAAATTGTGGTGTTAGTTGAATTACTATAAAGGGCAGTACTCACCAGGGTGGTGGAACAGTTGTGTATTTGATTGTTTCTAACAGCCACCAATGGCTGTGGACTACCCACCACCCTTCTCCACACACCCCCAGGCATGGCACTTCCTTTATAGCCAAAGTTCTGACATCACTTCCTCAACAGGTCTTGGGGCAGAACTGTCATTCTTATAACCCAGCACAGTGCATAAAGGGTAGGTACACACCACAAATAATAATAAAATATATATATATATATATATATTACATATTGTATATTATAAGGGAGAGGGACATGTGGGGTGGTGCAATGCACTGGCTGTGGGGCAGCAGTTTTCAGGGAGACATTCTGGAAACTGTGTTGCTGTCCCTATTTACAGGCAACTGTCAGCTCTGAGGGAGGAGATTGCCCACCTCAAGGCTGAACTAGCAAGGACTAAGGAGGCCTCCCCACCCAAAGAGCACCACTGCCACAACCACTGCCTCAGAGGTTGCCAAGTATGAAGAGCAGTTGGACCACAGTGGGTTCTGGGAGGTGCAGGTGGTGGACCAGAAACAAAGCCCCTAGTTGTACCTCTACACAAATCATATGCCATTCTGGCAAACAAGGTTCCTCTATGATGACACCCTCAGTGGAGACCAAGAAGAATGCTGGGGACATCCACAAGGGAGACCCACAAAAAGGGTGGCAAAGGGACACCACAGGGAAGAAACCACTTCTGATAAGGGACTCAATTGTTAGGGGTAAAACTGGGGAAGGGAGAGGAGAAGGAAGTAAGGTGCCTGCTGGTGCCATGGCTTGGAGGACAGGAAGTGAATCCTCAGGATTGCAGAAGCAGCATCACAGGGAGGGAACTAGATATCATTGTCCACCTTAGGACAAATGACCTAGCTAGGCATGGGATCAGTGCAGTGCAGAATGAATTTGTGGAGTTGGGTAGGGCCTCAGATGGGTAGCAAGCACGGTAACCTTCTTAGAGGTGCTGCCAGTTCATGGTAGGGGTGAGGCTAGGGTACTGCACACCATGCAGTTTAATGAATGGTTGCAAAACTGGTGCAGAGCACAGGGCTTTGGCTTCACTGGGGACTGGGGGTCCACCTGGAGAGATAAAGGTCTATACTGGCATGATGGTCTGCATCTGTCACGAAGGAACCAAGCTCCTAGGTGACAGGTTTAAATGCTTCCTTGGCAAGCTTTTAAACTAGCCAAGGGAGGTGCTGATAAGAGGCAGGAAATTTCAAACCTCCCCACAAATCATGGCAGGTAGTAAGGTAAACACTGAGGTACAGAGCTCAACACAGAGCAGAACAGGGGTAAATGGAAAAATAGACAAGTGCAATAAGAGCAGGGATGGGGAAAAGGATAAAGCCAACATTAAGTGGAGGGCAATGAGTACCAATGCCCATAGTCTGGGAAACAAGCTTCCTGAGCTAGTAGCCTGATGGAAGATGAACAATTGGATATTGTGGCAGTCACGGAAACATGGTACACAGAGAACCATGACTGGGATGACAACATACCAGGTACAGAATCTACATAAGGGACAGGGAAGGTAAAGAGGAGGTGGAGTAGCTCTATACATGAGGAATGGGATCAAAGCTACAGAACTAAAAAGTAAAGGGAGGACAAGAGGCACTCTGGGTCACCTTGGAGACAGGGAATGGCATCACAGTCCACACAGGGTTATATACAGACCCCCATCTCAAGGGGAGGAATGGACAAGAAAGTGATAGAGAACATTCTCAAAATGGCTGAAAAGGATATACTATTGATGGGGACCTGAATATGCCAGATGTTAACAGGATGACATGTACTGCAGCCACATCCAAGAGTAGGATCATTCTCGATGCCCCTGCGGAAGGCCTTGGACAGCTAGTGTTGGAACCCACTTCGGAGGGAGCAATACTAGACCTGGTACTCTCAAATGGAGAGAGGATCACAAATTTAGAAGTCAGTAGACATCTGGGAATAAGTGACCACTGCCTGTGTGCTTCACAATGAGTACAACCATGGAGATAAGCCATACAAAACAAGGATACTGGACATTAGAAAGGCTGAATTTGTAAAATGGGTGAATACCTGAAGAATTCACTAGCAAATGGGGGAAGAACAATGGAGAAAAATCAAAACTGTCATCATACAGGCAACAAGCCTTGTGTGAAACAAATAAAGAAAGCAAAGCAGAGTAAAAAACCACTATGGTTCTTAAAAGAGGTGGCAGGGAAGGTTAAGGAGAAAAGGCTGCATTCAAAAGTATAAAGCACGGAAGGAGATGACAGGGAACTGTATCAATTAAAGTAGAAAGAAGTGGGAAGGCAGTCAGAATAGCAAAGGCCCAAACCGAGGAAAAAATAGCAAACTCAGTTAAGAAGGGGAATAAAACCTTTATAGGTACATTAGGGAGCATAGAAAGGTTAAGGGAGGGATAGTGAAGATTAATAAAGGAGAGGAGGTGGGCAGAGGAGACAGTGAAAAGGCAGAGATACTGAATGAATACTTTGCTCAGTATTCACAAAAGAAGATGAGGAGGAATTACCTAAATCAGACAATAGAAGCACTCTGGGTAGGGAAGGTTGACACCAGTCCATTCACAGAAGAAAGAGTCCTGAAAAACTCCTAAAACTCAGGTGGACAAAGCAATGGGCCTGATGGGATTCACCCCAGAATCTTAAAAGAACTAAGGGAGGACCTAGTGACACCACTGACCACACTTTTAACAAATCATGGCAGGATGGGGTGGTACCTGAGGGACTGGGAGGAGGACAGATGTGATTCCCTTCACAAAAGTGGGAACAAGGCAGAAGCCGAGCTACAGACCCGATAAGTTTGACCTCAGTGTTGGAGAAATGATGGAATCACTTCAGAAGAAATAATTGTTGAGTACCTAGAGGCAGCAGGGCACAGGACCCAAAACAGCATGGATTTACAGCAGGAAGGTCATGTCAGATGAATCTACTGATTTCTTTGACTGGGTGACCAAAGTAATAGACCAGGAGGGGCTGTGGATATGGCCTACGAGACTTTTAGCAAGGCATTTGAAACAGTCCTGCACAAAGGTTAATAATCAAGTTAGCCAGACTGGGAGTGGGTCCCAGGGTGGTAGCCTGGGTAGCAAACTGGCTGCACAACAGGACACAGAAGGTAATAGTGAATGGAACACATTCCAAAGAAAGGGGTTACTAGTGGAGTACCTCAGGGCTCAGTACTGGGTCCAGTCCTCTTTAACATCTTTATAGGTGACATTGCAGAGTGTCTGGAGGAAAGGTATGCCTCTTTGCAGATGACACAAAGATCTGAAACAGAGCTGATACACAAGATGGGGTAGAAAAGATGGGAAGGGACTTGGCAAGGTTGGAGGAATGGTCAGACATATGGCAACTTAGATTCAATGCAAAGAAGTGCAAAGTAATGCACCTGGGAAGCAAAACCCAGGAGAAGAGTACACAATAGCAGGGCGTACTAACAACAACAAAATTAGAAATGGACCTGGGGATAGTCATATCAGATGAACTAAAGCTGGGTAAGCAATGTGAGAAGGCAGTAAGAGAGCCAGGGTGATACTGGGATGCATAGGAAGGGGCATCAAAAGTAGAAAAGGGAATTGGTTATCCCTCTGTACAGACAGTTGGTTATACCCCATCTGGAGTACTGCAGCGTTTTGGAGACCTCATCTACTAAGGACATAGACAGGATGGAAGCAGTCCAGAGGAGGGCAACTAAAATGTTGCAGGGTCTGCATCAGAAACCATATGAAGAGAGACTGAGAGAACTTAATATGTATACTCTTGATAAAAGGAGGGACAGGGGGTCATGATGGAAACTTTCAAGTACCTCAAGGAATCAGCAAAGTCCAGGAGGGTAGCATCTTTCAGAAAAGAGATGTGTAAGAACAAGGGGCACAATTTAAAGATAGAGGGGACAGCTCAGGGGTAATGTGAGAATTTTTTTTTCTCGGAGGAGTGGTGGATACATGGAACCACCTTCCTGAGGAGGTCGTTGGGTCTAAAACAGTGGGGGAATTCAAACATGCATGGGACAGACATAAGGCAATTATAGTGGGGGTTGCAGGAAGTAGGCTGTTGGTTAACTAGAATCTGCAGCTTATCCAGTAGGTAGGGAAATGGGCAGACTAGATGGGCCAAGTGGTCCTTATCTGCCATCAAAGTCTATGTTTCTATGATGTCTCAGCTCCTGGCTGAATCAGCCACTGGGATGGTCCAATCTATGTCTGACATATTAAAATCACCCAGCAGTAGCAACTCCTCTTTTGCTGCCATCCTTTGTATTTCTTTCACCAGCACCCTATCCACCTCCCGTCTCTGCGCTGGAGGCCTGTAGATCACTCCTATGTGAATTGCTGTGCCATTGCCTGACTCAGAGGTAACCCATAGTGTCTCGGCCTCCCCTGCCTACCCTGTATGTCCGTTGCTTTAATACCTTCCCTGACTTAAAGGGCCCCTCCTTCTTTACCCTGCCTATACCTCCTGAATAGAGCATAACCAGGTAAACTATACCTCCCAGTCATGGTTTCCAGTATACCATGTCTCAATAATTGCCACTGTGTCCAGGTCAGCCTCTGCTGTAAAGGCTATCGGGTCTGGTATTTTATTTCTCAGACTGCAGGCATTTGTATATATGGCTTTCCATGTTTCACTACCTGCCCACCTTTTATTCCCACTTTTACCTTCTTGTCCCTCTTTCCAACTACATTTTTTCTTTTACCTCCTCCTTCCTTTACCATACCCCTTATAATGAGTTTAGGTATATCTCGAGTAACTGACTTCTGTAGTTGATTAGCCTTTGCATTTAATCTCTCACATCAGTTTGTTATTCCTTCATGTATTCTGGATAACCAAATGTTATCACTTAAGCAACAGTCTAAAAGCTCCCTTTGGTGTAGCAAAGCATATGGGAAGGACATTGAATGCTGGATTGCATCAGGTAGGGCTTCAGCAGTCATAGAAGGAGATGGTTCTGCCACTCTAAAGGTCAATGGTTAAACCTCACCTGGAGTACTGTGTGCACTTCTGGAGCCTTAAGGCAGGACTGTCTGGAACAAACTGGAGACAATCAAGAAAAGGATGTAAATGATCCAGAACCAGTAGAACAGGTCTTAGTGGGAAAGACTAGAGAATCTCAACAGATAGTCACTAGAGACTAGAAGGAAGGGGAGTATGATAGTGATGAATAATTTCATGTGTGGGTACAGTAGGTTAGACCATTCAGAACTGATCAAAGTGAAGAACAGTTATACCACTAGGAGTCACAATCTCGGAAGGGGATGTTTAGGAAAGAAGTCAAGGAGCATTTTTTCACAAAAGAGTGGTGTACAAATGGCTGTCTCCATAGCAGTGCTGTTAATGAAGGGAACCCAAATGGTTTGAAAACACTGTGGAACAATTTCAATGAGATCATCACATGAGTGGGATAAACAATGTAGGGAGATTGGAGGGAGGGAGTAATTGTGATGGGAACTGGAGTAAGGCAGACAGGGATTGATGTTAGTGGGGAATGGGGCCATGCTCTAATCAGACTATAAAGGCTAATGTGGGTACATGGGAGCTGGAAGAAGCTTTTGTATGTAAATGCCTAAATGCCAAACCCTGCATACCTATCCGTCAGTTCAAATCCTGAATGTAGCGCCACAAGGCAGACTTGATGGACTTAAAGTGTTTTGTCCTTACTGTACCTATATATCAGAGGACCCAACATGATAAAGCAACTCCACAACCTTACTCCTCAAAACTTTACACCTTCCACTTACCCAAGTCAAGATGATGATATATTAAGATGCAACTCTCCACCCTCAGCATTTAATGTCCTGACAACATCCCTCCAAATGATAAATTAACACCCAAATGCAACTCATCAGCCCCATGCCCTTCCTTACTCACTAATAAGATGAATTAACCCCTAATCCTCAGTCCCATGTGCCCCCCAACACCCCACAAAACAATACCACCACATAAACTGAGGTGGCACTGGGAGCTGATCCCTAGTACTACCCCCTCTTCTCATAAAAGAATAGTATCCCAAACAGAGACTGGGCCAGCAACATAATTCCTTCTCTCACCCATGGATCTAGGAATACCCCATCTCACCAGAGAATAGACTTTGAGCATTAGGAATGAAATTCCAGTTCTGGTCTGATCATTCAGGATGGTTTGCAGCTTGTATAAGAGATAATCCTGGTAAGGCACCAGGATGGGCTCTGCATGCTGATCTGATCACTGGGGGTGGGGATTTGAGGTCCAGGTAGAGGTGGGGAGATTTACATAACTAAGAGAGGGAGAATAGGCTACTTGCTCCTGAGATCTCGGACAGAGTTGTCCTTTAGAGCTGATTGGTGGCACATAATCTCTTCTGTGATTTACTCTTGCACAATTTGGTGGCCTGTGATTGGTCAGTTTCTATCAAAGTCACAACTCTATCTCCCTTCTTGGTATACCAGTACCTGAGTCAATCTCAGACTTGGGCATCCATTGGGAAAATCATGGTTATATTTATCATTTGCAGGAAAGATTAAGTGGCAAACATAATTTATTTATTCATTTATTAATTTAAAATTGGTAACCAGGAAAGGCTCAGTGGGATGAGACTCTCTTACAGGTGTGACTCGGGAGACAGAAGCACATGGCAACAAACAACAAAATGGAACAATGAGCAACATAACAGTACAATTTAAAGTGCATACAGTGCGTAACAAATACAGGTGATAAAATGAAGTGGCAGTGGTGTAATAAAGTGTGGGCAAAAAGAACAAACACGTTGTAATTTGTGTAAATAGAGAATAAAGGATGGGGAGTGTGTGATATGAGCATTTAATGCACACACGAGGCGTGGAATACTACATAAATCCCAAGAGCTTCACCTCAGGTGTGCATTAAATTCTCATGTGCACACTTCCTCATCTTTTATTTTGAATAATATACTGCCGAGCAATTTTTTCCCCCCACACAAACACAGTCTCTGTCTCATCCTCTTCACAGGATCTCTCTTTCTCACATACACACACACACATATACACACACACACACACACTCACTCTCTCACTCTCACTCTCTGTGTTTTGAAGAAATGTGTGGCATTTTCAGTCTAGTTCTTACAGCAGCAACTTACAGCTCCCCATGCACGCAGCCTTCGGGTCTAAATTACTGAGCTGTTTAGCAGTCTCAGTCCTTCTCCCTCTTGCTCAAAACACCCTCCAGCTCTCTGCTATCATTTTAAGTATTTTGTTTAAACTTGAAGCTGAAATGCACTTAATCTAGATTACAATCAACACCTCTATTAGGCAGTCAGAGATCTGTTCCCACTGACAGTGTGTGTCGCCTGAAACTGGCAAATCACAGGATCAACCAGATACTTTTTTTACAAAACAGTAATGGTTGTATTTAAAGGTAGGATCAACCAGATACATTAAAAAATATTGTGGCAAGCCGAGGGTCTTACTGTGGTGGCTCCTGCCATGTTTTAGAACATTTTAGCCATCCACAAACAAAATGGGAACCAATTAGGAGCACTCCTTTTGATAGATGGTGCGTGAGAATGTAGTAATAACTGACTGGTTGTTATAGGAAATATCAACTGGCTGAGTCTATAGGAAAAATTGCTCGCCAGTTATAAAAGATAACATATATACAACCAATATCAAAATACAGGATTAGTCTGACCATCTGATAGAGGGAGAAAGGAGTAAGCCAGAGTCAGGTGAGGCATGACAGGAGCAGAACAGAGCACAGACATTTGAATTGGTGTTTGAGGGAGAAGTGGGAGGAGAAAGGTAGAGAGTAGAGGGAAATTGCTCCTGTGGAGGAACAATGATAGGTGAAAGTGGATTGCCCAGTAGTGGAGTGGGAGGAGAAAGTGTGTGAGTCTCTAGAGTGAAGAGCATAAGAGGCAGGGGTAATAGGAGAGAGATGGGGAGAGAGGTGAGCAGGAAGAAACCCAAACCATTATTTAGAGATGAAGGAACACAGTGAGTTTGGTGATGTGAGGGAAGAGGAAGAATAGAGAGAGAGGAATACAGGAGCAGTGAAGAGTACGAAAGGGGTGTTGGCCACAGTCAACAGGTATTACAGGGATGTCCAGTCTAGCATGGGAGGAAGAGAGGGCAATGCTGCAGACCACATCCACATAGTCAAACACCAAAAGCACCATTTTGGTGACCAACTCCCAGCAGAGATGGGGAGAGAAGCAGTCATTGCTATGGTACAGTGCAACGTTTAAGGCAGAGATTGAAGTGGATTATATATAATATAGCTCAAGTTTATTACAACTAAAAAAGATATTTGACTGCAGTTATTTTCTTTCTGTTTTTGATAAAATGCATTTTCACTGAGGTAGCTCATGAGATGCAGCATCTCATTTTCATGGCTGTCCCACAATAATAATATGCAGACTGTAAACAGTTAGCTCTATGCATGCATTATATCTACAACATTAAAAGTAAAACAAAAGAGTGGCTACGTTTATTCAATTGTGAATCAGGAAGAGCAAGCAGACAATAACCATGCAAGGTTTCTTCAGGTGTAAACTAAGATGGGTTTTAAATTCACTAGAGGTATGGAAAGTTTGTGATGATCCAGCAATTTGTTTTACTATAAGCAAAGTCACCCCTTCAAAAGTCTTTCTTTGCCTTCTGTAATGTAAAGTTTTAGAAGGTAAATCATAATTCCTAGTTCCATGACATAAAGTCTTCATGCAGTTAGGAACATCACAATAATTTATTTATTTCAAAACTTTTCCATGAATTGTCCTGATGGTGAGGATATGAAATACAGTACAAGAGAAGAAAAATAAAGATCAATTAACAGCATTACAAAAATAGTAGTTATATACAGCAATACATTACATCAAAGAAGCATAATCAAATATTGTGTGTTATGCATTTAGATGTGGAGTGGCTATGCACCACGTAATATGAGTGCTTAGCCACCCCACATCCAGTGCACCTCCCATGCAGCATGCACAAAGGTGGGATATGCAGACCCACCACACCTGATACCCTACATCTGCAGACTGCACCATGCTGGGGCATTCTGGGGGCATGCCAGCACTATGCGGTATGCACTAAACCACATAGTGCTGGCCACATGGGTGCAGAGGGTGGCTCAGAGTATGCAAGTTAGACCCTGCCATAACCCTCTGCATGCCCCCACAGTCTCCATCCTCCAGATGCGTGGGGACCTGGACAGTGCTTCTGCTGCCCCTGCCCACCAGGGCAACCGGGTGAGGGCAGGAGCAGTGGATAGGCAACACCATAATGCTAGAATAGTGGTGGCACCAAGAATGTTGCAGGGGAGATGGACCATGGCACATGCCCCTACAGGGCTCAGGGATATGGGGTATGGCCACTGTGGTGTTGGAGCACAGCCGCTGTTGTGGGCATGTGAGCTGGAGGTAGATCCCAACACCGGGGTCCTGCAATGTGCTAGTAGGGTGCTGCTCACCAAGGCTGGGCCAGTGAATTGATTGGCCATTGGGGCCATGCTGCATGGGTCTGGATGCCAGGCAGCATGCACAACCCCAGACCCACTCATCACGTGCAAGGGATCCAGTATTGGACCCAGGACAAGCATCCCATTGGATGCCTTCCCAGGTCCACGACTCCACTCCCAAGCTGCCCTGCAGCGCCCTGTATGCCAGCAGAGGTGGAGCCCTTGGACAGGCAGCTGGTGTTGGTGAATGCTGATATGGGTGCACCTGTCCATGGGATGCATGGTCGTGGGCGGGTACACGACCTTTCCGCATACCCACACCTGCTTTGTGCATAGCAGCTAAACATTGTAAGAGAAAACAGTACAACATGTTCTTCTGGTAGATAAAATTCAGCTTAGATAGGCAAGGGAAATGACCTACTGTATACAGGCATAGTGGGGGAAGGGGAGAGCAAAATGGTCAGGGCAATATGAGTAGCAGGAAGGAGACTACAGAGGCCAGAATCACGAACAGCTGCATGTAGATGTAGAAAAGTCACAAACAAGAGATTTAAGTGAGACCAAGAAGAACCAGAGTGGATTGACAGGGGAAGGTGGACCAAAGCCTAGAAAGTAATTTAAAAAGCAGCTTGAGCAACAGTAGATTTCCTAGATGGATTATAAAGGGAATGTGAAGTTTGCAATGCCAACATCTCTGGTTCAGGAATGGACCTGAGCACTGGAGGACCAGCTGAGGGAGGAGGACTGAGCATCCCTGGGACTGATCTCCTCCACCAGAGGAAGGGTTGACATGCATTTAGTGCCTGATTGACCTCTGGCAGAGGCCAAGGGATCAACAGCTCCCAATGCCTAGACTGAGTGGGGGATGCCGGGTGTTGGTGCTTTGGCACCTTACATCACTGCATGCCACACCGCCATGGGGTTCTTGTCAAAACAGTGGCCACCATTAATTATGCCCTGCCTCAGGCCCCGATCACCCACTGCATCTTCTGCCTATGACCTAGTACCAGTGTCCATTTACACTGGCCGACTCCAAACCCCACTCTGGGGTCAAGCCAGGAGGCAATGCCATTAGGTATCCCTGTCAGTATCCTTGTGCTGGTGTCTTGTGGGATCACATTGGTAAGATGGCCCCACCCTGGGGGCAAGCCAGTGGAATCCCCAAGCAGAGGTAAGTCCCGGAGGGAGGTGGGAGCCTGGGAAGAGTGGGGGCTGAGCCCTGGTGCAACCACAAGAAGGCCTCCTGGAATTCTGCGATTCAGCAGTTAGAATTTTCCGAGAATTTGCATCATGCATCAGTGCGCAGAATTCATTGGTTTTGTGAATTTTCATTCAGATATACTGTTTTTCCATAATGTCAGACTTTCTTTCCCATCACGTTTATCCTGAAGCCTGTACACTTGCCCTAATAGCCATCATTATTCAGCTATCGCCATTATCACATAGAACCGGCATTCCCTCACTGCTACAAAGATCTGCTTCACTCTGTTGTTAACCTAACTTCCCTGCTAACACTTCACGTGTCACCTAAACAATCCTGTCATAAGTGATTGTGGAACAATGTAACTTTAAGTATAAATTCAGTTTATTCTGTTCAGAATGCTATTGCACCCGATGAAGGGACCTGTGTGGCCACCAAAGCCTGTGTACTGTGCCATCTTTGTTTAACACATACAGTATGTTAGTCCAATAAAAGATATCAAACAATCCAGTAACTCCTCTTTTTGGATCTTTTCTGCTCATTTATTGTAAAGCACTTTGAGTTGTAGAAATTGCTGTACTAAAATAAATACCATACCAAGATATCCAGGGGCTACAGCATAGACCTCAGCTAAGTAAACCAAGTCCCCATTGTCCAAAATGGGCAGGAGGAGGTGCTGCACTATATTCTTCCTAAAAAGTGTGTTCAGGCATTTTTTCTTGTATACTGTAGCACGCTTTTTTTTTTTTATTTTAACTTGAGATGAGATAGGTACACGTCTTTCAGCCATGGCTAGTTTTGATAAAATGTTGAAAATAATACTGCCTATATATTTACTGATACAGAGGGCAGGATCTATCCCTATCTAAAGTACTTGAATTGGGGATGTTCTCCAGCTACACATCATGTGACGTGCAGATTAACAATTTATCTCATGATCTCCGAATCATATTAGGTGAGAAAAATCATGGACTTGGTTGTGTTTTGTGTTGAGCACAAGGAGTTATTAGCAACCATTATTTGGTTTTGTCAAGGTCAGCTTGCTGGGAGGTATTGCAGTGAGACCAAGGGCTGAAGCACTGCTGTAGGTGATAGTGTCATCCATATACTGTAGTTTATATGGAAATGTGGATGTGACACCCTGTTTGTGGAGTTAATTTACAAATAGTGAGAACAGTAGTGAACTCAGTATTAATTCCTCTGGTACTCCAAGAAGGACATCATATGGACCTGAGCTGTAGTCATTTATCAATATGTTTTGTGTGTGCCCTCCCCAGTAGTTGGCAAAACAGTTAAACCCAGAGCTACAAAGATCAATACTTATAAGTGTGTCCAAGAGTAAGAAAAGCTGGTGGTTATCCAAATCAAAACTATTGGACTGCTCTGCAGTACTCAGATGGCCCCTGTGTATTGACCATTGTTCATTGCAGTCATAATATCTTTGGTCACTTTATATAATGCTTAATAAATTGAGGAGCCTCCCAACCAATCAGAATGCTCATTTCCTCTGCAGATGAGACACTCTTATTCTGTGAAGAGTATCTCATATGCAGCTGCCCTGCAAACGGGCACATTCAGGTCAGGTTTTTAAACAATTAATATATTAGCGATTGAGCTTCATCAGTAATACATCAATAACACTCTTAGAGTTGTTAGAGTGGTCTCACTCAAATTCTTAGGGTATCAGAACTGCTCAACTTCACTGCAGTTCTCAACCTAAGAAAATGTTAGACCATTCTTACACCCATAAGAGTGGTCTCAGTAGCAAAATTAAAATACAATGCTGGTGGAGTGAGTAACTCTGAAACCTGATTATACTGGAGAGTGTGTTATCTTATAGTGGGTGTGGGTTTTACAACTAAGGTTGATAACTACATTGGTAGAAAAAGTGGATTTATTCTGCAAGCTGCCCTTTCCATCTTGCATTTTGGTGGTGTCATAGCTTGTGAAGCTCTAATTTAGAAATATAGGGAAGAATTAAGACGTAAATGCTAAGAACAAGCTGGTTCACACACCAAGTTAGTGTGGTGACATCACTGACATGAAAGTGAAGCTTAAATACTTTAATAACATCACTACACTGACGAGGTGTGTGAATCAGTGAGCCCTTAACACTCAGGTGTTTGTTATTTTATACTACAATTGAGGCACATTTTTGAATTAGGAGTTCTTATCTTATGTTATTTTTCTAGTTCAAAGACTTTTAAAAATGCATTTTGAGGAGCAAATGGTGGTTTCCTTCAGTGCACGAGGTAATGATTTCACAGCTGTGACTCAGCGCAGCTCAGCTCACACTCTACAGGACTGATTTATGATTAGAGCGAGACTGATTGCTACAGCTGACAAATGCTGTTGTCAACATTCTAAAATGTTGTTCTCAGCGTGTCTTAAGAACAACTTTTTAGAACATGGGAAAAGACGCCAAAATGTATTTTATTATGCTATTGCCACAGGTTGCCAGGAGCAGCAAGGCCTTTTCTACCACCAGAAACATAGTACGTTAAAGAACTTCTGACTCAGTTGAGACAACTTTTAAAACATTTAACATTCAGGCATAAATGTAGCTTGTTATTCTTATTTAATTTTGTAATTCTCACCCATATTTCCTTATTACAAAGGTATTTGCATGAATATAGTATTTCTGCACTTTCAGCTCTGGCTGCCTACCTGCACCAGACCTCATAATTCTATTTATGACATTAAAATATGCTTCTGTGGAGATAATTGTGATGCCATAAAAGCAGATTGTGATGTCATGCGTGGATAACTAGCCAACGTCTATAGGGGACAGAGATCTTGTTTTCATGCAACTGTTTTCAGTAATCAAAAATGAGGAATTAATTACTGAAAATACTTGAAGTAATTCAGAAACTAGGACGGAGTTGAGTATAAATCTTACCTTTTTCAAAGTTTTCATAATCATGTCATGGGCACTTTAAGGGAATGCATTGTAGGTCCATCAGTCCCTCTGCTTCAAAATCAGGGATTAAAAGCATGCTGTAACCAACAACTCTCACAACATTCCTTTTACAGTACCATCATTTTGGCTGACCGGGTAGTAGTAATTCATTATTTAAACTTATATTACATCATTGCTGTCATTGGAATGCATACTGAGTCTAGAGCCACCTAACCAACTTTTCTAAAGGTCTGCTGTTTCACATAATCTAATTGACTGTCATTGTAGTTACATACCTTGATATAATATTGATGCGTCTCATGTTTTACAGTCAAAATACCAACCAGAAGGACCTATATTGACCCTGAGACTTGTGAAGACATCATGCAAGCTGTCCATTTGTTTGCCAAAGAGCTGGACAACTCCAGTATCAAAATTGAGAGAATTATTGGAGCAGGTAACAGAATTGTATTGTTTATTTTATTTTATTTTATTTTACTATTACTCCCTTTGAACGCAGGTGCTCTTTCTCAAAGGGTTGCATCAGGAAAGTTAAAATAGTGACAGAACTGGCAGATAAAATGAGACATTATAGTGGATATCAAAAGTCCAGAGCAGCTTAGAATGAGTCATTACAGAGGTCAGCAAAAAGTGACAGAATACTGTTCTCTGTTTAATTAATGAATATTTTCACACTCACATTGTTCTGTAAATTATTTTATGTGTCTGTAAAATGCTTAAATGACAGTATGAACATTTGTACCATTACAGCTTCCCATCCGATTAAACACTACACAGTAAGTGGTACAAACCATGGGCTTCGTTTATTTCAACGTGATTTATCATTCATGATGTCTGGGTAAACAACGTTATTGTTCAGAACATTGTTACTAACATTTTACTTCCTTTTTCCTTCTTTCTGTGTGACATTTTGGATACTAGCTATACAACAGAACTGTTAGGCCAGGGTTCTTCAAAGGATGAGATGCGATGCAAATGTATGTTGTGTCAGTGTTTGCCTTTGTCCAAGTGTGTCAATGTAAAACATGCAGAATAATGCACTTAGGGCACAGAAACCCAGGTGAGTTCAAAATGGGTGGAGTGGTATTGATAACCACCAATCGGAAAAGAGACCTGGGGTAATCTTATTGCATGACCTAAAGTGGCCAGGCAGTGCAACAATACATTAAGGAGGGCTAGTGGATGTTGGGGTATAGGAAGGGTATCACCAGCAAAAGAACTGGGTGGTGTTTCACCTGTATAGATCATAGGTAAGACCCCATCTAGTGTATTGTGTCCATTTCTGGAGACTACATACCAGGAGGACATAGAGTGGAGGCAGTCAGAGGAGGGCAAGTAAAATGGTGCAGGATCCACATCAAAATCCCTATGAGGACAAACTAAAGGACCTCAATATGTACATCCTGGAACAGAGTAAGGAGAGGGAGATATGATAGAGACCTTTAAGTACTTCACAGGAGTAAATAAGGAACAGGAAAGGATTAGTTTTCTCAAGAAATGTGTACAAGAACAAGGGACATGATTTGAAGCTGGGGAGGGTAAATTCAGGGAAATGTGGGAAGTACTTGTTCACAGAAAGAGTGGTGGATTCTTGAAACAGCCTTCCAGTGGATGTGGTGAGGGTGAAAACAGTGGTGGGGTTCAAGAATGCATGGGATAAACACAGGGAATCGTGAGTGGAAAGCAAGGGGAGGGAGAATGAGCTCGAGATTGGGCATGGTCTGATGTAATAGTGTAGGTAAGGAGAAATGGGTAGACTGGATGGGCCAGGAGGTCCTTATCTGCTGTCAAATTCTATGTTTCTATGTCCGAACAGCCCTACTGCAATTTTCAAAAGATACATCAGTTTAGACAAGACATTGTGATCTCAAGTATAAAATGATGCATATGTGATTTGCAACCTTTTTTTTGCTTTTGTTTGTTTCCATGAAATTCAAGCATTGTTAGACCATCTTATAGATGGCCTAACAGTTCATACCTAATTTTCCATTTCAAAATTATAGTGGGCAGAACTCATACAGATCCTTTTGAAAATCAGTCCTGCTCTTCAGAGAATTTCTTTAGAAGCCATCTAATGTATCCAAAAAGCAAAGGGACTCTTTGTATCACACAATGTTTAGTAGTATTAATCAAATATGTTTGTAGCTTTGCTGATAATGCCTAGGCATAGATCATTAAATAGATATGCAATAAGTAGGACCCTCTTAGTGCGTCAGCATAATGCTAAGTAACCTATCCTGCAGTACTATGAAACAGTTAATGGATGCACACGCCAGCTGTGCAAGCCTAGTTTTACATTTGAAAAATCTGAGGGCAGAGCCCCCATTCCAATCAGAAACAATAGAGATTTCATTGTTTTGTTATATGGCAGCTATGCCCTCACTCACACCCTCCCAGCATTAAGCAATATAGCCAGAGTGGTGGATTGAGATATGCCAATAGTAAACTATGGCATTCACTTTATATCTACTGTGGGGTTCTTAACTCACCACTTACGCCATAGATGTTTAGTAATATCTAATTTATGTGAGGAGACACTTGTATTTTCATTGTGCTGCAGAACTCACACTGTATTAGCAAGAGTTCTCAAATTGTAATGTTATAATCATTTCTGACTACAAATGGCTGGAATATTTGTCCTAGATAATCATATTCTGTCCTACCTTTAATTGACAATTTGTTTTTCCTTGTTAAGGCTAAGCACCTTAAACAGTAAAATCTAATACATAATAGCAAGCAGCATATTACAAAATGTTACCAGTACTGTACACCACTGACTGCAAGAGATTTTAAATTGAGGCAATGAAAATTTAATGAAAATGTGGAAAAGAAAATCTCAATGCCACCCATGGGATGTTCTATCAGATTACTAATTTTCAGATGGACTTAAACAACAATTTGAGGGCTCAGGGAATATTCACTGTTAGTGACTGGAGTTCAAGAACAGGGTCAGTGATGTATTTTGAGCAAGTGTGATTTTAGTAATGAACTGAATCATATCATACTGTGTTTTATAAATTCTGAGAAGTAATGGAAGTTTTGTAAAAAGGATTTGAGAAGTTGAACAAGCAGTTACGTTCCTTAGATACAGTGTGGTACTTTTGGTAAAACAGAAGATATACCATAATATGCATTGTGATATTCTTTACCTGTGAGTTGTGTGGCTGCATCCACTGCATAACAGGAGTTGACTACAGCCTACTAGCATGCTACTTTTGGTTGTACTGTAGTATGTTTATGTAACCCTATGAAACTGGGGGTTACTAAAAAGTGTTGTGTATATTGCACCTGCCATGTTGCACATAAAGGGATAAGATTTTGTTTACATGATGCAGGGAAACTGGGTTCAGAAATGAGCCCAAGTTGTTGGAGGCTGGCTGGGGAGGAATAAAGTGAGTAACCCATGGGACACTGTCTTCTTCTTCCAGGAAGGGAGGATTGCAAGCTCTTCTGCACTGCTGCCACCTAGCTGACCACATGATGTGGTGCAAGCAGTAGCAGCAGTTGGTGGGCAGGTACCTCCTGACAGTAATGTGAGCACACTTGCTTGCTCATGTCACTTGCTGTTCTTGCCAATGAGGTGCACAAGGGTTCAGGAGAACATAGATGGAGAAAATACTACCGGCTCAAGCAGAATGGTGCAGTGACCCCTACAGGCTCCACAACACCTGATAGGCTCCCTGTCTCCAGCCGGGCTACATTTTTCAGGGGCTTGGGGAACCCTGAGCAACCTACCACAGGAGATAAACTGTGGGAGACTAAAGTAAGGGTTACGTCCCAGAGATAGTGGGTGATGGGACTGGGGGGCACCAGTGATAGGGACTGGCTGGGATGAAGTGGAGCAAAACAATATAAAATAAGCTGGGAAGCCCTGGCTTCAGTATAAAAGTGAGTAGAGCAAATGTGCTGGAAAGTCCTGGCCAGGTCAGAGACAAAGGCGTGTCTGCCCTACAGGTCTCTGAGGCTCAGGGAAGGGCCTGAGTTTCTTTAGGAGTTGTAACCACAGCAAGGGAGTGTTGATGTGGTGGGACCATGATCAGTAACCCCGAGGCTAAGAAAGAGGGTCACCATGTTAGGTTGACCACTGAAACAGCAGAAACAAAGAATAATTTGTAATCAGCCACCAGCAACCAGAGAGTCTTTGTAGGGGAAAACATTGACAGACTCTTGACAGAACAAGGTCCACTTGTGGGTTTGGGTCTTGTATCAAGGGTTCCCTAGAGACTGCACCAAAGAGGTATAGGGAGATAGAAGATACTGTATGGGGAAAAGAGACTAGAACCTAAGGGTCTCCCACCCAATGGATTCTCCTAAATTCAAGTTTAATTGATAAGCCCAAAGGTATTAGTTCCATTATATCCAAGAAGAAAGGAGTTGGTGCCCTATGAGACAGTCGAACAATTTGAACAGGAGTCCATGAGATAGCCTCCACCAGCCTAATGTTGAAGTCACACATGTTCTTTCACAGTGATTAGTCCGACATTGGTTAAGGACACACGTGTGCAGAGCTCCATCAGTGAGTCTGTTTTTGTTGCCATGGAGTAGGGCAGCCTGGAAGTGGGTCACATGGTGCTAAACTGGGTTAGGGAACTGGCTGGGTGACAGAAGACAGAGGGTGGTGGTAAAATGAGGTCAATCTGAGGAAACGAGGGTGACCAGCAGGGTGCCTCAGGGATCAGTTCTGGGGCCTGTTCTGTAATGTCTTCATTAGTGACATTGCAGATGGGCTGTTAGGGAAGGTGTGCCTCTTGCAGATGACACTAAGACCTGCAATAGGGTGGACACTCCAGAAGGGGTGGAAAAAAATAAGGAGGAACCTAGGTAAACTGTCGGAATGGTCTGGAGTGGCAACTGAGATTCAATACAAAAAGTGCAAAATCATGCATTTAGGTGCAAGAACCCAGGAGTGGATTATATGATTGGGGGGATACTGACGGTCACCAAACAGGAAATGGATTTGGGGTAATCATATCTGATGACCAAAAGGCAGCCAAACAATCTGCCAAGACTGTAGTGAGAGCCAGTGGGATACTGGGGTGCATAGGGAGCGGTATCACAGCAGAAGGAAAGAGGTGGTGATACAAATGTACAGATAATTTGGTGAGGCCTCATTTGGAGTACTGTGTCCATTTCTGGAGGCCACATCTCCATAAGGACATAGAAAGGGTGGAGATAGTTCAAAGAAGGGCATCAATGATGGTGCAGGGTCTGCACCAAAAAGTCATATGAGGAAAGACTGGGAGACCTCAATATGTATGCCCCTGGAGAACTGGGGAGATATGACAGAAACCTACAAATATTTAAAGGGCATAAATAGGGGACCAGAGAGTAGCATCTTTCAGAGAAGAAAATGTTCAGAAATGAGGGGCATGACATGAGGTTGGAAGGGTAGACTAAGGGTAACATGAGGAAGTATTTCTTCATGGAAAGGGTGGTGGATGCATGGAATGGACTCCCAGTGGAGGTGGTGGGGACAAACACAATGGAGAACTCAAAATGCATGGGACAGGCATATGGTATCTCTAGCGATAGGAATGAGAAGATAAAGCCGAGATCAAGTTGTGTCTGAGGCGTTTGCAGTAGGTATGGAAAATGGGCACACTGGCTGGGTCTATCAGTCCTTATCTGCCATCAATTTCTAGGTTTCTGTGTTTGAGGTCCCATAAGCTTGTCTGGCTGAGCAGCTAGTCACTAAAGGTAGAATACAGGGAAAGGGATCGTATTTGGACTCAAATAAAATGTTCCTCTGTGAAAAGACAGTGGTAGGAACAGATTCCCAGTTGGGGTGGAGGGCAAGTATTTATGACACTAAAGAGTATGGAGCATGTACTGTATGTGGAGATCAAAGAACCCCTATTGTTTGACTGAACATCTCTGTGTGAACAAGTAGTTTGTTAGACTAAAGCTGTTTCTTTACTGAGGGTTGCATATTAGTTGTCTCATGGGCCCACCTAGATTTAGAAGAACCCTTGTGGACCCCCTCCTCCCAGGTGTAAGGCACCATGTTACACCACTGCTGGGGTCAGGTAAATTTGGTTAAACTAGTGTTACTAAGCAAAGGTAGATGGGTGGTGTCCAAATGCAGTTACAGTTTTAATGCAACAGGAGATCATCTGCTAATAAGCACAGCAGAAACAGGGACTTTCACACACAGTACTTGTTAAAACAAGCATTTGTCAATGCCGAATGTTGATTGTGTTGGTCTGTTGAGCTCTCTCACTGCCCCTGTGTCGCTTGCTCATTCTGTTTCTCCGTGCTGCAGGCTGCTTTTTTCACTGGGCTTCTGCCTCACGCTGGCACGCTTTTATGCCCACAAAGAAATCTGCAGTTGTCCCAACAGAGCTCTGTTGAGGTGGGTCACTCCCTCTCACACTCTCATTCTGTTTCTGCTGGCGCTGCAGGCTGCCCTTTGTACTGGGTTCCTGCCTCTGTTGGCAGCTTTTTCTGCCCACAAAGAAATCTGGCAGTCCTGACACAGGTCCATTGAGCTAGCTTACTCCCCGTCTCTCACTGGCTCGTTCCATTTCTGCCAGTCTGCAGGCTGGCCTTGAGTACTTGTCTCCTGCCTGCATTGCCTCCTTTTTCTGTCCACAAAGAAATCTGCAGCAGTCACGATATAGAGCTCGTTGAGCCTGGCCTCACTTCCCTCTTCTTACTCACTCATTGTGTTTCTCCCGGTGCTGCAGGCTGCCCTTTCGTACTGGGCTTCTGCCTGCATTGGCACCTTTACTGCCCACAAAGAAACCTGCAGCTGTATCAACAGAGCTCCATTGAGGTCGCTCACTCGGCCTGTCTCACTCACTCATTCTGTTTCTCCTGGTGCAGCAGGCTGCCATTTTGTAGTGGGCTCCTGCCTCTGTTGGTGCCTTTTCTGCCCACAAAGAAATTTGCAGCAGTCCCGACAGAGTTCCGTTGAGCTCGCTCTCCCCCTCTCATTCATTCATACTGGGCCCCTCTCGCATTGTTGCCTTTTTGCCCACAAAGAAATCCGAAGCAGTCCCAACAGAGCTCCATTGAGCTCACTCACTCCCCCTCCCTCACTCGCCGTTTGTGTCTCCCACTGCTGCAGGCTGCCCTTTGTACTGGGTTCCTGCCTGCGCTGGTGGCTTTTCTGCCCACAAAGACATCTGCTACAGTCCCAACACAGCTCCTTTGAGGTTGCTCTACCCCCTCTCTGACTTGCTCATTCCATTTCTGCCGGTGCTGCAGGCTGGCCTTTTGTAATGGCTCCTGCCTGCGTTGCCCTTTTCCTGCCCACAAAGAAATCTGCAGCAGTCACAATAGACCTCCATTGAGCTCATTCACCCCCTCTCACTCACTAATTCTGTTTCTCCTGGTGCTGCAGGCTGCCCTTCTGTACTGGGCTCCTGCCTGCGTTGTCACCATTTCCTGCCCATAAAGAAATCTGCAGCTGTTCTGACAGAGCTCCGTTGAGGTCACTCACTCTACCTGTCTCACTCGCTCATTCTGTTTCTCCAGGCGCTGCAGGCCGCCCTTGTACTGGGCTCCTGCTCTGTTAGCATCTTTTGCCCACAAAGAAATCTGCAGCAGTCCTGACAGAGCTCCGCTGGCCTCCACTCACTCACTCCCCTGTCTCACTCACTTGTTCTATTTCTGCCAGTGCTGCAGGCTGCCCTTCTGTACTGGGCTCCTGCCTGCATTGCCACCCTTTTCTGCCCACAAAGAAATCTGCAGCAGTCATGATAGACCTCCATTGAGGCCTCATTCACCTCTTTCACTCGCTCGTTCTGTTTCTCCCACCGCTGCAGGCTGCCCTTTTGTACTGGGTCCCTGTGTGCTTGCTGCCCTTTTCTGCCCACAAAGATATCCGCAGCAGTCCCAACAGAGTTTCGTTGAGCTTCACCTACTCCCTCCTTCACTGCCATTCTGAGTCTCCCGGCACTGCAGGCTGCCCTTTTGTACTGGGCTTCTGCCTGCATTGGTGCTTTCCTGCCCACAAGAAATCCTGCGGCAGTTCCACGAGAGCTCAGTTGAGCTCGGTCACCTCCGCCTCTCTTGTCGCCGATCCTAGTCAGTCCCAAACACTGATTTCGACAGCGATCATGGTATTTTGTGTCGAAGTGCGGAAACACATTTCGCCAGATGTGAAAATGACAGCTGTACTGTTCATAAGGAGGTGTGAACAAATGCCAGTGTTGAAAATCTGTGTGAAAATATTACTAATTTGTGAACTTACAATGGTGCATGGAAACTGCACAACACATGCTCGTAACACAGTCATTTTATGGAGTTTCATCACAAAATTTTCAACATAGGTATTTTAGGACCTCTGCTCATGAACATTGTCAATGTGATTTTCTTAATGTGTCCCGAACACTGATTTCCCACAGCAACAACACTATTGTGTTTCTGGAAGAGCGAAAACAAATTTGGCCAGGATGTGAAAATGTCAGCTGCACTTTTCACAAGGAGGTGTGGAAGAATGGCAATGTTGAAAATCTGGAGGAAAATTTTGCAAAGTTATGATGGTACAAGTGTGTGGAAACCGCGCAATGCACATTCGTAACACACTAATTTTATGGACTGTCATCACCAAATTTTCAACATAGGCATTTTAGGACCTCTGCTAATGAACAGAGTCACTGTCATTTTCATAATGTGTCCCGAACATGGATTTGCCACAGCGATCCAGACTATTCTGCGCTGAACTGCAAAAACACATTTCGCCAGGATGTAGAAAATGACAGCTGTACTGTTCATAAGGAGGTAGAAAATGGTAATATTGCAAATCTGGAGTGAAAATATTATTAATTTGTGAAGTTACGAGCGCATGCACACTGCGCACCGTATGCTCGTAACACAGTCACTTTATGGAGTATCGCCACAAATTTTAAACATAGGTATTTTAGGACCTCTGCTCATGAACAGTGTCACTGTCATTTTCTTAATCTGTCCCAAACACTGATTTCCCACAGCGCCACGCTGTTCTGCTCCAGAAGTGCAAAACACATTTTGGCCAGGATGTGGAAAATGACAGCTGTACTGTTCACAAGGAGGTCTGAAACAATGCTAATGTTGAAAATCTGGCCTGAAAATATTTCAGATTCATAAAGTTATGAGCGTGCATAGCAACTGTGCAATGCACGCTTGTAGTCAGTCATTTTTGATTTTTCCCTATCAAATTTGCAACATAGGCTTTTTGAGAACCCACCTATGAACACTGGCACTGTCATTTCATTAATCAGTCCCAAAAGGGATTCATGCAGTGTCCGCTAAATCTCCTTTCGGGCTGAATAACGCCATGACAGTGCCAGAATTCATGAGGAGGCATCCCTAAACCCCATGTTGAAAATTTGGTGCCAAAATTCCAAAAATGCCTGAGATATACATCAAAGTTGAAAAAACCTATTTATTCCATTTATACAACTTACTGGCATTTCTCAGTTCCCAGTCGACTTTGAAGAGTGCAGACGTGTTCCCGTCCACCGAAGATGGTCATGAGGTAAGTATGGGGTGAGGGTGTGTGGGGAGGTAGGGTGTACAGTGGATGGGCGCGGGTTGTGGGAGGGAGCAGGGAGACTGCCTAGGGACCGTTTCCTTTTTCCACAGGAAAAAAAAACATTGTGGGACCGTTTTGTTTTACAGGGCATGTGGCATGCTGGGGTATGCTCCCAGCATGCCAATGGAAGTCTTTTTGGGGGTCAGCTGTGCCAATGGGGATTGGACTGACCCTATCGGCACACAACAAAAGGGGTTACATTATGCTGATAGGGATTAGGCACCCCGTCGGCACACAACAAAATTAGGGAGGGGTTACATAATGTCGATGGGAGTGGGCTCCCCTGTTGGCAACATCAACCTTGGGGAACTGAAGGTGATGGGAATTAGGGGCCTGGCCGGCAAACAAACACGGTGGGGGGCACATGCTGCCGAGGGTGATCGGGCACCCCTTGGCAAGGGGCTTAATATTCTTTGTGAACACAGTGGCAAGTCACCGCCATGTTCACAAACAGTATCACTGTAACAAGGTTCTGCACAGCAATGACGGGTCGCTTCCTCATTGCAGTGAATGGCTTATGCTGCAATGACGAGGTGGCCCTTGATTGCAGCAGCTGAAACCTTACAAGGTTGTGGCACGGGCTGAACTAGTGTCAGCAGCAGCATGCCACTGCATTGGGGAAAGTGGGCCAAGCTTTTAAAGGCTGTGGGGCATTGACCACAACAGTGCCATACCTCCTCAACCTGCTTCTGAAAGCTGCTGCAATATGTTTCTTATGTATTCAACAATCAACATAAAAATGATCCTAATGTCAAGTTTTAATAAGATAAAAAGTTTTATTGAAACTGTTATTTTTTGCATTTTATTGCTGCTACATAAGGCTATTGAAAATTATCTTGATTGCCAGGAGCAGCTTTGGGCTCAATATGCATCATACAACACGCCTAGATGGCTAAAATAAATGAAATTACTCTGGATTAAGGCAATGTTTTAATTGAAGCACTGCTCACAGGATCTTGTGCACAGTATTAAAACAGTGTTTCTGGAGGGACTTTGCAGAAATAGGAGGCAGCCAGGTGAAAGGATTATGAGCTGTTCTCGAACATCCATGAATTGCTCACAAACAGGTCATGAACTGAGTCCATGAATGTGCATCAGAGTTCAGCAGGCATGTTCATTAACTGTCCAAGAACAACAAAAGGACCAATTGTGTTGATAAGTATTCTTAACATGAAGGTTTATAAAAGTCAGTGAAAGATCATGAAGTTCCTTCACTAAACTTTTATGATTACAATCCATCAATATTTTAGATGACCAAAAATCATGACTTGTGCAAGAACAACAAATGGGAAAACTGTGTTCATGAACATTATTTAACATAAAGTTCAGTGAAAGATCATGAAGTTCCTCCACTGAACATCTATGGATGCAGTCCATCAATATATTTTGGTGACCAGAAATGCATTGCTTTTTTATATTGGTTAATTCATCAGGCAACCTTGTCATAGCCCTATTCTCTAAAGATTTTTGCGCTTTGTACAAATCAGAGGCGAACATGTTCAACCCTTAATGGTTTTATCACATAACTTAAAAGGAAAAGCGACACCCTTATATAATTTAAATTTTATTTGTTTCCATGCCAAAAGACAAATCCTTTCCTGTAGCTGTTAGGGCTATATGTGTTATCTTTAGCTTTTTTCACTACTCGTGTAGCCCCTGTGACTGCCATGGGGTTTCCGTTTCATGATTGTTGAAATCTCATTGTCCATGAGAAATGCATTAGCATATGAGAACATGATGTCAGATCAACCATTTGTATCATGTATCTCTATGATGAAAGAACAAATACCCTGCAAAAACTCTATGGAAACATATAAACTGAGTGGAGTTTAAAGGGAAAAACCCTGCATTACAACTCAGATAGTTTGCAAAGCTTACTGAAGGTAAAAGTAGTATTTCATACCTTCTTGTAGCTTATTTCTTTGAAGACTAATTAGCAGACAGGCATACTGGGGACTTTAAAGGTTGATTATGCATCATGTTCTCATATGCTAATGCAGCTGTCAGGGCACACAGATTTCAACAACCACCAAATGGAGCCTCCCAGAACAGTTACACCTAGTATGAAGCATGGAAATATACTAACGCAGCTGCATGCTTCTCAACAGCTACATGAAAAGAGTTTTATTTATTTAGTTAGTTTTTGTTAACCGGTAGGTACAGTAGACAGATAGCTGCCTATTTTCAGGTACGACCTGGGAGATTACAACAGAGGGTATGTAGACAAAAGTAGATACAAGAAAACATCATGGAAACAAGTAGAAGTCAGACATAGTACACTTACACAAAATTTTCAGCAATGACAGTAGAGTTATCTGTTGGTATGGAAAAGAAAATAAAAGATATGTGGTGTAGTTTTCCTTTAAGCAATTTACCATAAACGTTGAATGTCGTTCATAAACTGATCAATTTCAATGAATGGCTTTTCTTACACTGCATTTTAGAATTAATAACTTACCTTATACTTGATGTTTTCTGTTTTTCTTCAGTCAAATGGAATCACTGCTCACCTTCCACTTATAAAGAGAATGACCCAGTTGCTATTTACATGAATAGAATTTGCAGCTCTTTAAAATGTGATGAATTTATATGTAAATTCTTTTGAGCAGTCAGATAGTTAATTACCCTGTGGAACATATATTTCCACTGCTAAACTGAAAATATTCTGATTTTGTGATGTTTTTAACTTTGCAGAGAAACTGTGTATTCCAATATGCAAACTAGTTATACAAATGGATTTTGTTGTCTTAGTACATTATGGTCCTTTTAAAGGTTGGTTCATGAACAGAGTTGAAGAACAGGTTGGTGAACATCGATGGACATCATGAACCATTCATGAATTTTCATCAAGGTTCATGAGTTAATGAATTTAATTTTGCCTAAAAGTGCAATAGTCACAGCTTTTTCTGCAAGCTAAGCCACCATGCAGGGACCAATGTATCTGAGCCTGTACTCCTTAGTAGGGCTCATCAAACCTGTTGATGTTCACATCTGCATGTTTAGTGAAATGTGGAAAAATTAACAATATTTGCATAATTTTCCTAAGTTACAGACTTGATTACAAAATAATACCAAGTCTACAAAATGTGGAAAAAGTTCTGCAAGTCTACAACTTATGAGAAAAAATTCCACAAGTCCACAACTTACAAGAAATAAATTCTACAAGTCAAAAAGATCCACATCGGGCTTCTGTTAGAGATGGTACAGGGAGCAGGACCACTCACACCCATCCTCTTTGATCTTGCCCTAGCATGAAAGATTGTTGGCACCTACGCCTTCAGGAAATAGAAAAGGTTTGGAGACTCTGGGTCCCAGAAGATTCCTGATACACCCTGTGAGGTGCAATACCCCAGCCTTAAAGCTAAAAATACTTTTGATATTATCAGTGGCTTGTAAGCAAACAATTATAAGACAATCACGGACTGGCCAATCACGGACTGGCCAAACCTCATCAATGCATTATACATCATGGAACAAATCACCTATAGAAAGAATCAACACTCCGTTCTTCCAAGATAAAAGGATACATTAGAGGCTGTATAGAGCAGTGTGTTAAGGCTCTAAGCTTCAGATCTGAGACCTGGATTTGAATCCCTCATCTGCCTAGGTGCATACTGTGTGATCCTGCATGAAGTCATTTAACTTACTTGTGCTTCCAGGTCACATCTGGAAACAAGCTTCAGCTTAGTGTGCTACTCCTGGTTAAACAATGTTCCCTTCCCTTTCCTTCCTTCCTTCCAGATCCACTATCATAGTCCAAAGGGAGGACTTTGTTCCCTGAGAAGCTGAAGATTTACTGTTTTTTTCTGTAATTTATGGGCAATAACTGCAAAGGGGTGTGGGCTAACACCTCCTCAGGACAGTTGAATGTACTTATCCTCAGACTGTTCCCCACCATACACACATGAGGGTCATCTATTATGTTACCTACTTCAATACCTGTACATAGTTTGATTCAAGGTAGGAATGTAAACCTCAAGTTACAGCACTGAGGGCACTCAGTTTCCTAATCAGGGGATAACTTCTTATATTGGGTTACAGTGTGACCCACCTTAGAGAGAGGGGTCACTTCAGCCTGTTTAGAGATCAAATAGTCCAACCCCACACCATACCTATCCTAAGGGTTGTAGGATGTACCAAACACTGACTGTGTTTTTATGTGATTGTCACCTGTGTAGCTATGTTAGTATGTGCATTGTCTTGATGTCCTGTCTGTTGTTAGTACTAAGAAAGTTAATAAACTTTAATTAAAAAAGATCCACAAGTACGAATGTGATACGCTTTTCAAAATAATCCACATTTTTGGGAAATTCAAAAACAGAATTCTGCAAATGTTCCCTGTGGATTTTTGATTTCATCCACAACTATATCTTATTTCTGACCAAACATGGTCAACTGCTATGACTATTACTAAGGAGCAAATGTTCCAACATATTGGCTTCAGCCATTCTCTTAGCACTAAGGGAAATCTGCAATGTTTGCAACTGCCGTGGGTGAAGCCCTGCAAACATCTTGCAACCACTGTAGAAAAAGGCAGCTTACTGGATACTGAATGGACTTTTAAATAGTGGAGGTGAACAGCAATCACTGCATATCCACTGCACTACTTTGTCCATTGGTACTGGTGGAGCATGGCACTGTCTGCCATGTCCAAGATGGCCACTGGAGTTTTCTGCGCATGAGCAACAACATGCATTCACAGTGAACTGTGGTGGCACAGCAGCACAATCTGCCATATCCAAGATGGCTGCTGGAGCCCAGTGTACATACACAAGTCATCGCACATGTGTAGAGGACTCTGCAGCCATTTTGGACACAGCGGACTGTGTTGTGTTCCACTATACCTGACTGCAGCCATATTGGCTCTTGCTAGAGTTTGTTGTAGTTGCTACCGCTCTGTGTCTGCAACTATCTTGATAAAACCTAATTTTTACTTCATGAGATCAAGCAATCAAAATCTTTATTTTGCCAGGTGGAACATCATTGAGACAAGCTCATTTACAAGATGGACCTGGGGCAAAACAATTGCCAACAGGGTTAAGACATAACAGGTTTAGTGAACTTACATAACAATTACATAGTAATAATAACATAATAACATATAACTATCACATGTGACAAGATACTTGCACCAGAACATAGCAATAGGTTCAACAGGAGGTAGTGTCATTTAAATACAATTGCATGGATGCAGATATATGGATGTAAGGTAATGATCTAAAGTTTATACAGTAAACATCATTGGAGGAGTCATAGTCAGCAGGAGTGGTGGTTACTCTAGCATCAAAGTGCAAGAAGATTGAGATGTAAGAGTCCTTTGATAAGTACTGTAGGCATGTCCTGGCAAGTGGGAGGTAAGGGAGGGGATATAGGGAGGGAAGGTCAGCCAAGACAGGAGAGGGCTGGACATGATGGCCTAGGGAGGAAGGACTATTCAAAGGGAGAACATGACAGATATCACAGGCAATGGTTGGGGTTCCCACAATGGTTGGGGATCCTACAAGTGATGCATACTGTACTACCAGGTTTACTGAAGCACCTCATTTTATGTGCTAGTAATGTTAGGCACCTGCAGTAAGAAATCTGTGTTATATGCATATTTGTACATCCAAATGTATGAATGATAGGTAACCCATGAGTGGGTGCATGAGGGAAGGCACCGTCCATTACAGTGACACCTTCCTCATGCAATCCCACTCATGGCGACCGACAGGTAGGGTGACGGATGAGGGTGGGCGAACTAGGCGACAGGATGCCTATACATACATGTGTGGGGGGTGGGAGCAAGCATGGCGAGTGGGCTGGGAGGGGTGGAGAGGCTGTAGGGGGTGGTACTGTGGTCATAGGTTGAGCTGTGGTGTGGCGTTGGGGATTGGGCAATGGCTGGGGTCGCTGAGGTATTGGGCCTGGTCCAGGTGCTGGTGCAGTTTTTATTGCACCCGGCCTGAACTTTTTATTTTTACTACTTTCACCTCCCAACATGCACCCCCTGAAGCTGAGAATCTTTAAGTAGGGGGAGTGCAGGGTGAAGCCCCCCTTCGGAGGGGGTGGGTGGTACAGCCCCCCACAGAAAGTAGTGGGACATGTCCTATGCCCATTGAAGGTAAGCAATATAGCTGTCAGAGTGCCGAAATGTGTTCGCACTCTGATCGAGTGATAACGGCAATCACCTTTGAGGCGCTCATTGTTATTACATAGACACATGTAAGGGTGCTTCTGTAAATATCCACTTTTACAAATAGGAGATTATTTGCTTCAGTAATTTCAGAGTTAATAATCCCACTTCCTGAATTCAGGACAGTGTACGGTACTCAAACAATGGTACAACATCAGTTTTATACTGTGGCTTGAGACAACCACACTAATGTTAGAACATATTATATGTGTTCTTACCAGGGATGGGAGAACTGTTTGTAGATTAGATTGAAAAAGAAATGCAAATCTGTCCCCCCAAAAAACAAAGAAATCTTGAAATGGTTCTTGTTTCAGAACCTTTCCTCATTGCCCCATTACTATCTGGAATGATGATGTGCTTTGTACTACATTTGCAGTGAAGAGGCTTTACCTCCTTATATGTGCACGAGGTTTGAGTGTGGCACTTTTGGGTGGAAATGCAATGGTGTGTTCTAATACACGTGTCTTGCACCACCCTCCTGCCAACTGTGACTCACTTGCAGCTGACGTCTCTAACATCAGTAGTACTATGTGTGACACTTGGACAGCTGATTCTGATTGCTCTATGATTTTGTAATATAAAATGTGTTATTGAGTGTCTCTCATGAGACATCCTGTGCTCCTGGGATGACCCCCCAGGTTTCAGTTCAAAGGATAGGATATGTTAAATAGCAGATCTCTGTGATGTGATTAACTTCCAAGAACTCGCATTGTATAGCCTTGTTTAGGATCTGTGTTGCTTGAAGCCAGGAACTAAAATATCCATTTTATGATGTCCGAGGAAGGGCAGTTAATTTCAACTGGTGCTGAAAACTATGTTGCAGCTAGGTGAGAAAACTACAGAGTTGCAAAAGTTCTGTGATGCCTTTAAAAAAAACAGGAAAACACACTAGATCAAAGGAAATACTCAAGATCAAAGGGTCATATGGGGAAACGAGTTTTGCTGATGTCACTTTTTAATATACCCTGAGTGATGGGACATCCTGTGTGAATTAATTTTTATATTTTACAGGAGGAGCTAGGTGACATCATGGAAGGGCAGGTTTAGAGACAGTTTAACTGTATTCTGTATTTCCACTTAGAGACATTCCTGTTTGGACTCTCTTGAAACATCAGCTAACTAAAGCACTGTAAGAAGGTATACATTAGATAGAAAAGTCTAAGTGTATTGTGGTAGGAGTTTATGTTTGTATTTTACCTTGTTCTTTTAAGTGATTGTATGTTTTGTGATATCTGAACATACGAATATATGAAATTTGCCAGCAGATAAAGGCCTAGAGATCTATCAAGTCTGCTTGAATGTGCAGCTAGCACCCTTATTCTGCAACTGCCCCTCCTTCCACCCTTCCCTTCATTGACCCTCCCTCTTGTCCTGTCCCATCCCTTTGAAGCAGTCCACTGTTCTACTGGATACCACTTCTGCAGGTAATGCATTCCACCCAGCCACCACCCTCTTTGCAAAAAGTGTCTCCTCATCTCCTCCTGAACCTTCCTCCCTCCAGTCTCATAGCATGGCCCCTGGTGTCAGACCCCACCCTTACTTTGAACAGCCCCTCTGTACCTGTCTTGCTTATTCCTTTCTTGTACTTACAGGTTTCAATCATGTATCCTGTCCTCCTCTCCTCCAGCGAGTACATGTTCAGTTCCCTCAGCCTCCTCTCGTATGATAAGTCCCCATCCCTTGATCATCTTTGTCACCCTGCGCTGCACCCTCCAGTAACTTAAATGTCCCTCTTCAGATACGGGCACCAGTACTGCATGCAGTACTCCAGGTGCGGTCTAACTAATGACCTATACAGTGGCAGAATCACCTCCTCCCTCCTCAAGGATATACCCCTTGCAATACAACCCAGCATTTTGTTGGCCTTTGCAGCTGCCTTCCTACATTGTGCCGAGTTGTTCATTGACCCTGTAATGAGCACACCCAGATCCTTCTCCTCCTCTGTCTGGGCTAGCTGCACTCCCCCAGCTGGTAAATCCTCTTTGGGTTCTTCATCCCAAAATGCAGCACCTTGCACTTTTTGGCATTAAACTCCAGTTGCAGGTGTCTGACCAGGTTTCAAGCTTTGCCAGATCATCCTGCAACCCCTACCATCCCCTAGGTCATCCACCACCACTCCTACCTTGGTATCATCAGTAAACAGACTGATTTTGCGCTTGATGTCTAATGATATGTCTGCAATGAATATCCCAAATAACACTGGTCCCAACACAGAGCCCTATGGAACACCGCTTGTCACTACCCTTGGGTGTGAGGCTCCCCATCTACCACCACCCTCTGTTGTCTTCCTGAAGCCAGTTCCCTACCCATCTCACCAGCTTTGCACCTGCCCCTGTGCCTTCTAACTTACTTCCCAGCCTTCCATGCGGCACCAAGTCGAATGCCTTACTGAAGTCAGATACAGGACATCCACTGCATGGCCCCTGTCCAGTTGCCTAGTTACCCAGTCATAGAACTCCACCAGGTTGGTTTTGGCAGGATCTGCCACATATGAAGCCATGCTGTCTTCTGTCCTGTAGTCCTTTGTCCTCTAGGAGGGCCACCAGCCTCTCCTTCAGGATAGTCTCCATTAGCTTACCCATGATGGATGTGAGGTTCACTGGTCTGTAGTTTCCGGTTCATCCTTGGGGCCACTCTTGTGGAGAGGCACCACTTGAGCCATCCTTCAGTCCTGAGGTACACACCCCAATGTAGTGAGGCATTAAATAGGTCTGTCAAAGGTCCTGCAAGGACCTCTACCATCTCCTTCAGTACCTTGGGGTGGATGCCATCTGGGCCTGGTGCCTTGTCCACCCTCAGTGCCTTCAAACCCTCCCAAACTCTGCCCTCCATGATTTCCCCATCTGTCACCCTCCCCGTTTCTGCCATCCCCTTGGGTGTCACCCCTCTTCTCCCTAGTAAATACCGAGCTGTGGTTATATTTCACATATTTTATTCATTTTAAGTAAAACCTCTTATTTTAAAGAGACTGCCTGTATCTTCCAAGTCCTTCCTTTTGCCTGTGATGTATGGATGGTTAAGATTTTGACAACTGTTCATAAGCTTAATGGTATACCAAACTGGGAAAAGGTAAGACTTATCTAAGGTCTTTCATAGAGTTTTAAGGGTTCATTTTGTATACCTGGTTAGGTACCCATAGGCGAAAAGATATCTGGCATTCCCCAAGAGCAGAATTATCTGAGCCTGTACAGTTGGGTACACTAGCAAGAGGTTCACAGTTTGAATCCCTCCAGAACTTGAGACCAAAGGTGATTCGGACCCACAAAATAGACAGGAGGGTTACCCTGTTCTGTTACCCTGTTCACAATACTGCACTTGGAGGTCGGCACTGTGGGAGCAGAGGGCCTGACCTGCTGAGTGGGATTGTGACACTATGCACTAATCTGTGGAAGAATATAATACACTGCCTACACATATTCATACTTTCCAAAGACTCTTTCTACTTAGATCATAACATATTGTAAATCAGGACTGGGCAAATGTCAAGATCCAGTGCTTAGGTGAATATCAGCTGTTAAATTCTGTTTGTCAATCCTGCCTCACCCTCACCAATATCCTCCCATCCAGTCATTGTCTTCTGCAGCCTACCACCCACATGGCAAGTCTCTGACATTTATTAATTTTATAAGTTGTGCAAAGGAGAACTCCAGCATGACCCACCAATGACACTGGCCACAGAAAATGGCTTGAATATGTCACATTTATTGACAAAGAATGTGTGTAAGACCTCTTACCAAAATAGAGGAGGGACCAGTGAGGAACCTTACTAAGAAAATGAACATTTAAGTAGCAATTCATGGCAGCTGTTAAAATAATAGCAGGCCTATTTTTGATTCAACAATGAAGCAACAAGGCTCCATTTCCAAATCATGGTACAGTAAGCTAAAACTGCCTTTGGTAAAGTAGTTTATTTTAACTGAGGATCCAAAGAAATGATTTCTCTGACTCTACACTGCCTCCTCCTGGCCAATCGTGATAGGCATCTGAAAGGAAATCTTTCACAACTGGTCTTTAGCCAGTGGGAATGAGTCAGTGCCATGTAGAAAAGAATATGTTTATTCTTAAAACAACTACTAGTATCTTCTGACCATTTCCAAAAATAACCCTTTGTTATGTTTATAATGCTTGAAATTATATTTTGACAGTAGCAACATTGGAACTGTTAATCATAGAAATTATTTTAAGGAAAGCCTGGAGTCTGATCATCATATATAGAAACTAATGATATAGTTGTCCTGTGTCACTACATGGCTATAGTGTATAGTAGAGCATCATTCTATACAGAAATCCATCCTTTTCAAAATGCTGTTCTACCACAGTTCAAAGGTCATGGGATGTGATTGTACCCTTCTGTGGTAGAACAGCATTTAGAACCTCTGGAGACTGCAAAAGTCAGTTTCATTGTGAAAGAAAAAAACACAATGCACACATTTCACATAATGCTATACACTATAAAATACAGGATGAGCAACTTTATGCATAATCCGTGTGCTCTGCCACTTGAGGTTCTGATTCCCATGGACCTCTTCAGCTTTGCTCTCGAGATCGAAATGAATCAGAATCCTCTGTGGCAGAACACACTAGTTGTGCATAGTTGCACATCCAGTATTCTGTACATCCACATTGATAGAAAATGTTGTTAAAATTATATTACTTTAAACATTTAGTGAACCATTTATGTTTTATATATAAGGCTGTAAGGAAAAGAGGTTGGCCTATAGAAAATTGAGGAAGACCAAGAGAAAGATGGATAGAGGAAAATTACCTAAGGTTTGCTAGTGAGGCAAGTAAGGAAGTCCAGCAAGCAAAGGCACAGAAGGAGCTGCAGATAGCTGAAGGAATTAAAAAGGAGGAGAAGGCTTTCTTTCACTATATAAGTGAGAAAAGGGACAAGAAGGAAGGAGTTGTTAGGCTTAAAGGGGAACTGTCATCTACAGGATTTCTTAATGCCTGAAAGCTCCATAAAGACATAATTTCAGTGAGCCATTGTGTTTATCTGTGAGTATTTGCAATCCAGAATTATTCATATATAAATCAACCTGTAATTAAGGGCTGGTGGCAGCCATATGTTTTGGGCTATGGACAGGAAATTATGTCACCAAGGGTCTTGGGTCTCTTTGACAGTATTTAATCCAACAGGTTAACTAGGAATTCGACTGTTTTATTAAGTGTGTTTTAAGGTGTTATTACAACACTTTCTACATCTAAAATAATTGTTTTGTATATGCATTGATATTAGTGAGTTATCACCTTTACATTTCAATTTGCTAGTAAAATAATCCATATTCAGGGTTTTTTAACCTCTAGGCTATACTGCCAGCTGAACATGTCAATACAGATTTCTGGGGCTGCCACAGTACCAACTTCTGTCTTTTCCATTTAATCTCTTACAGACTTTTCTCTTACAATTTTGGGTGTGAACTCAGGTCTGTCTACAATATGCAAATGTGGCTACATACCTACTTGCCTGCATCATGGCTCCTGTGCTCCCCACAGCACACCAGAGAACAAACTGTTGCTCAGTGTGCCTTTCCTGGACAAGGACAGTAAAAACAATCTAAGCATGTGTTATGATTCTGAAAATATTATGCCCGTTCTATCCAGATTTGACTTGAAAAGAAAAAAACCAGGACACAATTACTTGTTAATTAATTGCAAAATACATAGATGGACAACATTATAAAACATTCATAATCAAAATGCATTATTAAAGAGTATTTTACTTCTTTTGATGAAGTTAAAAGTATAACAGTTTCTTACTGAAATACTTTGGATGGAATGGGATTTTGTAATTACAGCACTGTCTACATTTATAATAAATGTTTTGTATATGCATTGAAACTAGTGAGTTACCACCTTTATATTTCAAACTGTTGGTAAAAATAATCCAATAGAATTCTGGCATTGTTATGATAGAAAATCCTTCCATTCTGTCCAAAGTATTTCAGTAAGAAATTGTTATACTTTTAACTTCATCAAAAGAAGTAAAATACTCTTTAATTAATGGTGATCAATTTTACATTCAGATAAAGACACTTTTATTTCCAGTTACAACCTCCTGGTTGACATTTTAGTTACAACCAAGAGGTTGTAATCAGCACCTGTCAATCAAGCATCAGCACAGAAAGCTAACTGGTGCATAGTTTCACTGTAGGCGAGATGAACATCTTGCCCAACATGGCACCCGTTACCAAGCACTGGTACTCAAGCTTTGCCATGCACTGTTAAGACAAGTAAGATTTTAAATAGTTTTAAATATCTATCTAGCTGATCCTGCCTTGAATATGAAAATAATCAGTCTAGTCGATCCTGCCACTCATACCCTTCGAGTGTGTCTTCCACTATGCAGCTATGCTGATGGATCGCATCTTTCCAGAATAGCGTTAGCATTGTAATGTAAAAAACACAAATGAAAAGAAAAAACGGAGAGAAAGGCAGTGTGCATGTGTGTGTGTGTGTGTGTGTGTGTGTGTGCTGCATTAACTGAACTGTGCTAAAGGAAAAAATGATCACCATTAATTACATAAAATACTATGTGTGTGTGGTGTATGTGTGTAAAACAGAATTTTACACACACATTTGGTGTGGGATGCTTTTATAAACCCTTTGGCTTTGCCCTCAGGGTTTATGTAGTATCCCACATCTTGGGTAGTGTCAAATTCTGGTTACACACCCACCCATATATTATTCTACATTATAATAATGCATTTCAGGTTATGCATGTTTTAACAATGTTGTCCATCTATGTGTTTTGCAATTAATAAACAAGTAATTGTGTCCTATTGTTTTTTTTTTCAAGTCAAATCTGGATAGAAAGAGTATAATATTTTCAGAATCTTAACACATGCTCAAAACCCATTCTGTTGGGTGAACAAAGCTTGTTCAGTGCTCTTCGCTTTACCTTCTAGGCTGTACTGCCAGCTGATAATCAAAAGCTATACATTTCACTAACTGGCCCCATGATGCCAGGCCAGTAGGTATGTAGCCATATTTGTATCTTGTAGACCTGAGTTCACACCTGCAGTTGTAAGAAAAGGCTGCAAGAGTGGGAACAGAAAAAAAAACAGAAGTTGGTGCTGTGGCAGTCTCAGAAATCTGTACTGACATGAACACAGACAGGGTTTAGAAATCTGATATGGGGCCCCAATACCTGTTGGCACTGCTGAGCCAGCCTTGAGATGTGTAGTTTTTAATGACCAGCTGGTAATATAGCTTAGAGATTAAAGTAATCCTGAAGATGGATTATTTTTAATAACAGTTTGAAATGTAAAGGTGATAACTCACTAGTTTCAATGCACATACAAAACAACACCTTAAAACACACTTAATAAAACAAGCAATCTCCTATTTAATCTGTTGGATTACATACAGTCAAGGAGGACCAAGTCCTCAGTGACATAATTTCCTGTCAGGAGCCAAAACATATAGCTGCCACCTACCCTTAATTACAGGTTGATTTACATATGAATAACTCTGGACTGCAAAGACTCACTGATAAACACAATGCTCATTCAGATGGGCTTTTTATGGGCTTTCAGACATTGAGAAATCCTGCAGATGACAGTTCCCATTTAAGAAAGGAGTGGAGTGGGTGGAGGATAATGGGGAAAAGCAGAGATGCTAAATGAATACTTCTATTCTGTCTTCACCAGGGAGAAGGATGGGCCAATGCCTTCAGGAGTGAAAAGAGGAGCAGGGGAGGGAACACAGATGTAGTGAAAGGGAGGATAGAGTGAGGGAGGGCTGCTGGCATTGAAGGTGGACAAATCACCAGGCCTGAACAGATGACATTCAAGGGTACTAAAGGAACTGGCTGAGGGCTGACAGGGCCTCTGGCAGACCTGTTTCTGTTTAATAGTTCACTAGAGTCAGGCATGGTACCACAGGACTGGAGAACAGCACATGTAGTGCACCTCCACAAAGCAGCCCCAAGGATGACCCAGGGAATCACAGACCAGTCAGTCTGACCTCCATTGTGGGCAAGCTGATGGAGACCATACTAAAGGAAAGGTTGGTGGAATATCTAGAGGAGCATGGTCTCCAGGACGAGAGGCAGCATGGGTTCATGGGGGATCGTGTCAAACAAATCTGATTGGCGTCTTTGACTGTGTCATTAATACAGTAGACAGGGGCCAAGCGGTGAACATCCTCTGTCTTGATTTCAACAAGGCCTTTGACTCTGTGCTAGACAAAGGTTGATCAGGAAGTTAGTGGATCTTAAGGTTGAGGAAGAATTGCCAGATGAGTGGAAAACTGGCTGAGGGACAGAACCCATAGGGTGGTTGTGGGGAGAGTTATCTGGCACCAGAGAGGTAACCAGTGGGGTCTGACAGGGCTCAGTGCTGGGGCGGTGTTGTTCAATGTCTTCATCAATGACATTGGGGATGGCACTAAGGGCAAAATGTGCCTATTCACAGATGACACCAAGCTCTGTGGGAGAGTAGACACAGCTGAAGGGATACAGGACCTATCGGAAGATCTGGAAAAGCTGGGGAGGTGGTCCAGGATCTGGCAGCTTTGTTTCAATGCCAAGAAATGCAAAGTTATATATATTGGAGCTAAGAATCCCAGGACAGAGTACTACCTGGGTGGAGTCCAGTATCTGCATCAGAGAAAGAAGGACCTGGGAGTGATGATCACTAGAGACCTGAAGCACTCCATGCACTGCAAGAAAGCAGCAGCAAAGGCAAACAAGATGCTGGGATGCATATCTAGGGTATCAGTGGTAGGAGAGAGGAGGTTATATTGCCCTTGTACAGGTCACTGTTAAGGCCGCATCTAGAGTATGGAGTTCAGTACTTGTGTCCACACCTCAAAAGGACATTAACCTGCTGGAGAAGGTCCAGAGGAGGGCTACAAGATGACAGCCAGTCAGCAGGTAAGGCATATGAGGAGAGGTTGAGGCACTGAACATGTACTCCTGGAAGACATGAGAGAGAGAGAGGAGAGAGAGAGAGAGGGACATGATTGGGACCTTCAAGTACCTTAAAGGATAAATAAGGTTGATAAGGAGAGTCTCTTAAGCTGAGTGTCAACCATAACATGAGGGTGGGAGATTTAGGAGGGAAGTCAGGAAGCACTTCTTCACAGAGAGGGTAGTGGATACTTGGAATGCACTGCCAGAAGAGGTCATCTTGTTGAAGACAGTGGGCAACTTTAAGAGGGCCAGGATAGAAATGGGAAAGGTAAGAATCATGGGGAGGGAAGATGGGAGGAGTGGGGAGGGAGGCTGGGACATTAGCTCAAGCTGTTGACCCTGCAGTGCGAGCAGACTTGATAGACCAGATGGCCTTCTTCTGCTGGCTTCTTCGCATGTTTGTATGTTTATATATATAATCAGTATATAGTCGCTGTAGCAATGTCTTATTGATAAATCAAGTAAGCTGACTTCAAACATTCAATTTAAAAAAAAACAAGTTATGTTTCTAGCCATAATGGGTCCAAGGTTATGCTATTTAAAATAAAGCGTATCTTTTGAAACATCTAACTTTGGAACTTTTGAGGCTAGAAACTTAATTTTTAATGAAAGCCTGAGTCCAGCCATTACAAATTAAGTCTGTCGATACTATTTTTATCGTTGATACTATTCTATACTGTTTGGACCTGTTTTTCTGTATTTTATCAATACCTGTTTCTTAGTTGAGGCACAGCCAAAAAGCAGCAAATACATAATGTCAATATTATTTTATATATCCGTATATAGGGAAGCAGTATAAGCGCAGTGGTTTAAGGCTCTGAGCTGCAAATCTGGTGACATCCAGCAGACCAGTCAGGGTTTGAATCCCACAGCTTTCACTTACATATTGTGACCCTGAGCAAGTCACTTAACTTCCTTGTCTCCCAGGTCGCACCTGTAAAAAAGCTTTCAGCTTAGTGTGCTATTCCTGGTTAAAAAAAAAAAAAAAATATATACAATTAAATGATGGTTTAAAAATTGTTTTCAGCTTTTTGAATTGTGGTATTACATCATATTATTTAGTTAGTAACTGTGTCATATTCAACTAGCTTTCAGTCACCTCATGACCTTAATCATGTTGCAAATATTTCAGTATCCCCACCGCAGTACACAATTCTTCTTTGCTTTTACAGGCTTTGCCTATGAAAGCACTTTAGAATAAAATAAACTGCAGCATTTCATCAGAGTTATTTTTTGTTTACGTGAGTGAGATTTAGTAAAGAAGCCTGGTCGCTCCTTAATAAATCAAAAACAGACCCACTGTTTTTTCTTGTCCAACATGAAATAGTATCCTATGAAAGCTAATATCACAAACATTTCATTTTAACATAAACATCTGATGATCATGGGCATGTCCCAACTTAGGCGGCATTTGTTTACCAGGCCACCAGACTTGTCTAACCCTGCTTTAGGTCAGTGCATACAAGAACATATTTTAATAGCATGCTAAACAGAACTGTACTGTGCATAGCCTGAAACTTTCACCAAAAGACATACAGTTGGAGACATGGAATTTCAAAACATGTGAAGGAGGTGCAGTTCCCCATTTTGGACACAGGCTGCAGCCCATGTCATGTCAAATGTTCCAAAACGTTTGCAGACAGAGCTTTCAAATATTTTTGATGCTTTTGCAACACTTGCTGCATCTTACAGGCATAAAATTACACATAATTATTTTGATGCATGCATCACTGATGTTGACAGCTTCCTGCACTTGTGGCAAAATGTTAGACCTCCTTTATGTGGTATAACATGTACTGTGACAGTTATGTCACAAGTAGCACAGTAGCACCACAGAGACGATGTCACTCTTTTGAAATCCAGTGCACATTTTCTGGAAATTGAAGAAGGTAGAAAGGTAACCCACATTTCAGGATTTTCTGATTTGCTGCAAAATATTTACAGTTGAAAGAGTTGAACTCATTTACACAACGTACCCCATAAATTTGAATTTCTGAACATTTATTTATTTTTCTAATGAAGACAATTTGCACAAAAATAGACTCTTTCCCTTAATATGTTACTGGTTCCAGCTGCTCTTCCTACCCTGAAGTCACATGATTCTGCTTGTCCCATCAGAATCATCCTGTAATAATAGCGTTTGGTGTCATAGCAGAGGGCTATGACTTCAACTCAGGAAAACAGGAGGGACAGATTGAATTTAAATGTCAAAAGCCTGAATTCCTTCATGCTGTATGACTTTAATAAAAAGAATGGAATGTCCTGAAATTTAATATTTTTAATATTCTAAAATCTGAGTTCTGTTAATGTCAGCTGACAGTATTTTGCCAACAACTGAAAAGTTACAATAATAGTTATGAGATGAAAACATGAAAATAACATGGGTGCATCTATGATTCATATTATGATCATATCAGAAAGGATAAAACAAAAAGTGGAAACATTTCCACATGCAGCAAAGTTTTGTAGAGAGGGTACCCTTGCTTAGCTACAAGGTTTTTCCACATGCAAGCAATTTTCAAAAGGCTACTTTTCCACATTTGTTGACATTTTTTTTTGCAGATACACAAAAATGCTGTGCCTAGTATTACCAGGTATAGCATTTTTGCACATATAAAAAATGAAACTGATAGCCATGTACAAACAGTGGCTGATAATAGTACTTTAGCTGATGCAAGGATATTACCCTGTACCAGTGAATTGTTCACAATGACATAATCCCTGGGTACGTGCTAGATCCTTTGAAAACTGAGCTGAGACCTTTAAAATGCTTACCTTTACAGATATTATTTATGTGTATATTTTAGCTTCTATGTAACTATTACTGCTGCACTATTTTAACCTGATAACTGCTGATATCCTCTCTGGGACCCCATGAAAGCGAGATGCTGTGTCTCTTGGCGCTGCCCAGGTTACAGTAATTTAAAATCGGTAACTATAAATACGATCAGGCAGCAGGACCTTCTTTGCTTTTCAAATGTTTCCATCAAGAAGCTTCAGTTATGATTCATCTTGTCAAAAAGATGCCAAACAAAATTTGGACCAAAGGTTTTACTTTGTCTGCTTCTTGTGAGAGGCTGCAGTGTAAATTATGCCTATAGTAACAGACTTTTACTTGTGTCATACATGTTTGCTGACTCTGCTTAGCTGTAATTTATCATTTTATTGCCATATTTTAAATTTTATGTATTTCACTGAATGCTGAAATTATTCTCAAAACATTTGCACATGGCAGGATCTTGAAAATGTACTTTATCTAATTATCATTTCCTGTTTAACTATAAAACAAACATGAAACTTGAAAACATACCTGTCAACCTCTCAGCATTAAAATTCATATCACTAGCCTTAAAATTCAGAGCAAATGGCCAGAATGCATATCGCTTTGTTGTTTAAAAGAATAACATGTCTACAAGTAGTGGGCCCCATATATTTAGTGTTCAGGAATGTTTCCATCAAGGTAGTTCAATGATTTAATAGTCTGTTTGTCCAGAATTAGCTCTAACATTGTGAGGAACATCAGTAAACCTTTGCAGAGCAAGGGAAGTTTGAGTGTAAAAATCATAGCACTCTCGAAATTCATAGCGATTGAGAGGAGTGCTTGAAAATACAGTAAGTGGGTTACAATTATATCAAAACATGCCTGTTAGCATCTGTGATATATTATTTTCCTTACATGCTTCACATTTAAAGAAATGTCAAAAATATTCACCTTGACCATTCCTTTTTATTTACTGTTTTATAGGGAGTTTGGGAAGTCTGTAGGGGCTGCTTGAAGCTTCAAGCAAGAGAGAGCTCCCTGTTGCAATCAAAACATTAAGAGCTGGGTGTTCAGATAAGCAGAAACACATCTTCTTGTCAGAAGGAAGCATCCTGGGACAGTTCGATCACCCCAATATCATCCGCTTAGAGAGTCATAACACGAGGTAAAGATTCCAGGTTTTCTTTTGATTTTCATTCCTTCTTTATCCCAGGCATAGGAGTCCCCTTTTCAAGCCACTCCAGTGTCTTCCTAACCCCAGAATTACTGGGCCCAGTGCCTCCCATTAGAAACTACTAGCCCAGTGCCTGCCATGTGACACTACTGGCCCAGTGCCTCCAAGCGACATCACAGGTCCAGTGCCTGGCATGACACAATACTGACCTACAGCCTCCAATGTGACACTACTGACCTAATGTCTCCCAGATGACACTACTGGCCCAGTGCCTGGCATGAGAAACTACTTGCCCAGTGTCTGCCATGTGACATTACTGGCCCAGTGCCTTCTAGGTAACAATAATCGCTCAGTGCCTGGCATGAGAAAATACAAGCCCACTACCTCCCATACAACACTACTGGCACAGTGCCTGGCATAAAACTACCTGCCTAGTGCCTACCATGTCACACTATTGCCCCACTACCTCCAGTATTATACTACTGGGCTCAGTGCCTTCCATATGACATTACAGGCCCAGTGACTGGCATGAGATTCTTCTGTTCCAGTGCCACTGTGCGACACTACTGGCCCAGTGCCTCCCATGTGACACTGCTGACCCAGTGTCTGGCATGAGACACTACTTGCCCTGTGTCTTCAATGAGACACAACTGGCCCAGTGCCTTGCATATGACACAAAATGGCCCAGTAGCTCCAATGTGACAGTACTATCCCAGTGCCTCTCATGTGACAGTACTGGCCCAATGTTTCCCATGTGGCACTACTGGCCCAATACCTGGTATAAGACACTACTGGCCTAGATCCTCCCACGGATACTACTAGCTCAGTGCCTTCCATGCAGCACTACATGCCCAGTGACAGGCATTATATACTATAGACCAGTACCTCCCATGTGTCACTACCAGCAAAATTCCATCCAAGTGACACCACTATTGGTACCATAAAAACTACTGACCCAGTGCCTCCCATGCAACATCACTGGCCCATGCCACACAAATGACACTACAGCCCCAGTGCCTCAGATGCCACACTACTGGCCAGTGCCTCTCCTGTGAAAATATGGGCCCAGTACCTCTCATGTGACACTACTGCCCCAGTGCCTGCTATGCAAAAACTACTGGCTCAATGCCTTTATTATGACTGTAATGGCCCAGAGCTTGGCATAAGAAACTACCTGTCCAGTGTCTCCCATGTCACCTCTACTGGCCCAGAACCTCCCACATGACACTACTGGCCCAGTAACTGACATGAATCACTACTAGTCCAGTGCCTGCAATGAGACACTTCTGGCCCAGTGCTTCCCATGTGACACTACTGGCCCAGTGCCTCCCTTGTATGAAAATACTGGCTCAGTGGCTCAGTGTGACATGACTGCCTCAGTGCCTGCCATGTAAAATTACAGTCCACTGCTTCTTATGTGAGTCTACTGGCTGAGAGCTTGGCATTGCAAACTACCTGCCCAGTGCCTCCCATGTCACATTACTGGTCCAATACCTCCCATTTGACAGTACTGGCCCAGTGCCTCCCATATGACACTACTGCCTATTGCCTGTTGCTAGCCTTGCTTGTAGAGCAGAAAGCAGCTAACTAAAAGAGCTACATTTTCTTATTAATTTAAAACTTATATCTCAGCAGGAGTCATTGTCTGTTAAGATAAAGAAGACAGATAACTTTATTAGAAGTAGAAGGGGTCTTATTTAGGGTTAAAAAAGAAAGAAAGAAAGAAAGTCAGTGTGTGTTCTGTACAGGAAGGGTACTAATCAGCGACTTTGCTAAACCAGTAGGAGGAAAGAGAGCTTACCTGGGGTGTGGTTTAGACACTTTAAAAGCAGGTGAGTCAAATTACAACTTCCTGTTGCTAGCCTTGCTTGTAGAACAGAAAGCAGCTAACTAAAAGAAGCTACATTTTCTTATTAATTTAAAACTTATATCTCAGCAGGAGTCATTGTCTGTTAAGATAAAGAAGACAGATAACTTTATTAAGTAGAAGGGTCTTATTTAGGGTTAAAAAGAAAGAAGAAAGAAAGTCAGTGTGTGTTCTGTACAGGAAGAGGTACTAATCAGCTGACTTTGCTAAACCAATAGGAGAAAGAGAGCTTACCTGGGGTGTGGTTTAGACACTATAAAAGCAGCTGAGTCAAATTACAACTTCCTGTTGCTAGCCTTGTTTGTAGAGCAGAAAGCAGCTAACTAAAAGAAGCTACATTTTCTTATTAATTTAAAACTTATATCTCAGCAGGAGTCATTGTCTGTTAAGATAAAGAAGACAGATAACTTTATTAGAAGTAGAAGGGGTCTTATTTGGGTTAAAAAAAGAAAGAAAATAAAGAAAGTCAGTGTGTGCTCTGTACAGGAAGGGTACTAATCAGCTGACTTTGCTAAACCAGTAGGAGGAAAGAGAACTTACCTGGAGGTGTGGTTTAGACACTATAAAAGCAGGTGAGTCAAATTACAACTTCCTGTTGCTAGCCTTTTTCTTATTAATTGCCCTCCATCCCACCCAAAGCCAGTTCTACTTTTATAGCCACGGATTTGACTGTCAACATGAACTTCCTGTTTGGCAGTAGGAAGGAAAGGATCATAGAGAAACATTGGTTTTGTGAACCCTAAAGGAAAAATTAGCTCACTCTCCCCCAGCTGCTGGTGGTCTGATATTGAGCAAGGAAGAAGGAGGCTACTGAAGAAGATAGGAAGTTGCTGTCCCAGAACAGGAAGGGTGAGGAGTTGTAAGGAGAGGAGGAGAGGAGAGAATAAGCATCCAGAGAAACAGTAGAAGGACACAAAATAAGACATGATAGGAGTGGTGCAGTGCAATGGCTGTGGGCGGCAGTGTTCTGGGGAGACATTCTGGAGGTTGCGATGCTGTCTATTTGCAAGCACCTCTCTGGTCTGAGAGAGAGGTTGCCCGTCTCTGGACTGACCTGGCTAGGATTCATGAAACCTCCTTCCCCACCCAGGGACCACCAGGGCCAATGCCACTACCTCAAGGTTGCCAAGAAAGAGGAGAGGCTGGACCAGGGTGGGCTCAAGGAGGAGAGGGGTGGAACAGAGTTGCATCCTCAGCTGTACCTCTCCACAATTCATTCCTTCTGTTGGATAGTGGTTCCTCTATGGAGGCACCTGCAGTGGAGACCAAGGAGGATGCTGGGAACCTTCACAAAGGAGACCCACAGGAGGGTGGCATGGGACCCCACAGGGTAAGAAACAACTCTTGGTGGGACTCAATCATTAGAGGTGGGAATTGGGGAGGAAGGGAGAGGGAGGTAAGGTGCCTTCCTGGTGCCATGGCTTGGAGGGACAGGAAGCGAATCCTCAGGATCGTGGGAGGAGCTGCACGAGAGAGGGAGCTGGATGTCATTGTCCACCTAGGGACAAATGACCTGGCTAGGAATGGGATCAGAGCAGTGCAAGAGGAGTTTGAAGAGTTGGGAAGGGCCTTGAACAAGTATTGCACACAGTAACCTTCTCGGAGTGCTGCCTGTCTATGGCAAGAGAGATGCTAGGGCACTTTTCACCAGGGAATTCAATGAGTGGTTGAAAACTGGTGTGGAGCTCAGGGTTTGGCTTCATTGGGACTGGGGAGCCACCTGGAGGATGCAGACCTATACTGGTGCGATGGTCTGCATCTGTCCAGGGGGAACCAGGATCCTAGGTGAGAAGGTTTAAATGCTTCATTGGCAAGCATTTAAACTAGCCAAGGGGAGGCACTGAAAGGAGCAGGAAGTCTGACTTCACCCACAAAACTATGGTGATTAGTGAGAGTAAACACCAAGGTGCAGAAGTTATTAGGGAGCAGAACAGATTTAAATATAAAAAAGGCAAAAGGCAGTAAGGACAGAAATGGGGCTAAAGGGGTAAGCCTATCAAAAGTGGAGGGTGATGATTACCAATGCCCGTAGTCTGTGTAACAAGCTCCTGAACTAGTGGCCTTGATGGAAGAGGTTGCCTGGATATTGTGGCAGTCACAGAAACATGGTACACAGAGAACCATGACTGGGATGTCAACATATCAGGATACACAATCTACAGGAGGGACAGGGAGGGTAAAGAGGAGGAGGAGTAGCTCTCTATGTAAAGGAAGGGATCAAAGCAACAGAACTAAGAGAGTAAACAGGGAGCAGATGAGGCACTTTGGGTCACCCTGGAAACAGGAAATGGCACCACAATCCATGGGGTTGTATACAGACCCCATCTCAGGTGGAGGAATGGACAAGGAAATGATAGAAGGCTTTCTTAGAATGGCAGAAAAGGGAGATATTGTTGAGGGGACCTGAATATGCCAGATGTTAACTGGAGCACCTTTGCTGCAGGCACATCCAAGAGCAGGGTCATTCTTGATGCCCTACAGGGGCATGCCTCAGACAGCTAGTATTTGAACCCACTCGGGAGGAGCAGTCTTAGATCTGGTACTCTCAAATGGGGATGGAGAAAGAATCTCAGATTTAGAAGTGGGTAGCCATCTGGGAACAAGCGACCACCAAACAGTTTGGTTCACGATAAACACAGCCATACAATCAAGCCATACAAAGGCAAGAGTGCTGGACTTTAGGAGGGCTGACTTTGAGAAAATGAGAGAGTGCCTCAGAAAAGCACTAGCAAACAGGCAAGAAGGAGGGTGGAGGAACAATGGGAGTGATCAAAACAGACATCACAGAGGCAACAAGCCTTTGTGTAAAGCAAATCAATAAAACACAATGAAGAAAAAAGCTATGGTTCTCAAAGAGGTGGCAGGGAAGGTTAAGGAGAAAGGACAACATTCAGGAAATATAAGAAACACAGACGGAGCAGGACAGAGAACTTTATCAGTTAAAGCAGAAAGAGGCTGGGAAGGCAGTCAGAATAGCAAAGGCCCAAACCGAGGAAAGGATAGCCAATTCTGTTAAGAAGGGATAAGACCTTTATAGGTACATTAGGAGAGAAGAAAGACCAAAGAAGGGATACTGAAGCTTAATAAAGGGAGGAATGTGGGTAGAGGGTGACAGTGAAAAAGCTGGGATGCTGAACGAATATTTCTGCTCAGTATTCACAAAGGAAGAGGAGAGGAGTTACCTAAACCAAACAAGAGAAACACTCTGAAGACGGGGTCGATACCAGTCCATTTACAGAAGAAAGGGTTCTGAAAGAACTAATAAAATTGAAGGTGGACAAAGCAATGGGGCCTGATGGGATTCATCCAAGAATTCTAAAAGAACTAAGGGTAGAACTAAGTGACACTGCTGACTACTCTCTTTAACAAATCATGGGAGGATGGGGTGGTACCAGAGGACTGGAGGAGGGCAGATGTGATTCCTCTTCACAAAGTTGGAGCAGGACAGAGGCAGGAAACTACAGACCAGTTAGTTTGACCTTGGTGGTAGGGAAATGATGGAATCACTTGAAGGAAAGAATTGTTGAGTACCTAGAGGCCAGTGGGGCACAGGACCCAAGGCAGCATGGATTCACAATGGGAAGGTCGTGTCAGATGAATCTAATAGATTTCTTTGACTGGGTGACCAAAGTAGTAGACCAGGAGGGCTGTGGACATGGCCTACCTAGATTTTAGCAAGGCATTTGATACTGTCCCACACAAAGATTAATTCACAAGATAGCCAGCCTTGGAGTGGGTCCCCAGGTGGTAGCCTGGATAAAAATTGGCTAGACAACAGGACGCAAAGGGTAGTAGTAAATGGAGTACACAGTGAAGAAAGGAGGGTTACTAGTGGGGTACCGCGAGGGTTCAGTACTGGGACCGGTCCTTTTTAATGTCTTTATAAGTGACATTGCAGAGGAACTGGAAGGCAAAGTATGTCTCTTTGCAGATGACACAAGATCTGCGACAGGGTTGATACACAAGATGGAGTGGAAAGGATGAGAAGGACTTGGCAAGGTTGGAGGAATGGTCAAATGTATGGCAGCTCAGATTCAATGCAAAAAAGTGCAAGGTAATGCACATGGGAAACAGAAACCAGGAAGCATACACAATGGGGTGAGATACTGACAACAGTAAAAATAGAAAGGGACCTGGGGTAATTATATCAGATGACCTAAAGGTGGGCAAGCAATGTGAGAAGGCAGTAAGGAAGGCTGAGGGGATACTGGGATGCATAGGAAGAGGCATCAATAGTGAAAACAGGAAGTTGTTATCCTCTGTACAGACAGTTGGTGAGACCCATCTGGAGTACTGTGTGCAGTTCTGAAGACCCCATCTCCGCAAAGACATAGACAGTGGAGGCTGTCCAGGAGGGCAACCAAAATGGTGCACGGTCTGCACCAGAAGACATATGAAGAAAGACTAAAGGAGCTTAATATGTATACCCTTGAGGAAAGAAGGGAGAGGGACATGATAGAAACTTTCAAGTACCTCAGGAATTAACAAAGTCAAGAGGGTAGCATCTTCCAAAAAGAGATGTGCAAGAACAAGGGGCACAATTTGATGATAGAGAAGCGGCTCAGAGGTAATGTGAGGAAGTATTTTTTCACTGAGAGGGTTGTGGATGCATGGAACAGCCTCCCTGAGGAGGTCGTGGAGTCAAGAACAGTGGGGGACTTCAAGAATGCATGGGACAGGCATAAGGCAGTCCTAGTGGGGTAGGAGGAAGTAGCTGTTGGTTAACTAGGATCTGCAGCTTATCTGTTAGGTAGGAAAATGGGCAGACTAGGTGGGCCAAGCGGTCCTTATCTGCATCAAATTCTATGTTTCTATGTTTCTATGTTACTGGACCAGTGACTGATGTGAGTAGCTACTAGTACAGTGCCTGCAATGAGAAACTACTGACCCAGTGCCTGCGTAAGACACTACTGGCCCAGTGTCTCCCATGTGACACTACTGCTCCAGTACATCCCATGTGACACTACTGGCCCAGTGCCCCCTACGTAGATTACTGACTCTGTGCCTCCCACATGACACCACTGGCCCAGCTTCCCATGTGACACTATTGGTCAAGTGCCTCCCATTGCACATTACAGACCCAGTGCCATCCACATGGACATTACTGGCCCAGTGCTCCATGTAATGTCCTCGGCCAGTGCCTGCCTTGCAACACTACGCCTAGTGCCTCCCATATGACAGTACTGGCCTAGTGCCTTCCATATAACACTACTGGCTCACTGCCTCCCAAGCCACACTACTAGCTCAGTGCCACCCATGTGACACTAGTTCCTCCCATGTGGCACTACTGGTCCCATGCTTCCCATGTGACACAACTGGCACAATGTCACCCCTGAGACACTACTGGCTAAGTGCCTCCCATTTGGCACAACTGACCCAGTGCCTCCAATGGGACAGTACTGGCCCAATGACTCCCATATGACACTACTGGCTCAGTGCCACCCATGTGACACAACTGGAACAGTACTTCCTATGCAACATTACTGTATAAGTGCCTCCCATGTAACACTACTGGTGCCATACTTCCCAACAATACTGGCACAGTGTCATCTGTGAAACACTATTGCCTAAGTGCATCCCATTTGATAGTACTTGTCCAGTGCCTGTCATGTGACACTACTGGACCAGTGCCCCTTATGAACTTTATTCTTTGAAGTACAGAATACTAGAGGCGACTTAATCTATACTTATAAGGCATACAATAATGATTACTTGTTAAACACAATAGGATTAGAAAAGTTCTCAGTAAGTAATTACACTAGATCCATAATTCAAAACTAAAATCATCCTTATGTACAACTAGTAAACGATCTAGATTTTTACTCAGAGAATTCCTCCAATCTGGAATACATTACCTAGTAACATTATAAACAGTGAAAACATAGAACAATTTAAGAGAAACCTTGACAAATACATGGATAATAAGAAATTTTCCTTCCACTGCTATTTAGCTGGTGGCAAGTTCATAAATGGGCATGTGCCTTCTGAACTTGTATCAATCTATGAATCTATGAATGTGACATTACTGGCACAGTGCATCTCATGTGACATTACTGGCCCAGTGCCTCTCATGCCACACTACTGACACAGTGAATCTCATGTGACTCTACTGACCCAGTGCCTCCCATGTGACACTACTGGCCCACTGTCTCCATGTGACACTACTGGCCCATGCTCCTATATGACACTACTGGCTCAGTGCCTCCCATGTGACTCCACAGGCTCAATGTTTTCCATACAACACTACTAGCCCAGTGCCTATCATATGATAGCATTAGTCCAGCATCATCAATGCAACATTACTGGCCCAGTGAGACAGTACTGGCCCAGTGCCTCCCATGCAACACTATTGGTCTAGTGCCTTTCACATGACACTATAGACTCAGAGTCTTCCATACAACACTACTAGCCCAGTGCCTCCCATACAACATTACTGACCAAGTGCCTCCCATGTGACAGTACTAGCCCAGTGCCTACTATGTGACACTGTTGGCCTAATGCCTCCCATTTGTTTATTTATTTTATTTACTTATTTATGACTTTGATAACTGAGTAAGTGCACTGATCCAAGAGACGTTTTCAAGCATGACCTGGGCCATGGCAATGGCACAGGAGGTAACAGTAACAGAATACAATATAGAAAAGCAATACAATAAACAATAAACAAAATACAAAATACAAAAGCTAAACAGAATATGAATGAGCATAGAGGACAAGTCAAGTACAAAGGTGTAAAGCAAATGCAAGAGAATACAGACAATAGACCTTGGCAACACTGGTACAGAGTATTGGGTTCAGAGGCAGATTGCAGATAACGAGAGGCATGTAGGATACGCAGTGTCTGATAGTCAATTACTGCTTACAGGGAGAGAGAGGAGAAAGAGGCTAGCCAGAGAAACACCGATAGCAAGACTCTGTTAGGAGCCAGTCTTTGAGGTGGAATCGAACAGATGGTGGGTATCCAGGGAGCGAAGCCCAGCTGGCAAATTGTTCCATAGAGAGGGGTGGCAGCAGATAAGGTTCTCCGCCCATGTTGGTGGATACACTGGGAATGTGGAGGGTAGGGTGAGTGTGAGCAGTAGTGTGAGGTTCTGGCCTGGAATAGGGCTACAAGACGGGACTCTTGGCCTGTGCGGACAGCGTTATTGAACAAGCGGCAAAGGGCGAGATTGAAGCAGCCTTGGAGTGAGAGCCACCCAAGAGACTGATAAAGGACACAGGGTACCCTTATGGCATACTGAAGCTGAGGGTCCCGACATGTAGAAGCCCGGCATCGGTATCCCTTAATTAAGGAAACCCGACATCTCAGTCCAACAGCGAAATGTCATTTTAAGCTGGAAAGTCTAGTTCACGACAAAATACTGGATTACGTCCGCAAAACATAGTTTCGCCTGGCGAACCATTTGGAGACAACAGGAGAGGTGCTGGCCAAGCTGCCCTGTAGTGTGGAGCACTAATGCTCCTACAGCTCAGCCTAACACCCAACTCCAAGGTCTGCTCCCCTCCGAGTTGAATATTTTAGTTATGGGGTGTGAGGGTGAAGCCTCCTGCATAAAGTAAATCCCCATCTTGATATTTAAATGCGGTCTTCTGACCTCGGCATAATGTAGGTCGGGAGACCACATTTTGGGACTGCATAAGTAATCCGGACACAGTGATGGGTGGAGAAAGGGGCCAGTAAGGCGAAGTGACAGGCACTGTTGTATGTGGTGGAGAGCTTGGTGGGAGGGATAAGGATGCCATAGAGAAGATGGAGGAACAGTTATCAATTATAGGAGCAGGTTACCCTGATCAATGGCAAGCCAGACCTCAGGGGTGAGGTAGTGTCTTAATCTATAGGCTATACCCAGTTTTTGGTGAATTCTGCAAACTACTAAGTTAAAGTGCTCAGAGAAGAAGAGGAGGGGTCGAGTAGGACACCAAGATACTTGAAAGTTTCAACATTTTCAAGTACCTGGCTATTGGGGAGACAATGTGAGAGAGTAGTGAGATTTTAGTTTGACAAGGGAGGGCTTGGACCTGAACAGCACTGACTTTGTCTTTTCATGTTCACCAAGAGGAAGCTGGTAGAAAACCAGTTAGGGGCTGCTCCATAGTTTTGGGTGAGGACTGTGGAAATGCAGGAGGAGGATTCATTACTGACAAAAGGACAAGGTTGTCCAGATAGAGGTGGGAGTTACAGGTAAGACTGTCTGAGGGAAGGGAATTTATAAATAAGGAGCATAGCAGAGGCCCAGAACAGATCCCTAGAGACCCTGTTGAGACATGCAGGGTAGGGCAGCAGGCAGGGCCCACACAGAAAAACTGGGAGTGATTAGAGAGGTAGCTGAGGAACCAGTTAGATACCTCATGGGAGCAGACAAGGAGGTGTACTTTTGAGAGGGTAGGCGTGATTTACCATGTTGAAAGCCTTTGAGAGGTCTATAGAAAACTACGCCAGTGGCTTGACCATTGTCCATGTTCCTGATGATATGAAAAATCTAGATTTAGTAGTTGCCATATTGGTCCTTGCAAGAATAGATCCAGAAGCAAATGATTTGATACCTTTTAATGGACCAACATAGATGTAACAACAAGAACAAAGTGCTCTAGCTTTCAGACCAACCAGTCCTTCTTCAGAAGCTCATTGCAGTTGTTTAGAAAATACAATACTTATAACAGCTAGATAATGCAGAGAAAAACAGAAAAAATCCCCATTGGTTTAAAATACTCATTTAAAAAACAAAAACAGAAGATGATGTCAGAGAAGTTTAACAGTACAATACTGCCTTCAGCCAGAAAGACCCTTGGGTCAGATGTGCTAGTGGAACACACATACAAAGAATCCTACTGCATATAAATTTAATTGACATAAGATAACACTGCTGAAGCAGATAACTCCTAAATCAAGCTATGAGTGTCACAGTTAGTATAAGGATGTGATTACTGAAAGGCAACCACACCCAGATGAAAGACAAACTAAGATTGTTATAGGGCTCATGAAATTTCAATGTTAGCATTATAGACAAGAATTTACCAGTAAAGTTGTCTTAAAACATCAGTGCACACTGTGTGATGTGCAAAACCTAGCTGGACCTGTCACCCAGCTGTATTCTCAAGCTAGATATAAGGCCCAAGAAATTTCAAAACCTCAGGACTATATAAATGATAATTTAAATATAAATTGATAATATTAGTGTCAAACGAAAAAGCTCTAGTCGAGGAAGCTCAAGGAATTAAGACCATGTAGCCTGATATGTACTGATGTCAATATATACTGAGAATGTAGCAACTTGATGTACCACAAGTGTGTGAGGAATCTGAAAAGAGATAAAATGTAATTTCTCTCCTCCTCTTCATACAAACAATACAACCTAACCCACCCACATCACAATAATGTGGGTGAGGGAGATACATAGCTTAAAGGAGATGTTGTCTCTCTCTCTCTCTCCCCTTTTCTCTCTCTCTCTCTCTCTCTCTCTCTCTCTCTCTCCCACAGACACACACACACACACACACACACACACTCTCTCCTAGTGAACCTATATTAACTTCAGTCACTGCAATTGTTCCCCAAAGGAATTCAACTTGTCATGAAATCCTGAGTAAAGGGCTTACGTCTCCTAATATCTACAGAGTAAAATGTAACACTATTTAATCGTACTACTATCCATAAGTAACATTTCAAGGATACTAGATAGAACTACCATGAAATAAACCTGCCACCCTCCCAGGATAAGGTAACTAGAAGTAAATATAAAGTATATGTGTAAGACCAGAGGTCTAACATACCTACATATCCATAAATTACTACAATATTAGCCTAATGTAAAAGATCTGTGGAGGACCCCATGCAAATGAGATCCACATACCCAATATGTACAGAGTTACAAAATTATATATAACAGTATATGATAACACTCCTGTATGTACACTAGCAGGCTGGGTAATCTGAATATGGTGCAATGGAATCAACCCCCTCCGCAAAGATAAAAAGTAAGGAGGAATTAATATTCATCATGTGAAATAAGAATAGTAACACATTATAACTCCATATATCTAAATAGAGACTTACCTCACAAAACAGACAATTCCAGGTTCATGGAGTTATACATGCATGTCACGACATTTTTTATTTCATTCAGTGCAAGAGATGTCCACTAACAGGTTATGTAGGAGAGACACTCCAACAGCTCCGCACTAGGATGAACTCACACAGACATACTATTACAGCAAGGAAGACTGAAAAACAGTGGGTCACCACTTCTCCCAGCCTGACCACTCAGTCTCAGATATGTCAGTAATGGTCTTAAAAGGAAATCTCAAAACACACAACAGAGAAGAGCTTTTGAGATTAAACTTATTTTACATCTCAATATGGTAGCAGATGGGATGAACGTTGATCTTGGCTTTATGGGACACTCAAAACTAACATCCACAGACCTTTCTTCTTCAAACTGACATATTATAGGACTTCAGCATGTGTGGATGTGGATGTGTGTATGTATGTGTGTGGGTATGTGTTGTGAGGTATGTGATATAACAGATGTGGGTCTTGCTGTCACATTGAGGTAAGTCTCTATTTAGATATATGGAGTTATAATGTGTTACTATTCTTATTTCACACAATAATGAATATTAATTCCTCCTTACTTTTTATCTTTGCGGGGAGGGGTTGATTCCATTGCACCATATTCAGATTACCCAGCCTGCTAGTGTACATACAGGAGTGTTATCATATACTGTTATATATAAGTTTGTAACTCTGTACATATTGGGGTGTGATCTCATTTACATGGGGTCCTCCACAGATCTTTTACATTAGGCTAATATTGTAGTATTTGTGGATATGTAAGTATGTTAGACCTCTGGTCTTACTCATATACTTTATATTTACTTCTAGTTACCTTATCCTGGGGAGGGTGGCAGGTTTATTTCATGGTAGTTCTATCTAGTATCCTTAGAAATGTTACTTTGCAGATAGTAGTAAATTAAATATTGTTACATTTTACTCTGTAGATATTAGGAGACATAAGCCCTTTTACTCAGGATTTCATGACAAGTTGAATTCCTTTGGGAACAATTGCAGTGACTGAAGTTAATATAGGTTCACTAGGAGAGAGAGTGTGTGTGTGTGTTTGTTGTCTGTGTGAGAGAGAGAGAGAAAAAGGGGAGAGAGAGAGAGAGACACATCTCCTTTAAGCTATGTATCTCCCCACCCACATTGTGATGTGGGGTGGGTTAGGTTGTATTGTTTGTATGAGAGGAGGAGAGAAATTACATTTTATCTCTTTTCAGATTCCTTAGACACTTGTGGTACATCAAGTTGCTACATTCTCAGCATATATTGACATCAGTACATATCAGGCTACATGGTCTTAATTCCTTGAGGTCCCTCGACTAGAGTTTTTTGTTTGACACTAATATTATCAGTTTATATTTAAATTATCATTTATATAGTCCTGAGGTTTTTGAAATTTCTTGGGCCTTATATCTAGTTTGAGAGTACAGCTGGGTGACAGGTCCAGCTAGGTTTTACATCACACAGTGTGCACTGATGTTTTTAAGACAACTTTACTGGTAAATTCTTGTCTATAATGCAGACATTGAAACTGCATGAGCCCTATAACAATCTTAGTTTGTCTTTAATCTGGGTGGGGTTGCCTTTCAGTAATCACATCCTTATACTAACTGTGACACTCTATAGCTTGATTTAGGAGTTATCTGCTTCAGCAGTGTTATCTTATGCCAATTAAATTTATATGCAGTATGATTCTTTGTATGTGTGTTCCACCAAGCACATCTGACCCAAGGGTCTTTCTGGCTGAAGGCAGTATTGTACTGTTAAACTTCTCTGACATCATCTTCTGTTCTTTTTTTTTTTTTTAAATGAGTATTTTAAACCAATGGGGATTTTTTCTGTTTTTCTGCATTGTCTAGCTGTTATAAGTATTGTATTTCTAAACAACTGCTATGAGCTTCTGAAGAAGGACTGGTTGGTCTGAAAGCTAGAGCACTTTGTTCTTGTTGTTACATCTATGTTGGTCCATTAAAGGTATCAAATCATTTGTTTCTGATGATATGGTCAGTCAGCAGAGAGGGCAGTGGTAGTACTATGATTCTTGTAAAAGCCATGCTGCTGGCTACACATGAGGTTGTACTTTGCAATATATCTGGTGAGCTAGCGGTGGATGACTTTCTCAAGGAGCTTACTTAGATGGGGAGGATGGAGATAGGCTAATAGGTGTCAGTGGAGCGGGGTCGCCAGTTTTGAAAATAGGTATCACTTTGGTCATTTTCAGGGGTCGGGCATGATAAAGGTAGATAGGGCAAGGTTGAAAATAAATGAAAGGGTTTGACAATAACAGGGAGATGAGTCTGATGAAGATGGGGTAGAGGCCGTTAAACCCGGGGGCTGTGGTTAGGAGGCATTTGAGAAGTTTAGAGTTATCAATAGGAGACAGCCTTCAAGTAAAAAGGGGAATGGGGGAAGGAGCAGGGAGGGAGGTGTCAGTAGTTGGTTGGTAGGCCGATTCACTGGTGGGCAACTCGAGATCTTGGAGAGGAGTGCAGAGAGTTGGTAAATTTAGCATTAAAAGCTTTGGTCACCTCTAGAGGTTTGGTTGCCAGGCCAGTGGGAGCTGATCTCAGGGACAGTCTTGCCAGTTTGGGGTTTAGAAGTGATCCGATAGACTTCTAGAATGTCTTTGGGTCACGAGACTCTTTCCTGGAGCCTACAGAAGTAGTTCTGCTTCAGGGATTTGGCCAGGTGTTTGCACTGCTTTCTCAGATACCTGTAGGCATCCCAGAGGGTGGGGAGGTGGACACCTTTAGTCAGTCCAGGCACAGTCCCTGTCCTTCATTTGGGAGAGAAGATCTTTGGTAATCCAGTGGGAGCAGCCACCATGGACTGATCTAGTTGTGAGAGGAAATGTTTTTCTTGTAGTGCCAGCAGAGTCTGAGTGAAGGACGTCACTGCTGAGGACACATCTGTAGAAAGTAGAGTACAGACCAATCCCGTTGACCTAGTTTTGCTAAGGAGGGGTGGTGTCTGGGCAGCCAAAGTTTGGAAAGCTAGGTATTTGGGGAAGGGCATTTGCTCTTGGTTGACCAGAGAATGAGCGTTGGTGAGTGGTCGCTGATGGTGTCAGCCATTATCAAGGCCTCGATTTTTCCATGATTCTGCAGCCGCTGAGATTTCCACAGAATTTAATGTAAACCACAGAAAAAAACATGGAATATTATTCTGCAGTTTACATGAACTGTGAAATATTGTTCTGCAGTTTACATGACTCGGAATATTATTCCTTAGTTTACATGACCTGCAGAACATTATTCCACAGTTTACATGAACTGCATAATATTATTCCTCGATTCATGATCCTCTTGATATGGCCAACTTATTTAATACAAATTTTGTAATATATTTCAAAAAATCAGAGACATTTCAATAAATGACTATACAGGAAGTTACATTACTATTTCGGAATCAAATGTCCATGCTAAATTAGTTGCGCTCAAAGGAAATTACCGCTTCCTGATGATGTGCCTGATCACTTTCTGTACTTACTGGCTGCCCGTCTGTCCTTGCCTCTTAAACTATTATACAAACACTGTATAAACCATAATTATGTTCCTGAACCTTGGAAAACTGCACATAATTCCCATCAAAAAAGGTCAAGGAATCATTGGGAAAACTATAGATCGATAAGCCTTACCTCCCCTCATTAAAATCCTGGAAAGTCTAATTAAGGATCTGATCACCTCCTCTAGCTAACACTGACATCGAACAACATGGTTTTAAAAAGGAAGAAGTTGTCTGACTAATTTGTTATGTTTTCTGAAGATGTCAGTTTACAATCGGACAATAGACTTCCCTATGATGTGATTTACATCGATTTCATCAAGACCTTTGACCTTTTCCCACATTGGGCATTGTTGCAAAAACTTTACTAGTTCAATATTAACCCCAATCTTGTAAAATGGATAACAAACTGGTTAAGTGAAGTTACACAGCGAGTTCTGATTAATGGACAGCTTTCTAATATGGGGTCTGTTACAAGCAGAATGCACCAGGGTTCTGTTCTGGGGCCCTGCCTTTTCAGCTTTTCATCAGCTGACATAACAATACATTGCAACTCAAATACTATTAAATATGCCGATGACATTAAAATCGGTGGACTATGTGCCAACTCTGATCAAATAATATCGATTCAGAATGATCTAGATAAAATGTCTCAGTGGATTACCACCTGGGATGAAATTAAATCACACTAAGTGTAAGATGATGTACTTTGGGACAAGCAATCCTTTGCATGCTTACACATTAGATAATAAAGTGTTAATCAGTACAGACACACAGAGAAGGATCTGGGGGTCCTGGTATCTGATGATTTCCTGCCCAACTCACAGATCAATGAGGTCATCCTTAAGACTAACCATATCATTTAGTCCGTAAGGAAACATTAAATTGAGGACAGCAAAAGTATTAATGCCTCTCTATAGAGCTTATGTTACGCCCTCACTTGGATTTCTCTTCACTACTTTAGTGTCCTTTCAAGAAACAGGACATTATGCAACTGGAAAGGTGCAAAGGGGTTCACTAAAATAGTGAGAGGCCTGAGAAATGTCCCATATGAAACTAGACTCAGTTCTTTAAATTTGATGTCCATTTCTACCCAGGCGATTAAGAGGATCTTCTTCAATGTATGATGTCAACGACCCATATTTATTAACTAGTTTAGGATTTCTATTTAAGGAGGCGGTTATAATTTTAGGAGGTCATCCGCTTCAGTTATAATTTAGAGATTTAGGGACAAATATTCAAAACTTTGCCCTAGGGCTAAATTAGCACTGCCAATGGGCGACTGGCCCAGAGCGAAAAGCGATATATATCTAGGTGCTGAATTACCAATAGTTATCCTACTGAACATAGCATGCTAAGGAAGCCAGGCAAACCGTCTGGGAGTGCAGGCAAAATAGCCGGGAATAAGACAGCACTGAATATAGCAACATGGAAGTGCAAACTGCAATTGCAGCTCATTAGACTCTGTAGCAAGCCAGTGCTGCGGTGGAGAACATTGTGTGTGGTTGCACAGAGATGTCTCACATCAACTGCAATCAACAATGTAAGCCACACACTGCAGAACTATGCTATGCTGAAGTGAGGTTTGCCTGGGGCTAACCTGATTGCACAGTGCTAACACATTAGCCCAGGTGCAAACTGTTAGCCGGGGCAAATAGAACTATATTCAAAACTCCCATTCAAATGAGCCTACTTCAGGTAATCCATGGGCAAACAGGTACATTTGCATCTCATTATATGCTGCTTAGCATACATTACCATGCAGTTTGCCGGTGCTACTGCATGGTGCACAACTCCCTGTTGGTTAGAATGGCAGTACAGGCTAAACACTGAAGGCCAAGGCATGCCCACAGCATCCCTGCTGGTCGAATGGAAGCACAGGCAGGAAGCAGCAGGAACTGTGTGCTGGCAGGTACAAGCAGTGTATACAACATACCTATGCAGCATTGCAAGCAGTACATAATGAGATATACAGTATATATATATACACATACACGTAGATCTGTAGCTATCTATAGATATAGAGACACACATAAATATATATATATATATATGTATATATATATATATATATAGAGAGAGAGATAGCTATATATACACACACACACACTACCTGTGGCCACATGTGCCCTGGATGATACCCCCACCCCACACCAACAGGCGGCCCACAGCAGGTGTGGGTGGAACACAGTGGGGACACAAGTATACGTTGGGCAGGCATAAGGCAAACCTGATGGGGCGGGGGATGTCAGCTGTAGGTTCACTGGGCTGTGCAGTGCAGCCATCAATATATAGGGACCTGGGCAGACAGGCTGGGCCAGGCAGCCCTACTCAGATGTCATGATCCCTGTTCCCACGTGTGTTGATTCCACTCCCTGGTAGTCCAGTGGTCCCCACCCTCCAGTATGAATCCCAACCCTGGTACATGTAGAATTTGTATTTTACCCCGTAGTCTAGTGGTCCCCACCACAACCCCAGCACAAATCCAGACCCCTGGTACATGTAACACATCTATTTTCCCTGGTAGTCTAGTGGTCCCCACCCCCAGCATGAATCCGACCCCTGGTACATGTACAACATGTCTTTTCCTAGTAGTCTAGTGGTCCTTCCACCTCCCCAGCATGAATCCCACCCCAATACATGTAAAACACGTCAGTTTCCTGGTAGTCTGGTGGACCCCACCTGGCAATGACACCCTCCCTTATACCAATGATATACCACAAAAGAGCTGGCGACCGGCTCTGCCCTCCTCTCACCACCACGGCTGGCCACCTACTGCGGTATGCATAGGCACTATGAAAATGAATCAGCCATGTTCATTATACATGGCAACTCATGTATACTACAGTCTACAGAAATAAATATTTTACATGTACTGGGGTTGGGATTCATGGCTTGGGAGGGGACCACTAGACTACCAGGAGATTCATGATATATCGTGGCTATGGAGTCCATAGTGGGAAGTAGGGGCATCGCGCATTACTGCCAGCTTTTTCAGTGGTATCCCTAGCAGCCAGTGCTACAGGTGGCGCTAATGCCTGCATGGCGGTGCTATCTTTGAATATACGCACTATTGGCATTCATGGGCACTCCACTATCCCCACCCTGCATACTATTATCTACTAGCATCAGTGCTACCACACAGCGCCCGGTGCTAATAGAAATCTTGCAGCCTGCATAAATCAGTGCTATTCCAGTGCTACGGATTTAGCGTAAACTCTACTTTGACTATCTGGCCCTAATCTTATGCCTCGAACATTTTTCTACATTATACATTATTAAACCCTGGAATGCACTGCCAATCGAGGTGATTGTCAGCAGCTCTAAATCAATATTTAAACAAGCCTGGAAATTTGGAGGGCTGACTGGGGGATCGAGCATCGTAGGGACTGCTTTCCTCCAGGAAGGGAGAGGTAAGTCACCGTTGCTCATTTAACTCCTTGTGGTAGCTTGGGTATGACAGCCAGGACTGACTACATTTGGCAGGTGTGTCAGGCGTTCTGCATGCTGCCCCAGCATCATTACATGACCTGCCTCCTGGGGAAAATGGGAAAATGGAGGTCCCCCACCACATGATGACATCCTCCCCCACGTTGCAGACCCTGCACCACCGACCAAGCTCTCACTCCATTCTACCAATCAGTCTCTGTCAGGGAAAGGGCCCTCCTGGAAGCCCCCTCCTGGGGCATAATCCGGAGTGTTTGGGAGAGTAGTAAGTCCCAAGGGTATGTGGCGAGGCTGAATGTGTATAGATCAGACCAATGAGGGCCAGTGGATGAGAAGATAAAAGCATAATAAATAAATACTGGTAAATAAATAAATGATAAGAATAGTCAGTATAAACTGTGAGCAAAAGAAATCTACAGTTTACATTAACTCTGACCAAGAAAAATTATTCCATGGAGCATATAAACTGCGGTTATCCATGGATCATATAAACCCAGGAAAACTATTCTATGGTTTATATTAAATTCTATAGAATGCTTTTTGGAATTCTGTGGAATTTAAAAACTAAAATCTGAAAAGCATTTTGGAACAGCCCCTGCTTATTAGTTTGTCTGCTAGGGCTTTATCTTAAAAATCAAAACAGGTAACCCCCCCACCATCCAGCTCAGCCACACCACCTCCCTAGCCCACCCCTGAGAACCTCCTTGAGTCCTTTTATTTGAAGTAGAAAAATATTTTATCAGGCCCCATACTATGCAGCAATCCTCATCCTTCAATTTCACGCTGGGCCCAAATTCTGGTTTTCTTCTCCCAAGTACTTTGAGAACAACCGCACAAAATACCACTGGAATGAGAAAGTGGCATTCTGGCTTAGTGGTAAAACTATAAGGATGAGGATCACTGAAGCAATGGTAGTCACTAAAAATATTACTTATTCAAATTCGGTAGCCCTAGTTACTTTCAGGTTGGAGTGGGAGGATGATAGGAACTGAGATGGATGGGATGGACTATTTACTTTCTAACACTAAGAACTCAGGAGTTAATTGGCAACCTTCTCTGGTTTGTAGGTTCAAGCTCAAAACTAACATTTTCCCCTACTTGGGTGCTTGGGGGGTTTGTTGTTGATGACTAGTACGAAGCCCCAACTACACGCCAAGAAATAAGAAACTATGTCGCAGAACTCAGGGGGCTTGCTGCAGAATTAAACTCAAACTGCTGCAGAAGAATCAGGGCCTTGGCCATTATTCCAGCTTGTAGTACACAGTCTTCCCTGTTAGTGATGATCCAATCCAGGAGGTTTAGGTACAACTCGAGGTTTACCTGATGGTAGCATAATAAACTGGACAAGATTGTACTGTTTTAGCAGACAGACATAGTCCGATAGGTTGGCACTGAACCAGTTTTGTTGAAATCACCAAGGAGAATAGTACCCTAATTGAAAAGTGTGCTGCAGCCAGATAAAAAGTTGTTTATGCCCTTAGATCCAGCAGTTGGAGGGTTACAGCAGCAGCCAATGTAGAAGCTTCTTTGTACAGCCCAAGGTCAGCTCATTCAGAAGCCATTCACTGAGGTATCACAGCAGAGGACAACAGTAGCAGAGGGGTTCCCGAGGAACAGTGTTACTCCTTCCCTTTTCTTGCCAGGCCTGTCTAGGCACAGGGAGGAGTATCCAGGTAACTGATACATGGAGTCTGATAGGGTGAGGTTTAGCCAGGTTTCCAAGAGTCCCAGCACATGGAGCTTGTGCAGTAAAACCCATGTTTCAAGTCGGAAACTTGGAAGGAGATTGCAGATGTTAATATGAGCAAACTTCAATCCTGCGGCATTTGCCCAGGTGCCAGTGGAGGAGGCAATACAGGAGTTGGTTGGACCGGGTTATGCTCAATGTCACCAGCTAGGAGTAGGAGGGAGAGGAAAAGGTCTATGGGCAGGGGGACTTGCATTGTCCAGGAGCACAAGTACAGACAGCAGCCAAGCAGATGGTAATCCATGTCAGAGAGAAAACACAAAGTGATAGGACCAAGGGGGACCGCTCCCAGGTGAGGCAAGGGAGGGTGGGACAGTGGGAATGGGTAGCATTGAGATAGGCAATGGCTTTCGCCATTGCACAGTAGTCTGTAACCAGTAACATGGACGACAAGGACATAACCAGCAACATCATTTTAACTTTAAAACAGTTTATTAGATGGAGGATGGTTTGCAGAACTGAGGGAGCTGGCAGCTGGGGTTTAGTTGAAACACGTAATTGTGTGCTTAAAGAGCCCCAGAGGAGGAAATACAGAACTGAGAAGGGCTTGTCACTATGTGTCAGCACAGGCAAAGGAACCTACTTGGTGCACCCTGTGGAGTATGTTATCGTGAGAAACAGAGATGGGGGTGGGGCAAGTAGGCAGAGCCTGTCCAGGTCAGCTCCTTTAGCTAGGAAAAATAAAGCCAAGGAGATTTCTAAGATACAGTAGGGCTGACAGAGTGTTGCTGTGGTAGAGTTCTGGCCTATGGTATGAGGGTCTGAGGTTCAAAAGCCAGGCAGGGCAGGACTGGAAAGTGGTGGGTGAGATAAAAGAGATCATGGTGTCAGGGTTGTAGAAAAGGGTAGAGGTCAGAGGCGGTAGGGGAATGGACAGTGTAAAAAGAGGTTGGGAGAGGTTAAGAGTGATTCCTAGGGGTCACAGAGTATAACCTGCCTATGGAGAAGTAGGGACTTTACCACAGGTGCAGTTGTCACATGACATGTCACATGACCTTCTGGTCCTACAAAGCTAGGGACAGCCGTGGGTGGGTGGGGCAGTCGATGCATAGCAGGCTGTTTGTTTTCTTGGCCATTTACCTTGTTTGTCACCTCCTCCTGTTGCAACTGCTGTGCTCCATAGATTTGGATCGGGGGTTCGCTTGAGCCTTGTTTGTCAACTCCTTCTGTTGCACCTGCTGTCTCCGTAGATTAGGATCAGAGTGAGTTGGGGGGAGGTCGCTTGGGTACTTGCTTCGTCTCCTCCTGTTGTGACTGCTGTGCTCCATAGATTGGGATCAATGCAAGTGGGGGAGGGAACTTTGGAGTCTTGCTTGTCAGCTCCTCGCATTGCAAGTGCTGTACTCCGTTGATTGGGATCAAGAGCAAGTGTGGAGGTCACTTGGAGCCCTTGTCAGCTTCTCCTGTTGTGACTGCTGAGCTCCATAGATTGGGATTGGGTGAGTGGGTGGGGTCGCTTGGAGCCTTGTTTGTCAGCTTTTTCTGTTGCAACTGCTCTGCTCTGTTGATTGGGATCGAAGCAAGTGGGGGGGTCGTTTGAGCCTTGCTTGTCAGCTTCTCCTGTTGTGACTGCTGAGCTCCATAGATTGGGATAGGAGTGAGTGGGGGGTCACTTAGATCCTTGTTTGTTGGTTCCTCATGTTGCCATGCAGCAGTACACAGCTCAGTGCATCCTCACTGGCTCAGTGCATCTAATTCATACCACAAGCCCAGTACCTTCCATGCAACACTACTGGCTCAGTGCCTCCCAATTCATACTACTGGACCCGTGCTTCCATCCAACTATTGGCTTAGTGCCTTCTAATTCATACTACTAGCCCAGTGCCTCTCATGAGATAAAACTGGACCAGTAACACCGTGCAACAATTCTTGCCCATTTCGTTCAATGAGAGATTCATGGAACAGCGCCTCCTTGCAACACTACTGGCTAAAGTACTTCCCATGTGACACTACTGGCCCAGTGTTGCCCATATCACATTTGTAGCCCATTGCCTCCATGCTGATACTATTGCTTGGTGCCTCCCATGCAGCCCTACTTACTCATTGCCTCCCATTCCACACTACTGGCCCAGTGCCACCAATTTGACTCTACAGTCCCAGTGCCTCCCATTCAACACCACTGGCTCAGTGCCTCCTAATCAACACTACTTGCGTAGTGTTTCCCATGTGACTATATTAGCCACTACCTCCCATGCAACACTTGTTGTCCAGTTCCTCCAGTGGGACATTAGGGGCCCAATGCCTCCCATGTGACACTACTTAGGGTCAGCACTTCCCATTTGACACTACTGGCCAGTGCCTCTCTTCCACACTACTGGTCCATTGCCTGCCATTTGACACTATTGACTTAGTGCCTTCCATGTGACTAATGGCTCAGTTTGTTTTCCTTAAAATGGCATTGAGCACTCTTGATCTGTAATATTTTAATAGTCCCCCATCGCCACTTGTTGTGGGTAAGGCGGTTTCACTTGCCTTCTGCTCAAGCTAGAACAGCTCAGCTTTGCTTTGCTGTTCTCCCTTGGAGCAGAATGCGCAAGTGGAAACCACTCTTATCCCACAACGAGTGGCCTGGGGATGTATTAATATATACTACTGGCCCAGTGCCTCCCTGTGACACTACTGGGCCAATGCTTCCTATAAAGCTACTGAGCCCAGTGCCTCCCAAGCAACACTGCTGGCAAGGTGCCTCCTATGTGACACTACAGGTGCAGTGCCTTCTATGCAGCACTACTAGACCAGTAATGTTGCATGGGAGGCACAGGGCTAATAGTGTTGTATGGAAGTGTAAGATCTACAGTGTCAGATGGGAGGCACTGGGCAGTAGTGATTCATGTCAGGCACTGGGCCAGTAGTGTCACATGGCAGGCACTGGACCAGTACTGACTCATTCAGTCACTGGACTTTTAGTGTCATATAGGAGTCACTGGACCAGTAGTGTAATATGGAGTTACTGGGCCAGTAGTGTCATATAAGGTCACTGGACCAGTGGTGTCAGATGGGAAGCACTGGGCGAGTAGTGATTCATGTCAGACACTGGGCCAGTAGTGTCACATGGCAGTCGCTGGAATGATAGTGTGATATGGGGTCACTGGGCCAGTAGTGTAATATGGAAGGCACTGGGTAGGTAGTTTCTTGTGCCTGGCACTGGTATTGGTGCAATGTCTCCATGCGGCGCTACTGGCCCAGTGCCTCCCATGCTTTATGTCCAGCCCATTTCCTCATGAGACTCTACTGGCCCAGTGCTTCCCAGGCAAAGTCTGCAAAGGCTGTAGGGGTGTTTGCACAAGTGAAGGTATGCTGCAATAAAAATATTAAATTTCTTCCAGCATGGTGTGTGTGCTGCTCTGTTATTTTCTCGTAACCAGTATTTGATCCCTGGGTTTTCACCCCCAAGTGCATAACTTTACACTTTTTAGTACTGAGCCCCATTTGCTTAATTCAGACCAGTTCTCTAGCCTAGCCACATCTTCCCTGAGTTTCTGTTTCCTCTCCACCATGTTCGCCCTCCCAGAGAAGTTTGTGTCAGCCATGGACAGGCATACCTTACCCTTGATTCTATCCACAGTGTCACTTATAGATGTGTTAAATAACACTGGCCCAAGCACAGAGCCCTGTAGAACCCCATTGGTCATAGGTCCAGCTTCTGAGAATTCCCCAACTACCACCTTTTGCAGCCAATGTCAGCCCACCCAAAAGGCTAAGCCCCATCCTCAGGTCTTCTAAGTTCTGTGAGATACAGAACTTAAGGCCTTGCTGAAATCCAGATACAGGGTGTCAAGCACTTGGCCCTTGTCCACTGTCCTGGTGACCCAGTTGAAGAAGTCAATTAGGTTATTCTGACAAGACATCCCCAACACAAACACATGCTGGCTCATGTCCTGGAGCCCATTATCCTCTAGAAAGCTCACCAATCTCTCCATCAGGATGGTCTCCATCAGTTTGCTCATTATTGAGGTCAGGCTGACCCATCTGTAGTTCTAGTTTCATCCTTCAGCCCACTTTTATAGAGAGGCACTGCATGTGCAGTTCTCCATCCTGCCACATGATTCCTGACTCCAGAGAGGTGTTAAACAGGTCTGCCAGGGGATCCACCAGAGCCTCCATCAGTTCCTTTAGGACCCTTGGGTGCATACCATCTGGACCTGGAAATTTGTCCACCTTCAGGGCCCTTTGTCCCTTAAGTACACCATCAGTAGAATGATGCCACCCGTGACTTCTCCTCTCACTGGTTCCCTTGTGGCACTGGTCCGTCCATCTCTTTAGTGAAGACTGAACAGAAGAACTTGTTAAACACCTCCACTTTCTTTTCAGTACCTTCTGCCATACCCCTCCTTCATTAATAGGATGATTTCATCCTTGATGTTCCTTTCTGCTCTTTTATATTGGAAAAAGCCTTCTTTCCTGTTGGATCTTAGTAATAGAATAAACATCATGAAATGCTCTACCCAATAACACTTTACATGTAATTTTGACATCCAACTTCCCTTAATGTTTTAGGTAGGGAAAGACGGATAAGGCATCATGCTCTGTTTACTGGTGACTAGAGTCCTGAATGTTTATTAACACACCTAGTTGTGTCATTTCTACTAACTGATGAACATTACTTTTCTATACAAAAGCTTAATTTGCGTGCTCCATTCATCTTCAAGTTATATTAATGTAGCTACCTGTAATTCCCAACATCATTGCACTACGGACAAATGTACATATCAACTGTGGTTAAACTACTTGTATCTGCTATACAGTTGTTTTGTTTAACTTAATGCCTCTTTTACTAGGGTGGGATTTCTGGGGCTCATGATTAATGTGTCTGTACTTCATGCACTAAAGATTGCTCGCTACACCTTCAGGAGGGTGTTTCACAAATGAGCCTGCCATAAATCAGTCTGCAGTCTCCAAAGTTCATCCATTATGCCTCATCTTCTGTTTGGAGTTACACATTGCCCTTTCTGACCTTTCAAAATGACAAATCTCTGTTTCAAATCTCCTGAGAGCCTCGCTGCATCCTGTTTATTTAGTCTGTCCCTGGGGAATTGACAACTGGCAGATACCTATTGGCAACTAAACCTTTGAAACAGGGCTATCTCCTGCACTGTTTGTTCTAATGCTAAGTTAAAATTCTAAACAATTTCCTTAGAGTATGTGATCAGCACTTATTACATATGGAAATCAAAGACTGCTCAAAGTTATTTTGCCATTCTAAAAGTTGTTCTGCACATTCTTTCATCAGCCTTATCTGTGCTCCCCTCACGCACTCTGCCACTTTCAGTTTCTCTACAGTGCTAGTCAGTTTCTTTCTATTTCTACTCCTCCCTCCACGGCACTCCCCTCCTTCAGGAGATGTCTGTAGCTTTTCTAGTCCCTGCCTCCTACCTCTATCCTGGGGTGGTCCGTCCTCCATGTAGCCATGGCTTTCCAGCCCCAGGCAGGATGAGATAGGGGGACTGCACCCAGATTCCTGAGTTTGTTAGGACACCAGTCGCCGGGGCAGGTAGGGGCAATAGGATCGAGGCCTGGTGCTCCGTCTACCTGGGAGTGCGCGGGTGGGGTTTTCCTGTTCGTGCGTGATGTCGCCCTGACATCAAGGCACAGAGCACCGATGTCCGTCACACAAGTCCCTCTCAGATGGCTGGGCTTGCTGTTCCTCAGGCCTCCACCCAGGGTCAGCCAAGCACTGGATCCCCCGAGAGGCAAGCAGTCTCTGGCCAGCCCTCCAGCTCCAGGGCTCATTCCTGAACCCTGGTCACTGGCGTGTCAAGTGGTAGCACTTCTGTTGCGCCAGTGGAGGGCTAGTCACTTCACCTGCTCACGTTCCCCTTGCACTCCATCCTCCCACCTCTTTCAGTTTGTCTACAGTGCTTAAGAAAACAATGTCAGTGGCAGTTTCCTCAGCAAGCAAAAACAGAGAGGTTAGGGAGAGGAGGAAAGGAACAGAGTAATGAAATGAAACAGATTTTTGTTAAGCAAAGATGGAGTCCCAGGGCAGGGGTAGAAGGAAGGCGGATGCTCAGCAATGTACTGCATACTAATTATTTTTAAACCATATACTGTAACAAATATAATATAGTTGACCATGCACACTTTACCTCGTGTTTCCATCTCAGGGTTGAGATAACAGCATGGACCTCTCGAGGCTTCACTGTCATGGTCCATATGCTGCTATCTCAACCCTCGATGAAACACCGGCTCATGTGTATCTTCACCCCATCATTATTCCATATGTTGTAAGTGACAGATATGGGTAGCTAAATGTTGACTGTGATATTGCAGCTAAGACTCCCATTCATAGAAACACAGAAACACAGAAACATAGAATTTGACAGCAGATAAGGACCACTTGGCCACCCAGTCTGCCCATTTCCCTACCTAATGGATAAGCTGCAGATCCTAGTTAACCAACAGCCAACTTCCTCCTACCCTCACTAGAATTGCCTTATGTCTGTCCCATGCTTTCTTGATTCTCCCCTGTTTTTGACTCCACACTCCCTTAGGAAGGCTGTTCCATGTAGCCACAACCCTCTTTGTGAAAAATGCTTCCTCACATTTACCTCTGAGTCATCCCCTCAATCTTCAAATTGTGACCCCTTGTTCCTGTACATCTCTTTTCCTGAAGATGCTACCCTCTTGGACTTTGTTGATTCCCTTAAGGTACTTGAACATTTCTATCATGTCCCCGCACCCTCCTCTCCTTGAGGGTATACATATCAAGCTCCTTTAATATCTCTTTGCATGTCTTCTGCTGCAGACCCTGCACCATTTTAGTTGCCCTTCTCTGGACAGCCTCCATTCTGTCTATGTCCTTGCGGAGATGGGGTCTCCAGAACTGCATGCAGTACTCCAGATGGGGTCTCACCAACTGTCTGTACAGAAAGATAACAACTTTCTGTTTTCTACTGGTGATGCCTCTCCCTATGCAACCCAGTATACCGCCAGCTCTCCTTACTGCCTTCTCACATTGCTTGCCCACCTTAAGGTCATCTGAAATGACTACCCCTAGGTCCCTTTCCATTTTACGTTAGCTCGCGCGCACGAAGAGCGTCTTGGGAGAATGGGACACTTTGGAGGTGTGCCTCTCCTGACCAATCCCTGCTCCCTTGAGCAGGCATGATGATCCTGCACCAATCCGCACCGGTGCTGTGTATGACAGCGGTGGTCTTCTCTGCAAAACCACCGCTGTGTGCTTCACAGCGTCCGGCCCCAAATCTTTGCTGCCACACTGGGGCCCACCCCAGCGTGGCAAACATCCCATGTCATCTGCCGTGGGGGTGCCCAATCCCCTGTCGCGGCTCCGGCACCCCAGCCATCCTTCTGCCACGCTGGAAGCCCGCACTGGCGTGGCAAACATCCAGCGTCGTCAAAGTAAAAAAAAAAAACTGTAAATTGAAAGCGGTCCCACGCAGTCTCCCCACCCCTCCACAACCTGTACCCACCACTGTGCACCCTGCCTCCCCACACCCCCTCACCCCCATACCCACCTCCGGGCTTCGGCGCTAGCGATCGATCGCATGGACCGGGAACCGTCTGCACTCTTCAAAGCCGACCACGAACTGAGGAAATGCCAGTAAGCTGTATAATGGGCTTGATGGGTTTTCAACTTTGTTGCATATCTCAGGCATTTTTGGAATTTTGCACCAAATTTTCAACATGGGGTTTTGGGACCCTTCTCATGAATTCTGTCACTGTCATGGCGTTATTCAGGCCCAAAGGGTGATTTCGCAGTCACTGCGGCGAAATCACCTTTCAGGCCGATTAACGAAATGACAGTGCCAGCATTCATAAGGTGAGCTCTCAAAAGCCTATTTGAAAATTTGATGGAAAATTCTAAAATGACTGGTTTTACAGTGTGCATTACACAGTTCCTACGAGACGCTCGTAAGTTCACAGATTTTCAATATTTTCACTCCAGATTTTCAACATTGCCATTTTACCACACCTCCTTATGAGCAGTACAGCTGTCATTTTTCACACCCTGCCCAAAACGTGTTTCCCCCATGTAGCACAATGGTGCAGTCGGTGTGCAAAATCAATGTATGGGACACATTAAGAAAATCACAGTGACACTGTTCATTAGCAGAGGTCTTAAAATGGCTATGTTGAAAATTTGTGAAAAAAATTCCTAAAATGGCTGTTTCTGACATTAATTTTAGCGTGACAGTTCTATACTGCAGCTACGTAAGTTTGCTGAATATTCAATATTTTCACTCCAGATTTTCAACATTGCCATTTTACCACACCTCCTTATGAGCAGTGCAGCTGTCATTTTCAGATCTTGCCCAAAAATTGTTTCCGCTCATGTAGCGCACAATGGCACAGTCGGTGTGCGAACTCAATGTATGGGACACATTAAGAAAATCACAGTGTCACTGTTCATGAGCAGAGATCTTAAAATGGCTATGTTGAAAATTTGGTAAAAATTCCTAAAATGACTGTTTTAGGTATGCGTTGCGCGGATTCTCACATACTGCGTATAAATGGGTTTGCAATTTTCAATATTTCCACTCAATGAGTTCCAAAGTACCTAAACAGCACATAGAAGCAAGCAACATTCGGCATTGACAAATGCTTGTACTTCTTTGTCACTGATTTTTTTAAGCCATGTCCAAGTGCCAAATACCTGCGAACACCTGCAGGCGGGCGTTCGGCATTGACAAATGCTTGTTGTTATTATGAGTGTCTAACCCCATTGTGTACTGTTGCCCTGGGTTTTGTTTCCCAGGTGCATTATACACTTCTTTGCATTGAATCTCAGCTGCCTACAGTACATTTGACTATTCCTCCAACCTTGCCAAGTCCCTTTGCATCCTTTCCACCCCACCTTCGATACAGATCGACCCAGTTGCATATCTTTGTGTCATCTGCAAAGAGACATATGTTTCCTTCCAGTCCCTCTGCAATTCACTTATAAAGACATTAAAGAGGACTGTTCTCAGAATTGAACCCTGCAGTGCCCTGCTTGTAAACCCCTTTCTTCAGAGTAAACTCTCTTTACTATTACCCTCTTTGACCTGTTGTCCAGCCAATTTTTCCCAGTCCACCACTTTGGGACCTACTCCGAGGCTGGCTAACTCGTATATTAATCTTTTGTGTAGTACTGTGTCAAATGCCTTGTTAAAGTCTAGGTAGACCATGTCCACAGCCAGTTCCTGGTCTCCTACTTTGGTCACCCAGTCAAAGAAATATGTTAGATCGTCTGACACGACCTTCCTGCTGTGACTACATGCTGCCTTGGGTCCTGTGCCCGCTGGCCTCTAGGAACTCAATAATTCTTTCTTTCAGAATTGATTCCATCATTTTTCCTACCACTAAGGTCAAACTAACAGGTCTGTAGTTTTCTGCCTCTTGTCTTGAAGGGGAATCACATTTGACCTCCTCCAGTCCTCGGGTACCACACCATCCTCAATCAGCCTTTAAAAGGCTCACCATCTTGCAATTCTCTTCATTACAGCCTGCTGAGTTTATAAGTAACTAATACGTGGCACAAAATTGGAACTGGTAGTTTCAGAAAGGCTTTTAAAACTGACATGAATTCTAAGGTTTATCTGTGCATATTTATATAGATTTACAAGTAGCATGGCATTTAATCATTTTAGGCATACCTAATTGTTCTTTAGAAAATATGGATTGCCATTTATCATGGAATGCCAATGACATGCAAACCACTGATAAACACAGCTTTTTTAATTTAATAAACTTTATTAAAGATTTTCAAAAATATACACCAGCAGCAAGAAGTACACAACACAGATAAACCATTCCATCAGTTTATGTTGCCCCTCCCCAACCTCCCCACCTCCCACACCAAAATCACTATTGACAACCAATACACAATAGTCCATATAAACACAGGTTTATATACTGGTGACCTTCACTGATTACAGTAATCAATGCTTCTTCTAAAAGTGAAAAGTACAGCTGGTCCGGTACTGCAGAGGGCTGAGGTACTGTGAAGTGCCTACTCTAGTACCACGCTGAAGACCCAAGTTCTGGAACGAGGTGGGGTTGCCAGGGACTGGAGGGTGGGGGAGAGGGAAATAGAGTGAGCAGCCAACAGACAGTGCTCCTGTCCCAGGTAGGGGTAGCTTGCCTTCCTAGCTCTTGGCTGCTATAAGGTGGGCACCTGGTGGTTGCGCCAATGCTACAGGGTGCCAGACAGACATCTGGGTGGGTGGAAGGAAGCTACAGTTCCAGAGTGCACATGTGCCTCCAAGTGCATGTGCTTCAGTGACATGCTGCAGCTTTGGGACACAGGTGAGAAAATGGGGAAAAATCATGGGGAACCGGGCTTATGAGCCCTGCCCAAGGTGCTGCAAGCCGCCCTGACACTCCACTGGGCATGGAGGAGATTCTGGACTAGAGTCACAGGGTAGGGAGGACCCTACCCCTCTGACCCTGCCATGGAGGGAATTGTTGTGGGAACACCTCCTCACCACAGCAGGAGAGAGGCAGCAGGCCAGCTGATGGCACCTACAGACAGGGCTGAACTAGTCACCCAGTTCAGACCAGAATGATAAAAATCTTTATTAAAAAAAGTGAAAAGTACAACAAAACTTTGAATTAGATTCCACTTGGAATATTATATCCAAATGAGAGATGTAAAACTAATTTTGCAGGTTTCCTAAGAAATCTGCAAACAAGAAATTCAGCTCTGAAACTGCTGTGCCTAGTTACAACACAAACACCACAGAATGAAAAAAAATGGCACCAGTCATCTCTTGCTGCTACAAAATTAATTTACTCAATCATGTGCAATCATGCAAAATAAAAACAGCATAGTAAAACACTCACAACCAAAGTGGAGATACTAAACAGTACAAAACCATGTCTAGTTTTGGGCAGCTGCACTTCCTCCATGAGGCTGTGTCACCATCTTGGTGTCTTTTGGCGGTGGGTGATTTAGTATGCTTTTTATTACACTTTGTGCATAAATGCATTCATTCTGCAGCAGAAAGGAGAGGCTGGAGCCTCTCTTCCATTCTGCACTGTTTTGACAACTATCATCTACATGTACATCTACATGGGCTGGCAGTATAGCCTAGAGGTTAGAGGAAGCGAGGTGTGAATGAGCTTGATACATCCAGCAGACCAGATCTGAGTTTGAGTCTCACAACCTCCACTTGCATACTGTGTGACTCTAAGCAAGTCACGTAACCGCCCAGTGTTCCCAGGTCGCCCCTGAAAACAGGCACTTGTGCCTAGTGGGCCTACCGGTTGTCAAAGACTAAAATAAAATGTAAACTCTGTAGTGTACTGCAATATGTCTTAGTGTAGTGTCACCCATATGTAATCACCCTCAATGTTGCATGGTGGGCCAAGATTTCTCATACTGTGCATTCATGATCATATTGACCAAATTAGGTGTCATTCTCCATTAAATGCAGAAAGATAGCCTACTTCTGTCAATTAATATGCAATCTGTTGTACCTGAATTCTACCCTGTAGGTTAGATCTTCAAAACAGTTAAGCATGCAGTCTGGGTGCTCTGGCAAAATTTAAAGCAGCAGTATTTGTTAGTCGACAAAATATTTTATCATATAGTTTTAAAAAAAATGTATTACTGACATCCTAAGATTCCTGCTCAGTATATTTTCAGTTTTCTCAGATATTGTTGAAACAGCTTTTAGAGTTACGTTTGTAATTAATGACTTATCTCTTTAAAGATGGGCACCACTCACAAGTTTTAAAATCTCTTCCTCTAAGGTTGAAGTGCCTGCTAGCTTACATGCTAGATTCATGTTGTAGCTTTATTAGGATGATGCTGCTGTGTGTTTTGATGGTAAACAGCACAACACTGTGCCAAGATATTTAATATTTTCATGGCGGGCATGGCACGGGAGTGGAAACTTTTAACAACTTCAAAACCCATACACTGATTCAGGAACAAAGAAAACTAAAGGAACATATTTATCTTGATATTTTGCCAGATGAACATTATTGCTGAGTAAAATTATATGGTTATTTTAAGCAAAAGCTGCCTGCTCTGATTTTCTGGGAACATCATCAGAATCTCTAACTCTTGTAAATTCTTGTACTATCCCTAGAAAATGTGGGCAGACTTTTCAGCATCATGTTAAGATGTGCTGCTAGAGCTGTGTGGATGTTTGCAGTTCCGGTCCTGTTAGAATTCTATACAATCATAGAAATTCTGCAGAATTCCCTCAAGTAATTCTAAAATTCCAAAATGAAACTTTTTATCAATTGTGGATTAATAATCCATAGTTTACATAAAGGGGAACAGTATGCAGCAGTTTACATAAACTGTGAATTAATTTTCTGCAAACCTACATAATCCACTAAATATTATATCATGATTTACATAGAAACACTTTTAGAATTCTGCAGAATCAAATTCTGCTTGCAAAATTCTACATTTCACTTCGATCTGTAGCCTACCTAGTTTTTCCATTTTAGATCGCTAGATCTTCTTTGGGAGATATCTCAGCTATCAAGTCACACTGTAGGAACTTCACTACCGGTGACCATGAAGCAGGATCCACATGGAAGATTTTCAGCAGTACAACTGGGCAGTCCACGCCAATGCCATCTGTCAACATCATCAACACTATATAGGCATGGCGGCCCTGCTCCTTCCTCAGTTCTTTCCCCATCGACTCACTCTGCATGGATCTCTGCAGAAGCTCTGATGCAGTTTTGTGCTTTTTGCCTACTGTTTTGTTTTACATGATATCAGAATCTCTTCTCTTTAAAGATTCCTTTCTGGGAGTATTTCTTTTCCTCTGTTCCTGTCGCTGCCATGATGGGTGGAATTTCACCTCTCAGAGGTATTCTCTTCCCTTTTTATGTCTGCAGTCTTGGGCCTGACCCTCGTTGTTGGGGACTGCGAACCTTGGTGAAAATGTATTCTCCTTGCCCTCTTGGCACAGAGGGCTCTTCAGCTTCCTGCATAGTGCAGTTGCTGGGCAGGGATCCTCTAGGATTCTTCCCTTCCCATTGCTGGTGGGTTCCTCAAGCTTGCAGAATACAATGCCTGGGACCAGCCCTTGGGACTATTTCACCTGGCTGACTGTGACTGCTTCCTGGCATTTCCAGCTTCAGTGGGCTTCTTCTTCTTCTTCTGCAGTGGGTTCCACATTGATGGTTTTGCCTCTTCAAGGATCACTGTCCATGTCTTTGCTCTTACCAGACCCATGCCGACAGCAGTGTCACCCACTTAACTGGGCACCAGGTTGCAGCTCTGGGTCATCTCCCCTAGATGTTTCCAACCCTTGTGATTTCTACTTCTTCTTCAGCTGGGTAGAGAAGAAGTGGCACAGCAGTGGCAAGTTAAATTTAGCTTAGATTTTTTTCTTAAAGATTACTCACACTGATGGATTTTTCATCTGATCAGGGACAAGTGACTGGAAGTACTGCGTGAACACTGCTGGCAGTAGGAATCAGCTTAACAACTGTTGTTCCAGACTGCTTTGGGATGGAGCAATTGAATGGTGACAGGGGTGGGGTATTCCAGGGTTGTTTGAAATTAAGTGACGGGAGGTAGTGTTGTATGTCTCACTAAGCGAGACAACAACATGGCATTACCAATCAAAAGGAAGTATTCACTCTAACCATTTTATAATCTGTTTTTGCATTTGTTTTACATTCTAAGCACTGCATGTGCAATAATTAGTGCTTTTTTTCAATATGACTCTCAAACTCTCAGTTAGCAATCATAGTCAATCTAGTGATCAATCTAGACTAGTAAGCAACAATCACTGTACTGCACGACCCTGATCACGCGGGCTCGTCAAGAGCTACCCTAGATATTCCGAGAGCCAGGACCTCTCAAGGTCAGAGAGCATTCCCTACCATGTGTCCCACTGGTATAACTCCTCCCTGCCAGTGTCTCAAACTCACTAACCTTAGCTTGCTTTAAGCCCAGGCTCAGAAACTTCCTGCTTAGCTCTCGCAAATGCAACTGCCGCTAGCCTAGTGTAAAAAAAATATATATATATATATATATATATATACTCTGTTTGACAATGCTCACTGGCTGACTACCCCTTCCTTTCCCTACTAATTCCGCCTCCCTATCTCCCTCCCTTCTACTCCCACCAGCTCTCCCACCATAAGTTTTGCACCTTTTTGTTATCTTTGCTCGTTGGAGATTGTATTCTATTGAAACAAAATTGTAATTGAACTGTAACTTTTTGTTGTAAGTACTGAGTCCCTTTGTACTACTGTTCTGATGTCCTCTTGTGACGAGGTACTTTTGTAAATGAGCCTCTGGCTCAAAGGTTTTCTAAACTGATGTTTAACTAAATAAATAAATAAATAAATAAATAAATCACTGCTCCCTGACATGAAGGAACACAGGGGCCATCATGACAAACACCTGCTCACAAAGTCAAAGGCTCAACATGGTGATGTTGCAAGAAAAGGCAAGTAATGAGCAGGTTTGGAAACAAAACAAATGGCAGGGATTAGCACAGCAGGTATCCAGTCATTATGAAGGGATTTTTGTTTAGATGAGTGGATTCTCTGAATGCAGCAGTAGCTCCCCATTAATATTGCTCAGATAGTGCTTTTGTGGATCCTACCACTATCTGTTAGATAGTGCTGCATCCTACCTAGGATCCTACCAGAAATCTCCTGTTCTCCTGTTTGTAAATTACCTCAGCAATAACTGTGGTGGCAGCACAGTAATTCAATATGCAGATAATGCTGTACTATGCAGAACCTCAGATAGCATATCTGACCTAGGGAGCTCAGCTTCAGGAGGACTTCATGACACTTAAAGGTGGCTACTGGCTAATAAACTGCTGTTGAATGCAAAGAAAACAAAGCCATTTTGTTTGGACCTAGAACACTAAGCCCAGACAGAAGCCTCCTGCCGCCCATTATCTCCTCGTCTGGTGCACCCATAGAGGTTGCAGAGTTCCTTCATGTACTGCGCCTAGTCCTCGATCAAGGTCTCACCTTTAAATCCCATGTTGACCTAGTTACTCGATCCACTCCAAAAGCTAGGGCTGCTGTACAGGCTGAGCTCACAACCTATCCCAGAAACCAGGATAACTATAACAAACTGCATCCTCCTACCCAACCTTACAATGCATCTTCTGTTGTGCAGTCACTCACAAAATCAGAATTCAGTAGGATGCAAATACTGTATAATAAGGTTGCCTGTTTGCAATAAATCCACGAAGCACCACCACTGCGAACACTTGACTCACTAAACTGGCCATCCCTTAAACATTGGCTCCAGTGCCTTTTGCTGTGTCTCGCATACAAACTAACAAATGGGTCCCTGCTCGACAGGCCTTGATGGTCTGTTGGTTCCCAAGTGCCCAGGTAGATTGCTCCGTAGCTCTAACAGGAAGCTGCAGGAGGTTTCTAGAGTAAGAATGGCAGCAGGTAGCAAGTCATTTCTCCCATATAGCTCCTATGCTCTGGAATGACCTCCTGACCATCTCCAGACTGCAAGCTCTGTGGAAGCCTTCAGAAGAGGGCTTAAAGTGCACCTGCTGGAAAACAGCCGCTGCACGTGTTCATGATAATTGACAAGGGACCCTAAGCAGACTAACCTGCCCAGGCTGCAAAGCCTCTTCTCAAATGTACCACTATGTAAGGTGTATAGTGTTAAAATGCACAGTTGGAGTCTAATGTTTGTTTCCTGAAACCATAGTTGCTTGTGTTAACAACCTGTCATTGTCTGAAGTCGCCTCCTGTCTAGTCTAATTTAATAATAAGATAGATTTCCATGCTTCTGAAATGACATATACTGTACCTCTGAAATGTAATGCAATTTGAAAAGCCATGTTTGTTCCTATTGCCTTGATACTCTGAAATACTACGTACCCAACAGGTCTTTATGTAACTAATTCTGGGTCACCCCTGAAAAAGGGACCTTTTGGCCCAGTAGCTTACCCAGTTAACAAATTGAAATAACTAAATTAATAATTATACAACGGGCACAAAAAATAGAATCCTGCATTTTGATTGACTGGCTGGCACCTTTTCAGTGTTGTAAATCCTCCAGTGTACCCACTGGAAAAGGTGCCAGCCACCACTCAGCCACATCAGGAACTCCATGGCAAATCCCTCCAATCATCACAAACACACCACTGCCAAGCACACGGACAGACGGACAGATTACCTTGTCATTAACCCAACATCTAATACTCCATCACTAACCTCAAAACTTCAGAAAAAGTGCCACTTTCATCCCCAAAAATGAAGCATCCCAAAGAAAAAAGAAAGAAAATGCAGTTCATTTTGTCAACAGCAGAGAAGCTGAAAAAATCCATAATAGTAATAGTGGCAATCAGCAATCCTCAAAGCACATGCGCAGAACTCTTAAAAAATCAGAGCACTACTTCTGCACTAAAAAAAATAAACAAGCAGCAAGTTTCAAAACAACGGAAGTTTTAAATATTTTTCTTTCTACAAAAAAAACAAGGCCATTGTATATGCAATATACCCTCCAGGAGTAGGTACACCGTCAGTTTACCCCTTCTGAGTGTGGTTAAGTCCCTCAGCTGCGCCTCATGACCGAACCACACCGGCGGGTAAATCCACCAGTATACCCACACCCTGTCAGGGTATATTGCTTAAATAAATAACTCCTACCAAAGACAGATGTAGGATCCAGGGTCAAATAGTGATGGATCATAGTTATGATCCAGGGATCCTACTGTATGTTAGATCCAGGGATCCTAGGTCAGATAGTTAGGATCCAGGGTCAGATAGCGATGGAACCTTAGGTCAGATCCAGGGATCCTAGGTTGATAGTTAGGATCCAGGGTCAGATTGCAATGAATCCTAGTTAGGATCCAGGAATCCTAGATCAGATCCAGGGATCCTAGGTCAGACAGTTAGGATCCAGAGTTAGATAGCAATTGCTCCGTGGTCAGATAATTTGGTTCCAAGCTGGATCTGTTGCTAGGATCCACCGGCTTCAAAACATTTGTTGCTAGGATATACAAGGTCCACAACATTTGTAGGATCCATGCATTGGATCCTAGAGGGTAGGATCCATGGTCAGATAGCACTGCTGTCCTACTACAGCAACTATCTGGGCAAATGAGAGGTATCTGTTGATATCCTAGTTTCTAGGATACTATCTGAGCAACACTGCTTCCATGCCGACCACTAGTCCTTGCAGTGACCATAAATCCACCCTATAGTCTTCTTTCTTCTTCTGATTCCATCCCTGACCTCAGGATTCAACCTTTATTTTTCATTTTGGTGGTTTGCAATAACTAGAAATTGTATGAGGTTCATTTTGTGTGGTACAGATTCATGATCAGAAGGACACAGCATATATCAGTAATAACTTCGCATTCTAGTTCTTCAATTGATATTGCTAGAAAATGGAAGAAGTGAGACCAACATCCTGTATTTTGAACTTCCAGTTGTGTCAGTTTCAAATCTATTTTATACAATTCAGATGTCAAAAACAAAGACTTACCATATGTATTATTAATTGCAATTATAAGAATTCACTGGGTAACATTTGAACCTACAATTAATTCTAATTTTTAATTCAAAATGCATGCAAAACAATTAGACATGTTTATGAGGCCATCTAAATTATCAGCTCCAACTGTGATGATTAGAAAGACAAATTGGTGCTTTCATTATATTTTATAATTACAAAAGAATTCCATGTGTCTCTTGCTGTGAGCAAAACTTCCAGTGATGCTGTTGTTGAAAATAATGACTTTGTATAATAGTGAAGACAGGGACCACTTTGTGCTATCAGCATACAGAATACAGCAACTTCAGCTGTTGTAATCCTATCATAATTGTATGTGATATTTAAAAAATATATTAGCCATATAGTGGTAGATGAATGTTATAGTATACAGTCATCATTTATTTCACATTCTTGCAGTCAGTGTTAAGCTGTGGTCACAGAAACTCCTATTGCCAATTCTGTTAAGGTACAGCTCTGCACTACTGCACGTAATTTCATAAATGCTCCTCACCTGCGGGTAAACTGGTCATTTGACCATCTGTATGTCCCAAATTTCTCCAACAACTGAAGGGTCAACCTCTGGTTTGAACACCACTAAGCACTTGACTCCCAACCTTCTAGTTCTCCAACACTTACCCCTTCAGCAGAGTCTCCTGTATAGCAACACAGAGTGCTACCTAGAATGCACTTGGCAGTAAGAGAATGAGACAGAAGGGTTTTAAGGATGTGAGTTACGCAGATGTCATCTGATGACTCCCATCAATTTCTACTTACCCAAACTCACCCTTCCCCTAGAGATGGAGTTAGAGGGTCTGTGGCCTGCAACTGTGTCTGTTAAGATTTTAGGAGGCAGTATACCACAGTAGTTAAGAGCACTGAGCTGCAAACCTGAGACCTTGGTTTGAATACCATCAGCCCCAACTTGCATACTGTGTGACCCTGAGCAAGTTGCTTAACTTCCTTGTGCTCCTAGGTTGCACCTGGAAACAAGCTCTTGCTTAGTGTGCCTTTCCTGGTTAAACAATTTCCTTTTCCTTTCATATTTTAAATAGGGGTCAAGCCACTGGTGGAAAAGAATCAACAGTTAGGATCAGCAGAACTCAGAATAACATTTTATATATGATGCCATGCTGTTCATTATTTTCAACCACACAACCACTGTTACTCAGAGTTCTTGATGCTTATTACATGGTGGGTTACAATTCCATGCTCAGTAACTCACATAATTTCTCCAACAACATTGTGACATCACAAGATGAAAATGACCTCAGCTAGAGAATAAGAATTTGGAGCTCATGGGATCCAAGAGATTTTATTTTATTTAGTTTTTGTTGACCAGGAGGGAGAACTAGACAACTCTGACTATTTTAAGCCCCATCCCAGGGAGGGATACAGATGGATGCCAACTGACATTGAACCAGATTAAGCTAAAGACCCTCTTTTCATGAAAGCCTATGAACTAAAAAAAAAAAAAAAGAATGAAATGGCTAGAAATTAGTTTTTAAACATTGTGTTATTGAGTTTTGTTGTTCCTGAATGTGACTTCTTAGGGGCCAGTCACCACCTTTTAAATGAATTTGTGGTGCATTGAGTTGGAAAGTTTTTTATATAAACTTTCTTCTCCCTGCACATGGGCTGGCTCTCACTCTGCAGACACTCCCCAGTCTCATCACCAACCATTTCTGGGACTTACCTCTGGCCTTGGCTCAAAACCCACAGATCTCCCCTGCAGTGTGGCTGGAGGAAAGTTCCCAGTTCCCCTCTAGAAGCCTCACTAGGTCGAGCCCACCCCTGAGCCCAATAGGTGGTGTAGGGTCCCGGAGGGCCGTCCGCTTCATCCTGCCACAGCTGGTGGAATTTGCTCTTTTCTTCTCCCTCAAGATGCTCCATAGAGTGTGCAGCATGATGCTGCATTCAGGGCATGCTGTCGACTTCTGCAGGGAGTGTCTTCCCACTTAGCTCTGCTTGCACCACCACCTATGGTGCCTGGGTGGCAGTGCTGTGGCACAGCATGCTGCCCATCATTTTCCAGAGGAGGAGGAGAAGAATGTCCTCTTGGATGCTCGATCCTCCTCCGCCCCCTAATGACTCAGGTTCATTCCTGAACCAGGGTCACTGGCCTCATGAGCAGTAAGACTACTGCTACGCCACTGGGCCAGCTCTGGAAAGGGTTTTAACCATACCCTGGGTCCCATCTGAAATGAGCATTGGCTCAGTGCACTTTTCCCAGTCACCAATTTGAAATAAACAAAAAGGTTTGGGCATCATGACATCCAGTAGTGACTGCATGTTTATACTCACTAGCCCCATATTCTTTTTTTTAATTCTTTAGTAACCAGGAAGCCACACTATACACACGTTTCTGTTTTCAGGAGTGATGGGAGCACTGGGAGGTTAAATGACTTGTTCAGAGTCACACAGTATGCAAGTGGAGATTGCACATATTCACATGGTTAGCACAGCATTAACTGTGTTAATGCATGATAACTGAGAATAACATGAGCCAACATGGCAGGGGCCATATTGAAGGCCCCCAGTACACCACACTGACTTGACAGCATGACCATGCAGAATACCACTGTGCCCATGCAACTGAGTGATTCTCAAGGCATACTGTGTGCAGTGGTGTATTCAGAACATTCAGCAGTGCTTAACATCCTTCTTTGTCACAGCACTGTTTAACATTAGTGAAACCCTGCCTTTATTCCTGTGGAAAGATGCCTCCTATTGCCTGTCTTGTAATATATATTCAGTCCCTGGTAGTCTAACGTCCCTCCCCCATCACCTTCCTGACAGTCATAGTCATCCATGGTGGTCTTGTAGACCTCACCCTCAAACGCCTGTCCTTACAGTCATATGCAGTCTTGGTGGCTAGGGGACCCCCATCTCCCCATTATACCATTCACAAAAGTGATGGCAATACTGTGAAGACCATTACAGTGACAAAATCTGCAGTTCGCTGTAACGGTCCGTGGTATTATCAACACTGTTGTCTGCCATGATTTCTCCCCTCCCTGAAACAATTCCGACTCAGAGTTGATAATCTAAAATTTGGGGGTGCAGGGGAAGAGGCCCCTGCCCACATGGAGTGAACACTTTCTGCTCCTCATGGCACAATGCCGACTGCCAGCATTGTGCCATTGCTGTAATGCTGATCAACAAACTTCATGTTGATGCAGCATGGTGGAACCATCCCTTCCAATAGTGATACCAACCCTGATCCCGACCATCCTGCTCTCGGTTCTCTTCCTATCCACACCCTCCTGCCCCAGTCACTGAATCTGATATATGGCATTAGAGATGGTGAGCGCATAGGCTTACACTCCACACCTTAGCCAGCCACTGTCTGGTAGTCTCTGAGCAATCACATGCCTTCTATAAAAGTGGCAAACAGAAATTTTAGAAATCACACAATGTTGCAATGAACATGGGTCTCTACCCCTTTCCAACATCAGATATGTGATGTGGCCTTCCTGTCCACCTTTAGCTATCTCTGAGGAAAGAGACCCAAGGGTCATCATCATCAGTGACACCCTAAAACAGTCATGCTAGTGTAACCAGGCCAACAGTAAGGCATACAGGATGCTAGGGTTTATAAGAAGGGATATTGCCAGCGGAAGGAAGGAAGGAAGTATTACTATCTCTCTATAGATCATTAGTGAGGCCTCACCTGGAGCACTGTGTCCAGTTCTGGAGTCCTCACCTATGGAAAGATAAGAATAAGTTTGGGGTAGTGCAATGTATGGTGACCAAAATAATCAGGGCCAGCAGAGAGATCTTACAAGGATCGACTCAAAACACTGAACATGTACTTGCTGCAGGCCAGCTGAGAGAGGAGATATGACAGAGACCTTTAAGTTCCTGAAAGAAATGAGAAACTATTTAGCATAAGTAGCAGATCAAGAATATGAAGAACATGGGGTCATAAGCAGAAACTGTTTGGGGGAGTTCAAGAGGAAGTGAGAAAGTTTTATTTACAGAAGGGAGGTGGAGCTGTGGAACAATCTGCCAGCTGATGTGGTGGGCACCAAAACCATCAGTGGTTTAAATACATCTGGGACAGAGCGAAAGGCTTAGTGTCTGCTCAGGGTGGTAGCAGTAGAATGGGAAGCATAGGAGTGGATAGTGTGGGTGAGAACACTGCATGAACAATAAGTCCTGGGGTTGTTAGGGCTTTATGGACAGACTGAATGGACCAATGGTCTTTTTCTGCTGTCATTGTCTTTCTATTGACAGTGGAGCATCAGTATTCATTTTTCTTAGTACTAAAACTAACAATAATGACAGCTTGACATTTGAGATGAATATTTGTTTTTACTCTTAGTTATATGGAGAAAATATGGAATACTCAACAATGCTTAATGATAATCCGTCACAGCACAATTGAAAATATTATCTTTCAACAGAAATCGATGATGATCGTAGTAGAATACATGCGAATGGGGCCTTAGACTCATTCTTGAGAGTAAAGTGCAGTTCCTTTCATTTTTCACATTCAAAAAGCTATTTACAATTGGATCTAATGCATGATAATAGTTTCATGTACAGTGAGTCATTGATCATTGAAATCTTTTGAATAATACAATTGCCAAGCTAACAGCATCCCTGTCTTCTCATTCTTTATTTTGTATCTGAATGATTGCTCTTAATAGCTTCTTTTCTGCCTACTTCCTGTCTAGTTATTACATTAGTCATACCTGCTTAGAAGTCATATATCTCCTTTCCTGCATTCTGTTTTAACACAGCATTTCTGTTCATGCCACCAAATACAGTATGTCACATCCCAAAGCGATGAAGAAAAATATTATGTTACTTTTATTGTTTACTACAATGATGAGGAACCTCAGCTCATGTTATTACATAGAAGGAAAAAAAAAAGTAGTCTAGGTTACATCCATCCATAAGATATCTTACTATTAAGCCCAATACCATGGGATAAAATACCACAATTGTAAATTCCTGTTTCAAGATCAGTAATATCCTTATCTTCTTTAATAATGTTTTTAAATTTATTTATTTTGTTTTACTAGGAAAATGGACTGGATCAATGACCTATTTTCAGCCACACCTGGAAACGTTTGGGTTTACAGGAGGAAAGACAGTACATCATTATGCAATATAACACACATGCAGGAAGTCAGCTAGTACTAATCTAACAAAGTTTATATACAGTATATACAAGATAAAAATGCAAGTCAACAAGATTATCCTCATATACACTTTAAGACTAAAATTAAATGTAATGTTGTAGCATTTGCAAATAGAAGCATTCAACAACCTGCTGCAATGAGTTCTTCTGTTTGACTCTGAGGTACAGTAAATGAAGTACTTAATAGCCTTAGCCTGCAGTAGTTCATTCCTGTTGTCTAGTTCTGAAATATAGATACACATATGAACATGCAGAAGCGGACTCAAGAATGACCCTGTTAACTATGGGCCAGTTAGCCTGACCTCGATAGTATGTAAACTCATGGAGACCATACTAAAGGAAAGGCTGGTGAGGTACATAGAGAATGGTCTTCACTAACTTCAATGTGATCACTGCCTCTGACAACTCGCTCCACTTGGCCACCACCCTTCAGAGAAAATGTGCCTCCTCATCACTCTCCTGAATCTTCCCTTAATCAGTTTCAGGTTACACCCCTAGTGGACATGTTCCACTTATACTGAACAGGCCCTCAGTGCTCACTCTGTTAATGACTGTACCTTAAGGTACTTAATGGTCTAGATCTTGTCTCCTCCCTTTCCGTCCTCAAGAAAGTACAGGTTGAGCCCTTGAGCTCTCTCTTCATGGTGTTATATACATACAATACATATTATATGTCTTCTCAGCCTGTGACAATGGAGTTCTTGGTTTACAATACAGTCTCAGTCATCTGACTCTGCTAGTGCCCCAACTCTTGCGTTGATACAGAAGTTATCATTCTACATAGTTGTAGAAGTTTACTTTAGAAGTTGTTTTCCCTGAACAAGTGTCAAAACTGCAGTGCCCACCTGAATTGCATGAGGTATCCTAAAACCATCTACAGCTGTGAAGCTTTATGTTTTATATTTTCCACAACTTGAAAGTTTAACCATCAGACCCTCAGAAACAAAAGTACTGTACTCCAATAGTCCCCCACCACCTTGGGGATTAGGAGATACTTGTGGTCTGGATTAGGCTGCAGAATGGATCACAATAGTTGCCTTCCAAACTGCAAGAACCTCACATATAAGACTGTTAGGTTGGAGACACAACAGGTATTCAAGTGTGTCCCAGAAGAGAGTACTTGACCCTAGGGAAGGAGAGGCAGGCCTAGGGGTGAAAAGGTGGCTATAGCACATTTAGTTTGGCTTTGATTCAGGGCCTTTTCTTTAGGTCAGCTTTTGTAATTTAGATGAAAATCTTTGGCTGACTATGCAGCAATTGTCGAAAAGGTGAAGCATAACAAACAGAATTGTATGCAACCCTGATTCCCTACCTCAGTTATTTCCATCCACCATTCACTCTGCCTTTTTCCACACACATTTTTGTTCTTTAAAATATGCTTCTGGAGGGCATGGCCTGGCTCTGCTAAGAATGGCAGCTAATTCTGCTTCTCCCTGGGACCACCAGCAATCATCACCAATCTGCAAAGTTCCAGGTTCCTGTTCTGCACCATCCCTGTGGGATCTAATCTGCAAATAGTCCTTCAACCTCCGGGTACTGTGTTACTTTCCCTCAACTTTACATCTGCATTTCAATCGAAAACTTCTCCTCTTCTGAAGCCTGCAACTATGGCTGACCACACCATGACTACCTGCTCTCTAAACAGAGTGGAATCTATGTTCAATATGTTCAAACAACTGATAAATGAGATGAATGACCTTAAAGTTGCCACACAGCAGAATATTTTAATATGCAAGTCTTGGACACCTGACTTACTTCTACAGAAGCTAAATTTTCACACAACGAGAATGCAATCCATGATCTACATGCAACTATTAGAGAGCAAGACAGAATGATCAAAACCTACAAATCAAAACAGATGATATAGAAAACAGAAACCAAGGAACAACCTTTGTTTCCTGAAGGCTCCAAAATTGGGAAAACTAGTGCCTTATTATCTCATGTACTTTCAGCCTTGCTCAGACACCCAGGCAAGATCTTACTATTGAGAGCTCTCACAGATCCTTAGGCCCGACCAGGCCCAGATCAAAAGCCACAGACCATCATTGCTAGATTTCTAAACTTTTCACATACTGAGTTAATTCTCAAAAAGCAAGAGAAATCAGGAAATAAGGTGGCAAGAAAATAAAATGTCCATATTCAGAGATTTTTCCAAGGATGTTTTAAATGAATGTAAGCCCTTCAACCCTTTTAAACCAATCCTGCATCAAAAGGGTTTCAAATTTGCACTAAGATATCAGGCGGTAATGCACCTTTTTCTGGACAGTTCTTTTAAAGATTTTCTACATACCTGGGCATCAAGATCAAAGAAGCAGCCTCCTCCCAAATGAATGGAGTTTATCTGATGAACGTCAGCGGAGTGCTTGGTGTCTTTAAGTGATGTCCGATCAGCATACTGGTGGTGACAGAGTGCTCAGTGAACCACCAGCTGAAAGTACAAAAGCGACTTCCCTTTAAGGCTTTCTGCTGCATACAGGCTAAAAAGTGTCTCCGCCCACAGTTGCTAAGAACTCAGGCTGTGGAAGCACAGATTCCACCCTCCATTCTTGTCCTTCTGAGTGCAACTGTAATCTTACCTCTCTAATACCCCTCTCTAATAAGTTTGCACTTCTAGAAGATGAAGAGGAAGATATCCACTCCTAAGAAGACATTCAAGGGATATATCAGACCAACTACACAAATTTTCAGCAAAAGGACCCTGGCACCATATCAGATGATACATCTTCAGCAGAGCTTGTTGCAAGCTCTCCTATTAAACCACCGAAAAAAGCGGAGGGAAAATCTAAACATAAAAGTCAATGCCAGCTCTCTAACTCCCTCTAAGTCTAATTGTACCTGAATTCAGAATTGTACTCATGTACTATCAATTGTTATCCTTATTGGATTCCACTCCTAGATATTCTCTTGTCTAATTAGAATGCCCCTGCTCCAACCACGATGTTTATGCCTTCCTGTCCTAGTGACTACCACTTCCAGCTGGCTGTGATAGTGCAAGGCTGTACATCGCAGCCACTAATTTTAAAAATGCTGGAGCAATTGGAAGTTCATTTTATGCACTACTGGAGCACAGTATCCTGTATTAAGTGGAATGGTACCTTGCTAATAAGTTTACAACCCCATTTTTAACTCATGCCCTATCTGTAACGTTCAAAGTACTTTCTCTGACTGGCTGTCTATCGGTTATATCCCAACCTACCTAACTGTGTTGTATGGAATATCCTGTTCTACCAGGGCACATATTGCAGCATGATGTAACACAAAGCTGCAACATTTCAAGGCTATTATTATAGTCACCCTATAGTACTTCACACAGCATTTATGCTTATTTACAGGAGGGGAATTATCCAACCCTATATCACACCTTTTTATTTACAGAAGCTACCATGAGTCATCATAGGTATTAGTGCAAGGATAATTATTCTTTAGACAATTGATGGATAAATATATAACTCTTTGTTTTTCAATCTGGTAATACCCAAACTAAATTTTTTACTTAACCCATAACCCTTAAGGCATACCCTTGCTTCCCTTACCCACATATATATACTTTTATTGGATATTAAACCCATCTTCAAGATGGCGACCCACTAGGCTAAGTCATCAGAAGTAGAGTCGAGCTTGTGTTTTATCTTATTTTTTCAGTTCATTTTGTTTTTCAGTTCTTTGTTTGAGTTTATTTTGTCTGGTTACTTCGTTTTCATCTTTAGTTTACTCCGTTCTTGTTTTATTATTATTTCAGTCCGCATCCCTGAATTGTGCTGTTTATCCTGGTTCAGATCTGTGAACTGTGCCGTTTTCCCTTTCAAACAACTGCATAAGGACTGAGTGCGACTAGGAACTGAAGGAGCTATTATCTGTGGAGTCTCAATATTGCGTGTGTGCGGTGAGCAGAGTGTAGAGTCCCAGTGGTGGATCGAGGAGTAGCGAGGTGTTACCCAGAGTGGTCTTGAGTGAGCAGCGAGGAATGAGGAGTGATTTTGATTAGCGCTGGATTAGAGAGAGACTCCGGTGGACTGTGGGAGGAATCCTTCCTGACCCTGACCTCGAGCCAGTGGTGTGCTGTGGTGTTGCTGCCATAGGGCAGTCATATCTGCAGCTGTTCCATTTTCACCGCTCGCTAGCTGGCATCTGTAGCGGGAGCGGGTCTGGGAAGAGGTATCGGGATCTGGGTGGGACCTTCCTGGAGCTCACGGAGCATAGGTGGTGACCTGGAGTTATCTGGTACTTGAAGCGCTGTTGCTAGCTCTGCTATCAACTACTCAGTGGAGTGAGAAATAGAACTTTGGTTTCCTGGGTGCCTGGCTTGACTTTCCCTGCTCCCTGGTTTCTGGCTTTCAGTGAGTTTTGACTTTGACTACAGACTGCTTGTATGTTTTCCAGAATTAAGATCATTGTGTGGGGCTTTGTTGTTTTCAAGTGAAGGTGAGAGCTCATTTGAGAATTTGAATAGTGCTGCCATTTTTGGAGGTGTAAGCTCCCGGACACGTTCTGAATCTGATAAGAGCAGTCTGCACATTACTGTTTTGAGCTGGTTTTCCACCCTTGAGAGGGTTGAACTTCCTACTGCCGACCCTGTGCTCCGTTGAATTTCTGACCTTCATGAATATGTGACTCTCAGACTTTAGCTCTTTTATTCCTTGTTGGTAATTATATCTGTGAAATTTCCCATTGCAGAGTTCTGTGAGATTTTCTGAGGAAATTTTCAGAATATCTTTATAATTTTATTTTTAGTTTTGTATTGTTGTGTTGTTAAGTAGCCCAGGTTGTGAGAGGACCGGTGGGCTTATTTTATTTTTATTTACCTATTTACTTTATGTGTTAGGCAAGTTAGGTTTTCTATTGTTTAAGTTATATATTTTAGTCAGTTGTTTGAAGTTGGTTGGATTAGTTAGTTGGGTGGGGTGAGGGTGAGTAAAGGTTTGGCTGTGATTTGGGTTTTAATTTGTTAATGTTGTTTGTTAGCTTGTTTTAATTTTATAAGGAACTGATTTTACCTACTTTTATTGTTTTCTGAAGGTTTGCTCTCTTTTGAAATCGTCTTTCTGTGGCCCCCAGTCAAGCGACGCCATTTCAGCTCTCTGCTCTCCACTCCTCCGCCTCTTTATAACCCCTCTGGCTTTTTCTATCTACCAACACTGTCGGGTTTCAGGTATTGCCCGCAGGAGGGGGCAGGGGGTAAACAGTGGAGGTGAGATGAGCAGAGCGCTCCCATTGGGGTGACTAAGCCCAGGAGATGCCCTGGGGCAAAGTGGAGCCTAGGCGTGGGCCATCCTGTTTAGTCCCCATACCCAAGGGCACCATCCTTAGTGATGGGCAGGTGATTGGGAAGTCCAGGAGTCCTGTCCAACCGGGCAATGTTGTGCAATGCCAGGTCCATCCCGAACAAGATGGCAATAATCTTGTTGCCTCGATGGACCTGGCGTGCATCACCGAGACCTGGCTGGATAATAATGCGCGATCGATATTGGAGGCCGCAATTCCAGCTGGGTATACGGTGATACATTGCCCAAGAGTTGGACCGTGGGGTGGGGGTTGCAGTCTGCTTTAAGACTGAATTGGATCTCACCAGTGTACCAGTTGAGGAGACTACTTCTTTGAATGTGGAATTGCAGCAGGTGTGGATATCGAATTGCTCTCATCTACCATCCACCAGGAGATGAGAAGCAATTCCTTAAGGAAGTAGCAGACTTCATTGTCCACCTGACATTTGAATCCCACAGGCTGATGGTCCTGGGTGACTTTAATGCATGGATCAATGATGAACTCTCGCAATTTGGACAATACTTCCTCCAGTTAATGGAGTCACTGGGCTTAACACAGGTAGTTACCACTGCTACTCATAAAGCTGGCCATTCTCTTGACTTGGTCTTCCTCCTGGGGATCAAGGCTTCTGATGTGGGGGTTGAACCAGTCAGTTGGTCAGATCACTACACTGTGAGATTTAATTTGGTGCCCCCTTGCAGACCGACCCCTGTGGAGATGGTCAAGTTCCACCCCTTCGGAATGTTTCCTCTAATGGCCTTGTGGTGGTTCTTGACCTAACAGAGCTTTCTGTGCATAGCAATGATCCAGAGGCATTGATTGTGGCTTATAATACTGCCATTACCTCTGCCCTGGATTCTATTGCTTCAGTTCATCTCGTCCTCTCCCTCCCTCCCTCCCTCTGACCTCGAACCCCATGGTTTGATGGGGTTCTGAGGAGTTATGCTAATTGGACGCAGGTTAGAACATTGCTGGCCGAGGTCTGGCCTGGATGCTGACTGCCTTAGACTGCTAGAACATTATCAATTTTATCAGTCAAAATCTCCGTAAGAAGGCAGAGTTCCTGTCGGGGAAATTTCTGCTGCAGAACCGACCTGCTCAGCTTTTCAGAACTGTGCAAAGCTGATAAGGTGGCCGACATTAGGGCAGACATTGGTCTGGCACATTCTATGCTAGTTGTGGGTGCCCAGGACCGGGTCACTATCCCTTTGTTTTCCTGGAGTACCTTTGACCGCCCGGAAATCGTGGATGTTATGCGGATTGTCCAGGGCTGCATCCTACCTCCTGTAATTTAGATCCAGATCCCACACCCTTACTCTTAGGGTGTGGAGATTCTATTCTACTGGCTCTAGCACAGATAGTCTGGTCCTCTCTTGACTGGTGTATACCCCTATCCTTGAAAGAGGCAATGGTGACACCCTTGTTGAAGAAACCATCTTTGAACCCAGAATGTCTGGCTAACTACAGACCTATCTCGAACCTCCCTTTGCAGGGAAGGTGATCGAGAAGGTGATAGCAGCCCAGTTGGAGAACCACTTGACCATCCATAGCATCTACAAACCTCTCTAATCAGGTTTCTGTAAGAGACATAGTACTGAGACTGCACTGGTTCGGGTGCTCAATGATCTCCTGATGGCGAGAGACCAGAGAAAGCAGTCTATCCTGGTGTTATTGGATCTATCTTCAGCATTTGACACTGTGACCATGGGGTTCTTTGGAGAGCCTGGGGATGTATTTGTGGACTCTCTGGGGTTGTGCTCAGATGGTTCACATCATACCTCACCGGAAGATCTCAGAGGGTGGTGTCAGGTTTTTCCTCTGATCCTTCTCACTTTTTGTGGGGTCCCTCAGGGCTCTATATTGTCCCCATGTTGTTTATGTGTACATGCTTCCCTCGAGACATTGTGAGATGGTACGGGTTGGGTTTTCACTGTTATGCAGATGACACCCAACTGTACCTGTCCTTCTGACCCCGACCAGGAAGGAGCTGTCTCAGTATTTAATAGCTATCTGGAGGAAATCCAGGATTGGATGAGATTGAGTTGGTTGAAGTTGAATTCTGGGAAGTCCGAGGTGTTGGTTTTGGATCAGATCGCGGATAGGGGAGCTGTGCCGTCTCTCCCTCTGGGGTGTTTTGTGGGGATGTCGAGTTACTGGTCTCTAAACGGTGCGAGATCTAGGGTGATCTTAGATGTTGGGCTGACCTTAAGATCTCAAGTGTCAGCAGTGGTACAATCCTCATTTTATCATCTGAGAAACATTGCCAGAATCAAGCACCTCGTTCCATCCAGCGATCTGCCAACTTTGATCCATGCCTTTGTGATCTCATGCCTGGACTATTGCAATTCGCTCTACCTTGGGCTTCCGGGGTTGATATCTGCCGCCTTCAGCTGGTGCAGAATTCTGCAGCTCGAGTACTTACAGTACCCTAGAACATTACATATTAGTCCGGGTGTTGCAGGATCTGCACTGGCTAACAGTCCAGTGGTGGATCACCTTCAAAGTTGGATTACTGACTTTTAAGACCACCACGATCTGGGCCCTGACTACCTGAAAGATCTCCGATTCTTTACCTCCCAGTGAGAGTCGGCGCGCTCAACCGATGAGAAGTTACTAGAGATTCCTACAGTCACACTTAAATCAGTTGGTGCCGGCTTTTATGTTTTATGCACCAACCCTTTGGAATTCTCTACCACTCGGATAAGGGAGTGTTCAACCATGGGGAGCTTTAAACAGGTGCTTAAATCCTTCTTATGGAATAAGGCATATGGCCTTGATTAATGTTTCAGTACTTGTTTTAACAGTTTTATGTTACTGTCTGTTTGTTCTGTTTGTATTTAATCTTTTGGAATCGCCTTGGTTTTGGAAAGGCAATATAAAATAAAGTTTATTATTATTATTATTAATTATTAAATCTCAACCTCTTTCTCAGATCTTCCTTTTTATTCATATGCATATTGCAGGCTATTCTCGTGGCTTGAGTCCTTCTTGTATCATAACGAGCAATGGCATATCATACTCTGGGACACATTAACGTTCAATCCTGAATAAATACACTATTCTACATAAACTATAGTCGTGGCTCACTGGGTCTACACAAGGCTTAGTCACCCAGCTATATATATATTTATATTTTAAACCATAATTGAGGCCATATTCAAACTTTGTATTCCTATATAGAAGAAATATGCTTATAAATTAGTAGCTCTAAGACCATGAAGCCTGTTCCATAGAATACTATATACTAATATATATATGTTTGTATGTGTGCATATATACGATATATAGGTATATTGTGTATGTATGTGGGTATGGATGTATTATATGTATGTACATATGGATATGGATATTATATATATATATGTGTGTGTGTGTATATATATATATATATATATATATATATATATATATTAAATACTAATACTCTTAATTGGTAATTCATCCAATTAGACTAAGATATACTGCTATACCCTCTATCAAGTTAATAAGTACCTTGATGCCTCATGAATGACAACATCAATTTATGTGGACATTTCAGCCTTTCTGTTACCCTCCATGTATGTTTTATAACATCTTATTATGACAGCTGTGGGAACTCTATAATTTGTTGACCATCTCTTTAGCCCTCACAATTTGTCATGGTGTTAGTATATAAAATGGCACATTTAAAACTTTAACTGTTTTGGACACTGTTCTAGTTTATACTATAACAATGCTACCTGGTTCTCATTCACATGTTTGGATTGTTTTTTCCACTGGTTAACATGTGATGATTGTGGTTCTCCTCCTGGGATCATATATGACTATCTATTTACCTGTTATTATACAATACCTACTGTAGTTTTTCACTAGATTTGTAATTTAGGACCACAGCTTTTACAAGCTGTTTTACTTAGCAGTTGCTTATACATTACCTCGCCCAGCTGTGTGGTGAGAGTGTCTCAGTATTACGTACTGACTCACATCTACCTACACATCTAAGTGATACATTGTTGTATATTATACTAGATAAGTTTCCTTTTATCTTAGTAAAATGTTTAAAATGTTCTCTCACAGTTCTTAGAGAGACACATGGAACTCACTATCTTATATTTTCAGATCTTACATTGGTATAGTCCTGCCCACCTCTTCTCACCTGTTCGTTCCCTTTCTGTGTCTCTAGCATCCTCAACCCCAAGGAGTATGAATATGAGTCCTCATATACGTGGTCATTGTTGTATTTTACTCTTATCCAATATGAGTGACTTAATATTATATTCATGGAACACCAAGGGACTCAACTCTCCTTGTAAATGTAAATAAATTCTTTCCTACCTAAAAAAGCATAAAACACATATTGCTTTCTTACAAGAAACTAAACTCCTAGCTGAGGACGCTGCAGACTCAAAAGGGACTGGTTGGCCAAATATATACATCCTCTTTTCCTCTAAAAAAGGGGGTGGCTATCCTGATTTACAAAACCTTAACTGGTCTCTTAGAAAATCCTCTACGGATCCAGAAGACAGATGGGTAATAGTTATACTCAATACCCCTACAGGCCAGATTATGTTAATCAACGTTATGCTCCCAACTCTGATTTGCCTGAATTTTTCTATAATTTATCCCAACAAATCATGTCATATAACAGCTATAACTTACCTATTTTAGTAGGCAGTGATTTTAATTTAGCTTTGGAGGCACATTTAGATAAAAGTAACTTTCCTTTGATTCACATCTGAGAAGTATTAATGCCTTATTAATGCTTTAAAAGACTTTGCCTATCTGACATCTGGAGATTTTACCATCCTAGGGACCATGACTTCACTTTTTATTCCCCATTTCACCAGTCCTATAGTAGAATTGATTACTGGTTCACTCTCCCTCCATAACTGGAAAAACAATTGAAACCACTATCCTCCGATTACAATATCAGATCACTCCTATCAAACTTCACCTATTATGGGGTCCTCCACCCTCTAGATCTCCATCATGGCACCTTGATCCACTTCTACTTAAAGACCCTGACTTTATACCCTGGTTAGAAACCAAATTCAAGAATATCTCCTTTAATAATAATCCTGGCACATCCATGCACACTGTTTGGGAAGCATTAAAGCCGCCATCAGAGGTAAAATAATTAGTTACGCCACCCACAGGAAGAAATTAAGAGATTGTCAATTAGCTGAATTAGAAAAGTCATTAAAAATTAAAGCAGATCAATACTTTAAACTTAATAAACCCAACCCCAACTCACGACTTCACCTTGAAATCTTTCAATTAAGAATAAAAATCAATGAACTTATATCACACAAAGCTGAGCTAGCTCTTTTTAGGCTGAAACATAAATATTGGGAACAAGGTGATAGACCTGGGAAACTACTCTCCTACCAGCTTAAAGCTCAGCAAATGGACAGGCATATTGTAGGCCTGGAAGACCATTTAGATCAGATACACACCGATAATCCTTCTATTAATCATATCATGAAATCCTTCTATCAGCAACTATACTTGCGCAGAACTGTGCGCCAAGTAAACAAATCCAGTTTTTTCTAGATAAACTCCAACTCCCCACCTTTCTGATTTAGATATGGCAAATCTGGACACACCATTTACCTTTCAAGAGATCCAAATGCATTATCTACCCTAAAACCGGTAAAACTCCTGGGAGAGATGGGTTCTCTGTGGATTTCTACAAATCACTTTCAGATACTCTATGTCCTCTGCTGCATGAAGTCTTTCTAGAATCATCAAACAATGGTACTCTTTCTCCAACAATGACAGAGGCCATTATCACAGTTCTACCCAAAAGATAAGGACCCTGCTGTCCCATCCAGTTACAGACCTATTTCACTAATTAACACTGACGGCAAAATCTTCACAAAACTTCTAAACCTTCCTCTAGAACCTCTAGTATCAAAGCTAGCTCACAGCTCCCAAGCTGACTTCATTTAAAACAGATTGGGCTCTGATCATCTCCGTTCTTTATTCAACTTCATTCATGAAGCAAAGTCACTCAAATCCCTACTGCTGCCATCGCTATTAATTTTGAAAAGGCATTTGATTTCCTAAACTGGAACTATTTATATCTTGTACTATCTCACTTCAGTATTCCTAATAAGTTCTATTCTTAGATCAAACTACTATGCACCTCTCCTTCAGCATGAATTCTCACTAACTCTTTGCTATCTCCTTCCTTTTCACTGGAAAGAGGTACTATGCAAGGCTGCCCTGTCACCGTCACTATTCATCCTTGCCATGGAACCCCTCTCTGCCTGTCATCAATCCAGCAACATTAAGGGTATTCAGATTGGTAACTCCCACTATCCTTCACTTTCTTTTGCAGATGATTTTATCATTCTTCTAGAAGATCTCGAAGAGGCAGGGCAGCCATTAGTTCAATTATTTAAAGAATTTGCTTCTCTCTCTCTCTCTCCGGCTTAGTCTTGAATTATAATAAAACTGAAACCTTACCTCAAATGAACACTGTAAATCATCGATGAACACAATCTTGGCTCCGATGGGCACCTCATGGCTTCTCATGCCTCTGCATTCAAATTACTCCAAAACTACATAAAATATGGGATACAAACTTTACCTCCTTGCTATATAATATTAAATCTATGTTCGATAGATGGAAACTGCTTAACCTTTCATTTAAAGGAAAATTTCTGCTATTAAAATATCCATCTCTCCCAAAATCTTATATCTTTTTGCTAATATTCCTTACTTTTACCTTCCGCTTTCTTAGTCAGACTTGACAAACTAATTGGCAGCTTCCTCTGGGAAGGGAAACCTCTCAGATTCATTTGTATAAAACTCTGCTCACATTGGTCGAGAGGAAGCTCCGGCTCCCTGGTTCTAAGCATATTTATGGCCTTTGAGCAACTCAAACCATTAAATGGTTTCTTAAACCAATGGCAAAATCACCTTTATGGGTTGTTATGGAATCCTCCTATGTCCTGAAATGTCCTCACATCTCATATTTATAACTCATTCCTCTGAAACTAAATCCCATCCCACAATCTCTTCATCAGTATTCTACTGGAAATTAATACACAAACACCTTAAATCTAACCCTACACTTCTGGCCTATGCCCCAGTTTGAGGTAACCAAACATCTCTTTGGATAATCACCCAATCTTCTGCCGTAATTGGAAAAATAGGGCATCTTCTTCTTAAATGATATATAGAACTGAATGACCTCAAACTCAAGTCCTGTACTGATCTTCATACCTCTGGAATCTTCCAAAGCATGATTTTGGAAATATCTTTTGCTCCGTGCTGCTTGCAACTCCTATTTTCAATATTTACCCAAACAACTTTACATGACCAATATATCTCACAATGGCTTAACACCTCATTTAAGTTGAACAGTATAATCTGCAAAAACACCAGAGATATACTTACAGACCAATCTCTTACTGCTAAAAACAAATGGAGTCAACTATTAAATTACAATATAATAGACTTACAATGGTATAGCTGTTGGCTCTCTTGTTACAAGACCATTAAAGATACGTGAGTTCGTATACAAACAAAAATCCTTCATTTATGGTATAGGAACCCTGTGGTATTAAAGTACATGGGTCTAACGAACAATAATAACTGCTGGTGCTGTAATTCTCTAGTGGGGACTTATTTCACATTCTATGGCAGTGTCCTCTTATAAAGAATCTATGTCACACTACTCACAACTTTGCAGTCAAAGTAATCGGACAGTCATTTTCATTAGATCCCAAGCACATTATATTGGGCATTTTCAACTCTTATAATAACACAATTTCCACACTCAAAATAGAGGGCTGGCCATATTATTTCTCCAAGTTAAGCACCTTTTACTTATACATTGGAAGTCTGTTATAATCCCCAAATTTTCTGATATTCTTAAGAAGCTATGTCAGTATGCCTCTCTGGACTGTATGTCTCATATTTCTTCTGGCCGACTTAAGGCATGTGATAGATGTTGGCAGGACTATTTTAATTATTTAAGACTGTCACATACTTCTAATACTTAATGCATGGACTGTTACAAAGGTTATCCCTATTTAACACCATCTGATAACCTTTACTGCTAGTGTCTCCCTTGTTGTGGTTTTCTTTCTCTTTTTATTTTATGCTCTCTTTGTGTTTTTCTTTCTACTTGCATTATTTATATCCTTTGTCTCCTTCACAGACTTTCCTCATTTTATGACATACAATTATGCAAGATAAGATTTAACAACAACAGTTTTATATAAACTTTCATTATTAATTCTTTCCTCATCTTTGTCCTTACCTTCCTTGTTAATCTTAAACAATCTAGCCTAGATATATTCATTCACAATACTGTAGCATAATGACTGATTATAGACTATACAGCTGTCAATACCTTTTAATGTTGTTGTTTAATTGGCAATATATTGTCATATCTTGTTGATATGTTCATTCACATTGTTCTTTCATATGTGAAATTGCTGTTTTGTTATATCTTATTTATAATAAAAAGATTAACTACAAAAAATATGCTGCCTCCTGGCACTGTAACTGGAGATGAAACCATCTTTTACAAGATACAGTACATCTCTCCTAGAAAGACCCCAGTCCCCAAATATAAACATTTGATAGTGGTCCACTTTCCCATCTCCCTATCCATGATAATCTCAGAAAGGTATGGTAACTCCATGACCTCCCTCCCATAACATACCGCTACATTCCCATAATACAGTCTTTTGACTGTACAAGCATAGCATGCATGGTTAGGGTGGTGCAGGAGCAGCCTGCATCATTTATGACACTAGGGTGACTGATTGGGCAGTCTGCCTGCCATCATCAGTGATGCAATCATCTTCCCTTCCCAGTAGCATACCCCACTCATACAGTTAGATAACTGTGTTATGAAAATGGAGCAGCTGTATGGACATAGAAACTTTTACCACTCCAAAATCATGGATGGGGATAAGGAAGGGGACCGCTATGAAATACATCTATTTGGTTTACTGGGCAGTGGTCAGTGAGCTGGTGGGTATCTTGCAAAGATTTAATTGGCCCCTCCTGGCACAGTTTGAGGCTACTTTATCCATAGCCAGCACTTTCTGAAGAAAGTGTGAAGTATACTGAGACTTAGTTAGACTAGATAGCTACGGTTCTGAGAAATATATATTTTAAAGTAACAAAAGAATAACGAAATAAAATTAAGGTTGTAACAAAGTTGCATGAGTATTATTTTTAGTTGAACTTGATATTTGATCCAGTTCCAATAAGTAGTTGAGTCTAAGATCAGTGCAGTGATAGATGACATAGAGGGTGGAGGGGCTGCACGAAAACCTGACCAAACTACAGGAATGGTCGAAAACATGGCAGTTGGGGTTTAATGTCAAAAGTGCAAGGTTCTGCTCTTTTGGAGCAAGGAACTGGGGAGGAAATATCATTTGGGAGAGTACAGTTGGAAAGCACAGTGAAGGAAAGGGATCTAGGGGTACTAATACAGGGAGTATGAACCACTCATCTCAGTTCAGGAAGGCGGATGCAAAGGCAAACAAGATGCTGGGGTGCATAGTGAGGAAATCTTCTCCAGGCACAAGGAAGTGATCCTACCCTGTACAGGTCACTGGTCAGGCCGCACCTGGAATACTCGTGCAATACTGGCATCCATTCCTGAAGAGGACATCAGATTGCTGGAAGGGAATGCAGTGTAAAGCAACAAAGATGATACAGAGACTTAAAGAAAAATCCACGTGGAGGCTGGGAGAGCTGCAAATGTATTCCTGGAAGAGAGGAGGGATGGGGGATGTGATCAAACTTTTAAGTACCTAAAGGGTATTAACAGGATTAATACAGAAGGGATTATTCAGAGAAGGGAGGGTACAAGAGGGAATTGGCTGAGATTGGAGGGAGATTCAGGAGGGAAATCAGAAAGATACTTTTTCACAGAAAGGGTTGTAGATAAGTGGAACACTTTGCCGAGGAGGTGGTATCATGTAGAGCGGTGGGGGATTTAAGAGAGGGTGGGACAGAGTGAAGGGTGGTGGTTATGAGGAGGGAGGTGGGTAAGCTACAAGTTGAGGGGCTAGCTGCACAATCGAGCAGACTCAATAGACTATAAGGCCTATTTCTGCTGACATTTCTTAAGTTGGTATGTTTGTATGAGTCCTTAAAGTACCTAGGAGTCACCCTTGACCAGGATTGTACTTTGAAGGCACACATTGACCTGCTCACTAAGTCCATAAACCAGAAGCTTGGATTTCTATATTGCCTTAGCCCCTACCTAACACAGGACTCCTGGCTCAAGGTTGCACAATGCCTGCTACCACCCTGCTGTATGGTTCCCCAGTACTGTTCTTTGTTAAAAGCATAGAGATGCTGAAGTTCAGAACCCAGTACCATAGAATCAGCAGATTCGTGGCAGGTTCCCCCACCGAGAACACCATTGTCAGGTCCTCCAAACCCTTTCCTGGCCCACCTTGGAAGGCAGACTAAAATACCCATGTCTATGATTAGCGACAGGCTCAGATTGATTGTGCCCCCGCCTCCCCAAGTCTGGCTGAGTTGTTAATAGCAAAAAGAACAGCAGGACACTAAGGTTCTCAAACAGACAGCTCCTACTGGTAGCAAAAGTTAAACCCTCCCAAGGGTCCTGTGTGTTTTGGCCTTCATCCCACCCTCTGGAATGCACTCCAAACACATTTCCAGGCATGTAACTCACTAGGGGGATTTAAAAGGGGACTCAAGGCCCACCTGCTGGAGTGTAACCAATGGACTTGTCACCGCTGATATCTCAACTTTGTACTCCGGGATCCAGATAAATCTATCTTTGAGTGTCTGTATTCTCAAATGTATAAAATGCATTAGCAATTGTTGTTATTATTGAGTGTTGTTATGTGATGAACCATAGTATGTGATTGTTACCTGTGAACTACTGTCTTTGTAACTCTGTAAATTATCTGTAATTAATTCTGGGTTGCCCTGAAAAGGGATCGTTATGGACTCAAGCGGGCCCACCTGGTTACCAAAATTAAATAAATAAGGAGGTTCAGTATCATGTATATATTTATTTAACAGAGTCATGTAATTCTAAAAGTTACTATTAGCAGATCATTGTACCAGCTTCTCAAGGACCATTCATCAGTGCTCTCCTAGGGTCACATACATGGGTACTTAAGGGGAAGGTAGGCGTGCTGAGACACTCATTTTCTGAAAGACTAGGAATATACTATATCATTCACACAAGGTATCAGGCTCATCGGCAGGTATCAGCAGTCCAGAGATATAAACATTTTAAAGATTTACAAATTAAATCATGGCTGCATTCATTTCATGGAATCTTAAGACAGACAGTGATGTCACTGAGCAGGAAGCTATGTTTAAAACAGCATATGGCTTGCTCCTCAGTAACATCACTTTCTGTCTCAAAATTCTATGAAAAGCTGCTGCCTTGATTTAACTTATAGAAACATAGACTATGATGGCAGATAAGGACCGCTTGACCCACCCAGTCTGCCCACTTCCTACCTATTGTATAAGCTGCAGATGATAGTTAACAACAGCCTATTTCCTCTTACCCCCGCTGTAATTGCCTTTATGTCTGTCCCATGCATTCTTAAATTCTCCCACTGCTTTTGTCCCTATGACCACCTCAGGAAGACCATTCCATGCATCCACCATCCCTCTGTAAAAATACTCCCTCATGTTGCCCCTGAGCTGTCCCTCACCCCATCTTCAAACTGTACTATAATAGTACTGTGACAGTATCTCAAGACTGCAGACACCTACAAGTTAGCTCTATACCTCTTCTGAAAGATCTTTTAATGGGTTTTAGAACTTGAAGGACCTAGCACACTTACCTTCCATTTTAAATAATTGTGAGTTAGTGTATGCCGTGGTCTTATTTTTCTGCATCTCTGTACACCTGGGTGTGTGTGTGTGTGTGTGTGTGTGTGTGTGTGTGTGTCTATTTCTTTGGGGTGTATAAGTCAGGAATAATTAGTTACTGAATACCACAAGTAACAGGATATTCAGCACTTGGGACCAAATAACAACTACTGCCTTCTATTCCTGGTGGTAATCATACTTTGGAAAATGCAAAGAAATGCCAACAGTTTAAAAAGTAAAAGCCAACCTCTCTAGCTCTCCTCAGGTGGCCAGAGCTTGGATGGTGGCCACATTCACTCCACTCTACCCCTGCCAGAAAGCAAATACCATGTCAAATGCTCACCAAGCACTCACAGTAAAGTACTATTACACTTCTAGTATCTGTGTACATGTGTGTCGTTGTCACATGTTAGCTGGACTAGCCCAAAGCTGCACCTGAATCGAGCCTTGGCTTGGCGGCTCTTCCTGGTTACCAAATGTTTAAATGAAAATAAATAAATGTTCAAGCTAAGTCACGTTTTATATTTTGTGTGATGTATTTAGTGCTAAGGAAGTATGAGAAATGACACTGTAAAATGTGGCCTTTATCTGCAGGTGAGAGGCAGGTACACAGAAACATAGAAAGTGAAGGAAGATAAAGTCATAGCACCCCATCCAGTCTACCTGAGCCTTTCCCATTTTGCGGCTATGCTACTGACAGTCCTCCCTACTTCCCTCCCAGTCTGCCTTACAGACTACAGTCAAGTCCTCTTGCATGCACACTATTGGGGAAAGCAATACTTGTGCATACAACTGAAACTGCATATATCCAGAAAATGTACTATGCATTTTAAAAGCCTGCAGGAAGTTTTATCAGTACAGTAACTATCTTATTTATTCCAGGAAGGGAAGGTTTATCAAGCAGTTACACTTTATGCTCAATGGAGAGCACAGTTCTTTTAGTTTCCTCAGTTGTTTGGCAGGCATCATACTGAGTTTATAGAACTCCTCATACAGTACCTTTTAAGCAACACCTACAGCACTATTTAGGTATGTACAGTAATTTATCTCTGAATCTGAACAATTATCCCTCAGCCAGATCAAAATACAAGTAAAAGGAGCTATAAGTTGCATACAACCAACATTTGATATGCATGCAACCAAATAAAAATAAACAACATTGAACAGGAAATGATCTGAGACTGAAGAAAAATGTGCACATATCTATAAATTGTATTCATCCAAATTGCATACAAATGAATTGATTGTATTTCCATGTGCCTATTCTGTCTCCTTTAAGCCCTCTCATTGTTTCATCTGCAATGACCTTCTCCAGAAGTTTCTATCACTAACATTTCTGTAAAATGTACTTGTAACAGCTTTCTCAACCCACTGCCACTACCAGTTGTAGGGTGTTACCTCAGGAACCTATGTTAACAATTATTTTGAACAGCTCACTGCTATCCACTTTGTTTATTCTGTAGAGGTCCTTGAATATGCCCATCATGGTGCCTTCTTTCTCCTGTCCTCCAGTGTGCACATGTTCAGGTCTTCAAAGTGCTCCTTCTGGACTTTATCTGTTCCAGCTGTATAATTTTGATGGCTCATCTGCACTGCCTCTAACCTGTCCCCATCTTTCCTCATGTGGGTTCTAAAATTGCATACAATAGTCCACATGAGGGTGAAAGGGATCTATAAATGGTCTGTATTCCACTGTTCTTTTACTAGTGGTACCTCTCTCTATACACACAAGAATCCAGTTTACTGGCCCACAGGCCTTCTACATTGTGCCAATGCCTTATGTTCTCCAGTACAAAAACCCAGGTCCCTTTCCTCTGAAGTGCTCACCACTATCAACCCATTCATTCTGTACTCATTTTATGTTGATTGCGTGCATGCGCAGAAACATGTTGCAACAACTTTCTCCACATGCAGGTTGTGTAGACGTGGCACTGTTATGGCCAATCCCCCACAGCCTGCAAAGACTTGTCCCGCTTCCCATCGCTGTGGCACGCTACTGCTGATACTAGTTCAGCCAGCATGCTACAACCTTCTAAAGAGTAGCCACTGCAATCAGGGGCCGCCTTGTCAGTACAGTGTCAGCCATCCACTGCAATGAGGGGTGACCCGTCATTGCAGGCGGGATATTAAACCCTGATATTGTTTGTGAACATGGCGGCAGCTTGCCACCATGTTCACAAACAAAATAACCCCCACCATGTTTAGTTGCCTATGGGGCCCCTGTAATCATCTGCTCAGTAGCCCAATGTTGATTGTGCCGATGGGGAGCCCACTTCTGTCAGCATTATGTCAAAACCATCCCCCATTATTGTGTGCCGATGGGGTGACCAATCCCCATCAGCATAATGTGAACCCCTCTTTAGTTGTGTGCCAGAGGGGTGCCCAATCCCCGTCAGCTACTGGTCCCCAAAAAGAAGCAGTCGGGTGGCATGCTGGGAGCCCACCCCATGCCCAATGCCCTGTGAAGAAAAAAACTGTCCTCGATGTTTTTTTAAAAAACCTGTAAAATCAGAAAACTGCCCTCATGGTCTCCTGGCCCTCTCCCACCACCCGCACCCACCCACTGTGCATCCTGCCAACCCAAACCCTCCTCACCCATACTTCTCCGAGTCCTGCACGACGCATCTTCAGTGGACCGAAACACGCCTGCACTCTTCAAAGCTGACCACGAACTGAGGAAATGCGGTAAGCTGTATAATGGAATACATGGTGTTTTTCAACTTTAATGTATATCTCGGTCATTTTGGAATTTTGGCACCAAATTTTCAACATGGGGTTTTGGGACTCCTCCTCATGAATTCTCAAACTGTCATGGCATTAATCAGCCCTGAAAGGTGATTTCACAGTCACTCGGCGGAATCACCTTCGGTGCTGAATAAGAAATGACAGTGCCAATGTTCATGAGTGGGCTCTCAAAAGTCTATGTTGCAAATTTGGTGGAAAAATCCAAAAATGACTGTTTCTGACGTCGGTGCTGCGCAGTTGCTTATCAAGACGCTGGTAAAGTTGCAAATCTGCAATATTTTCATGCCAGATTTTCAACATTTAAATTTTTTCACACCTCCTTTTAAACAGTACAGCTGTTATTGTTCACATCCCAGCGGAAATGTGTTTTCGCACTTCCAGCACTGAATATCGTGTCCGCTGTGGGAAATCAGTGTTCAGGACAGATTAAGAAAATTACAGTGACACTGTTAATGAGTAGAGGTCCTAAAATGCATATGTTGAAAATTTGGTAACAATACTCCATTAAATGACTGTGTTAGAGCGTGCATTCAGCAGTACACGCATGCTCCTATTTTTGAATTTATAATATTTTCACTCCAGATTTTCAACATTGCCATTTCCCACCTACTTATGAACAGTACAGCTGACATTTTCCCATCCTAGCCAAAATGTGTTTTGCACTTCTGGCGCAGAATAGAGCGGTCGCTGTGGGAAATCACTGTCCGGGACAGATTAAGAAAATGACAGTGATACTGTTCATGAGCAGAGGTCCTAAAATGCCTATATTGAAAATTTGGTGATGATAGCCCATCAAATGACTGTGTTACAAATGTGCGCTGCACACTTTCAATGTACCCTTGTAACTTAACAAATCTGTAATATTGTCACGCCAGATTTTCAACAGTGGCATTTTTTCACACCTCCTTATGAGCAGTACAGCTGTCATTTGTCACATCCTGACCGAAATGTGTTTCACAGTTCGACGCAGAAAAACGCAGTCGCTGTGGGAAGTCACTGTTAGGACAGATTAAGAAATGACAGTGGCACTGTTCATGAGCAGAGGTCCAAAATGCCTATATTGAAAATTTGGTGGCAAACTCCATAACATGACTGTGTTACAAGCGTGCATTGAACTGTTTCCACGCACCCTTGTAACATGCAATTTTGTAATATTTTCATGCCACATTTTCAACAGTGGAATTTTTCCACACCTCCTTATGAACAGTACAGCTGCCATTTTCACATCCTGGCTAAAATATGTTTTGCACTCCTGCCGGAGAATAGCACGTCGCTGTGGGAAATCACTGTTTGGGATAGATTAAGATCGAACCACTGAGAGGAGGGGTGACCCAGCTCAACTGAGCTGTGTCAGGACTGCTGCAGATTTGTTTGTGGGCAGAAAAAGGCCCCAAAGCAAGAGACCTGTACAAAGGGCAGCCTGCAGCACTGGGAGAAACAGAACGAAAGAGCAAGTGATGGAGGGAGTGAGCGAACTCACAGGTGCTGTCAGGACTGCTGCAGATTTCTCTGTGGGCAGAAAAAGGTGTCAATGCAGGCAGGGGCCCAGTGCGAAGGTCAGCCTGCAGCGGTGGGAGAAACAGTAGAGTGAGTGAGATGGGGGGACTGAGTGAGCTCAATAGAGATCTATCAGGACTGCTGTGGATTTCTTTTGGGCAGAAAAAGGCGCAATGCAGGCAGGAGCCCCATACAAAAAGGCCTTTGCAGCGGCAGGACAAACAGAATGAGCGCGGTGAGAGAGGGAGACTGAACAACCTCAACGGAGCTCTATTGGATAGCTGCAGATTTCTTTGTAGACAGACAAAGGTGACAATGCAGCCAGGAGCCCTGTACAAAAGCGCAGTCTGCAGCACCAAGAGAAACTGAATGATCGAGTGACAGAGCTGTAGTGAGCGAGGCTTAATGGAGCTCGATTGTGACTGCTGTGGATTTCTTTGTGGGCAGAAAATGTGGCAATGCAGGCAGGAGCCCAGTACAAAAGTCCAGCTTGCAGCACTGGCCAAAATGGAATGAGTGAGTGAAAGGGCTCAATGGAGCTGTGTTGGGACTACTTCAGATTTATTTCTGGTCAGAACAAGCCACCAGTGCAGACAGGAACCAGTACGAAGGGGTAGCCTGCAGTGGCAGGAGACACAGAATGAGCAGTGAGGGAGGCGAGTGATTGAGCTCAACGGAGCTCTGTTGGGACTGCTGCAGATTTGTTTGTGGGCAGAAAAAAGCCAATACATGCAGGCCCCCGTACAAAGGGCAGCCTGCAGTGGCGGGAAACCAGAATGAGCGAGTGAGAGAGGGGAATGAGCAAGCTCAACAGAGCTCTGTTGTAACTACTGCAAATTTCTTTGGGGCAGAAGAAGGCGGCAATGTAGGCAGGAGCCCAGTAGAAAGGGCAGCCTGCAGCGCCGGCAGAAAGCGGAATGAGCGAGTGAGAGAAGGGGCGGCGACTCAATGGAGCTTTGTCGGACTGCTGCAGATTTCTATGTGGGCAGACAAGGTGCCAACAGAGGCAGGAGCCTAGTACAAAGGGCAGCCTGCAGCGCCAGGAGAAACAGAATGAGTGAGTGACACAGGGGAGTGAGCGACCTCAACGGAGCTCTGTCAGGACAGATGTGGATTTCTTTGTGGGCAGAAAAAGGTGCCAATGCAGGCAGGAGCCCAGTACAAAAGGGAAGCCTGCAGTGCCAGAGAAACAACATGAGCGAGTGAGAGCTGGGTGGTGAGCAAGCTCAATGGGCTCTATCGTGACTGCTGTGGATTTCTTTGTTGGCAGAAAAAGGTGGAAATGCAGGCAGGGCCCAGTAGAAAAGGGCAGCCTGCAGCGCCAGCAAGAAACGGAATGAGCGAGTGAGAGAAGGGAGTAAGCGAGCTCAACAGAGCTTTGTCAGGACTGCTGCAGATTTCTTTGTGGGCAGACAAAGGTGCCAACAGAGGCAGGAGCTGAGTACAAAGGGCAGCCTGCATCGCCAAGGAGAAACAGAATGGTGAGTGAGAGGGAATGAGCCACCTCAGCCAGACTCTGTGGGACAGCTGCAGATTTCTTAGTGGGCAGAACAAGGTGGCAACGCAGGCAGGAGCCCAGTACAAAAGAGCAGCCTGCACCACTGGAAGAAACAGACTGAGAAAGTGACAGAGGGCCAGTGAGCGTGCTCAACAGACCAATGCAATCAACATTCAGCATTGACAAATGCTTGTTGGTTCTTGAGATTGTAGGTTATGTATTTTTACTACCTGTCAATTCATTTTGCCTTATTACTTCTGTTTGCTGTCTGTGCATGACATCGTTTTGTATGGATGTCTTATTTTGTTAGCTATGTTTGTGATTTTCTGCCTTGTATGGACTGCAATCCAAATATACTGTTGTGTACCATCTTCATGACTTGGGTCATGCCTGAAAGTGGTGCCTGAGACCAGTAAGCCTACACTCAGAACAAACAAAAAATAAATAAATATGCAATGCCATGCACATTTTAACATTAAATGTTAGCTGCCTCACTTTTTGACCACCACTCCACATTTTCCAGATATTTGTTTATGGTCCTTTGCCACTTCTTGATGTCCAAACATCCACAAATTTTGGTGTCATCTGCAAAGAGGCATATCTTCTAAGCCTTCTCATCTATCACAAACATGTTAAAGAGAATCTGTCTTAGAACGAACCCTGGAGCATCCTGCCCATGACTTCCTTTCCCTGAGGGATCTGTAATGCACCCTATCCTAGGCTGCATGTCCCATACCAGTAGGTTTAGATGTGAGTTTGAGAAAGTGCAATCCATCTCTTAACTCATTGGGTCCTAGGGTTTATGTAAACAAGCATTGGCATGTCTCCTATAAAACCAGTTTCTTTTTTAAGTGGTGGTGGTGGTAATTCAGATTTTGTGATATGAACTACAGTGCTATACAATAACAAAATAAGTGATGTCCAACATTCATTTCACTGGGACTTGAAGCCAGGCTACAAAAATACAACCATGAACATAGGAAAAAAAAAACACTACTAGTTAATCGTGTTCTTTCCTCACAATCTGATGAGAGTATCCCGTCATCCTCTTTTCTTCAAGGTATTTATCTACGTTTAGGGCATCCATTGTCTGTGCTCCTGTTAGCACAGATGAAATTTGCCTCTAGTACTCTGTTTGCAGCTTAAATAAATAGTTTCCTATATCAGTTAATAACTTCTTCAGACGTTCCTTGTCTAGTGAATGCAGTGTTTCAGGATAGTTTTAAATAGTAAATAGCAAGTAAACAATTTTAGAGTTGAGACAGGGAATAAGGCATAGGCAGGGGAAAAAGTGAGACAGCACAGGAGCAAGTTTTATTGTTTCTAGTTGTGGAATCCTTGTTTTTATAAATTCAAATTTCATAAGTTTCATAAGTGAATTCAAGCTGGAGGGACTTTTGTCCATCGTGCTTGCTGATCCCATAATGTTTAGAAACTTAATAGTTTTACCACAGCAAAAGTTGTCCAGTCTGGCTTTAAACATATCCATATTATTGCTCTCAACCACAGTCGTTGGTAGGTTGTTCCATAAGGAAACTACCCTTTGGGTAAACCAGTATTTCCTCAGATTAGTGTTCCACCTGGACAAAACCACTTGTTCATTGTGTCTCCTACTGCTAGTCCAGCCAGATCTAAAAGTGAATCCCAGGTCTTCTCACAGTGTGGTGTCCCTAATGATTTTAAACATCATGCACAAATCACCCCTATACTTTCTATAGTGAAGTGAGCATAGATTTAGTTGTTCCAACCTTTTGTCATAAGGAATAGTTTTCAACCCCTGTTACATATTTTGTAGCCCTTGCACCCCTCAATCTTAACCACATCTTCCCTGTTGTGGTGACCACACTTGGGCACAGTACCCTAGATGTGGCCTGACCAGGGCTCCATACATAGGCATGAGAACCTTCTGACTCCTACTGGGAATGTGCCTTAAAATGCAGTTTAGATTTTGTTTGGCCTTTTTGACCTGCTTCTTACAGTGTAAAGTAAACTTTAGGTTAGATGTTATTTTTACTGCCAAATCTGTTTCCTCACTAGTGACAGATAAAGTATTAGTTCCTCTAGTATGTGCAATTGTTGTTATAGGCAATGTTGAGTTCAAGTTTGTTAATATTAGACCACTGATAAATTTCATCAATAGCCTGTTGCAGGAGAGGGCCTCAGATATATTAGTCACAATCCTACCCATTCTACAATCATCAACGAATTTGGAAATCCATATGCTAGAGTCTTTTAGTTTCAGCGTGGAGATGTATATATTAAATAAACAGGGCCCCAAAACTGATCCCTGTGGTACCCCACTTGAGACTGGTGACCAATCCGAGCACACCTCTCACCATGACTCTGTTTCCTACCAGTTAACCATACTGTTATCCACCTTAGAATATTTCTGTCTAATCCAAAAATTACAAGTGTTTCTATTAGCTCAGCATGGGTAATTTATCAAATGCCTTGGCAAAGTCCATAAAACTACATCCACTGCATTTCCCTATCCAACTCAAAATTAACTTTATCATAGAAGGTGAGTACATTTTCTGGCATGACCTTGACTCGTGAACCCATGCTGAACAGGATCAGTCAAACAATTTTCCGCTAAGTAATCCACAATCATAGCCTTTAGAATCTCTTCCAATACTTTCCTATCAGAGACGTAAGGCTTATCAGCTTAAAATTATCTGGCTCAGACCTAGGCCCTTTTTATGAAGTGGGACCACAATAGCAACCTCCAATCCTGTGGGACTTCACTCTAGCTAGAGAGGTCTGGAAGAGGGTGAGTGGGAGTGTCAAAAGATCTGCCAATTCATGCAAAACTCTGGGGTAAATATTGTTGGGTTCAGAGTTTATTAATATCCAATTTGTTTAATCTGTCCCTAAAGTCCTCTTGTTTAATATTACTTTGTCCAGGAGAAGGTTCAAGTTTTACATAACTAGAAGGAACAGCTCCAGCATTAAAAACCGAGCAAAAGTATATATTTTGAATATCAGCAGTCTCTTTTCTGATGCCAATGCCCCAGCTGTGTTTTAAAGGGACCTACAGTTTTTAATTGCTCTTCATGCTATTTATATATGAACAAAAGGATTTTTTATTGCCTTGACCTTGTTAGCTAAGGTAAATTCCTGCTGAGCTCGCTCCTTTTTTATAGATGACTTTACCTCCTTAATGCAAATTCTATGCTCTTGGTAATTTGTTGATGTTTGTCCCTTTTATTTTATTTTATTTATTTATGTATTTATTGAATTGTTCACCAGGAAAGATACATTGAGCAACTTGATGCTTATCTCACGGTATATCCTGGGAAAGGGGAGAGGATGTACAGCAGGAGAATTCATAATACATACATCATTATAGAGGGTGAATAAAACATACATACATACATTATCAATTCATAGTCAAAGGCACTGGGTACATAGTAGTCAAATGCATACAATCACATTACAGGCAGATCATGGTGATGCAAGCATACATACATACAATATCAATACAGAGTCAAAGGCAAGGATTCATGGTAGTCAGATTTAGCAATTACATAACAGGTAGTTCATAGGTGCTGCAGTAGCAGCCAGGAAAAACATGAGTAAGTAATGATACATATTTGAGAGCAGGGCAATATAGGGCATGGTAAGTGCGGTAAGGGATGTAGGGAGAAAGATAGTGAGGAGGTGAGAGAAAGAGGCGGGGAGCAAGAGGGCTCAGAAGCAGGTGCAGCTAGGAGTGAGGTAATTGTACAGTGCAGAGGTAAGAGAATAAAGGGAGGAGGGTGGTAGATTTTAGGCAGGTGGTAGAGAAGGCTTTCTGGCCAGAGGATGTAGATCTGCAGGGAATTGAGAGAGTTGTGTGTCAGCATGTAATCTCAGGGAATAAAAGGAGGGAGTAGGGGTGCCAAGAGAGGAGGAGATACAGAAGGGGCGATCAAGTCAGAATTTAGAGGTGAACTTAGCACCATGTAGCACACTCCAGTTGTGGAGGGAAGGAAGTTTAGGGGCGTTAGAGCTCGCAGTGACAGGTGGTGGGGGCATCAAGAGGAAGCGACAGAAGGAATTGTAGAGAGAGTCCAGTCTGGATAGGTAGGATTGTGGGGCAGCACCATAAACTATGTCACAGCAGTCAAAAATAGGCATGATCATCTTCCGTACCAGCTCACGCCTGGTGACCAGAGGATGCAGCTGCAGTTTCTGTAAAGGCCCCAAGCTTAGGCCTTAGTTTTTCAGAACAGCATCAATATGTACAGAGAAGTCAAGGTATCTATCCAGCCAGACACCAAAATATCTGAATGAGGGGAGTCCTCAAGAGCAGTCCCATAAAGGGTGTGAACGGTGGGAGGTGACTTAGCCTTGCAAGTCTCTGCCTTGTGCCAAAGGACAAGGAAAGTGTTTTTGGCATTTAGAAAAGTTGATGAGAACTAAACCAGAGCTGAACCTTAGTGAGTCAGACTGAGCCTGGCAGTGGCATCAGAGACAGATCTGCCAGAGGTAAACAACATTGTATGGTCAGCATACATGTGGATGCTGGATGCAGAGCAAACCTGGGGAGGTCATTTAAAAGATGGAGAACAGGATAGGGCTAGCACTGAACCCTGGGGAACTCCAGTGGTTATAGGAAAGGGGAAGTAACATCAGCTATTCTAATTGATTGTGACCTGCGGACAGGTAGGCATTGAACCAGCCTGTGGCAGAGGGGAGAGTCCCGCAGCTGATAGGCTGTGCAGGAGAAGGAGGTGGAGACAATGTCAAAGGCTTTGGCCAGGTCAACAAAGATAGTCAAGGTAATGCCCTTTGTCAAAGCTGGATGAGATGGTCTCTGTTAGCCTCAACAGAAGTGGTGGTGGGTGGGATTTCCTGAAGCCAGACTGGAAGGGTGTGAAAAGAGAGTCAGAGAGGAACAAGGAGAATTGATTGAGGGCTATGTGTTCTTGTAGTTTAGCTAAGGTTGGTAGGAGAGATAGGCTGTTAGTTCCCAGGTGAGGAGGAGTCGCCCCCTTCAGGAGGGGAGGACTACAACATGTTTCAAAGAGAGGGAACTGTGGCAGTCTCAAAGGAGGCTTTAGTATCAGAGAGAGTGGGTAGGCTATGGCAGGAGCAGAGAGGAGGAGCCTAGGGTCAGAGCCGGGTCAGGCGGGAGCCTTTGGTAGGGTTTAGTGGAAGAGAGCTAGTAGTAGTGTCAGGAGAGACAGGAGAGAAGGAGAACTGGGTGTGTGAGAGGTTGGGGAAGGTGTGGGAGGGGTATAGCAGAGAGGAGGAAGGACAGATTGTGGGGATGAGGTAGGGGCAGGTGGGGAGCAGTGGATGGAGTGCCAGTGTGGGAGATATGAGAAGGGCACCTGAACAAGAGGGGACTTGGGAGGTGCTTAGCAGAGCTAGCACAGGTGGCGAAGTGGAGTTGAAGCATTCGGCAATAGCCTTAGGTTATGAAAAGGACAGTGTGGTTGTGCCTGAGGATAGGTGGCGGAGGGTTTGTGGAAGGCTAGAAGAGGGAGTGGATGACCTTCCAGAATTTGGATGGGTTATTTGTATTAGTTTGAAAGTTGATTTGAAGTGCTCAGCTTTGGCAAGTCAGATTGCTTTAGTGCAGCCATTCCAAAGTCCTCGGTATTGGTGGTGATCTCTAGGGCAGTTGTAGACTTTGGCCTATCGCCATGCTAGATCATGAGCTCATTGGCAGGCCAGGAGATCAGGAGTGACCCAGGGATGTGCCTGCCATGAGAGCCTGGTTTTATGGAGCGAGCTCGAATTCCAAATCTGTAGGAACTTAGAGCTGAATAGGAAAGGAGCCATGTCGGCTGAGGTTGCTGTGGAAAGGGAGGACCAGTTAGCTTTGTGAAGTCATGAAGCAAAAGCTGCAGGTCAAGTGATGCGAAGGGTCTAGTGAGAAAAGTGTTTTCTGGTTGCTTAGTCCTATGTATTTTATGCACTGCAAAGGTCAAGTGGTGGTCGCTGATAGAGTCAGTAGTAGCCCAGAGGCCACTACTCGATGAGGATGGGAAGTGAGGACTAGATCAAGCAGGGAGTGGTTTAATGTTTTGTAGATGAGGCGAGTGGGTTCCAGTATAAGTTGGTGGAGGTTTAAGGCTTCAATGGCCCTTGGATATTCTTTTAAACATTCAGTTTTGTGTTGAATACATGCTTAATATTTTTATTGAGCCCGCTGGAGTTAACTTTTGTTAACCTTGTGTTTATGTAGTCTTGGGATATGTATGTTAATCAGTTCATTTAACTTAACAAGAAGTATATTCCACATACCTTCAACATTGTTACCTTTAAAATCCTTAGCCCAATCCCATGAGGCAAGTTATTTTTTCAGCTGAGGAAAATTTGCTCTAGCTAAGTTGAGCTTAATAGTCCCCCCTAGTTTGGTAGGTAACCCAATCCTTAGCCTAAATGAGACCATAGAATAATCATTGTTTCCCAGTGGGAGGAAATCTCAACTGTGTCAAGTGAACTCCAGATTAGTTGAGTACAATGTCCAATATATTATTGCCTCTTTGCTTTGGCAGTGTAAGTTCAAGGAGTTGACTGGGAGTTGACTGGGAACAAGGACCGTGGAGGAGTGCCTGAATACACTGGCTGGGAACCTGTGTAGTGAGTTCTGTTTGTTGGGGGTCAAAAGTCAGCTGGAAAATCACTCTTGGTGTCTGAACTGGGAACTCATGGATTGTGGCCATCTTGCTGCTCACAGGACAGAGTGGACAGGTGTAGTTTGTGGTCTGAGTAGCCTTCTAATATCTGAGCCTGGCTATAAAATCCTAGGGCCAGGCTGTGGAGCAGAACTGTGGTGGACTGAGAGCTCTTGGTCTGGGGATGGTTGCCCTGTCCTCTGTGGATCCTGCTTACTGGAGTCTGGCTGTGGACTAGCTGGATTCTGGCTGTGGACTATTGTGGCAGGACTGGTGATTGCTGAAGTGGAGACCTGGAAAATGGTGGTTGGTGACTTAGCCTCTCTTCACTGTGAAGCCCACCCCCCCCCACCAGACGTTTTGAACCAGATCTGTGAGTACTGTTTTAATTTCATCTTGCAGTGAGAGCTGGTGAGAGAACCTCTCATAAGAGTCAGTGCTACAGACTTTGTATGATTGCTACTAAGTTTAAAGATAGTAGTGAGAGCACTGCTGGGAACTTGACCCAGTGACCTTCATGATTTTGGACTAGTCACTTATTTATTCATACTTTAAATAGACTTTTTAAAACACCTTCTGGACAATTATAAGATTCTCTATACGTTGTAGTTCTAATTGGTTTTATTGGGCGGTGTGGGGGCTTACGTAATGTATGAGTGTGGGTGAATGTTGTTAAGTTGTTGTTATGTATTACAGTGTGTGGATGTTGAATGTATGTTTAGATTTTTTTTTTTTAAAGTGTTTTAGAACTGGTTATTTTATTGATTGAGCAGTAAAGTTTGTTGGTAGGATGTGTTTGAGTTCCAGGCCCCTCCATATTGTTTACACGGCCCTTCTGCATGACGTCTGCCCTTTGTTGACCATACCGTCCCAGCTACAGCAGTGAGATGCTGTTGGGAGGTGGAGATTAGTAGGGGGCAGGTGGCAGGGTATTGTGTGTTCAGCGGAGGTGAGCAATATTTGGGTGATTAGGAGCAGGAGGCACCGGGTTAAACAGAGCAATGGGAGAGGTCCAACGGTGTTTGGTATCCGCTCCTAGGGTCCCCACAGAACCACATGGGCAGATAGATTGAAGGCCTGCAGTCTCCCCTGTCCTCTTCGGGCTGTGCTTGCACATGCCAGGTTGATGAGGAACAAGAATGCAATTACATCAGACTTGATCTCCTTAGTTGATCTGGCTTGCATTACAGAGACTTAGTTGGGTGATGATGCAGGTCCAATTTAGAGACATCAGTCCCCACCTGGTACTCAATAGTGCACTGCCCAAAGAGGGAACACAGGGGCAGGGGTGTATTTCCATCTGCTTTAGATGCAGCGTGAACTTCTCCACACCCAGTGGGTTCTACCTCATCGTTTGAATGTGTGGTGGTACGTGGGGGCCCAAGTCGGGCTGCAGGTTTCTTCCTGTTTATCATCCTCTGGGACTGGGGAGTTTTCCTGCAGGAGTCGGAGATCACATACTTCATCACTGACAGGGTGTTGGAGTCACCCTAGATGGTTGATTCTGGGGGCCTTCAAAGCCTGGGTCAATGATGAATCCTCGCATTTTGGACATTACCTCCTCCAGTCAATGTCGTCTCTGGGTCTGGCACAAGCAGTTAATTCTGTGACCCATCATCATGGCCACACCTAGGACTTGATATTATTGCTGAGGCTTGAGGTAAACAACCACAGGACTGACTGGGTCACATGGTTCAATCATTGCATGGTGGAGTTCTCATTTGGGCCCCTCCATGAGTCCCCCATTGAGTTGGTTAGCTATAGCCCTTTAGGGGATTGTTACCAGAGGGACTCTTGGCAGTAGTTGACTTTTCTGATATGAATGTTGCATGTGCGAATGGCTCAGGTGAGGTGGTGGTGACCTATAATGGGGCTGTTTTCAAGGTGCTCAGTGCCATTGCACCGATCTGTATATGACCCAGGTCTTCTCGCTTGAGACCCCCATGGTTTGATGGGGCTGTCAAGGAGATGAAGACCAAGGGTCAGATGTTGGAGCATTGCTGGCAGAGGATCCAATCCATGAAGGATAGACTGGCTTTGAGAAATCATTATTATGATTATCAAAGGGCAATCGACCATAAGAAAGCAGAGTTCTTGTCCAGGAGATTGCTGCAGGAAGAACAGACCAGCCCATCTCTTTCAGACTGTGGACAGATTACTTCATCCAGTCTGTCCAATGCCAAAAAGATCCTTTTCAGCCACATTATGTGAAGTGTTTGCTCTGTTCTTCTCTGACAAGGTGTCCTCTGTTCAATCTGGGACTTCTCCAGTAGGGCAAAGTAAGTCCTGCAGTGGAGGCCTGCTTGGGACAGAGGCACTCTGATTAGCTGGGAGTTTTGGCCAGTGGAGGTTGCTGAGGGTGCAGAGGTGATTTTAAAGCTGTGGTCCACCTTTTGTGAGCCAGACCCTGGCCTGACTCATCTCCTAGTGGGATGTGCCAAGACCATTGGTCCAGTGTTTGCCACGATAGTCTGGTGTTCAATCTCGGAGGGTTCTGCTCTGATGCCATGAGGAGGCATTGGTAAGGCCCCTTCTGAAGCAATCATCACTTAACCCTGACATCCTGTCAAATTATAGACCTATCTCCAACCTCCCATTTTAGGGAAAGTTGTTTGCGAAAGTGGGGGCTCTGCAGCTCCAGGCACACCTCATGGTCTTTGACATCTACTAGCCATTCCAGTCCAGATTTAGGGCTAGGCATATCACTGAGATGGCATTCATTTGGGTGCAAAAGTATCTCCTCTGGACAAGAGACAGAGGGAATTGTTAGTTCTCATTATCCTTGATCTCTCATTAGCATTGGACACCATGGACCACATTGTGCTGTTAGATCACCTAAGAGTACTATGGACTCACCGGAACTGTCATCCACTGGTTTGAGTCCTATCTCTTGGGCAGGAAGCAACAGGTGGTGATAGGAATTTCTCCTCCTCTCCCAAGCCCTTCTCATGTAGATTTCCTCAAGGTTCGATCCTGATGCCGATGTTGTTCGCGGGGTACATGCTGCCCTAGGGAGCTCATTAGACATTACAGTTTGGGTTTTCACTGTTATGCAGATGATACCCGACTGTATATGTCATTTTCCCTGGAACAATTGACACCATTGAAGTGCTGAATAAGTGCCTGGCTGAAATCCAGGATTGGATGTCCTCTAACTGGCTAAGGCTGAACCCCAACAAGACAGAGGTATTGGTGATTCAGCCTGGTGCGGGCATGATGGGGGTGCCTCTGGGGTGGTAACAGGATTGGTCCTGGGATCTACCCTGTTGATGGCATCCTCTAGGGTGAAAACTCTGGGCACTGTACTTGATGACAGACTGACACTTGAAGCTCAGGTGTCGTCTGTTGTCCAAAGTGGTTTTGCTACTTAAGGAACATCGCCCAGATTAAACCCCTAATTCTGCCTGAGGACCTGCTCTCACTGGCGCATGCTTTGTCACATCCAGGCTGGACTACTGTAATGCTCTATACTTTGAGGTCAGTGGAAGGAACCTCTGCTGGTTGCAGCTGATGCAGAGCAGGTGGCCAAGCTGCTGACTGGCCTATATAGGTCTTGTCATGTGACCTCAGTCCTACGAGATCTGCACTGGTTGCTTGTCAGTTGGAGGATTACCTTCAAGGTGGGCTTGCTCACCTATAAGGCCCTATATGGCTCAGTCCCTGGCTATCTGTTAGACCTCCTTACACCTGCCATCCCGATGCACTCTCTCTGCTCCTCCACCAAGGGCCTCCTAGTGGTTCCAAGAACCAGGCTGAAAACTTTGGGTGATCACTCATTCAAGGTGGCTGGCCTGGTCCTCTGGAATTTGTTTCAGGGTCTTTGAGGAAGGCCTTAATGTGGAGGCATTCAAGAGAGGCCTGAAGACCTATCTTTTCAAGAAAGCTTATCTGGAGAATATTTGTTGATTTTAATAAGAGTTATGTATTTATTTATCATCTTATTCGTAATTTATATGTTTGATTGCTCTGTGAAACCTTCTTTTTAATTACCTGTAAGGCACCCAGAGCCTCCGGGATTGTGCACCGTGTAAAGTAAACAATATAATACTGGACACAGTGCACAGTATTGGGCTATGAATTCCAGCGGTGTAATGAGGCCTGGCCTTCTGAGGCAGAGGGCCTATTGCCCATACCGCCATCCTGGAATTGCTTAGAAAATGGACCACTGTATTATATGTTTGTTTTTAATTTACATGTTAAAATGTAAAACTCTTAACAGTATTATTCATTTGTAATAAAATAGTTCCTCTACCTGCATTACAATTTGTTTTTTCAGCTAAGGAGGGTTGCTGGTTGTCATTGTAACCCCCACACACACACAGACGCACACACGTAAAATTGTTGAAAAGTCAGTTATGACAGTTTATAACAGTGGATTTACTTTGAGGAAAACTAAGCCTGCATAAAGTAGGTACAAGCAGTAGTGTCTACCCTCACAATTCTTGTTCCTTCCTACTCTGTCTGTTTCCTCACCCTGATGAGCAGTTTTTTTAATGAGGCCATAACCTGTAACCCTTCCTATACAGTTGCACTCTCTAGAGGTGGTGGAGCTCTCTCACTAGCAGAGGTATGTGAGTGGACAGTCCTCAAGAGCAGAGATGTGGTGCCGATATAGCATTATTCAAAACTTTTAAATGGATCCATTTGTTCTTTGGATGGGGTGACATATCTATATCACAGTCAGAACAGGAGATCACTAATGCTGTTACCTAGGGAGAGACCCGACAGGATGTGCCTAGCAATCCCAAGAGGTTTCGACTGGGAGCCCCACAGAGCTGCAAGTGAATCGCCAACTGAAATTAACTTCCTGTAGTGAGGTAGTGAGCTGATTTATTTTTATTTAATTTGCTCACCAGATAGGGGACTGTAGATGTATACTGGCTAGTGGACTTTATGAAAATGAGAGGAGATCAGAGATTGGGAGTGCTGGTACCGCCGAAATAGGGTCCGGTTTGTTAGAAAATAGTATTTGTGTCACTCAGTGTGGGAAGTGGAAAGGCTGACAGTGGGTTCGTGGTCACAATTTCACCTGACAGACCTAGTTCTTGCTATAACATAGTTGGTGAGGGGGGGCAGCCAGCTAAGTAGCTTGATCACTAAGAGAAAAAAAATGTTGGTTATACGTTCTGCATTTGGAACTTGACCAGTAATATTTAGAACTATATGAGGCAAAGGAGACTGGGATTAGTTATTTCCCAGTCTCTGTTATCTCATACCTGACCGGCAGATTGGTTCTTGCAGCCAATCAGCAACTAGAATACACTTTGCCCATTTTCTAAAACTTGCTTACTTATGAAAATAAACTTACTAAACTTAATAAACTTACTAAACTTGAATGCTGAAACAGAGTCGACTGTCACCAAATGTTCTGTAAGTGTATTCCATGAGTTCACCACACATTCTGCAAAGTGGATCTTTCTGATATACTGTATGCATTTAATCACCCTCCTTTCAAAGACATTGAGTACCCCCTTGTCCACTCGTCCTTGTACATACTGTACAAAATAGATGTATTTGTTCTGATGGCATTATCCCTTTTAAACACTGGAAAACTTTTATCATGATACCACTGAATCTCCTCTTTTTTCTCATGGAGGAAAAATCCCACATTTGCCAGATGGTCCTAAAAGGACATAGTTTCCAAGCCCTCACGCACCTTTGTTGTTCTTCTATGCACCTTCCTCAATCCTGTTGATATCCTTCTGAGATATGGGGATCAGTACTGTAGATTGTCCTTAAGATAGGGTCTGACCAGTGATTACAATAGCTCATGATCTGCTTCCAAGTTATTCTTGATAAATGCAATGATTCAATTTACTTTTCTAGTCACTGACCCACACTATTACCACATTTAAATATGTTGCTGATCTTTTCCTAGAGTTCCTTTTCCTCCCAAGTTTCAGAAATCTCTGTGTTGTTCCAATAGTACTTTGCCTTCATTTTTTTTTTACCTAAATGTCTTACGTTACATGTTTCAGTGTTGAACTTCATCTGAAATGTTCTGCCCATTTCTAACACATATCCAGGTCCTTTTGCAATTTGACTAACCTCCTTCTGTGATGTAGCTGCCTTTCCTATTTTGGGGTCATCACCAAACTTAGCAACCTAGCTGCTGATACTATTCTCCAGATCACTTATATTACAATAAACAATGTTGGCCCAAGCACAGAACCTTGTGGGACACCATTGGTCATTTCTTTCTATGTGCATAGATTATTATTCATTCTAATCATTTGTTGTAGTCATAATTTATGATTTTAGGTCTCCAGTAACAAAACAAAACAAACAAAAAAAACACTAGTGCAGTGTCACAGTTAAGCCTGGACCTTCTTGTGTTAAGCTTAGCATTCAAATTATCTGAGCCATTGTTTTGCACGGTCAAATCCAAGCTAAAGTAAAGTACTATTTTACTATAAAGAGGATATGGACATAAGAATTAACTACTATTAAACTTCTTCTGAGTCTCCTGTCTGAGCTGAGCCTTTCAAAGGTAGACAGCCATTCCTAATGACCTAAAAGATGCAAACTACAGCTGCTAAGTGATGTGGCACACTGTATAAAGTCCACTGAGTTTTGCCGTGCATTCTAAATGTTTCTCTGAGGTCAGCCTAGAGTTATTTTCCTACAGAATTGCAAGCCTACATTTGAAATAAAATGAGAAATAGGCTCAATAAACAAGAACAAAGAAGTGTTGTAGAAAACCTTCTTCCACAGTGCCCAGGCACCACATTTATAGCATAATACATCCTTCAATTACCAAAGTGTGCTGTTCACATAATGATATCTTGCTATTCTCTTCCTTTTTATGTGCAGAAGCATGAGGGCCAGTTCACAGTAATTCAGCTAATCGGGATGTTGAGTGGGTTGCATCAGGAATGAAATATCACAGAAATGGGGTTATATACACAAGAAGCTTGCTGCCCATAAAGTCCTAGTGAACAGTAACCTGGTTTGCAAAATATCAGGATTCAGGCAATCACAAGAAGAAAAATTGATGCTATCTTCACTACTATGGTAAGTGTTCATTTGAAGATGAAAATGCAGACTCAAGTATTGTGCTTGACAAAAAACATCCATGGACTCATAAATGAACTCATAAATGCTAACATATGGCTTAATTTTAACAAACCATTTTCATTTATTCATTCATTCATTCATGCAGTATATTTGTTCAGGAAAGAACTGGAAAATCATTTGAGTCAGGTTCGTTTACAGCATCTAGGAACATTTTTTCAGTATTTGTTATTTATGCCAGCCAGGGCTGGTTCCATCATCAAAGTCTGACCCCAGCCCTTCACCCTGGCACTGTATGGACTTACTGTCCAACTTCTGTCTTCCTATGGCTCCCACCCATGGTGGGTGGCCTCCTGGACTGTGAAATGGATCCTTGGATGAGAGGCACACTATAGAGCTGGGTGCAGAGTCTGCAAGAGGTCCATCCCATCATGCTGGCCAGTCATGTTTTCTCCTCCTATTACATTGCCCAGGGAGTTCAGATGCACAATACCACCTAGACATGCTCAAGCATGTTCCCATATACAGGATGTCAGCAACCACGCACTTCCTACCACTGAGATTATTGTCCCTGGGTGTCCAATCCCCAGACACCACTAGGGGTCAGTAGTACAGTGGGTGCAGCAGCCCTTCCTCCCTGGAGGAGGAGGAGGAGTCCTACAGGCACTTAATCCTCTCCCTTCCTGGTCGCCCTCTGACAACCTGAGCTTGCTCCTGAGTACAGGTGGTTGGTGCTGTAAGTAGAAACTGTACCACTTCGCTGACAGGCCAGCCAACATCCAGGAACATATGTGAAGTTGCAAAGCTGCAGCTGAACAGTCATATTTGCAAAACCAATTCAACAATATGACACCCAATTTATGCACATTAAATACTGAGATCAATTCAACTGCCACAGTTCAGATGTATAAGCGATTATTATCATTTAGCTATGAAACTAAAATGGATTAACACTAATCTCCAGTAGTTAAAGCAGCAGTTAACAACAAGCCAAGTGACATGGCAAGTTGATGCCCTGGCCCAGGATACTGGGAGGTGGTTGAGGGGAGAGGATTGAGCATCTGACATACTTGTCTCCCAGGGAGGAGGAACAAGTCCTGTTGCTCTATTACTTCAACAATGTGGAAGCATGGCAGCACAGCAGTGGAGCGACTCAGTAAGGGATGACCAGTGGCAGGCACATAGTACTCATGCACCTTCAAGAATGCATGTATCTGGATCACTGCATGCCACATGATTGGTGGAGGAATGTGGGAAAGTGGGGCAGACTACATCAAGCCTCAACCACCCACCTACCCAGCCTGTGTCATGATCCAGGACTCTGGCATTCTGGATGTGGTCTCTGAGCTGGGGATGGACCCTCTGGCAATGCCATAGAGGATAATCTGTTGGGGAACCCACTGGTAAGTCCTGGGGAGATGGTCATTGGTCAGAAAGGTGGGTTAAGATGCTGGCCTGGTGGCACAGGGGATTGAGGAACTGGATGCCTTACCTCGCTATGCCAGTGACCGTGTTCAGGAATGACCTCGGGTCATTGGGGGCGCCTAGTGGGGGGGCGGAGCAGGATTGAGCATGCTGGTGGCAGCTCTTCTCCCGAGGGTGGTATTGCTTGGTATTACTTGGTATTGCTTGGTATTGCTTGGTATGAAAGAACAGAAGAAGACCAGAGCCCATCGAGACTGTTCCCACACTATGTGGGACATTATTTATCTATTATCCCTCAACCAAACATCTAATTTGTTTTAAAGATAGTGGCACTAGTTGCCTCTACCAATTCTTGTGGCAAGGTGTTCCACACAAAGAATGCTCTTATTGGAAAAAGTTTCCCTTTGCTGGTTTTATAAGTTTTTACTTCAAGCTGTTTATTATGCAGTCTCGAACATGTCTCCTTTTGGAGAGTGTTAGACCACATTTTTCCATTAGATCTGGTGAATTTATTAAATTAAAACCATAAGCATATCACCTCTTAATCTTCTAGTTTGAAGAGAGAAGAGACCAGTAGCTTTTAATCTGTTCTGATAATCCAAGTTTGTTAATCTTGGAATCATTCTAGTTACTCTCTTTTGAACCTGTTCAAGAATTGCTATATCTTTTTTGGCTTGGATTCCAGAAAGGGGAGCCATAGTCTGAGATACTGGTCTAATGTATGCCCTATACAATGGAATAAGGCATTGTTCAGTACGATTAACAAAGTGCATTTTATTTACCTCAAAAGTCTGTTGGTCATGTAAGCAGTTCTAACACAGTGATCATTTGATGTAAGTTTATTATTAACATATATCCCTAAATCTTTTTCATAATTTGATGAGTGAAGTGGTAGTCTATTTACATGATATATCATTTTGGATTATTTACACGAAATGCACTACTAAACATTTGTCTTGATTAAACTGCATATGATTTTCATTTGCCCAAAGTGTTAATTTTCCAAATCCTTCTTTAATGCAGAAATATTTTCTTGATTATTAACCTTGCCCCAATTTAGTATAGTCTGCAAATTTAACCATGAAGTTATTTGGCCCTGTTTGTAAATCACTGATAAAGAGGTTAAACAATGTTGGTCCCAGACTGACCCCGTGGTACACCACTTGTCACACTACCCGGATCATACAAACATACTTAAATTTGCCAGCAGATAAAGGCCTAGAGGTCTATCAAGTCTGTCGAATGTGCAGCTAGCACCCTTATTCTGCAGCTGCCCCTCCTTCCACCTTCCTTCATTAACCCTACCCCTTGTCCTGTCCCATCCTCATTTGAAGCAGTCCACTGTTCTACTGCATACTACTTCAGCAAGGTAACGCATTCCACCCAGCCACCACCCTCTCTGTAAAAGTGTCTTCTCATCTCCTCCTGAACCTTCCTCCTCCAGTCTCATATCATGGCCCTGGTGGCCCTCCCTCCTTACTTTGAACAGCCCCTCTGTACCGTCTTGTTTATTCCTTTCATGTAGTTAAAGGTTTCAATCATGTCACCCCTGTCTCTTCTCTCCTCCAGTGAGTACATGTTCAACTCCTTCAACCTCCTCTCGTATGATAAGTCCCCAGCCCCTTGATCATCTTTGTGCTCTGTGCTGCACCCCCTTCAGTAACAATGTCCCTCTTCAGATATGGACGCCAGTACTGACGCAGTACTCCAGGTGTGGTCGAACCAATGAGCCATACAGTGGCAGAATCACCTCCTACCTCTCGAGGTATACCCTTGCAATATAACCCACCATTTTGGCCTTTGCAGCTGCCTTCCTACATCGTGTCGAATTGTTCATTGACCCTGTAATGAGCACACCCAGATCCTTCTCCTCCTCTGTCTGGGCTAGCTGCACTCCTCTAGCTGGTAACTCCTCCTTGGGTTCTTCATCCCAAAATGCAGCACCTTGCACTTTTGGCATTAAAGCAAGTTGCCAGGTGTCTGACCAGGTTTCAAGCTTTGCCAGATCATCTTGCAACCCCTGCCATCTCCCTAGGTCATCCACCACCGCTACTTACCTTGGTATCATCAGCAAACTGACTGATCTTGCTTTTGATGTCCCATGATATGTCTGCAATGAATATCCCAAACAACACTGGTCCCAACACTGAGCCCTGTGGAACACTGCTTCGTCACTGCCCTTAGGTGTGAGAGCTCCCGACCCACCACAACCTCTGTTGCCTTCCCTGCAGCCAGTTTCCTACCCATCTCACCAGCTTGCCCGCCCTATTGCCTACTAACTTCCTTCCCAGCCTTCCATGTGGCACTGGGTCGAATGCCTTACTGAGTCAGATACAGGACATCCACTGCATGGCCCTGTCCGGTTGCCTAGTTACCCAGTCATAGAACTCGACCAGGTTGGTTTGGCAGGATCTGCCACGATGAAGCCATGCTGTCTGCTGTCCTGTAGTCCTTGGTCTCTAGGAGGGCCACCAGCCTCCTTCAGGATAGTTCCATTAGCTTACCCACGATGGATGTGAGGCTCACTGGTCTGTATTTCCCTGTTCATCCTTGGGGCCACTCTTGTGGAGGGGCACCACATGAGCCATCCTCCAGTCCTGAGGTACACACCCGAATGTAGTGAGGCATTAAATAGGACAAAGGTTCTGCAAGGACCTCTGCCAGCTCCTTCAGTACCCTGGGGTGGATGCCATCTGGGCCTGGCGCCTTGTCCACCCTCAGTGCCTTCAAACCCTCTCAAACTCTGCTCTCCATGATTTCCCCATCTGTCACCACTTCCCCCCTGCTTCTGCCATTTCTCCCACCTTGGGTGTCACCCCCTCTTCTCTTTAGTAAATTCTGAGCAGAAGTACTCATTTAGTGCTTCCGCCTTATCACACCCTGCTTCCACCCAACCCCCTCCTTCCTAATCCTTACTATGTGGTCCTTACAGCTCCTTTTCTCCCTGATGTACTTAAAAAGTCCTTCTCCCCTTTCTTAATGCCTTGTGCCAGCCTGAGTTCCGTAGATGCTTTGGCTCCCTTACTGCCCTTGTCACCTCCTTTGATTCTGTCAAGTACTCTTCTCTGTCCTCCTCTCCCTGTTTCTTGTACTTCCTAAAGGCAGCTCTTTTCCTCCTTACATTTTCCATGACCTCCTTGCTAAACCAGATTGGTTTCTTAGCCCTAGCCTTCTTGCTCTGGGCTTTGCAGCAGGTTTTGTTGCCTCCACTATCCCCAGCTTTATGAGCTCCCACCTCTGGTTAGTGTCCATACTAGATTGAATTCTGGCCAGGTACCCTTTACCACTTCCCCATCCTCCCAAAGTCGTCCCTCCTGAAGTCCAGCACTATTGTGCCAGATTCCTCCTTCCTTGCCCATATCCAATATGAGCCATACTGAGTGGTGGTCACTCCCTGACAGCTGTCCTCCACTGTAAGTTCTCACAAAGTCCCCATTTGCCAGGACAAGGTCAAGGGTATTTCCTAACCTGGTTGGTTCACTGACCATTTGCAGCAGGAAGCTGTCCTGGAAGGCATCCAGCAGTACCTTTTCCTTCTATTCCTGGTTGTTGGGGTGCTCCAGTCCACTCCTGGCATGTTGAAGCCCCACAATCACCACACTACCCTTCTCGCAGGTCCTCCTGATCTGTCCCACTAGTTCCCTGTCTAACTCCTCCGTCTGAGATGGTGGCCTGTACACCACTCCCATTCTAAGAATCCTATTCAGACAAGATATCATTAATTCTGACTCTTTGAGAATGATTTGTCAACCAGTTTAAAGTCCAGTTGACGATATCAGGTGACAAACCTAGACTGTGCAGTTTAGTAATGAGTTTTCATGTGAGACTTTATCAAAGCTCTACTAAAGTCCAAAAGAATTACATCAGTAGGGATACCCACATCTAATAGAGTACTTAAGTTATTGTAAAAGATATCAGATTGGTGGTGCAGGAATACTTGGGAGTAAACCCATGCTGATTTGAATCATAAATTCCTAATTTTTACAATCTTGATCTATTAGAGACTTCATTACTCATTCCATTAATTTACCAGCCACTGAGGTCAGGCTAATTGGGCGATAATCATGCACAGAACCTCTATTGCCTTTTTAAATATGGGAGTAACTGTTGCTGAACACCAATCATTTGGTACAATGCTTTCTTTGTAAGGATTTATTGAAAATAATTGACAATGGTATAGAAATATTTATAGAGGTTTCGATCAGAAACCATGGATGAATACCATCTGGGACCGGACTAGTATTTTTTTAGTTTTTGATAGCCTGTATAATGTCAGTTGGATAGAACCTATGATAATGTACGTGGTGAACTTTAAAGTACTAATAGGTGATTTTGAGAGAAGACAGAACAAAAGTACCTATTAAAGAGATTGTGGTGAGGGTGGGTTGGTGCCACATCGTAATTCTGTTCCCACTGGGTGGAGGTACAGTGGATATTGTAGGTGGAGAGGGCCAGCAAAGTATGGGAGGTGGAAGGGCTGAGCTGTTACCACAGGGTGTGAAATATCCCGATGCTCGCGACGGCCATGTGCTGGGGCCTGGGGGTCAGGGAGAAAACAAAAAATACATATGTGTCCTTGTCACCAATTGGTGAGAGGAGGCAACAGGGACCAAATAGCTGAATAAAAAAGAAAAAAAGAAAGGTGGGTTAGGGCCTCAGAGCCTGTCTGGCCTAGTAGGAGAAACAGCTATCTAAAAGAAACAACTGTCTAAAGAAAAATAATTGATAATTCTACTGTGAAACTTTTATACCTACACCTTTTTAATTCCATTCTAAATCATCCTTTTTGTTTTGTCTTCTAAGGCACCCTTTATCACCACTTTTAGACTGTCTCAGCATTTATTTTAAAGATTTAAAACAATTAATAGTTAGCATCATTCAATGTGGCAGAGAACCTCAACACAAAAGTACTGAGGCAAGGGTTACCCGGAAAGGGCATTGGCAACAAAGCCAGGTTTCAAAAGAAATACAATATCACACATACCCAATGATGCCAAGCATCATGGAATGTGCAAGCAAATTAGAGTGAGACTTTAGCCAGTTCTGCTCTCGTAGGGAATGCATGATACAAAGGTCTCTCAGACAGTTCGAATCATAATAGCAGCTGAAAAAATGCACCTACAAAACAGGGGAAAGAAAAACAGCAACAAATAAAATGGCAGCCAGCACTATAGCAACCACCAAAACCACTAAAAGGTATACTTAATTTCTGAGGTGGGCTCTGCCCCTTCTCACTTGCTTCTCCCCATACCCACTATCTAAAATAACTATCTCGGTGGGGGTGTACACAACTCAGGGAGTGGGAGAAACTCAGGAGCAGGGATATTCTCTGGGGAGGCAACTCGGTGAGGGAGAAAAGTTGGGGGATTCGATATTGCCACTCAGAGGGTGATATAACTGGAGGAGCGGGGAGACACAAATTCATGATGGAGACAAACTTGAGAGGAAAAAAGCACTCACTGGGATCAAGCCCAGCTCTACCGCATGTCCCATCGATACAGAGGTGGCACGCTCTAGCCATTACATCATGCTGGCAGAATGGTTTCTAGCCCACAGTGGCTATGCTACATCTAGCAACTGCTCGCTATTTTCCTCTCTTCTAATTGTCACTCTTTTGCAGCTCTTGCTATTTAGAGACTGTCACTATTTTCTGACTCTCACTCTAGCCACAGATGCTCAAATTGAGTTGCTCAATTTGACTCGCTCATATAATGTGATACCCCTCAGACACACTGCAGAGGTTGAAAACTGAAGACACTAACGCGTTTTGTACTTCGAAATTTACCAGTATGTGTTATCTGTATTTCAAGAAAGAGAGTGTGTTGGAATAATGGCTCACTCACCAGCGTGCAGTCTTTTAAATATCATTTATTTATCCTGCTAACACATAGCTAATCATAACTTACATTTGTTAGTACTGTCTCACTTCTTCAGGGTGCTTTGCAAAAACTGAAAACAATATAAGTCACCATTCATTTGTTTAGAAAATGACAAATTTTACATATGTTTAAATGCACAGTATAATGTATTTCAGGCTACAGATAGTCATAAAAGTACCTAATGCTATTCTGAGCATTCTTTGTTGCTCGTAGTTTTTAACGTCCTTGGCCCAGATATTCAAACTGCGCCATTCTGAGGCGCAACCCCTACGCTACTCAAAATAGTTCGCGAGGGGGTGTGTCGAGTGATATTCAAAGGAGTTGCGCTATTGAGCAGCTCCTTTGAATATCTTAACCCACAACAGCTGCTCATGCGCTATGTGGAACTGCGCCACTGCAAGTTGCCAGAGTTGAGCATTAAACTTGCGGTGGCGCAAGTACCATTGCGCCATGCTCAAATTTCCGATATTCAAAAGGTGACATGCAAATGGGGCATAATTTATGCAAGGCGGGGGGCCATTTGCATCTATTTATGCTCCATTTGCATGCCATTAGCATGTAGGTGCGCCCGATCCCCAAGGACTTGCACCTGGCCGCCCTGCCAGGCAGCAGCCGCCGGGGACCGGCGCCCTGCAACTCCGATCGTGAGCAGTATCTCTGTAAGTCTACATTCCCCCCACACACATCTCCCAAAGCCCGATCGTGGGCATTACAGTTACATGAACCCCCGCCCACATCTCCCACAGCCCGATCGCGGGCATTACAGTTATGAACCCCCCCACCCACACATCTCCCACAGCCCGATCGCGGGCATTACAGTTACTGAACCCCCGCCCACACATCTCCCACAGCCCGATCGCGGGCATTACAGTTACATGAACCCCCGCCCACATCTCCCACAGCCCGATCACGGGCATTACAGTTCGTGAACCCCTCAGCACACATCTCCCACAGCCCAATGGCGGGCATTACAGTTACATGAACCCCCCAGCCACACATCTCCACAGCCCGATCGCGGGCATTACAGTTACATGAACCTCCCCGCCCACACATCTCCCACAGCCCGATCAGCAGGCATTACAGTCATAGACCCCCGCCCACACATCTCCACAGCCCGATCGTGGGCAGAGCGTGTATGAACCCCCAGTGCCCGATTGCGGGCAGAATGTAACCCCAACCCAAATATCTCCCTGGTGGTCAGTGGACCGTAAAGCCGATCGCTGGCAGAATGTCCGTAACCCCCAAACAACTCCCTGGTGTCTAGTGTCCCCCCACCCACCCACAGGCCCCTCCACCTCCCCCCGCGGCCTGCGGGCGGCAGCATCCACCCGCCTGCCGCCCGCCACCCACCGACTGACTGTCCGGTGGGCTGCCGCCCATTAGTGCAGAGCTACAGCCAATGGGCGATGCAGCCATACCGGCCCGCGACAGTCAGATTTTATGAATGAACATCATTCACCGTCTGGACTGTCGTGTCACCGGGCTCGCCCATTGGCCTGGCGAGCCAACGATGGAGTGGAAAGGATGAGAAGGGACTTGGCAAGGTTGGAGGAATGGTCAAATGTATGGCAGCTCAGATTCAATGCAATGAAGTGCAAGGTAATGCACCTGGAAATAAAAACCCAAGGCAAGAGTACACAATGGGGTGAGATACTGACAACAGTAAAAATGGAAAGGGACCTGGGGATAATTATATCAGATGACCTAAAGGTGGGCAAGCAATGTGAGAAGGTAGTAAGGAAGGCTGGGGGGATACTGGGATGCATAGGGAGAGGCATCAATAGTAGAAAACAGGAAGTTGTTATCCCTCTGTACAGACAGTTGGTGAGACCCCATCTGGAGTACTGTGTGCAGTTCTGGAGACCCCATCTCTGCAAGGACATAGACAGAGTGGAGGCTGTCCAGAGGAGGGCAACCAGAATGGTGCAGGGTCTGCACCAGAAGACATACGAAGAAAGACTAAAGGAGCTTAATATGTATACCCTTGAGGAAAGGAGGGAGAGAGGGACATGATAGAAACTTTCAAGTACCTCAAGGGAATCAACAAAGTCCAAGAGGGTGGCATCTTTCAGAAAAGAGATGCAAGAACAAGGGGCACAATTGAAGATAGAGGGGGATGGCTCAGAGGTAATGTGAGGAAGTATTTTTTCACAGAGAGGTTGTGGATACATAGAACAGCCTCCCTGAGGAGGTTGTGGAGTCAAGAACAGTGGGGGAATTCAAGAATGCATGGGACAGACATAAGGCAGTCCTAGTGGAGAGTAGGAGGAAGTAAGCTGTTGGTTAATTAGGATCTGCAGCTTATCTGTTAGGTAGGAAAATGGGCAGACTAGGTGAGCCAAGCGGTCCTTATCTGCCGTCAAATTCTATGTTTCTATCCCCAGGGGTCATAAAACTACCCTAAAGCTAGCAGCCTAATTTAGGAAAAACTCCTAACAGCAAACAGAGGGAAGGACACACTAGGACTTTACATACAAATCAAAACACTCTGCATAACATATGTTTTTGCAAATTCTGGGTGGACTACTCCTTTAATTGAGCCATCCCCAATCTGTATCCTTCCAAGAACCACTTTGTGGTGTGCACACCAGTGTGGTTATTTCACTCTTGTTTACAGCTTTACACCTTTATCAGTTTTTAATTGTAATTGTGTCTAAATGCTCCACCATGTAGCCTCCCGTCTCCCACTATACCTGCAAGCATTGCAGCACTGTTTCACTGCATGCAGGGAGATCAACGGCTACCAGGACATATGCAGATGCAATGTGGAGCACAAATGTAGACTGCAATACTGGGATTCCTCCATACCACAGTAACCTGACAGCTGTATGCACACACCCCCAGGTGTACCCCATGTCCCCACCTAACCTACCTCTCTGTCTGCACTTGCCTCCTCGAGGGCCACCTCCTGATGGTATCTGTGTACTGTCCTTGATTATTCTTCTCACTGTGCCAAGTGTTGGGAGTACCCTGCCTGAGTATGTGTGATGTGGCAGCAATACTACCTGCAGAGCAGTGCCAGTAGTGAACGTGGAGCTCCTGAGTGCATCATGGAGCACTGCTACAGTGGACAATAGACATGTGGCACTGTGTACAGTGGAGCAGTGGGGAACACTGAAGGCAGTAGTAGAGGGTCTGCCTTCAGCCATACAGCAGCAGTACATGAATGTCTGCTGTGCCCAGGTGCCTTAATACTGGCAGAACTGATGCCATGTCTCCCCCCCTCTCTCTCCCTCCCTCTCACTGATGTAGCCCCTGATTCCAACATACAGATCTCCCCCTCCCTCGAACCTCCCTCTGTCACCTCCACAACATAAGTGTGTCTCATAACAGTGAAATATGGTTATTTACATAATATGACTGTGCCATATACACAGTACTCCATAGGACATGTATGAGGGCATCTCAAAATGCAGCTGTCATCACCAAGTGCACCATGGGATGTGCACTGCAACTACAGGGTTGAGACCACACACTATCAGCTCTCAGTGTGGACGGCTGTAATGTTTTCAAACCATTATCCACACTGTTCACTGGCAGTGTGGACACACTGTAATAAAGCGACATAGACTGTAAGGATTGAATCCATTACAGCTTTTTTGATTGTAGTGGACAGGGCCTGCATGTCTCATGTAATTATCTATCTTTCCATCAATTGCATGTATCGCTATTTTTATCTATTTCTAAAACAAACCTGCATATCACATTTGCCTGCACTCTGAGCACATACTTATGAAACTGTGCATATTTGTACTCACTCTGCATAGACCTCCTTCTTTCAATATTCCCATTATCACAAGCATAACTACCTTGCCTTTATCAAAAGTGACCCCTCTGAAAGTTACTATCACATTTTCTTTGCTAACAGTCCATTATTATTACACCTGACTTCCTGACATCAACACATTGCTTAAATATAACTTACATCACCTCATAGACAAAAACCCTGTTTCTCTAAAAAAAAAAAAAAAAAACTATGTAAATAATCCCAAGGCTGAACATATGCCAGACGTTACTTTTTCATGTACTGCCACTTTCTGTACCATCATGGGGATGTGCATATGTTTCCCATAATGCTTTGCATTACTGGGGTATGTGCATTGTGTTTTCTTTAAAATTTAGCTGTCCGGCCAATATCATCCTGGATAACACACACATCAGTGGCATTTGCTCTGGTGTTCTTTTGTAAATCTACACTGCTTCCTATTCCTTCCATTAAAATGCACACCTCCATGTATTTTCTTAATAATGTGTAAGCCTTCCTTAGAACAGAAACTAAAACAAATCTTACTACTGACAAATCATTGTGTTGTTTCTCCATACCTCCTTAACAATTCCACACAACTTCACTAACTTCATTATGCAGCCGTGGTGGATCTGACCAGATTTTGTTAGATTGGCTTCCTATAAATTGTATCGCTTTTTCTCTCCTGCACTGCTTCACTCTAGCTTCCTGCAAATTGTGTAGCTGCTCTCTAATGCACTGTTTTGGGCCTAGTTCTGACAAAGTAACTAGTGCTTTATTTGAGCTTCCTGCAAACTGTGTAGCTTGCTCTCTGCTGAACTGTTTTTAGCTGAGTTTCTGACTAAGTTTTTCCTGTCCAAGGGCAGTTCTAGAAATTGGCAGTACCCTTGTTGTGTTCTACTATTTAATTTTTGTCGCTGGAGGAAAAGGTTAAATGGCTGTACCTAGCTGGTGGCATGGGAGGGGGCACTGGTATGTGGGGAGGGAGACACTGTCCATTGATCCAGAAAGATCACGGTCGCTCCTGTAAAAAAGCTTTCAGCTTAGTGTGCTATACCTGGTTAAACAACTAAATAAAAAAAAAAAAAGAGGAGGCCAGCTTGGGCAGGGTCACCACTGGACAGGGAGAGAGTCTGGGGCCTCTGGATGGAGGTGCAGCAGACTAGTGGGATGCAGTGGATGTGGAGCTGCAATGGCCATGAACATATTGTGGAGGCTGAGATACTGCCCAATATGCACCAAGCTAAAGGAACTGGTGGCTAAGGTGAGCAGGCTCAGGGAACAGCTTAGCAGGTGGACAAAGGTCATGAGTGCAGGGGTGGGAAGGTTCACAGGCAACGATACATGGGGGGGGATATCAGTGAATGCAGATACAAGGGGATGGAGGGGTCAGCTGGAACCATGCAAAGTCAGGCCAGGAACAGGGGCTAAGCAGGGGAAGGGGGAGTGGCTGGCCAGGAAGGAGGGTGAGGGTTGGCAGACAGTGGGAGCTACTGGTAGCAGTGGCAAGGGGACCCCCTAGGATGGAGGGTGGGGGAAACTAACTCGCTGAAAGGGGATGCAGGAAGGCAGATAGGTACTCACCACTGGCAAGCACCATGGCAGAAGGGGTCTCAGAAGAAGCAGGGGAACCAGTGATAGGGGGACAGAAGGAGTCAGAGGGCACAAGGGGGGTTGAGAGGAGCATTACTGGGTCTACCAAAGGTGCAAGGGAGAATGTGGGCAGGAAAACTGGGAGTGGGGTGTACACATTAAGAGAGAAAATGGGGGAAGAATTTGGGGAAGGATGGAGCCCAGGGAGCAAGGGGCCAGCAGGGAATCTGAGTGAGTGGGAGGGGCAAAAGAAAGAGGATGATGGGAAGAAAGAAGTGGAGGAACATGAAGGACAGAAGGGGATGCAGGGTGGCACTGGACAAGATGCTCAAGAAGCGAAGAATCTGGAAGAGGCTACCTACTCGAGGCGGTCTCATGGTACACTGGCAGGGGATGGCATATCTATGAGACAAGGTGGAGGAGGGCTCGAAGAAAGGGAGAAAGAATTGGAAGTAGGAGTTAGCAGGACATGTGAGGGTGGAGCTACTAAGGTGGGGGTTGGGGTCAAGCTGGGTTTTCTGGAGGGGGTGCGATAGGGGACAGGAAGGTCAAACAGACACTGAGATCTTGGGGTAGGAGGACAGGGACACAGTTAACCCAGAAGAAGACAGGGGGCAAGGTGCTACTGATTGGGGATTCCATTAAGCGTATCGAGAGGTAGAAACAGTGCAGTCTGGGTGGAATGCATGCCAGGGATGACGGCGCTGGATGTAATCCACCACATTCCCTCATGGGGGAAGGAACAGGACAGGGAGATGCATCTGGTGTTCCACTTGGGAACCAACAATCTGGAAGGGAACAGCCTCCTGGAGGTATAGGCAAAATTTAAGGCCCTGGCTAGGTTCAGTGGTGATCTCTGCTTCAAATCCCAGACCTTTTCAGAGGTGTTGTTGTCAGTACCCAGAGCTAGTACAGAGAGAAATAATGAATAAAGGATTTCAGCAGAGTTCGACAAATCCAATAGCCCAACATCCCGGGCTGTCAGATCACAGTCAGGGACAAGCAGTTGGCACAGGGGTACTTGTCCGCGGACAAGTTGTTCTTTAAATAAACTAAACTGATTTTTTTTTTGCTGCACTGCCATGTTCCTACTCTAGGGAGCTTGCTGGCAACATCAGAGTTCATGGCACTCAGTTCATTCAGCCATCATGTGACCGACGGGGGGGCTCAGCCACATGATCTTCAGTGCCAGGAGCAAGTGCTGAGTGTCGGGAGTGAGCCGTGGCTGCAGGGGGACAGAGGAGGAGCCACTCATCAGACTGGCAGGTGTGTCATCCATTCAGGCATTCACAGATCTGGGCTGCTGTGGTAAGGAACATCATGTATTGGTCAATGACTTGGTGGGTAATCAGAGTCGTGCCACGCTCGCTCATGCTCGCTCACTTTCTCGCTCATTTGAAAGAGAAAGGATGTGTGTGGCATGTGCTACTGAGTTTGTTGTGCGGCAAGGAGTTGGACTGTCTTGTTTTCAGTCCATTGCTGTAGTGCCTGACTGTTGCCTTATTGCCTTGAGTTGCTGCTGCAAAAAGTGGGATCAGATCGGGATGGAAGGGAGTTTTCATAGGGACTGACTGGGTGGGAGTTGGCCAGCTGGGGAAGGGGAAGGGCAGAAAGCAAGTCCGATTGATGAGTTGGTGCTGCCGACTGGCTACCTGCCTGTGTGAGGCCTGGGGCTAAATAAATCAGAAGGGGTTTCATTTCTTTTCTTGTTGGATTGGGAGTGTGTCCTGGACAGTGTGGGTGGAATATCACGGTACTCTACTAATTCAGACTGAGGGTGTGTGACTGACAATCGATCCCATCAGAGACAGACACTGAGCTAAAAGTAAAGAGAAGTGCTTGGGTGATTTACCACCACCCAGTGTCACTAAAACACAGAGCTCTAAAACACAGCTGTGAGTATATGTAAGAAAACTAAGGGAAAGTGATAATAAATGAGGGTGGGGGTCTTGGGGGAGAGAGAGAGAGAATGAGAGTCAGAGTCAGACAGATCTGTAATAGCCAGAAGAGAAGAAAAAATAGCCTAACCTAACTGCTGCAGTAAAGGGGGAGAAGACTAACAGCTGAGGTGAATAGGTGAATCACCACCAGAACAGATCTGTGAGAAGCAGAGTAATAAAGGACTACATTTGTTAGAAGTGAGAAGAAGGGGTTTGGGGGGCTTTGTGTTGCCAGACACTAGAGTAGCAAGTAACTCTTCTTCTTACAAGGGAGGAGACAGTGGAGAGTGAACAAAAACACCCTAGGAGGAGGAGAAGTCAGTCAAGAGAGACCAAACAGAGCAAGGCTGTTTGACTGTTTTGCTTCACTTGCTTGCCCTAAGAAAAAGGGGGAAAAAACTGTGTTGCACTTAGTTTGCAGTACAGCTTAAAGGTACAACATAGACAGTAGCTGAACAACTTGGCCAAAAGGATTCCAACTAGTACACCATCAACATGAGCAAAGTTGGAAAAAAGGAACCTAGGCTCTAAGAGAGGGACTGGTCTGTTGGGCTCTGTGTTTGCTGCCCCAAGAAGAAGGAAAGGACAAGAATTTTGTAGCACCAGAAGAAGTGGTGATAAAACTTAGCTGGCCAAAAACAGGCTGGACATGGACTGAGTCTGCTAGTGTAGTAGACATTAAAAATATCAAAAATGGTGGACCACTGATTGAACCTGAACCAAGTCAGAGACCATCCCTTCCCATTTAAAACTTAAGGAGGAAGAGAGGAGAGAGCAAGTGTTGAGCTCGCAAGGGGATGGGTGGGCAGAACTGTGACTAACTGATTAAGGAAAAAAAATAAAGGAGGACAGGATAAGGACAGAATAAGCCACTGGGTTGTGCTTTGTGTGTTGCCAGCACCAGCCAGCCAGAACAGAAAGAAAAGGGCAGTAAAGTCTGTCTAAAGGAGGAAGGATTTGCTTGCTGGGCTTTGTGTTGCCCTGAGAAAAGTAAAGGGAAAGTGAAGTGAATGAAAAAAAACAGAATTAACCTAATTGGTGTAACCCCCCTACAAATGGGGGTTCCCAAAAAGTCTTCCTTGAGCTTGCCAAAATGCTCACTGCCAGGCTGGTGTCCTGCATTTTAGCAGTTTAAATGTGATTACCAGAGCCTGTATAGCCTCTGTGTACTGTCTCTTTAAGACCTGCCTAATTGCAGTCTGGGTAATCTGAGAGTGAGCTCTGTTGAAAGATGTAGCTATTTGCTGGAAATCATTTAGAGTGATAATGATAATGTAGTTTGTCTAACCTGCTTTCTTTGTAGCAAGGACTGTTTTGTTTGTCTCCATTATCTTGGTACTAAACTGCAAATTGGACCAATCAGTTCTGGTGGGACCTAAAATGTAGCCGACTACAGGAGCTGTCTGAAGTAAAAATCTGTAGGAATTGTAGTTTTAAACTTTTTGCGCCTTTTTTGCAACTGAAGGGGGAGCTCTTGCCTTGACTGACAGTCAGATCAGCCAACCAAACCTTTTGGATCTTGGGGAAGTCCGGCTGCTTACAGTTTTCAGTTAGTTCTGAGCTGGGAAGTGAAATGAGAAGAGCTCAAGTGTATTTTGAGCAGCAATCCTGAGTGGATTCGCATGGGAAAACTGTGAAAGGGCTGAGTTTTTGGCTTGCATGTCTGCTGCTGCTCCTGAAAGGGAGAGAAAAGAATTATTTTGGACTAAATCCAAGTTTGTGTGACTAAAGTAAGTGACTGAAGCGGGCCAGGTTCAACCTGAAGAAGACCGAAGATTTTGCTGAATGCGATCGGCCTGTTAGGAGTTCCAGTTACCCCTAAGCTCCCAGTGTGTGCAGAGACTTTGCAATTGTGACTGGGGAGCGCTTTGCCTGGTACAGTAGAATTCCCATACATGTAAATGTGCTGTGAGCTGCTAGTGGGTTGTGAGTTAGTTCCCCACTGTGTGAACTGTGTTCTGCTTGCTGGAAGCTGTATCCAGCCCAAAACGAACTCATCCGAATTTGTCTTCATGCGGTCTGGGCCTTGCCAGACTGGCCCAGCCAGACTACCTACTGCACAGAGAAGCCATCGATGAGAGACCTACCTAGGGATCAGCCCCCTGCTCCACACTTGAACACGAATGATGCCTCTGCAACTCGTGTGGGCCCTGCTTCTTCTGGCATTCCAGATCAACCACCTGCAGTCTCGATTTTCGTCCAGCCTGTGTCCAGTCTTGGGTATCATGAGTAAATACCAGGTAGCTCCTGCAACAACAGCTTAATCTGAGTGTGTCATCTGATTGTCTTGTTGTTTCGTTTCCTTCTGAACTGAGCCCTCTGGCTCCGGATTACAAATATTGTGTACTGTGCATGTTGTGTTTCCATCACAGGGCCCCAACCAGCTGCAACCCCTGGCAACAGTCCTGGCTAGCCCATCTCCTCTCCACCTGGGTACCCAGAGGTGTGACTGTGTGGGGGGACTCAAAGCTAATGCATAACTGCTTGATTGATATAACCTTTAAGCTAATTAACCTGATTTTGCCCCTTCCTTGTTCAAGTTCCCTGAATAAATCAGATCTAACTTTTTCAGCATGTAATCTGACTGTGGTTCCAGTTTGTGCTCAAAGTACTGTACTGTTGCTATTTGCTGTGCATAACCTTGTTTTACAGGGGGTCCCCAGGGTCGAGCCAGAGGAACCAGCCCTGGAGGTAAGTGCAAACAGTGTGGGTACTTATGTGATGTACCAGGGGTATTGTGAAAGTGATTATTGTACAGTTTTCAGGCCACTAGGGGGGAAAGAGGGGGGTTACAGTGTCCTGGAGGGCTGTGCCCAGGTTAGCTTGACCACTACCAACCCTGACCTCCAGGTGGAGGCACCCATTTCAGAACTCAGGCCCCTTAACCTGCTACTAGCAAAGCAGGCAGGGGTAGTAGCCCTTGGGAGAGCGCCACCTAGGGGTTACATCATAATAAGCTCAGCTGACTAAGAGGACGGAGGACATAAAAATAATAAAGTGTCTGTGCTGTGTCTTGAAAGAGCGCAGGGACAGTCACTGGGACTGGAACGTTGTGTGTGTATATGTGGTTGGCACAGGAGAAAGAGTGTACAATGTGAAAAAGGTAAAAAAAATAGAAACAAAAAAAGTAAGCATCAAAGCAAGCAACAGCAATAACATCATCCCATTCTTCCCCTTAGTATAGTTGCTGTTGCTACTTCTTCCCGTTCTTGACTCCCACTGCCTGACTGCCTGCATTCTGTAGTTTACGCAGCCTCAGCCTGTAAAGGTTAAGAAATATATAGTAGTGTCTGGCTGCCAGCTCCACCTTTCCCCCCATTCTAGTAAACACCAGTGGAAAAAACACACGCACCACACACACTGACTTTAACAAAATAAATTTTATTAGCATCACAAAACAAAGTAAGCACTGTAAGCAGAGAGCCAGACATTGAGGCATTCAACATGCAGAAGACTAAGAGTACTAAGCATAGTAAGCCGCAAAGTCTATTATCCCTCTGGTCAGCAGCAGCAACAGCATCCTCAAGTTCTTCTAATATAAATACACCAACTATTACTTTCGCAGATGAAAGTAATAAGGAGCCTGCATCTGTTGTGGCACTAGATTGAATAGGTGATCAGGCACTTGATTTAAGCAGTGAGCTGCCTAGTGAGGCCTTAGCTGAAGCCCCTGTGTCACTTCCAAAGAAACGCAGTTTTGTACCTGTTGATGATGAGTTGCCAGAGAAGCGAAGTAAAGACAAGGAAATATGACCAAGAAAAAAGGGCCAGGCTGTTTCAGCCTCATTGGCTGACAACTTATAAATGGTTGAGATACAATGAAAAACAGGGATTAATGTATTGCACAGTGTGCCAAAAGTATCCCACTATTGCAACACCAGCCTTTTCAAAAATAAAATGTGTATGCCACAGGCTCTAACAGTTTTAGAATTGAGTCAATACGTGCACACGAAAAGCCCAGTCCGCATGTGCTATGCCAGAACCAACATATTCTGGAAAGTGGCCGGTGTGCAGTTCATTGTGATATCAATGAGTCACCACTCTATCAAGCTTTTGCACAGTTGGAAGAGGCCACAAAGGTAAAGATGAGATGCCTGTTTAACATAGCATACTCCACAGCAAAAAATCTGAGCCCTTTTTCTGACATGGATTGGGTATGTGAATTGCAAGAGAAAAATGGGATTAAGCTTGGTACAAATTATAACAATAGTAAGCGAGCCAGGGACTTCTGCAGCGCTATATCTGCTGTTCTATCCAACACCCAGATGCAGACTATTAAAAATGCAAAATATGTTGTACTTCTTGCTGACGGAAGCACTGATGTGGCTATAATTGAATAGGAAAATATCTTCCTTTGTTTTGTAAATCCTAACACAAAAGATATATGTACATATCTGGTCCAGGCCATACCTTTGGAAGCCTCAAATGCTGAAGGTGTCTTTAATGCAATAAAAACTGCCTTAGAGTCATTACATCTTCCTATCACTGACCTTTCGAATGTGAGCCATTTCTGATTTCTGCCAATTTTGATGGGGCAAGTGTAATGCTGGGTGAAAGGGGTGGAACCATCGCCAAGTTAGGGGAACTCTGTCCTCACATCATTGCCATGCACTGTGTTGCCCATAAGTTGGAGCTAGTAGTTCTTGATATGATGAAAACAAACCCTTTCATATCAAAGCTTGAAAATACTCTAAAGGGCATATTTAAATACTACCACTATAGTCCCAAAAAATGAGGGAGCTTCAAGAAATTGCACAAGTAATAGATAGTGATCTGGCACACTTTAGTGCAGTTAAACTGGTGAGATGTCTTGCCAGCAGATCTTGTTCAGTACATGCAGTTCAGGTGAACCTACCTATGGTTGCTCAGCACTTGGAACAAACTGCAGCTGGTGTTGATGGTTCAAAAGCAAAGGGGCTGTTAAGAGAGGTACAGTCTGTGCACTTTGTCAAATCTCTCTATATCCTGCAAGATTTTTGGCCCATTCTTAAAAATCTGTCACTGCAGTTTCAAAGAGATGACTTAATAATTCTTGAAGTATCACATGTCATCGAGACCTGCCTCCTCCGGCTGATGGAACTGAAATGAAAGCCAGGGAAATACATGACAGCATTCCTAGCTAATTACAAACCTCAGGACAGATGCATGGGCTTTGTAATTTCAAAGAAGGAAGTTGAGAAGACTGTTTCCTTCACATTCAGAGGCAACTGCCCTGAAATAAATTTCAGGACAGATACACAACTGCATAGTTTAGTAGATGCAGCAATATCTTACATCAATGTAAGATTTCAAAATTTCTCAGAGGTACCTCTGAAATGGCTCAGCTGTCTTGAGTTCAAGCAATTTGATCTACCAAGAGAACAACTTGTGGAGTTTCGGACCAATGAAGTGACTAATTTAGCAACATACTTAAATTTTTTTCTCAGAAGAGCAGCAGGAAAATATTAGCTCAGAATATGCTGCATTTAATGCTCTGCTGAAATCTGCAGTTGACAAACCCTCTCTGCAGGTGTATACAAGATTGCTCACATGCTAGAGTTAGTGGAAATACTACTGACAATGAGTATGTCAATTGCAAAGTGCGAACAAGTGTTCTCCATTCAAAACCTGATAAAGACAAAAATAAGGATACTTCTGGCAGATGACACACTACAGTCACTTCTTCAAATAGCAGTACAGGGTCCCAAACTATGTGATTTCAACCAAGATCCAGCAGTAAACCACTGCCTGCTGTCTGGTCCAGGCACTCAATGTGTTTATGGGCATGCTGCTACTGCCGGTTCAACTGAATCTGATGCTTCTGTATCTCATGCTGCTAGCACTGCTGCTCCATCATCATCCTGCCCTAGCACCACTACCACTAGTACACTCGATGTTGGCAACAGTTCTGAATCTGAGTTCTGAATTGATTATGTTTGCCCTAATTATTCTCTGCTTCATTCTGGCTTGTGTGGGACTGGATGGAGTCTCTGGCACCACTTGACAGACTTCAAATCACACAATCTGTATTAAGAAACATTTAAAGATAGTTACATATTCATTTTTACTGTTTTCTATAGCCTACATCTATGTGGCATTAATAATAGAATGACACAGCCATTTACTTTGCTGCTACATCATTTTTTTATATGTTTTCCTTAAAATATGGCAATCCAATCATCGGACTATCACTCGTGACAGTGGGACTACCATTTTTGGATAGGCCAGTTGTCCTGGACTACCACATAAATTTGACATTTGTTGATCCCTGGATTTCAGTAGCTGGCTAGTGAGTTGGTGTAGGCAGATGGGGTATGGGATGGGAGGGGATTGGGGAGGAACATGGGATGATGAGAGCCTCTTCGCCCCTGACAGGCTACACCTCAATAAAGAGGAGGAAGACATATTGAAATGCAGGTTGCGGGAATCTTAGGAAGTGAATTTAATTTAAACTAGATGAGGGGAATGAAATTTCAGCCGAGTAGTACAGAGGCTGATTTAGGGACCCTAGTCCTCGCGGGATAGGGAAGCAGATTTCTGTTCTGGTATACCCGTGGAGAGGGAAGAGGTGGGAGAATGATGATGGATGGGGTTTGGTGGTCAATACCAGAAGTCTGACAAATAAGAAGGAGGAAATGATGGCCATCACTGTGCATGACAGCCTGGACATAATTGCGGTCACAGAAACTTGGTGGACACAATATCATATGTGGGAGACATCTATACTTTGCTTCAGATTGTTCAGTAAGGACAGGGGATGCAAGAAGGGTGAGGGGTGGCATTATACATCAGGGAAGAATGGAAGACATAAAGGTAATGGAGGAACAGGAGGGGGATGGGGAAACAGCTACTCTGGGTGACACCTGGAAGAAGGACAGGAGAATCCTTAAGACTGGGGGTTGTTTATAGATCACCAGCCCAAGAGGAAGAACAGGATGTGGTGATGTTACAGGCCATTACTAGGGTGGCAGTTAAACACTTCTAATGAGGGACCTAAGTCTTCTGGATATAGATTGGGCCATGCCAGATGCGGCTTTAGCCAGAAACGAGGGCATCCTAGAGGCACAGCAGGGGGTGTTCCTTCAGCAGTTGGTCAGGGATCCAACTTGGGGGAACAGCCTACTGAATGTGATCCTGATGAACAGAGAGAATGTGGAAGGGGTGGAGGTGGGAGAAAAGCTTGGAAACAGCGATCATAGGACCATTAGGTTCAGGGTAAGAGTGGGGAGGGAGGTGTGCCAAACCAGCACAATAGTACTGGACTTCAGACGTGCAGACTTCTGCAAGATGAGGTGGATTGTTAAGGAGTCATTGGAAGGCATGGGAGAAATAAACAAAGTGGAAGGGCTGGGGGGCTATTAGAGACAGGGTGAAGGAGGCCACACAAATGTGTGTTAGGTAGGTAAGCAATGGTACAAAAAGTATGAGGCCATTTTGGTTCAACAAGGAGGTGGCGAAGGTGGTCAGGGGCAGGAGGAGGGTGTTCAGGGATTATAAGAGAACCCTAAAGGAAGAGGACAGGGAGGCTTATAGGGAAATGAGGAGGCTACCAGGGAAGGTGATTAGGAGAGCAAAGGCAACCACAGAAGAAAGGATAGCAAAACAGGTCAGTGGAGGTAACAAAATCTTTTTTGATATGTGGGGCATAAGAGGAAGACAGGCCAAGGGATTGCAAGGCTGAGGGGGTGATGGAGGGAGCTTTATAGAGGATTGGGATAAAGCAGAAGAATGTAATAGTTACTTTTTGCTCGGTGTTTACGAAGGAGGAGGAGGGTAGAGGACCAGATCTAAGGGGGAGGGCGGGAAGTGCAAGGATGCACACGGGACCCTTCTGCACTGAGAGAAACATAGAAACATAGATTTTGACAGCAGATAAGGACCGCTTGGCCCACCCAGTCTACCCATTTCCCTACCTATTGGATAAGCTGCAGATCCTAGTTAACCAGCAGCCTACTTCTTCCTACCCCCACCCCCTAGAATTGCCTTATGACTGTCCCATGCATGCTTGAATTCCCCCACTGTTTTGACTCCACAACCTCCTCCGGAAGGCCATTCCATGCATCCACAACCCTCTCTGTGAAAACATACTTCCTTAAATTACCTCTGAGCCGCCCCTTCTATCTTCAAATTGTGCCCCCTTGTTCTTGCACACCTCTTTTTTTGAAAGATGCTACCCTCTTGGACTTTGTTGATTCCCTTGAGATACTTGAAAGTTTCTATCATGTCCCCCCTCTCTCTCCTTTCCTCGAGGCTATACATATTCAGCTCCTTAAGTCTCTCTTCATACGTCTTCCGGTGAGAGTGATCCGGGAACTGTGGCCAGATGGGTTGCACCTGAGAGTGATCCGGGAACTGAGAGAGGAGTTGGCTGTCCCATTGACGAAGCTGTTCAACTTGTCCATGGATTCTGGTAGGGTGCCTGAGGACTGGAAGACAGCAACTGTAGTATTGATACATAAGGGGGAAAGCAGGGAGCTGAAGGAGAACTACCACCCAGTCTGCTTCACTGTGGTGGTGGACAAGGTCATGGAGGCGCTCATCAGGGAAAGGGTGATGGAATATCTTGAGGTAAATGAACTGCTGGATGACAGACAGCATGGATTTACCAGAGGGAGCCAGTCCAGTTTAATCTAATTCTTTGACTGGGTGACACAGATAATAGAACAGGGGTGTGCGGTGGACATGGCCTATCTGGATTTCATCAAGGCCTTTGACACCGTGCCCCACAGAAGGCTGGCCTACAAGCTGAAAACTTTCAGGGTGGGTGACAAAATAGCTAGATGAGTAGAAAACTGGCTGGCAGACAGAAGCCAGAGGGTGGTAAATGGGGTGTATTCTGGGACAGGGAGAGTAACAAGCAGGGTCTCCCAGGGGTCAGTACTGGGACGGCTCCTTTTCAATATCTACATAAGCAATACAAAGGACAGTCTGAAGGGCCATGTGGCCCAATTTGTGGACAATTTGAAAATCTCCAACTGGGTGGATACAGCAGGGGGTGTTGAAGACATGAGGCAGGACCTGAGGAAACTGGAAGGGTGGGCGGAGGCCTGGCAACTAAAATTCAACATCAAGAAGTGTGCAGTAATGCACATGGGAAACAGAAACCCGAGGGCAGGATACATGCTTGGGGGGGGGGGGTCAGGATTACAGAGCAGGAGAGGGATCTGGGGATAACAGTCATCAGTGACCTAAGGTTGGGGAAGCAGTGCACCAGGGCCACGGGGAGGACATATGGAATGCTGGACAATATAGGCAGGGGAATAATGAGCAGGAGAAGGGAATTTCTGATGACCCTGTTCCAAGCCATGGTGAGACCGCACCTTGAATACGGTCTCCAGTTCTGGAAGCCGTACCTGTGCAAAGACATAAAGTTGGTTGAGAGGGTCCAGAGAAGAGCAACCAAGATGGTGCTGGGGATAAGAGACAGGCTGTATGAACAGTGATGCAGGGAATTGGGGCTCTACACATTGGAAATTGGAGACCCGAAGGAAGACAGGGGACATGATAGAGAACTTTAAATACATTAAAGGGGTCAACAAAGTGAATGTGGGGTGCTTATTCCAAAGGAAGGTGGGCACCATAACAAGAGGGCACAGTCTGAGACTACAGGGGGGATCTACAGAGGTAATGTGAGAGGGCGGTTCTTCACTGAGAGGGTAGTGGAGCCCTGGAACTGGCTTCCAGAGGAGGTGGTGTGGGCAGAGACTGTGTCAGGCTTCAAGAGAGCATGGGACAGGCACATGGGGATACAGGGAGGTGGGGTGGGAGCCTTAAGAAGGAGGGGAGGTTTAGTAGTGGGAGGAAGTGGCAGACTTGATGGGCCAAGGTGTCCTTTTTTGCCATCAATTTCTACTATTCTATGATTCTATGACTATTTTATTTTACTTATTTATTTTCAATGTGTTAACTAGGTTAGGAGGTCCTTTTTCAGGTCCGATCCAGAATGCAATACATAAATACATAACACAACAAAGAACAATCAATAATCATGCGAAACAAACTAACATATTACTTAATACAATCACAAACAGCATTTGTTAATAAATATTGTTTAGCTGTACCTTAGACGACGACAAAGACCTTGCATTTTGAATTTGAAAAGGAAAAGAATTCCACAATAGGGGAGCTGAAACTGAAAAAGCCCGAGACCCAAGTTTTTGTTTACACATAGGGACCTCTAATATAAGACCATTTGATGATCTGAGCTTTGATGGAATATCCCTTATAGAGACTAGATTGGGTAAGGAACATGGATTCATAATAAATAGCTTTTGCTACTAAGCAACCCACTAAATATTCAATTCCAGAAACAAAGGGCAACCATCCCAACCCTGAATACAAATCACAATGATGTGTTCTATAAGTAGCTGATAAAACAAAGCGACAAACATTATTGTAGGATACGGTTAATGCATGCATTTCCTTTTTTCCCCAAGTTGTAACATAAGCAGGCTCCATTCTCCAAATAAGGGAGCAAAGTCCCTACAGTAATAGCTTTCCTAGTATTTTCTGAGAAGTAGTTTTTAAATCAGAACAATTGCCCTATTTTTTGGTTTACCATTCTGCATAAAGCAGTAATCTGACGAGAGAAACTTAACACTGGATCAAGTAACAACCTCAAATATTTAAAACTCTGTACCTGCTCAAATTCGGTCCCCGATGAATCACAAATTATCAGTTTCAAATAATCTTTTAACATATGAGTAGTGCCAAATAACATTACTTTGGTTTTCTTTAAATTCAAAATCATTAAATTATCCACTAACCTCCTACTAACCACATCAAAATCTTGTTGAAAGCTGGAGGTAATACCACTTACTGATTTATTTTTGTTAAACAAAATCAAATCGTCTGCATAGAGAATTATATCACATGCAGTACACAGAGATGGTAAATTATTTACAAATAAAGTAAATAATAAATGGACTAATATTGACTCCTGTGGAACTCCACAGACCACAGGAGCCTCAAATGATTCAACATTGCCTGTATATACCACTTGGGACTGATTGGACAAATAATCCCTCACCCACTCAACAGAACCATCAGAAAAACCCCTAGTCAACAACTTTTGACATGCCAGATCATGTGCAATCAGGTCAAATGCCTTGGTCAGGTCCACAAACACTATCCCCGACTAGAGGAGAGCAGACGTGGTCGCACCTGGAAATGAGCCTCAGCTCAGTGTGCCTCTCCTGGTTGACAAATTTTAAATAAATAAATAAAATAAGGGCTGCAGCAGGGAACAGGCTAGCAACTACAGGCCAGTCAGATTCACCTTAGTGGTGGGGAAATTAATGGAATCACAGTTAATGGAATGATGAGCTGTAGGACCAAAGGTAGCAAGCATTCACGGTGGAGATCATGCCAGATGAATTTGATTGATTTCCTTGACTGTGTGACAAGGGAAATAGATCAGAAGAGGGCAGTGGGCATGGCCTATCTGGACTTTAGCAAGGCCTTCGACACTGTGCCATACAGGAGACTGATAAAAAAATTGAGCAGCCTAGGGGTGGGATCCAAAGTGATGAACTGAGTTAGAAACTGGTTAATGGATAGGAAACAGTGTGGTGGTTACTCACTCTAAGGATGGAAGAGTGACCAATGGAGTGCTTCAGGGCTCAGTACTGGGACCGGTCTTTTTCATTGTCTTAAGTGATATTGCAGAAGAACTGGAAGGGAACATTTGAATTTTTGGAGATACCACCAAAATCTGTAATAGGGTGGACCGTCAGAAGGGGGTACAAAGGATGTGTTGGGATCTTGAGAAACTTGGAGTGGTCAAGAGCTTGGCATTTAGGTTCAATGCCAAAGGTGAAAATCATGCACCTAGGACATAGGACCTAGGAGCTGAGTATAAGATGGGGGGTACTGACAGTCACTAAGCAGGAAAGGGACCTTGGTGTTATCATATTAGATGATCGCAAAGTGGCAGGGCGGTGTGACAAAGCAGTGGTTAGGGCCAGTGGGATGCTGGGATGCATAGGGAGAGATATCTCCAGTAGGAGGGAGGGATGTGATGTTGCCACTGTATCACTCTCTCATGAGACCCCACCTGGAGTATTGTGTCCTGTTCAGGAGGCCACTACTCAGAAATGACATAGACAGGGTGGAGGAAGTCCAGAGGAGGACAACCAAAACAGTGCTGGGGTTGTACCAAAACACTTATGAGGAGAGAGCGAGGTATCTCAACATTTACACCCTGGAAGTGAGGAGAGTGAGAGGAGACATGATAGAGACTTACAAGTACATCACGGGGTGAACACGATGCAGGAGGGGAGTCTTTTCAAATAGGAAGAGCACCAGGACCAGAGAGCATGTGATGAAGTTGGGGGGTTAAGAGGGATGTGAGGAAGTACTACTTCACTGAAAGAGTGATGGATGCCAGGAATAGACTTCCAGCAGAGGTGGTAGAGGTGAAAACAGATGGGGGCTTCAAGTATGTGTGGAATAAACTTAGGGGAAGACTAGTTAATAGGCAGGGAGGAGGGAGGGTCACTGGAGACCAGTTAGGGTCAGTGGAGTCAGACTAGGCAGGAACCATCTGGGCAGATGGGTGGGCTAAGCAATCCTTGTCTGATGTCAAATTCTGTGTTTCCAAAGGAACAGACTGGGAGCAAACAGGCAGCACTATCTTCAGAATTCCTCCTCACTGCTGTTCAGGTGAACTAGGGAGTTCAGGAAAACTAATTTTATTTATTTATGTAATAACCAGATGGTTGCACCAATCCCAGTGATCATTTTCATTCACAGCCCGAGCCATCAAGATGGCACAATGTCAGCATAGAACACATTACAAGGACTAGCTAACAAAATGCACAAAAAAAACTTGATGAGTTATGCAGAATAATGTAAAGTTACACAGATACAGACTACCTAAACTGTAATATACAAAACAAGATGTGTGGAGCAAGCTGCAGCGATAGAAAGCAATTAAACTGCAAAATACTGTGACACTGGGTGAGGTGATTGCAGCTTCCCTCAGGATAGGTCATGTTGTGCCTGAACCATTCAGCTGATGGACTGGTAACTGTCTAAAGACAACTTGCAGCAAAAGCAGTGAACCTACCAGCCAAGAAGTCATGAGGACAGAAGTGGACATTTAAGTCACACACAGTGGTGCTTTCGAATTAATACTTATCTATATGTGTGTTTATACCAAGAATTGTCCGATGGTTCACTGTATGTAAGTCCAGCTTATTTTTGAATTAAGATAAGAGTCAAAAAAAGATAGGTTAGATGTCACTTATCAGTTAAGGAAAGACTCATAAAAAAAAGCACAGGCTTTAAACAAAACAAAAAAAACTTTAATCTAAACACCATGGCCCGGATATTCAAACTGCACCAGGCTGTGGCGCAAGCCTGGGCGCAGCTCAACTGTGTTGCGCAGGGGTGTGGCCTGGGCGATATTCAACGGAGCTGCGCTATGGCGCAGCAGCTTTGAATATCACACCCTGGCCACCCCCACTGTGCATGCGACAGTCGTACTGCGCCAGCGCAAGTGGCCAGAGTGGAGCATGGAGATACGCTGGCGCAAGTGCCATTGCGCATGCACAGCACCTGCGATATTCAAAAGGGGACATGCAAATGGGGCCATAATTTTTGCAAGGCGCACAGGGGGCCATTTGCATCTCATTACAGCCCCATTTGCATGCCATTAGCATGCAGGTGCACCGATCCCCGAGACTTGCACCTGGCGCCCTGCCAGGCAGCAGCCGTAGGGGACCGATGCCCCCTGCAGCCCGATCGCAGGCATTCGTGTTAAAAAAAAAAAAAAAAAAAAGTCCAATATCCCTGGTGGTCTAGTGGACCTCTATGTGCCCGATCGCGGGCATCAGTATAGTCCCCCCTGCCAATATCCCTGGTGGTCCAGTGGACCGCACTGAGCCCGATCGTGGGCATCAGTAATAGAACTCCTCCCCAAGTCCAATATCCCTGGTGGTCCAGTGGACGATTGGTGCCGATTCGCGGGCATCTGTACCTCATCACATACCCCTAAGACCCTGGTGGTCTGGTACCCCCACCACCGCCCACTGGGCCCCCTGCCCCTCCCCCGTCAGCGTGGGCGGCAGCACCCACCGCCCTGCCCCCCGCCGACTGACAGCTTGGTAGAAGCTCTTCGCCCAGTTGGTTCTGGCGTGAGCCAATAGGCGTCTGATCGTACTACTCAGTCAGATATGTGAATGAATTCATTCACATATCTGGACTTAATCATGCGGTATGGTTTCATCCCATTAGCTCACGCTGTAAACTCAATAGCTGTCTGTCCACCGAGCTGTCAGTAGGCGGGCAGCGGGCGGCAGGGCGGGTGAGGTGCTCACCCACCGGCTGAAGGAGGAGAAGCGGTGAGGGCTCAGTGGCGGTGGGGTGAGTACAATAGACCACCAGGGTCTTAGGGGTATGTGATGAGGTACAGATGCCCGTGATCAGGCACCAATCGGTCCACTGGACCACCAGGGATATTGGACTTGGGGATTTCTACATGGATGCCCACAATGGGGCATGGGGGGAGCGCCGCCAGGTGCAGCAGGAACTCGGGTGGCCACCCACAGGTGGCAGCTGCTGTGTTGCGCCCAGCAATGCGGCAGCTCACCTGTGGGTAGCCATCACTTGTTCCTTTTTTTTGTGGCGTAACTTTGTGCAGGCGCAGGAAGCGGTTGTGCATGCATGACTCTGCATATCCCGGGCTGAATTTCGGGCTGTGCAGGTTATGCATGGTCACGCCCCCTCTACCTGTGCCTGCATACATTACTGATGTGCTCCGGTGCATCGGGATTTGTCTGGCGCACTTTTCCCTTTTGAATATCGCGCCAGGGCACATCAGTGGGTTGTGCAAGGCGCAACACTGTTGCGCCAGGCACGACACTGTTGCGCCAGGTGCAACCCTTTTGAATATCTGGGCCCATGACTACATAAAAGTCATAAAATCCTCTTTCATCACCAACAGCTATCAAACTTTACCAACTCATTATTGCCTTTCCCATCATATAATCATATAACATTTTTTTCATCCTATTTCAATATGCCAGTAAGCAGCACTATTAAAACAGGTAACTGTGCAGTTGTGAGCCCTACCAGTTGTGGGTGGAGTTCATACATTGCCGCATCACACAACACAAATAAATGAGGAAAAACAGAGGAGAGATGAAATGCTTAGCTTGAGTAATGCTGATTCATGGACTGATTATACTGATCAGTATTTACAATCAGCTCACTGCGACTCCTGCTACTGAAATCATTGGCGGAAACTTGAAACAGGCGTTTTTCTGTGAATATTCTAGGGAAAACAGTATTCCCAGTGTGGGCATAGCAAATGTCTTTTTTTCTTTTTGCACATTAGTGTGACAGAAAGGTTGGGAGATAGTTTCTTTAACATAAGCGTAAGTGGAGTCATTGAATTTCAGTAACGAAACTTCAGGCTATCAGACTAGAAAATTGATAGCAGAATGTAGTTTTACTTGTAAACCCGAGACACTGGGGAAATAAATGCACCTGATCATTCAAACAACCTTAGTCATAACAACAATATGGAGTATACACCTGCCTTATCTACATATGGGACTGTCAGTCACAGCATTCTTTAAAATATGATTAAACAGTCTGGGCAAGAATGAAAGAATTTAGGAGCATCACAGCTTCCAGTGGTATTGTTTTTGTATGTTAATATGTCCCTGGAGCCATTCTTTGTAACATTGTTTCACAACCATTTGGCTTGAGCAAGAACAGCAAAGTGAAGTTGAGCTGTTTTAGCTCAAGCTACGAAGAAACAAGTGAAACCACTCTGACAGAGCAAAGTATGGCGATGGAATATTATATATTGATCGAAGCGATCAATAATATAATTTAAAAAGCATTCCCTGAACGTGCTCCATTTCTAGGGCATCTGCGCATGAGATGCTCGCACAGAATAAGAGTGTTTCCACGCTGGAGGAACCTAAGTGAATCTGTAAATCATCAATCATGATTTTGAAGGTCAGTCATGACTGATTATTGTTAATCAAATGTTACCATAAGATCACCAAAGAGATCATGATCTAAGATCATCATCTAGATCATGATTTAATCATCAAACATGAACTTTCAAATCACCAGCTGATGATTACTGATTATATTTGTAAGCTTAAATCAGCATGATGGTTGTTGATGATCTGTGGATGATCAAGTGATGATCATTGATTATTAATGATTGTATTAGTTCAGTATTATAAGATTGCAAGTCACAGAAGTAATAATGTTTTATTTGTTACAATTATGAAAATATTAATATCACATATCAGCAAAGACAAATTACCAATTATAATGTAAATCATATAAAAGTCAATTTTAATCCCATTAGGGAAGGGTACATGTGATGTCTGGTATAGTACACATATTTCATACCTAATTTGCATATTTCAAAAGCACAGTTTATGGAACAAAACAATGGTAATTTCTATTTTTAAATTAATTGTGCATTGACAGTATTAGTTTGCAGACTATTAGGAAAGGTTTTGAGTACAAACCAAGTACTTTTAGAAACTCACCACAACCATAAAAAGAACCACTTAATAGGGCTATATAAACCAATATGAGCCTTTCTAGCTCCAGTAAGTTGTGAGGTATCAGAGTAAGTATAACTTATAGGAGGGGGCCTCTAGAAAAGAGATATTATAACTATTGATCATTCCAATAAAGATGTCAAAATATAAGATAAATTTCAAAAGTATAGAGAAAACTTAAGTTGATTTTTTTAAAAGTTATTTCTGTAATCTTGACTGTAGGCAATCATGAAAATCATGATGATATGAGATCATTATTAGTCATAATCACCATCTCCATAACTTCATGGTTCTTGATTAGTGCCATTTAATGTTGATGTTTAATTATTGTTAACTATGATCAAAATGATGGTTTTTGAAGCTTAAACATGATCTCTGAACATAACTGATAAATAGATAGATACATAGACAGTATTGGCAGATAAGGGCCTATTGTCCACCCAGTCTGCACATTTCAGCTTGTAGGTACCCTTTACATTTTCTAGATGTCTGTTCCCTTACCTCTGATCTCCAGAACTCCTTTATGCCTATCACATGGATCCTTAAATCCTGTGATTGTTTCAGCCCCATGACTTTCCTCTGGCAGGAGTTCCATTTGTCCACCACCCTTCTAAGAAGAAATTCTTCCACGCTGCTTTCCTCTGAATCACCCTCTTTCTCCAACTTCACCCCATGCCCTCTAGTCCTGGAGCATCTTTTCACTAGAAAATAGTGTATTCCTGCACCTTGTTCCTCCCTGTAAGGTACTTATATGTCTCTATCATATCTCCTCTCTCCCTCCTCTCCTCTAGGGAGTACATATTCAACTCCTTCAGCCTGTCCTCATAGGACTTGAGATGCAATCCCTGTACCATCTTTGTTGCCCTCCTCTGAGCCTTCTCTACCCTGTCTATGTCTTTACATAGGTAAGGTCTCCAGAACTGTACACAGTGCTCCAGGTGGGGCCTCACTAGTGTCTTGTATAGTGGAATTATGACCTCCCTTTTCCTGCTGGTGATGCCCCTGCCTGAGCATCCAAGCATCCTATTTGCTTTACCTGCTGCCTTGTCACATTGTTTCCCTATCTTGACGTCATCAGAGATGATAACCCCAAGGTCCCTTTCCTGCTTGGTACATGCTATATCCTCACCCCCCAACTGATATGTTGTTCCAGGGTTTTGTGATCCATATGCATTATTTTGCACTTCTTTGTGTTGAATTTCAACTGCCAAACCCTTGACCATTCTTCAAGCTTCTGCAGGTCTCTCCTCATTCTGTCTACACCCTCAGGCATGTCCACTCTGTTACAGAGCTTTGTGTCATCAGCAAACAGGGAAATTCTGCCTTCTAGGTCCTGTGCAATGACACTGATGAAGACGTTGAATAGGACCAGTCCCTGCACTGATCCCTGCGTTACCGTTACCCCACTGGTCACTCTTCCCTCTGTGGAGTGACAGCCATTTACCACAACCCGCTGTGTCCTGCTGCCCAGCCAGTTACCAACCCTCCACACTACTGTCCTGCCCACTCCCATATCCCCCAATTTGTTTAATGGCCTTCTATGTGGCACAGTATCAAAGGCCTTGCTGAAGTCCAGATAGGTATCATCCACTGCCCTCCCTGATCCACCTCCCTTGTCACCCAGTCAGAAAATTCAGTGAGGTTGGCCTGGAATGACCTCCCCCCAGTGAAATCATGCTGCCTTGGGTCCTGTAGACCATTGACAACCAGATGCCCCACCAATCTCTCCTTCAGTAGTGCTTCTATGATCTTCCCCAATACCGAGGTCAGGCTGACTTGTCTGTGGTTCCCTGCTTTTGTATAAGGGAACTACATCTGCGGTCCTTCTGTTTTTGGGTACCTCTCCTGTTTTCAGTGATTGGCTAAATAGGATTGCCTGAGGTTCAGCCACCACCTCTCTTAGTGCCTTTAGGACCCTGGGGTGCACCCCATCTGGCCCCATTGCTTTATCGACTCTTATTCCTTCTAGTTCCTTTAGGACCTTTTCCCGTGTAAAGGGACTTGTGCAATTCTCCACTATTCCCACCCCTTGTACTCCCTTCAGGCCCATTACCCTCCTCCTCCTCTTTCTCAGTAAAGACTGAGCAGAAATATCTGTTCAGTATGTTAGCTTTACTGTTGTCATCCACGCAGCCCCCGCCCTCCCCCTTCAGACTCACTAACCTTCCCTTTGTCCTTCTTTTTTTACTTATGTAGCTGTAAAAGGTTTTGTTCCCTCTACCCACTGATTTTGTGATGGGCTCTTCTGTCTGAGCTTTGGCTTCCCTTACTGACCTCCCTGCCTCCCTTTGCTTCTCCTGGTGCTTCTCCCTGTCCCCTTCTGCCTGCATCTTGCTGTATTGCCTGAATGAGATCTTTTTGGCTTTCACTTTCTCGGCTACCTCCTTGGAAAACCATAATGGCCTCCTCTTCCTTTTCCCCTTGCGAACTTGCTTAATGCATAATTCTGTTGCTCTTGTAATCCCTGTTTTAAATATTGCCCACTGTCCCTCCACCCTTGATTCCCTCCCCATTGCCATTAGCACCTCTTTCAAGCATGTCCCTATTTTCCAAGAGTCTGCCCTCCTAAAATCCAGGATACATGTTTTTTTTTTTTTTTGCAGTTTGGTTCTGCTTCTTCTGTTATTTCAAACCACAGTGACCAGTGGTCACTGTTCCCTAGGTGCTTCCCCACTATTACCCCATCACACTGTCCCCATTGGTGAGCACAAGGTCCAGTATTGCCTTCTGCTGAGTTGGTTCCATGACCAGTTGCTTATGGAAGGCACCTTGAATGGAGTCCAGGATAAATCTGCTCCTGGATGATGGTGCTTCTGGGAGGCTCAAGTCCACATCTGGAATACTGAAGCCTCCAACCAGCACCACCTCCCCCTTGTCAGCTATCCTTTGGATGGCTAGCATTAACTCCCTATCTGTCTCTCTTCTTCCTGGGCTGGTGGTCTTTAGACCACCCTGTGCAGATGGTTGACCCAATTTTCCTTTCCAGCTTAACCCACAGTATCTCTCCCTTCATTTTGTCCATCCTGATCTCTGTGGCCTTTATGCCATCTTCACATAAAGTGCCACCCTCCTCCCTTCCTGCCTGCCCTGTCTTTTCTGAATATGTTGTAGCCAGGTATGGCCATCTCCCAGTCATGGTTATAATTACACCAGGTCCCTGTGATGGCCACAATGCCTAGGTCCGACTGCACCATGGCAGCCTCCAGATCCTCCATCTTGTTGCTAAGATTCTCAGCATTGGCACACATGGCTTTCCATGATGTGAACTCCTGAACTGTTTAGCTGTTCTACTCAGGCTCCCTCCTGGTTGTCCTTATGCCTGGTTCTCCTTGCTGTCTGCCCTTCTGTTGAATTTTCCCCTTTCTGCCTATCCATCCCTTGGGTGCCTATCTCCATCTTTTGCACAGTGTTTTGTAGAGATATCCCTCCTCCTGTTCACTGGTTCCACTGCTAGCTGTGGGGTGCACAATTAGGTACCCACCTTGCTGGTCTGCCACCTCTTGACTAGTTTAAATGCTTGTTCATGTAGCATTTAACCTTATCATTGAATACTTGATTCCCTCCAGGACAGGTGCAGGTCGTCGGATTTGAACAAGCCCCCATCCCTCCAGGTGGGTCCACAGTCATCAATGAATCCAAACCCTTTCTCTCAGCACCAGTTCTTCAACCATGTTTAAAATTCCTGGTGAGTGCACCCTCACACTCCCATGTCTCTCTCAGGTAGTACTTCAAAGAAGGTAACAGATGTAGCTACTGCTTGAGTCCTCCCAATTTCCCAAACTTTCCTGAATTTCTTAGGCTCCCTGTTTGTCAGGTCATTAGTACCTAGGTGGATACTGGCATCCAGCTCACCCTTCTGTCTTGCCTTCCCAGTGATCCCCAGGATCTTCCTCCCATCCATCTACACCGTGGCACCTGGTAGGCACCTCACCTCTCTGTCCTCCCTCTCATGTGTTCCTAGCTGGATCTCTCTTATGACAAAGTCCCCCACTAGGATTCACTTCCTCCTCCTCTGGGGTCACCTCCTTGGTTGACCTCCACATCCTTCTCTTCCACTTCTCTGGGTACCTTTGTTTGCTTGTCCCCATTTGCCGGTATGGCATATGAGTTCTGTAGTGGAACAGGATTTGGTATGTGCCTCTGCCTGACCACCTAACCCTCCATGAGCTCACCGTCATCCAAGTGCTCCTTGTAATACAGCTGCTCCGCGTCCACTGCATTGTACCACTCCCCACATTATATTGCAGTTACACTGTTAGTCCAGTAGTTGTCTGTTATTGAAGCTCTCCTTCTAGATCCTGCTTTTTTTAATTTACTGTCCTGAAAATCCTGCCACCGATCCTTAGATACTTTTTTTAAAGAAGGAAACAACAACAATAATGATTATGATCATTCATGATACATCATTATAAAACTATCATCCTTTCAGCTGGGAAAGGAAAGCTCCGATTGGTCAGGAGTGCTCCCTCAATCTATAATGTTAAACCCATACCTTATTTAGCCACAAATGTGTTTATTGCAGAAACTTTAAAAAAGTAGTGCTGAAAAGCATGCATATTGAATTCATAAATGTAGCCTCACAATGCACCATAAATTGAGAACCAACCTTTGACAACCAAATATGTTCATAAAAAATAATATGCACTCATAGTCACGCGCGGACCATAATGTTGTTTTGCCTATCTTGTAATGTGTTCAGTCATTCCATGGTGCCCCATATGCTATAAATGAAGATGTGAGCAAATTTGAGTTTCACTGCTTACATTTGACTGGCTTCCAAGAATCATTTAATTGTTCTGGGTGATTTAATTGAGATTGGCTAAATGCCAAATCTAGTGAATTACAAAACATGATAAATAACTAGTAGTAATCAGAAGTAATGCTGTTTGTTTTATTAATTAATTTCTCAGTGATAGTCCATCTTATAGAGACAGTATCCCATTTCAGTGAAGCCCTGCATCTATTCATTTTTAAAGCTTGTACAGTATTTATTTATTTTAGAATTGTACAATTGTTGACCAGGAACGGTACAGTGAAATATAGCTCATCTCCAGGTGCAGCTAAAAAGTACAGGGACCTAAAATGACTTGCACAAGATCACACAATACTATATGCATGTGGTGGGGTCTCCAGGTTCACAACTTGGTGCACTAATCTTTACTGCTTGTTAGACTGAAGCGCTGGGGGGCTATGTTATTCAATTAAGATCACATTGGGGGTATTCTGGGGAGACTGAAACCTGGGCCTTTTGCTTCCCAAAGAGAAAGAATGGGAAAAATGGACTCACTCACCTGATTAAAATATTCACCAGATTGATATTACTGTTGACTACTGCACAAGAGCATGAGGTAGCCTGGGTACCCACGATGTCTCAGGGTAAATTATCCCTTCTTTAAGGTGGACAAGACCTGATAGTGGATTGGGTTCAGTTCAAGTAAGGTTCCAATGGGCTTACTGTGTCTGTAATGTGAAGTCAATACAGAAGAAAAGATTACTGAATGAACATTATGCCATACTAGCCATTATATATCTGGTATCTGAGTGCTGGACCTAATTACATCAAGTTGTTTGGTTAGAAAGTTCCATGTTATTTGAACAGCTTTTGTTTGGGTCTTCTACTAGGTATTAGCCTATGTTTCAGGTGTGGGACTAGAACCCATAGCTAAGGATGAAATGATACCAAATTTGTACTTGGTAAACATGTTGAAATTTGGGACCTTAACCTTTGATTACACCTAGTCAAGCTTTTAGGCCACTTTGGATCACTTCGGCCTCTGGCCATATAATTACAAAAATAAAACTCTATCCCTTCCCAGTTGACCAGAACTACTATGGTCACCCTTTACTCAGTCTGAGTTACTATCCATGCTTCTTCCCCCTCCCCAGACATTTTTGTTATTAAAAAAAATCCACCACCTGGCACTGTGCTGGGTGCTGTCTAATTTTTTTTTTCTTAAAAAAAAAATGACTAGAGGACCGAGAGAATGATAGAAGCTGAAACTGACAGGAGTGGTGTAGGGGTGCCTCTTATCCCTACTGATACCCCTGCCTCATCCCCATACCAAGGACCTGAAGTGTCTTTGGCTGAGTGTTGAGGCCAAACCAAAAACAGTTTGGGCCTTGGCTACCAGGACGTTCTGCTATCCTACACTCATACTTGTCCCCTCTGCTCCCACATATGCAGGCCTGTTCCTTGTCCCCATTCCTGCCTTAAGCAACTGGTTACAGGGCATAGAAACATAGAATTTGATGGCAGATAAGGACTGCTTGGCCCACTTAGTCTGCCCATTTCCATACCTAACGGATAAGCTGCAGATCCTAGTTAACCAACAGCCTACTTCCTCCTACCCCACTAAATTGCCTTAAGTTTGTCCCATGCATTCTTGAATTCCCCCACTGTTTTTTGACTCTATTACCTCCTCAGGAAGGCTGTTCCATGGATCTACAACCCTCTCTATGAAGAAAGACTTCCTCACATTACCTCTGAGCTGTCCCCCCTCTATCTTCAAATTGTGCCCCCTTGTTCTTGCACATCTCTTTTTCTGAAAGATGCTACCCTCTTGGACTTTGTTGATTCCCTTGAGGTATTTGAAAGTTTCTATCATGTCCCCCCTCTCCCTCCTTTCCTCAAGGCTATACATCTTAAGCTCAAGGGCAAATTGAGGTGATGGGGGTGAAGACAGTGAGGGCTTCAAACATGCCTGAGTTAGGCATGAGGAATCTTCATGGGAGCAAGGGCGAGAGAGGCCGAGATCAATAAGGTCTGCGGTAACAGTAGGGGCAGGAGAATTGGACAGACTGGGTAAGCCAAGTGGTCATTAGCTGCCATCGTATTCTATGTTTCTGTGTTTTTATGCTGTTGGTGTACCATTGTTGTGAAGTAGATATCTTTGAGTATTAGTTCTGTTCTGAACTCTTGGAGATCTTTAAGACTCTCCCTTGAAAATATGTTTATTTAATCAGGCCTACTCAGACTAATTATGTTATTTATTGCTTATTTATTGACTGTTTATTAGTGTTTATAAATTGTTCAGTTGTTTGTTCTGATGTTGTAATGCAGCCTATGCCACTGGATATGGTGCCAAAACAAACAAACATTGCTTGGTCTTGAATTAAAGCTGAACTGAAGTTGCCAGTTTTCATTCTCTCACCTCACCCTCACGTATGACCTACCAATCTTCAGCCCCTGAGGCAAGCCTGCACTCTACCGAGACACTGACATGGTATTACACAGTTTTCATAGGAACAGTAGCTGAATTTAGCAGCAGCAATAAGTGTCTTTTCTGAGAATTTGAGCAGCACTAGAAATCTAAACCTGTTACTGTAATTGAATTGCATTTAAGAACTCCTCACCCACATTGCCTGCTCCTACTTATTTCATTAATGTGCATTCTCTACAGTCACAGCAACACTACGCAGAAAGTCTCAGGAGCAGTTTGTTTGCGTAGTAACCAGCAGAGTATTACTTTATTACATATACATTTAATCAACACTAGTGTAACTCATAATTTATATGGCTTGAATGTTGACTTTTTCAGTATTAACTTGGTAGCACCCTATATCTATTATATATTTGTTTGGAATTCAAAAGATTTATGACAAGAGCTAACAAGACTTGCCGACAAAGGCTCCATTCAGACGGGCTCAGGAGGCCCACTGCACCTGAAAATGTGAACAGGGTGAGGCTACAGGTGCACAGAATTCCTACTCTGCATATGTGACAACCTCCTTAACAGCTCCCCATGCATATCCCCAAGAGCCTACCCTGAACTTATCAGCGCCACTACTAAGGGGATCTGGTTAGACTACGTTTGAGGCCATGTTCATGCTAAATATGATTTAGGGCCCGATCTTCAAAGGCACCCCAGATACACGTTAACTTGCATTGCCTCACAGCAGCTGCAGGGGCCAGCATTCACAACCCCTGCCCCCTGTGGTCCACTGGTGGAAGCCACACACTGAAGAAGGGAGTGGCAAAGGTTGGAATGGATCCATGGGTATGTAGTCAGATGCCCATGCCAGTCAGCAAGTGGATCCCTGAATGTGCAGGGTGCAAGGCATGGCGGGATATGACAGTCTTCCAGGATTGCCAGATCCCCACCAGCAGGGATGTTAATTCTCCTAAAATCACTGATGAGTACAGGTGACCCCCCCCCAAACCACAGAGGTTCCTAGGGTTGGGGGTTGATGTACAGAGGGCTAATTAACCCAGCATTGTGTGTGGCTTGGTGAAAGGGGGTGCATAACCACTACTGCTTCCCCTAGACAGGCATAGTGGCCCATCCCTCCACCCACCTTCTGCACAGTGGAGGTTTTTTTTTTTTTTGAGGATCTAGCTTCTACCAGACTATGGCTCATAAATCGCACCCATCCATCCCTCCTGCCCATGTAGCAAGGTACACATGTGGGACTGGGTGGAGGCTTTACCTATAGTGCTTCAACGGCGCTAGAGCCGACATCCCTACAGCTACATGCCACAATGCCAACTGCCTACATTGTAGCACGGATTTTACGCCACAACTGGGAGGCTAGTCCCCACACCCCCAGTCTCTAGGATTCTAACTCTGAGCCGGAGTTGGACTGGGGGGCAATCACCAGTGAGGTAGTCCGATCGGCATACTAACACCACAGCGACAGGTGGATTTTGCCCGATTCCTGCCGCTATGGTGGTGTTTGCCATTGGGGTTTTGCTGTGGTGACGGTACACCTGGGTGGGGAGAGGAAACACATCCCCTGCTTTGGATGCTGTGGGATGCCCATATCATGCTCATTTTGCATGTAGAGTGCACTCTGTGGCTTTTCATGGCCCTCCAGATTTGTGAAAGGGCCAGGGACTTTATGAGGATCAGGCCCTTACAAATCATTTTCTATTGCAAGGAGGGGGAGCCAAGTGCAGCACAAAGTATGCCAGGAGGGAGGTAGCAATAACATTTGCACATCCTCCCTGCACAGCCCCCCTAGACCTTTGTGAGGCCTGCCCCCCCAACTGTTGCCCTGAGCCTACCCATATTGGGGACTGCGAGTATGGATATGTAAGCAATAAGACACGATGGGGTGTGCATTACGGTGTGATAACCGCACTCCTAGGGCGTAGCTAGGCCGCGAGGCCGTGGGCGAGTACTCATCGCCAGGGTGCTTGTCACACCATAATGCACACCCTGGAGTGTCTTATTAGCACTTATAAATGGCCCTTTATTTTTAAAAGCTGTTTTCTTATTCAGAAATGCATTTTAAACATGTAGAAATGTAAGTTAATATGTGTAGTGAACATAAAGTAGTCCTTCCGCCTACTGTTACTAGCTTAAATTAGTGGTATAATTAGTAACAGTAATGATAATGGTATTAATAGTGACTATGATTAAACTATCTTAGTTTTAGTGGTTGATGTTTTATAGGTTATACTGTTTGTGTCTCCCACCCTGCCCTGACAAGCCGTGAAATATCAGGCCATGTTTTTATTTTCCCCTTTTTCTCAGTTAAGACAGTGTTTTATCCTGGCCAAAGTTTAGAAGCATGGCTCAGAGCGAACTGACAAGTCCATCAACTTCATTCTCCCTGTTCTTGCCTGACTCGCTCACATTAAGATAGAGCAGTGCATAAAGAGACAGAAAGCCAATAAACAAGTTGCCAGCACAGAGCAGGGCTTAGCGGTTTGAAAATCGCGAAGTGGGAAGTTGCTTTTGTAGAGGTCTGCTATGGGATACACTTGCTATGAGTCAAGCGGGCTGCTTTAAGCAGTGCTTTGGAATCAGCTATAAAAAAATCATCTAACTGCTTTGGCAGGGAAAGACTGTTTGACCACCTTTATGGAGACAAAATAGATCCTTTATGAGTAGTTTACATTGAGAGCAAAGGTCTGCGTTGTCCGGTGCTGGTTGCAGTTTTAACCACATTGTAGACAAGCGTTACTGCAATTCCTTTAAAACAAAGCGGGAAGTCTGGCACGCTGACACTTCCACCCGCTTGACTCACCACCTGCCCTCGCCTCACTCTCATAATTAAAACAGTTGTAAGTTTGTTAATTGAGTCACTGAACAACTTGTTACTGCAGAGGAGAAGGTGGCAGTTTTGAAAACCGTGAAGCAAGGCACTGCTCTGTTGGTGGCAATTAAGGTCATGCTCGCTACCAGCAAGCGGGCTGGTGTCTGCACATTTGATTAGAAACCCCAAAATGTTCTTCCTGCTGTTTGGGGGGGGTCCAACTAAAATCATCAACGGAAATGGTAGAAAATATCGCCTGCCAGCTGAAGAAGAAATGTAAAGTTGCTTTTGTCATGACGTTAGCGGCTAAAAAAATGGTAACGGAGTTATGAAACATTCTGAATAGAATGTTTAAATGAATTAATGAGCCATCACATTCTGTTATCAGGTTGTTTTACTAGACCTAGTTATTTATAGTGCAACATTGTCTCATATTGCACTATAAATAACCAATCAGATTCATCAATTGGTCTCTGCCATTTTATAAGGAAATCTTTTCTTATTTTTAATATTTTTTTCCACGTATGAGGATATAGCAACTTTTGGCAGATTCTCATATCTCACAATCCAGCTGCTCTACTCAGAGCAGGGATCCACAGCAATGGCTAGGCATTCAACTGGATGTCTAGTGTCTCGCCCTGCTTCACCCAGAACACCCAATCAATCAATCAAATTCTTTATTTAACCAGGCGGGCACCATTGAGTAAGCTCATTTTCAAGGTGAACCTGGGGCCCCAGCCCCAGTACAGTCTTCTCTGCACGTGGTGTTGAAAGGCCGGGGCTGTGGATTCAGCCAGTTATGCACCCTTCTGTATCATGCCCTTACCGAAAACAAGGTCCCATTCCACAAACAAAAAAAGCCTGCATACTGTACGCATGAGTTGCAAATTACCAGCTGATAAAGCTCTGCGTTTCCCCTTCCCCCATGCTGCTCCTTGAGCCGAGCTCTGTAATGATATCCACAACACCAGGCCACCTCTGTCTTCCTCTGCAGAGTTCCTCACAGGGATGATGCTGGTAATGGATGGTGAACCTGAATTGAACACCAGGCTTCCAATCAGAAGTCTGGGCCAGTCATCCAGTTGATCCACTGTTTAGCATATGAGCAGGGGATTGTGGGATATGACAGTCTGCTGAGGAAAAATATTTTAAAATTTAAAAACTATGCTTCTGAACCCTTCCAGACCCTTTTGCCACTTTGGAAAGCTGGGGGACACTGATGGGAGCCAGAAATTTGAATTAGTCCGGCGGTGGAGGGGTTCAGAGGACATATTTCAAGGGTGCAACCCAGTTAGTGTCTGTACCCTCCTTGAACTCAATATCAGATATAGCTGGCTGTGGCAATACAAGAAGATAATGTTTCTGTCCCTCTTGCTTTGCCCTTGAGGTGCCCACCATTACAGTAGGCTCAGCTGGGAATACAGAGTGGGTCAGGAGGCCTTGATCTGTGGGTGCACTGGGCACTTTAAGATTCCCACTGGATGCTCCACATCTGCAGAGAGGGCACATGGTGTTGTTTACAAGCACTGGGGATCAGGCCTTAAGTCTTATTTCCTTGAAGCATAATCCTTCTCATATTTGCATGTGTGTTGTGCCATGAGTTTAATTGTAGGGTTTTCTATGCTGAAAGGCTCTGTATGTGTTCCTTCAGTGCTCACTGATCATTATTTTAAATTAATAACTAAACTTTCCCCATAACTTGACAAAGATTCTCCATCACAAAACCTCTGCTTTCCTAATCCCAATGGTCACCTTCCACTTAACGTCTGTATTCATAATTTTTTTTTGTCTGGTTTTGCTTTCCAGCACCATCACTTATCACTGACATCAGTGCTTGATAAAATTGAACAGAAGAGCGTCACCTTGTCATGGCAGAAGAGCCCATGCACTTAGCAACATAACACAGAGTATGAAATCAAGTACTATGAAAAGGTATATTATTCAACTGGCTCATTCCCAAGGCCAGAAATGTAGCCATATCAGATGGTGACAGATGCTTCTAATCAGTGTAACAATCACTGAAAAAAAAAAACAGCAGTTGAGTAACATTTTGTGTCAGCCCATTTCAGCATCTTAAATATTTTAGCGTTGACCTCATTTTTTTTTTTTATTGTGCTGTAACCAACAGCAAAGATAAGGATTTCTGTCAATATTTATAAATGATGGGGTAGATTAATTCCATGAAAGAATCAAAATAAGTATCTATTTTATCAGTATTTGTTAGTCGGCAATAAAAAAAATTATTATATTGTGTTTTTTTAGAAAAAATGTATTACTGAAACCCTTAGATTCATCCTCATTGTATATTTAGATTTCTCAGATATTTTTAAAACATATTTTATAGCTAGTTTTGTAATAAATGACTCACATCATTAAAGTTGGCCACCACTCGCAATTTAATAAAAATCTCCAATGTTGAGGTTATCCTTTGAAAGTACCTACTAGATCCATACCATGGATGTATGAAGATGGTGCCAACACGTGTTTCTGATGGTAAGCAGCTCAGCAGTGTATCAAGATATTTCATTTCGTCATGGTGGGCATGACATGGGAGCGTGAACTTTTAAAGACGTTAAAATCCCGTATCTTAGTTCAGGAATAAAAGAAGGCAAAAAGACAAATGTGTATATTAATGCTTTTAGCAGAAAAACATTATCGCTGAAAAGCATTATGTGGTGATTAACAAATACTGCTGCTTTATCCTAACAGGACATGCTGGAATATCTGTTTTAATAGTTAAAAAAGAAATCTTGAAATGCTGCTTGTGTACAGTAGGCAAACTGACTTCAGTTTGAATACTTAACTTTCTTCAAAAGGATTGTTTAGTTATCATTGTGTTGCTTATTATTTGACCACGAGGTGGGTTACATGGGCATGTTTTCAGTTACTTGTGAAAGAATATGAAAAAAACCTTGGCACTTTAGTTAAAGAATCAAACTCCACAAGCCTGCTGACACAGAAGTATCACTACCATCTGGGGTAGAGCAGTTGAAGTTTTCACACTTCACCTGTTCCAAACTCCTCTTATTTTTTTTTTTAACACATTTAATCTCCCACTGTCAGTGGGGCTCGGTGGTGGTAGTACTGACCATCCATGTTCCATCTGTCCTCCAGCTTGTCGGGGATCATGTTGCATGGCAGTGGGGCTTCAGTTTGGTGTTTTTTTCCTGTTGCTTTTTGGTCCCTGAAACCACCACCCTTGTGGGCACTGGCACACAGGATGAGAGTTCGAGCTGTAGATGTGCTGGTGAAAATCTCAGCAAAGTGCCTAATGGCGCCTTCATCCCCACACCATGATTACAGTGCCACCACCCTTGATCCTGGGTGGCTTGTGTGAGAGTAGGAATTGCAAGGCTTGCCTGCGGGTTCAATGGGAAGTGAGCAACAAAACACTCCCAATCAGACCTTAAAGGCCACGCCTCCTGCTGGTTCAGGAGCATTTTTTTCAGGGCCAGAGGCACGCCGCCTCCTCCTCGCTCCCTCCCTGTTTCTTTTCTTCTCTGCTCTTGCTGTGTTTTGTGGCACCTCCAGCCCCCAGCTCCTTTCTCAGCTCCTCCCTTCCTCCCTTTCCATCTCTTTCTTCGTTCCCCCTTCTCCCTCATTTGCCCTCATCCCATAGTCTTGTCCTTGGCTCCAATCTGCCTCCATTTTCTCCCCTTCCCATACTTCCTTTTTGCCACAATGTTCCTCCAGTCCTCATTTTCCCTCTAAGCCTCCTGCTGCCTGCTCCTCCTTCCCTCACCTCTCATGGCACTTCGTGTGTGATGTCACCCTCCATGCCTGGTTTCTTCCTTGCTGCTCTCTCCTTCGCTTCTCTGCCTACAGCCAGATCTGCTCCTTCTGACCATCCACAGCCATGTGACTCCCTCCGCCTAAGCTGTTCCTCATTTGGGCAGCTGTTCTGTGTTTCTGTCTCAGGCACTTCCGCACCACTCCTCGCCAACCTGGCTTACCCTTGCTTGCATGGGTTTTCTGATGTTCTTAATACTTCTGGGGCATTTCTGGTCCCACAAACTATTAACTCACTGAATTTCGAGGACAGACACATTCCGTATCTCTACCTATATCAGGCCCGCTATTGTAGGCATCTTATTGTTTAAATTAGACCATGCTACCCATTCCGGCCTGTGCTGTTGGAGGCCAGTGCTATACTTTTAGTAATGTGAGATTGGAAGGTATGCCTCTGTTACTTCATCCTCATCTATTCTTTCATTCTCCTCTTATCTCTCACCTGCCTCCTTCTGCTTTCTCACCATCGACCCTGACTTTACCTCGTCCCCCTGCCTACCGCGCCTACTGCCACTTGTTGCCTCCTATGGCTGTTAACCTTGATGCTTGAATTCATCTCTCGTGGTCTCTCTTCTCTTTTGGGGTTTCCAGCCCTGCTCATTCCCAATATTCTCTGCTGTGTATATTACTCACTTATTCATCATCCCAGCTTCGACTGCTGGCTTGTTTCTGGTTATTTACTGTTTTTGTCAGCCCTCCCGTAGGCCCAACTACAGCTGCCGGTTTTCCTCATTTAATTGTTCTTCCTTGTTCAATAGCTGCTCAGTGTCAGGGTGCCTGATTTGTGGCTGCGCTGTTTTTTCCTATGGCGGGGGACTCAGCTGTTGCAGCAGGCACCGTGGCATCAGGTAGCGGGCACAGCTTTCTCTTTCCATCCTATTTATCTGTGTTACCTCACCCTGACTTCTACTACTGCTCCACACTGGCCTTCAAGACATTCTCTCCATCAGCAGCTCCTCCTAACTACCATTTTGCCTAGCCTTATTCCTGGTACTCATACCTTAACCATTGGCTGCAGGCTTCGCTCAGCCATTCTTGTTTTTACCTTCACACATTTTGTCCCAGTTCTAATTTGGCTTCTCAATGGACCTGGTTGGCATGCACTCTTGTGGTTACTAATCTTAATCAGCCTCCTCAAGACTTAAGTCAGGGTTTCCTTCTCTCAACCCAACCTCTCTGTAGGTCTATTCATTCCCATTGACTATCAGAGCATACCCCTCATATGGGTCTCATGCTACTAGACTCCACCTGCTCTCCCTCGGAGATGTGCCTTCCATGTTCATTGCTCATGGCTTGGGGCTAGCCCGTGGCCGTCTGCTCTCCCTCAAAGTCAACATCTAGAGCATGCTAAGCTAGAGCAGGGTCCTTCTCACTGGCCCATAGTGAGAATGTCTTCATCCAGGTGAAACTTCAGTTGTCCCTCATTTCATCAACAACTCTGGATGCAGAATTTACGACTTCCAGCTGTGAGGGTGGGGCTCTCACTGCCGGGCCCTTAGCTGCCTGAGCGGGTTCGAGGCACCCTTCATGCTAGTTTCCATCTGACCGCCCTGGTTCATCTGGTCTGTTTTGAAGGCTCATGTAGGCTGGCTGAGTGCCTCAGCAGTCATCTCTCTCCTCCTTTACTTTTGGGCGTCCAGTTGCAGAGACGTTGCTTGCAACCCTCAAAAGCATTCCTGTTAGAAGGACAGAGTGAGAGCTTCCTCCAAATTGGAATCTTTTCCTCTTCCCTTGATTTTGACTCTAATTTGCAGCAGCTGAGCTGTCACTAACCAAAACATCCTTTAGCCTGGGGGAGGTGACCTGAGCCTTGGATTCCCAGGGTTTCCTCCTCAAGAGTTTTCTCTCCTCCATTTTAGTGGCCATAATATTAGATAGGGTTAGTGCTTTCCTAGGTTCTGTAGTCAGGTTCCGCTGCTGGATGGAGCTGGATGGTGGCCCGGCTGTTCCTGCTCTCCTTAGGAAGTCCTGTCCTTTGCATCGCGGTCAGCTACTGTTTCACTAAATATTTCTTGTTGTCTCGCAAGTTCATCTCCTGTTTTACCAATCTGCATCTATCGATCTCCATTCCCATCCTCGATATCATTTTGACTCCTCTCCTTCTTCAATGCTTGACACCCTTTTAGGTATTCTTTTTGGGCTCCTTCCTAAGCTACCTTTAGCCAATGGAATCATTCCTGCGGCACCTATAGGGGTGGAACCCTCCTCTAGGGTTCCTTGCCATCTTACCCCTGCAGGGTGGTATATCCCATGGATAGAGAGGCGAACAGTCACAATGTATCTAAGTTGCACATGAATACATCATACCAAGTTGTATAAGCACATTGAATTGCATGGCTTGCTGTGGTTCAATGGGTGGAGCAACAAACAACTCCCCAATCAGGCCTTAAGAGGCCACCTCCTGGCTGGTCCAGGATCGTCTTCATTGCCCAAAATCCTCTCCTCCTCATCCAGTGGATACTTCTGCTCAGTATTAAATAGTTACTTCTGCTCAGTATTTACTGAGAGAGGTAGGCAGGGCCCACAGCTCAGCACCATGGACACAGGAGGGAGGGGGGTGTGCAATAGTCCCTTCACAAAAGAAAGGGTCCTACAGAGCTCGCTAAGTTCAGGATGGACAAGGCAATGGGACCTGATGGCATACAGCCCAGGGACCAAGGAGCTAAGGGTAGAACTAGCAGAGTCATTATCAGAACTGTTCAGTGAGACTCTGAGCACAGGAGAGGTCCCAGAAGACTGGAGAAGGGTCATGTGATCCTGCACCACAAGACTGGTAGCAGGGAGGAGGCAGGAACTACAGACCAGTCAGTCTTACCTCAGTAATGGCAAGATTATGGAGGCACTCTTGAGGAAAGGATATGCGACACCTGGAATCCATAGGAACACAGGATCCAAGACAGCATGGGTTAACAATAGGAAGGACCTGTCAAACTAATCTCATAGATTTCTTTGACTGGGTAACCAGAGTGGTGGACCAAGGGGGAGCAGTTGATGTTGCCTACCTTGACTTCAGCAAAATTTTTGATACTGTTCCACATAGAAGATTGAATAATAAGCTGGGTAGGCTCAGGGTGGGTCAGAAGTTGGTCAATTAGGTGGCAAACTGGTTAGCGGGCAGAAAACAGAGAGTGGTGGTAAATGGTATACAGTTAGAGGAGATGCAAGTCACAAGTGGGGTACCCTAGGGATCAGTCCTGGGGCATGTCCTCTTCAATATCTTCATCAGTGACATTGCAGATGGACTGAGGGTAAGATTTGTCTGTTTGTAGATGACACCAAGATCTGCAACAGAGTACATGATCCAGATCAGATGGGGTGGACACAATGAGAAGAGATCTGGATAAACTGGAAAAATGGTGGAAGAGTGGCAAATGGGTTTAAAGCAACGAAGTGCAAGATCATGCAATATAGGGAAGAGAAACTCAAGCCACCTATAAATTGGGAGGGGAGTTGCTGGCAATCACAAGGGAAGAAAAGACTTTATCATCATCACAGATTACCTGAAATCATCCAAGCAACCGCTAAAGCAGTAGGTAAGGCTAGAGGATGTTGGAGTGTATTAGTAGGGTATCGTAAGTTGTAAGAGTGAGGTAATAATCCTCTTTACAAGACACTGGTTAGGCTCCCATCTGAAGTACTGCATGCAGTACTGGAGGCCGACCTGCACAAGTAGATTAACAAAATAGAGGCAGTCCAGAGCAGGGCAACAAAACAGTGCAGGGACTGCATCAGAAAACATATGAGGAAAGATTAGCAGAGCTCAATATGTATACCCTAGAGCAAAGGAGGGATAGAGGTGATATGATCAAAAATTCAGGCATCTTAAGGGCATTAACAAGGTGAAAGGGTCTAACATGTTTCAGTATAAGAAAAATAGCAGGACAAGAGGAAACAGCATGAGATTAGAGGAGGTCAATTAAGGGGAATGTGAGAAGTTCTTTTCACAGAAAGGGTGGTGGATGATGGAATGGTCTATCTCAGAAAGTGGTGGATATGAATACAGTGCAGGGCTTCAAACAGGCATGGGATAGGCATAAGGCAGCAGTAAAGATGAGTATGAATAGATAGGCCATTGACGGAGTGCAGGCATATGGAACATTAATAACGTAGAAAAAATGGGCAGACTGCATGGGCCTTGTGGTCCTTATCTGCTGTCAACTTCTGTGTTTCTATGTTTCTATCTGTCTTTCCCATGGGAACTTTCCTAAGCTACCTTTAGCCATGAGAATAATTCCTGCAGCACCTATAGGGGTGGAACCCTCCTCTAGGGTTCCTTGCCATCGTACCCTACAGGGTGATATATAACATGGATAGAGAGGCGAACAGCCACAATGTATTTAAGTCACACAAGCATACATCATACCAAGTTGTGTGAAGCACACTGAACCCTATATAGTTAGAAGGACTCTTTCTATCTTATTACTAACAAGACTGTTGCAACTGCTGGGGCTGGCTGTATAGCCTAGAGGTTAGAGTAATGAGCTGTGAATGATCTTGGTACATCCAGCAGACCTGGGTTTGATTCCCACAACCTCCATTTGCATACTGTGTGACTCTACGCAAGTCACTTAACCTCTCCAATGCTCCCAGGTCGCCCCTGAAAACAGGCACTTGTGCCTAGTGGGCCTTACCCGGTTACCAAAGACTGAAAAAAAAAAAACACAGCATCATACCTTTATCTGAAAAACTATACTGCTTTTTCTTCTTGCCCTATTAGGTTGGCCACTTGTGGAGCCCCCCTCCCCATCTCTATCTTTCTAAACCCACTATATTTTCTTTTTCCAGTTTCTTAGGTCCTTCCCAGAGAATTCTGATAAAAACATATAAAATGTGCCAGAGTGGGCTACATTATGTTATGAAGTACCATGTTCAGAAATAAATTGCAGACATAAAAAGGCAAATCCAGGCACAACCCGGGGAAGGGGGCTACAGATGAATGCCAACTGACCTTGAACCAGATTAAGCTGTTGGTGATATTTTTAGTGAATGGGGGAAAAGTTAAGACCAGTGAATCCATGAAAAGGCCATTGAGAAGACCATAAACAACTACAAAATGCAAACTGTTTACTCATGAAACAAATTCCCTTGTGTATAAAAAATACTGCAACAAGTCATTTTTTCCCCAAGATGAAAAGGTTTGGTGATGAGGTAAAAAGTTTGAAATGATGTTTTGTGTCTCAACGAAATTCCATGAATGCAAAGAAATGGGCACATTAAAACTTCACAGTTAGAGTCAATATTCCACAATGCTCTCTCACTCTAGTGCATCCCAGTTCTGGTGCAGAGATGGAATTCTGGGACTGGTGGCATAAAATTGGTAAATCTGGATCTGATTCTGATTTGGGAACTTATGCTTGCCTTTAAGGACTTCATCCACAACAAAATAAGGGCATGTGCATATATGGGCATATCCTGAGCCACTCCTGCACTTGACAGCATTCTTAGTCCACGGCCACCCCAATCCACAAGTATGAAGGTCTGTGCAGAAACAAGAAAGTTATGGCGCAGACCTGGGCAAGACACTGTTCTTCCAAAACAGCAGATCACCTACTCTGTTGCTATTATGTCCCTATTCTGGATGAAGGAGATTTTCAATCACAAAACAATTCCAGTGCCTTGCCCTCCAGCCCTTCATGTCTCATTGGAGGGCTTGAGGGTATTTCCTGAGGGGGCCACTGATCCTCAAACTGTCCAGGAATGTCATAGCAGGAAATATGTAGGACACCCACCTGTTGTCAACCTGGCATAGCATGTATTGTCCATCCAGCCACCTCTGTAGAACGTAACTCACTTTTTTTAATTCAGCATATTTTATTGCATTTCCAACAAACAGGATACAGAACAAGAGTAACATTACATTGTATCATTTATACAAAGCAAAATTACCAAAAACAAAATATCAAAGCAAATAAAAGTAAAAAAAAAAAAAATTTTAACACACCCCATTATCCCTCCCTCTCCACCCCGTATCACCCTCCCACTGCCCAGTGTTTTTTTTTTTCTTTAAAAAAAAAAAAAAAAAGAATGTAAAGAGAAAAGGAGCAGAGAAAATAAGAAGGAGGTATTAAAGAAAGGGGAGATCAAACTCTTTGGTCCTTTTGGAAATTAAATAAGAGGAATTTAAGGGGTCCAAGTAGGTAACAAAGCTTCAGAAGGCCCCATAAATTCAGGTATGATTGAGTCCTGTCTTATGAAAGCAATACGGCTTCCAATTGCAAAGCTAACAGGACTTCTCTATACCATTCTAAAATGGGAGGTAAAATTGCTTCTGTCCAATGTCGTATAATAATGAGTTTGGAAACTGAGGCAACAAGAGCTAGTGCGCTTTCCTACATTTGGGAGTACCTTGAGGAAATATATTAAGGAGGCAGGCCCTGGAATAAATAATGAGTCTATTCCAAGGAGTGGGTCTAAAGCACTTTTAATGGAATACCAGAAGTTTTGCACTACAGAGCAGGCCCATACCATATGGTACAGGGTAGCTGGAGAATCCCACACCTGGCACAGCTAGAGATGTAAGTCTACCAATCTTATGTAGTTTGGCCGTGTAGTATAAATTATGTAAGAGGTTAAATTGACCAGCCAAAGTCTATCTTGTTTAGTGAATCTGTAATTATTCAACCAGATTTTCCCTCAAGTTTCTACTCCCTCAGGGACTTCCAGTTCCTGAGTCCAATAAAAACAGACACCTGAAGGCAACATAGGGTCCAGAGATTGTAGATATTTGTAAAGGGTTGAGACCAGGTGGGGTTGGGCAGCTATCTGCAGTGCAATATCTAGCTCTGTACCAGAAGGAGATAATGTAGGCATGATCTTCAGAAAAGCAATACTGGCTTCCCTTATCTGTAGAAGCTTAAATATAAGATACTCTGGAGTCCCATAGTTCATCTGTAATTATGAAAGGGGAGTTAATTTCCCATTATTAAGGAAGTCCCCAAGCTTACGAGGATTCATCAGAGTCCAGAAAGAAGAAGGGATGGGCTTATGATCAATTTTAAAGTCGGGTTGCCTATTACTGGCTGTTCTAAGGAGTAAGAGCCATTTAAAGAAAAGATTTTTGAATTTGTTGTAACACCTTAAGGGACCAACCGATCGGTGTCCTCTTTAATGGCTTAGGTATACATCTTGGGGTAACATAAATAAGGGCTGGCAGTGTACAGGAATACTTGGAGGCCAAACGCGCTTCAAGTTCCCACCAAAGGGGGGCGTATTCAGATTCTGGAGCAGTATTGAGATCTCTGACCCAATAAGCAATTTTGCTTAAATGATGGGCACAATAATACGTGAACAATGATGGAAGAGCCAGACCACCTCGACTTCTGGGAGCGGTTAATTTGAAGTAGGCTCATCTAACTCCATTCCCTCTCCAAATAAATGCATTTAGAGTCTTCTGAAAGTTAGTGAACCAAACCCTGGGAAGGAAACAGCCCAACATACCCATGGAATACAAGATTTGAGGTAGTACACTCATTTTAATTGCGCTGATCCTCCCCCAAAGAGAAAGAGGTATGGCTCCCCATCTGTCCATATCCATCTTAAGTGTTTTCAATAGGTCTGTTAGGTTTTCTTTAATCATAGAAGCCAAATTCTCAAAACTTTGATACCAAGTAGTAATAGATTTATCTTCCTATGTGAGACCAGATGTTGACAAAACTGCTCTCCTGGTTCTATGGTTTAGGGAAAAACTTGGGTCTTTGAGCAATTTAGCTTGTAATATGAGACTGCAGAAAAGGCCTCTATTTCCACTAATATTTCAGGGATAGCATCTTGGGGATATTCAACACGTAAAAGTAAATCATCAGCATATGATAAGAGGGCATGTCTAGTATCACCCAGTTTAATACCTAAATTCCCTGGGCAGCCTCGAGTTTATGAATCAGAGGCTCAAAATAAAAATTAAATAAAAGGGGGGAAAGTGGGCATCCCTGCCTGGTGCCATGACCAAGTTCAAAAGGGATAGAAAGCAAAGCATTACACCAGACTTGGGCAGATGGAGCGGAGTACAATAAACATACCCACCTAAGAAAATCACTAGAGAAACCAAAACAAGCCAGAGTGAGGAAGAGAAAATCCCAGGAGATGCGGTCAAAAGCCTTTTCGGCATCCAGGGAGACAAGTGCAGCAGGCACTTCTGAGTCCCTGGACACTGAAATCAAATGTAGTAATTTCCACATATGGTCTCCTGAAGATCTCCCCTTCATAAAGCCTACTTGTTCATTACTAATAAGATTGCCCATAATAGGGGAGAGTCGGTTGGCTAATATCTTTGCTAACATTTTAATGTCTGAATTAAGGAGGGATATGGGTCGATAGTTCTTAGGGTACAAGTGGTCTTTCCCTGGTTTGGGAATAAGAGTTTTGAGCGTATCCAAAAACTGAGGTTTGGTGAGACCATACTCATACCAGAAATTATATGTTTCCTCCAAAAGTGGAATAAGGACAGACAACATAATTTATATAGGTTATTAGATAGACCATCGGGACCAGGTGACTTATTCAAGGGCAACATTTCTATGGTTTGATGGATTTCACTTGTGATAATAGGTGATCCTAAGAGGGTTGCTTGCCCTGGTAACAACTGGGGAAGCACTATCGAGTCAAGATATCGAGTCATCTCAACATGTGATGGATGCGCTTGAGGGTCAGCAGTGTAGAGATTCTGGTAGAATACTCTAAAGGTCTTGACTATCTGTTTAGGATCTGTGGTTACGGGAGCATCTCTTGTGGGACAAATACATGAGATATACCGAGAGGTTTCCACCTGCTTGATTCTAATTACGAGGAGTCGGCCCGCTCTCTCTCCTAATTCTAGATACCTAAGCTTAGTGCGGAGAAGGGAGAGCTCAGCTTGTTTTGCCATCATTTCGGCATACTGAGCTTTAAGGTTATATACAACCTGGCCCATTCCGATGCAGTGGAAGATCTACCCAGAGATCTCTCCACATCTCGAATGGAGTTAAGGAGTGACTCTGCATGTGCCCTATGTTGGCGAACTTTAGTCGCCAACAATCAGATACATTCTCCCTGCAAAGAGCATTTTAAAGCAGCCCATACCAAATCCACTCTAACCTCTGATCCCATATTGGTCTTATGAAACCAGTTATGAATTCAGTAATATGTCTTAACGATGTAGAGTTTTGGAGAAGTTGATTACTTATGCGCCACATGAAGTCTCGCCTAAGGCCTGGGCCCAATAGATATGTAAGACCAATAGGAGAGTGATCGGATATAACTCTGGTGTGAATAACAGAATTAAGTATGCCTGGAAGTGCAAAGAAACTGACCAAAAATAATCTGTTCTTGAGTATGTTCGGTGGGAGAAAAGGAGTATTGTCGCCTGTCGGTTCAATATTCTCCAGACATCCAGAAGGGCTGCCCATCCATGAGCTCCTGCCAGTTCGTAGCACAGAAGGCCACGCCTTCTCCTATCCAACCTATCAAGCTCAATTTGAGGGTGATATTCCAGTCGCCTCCTAAGATTATTCATTTTGATTGCTCAGTAGATATTAGACCCAGCAATTGCATAAAGAATTGAGGAGAATCTGTATTGGCCCATAGATCGCACCTAGGAGTACTGGGTGGGACTCCAGTAAGCCATGTAGTAAAATATAACAGCCATCAGGATCCCAGATCTCTCTAATGAGCTTAAAGGGAAAATATTTTGCAACTAAAATTGCTACACCCCGGAGTTGGTAGATACCCCAGATGCCTGTCCAGCCCAACTTCTTGTAGAAGCAACACATCCTCCCTCCTAAGGTGGGTTTTTCGGCAAGCTACCCTGTCTTTAGGTATAATAGGTGCCACAGGATAATATTCCTCTTACACCTATCATGGCCCCTTTAATATTGCAGCTGACTAGTTATATGGACCACCCATAAATGAGTGGGGTAGATAATATGATTATATGGCATTTAAGTAAATGTATAAGTGGACCCATGTATCCCCCAGTATCTGTAGCCAGAATGATAATAAACCACTTGGCATTCTCCCCAACATGACAAAAAGAACAATCAGGGATCTGGAATCTTCCAGAGAAATTGCAGACGACATTCTTGTTCCCCTTTCCCAAACCCTAACATCATATCCCTCAACATATTAATCTAACCTAGAAACCCACCCAGTTCTAAACAACCATACTACTACTATACTATTGTCCAGTGATTTTTAACTACAGCACTAAAAGGTCAATCAGCACCACCTCCCATCCTCCCCTCCGCAGCAAATGTCATTAAATGTAACTCTAAGGTCAAAGAAGAGCACAAATGAATCAAAAATAAGAATAAGCCCCATTTATTTCTTTGTATTCTGTCCCAGGAGGCAATCAGTAGAATAGCGGAACAGCAATAGTTTACATATGATTCAAAGTGTCATATTAACTTAAAACTTAACTGGCGATATTTTGCAATATTTTGCAATATTTTGTTCTGAAATTAAGTCCAAATAAAATGCTCTGCCAGTTGCATGTTTTTGTCCCGATAGGACAAGTAGGCATAACCTAACTACCAGTCTAATTGTACCTCTCTTATGGGTGAAATTAGGAATATGAACAAAAAAGCAGATGTGAACGGGGCAGGGAAATTCTCTCCTGCAAATATATCAACAAACCGCTCAGAGGCGCCAGAGGACACTCACGGGAAAAGTCAGGAGCGTGAAGAGAGTCTTAAACAAATGTCTTAAGTGGCGATCTCTGTAAATGAGAAACGCGTTCCCGATCAAGATTAGGACCAATACTAGGAGGTGCATCTGAACTCAATCCTAGCCATACACCAAAAGACTAACCAGCTTCCTGGATATTGTTTAGCTTTGCAGCTTGAAATTTACACACGACTGCAGTGTACCAGTCATTTGAAAAGGTTCGGGAAAAAAGACTTTAGCTCCTGATTCGCCAGCTCAGAAGAATCAAATGTTAACCATTTTTCATCATGTTTCACCTGCAATATCTCAGCATATTTCACTCGAAAGGATTTTCCAGCAGTTAGTTTGGCAACTGTAGGATGCAATTCCTGTCTCTTAATCTGTACAGACTATGGGAGGTCCTGGGTTATTCAGACTTTATGACCCTCCCACTGGACGTCTTGCAGTTCCCGGACTTTTGCTTAGATATGCTGCTTATCCAAGAAATTAAGTAGCTTGAAAATGAGGGTCTAGGCGGGGAACCTGAGGTGGAGGTGGGTGCAAAGCTCAATGAGCTCTCTCAATAACATAGGTCTCCCCATTAGGTGATGGTCCGGCTATTTTCAGGCAGAATCTTTGCAGGAATGTAATTGGGGAGGCGCCTTCCTCTTTTTCTGGTATTCTAATCACTAGAAGGTTATTGCGCCTGCTGCGCCCTTCCAGATCCTCTAGTTTGTCCTCCAGTTTTTTGATTCACCTAGCAGTATTGGTGGCATGCAGATCCATTTTTCCTTGCTTGTTTTCAACCAATACCAGTCTAGTTTCAGTGTCACCAACTCATACTTGCAATGAAGCCACAGATATTTTAATTTGCTGAAGGTCAGTCAACATAGTCATAATCGTGTGTCTTGCAGGGGCTTCATTAACTCGATGAATTTTCCCTGAAGAACAGTCGGACTGGCTGGTGCTTTAGGCAAGACCTGAGGTCTGCTGTTGGCCCGTTAGCTGATTTGTCCTTTTCGAGTTGAGGTGGCAAGTGCGGGGGAGCCTTTTCATGTAAATTTCCATTTTGAGTGAAGTTGCCACCAAGTCAGAGTCTCAAAAACTGATAAGACCCTCCTGACATGAAAATTGTGATTCAGGGATGATTTTAAGAGTATGTTTGCTGCGATGGGTGGAGCAACAGAGTCGCGCTGTCTCTTCCTAGGCTGCCATCACATGACCACTAGAGCATAACTCACTCTGATGGCATGTAGCTCTGATGATCAGGTCTGGGCTGCCCTCATCAGTTTGGTTAGCGTTAACTGAAGCTGCACAATGTTTTTTTTATGGGCAGAGAGGCCTCATGCATTAGGGGTCGCCTGCATGTAACCACATAGGACTGGGTAGGGATTTGTGGATCAGCCATAATCTGCTGCACAAAAAAAAAAAAAAAGTCTTACAGTAAGAGTGGTGTTAAGTGAAGTACACCATTTAGTACAACTCACAGACATGGTTAAATTGTGAAGTCCATTTTGGTTACCATAGCTGTAGTACAAGAAGATGGCTGTTCAAATGATTTTATTTAGCAACATGTTTAATAAAAGAGATCTTAGAAAACAGTAAGCATTCTGAGAATATTGCATGGCTTGTGAGGATATCTGCATGTTTTTGAATAGTTTGAAGTGTTTACTTTTTCTGCCATTGGTATTTCTGGGAGTTCTGAGTATCGCCATCAGCCTCACCTCTAGTTTCTTATCTATTCAGGGTACCCAAACCCAAGTATCTCATCATGTTGCCTGCCAACTACTTCTACACTTCCCTGCCCCCCCCCCTTCCACAGGGTGGTGCTCAAATGTTTTCAGCTTTGGAGTTGGGGATGGGATCTGATGAGAGAGTGGGAAGAGTGGCAAAAGAGAGTGAGTGGGCCATGGTAGATTTGGTGAAGTCGGTACCATCTGTCCCTTGGCCTCCCCTTTCTATCTTGAATCTCTATACTCTGTGATGCAGGTTTAACCAGCGATGACTCACCATCCCACTTTGTGGCCACCCTGCTAAAGCACAATTCCAGCAACATCACCACCACTTGTGGTTACCTAGATGGCTGTGAAGCAGCAGGCAGTGCAACCCTTTCTCCCATCCCCAAAGACGGACAGCCTTCTTTGGAATGCTCAAACCTCTTCTGCAGGCCCAAAGAGGCTGGATGTGGCTTTGGAGATTAATTTTATTTGCTTACATGGCATTTGGCTCCCTAGCTGCTGCTGTATCTGGTTGGCATCATGGACTGTTTGTACCACTAACGAGCACCACACATCCCTAAAACACCCCCTCCCATCAAATAAAATTTCTCAACCCCCAAAACAAGTTCTACTGTCAGGATGCCCCCAATCCAGTGGTGGGCATAAACATTCCCTAATACCTGTTTGTGTCCCTGGGGTTGTGTTGGTGACATGTAAACAGGATCAAAAGTAAAATCATGAAAAAAGACAGGTTGGTGCACACTATGGGGGCACCCACTTGTCCAGTTTCTACAAAGGCTGCACTCAAGGAATCTCTAACTCAGAGATATGGAAAAAGAATAATATTTATTCACACAACATAATACAAAATAACAAAGAACAGACAGAGCAAGCTGAGGAAGGGTCTTGTGACCTGAAACACTGGGGAAGAGAGTGTGGCATGCTAACTTGCTCTCACAGTCTGTATTTTGTTATTTTGTATTTTTATTTTGGGAATAAACATTATTATTTTTCCATATCTTGGAGTTACAGAGATTCCTTGAGTGCGCACTTTTGTGGACTTGGTGACATAACCTTCTACCCTTTCCTCAACCACTGAACTGCCCCTTTTAGGTTAAAGAAGGTCAACCCGAATTTTCTATGATGTATGAGACTACGCCTCAGAACATGGAGCTGTGTTTGACAAGAATGGATTCAGTTACTTTATGGATTTTCCCCTTGTGTTTTGTTTGTATTATTCCTTTTTTGGCATGCAGGGATTGTTTCTAAGACTTTCTAAAAGAGAAGCTTTAGCAAAGACCATTTGTTTTGACATTCCACTGCAATTTATGAAACCTAATATAGAAGTTTATTGGGTGCAATTTCTATTATGGATTGCATTGTATCATGTAAGCACCCCATCCCCACGTCTAGAGGTATGGCCGATGTTTATAATCAGGGTGGGTTGCTCACAGCAGCAGAAATACCAACCAGGTAATTTTCTATAATCCTTTCTCGGATCTGGCTATGTTGATGGGTCCTTTCTTGCTTATGGGATGCCATCTATGGTGCTGTGCTGCATGGGAACTTTTCAGGTTAAACAGCAGAACAGTCAAATAACGTAAAGGCCACACCAGAAATAAAGTCAAACAGGGATCCCATTTCTTTTTTCCATATACATTTTTTAGTATTTTTCAGTATTTGTATCCCTCCCGGGGCCATGGCGTGCACATTCATATGTATTCATGGAGGTGCACGCATACGCCAGGATCCAATAACCCCTTCCGCTCCACCCCTGACTTATGTCGCCACTCTGTCTTACTTATGCTACCCACCGGACCTCCACCTGGTGAGAGCGGAACTACAGAGGAGTGGGCATCCTCCCCTGGAGGGGAGAGACGCATGGCAGCTCGATCCCGCTCCAACTCTCCCCCCCCCTCGAGTTGGCACCCCAGCGACCAGAGGTCATTCCCGAACCCGGGTCGCCAGCGTAGCATGAGGTAAGGTGTTCAGCGCCTCAGCCCTCAGCACCACCAGGCTGGCCAGGGGATGCCATTTGAATTGATAATGTGGGCCAGTCCGTAACACTATATACAGTTACAGTTCTCAGGACCTGGGAATCCCATTGGAGTAAAGGTGGTTACATTGTGGTAGAGCTGACCACATGGAGACATATTTTACTTCCCCTGGGTTGGGTGGTCATTTTTGGGTTCTGGACAGCAGCTTTTGAATCCTAGGGGCTGAGTGATGCCAAATACCAGACAGCAGCTAAGTTTCAGACATTTCCCCCCAACTTCTTGCTGTCCTGGATAAGGAAAGCAAGTAAAATAGCCAGCTTAAATCGGTGCTACCTCTCTCCATCTTTACAGCACTCCTCTCACTGATCCCCTGCGAATGTTCAATGTGGCAGACTGAAGGAAACATAGAAGTTGACAGCAGATAAGGACCGCAAGGCCCATCTGGTCTGCCCATTTTGTCTACCTTATGAATGTGCCATAGGCCTGTACTCTGTCAATGGCCTATTTATTCATACTCATCTGTATTGCTCCCTTATGCCTATCCCATGCCTGTTTGAAGCCCTGCACTGTATTCATAGCCATCACTTCTTGAGGTAGGCCATTCCATGCATCCACCACCCTTTCTATGAAAAAGAACTTCCTCACATTACTCCTTAATCAGCCTCCTCTAATCTCATGCTGTGTCCTCTTGTCCTGCTATTTTCTTATATAGAAACATGTTTGACTCTTTCACCTTGTTAATGCCCTTAAGATGTCTGAATGTTCTGATCGTATCACCTGTCTCCCTCCTTTGCTCTAGAGTATACATATTGAGCTCCTTTATTCTGTCCCCAAATGTTTTCTGATACAGTCCCTGCACCATTCTGGTTGCCCTTCTCTGGACTGCCTCCAATTTGTTGAAGTCTTTGTGCAGGTGCGGCCTCCAGTACTGCATGCAGTACTCCAGATGGGGCCTAACTAGTGTCTTGTAAAGATGGATTATTACCTCCCTCTTACAACTTGTGATACCCCTACTAATACAACCCAAGCCTCTAGCCTTACCTACTGCTTTAGTGGTCTGCTTGGATGATTTCAGGTCATCTGTGATGATGAAAGCCAAGTCTCTTTCTTCCCTTGTGATTGCCAGCAACTCCCCATCCAACCTATCGGTGGCTTTAGGGTTTCTCTTCCCTATGTGCATGATCTTGCACTTCTCTGCATTAAACCCCAGTTGCCACTCTTGCCACTCTTCCGACCATTTTACCCCTTTATCCAGATCTCTTCTCATTCTGCCCACCCCCTCTGGATCATGTACTCTGTTGCAGATTTTGGTGTCATCTGCAGTAGCTCAACCTGTAAACTCTGAAATACGAGCAGACTTGATAGACAAAATGGCTATCTTCTGCTGGCTTCTTCATATGTTTGTATGTTCCAGTCCATCTGCAATGTCACTGATGAAAATATTGAAGAGGACTGGCCCCAGGACTAATCCCTGAGGTACCCCACTTGTGACTTGCATCTCTTCTGACTGTATACCGTTTATCACCACTCTCTGTTTTCTGCCCGCCAACCAGTTTGCCACACAGTTGACCAAATTCTGACCCACCCCAAGCCTACCCAGCTTATTAATCAATCCTCTATGTGGAACAGCATCGAAAGCTTTGCTCAAGTCAAGGTAGGTGACATCAACTGCACCCCCTTGGTCCACCACTCTGGTTACCCAGTCAAAGAAATCTATGAGATCAGTTTGACAGGACCTTCCTGTTGTAAACCCATGCCATCTTGGATCCTGTGCTCTTATGGATTCCAGGGTTGCACTATCCTTTCCTTAAGGAGTGCCTTCATTATCTTGCCCACCACTGAGGTAAGACTGACTGAACTGTAGTTCCTGCCTCCTCCTTGCTACCACTCTTGTGGAGCAGGATCATATGAGCCCTTCTCCAGTCTTCTGGGGCTTCTTCTGTGCTAGAAAGACTCAATAAACAGTTCTGACAATGGCTCTGCTAGTGCCACCCTTAGCTCCTTTAGAACCCTGGGATGTTTGCATCAGGTCCTATTGCCTTGTCCATCCTGAGCTTAGCGAGCTCTTGTAGGATCCTTTCTTTTGTGAATGGACTTGTGCACTCCTCCCTCCCCTTGCGTCCATGGTGCTGAGCCATGGGACCTACCCTACCTTTTCCTCAGTTAATACTGAGGAGAAGTATCTATTTAAGATAGATGCTTGTATTTGGTCCTCCTCCTCACATGCCCCCTTATCCCCTTTGATCTTAGCAATGCCCCCTTTGGATTTTCACCTTTCTCTAGTGTATCTATAGAAAGTCTTGTCCCCTTCTTTTACTATTCGTGCTAGTGCTTCATCAGTTTTGCCCTTTGCCTGCCTTACTGCCTTCCCTGCTTCCCTTAAGGAACTTTGGTATGCTTCCCTATCTTCATTCCGCTGTGTTCCCTTATATTTCCTGAAGGTCAGCCTTTTGGCTCTGACCTTTTCTGCTACTGTATTTGAGAACCAAAGTGGTTTCCTTCTTCTTTTGTACTTCATTTTCTGTCTAACACAGTGGGATGTTGCTTCAAGTATTGCATCCTTAATGCTTGCCCACTTTGCCTATACCCCTGCCTGTGTTTCTTCTTGCCAGGGCTATCTTAACTTTGTTGGCCATCTTATCAAAGTCAGCTCCTCTGAAGTCGCATATTTTTCCCTTGGAATGTGAGATTTAGATCTAGTGGCCAAATTGAACTATACCATGTAATGGTCACTGACCTCAGGTGACCTTCTACCTGGAGATCTGTGATCCTTTTCCCATTAGTTAGTACTAGATCTAGGATAGCCCTGTCTCTTATGGGTTGTTGTACCAGTCGTTTGAGGCCCTCCCCCTGCAGCGAATCCACTATGTGTCTAGTTCTGGTGGATGTTCCTGCTGGTACTGAGCAATCTGTATCTGGCATGTTGAAGTCTCCCATTATCAGAACCTCCCCTTTAGTTGTCATGTTTTGCATATCTTCTAACAGTAATGTATCTATGTTCTCCCCCAGGTCTGGGGGGCCTGTAGACAACCCCAGTTCATATGGTTGTCCTATTTCCTGTTTCCATGGTGACCCATAGTTCTTCTAGCTCCTTATGTGTATTCTGAATTTCTGTAGCTTTGATATTTTCATTGACATAAAGGGCCACTCCTTCCCCCCTTTTTGTACCTCGGTCTCTTCTGAACAGTACATAGCCGGGTACTGATTTCTCCCAAGTGTGGTTACTGGTGAACTGTGTCTTGCTAATGGCTACAATGTCCAGTTTAGCCTCTGTTATTGTTGCCTGCAGGTCTGGGATCTTGTTTCCCAGACTGGGGGCATTTATGTACATGATTTTCCATTGGCCAGATTTTTGGTGTGTTAGTTGTTGGGCGAGGTCCCCTGTGCATCATATGGAGAGGCAGACCCTTTTCCTTACCTGGTGATGCAAATGAACTACAAACATGCTGAACTCCTGTTTGATCATTAGCTGAGGGGAGGGATGTTCTTGACATTCGATGTATTCGGTGCTGCACCCCTCTCCCTATTTGCTAGTTTAAATATTCTGCAAGATATCAAGCCTCTGCCCCAATGCACTGTCTCCCTCCTTAGTCAGATGCAGTCCATCACATTTTAAAAACTTTCCTCAAAACTGTTGCTTGCAACCTACAAATTTGTGTCCTTTTTCCTGGCACCAGCCCTTGAGCCACATGTTTAGCTCCCCTATCTCCCATTCTCTGACCTTCCGTCTGTCTGCCCCCTCTCCCAGACTGGCAGGATCTTAGAGAAGGAGATGGTGGACAATGTGGATGACAGTTTGTCTCCCAGCTGGGTCAGATGTTCTCCACAACTGGCTGGCTGGCAAGATCGTTAGTTCCTATGTGTACCAGGACGTTGATGTTTTCTCCTACTTCCTGCCGCGATTTTAGCAATGCGGTCAGTATCTCTCCACGCTGATGTATCTGGGAGACATCTGACCATTACCTCTGGCTGGAGATGGGTATCAACTCCCCGAATCATGGAGTCTCCTATGAGCAGAAATGTTTTGGATTTCCTTTTTGCTTTTTTTGTTTTGGTCCCCATTTTGGGTGAGTTTTGTTGTGCTAGCTCCTGTGCTGCAGTGTCCTGCTCTGCAGCATCCTCTGCCCCTTTGTTTGATTGCAGAAATAAAAGCAGATACCTGTTTGTAGTTTTTATATGGTTTGTGGAGGCGATATGTTGGAGAGCACTGAGTGATGGGGCACCCAATTTATCCTTCCTAACCACCTGTCAACCTCCCGGACCATCTACCTTCTGTGGTCGAGGTGCTTCAGTAGGATGTTTGGGGAAATGGTGGGTAGTTCTTATAATATATTTCCTCCTGAATATGCGATCTGAGGCACGCAATCTCTGCCCATGCTGCCTGGATCTGAGCCCTTAGATCTCCAATGGTCTAGCTTGTAGGACAGTGTCCTAAAGCCTGTATAACTGCCCTTTTGAAAAGTGTCCCACAGTAGCTGAAGTTAATAATATCCATTCCAGTTGAGTTGCCGGGTTTATAACTTGGTCTGAGTAATTAGGAGGAGGAAAATGAAAGCAAAAGTTAGACCCAGGGGAAGAACACACAATGGGAGGGAAGGTAGTAACAACAACAAAAAAGGAAAGGGACCTGGGGGTAATCATATCAGATGATCTTAAGGTTAGCAAGCAGTGTGAGAAGGCAGTAGGAAGGGCTGGGGGTATACTGGGATGCATAGGGAGTGGCATCACCAGCAGAAAACAGTAAGTTGTTATCCCCCTGTACAGACAGTTGGTGAGACCCCTTCTGGAGTACTGCATCCAGTTCTGGAGACCCCATCTCCAAGGACATAGACAGGATAAAGGCAGTCCAGAGGAGGGCAACTAAATGGTGCAGGGTCTGCAAAGAAGTCTGATGAGGAGAGACTAAAGGAGCTTAATATGTATACCCTTGAGGAAGAAGGGGGGGGGCATGATAGAAACTTTTAAGTACTCCAGTGGAATCAACAAAGTCCAAGAGTGTAGCATCTTTCAGAAAAAGACGTGCAAGAACAAGGGGACACAATTTAAAGATGGCGGGGCAGTTCAGGGGAATGTGAGGAAGTATTTTTTCACAGAGAGGGTAGTGGATGCATGGAACAGCCTTTCTGAGGAGGTTGTGGGTTCTAAAACTGTGGGAGAATTCAAGAATGCATGGAACAGACATAAGGCAATTCTTGTGGGGGTAGGAAGAAATAGGCTGTTGGTTAACTAGGATCTGCGGCCTATCCTGTAGGTAGGGAAATGGGCAGACTAGATGGGCCAAGCGGTCCTCATCTGCTGTCATAGTCTATGTTTGGCTGTTTTTGTATAACTTGTTATAATGGAGCAGCCATGACAGGATCATCTCAATTCATACCCCCCCAATCACACTCCCTCTTCTCAAGCTCTTCAAACTCCCAGTGCAGGCAAGCAACTTCCCCTTAACTTCAAGGGCAGTCGACCCCACCTCGAGCCACAACCGGGCTGGATCCATCTACTCGGGCTGCTCCTGCTTCTCCTTAGCTGCAGCATGGTCCCCACTGTCCCCTCAGAGCAGCCACACACAGGGTCAGTGGTCACTTCCAAGATGGGCACCATCTGATTTTTCCTGGGCACCATCCTGCTCTGATCTTTCCCTTGACCTCACTCCAACTTAGGATAGTCACAGCTCATGCCACCCTCCTCCATGTTGCCAGTCATTCCACTCTGGCCAGAGAATGAGATAGGTCTCACTGGACTGATAGTTAGTTTCACTGACTTTACACCGGAGCGGTCCCAGAACACTGACCATGGCGCACCAAGTCAGACCACTGACTTCCATATCATCGACCACCCAGAAATGAATTTCCTCAAGTTGGGAGCAGACAATCACCCTGCTCTGCACTCTTGCCACCACTTTACTCCCCACGGTGAGCTCGTTCCCTCCCTTGTGCCAAAATATGTAAATTATGACCAAGTACCTTTGGTGATCTCTGACCTGCGAAGTCCCTGCCAGTGAGCGGAAACCAGAATAACTAATTAATGTAGACCAAAATAGCCCTCAAAAGGAGTACGACACCACGGGAGGGGTTACAATCACAACATACCATACATTAAATTGTGTGGAGTAATTTTAAAGTAGGTTGCATATCACACTTCCATGACCTGCTAGCAATGCTTTTGGTATTGTAACAACTACTGAAATGCAAAAGTTTTATGAAAAAGAGAAATGTATCCTCCAGTGTTTTATTTGCTTTTATTTTAGAGGTTATTTACCCGTTTACACATTGGGTACTGTTTCTACCCAATATTACAGCTGGATGGGTGGAAGAACAGGGGCATCAGGAGACTTGTCCAGTCTCAAATTATTTATTGATTTGATTTTTTTTATTTCTATGGTGAAGTCCACTGGGAATTTTTCCCATTCACAGGGGGGACCCAGGCAAATTACAAAGACAAGAAATTATGAACAGAACAATAAGGACACACATTTAGTGTCAAAGTTCATATAAATATTTGCAATTATAAAATATTTTCTTAAATAACTTTAAAAGTCCCAAATGTTCTAATGTAACATAACTGCACAGAAACAGTTACATAATTTGAGAGTTGCATATGAGAAAGAACGTTGTCCCATTGCGGGTTATTGTACATTAAGGGGAATAAACGGCAAGTTACCTGAGGAGCTGATTGCTATTCTGAAGTATATTTTGAAAACATAGAAATTCAGCCTTGCTATAAGGGGAATCAGAGCTTAAAATTTGAAGACAGTGGTTATGATGCTGCTAAAAAGCAACAACTGCAAGGCCCTCCTCTATGCAGATGACCTAGCATATACCACAGAGATAATTCCATTGAGTCCAGGTCCACCACCTCACAGCAAACTTTGGGGCCAGCAGAGCTGGTTCCTCTCCAGAAAACTTCTCATTAGTGAGGAAAGACAAAGGCCATGGTCTTTGGCTCTAAGCCATTCCTAGCAGAGGTAGCCGGGTCAAATATCCCACTGCTGAGTTGCTACCCCTGCCCCTCCACTTGAAACTGTCCTGCCTTTAAATATCTAGGTGTCACCATAGACCCCTCCTTACTTTCAAAGAAAATGAGGTGCTGCCACCGCCAAAATCAATATCTGTCTCATATGAAGCTCATCTAGCCATTGCTCAAGGAAACCTCCTGCCCTCCTTGACTACTGCTCCCCATATACTGTACTATGTTCTCTCCTACTGACTTGCTTACATATCACATACAACTCCATCTGCCACTTTGTCCTTCAAGCCCCATTTACCACTCACCATTGCTTGCTATACCAGTCCCAAGGGTGGCTCTCTCTGCAGGGCTGTTTGACTTTTCTATTGGCAGCCTCATTGACAGTGCACTCAGAAACCATCAGCTGTCCTCTCTCGCCTCCCTACTCACTGACAGAATAGTCTCGGAGTCTCTGGGCCTCCTGTTCCCCCACTGAAGTCCTCACACTACTACTACCATGGGTAGTACAGTCTCTGTCTCTGCCCTTCCTCTGAATAGACTTCTTGTCCATCCAATCATCCCCATCCCATCAGTCTTTCAAGGCAAAGTTAAGGCGTGGCTCCTGACTGAGGCAGCTTGTTCCGCAGCTGTTCCCAGTAGTACTAGAGCCTGTATCCTGGCATAGCACCTTTTTGTGCCCTCACCCTACCTCCAGTGCCCCATCCTCTTGCACTGTTCTGCTCCTCTGTTCAGTCTGGATATGACTACCTGTTTTATCCTGAACTGTTAGCAGCTTCTGCAACTCAATTTAACTTGCATTTCTGCCTATGACTTGTGCCTATACCACTCCTGGTAATAGACTGAACCTTCATTTTAACTGTATTTATTTCCTTGGCTCCCCAGTGACTGTATGTGCATTGCACATAATCCTTCACCATAATCACCATCTAAAGCCTTTTATATTGCATAGCCACTTCATGTATATCACCACACCAGTATGTACTGGTTTCTCTGCAATATTTGTACTATGTAATGTGACCTGATACTGAGTGTTTTTGCAGTCCTGTTTTGTTCCAATGTGTCTCTGCATTGTATTGATGTTTTGTTGTGTTTGCCACCCTGGTGGCCGGGACCTAACAAAAGCGATCTTCTGGATCAGTTTGCTCACCAGTTATCAAAGACAAAAAAAAAATAATACATAAATAAATAAATAATGATGGAGAAGATTTGAAAGTGGATATTAAGCTCCAAGTTATGTGGTTTACTCAGTGGACCCAACTAAACTTAGCACCAGATTTACATTATGATGAATACAGTTGCAGTTAACCATTTATTGCACAATGGTCTGGTTGAGCATATATAGATTTTAGCCTATGTATCTACAAGAACTTTGATTAGGAACTAACATTATTATAGCTGAGCAAGGCAGGCCCAAGCCTGGTCCTCTAAAAGCAAATAAGAGCCAAGGTCACTTAAACCAGATATAATGAAAGCAAACATTTTGTTTGTCATTCTGAGCAATCAATGCAGTAATTGGAACTTTCAGCTTCTCTCATGCAATTCATGAGGAATACTGTCTGTATCACAGATGACAGCCTGCAGCAGCCCTGGCTCATCTTGTGCTTTTGCTCATAGAGTCAAGTCAGACAATTGGCTTGGCTCTAGAGGAAAAATTCCTGGCATGGTAACCTCCACACAGTGTCTAGTACAGAATGTGTTTTGATGCTTGGAAGATGTAGGCTAAAGTCGCCTATTCCCCAGAACATATTTCTGAATATATAAATGTATTAAATAACAGTGGGGAAAAGAGCTGCAGTAGTTACTGCGAAGAATAAACCTAAGGAATGGAACAGCAGTGTGTAATTGGTTGCCAGTCAATTGGTATCCAATAGAAAATGACCACTGTTATGAGTTCCATTCTGAGAACACACAATAGACAGCTACTCTTAAGTGCTCTAGGCACTTTTTTTTTTTTTTTTATCAAGACATTTGGAAAAAAAAAAATTTAAAGCATTGAATGCCATTTATAATAACAGTGCCCACTCAAGACCAATCCTTTTAAATGCAGTAAGTGAACATTTTGTAGAACACTGATGGGTCCTTTTAGCCACTGCATTCTTGTTGGTAATGGACCATTCTCTCAGGGGTTGTTGCTTAAAGGGAACAGAAACATTACAACATACAGCATTCATTGCTGGTTGCCCTCGTCTCCTTCTGAATATCTCTTTTTTCTATCGTCCTGGTCTATAAAACCAGCTCTGTATGAGGCCCCTCAATTATAAATGCTTCAACGAGTAGCATCATCAGTTCAAATCAGTCTGTCACTCCCACTGCTGATATTACTACAGGCACGGGTTACTAATTTGATGCAAATTAAGAAACTGCTGCACTTTCATTGCTGTAACATCCCATTTCTGCATCAGCATCAGAAGCCACTGGGTGATTCTAGATGCAAGGAAGTACTTCTTTACTGAGAGAGTGGTAGATGCCTGGAACTATGTTCCAGCATAGGAGGTGGGGGTGAAAACAGTGGTGGGATTCAAGTATGCATGGGATAGGCACAAGGAAATCTTAGGTAGAAAGCGAGGTGGGGGGGGGGCTAGAAATCAGGCAAGTTCTACAGTGACAGTATAGGCAGGGACAAGCTGGCAGATTGGCTGAGCCAAGAGGTCCCTATCTGCTGTCAAATTCTATATTTCTACACAGTTCAGTTTATAGTAATTTAGTTTAGTAGGAAAAACTTTTAAGCCAAATTTACCTTTTTTTAAAGCTATCAATGTCAACACAAACAATTAAGCCAACAATAAAACAAGGGCTATGTAGAATTCCATCAGTGTAAGTAGTCCAGGATGGCAATTCTGCTTCCAAAATGCTTTTTGAAATTTCTTTTTAAATTCTGCAGAATTCCACAAAGCATTTCTGTGTAAACCACATAATAATTTTCCATGGATCACCTAAACTGCAAAATAAGTTTCTGCAGATTGTGGGGGAGAAAAAAAAAAAAACACACAGTTTATGTATACTGCAGGTTTTTAATCCATAAAATCCATTTTGCTTATGAAATGTCAATTTCCCTGCCAATGGATTTCCATGGAATTTTCCAAAATTCCACATAATTCCATTCTGTCAGAATCTGAACTTTCCACATAGCCCTAAATAAAATAAATGCACATGAATATATACTACAACCATACAAAATGCTAGCAGAAACAGGCCTACTGGTCTAGCTAGTCTGCTCAATTGGGCAGCTAGCCCCTCAACTTGCAGCTGCCCCACCCTCCCTCCACTCCTCTTAATTACCCCTCCCTCACTCTGTCCCACTCCCTCATAAAACCTCCCGCTGTACTACAGGCTACCACCTCCTCAGGCAGGGCATTCCACTTATCCATCACCTTTTCAGTGAAAAGTGTCTCCTGATTTCCTCCTGAATCCCCCAACCAGTCACAATTTATGTCCTCTCATGTCACTCCCATGTCTAATCTGGAGGATCCTCTCTGTGTCACTTTTGTTAATCCTCTTTAAGTATTTAAAAGTTTCAATCATATCCCCCATCCCTCCTCTCATCCAGTGAATACATGTTCAGCTCACCCAGCCTATCCTTGTAGGACATACCCTCCAGACCCTGGATCATCTTTGTGGCTATGCTTTTACCCCTTCTAATAATCTGATGTCTTTCTTCAGGAATGGACGCCAGTACTTCTCACTGTATTCCAGGTGTGGTCCGACCAGTGACCCGTACAGGGGAATGATCACCTCCTTATTCCTGGAAGAGATACCTCTTACTATACACTCCAGCATTTTGTTGGATTTTGCTGCCGCCTTCCTGCACTGTGCTGCATTGTCATATTCCCCATTATAATCATTTATAATTACAGCATAAGTTATCCTGCAAATATCAATGGCAGATTTGGGACATGGCACGAGGCCCCTTATTTCAAACCTGGGGTATCATTTTGATAGTTTTCCTCAGGCAACCACCAATCCTTTGTTTACTTGATCCTTCTAACCAGGCATTTGTAGTGGCAATACAGATGGAGGTTGTTTTAGTTTTTAGATCCAGTGTTTGGAATTTGGAGGATGCACCAGCAATCACGACTCGAGCAGTGCCAGTACTAGCAGCAGTAATAACTGGACCCAGACCCAACATCAGACAAAAAGAATCTGGATCAGGAAATACTTTATGGAAGAGAGACTGCAGAGAACAACCCCCGGTAGATCATGCAGACTGATTCAGAGGCAGATCTTGGTCTCCAAGCATCAGGAAGAAACTTTGGGCACACAGCATGTCAGTGTGGTCATGTTGGAGAGAAATCAATAACAGAAAGAAGAAAGAGAGTTGTTTTGTCCTAATTTCTTGCCATTTTCAAGTTTTTCTGAGGTACAGTGAGCCAATGTCAGGACTTGAATAGAATGGGGTATTGACCATATTGTGATTCTTCCTCAACACTTTCCGAGTTTTGTCACTTCTGGTTTACTTGGTAATTTATTGCCTGCAGCATGGGGGGGGAGAGTGCTGCTTGTAAATGTTTATGATGAGAGCACCATCCAGACCAGTGTGCTCCGCACTGCTGCTTATTTGTTGCTGGTGGGGGGAGGGGTTGTTCAGCCTTGCTACACTTGTTTGGTTATTATGTGGCTCTGAGAAATGTCACCAGCACTTTTCTGTTTGCCTTGCTGTTCGCTCGGTAATTTCTTATCTGCAGGTTTTTTGGCGGGAGTCTAAATGCTTATGGTGACAACATAATGATAATGCTCCCCCCATACTCACTCTCTGTCGGAGCAGCAGGACGGCAGAATCCGATTCGGCCAGGGACTTGCTGGCAGATGGGTTTAAGTTCTTATTTTTCAAAAGATTTATCAGCAAAGACATACTGAGCTGGCAACTGCTAAATGCATCTTTGTGGAAAATTGATAATTGTCACATGAGTGATGAGAAATGGAAGGTGAAGTATGTAAATACATGGTTATTTTGCTAGTTTTAAACTATTTGTATTTCTTTTGCATTTTACTTTGTTAGCTTTTGACACTAGTGCACTTTGTTAGGGATTATATGTCATTCTGGTTCTGGTGGCAATGTGAGCTTTTATTCTCTTCCTGTAACTTGTTTTGAATTAGAGGGGTCTCTAATAATATGCTCATGAGTGCTTGGAGTTCACATTGCCTTTAAGAACATGGTATAAAAGCATGATGTTCCTTGTTTGGTCATGCCCTTAAAAGCACCAGTTCTGAGGTGTGAAACTTGTCCAGCTGAACTGAGTCACTGGTTGACTGCTGTAACTGTTTATTAATTGGGGGGCAGATACTGTGCAGTTGGAGTGCTGGAATTATGTTTAAATATTGTGTTTTTTTTTCCCAAAGTTTTCCCTGAACTGATTCTGTTACTAGTTGTGCCTGCTGTAACTGCTTATTACTGGTGCGGTACTGTGTTGCCAGAATTGTGTTAATATGCTTTTCAAAGTTTTCCCTTTTTTCCCTGAACTGACTTACTAATAGCCTACACCCCCAGTTACAGCTGCAGCAGACAGTTTGCTTAAAACTTTGGAGAAGCATATGAAACCCAATTTAGACAGCATGGTAACCCCTATATCATTGTGGGGTACTGTGCTGCCTAAATAGCATATAAAAATGTTTTTTTTTTTTTTTCCATAGAGACAGCAGGTTATAATTTGCTGTTAAAACCCATGAGTTATAGCAGTGAACACGATGCCAGCTGCTCTTTCTACTGGCTCGCACTGCACCTCTATGCACAACTGATAGAGAGCGGGAAAGTGAAGGACCTTAGATAACTCCTTCGCAACTGTAAAAATACTGTTTAATAACCACCGAACAAAAACATCTAAATTGGCTAACCTTCCAACAGACCACCAAGCATTCTCCCACATGGCAGGCAGATTCTAACTGTCAAACCAGGAAACTGCACCCGAGGCAGCCAACGGAAAGAAAACCTCGACCAGAAACAATAAAGCACAATATGCTACAGGAAAAGGATGCAATTCACTGTTTTTAGCACACAAGTGCAAGTTTATTGTAAGCTTTATTCCATTCAGCAAGTTTTTTAAATGGCAGTTTCCTAGTTAACATTGGCTGCCGTGTGTTGCCGAGTGCCGTTCTCACACAAAGCAACTTGTTGACCAAAACATTGTGTAACAGAATTTTTTTTCTCAACGTGGAAAAAAAACGCAGACCTGCAATTACATAAAACAATGCATGTGGGGGAGTGCATAATGAGAATTTAATTTTATTTATTTTGTTTTTGTTGACCAGGTAAGTGTACTAGACAAATTCTGCTTATTTTCAAGTACAACCCAGGTGAGGGGGATACAGATGAATGCCAACTGACTTTGAACCAGATTAAGCTGTTGGTGGTATTTTTAGCGATCAGAGGGAAACTTGGCCAGGGCACAGGGGAAATTCTCCTACTGTACTATAGGGGGAGCTGCTGTTGGCCTGTGTGATGGCCAGTCTGGCCGAGGAGCAGAGAGAGATGGATGTCAAGGTGGCTGGGGACCTGGTCTCTAACCTAGCCACAGATCGACTAAGAGCAATGTTTTTTTGATACGACTGACTCTAAGGATATTGATTTACTGGTAAAGAAACTTTATGTGAGCACAATCCAGAAAATGTATGGAAGGTCATTTTCCTGATGAATAAATCTCCTATGGAATCACAATGGCTGATGTAAAGAAGAAGAAAGTATGTACTGGGAAAGTTGCTGAGAGCTTCAACCGGCTTTAATACAGGTATTTTTAGATGTGGTACAGCCACCATGCCCGACTGCAGGGCTTCCAACAGCTGTTCCTAAAATGGACATCACAGCTCTGCTACAGGCTCCCACTGACCCCAGATAGGTAAATACTGCAGTTATTTCTTACCAAACTACTGGTAATTATCAAGATTCTCCTACCGTGTTCACTTTTAACAGTTCATGGCAACAAGTTAAATCGACCATGGGAAAGGAACGGTCACTAATTAGCTTACCTGGGGTCTCATTCTCAGATAATCCCTGGATGGTGAGACTTGCTTCTGGTGGACAGTAGCCTATTCCTGGTAGCGGTGAGATGGAGAATGTACAGACAATGAATAAAAATAACAATATTGCAGGAAACCATGAGGCGATGACGACTGAAAAAATTAAAGGTACCCTGAACCTGCATAAACTCATATTGTCTCCCCAAACGCTGAACAAATTAATGGGGGCTGCCTCTGGGAATCAGTCAGGAATGGCATTGCCAGGGATTCCTTCTCTGGGCCTAAGACTTTCCCGTAATGCATTACTTACCAGTACAGACACTGCAGTTTCTCATCCTATAGGATCAAGTAATGATTTTATGGCCCTAGAATGTGACCAGGGGGGAAATCCCCACAATAGTTCAATGTCAGAAGAAGCTGGGCAAAATGGAAATCTGAGGATTCCAAAACAAAAGGGAGAATGTGTTTCTGCACCATAGAAATATTATAACCACAGACACTATCTGCTCCTTCCAGAGCCTATCACTGACTCCCCAATCACCCACCACAGCTCTCAAACAGGCATTCGGTTTGGATGTTCATGCTGATGGAGAGAAACCCTGAACTGATTCAGCCCTCCATGGGGTGGGCCAGACTTGAGATATGGCAGGGCACTGGGTGCCGTATCCTACATGGGATGCCACCTCCTTTTCACAATCGTCTACACTGCAGGAATGGCGAAACCATCTGGCTGATAAAGTTTTGCCTCCCCTTCCTAGAATATGGAGTCCAGTACCAGTGCCCACACCTCAAAAAGGACATTAACCTGCTGGAGAAGGTACAGAGGAGGGCTACAAAGATGATAGCCGGTCAGCAGGGCAAAGCATATGAGGAGAGGTTGAGGGCACTGAACATGTACTCCCTGGAAGACAGGTGAGAGAGAGGGGACATGATTGGGACATTCAAGTACTTGAAAGGGATAAATAACACTGATAAGGAAAGTCTCTTTAAGGCTGGTGGCAACCATATCTGGGGGCACAGTCTTAAGCTGGAGGGTGGGAGGTTTAGGAAGGATGTCAGGAAGCATTCTTCACAGAAAGGGTGGTGGACACTTGGAATGTGCTGCCAAAGAGGTCATCTCATTAAAGACAGTGAGCAGCTTTAAGAGAGGCTGGGATAGGCATAGGGGAAGATAGAAATCATGGTAGGGAGGATGGGAGGAGGGGCAGGAGGCAGGGACATTAGCTCAAGCTGTGGACCCTGCAATACAAGCAGACTTGATAGACCAAATGGCCTCTTCTGCTGGCTTGTTTGTATGTTCATATGTTCCTGATCAGATAATGGCTGTTCAGGAAACTATTCATGTCTCAGATTCAGACAGCCAGCCACCCTTGGTGGTACATTCTGTTGGCAAGGAAAACCTGGACACAACATACTGAGTGCCTAAGCTCTGGAGCCATGGGCATCACCGCAATCAAAGAGTCTTGAACAACTGATACCAAATCTGGCACAGCATGATGAGACACCAGGTGCTGACACAGTATATGATGCATCCTCTACACCTACTGACCCCGGGATAGAGCCTCCTCAAAGACCACTATTGTCAGACCTGTTTAAGGTAAACTCAGCTGAACCTCTACCTAGAAAACACACAGTTTGCCTTAAGTACAAAGGCGGCCTGGACTCACACCCTGATCACCATTACGTGGGTAAAACTCTGATTAAGGAGTCCTTGCAGTTTTATCCCACAGACATCTTTGCCTTCGTACACATTTCTGGGGAGGATATCTTTGATATTAGGTTTCGATCAGCTGCTCTTCTGGAGGCATTTTGGTATATTACAACCAACTTAAATCCTCCCCTTGTGGATACCTTTTTACAGCAATCCCACTGACAAAACCCTGACCAAATCTGTGACAATAATGTTTCATAATGAGAATGTCCCACTGGGTGATATCTACCACTGGCTTCAACAGAAGTGTCAGGTCTTGAGTGCTCCTACTGCAATATTGGATGAAGAACAATTCTGGATGGGTGTCTGAAATTTCAAGTAAGCTACATCAAACAGAAAAGGGATTATACACATTCTAATTGCTTTTTCTGGGCCAGGATGGGGATGTCTGTTATTCACAGGGCAGTCCCAAGCATGTTACTGCTGTGGCTCGTGCACTCATTTGTCTAGCGTTTCTGACAAACTTCATTGTAGCCTTGGCAAAGTGTGACACAACTCCCAATATACAAAGCATTCTCGTTGTAACCTCTGTGAAGAGAAGGGCCATTTGTATAAGGATTGCCCATGGATGGTGGAAACGCTCCCCAGACTCTGGACCCTGAAGATTTTATCAATAAGGCACAAGCAGCAGAGGATCAGGAACCTGCCCCCTTCCCATGCTCAGAAATTCCCATCTAACACAGAGTTGACACCAGGTACTAAGGAGCCACAACTAACCTCCTAAGCAAGACCTATTACTCCAACAAAAAACAGAACAGTGGCTGCTCCATTTACAACTGGTATGTTATGCTGACCCTCCTAAATCTGATGTCATACTAAATGGACTGCAATCATTGCCTGCTTCACCTGCACCATTCCCACTTTCCCAGAGGAGATTGTTCTGGAGATTGACAAAGGTGAACCCTCCTTCTCTGGTAGAAACTAAGAACCCATACGTAGTACTGGGGACCTCCGAATGGGGTGACTCAGAACAGGAAGAAGACCCTAAAGATACGATGGAAGTATGTAATGATCATCCCCAACCCACAGAGAAACTATACAAGGGAAAGAAGAAAAGAAGAAAGAATTAATCATTGACTGTCATGTATGAATATTGCTAATACTCTAGTGGCATCTCTTAATTGCCACAGTCTTATCAATGTAAAAAAAGACAAGCTATTTTTCAGATGATTGCTGATTTGGACTTAGATGCTATTTTTCTTCAAGAAACCTGGATGGCAACTATTTTTCAATTACAGACCTTTAAATCTGAATGGCCATGGAGTCCTTCCTATTGGTTGTTTGGGACTGATCAGGTGGTTGGAGTTGGTTTCCTATTTAAGGGGAGTCATTTTTCCTTGTTTCAGATTCTTGAGCTTGTCCCAGGGAGGGCCCTCATTTTGGATGGATACTGGGATGGGGAACCCTGTAGACTAATTTATATGCCCCCCAGATCAAGGCTGATAGAATGAAGCTTTTTTCTCAAATTCAGTCTTACTTATGTACAACAAGGGTACTCCTCTTTGGGGGAGACTTTATTTGCAGTCTAACAGTCCCTAAGGGATCATATATTCATGCTAAGGTATACCGTGATTTTCTAGCTTTTAAAAATGTTTGCTTTGCAGGCCTTACTAACTGTAACTCACATTTTAAACCCCAGGTACTTTACTTTATAAAGAGTGCAATATATCACTATTATAGATTATCTTTTGTTTCACAACATTTGGTAGTTGTTTCTACAAACCTCTGCTTGGTAGAGTTTTCTGATCACCAGATGATCATCACGTCTCTGGGTTCGGAGAATAATCACCCAATCACTGAAACAAGGTGGAAATTAAATACTCATACTCTTTCAGACCCACATGTACAACTTCAGGTTAAATGGTTGTTAGCCACCAGAGCCTAGGTAATAGATCTCGATGAAGATGTGGGGGACTGGTGGCTGCAAACTAAAAATGACAGAGCAGCTTTCTTTCAATACCATGGCAAACATAAATCTAGAACCCAATACTTTAAATATCTATCCATTGAGGAAGAGATTTCAGTATTTATTATCTTTAACACCCAAGAAGGGATAACCTCAGTGCAGATTGATACCATAAAACTTCAAATGCAAGACCTACAATACGATAGGGCTAGTTCAATTCATGTGGAACTCTCTTATGGGACCCAGAAATCTCTGATAGTGGACCCCTGTGAGGTCTGTAAATCTCGTAGGCAGGCATCTACTATCTGTGGTCTCCTGAAAGCGGATGGCATCCTGGCTGTACCTATCCAAGACCTGTTTTCTGTTCTTGGAGATACCAATACAGGGGGAGACCCCCAGTCTCAGGATCAGAGTTCTTACATCTCAAATTTGGTACAGCATTCATTTCCTCTCAAAGATTGACTTCCTTATCGATTTATTTCTCATCAAGAAATCCTTGAGGGGATTTTAACCCGGAAACTAGGGGCTGCTCCGGCTTACATGGTCTACCTTTGACTTTTATTAACTCACCCAGCCCATAGCGTATGTGTGTGTCATCAGGAAAATTCCTCTAGTCCCCATAGCGCATATGTGCATCAGGTATTCACTTCATCTCATCCCCAGAGCGTTCTTATGCACTTTCTGGATCAACCAATTAGGGATAAGTTTATTGGAAAGTGCAGGTCAATAGGAAACATTCCTACCTACCAGAATACCAACTTTATACTGAACACATTTGCTACCTTTCAGATTTTTTTTTAGGTTTTAATTGGGGTTAAAGTGTGAAAAAAATGCTATTTTTCTCCATTGCAGGTAGCATTAAAAAAAAAAAAAAAAACACCACACCACTGTAAATGCTAGAAACATGTGATCCCTGATTTGAAAGTTCTTTTCATTGTGAAAAATCAGTATGCTGGTGTCTAGGAGCTAGGAGGTGTACTTTTATTTTAGTTTTTTTGGTATATAAAAAGTGGAAAAATGTGATTTTCCCCCATTTCAGGTACAGTAAAATAAAAAAAAAATGAAAATGCTAGAAACGTGTGTGACCCATCATTTGAAAGGTCTCTTTAATGTGGACAATTATCATGCTGGTGTCTAGGAGGTGTGCTTTTTATGATGTAGGTTTTTATTTGGGAACAAAATATAACAAAATGCTCTTTTTTTTATCATTTCAGGTACTGTAAAAAAATATCTGCAAATGCCCCTAACATGAGTGATCCATCATTTTAAAGCTCTTGTTATTGTGAACATTTTCCATGCAGGTGTCTAGGAGGCATACTTTTTAGTTATATTGGTTTGTGCGTCGTATGGGCAGTTGTGCAGAGCATTTTTCCTAATTCAATTGGCTTACTGGCATTTTGTGTTGGCACATGCCTTACCTTATGGTCTGTTTTATTATGTAAAACAGCTTAGAAATACTCTAAACTGTGGTAGTGTAATGCACAGATGTTGGTGTGATGGAAAACCTTCATACAACAGACATTTGCCACTTCTAAGGTGTTTTATTTATTTATTTTTTAAAAACGTAAATTGTCATTGTTACATGCTCTGTTAAAAAAAAAAGGTTAATGCTACTAACATATGTGACCCCTTATTTTAAAGATTTTTTTTTTTTTTTTATTGTGAGCAAACTTCGTGCTGTAGGTTTTGTGACAGGAGTTATACTTTTTTATACTCCAAGTTGGAGTGTTACCATCTTAGTTACGAACATTCTAACTGCTCAGGAAAACAGCCATTTTTACACAGGAATACAGCACTCACTCAAGATTCCATTCTAGAGCTGAATGAGAAACTTTTTCCTCTGAGCTAGCATATTGTCTTGAACGGACATATGGATATTTTTATTCCCAGAATTTGGTTACATCTCACTTTTTAAAAAGTTTAACCATATATTTGTTTAAATCTGGTGCTCGATCGCTCCTCCAGAATTGGAGGCTGATTAATCTGCTCAATGGAGACTTTAAAATCGTAGCACAGATCTTGTGTCTTAGATTGCGGAAACTGGCAGAACATATTATACATTCCTTCCAATTCTGTAGTTTACCTAACAGATCTATACACCAACGCCTGATTATTTTAAGGGAAATTTGGGAATTTTATTCTAAATGGCAACAGCTGGCTGGATTATATCTCTTGACTAGAGGAAAGTCTTTGACATGGTAAATCATTCCTTCCTTTTTGACATATTGCACATGTATGGTATTCCCCCTTCTTTTTTAAATACAATTAAAATGCTATATTACAATGCTTCATGGAGTCCCTATATTAGAGGGGTTGTTGGTCCAGAGTGTGTGGCCCGGGAGGGAGTACGTCAAGGCTGTCCCTGATCCCCTTGCTCTACATATTATCTTTGAATCCTCTTATACAAAATTTGATGAATAACCCTGGAGTGCATGGTTTAAGAAGGTCATATTGAGGGAGGTGAAGTCATGTTTTTGGCATATGCTGATGACACTTATTTATGTCTTCAACATATGGATAGTATTATGGCAGTTAGCAGGGAATTGCAATGTTTTTCTGAGGTTCCAGCTGCACAACTGAATCTATCAAAATGCAAGGCTGTCTTCTTGGGCATAGAGAGAGACCTCCCTACCATTGTAGGACAATTCCCGGTTTCATCAGGCCCAGTTAAAATCTTGGGAATTACTTTTGGATCTCAGAATTTAACTACTGTTAATTGGCAGCTGGCCTTGCAAGGTTGCAAAGCAAAGGTCAGCCATTGGAAGGGATGGAAATTATCCAAATTAAAAATGATCTCTATTATAAAACAATTTCTGCTTCCAAGCCTCACCTACATAGCTGTAATTTTCCATTGCCATTGGTTCTAGAAACAAAACTATTTAGCATATGTTTTATTATGAACTGGATTAAAGAAATGAACAAAGCTGACTGGCTGAAAGCTCTCTGAGCCGTGATGATATCTAGCTACATCATCATGACTTCAAAAGGCCTCCAGCCACCAGCTTCCTCACCGCAACAAATTCCTTTTAGCGCAACGCTGCTCAGGTCCTGCTGTCCGAACAAATCAGACCTGCAGACAGCTATTGTTAAAAATAATGAAACACATACACAGCAAATCCTCAGCAAGAGCTACAAACTAAATAAATGATGCTGCCTGCCGACTGACCATACACAAACAGTCACCCTCTATCCACAAACCACTGCCCAACACCCACCACACCAAATAAAAAGCTACAGCGGCCACTCACCATATCGAGTCTGACGGTCGCTACTGGCAGCTCGAACAACTTCGTCAAATCAAACATAAGAAACAACCCCAAAACTCACCACACCTATGCCTGTCCCCCCACACACACACACACACTTGTATCAGCAAGCCAGCAACTTCATGTTTCACCAACCACTCTGGGCAACTTACTATAACATATCCCTTGTTGCCATTCACATCGCTGCTTCGTCCTTGCCACACAAACTTTTCAGAAAAATAAAATAAAACCACACACATCTTCACTGAGACATCGGGAACAAAGTCAAAGGCAAAAACAACGCAGTTCAAATCCTGGTGCTGACAAAGAGACACAGTGCACCTCCTCCATGAACTCAACGTACAACAGTGCCACTTGCTGTCTAGAGGTCTTCATGTACTATTTTATTAAAACTTAATCCTCCAACACCTCAAAGAATACATTTTCAGAAGCATTTAAGGTTTTTTTTTATTTTTTGTTACTGATAAAACTTATTTTCCGGTTCATAATAGCAATAATGCACTCCAGGGTGTGTTATATCATGGGATATCATCACTTCTCGGGTGGCTGGATGCACTAGTCCTGCGGCCTCGTGCCCAACCACCTGAGGCATGATGAAAGCTCATGATATACCACACCTTGTCATGCATTATTGCTTAAATATGTTATGGGGTAGTCACCTCAACCCTGTTAAATGTGGTTATACATATCTACCTAGAGGACAGGGTGGGTTGGGAATGATAGACACTATCGCTTTCTTTCACGCTCTGTTCTGGGTTCATTCTATAAAGCTTCCATGGACCAAAACAAACACCATGGCACATAAGTGGTTTTTAAATAACTGGAATATTTATATCACTAAATGGATGGACCTCCTCCCAAAATTGTCTTCCCAGTTGTCAATACCAGAAATCAATGAAATCTACAGTACAGAAACTGTATAAATGGAAGGTTCCAAAATCCTTTTTGCTAGGGCACTATAGGCTGCAACTTTATCAATATATTCTGAACAGGGTTGCACCATCTGCCTCAGAATTTAAATATTGTCAGCCACAAAATAATGATAAAGTTCTGAAAATGTTAACAGAAGAAAGAATCCCAGAACCTATGTGGGAAGTAGTCTGGCTCAGTATGTATGGGAGATTGAATGCAAGAGGAAACAATAAACATAAGCAGTGGAAGAATGAACATGTCCATCCTTGGGGTGTAGTGACCCTGAAGAACAGAAGGAATACTTTGTACTGAACTGTGTTTACTCTAGTAACCTTTGGGTATTCTTGGCAGCTTACCGTGGTTATAGAATCTTACATATGAAGTGTTGGTATTGGGAGATTATAGATATGACTTATTAAAATATAAGGATGGCACCTTATTGGTTGTTTTTGCAGTATTAAAATACTATCTTTGGAATGCCCGAGTACAATGGGTGATTAGGCAGCAACAAATGTCATTTGTGGTTTTCAAAATATTGTGTGAAAATGCATTACGAACTACTATGGTAAAGGAAGCAAAAAAATATGGTCTGCATATAATCAATGCACAGTGGAAGGGTGTCTCTTTTTTCATTAAATTTAAATGACTTTAAAGATAGTGAGTTTACATCACTGTAATAGATTACCTAGTGTAATCCAGGAGGGATATTCTATATAGTAAGAATTTATTACTGTATGACCAATATTTTGTGTTTTCCTGTTTTTTTCCCTCTCCCTTTGATTTTTTTTTATCTGAATGAAGAAATGTTTTGTTCTTTTTCTTTCCCTTTTTACTTGCATGTCTACCACTGTAATATTGCATTGAAAGTACTATTATGATTATTTTTTTCTGTATACTGTATTGTTACCTTTAATAAAAAACACCCCTACTCTTTTCGAGAAAAGTCATGGGATCTTTAACATCCACCCGAACAGGCAGATGGGACCTTGGTTTAACGTCAACTGAAAGATGGCACCTCAGGTGCAGTACCCCTCATGCTGCACTACAGTGCCAACATTGGGATTAACCTAAGTGCCTGGTGTGGGGATGAAGAAGACACAGCCTTCTTTATCTCCGGTCTCAGAGGAGAGTGTGCTACCTACTGAGATAGAGATATATTAGATATAGATATAGATATAGATATAGATATAGATATAGATATAGATATAGATATAGATATAGATATAGATATAGATATAGATATGAGATATAGATATAGATATAGATACATATACATATACACACACACATAGAGATAATTTAATGCCCACCCTCAGTATGGGATGCTTTAATAAACCCCAAGGGCGATGGGCATTAAATTCTCACTATGCACTCTCCCCCATGCATTATTCTGTATTTAAAATGCTCCACAGAATTCTCCCCAAAGTGACTCACTAGTTGCTTGCTGTAGCTCTAATGGAAACAACTGCAGGGGCAGTCAGGTGAAGGGTGTACTATGCTGCCTGAATTGTGTTTAAATATCCTTTTTCAATGTGGGGTCCACAAATGACTCAAAATGTTATAGTTGAAGTGTGGCGTGAGGGCACAGGCTTGGCATGGTGTGAACATATTTTCAACATGTATATCAGTCAACTAAATCTGTCCTCCTTTGGCTTGTTGTTGAGGGAAGATGGAGGAACAGCCTTGCAGACTGTCTAAATGTTGAAAAATATTTGTTTTGGCCTCTGGTGATGAAGGATGGAAGGGTGGTTGAGCAGACTGGCACAGAACATTTTTTTTGTTTTTATTACACATATGAATACCAGTCTGCTATGTCCGTCCCTCACTCCTGAGGTTTGAGATTGATGGAGGGTAGAGGGACAGGCCTGGCAGACTGGCACACATGTTACAAAAAATAGTTCTGATTATTGTGTTAAAAAAATTCTAATTACTTGGTTCTGTCTTCAAAATGTGGAGGTATTTGCTTTGTTACAGAACATTGTTGCTGTATTTTGTTTTGTTTATTTTAAAGATTGTATTGCCATGGTTGTGGCTGGGTCTGAAAATAACCTATTTAAACAAGCATTGTCAATGCGAGCGTTAAGCACAGGTATTTGCAGTGGTGTTTGGCATATGGTGCTTTATCCTAATGCCCTGTGCGATTGCTGGTATTTGCACAAGAAATTGTCAGCATGACCTTGTTGTTACCCCCATTGTGCGCTACATAGGCGGAAACACGTTTTGGGCAGGATGTGAAAAATGACAGCTGTACTGCTCATAAGGAAGTGTGGTAAAATGGCAATGTTGAAAATCTGGAGTGGAAATATTGAAAATTCGCAAACCTACGAGCGTGCGTGGGAACTGTGCAACGCATACTTGTAAAACAGTCATTTGTAGGATTTTTTTCACCAAATTTTCAACATTGCCATTTTAAAACATCTGTTAATGAACAGTGTCACTGTGATTTTCTTATTGTGTCCCATACATTGATTTTGCACACCAACTGCGCCATTCTGCACTACATGGGCGGAAAGATGTTTTGGGCAGGATGTGAAAAATGACAGCTGTACTGCTCATAAGGAGGTGTGGTAAAATGGCAATGTTGAAAATCTGGAGTGAAAACATTGAAAATGTGTGAACTTACGAGCCTGCGTAGGAACTGCGCAGCACGCTCATAAAACAGTCATGTTTTGGAATTTTTGCACCAAATTTTCAACATGGTGTTTGACTTCTCATAATGATGTATATTGTCATGGCATTATTCAAGGCGGGGTGATTTCGCGCAGTGACCGCGCAGTGCCCGTGAATACCCTTGGGGCCTGAATACGCCATGACAGTGACATCATTCATGAGAAGGGGTCCCAAAACCCCATGTTGAAAATTTGGCAAAAATTCCAAAAATGACTGAGATATGCAATGAAGTTGAAACCCCTATGTAGCCCATTATACAGCTTACCGGCATTTCCTCAGTTTGGCGGTCGGCTTTGAAGAGTGTAGACGTGTTCCCGGTCCACCAAGATCGTCACCGGAGTCCTGAGGTAAGTATGGGGTGAGGGGTGTGGGGAGGCTGGGTGCACAGTGGGTGGTAAGGGTTGTGGGAGGGGCTGGGAGACGCTGGCCAAGGGCCGCTTTTGTTTTACAGGTTAAAAAAAAAAAAAAAAAAACGACGTGGATGTTTGCCACACTGGGGTGGGCTCCCAGCGTGGCAGAAGATGGCTGGGGGGCCAAGGAGCCGACGGGGATTGGGCACCCTGTCGGCAAACAACATTTGCCATGCTGGGTGGGCTCCCAACGTGGCACCAAAGCTTGGGGGTGGCGGACGCACGACAGGGGAGGCAGCGCGGATGTGAGGGTAGCCAGTATGGCAGCGGTGCTTTCTTTGAAGCAGAGGAACACCGCTGTCATACTGAGCTCCTGCACCCATTGGTGCAGGATCGCCACGCCTGCTCAAGGGAGCAGTGCATTGGGTGGGAGAGGCATAGCTCCAAGTGTGCTACTCTCCCAAAACGTCCTGTTTTATTTCAGACTGAACTGGTAATGACTTCCTTCTGTGTCCTATGGGGTGGGGTGGGGAGGGAAGGAACAGGCAAGGTATGAGGGAGCCAAGCCAGAATTTGGAGAGAAAGGAGGCACAAAGGTGAGGCATCTGTCATCAAGTGAGAGAGAGGAGGAGTACAGGCGGTGTTAGGGGGACAGTCCAGAACAAAAAGGGTGAAAGAGTGTGTGTGAAAAAACTGCACCCCCTCTTTTTCAGACATTTTACCCTGGGCTGTCCCCCAAGCACCACCACTGCTCCCTGTACTCCTCCCAGCTCTGGCTATAATTTGTAAACAATTACTGTGTTCAGTTTTTGGTTTTTTTAATAAATTTCTCTGTTTATGCCCTATTCACCTGAGCCCTTCTCCATCACAGTGCAGTGACAAGTTCCCTCTGCAGGGATGGGTGGGAAGCTGAGGGACTTGCCTGGTTGTTCTAACAGAACAAAATCTTTTGGTAAAGGAATTGGGACAAACTCCATAAATGTTATTTACACATACACTCCATATATATTCTAACAGAACAACCAGACATCTCTCAGAATCGACATATCCCTGTGAGGCAGCCTCATTTGCAGCTGCTCTGTGATGGAAAATGTACTAAGTTTTTTGAGATGGTAATCAACACTTTGCTGCTGAAACTGGACCTAAAATGCACCAAAATGCGCCATTTCACACATTACATTTTAAAATTTCCTGGGGGGACATGCCCTCAGACTCCTCTAGAGAGGCTGGTTTTCCTGACCAAGTGCACCCTCTCCTTCTGTAAATTATGGGATCTGCCACCAATATGATAATAAATGGGTATTGAAAGAATGAAAGGATCCAAAATTTGCAATGTTCGCAGGAAGAGAATTTCAAATTTTGACTGCACCCACAAGAAAAGAATGCAGGCCTCCTATGGACTTTCTTCATGGAATTTGACGCTTGCTGTCTAGCATACTGTGAGTACTATACATCTAGCATACTGCAAGTACTGTATTTATTAACAACAGATTTAAAAGATTTTACTTCCTAGAATGCAAAACCCACAACTGCACCTTTTTTTCCATTTACCAGTTAATGCTACTGTAAACTCCCATGGGGCTTACTTTATTTGCCCTCCATTCTCTGGTTGCCTCCATTGTTCCTGCTGGTGGTGCCCCCCATTATTCCCCCTCTGTGCGTTCACTGCCACAGGTGGGTCCTTTGTTGTGCCCCAGGGTCCCTGAATAGCTCTAGGTACTGTTTTGCCCACAGTTGGGCTTTTGAGGAGTTAGGCTACTTAGCCATCACATTTCTTTGCTCCTGAACAGCCAGCAGCTTGTGCAAGCGCATAAGTGTGCTTTGTTCACCAACCACCATTGCGGTCAAACGTAAGGTATTCCATCAGTCCCGGTGCCCCTGCTTACCTAATTTGGGACCAGTGATCAGAACGAGGAGGGTCAGAAGCCACTGGGCACTGTGAAATCGGAAGTTTGAAAGGGGTCATAGAGGGGTTCATGAATATTAATGAGCCCCACTGAATATTAATGAGAAAGCCTACCTGCCTCCTAGGGGGACTGTATTTCGACAGCAGTGACTGGCTGGGGAGAGAAAATAAAGGTTAAATGTGGACTGTTTTTGTGAGGGCGCTAAGGAGGCTACTGAACTGTGGGGTGATTATAAATAAAAAGTAAATACACTGGCAGCACCAGAACTTTATTGCTGGAAACTGTATGGACTGCTGTGGGAGCTGTGCATAGGAAGCCATGTTAAGATACTTTGACGCCCCTGAGGACAGCAAGTCAGATAACTAGGCAACCAAAACTGCTTGAAAGGGCTGATGGGAGAAGGTGGGTTCTATTTCCAGGGACCAAAAGACTTTACCAATAGATTATCATAGAGGGCCTTGGACTATGATTGATGAATGGAACCAGCCAATCAGAGGGTAGGATTCACAGGCGAGATCCCAGGGACTTTGGGGCAGTTGAGTCAGTCTGTTCTGGGCTCTGATCAAGTCGAGAGGGCTCAGGGCTGGGTGAGAAATTCATCTAAGGCCTTCCACAGGGCTTAAACAGAGTTTGTTAGCAGAATAAAGGAGAAAGATTCTTGCTGACCGGAGGAGCTGTGCATCTGTGCTAATCGTTCCAGGGATCTTGTTGGAGTTTGCTGTTTTAAGTGGTTACTTCTGCTGCAGCCATCCTGCACAAGTTTGGGACAGAGAGAAACACAGAGTTGGGAAAGAGGTTTTCTGGAAACTGTGAGTAACCCAGAGAAAAGGTGGATGCTGATTTAATGCAGAGACTGTAAGAGAGAAAAGCGGAGCAGGTGCCCTATGCTTCAGGGTCCTGTTGCTGCTGTTGAAATCCAGCTGAGGAAAGGAACTGTTGATCTGGAGCTGGAGTTTGTAATCTGTTGCCCAAAGGCACTGGAAAGCAGGAAACCTGTAGAAACTGTTCTGGCTGCACACCGAGCTGTTTTCTGTTGAGAGGAAAGAAACCAGGAGATTCCAGCATAACTCGGAGCCAGATGGGAACTTGCTACCCCCAATTGGGGCCTGCTGGCTACAAGGCCACCGCGCATGCTGGGATAGCTAGGGCACCAGTGATCTGTGAGGGAGCTGGGCAGAGAACCACCTCTAGGTCTGGGTCCTTTGTGGTTGGTGGGGCTTCGAGAGCTTTGCAACAGGCCTGAATATGCTGAAGGTGACAAGCTGCAAGATCTTCAATCAAGGGACAAGTGGCGGACCTTCAATCAAGCTCAGGTCTTCAGAATACTTACTGCTACCCATTTGTTCTGCCCTTCCTGAACTGAAATCCCCTTAGGTTGAGCTGGTGGAAGCCCTCTTCACCAGGAACATCCTAGGTCTCCAGGACCAGGAGTGCCCAGGGCTTGCCCTGGCAATCAAGTGGAGTAACTGCTTAATTGTTAACATTCCTTTGCATTGTTCTTAGGGCCCCAATGATGGGCAATCCACAGCACTGAGCAGGCCTGCAAACTCCTGGGTACCCAGAAAGGATAGAGGGAAATCACTGGTACCAGTGGGGGTGGGCATCTGGGGTGGTCTGGCCTACGAGCCCCGTTATAAATTGTTTCTAACCATTCCTAACTATTTTTACTTCCACAGCTATTCCCTCTCCAGGTACCCCTACCCTAGTCCTTCCCCACGATAAAGCTGTGTTTTGTTGTTTGAAATTGCTGTGTGAAGGGTGCTTTGTGGAAACTAACTGTAAAGTGTATGTTGTATATGGTATTGGAAATGGCTTGACATCCAAGGTATGGGGTGGTTGGAAGGGAGGTGCGTAGGTACAGCATCCCAGGAGGTTGTATCAACCACACACCTGGCCCACTGAAATTCACTCTGGGTGGAGGCACCATGCTATTTTATTCTTTCCTTTGGGACAGAATCCCCGAACACCACCATAGCAGGACCCAGTTTCCTTAATCTGTGGGAAGGTCAATAGGCTGGGGTAGTAGTCCACTGGCATACGGCACCTAGGCCACACTACATAAAGATATTCTCTAAGAAAAATAGAGAAACATTTTGCAAAAATAAATATCACATCCCTGGGTCTTTTTTTTTTTTTTTTTTAAACTATTTTTCTCTCCTGCCCTCCCTCTATCTCTGACCCATTGGGGGCACCTGGGAGTCGTCCCTCTGCCAGCCACCCTACCTAGACCGACCTTGCACCCCATGGAGCCGCGTTATTCCCCCCGGTGGGGAACGAGGTGGGGTCCGTACACCACATACACATCTGGTTTCGTTGGGCAAGGTGGCCTGGTTGGGTGGTGGCATATCGAGGGCCTGCTCCCGATACCCCATCTTCCTGGAGATGAAAGGGCTTTTTCCTCCTTTTTTCCCCTCTCGTGGTGTGTGCCCTGACGTCAAGGCGCTATGCGCCGACGTCACCTCACGCTCCTCGGGCCGCCCCTCCTGCAAGCAGGACCTGTTTCACCCGAGCCTCCACTTCAGGGGTCAGGGCAAGCTGCAGGCCTTGGGCCCCTCCCTCCCCCCAGAGAAGGCAAGCAGTCATGGGATGCTCAAGTCTTCTCCGCCGGCCGGCCCTCCAGTGACCCAAGTCCGCTCCCAAACCTGGGTCGCCAGCATCGCAAGCAGAAATCCAATTGATGCGCCGACGGGCCTGGGTGGGTATCAGTTTTCAAGTCAAGAGTAAACATACATGTTCTGTAAAAAGCAATACATTACTTCTCAATGACAACCATGTTTGCAGCAGAATAAATGACTATACCAACCAATAATTCCAACAGATGATGTCACTGGTTAGAGCATTTATATTGGTGCAATGGGGCATGGCTACATACAGGAATGGAATTAGAGATCTAGGAGAGAGCAAAGGAAGAGATATACAGAAAGTGAAAAACAAATAGGAATTCTGATAACTGCAGTGTTACTGTTCATATCCCTCTTCCTAGATTTCAAGGGGCTGGGAATTTACAGCATGCCAGGAAATATGCTGCTTTCAGTCCAGCCACTTATTCCAAAGGTGCATACAGCTGATCAGCAGGAACTTGTATAATTCTGAATGCTTTGATAATTGCACAGTCTGAACAATCCATGCATTGGGGTGCATATCACAATGCCCATGCCGAACATGATCTGAAAATCTTTCAGCTACAATGAAAGGCGGCAGCTACTCTGTAGTTGGATGATCTGAAAGCTTCCTGAAGTCAGTAGGGGTCTGCCCTGAACAGCACAAAAATGTTCAGCATTTTAAAGAGGAAGTTGTTCTGATGGAAGAGAGATGTGCTACTGTGTATTCAGGCCCAGGGGCTTGAAATTGCTGGGAAAAGATTAAACCATGGGTGTGTGGATATGGTAGCAATTCATTTATAATATGTGACGCTCTCTGAATACCTCCATCCCTCCAGCCATGGAAACAGTTACACTGGCCTTTTGCACATCTGCCAATTGTTAATTGTATTTACCTTTGCATAACTCTTACTCTGTATACTGTATGTAACCAACCCAACCCACAAGCCCACAAGGTGTGAGATTACACCTGTTCGATAAAACCTGGGCACATTCTATAAGGCCTTCAGCTGAATGATGCCTGGGTTCAGTTGGTATTGGAGGTCATACAAAAGTGGTGCGGTGCCTCCACCTATAGGGATTCTTTTGGCAGATGGCTGCTAGGGTACAGCCCCACAGGAATTGAATGCAACCCCCACTCTCGGACAGGTAACCTGTATGATTACACGCAACCCCCAACTTATACTCTATGCATACAAACACAACAATATGCAAACCATAGTAAACTGCAGTTTAAACTCAAGGGATATTTATTAGGACAGGCTTTGGATGGGGGAACGGAATAGATTAAATTCAGTGAAACAGTTCTGAGATCGCTCCCCAGATCCCACCACCCTCTGGTGAGTACCCACACAGTATTTACTGTTTTTCCCTACTGGTGCACCAGTACCTCAAAGTCCCTTGGGATCTCCTAAAGCAGTCCATTATTTGTGTGCACACAGTGGGCAGTTGCTGACCTGATGTTGGACCACTGTATGATATCAAGTGAGGCTGGTAACTGGGGATCCAAAAAAAGTATTCAAACACAAATGCTAGTTGCTCCTGGCTGTTGCAGTCTATAAATGGGCTTTGAATAATCATACAGCAATGCCCAGCAGTTACTCTAATCTGTCCCTGAGTAGCAGAAGAATTGGAGGGCTATTGACCTAGTACTCATGACCTCAGCAGACTCCATAGGCTGGCTCTGTTGGGAGTTCTCCTATGGGTTGCAGATGCAGACAATGGTACTGGAGTGGCAGACCCAGTGTGCTTCTGGATGGCAAGGTGTACAGGCCGTGCTGGACTCTGATGTCCTCTTCACCCCACAAGGGACTTGCCATCATCCAGCCTCAAGGTTAAGCAGTTACTCAGGGTCTCAGGTGATTAAGACCCTCTGTCCAGACAAGTCCTGATAGCTCACAAAGCTCAGGACAGGAGCTTTGGTGTTGTTCCTGGAGGAAACAGAACCCCTTCTTCTAACTTTGTGGCTGACTGCTGACTTTACTCACAGCTCTTTCATCTTGTGTCTCCCAGACAAATCTGCTCTAGTGCACATCTCTCACTTGTGCAAAAATTCAGGGATCAAATATCAGTGGCTAGCATCTCATGCATTATTCATTATGCAAAACTTTTGGCTGTCAGTTTCTGGGCAAAGCATGCGTACAAGTCCTGAGCCAACTTACAATTAAGCTGTTTTGCAGAGCTGAGCAAAAGCTCCAATTTGATGTCAGTTTCAGGGACAGGATGTACAAATTTAGTTGTTTTGCAGAGCTGAGCTAGTCTCCAAAGTTCGTGCTTCCACAGGAGGAGCAGTTATGCACTTTGTGCAGCTTTGAGAACTGTGTGAAACTGAGAAACCTCCTAGCTGTAGCCCCCCCCCCCCCGATCCTGAAGGCAGTCCAGGGGCTGGTATAGTGAAGAGAGCTGGTAGCATACTACTAGCTACAGTGAGAAGGGCAATAAACAAGCCTACAGAACAAGTGACAATGCCTAGTGCAGCCCTCAGTACCACCGGATACATTCTGGACCAGGACTAGGGTAAAGGAGCAGTGCAAGGGAATGCAGCAGTAGTGCTCAGAGAGAGCCAGGTAAGCCCCCTTTTAGGAAGGGGTTGTATGAAGTTTAATGGGTGTACACAACTATTGTGTGGTATAATGCAAGCTGAAGGAAGAAGCGAGTCACTGGTGTAGCCTAGGTGCTGTAAGCCAATGGGCTACTATTCTTGCCTGTTGGCCTGCACACAGGTTAAGGGGCCTGGGTCCTGCTATGGTGGTACTTGGGGTTCTATCCCAGAAGAAGAATAAAATGTCATGTTGCCTCCACCCAGAGTAAACTGCAGTGGGCCAGGTGTATAGCTGGTACAACCCTGTGAGATGCTGCACCACCCACCTCCCTCTCAACCGCCCACACTCTGAATGCTAAACAGCTTCTCAATACCACAAACCCCATACACTGTGCAGCCAGTCAATTTCACAAAATCTGTACTTGCCAGAGCCATTTGGCAACCAATTCCCAGTCCAGTTCAACAGTTCTTTCCACAACTGAACATAGCAGCCACCACAGGTTCCTGAAGCATAGGATACCTGCTCATGCTCCCCTTTCTGTCAATCAGATCCAAAGGGCAGCCACCTTTTGTTCTAGCTGGACACAGCTGTCAGAAAGTCTCTGCTTCAAATCAGCTTTCATTTTACTCTGACCTACACCCCATTTACAGCAAGTCTCCTTCCCAGCAAACAGTCTCTCTCCAGTCCTGAATTAGTGCAGGATAGCTGCAGCAGAATTCTCCTCCAAACTCAACAAACTGCAGGAAAATGCCTGGTTCACTTGCAGCAAAAGCACAGTTCCTCTCAACATTTCTTCTTCTTGCTTTACAACCAAATTCCGGTCTAAGTCTTGTGAAAGGCCTTAATAGTCTCTCTCATAGCACTGAGCCCTCTTGAACTTGAGCAATGCCCTGGACAGACTGACTCCACTGCTCAAAGTATCTGGATTTCTCCAATGATTCCTGCTCTCTGATTGACTGCCCAGCATTATCAATCACTTATTTCCATAGTGATTAACCCTCTGATTGCTGATTGAAAAGGTCTCTTGGCACCTGAAAGTAGTTAACACCTCCTCCCATAAGCCCATTCACACAGTTTTAGGCACCTAGAAATGAATTGGCTGCTCAACTGTGGTCAAAGCATCATAACATGGCTGCTCCCATTTAGACCACACAGTTCAATAGCAGTCATAGCAGTCCCCCCAGCTTTTGAGTGTCCTTGCAGCCAGTAGTAGTACTTTTAATTTACTACTTCTTCACAGACATGTAGCCCCTTTAGTGCTCTCATATACCTTCACATTTATTTAGATTTATTTTTAGTACTTCCTCTGTTGCTGCCACCGAAATGTATTTATTTTATTTTATTTATTGGGAACCCAGAATTACAAACCTTTGAGCTAAGAGCTCATTTACAAAGGATCCACGTCAACACTTACGGAGATACATTTTGTTGCAACAGGATAATTATAGCAGACAAATTGACACTGGAATTGTACTACTAACACAGAGTTTACATAGGAAGGGGTAGCAAATACATTTACGGTTTACACAAGTCAAGACATGAATGAAGTAACTGGCAGCATTGTCAATTTTCGAGTGGAGGTACGCAATGTGCAGCCATCTGAGAGACGTTAAGTGCAGAGAAACAAGTTGGGGTTTGGCAAGTGCAGGTAGGTGTGGAGGAGTGGGGGGAGGAAGAGGTCAGGAAAATGGGCTAGAGGTAGTGTGGGTATACTGGACAGAGGGCAGGCAGGGTGGAGGGTAGGAGGGCAGAGGAAGTGGACAGGGGCCATGCAGGAGGTAGTGGGTGAACTGGACAGAGGGCAGGTGGAGGAGGAGGTAGTGAGGGGTAATGGACAAAGGACAAGTGGGGGAGTTGGTAGGGAGGGGGGGAAGGGGTAGGGGAGGAGTAGTGTAGGAATAGAAATACAGACCCCTAGGTGGCGGATGCTCGTTAATATTCATGAGGTTGTCATTCCTATTCATGAGCCCTGATTATGCCCGATTTAAAACTCTTTATTGACACTTCAATGAGGCATCTCCATCCCCTTCTTCTGGTCACCAGTCCCCAAATAGGTAGAAAGGGTCACGGGACCACCAAAACACTATTCCTTTGACCGCAAATGGTGGTCGGTAAAATCAAAGTGCTCCCCATGCATGCGCGATTGCCCGCTTACTCTGGAGAGCACATTTAAACAACAGCAGATCACGTTTAAAATTCCAAGCCCAAATGGCTGAACCAAGTACTGTAGCTATTTGGGGTACCAGGCACACAAATGGCATGGATTAGGACTCGGCAGGCAATGTAATGCAGTGGAAGAAAGGAGATGCCAGAAGGCAGCAGGGCAAAATGATGGAGCTACAGGGCAAACAGGTAAGTCCCGACAGGGGTTTATACGAGAAGGAGGAGAGGTGGACGTGGGCAAAAGAAACAGCTTGAAATGAGGCTGAAGGAAGCTGGTGTATACAGTATAGCCCAGGAAGTGTGTGTGGCTGGTTGCTACCAGTCACCAAACCACAAGCCCAGCTGCTTTCATTTAATGAGCACATGCAACCACAGTCTGGAGTAATGCTTGTGCAATGTGTTGATAGCTGAAGGCTAGCTGTATGATGAATTGTTTGGATGTCATATGCAGTTACTTTGGCCATTTAGGTCTCTGTCCCTCAAAGGGGACTACCACCCTGTCAAGGCACCATGAAGGCAAAGATCTCTTGAGGATGGTTCCACTACTACAGGTATCATGGGAACATACATTTCTGTCAGGCTAAAAGTTTCTTAGGAAGGAGTCCAAAAGAACTGCATAGCAAGAGCTGCAAAACAGTTGAGAGGAGGATGACATGGACAGCTAATAGCTGGTGAAGAGTGATAGCAGACAGAGGCATGACTTTGAGAGGAAAGAGAAAATAGCAGGATTGTAGGCTAAGGCAAGCCACCATATGACACCAACTCACAGCTAAAATCCTACTAGTAGGTAAAGTGCTATAATAATAATAAATTACTTTTTGGCCTTTGGCATTCAGGAGAGAGAAAAAAATTACTTTATTTGTCAGCTTTTTGCTGAAAGAGCCTAAGGAAATGTTGCAATTTAATGGCTCATTTTGTACATCTCTCATATGTGAGACAACACTCATTTGAAAGTGAGATAAATCATGCAGAGCTCCATTTCAGCACTGTTTGTACATCACTGGATTTTTTTTCCACTGCACGCACTCAATACATTTTTATAATGCAGTATATTGTGTATGGATATGCATTTTTTGTTACCGCTGAGTGCAGAGGTAACTTTTGTAAGGGATAAGTCTGAATCCTTAAATACTACACGGTGACGTGCCACCAACTATGGGTCTGCATGACTGAAGCATCCTAGTGACGTGGGACCTTTTCACCACCTGGTGAAACTGGTGGGAGACATTGCCAGAGACAAGCATCCTCTGAAGGACTACCGCTTGATAAGGGACTCACCCTCAAGATGTGGACTTCCAAGGGGGTGAGGGAGCAGGATTCTGGGAATGATAATGGCCAGTAGTAATGCATTCATAGAGCTAGCTGGCATGATACAGAAATGGACTGACTGAATGAGGACTGCAGAAGGAAAGATTGATAGACTGGATTGGAATGAATGAGGACTGCAGATGGAAAGATTGATAGACTGGATTGGACTGAATGAGGACTGCAGAAGGAAAGATTGATAGACTGGATTGGAATGAATGAGGACTGCAGACAGAAAAATTGATAGACTGGATTGGACTGAATGAGGACTGCAGAAGGAAAGATTGATACACTGGACTGAATGATGACTGCAGAAGGAAAGATTTCTAGATTGGTTTGGACTGAATGAGGACTGCTGAAGGAAAGATTGCTAGATTGGTTTGGACTGAATGAGGACTGCTGGAGAACAACTGATATGATAGAAAATGGACTGAATGACAAGGCAATGAAGATAGGAATGCTTATCAAAGGCCATTATCATAGTGAACACTTACCCATGAGCAGGAAAGCAGGAAGCTGTAGCACAACCATGACTATAGTGAAAAATATTGAAACAGACTGGCTGAGTGATGTCTGAACTGACAGAGAGACAGTGGTTGAAATGGCTCGAGGTCTATTGGTTGTAGCTGCTGGCTGGCTGGAGCCAAGTGAAGATAATCAAATACAGAGCATGCAGAGGGACAGCAGTGGAAAGGTTGCTAGTGCTAGTTATGAATGACAGGCAAAAACAGACTGCGAAAATAGAAAGGAAATATAGCAGCATGACAGAGGCAGGACAGAATCAAGTCATCATACTGAAAACACACTGCTTGTAAGCACTGGAATTCCTCAGCAGATCTTGTTTGCATTACCAAGACCTGGTTGGGAGATGGCACTGGCCCTATGCTGGTGGCTTCTGTCCCTCCTGGCTACTCAGTCTTGCATTACCTGAGGAGGGACCATAGAAGTGGCAGGGTGGCCATCTGTTTTAGAGCACTGGGCCTCACCACACTTCAAGGGCAAACACCAGTGTCCTTGGAGTGTGTTGTCACTAAATGCACACCGGGAGTCAATGGCACAATAGTTCTCATTTATACGCCTCCAGGTGGTAGGAGTCTATTTCTGCTGGAGCTGGCAGACTTTGCCACTGATCAGGTGTGGAGTCCCCTAATATCCTTGTTCTGGTGGACTTCAATGCCTGGGTAGATGGATCCTGCCTTTTTGCACAAGAGCTCCTTCAGCTGATGTTTCAGCTGGGATTGACTCATGCATGTTCATGGTCACACTCTCTAGATTTGGTCTTCTCACTTGGACTTGACATTTCAGTGGTCAAGGTTGATCTGGTTGTTTGGTCAGATTATTATGGTTTGAGTTCCAGTGTGGGGTTCCCCTTTAAGTTTACCTCCTATGTGGAAACAATTAGCTGTCGCCCAAAAAATAAATTGGAGCCTCGCCAACTCCAGGAGTCACTGGTTGTTTCAGGCTTAGAAACATAGAAACATAGAATTTGACGGCAGATAAGGACCGCTTGGTCCACCCAGTCTGCCCATTTCCCTACCTACTGGATAAGCTGCAGATCCTAGTTAACCAGCAGCCTACTTCTTCTTACCCCACCCCAGAATTGCCTTATGACTGTCCCATGCACTTGAATTCCACCACTGATTTTGACTCACAACCTTCTCCGAAGGCCATTCCATGCATCCACAACCCTCTGTGAAAAAAATACTTCCTAAATTACCTCTGAGCCACCCCCCTATCTCAAATTGTGCCCTCTTGTTCTTGCACACCTCTTTTGTAAAGATGCTACCCTCTTGGACTTTGTTGATTCCCTTGAGGTACTTGAAAGTTTCTATCATGTCCCCTCTCCCTCCTTTCCTCGGGGCTATACATATTAAGCTCCTTAAGTCTCTCTTCATATGTCTTCCGGTGCAGACCCTGCACCATTTGGTGCCCTCCTCTGGGCGCTTCCATCCTGTCTATGTCTTTGCGGAGATTGGGTCTCCAGAACTGCACACAGTACTCAGATGGGGTCTCACCAACTGTCTGTACAGAGGGATAATAACTTCCTGTTTTCTACTGGTGATGCCTCTCCCTATGCATCCCAGTATCCCCAACCCTCCTTGCTGCCCTCTCTCACATTGCTTGCCCACCTTTAGGTCATCTGATATGACTACCCCAGGTCCTTTCCATTTTTATTGTTGTTAGTATCTCACCCCCATTGTGTACTCTTCCCTGGTTTTTGTTTCCCAGGTGCATTACCTTGCACTTCTTAGCATTGAATCTAAGCTGCCATACATTTGACCATTCCTCTAACCTTGCCAAGTCCCTTCTCATCCTTTCCACCCACCCACCCTGTGCACTCAACTCTGTTGCAGATCTTAGTGTCATCTGCAAAGAGATATACTTTTCCTTCCGGTCCTTCCACAATGTCACTTATAAAGACATTGAAGAGGACCGGTCCTAATACTGAACCCTGCAGTACCCCACTAGTAACCCTCCTTTCTTCTGAGTGGACTCCATTTACTATTACTCTCTGTGTCCTATTCTCCAGCCAGTTCTTTACCCTGGCTGTCATCTTGGGACCCACTCCAAGGCTGGCTAACTTGTATATTAATCTTTTGTGTGGGACTGTGTCAAATGCCTTGCTAAAGTCTAGGTAGGCCATGTCCACAGCCCGTCCCTGATCTACTACTTTGTCACCCAGTCAAAGAAATCTATCAGATTTGTCTGGCATGACCTTCCCACTGTGAATCCATGCTGCCTAGGGTCCTGTGCCCTCTGTTCTCTAGATACTGACAATTCTTTCCTTCAGAAGTGATTCCATCATTTTCCCTATCACTGAGGTTAAACTAACAGGTCTGTAGTTTCCTGCTTCTGCCTTGCTCCCACTTTTGTGAAGGGGAATCACATCTGCCCTCCTCCAGTCCTTGGGTACCACCCCATCCTCCCATGATTTGTTAAAAGGGTAGTCAGTGGTGTCACTAGTTCTACCTTAGCTTTTTAGAATTCTGGGATGAATCCCATCAGGCCCCATTGCTTTGTCCACCTTCAGTTTTAAGAGTTCTTTCAGAACCCTTTCTTCTGTAAATGGGCTGGTATCAACTTCTGTATCCAGAGTGTTACTACTGTTTGTTTATGTACCTCCCCTCTTCATTTGTAAATACTGAGCAAAATATTTGTTTAGTATCTCTGCCTTTTCACAGTCTCCCTCTGCCCACCCTCCCTCCCTTTATTAAGCCTCACTATCCCTCCCTTGATCTTCCTTGCTCCCTGATGTACCTATAAAGGTTTTATCCCCTTCTTAACTGAGTTGGCTATCTTTTCCTCAGTTTGAGCCTTTGCTGTTCTGACTGCCTTCCCAGCCTCCTTTTGCTTTAACTGATACAGTTCTCTGTCCTGCTCCTTCTGCGATTCCTTGTACTTCCCTGAATGCTTTCTTTCTCTTGAACCTTCACTGCCACTTCCTTTGAGAATCATAGTGGTTTCTTACATCGTCTTGTTTTGTTTATTTGCTTCACACAAAGGCTCGTTACCTCTGTGATGGCAGTTTTATTATTCCCCATTGTTCTTCCACCCTCCTTCCTGCCCATTTGCTAGTGCACTCCTTAGGCACTCACCCATTTTGGCAAAGTCAACCTCCTAAAGTCCAGTACTTTTGTCTTTGTATGGCTTGACTCTATTGCTGTGTTTATTGTGAACCATACTGTTTGATGGTCACTAGTTCCCAGATGGCTACCCACTTCACATCTGTGATCCTCTCCATCTCCATTTGAGAGAATCAAGTCTAATATTGCTCCCTCTCTGGGCTCCAGTACTAGTTGTTCAGGCATGCCCCTGTAGGCATCTAGAATAACTGCACTTCTTCAGTGGCAGCTGCAACTGCACTCCAGTTAACATCTGACATATTCAGATCACCCATCAGCAATATCTCCCCTTTTTCTGCCATTCTAAGTATACTTTCTATCATTTCCCTGTCCATTTCCTCCCCCTGAGAAGGGGGTCTGTATACAACCCCTGTGCGTATTGTGGTGCCATTGCCTGTCTCCAAATTTACCCACAGTGCTTCTTCTCCTCCCTGTTTACCCTTTTGTTCTGTTGCTTTTATTCCTTCCCTTATGTAAAGAACTACTCCTCCTCCTCCTCTTTTACCCTCCCTGTCCCTCCTGTAGACAGTGTATCCTGGTATGTTTATGTCCCAGTCATGGTTTTGTGTGTACCATGTTTCTGTGACTGCCACGATATCCAGATGTTCCTCCTCCATCAAGGCCATTAATTCAGGAAGCTTGTTACTCAGACTACGGGCATTGGTACTCATTGCTCTCCATTTTTTGATGGCTTTACCTTATGTTGCAGCATCCCCCACTGACCGTTCTACCTCGGTCTTTTTCTCATTTAGTACCCTGTTTTGTAGGGAGAGGCTGGGATTTTCCTGCTGCTTGTCAGTGCCTCCCCCTTTGACTAGTTTAAAAGCTTACAAATGAAGCATTTAAACCGATTGCTCAAAAGACTTGTTCCCTTCCTGGACAGATGCAGACCATCCTGCCAGTATAGGCTGGTGTCCCTCCAGGTGGAACCCCAGTCCCCAATGAAGCCAAACCCCTGTGCTCCGCACCATTTTTTCAACCATTCATTAAACTGCATGGTGCCAATTACCCTCGCCTCCCCCATGCCTTTGACAGGCAGCACCTCTGAGAAGGATACTGTGTGTGCTACTTGTCTTAGGTCCCTCCCCAACTCTGCAATGTCCTCCTGCACTGCTCTAATCTCATGATGAGCCAAGTCATTTGTCCCTAGGTGGACAATTACGCCAGCTCAGAATCCTTGCAACTGTTCTCGTGATCTTGAGGATGCGTCCTGTCCCTCAAGCCATGGCACCAGGCAGGCACCTTACTTCAGTTTCCCAGCTCCCCCAGTTCTATACCCCTAATAATTGAGTCCCCCACCAGGAGATGTTTCCTTTCCTGTGATGTCCTCTGCCTCCTTCCTGTGGGCCTCCTCAGACAGTTGTCATCAGTCTTCTGTGGTGCATCCATAGGGAGCTATGCTCCCCAGAATGGTGTATGGATTGTGGAGTGGAACAATTGACTGGGTGTGCTTCTGTTCCATCCTCCTCACCCTCCCTGAGCCCACTGTGGTCCAACTGCTGTGCTTTCTTGCAACCTCTGAGGTAGTGGTGGTGGCGCTAGTGCTCCCTGGATGGGGAGGTTCCTTCCCACTGTCAGTGTGGCCTGAGGAAGGTTTCCTACTACTGTCCAGTGCGGCCTGAAGACGGGCAACTTCCTCCCTCAGGGCAGATAGTTGTCTGCAAATAGGGCAGCATCTCAGCCTCCAGAAAGACTCCCAGAAGACTGCTGCCCCACAGCCATTACATTGCACCACTCCCCACATGTTTATCTAGTTTTTTTTGTATTTGTGTGTGTGTGTGCGTGCATGTGTGATTTGTTATATAGAAATATATATATTATACAATGTGTATGCTTATATTGTCAGTGCAGTGTGCTAGAGAGGATATGACAGTGAAATGCACCTTTTCGAGGAAATGATGTCAGAACCTCAGGTATAAAGAACTATTTCCAGGGTGGGTGGGGTGAGGAGGAAGGGTTGGGCCTAAACTGTGCCCTCACAAACAATCAGCTAAAAGCTCTCACCCACCGCTGCGATGAGTGCCTTCCTGTCAGCAAGATACCCTACACAGCAATTTGACAGAAAAGTACCCTGCTAATCAAACAGGCTTGATGCTAGACTGCACTCGGGGTCCAAGACGGGGTCAATGCTTATAATACCTCCTTGACTGAGGTTCTGGACCTGATCACACCTAACTGCATTCTCTCCTTAACCTCCCGGTGTCACTCTCCATGGTACTGTGCTGAGTTGCACTGGTTGAAGACTAAGGGGCATAGGTTAGAGCACTCCTGGAGGTAGTTGCATTCTAAGGAGGACAGGTTGGCACTGTGACTCCATTATTTGGAGTATCGGCAGGCAACTGATCATAGGAAGACCTAATTTTTGTCACAATCAATTGCTGTGTCAAGAAATCATCCATCTGTGCTGTTCCACACTGTTGACAGTGGGTTAAATCCCTCCTGTCTCCAGTCCAGGACAGCTCTTTCCGTAGAAAAGTGCGAACAGTTTGGACAATTTTTTTGCTTACAAAGTGGCCTTTATCAGAGGATGTAGTACTTCCTCCAGTGCAGTTCTAATTGAGGGGTAATCAATTTGCCAGGAGACAACACCTGCCATGTTGGTTGGGTTTTGGCTGTTTTAAACAGGAGGTCCTTCGGGTGCTCACTTGCAGCAAAAGCACAGATCGTCTCAACATTTCTTCTCCTTACTTCACAACCAAATTCCGGTCTAAGTCTTGGGAAAGGCCTTAATAGTCTCTCTTCTCATAGCACTGAGCCCTTTCGAACTTGAGCAATGCCCAGGACAGACTGACTCCACTGCTCAAAGTATCTGGGATTTCTGCAGTGATTCCTGCTCTCTGATTGACTGCCCAGCATTATCAATCACTTATTTCCATAGTGATTAACCCTCTCTGATTGCTGATTGGAAAAGGTCTCTTGGCACCTGAAAGTAGTTACCACCTCCTCCCATAAGCCCATTCACACAGTTTTAGGCACCTAGAAAATGAATTGGCTGCTCATCTGTGGTCAAAGCATCATAACATGGCTGCTTCCATTTAGACCACACAGTTCAATAGCAGTCATAGCAGTCCCCCCAGCTTTTGAGTGTCCTTGCAGCCAGTAGTAGTACTTTTAATTTACTACTTCTTCACAGACGTGTAGCCCCTTTAGTGCTCTCATATACCTTCACATTTATTTAGATTTATTTTTAGTACTTTCTCTGTTGCTGCCACCTAAATGTATTTATTTATTTATTTTATTTTATTTATTGGGAACCCGGAATTACAAATCTTTGAGCTAAGAGTTCATTTACAAAGGATCCTCATCAGCACTTAAGGAGATACATTTTTGTTGCAACAGGATAATTATAGCAGACAAATTGACACTGGAGTTGTACTACTAACACAGAGTTTACATAGGAAGGGGTAGCAAATACATTTATGGTTTACACAAGTCAAGACATGAATGAAGTAGCTGGCAGCATTGTCAATTTTCCAGTGGAGGTACGCAATGTGCAGCCATCTGAGAGATGTTAAGTGCAGAGAGACAAGTTGTTTGAGACAATAGTTTGCATCCCACCACCTGTGCCTTGGATCCAGGTCTGACATGGCTTATTATCAGCAGCATGGACTGTTTGGGTCCAGAGTTTATTGAGATTGTAAAGGGGTCATTAAGGGAGGGAGTTTTTCCTATGTCTCTGAAAGAGGCAGAGGTTAGACCCCTCCTTAAGAAACCATCTCTTGACCCTAATGTTCTTGAAAACTGCAGGCCCATCTCTAATCTTCCCTTTTTGGGGAAGCTTATTGAGACGGTGGTGGTTGACCATCTTGTGGAGTGCCTGGAGTCACTTTCCATCTATGAAGCTCTTCACTCTGGATTTCAGTCTTGTCACAGCACTGAGATGGATTTGGTCCAGGTAGCACATAATCTCTTCATTACGAGGGACCAAGAGCACTATGCTATTCTGGTGCTCTTGGACCTTTCATCAGTATTTGACACGGTTGATCATGAGGTGCTGTTGGACCATCTGCGGGACTATGGGAGCACTACTGGCACTGTATTGTGCTGGTTTTGCTAATTTCTAACTGGAAGATCGCAGTGTGTGGTCCTAGGGAATTTTTTCTCATGCTCCTTCACGCTGTCATGTGGTGTCCCACAGGGGTCTATCTTGTCACCTCTGTTCTCCATGTATATGCTACCACTAGGAGAGATCATTAGATGGTACAGTCTGGGTTTTCACTGTTATGCAGATGATACCCAGTTGTACCTGTCTTTGCTCCCGATGATCTGTCCACCTTGGATACACTGAGTCGTTGTTTAGCCGAGATCAGTGACTGGATGTCTGCTAACTGGCTGTGTCTCAGCCCTGGCAAAACAGAGCTTATGGTGACTGAGCCAGGTCGTTGGGGGCATTTTTGCTGCTGGAGGTTGCCTCCCTTATGGTGGATGAATTGCCCTCTGTTGGTGAAGCAGGGTGATGAAGGACTTTGGTGTTATTCTTGATGACCAGCTGAACCTTCAAAACAGGTTACGTCAGTCATCAGGGCCAGTTTTGTCCATCTCTGGAGTATCACCAGGATCCACCTTTTCTTGACTCCCTCTGACCTGGCTATGGTCATCCATGCCTTTGTCACTAGTCGACTCGATTACTGTAATGTCCTAAACCTGGGGTTATCTGGAGGTTTGATTTGTCACCTGCAGCTAATGCAGAATGCTGCAGCCAGGATGTTGACTGGCACCTCTATGAGGGGCCATGTCACTTCTCTGTCACGCTGTCTGCACTGGCTGCCTGTGAGTGCGTGATATCACCTTCAAGATTGGCTTGTTAACTTACAAGGCCCTACGTGGTTTGGGACCTGACTACCTTAAAGAGCTCATGATTCCGTACTCCCGGTCCACCTCCTACGCTCCACCGATGCTGATTTATTAGTTGTCCACCTTCCCATTTAAGGAGATCAGGAGATAGGGCCTCTGGGGTGGCTGCTACACTCCTTTGGAACTCCCTTTCTCCCTACATCAAGTCTGCTAGCTCAGTGGAGGCCTTTAAAGCCTCTCTCAAAACATATCTTTTTGAAAAAGCTTTTGATTTGATTTGAATTTTATGCTGGGATTGTTTTATTCTTGGTCATTTTATTTTCCTATTTTTATTGTTTTATGTGATGCGGTCTGAGCCCTTGGATAGGGTGCTATTTAAATAAAACGTGCCTTTCCTTGCCTTAAATGATGACTAGAGAGTGGCAGGGGTGGCTGCCCTAGAGAAAGCAGTAAACACAATGCCACAGCCAGACAGGCAAGCAACAGTCTGTCCCAGACCACCAGAAGACACAGATCAAACAGAAGCCAAAGACAAACCAAACAGAAAGGCCCCCCAAAAAGAGAGGAAAGCAGCAAATGGGGGGAGGGGCAGAGCCTCTGGCTGCACCAAAGAAATGGCGTTTTTGAGTGAGGCTGAAGGATGTTGGTTTATATAGCCCAGGAAGGGGTTGTGGCTAGTTGCCTTTCCATTGTACTATTATTCCTCAACTCATACTCCGTATATTGTAATAGCATTACCTTGGCACAACTGTATTGGTCATTAAACTTAATGTATTGCATCCTGTACTATACTCCCCTCTCCCCACCCTCCACCCCCCAGGATGTGGCTGTTACCAGCTCAGTATGTATTTTCTGGTAAACCTTTCAAAATAAATAAATACATGAATAAATTGATAAAATATTGCTATAGAATTAGACAGCAAATAATTTTCTGCACCTCAAGAAAACAAAGAGATAGTACACTCAAGATATTTGCACATGGGGGAGGGTGTCACAGTGCAGTGGTAGCCATTGCTGCTATTCATCTCATTCTCCCAAGAGTAAGTAAGATACTGAGGGCATATCCAAGCATTTAGCACTGTGCTAACAGAGTTAGAGCAGCGCCAACAGTGTTTTGCACTTGAAAAACCTTAAACATGCAAAAAGTGCCATATTAGTTGACACAGTTAGTGTGGCTCTAAACTGCTAAGAGCATTAGCACAAAAGCATGCCAGGCACATGTGCAAATCACATATTAGTACACTGCATACAGATGGTCAGCCATATTTAAAGATTTGTGGAAGTACTAACCAGCTGTTAGTCCTATGCTAGTTAATACCTCTGCAAAGCTAGTATAGTATTACAAAAGTGCAAAATGGTATGCTGCCCTCCATCAGTAGCACTGGTGCTGTAACATAAACTCCTGTGCCATGTAACTCTTTTCCCACCCAAACTCAATGCCCATCAGAAATATAAAATCCCTTGTAGCCAAGTAGGCACGCCTTGCTAGCCCCACCCCCATGTCCATGATTTAAAATCCCTCAGTGTCCAGTGGCCCCTCCCTAACCTGATACCTGTGTCAGTCTGTATGATATGCCTGGTGGTCAGGTGGTTACATCCCCTCTGGCAGCAGGCAAATCCCTACTCACATCTGCAGCAGGCAACTGACTGACTCCAAGAAGTACAGTCCCATAGAAGTCACTGTACCCATATTGTACTCAAATACAGTACAGTATCGATGATATTGTACTCAAGTACAAGATTAATAGAGTGACTTCTATGGGACTGTACTTGTGAGAGCCAATTGGCAGCTGGCCATGGAGGTGTGAGGAAGGGTTTTGCAGGGGAGGTGGGAATCACTGGGTCACTTGGCGTGTTTAATGCAGATATGCACAGGTATGGAGTTTTAACTGATGGCATAGGGATCAGGTTAGGGAAAGGGGTTCACTAAACTATCAGGGAGTTTTAAATGATGGGCACAGAGACTGGGTCAGGGAGGGGGTCTGCCGGACTACCAGGGATTTTATATTTCTGATAGGCATTGGGATGATTGGTTGAGGGGGTTCCATGGCACAGGGGTAGTAAGTTACTGGCAGTGGGGGCAGTGGTGTCCCTCTACACATTCCAAAGAGCAAAGGTTTGCTCCTCACTTTTTAATGTGGTCATAATGAGATGCAAATGACTTTATAGTACCTTTACTGTGCTATAAAGTCATTTGCATGGGGAACTTCAAGTATGGAAATTGCTCCATAGGAGTAATCACCTGAGATAGGAATTAACTGCTACGTTGCTCCTTGGATCCCTTGTGCTCTCAATTGGACACATACCTTATGTGGCCAGTAGGAGTTTGTAGTTTGTGAGGAGCAAACAGGTTTGTGCCTCAATTTGTGCTTTGCTTTTAGGCAGTGTATTTGAACATGCTTTTAATACCTGCAATGTGCTCCAAGCATGTTTAACAAAACCAGAATTAGCCCCAGGCACTCATTTTCTCCAGGAGTCCAGACTTTTAAAGGGGGAATTTACACGTTTGCAATCTGCTGCCCTAAGTGAAACCAACATGTTGGCATCCATATGATGATTTGCTGCTTATGGCTGGTTCTCTGATAATGCTAAAAGATACAGAGCACTTTCAGAGAGGAAATACAGGATAACACAATAGTATACTGATCTGACTTGAGTTGTTATGAGGATTTGTTGTTTTAGAATGTTTGTCTGATAACATCACAGAATGATAGGACTGTAAATTGAACCAAGTGCAGATCCTCCCACAGACAGCTGGGGACAAATTATGAGCTGTAATTGAGGGGTTTCAAAACAAATGGTGTAACATTACACTGCCACATAAAACAGTGGTACGAGACAGTGCTGCACATCACAGGGTCAGGATTCACCTGCAAGTGATGTACAATTTAAACTCTAGTTTAGCTTTGGCCACATTAGCAACCACCAACTCAGTATATCATGGCACTGCAACATGAACTTCACACATGACCAAATCTGCTCTGCTAATGTGGCACATGACTCACACACACATTTCTGGTCCCATGTGATCCAGTGGTCCCTCCCACCCTAATACCCTCATATGGGTTCTCCTTGGTGGTTTAGTGGATCTCCTCTTGCTCTTACAGTAGCCAAGATCCCAGATGGTCCAGTTGTTCCCACTCCATAAAGCTAGCATGCAGTTGTCCCTGGTGGCCCTCACTTTAACCCTAGCCAGCTCAGCAGCCACATGGTTGCCACGTGCACTTGCTCAACATACTGTGACTCCATTACCACCTATTGGTTTATTGGCTTATTCATTTATTTAGTTGTTTCAAAAGTTTAACCAGGAAATACATACTGTGCTGATAACAGTCAATTTCCAGATGCATCCTGGGGAGGAAAGGGGTGAGGGAGAAAATACAACAGGTAAAAGAATAACAGGACATTACCGAAAACATCATCAAGGACATGACCAATAAAGTGAATTGGCATAGGATCAAAGTACAATACATTTACAGATGTGCATAATCATAACCAATACAGTGTAAAATAAAAGCACAAGGTACTGTACACAAAATAGATAAAATTGCACTAGACAGGTGCAGTGAAATTACAATTGGATTGAAAGACTTACATATAACACTTATAATGTCTGTGTATGTGTAATAATACTTATAGTTGTCAGTAAAGTGCGGGGCATTGGACTGTAAGAGTTGTCCTGGATCAGATGTAGCCTGGATAAGGGTAATTTAATTGTGCTATCCAGTGGAGCATAAATGGTGTGTTTTTTGAACTATTTGTGCAATTCTGGAAAAAAAAGAGACCTGGTTGACTTGTGGAGTGGTTGAAGAGCTTGAGCAGTAAGGAAGCACATATTGTATGCTAGATTTGAAGGTATACATGGGACAGCCTCATAGTATACATTAACTTGAAATGTGCATCTTCCTCCAAACACTGAAACATAGAATTTGCTGGCAGATAAGAACCGCTTGGTCCACCCAATCTGCTCAGTATGTTTCCTGCCTATACTGTGGACCATACCTGATCTCCAGCTACTCTCCCATCCGCTTTCCTGTTAAAATTCCTTTGTGCCTCTCAGCATGCTTAAAGCTCCCCAATGTTTTTGCTCCCACCACCTACACTGGAAGACTTTTATAGACGACTACAATTCCTTCAGTGAAGAAGTACTTTGTCACATTGCTCCTAATTTCCCCACTTCCAGAGTCATTGCATGCCCTCTTATCCTGGTGAAACATAGAAACATAGACTTTGATGGCAGAAAATGATCGTCTGGCCAATCTAGTCTGACCATTTCCCTACCTACAGGATAAGTTGCAGATCCTAGTTAACCAATAGCCTATTTCTTCCTACCCCACAATAATTTTTTTATGCACATCTGTAAATTAATTGTACTTTGATCCTATGCTGTTGCTAGCCTTGCTTGTAGAGCAGAAAGCAGCTAACTAAAATAAGCTACATTTTCTTATTTATTTAACACTAATATCTCAGCAGTAGTCAGTGTCTGTTGAGATTAAGCAAACAGATACTTTATTAGAAGTAGAAGGGGTCTTATTTAGGGTTAAAAAAAAGAAAGAAAGAAAGAAAGTCAGTGTGTGTACTCTGCTGGGAAGGGTACTGTATCAGTTTACTTTGCTAAACCAGTAGGAGGAGAGAGAGCTTAATTGGGGGTGTGGCTTAGACACTATAAAAGCAGGTGACTCAAATTACAACTTCCTGTTGCTAGCCTTGCTTGTAGAGCAGAAAGCAGCTAACTAAAATAAGCTGCATTTTCTTATTTATTTAACACTTATATCTCAGCAGGAGTCAGTGTCTGTTGAGATTAAACAAACATATACTTTATTAGAAGTAGAAGGGGTCTTATTTAGGTTAAAAAAGAAAGAAAAGAAAGAAAGTCAGTGTGTGTTCTCTGCTGGGAAGGGTACTGTATCAGTTTACTTTGCTAAACCAGTAGGAGAAGAAAGAGCTTAATTGGGGGTGTGGCTTAGACACTATAAAAGCAGGTGACTCAAATTACAACTTCCTGTGGCTAGCCTATTTTCTTACTAATTGCCCTCCATCCCACCCTAAGCCAGTTCTACTTTTATAGCCACTGGATTTGACTGTCAACTGGAACTTCCTGTTTGGCAGTAGGAAGGAAAGGACCATAGAGAAACATTGGTTTTGTCAACCCTAAAGGAAAAAAGTAGCTCATTCTCCCCCCCAGCAGCTGGTGGTCTGACACTGAGCAAGGAAGAAGGAGGCTACTGAAGAATATAGGAAGTTGCTGTCGCAGAACAGGAAGGGAGAGAGTTGTAAGGAGAGGAGAGAGTAAGCATATAGAGAAACAGGGGAGGGGACACAAAATAAGACATGTTAGGAGTGGTGCAGTGCAATAGCTGTGGGGCGGCAGTGTTCCGGGAGACATTCTGGAGGCTGCGTATGCTGCCCTATTTTCAGGCACCTCTCTGGTCTGAGGGGGAGAGGTTGCCCATCTCCAGGCTGACCTGGCTAGGATTCAGTGAAACCTCTTCCCCACCCAGGATCACCAGGGCCAATGCCACTACCTCAGAGGTTGCCAAGAAAGAGGAGAGGCTGGACCGTGGGCTCAGGGAGGAGAGGGTGGTAGAACAGGTTGTATCCCTCCAGCAGTACCTCCCACACCCATTCGCCTTCTGGTGGATAGTGGATCCTCTACGGAGGTACCTGCAGTGGAGACCAAGGAGGATGCTGGGAACCTTCACAAAGGAGACCCACAGGAGGGTGGCATGAGACCCCACAGGGGAAGGAAACAACTCCTGGTGGGGGACTTAATCATTAAGGGAGTAGAAATGGGGGAGGAATGGGAGAGGGAGGTAAGGTGCCTGCCTGGCGCCATGGCTTGGAGGGACAGGAAGCGAATCCTCAGGATCGTGGGAGCAGCTGCATGAGGGAGGGAGCTGGATGTCATTGTCCACCTAGGGACAAATGACCTGGCTAGGAATGGGATCAGAGCAGTAAAGAGGAGTTCGTAGAGTTGGGGAGGGGCCTGAGACAAGTAGCGCATACAGTAACCTTCTCTGAGACGCTGCCTGTCTATGGTAAGGGTGATGCTAGGGTACTCCTCACCAGGGAATTCAATGAATGGTTGAAAAAACGGGTGTGGAGCTCAGGGTTTTGGCTTCATTGGGGACTGGGGAGCCACCTGGAGGGATGCAGACCTATACTGGTGCGATGGCCTGCATCTGTCCAGGGAGGGACAAGGATCCTAGGTGAGAGGTTTAAATGCTTCATTGGCAAGCATTTAAACTAGCCAAGGGGGGAGGCACTGAAAGGAGCAGGGAAATCCCAGCCTCCCCCACAAAACACGGTAATTAGTGAGGTAAACACCAAGGTAGAGAAGTCATTACGGGTAGGACAGAGGTAAATGTAAAAAGGCAAAGGCAGTAAGGACAGGAATGGGGCTAAAGGGTAAGGCCATCAAAAAGTGGAGGGTGATGAGTACCAATGCCCTTAGGTCTGTGTAACAAGCTCCTGAACTAGTGGCCTTGATGGAAGAGGTTGCCAGGATATTGTAGCAGTCACAGAAACATGGTACACAGAGAACCATGACTGGGATGTCAACATACCAGGAACCACAATCTACAGGAGGGACAGGAAGGATAAAAGAACAGGAAGAGTAGCTTCTATGTAAAGGAAGGGATCAAAGCAACAGAACTAAAGAGTAAACAGGGAGCAGATGAGACACTCTGGGTCACCCTGGAGACCGGAAATGGCACCACAATCCGCATGGGGTTAGTAGACAGACCCTCTTCTGGGGAGGAATGGATAAGGAAATGATAGAAGGCTTCATTAGAATGGCAGAAAAGGAGAGATATTGTTGATGGGGACCTGAATATGCCAGATGTTAACTGGAGCACCTTTGCTGCGGGCACATGCAAGGACAGAGTCATTCTTGATGCCCTACAGGGGCATGCCTCAGACAGCTAGTATTGGAACCCACTCAGGAGGAAGCAATCTTAGACCTGGTACTCTCAAATGGGGATGGAGAAAGAATCTCAGATTTAGAAGTGGTTGCCATCTGGGAACAAGCGACCACCAAACAGTGTGGTTCACGATAAACACAGCCATACAATCAAGCCATACAAAGCAAGAGTACTGGCCTTTAGGAAGGCTGACTTTGGGAAAATGAGAGGGTGCCTCAGAAAAGCACTCAGCAAACAGGCAAGAAGGAGGGTGGAGGAACAATGGGGAGTAATCAAAACAGCCATCACAGAGGCAACAAGCATTTATGTAAAGCAAATCAACAAAACACAACGAAGGAAAAAAATGCTATGGTTCTCAAAAGAGGTGGCGGGGAAGGTTAAGGAAAAAAGGATAGAATTCAGGAAATATAAGGAAACACAGAAAGAGCAAGACAGAGAACTTTATCAGTTAAAGCAGAAAGAGGCTTGGAAGGCAGTCAGAATAGCAAAAGCCCAAACCGAGGAAAGGATAGCCAACTCTGCTAAGAAGGGGGATAAGACCTTTTATAGGTACATTAGGGAGCGAAGAAAGACCAAAGGAGGGATACTGAGGCTTAATAAAGGGGAGAGAATGTGGGTTGAGGGTGACAATGAAAATGCAGGGATACTGAACGAATATTTCTGCTCAGTATTCACAAAGGAAGAGGAGGGGGAGGTACGTAAACCAAACAAGAGAAACACTCTGAAACCGGGGGTTGATACCAGTCCATTTACAGAAGAACGGTTCTGAAAGAACTAATAAAATTGAAGGTGGACAAAGAATGGGGCCTAATGGGATTCACCCAAGAATTCTAAAAGAACTAAGGGTAGAACTAATGACACTGACTACTCTCTTTAACAAATCATGGGAGGATGGGGTGGTACCTGAGGACTGGAGGAAGGCAGATGTGATTCCTCTTCACAAAAGTGGGAGCAAGACAGAGGCAGGAAACTACAGACCAGTTAGTTTGACCTCAGTGGTAGGGAAAATTATGGAATCACTTCTGAAGGAAAGAATTGTTGAGTACCTAGAGGCCAGTGAGGCACAGGACCCAAGGCAGCATGGATTCACGTTATGGAAGGTCGTGTCAGATGAATCTAATAGATTTCTTTGACTGGGGACCAAAGTAGTAGACCAGGGAGGGGCTGTGGACATGGCTTTACCTAGATTTTAGCAAGACATTTGATACAGTCCACACAAAGATTAATACACAAGTTAGCCAGCCTTGGAGTGGGTCCCAAGGTGGTAGCCTGGATAAAAATTGACTAGACAACAGGATGCAAAGGGTAGTAGTAAATGGGGTCCACAGTGAAGAAAGGAGGGTTACTAGCGGGGTACCGCAGGGTTCAGTACTGGGACCAGTCTTTTTTAATGTCTTTATAAGTGACATTGCAGAGGAACTGGAAGGAAAAGTATGTCTCTTTGCAGATGACACAAAGATCTGCAGCAGGGTTGATACACCAGATGGAGTGGAAAGGATGAGAAGGGACTTAGCAGGTTGTAGGAATGGTCAAATGTATGGCAGCTCAGATTCAATGCAAAGAAGTGCATAGTAATACACCTGGGAAACAAAAACCCAGGGGAAGAGTACACAAAGGGGGGTGAGATACTGATAACAGTAAAAATGGAAAGGGACCTGGGGGTAATTATATCAGATGACCTAAAGGTGGGCAAGCAATGTGAGAAGGCAGTAAGGAAGGCTGAGGGGATACTGGGATGCATAGAGAGAGGCATCAATAGTAGAGAACAGGAAGTTGTTATCCCTCTGTACAGACAGTTGGTGAGACCCCATCTGGAGTACTGTGTGCAGTTCTGGAGACCCTATCTCCTAAAGACATAGACAGAGTGGAGGCTGTCCAGAGGAGGGCAACAAAATGGTGCAGGGTCTGCACCAGAAGACATCTGAAAAGAAAGACTAAAGGAGTTTAATATGTATTTCCAGGAAAGAAGGAGAGAGGGAACATGATAGAAACTTTCAAGTACCTCAAGGGAATCAACAAAGTCCAAGATGGTGGCATCTTTCAGAAAAAGAGATGTGCAAGAACAAGGGGGCACAATTTAAAGATAGAGGGGGGACAGCTCAGAGGTAATGTGAGGAAGTATTTTTTCACAGAGAGGGTTGTGGATGCATGAAACAGCCTCCCTGAGGAGGTCGTGGAGTCAAGAACAGTAGGGGAATTCAAGAATGCATGGGACAGACATAAGGCAGTCCTAGTGGGGGGTAGGAGGAAGTAAGCTGTTGGTTAACTAGGATCTGCAGCTTATCTGTTAGGTAGGAAAATGGGCAGACTAGGTGGGCCAAGCAATCCTTATCTGCTGTCAAATTTATGTTTCTATGTTTATGTCTGTCCCATGCATTCTTGAATTCTCCCACAGTTTTAGACCCCACAACCTCCTCAGGAAGTCTGTTACATGTGTCCACCACCCTCTCTGTGAAAAAATACTTCCTCACATTGCCCCTGAGCTGTCCCCCCATCTTCAAATTGTGTCCCCTTGTTCTTGTACATCTTTTTTTTCTGAAAGATGCTACCCTCTTGGACTTTGTTGATTCCACTGAGGTACTTAAATGTTTCTATCATGTCCCCCCTCTCCCTCCTTTCTGTAAGGGTATACATATTAAGCTCCTTTAGTCTCTCCTCATATGGCTTCTTTTGCAGACCCTGCACCATTTTAATTGCCCTCCTCTGGACTGCCTCCAACCTGTCTATGTCCTTGCGGAGATGGGGTCTCCAGAACTGGATGCAGTACTCCAGATGGGGTCTCAACAACTGTCTGTATAGAGGGATAATAACTTCCTGTTTTCTGCTGGCGATGCCTGTCCATGTACATCCCAGTATCCCCCAGCACTCCCTACTGCCTTCTTACATTGCTTGCTAACCTTAAGGTCATCTGATATGATTACCCCCAGGTCCCTTTCCATTTTTGTTGTTGTTACTACCCCCCCTTTGTGTAATCTTCCCCTGGGTTTTGGTTTCCCAGATGCATTATTTTGAACTTCTTTACATTTAATCCAAGCTGCCATACTTCTGACCATTCCTCCAACCTTGCCAAGTCCCTTCTCATCCTTTCCATGCCTCCTTGTGTATCAACCCTGTTGCAGATCTTTGTATCATCTGCAAAGAGGCATACTTTTCCTTCTAGTCCCTCTGCAATGTCACTGATAAAGACATTAAAAATGACTGGACCCAGTACTGAACCCTGCGGTACCCCACTAGTAACCCCTCTTTCTTCAGAGTGGACTCCATTTACAATTACCTTCTGCGTCCTGTTGTCTAGCCAATGTTTTACCCAGGCTACCACCGTGGGACCCACTTCCAGGCTGGTTAATTTGATTATTAATATTTTGTGTGGGACTGTGTCAAATGCCTTGCTAAAGTCTAGGTAGGCTGTGTCCACAGCCCCTCCCTGGTCTATTACTTTGGTCACCCAGTCAAAGAAATCAATTAGATTCGTCTGACATGACCTTCCCATTGTGAACCCATGCTGCCTTGGGTCCTGTGCCCCACTTTTCTCTAGGTACTCAACAATTCTTTCCTTCAGAAGTGATTCCATCACTTTCCCTACACAGAGGTCAAACTGACAGGTCTGCAGTTTCTGCCTCTGTCTTGCTCCCACTTTTGTGAAGGGAATCACATCTGCCTTCGTCCAGTCCTCAGGTACCACACCATCCTCTCATGATTTGTTAAAGAGGGTAGTCATGTGTGTCACTAGTTCTCCCCTTAATTATTTTAGAATTCTGGGGTGAATTCCATCAGGCCCCATTGCTTTGTCCACCTTCAGTTTTAGGAGTTCTTTCAGAACCCTTTCTTCTGTGAAAAGACTGGGATCGACCCCCCTATCCGGAGTGCTTCTGTTAATTGGATTAGGCACCTCCCCCTCCTCCTCCTCTTTTGTGAATACTGAGCAGAAGTATGCGTTCAGTATCTCTGCCTTTTCACTGTCCCTGTCTACCCACCCACCATCCTTTCTATTCAGCCTCACTATCCCTCCCTTTGTCTTTCTACGCTCCCTGATGTACCTATAAAAGGTTGTACCCCCCTTCTTAACAGAGTTGGCTATCTTTTTCTCAGTTTGGGCCTTTGCTATTCTGACTTCCCTCCCTGCTTCCTTCTGCCTTAACTGGTACAGCACTCTGTCCTGTTCCTTCTATATTTCCTTATACTTCATAAATGCTATCTTTTCTCCCTAACCTTCCCACCACCTCTTTTGAGAACCATAGTGGCTCTTTCTTTCATTTTGATTTGTTTATTTGCTTAACACAAAGGCTTTGCCTCTGTGATGGCAGTTTTGATGTTTCCCATTGTTGCTCCAATTCTTCTAGTCTGTTTGTGCTTTCCTAAGGCACTCTCCCATCTTGCCAAAGTCAGCCTTCCTGAAGTCCAGATCCTCACTTTTCTATGGCTTGACTTTGTAGCTGAGTTTATCGTGAACCACACTGTTTGGTTGCCACTTGTTCCCTGATGGCTATCCACTTCTAAATCTGAGATCCTCTCGCTGTTCCCATTTAAGAGTATGAGGTCTAAGATTGCTCCTCATGAGTGGGTTCCAAAACTAGCTGTCTGAGGCATGCCACCTGTAGGATATCGAGAATGGCCTGTCTTGGATGTGGCTGCAGCAAAGGTGCTCCAGTTAACATCTAACATATTCAGGTCTCCCATCAACAGTATCTCCCCTTTCTCTGCCATCCTAAGGATGTCGTCTATCATATCCTTGTCCATTCTCTCTCCCTGACATGGGGGTCTGTATACAACCCCTGTGCAGATTGTGGTGCCATTTCCAGTCTCTAAGGTGACCCACAGTGCCTCCTCTCCTCCCTGTTTACTTTTTTGTTCTGTTGCTTTTATCCCTTCCCTTACATAGAGAGCTACTCCTCCCCCTCTTCTACCCTCCCTGTCTCTCCTATAGGTTGTGTACCCTGGTATGTTAACATCCCAGTCATGGTTTTCTGTGTACCATGTTTCTGTGACTGCTACAATATCCAGGCATTCCTCTTCCATCAAGGACACAAGGTCAGGGAGCTTGTTGCCCACACTATGGGCATTGGTACTCATTACCTTCCATTTTCTTATGGCCTTACCCTTTTTTGCCCCATCCCTGTCCTTATTGGCTTTGTTATTTTCTCCATTTACCCCTGCCCTTTACCCTATTGACATCTCTATCTTGGTGTTTACCTCACTTACTACCCTGATTTTTGGGGGGGGGGTAGGATTTTCCTGCTCCTTTCCAGTGTATCTCCCCTTGGCTAGTTTAAATGCTTGCCAATGAAGCATTTAAACCTATCACCTAGGATCCTGATTCCCCTCTGAGACAGATGAAGACCATCACCCCAGTATGGTACACTTTCTTATCTGAAAAATACTCCCCTTGTGCCCCTTGTTCACCCCCGAATGGTACTTAGCATCAGTATCATGTCCCTCTTCTCCCTCTTCTCTGCCAGGGTGTACATAATGATACCCCTCAGGCTCTCCTCATAGGGCAAACCCTGCACCATTTTAGTTGCCCTGTTCTGGACAGCCTCTACCATGTCTATGTCCTTCCTGAGATGTGGTCTACAGCACTGGACATAGTACTTCATGTGGGGTCTCATAAATGATCAATACAGTTGTAATACCATCTCTCTCCTTCTGCTCCCTGTGCAACCTAGCATCCCACTGGCCCTACCTGCTGCCTTGCTGCAGTGCCCTGCCACCTTGATGTTATCAGATATGATAACCTCAAGGTCCCTTTCCTGCTTTGTTGCGACCGTCAAAACAGCTAGCATTGAAACACTGCCAATTTGTTCTGTCATGATGAGGACTTGCTGTGCAGTATATGAGCTTTGCCCAATAATTATAAATGTTAATATGGCCTCTATGCAGTGTTTTATATGGCATAAGAGACACCGAGTGTTAGATTTGGGCAAGAGACCACAAAACCAAGTCGAGTGGCTCTGGCTACCCAAACCACAAGAGAGGAGTCTCTTTTACACCAAAAGAGGCATTCTGCAGGGTGCCTTTTAACTTATAATAACTCACTCAAGTTAGCTAGAGGAATACATAATGTTTTAAGTCACCAGTTTTTGATACTTTGAATTTGAATGTAACCATCCTCCCTTACGTTTTCAAGTGGACCTCTCTTTCCTAACGTTTTAGCACAAGAGGCCACTGTACGCAGCATGGAGGTACAATGGCTCTATGTGCTGAAAGCACGTGTGGTATGTAATTTATCATGTAAGTTAATAGGGCCTCCAATGGATGTCTCTTATGGTATAAGAAACTCTGAGCCTGAGGTTTCCATGAGAAGATAGTAAAGCGAAGCTGAGCAGTTCTGTCTGCCCAGACCTTAGGAGACGAATCTCTCATACCATAAGAGACATCCCTTGGAGGTCCTATGTGCTTATTATAAATCACTTGAGTTTTATTTGAAAAATGTATAATAAGTTTAGTCTTTTATTTTATTATATTGTTTTCCCCCAAGACACTGAAGTGGAGTGCTCCCTCCTAGTACTCCCACATGACAGCACACTGTACATGGTTAAGGGGTACAATAGCCCTGGGATCCCCTACAGGTTTGTTGAATGTTCCGACAGTGAAACCGGCAGGTCGATCACATTTTGCAGTCAGCAGCTGGTTTCCACTGGCACTATGTGTTTTCTTCAGGGGGACTTTGCCCCCCACATCCCCCACTTAGGATTATCAACTCCAAGTTGGAGCTGATTTGGGGAGGAGTTCCGAATCCCTGACAGACAGTGCCAGGTTCTAATAGGTTCCCTACAGTGACGTGGTGCTGTAGTCACTGTAGGGGACCTCGCTGTCGAAAAGTCGCTGTCGGGTAGGATTACCATATCCCTGCATGCTGATTGGCTGAAATCAGGTTAGTGATTTATAATATAAATTAATGGAGTTTTCAAGGCATGTCTGTAATGGTATAAGACACTCTGAGCATGAGATTTGGGTGAGAGGACTGCAAAGCAAAGCTGATAGTTTCTGTCTGCCCAAACCTCATGAGAGGAGTCTGTTATACCAAAAGAGACACCCCTCAAAGGTCCTATTAATGTATTATAAATCACTTAAGTTTAGCTTGAGTGATTTGTAATAAGTTTATGGCCTGTTTTTAAAATTTCATTGTGTCATCCTTCCCCCTGGCGCTGAAGTGAAGTGCTCCCTCTGCGTATGCCATCAGCAGCAAAACCATTACAGCGACGGCAATGTGGGGGCTGCAACCCATGTGACAGTCATTCCGACAATCAAGATTTCACAGAGCCTGCTGTCGTTGCCGCCACAGGGATGTTGCACTCCTCCCCCTTGCACCTCTGACCTGGAGGTGATTATATTTTTTTCCAGGGTGTGCAGGGGCAAAGCCCTCCTCAAGACAGGCAAGATGTGCCCCGTTGCTTTGGGCATGATGGTGGTCAGGTGGCACAGTTGCCGTGCGGGCATGGTTGCAGTCAACATTTTCATGTCGCTGTACTATCATTCACCCATATGGGTGTCGAACCGACATGGTAAAACCCTCCCTCCAAATTCTCCCACACAAGGGTACACTGTACACAGGATACGAGGTACAGTGGCTCGGCATGGTGATTGGCTGAAATCCCATCAGGAGATTATAATATAAATAAATGGAGCACTTGCCATAGTAAAGACATGAGGCTCGATTCTCAAAGGCATTGAATACGCAAGCTCTCAGGTCGCGCCGAACACATGGCACAAGGGCTTGCTGCATTCTCTAGCTAGCAATCAGGATTCTCAATCCTGTGTGCTACATGTTCTAAGTTAGACCAGCATATTGTGTTGTCTAATTGCAGCAGTCTTTTTTATAGGTGTGCTAAATATTTGGCACAAGCCATCATAAAAAGGTGAAGTGTTGCAATTGAGCATGACCTATGAGAATTAGACACATGGTGCGGCATTGTATTTGAGGCAGTGCAGGGTTTGACTCAGGGCTTGGGAAAGCTCTGTGTCAGCCTTTGAGAATCGAGCCCCTGAAATACACAAACAAAGGGACGCTCACAACACCAGCAGCAAGTGCACAATACATACAAAACAAAATAAAGTAACACCTGTACTCAAATACAAATTCAGCGTGAATGATTGCATGGAAACAAATGCTTCATTTGCTATAAGTACTTGGCAGTGCTCTTACAAAACCCGTGTTTCTTGCTATACTCAGTGTTTTGTCAAGGGAAACAAAGCGCTAAGTATAGTGCAGAACGCTGGGGATTTGTGGGTGTACTGCAATATAGTTTTCTGCTTGAAAGTAAATCATTGTTTCCATGGAATTCATCTGTTGTGGATGTGTGTCTGAGTGTGCACGCCATATGTTTTTATTTTTTATAAGGGTGTCAAATACAGGATGACCCAGTGATATACAATATTTAATTTACATATGCACCCTCTCTCCCTCACCGAAGTCTCTCTTGCAAGGTAAGGGTTCACTTTAGGGTCTGTATCTTCTAGCTTGGAAAGCTCCACCTGAAATACCTTTATGGCAGAAAGCCATTGACATCTATGCTGTCTCCAGCCATGCCTGCCCAGTTGCAGACTTTGTGTATTTGACTGAGAGGGAAAATGTCTTAAAATGTTGTTTTTCAGTTTGTCGGCTGATTTAAGATCAACAGTCAGCAGCATCAGGAGCTGTCATCAAGCGTTTAGCCTCCTGACAATGCACTGTGGGATGTACCTCTCCAGATTGTCAGACTGATGAAACAAAAGTTTACATTTATATCAGAGATGTGCATTTGGTGGCAAACCTTTTGCTTCGATGTGCAGGTGCTGTAAGGAGCTGCAGGCAGTTGTTAATCATTAGACAGTTTTTTTGGGGAGGGCAAGAAGTACAATATAAAGGATAATTTGAGGGCCACTGTTATAGCACACTAAGGAAGCTAAACAAGCATGGTTTGTTGAAGCAGTTGGCCCAGCATTGAGCTGATTTTCAGTATCTGGCTCACTAATGTGGGTGATTCTGGCTAGAGACCTCCGCCTGTGTGACACAAATGTCTAGTCTGTAGCTGTCACGTACTTTCAAATATGAATAATATATCTGTTCCTGGCTCTGTATTTTTAAGGATCAATCCAACAAGGATTATTTTATTACAGTCTGGCTGAGCAGTATCTTCATAACAGTATGACATCTTCATAACCGTAAGGCATTTTGACAGTTTAAACCAAGATTAGTAACAATTGTATTTATTGAAATGCACTGACCAGGTAGGCCCACTGAGACAAATGCCCCTTTTTCAGGGGAAACCCAGACTTAATTACAAACAGTAAAAAGAAAATCCGTACAGGATCAAAGGCCCAGTAAACACATAAGGGATTACAATATTGTGCAAATGTGGACAGCATTATTGTACAGATCATAATACAAAAACAACCCCAGGGTTAATTACACTTTGAATTACATTGCACAACATGTACACAAGGGCAAGGATCTGGATTACAGCATAAGAGTTTACACAGCTGGCCGCCTTAACACCCACCAATCTAATACACATGTACCATGTAGAGTTATGTAGGCAGGTATAAGGAGCCACAGGCAGAATCATCGTTTACATTTACTAAGACTGCCAACAATCAAATGAGCCTTGAGGGTATTGTTGAATGCAACTGTGGATGAACAATTTAGCACATCTATCAGTAGGCTATTCCAGATGGATGGTGACGAAATTGCAAAAGACCTGTCATCTGCACATACTGTATCCTGGCCTTTGGGACCTCCAGCAGTGGGCAGGTTGAAAAACTTAATACCCTTTTCTGGGTTTTGTCCTTGAAGATATTGTGAAGGCTGGGAGGTTCAGCAATTTTGGATAGCTTGAATACTAGGCAGAGGACTGGATAGGCTAACCTTGCCTCGGGGGAGGGCCACTTTAGAGCTGAGAGTACATCACACTGATGGTCTCTCCTGCTGCAAGACGGGCTTTGGTCCTTTGAAGTACACAAAGTTTTCTCCCAGCAAGCAGCATGTGGTGTCACTAACCACACCGTTGGTCATTGGTTTAGACTGCTGCTCCCCTCACATTGTGAACTGGCGATGGGCTTGGCAGTGAGTTATCCTCCTCAAATCCCTTTCACAATTGTCAGAAATGCCTTGGTGTGCAGGTACATCAAATGTGAAAAGTATGATATGAAGAACCCCAAATGTAGCAGTAGGTAAACTGAGGAATCCTTCAGCTACAGTGGCTTCAGCTCTGAACATCATATGGTGTACTCCTGCTTGTGGGGACCATGAGTGGTACTGTATATATTGGGACCAATGGAACAGAATAGGAATATAGTATATGGTTAACCTTTATTCTACACAGATTTCAGCAAGTGCTGTAAACTTGTTGTAGTACAGTCAGAGGTCAAATATGTTGTTGTACTTTCGACATCAGTACTACAACAACATTTCTGTCAATCAAACAGCTATGCGCTGTCACGTCAATGCTCTGCCAAGAAAAATTTGAAAAAAATAGCGGCAGTGCTTAGCGAGAAGCTCACCAACACACCTGAAGAAAAGAGCCTCACACATCTCCATCTCCCAACAGATATATATTCTTCGTGTATTTTATTTTTTTAAAATACACTACTGAAACCCGAAAAAGTCAAAATGTATTCTAGAGCGAGTGGGAGCACTGAGAAGCGCGACTGAGTGTCGGGCAGAAGCAGACAGGAACGGGAGCAGCATCAGCTAAAACAGAGAAAATCGAGCAGGCTGGCAGATGAGTGAGCTGGTAAGGAAAGACAAACAGACAGCCCCTTGCTTCCTGTAGTCCATTTGGAACCATATACTATATAAGATAGTATTTGGACAACCATACACAGACAAGGCTGTGTTTCCATCAAGGTCCCTGTGATGTCATCTCAACCTCTGGATGGAAACACAGCCTTGTTGTATATGGTTGTCCATACACTATTCTATATGTTGTCTGCCAGTATATCAGTGGGTACACCTTTCCCAACCTCACATCTGATACAATGTAGCCATTAACATATTGTGTTGCATAAACACCTTGGCCTCAGTGTTTACTTGTATAGAATATCGTTTTTCCCTTACACACCTGTTACAACTGTAAAAGTACCAGTTAACCTAAAAATAAGAAACATAATTATGTAAGGAGTCAGTATGTGCTCACACATGATACATAAAATGTGTGAAACAGAAAAAAATTGTCTTTGTCCAAACAAGTTAGGGTATGTTGGTGCTCCATTTCTACATAGGGGTCAGTGTCATTTACATTGCTAGCCCAGCTCAGTAAAATGGCAAATGCTACCATATGGAAATTTTGAAGATTTCTGTAATTTTTGTAGAATTCTGTCTGCAGTATGTGGAATCAGTGTCAGTGGCTCAGTAGGTAGCACACTTACCTCTGGGAAAGAAGATCTGAAGCTCAAGGGTTCTAGTCCCACACCAGGTACTTGGGGTATTAGTAAGTCAGTAACATTTTATTCATAAAGCACCCCACTCAGAGGCTCTGGGTGCTGTACAGGCAGGCAAGAGTTTGAAATAAATAGCATTCATCAAATAGAACGTTATATATTAGACAACGACAAAGAACAACAGTGATTCCTAACTAAAATCCTTATTTAAAATAAACGATACAGGAATCTACTATTTCTAAGACTCATAACAGCTCACAATTGACTCTCTGAAAAGATATGCATTCAGACCTTGCTTAAACATCTCCACTGATAAGGCCTACCTCAAGAATCTTGGAAGCGAGTTCCACAGGGCTGGGCCCATCACCTCGAATGATCGATCTCCTGAGATCTTCAATCTTGCCCTGAGAACCACCAGAAGGCCTTCAGTGAAGGAGCTGAATGAGTGCACAGGGCAGACAGGAGTCAATAGGTCACTTAGGTATCCAGGGCCCATTCCGTTTTGGGCCTTATGCACATAACTGACACTGTAGTGTATCACAAGGGGTGGGGGTGCTGCACTCCTGAGGTGTCATCATTTGGATGAGATGCTAAAATGAGGTCCCTCCTGCCCATTAGCGGTGTGCACATGCCTTGTTTTGAATATTTGCTAAGCATTCGTATTTGTGGGTCCCAATTATTTGTTATTCAGCAACTGAAACTGGCTGAGATTACAAGAGCTCCTCTCTAATACCCAAATTTGAGAAGGTAATTTATGTTACACTTTGAGTAATAATTTTCAGTGTTTCTCTGCAGAACTGCTATGAAAGTGTGTTTTGTTTTTTGTACTTCCCTAAAAGTGAAAAAAAAACTCTCCACTAGGCTAGGCCAGTTTCTGTTCTGAAAGCAAAAACCAGTCACAGCCCTGGTGCAAATCCTCATTATTTTGGCATAATGATAAAGAAGATCTTATTACGTGTAATAGAAACGAGAGGCCACTCACTCAGCCAGCAGTTGCAATCAGCTCACATTCAAAAAAGACAGAACATTTCCAATATCAGGTTGTTACATTCTAACCCAGGACATTAATGCATTGGTTACAGTGGAAAGAGTGATCTGGGTCACAGTGGCAGGAGTGGCAAGCAGGGTCGCTGTTGCAGCAGAAGTTAGTATGCCAGTAGTTGCAGTGGATGGGTGGTGGATCAGAGCGGTGGTGGTTATTAAGGTGGATGTCCTCATACTGGTGCTATTGGTGGCAGTGGAAAGGGATGAAGTGAACACATTCACAGTGGCAGTAATAGTAATATTGGCAGTTAATGACAATGTCCTCCTAGCAGCACTACTAGTACTTTGAATGATACTTTTGCTTTTTACTCGGTGTCAACCAGCACCATACAAGTGCTGGTGGAGGCTGCAGGCTTTTCTGAGGTAAACCATAATCTTGTATGACCAAGAACATCACTCTGCAGTATTCTCACCCTCTCCTGCTGCTTGCTGCCCTGCACCTGCTGCAGCTTTGCTGAGGCTGCTGGACCAACTTCATTTTGGGGTACTACGTCCTCTGTCTGCCATGGTTGCATTCCTCACAGGAAGATGTATTACATTTAAATTATATTATTATAAAACAAAGTCACACAAGCCACTGCAGCAATACTGAGCTGACAAGTCTCACTAATAGTCAAGCTTGACTAAATTCTCAGATTTTGTTTTAAATTTCTTCTTAGGCACACAGTCTCAAACTTAGAAAAATGCATTGTCTGCCAGCTGTGCACACACACAGAACAGAAAGGCTGCTAATTGATGCAGTCGGAATCAGCTGACTAGTCCCACCCTACCAGCTACTGTGCAGTTACACTTGCTTAAGTGGCCATGGAGGAACCCAAGCTTAAGTTCCTCACAGGAGATGTGTGATACTAAATTTGAATTATATTTATTTTGAAATCAAATCATTCAGGTCACTGCTGCAATTCTGAATTAACAAATGTCACTCACTAATAGTCAATCCTGATTAAATACTCAGAAAAAAATATTGTTTAAAATGTTCCTTTATCATGAATCCAAACAATAGAAAACATGTCTGTAACAGCTAACTGCACCTAATTTAGACTGCTTGATTTTTCCTTTGTCTCAGACAACAAATAAGTTACAAAAACCTTACATTTCTAATCAAACTAAACTGCTACAAAACCTTCTTTACTTTCTTAAGCTGTCAGTCTTTAAAACACATTACACTACAGCATTGAATCTCATTTGTTTTTAGTACAGTACACACACACACACACACACACACACAGCGTGTGTGTGGGGGGGGGGGCACATGTTGGGTCCTCTCAGCAAACAGTAAACAGCTTTCAATTTTCCTCCCTTAGAAACCTTTCAATTTTCCCTTTCTTAGAAGCCTAAATGTCACCCTACAGTGTAAAATATTGACCCTCTCTAGCTTGGGATTTAGAGAGGGAATGAAAAATGTTAAGATTTCTGATTCTTGTCTAGTTTTAACAACTGGATGGTAGAAGGTTCTTTCTCTGCAGCAGCTTGAGTCATCTGTCACTCCTGCCTAAAGCTTCTGCAAGTGCTGGGTCACATGGCCTACCTTCAGTGAGCTTCCAAAGTGGCCTCTGATTGGACAGGAAGACTTGGGAGATCTTAATCTCCCACAAAATAGCAAAATGCTGAATGGCCCCAAATAGCGCCCATTATTCATTTTCTTCCCAAGTAATGAATAGCTTATTTTTGGGTGTATTTGGGAAATACTATTCATTACTTGCACACCACTACTGCCCATCTCAGGTCACTGCCCAAGTGGAAGTAAAAGATCCCATGGCACTTATCGAAGAAGAGCAGGGGAGTTTCACTGATGTCATAACCAACGTTCCCCCTGTCATTAAAACAGGTTCATGCAACACACTCCCCTAGACACACTTGGAGTCTAGCTATAATAGCTTAGTGTGTTTTCCTGGTCACAAATTGCAAATAAATGAAATCTGCAGAATTGTGACTGTTTTGCATATAATGGTAAAATTCTACAGTTTACATTGATACCTACTGAATTCTATATGTGAGAAAAAACTGCAGAAAATAAACTGTTTACATTAACTTTAGTAAAAATTTCTCAGTTTATAATGTTGTATAGCACAAAAAAATGTTAAATTCCACAAAAACATTCGAAAGTGGAATGGCAATTCTGCGGGAATTACACTTCCTTACAGTCTTTTCCTTACCTAAATTGGGGCCATTTAAAGGCACTCTTCATCAGCATCTTACAGCTGGCAGTTCCTGTGACTGTTTCAACTGACATGGCACGACCTCAGCAGTATTGCAACATCCTTGTGTACCTACTCTCTCCCCTTTCTGTAATGACCACTTTCACCCTAACTGCTCTGCCCCATTTCCTTCCTCCTTCTTGATCCTTCTTTTACTCACCCTCTTGCCCTCCACCTTTTTCCAGTGTTTATCTTCACTTACCTGAACTCTTGTTCTACCAAATCTACTTATACCTATTTGACAAAGCACCTTGGACCATCTCCTTTATTAGATTATTTTGATTTCCTATCAATTCATAGTTTTAATTTTAGTTGCAAGGTTAATGTCATTTTAAATACTTGTCAAAATGTTATGTAATACTATCCCTTGTACCTCTGTCACCCTTCCCACTGGCATGGAACCTTTGTAAAAGAGCTGCTATCTGCTTAAAGGTTTTGTAATCTGTGAATGAATAAATAAATTAAAATAAATAAACACTCTCAGAATTTATCATCTGGCTCAGCCATAGCCCAAGTCCACAGTAGCCAGACTGGTCCCTGTATAGAACTATACCTCCCCTGCTGGTAGGCAGGTGCCAATCCCACTGTGCTGCCTTTGTTTTTAAAATGCAGTTCAGCACCCAGGACTGTTGTATCTCTCCTCCCTGCTCTCACCTGTTCTCCACTACTTTTCTCCCACACCAGGATTGGGTTCATACCTTAAAAACAACAAAAGCTGGCACCTGAGTACAGTACTGGGGAGGGGGTGCTGTACTGTTGTGGTGTGCCATCCTTCAGATAAGGTGTTAAACTGATGTCCCTTCTACTCATCTGTGGTGCTGTCTTGGTGGGTGTCCAGGTGGAACTAAAAGAACTCTGGGCACTTTTCACAAGAGTAGGGAATTTTCCTGAAGTGTCCTGGTCAACATTCCCCTTCACATAAACCTGCTTGTGCAATTGTCCAAGGCTATGTGTGTGGGTATTGATATGCAAAATAGATTCCGCTACATATTCAGTCATGGAAGGGGAGATGATTACTGATAACCAGGGTCCTGTTTATGTATTTTAAATTGCAGGTGTGTAGAGGGGATTAAGGGAAGTGGGTTGGGGAACTACTAGGCCCAGCAAAGTCAACCCCAGTGGACAGCTGAAACAGACTCCCAGGGGAAGAGGTGGAGACAGGAACTCCAGGGGAGGTAGTGAAGGCAGGAACTGTGGGAGGTTTCAAGAGAGCATGGGACAGACACAAGGGACTGTTAGTTCCAGGAAGGGGTGGAAGGAAGGGGAGTCCTAGCAGCTTGCTAGGCAAACTGGGCAGACTGGGTGGGCCTGGCAGTCCTTTTCTGCCAACGCGTTCAATGTTCATGTTCCATAAAACAGAGATATACAATTTGTCAGCAGAAACAGGGTCCTGTGGCCCATCATGTCAGCCCAGCCCTACCTATCAAATGCTGATCGGGAGGATCCTAGTGGTCATTCACTCCTCCTTCTCCATCCCCTCCTTTTTGCAATACTTTACCAGCTCCATATGTCTGTCCCATACATGACTGAACATCACCATTGACTTTAAATAGGTTTCCTCCCTTGGCAGCGTATTCATCCCCTCCACCACCCAAGAAATGCTTTCTGACATCCCTCTTAAATCTCCCACCTGCCAGGATCATTGAGTCCCCCCAGTACTTGTGCTCACAATCAGCATAAACAACTCTCTGCTATCCACTATATCCCATGGACGTATTTATATGCCATGCTGTCCCTTCCTCTCTCCTTGCTCCCAGAGTATACATGTTGAGCAACAAAAACAAAAATGTGTTTGTCTGAGTTGGGTGAAGGAATTGTTATCTGTGCAATTAGCTAGGTGAAAAAGAAACTGCGAATTAAGGGGACTGGCTTAGAGAGAAGGAAGCCAGGTGTTTGCATTTAAAACTGACCTAGACAGCTTGTGGCAGAGAACAGCAAGAGGAAGGAGCTATTGTTAGAACTTTACTACTCTACTGGACTAAAGAACTAGAACTGTACTACTGGGAACTTCAATTTTGGGTAAAACAAACAAAAAAACAAACAAAAGAGTGTGTCTGAGTTGGGTGAAGGAATTGTTATCTGTGCAGTTAGCTAGGTGAAAATGAAACTGTGAATTGGGGGAGTGGCTTAGAGAGAAGGAAGTCAGGTGTTTGCATTTAAAACTGCCCTAGACAGCTTGTGGCAGAGAACAGCAAGAGGAAGGAGCTATTGTTAGAACTTTACTACTCTACTGGACTAAAGAACTAGAACTGTACTACTGGGAACTTCAATTTTGGGTAAAAACAAACAAAAAAGAGTGTGTCTGAGTTGGGTGAAGGAATTGTTATCTGTGCAGTTAGCTAGGTGAAAATGAAACTGTGAATTGGGGGAGTGGCTTAGAGAGAAGGAAGTCAGGTGTTTGCATTTAAAAACTGCCCTAGACAGCTTGTGGCAGAGAACAGCAAGAGGAAGGAGCTGCTGTTATAACTTTACTGAGACTATATTGCCTTCCATCCCTCCCACCCTTAGCTGGTTCTACTTTTATAGGCACAGGATTTGACTTACAACAGGAACTTCCTGTTTGGGAGCAGGAAGGGTGTGATCACAGAGGCACAAAAGACTCATCATCCTAGAAGGAAAAGAGTAGCCTCCTCAGCTGCTGGAGGTCTGCCTCTGAGCAAGTAAGAAGGAGACTACTAAGGAATATAGGAACTTACTGTCCCAGAACAGGAAGATCAGGAGCTTTAAGGCACGGAGGCAGTAGGAAAGTAGGGAGAAAAAAATTATAAAAAAAAATAAAATAGAGAGAGGAAAGAGTAGTATACAAAACAACAGTTGAGGGCCACAAATAATATATGATATAGGAGTGGTGCAGTGGCTGTGGAGCAGCAGTTTCTTGGAGACATTCTGGGGATGCGGAGTCCCATCTGCAGGCACCTCTCTGGGCTGAGGGAGGGGTTGTTCATCTCCAGGCTGAGTTGGCCAGGATTTTGGGGACCTCCTTTCCCACCCAGGGACCACCAGGGCCACTGCTGCTGCCTCTGAGGTTGCCAAGAAAGAGAAGTGGTTGGACCACAGTGGGCTCAGGAGGGTGAGGGTGGTGGTGGAACAGAGGTGCATCCCTCCAGTTGTACCTCTCACAATTCATATGCCATTCTGGATGAGTGTGTTCTCTATGGTGGCATCTGCAGTGGAGACCAAGGAGGATGCTGGGAACCTCCACAAAGGAGACCCACAGGAGGGTGGCATGAGATCCCACAGGGAAGAAAACAACTTCTGTGGGGACTCCATTGCTAGGAGGGTAGAACAGGGGAGGAGGGAAGAGGAGGTAGGTGCCTGCCTGGTGCCATGGCTTGAGGGACAGGGAGCAAACTCAGGATCGCGGGGCAGCTGCACGGGAGGGAGTTGGATGTCATTGTCCACCTAGGGACAAATGGCCTGGCTGGGAAAGGGATCAGAGCAGTACAGGAGGAGTTTGCAGAGTTGGGGAGGGGCCTAGACAAGTAGCAAGCACGGTAACCTTCTCAGTGGTGCTGCCTGTCTATGGTATGGGTGAGGCTAGGGTGCTCTGCACCATGGGATTCAGTCAGTGGTTGAAAAACTGGCAGAGCTCAGGGTTTTGGCTTCAATGGGAATAGGAGTCCACTCTGGAGGGATGCAGGCCCATACTGGTGATGGTCTGCATCTGTCCAGGAGGGGAAACAGGATCCTAGATGGTCGGTTTAAATGCTTCATTGGCTAGCATTTAAACAACCAAGGGGGGAGGCACTGAAACAGAGAAGGGAAATCCTAGCCCCCACAAAAAAAAATCAGTGTAGTTAGTGAGGTAAACACAAAGATAGAGAAGTTGATAGGGAGAAGGGCAGGCGGTAATTGGAGAAAACGACAAAGGCTGTAAGGACAGGGATGGGGTAAAAAGGGGTAAGGCCATCAAAAAATAGAGGGTAATGAGTACCAATGCCCGTAGTCTAGTAACAAGCTCCTGAACTGGTGGCCTTGATGGAAGAGGGATGCCTGGATATCATGGCAATCACGGAAACATGGTACACAGAGAACCATGACTGGGATGTCAACATACCAGGGTACACAATCTACAGGAGGGACAGGTAGGGTAGAAGAGAAGGAGGGGTAGCTCTCTATGTAAGGGAAGGGATCAAGCAACAGAACTAAAGGGTAAACAGGGAGGAGAGGAGGCACTGTGGGTTACCCTGGAGACTGGAAATGACACCACAATCCGCACAGGGGTTGTATACAGACCCACGTCTCAGAGGTAGGAAATGGACAAGGAAATGGTAGAAGGCATCCTTAGGATGGCAGAGAAAAGGGAGATATTGCTGATGGGGGACCTGAATATGCCAGCTGTTAACTGGATCACCTTTGCTGTAGCCACATCCAAGAGCAGGGCCATTCTCGATGCCCTACAGGGGGCATGCCTCAGATAGCTAGTGTTGGAAACCACTCGAGAGGGAGCAATCTTAGACCTGGTATTCTCAAATGGGGACAGAGAGAGGATCTCAGATCTAGAAGTGGGTAGCCATCTGGGAACAAGTGAACACCAAACAGTGTGGTTCACGATAAACTCAGCTGTAGAGTCAAGCCATACAAAAGTGAAGGTACTGGACTTTAGGAGGGTGTCAACATGGGAGAGTGCCTCAGAAAAGCACTAGCAAACAGGCAAGAAGGAGGGGTGGAGCAACAATGGGGAAACATCAAAACTGCCATCACAGAGGGTCACGTGATGGCAGCCTGAGAGCAAGCAGTATACTCCCGAGCTCCGCAATCTACCTCCTCTTTTTGGCCTAACATAGCGATATTCATATTGTTAGAGTCTTTCAAATAGAGTGGTGCGCTTGTTGCCTTTGTTCTGGAGCCGTGTTTAGTCAGCGAATGGAAATATACATGAAGAAGGCACCGCCGAGGCATTCGCCTCGCTGACTCCAGAGAAGGAAAAGGCCGCAAAGCGCACAAACAGCAGGCCGCTAGCCTCATCTAAACCACCCACGCCTGATGCGCCTATCGAATCCAAGTTTTTGGAAATCATGCAGCCTCTTCAGACGATCAGTAGGCCTATTGCAGAAGATCTGCAAGACATTAAGAAAGCCGGATGCCCTGTCCAGAAGAGTTGGAGACACAGAAGTTAGAATTACATTGTTGGAAAGCAAGTGTGATAGGAATGAAACTGAAACTGCCACTGTAAAACGGAGAATGAAGAAACTAGAAGAGAAATTAGAGGATTTAGAAGGCTGCAGCAGAAGGAATAACCTTGTAATTATTGGGATACCAGAAATAAGCAAAAGGGAATGCGTAATCACTTTTCTCCAGAAATTATGCCATAAAATCGCCGCGCCTGGGGAGTATGTAACTGAGAGAGCCCACCGAGCCTTGCGCCCGCCACCTACCCAGGGCCAGCCACCTAGGCCACTAATTCTGAGGTTCTTGAATTATTTAGATAAGCAACATGTTTTTGCTAAAGCACCAGAGGTGAAGGAGCTATTGTGGGAGGGCAAGAGGATTCGATTATCCAGGATTTACCACATTCGTGAGAGTGCTAAGGCAGGAATTGCACCCGATTGTCTCTAAGCTAGTGGCAGCATCTAAGCCATATAAGGTTAAATATCCTGCAATATTGTTGGTTAAACATGAGGAGAAGTGGCTGTCGCTTGAATCTTACTTCAAGCAATACAAGAGTTGAAGTCCATTTTCCCGGACCTTTTTAAGTGAATGCACTTCGTGATCTCTCTCTGGATTGGAATTGTGTAACTGGCGATTTCATTGGTTTAGTTGAGAGCCCTGAGGACCTCAAGGGATAAATAATTAACCCCATTGGTGGACATACTAAGAAGCCCTGAGTAGGGCGCCTGCAGGCTGTCTGAGGAGTTACGTCCTGCATCCCCTGGTGGCGGTTTGCGGCTATGCATGCCGAAATCTTCATATGTTCTGTTGGTGATTATTGGCATTTGGGTTATGGGTTTGGCTGAATGATAGCTCCTTTTTATTGGCAGCCAAGTGTCCGCGCGACACTGAGCATCTCTGACTTTGCTGGTGCTTTCTTTTTGGACTGTGGACATTTCTGGCTGAAGATGTGACTCAGATTAGCCAGTCCCTCCTGAGGGCTGGTCGTCTCTCGGGAGAGCACAGTATATGGCAGGAGTCTTGCCCGACGAGAGAGCTGGATTGAGTGGAGTCCAGGGACTAACACTAACTGACGCTTGGATCCGTCAACTTTTGAGGGCCTACTGCTGAAGTTGTTGGGAGGAGAACTGCTTTTTTTTTTTTTTACTGAACCTCCCATCTGGATTCTTTGCAGTGCGCGATGTGCTCTGGACTGGCCTGCAGGACGTGTACAGGATGGACTTTCCCTTCCCCACACTCGCCTTTCCCTTCTTCCCCTCCTCCTTTTGCCCCCTTCTTCCCCCTTTTTTTCGTAAATATGCATATGAACAAAGGGTCTGACTACGAGGGTGTTAATTAATTCTGGTTCTGGTCTATCAGGACCACCTGAAGAGGGTTGCTATGGCTGTATGCTAATTATTGGCCGGTAGATGGCGATAGGTCGTGAGGGTTAGTCTTTATATAGTTAGGGCATAAGTGCCCCATACTGAGGTTAGTTAGATATCATAGAGTAGTTTAACCTCGGTGGTGGGAAAATTAATGGAGAGTATACTAAAGGAACGATTGGGGGTTTACTTGGGGGAGGTGGGAGGTCTGGATAGTCGGCAGCATGGGTTTGTGCCAGGTAGATCATGTCAAACCAACCTTGTGGAGTTCTATGAATGGGTAACATCAGAACTGGACAGGGGTAAGCCTGTGGATGTATTATTCTTGGACTTCAGCAAGGCTGACTCTGTCCCCACAATGGCCTGGTGGAGAAACTGATGGGGTTAGGAGTAGGCCCTTTGATGGTCAGATGGATTGAAAACTGGATAGCTGGACGCACTCAGAGAGTAGTGGTCTGTGGGGAGCTCTCGAACTCTACAGAGGTTGGTAGTGGGACCACAGGGCTCGGTCCTGGGTCCAATCCTTGTTTAATGCATACATATCGGACATCAGGGATGGTATAGGTGTGAAATGAGTCTCTTCGTGGATGACTCCAAGATGGGAGCAGTAGTTGAGGGAGAAGAGGGGAGGTTGGCCCTGCAAGGGGACCTGGACACCCTGGAAAGCTGGGCTCACACATGGAAATTAAATTTCAATATCACCAAGTGCTAGGTGTTGCATCTTGGTCGGGGAAACCCTAAACACAGGTACACCCTGGGAGGAGGTGCTGAAGCCTCAACAGGGGAAAAGACCTAGGGTCATGGTGGATACATGTATGAATAACTCTGAGCAGTGCAGGAGAGCAGCTAGCAAGGCAAACAGGATGTTGGGATGCATTGCAAGGGGGATCACCTCTAGGAACAAGGAAGTGATTCTGCCGCTGTACAATGGACTGGTTAGACCACACCTTGAGTACTGTGTACAGTACTGGAGACCACACTTGAAGAGGGACATACAGCTCCTGGAGAGGGTACAGAGGAGGGCAACAAAGATGATACGAGGGCTAGGGGATTTGACTTACGAGGACAGACTTGAGGAGCTCTGCCTGTTTTCATTGGAGGAGAGGAGAGACAGGGGGGACATGATTGAGGTCTTCAAGTACCTCAAGGGAATAAATAGGGTAAACATGGAGGGGATCTTTAGACTAAAGCAGGGAGGCATCACCAGAGGGCATGGTTTGAAGTTGGAAGGTGGAAGTGAGGGGGAAAAGAGGAGGAGGTTTTTCACTGAGAGGGTGGTGGACCCTTGGAATGCTCTGCCTGGTGAGCTGGTTCAGAGATCCACAGTGGAGGGCTTTAAGAGAGGGTGGGACAGACACAGAAAGTGGATGTATCAGATGATGGCCTGTCCCGGGGGGGTGGGGATGGATGATAGGGGTTTCTGGAGCACAAGGGATGGGAGGGTCTCGGCACCCAACTAAGGATCTAGGTTCGAGCAGACTTGATAGACCATAAGGCCTAATCTGCTGGCAAATAGTATGTTAGTTGTATTGTGGTGGGTTTCAATCGAGGGGGGGGCTCCGGGGGTGGAGTCGAGCAGATTGGGTTGTTTGGAAGTAGATCACGTGGCGTGTTGTGTTTAGGAGGACGGTTCCTGGGAACTGGGGTATGTACACTGTTTTGGGGTGGGAGGGCTTTGTTGTGGTGTTTTATACAGCGGGGACGGGTTGGGTTTTATAGGAATGGGATTGATTGGAGACGCTGGGGCTACCAAGGTTACTTTTGATTAGCCTAACATTGATTTGTTATGTCAAGGAGCTCGAGCACTCCTATGGAATATTATGGATCATCCTACTGAGGTATTCTGTATGCATTGCTTCCTTATTATATAGTTGCAGTTAATGAGTAATTTGTATAAATTTATTAGCTGGAACGTCAAAGGAGCCAAGGATAGGGTCAAGAGACAAATTATTTTAAGACACCTAAGGCAATTGGGAGTGCAAATTGTGTTCCTCCAAGAGACACACTTAAAAAGAAGTGACATTCATTACTTCAGAAGGGTGTGGGTATCACAAGTTTTTGGGGCAGGGACATCTACGAGGAGGGGGGGGTTGCCATGCTAGTTGCTAGGAACATCCCTTTCAAGTTAGTAAATGAGATTTGGGACCCTGAAGGCAGATATGTTATTGTACATGGTTTGCTTGAATCTCAACCAATTGTATTGGGTTCTATATATGGCCCTAATGGTGACTCCCCAGCTTTCTTCATGAAATTGGTGTGTCTGGTAGTATCTGATCCCAAAAAGCTTATGATTTTGGGGGGAGACTGGAACTTGGCTCTTCAGAATGATCTAGACAGATCATGTAAAGAGAAGCGTGACTTATCCCCGGCACAAAGGGCCTTGAAGGACCTCATTGCCAAGGCCGCTTTGGTCGATGCTTGGCGATAATTAATCCTGGGTTACGACTATATACTTTCTTCTCACCGTACATAAGACTTATTCACGAATAGATTACATTTTGGTCAGCTCATTTGCGATGCCCGTATAATCCAGGCGGATATATTTGCCAGAGTAATATCTGATCATGCCACGTTAGTGTAGCATATAGACCAACCTTGGGGTGTAGACGCCCCTACAGTGGAGACTAAACTGTCAGATGTTAAAGGAAGAATCCTCCTGAGGCGCATTGAAGAGTTCATTAGCGCTTCTTGGATGATAACCAAGACTCAGTAGATCAAAGGGACCTAATTTGAGCTGCCTTAAAATGCTCTTTAAGGAGAGCTAATTAAGATTGCTTCCAGAAAGAAACGTACGAGAGGAGAAACTGGACTCCTGTTAACATCAATTAGGGACGTGGAGAATAGCTTATCCCGCTTCTCAACAGAGGCAAATTGGGCAAGGCAAGGCCAATTGCAGGCTCAATACTGGCCTCATATTACAGCAGGCAGGAGCTGGCCTTTACGGACGAGGCTCCAATACCTGGATGTAGGGAGAAAGCTGGGAGTTACTTGCCATGCGAATCCATCACCTAGACTCGGCACATTACATAGCATGCATCCGCACAGGGCAGGGTGATCAGGTCTGCACGGATCCGGGGAAATGGCGAAGGCTTTTGGGGCTTATTTTCAGAGGTTATATGGTGATCCGATTAAACCTCAGGATATTACAGTCGATTCGTTACCACAGTTAACTGAGGGAGACACGGTCTCCTTGTGTGCCCCTATCTCGATTCTTGAGATTCACCAAGCTATTCAACAGATGCCCTTAGACAAGTCCCCTGGTCCCGATGGGTTCCCTAGTAATTTTTATAAGGCATGCCTCCCATTAGTATCCCCAATCTTACTGGAAGTTTTCCAATATTGGTTCGACAACGGACTGTCTGACCCAAGTTTCCAAGAGGCGACGATTTCACTAATCTTGAAACAGGGGAAGGATCCCTTGAATTTGGATAGCTACTGCCCCATTTCTCTCCTAAATACGGACATAAAAATTTTGGCGAAGGTCCTCGCTAACAGGTTGGCCAAAGTTATGGACAGACTGGTTAGCAGGGAACAGGTGGGTTTTATGGCGGGGAGAACGCCCCAAGATCACCTGAGGAAACTATTGCACCTCATTGCGGAGGCCAAAGAGTCCAAAATCCCAGCAGTGCTTGTTTCTCTGGATGCCGAAAAGGCATTTGACAGAGTGTCTTGAGATTACCTATTTGCTACTTTGTCGGCCTTCGGCCTACTGGAGGGCTTCTTGAGATGGGTGCAAATTTTATATTCCCTTCCCACTGCTAGGGTTAAGTGCAATGGGATCCTGTCGCCAGTAATCATGTTAGAGCGAGGCACGAGGCAAGGTGTCCCTTGTCCCCATTGCTATTTAACTTGTACCTGAGCCATTCTTGCACAGATTGGCGGTAATCCGCCATTAAAGGTATACAGGTGGGGAAGTCAGGTATGCATACTCGGTTTATGCTGATGACGTGTTACTGCACATTGAAAATCCAGAGATTTCGCTACCGGCCATCTTAGATGAAATCGACTTTTCTCCAAGGTATCCTACTATAAGTTGAATCGAGTAAAGACGAAGATCCTTCCGTTAAATCATAATGTCATAAAGGCAGACTTGCTGACTTTCGGTCTCTGCTGGGAAGCCAAATCATTAACATACCTGGGTATCAATATTAGCACGAATCTGAGTATGGTGGTTAGGAACAACCTAGGCACTCTAGTTCAAGCCATATCGGGAGACTTGGATAGATGGCGATTACTCTCCCTGTCTTTGTGGGTAGGCTGAATGTTTTGAAAATGAATATTCTGCCTAGATTATTATACCCCTGGGGATGCTTGGGGTACATCTTCCGAGAAGGTGGTTTTCTAATCTACAGAGAATGTTCAACTCTTTTCTATGGCAGGGAAGAGTGCCCGCAGATCTTACATCAAATTGACAACCTCAAAACTAAAGGGCGGACTAGCTGCTCCCTCTTTTTCTGTATTATGCGCACAACATGCTTGTAAACTGAGTCTCTGGAGTGATTGGAGTAGGCACTGCTTATCTACCCTTATGGTTAGACATCGAAGGTGGTCTAGCTAAGAGAGCGAGGAGCTCTCATGGCCTTGCTATTTAGTTCCCCATAGCCACCCCTAAACCTTTGAAGGATAACCCTATGGGATGGTCATTAAAAGCATTTCACCAATTGCAACACTATCTCGGTTCAAATGGTATCTATCAGGCAGCCAGACGATCTTTGAAAATCCACATATTAAGGTAGGGGTAATACAGTACCCATGGCCTTCTGGCCCCAGATTAGTCACTTTACCATCTTGGACTTCTGGGTGCATGGTGAGCATGGTCTTTGAGCATTTGAAGAGGTCTCATGGTGTTGTGGACCGAGACTCTTCAAGTGGCTGCAACTTAGTACGGCCCTGGCTCCGTTTTCTCTCAGGTGCCCCCAGCTGATTATGAGGTTAAAGATATTGACGCCTCTTTAGCTGCAGCTGTCCAACCGCTGGCAGTTTCCAAAGTGTACAAGTTACTTCGGATTGGGATCATAGGCCCCTTCAGGGTTTGTTTTACTGGGTAAGGGAGTTAGATATTCCGGACGCCCCTGACCTTTGGAAAAAGCTCTGGAGCACAATGTATAAATACATAAAACAAGATAGACTCAGTATGGTGCATTTTAACATAATGCACCATTTGTACTTAACTCCATCCCGTCTAGGTAGGCGTGGGGTAAGGGATACGTCTCTTTGCTGGAGATGTAAGAAGGAGGATGGCACTCTATGTCACATGCTATGGTCATGCCCAATAATACGGGGCTTTTGGGATGCCATCAATGGTCTCTTGGATCCTATCCTTGGCTTAACTAATATGTTCACCCCTGAGGCCTGTTTGCTGTGCTTCTTTCCAGTGGGCACTCCCAGGGTTAGAAAGGCCCAAATGTTGCTTGTCTCAGCCGTGGCGAAATTGTTAATTTTAAGACATTGGTCGTCTGATAAACCCCCATCTTTGATGGAGTGGTACCATGAATGTACATTAGCGCTGCAGTTGGAGAAGCACATTGCATATATACGGCACAGGCAGGAGTCTTATGTGTCGCTCTGGAGTTCCCTAGATGCACTCCTTACGACTTGGAAACCTGGCTCTTAGAAGGCTGCTGGGAATATAATTAGGATGCTCCCTTCTGTTTGTAACCTTGGGGAGGGGAGGGGAGGGAGGATGATTTATATCTCACTGGAAAGTGTGATGTTAGTAATTGTGTGGCTTGTATGGTATTGTTTTGCACTTTCAGCTGAACACTCCATGTGCTGTGTGGTTGGGATGTCTGTAAAAATAATAAAGATGTTTAATTACAAAAAAAAAACTGCCATCACAGAGGCCTTTGTGTGAAGAAAATAAATCAAAACAAAAGAAAAAAACACATGGTTCTCAGAAGAGGTCGCGAGGAAGTTTAGGGAGAAAAAGATAACATTCAGGAAGTATAAGGAAACACAGAAGGAGCAGGACAGAGAACTGTACCAGTTAAAGCAGAAGGAAGCAGGGAAGGCAGTCAGAATAGCAAAGGCCCAAACTGAGGAAAAGATAGCCAACTCGGTTAAGAAGGGGGATAAAACCTTTTATAGGTACATTAGGGAGCGAAGTAAGAGAAAGGGAGGGATACTGAGGCTGAATAAAGAGGAGGGTGAGTGGGCAGAGAGGGACAGTGAAAAAGCAGGGATACTGAATGAATACTTCTGCTCAGTATTCACAAAGGAAGAGGAGGGGGAGGTACTTAATCCAGTCAATAGAAGCACTCTGGATATGGGGATCAATATCAGTCCTTTCACAGAAGAAAGAGTTCTGAAAGAACTCCTAATACTGAAAGTGGACAAAGCAATGGGGCCTGATGGGATTCACCCCAGAGTTCTAAAAGAATTAAGGGGAGAAATAGCAACACCATTGACTACCCTTTTTAACAAATTATGGGAGGATGGTGTGGTGCCATGGACTGAAGGAGGGTGGATGTGATTCCTTCACATATGTGGGAGCAAGACAGTGGCAGGAAACTACAGACATGTCAGTTTGACCTCAGTGATAGGGAAAATGATGGAATCACTTCTGAAGGAAAGAATTGTTGAGTACCTAGAGGCCAGTGGGCACGGACCCAAGGCAGCATGGATTCACAGCAGGAAGGTCATGTCAGATGAATCTAATTGATTTATTTGACTGGGTGACCAAAGTAATAGACAAGGGAGGTGCTGTGGACATGGCCAACCTAGACTTTAGCAAGCGTTGACACATAAGATTAATAAACAAATTAGCCAGCCTGGGACTGGGTCCCAGGGTGGTAGCCTGATAAAACATTGGCTGGACAACAGGACACAGAGGGTAATAGTAAATGGAGTCCACAGTGAAGAAAGGGGTGGTATAGTGGGGTATAGCAGGATTTAGTACTGGGTCTGGTCCTTTTTAAAGTCTTTATAAGTGACATTGCAGAGGGACTGGAAGGAAAAGTATGTCTCTGCAGATGAGACAACGATCTACAACAGGGTTGATACACAAAGTGGGGTGGAAAGAATGAGAAGGGACTTGGCAAGGTTGGAGGAATGATCAAATGTATGGCAGCTTTGATTCAGTGCAAAGAAGTGCAAAGTAATGCACCTGGGAAACAAAAACCTAGGGGAAGAGTACACAATGGGGGGTGAGGTACTGACAACAACAAAAATGGAAAGGGACCTGGGGTAGTTATATCAGATGACCTAAAGGTGGGCAAGCAATGTGAGAAGGCTGAAGGGATACTGGGATGCATAGGGAGAGGCATCACCAGTAGAAGACAGGAAATTGTTATCCCTCCGTACAGTTGGTGAGACGCCATCTGGAGTACTGCGTGCAGTTCTGGAGACCCAGTCTCTGCAAAGACATAGACAGGGTGGAGGCTGTCCAGAGGAGAGCAACCAAAATGGTGCGGGGTCTGCACCAGAAGACGTACAAAGAGAGACTAAAGGAACTTAGGAGGAACTAAAGGAAAGGAGGGAGAGGGGGGACATGATAGAAACTTTCAAGTATCTCAAGGGAATCAACAAAGTCCAAGAGGGTAGCATCTTTCTGAACAAGATATGTGCAAGAACAAGGGGGCACAATTTGAAGATAGAGGGGGGATGGTTCAGAGGTAATGTGGGGAAGTATTTTTTCACGGAGAGGGTTATGGATGCATGGAACAGCTTTACTGAGGAGGTTATGGAGTCAAAAACAGTGGGGGAATTCAAGAATGCATGGGACAGACATAAGGCAATTCTAGTGGAGGGTAGGAGGAAATAGGCTGTTGGTTAACTAGGATCTGCAGCTCATCCGTTAGGTAGTAAAATGGGCAGACTTGGTGGGGCAAGTGGTTCTTATGTGCCATCAAATTCTCTGTTTCTGTTTTCTATGTTTCTTTCAGCCACTCCATATAAGTCTTATCCTGCTAACCCAGGATTGTTTTGGTTATCCTTCTCTGCTCTGCCTCCACCCAGCCCCAGTCTTTCTTCAAGTGCAGACTCCAACATTGTACACAGTACTTCAGGTGAGGACAAACCTGGGACCTGTACAGTGGAAGAATCCCCTCGCTTTCCTGGCTACTCATTTCCCTTCATTTACATCCCAGCATCTTATCTGTCCTTCCCACTGCCCTGTTGCACTGTGCTGATGTTTTCAAGTCACCTAATATGATTACCCCGGTCCCTTTCTTTGGTTGTACTTTGTACTGTTACCTGATATTCTGTATCCTATTTTTGAGTATTTTGTTCTAGCGTGCATTACCTTGCGCTTATTTGTTGAATTTCAACTGCCATACCCCTGGGCACTTCTATAGTCTCTGCAGGTCCAGTGACTGGAACAAAGAGAATGTGGGATCCTTTGGGGTTGGGCATGCTCAGAAAGGGCCTATATTAACCACTACTCATTGGACTTAGCAACAGTAGATTAGGGCAAGTGCAAGCCTTGTAAGGGCTTGAAAGGCCCCAATCGTGGACTTCAAACTGTCCAACTGATATCAATAATGACAGCAAAAGTGGCAGGCTGGTTATTGCCCCAGGTGGTTTGTGGGAGCACAGCTGGCAGGCTCTACTTGCATGTTGGCACAGGGAACAGAGGACTCAAACCTCAGCTCCCATGCAAGCAGGCCTGGATGTTACTGTAGTGGAAAATTGGACACTGGATCTCGTGTAACCCAAGCAATACCATGCAGCCTTGCTGCAACCTTAAAGAGCACCAGTCTTGGTGCTTTAATCAAGTCCCCCATCGATAGCTTACCTGCAGCAAACTTCAACAGTCCACGTTGCAGAATTTTCTTTTTTTTTATTTTTTGCAGGCAAAGGGATCATAAATCCTCACCCAGAGGAGCTGATTATCCTATACCTTCCTCTGCCTGGTGCTGATTTGTCAAAGTTCCACCCAAGTGTACAGAGGTTTTGTGATATATTAGTTTGTAGAGCATAGTGGCCACTGGAGTCAAATGCCAGTCATCTGGCAGTATAGCCTAGAGGTTAGTGTAATGAGCTGTGAATCAGCTTGGTACATCCAACAGACCTGGGTTTGAGTCCCCCAACTGCCACTTGCACACTGTGTGACTCTGAGCAAGTCACTTAACCACTCTAGTGCTCCTGGGTCACCCCTGAAAACAGGCACTTGTGCCTAGTGGGCCTTACCTGGTTATCAAAGAATAAACAAAACCAAAAAATCAAAGCCACAGTTCACTGAAAAATAGTAACATAAAATGTGTTGGCAGAAATGGAACACTTGGCCCAGTAAGCCCAGATGTTCACTGCCTAATCTGACTTCGCAGACCCTAGCTGGTCTCTGGTGACCTACCTTCCTTCTTGTCTCTCTTCTAATATACCCCAAACTACCATGCATATTTCAAGCCCCCTACACTGTTTTGCAACCACCACTTCTGCTGGCAGTCTGATTCAGATGTCAACCACCCTTTCAGTGAGGCAGTATTGCATCACATCCCTCTTAAACTCCCCCTCCCCCACTTCATTGCATGCCCTCTGGTCCTGGCCCTCTTTCTTCTTTGAAAGAAACTCCACTTCAGCACCTTGCTTATCCCTGTGAGGTTCTTGTAGGTCTCTGTCATGTCCCTTTTGCTCTCCTTTTCTTCCATGGTGTACATAGCAACATAGAATTTGATGTATGATAGGACAGACAGGCTCATCTAGTCTGCCCTTTTATCTCTACCTGTTTAGAATGCCGCAGATCCTACTTTATCTCCAGCTTCACTTCTTCTTTGAACTGCTATAGTACCCCTATTTCTGTCCCATGCAGTTTTAAAAACCCTACCATCTTAGCCTCCACCACCTCTACATAGAAACATAGAAACATAGACTTTGATGGCAGATAAGACCGCTTGCCCACCTAGTCTGCCCATTTCTCTACCAGAGGATAAGCTGCAGATCCTATTTAACCAACAGCCTATTTCTTCCTACCCCTACAACAATTGCCTTATGTCTGTTCCATGCATTCTTGAATTCTCCCACAGTTTTAGACCCCACAACCTCCTCAGGAAGGCTGTTCCATGCGTCCACCACCCTCTCTGAAAAAATACATCCTCACATTGCCCCTGAGCCATCCCCCCCTCTATCTTCAAATTGTGTTCCCTTGTTCTTGCACATCTCTTTTTCTGAAAGATGCTACCCTCTTGGACTTTGTTGATTCCACTGAGGTACTTAAACATTTCTATCATGTCCCCTCTCCCTCCTTTCCTCAGGGTATACATATTAAGCTCCTTAGCTCTCCTCATATGGCTTCTCTTGCAGACCCTGCACCATTTTAGTTGCCCTCCTCTGAACTGCTCCATCTTGTCTCATGTCCTTGGAGATGGGGTCTCCAGAACTGGATGCAGTACTCAGATGGGGTCTCACCAACTGTCTGTACAGGGGATAACAACTTCCTGTTTTCTGCTGGTGATGCCTCTCCCTATACATCCCAGTGTCCCCCCAGCAATCCATACCGCCTTCTCACATTGCTTGCCAACCTTAAGATCATCTGATATGATTACCCCCAGGTCCCTTTCCATTTTTGTTGTTGTTACTACCTCCCCCCCATTGTGTAATCTTCCCCTGGGTTTTTGTTTCCCAGGTGCATTACTTTGCACTTCTTTGCATTGAATCTAAGCTGCCATACTTCTGACCATTCCTCCAACCTTGCCAAGTCCCTTCTCATCCTTTCCACGCCCTTGTGTATCAACCCGTTGCAGATCTTTGTGTCATCTGCAAAGAGGCATACTTTTTCCTTCCAGTCCCTCTGCAATGTCACTTATAAAACATTAAAATGACTGGACCCAGTACTGAACCCTCACCGGTACCAGCTAGTTAACCCCTCTTTCTTCAGAGTGGACTCCATTTACAATTACCTTCTGTGTTCTGTTGTTCAGCCAATGTTTTACCCAGGCTACCACCCCTGGGACCCACTCCAAGGCTGGTTAATTTGACTACTAATCTTTTGTGGGACTGTGTCAAATGCCCTTGCTAAAGTCTAGGTAGGCCATGTCCACAGCCCCTCCCTGGTCTACTACTTTGGTCACCCAGTCAAAGAAATCAATTAGATTCATCTGACATGACCTTCCCACTGTGAACCCATGCTGCCTTGGGTCCTGTGCCCCACTGGCCTCTAGGTACTCAACAATTCTTTCCTTCAGAAGTGATTCCATCACTTTCCTACCACAGAGGTCAAACTGACAGGTCTGTAGTTTCCTGCCTCTGTCTTGCTCCCACTTTTGTGAAGGGGAATCTCATCAGCCTTCTTCCAGTACTCAGGTACCACACCATCCTCCCATGATTTGTTAAAAGGGTAGTCAGTGGTGTCACTAGTTATCTGCTTAATTCTTTTAGAATTCTGGGGTGAATTCCATCTGGCCCCATTGCTTTGTCCACCTTCAGTTTTAGGAGTTCTTTCAGAACCCTTTCTTCTGTGAAAGGACTGGGATCGACCCCCCCCCCCCAAGAGTGCTTCTGTTAATTAGATTAGGCATCTCCCCACTTCCTGTTTTGTGAATACTGAACAGAAGCATTCATTCAGTATCCCTGCTTTTTCACTGTCACTCTGCCCACCCACCATCCATTCTATTCAGCCTCACTATCACTCCCTTTGTCTTCTACACTCCTGATATACCTATAAAAGTTTTATCCCCTTCTTAACTGAGTTGGCTATCTTTCCCTCAGTTTGGGCCTTTGATATTCTGACTACCCTCCCTGCTTCCTTCTGCCTTAACTGGTACAGTTCTCTGTCTTGCTCCTTCTGTGTTTCCTTATACTTCCTAAATGCTATCTTTTCTCCCCTAACCTTCACCACCACTTTGAGAATCATAGTGGCTTTTTCTTTCATTTTGATTTGTTTATTTGCTTCACACAAAGACTTGTTGCCCTGTGATGGCAGTTTTGATATTTCCCACTCTTGCTCACCCTTCTTCTAGCCTGTTTGCTAATGCTTTTCTAAGGCACTCTCCCATCTTGCCAAAGTCAGCCCTCCTGAAGTCCAGAACCCTCACGTTTGGATGGCTTGACTCTGTAGCTGAGTTTATCCTGAAGCACACTGTTTGGTGGTCACTTGTTCCCAAATGGCTACCCACTTCTAGATCTGAGATCCTCTCACTGTCCCCATTTGAGAGTACAAGGTCTATGATTGCTCCCTCATGAGTAGGTTCCAAAACTAGCTGTCTGAGGCATGCCACCTGAAGGGCATCAAGAATGGCCCTGCTTTTGGATGTGGCTGCAGCAAAGGTGCTCCAGTTAACATCTGGCATATTAAGGTCCCCCATCAACAGTATCTCCCCTTTCTCTGCCATCCTAAGTATGCCTTCTATCATATCCTTGTCCAGTCCCTCCCCTGACATGGGGTCTGTATACAATCCCTGTGTGGATTGTGGTGCCATTTCCAGTCTCTAAGGTGACCCACAGTGCCTCCTCCTCTGTTAACTCTTTTCTTCAGTTGATTTTATCCCTTCCTCATATAGAGAGCTACTCCCCTCTTCTGCCCTGCCTGTCTCTCCTGTAGGTTGTGTACCTTGTTATGCTAACATCCCAGTCACGGTTCTCTGTGTACCATGTTTCTGTGACTGCTATGATATCCAGGCATCCCTCTTCCATCAAGGCCACCAGTTCAGGGAGCTTGTTGCCCAGACTACGGGTATGGTACTCATTACCCTCCATTTCTTGATGGCCTTACCCTTTTGCCCCATCCCTGTCCTTATTATGCTTGTCACTTCGACTTACCCTGTGCTTCTCCCTATTAACATCTCTATGTTGGTGTCTACCTCAATTAGTACCCTGATTTTAATGGGGGTTAGGATTTCTTCTCCTTTCCAGTGCCTCCCCTCCTTGGCTAGTTTAAATGCTTGCCAATGAAGTATTTAAACCTCTCACCTAGGATCCTGGTTCCTCTCCTGGACAGATGCAGACCATCACACCAGTATAGGCCTGCATCCATCCAGGTGGACCCCCAGTCCCCAATGAAGTCAAATCCCTGAGCTCTGCACCAGTTTTTCAACCACTGATTGAATCCCATGGTGTGGAGCACCCTAGCCTCATCCGTGCCATAGACAGGCAGCACCTCCGAGAAGGTTACCATGTGTGCTATTTGTCTAAGGCCCCTCCCTATCTCCACAAACGCTTCTTGCACTTCTCTGATCCCTTTCTTAGCCAGGTCATTTGTCCCTAGGTGGACAATGACATCCAGCTCCCTCCCCTGTGCAGCTGCTCCTGTGATTCTGAGGATTCGCTCCCTGTCCCTCCAAGCCATGGCGCCAGGCAGGCACCTTACCTCTCTCTCCCTTCCTCCCAGTTCTACCTTCCTACTAATGAAGCTCCCACCAGGAGTTGTTTCCCTCTCGTGGGGTCCCATGCCACCCCTCCTGTGGGTCTCCCCTTTGTGGAGGTTCCCAGCATCCTCCTTGGTCTCCACTGTAGGTGCTTCCATAGTGGAACCACATTTTCCAGAACAGCATAGAAATTGTGAGAGGTACAACTGACTGGAGGGATGCCCTCTGTTGCACCACCTCACCTCCTGAGCCCACTGTGGTACAACCGCCTCTTCTTGGTAACCTCTGAGGCAACGGCAGTGACTCTGGTGGTCCCTGGGTGGGAGAGAGGTCCCACAAATCCTGGCCAACTCAGCCTGGAGATGAGCAACCTCCTCCTCAGCCCAGAGAGGTGCTCTGCAGATGGGACAACACTGCATCCTCAGAACGCCTCCCTGAAGGCTGCTGCTCCACAGCCACTGCACTGCACCACTCCCATCATGTCTTTTTTTCTGGCCACCTGTTGTTTGGAATACCTACTCTTTCCTCTGTTTGTTTATTTTCTTTTTTCCCCTACTTACTTACTTACTGCCTCTGTGCCCTTTTAGCTCCTGATCTTCCTGTTCTGAGACAAGAAGTTCCTATATTTCTCAGTAGTCTCCTTACTTGCTCAGAGTCAGACCTCCAGCAGCTGGGGGCTGGAGAGCTCACTCTTGCCCTTCTAGGATGGTGAGTCTTTGGTGGCTCTGTGATCACTCACTTCCTGCTCCAAAACAGGAAGTTCCTCTTGTCAGTTAAATCCTGTGCCTATAAAAGTAGAACTGGTTTAGGGTGGGGGTGGAGGGAGGGAAGGAGGCAATATAGTCCCAGTAGAGAAGTTTTAGTTATACCAGTAGCCCCTTCCTCCTGGTGTTCTGTCTGTTCTCTGGCAGAAGCTATCTAGGGCAGTGCTTAAATCTGGTTTTAACCTGGCTCCTTCTAGCTAGGCCACTCCCCCTACTTTGCAAATATTTCTACACTTAGTTAATTTCACAGATAACTATTCCCTTCTGACACCTGTGATAAGCACCTAGATAAGTACACAGATAACAGATAACAATTTACTTCAACTACCTCTGACAAACACACTAACTCTTTTTTTTTACCCTAAATTGAAGGTCCCAGTACAAGATTTCTAGTTCTTAGTCCCAGTAGAGAAGTTTTACTGGGATGCTGTTCCATGCCTCCACCACCCTTTCTGTAAAGAAGTACTTTCTCATGTTGCCCCTTAGTCTACCCCCTTCCAGTCTCATCTCATACTCTCTTGTTGTTTTAGAGCATCTTCTCTTTTGAAAGATGCTGCCCCCTGTATCTTATTAATCCCTTGAGGTACTTGAAGGTCTCTATCCTGTCTCCCCTTTTCCTCCTCTCCTCCAGGGTATACATACTGATTTCCCCCTATCTCTCCTTGTATGACCTTTGGTGTAGGTCTTGCACCATTTTCGTTGCCCTTCTTTGAACAGCTTCTACCCTGTCTATGTCCTTTCAGACATGTGGCCTTCAGAACTGGACACAGTACTCCTGATGAGGTCTCAACAGTGACCTGTAGTGTGGCAATATAATCTCTCTTCTCCTGGTGGTGATACTTCTCCCCATGCACCCCAGCATCCAGCTGGATCTCCTCACTGCCTTGGTATATTGTTTGGCCATCTTTTGGATGTCAGGTATGATCACCTCCAGATCTCTTTCCTGTTTCTTGGCCACTGATATCTCCCCACCCAACATGTAATCCTCCACTGGGTTCCTGTGCCCCAAGTGCATGATTGTGCACTTCTTCGCATTGAATCCTAGCTCTCATACCTTGGACCATTCCTCCAGCTTAGCTAGGTCCCTCCTCATTTGCTCCATGCCACTCAGGCTGTCTACTTTATTGCAGATCTTTGTCATCTGCAAAGAGGCATACCTTCCCCTCCAGCACCTCTGGAATGTTGCTGAAAAAAATGTTAAACAGCACTGGCCCAAGAACTGATCCCTATTGCACCTCACTGGTCATGCTCACTACTTTGGATTTAGCACCATTTACCACCATCCTCTGTGTTCTTTTCCTTAGCCAATTTCCAACCCAGTTCACCACCTTGTGCCCCAATCCCAGGCTGCCCAGCTTGTTCAAGCTTCCTATGTGGAACGGTGTTGAATGCCTTGTTGAAGTCCAGGTAGGCCACATCCACTGATCCCCACTGATCCACCCTCCTAGTCACCTAGTCAAAGAAATCTAACAGATTAGTTTTACATGACTTTCCTGACATGAATCTGTGCTGTCTTGGATCTTGTGCTCCACCCGATTCAAGGTGCTCCACTCTCCATTTCTTTAGCAGAGATGCCATCATTTTACCCACCACTGAGGTCAGACTGACAGGTCTGTAGTTTCCAGCCTCCCCCCTGCTCCGTTTGTGAAGAGGGACTACATCAACTCTTCTTCAATCCTCTGGAACCACTCCCATCTCCAGTGACTCGATCAACAGGGCTGTCGGTAGTGCTGCCAGTACCTCTCAACTCCTTTAATATTCTAGGTTGTATCCCATCTTGTCCCATTGCCTTATCCACCTTCAGTTTTGTAAGTTCTTTTATGACTCCTCTTGAAACAGACTGCTGTCCACCTCACTTTCAATCCCAATTCTTAGCTGTGGACCTCCCTACCTCTTCCTCCACAAAATTGAGCAGAAATATTTGTTCAGGATTGATACTTTATCTGGTCCCCTTCCACTCCTACTCCCACTCCTTCCTTCCTTTTAGGCTTACAATGCACCCCACCCCGGTCTTTCTCCTTTGATAATGTATCATTAGAAAGTCTTGTCCCTTTTATGTTTGCTTGCACATGTACAAGAAACATATTGTGGCAGCTTGCTGTAGTAGTGAGTTGTGGAGGTGCGGCAGTGTCATTGCCAATGCCAGCAGCCCATTTTGGGACTGGTCTGTGTGGTGCCAATAGATGATCATGCTGTCCATGACAGCAGTAGTGTAGCTTGCCACCAACTTGAAAGAAACTCGCCACTGCAATCAGGGTGTGCCCCATCATTAACAATCAGTTGTTTTTGCTGCTGGTGTTGTCCCTGATTGCAGCAGCGAATTACAGTTGCATTGTCTGGTGTCCCGTTTCAATAAACATGGTGGCAGCTTCTCTGTCGACCTCTCACAGTCTCCACAAAAGCTGACGGACAGCCGCCATCTCTCATAGTCTCAATGAAAGCTGACAGGGGGGAACCCAATCCCCCTGTTGGCATGACCCTTCCCCAGTTCATTTGCCAATGGGTTAGCCCTATCCCTGCTGGCATAATGCCCCCCTTGTTGTGAGCCGAGGGGGGTGCCCAATCTCCCTCAGTTCATGCACCGGCCCCCCCAACATTCTGCTGACAGGGGTGCCCAATCACTGTCAGCTACAGACCCCCAAGAAATCAGGTGGCACGCTGGGAGCCCACCCCAGTACAAAGCACTTGTAAAATAAGAAAACCTTCCCACATTGTTTTTTTCCTGTTAAAGAAAAACGGTGCCTCGTTGAGTCTGGTGCCCCTCCCCCAACCTGCACCCACCCTCTGTGCACCTCCCACCCCCCACCCCACCCCATACTTACCTCCAGAGCCCTGCACGACAATCTTCGTGACTAGGAACACGCCTGCACTCTTCAAAGCCGACCGTGAACTGAAGAAATATTGGTATGCTATATAATGGCATAAATGTTTTTTTTCAACTTATGTGGATATCTCGGTCATTTTCATGAATTGTGGCACCACATTTTCAACATGGGGTTTTTGGGACCCTGTCTCATGAATTCAGTGATTATGATCTGGTTATTCTGTCCCAAAAGGTGATTTCATGGTCACTGCGCAGAATCACCTTTCAGGACTGATTAATGAAACGACAGTGTCACTGTTCATGATGTGGGCTCTCAAAAAGCCTATGTTGCAAATTTGGTGAAAAAATTCCAAAAATGACTGTGTTACGAGTGTGTGTTGTGCAGTTTCCACGCACACTAGTAACTTTGAGAATTTGTAATATTTTCACCCAGATTTTCAACATTGGCATTTTTTCATACCTCGTTATGAACAGTATAGCTGTCATTTTTCACATCCTGGCCAAAATGTGTTTCTCACTCTGGCATGAATAGCGCGGTCACTGTGGGAAATCAGTGTTCAGGACAGATTAAGAAAATTACAGTTGACTGTTCATGAGCAGAGGTCCTAAAATGCCTATGTTGAAAATTTGGAGACAAAAGTCCATAAAATGGCTATGTTACAAGCTTGCATTACACAGTTTCCATGCACACTGTAACTTTAAAACTTTTAATATTTTCACTCAAAATTTTCAACATTGTCAATTTTGCACCTCTATGAACAGTACAGCTGTCATTTTTCACATCCTGCCTAAAATGTGTTTTCACACATCTGGTGCACAATGGTGTGGTCGCTGTGGGAAATCAATGTTCGGGTAGATTAAGAAAATCATAGTGACAGTGTTCGTGAGCAGAGGTTGCAAAGTGCCGATGTTGAAAATTTGGTGAAATAATTCCACTAAATGACTGTTATGTGCATGTGTTACGCAGTTTCAATGTAAGCTCGGATGTTTGAGTATTTTAATATTTTCACTACAGATTTTGAGCTTGCCATCTCTTCACACCTCACTATGCATGGTACAGCTGTCATTCTTCACATCCTGCCTGATCTGTGTTTTCGCACATGTGGTGCAGAATGGCGAGTTGCTGTGGGAAATCAAAGTCCGAACAGATTAACAAAATCACAGTGCCACTGTTCATGAGCAGAGGTCCCAAATGCTTTCATGAGGTGGGGTCACAAAACGCCATGTTGAAAATTTGTAGTCAAATACTAATAAACGCCTGGGGCGTTAGGGTTTCTAACCATAACATCCCACCCTGTATAGACTGACAGGCATCAGGGGTGTGCCCCTTGATTGCCGGCTGTAATGCTCATGCCATTCCACTCCCACCCCCACCCTGAAGCCAGTGACAGGCATCGAGGTGTGCCTTGGACTCTTTGGCCCCAGAGTTCACCCATTCTCCTACTACTGCCCATTTCAGTGTATATCCTCATGAAATGGGGTGACTGTGAAGCCAACACCCCAAGGTACACCTCAACACTTTTGGTGTCTGGAGGATAGGGTGAGGTGAAATACCATGAGCGTTATGGGCAATGACCCAAAGGTACACCCCAATGCCTGTCCATCTCTGCAGGATGGAGGTGGGTTGGTGAGTTCAGTACTTCACTGCCACTCCTATTCTGCATCTATCTAACTGCTGCACATCCAATGCTGATATCAGCAAGCAAACATTTGGCATTGACAAATGCTTGTTCAACTTCTTTGCTATATTTTCCTCTGTGTTTGCCTTTACACCCCTAACTGCTTTCCCTGCCTCCCTCTGCTTTTCTAGATACACTGCACTGTCCTCTTTCTTCTGTGTCTGCTTATATTTCCTGAAAGCCAACTTTTTAGGCCCTTACTTTCCTGGCCACTTCCTGTGAGAACCATACTGGCTTTGATGGTACGTGATGAGATCATTCAGCCTCTCCTCATAGTGCTTTTGATGCAACCCTGTTCCATTTTAATTGCCCTCTTCTGGATTGCCTTCTCCCTATCTATGTCCTTTCTGAGGAGTGGCCTTCAAAACTGAACACAGTACTGCAGGTGGGGTCTCACCTGTGAGCAATACAGTGGCAGCACCACCTCCCTCATCCTGCTGGAGATACACCTACCTGTACACCACAGCATCCCGCTAGCCTTAAGTACTGCTTTTTCACACTGCCCTGCCAATTTGAGGTTATCAGATATGATAACCCCAAGTTCCCTTTTCTTTTTAATGACTGCCAGGATCTTCCTCCCATCTTATACTCAGCTCCTTGGTTCCTAGGTCCCGGTGCAAGACTTACACTTTTGGCATTGAACCCCAACTTGGCACATTCTTGACCAGTCTTCAAATATCCCAAGTTCCTTACACATTCTGTCCATCCCTTCCTGAGTATCCACCCTATTACAGATTTTGGTATAATCTGCAAAAAGGCATACCTTCCCTTCCAGTTCTTCTGCAGTGTCACTTATGAAAACATTAAAGAGGACCAGTCCCAGCACTGAGCACTGTGGCATCTCACTGGTCAGTCTCCCATTGTTAAAGTGAGTGCCATTTACCATCATTCTCTGCATTCTATCCATTAACCAGTTTCTAGCCAGGTTCACCCCTTTGGATCTCACTGCTAGGCTATTCAGTTTCTTTGTCAGCCTGTGCAGCACAGTGTCAAAGGGCTTGCTAAAGTCCAGATAGGCCACATCCACTGCCCTCCTCTGATGTATTTTCCTAGTCACCTAGTCAAGGAACTCTATCATATTTGTTAGTCATGGCCTCCACCATGAGTCCATGCTTCTTGTGGTCTTGTAGCTCATTGAGTCAAGATACCCTTCCAGTCTTCCTTTAGCAGGGTTTCTATTAATTTCCTACCACTGTAGTAAGATTGACCAGTCTGTAATTGCTACCCTCCTCCCTGCTGCTGCTCTTATATGGAGGGACCATGTCAACTCATCTCCAGTCTTTTATAACCACACTTGTTTTGAGTGGGCTGTTGAATAAGGCTGTCAGTGGACCAGCTATCACCTCTCTGAGTTCCTTTAGTACCCTTGGATGTGTCCTATCTGGTCCCATAGCTTTGTTCACCTTCAGAGCAGCAAGTCACTTCCAGACTCTTTCCCCTGAAAATGGACTTTTGTTCACCCCCACCCATTCCTGCCACTCCCTGGTGGTCTGCCCCCTCTCTCCACAGTGAAGATTGAGCAGACGTACCTGTTTAGGATGGTAGCTTTTTATTAGTCCTCTTCTGCACAGTCTTCCCCCTCTGCCTTTCTAATCTTCACTACCCCTCCCTCACTTTCCTTCTCTCGCTTATGTACTTGAAGAATGTCTTATACCCCTTGCTACCTCTCTGGTGATCCTTTCCTCTGTCTGCACCTTTGCGCCTCTTACTGTCTTACCTGCTGCTGTCTGTTAAAAGCTAACCTTTTCCTTCACCACTTTTGCCACTTTGTTAGAGAACCAGAACAGTCTCTGTTTTCTTCTGACGAAAGACTTATTGGTTGATCTGTAGCTTTGATTTGACTCACTGGCCGTCTATAATATAAAAATGCATTTAAAAAAAAAGCATCCACTGATAACAATAACGTGCCCTCCTGTGCCCTATAAGCTAATACGTCACAAAATGTCTTAGTGGTGGGAGCAGTAGAGGTTGGAGCATTAATGAATTGGCACCAGGAAAGGGATGATTTCTAACCTTCCTGCAAAAATAAGTAAAAGAAAATTCTGCAAAGTAGACAGTTGAAATGTGGGCTAGGTAAAATTTGCAAATTCCAGTTTCACTGATTTTGACGAAATTCTATGAAATTTCACATTTCACAGAATTTTCAAAATTCTGCAATGGGTCATACACCAGTCAATATTATAGTAGAGATCTGACATGCATACTGTTTGGAACATGCACTTAAAGGTTGCTCAGTTTCATGACATTTGAATGAGGGGCAGGAAAGTTACAGGTGCTCAGAATCAGGCAGTTTATTATTCGTGTGAACATTTCTGAAAATACTTCTATACTTATAACTTGGCCACCTTTGAAGCTAGAGAATGAATATTTCTATGCATACTTTCTTGGAAGTGTCATAGAAACTGCTAAATAGAGAAGCAATTAATTAGTTGTGTAAATTGTAAGTTACAGGAGTTCAACATTTCATCATTTAATTATTTGTTAAATTGTGTGAACATTTTCAAAATGTTTGGATGTTTATAGCTCCATTGCAGTTACAGGTGTACACTCAAAGTTTGGTATGCATTTTAAAGTAACTAGAAATCACTTGACAAAATTTGCTCAAAAATGCATGGATGCATAATAGGTAATGCCACTAGAATTCTAACTGTGGAATTTAACTTTAACAAAGCACTTTCCACCTTTGAATCACCTGACCTGCACTAACATCATGGCCCTGTAGTGCCCCTCCAACACTCCTGCAACAGTGATGGCCTGCATGACACTCCGTCATGACTAAAGGTATCCGGATACTTCTGTCATAATGGCCTTAATTGTAGGTAGTTGTAAGGCTTGGGGTCACTTGGTGCCACTGTTTTCAAATAGTAAAAATGCTACGTTATTGCTGCTTTATCCTGTCTTTACCTTCCTCTACAACGGCAACTGAAGTGCATGACTGGATGAATTGTATGGACATGGCTTTGACAAATGTATTGCAACATTCCACAGTTTCACAAAAGATCATGAAATTCAACTTTAATTACTGAAGATATTTTGGAATCTTTGGCTGTTTATTGCTTGGCCAACCACTGTGAAAGAGATTGGGGAGCTGACACATGAGGTACATCAAGGTGGAGAGACACTGAATGCATTGCTAAAATCCTGCAGGAAGCAGGAGAAAACATTGTCACAAAAGGACTAACGATCTTGCTAGCGAGTCAGTTGTGGAGACCAAGGAACACCTGACCAGGCTGGGAGACAAAACTGTCATCTATTTCATCCAGCATCCCTTTCTGAGATCCTGCCAGTCTGGAAGAGGGGGAGATGGACGGAAGGTCAGAGAAGGGAGATAGGGAGCTAAGCATGGCTCAAGGGCTGGTGCCAGGAAAAGGACACAAATTTGTAGGTAACTGGCAATAGTTTTGGGAGCAAAAGTTCTTTAAATTCGATGGACTGCATCTGACATAGGAGGGAGTCAGTGCATTGGGGCAGAAGTTTGATGTATTTGCAGAATATTTAAATGAGAAATGAGGAGGGTGTGCAGCACCCAATACATTGAACAAGAAAAAACACCCCTCCCCCACAGCTAGTGATCAAACAGGTGTTCAGCATGTTTGTAGTTCATTAGTGTCACCAATTAAGGAAAAAGGTCTAGCTCCCCTGACAACGTGCAGGGGAAACGCCGGACCTTGCCCAACATCTACCGCACCAAAATCTGGCCAATGGAAAATCATGTACACAAATGCCCACATTCTGGGAAACAAGATCCCAGACCTGGAGACAACAATGACAGAGGCTAAACTGGACATAGTAGCCTTTAGCGAGTCATGGTTCACTGCAACCACACTTGGGAGTCTCAGTACCCTGGCTATGTACTGTTCAGAAGAGACTGTGGAAAAGTGTGTGTGTGTGGGGAAAGAGGGCCTTTTGTCAATGAAAAATATCAAAGCTACAGAAATTCAGAATACACATGAAGAGCCAGCAGAACTGTGGGTCACCCTGGAAACAGGAAATAGGACAGCCATATGAACTGGGGTTGTCTACAGGCCTTCAGACTGGGAGAGGACATAGACACATTAATGTTAGAAGATATACAAAACATGACAGCTAAAGGGGAGGTTCTGATAATGGGAGACTTCAACTTGCAGGATACAGATTGGTCAATACCAGCAGGAACATCCACCAGAACTAGACTCATAATGGATTCCCTGCAAGGGGGGCCTCACATAACCGGTACAACAACCCGCAAGAGACAGGCTGTCCTGGATCTAGTACTGACTAATGGGGAAAGGATCACAGATCTCCAGGTAGAAGGTCACCTGGGGTCCAGTGATCATCACATGGTATGGTTCAGTTTGGCCACCAGAACTAAATCATCCCATTCCAAGGCATAAATATGGGACTTTAGAGGAACTGACTTTGATAAGATGGCCAACAGAGCTAAGCTAGCCCTGGCAAGAAGAAATACAGCTAAGGGGTACAGGAGTAGGCAAGCATTAAGGATGTAATACTTGAAGCAACATCCCATTGTGTTAGGGAGAAAAGCAAGAAGAAAAGAAGGAGGAAACCACTTTGTTTCTCAAAACAGTAGCAGAAAAGATCAGAGCCAAAAGGTTGACCTTCAGGAAATATAAGGGAATGTAGGGATGAAGATAGGAGGATACCAAACTTCCCGAAGGAAGCAGGAATACAGTAAGGCTCAAACTGAGGAAACACTAGCATGAACAGTAAAAAGAAGGGGACAAGACATTCTAAAGATACATTAGTGAAAGGAGAACGTACAGAGGGGGTATTGTTAAGATCAAAGGGGATAACAGGGAGTGTGTGGCAGAAGACCAAGGAAAAGCATCTATCCTAAATAGATACTTCTGCTCAGTATTTACTGAGGAGAAAGTAGGGCAGGGCTCAGAGGTCAGCACCATGGACAAGAGGGGGAGGAGGGGTGCACAAGTCCCTTCACAAAAGAAAGGATACTACAAGAGCTCGCTAAGCTCAGGGTGGACAAGGTAATAGGACCTAATGGCATACATCCCAGGGTACTAAAGAAGCTAAGGGTGGAACTAGCAGATCCATTGGCAGAACTGTTTAGTGAGTCTTGAGCACAGGAGGTCCCAGAAGACTGGAAAGGGCTCATGTGATCCCGCTTCACAAGAGTGGTAGCAGGAAGGAGGCAGGAAACTACAGATCAGTCAGTCTTTCCTCAGTAGTGGGCAAGATTTTGGAGGCACTCCTTCAGGAAAGGATAGTGCAACACCTGTAATCCATAGGATCACAGGATCCAAGACAGCATGGGTTTACAACAGGAAGGTCCTGTCAAACTAATCTCATAGATTTCTTTGACTGGGTAACCAGAGTGGTGGACCAAGGGGTTGCAGTTGATGCCACCTACCTTGACTTCAGCAAAGCTTTCGATACTGTTTCACATAGAAGATTGATTAATAATCTGGGTAGGCTCAGGGTGGGTTAGAGGTTGGTCAAATGGGTGGCAAACTGGTTGGTGGGCAGAAAACAGAGAGTGGTGGTAAATGGTATGCAGTCAGAAGAGATGTAAGTCACAAGTAGAGTACCTCAGGGATCAGTCCTGAGGCCAGTCCTCTTCAATATCTTCATCAGTGACCTTGCAGATGGACTGGAGAGTAGGGTTTGTCTGTTTATGGATGACACCAAGATCTGCAACAGAGTAGATGATCCAGGTGGGGTGGGCAGAATGAGAGATCTGGAAAATCTGCGAAATGGTGGGAAGAGTGGCAACTGGGGTTAAGCATAAAAAGTGCAAGATCATGCACTAGGAGAGAAACCCTGAAGCTACCTATTGGTTGGGAGGAGTGCTGGCAATTACAAGCGTGAAAGAGACTTGGGTGTCATCACGACAGATGACCTGAAATCATCCAAGCAAACCACTAAATCAGTAGATAAGGCTAGAGGGATGTTGAGGTGTATAGTAGGGTATCACAAGTCAAAAGAGGAGGTAATAATCCTCCTTACAAGACACTGGTTAGGATCCGTCTGAGTACTCAGGCAGTACTAGAGGCCACACCTGCACAAGGACATTAACAAAATGGAGGCAGTCCAGAGAAAGGCAACCAAAATGGTGCAGGGACTGCATCAGAAAGCATATGAGGACAGATTAATATAGCTCAATATGTATACCCTAGGGCAAAGGAGGAAGAGAGGTGATATGATCGAAACATTCAAACATCTTAAGGGCATTAACAAGGTAAAAGAGTCTAACATATTTCAATATAAGAAAAATAGCAGGACCAGAGGACACAGCATATGATTAGAGGGAGGCCGATTAAGGGGTAATGTGAAGAAGTTCTTTTTCATAGAAAGGGTGGTGGATGCATGGAATGGCCTACCTCAGGAAGTGGTGGCTATGAATACAGTGCAGGCCTTTAAACAGGCATGGGATAGGCATAAGGGAGCAATATAGATGAGTATGAATAAATATGCCATTGACAGAGTAAAGGCCTATGGCATATTCATAAGGTAGAACAAATGGGGAGACTGGATGGGCCTTGCGGTCCTTATCTGTCATCAACTTCTATGTAGCACACAAAGCTTCTTTTTTTCTATATCATTTTTCTCCCAACTGGCATCTGTCATGGATCTATTCTGTACACAGGGATATACCCTGATCAGGCTGAACTCATCCATCATTCAGTTGGCTACCAGGTTTTGCTCCCACATTTTTCCCCTCCCATCTCCCCAGGTGGGGGTGGTGCTTCTGTTAGCCTTGCACAGCCACAGCTTCCACTGCAGCAGAAGCAAGCTCCCTGGCCCAGCCACAAGGGGTTGCTCTGTTGGTGGAACTCACCACCAACCCTCCTCGACCAAGAAGCACTGCTAAGCAGCAGCAATCTTGGCCATGGCCGACTTCCCAAAGTAACTTCCCAGGCTCACTTCTGAACTCAGGTCATGAGAAAAGCAGCACACTTTGCTGCTTGGCCATGTGGGTGGCATGAAAGCCTAAAATTTAACACCAATAAATGTAACAAAATCAGAGATAATCCATTCTTTAATTTTAAAGTTATAGGGGCTTAACATTATGCAATTTAAATAATTGCAAAATGTAATTTTAAACCTTCTGAATGTTAGGAGGCTTATAACTCCGTCACTGTTATAGACAGAGATATGTAACTTGGTACACTTCTGTACTGTATGCACTTTGTAAATTAAGCAGTAAGGCATGACGGGCATTGGTGGTACTAGGTTTACCCCATGGTCACGGGCATAGTGAGACATGAGGTGAAGCTGAGTGCCTTCATCCCCGGACCATGGAGTAAACAAAGTAGCACCAACACCCTGTCATGTCTTATTGCTTATATAAATGGGCCCATATTTAACTTTTAAAAAACAAACACTCTGAAAGTTTTCAAAGCCACAAAAAATATACTAAAATGTTGCTAAATAATGTAAAATAGTCCTGCCACAGATGTTTTTCACCTACCAGTCATCTGTCTTTCTTCACATTCAGTACATTGTGTGATTATTTACCATGGACCAGAAGAATTCAAAGCTCTGCATTATTCCAGTAGTAGAATCCCCCCCCCCCACACACACAGAATGTTAACATGGAATACATGAAGTAAGCAGTAAGACACCACATGTTCATTGAACAGATTTTACTGCACTCCATGGGGTGTAGTGAGGTACAAGGCCATATGCCGAGTGCCTGAGCCTGGAAGTGCAGTAAAATCTATTCCATGCACACCCCAGATGTCTTATTGCACTTATAAAATGGTCTCTTTTTTTTTTACTTTTTACCATTGAGAAATGCAGGTTTATATGTAGAAACAATAGATTTACTTCTGTGCATGTATGACAAAATAGTACTTCTGCCCACTGCAAATGTTGTCATTGATGATGTCATTGTATTACTGCTGGACAAAGTTTGTCCTTTGCTGGCATCAAGATTCAAGATATGGAATGTTTATCATGGAATGTTTACCATGGAATACATGGATTCAAAATTCTGCTAAGTTCCACTGGTAGAATGTTCCTCTCCTAACATACTGTACACACACAACAAAGGCCTTTTCTATAGCCAGAAACTCAATTATCTCACTGTCAGGGCAAGCAGAAGAGATTTCCCTGATGAGCAGGTAAAGACAGAAGTGGGTTTTTTCATTGCCAGCAAAGAAGCAGTTATAATGAAAACTATAAACAATACTTAATGTTTCTAATTTATTCATGTGTATAAGGAAAGTGCAATGATCATGGAAACAACATTTAATTATTTATTTTTTTATTTAGGGTAGTTTTATTTTAGAGTCCAGTTGAAGTTTTTACAGTTTAAAGGTAGCAGCTATTTTGTGATGGAAGATCAGTTCTGGTTCTAGGGGACTGATGGAAGATAGTTCTGGTTGCAGAAGCACTGATTTGCTCATTTTGTGATGTGGTTTAGGACCAGGATGACTGTGCATGATATATTTTGACCAATGAGAATTCTTTATTTTGGATGCCCATCTTATAATTCAAAATTCTTCAGAGTTCCACTGGCATACACACATACATACACACACACACACACACACACACACCTCAAGTGGAGTCAAAACCTCAGTTTTACTAATGCCTGGTAAGGGACAGGGAATTCTCTGGCAAACTGGTAGGGATAGGAGATAGATTTTTCATGGTCATCAATGAAACAACAGCAATGGAAACTCTGAATAGTACTTGATTTTTTAAAATTTGTATGTGTGTAGGAAGGGACTCAAGTGAAACTAACATTAAATTATTTGCTTTATTTAATTTAATGGACTTTTATTTGTAGGGCCTAGTTGAAGTTTGTTATACTGTATATGAGTAAATGTTGTAGCAATGTTTGTGATGGAAATAAGGAAGTAAGTGGCTTATGAATTCTGTGAGTTGCCCTGGTTGGCATGGATTTGTTTTAGCCATTGGTGGTACTCTCACTGTCATGGCTAGAACCAAGTCTCAGCCAATCAGAACACAGGGATTTCCTTGCCCATTTTATATGTCATTATACCAAATCTAATGCAATTAAGACAAACTGAAATTTTAATTTTGGTGAAATGTGAAATTTTGTGGAACCTTTTGCAAAATTTCATGAAAGCAAATTGAATCTTGGCAAAATTTTGCTGGCAGAAGATACATTTCACTCAACCCTAGCTGAAGTCTGTTGGAGTGTTAGCTATTGATGGTGTGGTGGTGTGTGGGGGTGACATGAGGATTTTTTTTAAATGAGTACAGTCAGTGCTCTTTAACTTTTAACCTAGCAGCATATATACTTTTGTTGTTTAGTTTTTAGTTTGCTGATATTGGGGCAGACTGCTAGTTCCTTGTCACTGTTCTGAAATCTTTGACAAAGTGTTGATACAACTCTCAAGAAAATACTGTACCTCCTGTTGTTTGCTATGTTACCCACCCAAAGTCTTAGAAACCATGTTACGAATTAGGGTTTTCTGTACTTTAAATTCAAGCTGGTGGATGGCCCAGTGGTGCTGAGGTGCTGGATGCCACACCTCATGCCACGCCAGCGACCTGAGTTCGGAACGAGCTTGGGCACTGGGGGTCAGCAGGGAGGGAGAGGATTGAGCATCCAATGGATGGCTCTCTCTCCTGGGGAGGGTGCCAGTGATCTCTGGTGCAGTAGAGACTCCTGGTGGAGACCTGGGGTACAAATAGCACCTACAGCAGCAAGGGAGGAGTGGCAGATGCTTATGGCATTAGGCCATGCTGGCATCTTTGCACACCATGCTTCTAGGGGGAAACCACATGGAGGAACCCCCCCGTCTCGAGGATAAGCAAAGGCTCCTCCAGTGCCACGACCACACTCCCACATCAAGCCTTCCAACAAGGGGTCCCCCTCCAACTTTGGCCCGGCACATTAGATTGTAGATAAAGCGCCAGGGCAAAGGTGGCCCCACCTCAGGGGGTTCAGAGCCAGGGTTCCGCTGGGCTGGAGCAGACCTGGTGAAGGCTTCAGACAGGAGGTAGTATCGATGGTGAGTGAGGCAGCTGGAGAGAGTTCCTGGAGACAGGAATAGAAACAAAGTTAAAAAAAAAAATTAAAGCTGGTAACATGGCATTATCACATGCATTTTATCTTTGTGGAGCCCATTTTGTCATTTATTCATTGTCTTAGTGCCTCCTCTGTATGCTGTGGTAAGACATAAGAGCATCCATGTAACAAAAAACACACCAAAAAAACATTTTTTTTGCCAGTACTCATTTTCATTTACAAAGCTTTCTGTAGTTTATTTAACTCTGCAGCCCATCAATGCTCTTTATAACCCTCCAGTCAAAGGAGTAAATGGCCCTCTTTGTCACTCAAAGGAGGATCTAATGTGTTGATAATTGATGATACAAATGCAAAGCAGATGGTTGTCTCAGCAAGTGCCCCCTCTTGTGGGCAATTAGAGCTATAATGAAACTGCTGGAGAGGCAGTCATCCCTGATATTTATTGCATTATACAAGACATCAGATGTGCCAGCATGGCTTCTGTGTTAGGCTCTGCGAAGCAGCAAAGTGAACTTGGCTATTCCTTACTTTTTGACAGGGTCAGAAAGATCAAGGTTACTCCACGGTTAAAACAACAACAGCAGCTGCAACCATCGGCAACCTCAAGCCTGGGACAGTTTATGTATTCCAGATCCGGACATCCTTGTCATCTGATTATGGGAACTACAGTCCAAGCATAGAGGTGGAGACACTAGGGGAATGTAAGTACTAACAAAATTGCAAGCAGTCTACACTGCAGTACATGTAACTGAACCAATGAAGTGTGCCGTTTTGTATTGGGGTATTTGAGTTTGGGAAGAGCATGCTGTAACAGAATAAAATGTAAAACCATAGAAACATAGAAGGTGATGGCAGATAAGGACCATGTGGCCCACCTAGTCTGCCCCTTTTCCCTACCTAATGCAATACCATAGACCCTAGCTGATCTTCGGCTTACCCTCTCTTCCCTATTGCAAGAGTACTCTTATGTCTATCCCATGTATTCTTGAATTCCCCTACCATTTCTGCTCCCACCATCTCCACAGGGACACTGTTCCATACATCCACTACTCTTTCTGTGAAAAATTACTTCCTCACATTTCCCCTGAACCTACCCCTCTAGCCTCATATCATGCCCCCTTGTTCTTGTACACCTTTGTTTTCTGAAACATGCTACCCTCCTGTACTGTACCTTGTTTATACCCTAAGATACTTCAGTGTCTGTATCATATCCCCCTCTCTCTCCTCCTCCAGAGAATAGATTTTGAGGTCCTCTAGTCTTTCCTCATGACTTTTGGTGCAGTCCTTGCACCATTATTGTGCCCTTCTCTGACTACCTTTACTTTGTGTATATCCTTGTGGAGATGCAGCCCACAGAACTGGACACAGAGACAAAACCATAGAGATGCTAAATATAAAAAGTAGAGGGACTTCACATTGAATACTAGGGTATTTCGTGCTACAATATGCAAGTAGCCTTTACTATGTCTGTAGGAACAATATGCAAATGAGTGGAGGGTCAGTATGATACCTCCCTTTAGGTTTTATATATAAAGTCTCTATCTAAAACAATAACAGTAACAAGTAGAACTGTGTGAAATGTGAAATTCTGCAAGCGGAATTCATGCAGAAATTTTGCAAGTTTGCTTTTGAAATGTAAATGAAAATTGATTTTTTTAATTGTGTGGAATTCCAAAAAGCGATTCTATGCAACCTGTGGAATAATATTCTGTGGATTATGTAATCTGCAAAATGTTATTCTACAGTTTGCAAAACAATAATTTGCAGTTTATGTAAACCATGGAATACTAATCTGTAAGGGTGTGTGAATACCTTATCCCAGATGTTTGGGCCATATATTTTATTCGGGTCCCAAACATTTGGATATTCAGTATTCATATTCAGGTATATGGGGGATATAATTAACAGAAAGAAAAGGAAACAGTCCCCCACCCTCTTCCTCATCCTAAATCCTTAAATCCAAGCATCCCCATTCACCCCACCATCTGTTCGGAAACCCAATACCGCCTCCCCAGCACCCACAATTTTATATTTTAAGTAGGAAAAACTCCCACAACGGGTAGCCAGCACAACCCACCCCACTTCTATGACCATCCACTATCTTACTACTCATTTGTTCTTAACAGCACCCACCAACAGCCACCATCCCCACAGCACCTGGTACCCAGTTCTTGTATGCATCTTACTGTCATAACAAGAAGGCGACCAGCACAAACCCACCCTCTTCCATGGCTGACCACCTGCTACAGAATGAAAGTGTTCCCATGCTTGCTTGCTCTGCATAGTGTGAGCATCAGTAGATTGTTTCACTATACAAAGTGACAAGCACGGGAGCACTTTCATTCTGTAGTATGTGGCTAACCATGGAGGAGGGCTGTTTTTTGACTCTTGCCTTCTTGTTACGACACTAAGAACTATGCAAGAATGGGGTGCTGGGTGCTGAGGGAGGAGGGGTGTACAAGTGAGCGCTGCCAACAGGGGGATTAGTTTTCTTTAAGCACAAATGAGCTCTTTGATAGAGATTGGTTGTGGAGTCAGGTAGGTTGTGCCATCATCAACAATCATATTTCCAACCCAAAATAACAAATTGTGGGTGCTGTGGGGAGAGGATTGGGTTACTAACAGAGGAAGCGAGGCGGGGCAGAGGGCTTGCCTTTAAGAATTTAGGCAGAAGTTGAGGGTGGGGTCTGTTTTTGTTTTTTTAACAGTATTTCCTAAATAATCAGGGTGACGTAATAGTGCGGTATTCATTATTCAGATCTGAAGAACAAATCGCATTATGCCTGGTTTCGGAAATATTATTCATCACTCGCACACTCCACTATTCTGTTTTATGTGGACCATGGATTATTAATCTGAAGTTTAAAGAAAAGAGATTGCACATTCTGAATTTCACTTCTGATGGAATTCCTTGAAATTAGATGGACTTTCTGAAATTCTAGAATTTGACAAAAGTGAAATTTGAAAATTTGCACACAGTTCTAGTAACAAACGTTACTCAGGCACAGATATCACAATGTAAATAGGAGACCACAATGTTTCAGACTGAGAAACATCAATAAAAGAAACATTTTTTTCTCTAGAGGTTTCTTTTATCCCTCCCCTTCCCAGGCACTGTCCCTGTCCTTTTTGCCAGCCCCATGACCAGAGATCCAAAAGACCATTCCATTAGACTGGGGCCCAGGAGTACTGCCTCTTATTATTCTCACAGATTGGTATGGTTTCATCCCTTTTTCTCATCCCAGCTGCCTCCATTATCATGATGTACAATGTCAGTAAAGCCTTGCGTGCCACAGCCTTCACCTGCAGTAGAAGGATGAATCCATCATTGGCCGGCCGCAGGGTTCAATGTGGCAGCAGAATGGCATGGTGCACTTCACTGCTGCAGAAGCTCTACCAGATCCCAGAGCTCACTTCCAGACCTGTAGCAGTTGCATCAGAATGTGTTGCACTACTACTGGACAGGATATAACTAAGGAATTTTAAAGAAATTGTGTATATCTGTATCAAGATTTTTTTTTAATTTAATAAACTTTATTGTAAAAGAAGAGAATCCAATAAACATTATACCATAGACTACATTGAAAGTAGAAACATTCACAACCCCACCCCCTTCCCCCAACCCATACCACCCCAGCTGAGTGATAGATATAAACTAGCTAACCAGAACTGTTCAGAAAAGAAAAAGCTGTAGTAAGTGGATTGAAAGAAAGGCTAATGTGTGCCAGTACCCAATAATTAAAAACAAGAACAGATATAAACTATGTCTCATACAGTGTGTGTAACCTGCCCTAATGAGCATCAAAAAGTGCAAGTCTGTTGCGAGGACTTGCAATCATGTTTTCCACTCTGAGATTACACAGTAATTCATGTAGCCACTCATGGTAGGAGAATGAGGCCTATTCAAGTCAATGTTTCAGAACCACTCTCTTAACCTAGAATGCAGTTAACACCATAGAAAACTTCATCTCCCTAACCAGGATCCAACTATAGTCCCCAATTATACATATCTCTGGGGTAAAGAGACCAGAAAGACCCAATAAAGGATCTGCATAGTCTAAAATAAGTCGTCACAAAGGGGCCAACTTTGGACAGTCCCAGAAGATATGCATAAGAGATCCATCTGATTTTCCACATCTGAAACAAAGAGGAGATTGAATTCTTCCCATTTTAACCATTTTCAAAGGCGTAAAATACATGTTGTTCTGAATGCTAAATTGAACAAGTCTAAGCCTATCCTGGTACGTAAACATGTAAACACTCCTCCATATCCTTTGCCACTGGGAGACATCCAGTTGATACAGTAGGACATATTCCAGTGAGCCGGAGATCCATCCAATCCTGGGAATAGGTGAGAAAATAAAGAGTTTAAGGCAGCTACCGCACGCGGCTTAGAAGTCAGATCCTGACTAGAGAGGAAAAGCTCATGGTTATCAACTTCCCAGACATTCAGTCTGAACCATGAGATCAACATATGCCTCAGCTGGTATATCTTAAAAAACTGAGTGCCATCTAAACGATGTTGCACCTGTATCTCCTGTGGCGAAGCAGGTCACTTACTCTAATATTAACAAGTTGTGGCAACCAAGTTTCAGTTAGCATTTGACCCCCACTCTAAAATTAGGATTCCTCATAAGAGGCTGTGAAACATCTCTATGATGAACATACTTCAGCTGTGAACAAAATTGTGAGTAGACTTTGATGGAATCAGCTATGACCTATTCTCGTAAACTGCAAGGGGGACTTGAGAAATAAAAACAATGCTGCTGCTGAGACACCTATATTAGCTGTTAATTCTAATTCCACTTCCAGCCAAATGGGGACATAATCGAGGACCTGATCTGGGGGGATCTAGCCTCCTAAACATTTTATTCAAATGGCTGGCAAAATAATAAACCAGAAAATATGGAAGTCTAAGACTACCACAGTGTTTGGGAGCTGCCAGTTTTAGATAGGGCCTGTGTGGGATTTTGACAGACCAGATAAAGTCTGAAATTATGCTATGTAGGTGACAAAACCAGGAAATCAGGAGATACATATTAAGCACATTAAGAGGATAAAGCACCCTAGGAAGAATATTCATTTTAACTGTATTGATCCTCCCCCATTAGAACAGGAGTAACATTTTCCAGCGTCTAAGATTATGTTGTAATGTAAGCAACAAATCATCCAGGTTAAGCTTCTGCATGTGATGTTCATACTTCATGAGATAAATACCCAAATATTTAATAAATTGGGAGTCCACTTCAATCCCAATAAGTCAATATCCGATTTATTGACCATAGGGGTAAGAGGTAACACTTCTGATGTGTCCAGATTTAGCTTATAGTTGCAAAGGTGTCCATACTTACTAATAACTTCCAAAGCCATGGGGAGGGATATTTGAGGATGAGTAATGTGCAGCAGAATATCATCTGCATGCACCAAAATTTGAAGGTTTCTAAAGCCAGCTTCCACCCCTGACAAGCCTGGAGCACCTTTACGTTTCTGAATTAGGGGTTACAAATGTAAATTAAACAATAATGGAGAGAGGGGGCAACCCTGCTGGGTGTCAAATGTAAAGCAAATGTAAACAAAAAAAAATTACAATATATACTAGCCCTGGGACCAAAGTATAGAGTCTTGACCCAATTAATAAGCATTGAGGGAACCCATACTCCTCTAACTTAAAAAATTAAAAAATGCCAATTGACTCTATCAAATGCTTTTTCTGCATCCAGGGAAACCAGCACATTTGGCATGACTGAGTCCCTGGAGGCGAAGAAAATATGATTAAGTTTGCAGAGGTGATCCATCGACGAACGTCCAGCTACAAAACCCACCTGCTCTTGACTAATGAGACCGGTCCATACTACTGTAATCCTGAATGCCAAAATATTTGTAAGGATCTTGATATCATAGTTCAGTAAGGAAATGGGTATATAGCTAGTGACTTTAGTGAGTGATTTATAAGGTTTAAAAAGGAGAACTATCATAGCCTCCAGGACAGAGGCATCTGTGGTACCATGTTCCAACAAATAAACAACAAAGTGATGTAGCAAAGGGACTAACTCGGGGCAAATGCTTCATAAAAATTAGAGGTTAAGCCATTGGGCCCCAGTGCTTTATCCAGTGCAAGGTCCTCGATAACGGCTATAATCTTTGATGGTGAGAGAGGCTTAATGAGATTTGTTGCTCTACTGACAGTCTGGGAAGGGCAAGACTTACCAAATATTCCAACACTTCAGAAGAGGTAGGGGAATTTGGCATAGGGCCATGAAGATCAATATAATATGATTCAAACTTGTGTGCAATATCCCTGGTGGAAGTCTTGCGTGCCCTCTATAGACTCATTAGCCAGGATCAAGCGGATGCCTTCAGGTTCCTGAGGCAAAGAGCCAACAAATGGTCTGCCTTTTCACCCTGGTCAATGTACTTTGAATGAGTCTTAAGGATAGTCTATTCTGCCTTGTCTTGTAAAAGATCAGCATATTCGTCTCTAAGGAGTATCAGCTCCCTATTGAGCTTCTTCAGAGGACAGGGGAACAGAGACATCTCTAGAGCTATATTGCGAGACAGAAGTGTGGAATCTTCTTTAAGGTGGATGTGTTTTCTTTTAGAGGCCAACCTAATAAGCTCCCCCCTGAGGAACCATTTTAGAGTACATCATTCTAAGTCACCTCTCTCAATAGTACTGACGTTCGGGGTTGTAAATACATAAATTTGTGACTTAATTCTCTCTAGAATGTATTATCTTTAAGTAGTTGGTTATTTAACCTCCAGAAAGAATCACTCTGGACACTGGGGGACAAGGAAGGTTTCAACCATACCAACGCATGATCTGAGAGAACCCGTGGTGCTATCCCACTGCCCAGCACTCCCTGCATACTGGATTGTGTGATCAAAATATAGTCTAGATTAGAAGTCATGGATGGGTGAATAAAAAGTATACTGCCTATCTTAAGGATACAACACCCTCCAAGGGTCATATAGACATAAAGACTCAGACAGATCCCATAATGAATGCTGGACAGGGGATAGATCAGCTAAAGCCCTCCCAGATCTATCAAGGTCCTGAGTGAAAGTGACAGTCCAGCCACTATCGATGACCAAGGGGATCTGGAGGCAAGGGACTAGAAGAGAGGTTAGTTCCATTAGAAAAGGATGGGTCCAGAGTTGGGCCCATAAACACAACCCAAAACAACATCCACATGATCCAGTACACCTCCAACAAAAATATATTTCCTTGAGGGTCTGAAATACATTGGGAACATTGGAAGTTGAGAGTCCCACTTAATAAAATAGCCACACTCCTACTGACCCTACTGTGCCCTGCAGCAAAACCTGATCTACAAACTGTCTATGTAATAGTGTCCTCTGATTCAAGGAGGTGTTTCTCCTGTAGGAAGGCAATTTGACAATATAGTTGCTGCAAATGTTGAAGTATTTGATAGCATTTAATAGGGGACTAAGCACCCTTCACATTCCAGGAAACGTAATGTAGATAACTAGCAATTCTTCATGAACAGTATCCAACACTGATATAAAATAAGGTCTACATCTGGTATCTGTAAATTGTACCTAGGGATCAACTCTGCAACCTCCCCCCACCATCCCCAACTATATAAAACATCATCTAAATTGTAATCCTAAGACAAGAAGAATTCCGCAGAAAAAAGCTCCAACCCCCATCCATAAACCCCATGGAAAATTAAAAAAAAACGTACTAATACACACCATAACATAGCCACCCCAATGAACAACACCCCTACCCCAAAATATTGAGCGAAAAATAATACCAAAATTCACCGAACTGTATGTAAAAACTCCCAACTCCCTTTCCCCTACCCTCCTATTCTAGTAAAATGTAACAGAACTAACACTATGTCTAATAAACCATCAGACCCTACCCCAGGTGTCTCCTATTAAAAAAATCTTAACAGCTAAAAAAGAAAGAAAACACTTTCCAACACAGTATGGCCTATGATCCCCCACTACCTTAAAACCAATAAACAAGAATATTCTGAAGGGGTCAAAAATGATAAATCTCTTGCTTAAATGATGATTTAATACCCCAGCCCAAAAAAGAAGTAACTGTTCCCAGTGACCTATAAAAAGGCCATATTCTAAACAAAAAAATTTCATTCTACACCTGTGCATAAATAAAATAGAAGAACCTCCATCCCTAACCCAGATAGCGATGTCCATCCTTTCACACAGCAATTCTTCCCAGCCTACCGCCCCACCCCTGTCTGCCTTAAAGTATTGGGAAAAAAAAACCATCACATCCCGGAAAAATCAGACCTCTCTAGAAAACATAATAAACTCAATCTGTAATCTACATTAGAGAGATATAGAGAACAGCAATAAGGGAAAAGATACCTTAAGCTTGAGCACAAAATAACACTTGATCCCTAATATATAGAAACACTGAACATAGACTTTGACAGCAGAGAAGGACCACTTGGCCCACCCAGTCTGCCCATTTCCTTACCTACTGGATAAGCTGCAGATTTTAGTTAAACAGCCTACTTCCTACCACCCCACCACTACAATTGCTTTATGTCTGTCCCATGCATGTTTGAATTCTCCACTGTTTTAGACCCAACAACCTCCCCAGGAAGACGGTTCCATGCATCCACCACTTCTCCATGAAAAGAATTTCACATAACCCCCGAGCCATCCCCCCTCTATCTTTAAATTGTGCCCCCTTGTTCTAACACATCTATTTTTCTGAAAGATGCTACCCTCCTGGACTTTGTTGATTCCCTTGAGGTACTTGAAAGTTTCTATCATGTCCCTCCTGTCCCTCCTTTCATGAAGGGTATACATATTAAGCTCTCTCAGTCTCTCTTCATATGGTTTCTGATGCAGACCCTGCACCATTTTAGTTGCCCTCCTCTGGACTGCTTCCATCCTGTCTATGTCCTTGCATAGATGAGGTCTCCATGCTGCACACAGTACTCCAGATGGGAGTCTCACCAACTGTCTGTACAGAGGGATAATCACTTCCCTTTTTCTACTTGTGATGCCCCTTCCTATGCATCCCAGTATCCCCCTGGCTCTCCTTACTGACTTCTCACATTGCTTACCCACCTTTATATCATCTGATATGACTACCCCAGGTCCCTTTCCATTTTGTTGTTGTTAGTACCTCTCCTGCTATTGTGTATTCATAGCCTAGAGGTTAGAGTAATGAGCTGTTAATGAGCTTGGTGCAGACAGAACTGAGTTTGATTCCCACATCTCCACTTGCATACTGTGTGACTCTGAGCAAGTCACTTAATCTCCCAGTGCTCCCAGTCATCACTGAAAACAGGCACTTGTGCCTAGTGGGCTCCTACCTGGTTATCAAAGACAAAAAACAGTATGAGACCCCTTTGATAAATACCCATAGTGCTAATAGTGACACTAGAGCCTGTCTGGAGCCCTATTAGAAGCCCATTAAAATGCCAGTGGGATCCCAGTTTGAACTACAATCAGTGAGCAAATAATCTGTCCCACGCCTAGATACATTGTCTGCCCAACTAACAGGAAGAGTTTGAAAGAGTGGCTCTTAGTCAAGTTGTAACATCCCATATTGCCCTGAAATAACCCACGCTACCAGCAGATCCCAATGTAGTTCGAAATAGGATCACACGTTGAACTACAGGTGTAAGAGCCATCACAGGAGCAGGCAGAACATTAGCTGCCAGTGAAGTCAGTCATCTTCCCACTGCATCTCTAGGTGTCAACTCAGCCAGGAAGAGTATGGTCACAGTACTGGGAAGAGGGCAATCCTTCACCCACAAGAACAGCAGAAGAGCTTCTCTACAAATAAAAGGCAGTGGGCACAGCAGAAGATTCATATTAGGATCCTGGTTCGAAGAAAAGGTAAAGGGAATGACAGTAAAAGATTGTGCTTCAATCCGGGCATGGTACACCTAGGAGGTGTATGAGATGCTGGTGTAGTGGCACTAGAAGAGAGCGTTGTGAGCTATCATAAAGGGAAGCTCCAGCCAAGAAGATCTTCAAAAGCTCAAACACTGCCATTGATATGAGCCCAGTTTTGATGAAGGAACTATATCAAACAAGGATTAGGAAACTACACTAAAAAGGAGGCGTGCCCACAACTGTCCATAGCTATTGGCGATCCCTATGTCTCCAGGTGTCAATGTATTCAGAAAAGTGGGTATCACTAGAGCCAGAACTATAAACTGTCCTTCAGCCAGTAAGAGAAAGTCTCCTCTAAGCTATGGGCAACAAGTAGGGCTTAGAATTTCACAGTAGGATCCTAGCTCGATAAAGGATTGAAGGAGGCCCCAGTGAAACAAATCGCATCTCAGTCCATGCACTGTATCCTGGAGGTTTAAAGAGCATTCAAAATAACAGCACTGCAAGTGGGACAATATCCATGGAGGTCTGGGGCAAAAATTCAGGAGCTCCAAACTTGAAATAAAAGAAGGAGCACACCGTTCTGCTGTCAGTCCTGAACAAGGACTGGCAGGATCATCTGCCGATATCAATACTCATCAAACTGAACACAAGGTAAGGTCCAAATAGAAAGAAAAAGGCTAATCAGAGTCATCACGATCTGCCTCCAAGCTTCAAGGGTCTCTGAATAAATCTGGGAGGAGGTTTTTCAATTCATCAGCTACCTGATCTGCAGGATCGAAGGAGCACCAGGATCACTGGTGAAAGACAATCTGGCCAGGTAGGTCACCCTAAAGCTGATCCCTGCTGCAATTAGCTTTGTGACTAGTGGGTGATATGACACCTACTTCTGCCAATCAGTAGCTGGCAAATCCTGAGCAATGTGTATTTTAGAGCCTTCTCAATGCACCTCCTGTAGATCTCTAATTTTCTGTAATATACGTTGCTTATCCAAATAATTAAGGATCTTCAGGATAGAGGGATGAAGTGGAGAGCCTTCAGGTAGCTTAGGATGGAGGGACCTGTGCGCACGTTCCACCACATGCAGTAAGTGGGGTTATTAGGTGCTGGTCCCACTATTTTGGCTAGAAGTTTCTGTGCAAAACGAACTGGTGTGGAGCCCTCTGCCTATTCTGGAAGGCCGAAGATGACAAGGTTTTTTTTCCGACTTTGGCCTTCCAAATCTTCCAACTTATATTCAATTTTAGTAAGCCTTTGTCGGAGAGTATAGATATCTGGGTCCACTTTCTGATGTTATTGCTCAATAGAAAATGTACAGACCTCTACATCCGAGACCTTACGATGCATTTCTCTGAGGTCTGTTCTTAGTGATTTAATTTCTGAGGTTAGTTCTTGCAATACTATTTTAAAGGGCTGAAATTCCATTAGAAACTTTTCTTCAGTGAGCAGGGTTGGCCCCAGGCTAGTAGTGTCAGTCTTTTCCAGCCGCTGGGCCTTGGCCTTGGTGTGCTTAGGTAATTTCTACAGTGTAGTGGAGGTGTATGGTGCAATAGTGCCTGGTTCATTTCTTCATCCATTCTAGACCTAAAATCAGTTGAACAAGATTGAAGTCAGGCTGATAGTCCATAGCACAGTTCTTAAGAGTGTTTCCCACTGAGATAAGATAGAATTTCTCTGGAATGTAGAAAAATAAGTAAGTTAAGGCAGTGAAGAGCAGAAGTGTGGCTCAAAAGTTGCTACTTAGAGAGCTGCATCATGACCTCTCTGTATCAAGAAAATTTAACACGGGCCAGCCCACCAATGCAATGGTAGAACTACTGCTTGCAGTGCCAATCACACTGGTTTGGGATCAAACTCAGAGCATCAGAGGGTCTGCCAAGGGGAAGAGGATGAGCATATGAGGAACTGTTCTCCAGGGAGGAAGGGATCTGGAGCCCAGCAACATCTCAACCCCTTACAATGACTAGGTGCAGATACTCCAGTTACTAGTGCAGATGCTGTGATTGGTGGCGTGGTGGACATCTTCATATTGAGAGCCAGAGCACCCTGACATGCATCGACATCTGTCCCACTAGAGCTTGCAGTAACAAGAAAAAAAAGCCCTTTGCCACTGAGCAGCATGATGTCTGGGGATCCTTGAGTACTACCCAAATGATGCCTGCCTGAGCTTGTTGGGGGAACACAGGTAGCTCTCAGTCTTTTGCACCCAGGGGAGAGCTCCACCATGGTGAGTAACCCTCAGGCCTCCCCATATGAGCCAGGGAGGGGGATGCCAGGTGCAGGAACGGGATACTTCCAGTAGTTAAATGGGGGGTACATCCCCACTGACCACAAACTGAACAGAGTTTACAAAAAAAAATATAACACATTTACATCACAACAACAAAAGTTTGGTTTAAAAAAAAACATTTGAATCACTGGATGGAAATTCTACAGAGATGTGCTTGTCTTATTTTTGAAAGCCCAGTGTGGACATGTATCCATTTTAGTGATGGGTCATAAAATGAACCCCTTTCCTTGAGCCTGGCTGATTGAAAAGTTTGAAACTCTTTGAAGTCATGTGGCCGATATTGACATTAATAACCTGAAATAGTTGGAAGTAAAAAGTAAGAACTGAACCAGAATGAAAAAAGTCCCAAGTGCTGCAGCTTGCCATTCTAATCACAGCAACCAGAGAAATGCAGTCTTGGGACTTCCTTTCCTCCACCAGCAGCAACAAACACAATGCCCCAAGCCTAAAGTATGCCCAAAATCACCCTCACACCCTCATTACCTATGCCAGAACTTATCTGGCCTGTGGTTTCCTTAGTCAGATAGATCCTAGCTACAGATGTGGGTTTTTTGACAGTGCCTGCTTTCTGTGGTCCATGAGGACTGAAGATAAAGACTCTTCATTGTTGGATCCTACCACTAGACTGAAGTGAAGAATACAGGTGGATGTTCATCTTGATCCAGGGTTCCAGGCAGTGAGATTAATTTTGGCGGTTACTTTTAAAAGCCAGTTGGAGCATGGCAGTGTATGCCTGTGGGGGTATTCAGACATTTGGCAAGCAATTCACTAAGGTGTGGATTGCCTATGCACCACATATCTGAGGCATGCAGGCAACCTGAAGTGAGAATGCCACACAGTGGACTCCTGGTGGCATTCAAAAATAGAGCACATGCCAGTTGTACACCAGATCCCCTGGCTGCCCGAGCAGCTATGCACGGGGGCAGGGTGGCTGTAACGCATCCATGGGGGGGAATCTGGCATACCTTGTTATGCACCTCCCCACAAGTTGATGGCAGGGCATGGTGACCATGGGATCCCCCCACACACAGCTGCCAAAGCCCACTGGGCCACCTGGGAGAGCTGAGGGTGGTCTTCTGGGGCAAATTACCACTGGTCGTGCACTGGATGGTGTGCACTGTCCCAGGACCCTCTGCTGCATGTGGGAGGGATCCATTATGGCACCCAGGCTGGGCATCCTATTGGATGCCCACCAGCATCCAGTGCTCCACTCCTGTGTTGCCATGATCCTCCATCATGCAGCTTCCCACCAAGGTGGTGGGGGTTCAGACAGGCAGCCAGCTGTCATGAATGCCGGGGTGTGAGCAGTGCAGATGGTAGTGCGTGCATTTCACGTGTAATACCCACCTATGAGGAATTGCGCCATTGTTTGTAAAAAAATAAATAAATAAATACTGTAAATAAGCAAAAAGATCTGAAAGGCCATTAGAAAACAAGAAGCTGTTTACCACTTTGAGGATCAGATTCAAACAAATCCAAATTCTAAAACATTTACTCATCCTGGGACAGTGGGAAGATCACCTACAGTACATGTATTTAGAAACTAATTAGGCATTGATGTTTGACATCCATAGTATGAACAACTACATAAGTAACCGATTTACAGTGTTCATCAGCAGGGGTGGTGTAAAATTTCTCCTCTTATCCATATAACCTGATATCCATTGTTAATAATTCTACACATCCCCATTCCCTTCCCCCATCCCATAGGGACTATGTACTTTTTGGTGCATTCTTAATTCCCACACCCCCTCCAGTTTTTCTGCTCATACCTTACTGCTGTTGCAGTCAGGAGTCTTGCATGGTTTGTATTTTGTATTTTTTTTTTTCCTGGTTCCCCCAGGCTTTTGGCCCCCCTCCACATACACCACTCTGCCATGCCCAGGCTTAGCCCCCTGGGCTGGGCTGCCAGGTGGGAACCCCCTCCCCAAGGAACACTGTCTCTGGCCCTGGCTTACCCTCCAGGGTGGGGCCATGGGACTGGGCCCCCACCGGCAGACTTTAAGTCATGGAGGAGGTGGGGGCATCATGTATGGGGGCTTGAATGTTTTTTTAATATGCTTATCCTTGGGGACGGGGATGTGCAATGATGTTCAACATCCACCCTGCCCCCCAAAAATGATGGCACTGGCACAGTGATTTCCCCAGCCTCCGCCAGAGGTCCATGGTGTGCTGGACACTCAACCACCCTTCCCCCCGGAGAAGGAGAATGGTCCCTAGGATGCTCAATCCTTCTCCTCTTGGCCGGCCCGCCGATGTCCCAAGTTCATTCCCGAACTCGGGTCATTGGTATTGCAGATGGGAGCCCTGCCTCTACACTGGTGGGCTGGCTTATTTTGTATTATTTTGTATTTATTGCATTTCTTGTGAACACTGTATACACTATACTGTACTATAATGTAATTTCACTGCATAGTTTATAGCCCATACAGTTTTGTACTTTACATGGAACATAGAAGTTGTCAGCAGATACGGACCTCTTGGCCCATGTCTGCCCAGTACTTTAACCATGTAGTATCTTATATAGTTTTAATGGTTGCATAGCAAGAGTTATACAATGTATTGCTAACAAGAGGCAAGGGAGCTGGGCAGACAGAAACCTTGAACCTCATCTTGTGAACCTGGTCTCATGAACCTTGCTCTTACACTTAGAGCTACAGCAGCTTGCTTGGGATAACAGTGAGTAAGTGGCTCTGGCATGATTTGAACCTAAACTTGCCAGTTCCCAAGCACATAATAAAACCATTAGAACCCAATACCATCCATCTGTCACATCTGTAAGGCTGCTTAGTAAAGCTTAAAACAGATTGTAGCAGAAATGAGAGGAAGCCTTGGGGAATGAAGTTCCAGGAGTGAAATTAAAAGTCTGACTCAGTTCCAGGAGTGAAATGAGGAAGGAAGGCTTCTATGTAAAATACACAGCCCTAAAGGCACAAAATGACTTACAGTAATGAAGTGTGAACATGCAACATATAATGAAGAGACATGTTCCCAGACCCCTGCCAGATATGTTTGATACTAGATCGCAGGTGATGGGTTCCTTCAGTGAATGCTTTCCATTTTCAACACTGAAAGCAATCTTCTTGTTAGTGGTCTGCTGGGCATGGCAAACCAAAAAGGTGAATTTTGCTGAATCAAGCCTCCACAGCAAATGTCAGCGGGTTGCCAATCATACTGCAGCTGTAATGCAATACCATAGAGTGTAAAAAGAATCTGCACTCATTACATACCAGCTGCTTGCCACCCTGACTCCATCTCAGGTAATTCCAGAGGGAAGGAATCCATGCCCTATAAATGTTTTCTCTCCTGTTGTCCAGTAAATCTGTTATTTGTACATCATGGGGCGGTGTTCATGGATCTGACCGAGACAGTCGACTAATTAATCATCCTTTGTTATGTAACAAATTGAACCATCTTGGTTTCTCAGAAAACGTTATGCTTTGATGCACAGATTACTTGATCAACAGGTCACAAATCGTTAAGTTTTGGTTTGGTTGTTTCCTCTGTTAGGACTTTGAATTTAGGAGTCCCACAGGGGTCCATAGTGGGCCTCCTATTATTTTCTTTGTTTATTGATTCTTTACCATCAATTCTCAAGTCTTGCAACTGTTTGTTATATGCCTATGATCTAATTATTTATTCACAAGCTAGATCAAATTCTCAGAAGACTTCATTGTTGGAATCTGACTTACAAGATGTCTGTAGTTGGTTTTCTGATAACTGCTTGATTCTTAATGTAAAAAAGACACAAACAATGTTGCTTAGAATCCCTAATTCCTTGAAAGATAATCTTATTTTATTGATACATGACAACTGAGTTTGTAAAAGAGTTCAAATATCTTGGAGTACTTTTGGACCCAGGCTTATCTTTTTCTTTATAGGTAAAGGCATTAATTAAAAAGGTTAATCAAAAATTGGGCTTATTATATAAATTTAAGAAATATTTTACTGTAGATATTCATAAATCTATTGCAGCTGAGACATTACTACCCCACCTGGACTATGTTGTGAGTTTTTATTTTAGGTTATCAGTTAAAGAGCTTAATATATTGACTGTGACTTATAATAATGTGTGTTGTTTTGTATTAGATTGTCCTTATCCCTCCCAACACTGTTCCATGTATTCAGATTTAGGTTGGTAATCTTTTAATTCTAAAATTACATTTTATTTTGGTTTCCAAGTTGTTAAAGCCATTTTTCCAAATATTAGGTACCCATTGATGGATTTGATTGATGTAAGGTCCCCTGTTTGCAATTTTCACTCTTTTAGTGGTATTCTTTTAACAAACCTATTATTTCAGTCCAAAGTGGTAGCAAGGTCATTCTCAGTAGCTGCCCCTCAATTCTGGAATGCTTTGCCTTTAGAATTATGTTCCTCCTCCTCATTTCAACACTTTAAACAACATTTTAAAGCATATTTATACTCTTTGGAGGTTTGTCAATGTTTTGTCTAACTGTTTTTCTGTATGTTTGATCATATGCATTTGTTTGGTTTTATTGTCTGGTTGGAACTGAAAATGGAGTTGTTCCAGTGTCCTTTCCCAGTTAAAAAATAAAAAAATAAAATGAAAATGAAATCACAATAATGTAACACTTAACTACAGCTAAGTCACATATTATTCTATGTTCCTTCTCAGGCTAAGCATTAACAGCCATATTGGCTCTGACCAGAGTTTATTTTATCTGATTTACTTTTTACCTTTGCCAATATTCAGACTGTGTCCAGCAATGGCACAAGTGGAGGCAGGGCGTAGCTAGAATTTTGTTTTGGGGGTGTTTAACTGACATTTTAAAAAGGGATAAATAAATGCCGGGGGTCTGGGACCGCCAGGCCCCCAGAAGCTCTGGGGGGTGTACATGTTCTGTGGTGAGTTTTGGGGGTTTTCTTGAAGAAAAAAACACACTTTTGTTACATGTTCTCCACCCCTAATTTCATGGGAAACATTTTTTTCACATGGAATCAGGGTTGTGGGAGACTCTGGCTGTCATAACAGTCTAAAGAACCTCCAATGGTTGTGGACAACTGGTTATCTAACAGTGCGATCAACTACCCACATGGTTCTACCTGCAGTGTTAGTAATGCTGCCTGGTAACAAAGCATTGTACCACTATGTACATGGATTATGGTGACATGCCATGCCACCAGCACCAGGTAACCTCCATAAGTCACCCATGTTTTCTGTCATGGTGTCCTAGCTGTCCCCTCCATGTTACTAATGTGCAGGCATGTGCCCCTTTCTCCTGCCACCCTCCTCTGACCTACTACCATCCCTTGTGCATTCCCTCTTTCCCTCTCCTGCCCCTTCTTGAGATCCTTCACCTCCTCCTCCCCAATGTTGCAAGCACTTCAAACTTATTACCTGCCCCTCTGCAATACTGTGCATTAACTCCTTCCTCCTGACTGGAGCCGTCCCTTGAGTGCCAGGCCTCCTGTTCATTTTGCCCTACACCATCCCTATCCCCTCCTCAATTGATGTTCCTCCCCTGTGTCCTCATATCACTTCCTGAGTTAGACCCTCCTGCCCCAGCTCCACCCTCCATCCTCTCCAACTCTCTACCAGGACACAGTACCTTCTCCTTGGGTTTTTTCAGCCTGTGACAGATTGAACACCCCCAGTCTCCACAATATGTTTATCCAAACTGCCGGCCCACATCCATAACAGCCCAGTATCCTTCCCATGACCCCCTATAGCCCAGATCACTGGTACTCAGCAACATAAGAACCAGGTATGACTGTTACTGCTTCCAACAATACAGAGAAAGAGATGGGAACTAGATAACTGCTGGATGGGCAACTATAAAACCAGTGCATTCTGTCATAGAGGGGTCTGATCTCTGACCTCGAGATTGAAGCTCAAGAGGTCCATGGGAATCAGAACCTGAGGTGGCAAATACACTGGTTATGCATAGAGCTGCTCATCCTGTATTTTTGATAGTGTATAGTACCGTGTGAAATATGTGTATTGTGAGTTCTTTTGCTTTCAAAATGAAACTGATTCATGCAGTCTCTAGAGGATCTAGAATGTTGTTGTACCACTGTAGGGTAGAATCACATTCCATGACCTTGGAACTGTAGTAGAACAGCATTTTGAAAGGAATGTAATTCTGTACAGAACAACACTCCACTATACACCATAAGATATTATACAACAGGCACAAAAAACACACCAAATCCTGCATTTTGATTAGCTGGCTGGCACCTTTTTAGTGTTGTAAATCCTCCAGTGTATCCACTGGAAAAGGTGCAAGCTGCCAGTCAGCCATAGCATGAACCTTCACAAAAATCACTCCAACTGCCATAAACCAAACAGTTGCAAACATAGTATGATGCCGAGCTCAATTCCATAACCGACACAGTACCAGCAGTTCCTGCTCTTAACCCTCTAAAAAATTCAAACTATATTTTTTGGAAACAGCTCCTCAGTAGCCGTTCGCAACAGCCTTACCTGCTGTCCGTCATATTTGAATACCAGCTGCACTCCATCACAAAAATACACCAGTCAACCTTCCGTAGTTCTCAAACGGTGCCTTTCAAACTTTCACACACCGCACCCTGCCATTTCCAATAAATTCTCTGGATCGTACAGTGAACCGGAAACATGAGGTCATATACTGCAGCCCTTTAGAGTTCACAGCACGTGAAGTTTCAGAACAAACATAAAACACAACACTAACTGTAAATCCTGCCTATCACATTTTAAAAAGAAACATATCTCACTTGAGACAGAACACAGTGCGATTAAAAACTGAAGCCTCACGGATATATCTACCTAGCAACAAAGAACTATTTTTTAGTGGAGCAATGAAATGAACAAAAATCATTAAAAAGGAAAACAAAAGTATTTCTAAATATTTTTTCAAACAAAAAATGGGCCATTAGATATAGCATATATTTCTCCGAGGAGTATACTGGTAGATTTACCACTTGTGCCTCATGACCAAACCACACCAGCCGTGGTAAATCCACCAGTATACCCACTCCCTGAAGGGGTATATTGCTTAAACAGTATATGGGAAGACAGTTCAGAGGTCAGAAATGTTGTTGTACTGTTGTTCTGATGTCACATCGATACTATAACAACATTTCTGACATTTGAAATGGCTCTGTCAGAAACCTAGCACGTGCTTGTCCCTTGTAACTCAGTCATTCCCCCAAGAACAACCGCAGGAGGCATCTCTGCATAAAACAAATAAAATAAGTTTTCCTTTTTTAAAAACAACATTTTCACTAAACTCCTTTCCTTAGTTAAATCGCCACAGACTTGAAACTGTAAGTGAGGCTAGCTACTCTGTATGATGGCAGTTTGTGGTTTTCACATAGAGTAAAAAAAACTCATCATTTGGCATGCAGAACTTCTGCACAACCCGACTGAATATCGGGTTGCGAGGTTATGCATGGTTCCTCCTCCTGTTGAGCATGCATTCATTTGCATTGCTCTTTTGCTAACCTGTTGTCAGTGGAACAGCTGCCTCCTGCTGAATATCGCAGAATGGCGCAATGTAGGAATTGCGCATGCTCAACCCTGTTGCGCATGGAGCAACCCTTTTGAATATCTGGGCCCTTATCTTTTTCTATGAAGTAATACAAAATCTGAATTTACTTTCCTAATCTTGTCTTTTTTGTGTGTAAATGAAGATGGTAAACAAATGTATAGATTACCTCCTTGATAAATTATTTTATTGAGAACTTCATGCTGCATAATAGCATGGGGAGACTGTGGCAAATACATCATTCTAACATTAGTATTGCTTAAAGATTGAGAAAATATTACTGTTTCGAAGATCTAACTAGTACTACTGTATATACTGTTCACCTATTTATGATTTTTCTTGAACTGATCCTCCTCTAAATTATTAAGCAAAATGCCTTTGTGAAGACAGTCAGTTTAATTATGGTAGGCACTGCTTTTAGAGCAGTCTGGAGTACATAGATCATACTATAGTGCACACTGTAATTAATTCTTGTTTAAGGAAAGTTTCCCACAGAAAGAAATAAAATAATAGAGTTCAGCAGGAATAAGTCTTAACCTGTTTTCTTCATTTAATCTTTTTAACTTAGGTGATTAATATGCACCTTGCACCCGTCTCAGTGTGCCTTGTGCCAGGGCTCTATGTGGATGAGGTCACATAACTTTTAAGCATAACGATTATTTAGAGGGCTGGTTCTAAAACAGAATTTTGTTTTTCTTGGGGTAGACACAATCATTTTATTTAAGTGTGTTTTGGATCAGTTGACAATTCAATATCTGGCTAAATTGTACCTGCTATCAGGTCACAGCAGTGCGCTGTGCCAGGTGCAAGATGCAGTGCCATGCTGAGACACAGTTATGCTTAGAAGTGCATAGACATTCTGCCTTGAAGTGTTTTCCTCAGTTTTGACCCTCCCCCTTGCTAATTGAGCTAAGCTGACTATTGCCCTCCCAATTATTCAGTGGATATACTTTATTTCCCCAGCCATTGGTGGTCCCTTACAGTCCAGTGGAACCCCCCATCCATGGCCCCCATTTCTCACTGTGCCTCTTAATTTATCATGTCTCACTACCATACCCACCCCAGTCTCCAGCTGCTGTAGCACCATTACTACCTGTTGTTTACAGGCGTAATCTGGGGGCAGTGCAGGAGGCTGCAGTAGTACTTCCCAAGGGCCACCATGCTATTGGGCATGGGCCTGTAGGCCATTTGCATGACAGCCACCACTCCCTATATTGATTGTTCTCAAAGCAATATGGCCCTACTTCAGAAGGGGTTGGAACCTCCATTAAGCTTAATGGGGTTATAATAAATGGGGGGCATTTTCTCCCATAGGGAAACCTGGTTATAACTCACCGATATAACCAATTGGCTATAACAGCAAACACATGCCAAATGTACCTCACTCCACACATGTGTACATTGCCTCCCTAACAGTACCCATGTGCACACAGCTTTCCTTACTCTTTCTCAGCATAGAGATCAGTTACAGGTACCTCATATTTATATAAGCTAAAAGACCTTATATTTATATAAGCTAAAAGACAAAGAACTGCAGTCACTGCACTGAGGTTCTTTGTCTTTTAGCTTGTTTTGTTATTTATGGAGTTGTTTAACCAGGAGTAGCACACTAAGCTGAAAGCATTTTTACAGAAGTGACCTGGGAGCACAGGAAGTTAAGTAACTTGCTTAGGGTCACACAGTATGCAAGTGGAAGCTGTGGGATTCAAACCCAGGTCTGGTCTGCTGGATGTCACCAGATTTGCAGCTCAGAGCCTTAAACCACTGTGCTATACTGCCTCCCTTTTGGGCTCACCAAGATCCAAACCTGTAAGATCAACTTAGAGGCCGCTTCTTTGCCTCTAGAGTGTCATACAGACGAGTTATACTGATGAGTCCGGGGTATGACGAAACATGTGCCTATGTCTTCTGTTTGCACCCCTTGCAGATTGTGTGAAAGGCCATTTGGCAGCATGCACTCCTGCTTAAAGGATACCTAAACAACATTTTGACAACAAACTATTCAAAAATCTGACTCCGTAGGTGACTAAAGGAAAGGCTGCTGCATTCATTAAGGCTAAAACTACATTTATATAATTTACCTAAATGTGGTTCCAGAGCTTTTGAATATTGTAAAATCAGACTTCTAATTTAAAAAAAAACTGTCTTACCTGCTTCCTAAAATGGCCGCCAAATGTGTTATGTGATGACATAATTGGAGCCAAAGTCAGAAAGATATATGGCTCTCTATAGTGCTAACTAGTTATTTTTTCCCTTTGTATAGAATTGTTTCACCCAAATGGTCAAAACCAGGTGCATTATTTTGTATAATACACATGTTAGGCTATGGTTCTGTTCGTTTTGTTTATTTTAACATGCTGAAATTGTGTTTTAATCCAACCGACTTTCTCTGTGGCAAACCACAGTGCAGTACAAATCTTGAATAACCTGGTGGTCTAGTGGTTATGGTGGATCCAAGATGCTACAGTGGGGGTGCTGGGGTGGTGTGCATGCTTAATATGCACTTTTTAATGTTTTTATTAAACCTTTATATTTTCTGCTATTCTTTTCTAGTACGTTTTTGACAGAACCTACAAATGTAATCCATAGTTTGAATGTAAACATTTGTACAATCAATAAATCAGACTTCTTCAACAAAGTGAAATGCAGCAGCAGCACCAGCAGCATGCAAGTACATTTATGTGTGTGTGTGGGGGGGGGGGTGCAACCACACCCTTCACCACCCCTAGAGTCACCACTTTTTTGTAGCAAAGTTCTTGTTCAGTCCAATGTTAGAGTTCATACTTTCTCGAAACTCAAATATATGCTTGTCTTGTCTTCTTTTTCCATGGGAAATAATAATAATAAGAATCAGCATTTATATAGTGGTTTTCATACACATTGTATCCCAAAGTGCTTTACAAGCAATACTAGACTGGCAGTGAAGTGACTGAATATGTAGTGACATCCATTTCATACATTAATATCCACACACAGCCTTGGACAATTGCATAAGCTGGTTTTAAGGGAAGGAGAATGTTGGCTAGGACAACTGGGTCAGGTAGTGATCAAGGTGCTGGCAGACCACATCTTATTTCTCACAGTAATCTGCTCATATTTCTCTCCTCTGTCTTCCCCCTTCCCTGAGTATAGCAGTACCTTGCAAGACTGGCCTTCTCAGTCCCCCTCTGGTATTCATTCTTCACTATTCCTCCTCACACCGAAAACTGGTGAGCTCATCACCCTTCTGAATCATGAATGCAAGTAGTACAGTCCCCATTTTATTTTGACATATCAAATATAAACATATCTTTCCAGTAAGTCAGATTGATAGCAACAGGGAACATGGGGAATGATGGGCTTTCCTATCCTTAAAAGATCTAGGCTACCTTTGATTAGGCACTGCTAAATGATGGGTGTGCACACCATTATGCATGTCATTTAATAGTGCCTAATCATAGATGGCTTAGATCTTACATGGGTAGGAAAGCCTGTTTTTCCACTTGAGCAATGCAGCTATCAGCCTGGCTTACCAGAAGATCATGTTTAGTATTAATATGTAAAAATAACGTGGGAGACAGTACTAACCACTGAGAATGTGCACTGGAGATTGATTTGGGAGGCATTTTTTAACAGTGCCAGCTGATGATGCATGTTGGTATAGGTGTGGACAACTCTCTGAGGTACAAGATTACAATCTGAGGTGTGATAATTCTCTTCATGAGACCATAAGCACATATGGGCACCAGGCAGTACTAAGGACAGGGTATGGATGGTGGGGTGTTAAACAGAAGGATGGCTAGATGCAGGAGGTTCACATGGAAAAAGGAAGCATTATTTGTGAATTAGCAAGAGAACATGGGCTTTGGAACTGAACCAGACCAGTACTTTGCTCTGTGACCCTGAGCAAGTCATTACACTTCCTTGTGCTCCCAGGCCACACCTGTAAACAAGCTTTCAGCTTAGTGTGTCTCTCCTGGTTAACAAAAAACACAATTCAGTGCATCACATAACCACTAGATCATCAGGTAATTGAAGTGTTGTACTGTAATGCAGTTTGCCAAGGAAAAAGTCAGCTGGATTGCAAAACATTTTCTGCAAGTTAAAGTAAACAAAATGAACAAAATCATAGCCTAACATGTGTACTGATCAAAATAATCCACAAGGTAATATACATGGTGTTGATCATTCTGGTACAACAATTCAAAACAAAGAGGGAAAGAAGAACTAGTAAGCACTATAGAAATATATGTGGGTCTCTGGCTCAGTTGATGTCGTCATGACTCATCACTTAACAGACTTGGCAGACATCTTAGGGAGAAACCAAGGCTGTTTTTTGGAAGTGAAAGGCTGATGTTTACATTTTTCCAAAGCTATAAAATTGCATTTATATTATTTACATAAATGCAGTTTTAGCATAAATGTAAACAGCAGCCTCTACTTTACCTTGTTATGAAGCCAGATTTTGGAGTTTGAAGTTTTAAAAAACTGCTTGTTTAGGTACCCTTTAAAGCTGAACCAGCCTAAAGGTTCATGGTGATTTGCATATACATCCCATGATACTTTGCATTATGGGGGTATGTGTGATTTTGTACCTCTTATATTTATATAATTGCTCTGGCAAAAAATTCTCCACAGCAATTGTGTAAAACAAGACATGTGGTAGTGTGTAAAACTTGAATTGTACACACACTCTCAGTGTTGGATGTTTGTATAAACCCCTTGAGCTTCACTCTCGGGGTTCATGTAGCATCTGACACCTCGGGTGTGTGTAACAGTCTCATTATTCACACTATACCATGTATTATTCTATACGTCATATTTGTGGTGGTGCTAATTGGTTGCACTGATCACTTAGTAAAGACCCACCCTTGTGACTATTATAAAACACAAAAGACCCCATGTTCAAAAGATTTGTGCTGCACAAAATGGGATATAGAAACATAGAATTTTATGTCAGATAAGGACTGCTTGGCCCACTTGTCTGTCCATTTTCTCTGCCTACAGTGTCACAACAGACCCTACTTGAACTCTGGCTCTTTCATCTCCCCTTCCTCTCCAGTAAGATTCCCATCCCAGATATTCTTGAACCACAACACTGTATTTGCCCCCACAACCCCCATTGGAAGACTGTTCCAGGCATTCACTTGTTTTTCTGTAAAAAAGTATTTCCTCTAATCCCTCCTGAATCTACCCCCTCCAGCTTCATTGTATGTCCCTTGTTTATGAACATATTTTGTTTCTGAAGAACTCTTCCCTCCTGTATCTTATTTACTTCCATGAGGTATTTAAAGGTCTCTGTCCTATCCCTCCTCTCTTCCAGGATGTACATATTGAGGTTCTTTAGTCTCTCCTCACAGGGCTTTTGATGCAGACCCTGAACCATTCTAGTTGCCCTCCTCTGGAACACCTCCACTCTGTCTATGTGCTTCCAAAGACGTTGTCTCCAGAACTGGACACAATACTCCATTTGGGGTCTTACTAGAGATTTATACAAAGGCAACACCACCTCTATCTTTCTCCTGGTAATACCCCTCCCTATGCACCTCAGCATCCCATTAGCCCTCCCAACTGCTTTGTTGCACTGCCTGGCAATCTTTAGGTAATCAAATGTGATTATCCCAGGTCTGTTTCCCGTTTGGTGGTCATCAATACCTGCCTACCCAGTTTGTACTCAGCCCTTAGGTTTCTGTGCTCCAAGTTCATGGTTTTGCACTTTTTCACATTGAAGCCCAGCTGCCATACCCTTGACCACTCCTTGAGTTTTTACATAGGAACTTAATGTGGCCCACCACCTGCAACAAAAAGAAACCGCAGGGAGGAGTCTGCTCCAGACAAAGACTGTCTAAGTCTCTACCATTTCTGGAGAAATGGACTCACTCACCTCTAGCTGCCTGCAGTACCTCTGTGGAAGCTGTGTGGTTCTGTCTGCTTCTTATATATGTCCCATGTGCAATTAGGAATGCAAATGACTAAACACATTCTAGTAATGACATACAAATATGGATTCAGGGCATGGGCTGTTTCATTATGTCATTTGCATCCACTGTATCAATAATGCATTTGTGAGCCTAGCACTATTGCGATAACCCAGTGTGGTGATGGCCATGACATTTATTTATTTATTTATTTAAGAGATTTACCAGGAAAGGCATACTGAGCAGGGTACTGCTCGATTCCAGATGCGCCCTGGGGGTAGGGGGTTACAAGGATGGAGTACATAATTACATAAAGCACAATAGAACATACATAAATTGTAGGTATCCAGCTAAGGCCCAATGGGATGGGTGAGGTAGCTGAGGTGCATGTGGAGTTGTACACAGAGTAGAGTAGTACAGGCAGTATTTACAGGCAGTGAGTACAGTAGCAGTATTTACAGGCAGTGATGCAGTAGCAAAAATAACATCAATTACATAGTGAGATTAGATTTACCTACTAGATGGATTTAGGTGAGAATATCAGACAGTAACAGAGGAGGGTCAAATACCAGATGATGTATGGTACTACTTTAGAAAAGAATGGAGCCCAGGATAGTTGATAGGAATTGAGCAGTGAGTTCAGTGATGGGGAAGGCATAAGCAGTTGGTGTTGAAATGCGTTTTGAGGAGGGCATTTCGATGTGAGGTACTGTTGGTGTGTCTGATGTCGGCTGCTAGGGAGTTCCATAATTTGGGGAGTCTGAAACTGAAAGCAACCTGACCTGATCGGGTGGATCTGTGGGGGATGTGGAGAAGTCTGGAGTCAGAGTTCCTGAGATCGTAGGTAGGTGGGGTGGCGGCAGTTAGGGATGTCGATAGGTAGGAGGGCAGCGTATACGACCAGAATTTAGCAGTGATTCTAGTGCAGTGCAGCAATCGCCGATTTTGGAGAGATGGGAGGTCAAGGGGTTTGTAGAGGTTGCAGTGGTGAGTGTTCAGCGAACAATCCAAAGCGAACCGGCAGAAGGAGTTATAAATAGGGTCGAGCCTGGATAAGGATGTTTGGGGGGCGGCCCCGTAAATGACATCGCCGTAGTCAAAAATTGGAAGGATCATTTTTTGTATCATTTCATCATGCCATGTCTGCCGACATCATAGTACTGTGTGGGCATGCATGCTATGACATTGTGCTATGTCATTGCAGATGTGCAGTGCAGTGATGTGTGTGTACACCATGTGCCTGAGAAATACGTTGTTGTCCACAGGCAGTCACACACCCCTTACCCAGAACCATGCTTAGCACTGCCAAGATTAATATTAGCACTGCACAAACACCGAATATACAGCACTAATGCCAGGTCTAATTAGTAGTGCCGTGACAGTCCAGGGAGAAACTTAGCACATGAGAGGGAGTTGCACAAAGCCAGGATGATGTCACACAGGCATAGCAGGGTCAGGGGGGTCAGACAGAGGGACACCAGGTGGCTGCCTGTTGAACCACCCAACCTGGTTGAGTTGGTGATGGACTGGTAGGAGCTTTTGTCAGAAGAGGCATCTGACAGGCCCAAGTGTGATGTGTGGGCATCACTAGGGCAACAGCAGATCTGCAGGACAGGTATTACCAGGATGGGAGACCAGTGCCACCACAGGTTCAGTGACCTGAGCTGGAGGGATCTATGGCAACTCCAACAGAAGTGGGCCATGGTAGACAGTGGTGCTGTGCCAAGACAAAGTGAGTACAGCTTGCAGTATGTATGGTTGCTGTGGTGCCTGGTGTTTAATACTGTTTCCATACTACAGGACTGGTTTGATACCATCTGTGAGGGAAAGGGCAATGTACCCATGTGTGTTCCTGTTGATTACACTTGTCCTGTATAACCAATGCATGTCTAAGGGACCACTGTCCCTGTAGGTGCCTCCATTTCCCTGTACAGTACAGGAATCCTTTCAGATCTGGGAGCCATGCTGCTTGTCATACCATCAAGGATACACAATAGCAGATAGGTTTGTGATGGTACCAGGTTAAAATGTGAAAGGAAAAACAGTGCAGTCAAAACAGCTAAAAGCAAAATAGCTACAGGGAGAATACAGCGAAGGTAAATTACCGTTATCCTTGTAGCTATATTGTTTTAGGGAAAGAGGTGAAAGCCTCTGGTTGGCAATGTGCTTCCGAGCAGCTGCTGTGACTCACAGGTTAGAGCCACAGGTGGGAAGGATAGCAGAGTGTCAGTGTCCTGGGGTTTGATTCCCCATCCCAGGACATCTGATTTTATTTTTTACTTTTTGTCTCCCTTGTATTTTTTTGTCTTGTGTCCCCTTCGCCTCCTTAAGAATCTCCCTCCTCTTCCTCCTCCTCCTCAAGGTTTCTCCCATTCCCCGAGTTTCATCCCCTCCAGAGTTAGTTTTTTTATTGTGGATGGGTTCGGGGGAGCACAGCCCCCCCCCAAACATACAGTCTGTGTGTTCTGTGCTTAGTTTGTGAAGGTAGCGCTTACTGGTTTTGCTGAGCGCTATCTTTACTTTCAGCATTTTCAGTTAGCTGTTTTTGACTGCCCTGTTTTCGCCATCAACATTATGACCCCATGTCGCATGTGGTCACTGTCTGTTACTAGGCAGTGTGTCAGGTTGGATGAGTATGTCTTGTATCATTGTGTGTACAGTACTTCTTGCCAGGGTGTTAGGTATACCAAACAGCATGTCGCCACAGCCCATGTCTGTTCCATGTTAACTGTCTGTGGTATGAAGCATAGGTGCAGGTACACATACTGTGCATAATCCATGGCTTGAAATTGTATTGGAGTGGTTAAGACAATCTAAGACCTACCATTGTGTTTGGTACTCCTGTGGTATGATATCAATCCCTCCTGTTGTGATGGTATAATTATTTTGCTCAGTTTGTATAAGACCTCATGCTGCATGCATTGAACTAAATAATATGGGGCATACATGGGCTTGGTTGACATGTATGGGTACATTTATTTATTTATTGGTTGGTTGTGATCTTGGATTAATACCTTTGAGAACAAGCTCATTACATAGGTTCCATGTTTGGTAAACAAATACAGTGATTACAGTGAAAACAGTTGATAATACAAGTAAACAGGTAATTAAGGAAGTTACAGTGGTTCAACGACAGGTGAAACAAATCCATTGACAACAGTTTGTATTGCAAGTAAACAAGTAATTAAAGGACAAGTGCACACAATGCAGTACATTATAGAACTACATATCAAAAGAAGACAACAAAGAAGTCGATCTACATTAAGTGCCAACATTTTCAGGGAAGGTACAGGGCATTGAGTAAGAGGTAAGTGTGCAGGGTGTGAGATACATTGGCCAAAAGGGCCTTGTCAATTAGAGGGTCAGGGAGGAGTGAAGAGAGAGAAGTACTTCAGCCCATGGAGCCTCGTCAAAGGAGGGGTGGAGGAGTGGGCTGTTGGTGGATTTGTCACAGTGACTGTTGATTTGGGATGGTGGAAAAGGAGGGGGAGGTAAGAGTATTGGCAAGTACAGAAATATCAACAATGAGACAGAAAGGATTTAATAGGAAGTGCGCTGAGTAATGGATGCCCCAGGAGGTAAAGAGGTAGGAATACTGCTGGAGAGAACCCTACTTGTTATTGGGATCAACCACAGCTGGCCATAGAAACAAGGTGATTTCTAAGCTTTTGTTTAAAGGAGCCTAATGGGGCTACAGAGGAGATGTCTTGAGGTACAGAGTTCAGCCAGTTAGGGGCATGGTGGGCAAAAGCCCTCTGACCTAGAGAGGTATGACAGCTTGAAATTTTGAAAACTTTGATGTCAGTGCTTCTAGCGCAGTGATTGTGTAGATAGGGCATGAGAAGCTCTGAACACCAGCAGGAGCCAGACCTTGCATGATCTTTTTGGTCAATAGACAGGTTTGATACCTAAGTCTGCCTTCAGACTGGAGCCAGTTTGCCTATTCATACAGAGTGCAGGTGTGAGTTAGTCTTGGTGAGCTGGTCGCCAGGTGGCATGCCTTATTTAATGCTATGATGATACGGTGGAGGGCCATGGTTGTTGCTGAACCACAGATTACTAGTTCATAGTTGATCAGTGAAATTACTGAGCTATGGATGGCCAGGGGTGAGACATTTCTTGTGTCTATGGAGTATACCAATGTGCCTGTTACCTGCCTTAGCAGTAGTATCAATGTGTTGGGAATAAAACAAGGTGCTATCCAACAATATCCAATTGGGTACCAGGTACATTTGTGATGTTGGGGGAAGTACGATGCCTTTTCTGTGTACCAGAGAACAACATAGTTTTAGTTTTCTTGTAGTTCAAGATGAGTTTTTGCTCACTGAACCAACGTTCTGTATCTGAGAAGCTTTCTTGTAGCTTTCTCTTCAGTTGCTTGGGGTCAGGGTCACTTGTGAACAGAACTGCATCATCAGCATAAAGCAGGATTCGACACTGACAGGAGTGCGGGAGCCAGTTGAGGAAAATGCTGAATAATAATGTGCCCAGAATTGAGCCTTGGGGGACCCCAGAGCACACAGGTCTGCTTTCAGAAAGGACATTGTTAATCTTCACTTGCTGTGACTGGTTGGAAACATAACTGTTTAACCATCCAGCAGTATCACTTGAGAGGCCTATGACTGCAAGTTATTCGACAAAAAGGACATGATTAACCATGTCGAATGCTTTCGTTAAATCAATGAAGGCAGCACCAACAAGGGCACCCTGGTCTAGTGCCTTGTAAATGTATGCAGTAAACTCTAGTAGTACAGTGGCGGTGCTATGACCTTTGCTGAAGCCGTGTTGCTGCGGCATTGAATTTGATATTTTTCTAAGCACTCAACCAGTTGATCTGCAACTATTCTTTTGAGTGCTTTTGATAGTGGCAGGAGGATTGAGATAGGTCTATAATTATCTTGTTAGGATTGATCCCCACTCTTTAAAATCACAATGACTAATGCGCATTTCCACCTGAGTGGGAATTGTGGCAGTCTCAGAGAGGTATTAATGATGTGAGTTAGGGGCGATAGTATCTCATCCAGGGTTAACGCCACAAATTTGAGGTCAAGGAAGGTTGACACTGTGTCTGAACTTCCCAAGAACCTTGAGGAGGTATTTGCTTGCTTCACGCATTGTGATGGCTCTGAAATAGAATGGAGGGTGCGTGGGCGGCAGGTCATCTGACCTGGCTCCTCTCCCTTGGTTGGGGTAGAGGAAAAAGTCATGGGGCAGGACACCACTCAGGTCTGAGAAGGCTTTGTTAAATGTGTCTGCTACAGTGTAAGGAACCAGTGTTGGTTCACCATCGATGTTGAGCATTGTGGGTGCTGCTTTATTATCTTTCCACATGATTTCTTTCAGGTTGGACCAAAATTTACATCCGTCACTCCAAGATCTTGTAAGGGTATCCTTATAATACTGTTTTTTTGCAGCACGTATGGCCCTAGTGCAGCCATTTCAGGCTGCTTTAAGAGCCTGAAAACTGGCTTGCTTGCATGAGGTTCTGGTTCGATGCCACAGGTGGTCCCTTGACTTCAGACTTTCATGGAGTTTGGGGTAGAACCACGGGTTGCTATGTCCTTTGATTTTACACTTTCTGATCGGTGCATGTCTATCACACACAGTGCTGAATTGGTGAATAAACTGGTTGAGGGCAGAGTCAACAGTGCAGGAGGAGTAGACTAAGGACCAGTCCTGGTGGTGCAGTTCAGCTTTTAGCAGGTCTAGGTGGCCACGTCTAAGGACCCTGTTGGTAACAGTTCAAGCAGGGAGTTTGGAGTAGTGATTAGACCATTGGAAAAGGACAGGACAGTGGCCACTAGAGACATCAGGTAGTTCAGCTGTATTAGAAATTAGTTCAGAGTGGTTAGATAGTACCCAGTCCAGTAGTGTAGATGTCCCCGTCTTGCAGTTCATCCTGGTGGGTGCGTCAACTGGCTGTGAAAGATGGACAACTGAGATTGCGTCCTTGTATGGGGTAGCAGCCAGGAAGAGCCAATTGATGTTGAAATCCACCAACAGTATGGTTTCCGAGTTGAGATTTAGGCTACTTAGGCACTCCATTAGAGAGTCCAGCCCAGTGGCCTTTTGTCCAGGTGGGATGTACACTGTAAGGACAGCCAGGGTTTTATTATGTGCTCTGAGGAGCTTGTTTACCATGAGAGCTTGCATGTGGGTCCCAGTACTGGGCAGTGGCAGGACTAGGCCCTGTATATTGTCCCTGAGGTATAGAGCACAGCCACCCCCATATTTGGTTAGACAATCCTACCTGTACATGTTGTATCCAGGGTTTGAGGCTGCGGTGTTGGCTACATTTGGGGAGAGACAGATCTCAACTATTGAAAGTATATTCGGATTGTGCTGCAGAACCCATGTGTTCAGGATGTCCATTTTAGGGAGGAGGCTGCATATGTTGACAGGGGTGAAAGCTAGTTATCTTGTCTTCTTCTGGTGGATGGATGATGATAGGGGTGGGCCTGGGTTGGGGTGAATATTACCTGTGAGCAGTAATAGCAGAAATGCTAAGCAACATAAGTATGCTTTTAGTTGTTTATTGTAGTGTTTAGTTTGCCTCATTAGGTTGTAGTAGGTGGGGTATTTTTCCTGTAACTTGAAAATCCCAGGTAAGAGGGCCAGAGAAGGCAAACAACCATATTGGAAAGGGGTGGCAAGGTGAGTGGCACAGGTGCACCAAATGGGTCTTGCATACACAGTGCTAGGTCCTAGATACAACACTGGTATGTAGTGTTGATTCTGTGCCCATTTCCTGGATTCACCTGTCGGTGTGGCATGGCATAGCATGGCTGTGCATCCCTGCCCAGCTGGTCCGTGCATGGGCCTGTCCATCTCTGACCTGCACATGTGCCTGCAGTGGTACAGTACTGATGTACAGGCATGTGTATTGTGGATACTGCATGGTACTTTGCTATGTTGTCCACTGACTGTTATTGACCACATGACACCATCGTCCACCTCCACAGACAATAGGACCCTGCCAGAGCTCCTCAGGCCACACAGGAGCAACATGATGTGACACAGTTGGAGGGGGAGGCAAGGCACGATGGTGGAAGGCAGCCTTCATGGAAGGGTGAGCAGTTCTCTGGCAGACATCCACATAAGTACCCGCATGATGTGATTCAGCATCTCTACACTATGCTGCATATTTTGCCAGGGTGGAGATGTCCATGTATGTGTTTCAGCAGGTTGCACACATGCCTGTGAGGGCAGCACCTAGGCTGATGTGGCTCGGGCTCCTCACCTGGCCCTTGGGACATTGTCCCCCCGCTAATACTGTCATGTGGCAGGGGCTATGCTGTCTACTGGCTGGATCATTATGCCAACAGCCCTGCTGCCCTATGTGGCTAATGGGCCTTGGCATGGATTACACTGTTCGGTAGCCTGTCCCCTGTGTGTGCAGCATTGGTACACCAGGGCAGTGACATTACTGCTTACTGCTCCAGGTGGTCTACCTGTCATTGTTTGTCAGGTCTGTTGTACTACATGGTCTGACCTGCTGTAGGTATGCATACCTGCCTGGTGGTGGTAGTAATTGGCCGTTGTTGTACCATTACACCCTGGTGACATGCTGCGGACGGGGGTGGGTAGTCAAGATAACGTAACAGGCAGACAATCAAAATCAGTACATAAAAAATGCCCAAAAAGTATTTATCATTTTATTTGTGTCATAAAATGGAAGCATTTATCATTTTATTTGTGTCTTAAAATGGAAGACTATTTTACAGAAATCACAATAAAATGAAGTTAGATAATTCACTCAGAAAAAAAAAAAATAAACTTAAATAGAATAAACCACTGCTTTGGCTCAGTAGGGGCTCAAGGCTTTTCCTCTGCCCAGCCAGTAATTGCTAGTGTGTGGCCAGGCCACGCCACGCCACGCCACGACATACCACGCCGTCTTGCTCCTACCTCCATCAGCTGTCTACTGGCTCCCTATCTCAATACTGGGAGCACAGAAGGGCCTTTTGTACCCACCCCCTGTGGTTAGGTGACTATAGCATCACTGAAACAAAAATGGGATTTTTAAGCCCTCTTTATAATTTATATATATATATATATATATATATATATATATATATATATGCTGAGGGTTTACTAAAGATGATGCTAGCACCATCCTTAAATTAAAAGTAAATAAAGTAACCCAGGACTAGAATTAATAATGAAGAGGAGAGTGGGGATGTTCCAGTCATTGTGATTGACAGCTTTATCACTATAACAATGGACCACTAGGGGCCGCTGCTGGCCTAAAGAGCACCTGGATTGGCACTTCATTGAGTCTCCCTGCTCAGGTAAGACTGCCTTCATTTTGCTCTACAGAGTTTTAAGCCAGTATTTCACCTTTAATTATTAACAAAAGCAAGTTACTATATCTTCCTGGGCATTCTTCTAAAGGACCACAAAAGGCTGCTGAAGGTACTTAAAATGTTACCTAAATGAATGCCCAGGTAACCTTAGTTAGAAAAAAATATCATTCTGTATTCTATATCCTGCTTTGTTTTAACAGTGCCCATTTTGGGTTTTCAAAGGAGGAAGAAGGGAGCAGCTCTTATTTGTTTTAAAGCTGGTTTGTATTACATTTATGCCCTTTTAGTTGACAGGATAGCATTAAACAATTAGCTTATTGCTGTTTAATACACTGGGCATGTATGGTTTTATCACAGGATTCTCCTGTGGTAATTTAAACTATTTTCTATGGACAGGAATATGTCCATTCTATCTTCCTGTGTACTTTTTGGATGGGAACACTCCAAACATAGGGAAATTGTTGCTTAAAAAGAAGTAGCTTCAAGCTGCCTTATGGCAGCTACTAGAAACAGAGCTGAAATGCAGCCCTTTGATAATGTTTCACCGGCTGAAATGTTCAACCATCGGCTTTAGATTTCATTTTGCCCATTTGCCAAGGGCCAACTTTGTATCAACACAGGTAACCCTCTGAGACATTTTATGGGAAGGAGGGAGCCTGAAAACAAAAGAACAGCTTTCCTTTTAAGGCAGCCTGGCATATTTCATTTTTAATTTTAGGCTACCAGGCTGCATAAGAACTAAGCAGTGTCCGAGAGAAGGACAGTGAAACAGGACCGCAAGGGAGCAAAGTGGTTGTTCTACAAGTTCCTCTCCATTTCACTTCTTTAGCAATCATCCCTCTGATGTAGGGGTTATATCTATTTTGCGGCAACAGCCGCTCAAGGACCCTACAAAAGGAGCTGTACTGAAACCATTGGACGAGTTAAAAGCGGCAGTAAAAACAGCCACATTTTGCCATATCGGCTCAGCCCCAGTGCAGCGGATCTAAGGATCAGCAAGATGCAGAGTCCATCTTTCAGAGGAACGGAAGACAGAGAGGGAGAGCATTTCTTAGCACAAAGCTAATTCACCTCTCATCTCCATTCCATCCTTTGTACATCGCACAGGACTGTACACATGAGTCGCAGCATACAGGGGCAAGTCGCAGGAGGCATTTCATACAGTTTCCTGATACATTAAATATGTATTACAGGGGGTTTCTGCAGTATTAGAACCCATGCTCTGTGCAAACAATAATAGCCACACAAGGCCTTTTTCTTACTTAAGGGACCAGGAGCAGCAGGGGTTAGGAGCTGCCCCTGACCACAACTCGGATATCCTATATCCCTTACAGTAGTGTACATATCAGGGGAAAAAATATACAAACAGGGGGACACTCTGGTTTTTCCAGCCCTAAAGAGCTATTCTTCCTCTTCTTCTGCAGGCTACTGTAGGTAACCATGTGCACATAATGTGCCATACTCTTAGTGTGCTTCTTAATGCCTTGGAGTCATATGCACTTGACCTCCCTTTTTATCAGGACCAAAGGGGATATAGAAAACACAATGACAGGGATAGATCAAGAAAGAAAGAGAGAATTCGCCCGAAGGTGGCCTACCTTCTGGACTAGAAAATACAGGGATAGCGAAAAGAAAGAGAGATTGCAACCAAGGGTTTGAAAACAAAAAATGGTCCATACAAAACTGAACCTGTGCCAGCAGGGCACTGTCCTGGGGAGGGGATACCTCACCAAGGTGACCACCCAGCACTCCTTTCTATTAGCAGTGCCCACTTTTTATTTAGCTGCACCAAAAGTACTTTCATTTTATATTTACCCAATCGCACTTTATCAATTCTCTGCTTTATTCATTCTAAGCATTTTATATTCCACCTGATTATCTTTTTAAAAACTTTTGATGCCATATCGGCACCTTATACTCTTAATGCCAACCATGCTACTTCGTGTGTGATCATTCACTGAGTACTTTGATATATTTGAATGTTTCTATCATTTAGACAATTTACATCCAGCAAACCAGCTGCATTTTAAGGCTTCCTAGCCTTTGGTTTTATGGGGTTAGGGCAACGAGGGAAGACCTCCATCTCCTCCACAGGGTAAAAACCCAAGACAAGGGTCTCCCTCTCATACATGCCATGTATGACATACAACTCGCATGGGCATTCTACTGCAGGAGAGTAAAAACAACCGGTTTCGCTCAGTAGAAAATAAAATAAAGTAAAGCCAATGGTGAATCCAAAATATTTATTAGACCGCAAGAAAGCACAGCACTTAGACCCAATTCTATGGTGGCCTGCCTGCATCAGTGTCACGTGCAGTGCCATCTTCACTGGCTGCTGCACCACTGCATTTCACCAGAGCTAGCTCTCTGTGGCATGAGGTCTACAGCAGGGGTAGTTATTAATGGGCCTTAAATGTACTTTAAGGTATTCATTTGGCACAGTTGAAAGAATCTGCCCAACCCAGTGATGTCTGTTGTGTGATCATTCCACAGTATACGCAGGGAGTGACATGCATACATTACAACACACATGGATGTAGCTGGACTGATAACTTGTGCAAGCTCTTTATGGGGGCACCTTTCAATAGGCATGGCCCGGTATCTGCTGGGGCAGAGGGTGCCTACAGGCAGCTCTGCATCTGACACTAATATCATAGTGACTGCATTATGGTGTGTCTGGTACTCACTCACCTACCACATCACTGCACTCACATGTTACCCTGCTGCACATGGTGCTGCATTATTGTCTCTTCCATATACAGCTGTGTTGTGTGTGCCAGTGATGTGTGTGCCTGGGTCCCACCCCTGCTGTGGGGTAGTGTGGCTCCTGCATGCTGTTTGTCCTGCATAGCTGTGTGGGCCTGTGTGCTGTATGTCTGGCCTGCAGGGTGCTTGGTGTGTGGCTGCAACACATGTCCACCAGGGCTGATACACACTATTTATTGCACTCCGCCTTGGCACTGCTGTGGCACGTGATGCATTCTCATATCTGGCTAGTCTGCTAGTGGTGACCATGCATATGCACTAGCATAGCATTAGCACAACTCCAGTTGAAGCCCAGCTGGCTGAACACAGGGATCTAAGAGTGCAGAATGCACTAGGTGTAGCCCTATTAAGGACTAATAACCACTGCTGCATGCAGAATTACAAGCATCTCATTCCAGACAATTACTTTTCAACAATGCAGTAAGGTCACAAATGCAGCAACACGCTCAAATTGTTAAGACAGTTGATAAGGAAAAAATTAAGGAGTTTAGGTTTTTTTTCATATACAATTTACTTCGCCGCTGCAGACTCGACAGGGGCTATGACCCCTCCCTCTGAGGGGTACATCCTCCGGCCAATGATTGCCCCATTAATCCATCCCCTGAGGTTCCCTCCACAGATTCCCTCTCTGCAGCAGGGCCAGGATGAGGAGTGTGGGCATGCTCCCCTCCGATACGGCAAATCTGGTGTCAGGGGTGGACTTACTGGAATGATCAGGCCATCACAGGTCCTGCCAAGTCCCGGACGATTCCACCATTTTCTTCCACACCCACATCTGTGCAATGGGTGGGGAGGCTGTCTCCACCTCCGCAGAGGTAGCCAATCACCCTGGACGTGGGCCAATCCATTATGTGGCTGCACACCTGCCTCCTCCAGGTATTGGTCAGCATCGCACAGATCAAATACCCTCACCCCGAGGAGGTACAGCAATCCTCCAAATACTCTATCCTTCCTCCCCAAGCCATCCTCAAATGACCCAAGTCCATTCCCAAACCCTGATCACCGGCTTAGCACAAGGTAAGGTGTCCAGCGCCTCAACCCTCAGCACCACCAGGCTGGCTGGAAGTAGTTCAGGCAGGTAGAAACCCTATTACGTTGGAAAGATACCTCTCTCAGGAAAGGAAGGTAGGTGTGGAATCCCAAGCAATCTCTCATCTATATGCTTTTTTGCAACAAAATAGAGAGAGGGCACCCCTTCCAGTTTGGGAGAAATGGGAAAATGCCATCTCAATGGAAATATATCCTCAGATAAAAGCTAAAACCTGGGTGGTGATACATAAGACAACCTGTTCGTATCGGTGGAGGGAATTCTGATGAAAGGTGATAGTCAACTTGTTTAAAACCCCCACTATAACTCTTCATTATACCATGGAGGCTCTGCAAGATGTTGGAGACAAGGTGAGGCTAATGGGGATGATTATCGAAACAGTGGCCATGATGTTTGACACTAGATATAAGCAATCCACCCTGCGGCAGTCTCCAACCTTTACTACCCTGGATGGGTCCAGCATTCAGAACATCTCAGCTTTTAAATACCTAGGTGTTTAGCGGGTCATGAACCTAGATTTCTCCTCACATGTTGACATCATCTGTGCTAAGCTTTGACTCAGACTAGGTGCCCTCTATCAACACAAATCCAGCCTCCCCCTTCATACCCACTGGGAGCTTGCCACCAGAATCATCCTACTCACTTTCAATTACACCGATGTTATGTATGGCACTGCCTCTAAGTTTTCCCTGTGCAGACTTGACTAAGGGGATATGTGATGGTAAGGGGCTTGATATGTGTAATATCTCAATGAGTGGCAAGTGAGCTTGGTGAATATCACAAGTAGCTCTGTGTAGCGGAGCCACAAGTGATTTTTCCTGAGCTCACTTGCCACGAGTTGTGATATTACACATATCAAGTCCCTTACCATCATGTATCCATTTCATACAATAGGGACTTTTTAGTTATGTTCATATTTATTAATTTATCTTGTAGAGTTTTTCTGGTACCTGTGTTTTCTTTTTCCTGGTCTTGTTCCGCAGCATTCGGCTGCTAAAGAAGCTGACATATAGATAGTACTGATATTTTGTGCTGACGTGTACACAGTATATTTATCTGGCGCATTTTCTCACTGTGTGCACGTCACCTTGCTGATATCAGTATGCAGTGAGAATACTAGAATTTACTTAGCAGGTTATCAGAAGACTCTTATTGTATAAATCCTGTTAAACTCCTTCTGCAGATTTGCTACTGCCCCCCCCCCACTCACCACTTCCTTCTATATTCTGCCCTATCACTGGCTCCCTTGCCTCTCAAGAGAATGGTCCACTGTGCTGCCTTCATTGCTAAATTCTGGTTTGGCTCCCTTCCCTTCTATCTTTCCTTTTGTCTCACCTAAGCTGTCGCCTCAAATTACTCCCTTCGCCACAGAGACTTGTACCTTCTCTTTTCCTGGTCTACACTCTGCCTCTGGTCAATCTGCCTTTTCCTTCTGTTTCACGTCTCTCTGGAACAAACTCCCCCCTGACCTCCATTAATGCTCCACTCTCTTCTCACTCAAAAGGCTCCTTAGACTCCTTCCCCATCAGCAATGCCCTCAAGGTCCCTAACTCCAACTGCCTTAGTATTCTTTATACTCCCTCCTGCTCCGCCTGCATCTGGATGGGGTGCTTATTTTCCTTGTTTTCGGGGGGTCTGTGAAACCCAACCTCTCATTACAATGTGATCCTATATGTAACATGCCATTTGCTATTACTTCGCAACGTTTGTTGTTGTTGCTTATTGTCCTTACAAATGTTTGGGCCTTGTAACCCCTGCCCATGTTTTGTTTCCTTGTCTTGAATTTTTACTTGCTATTGTATTTACTTCTCCTCATGTTCCCTTGCCCCGGGTCACACCTGGAAACGAGCCCCGGCTCATGGTGTTCTGCCCAGTTATCAACTTTTAAATAAATAAATATAATTTTGGGGGCAGTTTCCAGTACCGTATCAGACATCCTAGAGGTTGCCATTCCACACACCTTTGAATTTTTCTTTCTGGGAATGCTCCCTAAAGAGGCAAGCTCAACCCAGAATAATTATTTACACTGTATATTTGTACAAACCTCAGTGAAAGCCATCACTAGGAGATGGTTGGCCCCAGTTGTTCCTACAGTTAGTGAGTGGATTGATCTAGTGAAAGAAATTCACATTATGGAAGAAATGTATATGAAATTACATTTCATATATGAAGGTGACAACCTTAACACCCTGATGCGGTGGGTTAAATGGGAAGCATACCTTCTGAATTCTATGACCTCAGATTCCTCTCATAATGAACTAAGAGAGACATTTCTTTTTATACTCTCTGCAGTGCAGTACACTTGTTTTATCAAACTGCAACACTGTCTTTTCCTCAGTTGAAAAGTATTGTCTTTTGTGTGCAATTCAGTATGCTCTCTGTATTAATTATTGTAAAATCTTAGTAAACTATTGGTGGCATGTGTGGGTGGAAGAGGTTATGATTGATTGAATTGGTGTGGGGAGCTAAAGGGGAACATCTTGCCCTTATTTGTAGCCTGCTAGACCCCCATGCCAAGTATGCAAAGTATTGTTTGGCTGAGGTGTTAAAGCTGAATAGAAATTGGCGGGAGGGAAGGAGTCTGAATTGAAGTAGAACAGAATTTTCAAATGTTCAAATCTGCTTTTGCAACATTGATACTCAGTTGGGTAGGTAGAGTAACGGCTTTAAATCATTAAATATCTTTGCAGTAAGGAGCTATGTAAAGTGCTTGCTATAGGCTCCAAATTAAAAAGTCTGGCAAGTCGGTTACTTGAGTATTTTCCTGGGTCCGTGGCTTGGGATGTTCTGTAAACGAAACTTGTTTCTCATAGACCCTGTCCTGTACAAACACTATGACACTGGGGCTAAGGCATCCTGTGGAAACAACTTGGTGAACTTAATATTTGGAAGTTCAGATTTAGCTATTGAAATTTGTGTGAAAAGGATACAGCCCTTTGGAACATCAAATTTACAAGGGGTCCTGAGTATCATAAGCAGCATATCAGGTCAGTTATGTTAATAAATCACATGGTTACAAATCAACAAAGCAATTGTATTTATTTATTTATTTATTTAAAAATTGGTACCTGGGAAGGGCACACTGAGCCAAGGCTTATTTCCAGGTGCAACCGGAGAGGGAGTGGGGTGCATATAAAATGCAAATAATCTATGTCTCAGAAGGGTAACTGGTGGCTCAAAGGTTCTAATTCATATCAAATTTTCTGTTAGGCAGGAAATGTACTCATTTAAACAGTACATAGTGCATGAAAGAATGCAGGGATATGACGGTTGCAGTGGTGATGTTCCTACAACATGTCTAGGCTGTCTTTTTATATGGTAGACACTGAATAACATTTCTTAACATCTCTATTTTTAAAATATTTGTTCTGGTCTCCGAGCTTCCCCATCTTCTTGTGATGAAATTACTATCTTCAAGTTATGTTAGGTAGTGAAAACCTTGAATTGGAAAACATAGCTCATCATCATCATCTTCCTCACCATCAAAGCCTAAGCATGTTTGTTCGGTACCAGTCTGCAGTCTAATCAAGGCTGTGACTCACAGTGGAGACCAACCCTCAGAAAACAGTTGTGGAACTGGAGAACTACAGCTGGACGTCATCAGCATACGTCTGTGCACACAAGCCATTGATCCTTAGAATCTCCTCTGAGGCATCAAATACTCATGGAACAGCATGAGTGGCAACATAGACCCCTAAGGCACTCTTAGAGAAACCCTACAGTATGGCTCATGATGATGTGAACAAACCTATCTCCTTGCACTGAACTCTTTCTCTTGCAGGTTTCCCCAAGATCATTCTAACACCATTATTTACATAGTCACAAAAGTGTCCAGATGGTTCAGAAGAGGTCTGATACACATTATACTGTACAATAGATTGTGGGAGCACTCCCAACCAATCAAATCACTCCTCTTTCCTGTGCATAAGACATTCTCATTCTGTAAAGAGGGCATCATATGTGGTTGCCTGAAAAAGTTTTTCTTTCAGGGACAGTTTTTAAAATGTTTAATATATCACTGATTGACCTTGATCAGTAATACATTAAATTTGCCACGGAGACCACTGTTGCAGTTGTAAGTATGATCTTACTTACATTCTTAGGGTATCACACCCACTTACATTTACTTTGTGGTTCTCACACCCACAAAATGCACAAGACCACTTTTACAAAAGCAACAGTGGTCTCCATATTATTTACATACAGTATTAAATGCAACTGAAAGATCTAAAAAACACCTACAAGAAAAGAAGCTGTGTGTCTGTCTCTCAGAGTAGGTAGTTCACCCCTTTTACTGTGCCCATCTCCATACTATACCCTTTCCTAAAGTCAAATTGGGTGATATCTAAAATGTCATAATGCCCCAGATGATTCTGTTATTGAATCAATGCCAGATTCAGTATCTCTGAAGCCCAGTGTATGAACAATGTTGCATCTATTTGGACCCAACCCACAGGTTGTCAGTTGTCTCCTTAGCAACACCTCAACCATCTCTGGGTGACACTAATCAGCACTAACACAATCTAAAGAATTGGGTGTTCACCACCACAAGTCTATCCTCATACATTAATAGTAAGTAGGTATATAGGTACATGTTTTATTCATTATTACATCAATATGTACAAGAACATGATTACAATTAATAGATGTAATCTTATCTCTGATTGGCTGAAACTCCCGTGCAAAAAAGCATTGAAACTCAGCTCGTGTGAACAACAGCCTGTTGGGTGCACAAGGCAGACAGGTTAGATTTAACAATCCATCAGCTACTCTGAAAAGCTGATTTAGCCTTTTATTTAGGTAAATAAATTTTGCTAAGAAGAGATTTTGACCATGCTTCCCTTCCCCTTCTCTTACACTCCCAGAGTTCTGACATTAATTACAGTATCTTCTAGAGATGGGGAGGGTGGTGCAGAATGGTGCTATGCTGTCAAGTGCAGTAGTGGTGTCATCATTATATTAACTCCATCATAACCCCACTCCCATATCCCTGAAATATATCATTCTGAACCTATTAATTTGTTCCTGAGACTGATCTTGGTTCTCCTTTCAGGCCCACTGAAAACACAATATCTTAATGTGCCCCTCTGTCATACTGTATATAGATGTTATTGTATACAAGCCTTAAGAGCCACACAGATGCATTTCTATGTGACCTCAAAGGCTTGTGTACTATAACATCTAATAACAATATCTATGCTGGTGCAATAAAAGGTATCACTATCTAATGTTTCAATATTGCCACGGATGTATATAGCTATGAACATGCTATCCCACATTTACACATTTAAATCCAAACTAGCTAGTCTTTCTATTGAAGACATTAGCATTTTATATTGCTTGTTTTGTTTTAAAAAAGTTCAGGAAAAGAGATTGTTTCATCCCCTGTACCTGACTACATTTGCAGATAAGTCCTTGTACCTTGAAAAATAATGGTCACACTTGCATGCAGAATGCTATGTTATGCTTATAAGGAAGATCCTCTCAATGTGTAGCTCTTGGTCTTAAGTGCCAAGGTACTGCAAAGACAACTTTTCATGGTCATTCTAGCAGTTATATTAACTGGCTAGAATGCATAGTAACAAGTTATGTCACTTCAGTAAGACATTTCTGTGTTTTACTATGTTTTGATTCTCAGTGACTGAGAAGAAAGTAAAACAAACTAGTAACAATATTGTTTTACTATAAAATAGGTAGGGGAAACAAAGACCTCAGATTGGTTAGTGATGATCACATGACAGTTCATTAGACCAGCATAGTAGCACTGTTCAAAATTACTTAATGGTCTGAACCTCATTAGTAAATTTGTAAAATAAAAATCAGTGGGACCATTTTATAATAGCAATAGGGCACTCCAGGGTGTGTATATGTGTGGTATAATGGAATTTCTTGGGTGGTTAAGACACTCAGAATTACCTTGTGCCTCACTTTCTAAGGTGTGCTTTTATATCACAATAACACACATCTTGCCATGTCTTATTGCATAATTTAAGCAGGTGGTCACCATTAGAGGTGGGTTAAAGTCCATGCACTTTGCTCCACGGAGCACTTCGCAAATATGGACAATTACACAAAGTACTCCACAGTGTGATGCAAAGTGATTTACCATAATGAGGAACATGAAGTGCCATTGGTCCCAATTGACTTCGCATTGACTTTGCCTTATTTTGGGACTGCAAGGCGAAGTTTGCTTTGAATCATGGGGGATGGCAGGTCACATGGGCTCTAGATTGTTTTGCACAGCCTCAGTTCTGCTTAGTGTGTGTAGTGGAAAGCTGGAGACAGTTTGTTCTCAGAGCTTTGAGAATCAAACCATTTAAAAAGCATTTTTGACTCTTTTGAGCCAATTGTATAGGTCAAAAGTTAATACATTAATTGTAAGAAACTCTCCTGTGCTTATATCATCGAGTGTTTCTTAGTTTTGTGTGCATTTTGAATGTTAATTGGTAAGATTAAGTCTATGTACTGACAGACACTGTAGAAGTGTGCTTCAGGGAAGGGGTGTGATGAAGGGAGATTCATGGTCAGTGACTTAATGAGAAAGGCAATCTTTCTAACTGGTTTTGGGTAGGTAGTGTGTTAGTATTTCTGTGTTCATGTACACACAGTAATACTTTTAGTAAGTTTTGATAATTTTGGGGTGTTTGCTGTGGTGCTGTGCATTTTTTCAACTGTTTCAAATGATTTGGTTGTACTGCACTGAACTTTAACATTTTCTGCGCATTACCTGTAGTGTGTGCATGTGTGTGTGCATGCTGTAAAGTCACATATATTTTATTGTGACACACCATAATCACAGGACTCTGATTTGAATCTCTTATCCGTCTGCAGTACTTTTTACTGCTTCGTTCTCTCTCAGTCGGTAGTGGATTGTTCCTGCAGCTGCCCCCCCCCCCACAAAAGGTATTATTGTTCCAGTTTTGGATTTCTGATTTTGACTACTGGTTAAGGTGGTGGTGTGCTTGTTCCTATGTGGCCGCATCTCTTAAGTGCAATCTCTATCTGTCTGTGCGTCTGCATCTCTTTAGGGCCCAATCTCCATCTGTAACTTAAGTCACAGTTGTTTGTTTGGCTTCCCTTCAGAGTACTGGTGTGGTGCATATCTCGGCATGAACATTGTACTCATTAATGTGCGTTTTTAAGTCAGAGTGATCATCATGAGTCACTCATGATACAAATCATGTTCTTCATCTTCATGGTCACGATTCACAAATTACAAAACATTAAGTTTTTGGGTTGTAAATTGTATGTAACCCTGTTTTGTAGTATCTCGGCTTGATCATTGTACTCATTGATGTGTGTTTTCAAGTCAGGGTGTTTGGGGTGGTACAGGTCAGGGAAGTACAGCCGTAGGTATTTGCGTACAGTTCATTAGTGATGTCACACCAGTTACTCATCACGAGACAAATCACATTCTTCTCGAATTACAACAGTTACACCTTTTTCAGATCTGATGATATGCTGATGACCTGTAAAGATAACCAGAACATTATTGAGCCTTTTTACCTTTTTTTTTTTCAAATAATGCCCCCCCTTCAGAAAAAAAGAACATTTGAATTTGACAATACCACATTATTGCTACATCCTGCAGCTTTGCTTCCCACTGGGCATGGTGGTGAACAACTAGATGGGTACGTTGACCACCCATGCCCAGGTGACTGCCCTTGGGCCCCTGGCAGACCACTACATTACAAAGATTGAAATGCACCATGTTGGAGTCACCAAGGAAGGAAGAAAGAAAGGCCCACACAGGGGAGCTATGGCTAGGACCCAGTACAGGTGGTGGGGGGGGCACCAGGACATACCTGCTGATGTGCTGCCGGTGGTTGAGGGCTGACAACCTGCTGTGGTTCCTGCTGCTCTTGCTGCAGCTCTTCCTGCTGATCCTGCAGGGGCCACTGCTCCACCTGCTCCTGCTGCTGCTCCTGGATGATAACTGCATCTGCTGGGCTCACTGTGGCTACAGGTGGGGTCCCCAAAGCCTGCCAATTTAATCTAATTGGGCAGCCACCACTTGGCCCACCATATCCACGCTCCATCAAGGAAATAAATAAACAAAAAAAAAACACAATTACAAGTACTAGTAAAATAAAGTACAGTACCTAAAAATAAGTGCACAAAAATACTTTTTAACAAAAAAAGCATTTCTGGGAGATCACGTGATGCTTCTGGCTGAGTAGTTGCTTCTCTAGAGCGTTCCTGCTGTCTTCTCCTCTAACCCCCAATTTAAACTCTCTTTTTATTGAAAGCCTACTATTTCTGGGAGGTAAAGGCATGCTATAACCTAACAGAGCATAGAAAAAACACTTACTGGGGATTTTAGCCTGTCACGGAGGTAGAAATGCAAGCTGCTCTGCCGCACCATACGCCGCTGATCATGCCTGAAAAAGCTGCAAAGAAAGCAAAGGCCGAATCTACTTCGGCAGCTCAAAAAATCACTACAGCCATGGAGACCACTCCACTTTCTGTGGAGTGATTTTTTGAGGAATTTCGTCCCTTCAGGGATGAGATGCGTTCTCTGACTGAAGAAGTGAAAGCAGTCACCAGTAAGGTAGAAGATCTAGCACAACACACAGGAGACTGTGAGGTATGAATCATCTCTTTAGAGAAGAAAGCAGAGAGAGTGGATCCAGCTATGGCACTGGTTAGGCAGCGAGTGGTTAAACTAGAGGCTAAGATCGAAGACCTTGAGGGCAGAAGCCGTCATAACAACGTGGTAGTCATAGGGCTACCAGAGAAGGAAGAAGGCTCAAATGCGGTATTATTTGCACAGCAGTTAGTACAAAAACTAGTAGGTCCTTCGCCCTTTGGCCCAGAATACATTGCGGAAAGGGCTCACCAAGCCTTATGGCCTATGCCACCACCTGGAGCCCAACCCAGGCCATTTATTTTTAAGTTCTTCAGTTATCAGGAGTGCCAGCACTTGCTGGTGAAAGTCACTCAAGTCAAGGAATTGAAAGAAGTGCTTTGAGAGGGATCCCCGATTCATATCACCCAAGACCTCCCCCCATCAGTGTGACAGAAGAGAGATGAGTTTCATAATGTGGTCACTAAGCTGCTAGCTGCAAATATCCATTTTCAGGCGCTGTTTCCTGCTAATTTTCAAGTTTCCATAGAGGGGAAATCAATCCCCTTAGAAGAGCCAAAATCTGCAGAGATTGAATTAAAGAAACTGATTCCAAACCTATTCAGAGATGGATGAGAACCTGGAGTGAAATAGTGGGCCATTAGTTGGTAATGTGTTTATGCAGCAGAGAACTGAGCATGGTTGAACAACATTGCAAAGGATCTTCTAGGGGAAGATGTTTTACAACCTGGCTTCCACACTACTGGTGATGGGATGGACTGGCATATTTGATCCCACTTGGAACACTCAATCGAAATATGGATAATTTAAATGTACATGATTTCAGGAATGTTATTTACTATGGCGACTTATGAACTGGATGTTTCTCTATGTGAGCAACAAACATTATATAAACTACGGGAGAGATTTTGTGGACAGTTTGCAAATCAGATTATTTGTTTATTTTTACCGTTGCTCTTTTTGGTTGCTATCTAATAATGGGGGGCCCTGTTCAGCTATATGAATTTAATATTGAAGGGCTTTTGGGTTGATTTTGCTGTAAGCCAGCTATTTATTCTCTGCTTGAGCTGTTTACAAAATAAGTTGGGCCAACAACAAGCTCGAGAGGCAGAGCGATAGGAAGTGCTCCAGACGGCATGGCGGCATAGCTGGCTGCACGGCGAGGGGCTTTATTTTATTTCATCTCTCCTGTTTACAGTTCTTTTTTTTTCTTTTTCTCATTATTGTAATCCAGCACTAGATACATTGGAGGCCTCTGTTTACAAGCCTGGTTCCTCATATATACGGTGGCTGTTAGAACCTACAGGGGGGTTTCTAATTAAATTGAGTAGACCTCCCTTACACAGTTATTTTGGCTGGAGGTGATATGCTTACAGCTAGATGTAAGGGAAGACATTATATTAGGGGTTTGCAGTACTAGGGGATAATTGCAAATTTGGCTTGCTGAGCAGAGTTGGGGGAAGGGGGGGGCAGGGGAAAGAGGAGATGCTGCCCAGTGGTAGGAGTCACGCACTATAAAGTTTATGGGAAGGGGGAAGGGAGTACTCCTTTCGTCTTCATCTTGATTTGCTGGTTTGGAAGAGAAAGGGAATTTAAGGGGAGATTTTGAGGGAGGACAGGGGACAATGTGAAAGGGAAGTTCTGTTGTTGGGGCTGTGGGGATGTGGGGCTTTTGCATTGGGGATGGGGAAGTAGGGGGACAGCTTGGCACAGGGCTCGTCTGGCATAAGGGGCAACAAGGTATATGGTTCCTACAGATTTTGATATTTCTCTTGATTGATCATGGCAGGAGTTAAAAAATTTGTGTTGTGGAATGTGTGAGGACTTCACTAAAAATTTAAATGCTATCAGGTGTTGAAGCACATCAGCTTACTTAAATGGGGGATTATGTTCCTTCGAGAGTCCCATCTTCTGGAATCAGAGGGGACCCTCCTTCGCAGACAATATGTAGGACAAGTTTTTAATGTGGGGGATATTACTCAGAGTCAGGGGGGGTAGCTATACTAGTGGCTAGAAATATACCTTTTAAGGCTGACCAAATCATTGGGGACCCACATGGGCGTTATTTAGTTGTAAAAAGCACTTTGGAGAGAACTTCTGTGGTTTGGGGCTGCATTTACAGTCCTAATAACGACTCTCCCTTACTTTTAACTAACTAACTGCAGGTCCTGGCACCCTTTGCAGCTTATCCATGTATTATGGGGGGACTGGAATTTACCCTTTTCGCCTGATTTAGATAAATTGACTACTAAAAGACAGGGCCTTTCCCCAGCACAATGTGTGATTAGAGACCTAGTAGATCATCTAGGACTAGCAGATCCCTGGAGAACACTATACCCCACTTTAAATGAGTCACTCACTATTGCATGGGGTTGTGTCCACAGGGATCACTCTGGGGGTGATCTCTGATCATTCTGTAATGGTCTGTGATCTGATGCTATCACCGGACATGTCACATGACTCTTTGTGGAACCTCAATAATCAGCTACTTAAATAGTCTAAAATAGAAGATATTATTGTGCAAGAAATAGAGAATATAACAGGGTAAACCTGAACTCCACTTCAAGGCCAGATCTTGAATGGGGAGCCCTAAAGTGCGTTCTACGTGGGGTGTTTATTATGGAAGCCTCTCATCAGAAGAGGGAAATAGAGCAAAAGGCCCTCTCATTACTATACAGAATTCGTACATTGGAAGCATCATTGTCTCCTGGCACCTCCACAGCTGACAGACAACTGTTGGTGGGATTGAAAGACCAATACAGTTCACTCCTTTGAGAGAAGACAGAATACATTGAAACATAGAATTTGACGGCAGATAAGGACCACTTGGCCCACCCAGTGGGCCCATTTCCCTACCTAATGGATAAGCTGCAGATCCAAGTTAACCAACAGCCTACTTCTTCCTAACCCCACCCCCTAGAATTGTCTTATGACTGTCCCATGCATTTTTGAATTCCACCACTGTTTTTGACTCCACAACCTCCTCCGGAAGGCCTTTCCATGCATCCACAACCATCTCTGTGAAAAAATACTTCCTTACATTACCTCTGAGCCGTGCCCCCCTTTAGCTTCAAATTGTGCCCCCTTGTTCTTGCACACCTCTTTTTCTGAAAGATGCTACCCTGTTGGACTTTCTTGATTCCCTTGAGGTACTTGAAAGTTTCTATCATCTCCCTTCTCTCCCTCCTTTCCTCGAGGCTATACATATTAAGCTTCTTAAGTCTCTCTTCATATGTCTTCCGGTGTAGACCCTTCACCATTTTAGTTGCCCTCCTCTGGACTGCCTCCATCCTGTTTATGTCTTTGTGGAGACTGGGTCTCCAGAACTGCACGCAGTACTCCAGATAGTGTCTCACCAGCTGTCTGTACAGAGGGATAATAACTTCCTGTTTTCTACTTGTGATGCCTCTACCTGTGCATCCCAGTATCCCCCCAGCCCTCCTTACTGCCCTTTCACATTGCTTGCCCACCTTTAGGTCATCTGATATGGCTACCGCCAGGTCCCTTTCCATTTTTGTTGTTGTTAGTATCTCACCCCCCCATTGTGTACTCTTCCCCTGGGTTTTTGTTTTCCAGGTGCATTACCTTACACTTCTTAGCATTGAATCTAAGCTGCCACACATTTGACCGTTCCTCCAACCATGCCAGGTCCCTTCTCATCCTTTCCACCCCACCCCCCCAATATCAACTCTGTTGCAGATCTTTGTGTTGTCTGCAAAGATACATACTTTTCCTTCCAGTCCCTCTGCAATGCCACTTATAAAGACATTGAAGAGGACTGGCCCTAGTACTGAACCCTGTGGTACCCCACTAGTAACCCCCCTTTCTTCAGAGTTGTCTCCATTTACTATTACCCTCTGTGTCCTGTTCTCCAGCCAATTCTTTACCCAGGCTGCCATCTTGGGACACATTCCCAGGAGGGCTAACTTGTATATTAATATTTTGTGTGGGACTGTGTCAAATGCCTTGCTAAAGTCTAGGTAGGCCATGTCCACAGCCCCTCCCTGATCTACTACTTTGGTCACCCAGTCAAATAAATCTATTAGATTAGTCTTACATGGCCTTCCTGCTGTGAATCCATGCTGCCTTGGGTCCTGTGCCCTTCTGGCCTCAAGGTACTCAACAATTCTTTCCTTCAGAAGTGATTCCACCATTTTCCCTATCACTGAGGTTAAACTAACAGGTCTGTAGTTTTCTGTTTCTGCCCTGCTCCCACTTTTGTGAAGTGGAATCACATCTGCCCTCCTCCAGTCCTCAGGTATAACCCCATCCTCCCACGATTTGTTAAAGAGGGTAGTCAGTGGTGTCACTTGTTCTACCCTTAGTTCTTTTAGAATTCTGGGATGAATCCCATCAGGCCCCATTGCTTTGTCCACCTTCAGTTTTAAGAGTTCTTTCAGAACCCTTTCTTCTGTAAATGAGCTGGTATCAACTCCTGTATCCAAAGTGTTTCTGTTGTTTGGTTTAGGTACCTCCCCCTCTTCATTTGTGAATACTGAGCAAAAATATTTGTTTAGTATCTCTGCCTTTTCACAGTCACCCTCCGCCCACCACCTCCCCTTTATTAAGCCTTACTATCCTTCCCTTGGTCTTCCTTCACTCCCTGATGTACCTATAGAAGGTTTCATCCCCCTTCTTAACTGAGTTGACTATCTTTTCCTTGATTTAGGCCTTTGCTGTTTTGACTGCCTTCCCAGCTTCCTTTTGCTCTAACTGATACAATTATCTGTCCTGCTCCTTCTGTGATTTCTTGTACTTCCTGAATGCTTTCTTTTTCTCTTGAACCTTCCCTGCCACCTCCTTTGAAAACCATAGTGGTTTCTTACATCGTTTTGTTTAATTTGCTTCACACAAAGGCTTGTTGTCTCTGTGATGGCAATTTGATTATTCCCCATTGTTCTTCCACCCCTCCATCCTGCTCATTTGGTAGTACATTCCATAGGCACTCACCCATTTTGGCAAAGTCAGCCCTCCTAAAGTCCAGTACTTTTGCCTTTGTATGGCTTGACTCTACTGTTGTGTTTATCGTGAACCATACTATTCGATAGTCGCTAGTTCCCAGATGGCTACCCATTTCTACGTCTGTGATCCTCGCTCCATCTCCATTTGAGAGTACCAGGTCTAAGATTGCTCCCTCTCAAGTTGGTTCCAATACTAGTTGTCTAAGGCATACGCCCTGCAGGGCATCTAGAATAATCCCACTCTTCGAAGTGGCTGCTGCAACTGCACTCCAGTTAACATCTGGCATATTCAGATACCCCATCAGCAATATCTCCCCTTTTTCAGCCATTCTAAGTTTACTTTCTATCATTTCCTTGTCTATTTCCTCCCCCTGAGAGGGGGGTCTGTATACAACCCATGTGCGGATTGTGGTGCCATTGCCTGTCTCCAAATTGACCCACAGTGCTTCCTCTCTTCTCTGTTTACCCTTTTGTTCTGTTGCTTTGATTCATTCCCTTATGTAGAGAGCTACTCCTCCTCCTCTTTTACCCTCCCTGTCCCTCCTGTAGATAGTGTATCCTGGTATGTTTACCTCCCAGTCATGGTTCTGTGTGTACCATGTTTCTGTGACTGCCACGATATCCAGATGTTCCTCCTCCATCAAGGCCACTAATTCAGGAAGCTTGTTACCCAGGCTACGGGCATTGGTACTCATTGCTCTCCATTTTTTGATGGCTTTCCCTCTTGTAGCAGCATCCCCCACTGACCTTTCTACTTTCGGCTTTTCCTCATTTGGTACCCTGTTTTGTAGGGGGAGGCTGGGAATTCCCTGCTGCTTATCAGTGCCTCCCCCCCTTGACTAGTTTAAAAGCTTGCCAATGAAGCATTTAAACCGATTGCTCAGAAGACTTGTTCCCTTCGTGGACAGATGCATACCATCCTGCCAGTATAGCCTGGTATCCATCCAGGTGGAACCCCAGTCCCCAATGAAGCCAAACCCCTGTGCTCCACACCATTTTTTTAACCATTCATTGAATCGCATGGTGCGAAGTACCCTTGCCTCACCCATGCCATAGACAAGCAGCACCTCTGAGAAGGATACTGTGTGTGATATTTGTCTCAGGCCCCCCACAACTCCACAAAGTCCTCCTGCACTGCTCTAATCTCATGTTGAGCAAAGTCATTCATCCCTAGGTGGACAATGACGTCCAGCTCATTCTCCTGTGCAGCTGTTCTCGTGATCCCGAGGATGCGCTTCCTCTCCCTCCAAGCCATGGCACCAGGTAGCCACCTTACTTCAATTTTCCCTACTCTCCCCAGTTCTATTCCCCTAATAATTGAGTCCCCCACCAGGAGCTGCTTCCTTTCCCTGTGGTGTCCTCTGCCTCCTTCCTGTGGGCCTCTCGTGTGACAGTTCTCCACAACCTCCTTAGTCTCCTCTGTGAGTGCATCCATAGGAGAACTGTGCTCCCCCAGAATGGTGTATGGATTGTGGAGTGGTACAACTGACTGGATGTGCTTCTGTTCCACCACCCTCACCCTTCCTGAGCCCACTGTGGTCCAACTGCTGCACTTTTTTTAACACTCTCTGAGGCAGTGGTGGTGGCCCTAGCGCTCCCTGGGTTGGAGAGGTTCCCTTACTACTGTCCAGTGTGGCCTGAAGATGGGCAATCTCCTCCCTCAGGGCACAGAGTTGCCTGCAAATAGGGCAGCATCTGAGCCTCCAGAAAGACTCACGGAAGACTGCTGCCCCACAACCTGTACATTGCACTACTCCCCACATGTCTGTCTATCTTCCCATTTATCCTGTGCAAGGATTTTTTTTATCTTGTCTTTTTCTCTCTGTCCTTCTAGTTATTGTTTTGTTATATATAAATATACATATATTGTATAATGTATACACTCATATTGTCAGTGCAGTGTTCAGGAAAGGATATGACAGTGGTATGCACCTTCCCTGTTTGAGGAAATGATGTCAGAACCCCTTGTATAAAGGAAATGGTACCTGGGGTGAGGGGAAGGGGGGATTTGGGCTCAGACTGTGCCCTCTCAAAACAATCAGCTGAAAGCTCTGACCCACCACTACAATGAGTGTTGGCCTTCCTGTCAGCAAGACAACCTACACAAGAATTTAACAGAGAAATTACCCTTCTAAACAAACACAGAAAAATCAAACAGCTGAAAACCTGAACTCCACTGCAAGGCCAGATTTTAAAAACTGGAGTGAAATACATTGATCAAGGAGAGAAGGCAGGGCATCTCCTGGCACTAAGATTAAAAAAAGCAGAATCCTCACGTACAGTCCCAAGTATCAGATCCCAACAGACTGGGGCCCTTAGCCTTAGTCAAAGTCAAAGATAGCGGCCAAGCTGGGCTAAGCTATCTCCACACATCTTTTTAGAGAGCACAGTAGTTAATTTTAGAAAGCACACAATATTGTAATTGTATATTTTTAGAGCAGTTAGTCAGGGTCGAAGAAGTGAAGTATTTAGTGTTAGGATTGTCTTTTTATTTGATTTTGTTATGTATAATAGTTGTAGACGTGGTGAATTTAGCCACCACATTTTGTGCGGGTTGCATTAGTCAGTCCTCACATTTTGCACTAAATGTTTACTGATATTTATTAATACTCATTTGGACGTACCCTGATTTGTATTTGTGGCAATTCTCTCCTGAATTGGGCTTGAGGACGAGGAGACGGATATTTGAGAGCTGATATCCTCTGAGAGTGGAAAAGAGGAGCCGTGGTTTTGGTCGGCCGCTTATCGATTGCTGAATTAAAGCAGAGCTGTGGTTTCGGCAACAGAGTGGAGGTGTTGTGTTGGGACTGGGCTGTTGGTCTTCAGTGGAGTCTCTGTGATTATTGGAGCCATTCCTGCTATTCTTGCCGCTCGACTTCGGTGAGCTGGTTGATTGGTTCGCCTTTCATTTTTTCTCGCATTTAAGAAGCTTGGTGACTTTCTCCGACCTTGTTTTCTTGAACCTGAACCCGGGGGGTGCTACTGGTGGGATTTGGTGTGAGGACCGGACCTGCTGTTGTCGGAGGATGAGTAGCTGGTGCGTGAACCTTGTGGGTCTTGGGGGGGGGGAGCTGAAGAGCTTGTCCCTCACCTAGATCTAGTACACTTAGATCCCTGTTGGTGTTCCTCTCGGGGGGTGGTTTGTCGGTTGGTGTTGGGAGAAGATTGGAAGGCCAGAAGTGGAATAAAGAAGCAGTGTCTGGTTTGGAGGCCCATCGACTTTTGAGCTCGGTGAGAATCGATGTGAGAGACTGAATTGTTGAGATGCCCACAGCCCAGTAAGAACATTTTCTCCATTCTCCTGCCTGATGGACAGTGTGAGTGTTCTCCTCTTTTACAGACAGTTTAAGGAAATATTTTTTTATTCCCTGCCTGGTGGACAGTGTGAGTGTTTTTCTCTCCTACAGACAGCTTAAGGTCATATTGTGGACATTGAAAGTATTTTTGCTTTCTTTTAAAGATTAATTGATTGATATATTGTATCCTGAATTGTACTGCTGAAGTGAGAGTTTGGTGGGGGGATATTTGTTTCTGGTGAGGTGAGAGCTCCCAGAAGTATAAACTGTTTTTGGAGAGAATTGTGGCAACTTTCCCCTCATACCCATGTTGTAATTTATAATTTGCTCTGTTTTGTTCATTTTGTGTTATTTATTATTGTTTGGTGTGTGGTGTATGATTGAGAGTTGAGTGGTTGGGTGTGTGGTGTTGTGTTTTTGGTCTGAATTTATTGTGTGTATTTTGAGTGTGTGAAGATGTGTTGGGGAGTTATTTGGACGGTCAGGCATTATTCCCCCTCCCAGCTTAAGGACCTCCGCCCTTTTAGTTGTCTCTCATTATCCCCGGAGGTATATAGATGGTGTAGGGCTCTGGGATTAAGAGGAGGAGGAAGGTGGAGGTGGGGCCTGGAGGGGGAATGGAAAGGAGCGGACGGATTGGGATAGTGGGGACGAGAAGACACCCTGGGGTGAAATGGGTTCAGGAGAGGGGTCCTCCCTGCCTGATTCCCATACCCAAGGGCTCTGCCTGTGGCAGGTGGCTCGGTCTTCACTGGCAACCCATCCAACTCGGACAGTGTTATGTAATGCCAGGTCCATTAAAAACAAGACTGCTATAATAGTTGATCTTGTAGGATAATTGGACCCAGCATGCATCACCGAGACCTGGCTGGATGATAATGCTGGCCCTATTTTGGCTTCAGCTGTACCAGTCAGGTACTCAGTAATACACCATCTGAGATTGGATCGTGGGAGGGGCAATCTGTTTTACAACAGAACTGAACCTGATGGAGGTACCAGTAGGAATTACCAATTCCTTTGAATGTATCTTGGGTGAGGGTGTGGGGTACAGGATTCTTCTCATTTACTGTCCACCAGCTAATGGGAATGTTTTCCTGCAGGAAGTTGCAGACTTCATTGTCGATATGACATTGGGATCCTCCAGATGGCTGATCCTGGTGGATTTCAATGCCTGGGTCGATGATGAACTCTCACAGTTTGGTCAAGACTTCCTCCAGCTGATGCATTCGCTGGGCTTCACACAGGTTATTTCCTTCTTGACCCATATAGATGGTCATTCATTGGACTTGGTATTCCTCCTGGGGATGGAGATATCTGACTTGGTGGTGGAGTCAGTCTGATGGTCTGACCATCACACCATTGGGTTCAGTTTCTTGGCCCCCCAGTAGGTCGGCCCCCTACGGAAATGGTCCGGTACCGCCCTTTGAGCAGTGCTACCCCGGAGGGCCTGATGGCAGTGCTGGATCTATCGAGTTTGCCGAGTGAATGCATGGATCCTGGGGACTTGGTTCTTGCCTATAATAAGGCAGTAGAAGGGGCCCTGGATTCCACTGCTCCTGTTCGTGTTCGACCCCTCACCCTTCGCTCCAAGTCTCCTTGGTTTGATGAGACTTTGAGGGAGTTGAGGAGAGTGGGAAGAAGGCTTGAGAGATGTTGGCGGAAGTTGGGTCTGGAGTGTGACAGGCTTAGTTTGATGGACCATTATCATGTCTGTCAATCAGCAATTACTCGTAAGAAGGCAGAATTCCTGTCCAGGGAAATTGCTGCTGCACAGAATCGACCAGCCCAGCTCTTTCAGATCATGGACAGACTGTGCAATCCACTCTGTCTTCAGCTTGAGAGAGGTTTTTCACAGAAACGGTGTGAGGAGTTTGCTCAATTCTTTGCGGATAAGGTTGACACAATCAGGTCTGATCTCCTTCTAACTCTTTCAAACAGGAGTTGTGGTGGTCGGCAGGAGATGTCGGACACCCAGTTTGTGTGTTCTGACTTCGACCAGTCCACAATCAATGATATAGTGATGATCGTCCAATCACTGCAACCGACCAACTGTAGTTTGGACCCGAGCCCCATCCGCCTCTTAGTAGGATATGTGGATAAAATCAGCCCAATCCTTGCTGAGATAGTCTGGTTGTCACTGGAGAAGGGGATCTTTCCTGATCTCTTGAAGGAAGCCGTGATTAGGCCCCTTCTTAAAAAGCCCTCCTTGGACCCGGGCTGTCTGGCTAACTACAGGCCTGTCTCTAACCTACCTTTTGTGGGTAAGGTTATTCAGAAGGCGGTCGCATTGCAGCTGGATGATCATTTGACCAGCCACAATGTCTATGATTCTCTCCAGTCTGGATTTAGGAAGAGACATAGTACAGAGACAGCCCTTGTTCGGGTACTAAATGACCTCCTATTAGCGAGAGATCGAAATACTCATTCCATCTTGGTCGTTCTTGATCTCTCTGAGGCATTTGATACCATTGACCATGGAGTGCTTTTGGAGCACCTGCCGCTTATCTGTGGATTATCGGGCTCAGTCCTCAGTTGGTTTCGATCATTCCTCGAGGATAGGACTCAGAGGGTGGTGTCTGGGATTTTTTCCTCTGAATCACTCCCTCTATCCTCTGGGGTGCTGCAGGGCTCTATTTTGGCACCCATGTTATTTGCGGTATATATGTTGCCATTGGGAGCGAATATTAGGCAGTATGGCTTGAGTTTTCACTGCTATGTAGATGATACTCAGCTGTACATGTCCTTCGTGCCTGACCAGGGAGATGCTGTCTTGGTCTTTAACAACTGTCTCACTGAGATTCAGGACTGGATGACTGTGAGCTGGTTGTGGTTGCAGTGTCAGTGGCTCAGTAGGTAGCACACTCGCCTCTGAGGCCAGGAGATCAGAGGGCTGTGGGTTCATTTCCCACATCTGGCACTTGGGTTAATATCCCAGTATTGACACTGTAGTGCAGCATGAGAGGCGTGCTGCACTTCTGATGTGCCGTCTTTCGGATGAGATGTTAAACCATGGTCCCATCTGCCTGGATTGGTGGTAGTTCAGGTGGATGTTAAAGATCCCATGGCACTTATCGAAAAGAGTAGGGGAATTTCCCCGGTGTTCTGGCCAAATTTCTCTCATTCACTGAAAATATCACCAACAGCTTAATCTGATTCAAGGTCAGTTGGCATTCATCTGTATCCCCCTCCCCCGGGTTGTGCCTGAAAATAGGCAGGATTTGTCTAGTGCACTTACCCAGTCAACAAAAACTAAATAAAAAGTAAATAAAATAAACCCTGAAAAAACCGAGGTGTTGGTTGTGGACCCAGGTCATCGGGGCGGGTTTGCTGACTGGGTCACCTTCAGGTCTTTGGCTTGGGGGGAACCAGTTGGTGACCTCAGACCGGGTGTGGAACTTGGGTGTTATATTTGATGACTGTCTGACCCTTAACCATCAGGTGTCAGCTGTTGTCAAAACTTCCTTTTACCATCTGAGGAATATAGCTCGAGTGAAACATCTGGTTCCTGCTGATGACCTTCCAACATTGGTCCACGCCTTCATTACCTCCTGCTTGGACTACTGCAGTGCCCTGTACCTAGGGCTACCGGGGGTGGATATCCGCCGCCTGCAGTTAGTGCAGAATGCGGCGGCCAGTCTTTTGACTGGTATGTCAAGGACCAGTCATATAATGCCTGTCCTCCATGGACTGCACTGGCTGCCAATACAGTGGTGGATTACCTTCAAGGTCAGTCTTCTGACCTATAAGGCCCTACATGATCAGGGACCTAGTTACCTGCAAGATCTTCTTCATCCCTACTGTCCTTTCCGTCAGCTCCGATCCACCAATGAGGGATTGCTAGAGATTCCCAGGGTTCGTTTAAAGACTTCTGGGGCAGGATCATTTAGTTTTATGGCCCCAACCTTGTGGAATTCTCTACCTTATCGGGTGAGAGATTGCCTGACCGTCCAAAGTTTTAAGTTAGCCCTAAAGACATATTTGATTAGTCTGGCATATTCAGATTTTTAAATATATTTATTGATTGATTTTAGGATGTTGTTTTAATTTTATGTATTGATTTGTTGTAAAAGCACCTTGGTTTTGGAAAGGCGCTTTTTAAAAATAAAGCATTCATTCATTCATTCATTCCTAAGGAAATAACCGCTGAATTTGCAGAGTATTATAAGGACTTTTATAAACCTATGCCCAATGGACCCACCCCTGGGTTCTTTAAACAATATCTCTCTCCACTTGATCTCCTGACTCTTTCCCAAACCCAGCAAGACCTATTAGTGGCCCCCATTTCAGAGAAGGAGATCCAATCAGCTATATTATCGCTGACAGCTGATAAAGTCCCGGGACCCGATGGGTACTCCCTAAACTTTTATAAAGTTTTTAGTAAACAACTGGCTTCCTGGTTGAACCACCTATTTGAATGGATTTTAGGTGGGAGCCCTCTAGATAGGTCTTTATTAGAGGCTATCATCATTGTGTTATACAAACTGGATAAAGACCCTGAACTGACAAGCAGTTACCACCCAATATCATTATTGAACTGTGACATCAAAATATTGGTGAAACTTCTTGCTAATAGATTGAAGGGGGGGTACTTCCACGTATTATTCACACTGACCAGGTGGGTTTCATGCAGGGACGCCAGTCAACGGATCACTTTAGGAAACTAGCTCATGTCTTCTCCACGTCCAGAGATTCTGACATACCTGCTGGCTTGTTGTCTCTGGATGCGGAGAAAGCATTTGGCCATGTGGACTGGCAATTCTTATTCTTAACAATGCATAAATTCAGTTTTCCATCTAAATTTGTTGAGTGGACTGCATTCCTGTACCAGAACCCTCAGGCCAGAATGTATTGTAATGGTATCCTCTCAGACAGATTTTCTTTATGCTTGGGAACCAGACAGGGGTGTCCCCTTTCTCCCTTGCTGTTCAACATATATTTGGAACTGTTGTTGTTCAAGTTGAGGGCTAATGAAGGTGTACAAGGGATCTCCATAGGCCATCATATATTTAAGTTGTCTGCCTATGCTGATGATGTGCTTCTTCACTTGATTCATCCGGCTAAATCCTTCCCTATTGGTCTGTCTATTATCAAGGAATATGGGAAAGTTTCCAACTATAAAATTAATGTAACTAAGACTACCATCTTTCCCCTGAATCACAGACTTCATCAACAAGACATTTCTTCCCTTGGGATACAGTGGAGTTTCAAATGTATAAAGTACCTAGGTTTAATATTGTCTAGAAATGAGGGTGTGATGAAGAGGTTGAATTTTGATTCCCTTCTCGATAGTATTCAGCAGGATTTTAAAAGGTGGCAATCTCTTCTGATCTATCTCTCTGGGGGAAGATTAGCGTAATCAAAATGAATATATTGCCCAGAATATTTTATCCTCTTAATATGCTAAATATATGGTTGCCCTTGAAATGGTTTAAAACTCTGCACGCTCTCATTTCATTCTTTATATGGGGGGACATCCTCGATGTGCTTATATAAAATTGGCAGCTTTCCCACAAGCTGGTGGTCTCAAACTCCCACACCCTGGAAAGTATTACTGGGCAAGTCAGGTGATCCAGTAGTTATGGTAGTTCACACCCCAGGAAGAGATTGTCTCCACATCATATGTACCAAAGTGTTTACTTCTGGAAAGGGAGATAATGGCTAAGCTGAATATTGCCAAAGAGGCCCTATTATATGTTCCCATCAGAAGTCTTCCCTCAGACCTATGTAATTCTCCCATGTTGTTATCTCTTTGGGCACACAACCAACTATGCACTTTCCTTAAATATAGGAATATCAAAGATCCCAGGCAACCAATAGTTGGAAATCCGAACTTGCAGATTGTAGGTAAAATTATATCACCATATTGGCTTCTCTTGATTAATAAGGCCCAGGTGGGGGACCTGTTTATTGAGGGCTCATATATGGACTGAGGTACTATAATGGCATCTTATTCCATAGACAGGAAACAGATCTTGAAAATTTGGCAGCTTTGGCATCTTTTGATAAAACAGTTTCTGGGAATGGAGAACTCGGAGATGAGTTGTACCTGTCTGGACTCTTTGATTCCAGTATGTGGGAAACCCCATGCAGTATCACAAATATATTCCTGCTTACGAGCAAATGCACTTGATACCTGCAGTGGGGTGCCTCGATACTGGAACTCCCGTTTCCCAAACTCTCCTGAGAAATGGGAGTCCATTCAACTTGATTCTTTCAGGTTCGTCTCTCAGGATAGACTGAAGCTTACACAGTACAGGATATTGAATGATATGTACTGGACCCCCATTAAACTTAACAGAATAGGTAGATCCCCAGATGCTCATTGTTTTAGATGCAAAACTGAGGATGGGGACCTTGCTCATATTTTCTGGGATTGCCTGTCGATTAAGAAATTATGGGAACTAATTAGGACTAGGGCAGATCCCTTACTGGGACTTGGAGAGTTATTAGCAAGAAGTTTCACCAACATTTTGATGCCACAGTTCAATCATGATATCGGGTGGTAACTGCTTGTCAGTTCAGGTCTTTATCCAGTTTGTATAACACAATGATGACAGCCTCTAACAGAGATCTGTTTGGTGGGGGATTTCTCCACAATCTTAGTTAAAATCTCTCCACAATCCCAGTTAAAATCCACAGATACCATATAGCCATGATATCATTTACTCTCAAAAAATTAATTTTATGTCTTTGGCTGGATGTCCATATCATCACTTATGATGAATGGCTCTGAGACCTTTTATTTAATCTTTGTACTGTACAAATGAAAGCCAGTTTAGGTGGCTCCCTCTCCCAGTATAAGAACATTTTGGAAGGCCTTCACACCTTATACCTTCTTCAGACTGGAGCCTCACCATAAAAAATAGATCTCAGGGATATGTTATGTATAGATACTTCTGTATTCCTTTCTTTGTTCTGGTATGATGTCTAATAATATTCCTTGCCTACCCTGTCACCAGGTTTCCAGGGGGATGTGCCATGCTGGGGAGGGAGGGGGGCATTAGCATGGAGTTGATGTACACCTGACTGTTATCTGTACTATGATGCTTGTCCCTTTATATTAAACCTCTCTTTTGGAAAACCAATAAACTTTGAATTAAAAAAAAAGCATTTCTAATTAAATAAAACTTTCCTGAAGGAGCTCAATGACTAAATACACAAAGATTTAACACACAAAAAAGAACTATTACTTTTTTGTGAGCTCCAAAACACACAGAACAGAGTCAGACTGCACACTGCAGAACTGCCTGGACTGCAAACTCTTTCTACTAGAGAAAGTGAAATTATAGGGCTAATAGAATATTAATGAGGCTCCTTCACACTCTGATTGGTTACTGGATCGGTCATTAATGGCCAGGTAATGACCGATCCAAATGTTTCAGTAGTACAAGGAGCCACTTCCCATGAAGGAGAGTGAACCACAAAGCAGGGAATAGCCGCAGAACATGATTCCACACTTATGTGGTAAAAGTAACTGAGCCACGATAATTCTGCGCATATGCAGTGACAGAGAAGCAAATAGAGCCAAATAAAGTGATCGAGTGTAAAATAAAATTTAAATGTCAGCTTAACAGTTAAAGGCAATGGTGACATAAAAAGTACAGTTCTTGTAGTTCGATCAGGTTTCCAACTGCTGTTCCTGTCAGCAGTTGGAAACGATCAAATACAAGAACTGCTTCTATGTCCTGCACTGCTAACTGTTAACTGACATTTAAACTTTATTTTATACTTCATCGCTATCTTTGCAGTTATTTTTGCTTCTCTAACAGAAAATAAGGTAAAATTAATGGGGACCTCGTCAAATCCATGGGGTCACACTAATTAACATCAGCACAGTGGACGCATGTACTGTCACTATATACATAACCAAACCACAGCTACTGACAAGTTGCATGACCACACTGCAAAGACAAACTTCACAACCAAAGTTAATAAACATTTTGTTTTTTAATATTTAAAATTGGTGCAGCTGGACTAGCTTTATAATTATAATAACAACCTCGCTGGTGGTCATTTCAGGGCAGCACTGCCCCCCACATGAATGGTCGTTAATCCCCAGGAAATGACTGCCAGCTTGGTCATTATTGTATAAGTAAAACAATAACTTTCTGCCAGTGCCTATTGAACTGCCTTCCTGAATCATGTGACCTTCAGACCCACAGAGACAGTCAGCCATGTGATCAGTGAGCTCTGGGCTGTTTGTTTCTTAATGACTTCACCTTGTCTAATAGCAACGTAAAGTAGCGCAAAGTCACAAAGGGTAAAGTAGCTCATTATGGCGGGGACTTTGCATAGTTCCACATGGCTGTGAAGTGCGCTACTTCACCCATGCTTCACTGGTGGATTAAAACTTTGCTGCATCTCTAGTCATCATGAGGAGAAAATGGGGAGATTGCAGGTACAACCAGTAGTTGTAGACAGTGAGTGTATAAGAGTAAGTGTACTCCTTCAGCATAAATAAGGGTTCACCTCTCATAAAGGGCTTTAGAAAGGGAACCCAAGCTTGCCTGTAGATTCTGAATTGTTTGTAGTATGCTTGGTCTGATACACCTGTGACCTCTTTCCATTGAAGGTGCCATTTGCTTTCACCTTCATATGTAATTTTTGTGCTTTCATTTAAATTTTTTCAGAGTGGGAAAAGCTCAGCACTGTGGACAGCTCTGGAAGCCATCCAGTACAGCAGATTCAGCTCAGCCAGTGATGTATGGAGTTTTGGTATAGTCATGTGGGAAGTGATGTCCTATGGAGAAAGGCCTTACTGGGATATGTCCAATCAGGATGTAAGTTACTTCCAGCAAAAAGTTTAAAAAAAGTATTCATGAAACCTGAACTTTTATTTTGCAGAATTTAGTTGAAGATATTAAGACATTGAATCATTAAGCAACTTCAACCCTTACTAACTTTTCAAATACAGTTACTCTAATCACTTGCATGATGCAGAAAATGTGTAGAACTTTCTGAAGATAAAGTATTGATTGCAACACAACAATGCCTTTCAGTCTGATTCTGATGAAAATTAATGTGATTTTCCTATGAATTTTTATGCTAAAAATGCATTTCATTTTAGTGAACAACATCGTACGATGAATCCTATGGTTGCATGATCTTCATCACTGTGTTTCAGCCTTCCCATGAAGCACAATAAAGGCATTAGTGTAGTATTCCATAGGGTCTGGTTGGGTAGGGAATGGAACTCTTCAAATAATCCATTTATCACTTTGGGTACAAAAGATAATATGAATTTAGGCTCAAATGGATAAAACTGGAAACGGATAACTGGTGCAAGTTCCTCCATATCATTTCTTTGGAATGGATGAATGATATCTGATGAAATTATACAATTCCAATCTGATAGTATGCTGTAGAGAACCACTTATACCATAAGATTATAACTCCCCAGCTACCAAGTGGATGCCCTGTCTAAATGCTGATTTCCTTCATTAGGAAGCCCCACTCAGAAGTTCCAAGTGTGTTGTCTGTTAGTTTGAACATACATAACAAGCTCCTAGAAAACAGAGTGCCCCTAATATGTAATATGATATGCAGTATTAAGAGAGAACTCAGCAGCAGCAGGGGCAAAACCCCACTTGGTCAGTAAATATGCTAAATTATATTTATGAAATTGCACTGACACTAGATCAAGGAAGGTAGAAAACTAAAGATTATATAAACAATTAAGCATTAAAGCAGCAGTATTTGTTCATCAGCAAAAAATTTCATCATATAGTTTTTTTAGCAAAAATGTATTTCTAACATCCTAAAATTCATGCTCAGTATATTTTTAGTTTTCTAATATATTGTTAAAGCAGCTTTTACAGTTAATGTTTTAATTAATGACTGTAGTCATGAAAGATGGCCACCACTCACAGTTTTTAAAAATCTCTTCCGACGAGATTACCTGTTGATTGCACATGCTAGATTCAATTAGAATGGTGCTACCACATGTTTCTAATGGTAAACAGCATTATACTGTACCAAGATATTTAATTTTTCCTTTGGGCATGGCACGAGAGTGGGGACTTTAAAAAAACTCAACATCCTGAATCTTGGTTCAGGAATGAAAGAAATAAAAAGAAAAATGTGTATCTTGACACTTTTGCTAGACAAACATAATTGCTGAAAAAAAAACTGGTTAATAAAAATACTGCTGCTTTAAAAGGGAAAGTAACTTTGTGTAAAATTTCCACTTCTTGCAATGTTCCTATTTTCAGAAATTATATTCATGTTCACAAAATATCTATTTGTACCTGTACTGTAATAAATGTTGATGTAAGTAACTGTGTTGAACTGTTTTCATATAGACAGAATTGTATACAGTTCTTGTCATGGAATCAGACATTTGGAGTTTTGACTGTGTCGCTGCATGACCAAGGAAATCTGATTGTTGCTCTCATTAGTCAATGATCCACAGTCAGATTTCTAAATTCATACAGTGGCATAGTCAAAAACCCAAATTAAAATCCCACAAACTATATAAATTACAATGTATACATGTACTGTACACATTAATGTGGATCAGTGGGGATTAGTCGGCTATGAATCTGATTAGTGAGTAAAGGAAAATTGCAAGCAGCTGCAGTCTGCATACATGTCCCAGTAAGTAAGTAAAGCTTATTTCTGAGCACCCCATCCTAAAGGCTCTGGGTGCTGTACGAACAGATTAGTAAACATTCATCAACAAATCATAAAAACAAGAAAACAGATAATAAATTACAACAATTTAAGAAAATGGAGAGTCAGGGGCCCATGGGATCCATCCTAAGATGAGAAAACAATATCTAAGTGGAGTTGCTAGTTCATCCCATTAATTGCTCCTCATCAGGCTCAAATTCCCCTCATCTATACCCATCCCCATTAGGGTTTTCTATGCCTTGCCCAATATCTTACCTGTGTCTCTGACTGACTCTCTCTCCAACATCACCTCACATTCCTTTACTGATCAACCCATTCTCTTTGGGGACTTCAACATAAATTGACTCACAACTACTGTACATGCAGAATGAGTATCCTGAGCATTTAGTACCTAAATTTGTCCCAGGTAATCTCTAAGCCCACATGACTCAGTTCCCATTCCTCTAGTCACACTCTCTTGGACTGGGTTTGGGGCTGGCAGTATTGCCTAGAGGTTAGAGTAAAGAGCTGTGAATGAGCTTGGTACATCCAGTAGACCAGACCTTGGTTTGATTCTCAAAACCTCCACTTGCATACTGTGTGACTCTAAACAAGTCACTTAACCGCCCAGTGCTCCCAGGTTGCCCCTAAAAACAGGCACTTGTGCCTAGTGGGCCTTAACCAGTTACCAAAAGACTAAAATAAAAATAAAAATAAAATTGTCCTCTCATCCTCACCACACTTTCCAGCAGGCATCTTGCCTCATGCTTTCAGTGACCACTGCATGATGTTCTGCATCAGGAAAGTCTGGCATCCCCCCCACCCCAAAATACATCTGGTCCAGGTGCCTCTGTTTGCTGATCATCAATGCTCTCCTGCCTGACCTCACTACAACAGACTGGTCATCCATCCCCCATACCCCTCAACATTGATGTGGCCCTCTCCCTTTTTCATTCTCAATTCTTCTCAGCCTGGGGCTTGCATGCCACCCTCAGGAAATCCAGGGTCAAATCATCCCATCTCCTCTGGATCTTCACTGAAGTCATAGATCAATACAAGCCCCATGATCGTGCATGGGCCCTCTATAAATTATCCCACACCCTTTCTGATCTTCTCCATTATAGGGCCCTGAAAAATAATTGCACTTTGGATGTCCAGTCTGCAAAATCCCATTGTTTCAAAGCCAGCCTTCAAAGTAAAATAAACTCCCTAGCCAAATTCTGGAAGGTAATCCATGCCCCTTTTGACACCCCTACCCAGTCTGCTCCCCCTGCCCTCATGATTAATGGCTCACCTGTGTCAGACACTTCCACTGTTGCTGTTTACTTAAATGAGTTTTTCACCGTGTGTGCCCTCCCCTCCACCCCGATACTGGCCCCCCAACTTCTCCTCCCAATTCCAATTCTTCCCTCAACCAGTCCACCCCAGGTTTCCACTTTCCCCCATCACCACTCAGGAAACCCTGCTTGCCCTCTCCTCTCTCAACCAGCCTATGTCCCGTCCTGATGGACTTAATCCTAAACTCTTCCACCTCTCATCACCCTGCAATTGCACTTCCACTTACTTACCTGCTCAACCTCTCATTATCACTCTGCTCCATTCCACAGTCCTGAAAGATGACCAAAGTTCATCCACTTCCCAAAGGGGTTATGCCTTCTTGCTGACAACCACCATCCTATCTCCCTCCTCCCCTCCCTTGCTAAATTGCAAGAGAAGAGAATCTGCTCCAGACTTTTTGACTACTGTACTTCACCTCTTCCAGTTTCCTCTCACCCTTTTAGTCTGGCTTCCTGAATGGGTGGTAACAAGGATGGTCAAATGGATCAACAATTGACTGAATGGAAGGCAGCAAAGGGTGGAAGTGGGGGGGGCACTCTCGTCCCCTGGGGCGGTGATGAGCAGGGTACCACAGGGACCCTGGGACCGGTGCAGTTTGGTATATTCATAGCTAATCTCTCACTTGAGATTCAAGGTAGGATCAGTCTGTTCACAGACAATACAAAGATGAGAGCTGTGGTAGATGACATTGAGGGTTGGAGGGGGCTGCAGGAAGACCTGACCAAACTACAGGAGTGGTCGGAAACATGGCAGTTGGGGTGCAAAGCCAAGAAGTGCAAGGTACTACACTTTGGGCTAGGAACCAGGGGAGGAGCTATCAGCTGGGATGGGTACAGTTGGAAGGCACAGAGGATGAAAGGGATCTGGGGTTCTTATAACGGGGAGTATGAACAACTCAGTTCAGTGCAGGAAGGTGGCAGCAAAAGCCAAAAAGATGTTGGGGTCTATAGTGAGGGGACTCTCCTCCAAAAATAGGGAGATGATCCTTCCCCTTTATAGGTCACTGGTCAGGCCACAGCTGGAATACTGCATGCAGCACTGGCACCCGTTCCTGAAGAAGGATGTCAGATTGTTGGAGGGGGTGCACCATAGGGCGACAAAGATGATCCAGGGATTGGAGGGAATGTCCTACGAGGCTAGACTGGGGGAGATGAACATGGACTCTCTGGAGGAGAGGAGCGATAGGAGGATATGATTGAAGCCTTTAAATACTTAAAGGGGATAAATAAGACTAATGCAAAAGGAATTTTCCAGATTAGAAGAGGGAGGGATACGTGAAAGCACCAGTTGAGATTGGAGGGGGGAAGATTCAGGAGGGAAATCAAGAGACATTTTTTCACAGAACGTGTGGTAGACAAGTGGAATGCTCTGCCTGAGGAGGTGGTATCCTGTAGAACGGTGGGTGGTTTTAAAAAGAAATGGGACAGAGTGGGGGGAAGTAATGATGAAGAGGGTTGGGGAAGGTCGGGCTGCTGCAATTTGAGAGGCTAGCTGCACAATCGGGCAGACTCGATAGACTGTGAGGCCTGTTTCTGCTGGTGTTTTCTTATGTTCATATGTTCATAGGTTCATAAGTACCAGTCCACCATTTCCTCCCTGCTGTATGTCACTGACTCATAGAAACATAGAATCTGACCACAGATAAGGACCGCTTGGCCCATCTAGTCTGCCCATTTCCCCACCTAATGGATATGCTGCAGATCCTAGTTAACCAACAGCCTACTTCCTCTTACCCTACCCATCTTTTCTGGGATGAATCAGGGGTATGTCACAGCTGCCATCTTCATTGATCTGGCGAAAGCCTTTGACTCAGTGTCCCACCCGCTCCTTCTTGATGAGCTGAGTTCAGCTGGCCTCTAAGCTCCCACTGTTGACTGGTTCAATTCCTACCTAACACGCCACCAACAACTGGTACGGGTTGGATGCATGGAAACATAGAATTTGACAGAAGATAAGGACTGCTTGGCCCACCCAGTCTGCCCCATCTCCTACCTATTGGATAAGCTGCAGATCCTAGTTAACCAACAGCTTACTTCTTCCTACCCCCCCCACCAGAATTACCTTATGTTTGTCCCATTCATTCTTGAATTCCCCCACTATTTATGACCCCATGACCTCTCAGGTAGGCCTTTCCAGCCATCCATCACCCTCTCCATGAAAAAATGCTTCCTCATTTTGCCCTTGAGCCATCCCCCCTCTATCTTCAAATTGTGCCCTCCTTGTTCTTGTACAGCTCTTTTTCTGAAAGATGCTACCCTCCTGGACTTTGCTGATTCCATTGAGGTACTTGAAATGTTTTATCATGTCCCCCCTCCTTTCCTCGAGGGTATACATATTAGGATCTTTCAGTCTCTCTTCATATGGCATCTGGTGCAGACCCTGCACCATTTTAGTTGCCCTCTTCTGGACAGCCTCCATCCTGTCTATGTCCTTGTGGAGATGGGGTTTCCAAACTGTACACAGTACTCCAGATGGGGTCTCACCAACTGTCTTTACAGAGGGATAACAACTTCCTATTTTCTACTGGGGATGCCTCTTCCTATACATCCCAGTATCCCCCAGCCCTCCTTACTGCCTTCTCACATTGCTTGCTTACCTTTAGGTCATCTGATATGACTACCCCCAGGTCCCTTTCCATTTTTGTTGTTGTTAGTACCTCCCCCCCAATGTGTACTCTTCCCTTGGGATTTTGTTTCCCAGGTGCACTTCTTTGCATTGAATCTAAGCTGCCATAATTTTGACCATTCCTCCAACCTTGCCAGGTCCCTTCTCATCATTCCCTCCACCCCTTGTGTGTCAACCCTGTTGCCAATCTTTGTGTTGTCCTCAACGGGGCATATTTTTCCATCCAGTCCCTCCGCAATGTCACTTATGAAGACATTAAAAAAAAACAGACTCAGTACTGAACACTGTGGAACCCAGCTAGTAACCTCCCTTTCTTCAGCATGGACTCTGTTTGCTATTACCCTCTGTGTCCTGGTGTTCAGCCAGTCTTTTACCTAGGCTACCACCCTGGGACCCACTCCCAGGCTGGCTAATTTGTTTATTAATCTTTTGTGTGGGACTGTGTCAAATGCCTTGCTAAAGTCTAGGTAGGCCATGTCCATAGACCCTCCCTGGTCTTCCACTTTGGTCACCCAGTCAAAGAAATCTATTAGATTTATCTGACATGACTTTCTCGCTGTGAATCCATGCTGCCTTGGGTCCTGTGCCCCGCTGGCCTCTAAGTACTCAACATTTATTTCATTCAGAAGTGATTCCATCATTTTCCCTACCACTGAGGACAAACTAACAGAACTGTAGTTTCCTTCCTCTGCTTTGTTTCCACTTTTGTGAAAAGGAATCACATCTGCCCTCCTCCAACCCTCAGGTACCACACCATCCTCCCATGATTTGCTAAAAAGGGTAGTCAGTGGTGTCACTGGTTCTCTGCTTAGTTCTTTTAGAATTATGGGGTGAATCCCATCTGGGACCACTGCTTTGTCATCTTCTGTTTGAGGAGTTTTTTCAGAACCCTTTCTTTTGTGAATGGACTGGGATCGACCCCCGATCCAGAATGCTTCTTTTTATTGGATTAAGAGAAAGATGCAGGTGGCTTTCACATAAACAGGCCGGAGCCACCAAAAATCAGAAACAGTACTCACAGTATGTGGTCAGCATACAGCATCATCCCAGAGGCTGATCCACAAAGCTAAAAACAAATGCTCCACACTAGTTATCTGGAGAAATGATTTCTTTAAGAAGATTCCAAATAATCCAAAGATAACGTTGAAAGCAGGCCAAGCACCATGGAGTGTGGCTTGCCCCTCCCCAATAGAGTCTCACACTGTGATAGTCAGTCAATGATCCCCCCTATCCAGAGTGCTTCTATTGATTGGATTAGTTACCCCCCCTCTTCTTTTGTAAATACTGAGCAGAAGTATTGGACAGTGGTGGACAGTGGTGGACGCATGGAACCGCCTTCCTGGAGAGGTCGTGGGGTCTAAAACAGTGGAGGAATTCAAACATGCATGGGACAGACATAAGGCAATTATAGTGGGGGGTTGCAGGAAATAGGCTGTTGGTTAACTAGAATCTGCAGCTTACCCAGTAAGTAGGGAAATGGGCAGACTGGGTGGGCCAAGTGGTCCTTATCTGCCGTCAAAGTCTATGTTTCTATGTATTCATTCTGTATCTCTGCTTTTTTACTGTCACCCTCTGCCCGCACCCTCCCTTTATTAACCTCACTATCCCTCCCGTGGTCTTTCTGCACTCCCTAATGTATCTATAAAAGTTTTTATCTCCCTCCTTAACTGAGTTGGCTATCTTTTCCTCGGTTTGGACCTTTGCTAGCTTTACTGCCTTTCCTGCTTCCTTCTGATTTAACTGGTATAGTTCTTTTTTCTGCTCCTTCTGTGTCTCCTTATACTTCCTGTATGCTGTCTTTTTCTCCCTAACCTTCCCAGCCACTTCTTTTGAGAGCCATAGTGTTTTTTCCTTCATTTTGATTTGTTTGCATCACACAAAGGCTTGCTGCCTCTGTGATGGTAGTTTTGATGTTTCCCCATTGTTCCTTCACCCTTCCTTCTTGCCCGTTTGCAAGTGCTTTTTGGAGACACTCTACTATTTTGAAAAAATGTCAGCCCTTCTAAAGTCCAGTACCCTCACTTTTGTATGGCTTGATTCTATGGCTATGTTTTTCATGAACCACACTGTTTGGTGGTCACTTGTTCCCAGATGGCTACCCACTTCTAAATTTGAGATCCTCGCTCCATCCCTGTTTGAGAGTACCAGGTCTAAGATTGCTCCCTCCCGAGTGGGTTCCAACACTAGCTGTCAGAGGCATGCCCTCTGTTAGGCATTGAGAATGACCCTGCTCTTGGATGTGGCTGCAGCAAAGGTGCTCCATTTAACATCTGACATATTCAGGTCCTCCATCAACAATATCTCCCCTTTTTCTGCCATCCTAAAGATGCCTTCTGTCATTTCCATGCCCATTTCCTACTCCTGAGACGGGGTCTGTATACAACACTAGTGCAGACTGTGGTGCCATTTCCTGTCTCCAGGGTGACCCACAGTGCCTCCTCTCCTCCCTGTTTACTGTTTAGATCCATTGCTTTGATCCCTTCCCTTACATAGAGAGCTACTCCTCCTTCTCTTCTATCCTCCCTATACCTCCTGTAGATGGTGTAACCTGGTATGTTGACATCCCAGTCATGGTTGTCTGTATACCATGTTTCTATGACTGCTACAATATCTAGGCGTGCCTTTTCCATTAAGGCCACTAGTTCAGGGAGCTTGTTACCCAGACTACGGGTGTTGGTACTCATTGCACTCCATTTTTTGATGGCCTTGCCCCTTTTAGCCCATCCCTGTCCTTATTGCCTTTGCCTTTTTCTCCATTTAACCCTGCCCTTCTCCCTATCAATTTCTCTATCTTGGTGTTTACCTCACTAACTACCCTGTTTTTTTGGGGGGGGGGCAGGGATTTCCCTGCTCCTTTTCAGTGCCTCCCCCTTGGCTAGTTTAAATGCTTGTCAATGAAGCATTTAAGCCTATCACCCAGGATCTTGGTTCCCCTCCTGGACAGATGCAGACCATCGCACCAGTATTGATCTGTATCCCTTCAGGTGAACCCCCAGTCCCCAGTGAAGCCAAAACCCTGAGCTCTGCACCAGTTTTTCCTACCATTGATTGAATCCCATGGTATGGAGCACCGTAGCCTCACCCATGCCATAGACAGGCAAGAGAAGGTTACCGTGCGTACAACTTGTCTAAGGCCCCTCTAAGGCATGTTATCAGCACCCCTTCCTGTCCAGGCTGGGGTCACCCAGGGCTTAATCTTAGGCCACATCCTGTTTTCAGTTTTTCTGAATGACCTCCCTTCTCCCTGTGTCAACTCACATATACACATGTATACTGATTACACAGTCATCCTCACCCTGATTCTTCTAGCACTCCGTTGTAAGACCTGCTCCAGCAGAATTTCCACAACAACCTGCACTTGTTCGAATACAAGCATCTCAAGGTCAACACCATAAAAACGGTGTCTGTAACCTTTCATACCAGCCAAAAATTGGCCAGGATCTCAAGACATCCTGTCTTCACCACACTGGATGGCTCCCATCTTGAAGCAATGAAACCTTTCAAGTACCTTGGTGTGTAACTTAATAGCAAGCATGACTTAGCCCACATCAATGCTGTTGATGTGAAACTCCACTCTAGGCTTGGTGCCCTATACCAAAACAATGACTGTCTAGCCCTGCTGTTCCATCATGAGATCATCACCATAATGGTGCTACCAGTCTTTGACTATGCAGACTTGGTCTACAGTACAGCCCCATCCACTTCTTACGGTAGACTGAACACCCTCTGCAATGCCTTTTGTCACTTTACAACATACTCCCCTCCACGTATGCACCACTGCTCCCTCTATTCTTTCCTTCCTTTTTTTTATGTAGGTGTTTATCACCTTTTTCCTCACAGCTGCCCCACTCTAACCAACCCCCACAGCCTCATCACCCGGGTCTCACCAGGACTTGCCCAGAGCTTGCCTGGTCACCAGCTGTGGAGTCTGTGAGGGGTCAGTCATCATCCTGCAGCTGTGAGTTTTTCCTCCATTTTTCATCCCTTCCCTGTTGCTGGGGCATGCACACAGGACGTGCACACGTGGAGGCGTGTGCGCACCCGTGGAAGTCCCACAGCACCCTCTCTTTTGTGGCACCCACAGTCCCGCACTTTCACCAGGCCTCCACCTGGTGGCAGTCAGTCGGCGGGAGCACCAGTCCTCCCTCCCTAGGACAGGAGAGCTGTCCTATGGATGCTTGATCCTCTCCCTCCCTCCCTTGCCAACCCCTGACAGCCCATGCTCATTCCTAAACACAGGTTGCCACCGAGGCATGAGGTGTGGTGTCCAATGCCTCAACCCTCAGCACCACAGGGCCTATTCCATCCTTTCTAACCTCCCCCACTTTCATGTCACAAGTCACACTGCACTTCCTTCATCTCCAAGTACTGGTTTGGTTCCTTTTCTCCTTTTTCTCACTCCTCTCTCCTGTCCCCCCTGCTCCATTCTCCTTCCACTCCAGGGACCAAAGAACATTCTCCACTACTCACCTACAGTCCTCTGCTGGGTAATCTGCTTCTTCTGCTAGCTCCTGGCAGCACTCTTTAGCCAACTTCCCATATCTCTCCACAAATCCACCTCCTTGGGTTTCTTCAGGTACTAGTAGGAACTCGTCCTGACACCCACCTGCACCTGTCTCCTATAGGAGGTTCCCACCCCAGTGATCTTTGTAGCTCAGGTTTTTGGTTCCTTTGACCTAACTGTTCCCTAGTGCACTGTATTACTTGCATTTGTACTGCTTTGCTGTCAAATTTTCCACTTGCACTTGTATTGCACAACATACTTACACTGTAACCTGTTCAACCTGTATCTGTACTTATTGTTTGTACCACCTAATATACTGTATTATGCAAAACAACACACCTCAAACAAAAGCTTTTCAACCATGATGCTTACTGGATTGTAATCCTTGAAACACTGAAACCACTAGGACTCAATTATTAAATCCCACTACATGCAGTGAGATATTCTTAAACTGTTTTTGACTCTGTTTAATATCTGCTGTATAATGTGTCTATAGGTTTTTTAAATCATTTTTCTAAATGGTTTGGTACTAGGAAATTGATGTCATACACTTATTTATATTTTATTTATTTTCACATCAGTTATGCTTATGTGTTTATTTAAAGAAGGTTTTTGCTTTATATCCTTTCTCCCCCCCCCCTTCCCACTCTGTAATTTTCTTGTATGTATGCCTGAGCACTTAAGTGAAAAGTAAGGTTGGGGGTTTCTTTAAATTCTCTAAAAAAGTTGGTGTACCTTTAATTACTTTATTTAAATAAGAGAGGTACATACTATTCTGCCAACTCTGATGAAGGCGTCAGTATGACACAGAAACGTTAGTGGCATTGGCTGGGTATGTCTTTTGGCATGCAGTAGTGAGTATTTGCTGTGTCACAGTTGGTTTGATTGAAATTTTCAAGAACCTTTTGACAATAGTACACTTTATGTGCAGCACTCGTATAGATTTACTGCCTCGCCTGGATGATTTGCACTGCTGCACTTTGTTTATTCTATTTGGATTTATTAAATACCATGACTGGTATTGGAAACTGTTGCCTGCCTATCATTTGTTTGGGGACAAAATGGAACTATAATGGGCCTCTGAGAGTGCTGACTCACGCCTGCAAGAAGGTACCTGTTTTTTTGGAATTGTATTATGCATCACTCTCCTCCAGTAAGCCCTACCCCAGATTGTACTTGGAAATGTGCCTCAGCTCAGTGTGCCTCTCCCGGTTACCAATTTTCAAATAAATAAATTAAAATAAATTACTCTTGAGGCTATTTCAGACAAACAAAGGAAGGAATGGATACACTCATCATTTTCTGACCACCTATTTACACCCATTATTTTGTGGTCTTCAATACTTAGTCAAGGGGTAGTCCTCTTAAATTAATATTCCAATTAGTAATACAGGTACAATCATCAACTCTTCCTCATTGGGGTTATTACCAGTCTGTTTCAGATTTCATATGACAGTAACCCTTTGTATAGATTCCTCTGCATTCTTGATTTAACTGCAACTTGGAAGGGCTGTACACCTGGTTCATTTCTGCTGGGTGATCAGACTAAACTATCTTTTTGGTACAACAGTGCTTCCCTCAGGATGGTTAAGTGCTTGAGAGAGTAGTGACAGAGACTGAGGGGTGTCACTGGGGGTTGTAACACCAACTTCAGGGCATAGGCACACTGAATGATGTCCAGGACCCATCTGCCTGTGGTTGCTGCCTGTCACCCAAGTCACTGATGCAGGATCCAGAGAAAGAGTCAGCAAGTCAGAAGGAAGTAAGAAGGGTTGTTGATCACTAAGGAAAAGACAGGATGCAAAAGAGCAGAATCCCCATAATGTGGTCCCACCATTCACCCATAAAAACATACCTTGGAGTTTGACAGAATATATTTATCCAGCCTATTTTAAACATCCCCTTAGAAGTACAGATCATTACATCTGTCGGCAATAGATTCCATGGCTTAATAATTCTCTGAGAGAAAAAGTAAGCTCTTCTTGATGTTGAAAAACCTTTTCCTTCCAGCTGTAATGGGTGACCTCTAGTATTAACTGTGACCTGTTTAAATTCTAGGCCTGTTTCAGACATGAGATGTTGATTCTGGATCACATCTCAAGTCAACATTTAGGTCTCCAAGCAACCTTCTTGTTTCCAGGGACATAAGACTGAGTCTATTTAGTCTTTCCTTATAATTAAGATCTCCTGCTTCTACTACATATTTGGTTATTTTTCTTTGTATTTTCTGATCTGTGAAATGTCTCTTTTTTTGAAAGGAAACCAAAACTGAGAAGCATAATCTAATATTGGCTGGACATAGGATGATGTCGCCCTTTCACACATCCCTTGGAGACTTTGTGGAAGGCCTTCATGAAATACAGCTGCCTGGGTGCACAACCACATACCTGACCATGAGGAGTGTATTATAGCTATGAGTGTTCCCAGGAAAGGAGCCTCTGCCATGGCCACACTGAAATTCATTGGGGGGGGGGGGTAAAGGCCAAATAGTCTTCAGAGACTTTTTAGATGTCTCTAGCTCATTGAAAATGGGTTGTACCTCTGAGACTAAGAGTTTGTTGTCCTTGCAAGGGGCATTGGGGACAGACTCCAGCACATCCTGTACAAATCCAGCAACCTAGGTCTAGGAGTGGCATTGTAAAGTAAATGCCAGAGGCAGATGCCCTGGCTGCAGAAACTGAAGCATTATAAACTAACCAAAGGAGGTGATTACTGGCTTCTGAATCTTGTAGCACACATTTAATGGCTTCAGCCTTGTAAGACCTATCAGGCATATTGCTGACAATATTGCCCATCTCTCTCCACATGCAGTTCTGATGCCTTTACAGATACTATATACTTGGAAATTAGCAATACACAAGCAAAGGGAGGCTGAGGCAAAGTGCACTTGCCCATAATGTCCAATTTCCTGGGCTCTTTATCAGAAGTCTGGTGCTCATTTCCTGGGGGCTGAGACCTGTCATGTGCTGCCATGATCATGCCTAAATTAAGTATCTAACTATATGGTGTAAAACCTTTTATCCTTAGAGGCTAGCCATTGCTTGCCCGCCTATCTATGACTGGCTGGTAAGGTACTGGGCATGTACTACGCAGTCAGGTAGCATCCTTCAGAACTGCAGAGATATGAGGGAAGACAGTTTTATGTGATGAGGGCAAGTTTTGTAAGTCACCAGCCAATAAGAGCAACTATAAAACTGCCCTCGGTCAAAACAGCAAGCAAGATGACATCGACCACCGAAGACAGTGACAATAACAAATAAATTCTGTAACAGACACAAAAGCACATTTTTTTATGTGGGGAGGCTCTGCCTCCTGCACCCGCCAACTAAAAGGATGTTAACTCCAAGGTGGGCGGACATAGAAACAAGAGAAAACCTGAAGGCAAAAAATAAATTCCTCCCACACCAGGACCTCAGGCTCAACAGATGGTGGCTCATGCCACTAGGCCAAACAATTTCTTTATTTATTTATTGAATTATGTTGACCCAGTAAGCCCACTGGGCCTAGAAGTCCCTTTTTCAGGGGCGACCTGGGGGAAGGGGGATACAGATGGTAAGCAACTGAAATTGAACCAGATTAAGCTGTTGGTGGTATTTTTAGTGAATGGGAGAAATTTGGCCAGGACACCGAGGAAATTCCCATACTCTTTATCGATAAGTGCCATGGGATCTTTAGCATCCACCTGAACTACCACCAATCCAGGCAGATGGGACCTTGGTGTAACGCCTTATCCGAAAGACGGCACCTCAGAAGTGTAGCACCCCCCTCATGCTGCACTACTGTGTCAGTATTGGGATATTAACCCAAGTGCCAGATGTGGGAACTGAACCCACAGCCCTCTGATCTCCTGGCCTCTGAGGTGAGTGTGCTACCTACTGAGACACTGACACTGACAATTGAACATATCTTGTTCGAGCGAGTGTAGGTCACTACTGCACTCACCCTAAAAGTACTTGTCGGTGTTTTCTGACACTCGCTCTCCTTCCAAGCAGTTTTATTGAGTCGCTCAAATTGAGACACTCAATAAAACATGCTCATATCTCTGTACACCAGAAAGACCACTGGGAGGCATTTTCCACCTCCCAAAAAAACACACAGATTTTTTTTTAATAGTAGAATCTTTTCCAAGATGAAGTTCAAAGTCTCCTGGATCTGCTGTAGTAATGCCTAGAAGGTGGGGACCGCAGGAAGAGAATGGGGTGGTAACACTTTAAGTTTCCTTAACTATGCTGTAATTACAGAATAACTACACTGTTACTGCACTGCAACTGCAATGCAATTACATGCAACAAATAACTACAGTGTAATTACCCCGTTACATGTAATTAATGATTACCTACCCTGCAGTTAAATTGGAACCAACACTTAAGATGAAGTGTGACCAGTGGGGCCTTCACAGAACTATAGCTTAACTCCCTGAAAACAAATTGGAACCAGACAAATCTTCCTGCCACAGTGGGTGGCAAGGACTGTGCTCCTACTCTCCCCAGTCTTTCTCCTCATCCAGAAGATCAGGATTGTATTCCTCATCCCTCTCTTCCTCTAGGGGAAGAGGCTGAGAAGTCACAGACCTTGGAAGAGTGATCAGAAGAGGTACAGCAGGACCAGCCAGCAACACTGGAGGTGACAGCTGAGGAGTGACCTGTGTTATAGAGTAGGTTGTAATCTCCTTATCAAGTCAGAGAATTCTGCCAGTACTGTACCTGGAATGGTGACAGAGGCTGAAGCCAGTGTAGGAACTACCCCGTTACCAGAATTGATGGGACCACTCTCTTCAGTGATGTTGCTGAGAATGCTTGATGACTTAGTTCCAGAGGAGCTAGTGGGAGGCTGGCAGTACCACATCTATTGGTTCTGAGCCTTTTACAGGCATGGGTTTTGGCCTTGCAGAGATTGGCTCTTCTGTTTTGCTTGTATATGGACAAACCTTTCAGCTTACTATTCCCTTTAGGGAGCAGGAATCTGTGTCCTTGGCAGTTAAGGGCAGTGATGTCTAATCACTGATGACAAGTGATCTGAAGCTCATCAACTATGGTGGCTCTCAGTCAATAATGTTTAAGACTCTTACTGGGTGACAGACCTCATCAGCAACCATGGTGTCGATTTATGCTGTGACTGGATGCCTGTTTTTTCTGCCATCAATGATTTGTGTTTTGTCAGTGCTGGCAGCAGCTTCAGTGACTTGGTAGGCACTACAGCAGTCTGGTTCAAAAAAAAAAAAACACTAAAATATGTTGCCTGCACCTCTGTGTAACCTGGTTGAATTCATAGCAAAAAATTACACACACACAACTCGTGGGGGTCCTCACAATAAATCAGGTGTCCACAGTAACAGTGGTGATAAAAGTAGCTTATTCAGCATACCCTACAATGGCAATCAATAATTCCTGAAGGAGTAGCTACCAGAGGAAAAAAAATCTTGTCAATGAAATTATGACAGAAAAAATAGTTTCCACTAGTCCAATGTTCACTGTCTCTATGGCTGGGGAAAAAGAACTGAAGTGGTAGGGGCCCAGCAGTGTTATACAGCTGACACAGTGCCCTGAAGACATGCATTCAGGCATGTCAATGTGTGAGACTTCATCATGCAAAAGCTGCCCTAAGGTCCTGACACCGATGGCTTACAGTCCAAAATATTATGGCTTTATGGAGATAAATTTGAAGAAGATCAGACTGATTACAAGGTACTTTTGATGACATTATTACAAAGTACTTTTGATGGCATTTAAAGTCCTTTGTTGACCAAGCCCCTTCTGTATCTTTGTATGCTTCTGAGCCCCTATGTACCAGGGAGATTCACTCATTCAATGGACCAAAGGCTACTGAAGGGAAACATTCACCTCTAAGTGCCCCACACCTCAGCATGGTGCGCCCCCCCCCCGATTTAGCAGTTTCACACCAAGATTAATTTTTTTACTTACTGTCATGTGTGTAGGTTCTGCTTTATCTGCTTGATCCTGCCATCCCTCCCACCAGCATTTTGAGCACAGTGCCACTAGTGGTGCACAAACTTCCGTGGCAGTCCCAAGACTGATGTCAGAGTAGGGAAAAGTCATGGGAGTGTGTAATGTATATTCATAGGAATGGAGCTACGGTATCACTAGCTGCCATTTATGATTTACATGTTCCACTGCTATACTGAGACAAAGTATAGATTAACAGTCCAAAAAGCGTTCTAGAAGCAGATTTGCCATTCCACATGAATTCCACCAATGGCATTTTTTTTTACAAGTTGTAGCCAGGAAAGACACTCTGAGCTTAGACTTGTTTCCGGGTGCATCCTAGGAGCACAGAAAAGTTAAGTGACTTGCTCATTGTCACAGTGTATGCAAGTGGTGGTTGAGAGCTTCAAACCTAGTTCTCCAGGTTTGCAGCTTAGTGCTCTTAACCACTGCATCAGTTTTACATTCCACACAGCTCTAGAAAGCACATCCTGTGTGGCTAAGTCATTACCTTTTTCCATACCCCTGAATATCCACCACTGTTTGAACTATGCATCTGATTTAGTTTACTGGAAATAAAATATATTTTTTAAATTTCATTCAAGATAACAGTTTGATTACAAAAACATTCTGCCAATGACCAGAAGCATATCAGACACAGTGCAAAGTAGATCAGAGAAATATATTTTCCTGTGGTTCCACCATGCCAATGTGACATCCATTCACATAGTCTGGGGTTATATTACTGTACATTTTAATTGAATTTGTCTTGGATGAAGCATTTCAGAAAGGTGAACTTCTTAGCCAGATAATCTAAAGAATGGGGATGGCAAGTTAAACTTTAGACAGAAGCCCCTCAGAGTTCGGTATAAAGATACAAAAGGTTGAAAGAACTACACAGGAAAGCTGAAAACACAGTTACATAGCATACTGTAGCTTTGTCACTCAAATAGGAATTATAAATATTAAAATATTACAGTCACAGAACTACCATCATTTTTAAAAATTATCTTTTTTTTATCAGTTATTGTGATAAACAACCAACAAAACCGTAGTCATTTATAGTTTTGTTCTGCATTTTTTTTCACGGTTTTGTAGAGACCCTTGCTGGGTAAATTTTGTTAGATTCAGAGTGAACGTAGTGGTACCAAGCTATAATCTGTACCAAGCTATAATTTATAGCCTGTTTAGATGTTTTTGTAATATTTTGTAACTTATTTGTACTTTTGTATGTCTTGTATTTTTTGTATTTGTCAAATCTGTAAAGTTGTAACAACTTAGTTTAAACAGGTAAGCCTTGTAAACAGGGATTTTTGGAACCCTAGTGGCTGTATCACTGTATAAATAAAATTTTACCATACCATACCATACCATACCATACCATAATCTGGCCAATCACCTTCCTTGCCTGCAGTGCTAACAGGACAAAGCTTTAGCAACAAAAGGTGAAGAAATAGCATGAGTGAATGGGTGCTGCAATATTTAACATAGACCCACTTAACAGTTTAGATTTATTAATAGGCAATCAAGGAAAGCAATGTTGTAGCATGGTAAAAACACCAAATGCAAAATAGGAGTTATTTAACTATCAGATGATGCAAAAATCTAATAGGTAATGAAACCTTCCGACTTAACTAGTGCTGCAGCTTTAGGAGTGTCTTCAGTGGAGATGGAAAACAAAGGTATTTTATTTATTTATTTAAACATGTACAAGAAAGGCCTACTGAGTAGAGTAGAGTACTGTTCCATTTTAGAGACATTCTAGGGGAAAGGTACATGAAAGAAAAAGTAGACTCAGTAAACAGCAGCTGGGAAAACTGCAGTACAAATGAAGGCAAAATAAAATTGATTGGAAATACTACGAAGTAACAAGTTGTTAACATGCAGTGCACCACCAGGCAAACAGTAGACTAACCTTAATGGTAGCATTATGGGGAAGGGGCAGGAGCAGGCATGATCAGAATGTGACTGGAGCAGAGCTCTTGGGTGGGGGTGTACTGTGGTAAAACTAATAGAGGAGTGAAAGTTAGATGAGCAGTGAGGAAGTAGATATAAGAAAACTGACTGGCCTGAAATTGTTTTGGCTCAGCGACAGATACATTATAACTTTTAGCAGAGCAGAAAGAGTACGTAGAAGGGGGAATGAAGGACAGGAAGAAGGAGGAGGGATACTCAGGGATGGACCCAGACCAGAACTTAAATATCAACGAGGCACAGTGAGAGACATGGTGACCTTTTAAACTGGGTAAAGACAGAGGAATACTGGTGTGGGAAGGAGAGTCAAGGGCAAAATAACAGATGGGATGCTACAGTAGGTCTAGTCTGGTGAGTGTAGGTTTAGGGGCAGTACAATAAATCACATTCCCCCATAGTCAGAAGATGGAAGGATCATAGTTGTAATAATCTTCCATTGGCAAGGGGAGAAATACTGGCTTTATCTCTGTAATATGAAATGGTTGATCAAAATAGTCAAGTCTGACTGTCCAGGTTGACTTTCAGCCCAATACATAATCCCAGCCTGAAAGCAGATCATGCCATCAGTCAAAAAATCAAAATGGATCCATTTCATAATCACAGTAATATATTCCAAGGTGTGCAGTATCATGGGGTGTCATCCCTGCTCAGGTGGTTGAAGTCACTCAGCATACGACCTCAAGCCTCACAACACACCTGAGCCAGGACAGTATCGCAAAATATTGCACACCTTGGAGTGTATTGTAGCTTAACTGCATACCAAGCACTGGGAGGGGTTTTCTGTTGGTGGCATCAATATGCACAGAGAATTTGAGGTGACTGTCAAGTATAAAATCAAACCTCATTGAGAGGTTTTGTACACATAATTATTTTGTATTCATTACACACACAGACACACACACCACAATCGGCCTGTGGGATATTAACAGTATTATTTTAATACTTATTCAGGAAGTAAAAAAAAAATCCATGTTCACTATTGTTTTAAATGACAGTTTTTTTACAAGTAAGATTTTATAGTTCGGAAGATCATTTCTGTTTTACCTTGGCTCACTTGACTTTAATTCCACTTTAAAAGTGACTGAATGTGTACACATTCTAAATCTTTTTCATGGAAGCTAGATACAAGTTATACTGAAATATTGACTGCAACCCCCATGTGAACTATAGATGGAAAACAGGTGTAGCAGTCCAGACCTCTCTGCTGTACTTTTTTCTGACAGATACTCAAGTGGTACTGCAGAGACTGTGTGAATTCCCGCACACCTCCTGCCCTTCCAGTCAAGGTTCTCAGGCAAGGCAGCGCAGAGCTAGTATGTAGTACAGCTATACTGTAGCAGTGGGATTTGAGGAGTGGGGCAAGCAATTGTGTAGAATTATAAAAGATAAGTCAGGGACAGAAGAAGCTTGACTAGTAACGAATATTAGATAGCATTCCCACCTTCAAAGAACTTCAGATCAAAGCAGCTGTGGCGAGCTTGCACTGAGATGAAGATGTGGTAAGGTTTTCCCTTGATACTGAAGACATCTCAATAGACAGCTAAAACCAACCACGCTAAAGAAAGATCATTTGGTTGATTTTTTTCTTTTGCTTGTCTATGTGTGCCTTCTTATTTCATTTGTTTCCCTATTCTTGAACTGTATTTAAAATTATGCATCCCATCTGGCCTCTCTGTGGTCAAAGTATAGTTAAGTAAATATAAAGCTACACTTTGGGAATGTTCACATTGCTGGTCTGAGACCAGCTTGAATCTTCATATTTCTGGGTTCTGCCACGTATCTCCCGTACTCTACTCCTGAGCTCTAGGTGAAACACCATGACCCATACTGTGCCACCATAAGGTTTGTGTGGGCATTTCAGTTCAGTTCAAATGTTATTGATTGACTTAAAAGTCATTACAAATATAGAATAGAGAAACAAAAATAAGACAATCATTAAAATCTGCAGATAACCAATACAGAATACATATCTGTACAGAGAAAATTGCATTTAAACACACACATTGTCTAACATTTGCCCGGCAGTGATCTCATTATGACTCTTTCACCTTTTTTCAAGTGAAATTGAGAACATGTTTCAAAGAATTTTTATTTTTCTCTGTAGTATAGAAATCTTCTGTGGTTAAAATTATAACAGCTCAGCCTGAGTTATTCTGGGATAGTACAGCAAGTCTATCAAATATTTATTTCCTGCATTTTCATACAATTTTTAGTGCAATACCTCATATAACATGTTCTAAGTATGCCAACTGATTTAGACCACAGTCACATTCAACTGCTCCATCACCATTTCTCCCATATCTAAGGCCCAACACATTAAATGGGGAAATTCCCATTCTGAATATAGCCAACACATGCCTTATTGAGGGAGCATGGATTAGTTCAATAACTTTTACATCTGTGTGACTTTTCTCACCCTTGGGTACCAATATAGATAATATTATATTCTCTATATTAATTTCCTTCTTGATATCACTTAACCTAATTTTAAGTTTTTAAAGTATTGCCAATGAATACCTACTCTCTGCACTTGAACTGTTCTGAGAGACCGTAAGCCAGTTACCTTCAAATCATATTATAGTATTAAGCCACATCAAAAGAAATTCTTTTTCCAAAAAAGTAGCTTTTCTTTAAGAGAAAATTAATGGAAGATGTGGGTGTTTGAATCATATTGTGGCAGAGGATGAGCATTATTTTGGCCAAGGCTAGTCCTGAACATACTGAATATGTTGACTGGCTAGTGGCAGAACTCCCCATGAGGGGCAGGCCTCTGAGCTTCTTGTTGACAGCATATACAGTACACTGCACCGTGTGTTCCTCCAGACTTGAAACCACTTTTGGTGCATATTGTTTGGTTTATAATAGGGAGTGGTTGCTGCACCACTTTGATCTAGCACTGGCAGTGAAGCAAGGATTGGCTTCCTAAGCCTCCACACTAGTGTATCCTCAACAGGCTCTACTTCCAGGCTTGCTGGTAGTGGCCACATAAGGGACACAATACCTATATATATATATATATATATATATATATATATATATATATATAAATAGAGGTGGGAAATGTTAAGATCTGCAGGCAAAGTTGCTGCAAAATGATGAGTTCGCCTAGTGGGAAGCTTGTGAAAGTCATGGAGTTGGCCTGTCATTTGTTTACACATACCCCGTGAGATCATTCATTCACCTATCACCCATTTTCTTTACTCCATTCACTTGCCATATATAGGAGTCTTTCAGGGCACACTGATTTTCATGTATATCTGTAGGTGTGTATATTTATTTGTTTATTTTATATATATATATATAAATATTTCCATTTTACCAGGAAGGTGGACTGGATCAAAATGATCCTTTTGCAGTCATGCCTGGGGATATGTGTGCCCCAGCCATCTGTATCCTCCTGGGGCATTTGACTATCCAGCAACATCCATCTAACAGCTCAAGCCACCATCAAGGTCAACTGAGTATTCCCCCCTCCAATTTGCAGGAAGCCTTCTATTCCTTCTGAGTTGTAAAATATTAAAATATGTCCCCCAATCTTTACCATCATCCATGCTTAGTTGTGCATTTTCTCAGTGAGCTCTACCCATCAGGAGATAGAGCCTTGATGTAAAATTGCAGTTGGTCAGGGTTTACATAATCATGTTAAGTGGAAGTGCCACTTGCAATGTGTTATGCTTTGCCACCTAGTGGGAAGAGATCACTGTGGAAGAACATAGAAACATAGAATTTGATGGCAGATAAGGACCACTTGGCCCACCTAATCTGCCCATTTTCCCTACCTACTGTAACAGTAAAACTGTAGACCCTACTTGATCTCTGGCTTAGCCCTCCCTTCCCTAATGACTAAGGTTCCCTTGGTGAGTCACGTGATGCAGTGTGGTGGGTAGCTGCTTTCTCTGGAGCGCCCAACCTACAACTCGCCTAAAAGTCTCTTTTCTTCACCCTATGTTAGAAGATTAGCGATCTGGCATCACCGGAGCATTCCTGTACGAGTGCTGATCCTTAAGATATAATTTATAGCGCAGCTGACTGTTAAAACCAAGAGATCTCGGCATGGATGCAGATATGAAGGTGCCTGGAGTAAGGCATACTCCACCTACGTTGCCAGAAAAAAACGCCAAGAAGGCCAGGAGCACTGCCTCAGAGCAACCGTCGAAACAAACGCCTTCTACTACTCCTCCTAGCAACCCGCTTACAGAAGACAGATTCCTTCAGGAGCTTCTTCCATTTCGAAATCTCCAGGAAATCCCTTCAGAAATTAAAACAATTAGAAGCGATTTTAGCGGCTTTGTCAAGGCGTGGTGGGCGACATGGAAGCAAGAACCACGCCTTTAGAAAGTTGGAAAGACAGGACCGACTCCAGAAATTACTAAGCTCAGGCACAACTCCAGAAACTGCAGTTAAAAACTGAAGACCTTGAAGGCAGGAGTAGGAGGAACAATATATTAATACTGGGCCTGCCTGAATTGGAGGAAGGTGGAGATACTATTAAATTTATCCAGCAATTACTCAATAAAATAGTTGGCCCTTCTCCTATCAATCAGAAATACCATGTCGAGAGGGCACATCAATTCTTGAAGCCGAAGCCGCCGCCAGGCGCCCCCCCATCCGATCATGATTAAGTTCCTTAGTTTCGTTGAGAAGCAACCCATTATACTCAAAGTTAAGGAACTAGAGTCAATCCACTGGGAAGGAAACAAAATCCGAATCACGCAGGATCTACCATACGAGATCTGTCAGAAAAGAGCAGTCTTTCACCCTATAGTTAAAAAATTAATCGCAGCTGGCATCAGATTTAAATGAACTATCCGGCAAAATTGCTTGTATCCTTGGATGGTGTATGGAAGACCTACGATTCACCAGATCTAGCGCTACCTGATCTTACTAAGAGGCTTCCGAATCTCTTCCACGGAGACTGAGTGATACATACGAGGAGTTTGGATACAATTGGAGGCTATACCTTTTAGTTGGGACTCTTTTCCTTTTTTTTTCTCTTTTCTCTCCTTGCTACTAGATCTTCTGCGAGTAGGATATTTTGTTTGGCTTACCTGTTTGGCGGGGGTGAGGGCGGAGGGTGGAGAGCGGTGGTGAGGTAGAGGGAGGCTCCGGGGCCTGCGAGGCCTAGTCCATTTGGCCGTGCCTTGTCTGCTCGCCATGGCTGGGGGAAGTGGAACCTACATAGTGGGAGATGATTTCCGGGGCGTGTTAGGTGTCGGACAAGCTGGGTCCGTCAAGGTCCCGCCCGACTAGTACTCCGTGAGGGCCTTCCTTGGTGTCGCCGGGCAGCCCGATAATCCAGCTCACTAGGGGTCCAAGTTTTGGCTTGAAAAGAGGAGACCTCCTTTGCAGGAATCACCTTTTATTTCCTTGCTCCGTAGTGGGACGGATTGGACCCAACAGGGTAAGGCCCCTCAGACTGTTAAACTTATTGGAGAACAGAGGCGGTTTGTAGGCCTTAGGTTGGGTAGTGAATGGGGCGATTACAGTACTAGTAATTAGTGGGTTGGGGGGGCTCAGATGGGAGGGTAGACGCTGGGAAACCTGTATCACGGCCTTAGTGGGGTATTGGGGATACCTGGGCCCAGTTATGGGGGAGCCAATGTTTCACTGCATTCTAGATGTAAAAGCAATTTGGGGAGGTCCCATAGGCTTGTACAAGGAACTGACTATCAGGAGGCTTACTTCAGGCTAGGGTACCCTTGGGGGGGGTCTCGGTTATGGGCCATATCCGGGTGTTTTACTGGATGAGTACATTCTGGGACCTCATGTTAATAGTTTGTGGGGCTGTTGGGTTGATGGGTTGAGTATACTACAGGGAAGAGGGTGGGAGGGCTTTGACCAGATCTGACAATATTGGTCGTGGTATAATTACATTGGGCGGGCGAGAGCTGAACTATGTTATGGCATGTTTGATGGTTACCACAACTTAAATCTTCCTATGTTTCTGATTATATCTAAGTGTAGTGCTGCCCTAGTCTGGTGTTTGGCCATTTTCTGCTGTATTGTTTGGACTGTTCAATGGGGGTTATAGGGAGGGCGGAAGGTGCCATTATTCAGGGTTTGGATCTACTTGGCCATGGAGGATAACTGTGTATCACAATTTTTGTCAAAACTATTAAATGGCTTTAGGTCATATTAAACTGGCTACATGGAACGTCAGGGGCATCAGGGAAGTGTTAAAGAAAAGACAAATACTGTTGAACTGTACGCTTACGGGAGTGGATATCTTGTTTCTCCAGGAAACACATGTTTTAAACTCTGAAGTTAAACTGCTAAGCTGTCACAGCTTTTCTCAGGTGTTCATTTCGGAGAGGTCCACGAATAGTAGGGGTGTGGCTATCATGTTGAAACGTAATTTACCGTTCGTTCCAGAGAAATGCATTAAAGACACGGAGGGCAGATTTGTACTAGTTAAAGGTATGCTCAATAGCCTGGGAGTAGTCCTGGAGGCAGTACACTGCCCAGTAGGTGGGGACCCTAATTTCATCATGCAGTTGATGTCAAGGATGAGCGAACTTTTGCCAGTGGTTTTTATCCTGGGGGGACTGGAATACTGCTCCCTCACAGCTCCTCGACAAATCTTATAGGCCCGTTCATCCACCCACATCTGCCCAACTAGCCCTCCAAGATTTTTGTAATTTGCTGGGACTGAGCGACCCTTGGAGAATCTTAAACCCTTCCAGCCGTAGTTACACATATTACTCTCCAATCCACAGGTCTTGGTCAAGGCTAGATTACATGCTGGTGAGCACAGGGCTTTTGGCTAATATATCTCTTTCCGGCACAGAGCCGATTGTCATTTCAGATCATGCCATGGCCTGGATAAAGCTATCCCTTAATCCCCTTGGTCAAAGGGATACCTCTTGGAAACTTAATACACAAATTTTGAAAGATGAGAAGACTTAAGCTCATCTTCAATCTCTGATACCGTTGAAATCAATCAAGGTTCAATTCTCAGAGACGATCTAATATGGTGCACGCTTAAATGTTTTCTCAGAGGCGAGTTCATTAAAATAGCCACTAGAAGGAAGAGGGTGAGGGAAGAAAGAGTTACTCAGTTAGCCAACCAGATTAAGTCGGCTGAGGATGTTCTTGCTTCTTCTGGTTCGCAAACTGACTTAGAGAACCTATGCAGGGTCCTGAATGAGTATGAGGATTTGATTAAGGAAAAAACAGAATATGCCATTCTGAAATCTAAAACTCGCTACCTTGACCAAGGGGAGAAACCTGGGAGATTACTGGCTCTCAGACTAAAGGAGGTAGAAAGCTCTAGGCTAATCCGGCTTTGAGGCAGCGGACGGGTCAATCAAAACTAAACCAAGAGAGATAGCTAAAATTTTTGAAGATTTTTACAAAGACTTATATAGTAATAATTTTGCCTCAACTCCAGGGGCGAATCTGGAAAATCTTTTAGCAGGGCTACCCTTCGTGAAACTGCACCCAGACCATTGCGGGTTACTCTCATCCCCTATTACATTAAAGAAAATAGAGGAAGTCATCCGAAACCTGCCCACCGATAAATCACCAGGACCCGACGGCTTTCCCCCCAACTTTTACAAAATTTTTTGTAAAGAGATAGCCCCGGCACTTCTTAAGCTATTTAACTACATTCCTTCATCGGCACCATTAGATCCCTCGTTGTTGGAGGCCACTATAGTTCTTATCCCAAAACCAGATAAACCGAAATTAGACCCAGCCAGTTATAGGCCTATATCATTACTTAACTATGATATTAAAATTCTAGCCAAAATTCTCTCCCTAAGAATCAAACAGGTATGGAAGGGGTTATTGAGTCCAGAACAAGTGGGCTTTGTCCAAGGGAGGTCAGCTACGGATCATCTGCGTACTCTTTCCCACACTTTTAGCGTGGCAAAGGAATCCCAGATACCTATGGCTCTAGTTGCTCTGGATGCAGAGAAAGCCTTTGACCATGTTAACTGGGATTTCCTGTGGGCCACCCTTGGTAAAATGGGTTTCCCTGGAAAGTTCATTGGTTGGATAAAGGCATTCTATAGTTCACCCTCTGCGAAGGTTTATTGCAATGAGGTGTTTTCAGCACGCTTTACTCTATTTTCTGGTACACGTCAGGGATGTCCTTTGTCTCCTTACTTATTTAACTTATATTTAGAACCTCTACTGCTTCATATCAAGAATTCTCCCAATATAACTGGATGTTTAATTTCCCAACGAGTCTTGACCCTCTCAGTTTTTGCGGATGACATCCTCTTACACCTTTCAAATCCTGAGTCTTCGATAGAGGAGGTGTTGCGTATAATCAACCTTTTTGGCAGTGTGTCCAATTATAGACTGAACCTCTCTAAATCGGTGATTTTCCCACTTAACACACACCTATTTCAGGCTGAGGTCTCTCAGTTTGGCATGAAATGGGCCCCTAACCACCTCAAATATTTAGGTATTTACTTGACGTGAGATGAGGAGATGACCAAGAAGCTCAACCTAGACGACCTGTTAGATCATATTCAAAAAGACCTCAACAGATGGAATAACCTTCCCCTTGCAATTGGGGGCCATATTAACATTATCAAAATGTACGTTCTTCTGCGGATTTTTTACCCTTTGAATCTCCTCAACATCTGGCTTCCTAAATCTTACTTTCAGAAAATACATTCGATGGTCACCCATGTCATTTGGGGTGGTAAAAAACCTAGGAGATCCTTCAGTAAACTATGTCTACCTAAAGACAAGGGCGGTCTTAGGATCCCTAATTTTGGTATATATTACTGGGCCAGTCAGTTAACTAAAATGGCTAGATGGATCATACCCCAGGAGGAGTTTGACATGCCTATATGGTTAGATCTGGAGCTTAGACTGCTGAAGGAACATAATATTTCTCCTCAGCATGTTTTCTATTACAGTTTCTCCTCTCTTCCAGAGGTTCTTCGTAACTCAGTGGTAGGGGTGTCAATTAAAGTCTTATCACAGATTTGGGATTTACTTAAAGTCCCCTACACTAGGGATCAGGCCCAACCTTTAGTTCTCAACCCCAACATCAGATTAGGCGGGTCCACACTGCCAGTGGCTTGGCTCCCGCATGCCCAGGATCTCAAGGTAGAAGACCTCTACCTTCAGGGATCTCTGGGCTCCTCCAGCGATATCCTATCGCATCTGGGTCTATCTTCCCAGCATATATTTAGGATTTATCAAATGCGACACCTAATAGGTAAAAATTTCGGCCTGGGAAAGATACCCTCACAGGTTGGGGCTTTCCTGGAGCAGCTCAAGAATTCTGTTACTAACTCCCACTGTATAGCCAGGCTATACAACTATTTACTAACCACGAAGTTTCCTGACCCCTTGACTGGATCCAGAACTTGGGTTTCGTGTTTCCCTGGGCTATCCCTCTCTTGGACTCATATTTCGAGTGATGTTTACAGATACCTTACTTTGGATAGGAACAGGTTAATTCAGTTCTACATTTTAAACAATATGTATTATACACCACAGAAGTTGGCCAAATTTGACAGTACCAAATCGGACAGATGCACCAGATGTGGCCTAGAAGTGGGTGATTTAATACATATATTCTGGTCATGTGTTAAAGTTGCCCCATTATGGCACGCAATTCATAACAGTCTGGATCCAATTCTGGGTTTAGGTGAATTATTTACCCCCGAAATTTGCATTTTTGGGTTATATTCCAATATCAGATGTATTGAAAGGAAGTTTCATATAGCCATAATCTCAATGGCAGTTAAAAGATTAGTGCTTAAACACTGGTTAGACCAAATGGCTATCTCTTATAACGATTGGCTGGTGGAAATTTCTTATGCTTCAAGATGGAAAGATTAATTGTGGATTTTAGGCATGCCATGCCTACGTTCCGGAAAAAATGGGGCAAGTTATACGCATTGTACCATCATTGATTTAGTGAACGAATGTCCCTGACGGATTTGGGAAGAGACGGTTCTATGTGATGTCTTTATTTATGTCAAGTATGTCTCCATGGCACTAATGTATAGCCCTTCCGGCCCACCTGGAGATAAAGATGGCACCTTCCGGGGTGGGGGTGGGGAATAGGTTCACTGTTCTGTACACTCAATGTATACAAATGGATTGTGGTTCTGTTCTGCTTTACCAATTGTATCATAAGTCTGGTTTAATTATGAGTTAAAACAATAAACTTTGAATTTCAAAAAAAAAAAAGACTAAGGTTCCCTTATGTCTATCCCATGTATTCTTGAATCCCACTACAGTTTTTGGCCCACCACCTCAACTACAAGGCTGTCCCAGGCATCCACCAAGCTTTCTGTGAAGAATTATTTCCTTATGTTGCTCCTGAGTCTCCCCCCATCCAGCTTCATAGCATGCCCCTTGTTCTTGAGCATCTTTTTCCCCTCTTGTATCTTGTTTATACCTGTGAAGTATTTGAAATATTCTATCATATCTCCCCTTTCCCTCCTTTCCTCTAGGGTGTACATATTGAGGTCCCTTAGTCTCTCCTCATAGGGTCTCTGGTGCAGACTCTGTGCCATTTTAGTTGCACTCCTCTGGACTGCCTTTACTCTGTCTGTGCTTCTGGAGATGTGGCCTCCAGAACTGGACACAGTACTCTTGGTGAGGTCTCAACCAATGATTTGTACAGTGCTATATCCACCTCCCTCCCTCTTTCTGCTGTTGAAACTCCTCTCTATGCATCCTTGCTTCCCACTGGCTCTCCCTACAGCAATTGTCACACTGTTTGACCACCTTTAGGTCATCAGATATGATTACCCCCAGTCCATTTCCTGTTTGATGTTCATTAGTACCACTAATCCCCATCTTGTGCTCCACCCCAGGTATCTATGCTCTAAGTGCATGATTTTGCACTTCTTTGCATTGAAACTGATTAGCCAGACTCTTGACCACTCCACAAGCTTTCTTAGATCCCTGTTCATCCCCCCCCATGGAGTGTATACCTTATTGCAGATTATAGTGTCATCTGCAAAAAGGCATACCTTCCCTTCTCGCCCCACTGTAATGTCATAAATAAAGACATTAAAGAGGAGCAGTCCCAGTACTGATCCTTGTGGCACCCCACTGGTCACTCTCACTTAATTGGAGTGAACTTTGTTTACCACCACCCTCTGGCACCTATCCCCAAACCAGTTCCTTACCCAGTTTACCATTTTTGGACCCACTTCAGGCTGCCCAGCTTGTTTGCTAGTCCCTTCTGTGGAACTGTGTTGAAGGTCTTACTTAAATCTAGGTTGGCCACATCCACAGCTCCACCCTGATTTACTTTCCTTGTCACCCAGTCAAAGAAATCTATCATATTTGTTTGACATGATGACCCCTCGGTGAATACATACTGCCTTGGATCCTGTAAGCTGCTGGTTTCAAGATATTCCACAATCCTTTCCTTCTGCAGTGATTCCATTAATTTCCCCACCACTGACGTCACACTGACTGGTCTGTAGAGATGCAGCAAAATGTATTTATTTATTTTACTATTTATTTATTGAATACTTGGAGTTAATACCTATGAGCTAGAAACTCATTTACATAGGTACCATGTCAGACAAATACAGACAAAGTAACTTTACAGTGATCAAGTGACAGAAATTAGCAAATACAAACCATAGAGTACATTCAGGTAGAACCTTCCATTTAGATTAGGTTGATGTTTTTTTTTTTTTAAATTTAAAACACAGTCCATAAAGTACAATTGGAAAATATGAGATATACTTTAGGAATGAAGATAACTAGGTATTCAAAGGTAAAAGTTTACCATAAGGAGTTCATAGAGGGGAGTAGGAGTAGGGGGAGGGAAATATCAGAGAAGGAGTAAGGGAAGGCATCCTGAGGAGGGAGGGTGCAGTGCAGTAGAGGAATAGCATTGGGACATAGGGGAGGCTGGAAGGAGTGGTTGAGACATGGAGATAAGTGATGTAACAGCCTTGACATGGGAGAAATGAGTAGGGGGTGGTGAGAAGGGTAGTGAAGCAGAGCGTTGGAAGGGAAGATTGGGGTGGGGGGAAATTAGCAGCACTGAGGCCTTGTCTAGGATGAAGGTAAGATAGGGTGGGAGGTAGTTGAAGGAGGGGAAGTGTAGCCAAAGCCTTAACGGGTGGAGTTGGAGGATGAGGGGAAGTTGGTAAGAGAAGCAGGTGTTAGAGAAGTTAAGTGCTAAAAAATAAATTGGATGGGTATATCAGGGGAATTCATTGGAAGCAACATGTGGCAGGGGGTGAGGAGAAGGATTAGCACCTGCAATCGCACTTTGAGTGGTTAGCTGCTAGGTGGGCTTTTAGATAAGTTCTAAATTGACCAAGTTTGGTAAAGAATGTGAGGTCAGTGCAGAGGGAGTTCAGCTATTTAGGTGTTCTATTGGTGAAGGATTGTTGACCTTGGGAGTTCCATTCAAAGGGAACGTTTAGTGTCTGACAATATCTGTTTCTAGTATTGCTGACGTTGTTGTTTAGGAGAAGACCAAGTACCCCAGGAGTAGCAAGGCCTAGAGTGGCCTTCATGGCTAGTAGGCAGACCTGGTACTGAATCCTGTTATCCAGGTTGAGCCATCCTGCGCACGAGTTCATAGGTGTGCGTTAGTTTGTGGGCACCTAGGATCAGCCTGCAGAATTTATTTAGGGCTACCTTGACTCTGTGAAGGACTGAATCAGATGCTGCACCATAGGCAACTAGTCTGTAGTCCACAGTCAACAGGACTGAGCTGGTTGTAGAGAGTTTGAGGGCTCAATGAAATTCCTGCGAAATCGGGAATTTTGCCCCATGAAATATTTCACGAAATCCGTGCATTTCACATAATATTTTGTGGGTGCAAAAAGCAAAATTCTGCTGGTGAAATGCAGAATTTCACTGACAAAGTGCAGAATATTCCCTGCAGGTGGCAAAATTCCTCATTTCACTGGTGAGATTTCATATTTCATGGGCAATATTCTGTAGTTCGCCAGTGGAATTTCGCATTTCGTACCTGCGAAATATTTTGCAAAATGCGTGAATTTCATGAAATATTTTGCGGAATGAAATTTTCTAATTTTGCCCATCTCTACTGGCCAGTAATTGCCAGCTTCCTCCCTGCTACCACTTTTGTGAAGTGGAACTACATCTGCTCTACTCCAGTCCTCAGGGACCACTCCTGTCTCCAGTGAGTGGTAGAACAGGACTATCAGAGGAGCAGCCAGCAACACTCTGAGCTCCTTCAATATTCTTGGATGTATTCCATTTGGCCCCATTGCTTTGTCCACTTTCAGATTTGTAAGCTATGTATTTCACGTTATTATTATTATTGTGTTAAACACTGCACCGTGTTTTTTTGTTGTTGTTGTTGTATCCTATACTCTTGGAAACTAATAAAACATTTTTAAAATAAAGACTTGCTAGTTCCTTCATAGGTCTCTCCTTTGTGACTGGAATAGTGTCCCCCTCCCTCCCTTCCTTTGATGCTCCTGTCACTTATCTGTTGTCCCTCAGTTTCCCCTTCCTCAGTGAACACTGAAAAAAATATGTGTTCAGGATATCTGCTTTTTCCTGGTCCCCCTCCACACGCTCCTCCCTTTCCTCCTAAGCCTTACGATCCCTCCCCTGGTTTTTCTCCTTTCCAGGAAGCCTGCCAAGATTCTATAGTTCTGGTTACCTCTGACCCATTCCACCCTCTAGGTTACTGAGTATAGCAGGGAGGCAATAGAAGGGAGTACTCAGTGGTATGCCCTGAAAAATGGAGGTAGAATTTGACTGAAATTTTACATACAATTGGGGGGAGTGAGGGTGCTTCATTAAAGGGAGGGGTGCTTAACAGTGACCTGTTCTGGCTGCATGGGATCTTAGTTATTTACTTTTATTTATTTATATACTCTTCCAGAGTTTGTACCTCCTATCAACCTGCCAATCAGTCCTTGTAACTAGTTTTACTATTGTATCCTTTTTTTCTCTTATTATTTTCTGTCTTCTATGGCCAAATGTTACTGCTAGTTGTATGCAACTAATCTTGTGCAACTGTCTCCTGTTTGCCTGCTGCCTGTTTATTTGCACTTCTAGAGTTTGTATTCCTCTGACTCTGTTATTGCTGTACTATGAGTCCAACTGTCTGAACTGTATGTTGTTAATCCTGGGTCACCCCTGAAAAAGGAATCTTTGGTTCCAGTGAGTTTTTCCAGTCACCAAAATGAAATGAATAAATAAATATTGGGGAGGGGGGGGGTTACACTGATCTCAAGGACTATTTCAAGCATGACCTGGGCCCTCAAGATAACATAACAGCATGGATGCACAAACATTATAAGGAGCAAAAACAAAATATACAAAAACGTGACAGGTAGTCTTGTTGGGCATTCTAAGCTCTTCGGTGACACAGATGACTGGAGGAACATCAACACCTGCATACAATATGGGGAGGGAAGGAGAGATTGAAATGTTGCTGAGGAACTGCTTTGGGTGGAATACAATGAATGAAGTTCACATAGACCCCACTTACAAAGAGAGGAACTTTGCAAAAAAAGTGACCATCTTTATGAATCATAGGAATCATAGGAATGATACTGAGCCAAATGGACTTTTGTCCTATATGCTCGCCATCTAGTTTTAAATTCTAATTTTATTCATATGATTGTCCCATCCAGATTTAAACTCAGCAGTTGTTTGGCTGGCCACAACTTCCAATGGTAATCTATTCCAATCATGCACAACTCTTTGATTAAACCACCATGTACTACATACTTTTTTCCTATTTAATGCTGTTAACTGCATAGGATGAGACCTAGTATTGTACACACTTTTATTTAGTTCCAGACCAGTGATATTCCAGAGATCATCATTTTGCCAATCCTTATGCACTAAACACATATCGCCTCTTTTTCTTCTCTCCTCCAGCGAATACATATTCAGCTCTCTCAAACGGGTTTCATAGTTTTTCCCTGTCATATTGTGTATTGCTTTTCAGGGTTTAAATAATTGATTAGCAGTTTTTTTCTTGGGACTATACTAACTGTACAGAAAGTATTTATATAGATTTTCTAGAAGTGCTGTGTTTGTTAAACACAGTGAGACAAGAGCTATGCATTTTCACAAAGATTAAGCACTTTTATGAGCAAACGCTAATCAATTTTTAGAGTTAAATAAATCCCTGCTTTTGTTGCTCTCCTCTGGACTCTCTCCAACAATATAACATCCTGTTTTTTATATGGTGTCCAAACCTGAGCTCCAAACTCTATAATTGGTCTTACCAGTGATATATATAAAGGCATAATAACAGTCATACTCCTAGATGATATATGTCTTAATATGCAATTTAAGATTCTATTTCCTTTTTGAGCTGTTTTTTGACAATGTGATGAAAAAGGCATATCAATAGAAACTGTAATACCCAATTCTCTTTCCTCAATTATTGTCTTTAATACTGTATTTTCCAATTTATAGGGTATTGTTGGATTTCTGTTGCCCAGATGCATAACAAAACATTTATCATGATTTAATGTCAATTTAAATTTATTTGTCCATATATCTATGTTATTAATTGTATCTTGTAAATTAGATGAATTTTGACTGATATTTATTTCTGCACCTATCCTGCAGTCATCTGCAAATTTTTGTATCCAGACAGAATCTTGCTTTATTTGAAGGGATGATACGTAAAGATTGAATAAACAAGGGCCCAGCACCGAACCCTGTGGAACCCCACTAGTCACCCCTAACCTTTCAGTTAGTTCGCCTCTAATACTCACACGTTGATTTCTGTTTTCCAACCAATTTTGAACCCAATTTATTATATATGGGTTTACAGTCAAATTTCTTATTTGTTGTAATAATTCAGGATGAGGGAGCTTATCAAAAACCTTTGAGAAATCAAGAAATAACACATCCACAGGGATTCCCATATCTAATCTATCTATAACTTTGTTATAGAAAGCCAGCATATTCGTCTAGCATGACCTACCCTTCACAAAACTGTTTTGAAATTGGTCTGTAAGATGATTTGATTCCAGATATTCATGTATATTATTCTTTAATACTCCCTCCAAAATTTTAGAGGGTATAGCAGTAAGGCTAATAGGTCTATAATTTGCAGGATCCATTTTATTACCCTTTTTATAGATTGGGACAACAACTGCCGATTTCCAGCAATCATTCACTTCGCTAGTATCCAATGATCTTTCAAATATGTACGTTAATGGGGAGGCTATTATCTCTGCCAGCTCTTTCAGTACTTTCGGGTGAAAATCATCAGGACCCGGGGATTTAGTTGGATCTAATTTGGCCAATCTTTCTTTGACTTCAATTTGGTTTAATATTATTCTATCTTTTGGATTTGGGTCAGATCTTATAATATGATGTAAACCCTTTTTTTTAATGAAAACCGTGGACAAATATTCATTTGTAATATCAGCCATTTCTTTATTATCTGATGTACTGTCCCCATTTGTTTTTCTTAATGGTCCTATAGTATTTGAATTCCCTTTAATATTATTCATATATGCATAGAAGGCTTTATGATTTCATTCCACCCTATTTACTAAATGTAATTCATAGTTTATTTTGGCCTTCTTAGTTTGTTTTTTTATATGGTTTGTTATTTGTGTATACTGATTCCTAATTTTGTTTGATCTATTTGTTTTCCACTTTTTATAAAGCCTATGTTTCCTGTTTATTAATGTTTTAATTGTGGGTGCCCACCACTGTATTTTTTTGGTTCTCATAGTATACTTTTGTTTAACAGGAATGTTAACCATTTCTTGCTGCTTTGTTTTGGAAAAAAAGATTTCCCATACATCTTTTAATGGTCTATTGTCAAAATCTTCTTTCCACTGCCATTTTGAAAGGTTTGCTTTCATCTTGGCAAAGTTTGCTTTGCCAAAATCAAGGGTAACTGTGTTACCCCTTTGTTTAGTTAATAATTCAGCTATTTTAAATTCTACTTTGGAATGATCACTTGTGCCTAAGGGTGCAGTTGTCTTATACTCACTTAATGTGTCTCCCATGTCTGTTAGAACTAAGTCCAATATATTTTTTCCCCTTGTCTGATCTTCAACACACTGTACTAGATGAATTTGATCACATGCAATTTGGAACTCTCTCTCAAAGGGTGTTTCTGCAGATGATGTTCCCCAATTTATTCCAGGTGAATGTTGAAAATGCAAACTCTATCAAGTACCCCCATCCCTACAGTAATTATAATATAAATCATAATTAATATATTTTTATAAAATGTGTAGAGATAGTAAAGCAATATGATTAGCTGACAACCCTTGCCTGTTATGTCTTTTTTTGCTTATGCAGTACCACAGTAAATAACAAGCATTTGTCAATGCTGAATGTTTGCTTGCTGGTGTTAGCATTGGAAATGCAGGAGTTACAGAGATGCAGAATAGTAATGGCAGTGAAGTATTGAAGTTCACATCAACCTCACCTCCATCCTGTAGAGATGGACAAGCATTGGGGTAAGTGTTTGGGTCATCACCCATGAGGGTCTTGCAATGTCACCTCACCCTATTGTGCAGACACTGACACAGGTTGAGGTGTGCCTTATGGTTTTTGGCTTTACAGTCACCCCATTCCATGAGGACATATGCTGAAATGGGTGCAGCATAGGAGAATGGGGTGAAGTATGGGGCTGAAGATTCCAAGGCACACCTTGATGCCTGTCAGTGGCTGGGGGGTTGGGGTGGGATGGCATGAGCAGTACAGTAGGCAATCCAAAGGCACATCCCCATAGCTGTCCATCTGTACAGGGTAGGACATTATGGGTAGAAATGCTAACACCTCGGGCGTTTGTTGGTATTTAGAGGGCAAATTGTCAACATGGCCTTTTGTGACTCCCACCTCATGAAAGCATTTGGGACCTCTTCTCATGAACAGTGGCAGTGTGATTTTGTCAATGTGTCCCGAACATTGAATTCCAAGAGTGACAGTGCCATTCTGCACCACATGTATGAAAACACAGATCAGGCAGGATGTGAAAAATGACAGCTGTACCATCCATAGGGAGGTGTGAAGAGATGGCAATGCTGAAAATGTGTACTGGGAATATTACACATGCTCGCAATTCCGAGCATACGTGGAAACTGCACAATGCATGCTCCCTGTGCTCATGAACAGTGTCACTGTGATTTTCTTAATGTGTCCTGAACACTGATTTCCCACAGCAACCACAGTATTGTGCGCTGGAAGTGCAAAAACACATTTCAGCCAGCATGTGAAAAATGACAGCTCTACTGTTCATAATGAGGTACAGAAAAATGGCAATGTTGAAATGTGAAGAGAAAATATTACAAATGTGCAAAGTTATGAGCGTGCATGGAAACTGTGTAATGCATGCTCGTAACACAGTCATTTTATGGACTTTCATCACCAAATTTTCAACACAGGCATTTTAGGACCTGTGATAATGAACAGGGTCACTGACATTTTTGTAATGTGTCAAAGTGCGGAAACACATTTCTGCCAGCATGTGAAAAATGACAGCTGTACTGTTCATAAGGAGGTGCTGCAAAACGGCAATGTTGAAAATCTGGAGTGCACATATTGCAAATGTGCCAAGTTATGAGCCTGGGTGGAAACTGCGTAACACACACTTGTAACACAGTCATTTTATGGACTTTTGTCACCATATTTTGAACATAGGCATTTTAGGACCTCGGCTAATGAACAGTGTCACTGTGATTTTCATAATGTGTCCTGAACAGTGTTGTCCAACAATGACCTCGCTATTCTGCGCCGGAAGTGCTAAAACACATTTCAGCCAGGATGTGAAAAATGACACCTGTACTGTTCATAAGGAGGTGTGGAAAAATGGCAATGTTGGAAATCTGGAGTGAAAATATTGCAAATGTGTGCCAAGTTACGAGCATGCGTGGAAACTGCACAACGCACAAGCATAACACAGTCATGTTATGGACTTTTGTCACCAAATTTGCAACATAGGCATTTTAAGACCTCTGCTAATGAAAAGTGTCACTGTGATTTTTGTAATGTGTCCCCAACATGGATTTCCCACAGCAACCACACTATTGTGCACCAGAAGTGCGAAAACACATTTTGGCCAGCATGTGAAAAATGACAGCTGTACTGTTCATAAGGAGGTGTGGGAAAATGGCACTATTGAAAATCTGGAGTGGAAATATTGTAAATGTGCGAAGTTACGAGCATGTATGGACACTGTGCAACGCATGCTCATAACACAGTCATTTTATAGACTTTTCTCACCGAATTTTCAACATAGGCATTTTAGGACCTCTGGTAATGAACAGTGTTACTGTGATTTTTGTAATGTGTCCTGAATATGGATTTCCCACAGTGACCGAGCAATTCTGTGCTGGAAGTGCAAAAACACATTTTGGCCAGGATGTGAAAAATGACAGCTGTACTGTTCATAAAGAGGTGGGAAAATGGTAATGCTGAAAATCTGGAGTGAAAATAATAAAAATATGCGAAGTTACGAGCGTGAGTGGAAACTGCACAATGCACGCTCATAACACAGTCATTTTATAGACTTATGTCACCAAATTTTCAACATAGGCATTTTAGGACCTCTGCTAATGAACAGTGTCACTGTCATTTTCGTAATGTGTCCCCAACATGGATTTCCCACAGTGACTGTGCTATTCTGTGCTGGAAGAGCAAAAACATATTTCACCCAGGATGTGAAAAATGAAGAGCTGTACTCTTCATAAGGAGGTGTGCAAAAATGGCAATGTTGAAAATCTGAACTGAAATGCAAATTCGCAAAGTTATGAGCGTGCATAGCAACAGCACAACACATGCTCGTAAAACAGTCATTTTTTGGATTTTTTCCACCAAATTTGCTACATACACTTTGAGAGAGCCCACCTCATGAACACTGGCACTGTCGTTTTGTTAATCAGTCCCAGAAGGTGATTCCGCGCAGTGACCACAAAATCACCTTTCAGGACCGAGTAACGTCCTGACAGTGGCTGAATTCATGAGGAGGGGTCAAAACTCCATGTTGAAAATTTGGTGACAAAATTCCAATAAATGCCCGAGATATGCAGCAAAGTTGAAAACCCCCTATCTATCCCATTATACAGCTTACCGGCATTTCCTCAGTTTGCGGTTGGCTTTGAAGAGTGCAGAAGTGTTCCCGGTCCACCGAAGATCGTTTCGCTGGACCCAGAGGTAAGTATGGGTGGGGGGTGGAGAGGAGGGTGCGCAGTGGGTGGGTGTGGGTTGTGGGGGCAGGAGACTACGAGGGACAGTTTTTATTTACAGGTTAAAAAAAATTTAAAAACCATTGTGGGACCGTTTTTGCATTACAGGGGCATTGGGCACACTGGGGTGGGCTCCCAGCATGCCACCTGAATATTTCTGGGGGTGTAGTTGATGGGGATTGGGCACCCCTTGGCACAAAGCGGGGGCAAAAGAGCCAAGAATTGGCCACCCCTCGGCTTCGGGCACCTTAACATCATTTGTGAACAGCGCGTCGCCCGCTACTATGTTCACAAACAATATTAAGAAGTCGGCAAGTTCCGCCCAGCAATGATGGGTCACTCCTTTATTGCAGTGGAATCATTGGTGCTGCGATGAAGAGGCAGTCCCTGATTGCTGCGGTGAAAATGTTGCAACTTGGTGCAACTTTTGGAAGCCAGTGTCATCAGCACACTGTGCCTCCGTTGGCCCACCACTACCAAGCCCCCAAATGCTATGCCTCCCTTGGCTGCTACAGTGCCACGCCTCCACAACCCACTTCTCTCATAAGCTGTCACATAATGTTTCTTGCACATGCGTGCAAGCAAACATAAAAAGTACCAAAAACAGGAACTGGCTGGCCAACAATATTCTTGTGCCACGCTGCCTTCACATCTCAAAATCTGCCATCTTGTTTGCCCGCTTAAAAAACATGTTTCAAATTTGAACTAAATCAGAAGTTTCAAAAGGTACAGAAAACACTCACAACACTTAAAAAGTGTTGTTTATAGTTCAGAAATCTTCTCAATGTCCCCCTCGAGCTGCTCTCTTCCCATCCTCAGCCCCGGTTTTATCACACAGTGTATGAACTGCCTCCCGACCTGCAAGCAGAGGGAGACCACTGGGATTTTGGTGAAAATCGCTAACGCAGATGGTAGCATACTGCTGGCAAGAAGTCAGAAAATTGAAGTCTTGCTGGTGGCCCATTGCAGTGACCTGCAACACAACCACAGCACCGCTAGTGGCACCAACAACTGGAACAGCACCCCAAGGGAAAGCGGAGGGACTATTTCAAGTAAACTAGCAGTCTTTTTTTTATTTTACCAATATTTTAAAAAATATCACAGTGTATCAACGTATACTAATTTTATTAAGTGCAATAACACTCTCCAGGGTGTGAGGTATGCTTTGACAAATGCACTTCTAGGGACAGCAAGGCAAGAGGCCAGAGTTATCACAGCATACTCTGCACCCCATGGTGTGTTACATCTTTTATTTGGAATTTTAATGTAATGATTTATTTTACAGGTAAAAGATGCCCCCCCAAAGATGCAAATGGAATATCCAACCAAACATACAATGCTGCATGTTGAAACTGCTAGCACAATAGATACTTTTGGCATATGCAAAGGAGGGGAAGTTTAAAAAACAAGCATTTGTCAATGCCAAATGTTTGCTTGCTGGCATTGGCATTGGTGGGGCATGCCTTTGGGACATCAGGCATAATGGCCACGCCATTTCACCACACCCTACCCTGCAGACACCAACAAGTGTTACGGTGTGCCTTGGGGTCTTTGGCCCTTATGCTACCCCATTCCACCAGGAAATATGGTGAGATGGGTGCAGTATAGGAGAATAGGGTGAACTTTAGGGCCGAAGAGTCCAAGGCACACTTTGATGCCTCTCACTGGCTGCAGGGTGTGGGGGTGGAATGGTATGAGCATTACAGGTGACAATCCCATGTCACACCCATGATGCCTGTCAGTCTCTACAGGGTGGGGCGTTATGGTTGGAAACCCTAACACCTCAGGCGTTCGTTGGTATTTTTACTCCAAATTTTCAACATGGTTTTTGTGACCCCCACCTTATGAACAGTGGTAATATCAGTTTGTTAGCCGAAAGCTGATTTTGCACAGTGACTACAGCATTTGGCACCACAGGTGCAAAAACACATTTTGAACAGGATGTGAAAAATGACAGCCGTATTGTTCATGGGGAGGTGTAAAAAATGGCAATGTTGAAAATCTGCTGTGAAAATAGTAAAAAACTGGTGAAGTCACGAGCGTGCATAGAAACTGCGCAACGCACACCCTTAATGTAATTACTTTGGGGATATTTTACAGCAGATTGTCAACACAGGCAATTTGGGACCTCCGCTCATTTTATTTTTATTTTATTTATTGAGATATTCAGAAAGACCTTTGAGTCAGAGACTCATTTACAAAGGTTCCACATCATACATAGAAGGTACAGGGACAATACTTTTGTAGGTTGCTGTACATTACATTTCATTACATTACATCACATTGGGTACACATTTGTTCAGTGAAAGACTACTATTGTAAGACAACATGATTTACGTAGATTCGCACAGCCATAAGGTAGCTGAGAGGTTCTGAAGAGGCTGTTTGTCAAATAATTAGCTTGTGGGAACGTTAGATATGGAGGACACAAAAGCATTGTTCTAGGTCATCAGGGGAGGGGGGCATACCTCTCAACTGTCCCTGATTTTCAGGGATGTCCCTGATTTTGCCCTAAAATTTTACTCTGTCCCTCCTAAAAATTGTGTTTCCATGACCAAACAGTGAGCGTTGTAAACACAAAATAATGTCAGACATTAAAGTTACACACTTCTTCTTCCTTAGAAAATGTATTTTACACTAAGCCCCTTATTCTAGCAGCTTTCTGAGTGGATAGCACAAATTTTAGAGATGTGTCCCTGATTTTGGTCTTTTGTCCCTGATTTGTTTAAGCCTTGTCCCTGATTTATGAGGCAGGAGGTTGAGAGGTATGGAGGGGGGTGTCAGTTGCAGTCACATAGGTTAGAGGCCTGGAGGTGTTTCCTTAGCCTGGCTTTAAAAGGGCCAAGCCTAGTTTCATTGGTTATTAGGCTTGGGAGCGAGTTTGTCAAGGAAGGGGCTTTGTAGCTGAAGGACCGTTGGAATTGGGAAGTCCGGCAGTGGGGTACCCATAACAGTGGTTTGTTCGAGCTACGGGTGGTTCTGCCAGGAGGTGTTGGGAGGATAATTTTGTCAAAGGCAGGGTGTTGAGTCCTAGCATTATCTTTCTGGTCATTAGGCAGGTGTGGTACCTTATTCTGTTGTCTACGTTTAGCCAGTTTGTGGTGCTGTAGAGGGAGCAGGTGTGTGTGAAGCAATCACATCTATGGATGAGACAGCAGGCTTTGTTTAGCACGAGCCGGAGTCTATCAAGGGCTGTGGTGGGCATGACACTGAAGATGAGTATGCCATAGTCTAGCAGAGAGAGGACAGAGGAGTTTATGGTAAGTTGTAGTACCTTAGGGTGAGGCAGTGTTTGTACCGATAGAGTACGCCTAATCTAGAGCTGAGGGCGGTAGATAGGTGCAGGATATGTTGATTAAAGTTGAGGGCTGGGTCTAGTGTGATCCCTAGATATTTAAAGGTGCTTACTTGTTCTAGGGGTTTTGATTAGCAGTGAGAATTTGGGGGCAGAGGCTCTTGAGTGGGTTCTGTGGATGGGAAAAGATCATGACTTTTGTCTTATTGTAGTTGATTATTAGACACTGGGTGGTGAGCCATTGTTTGATTTCATAGAAAGAGAGTTGGAGAGTTTGGTGGAGTTTAAGGGGGGCCAGGTCAGTGGCATACAGGATGGCATCGTCCGCGTATAGGAGAAGGTTGCCGGGGCAGGCCGACGGGAGGGAGTTCAGTTATAGACTGAAGAGCAAAGGTCCAAGAATGGAGCCCTGTGAAACACTGGAGTGGATTGGGAGGCTAGGGGACAGGACAGTGCCTACCTTGACCAGCTGTGTTCTATCAGAGAGATAGCTGGTGAATCTGTTCATGGCATCATTGGAGAAGCCACTGTAGGCCAGAGTGTTAAGTAAGAGGGCATGATTGACAGTATCAAATGTCTTAGAGAGGTCCACGAAGATGGCACCTGTGAGATGGCCATGGTTCAAGGCTGAGTGAACATGGGATGCAAAATTAAGTAGGGCGATGGTGGTACTATGACCCTTTCGGAAGCCGTGTTGGTGGTTGCATAGAAGACTGTATTTAGTAATGTGGTCAGTAAGTTGATCGGCAACTATGCGCTCTAGTGCTTTAGACAAGGAGGGTAGAATGGAGATGGGGCAGTAGTTGTTTGTGGATGTGCGGTCCACACTTATATGGATGGGTGTGATGGAGGCCGATTTCCAGCGGGAGGGGAATTTCCCATGACAGAGGGAGCGGTTGAGAATGTGGGTTAGCAGGGCTAGGACTTCCTGGAGTGTAAGGTGGAGAAGTCTCAGGTCCAGGGAATTGTGACTGTAGTGAGAGTGATTGATGGCATTGGCTAGGTAGGGCTTGGCTGCCTCCAGAGTAAGGATATGTAGATAGAAGGGAGGCGCACAGGATTGCTGGGGGTAGATTCAGGCAGGTGGGGGATCGAAAAAATTTGGGGGAAGACATGGCTGAGATCAGTGAAGGCAGCATTTAGGGCCGAGGCTATACTGAGGGGGGTCCGAGGAGGGGTGTCCATCTATTTGCATTTGGTCTGGAGGCCGAATTTGGGCTTTGCCACAGAGTTCCTTAATATTATTCCAGAATTTGCACCCAGTGCCCCAGGTGGAGGTTAAGGTGGCTTCGTAATAGTCTGCTTTGGCGGTGCGTATGGCCCAAGTGCACTTGTTTCGGGCCTCCCTATACCGTTGTCCGTCAGTAGGCCATTTGGTCTCATTAGTTAGGTACCTTAGGGCATCACGCTGCCATAGTAGGCCCAGGAGGTGGTCCGAGAACCAGGGAGCTTGGTTACCTGTGGTAATACTCTTGGGGTGGGGGGCGCATACTTGTCACAGGCAGCATTGAAAGTGGTGATAAATAGATCAAGAGCATGATCTGGGTCAACGGTGCTTTCTAGGGTTGTCCAGTCACAGTTTCTGAGGTGGGTCTTAAGCTGGGCAAGTTTACCAGGCCCAAGTTTATGTTGAGAGGTAATTTTAGGTGGGGTTTTGAGGGGAGTACAATACCAGATGCATAGTACTGGAGAGTGGTCACTTAGTGTGTCAGGGATTACTAGGGTGCTGGTTATTTTGTGTGGGTGGTTTGTGAATACTAGGTCTAGCAGGGAGGATGTCCCTGTGCGGGTGTTAATCTGGGTGGGGGTTGTGACAACCTGCGTGAGATCGAGCGCAGCAGCCTCGCTAATGGACAGGGTGGCTGTCTTGGCCAGCCAATTTTTGTTGAAGTCCCCCATGAGTATTCTTTCATGCTGTGGGGGAAGAGTAGAGAGATAGGTCAGGATGGCTTGGAAGGCTTGCTTCTGGTCCTGGGGAGAGACATAGGCAGTAGTGAGGAGGAGAGGGGAGGTTGACTTTCCTAGCGTTAATTTTAGGGTGAGGGTCTGGGCCCCGGAGGTTAGTTGGGGCGGAGGAAGCAGGTGGCCTGAAAGTGAGTCCTTAAAGTAGAGAGGACAGCCTCCTCCTCGCTCACCCACCCAGTCAGAATGAAAGAGGAGATATCCTGCGAGGTTTACTGCCGAGTCAGTGACAGATGGGGAGAGCCAAGTTTCACTAAGTGCTATGATGTCACTGTCATTTTCTTAATCTGTTCCAAACAGTGATTTCCCACAGTGACCATGCATTTCTACGCAGAAAGCGTGAAAACACATTTCAGCCATGTTGTGAAAAATTACAGCTGTACTGTTCATAAGGAAGTGTGGAAAAATGCCAGTGGTGAAAATCTGGACTGAAAATATTACAAATTCATGAACTTACGAGGGTGCATGAAAACAGCGCAATGCTCACTCGTAACACAGCCATTTTATGGACTTTTGTCACCAAATTTTCAACATAGCCATTTTAAGACCTCTGGTCATGAACAGTGTCACTGTGATTTTCTTAATCTGTCTCAAACATTGATTTTGCACACTGTCTGCGCCATTGTGCGCTGCATGCGTGGAAACACATTTTGGGGAGATGTGAAAAATGACAGCTGTACTGCTCATAAGGAGGTGTGGTAAAATGGCAATGTTGAAAATCTGGAGTGTAAATATTAAACATTTGCGAACTTACGAGTGTGCGTAGGAATTGTGCAACACACTCTTGTAAAACAGTAATTTTTGGGAATTTTTTCACCAGATTTTCAACATAGCCATTTTAAGACCTCTGCTCATGAACAGTGTCACTGTGATTTTCTTAATGTGTCCCAAACATTGATTTCACACTCCAACTGTGCCATTGTGAGCTACATGTGCAGAAACACATTTTGGGCGAGAAGTGAAAAATGACAACTGTACTGCTCATAAGGAGGCGTGATAAAATGGCAATGTTGAAAATCTGGAGTGCAAATGTTAAAGATTCGTGAACTTACGAGCGTGTGTAGGAACTGTGCAATGCACGCTCGTAAAACAGTCGTTTCTGGGAATTCTTTCCCCAAATTTTCAACATAGGGTTTTTGGGGGCCTACCTCATGAACTGTGACACTATCATTTCATATATTGTTCCCGAAAGACGGTTTCACGCAGTGACTGCAAAATCACCTTTTGGGACTGAATAACAAAATGACAGTTCAAGAATTCATGAGGTGGGGTCCCAAAAACCCCATGTTGAAAATTTGGTGAAAAAATTCCTCAAAATGCCGAAGAAATTCATCAAAGTTGAAAAAACACTATTTATTCCATTTTACAGCTTACCGGCATTTCCTCAGTTTGCAGTTGGCTTTGAAGAGTGCAGATGTGTTCCCAGTCCACCGAAGATCATCGCGCCAGACTCCAGAGGTAAGTATGGGGTGAAGGGGGGTGTGGGGAGGCAGGGTGCGCAGAGGGTGGGCGAGAGTGGGGGGGGTCAAGACAGTCAGCGAGGGAACATTTTTTTTTCTAGGTTTTTTTTTATTTTAGGAAAATGAAGCAGGATGTTTGCCAAGCTGGGTTGGTCTCCCAGCGTGGCACCTGGAAGTTTTTTTGGGGGGGGGCAGTGGAGCCGACGGAGGATTGGGCACCCCCGACGGCCATAGATAGGTTTGCCACGCTGGGGTGAGCTCCCAGCATGGCACCTGGAAGTGTGCTGGGGGGGCAGCAGATGGACATTTGCTACGCTGGTGTGGGCTCCCACCATGGCACCTAAAACTCTGTTGGGGGGAGCGCAGAGCAGCCGACGGGGGATTGGGCACCCCCATCTGCCATACTGTGTGTGTGTGTGGGGGGAGTGCATGAGCATGAGCATGCTGGGGTGGTCTCCCAGTGTGTTATTTGTTTGGGGGGGGGAGAGGAGCTGTCTATGACAGCTCTTTCACTGCAGTGCTGACATGTAGGCACTTTGCATACTGCCGACGCAGTATGCAAATTGCTTACATGCTGCGGTGCTTTTCTTTCAACTGTACACTGCTGCATTTGCAAATGCTGTCATAGACAGCTCTTACATTCATTGGCGTGGTGGGGCCACACCTGCAAAAAGCAGCAGGGCATTGGAAGTAGGGAGGCACACCTACGAATTCTCATATGGTGGCACTATGTTTCTTGCACATGCGTGCAAGCAAACACAAAAATATGTGACCTTATTAGCTAAAAATGATTTCATGTTTTTGTCTGGAAACAAAATAGAGAATAATGGATATGGAAGTGTGTGTTGTGAATATTTTTTTCACACCCGAGGTGTGTGATGACCCATAAACCTCGAGAGCAAAGCTCGAGAGGTTTATGTAGTCATCACACACCGAGGGTGTGAAAAACATATTCATAGGCACACACTTGCCTGTCTTTTATTTTATATAATTACTGGTGCATGGACTTTGTACGAAGATGTTCTTGGGTGAGAGAGAGCAAGCATGGCCGAGCAGTGTTCATTTCAGTAAATTACTGGTGCAAGCAGTTCAGTGCTGAAGACAGTTTCCCCCCGCAGTTTCCACTGACTGCCAGAGTGAGTCCTGCTGCACCTGTGACCCATCACACACACACACACACATGCTCATTCTCTATTCTGCTGAGACACACACAGACATCACACACACACACACACACACACACACACACGCTGTCTCTCACTCCCTTGCGCTCGTGCTCTCTCTCTGAAACCAACTGTTTTTTTTCTTACTGTCAGGTGAGACACGTCTTGGATCGCACTTGGCATCTTCTGATCTGGACAAGTGGCAGGATCAACCAGATATTTGATATTTAAAATGCTAGCTGAAGAACAAAAAAGTAATTAATAGCAGTTGTGAAGGGGTGAGAAATAGCGGCTCATTGGTAAGTGGAGCCACCATGTTTAAATATACTGTGCACCCCGCCCACACAAAGAATTCAAGCCAATGAAGTGGCAGGAAGCAAGTGAATGACAGCCAAGGACCACGCTCATGAAAGAAAGTTTTTCAGAGCACCTTAATAACTTGTTTTCAGGTTATTACGGTGCTTAGGAGAGCTGTGTAAATGGGTTGATAAAGGGGGTCACCGGTAATTATATATAGAATAAAGGATGAGGAAGTGTGTGATATGAGAATTTAATGCACACTCGAGGTGTGGGATGGTACATAAACCCTGAGGTTAAAGCCCGAGGGGTTTATTAAAGCATCCCACACCAAGGGTGTGCATTAAATTTGAGTGTCACACACTTCCTCATCTTTTAATTTATATAATGTCAAGTAAGCAGTTTTTTCCAGCCCAACTTCTGTGTCTGTGTGTATCATAGAAACACACACACACACAATCTGTGGCCCTGTTAACAGTATTTGTGTATTAATTAATTAATTCATTAATTAATTTGTTTTAAGGGCTGCCAGTTGACATCGTGATTGCAATTGCCTGTATGCAGTCAGGCACTGAGGGGTTCCCTCTTGTAGTGCGGATCGCGTATAGCTGGTGAATGGCAGGATCAAACAGATAAGATTTTTTTGATATAATTTAAAGGCAGGATCAACCAGACACATGGATGTATGTGGTTTGGGGAAGGTGCAGAGTGTTGTTGTGGCCACTCCTTTGACGGATCCTCACTAACAAAGATATGGAGCCGCCATGTTACTGTGTGACCCAGAGCAAGTCACTTAACTTCCTTGTGCTCCCAAGTCATACCTGTAAACAAGCTTTCAGCTTAGTGTGTCTCTCCTGGTAAAAACAAAAAAAAATGTTTGAGGAACTGTTTAGCCCGCCCACAAAAAGTATGAGAGCAAATGATGGTGCATTCGCTTTTAACTGACAGAGCGTGTGTTCGCTGTAATAACCTGTGAGTTATTACAGCGAATATCAACTGACTAAGCCTTAAGAAAAAATTGCTTGCCAGTTATTATTTTGCATTACATTGAAGATTGTAGGCCCTCATGTCCATTCATACACTGTTCTCCCCATAAACCTTATAGATTTTACTGTAGTCTTTGGAACTGCTGTACGGCCTTGACATTCTACCTTACAGTGGTTAGTATTCATGTAGTATAACAGGGTCTCTGTTTCAAGATGCATTACATTTTCAGGGTTTGTCTCAGTAACATGCTTCATTCTAACCTTTTATGACTTCCATAAATCAGGTTATTAAGGCGACTGAAGATGGCTTTCGTCTCCCTGCCCCCATGAATTGTCCCTCTCCACTTCATCAGCTCATGCTGGATTGCTGGCAGAAAGATCGGAATGACAGGCCCAAGTTTGCACAGATCCACAGCATTCTAAACAAAATGGCCCGGAATCCCGAGAGTCTGAAGACTGCTTCAGCCACTTGCACAAGGTAAAAATATGTACAAAGTTCTGATATTTGAAAAGGATCTTCAGAATCTCCAATGACCATGTTAAATGACTGAAATTTTACTTTGCACTACATCAATTATTATTTTAATAGCATGAAGCTTTTGTTAGGGATGAGGTGAACCTTTTGGTTTTATTTATATTTAAAACCAAATCCCAAAAGACTTAAAAATGTTTCTTGTGTCCAAGCAAGGTTTAGACATAAAACAAATATATATACATAGCTATATATCTGGTATCTATCTATCTATCTTTCTATCTATCTATCTATCTATCTATCTATCTATCTATCTATCTGTCTGTCTGTCTCTATCTCTCTTTCTCTCTCTCTCTCTCTCTCTCTCTCTATATATATATATATATGTGTGTGTGTGTGTGTGTGTGTGTGTGTGTGTGTGGGAGATCTTTTCCAATGTAGAAAATATACCAGAATGAGGGGACATGATATGAAATTGGAGGGGGGGAGATTAAGAGGTAGCATGAGGAAGTTTTTCTACACAGAGAGGGTGGTGAAAGCTTGGAATAGTCTGTCACAAGAGGTGGCAGGGGCAAGCACAGTGAAGGGGTTTAAACATGCCTGGGACAAGCACAGGGGACCCATGAGTGGGAAGGGAGTGATGAAAGGCCATTGGCCACTTGGGGTGAGTGGATGCATACATATGTAGGACCTACGGGCAGACTGGATGAGCCTAGCAGTCCTTATCTTCTGACAGTTTCTATGTGCAGATATATATATATATATATATATATATATATATAATTATAATTTTCTTTTAGGAAAAAATATCTGAAAGTCACTTCAGTTAAATGAATACCATCCCCAAATTCATGCCTCTACTAACCATGGCAAATCACAAATTTCCCACCCTGCATTACACCCTCCCCCCATTGCAGCCAATGCAGTGTAACACTGCAGAGTTATACCTTATTGAAGGTGCAGTCTTTTAAGAAATGCAAACCCACGGTCGTCACTGCCAAGTTCCAGGTGTTTGTCCAGGTGGATGTTAAAGGTTCTGTGGCACTGTTCAACAAGGCAGAAGGGCCCAGTGGTGAGCACAAAGCTGTGAACCAGGGGACAAAGGTTTAAATCCCACCAAAGTCATGTTATTCATTGTGTGACCTTGAGTAAGTCATGTAACCTCCCAGTGTTCCAGTCAACACAGCTGCAGCAGTGCTGCTGCTTATAACCTTGTTTGCTTATATAGATTTAACTGCTGGGGTATACCTGACTCCTGGTCATGGTCATTATAGTTTGCATTCATGGTTCACCACTGAGTGTCTCTCTGCAGCAGATGACTCCTCATCTCTCCTAATACTTCATGGCCTTTCCAGATCACTTCTGATTATCAGGACCAGTACCCTTACCTCTATCCTTGTTCCCCTAAGCAAACTTAATTTGTGGATCCTGCTACTTATTTCTGGTGATATGGAATCTAAAGACTAGAAAGAACGGCACCATCCACCAGATAAATGCAAACAAGGATATATTTACTTACTGTTCAGATGTAGAAAAAGTCCACTGTGCCACATGGGGTACAAACACAGCAAACTCACAGTATGGCCTGACTGGTTTTGTGCATGTGTGCTTTGTCTAGGATCCTGTGAGTTTGATTTGATTGTATCTTACGTGGCATGGTAGATTTTTTTACATCCAAATAGTAAGTTAATAAATCCTTGTTTGCATTTATCTAGTGGATGGTACCATTCTTGTTACAGTCTTTGGATGAACTTTATTAAACTGGCACGTCAGTTCCTGAGTGGCCCTTTTTGCTGTATAATAATGTGGAATCTAACCCTCACCCTGTAAACTGTAGAGTGTCAACTCCCCCCCCCAGATTCTCACTGGGCTAGCACAAAGTGCCTTAAATTGGTACACATGACAATTAGTATCCTAAGGCCCAAGCTTCACAAACTTGAACTATGAACTAACCTTTACACCCCTGATGTCATAGATATCTCATCCAGCTTAAACCGAAGGACCAAACCTATGAAATTGGACTCCAAGATTACACTGTCTTCAGGAAAGGTAGTGAAAGCAACAAAGATGGTGTAGTCCTGTTATACATATGACCCTCCATTAATGCTGTGATCAATACATTAGCTGCCTTTACAGAGTCCCCCTATGAATGCATATTTGTAAAATTACTGCTTGGGGTATAAAATCTCTCTGCATGGGTTGTATATATAACCCCCTTCCCCAAGGTGGCCAAATCCACCCTAACCTTTCTCACTAGCCACCTTACCACAACATCCCTTGGTGAGGTCAAACTTCTTGATGACTTCAACCTGGACTGGCTTGGCAGTGTGGTGAACAGTCATAAGTCTGCCTTGTCGGATGACTACCTTACACAGATAATCAGTGAACCCATGGGGGCAGAATACTAAATCCAGTAAACATACTCTCCTCAATTAAATCCTATCAGACCTGAAATAAACAAAGCTACTGGCTTAATTTCTGGCTCCTTTAGTGACCATTCTCCAGTCTTCTGCATATGGAAGAACAATGCCAAAAAGCCCCCCCCCAACCATCATAGCCAGAGTCCTCTATAACTTTGATGACTCTGCCTTCCTGCATAGTCTTGCTGGCGTTCACTAGGAGCTGTAGTCGATTTCCTCAGTACTGTTACTTCCCTAGACTACTTCATCAACAACTTCCTTAGTGTGCTCAATAAGCACACCCTGCTCAATCAGCACAGAGTAAAAGGTCTCTGCTCAAAATGGCTGAGCAGAGACTTATGAAAGGACTTGAAGCTAAGAGACAAAGCATGGGTCAGTATTAGCCCTCTGGCCACATAACTGACTGGCAAAAACATAGTTGTCTCAGGAACCACTCTAAATAGAGACTAACAAATGCAAAAAGAACCTACATAAACAGTCTCCAGCTTAAAATCTTATCAGATCCTCAAAACTTTGCAACCAAGATTGACTGTCTCCTAAAGGGGATTCTGCAGCCTCTGTTCATACCATTACTGCTGAAGGCTCGGTGATCCCTGACTAGTACTCTTTAGCAAACATGTTTACTAGCTTCTTTATGGACTGTGATAGGTTTATGATACCCAAGAGTGGTGTTTCAACTGGCCCTCCTGACCTGGGCTCCCCAACATTCAATTTCATTTTCACCTCATCACTAAGAAGGAGGTTCTTGAGCAACTTAGTAAAATTAGGGCTGATGGAGCCCCTGGCTACAACAATCTGGAACCTAAATTCCTTAAAATTGCTGCTCCAGTAATTGCAACTCCCTTAAGAAACCTATTCAACAAATCCCTTCTCCTGGGCACTGCCCCTGAAAATTGGAAGATTGCTACTATTGTCACAATACACAAAGGTGGACCCAAGGGCCTCATTAAAAACTATCAGCCCATCTCCCTTCTCTGCTCCCTCGCCATGGTGGAAGACAGGCTGGTCTACAAAATTGTACAACAGTACCTAGAAAGCCAACACACCCTACCTGATGCCCAATATGGTTTCAGAACTAACCATTGCATGAACACTGCCCTGGTTCAATTGACCTCTGACATTCTTGGGGAAATGGACCAAGGTTTTTCCACAGGTGCTGTTTTCATGGACCTTTCCAATGCATTAGACCTGGAAAATCATGCTCTCCTGCTGATTAAGCTAGGAAGTGTAGGACTGGACAGTCTGGCCTAGATGCACGTCATGCTCCAGAGCAAGGTCATTTGGGGTCTCAACCCCATCTGCCTTGAACAAACTTCCACTTGAAGTTCAAAATAGCTCATCCCTTTCTGTGTTTAAGTCTAACATCAAAGCCCATCTACAGTACTTATAGCCTCTCACTGCCTCTGCAACTGCTGATCTGACTGCTGCCCTCTTCACTCCCTTGACTCGTGTCTTCTGGTTGAGCTGCACCCCTACCACTGCAGTAGCTCCTTTTTTGAGATGTATAATTTGTGCCATATCCCCTTCAAGGGATTCTGTGTAATGTTATTAACCTTGGTGTTGCTCGTGTTGATATACATACTGCTGCATGTAACTCCACAAACTGTGAAAATCTGTCTTTATGTACTCCTCTTTTTTGGTCCCCTAATTTATGTATAGTCATAATACGTAATTTAGCTTTGTATTCTTCTGCTTCTGTACATCTGTTTACTTGTTTGCAACAGTTTTCATACTGGCTCCCTTATCTGGATATAATTAATCCCAGGTTGCCCCTGAAAAAGAGACTGTTGGTCTCAGTGAGCTTACCCGGTTACCAAAATTCAGATAAATAAATAAATTAAATTCTAAAGCTTAGTGGAGCAGGCAGAAAAGGCAGACTGACCAGCAGTGATTTTACAGTGAGGAGTGAAAAAGGAAGCATAAGGCTATGGGACTGAATGTAATACACCCCAGAGTACTAAAAGAATTCTGGGAGGTGCTAGCTGCTTTGCTGACAGCCTTGTTCAACAGCTCACTGCAAACAGGCATGGATCTGGAGGACTGAATAAGGGCTGATGTGGTCCCTCTATAAAAGGGCACGGGGTCATAATGTCACCACCAAAAACAGCACGGCAATAAATACTGCAAGCAGACTGCTGTATGCGACATAACGTTGGTCAAAACACTGACCCTACAACAACAGCAAACACCCATTGAAAATAATGGGACTTCTTTATTTTCACCCCCACACCCCAAACTAAAAATAATCATCTCCGAGGGGATGTGGACTTCGAGGATGGGGAAAAACTTAGGAGGGGGGAAAATTCATTTTTAGAAAAAAAAAAGTAGCAACACCAGGAGACCTGGGGGCAAATGAACCATGATCCAGGTCTCCATCCCTGCCATGTGCTGGTGCCTTAGCCACTTCACCATGGGAGCAGCTCAACCATGCACCCCACCACACAGCAACTTGATATATACATAGTTGAAGCACATGGCGACAGAGGTAGTGGTAATTCCCTATCTCTATTATACCTATGTCGCTCTAAATGTTTCTGCACTTTACACAGTGCAGTTATTGTCATGCTGTTTTAATAATGCTATAGTGACCTGGTACCCTACATAAGTGTGGCAGCAGGTAAGAGATTAGCAACTGTAGGCCAATCAGTCTTACTTCAGTGGTGGCGAAATTAATGGAAACCCTACTGAAACAGAGACAGGTAGAGCATCTAGAATCCAAAGGGGATGGAAGGCTGCAGGCACATAGATTCACGGAGGGAAGGTCATGCCAAATGAACTTGACAGATTTCTTTGGGTGACTAGGGAAATAGATCTGGGGAGTACAGCGAATATGGCCTATCTGGGCTTTAGCAAGGCCTTTTACACTGTGTTGCACAAGAGGATGATAAATAAATTGACCTGTGTTGGAGTGGTATCCCAGGTAATGAATTAGGTTAGAAACTGGTTAATGGATATGCAACAGAGGGTGGTGGTTAATGGAGCTCACTATAGGGATGGGAAAGTGACCAGCGGGGGCACCATATGGCTCACTACTTGGACCAGTCCTCTTTAATGTCTTGAAGAGGACACTGCAGAAGAACTGGAAGGGAAGATGTGCCTTTTTACAAATTACACCAAAATCTGTATTTGGGAGGACACCCCGGAGGGGGTGTAGAAAATGCACAGAGATCCAGGGAAGTTTTGGAGACTACATCTCCGAAAGGACATAGAGTGGAGGTGGTTCAGAGGAGGATAACTAAAATGGTGCAGGGTTTGCATGAGCAGCCCTATGAAGAGAGACTGAGGGATCTCATCAAGTACATCTTGGAAGAGTGGAGAGAGAGAGAGAGAGAGAGAGGAGAAATGACTGAGACATAGAGGTACCTCACAGGAGTGAACAGGGTGCAGATGCAGAGTCTCTTTCAAATGAAAATGAGCACCAGGGCCAAGGGGCATGTGATGATACTGGATGGGGTAAGTTCAAGAGAGATGTGAGAAATATTTATTCATTGACAGGGTGCTAGAGCACAGACTGCCAGTGGAAGTGGTGGAGGCTGGAACAGAAGGGGGCTTCAAGCATGCATGAGATAAACATAGGGGTATATTATGAAAGAGTTAGGGAGGCGGGACAGTTGCCAGAAACCATATAGGATCTGTGGAGGCAGACTAAGCAGGAAACACTTGGACAGACTGGATGGGTTAAGTGGTCCTTTTCTGTTGGCAAATTCTATGTTTCTGTAGAATGGTCGTCAAAGGAATGGAGGAAGAAGGAGGAAGGAATAGAAGGGGAAGGGAGAGTGGAGAGGTAGAAGGGATGGGTGGTGGCTAAGAAAGAAGAGCAGTGGATGAGAAACTGAGACTTGAAAGAGGGGAGAGAGAGAAAGAGACAGTCAGAGACAGAGACAGAGAGAGAGATTTCATTGAGGTAGAGGTACAGCAGTGGTGTATATGAGGTGGAGCATTAAGAGTGAAATGGCAAAAGGAGTGCAAATAGGGGTTCAGGCTTGCCAGGCTGAATTTGGGGGGCTACACACTATACCTCACCCTTGTAGTCAAAACCAGCCAGGAGCATCTACGTAGATGGTAAATTTATGCTCTAACAGGCTTACCTTATGCACAAAGAATTAACTGAGGGGGTCAAGGTAGTTTTTTCAATTAAAATTGGGAAAAGCCAGAAACCTCAAGTTCCTGTATCTAACAAAGTTTTCTAGCTCTTCTATTTTCCATCTAAGATCTATCACTTCTTTCACATTTGTTTCTGTCAGTGCCTGCAGGGGCAAGCCAAGGGGATCATCAGGAAGAGGTAAAGTCCTGGGGGAGAGGTGGGGGACTGGGGAGAGGGGGGGGCTGAGCCTTCCGCAGATCACAGCGCAAAGCATACTGAGTAAAAAAAAAATGTATTCTTTACATTTCATTCTGTACAGTGGCAGTCTCAGTAGCCCCTGTAGCTGCCTGCACTATCCATTTGGTGAACAAACTTATTCAGTACAATTGCCATCTTATTTAATTTTGATATTAGCTTTTTCTGCACTTTTCATTAAGACACATAATGTCTTAACACTTGAATCTGGAGCCCTTTCACTCATCATGATGACAAAGAAGAACCTCCTGCAGCCATATTTGCCAAACTACTTGTTTCTGGGAAACTGCCACTCAGTGGCAATGCTGAACAGTTTCAGGGTATCTTCTCCACTGCAGGCAGTGATAACCCTGACAGGAAGGGTAGTACAGCGTAGGCATGGGGTGGAAACTTCAGCAGATATTGCATATCACTAGCTGATTTAATTTCCTGAAGTGGTTCCTGCACAGAATACAGAAGCTCATCAAAAGGGGATTGAGTAGCACAGCAGGTTAAGTAATCATACCACTTTAAAAGGCCTTGGTTAAGTCCCACCTAGAGTATTGCATGCAGGGGGAACAATTTGAAGATAGAAGGGGGACAGCTCAGAGGTAATGTGAGGAAGTATTTTGTCATGGAGAGGGTTGTGGATGCATGGAACAGCCTTCCTGAGGAGATCGTGGAGTCAAGAACAGTGGGGGAATTCAAGAATGCATGGAAAAGACATAAGGCAGTTCTAATGGAGGGTAGGAGGAAGTAGGCTGTTGGTTAACTAGGATCTGCAGCTTATCCATCAGGTAGGAAAATGGGCAGACTAAGTGGGCCAAGTGGTCCTTATCTGCTATCAAATTCTATGTTTCCATGTTTCTATGTTTATGGGCTCCTCAGTACAAACAGGACATTAACACGGTTGAGAGGGTGCAGTGATTGGCCACCAAAATGATCAGAGATATGGAGGACAAAAGCTATGAGGAGAGATCAAAGATCTTTAACATGTTCACCGTGGAGAACAGGATGCTGAGAGGGGACATGAACTCAGCCTTCTGCATGCTCAAGGGTACTGACAAGATGGAATATATGAAGTGTTTCAACCTGGTTCCCTCCAGCAGGATGTGGTGTCACACTCTGAAGTTCACAGGTGGTAAATTCAGGGGTAACATTAAGAGGCACATTTCCTCTCAGGGGGTAGCAACCCTGTGGTATGGTCTGCCAGAAGACACAGTGGATTTGAAGGCAAAATGGCCTTTAAGCTAAACCTGGACAAATGTTTTCTACCATGATAATCAACAGGTGTCCTACATAGAAGAGTGGGTCAAGAATCCCTATGAATTAATACAGGTTTGTAGAGTATACCATTTTCAGCCTGCTTCTAAAGCAGTGGCAATGGGCATGTGGGACTGGTCTGTCTGTCTGTCTGTCAGTCTTCCTTCCTTCCTCAAAATCACCTTTGACTTCCTTCAGTCCTAGTTAACTTCTCTGTGTACATAATGGCTTTTGCCAACTCCAGATGCCAAATGCACTGTGGGATACAGTGCTGTATGTGTGGAAGGCAAATGAAAGCAAATTCCTTTCCTTCCTGTCAGAGGCAATACTGTATATAAATCTCAATTTAGATTAACTGAATAAAACTCATTCTGATTTAACAGTGAAAGGAAGTCAAAAGAGTTTTTAAACCAAATTATAAGATGCCTACAAAAGTCATGTGTGGAACTGCATGTCATCATATTAACCGTGGTGCCTTGTAGTATGGGAGTAGGTATAATTTTGTGTTTCTTTTACATATGGCTTCCCCAAAGAATGTACGCTTCTTGTAACCCTTGATTCAGTGTTCTTGCATTGAGAGTCTTGTCATCACGCATCATCATGATCAAATTGATTAAAAGCTTCCAGCAGTGAAGGGGTATGGGAGGTTGTGAGGCAAACAGTGTCATTTCTGTGATGCTAAAGGGTGCTCTTATTGGTGTTGCACTCCAGAACCTTACTAGCATATTGACCAGGATGTCTTGCAGTGTTATAATACAGTATCTGACCTATACAATGATAAGTGCTCTGCTGATGGCAGTAAAATTAAAATATTCAGTTCATTTGCATGGCTATCCCTTATCTTGACAAGCAATAAAAAATATAATTAAAGTTACATGAAAAAAAATCCAGCCTCAAAATGGAACCCTGGAGCACTGTGACAGAGCCACTCTATCATTTTTGATAGTTTCTTTATCAACTCTCTAAATCATTATGAGTCTTTGTTAGCAGTGGAAAGGAGATAATGTATAATTAGTATACTGTGCTTTCATGGAAACTGGCATGACATCAACAAGGTTTCATTTCTGAAAATCTTAAAATGAGGTTTCCAATCCATATGTTTTCCAACCATAAATAGGCCACCTGTTATTGCGGTTCCGTGGCTTTGAGTTGCAGCTTGTAGATGTGCATCCTGTCTGCCAGATGTACAGTTGTGCCAACTATTGTTTGATGGTTTTATGTGATAAGGGAGACTTACCAACAGTACCCACAAAATAGACCGTATAAGAAGTCACCCACTGTCAAAAGGGTGACCGGGATTACAGCGACCACCCCAAACAGAAATGGTCACTTACTTCATAAACGGTGCCAATAATGTTTACTTGTTTATGCGGAAGGTTATGCCTCCTGCACCATCCTTTGTGGGGGCAAGCCTCCCACACCCCCAAATTAAATATAATCAACTCTGGGGTGGTGCAAACATAGGGGAAAGACAAAAAAATTAAAAAAATAAAAATATCCACCACAACCAGACTGGAGCCCAGGTCCGCTAGCTCCAGTACCAGTGGCTGAAGTCGCTACACCAAATGGCCAGCTCAGCGGTGCTTGGATGAACATAGCCCCATATACTACAGCAGCTGGTGTAGCTCACTGCTACACTCACCATTTACTAATTCTCACTACCCTTTCCCACTCACTATACATACCAGCAATCAAACTGAGTCACTTAAAATGAGTTGCTTAGTTTGACTCGCCAACATCACGTGCTACCTTGTTTGATGCTGCTGCACAGTGAGCAAACTGACACAGTAATTTCAGGTAAATTGCAGGAATGCATTTAAGCGCTTAGGGCACCATAACTGATTATTTTTTCATAAAATCTCCAGGATGGACCAACTGAGGTTCATTGTTTTCTTTACCATAGGTTCCTAGCTTTTACTCAATTACTCAGCTAGGGGGACTAAAACACTGATAAGTGACTTACACAATCACTCAATCAGTGGCCATGGTTGGATTTGAACCTAGGCCTCCTGGTTCCCTAACCTGTGATCTAGCCATTAAGACAAGCTGCCCCTCTTGTGGGCTTAAACCCACTAATCAGGCTTTGCATCCCATTTAGTGGGTGCAAACCCCTTAGTGCTTGCTAAGTACCATATGGGATATGGCATAAGCAAGTGCAGTATGACCCTAGTGGAATTTCAAGAGTGCAATGCACAACTCTCTCACTACTACAGGGGTGGCCTATAATTTGCATGAGATGCCTGAGTATATTGATAACAGCTCACTGCACTTGCTATCCCATTGCAGCGCTGGGCGTGTAATGAGTTCAAGGAGCATGTATTTTGCTCTTTGTGCTTCCCACTAGACACCAAAAAAGACTGTAATACCTGCATGGTTGTATAATGTGAAACTAATGCAGTCAAGTACTAAGTGTTAAAACTTGTTTCCAGCAGAGATTTATTGGTTAGAGAGTAGGACATGGATTGGCTGGAGACCTGTAGGCCATATGATAACATCCCTGCCCCCATTTTCAGAAGGTTAACGTGCACTTCGCTAAATATTGTACGTTAGCGATGGACTAGTTGGAATTAGCATGATCAGATTGGGCAGGGGAGTATTAGGTGGTACCAGGTCTGCAGTGTTAAACACATAGCATGTTTGTGCAAAATGTTCCACTGCACTCATGCAAATGAGAGATCACTTTTGCATACAGGGCACAGTGTAGAACTGTGTGGAATATAAAATTCTGCCCATGGAATGCCTGCAGAATGACCATTCTGATTCCATGGATTTCCACAGAATGTTAGTGAAAATTCTGTGGAATTTAGCAAAATTTTAAATTTCGGTTATTGCACAATAATTTTAAAAGTACGTGTCCTGCCGGGTGGTGCAGAGGGTTGAGGCACTGGCATCTTACCTCACGTCACAATGGCAACCCGGGTTTGGGAATGGAATCGGGCGCTGGAGGGTCGGCAGTGGTAGGAGCTGGATCGAGCATCTGGAGGACAGCTCTCCTGGGGTGGGCTGGGGAAAGGCGTCGCTCTGTAATGGCCCTCAGTGGAGACCATGGGAAGCACAAAGGCAACACGATCTGGGGAAAAGTAGGAGGAAAAAGAGAAACATGGTGTTTCCACCCACCAGGATGATGGCTGCCCCGGGCCAAGTGCTTCCTCGGACTCCACCAAAGACTAACCGCAGCAGCACCCAGAGCCAATGCCTAGGCCATCAGGCCCTTTCTCCTTGGAAGAGGAGGACCCACCAGATGAAGGCTCATGTTGGGTTACCCTGTGGTGGTTGCAATATGCAGTTGGGTGGCAGAACTGAGAGGGGGTGCAGGTCCTCGGGGGCAATTGGCCCAAAGGGGAGTGGGTGGAGAGGGGGGGAAGTATGTATCCAAATAACACCAAATTTGGCATGTAAACTGTACCTAAAGGCTTACAATAGTGTACCAAATGTCAGAGCTGTGGATTAAAAGGCTTACAAGAGTGTGCCAAATGTCAGAGCTGTGGATTAAAAGGGGGCAGAGTTATGGGTCACCAACTGTTTAATCAACATTTAATTTTCAGTTATTTTGAGATCATTTTAAAAGTTCTTACCCAAATGTTTCCACAATATCAGGATTTAGAGATGCACCTGGAATGTGTATATGCACCATGTTTTAAGTCTCAAGCTTCAACAGAAGCTGAGTTAAAAGTAGCCAAATATGGGTTCTGTGCAATTCCTGAAAAAAGGAAATCAAACAGGCCAAAAGTTTTTATTGCAAAGATCTATTAACCAACTCCTATGGTGATTCCAAAAAATTCTGGTCCCATATTAAGCTCTTCCTGGGATTGAATCCAGCTTCCACCCCTAATGGCATGTCACTAAATGGCATCCACTGTAGTAATCCCCGAACCGCCGCCAACTTTTTCAATGAGCAAATTCCTGACTTAACTAACTACACCTCCTCCTTTCCTGTCCAATCAAATTTAATCATTCTGTCTGTTGTCACTGGACCAAAATTCTTCTTTAAGTCTGTCTCAAGTTGAGAGGTGTTTAGATTGCTTAACAATATCTCTGAGCACGCTGCAGCAGGCTCTGACAATCTCGAACCCAAGCTCCTAAAACTAGCTTCCCCTTACATCACTGCTCCCTTGGTCAAGGGTTTTCACTCTCTCCTTGTGCCAGAGTTATGTACCTGATATATGGAAGATAGCCAGGATTACCCCAGTGTTCAAAAAAGGTGACCATAAAGATCCTTCAAATTACAGACCTATAGCTATCCTATCAGTTCTCAGTAAAATTCTTGAGAAACTAGTGGCCATCCAAACAATTGAGTTTCTTCAGAAGCATGACTTCCTGACCTCTGCCCAGCATGGTTTTCAAAATGGCCACAGCACTACTACTGCCCTACTCAAATTTATGTTGGATGGGCAGGAAGGAGGGGTGGAAGAACAATGAGGAATAATCAAAACTGCCATCACTAAGGCAAGAAGCCTTTGTGTGAAGCAAATAAAACAAAACAATGTAAAAAAAACACTATGGTTCTCAATGGAGGTGACAGAGAAGTTTAGGGAGAAAAAGATGGCATTCAGGAAGTACAAGGAATCACAGAAGGAGCAGGACAGAGAACTGTATCAGTTAAAGCAGAAGAAAGCAGGGAAGGCAGTCAGAATGGCAAAGGCCCAGACCGAGGAAAAGATAGCCAACTCAGTTAAGAAGGGGGATAAAATCTTTTATAGGTACATCAGGGAGCGAAGAAAAACCAAGGGAGGGACAGTGAGGCTTAATAAAGGGGAAGGGGTGGGCAGAGGGTAACTGTGGAAAGGCAGAGATACTAAACAAATATTTTTGCTCAGTATCCACAAATGAACAAGGGAAGGTACCTAAACCAAACAACAGAAACACTCTGGATAGGGGGGTTGATACCAGCCCATTCACAGAAGAAAGAGTTCTGAAAGAACTCTTAAAACTGAAAGTGGACAAAGCAATGGGGCCTGATGGGATTCATCCCAGAATTCTAAAAGAACTAAGGGTAGAACTAGCGACACCACTGCTTACCCTCTTTAACAAATCATGGGAGGATGGGGTGGTACCTAAGGACTGGAGGAAGGCAGATGTTATTCCACTTCACAAAAGTGGGAGGAGGGCAGAGGCAGAAAATTACAGACCTGTTAGTTTGACCTCAGTGATAGGGAAAATGATGGAATCATGTCTGAAAGAAAGAATTGTTGAGTACCTAGAGGCCAGAAGGGCACAGGACCCAAGGCAGCATGGATTCACAGTGGGAAGGTAATGTCAGATGAATCTGATTGATTTCTTTGACTGGGTGACCAAAGTAGCAGATCAGGGAAGGGCTGTGGACATGGCCTACCTAGACTTTAGCAAGGCATTTGACACAGTCCCACACATAAGAAATAATACCCAACAGGGTGGGCGGTATTGTGCTATACCGGACCGCCTGGAGCATAATGAGGCCCGACACCGAAGGCGGAGGGCCTCATAGCACCTGGAAGATCCAGTATAGCACAATACCACCTACCCTGGAGAGTATTATTGCACTTAGAAATGGGCGCTGTAAAAAAAATAAATTAATTAAAACATTGGCACTAAAAAATGAGTTTAAAATAAGTTTTGTCATAAAATAGTTCCTCTGCCTGCTTTAAAATGTTGTGGTTTCTTTAGTTTTTTAAGCCATGGAGTTTTGATATTTTGGAGGCTGTAGGCAGTTTCACCTGGTGCACCCCCACATTTCTTTCTGATTGTTTCTTTCTCTTTTTTTAAGTTACTGTTAGCAAGAAAGGAACAACGGCAATTAGGGACTTAAGCAAAATAAACTTCTCCGAGTAACCCCAGAACTTGTCACTAGACTTCTTGCATTACAAATTAGCACACCCATATTTCAGCAACACACATCGCTCAACCGCTTCAACACAGAATTCACCTAACAAAAAGCACACATGAAAAGGAAGAGAAGTACCTACCACACTATCAATTTTTTTTCAATCGGCAAGCGGCTGAGCAGTCCACTCTTTGTATGCCATCTGCCCTGCTGTTACACTGCAAACGCCGAGTGCACTTTGCCATCCCTTCTGAGTACCATGCCTCCAAATTGCAAACTGTAGATCTAGCATCCCTAACAAGTGCTGCACCTCCAAATCTTGTTTTTTCATACCCCCACCCCGATATGTAGAAGCACTGTCACAACTTAACTGCTCTTTGTTCCTTTTAAATGAGCGAGGACAAGTGAGGAAGCGAGCAAGGGAGCGGTGGGCTGAGTAGCTTTTATGAGTGCAGACTTGGAGCAGGGAAAATTAGCATGCTGGAGCTTCATTTGAAGAGCGTTACTGTTTTTTGTTATCAGGTTTCACATGTGGCACGAGTCTCCTTTGCCAGTTTCATAGTGCATGTCTGGCGAGATGAGGCAGAGCAGTGTACTCTGCACCTCGAAAGAGTGGAGAAGAAGAAGAAGGAGGAGAATCAGCATTTATATAGCGCTTTTCATACATCCAAAGCGCTTTACAAGCAATGCTAGACTGGTAGTGAAGTGACTGAATGTGGTGGCGGCCATATCGCACATCATCACCCACACACAGCCTGGATAATTGCATGAATCGGTTTAAGGGGAATGTTGGCCAGGACACCAGGAATGTTCCCTACTCTTTGTGAAGAGTGCCCTGGGTTATTTTACTTCCACCTGGAAACCCACCAGGACAACACCAGGATGGGTAGAAAGGACCTCGTTTTAACGTCTCATCTGAAGGACAGCACACCCCAGCAGTACAGCACCCCCCAATACTGCATGCGGATGCCAGCGATTTTTAGGTGCAAGTCCAATCCCAGTGTGGGACGAGAACCCACAACCTTCTGGTCTAGAGGAGGATGTGCTACCAACTGAGCCACGCTGAGAGTGGTGGTGTTAAAAAAAAAAAAAAAAAAAAATGAAGATTCTGAGGTACAGCACTTGGTAGGGATGGTAGATCTATAGTTTGCAATTTGGAGGCATGGTACTCGGGAGGGATGGATGGCAAAGTGCAGTCAGCGTTTCTAGCATAACAGCAGGGCAGATGGCATACAAAGAGTGGACTGCTCACCCGCTTGACGATTGAAAAAAAAAATTGATAGTGTGGTAGGCACTTCTTTCTCCCTTTCATGGGTGCTTTTTTGTTAGGTGAATTCTTGTATTGAAGCAGTCGGAGCGATGTGTGTTGCTGATATGTGGGAAGAAGTAATTATGTGATGCAGGGAAGTTCCGTGACAAGTTCAGTGGCTGGGGTCACTTGGATAAGCTGTTTCACTGCAGCTGTGGCTTATATTTATGATTCTTCTTGTTGTGAAGCTATTTTTATTTAAAATGACATACATTGGCAGAGTAGGGGAAAGGTTATTAGCCTCTGTATGAAAATGGCACTTAATTTAAGAAGAGGGTTATGCCGAGTGGGGATCTCTAGCTCTCGCTAAGCTAGAAAAAAATGGCGGCTATTTCAAATTTAGTTGTTTGCTTTTGGCCAATAGGCAAGCAGGGTGGGCACAAGAATATGTGAGTGGGTGAAGGGGCACTTGGGCTAGTACTTTTTATTTCCTGGGCATCTATTGAAGGTTAATGTACCCCCTTGGCAAGGGTAACAGCCAATCAGATGCCAGGAAATAAAAGGCCCATTTTCTAAAAAAGATTAAGATACAAGTTAGCCAGCCTGAGAGTGGGTCCGAAGATGGTAGCCTGGGTAAACAATTGGCTGGAGAACAGGACACAGAGGTTAATAGTAAACAGAGTCCACTCTGAAGAAAGGTGGGTTACTAGTGGGGTACCACAGGGTTCAGTTCTAGGACTGGTCCTCTTCAGTGTCTTTATAAGTGACATTGCAGAGGGACTGGAAGGAAAAGTATGTCTCTTTGCAGACGACACAAAGATCTGCAACAGGGTTGACATGCAAGGTGGGGTGGAAAGGATGAGAAGGGACTTGACAAGGTTGGAGGAATGGTCAAATGTATGGCAGCTTAGATTCAATGCTGAGAAGTGCAAAGTAATGCACCTGGGAAACAAAACCGGGAAGAGTACACAATGGGGTGAGATACTAACAACAAACAACAATAAAAATAGAAAGGGACCTGGGGTAGTCATATCAGATGACCTAAAGGTAGGCAAGCAATGTGAGAGGCAATAAGGAGGGCTGGGGGTATATTGGGATGTATAGGGAGAGGCATCACCAGTAGAAAACAGAAAGTTGTTATCCCTCTGTACAGACAGCTGGTGAGACCCCATCTGGAGTACTGCATGCAGCTCTGGAGACCCAATCTCTGCAAGGACATAGACAGGATGGAGGGAGTCCAGAGGAGGGCAACTGAAATAGTGCAAAGTCTGCACCAGAAGACATTTGAAGAGAGTCTTAAGGAGCTTAATATGTATATCCTCAAGAAAAGGATGGACAGGGGGGACATGATAGAAACTTTCAAGTACCTCAAGGGAATCAACAAAGTTCATGAGGGTAGCATCTTTCAGAAAAAGAGGTGTGCAAGAACAAGGGGGCACAATTTAAAGATAGAAGGGAGATGGCTCAGAGGTAATGTGAGGAAGTATTTTTTCACTGAAAGGGTTGTGGATGCATGGAACGGCCTTTCTGAGGAGGCTGTGGAGTCAGAAACAGTGGGGGAATTCAAGAATGCATGGAACAGATATAAGGAAATTCTAGGGGGTGGGGGTAGGAGGAAGTAGGCTGTTAGTTAACTAGGATCTGCAGCTTATCTATTAGTTAGGGAAATGGGCAGACTGGGTGGTCCAAGCGGTCCTTATCTGCTGTCAAATTTTATGTTTCTATACCTTAGTGGCCATGGACTCTGGTCTTCTTACTGGGGCCATTTTTATTGACATGATGAAGGCATTTGACCTAGTTGGTCACTTTATTCTCTTAGCCACCCTTAGATCACTAGGCTTCTCGACAAACATCAGGTGGTTTGGTAGCTATCTATCTGATAGGACTCAAATTGTAAAATATAACTCTACCCTCTCGGACACAGCTACTATAAACATTGGGGAGCTGTAAGGGTCCATCCTTGGACCTCTGCTTTTCTCTGTTTTCATAAACAACATCACTAACCATATGCCAATCCGTATCCCATTCCTCTTTTAAGAAATGGTTACATAACCATCTTGTCTCTTCCTGCAAATGCTCCTGTTTCAAACCACCTTAGCCCACTCATTTTCCTAACCTCTTCTCCTCTTGCTAATTTCTGACTTGCCCTTCCAAATGCACAGCACGTTTCCTCTTCCTGTCTGTCCTACCTACTTAACCTAATGTTTCATACCTCTCACCTTGTCTTGTTCTCAGTTCTATTCTGCCCTCTTACTTTTATCTTCCTTACTCCTACCCTCCCTCAATTTTCCTATGATCTATCCCACATGACTGCTATAGTGTTATTGTCACTCATTTGTTTTTTCTCCTCAGTTATAACAATGTGCTCTAGTCTAGGTTAATGTACTGTTTACTGTATATATTTGACACTATTATGTATTTTTTCTTGCCTGTTGTCTGTTTTTTCCTACCTGCTCTGTATTCAAATTGTCCACAAAGTCTAACTTATACTTCAATGTTTATCTGAATTGTTGTTCTGTACCCTCCCGGGTCGAGTCTGAAAATAGTCATAGCTATGGCTAGTGCACCTACCTGGTAAACAAAAACTAAATAAATAAATAACATGTTGCCAAAATTTAGATTTCTGTAATTTTAGTATAATGTTGATAGTATTCATTGAAATGTTACAAAGATTAACAGATATACACGTTGTCACTGCATTTGTATATGTGCATAGTTACAGATTTCTAGCCTTAAATGGGACTGAGTTATAGCCTGCCAAACATGTTGCCAAAATTTAAATTTCAGTTAGTTCCCTCTAATTTTAAAATGACATATACAAATTCAGCCAGAGTTGAAACATGTGAACTACTATATCACATAGTCATTTCTGAAAAAGTTCCTATTTTCAGCATTAAATGGGACTGAATTAAATGTAGTCAAACTTTCACAACATTTAACAATTTAATTTTGCAAGAATGGAAACTACAAATTTATACACCCCTGAAACTTTAAAACTAGAGAATGCGATACCATTAAATCTGTCAGATTCTTAAACCTTACTAGGAGACTGTGTATGCCAAATTTATTAATTGCTTGCTTCAAGAAATTACAAAATAGCATGTGTACTTAAAGTCAAATCCCACGAGTCATCGTGAAAATTGTAGAATTTCATGAAATATTCCATAAAACTGGAATTTTCTAATTTTGCTCAGCCGTATCTGGGGATTCTAATTAAAGGGAAGGGAGATAACAGGCAGGTAGTGCTGGGGGTCACCAGGTTCTGTAGTTAGATTCACAGTTTCACCAAGAAATGGACAGCTGAGCTGGGTAGCACAACAGTGGTAGACCCCCAGGTTGGAGCAAGAGAGCACAGAGTGTCAACAATTCTGACCTGAATGCAGGATATTTAAGGATCACATCCAGTAAATTTATGATCCGGGGAGCCTGGTGTACATGCAAGTCCAGAACCTAGAGGTACTCAAAAAGATGTAGTGGGGAAGACAATGTCTTGGGCAGCAGGAAGAAAGAATTCTGGGTACTCCACCAGAGTAGGTCAATAGGAAAAGGAGTAGGTGACTCACATTTTAAGGAGTTTGTCACTGTAAAGAACAAAGAGGATATCGGTGGCATCAGTAGTTCTACTGTGTCAATATGGCTATGCTAAAAGAGAAGGGGGGGAATAGTCAGCCAGAGAGGAACTACAGGATTGCCAAAAGCTCAGCCCAGCTAATCAAATGAAGTAGTGCTACAGTATGTGCATTATCAATGTTAAATTCCACAAACTTCTGGATGCTTCAGCTATACTGTAACATATGCTATCACAAATATGCAGGGTTTTAAATAATTGATTAGCAGTTTTTTTCTTGGGGCGATACTAACTGTACAGAAAGTATTTATATAGATTTTCTAGAGGTGCTGTGTTTGTTAAACATAGTGAGGCAAGAGCTATGCATTTTCACAAAGATTTAGCACTTTTATGAGAAAACGCTAATCAATATTTAGAGTTAAATAAAACCCTGATATGTGAAAAAATTTTACTAATAATTTTTTTTCTTCTGCAAATTTAAAACTGCTTAACCAATGTATCCAGTTGTATTAGACACCAAGATACATTGACTATGGATATGCATGTCAAATGTTTACTCTATGCATGCAAAAGCACAGAAGTTACAAACATCCACATTTCTGATAGTTTTCGCAAAGTTTTGAAAATATTTACACAGTAAAGTTTTGAACCCCTGTAACTTAAAGATCTCTTACCTAATTTGGTCCATATTTAGATCTCTTTATAAGCATTACAAAAAGGTTATCTGTATTAATTTACACATGCCTAGCTCCAAAGGGACCTGAGTTACAGCATATGCAGCTGAAATTGTTTCATGAAATTTCTTGAAAAAAATAAAACAACAGATTTTGGGCATATATAATTTTGAGATGATGCATCATATTGTCATGAAATCTGGCACATTGTTACAACACCTATCATCAATAAATCATGTCAAATTTAAGATCCCTGACCCAATAGATGGTTAAGGTATATGCAGATAAAAATGTTTTTCAGACAAACAATAAAATGACAAATTGTGAGCACCTATAATTTTAAAACTATTCATCCAAATTTCTTGATATCTGGCACGCTAGTGGCCAGTATTCCAAGGAGTATATATTCCAAACTTCACAGCTTCAGCTTGAACGGCGGCTGAGTTATAAACACATTACTAAATTTAAAAGATTCTGCAAAATTCCATGGATTCAGAATTTTCCCATTCCGCACAGCTCTAGCACAGTGGTTTATTTAGAAGTTTTGAATGCTGCTGGTGCAGCATTAGAACTACTACTTGAGGCACCAATGACATGAGGTCAGGAGCAACCTCAGGAGTCAGAGGGTCAGCTGGGGGCAGGAGGACAGAGCGTTCCAAGGACTGCTCTCCTCTGGGAAAGGTGGGACCAGTGTCTGGCATTAGCCTGGCCCCTAGTGGTGGCTGGGAGTTGGCACATGGACACTGTACAGTAGGGGGCAGAGGCAGGGCAGACACCTGGTATGCTGTGTATGGGAGCATGCAGAGCACAGTCATCGGCATCATTGCATGCCACTTCCTCCATGCCAGGGAGAAAAACAGGGAAAACTGGTGACTGGTAGGATGAAACTGGTATCCCACAGGCCCTGCACTCGGCTATCTGGGCACATCCAGGTGAATCAGATCCTGTTCCCAGTGGGGTTTGAGGGGTCCCTCTGACCCTGTTGGGGTGGAAAGCCATAGGGGAGGAGCCAGACAAAGGTAAGACCCAGAGGATGCAAGGGTAAGGGGGTTGGGGGACTGGTGGATGGGGGCCAGTCAGCACAGGGGAAATAATGAAATAAACAAACAAAAAAAACAGAAGTTTTGAATGCCCTGAACAGTGGCTGTCATAGCACTGCTTAAGGAATTCAAAACCCTACTTTTATCAAAGTGCACAATGGTGTGTAATGCTCTCTGCCCAGTTGAGCATTAGAAAATTCACTGACAGCATGGGCTGTCAGTTTCTGACGGTGTCTAAAGCCCCCCCATCACTGGTCCCAGCTGGTATATTTCTACATCATCTGTTTCCCTGCCAATCTAATGTCTCCAACCAGTGATCCCCAGTTCAAACTGGCAAAGGAGTGTAGTGCACTTTCCCCTGATAGTCTAGTGTCCTCCATCCCCTGGTCTCTGGCCTCAACTGTCCAAAAGAGTGCAATGCCCTATTCCCTGGTAGAGTAGTGTCCCCACCCCCACTAATCTTAGTCCCAGTCATCAAAATATAACAAAGGCCTATTTTCCTGGTAGTATCATGGGCACGCCACCACCTGTCAATCACTGTAAAATACCAACTCCATGGCCCAACCTCTCACCCCATATGACAGCTACCTGCAGCTACTGCCATGTAGAGACACTGACTGAGAAAATGATCAGGACTTTCTAGAAAACTATGTTGACAAAGGTATTACTATAAGTTATAAATATCAGAAATTTGCCACACAAAGAATAATCGATTACTGCTGCGCTCGGGACTTCATAAGGTATTGGCAAGCTCCATATCTCACATTGTCTAGTACAGAATGATGTTTTGCATCATTATAGGTATTATCTAGATGTCTTGATCGCTTGCAAGCAAAGAAAATTACATACCAAATATCACATGGAACTATTTCCAAGCAATGTGCTAAATGCAAAGTATAGCCAAGCTGCCTATATCCAGTCCCAATATTGCACTTGCAGTCTACAACAAGTAGAAAATGTGAAGCATGTGATCTTTAGTTGTAAGTGGTATGGCAGGCCTAGAGTGAAGTGGCTACACCCACTCTGGTCCACTTTACAAACAAATGACCAAGACTTACTGTTGAAAATTATTTTCACAACAGATGATGAAATAATCATCAAAGAAGCAGTTGTCTATCAGGAGGCTATCTCCAAAATATGCTTAAAGCTGCAGAAATATGCAACAAAAGAGTATGCTGTCCAAGACACTGCACATCATTAGGAAACTTAAAGCTATATCTCAAAGCAATATTACACCTAATGATACTTCATCCTTAAATATACCAAGATATGAATATGGAAATGACAATGATTTGTTAAAGCACATGTAATTATGTGCCTGATGTGCAATGTACTCCTGGGTTTTTAAACTTTTAAAGTTGTATTTATGTATGTTTTATATGAGTATATTTAATTGTAGTTGTCTTTTGACTGAACAATGAACTTCAAGTTCACCGACATTGACTGGTATAAGTCCTACACTCACCCCCTCAGCTGGCCTGTTTGAGTGACAGTGAGTGTGTGCCTACTGTAGAAACAGCTGTTTCTAAAACAGCCCAGAAGAATAAGTACTTGATTATTTAAAAGTATTTAAATCTAAAAAATATTAACATTTGTTGCAGTAACTGTAAACAAAATGGTTAAAAAATATTTTCATTTATCAAATAGTAGTGTTTCTATTATTGCAATGTTCTTGAAACTTTTTGAATAACTTATTTCTCCAGGATATCTCAACTGAGAAAAATTGTTTTGTTTTCAGTAGTAGTCAGTAGGGTCCTGCTTCTGCCTAATAAAGTTGCTGGAAAGACTGAAGTACCGGGAAGTCAAGTAACTTGATTAAGGTTGATAAGGATCTAGATTGCATCTAGAAAAGTCACCCGTATGGTGAGGGCCCTCCTCTTCCATCCAGGGACCACCAGTGCCACTGCCGTTGCCTCAGAGGTTGCCAAGAAAGAGGAGCGGTTGGACCACAGTGGGCTCAGGGAGGATGAGGGTGGTGGAACAGAGGCACATCCCTCCAGTTGTACCTCTCCACAATTCCTATGCCATTCTGGCGAAGTGTGGTTCCTCTATGGAGGCACCTACGGTGGAGACCAAGGAGGATGCTGGGAACCTCCACAAAGGAGACCCACAGGAGGGTGGCAGGGGACCCTGCAGGGGAAGGAAACAACTCCTGGTGGGGGACTCCATTGTTAGGAAGGTAGAACTGGGCAAGGAAGGGGAGAGGGAGGTAAGGTGCCTGCCTGGCGCCATGGCTTGGAGGGACAGGGAGCGAATCCTCAGGATTGCCGGAGCAGCTGCACAGGGGAGGGAGCTGGATGTCATTGTCCACTTAGGGACAAATGACCTGGCTAAGAAAGGGATTAGAGAAGTGCAGGAAGAGTTTGTGGGATTGGGGAGGGGTCTTAGTCAAGTAGCACGCATGGTAACCTTCTCGGAGGTGCTACCCATCTATGGCATAGGAGAGGCTAGGGTATTCCGTACCATGGGATTCAATCAGTGGTTGAAAAACTGGTGTGGAGCTCAGGGATTTGGCTTCATTGGGGACTGGGGGTCCACCTGGAGTGATGCAAGCATATACTGGCATGATGGGCTGCATCTGTCCGGGAGGGGAACCAGGATCCTAGGTGACAGGTTTAAATGCTTCATTGGCAAGCTTTTAAACTAGCCAAGGGGGGAGGCACTGGAAAGGAGCAGGAAAATCCTAGCCCCCAAACAATCACGGTAGTAAGTGTGGCAAACACCAACATGGAGGTGTTGATAGGAGAAGGGCAGGGAAATGGAGAAAGTGACAAAGGCAAGAAGGACAGGGATGGGGCAAAAGGGGGTAAGGCCATCAGGAAATGGAGGGTAATGAGTACCAATGCCCATAGTCTGGGCAACAAGCTCCTGAGCTGGTGGCCTTAATGGAAGAGGGATACCTGGATATCGTAGCAGTCACAGAAACATGGTACACAGAGAACCATGACTGGGATGTTAACATACCAGGGTACATAAACCTACAGGAGAGACACAGACAGGGGAGAAGAGGGGAGGAGTAGCTCTCTATGTAAAACGAAGGGATAAAAGCAACTGAACAAAAGAGTAAACAGGGAGGAGAGGAGGCACTGTGGGTCACCTTGGAGACTGAAAGGGCACCACAATCCGCACAGGGTTGTGTGTACAGACCCCATGTCAGGGAAGGAATGGACAAGGCTATGATGGAAGGCATTCTTAGAATGGCAGAGAAAGGGAGATACTGTTGATGGGAGACCTGAATATGCCAGATGTTAACTGGAGCACATTTGCTGCAGCCACATCCAAGAGCAGGGCCATTCTTGATGCCCTACAGGTGGCAGGCATTAGACAGCTAGTTTCGGAACCCACTCGTGAGGGAGCAATCTTAGACCTCATACTCTCAAACGGGGGCAGTGAGAGGATCTCAGATCTAGAAGTGGGTTGCCATCTGGAGACAAGTGACCATCAAACAGTATGGTTCACGTTAAACTCAGCTACAGAGTCAAGCCATACAAAAGTGAGGGTACTGGACTTTAGGAGGGCTGACTTTGGCAAGATGGGAGAGTGCCTCAGAAAAGCACTAGCAAACAGGCTAGAAGGAGGTGTGGAGCAACAATGGGGAATTATCAAAACTGCCATCACAGAGGCAACAAGCCTTTGTGTGAAGCAAATAAACAAATCAAAAAGAAAGAAAAAGCCACTATGGTTCTCAAGAGGGATGGCTGTGAAAGTCAAGAAGAAAAAGATAGCATTCCAGAAGTATAAGGAAACACAGAAGGAGCAGGACAGAGAGCTGTACCAGTTAAGGCAGAAAGAAGCAGGGAGGGAGGTCAGAATAGCAAAGGCCCAAACTGAGGAAAAGATTGCCAACTCAGTTAAGAAGGGGGATAAAACCTTTTATAGGTACATCAGCGAGCAGAGAAAGACAAAGGAGGGATAGGGAGGCTGAATAGAATGAACGGTGGTGGGCAGAAGGGACAGTGAAAAAGCAGGAATACTGAATGAATATTTCTGCTCAGTATTCACAAAAGAGGAGGGGAAGTGCCTAATCCAATTAACAGAAGCACCTTGATAGGGGGTCGATCCCAGTCCTTTCACAGAAGAAAGGGTTCTGCAAGAACTCCTAAAACTGAAGGTGGACAAAGCAATGGGTCCTGATGGAATTCACCCCAGAATTCTAAAAGAATTAAGGAAGGAACTAGTGAAACCACTGGCTACTCTTTTAATAAATCATGGGAGGATGGTGTGGTACCGAGGACTGGAGGAAGGCGATGTGATTCCTCTTCACAAAAGTGGGACCAAGACAGAGGCAGGAAACTATAGACCTGTCAGTCTGACCTCTGTGGTAGGGAAAGTGATGGAGTCACTTGACTGAAAGAATAGTTGAGTACCTAGAGGTCAGTGGAGCACAGGATCCAAGGCAGCATGGGTTCACAGCGGAAGGTCATGTCAGATGAATCTAATAGATTTCTTTGACTGGGTGACCAAAGTAGTAGACCAGGGAGGCTGTGGACATGGCCTACCTAGACTTTAGCAAGGCATTTGACACAGTCCCACACAAAAGATTATTAGTCAATTAACCACCTGGGAGTGGGTCCCAGGGTGGTAGCCTAGAGATAAAACATTGGCTGAGTCAACAGGACACAGAAGGTAATTGTAATGGATTACACTCTGAAGAAAGGGCGGTTACTAGTGGGGTACTGCAGGGTTCAGTATTGGGTCCAGTCCTTTTAATGTCTTCATCAGTGGCATTGCAGAGGGACTGGAAGGAAAGTATGCCTTTTGCAGATGACACAAAGATCTGCAACAGGGTTGATACACAAGGAGGCATGGAAAGGATGAAAAGGGACTTGGCAAGGTTGGAGGAATGGTCAGACATATGCAGCTAGGATTCAATGCAAAAGTGCAAATAATGCACCTGGGAAACAAGAACCCAGGGGAAGAATACACAATGGTGGGAGGTAGTAACAACAACAAAACAGGAAGGACCTGGGGTAATCATATCAGATGACCTTAAGGTTGTAAGCAATGAGAAGGCAGTAGGGAGGGCCGGGGTATACTGGGATGTATAGGAGAGGCATCAGCAGCAGAAAACAGGAAGTTGTTATCCTCTGTACAGACAGTTGGTGAGACCCCATCTGGAATACTGTGTCCAGTTCTGGAGACCCCATCTCCCAAGGACATAGACAGGATAGAGGCAGTCCAGAGGAGGGCAACTAAAATGGTGCAGGGTCTGCAAGAGAAGCCGTATGAGGAGAGACTAAAGGAGCTTAATATGTATACCCTTGAGGAAAGAAGGGAGAGGGGGACATGATAGAAACTTTCAAGTACCTCAAGGGAATCAACAAAGTCCAAGAGGGTAGCATCTTTCAGAAAAAGAGACTTGCAAGAACAAGGGGACACAATTTAAAGATAGAAGGAGGGCTGTTCAGGGGCAATGTGAGGAAGTATTATTTCACAGAGAGGGTAGTGGATGCATGGAACAGCCTCCTGAGGAAGTTGTGGGGTCTAAAACTGTGGGAGAATTCAAGAAAGCATGGGACAGACATAAGGCAATTCTTGTGGGGGCAGGAAGATATAGGCTGTTGGTTAGCTAGGATCTCTGGCCTATCCTGTAGGTAGGAAATGGAGCAGACTAGATGGGCCTAGCGGTCCTTATCTGCCGTCAAAGTCTATGTTTCTATGAGGGAGCAAAGTCCAGTAAAGAGCAGCGGCTGGCACAGGGATGACATGGAGGGAAAAGGGTTCTTCGGTACATCATGGAGTGGAGAAAAACTAAGGGCCATCTCAGCAGATTGAGATCAGAAGGAGGGTGGGTGGAAAAGGCGAGGGACCAGGCAGAGGTATTTAATGAGTACTTTGCCTCTGTGTTCACTAGGGAGGGGGATGGGATATCTACAAAGCAAGGCACGAAGGGGATAGAAGTGGCAGTAAGTGGGATCAGGGAAGCAACAGAAATGGAGCAAGAAGGAGGGAGAAGTACCCCAGGGGTGTCACATCTGGATAAGGATAAAAAGGCCAGTAAGGTGGAGGGGACAGATGATGCTATCTCCGCCAAAAGGATGTGGTTAGTCCTCAAGGCCCTAAAGAAAGACAAATCTCCTGGGCCAGATGGCATTCATCTGAGAGTACTATGGGAATTGGCGGACATACTGGCTGCACCCCTGGCGGAGCTCTTCAACAGGTCACTTGAGAAAGGGAGGGTACCTAGGGATTGGCAAGAGGCACATGTGGTGCCAATCCATAAAGGGGGTCTAGGAAGTACCAGGTAACTATAGACCCATCAGTTTGACCTCGGTGGTGGGAAATTAATGGAGAGTATACTAAAGGAACGATTGGGGTGTACTTGGAGGAGGTGGGGTCTGGATAGTCAGCAACATGGGTTTGTGCCAGGTAGATCATGTCAAACTAATCTTGTGGAGTTCTACTGAATGGGTAACATCAGAACTGGACAGGGGAAAGCCTGTGGATGTATTATTCTTGGACTTCAGCAAGGCATTTGACTCTGTCCCCCACAATGGTCTGGTGGAGAAACTGATGGGGTTAGGAGTAGGCCCTTTGATGGTCAGATGGATTGAAAACTGGCTAGCTGGATGCACCCAGAGAGTAGTGGTCTGTGGGGAGCTCTCAAACCCTAGAGAGGTTGGTAGTGGGGTACCGCAGGGCTCGGTCCTGGGTCCAATCCTGTTTAATGCATACATATCGGACATCAGGGAGGGTATAGGGTGTGAAATGAGTCTCTTCGCGGATGACTCCAAGATGGGAGCAGTAGTTGAGGGAGAAGAGGGGAGGTTGGCCTTGCAAGGGGACCTGGACACCCTGGAAAGCTGGGCTCACACATGGAAATTAAATTTCAAGGTGTTGCATCTTGGTCGGGGAAACCCTAAACACAGGTACACCCTGGGAGGGGAGGTGCTGGAGGCCTCAGTAGGGGAGAAAGACCTAGGGGTCATGGTGGATGCATGTATGAATAACTCTGAGCAGTGCAGGAGAGTAGCTAGCAAGGCAAACAGGATGTTGGGATGCATCGTAAGAGGGATCACCTCTAGGAGCAAGGAAGTGATTCTGCCACTGTACAATGGACTGGTTAGACCACACCTTGAGTACTGTGTACAGTACTGGAGACCACACTTGAAGAGGGACATACAGCTCCTGGAGATGGTACAGAGGAGGGCAACTAAGATGATACGAGGGCTAGGGGATTTGACGTATGAGGACAGACTTGAGGAGCTCTGCCTGTTTTCATTGGAGGAGAGGAGAGGAGAGACAGGGGACATGATTGAGGTCTTCAAGTACCTCAAGGGAATAAATGGGGTAAACATGGAGGGGATCTTTAGACTAAAGCAGGGAGGTATCACCAGAGGGCATGGTTTGAAGTTGGAAGGTGGAAGGGTGAGGGGGAAAAAGAGGAGGAGGTTTTTCACTGAGAGGGTGGTGGACCCTTGGAATGCACTGCCTGGCAAGCTGGTTCAGAGATCCACAGTGGAGGGCTTCAAGAGAGGGTGGGACAGACACAGAAAGTGGATGTATCAGATGATGGCCTGTCCTAGGGGGGTGGGGATGGATGATAGGGGTTTCTGGAGCACAAGGGATGGGAGGGCCTCGGCACCCAACTAAGGATCTAAGGTTCGAGCAGACCCGATAGACTGTAAGGCCTAATCTGCTGGCAAATAGTATGTTAGTAAGATCATGCACTGAGCTCAAGAATGTGGTGGGATGTGACACTGTGGACCAGAACTCCAATTTCACAGTTCAGCATTTTAACCACAAGACCACTCTATTTTATCATTAGTTTTGTTCAATGAAGGATACATTGATTGTAGTAGAATTAAGCGCTTGATAGTTCTTGTACATGGGTACTATTTTTTCCATTAACACTCCATAGCATTTATTAACTACATGGCACACTGAGTTATGACTTACATTGTGCACCTAAATTGTGTGCTCTAACTACAGTTGTGATGCCTGGCTTCTTCAGGCATTCTGTGTTTGTGCTGCAGATATCAACTCAGTGGCAGCCCATGGCAGTGCATCGTGGGGTTCCTGGATCCTGCCTGAATGCCAATGTGTTCACTTCTTGCTCAGAAAAGGCGGCTGGTTACAACTGTATTTTATACTGCCTCGGGGAGGCAGTATAGCGCAGTGGCTTAAGGCTTTGAGCTGCAAATCTGGTGACATCCAGCAGACCAGACCGGGGTTTGAATCCCACAGCTTCCACTTGCATACTGTGTGACCCTGAGCAAGTCACCTAACTTCCCTGTGCTCCCAGGTCACTCCTGTAAAAAAAGCTTTCAGCTTAGTGTGCTAGTCCTGGTTAAACAACTAAATAAAAAAAAATATATATGCAAGCTTTGACAGAACTAACGTTTTATCTAGGATGCTGTCTTTAAACCTGCTTCACATATTAGGAGACACAGATATACAGTACGGTCAACAGGAAGAGCCCCAAAAGACAGAAAGTGGCCCTTGTAGTCCCAGTACATATGGGGTTCTTGGGAACCAATAGAAAACTTCCACACCATCTCATTGCTCTGCCCACTGTCTAAAATCTTTGAAAGGTTGGGTTATAATCAGTTAAATGAGTACAGTGGAGCCCACTTAAGTACACATCGGATAAGTGCACATAATGCCTAAATGCACATTTTTTCCATATCCTGAATTTTTTTCCTAATCATCCTATGTTAAGTGTACCTCTTAAGTGCACTACATGTAAAAGCACATTTCGGTTAAATGCACATTGGTTTTTACTCTCCCACTGATTTTCAGTCCAATCCAACTTTTAAGTTCATGTTTTGTACAGTGCCACCTTAAATAGTCCACCTTAACATCTTAACTACGGCAGTGGTGCTGTCTAACATGGCTACATTAAGAAAATTCATTTCGTCAAAAGAAAAGACAAACTTTAACATTCTTTTTAATTTTGACTCCTACACTAAAACACACCAAACAAAAGAAGATTACTGATTTTTTAAGTAGTACTGTGCTGTAGGACAGTGCAGAAATGTAATGTTTAACTTGAGCGCCTAGTATTTAATAAAGCACATTACAGAAAAAGTGAAATGTGCCTGAAAGTGATTTTCTAGTTAAATGCACAGCCCACTTAAGTGCACAAAAAACTGTTATCCCTAGGGTGTGCACTTAAGAGGGCTCCACTGTATTTTTTTTTGTCAATTGTTTAACCAGGAAAAGTACACTAAGCTGAAAGCTTGTTTACAGGTGTGACCTGGGAGCACAAGGAAGTTAAGTGACTTGCTTAGGGTCACACAGTATATGCAAGTGGGGGCTGTGTGATTCAAACTCAGATCTGCTGATGTGTAGCTCAGAGCCTTAAACCACTGTGCTATACTGCCTCCTGTTTAGAACAGTATCAGCTGCTCACTGATAAACAGCATGGGCTTAGAAAAAAACATGGTACTGACACCACACTGGTTAAGCTATTAACTGATGTACTTGGAGCTTTGGATAAGGACTACCTACAGGTATTGTATTTGTAGACCTTACAAAAGCCTATGACTTGCTGAACCACAGTCTCCTTATTTCTAAATTGCCACACTTAGGTCCTGACAGCCTATCATGTCAATGGTTCACCAACTAGCTAGCCAATAGATTCCAACAAGTCAAGTGGAAGGGAGTGCAATCTAAATAGAACCCTTTAACAGACAATGTCCCCCAGGGCTCCATCCTGGGTCCACTGTTTCCTTCCTATTTATAAATGACCTGCCCAGAAACTGTAGCAGTGTCAGGGTGCTAGTAAAGGAATAATGCACGACAGGGTGTGTGTCATGCTGGGATAACATCATGCCTGGGGTGAACCATCCACCCCAGAAGTAACATTATCCCAGCATGACACACACCCTGGAGTGCATTATTCCTATTATACAATGGCTCCTGAGTAGAAAAAAAAATAAAAAAGATGAGAAAAGACTTCTGTAATTGTGTTTTTTTGCTATTTTTCCATGGGTAAGTACACTTTAAAAAAAAATAGTGCTGACTTGACAGTTTTGCCCAATGTGTAGAGATGCTGTTACTGTGGGTCTCTACTGTCTTTCTTTTGTAAACTAAGATTCCTCTTTCCCAGAGCACACTAACAAACTGCATACCAAATCCCTACCACATTTCACAAACCGAATTCCCTGCCATTCTTTGGGGGAAAAAGATGTAAAACAAAGCTGTCAGTCTGATTGGCTTCACTGTTGGCAGTCCCCGGCTCTGCCATTTTCACCCATGCGTCAACTAATCTCTTTTAAAAGAAGCACACAGTATAAGTATAATCTTGCGGAGTAAAATAAATTAAAAAAAGAAGGATTTTACACCCCCTCCATGGTCTCAGAGTAGTGGGGACTGAATTCAAAGATGGGAGTTTCCTTTTGATGTGCAAAGTCAGTCACCCCCGTCTTGCTGCCACTTTAAGGAAAACTGCACCCTCATATCTTCTAAATGTCATTTGCTTCCATATCAACAGACAACTCTTTTCATGTAGCTGTTAAAGATGTATGCAACTGCTTCAGTTAGTTTTCACACTTCATACTAGGCCCTGTCACTGTTCTGGGATGGTCCATTTCGTGGTTGTTGAAATCTCATTGTTCCTGAGAGCTGCATTAGCATATGAGAATGTGATGCATAATCAACCTTTAAACTCCCCAGTATGCCTGTCTGTTTAAGTAGTTTTAAAAGAACCAAGTTGCAAGAAGGTGTGAAATACCACATTTAACTTCAATGAGTTTTACAAGCTATCTGAGTTGTAATGTAGCTTTCTTCTCTTTAAACTCCATTCTGTTTATAAGTTTCCAGAGAGTTTTTGCAGGGCATTTGTTATTTTAGCATAGAGATACGTGATATAAATGGTTGATCTGATGTCATGTTCTCATACTCTAATGCAGCTCTCAGGGACAATGTGATTTCAACAACCATGAAATGGACCCTCCCAAGATAGAGACAGGGCCTACCTAGTATGAAGTGTGAAAACTAACTGACGCTGTTGCATACATCTTTAACAGCTACATGAAAAGAGTTGTCTGTTGACATGGAAACAAATAACATTTAGAAGATATGAGGGTGCAGTTTTCCTTTAAATATGTTTAGTTGGCTCCCACACCTGTAGTTGCTCAAGGTGACCATTACAATTCTGCTTCTACCAGTGCAGTTTGCCATTTACTGCTTTTACTGATATATCTAAAAGCAACTCACTGAAACTAGCATCACTGATGAGTAAGTGCAGCTTATGGTAACTTTGAAAACCAGATACACTCATGCTTGCTGTAAGGGACAGGACCAAGTGTGGAAGCGGGGGAGCAGGAGACTGATGATACATGAAGCCGACAGTGACAGTAACTTTAAATCTTTTTTGTTTGTTTTAGATAGCAAAATTATACTTTGTGCTTCTTTTAAAATAAATATGGTGATACACAGGTGTTAAGATCACAACCAGAAACTGTTAAGCTACTTGGACTGACGGCTTCATTTTACACTTTTTTTCTTCTTCAGAGAAGTGCAGGGAATTCCGTTTAGTAAATCTGCTTGGGGAACATGGTAGGAATTTGGTGTGGAGTACAGTCTGGGACACTGGAATGTACTTTGTAGAAAAAAGAACAGAAGTACTGGCATAAGGTAGTCCTGTCAACTGTGGCATTTTAAACATGGGTAGTGGAATGTTTTCTTTAACATGTTATGTGGTCATATGTGTGCTGGGACTAGATCCGTGATGTTATGCTAGGATAACACCACGGGTCCAGCCCCAGACTAACCAATCAGAGTCCAGCATTCTTTCTTGCCATTGTACAATATATGTTGATGATGCAGCACTATACAGAAGCTCTCACAATATATCACAGATCAGCGGTCTATTAAACTATGATTTTCATGAGCTTGAGTACTAGTTGACCACTAACAAACTGGTTTTAAATGCCAAGGAAACAAAAGCTGTACTGTTTGGCCCCAAGCAACATAACACTTCCATACCATGTCTGCTTCCAATTGCTACCTCCACAGGTGACCCAATCTGAGGTGGTAGCCTCTGTAAAATATCTCAGTGTGTATCTTGATGAGGATGTCTCATTCAGTCTCCATGTTGACCATATCTCCAAACTGCTACACCAGCAAATTGGTCTATTGTACCACTTGAACAGCTAATGTATCTTACTAAGGATTCCTGGCTCACTATTGCCACCAGTACATTGCTCCCTGTCCAACTATATGGTGCTCCAATTCTGCAATCCAATTGTGAACAGACTGATATAGGCTGTTTTCTACAACAAAATTAGTTTGCTACTGGTGTCTCCTCATGGATGCACCACTGTAAAGTCCTCACTCCTTGAATTGGCTATAATTTGAAGGGAGATGCAACTATCCCCACCTCTGCCTCACATTCAGGCTTGTCAAAGATGCTACCCCACCCAGCCTCAGTAATGTTTTGGCTATAAAAATTCCCAAGAGGGCACACTGTTCTTCCTCCAGCACCCTGCTTCTTACTCTGCATGCAAAGTCTAGTGTGGGTCAGAGATCCTTAACCAGCTATGCCCCCCTCCCAATGGAATGCCCTCTGGGCCCATCTTAATGGTTCCTCACTAAGTGGTTTTAAGAAAATGTCTCAAAACATTCTCCTGGAGTGATGTATCTGCACCTGTAACCATGAACAATACCCACCTGTTATGTTACTCTGCATTCCACTTAGTTATTGCTACTCAACTAATTTTCAGCTGAGCTACTCTTAAACCTCAAGGCATGTTGCACACCTCCAGGTGTATCCTGTTAATTCTTGATGACCCTAAGTTCTTAACTGTTGTCTACTGTCAATAATACCTGCCTACTGTGTACTATAATATTTTACTATAATATACCTCTAAATGCATCCTGTACTGATGTATGTTGTTAACTGTTGTCTACTGTCAATAATACCTGCTTAGTGTGTACTATAATTTTTACCATGATGTTATCTCTAAATGTATCTTGTACTGTTTTACCATATAAGTAATTAATTCCAGGATACCCCTGAAAAAGGGACTTTTAGTCTCAGTGGGCTCATTCAGTTAACAAAATTCAATAAATAAAATAAAAGCAGTAAATGGAAGGCAGCTTGCAACACAAGTGGCCCATAGGATGTGTAAACAGGATACACAGAAAGTACAAATGTCAGCATTGTTGTGTTATGTGCTTCACTCACTAGCATATTTCCAAAAGCCCCAATCCATGTGCAAAACATTGTGGGTGGCAGTGTTCAAGTCCCTGTATAGGACAGGCTGACATAATTTCAGTAGAAACAGTGTTTCCTATAAAGAGGAATTTAAATTTGACCCAGTGTAGTACAGACATATGCCTGCCATTTGTTGATCCTACTGAAACCTTGGCAGTCTGCCTAATATAGGGATTGCCATAATACTACCCATGATGCTTTGCCTTCAGATATTAGAAAGTCAGTGTCTGATGCCTGATTTAGTATGGTGAAGAGTTCCACTGTCTGCATTAGTGTAAGTATCTCTGTCTAGGGTGTCTCAGATAGCAGATTCCACAAATAACACATCATTACAGAACAAATCATGCAATCAGCTGAGTAATCTACTATGAAAGTTAAAAATGCTTTTTTATTTTCAAAGTATGATACAGCAGACTAATAGGCCCAGCAGCAGGACTTGACATTTCCACTTCGTCTGTTGAGCTTACTGTTAACATGAAGCTTGAAGAATAGGCAACTGAGATGTAACCTATTTTTTATTTATTGTAGACGCCTTAGCATGTCGATTCCCCTTATTGAGCGGACGTTCACAACATTCCCAAGCTTTAATTCAGTGGGAGACTGGCTGGAGGCCATCGAGATGGGAAGATACAAGGACAACTTTACAGCGGCAGGGTACTGCTATCTGGAATCAGTGGCAAGGATGACAGCCCAGTAAGTGAGATTGTCTTTAAACAGTCCAAGACAATTTAACAAGTGGTGAGGGTTATATGGTCAAGCAGTCCAGGAAAAATTTCTCTGCCCTACGTATTTATTTACTTTTGGTATGCTGCTACGCAGACATAATGGAAATCCTCTTTCTTTACAGTATCTTTCATGTGATGCAGCTAAAAGTATTTGTAGTAAATACTGCAGCAATACTCACTGAATATGATGTTACAGTACCCTTTAACTGTCAACTGTGAAAATGAAAATATCATTTAATTGACAAAAGTCCCCAAAAGAAATTTTGAAAAATTGAGTAGCTTATCCTTTGTTTTATTTATCTCTCTCTATATATATATACACATAGTATATATACATATATATATATATATATATATAATGAATAATCTCTGTCTTTCTAGATAGATAGATAGATAGATAGATAGATAGATAGATAGATAGATATACATTGAATAATAGTAGACCCCACTTCCCTCCATGAATACGTGGGCTGTGTTTTACCCTTAGTTGTCCTATTGTAAACATATAATGTAGAACCAGTTTAATAAAATACTCTGTCATATTCAAGTCAGTCATATTTTGTTTATGCAGTTAACAGACTGATCAGTTGACAAAGCTTTCACTCAGTAGTTGAGCATGTTAATGTGTTATTGAGTGTAGACTTTCTGTTCACAGTTATTCATATTTTTATACAGAGTAAGACTGTAGTTTATTTTGGTCTGCACACTAAGGAGACCTACAGATAACCTGTTTTCCTTGAAAAATATTGCTAGCAATAAAAAAGTAATTGTATGAAAATGTTGCAGAAAAGGTTCTTGCTTATAAACACCAAGACTACACATCTGGTAAACAAGTCAATTAAATGTGTTTGCTCTGTGGTAGATTTTATGTGCCTGTTATAAAGACAAAGTAAAAAGATTCTTAAAAATTGCATTTTATAAGTTCATAATCCTCTAGAGCATTCTCATATTTTAATATATGGATTGTTAAAATAATATGCTTGAAAAGCATACAAAAAAATCCTGGTAATACCATTGCTCCTGGAGCGATAATACTACTGTTCCTGACTGATAATACTATCGTTGGGGTGCCGTAATACTATCGTTCGACACCCGAACAATAGTATTATCAACAAAGCTGAAGAGCGCATATGCAAGTCTATCCCCGGTGTCTTAAAAAGCGTGCCTTCTGAGACAATTAGCGAGACAATCTTCACAGCAGCGACCATTTTTTTTTTACTTTGAAAACCATTTGTCTTGGATTATTAACAATCCGACTCTCTCCGGGGCTTCTCTGCTCACCTGATACCGCTGCCGACAAACACTAAAAAAAACCACAGCTAAATGAAGCCCACAGCAGCCGCTCATTCACAAAGGACTGGGGAACCATGCCAGTATGCACATCCACCCACTGACTCCAGTGGTCAAACGGAGGTGAGTCAATTCACATTGTATCCATATATTAAAAAAAATAACAAATAGGTTCTGGCATAACAAGGGAATAATTCCATCTCGAGGTTCTGGGGACACATGAAACTTCTCGAGCTTCGCTCTTGAGGTTTTCTATGTCTCCAGAACCTCTCAATGGAATTATTACCTTGTACTACACCAGAACCTATCTATTATTCTATTTATGTATGCCCTAGGCCGAGTATAGTAACTCCGCCACCACCAGCATTGTTGCACCAGTAAGGTCCAGTGCACCTATTACCATTAACCATTAGGACCTGTGATGTCTATAACTGATCTTCAGAAGAAAATTTATTTTATTTTTTTTTATTTTAGCTTTTGTTGACTGGGTAAGTGCACTAGACAAATCCTGCCTATTTTCAGGCACGACCCGGGGGAAGGGGATACAGATGAATGCCAACTGACTTTGAACCAGATTAAGCTGTTGGTGGTATTTTTAGTGAATGAGGGAAATTTGGCCAGGACACCGGGGAAGTTCCCCTACTCTTTTCGATAAGTGCCAAGGGATCTTTAACATCCACCTGAACTACCACCAATCCAGCCAGATGGGACCTCGGTTTAACGTCTCATCCGAAAGACGGCACCTCAGAAGTGCAGCACCCCTTTCATGCTGCACTACATTGTCAGTACTGGGATATTAACCCAAGTTCCAGATGTGGGAACTGAACCCACAGCCCTCTGATCTCCTGGCCTCAGAGGCGAGTGTGCTACCTACTGAGCCACTGACACTGCAATGTTGTAGCTGGTCTCATGCAAATTGATAGATTCTGGAAGAAACCTTCTGCACACAGGCACTTAAATGTAATCTTATATAAAAGAATTGGCAGACAGAGTGATTTGGGACATTGACTAACATGCGAATGGTACACGCTACACACATGCAGTACACAACTGCTGAAACATTAACGAGGCTCATAAGGGGGCAAAGTACTTCATATACATCCCTGAATAAATGTTGCCCTAGACTAAGCTGGTCTGCACCCCTTAGCCAGTCATTGACTACAAGCGTACGCAGTTCCACTAGAATAGGTTGGATGATTGAATTCATTGTCCGCAGCTTGTCCCAGCTGTATGCTTGACCATGTCATCAGGTCCTTTATAGCTCTCAGAAAGCAAGCTACTGTAGCCTCCATTTGTCTGGGATCTGGAGTGAGCATTGCATCTGGTCCCCCATTGTTTTGAATCATTTGGCTACAAGAATTGACCATACTCTACCCTACAGCTAATGCACACTTGGCGTAAGGGGCTGCAACTCTGACCCCCACCAAAAAAACACAATACAAGTATGATACACTGATTTAACTTCAGCAATGAAAACACAGCCTATGATGTCTCTCCAAGCTGACCTTAAATGGGGACTAGATCTTCTGCTATACTCACAAGGCTCCTTGTTGCTTTGACCAGCAAGTCTGACTAGGGACTGATCTTTATCCTCTCCTACTGTAGATTATACACACGCTGTCAACCTGTTGCTATGGGGTCTATCTACCCCCAGAACTTGCATTTTTTGCAGCCACTTCATTATAGTCTGCTGGACCTGCTTATTGGGAGCAGTTCTCTCTTTCTCTCTCTCTCTCTCTCACCCCCATTCCAAAGTCACCCCCAGTTCAGGCCCCAACACTGATGTGTTGGCTGTAATCCTTCAACTCTAAATATCCTCAGAAAAAGGGGATCTCCCTGATGCACAGTCAAAAGAGGAAAAATCCTGCGCTCACCACCAAAAGAACAGATGCTGCTCCAGGGATCAATAAATAAATAAAAAGATGTCTTTTGATAAAGAACTTCAGTTCAAAACATAGACAAGCCGCACTGGCACTTTGAATAAAATGTAACACTTTATTGATCCCTGGAGCAGCATCTATTCTTTTGATGGTGAGTGTGGGACTTTTACTTTCTTGACTGTGCTGCTTTATGTCCCAGCACCCATGGCCTGGTTAATTTTTTTCTTTTGGAAAGCTCTCCCTGCTGCCCAGATCCCTGTTTCTCTTCTCACTGCATTCCGTAATCTATACCCACACATGCATAGCTAGCTGGTTAGTTACCTGGCCTCAGTCAGACTCACTTTCTCAGTTGCTTTTCACAGCTCTGAATCCCAGTACATATGGTCAAACTTCACTGACTCTAGCATTTCTTTAGTCCTTTGCACATCATATGGTTCTCCCTCACAGTGTTCACTTCCTAGAGCAGTCATGTGACCCGATACTGTATTTGTGGCCTCATCTATCTTGTGTACACTTTCCTCCTGACACTGATTCTCACTGTAGTAGTCTCATGTTTGTATGACTGATGTCTTTATTTTCTTAGTATTCGTTTAGGTGTCAGTATTTGTTTCTTAGTGTGCCTCCTCATTATGTGGGGCCATCTTATTATTTTACTTATTGCAATGCTGATATCTTTTGTGCTGTTACCACAGTTACAGTGTGTTTGCATGTTAGGCCTTTTCAATTTATTTTTTTGGTACTTTTTCTTCCCTCCTGTTACCTCCTCTTCATGGCATGCTTTGAAATGAACATTGCCTCAATGCACGACTCCTGATCATAAATTTTCAAATATATAAAAATAAAAATTTCTTCACGTCACCACAGCAACCTGCTCCTCAGGTGTTTACAATGGCCTTCCCACCAGCTACTGGACATCTTCCACTATTCATACCACCAGCACCCTCTTTTCTTGAGATTTTCTTATCCTGGAAGTCCAGACTAATGTGTCTGATTAGGTTAATGCTAGACGAAGGCTGTCAATAACCTCTCTAGCAAGTCTTAAAGCTTCAGGACTGCGCTCCATGGTCCTTCATAGTATTACTATTTTGTGGCTGTGGAACACAGTGATATTATATGAAGTCTGTGTAAGTAAATTTTAGACTTTAGAAGAGATGTAGATGTTTTGCAACTCACCTCAGGAGGAAAAGTTAGATGAACCATCATACCGTAGGATCTCTTAAAGGACTACTACAGTCAGAATTTGCAAAAGCATATGTTGTGCAGAACGTTTTGATGTGTTTGTGTAGTCCTGGTCTGTCCTTCCCTTTGTTTGCTATTAGGAGTGTTCTTCTAAATTAGTGTACTTATGTTTTTGCAAATTCTGACTGTAGTAATCCTTTAATGCATATACAACATGAGTGTTGGAAATTGTAACTGCTTCCCATTAAGAAGCTTGAAGGATGGCCTAGACCAAGTGCACATTTTTGCATGGATTTTGGCTTCACATTGTACGTGTTTAAAATTTGTCATTACTAATTTAGATAGCTACATACAGCGATGTCCTCCATATTTATTTCTAATCAGCACAAAGAACCAGGTGACATGGCACTGGCAATGTCAGCAAACACCAGCACGTTTTTCCCAACAATACTGATCTGACCGCTGTTTAAGTTTGTTCTTCTACCTTTGTGCTACTTACTTCCTCTTGATTTATAACCTGTTGCCACTTGATATATGTTAAATTTACTGTGCTGTGTATTTTTTTTTCCACTGTCCCCCCGTCACATTCCTGGGTCACCTTATTTCAAGTGTCAGTTTCTATGTAACTGCAGGGTAGGTAATAATTACATCCAACAGAGATAATTATACTGTAGTTAGACATTTGTTGCATGTATTCCTGGGAATTTTTACTTTCAACTGTATTCTATCCAGTCTCTGTGTACATTTGACCTGGGTGAGGAATTATCTATTCCTGTCAGGGCTTATAAACATCTCTGTACCTTCCATGGCAACTACTTGCATACCCTTCATTTATTGAAAACCTAAGCTTTTTATTTAGTTAACTATTTTTGCATAATACAGAATGCCATGGGGGATGCATTTTTTCATTGTGCTTCCTTTCTTTTTAAAGTCTGGTTTTCCTCTTGTCCTCCCTTCCTTAGCTATCCTACTGCATATACTGTACCTCCTTCCATCTATCTACTCCCTCCATTCCTCCGACTCTCACATTCTTTGTATTCCTGCCTGTCTGAACTTCTTCTAGACAATCTGCATTCTCATTCCAACTCACATCAATAGAGCAATCTTCCAACCTCCCTCCACTTCTCACCCTATTATCTAGCTTCTGAATCCTCTCTTCAAAATGTTCTGTTCCCCCTCCTGCTCATGTGCTTAAACATAACCTACTCTTTACCAGTCTCTGAACTTCTACTCTTCTGTGCCCTTAACCTATAGAGCACACATATATATGAGGCAGTATGGCACACTGGTTTAAGGCTCTGAGCTGCAAACCTGGAGACCTGAGTTTGAATCCCACAGCCCCACTTGCATACTGTGTGACCCTGAGCAAGCCACTTAACTTCCTTGCGCTGCCAGGTCACATCTGGAATCAAACTTTGACTTAGTGTGCCTCTCCTGGTTAAACAATTTCCCCTTTCCCTTATATTTATATGGGAATTAACTTTTGCCCTTTTTATACATTCTCTCATTGTTCAGCAACTCTAGTCTCCTATAGTTAATTGATTTTTGTCCAAGGGCTGCATTAGATCTATAATCATCTTGTTTTTTTATACCAGCTAAATAACTGCACGTAATTTCATAATTCCTATGATATTATATACACCTTTATTGTACATTACTTACTTTCATTGTTGCATTGTACCCATTGTTTCCTCTCCCCTTGGTCACACGTAGAAATGAGTCTTAGCTCAGCATTCCTTTCCTGGCTACCAAATTTCATATAAATAAATCAATAACATGATGGAATATTTTTATTTTTGCTCACAAAACCTAATGCTCAGTAAAGTCAAAATAATGTTTTGACACTAAAGTGTAACTATTTCTTAGAGACCACTGTCATTTCAGTTTGGATGCATAAGTTCACAATATGGTTACAGATGGTGGAAAAGCAGTAGTCAGAAATGAGTGGTGTTTTTTTTCCCATTCTCCAGGGATGTAATGAGTCTTGGCATTACATTAGTGGAACATCAGAAGAAAATCCTGAGCGCCATTCAGACATTACGAGCACAGGTTATACAGATGCATGGCCGAGGTGTACAGGTGTGATGCCAGAAGCAGAGTACTGCACCAAAACTATACAACTGTCATGGAAGAATGATGGCCTGGCAGGTGGCTACAGAACTGGTCCAAACAAGCCAGAGGAAGAAGCTGAGCAGATGTACAAACAGGTCGATTGGGAAGAGTCATTGTAGAATCATGTTAAAATTAACATGATTTTAACTTCTTTCCTGTGTAATTAGGGAGTAGAAGTACTGAATTTTCATAGCTATCTTTTTTACCATACTACAATTTTGCTAAAATGTTTTGTAAGAAAATGGGATCAAATAAAGTGGCATTTCTTATGGGAAAACAGGGTGGCCTGAAAATGTCAGTCTTACACACTGACTTAGATGTTCTTTTGTCATCATTTCAGTGTTTATTATTTAAAGTTTTAGTATTAAAATAAAGGTGCAATATCTTTCTTTATACTGAGATATCCATGGTGAAACAGAGTGACTGCAAAACATGTGTTTTAAAGTGGAGGATGAAATTGGAATGTACCAATAGTGCCATCTTCATTTTCCAATTATTGCATGACCATTTGGTTGTCCTAGTTCACTTGTTATATTTACTTAGCAGACATTTAATTAAAGGGACACTGTCAAGTCAACATTTCACGATGGCTTACCTTCTCTAACATTTACTGATGTTGCTGGTTGTTTCATTTGCTTTTTTCTTCATAGACATCAACGCATGTTAATGGTGTACTTATACCCAATTCTGTTTTGTTTCACATCCTTTACTCTTACTGCATACTTCCTGAACAATTAGAACATACCAAGCAATTCAGTCACTCAGGATTCAGTTGTCTCTTCTCTCTCTCTCCAGTGCAACTTGAGTGGCTAGAGTGTCTTGGGGGTGTTCCCACGTCCAGGAATGATGCAGTGGGAGTTGCTTAAGAACTGTAAACAAACATATTTTTGTATGGTAACACCAGTATGGTGAGCAGTCTGTTTTCACTTTTATAAAGAAACAAGGAAGCTGAATCAAACTGCTAGCTACATTAACAATCTTTACAGTATGTGAACAAACATAAAATTAATTTTCTTTAAACTAGGGATGATTTGAGGCCTGTGGAGGTTGACAGTGTCCATTTAATCCATTTAATCAAATCACCACCATTAATTAAAAGGACCCAGTTGCCTCTGAGTTTAATATACAACAGAATAATGTTTCAGTATTTGTCAGTTTTTTCTGAGTTAAGAGACTTAAAAGATATTTAAGTTGATGCCATCACCTGAAATGCCCTGTTCTTCACTTCAGGAAAAAGTATACAGTATGTGAAACATCATATCTGCCTTATTCAACTCGCCTGTCAAGTAAGCAATAACACATAATGGTGTGAGTTGTTCTGGAATAACCTGCTCCTCTGGTTAGCGGTGAGGTATGAGATATAGTCATCCACCTCGGATGTGAGTTATTCCAGCACATCCCATAAACCCTGGAGGATGTTATTGAAATTATAAAATGGATAATGAAGTGGGGTAAACAAAATGTGAAAGAGAAACAAAAGAGGCAAAGCACTGTTTTTTAAAAGTGAATGTAAAACTGTTTTTATTTTTGATGATTACACTGACAAAAAAGGAGTAGTGTGGAAAGGAGTAGGGTGGAAACTGTGAATTCTGAATTTGTGGAAATGTCGCAAAATTTTGCAAATTCCACATTTTCTAAAATTCTGACTTTGGCAAATTCTAATTCCTCTTAATGTGTTAGGTGAAGTTTTGCTCCATTCTACAAAAACGTTTGGCTGAATTGCAGAACAACAGGCTTGACCTGCAGAAAAACAGTTCTGCCACATTCCATTCTGCAGTTTAATACATCAATTTGCAATACATGCAATCATTCAGCAGTTCAGTGATCAGTTCTTTGTAATTTTGTTCCACAGTTTAATACATTAATCTGCAATTCATACATTCATTCTACTGTTCTAAACTGGAAAGTCATAAAAGTTTCCAAAGTGCATTCCGAAGTTTTGTGGAACTGAAATTCCAACTTTTGCTGTACTTCCACTGCTGCCAGCAGAACTTTATTTTTTCACAACACTAAAAAGGAGTCCTTTAGGACATGTTGGTAGTAGTAACAAGTGTAGTGATTCAATGTTGCAATTTATTTGAGGGCAGAAAAATCTGCAAAACTGTTAGTTGTGCTGATCTAAATGCATTCCTTTTGGGCACCAACAGCCAATCCAGCCCATCATTTTTCCTAACCATTTTGCAAAGAACAACATACCATTTAATGGCTTGGTTGTTTCACTGTACATTGTCTGAGGGGGTTATCTCTGATTTCAGGTTTGGGAGTCTTAGCATTTGGAACCTGACAATTTAGATGTTGAATTTAAAACAAAATATATTTTTTTTCATGCAGCATTTAACCTACTGCACTCTATTGCCATTGCCACAAGTTATCCCATGCAATACAAGGAAAAGCATTTACTGTATAATATGATATCATTTTTGGCCAGTTAAAGATATAAAAGGATTCAAAAGGCTTTGGCAGAGGTGCAAATGCATACTGTGCTTGCATCCTCCTTGGCCTACTTGCATCAAGAGTGCTGTACTGCTATTTTTAGAAGTAGCATCCATTTACAACAAAAAGACACAATCAGTGGCAGAAACCAGATGCAGCTATGAGTTGCATCCTGTTTGAACAAATGTTGTCTTATTTTGGATGTAAAATTCTGTCTCTGGCAAACAATCTAATAGTTGGTCTAATATGTTTTGGTGAATTTCTGTTGTGAAAATAGAAGTGGACAATTCTTGGATGGAGACATTTGAAAATCCTACCCAAAGAGTTAGGAAACACCAATAAACTGGCATTATTGAAATTAATGTCTTGATTTTGGCATGCTTGCCAAATTCCTATCCCAAAGAGAAAACAGCTGTTTAATATTATGTTTATAACAGGTATTGCATTTCCAAGTCTATAAGTAGAACAATAAGGCGTTTGAAGCTCAATAACCAATGTGCAGATGCATTCAGGATTATGAAGAAAATTGCAATGTGCAGGAATAGGGGGATGAGTTTCCATCCCACTGGTATCATATGTCATGTCCTTTTAGTGTTTCTACAAAATCCTTGGCTTCCAGGTCCCACCCACTGCAGGACTAAGCAGAAAAAACCCTTTGTTGTGGACCCATCACATGGACATGTAGGGATTTAAACATTTTGAGACATCTAATAGTTGTTATCCGAGCAGAACTTTAAAGTGTAATGAGATGCTCATATGTCAGCATCAGCAGCAGTAACATGGACTGCTTCTGGAAGTTATACCTCATATTTTTGACTCCATTTTTATCTGTTCTTTTACCATGCATAAACAATAAGACATATCTATGGCATGTTACTGTACACATACTGTATAACAAGTTCCAAGGCATGGTTGCTAACGTTGTTACTTATAGATGTTTAGTCGAGATTATACTCCTACTGGATGGGTGGATGGATTGATGATTGGATGGAGGGAGGGAGGGAGGGATGGATTAATGGATGCCCAAGTGGAATTTTCAAGACTGAGGAGGCACATGAAGGTACCATACTGAGAGTTATTCAGCTCATGCAAGGGTCTTGATGGAAACCCTGCTTCTTAAACCTTTAAAATGCCTGCAGATCACAATCAGCATTTCACAAAGTCAGATTCTGTTATCTGTAACTACAATTATTCACAAACATTTCAAAAGCTGTACTGTACAGTTTACTCAGAGGGATACATATAGTACTCTGTAATAAATGTAATATTAAGACATGGAAACCCATATTTGCATAAATGAAGTCTGTGATATATATATATATATATATATATATATATATATATATATATATATATATATATAATCTTTTGGGTTTGAGCATGTCACATTGCTTACAGTTCCTCAGTGTGGCATGACAATATCTAATGTGGGATAACTAATAGAAATAAACTCCATGGGACATAGTGGGCCATGGAAGACACTTAAAGTAATCAAAAAAAATTACCTTTTGAAGAATGAGTTTCATTTGCTGCCCACAACAGATCATTAACGTAAACATAAATTGAATAAGATGCTCTTACCATCAATAACAGGTGTACTTACCAATAATGAGATATTATTTTTATGTCCACTTAGTGCCAGTCCCTCGTAACGTTGAATCGATCACAATGTGTTTTAATGGAAATACACCTGAAATCCAAAACTGTAAGTGAATATGGTTTATACTCTGATACACTCCAGTCAAAATAAGAAAACAAATAAAAAGAAAAAAGTAATCTGCCAAAAAGGTGTGCACAAGTAGTTAAAATGCTGAATTTTGTATTTAGTCCTCTTTGTTGAAACAAATTGCCATTAAACAATATCTGGAATGTTACATTATTGCTACAAACAAATGTATCTGCCATTGTGGATACTGTATATTTGTGAGTTGCTCAGTGTTAAAATTATTTTATATTGAGGGGATTTACTATATGGACCCACAAGCACTACTTGTTTTATTGATGCCAATAAAAATCCACTGGAAAAATTTAATTTACACTCCCTTTAAAAGGCGATGTTATTTATGGTAGAAATAAACTTACTTTTGATGCTAAGCAGGGAGTCTGAAAATATTAGGTACACATTCATCTCTTTAACTGACAACTTGCTACTACACAGGACATGGCTATTTATTTTATTTATCTGAAATTTGTTGACCGGTAGGACCCAACAGTATTAGATGCCCATTTCAAGGGTGACCTGGAGTCATAAACAAAAGCAACATTACGGAATAAATATGCAATTCATCAGAAGATAGCAAAGCTCAGGCATATTTAGAAAATATTTTTAGAAATATAATTTAACTCTCACTTATGAGGAAAGTCCTTTTCTTCCCAGTTTTTTTTTTCTTAAAGCAACAGTTTCTGCTACAGAAGACATCTTTTATTCTATTTTAGATAACCCTTTTCCTCCTGTCTTGTAAGATGCAGTGGTCCCCCAGTTTTGAAACTGCTATAGCATTTTTAGATCTGAAATAATTAATGATGAGCATTATTTAATATGAAATACCAGAACCACAGTGAAAAGAGCATTGCATAAAAGTTACACAAAAGCACACAATTACACACTCCCCAATGAAAAACATAATGAGCAATGTATACAAATCACTAATTATAGCATGCTTATGAGTCTTACAAAGGATTACACATGCATGTAGATTTCTGTTTTTAGCCTTTGTTGAGTGCTTGCTAGACCTTTTGGCACCTTAAAGTCTAGCCTAAAGCATAGCCATGCTAAATTCCAGTAAGGTAATTTTCAAATATATCTCATGATGCCTTGCAGTGGGGATCTATTTGCAATTGTATGTATCAATACATATGACTGCCACAGGGTCTTCACCAAAATTTACAATTTGAACACCCAGGGCCCAATTCCAGAACAGTTATGCACGTCGCAAAGTGACTTGTGCCAAACAAAATGCCCTGCATTATGCCAATTGGTATTCCAGAATGCAGCCTGTGACATGTCACAGGCTGCCTGCACCAAAGGTGGGCTACACCACCAGTTATGCCAGAAGCCCCTTGCCACATGGTGCAAGGGGGTTTATGGCAGCAGTTACACTCGATTCCAGGAGGGTAGCTGGCAGAATAGCAAATTTGCTATTCCAAAATAAATCCTGGAAGACATCGGTCCAAGTACAGGTAGACCAGCTATTAGCTGGTCTGACTGTACCCTATATCCACCGGGGATGCACCTCAGTGTCTGGTGTCCCAACAGCCACCCCCCACAGTTCTAAATAGGCCTCTACCCATCTCTCATTGGAAGGGTAGCCCTATGTGGGCTGCTGGCACCCCCACACCCCCATCCCTGAGTATTTCCCTGCAGGACAGTTCACTTCCCCATTCACCAACATGCCGCTATTTGCATGCGTGCCATGCCATTCAATCCATGGTAGTCCGGTGGCCCCCAGCCCCCACCAGCCCTGTGGGGCATTGCCATGGTGTCAGGAGTGGGGCTTGAGGGGAGGGAGCCTTACTGTCTGTTTTGCACCCTGTCAGCGCATTAATGCAGCTTGTGGCACCCTGTGTAGGTGCACCCTTCCTTTGGCACACCGCTGGAGGTGCTGCAAGTCTCAGGACGTAGTCGCCGTGGACCCTACCTGTTCTGGAATCGGGCACTGGGTCCCAGGCATATCAGCATATATCACAACTCACAAGCATCAGTGAGTTGTGACATTCATCTTGGAATCAGGCCTCCATTGTTTTTTCTTGTAAGATTAACAAGTTTGTAACAGACACTGTCCCCTGACATTATGTGACAATGAGATATCAGAGCTATCTCCTGCCCACAAACTGAGGTCATAACATGGGATTGTAAAATAAAATGTGACAACATAAAATGGATTCTGATATGCATATGATCAGCATGGATCAACATCAATGGTTGCAAAGTCATGCATAATGAAATATAGAAAAGAAATGATAACTGCCGCCTTAAGGAAAAATAGCCCATTGATTGTTTTTTTTGGGGGGAGGTATTAATAACTTTATATTTCTGTGACAAAATACAGTTATCTATAAGACCAGACAACCTGTCATCTAATTAAGACCAGATAAATTACATTAATAACACAACTGTCCTATACTTATAATGCAATATTGGCTGTAGCATTGTTAACACTAGTGAAGTTAATGAGAATATGGCTGGCATAATGGTTTACACCAACATTAGCAAGACTGCAGAAACAGCTTAATCCCTTTCTGCCAGCATTATACTTGATTAAATGAATTGAAGCTAATAGAAAAGGGATTACAATAGGACCTGAGTTGCTCTATAAAAGGATTCCTTCAAATGATCTTCTGAAAGTGCATTTTACTAATATTGGATTTTTTAGGGATTAGGGCTCTAAAATGCCATTAATGGTATATTCTAAAGTGAGTGTGAAGGTAAACTACTGTAGAAAGCTTTATATAAATGTTAGAGATGGGCCATTTAAAGTAGAATAGATGACTGTCTTGTTAATATTTTGAAGTAGTGAACTGAAAGAAAAGGCCTCTAGATATTTTCCTTAATTAGACTGATGGTGTAATGTTTGTTTCTTAAAGACATCTAATGGGTCTGTAGTCTATATAGCTGGGCCAGTGTCTCACTCTTTAGTTTATAGTTCAGTTTAGCTGAACAATAGACGAGCCGATAAAGATATTAATCCAGCATCATTCTCCCAAATGTCATTCCCCGGGTCACACACTTCACCTTGTTCAGACCTAAGTAAGATCTAAGGTGTAAGTCAACTGGTGTCTGTAATTATGGTATAGAAGCACAGACTGTGATGACAGAAAAATTGCCAGTGGTCGAACCAATCTTCCTAGCCTTACCTATGGTTAGATGGGATGGCCTAAGTGGTCACATTCCATCACTCCCCCCCTTCTCTCTCACCCTCTTCTGGGAGGCAGTATGGTCCAGTGGTTTAAGGCTCTGAGCTGGAAACCTGGAGACCTGGGTTTGAATCCCACAGCCCCCCACTTGCATACTGTGTCATCCTGAGCAAGTCACTTAACTTCCTTGAGCTTCCAGGATGCACCTGGGAGCAAGCTTCAGCTTCTTTCTTCTCACCTGGTTAAACAATTTCCCTTCCCTTCTGCCATGCTTATACAGCCAATGTATTTGTCCCACTGATGATTGAATTCTTCTACTCATCTAGCACAAAAAAGTCCCATAACAACTTTGCTCCACCCATCCACCACTTTCTCAGTGTAAAAGTATGTCCTGATGTCCTTCCTGGTACCCTCTCCTCCACCAGTGTCATTGAGTTCCCTCCTGTACCCGTGTTACCGGTCAGTGTGCAAATGTTTCAGACTAACTTATTTATTCTATAGGGGTACAGTACTTGTATATCTCTAAATCAAGTCATGGAGGGTGAGGCAGAAGCCTTTAAAAAATACCAACATTGTTATATTACTTGGAATGCACATTATTTCTTTAAACCTAATAACTGATCTTAGTGATGTTAACTATCAGTTTTGTTAGCTCAACAATGGCCTCATTAAGCTGATTGAAAGCAGTGTTGTCACATTGTTAGTGAACAGAGGTAAGAAACAGGAAATTCCATGTACAAATTCTACCAGTCACTAGATTAATTTTGATCATAGGCCTACCACTTGTCCTTTTAGTACTTCAGCCCCGATGTAAACTGAGTAGAATCCTGCCCCCCCATAAAAGCCTAAGGTTACAGCTCAGCTATTGAAGTTACATTGGATAAACACAATCCTAAATAATCCTTCAATCTACTGTAGTAATACTTTCATCAAAACTGCCATCACAGAGGCAGCAAGTCTTTGTGTGAAGCAAATAAACAAATCAAAATGAAAGAAAAAGCCACTATGGTTCTCAAAAGAGGTGGCTGTGAAAGTCAAGAAGAAAAAGATAGCATTCCGGATGTATAAGGAAGCACAGAAGGAGCAGGACAGACAGCTGTACCAGGTACGGCAGAAGGAAGCAGGGAAGGAAGTCAGAATAGCAAAGGCCCAAACTGAGGAAAAGATAGCCAACTCAGTTAAGAAGGGGGATAAAACCTTTTATAGGTATGTCAGCGAGTGTTGAAAGACAAAGGGAGGGATAGTGAGGCTGAATAGAATGAATGGTGGGTGAGCAGAGGGGGACACTGAAAAAGCTGGGATACTGAATGAATATTTCTGCTCAGTATTCACAAAAGAGGAGGGGGAAGTGCCTAATCCAATTAACAGAAGCACTCTTGATAGGGGGGTCAATCCCAGTCCTTTCACAGAAGAAAGGGTTCTGCAAGAACTCCTAAAACTACAACTTGAAAAACATATTGCAGGTATAAGGGGTAGAAGAGAGTCTTTTGTAAAGTTATGGGGCTCCTGGGAGCATTTTCTTTCTACCTGGAGGCCGCTAAATTAAAAAATCTCTCGGTTTATTATGCTAGTACCTTTGAATTGTTAATTTACTATTTCTGACCTCTTATATATAATGGTAGAAGGTAAGGGGGGGATGGGAGGGGTTATAGTTTCTAGGCTATTTGCTATTGTCTTTAGTTACGTCCGGGGAAAGTGAGTGATTCCAATTATTTGTTGGAAAGATAACTACAAGATGTCAATGCTTTCCCTGTAAGTTTTATATAACTAAGTTTTGATAACTGTGTCTTGTTTTTTGAGAAAACAATAAACTTTAAATGATAAAAAAAAAAAAAGAACTCCTAAAACTGAAGGTGGACAAAGCAATGGGGCCAGATGGAATTCACCCTAGAATTTTAAAAGAATTAAGGGGGAACTAGTGAAACCACTGGCTACTCTTTTTAATAAATCATGGGAGAATGGTGAGGTACCGAGGACTGGAGGAAGGTGGATGTGATTCCCTTACAAAAATGGGAGCAAGACAGAGGCAGGAAACTACAGACCTGTCAGTTTGACCTCTGTGGTAGGAAAGTGATGGAGTCACTTCTGAAGGAAAGAATTGTTGAGTACCTAGAGGCCAGTGGGGCACAGGACCCCAGGCAGCATGGGTTCACAGCGGTAAGGTCATGTCAGATGAATCTAATAGATTTCTTTGACTGGGTGACCAAAGTAGTAGACCAGGGAGGGGCTGTGGACATGGCCTACCTAGCCTTTAGCAAGGCATTTGACACAGTCCCTCACAAAAGATTAATAGTCAAATTAACCCGCCTGGGAGTGGTCCTAGGGTGGTAGCCTGGGTAAAACATTGGCTGGACAACAGCGCACAGAAGGTAATTGTAAATGGAGTCCACTCTGAAGAAAGAGAGGTTACTAGTGGGGTACCGCAGGGTTCAGTAATGGGTCCAGTCCCTTTTAATGTCTTCATAAGTGACATTGCAGAGGGACTGGAAGGAAAAGTATGCCTTTTTGCAGATGACACAAAGATCTGCAACAGGGTTGATACACAAGGAGGCGTGGAAAGGATGAGAAGGGACTTGGCATGGTTGGAGGAATGGTCAGGACGATGGCAGCTAGGATTCAATGCAAAGAAGTGCAAAATAATGCACCTGGGAAACAAGAACCCAGGGGAAGAATACACAATAGGGGAGAGGTAGTAACAAAGAGCAAAAAGGAAAGGGACCTGGGGGTAATCATATCAGATGACCTTAAGGTTAGCAAGCAAATGTAGAAGGCAGTAGGGAGAGCTGGGGTATGACCCCATCTGGAGTACTGCATCCAGTTCTGAGACCCCATCTCTGCAAGGACATAGACAGGATAGAGGCAGTCCAGAGGAGGGCAACTAAAATGGTGCAGGGTCTGCAAGAGAAGCCGTATGAGGAGAGACTAAAGGAGCTTAATATGTATACCCTTGAGGAAAGAAGGGAGAGGGGGGACATGATAGAAACTTTTAAGTACCTCAGTGGAATCAACAAAGTCCAAGAGGGTAGCATCTTCCAGAAAAAGAGACGTGCAAGAACAAGGGGACACAATTTAAAGATAGAGGGGGAGCGGTTCAGGGGCAATGTGAGGAAGTATTATTTCACAGAGAGTGTAGTGGATGCATGGAGCAGCCTTCCTGAGGAGGTTGTGGGGTCTAAAACTGTGGGAGAATTCAAGAATGCATGGGACAGACATAAGGCAATTCTTTTTGGGGTAGGAAAAAATAGGCTGTTGGTTAACTAGGATCTGCGGCCTATACTGTAGGTAGAGAAATGGGCAGACTAGATGGGTCAAGAGGTCCTTATCTGCCATCAAAGGCTATGTTTCTGTGTTTCAAATTATGGGGCAGCATATCTGTAATTCACACAAATTCAGGCACTAGTGTCTGCTGGCACATGCAAATATGCAGGCAAACCTAAGAACAGTATTGTAAGAGGTGTGATAGGGTTCTAAGCACCATCTGTTGTCAAATATTCCACCTTTGAAAGCAGCATAAAGCTGAAACCTATACATCAAGGCAAACCATAGCTGTGACCATACCTGCAAAGCACCTTACTGGTATCTTCACGATGAGCAAGGTGGGCAGTGTGTGAGGCACAACCCCATTACCATCCAGAATCACTGAAACATTGTGATAAGTCTTCACATACTTTTCCCAAATTCAAATGAAGATACATTAAAATAAATATGTTTAAATGGTGTATTTCATCAGCATGTGGTTAGCTAGAGATACATAGAATTGTTTATAAGTAAGTATAGTCACTGTGATGATTAGAGCTGTGGGGCATCTAAACTAAATGTTTTTATAGTGTGTTATAGTTTGAGAATTTAGAAGTAGGGTAGGGAATTTACCTGTGTAAGAGAAGATTTGGGCAAGAGAATAATGGGGCAGCAAGGTGCAGCAGCTAGAACACAAGGTCAGGAACCAAGTGACCCATGTACAAATCTAAATGGGGATTAACTTTAAAAAAATCCAAATGGGGAAATGTACACAATGTGTAACCTTGAACATGTTACTTAAATAAACCTCTCAGTGCTCGAGTGTACCCAGCTGTAAAGGTGGCTAAAAGCTTAATTCAGTTTAGTTAATTTGTTTTTGTTGACCGAGAAAGGATGAGTAGACTATTCTGCCTATTTTCAGCCTTGTCCTGGGGGTAGGGGTGGAGATATAGATATATACCAACTGACATTGAACCAGATTAAGCTGTTTATGGTATTTTTAGTGAATGAAGGAAATTTGCCCAGGAAGCAGGATCTCACTGAAAATTAGATATTGCATCTCAGCTTTGCTATCCCAGGTAAATAAATTGTTAAAAAGTCAATACACTCTTTGAAAAAGAATGCCTGAATCACTTCTTAATAAATCAAGGAAACAGATCAAAGGAGCATTTTTACTGCATTTTAACCCCAATTACTTAATTATTTTTAGAAATAGACAGTTTTTATGTGGGCTTCAGTGAGCTACGTGGAAAAGTAATGCAGAATCAAGAACTCGACCTTTTGCTCAACATCAGCGGGAGACACCTCTCAAAGAAGGAAAGCAACACAAGTGAAACTTGGAGAATGCTGATTTATGAAGCTGTATGGAAAACAGCAGTGGGAAACAGGTTAAACCACTCCATGCCAGAGTCTACCATTCTTCACTGATGCTGTAATACTGTGAGATTTCCAACTGGCTGCCAGAGGAAGACTTAGCAATGTTGAAACAACACATTATGTCATTGTTGGTGCTGAATGGTGGACTACAGAATGGTATGAATTGGCTTAAAAAAATTCCCATTTGCTGTTTGACTTGTGCCTAAATAAATGAACTTTCTTAGAGTTACTCAAGTGCTACTTTACTTCTTTGGGAGGGACTGCTCATTAATTTGTTTGCTGCTTCTTGGAGTGAAATGGGGTGTGGAGTTCTTGATTGAGTTACAGGTAATTATTTTATTAAAGATTAAATTTAGTTGCTGTATTGGTCCTTATAAGAACAGACCCAGAAGCAATTGTTTGATACCTTTTCTTGGACCAACATAGATGTTACTTAGATGTTATTCTTTTTGTAACATCTACGTTGGTCCAGTAAAAAGTATCAAACCATTTGCTTCTGGACCTTTATTAAAGATGAGAATCTGTGCCTCCTGACTGTCAACCCTTCTTTAAACAGAACCATTGAAGCTGACCAGATAGTAAAGAAGACAAATCAATATCTTCCTCTGTGCAGTGACCATGGAAGATTACTCCATCATGTAAAAATGGTAGGACTTATTGTTATCATGGTGACATCATTATGAATAGGACTGCCACATGACCTGTATTGTAGGAAACTATCCCTTTCAATGACACACACTGAATCATTTATTGGTGATGTGCGATTCTTTGCAAGTTACATATTTTTGCATTGGTAAAATATACTAATCAAATTGTTGACGTGTAACCAGTCATACACAACCAGTTAGATGTAGGCTGTGGACCAGTATGACATTGCCAGATTTTACTGGCGCTTAATTCACCCTAAGAGATAGCCATTTTATGAATAAGGGAGCTCATGATGGCCTAATTACAGTATCTCCATTAGACTTTTCCACTGCTTGTCTTTGAAAAACATGGTGCTATGAATCTCAATAAAAGGCATCACACTGCTTTATTTCAAAAAACACACACCATAAACATATGTAATTAATGGTGCTCTGTATCAATAATTCACAGACAATGCTTGTCATGGATTTTGACCATCTGTTTCATCATCATCGTCGTCATTATAAAGCAGTATTGTTGGTTTGAGGAAATATATAAATATTTAATTACAGCATTTTATTATATTTATTAAAAAGAAAGAGAATCGGGATATCAACCAGAAATGTACAAGCCTCCACAGTATGGCCCTGGGTGAGCTACAGGAAGATTGTTTCTACTACATCAGGTAGTAGTCTGCTCTCACATGCTAGATCTCAGTAACCACTGCTCAGTACTCTAATGAACATTTTGTAGAGTACAGAATTCAAGGAGGGATGACCATTTATTTATTTATTTAGCTTTTGTTGACCGGGTAAGTGCACTAGACAAATCCTGCCTATTTTCAGGCACGACTCGGAGGGAGGGGGATACAGATGAATGGCAACTGACCTTGAACCAGATTAAGCTGTTGGTGGTATTTTTAGTGAATGAGGGAAATTTGGCCAGGGCACCAGGGAAATTTCCCTACTCTTTTTGATAAGTGCCTTGGGATCTTTAACATCCACCTGAACTACCACCAATCCAGGCAGATGGGACCTCGGTTTAACGTCTCATCCGAAAGACGGCACCTCAGAAATGCAGCACCCCTCTCATGCTGCATTACAGTGTCAGTACTGGGATATTAACCCAAGTGCCAGATGTGGGAACTGAACCCACAGCCCTCTGATCTCCCGGCCTCAGAGGCGAGTGTGCTACCTGCTGAGCTACTGACACTGCTAATCCCCACTGTAACAGTTCACAGCCCTGGCATGTGATGGAGTGGGTCTTTAGGTTAAGAAGACTTTTAGCTGTCTTCAGTGAAGCTGTTGAGCTAGTGAGGCATGAAGATTTAATCTGAATATTGTTTCGGTCTCCTCTCAGGTGCTGACACTGGGCCCTTGGAAGGTGTAAGCTGAGGGGCCATGGGACACAAATTAATTTTGATCTGTAGCTGTTTACCTGTAGCTTATGAAGATATGTTCCTGATAATGGTGTGAACTAAAATTATGTGAGTTTATTTCAGGCTAAATAAAAGAAAATATTATTTTAGAGCATCTGATAGCACTTCTATCATGGTGTCTCATGAGCCTATGTGTAAAAGGCATTCAAAATTACTATATTGAATGAACCAGATTTGAAAGGGAGTGAGGACTAGGAGGAATCACAGCATCTCTTCATGCCCATTTCTATACAGTAGTAGTAGTAATAATATACCAAGATGTCTAAATGTAATACTCATATATGCTGTAGAAGTAATCCATGGCACTAGTTGTTTGTTTTAAATTAAGTTAAATAAGCAATAATACCTGACAGGGTGGGCAGTATTGGGATATACTAAACTGCTAAGGGGCATAATGTGGCCTGACACCATAGGTGGAGGGACTTAAGAGTCCCCGTAAGATCTGGTATATACCAATACTGCCCACCCTGGAGGATATTATTATTCTTAGAAAATGGGCTACATGTGACATTTTTGTGCAATAAAAAATGCCAAGAAAATACAAAATGAATTGTACAAATGATTAAGGTTTTTCTTTTGGTAAAATAGTCCCTCCACTGGTATATTTGCCAGTAGAGGGCACTGCAGTCTTTGACAGTTGCTTGCTGCAGGGAGGTTCCACCCCCCCCCCAAACACACACACACACAGGCACAAACCATTAATCAAAGTTGCTTCTTGTGAGGAAGTTTGCTGCCCCCTTCCCGGCAAAAACACACACCGGCTGTGCTCTTCTTTTGTGTGTGCGTGTGTGTATGTATGTTTTTACTGACATCGGTCCACCTCCCCACCCCTGGTCTGTTTCTTGTGATGCCTCAAAGGGATTGTACCGGGATCAGAGAGGGCACTGCATGTAGTGAGACAACGGAGCACAGAAGTAAGAGGTACCATTTCCTTTCTTTTTTTTTAAATGGCAAAGCTGCCTTTTTTTTCCCCATTTCTTTTTCTTTGTTAACAGAGAAAACAGTGAGGGCAAAGGTGGGAAAAGAGCAAGACTAACACTATCAGGAGCACCCACGAGTATGCTGGGGATTTAGTTAAACAAAGAAATAAAGATTTCTTTCTTTGGAGTGTGCTTTCTACTGGTTAAAGGGCTCTTCATGTCTGTGGTTAGACTGGCAGTTAGGGTCATATCACAGTGGTATGTGAAAGGGGTGAGGCAGTGTTGGAATTACACTTTATGAGCTTTGGGAGCTGGGGGGTCTATAAGGTCCTATCTTCAAATTGAGCCCCTCTTCCCATTATAAGTCAATGGCAGTGATGTGTGAGCCACTAGGGCTCACTTCAGAGCTACCAGGCCGAGCCCTGGCAAGCCTCCCCCTGTAATTCCAACACTGGTGGGGGGGTTGTACACTCAGTAAGCGATGAGAAAACATGGCTGCTATGAGGACTGGAGACTCATGCAAAATGTCTGCTATTGTGCTTTGAAGTGGAACATGGGTAGAGGGATATCTTAGGGTGATGATTACTACCAGCTTTTGCTTGTTTTTCAGCAGGTATTGTTAAACAATACATGCCTGCCTGGAAGGGGTTCTCAGCCAATCAGGTTTCATGATTTCCCAAGCCCATTTTCTAAATAGAAATAAATGTTTCCAACTTTCACTTACCCAACACATGCTCTCAATTCTTACTTATTTTACAGTTTTTCATCAGGAAAGGCACACTAAGCCAAGACTTGTTTATATGTGTGTCCTGGGAGGACATGGAAGTTACGTGACATGCTTATGATCACGCAGCATGCAAGTGTTAACTGTGGGATTCAAAACCCTGTTTTCTAGATTTGCACGTCAGTGCTCTTAAACACTATGCTATACTGCCTCCCACTGTGGATTAAGGCAATGAGGAATTTTAATGCATTTTGTGAGTTTCTTTGGGTTTTCCCCTTTTTTGACAAACTGAAAATGTTTTCTACAGATTTTAACAAGACAAACATTTACACTTCAACCAAGAGATTTCAATATGCACCAGTTGTTAATTATGTGCATCTGTAGTTCTGCACTCCATGTCAGCAGGATTCTGGGTTCTGTGTTACTTCTCCTTTATGTCTTTTCCATGTCTCTGGAAATCCTCATGCACTAAAGTAGGACTGGTTTAATTATAAAGTACTCAATGAAAACTAGCATAACTGCAGATATTCAGATTAAAAAAATACATCCCAGCCTTCTGTTTGCTGGATTAGATATGACAAGGCTGTGAAGCTTCTAGGTTTTCAGCAGCTTAGTGTCATTATGCAATTTTACATGAATTACAAGTTGCAGCACTAAATGTCGTGTGTGGGTTAATGAAGCTCACAAAAGCAGAACTTGCATTACTCGTGAGACGTGAAATATTCTGATTATAACTTGAATACTTAAGAATGTGATTCTGGACTCTAAACCTTTCAGGTTTTTTGAAGTTTACCCGTCTTTTGGCTCCTCAGACCTGCATGTGCTAGGCTCTGCCTCCAATCCAGTCCCCAAAAACGCAGCATTAGGCTGTCTATTCCAGTACCAAGGCATTTATTTGCTTCAAGCATTAGAGTTCATTTTGTCTAACCGAGCTTTAGTTAACAGAAAGGAATTCCTTGGTTGATACTTCAGTATCTGAGAGTTCCATCTCTTTTGCTAAGCAATACACCTCTAAGAGGTTTCAGTTTGTTATTCCTATATTCTTTATATCCCTGCATCACTAAGATGTTTCTAAGATCCCCTAAAATGCTCATGACATTTTGCTTAAGTTCTTTGTTATTTTGATTAGCTTTATAGAAAATTGTTTATGAGCAAACTTCTGTACATTTATTTTAGAAAATTGCCTGCTGCTTAAATATGTATGTATGTATGTATGTATTTATTTATTTTGTTATTTATTTATGTATGTACTTCCTTGGTCATGTGATGGTACAGCAGCAGATGTAAAAGTATAATCATTTTCAGGTACAAAAAATGTAAGAGATTGTAACACAGCTATGGTTAACCCTGGCTACAAAAGGAATCCCAATCATAGTTTTGGATTTTGGATGACTGAACTTGAAACAAACTATAAACAGAGAGAAGAAGCTTTTGTAGAGGCATTTATGTTTATGGGGACAATGATGATGCCAAGACATTTTATTTGATGGTCTTGATTTCAGATCTAGTTATACGACACTGAATTCAAGATACTGTAAATGAAAATATAAGCAAAAGGGGGTAGTGCTGTTTTTTTTTCCTTTACCGCATAATGCACCCTCATGTTCTATTTCTCTATTGCAATATCCTAAATTTATGAATTTCAGATCTTATTGATCAATTTACTCAAAGTTTCAAACACAGTATCAGTTGCCACGTGTCTTGATCAGAAAACTAAAAGTTTCTTGTTACATTACTTTTTCAAAAAGTCAACAAGTCATTATCATAATAATTAAGTTGGTTTGACCATTGATGTTTTGATATTCCTTATTTTCGTGATATAAATACTGTAAATACATATTGGAAAATGCAATATATTTTTATAAGTTGTCTCAGACAAGTGTACGTTACTGACTCTACGTCCACTGTGTAAGTATTTCATTGTTCTAATTAGGGCTAGAGATCACAAGACAACGTTGTTTCAAACTATGGAAAACCTTTTTGCTTATTTTTTGAAATTTTGTATTTATTGAATCATGTTTTAAGGTTGCAATAATAAAGTGTTATTAAAATGAATACATTTAAGCAGAGTCTGTCATTGCTTTCCGTTGTTTATATTTTAGCTTGTCTCAGTGAGAAGTGCTGATTGGCATATGTGGCAGTTATGAAACAATTAGCATTTCAAGCACTGGGAATGTGAGGAATAACGTGTTAATGATTTATTAATTACTGAGCAAGCTGTGAAAGAACCCTGGGGCATTTTTTAAAGAATTGGTAATGAACATGTAAGCGCACTAAAGTGGCAACTATTTTATAACTAACAATATGAAAAAAACAAACTTCTAGCTTCTTGTCATAGTCTTCCTTTAATGTTTTGCAGCTGAAGTCTTGAAACTCTCCTAAAGCCTTATGATTGACAATGCTGTTCACAGAGATAACAACATCAGCAGCAACACCACTTACTGAAGGGTCTGGAAAATACTTTTTTCCATGAAGAAGCATTCAGTTCAAGTGTACTTTTCTACTAGTAGTAAACAGAGAAGACAAAACCTTTGTGATTAATTTTTAATCTGTAAACATTATGATACAAAGAATCTAGAATGTGTGTAGATACTGCCTGTTTTTGCAACTGCAGAGCTGCAATATGCATTCAAAGGAATGAAGGGGAAATAAATGGAAGCAATGAAGCACCACAGGAAATGCTTACAGAGGCAGCAGAAGTTCCAAACCTTACACAGATAAGACTTGCTACTAAGAAGTTGACAAGGCAACTTGCTGCTTCCATGGTAGTCCAAAATTTAGATGGTTAGGGCTCTTGAAAGCAGATGCACTTTGTGCCAAAACAAAATGGTGTCCAGGATTTGTGATTTCAGATGTGTAGATCATGGAGCCAGTGATACTTTAACTCATGAGATCATGAAGCAATTGCTAAGAAACAGATACTGGCAAATTATTTTTTTTTATTTATTTCAATCTAGGATTACAATACCTTTGAGCTGAAGCTGTTTTACAAAGGTTCCACATCAGCGTGTGCAACAGTCATCATTTTTAGTTACAAACATATAGTCATTGACTTACAGACATGCAATAACCAGTACAAAGACTTGAGCTATGAGCAAGACAAGGGAAGGGGGTGGGTGGTGGGGAAGTGAGGTAGGAGATCATGGGGGAAAGGAGGAGCAGGGGTAAGGGGGAGTATGGGAAGTGGTTGGGGTGGGGGCAGGAGTGGAGATACGGGGGGAGGTGGGTGAGGGCGGGAGACAGTGCAGCCAGTGGGCCTTGTCGAAAATACATGAACTGTGCATCAAATACATATAATTCAATAGTGGGGGTGGAGATTTGCCCCCCATTACTCCTTGTTATTTATCATCATCTGACAGAGTTTCTATGAGATCTCACTCAATGAGTTTCTACAAGCTTGTCCTATCAAGTATTTTTGTTTTTCCAAATCTCGTTTAATCAGGTATACTTATGTGCCAAACCTCATGCTGCAAAAAAGGCATCTGAGCTGGCTCTTGCATTATCTTTAGAATTAGGACAATGAGTGCACACAGGGCAGTTTAGTTACTGCACTGTGTATTTTTTGTGAGATACACATAAACATTTTGTTTATTTCTTTGAGATGTTACATTTCTTTGAGATGTTACATCATACAGATAGCGTGTTGGCTGCATGAGATATAATTTCTTGTTTACATTTGGTGCCTTGACAGAAGTATAAAAGTGCAACATTTGATACATATTACACAACAGCTAAAACAAATCCAGCAACCTGACTGTCTCAGAACTACGTGAGTATCACAACATATACCCATGAGGAAAAAAGTCCCCAAGAGAAGGATTTTGCACATACATCAAATCAGCTTACCCATACTTTAGTAACAAATAATAGGGCTACCATAAGATTGCTCTGTTACTCTCTACACTGCCAGTCATTACAGCATAACCATCTCATTGACAAAACTAACAACTTCCACTGGAGCCCATCCCTGGTAAACACATCACAGCCTACCCTACCTAACCACTCTTACTGAGACTTTATCAAAACAGCTCTCTGGTGAGATTATTTAGCCATGCATGTTTGCCTACTCATACCATAACTTACACTACTGTAGTTTCTCTAACTACAGTCAGTCACCAGACCATTACTCACTATCTCAGGTTACAACTGTGACTGTAAAATCCCAAAACACAACCTTTGAACATGCATCCTTGGACCCACACTTCTCTAAAGCACCTTTCCTCACAGCATTATGTAACCATGCTTTATTTTTCCTCACTTGTCTCACCTCAGAACCATACAGTATCAGACATCTCTCCTTGAACCCATACTTCTCTACAACACCTCTTCTTGGTCCCACACTTCTACACAGCACTGCCTACTAGCTATAAACAAATTATTTGAAAGAAACTTTATTTCTTCAAAATGTCACAAAATAATTTATAAACATAACTCTTAAGTTTTTTACATTGTATTATCATAATAATACTTTCCAGGGTATGGCATATCATGGGATATTGTCACTTCTCAGATGCATGAGTCACTTGGCCTGTGGCATCATGACTTACAGTGCACCTGAGGCATGGCAAAATCTCCTGGTATACCACACCCTGTTCTGTATCGGTCTGTATCTAAAGTAGGTAACAAGGGTACTATAATGCTAAGTACAGTATACATGACTGCAAAAATACATAGAGAATAACTAATGCCTGAGTTTGCAGAACAAGCTGGTTCTCACACTGACTATGTACAGTGATATCATAAAGCATGAAACTGAAACTTAAGTGCTGTATGACAGCACTGTACCTACGAGGTGTGAGAACAAAGCTTGCTCTTCACACTCATTTTTTTTAATAATACAACTTGAGCATCTCTCTCTCTCTCCTGCACTCTCCTTTAAGCAGAGCAGCATTTCAAGTTCCTGGTTCTCCACTGATATTTCATCTAGATGAGATATCAGTTTATCTGTTTTTGCTTTCACTTGCAGGTGCTGCTGATTAGTGTTCAAAGTTTTTTTTATTTTATTTATTTAAAATTTTGATAACCAGGAAAGGCACACTGAGCTGAGGCTTATGAACATGTGAACATATGAAATTTGCCAGCAGATAAAGTCCTAGTGGTCTATCAAGTCTGCTCAAATGTGCAGCTAGCACCCCTTATTCTACAGCTGTCCCTCCTTCCCACCCTTCTTCTCTCTTGACCCTCCCCCTTGCCCTGACCCAGACCCTTTTGAAGCAGTCCACTGTTCTTCTTGATACCACTTCCGCCAATAACACATTCCACCCAGCTACCACCCTCTCTGTAAAAAAGTGTCTCCTCATCTCCCTCCTGAACCTTACTCCCTCCAGTCTCATATCATGGCCCCAGGTGTCCCATCCCTATCTTACTTTGAACAGCCCCTCTGTACCTGTCTTGTTTATTCCTTTCATGTACTTGAAGGTTGCAATCATATCCCCCCTGTCCCTCCTCTCCTCCAGCCAGTACATGTTCAACTCCCTCAGCCTCCTCTCATATGTTAAGTACTGTAGCTCAGCCCCTTGATCATCTTTGTCACCCTGTGCTGCATCCCCTCCAGTAATTTAGTGTCCCTCTTCAGATATGGGTTCCAGTACTGCACACAGTACTCTAGGTGCAGTCTAACTCATGATCTATAAAGTAGCAGAATCACCTCCCCCCTCCTCGAGGATATACCCCTTGCAATGTAACCCAGCATTTTGTTGACCTTTGCAGCTGCCTTCCTACATTGTGCTAAATTGTTCATTGACCCCATAATGAGCACCCCCAGATCCTTCTCCTCCGCTGTCTCAGCAAGCTGCACTTCCCCCAGCTGGTAACTCCTCTTTGTGTTTTTCACCCCAAAATGCAGCACCTTGCACTTTTTGGCATTGAGCCCCGGTTGCCAGGTATCTGACCAGGTTTTCAGCCTTACCAGATCATCCTGCAATCCCTGCCATCCCACTAGGTCATCCACCACCACTCCCATCTTGGTGTCATCAGCAAACAGACTGGTTTTGCTTTTGATGCCCAATGATATGTCTGCAATGAATATCCATACAGCACTGGTCCCAGCACCAAGCTCCATGGAATACCACCTGTCACTACCCTTTGGGATGAGAGCTCCCCAACCCCTACCACCCACTGTTGCCTTCCCTGAAGCCAGTTCCATACCCATCTCATCAGCTTTGCACCTGTTCCTGTGCCTTCTAACTTACTTCCCAGTCTCCCATGTGGCACCAAGTTGAATGCCTTAGTGAAGTTCAGCTACAGGACATCCACTGCATGGCCCCTGTCCAATTGCCTAGTTACCCAGTTATAGAATGCCACCAGATTGGTTTGTTAGGATCTGCCACTTACAAAACCATGCTGTCTGCTATCCTGTAGCCCTTTGGGAGAGGCATCACCAGTAGAAAACAGGTAGTTGTTATCCCTCTGTACATACAGCTGGTGAGACCCCATCTAGAGTACTGTATACAGTTCTGGAGACCCCATCTCTGCAAAGACATAGACAGAATGGAGGCAGTCCAGAGGAGGGCAACTAAAATGGTGCAGGGTGTGCACCAGAAGCCATACAAAGAGAGACAAAAGGAGCTTAATATGTATACCCTCGGGGAGAGGCGGGGGGCATGATAAAAACTTTTAAGTACCTCAAGGAATCAACAAAGTCCAAAAGGGTAGCATCTTTCAGGAAAAGAGATTTGCAAGAACAAGGGGACACAATTTGAAGATAGAAGAAGGATGGCTCAGGGGCAACATAAGGAAGCATTTTTTGCATAGAGGGTGGTGGATGCATGGAACGGCCTTCCTGAGGAGGTTGTGGCATCAAAAACAGTGGGGGAATTCAAAAATGCATGGGACAGACATAAGGCTATTCTAGCGGGGGTAGGAGGAAGTAGAATGTTGGTTAACTAGGACCTGTAGCTTTTCCAATAGGCAGGGATATGGGCAGACTGGGGGGGGGCAAGCAGTTCTTATCTACTGTCAAAGTTTATTTTTCTATGTAGAAAGGGAGGAGGTGGTATGGGAGGAGGGAGTCATGACTGGATGAAGGTGTGGCAGTTGCGGTCGGGGTGGGTGAAGTTTCAATTGCTTTTTGTGAGTAGCTAGGGAAGGGGTGAGCGGATGGATTGGGGAAGGTGGATTCAAAGGTTAGAAAGTCTGTAGGAGAAAGCTACCTTTCCTGATTGAAAGCAGGGCTGCGGGGAGAGAAGGGGCAGGAGTCATAGGTTCGGAGGTAATAGCCAGATATTGGGGGGGATAGAAGGTTTGAGAGATAGGAGGAGGGCATTGAACCAGGATTTGTCAACAAAGACAGCACAGTGAGCTGGACGCCGATGCTCTAGAGAGAAGAGTGATAATGCATAGTAGAGGGAGCAATGGTGGGTATGAAATGGGAGGTTGATGGTGAAATGGCAGAAAGCATTGTAAATGAGTCAAGCTTAGCTAGAGATGATTTGGGGGCCGAGCAGTAGACTACGTTGGCATAGTCTACTGATGGGAATATTAGCTTGGTAATGAGCTCTTTGTGGATAGGGAGAGATAGAGAGACAGTCTTGGATCCTATGCAGAGCACCTAGCTTGGGCCGACATTTTGAGTGGATGGAGTCTACATGTAGTGAGAAGTCTAGCTTAGGGTCGAGCCAGACCCCAAGGTACTTGAAGGATTGAACAGTTTTGATGTTTGTGCCATCCAAAGATATGAAAGTTGGAAGGATTGGAGTTTGCCAGTTTTTGGGCAGAGCTGATGGCCATGGCTACAATTTTCTTTCTGTTACACTTTAGTTGATTAGCCTCAAACCACTTGAGAGAGGTTGTGAATGAAGCTTGCAGGCATGATTGGGTCTCCAAGAGGGAGGGACCGGAGGTGTAAATGACAGTGTCATCAGCATACATGTGCAGGGGGGTGGGTGAGCAGGTGGAGGGAAGATTGTTTATGAAAATAGAGAAGAGGGTGGGACCCAGGATGGAGTCCTGGGTGATGCTGGCACAAATGGGAAGGGGGGAGAAAATGGCAGGCCAAGTTGGAGATATTGGTATCTGTCTGACATATACAAACTGAACCATTTTGTAGAGGAAGGAGAGAGTTCAATTGAGGTTAGTTTAAGTAGGAGGAGGCTGTGGGAGACCGAATCAAATGCCTTGGTGAGGTTGATGAATATCGCCATGGTAAGATGGCCCTTATTCAGGGCGGTAAGGATGTGGTTAGTGATGTGAAGAAAGGAGGAGGAGGTGGAGTGGATGCATCTGAAACTATGTTGGAAAGGGCTGAGTGTGTTGGAGTTATCTAGAAAGGAGTTTATACTGGTGGGGCAGTCTAAATTCTGCCACATTACTCCGGTGCTGCATGAACTGCACTGGCTGCAGGTCAGGTGAAGGATTCTCTTTAAGGTGGGGTTATTCACCTTCAAGGCCCTACATGGCTTGGGCCTTTGTTATCTGTCTGACCTCATGTCTCCTGCTATATCTACCCACTCCCTCCGTTCCTCCATGAGGGGAGTCCTAGTGATTCCCAGGACGAGGCTGAAAACAGCCGGTGACAGGGCAGTTAGTGTCACTGGCCCTGTCCTGTGGAATTCACTTCCTCCAGCTATATGGGAAGCCCCTTCAGTGGAGGTCTTTAAGACCCACCTCAAGGCCTACTATTTAGTCAAGCTTTTTCCGATTCTCCAGACTGAGTTGTACAGGATTTTTCCTCTCTCTACCCTTACCCTTTCTGGTTTTAATGATTCTGACACATGAAAGTGATAATTTGTAGATTGCAATTTTTTTTATGCTTTTATGTCATTTTTATGGTAGATTTGTTGTTGTTGTATGGTGCCCAGAGCCTCCGGGATTGGGCGCCTGAAAAATAAAGCTTGCCTTGCATTTTGGAGATTAGGGTTTCCTGAAGTTTGGAGACAGCAAGGAGGAGGGAGATCAGTCTATAATTGTCCGGTTGTGCTGGGTCACCTCCTTTGTGTAGAGGGATAACCTTTTTTCAAGCCCTAGGGACTGCACATTAGGCAATACACAGATTAAAAAGGTGGGCAAGAGGGGGGGAAATTGCTGGGCAAAGATCTTTAAGAGTTTTGGATCGAGTCCATCTGGGCTTTGTTTTGCGAGGTTTAGGGTGCCCAGTGCCTGAAGTACCTCCAAGACTATGATGGGGGGGAGACAAACCCATCTAAATTAGGGGTATGGGTATAGGGAGGGGTGGGATATCAGTGAGGGTCTGATAGGGAGGGTCAGATGGTAGCACACAGCAGGTGAAATACTGATTAATAGAGGATGCCATTGAGGAGGGTCTTGGTCACCTGAGCAGGACAAGGCAGGAGAGGTAGTGGAAGGAGAGCCAAGGAGGGGTTGTAAGGTTTTCCAAAATTCAGCTGGGGAGGTTCTAGTTTCATTTAGCTTAATTTTGAAGAAGCAAGCTCTTGCTGATTGCATAGTTTTCTTGCAAGCATTTCTTAAAGCCTTATAGTTTTTGTAGGTCACACTGGCTTGAGGAGGCTTTGGATATACACCAAGCTTGGTCTCTGCACTTAAAGAGGGTGATTAGATTGTGGTTAACCCATGGGAGGTGTTTATATCAAAGCATCAGTCTATTGGGAGGTGTGTGCAGGTCCCATGTTTTAAGCAGAATTTTGCTCAAAGTTTCCAGGGTGCAGTGAAAACCTCAGACTAGTCAGTGAGGTAAAGGTCAGACAGGAGTGATTGAACATTTATCAATCTGAGTGGGAGGAACCACAGATACTTGGGGGGGTGATTGGGGGTCAAGTTTTCCTGACACAATAAGTCATGCAGTGATCACTAAATGCAAATGTGTCAGATAGGGTACCTCCGGTTGGGTATTTGAATGGGTGGGATGCCAAAATCCAGTCGATGAGGGAGTGATTTTCCTCACAAATTATAGTGAGAAAGAAATAATGTGATCTACTGGGAATTGAACCAGGCCCCACAGAACACCATCCATTTTGCTCTACCACTGAGCTACAAGCTCATCTGGGAGGATCTGGGTTCCCGGACACACTGCCTTCATTTTTCCTTCACACTTCATTTTCACTCTTCATAATAATCTAGCCATAATTTAAAGGGATGGACTGTTTCAATTGATAGCACTTTAGGTAGAAGTAAGTCTCACAAATCTACAACTCTTTCTGTGAAAACAAAAATTTGAATAATTGTTCTAAATCTTTCTCTTAATTTCCTATTAGGTCCTCCAGTTCTCTCATTATTTAATGCATTTAGCACCTTTAGAGCTACAGGCTCTCCCATGCCATAACATACTTCTGTAAATGAAAGAAATATTTATCTTCATTCAGGTTCATCATTTTCCATTTTGTTTCTTGAAACAGCAGGTGGCATCAGAAGGACACACATCTATCAGCAGTGGAATAAAAGTGTCAATACACCACATTGTTATAGTGTATAGAGGAAGCTTGTTAACCATGGATTTTCATCGCAAGCAGAATGTTATTGTACCACAGTGCAAAGGTCATGGAACATGGTTGTACCCTACTGTTGTACAACAGCATTCTAAACAGGTAAAAAAAACTGTCCATGTGACCATCTCTAATAAAAGAAGAGCTGAAAACAACACTGTGGTCCCGTGTGTTTAATGTGATCCATTCTCTGTAAAGTAAAATTAATAAAATGTGAATGGAAAAAAAAACAAAAAAACAACAACACTGTGCTCCCAAGGGGTACCACAAGACAGAACATGATAATGTGGACCTTTGCTAGTCTGCTCTGTTTTACACAAAAGTGTGAAAAATTTAAACCTTTCAATGGACATTAATTTATTTTTTTATGTGTGCTTGGGTGCATGTAGGAACCACTCTACAGGACATGCTCTACAGGAACCGTAGATGTCTTCTGCTACCAGCTAGGCATGAACTTATCCAGAAATTATCCTAGCTATCTTTGACTACAATGATGTAGTCTACAGTGCTACTCCCAAGTCTTCCCTAACCAAATTGGACACCCTTTTTAACTCATTCTGTTGCTTTGCTCTTGACTCCCCCATCACACCCATCACTGTCATCTCTACCACTCCTTGGCCTTTCCCTCACTGGAAAATCGCCATCCCCTCCGTTGCGTTAAATTTGTGTTGAAATTTTGGTTCAGATCTCTCCCCTCATCCCTCAGTTCTATTTTATCCACCCTTCCTCCCCCTGACCATTGTCTTAGATTGTATGATGCTTGCCTACTAGAAGTCCCCTGTCGTACTACTGCCATAGGTCAGACGGCCTTCTCACATCACTTCCCCAAGCTTTGGAATGCCCCCCCCCCAGATTCATCATTCATTCTCCTCTCATTCCATTGCCCTGGCCCTATATAACTTCCTGTCAGTAAATTGTACCTCTGACTAACCCCGCAACCCCTTCCTAGCTATATTCCCCTCCCTACTGTTTGCTTAGGGCTCATTGTCCACTCTCAACTGCAACTTCAGGCCCTGGCACTAGAAACTAACTACATGTTTATGACCGCACTTATGTTGTACACCACTGTCACTACTGATCTTGCTGTAATCACATGTATTATGATGTTACTACTGGTCTTGCTGTAGTCCCATGTATTATGATGTTTCGAATGTATCCACTTAAATTATGTACTGTGTATGATTATTATTTATGTTAAGTGCTCCCTGTACCCTCTCCCCCAGGACGCACTGTGAGACGAGCAACTTGTTATTCAGTGTGCTCTTCCTGGTGAAACATTTCAGTAAATAAATAAATAGAAGAAGGCTTGTCACCTATTAGAACTATCCCCTCTCTTTTAAGTGAAAATGTCAGAAAGATCTGAACCAAAATTTTGACAGCAAAAAACAGGAAGTTGTCATCCCTCTGTACAGACAGTTGGTGAGTCCCCATCTGGAGTACTGCGTCCCGTTCTGGAGACCCCATCTCCTCAAGGACATAGACAGGATAGAGGCAGTCCAGAGGAGGGCAACTAGAATGATGCACGGTCTGCAAGAGAAGCCATATGAGGAGAGATTAAAGGAGCTTAATATGTACACCCTTGAGGAAAGGAGGGAGAGGGGGGACATACTAGAAACGCTTAAGTACCTCAGTGGAGTCAACAAAGTCCAAGAGGGTAGCATCTTTCAGAAAAAGAGACATGCAAGAACAAGGGGACAGAATTTAAAGATGGGGGAGTGGTTCAGAGTCAATGTGAGGAAGTATTTTTTTCGCAGAGAGGGTAGTGGATGCATGGAACAGCCTTCCTGAGGGGGTTGTGGGGTCTAAAACTGTGGGAGAATTCAAGAATACATGGGACAGACATAAGGCAATTCTAGTGCGGGGGTAGGAAGAAATAGACTGTTGGTTGACTAGGATCTGTGGCTTATCCTGTAGGTAAGGAAATGGGCAGACTAGGTGGGCCAAGCGGTTCTTATCTGCCGTCAAAGTCTGTATTTCTGTGTTTCTATGTTATATTTTCCCCCATTAAATATTAATCTAATCTTTTCTTAAATTTGTCTTGCCTTTCTAAGTTCTCTGTATTATGTGGAAGCAAGTTCCACATTCTCATAACTCTTCGTGAGAAGTAATACTTTCTCCAATCCCCCCTTAAGCCTAATAGTGATTCATATAAGTCATTGGATGATGCTTGCAAGTTTCCAATAGTCCTGTAGTATATTGTGTATACTGCAAAATGCTGTACCTTTAGTATTAAAGCAGCAGTGCAACAAAAAATATTTTTCCAAAAAGCTAGTTTCAGCTACAGCTAATGAACATATTAGCATACCTGTCAAACCTGCTTGTTTAGGTACCGCCTATAATGTGCACCATAATTTTTTTTTGTTGTTGTTTTCTCGATCCTAACCCTTGCCAGGTCTACAATGCTATTTCTAAGCCAAATGTGGAGACCATGGGCCCGATTCTGAAAGGAGCCCTTGGGGTGACACAAGTTGCATCATTCCAGGGCTGCAGCAATACCTGTGTGTACCAGGTACTCTGTGCCAGATTCTGCAAAAAAGCAGGGTCCCTGAGCCAAAATCCCTGGGATTGCCGCAAGTGCAGAACAGTGCCCGACCAGTGGCGCAGCTGCTGCACATGCTACAGGGATCTGGCTACCCCCTCACTGGTGCAACACAGGATGGGCGAGCAATGGTGGTGGTGGTGAGGAAGGTAGTGCATGCCAGGAGAGGGTCAAGGAGCTGTTGGGCATGGGGGGCACATGGTGAGTTGTAGTGACAGTGGGGATATACGGGACTGTGTCAGCACCAGGTGGGGTGCATATGCCTATGTATAACATATATGGAGGCATATGCACCCCGCCGGGTACCAAAGCAATTCCATACTTCCCCGCTGACACACCAACCCACCCTATGCCCCTCTGTGCCCCTCCTGTCCACCGATCCCACATATAGCCATCCTAAAGCAGTGTCCCACTCTGATGCAAGGAGCTTATATCACCTCCTGGCAGGCCTAATTGGAGCCCCTCACGATGGCCATGGCAGGTTTTTTGGACTCTAAAATATGGTGATGTTGTAGCCCCACAGTGGCGCAAGCCCCCTTGCCACCTGGTGTACCCAGATGCAGGTTGCAAAGGTGGTGCACCGCCTGTTTGGTGCAATGGCTTCCCTTTCTGGTACAGACCACATACTTGAATAGGGAATGCTGCAAATAAGGATGCAAGGGGCATCTTGTGTCATTGCTGTTCAACGCAAGCACCTTGCATCAGGAGTATCCCTTTTAGAATCGGGCCCCATCTTTTTGGAAGGTGGGGAAAAATAAATTAAAAGATTTATAAAATACTTACATTTTAGAAGAATTAGAAAATTTTTACCACCAAATGAAACTGGAAAATATCTGGAATCTTTTATAGTGGCAAAAGGTAAGGTTAAGTTTTTTGCCCAATTCCGTTGCATTGCTGCTTTAAAACAGTGTATACCAAAAAAGTGCTTTAAGTCTGAATACTGATGCTCTTGTGTGGTTCCAAGGATGAGAAACCTTTGTAAAACAGGAACAACTTCAGTACAATTCACCACAATCCACTATCTCACAAGTAAGTAAACCCAGTAATAAAACAAGCATTTGTCCATGCCGACATGTTTGCTTGCATGCTGTTACAAGTTAGAACACCAGTATTTTGAAGCTATGGGAAGACCTTTCTTATTTCCAGTAACTATTGTCTTGTGGACTTTGGGTTTCGTGAGGGTAAGGGGTATAGACCCAGATTAAGAGCCAGCTATGTATGTGCCCATTGAGTGATATAGCTGAGTCTGGGATTTTTCGGGTGAGCCATGTTTCCACTATGGAAAGCATGTCTGGATTGTATTGGCTGACCCAAACTTGGAGCTGGTCTAACTTAGGAAGGAGGCTGTAGATATTTATGATGGCCAGTTTTAGTGCCCCCTTATCAGTAACCTTGACTTGTGTTATTCCTGCTGGGCCAGTATTGGGGTGAATATTGCTAGAGAGTAGTAAAAACATCAGAGTGCAGTGCAACAGATACTTCTTTAAGGTTTTGAGCTTCAAGGCATGTGTGCACCTGTCTTTTTCCTGCCCTTAGATGACATTAGCATTAAAACTAGGTAGGATGGATTGAATGTCTGTAGTAGTTGGGAACTAGGGATTGGGTAGACAAAGGGGTTAGTAGCCATAAGACTAGCCTGATGGGCGCTAATGTCTGGTGTCAGCCTGCAGGCAAAGTGGTGTGTTCCGTTATGGAGTGTAGTTGAGTGACATTTGTCTGAGTTTGTTTGTTTATTCCTGCACTGACAGGAGTGCTGTGCAGCAGTTGGAGCACAAACAGCTTTGGGGAACTATTCAGACAGTTTGCACACTCCAATCAAATTTTAGTGACTTTCTTAATATGGGGTTGTGTTGGCATAGGGAATAGTGAATATTCACAGTGCAGACACAACCCAGACTGAATCTGGCCCAAAGGTTACCATTGAAGATAGCCAGGCCTAAATGGGATAAGACCAGGGCTCCTGTGGCCCATATTCGGCCCTATCATGCAAAGAGCCCTTTGGAAATGTACAGCATTGTGGGCCATTTTCATGCTGATTATGTTAGCATGTGTGTGCAGTCTCACTCAAACACCCATCCTGTAGCTGTCTTGACTATTGCTGGTGGCCTACTGGTCCCTCCACAGCTGATCACCCAGCCTGTGGGGTAATTTAATCTGGGACCAACTAAGCACAAAATCATAGTGCAGACAGTCTCATTCACCAGTGTCTTTTTATTAAATGGAGTAAGCATAAAAATGGCAAAGCCAACACTATAACTTGTCCAGCGTTTCATAACAGTATTGTTAATTCTTCAGTGAAATTGGCTTAGTTATCTATAAAATATACTGTATATACAGTTCTTAATTAATCATTATCAAACACTTTGGTGAGTGAGACTGCCTGAACTACGATTTTGTATTTACAATAGTTGGACCTGGATTACATACAGATGCTCCCTGGTCACGGTTTTGTTATCTTTCACCAGGATACAGGGTTCAAGGGCAATTTGTCCTCATCTTGATTTATTTAGTAGCTCCTTGGCTTGGAAGTCTATAATATCACTGGGCTACTAGCTCAATCTGTTGCTTGCCTCTGGGCATCTCTATGATTGGGGCCCGCCATGTCTCTTACAGTTTCCTCCTGCCCCACTCCCGTAAATCCACTACTGAATCAAGCCTGCTTTGCTGTTTTACTCTCTCCCTAGGCATTCCTACAACTGGGACCTGGCTTGTCCTTCTTCAGCTTCAGTGACTGCCTATTGTGCTTTCCGTTAAGCAGTAATGACTGAGAAGCTGATGATTTCTAAGGGATTAATGACCGGTTGGGGGGATGGGTGGCCTCGAGGCACTGCTGAGGGCCACCTTCCTCCAGTCTATTTTTTATCCAAGGAAATGACCAGCTTTGAGGTTGTTATTGTGATTATAAGTCAAATCACAATAACAATTTTCTCTTTTACCATTTATTTTTAACTTTCTTAAGGCTTTAGGCATTTATTTTATTTTATTTTTATTTAGCTTTTGTTGACCGGGTAAGTGCACTAGACAAATCCTGCCTATTTTCAGGCAGACCCGGGGGAAGGGGATACAGATGAATGCCCACTGACCTTGAACCAGATTAAACTGTTGGTGGTATTTTTAGTGAATGAGGGAAATTTGGCCAGGACACCGGGGAAATTCTCCTACTCTTTTCGATAAGTGCCATGGGATCTTTAACATCCACCTGAACTACCACCAATCCAGGCAGATGGGACCTCGGTTTAACGTCTCATCCGAAAGACGGACATCTCATCCGAAAGATGGCATAGTGGTACGAAGTGTGCATGTCGCACAGTGTCAGTTGGCAGCTGGACTGGTAATTTCTAAGACATTAATGACTGATCCAGTAGCCAATCAGGATCCTCGTCTGGCTCATGAATAATTAATTTGACTTATAATTAAGTAATAATGACCAAAGAGACAGTCATTTCCTGGAGATTAATGACCGGCTAAGAGGGAAGGGTGGCCCAAGGCAAAATCGAGGGCCAACCACACCCAGATGGTCATTAATCGACAGGAAATGAATGGCTCTGATGACATTATTGTGATTATAAGTTTAATTGCAATACAGAACATTTTTTCAGCTGTTTTTTGCTGAGTTTTTTTTTTAATTGTTGATGTTTGTCTGTGGCGCTGCGTTCTCTCTTAGCATCTTGTTCCATGTTCGGGGAGGTACTATGTTTTCACATGTTTTGGCTTTTTTAAGAAATTGTTTTATTATTCATAAGTTTTTTTAAGTGAGTAGTTGTGTTATTTTTGAAACTTTTCTGTCAGTAACCATTCACTGTTATAATTCACTGCTAACTAAGCTGAGTGGCTGCTGTGTCAGGCATTTCTAGAAGGTTTCAGCCTAGCACAGCAGCTAATGAATGAGCTAGTTAAGCTCATAAATAATCAATTAGACTTATAAATTTAAAAAAATGTGTGCAGTTAAAAATGGTGGTCATCAGTTGCCCTTTTGGTGCTGCTGTCAACACACTGCCCAGACCGGATCACTTCCTTTTGGTCTGGCAGGGGAAAGCAGCTGGGAGTGATCTGCTGGGCTTGACCAGCTTGAAGATGCAGCTGGCTCCACCCCAACTCCACCTTTCACTGCCACAGTCATTAACACTGCAGACACTTTCTTTCTCCAGCCATTCGCTCCACCTCTTCTCACCACCACAGCCCAACTTGACCCTACTGCTGATGAGTGGGAAATTAACTAAAATGTGTTTATTTATTCAATTTTGATTACCAGGTAGGTCCACTGAGCCCCGAAGTTCCTTTTTTCAGGGGTGACCCAGAATTAGTTACACAGTAAGAACATTTCGCTTATACAGTATATAGGTGAGCTGACCGTTTCTGTTTACAATCAAGTCAGTACACCACAGGATTCAAAGACACAGTACACAGCACGATTCAGACATTTATTCAAAATAAATAAAAAAAAATATACAGTAAGTCTGCACCCTGCCTTGTTGGGGCTGGGGACCACCAAACTGGATGCTGCTTCTCTCATCGCTTCCTTTTTCTGCTGCAGCTGCCTCTCATTTGATTACCAATTCCAACCGCTGCACTGGGAGGGGAAGCGCTGACTGATCTCAGCCACTTGGGGAAGCAATTAAGCACTGGCTGCTGCAGGGGATAAGAGGAGGAATGTGGGCCCACCAATCCAGGTACTTTACCTGGGTCCTTTGCATTCTCTCTCTCTCTCTCTCTTTCCCCCTCCCTCCCTCTTTAGGCCTAATCCTTGGCTGGCACTGACCACACTACAGAGTGCTCAGCTAGGGCTTGCCAAAAACAACTGCACTTGCCTGCCATGCTTAGTCTTATTTGCCTACCCATACCCAATGGTCAAACCGATGAGTCACTGGCAAGGCAGGGGAAGACCAAGTGGCCAGTTCAAATGAGCATCATTGAAAAACCCGAGCTGGCACTAGGAATCATGCCTTGTGTTATGGTCAGGAAAATCACTGAGAGAAAGAGGCATCAGAATGCACATGTAAAACTGAAAAAGGTTTAAAGCACAGACAAGCTTTTTCTGTAAGGTCTATCACTTAACTCTCCTGTCCTGGGCAAAGATCTGTGAGGGGTACCTTACTGGAAGGCACTGAAGATACTGGGATTGTATTGGGACACCATACTGGGGGATACTGAGCATAACTGAGAAAAACTTGGGGTACTACAAAAAAAGGGACAGACTCTATTTTTTTTTTACATTCTAAGCTGTGGTGCCTTATCCAAAGAAGAACTAAGGCTCGCAATGCAAACATTCGGATAGGAGACTTTCTTATATATGACTATAATCCTCATTTGTGGCATGTTCAAACACTATGTATCAATCCTTGGGCAATGTGCTGCTCAGTGATGTTTGTGGTGCTCAAATGGTGAATGAGAAGTTGTGGTATGCCCCAGTAAACTATATAGACATGCAGTAATAGGAAGGGATGAATAGATTTCTAGTGTACAGATGCATGTATTTGGTATCTATATAATCAGTGTACCCTGAGAATTTCTGAAGTGGGATGATCTTGCACCTGCAACGTAAGACATCTAGACATGTAGGCTGAATAGAAAGTAAAGGATAGGGATGGTGCAGATAAGGAGGGTGGCAGAAGGGGGCTGCACAGAACAGGACCAAGAAAAAGCAGACATCCTGAACATATACTTTACTCAGTCTTCACAGTGGAGGGAGGGGGGAATGGACCACTAGGGAGTGGCAAGAACAAATGGAGGAGGGTGGACACAAGTCCATTTTCAGGGGACAGAGTCCTGAGGGTACTTAGAGTTCTGAAAGAGATCAAGGCTATGGAACTGGACAGAATGACCCCAAGGGTACTAAAGGAACTCAGAGATTCCTAGCTGTCCCACTAACTGCCTTATTCAACAACTCAGTGGAAGCTGGCATGGTTCCAGAGGACTGAAGGACAGCAGGTATGGTCTTGCTACATAAGAGTGGCAGCAGGGAGGAGGCTAGCAACTATAAGCTGGTCAGTCTCATCTCAATGCAAAGCAAATTTTATTTATAAATAGCGCTATTCCCAAAAAGACCGTAACTCTAGCACAATAGATCATAAAACCCCAGATAAAAAGTCCTGAATTTAATTATACATCTTGGGACAAATGACCTGGCTGACGAGACAGTAGATATAGCCCAGAGGAGGTTTGAGGAACTAGCACAATTATGTGAGGGGGCAGGAAGATCAGTAACTTTTTCAGAGATACTTCCAGTGCCAAAGGCAAGCACAACAAGAAAGCTGAGAATAGAGGAGTTTAACGGATGGCTAAGAACCTGGTGTTGTGCCTAAAGGGTATGGGCTGTTGGGGGGTGGGGAGGGACCTAGAAGGACAGTAGTCTCTATGCCAAGGACAGACTACAATTGAGTGAGGGAGGAAAGAAAGTGTTGAAACAGAGGATGGAGGAGTACATAGAGGAAGTTGGGAATTTAAACTAGGAGTGGGGTGGCAGTTGGGAAGAGATATGCAGAGAGCACTGGTTGGAAACTATATGAGCTTACCCCCATAACAGTGACAAAGGACAAATGGCAAGTACTGTTGGTGAAGCTAGGAAAAGAGGGCAGGATGGGAGGGGGGGAAGGGTGGAAGGTGGTTACCCATAATGCTAGTAGCCTTGGGAGGAAAACTGCAGAGTTACAGGTTCTCATGGCAGAGGGAGAGGTGGACATTGCAGCCATCATGGAAACATGGGCCACCCAATATAATGACTGGGGCCTGTCTGTACCAGGGTACAGGTTATTTTGTAGGGACAGGGTGATTGGGAAAGGAGGGGGGTGGCATTATATGTGAAGGAAGGACTGAAGTATGTAAGGGAGGAAGGGGAGGAAGGTAGTATGGAGTCACTTTGGATGCAAATCCAGGATTCCAAGAATAGATTCTTAGAATGGGAGTGGTGTATAGGCCACCATCTCAGACAGAGGAGTTAGACAGGGAACTAGTGGGACAGATCAGGAGGACCTCAGAAGGGTAGTGTGGTGATTGTGGGGACTTCAACATGCCAGGAGTGGACTGAGCACCCCAACAACCAGGAACAGAAGGGAGCAGGTACTGCTGGATGCCTTCCAGGACAGCTTCCTGCTGCAAATGGTCAGTGAACCAATGAGGTTAGGGAATACCCTTGACCTTGTGCTGGCAAATGGGGACTTTGTAAGAGAACTTACAGTGGAGGAACCGCTGTCAGGGAGTGACCACCGCTCAGTATGGTCTCACACTGGATATGGGCAAGGAAGGAGTGGAATCTGGCACAATAGTGCTGGACTTCAGGAGGGCTGACTTTGGGAGGATGGGGAAAGTGGTAAAAGGGTACCTGGCCAGAATTCAGTCTAGTATGGACAATAACCAGAGGTGGGAGCTCATAAAGCTGGGGATAGTGGAGGCAACCAAAACCTGCTGCAAAGCCCAGAGCAAGAAGACTAGGGCTAAGAAACCAATCTGGTTTAGCAAGGAGGTCATGGAAAAGGTAAGGAGGAAAAGAGCTGCCTTTAGGAAGTACAAGAAAACAGGGAGGGGGAAGGACAGGGAGGAGTACTTGACAGAATCGAAGGAGGTGACAAGGGCAGTAAGGGGAGCCAAAGCATCTACGGAACTCAGGCTTGCACAAGGCATTAAGAAGGGGGAGAAGGACTTCTTTAAGTACATCAGGGAGAAAAGGAGCTGTAAGGACCACATAGTAAGGATTAGGAAGGAGGGGGTTGGGTGGAAGCAGGGTGCGATAAGGCTGAAGCACTAAATGAGTACTTCTGCTCAGTATTTACTAAAGAGAAGAGGAGGCTGACACCCAAGGTGGGAGAAATGGCAGAAGCAGGGTGGGAAGTGGTGACAGATGGGGAAATCATGGAGAGCAGAGTTCGAGAGGGTTTGAAGGCACTGAGGGTGGACAAGGTGCCAGGCCCAGATGGCATCCACCCCTGGGTACTGAAGGAGCTGACAGAGGTCCTTGCAGAACCTTTGGCAGACCTATTTAATGCCTCATTACATTCGGGGTGTGTACGTCAGGACTGGAGGATGGCTCATGTGGTGCCCCTCCACAAGAGTGGCCCCAAGGATGAACCGGGAAACTACAGACCAGTGAGCCTCATATCCATCGTGGGTAAGCTAATGGAGACTATCCTGAAGGAGAGGCTGGTGGCCCTCCTAGAGGCCAAAGGACTACAGGACAGCAGACAGCATGGCTTCATATGTGGCAGGTCCTGCCAAACCAACCTGGTCAAGTTCTATGGCTGGGTAACTAGGCAACTGGACAGGGGCCATGCAGTGGATGTCCTGTATCTGGACTTCAGTAAGGCATTTGACTCAGTGCCACATGGAAGGCTGGGAAGGAAGTTAGTAGGCACGGGCGGGTGCAAGCTGGTGAGATGGGTAGGAAACTGGCTGCAGGAAAGGCAACAGAGGGTGGTGGTGGGTGGGGAGCTCTCACCCAAGGGCAGTGATGAGCGGTGTTCCACAGGGCTCGTGTTGGGACCAGTGTTGTTTGGGATATTCATTGCAGACATATCATGGGACATCAACAGCAAGATCAGTCTGTTTGCTGATGATATCAAGGTAGGCGCGTGGTGGATGACCTAAGGGATGGTAGGGGTTGCAGGATGATCTGCCAAAGTTTGAAACCTGGTCAGACACTAGCAACTGGGCTTCAATGCCAAAAGTGCAAGGTGCTGCATTTTGGGATGAAGAACCCAAGGAGGAGTTACCAGCTAGGGGGAGTGCAGCTAGCCCAGACAGAGGAGGAGAAGGATCTGGGTGTGCTCATTACAGGGTCAATGAACAACTCAGCACAATGTAGGAAGGCAGCTGCAAAGGCCAACAAAATGCTGGGTTGTATTGCAAGGGGTATATCCTTGAGGAGGGAGGAGGTGATTCTGCCACTGTATAGTTCATTAGTTAGACCACACCTGGAGTACTGCATGCAGTACTGGCATCCGTATCTGAAGAGGGACATTAAGTTACTGGAGAGGGTGCTGCGCAGAGCGACAAAGATGATCAAGGGGCTGGGGGACTTATCATACTAGAGGAGGTTAAAGGAGTTGAACATGTACTCACTGGAGGAGAGGAGAGACAGGGGTGACAAGATTGAAACCTTTAAATACATAAAAGGAATAAACAAGACAGGTACAGAGGGGCTGTTCAAAGTAAGGGAGGGGAGGGACACCAGGGGCCATGATATGAGACTGGAGCGAGGAAGGTTCAGGAGGGAGATGAGAAGACACTTTTTTACAGAGAGGGTGGTGGCTGGGTGGAATGCGTTACCTGCTGAAGTGGTATGCAGTAGAACAGTGGACTGCTTCAAATGAGGATGGGACAGGACAAGGGGGAGGGTTATTGAAAGGGAAGGGTGGAAGGGAGGGGCAGCTGCAGAATAAGGGGTGCTAGCTGCACATTCGAGCAGACTTGATAGACCTCTAGGCCTTTATCTGCTGGCAAATTTCGTATGTTCGTAAATAATTTAAAAATATCAGCATTAAAAAATGATTCAGAGTCAGGAAAAGCAAGATTAAACAGATATGCTTTCAATGCAGATTTCAAACTCTCCACAGTCAGGCACGCTCTTATCCGATGAGGTAGAGAATTCCACAGGGTGGGGGATGCAAACCCAAGTGCCCGGGCCCCAGAGGTCTTCAAATGAACCCTGGGAATCTCTAGCAATCCCGTGTTGGCAAAGCAGAGTGGGTGGAGGGTGTGGTAGGGGCGAAAAAGCTCTTGCAGATAACATGGTCCCTGCCCATGTAGGGCTTTATAGGTCAGCAAGCTGACCTTGAAGGTGATCCGCCACTGAATAGGCAGCTAGTGCAGGCTGCGCAGCACAGGTGTGACATGGCAAGCTCAAGGGAGCCCAGTCAACAGCCTGGCTGCCGCATTCTGCACCAGCTGCAAGTAGCAAATATCAACCCCTGGTAGCCATAGGAACAGAGAATTGCAGTAGTCAAGGCAGGTGGCCACAAAGGCATGGACCAAGGTTGGAAGATCATCGGGCAGAACTAGGTGCTTAATCTGGGTAATGTTCCTCAGATGGAAAAAGGAAGTATTGACAATGGACAACACCTGAGATTTAAGCATCAGCCCTTTGTCAAGAATAATGTCCAGATTTTGCACCCATCCAGAGGTCATCAGCTGGCAGCCTCCAAGCCAAAGAGCCCAGATGGTCACCCAGCTGACAGCCCCTCTATCCTATGACCCACTAGAACCTCGGTTTTATCAGGGTTCAACCTCAGCAAGTTAGCACTCATCCAGTTTTGAATCTCAGAGAGGCAGTTGTTAAAGCTCGAGACAGCTCCCACCTGTTCTGGCACAAAGGACATGTATAGCTGAGCATCATCTGCATAGCAGTGAAAACTTAGTTTGTACTACCTTACAGTGTCTCCCAATGGCAGCATATACACCACAAACAACATGGGTGATCGCACAGAGCCCTGCGGCACCCCACATGACAGGGAGAACTTACTAACATACTAAAATGCCAGTAGAATAGGCCAAATGGTCTTTTGTGTCTGCTCGTTTGGTCAGCCCCCACCCTGGAAGCTGATCTTGCTGCCTCACTTATCCTTTCTGGCTTCACTCTTCCCAGTCCTGGATATTCCCACTACACAGGACTTTGCATCCAGAACCCTTCCCCTGTACCTGTCTCCCCCCCTTGTGAACCCCTCCATCATCTCTGCCTCCACCAGCACCCTGGGCAGCACATTCCATGGCTCCACCACCCTCTCAGTGAAGTAGCACCTCCTCCTTTCTCTCTTGAATCTCCCCCCCTCCAGCTTCCACCCATGCCCTCTAGTTGCCCCCCTCCTTCTTCCTTCAGAGCACCTTGACTGCTTCTCCCCTATTTAAGCCCTTCATGTACTTGAAGACCTCTATCATATCCCCCCTTTTCTCTTCCAATGTGTACATATTCAGCTCTTCGAGTCTCTCACCATAGGTCCTGTCCCCCAAGCCCCAGATCATTTTGGCTGCCCTCCTCTGGACCCTCTCCAGGAGTTCAATGTCCCTCTTTAAGTGTGGCCTCCAAAACTGCATGCAGTACTCGAGGTGCAGTCTCACCAAGCAGTTATACAGAGGGAGTAACACTCCCCTTCTTCTGGAGGTGATCCCCCTAGTGATGCATCCCAGCATCCTGTTGGCCTTGGCCACTGCCATCCTACAAGTCTCTGAGTTGTTCATCTCGACAACCACCACCATCCTCAGGTCCCTCTCAGCCATTGAGACTTGTAGCATCCCCCCCCCCCAGGGTGTACTCTTGGCCCAGGTTTCTGGGTACCAGATGCAGTACCTTGCATTTCCCTGCATTAAACCTCAGCTTCCACTTTCTAGACCTCCTTTCCAGAGCCTCCAGGTCCCCGTGTAGGGCCACTCTCCCCTCCTCCCTATCCACCAACGCCCCCACTTTTGAGTCATCTGCAAAGAGACTCATCTCACTCCTGATATCCTTCCTTATGTCAGAGACATAGGCATTGAACAGGAGGGGCCCAAGGACTGATCCCTGAGGGACCCCACTAATTACCCTCCTTGGGGATGATACTATCCCACCAACCATGTCCCTCTGGGTCCGGTCCTGGAGCCAATTGCCTATCCATCTGATCATCTGGTTCCCCACCCCCATTTCTCCCTGCTTATTCAACAGGCTCCCATGAGGAACAGAGTCAAATGCCATGCTGAAGTCAAGATAGAGGACGTCCACTGATCTACCCAGGTCCAAGACTTTCATCACCCAGTCATGGAACTCCACAAGGTTTGTCTGACACGATTTCTCTGGGATGAATACATGCTGTCTATCATCCAGGCACCCCAACTTTTCCAGGCCCCCTAGCCTCTTCTCGACAATGCCCTCCATCACCTTGCCCACCACTGATGTCAGGATGATGAGCCTGTAGTTCCCTACCACCTCCCTTGATCCCCTCTTGTGGATAGGCACCATATGTGCCACCTTCCAGTTCTGGGGCACCCACCCTCTCCTCAGAGAGATACTGAAAAGCTCCGCCAGGGGTTTTGCAAGGACATCTGCCAGTTCCTTTAACTTGTCAGAAGAGTACATCCCTGATACAACTCTCTGAAACCTGCCAGTGAGGAAGATTTGAAACCAGCTGAGAACTATACCAGACAGTCCACAGATCAGCCTCAGGCACTCCAGCAACTCACCATGGTCAACGGTGTCAAATGCCACAGAGAGATCAAGAAGAACCAAGATGGAACAGCTCTTCTGAACTTGCTCACTGAGGACCCAAACAAGGGCCATCTTGGTGTTATGCCTCTTCTGAAATCCAGACTGTAGTGGTTCGTAAATGTTGTGGATGGTATGGTGATCCTCCAACTGCAGCGTGACCACCTTCTCAATAACCTTACCCACAAAGAGAAAGTTAGAGATGGGTCTGTAGTTAACAAGACAGTCTGGGTCAAGAGAGGGTTTCTTAAGGACAGGTGTCACCACTGCCTCCTTCAGGGTTTCTAGGAACACATCTGACTCTAATGAGCACCAGATTATCTTAGCTATGACTGGGTTGATGAGCTCAACGCACCCCACAAGGAGGTGAGTTGTGCCCAGGTCAAACCACAGCAGGTCAGCCACATACTCTGGATAATCCTCATGACATCCCCAATTGCCAGCCAAAGTCAGACCAGACAAACCAAGGAACTGCAATCTCCCACCAAGTGGCACCATTCCCATTGGAGTGAGCTGCACAGATTTTGGACCTGATGTCGGCAAACTTGTCCAGAAAGAATCGAGCAAACTCTTCACATTTCTCTTGTGACAATGCTCTCCAAGACTGCAGGCAGGCTGGATTGAACAGTCTGTCCACAGTTCAAAAGAGCTGGGCTGGTCGATTCTGTACAGTGGCAATCTCCTTTGACAGGAACTCTGCCTTCTTCTGGGAAATAGTTAATTGATAGTCCTTATAATGGGCCATCAATCCAAGCCTGTTGGCATCAGGGCCCAATTTCTGCCAGCAGTGCTCCATCCTTCATCTCACTCTCCTCAGCTTCCTCAAAGTCCCATCAAACTGAGGGGACTGAGGGTGCAGAGTTAGGGGGCGAACCTTGACAGGAGTGATGGAATCCAGAGCTTCAGTCACAGCCCTATTATAGGCCTGTACCAGATTATCTGGATCCCTGCTTGCAAGGGAGATTGATAGAAACCCTGTTAAAGAAAAGGTTGGTAGAGTATTTTAAAATCCAGTGGGCTCCAAGACCACAGGCACCATAGATTCATGGGGGAGGGGGTGGAGTATGCCAGATGAATCTGATTGATTTCTTTGACTGGGTGAAAAGGGAAATAGATAATGGAGGGCAGTGGACATGATGCATCTGGGGTTTAAGATTTTTATTATGTTATTATTATGTATCAGGACACATACATGTACACTGGACAAATCGACAATGCTCTGAACCATACCGCAACATTTGGTAATGACAGAAGCACAAAGGAAATTAAGTTACATATGAAGGGGGAGAAAAAAAAAGGGGGAATGAAAAAGGAAAAGGGAGTACAACCAAAACATGACATTAACCATCTTGAGAATTATATATAAACAATACATACAATATTGGCTGGTTACCGATACAATGCAGGCTCAGGAGATATCTATCTGTCCCAAAGAAAAATAAAAATAAATGGGGACAAGCCAGGAGGTAATGATATATAATTAGCATGATGTGTACCACTCAGACTTGAGTAATCTTAACTATGTACAAGGGAAGAAAATGAAAGAATTTCAAGAGAAAAAAAAAACAAACAAACCAAAGGCAAACTGATCTCAAGAATCCAATATAACCTTGAGAAAAAGCAAGACAAAGTAGGACTTGCACTTTCGAAGAGGGAAAGGAAAAGCAACTGGATCAGGGAACCTTAACAAGATGGGATACCAGGTGGAGTATGGGATTTATAACAGTACTTGAATTGTAAATAGGGCTGTCGACATTTCCCGAACTGAGCCAGGGTGCCCCCCGCGAAACTAGAGAGTCTCTCAAATGTGGCCCCTTGGGATAATGCCAACAGGAATTCATGGAGGGTGGGGACATCTGTGGATCTTCATTTCTGTAAGATAAGTCTTTCAGATATAGTCCCTACTGTTGTGACCCATTGAGCCCCGGGGTCATATTTAGGAGTATTAGGTCAAGCACAATCTAGGAGAAGGAGAAGGGGATCGGAGATTATGTTAGGAAATGTCTGGCTGCACAGATCTTGGATTGATGTCCAAAACCTCCAGAGCTTGGGACAATCCAATAACATATGGAACAAGTGGGCCCCTGAATTACCACATCTACAACAAGTGTCTATCTGGAGCAGTCCCATTCTATTAAGTTTAGCTGGGTCCCTGTACCATCTGTGAAGGGTTTTGTTCATGATCAGGTGGGTATGCCCATCTCTACAAGCCAAATGTGTTCTCGACCAGGCATGGCGCCATTGGTCCTCAGAGATGGGAGTTTGAAGATCCTTCTCCCATTGAATTCTAGCTGACTGGGAAGGGTCTATTAAGCCATCCCAAAGGCACCTGTATATATCACTAGCTATATGTCTGGAGCGGTTCTGCCATATACCCAAAGGGTGTGGAGGCTGATACAAACCTTTGTTTGTGGGAGAATTAGGGAGGTGTAATATGGCATCCCTGATTTGGAGGTATCTCCAGAAATGAGAGAGCGGAAGCTGATATCTAACCTGTAGAGCCTCAAACGTGTCAATGGATCTAGTTTGGGGGACTAAAAGATCTTGTACTAGAGAGATACCCTGAGCCTCCCACAATTTCCAGTGGATGACACACTTACCCACTTGCAAAGCTTGGTTGTTCCATAGCGGCATATATTTCCAGGGGGTGAGGTCAAGCCCCATTCAGAGTGAAATTTGGTGCCAATATTTAATCGACAGCAGGATAAGGGGAAGGAGATTAGGGTATATATTATTTTTATTGTACAACACCACCGCTGGGGCAGGTGCCAGAAGTAAGGATGCCTCCAGTGTAAGCCAGGTTGGAGAGGTGAGTCCGATCCTGGAAAACCATTTGACCATTTGGGCTGAAGTGAAGGCCATGTGATAACCTTGTAGCCAAGGGAGCCCCCACCACCCCTCTTCCAGTGCTGACGAAGTTTAAGTTTACTGTAGTGGGGCCGGGATCCTTCCCACAGAAAGTTACCCATCAGAGCTTCCAGTTTTGAAAATCATTTCTGTGGAATAGCCATAGGGAGATGGGCCAACAGATACAAAATCCTAGGGGCCGCCATCATCTTGATGGAGTCTATTTTACCTGCAAGGGAGAGCCGTAAAACCTTCCATCGATCCGTATCCTGTCTGAGAGATTCCAGTAAGTTAGAAAAATTAACCGTAAGCATTTTTGACAGGTTAGCGTGCAGAAGGATGCCTACATATTTTATGCCATTAGGGGACCACTTAAGGCCAAGAGTGACGAAATCTGTATTGGAAGGTACAGAATTCAGGGATAAAACTTCCGTTTTAGACTGCAATTCAATCTTTCTTTATTGTTCTGCAAAGCTATTGCAATTTACTAATTATAGTCACAAATCACATTAGTACAGGTATTCCATAATCATACAATTAACTGCTTATGGACATTTATAGAAATCTGAAAAATATAAAACCTTACATTTAATAATTTATTAAATTTAGTTTTAAAAGAATATTGTGATAAAAACGTTGCTACATTTTGTAATACAATTTTCTCAGAGCAAGTGAAGAGGTATTCAATAATCTCATCAAGAGGGAGATTAAGCCCACTAAGTATGGAACCCAACCATTTTCTTCTATTTTGTTCAAAAAGAGTGCATAATAAAACAACATGTTTCAAATCATCCTTATAAGGTTTGCCACATTTACAAAAAGGAGACATGACATTACTTCTTTTTTGCCTATATAGAATGAACTGAGCGTTGTAACTTTCAGTTCTAAATCTCGAATAAGCTCTCTTAATTTTTGGACATGTTAAATATGATAAATATGGCTCAAAACCCCATAGACCTTTAAATCATTTGTAGTCATTGTGCAATTTAGACTGAGCCAATTTAGAGAAAGTTTGATTGAAATCCAGATCTCGTGTTCTGTGTTTAACTATGGAAGTAATCTCATCCCAAGATTTTATGTATATATCATAAAGAATATGTCCCAAACCTAAGGGAAAAATAATTTTCCTAATGAACTGTATGAAGGGATATACAAAATCCAAATTTTCCATCTTAATCTCTTCCTCAAGGCACTTTCTAGGAAATCGATAGTCCTGAAGTGAGAAAGTTTTAAGTAAAAACAAAATTTGTCTTTCCTTTATTAAGGAGCTCAGAGAATATTGATCGAGTTCCAATCTAAGGATACAATTAGGGGTGCCTAGAGGTAGCATAAAAATATAACGGTATCATTTATTAAGTAATGTTTCTAATGGGTTAATATTAGTAAACCCCCATACTTCTCCTTCATATATTATACTAGTTTTAATTTTAGTATTAAGTACCCTTAGAATCCCTTTTCTTGAGGTCTTCCCCATTTTGGCGTGGAATATTTTGAATGCATTCACAGCCAACATTGTCTTATTTTTAATGTATTCTACATGCTTGTTCCAATTTAAGTTGTAAGAAAAATGAACACCCAAATAGTTATAAGTTTTTACTATCTCTAGTTTCTCACCATTTATTTCAAATTTGGGTTCTTATCTGGAAAAATTTCCAAAAATCTAAATTTTGGTTTTGTTTAAGTTTACATTAAGATTTCTCTCTCTGCAGAGGGTATCAAAACATTTTATTTTTCTTTTGAGTCCCAGTGCAGAGGTAGATAATAAAACCAGAACATCTGCATATGCTAGGCTATCGATCCTACTTTCTTTAATTTTTGGCGCATGAAATTCTGTGTTTTTGATTTCAAGTGAAATAGAATTTATGTATATATTAAAGAGTGTAGGTACTAAAATACAACCTTGTCTAACTCCAATATTTGTCTGAAATGCCTCTGTAGTATGGCCGTATTGATTGTATTGAATCTTTGCCCATATATATTCATGTAGTTTGATGATAATGTCCAAAAGTGTCTTCTCAAGTCCAAGTTTTTCCAATGTGATCCAAAGGTTTTTCCTACTAATACTGTCAAAGGCTGCTGAAAAGTCCACAAAATAACAATATAATTTTGATTTCCGTATTTTGGTGTATTTCCACGCTAAATGGTGTAAGACATAGCAATGGTGGATTGTGGATCTATTTCCTCTAAATCCATTTTGAGCCTCGTCCAGGATTGAGTTATCTTCTAACCATGTTAGTAATCTGCTGAGTATAATTTTTGAGAAGACTTTTTGAGACACATCAATAAGGCTAATGGGTCTATACATCCCCGGCTCCTTTACATTACCCTTTTTAAAAATCGGGAATATAATACTACCAGCCCAGTTCTTAGGGAATTTTAAATTCTGAACAAATCCGTTATACATTAAATAAAAGAATGGAGTCCACCATTCTTTAAAAGACTTGTAGACATCTCCAATAATTTTATCAGGTCCAGGTGCTTTGTTAGATTTTAGGGAATTAAGGGAGTTAAGAATTTCCAATTCTGTAATCACAAATGGCTTTGGAAAATTTGCATCATATCTTATATTTATTTCCATGTCTTCTTCAACTTTGGAAAAATATAGCTCATGAAAATAGTCAATCCAAGTTTGTGGTGTAATATGACATTCTATTTTCTCTTGATATTTATTATAGTCTTGTGCTACTATTTTCCAAAATTGTTTGCTATTTCTTTCAATAATCGCTGATCTTAGTTTTTCCCATAGAAGAAAAGAGTTTTTATTTATTTCTTCTTCTAAAACTTTCTTATAAATCTCCATTTCTTTCCCTAAATTCTGATAATCCATTTTATTTTTATTTGTATTCTTCCTATGTTGTCTTAATATTTTAGAAAAGCTGGCTTTTGCTTTTTTACATCTTTGATTGAACCATGATTTAACATGCTGATTGACCTTAAGACCTGACACCTTAGAGAACTCAGACAGGATATGAAGGATAGATTGAATCACCTGGGGGGTACATTCCATAGTGACAAGGAGATCATCGGCATATAAGAAGGTTTTAAGGTTAGTGTCCCCCACCTTTACACCGGGTATAAGCTAAGATTCCCTAAGTGCAATGGCCAAAGGTTCAACTGCCAAAACAAACAGCAAGGGAGACAGGGGGCAGCCTTGTCTTGTACCTTTCTGTATTTGAAAAGGGGAAGATGACATACCATTCGTCACAACTCTAGCCAGAGGACAGGAGTAAAGCAGTTGTGTCCAGGAAAGAAAACCTGGTCCCACGCCCGTTAGGGAGAGTGTTTGCAAAAGGAATGGCCATTCAACAGAGTTGAATGCCTTTTCAAAGTCAATGGCTAGAGCAACTGAGAATGCCTCAGTCCGTTTGGTGTAATGCATTAGGGAAAGCAAAGTTCGATGATGGTCAGACCCCAAACAGCCTTTAATAAACCCAGCCTGCAAAGGGTGAACCATACCTGGAAGCAGGGGTTCAAGCCTAGATGCTAGAACCTTGGCTAAAGTTTTAGTATCTGCGTTAATGAGGGAAATGGGGTGATAACTACTCGGAGAAAGTAAATCTTTCCCCTTTTTTGGTAGGACTGTAATGGCTGCTTCTCTCATAGAGGGGGGAAGGAGCCCTTTATGCAGGGAATGTTGAAAGGACCAGACCAGATAAGGGGCCAGGTTAACTCCCTGGACTCTATAAAAATCGATTGGCAGCCCATTCATTCCAGGGCCTATATGAAGATTCATGGACCGGATAGCCTTTTCTACCTCTTCCAGCCCAATAGGGGCTTCCAGCAAGGTAAAGTCAGTTGGAGAAAGTTTGGGAATAGGTAACGAATCAAGGAAACCCCAGATCCTGAGTGGGTCTGGGGGAAGAGGGGAGGCATAGATCTGCTTATAAAACCACTTCATGATCTCATTCTGACATTTACCGGAGTAACATGGGGTTCCTCTATCATCTATTAAAGTATGTATTCTCTTAGACATTTGTTGCTGTTTAAGGTGATATGCCAGGAGTTTACTAGCCTTTTCACCCTGCTCCCAACAAGCGTGTTGAATTTGCCTAAGGTTCAGTTCAGCCTGATGGGTTAAGTGGGTGTCCAATGAAATTCTGGTGCTGGCCAGTTGTGCAAGCAGAGGCACTGAGGGGACCCCAGGGCTGAGGAATTTGTACTGAGCTTCTAAGAGATGCAATTGTTTCTCCAAGGCCCTCTGGTCAGCCTCTCAGTGGCATCTCCTGGCTGATGCAAAAGCAATTATTCTGCCTCTTATAGTCGCCTTAAAGGCTTCCCAGAGGGTCGAATCAGAAACCTCTTTATTATCCTTATTTGTCCAATAGTCCATTATTTCAGGGCCTAACCACTGATTAAATTCAGGGTCTTCTATTAGAAGGGGATCCAGTCACCAAGTGGGCGAATGGGGGGGATCCGGTCCAAATTTAAGCAGTAGCTTCAAAGGGGCATGATCCGACACATAAATTGGGTGGAAATGAGAGGTAACTACCCTGTCATAAAGCTCAGAGGAGATCAACCAGAGATCAATCCTGCTGGATGAACCATGAACTTGCAAAAAACATGTATAGTCGCGCATCCCAGGATACATAACCCGCCATGTAGCCATCAGGCCATGTTCCATCATTAGTCACTGAAGAGCTTTCTTAGTTTGCCTGAGGGGCTCAGGAGGTTTATTACTTCTGTCTAGATAATGGTTGAGAACTAAATTGAAGCCTTCACCTAACAGAACTGGGGCCTTATTCGGGTTAAAATCTGTAAGGGCCTGGTTAACCAAATGAAAGAACTGGGGGCGATCCTGGTTAAGGGCATAGAGATTAGTCAGAACCAAAGAACCCCCTGGAGTCTCCACTTTTGCCATAAAGAATCTCCCTTCTTTATCCTGGGTGTGACGTTTAAATTTCCATCCTAGATTTTTATGTAATAATATCGATACTCCCCGTTTATGGGAACTGGCCACACTATGGAGTTCCTCTGCCACCCACTTTTGGTGAAGCTTTTTGGATTCACCCGAGGATAGTTTTGTTTCTTGTAGAAAAACTACAATCAGTTTCAACTCTTTCAAGTGCAGCAAAAGTTTTTTCATTTAATGGGAGAATTAAGGCCCTTGACATTGCATGGAACAGCCTTCCGGAGGAGGTTGTGGAGTCAAAAACAGTGGTGGAATTCAAGCATGCATGGGACAGTCATAAGGCAATTCTAGGGGGTGGGGGTAGGAAGAAGTAGGCTGCTGGTTAACTAGGATCTGCGGCTTATCCATTAGGTAGGGAAATGGGCAGACTGGGTGGGCCAAGCAGTCCTTATCTGCCATAAAATTCTGTGTTTCTGTGTTTCTGTGAAATGAACCTAGTCTCCATCTGGTCTATGGTATAACATGGCCAAAGGGATGGATCACAGGAAACCCCAAGAACGGAGACTAAGGTCTATAAGGAGATTAGTGTTCACCTGTGTAAGTCTCACATAAAATATAAATGTCATCTCGTAGATCAGAATGCCAGAACATCTAACTTTATACAAACAAACACTTTCCTTATTATCCCAGTATAATGCCTGAGATGAAAGAACCATAACAATAACATCATTAAACATGAACCCCAAATATTCTTGTCTCCCCCAGTCAAGCAAATTCAGTTGTATCTCACTCCCTTTGGTTATAAAATTACTACACTTTTAATGGAATCCTGCAATTCTCTGCTTAATGCCAATAAGGGAAAAAAAAAGTTTACGTTAACCCCTCATTCCTGAAAAGGACAGTTGTTACTTTAAAAGACTGTTTTGTGGGGGGTATTACTTGGAAATGGGACCAGGCTTGGTTTGTTTTAAGCAATGTATATTTCATTCAGAACCTGTTTAACATGTCTGGAATTCTGAAGCTGACATCATATGTGTTATCCCCAGGTGTATGAATAAGAGGATATACCTCACTTGGGGAAAAGCCCAACATCTGTTTTATTAAGACCCTTTCAACATAGAAACAGTCTGGCATGTTGTCCGTGGGCCCCAGATACCTTAGTTTCACAGCGTGTCTACGTTTTGCCAGAGATACAGGTTTTTGAAATAAACTGGTATATGTGGGTGCTGGTTCCATCAAGGCTGGAGGAGCTACCTCTCCCAGAGGTACAAGAACCTGTTCTCCCTTCGTGTTTATTGGTGTTGGATCTTCCCTTGAGTTGGGGATATCAAAAAATTCCTCTCGTGACAGTATTTTAATTGGGGAGCAGAAAACAAGATTTGCTGGAGCCTGTTCTGCCTGTTCCCCATACTTCCAAGATACCACTCCCATGGTCTGATCCTGAGAAGTAAATAATTCTTCTACATCCTTATTGTTTAAGGGGGTGTTGCCTTGTTGAACTACATGTTGCTCCTGGTGTAGAAGACCATCACAGCCCTCCACTCTCCACCATGGCTGGCTGCCCAACTGAGCTGTAGCTGGAGGGCTGTGCTGGTCACCCACACAGGGTGGGCATGGGAGCAGAGTGGTGGGGAGCTACCGGCCAGAGGGGGGTCCACTAGACACCACAGCTATTGTGCCATAATATACAGACCATGACAATGGTGCTGGCAATTGTGGCAGTGGGTTGGCAGTTGGAGGGGTTGGTACAGTTCTTATTGCTGGAGCTGTCGGTGGGTGGGGTGGGTCACCCACTGGACACCAGGGCTGATTTACATTGTACTGCCTGCCGCCTGCCTATGCAGTTGTGTCCGCCGATGTTTTGCTCCATGATATTGCAGGTGGAGATGTGTTGCCAGCTATGTTATGTCCACAATGTTTTTAACCATGATATTCCAGGCTGGAACCACCTTTGCAGCAAAAATAAATACTTTGGTTCCAGTACCTGGAGTTATCGAAGGTAAATCCACCTCAGGCCTCTTCCAGTTTTTTAGTTCATCTTCACCTGCTTGTTTTTGTGCTCATCTGAAATCTTCCATTGCTTCCTCCAGAATGCGCCATTTCAAAGCCAAAAGACCAACCGGGTCTATGGATGAAACCGCATTATTCTGGGTCTTTGTGTCAAAACGTCTTGGCTATGGGCATCCAATGTCTGTCTCTTACCATTGCCTATTCCACCGTTGGACATCATATTAAGATGCAAGGGATTTGGTACGCTAAGTTGGCTACCGGTCAGGTGCATCCCAGCCGTACCTTTCCCCTCACTGCAATATCACTGCAGGCTGCCTTTTGCCCAGCCTCCTTCACTGTCTTCCTCCATCGGGAACAATCCTTTTTTGCCTCCTTTGCACCACCTAGCAAAAGAGTTGGGGAAGTTTTTATTAAACCAAAAACACACTTGTTTTCAAAAACAAAAACAAATCACACAGTCATTATGATATCCATATTATCTACTCAATTCCAGTAACATTTTTCCACAGCTCTCTTGCTTTCTCTTCTCCCCATAATTTACATTCATCTTGAAAACTTTTATCTACTTCATCTTGAAACTTAAAAAAAAAATCCTGTACAGTCAAATCCTTATTCTGCAAAAATCTTGAGCATCTGTTTTGCCATATAGACCATTTAAAAACTGCCAAAATGACATAGACTGTATTTTTAACTTTTCCCCATTCTTTTGTTAACTGACCATAGATCAAAATCTCGTATGCCATATTTTTAAAAGCTTGCATCCCCCAATAACTGGCTACCATACCCCAAAAAGGTTTAATAAAATCACAATCAAAAAATAAATGCTGCATGCTTTCCTCTTTTGTCCCACAATCTCTTTCTCCACATTTTCTTTCCTCCATTCTTTTATGTTTAAGGTTACCTCTGACGTTTAACTTCCCATGACTACACATCCATACTACATCTTTCATTTTTCCCGGAATTCTTTTTTCTAATGTAACAGCTAAAATTTCCTTCTCTTTTATTACTTTTTCTACCTTAAAAACTTATTTTTCCTTTCATATGGATAAAACTTCATTTTATTCATTAAGAGTTCTTTCCCAATAAAAATTCTGTTGGGCACATCCTCAGAGGGTCCTCTAAATCTCAGGTGTACCGTGTTTCTTCTTTTAGCTGGCTGTGGTTTTATATGTTTAGGAAATACTGTAATCTTTCTTTAGTATTCCCACCCCAGGGTTTCTCCTTCTGGCCTTCCCTTTCCTCCTGCATTTCTTTATCTGTTAATATTGTTTTCTGCTCAAGCTCCATAGATGACTCTTCATTATTGCTATCAAGTCCATCAAAAATGATCTCTTTTGTTTTATCTGCCTCTGATGTTACATCTTTCTATTTTTCGGTTTCGTCCATTTTTTCCCCAAATTTACTTTCTACATCCCTTGTGTCTTCTTTTTGTTTTTCACTAATTCCTCGTGCACTGGGCCTGTTTAGATCCCACCCAGACCCATCATCTTTTCTTTTCCAACCTGCTTGCAATAAGGCTTCTGTTACCCATTCAGGTGTGTCTGCAAAGTCTCTAAAAGTTTTCTCTTCTGAATCTGAAACCTCTTTTTTTTCTCCTTTACTGTTTCCTAATGGGCCCTTTTTTGTGTGCCTTCCTCAATATCTTCAAAATCTGTGTTTTCTTTATTTGTTTTAGCTCTTTCTTTACTTTCTGTCTTGCTTTCTACAATCCTTTTCAGGCCAAGCCATTTCCACTTCCACTTACTTTTGCCTTTCCTTTCTGTGCTGACACTTTCACTTGTTTTTTCCCTGTCTCAGCAGGTGCAGCTTGCTTTGACACTGTCACATCATTGCTTCTCAATTTAGCCTGATAGAAGTCCAGCCTATTTTCTTTGCTTTCCACAACAGAAATATCTGGATCTATAAGACCTCCTGTTTCTTTACTCTTTTGCTGATTATTTTCCAAAACATTTTGTTTTTTTTACTCACTCTTGCAACATCTCCTCCCTCCATCTCCACAGAAGAAGTTTTCTCTCTTAATTCCTTCTTTTTCCTTTCCAGCTCCTCACTTCAATCTTTTAGATCCATAAAACTGTCTGAGCTCATTTTCAGGCCTCTAGTGGTATACAAGACAGGGGAGGAGGCCCTCTCTCCGGCCACGTCAGCACTTCCTCCTCCTCTGCTGTCCGGCTCCAAAACTGTGCTCCTCCATTCCACTCCCAGGAAGTCAGCCCCCCTGCAAGCAGAGTAGGGGAAAGTTCCCAGTGTCCTGGCCAAATTTCCCCCATTCACTTAAAAAAAATACCACCAACAGCTTAATCTGTTTCAATTTCAGTTGGATACTATCTGTAGCCCCCCTCTCACCCCTGGAAAAGGGCCTTTTAGTCCCAGTGGGCCTACCAGGTCAACAAAATTAAATAAATAAATAATAAATAAATGTTGTTTTGGGGTGCAAGAAGTATTTTGCCCAGAATTATTATGGGTGACACTGTGCCACTCGACAGTTTCATCAGCAAAGCCTGTCCCAGGACGCTTCACCACCTGCTCCCCCCCAAAAATAAATGTAACATCCTTTGGGGAAAGCATGCCATGAAGGGCAGAGAAATTGTGGGGACACTCAACAGGGTCTGTGTGCGGAACAATCTGAAATCCAGATCACACCTGTCACTCATGCCTCTGATGCAGCACCCACATTTCGGCTGCCTAATCATGGCTCCTTAACAATGGCATACCATTTCTATGTCATTCTTCTTCTGGAATCTGTGTAGTCCTGCTTCAAAAGCCTGAACAGTGCTGATTTTGACAACTACACTAGGTAGGCAATTCCACATTTTAACCTCTCTCTGTGTGTGAAGCAATGTTTTGTAATGTTTCACTTTATTTTGCACCCACTCAGTATGATGGCATGGTTCTGCTTGCGCTCACTATCTCAAACATCATGTGCATACTCCATCTTGCCTATCCCTTTCAGTATTTGGAAAGCCATAATCATGTCACAATGCAAGGCTTTGCCTGTATTCAAACCCCTAATCTTTAGCTTACATAGATACATAGATACATAGACAGTGTCGGCAGATAAGGGCCTATGGCCCACCCAGTCTGCCCATTTGAGCTTGTAAGTTCAGTTTGTTTTCCTAGAAGTCTGTTGCCCCTGACCCCTGACCTCTAGAATTCCTTTATGTCTATCCCATGCATTCTTAAATCCCGTGATTGTTTCAGCCCCCACCATTTCCTCTGGCAGGGTGTTCCACTTGTCCACCACCCGTTCTGTGAAGAAATTCTTTCTCATGTTTCCTCTGAATCGTCCTCCCTCCAACTTCATCCCATGCCCTCTAGTCCTGGAACATCTTTTTCACTTAAAAATAGTGTTTTCCTGCACCCTGTTCCTCCCTGTAAGATACTTGTATGTCTCTATCATATCCCCTCTCCCTCCTCTCCTCCAGGGAGTACATGTTCAGTTCCTTCAACCTGTCTTCATAGGACTTGTGATGCAATCCATGTACCATCTTTGTTGCCCTCCTCTGAACCTTCTCTACCCTGTCTATGTCCTTACGTAGGTATGGTCTCCAGAACTGTACACTGTACTCCAGGTGGGGCCTCACTAGTGTCTTGTATAGCAGAATTATGACCTCCCTTTTCCTGCTGGTGATGCCCCTGCCTATACATCCCAGCATCCTATTTGCTTTACCTGCTACCTTGTCACACTGTTTCCCTACCCTGAGGGCATCAGAGATGACAACCCCAAGATCCCTTTCCTGCTTGGTGCATGCTATATCCTCACCCCCCAACTGATATATTGTGCCAGGGTTTTTGTGCCCCATATTCATTATCTTGCACTTCTTTGCATTGAATTTCAACTGCCAAACCCCTGACCATTCTTCAAGTTTCTGCAGGTCGCTTCTCATTCTGTCTACACCCTCTGGTGTGTCTACTCTGTTACAGAGCTTTGTGTCATCAGCGAACAGTGAAATTCTGCCTTCTAGCTTGTCAGTCTGTTGACATTTCTACTGCAATGGCATGCGGAACTAAAGGTATGCTGGTATGTGGTTATTTTAATTATAGTGATAATTTTGAATATCACCTGCTAACACAAACTGTCTGGTGCTTGTGAATTATGTTATGCAGAACTCAGCTTTAACTCATTATACCCTGGGAGGCCATTTTGTGTCAGGAGAATCAATGGATGGTTCAGACTTCATACAGAGCTATTGGGTACAATGAAAGCAATTTACTGTATATCTCAGTGATAACTTTAGAAAACATGCTTTCAGTTCAGCTTATAAACACTATAGTTATTCTATATTTTTCTTTCTCTCATTCAGCATTGTTAAGGATCTTTGCATGAAAACAAAATTCCATTCTGTAGTGTTCATTTGCTCCTGCTGCTTTTCTTTCAGTGGGCCACCCTTACAAACAAACTAAACTGTTTCAATGGGGTTTATCCCTGGGAATGCAATCTTCTTAAATTTTAATATTCATACATAAGGCAAAGTTTCCCATGGAGCTTTCAGCATAGCCCAGATTCTACCGTTTTTGATCAGAGAGGGGAAATGCACATAAAGAGGAGCTCAACATCATACGGACATAGGAAGAACGCGAACATATGAAGAAGCCAGCTGAAAAAAAGAATAATTTGGTCTGTCTAGTGTGCTCATATTGCAGGGTCCCTAGCTTAGGTTACTATTTGCAACACTTGCAGTGTTTAACATAGAAACATACAAACATAGAATTTATTGGCAGAAGAGGACTGCTTGGCCAATCTTGTCTGCCCATGTGGTCCCTTCCTAGTCTGTCTCTGCAGACTCTAACTGGTCTCCTGTGACCCTCCCTCCTCCCTGCCTGTTTACCAATATTTTCCTATGTCTATCCCAAGCATGCGTGAAGTCTCTTATTGTTTTCACCTCCACCTCTTCCATTAGTAGTCTGTTCCAGGTATCTACAACTCTTTCAGTGAAATAGCACTTCCTGACATCCCTCTTAAACATTCCCCTCCAGCTTCATCACATGCCCTCTGGTTCTTGTTCTCTTTTTCATTTGAAAGAGACTCCCCTTCGGCACCTGTTTACCCCTGTGAGGTACTGGGAGGTCTTTCTTACGTCCCCTCTCACTTTCTTTTCTTTTCTTTTAAGGTGTACATGTTGAGATCTTTCAGTCTCACCTCATAGGGCTTTTTGAGCAACCCCTGTACCATTTTATTTGCCTTCATCTGGACTGCTCCATGCTGTCTATGTTGTTTCTGACGTGCGGCCTCCAGAACTGGACACAATACTTCAAGCTGGGTCTCACCAGCGAGTGATACAGTGGCAATACCAGCTCCCTCCTCCTGCTGTAGATACCACTCCCTATTCATCCCGGCATCCCATTGGCCCTGCCCACAGCTTTTGCACACTACTCTACCACTTTGAGGTCATTGGGTATAACTACATGGTCCCTTTCCTACTTTGTGATTTGTCAGTTCCTTCCCCAATCCTATACTCAGCTCCTGGATTCCTATTGCCTATTTGATCCCAACTGCCATACTCTTAATCACTCCTCAAGTTTCCCAACATCTCTACACATTTTCTTCACCCCTTCCTGAGTGTCCAGCCTATTGCATATTTTGGTGTCATCTGCAAAAAGGCATACAGTACCTTCTCTTCCAGTTCTTATGTGTGTCACTTATGAAGACACTGGAGAGGACCAGTCCCAGCACTGAGCTCTGTGTCACCCTGTTGGTCACTTTCCCACCATTAGAGTGAGTGACATTAGTCACCACCCTCTGTCTCCTATCCATTAACCAGTTTCAAACCCAATTCACCAGTTTAGATCTCACGCGTAGGTTGCTAAATTTATTTCAGTTTCCTGTACGGCACAGTGTCAAAGACCTTGCTAAAGTCCAGATGCAGGGGGCATGGCTAACTGCTGATCCTAATGGATGCCTGACTTTGGCACTTTCTGTGCCCCCTACCGCAAACCCTGTAAAATCCGTGGTGATTCTGCATTTTAAAGCACACTAAAGTCGGTGGTATCCTGGTTAAGCTTACCCACCTGAGAATCCATGCTCTTTTTTGCCTTTTTTGTAAGGGGAAAGCTGCCATTTCACCTGCTGACTGCATTCCAGTTTCAGGCCTAGTCAACGCCGAGAAGGATCTTGCTTGCCTAAGCATCCTCACAGCCAGAAGGCAGCACGGTTGAAATCAGACAAATGTTTGCCGAAATACTTCACAAAATGGATAATCTTGATATCGCTACTAATAACACCAAGGACATCATGGACCTTTCTCAATGGGCTTGTATTTCAGAGCATAAATTAGCTGATGTGGAAGATGGCTGGCATAAGGCTGAAAAAAAAATACAGGAACAAGATAGGCTGCTGCATTTATTATTGAACAGAGTGGAGGACTTAGAAAATCGCAGTCGTAGGAACAATTTAAGGTTTGTGGGGTTTCCTGAAGGCAGTGAGGGGAATAATGTTGTTATATTTCTGCAAACTGAACTGCCCCCACTGCTGGACTGGCATTGTGATACTCCCCCAGAGATAGACAGAGCCCATAGAACATTGGCCCCTCGCCCAGCTCCCGGAGAGTGCCCTCGCACTATTCTGGCTCACTTTCTCCAGTTTCAGGATCGGGACGCTATCACTAGACTAGCTCGCTAAAAAACAGAGCTGATCTGGAGAGGGCACACAATTCAAATATTTGTGGACTACTCCCAGGAACTAACAACACGTCGTAGGGCCTTCTCAGCTGCTCGTAGAGCCTGCGCTGAGCTGGGGTTAGAATATTCTCTACACTACCCTGCCTGCTTAAGGATGGTAGCGAATGGATCACCGCGGCTATTTGACAATCCATCAGCCGCTGAAAGGTTCCTGGCTGCCCCAGCCCCTAAGTTAAACTGGGGCAGATTGAAAGATGCCCGCAACACTGAGGCCTGCTCTGAGGAGTCCATCCCGATGGAAACCCTGCCATCTCAGCCAACTGCTTCATCCCTTCAGCCTACTACACAGTGTGTTCCACTACCTCGGACTCCAACCCGGTCCCTAAATCAGAAGTCCCCTGGGAGTAAGAAAAAGAACAGGAGGCAGGCCCAGATTGAGGGGGCACACATTAATATGACTCACAGGCTTCTTTCCCGAAGCTGCAGTGCAAGCCCTGACTCAGCCGCTTAGCACTCCTCCATGCTTTCTGACACGAGCAACAATCAATATAGGGCTCTCATGGATCTTCTGATGGATGGCTCACTGCAAGACCCCCCCACCCCACAGGCTCTCTTATCACAGGGGCAATAAATCCAATACAGTGAGGGCTCTTTCTTGGGCTGATGACATGGAGCCGGTGCCTCTGGATTCCCTCATACCCATCAAGGCTACGACCTCCAAGCCACCATCTCACTGTTTGGCATCCACCTCCCTCTCTACTTCCACCTCTGTGGGATGAATCTAAGGCGAAATAACTCCTTGATGGTACCTGTTACTCCAGCTCTCTAAGGCAGGTACATGCCGACAAGTCCTCTTTTGTGCCTGATGGACTGTGCACCTAATTTACAGGACTTGTTTAGGTTCTGTTTTTTCCCCCCTTTTATAGGTGTACCACTGGCCACTTGATGGTCTTGTAAGTAGATTAAGGTTCTGGGGAGCTTGAATAAGACCGTAGTTCAGGAAGGGGCCCCTATCCCAAGCTCACCCAGCCAGTCTCCTTTCTTTTGTGTTCCTTATATAATTTGAGAGTGACTATGCAAGGCTATCATGTAGTGTGGGAGGCACTGCTGTGCCCCTCCTTCCTATTGTCCCAGTTACCATCGCTGTGTTATACAGCTCGTGGAAGGGACAATCAGGTTCAAGGGTTTACTGCCGAGTTTGATCTGTGTTCTTAGTATTGGACAAATGCAGAATTGTCTTTTTTTGTCACTTTTTTTTTCTAGGTGGGGGGGATGACATGCAGAGAGTTCACAGGAATCTCTGGTGTCCTATCGCCTGCCTTGTGAGAATTTCTATCTACCTTCCAGCGACCTCCGCTGGTATCTAGGCCACTGGTTGGCCAAAATGATACCGGATGCTGGTCTGAATATGCGGAGTGTTCATGGGGTGGGAGATTACATAGAAACATAGAAACATAGACTTTGACAGCAGATAAGGACCACTTGGCCTACCCAGTCTGCCCATTTCCCTACCTACTGGATAAGCTGCAGATTCTAGTTAACCAACAGCCTACTTCCTGCAACCCCCCACTATAATTGCCTTGTGTCTGTCCCATGCATGTTTGAATTCTCCCACTGTTTTAGACCCAACAACCTCCTCAGGAAGGCTGTTCCATGTATCCACCACTCTCTGCAAGAAAAAAAATTTCCTCACATTACCCCTGAGCCTTCCCCTCTCTATCATTAAATTGTGCCGCCTTGTTCTTACACATCTCTTTTTCTGAAAGATGCTACCCTCCTAGACTTTGTTCATTCCCTTGAGGTACTTGAACATTTCTATCATGACCCCCCGTCCCTCCTTTCATCAAGAGTATACATATTAAGCTCTCTCAGTCTCTCTTCATATGGTTTCTGCTGCAGACCCTGCACCATTTTAGTTGCCCTCCTCTGGACTGCTTCCATCCTGTCTATGTCCTTGTGTAGATGAGGTTTCCAAAACTGCACACAGTACTCCAGATGGGGTCTCACCAACTGTCTATATAGAGGGATAACCACATCCCTTTTTCTACTTGTGATGCCCCTTCCTATGCATCCCAGTATCCCCCTGGCTCTCCTTACTGACTTTTCACATTGCTTACCCACCTTTAGGTCATTTGATATGACTACCCCCAGGTTTCTTTCCATTTCTGTTGTTGTTAGTACCTACTCTGCTATTGTGTACTCTTCTCCTGGGTTTTTGTTTCCCAGGTGCATTACTTAGCACTTCTTTGCATTGAATCTAAGTTGCCATATGTCTGACCATTCCTCCAACCTTGACAAGTCCCTTCTCATCTTTTCTACCCCCTCTTGTGTATCAACTCTGTTACAGATCTTTGTGTCATCTGCAAAGAGGCATACCTTTCCCTCCAGACCCTCTACAATGTCACCTATAAAGATGTTAAAGAGGACTGGACCCAGTACTGAGCCCTGAGGTACTCCACTAGTAACCCCCCTTTCTTTGGAATGTGTTCCATTCACTATTACCTTCTGTGTCCTGTTGTGCAGCCAGTTTGCTACCGAGGCTACCACCCAGGGACCCACTCCCAGGCTGGCTAACTTGATTATTAATCTTTTGTGCTGGACTGTGTCAAATGCCTTGCTAAATTCTAGGTAGGCCATATCCACAGCCCCTCCCTGGTCTACTACTTTGGTCACGCAGTCAAAGAAATCAATTAGATTCATCTGACATGATCTTCCTGCTGTAAATCCATGCTGCTTTGGGTTCTGTGCCCTGCTGGCCTCTAGGTACTCAACAATTCTTTCTTTCAGAAGTGATTCCATCATTTTCCTGACCACTGAGGTCAAACTTGCAGGTCTGTAGTTTCCTGCTTCTGCCTTGCTCCCACTTTTGTGAAGGGAAATCACATCTACCCTCCTCTAGTCCTCAGGTACTGCCCCATCCTGCCATGATTTGTTAAAAAGCATAGTCAGTGGTGTCACTAGGTCCTCCATTAGCTCTTTTAGGATTCCGTGGTGAATCCCGTCAGGCCCCATTGCTTGAGTTTTAGGAGTTCTTTCAGGACTCTTTCTTCTGGGAATGGACTGGTGTCAACCCCACTACCCAGAGTGCTTCTATTGTCTGGTTTAGGTAACTCCTCCTCATCTTCTTTTGTGAATACTGAGCAAAAGTATTCATTCAGTATCTCTGCCTTTTCACTGTCTCCCTCTGCCCATCTCCCCTCTCCTTTATTAATCTTCACTATCCCTCCCTTAACCTTTCTATGCTCTCTAATGTACCTATAAAAGGTTTCATCCCCCTTCTTAACTGAATTGGCTATTTTTTCCTTGGTTTGGGCCTTTGCTAGTCTGACTGCCTTCCCCACTTCTTTCTGCTTTAATTGATACAGTTCCCTGTCGTGCTCCTTCTGTGATTCCTTATACTTTTTGAATGTGGCCTTTTTCTCCTTAACCTTCCCTGCCACCTCTTTTGAGAACCATAGTGGTTTTTTACTCCACTTTGTTTTCTTTATTTGTTTCACACAAAGGCTTGTTGCATCTATGATGGCAGTTTTGATTTTTCTCCATTGTTCTTCCACCCCTCCTTTTTGGTCATTTGCTAGTGCATTTTTCAGGTATTCACCCATTTTGCCAAAGTCAGCCCTTCTAAAAGTCCAGTATCCTTGTTTTTGTATGGCTTATCTCCATGGTTGTGCTCATTGTGAAACATACTGCGCAGTGGTCGCTTGTTCCCAGATGTCTACTGACTTCTAAATTTGTGATCCTCTCTCCATTTGAGAGTACCAGATCTAGTATTGCTCCCTCTCGAGTGGGTTCCAACACTAGCTGTCTAAGGCCTGTCCCCTGCAGGGCATCGAGAATGACCCTGCTCTTGGATGTGGCTGCAGTACATGTTATCCAGTTAACATCTGGCATATTCAGGTCCCCCATCAACAGCATCTCCCCTTTTTCAGCCGTTTTGAGAATGTCCTCTATTATTTTGTTGTCCATTTCCTCCCCTTGAGATTGGAGTCTGTATACAACCCCTGTGCAGATTGTGATGCCATTCCCTGTCTCCAAGGTGACCCAGAGTGCCTATTGTCCTCCCCCTTTACTTTTTTAGTTCTGTAGCTTCGATCCCTTCCCTTATGTATAGAGCTACTCCACCTCCTCTTTTACCTTCCCTGTCCCTTCTGTAGATTGTGTACCCTGGTATGTTGACATCCCAGTCATGGTTCTCGGTGTACCATGTTTCCGTGACTGCCACAATATCCAATTGTTCATCTCCATCAGGGCTACTAGCTCAGAAAGCTTGTTTCCAAGTAGATATTTTCTACTGGCTGGAGAAAAATTGTACTATACTATACCCATTCTGTATTCAGAAGGATTCTGGAATGGAGGTTGGTGTTACAAAGTAAATCTGACGCAGTCTGAGGAAGGTTTACAGCATCTCCCCAGTTGCTTTTATCTGGGTCGAGATAAAGGTTTTATTTTCTATCTGGGACAATCCCCGCCACTGCTACAAGTGTGGTTCAGGGAGACAACTTAGCAGGACATGTGACACATTAAAATGTGCACAATGCGGTGCATTGGGGCATATCATGTTAGACTGCCATCACCCTGCAAGTGCTCCCTTTGGGAAGACACATTAATTTACTGAGTGCCCCTGGGCAGCACATAACAACACAAATGCAGATTTTTGCATCCGGGACTTTTACATAAATACAGCAGTAAAGGCAGCCCAACATCTAAGGTCCCCATCCCCACCTGAACAGGACCATGAGATGGCCTCTACGGTCCAGTTAAGACCACCAGCTTTGGACATAGCACCCATGAATCAAGATAGTACTGAACCCACAAATATTCCTCAAACAGAAGCTCAGAACACCCCAATGGTAACACCTGCTGCTACTACTACCACAAGTATGCCCACCTTTACCACCAGAAGAAATATTTAAAGTAGGTTTGAACAGGCGTCAGAGTTTGAGGAACAGGAATACAGCAAAAACAGTGGATCCCCCAGCTTCCTCTGCATAACTCATATGCAGCACTACAATATGAGTTGCTTGATACAGGGACAAAATCAGACTCTACTTCAGTCCAATCATCACAGGCCGAAGAGGCATCATATGAGGATCAATCAATGGAAATGACAGACACAGTAAAAAAGAAATCCTGAATGGGTTCAAGAAAATGGGTGAAGAGAAAATAGCCTTGGCATAGATAGTGTGGTTGAAAAACTTCTAAGTGTGGAGATTTTGTGGTTTTATTCCTCACTTTAATGACAGGTGCTTATAATATCACAGTGGCATCTCTGAATGCTAATAGCATTCAGTCAGAGAGGAAGAGGCTATTGATTTTTTCCTTATTTGAGAAAGGTTTACAGGATGTCATATTCCTTCAGGACACTTGTTTGCATACCAGGCTGGAGATGGAACAGGCCTCTCTAGGGTGGAGGTGGGGAGTGTCATATTGGTCTATTGGGGAGGAAATGTGCTGAGGGAAGGGGATATGTGTTAATTAAGCAATAATTCTTGACAGGGTGTGTGTTGTGCTGGCATAATGTCATGCCTCAGGTGGTTGGGCATGAGGCCGCAGGCCGAGTGCGGCCAATAACAGAGGTGTGATGTTATCCCAAACGACACACACCCTGGATGGCATTATTGCTATTATACAATGGCTCATTGTTATATATAAAATAAAATAAAAATTTTAAAGAATGTTTTTATTAGTGTGGAAAAATATTTTAGTTTCTTAAGAGGAGATGCAAAGAAAAGAGCTCTATGATGTCCATATTGGTTCACAGTGAGGCTGAGACTAGACCCATGATGTTGTGCTGGGGTAACATCAAGGGTCCAGTCCCAGACTGACCAATCAGAGACTAGGAAATTTTCTTGCCATTGTATAATAATCCTTCTGCCAGGCAGGTACAAATTTTAGATATTATCCCAGGGATAGCTTTAATTTTGGACCTTAATCTTGGTGGTCTGCAATGTTGCTCATTAATGTTTATGCTCCACAAGTCACAACTGACAGGGTAGATTTATTTAGAGCTATACAGCCATATTTATTTACTTCCAAATATGTGTTTCTAGGGGAGGATTTTAATTGTAGCCGGTATATAACAGATAGGGGTATGAAAACCCCAGAAAATGTTTTGTGATGCTAACTGTTTAAATTACCTTATTTCTTAAACTGGTTTGGTTGTTGCTCTAGCAATATCAGTTACATCCCCAAAAAATTTGTTCATGGCACATATGCTACTAGAATAAATTTTTGGTTTCTTTCACCCTCGTTGGAGGTTAGTCATAGTAAAACTAAACCAGTAGCACCATCTAATCACGCAGTAATTGAAGCTACAGTATCCAGCCAGGGAACAATGCATCAGGGTCCTGGATACTGGAGGGTGAATTTGGAACTATTGAGCCTCCCAATGGTAGAAGAGGGTCTTGTTTCACTTTTGAATGCAAGAAAATCAGTGACTTGTTTATATGACACATCCCAGGAGTGGTGGGAGGATACAAAAATAGATATTGAACAGTACCTTCAGATAATTGGAAGTATTACTGGGAAAAATAAAATAGACACATACCAAGCCCACAGGCAACAATTTCAAGATCTACTGTCACGAGCCACCCAGAGGGTAGACTAATACTCCCAGAATTAGCAGGGGTGAGACAGCACCTGAATGACAGTCAGTATAGTAGACTGAAATCTTTGGAACAATAAAGGAGGTTTGGGATACAAGGTTCCAAAGATTTCATGAACTCATATCAATTCTGTACCCTGCAAAGACAACAGAAACGTATGTCACAGGTACGAGACCACCAAGGAGCACTCCTTAATACCAAGGCGGACATAATACAAGCCATAGATAGGCATATACATCACTTTTATGCCCAACAAAATTGTATAACACCTTACCACAGGCCTTGCAAGCAGACAAGATGTTAATTAACCCCATTACGCCCTTAGAGGTAAAATCAACGTTGGCACAAACAAAATCTGGCACAGCCCCTGGGAAGGACAGGATTCCTTATGAGTTATACCATCTTATTTTTCAGGTACTACTTCAAGAATTTACAGAATTTATAGAGGATATTTTGGACACAGGGAGAGTCCTGAATAGTTTGTCAGAAGGTTTAGTCTTCCTTATGTATAAAAAGGGGACAGAGCGGACTTAAAACAAGTGTCGCCCCATTACATTGTTAAATGTGCATTTCAAATTCCTCATGAAATTGCTCAATAATAGGCTGTTGAGGTGTGACTCTTTATTAATTCATTCCTCCCAAACATGTATATTGCCAGGAAGAAAAATTGCAGATGGACTCATTATGCTTAGAGAAATCATCCATAGGTGAGATACGGGAGAATTAACAGGTTTCATTTTTATCTTTGACCAAGTAAAAGCATTTGATAAAATAAATCATAATTATCTATGGGACTGTTTAAAGCACTATGCAATTTCATCCACCTTTGTAAACTGGATTCAGATTTATTATAATATGGCAACGGTACAGACATACTGTAATGGTTGGTTAGGCCAAAAATGTAAAATTAAAAGAGGGCTAAGACAAGGCTGACCCATGAGTCCACTTTTATACATTTTTACACTGGACCCATTAATAAGATGAGTTATGGATACGACAGACATCCTAGACATTTCATTTTCTAGTGCAGACCCCGAGATAAAGTGCATAGCATATGCAGATGATATCTGCTTCACAGTGGGGGACATACCATTTGCTTCAAAACTAGGACACGCTTTATAGTGCAGTATATATTGCAGTGTCAGTGGCTCAGTAGGTAGCACACTCACTTCTGAGGCTGGGAGATCAGAGGGCTGTGGGTTCAGTTCCCACATCTGGCACTTGGGTTAATATCCCTGTACTGACACTGTAGTGCAGCATGAGAGGGGTGCTGCACTTCTGAGGTGCCATCTTTCGGATGAGACATTAAACTGAGGTCCCATCTGCCTGGACTGGTGGTAGTTCAGGTGGATGTTAAAGATCCCATGACACTTATCGAAAAGAATAGGGGAATTTTTTTATTGAAAACTGCAGAAAAAATAAATTGCATCATACATAGCATAATAGAAATTAAAAACAGAAATAAGTATTACAACATACATGAAATTGGAACAGAGATAATCCTTATTTGTACAATAACACTTATCATACAAAGGACTTGAGAAAAAAATAACATAAGTATTACAGCATACTGAAAAGAAACTTAAATAAATTTCAATGAAAACCCTATCCCAACCACATAGAAATTAGAAAAGAAAACAATTTACATGTAAGGTGAAAATGTAGTAACATAACAAACACAAATAAAACATCAATGGTCAACCCATGATCTAACCAATGCAATAACTTCAGTATTTCTTAAAAGTGGCAGTTGGAAGACGCTGCTTTTCCGCAAGATATAGTTTACGTATAGTGGTGTGGATGGTCCAAAATAAATGGATTGGAGAAATAAGGTGTTGTTGTAGGGACCAAATAGTTCTAGATTGCCATATGTGATATTTAAAACAGGCTAGAATCATATAAATAGTATCAGAACAATATCTATCCCATGAGGCAGGTAATATACCATAAAAAAACACATCTGTAGTAATATCCTGAATAGGAAAATGCTTCCATTGCATAGTAGTATGTGTCCAAAAATCGAGAACATAAGGACAATCAAAAAACAGATGAGAAACAGTTTCAAGTTGTGAATGACAAATATTGGTTCTCGGACATCCTCTAACAGACAAACCTTTATGTTTTAAATTGCCTTTCACATTAAGTTTTAAGTGTACCGTGAGCCAGACCACATCCCACATGTAAGCGGGAATCCTCTTAGAAGTAAGCATATCACTAATATGGTGTAAAGAATTTGGGATGGGAAATACTGAATAATGAGGTGAAATTAAGAAGGATTCCATAATTTTACCATATAACGTTTTTCTGTTATAGGTTCCTAGTTGTATCTTTAAAAGACCCCATGTTTTAATTTTAGAAAAACAGAACTTGAAATGATCAGGGAGACCTGTTAATGATACTTGCTTACTTAAACAGTCACTAGGGTGCCATTTAAGAAGCCAAGGAGAAACTGTTTCCCAAACCCAACTATACCACGGTTTCTCTTCGCCTCTCAATATAGGACATATATTTTTTGATACAAATAAAGAAAAGAAAAAAACAACAGGGTTCACCATCTTAATCCCACCTGATTTAATATCTTGATATAATATACCCTTTTAATAGGATTTAATCTACTCCCCAAATTATGGAAAAGAACACACCATAAAGTGTAGTTTCGAGAGAGGTGGAGTCGAAATAATGACCCCAAGAAGAGAAACATACTTAACAAATAAGTTTTCACCATGTAAACTCATATTTTTTGGACATTTTCAATTATTCCACATATGTACCTTAATTTTGGCTAAAGTTAAGATGTGATTACAATTATAGAAAGCAGGATCCGCCATACCCCAGTAACGCCTAAAATTTTCCCCGGACCTTTACAAACTGGAATATCAGAGTACCCATAACTACTGTGTCATTTAAATTTAAAAAAAGTACTTACTCTTAGAAGGTTAATTTGTGAACTGAACCTTCTTCATATGCCAATAACAAGGCTGCTGCAGCTTGGCAAGAAGGGAGATCAGCTAAAGTAAGGCAGAGATCATCAGCATACAATAGTTTTAACTTCTATACTAGTACTACTAAAAGACAAACCTCGGATCCTATTATCAACATTAAGCATATGAATAAGTGGCTCTAAAGCTAAGATATACAATAAAGGACTTAAGGACAGCCTTGTCTAACGCCTCTAGTCACGAGTGAGGTGCCAACCAACCATTTACCAGGGGGTGGCCAAGGCCTTTTTGTAACAGGTTTGTAACCATAAAATGAAGGTCTTTGGAAAATGCATGTATTCTAAACAATGCCAGAGATAAGTGTGTGAAACACTGTCAAAAGCTTGTTTTTGATCTAAACTAAGCAAAAAACCCATAATATCAACTGAAAAACTTTTGGAAAAAATCTCCCGCAAAAAAATAAGACCATCTTGAATAGATCTCCCGGGGACTGAACAAAACTGCGTAGGGTGGATCACAGATTCCAAACAAAGCGAAAGACGGTTACTGAGAATCTTGGAAATTATTTTATAGTCGTTATTTAACAAAGTTATAGGTCTCCAATTTATCAGGTTCGTCTTGTCTCCCTTTTTGTGTAATAAAATGACCAAACCATCATACATACTGGGAGGCAAAAGGCCTTGATTCAGACTGAAATTGAAAAGCGCTGTCATTTCCAATAAAAGAAATGGCAAGAGAAGTTTATAAAATTCATAAGGAAGACCATCAGAACCTGGAGTTTTATTCAAAGGAGAATTGACAATAACACCTTCCACTTCTCTGATGGAAATAGGTTGCAATAAAGTAGAAAATAAGAAACATGGGACTGTCAGTAAAGAACAGGATGATAACCAATTTTTTATATCTAATGTGGATGGGTGTGAGTGCGCTGTGAAGAGATCATAAAGTTGAATGTGAACTTCTTTTAAAATGTCATCTTTTCCAAATACATGATTTCCCGAAGGTTGTTTTAAAGAGAGAAGATCCTTGTTTTTCCTGGATGCAGTGCAAAATCAAAAGGGTTGGCATGTGCTCTAGATCCACTAAGGCCAAACCTCTGTTCATGCTGTAAGGAGGACATTGTTATATTGTGACTGGCCAAATGAGATTTTAGGCATGAAAATCCTGTTCATTATAATTCTTTCCTTTTAAAATACAATCTTGAAAAACTAATAAAGAACGTCTTGCTGAAAAATAGTGCACAGTTTTATGTTTACCTAATAATCTGCCTATTTTTTTAAAATAGGATTGAAACTCTGTTTTAGTATCTTCCCACCATGCATGCATATTGTCATAAAGAAAAAACACTGATTTCCGTGCTGTAATAATTGCCTGAAAACCCTCACGTACTATAGAAATATCTAACAAAGACATATTTAGTTTCCAATAACCCATTCCTCTGGTAGTGATGTGGCAATTAGAAAGAGTAACACTAATAATGGCGTGGTCAGATGTAGCTACTATATGGACTGAGGCGTTACTAGTTTGTAGTGAGGGTGACACAAACCAATAATCTATCCGGGAGGATTTCTTACCTTGAAAAAAAGTTTGTGGGGCAAGAGAGGGATCTGAAAATATATCTCGTAAATCTGATTGTACGATCAGAGATCTTAGGAAATGAGTATCACAATAGGTTTTGGAAGGGGACTTCCCCTGACATTGAGATGTTGAAATCCCACCAAACAATATGTTTTACTTGAAAACAAATATGGCCTTATCTGCTTAAGTAGAGCAATCCTATTGGCTTTGGATTGCGGGCCATGAATATTATTAATCTAAAATCTAGAGAAGCCAAGGTAATATCTAGCAAAAAGGCACGGCCTGGCACAATGTCCACTATATGCGTAACTGAAACCTCTGGTGTAGTGAAACAAATGCCCAACCCTGAACAAAGTTCTACCCCCCCTGACCAAAAACTAGGACACCAAATCCATGCGTCTGATGCTGTTTTAAAATCTTGTATGGAATAAAGTCTAGTGTCTTGTAAAAATATTATGTCATACTTCATGCTAGAAAACAAGTCAAAAGTAGCAAGTAGTTTGAACCTTGACCGTATGCTATTAGTATTCAAACTTGCAATTTTAACTGAAGACTTGGGGCTAGTAAACAGAAAAAGACAACATTCAGGTCTATGATACTGGTTTAGAAACTCTTGTACTTTTCCTCGTACCCTTTTTCTTAAAAGGTGCGGTATTTTTCTTGTTAGCAGCGCTAACCAATTCAGGGTCAGATTGAATATCCAATTGTGAAGAAGCCAGCGAGGTGGAGTCTGAATCATGATCCATATTGTCCTCCGCCAAGACTGAGTATTTATTAGCAGTTGTTAACACATCTAACATTGGAGAAGTAATGCATTGCACTGAGGGTCTTGCTTCTACCAAAGGGGGGGGAGGGGGCATAATGTCGGACAACTTTGTGTCCATTGCAATAGCAGTCACATTTATGTTTGGTAAAGGTGTGTCATGCACTGGTTGGGTCTCACCGTTTGAAGCGGTTGGAATAGGCAAGTTTGAAGAGGGAGGAAAGAGTGATTTTGTTTGGAGGCAGTGGCTGTGGAGGGAGCATAGCCAAGGAATCATTAACTACAGGTTTGGTAGCTTTATGTACATAAAAATCTGTACAGTGTAGTTTGCTTCCCAGTATTGTGTGCAGCCATGGCAATCCAGAAAACAATGACCTGCATCCTCACAAAGGTTACACTTAGTGTGTTTACACATTGACTGCCTAAATGACCTTCATCTCCACAATAAGTACACATCAGTTTGTCACAGGAAGAACTAGGTGACGCAAGGACCCACATTTAAAGCAGCGTTTAGTTTGCCCTGGGTAAAAATGAAACCTTTGTCTCTACCAATATAAAACAATTTGGCAGGTGCTGTAAACCATCAGGGTCTGACGTAATTTTACCTTAATTTTCCATCCCCATTCCAAAATCCTCAGCATCTAAAATAGGATCATGGGTTCCTTGTAACTCACAATGCTTTTCTAACCAAAAAGAATATCAGAGATGTTAACACCCTCATTCAAATAACACAGTAATCACACGGAAAGGCTGTTTTGTCAGGGGAATAACCTGGAAAGGTAACCATAAGGGATTAGTCTTGACAGACATATGTTTCACCCAAAAACGTTCTAATAATTCTGGAGACCGAAAGCTGAGGTCAAAGTGACTTCTCCAGGGCATGGAATGAGGCGTAAACTTCAGAGGGTAAACCCTAGAGATTGTTTTATCAAAACGCCCACATAATACCTATCTGGAGTAAAATCTAACCCTCCCATATAACGAGACGAACTGCATTTCACGCTTAGCCAATTCAACGGGTTTTAAAAAGGTCAGCATAGGAAGTTTTTGATACAGAAGGCAAGTCCTGAGTTGGTTTAGCTGATGCTGAAGAGAAAAGTCTCTGCAACGTGTGCAACAATCACTGGTGATTCATCTTTAGAAACAGAAGTGTTCTGAGTCCTAAGGCTTCATTTTGTAAATCGGAAAGTTACCTTGTGGCTGTACATCTGCTGACTCATCAGCCCAACACAAAGGAGAGTCCGAGGGGCTACAGGTTCAGCGTCTGCCAAAGAGGATTCGATAAGTGTTGTGGACAAGAAACCAAATCTGGGGATGAGTCTGAAAACCATTCACCTGATTCTTTGATTCCAGCCTGCGTTCTGCAGGGCTCGCTCGGCGACCATCCGGGACCTCCTGGCGTCACTAAGTCTTCCTTAGCAACCGATTTGTGTGTACACTAGCAACAAAGCAGCTTTAGCAAAAACTTTAGGCTGTAAACAAGAAACACTACGAAATGGACTTCGCTTATGCGGTCAATATCCACATCGGGTCTGTTTTAGCAATAATTCTTCCTCCAAGAGCGAAAGCTGCTGCTGTAAGAATGTGCGTTTGTCTACCAGTTCTTGTGTGGAAAATGCTGTAGAGAGACGTCGGTCCGGTTCAGAAACTGGTGAAAAACTGAGAACAGGCGTAACAGATAAACGAACTGGTTCCACTTCAGTGTGCTCAGAGGTCGTTGTGTGAGAAACTGTAGCAATTGCAGGAGACATTATGCTCCCCACGGCTGTGGTAAGCTCCATTTCTCTGCGAGAAAAACCTGCACCAACAGAGTCGCAAACATGAGAAGGCTCCTCCATTCCGTAGAACGGACTGACCAAGAGTCGCCGCCCCAGAGTGGGAATTTCCCCAGTGTCCTGGCCAAATTTCTCTCATTCACCATAAATACCACCAACAGCTTAATCTGGTTCAAAGTCAGTTGGCATTCATCTGTATTCCCCTTCCCCAGGTCATACCTGAAAATAGGCAGGATTTCTCTAGTGCACTTACCTGGTCAACAAAAACTAAATAAAATAGGATTTCATGCAGCACACAGGGGCAAAGGTGAATTTTGGAAAATGTAAATGCATACCAATAAGGAAAAATGAAATATTAGAATACCAAATCGTAGGTATTCCAGTGGTTAAAGAGCCCTGTACCATTCTGGGCCTATTTTTGGCACAGGTGACCTAGCCCTTCTGAACTGGTCGTCTAAACTGCAGATAGCACAAGAGAAAGTGGAAATGTGGAACAAATGGAGGTTATCTAAACTAAAAAGGGTACAGATGGTAAACACTTTTTTGCTTCCTTTGTTTCTGTACTTAAGTACTATTTTTTGCCCACCCCCTCAATTGGAAACTAAGATATACAGCTGCTCCATTTCATGAATTTGGGGAAGTAGATTAAACCCAATTAAAAGATGCCTTCTCCTTAGAGACGGGAAGAACGGAGGGTTGAAAATGCTACAACTAATTGAATTTTTATTTTCTATGTTTGTATACTCAAACTTAAAACCTATTTTATCCCAAAATACAAATTCATGGACATCCTGAGTACTGGATTCACTTGCTAATATTTTTTTCAATATGGCCTAATCAGACACATTTACTGAGACAAGAACCTTTGAAACACCTACCTGATACATTTCAGGTATGCTTCGGAAAAATAAAATCATGGGGGCCAGTTAAAGAACATACTGTATAACAATATATAACAGAAAGGAGCTGTATGGATTTATTATTCAGAAATGTTTTCAAGATAAGGCTCATTTTGATAATTATCCTATACAGTATAGATTAAGTGTGGGTAAAATGTTAGAGTCCCCCTGTATTCCATCTTATATGTGGGATGGATTATGGCTGTCCTTCCATGGAAAGCTGAATGTCAAAGGGAATTTAAAGCATAAACAATCGGAAGATCAATATTGTCCTAGAGATACACACATCGATACAATGGAAACTATGGAGCATTTGTTCTTAGAGTGCCACTTTATTCAAGGTTTTTTGCAGATTCTTAGACAGAATTGGCCTGCATCACCCTTTTATAATTTCACAATAGAAATTGTATGCTTGGGTATTTTGCCCTTTTTGTAGACATAACATGATAGGATGACCATGTGGTTATTTTTAGTTTGTTTTAAGTTCCACATATGGCATGTTCGATGTAGGCTGACAATACAATAACTTCACTATATGACAAGTGAGATATTCTTTATGATAGAGAATAAGGTTAAGAAAATGAAAAAACAAGAATATACATTGGTTTTTCTTAAATTATTTAAAAAAGGTGGGGCAGTATTGATTGGATGCCTTAAATATGGGGTATTTCATGTGGATAGAGCGATAGGCTAATTTAATTAGGTTTCTGCGAATGTGGGATATTAGAATGGAGAAGAAAAAAACATCTTTTTTCCCCTACTCCCGTGTTGGGGGTGGGGATGCTTACAAGGATGTATTTATATATCAGCCTTAAAATACACAATAATACTTCTCAGTGTTTAGGTTTTCTCCCTTTGAGGATTATATATGCAGAAATACGGGTTTTGATTTGTATATCATTTTAAGTTATGGATTTTCCCCATTTGGGCTAGGTATGATGATTTGTTGGTAACCTAGAAAATGTTTTATTTATTTATTTGTTCTAGGATTACAAATACCTTTGAGCCAAGGCTCTTTTACAAAGGTTCCACGTCATTGGTTCAATTGAGACAATCATAAGCAAAGATAACAGTTTATAAAATAAAAAAAAAAGAACAACACATAGTCTTGTAGATGAAAAAAGAACAATAAGGTGAAACTTTGGGGAAGGGAAAGGGAAAGGAGGAGGGTGAAGTCAGGGAGACTAAGTGGATGGGAGAGAAGGGGAGGTAGGTTTGGGGAAGAGAGAGGAGAGGTGGAAGGCGGATAAGAATAGAGGTAGAATGTATGGAATCACTTCTGAAAGAAAGAGTTGTTGAGTACCTAGAGGCCAGCTGGGCACTGGACCCAAAGCAGCATGGATTCACAGCAGGAAGGTCATGTCAGACAAATCTAATCGATTTCTTTGACTGGGTGACCAAAGTAATAGACCAGGGAGGGGCTGTGGATATGGCCTACCTAGACTTTAGCAAGGCATTTGACACAGTCTCGCACAAAAGATTAATAATCAAGTTAGCCAGCCTGGGAGTGGGTCCCAGGGTGGTAGCCTGGGTAGAAAACTGGCTGCACAACAGGACACAGAAGGTAATAGTGAATGGAACACATTCTGAAGAAAGGGGTTACTAGTGGAGCACCTCCAGAGCTCAGTACTGGGTCCAGTCCTCTTTAACGTTTTATAGGTGACATTGCAGAGGTCTGGAAGAAAAGGTATGCCTCTTTGCGGATGACACAAAGATCTGTAACAGAGTTGATACACAAGGGGGTAGAAAGGATGAGAAGGGACTTGGCAAGGTCGGAGGAATGGTCAGACAATGGCAACTTAGATTCAATGCAAAGAAGTGCAAAGTAATGCACCTGGGAAATAAAAATCCAGAGAAGAGTACACAATAGCGGGGGAGGTACTAACAACAACAATAATGGAAAGGGATCTGGGTGTAGTCATATCAGATGACCTAAAGGTGGGTATGCAATGTGAGAAGTCAGTAAGGAAAGCCAGGGGCATACTGGGATGCATAGGGAAAGGGGCATCACAAGTAGAAAAAGGGAAGTGGTTATCCCTCTATACAGACAGTTGGTGAGACCCCATCTGGAGTACTGCGTGCAGTTTTGGAAACCTCATCTCGCAAGGACATAGACAGGATGGAAGCAGTCAGAGGAGGCAACTAAAATGGTGCAGGGTCTACATCAGAAACCATATGAAGAGAGACTGAGAGAGCTTAATATGTATACCCTTGATGAAAGGAGGGACGGGGACATGATAGAAACTTTTAAGTACCTCAAGGGAATCAACAAAGTCCAGAAGGGTAGCATCTTTCAGAAAAAGAGATGTGTAAGAACAAGGGGGCACAATTTAAAGTTAGAGGGGGGATGGCTCAGTGGTACTGTGAGGAAATTCTTTTTCACAGAGAGAGTGGTGGACGCATGGAACCGCCTTCCTGGAGAGGTTGTGGGGTCTAAAACAGTGGAGGAATTCAAACATGCATGGGACAGACATAAGGCAATTATAGTGGGGGGTTGCAGGAAATAGGCTGTTGGTTAACTAGAATCTGCAGCTTATCCAGTAGGTAGGGAAATGGGCAGACTGGGTAAGCCAAGTGGTCCTTATCTGCCATCAAAGTCTATGTTTCTATGTATGACTGTAATACGTTTTGATTTATCCACACTTTGATTATTTTTGTTTCTCTGATTTGTATATTATTTGTATGAAATAACACTGTTTGTAACCATTTGTTTGTTTAAAATTGCAATAAAAAATTCCCATACTCTTTTGGTAGGGAGGAGGAGGGGGTTATGCCGACAGGGATTTTATTTATGTGTAGGGTTTAAAGTATGAAGTAATACTCTTTTGTGTTTATGTTTTGTCCTTTTTATAATTTTGTATGAAGAAATACTGATTGGTTTGTATGTTCTTTTAAGTTATGAATACAGAATTCCCCATCTCTTTTCAAGAAATGGCATGGATCTTTAATGTCCACCTGAACAACCACCAGAACAGGCAGACAGGACCTCAGTTTAACATCTCATCCAAAAGACAGCACCTCAGGAGCACAGCAACCCCCTCATGCTGCACTGCAGTGTCAGTATTGGGATTTTACCCCAAGTGCCTGGTGTGGGGATAAAACCCACAGCCATCTGATCTCCCAGCCTCAGAAGTGAGTGTGCAACCTGCTGAGCCACTGACACTACCAGTTGCCCTCATTGCCTTCATTGCTCACTCACCATCATGAATGAACCCCTAGAAGTGTACAACATACAAGCAGGGTAACATGCTGCCTGTAAAGCTTGTGTGTGTCCATACTCAAATAAAGGAATAATGCATGACAGGGTGTGTGTCATGCTGGAATAATGTCATGCCTTGGGGGGGGGGTTGGGTACAAGGCCGCAGGCTGAGTGCGTCCAATGCCCCAGGCGTGGCATTATCCCAAACAACACACACCCTGGAGTGCATTATTCCTATTATACAATGGTTTGTTGTTATATATAAAAATAAAAAAATAATCTTAAAGAATGTTTTTATTAGAGTTTGTTTCTTAAGAGGAGATGCAAAAAAGAGATCATGAGACTCACCGGTATTGGTTCACAGTGCTGAGACTAGACCCGTGGTGTTTTGCTGGGATAATGCCATGGGTCTAGCCCCCAAACTGACCAATCATAGTCCAAGATTCTTTCTTGCCATTGTATAATTAGATATAGTCACTGCCATGCAGCAACAGAGTTGAACGAGATAGTCCCTAAATCTCTTCTGCCATTACAATAATGTTATTTGACTTCTATGTTATACTGACCTTCTCTTGTGGGTTGTGAGTTTAAGAACTGGTAGCATAAAGAAGTACTGGAAGAACTCACATCTACAACTTCCAGAAAAAGCTACTCTATTAAGTCATACCAGAACAATAAAAATGTGTACTTTGGTCTACAGAGGAGAAGATTTTGTTCTAGAAAAAATATCAGCAACTGAAATACTTCAAGCAATCGGGAATGGGAAATAAACCTCAAAAGAGGTACATTTATGTGGGGAAAATACTGCTGCAGTTCTGGGACAAAATGATGGCCAAAATCACCAGGGGATAACATGGAAAGGGATCAATTACTCCTTAAAAAATAGGATAGAGAAGTTCAACTTGAGGTGGGTCACCCACATTCATTATCTCATGAGTAAGGATCCTATTTTCATCCCATAAGGTATTGTACTTGAAGGTTCTACAGAATGATCTACTTAGGGAATTCTTGTTACTGTTCCTGGTACCCATTTACTGCCCCCTCCTTTCTTTTCTGGTCCACATAAGCAGATTTCACGATGTCTGAGGTATGACACTTTTGCTTTAACAATATGTATAGGCATGAAATGTACTCAGCACATCACTGTTTCCATGCAATGGTCTGCATGTTTTGCACCATTCTTTTTTGTATAAAAATAAAGCTATGAAACATGAACAAGGGGAGTATTTCTAAATAAAGCAAAGACATTTAATGTCACTAGGATCTTTCAGTGCTTTGTAAGGCAGGCTAAACCAAACGTAAAAGTAATATGAATAGTTGTGCTGTCTGGGAACCATTATAGTAACAAATTAATCATAGTTAATAAGTTAATCATTTTATTGAAGCCTCATTAAGTAAAAGATCTCTGGTCTACAGATCATCTCCGAGTACCTTCAGCTTCCAGTATCTTAGCATTAAGATCAGTGACTCTAGAGGAAATAAAAAAGGTCAGAATCTGTTGGCAGAAAAGGATCACTTGGCCTACCCAGTTTGTCCAGGTGTTCCCTGCTTCTTCTATCTCAGCAGACCCTATCTGGTCACTGGCAACCATTTCTGCTCCCCTGCCTATTCACCAGTATTCCCTTATGCCTATCCCATCCATGCTTGGAGCCCCCCATTATTTTCACCCTCACTACCTCAGCTAGTAGACTTTTCCAGGTGTCTGCCACTCTTTCAGTAAAGCAGTACTTCCTCACATCCTTCTTAATCCCCCCCCCCCACATTTCCAGCTTCATTGAATGCCCTCTTGCCCTGGTGCACTTTCTCATTTGAAAGAGACTCCCCCCACTTGCACCCTGTTCAACCCAGTGATGTACTTGTAGATCTTTATCATGTCCCTTCATTCCCTCATCTCCTCCAGAGTATACATGTTGAGGTGCTTCAGTCTCTCCTCATAGGGCTTCTCGTACAACCCCGGCACCATTTGTGTTGCCAACCTCCGGATTGCCTCCACCCTGTCTATGTCCTTTCTGAGTTGCGGCATCCAGAACGGGATTCAGTACTCTAAGGGGGGGCTCATCAGTGACCTGTACAGTGGCAACACCAACTCCCACCTCCTGCTGATGATACTTCTTTTTTATGCACCCCAGAATCCCAATGGCCCTGCCTACTGCCTTGTCACACTTCCTGACACTTTCAGGTCATCAGATATGATGACTCCAATGTCTCTTTCCTTTTCAGTGGCTGTCAATACTTCCCACACCATTTTATACTAAGCTTTTAAGTTTTTATGCCCTAGTTGCATGATTTTGCACATTTTGCATTGAAACCCAGTTGCCATACCCTTGAACACTCCTCCAGTTTTCCAAGGTCCATACTCATTCTCTCTACCCCTCCTGAGTATCTATCCTATTACAGATTTTGGTGTCATCTGTTAAAAGGCATAGCTTCCATTATAGCTGTTCTGTAATGTCACTTGTAAGAGCATTGAAGAGGACCAGTCCCAGTAGTGAGTGCTATGGCACCCCACTGGTCAGGTCACTCTTCCTTCATTAGAGTGAATGCTGTTTACCACCACCTTCTATCATCTATCCATTAACCAGTTTTTTATTCAATTTATCCCTATGGATCCCACCTCTAGACTTTCTTTATCAGTCTCCTATGTGATACAGTTTCAAAGGCCTTGCTGAAGAGTACATACAGTAGGTCATAACCATTGCCCTTCTTTGACCCATTTCCCTGGTTACCTAGGTGAAGAATTTGGTCAGATTTGTCTTTAAACCCTAGAGTTTGGATGCAAAGCTGCTGTAATTGTCAACTAATATTGTATATAATGATTTGGCTTCCATATTTAGTTTATCAGTAATAGGAAGAGTAATAGGAAGGGTGGTACAATCAGTGTCAATATTTGACAGAGTTGCCCCTATCCACAAAGGGGATAACTGTAGGGACTCAAATAATTACTGGCATGTTGCCTTAAGTGTAAACATATAAACATAGAAAATGTTGGCAGATAAAGACCATTGGTCCATCCAGTCTACCCTATTTCAATTCGGTAAATTTTTTACTAATAAGATGTTGGCCATTAGATCTACCATCTCCCTGGGTGGCCCAGTGCGGGCCAGCAATAGTCATCCTTTGTGTGATGTAGATCTGCCTGCCTGGGATGAGTTTCAGCCAGTCTCAGAGGTTGAGGTACCCTGGGTAGTCTCCAGCTTGTGCCTTACCAACTGTATTCTGTTCCCATGTCCTACATGGCTGATCCTTGGCTATGTTGAGTTCCTGGGTCTAGTGTTTGCTGTTATTGTTAATTGGTCCCTTAGGGTGGGAGTCTTCTCAATGGCCTTAAAAAAGAGTAGTTAGACCCCGTCTGAAGAAACCATCGCTGGGAAATGACGTTCTTATGAATTAAAGACCTGTCTCTAACCTCCGCTTTTCTGGGGACTGAGAAGGTGGTGGTGGAGCAGCTGACAGATCACCTCAAATCTTTTTCCATCTCTGAATATCTCCAGTCTGGTTTTCAGTCCCGACATAGCACTAAGACTGCTTTCATTAGGGTAACTCATGATCTCCTCCTAGCAAGGGATCAAGGGCAGCATTCTATCCTGGTGCTCTTGGACCTATCATCAGCTTTTGGCAGTTTACCATGGTGTGCATTTGAATCACCTGCAGGACTATGTGGGTCTTTCTGGTGCAGTGTTGTGCTGGTTTGAATCCTACTTGGTCAAGAGGACATAGCACATGGCCTTAGGGAATTTCACCTCAGGGGCAGGTGTGCTTCCCTGTGGAATCCCACAAGGCTCGATCCTGGCCTCCATGTTGTTTTCTGTGTATATGCTACAGCTGCTGGGGGAAGATCATAAGATTGTATGGAGTTGGGTTTCACTGATGTGCAGATGGTGCCCAGAGTTACATGTCTTGTTCTCTTGATGATGATATGACTGCCTCAGTGCTGAGTCAATGCTTGACTGAGATTAACAGAGATTAACAACTGGATGCCCTGAACTGGTTGTGTCCTCAACCTGGTAAGACAGAGGTCATGGTGATTGAGCTGGGCTGTCGAGATATAGCTTCTGGGGATGGTATGGCTCCCCCACTGTTGGGAGGCTGTCCTCTCTCCATAACTGATATGGTAAAGAACCTGGGTGTTATTCTGGACGGCAGATTGATGCTCAAACAGCAAGTGTCATCTGTTGTCAGATATGGCGTTTATTATCTCCAGAATATTGACTGGATCAGGCTGTTCCTTGCTCCAAATGACCTAACAACAATCTTCCATGCTCTTGTCACTTCATGGTTGGTTTATTGTAACTCTCTATACCAAGGGTTATCTGGGAAATCTGATGCGATGCCTGCAGCTAGTTCAGAATGCTGCAGCCTGGATCACTGTGCACTCTTCACAAAGTGAGCATATCAGACTGGTTCTACCTGTGCTGCACTAGCTGTCAGTACATTGGCACATTACCTCCACAATTTGTTTGTTGACCTACAAGGCACTATGCAGTCTGGGTCCTTACTACTTAAAAGAGCTTCTGTTTCCCTACCACCCAGTGCACCCTCTCCACTCCACTGATGTGGGTGTGCTTGCTTTCCCCACATCTAGACTGAAATTATCTGAGAACAGAGCTTTTGGTGTGGTGGCTGCACAGCTTTGGAATGCACTCCCTTTGACTATCTGAATGGCCAACTTGGTGGAGGCCTTTAAAGCCTCCCTGAAAACTTATTTATTTTGGAAAGCATTTCCTGTCGAAATATTGTCTATACATATTTTATTGTGTTTTAGTATTTCTACTGATTTTGTTCTTCTCTTTACAGTGCTCAGATCCTTTTGGAATGGATGCTTTATGAATAAACTTTGCCTTGCCTTGCCTATTTTACCCTATCCTCGTTAACCAGGGACCCATTGTCTAGTTGAGAATATTGCCTTCACCTCCCCTCTTGTTCCCTGCTCTACTGCCCCCCCTCCGTGTAACTATTAAGCCTTTTACTCAGTCCCAGCTGCATTTGAAACCATTAATGGTCCTTGGTCCCACCACCTCTGCTGGTAGGCTGTTCCATGGTTCAACCACTCTGTCTATAAAATAAAACTTTTTCACGTTCCTCCTGAATCCACCCCCATCAGCTTCCACTCATGTCTCCATGTTCTTAAGTCACCATTCCTGCCCAATATTCCCTTGCAGTCTATAGTACCTTGTTCATTCCTTTCAAGAACTTGAAGGTCTCTATCATCTTGCCCCTCTCCCTTCTGGTCTTTAGTGAGTACATGGTCAGAGCCTTAAGCTGATCCTTGTGGGATCTGCTCTGTTAATACTAAATCATTTTGGTTACCCTACACTGCACTGTCTCTAGCCTGTCTTTGTTGTTTCTTAGGTGGAGACTGCAGAACAGGGCACAGTATTCCAGATGTGGCCTCACCAGTGATCTATAGAGAGGCAGCACCACCTCTTTCCTTCTTCTGTCAAGTCCCCTCCCAATACACACTAACATTTTGGTTGTCTTGCTGTAAGCCTTGTTTCATTGACTAGATTGTTTAAGTGAGTGGTTTATGATGACTTCCAGGTCTCTTTCCTCTGAGTTATTGTCTGACATAGTCCCTGCCAATCAAATATTCCATACTTGGGATCTTGCTCCCTATGTTCAGCTCTTTGCACCTTTTGGCTTTGAATTTCTACTGCCAGATTTGAGCCACCTCTCTAGTACTTGTAAGTCCCTCTGCAACTCATTAACCCTTTTCTCTGTGTCTACCCTGCAACAGAGCTTAGTGTCATCTGTGAAGAGATGCATCTTGGACTGTATTCCATCTATATCACTGATGAACATCTTGAATCGACTGTCTCTAGGGTTGAACCCTGTGGCGCCCCACTCATGACCTCCCACTCTCCCGACTTGATCCTGTTTACCACCACCCTTTACAGCTCCCCCCAGCCAGCTTCCCACACATCTAATTAGATCTGTTGCTGCACCAAGATACTCTAACTTCTTCAGCAACCTTCTGATGGGCATAGAGTTGAATGCCTTGCTGAAGTTAAAGTAGAGTAAATCCAGTGTTTGTCCCTTATCCACTGCCCTAGTTACCCAGTCAAAGAACACAAGTTGGTCTGTCAAGACCTCCCTGCCACAAACCCATGCTACTTACTATCCTTGTGCACATTTCTCTACAGGTAGTCCAATAAGTCCTCCCTGACTAGTGTTTCTATTAGTTTACCTGCTGTAGAAGTCAGACAAATGGGTCTGTAGTGTCCTGGGTGCTCCTTGTCTCTTTCCTTGTGGAGCTGAACTACATCTGCTACCCTCCAATCTTACGGAACCAACTCTGACTGTAATAAACTATTGAATAGTCCTGCCAACAGTTAAACTAGCTCCGATGCCAGTTCTCTGATCACCCTCAAGTGCATCCAATCTGGCCCTGGAGACTTATCTATTTCCAGGGTGCAGGAAATTTCCTGATCTTTTCTCCCATAACTACTACTTGTCCCATTTCTAGGATCCCTCTTTCAGCAGCCTTTATGCAGCTGTCAGGCAAGGATCCACTATTCTTCACTGAAAACACTTAGTGGTCATTAAGAACAGCTACCTGCTGCTCATCCTCCTTTATTACCCTGCCCCACCATCAACTAAATAATTCCCCTCTCATCTTTCTTTTTTCCCTAATGTATCTAAAGTACTGTTTCCTTCCCTTGACCCCCTCTGCAATATGCAGTTTTGTGTCAGCGTTTGCCTTGCTGACTTCTTTCTTGGCCTCCCGCATCTTTAACTGGCATTCACTCTATTCCTCTTCTCCCTGTTTCTTGTATCTAACGAAGGCCCTTTTATAGTCCTGACTGCCACTCTGACCTTTGAGAGTCAGATTGGTCTCTTGTGACTGTTATTCTTGATAACCATTCTGAGGCATGTCTTAGTTGATTCTAGAATGGCCACTTTACTCACCAACACTCTTCCAACCACCTAATTTCATCCCCCCCACATACACACTTTTCCTTGACTATTTCACTCATTTGGTCAAAGTCTGCTCTGCTGAAATCCAGAACTGCAGCCTTTGATGAGGGTGTACTGCTACCCTGGGCCAGATTGAACTATATCGTGTTATGGTCACTATCTCCAGTGACTCCCCTGTTCTCAATCAAAGTATCATTTCTGAGTTGGTGAGCACCACATCAAGAATGACAGTTTGCCTTGCGTGTTCTCTGACCAGCTACACCAGCAGGCAGTCCCGCAATGTATTAAACAGGGCCCGACTCGTGGTGCTCTTAGCTGCTGGAATGTTCCAATCTATGTCTGGGAGATTGAGATCCCCCACCACCACTCCCTCACCCTTTTTGGCCCCCTTCTGAATTTCTGCCCCATGTTCTCCATCTCCCTTATCTGCCTGTTCCAGCAGTCTGTACACCATCCCTATGCACAGCTTCTTACCTGATGTGGTTGTATGCTGCACCCACAGTGATTTTGCCTCCACATCATTCTCCAGATGGACCCCTTCTCTACTGCCTCTGTGCCTTCCATGACATAAATCGCTACCCCACCCCCTTTTCCCTTACCCCTATTTTGCCTATACATGGACATGGTGTATCCTGGTATTACTAAGTCCCAGTCATGTTTTCCAGGTGGTGGTTATGATATCGAATCCTGCATTTGCCAACATTAAGAGCAACGCTGATCCAACGCTAACAAGAGACAGGAGCAGCGATAACAATCAGAATCAAGCAGCAATAGAAAGAAACTCCACTAAAAAAATGAGAAGGAAGCACTGAAATAGTGCTGCAGAGTGATACTTCATTAAAACACAGCACAACAAAGCCCCGATGCTTCAAACCCCTGCAGATTCTTTCTCAAGGGGAATGGTTAGTTAAACTTCAGGTGCTGCTTAAATAGCAGAGTTCTTAAAGCTACATGGGCACATTAAATTATATGTGCTTCAGAGCTCAGTGCTTGTGTTACATACTGCATCTACATGATGTAGGTTTGAGTTTGGGTACAGAGGCCGGACCAGTAAGTAGAATATTGCTTCCAAGGTATAGTTGTATGAATAGATAGTGTTTAAGTACTTTGGACATAGACATGAATAAGTCAGTTATTATAGTTCATGATGAACTGACAGTAAGATAGTGCTGATACTGGAAAAAATGAGTTCTTCAGTATGAGTTGATGGTGTGGCTTTTCTCTGTATCCCACCATAGGAAGGATGGTTATTTGATTAGGATTTGACACCCCCCAGGTGGGATAAGAGTGCTGGAGAAGGACGAGGTGTAAGAAGAGGATGGAGGGGAGTGCGTCTCACTCTAAGCAGAGCAGCAGGCTCTATTTGCTTAAATAGGATATGGGGGAGGAGCTCTTCCCTCATAGAACAACAGGTAGAGCCTTTCATTTATATGTAGTTGATTAGGATGTGACACCCCCCAAAAGAAATATGATATCCATGATTATCTTCTCCAAATCCAGAGAGTAAGGCCTGCAGCATGCAGGAGAGGACCCTCCCCCCTTATGGGAAAACCTCTGAGGACCCATGGCTACCAACCTGCCCATCCTTCTGGGCATACTAAAGGAGAATAATCCTAATTAAGTAGTTTATTGGCTAGTCCAAGTTGCAGATTACAGATGATCCAGTGGAACAGTTCGTAGTAAGAAATGAAGGTCAGAAACAAGCTTCCAGTCTTGTGTGAGCACTACAGTTGCTGTAAGAACATGTGAAGCATCCAGGTAGATTGCACTGAGATGAGCATTGTTGGTATACATCCAATAGATTCAGGACAGGGGTACGATGAGGCGCTCCTAAGGCTAGCACATGACAATTTGAAAATTATAGAGTACATATCCAGGCTCTGATGCTGGTGGGCGGCGGGCAGAATGAATTGGAAGTAGTCCAGCCTCCGGGCTTCTGCTGTTAGAAGGCATATGAATTTCATAGAACGGTAGAATGGCTTAAGATTAAGTTGATGACTGACGAACCCAGTTCAGTTAATAGGATGAAGAGAGTAGGATTTATGCTTAGATCATGATATAGAAGGCATACGACAGTAAAGCTGAGCTGGAATCCTGGCAGGATTTAAGGGTAGTAAATCCGAAGCACTGGTGGGGGGTTAGGAAGCATCCAAGAAAGTATAACAGGGCAAGCCCAATAGGTGAGGATGTGCGGCTGAATCACGTAAGTTAGGAGATGAGGTAATAAGTAGCAAGTAAATGGACCAGGTTGGTCAGTTGATAAGTAGTAGAAAGTGGCAGCTAGTCCCTCGGCTGAGATGTGCAGCTTGACTCATCAGCTTGTGAGGTAAGTAGAGTGGTGACTAACTCCATGTAAACATGTAAGCACAGCCAGACCATCGTAAGTCTGCTGGTAAGTAAGTAGAGTGGTAGCTAGCCCTCGCAAGCTAGTGTGAGCAGTTGGTCCCCACGTAAGTAAGCTGATTAGCAAGAATTAATTATGAGGGTGTAGAGCATATCCGGGTTAATTACTATGAGAAATGGTGAGATCCACAGGCGAGCATATGCGATCCACTTAGGTTGAGTTGTACTTGTCGAATAATTTGGCAGATGTGGAATTCTGTCCCAGGAAAAGGGAGCTTGAACAAATGACTGAAATCCAGTAGGAGAACATGATCTTGGAGTTGATGCCAAGTAAGGTAGAAAATCAGGTATGAGATAGAAGTATAGGAGCCTCCAGGCCCAGACTGGGCGTGGCAGGCCGGAGATGTATGAACCTTCAGGCCGGATGAGGAGCAGGCAGGCAGAGTGTATGAATAGTTGAACCTCCAGGCTCTGAAGACAAAGCAGGTATGAGATAGAAGTATACAAACCTCCAGGCCCAGACTGAGCATGGCAGGTTTACAGAATTCATAAACCTCCAGGCCCGATGCTGGGCAAGGAAGGCACAGTGTATGTATAGTCGAACCTCCAGGCCGCAACGCGGTGAGGCAGGTGGAGTAATAGAGCAATCTTGAAAGCTGAATGAGTACTGATGAGCTGATCTGAAAGAGCGTTTGAGCATGAGAACCTTGCAAGTTCAATTATATATAGTTGGCAGAATTCCAGGCAGCCAGGGAAGAGCAAAAGGTAGAAATGTGATGAATAGTGTAAGCAATAGGTAATGAGTGGTAAGCAAGGGACATGCACAGAGGTCGGTAGTATAAGTGGTAGTCATTGGATTGCATGGAATGCAGATGAAGTAGAGAGTAGTAGTACTGAAGAAATGCATAAGGTACATAGTGGGGATCAATGAGGACTGCAAATAGCAGGAGAATAGCCTGACCCTCCTAGTGTTGTTGGTTTGAGACCAAAGGGGAAGTACATAAGCACAAAATAATGACCACATTAAGTGAAGACTTGTTCCTTTTTTGAAAAAGAGTCTAATGGAAGTAAGAGACATCCCCTGAATGACACCCAGCAGCCCGAGTATGTCCTGGCAAAACCCCCCCAAAAAATGAATGCCATGCAGAGACACAGGCTCAGAGGTCTGTATCGCAAGACCGCACTGCAGGAATGTCCCACATATGCAGATGTATTCCTCCGTAGAAACACAGTGAATAATAAGCCCCATATCCAACTAGTGTCATGCGGTGATAACTGCACCATGAGGAGGTGTCACTGCATCGATTCATGCCATGACCTTGATTGGAGAAAAGCCAGGACTGAAATCATAAGGCAGAAGGTGGAGAGGTAGGAAAACTGTATAAAACTCCAGAGAAGTGATCCAGGTACGGCTGTAGGAGTAAACAAATTGAATGTGCTGCGAATGAGTCGAGTACTGGATACAGAGGAATAAGAAATAAAACAGATGGAATAGGGCATATAGCAGTGCAGCGAGGGCAGGCGATGTCTGTATCAGCTGAGGGAGAAGGGATCAGGTGCTAGAGTAAGCTAGACCAAGGGAATAGGCATCCATCTGGTGGGAGAATCCAGAACGGAGACAGCAGCGAGGAATGAGCAACCACTCCTCATTGCAGGACCGACTGAGGAGACGAAGGAAGTTTGCCATGAGATAATACAGAGGTGTGGCAAGCGAACTAGGGTGTAGCTGGTGGAACCCCCCCAAAGAAAACACAAGGAATGGGAGAGCAGCACAAGGAGAAGGGAAGGCAGCAAGGCAATAACAGAGGCAGAACAAGGAGGCAGGGAAAAAGGGAGGGAGGGCGGGATGGCAGCACCACCACTAAGCGAGTGCTTCTCACTCTAAGCAGAGCAGCAGTCTCTGCTTGCTTAAATAGGATATGGGGGAGGAGCTCTTCCCCCATATAACAACAGACAGAGCCTTTTATTTGTATATGCTGACTAAAACAAGACCATATCAAATGATTGTAGGCCACTAGCAACATTATAATTGCGACAAATGCCTGTGAAATAGTGAGAAAAAATGTATATCTATGTGACAATATACTTAAATAACAAGAAGTGTGGTTTCTTTCTTTTGCTATTTGCCAACACTGCCTGGAGCTCACTAATTTTATTCCCTATGCTGTGACATTTAGGCAGACTGCCTTCCAATATGTGGCCATACCCCTCCACTTCTTGTTAGCACTTCCCCCTTTGTACTCCTCTTCCACCCTTAATTTCCAGCCCCTTGCTTGTTCTGTGAGCCTTGCTTCCTGTCACCTTTTCCTACTTTTTTATAGACCCCTGTAAGGCTGTTCCCATCCCCACTGCTTCCAGTCCCCATTACTGGGGGAGTACTAATTAGGTTCCCCTTTTGTTCTTAATCCTCTGTGGTTCTCCCACCCTCAGTCTCCCCCTCCCTGGTCTAAATGCCCATGTCAAAGGACTAGAAAGACATCTCAAATCAGCTGTCTTTTTTTGAAAACTAACAATTTTCCTCTATAAAGAAAAGTGTCTGGGACCAGTCATCTTCAGCGTCTTCATGAATGGCATTGCAAAAGAGTTGGAAGGGAAGGTATGACTCTTTGCAAATGAAACCAAGCTCTGCAATTGGGTAGATATTCCTGAAATGGTGGAGAGAATGACAGGGACCTGAGAAAACTTGATAAGTGGTCAAGGGTATGGCAGCTGGGTTTCAACGCAAAAAAGTACAAAATTATGCAGCTAGGGCACAGAAACCCAGGGGCCAGTGTATAAAAGGTGGGAGAGGAGAGGTATTGATGGTCAAAAAGCAGGAAAGAGACTTCTGTGTTATCATATCTGATGACCTCAAAGTGGCAGGGAGTGTGACAAGGTGGTAAGCAGGGCCAGTGGGATTCTGGGGTGCCTATGGAGGTAGTATGGCATAATGGTTAGGAACCATATCCCATCATATGGCCCACTCAAATTGAGCGACTCGATTTTGAGCAACTCAGTTTAAGCACCCATGATGTTAGCTACCCTGAAAGGGTAGTAAGGCATGGTTATAGCGTGAATGAAGGGCAAGAAGAGCAACTGTAGAGGAGAGCAAATGGAAGAGGAAGGTGAAAGGATCTGGTATGATGGACTTAGTTTGGCAGGGTGTTGCTGAGCTGGCCATGTGGTGGTGAGGGTGGATGGCTGCAGTGTGGGAGGTTCAGGGTTTGGGGCTGAGTAGCAATACAGTTGTTTTGGGTGTTTTCAGGACTTAAAATTGTTTTTACTTTTTGGGCTGTGCCCCGATCTTCTTTTGTTGTCAACTGAGTTTCCCTCCAGAATAGTCCCCTCCCCAGCTATCTAGTACCCCAATGTCAGGCTCCCCCCACCCAGAAGTTGATTATAATTAGAAAGGGGGATATGGGGGCAAAGCCCCCCACATGGGGAGTGAGGGGGGCATATCCCCCCTGCATAAAAAGTTTAATGTGTATTTATAGCTGGACCGTGTTGTGGACCATCGCTGACTGTGGATCTACTGTTGTGCACAGTCACCAATTCGGTTTTTGGTGCTGTGCACTCGCCCATGTAAAAATCACAGAAATGTTTTTGCCCTTATGACATGGAACTGTTAAGAGCACCAAGCTGCAAATCTGGAGAACTGTGTTTGAATCCCACAGCCACCACTTGCATACGGTGTGACTTTGAGCAAGTCACATAACTTCCTTGTGTTCCCAGGATGAACCTGGAAACATGCCTCCGTTTAGTGTGTCTTTCCTGGCCAAAAACTGTAAAAATAAAAGGAAAAAAAAGAGAGGCAAATGACCAGCAGAAGGAGAAAGGTGGTGTTACCACTGTAAGGATCAGTGGTGAGACCCCACTTGGAGTACTGCATCCTGTTCTGAGAACACATCTCAGGAAGGACATAGGGAAGAAAATACTCTAGAAAAGGGCAACTAAAATGGTGCAGAGGTTGCACCATAAAAAATATGAGGAAACACAGAAACATAGAAATTGTCAGCAGATAAGGACTGCTAGGCCCATCCAGTCTGCCCATAGGTCCCGTTCATTGTATGTGGCCACTGACCCTATGTGATCAATGGCTTGTCATCACTCCCTCCCCCCCCTCTTAGGAGAGACTGAGGGATCTCTGTACACCCAGGATGAGAGGTGGTTGAGGTGGGACATGATAGAGACCTAAAAGTACCTTACTGGGATGAACAAGGTGCAGGAAGGGAGTATTTTTCATAAGAGAATGGGAACCAGGACAAGAGGGCATGCAATGAAACTGAAAGTGGGAAATGTAGGAGGGATGTGTGGAAGTAGTCAATCTGTAGCATACCCCATTAAAGCTACCATCTATACTTTACCCAAAGTTCACAAAACTTTTACAACCCCCCCCAGGATGACCAATTGTAAGTGGAATAGGTTTCCTTGCGGAACCTTTGTCACGATATGTGGATCGTCATCTGCGACCTTTTGTGGAGAGTCTAGGTTCTTATATTAGGGACACCATAGAAACATAGAAACATAGAATTTGACAGCAGATAAGGACCGCTTGGCCCACCCAGTCTGCCCGTTTCCCTACCTGATGCATAAGTTGCAGATCCTAGTTAACCAGCAGCCTACTTCTTCCTACCCCCACCCCCTAGAATTGCCTTATGACTGTCCCATGCATGCTTGAATTCCACCACTGTTTCTGACTCCACAACCTCCTCTGGAAGGCCGTTCCATACATCCACAACCCTCTCTGTGAAAAAATACTTCCTTAAATTACCTCTGAGCCGCCCCCTTCTATCTTCAAATTGTGCCACCTTGTTCTTGCACACCTCTTTTTTTGAAAGATGCTACCCTCTTGGACTTTGTTGATTCCCTTGAGGTACTTGAAAGTTTCTATCATGTCCCCTCTCCCTCCTTTCCTCGAGGCTATACATATTAAACTCCTTAAGTCTCTCTTCATATGTCTGCTGGTGCAGACCCCGCACCATTTTAGTTGCCCTCCTCTGGACAGCTTCCATCCTGTCTCTGTCTTTGTGGAGATTGGGTCTCCAGAACTGCATGCAGTACTCCAGATGTGGTCTCACCAGCTGTCTGTACAGAGGGATAATAACTTCTTGTTTTCTACTGGTGATGCCTTTCCCTATGTATCCCAGTATTCCCCCAGCCCTCCTTGCTGCCCTCTCACATTGCTTGCCCACCTTTAGGTCATCTGATATGACTACTCCCAGGTCCCTTTCCATTTTTGTTGTTGTTAGTATCTCACCCCATTGTGTACTCTTCCCTTGGTTTTTGTTTCCCAGGTGCATTACCTTGCACTTCTTAGCGATGAATCTAAGCTGCCATACATTTGACCATTCCTCTAACCTTGCCAAGTCCCTTCTCACCCTTTCCACCCCACCTTGTGCATCAGCTCTGTTGCAGATCTTTGTGTCATCTGCAAAGAGACATACTTTTCCTTCAGTCCCTCTGCAATGTCGCTTATAAAGACATTGAAGAGGACCATCTAATACTGAACCTCGTTGCACCACTACTACCCCCTTTTTTCAGAGTGGACTCCATTTACTATTACTCTCTGTGTCCTATTCTCCAGCCAATTCTTTAACCAGGCTGTCATCTTGGGACCCACTCCCAGGCTGGCTAACTTGTATATTAATCTTTGTGTGGGACTGTGTCAAATGCCTTGCTAAAGTCTAGGTAGGCCATGTCCACAGCCCTCCTGATCAACTACTTTGGTCACCCAGTCAAAGAAATCTATCAGATTTGTCTGGCATGACATTCCGCTGTGAATCCATGCTGCCTTGGATCCTGTGCCCACTGGCCTCTAGATACTCAACAATTCTTTCCTTCAAAGTGATTCCATCATTTTCCCTACCACTGAGGTTAAACTAACAGGTCTGTAGTTCCTGCTTCTGCCTTGCTCCCACTTTTGTGAAGGGAATCACATCTGCCCTCCTCCAGTCCTCAGGTACCACCCCATCCTCCCATGATTTGTTAAAGAGGGTAGTCAGTGGTGTCACTAGTTCTACCCTTAGTTCTTTCAGAATTCTGGGATGAATCCCATCAGGTCCCATCGCTTTGTCCACCCTCAGCTTCAAGAGCGCTTTCAGAACCCTTTCCTCTGTAAATGGGCTGGCATCAACCTCTGCATCAGAGTGTTTCTACTGTTTGTTTTAGGTACCTCCCCTCTTCCTTTGTAAATATTGAGCAAAATATTTGTTTAGTATCTCTGCCTTTTCACAGTCACCCTCTACCCACCCTCCTCCCTTAATTAAGCCTCACTATCCCTCCCTTGGTCTTCCTTCGCTCCCTGATGTACCTATAAAAGGTTTTATCCTCCTTCTTAACTGATTTGGCTATCTTCTCCTCGGTTTGGGCCTTTGCTGTTCTGACTGCCTTTCCAGCTTCCTTTTGCTTTAACTGATACAGTTCTCTGTCCTGTTCCTTCTGTGATTCCTTGTACTTCCTGAATGCTTTCTTTTTCTCTTGAACCTTCACTGCCACTTCCTTTGAGAACCATAGTGGTTTCTTACCTCGTTTCATTTTGTTTATTTGCTTTACAAAGGCTTGTTACCTCTGTGATGGCAGTTTTATTATTCCCCATTGTTCTTCCACCCCTCCTTCCTGCCCATTTGCTAGTGCATTCCTTAGGCACTCACCCATTTTAGCCAAGTCAGCCCTCCTAAAATCCAGTACCTTTGTCTTTGTATGGCTTGACTCTATTGCTGTGTTTATTGTGAACCATACTGTTCGATGGTCACTAGTTCCCAGATGGCTACCCACTCTACATCTGTGATCCTCTCTTCATCTCCATTTGAGAGAACCAGATCTAAGATTGCTCCCTCTCAGTGGGCTCCAATACTAGTTGTCTAAGGCATGCCCCGTGGGGCATCTAGAATAACCCACTCTTAGAAGTGGCTGCTGCAGCTGCACTCCAGTTAACATCTGGCATATTCAGATCTCCATCAGCAATATCACCTTATCTGCCATTCTAAGTATATTTTCTATCATTTCCTTGTCCATTTCCTCCCCTGAGAAGTCTGTATCTAACCCTGTCGGATTGTGGTTCCATTGCTTGCCTCCAAATTGACCTACAGTGCTTCTTCTCCTCCCTGTTTACCCTTTTGTTCTGTTGCTTTGATTTCTTCTCTTATGTGAGAGCTACTCCTCCTCCCTTTTACCCTCCCTGTCCCTCCTATAGATAGTGTATCCTGGTATGTTTACGTCCCAGTCATGGTTCTGTGTGTACCATGTTTCTGTGACTGCCACGATATCCAGATCTTCCTCCTCCATCAAGGCCACTAATTCAGGAAGCTTGTTACCCAGACTATGGGCATTGGTACTCATTGCTCTTCATTTTCTGATGGCTTTACCTTCTATAGCGGCATCACCCACTGACCTTTCTACCTTGGTCTTTTTCTCATTTAGTACCCTGTTTTGTAGGGGGAGGCTGGGATTTTCCTGCTGCTTATCAGTGCCTCCCCCCTTGACTAGTTTAAAGGCTTGCCAATGAAGCATTTAAACCGATTGCCCAAAAAACTTGTTCCCTTCCTGGACAGATGCAGACCATGCTGCCAGTATAGGCTGGTGTCCCTCCAGGTGGAACCCCAGTCCCCAATGAAGCCAAACCCCTGTGCTCCACACCATTTTTTCAACCATTTGTTAAACTGCATGGTGCAAGGTGCCCTCGCCTCACCCATGCCACTGACAGGCAGTACCTCTGAGAAGGATACTGTGTGTGCTACTTGTCTTAAGCCCCTCCCCAACTCTACAAAGTCCTTCTGCACTGCTCTAATCTCATGTTGAGCTAAGTCATTTGTCCCTAGGTGGACAAGGATGTCCAGCTCAGACTCCCGTGCAACTGTTCTCGTGATCCTAAGGATGCACTTCCTGTCCCTCCAAGCCATAGCACCAGGCAGGCACCTTACTTCAGTTTTCCCTGCTCCCTCAGTTCTATCCCCTAATAATTGGAGTCCCCACCAGGAGCTGCTTTCTTTCCCTGTGGTGCCCTCTGCCTCCTTCCTGAGGGCCTCCCTTGTGACAGTTGTCTGCACCTCCTTAGTCTCCTCTGTGGGTGTATCCATGGGGAGCTATGCTCCCCAGAATGGTGTATGGTTGTGGTGTGGAACAACTGACTGGGTGTGCCTCTGTTCCACCATCCTCACCCTCCCTGAGCCCACTGTGGTCCAACTGCTGTGCTTTCTTTGCAACCTCTGAGGAAGTGGTGGTGGCTCTGGTGCTTCCTGGATGGGGGAGGTTCCCTTCCTACTGTCCAGTGTGGCCCGGGGGAAGGTCCCCATACTACTGTCCAGTGACCTGAAGACGGGCAACTTCCTCCCTCAGGGCAGAGAGTTGTCTGCAAATAGGGCAGCATCTCAGCCTCTGGAAAGACTCCCAGAAGACTGCTACCCCACTGCCATTACATTGTACTACTCCCCACATTTTTTTTGTGTGTGTGTGTGTGTGTGAGATTGGTTTGTAATATAGAAATAGATAAATATATTTATATTATACAATGTGTATGCTTATATTGTCAGTGCAGTGTGCTAGAGAGGTTATGACAGTGACATGCACCTTGCACTCTTGAGGAAATGATGTCAGATCCCCAGGTATAAAAAACGATTGGTGGGTGGGGTGAGGGGTGGGAAGGGGTTGGGCCTAAACTGTGCCCTCAGCAAAACAATCAGCTAAAGCTCTGTCCCACTGCTGCAATGAGTGCCTTCCTGTCAGCAAGATGCCCTACACAACAATTTGATGAAAATACCCTGCTAATCAGACAGAGAAAAATCCACGCATCCAAGTCAGACACAGGTAAACCTCCCCAGCCCCAAAACAGGCCTGGTGGTTTGTGCTCTGAGAGCTGTCAGCCCCAAAATAAGTCAGCTGTGCTTTAAACTCTTCCTGCAATGAAAATCGGAATAATTGTAACAAACAAACATAAACCTAGATCCACCACCCTCTGTTGCTTGAAAGACTGTCTTTTCCTGTTTCACACTGCAGGTTTTTCTGTGACCACTCCTTAACCCCAGTAACTTTGTTAAAAAGAGTTTAACTATCACAAACTCCTATGCACCAGTAAATTATTTAAAAATAGTTTCTGTCCCAAAATCCTAGTAGTCAATTCAGCTGCCCCCAAGGGACAACCAGAATGCAGTATTCAAACACTTATGAGGTTACTTCCAAGATAAGCAGAGTTTGCAAGTTTCTTTTTCAACTCCTCAGCCACCTTTAATTCATTTAAAAATAGTTTAACTGTCAGCAAATCCTAGTAGACAATCTAGCTACCTCCAAGGACCTACCCAAATGCAGTATTTAAATCTTTCTGAAGTTACTAACAAGATAAACAGAGTTTGCAAGCCCTTCTTGGTTAAACACTAAATAAATATGTGAATAAAAAGCAATTACCAAGGGTAGTTAGTTTACGCCTCCCACAGAATTAAGCAAAAGTGCACGTTTGTTGCAGATATCAAGTGCAATATAGAATTTCTCACACAGTTCACAGTTGAAGAAAGTAGTGTCCTTCCAGCTCCAGAAAATGTGCTTTGTGTCTTTGAAAATTTGCAGCCTTCAGTAACTTATAGTAATCTGATCTAGTCTGGATATCTCCACCCAGGGCAATTTGTCGCCAATGGTTATGATCTAGCCCTTCCTGTTCCAATATAACCTGTTTGGTCTGAAAACAATGTCCTGCCCCCTAAGGCTGTCTGTGTTTCAATTCATACTGCAGGTTTTTCTGTGACCACTCCTTAACCCCAGTAACTTTGTTAAAAAGAGTTTAACTATCACAAACTCCTATGCACCAGTAAATTATTTAAAATAGTTTCTGTCCCAAAATCCTAGTAGTCAATCCAGCTACCCCCAAGGGACAACCAGAATGCAGTATTCAAACACTTATGAGGTTACTTCCAAGATAAGCAGAGTTTGCAAGTTTCTTTTTCAACTCCTCGGCCACCTTTAATTCATTTATAAATAGTTTAACTGTCAGCAAATCCTAGTAGACAATCTAGCTACCTCCAAGGACCTACCCAAATGCAGTATTTAAATCTTTCTGAAGTTACTAACAAGATAAACAGAGTTTGCAAGCCCCTTCTTGGTTAAACACTAAATAAATATGTGAATAAAAAGCAATTGCCAAGGGTAGTTAGTTTCACCTCCCACAGAATTAAGCAAAAGTGCACGTTTGTTGCAGATATCAAGTGCAATATAAAATTTCTCACACAGTTCACAGTTGAAGAAAGTAGTGTCCTTCCAGCTCCATAAAATGTGCTTTGTGTCTGACATCCGACATAGACATCCTTAACACCTATTAAAACATGGAACATCCTTAACACCTATTAAAACATGGAACATTGTAGGGACTCCATCCTCATCAGCATGGATGCTGAGTCCCTATATACTAACATTTACCATAAGGATGCATTGGACAGCACAGCATAGCACATTTTTTAAACACTAGAGTAATGTGTATTGAATTTTAATCATTTGGCAGGGCACCATGGAACAGTTCCAGTCTTTTGTTGATTACATGCATGATTCAAATCCAGATCTACATTTTACATATACTGCTGACACACACCAGGTACATTTCCTGGATCCTTGTATCAACAAGTCTGACACGGGCCATCAGTATGAACATTTTCAGAAAATCTTGTGAACATAACACCCTCTTACAAAATATCAGTTGTCATCCATACCATACTGTGGACAATATACCCAAGGAACAGTTTTTATATTTAAGAAGGTTAATAGAGGGGGATCACGTGATGAGTAAGCGGGGAGTAGACGTCTTGGAGAAGGCTCTCGAGTCCCGGTGAATAAAAAGTATAATATAAGCATTTTGCGACCTCACACTTTAGAGTCAACGAGGGGCTCTGACTGCTAAGAGAGTGCACAGTCGTGGTGGGCGATTCTGAATTCAGCAACGGAGAAGAATTTCACTCCGAAACGGCAGTGGGTTTGAAAAGCAGAATGGCTGAGATGGAGGAAGGAAGCCCCGAGCCTCTGGCAGCAAGAACGCCGGTGGTTAAGCGTTCTAAGCCCCAATCTCCGACTCTAGATGAGCCGAAAGACTGGAGAGCAGAAGATCAAGGGGGGCATTCAACTTCAGAGGCCATTAATGAAATAAAGCATTTGCTGCAAGGGCTGGTTGCTGATTTTACTATATTGAAACCAGCGTTGCAAGCTTTAACACAAAGAGTGGGGGATGTAGAGGCCAAAGTTGCTTCCCAATAAAGGAAAGTGGGAACCATGGACCAGGAGATGATTGGATTGAAGAGGCAGGTTAAGAAACTAGAAGACCATCTGGAGGACCAAGAATCCCATAGTAGGAGGAACAATTTAATTATGGCAGGCCTGCCTGAGAAGTCAGAAGGCTCAGACTGTGTAGCTTATATACAGGATCTTCTCCTGAAATTATTTGGTCGGACGCCGTTTGGCGATTTCTACAATATTGAGAGGGCCCACCGTTCACTCAGAGAGACCCCCCCCCGACTTGGAGCTCATCCTCGAGTTGTTATAATGAGGTTCCTGAATTATAAGGAAAAAACCCATGTTTTAAATAAAGCTAAGGCTAATAGGAACTTGCAGTGAAATGGGACTTCTCTCTGGTTTTTTCAAGATTTAGTTCCTTCAGTGAGAGAGAAACAGAAAGAATATATGGATATAAAGAAGAAGCTGTACATGGCGGGCTTGAAATTTAGGCTACACTATCCAGCCACGCTGATTGTGAAGTTGCCAAAAGGTGATAAAAGATATCTTTCAGCAGGTGATGCCCTTGAAAGCCTCAAGGTGGAGCTACCAGACTTGTTCAAATCTGTGACTTGAAGGGCAGAGGGACTGGTAAAATTGAAGGCAATACAGTGATAAACTGGATTAAGAACTTTGAGGGAATGGTATGGTAGCAGGCAAAATTGCTTGTTGACCAGTCCAGGGAAATGTGAGGAAGTATTATTTCACAGAGAGGGTAGTGGATGCATGGAACAGCCTTCCTGAGGAAGTGGTAGGGTCTAAAACTATGGGAGAATTCAAGAATGCATGGGACAGACATAAGGCAATTCTTGTGGGGGGCAGGAAGATATAGGCTGTTGGTTAACTAGGATCTGCGGCCTATCCTGTAGGTAGGGAAATGGGCAGACTAGATGGGCCTAGCGGTCCTTATCTGCCGTCATGTTTCTATGTTTCTTAAATGTGAGCATTGGTGGGAGGGTTGGGTTTTTTTTTTTGTTTTGTTTTGTTTGTTTGACTTTATAGATGCACTTGGTTCTTTTTTAGGGTACACACCAGGGTGCTATAGCCTTGCAGCAGGAAGAGGACACTTTTAATTACTGTGTTATTTGGTTGCTTCTGTATTGATGGCATTCACGCATGGGGGGAAGGGGGCAACTTAATTGAAACTGGACTGGTTTTAGTATCTCCGTCAGTAATCTAAAACTATAGAGGGTGATAGGTAAGTTTAAAATTACTGTTTGGGTGAATGAATGTGGTGGGGTCTATCAGTGGACTATATCGGGACTCGGGAGGGATCAGAGACATCTCGAGGGTTGACTCACACACGTCTCGAGAAGGTTAAGGACGGCGATCGAAGGATCAGGGCTGGTGAGAAAGGGAGTTATTGGGGGGTAAGGAAAGAGAGAGAATCCAAGATACATGACATAAGGCAAGTAGACTATATGAGAGGGAATGTCAGGGGTGGGAGTATAGAAGATGGTATTAATTAGAATTATTTCGTGGAATGTGAAGGGTCTCGGGGGAGAAAGAAAAGATTGGTTATGCTGCGATATATAAATCAGCTGGGGGTACATATTGCTGCACTTCAAGAAACCCATTTGATGAATGAGGAACTACACCTACTTAGGAAGGGATGGGTGGGCTAAGTAGTTGGAGCTGGGAATGCGAAAGCTTTGGGGGGTGGCGATATTAGTTAGGAAAGCTTGCCCATATGTAATTGATCGAATCCAGTTGAGAAAGGATAGTAGGGGGATATACGTGATGGGCTCAGTTTTGGGGACCCCACTATTATGTGCCTCAATTTATGGCCCTACTCCGGCCAAATCAGAATTTTTTGCTTCATTGGAGGCTGACATTGCTACACTTCCCCAGGGCTTACTTATTATGGCAGGTGACTGGAATACCTGTTCTGATAACAGGTTCGACAGGAGTCCTTCTTCTAGTAGATCACCCAGTTCCCCACAAATAGCATTACATAGACTTTTGGAAGTTACAGCTTTAGTGGATCCGTACAGGATGTATAAGAAAGGGGACACGGAGATGACTTTCTATTCAGGGGTCCACAAGACACATTCGAGGATTGACTTTTTTTTGGTCAATAGGGATGCGTTAATGGGTATTAAAGGTTTGCACACCTTTAATAGGGTATTATCTGACCACTTTCCAATCCAAATTCAGTGGGAGTTAGATAACACTCCCCCTAAGCCATGCCAATGGCGATTGGATGAAGGGTTATTAGCGGAGGACAATGTGGTGACTAAATTAGAGAATATACTCAAGGAAATTATCCAAGCTCAAATCCCGACATTAGAGGATAAGAAGCTAGCTTGGCCTGCCTGCAAGGTATTATATGAGGGAATGGCGCAGGAATACGCCACTAGGAGGAACAAACTGTATAAAGCACGGGAAGGGTTCATAATTGGGGCCATTAATTCATTGTCACCTCTAGAGGGCTCTTCTGTACAGATTGATAAGGAACTAAAGGATTTAAAAGATGAATATAGCGGCATATGGAACCTCAGGGTTGATTGTTGGCTGGAAAGACTGAATGCCAAATATCTGCTTCAGGGGGATGTGCCGGGTCACTTACTGGCTTATAGAATTACGGAGCAGGAGGCGGAGAGAATGATTGTGGCAGTGAATTTTGGAGGAGAGTATATCTCGGAACCCCAGAGATTGGCTGATGTTTTTGCGGATTACTATGCCGCGATATACCAAGAGGGGTTCCCTAGCTCGGAGACAGAAATAAGAGGGTTTCTTGATAAAATTCTGTTACCCAAATTAGATTTAGAGCAGGCCCAGGCATTGGTTGCCCCAATATCGGAGTTAGAGATTATGGAGGTAATTAAAGGCCTACCAAATTGGAAGACACCAGGGCCGGATGCTTTGTCGGCCAAATTCTATAAAGTGCATGCAGTGACAATAGTGCCATTATTGAAAGATTTGTTTGTGACTATTATGAAGGATGGGGTTCCCCACTCTCCTTTATATCAGGCCTATATCACATTGATTCCAAAGCTGGATAAAACTAGGGATTTACCTGGTAACTATAGGCCCATTGATTTAATAAATTAAGATATTAAGGTACTTACAAAGATCTTGGCCAATAGGGTTTTGAAAGTTGCTTCCTCATTAATTAGTCAGGATCAAGTTGGGTTTATGTCAAGGAGGGGGACACATGATGCATTAATGAAACTACACCATATTTTAGGTAGGGCTTCTAACTCAAAAATGGCTATGGCTCTAATAGCACTCGATGCCGAAAAGGCATTTGACTGGGTCTCCCACAAATTTTTATTTCTTACAATGGAGAAAATGGAGTTTCCAATGGGTTTTCTTAGAGGCCTTAAAAATCTTTATGAAGCCCCCACAGCTGGAGTCCCATGTAATGAATATCTCTCTGAAGAGTTCCTTCTGCAAAACGGCACTAGGCAGGGCTGTCCTTGTCACCACTTTTATTTAATATTTATTTGGAACCTTTGTTAGAGCACTTATTATGGAGCCTAGAGTACAGGATAGAGGTTCAGGGATCAAGCTCAAATTTTGGTATTTGCCGATGATATTTTGTTGCACTAAGTAATCCATCTGACAGTTTTCAAAAGGCCTTGGAGGTCATTGGGAATTTTCAAAGGTATCAATTATAAATTAAACCTAAAGTAAAACCCAAGTTCTTCGCTTACTGTGTATACCACAGAGCAGACTTTGAGCATCTGCAACTTAACTGGGCCACGGAAAAATTAAATATTTGGGAATTTGGATTTTGGCTAGGTTGGAAGATGGGGTGGAGGAAAATGTGGGTAGTCTATGGGGCACAATTAAAAATGACATCTTAAGGTGGAAGAAACTTCCTCTGAATTTCACTGCTAGATTGGGGTTGATTAAAATGAACCTTCTGCCTAGATTATTATACCCTATATATTTGTTACCTTATAATATCCTGAAGTGAAGGTTCATCAATATTCAATGGATAATTTCAGAATTCCTGTGGGACTCTAAGCCTCCAAGGAGGAAGCATGCCACTTCGCCTCTCTAACCTTAAGGGGATTAAGATTCGGATTTATCACTTTATTATACAGCAGGGCAACTTGGTCTGATGGGACGATGGGCAAAGAATGGGAAGATGGGATACACCCCAACATGGCTTGCGATGAACAACGTATGTTAAAGGCATAAGCTCTCCCTAAGGTATTACTATTTGCGGATCGAGACGGCCCAGCATGGAAAGCACTCTCCAATATATAAATCGGTTAAGGCATGGTGGGAGTTGTTAAATTCAGCACAGAGGAAAGCACAAAGTGAGGGGCTAGAGATCAGCCCATAACAGGAAACCCCAATTTTCACCTGGGGGGTTGAATTATTACCCGTTAATGGGCACAGCAATTGTCTGAATTGAATATGGCAGACCTTATCTTGGCAGACAGGGTGTATTTACCTGTACAGATTGGGGAATGGGATTTTTTAAAATGATCCAGATTACAAAACTGGTACAGAAATTTATATGAGATCATAAGGATAGGGGGCAAACCTTGTTTACTTGGGATCATTTGAAGGAGATTGATCTTTTACAGCATCCCCTCTCAAAAGTTTATAGGGTGTTGCTAGACTTTGTGAGCTCAGAACCTGAAACCAAGGTAGGGTATTGGGAAAAAGTATTATCCCCCCTGAGACCTGACTGGGAAGGGATTTGGAAAAATATTAAAACTTTACCTGTTCCGAAATATAAGACTATGCAATTTTTCATTTGTTCAAATATTTACTACACCCCTGCTAAGCTATGCTCTAGAAAACTCGGGCAGACAGATCGGTGCTTTAGATGTGAAACAGAGTCAGGAGACCTTCTACATGTAATGTGGAACTGTTTCAGAATTCACTCGTTGTGGGTTCAAATTAGACAAGAAATGGATCCGATACTAAACTATTCTGAGTATATCAAGCCGGAGATATGTGTGCTAGGAGATATGCAGGTGGTGGAGTGGGAATCAGCTAAACACCATGTGTCCCTGATGTCTGTCTTGGTTAAAGCATTTGTCCTAAGACATTGGAAGAAGGATAGTATTTATTTTTATGACCAATGGGTCAATGATCTCTTACAGGTCCTGAATAGACTTAGAAGACATATGTCAATAGAAGGGAAGAAGAAATTGTATGACAAAAGTTAGGGGGTTTTGGAGGCAGTATACACAATACAGTTGAAGGGTCCTCGGACACAGATCTCTCTGTCTAGAGGAGATTAGCCTGTGAAGTTGTTTTAAGAGAAGGGGAGAAGGGTCTAGGGCTAAATGGTAATATAAAATTTGTACAGGATATTTTATTTATTTTTTTCCCCTTTGTTTTTCTTATTTGCATAGGCACAATACACTCATAAAAATGTTAACTAGGATCAGATGGCATTCTTATGTTTGGCTGGACAGGATGGATTCTCTCTCTCTCTCTCTCTCTCCCCTAGGGACACAGTTATCAAAGTTTAGTCCGGAGAAAATATAATTATTGTTAAAACTGGGAGAATTTTCTAAAGTAATTCGGGCTCAGTACTAGAATAGGCTGTTACCAATCTTAATAGTACAGAAGTGAAGATTACTGTAATAAAAAGGGATTAAAAGATTGGCGGGGATATAATATAACTGTGATTGTAAATAAGTTCTGGGGGATGTATATAGTATCCATATCCAGTTTGGGGATGTGGGCCCGGGTATTTATCCTGGGATACACATGTGTATGTTGTACTATTGGAAATTGTAAAACCTTAATAAAGAAGTTTTGCAAAAAAAGAAGGTTGATAGAAAGGGGATATAACTGACTGCACGTACAAGAGATATACTTGGAATTTAGGAATACAGACAGGACACAAACTTTGAGACCAAGGCCTCAAAATGTTAATTTGGAGAGTGGCATATTTTACTTTGTGACCACTTACTCAGTACATGGCTCTAAAGTGGGGGAAATTCTCCAGAGGAACTGGAAAATTCTTAAAGGGGATAATGGACTTAGTGAATACCATTCACAAACACCTAGGCAGACATACGGATGGGCCACCAACCTTAGAGACATACTGGTTCACAACAGACAACCAGTGCATTCACAAACCACTTGGTTAACTAACAAATAAACGGGGTTATAAGTGTAAAAAATGTACCTATTGCCAGGTTGTATCACAAACTAAAAAATTTAGTAGCCCAAATATAATAGGCATAGATCTGGGCACACAAAAACATTGGTATTAGACAGATTACCTGTGATACTAGTGGTGTTCTCTACCAGGCTGCTTGCAAGTGTTGTGCATTCTGTGTGGGTAAAACCAAGCAAGTTCTGAAACTCCATATAGGGGAATACTGCAGGGTTATCAAGAACAATGATGCCATCTATGCTACAACCTCACATATTATGAATGCTACTGACAGACGTGACCATGAGTTCGCCTTTGTAGGAACTGAAAAGGTGTACCAGAAACCCAGAGGTGGGGACTATAATAACCTAAGTGTACAGAGAGAAGGTTTCTGGATTTTTACTGTTAAGGTGTATAAGAAACTAAGACTTAATGACATGTTTGACCTGACACCTTATCTAGAACACTGAGCAGCCTTTTAGTATGTAATTTTTTGGCTTCTTCTACAGTATTTTTCTAGCAGCTATAGGATCAACATTTGGATATTAAGGGTATGTCTTTGCATATTATAAACTGTATCTGTATATTATATTTATACTACAGACGCAGGAAATGTATTTATATTTTCTATTTTTCAGATAAATAATGCAGTTAAAATCTTAGAATGAGCTGCTCCCGGTGCACAAGTCTTTTGTGTCTCCACTGGACTTCCTTGTTTGCATAAAATGGACTCTCAGGATCTTTTCATATTTTATGTGTCTCTATACCTTTTGTAATGTAATAAAATGTTTGCAATGGCATAATAGTTTAAAATCAACTTTTAATCTATATACGTGATGGTTTATATGCTTATGTATTGTTGTATATGTTTTAAATCTTTACACTGTACTTCATTTGCTACACCTGTTTGGCCCTGAATGATGACATCATGATTGTATATATAAGGCAGTTTGTACTTTATTCCATATGCCTTTTGAAAAGGCACCCTGTCCAAAAATGCATCAAGGTGTGTGGAGGTAAAGATTTATTGTCCTGCATTGGCACCTTTAATAAATTCAGCACTTTTGGAAATTCTGAGCAGCGTTTTTATGTTGACTCATGCTTGTGTGCCAGCCAACGTATTACAGTAGTAGCAGATTTGGAGGTGCGGTCAATGTGGGCGAATGCAGGGCACGCATCAGTAGGTGCGTCTCTCATTCTTCAATAAGCCAGCTGCAGTTGCTGATACCCGCAATACGTAAAGTGGCCACCCAATCTAAGAAAAGTGCTGCTGCAATTAGAGCCAAGCTCATCATGCAGCGGCACAATAACACACCTCCTGATGTGCCTTTCCTGGTGAAGCACTTTGCTAAACATGGCAACACTGACTGACGCCACCACTTCATTTGCCGATGGGGGAGCCTCCCCATTCTAAGTGTGTGATGAGGGGATGCCCAATCCCCCTTGGCATCATGCACCCCCCAACAGTCTTTCCTTGCTGATGGGGGGGTCCAATCCCCATCAGCTTCAGTCCCCCCCTGCCCAGTTTAGTTTGCCAATGGGTGAGCCCACTCCCTGTCATCATAATGTCCTCAGCCCTCGATGTGTGCTGTGTGCCGAGGGGGTGCCCAATCCCCCTTGGCATCATGTTTGCCACCCACCCATTTCTGTGCTGACGGGGGTCGAATCCCCATCAGCTGTGGTCCCCCTCCCCATTATGCAGGTGGTACACTAGGAGCCCACCCCAGTGTACCAAACAAACACCTGCAAAAAAAGAAAGCCGACCCTCATTGTCTTTTTTTTTTTTTACATCTAAAAGAAGAAAACGGTCCCTTGTAGTCTCTCCTGCCCCCTCCCACAACCCACATTTACCATCTGTATTCCCTGTCTCCCCACGTAGACCCTCACTCCATACTTACCTCCAGAGTCTGGTGCAACGATCTTCGGTGGACCGGGAACATGTCTGCACTCTTCAAAGCTGACCGCAAACTGAAGAAATGCCGGTAAGCTGTATAATGGCATAAATAGGGGGTTTTCAACTTTGATGCAGATCTCGGGCATTTTGGGGAATTTTTGCACCAAATTTTCAACATGGAGTTATTGGGACCCCTTCTCATGAATTCTATCACTGTCATGGCATTATTCAGTCCTAAAGGTGATTTTGCAGTCACTGCACAGAATTACCTTTCAGGACCGATTAATGAAACGACAGTGCCACTGTTCATGAGGTGGGCTTTCAAAAACTCTATGTTGCAAATTTGGTGAAAAATAATCCAAAAAATGACTGTTTTACAAGCGTGCATTGTGCAGTTTCCATGCACGTGTGTAACTTCATGAATTTGTAATATTTTCACTCCAGATTTTCAATATTGGTATTTTGCCACACCTCCTTATGAACAGTACAGCTGTCATTTTACATATCCTGACTGAAATGTGTTTTCACACTTCCGGCGCAGAATAGCACGGTCACTGTGGAAGATCACTTTTAGGGACAGATTAAGAAAATGACAGTGGCACTGTTCATGAGCAGAGGTCCTAAAGTGCCTATGTTGAAAATTTGGTGATGGAAGTCCATAAAATGACTGTTACAAGCATGCATTGTGCAGTTTCCACGCAGCCTTGTAACTTGGCAAATTTGCAATATTTTCATGCCAGATATTCATTGGCATTTTTTGACACCTCCTTATGAACAGTAGAGCTGTCATTTTTCACATCTTGCTCAAAATGTGTTTTCTCACCTGTGGTGCACAATGGCATGGTCGCTATGGGAAATTAACTTTTGGGACACATTAACAAAATCACAGTGCCACTGTTCATGATGGGAGGTCCCAAAATGCTTGTGTTGAAAATGTGGTTAAACAAATCCCAAAAATAATTGGGTTACTGACGTCTGTTGCGCAGTTTCTATGCCTGTTCGTGACTTCACCAATTTTGCATATTTTCACTCCAGATTTTCAACGTCGCTATTTTTTTATGCCTCCTCATGAACAATACAGTTGTCATTTTTCACACCCTGCCCAAAATGTGTTTGTGTGCCTGTGTCGCCAAATAGCATAGTCGCTGTGCAAAACCACCTTTCAGCTAACAAACTGATAGTGCCGCTCTTTCTGAGGTGGGGTCACAAAAAGCCCATGTTGAAAATTTGAAGTGAAAATAGCAACAAATGCCTACTTCATTAGGGTTTCCAGCTGTAACACCCCACCCTGTAGAGACTGGCAGACATCAGAGGTGTGACTTGGGATCATTGGCAGTAATGCTCATGCCATTCCACCCCCCCCACCTGCAGCCAGTCACAGGCATTGAGGTGTGCCTTGGAGTCTTTGGCCCTAAAGTATACCCCATTCTTCTATACGGCACCCATCTCAGCATAGTTTCTTATGGAATGTGGTAAGTATAAGGCCCAAAGACCCCAAAGCACACCACAACACTTGTCTGTGTCTACAGGGTAGGGTGAGGTTAAATGACATAAGTGTTATAGCTGATGACCCAAAGGCACACCCTAACGCCTGTCAGTCTCTGCAGGTGGGGATGGGGTTGGTATCAGTTGAATACTTCACTGCCATTCCTATTATACATCTCTCTAACTCCTGCACTACCAATGCCAATGCCAGCAAGCCAACATTCGGCATTGACAAATGCTTGCTTATTTAGTGATAGTGAGTACGAGACTATACTGAATGCACAATGTGTGGAAGTACTTCTTCACTAAAAGAATAGTGGATGCCTGGAAAAGTCTTCCAGTGGAGTGTATGGGAGAGAAAACAGTGGAGGGCTTCAAGCCTGGATAGTCAGAAAGGAATCTTAGTAGGAAAGCATAGGGGTGGGATTAGCCAGAGATCAGGTAGGGTCTGCAGTGGCAGTGTAGGCAGGAACAAACTGGCAGACTGGATGGGCCAAGCAGTCCTCATCTGCCAACAAATTCTATGTCAGTCTAGTTACAGAGAACAGCAGAATACCAAAACTGTATTCACTGATGTTTATGTTTTGTATGTCTTTACTATTTGTTAACTTGTCGCATGTGAAAATGGGCAGTTTGCTCTTCTTGCTAACAAGTATAAAACATAAAAATGAAATGAAATAATGAACATGCTTTGGATGTGGACAAAGGCCTGTATCTGGTGCCATTTTTATTGGCTATCTTCTAAACTTCCACAGAATACCACTCAGGATATTAATGCTGTTAGCATCTCTGAGGGTAGTTGCATTGATTTTGAATATTATTTATTTTATTTTATTTATTTAGTAATCAGAATTACAACCTTTGAGCTAAAAGCTCATTTACAAAGGATCATCATCACAAGGGTAGGGGAGGGTACATAAGTTTGGAGTCAGTAGCAGTTTAATAGGCATTGTCAAGAACATCTAATAGTAAGAAAAATGTGAACTGGAGAAATCAGTAAACATTAGCAATAGCATAACAATGTAGGATAACATAGGCAAATAACACATAACCAAAACCAGGGTACATAGTCAATGGGGTTGGGTTAATACATCATGCCATACAATTAAGTGCTTAGGTCAGAGTTAGGTGCTAGTTTGAGAAAATAAATCAGAGGTGGAAGCTAGGCAGGATCTTGTATTGGGAGGAAACAGGAGATGGAGCTGTTCGTCAGAACTGATACCTAAAGGTTACTAGGCTATAGCCAGAGGAGTCAGCCTAGGCACAGTAGTCAGAAAGGTTAGAGGGAACCAATCAGGATTATGTAGGAGAAGAGGAATCAGAGGAGGGGGATGACGGTAAGTTCAAAGTTGGGTGGTGTAAGGAGGTCAGTGGGTGAAGGTTTGTCAGGGAGAGTGTGAGAGAAGAAAGGTGAGCAGGCAGATGGGCAGACATGGGCAGGTGGTGAGCAGGGAGTTTTGCATCAAATTGTAGAGTGAAAGAAGAACCTTGGCAAGCCTAGGGTTCTGGTACCTGTTAGGCTACAAGTGGCTGTGGCAACATACAAGAGGGGAGATTGTCTTTAGGAGCATGACTTTGGGAAACAGAGGTGTGCTGGCTCATGGGTTAAGAGTAGCAATAGCAACATACAGGAGGGTGGATGGACTTCCTTAGCTCGGACTTGAAAGGCCCAAGTTGAGTAAGGCTTGTGATGGCAGTTGGTAGCTCATTTATCCAAGCAGGGACCCTGACAGCAAAGGCTCATCTCTCCAAGGCAGTCCTTCTGAATGGAACCCTAATGCATATTTGGTAACACTTCTTGTGGCATATTCAGCTAGAGCAGGACGGAATAAGGCTTGTATAGAGGGAGGTGCAAGTCCGAGTAGGGCCTTCTGTCCCACAATGCAGGCATGGAGCTTAATGCGGTCCATAAGTGGGAGCCATTCAGTCCGTATGTGCAGTTCCCATGTATGCAATAGGCAGTCTGCCCCTAACGCAAACCTACAGGCTTTATTTAAGGAGGTGTTCACTTCAAGCAGGCTAGTTTCAGTGGTGGCCCCATAGACTACATTCTCTTAGTCCAGGATTGGAAGGATTGTAACTCTGACTGCCTGTGTCCTGGCCTCGGGAGTAACTGGTGCCTGTACAGAGCCCCTAGTTTCCTATTGACTGCCGTGGTAATATTGTGTATATGTTCGTCGAATGATAGGGACTCATTTATGGTGAGACCAAGATACCAGAAGGAAGTTACCTGCTCCAGGGTGGTGTGAGAGCTGCAGGTAATGGAGAGAGGTGCAGTGGACCTCTTCTTTTGTCGTCTGGCAAAGAGCAGTACCTTGCTTTTTTTACTATTGAGCACCAGCATGCTGTCCTTAAACCATTCCTGTAGTATGTTAAAGTTGTTCTGCAACTCCTTAGTAAGTGCTTTCTGGCAGGAGTTTCGTGAGAATAGCACTGTGTCGTCTGCATATAGGAGGATCTCAGATGTGGGGCAGGCATCAGGGAGGTGGTTTACAAACATGCTGAAGAGGAGAGAGCCCAATATAAACCCTTGGGGTACACCTACTGACACCTCACAGGTGTTGGAGGTAGCACCATTAATTCACACTTTTTGAGATTGCCTGGATAAATAGCTGGAGAACCATTGGACTGAGCCAGGGGACAGCCCTAAGCCTCTGAACCTGTGAAGCAGCAGCTGGTGGTCCACAAGGTCAAAGGCTTTGGTTAGGTCTATAAAGATTGCCCCAACCAGCTGACCTCAGTCGGGTGTCTCATGTATGTAACCAGTGAAATTAATAAGGGCAGTGTTAGTACTGTGCAGTCTGTGAAAGCCGTGCTGTTGGTGGGAGAGGAGGTCGTATTTGTACAGATGGTCCTTGAGTTAGTCAGCTATGATTCTCTCCAGAGAGTTTGAGAGTGGCGAGAGAATTGAGATGGGCCTATAATTTGAGACTAATGACTGATCACCCCCTTTGTGCACAGGTGTGACCAAGGTTGACACCATCATTGTGGTGAAGCATGGAAGGGGGGATCTGTTGTCGCTTCCTATGAGGTGTTTTTATAGATGCCCAGAATTTCTTGCCATCACCCCAGCATTGAGATTGAAGGTTTCTGTGGTAAGTAGCCTTAGCCTGTTGGATAGCCCAAGTGCACCTGTTTTGGGATGCTTTGTAGCTTTGGATATCTGTAGAGTCCCAGTTGCTCTAGCCCGGTGCCAAAGTAGATCGCACTGTCACATCAGGCTTAGGATTTGTGGGGTGGCCCAGTCCGTGCTGCAGCCTTTAATCAGTTTCTTTTGAAACAGGGCAAATTTATCTGCTGCCATGTTGAAGTGGTTGAGGAAGAGCTCCAGGGCTGTATTAACAGAGGGGTATGAGTCAAGGAAGCTCCAATCTATCTCTTTGAGGTAATTCCTAAAGCCACCCATTGCAGCATATTTTATGACTAAGTTCCTCACCATTCTAGGGGGAGACTTAGTCTATTTAGTTGTCCACTCACATTGGGCAGGTGAGTGGTCACTGAGGGTGTCAGGGAGCACCTTGACATTCTTTAGCTGCTCTGGGTGCATTGTCAGCACCAGTCAATCAGTGTGCTAGAGCCTGTGCGGTAATTTGCACAGGTGCAGCTCTTGACCATCTGTGTTAGATATTTATTTATTTATTTAGCTTTTGTTGACCGGGTAAGTGCACTAGACAAATCCTGCCTATTTTCAGGCACGACCCGGGGGAGGGGAATACAGATGAATGCCAACTGACCTTGAACCAGATTAAGCTGTTGATGTTATTTTTTTTTTTTTTAGTGAATGAGGGAAATTTGGCCAGGACACCGGGGAAATTCTCCTACTCTTTTCGATAAGTGCCATGGGATCTTTAACATCCACCTGAACTACCACCAATCCAGGCAGATGGGACCTCGGTTTAACGTCTCACCCGAAAGACGGATATAGCCCTGACACCAGATCTCTGTGCGGAGCTGGAGCTGGCAAGCCAGTTGGAGTTAAAGTCTCCAAGTATGATTGTTTCTTTATTCTGGCTGGTCTGGGTGTAGAGTTTAACAAAGGTGCCTAGCCCCACTTGCTGCCACCTTGGTGGGATGTATACAGCCATAACAATCAGACCTTTACCCCCTTTGCCTATCAGGATTTTTATAGCTAGGCATCTGTTGCTAATTTTGTTGGCATTTGCCTTCCTTGTTATGCCTAGCTTAATGACTTCTCCTCCACTCTTCTACTTGCATCTCACACAACTACATGAATTTTACCATTCTTCATCTTCTGCTCTCCCTCCCCCATCCATGTCCCCTTGTATCTCTCCCCTTGGTACCTTCAACAACTCTTCCTACATTTCCCTTCCCCTCTACCCCCACTTTGATTCATGGACTGTATATTCAACATAACATTACTGTGTAGACACATTTCTACATTTTGAAAGTATCGAATCATTGCTCTCCATATGTTATTCATTTGTGTCTCTTCTTAACCATCATGCCTCTGTTATTTATTTATTTTTTTACTATAGTATTACTTGGATATTGTGTTGTAACTTTTTTATAAATTGTATATCTTCTTCCTGTGTTAACCAGATCCATCTTGTAAATGAGTCATGCTCTATGGTGACTGCCTGGATAAATAAAGATTTTGATTGATTGATTGACTGACAGTCATTGTTAGTGGCTGACAATTGGACTCTGTGGAATTGCAGATTGTTGCGGGTATAGATTAAACATCCACCTCCTTTTTTCCCTGTGTAGTCCAGCCTATGCGGGTTGTAGCCAGATATGGAGACTGCTGAGTCGGGTGTGCACGTTGTGAGCCAAGTCTCTGTTAACGCAATGATGTCAGGCTGGGTAAGTGTCACCCAAGCCTCGAGCTGTGTCAGTTTGGCTGGGAGGCTGCATATATTCATAGCCACAATCCTTAGCTGTCCATTATTAGCTGGGGTCTGGGCTGATGAAGCCCGTGGACCCGGGTTGGGGTGGGTGTTTCCAGACATCAACAGTAGTATTAAAATGAGTTTCCTGCTTATTTTTGGGAAGTGGAACTTTACTTTAGACTTCTGATGATCGGTCTTATAATTGCAAAAATGCCTTTGCAACCAGGCAAATATTATGCAGAAGAAAAGTCAGAAGTCATTGCAGGAAATGGAATGGGATCAAATGTAGAAGTACAGTACAAGAAAAGGGTTCAGAAAGACTCAGTCTTGGGACCATTTCTCTTTTCACTTAAGCAATAGTGCCCAAACAACTGGGCAATTCCTAGAGGCACAGCCAAGGGCCATTAAACTTAGCAAGGGCATTATGCCCATGGAAATGCCTGGTTGCAAGGGCATTTTTGCAATTATAAGTCTAATCACATTAGTAAGGGAAAATCATCACTATTTTCACAAAAAAAAGTTTACAAATACTGTATGCACACTGCACTGCTCTGAGCTGTAACAGGTATTTCTACAGGATTAATGCTTGGTACAGCAGCCAGTTAGAGTGGATCTTGGCATCATGCATAACTAATTTTACTTATGTATTGTTGGCACTGCCAAGGGCATTTAATAATCATCCATGATACATCTATGCATATGATACCATTCTTAATACAAATGGACATTTTGTGGTGAAAGTTAAGGGTAAACTCTAGGCAGATTTTGAAAGGTGGCAGAACTTCTTTATTATAGGCAAACACCTGCTTAACAACAAAAAGACAAAGATCATGTGTTTCACAAAATAAAAGAAGCAAAACGTACTAACAGAAAAAGGACATAAATAGCTAGACATTATAACAAAATAAAATGCCAGCCCAGAACAGGCTGAACATTGTAAATATCTGAAGTGTTGAATTATCAGTCTATATCGCATAACATCTACAGGATATGCAATATGCAGAACAGAAGATAAAACCTAAACATGGCTTCAAGTTTTTAAATATGATGTGTTTTGGTCATAGTTCACAACTAAGGACCTGATCAACAAATAGAAAAGTTGCAAAGTTTTAATTTGCTGGCAAAGTTCCAAAAAAGTTGGCAAATTCACCTCTGCAGAGCAATCCATAGATTTCTGCTATTAGCCTCAAAATTCACGTATGTGACTTTGCCATTTTTTATTTTACATAATTTTGCCATGAACAGTGAAATTCCACTGTTCACGGGTGAAATTCTGCACTTCACGGGAAGAACTTCACATGAATTGCACTAAATTCGTGGATTAATTCGCAGAGTGAAGTTTCCCATCTTCACCCATCTCCATCTGCAAAAGACTTCTGGCCCTTCCACACATGGGGAGGTCCAAGAAAAGCTGCAGTGTGTCCTCTTTGCATATGATGCACACCTGCCGGGCACTCTAGGGCATTCATGAAATAGGTTCCATGCCCATTCTTCTCCTGATCTTATTTATTTATTTCAAAAGTTTCACCAGGAAAGGCAGACTGAGCTGAGTAGCAGCTTGTTTCCAGATGCATCCAGGGGGGAGGGGTAAAGGATGACAAAGAAATAATCAAAGTACAAATTCAATCAAGTACAATCAAATGCAATTAAAAGCTGGTTAAGAAACAGAGAAAAATAAGCACTGGTCAATGCTGAATGTTTGCTTGCTGATAATAGCATTCGACGGGCAGGAGTTAGACAGGTGCAGAATGAGAGTGGCAGTGAAATATTGAACTGACACCAATCCCACCCACACCATGCAGAGGTGGACAGGCATAGGGGTGTGCTTGTGGGTTGTTTCCCATAATGCTTACACAATTTCACCTCACCCTATCCTGTAGACACTGATAAGTGTTGAGATGCGCCTTGGGGTGTTCGACTTCACAGTCACCCCATTTCATAAGGACATACATTGAAATGGGTGCAGAACAGGAGAATGGGGTGAAGTTTGGGGCAGAAGAGTGCAAGGCACACCTTGGGGGTGGGATGGCATGAGCATTACAGCCAGCGATCCAAGGTTACACCCCTGATGCCTGTCAGTCTGTACAGGGTGGGACGTTATGGTTAGAAACCCTAACACCCAGGTGCGTGTTGATATTTGCAGTACAAATTTTCAACATGGCCTTTTTATGACCCCCACCTCATGAAAGCATTTGAGACATCTTCTCATGAACGGTGGCACTGTGATTTTGTTTATGTGTCCCGAACTTCGAGTTCCCACAGCGACCGTGCCATTCTACGCCAGATGTGCGAAAACACAGATCAGGCAGGATGTGAAGAATGACAGCTGTACCATTCATAGGGAGGTGTGAAGAGATGGCAATGTTGAAAATCTGTAGTGAAAATATTAAAAATGCTTGACGTTCCAAGCGTACGTGGAAACTGTACAACACATGCTCATACCACAGTCATTTAGTGGAATTATTTCACCAAATTTTCAACAAAGGCATTTTGTGACCTCTGGTCCTGAACATTGTCACTATGATTTTCTTAATCTGTCCAAAACATTAATTTCCCACAGCGACTGTGCTATTGTGTGCCAGATGTGCAAATACATATTTCGGGTGGGATATGAAAAATGACAGCTGTACTGTTCATAAGGAGGTGTGGCAAAATGCCAATGTTGAAAATCTGGAGTGAAAATATTACAAATTTTTGTGAAGTTACGAGGGTGCATAGAAACTGCACAACACATGCTTGTGACACAGTCATTTTATGGACTTTTGTCACCAAATTTTCAACATAGGCATTTTAGGGCCTCTGCTCATGAACAGTGTCACTGTGATTTTCTTAATCTGTCCCGAACACTGATTTCCCACAAGCGATCGCGCTATTCTGTGCTGCGAGTGCGAAAGCACATTTTGACCAGGATGTGAAAAATGACATCTGTACTGTTCATAAGGATGTGTGGAAAAATGCCAATGTTGAAAACCTGGAGTGAAAATATTATAAATTTGCGAACGTTACGAGCATGCATAGAAACTGCACAATGCACTCTTATAACGCAGACATTTTTTGGAATTTTTTCACCAAATTTGCAACAGAGGCTTTAACAGTGACACTGTCATTTCATTAATCAGTCTGGAAAGGTGATTCCGCCTAGTGACTGCAAAATCACCTTTCGGGACCCAATAAAGAGATGACAGTGACTGAATTCATGAGGTGGGCTCTCAAAAAGCCTATGTCCCAAGAACCCCGTGTTGAAAATTTGGTGCAAAAATTCAAAAAAATGGCTGAGATATGCACCAAAGTTGAAAAAAAAACATTTATGCCATTATACAGCTTACCGTCATTTCTTCAGTTCACGATCGGCTTTGAAGAGTGCAGACCTGTTCCCGGTCCACCGTAGATCATCACACCAGGCTCCAGAGGTAAGTATGGGGTGAGGGTGTGTGTGGGGAGGTAGAGTATGCAACAGGTGGGTGTGAGTTGGGGGAGGGGGCATGGGGTTCAACTAGGGACCGTTTTCTTTTTTACAGGATTTAAAATTAAAAAATACATTGTGGGACACTTTTGGCAAGCTGGGGTGGGCTCCCAGGATGCCACCTGGCTGGGTGTTTGTTGGGCAGGTGGGTACTGGAGCCAATGGGGATTGGGCACTCCTGTCGGCCATACAGTGTGGTGGGGGGAGTGGAAGCACATGAACTGAAGGGGATTGGGCACCCCCTTGGCACATAACAAATGGTGGTGGTGGGGCGCATCATGCCAACAGAGAATGGGCTACACTGTCGGCAAATAAACTGGGGATGGGGACATGCTGACAGGGGGATTGGGAACCCCCAAGTCAGCTTTCATGGGGATTCTGAGGCAGGCGGTGATAGTCGCCGCCTGCCGCTATGTTATATGAAATTTTACACCAGGCAAGGGACCACCCTGCAACGATGGGTCACTCCTTCATTGCAGTAGCGGATTCCTTTCAAGGTGGTGTCATGCTGGCTGAACTAGTGTCAGCAGCAGTGTGCTACCACATTGGGAAAAGCAAGCCAAGCCTCAAAAGGCACAGTGCCCCACCTCCAAAACCACGCTTCTCTCCTAAGCTGTGACAAAATGTTTCTTGCGCACGTGAGCAAGCAAACAAAAAAATTAAGTACATGAAGCAGCATCACTTAGGCTATTACAGTGATTTAAAGTTATGCATTTAGCAACAGGGGATGCAATACAATATGAAATAAAGTGCATCCTAAGCAAGAGAAGAGGCTACATATGAGGTTAGTCCATTATAGGCAAAATGGTGGGGACAGCCATGTACCCCATTCACAAAGTAAATTACACAATGTTTAGAGGTGGTGGAAGGGGCGGAGGCTATGCTACCCCAAGGCAGCATTAGCAGTTATGCATCCCCCTTCCACATGGCCACTGTTCAGTCTTCACGGCCTGACTGTCCCCTCTACCAGCTACTAGCCCAAAGAGCCTCTACAGTGGTCTGGGGTCATACCAGCACCAACCAAGGCCAATTAAATCTTATATACATTCCAGCAGGAATATGGCAGTGTTTGGAGGACTCCCAGTTCCCACCATCTCCTGCTCTATATGGAGCAGGGATCCCCAAGTGAGCTGGCATGAGCATTTGACTGGATGATAGGAGTCCTGCACTTCTCTGCCCCCCACCCTCCATCACTGCCTGCCTCCATGTGCAGCTCCATACTAGCACAGCACAGGAGCTTTATTAGAGGGATGCTGCTTTGCTGCACTGTGATGTTAAATGCATTTTAGTTTTTGCACAGAAGCACTTAATTAAGATGTGTTTACAGAACTATAAACAAAACTCTGTCTAGAATCTCAGATATGTTGGTGCCACCCAACATTCTGTTTGTTTAGTGGAGCACAACAGACAGCAGTTGTGGATGCAATCCAGTATGGACAGGCATTGGGGTGCAAAGTGCTACTGCAGGGGTATGCTCGAAAAGAACATATCCTGGTTGGCTTTGTGGGTCGGACCTTAAGACTAATACAACCAGTTGACCTACCACTTTTTGACTATGTGGATGCAATAAACAGACAAGCCTAAATTACTTAATTAAAGGAAATTGATTCCCTGTATAATGTAGGTGCCTACTTCATCCAGACAAGAAAGCAGATATCCAGCACTGCGATTTGTTAACTGCTCTAAACTGGCCGTTGTTTTTATGTCATTGTGAGATCCACTGGTTGAGGTTATTACTTTCCGCCATCAGTGGAAGCTTCCTCAATATTTAACTAGCATTCTGCATCTGACAGAAGCCATTGGCTACAGCTCAACTCTTATGGTACCTAGGGCCAACACCAGGATTAACCAGTCAGCTTTCTGTTTTGCAATCATTTTCCCCTGAAACCATCTGGATCTAACACTTATAGAACACTCACTAAAAACTGTAACCGTCATGGCTAGCTCATCAGCACAACAGGAGTGTTACTGCTCATGATACCCTTGATCCCAGGGCTGCAGAACTGGCAGGAGGAATGATGACCAATGCCCTCCATCTCTGGAGAGGGGTAAATCAATCTCCTGTTGCAATACTGCTGCCTGGGTGACTGGGCGTGGAAGACCCTTGAGTGGGTGGGATGCTGCTAACAGCAATGTGGCAGCATGCCTTGCATGCACATCCATGATTTCCTTGATGGTGACATACCAGGGGATAGGTGAAAAAAATGAAGGAAATACCCCTCTATGGCAGGATGACTGTCATGGTATGCCCAAGCCCTGCACTCCTTCCACTGCACCTCAGACCTGGTCATAGGCTCAGGGGGTCTCCATCTCCCAAGGGGTTATCCATAAAATTCCCCAGCTCAGTTGGACAAAGATGCCAAGGTAAAGAGAGACAGGGTGTGTGTGTGAAAAGACTAGGTGGCTGCCTGGGGATAGGATGGGGTTAAAGTGGTGACAAGGGATAAAACAGAAAGGAAAAATAAAATAGAACTTTCATTAAAAAGTTCCTCATGGAAAAACTAAACATTCACATGTGTTCTAGTGATAAAGGGTAATTACCAAGCACAAGCTGTAAAGTACTTTAAAAGCTTGTTCCACCCAGGCAATCCTTGTACTATAGTAGATAACATCCCACTTAAAGGGTCAGGCCTGGAAATGAGCTCTGACTCATTGTGCATTCCCTGCTTAACCAATCTTTAAATAAATAAAAGAATTAAATAATGTATGTTTACATTACTTGCATTATAGCTTTGTGTCTCTGTATAAATGTAGACAAGAATGTAGCTGTACAGGACGTGGAAATCAAACAGCCTACCATCTGAATAGGTAGTTGGAAAGAAGGCATAGTGTATGTCCTAACTGTCTCCATCTGTACAAGTACAGCTTTAATAAATGAAAAATAAATAATGGATGCTTTTGCTTACTATGGCTGAACTAACACATTTCATTGGGTTATAAAGTAGACAAAATCTGCAAGGTAAAGAGAGGAACAGCTAAGAAACTGGCTGTGTATGACACACATGATGTTTCCCAATTGATGTGGGTAGCATATCATGTTTTCTGGCACTCATACTTTCTGCAGTACTGATAACTTGGTAGGTAAGATAAGCGGTAGTGTAGACTGGGATAATTGAGTGACTACCAGTGACAGTGATTCAGTGGATTTTGCCAGATGATCCCAGTTAGATGGAACTACTGTAATTGGTCCATTGTTAAAAGCTGTGAGGTTGACAGCAAGTGAAATAAACTGATTAATTAGTAAGCATCTGAATCACAGAATAGAGAAAGTTGACATAAACTAATAGCAGCTTAGTGCCAGTTTGACCATTGATGGTGGGCAAGAAAGCAAGAAAGAACTTAAGTTTGTTATTCAAGCATTTTGTCATGAGTGACATTGAGCAGGAGTAATATAGTTCACAGGCACTTAATGAATTTGCTTTCGCTCAAAGCAAATGTTGGGTTCATGCTTGATAAGTCTTACAATAATTGAAATACTTAGAAACATTCTGCCTGTTAAGCATTTCGTTATTTAGGGTTTTAAAGAGATGCATGGAGTAGCACAAACTTTGTTGATGTCAACAGAGCAAGCTAATTATTTTTCTCAGCCAACCAACCATCAGGTGGTTTGGAAACTACCTGAGTACCAAAACCTGCTATTGCCCATAAAAAGCATTAGTTTCCATTATGTTGTCTTAAATCTTAGACTTCCTCAGGGCTCAATATTTGACCTTCTGCTGTTCTCTGTTTTTTTAATGACCTACATAAGCATAGAGTAAGGTGTCATCTAAATGTGTACAGAAGACACTGTGCTCTACTACAGTGCAATGAAAATGTACAAGGTTAAATCAGTCCTTCAATCTGACTGCAACACAATCTCATCCTGGTTTCTCAACAACTGTCTGATATAATATGAGCCCAAAACTACATTTCTGGTGCTTGGATTCCATAACTTGTTAACTCATTTTGCTGATCCATTTGTAATCATAACATCAGATGGGATGTGCCCCCCAAATGATTTATTAATACCACCTAGTGGCGCAGCAGGTCATACTGCTCCTCTTAATCCTTGGAGGTACTTTTCATTCTAACCCTGTCCATGGCCCCCCCAGCAGAGCCCTACAGGGGATACCTGGAAGTTGCTCATGTTAACACTGGTGATCTTATGCCCAATCTTGATGAGTTTAGGCTGTGGGTATCTGATTCTACATTTGACACTGCGGCAGTTGCAGAATCCTGGCTCATTCCCAAAATCAGAGATAATGAAGTCAACTTAGACTCCTACACCATATTTAGGAGAGAGAGGAACCACTAAAAAGGTGGAGGCTGTCTACTGTTTACTAAGTCTCAATTAAAAGCTACTAGACTCTCTACAATTCCAGTGCCTACAGATCTGGAATTGTCAAAATCTCCAGGTGGGTACAGATGAGCACATAAGCCAAGTTGTAGTCTTGCAGAAAAAAATTTCTTTTATTACACAGGAACAAAAATAAGCTGACTTGTTTTGTCAAAATAATAAAATAAAATAAACAAATCAAGTAAGAACTTAAGTAGCTTAGTTTCAGCGTTAACACACTCTAGGAAAACAAAACGACTAGTAAGCACTAGTTCCTCTGGATGCTGCTGCTTCAGCACTCCAACTGCATCTGAATTCATAGAGTTAAACATCCACAGATATACCTTGAGAAATGCCCTGGATTGGTTCAAATCAGCTGTCAATCAACTGAGGTTACATAACATGATTCATACTTTGTTTGACAACTTTATTATTTGTTCAACCTTATTGTATTAGCTCACTCTTATTTAATTTCTACTTTGCGATACAGCAAATCTCATTTTATTTCATTATTGTAGGTAATTGCAGGGGTAAACACTGTAATCGTCCCTCCTACCAACAGGCTGAGCATAAATATGGCTCTTCTATGGCCAGCCTAAAGGAGCTCTAGTTGCAAAGGGTTTTACACAAAAGCACTTGTAGCTTGTTTAAGGTGAGCTTTAATTCTTTTCTGCACAAAAAAATCCTTCAATGTATTTACTCTAACAGAGTACATAGTGGCTGTTTGGGTTTGCGACTAAAGAAATGTGCTTAACAAGGATGTATAATGTTTAACAAGCTCCGTTTTAACTCAGGAGTTCAATGGGGAAAAGCTGCCATTTTGAAAGCCTTCATGAACGTGCGCACTGTCGAGCAGCTCCCGCTATTGCGTATGTGCGCACATTCGTGAAGAAAAATGCCGCAGTTAAACGGGAGCATTTTAAAACAGTCAGCTTTCAAACAGAAGTACAACATTTTGTTTTTCACAGTTACATAGGGTTTTTCAGCTACCTGATGCCTCATTTGAAGCGGCTTGAAAACGAACATAGCTGCTCAATGGATTCTCCTCTTCGAGAAAGTCGCCCTATCACAGTGCAAACTATATTTAACCATCTTAGGCCAGCATGTGTTTCTTAAGCCCCCAGTTTTATTCCTAATGCCTTCTAACCTGTCAGGTGTGCCAAGATAAGGGGGGGAGACAGACACAATATCAAACAATAAATACATGGGTGGCCAATCCATGTAGGACAAACAACAGTGCACATACAAGAATAACAGACAAAAAAAGGGGACTAGATACATAAGGGAACCCCCGTCTTGGCATACATATACAGTCCTAGCGGACTCATTCACAGGAATGTATAGCCATTAACCTCACCCTAGGTGCTAGAAGTGGGAAAAACATCAACCTAGTTGTGGCCTGTATTCCCCCACTAGTGTTGGCCAAGGCCTTGACAGCTTCATCGACACCATAACTGGATTAAACCCCTCAAAAAGAAAAAAATCATACTCGGGGACTTTAACTGCAATTGTCTTGCAGGTAACAATAAATATTACCGGGATAAAATAGCCAACTTCTATCTAACACAAGTTATATCCTTCCCTCACCAGGGTGAATTACAAAACTGAACAACCTGTCAGCTGCCCAGCAGAAGCAAAACATTCAGTATGACAGCAGAGCCAGAGCTCACTTGTACAATGTAGGTCACTGTCCAGCACAGACACTCAGAGGCATTTTGCACATTTTGCTTGAGTCCTATCTTCCGACCACAGAGAACACCTGTCAGCACAGAGACTGCCTAAGAATCAAAGGTTGCTACAGAAAGACTGAAATATTTTGCAAACCAGCGATTCTCTGTACTTTGAAATCTTCATACCTCAGGTAGACTAGCTAACAGTGTTAGTGCATTTCCATTATACATTTTTCCATTTTTTTCGTGTATACTGTAACCCAAATTAATATTCTCTTTTTAGTTGTATCTGTATTTATTTGTTTTAGTAAAACATTTGTTTTCCTAAAGAAATTCTGCCTGAGTGAGATTCCTTATATTGTATGTGGGACTGTAGAAGGTTTATTGATAATCTGTAAAAAACTATTATTGCCAAAGGGGCCACCATAAGCAACCAAATTGGAAAGGGGCTGTGGTAGGGACATCTGGAAGAATAGGGAGAATACCATAGTCTACAAAGATTTTGAACCAGACTGTTGCATGTTCTGTAGGGAGAAGGCCAAATCAGGATTTACGCTGCTACCCCGAAGAGTGCGTGATACCTTGATCTTCCTCCTGTGTGTAAAAGAAGAAGAAGAAGAATCAGCATTTATATAGTGCTTTTCATACACGGTGTTTCCCAAAGTGCTTTACAAGCAATGCTGGACTGGTAGTGAATGAGTGAATGTGTAGTGGTGGCCATATTGCACATCAACATCCACACACATCCTAGACAATTGCATGAACCAGTTTTATTGGAAGGAGAATATTGGCCAGGACACTGGGAATGTCCCTACTCTTTGCAAAGAATGCTTTGGGTTCTTTTACTTTCACCTGGACACCTACAAGGACAGCACCAGGATGTGTAGAAGGGACCTTGGTTTAACATCTCATCTGAAGGATGGCACACTCCAGCTTTATAGCACCTCCTAATACTGCACTAGGGTGCCAACATTTTAGATATGAGTCATCTCCTGGTGTGGGTTGAGAATCCATGACTTTCTGGTCCAGAGGTGGATGTGCTACCAACTGAGCCTTGCTGACACCTAATAGCCAAGGAAGGGTTCATATTTGGCCATAAGTCTCAAGACTGAGACAGTGCCCTTATCCAGAGCTAGAGGAACACCCAGGATCCTCATGGCAGTAGTGCAATTGTGACCTTGGTGAGCATTTTAAAGGTTGAGGAGGGTACCCTGTTCCCCTCATCATGGATTGCACTTAAGGGTGGGCACTGTGAGCTCAGTGGGCCTGACCTTCCAGGAGTGGGTTTGTGACAGATCTGGAGCACAGCATTGGGATCTGAGAGATTTGGTTGCATAGTGCTGCGATTTGAGAGATAGAAACATAGAAACATAGAATTTGATGGTAGATAAGGACCACTTGGCCACCTAGTCTGCCCATTTCCCTACCTAATGGATAAGCTACAGATCCTAGTTAACTAACAGCCAACTTCCTCCTGCTCCTCACTAAAATTGTCTTATGCCTGTCCCATGCATTCTTGAAATCCCCCACTGTTTTTGACTACATGACCTCCTCAAGAAGGCTGTTCCATGCATTCACAACCCTCTATGTGAAAAAATACTTCCTCACATTACCTCTGAGCTGTCCCACCTCTATCTTCAAATTGTGTCCCCTTGTTCTTTCACATCTCTTTTTCTGAAAGATGCTACCCTCTTGGACTTTGCTGATTCCCTTGAAATACTTGAAAGTTTCTATCATGTTTCCCCTCTCCCTCCTTTCCTCAAGGGTATACATATTAAGCTCCTTTAGTCTCTCTTTGCATGACTTCTGGTGCAGACCATGCACCATTTAAGTTGCCCTCCTCTGGACATCATCCATCTTGTCTATGTCCTTGCAGAGATGGGGGTCTCCAGAACTGTATGCATTACTCAAGATGGGTTTCTCCAACTGTCTGTACAAAGAGATAACAACTTCCTGTTTTCCAGTGGTGATGCCTCTCCCTGTGCATCCCAATATCCCCCCAGCCCTCCTTACTGCCTTCTCACATTGCTTGCCTATGTTTAGGTTGTCTGATATGACTACCCCCAGGTCCCTTTCCATTTTTTTGTTGTTAGTATCTCACCCCCCCATTGTGTACTCGTTCTCTGGGGTTTTGTTTCCCAGGTGCATTACTTTGCACTTCTTTACATTGACTCTAATCTGCCTTATATTTGACCATTCCTCCAACCTTGCCAAGATCCTTCTCATCTTTCCACCTCATCTTGTGTATCAACTCTGTTGCAATGTCAATTATAAAGACATTAAAGAGGACTGGTCCCAGTACTGAACCCTGCAGTACCCCACTAGTAAACCCACTTTCTAGAGAGTGGACTCCGTTTACTATTACCCTCTGCATCCTATTGTCCAGCCAATATTTTACCCAGACTACCACCTTGGGACCCACTCCAAGGCTGGCTAACTTGTTTACACAGGCATAACAGTTGGATTTGAGCCTAGTATATCAGATTGATAAACTTTAAACAGTCCACACACAATCAAGGTAGATATTTAAAAAAAAAAACAACAAATAAATAATTTATATAATTTGGTTACAGTATAAAGTTCCCTATCTGTTTTTGGTTTTTTCTCGGGTGTAAAATTAGTGTAGCAGTAGTTAGGGAAGAAGATGGTTTCCATCTACAGTGAATACACTGCAGACTACCTGAAGCAGTTGTGCCAGGAAAGAGGAGTCCAGCATGATGGGTGAACCAAAAAGTACCTTATGGATGCTCTTGTGGCAGCCAATGAGCAAGCGACTGCCAAGGACCTCGTGTCACAGCCAATGACTGAAAGGGACCAGACCATGAGCGTGTGGGTGCAAAGGGACATTGCAGTGTCCAGTCCCAGGGAGGAGGACAGTGAGACCAGAGGGAACCCAGAGGAGCAGCACCAGGGGAAGGTCATCACAATGCTGGAGCTGGAAGGGATCAGGCTGCAGCTAGAGTTAAAGGAGACTGGAGCTGGTATTCAAGCAGAGGAAGTTCAAGATGGAGCTGAAGATGCAGGAAAAAGAAAACCAGCCTCAGAGAGAGGCCAAGAGAGAGGAAAAAGAGTGCCAGAGGGAATTTGAACTCACTAAGCTAAGACTCCAATGACCAGTGCCAGAGGAAGTAAGTGGCAGGGGTGAATCTGGAACTCAGGACTGCAGTACAAATTAAATTTGAAATTAATAGCTGAATATAAAGAGGGGGAGGATATGGATGCATTTTTGAATTTGTTTGAAAAGGCCTGTATCCAGGCTAAAATACCCAGGGAGTTCTGGAGCCTCCAGCTATCTCCCCTGCTTACCTTGAATGGGCGTGAGGCACTAGACCAAATGGACAATCAGGCCAGAAGTGATTATGAGAAACTTAAAGCTACATTGCTTAAAAAGTTTAAATTAACACCTGAAGCATACAAGGTTAAGTTCCATAAGCTTTGGAGAACTCCTGACATGAGCTATGAGGAACCCGCCACAAAGGAACATCAGTTTTTGAACTGTTGATGGGAGGGAGTCAAAGTAAACTGTCAAGAAAACTGAGGAAGTTGTACTTCTGGAGCAATTCTTTTGGGCTTGCCAAGTGGAGACAAAAACCTGGTTAGAGGACTGAGACCCTAAAACAGCGCAACAGGCTGCAGAGCTCTCAGACTGCTATGCCAGGAACAGGCCTGCTCTGAAAGGGATTGTGGTGGGTGTGGCAGCACAGAATGGGAAAAGCACAGCTTCAGGGCAGCTAAGACCCTCATTGCCTCCACAGAAAGGGGGAAGCCCCAGGTTTCAAAACAAGAATTTGTCAATGCTGAATGTTTGCTTGCTGGTATTAGCATTGGAAATGCAGAAGTTAGACAGATGCAGGACTTCCGGTTGTGTCACCAACCTACATGGCAGCATGAATTGCAAGCTCTGTGCCCAAGAGAACAATCACCTCTGTAAAATTTAGCAATTGTTTGAAAATATGTTTCAAAACACTAATGCCGAAGGGGAATAGACACAGAGGCCGCTCACCAATGGAGAAACTTGCAGAGATGGAGCCGGAGGGAGATGGATTGCGATCCGAGGCCTCAGATTCTGAACCCTCACAGGCCTCTGCTGATACTAATCACCAGGATTCTGCATCTCAAACTCTGAGCAATAGCCAGACTCCTAGAAAGCGAGTCAAATTACATACCATATTCACTGAACTGCTGTTCTGTGCGGAAATGAAGCAATTATATGGAGAACTTAAGAAACATGTTGAGCTACTTGAACAGTGGGTAGATGATTCCAAAAGACAAATGACTGTTGCTCAGAATAGACTGGACAATCTAGAGCAGGCAATTCAACCCATACAAGAGACCCCACTTCAAATATGACGGCAGGAAGACTCAGAAAATCGTGCCCGCAGAAAAAATACAAGGGTGTATGGTATACAAGAAGAGGCAGTGGCACAAAATATTACAGAATTTTTGTCTATGATACTGCTCTTGAACTCCCCGATGATATGGACTCAGAATTTTAGAGGGTGCACGGCACCTTGGGCCTGAAACCAAACAAGCCAGATGCGCGCCCATGATCTATCATAGCATGTTTCCTTAAGTACAGAATCAAAGAACGAGTCCTTCTTATGGCTTGGAGAAAATAAAAAATCTTCTACGGTCAGGACTAAATTTACATCAACAACGATTATACCCCACACACCCTTTGGGCCCGAAGAGAGTACCAGCCTTTCTTTGCCCCTCTCAAAGACAGCAAAATCAAGTTCACCACTCCTTACCCTTCCAGGATGATTATCCAATTCCCCAAAGGTAAAAAAAGAATTTGATTCTCCAGAGGAAGTTCAGGCTTAAATCCTGTGACACGGCATACAACTTCAGGAAAGAACACCAGACCCACCTAACTCACTGAGAGCGGAGAGATGGCGAGAGGCAGCACAAACCAGAAATAAGAAAGTAGAGCCAAAGAATCTCCCCAACGCCTTGGTCAAAACCTTGGCTTTGTTTTGTTTCACTGTGGTGACTACCTGAAAACATTGGGGAACTCAAAGTATTCTGTGGTGGGCTTATAACCAGGTTTGCCTTACTTTTTGACTGTTTTGTAGTGTGGCTAATGATGGCATGGGAAATCTTCCAATTGGTGGATTTATTTGGAACAGCCAGTCTGCAAAGCAGGGAGTCTCTACCAGTTTGATTTTTCTCTACTTACAGTAAAATGCTCAAGAGCAGCATACATTCAGAACATGTTGACTCCAAGGCAGATGAGGCGATCCTCCCTAATAACACTGAGCTGTATCTCCTCCCTTTCAGTTTTTTGGTTGTAGTAGGTGGAGCCTGCAGCTGTTTTGCATGTACAAATGAAGTGATCTCATGTTTTCTGTCCATGGAACTGACTGAAGGTGTAAATAGTCTCCTCCACCTTACCCTCCTCCAAGAAATGTTTTCCACTCTCAAATAAATATGCTTTCATGTTAGTCAATGGTTGCAGGGTACTATTTTCTTTCTTAAATGGGTGGTACAAGAACTGGAACCTGAGTAGTGGGAGGCAGCACTGTTTTTTGGGGGGAGTAAGATCCACCCCCACCACCACCAGAGAAGCTCCTAAAGATCCACCCCCACCTTTTTTTAATTCATGTGGAAGGGGCATGAGGTGGATCTATCATGTTGAAACAAGACACACTTGTGTGGGATCTGGACCAAGGAACAGAACAAGTCTGTGGAGTCCCTGCATTTTATTAAGGACTAGGAGAGCAGAAGGTACTTAATGCCTTCAAACTGACTTAAAACCCCTTGGAACAAATGATTATCAGAGCTACCTGGTGTCTCAAAAGGAAAAAGTAATTAAGAAGTGTCTGAAATTACAGATCCCAAGGAAAACAATAGACACAGAGTTCTGGTTGAAAGATACATCGGTTTTTCTTAAACATTTATATACTAAAAACAAAGTTCAGTTTTTGGGATTCATCATATTTGTTTGCCATAATATATATATATATATATATATATATATATATAGTTTAGTCTTTAGTAGTTTCAAAACTTTGAAAGCATTGGTGTTAGTAATGCATTTAGAAATTATTTTTTTTAATTGTCTTTATAGTTAATCATGCCGTTTCATGTGAGGGCACATTTTTGGGGGGAGGGGGTTCAAATTATTTTAATCATAGGTACAGTATTTGGTAAACACATCCTTTGATAAAGTGTATTTTTTCTTTTAAGTTTGAGAAGTGGAGTTGAATTGCACATGTTAAAAATACTAGCTGCAATAAACAACTACTTATAGAAACAAAAGGCTGTTTTTTTTTCCTACTTTCTTTTCACTGATATAAACTGAGCCAGGAAAACAGTAAGACTGGAACAACTATCAGAGCTGCTGTCACCCTGGGCATGCCATTTATCACTCATTTAAAATAACACAAAAGTAGTTTCACATTTTTACTGTGAGGGAAGCAAGAAGATGAACCAGCATGGTTAACAAATACATTCATTGACAGCTGTGAATGAGTGGGGAGGGGTAGTTTTTTCTAAGATTCCTGGTGGTTTTATACTCCCTGGAATCTGCTATTCATGTTTTCTTTATTGCATCTTGCCTCAGGCAATCTTCCCAGAGTGCAGTTTGCTCTATTGTTTAATACCTCCAGTGGAGGCCAGTGTCTTGTTACATTGTCTTTTGCTTCAAATTAACCACAGACATCATGGCAGCCAAAGGAGGCACACTTTGAGTCTTAGGGTATGTACAGCATAATTAATAAGTTTTCATTCGCATAATCTTTCCATTCATGTTATTGCTAGACATACTGCAGCTAGCTTGGCTTGAAAAAGGGTGAACATGGTCAGGACCCCTTAGCAATTGAGATGCATATGCAGCGAATAAGTCCAGATGCGCTAACTGCCTATTGAATGAGAAAGGGTTGCAGGAACCCAGGGAATGATTGGGGCTGATGGTTATCAAAATGGAAATGGATTTTGTGGTAATCATATTGGATGACCTAAAGGTGGCTAAACAATGTAACAAAGCTGTGAGGAGAGCCAGGGGAATGTTGTGGTGCATTAGTGAGAGGTATTACCAGCAGAACAAAGGAGGTGGTGATGCTACTGTGTAGATCACTGGTGAGGCCTCATTTGGAAAATGGTGCCCAGTTCTGGAAGCTGTATTTCTGTTATGTAACTTTAAATCACAAATGAGTTCAATGATTCTATTTTAGATTATTATCCCTTTCCCCACGTCTCCCACTGGTTATGCATAATCTTTCCATTCATGTTGTTGCTAGACATACTGCAGCTAGCTCGGCTTGAGGAAGGGTGAACATGGTCGAGACCCCTTAGCAATTGAGATGCATATGCAGCAAATAGGTCCAGATGCACTAACTGCCTGCTGATTAAGGAAGTGTTGCAGGAATCCAGGGAATGATTCTGGGGGGGGGGTGGACTGATGGTTAACAAAATGGAAAGGGATTTTGGGGTATTCATATTGGATGACCTAAAGGTGGCTAAACAATATACCGAAGCTGAGAGGAGAGCCAGTGGAATGCTGTTGTGTATAGGGAGAGGTATTACCAGCAGAAGGAAGGAGGTGGTGATGTCACTGTGTATACCACTGCTGAGGCCTCATTTGGAATATGGTGTCCAGTTCTGGAAGCCGCATTTCTGTCATGCAGCTTTAAATCACAAATGGGTTGCGCTGGTGGAGGCCGTTTCTTCTGATTTAAAACCTATTTGGTGGGAGTTGCTTGGGCCTGGTTATTTGAATTGGAGACCTATATCTGTTAATTTCAGATCTATTTTGATGAGTTGTTAGTGAAGCTGATTAAATTGGAGACCTGTTTCCTTTGGCAGCAAACATATTTTGGGGGCTTTGAGTTGAATTTTGATTCCTTGTTGCTGACTTCAGTAGCTGCAAAGATTACTGCGTAGTGGGGGAAGGGTGTTAATGGTCTGGCCAGGTCTCACTCAGCTAATTGACTGGAGGCAGAGCTGAATCAGGTTTGTAGTGTTGGCTGATTTGTCTTCTCAGAAGGAAATGGAAGGGGACAGGATCAGTTGTGTTCCAGGACAGTAGCTGCTTTTTGTTGTTTTCACAGGGTTCTTGTGGATTTTACTTGGTAGAAGGTTATTTCTTTTCTTTCTTACTTCTAAGGGGCTAGCAGGGTATTGTTTTGGGGGCAGTTGGAAGTTTGAAAACTGCTTTGGTGGCTGTAAGTGGGCTCATTTGTTGGATGTTTCACTGTGTAACAGGCTGCGCTGGTGGAGGCCTATTTCTTCTGATTTAAAACCTATTTGGTGGGAGTTGCTTGGGCCTGGTTATTTGAATTGGAGACCTATATCTGTTAATTTCAAACCTATTTTGATGTGTTGTTAGTGAAGCTGATTAAATTGGAGACCTGTTTCCTTTGGCAGCAAACATATTTTGGGGGCTTTGAGTTGAATTTTGATTCCTTGTTGCTGACTTCAGTCGCTGCAAAGATTACTGCATAGTGGGGGAAGGGTGTTAATGGTCTGGCCAGGTCTCACTCAGCTAATTGACTGGAGGCAGAGCTGGATCAGGTTTGTGGTGTTGGCTGCTTTGTCTTCTCAGAAGGAACTGGAAGGGGACAGGATCAGTTGTGTTCCAGGACAGTAGCTGCTTCTTGTTGTTTTCACAGGGTTCTTGTGGATTTTACTTGGTAGAAGGTTATTTCTTTTCTTTCTTACTTCTAAGGGGCTAGCAGGGTATTGTTTTGGGGGCTGTTGGAAGTTTGAAAACTGCTTTGGTGGCTGTAAGTGGGCTCATTTGTTGGATGTTTCACTGTGTAACAGGCTGCACTGGTGGAGGTCTATTTCTTCTGATTTAAAACCTATTTGGTGGGAGTTGCTTGGGCCTGGTTCTTTGGCTGCTGGGCTTGGAGGGGAGACACAGAGCTGATGCACTCTCTCTCGAGTTGGGTGTCTGCCCAAAACCCACCCTCCCCACCCCTCACTCCCCAGAGTTCTGCTAATTTATAGGAAACACCTGCCCTGCAATTGGAGGAAAAGGCTGCAGGTGCTGCTCATGTAGTTCTAGCCACTGGGGGTTGGATTTAAAGGCTGGGAGAAAGGAGCTTGGAGTTATTTATTTCCTTATAAGTTTACTGTTGTACTGCACCTAGTAACAGGGTTACCGGTGTACTGTGGTACTGTATCTAAGATTAGTGGGAGACCTGATTAGGCAGTAGGGGTGTATCTTGGACTGGGGGGAACCTGGTGGCTCACCCAAGGAAACCTACTTGGAAGAGGATGGAACCACACGTCATTAGGGCTGGCATCTTTGGGAGGGTAGTGGGGTGCACAGGGTGTGGAGCAGCCATGATACTGGACTGGGCTTGGAAGTTCGGTGGTTGCCCAGTGTGCTACCAGCTGGCACAGCTTAGGGAGGAGGTTGTGGGGATTAGGAGACAGATGGGGGAAGGGGGGAGATATGGTTGGGGAAGGGGGCAGGGGATCTCCCACAGGGTTGCACCAAGCACTGGGGGTGGGGGCATAGGGAAAGGAGTGCAGGAGAATACTCAGGGGTCACATAGGGACCCTGGCAGAGGGAGTCCAAAAGGACACTACCAAGGAAACAGGCAGGTAACTGGGGACCCTCACAAAGCAGTGACAGAGGGACAACATTCTCAGGGAAGTAGGCAGATGGCCAGGGCTGGACAGAAGGAAGCAAGACGGGGAGGTGGATCAGACCTTACACTCCGTAACCGCTTCAATTCTCTTCTTCTGCTCGAGGATGAGGGGGGTGATGAGGCCACGACAGGGGTGGTTAGAGACAGAAAGGGAGTGGAGGGCAGGAGGCAGGGGACAGATAGCAGGAAGAACAGGGGAGAACCAGGAATGCAGGAAAGTGGGGGGAGCAGTGAATCAGAGCAGGAGGGACGGGGGAAGAGGGAGGAAAGTGCAAGGAGAAGGACCAGTTGGGAGGAAAGGTAAAGGAGAAGGACCAGAAGTACAAGGAGGATTCAGTAAAGGAAGCTGAGGGTTTAGGCCAGGGGGGCACGACAAGCAAGGAGGGACTAAATGGAGACAGGAAGGAAGGGAGGATGAGCCAAGCTAGTTTAGCAGATGGGGGAGAAGGACCAGTTGCGAGCATTAAGGGGGGAGTTAGCAAGGTACAGATGGATACTCAGGAGGAGGAGAGGCATAGGATTGGAGGGAGGGTGGCCAGGGTAAATAAGGAGGGGTGGCATGTTGCACCCAGATAGGGGAGGAACAAAGGAGCCTGCGGGGTGGAGGGCCGGTAGAAAGGATGAGGGACATGGAAGGGGGAGAAATGGAGGAAAAGGAGCGGTCAGAGTGCTCCTGTTGGAGGATTCTATGATCAGGGGTATCAAATGGGAGAGGGAGGGAGAAGTCTGGCCAGTTAGAACAAAATGCTTCCCTGGACTAATGGTGCACAGGGCTAAGCATGAGGTATATCAGCTAGCAAAGGATTGTGGGGGTTCCCCGGACATATTGGTCTACCATTGGTCTACAAATAACATTGAGGGAAATGGCGAGCTAGAGATACAGGCAAGATTCAGGGAGCTTGCCAAAGTCTGTCATGACATAGGATGCACAATTTCCTTCTCAGAAATCCTGCCGGTGCCAAGGGCTAGTGGGGAACACAAAAGAAAGATTAGGGAGATAAACCAGTGGCTCAGGGAGTGGTGTGAGGCCAGAGGGTATGTGTTGATGGGGGATTGGGGGGAGACCTGGGAGGATAAGGAGCTGTATGCTGAGATAGACTCCATCTCAATTTGGAGGGGAGGGGAATCCTTAAGTTGAAAATAGAGGGGTTCATTGGTGAAAAGTGGGGGTTAAACTTGTGAAGGGGGGAAGGGTGGGAGAAAAGGCTGCCAAGAGGGTGCCGATAAAGGAGGGACTCTGTCTCCAACCCCCTGGGGAGCTGGAGGATTGCAGAAAAAGGCAGACTGGTAAAGTGCAGACCAGGGGAAAACAGAATCCACATAGGAACACGAGCAGGGGAAGTGGAAGTATAGGGAAAGGGTGGAAGGTAGTCCTGCTAAATGCCAGGAGCTTGGGCAATTAAATGCCTGAGCTCCAGGCGATGATAACTGAGGGAGCAGTGGATGTGGCAGTGGTCACTGAGACCTGGGCCACTGCAGGACATGACTGGGACCTGAATCTGGAGGGTTACACTATGTTCAGGAAGGACAGGGAGGAGGGAAGGGGAGGAGGGGTAGCAATGATAGTCAAAAATTGCATTGGCATAGGGGGAGTAGAGGAGGCGGAGGGAACCATGGAGGTGATTTGGGTCACCTTGATAACAAGGGGGGCAAGAGAGTAAAAATAGGAGTGGTGTATAGACCCCTGCCCTGGTGGAGGAGCTGGAGGAGAGTCTGGTGGCAGATGTTGGGAGACACTGCAGACTGGGCAGAGGAACAGTGGTGGTGTTGGGGACTTAAACATGCCAGGAACAGACTGGGAGACTATGACATCCTCTGTGACCAGGAACAGAGGTTGTTGGATGTCTTTCAAGGCGTTCCTAACTCAGCAGGTGGAGAACTGACCAGTGAGGCACGGGTACTGGATGTGGTCCTGGCAGACAGTGACCAGATTGGGGGCCTGGAGGTAGGGACCTATTGGCGGGGAGTGACCATGCCATGGTCTGGTTCTGCCTGGACCTAGGAGGGCTAGAAGGCTGCACAAAAACAGAGGTAACTGACTTCAGGGGGATAGATTTTAGGGAAATGGGAAGGATCCTTAAAGAGCATTTGGATGTGATTGGGTCAGACATGGACACTGATAGTAGGTGGGAAATCATCAGGAAAGGGTGCAGGATGCTACCAGCACCTGTGCAAGAGTAAGACGAATGCAGTAGGGCCCGAAAACCCTGCTGGTGGACCAGGGAGGTCCAGGAGGTGGTGCGGAAAAAGAAGGCAGCCTATAAGCAATTCAAGTGCTCAAGGAGTGAAAGGGATCGAGGGGCGTATGAGCTGATGGCTAGAAGGACCACTAGGGTGGTGAGGGTGGCTAAGGCAAGAAAGAATCAGAACCTGGCCAGGGAAATTAGGAGAGGGAACAAGGGGTTCTTTAGATACATTGGGGAAAAACAAAGGGTGAAGGGGCAGATTAGCAGGATTAAATCAGGGGAGAGATGGGCACAAGACCCGGGGGAGCAGGCTGAGGTACTAAATGAGTACTTCACCTCAGTTTTCACTAAGTAAAATGGGGGTGCTGCATCATACATGGGAGGAGACAGAGATGCTGAGGAGGAGGGACCCTTACCGATCGGCGGGTCTGGGGAGAGGGGGAGGCATCACTGGCAGGAGAAGGGAGGGCTAATCAGGAAGAAGAGGTACCGGAAGTGGAAATCACAGTAGAGAGAGTGAGGGAAGTCCTCAGCTCCCTTAAGATGAAGAAAGCACCGGGGCCGGATAAATTACATCCCAGAGTGCTGAAGGAACTTGCGGATGTCCTGGCGAAACCCCTGGCAGAGCTTTTCACCATCTCTCTGAGGACAGGGTGGGTGCCCCAGGACTGGAAGGTGGTGCATATAGTGCCTATCCACAAGGGGAGATCAAGGGAGGTGGCAGGGAACTACAGGCCTGTCAGCTTGACATCGGTGTTGGGCAAGGTGATGGAGGGCATTGTCAAGGAGAGGCTAGGGGGGGACCTGGAAAAGTCAGGGTGCCTGGATGATAGACAGCATGGATTCATCCCAGGGAAATCATGTCAGACAAACCTGTGGAGTTCTATGACTGGTGTGACAGTGCCTTGGACCTGGGTAGACCAGTGGACGTCCTCTTTCTAGACTTCAGCAAGGCATTTGACTCTGTTCCTCATGTGGGCCTGTTGGATAAGCTGGGAGAAATGGGGGTTGGGAACCAGATGATCAGATAGATAGGCAATTGGCTCCAGGAGTGGACCCAGAGGGTCCTAGTTGACGGGATAGTCTCATACCCAAGGAGGGTCATTAGTGGGGTCCCACAGGGATCAGTCCTTGGGCCCCTCCTGTTCAACGCCTATGTCTCTGGCATAAGGACAGGAATCAGGAGTGAAATTAGTCTCTTTGTGGATGACTCAAAGCTGGGGGCTGTGGTGGATGAGGAGGAGGGGAGGGTGGCCCTACAGGGGGACCTGGAGGCTCTGGAAAGATGGTCAAGAAAGTGGAAGCTGAGGTTCAATGCAGGGAAATGCAAGGTACTCCACCTGGGGGCCAGAAACCCAGGCCAAGTGTACACCCTGGGGGGGGGAATGCTACAAGTCTCGATGGCTGAGAGGGACCTGGGGTGGTGGTGGATGTCAAGATAAACAACTCTGAGACTTGTAGGAGGCAGCAGCCAAGGCCAACAGGGTGCTGGGATGCATCAGGGGATCACCTTCAGAAGGAGGAAGTGATACTCCCTCTGTATAACTGCTTGGTGAGGCTGCACCTTGAGTACTGCATGCAGTTTTGAAGGCCACACTTAAAGAGGACATTAAACTCTTGGAGAGGGTCCAGAGGAGGGCAACCAAAATGATTTAGGGCTTGGGGGACGGGACCTATGAGGAGAGGCTCGAAAAGCTAAATATGTACACATTGGAAGAGAGAAGGGACCGGGGGGACATGATAGAGATCTTCAGGTACATGAAGAGGGTAAATAGGGAGGAACAGTCTGGGTGCTTCGAAGGAAGGAGGAGGGGGCAACTAGAGGGCATGGGTGGAAGCTGGAGGGGGAAAGATTCAGGGTGAAAGGAGGAGGTGCTATTTCACTGAGAGGGTAGTGGAGCCATGGAATGCGCTGCCTAGGGGGCTGGTGGAGGCAGAGACGGTGGAGGGGTTCAAGAGGGGGTGGGAGAGGCACAGAGGAAGGGTTCTGGAAGCAAAATCCAATGCAGCAAGAATATCTGGAACTGGGAAGGGAGAAGCCAGAGAAGGAGAGTGGGGCAGCAAGGTCAGCACCCAGGGTGGGGGCTGACCAAACGAGCAGACATGAAAGACCATTAGGCCTATTCTGCTGGCATTTTAGTATGTTAGTATGTATGTTAGTATGTTAGTGAATGGTTCTATTTTAGATTTCTGTCCCTTTTCCCTACTTCTCCCACTGGTTAGCCTTATGGAACGCAACCAGAACATATCTTGGCTAGCATGATGACTGCACCTACACAAGATGCTTCTCAGTCTACAGCATTGTCTTTTTAAACTGATAACTTCTTGTTGAAAATATGGCATCATGTTTCCATCCATGTTATTAATAGCTACTCAAGCAAGAATTGTACAGCTGCCATTTTTTGCATCCTGTTCAAAATGTGTTTTTGCACCTGTGGTGCCAAATGGCACAGTCGCTGTGCAAAATCTCCTTTCGGCTAATGAACCTATAGTGTCACTGTTCATGCGGTGGGGTCACAAAAACACATGCTGAAAACTTGGACTGCAAATACCAAGAAATGCCCAGGGCATTAGGGTTTCTGACCATAACACTCTGCACTGTAGGGACTGACAGGCATCAAAGGTGTGACTTGGGATTGTCAACGTAATGCTCACACCGTCCCACCGCCATCCACACCCTGCAGCCAGTGTCAGGTATTGAGGTGTGCCTTTGACTCTTCAGCCCCAAAGTTCACACCATTCTCTTATACTGTACCCATTTCAGCATATTTCCTTATGGAATGCAGTAAGTGTAAAGTCTGAAAACCCCAAGGCACACCTTGACTCTTGTCTGTGTCTGCAGGGTAGGGTGAGGTGAAATGGCATGAGCGTTATGGGCAATGACCCAAAGGCACACACCAATGCCAGTCCATGTCTGCGGGGTAGGGGTGGGGTTGGCGTCACTTCAATACTTCACTTTCATTCCTATTCTGCCTGTCTGTCTGTGTGTGTGTGTCTCTCTCTCTCTCTCTCTCTCTCTCTCTCTATCTATATGTCTATGTAATTGTTTTTCTATTAATTGCACATATCGCTATTTTTACCTATTTCTAAAATAAAACCTGCATATCACATTTGCCTGCTCTCTGAGCACATACTTATGAAACTGTGCATATTTGTACTCCACTTCTGCGTATATCTCATACTTTCCTAATATTTCCATTATCACAAGCATAAATACCTTGCCCTTATCAAAAGTGACCCCCTCTGAAAGTTAATATCACATTTTCTCTTACAGTCCATCATCATTACACCTGAGTTCCTGACATCAACACATTGCTTAGGTGTCAGCATGGCTCAGTTGGTAGTACATCCACCTCTGGACCAGAAAGTTGTGGGTTCTCATCCCACACCGGGATGGACTTGCACCTAAAAATCACTGGCATCCCAGTACTGTACCGCTGGGGTGTGCCGTCTTTTGGATGAGACGTTAAACTGAGGTTCCTTTTGCCCATCCTGGTGTTGTCCTGGTGGGTGTCCAGGTGGATGTAAAAGAACCCAGGGCACTCTTTGTAAAGAGCAAGGAACACTCCTGGTGTCCTGGCCAACATTCCCCTTCCCATAAACCGGTTCATGCAATTATCCAGACTGTGTGTGGGTGATGATGTGCGATATGGCCGCCACCACACATTCAGTCACTTTACTACCAGTCTAGCATTGCCTGTAAAGCACTTTGGGATACTGTGTATGAAAAGCACTATATAAATGCTGATTCTTCTTCTTCTTCTAATTATAACTTACATCACCTCATTGACAAAACCCCTGTTTCTCTTAAAGCATATTTATTGGGGTCAAGATCTTTTGTTATAAGATGTTTGAACAGCACCTAAACCCTTTGGTATAATTGTTGGCTGGTTTGGGCGACCCCTCCACTTTTTCGCCTGGGTTAAATCAGGGGATCCATAGCTGCCCCCAAGTAATAAACACTAGTCAACAGAGCTGATATCCTTCTTTCCTGTTGTTACAACTGAGATACAATGTTGTCTTGGGCCTTGCAGCTATGTTTGGGAACAACCTGATGCATTTCTTCTACCTTTACCCACTAATTTGGTTCCTATACCATGGTCTGCTCAGCACCAGTTTTCTCTATGGGCTGATAGCAGACAGACACCCCTTGAATCCCCCTTATTTTATTTCTTCCAATTTGGGGGGTGAGTTTAGCCCCTGGGAGGCCCATCTGGTTAAGCTAGCTGGTCAACCTCCCCCTCTAGCGGTAAAGTGTGCTACCACACAAGATAGTAGAGAGATTATCCATCTTTCACTATTCTTGGAAGTCAGGGCACCTTTTGTAAATAGTTCACCTGCTGTAAGGCAGGTCCTTACCTGGATCCCCCATGAGGAGATCCGATATCTGTCTGTACTTGTTAATTGGTGGGAGCAGATGAACCATCTTCCCCTAGCACCAACCACCCCTATACCCTGAGGTGGAAGTGCTTGTATGTTATTTATTTTAATTTTGGGTACAAAAATAGACAAAACATCACCTTTGTACTCAGGCAGTCAAATAAGTGGAAAGTAAGCAATGTGACTTTTTTGCAACTAATTGTGATAGGTGGAGAGAATGGGCAATTGAGAAGGCACTTGGAGACATTGTGAGGAGGTGGTGAGAAAAGGCACCTGTCATGTCAGAATGGGAGGTCTCGAGGGCAGAATAAGAACCCTTTAAAACATCCCAAAAATGGAAAGGACATCTTTATTACTTTCCCTTAATATTAATGGATTCACTCACCAATAAAGAGATACCACCTGCATCAGTTTTTGCGACGTGAAAAACTGGAGATAATTGCCCTACAGGAAACTCACTTGCCTCAAACAGAGCATTTGAAACTATAAAATCAGAGTTATGTTCTCTTGGCTTCGGCCTCACTTAGCTCTAGGAGGAAAAGGGGGTCACATTATTAATTGCTAAAACAGCGAATTGGGTGGAAACAGACTGATTTGAGGACACTAAGGGTCATTATGTCATAGTCTCCGGTCTTTTATATAATAGAGAGGGGACCCTTGCCTCCATGTATTTTCCCCCTGGCTCTCCTAAATCTATGGCCCAGGGATTCTTATCAGATTTGCTATCTATATATAAAGGCCAATTAATTGTGGGGGAGACCTCAATATTATTTCAGATCCTGCTTTAGATGTTTCCAAGTGCCTTGCTTATAGGGTTAACCCCCTACAAAATAACTTTAAGCTTAATATGACAAATCTGGGCTTCATGGATGTGTGGAGACACACCTTCCTCACTACTAAAAATTACACACATGTATCCCCCAATACAGGGGTAGCTGCCAGACTGGACTATATGTATTCAACCATTGAGCACTGTGATTTAGTTTCAGATACCCCTGTTGTTGGATCATTCTCCAGTTTACCTTAAGATGTACCTGGGTAACATGCCAAAGTTTAACCACTGGCGTCTGAATGTCCAGCATCTAAGAGACCCAGAATTCAGGCAGAGAATACTTGATTTGATACCAGATATCATCAGAGATAGCCAGAGTCAGGAAACCTCCCCAGGGATTCTTTGGGATACCCTTAAGGCGGTCCTTAGGGGACTGATAATTAAAATCTCCTCTAAGAAGAAAAGGGAGAGAGACAGAAAATATGTGGAGTTACAAAATGAGTTAGATACTTTATACATGATGTGGAAACAGGGGAACTTCTCTGTTAAACCCACCCTCCTGTGAGTTAAGCAGCAAATCCAAAAGTGCCTAGACCAAAGGATACAGCAGCAATTATTTTATCTCAAACATTACCATTTTGAGGGTGACTTGAAAGTCTCCTCCCTCTATAATCCTAATACCAGGGTTTTACATACTCAGTCCTCCAAGATTAGGCAATTCTTTGCTGATTTTTATCAGCATTTATATGCCCAGGGCGAGTCCCCCTCTTCCGAAGAGGTATCAGCTTATTTGCACTCCCTCATCCTCCCTTGACTTACTTCTCGCCAGACCCAGGTGATTAACAGACCTATCTCTAGAGCAGTGCTGGATCAGGTCATTTCAGAAGCAAACACCCTAAAAGCTCCTGAACTAGATGGCTAACCAGCCAAATTTTATAAAGCCTACAGGGACACCTTGGCCCCCAACCTACTCTCAGCCTTACAAGCAATCCAGCAGGGAGAGGAGCCCCCTCTTGGCAATATGCCACCATTGCGGTGGTCCCAAAACCCTTTAAAGATCCAAAACAGGCTGCATCTTATAGATGTATATCCATGCTAAATTTTGATTACAAGGCCTACATGGCTATATTGGCCCATAGATTTGAAGTCCTGATTCCTACCATGGTAGACCCAGATCAAGTAGGTTTCATTAAGGGATGCCAAGCCCATGATACCATTAGGCACACCTTTTTCTGCTTGAATATGCCACAACTTGACATATACCCTTTGTCATCCTGAGTCTTGATGCAGAAAAGGCATTTGACAGGGTTGCCAGGCCCTTTTTATGGGCAACCCTGTCCCACTTTGTCTCCGTATGTCTTGGTTGGCCAGCTCCAAAACCTTTACCATTGCCCTAAAGCCTATGTGAGGCTGGATGGTACCCTCACAGACCCTATCCCCTTGACAGGAGTACTAGACAGGGGTTCCCCCTTCCCCCTCCTTTTTGCATTATATTGGAACCTTTGGTTGCTGTGATCCACCAGATCCAGGGGGTGGAGGTATCCCCATTGCTGGTACAAAATTTAAATTGTCACTGTTCACAGATGACACATTGCTTACCTTTACAAACTCCAAGCATACAGTTCAGAGGTTTGGATCCAACTTCGCAGGTTTGCAGCTCTGGCAGGCTATAAGGTGAATGGGTAGAAAACTGAAACTCTTCTACACAACTTTCACTCCACACCCCAATTAAAATTGTCATACCCGCTGAAATGGAATAAAGTCACAATTAGATATTTGGGGGTAAAACTGGTGACCACTTTGGAAGTTATTGATATTATAAACTATGAACCCCTCACATGCCAATTAGCCCTTGATATGACTGGAAGGCCTCAAGCCCACTTAAGTTTTTTAACCGTATAGAATCTATAAAGCAAAATGTATTACCTCGTGTATTGTTCTTTTTGAAAAACCTGCCTCAGTCCCCAACTAGTACTTATTTCATAGCTTGAGATCATCTGATATCTAGATATATTTGGGCTGGAAAACTCCATTTGTTAGATTTTCAGTTCTATAGCTTTCAGGGGCGAGAGGGGCTTGTAGCTTACCACGTTTCCAGAACTACCATAGGGCTGCACAACTACGAGTACTCAAGGGGTGGCTTAACCCATTATATACAGCCTATTGGAAACAAATAGAGGTGGATAAGTAATGACTTTGGGTCCCTCCCTGAATTACTATTTGCTAACTCCTTAGCATGTAATCCTTTGAGTAAACACTCTCCCTATGCCATGGAGCACATGAAGATATGGATTTGGTTGCATACCCACTACTGCACCCAACAAAAACTCCTTTTTATGAGGGCAGTTCCCTCAGATAGATCCTTTCCTTCTAATCTGGTTGGTGGCAGGGCCAAGGTCTGGTGGACTAGAGGTTTAAAATATGTCTACCAGATAGTGGGTCCCACGGGCCACTTCCATTCACAGTTCTGCAAAATTCATATGCTGTCCAACCCACAGAATTTCATGGGTACATGCAGTTAAGGTCATATTTATTGAGACATGAAAATTCACTGCTGGATATAGCTGAAAAGGTCCCTACAATGGTCCGGCTAATGAGCCGGTATACAGCACAAGGGGGAGCTTGTCTTCTAATGAAATCGGTGCCTTTTATAAAGCATTTAGTGAAATACCCCTTGACTCTACAGAGAGTCTAAGGTTAACTTGGACCAAGGAAATACAAATTGATATTTTGGTTTCAGCTTGGGAGGGATCAGCTGGCATAGCTACTCAAGTGGTCCAGGCCTCGTATCAGTGGAAGTACTTCTGGAAACTCAGGGCCCGTTATTTTAGGACCCCCCTGGTGACTTCCAAATATGGTGGGGACCCATTGGGGTCATGCTGGAGGGGTTGTGGGTCTAATCTTGTGGGACAGACCCACGTGTTGTAGTCTTGCCCCCTGCTCTAGGGTTTTTGGAAAGAGATAATAGCAGAATTGCAGGATATCTATGACATGGGAACCTTAGACCACCTTGTGTTCTTTTTTTTTTAATTCAATATGCTTTATTCATTTTTAAGTTATACATGTGGGTTATAAGGCACATGAAATATCATACATAAACCAAAACATGACATTTTAGCCTTATGGTTACATCGGCTCAGTAATAACTATTACTACTACATCTACAACTATATCTTACCCCATTAATACCCCTCCACCCTCATTCCACCCCATGTCCCCCCACCTATTTCCTCCCTCCTCTCATCCCCCTTATCAAGTGTGTATATACTTAACTTCAGTATAATGGAAAAATTGAACTACCACTAAAAGAACAATCAAAGACCACAGACCTTTATGGTTTCCATGTAGTAAGTAAAGCATCCAGAGAGCCCCATCTAAACTGGTATAGATGAGAATGGTTATTCATGTGTAAAATATGTTTCTCTAATTGAAGAGCTATAAGCACTTCTCTATACCATTCCAAGACTGACAACCCTGCTTTGTCTTTCCAGTGCCTCATAATGATAAGTTTGGCTATGGCAGAAATCAAAGCTAGGTGTGCCTTCCTGACCCTTGGGATACTCTTCAGGAAAAGGCATAGTGAGCAAATTCCTGGAGTGAAAACGGAGTCAAGCCCAAGCAGCGGATCCAGTAATTGCTTAATAGATTGCCACAGGGTCTGAGCCACCGAACATTCACATAACATGTGATATAAGGAACCCGGGGCTGGATTACATTGAGTACAGTTAGATGAGGGGAGATTACCTAATTTGTATAATTTAACTGGTGTATAATATAAATTGTTCATGTTACTAAACTGTATCAGTCGCAGGATGTCCTGTTTAACAAATTTATAGACATTCTTCCATGCATTTTCCCAAATCCCCACTTCCGTTGTGATGGATAATTCTTGGGTCCAATAATAGCAGGTCTCCCGTGGTAAATTGGTGTCAATAGATTGCATCTCCTTGTAGACCCTAGACACTGCATGGGTTTCTTTAGCTGAGTGTAGAAGCCTGTTCAGTATTTCCATGTGTGACCGGTTTATATCCTCCCATCCCAGGTGAGTTTTTATTGGCTCTTTAACCTGTTTATATTTAAAAAAAAGTTTGTGACAGGCACCTCAAAATGTGAACGGAAAGCAGAAAAGGAGATTAGCTTACCATTCCCTGATAAGTCAGAAACCTTCTTATCAATCAAAAGAGGCCAGAATGTGGGTAAGCTAGGTTTATAATCAATTTTAAAATGGGGATTACCAACTATCAGTTGCTCCATGGATATATGCCAATTGCATGAAATGTGGGTTTGTAATTGATGGAGGGCTATAACCGACTATTCCATGGGAGAGTTCTTCAGCATTTTAGGAAGCCTCTTAGGACTGACATAGATCAGACAGGAAAGAGTACCTTGATATTGGGATAGTAGGGATCTTTCTATATCCAGCCATAGGGGTACATAAGCCTGACACTCTATCTCTCACTCTGCCTTTGACCAGTAAACCATTTTACTAAGATGGTGGGCACAATAATAGGTAAGGAAAGAGAGCAATGCTAATTCGCCCTGCACCTTGGACCCAGTAAGCTTATTATAAGATCGTCTAACGCTTTTACCTTTCCACAAGAAGGTATTTAACATGGCTTGCAACTGGGTAAACCATTTTTTGGGAAGAAAACACTCAAGCATCCCTAAAGGGTATAATGGGTAGAACATTCATTTTTACAATATTTATTCTTCCCCATAATGTAAGAGGGAGACCTTCCCATCTGACTTAATAGTCTTAATCAAATCCATGAGGTTAAGCTTAATCATAGTGGGAATATCTCTAGCAACCTGTATTCCAAGATAAGTAAGGGTATGAGGTTCCCACTCCAAAATGGTGTTATTTATCACCATCCGGGAGGTCTTGTCATTCAAGGGGAAAACCTTGGTTTTAGATATATTAAGCTTATAGTGGGAGATGGCTGAAAAGGATTTAATCTCCTCCAAAAGAGCAGGGATTCCTAATACAGGGTCCTCTAGGTGTATCAGCAGGTCATCCGCATAGGCCGACAGGGTATACCGTCGTTCTCCGATTTTAATACCATGGATTCACGGCAAGGAAATTAACTTCCAAACTAGGAGTTCCAAATAAAGATTAAACAAAAGTGGGGATAAAGGACAGCCCTGTCTGGTCCCTCTCTGGAGTCGGAAAGGGTCAGATAAGATCCCGTTACACCAGACCTGTGCTGATGGGTAAGCATATAGTAACCTGACCCATTTAGCAAACTCTGCAGGGAGGCCATACTGTGCTAAAACTAAAAACAGGAAATCCCAGGAAACCATATTGAAAGCTTTCTCGGCATCCAAGGACACTAATACTGCGGCTGAGTCAAAGTCCCAGAAAACCGAGAAAATATGCATAATTTTTCGTAAATGATCAACGGATGACCTACCTGCCATGAAGCCAATTTGCTCACGACCAATAAGGGTAGCTAACACGGGACTCAACCTATTGGCCATAATATTGGCTAAAATCTTTACATCCGTGTTAATCAAAGAGATGGGCTGGTAACTTCCAGGATTGAGGGGGTCCTTGCCTTGCCTGGGTATAAGAGTAATCAACGCTTTCAGGAAGCTATCCTCTGACATACCCGCCAAATATCAAAAATTGAATACCTCTGTTAAAAAAGGGGACATTTCTGAAATACACGCTTTGTATAGGTTATTAGAAAGACCATCTGGTCTGGGAGATTTGTCCGATGTTAGTTGCTCAATTGCCTGTTTTACTTCCTGTATAGTGACTGGACTACTGAGTAACGTGGCATTCTGGGGAGACACTTTAGGGAGCACTACTGAGGTAAGGTAATTAGAAATAGCTTGGTTTGTGGGGCGATCAATCTGGTCAACTGAATACAGCCTCCGATAGTATGTCCACAGCTCGTTTACAATCTTGCCAGGTGATGTAATAATTTGGTCACCTGCTTTAATACTTGAAATGAAACGGGAGGGCTTGGCCTGCCTAAGCTGAACCGCTAGCAGTTTCCCTGCCTTTTCCCCTACATCCAGATATTTGATTTTAGTGCACTTCAAAGATAACTCCACCCTCTGGTATATCAGGGCTGAATATTGGGCCTGTAGCCTATGCAGGGCTGCCCAATCAGTATCCGGGGATCTACTAATAAAAGTGGTCTCTAACCTGCGAATGGCAGAAAGCAGAATGTCCTGTTGGGTTCTAAACTGTCGGGATTTAGTGGCCGCCAGCCACAGGCATTCTCCTCTTAAGGCGCACTTCATAGACACCCAGACCACATTGATTCTTGTAACAGAGCCCCTATTAATAGGTATAAAATTAGAAAGAAAGTCCTTTATCTGTTGCAAGGTATCAGGCTTCTGAAGTAGCTGATTATTCAACCTCCAGACAAAATCTCTTCTAACTCCCGGCCCCAGAAAAAACAAAAGTGAGACGGGTGAATGGTCTGAGAGGACCCTCTCATGAATGACTGAGCTTATAACATTTGGGAGCAAAAGGGAACTTAACAAAATAAAATCTATTCGAGAAAGAGATTTGTGCGGAGGTGAGTAAAAAGTGTATTGATGCTCCGTAGGCTGCAACACCCTCCATGCATCCAAAATATCCACACCACTCATCAAATCATGTAACGCCCTCTGTGAGGGACAGAACATCTGTCTCCAAGAGTCAGATCTATCTATATGTGTGTATGGAACCACATTCCAGTCTCCTCCTACTATAGTCAATACCAGTGGGTTAGTAACCACTATACTCAGTAGCTATGTGAAAAACGCAGGGCATTCACAATTTGGGCCATATATAGCACCTATTATAATTGGCTGAGCTTCAATGCTTCCATGTAAGAGAATGTATCTCCCGTTGGGGTCATATATTTCTTTCCCCATCTTAAATGGAACTTTGTTATTTATTAAAATTGCCACTCCCTCACTATTATTAGATCTCCCAGCACCAAAAACCTGTCCCACCCATACCTTGATGAATAAATGGATATCTTCCCGCTTCAGGTGGGTCTCCTGAAGACATGTTATCCCTGTCTGCAAATGCTGTAGATGTCTATGGACCACCTGTCTTTTACCCTTGTCCTGGGCACCTTTAATATTCCAACGTATTAGTTTATACGGGCCACTCATTACATTCAGTGATACATAACCCTGTGGGTAGTTCTATGCCGTCCTGTCTATAAGGTCCCTGATTGGTCCCAAAACCATGTCCTAAACAAAACTCAGTAGTAATAAATAGATTGCACACACTTGATACCCTCCTCCCACCCCTCATAACACAAGTATAACTACGTACCCCCTTTATTTCTACCACTATATCCCCAAGATAAAATAGAAACAACCCCCCCTTTTTCCCTCACCCCCAGTTCCAACAAGCTGCAACACCCAATTAAGTAAGGTGCGTGAAGTCTTTTTTACAGAGTGATGCATACCAAAATACCCCCTTCCCACTTCCCGCATCTTCCCCACTTAAACAAGCAGCAAGCCAAACATGCGCACATTTGAAACTATTTTAAACCTCCTAGAAAACATTGTACTTATAAATGGAATACAGCACTCTTAGATGAACATTCCCAAATTCGATTACTTCAGCGTAGTCCACCATTACAGACCCTTCATGAAAGAAGGGACAAGAGAAAAGGCAAAATAGAAAAAAAAGGCTTTAAATCAGTCCCCAAATAACAGGTAGCGCTGACAGAAGTCCCGTAACGCTGTAGGGTAAACATTCGTGACCTTCTCCGTCTTTATCCAACATGCCTTACAGGAGGGTGATGAACAATTTTCAAACAATCAAGCCACAAACTGTACCTGCTGAGACCTGGACAACCAATCTAGGTTACACGCCATAATGCTTAGACAGTCCAAGTTCTAACTCTGAATGACAGTTTTCTTCTGTCAAGCACCAGATAGGCATTGGGGGTGGTCTCCTCTCAGTGACATACCAGCATTAGGGAGCCCCTCGATTATATTATTCTTGAGGAAGACCCAACAGAATGCATTGTTAACGATTTCTCTATCCAGGGTTGCAACTTACTCTGTTGCAATAATCCCACGGTGATTGCAGCCCTGCAACACTCAATCAATCATCTCATTTGAACAGGTCGGGGAATAACTCTTTCAGCTCCTTCAGCGCTTGCTCCTTAGTTTCCAGTGGTATCCAGCTATCCTCATATTTAACATGAAGCACTGAGGAGTAACGCATCCTAAAGGGTTTTCCCACTGCAATCAGTTTGATGGCAGGTAAGGACTGCTTGGACCATCTAGTCTGCCCATTTCCCTACCTACAGGATAGGCCGCAGATCCTAGTTAACCAACAGCCTATTTCTTCCTACCCTCTACAAGAATTGCCTTATGTCTGTCCCATGCGTTCTTGAATTCTCCCACAGTTTTAGACCCCACAACCTCCTCAGGAAGGCTGTTCCATGCATCCACTACCCTCTCTGTGAAATAATACTTCTTCACATTGCCCCTGAACCGCCCCCCTCTATCTCTAAATTGTGTCCCCTTGTTCCTGCATGTCTCTTTTTCTGAAAGATGCTACCCTCTTGGACTTTGTTGATTCCAGTGAGGTACTTAAAAGTTTCTATCATGTCCCCCCCTCTCCCTTCTTTCCTCAAGGGTATACATATTAAGCTCCTTTAGTCTCTCCTCATACGGCTTCTCTTGCAGACCCTGCACCATTTTAGTTGCCCTCCTCTGGACTGCCTCTATCCTGTCTATGTTCTTGCGGAGACAGAGTCTCCAGAACTGGACGCAGTACTCCAGATGGGGTCTCACCAACTGTCTGTACAGAGGGATAACAACTTCCTGTTTTCTGCTGCTGATGCCTCTCCCTATGCATCCCAGTATACCCCCAGCCCTCCCTACTGCCTTCTCACATTGCTTGCTAACCTTAAGGTTATCTGATATGATTACCCCCAGGTCCCTTTCCTTTATTGTTGTTGTTACTACTCCCACCCCCATTGTGTATTCTTCCCCTAGGTTCTTGTTTTCCAGGTGCATTATTTTGCACTTCTTAGCTGCCATACTTCTGACCATTCCTCCAACCTTGCCAAGTTCCTTCTCATCCTTTCCACGCCTCCTTGTGTATCAACCCTGTTGCAGATCTTTGTGTCATCTGCAAAAAGGCATACTTTTCCTTCCAGTCCCTCTGCAATGTCACTTATGAAGACATTAAAAAGGACTGGACCCAATACTGAACCCTGAGGTATCCCACTAGTAACCCCTCTTTCTTCAGAGTGGACTCCTTTTACAATTACCTTCTGTGTCCTGTTGTGCAGCCAGTGTTTTACCCAGGCTACCACCCTGAGACCCACTCCCAGGCTGGTGAATTTGACTATTAATATTTTGTGTGGGACTGTGTCAAATGCCTTGCTAAAGTCTAGGTAGGCCATGTCCACAGCCCCTCCCTGGTCTACTACTTTGGTCACCCAGTCAAAGAAATCTATTAGATTCGTCTGACATGACCTTCCGCTCTGAACCCATGCTGCCTTGGGTCCTGTGCCCCACTGGCCTCTAGGTACTCAACTATTCTTTCCTTCAGAAGTGACTCCATCACTTTCCCTACCACAGAGGTTAAACTGACAGGTCTGTAGTTTCCTGCCTCTGTCTTGGTCCCACTTTTGTGAAGGGGAATCATATCCACCTTCCTCCAGTCCTCGGGTACCACACCATCCTCCCATGATTTATTAAAAAGAGTAGTCAGTGGTTTCACTAGTTCCCCCCTTAATTCTTTTAGAATTCTTGGGTGAATTCCATCTTGCCCCATTGCTTTGTCCATCTTCAGTTTTAGGAGTTCTTGCAGAACCCTTTCTTCTGTGAAAGGACAGGATCGACCCCACTATCAAGAGTGCTTCTGTTAGTTGGATTAGGCACTTCCCCCTCCTCTTTTGTGAATACTGAGCAGAAATATTCGTTCAGTATCCCTGCTTTTTCACTGTCCCCCTCTGCCCACCCACCCTTTATTCTATTCAGCCTCACTATCCCTCCCTTTGTCTTCCAACGCTCGCTAGCGGACCTATAAAAGGTTTTATCCCCCTTCTTAACCGAGTTGGCTATCTTTTCCTCAGTTTGGGCCTTTGCTATTCTGACTTCCTGCTTCCTTCTGCCTTAACTGGTACAGCTCTCTGTCCTGCTCCTTCTGTGTTTCCTTATACTTCCGGAATGCTATCTTTTTCTTCCTGACTTTCACAGCCACCTCTTTTGAGAACCATAGTGGCTTTTTCTTTCATTTTGATTTGTTTATTTGTGTCACACAAAGGCTTGTTGCCTCTGTGATGGCAGTTTTGATGATTCCCCATTGTTGCTCCACACCTCTTTCTGGCCTGTTTGCTAGTGCTTTTCTGAGGCACTCTCCTATCTTGCCAAAGTCAGCCCTCCTGAAGTCCAGTACCTTCACTTTTGTATGGCTTGACTCTGTAGCTGAGTTTAACATGAACCACACTGTTTGATGGTCACTTGTTCCCAGATGGCAACCCATTTCTAGATCTGAGATCATCTCACTGCCGTGGTTGGAGAGTATGAGGTCTAAGATTGCTCCCTCATAGTGAGTTCTGAAACTAGCTGTCTGAGGCCTGCCACCTGTAGGGCATCAAGGATGTCCCTGCTCTTGTATGTGGCTGCAGCAAATGTGCTCCAGTTAACATCTGGCATATTCAGATCTCCCATCAACAGTATCTCCACTTTCTCTGCTATTCTAAGAATGCCTTCTATCATATCCTTGTCCATTCACTCCCCCGACATGGGGGTCTGTACACAACCCCTGTGTGGATTGTGGTGCCCTTTTCAGTCTCTAAGGTGACCCAAAGTCCCTCCTCTCCTCCCTGTTTACTCTTCTGTTCAGTTGCTTTTATCCCTTCCTTTACATAGAGAGCTACTCCTCCCCCTCTTCTCCCCTGCCTGTCTCTCCTGTAGGTTATGTACCTTGGTATGTTAACATCTCAGTCATGGTTCTCTGTGTACCATTTTTCTGTGACTGTTACGATATCCAGGCATCCATCTTCCATCAAGGCCTCCGGCTCAGGGAGCTTGTTGCCCAGACTATGGGCATTGGTACTCATTACCCTCCATTTCCTGATGGCCTTACTCCTTTTTGCCCCATCCCTATTGCTCTTGCCTTTGTTAGTTTCTCCATTTACCCCCTGCCCTCCTCCTTATCAACACCTCTATGTTGGTGTTTACCGGACTTACTACCATGATTTTTTGGGGGGGGCTAGGATTTCCCTTTTCCTTTCCTGTGCCTCCCTCCTTGACTAGTTTAAATGATTGCTAATGAAGCATTTAAACATATCACCTATGATCCTGGTTCTCCTCCTGGACAGATGCAGCCCATCATGCCTGTATAGGCTTGCATCACTCCAGGTGGACCCCCAGTCCCCAGTGAAGCCAAATCCTTGAGCTCCACACCAGTTTTCAACCACTGATTGAATCCCATGGTGCAGAACACCCTAGCCTCTCTAGGCTATAGATGGGCAGCACCTCCATGAGAAGCTTACCGCATGTTACTTGTCTAAGGCCCCTCCCCAATTCCACAAACTCTTCCTGCACTTCTCTAATCCCTTTCTTAGCCAGGTCATTTATCCCTAGGTGGACAATGATATCCAGCACCCTCCCCTGTGCAGCTTCTCCGGCAATCCTAAGGATTCGCTCCCTGTCCCTCCAAGCCATGGCACCAGGCAGGCACCTTACCTCTCTCTCCCCTTCCTCCCCCAGTTCTACCTTCCTAACAATGGAGTCCCCCACCAGGAGTTGTTTCCTTCCCCTGCTGGGTCCCCTGCCACCCTCCTGTTGGTCTTCTTTGTGGAGGTTCCCAGCTTCCTCCTTGGTCTCCACTGCGGATGCCTCCATAGAAGAACCACACTTCGCCAGAATGGCATAGGAATTGTGGAGAGGTACAACTGGAGGGATGCACCTGTGTTCCACCACCCTCACCCACCCTGAGCCCACTGTGGTTCAACCGCTCCTCTTTCTTGGCAACCTCTGAGGCAACGGCAGTGGCACTGGTGGGCCCTGGATGGAAGAGGAGGTCCCACAAATCCTGGCCAACTCAGCCTGGAGATGAGCAACCTCCTCCCTCAGCCCAGATAGGTGCCTGCAGATGGGACAACACAGCATCCTCCAGAACATCTCCCGGAAGACTGCTGCTTCACAGCCACTGCACTGCACCACTCCCATCATGTCTTATTTCTGGCCCCTTAACTGTTTGCAGTCCTTACTCTTTCCTCTGTTTTTTTTTCTCTCTCCTTACTTTCTGCCTGTGTGCTCTTTAAGCTCCTGATTGTCCTGTTCTGAGACAAGAATATCCTATATTTCTCAGTAGACCCCTTACTTGCTCAGAGGTAGACCTCCAGCAGCTAGAGGGGGCCGGAGAGCTACTTTTGCCCTTCTAGCATGGTGGGTCTTTGGTGGCTCTGTGATCACTCACTTCCTGCTCCCAAACAGGAAGTTCTTGTTGTCAGTCAAATCCTGTGCCTATAAAAGTAGAACTATCTTTGGGTGGGAGGGGAGGGAAGGAGGACAATATAGTCCCAGTAGAGAAGTCCAGTCACACAGCAGTCCTTTCTCCTGGTGTCTTCTGCCAAGCTACTAGCAGAATCTTTCTAAGGAAGTCTTTAAATGTAGCTTCCTTCTAGCTAAGCTACTTCCCCTACTTACTAGATCTTTCTACAAGTAATTTAAACCTTACAGCTATCAAGTCCTTTCAATCACCTGAGATTTACACCTAGATAACTGTTCAGATAACCATTCAGTTCAGTTAACTCAGACAAACACACATTTTTTTTTGTTTTGTTTGTTTGTTTTGATACCATCAGGTGCATCTCCTGTCACTTCACTCTCACCAATTGTGGCAAATCCTGCGATATCCTTAAACGATGCCTTTCCCACAAAACTTCATGCAAATCTTTGACCTTGGTCAAAATATATTGCTTAACAAGGAAATTCAATAAACAACATATCAAGGGCCAAGGTGGAGAATTAGGAGGTGGGGGCAGACGAAGAGCCCGATGTGCCCACTCGATTACATAGGTGGATCCATTCGGGAAAGGGCCTGCTACTGTTTCAAACAACTTCTGCATGAATAGTACTGGGTTCGAGCCTTCCTCTTTCTCAGGTATACCAATTATGAGGAGATTATTCCTCCTGCTTCTCCCCCCAAGGTCTTCCAGCTTGTCATCCAGCTTCTTGAGTCTCCTCCCGAACTGTGTGATCATAATCTCATTTTTGTCTTGTTTCTTTTCCAACTATATGAGTTTGGCCTCTGAGTCTCTGACTCTTGTTGCAATGGCTTGAATGGAGGACTTAATCTTCTGCATGTCCTCTGCAATCTCTGCTATTCTTTCCTGCAGTGGACGCATTATTTCTAAAAATATCTCTTTCTGAGAGTGACTGCAGGAGAGGGAGTTCCTATTAACAGTCACCCTTCCTCAGGGAACAAAGGTTGATAGGGTCATTCATTAGCAAACGGTCCTGTTAGTGGGCACTGCTCATAAAGCAATAACCCACTTGTGGCTGTCCACTACCATCCCTACCAAAATGTCTTGGGTGAGAATTGTGTGGGAAATATACTCTCTAGTACACCTATCAGCTAATTTGTTAGACCAAAAAGAAGTCTTTGAACTTTGCTGGCAGAAATGGGTTATCCACAATTCAGCTCACTACACAGAATTTGTGCCCTGATTCCCAGTATGTAACCTAGAACTCCTAAATGGTTTATACACCAGTCTCTTTACAATCCCCAGCTGATTTTTGCAGTTGTGATTTTTTTTAATTTTCTTTCTTTCTCCTCCCTCTTTTACTTCTCTGCCTATAATTTTAATTTTAGTGTATTGCTTAGCTCTTCACTTGTTTATACATGTTGGATGTAGTAGGCCCTTGTTCTGCCAGGCTAAGGTCTACCTCTAACGGATGTACCTATGCTGTATGAACTGAAGTATGTTGTTGTGTCTCTATGAATAAAGAACAAATTAAAACAAGCATTTGTCAATGCTGAATGTTGGCTTGCTGGCATTGGCATTGGTAGTGCAGGAGTTAGAGAGATGCATAATAGGAACGGCAGTGAAGTATTGAATTAATGCCAGCCCACCCCCATGCTGCAGAGGCTGACAGGCATTGGGGTGTCTCTTTGGGTGTTGGCCATAGTGCTCATGCTATTTCACCTCTCCTTATCCTGCAGACACTGATAAGTGTCGAGGTGTGCACTGGGGTCTTCCAAAGTTACAAGGGTACATGAGACACATGCAACGCACGTTTAGAACACTACCATTGTATGGGCGTTCGGCACCAAATTTTCAACATAGGCATTTTAGCACCTCTGCTCATGTACGGTGTCACTGTCATTTCCTCAAAGTGTCCCAAGAAGTGATTTCACACAGCGACCACACTATTGTGTGCCAGAAATGTGAAATAACAGCTGTACTGTTCATCAAGAGGTGTGGAAAAATGGCAATGGTGAAAATCCAGAGTGAAAATATCACAAATGCATGACGGTACGAGCGCACGTGCAATCTGCCAACACATGCTCGTAAGCACAATCATTTTATATCATCACCAAATTTTCAACATAGGCATTCTAGGACCTCTGCTCATGAACTGTGTCACTGTCATTTTCATAATCTGGCCCAAACACTGATGTCCCACAATGACTTCGCTATTGTGCGCCGGAAGTGTGGAAACACATTTTGGGCAGGATGTGGAAAATGACAGCTGTACTGTTCACAAGAAGGTATACAAAAATTGCAATGCTGAAAATCCGGCGTTAAAATATTTTGAATGCACGAAGTTACGAGCCTGCGTAGCAACTGCACAATGCACACTCGTAAAACAGGCATTTGTTGGATTTCTTTCACCAAATTTGGAACATAGGCTTTTTGAGAGGCCACCTCATGAACACTGGTACTGTCATTTTGTTAATGGGTCCCGAAAGGTGATTTTACGCAGTGACTGCGAAATCACCTTTCAAGGCCGATTAATGCCACGACAGTGATAGAAGGGCCCCAAAACCCATGTTGAAAATTTGGTGCCAAAATTCCAACAAATGCCTGAGATATGCAACAAAGCTGAAAAAACCCTATTCATTCCATTATACAGCTTACTGGCATTTCCTCAGTTCGCGGTCAGCTTTGAAGAGTGCAGACGTGTTCCCAGTCCACAGAAGATCATCGCGATGGACTCCGGAGGTAAGTATGGGGTGAGGAGGGTGTGGGGATGCAGGATGCACAGTGGTTGGGTGCAGGTGGGGGGCAGGAGACTTCAAGGGACCTTTTTTTGTTGCAGGAAAGAAAAAAAAAACTAACATCGCCGGACAGTTTTTTCTTTTCAGGGAACTTGGCACGCCGGAGCGGGCTCCCAGCATGCCACCTAACTGTTTTGGGGAAGGTTGCTGCAGCTGATGGGGGATTGGGCACCCTCATCAGCAGACAATGGGGGGTAAAGATATGCCAATGAGGATTGGGCACCCCCGTCAGCACACAATGACAGCGGGAGGAGGCAAGAGCCGAGGGGGATTGGGCACCTCCCTCAGCATATAAGAAATGTGGGGGAGGCTTATTTATGCTGACAGGGAGTGGGCTCCCCCATCAGCACACAATGAAGTGGGGAAGCAAGAACCGAGGGGGATTGGGCACCCCCTTAGCATATCGGAAATGGGGGGGCTGCTGTATGCCGACGGGGAATGGGCTCCCCCATCGGCAAATTTCTGCAGCCACAGAAAGCCACCTGGGGGATTGGGCACCCCTAAAGTCGGCCGTTGGGCGGCCACCTACCATGCTGCTAATGTGGCAGCACGCAGGAAGGGTCCGCTGCGTCTGACGAGCTTTGCTCAGATTGCAGCAGACCTTTCCTTAGATGTGCTCATCACATTAGCCTGCATGGTGTGGCACCGGCATGCAGGCTGATTGAGGAAGGAGGGACACATCTACTGATGCGTGCCCTGCATTCGCCCAACAGCAGCTGCGCCTCCAAATCTACAATTTCCCAAGATGTTGACTTGTGTGCAAGCGCGGCAAGCCAACATAAAAAAAGGAGTTAGATGCAGAATAGGAATGGAAGAGAAGTATTGAACTTCATGTCAACCCCACCTCCATCCTGCAAAGATGGACAGGCATCAGAGTATATATTTGGGTCGTCGCCCATGCCATTCATGCCATGTCACCCCACCCTATCCTGCAGACACCAACACATGTTGAGGTGTGCTTTGGGATGTTTGGCTTTACAGTCACCACATTCCATAAGGACAGACACTGAAATGGGTGCAGTGTAGGAGAATGGGGTGAACTCTGGGACAGAAAAGTCCAAGGCACACCTCAATGCCTGTCACTGGCTTGGGGGGAAGGTGAGGATAGCATGAGCATTACAAACAGCAACCTAAAGGCACACCCCGATGCCTGTCAGTCTGTACATGGTAGGACATTATGGTTAGAAACCCTAACACCCCAGGCGTTTGTTGGTATTTGCACTACAAATTTTCAACATGACCTTTTTGTGACCCCACCTCATGAAAGCATTTGGGACCTCTTCTCATGAAGAGTGTCAGAGTGATTTTGTTAATGTGTCTCGAACTTTGAGTTTCAACAGCGACCTTGCCATTCTGCACCAGATGTATGAAAACACAGATCGGGATGGATGTGAAGAAAGACAGCTGTACCATCCATAGGGAGGTGTAAAGAGATGGCAATGTTGAAAATCTGTAGTGGGAATATTAAAAATGCTTGCATTTCTGAGCACACATGGAAACTGCGCAACACATGCATGTAACACAGTCATTTTATGGACTTTCATCACCAAATTTCCAACATACAGTAGGCATTTTAGGACTTCTGCTCAAGAACTGTGTCACTGTGATTGTCTTCATCTGTCCCAAACACTGATTTCCCACAGTGACCTCACTATTCTGCACTGTAAGTGCGAAAACACATTTCAATCAGGATGTGAAAAATAACAGCTGCACTGTTTATAAGGAGGTGTGGAAAAATACCAATGTTGAAAATCTGCAGTGAAAATATTACAAATTCAAGAAGATATGAGCGTGCATGGAAAATGCGCAACACACGCTCATAAAACAGTCATTTTGGGATTCTTTCACAAATTTGCAACATAGGTTTTTTGAGAGCCAACCTCATGAACACTTGCACTGTCATTTTGTTAATCGGTCATGAAAGGCGATTCCGTGCGGTGACCTCAAAATCACCTTTTAGAACTGAATAATGCCATGACAGTGGCTGAATTCATGAGAAGGAGTCCCAGTAACCCCATGTTGAAAACTGGTGCCAAAATTCCCAAAAATGCCTGAGATATGCACCAAAGTTGAAAAAACCCTATTTATGCCATTATACAGCTTACTGGCATTTCTTCAGTTCACGGTCAGCTTTAAAGAGTGAAGACATGTTCCCAGTCCACCGGAGATTATCGCGCTAGAGTCCAGAGGTAAGTATTGGGTGAGGGGGGTGTGGGGAGTTAGGGTGCACAATGGGTGGGTGTGGGTTGGGGGAAGGGACCCAACCAGCATGGGACTGTTTCCTTTATTTCAGGGGGAAAAAAACAGATGTCGTGAGACCTTTTTTTTTTCAGGCTTGCTGTCTGCACACTGGGGGGTTCCGATTGTGCCACCTGCCTATTTTGGTGTGGGGGGACTTAAGCCGATGGGAATTGGGCCCCCCGTCAGCAAAGACTGACTGTTTGGGTGGGCATGATGCAGAGGGGGAGTGTCACCCCCTTGGCACACAACAAATGGGGGAAGGGGTTACATTATGCTGACGGGGAGTGGGCTCCCCATCGGCAAATGAACTGAGTCGGGGCATGCTGACAGGGGGATTGGGCAACCCAGTCTGTCAGCTTTCATGGAGCTGTGAGGCAGCGGCATAAGCTGCCACCATGTTTTGGGGAATATTACACCAGGCAAGGAACCACCCTGCAATGACAGGTCAATCCCTTATTGCAGCAGAATGGCAGACGCTGCAATGACAAGGCAGCCCCTCATTCCAGTGGTGAAAACAATTCAACTTGGTGGCACTTTTGGAAAACAATGTCATCAGCACAGTGTGCCTGCATTGGTCCACCAGTGCCAAGCCCCCAAATGCAGTGCCGCCATTGGCTGCCACAGTGCCGCACCTCTACAACTGGTTTCTCTCCTAAGCTGCCACATAATGTTTCTTGTGATTGCGTGCAAGCAAACATAAAAAGGATTTATTGGATAACAGAAATGATGATTGTTGGTTTTGTAATCAGCCATGGCACCTTGCTAGACAGTGTCCTACAAAGGCACCGAGTGGAAAAAGTGGTACTCGAACAGAGTTAGGTGTACTGTGTATCCCTGAAAGTATGCCTGTAAACATGTGGGAGCACATACACCTAGTTACTGTAAATGGGGTGCACACCCATGGGTTAAGAGACACGTGAGTGTCTCTTACCTTAGTAAAAGGGGATTTGATTGAGCCCGAACAGCTTATACCTAATCAGTTTGTAACAGTAAGTGGATTCACTGGGGAGGAGAAAACTCTGCCACTTGCTAATGTTCTCCTGGACTGGGGTGAAACAGGAGAGAGGGTGCAAGACAACCTTGCACTGGATGTGATTCTAGGGAACAATCTCCAAAAGGGGGTGGTGTGTGCAGTTACCCACAGTCAGATTGCACAGGCCAATTGTAGTTCACTGGACCCCATAGAAGCCCCTGTTGAAAACAATGGGAGGCTGGTTCCCCAGCCTGTGACTCCTGAAAGAGAAAGCAGTGAAAGACAGGTAGGACTTCCCAAAGTAGCAGTTCACAAAACAGCTACAAAAGGTTACTCTGAGGAGGAAGGGGTAACCAATGGTTAGAAGATTAGGGATGGCAGTTACTCTGAATGCCCTGATGCTAGAGTTATGGACCTCAGTTTAGGAACTGAAGCGGAAATGTCCCAAGCCTTGGGAAAATGTGCAGAATTTGCTGCTGCTGCTTAGAGGATTGATCCTAGCTTGGAGAAGCTGAGGGCTTGTGTAGAATTTGACAGGACACAGGGAGGTGACATGAGACATAGTGTATATTGGGACAATGGACTGTTGTATACACAGGATGTAAGGATAGAGGGTGGGGTGATTCCCAGGCAGCTTGTTGTTCCCAAGGGGTACCATGAGTGGTTGCTCAAGATCACTCATGATATCCCTATGTCTGGACATCTGGGCATCATGAGCACCATGCAGCAATTGGCCAAAAATTTCTGTTGGCTCAACTTCACCCAGCAGGTGCCGGAATATTGCAGGTCTTGTCACCAGTGCCAAAAAATAGGGAGGGCAGTTAGTAAAACCAAAGCTGCCCTAATTCCCTTGCCAATTGTGAAGGAGCCATTCCAGAAGGTAGGAATGGATATTGTGGGACCTTTGAGTACTCTGAGCTCCTCCGGGAAGCGGTTTATCCAGATGGTGGTAGATTATGCCACTGGATACCCAGAGGTGGTCACCCTCCCCTCACTTAGGACAGAGAAGTGGCAGACCATTACTAGAGATTTTCTCCGATGTCGAGTTTCCACAGGAGGTTATCACTGAAGGAAGGGGTACCTTCATGTCAGACCTGATGAAGTGTTTGTGGGAGAAGTGTGGGGTGGTGTAGAGAAACACAGCCCCATATCACCTGCAATCCAATGGGCTTGTGGAAAGGTTTAATGGTACCCTAAAATAGATGTTTGCTGAACAGCATGGGAGGGACTGAGAGAAATACCTTCCCCAATTGTTGTTCGCATAGTGGGAGGTTCCCCAAGAGTCGACAGGGTTTTCCCCCTTCGAACTCTTATATGGACCTAGGGTGCATTGGCCATTAGATGTGATCCAGGAAGACTGGAAGGTAAGTACTCTACCCAGGGAACTCCCACAGTGGAGTATCTCTAAAGTTTAGTGAAAAGCTGAAGGAGCTCATGGGTGCAGCCCAGAGCAACCTGTCAGCCACCCAGCAGAAGCAAAAGGTCTGGTATGACTACAGAGCCAGAACTTGCTTGTACAGTTTAGGTCAGAAGTCATGGTCCTAATCCCTGTCTGGAAGAACAAGCTGCAGGCAGAGTGGGCAGGACCATACAACGTAGTTTGATATGTAAATGACGTGAAATATATTGTGGAACTGCCTGATAGGAGACATACCCATAGAATGTATCACGTTAGCATGATGAAGCCATCTGCAAATAGGGCAGACATGGTATTTGCAGTGTGTGATCCTGGGGAGGGTACTGACAAAGAAGACCCCTGCTGTACTTGCTGGAGGAAAGTAATCGGGAGTCCTATGTGGAGGCAATCAAACCATCACCCCGGCTGACCCCAGAACAGACTCAGAAAGTAGGGGAGGTTTTAGCAGTATTTGTCCCTTTGTTTACAGTCAAGCCTGGACTAACCCCCTTAGCGACACATGATGTAGACACAGGGATGCAAGCAGCCATATGGCGGACAGCCTACTGGGAGTCTGAGACCATCCTCAAGGACATCAGGAGGGAGGTGGAGGAAATACTGGATTTAGGGGTAATCTAGAAATCCCATAGCCCTTGGGCCTCACCTGTAGTCCTTGTTCCCAAGCCAGATGGCTCTACTTGCTTTTGTGTGGACTGTCATGGACTAAACACAGTCCTGAAGTCTGACACCCAAATACCACCAACGGATGAACTACTGGAAAAGTTGGAAGGGGCGTCATACCTTAACACAACTGACTTGACAAAAGGGTATTGGCAGGTGAAGTTAACTGCCAGAGCTAGGGAAAGATCGGTCTTCATCACTCCAATAGGATTATTTGAGTTCTAGGTAATGCCTTTTGGAATGACGGATGGCCCTGCCACCTTCCAAAGGTTGGTCAACCAAGTGTTACATGGTACTGAAGAATACGCAGTGGCATATCTGGATGAGCACAGAAAGAAATGCTCAAGGACTAAGGAGCATGACACAAAGCTGGAAAGGGGAAGACTTTGAGGGGATGTGAAGAAATACTTCTTCATGGAAAGGGTGGTGGACACTTGCAACAGCCTCCCAGCACCGGTGATGAGTACTGAAATAGTAACAGGTTTCAAACATGCATGGAATAGGTACAGGGGGTCCTTGGCAACAGGACTGGAGAGAGGTAAGGTCAGAGATCTGTAACTGTCTATGGTAGCACAGTAGGTAGGGACTTCACGGCAGACTACTTGGGCCAAGAGGTCCTTATCTGTTAACAACGTCTATGTTTCCGTGTTTCTCACCAAGGCATTTGACCTTGTCAATCATGCCTTGCTCTACCAAAAATTAACCAAGCTAGGCCTCTCTGATGAGCCCACCCAATGGCTAACTGGCTATCTGACAGGCAGAATGCAAGTGGTAAAATGCCATGCGTCCCTTTCAGACTATCAGTCAGTAACAGTGGGTGTCCCCCAAGGATCAATCCTTGGTTCCCTTCTGTTCAGTCTCTTCATCAATGACCTTCCTGAAGCTTGCAGTTCAACTAAACTCCCCTACATGTGGATGATAGTGTTATCACCTCGACAATGTCAACCTAGCCAAACTCCAGCTTAACCTCCAAACTGATTTCTCAGCAGACTGGTTCACTGTCAATCTTCTTGTCCTAAATACAAAAAAATAAAACAAATCTATGCTCTTCTCCATTTGAAGTACATCCCCTACACCCCCTTCCCTAGATATTACCTACACCTTGGCATCCCCTATTAAGCAGGTGTACTCCTTTAAATATCTTGGACTAACCCTAGATTCTGGTTTAACCTACACAGCATTTGTCAGCACACTAACTAAGACAGACAACTCCAGACATGGCCTGCTTTACAGACACAGTAATGCCTTCCTCTCCAAAGTAAAGCATCTACTAATTAGATGCTACACCCTCAATCTCATTGATTATGGACTTATGGTCTATGGTGCTGCCTGTGACAGGGTGCTGGCTGGGCCAGAGGTTTGCTGAACAGAGTATGCCACTATGTACCTGCAGGATTCTCATACATGCACACTATATAGCAATCAAGGCTGACTGACTCTTGACTCTTGACTCCTGATTGCAATATACAGTAGTACCCTAGTCACACGCAAAAGAGCCTTGCTGGGACTATTATCCCCTGGGGTCCTGGCCGTGCTGAGCCCAGTGGACCCAGTTACTGTATGAGAGGTGTAGAACATAACTCCATGGTGCTCTCTCAGGAAAACTTCACTGGGACAGACATGTTTCTCCTTCAAATTCCCAAATATATGAAACTCCCTTACGCAAACCCTTAAAGTCACTGACTCCCTAACCAACATTAAATCTCATGTCCCATCTTCACTCACTCCCCCCAATCCATGTGCCTGCTATCGTTGATCACTTGCCCCCCCCACACACACACACATGCTTTTCCATAGGCCTTTCTGGCCCCTGGACCTTTCGCCACTAGGCTGTGTTTCTTTCCTTCGTTATCTCACCATTTATTTACGCCTTTTATTTATTTATTATGATTTTGGATTACATAATTGAGCAGATGCTCATTTATAAGTTCCACGTCAGTTGACAAAAAAACAGTACAGCACATACAGATAATCAATATGACAACTTGTACAGATAGTTACATAACCAGGTGCGAGCTTCAGTAACAAACAGTAAAATATGCAAGCTCAAATGTGCAGAGGTAGCTGAGGCATTGTACAATGTATACCAGAGTCAGTATTGTAGTCCCCTAGCTATGTGGACAGTCAGGGAGTAACAGGTGGAAAGGACAGAGTGGAGTGGACAGGGGAGAGAAGGGGGCATGATTTGGTGATTAGAGCTTATTTAACTTAACTATTCAATGTACCTGCCTAATTCCCTTTTGGACTGTGAACTTAGTATTTGCAAATATGTTGAATCTCGTTTTTACTGCTTTCTCTGTCTTATATGACCCTAGACCCCTTGAAAATAGGCTCAGCCTAAAGGGTCTTTGTGTGTAACAAACAAATAAAGATGTCAATGCTACTGAGCAAGTTAATGTATTTGAATATCTAGGGATCTAGCTTGATGTATCACTTTCATAAAGCAGGCACCTCAATCACATATCAATCACAATCACATATTAGCAGTGTCAGTGGCTCAGTAGGTAGCACACTCGCCTCTGAGGCCGGGAGATCAGAGGGCTGTGGGTTCAGTTCCCACATCTGGCACTTGGGTTAATATCCCAGTACTGACACTGTAATGCAGCATGAGAGGGGTGCTGCATTTCTGAGGTGCCGTCTTTCGGATGAGACGTTAAACCGAGGTCCCATCTGCCTGGATTGGTGGTAGTTCAGGTGGATGTTAAAGATCCCATGGCACTTATCGAAAAGAGTAGGGGAATTTCCCTGGTGTCCTGGCCAAATTTCCCTCATTCACTATAAATACCACCAACAGCTTAATCTGGTTCTGGTTCAAGGTCAGTTGGCATTCATCTGTTTCCCTCTCCCCCGGGTCGTGCCTGAAAATAGGCAGGATTTGTCTAGTGCACTTACCCGGTCAACAAAAGCTGAATAAATATTAATAACTGAGGGGGGGGGCCAAGCTCAACTTTCTCCACAGGACTAAACACTACAACAGTGTTCATGTAAGAATGTCAGAGCCTGCAGTGGATGACTGCAGGCAGAGTTTCTTTGAGAGAATGCCCTTGATGACACCTTGACAGGGGGCAGGAGAAGCCTATTAATGGCAGGGTTAGTCAATGGGGTTACGTTCCCTGAGGAGAGCAGTTACCTACCTGTAGGAGGGGCTTTTGCCATTTAATTGGCTGCAATGAGGGCTCTGCCTTCTTTTGACCCTAGCTGTAGCACATACCAGCTCCACGCTCTAGGACTCAGGCTACAGTAGAGGATGCAAGTAGGCCAGAGTTGGTATGTAGGTAAAGGTTTCTAAGCAGAACTGCATTTTGATTCCTGCAGCTTCCATTTGCAGACTGTACAAAAGAAAAGAGAAAAGAACAAGCATTTTTCAATGCCGAATGTTCGCCGCGTTACTAAAGGAACAGCGAGGGGATTCGCTCCATAGAGTTTAGTGGGGCAATTTGTAAAACCTTGTTTTTATACTTTCCAGTGATGATTTTCTCAAAGAAAGGCAGTTGCTTAACTAACAAGAACCTTCTTAGGTAAGCAACTGCTTTTCTTTGACAAAATCATCTGGAAAGTATAAAAATTACCTTTTAAAAATTGCCCCATTAAACTTCATGGACCGCGTACCCACGTTGTTCATTTCCCCACATGCACAGAAGCAGTGGTGCTACTGAGCATGTGCAGAATTGGCTACATTCCACACATATTTGTTCCATGACTGAATAGCAATCAACTGTTCAGTGGCTTGTTCTTCTGAAGTTTTCGCACACACCATTCATACCAATAAGTTCACAGCGCGCAAGCATGGTGAACTTAAAAAAGGGGAAGGGGATTATAAGAATTTAGGCTTAGACTGGAATCTGTTGAGCCTGTTTGCAACCAGCCCAAAAAGCATGGACCAGTTCATGGACATGATCCTTCTGATCCCCCCTCTCTTCTTCAAACTACAACACTTTTGTGTAGAATGGGGCAGCTGTGTTTTTTTTTTTTCTTGTGGAGTAAGAGCACGTTATGCTGACCACCACATGGTGGGCCTGCCAGCAGGTGCAGAGTCACGGAATGCAGCTTTCAGTTAAAAAAAATACTAAAGCAGGTCCAAGAATTACATTGGCTAGCAGGGGGCTGTGACAGCCACCACCACATTCTTTAGGTGGCAGTGTGCTAGTGAGAATTAGCAGTGCATAGCTGGGCAGGAACTCAGTTCATGTACATCAGGATCCAGGCACAAACATCTGCCCATATTTCTAAGCAGCTTTCCATCAGCCTGGAACTGATAATCCGGCCCTGACAGCAGCTGGAGGTCAGAAAGGCAGGGTCCCAAGTAAGTGGTTGCTATGCCTGATGGAGGGGGTTGTCAACACAAAATGTGCAACTGGCATACAGCCATGGCTTTTCATTAAGTATTCAGAGCCAATGCCCGAGACATTAGGAGCAATTATGTTCCATTTCAAATGGCTAAGAGTTGAGAAGAAAAGCTTCTTAGGACTCTACTGGCTCAGCCACATACAGTAATCACCTCCTAAGAAGTTTGCACTCAGAGGGTCATCACACCACGCAGTGGGGGGTGTCAGGCATACCCTGCCCTGCCATGGAGATTGCTGTCATTCGGTCCAGATGAGCCATGATGGTGCAGTCTCATGCTTTGTAGCTGTGTTGGTTGCTAATATTGCTAATATTCTTAATGCCTCACTGCAGTTCATTTTATTTCCTTTAAAGAAAAAAAGAAGAAAAGGTCTGCCACCAGACATTGCAGTCAGTATTTACAGTACAATGCTGACCACTGGGGGTGGAGGTGGCTTGACCCTTTCCAAGATGGATGCTTAATCTCGCTAGTCCTCTCCCCTCAGGTTTAAGTCTGTCAGCATCTCTATTTTATCACACATTCTTTCACCCCTTTGTGGCTCATCTGTTAGCTAAACATCCAAGCTCAGTTCCAATGCTGTTTTTTTTGTTAGCTCATCCTGATCTTGGTGGTAATAGCATGCTATTGTCCATCTGCTCACCCAGGAAAGTGTGCAAGTAAAGTGATGGGGGAGTACAATGGCTCTCAACTGCAGATACATACAGGATATGTTCACAAAACCTTTGCAAGAAATAGCTGAAACAAAAGCATCCTCACTCCAACCTGCCCAGGTACTCACCTAGCTGGCCAGTAGGCAACAGCAAACTGGATGTAAGGTAGACTCCCATAGTGCGACCCTTCACAAGCTTCAGGCTTCAGTCCAGGAGCAAAGCAGGGTCATCTTCCAGATAAAGAGAAAAGTCGATGACCTGGAGAATCGCAATTGTCGGAACAACTTATGTTTTGTAGGTTTTCTGGAGGGTGTGGAGTTGCATGACCCAGTGGTCTTCCTGCAGCATGTACTTCCAAAAGCCAGAAAGCAATACAGCACCCACAGCAAAGACTCCACAGAACATGGGTTATAATGAAAATATTCTTACCATTTATTAAAAGTGTGCAGAAAACAGTCCAACACCAGCAGTGTGCAAAACAACCCGCCAAGGTGATCATACAACATTATGGCAGCTGCTGACATTTCGCTTGGGCAGTCCCAAGCTTCCTCAGAGGAAACTTGGACTGCCCAAGTGAAACGTCAGCTAGCAGCAGCTGTGACATCATATTATCACCTTGGCAGGTTATTTTATGCACACTTAATCAATGTAAGAATGTTTTTCATTATAAACCATGCTTTGAATCTTTGCTGTGGGTTCTCTATTTCTTTTTGGCTTTAGTTTTCTGATGTGTATTGGAGCACCACAGTGTTTTCCAGGTGGAAGCTATTTGTTCTATTTGTGTTTTAGCATGTAGTCATAAATCTTTTACAAATGAAGGAGGATCAACAGCTCGAGATAGAGAGAGCTCAACGGTCTTTGTCCTTTGCCCTGTTCCCCAGTGAAGGTCAGCAGCTGCTACTTGTCAAATTCCTATGCCTCTCTACCATGGAGGCAATATTGTGGAGGGCTGGAGAACTGGGGTGCCTACAGTGGCAAGAGCACACAATTCAAATATTCCAGGACTTCCCTAAGGAACTATCGAACTGCAGGTGCACATATACTGAAGCTAGGAAGATCATGGACAAACTCGGCCTGCAGTTCTCCCTCCACTACCTGGCTGGTGATACATAATGGGCTCCTGCTGCTCTTCTCTACCCCAGATTCCTTAATTGATTTCTTGGGAAACTACTGGCCCAAGGAGCTCCATATCCCTCACCAGGCACATTTAGCTGACGACAACACCTCCACAGATAACATGGATATCCCTGGCTGCTGTGAACACTCGAGATGCAGGTCTTGAATCCTGGTTTCTGACACTGAGGTCTCTCAAAAGGCAACAGAACCACCAGAGACCTAAGAAGGACCCCCAGAACCAGCAACTTCAATCACAGAGCAAGAGCAAGAGAGGAAGATAGTGAATCAGACAGCTTTTTGGGAGGCCTTTGGATCTACAGAATACCAAACCATTTTGTGCCTCTCCATCTTCTGTCTCCACAACCTGAGGAGCAGCTCTGCTGAGACCACTTTGAATGAGAATCTACAGCTTCGTCCTTGCTTACCGACTCTTCATCTCTAGTTCTAAAAGAGCATAGTAAGTCACGGGCTGCAGTAGTAGCTGAAATACAGCGGAGCCCTTCCAAACCCTTGATGGGCTCAGAAGTGCCAGTTCCTGACTCTCCAGTGGAACCCCTCAAACCCTCCCCACAAATTCAGCTGGTTCAGCTGCAGTGCCCAGTCAGCTGATACCATCTTACGGGTACTGTGCTTCTAAAGATACCTAGACCCCACCATGCTCTTTCATTGTTTCACTGGAGTATGTGTGGGTCCTGAAACCACAGGATATTATCTGCCAGTGCTTCACACCACCTCTATTGTCCACCTGTCTAGGCAGTGCATCCCTGTTATTCTCATCTTCAGGCCGCTGGTCTGCTCATATAATAACATTTCTCACATGCGGCCTTGCGTCCCCATGAACTGTGGCATATCCCTGAGCTGTAAGTTTGTTTCTGATTCTGGCTCCAGTTATCCTGTACTTCCATTTGCACTATGTGGGGCTACACACTATTTCCCCTTATCTTATTAATGACACTAATTAGTTACTGGAGGACTGTTTTTTTTTCTCAAGCTGGACTATGACCTAAGGAAGACCCTCAAGTCAGGCAAGTTATATGGTTTATGGTGATCAATTTTTGCCGGGCGGAGGGGCGCTGCCCTTCCCTTCGGGTTTTCTTTTTCATGTGGACGTTTAGATGGACTATAAGCTATGAGGTGATGGATTACGCCCATGTTCAAAGCTATGTTGTGGGACTTTGTATTGGAAGAGGCTCTGACCTGCAACTCCTGGTTGTTCAGAGGCACACATTTCAGTTTTTTACTGCTGGGGTAATATTGTCATCCTCGTCTGTATGGACTTTTATGTGATTTTCTTTTGTGTTGATGTCTGTTACCACCATACGCCATAGCCCTACCCCTTGTAAGTCATAGAGCTTTCCTCCTGCCAGTTTACCCTGCTCCCCCCCTGCTCTTAGGTTGTTTTCCTGTCCCTCTTCCTAATCTGAAGGGGCAGGTGGTGGTTGACTCTTACAACATGGAGATTCTCTGACCAACTCTAGGAGAAGATGAATGCCACCACACTTTGCTTTCAATAGCCCAATTTCCCAGTATCAACCTCAGACTTGTCTAACGCTGCCCCCCCATGAAGAGGTCTCTATGGTCCTTGGCTGTTTCCCCTCCTGGGTGGTACACGTTCAATGACACGCCATGCCACAGCTGGAGGCAGATGCCCCCTCATACATTCCCTTCCTGCAAGACTGTATGTCATTTCTCATCTCCTGGCAGACAGGTTGCTCCCTGGAAGCCCCATTGCAGATGGGTGCTCTTTGCCACCATCCCTCGTGGTGTGTTTTCTGCGAACAACCTTGAGGCGAGTGGGTCCTGGCTTAATTCACAAATGTACACCTGAACCCACAATAAGCTGCGGTGTCTGCCTACCCCTTATTGACTATACATATTTATTTCCATTTTGGCCATGCCTTCGGGAAGACTGAGGAGAGCCTCAGTCTGTTGTTTTGGGCTGGTTCATACCCCCATCTTCTCTATGAGAATAACTCTCAGGTTTATTCAACAGTTTTTATTGTGTTCTTAGTGCTTAACTGTTGGACTGGTAGTGTTAGAGGTGTCACTTGCTCTAGATCCCAGAGTATGACCTTTCCCCCCTATAGTCCTGGTCCCTACTCTCTTCCTTCTGTCCTAACCAAGAAAGGGTATTGCCAACTTGCAGGGTGGGGAAGTCCAGACCACAGGACACCAAATCTGACTGGATCTCATCACCTCCAGTCACTCTACAGGCTGATCACTCTACTGGGTCATGGGTGATGGGATTTGACACACGTGGAATGTCCATGGTTCGAACTCCCCAGTCAAGCAGAAGCAGGTTTTATCCCACCTAAAGCACCTCAAGACCACCATTGCTTTCCTTCAAGAAACAAAACTACTTGACAAAGAGCACCTTCGTCTCAAATTGGATTGGGTGGGTCAGGTCCTGCATGCCTGTGCACCTATCAAAAAATGTGGTTGCTATCCTCCTTCACAGATCCCTTTCGGTGGTGGTTTTGGCCCTGAAAAGAGATCCACATGGCCAGTGGCTCCTAGCCCTCTTGAGCACTCCTGTTGGTTCCATATTATTGGGGAACATATATACTCTGAACACTGACAATCCCAACTTTTTCCATCACTTTGTGCGACACATTGTGTAACTTCTCACTTCTAGCACCCCTTTTTTAGTAGGTGGAGATTTTAAGCTACTTTTGGACACCCACCTTGACAAGAGCAACTCCAAGGCTGAACCATATGTTAAGGGCTCCCAAACAGTTGCCCTTTTCATGAAGGACTATAGACTGGCACACAGTTTGTGCATTTTTCACCCTTGGGACCAATATTATTCTTGTCACCCAGCAGTGTGTAATACTTACAGCCGACTTAATATCTGGTTGACTCCCCCCACATAACACAATCTGCCATCAGCTCCACTATCATGGCCCTGATTACTTCAGATCATGCAGCTGTCCAGCTCCACTTTATATGGGGTGAGGTTACTCCCAAATCTCTCACTTGGAGACTTGCTCTCTTGCTGCTTCGTGATCCTGAGTTTTTACCCTAGATCAATGCAGAAACAATTTCCTTCCTGCAAAGTAACCAGTCCAAGAATATCTAAGCACGGATGACCTGGGAGGCCTAGAAATCCATGATGTGGGGCAATATAATCAGTTTTGCAGCTTATCACAGGTGTCAAAGAGAATTACACGTCCAAAGATTGGACAGAGAACTTACGACCAAAGAATTATTCCTTTCTGGCCATCTGTGAGCCGGTCCGGGTGCACCCATCAATAGGGTCAATAGGGCACTAAAATTAAAAATTTTCCACCCCTTCCCCAAGGTCCGCCCCCACCTGGAGTTAGAATATATAGATGGGGGGCATGGGGGGGTCCAGCCCCCACATGGGGGTGGTGAAATTAAAATCCTGGTGCCCTAATGATAGACATGCTTGGACGGGCACATTCCGATGGTGGAACCAGAATTTATATATAAGGTTCTCCTGCACTCAGACCCACATTCAGCATTGCATTCAGCCATCTTGAAGCTTCGGCTAGAGATTAATACGCTTCTTTCCAGAAAAACTGAAGTTGAAATTTTACACCTCAAGCATAAATACTGAGAGGGAGGGGAGAAAGGAGGCAAAGTCTTAGCATACCGAATCTGCAAGCAACAAGTGGAGAGACTCATTGCCTGTCTCAGGGACCCAGCGGGAGTAGTACATACATCCCACAAGTCAATCAACTCCATCATGCAACAATTCTACACCACATTATATTCATTCCCCTGGCCACCCAACCCCCAACATATCCAATGCTTTCTGTCCTCCTTGCATCTACCGAAACTCATGGAGGAACAAGCCACAGCCGTAGACACACACCCCTGTCCATTACAGAGATCTTGAAATCCCTCTCATCCCTCAACTCCAGGAAATCCCCCAGAAGAGATGGTTACCCTGTAGATTTCTTCAAATGCTTGGTCTCTTTATTATGTTTGCTCCTCTATGAAGCATACGAAGATGTGATCCAATCTGTAGTTCTTCCCCTACAATGAGCAAGGCAGTAATAATGGTACTGCCAAAAAAAGGAACAATACCACTCTCCCATCAAACTACTGCCTTATCTCTCTCATTAATGTTGATAGCAAGATATACGCCAAGGCCCTTGCTGCTAAGTTGGATCCACTTTTATGTCTACTTGTTCACTTCACCCAGGTGGGCTTTGTCAAAGGTCAATTGAGCTCAGACCATCTGTGCTCCATAGTCGATCTTATCTAAGTTGCTAAATCTTCCTCCAGTCCAGCAGTGGTGGTCACCATTGATTTTGAGAAAGCTTTTGATTCAATTAATTGGCACTACTTTCACCTTGTCTTAGGCCACCCGGGACTTGGCCCCCATTTCCATTCAGGGATTCAAATTCTTTACTCCTCCACATCAGCCAAGGTCTTTAAAAGCTCTCTTCTCTCTCCTCACCTTTAGTTTAGCCAAGGGCTTGGGGCAGGGATGCCTGCTGTCACCTTTGCTATTTGTCCTGGTGATAGAGCCATTGGTAGCTGCAACCCATCAGCACATGTATATTATATGGATCTCTTTTTGCCAGGAGGAGTACACTACATTGCTGTATGCTGAGGACCTGTTGGTCCTTCATGGAGATGCATCTAACTCTGTGCAACACCTGTTGATCCTCTTATTCCATTTCACAATACTCTCAGGTCTCCAGGAGAATCAATTGAAAATGGAAGTCCTCCCTTTAAACCATAAATGTCAGCCAGCCCCCTCCGAAGCCCTTGGTCTTCGTTGGGCACCTCATTCCATCACTTACATGGGCATACTGGTTACCTCAGACCTCGTCAAAATGTGTGATGCCAATCTATCCCTCAACTACCTGATTTCAAAACAGATTGAGATAGGTGGAAGACATTGCCACTTTCACTTCCCAGCAAGATAGTGACTGCAAAAATGATATTCATCTCCAAAATACTATGTGTTTTGTCACATCTTCCACTGAAGATACCTCCAAAATGGCTGTCCTTTCTTGATCGATATAGGGGCCATTTTATATGGGAAGGCACCTGGCCACACTACAGCCAGGCCAGACTAAGGAGCCATTGGTCATGGGAGGGGCTGGGGCCTCCCCTGGATCACAGGCTATCTATTTGCATTCAGGGCAGCACAGACATTGCTGTGGTTCAGCACTCAACTCTCCCCTCCTGCCCAGTGGGTTCAGATTGAAAGACACTTAATCAGTGAGAAAACTCTCACCTCTGTGATATACTGTCCCCTTCCTAAACATTTAAACTTTCACCCAGTGGTTAAATCCTTGGTCTTCTGCTGGATTAAACTGAAATAATGGCTGGGCACAAATCCTAAACCCATGGACTACACCCACTGTGGGACAACCCTGCAAATTGAATAGCCCACACATCTCCCTCTTGGACCTCTAGGCAAAACAAAGGACTTTGGCATGTCCATGACATACTAGATGAAAATAGATGAATAGTTGCCACCTTTCAGGAGCTGAAAAGTGCATGGGGTATCCTCAGATCTAATTTCAGGCATTTTCTGCAGATTCCCAGCTCAGTACCACATTTACTAAAATCCCTCATGTCCTCACAGATGTCCTTTCCCATAGAAAAGTGGCTTGCTTACAAAAGAGGCCTATGCAGTCATATCTACCAAAAAATCAGAAACCACGTACCTAACCAGTCCCTTACTTCTAAAGCAAAGTGGGAACGTATGCTTTCAATTGCCTATCAGTAGAAGAGTGGGACAGCTGCTGGTCTTTTTGCCACAAGACTTTCAGTGACACACACAGCACACTAATCCAAAACAAGATTCTTAATTCCTAGTGCAGAACATTAGTAATCATATATGCACTGGGGAAGGAAACAGCTCCTGGTGGGGGACTCCATTGTTAGGAAGGTAGAACTGGGGGAGGAAGGGGAGAGGGAGGTAAGGTGTCTGCCTGGCACCATGGCTTGGAGGGACAGGGAGTGAATCATCAGGATTACCAGAGCAGCTGCACAGAGGAGGGAGCTGGATGTCATTGTCCACCTAGGGACAAATGACCTGGCTAAGAAAGGGATTAGAGCAGTGCAGGAAGAGTTTGTGGAATTGGGGAGGGGCCTTAGACAAGTAGCACGCACGGTAACCTTCTCGGAGGTGCTGTCCATCTATGGCGAGGGAGAGGCTAGGGTGTTCCGCACCATGGGATTCAATCAGTGGTTGAAAAACTGGTGCAGTGCTCAGGGATTTGGCTTCACTGGGGACTGGGGTCCACCTGGAGTGATGCAAGCTTATACTGGCATGATGGGATGCATCTGTCCAGGAGGGGAACCAGGATCCTAGGTGACAGGTTTAAATGCTTCATTGGCAAGCATTTAAACTAGCCAAGGAGGGAGGCACTAGAAAGGAGCAGGGAAATCCTATCCCCCCAAAAACATCATGGTAGTAAGTGCAGTAAACACCAACATAAAGGTGTCTATAGGGAGAAAGGCAGGGGTAAATGGGGAAAGTGACAAAGGCAAAAAGGACAGTGATGGGGCAAAAAGGAGTAAGGCCATCAGGAAATGGAGGGTAATGAGTAGCAATGCCCGTAGTCTGGGCAACAAGCTGCCTGAGCTGGTGGCCTTGATGGAAGAAGGCTGTCTGGCTATCGTAGCAGTCACAGAAACATGGTACACAGAGAACCATGACTGGAAGTTAACATACCAGGGTACATAACCTACAGGAGAGACAGGCAGGGGAGAAGAGTGGGAGGAGTAGCTCTCTATGTAAAGGAAGAGATAAAAGCAACTGAACAAAAGAGTAAACAGGGAGGAGAGGAGGCACTGTGGGTCACCTTGGAGACTGGAAAGGGCACCACAATCCGCACAGGGGTTGTGTACAGACCCCCATGTCAGGGGGAGGGAATGGACAAGGATATGATAGAAGGCATTCTTAGGATGGCAGAGAAAGGGGAGATACTGTTGATGGGAGACCTGAATATGCCAGATGTTAACTGAAGCACATTTGCTGTAGCCACATCCAAGAGCAGGGCCATTCTCGGTGCCCTACAGGTGGGAGGCCTCAGACAGCTAGTTTCGGAACCCACTTGTGAAGGAGCAATCTTAGACCTCATACTCTCAAATGGAGGCAGTGAGAGGATCTCAGATCTAGAAGTGGGTTGCCATCTGGGAACAAGTGACCATCAAACAGTGTGGTTCACGTTAAACTCAGCTACAGAGTCAAGCCATACAAAAGTGAGGGTACTGGACTTCAGGAGGGCTGACTTTGGCAAGATGGGAGAGTGCCTCAGGAAAGCACTAGCAAACAGGCTAGAAGGAGGGGTGGAGAAACAGTGGGGAATCATCAGAACTGCCATAATAGAGGCAACAAGCTTTTGTGTGAAGCAAATAAACAAATCCAAATGAAAGAAAAAGCCACTATGGTTCTCAAAAGAGGTGTCTGGGAAAGTCAGGGAGACAAAGATAGCATTCAGAAATTATAAGGAAACATAGAAGGAGCAGGACAGAGAGCTGTACCAGTTAATGCAGAAGGAAGCAGGGAGGGATGTCAGAATAGCAAAGGCCCAAACTGAGGAAAAGATAGCCAACTCAGTTAAGAAGGGGGATAAAACCTTTTTATAGGTACATCAGAGAGTGTAGAAAAGACAAAGGAGGGATAGTGAGGCTGAATAGAATGAACGGTGGGTGGGCAGAGGGGACAGTGAAAAAGCAGGGATACTGAAGGAATATTTCTGCTCAGTAGTCACAAAAGAGGAGGGGAAGTGCCTAATGCAATTAACAAAGCACTAGTGATGGGGGGTCAATCCCAGTCCTTTCACAGAAGAAAGGGTTCTGCAAGAACTCCTAAAACTAAAGGTGGACAAAGCAATGGGGCCTGATGGAATTCACCCCAGAATTCTAAAAGAATCAAGGGGGGAACTAGTGAAACCACTGACTACTCTTTTTAACAAATCATGGGAGGATGGTGTGTACCCGAGGACTGGAGGAAGGTGGATGTGATTTCTGCTTCACAAAAGTGGGACCAAGACAGAGGCAGGAAACTACAGACCTGTCAGTTTGACCTCTGTGGTAGGGAAAGTGATGGAGCCACTTCTGAAGGAAAGAATTGTTGAATACCTAGAGGCCAGTGGGGCACAGGACCCAAGGCAGCATGGGTTCACAGTGGGAAGGTCATGTCAGATGAATCTAATAGATTTCTTTGACTGGGTGACCAAAGTAGTAGACCAGGGAGGGGCTGTGGACATGGCCTACCTAGACTTTAGCAAGGCATTTGACACAGTCCCACACAAAAGATTAATAGTCAAATTAGCCAGCCTGGGGTGGGTCCCAGGGTGGTGGCCTGGTAAACATATGGCTGGACAACAGGACACAGAAGGTAATTATAAATGAGTCCACTCTGAAGAAAGAGGGGTTACTAGTGGGGTACCAGAGAGTTCAGTTCTGGGTTCAGTCCTTTTAATGTCTTTATAAGTGACATTGCAGAGGGACTAGAAGGAAAAGTATGCCTCTTTGCAGATGACACAAAGATCTGCAACAGGGTTGATACACAAGGAGGCGTGGAAAGGATGAGAAGGGACTTGGCAAGGTTGGAGGAATGGTCAGAAGTATGGCAGCTAGGATTCAATGCAAAGAAGTGCAAAATAATGCACCTGAGAACAAGAACCCAGGGGAAGATTACACAATGGGGGGGGAGGTAGTAACAACAACAAAAAAGGAAAGGGACCTTGGGGTAATAATATCAGATGACTTTAAGGTTAGCAAGCAATGTGAGAATGCAGTAGGGAGGGCTTGGGGTATACTGGGATGCATAGGGAGAGGCATCACCAGCAGAAAACAGGAAGTTATTATCCATCTGTACAGACAGTTGGTGAGACCCTATCTGGAGTGCTGCGTCCGGTTCTGGAGACCCCATCTCCGCAAGGACATAGACAGGATAGAGGCAGTCCAGAGGAGGACAACTAAAATGGTGCAGGGTCTGCAAGAGAAGCCATACGAGGAGAGACTAGAGGAGCTTAATATGTATACCCTTGAGGAAAGAAGGGAGAGGGGGAACATGATAGAAACTTTTAAGTACCTCAGTGTAAACAACAAAGTCCAAGAGGGTAGCATCTTTCAGAAACAGAGACATGCAAGAACAAGGGGACACAATTTAAAGATAGAGGGAGGGCGGTTCAGGGGCAATGTGAGGAAGTATTTTTTCACAGAGGGGGTAGTGGATGCATGGAACAGCCTTCCTGAGGAGGTTGTGGGGTCTAAAACTGTGGAAGAATTTAAGAATGCATGGGACAGACATAAGGCAATTCTTGTGGGGGGTAGGAAGAAATAGGTTGTTGGTTAACTAGGATCTGTGGCCTATCCTGTAGGTAGGGAAATGGGCAGACTAAATAGACCAAGCTGTCCTTACCTGTCGTCAAAGTCTATGTTTCTATGCTTCACTGACACTCTTGCCAGATGACACATGTTGGAGATGCTGTGGTTCTGCCCCAGGGTGCTGCCATTTTGGAAGCAAGTCAGTCCACTAGCATCTGTGGTTTTGGGCTGCTCTGTTCTGCTCTCTGCTCCATTCTGCCTGTTGGGCCTTACCTCAGCAGCCCCGCACATTAACCCCTCTAGACACAGCTGGCATGCACTGCTCAATATGCAAGCAAAGAGAATGCTGCTATTTAAATGGTGCTCAACAGCTATACCCTCCTATTCTGAATTGCTAGCAAGCCTAACTCAGGTGGCTACCCTAGACCGTCTATCTCACTTAGCTAAAAATAACCTTCCCGGGTTTAATAGCTGTTGGCAACCCTTTTTACAATATATTACACCCAGATCAGCAGTGGGATAACTTACATGCAGATGCTCTATTTATAATTATAGTGTACTGAGTTATTCACCAGGGCTGGCATACACTGGGGAACCCTTTACCCTGTCTAACTCTGACACCTCTTTAAGTTTCACTTTGCTTTTTCTTTTACTGTATATAGTTCAATATGCAATTAATTTGTATTTTTTTCCTTTTTTTTAGTTTTTGTTAAACTCAAATAGTGCAGTATCCAATATTGTGGTGCATCTGATATGCTAGTGGTTCAGTAACAGTCTTATTAGAGTTTATCATCTATGTCACCTTTAATACTCTGGAGCTCTCGTGGTGTTTAATAATTGTCTGGAAGAAATCCAAGGTTGGATGGATTCTAGTTGGTTAAAGTTGAACTCAGAAAAGACAGAGGTTTTCGTGGTGGACCCGGGTGGTCAGATAGAGAGGTTGCATGATGGCATGCCCTCTGGAATTTTTCTTGGCGGCGTGTCTCTTCCGACCTCTGAACGGGTGCTTAGCCTTGGGATTGTCCTAGATGACAGGCTGACCCTACAATCTCAAGTGTCAGCCATTGTCAGGAGTTCCTTCTACCATCTTAGGAATATTGCCAGTGTTAGGCACCTTGTTCCGTCTGACTCTTTGCCAACGTTGGTCCATGCCTTTGTGTCCTCGCGCTTAGACTACTGCAACGCCCTTTACTTTGGACTTTCTGGGGTTGAAATCCGTCGCCTACAGCTAGTGCAGAATGCTGCAGCCTGGGTTTTGACTGGGACAAGGAGGTCCTGTCATATTATTCCGGTGCTGCGCGAACTGCACTGGCTTCCTATATGGTGGCGGATCACTTTTAAAGTCATTTTATTGACTTTCAAATCCCTTCACGATCAGGGTACAACCTATCTGAAAGAACTTCTGGTGTCTTACTGCCCTGGCCGATTGCTCCGCTCGGCTGACGAGGGGTTGTTAGAGATTCCAAGAATGAGTTTAAAATCCTCCTGCAGCAGAGCATTTTCTTATGCTGCACCCACTCTTTGGAATTCTCTACCATGCCGGTTAAGTGAGTGCACCTCCATGGAGGTATTTAAGGAGAATTTAAAAACTTACCTGTGGCAAATGGCCTTCCTGGAAGATTAAAGTTAATTGTATTATGTTATGATTTTATGGAATATTTTATTTTTTGGTTTTGATATTTGGTGTTGTCATGGCATGATTTTATCTATATGTTTTATTAATTTGTATCTGATGTTCCGATTTTAATATGTCCAGTGCCTTGATATGTTGAAAGGCGCTTTATAAATAAAATTATTATTATTATATTATTATTAATACACCCTGATATGCCTGTAACTGATTTCAGGACTCTACCTACATTTCAACATGCTATGCTCTTGTTAGCCCGTATTCACACCTGCACCATTTTGCTGATTGTCTGTAAACTGTAAAAGAAAAGTTTCAATAAAAGATGAATAACTATGCCAACCACCACGTGGGGTCCTGATTGAAGGCAATCATAAAGAGAATGAACCCTACCTTGGTCAATAGGGCTCAGTGGCCAGTGGGCAGAGTGGTAATCTAAGAGGAGCAGATGACTTGTTTGCTTTTTCCACAGATTCTCTAATTTGCAAGTTACATGGAATTCATGAATATTCATGAGGCATGGAGCAGTGCTGTATTATTATGCTTAGACTGGGATTGGTCCACTCAGAGATTCATGAATATTCATGGTGCATGCAGCAGTGCTGTATTATTCTGCTGTTACCTGAGTGAAGTCTCCAATTCAGTTAAACAATCCTAGCACAATCCATGGCAGGCTCTGGTAATAGCTTTAGCAACCCTGTGAAATGTTTTGCTTAATAACTTATTTTAATGGTTTGTTTTGGGGATTGGAGTGGATTTTGCTTATTTAGGGATGGATTCTCTTTTTTATCTTATGTATGGTTATATATTACCCATACATACAGTATGTATGTAAAATTATCATAGAAGCCAACAATTACAAGCACAAACATCCAAGGTCCCTATACCTTTTAAAGCTGTGGACAGCTTACAGTACATGCTCGACTAATATTATTCACAAGAGAAGACCTTGGACAAGCCCTTTAAAAGTAGGAAATATTTTCATGTACCCCATTTGTGGATACGCATAGACCATTTTTACTGTTCTGTAGTATGGGGGAAACGTTTAGCATACCCATGGTCTATTACAACATATAGAATAGTGGATGGGTGAACATCCACAACAAGGCTGTGTTTCCATCGAGGGAGTTGATGACATCACAGAGACCTCGAGAGCGACTCTTGAGAGGTCTCGTTGATGTCATCAACTGCCCGAGATGGGGACGCAGACTTAGTTGTGGATGTTCACCCATCCACTGTTTTTTATAGTATACGTTTTTTTTTTTGTTTTGACATTTATTTTTTTCATTACTTGCCATAGGCGCTGCTCCCATTTCCCCTCTGGTGCTTTTGCTTGTGGCCGTTCCCGCTTAGGCTCCGTCCTGCTCCTCAGCACATCATTTTTTTTTTTTTTTTTAAATCGGTGAGAAAAAATAGAAGCAATTGTTTTTAGAAAGGGAGCCATGTATGGCTCTCTGTGTCCTGATTCCCGACTTCTCAGTCGGTGGCTCTGCTGCTCGGCGCTCGCTAAATTGCGCCGCCATGTTTTTTTTTTTTTTTTCTATAGAGCGTCCTCTAAGCCAATCAGTCAGCAGGTCAAGGGTAAAAAGTTGTTGTACTATCGATGTGATGTCAGAATGATAGTACAACTTTTTTGACCTTTGAACTGTACTACAACAAGATTTCAGCAGTTGCTGAAATCCATTGACAATAGGCAGCACCCATATACAATAAGTATATTTACAACAGATACAGTATGTTGTTTTAATAGGAACTGCTTCATTAAGTTCAGTAAATGAATGAAACTCGCCATTAATCTCTTCAGAGCTTCTGGGTCTCCTAGAATTCTGTCTAGAATTTGTTTAGGGATCTTCTAAAAGGCCTCATTAGTTGGAGCCCCCAAAAAATGTATACTGCCTATTTTTTTCAGGCAGGGTAGACAGGCCAGCAGCAGCTACTGTACAGCAGTTACAGGCATGCTCAGGTTGGAATAGCCTAAACAGAGACCCTCCTTGCAAAGATACTGGTGGATTTAAGAACAAATGTCTATCTGCCAACTGGCAAAAAAAAAAAAAGCATAGAAAATGTTGAATGGAATTATACATTAGATCTGAGGTATTTTTGAATGATTGCAAACTAATTGTTAACAGTTGACCATTGGGTCACCCCACAGCAATACATAGGTGAAGTATTATTTGGTGAGACGCCAGTCAGTGCTGAGTTTCCAGTAGTATGGGCAGATTCTGCATGCAGAGGCGCAGAATCAGCAAGCTTCCCATCAAAACAGAGGAGGGGAGATAGAGACTGATACAGTGGGAAGGGGGATTAATGGCTGGGTAGGTCTTGCAGCATCTTAATTAATTTGGTACTATATCCCAGTTTACCTAGGGTTGCCATTGAGGCAGAGGCCTGAGCAAATGAGGTGTTCATGTTTTCCCATTTCAACTTGTGATTAACCATGGTGGGAGCAAGGCTCGGAATGAGCCCAGAGTTTGAGCAGCAGCTGACAGCCAAAGTACATGAGAGATGAAGAGGATGGTGTGATGCAGTAAGTGGGAACTCCAGTGGGCCCAGCCTGGTGGAACCAGCAGGGCAGCCATGGCTGCAGCAACCCATTTCTCTCCAGGAACCTTCAACAGTGGTGCAGCCAGGGGGCTGGCAGGCAAGGTCGAGGAAGAAATACCTGCCAGGGCCCACACCACCTCAGCCAGGTAGTCTTAAATTTGACCACATGACAAATGAGGAATTGTGAGATTTGTTTGTGAAATTCTTTTGGATGTCCATGCCAAACACCTCCATCCCCAATAAACAAGAAAAATAAGGAAGGGAATACCTCAGCCAGGGAAGGTGAGGGGGATCACCACAGCTATCACTGCTGGCACTAACATCTTCAGGCCCGGCACCCTTGCTGACATTGGCGCACCTCCAATCCCATTGTCCCCCCAACCTGGGCTGCAACTACCAGTCCTGGAACTGATGACCTTGCTGGCACCAGCTCTAGCTTCTGTTCCATTGTCCCCAAATCTGGAGCCTCAACTACCAATTGCACCAGGGCCAATACCTTACCCTTTAGGCTCTCTCCCAGCCCCTCCAGCACCTTTATGACCAGTGCTTTTGCTGGCACCAAGGCTGCTTCTGGGTCCGTCGGTCCTGCTGCCAGTGCCACCTTCCCCGGCTCCAATCCATGCAGACCCACTGCCCGCACCACAGCTGGTTTTACCTATTCTGCCATTGTCATTCCCTCCCACCCTATAACCCAGCAATCCCCCACAGTCAGGCGACCCAGTCTGCTGCTGCAGCCAATGGGCCCACAAGCTCCTTCATTGATGTTGGAGGAGAAGATGGACAGGCTGTTGGTTTTGATGGCAGAAAAGGAGAAGAAACAGCCAGAGGCAACTGGAGAAGGTGTTGGGCAGGGCAAGGGGTCAGTTTTGAAGTGGTGAGCTGACACAGCAGCAATAGGCACAGACAGCCTAGGAGTCATATGTATCCATTGCTGAGTCAATGAGATCCCACCTGTCTGACAAAGTGTGGCAACAGATTATGGGTGGTGAGTTTGTGGAAGATTTTACACTGCTCAACAGGCCCAAAGAGACAGAGATTGAAAAGGGTGTCAGGAAAAAAAGGAGAAGGGTGTTGAAGTATAACAAAATAGGAAGATAGTTATTCAATGCACCTGGGAAAACTGGCAGGTAGGTTTTGCTATTTATGGAGAACTGTTGGCTGAATCATACCTGTTAAAAGCACAAGTTTTGTGAAATTATTACAGCCAACTCATTATGGTAATGCACGCATAAAAAGGGGGATGGGGACGGTTGGAGTATGATGATGAGTTTCACAGGAGGAAGCAGAATGACTCCAGTATGGTCAAGTGAGCCTTGGATCTTCCCCAGCTGTGGCCTATTGAGGCCATGTGAGATTCAGCCTTTGTACCATGGTTTCCCAGTGCATTATACTCAGTCCCTTAAACAGGGCTTTATAACAGGGAGCGGTGGTTCTGCAGTAGGGAACTCAGGAAAGGGGGTGACAGTATTACCATTACAATCATAGGACATGTAAGGTTGAGGCCTGTAAATATAAACACAAGTGCTTTGTTTCCTGGTAGAACCACCCTTTTGTGCAATACATGAAAGGGATTAGCCCGAAGCCCTTTCAGAAGGAGCAGAGAAAACCTTTCAGCCTCAATAAGGGTGGAGTACGTGAAGCATTGTTTGGAGAGCTACTCAGGCAGATGGGCCACCAGGTCACTGGCAGACAGTTTTGCACAGGGCTTCAGGATACCGTACAGATGCTCTCATAAGGTTTGCAAGGTGGAGAACCTAAAATCTGCCAGGGACCAACCAGACATAGTGAGGGCAAAACTTGAGAATCGGCATTAGGCAGGGTTAGTGGGCTATTTGAGCAATCACTGTATCCCCACCTCCAGGTATCTCTGATAGGCCTGGTGCCATAGAAGGTGGATGGGAGTTCAGCTTGATAAATCACTTATTATACCCAGACTGAGTCAATCATCATATCGATCCTGAGACACTTTGGTGTCCTACATGCTATTTGATGCATCCATCAAAGTGGTGAAGGGGGTGGGAAAGGGGGCATTACTAGGCAAGTCCAATATTGAATCAGTATTTTGTGTTCTGCCTGTACACCTTCAGGACAGGGACTCATTGGGCATGAAACTAGAGGCCCGCTATTACATAGACAACTGTATGCCCATGGGTTGTGCCATGGCATGTGCAGTGTTTGAACCATTCAGCACCTTCAGCACTGGTCCACCACTAAAATACTAGGCAGAGCATAACTTCTTCACTATCTGGATGCTTTCTTGTTTGTTAGTGAGTCAGGGACTGTTCACTGTGCACAGCTAATGGGAGTATTCCGTGCCATGTGTGAGGACTTAGGGGGATCACTAGCCCATGACGATGAAGGGGCCATGTATGTGCTTGTCCTTTCTGGGTATCGAAATCGATGCTGTCACCATGGAATTCCACCTGCTGCCTGAGAAGGTTAGTGCCCTTTTAACATTGTTGCTCAAAGCATTGTTGCTCAAGATGGGTGAATGCCTCAGGAATGACCTGGCAAGAGGAGATGACTGGAGAGGGTGGAGGAACAATGGGTCGAACTAAAACAGAACATAGTGGAAGCAACAAACCCCTACATCAAGCAAAAGAGCAAAAGCAAAAGGAAGAGGAGACTTGTATGGTTCTCAAACGATGAAGCAGAAAAGGTAAAGGATAAAAGGGTAGTATTCAAAAGGTATAAGGAGACCTAGAGGGAGGAGAATAGGGAAGTGTATCAAGGAAAACAAAGGGATGCAGGGAAAGCAGTAAGGAGCACAAAGGCACAAACTGAAGAAAGAATAGCTCAGGTAGTATCAAAAGGGGACAAGACTTTTTTAGGCATGTAAGTAAAACAGGTAGACAAAGGGAGGCATTGTAAGGTTAAAGATGGATGGGGGGGCTGTAAGAAGGAGCAGCAAGAAAAGGCAGTCATCCTGAACAAATACTTTTGCTCAATGTTCATAGGGGAAGATGATGGGGAGGGAATGTAAAAAAGCATCAAGAGCTTTGATGGGAAAGAAGTGGACATTAGTCCTTCTTCTGAGGAGAACCCAGAAAACACTCAGTAACCTGAAGGTGGATAAAGCTATGGAGCTAGACAGAATGCACCCAAGGGTGCTGAGGGAACTCAGAGAGATACTGGCTGCACCTCTGACAGACCTATTTAACAGATCATTGGAGGTCGAAGAGATCCCAGTGGACTGGAGAAGGGCAAATGTAGTCCCACTTCACAAAAGTGGTTGAAGGGAAGAGGCAGGCAATTATAGCCTTGTCAGCCTGACATCGGTGGTGGAAAGGTTAATGGAAACACTACTAAAGGAAAAGATTGTGGAATATTTTGAATCTCACAGATAGATTTCTTTGACTGGGTGTTCAAGGAGTTAGATCAGAGAGGAGCTGTGGACAAAGCCTACCTGACAGCATTCCACATAGGAGATTGGTAAGCAAACTGGGTAGCTTGGGGTGGGCAACAAGGTTGTAAGCTGGGTACGAAACTGGTTAGGGGATAGGAGACAAGGGTAGTGGTAAACAGAGTTTGCTCTGAGGAAGGGAAGGTGACCAGTGAGGTACCACAGGGTTCAGTGCTGGGACTGATCCCCTTTAATGTCTTTATAAGTGATATAGCAGAGAATCTGGAAGGGAAGGTCTGCCTTTTTGCAGATAACACCAAGATCTGCAACAAGATGGACACTCTGGGGGGTGGGGGTAGAAAGGATTGGCAGAGATCTGAAAAAACTGAAGGAGTGGTTGAGGGTATGGTAACTGGATTGTAATGCAGAAAAGTGCAAAAAGTGCAAAATATAGTACATGGGCCATAGAAACCAAGGGGTGGAGTACAACACTGAAGGCGTGGTACTGACAATGACCAAGCAGGAAAGAGACCTGGGGATAATCATAGCGTCTCACCTAAAAGTGGCTAGGCAGTGTGACAAGGCAGTAGAGAGGGCTAGTCGGATGCTGGGGTGTATGGGAAATGGTATCACCAGCAGAAAGTGGGAGATGGCATTGCCACTATGTAGATCACTGGCAAGATCCCACCTTGAGTACTGTGTCCAGTTCTGGAGGGGATATGCTATGAAGTTGGTGAGGGTAGATTCAAGAGAGATGTGAGGAAGTACTTCTTCACAGGAAGAGTTGTGGATTCCTGTAACAGCCTTCTAGAGGAGGTAGTTGGGGAAAAAACAGTGGCAGGGCTTGAAAATGCCCGGGATAGGAACATGGAAGTTGTTGGAGTAAGGAAGGGGGACCGGGGAGAGACAGCACTGTAGATCAAGTAGGGTCGGCAGCAAAAATGAAACTAAAAAAAAACAAATGGGCAGACTGGGTGGTTCAAGTGGCACTTATCTGCCATCAGAGACTATGTTTCTTTTCTTTGTACTTTTTATTTATAGATTTTATGCATAGATACAACACATAACAACTCCTGTGCAGTACATTCCTACATATGCCATCAAACAAATAAAAGATGTTTAGATAAGAGAGACACTGCAACCCGTGAGCAAGATTGGGGGGAAGAGCTATATAAAGTAACAACAAAAATATTATTTTATCATATGGCTATTACTACCAATGCTCTTCATAGGGAAATTACATTCTCAATCTCACGTAATACTATAAAACGGGCCATTATGCCCTTAATCGATACACTCTGAATATCATAAGCTCAATAATAATCCCCCGATAAGCTTCCCCAGCATCCACATATAATTTACAGATACTCCATTTAAGCCTTCCACTCATTAGTGTTGAAAATTATTGCAAAAAATCCCTCATGCTGTATTAACATACAGCAGTAAAGTTAGAACTATAAAAAAAGAAAACAGGCATGTTCATGTCCAAAATCTGTCCTGAAGAGGGTAGCCTAAATGTTGGAACCCATTTTAACCAGATATCATTATTTACCAAACTACAAATGAACTATCATAACATCCCTCTAAATGAATGGATTTCCACAACATTATAAGTATGAAATTAATGTCCATTTTCATCTCACATATCAGTTCAGGTATCTCCCAGATCTGACTCTGCCGAAGAATCACCCTCACAAGCCGCTCTTGCAATTTCTAGCTTTTGCACCAGCTTTGCAGCCTCTTTAGGATCTGTATAAATAAATGCCTTCTTGCCAACTGTAACGTGCAGACAGGCCGGCATCAGCAAATTATTTGGAACCTCCATTGCTCGCAGTTGCCTCCTTATCGCGTCGAAGCCTTTCCGCTTCATCCCGGTAGCATAGGACAGGTCAGGGAAGAACAGAACTCTGAAGCCCTCCATCTCTAGGCCCCGTTTGGCTCGTGCTGTGTGAAGAATCTGGTCTCGTACTACCACAGAGGTAGTTACTAGCATCACGGTCCTGGCTCCTTCTGGAGAAATAGGCGGTCTCCGGGTATTAACTAGATAGGCTCGAACAATCAGTCCCTGCATATTTATGCCCAAGGTCTCCGATAGCCATCCATCCAAATAGCCAGGCAAGTCTTCTTCTTCAAGGCCCTCTGGTAGTCCTATAATCCTGATATTAGCAGCTCTAGTCAGGTTTTCTAAATGCTCCAGCCTGGATTTAATCAAACTTTGCTCTTGCACACATGTTGCTGCCGTCGCTTGGGCTCATTCGGCAGAACGTTCTGCTGTCTGAGCTGTTTCTACCAACCTTTCCAATTTTTGTTCGTCCTGTACCATTAGCGTGAGGTATGTGTCCATTTTGTGGTCCATGAGCTGGACCATTTTGGTTAAACTTAATAGCGCCGACTGTAGAGTTTCCAATGTAGCAGGGCCAGGTTCCCCTACTGTCTTGGCAGCAGCAGGCAAGTTCCCAGGTGTATGTGGTGATTTGGAGGCCCCGCCATGAGGGGCTAAGAAGTTAGCTTTCTGCTCCATATTTTTCTGGACCATATTAATAAATTTGGTATATCTGGATAGCTCTATACCTCCTGCGATCCAAGCTGATAAGTTTGAAGGCAAATCTTGGGAGAGTAGTTAAAAGAATTTGTACAAATAGATGCTGTAGTGGGAGCTGCTCAGAAGCACGTCTCATCAGCTAGATAGTTAGCCACACCCCCCCCCCAGAGACTATGTTTCCATGTTTCTGTGTTTCTAAGGCAGCTCAGGCATGCAACCTCACCCTGTGAAAATTGCAGCAGATACAAAGGCATTTGAATTTCACCTACAAAATAATGCCAATGGGGAGAACATTTCTCCATAGGATGGCCACGTGTAGGGCAGGCTGCAGCAAGCCCCATCTTAGGGTTAGTGTCACTGAGTTCATGCGGGACAACCTTAAAGTTGGGTTAGCCTTCTTGTCCTGTTTTAACAGCACAGCTATTTGGCCCATAGAGGTCACAAGCCAAGCATTAGAGCTTTACACAGATGTGTTTGGGGATGTGGGCATCATGGCTTACTTTCGCCCGGCCTGGCGCACAGGGCTGCGGCCCTAGTCGTGGGTGGAGGCAGTCTTACTTCATCAAATGACGTTCCTCAAATTCTTTCCTATCGTTGTGGCTTTAATGATGGGGGGGATTCAGTTTTGCAATAACCAGGTGACATTTATGGCAGATAACATGGGGCAGTCTATAGCACTGATGGGCAAATTGGGGAAGGGCCCCACTGGGAATCTGATGAGGGTATTCATACTGAAGTGCTTGATTTTGAATATACCGTTCAGAGCAATGCATGTACCTGATGTGAACAATGAAGTAGCTGACTCTCTTTCTTATTTACAGTGGCAGCAGTTTTGACAGCTGGTACTGGTAGCAGAGAGGTGACCTTGGGAATTCCCACCCTACCTCTGGGAGTTGGTGATCCAGAAGATTGTGGGCTGCTCAAGTGCTCGTTAGTGCCCAGCATGAGGGTGGCATATCAGAGGGTGGTGGACACATTTTTGGGGGGTGAGGCAGTAGTTGATCTGGGAAACTACCTGGCCGGTACCAGAAGACTAGCTGTGTGTGTACCTCCTCCACATGAAGCATCAATGCTCCACACTGACAGCTATGGGGTGATACATGGCAGGGATAGCCTCTTTTGTGAAGGCAATGGGGGTGAGGGACACAACACGGTTATTTTGGGTGTATTAGATGTTGGAAGGGTGGGCCCATGGGGACCACAAAAAGGGGGACATGTGGTGGCCAATTGGCCCAGCATTGCTGGTGAAAATAATGATAATCATCCCCAAGTTCAGAGGCACAGCTGTTTCAGACACCTTCCTAGTAGCCTTCTGTGTGGCTTTTAGGGTGCCCAAAATCATCCAACCAAGCAAATCATTGACTTTGCAGGTGGTACTGGGTGCTACAGACATGGTAGTTAACACCAAGGGAGAGTTCATCTGCCTATGGCAGAGCCAGAAGGACAAGAGGGCAAAGGGCTGCTGGTGAGTCTCAGATGACCTCCTGGAGTTCACTGGGATATCCAGGTGTGGGTCTCTGCCAACATCCAACAGTTGAAGTCCAGGGGGCAGACCTTTTTTTCACCACAAGGATGGTTCCCCCCCCTCACATCATTCCAGTTCCAGAATCTGCTGGGCAATGCCCTGTGGGCATTAGGGATGGCAGACCAGGAGTATAATACTCACTCCTTCAGGATAGAGGCTGCTGCACACACTAGGGTAAAAGGGGTGAAGAGACATGCAGATTCAGTCTCTGAGGCAGTGGAGGTCTCAGGCATTTGAAAAATATGTGTGTCTGCAGTTACATAGAAACATAGAATTTGATGGCAGATAAGGACCACTTGGCCCACCTAGTCTGCCCATTTTCCTACCTGATGGATAAGCTGCAGATCATAGTTATCCAACAGCCTACTTTCTCCCACCCCCACTAGAACTGCCTTATGTATGCCCCATGCATTCTTGAATTCCACCACTGTTTTTGACTCCATGACCTCCTCAGGAAGGCTGTTCCATGCATCCACAACCCTCTCTGTGAAAAAATACTTCCTCACATTACCTCTGAGGCACCCCCCCCATCTTCAAATTGTGCCCATTTGTTCTTTCACATCTCTTTTTCTGAAAGATACTACCCTCTTGGACTTTGTTGATTCCCTTGAGGTACTTGAAAATTTCTATCATGTCCCCCTCTTCCCTTCTTTCCTTAAGGGTATACATATTAAGCTCCTTTAATCTCTCTTCATATGTTTTCTGGTGCAGACCCTGCACCATTTTGGTTGCTCTCCTCTGGACAGCCTCCACTCTGTCTATTTCTTTACGGAGATGGGGTCTCCAGAACTGCACACAGGACTCCAGATGGGGTCTCACCAACTGTCTGTACAGAGGGATAACAACTTCCTGTTTTCTACTGTTACGTTACATGGGGTTACATTAATCTTCTCTGTTTTGTTTTATTCACAGGTCAGGATTCTCAGGAGAAGTGAGTGTGGATATATTGCTATTCATTTGTCCACTGGGTGTCAGTGAGAGTACGGCAGCTTGAGGGGGAAGCAAATCTCTTTCTCCATCCTCAGTAAGTATGGATACATTGCCTGTGCCCAGGGGGGGATGAAGTGGTGTGAGCTGCTCCCCTGGATCACATCTGAAGCTTAATGCCATGGCCCACAGGACGTGCTTGTCATCCAGCTCAGCAGAAATTACTTTTCCTCATAAAGTGCATTGAGTTGCCAAGCAGGATGTGAGAAGATTTGGGATAGCTGTATCACAAGTGGCCAACAATGCAGATGTGGTCGCACATGATAAAGAGACAGCAGTGACACCAAGCATAGAACCACAGCACCACAGAGATGGTGTGTGGTTTAACCAAAGTGGCCATACATCACATTATGGACTCCATTGGGGGTCAGGTGGTGCATCTATCAGAATTAGGGAATGATAGATTTCTAGCTGACATACAGTATGGTTTGGAAGAAATCATGGCATGATGTGCTTGGTGGGGGATGAGCATCCAAACTGCAGTAGGACATTCATTGTCTGGTGGCACAGTAGATGCACAGTATTGTACGGGGGGTGAACAGGGTTGTCACTGCTTTTCAGGTGGGCCCTGAGGCTGTGGAGAAGTGAAGCCTTGGTGGCTGGTATCAGAGGGTGCCAGCCCTAGGCAAAGGATAACTTTCAGACTTAGGTCACCAGTCAGTGGCCCCCTTGGATGGGGGAGGACGCTCTTGAGACTGTCTCTTTTAAGGGCCATCCCTCATGTGTCATTGGCCTTTGGACCTCACGAGGTGATAACCATTATGTTGGCCCCCTCCAAAGGAGAGGAGAGGCCTATACATACTCAGTAAATTAGATTTGGTTAATTCATTAGCTGCGACTACCCTGCTGCACAAGTCATGACAATATGGTTCATTATAGTGGCATGGTAGTGCCATTAAAATTAGGGTTGAGTAGGCTATTTAATGTTAAACCCATAACTTTTCACTTTAATAGCTTCACTCCTGTTCAATGGACTTGCACAAAAGTTTGCATGCACGGTCTTGGGGCAAAGTCTCTTAACATGTCAAGTCTTGTTATGCTCGGGTATGCGGATTCTGAGACCCAGATAGTGAAAAAAGTGAAAACTTGGGATTTTTTTGCTGCATTTTTTGTCATCACTTAGTGCTCAGACAGTTTGGAATTTAGGTCTGAAATTGTTATGCCAGAAAGGGCCTGGCCCCAGAGTGGAGCCTTTTGTTGGTTTGATGAAAAAATAGTAATCCATTCCAGAGTTATAAGGATTTGAAAATTCAGTTCTGAGCATGCTCAGTACACTGTTTCAGATAGCTGTTTCATACAAAAAAAGAATCTGGCCATACAAAAAAGAATTATGTTTCATATGGAGCATAATCCCATTTAATGAAAAAAAAATATTTTTCCGTATGGTGCCCATCTTGTTTCTGTTTTTTTCCAAAAAACATTTTTTTGGAAACCCATAAAAATCATATCATGAAAATACACCAACACATGTATCTTGCTCATCAGGACCCCATAAGCTGGACTCTGCAGTTAGGTTTTAGAAAAATAACCCAGAAATGTGTTTAACCGTAATTTAAAAATAATTTTTCGTACAATGATTTTCTTTTTTCATATGGCGATATGAAAAAGGAATAGGGCTATATGAAACAAGATTACTATCATACAAAAAAAGAATTTGGACTTACTTTTTGTCCCATTCTGTTTTCATATGAAGGAATCTTGTTTTGTGAGAATGAAACAATCTCATAAAAAAAGGATTCCTTCATACGAAAAAATAATTTGGGCTTAGTTTTTTTCACATTCTTTTTTCATATGAACCAACCCTGCTTCATGAGCATGACACAGTTTCACTAAAAAGGATTTTTTTCAAATGAAAAAATAATTTGAACTTGTTTTTTTTTTTCACATTCTTTTTCCTTATGAAGGAATCTTGTTTTGTGAGAATTACACAATCTCACTAAAAAGGATTCCTTCATATAAAAAAAGAATTTGGACTTTTTTTTCACATTCTTTTTATTGTATGAAGGAATCTTGTTTCTTGATTACAACACAATCTCAAGAAAAAAGATTCCTTCATATGAAAAAATAATTTGGACTTATTTTGTTCCACATTTTAATTTAACAAGACATAACTGTGTCAATATTTGCAGTTAAGGGACAATCTATATATCAAAAGAAATGCCTTATAAGAGTACTACAACAGTAACACATAATACCCTATAATACCCTACAAAAGATTAAGTGGCCATATACAAATTTTAAAAAAATTAAAAATTATAATTCCCACATGATAACACTACAACTTTAAAATGCTGTAACTGTATCAATCTTTGATGTTAAGGGGCAATCTATATATGAAAAAAGGGTTTCAATGAGTACTACAACACTAACATGTAATACTCTCCAAAATGTTTAGGGGCCATATAACAATAAACATAATATTTAAAAAATGAAAATTCCCATAGGCTAACATTGCGACTTTAACAAGCCATAAAGCCATCAATAATTGGAGTTAATGGATAATGTATATAAGAAAAAAGCTGCCAATGAGTACTTCAGCAGTAACACATAATATCACCTAAATATTCATGGAGTATGCACCTCTAAATTACTTTCAGTCTTCACTATGGTGCCAAATCCCCCACAAAAGTCTGATCATCATCAAAAATGTACCAAAAGTGTACTTTGTCCTCCATGACAACCATAGCAAATTTCAGAGCCAACTGGCAAATGACTTATGGGCAAAAAACTGAAAAACACATTTGCACCCATATACAGTCAACTGCTGGCAATTAAGAGGGACATTTCACATATATTTTCCTTTAAATTGAGCCCCACAATAAACAATTACAACCAAGCACATAAATTGTTTTTCTAGAGGCATGGAAGCACAGGGCCCTGGGGGTTCTGCATGTCCACAGCCAGATGGATGTGTACATCAATGGAGGGATGGAAGGTCCCTGTGCTTCCCTAGCCAGATGGATGTGTTCTTGTAGGTCCATTCAGGACCTGCATGAATGAGAATGCAATTCTACTATCTCAAAAAGGAAGGAAATTCTTTGCAAAATAACTGCATTAATGCCAAGTTAGGGTTCAGATTAAAGCAACAAAAGTAGGAAAATGCTGTTTTAGGATTTCCAACCCTAACAACCCACCCCCACCCCCCAAACAGAAAAATGAAAAAAACTTACAGCTTTTGCTGCTCTTACTGTTGGCAAATCAGGGATGGGATCTTTCTTATGGTTTTCAACCTTAATGCTCACTCCATTTAATGACCAAATAAGGTGACATGTGATACGTTTTCTTCAAGCAAGACCTGCAGGTTGTTGGCAACATGTGGGGAGACACAGTTCAGTATGTTTGAAGACTATATCAGAGTGGGGTTGGCATTAAGGTTGAGAAGCCCAAGGAAGACGCCACCCCTGATTTGCCAACAGTCATGACAGATGAAAACTGTAATGTTTTCCCTTTTCCAACTGGGGGAAGACTGGCGAGTTAGGAATTTAAACCCTAATGCCACATTTCCCTACTTTTCTCACTTTAATCTGAACACTAACTGGTGGATTGAAACAGTTTTTTGCAAAGAAGATAGATAGATAGATAGATAGATAGATAGATAGATAGATAGATAGATAGATAGATAGATTGTGGTGCCACGGCAGCACCACTATAGTTAGGGTTGAGTAGGGAGTTCAATGCTAAACCTCTAACTTTGCACATTAGTATGTTTGGCACCATTTGATGAAATGAGCTGAAATTTGTATGTGTTGTCTGGGAGGCAAGGTCTTGATCTGTGGAAAGTTTTGTGATGGCAGCTTGTGCAGTTTCTGAGATCTGCTTATGTCATTTTTCAGTAGAGGGCTAGCTTTGTTCCTATACTTAACATGTTTTTTTTTGTTTTTTTTGTTTTTGCTCTCGGCTACAGCATATATGAAATGGAATTGTTTCCCTAAACTTGCAGGGGACATGTGGCATGTCCTAAGGTTATGCCTTTAATAGGTCTAGTTAAAAATATTAAATGGTTCCAGAACCATAAGGCTTTCAAGTTTTTTGTTTTCCATTCTGAGCATGTGCATCAGATTTTTTGAGTTAACATTCTGGTGCGAAATGAAATAATTGGATGCCGCAGGACACTTTTTGTGTTTCTTACCACTTGCTTGGCAAAGCACCAAACATTAAGGTTACAACCTTTCAAGAAGCCCATAGTGGGACATTTCTTACTGAAACATGATTTTTCGTAGGACAGTATGTAACCTCGACCAATGCAACAGACTTGTTTTCTCTACACAATCATAATTAAGGCTAAGTATTGTAGTTTATTGGTTGCTTTTGTTGTTTCTTAATGTTTTAAGGTATTTTAATTAAGATATTTTAGTTTCCTGCAACATTTAATGAAAAGTTAGAAAATATTTTTTTCTGCTAAAAAGTCAGGACATATAGTATTTTTCATGTTTTTTTGCAGGACATAGCTGCCCAAATCAGGACTGTCCTGCAAAAATCAGGACAGATGGTAACTCTACCAAACATTTTTTGTGCCATAACAACAGCCATCTTGTTGATTTTTCCACAAACTTACAGGTGTGGAAAATACATAAATATGCTGTCATTTTAGAAAAAAAAAACACCAGAAGCAAGGTAAACTGGCCGGGTTTAGCTTGATTCTGAGGATGTTTGTTTGTTTTTAAATGAGGGGCAGAAATACCTTTTCTAGGCACCCAAAATCCAAGGTGCCCAGCTTAGTGAGAGGAGCGCTTCACCCAGATTCTATGCATGAGAACAGGAGGACTTTCTTGACTTCTGCAGCTGCAGCTGGAACTCATGCTGCAGGCTGCAATGAGAACAGTGAGCCACTGTTTCCCTGGTGTCTAGTGGTGCCCTCCATTGCCATCCCTGTAAATGTGTAATGTTGCCCTTGTGCATAGTGGTACCCCCACCCTCCAATGGCCATCCCCATAATAAGATTAACTGTCCCTGGTGTCCGGTGGCACCCCCCACCCTTCCAATCACTGTCCTTGTAATCAGATAATTTTTCCCTGGAGTCTAGTGGCCACCCCATGCACCGACCACTGTCCCCATAATAAAATATTTCCCTGGTGTCTAGTGGCACCCCTACCACACACACACCGATCACCATTCCCAAAATAAAGTAATATTTCCCTGGTATCTAATGGTAACCCCAACTCATCAGTCACTGTCTGTGTAATAAAACAATATTTCACTGCTGTCGAGTGGCAGCCCCCCACCCACCGATCATGTCCCCATAACAAAATAATATTTCCCTGGTGTCTAGTGGCACCCCCACCTGCTGATCACCACCCCTATAATAAAATAATATTTCTCTGGTGTCTAGTGGCACCCCCCACCCACCAATCGCCATCACTGCCTGAAAAAAAATTCCTCAATTTTTTTTCCTTTTTTACCTACAAAAAAGAAAATGGTCCCTCACCAATCTGACCCACCACCCCCACCTCCCACTCAGCACCCACGACCCCACACCCTCCAGTACACCCCCACACACCTTCACTCAACTGAACAGGTCACAGGGTGAAGATCCACTCTCTGATCAAAGACATGTCTTGCTGCTGGAACCACTGACTGCAATATGAGAAACTAAGGTAAATGCTGCTTAATATATTTCAATGGGGTTTTCAATTTTATGACATAACTTTTCCATGTTTACATATTTTGAGCCCAAATTTTCACATGGCCTTTTTGGGACCCCACCTCATGAACAATGATGGTGGAATTATTCAAATATACCCCAAAGGCAATTTCACAGCCACTTGGTGAAAAAAAACCTTTTGGACAGAATCTGAAAATGTTCACCACTTTTGTTCATGAGATAGAAGGCTGTGTTGAAAATGTGGGGTCAAAATACATTAAAATGGCAAAGTTATGTGCATACATTGAAGGTTTACTACACTCACTTATAACTTTGGTAATTGTAAATATTTTGACCCCAAATTCTCAACATAGCATTTTTTGCACCACATCATGAACGTGACAGCTGTAATTTTTCAAATCCTGGTTGAAATGTGTTTTTGTATCTGTGGCATGGAATGACATTTTGGAAGGGATTTGAAAATGTTTACTACTTGGGTCATGAGGTGGGGTAATAAGAAGGCTATGCTAACAATTTGGTTGCTGATTTGCTGCAGATGCAAACACATGACCCAGAGGACTGGGCACTTGCACAGCAACGTACATGTACTTATCTATGGAGGGATGTGAGTACAGAGTCCAGAGGGCCCTGTGCTCCTGCAGACAAAGAGGATTTGATTATACTATTTCAAAAAGTAAAGAAAGTAATTTCAAACAACTTTGTTAATGCACCAGTCAGGCTAACTCAATGCCACAAAAGTAGAAAAATGTGGAGTTAGGGTTTCCAACCCTAACACCCCCTACCCCCACCCCTAAGCAGCAAAAGGAAACAAAATTTAGGTTTTTGGGTCTCTGGAGTCTTGGCAAATAAGTGATGGGGTTTTCCTTGGGATTTGTCAACCCTAATGCTTCCCTCTCCCCCCGTGGGCCTTGTATGAAGAAAGGAGATCATGTGTGATGTTGTTTCTCAAGGAATGGGGTGGGCATTAGGGATGACAACCCCCAAGAAAAGGCCCCACCACCTAGACTCTGGAGACCCAAGCACCTAATGTTTTTTCCTTTTGTTGCTTTGGGGGTGGTGGTGGGGCATTAGGGTTGGAAACCCTAACACCACATTTCTACTTTTGTGGTGTTGAGTTACCCTAACTGGTGCATTAACGTTTTTATATATATATATATATATATATATATATATATATATATATATATATATAATACACTATTGTTAGAGTTGAGTACCCCATTTAAGGTTAAAGTGTGAAATTTTGCAGTTTAATAACTTTGCTATCGTAAGACAGATTTGTCTGACATTTGGCATGCACAGAGTGGTACCATAGCTCTCAGGATCTGTCAAGTTTCATACCAGTTGGATATACGGTTGCAGAGTTGTAAAGTGACATTCTGTAGTGAATTTACATTTTTTTGTGCATTCTTTTCTCGCACCTACAGGTCGCACAGTTTGCACGACCAGTCCAAAGCCTTCAGGTAACATGCAGCCGGGGTCACCAATGTGCCTTTCATAGATTTCATGAAAACATATTAAATGGTTCAACAGTTACTCAAAAAACAAGTTTCCCATTATAGTCAATGGGAAAAGTAAAAAAGTTTGACAGTGTCACAAATGCAGTTTTTAGTGTTGCAAATGACCCCTGTAGTGTTGTGAGTCAGACATTTTTTCTTCAGTTAGTGGTCATAGAAATGCTTGGCATTTAAATTTGGGACTCTCTAGGGATACAATTCCTTTTGTGTTCACCTAGTCGAGCCCTGAGTATGTTAGCCATGTCTTATTTGGGGGGATTAAATACCCCAGAAAAATTTTTGTAAACTGTACTGTTGCAAAGTAGTGTCACACCTGCTACATTTCCGTGATTTTTTTTATGAAAGTGTCATGATTTGCCACACTACTTTGCGACACTATGCCCACAATAACAGGAAATCTTTGCCACCCTGCTGCAAAAGAATGGTTTGGTCTTTTGGGCTGAAATTTGGAGGGAAGAAAGCCAACATCCCACAGATGTGGCCTTTCATGGTTTGGTGACAAAATAGGGATGCAAAGTTACAGTACTCCAAAGCTGATGCTTTTTCCCATAGACTAACATTACGATGTCCGCTGCGGCTTTCAGGGCCCGTATCTTGGAAATGCTTCGAGATACGGACTTTTCATCAGAAAAATGCTTAGCCACTGGGTGCTGAGTGCAAAACTAGCCAGGAAATTCATAATTTATATGAATTTTTTTTTCAACGTTGTACGGTTCCTGAGATATAAGCAATTTAGTATTCCAAGTGCTCATTTTCTGCTCCAAGACCCATTATTATGCATACATTCTTTGTACTCACTGTGTTTCTCTATGCAGCTGTTGAGCAAAAACAGGGTGTGCACTTTCTGTTACTGTTAAAGTTAGCATTCCCACTTGCATTTCTGTACCCCTTTGTGTTAGCATTCCCCTGTACGCCACTGTGTGCATTTCGCTTTTTCATTTGCGCTTGCATTACTGTTACCATTTGCATTTCCACTACTGTTTCTGTGTGCGTTCGTTTTGCATCACCATGTGCATTACCATTTGCATTTGCGTACACGCTTCCATTTGCATTTGTCTTTCTTTGGCGGCGGCATTGCTATTACCATTTCCATTGCATTTCCAATTGCATTACCGTGACCATGTGTGTTACGGTTTGTGTTTCCGTACCTGCTTGCGTTTGTGTTTCTGTTTCCATTACCAATTGCATTTGTGTGTCTAGTACCATTTGCTTTATCGTTACCATTTGCATCACTATCTGTGTTACCATTTGTGTTTGCATACGCACTTCCGTTTGCATTTGTGTTTGTCTTTCCTTTGGCATCATCTTTGCTGTTACCGTTACCATTTGTGTTTCCAATTGCTTTACCAAGACTGTGCGCAATACAGTTTGCATTTCTGTATGCTCTTACATTAGCGTTTGTCTTTCCTTTGGTGTCATCTTTGCTGTTACCATTAGCATTTGCATTTCCAATTGCGGCACCATGACCGCAGCATATCACCATTTGCATTTCTGCACGCACTGCATTTGCGCTATGACATTGTTCTTTGGCTGTCTTTGTTGCAGTTACTGTAACTGTTTGCATTTCCTATTGCGTTACCATTACTGTTTGCATCTTTGTCACCATTTGCGTTTCTGTTGCCCTTAGCGTTTGTGTTTTTGGTTGCGTTTCTGTTGTTGATTGCATTACTGTTTCCTTCTGCAGTGCCATTGTCTTAAACATTTGCATTTCTGTTTGCATTTGTGTTACCATTTGCATTGTTCTTGCCATTTGCATTTCTGTTGGTGTTACTGTTTACGTTACTGTTTTCATTAACGTTTGCATTTCTGTTGCTGTTAGCATTTGTGTTACTGTTTGTGTTACCATTTCTGTTTTCATTAATGTTTGCACTTGTGTTCCTCTTACCGTTTGCATTACCATTTAAGTTTGTGTCACCATGTGCATTACCGTTTGTGTTTACATTACTGTTAGTGTTACTATGTCACAAAAAATCACATGGTGGGAGCACAGGGCCTGAAGGTCCCCATGTGCCCACCACCACATTCATTCACTATTTATATTGCTCATTCTCAAAAATAAGGGAAATTCATGGCAAAAAAATCCATTTAATGCATCAGTTAGGGTTGTTCCACAGTGACAAAAGTGAGGAAATTCGATGTTAGCGTTGCCAACCCCACTTGCACCCCACCCCCCACCCCACCTCCACCAACAGGCATCGGGGTGTGCGTTGGGGTCTTTGGTCCTAACTCTCACCCCATTCTCCTATACTGCACCACCTCAGCTTGTTTACACATGGGATGGGTGGAGAGTCGGGGCCGATGATCCCAATGCATACTTCAATCCCTGTTGGTCAGAGTGGGGTGGTGGTGGATTGCAAAGGAGGGTGGCAACCCTAACATCAAATTTCCTTGCTTTTTTTGGTGTGGAACAACCCTAACTGATGCATTAAAGAGAGTTTTTTTGCCATGAATATATATATATGTGTGTGTGTGTGTGTGTGTGTGTATGGATATATATATACAACACATATACATATATATATATATATATATATATATGTATACACGAACACTAACATACTAAAATGCCAGCAGAGTAGGCCTCATGGTCTATCAAGTCTGCTGGGAGTCAGTACCCTGAACAGGTACTGTAACTATCTTCCTGGTTCCTCCCATGCTCCCCTCCCCACCAAAGTTCCCCGACAAGCATTTCTCAGCTTCACCCCCCCACCTATACCTGTCCCAGCCCCTCTTGAACCCCTCCACCATAGATACCTCTACCAGCTCCTCAAGCAGTGCATTCCATTGTTCCACCACTCTCTCAGTGAAGTACCACCTCCTCCTCCTTTTCCCCTGAGTCTTCCACCCTCCAGTCTCCAACTGTGCCCCCTGGTGACTCCTTCCTCCTTCTTCTGAAGGATCCCATTTAGGCTTACCTTATTTACTCCCTTCAGGAACCTGAAGACTTCAATCATATCCCCCTGTCCCTCCTCTCCTCTAGCGAGAACAGGTTGAGCTCCCCAAGTTGCTTCTCATATGTCCTATCCCCCAGACCCCAGATCATCCTAGATACCCTCCTCTGAACCCACTCCAGGAGCAGGATATCCTTCCTTAGGTGCAGTCACTAAAACTGCATGCAGTACTTGAGGTGTGGTCTAACCAGCTGTTGTACAGTGGCAGAATCACCTCCCTGTTTCTTGAGGTAATCACCCTGGTGATGCAGCCCAGCATTCTATTGGCCCTGGCCATGGCCCTCCTGCATTGCTCAGAATTATCCATTTTGACATCCACCAGAACCCCCAGGTCTTTTTTCCTAGTCAAAGAATTCAGATGTCCCCTCTTAGAGTGTACACGTGTTCTGGGTTCCTACACCCTAGGTGAAACACCTTTCCTTTGCTGGAGTTAAATTTCAGTTTCCAGGTGTGTGACCACCTCTCCAGAGTATCCAGGTCCCCCTCCAGGGCCATTCTACCCTCTTCCCCATCCAACACCACCCCCAGCTTACAGTCATCTGCAAAGAGGCTAATTTTGCACCTGATACCCTCCCTGATATTGGAGATGTAGGCGTTAAATAGGATCGGTCCCAGAACTGATCCCTGTGGGACCCCACTTATGACCCCCTTGGAAGATGAGACCACCCCACCACCACCATATCCAGATAGCTAATTCCCAATCCACCTGACCATCAGTGTCCCCACCCCATCCTACCCAGCTTCTCCAGCAGACCCATGTGAGGGACTGAATCAAACACCTTACTGAAGTCCAGAAAGAGGACATCCATTGGTGTACCCTGGTCAAGTGCCACTGTCATCCAGTTATAGAACTCCACAAGGTTAGTCTGACATGATCTGCCCAGGATGAAGCCATGCTGATGATCATCCAGGAATCCTTGTTCCTCTAAGAATACCCCCAGCCTCTCCTTTAGGATGGCCTCCATCAACTTTCCCACCACCGATGTCAGGCTGACAGGTCTATAGTTCCCCAGCTCTTCCTTCAAGCCCCCCCTTGAGGATGGGCACAATATATGCCAGCCTCCAATCCCTGGGCACCCTCCCTGTCTGCAAAGAAGTATTAAAAAGGGCTGCCAGTGGTGCAGCCAGGACATCAGCTAACTCCTACAGTACCCTAGGATGGATATCATCAGGACCCAGAGTTTTGTCCTTTTTAAGGACTTGAGGGCTTCCCACACCATGCCAACAGGGATTTCAGCATATGTACCCCCCATATTGGCAGATCCAGTGTGCCCCTACCCACTCACAGCAGGTCCCTCAGTGCCCTGAGTGACAGTAGGTATCCCATCAAGCAAGGCCACCACCCCTTCTGCCCCCGGCATCCCCTTGCTCTGAAGCTCCCCGGCATCCTCCCTAGTGATGACCAATGCAAAGTACTCACTGAGTATATATATATATATATATATATATATATATATATATACACACACACACACACACACACACACACACATTGCATTAACTTATGCATTAACAAAGTTTTTTTGGCATGAATTTCCTTACTTTTTGAGAAAGTGTGATCTTACCTCTATATGGTTTTGGGAGCACAGGGTCCCCATGGTATTATTTGTTTTATAAGGAACTATCATCTCCCTGTGGGAGTGCAGGGCTCTCTGGGCCCTGTTCTCCCAGTATTGCATAATGGATGGCCCTGCAGTACCATTACTGCATAATGGTATCCATTCCTTGTGTAAGAATGGATGGCTCTGCAGTGCTATTACTAAATAATGGTATCCATTCTATGTGTAAGAAAGCTGACATGCTACAGTATAAGAGAATGGGGTGAAAGTTAGGCCCAATGACCCCAAGGTACACCCCATCACCCGTTGGTCTGTGGAGGGTCGTGGCAGGGTAGAGTGGTAGGGTGGAGGGGTGTTAGGGTCTCAACTCTAATGCCTCATTTCCCTTGTTTTGTTGCCTCAACCCTAACTGAGGCATTAATGATGTTTTTTGCAATGAATTTCCTTACTTTTTGAAAAACTGTAATCTTACCCTTATATGTTTTTTGGAGAGCAGGGCCTTCTGGGACCTGTGCTCCAATGGTATCAGTATTTTTTTGTAATGAGCTGTCTTCTCCCTGTGGGAGTTCAGGGTCCTATGGGCCCTGTGCTCCCAGTTTTGCATAATAGATGGTCCTGCAGTACCATTACTGCATAATGGTATCCATATATGGGAGCACAGGACCCTCTGGGCCTTGTGCTCCCATCCACCTATAAGGGCCCTGTGCTTCCATACTATCAGTTTTTTGTAGTACAGGGCCCCATCAATCCATAAGTGCACAGACATTGTAATGAGCTGTCATCTCCCTGTGGGATCACAGGGCCCTCCAGGCCCTGCACTCCCAGTATTGCATAATGGATGGCCCAGCAGTCCCATTACTGCATAATGGTATCCATATGTAGGAGCACAGGGTACTCTGGGGTCTGTGCTCCCACCTACCTATAATTGTAGAGATGCAGCGCAGGCCTAGACACATTCCAAGTAACCCTTAGGATGCAAATGGCACAATATCTTAGTAACTATAGAAATCTTGGAAAATATTCCACTCCCATTATTATCATGGACTGGTAACCTTCATGCATGCTTAATACTATGCTGCATTTAGTGAAAAGCCTGTATCTCAAACCGTTTTCGAGATATAGGCAGTGAAAGGTGCCACGTTCGCCACAATGTTATCCTTTGGGAAATTTCTTAGTTTCGGAATGCCATAACTATGGAACTGATGCAAAATTTTACACCAAACCAGCATAATCACATCTCTGGGACATCCCCTTTCTACCCTGCAAATTTCAAGACGAAAGTCCTAACCGTTTCTTTGCAGTGAAGTGGCAAAGAAACAGCAACCTTTAAAAATCCCTGTTCATGAGCTGTCAAAATCCTTGTTCATGAGCCAAATCCCTGTTCATAAGGTGTCAAAATTCCTGTTCATAAGCCAGTCCCTATTCATTGAGGTAGGGTCATCTGATCTTTCCCTCACAAACAAGGATTTTGACAGCTCACAAACAGGGATTGGCTCACAAACAGGGTTTTTCACATCTCATAAACAAAGATTTTGACAGCTCATGAACAGGGATTTTTAGGGCCATCTGGTCAACCACTCATGCACGGGGATTTTGACAGTTCATGAACAAGGATTTCTCAAGAAAAAGGATTTTGACAGCTCACAAACAGAGATTTTGACAGCTCACAAACAGGGATTCTAGGGATTATTTTTCAGAATCCCTGTTTGTGAAGTGTCAAAAATCCCTGCTAGTGAGAAATCCTTGTTTGCAAGATAGGGCCATCTGGTCATCCCCATAGGAACAGGGATTTTGGCACCTCACAAACAAGGATCAGAAGCAAGTCATGAACAAGGATTTTCAAATTAAAAAGCTGTGTTTTTTTTTTTACTAAACTAAAAGTAACCAAAGCCATGGGTTTGTAGATGTCATCACTCTGAACAAAACCCATACTTTAATCTCCACAAAAGACATCTGTGGGGCAGGTCACAATCACAACGTTTTGTTTTTTGATAAAATTGAAAACAAGACGGCAGCTCACAAACAGGATTTTATTTCATTTGAACAAGGATTTAATGAATCCCTGTTTGTGAGGTATCAAAATCCCTGTTTGTGAGCCCAAATCCTTGTTCAAAGCTGTGCAGCTATCCAAAAGACTGAACTAAGCATGCTCAGAATCCGATATTTCAAAACTGAATAACTGTGGAATGGATTAATATTTTGCCACCAAACCAAAAATGGCTTGTTCTATGGTGCCACCTCTTTCTACCATGTAAATGTCAGACTAAAATCCCAACTGGTGTTGCTGCAGTGCAATGAGGAAAAAATATGGAAAAATTGGCAAAAAAAGTGACGTTTACACTTTTTTCACTATATGCTGTGCAAAATCCACATATCCAATCTAAACAGAACTTGATACTTCAAGAGATGTTCCCCACAGGACTGTGCATACCAAATGTCATGCAAATCCATTTAACGGTTGCAAAGTAATTAAAGTGCAAAATTTAGGGTTTAACATTAATCTGTCTACCCAACCCTAACCATAGTGGCACTGCATATAAGGTCAGTTATGGAGGAGAAAAGAGTTTTAAAATGAGTTCTGGTGGGATTGTCAGTTTATTGAAAGAGTGTCAATTCAAAAGTTGGATTATGCAATGAGGAAACATTAGCCGGGATATTCCAGGTAACATTACAGCCCCTAGAATGGAAAGTTCATGTGTATCTGTGAAAGGAAGAAGCTGAGAAAACAAATGATCCAGGGCAGTATCAACAAATTAGTACTATGACAGAGGAAGAATGAAAGAAAGAAAGAAAGAAAGAAAGAAAGAAAGAAAGAAAGAAAGAAAGAAAGAAAGAAAGAAGTGCAGAATGTGTAATTCTGATGGCAGAATGGCAATTCCACTTCCAACATGTTTTCCAAGATGTTTTTTATTCCACAGATTTCTGTTAAGCATTCTATGTAAATCATGGAATATTATTTTGTGGATTACACAATCCATGGAATATTATCCCACAGTTTGCAGAAAATGAGTCATCAGTTTACATAAACTACTAGGTATAATGCCACAGTTTCTGTAGACCACTGATTACTAATCTGCAATTTAAAAAAAAAATTCACCTTCAGAATTTTGGAATTCTGCTTCCTGTGGAATTCTGCAGAATTAAGTGGAATTTCCAGAATTCCACAGAATTCTGGCTGAAGCAAAATTTGAATATTCTGCAAAGGACAGACGGATGGATTGGTAGGTAGGTAGGCAGGTAGATAGACAGACAGACAGATATATAGATAGTAATAACCAGCAAGAGGCTGCAAGGGATCGGAGTGCCTGTGATAAACCAGGAAGTAGAAGCATAAAAAATCTGGCACTCACCACACGATATCAAGACCGCTCACAAAATTCCAAAGTGCTTCATTTTATTGCCAGTGCAAATGTGCAAAACAGGGCTCCTGACGCATTTCGGAATACTTATTCCTTCCTCAAAGGATCTACTGCAAACAGGAAGATGCACTCTATTTATACATAGCTATGACATCATCAGGAAGGGACTAAATAAGTGACATCACAATAGTGAAGTGAAGCTAAAAACGTATGAGCAAACACATTAAAAAGACAGTACATACATATGTGCACATTACATATACTAAATTTAAGCAATTTTAGTTAAAAATATATTGCATGTTTAGTGTCCAGAAAAATCAAATGAAGGCGCATAGATAAAAGTCATTGTGGCTTCCTTTGATGATTATATCCACAAGAAAGTAGCAATATCTGTAAGAAATAATATAAACATCTTACATTAGTATCAAAGACATATGGTCAATATTCAGAATATCTGTCATTAGATTCAAAAAACACTATACATTTATAGTGCTGTCTGCTAATTATTTCATTTTTTCTTCCTTAAAAATGGGGTAATGTCAAATCTCTCATTCTGACCAGGAAAATTAAAGTCTCTCAGTGTATAGATCCAGAACCCCTCCCTTTCCTAAATGAAATAATTAAAATTACCCCCTCTGAGGTTTCTGTACAGTTTCTCTGTACCTCTAAAGGAAAAGGTATGTTCCTGTCTGTCTGTAACCTGCATAATGTTAACTGCAGTGGCATAGGTTGGATCCTTATTCCTAATTGCCCTACAATGTTCACCCACCATGGTCTTAAAATTCCTTATGGTTTTACCCACGTAAAAAGCATCACAGGTACATCTTGCTCTCTCTCTCTCTCTCTCTCTCTCTCTCTCTCTCTATATATATATATATATATAAAACACCACTAGTGTCATAAATGATAAAGTCTCTTATCTGGAAAGATTTCTCCAGATGTGGGCTATTGAGTTCCTTACCTGGAGAGATGTTAGGGCAGCAGGTGCATTTGACATTTGTAACATCCTGCACTCTGTTTTATCCATGTTTGTGTTATAGGTTGGGCCTGCCTACTGTGTCCCAAAGTGTTCTTAAAGGTTTCATCTCTTGTATATGACATCCTGGGGTAGATTCATGGTATCATTGTAAGTGTGGGTCACCCCTAAGTATATTCTAGTTTTTCTTAATAATATCTACTACTTTAGGGGCGTGTACAGAGTAAGTTGCCACAAAATTAAGTTTTATTGTGTCCTGATTACTGTAGTTATTATGAATCATGGTGTCTGATCTCGGGGTATTCCTAACCTCCTGGTATGTGATGTTAATGTATTCAACTGAATATCTCCATCAATAAATATGTCTTGCAAATTAAATGCACCTTGTTCAACCCCCTCATCAGTAATACATTTTCTTCTGAGTCAAAGAAACTGACTCTTGGGTATGTTACACACAACGGCCCAGATATTCAAAAGGGTTGCACCATGCGCAATAAGGTTGCATCAGCGCAAGTCCAAAAATGCACCATTCTGTGATATTCAGCAGGAGGCAGTTGTGCCCCCCCAAATCACGCTGAGCAATAGCACAATGATAATGAATGTATGCGCAACTGAAGGGGGAGGAACCATGCATAAATGGCGCAGTGCGATATTCAACAACATGCGCCATGCGCAATAGGGGAGCAAGTGGAAGTTGCACCACAGCAGAAATAAGCCAAAATAAAAAGGAACAAGGGAGAGGCACAAGAATGCTACAGGGAAGCCACAAGTTGCTGAACTATAGCCAGCCACACAGGCAACACACACACACACACACAGGGCAGGACAGTGAAAGGGCACCTGGAACCCACAGGCTCAGGGAAGGTATGGGGAGCCACAGCCACAGAGCAGAATGGGGAAGTGCCACACAGTAATGAGACCAGCACAGTCAGGTGTTGTTCCCGGTGCAGGGAAAGTAGCAGCCAGGACAGCGGGGGGAACACAGAAACAGCTGCCGGGGGGGGTGAACACAAGCCAGGGACATGGCCAGTGCCACCATCCAGATGGAGGCAGAAATGAGGGGGGTGAGAAGGTGGGCAGCAGGGGGCCATGGCCATGGAAGGGCCCATCAGCGGTATGCCCCCAACAGGCAGAACCGAGCTCGCACCAGCTTCGAGCTGTATAGTGATACTGAGATCGTGGGCCGGTACCGCCTGAATTGGGCAATTCTGAGGCGGCTCTGTGAGCTGTGCAGTGATGTGATGATGGCACCCACATGATGGAGCCATGCTCTGTCAGTGAAGACTAAAGTGACAGCTTGCATGTGCTTGCTCACCACAGGTACCTTCCAGAGACCAACAGGGGACACCACAGGCATAACCCAGTCTGCTGCATCACGCCACCTCACCCAATTCCTCAGCGCACTGCTGCCACATGCTGCGGAGTGCATCCATTTCCCCAGCACACCGGTGGAGTGCACAGCAAACATACAGGAGTTCCACAGGGTAGCACATATACCGGCATGCTAGGGGCAATAGACTGTACCCATGTGGCCATCCACACACCACCTGACCCTGAGGGGGCTGCATACATGAATCGCAAGGGTTATGCTAGCATCAACTGCCAGGTGGTGTGCAATGCCAGGGGGTGCATAATCAATGTCTGTGCCACGCACCCTGGGGAGGCACACAATGCTTTCATCTGGCACCAGTCAGCACTGTGCCACAGATTTGAGAGTGGGGGGGACATCCCCACTGGCCACTTAGTGGGTGAGTATGCAAACCACACGGACAATCATAGGGCTTGGGAGGGGCATGGTCAGAGGTGACATGGGTAGTGGCCTACATTGCCCAGGGCAGGGCGATGCTGATCACAAAACTAACCTCCACCCTCTACACACAGGTGACAGTGGATACTCACTCCGTCCCTGGCTGCTCACACCATACCAGCGGCCTGAGACCCCATCGCAGCAACGTTACAATGAGGCACACACGCCACCACACGTAATGTCATCAAATGGGTGTTTGGGATGCTGAAGGCACGTTTCTGTTGCCTGGACACCTCCAGCGGTGCCCTACAGTACAGCCCCTCAAAGGCCTGTGGGCTATTCATGGCCTGTTGCATCCTGCACAACATGGCCAATGAATGTGAGATAGCTGTACAGGTCAAAGAGGGGGACAGCGATGGGGACGATGAGGACACTGGTGACAATGGTGATGGGTAACCCCCCTTGGGCGACGGGAACCCCAACTGCTCCGGCTGGCACAGCTGCACTGGGACACCATCATGGAGAAGCACTTCAGCCAACCCAGGTAAGTCATGGGGCCATGTGCAACCACCAGTGGCAAAGGCACAACCCACAAACATGCATGGACACACACCAGGGGTGCATTCCATCAAGGGAAGTGGCCGGGCATGGAACCACACACACCACCAGGGATGGGTGAAGTCTAACATGGCATGCAGACAGACAGACAGACACACACACACACACAACTCACCAGACATGCACAAAGGGTAGGAGGCACACCGACCCAGAACGCCACCCCTAGCCACACACATGTCCACAGACCACCACACCCACTGTCTGTCATTGTGCATGTGTCAGACGCTGGGCACCATTGCACATTGGCATACAGCGCAATGCAGGCATCATCATGCACACGCAACTGTGGACAGCAGCCAGGAGGGTGTGCAGATGGACTGTGTGTGTGGGCTGGGTACCCACCTGTACATTGCCTGCTGAATGACACAATGCACACAGGGCAGCATCAGACAGTAGCCACGCTGGGAGACAGTCACACACCACAGTGCCCTAGCCACCATGGATGCATGGGCAGCCCCACTGAGACCCGCCAGCAGTGAGAGGCTGACCACTGGCCTCATGGGGTGGCACCGATGGTCCCCCAAGGGTTCCACTGCATGAACGCGACCGTGCTCGCACAGGGGTCTGCAGCACACTGCACATGCCTGTGCCAGGTGTGCTCGGGATGCCCACAGCTGAACCCAGTGTCAACAAGTATGGTGTCGCATGATGCTAGGAATGGAGGGTGGACATTGCACTGCGCGGTGTCTGCGATGCATGGGCAAATAACTGTGTGCCCCCTGTGGCCATGGCAGCTGTGATTGTATGTGTCAGCCTGTCAATGGCAGCGGTCACATCCTCCCACATCCGGTCCATCCCTGCCAGGAGCAGAGCGGTTTCTCTGCTGCGACGCTCCTCTGCCCACTCCAGAGCCACACTCAGTGCATCCGCCGCCATCACAAGCTGCATCTGCTGATTGACTGATGTTTGCAGTATGCGGGTGTGCTCATCCAAGAGGTCATCTGCCTGATCGGCATGCTGTCCCTCAGGGTGTGCATGGCCCTGATGCTCAGCACCCCTTGAGGGTGGGCGCTGCACACCAGGGCCAGGCCTGGGCATGTCCACAGGCAGTGCACTGACGCCACCCCCTGACACTGTACCCCCAAGCCCATTGGCCGACTGCCAATGCTGCCCCTCCGGCTGCCGCTCCTCAGGGCTCAATGGTGCCACCGCAGTGGCCGCAACAGTCCCACTGTCCTGTACACACACCAGTGCTGCCCCACTGGTGCTGACAGGCACAGGCTTGGACTATGATGACATGCAGGCCTCCACGGCAGCACCACCCACAGCCATGGCTGCGATGTTACCTGCTGTGTGGCCATCCTGTGGCACACACGTTTCACTGCCCATGACGTTAGCGACATCATCATCGGTGACAGACCCGGCACCAGCCCGAGTCCCAGCATGCTGGCATCCATGGACACTGGTACGCTGGGACATGGGCAGGGCTTCCTCCACACCTGCTCCTACAACATCACTCTGGACATCCAGGCAGGCCCACTGTCGCACTGAGCAGCGTATTCCTGTGGAGGTGGATGGGCCTTCCTCCATCTCCATCTGACTGGTCTCAGTGGAGAGGCCACCACCGCTGACCCATGCAGATGCTCAGGAGCTGTAAGGGAAAACAAAGTCGCATTACTGCATGTGACCTACCCTGTCCCCCCCAATAGACAGACCATGACCTACCATGCAGTGACGGGCTACCACCCATCTGGAATCCACCACCCAGAACACCCACAATGGCACAACACTGCATGCTGCCAGCAACCCTCTCCTTCTGTGGGGTCAGGTGTAGCACCTCCGGCTGTCCCCTACCTGTCGCAGATCGTGCTGCCCTGATGGCAGCCACCTTCTCCTTAATCCTCCTCCTCCTCCTCCTGTCTGTGCCCATCTTCTTCTTGCACTCCTGCACAGGATGCTGGTGGCTGCCATGCAGGTTTACAGCATGTGCCACCTCCTACCATGCAGCAGCACGGACCTGTGGTGTTCTCTGGCGTCCGCTGAGAAGCGGCTCCTGGTCTAGGTAGGCCTCGAACAGGGCATCCGTCTCGGCCTTCGTGAAATTAGGCCTCCTCCTCCTCCTCCCACAACTCTGTTCCTCTTCCTCCACAACTCGCTCGGTCATGATTCAGCCTGTGAGAATGACAGGTGTTACCTGTGACTGTGCAGTCCCATGCATGTCCCAAAATCCACAGTCCACACTCCCAAACAGCATGCAACTCATCAATAGACTGCAGTAACCGACTATGGCCAGTGCAGCCCAATGTTGCACTTTTATAGCGCAACCCAAGCAAATCAGGCGAGGCGCATCTTTAAGTGGATGCAAATGCAGTGACTGTGCCATTGAATGGTTGATTAGCTGATTTGCATATGACGGCTGAATATCACGCTTTTGCTCTTTGCGTAATTGTGTTGAACGTGCTGAGCCAAAGGCGCAGTTCTGTGATATGTGCAGTACACACCTAACTACACATGCCCGGCTTGATGACGCAGGCACCTGCCGCACTGCTGCCGTGCTGTGCATGGGAGGCAATGCAGGGCATGGCCACCATTGTGCCAGTGGCGCTACAGCGCTGTTCACCTATATGGTTCTGTGGCACTGGGGCATCGTAGGTGCACTGGGGCAAAAGCGCGGTAGGCTGCTACAGGAGGTGGCACACAGGCACCCAATCACGCTAGACGCATTGGGTTCCAATTGCGCTGTGGCTGTCCATGCGCCATAGACCCTTGACCCTGTGCCCGACCTTTGCCTCCTAGGCACCATGAGTCAGGCATGGGTGCACCACTATCACGCTGTTCAGTGACAGCGTGATAGGGAATGGCAGTGCTGTACCGCACATCTGCATGTGGCGGAACCGTGCTGCAGAGTGCCATTTTGACTTAACCGAGCAATAGAGATGGCGTGGAGGAGAGCAGCACAGTGGAGCCAGGTAGAGATGACAAACTTGGTTGCCTTGTGGAGCCACTTGTTGGCCCACTATTTGGTGAGGCACCCCTGGACAGGTCCAGGAGTCAGGTGTGGCAGGAGGTGGCCGATGCCCTGGAGGAGGCCACTGGTATGGGGCGGATGGCGGAGCAGTGCCGCCACAGATATGGGGACCTGAGGTGGAGGGACCCGGACCTGCTTGCCCGCCTGCGGGCACATGCCAGGAGGGGCTTGGTGCCATGGCCAGGTAGGTGCAACATCCATATACTTTTATCTTCCATACAGGTATCACAGTTGCATGTGTCCGGCACAAGGGGGGGACCATCTGGTGTTGGCCGTGGTGGTGTTATCAGGGTGTGGGGTGGGAGGGTCTGGCTGTGTGGGATTGCACACACATGGGGGCGGGGAGACTTTGCTACAGGATTGTACTGATGTTCCTCTCTCCATGTTTACACCTTAGGCCAGATGAGCCCTGGCTGGTGAGGGAGAGGCGGCGCCAGCAGGAGGACCATCAGTCCGGGAGGGGCGAAGGTCCACAGAGGTGGAGGGACCAGCCTGATGATGGTGAGTGCCTTACATCCATGATTACTATTGCATGCTGTGTAACAGGGTGGGCAGCGGGGCATGGCCACCATCCATTGACACCACTGCCATGCACACAACTTGTTACAGTCAGCACTGTCCAGTGGCACTGCATGTCTGGGAGTGCATCAATGGTGGTCCATGCGTGCACCGTGTACCTGGCTGTGCCTCTGCCTTCGCACCACATAGCCATGTCACTGAACAGCCACGGTGGTGCTGTGCAGGACTTGGCCAGTGGGTGTGTGCAGTGGTCTGCATGGCTGTGTGCACCTAGATGGGCAGGTCTTGTGGATATGATCACTGTGGGTGGTCACACACCATCACAAAGGCATGTCCCATGGCCATATGCCATGCACAGTGGGTGGGCTGCATGGGGCTGTGCATTCACACCTATTGACTCTGCTCCCTTGTCCTAGGTGGACGGCAGTTGCAGGCCATCTGGCAGATGCTTCAGGAGATACTGCAGGTGGCCAGGGCCTCCCTGAAGATATTGCAGTGGATTGACCATGTGTGAGTCCGATGGAGGCATGGCGGGAGGAGCAGCCAGAGCGGGAAGCGGGGCTCAGGCTAAGCATACTAATGCCCCTGATTTTCCCTACCCCCCTGGACCCACCCTCACACCCCTACTTCCCTTTACCATTTGTTCACCCCTGCCCCTTACCCACCACCACCTTGTTTGTGGCCCTCCCCCCAAACTTTTGTAAATATATGTAAATAGTTTTTTGTGATTTTTTACAATACATTTGCTTTGATATACCTAATGTGGTGGTCTCTGTTTTGCAGTGGGCTATAGGTGCTCATCTGCAGTGGTGTGCATGGCGTCAGGGGTGGTGCAGTCATGTGCGTGTGTGTGTGTCCGTGGGGAAGTGACTATGGTGTGGGAGTAGCTATCAGTCACTGTCTGTGGTGTGTGTGTTGTTCCCTGTACACTGGAGGACTGTGTGCAGTGGTCCATGGTGCATGCTCTGTGTCCATGGCGCACCTGTCAGCCCATCCATGGCCTGTGCAGCTGACACCCTTGCATGTCTGTGACCTACACAGTCCACTGGCATGTCAGTGGTGGCTGTCCATGCAGAACAGCCACTGTACCTGTCACAATGCCGGGTTGCCTCCTGTCACTGGTGTGGTGCATGTCTGCCTCGGGTGACACTGTGGCCTCCGCTGTTGTTGTCCCACCTCCATGCTGTGTCTTGTGTGTGTTGCAGGGGATGTGCACCACTGTCTGTCACTTGTGCTCCAGGCAAATGCTGGTGGCGTAGCAGCTCCACAGTGCCTGTGCAGGGTGGCTGGCACCTGTGCCATGGAGGAGTGCTGGCCGTGTGTACACGGTTTCCATGGCCACACACTGGGGGCTTGGTTGCCCCGCTACTGTGTCCCTGTGTTGGTGTGCCCTTGGGTATGGGTGTGTGTTTGTCCATGCACTGTGTTGCATCCAGTGTGGTGCATGCTTCCATGCACCACTGTGGGTGTCTACACTGGCTGTTGTGGCCAGTGCTGGGCCGGGGTGTGTCCTTGGAAGTGTGTGCAGGGTGCTGTACCACTGGTGGTGGGGGCCCGGGCATGCCCTGTCATGTGTGGGGTACCTCGTGTGCCGACGCATGGTCGGTTTCTCAGCTGTACATCGGGGGAATGTGCATGGTGGCACTGTGTATGCAGTCGTTCCATCTCTGTGTGCTGCCACCCACTGATGGGTGCTCATGGTGGAGCTGCTTTGCATGGTTCTGTGGTGCACAGGGTTGCATTGTCACAGTGGGGGTGGTGGCATGCATGGGGTATCCTGCACTGGTGGATGCTGCTCCTGAGCAGGGTGTCTGGAGGTCACGGTGCAGGGTGTGCTCTGCATTGATGGGATGGTGTGGCATGGGGTGGTTGGACCTCCTTGTGTGCCGGTCACAGCTTGCCAGGGGGTGTGATGGGGCACCATGGCCCAGCTGTGGGTTGGTTGCTGGTCTCCATGGGCCAGTGGTTATTCCAGCCCTCCCCCAGTTGTGCAGTGCATGGGGTGTGGGGGAACAATGTCTGTTCTGCTGTGTGTTCCTCTGCCTTTCTGTGGCATGGGTGGTTGGCCCCTGCATCCCTGGTTGTGCTGTTGCATTGCTGCCCTGCAGCTGGGGGGCATCCCTGGTTGTGTTATGGTGCATATGGACTGCTCAGCCGAACATCCCTTGTTGCACTATGGCACATCAGATATGCTCAGCTTCACCTCCCTAGTTGCGCTATGGTGCAGGTGGTGCGATATTCAGTCATCTGGGCTGTAGGTGCATCTTGGCCTGTGCAGTTTTTGAATATCACGCCTCTTGCGCATGGGCGCAATGGACTTGTGCTTGCTCCTGCTGTTGCACACTTTTTGGGCGCAGTTTGAATATCTGGGCCAACATATCTGGGCTGACAGCTTGAAGACATAAGTAAGGCATTTCTTTCACATGGTTTCCTGTAAATGTCTGTAACAACATTACCATCTTGATCCTTACTCACAAATCTAAAAATTCACACTTTCTTTGCTTGCACTATAGGAGAAATGCATGTTGGGGCTAGAAGTATGTAAATGGGAGATAAATCGCATTAGGGATAGGGAGGCAATATAGTGCAGTGGTTTAAGGCTCTGAGCTGCAAATCTGGTGACATCCAGCAGACCAGACCTGGGTTTGAATCCCACAGCTTCCACTTGCATACTGTGTGACCCTGAGCAAGTCTCTTAACTTCCCTGTACTCCCAGATCGCTCCTGTAAAAAAGCTTTCAGCTTCGTGTGCTACTCCTGGTTAAACAACTAAATAAATAAATTTAAAAAAATCCATCATATTCTGCAAGGTCACCATCCCAGACAATAAAAATGTAATCGATAAAGCGTCTATAAAGTGACACCTTATTGAAATAGGGGTTAGTATCTGGGTCCCTTATGTAAGTGTTCTCCCATCTACCAATATAGAGATTTGCTTGGTTGGGGACAAATTTTGCCCATTTTGCTGTTCCTCAGGTTTGTAGGAAAGTGAAAGCATTACATTTTAAAACAAATTCTGACAGCTTAAGTAATGGTTCGGTGCAGGGCTCCACATATGCATCCCTAGAACTGAAGAAAAAAGCAAGGCTGTTAAGAGCATCTTCCTGTGGAATGTTGGAATACAGTGATTCAACATCCAGGGTGATCAGATACAGCTCACTGCCTACCTCTATATCACCCAAGACTTGTAGGATTTCACTGGTATCCTTTATATACTATAGGACCCTAATTGTGTAACAAAGGGTCTAAGGTAGAAATCCATGTACTGGGATAGGGGCTTAGTGAGGGACCCAACTCCACTCACTATTGGACTGCCCGGGGTAGTGAACTCTTTGTGGACCTTTGATTAGGTATATATCATGGACCTTATAGGATAGTCCACAATCAGAAAGTTTCTAGTGTCTTCATTGATACAGCCCCTCTGTGATGCATCCATAAAGAACTCATCAATCCTGTGTTTGAAAAATGTTGTAGGGTCAGACTCAAGTCACTGATAAAAGGCAGTGTTGGACAGCTGTCTATTTATTTCAAAGATACAGTCCATTGTATTCTTTATCACCCACAGCACCACCATTATTTATTTATTTATTTATTAGCTTTTGGTAACCGGGTAAGTGCGCTAGGCAACAGACCTGCCTATTTTCAGGCACGACCCGGGAGAGCACAGGACATTGGTTACAATATGCAGAAATGCACAGACATAATATAGGTGTACAGGAGCAAAACAAGATATACATTGGGTAGCACAGTAATAGTTACATAAGGGTACATTTTAGGCATAGATCATAATAAAGATGTAAAATAAAGCAATTAGGGTAACCATAAGACAGCTGAGGACAGTAAAGACATCAAGGTTCATAGCCACCTAGACAAGCGTGTGCATGGGAGAACATTAGTGTAGTTCTCAGGGTCAGACCCGACAGCCTGCAGTGGGACAAAGCAAATTAAGAGCATTTGCATTGGCCAGAGGCTAGGAGGTGGGTGAACAGCGAGTTTTTGAATTCTCGATGGGAGGCTGAAGTTTTCACCATAAGGGGGAGTGAGTTCCAGAATTTGGGAGCAAAATGGGCAAATGCCTGTTCACCCATTTTTGTCATGCAAGGTCTAGTGGAGAGCATGGGGACAGTGGAAGACCTGAGGGTACGGGTGTGTGAGGCAGGAGTCAGGAGGTTGGCAAGATAGACAGGGCCGAGAGGTCTAGATAGGGAGTCGATAAATCAGCTCAGGGAGTAGGCTCGAATATCCTTAGGTGACAGCCAATTTAAGCCAAGAAGGGAGACAACGATGGGTAAGACGTGGGGCAGTTATAAGCGATCCATAGATGTTGTTGTAGACAGTGTCCCATTTGTGGAGTGTAGCAGAGTTTGCAGCAAAGAGGAGGGGCAGAGCATATTGGAGCTGGGGTAAGAGAATACCTCTCCCAACAGAAAGTCTAGCGGAAGGAGTGAGGGAGAGGCGCACACGATAAGCTCTGCCAATTTTAGCATTGACGGCATGGCACACCATATTGACATGTTGGGACAGGTCAAGTGTAGGCTTTATTATTATAAATTATAAGCTGACTTGATAACAATAGACTGATTAAGTTCCAGATTCTCAAGTGCACACCTTTCCATTCTTGACATATTATCATACTTCAAATGTGGCAATTGTGAAAATAAAAGTTCCAATTCACTCTAACAAACGTTTTAGAAAGTCATAATTGCTGCACTAGGTGGTGGATAAAATACAGATTGGCTCCTAAAACATCTAGTACTAAAGTCACTACGTGAAGCCGTCTCACCTGATGAGACTCTGTCTCCAGTCAGGTCATTGGGCACAGGAGAAGCAGGCTGTCCCTGTTGTTTATGAAAAAAAAGATTTAAGAATCAAATTCCTACAGAATGTCTGTAGGTCCAGAACGATACCAAACTTATTGATACCAGTGGTTGGGGCAAATCATACAATTATAGAATCGTATGACAGAAAAGGACCATTCTGCCCATCTAGTCTGCCCGAGAAAGGTCCCCCAACCTTCCTTTTACCTCCCACCACTCTGCCCTCTCTCCCCTCCCCTTCCTATTCCCATGTATTCATCCCATGTTATTTTCAATTTCTCCACTGTCTCCACCTCCACCACCCACTCTGGCAACCTGTTTCATGGTTGTAGAACCCTCTCTGAGAAATAACACCACCCTCATGTCCCCCTTAACTCTGCCTATGACCAGCTTAAATGCATGACCTCTGGAGGTTTTGTTTCCACTCAGTCTGAAGATGCTATCCCCTTTAAACATATTTATTCCCCTCATATATCTGAAGGTTTCCACCATGGCCCCGCCCATCCCATATCATTTCCAGCATATAAAGACCAAGCTCTTCCAGCTTCTTCCCATATGGTCTACCCTGCATCCCCTGGATCGTCTTGGTCTCCCTCCTCTGTACCCTCTCCTGCCTATCCTTGTCACCCTGCAAATGGGGCTTCCAGAATTGAACTCTATACTCCAGCTGTGGTCTGACCAATGTTTTGTATAGTGGTATGATCACCTCCTTCCTCCTACTAGTGAAGCCTCTCCCAATACATGCCAACACTCGTGTTGCTTTCCCAGCTGCTCATTCACACTGACTACTAGCCTTTAATGTGTCTGTGATCCAAATCCGCAGGTCCTTTTCTTGTTCTATGACCTGCAGTGAATCCCCCCCCCCGAGGCAATAAGTGGCCCTTGGGTTATTCCATCCTATGTGCATTATTTTACACTTTTGTGCATTGAATTGCAATTACCACTTTTCTGTCCACTCCTCCAGCCTGTCTAGATCCTCTCTCATCCTCCCCACCCACTCTGGAGCATCCACCCTGTTATAAATCTTCATGTTGTCCATGAACAAACATGCCTTTCCATTTAGACCCTCTGCTAAGTCCCTCATGTACACATTAAACAGTATGGGCCCTAACACAAACCCCTGTGGTACCCTGCTCATCACCCCTAGTTCCCTGGAGTACTTCCCATTGAGTACCACTCTCTGGGTCCTCCAACCCAGCCAATCTTCCAGCCACTTTGTAAGCCTAGCTCCCATACCCAGACATCTCAACTTGCTTACCAACCTTCTATGTGGAACAGAGTTGAACGCCTTCCTGAAATCCAGATAGGCCACATTCACTGCTCCCCCCAATCGTATACCTCTGTAACCTCCTCAAAGAATTTGATCAGGTTGGTCTGACAAGACCTACCACCTGTGAACCCATGTTGGTTGTCATCAGTCAGACCCTCCTCGTCTAGGTACCCTACCAGTCTCTCCTTTATGACAGTTTCCATCAGCTTACCTACAACCGAGATGAGACTGACTGGGCGGTAGTTGACAGGCTCATCCTTTTTCCCTCCCTTGTATATCGGTATCACCTCTGCCTTTTTCTAGTCTCTGGAACCCTCCCCAATTCCAGGGATAGATTAAACATCTTTGCCAGAGGTCCTGCCAGATCCACCCTTAGCTCCCAAAGCACCTTTGGGTGTACCTGATCAGGTCCCATAGTCTTGTCCATTTTTATTTTTCCCATCTCCTCTAACACCCTGACCTCTCTGAAGGGACTTGTGTCTGCCTCCTTGCCCTCCCTCACCTTTTTACTCAATACAGGCCCTTTCCCATCCTTCTCGGTCGTGAAAATGGATGCGAAGTATTCATTTAGGAAGGTTGCCTTCTCCTCTTCTCCTGCAGCTATTTTACCCCCCTTCCCTCTGAGTCTTTGAATCCCCTGCCTGTTTTTCCCCTTGTTACTCACATACCTGTGAAATCTTTTGCCACCCCTTTTCACCTCCCTAGCTATTCTCTCCACCGTGCTTGCTTTTGCCTTCCTAATTGTCCTTCCTGCTTCCCTGAATTTATCCTTATAGACCTCACTTTCTGCTATCCCCTGTGACCTTTTGTAGCCTTTAATGGCCTTTGTCTTCTCCTTGACAGCCTCTTTAATCCCTTCCGTGAACCACATGGTTTTCTTCCCCTTTTGGATTTGCTGATTCTCTGGATGCTGATTCTTTGTTAAGAACATTTTCTTCTGTTATGGTTAAAGGTCTATCAGACAATTGATTACTTTCTGTAACTGCCCCATTGCACCTGAGGGGAGTAGTTGTGTGGCTTGTTGGGGTATGTATTCTGAGGTCTGGAGAATTGATGTTGTTGTTGGTGTTGGAGATGAGGGTTGGGGGGGTATGTATTGACTCTTTCAGTATCATGGTTGTTGGTATTGTTGTTGCTGTATACCCTGTTGTTGATTTGGCTGCTCTTCTTCTTCTCTTCCTCCCTCCCCTCCTTGTCTTCCTCTGCCTCATCCTCCTCTGTGGCTGCCTCTGCCTGGCCCCCTCTGATATGCCATCTGAAAACCCTGGTATCTGTTAACTAGTGTGCTTGTCCTAGGTATTGATTCCTTTAATGATGTAGCATTATTTCCTTCAAATAATTCTTCACCTGAGATAGCAGCCTCAGTGCTACTGTAATCTGTGTTGATGTTGAAAGAGACCCTCCTCTTCCCACATAGTATCCCCTTGTTTTGCTGTTTCTTTTTCAAATTATACACACAGCTATTCTGATAGTCTTACCAGTCCCTTTTAAATTTGATGAGATTCTTTCTTTTTAAATCAAAGTCAAGTTTCTCTAATGTTTCTTTCAATTTATAATTGCACACATCAAAGTCTTGATTCTCTTTGTAAATCAGATTATTTTCTCATGTTCCTTAATTTCACTTATCAATCTTTCACTCACTTCTTGTCCATATTTAATGATCAGTTGCATAAGTTTATTAGAGGCTTCATCCAATATTTGCCTTGATTGCTGCATGAAGGAGTCTATGTCTAGTCCGAATGCTGGTTCCTTAAGAATCCATAACTCCTGTGGTACGTGCTGTACCTGCAAGTATGCCTCCATGTTTTTAATGTTCCAGTGTATTTTGAGGGCTTTAACTAAAGTCCTCTCCAGTACTCTAAAAGCTTCCCATAATGAGTTAGGTGTCCCATTCCTATTATCAGTGGGCATTTTGGTTTCAAGGAGGAATGGATTAGCTCATCTAGCTTCTGTAAGTAATCCATTAACAAATGAGAATGGGTCTGAGTTGCTGTCCTTATCCACGAGCACAAGATTCAGCATTCTTTCAATAGACACTCCTGATGTTTCAGATAGATAGGCACACAGATAGATAGATAGATAGATAGATAGATAGATAGATAGATAGATAGATAGATAGATAGGCACACAGATAGACAGATAGACAGACAGCTAGACAGACAGACAGACTTCAGTTTCCAGTAAGGCCAATTTTTCAACTTTAATGAACACTTAAATGCACTAAAAAAAGGAAAAATGGCATACCATAAATAAAGAATGGAAGTGAATGGGAAATTGTTTAACCAGGAAAGGCACACTATCCCAAAACTTATTTACTGGTGTGACTTGGAAGCACAAGGATATTAAGCAACTTGCTCAGTCACACAATACGCAAGTGGGGGCAGTGCTATTCAAACACAGATCTTCAGGTTTTTAATCTAAACGGCAGCGCTATACTGCACTAAAAAGAAATCAAATCTACAGTGAGGATTAGAGCTGACTTCTGTCTTCAAATAATGTGAAAGGAGTAATCACTACCCATGTCTGCCTGATTTTGAAATCACAGTAGATAATTTACTGACTTCAACATACCCAAGTGGCAGATCAACCCAGAAAATATTTCTGTACTGGTGTCATTCAAATTCTCTTTCTACATTAGGCTTTTGGCAATAAGCTAAATTTTACTTTAAGATCAAATCATTTTGGCTTCTTGAGGTTCTCTTCTCCTGTCACAAAACCCAAGAAATTGTCACTAAAAGAGGAAAAGGAGGGCACATGACAAAGTTAGCAATATGGTCAGAGCTGTAGTGTTTGCTAGTAACACATCTCTGTTTTTTTCAGTATTTCATGCTTTTTAAAATAAAGAAAAAAACAATGCTAATTAGACTAGGGGTGTGTAAGCCAAGGCATCTCTAGTAAGCTGAGTGGGTGCTTTGCCCAGGTGACAGAATCTGGCAAGGAATCAGATGTGGTCTAGGACTTGACCACAGTCTGAAGGTGGCACTCTACACAGAGACTATGGGTATCTTTGCATTTTCCTTTTCTCTGAAACATTCTTCTTTGACTGAAACCTAGAGCGATGAAAACATTTAAAAACCCTGATAAGAAAACATAGCTTTGTCTTTGGTGAGTCTAATCAGTAGCTAAAGAGTCAGTTTTTTGAAAACATTCATTTTTTTCAGCCTGATGCATTGTTTTTGGTTTGCAGTCTTCCATTTCAATATTTATTTCTGAAAATGACATGGTAAATGATGTAAATGTACTGTAGCATTGACATGCAATGTAGTGTACCAGCAATGTTTGCATTCTGTAAGTGGCATTAGTCAATGGCATTAGTCATGCATGAAAGTGTATTTTTCAACTTGCCATTTTCATGACAGCTGACTTGCAATGGCAAGACTCATATAACGAGGTTGTTCTAATTTTTACAAGCACTTAGAGCGAAAAACACAATATATACAATATATCTAGCTACAGTCCAGTGAAAAGTGTCATCTGTCTGATTCCTATCTTATTCCAGTTTTGTTTTGTTTTGTTTTTTTACGGGGGGGGGGTTAGGCTAAACACATGCTGTTTGGAACTATATTGATAACACGCATGATTAACTCACTGAAGCACTTTCACTAGTAGTTGATTTCCTGGATTACTTAATCAAGCTGTTATAGCAAATAAAACTGATGCCTTTTAGCATTGGTTATGCTGGAGAGTTGATCTCAATAACTTTATGTCCACAATTTCATGACTTCTTGTGTGGTTCATTGATTGATTACATTAATAACCATTTGGTATTCAGACTGTATTTTCCTGTTTCATTCTGAGATGGACTTGACTAAGAAGGTTTGGTCTGTCTTGAATGAAAGGGCAATTATCAGGGAAATGAGTCTGTCAAGCACCTTTAGTAAAGAATCCTATTCAGTCTGTGCATGTTGTTTTTTTGTTTGTTTGTCCTTATGATAATGATAATGAAAAGCCCATAGAAATCTTTGAAGCATGTTTCATGAAAATAATTATAACACTGTCAAATGCTTTAATGAAACATTTCACTGTGTTGTAGACCCACCTTAATATTTATCGTTAGACTTCAAATATATATCTATGCATTAGCATCCTGATTACCATATAGAGTAGTACATTATCCATATGAGATAAATGGTGATCTTCCATGCAGCTACTGCAATCCTTACATATGAGAGCACCATGAGGATCAAACCAATTTGCAGTCCTTTCCAGTTGGATAACTTTTATTTTTGTGTGAACAATCTGTTGTAGGGAACTTTATTTCTTATTTTAAGGATATTTTCAGCTACCATAAAGAAGTCAATGAATGCGCATTTGCACATATCATGATTAAACTTTTTTTGAATGGTGTTTAATGTTTATTGCATGTGTTGTTTATTGTATGGCTTCTTTATATTCAGGATGTTCTAAAAAAACAATACACACATCTAAGTTAAGTAATCCTGTCCCAGACATTGAAAAAAATGAATAGTTATGACAAACGCCAAAAAGATAAATAGAACTCATATCCCAGAATATTACTGTATCTGACATTGTATGCATGCAATGCTTTATGCTACTCTACAGGATAGTTTGGTACATAGGGTATACTGTATATGCCTTAAAGTTCTGATCCTATATAAAAACAAAGGCCTTTACAACTTAGTATATTAAAAATACAAGAATGTATTTAAAAAAACAAACAAAACTAAAGGCAAGAATGAAAATATTAGTAATTTATGATTAAAGTATCAATGACATGACACATGATCTGATCTATTATATTATAGCTATAAGGAATAACAATCCAAAATATATCTCCATATTTTCAAAATTGATGATACTTTATCATTTTTAGCTTTTAGAGATATCACCAAGAACATGCTGAGGATTATAAAATGTTTGATAATGTTCTGTAAGTTAAGTGGTAAAAACATTACGTGACGTGGTAACAAAATACTGTAGCATAAGAATGTATGGTTGCGAGGGATGCTGGGTCCATAACGTCTACCCCACCTCACCACACCTTGTAAGCAGGGACAAACAAGTATGTTGTTTGAACATATACCCTAACAGGGACAGTGTTGCAGATGTCAAGGTGGAGGCCACTCGGGGACCACTGATCACTGTATGGTGCGGTTCAGTATAAAGACAGCTGCAGAATTGAACCACACAAGTATGAGGGTTCCTGACTTCAGGAGGGCAGAACTTATAAAGTCAGATGAATGCCTCAGGGATGACCTGGCAGAGGAGGATGACCTGGGTGGGGTGGCAGAACAGTGGGCAAAGATTAAAGGGAGCATAGTAAAGGCAGCAAACCTCTGTGTCAAAAAACTGAGCAAATGCAAGAGGAAAAAGAGACTGACATGGTTCTCGAAAGCGGTGGCTGAAAAGGCAAAGGCTAAAAAGTTAGCATTCAGAAGGCATAAAGAGATGCAGAGGGAGGAAGATACAGAAGTGCATCAAGGGAAACAGAGGGAAGCAGGGAAAGTGGTAAGGAGCACAACGGTACAAACTGAAGAGAGAATAGACCAGGAGGTACCAAAAGGGGATGAGACAGTTTTGAGGTATGTAAGCAAAAACAGAAAGACCAGGGGTGGGATTGTAAGCTTAAAAAGGGAATTGAGGGACTGTGCAGATGAGGACCAGGAAAAGGCAGAATCAGTATTCACAGAGGAAGGAAATGGGTAAGAGACCACAAAAAAGTAAGAGAAGCTTTGGAAGGAGGGAGGTGGACACTAGTTCTTTTTTAGAGGAAAGAGTACTGAAGGGACTCAATAATCTGAAGGTAGACAAAGTAATGGGGTCAGACTGGGTGCAGACAAGGGTACTGAGGGAGCTCTGGGATATACTGGCTATCGCTCTAACAGCCCTGTTTTACAGCTCACTGGAAACAGGAGTGGTTCTAGAGGACTGAAGGAGGGTTGATGTAGCCCCACTATACAAAAGCACTAGCAGGGAAGAGGCTGGCAATTATAGGCCAGTCAGCCTGACATCAGTGGTAGACAAGTTAATGGAGTCACTGCTGAAGGAAAGGGTTATGGAATATCTTGAATCTAGTGGATTACAAGACCTGAGACAGCATGGGCTCGCAAGGGGATGGTCATGTCAAATTAATCTGATAGATTTCTTTGACTGGGTGACAAAGGAATTAGATCAGGTTGGAGCAGTGGATGTGGCCTACATAAATTTCAGTAAGGCTTTCAACACTGTTCCACATAGGAGACTAGTAAGCAAGCTGGATAGCTTAGGAGTAGGTCCAAAAGTGGTAAACTGTATACGAAATTGGTTAAAAGATAGGCAACAGAAGGTGGTGGTAAATAGAGTTCACTCTGAGGAAGGGAAGGTGACCAGTGGGGTGCCTCAGGGACCAGGGCTGGGACTGGTCCTTTTTAATATCTTTATAAGTGACACTGTAGAGGAACTTTAAGGGAAAGTCTGCCTCTTTGTGGATTATACCAAAACCTATAAAGGGATGGACATTCCAGGTGGATGGAAAAGATGAACAGAGATCTGAGGAAACTGGAGAAGTGGTAAAGGATACGTCAGCTGGGTTTCAATGCAAAAAAGTGCAAAATAATGCACTTAGGTCACAAAAGCCCAGGGGCAGAGTACAAAATGGGTGGAGTGGTATTGATGACTATCAAGCAGGAAAGAGACCTGGAGTAATTACATCTGATGACCTAAAGGTGGCCAGGCAGTGCAACAATGCAATTGGGAGGGCTAGTTGGATGCTGGGGTGTATAGGGAGAGGTATCACCACCAGAAAGAGGGAAGTGGTGTTGCCTCTGTATGGATCACTGGTAAGAACCCACCTAGACTACAATGTTCAGTTCTGGAGACCACGCCTCCAGAAGGACATAGACTGGAGACAGTCCATAGAAGGGCAACTAAAATGGTGCAGGGTCTACATCAAAAGCCCTATGAGGAGAGACTAAAGGACCTCACTATGTACACCCTGGAAGAGAGGAGTGTGACAGGGTTGAATGAGACCCTGTCCCATTTGTTATGCATAAAGAGTTAAAAGCAAGGATCTGTTCTGTTCTATGCCCTCCTTTTCTGTCTCTTATCTGTCTGTGCAACCACATTTTCTTATGAGACATAGGAACTGATCACTCTGACAGTGTCGCAATCCCCCCCCCCCACATCTCACGGCCTTCACTTGCTGTTTCTTGCTTTTGTATCTTTTCTTCCCCCTTGCATATCTGTGGTTATAACAAAAATATATGTGAGTCTTTGTGTGAAACTGGGATCCCTTTGTTTGCAAATGTATATAGCTATATTGTTGAAATGATTGCAAAAAGCTAGTTGGAACTCAGGGGGTTAACCTTAAGATGAAGTATGACCTCCATGAACTTTTGCAGAGTTGTTTACAGGAGATTAGGTTTAGGTCACCATCTTCTATTTTGTTGCACCTGCAAAGAAACTGACAATGTTCTGATACATTTTTTTGTGAGAAACAGGATGCCTCTTAATGAGTTCAGGGGTGCAGAAGTTAATGGCCAGGCAAAGACTTCTGATAAAAAGGCAGCAATCTTTGCTTACAGTGAAAGCAAGACTGAAACTTAGCATTAGAGTTACCCTCAGAGGAAGGCCTTTGTTTTATTTAAACTGCCTATGTTTAAAAAACAGTCAGTACATTTTTTTAATTTATTGTGATTGGAAATAATAAAATGCTACTTGCAAATTTTATAACTTCTTCTGGTTTTCCTATGTTTCCTGACCTATGCCTCGATGACAACGGGGGGGGGGTTATGGTAGAGACCTTTAAATACCTCACAGAGTAAATAAGGTACAGGAGGGAAGTATTTTTCAGAAAAATGGTGCTTGGAAATAAGGGGGCATGCTATAAAGCTGGAGAAGGGTAGGTTCAGGAGAGATGTTAGGAAGTACTTCTCCACAAAAAGAGTGGTAACTTCCTGGAACAGACTTCCTGCAGAGGTGGTGGGGTGAAAACAGTGTTGAAGTTCAAGAATGCATAGGATGGGCACAAGGGAAACATAATCGAAAGGAAGGAGGGGGGAGGGAAAAACAGCTGTAGATCAAGTGCTGTGGGTAGTAATAATGTAGGTATAATGTAGGTAGGGAAAAATGGGTAGATTGGGTGGATCAAGCAGACTTTATTTGCCATCAAAGACTATGTTTCTATGTTTGTATGTAACCTCTAACCTCTGAAGAAGGAGAACAGGGGTTCATCATCAGTGACTCTCTGAAACAATCAGGCCAGTGTAACAAGGCCTACAGGAAGGCAAACATATGGCTGGTGTGTATAGGAAGGGATACTGACAGCAGAAGGAAGGAGGTATTGCTACCTCTCCATAGATCATTGGTGAGGCCCCACCAGGAGCACAGTGCCCAGTTCTGGAGTACTCCCTTGAGGAAAGACAAGTACAGGCTGGAGACAGTGCAACATAGGGTGAAGAAAATGACTCGGGGCCAGTGGGGCAGATCTTACAAGGACTGGTTCAAGGCCATGAACATGCACTTTCTTAGGGCCAGGTGAGAGAGGGAGATATGACAGAGACCTTCAAGTTCTTGAAAGGAATGAACACGGTAAGTTATGAGGAACTGTTTAGCATGAGTAGCAGATCATGAACCTGGGATCACAAGTGGAAACTGATGAGGGGGAGGTTCGAGAGGGAAGTGACAAGTTTTATTTTACAGAAAGGGTGATGGAGCCATGAAACAATCTACCAGCTGATGTGGGTCTGCCAAAACAGTGTTTTCAAATACAACTGTGAGACAGTTAAGGGCTTAGTGGCTGCTCATGTTGGTAGTGTTAGAGAGGGGAGCATGGTGGCAGATAGTGTGGGTTAGATCCCCGTACGGCCAATAGATCCCAGGTTTCTTTGGGCTTTATGGACAGACTGGATGGACTGATGTTCTTTTTCTGCTGTCATTGTCTATGTTTCTATGCACTCACTTATAGGGATACCCCACCCATCCTACTACTCAGGGTACCCTACGATTAACTTATAAGAAGAAATTTGTTGAGGCTTACTTTGAAGGCCTGCACTGTCTTCATGCCACTGTCCCCACTGGTAGGTGGTTGCCTAGGTTAATCACTCTGTGGGTTATTTTAGTTTATGTGGGTTATGTTAGTGATTCTGTTATGATCACAAAACTCATTTTTATTTTAATACATTTTTCTGTAAACCACTGATTATTTATTTGTAATAACTGGTTTGCGTTTTCTTTCATTGAGACAGCAAGTTATAATTCGCCGTTATAACTCGTGGGTTATAATGATGAACACGCGCCAGCTGCTCCTTCTACCATCTCGCACTGTACCTCAGTGCACAATGAACAGTCAAGTAGGCAAAGTAAAATACCTGACACAGCTCCTTTGTGGCTGTCAAAATATTGAGAAATAACCACCAGGAAAAAAAACATCTAAAGTTAATCATCTTCTAATCTGCACAATACACAGTCCCTAGCTCCCTCACTTACATACTCTCTCCTGCTCTCTTCTCTCCATAAAAATGACAAAGACATGTGACATCACCACATAATTATCATATCTCCAAGGGAACTACAGCTGATGGAAACAAAACCTAGACCAGAAACAGTAAAGCACACTACAGAAAAAGGCTTAATTCAGTTTTTTACGACATAAGTGCAAGTTTATCTTAAGCTTTATGCCAGTTCAGCAAGTTTTTTCAAACAGCTGCTTCCTACTTGACGTTTGTTGCCATGTCCCATTCTCACACAAAGCAGCTATGTTGTACAATAAAGCATCACATATTTTTAAAGGAAATCTTTATCCAAATGTGTTTATCTGTGTGATTATTCCACAGATGGTTTTAACTATTTACATTTCACAAATGTTCAAAACAAGTTCACTTTGCCTTAAAACTTCTTGACCAAAACACCGCGTAACAGAACTTTTTTTTGTCAATGTGGAGAAAAAGCACAAACCAGCAATTACATAAAACAATGAATGTGGGGTAGTGCAAAAAACAGAATTTAATGCCCATCCTCAGCATGGGATGCTTTAATAAACCCCTCAGGCTTCACCCTCATGATTTATGTAGCATCCCACACCTCGGGTGGGCATTACATTCTCAATATGCACTCCCTCCCTCCATGCATTATTCTATATATAATCACACAACTTATTTTTATTTTCATAATTTTTTTCAAACTAAAGCCCATTTTATAAGTAATATAATACACTGCAGGATGTGGTAATAATAGAATAATGCACTGCACTGCTATGCCTCATGCCTAAAACCCATGCAAGGCATGTTTTATTCCCTTAGGACTGCACAACTTGTCATGCATTAATCTTTATAGACTTCAAACTCAGTCTGAATTTTTTATTTAGATGGAATATAGTTCCTTCAAGATGTTACTGTATGGGATTAACTCATTTAATAAATATAACTTTTGTAAGATTAGTTTGATTGCTCATCTGTTAAATTAACCCATCATTGATATTTTATTTTAATAATGTATTCAAACTTTTAATACAATTCATTTATATGTGAGGCATGAGATAGAAGCAGTCTATGTCCACTTAAGATTCTATAGATTCTTGTTATTGAAAAACTAAATTTTATGTGGTAGAAACAAGTATTTTTAACACAGTTATCTTTGACTTCTAATGATTTTCCCTCCTGTTCTTCTTCAGGAAACTTTCTTAAATTGTTTCTAGTAAATCAAGAAATAACAACAGTATAATAAGGTACAGTATAAAACTTTTAATTTTGTACAGTAAATTGTAAAACACCCTTTTAACAACACACACACACACACACACACATATCTATTCAGAAATTCTAGAGACATCAACAACATTCAAGTGTTGTAAATTACTTTTTGTTTATTTAACAGTTTATTACTGAGGATAGCCCAGCTTCACTACATCTTATTTCCATAGGGGTCCTGCTTCTACCATTTCTGATGTGTGGCAGTTTTATGGCCAATGCCGCCACTGCTTTTTTGGGCTCGTCTGTTTGGCACCAATGAATGAGCATGCTGTCAATGACAGCTGTTTTGAAGCATGCCACCAACTTGAAAGAAATTTGCTGCCACAAACAGGGAGCGCCCCATCATTGCAGCATCAGCTTCTTCTTCCATCATTAACAATCTGCATGTAGCTAGATCTGGAGATGTGGCAGTATGGTTTGGAAGTCAGCCAGGCAATTAGTGATGAAACTGTGGGGGAAACTTTGCAAATTCTGCCAGCAGAATGCACATGCAAATGGGGGAGAACGTTTGTGAATTTAGTAAAAAATACATTTTGTTTCAACTGCAGCGTCCTGTAATATGGCTGCAATAATGCTGTCAGCTTGTTCACATTGTGCGTAGTTCATAATAAGATTGTGGCAAGGTTTTTGTATGCAGGGTTTTGTACAGTGGTTGGTGCAGTAGTTGAAACTTCCAGTGTTTATTAATTAATGTCTTAAAAGCTGAAATGTGCCACAGCAATCAGGGAGCACCCTGGCATTGCAGCGTCAGCTTCTCCTTCAGTTGTTAGCAGTCTGCATGCAGCAAGATCTGGAGATGTGGGAAAAGGATTGGCAAGTCAGCCAGGGACTTACTGATGAAACAATGAGGAAATGCTTGTAAAAGTCTGCCGGTAGAATGCATATGTGAATGTGGCAGACTGTGTGGAATTTAGGAAAGAACACATTTTTTTTTCAACTCCAAAGTCATGTAGTAGGGCAGCAATAATGTTGTCAGCTTGTTCACATTATGTTTGGTTCATAATAAGGTTGTGGCAAGGTTTTTATATGCAGCATTTTGTGCAGGGGTTGGTGCAGCAGTTAAAACTTTTAATCTTTATTAAGTAATGGGATGCCACTGTTCCTTCAGTTCCCGAAGCTTCCCCCCCCCAGATTGTGTGGCATCCTGGGAGCCCATCCCAGTGTGCCTCCATTTAACAGAAAGGTGACTGCATCAGCATGTTCCTGCCCCTGCCCCACCCCCATCGTGTGGCACACTGGGAGCCCACCCAAGTGTGGCCAACATCACACCCCCTGAAAGTCATGGGGCACACTGGGATCCCACCCCAGTGTGCCCAACATTTGTTTTCTTTAACCTGTAAAGAAAGAAAACTGTCCACAGTGTTCGTTTTTTTTTTCTGTACCTGAAACAAAGAAAATGGTCCCTTGCTGTCAGCAGTACCCCCTCCCCCAACCCACACCCACTCTTTGCGGACAACACCTCCCCACAACCCCCTCACCCCATACTTACCTCTGGAGGTATGATGCTGCGATCTTCAGTGGAGCAGGAACACATCTGCAGTCTTCAAAGCTGACCGTGAACTGAAGAAATGCTGGTAAGCCGTATAATGGCATAAATGGGGGTTCAACTTAGGTGGATATCTCAGCCATTTTTTTGAATTTTGCTTCCAAGTTTTCAACATGGAGTTCTTGGGATCCCACCTCATGAACACATGCACTGTCATCTCATTATTCTATCCCGAAATGTCATTTAGTGTTCACTGCATGGAATTACCTTTTGGGACCAATTAATGAAACAACAGTGCCACTGTTCATGAGGCAGGGTCCTAAAAAGTCTATCTTGCAAATTTAGTGGAAAAATTCCAAAAAATGACTGTGTTACGAGTATGTGTTGTGCAGTTTCCACACACGCTTGTAACTTCAACAATTTTTAATATTTTCACTCCAGATTTTCAGCATTGCCATTTTTTAACACCTCCTTATGAACAGTACAGCTGTCATTTTTCACATCCTGCCCAAAAAGTGTTTTCGTGCATGTGGCGCACATTGGCATGGTCACTGTGCCAAATGAATGTTCAGGACACATTAACAAAATCAAAGTGACACTGTTCATGAGTGGAGGTCCCAAAATGCCTATGTTGAAAATTTGGTTACAAAAAATTGCCAAAATAAGTGCGTTACATGTGTGCGTTGCGCGGTTTCTACACATGCTCATGACTTCACCAATTTTTCAGATTTTCATTTCAGATTTTCAACATTGCCATTTTGTTACACCTCCTCATGAACAGTACAGTTGTCATTTTTCACATCCTGCCTAAAACATGTTTTCACACCTGTGGCACCAAATGGCACACTCGGTATGAGAAATCACCTTTTGACATTGAGTAATGGAATGATACTGCCACTGTCCATGAGGTGGGCTCCCAAAAAGCCCATGCTTAAAATTTGGAGCAAAAATACCAACAAACTCCTAGGGCATTAGGGTTTCCAACCTTAATGCCTACCCTGTACAGATTGACAAGCATTGGGGATGTGACTTGGGGCGTCAGTTGTAATGCTCAACACATCCTACCCCCACTCTGCAGCCACAGACAGGCATTGAGGTGTGCCTTGGGGACTTGGCCATAACATTCACCCTATTCTTTTATACTGACACTCTCTTGACCTGGTCTTTCTCCTGGGGATTGAGGCATCTGACATGGGGTGGAACCCATCGGATGGTCCAACCATTACACTGTGTGATTCAATTTTTGCACTCCCCCCATAGGCCACCCCCTGTGGAGATGGTCAAGTATCGCCCTTTACAGGATGTGACTCCTGATGGTCTAGCAGTGGTACTTGATCTATCAGAATTTCCTTGGGCAAGCATGGATCCGGAGGTTTCAGTTGTGGCCTATAATAAGGCCATTGCCTCAGCTCTGGATTCTATTGCTCCAGTCCATGTACATCCTCTCTCCCTTTGCCTGCGGTCTCCGTGGTTTGATGGGGCTTTGAGGGAGTTGAGGTGACTAGGACATAGGTTAGAGCGATGCTGGCAGAAATCTGGCTTAGATGCTGACCATCTTAGACTGCTGGAGCATTATCATCTCTATCAGTCAACAATCTCCCGTAAGAAAGCAGAGTTCCTGTCCGGGGAGATTGCTGCCACTCAGAACCGACCAGCTCAGCTTTTTCGAACTGTGGACAGGCTGTACAACCCAGCCTGTCTGCAAGTTTGAAGAGCATTTTCACAATTGCAATGTGATGAGCTTGTTCGGTTCTTGGCTGATAAGGTGGCAGACATCAGGTTGGAGATCCATTCTGCACACTCTATGGAAGTTGCGGATGATCGATGCCTGACCACTGTCCCTCCTTTTTCCTGGAGCGCCTTCAACCAGCTGGAAATCGTGGATGTTATGCAGATTGTCCAGAAAATGCGCCCTACATGCTGTAGTATAGATCCAAGCCCGACAGCCCTAATTATGGGCTGTTGGGATGTGATCAGCCTGGTTCTGGCACAGATAGTCTGGCACTCCCTTGACTTGGGTGAGTACCCCTGCTCCTTGAAGGAGGCAGTGGTGACACTCTTGTTGAAGAAAGCTTCATTGGACCCAGACTCTTTTGAAAACTACAGGCCAATCTCTAACCTTCGTTTTGTGGGGAAGGTTATTGAGAAAGTAGTGGCTTTATAGCTGGAGAACCATTTGACCATCCATAGCATCTACGAACCTCTCCAGTCTGGTTTCCGAAAGAGGCATAGTACCGAGACTGCATTGGTTCGGGTGCTCAATGATCTCCTGATGGCGAGAGATCAGAAAAAATGGTCCATTTTGGTACTTCTTGATCTGTCATCAGCTTTTGACACCGTGTACCATGGGGTACTGTTCGAGCACCTGAGATTCATTTGTGGGATTTCTGTGGTGGTCCACAGATGGTTTGCATCTTTCCTCACTGGTAGAACTCTGAGGGTGGTGTCAGGGTTTTTTTCCTCTGAACCAATCCCTCTGTCATGTGGGTTCCCCCAGGGCTCAGTGCTGTCCCTCATGTTGTTTGCTGTGTATATGCTGCCCCTCGGAGACTTTGTAAGACAGCATGGGCTGAGGTTTCACTGCTATGCTGATGATGCCCAGCTCTACCTGTCTTTTGCACTCGACCAGGATGGAGCACTCTCGGTATTTAATAACTGCCTCATTGAAATCCAAGACTGGATGAAGTCCAGCGGGCTGAAGTTGAACCCTGGGAAGACTGAGGTGATGGTTGTGGATCCGGGTCACTGGATAGGGGGGTTGGGGGCAGGTTATCCTTTGGGTATATTCCTGGGGGATTTCAAGCTCCTTACTTCTGAATGGGTGCAAGACCTTGGGATGATACTGGATGAAGGGCTGACACTTCGATCTTAGGTGTCGGCTGTCAGTAAGTTATCCTTTTATCATCTAAGGAACATCGCTAGGATCAAGCACCTGGTTCCGTCCAGTGACCTTCCTACTCTGATCCACGCCTTTGTGACCTAGCATCTGGATTATTGCAACTCCCTTTACTTTGGGCTACCGGGGGTTGATATCCACCACCTGCAGCTGGTGCAGAATTCCGCAGCTCGGTTGTTGATGGGGACTCCTCTGTCCTCTCATATCACACTGGTGCTGCGGGAACTGCACTGGCTGCCTGTTCAGTGGCAGATCACCTTCAAAGTCAGTTTACTGATGTACAAAGCCCTACACGGACTGAGTCCTGACTACTTGAAAGAGCTTTTGGTTCCTTATCACCCTGTGCACTCGCTCCGCTCAGCCAATGAGGGGTTGCTGGAGATTCAGATGCTTTCTTTAAAATCTTCTGGGGCCTGGGCATTTATGTTTGTGGCCCCAACCCTCTGGAATTCTCTACCCCGTCAGATAAGGGAGTGCATTTCCGTGGGAGGATTTAAACAGGCATTTAAGATGTTTTATGGAGCAAGGCATACGGTGATGTGGCAAATAGTTTTTAAGTATATTGTATTGTACATTTATTATTATGGTGTACTACTGTTTTAAACTGTTTTAACCTGTACTGCACCTTGAAATTTGAAAGGCACATTATAAATAAAGAATATTATTATTATTATTACTGCACCCATCTCAGCTTATTTCCTTTGAAATGGGGTAAGCATAAGGGCCAAGGACCTCAAGGCACACTGCGACGCTTGTCGGTGTTTGCAGGGTGGGGCGAGGTGGAATGGCGTGAGTGTTATGGCCGACAACCCAAAGGCACACCCCAACACCTGTCAGTCTCTGCATGGTGGGGGTTGGGGTTGGTGTTACTTCAGTACTTCACTGCCATTCCTATTATGCCTCTCTCTAACTCCTGCACTACCAATGCCAATACCAGCAAGCAAACATTCAGCATTGACAAATGCTTGTTTGTTCTCTGTATCCCTGGCAGACTGTGCAGAATTTTTAAATTCCAGTTCTGCTGGAATTAGAAACCCAGAAACATAGACTTTGATGTCAGATAAGAACCACTTGACCCACCCAGTCTACTCATTTCCTTACCTATTGGATAAGCTACAAATCCTAGATAAGCAACAGCCTGTTTCCTTCTACCCCTCACCAGAATTGCCCTATGTCTGTCCCATGCATTCTTGAATTCTCCCACTGATTTTGAGCCCACAATCTCCTCAGAAAGGCAGTTCCATGCATCCACCACCATCTTCATGAATAAATACTTCCTCACGTTACCCCTGAGCTGTCCTCCCTCAATCTTCAAATTGTGCCCCCTTGTTCTTGCACATCTCTTTTTCTGAAAGATGCTATCTTCTTTGACTTTGTTAAGTCCCTTGAGATACTTGAAAATTTCTATCATGTCCCCCCTCTCCCTCCGTTCCTCGAGGTTATACATATTAAGCTCCTTTAGTTTCTCTTCGTATGGCTTCTGGTGCAAACCCTGTACCATTTCAGTTGCCGTCTTCTGGACTGCCTCCATGCTGTCTATGTCCTTGCAGAGATGGGGTCTCCAGAATTGCACGCAGTACTCCAGATGGGTCTCACCAACTGTCTGTATAGAGGGATAATAACTTCCTGTTTTCTACTGGTGATGCCTCTCCCTATGCATCCCAGTAGCCCCCAGCCCTCCTTACTGCCTTCTCACATTGCTTGCCTACCTTTAGGTCATCTGATATGACTACCCCCAGGTCCCTTTCCATTTAAGTTGTTGTTAGTACCCCCCCCGCCATTGTATAATCTTCCACCAGGTTTTTGTTTCTCAGGTGCATTACTTTGCACTTTGCACTGAATCTAAGTTGCCATACTTTTGACCATTCCTCCAACCTTGCCAAGTCCCTTCTTATCCTTTCCACCCCCCTTGTGTATCAACCCTGTTGCAGATTTTTGTGTTGTCTGCAAAGAGGCATACTTTTCCTTCCAGTCCCTCTGCAATATCACTTATAAAGACATTAAAAGAGGACCGGTCCCAGTACTGAACCCTGTGGTACCCTGCAATTAACCTCACTTTCTTCGGAGTGGACTCCATTTACTATTATCCTCTGAGTCCTGTTTTCCAGTCAATTTTTTAACCAGGCTACCACCCTGGGACCCATTCCCAGGCTGGCTAACTTATTTTTTAATGTTTTGTGTGGGACTGTGTCAAATGCCTTGCTAAAGTCTAGGTAGGCCATATCCATAACCCCTCCCTGGTCTACTGCTTTGGTCACCCAGTCAAAGAAATCTATCAGATTCTTCTGACATGACCATCCCGCCGAGAATCCATGCTGCCTTGGGCCCTGTGCCCTGCTAGCCTCCAGGTACTCAACAATTCCTTCTTTCAGAAGTGATTCCATCATTTTCCCTACCACTGAGGTCAAACTGACAGGTCTGTACTTTATTACCTCTGCCTTGCTCCCGCTTTTATGAAGGGGAATTACATCTGCCCTCCTACAGTCCTCAGGTACCACACCATCCTCCCATGATTTGTTAAGAAGGGTAGTCAGTGGTGTCATTAGTTCTCCCCCTTAGTACTTTCAGAATTCTGGGGTGAATCCCATCAGGTCCCATTGCTTTGTACACCTTCAGATTTTAGGAGTTCTTTCGGGTCCCTTTATTTATTTATTTATTTATTTAAAATTGGTGACTGGGAAAGGCACACTGAGCCTAGGCTCGTTTTCAGGTGTGACCCGGGTACAAGGAGTACACTGAAGTATGCTGAAGAATACCACAGTTTTAAATTTTTTGTTACAGACAGTATGTACAACATCTAGAAATAAAGTGCAAACGTAAATCTATGCAACATGTAGAAATAAAGTAACATAAATCTATACTACATGTAGAAATAAGGTACAAACATAAGTATACAGCATGGTATAAGCCAGTACAGGAGTTGTGCTGCAGAGAATGTGGAATTCAAAATGGGGGCTAGCGTGAGCAAAAATTGCCATATGGGGCCTCTGAGCATAGGATTAGGTCAGAGAAGGGGTGGGTCCCATGGAGCATTGTTGGCAGCGAGAGGAGGGGAGGAATCTGAGGAGTTGTTTAATGGCTGAAAGTGAGGAGGTCTGGCGAAGGTTGGGTGGAAGGTTGTTCCAAAGGAGAGGGAGATGGTATGAAAAGGCAGCTTGACCGGTAGATGAGTGGGGGCGTGGGAGGTGGAAAGTGTGTGTGTCCCTGTGGCAGAGGGAGTAGCCTAGGGGAATTGCTGGTGACAGGAGGGAAGTTAGGTAGGGGGAGTAAGGAGCCTAGTCAGTATTTAGCTATGAGGGAGGCACTGTGGATGGTTCTCCTGTGTAAGAGCGGGGCCAGGGAGAGAATTGTGTAGAGGAGGCAGTGATGAGTAAGTGGGTGGAGGCAGTGGCAAAATGACAGAATGAGTTGAGTAGGATGTCAAGCTTGGAGATGGAAGAGGTTGGGGCCGATCCATAGATGATGTCCTCATAGTCCAGCACTGGCAAGATTGTTTTACATACAAGTTCGCTATGCGTAGTTACGGGTGAATGGACTGGTATCGACCCCCCTATCCAGAGTGCTTCTATTGATAGGTTCAGGTACCTCCCCTCCTCTTCTTTTGTGAACACTGAGCAGAAGTATTCATTCAGTATCCCTGCTTTTTTACTCTCAACCTCTGCCCACCCCAACCCCTCCCTTTATTAAGGCTCACTATCCCTCCCTTGGTCTTTCTTTGCTCCCTAATGTACCTATAAAATGTTTTATCCTCCTCCATAACTGAGTTGGCTATATTTTCCTCGGTTTGGACCTTTGTTATTCTGACTGCCTTCCCCGCTTCCTTTTGCTTTAACTGGTACAGTTTTCTGTCCTGCTCCCTGCTCCTTCTGTGTTTCATTATACTTCCTGAATGTTATCTTTCCTCCACGTTTCAGAAAAGCCCCCTAATTCTGTGCAATTCCACTGGAAGTATAATTCTGAAATTCTGAAAGTCAAATGTATTTTTTTTTAATGTGGATTAGTAATCCATGGTTTACAGAGACCTTGAAACAGAATTCCGCTGTTTATGTAAACTGTACACTACTTTTCTGCAAAGTGCAGAATGACATTTCATGAATTATGTAATCTCTGATATATTATTCCACAGTTTGCATAGAAATCTTTTCCTGAATTCCACAAAAATAAAAACTAATTTCTGACAAGTATTTCAGAAGTTACGTTTTTATTCCGCATGAATTCTGCTGGTGGAATTTTGCATTCTGAGCAGTTCTAATCCCTGGTCTTTAAAACCAGCTATGCACAGTATGTAGCCCCACTATTGTGTCATTATACAGCAGGTGTTCCAAACAGTGGCACTGATTAGCTGAAGTGGCTTCTGATGCAGATACCAGTATCTGCACCGTCTATTACATTGATAAAACAGAGCAGCTCTTCAATATGCTCCTTTTTTAGTGAAATGGAAACTAATTTATACAAGTAGCAGTATCAACATCAGGAGCTGCTGACTGATTGCAACTGATGCCTTCCGTGGTGGGACTACCTACAATGGCACAATAGAGAGGCTACTTCCAGAGCTGGAAATAAAGATCCGGCAGACAGAAAATGAAAACAAGAGAGATCTGTACAGAAACAGAGCATGACATAAGGAGATTTGAACTGAGCCCACTGCAGAGCTTCAGTTCCCTTTTAATGCAGGAACCAGCCCATCTAAGAAACACATGTTTGCACTCAAAAGAACCTTGATATAATTAGGAGTGCATCTCAGGCTGGCCTGTTTTATTTTTATTTTAAGAAGTAATCAGAATTACAACCCTTTGGGTCAGGGACTCGTTTACAAAGGCACCTCATCAGTAAGACAAATACAGTAATAGTAGGCGACAGAAAACAAAGTGAATGAGCTCAAACAAAAGCAAACGGTCAAAATTAAGGGCTGGTTACGAAGGCCCCACGTCAAGATAAATTAGAAATAATAAATAGACATAAACAATAATGTCAGCTATAATGAGTCAAATTAAGGACATAGTCACAAATTGTTGGCACAGTGGTAAGGATACCAGTCACAACATCACTGACGCAAGTTCAGGAGCACTCATGGGTTGCTAGGGGCCTGACAGAGAGAGGTGGATCTAGAATCCCAGAGGACATGCTTCTCCACTGGGAGGGAGGGCAGCAAGCTCCAATACAATACTGCTACCTGTTGACCACAGATGGTAGTGAATTCAGAGCAGCCTAAAAGGAGGGAAGGACACCAGCTGGTAATGCGATATGCATGCTTATGTATGTGCGCTTGTGCACCCTAGAATGTTGGCATCCCAAGGGTCAGGGAAGAACAGTAAATCCCTGTTCAGATGGAGGATGAGGGTCTGGCCTCCTCCGGGCCATACACTAGTGATATGGCCCTCCTCAGAACTGGATCCTGGAAACAGCGGTGGAAATTGGGAGTGCCCTGCCACCACCACCATGGGGTGACATCATGGGAGTTGAGGTAAGACCATAAGAAGCTGGGCAACTGGGCTGAGGATGCCAGGTCAGAAGGTGGCCAGTGTAATGGGGCATAACTACAGTAACTAAAAAAAAATGAGTGTATCCTGTCACATCTTAGCATGAGATTAACTTGCTTCATGCTACATAAAGAATTCTGTACTCCAGTTGCTCAATTGTAAACCTTCAGTGCCCTGAAATGGGGGCGATCTTCAATTATCATGGTCTACCCCGACCCAACAGTACTGAGGCCGTTTAAATGATTCCTCTTCATTAAACCTAACTTGCCATCTTCTGATGTGGCACAGGAATAGCAACATTTTTCCTACCCTGATTTCTGTGTGAGTGTGTGTAGCCCACCTGAAGAAGAGGTCTTATTCATGCAATTTTCCCCTGAAAGTATACTTTTCTCCATGGCAAGGCAAACTGCAGCTTTTTCTGTAGGATTTAAGGGCTTTTTACTAGCAAACTGAAATATTTTTCTGTATAGATTTCTCTTTCCTCCAAACATCAGCAGTCCCTTCCAAGTTTCACTACTGTCAACATCCTGAGTACTGACAAGTGTCCCCAAAGGCTATCCTCCAAGGCAGGAAAATTAGGGGCGTCTACTCTTTAGAGCAGAATCCAGAATGATGATGTCACACGTACATGCATGAACTTGTGTACCGATTAGGTTGGTGTCCCCTCCCTGTCTTGTGGGGCCACACTTTCATTGCTTCTTTGGGTAAGCAAAGGGCAGTGACAAAGTGGGTGGCCAGCTACCCTCCCCAAGGAGACTGGGTGCATCCAAACAGACACCAAGACACCACTCCAGTCACCTCACAGGCAGTTGCAAGGGTTCAGTGCAAATCAAGGTCACTGCCATGACAAGCCGCCCCAAATCACGGCACTATTAGGGCAACCCTAGTTAACAGAACTTTGGTTAAACAAAATCATTGAATTAGGAAAGTTTATAGCAAATTAATACTGAAAACTGGAGGTTCATGCAATGGAAAGCTTTTCTGTGGTTTATACTGTAAAATATGTCTTTTTTTTCTTGTTTTCTTTTTGTTGTGACAATACAGTTTAGCTCACTGAAAACCCAGTGTTTGTTAAATTAGAATATATATGCCTATCATTACTTTAAAATGCTTTTTCAGGCAAGGAAGAGTAATGGGAAAGGGGAAATTGTTTGACCAGAAAAGGCACACTAAGCTGAAGCTTGTTTCAAAGTGTGACCTGGGAGCACAGGGAAGTTAAGTGACTTGTTCTGGGTCACACAGTATGCAAGTGGGAGCTGTAGGATTCAAACCCAGGTCTCCAGATTTGCAGCTCAGTGCCCTAAACCACGGATCTATACTGCCTCCACAGAGGAGGGTTACTAGAATAAGTTATCAGAGTAGCAGTTACTAGAGGGAAAAGGAAAATATTTGCAACACATTTAAGGGCAGAAGATGAATTATTTGCAGTTAGTGTTAGTTCTCCCCTGGGCCCCCCAAGCAGCCCACCAGACACCAATCACTCCAGCCCAATCACCCCACTTTTCCTGCAGAGCTGACCTTCATGCAAAGTAGTATGGCCTGCTTGTTCATCGGGTGCACGTCAGCCACGTGGCTGGATGTGAGTGGCCGCTCAGGAGATTTAGATTTTCCATTTTCTGCCTCCCCATGGAGTGAGGGTGCAGTGCCACCTAGATACTCTCACACATACTGTACCTCTGTATGAGGGACATTGGCAGTCACCTCTCCCCCTGTCTGGTGCAGTTCCGGCTGCCTAGCTCCCAGCCAATGCTAGGGGCCAGGGAAACATCAGGCATTGTGATCCTATCTCCCTGAGAGATGACAGCATCCCTCTGGATGCTCAATCCTCTCCTGCCCCAGCCAACCCCTGACGACTTGAGTCTGCATCCGCACCCAGGTCACCAGTGTGGCGCAAGGTGTGGCGCCCAGCTCCTCAACCATCAGCACCAGCGGAATGACTAAGGGCATGAGATGAATGAAAATTAAGTTGCAGACTACACCGTGTCTAATTAAAGTATGTGTAGTTTTGTGAACATTCTGAAAAACATATAAAGCATTTTTTTATAAAACAATTTTTAAAACCTTTATGCAATTTTGTGTATTGATACAAACAAATAGTTTTGATACAGTCTGTTGATTCAAAACATATATAGTGTCAGTGTTTGATATGATGTGTTTGCCATTTTTTGGCTGAGTCACAACTAAAAAACATATATCAATAATATCAAAAACATGCTCAAAAGCGAAATTAAAAAAGTTAAATATTTGCAACACAATTAAGGGCGTAAGATGACAGAAAAATAGACATAGACAATGACAATGATGGCAGAAAAAGACCAAAGGTCCATCCAGTCATTCTAATTTCCCTATTTAGCTCTGGGAACTATGATTTCTCGAGGGTCTTATCCGTCCCCATTCTTCCCCCCATTCCCCTCCAGCTTCTGCTGCCCCAAGCAACCACTGTATCCTTCATTCTATCTCAACCATGCCTAAAACCCACCAATAATGTTAGCACCCACAACATCAGCAGGCAGACTGTTTCACAGCTCCACCACCTGTTCTGTAAAATAGGACTTAATCATGTCTCTTCTAAGCCTCACTCCTGTCAATTTCTACTCATGTACAGGTAACTGTGAACTAGTATTTAAACTAAATATTTCCCCACAGTTCACCTTATTAATTTCTTTTAGGAACTTGAAGGTCTCTATCATAACTCCCCTGTCCCTTCCGGTTTCCAGTGGGTACATGTACACTGCCTTAATGAGCTTCTAAAAGGACCTGCCATGTTGGTCCTGAATCATTTTTATGTTTGCTTACGCATGAGCAAGAAACATTATGTGACAGCTTAGGAGAGAAGTGGGTTGGGGAGGCGCGGCAGTGTGGCATCCAACAACAGCACTGCATTTGGGAGCCTGGCCTTGGTGCACCAATGGAGGCACAGTGTGCTGATGACACTGGCTTCCAGAAGGTGCACCAAGTTCTAACGTTTTTGGCGCAGCAATCACGAGCCACCTAGTCATTGCAGCCTCAGCGATTGCTGCAATGAGACAGCGACCCGTCATTGCTGGGCAGAACATTGCTGGTGTGATATTGTTTGTGAACATGGCAACGCGTTGCCAGCGTGTTCACAAACAGTATCAAACAGTCATAGTGCCAGCCGGCCTGCCAGCTCAGCGGTTGGATTTCTGCTTGCGACGCCAGTGACCCAGGTTCGGGAACAAACCGGGAGCTGGAGGGCTGGCTGGGGGGAGAGGGCTTGAGCGTCCCAGGAACTGCTCGTCCTCTCCTGGGACAAGAGGGAACCAGAGCTCGGCTCTTGTCTGGCCTCAGGTGGAGACCCGAGGTACAACAAGCCCGATGCCTAACAGGGGGGCGATGTGCCAGACATTGGCGCTTAAAGCGCCTTGACATCAGGGGACTCAGTACATCGCAAGAACACCAGGAAAAACACCTCGCTTCCTCACAATAGACGGAGCACCAGACCCCGACCCTCAATGCTCCTACCTGCCCAGAGACAGCATCCTGATAAAAGATAGACACATCAGGGTGTATGGGCCCCCGCCCCGTACCCTGCCTGGGGGGTACAACCATGGCTCCATGGGGGATGGACTGCACTAGTCACCAGGTAGGTGAGCGAGGGCTGAAAAGGCTGTAGGTGACTCCTGAAGAAATGGGGGCTGTGAGGAAGAGGGGAGCACAAAAAAAAAGAGCCATAGTGCTGAGGGGATGCCCAATCCCCCTTGGCAGCATGTGCCCCTCCCCACAGATGTGTGTTTTTGCTGAAGGGGGCCCCAGTCTCCGTCAGCATCCATCCCCGGTGTTCAGTTGCAGGCTGGGGAGCCCACTCCCCATCGGCAGTAGTGTCCCCTCCTCGTTGATGTGCTGACGGGGAGACCACCGCTGGGCATCAGCCTCCAAAGAGTAACGTGAGAGACCGAGGGTGCCCATTCCCTCGGCTCTTGTGCCCCCCACTTTTGTACCAACAGGAGTGCCCAATCCCCGTCAGCTACACCCCCAAAAATCAATGTTCAGGTGGCACGCTGGGAGCCCACCTCAGTGTGCCCAATGCCCCTGCAAAAGAAAAACCGTCCCGCGATGATTTTTTTTTTACAACCTGTAAAACAAAAACGGTCCCTCGTAGTCTCCCTGGCCCCTTCCCCCACAACCCACACGCACCCACTGTGTACCCTGCCTCCCCACACCCTCTCACCCCATACTTACCTCTGGAGTCAGGCACGATGATCTTCGGTGGACCGGGAACATGTCTGCACTCTTCAAAGCTGACCGCGAACTGAAGAAATCCCGGTAAGCTGTATAATGGGATAGATAGGGTTTTTTCAACTTTTTAGCATATCGCAGATGTTTTATGGAATTTTGGCACCAAATTTTCAACATGGGGTTTTTGGGACCCCTCCTCATGAATTCTGTCACTGTCATGGTGTTAATCGGGCCCGAAGGGTGATTTCGCAGTTACTGCACGGAATCACCTTTCGGGACTGATTAACGAAACGACAGTGCCAGTGTTCATGAGGTGGGCGCTCAAAAAGCCTATTTTGCAAATTTGGAACAAAATTCATAAAAATGACTGTTTTACGAGTGTGCTTTGTGCAGTTCCAATGCATGCTCGTAAGTTTGCCAGTTTGTAACATTTGCACTCCAGATTTTTAACATTGCCATTTTAGCACACCTACTTATGAGCTGTATAGCTTTCATTTTTCACATCTGGCCCAAAGTGTGTTTCCACGCATGTAGTGCAGAATGGCGCAGTTGGTGTGTGAAATCAATGACACTGTTCATGAGCAGAGGTCTTAAAATGGCTATGTTGAAAATTTGGTGAAAAAATTCCTAAAAATGACTGTGTTACAAGCATGCATTGCGCAGTTCCTACGCATGCTCATAAGTTTGTGAATTTGTTACATTTACACTCCAGATTTTCAACATTGCCATTTTATCACACCTACTTATGAGCAGTACAGCTGTCATTTTTCACATCTCACCCAAAATGTGCTTCCATGCATGTAGCACACAATGGCACAGTTGGTGTGCGAAATCAGTGTTTGGGACAGATTAAGAAAATCACAGTAACACTGTTCATGAGCGGAGGTCTTAAAATGGCTATGTTGAAAATTTGGTGGAAAAATTCTTAAAATTGAGTGTGTTATGAGTGTGCATTGCGCAGTTTCTACGCACGCTCGTACCTTAGCACATTTGCAATATTCTCACTCAGATTGGCTACATTGCCATTTATCCGCACCTCCTTATGAACAGTATAGCTGTAATTTTTCACATCCTGGTTGAAATTAGTTTTTGCAATTCCAGAGTAGAATACCATGGTTGCTGTGGAAAATCAGTGTTCAGGACACAGTAACAAAATCACAGTTACACTGTTCATGACCACAGGTCGCTAAAGGCCTATGTTGAAAATCTGGTGATGAAACTCCATAAAATGAATGTGTTATGCGCATGCGTTGCGCGGTTTCCACATATGCTCGGAAGTGCCAGCATTTTTAATATTCCCACTACACATTTTCAACATTACCATCTCTTCATACCTCCCTATGAATGGTACAGCTGTCATTCTTCACATCCTGCCCGATCTGTGTTTTGGTACATGTGGTGCAGAACGCCACTGTCAGTGTTGGAAGTCAGTTTTCAGGACATATTGACAAAATCACACTGCCACTGTTCATGACAAGAGGCCCCAAATGCTTTCATGAGGTGGGGTCACAAAAAGGCCATGTTCAAAATGTGTACTGTGAATACCAACAAAAACCCGAGGCATTACGGTTTCTAACCATAATGTCCTACCCTGTACAGACAGACAGGCATCAGGGTGTGCCTTTGGATTGCCAACTGTACTGCTCATGCCATCTCACCCCCACCTCCCAGCCACTGACAGGCATCGAGGTGTACCTTGGACTCTTTGTCCCAAGACTTCACCCCATTCTCCTATGCTGCACCCATTTCAACGTCTGTCCTTATGGAATGGGGTGACTGTAAAGCCAAACACCCTAAGGCACAGCTCAACACATGTCGGTGTCTGCAGAATAGGGTGAGGCGACATGGCTTGACCGTCATGGGTGACGACCCAAAAACTTACCCCAAATTCTATCCGTCTCTTCAGGATGGAGGTGGGGTTCATGTGAAGTTCAGTACTTTGCTGCCATTTCTATTCTGCATCTGTCTAACTCCTGCATTTCTAATGCTAATACCAGCAAGCAAACACTCGGCATTGACAATGCTTGTTTGCTTTACTCTCTGTTTCAAACACTGTTGTCAAGTTTAATTACCTGTGTGCTGGGGTCCTTTCACTTGTTGGTGCTTCCTGCTTCTTGAAGCTGCTGCTGGTGCTTCAGACTAACTCCTTTTGAACTAGCATGGACAAGCCTGGAATCCGACATCTTGCACCCTGCCCTGTGATATCACAGGGTCTTACAAAGTGCATAGTAGAGTGTGTTAACACGGCTTGGTGCCAGACTCACTTTAAAGTGGCACTAAATAATATTGTCCCGGGATTTAACACTTTCACTCTTTATAAGCACTTTTCTCAATGTAAATAAACTGTTTTTAAAACTCTATTTATGGGACAGTTTATACTAACCAACACCACTCTTCTCTCCTTTGTCCTCCAATACACTCATGACATTACAAGTGATATTAGAGCCTGTCATTTATTTTGTTATTTCAAACTCCATTGCCTATTTTATTATGAACCAATCCTAACCATCATTAGCCCTGGGATACTTTATTTTGACTGCTGATGTGTTTTTTCAATATATACATGCCTTTAACTTTTGTGTCTAAGGCCACATGTGGGAGGGGTGGGGATAAATAGGGGATTATATAAAAAAATGTGATGATTTCTATTTTCCTATTTGTTTTTTAGATAATAGGTTGCCAATCTAATTCCTCATTTATTCCATATTTCATATGTAACGTGTTAAATAGGTTTATGTAATACACTTCTCTTGTTAACAATTGTGTATTATAATTCCCTCCCCTTCTACATTTTTCTACTTTTTCTAAACCAAAGATTCTTAGTGTTGGGAGTTGGTGACCTGCTTCCATGTAATGTCTAGCTGTGGGTGAATGTTCTTCCATCTTCCCAATATATCCCTTATGTTCTCCCACCTTCTGTTTCGGTTGACGTTTTGTTTTCCCTATGTACATTTTGTCACAGGGACATTTTAAGGCATAAATAACTCCCATAGTCTGACATATAATAAAGTCTTTGATATAAAAATCTTAATTTCTAATGACATTCCTCAATTTTTTTATCCTTTATGTGCCATTATGGTGGGTACACCTACCACAAGGGTAATTTCCTTTTAAATCTTCACTACTGTACAATCTTATTTCCCTGTTTACCGGTATCGTGTGATCTGCATGGACGAACCAGTCTTGTAATGACTTCACTTTTTTAGCAACAACTAGTGGTCCTGAGTCAAATGCTTTTTCTCCTGTGGCTGTGGACTTTAACACATGCCAGTGCTTGTTAATGATTTTTTATTGTCATAAAATACGTCATTGTATTTCACTCTAAGTAGTATCCTTTTCCCCTCTACCCTTGTTTCTCTCACCTCAGGCTGTAGTAGCTGTGCTCTTGTTCTTTTCTGTGGTCTTTTTTCTGGCATCTGATAGTACTCCTAGTCTATATCCTCTCTAAACCTTCTTTTCATTTCTCCTAATGCTTCATCTTTGTTTTTTCTAATGTACTGTTCTGTTGTGTCCTTAAAAACTGGCTGTATGGTATAGATTTAATCAGGCTGTTAGGGTGATAGCTGCTGGCCTCCAATATTGTATTTCTATGTGTTCCTTTTCTGTATAATTTCGTACACCATTTGTTCTCATGTTTAAATATTCTCAAGTCAAAGAACAAAATTTCTGTTTTATCATATTCCAGTGTAAACCTTAAGTATGTCATTCTGGTATTAAAAAATTCATGAAAATCTCGTAACTCTCTCTCTGTTCCTTGCCATATTAAAACAATATCATCAATAAAATGTCTCCATGTATTTATTTTCTTTCTAAATGGGTTATTTTCATATACATGCTTATTCTCAAATGGGTCCATAGAAACACAGACTTTGACAGCAGATAAGGACCTCTTGGCCCACCTAGTCTGCCCATTTTCCTACCTACTGGATAAGCTGCAGATCCTATTTAACCAACAGCCTATTTCTTTCTGCCCCCACAAGAATTACCTTATGTCTGTCCCATGCATTCTTGAATTCCCCCACTGTTTTTGACCTAATGACCTCCTCAGGAAGGCCGTTCCATGCGTACACCACCCTCTGTGAAAAAATACTTCCTCACATTGCCCCTGAGCTGTTCCCCACTCTATCTATAAATTGTGTCCCCTTGTTCTTGCACATCTCTTTTTCTGAAAGATGCTATCCTCTTGGACTTTATTGATTCCCTTGAGGCACTTAAAAGTTTCTATTATGTCTCCCCCAACCCTTTCCTTTCCTCAGGGGTTTACATTTTGTCATGTCAGTGGCTCAGCAGGTAGCACTCTTACCTCTGAGGCCAGGAGAGCAGAAGGCTATGGGTTTTATCCCCTCACCAGGCACTTGGGTTAAATCCCAGTACTGACACTGTAGTGCAACATGAGGGGGGTGCTGCACTCCTGAGGTGCAGTCTTTCGGATGAGATGTTAAACCGAGGTCCTATCTGTCTGTTCTGGTGGTAGCTCAGGTGGATGTTAAAGATCCCATGGCACTTCTCGAAAAGAGTAGGGGAATTTTGTTTTTATTAAATATTCAAAATATTCCACAATAAACAATTACATAATACAACCTTCCATTTTCTTTAACTGATTCTGAACAAAAATATCTTCTTAAGTAATAGGTACCTCTAAATATGTTATCCATGGAAGATTTTTCCACACATTTCTTTTGTACATCTCAGTTTGAATTATTTTGTCTTTATAGTACATACAGTGGATTTCTTCAGTAATACAGCTGTACAATTCCTCATAAGTAATTAATTGTTGTTGCAGCATAAATAGACATCTAGCATTCCATATATACCATTTTATTACAGAAAAAAAAATCACATTCAAAGTACTCTTGTCCTATTCATGCCAGTCCCTTCCACACACCCCATAAATTAGATTTTTATATGTAACTTGACCAATTATCAACATACCCCAATTGTGTGCTATATACTCCCAAAATGCCTTCATGAACTCACATGAAAAAAATAAATGGTGCATTGTTTCCAGTTGAGTTATGCAGTTTGTCCTTGTACACATCCTCTCTGTCACTACTTTATGTTTCTGATTAGCCTTTACATTTAATTTCTTGTGACAGCAAAGCCTCGTTAATATCCCAATATTTAATTGGTATTCTTTTATTTCTTACCAACATCAATAAACTTGGGTTCAGTTCTTTAGGGCACTGTGGACATGTACAACTCTCCATGAAGTGTCTTCCCTGTTCTTGGCGGTATAATTGCTTTTTATTATTATTTATGATATCCCTGGAAGTGATTCCCCACCTTCTGAGCCTTACAAAAAACTCTCTATAGTATTGTAGTGCAGACCCTGCAACTAAAATGGTGCAGGGTCTGCACCAGAAGACATATGAAGAGAGACTTAAGGAGCTTAATATGTATAGCCTCGAGGAAAGGAGGGAGAGGGGGGACATGATAGAAACTTTCAAGTACCTCAAGGGAATCAACAAAGTCCAAGAGGTAGCATCTTTCAAAATAAGAGGTGTGCAAGAACAAGAGGGCACAATTTGAAGATGGAGGCTCAGAGGTAATTTAAGAAGTATTTTTCACAGAGAGTTGTGGATGCATGGAACGGCCTTCCGGAGGTGGAGGTTGTGGAGTCAAAATCAGTGCTGGAATTCAAGCATGCATGGGACAGTCATAAGGCAATTCTGGGGGGTGGGGTAAGAAGAAGTAGGCTGCTGGTTAACTAGGATCTGCAGCTTATCCAGTAGGTAGGGAAATGGGCAGACTGGGTGGGCCAAGTGGTCCTTATCTGCCGTCAAATTCTATGTTTCTATGTTTCTATGTTTCTATTGTGGAGAAAATGAAACAGTTTTAAACATTTTATGAGTAGCAGATTTCCATCCCTCATACCATGCTTTAATTTTGTCTTCCAACAATCCTGTCCACCAATTTTTCACCTGTAGGCATACTGGCCGCTTGTTTGCATATATAAAATTCATAAATAAAAACAAAATATTCAGTCCACCATCGGTTACTCATAGGTATAAAATATTCCTTTTCAGGGGGTTTAATCTGCTTCCCCAAATCACCTGAAAGAATAAACTGCAGATTGTTGTTTCCTTTTCTTTTGGAGGGGTAAACACTACACTTAAATATAAAAAATCAGGGAGGTAGTAAGTTTTCACCAAGTACACTCTTTTCAACTTCCCCATACTGCATTTATTCCAATTGTCCACCAGGATTCTCCCTTGCGGAATCTTTTTATCCCAGTTAAGTAAATCATGTCTATCCCTATCAAATTCAGTTCCCAAAATCTGAATAGGCCCTTCCTCAGCTGGGATTCCAGCTATATGTGTACTGACATCCCCCCCAATTCATTTTATCCTACTCTTCCTTCTGTTCAGACAAACTCCAGAGGATTCCCCACACAAGTGACAGAGATCAATTGCTTTTTCTGTGTTAGTCTCACTTTTTAATATTAAGCATACATCATCCACACATGCTGCATCTGTCAAGGGTAATTTTTGTGTTTTGTAAAAAATCTACTATCATTTAGAATCCTTATCAGGGGATCTATGCTGAATACAAAAGTAAGGGGCTTGAAGGGCAACCTTGCCTCACCTTCCTTTTTATTGGTATCATTGGCCCCAAAATTCCATTCACTAATGGCCTTTGTACAGCAGTTCTGTAGATTGCTTTCAACCATATTAGAAACTTGGCCGGAATGCCTTAATGTTTCAAAGTAAACCATAGAAAATCATGGTCAACTGAGTCAAAGACTTTCCTTTGGTCCAGTGTTACCACATACCCATTTGTGCCCTGGCAAACTCCTGACTCAAATAGTTCTCTTTAACAGTATTAGTTGTTCTGTCATAGCCTTCCCTGGAAAAGCATGTAATTGAGCTTTTGAAGTGACATACTACACTACTCTGGACAACCTAGTGTTCAGTATTTTCATTAATATTTTAAAATCAACATTTAATAGACTTATAGGCCTCCAATTGTCTAAATTTTCCCTCTCATCTTTTTTATATAGAAGTATCACAATGCCCATTGTCATGCCCAATGGAAAATTCCCAGTACCCAACATGTGCGTGTATACTTTAGCCATTTCATGTTTAATAAGAGGGACTATTAATTTATATATTTTAGATGGAATGCCATCCCTTCCTGGTACTTTCCCTGTTGGGAGTGCCCTTACTACCTCTAGTACCTCACTTGCTAATGCTATTTGCATCTTCTGGGGGATATTCAGGTATATTTGTTAAACTAAAAAAATGAGAAAATGACTCTTTATTTATAACCTGCTCCTCAAATTGACACCTCATGTATTGTGTGACTGTGTGAAGTATTTCTTGGTGCCGCGTTCTAACTACCTGATTCTCATCCCAAACAACCGTCATTTTCTTTGTTTTTATTCTCTCTTTACAACTAAGAAACGGGCAAACATTTTCCAACTTTCCTTGAGTTCCAAACTGCTGCTGCATTGTAAGTGATGTCATTTGTCTGTCAGGAAACTCCCTCATTTTGTGTTGTATTTCCCCTGTTTGTTCTCCATAGTCATGTTGTGTTGTCTGTGTGAGGCTCATCAAGTGTTGTAGCTGCTTCCTATGTTGCTGGTATCTTACTTTCCCTGAGTCATTTGTTTGCATACTGAGATGCAGCAATAAATCTTTTAAATCCTTCTTAAGACTCTCCCACCACACCAAGGGGTTATCAAAAATATTGAATAATGTCTTCTTCCCACTGATTAAATATAGAATTTGTTGTTTAATAGATTCAGACTTCAATAATGTAGTGTTAAATTTCCAAATCTCCAGCCCATGAGGTTGCTCTGATTTCCCTGTTACCACAGATAATTCTTTATGATATGTTTATTCCATAGACTCTACTCCTGCAGTCTGCACAAAAATCCCTTTACTCAAAAAGAAGAAATCAATTCAAGTTGCATGGTTACCCCTTTGAAATGTGGGCTTAACCTTTTTATGTAAGCTATTATAAGCATCCTTCAAATTAGCCATTTGCATAGTATTGTTTAAATAGGTCATGTCATTAAAGATTTTTGTTGTGGATGTTGCTCTCCCTCTATCCTGACTAGAGAGGCCGCAATTTAAAGTCCCCCCCAACCACATTCTGGGCAGAAAATAGGGCCTGATTTGTTTAAATGATTCTATCCTCTCCATTTTTGATTCTGGTGCATATATGTTAATTAACCTGAAATATGTCTCCTTATTCTTTATGTCCAGTAATAATACCCTTCCGGGTATTAAATCTAGCAATTTTATGAGCTGAATGTCTATTAAAAATAAAATCCCCACTCCTGTACATGCACCAAGCCCAACTGACCAGTAAGAATTTCCCTTATACCATTCTTTCTGTACACTTTGAATTTCAGTGGTTATATGAAGCCATGTATCTTGCAAAAAAAAATGTCAACTCCATTAGATAATAAGTGTGAAAAAACACCTCCCTTTTTCTTTTTATTCTTAACACTATTAGTATTAATCATTAAAGAGCCCCTGACATCATTAGAAAAACTTGGAAAAATGTGAGATTTAGACAGTTCAGTTTATATTTCATGTATTTTCTATAATTATTTACCTTTTTTCTTTATTACAGAGGACAGCTGTATGAAGCAGGCTTACTGTTCCTTAGACTTCATCTGCTCTTTCTGCTATTCTACATATAACATCATAATCTGGGTTGCACCTGGAAATGAGCTTCTGGTTATGGTTCTTTTCCCGGTTACCAACTTTTAAATAAATAAAGTAAATAATCCCCCATTTATGGCATCGTAATTATCCCCACAGCAACAGACTGTGATGTTATAAACAGAACTGTGATGACATATGTAGGCAAGCAGCCAGAACAGAGAGGTCAGTGGTCCTGTTCACATGCAAATGTTCTTAGTAATAAAGAAGAATAAAAAATATAGAAACAATGTTAAAATATAAACTCACTTATGCTAAACATTACATTTTCTCAAAGTTGTCGCAACAGTGTCAGGGGATCTTTAATAAAGTCAACTGCGGTTGCATGTGCATTTAATACTCGGGGGAGCTTATGTATCCTTGTTTTTCCCACACCTTCTGTTTGTTTTTTACCTTTAATATTTCTTTTTTCCTTTGGTCCAGCAGATCTTCTACTTTCATCTCCTGGCTCACTAAACTCAGAATCCGAAAAGGTTTCAGTACGATGTGTCTCTTCTGAAGAATTTTGTGACTCATTCCCTAATGCATCCTTGTCTTTAAAAAGAGGCTGGAACCTATTAGAGGTTTTAGTTTCAGAAATTTTGTGCACTTTTGAGGCTGGCTGCCTCCAACTTCTACATCTAGTCACTCTTTTTTCTATCTCAGTAACCAGGACAGACAGTGGAGGAGGCGGGGGGTTCTCCTCACTAATGGCTTTCTGTTACACTGTTTTCTCCATCTCATCATTTTGTTGCTTATTCACCACACTGACCTATATACCATCCCCTCCTGTGACTGTTTCCAAACCCGGGTCGGGGGTGGGAGGGTCAGCGTTGTCCAAGGCAATGAGTTGGCCTTCCTGTGATTCCAGAAATTCTACCTCTTTTATTTATTTATTTTTATTTCATTTTTATTAACTGGGCAGGGTGCACTAGCCATGGCAATGACTATTTTCAGTCATGACCCAGGAGATCACAGAACAGTGAAGACGAGTACAGAGCATCAGCAATAACATAACTATACACCATGACATTACATTAAAATGAACAATGTTACATGGAAGGGAATACCTTGTAAGCAGGAGATGAAGTAACAAGCAAGGTAAAAAATACAATTTAGGATAAATTCATTATCTAAGAGGGAAAAAACAATACATTCGCTAATGTCAAATAATCAGGATATAAGGCAAAAAAGGTTAGGATAATGCAGGGAGAAACTGTGCTGTAACACAAAAGTGGACATACAGGATAGATAGATAAATAGATAAAAGAGAGGAGGAAGTCATGAGGATTGGAGTGCGGGATAGGAAGAATTATAGAGAAAAGAGAGGGTATAGACAGGAGAAGAGGAGAGGAGAGTACTATGAGTGGATGTTGATAGGCCAGACTGGTAACTAGAAAAAAGAAGTGCTGAGTGTTTTGGGATATGACTGGGAAGAAGTGGCTTAAGGGGTCAGGGTAAGGGAGGGAGATAAACAGGCTAGGGTGGTTGGAAACAAGTGCAGTTACATGAATCAGCTAAGTGATGGTGAAGCAGTCTCTTGAAAGAGGCATGGGAAGGGGTGAGGTGTAAAGTTAGAGGGAGAGAGTTCCAGAATTGGGGAGCATGACACGCAAAGGCAATTGCCCCTTCAGAGGAGTGATGCCTAGGTATGACGACAGGCACATTGACCACAGAGCGCAGGCCATAACCAGATGTCTGAGGCAGAAATAGTCCTTCCAGGGCCTTAGGTATATGAGTTCTGATGATGTTACCCATAAATGAACCATATGCAAATGACCAAGACGCAAGGGGCAAAAGCCATCCAAGTTCGGAATAAAGGAGGCAGTGGTGTTTGAGCCAGTGCAAAGAGGAGGCATAGCGACAGATGTTAGTGTAGGTAACATCCCACTTCCGAAGACTAGATTTACTTGCAGCAGCATAGGTTGTAACTCCATAGGTGAGGGATGGGAAGAGAATACCATGAGCTATGGCTATCCTAGCAGATGGGGTCAGCATATAGCTGGAGCGGTAGGCGATGCCAAGTTTCATGTTTACAGACTTACAGGTCTGCTGGATGTGAAGGTCAAAATTAGGAGCCAGGTCAAGGGTGATACCCAGGTATTTAAATGAGTTTACCTCACTTACAGATATGCCATTAACTGTGGGGATCATGAAATGTGGCATGGAGAGTTTGTGCTTGGCATTAGTACCAAATAACATGGCTTGGGTCTTGGCTACATTGAGGACAAGCTTATGGTGAGCTAGCCATTGTTGAATTAGTGCAAAATCCTGGGAGAGATGCTGGTTGATGTCAGAAATGTTTTTAGAACTAGCGTACAGAACAATGTCATCAGCATATAATAAGGAGGAGGTCTGTTGGAGGTTGAAGGTGACATTATTTATAAATATGGAGAAAAGCAGGGGACCAAGGAGAGACCCTTGAGGCACACTAATGTTGATAGAGGTTAAGTCTGATAGGGTGGAGCTGTATTTAACTACTTGAGTCCTATCAGATAAGTAGTTGCCAAACCACATAACTACATTTGGGGAGAAACCTAGAGATCTCAGGGTCATTAAGAGTAGGGTGTGGTCAACCAGGTCAAAAGCTTTGGTCATGTCGATAAAAATAGCACCTGTTAAAGAGCCGGAGTCCATGGCCACAAGAGTATCTGACATAAACTTGACTAGTGCAGTGGTTTACTATGACCCTTGCGGAAGCCATGCTGGGCAGGGGAGAGAAGGTCATGTTTTTGGAGAAAGTCAATGGTTTGGTAGGCAACAAGTTTCTCAAGTATTTTGCTGAGAACAGACAAGATAGCAATAAGCCTATAGTTTGTTGGATCTTTACAATCACCTCTTTTGAAAACAGGGGTTACCCTAGCCATCTTCCAGATGTCAGGAACACGACATTGGCACAGGGAGAGGTTAAAAATCTTGGCTAGAGGTGCAGCAATGAAGGGGGCAGAGAGTTTCAGGAGCTTTGGTTCAAGATTGTCAGATCCAGCCACATTGAAATCAGATATATTGTTTAACATCCTGAGTACTTCATGGTTGTGGATAGACTTGAAATGGAAGGTTCGGAGATGTCAAGTTGGATGGTAAGGTTTGGTTGGGCAGGGAAGGAGGTGGTGTATTTGTAGAGGTCAGAGAATTAAGTATTGAAAAAATTAGCAATGGTTCTGGGATTGTTACAGTGGATCCTGTTTAAGAATATGTCAGTGGGAGTAGGGGCCGGGTTAGAACCTAGGAAGAGCTATATATGGGACCAGAATTTCTTGGAATCACCATAAGGGTTGGTCAGAAGATCCTTATAGTAGGCACTTTTTGCCCTTTTGATGTCCTTCTTACATGAACTGCGCAGAGTTCTATAAATATTTAGGTCAGTAGGTAGCCCAGTGCTTTTGTACTGGAGCCAACTTTTGTCCTTTTGATGTAGTTTGGAAAGTAAGTCAGATTTCAGCCAGCGGGTAGGCTTATTTTTCACCCTTCATGTTATGAGTGGACAGTATTTGTCCTGTATTACCAGAAGGTTGGACAGAAATAGATTCAGGGCGGACTGAGCATCACTTGATTTAAAGGGGGGCAATCAATAGTGGCAGTATCCTGCAGGAAGGACTGTGAGTCAAGGTGAGCATAGTTCCGGAAATTAATGAAGCGTGATTTAGATGGAGCAGGCCTAGTCTTTCCCCAAATACAAAAGGTGGGGGAGTAGTCAGAAATGGAGTCAGCAAGAGTGCCCGAGGCAATTACATTTTCAGGGTGGCTGGTCATTATCCAGTCCAGCAGAGTACTGGAGTTTGAGTGCTGTGTGCTGTGCAATCCTGGTAGGGTTGGTGATCATCTGGTGAAAGTTAACACTTTGTAGCCTAGTCAGTAGTGAGGGTTGAGAGTTTCCTAGCCAATTTACGTTAAAATCACCAAGTATAAGAACCTCATTTCTGCCAGAAAGAAGAGAGGTCTGTTCGAGCATCTCATCTAGACCTTTGAAGCCACTGGGTAGAAACACACTATGTGTAATTTTTTAGGGCTGAGAGAGAGGAGAACATGTATGGCTTCACAGTGTGTTGGGGGAGAAGAGCAGATTTCAGAGAGATGCAGGTGATCCTTAAAATAGATGGCTGTACCGCCCCCTCTTTTCGGAGTAGGTCTATCAAACCTCAATAGATTACAGGACGGAAGGGAGCAAAGCGAATTGGGGTGGAGGGTTTCAGCCAGGTTTCTGTGAGGCAGATAATGTCTGGTTTATAGAGGTTAGTCCAAGACTCTAGTTCAGTGAAATTGTGCGATAGACTCCTGATATTATGGTGAACTATAGTTAGACCTTTAGCATTGGCAAGGGTACTGGGTGAGATGGTATCAGGTCCAGGGTTAGAATGAACATCACCTGAGAGTAGTATGCACAGCAGGAGAAAATACCAGAGTTTGCATCGCAGGAAGGGGCATATGGTGATAGCGTGTAGGGGATATATTTTTATGGCATAGGCAGCCAAGTGAATCCAGGCCCTATTTATTAGTAGCAGAGAAGGGTCTGGTCAGACAGTGAGTAGCAGGAGAAGTTGGAGAAAAGGAAATCATGAGGCAGGAAAGTGGGGGTGGCTAAGGGAGCATAGGGAGCAGAAGGCAGGGTTAAAAGTAGGATAACTACAACAGGTATTAGAATGAGTAATATCATTTGTAGATTCATTTTTGTAGCCTGGGGACTGGCTGGAAAATAGGAGCGGAGCCAGGGAAGGAGAATAACACTAAAGGCCAGACTAATATTGAAACTGGAGAACTAAGAGCAGGTGAGGAGGGATCAGATTGCCTAGCACAGGTATTTGGATTGCAGGGTCGTAGTAGCCAATGGGGTCAAAAGAGTAACTGAAGGGTGGGGCATTGGAGTATTTGAAGGAGGCCTGAGAGGGGGTGGAGGTGAAGGAAGAAAAACCTGAGCGGCTTATCTAGCTTCTCAGTTCAGACTGCAGTTCCAAAAAATCAATGAAAAGTCTATAGAGAAATGTGAACCAATCAGATTGGGCCTTAGGAGCAGAGCACCCAATGGGACTCAGCCTCCAAGAACGCTGCACCAATCAGAGGCGCTTGGCTTGAGCTGGCTCAAGGAAAGTAGAAGCGGTAGTGCCTGGCTATTGGATCCGTCAGCCGGGACCAGGAAAGTGGTCAGGAGGGGTTAGTTTTGGTGACGGCAGCGGCCGTACAGTTCAGCCACATGATGTCTGTCAGTGCCACTCAGGCGCGGGTCCCTGGCTATGGGATCCATCAGCCGGGACCAGGAGAGCGGCCAGGAGGTGTCGGTTTTGGTGACAGCAGTGGCCATACAGTTCAGCCACATGATGTTTTGCTCTTTCTTCACTAGTTTTTACATTTTCTCTTTGAGCCACAGCTGCCAATAACCTTTGTTCCTCCAGATCCCCAGATCTTTCCTTAGCATGTGCTGCCTGTTCACAATTTGCATAAGAATTCCCTGACATCCCACATAGATTACAAAATACTTTGTTTGAGCACTGAATATTTGTGTGGCCAATCCTATCACATAAGGAACATCTGACTTTATCTCATGCATTGATTATATGCCCTGGGGCTCCACATTTATGACATGTTTTGGGTTGCCCTGGGTAGAATAAGACTCCTCTATCCCCTCCTAAAAGAAAGAGTTGGGCAGATGTGGTTTTGAGATGCACTCTTACCCTCTAACCCCCCCGTCCAGATGTTTTATGTGTCGAATATAGCTTCAGGGTGACCCATAACCGTACATCTCTGCTTTAGCCAAAAGACCAAAATCTATCACATTGACTGCTTTGTTCCTAAGTAGAATTGTGACATTTTTCTGGGCAGGCCTAGTCAGTGGAATAATTTTGGAGGGGGACCATAAAGGTGTATTTTTAACTTTGTTATACCTGGTCCAGAAACATTCTAATCCACTCTGCATTTTGAAGCTAATATCAAAAGATCGTTCCCCGGACACATGGATTAGTGCATACAACTGAGCCACTTGAAAGTTTAAACTTTCTTTAAGCAGTACTTTACCTACATATACCCTATTTCTTTAAGCAGTACTTTACCTACATATACCCTATCTGGAAAAGTTTCCAGACACCCTTTGTACACAATCCTCACTGCATTATGTCGCTTGACAGGTAACACTTTTTTTTTTCAAAAGGAAGCATAAGTTCTTGTCTGCTGTTCACTCCTGACCGGCCATCCTCTGTGTTGTCCACATGTAAACTTTCCACATAACCAATATCTTTGAGCTCAAGTTTTTCCTAGGTCTCTGTCTCCTTAGGAGCTGTTTTAATTAATGCAGCCATTTGTTCAAAATTCAGTTTTGGATTTTGCGTTAGTTCCAAGTTAGTTTCAATTACTACTTATTATTATCAGTATTATTTGTTAAACTCACAGTCTTAGATCTTGATTCCTGGATATTTTTCATTCCACATACAGCCTTTCCATCTGAAAGTCTTACACCTGGTATCCTAATCGGAGCAAACCCTGACGTCCATTTATCAGTTGTGGGCAACCACACCCAACCTACAACCTTCAGAGACTTCTCCACCGACCATGGTTCATTTAAGACCATTTCTGAATCTGCCCAAACTTTTACTGATCCAGTAGATTTCTTAGCTGTTTTTTCTTGAACTTTAGCTGAAAAGGATTACACCATGATACCCTCTTGATTACTTTTTTCTCTTTGAAAGACTGCTGGCTCTTTCAGGGTCGGTATTCTTGGAGGGTTGTTATGATCGCCCATGGGCTGAATATTCTGGGCTGGCACTTGACAACTCCCACCAGTCGCTGCTTGGTTGCCTTGGCCACTGAGATCCACCATATCACTTTTTTGCATTTCATTTCCTTTCTCTAATTCCTCCATCTGCTTTAAGTTAATGTTCTCTTTTTTAAGATTTTCAGACAATACTTTCGCAGTCCAGTACAAAGTTGGTTTTCCCGATTTCAGAGCCATTTATTCCGTTCTTGCTTCTTGAACCACTGCTCCCTCAGGACTGACAAAGACTTCTTTCAATCACATCTCTGCATCATAAAAGGTGTCTGTATCACCCTCTTCCACTTGTAGCGGAACAGCCAGTGCTCCTGGCTGCTCCACATCTGTCTCCTTCAGAGCTCAGAGAAGACTGACAGTGTCCAACAGTATGTCCCCCTACAGTTGAGTAGGGGAATTTCCCTGGTGCCCTGGCCAAATTTACCCCATTCACTAAAACACCACCAACAGCTTAATCTGGTTCAAGGTCAGTTGGCATTCATCTGTATCCCTCTCCCCCAGGTCATACCTGAAAATAGGCAGAATTTGTCTAGTGCACTTACCCGGTCAACAAAAAACTAAATAAATAAATATTAAGCTCCTTTATTCTCACTTCCTATGGCTTCTGTTGCAGACCCTGCACCATTTTAGCTGCCCTCCTCTGGACTGCCTTCATCCTATCTATGTCCTTGTGTAGATGGAATCTCCAGAACTGGACACAATACTCCAGATGGGGTCTCAACAACTGTCTCTACAGAGGGATAACATGAATAGATTTCCATATGTGGGAACCATACTCGAACCCATGGCCGTCCCCTAAACCTGTGCATAGTAGTTTCTTTCAAACCTGAAGTAGATTTGTCCTAACACCATTTCAGTCATCTTTAGTAATAATTCATTTGATGGTTTATTCTCTGTTCTCATATTTCTTAACACCTCTTTCAAAGCCTCATATTCCTCCCTATGTGGGATCGATGTATACAAATCCTTCACATCTAGGGTTACCAGCCAACTATCAGAAATATTTTTATTTTCTTGGTTTAAATGTTCCAAAATGGTAATCAGAATTGTACTATTTCTGATATAAGATGTTGTTACTTCCACAAATTCTCATGTGTGATGGTCCACATATACAGAGAGGGGTTCTAGCACACAGCCTGTCCCTGAAACTATTGGTCTCCCAAGTGGATTAAGTGGATCTTTATCGATTTTTGGGATTGTGTAGAATATTGCGATTAATGGAAATTCTCTAAACAAAGCTTCCTGTTCCTAATCTGTGATTAAATTCTCTTCTCTAGCTCTTTCCAGGATACCTTTCACTAGGTCTTTTATACTTTCTGTGGGGTCTTTTAGATTTTTAGGTAATTTTCCTATTTTCTAATAGGTCCTTACATTTTTCACTATACAGTGTGTCTTATAGTCATGTATGACTATGCCCCCTCCTTTGCCTGCTTTTTATGTTTGCTTGCACACATGCACAAGAAACATTTCATCACAGCTTAGGAGAAAAACGGGATTTTGGAGGTGGGGCACTGTGGGGGCCAATTCCCCCAGTGCCTTTTGAGGCTTGGCCTGCTTTCCCCAATGTGGTGGCACACTGCTGCTGACACTAGTTCAGCCAGCGTGCCACCACCTTGAAAGGAATCTGTCACTGCAATGAGGGAGCAACCCATCATTGCAGGGTAGTCCCTTGTCTGGTGTAAAATTTATTTTAACATGGCGGTGGTGGCGAATCTCGCTGCCTGCCTCAGCGTCCCAATGAAAGCCAACTTGGGGTTCTGAGTTCCCCTGTCAGCATGTCCCCATCCCCAATTTATCTGTTAATGGGGTAGCCCAATCCCCATCAGCATGATGCGCCTCCCTCCCCATTTGTTATGTGCTGAGGGGGTGCCCAATTCCCCTTAGCTCATGTGCTCCCACTCCCCCACCACACTGTATGGCCGATGGGGGTGCCCAATCCACGTCGGCTCCAGTACCCACATCCCCAATAAACACCCTGCCAGGTGGCACGTGGGGATCCCACCTAAGTGTGCCAAAAGTGCTGAAAATTTGGTGACAAAAGTCCATAAAATGACTATGTTACGAGCGTGCATTGCGCAGTTTCCACACATCCTCCTAAGTTCACAAATTTGTAATATTTTCAGTCCAGATTTTCAATGCTGGCATTTTTCACACCTCCTTATGAACAGTATAGCTGTCATTTTTCACACCACAAATGCCTGTGTTGACAATCTGCTGTAAAAAATCCCCAAACTAATTACATTATGGGTGTGTGTTGTGCAGTTTCTACGCACACTCATGACTTCACCAGGTTTTTTTTTATATTTTCACTCCAGATTTTCAACATTGCCATTTTTTATACCTCCCCATGAACAGTACAGCTGTCATTTTTCACATCCTGTTTGAAATGTGTTTTTGCATTTGTGGTGCCAAATGGCGCAGTCGCTGTGCAAAATCGGCTTTCGGCTAACGACGGATATTGCCACTGTTCATTAGGTGGGGTCACAAAAAAAATGTTGAAAATTTGAAGTGAAAATACCAATGAATGCTTGGGGCATTAGGGTTTCCAACCATAACGCCCCACCCTGTAGAAACTGACAGATATCAAGGGTGTGACTTGGGATTGTGACCTGTAATGCTCATGCCATTCCACCCCCACCCACATTCTGCAGCCACTCACAGGCATCGAAGGGTGCCTTGGACTCTTAGGCCCAAAAGTTCACCCCATTCTCCTATACTGCACCCATCTCACCGTATTTCCTTATGGAATGGGGTGAGGGTAAAAGCCAAAGACCCCAAGCCACACCGTGACACTTGTCGGTGTCTGCAGGATAGGGAGTGGTGAAATGGCATGGATGTTATGGTTGATGACCCAAAGGCACACCCTAATGTATGTCAGTCACTGCATGGTGGTGGTGGGGTTGGCTTCAGTTCAATACTTCACTGCCATTCCTATTATGCAACACTCTAAGGAAGAGGGGGGACATGATAGAAACTTTCAAGTATCTCAAGGGAATTAACAAAGTACAAGAGGGTAGCATCTTTCAGAAGAAGAGATGTGCAAGAACAAGGGGGCACAATTTGAAGATAGAAGGGGGACAGCTCAGAGTTAATGTTAGAAAGTATTGTTTCACAGAGAGGGTTGTGTATGCATGGAACAGCCTTCCTGAGGAGGTTGTGGAGTCAGGCACAATGGGAGAATTCAAGAATGCATGGGACAGACATAAGGATATTCTAGTGGGGGTTAGGAGGAAGTCAGCTGTTGATTAACTAGAATCTGCAGCTTATCCATCAGGTAGGGAAATGAGCAGACTAGGTGGGCCAAGTGGTTCTTATCTGAAGTCAGATTCTATGTTTTCTACACTACCAATGCCAATGCCAGCAAGCAAACATTCGGCATTGACAAATGCTTGTTGTTATCCTGTGTTACACCGTCTCCAGCACATCTCTATTCTTCCTAAGTTGAGGACTCCTGAGCTGGGCATATTACTTCAGGTGTGGCCTCACTAAGGATCCATATATTGGGGAAGTATTACCCCCTCCCTTCTACTATCAGTACCCATCATGATACATCCTAGCACCCTAACCGCTTTGTCATATGCCTTGTTGCACTGACTCGATTGTTAGAGGGAATCACTGATGATAACGCCAAGGTCCCATTCCTCAGCCATAGTGTGAAGCCTCACCCCACCCATCCAGTACTCTCTGCTGGGGTTATTGTTCCCTAGGTGCATTACCTTGTACATTTTGGCATTGAATTTCAACTGTTAAACCTCAGACCACCCCCAAGCTTTGCACATCACTCAGCAGTTCCCTGATTCCCTCATCACTAGCCACACTCCCACAGAGCTTAGTGTCATCTGCGAAGAGATACAGCCTGCCCCAGAATACCCTCAACAGTGTTGCTAATGAACATATTGGAGAGGACCAGTCCCAGAACAGATATCTGTAAAGCTGGCCCACTGGTGCAGTGGTTGGACTTCCACTTGTGATGCCGATGACCCGGGTTAGGGAATGGACTCAGGAGTCACAAGGCCGGCCAGGGGGAGAAGGAGTGAGCATCGACTGGACTACCCTCCTTCTCCAATTGGAGTGGGTAAGTGTGTCCAGCACTTCATCAATACCTGGCAGAGGCTGGAGTAGCAGCATGGCAGACACCAGAATGAAGGAGAGAGAAGCGGATGCTGGTCATCATTGCACATCCCCACCCCTGGGGCATTAGCATATAAAAACCTGCTAGTCCCTGGCATGACTTCCCTGCCCAGCAACAGTCCTCACTGCCTTAGATGTCCACTAAGGGGTCCCTATTCTGTGGCCCCGACCTTGGGGGGGAAGCTGGGGCTCACCTACAATTACCAATGGGTGGGAGACCTAGGGCGGCCCCACCCAGGGGTGTAAGCCAGGGCATGAGGAGGAATGGACAGGGTATGGGCCAACCTCCGGAAGGAGGTAGGGGTCTGGCAAAAAAAAAAAAAGAACAGATCCCTGTGGTACCCTGCTCGTGAACACCATCTCTGCTGACTTAACCCCATTGACTACAACCCTCTGTTGCCTCCCTTTAGTCAGTTGCCTATCCAGTTTAGTGTAACCTTACAGTGGCTGCATCCAGATCCTTCATCTTCTCCAGCAAGCATTTGTGAGGCACTGAGTCCAAAGCCTTGCAGAAGTCAAAAAGAGCAAATCCACAGCATGGCCCCAATCAAATTCCCTCATCACATAGTCAATAGAAACAAAAATTATTGAGAATTAAGTTACAAACTACACAGTTTTCTAGTGAAATGTTTAGTATTACTAAAATTCAGAAAACAAATAAAAAAACTCTTTTTATAAAAATGTATTTTTAAACCTTTATGTAATGTTTATGTTGGCTGTTACTGGCGCACAAGTCAACATCTTCTTGATAGTGCAGCTTTGGAGGCGTGGCTGCTGTTGGGCAAATGCAGGGCGCATCAGTAGAGTGCATCCCTCATTCTCAATCAGCCTGCATGCTGGCAGCCACACCATGCATGCTAATGTGGCGAACATATCTAAGGAAAGGTCTGCTGCAATCCGAGCAAAGCTCATCAGGCGTAGCGGACCCTTCCTGCGTGCTACGCCACATTAGCAGCATAGTGGTAACCGCCCTAACCGGCTTGACACCAAGGGTGCCCAATCCCCAGCCGGCTTACTGGCTTCACGGCCCACTCCCGTCAGCATAAATTAACCCTATTGTCTGCCAATGAGGGTGTCCAATCCCTCATCAGCTGTAGCAACCCCTCCCCAAAACAGTTAGGTGGCACTCTGGGAGCCCACCCCAGTGTGTACCCCTGAAAAAAAAACTGTCCCATGATGTTAGTTTTTTTTCTCCCAGTAACATAAAAACGGTCCCTCGTAGTCTCCTGCCCCCACCCGCACCCAACCACTGCACACCCTGCCTCTCCACACCCCCCTCACCCCATACTTACCTCCAGAGTCCGGGGTGATGATCTTCGGTGGACTGGGAACATGTCTGCACTCTTCAAAGCTGACCGCGAAATGAGGAAATGCTGGTAAGCTGTATAATGGAATGAATAGGGTTTTTTCAACTTTGCTGCATATCTCGGGCATTTGTTGGAATTTTGGCACCAAATGTTCAACATGGGGTTTTGGGGGCCCCTCCTAATGAATTCTATCACTGTCATGGCGTTAATCAGCCTCAAAAGGTGATTTTGCAGTCACTGCGTGAAATCACCTTTCGGGACCCATTAACGAAATGACAATGCCAGTGTTCATAAGATGGCCTCTCAAAAAGCCTATGTTCAAAATTTGGTGGGAAAAAATCCAACAAATGCCTGTTTTACGAGCGTGCATTGCGCAGTTGCTACGCAGGCTCATAACTTTGCAAATTTGCAATATTTTAAAGCCAGATTTTCAGCATTGCCATTTTTGTACACCTCCTTGTGAACAGTACAGCTGTCATTTTCCACATCCTGCCCGAAATATGTTTCCGCACTTCCGGCGCACAATAGCGCAGTCGTTGTGGGGAATTAGTGTTTGGGCCAGATTATGAAAATGACAGTGACACAGTTCATGAACAGAGGTCCTAAAATGCCTCTGTTGAAAATTTGGTGATGATACTCCATAAAATGACCGTGTTCAGGCGTGCATTGGCAGATTGCCGCGCGCTCATACTGTCGTGCATTTGTGATATTTTCACTCTGGATTTTCACCATTGCCATTTTCCACACTTCTTGATGAACAGTACAGCTGTCATTTCACATATCCTGCCCAAAATGTGTTTTAGCATTTCCGGTAGCTGAATAAGCGTGGTCGCTGTAATCACTTCTTGGGACACTTTGAGAAATAACAGTGACACTGTACATGAGCAGAGGTGCTAAAATGCCTATGTTGAAAATTTGGTGCCAAACGCCCATAAAATGGCAGTGTTGCAAGCGTGCCATGCATATTTCCCATGCACCCTTGTAACTTCGCAAATTTGCTATATTTACATGCCACATTTTCAACACTGGCATTTTTTTACACCTCCTTATGAACTGTACAGCTGTCATTTTTCACATCCTGCCCAAAATGTTTTCCCGTACTGCACTACCAAACACCCAAAGGGACACCCCAATGCCTGTCAGTCTCTGCAGGGTGGGGGTGGGTTGGCATCAGTTCAATACTTCACTGCCATGCCTGTTATGCATCTCTCTAACTCCTGCACTACCAATGCCAATGCCAGCAAGACAACATTCGGCATTGGCAAATGCTTGTATATATATATTTTTTAACTCCTCTATTTATCTCTCCTTCCTACCCTCGATGTCCACTCCTTCGGACTGCTCATGCATTCCATCCCACCACTCCAGGATCTGCCCCTAGAGTGCCTCTTCCTCCTTCTGTCCTGCACAGTGGGGTCTGTCCCAATATTGGTGGTCTGGGTGGAACGGATGTCATCTAGGGCCACCGAAGGGGTTCATCCGTTTTTCTGTGGTCCCCTTTCCCAGCCTCCTGAGACGCCGGCACAAGGATGTACATCCAGAGATGCGTCGCGCTGATGCACATCTCTCTCAAGTGCCCGACAGTGTCTCCACTCCCTGACTCCATGAAATGGAGCTGCCAGCCCCCTTGAGAGCCCGTGTTCCCACCAGCTCTCTCTGGATGTCAGGTGCATATTGCACCCCTGGTATCCCACCACAGAGGGAGGAGAGCATCCATTGGTACGCTCAATCCTCCCTCTCCCAGCCGACCCCTGCTGACCCGAGTCCGTTGCCGAACCCGGGTCACCAGCATAGCGCAAGGTGTGGCATCCAGTGCCTCAACCCTCAGCGCCACCGGGCCGGGCGCTTGTGTGTATTGATACAAAAAATAGTTTTGATATTTTCTGTCAGTTCAAAAAATATAGTATCCAAGTTATGACTGATACTATGGGCCAGATTCTCAAAGCTCTCCAGAATGCTGCAAGGGGCTTGCTTCACACAGTATGATGCAAGGTGCAGCTTGCGACAAAGTGTGTGCCAAGACCTATTCTCAAAGGCAGCTTGCAGCAAACACAAGCTGCACGTGTCAAGGAGGGCTTGCAATGTCCTTGCGGCACAAACTGAGATACAGCACGTAGCAAGGATCCATGCACCAGAGCAATGCCACAACATTCCCTAATCTGGTATTCTTGAAAATGGCCTGAGCTGACAAAATCAGACAGCGGTCTAACGGTTCATGCACCACCCATGCATGATCCAGTTCTAATTATTAGGGGTAGTGAATGCACATAAGCTGAACACTGATGTGATTATATACGATGTAACAGCACAAATATATTATAACTAATCACAAGGAAGCCAAAATGACAGTATTTACAGATGATTTGGACATTGCATGCCAGGTACAATTAAGCAATGTCTGAAGCATCCATGAATACTGTCATTTTATCATCATGAGGATTAGTTGTAATACAATAAATAATGGGTTTCTTTTTTTCCCCTCAGGAAACCCATAGCAAAATTTGCCATAATAAAGGAGTGTTTTCTGCTGTGCATGCACCAGTGCCAGCAGCCACTCTTCTGCATCACCGCAAGATGACCTAACAGCCACAGACTAGACTGGCATACTGCCCCAACAGCAACATTTCAATATTGACTGACACAACATCGACTACAGTGCCAGGTCACTGTAGTGTCAGCACTGAACCACAGCACTGTTTTCTGGGGGTCTTGCACCCCCTTCCCTAATCAGCTCCTACTCAGAATTGATTATATTTAGTGGGGGGTGTAAGGGTGCACATCCCCCTGCTTTGGGGGTTGGGGGGGCAGTAAAAAACTTTATGCCAACTGCAAATGCAGTCGACATAGAAGTATTGCTGTACAGTCATTTGACAAGATTTTTGTCAATGACAGGTCATAGATCCAACCTGACTGCTACTCTGACTCGGTGGTAAGTAAAACATAAAACAGAAATGGCTGACCTAAAAGTATTTTAAACTACCTCATAACTGAAAAGAAAAAAAATATAAGCCTTCCTTCAAGCAGCCGGGTCCAACTGCTGACCCTGCTGAAACCCAGTTGGACCACAGCTGCATGGAGACATCTTCACATTTTTTTATATAATTGCTGTGGCAAAAAAATGAAACACAGCAATTATATAAAATAAAATATGGGGTGGTATGTAAAATCGAATTTTACACATACCCTCAGTGTTGAATGCTGAGATAAATATCTCAAGCTTTAATCTTGGGGTTTATGTGGCATCCAACACCTCATGTGTGTGTAAAATTCTCATTACACACACCACCCCATACTTTTTTCTATTTGTTGTGCTGTTACATCATATATCATCAAGTACTCTTCTAGATGTTATATGTACTCCTATAGTATTGCTCAGCATCCTACAGTGCCACACGGCCACCCCTCAGCTTGTGTCAAACCACTCAAGTGCACCATCCTTGTGCCGTAGCACCACCATTGCCAACAGCTATGGGACTTTGGCACTGGGACCCGACCCTGGCAAGCAGCACTAGCTGCCAGTGACGCAGCTTGTGCCACCCTTTGAGAATCAGGCCCTATGTGTTTGCTGTATTTTAACTGGGTCACTTAAAAACATGTATTGATAATAATAATATACTCAAAAAGTGGTTTCAGTATTGCTACATATACTGTAGAACAGTATTGACAATAAAGATTAGTACTGTAAAACTGTATTACTCTGAATGCATCTTAATGACCTGACTCTAAGCCTTCATTTTTAAAAAGATTAAGTTTCAAACCCCAATGATTCCTTAGACTGTTCCAAAGACATTTCTTTAAAATAGGCTAACTTTGGAACCATTAGATCTAGAAACGTAACTGTTTTTTGTTTGTTGTTGTAGTTGTTTAAAGGAAGGCTTGGAGATGGCTCAGTTGATATATCAGTTGTATTACATCTCTCATATATTGATATATAGCATCATGAAATAGTTTAAAGCATGTTTTGAGATCATGTTATTTTTAATAACGTGTTTTATTGACATGCATAGATATGTCTCAGCATGAGAACTGTATCTATATTATCTAGTCACGTTGATGGGACTCCAAGCTTTACATTTCATAGCCTCACAGTTCAAGAGTTACAGTCTTTGAAATACAATTTCAAGCATTATAAATTATCATAAATTATTTTTGGAAATGATCAGAAGATATTAGAGGGTGTTCTGTTTAAAGCAGCAGTGCAACAAAATAGTTTTTTTCCAAAAGCTAATTTTCTGCTATGGTTATGAAAAATATTGGCAGAACTGTTTATTTTGGTTTTCTGGATGCATCCTATGTTGCATACTATACATCTGCATTTTTGTCTGGATTCTTATCCTCATCCTCCTCCTCAGAGGAGGTCTTCAATTTATTTCTCTGCAAAAATGAGGCAGATATCTTTTTTCTTGAGAAATAATTATTTTAAAACTTTCATAAAATTCTTAAATGATAACAGAAACTGAAAATGTCACCACCAACATAAACTGGAAGACATCTGGCATCGATTAGGAAGAAAAAAGATGGGGTCAAATTTTAGCCCATTTTCATTGCACTGCTGCTTTACGGGGAAAAAAACACATTCTTTTCTAGTTTTCTAATTCGGTTTTCTTTACCTGATGGGCAAACAGAATGCAAGAAGGATTAGTTTCCATTACACACTGGGGTGAAACATAGGTGGAATCAGGGGAAAGCAGGGCATTCAATTATTTACAATTTACAACATACTAAGATTTACAACGGACATAAATAAATAGTAATTCAATAGAAATGTCAATTGAGTGCATACAATAGGCACAAATATATAAGGAACATTGATGCTGTACAAACCATTGTCACTACTGAATTACCCAGTAACATAAAAAGTGTGGGAAATGAGCAGTTGAATGGGTGGGATAGCCACAACAATTAAGTGGATGGAGGGCATTTATGGGCAGTTATGTCATGTCAGAAGAGGCATGTCACTGCCTTTTGCTGAATGTAATTAACCCTTGGTCACCCCTGAAAAAGGGACTATACGTCTCAATGGGCTTACCTGGTTAACAAATTTCAATAGATATGTAAATTCTAAAAGCACCAGAACTCAGTCTAAGTTTACATTTGGCTTACCATTTTTTAAGAAAGTTTTAGGCTAATATTCCCTATTATATAGGGGCCTGCACTTTTTTAATTCTCTCCTCCTAGATGTGTCAAATTGTAATTCAGTATCATCTTTCAAATCTAGATTGAAAAAGTACTTGCATCTTTCACAGGAATGTACATGTTAATGTTTTATTGTATTTGTTCAGTAATGTTTGTACTGTACTATGTAACTGTATTTATGTAATGCTTGTCATCCATAAAAATGGGCAGTTATGATCATCAGACTTACAAGGATGAAACATAAAATGAAATGAGAGGGACGAGAGCAGGTTATGTGTGGCAGTCACAGTTGCTTAAGGCTGCAAGACAGTCACAAAGCTTTGTTTTGAAAGGGCATAGCTTAGTAGTGGAAAGCATGTCTTCATTGAGAGAGTTAAGCCAAAGTGGGCATGATATTTGAAGGACTGCTGGCCCTGGGTGGTATGGCAGAAGTGGACTGTAAAGGTCAGGGAATTGGACCCCCTAGTAGTGCAGGTATCCAATACTCCATCTTAGCAGAACTAGCTGGAGACTATTGATGTTATTTTCCAATGGTAGATCACCACCTTCAGGCTGTTGTTTGTCCACCTGCAGAATTTGTTACAAGGCCAAAGTTTTGTGTCACTTTTAGCACACATACAGTACATGTGCAAATAGCCTACCAGATCAGACTGGGAAACCATATGGGAGTTGGGCTTTGAATCTTTGCAGTTCCTATTAATCTGCATACTAATTATTGCATGAAGAACATTGACCAATCTATGCTATTATGAATAACAATCACAGTTGATATGGACCCAAGCTTGCACACCTGTAAAGGATGATGTTCATCTTACTTGATCTTGGCCCCACTGCCAGTGCCCTCCCCTTGGAGTCTTAAAGTATCCAAATCCATGGTTGTTGCATTTCCAGCCCTTTGAGGTTATCCCATTTTCCTGGGAACATTATGCAGTGGCCTCAAATGCGGATGTATTTTACCCATCTAGAATAAAAGAATAGCTTTAGCTAATTCATTCCTATTTATCTGTCAAAACACACCTGATTTGGGACAAGAACCTAGAAGATCTCCTACCTTCCCAGTACAGTACACATAGTTATGTTGGGTACTCTCACCTGTGCTACGGTGGTGGTCATCCCAAATCTGATTTAGTGCAAACTCAAATCCTCTCATTTTAAGGCAGAACTTACAGTTGATTATTTCAAGACCCTGGGAGATGGAAAAATATTACATGATGATTAGTATAGGTGCACAAATAGGCTTGAGCCAAGCTGGACCTCCTAGTCAAGTCTCTGTGCATTGCCTCTACTAGGAAACACATCCAATAAAATATAATCTTTCAACCTCTTTACCTCAGAAGTTCATACATAGGGAAATCAGTTTAAAATGTAATTGTTGATTTGTTTTAACAACCAAAATAATAATGGTTCTTTCAAGCTTCACCAAGAATTCCCTGCATGATGATAAACCTCAGTGGGAGGAAGTGAACACTGGCCATTCCCAGTCATGCTAGGTAGTGCTATGTGGTCAGACAGAAACAAAATCTGGCACCAGATGCCACAATATCAATTAATACACTTTTACAGAGCTAACATAAGCTTCTAAATGTAACAAAAAGCAAAGGGTGAAAGCTTCCTTACTGATTTCACATGTTATGCATTCTGCTTTTTGTTGGTGTTTAGCACTTCTGTTAGCTCAGTAAAGGTGTTGATATTGTGGCATCTGGTGATGATTTTAGTTTCTGTCTGGCTGCCTGTTTTTGCTTATGGCACAGATGTGGAATGGAGCTGAGTTTGCTTTGGCTTGTTGCTATGTGGTCACTAAAGTTTTATAATCTATTGCGGACTTAAAGTACTGTAAATGTCATAAATGTGGTATTGGTGATGGCTGTTAAGGTAGCTACCCCCACCACCCAGCTAGAGGAATGGGGGATACAATTGTCAAGTTGAAGGAAAGGGGGTTAAAATGATAAAACATGCCCACAGTACATTTGTAATGTAAAGAAACAATGATCTGGAAAAGGCAGAGAGATTGCTTTCAGTTTCTGTAAAGCAGGGAGTTTATCAAAATGAATATTCCTTAGAAATGTGAGCAAATCCAAAAACAACATGACCCCAAGGATGTTAATAAAGCTCTCACTCTGTGTTCAGGATTATGTTACTGAAGACCACCCCCTGTTGGTGCTTAACTGCCAGGAATGAGAAAAGGTAATTGCTTATCCACCAAAGCATAGCTTAAGGTTGCATTCCCTTCTTACACATTAATGGAAAGGCTCCTCTCTGAAAATGATGTTTTACCCATATCCAGTCAAGCATTACCTGCATTTAAACTGTTCTATTTTCCTGCAGATAAAAAATGTATACACATACAGAGCAAAATGGATTACCTAAATACTTGATGGATGAGAAGCAATGAATCACACCGTGCCACCAGTAGTGGTGAACACAGGACCTAAATACTCAGAAAATAGAGCTTAAAAAAATCATACACATACTGTTTACAATTAACATTTGATGGAGGATGCATGGGATAGACGGACAGATTGAGAAGGTGATAAATATTAACCTACTGCCTATTGAAATCAACTACTGTATAAGGTACCAATTCTTAACTGTTTTGAAAAGCTGTACCTTATTTGTTTTCAGATGTTGATATTCAAGCAGTGAAAGCAAGTACATATGAATAACTATACTATTGAACTACGTGCAAAGTTTGACTTTAAAAAAATGCTATTAGAAGCCTCCACCACAAGAAAGTAGGCTTGGTGCATTCATTTTGGTTCCTTCAGCCACTTAAGGATGAACTGATGCCAAATTTGGGTTTGGCGAATTGCCAGAATCCATCACTTTCATCTTTTGTTTGTCTCAGTCAAATTTGTGGGTCACTTTGGGTCACCTCAACCTTCAGCCAGTTATTTAAGAAAACACTCTATCCGATCCAAAATTTAAATGTAATTATATTGTGTTCTCTTGTGACTTTAATAAGATGCAACTTCCAATTTGTAAAGCACTTTGAGACATGAAAAGCTGCTATATTAAAAAAAATGCTGTCCTAGCCTATCCTGTCCTGTCCTATCTTGGCTGATCCTATCCTATCCTACCCTACCCTACCCTATCCTATCCCACCCTATCCTAGGTAGCCTGGGTTAAATCATGGTCACCACCTGAGTCACTTTCCAACCTCCTGCCCCCTCTCATAAATTTTATTGTAAGTTTTCTGGCCAGGTGCTGATTCAGCCATTTGGAAAACAGAATGAAGTAACAGGGAACTAAGAGGAGGGTTGCATTGGCTGGGGGTGGGTGAGGGGTGATGGATGGGTCTCATTGGCCCAAACTACATTTTTCCCTAACTTGTGACCTCATCACCTAAAGAAATTATTACACTATATGAGCCTGAAAAATGATTGGTAACCATTTTGATAACACTTCAAGGTTTACGTTATAAAACAATTAACATCCCCACTACATTTTTTCCCAAGATAACACTGCTACCTGTTACCCCATAACATGCATTTCATTCTACAGCTGTCTTTTCTTCCATTTTTAGCTCTTATTTTCTTTCCAGACACCATTTACACATGTTTGCTTTTCTGATGGTGAATATACTTTTGCCTTCACAAACTCAGCAGATCCCACGTACCCTGTCATCACTGAATGTTTTTCTAAATAAGACAGGTATTTCATTTACATTCAAAAGTTGTGATCAAAAATCATAAATTAATGTCCAGAGGATGGGATTACACAAACACTGACCCAATATCCCAAAGGTTTTGATGAAGATTTCTTTCAGAATCAGTTGTAGTAGGGCATGGCTAGCTCAGCTGTTAGAGCTTCAGACTTTTATCTGTGGGTCCAGGGTTCAAGTCCCTGTCTGGACAGCAGCTAACTTTGGAACTGATAAAAAGTAATTTCTCAGCCTCATTATGTTTTTAATATGCACAGCCTGGAAGAGAAGGGGGGGGGATGGATATGATGGAGACCTTTATATATATATATATATTCTCTATGCTCCTGCACCTGACCCCCTTCAGTCCAGCCCCCCCCAGCCCCATCACCCTGGCGTCCACTGGACTTACCTGTCTTTGCACTAGCGAGGTGCCAGGTAGCCAGGTGTGGAGCCTGCGAGGGACCGGCTTCATCCTGCCAGCCAATGTTTTCTCCTCCATTTTTTGGTTTCCCCATTCCCCGAGTGTGGCTGCATGCAATGACACCAATGGCTGAGTCACGCATGCATCCGTATGCGGCATGCCAGGTGTCTAGCCCGCCTCTGCCCCCTATGTGTGGGCCCACTGTGCCAGCCACCAGCCACCGCTAGTGGTCAAGAATGCAGCAGACTCCGTCTGCACCCCCTCCCCAGGAGAGGAGAGCTGTTCTTTGGATGCTTGATCCCCTCCCTCCCTAGCTGACCCCTGGTGGCCCGCTCACTCCACGAACATGGGTCGCTGGTGTGGCAGGAGGTAAGGCACAATGCCTTAGCCGTCCACGCCATTGGACCAGCCCTGACAGCGACATTTAAATACCCCACAGGGGTAAATAAGATACAGGAGGGAAGTATTTTTCAGAAGAAAAAATGATCAAGAATGAGAGGACATGCTATGAAGCTGAATGTGGGTAGATTCAGGAGAGATGATAGGAAGTACTTCTTCACAGATAGAGTGGTGGATTCCTGGAACAATCTTCCAGCAGAGGTGGTGGGGGCAAAGGCAGTGGCAGGGTTCAAGAATGCATGGGACAACCACAAGGGAACCATAGTGGAAAGAAGGTGGAGAGGGAGAAAGAGTGGTAGATAAAGTATGGCCTGCGGTAACAATTTAGATAGGGGGAAAAAGGGCAGAGTAAATGGGCTAAGCAGCCCTTATCTGCTGTCAAATTTTATGTTTCTGTGTAGCTTTCTTCTACTGAAGCTTATACCATTTTGTTCATCCCTTGTTTTCAAGTGTATTTGTTTTTATATCATGTCTTATTGAGATTTTCAGAGTACGTACACAGTATCGTTGAACATTACGTACCAATACAGAGAGAGCAACTAAAAAGTAAACACCTCTCTGCAACCTTATATTCCTAACTTCATCATTATTGTGGACTGAGATCTCATAAAGTAGGGCAGAGGACAATGTTCTAGATATGTAAATGGTACTTACTGTTTTCACAGGTATTCTGATGGAAAATGTATAGTTAGCAAAATAGACCAATAAAATTACAATAGCTTTCTGCTTGTTTCTTATCCTAAGCCTACTACTTGGTTCTTTCTCTTTCAAATGAAGCTTATTTTGTTTGGCATTTGTATTCATTTCTCTAGATTATAATTTCTTTGTTTATTAACATTTTTATTAATTTTGTTCTGTCTATATTCCCATTTTCCCCAATGCCCTCTAATCTGACATTCGGAGTCACTCATCATGGTTATACTCTTCCTTAAGCCAGAATGGCAAGTGAGCTATGGTTTTCATAGCCTATTCCAATGCAGCTCCTGGATTAGCCAGCAGGGGGCACAAGAAAAGTGAATGGCCCGCAGCCTCCTTCTCTAGGAGCTGAGCACCTCACTTTCATAATGTGTGAAGCCACTAGTCAGCTGTATGAACTTTTTGGTAAATAAGAAACACAGAAACATAGAAACTATTAGCAGAAAAGACCGCTTTGCCAACTGAGTCTCTTCAGATTTTCCTTGCCTAATCTGTCTCTGCAGACCCTACCTGGTCTCTGTCAACCTTTCCCCCAACTGATTATTTACCAATATTCATTTATGCTTCTCCAATGCATGTTTGAAGCCCCCACTGTTTTTGCTCTCACCACCTCTGCTGGTAGACTGTTCCAGGGGTCCACCACCCATTCAGTGAAGTAATACTTCCTCACATCTCTCTTAAACTTTCCCAATCCAGCTTCATTGCATGCCCTCTTGTCCAGGTGCATTTCCTAATTCATAATAGACCCATTTGAAAAAGAATCCCCTTCTGTACCCTGTTCACCCCTGTGAGGTACTTGTACATCTCTATCATGTCCCTCTCACCTCTCTTCTACAGTGTGTATGTTGAGATCTCACAGTCTCTCCACATATGCTTTATAATGTGACCCCCGCACCATTTTATTTTCCCTCCTCTGGAATGCCTCCACTCGGCATATGTGCTTTCTGAGATATGGCTTCCAGAACTGGAACAAGTACTCCAGGTGGCATCTCACCAGCATCCAATACATTAGTAAAACCCCCAAACTCCTCCTGCTGTTGTTACCTCTCCCTATGCACCCATCATCACACGAACCCTGCCCACTGCCTTGTCACACTGCACTGCTACTTTGAGGTTATCAGATATGATAACCCCAAGTTCTCTTTCCTGCTTAGTGGCAGTCAGTCTCCCCCATAGCATTTTATACTCAGTTCCTGAGTTTCTATGACTTAGGTGCATGATTTTTCTATTTTTTGGCAATGAATACCAGCTGCTAAGCACTCAACCACACCTCAAATTTTCAAAGATCTCTACTCTTTCTCTTCAATATATAGCCTCGAGGAAAGGAGGGAGGGGGGACATGATAGAAACTTTCAAGTACCTCAAGGGAATCAACAAAGTTCAAGAGGGTAGCATCTTTTAAAAAAAGAAGTGTGCAAGAACAAGGGGGCACATTTTGAAGATAGAGTTGGGGTGGTTCAGAGTAATTTAAGGAAGTATTTTTTCACAGAGAGGGTTGAGGATGCATGGAACGGCCTTCTGGAGGAGGTTGTGGAGTCAAAAACAGTGGTGGAATTCAAGCATGCATGGGACAGTCATAAGGCCATTCTAGGGGGTGGGGGTAGGAAGAAGTAGGCTGCTGGTTAACTAGGATCTGCAGCTTACCCAATAGGTAGGGAAATGGGCAGACTGGGTTGGCCAAGTGGTCCTTATCTGCCGTCAAATGTTATGTTTCTATGTTTCTGTGTTTCACTACCTCCTAGGTACTACAGATTTTGATGTCACCTGAAAAAAGGCAAATCTTCCCTTCCAGTTCTTATGCAATGTCACTTATAAAGACATTAAAGAGGACCGGTCCCAGTACTGAGCTCTGTGGCACCCCGCTGGTCAACATCCCTTCATTAGAGTGAGTGCTGGTTACCACCACATTCTGTCACCAATCCATTAACCAGTTTTTACCTGCTTTGCCATTAGGATCCTACCCCTAGACTGTCCAATTTCTTTATCACTCTCCTATGTGGCCAAATGTCGAAGGCCTTGCTGAACTCCAAATAGGCTGTGTCTACAGCCCTTGATTGATCTGTTTCCCTGGTCACCCAGTTAAAGAACTCAATCAGATTCATCTGGCATGACCCCCCCCCCATGACACCATGCTGCCTTTGGTCTAGTAAACCACTGGTTTTAAGATACTCCACTAGTCTTTCCTTTAATAAGGTTTCTATTAATTTCCCCACCACTGATGCGAGACTCATTGGCTTATAACTGCTAGCCTGATCCCTTCTGCCATTTTTATGGAGCAAAACTAAGTCTTCTCTCCTCCAGTACTCTGGAACCACTCCTGTTACCAGTGAGTTGTTCACTGAAGTGGTCAGTATAGCAGCAAGCACCTCATTGAGCTCACTTACCACCCTTGGGTGTATTTTGTCCAGTCCTATGGCCTTGTCCACTTTCAGATTTGCAAGTCCCTTCAGGACTCGTTCCTTTAAAAATTGACTTGTGTCTGCTCCCCCCCACCAGTGTTCCTGCTACTCCTTGGTGGTCCATCCCTTTTCCCTCCACTGTAAAGACTGAGCAGAAGTAACTGTTCAGTACGTCTGCTTTTTCCTGATCATCTTCTGCCAGCTCTTTATCTTCACTATTCCTCCCCTTGCGTTCCTCTTCTTGCTCATGTACCTGAAGGAAGTCTTGTCCCCCTTTGATGGCACTTTGTCTATCCTTTTCTCTGTTTGCACCTTTGCTTCCTTCACTGCCTTGCCTGCCACCCTCTGTTTTATCTAGTACAACTCCCTATCCTCATCCCTCTAAGTTTCTTTGTGCTGCTTGAATGCCACCATTTTCTCCTTCACCTTCTTAACCACTTCCCTAGAGTGCCATAATGGTCCATTTTTATGGCTGCATGGGTCGAACCCTGCAGGCATTTCAGGATTACTAGGAGAGGGAGAGGGGACTGACAGGAAATGATGACTGTGTTCTTCCCTTGAGTGCTTCAGAGTGGACATGCTTCAGTGCTTCGGTCCAGGTTATCTTATTTAAAGCTATGGTCTTCTGCATCATTTCCTTTCAACCTGCCTGCACTACATCTGGACTTCATTTATTTGCTATCTCTCACATTTTATATGTTACAAGTGCTGCCTTTTAAGAACCTAGAGCAATATTAGACAGAAAAAAAAAACATTTACACATCAGTGTGATAGATTAGAGGAGCAATTAGTTAAATATACAACTAAAGAGATAAGGAAACATCCCTGAAATCCATAGGAGGTAATGGGTCAAATGTCACAGAATGGAATTTTCCTGCCATAAATTATCTTATAGCAAATGCTTAGTAAGGATGCATACCTTAAAGCATGAAGGTCTGCGGTACTTTGCTACAGTCATTCAGTTTGCTATTATTCGTTTCTTTACTTACTTTTTCATCATTTTATTTTTATTTGCCAACTGCTGGTGAAAAAAAGAACTCAATGGAATCCTTGTACTATGAAGTCAGAAACTGTTTACTGGCAATGCTGGCAGTGAATTTCAAAGGGAAACTGCAAATCTGTTTTCAAATTTTTATGGAGAATAATACTATCTATCACCAAAATATTGTATATTTAATAGATATATGAGATTTTGATAACATGTGATCTTTACTCTTTGAAGATATACAAAACATGACAGCTAAAGGGGAGGTTCTGATAATGGGAGACTTCAACATGCCAGATACAGATTGATCAATACCAGCAAGAACATCCAGCAGAACTAGACACATAGTGGATTCTCTGCAGAGAGTGGGCCTCAAACAACAGGTACAACCCACAAGAGACAGGGCTATCCTAGATCTAGTACTGACTAATGGGGAAAGGATCACAGATCTCCAGGTAGAAGGTCATCTGGGGGCCAGTGACCATCATATGGTATGGTTCAATTTGACCACTAAAACTAAATCATCCCACTCCAAAGCAAAAATATGGGACTTATAGAGGGGCTGGATTTAATAAGATGGCCAACAGAGTTAAGCCATCCCTGGCAAGAAGAAATACAGGTGAAGGGGTACAGGCAAAATGGGCAAGCATTAAGGATGCAATACTTGAAGCAACATCCCATTGTGTTAGTGAGAAAAGCAAGAGTAAAAGAAGGATGATACCACTTTGGTTCTCAAAAACAGAAGCAGAACAGGCCAGATCCAAAAGGCTGGCCTTCAGGAAATATAAGGGAATGCAGCAGGATGAAGATAGGGAGGCATACCAAACTTTCCTAAGGGAAGCAGGGAAGGCAGGCAAAGGCCCAAACTGAAGAAATACTAGCACAAACAGTAAAAGAAGAGGACAAGATTTTCTATAGATACATTAGTGAATGGAGAAAGTCCAGAGGGGTTATTGCTAAGATCAAAGGGGATAAGGGAAAGTATATGGAGGAAGACAAAGGAAAAGCATCTATACTAAATAGATACTTCTGCTCAGTATTTAATGAAGAGAAAGTAGGACAGGGCCCACAGCACAGCACCATGGATGCAGGGGGAAGGGAGGTGTGCACTAGTCCCTTCACAAAAGACAGGGTCCTACAAGAGCTTACAAACCTCAAGGTGGACAAGGCAATGGGACCTGATTGAATTCATCCCAGGGTACTAAACAAACTAAGGGTGGAACTAGCAGAGCCATTATCAGAACTGTTTAGTGAGTCTCTGAGCACAGGAGAGGTCTATGGGGGTATAGCTCAGTGGTAGAGCATTTGACTGCAGATCAAGAGGTCTCTGGTTCAAATCCAGGTGCCCCCTCAGGTTGCTGTTTATATCAGGGCACACTGGTTTAGTGACTATAGAAAGGTGGAAATACTCATCAGAACATGAATGTTATTGGGGGATTGGGGGGAGACCTGGGAGGATAAGGAGCTGTATGCTAGAGATAGACTACATCTCAATTTGGAGGGGAGGGAAATCCTTAAGTAGAAAATAGAGGGGTTCATTGGTGAAAAGTGGGGTTTAAACTTGTGAAGGGGTGGGATGGGAGAAAAGGCTGTCAAGGGGGTGCCGATAAAGGAGGGACTCTGTCTCCACCCCCCTGGGGACCAGGAGGATTGCAGGAAAAGGCCAACTGGCAAAGTGAGGACCAGGGGAAAACAGAATCCCCATGGGAACACGAGCAGGGGAAATGGAACTATAGGGAAAGGGTGGAAGGTAGTCCTGCTAAATGCCAGGAGCTTGGGCAATAAAATGCCTGAGCTCCAGGCAATGCTAACTGAGGGAGCAGTGGATGTGGCAGCAGTCACTGAGACTTGGGCCACTGCAAGACATGACTGGGACCTGAACCTGGAGGGATACACTATGTTCAGGAAGGACAGGGGGGAGGGAAGGGGAGGAGGGGTAGCAATGATAGTCAAAAACTGCATTGGCGTAGGGGGAGTAGAGGAGGCGGAGGGAAGCGTGGAGGCGATTTGGGTCACCTTGATAACAAGGGGGGGGCAAGAGAGTAAAAATAGTAGTGGTGTATAGACCCCCTGCCCTGGCGGAGGAGCTGGAGGAGAGTCTGGTGGCAGATGTTGGGAGACACTGCAGATGGGGCAGAGGAATGGTGGTGGTGTTGGGGGACTTAAACATGCCAGGAACAGACTGGGAGACTATGACATCCTCTGTGACAAGGGAACAGAGGTTGTTGGATGTCTTTCAAGACGCGTTCCTAACTCAGCAGGTGAGGGAACCAACCAGGGAGGCACTGGTACTGGATGTGGTCTTGGCAGACAGTGACAAGATTGGGGACCTGGAGGTAAGGGACCCATTGGCGGGGAGTGACCATGCCACAGTTCTGCCTGGACCTAGAAGGGGTAGAAGGCTGCACAAAGACTGAAGTAACCGACTTCAGGAGGGTGGATTTTAAGGAAATGGGAAGGATCCTTAAGGAGCATTTGGATGGGATTGGGTCACACATGGACGCTTGATAGTAGGTGGGAAATCATCAGGAGAGGGTGCAGGATGCTACCAGCACCTGTGCAAGAGTAAGACGAAATGCGGTAGGGCCCAAAACTCCTGTTGGTGGACCAGGGAGGTCCAGGAGGTGGTCTGGGGAAGAAAGCAGCCTATAAGCAATTCAAGTGCTCAAGGAGTGAAAGGATTGAGGGAGTAGGAGTTGATGGCTAGAAGGACCACTAGAGTGGTGAGGGCGGCTAAGGCAAGGAAGGAGCAGAACCTGGCCAGGGAAATTGGAGAGGGAACAAGGGTTCTTTAGATACATTGGGGAAAACGAAGGGTGAAGGGCAGATTAGCAGGATTAAATCAGGAGAGATGGGCACAAGACCTGGGGAGCAGGCTGAGGTACTAAATGAGTACTTCACCTCAGTTTTCACCAGAGAAAATGGGGATGCTGCATCATACATGGGAGGAGACAGAGATACTGAGGAGGGGGGGACCCTCACCGATCGGCAGGTCTGGGGAGAGGGGGAGGCATCACTGGCAGGTGGGGGGAGGGCTAAGCAGGGAGAAGGGGTACCGGAAGTGGAAATCACAGCAGAGAGAGTGAGGGAAGCCCTCAGCTCCCTTAAGATAGAGAAAGCACCAGGGCCGGATAAATTACATCCCAGAGTGCTGAAAGAACTTGCAGATGTCCTGGCAAAACCCCTGGCAGAGCTTTTCACCACCTCTCTGAGGACAGGGTGGGTGCCCCAAGACTGTAGGGTGGCGCATACAGTGCCTATCCACAAGGGGGGATCAAGGGAGGTGGCAGGGAACTACAGGCCTGTCAGCCTGACATCGGTGGTGGGCAAGGTGATGGAGGGCATTGTCAAGGAGAGGCTGGGGTGGACCTGGATAAGTCAGGGTGCCTGGATGATAGACAGCATGGATTCATCCCGGGGAAATCATCTCAGACAAACCTGGTGGAGTTCTATGACTGGGTGACAAGTGCCTTGGACCTGGGTAGACCAGTGGATGTCCTCTTTCTAGACTTCAGCAAGGCATTTGACTCTGTTCCTCATGTGGGTCTGTTGGATAAGCTGGGAGAAATGGGGGTGGGGAACCAGATGATCAGATGGATAGGCAATTGGCTCCAGGACGAGACCCAGAGGGTTGTAGTTGGTGGGATAGTCTCATCCCCAAGGAGGGTCATTAGTGGGGTCCCACAGGGATCAGTCCTTGGGCCCCTTCTGTTCAACGCCTATGTATCTGACATAAGGACAGGAATCTGAGTGAGATGAGTCTCTTGCAGATGACTCAAATTGGGGGTGGTGGTGGATGGGGAGGAGGGAGGGTGGCCCTACAGGGGACCTGGAGGCTCTGGAAAGATGGTCTAGAAAGTGGAAGCTGAGGTTCAATGCGGGAATGCAAGGTACTCCATCTGGGGCCAGAAACCCAGGCCAAGTGTACACCCTGGGGAATGCTACAAGTCTCGATGGCTGAGAGGGACCTGGGGCGGTGGTGGATGTCAAGATGAACAACTCTGAGACTTGTGGGAGGGCAGCAGCCAAGACCAACAGGATGCTGGGATGCATAGCTGGGGATCACCTCCAGAAGGAGGGAAGTGATACTTCCTCTGTATAACTGCTTGGTGAGGCCGCACCTTTGAGTACCTGCGTGCAGTTTTGGAGGCCACACTTAAAGAGGACATTAACCTCCTGGAGAGGGTCCAGAGGAGGGCAACCAAAATGATTTGGGGCTTTGGGGACAGGACCTATGAGGAGAGGCTCAAGAGCTAAATATGTACACATTGGAAGAGAGAAGGGACCGGGGGGACATGATAGAGGTCTTTAGGTACATGAAGAGGATAAATAGGGGAGGAACAGTCAGGGTGCTTCGAAGGAAGGAGGAAGGGGCCACTAGAGAGCATGGGTGGAAGCTAGAGGGGGGAAGATTCAGGGGAGAAAGGAGGAGGTGCTACTTCACTGAGAGGGTGGTGGAGCCATGGAATGCACTGCCTAGGGGGCTAGTGGAGGCAGAGACAGTGGAAGGGTTCAAGAGGGGTGGGACAGGTACAGGGAAGGGTTCTGGAAGCAAAATCCAATGCAGCAAGAATATCCGAACTGGGAAGGAGAAGCCAGAGAAGGCGAGAGGGACAGCAAGGTCAGCACCCAGGCTGGGGACTGACCAAACAAGCAGACACGAAAGACCGTTAGGCCTATTCTGCTGGCATTTTAGTATGTTAGTATGTCTCAGAAGACTGGAGAAGGGCTCACGAGATCTCACTTCACAAGAGTAGTAGCAGTGGGGAGGAGGATGGGAACTACAGACCAGTCAGTCTTATCTCAGTAGTGGGCAAGATTATGGATGCACTCCTTAAGGAAAGGATAGTGCAACACCTGGAATCTATAGGAGCACAGTATCCAAGACAGCATGGGTTTACAACAGGAAGGTCCTGTCAAACTAATCTCATTGATATCTTTAACAATAATAATAATAATGATAACTTGATCTATATCGCGCCATTCAAAAAATCAAGGCCACTTAACAATAAAATGAAACAAAATATTATAAAATACAGTTAAATGCAAATTACCATAAAAATCAGACTTCAATAAAATCAGACAGGATAGACTAGGTGTCAGAGATAGTTTTTTAAGGTCTGTTTAAATCCCTTCATGGTCACACACTCCTGAAGCTCATAGGGTAGAGAATTCCAAAGGGCTGTGGCCACGTACATAAAATGCATGGGGCCCTAAACATTTTAAGGATTCCCTTGGAATCTCTAGCAACCCATCGTCAGCTGAGTGGAGTGATCACCTTGGGCAGTAAGGAACCAGAAGCTATTTCAGGTAGTCAGGGCCATATCAATGTAGGGCTTTATAAGTCAAGAGTCTGACTTTAAAAGCAATCTGCCACTGAACCAGCAGCCAGTGCAATTTGCACAGTACTGGAGAGATGTGACAAGTCTGGGGAGTTCCTGTCAATAACCTGGCTGCAGAGTTCTGCACCAGCTGCAAGTGGCAGATATCCACACCTGGTAGCCCTAGATAAAAGGAGTTGCAATAATCAAGGCACGAGGTCACAAAGCCGTGGACAAGTGCAGGAAGATTGCTGGGCAGAACTAGGTGCTTGACCCTGGAGATATTCCTCAGATGGTAAAAAGAGGATTTGATGACTGTCAACACCTGTGATTGCAGTGTTAGTCCATCATCAAAAATCACCCTAAGGTTTCACATCCATTCAGAGGTAATAAGCTGAAAGCATCCCAGGAAAAGTCCCGAAGGCAGACCTGCTCCTGACCACTCTATCTGTTGACCAGGGTCCAGAACCATCACCTCAGTCTCACCCTTTGACTGGGTAACCAGAGTGGTGGACCAAGGGGGAGCAGTTGATGTTGCTTACCTTGACTTCAGCAAAACTGTTGATACTGTTCCACATAGAAGATTGATTAATAAGCTGGGTAGGCTTGGGATGGGTCAGACGTTGGTCAATTGTGTGGCAAACTGGTTGGTGGGCAGAAAACAGAGAGTGGTGGTAAATGGTATACAGTGAGAAGAGATGCAAGTCACAAGTGGGGTACCTCAGGGATCAGTACTGGGGCCTATCCTCTTCAATATCTTCATCAGTGACATTGCAGATGGACTGGAGGGTAAGGTTTGTCTGTTTGCAGATGACACCAAGATCTGCAACAGAATAGATGATCCAGATGGTGTGGGCAGAATGAAAAGAGATCTGGATAAACTGGCAAAATGGTTGGAAGAGTGGCAAATGGGGTTTAACACAAAGAAGTGCAAGATCATGCACATAGGGAAGAGAAACATATACCATGACACTAGGTGTTTTTGATAATGGTAAAAAGTACTAGGTGACTATTATAGAAATTAAGTTAGTTGAGCTAATTAAAATGTGTCAATTGCTGTAAACTGAACAAGTCTGAAATGTCATGGTGATTTGCATATATCCCATGATGTTTTGCATTATGGAAGTATGTATGATGTTGAAACTTGATTTCTTGCCAATGCCCTTTGGGGTAACCTTTTTTCAGTGATTCTCCATTAAGGTTCTTTGTCTATAGCTTGTTTTCTTTCTTTTTTTTTCTTTTTGAGCCCCCACTACCCAAGCAAACAAGGCCTACATAGGGATGAAGGGTTTTCACTAAAAATGTTTAGACCAGAGATCAATGTCAGTAGGTGCTGGCTAAGTGCAGAGAAAGGACATTCATAGTCTGTTGCTGCAAACTGATGTACTGAAGAAGGGATATGACATTGCCGAAGCTTATTTCCTGCATTTTGAATAAACATCATACAGAGATTGGGTGTTGAACCTGAAGTTCTGTGTTTGGTCCATCTGTTATCCCACAATCCCTCCATATTTAGTAAAGTATTTGACAAAGTCCCACATATGACTGTGATAGAAGAAATGTACAGGTTTGGAATCAATAGAACTATTACTGGGATGCTTAAACAATAGAACTCAGAATGTAAAATTAGGGGGCACTTGTCATGTGAGGGATATGTGACCAGTGAGATGCCACTGGGCTCTGTGTTGAGACCTTCCCTGTTTTCTCTGTTCATCACCGACATGACCAAAAATATTAATAGCTTTTGTATTATATTTGCTGATGACACCAGGATCGCAGCTGAGGTAAAAACTAACTTGGGGTGGAGGCTCTCAGTAGAGATCTCACTAAACTGGAAGAATGGGCTAAGTCAAATGGAATGGCTTTCAATACAGAAAAATGCATGGTTTTGCATCTAGGAATGTCAAATACCTGCGATAATTACTCTTTGAATAGGAGGACTTTAAAATCAGTAGATAACCAAAATGACCTGGGGGTGATTATAACTAGGGACCTCAGGTTTAGTGATCACTGTAATGTAGTAGCTAAAAAGTCAAACAGAATCATTGGCTGTATTCAAAAATTATTTTCATCTAGGAATAGGTTGTGCATCCTGCCCCTTTACAGAGATTATGTACAACCACATCTGCATTATTGTTCTTCACTGTGGATCCCTCATCTTTGTAGGGATATTAGAAGAGTCAAGGGGGTGCAGAGAAGAATAACAAAAATGCTAGATGGACTCCACAGTATGACTTATGAACAAAAGTGGATATAAACCTGTACTCATTGGAACTCAGGCATACTAGGGGAGACCTTTTGCAAATGTTTAAAATATCAAGAGACAGCCAACTTCTTGCTGACCTGGGATTAATAGAAAATAATAGGTATCTTTCACTTAGAAGCCATAATTGTCAGCTAATGCTAACCTCCCCAAAAAGTGACACAAGAAGATATTTCTACACACAAAGGACTGTACCACTATGGAACTCCTTGCCAAGAGAAATGGTGGAAGCAGATAATTTTAGTAATTTTAAATCTAAACTAGACAAGTACTTACTAAACTCTACTGGCACATATTGACCCGCTTGCGAGAGAAGTACCATAAAAGGCACATGTGGCCTTCTGTGCATTTATCACTACCTAGTATGACACCTAGTATTGCTAAGAGGACTGGGATCATCAGGGAGGGTATCATTCCGATATCCATGTTTCAATCTGCTGATGTGGATTTTATTGTGTACCAGCATTCCATTGGACTTGCAACAAGCGAATATGAACAGGAGGAAGATTTTCCACAATGTAGAAGAGACCAGTCAAGTGTGAAGCTGTTTTTTGGTGGTGCCCGGAACTAGGAGAGGTCAGTACAAGTATACAATGTTCCCAACAGAAAATGAAGATTCTTGCGACTTGGCTGCTGACATTTTCTGCATTGCAGATTGCATCTGGCCCAGTATGCCAATTGCAACACATCTGGCAAGTTCACGCTGTTCCACCATTGGAATGATGAAGGATGAAGCTGACTTTGGAAACTCTAGCAGTGAGAGATCCCTGTCCAGAGGTGTTCTTGGGTGACATCCATGGACTAGAAAAAACAGTGTGTACTCCGTACTGTCGACACAAGTGCTGGTGTTGTAAGCAAATTGAATGAAGGGAACAAAATGATCCCATGTTGTGAGTCTCATCCAGGTACTTGGAGAGTGTATTAAGAATGGTAGACATTCTCTCACTTCGTCTATTGCATTTTGGATGATAACTGTTTGTGTGAGTCTTTTTGATGTTGAGAAGTTTGCATGTTTCTAGCACAATAGTTGAAATGTATTTAGTGCCTCTGTCCGAATACAAGTATGCTGGGGTACTGTGATGACAAATGATTGTGATGAGGAAGGCACTTACCACTGTGGCAGCTCTAATGTTTTTTTATGGGGAATAATTCCAAATACTTTGTTAGACAGTCCACAAGAATGTATTTGTTGCCAGAGTCAGGGCATGTAGGCAAGGGCCCAAGAATGTCCATGCTGACTATTTGGAATGGTTTAGTGGAACAGGCACTGGAATGATGTGTGCCTTTGTCAGCTTGGCAGGAGGCTTTCTTTTGGAGCAGGGCTGGCAGGATTTGACAAATTGGACAATGTCCTTGTTCATGTGAGGCCAGAAGACATGAAGCTTTGTCTTTTTTTGAGAGTTCTGTGGATTCCCATAAGACTTCCAGAAAGTGGAGAGGGATGAGTGGATTGAAGAACTTTGGTGACTAGAGATGCTGGTACAACTAGCTGAACATGAGTTCCGTCCATGCGATGACTCTTGCCTTCCTTGGTCCAAATGTGGAAAAGCACACCGTCATTGAGAAAGTATTGAGATGCAAAGAATAGTACATCCTGCTTTTGTTGGGGTAATATTCCAGTTTCTAAGTATGTGACTATGTCTGTGAATTAAGGATCAGTTCTTTATTGCATCTTAATTGTTGCCGGAGAGATATCAAATCAAATCAAATCAAATCAATCTTTATTTATATGAGGCGCCTTTCTTAAACCAAGATGCCTGTACAATTAAAATAAAACAATACATAGTTAAAACTACATTAAAATTAAACTAAACAACAATATTCAAAAATCATTATAAACTTTACTAAAAAGATAGGTTTTTAAAGTTCCTTTGGACAGTCAGGCAGTCTCGCAACTGACGAGGTAGAGAATTCCACAGGGTTGGGGCCATGAAACTAAAAGATCTGGCTCCTGAAGTTTTTAAATGAACCCTGGAAATCTCTAGCAATCTCTTGTCAGTGAATCAGAGAGAGTGGGGGGGACAGTAGGGACAAAGGAGATCTTTCAGGTAAGCAGGTCCCTGATTGTGTATGGCCTTATAACCGACCTTGAAGGTGATTCACCAGCAAACTGACATCCAGTGCAGTCCATGGAGCACAGGCATTATATGACTGGACTTAGAAGAAGCAGTCAACAGCCTTGCTGCTGCATTCTGCACTAGCTGCAGGCGGCGAATCTCAAGCCCCGGTTGCCCAAGGTAAAGGGCACTGCAACAGTCAAGGCGGGAGGTAACAAAAGCGTGGACCAAAGTAGGGAGATCGTCTGGAGGAACCAGGTGATTCACTCTGGTGATGTTCCTCAGATGGTAAAAAGATGTTTTGACAACTGCTGACACCTGGGATTTAAATGTCAAACAGTCATCAAACACAACACCCAGGTTCCACACCCAGTCTGAGGTAGTCAGCTGGACACCCCCAAGCCATAGTCCCGAGGGCGATCCAGCCAACAAACCCACCTCCCAGCAACCCTGATCCACAACCAACACCGCAGTTTTATCCAGGTTCAACTGCAGCCAACTCACATTCATCCAGATTTTGGCAAGACAGTTGTTAAAGACCAAAAAGGCAGCATCTTGGCTGGGCACAAAGGACATGTACAGCTGAGTATCATCTGCATAGCAGTGAAAACCCAGACCGTACTTTCTAATAATCGCTCCTAATAGCAGCATGTATACTGCAAACAACATGGGCACCAAAATGGAACCCTGTGGTACCCCACAGGATAGGGAGAATGATGCCGAGGAAAAAATCCTGGACACCACCCTCTGAGTCCTACCCTAGAGGTAGGATCGAAATCAACTGAAGACTGTACCAGACAGTCCACAGATAGATCGCAAATGTTCCAGTAGCACACCATAGTCCACAGTGTCAAATGCTGCAGAAAGATCAAGAAGGACCAAGATGGAACGAGTCCTTCGATCTCTCGCTATTAGGAGGTCATTTAGTACCTGGACCAGAGCTGTCTCGGTACCATGCCTTTTCCTAAATCCGGACTGGAGTGAATCATAGACATTGTGGCTTGTCAAATGTTCATCCAACTGTGATGCGACTACATTCTCAATAACTTTACCCACAAAGGGTAACTTAGAGACAGGCCTGTAGTTTGCTAGACAGTTCGGGTCCAAGGAGGACCTCTTAAGAAGGGGCTGAACCACAGCATCCTTTAGAGGATTTGGAAAAATCCCTCTTTCCAAGGACCTCCAGACTATCTCAGCAAGGACGGGACCAATTTTATCCACACAACCCACTAAGAGATGTGTGGGGCCCAGATCCAAACCACAGTTGGTCAGACGAAGTGATTGGATGATCATCACAATGTCACTGATTGTGGGGAGGCTGAAGTCAGACCACACAAACTGAGTGTCCAACATCTCCTGCCAACCATCACAACCCCCATTGGAGAGGGTCAAATGGATATCAGATCTGATTGTGGCAACCTTATCTGAAAAGGATAGAGAAAACTCCTCACACCGTTCTTGAGAAAAAGCTCTTCTGGGCTGAAGACAGATTGGATTGCGTAATCTGTCCACAGTCTGGAAGGGCTGAGCTGGTCTATTCTGTGCAGCAGCAATCTCTCTGGACAGGAATTCTGCCTTCTTACGAGAGATTGCAGATTGATAGACCACATAGTGGTCCATCAAACTAAGTTTGTCACAATCCAGACCTGACTTCCGCCAGCACCTCTCCAACCTTTGTCCAACTCTCCGCAACTCCCTTTAGAGTCTCATCAAACCAAGGAGACCTGGGGTGAAGAGTGAGAGGACAAACACGAACAGGAGCAATGGAATCTAGAGCCCCTGCCACCACCTTATTATAGGCAAGTACCAGCTCTCCTGGATCCATGCAATCTCTTGGTAAGCCCAATAGGTCCAGCACTGCCATCAGGTCATCTGGGGAAACACCCCTTAAAGGGTGGTACTGGACCATTTTCATAGGGGCCGACCTACTAGGGGTGGCCTCAAAACTGAACCCAATGGAGTGATGGTCCGACCATCTGACTGGTTCCACCACCAAGTCAGATATCTCCATCTCCAGCAGGAACACCAAATCCACTGAATGACCACCAATATGGGTCGAGGAGGAAATAAACTGTGTGAAGCCCAGTGAAATCATTAACTGGAGGAAGTCTTGACAAAATTGCGAGAGTTCATCATCGACCCAGGCATTGAAGTCCCCCAGAACCAGCCATCTGGGGTACCCCAATGTCAGGTCGACAATGAAGTCTGCGACTACCTGCAGGAAAACATTCCCGTCACCTGGTGGATGGTATACAAGAAGTATCCTGCACCCCACACCCTCGCCCATGATACATTAAAGGATTTGGTAATTCTCACCGGTACTTCCACTAGGCCCAGTTCTGATCTAAAACAGATAGCAACACCCCCGCCCCTACGATCCATCCTCGGGCGGTATATCACTGAGTAACCTTCTGGAACTGCTGCCGCCAAAACTGGTCCAGAATTCTCATCCAGCCAGGTCTCAGTGATGCATGCCAGGTCAGATGTCCCAACAAAATCAGCTATAATAGCTGTCTTGTTTTTAATAAACCTGGCGTTGCACAACACCACCCGAGTAGGATGAGTGTCCGAGGATGACCGTGCTACCTGCTGACTACAATCAGAACCCTTGGGTATGGGAACCAGACAGGTAGGACTCCTTTGCTGGACCCATTTTTCCCCAGGGTGTCTCCTTGTCTCCACTGTCCCTATCCACCCACTCCTTTCCGTTCCCTTTCCAGACCCAGTAGTAGTAGAGGAGGTAAGAAGCTCTTTGGTTGCTTGCAATAAGTGCAGATTGGTGCTTTTCTCTGTAGAAATGGTTGGCAGCAGCAAAGCAACTTGAGGTGCTATAGGAAAATCCACAGGGAGCTCATTTGTGGAGCAGAAGGGAAGAGCTTGTTGACAGGCCTCTTCATCTCTTGAAGATGAAGTGGAGTGATACCATCTCCGGCTTACAGCATTGGTATTAGAATGAACTTGGCCTGGTCAATATAGAATTTTAGAGTTGTAGCATTGCAACATGGCAATCCATTGGGCGAACTTGCCTACTGGCTCCTTCATTTTGAACAACCATCTGAGGCAGAGTGATTAACAATAGCTGTGAAGAAAGAGTAGCGAAGGTAATAGTCAAATCTCTTTACAGCAAATATCATGGCTAGACATTCTTTTTCTGTGATGCCATAGTTTTGTTCAGCTGCAGGAAAAGAGTGCCCAGCATAGGAAACAACTTGTTCTGTTCCATTTTGGATTTGACACAGTACTGCACCCACTGCAAAGGAACTAGCATCTGAGTAGAATTTGAAGGGTTGGACAAACCTGGGACAGGCCAATACTGGAGAAGATATTAGGTTTGATTTTAAAGTTTCAAAGGCCTTTTTGCATTCAGAAGTCCAAACATAGTCACATCCCTTTTTGGTGAGGGTGTACAGTGGAACTGCAATCTTGGCATAGTTGCAAATACATTTTCTGTAGTAGCCAGATAATTCCAGGAAAGCCCTAAGGTCTTTGAGGTTGTTAGGTTCTGATAGTCTTTTACTGCTGAGAGCTTACTTGGATCTGGAGAGATGCCGTACAAACTAACCACATGTCCCAGGTAATGAATTTAATGCTGTACAAAACAACACTTCTCTGGGTGAAGCTTGAGGCTGGCTTGTCTAAGACGTTCAAACACCTCTTTGAGATGGTGAAGGTGCTCTGGGAAAGTTCTGCTGAAGATGATGACATCGTCCAGGTAAACTAGGCAAGATTTCCAAGACAGTCCATGTAACATGGCTTCCATGACACACTGAAATGTGGCTGGACTGTTCCGAAGTCCCATAGGCAGATGCTTAAATTGAAAAAGTCCCAAGTGGCAGCACCGGGCTGTATATGGGTGTGAAGCTGGATCAATAGTAGCTTGATAGAATCCACTCTGAAGGTTTAGAGTAGTGAAGTAAGCTGGGCTGGCCACACAAAGTCTCTCTTAGGCATCTTTGGTTATAGGTAGAGGATGAGCATCCTGCACTGTGTAAGTACTGAGCTTTCAGTAATCCACCAGAAAATGATACCTGTTGTCATTCTTTACCACAAGCAAGCAAGGTGCACCCCAGGGACTTTTAGATTCTTCGATAATGTCCTGGTCAGGGATGTCCATGATGATGTTCTCCAGGATTTGTTTTCCTTTGTGTCAAACTTTGTAGGCTTGCTGACGGACTGGCAGCTGGTTGGGCTGCACCTCGGTAGTGTGTTGCAGGATATCACAGCACCTGAGTTTGTTATCTGGATCAACAAAGACATCTGAGTAGTTCTCCAGGAATTCCAAAAGTTGCTGTTTCTCTGTTGAACAGGTTGAAAGTTTTTAAAGAGGGTAATTGCTAACTGAGGGGCAGCTCTTTGGATACTGGAGTGGACGTGATAGTACTTACGACGAGAACTGGTGGAACCAGGTTAAGGCTCTTGTGGGAGGTAAAGCTGGTCCCCTGAAGACAAGCAAACAAATTTTCTGAAGTTGACACCCTTTGAGATGATCACTGGCTCATCTGTGAAGCTGCAGCATTTTTTGGAATACTGAGCTGCCATGCACAGCAGACAAGGTGTTCCCTGGAATGAGACTTGAGGAGTGCATAATAGGGGATCCCATGATGATGCCAACAATACCTTGTGGAAATGGTTTACCTCGAATCTTGGCAATTAAAATCATCTCTGACTTAGGAGGCACAGTGACAGAGTCAATAGCTGTGAGTTGCCTCCTAGGGTCTAGTGACAATTTGTTTGAGGCAAAGTCTAGAATGACTTTGTGAGCTTTAAGGAAGTCCAGGCCAAGAATCACTGCTGGTTGCAAATTTGGCACTAGGTAAAACTTAACAGTAGCTTACTGTGAGCCAAAGTGGAGCTTGAGATGGACCACACCTGTGATAGGTACTGTAGGGGTACTTGATGTGATAATGTACTTTAAGTCAGCTGGAGAGACAATAGGTACATGATGTATAGCGGGGTTGTCTAGAATAATGCTGTGGATAACTGACATTGCTGCTACAGAGATGACCAAGGCATGGGTGAACCAATCTCTAATGGTTACAGGGACATAGTTCGCTAGGAGAGGTGACCTGATGATGGGAACCTTTTCCCTTGGAGGTGAGGGTGTGCCTGAGTTAGTAGCCAAAGGGTGCAGATTGTTTGCATCGTGAGTCAGAGGGGCGGTCAGTTGCTGTTTGGTTGTGGTTATCTTCCTGATTGTGCTATGGCAGGCATCTATGGCTCCTGTGATTTCTGTTTTAATTCTGTAGCTTTCAGCAGACAGCAGCAGTGTGTCCCCTGAATCAATACACCTGAAGGCGGGGTTGGCTCAGGTCTTTGTCTAAGTGGTTGAAGAGCATTGACAGAAGTTGCAGGGAAAGCAGGAGTACTGAGGTGTAAGCTGTTGACAGTATTGGTGAGCATCTCTATCATTGATTGCTGCTGCTGGACACAGGTTGCAAGTGCAGCTAACTGTGACAACTGGGGCGCTTGCACGGTAGTAGCCTGGGACATTGATATGAACTCTTGTGCAAGTCATGCAACTTGGATTGTGTCCATCCAAGCTGTTGGTTTCTTTTGGATTATGTACAGGTGCAGTTGAGGAAGAAGTCCCTGTACAAAGGCTGTGATTTGCTCCTTTTCTGATTTTTGCAGATGTTTACAGTGTGATTCAATGTCCACTATGAATGCTTCCAAGGACTCTGAGGGTTGCATGATGCGTTCCCACAGTTGCTGTTCCAATAACCAGGGTGGATGTGCTTGAAGAAAATGATCCTTGAAGGTGGTATACAAGGTGACAGTTTCCCCTTTTACCTGGTCCGGTAGTGAATTGAATTAAGTAATGGCAGTCCCCATCAGAAACAAGCAACAGGCATTGGAAATGCATAAATTATCAGTCCAACCATGCAAAGAAATCCAGGCTTGGAATTGCTCAAGCCAGTTGACAGCATCTCTGTGAGGCAGTGCTGAGAAGGGTACTGGCTATAAACTGGCATGGACTGTTGACTGTAGTAATATAGCCTTAATGTAAGCAAGATCATCCTGGATAGCTTGCATAGTTGGTGCACCTGAAATGGATGAATGGATGTCATGCAGGATAGTTACTATTCTGAGGCCCATGTCCTTGAGGTGGCTGAAGATGGAGCCCCAGACATTCCTGTGCTCGAGATGGCATCTTCCTTTGACCTCATGGTCAGAGACGAGCTGTGTGTCACTGAGCAAAGGTCATAGGAGTGAAAAGGAGTTTCCATCATGGAAGAGATGAGGCATCATGGAGTAGATGAAGTGCCAAGAAGAAAATATATGGGTAGCCAAAAGTACAATTATTTGTAAGCAATTTCCATCACATGACATCTTAAATAAAAATTCCCATTCAGGTCTGTGCTGTCAGTTATTTAAAGTTTTGTTGCAAAACCAGTTATTTGTTGTACTGTCTCTTTAATTCAATAGGTTTTCCATTGATTCTTATGGAAGGATGTCATTCGGTGCCCTTCACAAGATGGCTTCTGGGTTGTGACATCCAGGGTTGTAGTGTTGACTGTAGCAAGCTGGCCATCACCAGGGGGGTTTAAGGGTCACTGTGATTGTTATTGTAGCACACAATATGGAGGTTGCTTGCCAAGAGGTTACAAGGCAACAACAATATGGTGATTGGCCATGCTGTACATTCTTCCCCACAGCAATTTTTTTTTATTTGTTCACACCTCGTTCCTCTAACCTCTAGGCTATACTGCTTGCCCAATGTTGGTGGCTGTCTGACTTCTGGGTGAGTGGCAAAATGCTGGGGAATGTTCTGTGTTTTATTTTGCTACACTCCGTTTTATTTATTGTGCAGATTAGCTTTAGAAACATAGAAACATAGAAGTTGAAGGCAGATAAGCACCGCAAGGCCCATCCAGTCTGCTCATTTCTTTTTCTGTCTTATGAATGTGCCATCGGCCTTTGCTCTGTCAATGGCCTATCTATTCATACTCATCTATATTCTTCCCTTATGCTTATCCCATGCCTGTTTGAAGCCCTGCTCTGTATTCATAGCCACCGCTTCCTGAGGTAGGCCACTCCATGCATCCACCACCCTTTCTGTGAAAAAGAACTTCCTCACATTACCCCTTAATCGGCCTCCCTCTAATCTCATTATGTGTCCTCTTATCCTGCTATTTTTCTTATATTGAAATATGTTAGACTCTTTCACCTTGTTAATGCCCTTAAGGTGTTTGAATATTTCGATCATATCACCTCTCTCTCTTCTTTGCTCTAGGGTATAAATATTGAGCTCCGTTAATCTGTCCTCATATGTTTTCTGGTGCAGTCCTTGCACCATTTTGGTTGCCCTTCTCTGGACTGCCTCAATTTAGTTAATGTCCTTGTGAAGGTGTGGCCTCCAGTATTGCATGCAGTACTCCAGATGGGGCCTAACCAGTGTCTTGTAAAGAGAGATTATTACCTCCCTCTTCCTACTTGTGATACCCCTACTAATACCCCCCAACATCCCTCTAGCCTTACTTACTGCTTTAGTGGTCTGCTTGGATGATTTCAGGTCATCGGTGAGGATGTCGTCCAAGTCTCTTTCTTCCCTTGTGACTGCCAGCAACTCCCCTCCCTGCCTAAAGGTGGCTTCAGGGTTTCTCTTCCTTCTGTGCATGATTTTGCACTTCTTTGCGTTAAACTTCAGTTGCCACTCTTCTGGCCATTTTGCTAGTTTGCCCAGATCTCTTCTCATTCTGCCCACCCCATCTGGATCTTCTACTCTGTTGCAGAGCTTGGTGTCATCTTCAAACAGACAAACCTTACTCTCCAGTCCTTCTGCAATGTCACTGATGAAGATATTGAAGATGACTGGCCCCAGGACTGATCCCTGAGGTACCCCACTTATGACTTGCCTCTCTCCTGACTGTATTCCGTTGACCACCACTCTATTTTCTGCCCATCAACCAGTTTGCCACCCAGTTGACCAACTTCTGACCCACCCCTAGCCTACCCAGCTTATTAATCAATCTTCTATGTGGAACAGTATCGAAAACTTTAGAAACATAGAAACATAGAGTTTGATGGCAGATACGTGTAACCCCCCTACAAATGGGGGTTCCTAAAAGCTTCCCCAGAGCTTGTTTAAATGTTCCATGACTGACTGGTGTTCAGCGTTTAAGCCATTTCAAATGGGTAGCCAGTGAGTGCTTTTAAGGCCTCCGTATACTGTCCCTATAAGGGCTGCCTGTTGCTGTCATAATTAGTTAAAATGGGGGTGCTGTGTGGTTGTATGCCCGAGTCCCGCCTGGGCACTGAGTAAGTGCTCCAGTCTGCCATCGCTACTGGTGCAGAGGGAGCCCTGTTAAAAGAGGTAATTACTTGCCAGAAATCCTTTTGAATAGCGATGATAATGTAAGTTGTTCTAACCTGCTTCCTTTGCAGTCAGAGACTGTTCTGCTTATCTCCTCCATTTTGGTCCAGAACTGCAGAGTTGGACCAATCAGTACCTTGGGATGCATTTGAGCTGGCTGACCAATGGGGAACTGCTAGCCCTTTGAGAAAGGTATTATGGGCTATGGCGCTTTTTTCGCACCACTGAGAGCAGGAGTGAGTGACTGGCAGGTGACTCCAGCCAATCGGGTTGGGTAGCGCCCGAACTGGAAGGAGTGCCATATGCTGCTTGGGGACAGATGTGTTGTGGCTAGGAAGGAGAAGGGAACTCTAGGCTCCTGCGCTGTGTGAGTGTTCGCGTGGGAAGCGCGTGAAGGCCTGAGGCGGTCGTTTCTGCACTATTCGAGTGATTCGGACTAAATCCGCCAGCGTGCGGTCAGAGGAGGCTGGTGCCAGCCCAGCTAACTACCAGGCTCAACCTGAGAGGACTGGAGAATCTGCTGAATCGCGCTCGGTCTACCTGTGATGTTGAAGCTGCCATTTACTGCCCGAGTCTGCTGCAAGTTCGTGTGGGGCCTGAAAGCAACTGCCTGGTATGGTACCCCTCTGTTGTTTGCCATATAAATGTGTGAGGAGGCTGGTGAAATTCAGGCTCAGCCCTGCTGGTGGTGACGGAAATGGTATTTGATGAAGCCGTGAGTACTGAATCAGGGTAGCTCCCTGCAAAGTTTGCAAACAGTGGTCTCAAGTTGCTTGTTATACTGCTGACTGCCTAACTGAACTTTTTTCCCATTCTGACCTGCTCAGGATTGTAAAGGTTATCTGTGTCAGGGCCCCAACCAGCTGCCATGATGGACTAGCCATTAGGGCTTGGGTACCCAGGGACAGCAAATCTTAGGTTTAGACCTGTGCACAGAGCCCTAGGTAGATAGGTATAGTGATAAGCCAATCATCTTGATTTCCCCCTGCCCCTGTTAGTTGCCTCCCTTGAATAAATCAGATTGTTCATTCTGCAACTACACCCTGGCTACTGTGTGCATTATTGGTGAACTGCTGCATAGGGACTGTGATATAACTGTACCTTACTTTACAGGGGCTCCCTGGAGTGAGTTGAGAGATACTAGCCAGGGGGTAAGTGTACGGGGGGAAGTATTGTTGGTACACCGTGTGAGCCACTAACGGGATGAAAGGGGGGTTACAGTAACCCAGAGGGCTGTGACCAAGGCAATCTCGACAGTATTAACCCCGACCTCTGGGTGGAGGCACCCGTCAACGGATCTGGGCCCCTCACTCCGTCTCAGTGGAGGCAGGCAGGAGTAGTAGCCCTAAGGGTACTGCCCCCTGGGGGTTACAAATTGGAGGCACCACTGGGATTAGCGTCCCCTAGTGGCCAAATGAGGAAGTACATAAGAAATGGAAAAAACTGGAGGGGGATGTGTTTGGGGAAAATTAAGTTGTGGCCTATTAAGACAATGGTACACAGACTGATGGGGTTGGGTGAAGCCGAAGAGCTGGACTCCCAGAAAATTGTGTTACTGTTAGATGTACCCCTGGGAACCCAACTGCTGACATAATTTCCGCAGCAGAGCGAGTAAAATGTTTAGGCAAAGTGGAGGTAAAAGGGCGTACGGCTGACCTGCTCAACCAGACGTTGCAGGTGCTACTCCTGTGCAGTGTGGCCATCGACCCCGAGAAGGTACCTCCAGTGATTTACCCCGAGGGTGCCTCACAGAGATGGAGGCTTATTCATATTCGAAGTGGGTCAGTCACTTCTGGGGTGTCCCCCCAGATGAACAGTTTTAAAGATAAACTGCTTAAATTGCTGGCTTTGGAGGGGGGAGAACTACCCAGGAACTGCTGCAAGCATTGGATTTGTCTAGTGATGCTACCCCTCAGGGTTCCCCAGGCACCTCCCCCTGTCCCCCCAAGAGTTCTATTTTGGCTTCACTGCCCCTAGTAGTCCCTCCTATACAGCTCAATTCCTACCATAAGCTAAAACTTTTTTCTGGCACGGTGCCAGTGACTCCATGGGAGGATGACCTGGAAGCTTGGATGGACTATGCCACTCCCTTAGTCCAGGAATGGTAATGCTCTGAGGGGGAGAAAAGGAAGAGACTGATGGAGAGCCTGCGGGGTCCCGCTTTAGAAGCCATTAGGTTTTTGCGGGCTACCAGTCCGGAAGCCACTGCCACAGAGTATTTCTGCCTTAGAAGGGGTGTTTGGAAGTACAGAGACTGGAGAAGATTTATTATGGAAATTCAGGTCTGCTAAGCAGTGGAGAAATGAGAAACTATCCGCCTTTGTCACTAGGGTGGAGCGGGCTTTGCAGAAGGCCTATAGAAAGGGGGGAATCACTGCCTTGAATCAGGTCAGGTTGGAACATGTTTTAAAGTCTGCTAGATTCTCTAGTGTAATACTGTTAAAACTTAAGTTACATGATTGACAGGCTACCCCGCCTGAATATTGTCAATTGATGAGGGAAATTAGAGAGGTGGAGACCGATGAAGAGGGGTGGGAGCCATGTGTGGGGGCGGTGAACCCTGGTGGGACCCCTGAGCCTAGCACCCCAGAGGAGATCAGCCTGTCTGGAGGGTCTGAGGGATCCCAAGATTTTCCAGGTGCTGTGGGAATGCGAGTTATTTCCTCCAACCCCCACGTAGAGAGTGAGTTGAGGGCCGAGGTCAGGAATTTACGGGAACTGGTGAGGGACTTGAAGCAATCTACTATGTATCCTGTTAGGTCCGGGGTCCCTGAGTCAAGCAGAAACCAGAACCCCGGCCCAAGGTAGCCCCCTCACCCCACTCAGGGCCCCCCTCAGATAAGGTGTCCACCGCCAAATAGTGACCCCCGAGACCCCAAGTTCTGTTACCATTGTGGGGGAGATGGGCATTTTCAACCTGAGTGCCAGATGCCAGAGAATTTAAGGAAAGGCAACAGCAGACTGATCACTTGCCATCGCCGGGCCCAGTCTTGACCCCCCCAGGAAAAGTTTTGTGACTTGGGCCCATGCTCAGCCGACTCTCAGTGCTGTGGCTCCCGACTGGTCTGATGTGGTCGGGCCTTCAATGGAGACCCCGGTGTGAGTAAATGGGATTCCCACCCGAGCTGTATTAGACCATGTCTCTCAGGTAACCATCATGTTTCAGGACTGGTATCAGACACACTTACCTGAGGTGCCCCTGCAATCCTTGAATGGTCTACATGTGTCGGGGTTGAGCGACAAGGCATATCCGTATTTGGGGTATATCTGAGTTTGGTTATCATTCTCTGCTTCTGTGGCTGGAATGGATGAGCAGGTGGAAACCTTAGCTTTAGTCTGCCCACCCACTGGACTGTATGATGGGGTGCCTTTGTTGATTGGGACGAATGCTCATATGTTTGGATGACTAGCCCAGTTGTGCTCAGAAAAGCAAGCATTCAAGACCGGGTGAGCCCTAAGGATACCCGCTGTGATCCAAAAGGCAGTTGCAACTCAGAAGAAGGTTAGCCAGGAGGAACCTGAGGGCCCGGTGGGTGTGGTGTGGAAAAAGGATCCGGCCCCAGTGATACTCGCCCTGAATGCCCAATGTGTCCTGCAGGGAGAAGTACGACTAAAGACAGATGTTAAGAATAAGTTGTTGATGTTGGATGCGCCTGGGGAGGGAAGATTGCCTGAGAGACTGTTGGTAAAACCCAGTATCTTGCCAGCTAGAGCTCATGCTTAAGTCAAGAGGGTGATGGTTCAAGTGCATAATGTGTCCGACAAAGAGATTCGAATAAGAAGAGGGTGCACCCTGGCAAGTGTCCATTGTGCAGATACTGCAGTACTGCCAAATAGCAAGAGTCCCGGGACAGACGACTGAGTTACTCCTGACCTGTTTGATTTTGGTGACTCCCCATTGCCAGCTGAATGGAAAAGGAGGATCAGTGAGAGGCTTGCCAAGAGGGACCAGGTTTTCTTCCTAAAAGAATGGGATGTGGGATGTGTGCAAGGGGCTGAGCATCACATTCGGCTGCATGACAAAAGGCCTTTCCAGGAGAGATCCCGGCTCCTGGCCCCGGCTAACATAGATGATGTGAGGCGGCATCTGCAAGAGATGTTGGCTGCTGGTGTGATACAAGAGTCCAGGAGCCCCTATGCCTCCCCCATTGTAGAGGTAAGGAAGAAGAATGGGGCGGTCCGGATGTGTGTAGACTATCGCACTTTGAATCGGCAGACCATCCCAGACCAGTATACCATGCCATGCATACAGGATGCCTTGGATTGTTTAAATGGCAGTAAGTGGTTCTCTGTGTTGGACCTCCGCAGCGGGTATTACCAGATCCCAGTGGCCCCAGAGGACCTAGAGAAGACTGCATTCATTTGCCCCCTAGGTTGCTATGAGTTCATTCAGATGCCTCAGGGGATTTCAGGTGCCCCAGCCACCTTTCAGCGCCTGAAGGAGTGGGCCGTGGGGGACATGAACTTGCTCGAGTGTCTGGTCTATCTAGATGACGTCATAGTGTTTGGCCATTCATTGGAAGAACACGAGCAGCGATTATTCAAGGTCTTGGATCGGTTGGAGGAGTTCGGCCTCAAGCTGTCTATAGACAAGTGCCAATTCTTCCAGACTTCTGTGAAGTATGTGGGCCACATAGTGTCCACTGAGGGCATAGAGACTGACCCTAGCAAAGTGGAGGCCTTGACTACTTGGCCTCAGCCCAGGAACTTGAAAGAGCTGCAATGGTTTCTGGGGTTTCACAGATATTATAGGCAATTTGTCAAAGACTATTCTAGAGTGATTCGCCCCCTCCTCAACTTCACTCAGGGGTATCCTCCTGCACACAAAAAATATAAGAGGGTTGTGCACTCCGAGATGGAGAAGAGGTATTTCCAGCCAAATGAATTGTTTGGGGATCGTTGGACTGTTGAGTGTGAGGATGCTTTCTATGACATCATATATCAACTTACACATGCCCCCGTGTTGGCCTATGCTGACCCAGCCAAGCCCTACGTTCTCCATACTAATGCCAGTCTTCAAGGATTGGGGGCTGTGTTATATCAGGAGCACTCAAATGGTCTGAGACCTGTAGCTTTTGCCAGAAGAAGTCTGACTCCTTCAGAAAAAAACTATCCCATGCATAAGCTAGAGTTCCTGGCTCTGAAGCGGGCCATTGTTGATCAGTTTCATGACTACTTGTACGGTGCCAAGATATTGGTGAAGACTGATAACAATCCTCTGACCTATGTACAAACCTCAGCCAAGTTGGACACCACGGGCCACAGGTGGCTCTCTGCCTTGGCCACCTACGACTATGCTGTTGAATACAGAGCCGGCCTAAACCATATAGATGCGGATGCCCTCTCTCGGAGGCCTATGTCCCAAACTGATTGGATCAGGTTGTCAGAGCCTGACATAAGAGCCCTTTGCCAGAAATTTGACAAGGAAGAACAGGTGTCTCCAGATGCTGTGAACTGTATGGTGGATTGCTTGGGGCCTTCTGAGAACTGCATACCTACTGCCTACTGTCATTTTTCCACACTGGACACCAGTTCACTGCCCCAGTTTGACAATACTAGTCTTCAACGGGCTCAATCCCAAGATCCTATGATAAAACCGGTTGTGGAAGCTTTGCAGGCTGGGCGGGATGTGTCCAAACTGCGCTCCACCGACTTAAGAGCCACCTTGTTATACAAAGAAGGGCCCAAATTAAGGCTGATTAACCAACTACTATACAGAGAGACTGTGAATAAGGAGGACTGGATCATCAAACAACAGGTGGTGGTGCTGCCCTCAGAATTGAAGAAACTGGTCTTAAGGTCCTTGCATAATCAGATAGGGCATCTTGGCATAGACCGAACACTTGATCTGGTACGGGCTCGATTTTACTGGCCAAAAATGAGTGCGGACGTAGAGCAGTATGTCAAGACCTGTAGCTGTTGTCTGCAAAGGAAATTCCTACCCCAGAGAGCTGCTCCCATGGTCAACATTACTGCTAGTGCTCCTATGGAACTGGTCTGCATTGATTTCTTGAGTCTAGAACCAGATCTGAAAAATATCAGTAACATATTGGTGGTCACTGATCATTTCACCCGGTATGTACAGGCTTTCCCTACTAAGGATCAGAAAGCAACCACGGTGGCTAAGATACTTGTTGAAAACCTTTTTGTCCACTATGGGGCCCCCCAGCGGATCCATTCCGACCAGGGAAGGGACTTTGATAGCCGCTTGGTTAAAGAGATGTTGTCTTTGTGGGGGGTGCAAAAGTCAAGAACCACCCCCTACCATCCTCAGGGGGATCCCTGGCCCGAAAGGTTTAACCCCACATTGCTCGACATGTTGGGCACATTGCAACGCAAAGACAAACCCAGATGGAGCCAGCAGATTAGCACCCTGGTCCATGCTTATAACTGCACCAAAAGTGATGCCACGGGATTTTCCCCGTACAGACTGATGTTTGGGAGAAACATAGAAACATAGAAACATAGAAGTTGATGGCAGATAAGGACCGCAAGGCCCATCCAGTCTTCCCATTTCTTTTTCTACCTTATAAATGTGCCATCGGCCTTTGGTCTGTCAGTGACCTATCTATTCATAGTCATTTGTATTGCTCCTTATGCCTAATCTCATGCCTGTTTGAAGCCCTGCACTGTATTCATAGCCACCACTTCTTGTGGTAAGCCATTCCATGCATACACCACCCTTCCTGTGAAAAAGAATTTCACATCCCCTTAATCGGCCTCCCTCTAATCTCATGCTGTGTCCTCTTGTCCTGCTATTTTTCTTATATTTAAAATGTAGACTCCTTTCACCTTGTTTATGCCTCTTAAGGTGTTTGAATGCCTCGATCATATCACCTCTCTCCTCCTTTGCTCAAGGGTATACATATTGAGCTCCATTAATCTGTCCTCATATGTCTTCTGATGCAGTCCCTGCACCATTTGGTTGCCCTTCTCTGGACTGCCTCAATTTGGTTAATGTCCTTGTGAAGGTGTGGCCTCCAATACTGCCGCAGTACTCCAGATGGGGCCTAACCAATGTCTTGTACAGAAGGATTATTACCTCCCTCTCACGACTTGTGATACCCCTACTAATACACCCTAACACCCCCTAGCCTTACCTACTGCATTAGAGGTCGTTGGATGATTTTAGGTCATCAGTGATGATGATGCCCAAGTCTCTTTCTTCCTTTGTGACTGCTAGCAACTCCTCCCAGCCTATAAGTGGCTTCAGGGTTTCTCTTCCCTATGTGCATGATTTTGCACTCTTTGCATTAATCCCAGTTGCCACTCTTCCGACCATTCTGCTAGTTTATCCAGATCTCTCTCATTCTGCCCACTCCCATCTGGCTCATCTACTCTGTTGCAGATCTTGGTGCCATCTGCAAACAGACAAGCCTTACCCTCTAGTCCATCTGCAAGGTCACTAATGAAGATGTTGAATAGGACTGGCCCCAGGACTGATCCCTGAGGTACCCCACTTGTGACTTGCATCTCTTCTGACTGTATACCATTTACCACCACTCTCTGTTTTCTGCCAGTCAACCAGTTTGCCACCCAGATGACCAACTTCTGACCCACCCCGAGCCTACCCAGCTTATTTATCAATCTTCTATGTGGAACAGTGTCAAAAGCTTTGCTGAAGTCAAGGTAGGCGACATCAACTGCTCCCCTTGGTCCACCACTCTGTTTACCCAGTCAAAGAAATCTATGAGATTAGTTTGACAGGACCTTCCTTTGTAAACCCATGCTGTCTTGGATCCCAGTGCCCTATGGATTCCAGGTGTTGCACTATCCTTTCCTTAGAGTGCCTCCCATAATCTTGCCCACTACTGAGGTAAGACTGACCGGTCTATAGTTCCCCGCCTCCTCCTGCTACCACTCTTGTGGAGCGGGATCACATGAACCCTTCTCCAGTCTTCTGGGACCTCTTCTGTGCTCAGAGACTCACTAAACAATTCTGCTAATGGCTCTGCTAGTTCCTCCTTTAGCTCCTTAAGCACCCTGGGATGTATGCCATCAGTTCCCATTGCCTTATCCACCCTGAGCTATAGCTCTTGTAGGACCCTTTCTTTTTGTGAAGGAGTAGTGCTCACCTCCCGTGTCCTACATGATGCTGAGCTATGGGCCTGCGTACCTTCTCTTCAGTAAATACTGAGCAAAGTATCTATTTAGGATAGATGCCTTTACAGGGTCCTCCTCCACATGCTCCCTTTTCTCCATTAAGCTTAGCAATACCCCTCTGGACTTTCTCCTTTCACTAATGTATCTATAGAAGTCTTGTCACCTTCTTTTACTGTTCATGCTAGTGTTTCCTCAGTTTGGGACTTTGCCTGCCTGCACCTGCTTCCCTTAGGCAGTTTGGTATGCCTCCTATCTTCATCCCTGTGTTCCCTTATATTTCCTGAAGGCCAGCCTTTTGGCTCTGACCTTTTCTGCTACTGTATTTGAGAACCAAAGTGGTTTCCTTCTTCTTTGCACTTCCTTTTCTGTCTAACACAATAGGATGTTGCTTCAAGTATTGCATCCTTAATGCTTGCCACTTTGCCTGTACCCTCACCTGTGTTTCTTTTTGCCAGGGCTAGCTTAACTCTGTTGGCCATCTTATCAAAGTCAGCTCCTCTGAAGTCCCATATTTTTGCCTTGGAATGGGATGATTTAGATGTAGTAGGCAAATTGAACCATACCATGTGATGGTCACTGGTCCCCAGGTGACCTTCTACCTGGAGATCTGTGATCCTTCTTTGTTAGTCAGTACTAGATCTAGGATAGCCCTGTCTCTTGTGGGTTGCTGTACCAGTTGTTTGAGGCCCCTGCAGGAATCAACTGAGTCTAGTTCTGGCAGATGTTCCTGCTGGTATTGACCAATCTGTATCTGGCATGTTGAAGTCTCCCATTATCAGAACCTCCCTTTAGCTGTCATGTTTTGTATATCTTCTAACAGTAATGTGTCTATGTCGTCCCTCTGGTCTGGGGCCTGTAGACAACCCCAGTTCTTATGGCTGTCCCATTTCTGTTTCCAGGGTGACCCACAGTTCTTCTGGCCCTTATGTGTATTCTGAATTTCTGTAGCTTTGATATTTTCATTAACATACGAGGCCACCCTACCCCTCTTTTGCACCTCGGTCTCTTCTGAACAATACAGCGCCAGGTACTGAAGTCTCCAAGTGTGGTTACTGGTAAACCACGTCTCACTAATTGCTACTATGTCCAGTTTAGCCTCTGACATTATTGCCTGCAGGTCTGGGATCTTATTTCCCAGGCTGTGAAGGCATGTGTACATGATTTTCCATTGGCCAGATTTTGGTGTGTTAGTTGTTGGGTGAAGTTTGGCCTTACCATGTGCATCGTATAGGAGACAAACCTTTTTCTTACCTGGTGATGCAAATGAACGGCAAACACGCTGAATTCCTGTTTGACCATTAGCTGAGGGAGGGGTGTTCTTCCCATTCGACGTAGAGGTGCTGCACCTTTTCCCATTGCTAGTTTAAATATTCTGCAAAGGCGTCAAACTTCTTCCAATGCACTGACTCCTCTTTAGTCAGATGCAGTCCATCAAATTTAAAGAACTTTGCGCTCCCAGAACTGTTGCCAGTTCCCTACAAATCTATGTCCTTTTGCTGGCACCAGTCCTTGAGCCACGTGTTTAGCTCCCCTATCTCCCTTCTCCTGACCTTCGTCCATCACTCCCCTCTCCCAGACTGGCAGGATCTCAGAGAAGGATATGCCGGACGAAATAGATGATAGTTTGTCACCCAGCCTAGTCAGGTGTTCCTTGGTCTCCACAACTGACCGGCTGGCGAGATCATTAGTCCCTATGTGTACTAGGACATCAATGTTTTCTCCTGCTTTGTGAACAATTTTAGCAATGCGGTCAGTGTCTCTCCATGCTGATGTACCTGGGAGACATCTGACCATCACCCCTGGCTGGAGATGGGTATCAACTCCCCGAATCATGGAGTCTCCTATGATCAGAAGTTTTTTGGATTTCCTTTGTGCTTGTTTAGTTTTGGTTCCTGATTTGGGTGAGTTTTGTTGTGCTAGCTCCTGAGCCGCAGTGTCCTGCTCTGCAGTGTCTTCTGCTTCTTTATTTGATTTCAGAGATAGAGGCAGATACCTGTTTGTAGTGTTTATATGGTTTTTGGAGGCAATGTGTTGGAGAGCAGAGAGTGATGGGGCACCTGATTTGCTCCTCCTAACCACCTGCCAACCTCCTGGACCAACTACCCTCTGACGGTCGAGGTTTTTCTGTTGGATGCTGGGAAATGGCGGGTGGTTCTTATAATGTATTTCCTCTTCAATATGAAATTTGAGGCGTGCAATCTCTGCCCATGCTGCCCGGAGCTGAGCCCTAAGATCTCCAAAGGCCCAGCATGTGGACAGTGTCCTAAATCCTGTAAGACTGTCCTTCTGAAAACTGTTCCACAGTACCTGCAGTTAATGAAATCCATTCCAAATAAGTTGCTGGGTTTGTAACCTAGTCAGAGTAATTAGAAGGAAAAAAAAGGAAAAAAAATGCAAGTAATGGTTTAATTGTGCTTTGTTGAACTTGTTATAACAAGTTAAATTATTAGTGCCCCTGTAAATGAGATCACCTTGTGGAGGCCCCACTGATCCGCCCCTTCCTGCTCTGCCACAGGAAATGTCACAACTGTGGTACCCTATAAAAGGAGTGTAGCGTGGGGTGGTTGGGGATGGGGATGGGTGGCTGGGCCCTTCCCCTGCCTAAAAAGAAGAACCACGGACGAAAGAACAAGGAGGTAAGAGCAGAAACAATCAGTCAACAACAAATGCAGTAACCCTGAAAGCTTATCCTAATGTTAGATAAAACTGTAAAACCTGTAAAGCACCACCTGTAATAATTTCAGAGAAGATATACCCTGTAAGAAACACTTTGCTCCAGAGAAAAATAAAGCAGTAACAGAAGATATACCTTGCAAAAGACAATTTGAATCAGAAGATTACAGCAGTAATCTGTTAGCACTATACCTGTAGGCACACCTTGTAATAATGCAGAAGAAGGTATACCAGCAACAACAATTTGAATCAGAGAAAAATAAAGCAATGAAATGTTAGCAACAAACAGTAGCAATCCCTGTGAGTAAAAAATAAAAACACCATCACACAGTAAATCTGCTTAGCCAAACTAAGTCTTAATCCTTCTCCCTTGCTCTGGTAAGTTTCTCTACTCTGCCTTTCAAGCAGTCTTAGAAGGAAAGAGCTCAGGTGAAGCTAGATGCCTTGGCCAGCAAACCAAGTCTTCTAGAGAGAGAGAGGCTAGATTGCCCATGGATGTGTGTTTTGGAATTTCCCCTGATGGGGTGCAAGCAGAAAATCATCTACAATATGTACAGAAGCTGATGGCACAGTTAAACCATGCTTATCAGTTGGCCCAGACCATGGCTGCTAAAAGAAACTTGGCCAATAAGGAGAGGTATGACAAGAAAGTGAAGACATTGGAACTAAGAGAAGGGGATAGAGTGTTACTGAGAAATCTGGGATTGCATGGCAAACATAAAATTGCTGACCGATGGACTATCACCTTCCTCACATTGTTGTGGGACAACTGGCAGATTTGCCTGCATATAAAGTGCGCACCCAAAAACAATTCCAAAGATGTAAAACTATACACCGAAATCATCTGCTGCCAATCGGGCAAATCCTGATTGAAGCGGAACCCCCAAATGCCTCCCCCTCCAGGCCTGTGACTAGATCTGCTGCCAGGGAAAGAACCAAACCCGTGGATTCTTCAACAAGCCAACCAAGAGGGCCTTGTCAAATCCTGCAGAAGGAGATAATCAACCATCAGTGTCGGAAAACAATGAAGATGATATTGAATATTATCCCTCTTATGAACTGAGCCAGTTGTTTCGAGGCAATCCCCTTGTTAACTCTGGAGATGAGGTTGGACCTTCTGGACTGTTTGAGCCCCATACTTTGTCTCCGGAACCAATGCCTCCAGAGGATTAGCTGGGTAGCAGCAAAGCCCAAGGGGTGGGGTCCTTGAGCCTGGCTGAACTGTCTGGCCTGGCTGAATTATCTGACTTTTCAGAAGAAGAGAGTGAGGTGGGGGACAAGCCAGTGATATGCCAGAACTGGAAGAATATTTTGAATGCCCTGATGGTTCGTCACTGGTATCTAAACAGCCCTCAGCCGAGCCCAGTGGGGTTGGTCCTGGGGTAGAGTGTCAGGCCCCCAATAGTACTATGAGCACTGGGTCCCTTTCCCCTGTGGAGATTCCCGTTACTAATGTCAGTGAGGCTGAATTGGAATCAGGGCCTGTTTCTGGGTTTCCCGAGACCCCTAGATGCTCCAGCCGAGAAGTATGGCCTGTAATAAAGTTGAGTTATGAGCCTCTGGGTCAGCCGGTGGACCTGCCCTTAAATGTGGTCCACAAAGGGGTATATGTGTCCCCAAGCTCCTTGCCTAAGCTAGCTTTGGGGGATAACTCTAGATTGTTAGTATTACCCTTTGGGTGTGGTGCCCCTGCTTTAGGTAACCCACCAGTAACTGAAATGGAGGGGTTCCTCCAGTCCCGGGGTCATGAGCAGGAACTATTGACTTGATTAGGAAAAAGAGTAACAAAAGGTTATGTGTGTGTAATGTTGTATAACCCCTAGTACACTGTACATATAATATTCATGTATGTAATGCAAAGTGTGATATAGTGTTAATTAAGCTATTTGTCTTAAAATGATTTAAGGGTAACTACTGGACGCGGACACCAAGTTCTTTTCAGGCAAGGAAGGGTGTAACCCCCTACAAATGGGAGTTCCTAAAAGCTTCCCCTGAGCTCGTTTAAATGCTCCATTCCTGGCTGGTGTTCGACGTTTAAGCCATTTCAAATGGGTAGCCAGTGAGCGCTTTTAAGGCCTCCGTATACTGTCCCTATAAGGGCTGCCTGTTGCTGTCATAATTAGTTAAAATGGAGGGGGGGGCTGTGTGGTTGTATGCCTGAGTCCCGCCTGGGCACTGAGTAAGTGCTCCAGTCTGCCATCGCTACTGGTGCAGAGGGAGCCCTGTTAAAAAAGGTAATTACTTGCCAGAAATCCTTTTGAATAGCGATGATAATGTAAGTTGTTCTAACCTGCTTCCTTTGCAGCCAGAGACTGTTCTGCTTATCTCCTCCATTTGGTCCAGAACTGCAGAGTTGGACCAATCAGTGCTTCGGGATGCATTTGAGCCGGCTGACCAATGGGGAACTGCTTGCCCTTTGAGAAAGGTATTATGGGCTATGGCGCTTTTTTCGCACCACTGAGAGCAGGAGTGAGTGACTGGCAGGTGACGCCAGCCAATCGGGTCGGGTAGCGCCCGAACTGGAAGGAGTGCCCCATGCTGCTGAGGGCAGATGCATTGTGGCTAGGAAGGAGAAGGGAGCTCTAGGCTCCTGCGCTGTGTGAGTGTTCGCGCAAGAAGCGCGTGAAGAGCTGAGGCGGCCGTTTCTGCACTTTTCGAGTGATTCAGACTAAATCCGCCAGCGTGCGGTCAGAGGAGGCTGGTGCCAGCCCAGCTACCTACCAGGCTCAACCTGAGAGGACTGGAGAATCTGCTGAATCGTGCTCGGTCCACCCGTGATGTTGAAGCTGCTGTTTACTGCCCCAGTCTGCTGCATGTTTGTATGGGGCCTGAAAGCAGCTGCCTGGTATGGTACCCCTCTGTTGTTTGCCATATAAATGTGTGAGAAGGCTGGTGAAATTCAGGCTCAGCCCTGCTGGTGGTGACGGAAACGGTATTTGATGGAGCGGTGAGTACTGAATCAGGGTAGCTCCCTGCAAAGTTTGCAAACAGTGGTCTCAAGTTGTTCGTTATACTGCTGACTGCCTAACTGAACTTTCTTCCCATTCTGACCTGCTCCAGGATTGTAAAGGTTATCTGTGTCAGGGGCCCCAACCAGCTGCCATGATGGGACTAGCCTTTAGGGCTTGGGTACCCAGGGACAGCAATCTTAGGTTTAGGCCTGTGCACAGAGCCCTAGGTGAGATAGGTACAGTGATAAGCAAATCATCTTGATTTCCCCTGCCCCTGTTATTTGTACTCCCTTGAATAAATCAGATTGTTCATTCTGCAACTCACACTCTGGCTACTGTGCATTACTGGTGAACTGCTGCATAGGGACTGTGATATAACTGTACCTTACTTTACAGGGGTCCCCGGAGGAGTTGAGAGATACTAGCCAGGGTATAAGTGCAACGGGGAAAGTATTGTTGGTATATCGCGTGAGCCACTAGCTGGATGAAAGGGGTTACAGTAACCCAGAGGACTGAGACCAAGGCAACATCGATGTATTAACCCCGACCTCTGGGTGGGCACCCCGATCAGCGGATCCTGGGCCTCATCATCCATCTCAGTGGGCAGGCAGGGGTAGTAGCCCCTGAGGGTAGTGCCCTCGGGGAGTTACATAAGGACCGCTTGGCCCACCCAGTCTGCCCATTTCCTCATTCTAATGGATAAGCTGCAGATCCTAGTTAACCAGCAGCCTTCTTTCTACCCCACACCCCTAGAATTGCCTTATGGCTGTCCATGCATGCTTGAATTAACCACTATTTTTGACTCCACAACCTCCTCCGAAGGCTGTTCCATGCATCAACAACCCTCTAGAAAAAATACTCCTTACATTACCTCTGAGCCACCCCCATCTTCAAATTGTGCCCCTTGTTCTTGCACATTTTTTTTTGAAAGATGCTACCCTCTTGACTTTGTTGATTCCCTTGAGGTACTTGAAAGTTTCTATCATGTCCCCCCCCCTTTCCTCAAGGCTATACATATTAAGCTCCTTTAGTCTCTCTTCATATGTCTTCTGGTGCAGACCCTGCACCATTTTAGTTGCCCTCCTCTGGACAGCTTCCATCTTGTCTATGTCCTTGCAGAGATTAGGTATCCAGAACTACACACAATACTCCTGATGGGGTCTCACCAGCTGTCTGTACAGAGGGATAACCACTTCCTGTTTTCTACTGGTGATGCCTCTCCCTATGCATCCCAGTATCCCTCCAGCCCTCCTTACTGCCCTCTCACATTACTTGCCCACCTTTAAGTCATCTGATATGACTATCCCCAGGTCCCTTTCCATTTCTGTTGTTGTTAGTATCTCACCCCCATTGTGTACTCTTCCCTGGGTTTTTGTTTCTAGGTGCATTACCCTGCACTTCTTAACATTAAATCTAAGCTGCCATACATTTGACCATTCTCTAACCTTGCCAAGTCCCTTCTCATCCTTTCCCCACCTGTGCATCAACTCTGTTGCAGATCATTGTGTCATCTGTGAAGAGACATACTTTTCTTCCAGTCCCTCTGCAATGTCTTATAAAAGACATTGAAGAGGACCGGTCCTAATACTGAACCCTGCGGCACCCCACTAGTAACCCCCCTTTCTTCAGAGTGGAGTCCATTTACTATTATCCGCTGTGTCCTATTCTCCAGCCAATTCTTTACCCACGTATCATCTTGGGACCCATTCCCAGGCTGGCTAACTTGTAAATTAATCTTTTGTGTAGGACTAAGTCAAATGCCTTGCTAAAGTCTAGGTAGGCCATGTCCACAGCCAATCCCTGATCTACTACTTTGGTCACCCAGTCAAAGAAATCTATTAGATTTGTCTGGCATGACCTTCCCTCTGTGAATCCATGCTGCCTTGGGTCCTTTGCCCCTCTGGCCTCTAGGTACTCAACAATTCTTTCCTTCTGAAATGATTCCATCATTTTCCCTATCACTGAGGTTAAACTAACAGGTCTGTAGTTTCCTGCTTCTGCCCTGCTCACACTTTTGTGAAGGGGAATCACATCTGCCCTCCTCCAGTCCTCAGGCACCACCCCATCCTCCCATGATTTGTTAAAGAGGGTAGTCAGTGGTGTCAGTAGTTCTACCCTTAGTTCTTTTAGAATTCTGGGATGAATCCCATCAGGTCCCATTGCTTTGTCCACCTTCAGTTTTAAGTGTTCTTTCATAACGCTTTCTTCTGTAAATGAGCTGGTATAACCAAGTTCTTTCAAGTCTCTTGACTTTGAACCTCTCCTGAGTAACCTTACCACTTTTGACTGGTCCTCCCAACCTCCTTCCCCTGAGTTGATAAGACCCTTGCCTACATCAGAGAAATCTTTTTTGTGAACTGGAACGCTTTTGCCCCACTCACACAAATCAGAGTCAGAGGTAACCACTTACCTTGGATAACCCCTGAACTTCTGGACTGCTTCAGGGCTAGAGATCGAGCCTGGAAGTGTCAGAAAGCTTCCCAGCATCCATGTGACATCACAAATTACCACATGCTCTGAAATGCTTGCACCAGGGCTACAAGCTTAGCCATGTCCAAATATTTCAAATCTGCCTTCATCACCAACATAAATTCCCCTTCAAAGTTCTGGAAGATGGTCCACACCCTATTTATTCCCTCATCTCACCCCCACGGTACTAAAAGTAAATAGCTCACTAGTGTCTGACCCACCAGCTATAGCTTTAGAATTTAACTCCTGCTATACCTCCTGTGTCACTGAGCTACTGAAATCCTTTCCCTTCTACCCATCCCTCCCACCCCCTACCAATGTGCCCCCCACCACCCTCCCACCTTCCTTCCTGCTACTGTAACCCCAAATGATGCTCTAAGTGCCCTCCTCACCATCAACCCCTCTAAAGGTGTCTCCCGTGATGGCCTTGACTCAAAACTCCTTTCCATCTCTGCTTCAGCCATTGCTTACCCCCTCTCAATAATCCTAAAGCTCTCATTCTCTACTGCCTTGGTCCCCTCTTCATGGAGACATGCTTGGGTCCTTCCTCTACCCAAAGGGAGTGACCCCTAATCCCTTGGCAACTATCGCCCCATTTCTCTCCTCTCTTCCTTTGTCAAGCTTCAAGAACACATTGTCCTCTCCTAACTCACCTCTTTTCTATCTGCCACCTCCTTTTTCACTCCTTTACAGTATGGTTTCAGGAAAAAATACTCAACCACCACCTCCTCTCTCCTATGGCTCACAGACTCCATCCTAACCAGGATGGACAACGGCCAAATTATCTCTGCCATTTTTGTCGATCTGGCCAAGGCCTTCGATACCATCTCTCTCTCTCCCTTCTCCTTGACTCACTCCCAACAGCTGGCCTATCTCCCTCCACCACAAACTGATTCAAGGCCTACCTTATTGGCAGAACCCAATGAGTTAAGATCCTGGGCACCACTTCCCCTCCCCTCCCGATCAGCACTGGAGTCCTCCAGGGCTCTGTATTATGGCCCCTCCTATTCTCCACCTTCTTAAATGACCTTCCCTCTGTTTGCTCCCCATCCTCTGCTATACATATATATGCTGATGATACAGTCCTATATGCATCTGGCTCCTGTGCTGATAAGGTTACAACCAACTTACAGCAAGACTTCGACAAGGTTCAGCTCTGGTTTGCTAACCATCTTTTCCTCAGCGCCAAAAAACTGTCTCCATGACCTTTGGCACAAGGCAGAGACTCTCTAGGCTTCCCTTCCTACCCACTTTCCACACCCTAGGTGAGACTTTACTTGAGGACACATCCTCCTTCAGGTACATAAGTGTTTGGTTGGACCAACACCTAAACTTCTCTGGACATATTGATGCCATCCAGAAAAAACTGCACCCCAGGCTTGGTACCCTGTTCAGGAACCATAGTTGCATCCGTCCTACAGCTAGGCGTGAACTTGTTCAGAAGATGACACTGCCCATTTTCTTTTTTTTTATAATCTTCTTTATTGTGTTTTTCTTTCAATAATCATTAGACAAACATACACATACCCAGGATAGCCCCGGGCTCACACCCCAAAACTGAGTGTGGCCACTATGTACACTCCATAACTATATACATACACAGCTGCATTGCACACCCTCTAACAGCTTGTTCAAGTCTGCATTTATATTATAATAACTAGGACAGCCCCTACCAAAGAAATATTTTCATGCATCAAACTCTGCATCCCAAATGTCCTTTTAGGCTTATAGGGCCCTACATCACTTATAAGATCCTCAGGGTAGCACCCTGCAGCTGCGCCCCAAGGGAAAAGAGAGAGTCCCCCCCAAAAAAATCTGACAGATTCTGTGGCACCTACTATCAATTCTAACAAAAAGACTTTTAAACTGGGCATATATGCTTCAATAAACTAACGGTAATTAAGTAAGCCCACTATTACTAAAACATCAACTCCCTATCTGCATATCCTTAATTACGTACCTTCAGACAGACAGACCCTTGTCTGAGGTGTTTTATACTGTAGGGTGTATACTACCTCTAAAACCCTCCATCTTTTATCATAAGTTGCCTTTCGTCCACCCCGAAGCATTTGTCTTTTAAGTCTAGTCAACATTAACAGCAAATCTCCCACCCATTGGTCATATACATAAATCAAGTCGCTTTTCCAATTCCTCAAGACAAATGTTTTTACCAAGGAGGACATTAAAGCAATGTGTCCTTTAATAAGCGTATTAGGGATGTCTGACATGTCCCCCAGCACACAAATCTTAGGTACTATGAATTCCTTATAATTCACCACTGGGTCCATATTGTGTTTAATTTGCTCCCAAATGGGATAAATTTTGGAACAGTGCCATAATACATGGAGTAAGTCCCCTGGGTTTGCACCGCACCTAAAGCATAGGTCTGTCTGTCTGAGGCCCCTAGCACATAACTTAGTAGGGGTATAATATATATTAGAAGCTACAAAAAATTGCATGATCCTATATTTAGGAATAGGAATATATCTACTACTCCTCCATATTTCTTCCCAATTAGGTCTCTGATGGCCAATATCTTCTTGCTTATCCCAGTATGAAATCTTAACAGAGGAGCCCACACTTAGAAAATCTAGTAGTAACCTATAGATCTTAGACAGGGGATTTCTAGCACAGTTTACCTCCTTAAGGGTGTTCCATGTAAATGAAGTATCATAAAGTCTATCCCTTCCCTTGTCCATTTTTTGCATCAAATTAGTAAGTTGCATTTTCTTAAAAAAGTTCAGGTTCTTGCACTGGTCCGGGAGAACCACATTATCGCCTTTTATGAAGTCCGCCCACCTTGAATTGAGCAAGTGAGTAGCCCATTGTCTTTTAATTATTTGCCTTCCGATAAGCATATTCAGATTGCCCAAAAGGGGTTGATCCCTAGAAGCTTTTGGGGATTTTCTTTGGTGTGGGGACAAAATAGTCCACCAGGCCAGCATTGCCTTATAAATTGAGGTTTGTCTTCCCCCATCTGGTAGCTCTCCTGGATTAAAAAACAATACCGCTTCTGGGGAAAGACCCATATCTGAAAGGATTTGCTTCTCAACCTGGAGCCAGGTTGGGATATATCCCCCCTCATTCACCGGCCTACACCACCGACTCATTAACCCAGGTTACCTAGCTACATAATATACTTGTAAGTCCGGAATTTTGAGGCCTCCCATGTTATAAGGTAGTCGTAAAATATTATATTTTCTTCTAGGAGGTTTAGCATTCCACAAAAAGTTAGAAATAAGTTTTTGTATTTTAATAAACCAACACTTAGGGTTGATATATGGGGATAAATGTATTGGATACAGGAGTCTAGGCAATAGATTCATTTTAACCAGACTCAATTTTGCTGCCCAATTTAGAGGGAGTTTATTCCGTCTAGTTATATCCGTACTAATTGTTGACAGAATCTCTCCTAGATTTGCTTCCAGGCCTTTGTCCTCATTAGCTGTGACCCAAATGCCAAGATACTTAAACTTTCTTGGGGACCACTTCACTTGGAATGGTTCAAAATCGGCTTTATAAGTAAATGGAGTAAGAGGGAGAACCTGTGTCTTACTCAGGTTTAACTTGTAGTTTGACACCCTAGAAAATCTTTCAACTATATCTAGGATACGCTTGAAACTATCTGCTGGCTCTTGGAGGTGCAGCAAAATATCATCAGCAAAAACAGATAATTTCATTTCTGTCCCCCCAATAACAATTCCCTGTACCACCAGATCTTTTTGAATCGCCCTTAATAAGGGTTCCAAGTAAATATTAAATAATATTGGTGAAAGGGGGCATCCCTGCCTGGTCCCATTATCTAAACCAATTTCCTTCGATAGATAGCCATTACATAGAATCCTAGCCATAGGAGCAGCGTATAAATTTTTTATACCCTTAAGAAAACCCTCCGGGAAAACCATACATCCCATGGTTGCAAATAGAAAATCATGAGAGACCCTATCAAAGGTCTTCTCGGCATCAAGCGCAATTACCGCCATAGGCAGCTTAGAAGTAGAGGCCTTATGTAATATATGATTAAGTTTCCGGAGTGCGTCATGGGCTCCTGTACCTGGCATAAACCCCAGCTGTTCTTGGCTAATTAAACCAGGGGCGAATCTCAAAATTCTATTGGCTAGTATCTTTGTCAACAATTTCAAGTCCTGGTTCATCAGGGCAATAGGTCTATAACTCTCAGGGAGTTCTTTGGGTTTCTCTGGTTTTGGAATGAGTGTTATATAGGCCTGATACAGCTGCGGGTGTGGGACCCCATCCTGCATAATGTTTATAAATAAGTCTTTCAATAAAGGCAATATAACTGCAGCATGCGATTTATAGAATTGAGCCGTTAGACCATCAGGTCCCGGTGTCTTACCATTCGGAAGTGAATTGATCACCTCTAATATTTCGGATTCTGAGATAGGGGCCGCTAGCCACCGGGCTTGCTCTTGGTCCAACCTGGGAAGAGGTATATTTTCCAAGAACCTTTTAATGTACCCCTCACTAGCCAAGACCCCACCTTGATAAATCCCCTCAAAATAGGCTGCAAAGGTATCAGCCATTTTCTGGGGCTCTGTTATTATTTCTCCCTGGTATTTTATAAATGAGATTACCCGAGCCGCCTCCCACTCTTTTATTCTATTGGCAAGAAGCCTTCCTGGAGCATCTCCCTGCATTAGATAGTTTGCTTGTACCTTTTCCAACCACCGTTCTAACTTACCATAAAGGATGTTTGCCATCTCCTCTCTAAGCTCCTTAAGCTCTAAGTCTAGCCCTTCTGTAGTGCCCTCTAGGGGAGCCAGTGGGTTAATAGCACCCAGAATAAACTCTTCCCTCACCCTTTTCATATGAGCTCTCCTAGCTATAAATCTCTGGACCATACCCGAATATAAAACTTTACATGTAGGCCACCTTAGTCTGCTATCTGAGAGCGTAGGAAGTTGGGTCTGAATAATTTCCACTTGTACCTGCTCTGATTTAGCTAACATATATTCGTCCAATAATAAGGAATCATCAAACCTCCATTGGTATGGTTTCGTTGGGAGAGATTCTATCACCCAAGTTAACTGAACTGGAGAGTGGTCTGATAGAATTCCAGTGTGGGTAATCAACTCCCTTACTCCCTGAGTTGCTTCCTTGTTAACCAAAAAAAAAATCAATTCTTGAATGGGTTTTGTGCGCCCCAGAGTAGAAGGTCATAGTATGCCCCCCTTACTACAGACCACAATGGGATCAACCAGCGCCGCAACTTCCAGAAGTTTAGTCAAAGCTGCCTGTGCTATAGAAGGCAGACGATTGGATGGTTTTTTTTTGTCCACCCTATTATCGAGACAAAGATTCCAGTCACCTGCAAGGATTAGAGGGTGGGATGGAAGTAGAGCTAAATCAACTTCTATCGAGGCAAAAAAGTCAGAGTTGGGTGGTGTAGGAGCATATATGGAAGCAATCGTTAACACTTTACCCATAATAGTACCATAACATAAATCTCTCTGCAGTCTTCTCTAGTTTTAGTTTGTAAGACTATGAACCGACAATCTCGCCCAATCAGAACAGCTACTCCCCCTGAGGCTTTAGCATTCCCACCTCCTAGAACCTGTCCTACCCATAGTTTTTTAAGAAGACCCAATTCCTCCTTAAGAAGGTGTATTTCTTGCAAGGCGACAATCTGAGCTCCCAGTTGGCGGATGAACTTTAATATCACCATCCTTTTCCTCCGCCTCTGAGGCCTTTAACATTCCGAGTAAAATTTTAATGTTGATCATGCAATTTTATTTACACCCTAGTCCCACACCAACGGAATCTGTCTGAACAAACATAAAGAACTTTGGACTCTCTCTTCCCATTTCCTACAAGCTCACCCCCCCATTCAGTCCCCGATCCTTGGATCGTCCTCCTAACTCAATTGGATACGTAAATGAGCTATCCGGTGAGCAAACCCCCGGACCCTCTAAAGCCCTAATATCACCCTTATAACTGCTTACATTCCCTTGAGAATAAGCCCAACTTCTCATTCACCCCCTACAGCTTACTCTCTTAGCTTTAAGTAACCCCTACCATAACGTATAAACTTAAAAAGGACAATAATAACGTCTTAAGTTAGAGTAAATACCATTCACCCTACACAGCTGAGAGAAAATATAGCATCCCTTTTTAAAGTCATATATTCATGTCTCGGCAGGGTCATAGACTTAAGATCTAAGCTCCTTAAATCTCATATTAACATCAAGAACATATTATGAACCCACAGTTCCCTTTGAGATACAATAAAGCTGAGCCACGGTTTCTCAGATCTAACTAAAAACAATCAGTCCCCTCCTAGACCACTGGCTCAGCTAAAGTTAATATAGAAGGAATACTCAGCAAAGTAGGTATAACACTCCTCCTTAATCTTTGGGAGGAACTGCTGAAGAAAAAAAAGGGGAAGGGGAGGGGAGGGAGGGAGGAGAAAGAGAGTATGGGAGGGGTAGAAAGGAAGGGGGGAGAAGGGAGGGGGGAAGGGGGAGCATTCTCATTCTTCCACTCGTTTTCTTTCTTGTCTCCCTTCTTCTCTTCCTTTTAGTCTTCTTCTCTTCTTCTGTACTTCATGTCCCGTTTTCCCCCTCCCAACTAATTATTTAGACCAATACTTCGTTATTGCCCACCAGTCCTTAAAATGTCTGAAACCTTATAAAGAACCACTGCTAGATAGTGCTTTCCTGGAGCTTATTTCAGGTCTTTGACTTGAACAAGTCAGGAATTCCAGTCTCAGTCCCTCGGCCGCCTCCTTCATGCCATTAGGTACCTCCAATCACCAGATTGTAGTTTCACAACCAAAGTAGCAGGATACTGGACTCTAAACTTCACTCCAGCCAAATAAAGCTTTTTCTTAATGTCCCCATATTCCTTTTGTTTCTCCCGAATCGCTGGGGTTTGGTCTTGAAACATTAACAAAGGCGCACCATTCCACTGCAGATTTTTAAGTGCTCTGGCTCTACTTAAGACATGTGTCTTCTCTTTAAAGTTTAGAAAACGCATGATGATGACCCTCGGTCTGGCCCCTGGTGGAGGTACCTCTCTGAGAGAGCGGTGGGCCCTTTCCAAATTATAGGAATCGCCATATGGTGTTGGAGCTATGAGCTTTAACAACATCTCCTGAATAAAAGTGATGCAGTCTGCTCCTTCCGATCGCTCTGGTAAACCCACCAAGATTAGATTGTTCCTGCGACTTCAAGATTCCTGGTTCTCGACTCGATCCTCTAATTTTTTAACTTGCTTGTGAAGAGCCACCAGATCCTGCTCCTGAGAAAGAACTTTACGCTCCTGAGAGGCCATACACGCTTCCATGTCCCCCATTCTTTGGGCCAGAGCTTGTAGGGTGGGTTTAACTGATGAAAAGTCCGCGACTAGCCCCCGAAGCAAGGTTTTGATCTCTGCAATATCTTCCAGCGATGTCTGACCTCCTCCTGCATTCTCGGAGCTAGGCCCTGGGTCTTCCAGAACAGGTGATGGGGGCTTCAGGCGCTTCATTGCCGGTGCTCGAGCCTCCAGGCCCTCAGGAGCTTTGTACTCCATCTCGGACATCGCGCCTGGTTCCGTGAGTCGCTCCAATACCGCAAGTAAGCAGCCGGGATTTTGAAAAAATGTTTTGACAAAGCTAAAAGGAGTCCCTAGAGGGTTAATCCTTCTATTTCAGCTATCACCACCGGGTCTAGCGTAGTTTTGTAGAGCAGTTAAATCGATAGGGCCCGGGAGCTCTGCTCAATGCTGCCTTCCCCGATCAGCTCATCACGTGATCTCCGACACTGCCCATTTTCGATTACTGTGATGTAGTCTAAGGTGCTGCCACTTAGTCCTCCCTGGCCAGACTGGACACCCTCTTCAATTCCTTCTGCAGCTTTGTCCTGGATGCCCCCCAACACCCATCACTGCGATCTTTATTGTGCCCTATCCTTCTCCTCTCTTACAAATAGATGACTCTCCCACTGTGCTAAATTCACCTCCAAGCACTGGTTGGGTGAGCTCCCTTCCTACCTCACCTCCTCCTTTATAACACCCCCACCTTCCCATTCCTTTAGATCAGCTGACTCCCATACCCTGGTTGTCCCTCGCAGATCCACCCAAATCAGCCAATTCGGTTACTCTTACAGCCTCCCAAAAATTTGGAATTCCCTCCCCCCTCAAATCTGGCATTCATCCTTCGCCTACTCCATCAGCTCTCCTCTTAATAATTACCTTGAACCTAGGTGCTCCTGCCATGTCCCTCCCTAATTCCCTCCTCTAAGCTCTGGACAAACCCTATCCCTCTACTGTCACCTTAATTTTACCCTGTGCACACCCACCCAACCAATTTCTAGCTCTCCTCCCCTTCCCCCAAATTGTTCCCCCTTACTGGCCTCCCTTGATCTCTCATAGAATGTAAAGGACCCTGAATGCAATCCATGTGTCCCTCTCCTACCCCCCAAGAGGCTTGCATCTCTCATCTACTCCTTTCCCCCACCATCCTAAAGGGATCTTTCTGCGACACTGCCTTATCCCATTCTCTCTGGTCCCTCCAGTCCCCTTGCAGGGTTCCTCACATCACGAGGGGGTCTCCAGGGACACAAGTCTTCCCCCTCCCTCCTCCCCTTTCCCCTTTTCTTTCAAGTAAGCACTTGTTTACTTATTAACCAAACACTTATTATTGTCCACTTTTCTACATATTATGCACAACATTGTTGTAATTCTGCTTGTAACACCTGCCTTACAACTGTATGTTAATGTTGATCTTGAAACTTGAATGCTTAATGTTTCATTCCTATTGTACCTCTTCCCCCCAGGTTGCACCAGGAAATGAGTGTGCCTTCCTGGTGAAACATTTCAATAAATAAACTGAATTTGATTTTGCATTGGGCACCAAGTTTAATCTTAGTTATCTGTATTAGAAGATTATACATTTCTGACTGTATCTATGTCCTGATTGGTCTCATACGTGAATTTTGTTTTCCATTAAAAAGCGTATTGAATATTTTCATAAATAACATAACATAAATATCCATTAAATAGCAATAAGAGCAGAGAATAAAAAAAATATATAGCAGCATGTTTAAATATAATCAGTAACACATACTGAGAAGGTTTAATATTCAATAATTCTATAAAAGGAATGTGCAGTTTTATAATACTGATAAAACAAGTTTACCATCATACAAAATATAACAGGTCTGATGCATACAACATCAACTAAACTGTGTCGCCTTCTATTTATGTATCTATGTATCTATGTATAAACTGGATGCACTTATGTTCATAGACTCATAGAATGATAGATTGATATGAGTCTGCAGCCATAGGCCATAGTGACTTGATTAATTTGTCTTAAAGGACACATTTCTCATTACTCATATGTTTGTCAAGGGAAGACTTAAATAACTCGAAGGTCAGGCTGTAACAACCTCTACTGGGAGTCTGTTTCAGTGTTCCACTACTCTTTGTCTTATCCCACCTTTTCTTGTATTTGTCTTAATGAATTCTTTTAACTGCATGTAGTGATATTTACTACAGCGCACATTGTTTTTGACTAAACCCATACACTCCCATAGTTTCAGAATGTTGTGTGCCTTGTATACCATACATAAATTGCCCCTTAACTTCCTATTTTTCAGACTAAAAAGACTGAGGGTTTTTAACCTTCCTTCATATGGTACCTCTTTTAGATGTTTCATACTTCTTGTAGCCCTTCTCGGGACTCTCTCTAGCTTGTCTATGTCCCCCCTTTTTATGAGGAGACCAAAACTGAACACAGCACTCAGTATGGGGCTGCACCTAGGACGTATAAACATAGAAACATAGAATTTGACGGCAGATAAGGACCACTTGGCCCACCCAGTCTGCCCATTTCCCTACCTAATGGATAAGCTGCAGATCCTAGTTAACCAGCAGCCTACTTCTTCCTACCCCCACCCCTAGAATTGCCTTATGACTGTCCCATGCATGCTTGAATTCCACCACTGTTTTTGACTCCACAACCTCCTCCGGAAGGCCGTTCCATGCATCCACAACCCTCTCTGTGAAAAAATACTTCCTTACATTACCTCTGAGCTGCCCCTCCATCTTCAAATTGTGCCCCCTTGTTCTTGCACACCTCTTTTTTTGAAAGATGCTACCCTCTTGGACTTTGTTGATTCCCTTGAGGTACTTGAAAGTTTCTATCATGTCCTCCTCTCCCTCCTTTCCTCGAGGCTATACTTATTAAGCTCCTTTAGTCTCTCTTCATATGTCTTCCAGTACAGACCCTGCACCATTTTGGTTGCCCTCCTCTGGACAGCTTCCATCTTGTCTATGTCCTTGCAGAGATTGGGTCTCCAGAACTGCACACAGTACTCCAGATGGGGTCTCACCAGCTGTCTGTACAGAGGGATAACAACTTCTTGTTTTCTACTGGTGATGCCTCTCCCTATGCATCCCAGTATCCCCAACCCTCCTTACTGCCCTCTCACATTTCTGCCCACCTTTAAGTCATCTGATACGACTACCCCCAGGTCCCTTTCCATTTTTGTTGTTGTTAGTATCTCTCCCCCCACTGTGTACTCTTCCCCTGGGTTTTTGTTTCCCAGGTGCATTACCTTGCACTTCTGCATACAGTATAGAAGAACAATATCACATCCTTTTCATTGCTAGTGATATTCGTTAGTATGCAACCCATAATCCTGTTTGCCTTGCTTGCTGCTACCTTACATTGCTCTGTGTGTGAGAAGTTATTTGATACTAATATTCCCAAATCTCTTTCCTGTACTATACTATTACACTAATCTTGTTTCCATACAAAGTATGTAAGGTGTATCTGCCTTTATTTTCCATGTGCATAATCTTGTACTTAAACGAACATATGAAGAAGCCAGCAGAAGAAGGCCATTTGGTCTATCAAGTCTGCTTATGTTGCAGGGTCCACAGCTTGAGCTACTGTCACTGTCCCCTCTCCCCACTCCTCCCATCCTCCCTATGCCTACCCCTGACCCTTACCTTCCCCCTATTCCTGTCTTAGCCTCTCTTACAGCTGCCCACTGTCTTCAATGAGATTACCTCTTCTGGCAGCACATTCCAAGTGCTCACCACCCTCTCTGTGAAGAAGTGCTTCCTGACCTCACTCCTAAACCTCCCACCCTCCAGCTTAAGACTGTGCCCCCTCGTGTTGTGGTTGCCACTCAGCTTAAAGAGACTCTCCTTATCAACCTTATTTATCCCTTTCAAGTACTTGAAGGTCCCAATCATGTCCTCTCTCTCTCTCCTGTCTTCCAGGGAGTACATGTTCTGTGCCCTCAACCTCTTCTCATATGTTTTACCCTGCTGACCAGCTGTAATCTGTCTAGCCCTCCTCTGGACCTTCTCCAGCAGGCTAATATCCTTTTTGAGGTGTGGGCACCAGTACTGAACTCCACATTGTAGATGCGGTCTTACCAGTGACCTGCACAAGGGCAGTATAACCTCCTCTCTCCAACTACTGAGCCCCCAGATATGCATTTCAACATCTTTTTTTCCCTTTGCTGCTGCTTCCTTGAACTGCATGAAGTGCTTCAGGTCACTAGTGGTCATCACTCCGAGGTCCTTCTCCTCCTCCTCCTCTGATGCAGATACTCGGACTCCACCCAGGTAGTACTCTGTTCTAGGATTCTTGGCTCCAATATGCATAACTTTGCATTTATTGGCATTGAAACCAAGCTGCCAGATCCTGCACCACCTCCCTAGCTTTTCCAGATCTTCCTGTAGGTCCTGTATCCCTTCAACTATATCCACTCTCCCACAGAGCTTAGTGTCATCCGTGAATAGGCACATTTTTCTCTTAATGCCATCTCCAATGTCATTGATGAAGACATTGAATGATCTCTGCCCCAGTACCAAGCCATGCGGGACCCAATGGTTACCTGTCTTGTGCCAGATAACTCTTCTCCCACAACCACCCTCTGGGTTCTGTCTTTCAGCCAGTTTTCCACCCATCTGGCTATCTTTTCCCCAACCCCGAGATCCACCAACTTCCTGATCTACCTTTTGTGGGGCACAGAGTCAAAGGCCTTGCTGAAATCAAGATAGAGGATGTCTACAGCTTGGCCCCTCTTTACCGTCTTAGTGACACAGTCAAAGAAGTCAATCAGATTTGTTTGACATGATCTCCCCCCCATGAACCCATTCTGCCTTGCATCTTGGAGACCATGCTCCTCTTGATATTCCACCAACCTTGCCTTTAGTATGATCTCCATAAGCTTGCCCACAGTGGAGGTCAGACTGACTGGTCTGTAATTCCCTGGGTCATCCTTGGGACTGCTTTTGTGGAGCAGCACTACATGTGTTGTTCTCCAGTCCTGCGGTACTATGCCAGTCTCTAATGAACTATTAAATAGGTCTGCCAGTGGCCTGCCAGCACCTCAGGAAGTTCCTTTAGTACTCTTAGCCATGTTTAGTGATAATTTGTTTTTTTGCACCCAGTAACCTATTTTAGTAATCTATTCTTGGAAATGTGCTGCAGAATAATCATTATTGACAATATCTGCTAGTTTTATATTGTCTGAAAACTTCACAATCCAGACACTAGAACTTGTCTTGATAGTAGCCACGTAGATTGTTAGTATACAATACCATACAAATTTACAATTTTTACATATTTTTGGCTTTAGATATTTCTTTATTTAATATCATGAATCTAAGCTCTTAAAAATGTGTTGCAAGTAGTTTAGAGTTGAAGATTTATTTGAGACAAGGTATTTGTAAAAGATATACAAAATCACACATACCCCCATAATGTGGAGCATCATGGGATGTAAATGCAAATCATGTAAATGGCTGATTTGCAAAATAGGTATTTTTGCTCTGTCTATAATAGCTGCAACCCCACATTACATAGAGGCAAGGAGTATTCTAGGCCTCGGGAAATAATTATTGATCCCAAGGATGTTTTTTATTGTCTAAGCAAGCTAATGTTAATAAATCACTTGGACCTGAGGGTGTACATCCCAGAGTCCTAAGGGAATTAGCAGATGTTTTGGCTCTGATGATTACCTATATTTTCCAGGCCTCATTGGATTCAGGATCAGTACCCAATGACTGGAAAACCGCCATGATAGTCCCCATTTAAACAAAGGGCCAAAAACAAAGCCTGATAATTTTAAGCCCATCAGTTTAACCTCCCTGGTAGGGAAAATCATGGAAGGGCAAAGAAAGGATCTTATCTCAGAATATCTAATGACTCATGAGCTGGTCGACCCTGTACAACATGGGTTCACAAAGTCCACATCATGTCAGACAAATCTCTTAGCTTTTTATGAGAATGTCAACAGGGAGTTGGACCTTGGGAACTCAGTGGATGTGGTTTATTTGTATTTTGTCAAGGCGTTTGACAAATTGCCCCATAATGAACTATGAACCCTATTAGAGAGACCTAAATGGCAACATTTGCAACTGGGTATTGGCCTGGCTGCTGGAGAGGCAACAGAGGTGGTCATAAACTGGGTTTTCTCTGATTGGGCTCCTATCACTAGTGGGGAACCTCAGAGCTCTGTTCTGGGACCAAGCCTCTTTAACATTTATATTTCCTCTCTTAAATAAAATAACCCAGACATTTGACTTTATAAATCTGCAGATGACTGTAGATTAGGGACAGTGGTAAATAATCGTGAACACGCTATATCCTTACAAGGGGCTATAGAGGTTATCTCCGAATGGACAGTGACTAACAAACTTGCCCTGAATACTGCCAAATGCAAGTTTATGCACTTTGGTAAAAACAATGGAATGGCTTCCTACAGACTTGCAAATATTATACTTAGTGATAACAAGGAGGAAAGAGACTTGGGGATTATAATCACCAATGACCTCAAATTTAGTTCTCATTGCAGGGCACAGGTAAAGAAAGCAAACCACAATTTGAACTGCATCCTTAGACACATAGCCAGCAGAGACGAAAAAGTGTTAATTCCATTATATGTTGCACTTGTTAGGCCCCATTTGGAGTATTGTGTGCAGGTTTGGTCCCCACAAAACAGGGAGGACATAAATATGCTGGAGGGAGTGCAGAGAAGATTGGCCAGATCTGTGAAAGGGTTGACAAACAAATCTTAAGGTGAAAGACTAGCATGCGTCAACCTATACTCTCTTCACTATAGGAGGCATGGGGTGATTTGTGCCTACTTTACAGACTAATGGGAGATAAAAAGCTGAGGGCAGAGATTGGTCTCCAGCCCAAATTGGGATGGTGTAGTGCCAGGAGACACAACAGACAGCCTTTACACCAGAATTGTAAACGTAATCAGCATTCATTTTGGTACAGCCAAAGGGTGGAAGTTCCATGGAATGAACTTCCAATAGAAGTTGCAGATAGTCCAAGTATGAACTGTTTTAAAAATAGTTTGAATAGACATTATGGGGAGATGACATGCCAATTCTAATTTGGGGTTATAGCAAGCTTTAAAGGAATATAGTCTATAAGCTTCAGCCTACCTATGATACCACAAAATGTTATGCTGGTTCAACTTTAAGCAAACAATGCATGGTGCTGAAAAGCCTCTCACACAGTCTGTAAAGGACGTCAACAGAAGACACAGACACGTATTTCATCCTATGAGAACTCATCAGTGTGCCTCATCTGTATGACACCCATGTGGAATGAAGCAGCTACCCTAAGTTGGTCTATCAGGTTTAGGTTGTGGAGAGCCCAATAAAAGCAAAAAACAAGCTGAAAGACAAAGAACTTTAGTGCATAAGCATTGAGGCAAGGGTTACCCCAAAGGGCACTGGCTGGGAAGCCAAGTTTCAAAGAAATACAAACTCACCGATACCCCTATAATGCAAAGCAAGTTCACAAGTCAAGTTTATTCAGGGTTGCCTGAGCGTTTTTTTGGGTCATCATCTAGGCTGGCTGTTTTTTTGTGCTGACGCCTAGGCTGGCTGTTTTCCCTGTTCTCCCTGTTCTACTGGAGGTTAGCCACCGTTGCAGTTACGGCTGTGGTTAACACCAGAATCTGCATGTATTTTAATTCTGACTCATGTTATGGCTGTTCTCAGTAACTGAGCCCAAACCCTGTTGAGAGCTGTGTTCTCTGGAGCTGCTGCCAAAACTGTGGAGCTGCAAGCGTCACTGCCTGCTTGAATTAGAGAGACCTGGAATTGTTGTTACTTCATGTGTACCATTGATTTGACTGATTAAACCCAAGGAGATTATATTTATTTGTGAGCAGCGGTGAGCAGCGGTGTGGTGAGAGCGCTTTTTGAGCATTTCTGTAATTTTAATCGTTTATGACTGCTCCGATTCAAGTCTGAACCTTTGTGAGCTGACATCTCTGCAGTGACTTTGGCTGCTGTTGTTTGGAGTTAAGGGGTGCTGGGGGGTCCCTGAGTGTTGCTGGGTAGGAACCCTTCCTCCCTACAGCTTAGGTTGCTTTTTCCCATTGCCTCTGACTGAACAGGAGTTTCCTTGTTTGCCTTTGAGGAGTCGGAGGAGGATTTGAGGTTCTCCTAAGTTGCCCTGGTGGTATACTTTGTTGTTTACCCTCAGGACATCTGTAGTTGAGGATCACAGGTGGTAGGGAATCCAAGTATTTCGGGTGATATGGAGGGGAGGATTGGGATACCCTTTTACTGTTTGATAAGGTTTGCACACTCTTGGCCTTTTCCCAGATAACCCTTTAAATGGAAACAGAATTTAAAAGGCTGATTGAATTACTGGATTTTTATTGACTCAAATTTGAGATCTGGAGTCTAAATGGGTTTTGGGACCATTGACTGCTGAATCTAAAGAAGAACTACTACTACTGAGACTTTTTTGGAGAGAACATTTCCTGTTGTTTGACTTTTATGTTTTTGTTTGAATTATTTTATTTGTGTTTGGGCAGTGAGAGTGCCCAAACTATTATTTTTCTCCAGGTAGTGTGAGTTCCTGTGAATATTTCTTTTTTTTTTATTTTATATATATGTTTTTTGATCCCTAGGTTAGTGAGAGTACCAGGGGTTGAAAATTTGTTGTATTTATTATTATTTCGTAAGTTTATTTAATTATTTTATTTTTATTATTTTTGGGGATTTGAACTCTCTTTAGAAATGGATTCTTAGGGGTGGTTTCTTTTTTGGTTTATCTTGTATTATTTTAATTGATCATTTTAAGGTAACAGTTTTAAGTTGTCTATATCTGGGAATGTTGGACAACTGAGATTTATGCCCCTTTTTATTTTTATATAAGTGGTTGATTATATATTATTTGTTTGTACTTGATTTGTTTATTGTATATTGCTTTTGTATTACTTATACAATGTGTTGGAGTAAGTTAGTATCGGTTGGGCATTATTCCCCCACCAGACTCAGAGAATTGTGTACCTTTGAATGTCCACCATTACCATCTGACACCTATTTTAGGTGTCGTGCTTTGGGCATTTTGAGGAAACATAAAAGAAGATGGAGAGCGGAGCCTGCTGGGGGACAGGAGGTGGAAGGGCAGATTGGGGTGGTGGGATCCAGAAGATGCCCTGGGGTGAAATGGAGCCAAGATAGAGGTCATTCTTGTCTTGTTCCCATACCCAAGGGTTCCGATTTTAGTAGGCAGGAGCCGAGGTCTTCCCAGACAGCTCATCCAGCCTTGGCGGTGTTATGCAATGCCAGATCTATTAAAAACAAGACAGCTATAATAGCTGATCTTGTTGGATCAACTGATCTGGCTTGCATCACCGAGACCTGGCTGGATGAAAGTTCAGGCCCTGTATTTGCTTCAGCAACACCAGCCGGGTTCTCGGTGATACACCATCCAAGGCTGGATCGTAGGGGCGGGGGTATAGCCATTATGTTTAAAACTGAGCTGGGCCTTGTGGATGTGCCTTTAGGAAGTACCAGATACTTTGAATATATCTTGGGTGAGGGTGTAGGTTGTGGAATTCTCCTCATCTACTGTCTACCAGGAGATGGTGGAGAATTTCTGCAGGAGATAGCAGACTTCATCATCGATCTGGTATTGCGGTCCCCCAGATTGGTAATTCTGGGGACTTCAACGCCTGGGTCGACGATGAATTCTCTCAAGTTGATGACCTCACTGGGCCTAACACAGGTTGTTACCTCCTCAACCCATATAAAAGGTCATTCATTGGATCTGGTCTTCCTTTTGGATATGGAGATTACTGACTTGGAGGTGGAACCAGTCAGTTGGTCACACCATCACACCATAAGGTTCAGTTTCAGGGATCCCCTAACAGGTCTGCCCCTACGGAGATGGTTCAGTATCGCCCTTTAAGGGGTATCAGTCCCAGTGACCTGATGGCGGTACTGGATCTATCATGCATGTCTGGTGAATGCATGAGTCCAGATGATCTCGTATTAGCCTATAATAAGGCTGTGGGAGATGCCCTGGACAAGATTGCTCCTGTTCATGTTCGGCCTCTCACCCTCCGTTCAAGGAGCCCTTGGTTTGATGGCTCCTTGAAGGAGTTAAGGAAAGTTGGCAGAAGATTGGAGAGAGTCTGGAGGAAGTCTGGTAATGATGCTGACATGCTTAAATTGGTGGCACATTATAATAGCTATCAATCAGAAATCAACCGTAAGAAGGCAGAGTTCCTGTCCAGGGAGATTTCTGCTACACTTAATCGACCGGCTCAGCTTTTCCGGACTGTTGACAGATTGTGCAATCCAATCTGTCTCCAGCCCAGAGAAGTTTTTTCTCAGCTAAGATGCGAGGAGTTCGCTCGGTTCTTTGCAGATAAGGTTGCCAGCATCAGGTCTGGTATCGGTCCGACTCCTCCTTTAAGGGACTGCAGTTGTCGACGGGAAGTGTTATCCACCCGGTCTGTCTGGTCAGATTTTCGCCGGCTGGAGTTCACTGACATTGTGAAGATCATCCAAACATTGCGACCAACCAGTTGTAGTTTGGATCCAGGTCCTACACCCCTTTTAGTAGGATGTGTAGAGGTTATCTGCCCAATCCTTGCTGACATTGTCTGGAAATCCTAGGAGAGGGGGGTCTTTCCTGATCCCCTTAAGGAGGTGGTAGTTCGACCACTCCTAAAAAAATCCTCCTTGGATCCAGACTGTCTAGCTAACTACCGGCCTATCTCTAACCTGCCTTTTGTTGGTAAGGTTATTGAGAAGGAGGTTGCGTTACAATTGGATGATCATCTTACAACTCACAATGTCTATGATACTCTCCAATCTGGTTTTAGGAAGAAGCATAGCACGAAGACTTCCCTTGTCCGGGTGTTGAATGACCTCCTAATGGCTAGAGATCGAAAGGCATGTACCATTCTGGTCCTTCTCGATCTCTCTCTGCAGCATTTGACACTGTAAACCATGGTGTGCTGTTGGAGCATCTGTGAATTTATTGTGGACTGTCTGGAACAGTCCTCAAATGGTTTCAGTCTTACCTCACAGACAGGTTTCGGAGGGTTACCACTGGAATTTATTCCTCTGGTGCTCACTCCCTGCCTTGTGGGGTACCCCAGGGTTCCATCTTAGCACCCATGTTGTTTGCAGTGTATATGCTGCCTTTAGGAGATATCATTAGGCAATACAGTTTGGGTTTTCACTGCTATGCAGATGATACTCAGCTGTATTTGTTCTTTCAGCCCAGGCAGGATGGTGCTCTCTCCATGCTAGACAACTGCCTTACTGAAATCAGATTATGGATGAATTCTAGTTGGCTGAGACTGAATCCTGATAAGACTGAGGTGTTGGTAGTGGACCCGGGTCGTCCGGTGATGGGTTTGGCGGCTGGCCAACCGCCGGGCTTATTGTTCGGTGGTATGACGCTCACTACCTCTGATCAGGTTTGAAACCTGGGCATTATCTTTGATGATGGCTTGACCTTAAAATCTCAGGTATCAGCCATAGTCAAATCCTCTTTTTTTCAGGAATATCGCCCGGGTGAAACACCTGGTCCCACCGGGTAATTTGCCAATGTTGGTCCATGGCTTTATCACTATCCATCTTGATTACTGTAATTCCCTCTACCTAGGGCTATCTGGGGTTGATATCCATTGCCTGAAGCTGGTGCAGAACGCGCAGCAAGGCTTTTGATTGGGATCTCTAGATCCAGCCATATTACGCCTGTGCTCCACGAACTGCACTGGCTGCCTGTTAGGGGGTGGATCACCTATAAGGTTGGTTTACTAACCTTTAAAGCCCTACATGATCAGGGACCCGGCTACCTGAAAGATCTCCTGGTATCCTACTGCCCCCTCCATCCTCTCCGCTCCGCCAATGAGGGATTGCTGGAGATTCCCAGGGTTCGATTAAAAACATCCAACCATCGAGAAATTTAAAAAGGAGTTGAAGACATATTTATTCAGTTTAGCATATCCGAGTTATGGCTCTTAATTTATGATTATTTTAATCTATTTTATATATGTATTTATTGTACAGTGCCTTGGTTTTGAAAGGCGCTTTATAAATAAAGATGATTTGATTTGATTTGAAAGCATCATGGGCTGTATATGCAAAACATCACAAAATGTTATCCTGGTTCAACTTTAAGCTGAAATGCATGGTGCCGAATGGCCTCTCATACGGTCTGCAAAGGGTGCCAAACAAAGACATAGACACATGTTTCGTCCTACTAGGACTCATCAGTGTGCCTCATCTGTATGACACCCCAGTGGAATGAACCAACTACCCTAAGTTGGTTTATCGGGTTTGGATTGCGGTGAGCCCTATAAAAACAAAAAATATGCTAAAAGACAAAGAACCTTAGTGCATAAGTGCTTTGTAAAAGATGGCGCATATTGTATTGTTTAAGACAGTTGGAAATCGTATCATGTGTGGTAACACATTTTGCTGTGCATCAGATTAAAAAAGATGAATACTGTTTATAGCTTTCTTAACACTGCTTTTGTACCTCATATTAAAAGATCTGTGGTTACTTCATTCAGCCTTTTAAATTTGTGTTGTAACTGTACTTTTAATGTATGAGGGAAGCAGCTTAAAGCTCACTATGCTGTAGGTGAAAGAACTGTGGCTACCAATTGGAAAAGCTCAGCAAATATGGGATAAAGAGTGTAAGTATGTAGGTCATAGCTGTGCTGTTACAAGCAGCTCTGGCTGAATGGGACAGGGGATAAAAGCACAGGCTTACACATAAATAAAACAAAGATTCATCACAGCAACAAAAAACATTTTGCCCAAGGAAATCTGAAATTATGTTAGCTGCAGGTAGCTACAATACACACCTCTTTGAACAAGCTACTCCTCTAGCTCAGCAAAGTCTAGACTGAGACTAACAAATGAGCCAACATTTTCCTAGAAAATAAAATTGCTGATGCCATTGTAAGTTTTTTTTTCAGCTTTTCCTTCTGAGTTTAGGGAAAACTTCAGCCCTACCAGAAATTCTAAGTTTTCCTGATCCACGCTTTTCCTCGAAATTCTATGTATTTCCCACTTTAAATTGGCATGGGTGGAGAGGGACTGTGGGATAACAGATGGACAAGACACCAAACTTCAAGTTCAATACACAATCTCTGTGTGATGTCTATGCAAAATGCAGGAGATAACCTTAAACAACAGCATATCCCTTCTTTAGTACATCAGTTTGCAGCAACACACTATGTATGTCCTTTCTCTGCCCTTAGTCAGCACCTACTGATCTCTGATCTAATTTATCTGTTGAGATTCAGCCTCCCCTATGCAGGCCTTGTTTTTTTGGTGGTGGGGGCTCAAATAAAAAAAAAAAGCTAAAGACAAAGAATCTCAGTGCAAAAGCACTGAAACAAGGGTTACCCCAAAGGGCATTGACAATAAGCCATGTTTTAAAGAAACACAACATCACACATACTTCCAGAATGCAAAGTATTATGGGATATATGCAAATTACCATGACATTTCAGACTTGTTCAGTTTACAGCAATGTATGTGCATTTTAAATAGCACAACTAACTTAATTTTTTATCATACAGTCCCCTAGTAAATTTTACCTTAAACATAGAAGCATAGAATTTGACAGCAGATAAGGACTGCTTGGCCCATTTCCCTACCTAATGGATAAGCTGCAGATTCTAGATAACCAACAGCCAACTTCCTCCTAGCCCCCACTAAATTTGCTTTATGTCTGTCCAATTAATTATTGAATTCCCTCAATGTTTTTGACTCCACTACCTCCTCAGGAAGGCTGCTCCATGTATCCACAACCCTTTCCATGAAAAAATACCTCCTCACATTTCCTCTGAGCCACCCCCCCTCTATCTTCAAATTTTGCCCCCTTGTTCTTGTACATCTCTTTTTCTGAAAGATGCGACCCTCTTGGACTTTGTTGATTCCCTTGAGGTACTTGAAAGTTTCTATCATGTACCCACTCTCCCACCTCTCCACAAGGGTATACATATTAAGCTCCTTTAATCTTTCTTTGTATGTCTTCTGGTGCAGACCCTGCACCATTTTAGTTGCCCTCGTCTGGACAGCCTCCATCCTGTCTATGTCCTTGTGGAGATGGGATCTCCAGAACTGCACGCAATACTCCAGATGGGGTCCTCACCAACTGTCTGTACAAAGGGATAACAACTTCCTGGTTTCTACTAGTGATGCCTCTCCCTATGCATCCCAGTACCCCGCTAGCCCTTCTTACTGCCTTCCCACATTGCTTGCCCACCTTAAGGTCATCTGTTATGACTAGTCCCAGGTCCCTTTCCATTTCTGTTGTTGTTAGCATCTCACCTCCCATTGTCTGCTCTTTCCCTGGGGTTTTGTTTCCCAGGTGTATTACTTTGCACTTCCTTGCATTGAATCTAAGGTGCCATACATCTGACCATTCCTCCAACCTTTCCAAGTCCCTTTTCATCCTTTACACCCACCTTCTGTATTGACTCTGTTGCAGATCTTTGTGTCGTCTGCAAAGAGACATACTTTTCCGTCCAGTCTCTCTGCAAGTCACTTATAAAGATCTTAAAGAGGACCGGTCCCAGTACTGAACCCTGCGGTACACCACTAGTAACCCCTCTTTCTTCAGAGAGAACTCTTTACTATTACCCTATGCGTCCTGTTGTCCAGCCAATTTTTTACCCAGGCTACCACTTTGGGACCCACTCCAATGCTGGCTAACTTGTATGTTAATATTCTGTGTGGGACTGTGTCAAATGCCTTGCAAAAGTCTAGGTAGATCATGTCCACAGCCCCTCCCTGGTCTACTACTTTGGTCACCCAGTCAAATAAATCTATTAGATTCATCTGACATGACCTTCTTGCCGTGAATCCATGCTGCCTAGGGTCCTGTGCCCCACTGGCCTCTAGGAAGGCAACAATTCTTTCCTTCAGATGTGATTCCATCATTTTCCCTACCAATGAGGTCAAGCTAACAGGTCTGTAGTTTCATGCCTCTGTTTTGCTCCCACTTTTGTGAAGGGGAATCACATCTGCCCTCCTCCAGTCCTCAGGTACCACACCATCCTCCCATGAATTTTTAAAAAGGGTAGTCAGTGGTGTCACTAGTTCTACCCTTAGTTCCTTTATCAAAAACACCTAGTGCAATGGTATGTTCAACATTTACAGGTTTTATACACATATGGTATATACATTAAAGTATTTTATGACATAGTGCCATTGCATACTAAATCCAATGACAAGGAACACAGCCTGTTGCTTTATATCAAATTGGATGTCACAACAATAACCTCCCTGTACAAGGACCTGAGAGGGAAAAGAAAAATTAAAGAGAACACTATAGCATAGTCAAGAAAGGGAAGGGGTGCCCATAGGTGGCCAACCTTATGGACTAGAAATTGGAAGGATGGATTAGGCTTAGACACTGAAGAACTGTTGCAACAAATTTAAGAAAAGGTCAGTCCTCAAGAGTAGCAGGAGCTCCCTGTCACAATGGATGCATCTTGTTACTGGCCAGCAGACTGGGTGAGAAACTGCACTATAGCCAGAGTTGATGGAATTTCAGGGTTGGGCAGCAGGGGGTTCACAGATCCTTGAAAGCCTATACCCCACTTCCTCTCTCCCTGGGAGCCAAATGCCACACCTGCATGAGTGTTGTACCCTACCATTCCTGGGGTGAGAAATCCTGGTTTGCTTAAGAATCTGCCACATCATTCAGGGTGGACCACATGTCACATTCAGTTAAAAAAGAAGGCACAATGTAAGAAAGAAGTGTCCATATTAGAGATCATTGTTCACAACACAAGCCTGTCTGAGGTTTCTGCACCAAAAAGAGGGTGACACAGCTGTTCAGCCTAACAGAGAAACATAGAATGTGATGGCTGGTAAGCGTAGTTTGGGCCCACCCAGTTTGCCCATTTTTTTTAAACCTTTGGGTTGTTGTTTTTTTTTGCTGCAGACCAAACTTGATCTACAGCGCCATCTTTTCCTCTCCTTTCCTTGCCCCTACAATTCCTATATTACTGTAAGCCATGCATATGTTAAATGTACTTTCTTTAGCCACAGAACTGCTAGGCATAGTAAGGTTTCCTCAGTAACTGATGTGAACTGAATTTTGTTCACTTCGTGTGGGGAACTGATATTCTGATTCTCTTCTGCAAGAAAGCATAAACAATTTATAGCAAAAGAACTCACCATAATGCCAAAAGAGGTTGTAATCCATCTGCATAATCTCATCAGTCATCATTTATTCTTTCAGAGGTACCAAAATGATTGCAAGCAGTGTGCCAAGAGGTGACCATCACAGCCAAGGCTGAGTCTTCAACCAGTTTCAACACATGCATCTTCTTCAGGGAACCTATAGCTCCCACTCATCAAGTTGTTTACAGTATACTGTACATACTAATTTAAACAGACTGTAGTCACAACAGAAAATAAATATTTACAGTGGCTAGGATTCTTCTTCATGAGGGTGAGGCATGGAGCAACCAACCCAAAGGTGTATAATGCATCTATAGGAATCTGCAGGTAAAACTGCATGTGGCAGGAGTTCTACCTCGCACCTTCTGTGACCGAAGCCTTCTGCATCTTTCAGGATCTGTTAACAAAGGTAATAAACAAACATGCCCCCCTAAGAAAGGTTAGATCCAGAAAACAGGCATTTGACTGGTTTAGCCCATCACTAAAAAGGGCTTTGCAGTTCAGAGTCACCCAATGGAAAAGGGCAAGGAAGTCAGTCTGTTGCAGATTGGCTCGCCTTTCGGGTAGCGAGGAACGCCTGCACAAAATTGGTCAGGGCCGAAAAAGCACGGTTCTTTCAGTCCACCCTTGAGGAAAACAAAAATTGCTCTGCCAAGTTCTGGCAAATACTGAGAAAGGTCGAAGGCCATTCCCCCACCACCCCAATCCCAACCAAAATTGTTGCCAACAATAATTCCTATACAGACAGGTCTGAGAATCTTGATCAACTCAATAACCATTTTGCAACTGCTGGCCTTGCTTTCGATGTCTATCCTGCTAGCAAACTGCATGCTCCAGGAGCTGCTAGCATAGGTACTAGCTCTACCCCTGCCCCCAGTACCGGTTGCCCTCCCTTCAGTTTCCAGCCAGTGTTCTCTAAGCAGGTGGAGGACCTTCTCTCCTTGGATACCAAAACGAGTGCTGGTGCTGATTCGCTAGAACCTTTCTTTCTAAAAGCAGGATTCTATTATCTAACAGCTCCAATCACTTATCTATTTAATAGCTTGCTTATGCAAGGGGAGTTACTACCCAGCTGGAAAGTTGCACATATTGTCCCCTTGTTCAAGTCAGGAGAAGATCCCACAGACTTGAACAATTGCAGGCCAATCTTGATTCCTCCTGTGCTGTCCAAGTAATTAGAAAAAATCATCAATTCACAACTGAGAGAGCACTTGGATTGTGAAAACATCCTCAACCCAGCCCAATCGGGGTTTAGACCAAAGCATAGCACTGTGTCGACTCTAGCCAAAGTGTCTAATGATTGGTTAAAAGCCCTGGATAGTAAACAGCATACCTATGCTCTCTTCCTTGATCTCAGTAAAGTATTTGACACGGCTGATCACTCCATCCTGCTTGATTCTCTGGGAAACATTGGCCTAACACTTACAGCATTAAAATGGTTCCATTGTTACCTTACAAATAGAAGACAACCAATTAAAACACAAAGGGAATTGTCCCCATTTAAAGTTCTGTCCCAAGGTGTGCAGCAAGGTTCTATCCTGGGGCCCATTCTTTTCGCACTCTACATTACCCACATTGACTCTGGCATCCTTTCAGGAAACGTTCACCTTTCTGCAGATGACACAGTCCTTTACACAATCAGCCCCTCCTAAGATATTGCTTGTAAGGAGCTAAAGAAAGACTTTATCACCCACCAATATAATTTATTGATCCTTAAGCTCTTGCTCAATGCAAAAAAAAAAAGTCATGATTTTCTCCCCGTACCTCTCCCATAATATGGGGACTACTAGCCTTCCCCAGTTCACCACCTTCCTTGGTGAAAAATTGGAAATAGTGGATAATTTCAAATATCTGGGAGTCTGGTTGGATAACAAACTCAGTTTCATCACGCATCTATGTGAGTTAACAAAAAAACTAAGACAACGCCTCGGCATATTCTTCCGCATAAGACATCTTCTTACTCTTGAAGCCAGGAAGTGGCTGGTTCAAACAACCTTTCTACCCCTGCTTTATTACACAGATTTTCTATACAGCCACTGCCCCCAGCATGCACTTCAGAAACTTGATACACTCCACCACTGAGCCTTGAGATTTATACTTGATATGTCACTTTGGAACCATCACTGCCTGTTGTACCAGGCTATTGGTTGGCCACCCCTCCTTCTGAGGAGGCAAATAAATGCCCCTTATGTGGATCTTCAGGGTGCTCTCCAACAAACTCCCACCTTACATCTGTAATCTGTTTGAACGGTCATCAGGCATATATGTCTTATGGAATTCCTCCCTTGTCCTCCTTAAGGTGCCACGGACAAGGACCCATCTTGGCCGCAGCTGCCATCAGCTCATTCCTACCATCACTTTGAAATAATTCACAAAAAGTTCTTAATTTCTCCCACCTGCCCAGCCCTTATATATTCAAACAACTGCTCTTTAGATGCCTGAAAACTGTGTGCGACTGTTTCTGGTAATCTTTGATACACAATTTGAACATATCCTCAGCTCATGGATTCTCCTGGCCTACCTATTCCCCCTGTAGACCTAGAGCCCCTAGAGCAACTACGCCTCCTATATTGTCTTCCCTGCTTTCCTCACTGTGGCAACCTCCCTGGGGTATTCTAACATAGCATTGCTTCCCCTCCTCCCCTTATGTGGTTCTTATCCCCCTTCCCACTGTATCCTATGTGTCACTGCCACCCTCTCATGCCTTGCTCACCTACTGTCCCCAAACACTATATTATGAAGTAATTATATGTGTACACAATCTTTGCTATCTGAGAGCCTTCCCAATATCACCTACCCAGTAATGTTATTTTTATTTGTACTATTTTCTTGCATGATATGTTTTGATAAGCTGTCATAAACTGTAATTGGAATGTGTTCTGTGTGTCCAGGACCATCTTGCAAATGAGCTCGCTTAATAATGTAACTGCTTGGTTAAATAAAGTTTGAATGATTGATTGATTAAACCACATGCAACAGGAGGTTGTGCAGTGAAGACCAGAGACAAGGTAAGATAAATCTAAGATCTGTGTACACTTACTCTAAAAGAGACAAGATCAATAGCTACAGGTGGTGGGTTAAGTGCAAGGGGTAAGCAATGCTGGACATAGGTACAAACATACGAACACACGAAATGCCAGCAGACACAGGCCAAAATGGCCTATTGAGTCTGCTCGATTGTGCATCTAGCCCCTCATCTTGCAGCTGCCCCACTCCCTCACAGTCCTTCCCCTCTCACTCTGTCCCACCCTCTCTTGATGCAGACCACTATCCTACATGAATCTGCCTCCTCTGGTAGAGTGTTCCACTTGTCTACCACCCTCTCCGTGAAGTAATGTCTCCTGATTTCTCTCCTGAATTTTCCCCTCTCCAACCTCAATCGATGCCCTCTGGTATACCTCCCTTTTCTGATCTGGAATATCTCTATTGTATTAGCCTTGTTTATCCCCTTCAGCTACTTAAAGCACTTGATCATAACCCCCCATCTCTACTCTTCTCCAGGGAATACATGTTAAGCATGTTCAGCCTCCCTTCGTAGGATTTCCCCTCCAAACCCTGAATCATCTTAGTAGCTCTGGGCTGCAACCCCTCCAACAGTCAGATGTCTTTTTTAAAGAATGGGCACCAGTACTGGATGCAGTATTCCAGGTGTGGCCTCACCAGTGACCTGTACAAGGGAAGCATCACCTCACTCCTTCTAGAGGAGATCCCCTTGCTATGCAGCCCAGCATTTTGTTGGGTTTCACTGCTGCCTTCCCGCACTGTGTTGAGTTGTTCACACTCTCTGTTATAATCATCCCCGGGTCCTTTTCCTCCTCTGTGTTCCCCAACTGTACCCCTCCCAACTGATAGCTCCTCCTCTGGTTCTTAGCTCCGAAGTGCATTCCTTTACACTTCTTGGCATTGAACCCCAACTGCCATGTTTCTGACCACTTCTCTAGTTTAGTCAGGTCTCCCTGCAGTTCCTTCTACCCCTCAATGTCATCCACCACAGCTCCCATCTTGGTATCATCTGTGAACAGACTGATTTACTCCAGGTCCCATGTGGGATATCTACTATAAATATTCCAAGCAGCACTGCTCCCAGGATTGACCCCTGCGGTAGCCCGCTCATTACTGATCTTGGTGGCGAGAATTTCCCCTCCACCACCACCCTCTTCCGTCTACCCTTGAGCCAGTTGGTGATCCACCTGACAATCTTCATACCCACCCTTACATATTCCAGCTTCCTTCCAGCCTCCCAAGCAGCACAGAATCGAAGGCCTTGCTGAAGTCCAAGTAATTGACATCCACTGCATATCCCTTGTCCAGCTCTATGGTCACCCAGTCATAGTACTCAATCAGGTTTGTCTGGCAGAACCTTTCTGAGAAAAACCCATACTGTTGCCTGTCCTAGAGGCCATTATCCTGCAAAAATGTCACCAGCCTCTCCTTAAGGGTAAGGTAGCTTAAGGTAGAGGTAGTTATTAACAGTAGGAAAACAGAAGACACCCTATCTGGGGTAAGGTGATTTTGCCAGTTCAGGTAAGGTACTGTAGATAAGGGAAAGAAAGTTGAAAAGCAGAATAAAGAGTCAGTGAGGCACTGGAAAGGGTTCAGCTGACAGAAATACTGAAAGAACGGGAAGCATATAACACCCAATCTTGGGTAGGGTTATACACCAAAGATAAATAGAGAAAGGAAGGAAAGGAGGAAAAGAGTATACTGTAGGAAGGAGGCAGAAGGGGATAGGCTACATTCAGTAGTAAAAAAAGTAAAGCAGGTTAAAAACAAGGGTTTGGTGCAGTGTAATGGGTGTGGAGCTGCAGTCTTTCCGAACCCATTCTGGAGACTGAGTTGCTGCCTCATTTGCACATACATCTCAGGGCTGAAAGTGGAGGTCACTGGACTTTGAACTGAGCTGTCAAGGATGCAGAGGACCTTTTGCACCACACAGGGATCATTGGGTATGCCACCAATTCCTCAGAGGGTGCTTAGACAGAGATAGGATGGCTTGGCTCTGGGAAGGTGGGGTTGGTGTGTACAGTACGCACTTCTTAGTCTATGCTACTACAAAATTCCTTTGCTGTACTAGTGCAACAGGACAGACAGAAGGAGGCACCTGATGTGGTGGTAAGGGAGGATGTGGGGCTCCTTGGAAGGGGATTCCTCAAGGTGTGAAGAAGAGGCCCCAGCCTACCAGAAAGCAGCTGAAGGTGGGGGACTCTGTCATGAGGAGGATAGACTTATGAACAGGAAGAGGAGGACAAAGGTAGGTAAAGTGCTTACCTGCCTATTCTGCTTGGAGGGATAGAGAGCGGATCCTGAGGATTGCTATGGTAGCAGGTCACAGGAGGGAGCTGGATCTCAGTGTCCACCTCTGGACTATGTACCTCTATAGTGGCTCCCAAGTGTGCATGGTGCAAAGCCAAGATACCATGAAAATCCAAGTCCCAAAGGCTGCACTCACTACTTACAGCTTACACTGTGTAGACAATCTTCACTTTGTCCAATCTTCATTCAAAAATGATAAAAACCATTTTGATTGGACAGTGACAGAATCCAGACCTCTCCCTCACATTCAACAGTTTTGTACCTAACATGCTTTTTCAAGACTGACTCAGGTTAGTACTGTTATACCTATTTATGTTAATTTACTTAAAAAGACGGGTGCATCATTTAACAATGAAACAGTGCTCACATTAATTAAAGTACATCCAAACAATAAAAACTACTGAATTGGAAAAACAAAAACATATATTACAAACACATATCATATATGCATCTTATAAAAATCTTCAGTCTGGGATCAAACTTTAGGAAGGGAAGGTAAGAGAGAAAGGGGGGGGGTGGAAGAAGGAAAAACATAATACAATAAAACTGATTAATTTAGCTAAAAATGGAGACAACCAAAAGTGCTCATTCAGTCATTACTTTTGCACAGATCTCAATTTAATTTTCCAAAAACATTCCCTTTGTAGTAATTTCCTATCCAAGTCTCCTCCACAAGGTCTCAAGGAGACCCTCTCCAGCACTTGGAACACTAATGAATGGGACACATCTGTCTTAGCAACATGTTGTTCCAAAACATTAGTCATATCCTTCTTCTCGGTAGCTCAAATGTGTTCCCTAATTCTATTACAAAAATTATGAATTGTCTTATCAATATGAAATGCACTGCACAGGCAAGTTCCCATATGCACAACTGCTTCAGTCCACAAGTGGCAAAGTCCCAGATCTCATAGACTCTGTTTGTATTTTTACCGGTAAACAACTTGTCCTTGTTAATATATTTACAACTTATGCAATTACCACAAGGATGTGAACCATTTAAATTTCTTGGATTTACTGTATTTTACTAGCAGATCCATGGTAACTGCTTGTGACTATATCCTTAATGTTAGCTAGCATCATGTTTGTATACCATTCTAAATCCTTGTTGAACAAGGTTTCCATTTCTGGTTCATAGATACATACATAGATACATAGACAGTGTCGGCAGATAAGGGCCTATGGCCCACCCAGTCTGCCCATTTGAGCTTGTAAGTTCAGTTTGTTTTCCTAGAAGTCTGTTGCCCCTTACCCCTGACCTCTAGAATTCCTTTATGTCTATCCCATGCATTCTTAAATCCCGTGATTGTTTCAGCCCCCACCACTTCCTCTGCAGGGTGTTCCCACTTGTCCACCACCGTTCTGTGAAGAAATTCTTTCTCATGTTTCCTCTGAATCGTCCTCCTCCAACTTCATCCCATGCCCTCTAGTCCTGGAACATCTTTTTCGCTAAAAATAGTGTTTTCCTGCACCCTGTTCCTCTCTGTAAGATACTTGTATGTCTCTATCATATCCCATCTCTCCCTCCTCTCCTCCAGGGAGTACATGTTCAGTTCCTTCAACCTGTCTTCATAGGACTTATGATGCAATCCATGCACATCTTTGTTGCCCTCCTCTGAACCTTCTCTACCTGTCTATGTCCTTACGTAGGTATGGTCTCCAGAACTGTACACTGTACTCCAGGTGGGGCCTCACTAGTGTCTTGTATAGCCGGAATTATGACCTCCTTTCCTGCTGGTGATGCCCCTGCCTACACATCCCACATCCTATTTGCTTTACCTGCTGCCTTGTCACACTGTTTCCCTACCTTGAGGTCATCAGAGATGACAACCCCAAGATCCCTTTCCCTGCTGGTGCATGCTATATCCTCACCCCAACTGATATATTGTGCCAGGGTTTTGTGCCCATATGCATTATCTTGCACTTCTTTGCATTGAATTTCAACTGCCAAACCCTTGACCTCAAGTTTCTGCAGGTAGCTTCTCTTTCTGTCTACACCCTCTCGTGTGTCTACTCTGTTACAGAGCTTTGTGTCATCAGCGAACAGTGAAATTCTGCCTTCTAGATCCTGCGCAATGTCACTGATGAAAATGTTGAATAGGACCAGTCCCAGCACTGATCCCTGTGGTACCCCACTGGTCACTCTTCCCTCTGTGGAGTGACAGCCATTTACCACCACCCTCTGTGTCCTGCCACCCAGCCAGTTACCTACCCACCACACTACTGTCCTGCCCACACCCATATTCCCCAGTTTGTGTAATAGTCTTCTATGTGGCACAGTGTCAAAGGCCTTGCTGAAGTCCAGATAGGCCATGTCCACTGCCCTCCCCTGATCCACCTCCCTTGTCACCCAGTCAAAAAATTCAACGAGGTTGGTCTGACATGACCTCCCTGGTGTAACCATGCTGCCTTGGGTCCTGTAGTCCATTGACAACCAGATGTTCCACCAATCTCTCCTTCAGTAGTGCTTCCATGATCTTCCCACTACCGAGGTGAGGCTGACTGGTCTGTAGTTCCTGCTTCCTCTTTGTTCCCACTTTTGTATAAGGGACTACATCTGCTGTCCTCCAGTCTTTGGGTACTCCCTGTTTCCAGTGATCGGCTAAACAGGATAGCCAGAGGTTCAGCCACCACCTCTCTTAGTTCTTTAAGGACCTGGGGTGCACCCGTCTGGCCCCATTGCTTTATCAACTCTTATTACTTCCAGTTCCTTCGGACCCTTTCTCGTGTAAAGGGACTTGTGTCCATTTCTGCACCATTCTCACCTTGTACTCCCTTCAGACCCATTACCCCCTCTTCCTCAGTAAAGACTGAGCAGAAATACCTGTTCAGTATGTCAGCTTTACTGTTGTCATCCTCCGTGCTCCCATCCTCCCCTTCAGTCTCATTATCCCTCCGTTTGTCTTTCTTTTTCACTTATGTACCTGTAAAGGTTTTGTCCCTCTACCCACTGATTTTGCAATGTGTTCTTCTGTCTGAGCTTTGGCTTCCCTTACTGACCTCCTGCCTCCCTTTGCTTCTCCTGGTACTTCTCCCTATCCCTTCTGCCTGTATCTTTTTGTATTGCCTGAATGCAATCTTTTGGCTTTCACTTTCTTTGCTACCTCTTTGGAAAACCATAATGGTCTCCTCTTCCTTTTCCTCTTGCTAACCTGCTTAATGCATAATTCTGTTGTTCTTGTAATCCCCATTTTAAATACTGCCACTGTTTCCTCAACCCTGATTCCTGTCCCATTCCCTTAATGCTTCTTTCAAGTATCTCCCCATTTTTTCCAAAGTGTGCCCCTAAAATCCAGGATCGTGTTTTGTGTGGTTTGGTTCTGCTCTTTCTGTGATTTCAAACCACAATGACTGGTGGTCACTGTTACCCAGGTGCTCCCCCACTGTTACCCCCATCACACTGTCCCTGTTTGTGAGCACAAGGTCCAGTATTGCCTTCTGCCGAGTTGATTCCATGACCAGTTGCTTGAGGAAGGCATCCTGAAGGGAGTCCAGGATAAATCTGCTCCTAGTTGATGCTGCTGCTGGGATGCTCCAGTCCACGTCTGGAATATTGAAGTCTCCAACCAGTACTACCTCACCCTTGTCTGCCATCCTTTGGATGGCTAGGATCAGCTCCCTATCTGTTTCTTCCTCCTGGGCTGGTGGTCTATAGACCACACCTGTGCGGATGGCTGTCCCCATTTTCCTTTCCAGCTTAACCCACAGTATCTCTCTCCCATTTTGTTCCTCCTGGATCTCTGTGGCCCTTATGTCATTTTTCACATACAGTGCCATTCCTCCTCCCCTCCTGCCTGCTCTGTCTCTTCTGAATATGTTGTAGCCAGGTATGGCAATCTCCCAGTCATGGTTATCATTACACCAGGTTTCAGTGATGGCCACAATGTCCAGGTCTGACTGTACCATGACAGCCTCCAGATCTTCCATCTTGTTGCTAAGGCTCCTGGCATTTGCATATGGCTTTCCATGATTTGACCTCCTAGACTGCTTCACTGTCTCTCCAGCCCTTCCTTGGTTGTTATTTATCCCTGGTTCTCCTTGCTGTCTGCCCTTCTGCTGAATTTTGTACCTTTTCTGCTTATCCACCTCTTGGGCACTAATCTCCATCTTTTGCACACTGCTTTGCAGAGATAGCCAATCCTCTGGTTCACTGGTTCCACTGCTAGCTGTGGGGGTGAGCAGGTACCTCCCCTTGCTGGCCTGCCACCCCCCTTTGCTAGTTTAAATGCTTGTCAATGTAGCATTTAAACTTATCATTGAGTGCTTGGATTCCCCTCCAGGATGGATGCAGGCCATCAGACTTGAACAAACCTCCATCCCTCCAGGTGGGTCCCCAGTCACCAATGAATCCAAACCCTTCCTCACAGCACCAGTTCTTCAACCATGAGTTAAAGTTCCTGGTGCATGCACTCCTATGCTCTCCCTTGCCTCTCACAGGTAGTACTTCTGAGAAAGTGACAGAAGTAGCTACTTGCTTGAGACCCTCCCAGTTTCCTAAACTCTTCCTGAACTTCCTTTGGCTCCCCATTTGCCAGGTCATTAGTACCTAGGTGGATAATGACATCCAGCTCACCCTCCGTCTTGCCTTCCCAGTGATCCCCAGGATCTTCCTTCCATCCCTCCATGCCGTAGCACCTGGTAGGCACCTCACCTCCCTGTCCTCCCCTCCTGTGTTCCTAGCTGGATCCCTCTTCGATGGAGTCCCCACCAGGTTTGCTTCCTCCTCCTCTGGGGTCCCTGCTTTCCCCTGGGGTCACCTCCTTGGCTAACCTCCATCCTTTCCTTCCATTTCTCTAGGTTACCTCTATTTGGTTGTCCTTGTTTGCCAGTGTGGCATATGAGTTCTTGAGTGGAATAGGATCTGGGATGTGCCTCTGCCTGACTGCTCTAACCCTCCCTGAGCCCACTGTCATCCAAGTGCTCCTCGTTCTCTGCATCCTTTGAGGCAGCTGCATTGGACTGGGTGGTCCCTGGATAGGGGTGATGGTACTCCTGACCCAGTTTACTTCTGCTCTGAGTCTGGCTACCTCATCCCGCAGTCCAGAGAGATGCATGCAGATAGGGTAGCACCTCAGTGTCCAGAAGGTCTGCCTGAATATGGCTGCCCCACAGCCACTGCATTGCACCACTCCCCACATTATACTGCAATTCCACTACTTGTCTGCTACTGAAGCTTTCCTAGTTCTCTTTTATTAATTTACTGTACTAAAATCCTGTCACTAATCCTCAGATATTTTTTAAAGGAAAAAACCAATAAATAAATAAATGAATCAAAACACTTGTTGTGCTGAGGGTGGCTTCTTCCCTCCTACTTCACACCTTACTATTCCCTGTGTTTAGCTCCTGTCAATCAGATTTATCAGGGCATATAGTTAAGAGTTGGGGAAGGGAGGGAGGGGGCGAAAATTTGCAGCAATTAAAGACAGCACAGAATTACACCACCACTATGTTTTAAATTTTCAACAGCCCAAAAACAATTATAAGTAAAGACAACAAAGAAAGTATAGTGTCACTAAATGCCCACAATCTAAGTTTAAAAGAAAAATAGCAATTACCAGTTACTCTAAAGCACTGAATTGAATATGTTTCCTTCCTTCCCCTTCTGGCTTCTTCTGAGAAAATAAACCTCTGCTTGCAACTTTAACTCTGACTAAACTCCACCTCCAGTTATCACGTAGCTGAGGTCAGAGGCCAGACAATTAACACCCTTCACCCAACTACAGGGCAGTCAGACAAGCCAAGATAAAATTTGCAGCAATTAAAGACAGCACAGAATTACACCACCACTATGTTTTAAATTTTCAACAGCCCAAAAACAATTATAAGTAAAGACAACAAAGAAAGTATAGTGTCACTAAATGCCCACAATCTAAGTTTAAAAGAAAAATAGCAATTACCAGTTACTCTAAAGCACTGAATTGAATATGTTTCCTTCCTTCCCCTTCTGGCTTCTTCTGAGAAAATAAACCTCTGCTTGCAACTTTAACTCTGACTAAGCCCCACCTCCAGTTATCACGTAGCTGAGGTCAGAGGCCAGACAATTAACACCCTTCACCCAACTACAGGGCAGTCAGACAAGCCAAGATAAAATTTGCAGCAATTAAAGACAGCACAGAATTACACCACCACTATGTTTTAAATTTTCAACAGCCCAAAAACAATTATAAGTAAAGACAACAAAGAAAGTATAGTGTCACTAAAACCACAATCTAAGTTTAAAAGAAAAATAGCAATTACCAGTTACTCTAAAGCACTGAATTGAATATGTTTCCTTCCTTCCCTTTCTGGCTTCTTCTGAGAAAATAAACCTCTGCTTGCAACTTAACTCTGACTAAGCCCCACCTCCAGTTATCACGTAGCTGAGGTCAGAGGCCAGACAATTAACACCCTTCACCCAACTACAGGGCAGTCAGACAAGCCAAGATAAAATTTGCAGCAATTAAAGACAGCACAGAATTACACCACCACTATGTTTTAAGTTTTCAACAGCCCAAAAACAATTATAAGTAAAGACAACAAAGAAAGTATAGTGTCACTAAACGCCCACAATCTAACTTTAAAAGAAAAATAGCAATTACTAGTTACTCTAAAGCACTGAATTGAATATGTTTCCTTCCTTCCCCTTCTGGCTTCTTCATTTCTAATATGTGCCAGTGCTTTTTCACTGCTTAGAGTAACAAATGTGTTTGTGGGGAAAAGGTTGTAACAAATTTCAATCTTGTATTTTTATTAGGTCTATTTCCATTGCAAGTAAGCCCATCTCTTGATTTCTTATTTGTCATATTTCTTGCCCTTACAATTCTTTCTTCTGGATATCCCCTCTCATGAAATCTGCTGTCAGGTTTCAGAGCCCTCTCTTGGGAAATTACCATCCAAGCTGCAGTACTCATTTGGCTCTTTAATACTGGCTCTTAGGAATATTGATGTTCATAAGTAAGGGTGACAGCTGTTAAAATGCAGAAACACATTTTAATTAGTCTCTTTTCTGAATAAATCTTTAACAATTTGCTAATCCTCCTTATAGATTTTTAAATCCAAAAAATTAATACTGTGCAAATCAGCATAAATGGTACATTTTAAATTCTTATTGCTTTTGTCTAATAACTGAACAAACGGACCCAATTCTGTTCTTGTTCCCTTCCAAATCAAACAAAAATTGTTAATGTAATGTTTGTATAAATCAATTCTGTGAAAGAAGAGATTGTCATCATGGGACTGTATAAACTGTCTTTCCCAGTTGCTCAAACAGATATTTGTATAACTGGATGTGAAAGCTGCATCCAAAGCAATCCCTTTGACCTGAAAATGCAGTTTATCCATGAAGTAAAACATGTTGTAATTTAAATCTTCTGTGTCAATATCAATAAACCCAGATGAATTTTCAGAGTCTCAATAGGGAGGCATCCTAAGGGCTTCGAGACTGGCTGCATGGGGAATATTTGTATATAGAGATACTACTCCCAAAGTGATGAGCCACGATTCCTGCTCAACCTGTACATTCTCCAATATCTTTAATATTTGCATTGTATCTCTAATATATGAACAAAAAAGCTGTGCCAATGCTGTATACCTGTATGTTCATTGACAAACTGGGCCAAGGATTCAGTTATAGACCCCATACTCACAACAATTGGTCTTCCATGGGAGTTTAACAGTTCCTAATGTATCTTTAGCAAACAATATATGACAGATCTATTGGATTCTGTACCTTTAAGAACTCATAAGTTATCTCATTATTAATATTGGGGCCTATTCATGAAGGTGCAGAGTGGGCTACACACTGTAAAACTCTGGTGCATAGCCCACTCTGCAGCTGCCCAGTCCCTGCAAGCATTCACAAAGCAGATATGTCCCTTATGCACCCAATCTCACAGCTGATTGCAGAGCCCTGCATGGGGTGGGTCCAGGGTGGGGGTGAGGGGTGCCAGCACTCCAACCATTCACTACAATGTGGAGTGCTTTGCATGGGGGCCTGTCAGCTATGCCTTTGAAGGGCAGCCATAAACTACTGGGGCCAGTTTTGCATCCCCTGGCCATTGACTGTGTCAGACACAGCAGGGGGCATTGATTCCCCCCAATAGAGATGCCCCTGCTGTTGGGGTACACCAGGAGGTAGGGGGTGGGCAGCCAGGGTATGCCCTCTTCACCACAGCCAGCACTGGCTGACATCATGGTGCCACACGGGCACTAGGGATCCACTGCAGGTCCCTGCCCAGACAGCCAATTGGCTGCCTGACTGGATCTGCTGCTCCACACCCTCCTCCCCCATGGACCTGTATGCTGGGGAGGGGTGCCACATATGGGAGCCAGGTGTGGCCATTGAATGTGAATGCGGACCCTTCATGGATCTTTCAAGGGTGTAGAGCTGCACACCCAGATATGTGCCTTCGGGGTGCACATTAGTGAATAGGATCCCATCGTTACATAAACAGTGGTATAGGTACATGTCAATGTCCTTTTTATATTTCTCAGTTACATCTGTATCCATCAGTTTACAAAAGTTTTTGTCTGCTATTTGCCTTTAAACTTCCTTCTCATATTTTGTGCTATCCAATATAACGATAACACCTCCTTCATCTGCTTGCTTTATGACAATACCCTTGGTATGTATCTATACAAATGTTTATGTAACAATATTATTAATGATAAAACATGAGTTTTTAAAGGTACAGAACAGATCAGAACCGTCATATATCGTTTGCCAATGATACATAAGGACCTGTTAATGCCCTCCTGGAAGATTAATTGTTGCAAGCATAAGGTCTTTGACTGAACCCTTGGTCCAGTTTATTAATCAACATATACAGGGCTTGGCACAGTCTTTTAGTTCATATACTGCATAAGAGGTCAAATGCCAAGATTACAGATATTGGAGAACATACAGGTTGAGCAAGAATGGGTTTATTGAATGTGTATTGACATTGACACAGAAGGTTTTAAATTATAACAGGTTTTACTTCATGGACAAATCATATTTGTAGGTCAAAGGGACTGCTATGTGTGGGGTTTTCATGCCAATTTATGCCATTATCTATTTGGGTAACTGAGAAAGACAGTTCATACAGTCCACATATGGCAATCCTTTCTTTCACAAAATTTATTTAAACCAATGTGACATTAATGATTTATTTTTTAATTTGGAAGGGAACAAGAATAGAATTTGACCAATTCGTCATTTCTTAGAAGAAAGCAATGATAATTTATTCATGCTAATTTGCACAATATTAATTTTTGGACTTTAAAAATCTATAAGGAGGATGGGCAAATTGTTCCAGATGTATTCAGGAGAGTGAATGATCAACATTTGTTTTGTGTGTTTTTGGTTTTATATTCACCATGTTTATTCAAGAAAACATTTTCTCCATGGTACAGGTTACAAGGTAAAGGAAAAGACAAATATAAAATAAACATATATTGTTCCAGAAAACAAATATTTTCAAGTTGAAATTTGTTTTTGTAATTTAACAGTTGTCACCCCTTACATATGAAGATTACTATTTCTAAGAGCCAGTATTATGGATCCAAATGTAACTCCAGCTTAGATGCTAATTTTCAAGAGAGGGCTCTAGAACTTGACAACAGATTTCATGAGAGAGGCTATATGGAAGAAATGACTGCAATGGCAAGAAATATGGCAAATGAGAAATCAAGAGAAGAGCTACTTACTTACAACAGTAACATTTTGATATTATGCAAGACACATATTTACTAAGTGAATTAGGACTAGAATTCAAAAATGATACATATTTCACTAGAGGTTACCCTCTTCAATTAACCAGAAAAACACATAATTATGTAAGCCGTAAATATTTATTTATGCATAGAATTGTAAATGCTTGGAACAAACTACCATTAGAAATAGTAGATAGTAAAACAAAGGAAGAATTTGAAAGAAAACCTGACAGCCTGATTCTAACTGATTATAAGCTTACTTATTATACATCATAAATGAATGGAGCAATTATGGGTGTCACAAGCCTTCTAGCTCCTAAACTGCCTTAGTATGAGCCTTAATAATAGAACTGATAAAAATACAAGAGTACATTTTGTTACAACATTTTCCCCACAATCACATTTGTCACTGGAAGCATTAAAATAAAAGTACTGGCATATATTAAAAATGGACTCGAATTGAAATCTGTTGTTCAGCAAGGGTTTAGAATGGTGTACAAATGTAATACCCAGTATACCTGCTCTCCTACTGTTGAAATATCTATGCAACTTGTTAATTGTATACATATTTATTTATTATTATGTTGTCATTGTACAGGCTGTACTATATTGTATATAATTGTAAATACTGATCCTTTCTATGTATTTGTCATTTGTACAAACTGCTTTTGTACGCTGTTACAATGTTACTTGTTTTTTGTTTATCCTCTGTTTGCACACCTCTCCCTTGGTTACACCCGGAAACTTGCTTCAGCTCATGGTGCCTTTCCCAGTTATCAAATTTTAAATACATGAATAAAGGATGTAGTCACAAACAATTACATGGATCTTCTAGTGATAATACAGTAAATCAAATAAATTTAAATGGTACACTTTCTTGCGGTAATTATGCAAGTCATAAATACTGTATATTACACAAGATGGAGTGGGTGTGGATTAGGTGGAGAACAATGTAGGTATGAACAAAGAAGGCAAAAGAGAAGTGTGGAGGGCTCTACAATGCCAGTTCAACAAAGATTTTGTCAACCAACATTGCAGCTACAGATTTATGTTGACCGCAATTGTGATTAGCATAAATCCACCTGAAAATACTTTGTTTCTTTAGGTGGGTTTCGCTCCCGAATCCACACCCTATAATTAATATAATCAACTGAGTCTGAGTTGCTTCAGGGAGGAGGTGCAAGACCCTGAAAAAGCAGTGCCAGTGTCCTGTGGTGACATTACAGTGACCCATCACTGTGTGTCTGTACTGACATTCATGGTAGAGGTATCAGTGTTCGCTCAGCATATGGGTATAGAGGAGACAAGAAACAAAAAGAGTAACATAGGAAGAGGGGAGTCAGGGGGAGTTACATGAAGCAGCACAGGTAGGAAAGGAGGAAAGGGGCCATTAGCAGGGAGATAGAAAGGTTTGAGGAGCCATGTATGTAAACACAAGGAGTCTTAGAAATACAATTCCCAATCTGGAGGCCATTGTGGTGGAGGTGGACCTTAAGTTGACCATAACTGAGTTGTGGTGCACTGAGAATCATGATTGGAACATGGCCATACTAAGCTACCCTCAGTTTAGGAGAGCTAGGGAGGTGAGGATGGGTTGTTTTGTATGTAAGGGAGGCTATCAGGGCTATGGAAGGCAAGGTGACCTAGAGGTAAAGGAAGGGCAGGAGGGTTTGTGAGTCACTCTGGAGATAGCAGCTGGAGCCACTGTTCATACTGGGGTGATATTCAGACCTTAAGCACAAGTGGAAGAGTTAGATAAAGCACTAGGGAAACCATGAGCAGCAAAGTAAAAAAGAAGGGACATCTTTGACTCCCTGAAGGTGGCATTTCTCAAGCAGCTAGTCAGTTAAGCCAGTAGGGATGGGGCAATACTGGACCTGCTGCTTACTAAAAGAGATAGCATTGCAGATGCCACAGTGGGCTGTCCCATGGTGACCAATGATCCCTGAACATTGTGGTTTAACATGAAGATTGTTGCAGAAGCAAACCACAAAAAGACAAGGTCCTGGACTTTAGGAGGGTGGATTTTAAAGAAGTGGGAGACTGGCTCAGACGTAGCCTAGTAGGGGGAGGATTTTGGGGAGGGGTAGAGTAATAGTGTAGAAAATTAAGGAAAAGCATTGTGAAGGCAACCAGCCTCTGCATGAAGGATGTGAGCAAGAGCAGGATGAACAAACTCTGGTCAGATCCAATGCAGCTGCTCAGAGCAACTGTGGTGCTTTTGTGCCGTGAGTGCTTTGAGTATGGTTTTCCTCACTCTTGTTGCATCAGAGCCTGCCGTGGTGAAAATAATGGCTCCAGTCATTCTGAGTAGTTTCTTGACCTCTTCGGCACATTTATGCAATTAAAGAAGATCACAAATAATTTATGGATATTGTCAGAATCTGCCCCAAAAATTGTAACAAACTGATCACACTCTCTTGACTGACTGAGATCAAGAATGGACCATACTGAGCACTTTACCATTTTGACAGATTCATACAATTAGATGAGTTTACGAATAATTCACGAACATTGAAAGCATCTGTCCATAAATGGTCCCAAACTGCCCGGTTGCTGTCTCCTGACTACTTGGGAGCTAGATCAGGCCATACTGAGCAGTTTCATGACCATTCCAGCAAATTCTTGTAATTAGAGGATCTCACCAATAATTCACTAATTATGTCAGAAATTGACAACAAAATGGTCCCAAACTGTCCGGTTGCAGCATCTTGACTATTTGAAAGCAGGAATGGGCCATAGTGAGCAGTTTTTTGACCATTTTGACAAATATGTGTAATTAGAGGAGCTCACCAATAATTTATTAATTGTGTCATAAATTGACAAAACTGATCACGAATTCTCTGGTGGCAGTCTCTTGACTGTTTGAGACCAAGAACAGACCATTAAGAGCAGTTTTGTAGCCATTTTGCAAATTTGTGTAATTACAGGAGCACATCAGTAATTCATGAATTGTGTCAGAAATTGACAAAATTAGCCCCAAAGTGTCCGATTGCAGTCTTTTGACTGTTTGGGAGCAAGAATGGTTCATACTGAGCAATTTCGCTAGAATTACGGCACATGTATGCCATCAGACGAGCTCACAAATAATTCACGAACATTGACAGAATCTGTCCAGAAATGGTCCCAAACTGTCTGGTTGCTGTCTCTTGACTATCTGGGAGCAAGAACAGGCCATACTAAGCAGTTTTGTGACCATTCCGGTAAATGCTTGTAATTAGAGGAGCTCACCAATATTTCTCCAATTATGACAGAAATCGACAAAAATGGTTCCAAACTGTCCAGTTGCAGTATCTTGACTGTTTGGGAGCAAGAACGGGCCATACTGAGCCATTTTGTGGCCATTTTGGCAAATTCGTGTAATTAGAAGAGCTCACCAATAATTTACTAATTGTGTCATAAATTGACAAAACTGGTCCCAAACTGTCCGGTTTCTGTCTCTTGACTGTTTGGGAGCAAGAAGGGGCCACACTGAGCAGTTTTGTGGGAATTTCAGCACATTCATGCGATTAGATAAGCTCCCAAATAATTCATGAACATTGACAGAATCTGACCAAAAATGACCCTCTTGACTACTTGGGAGCTACGATGGGCCATACTAAGCAGTTTAGTGACCATTCCGGCAAATTCTTTTAATTAGAGGAGCTAACCAATAATTCACGAATTGTGTCAGAAATTGACAAAACTGCTCCCAAACTGTCCCATTGATGTCTCTTGATGGCACAGTCCCCCATGTCCAAGATGGCCACTGGAGTTCAGTATGCATGTGCAAGGTGCATGGGCAAAAAGCTCCAGTGGCTGTCTTCAACATGGATAGTGCCATGTTTCTCTGGTCCCTGTGTTTCTACCATCAGCTTGACTGCAGCCTTACTGGCTCTGGCCAGAGTTTGTTGCTTTGTGGGGCTGTATTCAAACAAGATTGGGGCAGTCGCACTGTGCTCCAAACATGTTTGAGTATAGCAAATTTAGTGAACTGTGCTAATTTGCACTAAGGAAAGAGACTTAAGGGGCAGCCTGATACCTTTTAATAAGAGGCCATTACTCTGTATTGGTCCTATACATATTTTATTTGCTTACATACAGAATCTGTCCAATTTATTGGACTGCAATACGAGCAGACTTGATAGACCAAATGGCCTTCTTCTGCTGGCTTCTTCATATGTGTGTTAGAGGTTTGATTTTAACTGGTTGGTGATGAGTTCTTAGACTAATTTCATACAGCAGACCTGCTGTTTCTAGTATACATACACACACGCACGCACACCTGCACACACACACACACACACACACACACACACACACACACTCCCCAACTTAACTTCAGAAAGATATGCAAAGAGCATGTATTTTCTTCTAAGAAATAGACAAATTATTAATAATAATAATGATAATAAACTTTATTTTTAAGCGCCTTTCAAATATCAAGATGCTTTACAATAATAAAACATAATTCCATAAAACACGATTACAATAATATATAGCACAACAATTACAAATACTAATGAGTCACTGGTAAGCCTGATGCCACAAAAAAGTTTTAAGCACCTGTTTAAACCCCTCTCATGGTCACGCACTCCCGGGGCTGATGGGGTAGAGAATTCCAGAGGGTAGGGGCCACAAACATAAATGCATAGGCCCCAGAAGATTTCAGAGTCACCCTAGAAACCTCCAGCAACCCCTCATCAGCTGAACGGAGCTGTCATACAGGACTGTAGGGAATAAGAAGCTCTTTCAAGTAGTTAGGACCAAGTCCGTGTAGGCTTATTAAGTCAGTAAACCAACTTTAAAGCTGATCCGCCACTGAATCGTCAGTCAGTGCAGATCACGCAGCACAGGGGTAATATGCGAACCCCGAGACATTCCTGTCAACAGTCTAGCAGGAGCATTCTGCACTAACTGTTCATTTGTCTATTGTATTATGATGTGTTAGTAATTACTTTCCACATCTGTAACAAAACATGTGTTAGCACAGTGAAGCAAGTAGGTTTTTGTCTTTACTTTTTACACTGTTAGTAAAAAAGAATTCAATAGAATACTGGTACTGTTATGTCAGAAACTGCCAGCTAGTTAGGAGACCAATATATTAAAATGAGAAACTAAATATATTTTTCTATCTTTTTCAAAATAAATAGATACTTCTTTCAGTAATAAACCTTGACCTTCATATGTTTGCACTAATGTGGTCTAGCTGTATAATTTTAATTATTTTTTAAACAATAATTAGCTTCTTTTTCTTGTTCCCAAGCAAAATCTGGTTATGAAGAAAATATCAGATGCTAAATTATGTGGAGTACACGCTAAGCATGGGGCTTAAGAATAGCTGCCGGCCCTTTAACTGGAACATAATGTGCAACTTGAGCCTATGATTTGAGAATGTCATGCCAGTTGTTTCCTGCAGGTGCTTGGAAACCCCCTATTTCCTGTTCCTCAGTCATTTCTGAGCTGTATCTCGTGCTGAACAGTTGCTGCTCCTTATGTGTCTGAATAAAACTAATTGTGTTCATTATTTTATGCTCAGACTCAGTTCATTCAGTACCAGAATGTGACTATAGCAGAAGAACCAGATGGGCAAGGCAGACTACAATGAAGTTAAGGGTCCTGTGGCAGATCAACACCAAAACGCCACACATGGTGGAGAATGCAACCATTCTTCTGCCCAGACCCCCATCTCGCATGTCTGCTTCACTGGATACCCCAGAGTCATCTCCCAAGTGTGCCTGAACTGTTTGCATGCTGATTACCATTCAACCCTGGCAGCAGAGAGGAAAAGTAAAGCTGATCTATAAAAGTAAACCTGAACTGTATGCTGTCTAAATTAATCCTCCTGCACATCTGCCTCAGGAATCAACATACATGAATGTGGGACATTGCTGCTCCAGCCCTATCAGCCACATTACAAACAGCAACAATTTTTTCAATCTTCCCTTCACAGAACTGCAAACTGCAACCCCCAGCTCATAACTTGTGGCAGGGCCTGTGCAAACCCAACTCCTGTGCAGTTTCTCAACAGAACTTAACCAACTGTAAAGGGGCTCCAACATTTAAAATTGTCACTCGGCCCAGGAACAATCAGCCACCCTGTTCTCCCACATCAAGTTCAGTGCAACCCCTGCTCAATTCCATGACCTGGAAATGCACAGACCTCTCCACAAAGACTACCAAGAGGAAAGAATAAAAAAATTGTCCAGCACCATGTGAGCTACATGTGCTCCCATGCTGCCTCTCCACAGAAAATGTGGCTCAGCAACCTACTGTACCCTGCAGCTTGGCTCAACCCCCCCCCAAGCAGCCATACCAGCATCTTCCCTGTGGCTCCGCTCACAGCCACAGCTTGCTCCTCAAGACTCCACACTTCCACCACCCTGCACCACACGGAGCCGTCAAACCTCGGATCCTCATACTTGCTCCATGGCACAGCTCCATGATTCAACTTCACCCTCAGCCTCAGAGTACAATGAAGCTCCACTCCTCCTGCAGGCACAGATCACAGCACCAGCTCCCTGTGCTCACAGCTGCAACACAATCTCTCTACTCAGCTGCTCCTTTAACTCGGAGCGATCCTCTCCTCAGGGGCAGCCACAATTCATAAATAACTGCAACGAATAAACACACATCAGGACTGCACCTGGAGCTCATTGAACAATGCAGAGCCAGCAGACAAAAGAAATATAAATATAAACAAATAAATAAATTAATGAATGCTCAGCCACATGGAGCAAGCCTTTTTCCTACTTGGCCACGCTTAAGCCACAGAAGCCCCATGGAGCAAATAAATAAATCAAGGGCATCAAAATAACATAAGCAGGGCATAGCATTAAATAAATCATCAGCCAGCAGTTAACAAAATACAGCAGAAGACAGACCTGGGAGACAGACACAAAATTAATTGGGGGGCATTATCAAAAAATGGAGGACACTTGGGAAAGGATCACAGATCTCCAGATAAAAAGTCACCTGGGGGCCAGTGACCATCACATGGTATGGTTCAATTTGGCCACTAGAACTAAATCATCCCATTCCAAGGCACAAATATGGTACTTCAGAGGAGCTGACTTTGATAAGATGGCCAACAGAGTTAAGCTAGCCCTGACAAAAAGAAATACAGGTGACGGGGTACAGGCAAAGTGGGCAGGCATTAAGGATGCAATACTTGAAGCAACGTCCCATTGTGTTAGAGAGAAAATGAAGTGCAAAAGAAGAAGAAAACCACATTGGTTCTCAAAAACAGTAGCAGAAAAGGTCATAGCCAAAAGACTGGCCTTCAGGAAATATAAGGGAAGGCAGCAGGATGAAGACAGGGAGGCATACCAAACTTTCCTAAGGGAAGCAGGGTAGACAGAAAGGCAGGCAAGGGCCCAAACTAAGGAAACACTAGCATGAACAGTAAAAGAAGGTGACAAGACTTACTATAGATACATTAGTGGAAGAAGAAAGTCCAGAGGGAATATTGCTAAGATCAAAGGGGATAAGGGGCCATGTGAGGAGGAGGACCATGTAAAGCATCTACCTAAACAGATACTTCTGCTCAGTATTTACCGAGAGAAGGTGAGGCAGGGCCCTGACTCCTTAGCACCATGGACACGGGGGAGGAGATGTGCACTAGTCCCTTCACAAAAGAAAGGGTCCTAAAAGAGCTCAATAAGCTCATGGTGGACAAGGCAATGGGACCTGATGACATACATCCCATGGTACTTAAGAAGCTAAGGGTGGAACCAGCAGAGCCATTATCAGAACTGTTTAGTGAGTCTCTAAGCACAGGAGAGGTCCCAGAAGGCATCCACCCTAAGCCAGTTCTAATTTTATAGCCACTGGATTTGACTGTCAACATGAATTTCCTGTTTGGCAGTAGGAAGGGAAGGATCATAGAGAAACATTGTTTTTTGTCAACCCTAAAGGAAAAGTAGCTCACTCTCCTCCCCCCAGCTGCTGGTGGTCTTACACTGAGCAAGGAAGAAGGAGGCTACTGAAGAAGATAGGAAGTTGCTGTCCCAGAACAGGAAGGGTGAGAGTTGTAAGGAGAGGAGAGAGTAAGCATACAGAGAAACAGTAGAGGGACACAAAATAAGACATGATAGGAGTGGTGCAGTGCAATAGCTGTGGGCGGCAATGTTCAGGAAACATTCTGGAGGTTGCAATGCTGCTCTATTTGCAGGCACCTCTCTGGTCTGAGAGGAGGTTGCCCGCTCAGCAGCTGACCTGGCTAGGATTCAGGAATCTTCTCCCACTCAGGGACCACCAGGGCCAATGCCACTACCTCAGAGGTTGCCAAGAAAGAGGAGAGCTGGACCAGGGTGGGCTCAGGAGGAGAGGGGTGGTGGAACAGAGTTGCATCCTCCAGCTGTATCTCTTCACAATTCATTTGCTCTTCTGGGGATAGTGGTTCCTCTATGGAGGCACCTGCAGTGGAGACCAAGGAGGATGCTGGGAACATCCACAAAGGAGACCCACAGGAGTGTGGCATGGGACCCCACAGGGGAAGTAAGCAACTCCTGGTGGGGGACTCAATCATTGGGGGGTAGAAATGGGGGAGGGAGGGGAAAGGGGGGTAAGATGCCTTCCTGGCGCCATGGCTTGGAGGGACAGGAAGCGAATTCTCAGGATCATGGGAGGAGCTGCATGAGGGAGGGAGCTGGATGTCATTGTCCACCTAGGGACAAATGACCTGGCTAGGAATGGGATCAGAGCAGTGAAAGAGGAGTTTGTGGAGTTGAGGAGGGGCCTTAGACAAGTAGCGCATACGGTAACCTTCTCGGAGGTGCTGCTTGTCTATGGCAAGGGAGATGCTAGGGCACTCCTCACCAGAATTCAATGAGTGGTTGAAAAACTGGTGTGGAGCTCAGGGTTTGGCTTCATTGGGGACTGGGGAGCCACCTGGAGGGATGAGACCTATACTGGTGCGATGTCTGCATCTGTCCAGGGGATCCAAGAATCATGGTGGAGGTTTAAATGCTTCACTGGCAAGCATTTAAACTAGCCAAGGGGCACTGAAAAGGAGCAGGGAAATCCCAGCCTTCCCCCACAAAACATGGTAATTAGTGAGGTAAACACCAAGGTAGAGAAGTTATTAGGGAGCAGAACAGAGGTAAATGTAAAAAAAGGCAAAGGCAGTAAGGACAGGAATGGGGCTAAAAGGGGTAAGGCTATCAAAAAGTGGAGGGTGATGAGTACCAATGCCCATAGTCTGTGTAACAAGCTCCCTGAACTAGTGGCCTCGATGGAAGAGGGTTGCCTGGATATTGTGGCAGTCACAGAAACATGTTACACAGAGAACCATGATTGGGATGTCAACATACCAGGATACACAATCTGGCAGAGGAGTAGCTCTCTATGTAAAGGAAGGGATCAAAGCAACAGAACTGAAGAGTAAACAGGGAGCAGATGAGGCACTCTGGGTCACCCAGGAGACAGGAAATGGCACCACAATCCGCACGGGGGTTGTATACAGACCCCCATCTCAGGGGGAGGGAGTGGACAAGGAAATGATAGAAGGCTTTCTTAGAATGGCAGAAAAAGGGGAGATATTGTTGAGGGGGGACCTGAATATGCCAGATGTTAGCTGGAGCACCTTTGCTGCAGGCACATCCAAGAGCAGGGTCATTCTTGATGCCCTACAGGGCGCATGCCTCAGACAGCTAGTATTGGAACCCACTCGGGAGGGAGCAATCTTAGACCTGGTACTCTCAAATGGGAATGGAGAAAGAATCTCAGATTTAGAAGTGGGTAGCCATCTGGGAACAAGCGACCACCAAACAGTGTGGTTCATGATAAACACAGCCATACAATCAAGCCATACAAAAGCAAGAGTATTGGACTTTAGGAGGGCTGAGTTTGGGAAAATGAGAGAGTGCCTCAGAAAAGCACTAGCAAACAGGCAAGAAGGAGGGGTGGAGGAACAATGGGGAGTAATCAAAACAGCCATCACAGAGGCAACAAGACTTTGTGTAAAGCAAATCAATAAAACACAACAAAGGAAAAAAACGCTATGGTTCTCAAAAGAGGTGGCAGGGAAGGTTAAGGAGAAAAGAATAGCATTCAGGAAATATAAGGAAACAGAGATGGAGCAGGACAGAGAACTTTATCAGTTAAAGCAGTAAGAGGCTGGGAAGGCAGTCAGAATAGCAAAGGCCCAAACTGAGGAAAGGATAGCCAATTCTGTGAAGAAGGGGGATAAGACCTTTTATAGGTATATTAGGGAGCAAAGAAAGACCAAAGGAGGGATACTGAGGCTTAATAAAGGGGAAGGAATGTGGGTAGAGGGGGACAGTGAAAAAGCAGGGATACTGAATGAATATTTCTGCTCAGTATTCACAAAGGAAGAGGAGGGGGAGGTACCTAAACCAAACAAGAGAAACACTCTGAAGATGGGGGTCGATACCAGTCCATTTACAGAAGAAAGGGTTCTGAAAGAACTAATAAAATTGAAGGTGGACAAAGCAATGGGGCCTGATGGGATTCACCAAAATTCTAAAGAACTAAGGGTAGAACTAGTGACACGCTGACTACTCTCTTTAACAAATCATGGGAGTATGGGGTGGTACCGAGGACTGGAGGAGGGCAGATGTGATTCCTCTTCACAAAAGTGGGAGCAGGACAGAGGCAGGAAACTACAGACCAGTTAGTTTGACCTTAGTGGTAGGGAAAATGATGGAATCACTTCTGAAGGAAAGAAATGTTGAGTACCTAGAGGCCAGTGGGGCACAGGACCCAAGGCAGCATGGATTCACAATGGGAAGGTTGTGTCAGACGAATCTAATTGAGTTCTTTGATTGGGTGACCAAAGTAGTAGACCAGGGAGGGGCTGTGGACATGGCCTACCTAGATTTTAGCAAGGCATTTGATACAATCTCACACAAAAGATTAATACACAAGTTAGCCAGCCTTGGAGCGGATCCCAAGGTGGTAGCCTGGATAAAAAATTGGCTAGACAACAGGACGCAAGGGTAGTAGTAAATGGGTACACAGTGAAGAAAGGAGGGTTACTAGCGGGTACACGAGGGTTCAGTACTGGGACCAGTCCTTTTGATGTCTTTATAAGTGACATTGCAGAGGAACTGGAAGGAAAAGTATGTCTCTTTGCAGGCGACACAAAGATCTGCAACAGGGTTGATACACAAGATGGAGTGGAAAGGATGAGAAGGGACTTGGCAAGGTTGGAGGAATGGTCAAATGTATGGCAGCTCAGATTCAATGCAAAGAAGTGCAAGGTAATGCATGGGAAACAAAAACCCAGGGCAAGTGTACACAATGGGGGGTGAGATACTGACAACAGTAACAAGCATTTGTCAATGCCGAACGTTCGCTTGCAGGTATTTGCAGTGGTATTTGGCACTTGGACATGGCTTAAAAAAATCAGTGACAAAGAACTACAAGCATTTGTCAATGCCGAATGTTGTTTGCTTCTATGTGCTGTTTAGGTATTTGGAAGTCATTGAAGTGCAAATACTGAAAATTCGCGAACTTACGAGCGTGCATAGGAACTGCGCAATGCACGCACGTAAAACAGTCATTTTTAGGAATTTTTTCACCAAATTTTCAACATAGCCATTTTAAGACCTCTGCTCATGAACAGTGTCACTGTGATTTTCTTAATGTGTCCCATACATTGAGTTAGCACACCGTGCGCCATTAATACTTCATAGGCGGAAACACATTTTGGGCAGGATGTGAAAAATGACAGCTATACTGCTCATAGGAGGTGTGGTAAAATGGTAATTTTGAAAATCTGGAGTGAAAATATTGAAAATTAAATGAACTTACAGTGCGTAAAGAACTGCACAACCCTTGCCTTGTAAAACAGTCATTTGAATTTTTTCACAAATTTTCAACATAGCCATTTTAAGACCTCTGCTCATGAACAGTGTCACTGTGATTTTCTTAATGTGTCCCATAAATTGAGTTCACCACCGACTGCGCCATTGTGCGCTACATGGGCGGAAACATGTTTTGGGCAGGATGTGAAAAATGACAGCTGTACTGCTCATGAGGAGGTGTGGTAAAATGGTAATGTTGAAAATCTGGAGTGAAAATATTGAAAATTCACAAACTTACGAGCGTGCGTAGGAACTGCACAACGCACGCTTGTAAAACAGTCATTTTTAGGAATTTTTTCACCAAATTTTCAACATAGCCATTTTAAGACCTCTGCTCATGAACAGTGTCACTGTGATTTTCTTAATGTGTCCCATACATTGATTTCTCACACCGACTGCACCATTGTGCGCTACATGGGCGGAAACACGCTTTGGGCAGGATGTGAAAAATGACAGTTGTACTGCTCATGAGGAGGTGTGGTAAAATGGCAATGTGGAAAATCTGGAGTGAAAATATTGAAAATTCGCAAACTTACAAGCCTGAGTAGGAACTGCACAACGCACGCTCGTAAAACGGTCACTTTTAGGAATTTTTCCACCAAATTTTCAAAATAGGCTTTTGAGAGCCCACCTTATGAACGCTGGCACTGTCATTTCATTAATTGGGCCTGAAAGGTGATTTTGCGCAGTGACTGCGAAATCCCCTTCGGGCCTGAATAACGCCATGACAGTGACAGAATTCATGAGAAGGGGTCCCAAAAACCCCATGTTGAATATTTGGTGCAAAAATTCAAAAAAATGCCTGAGATATGCAACAAAGTTGAAAAGAATCCAACTAGCCCATTATACAGCTTACCAGCATTTCCTCAGTTCACGGTCGGCTTTGAAGAGTGCAGACGTGTTCCCGGTCCAGCGATGATCGTCGCGCTGAGCTCTGGAGGTAAGTATGGGGTGAGGGGGGTGTGGGGAGGCAGGGTGCACAGTGGGTGGGTGCGGGTTGTGGGAGGGGAGCGAGAGACTGCGTGGGACCGTTTTAATTTACAGGTTGTTTTTTTTAAATTGATGACACAGGACATTTGCTCGCTGGGGTTGGCTCCCAGCGTGGCAGAAGGATGGCTGGGCCGTGGAGCCGACGGGGATTGGGCACCCCGTCGGCAGATGATGGCTGGACGTTTGCCACGCTGGGTGGGCTCCCAGCGTGGCAGCAGGGAAAGCTGTTTGGGGGGAGGTGGAGCCGACGGGGGATTGGGCACCCCCGTCGGCAGACAATGCAGGACGTTTGCCACCCTGGGGTGGGCTCCCAGTGTGGCACCAAAGATTTGGGGGGGCATGACGCGCTGCCAGCACACAGCAGTGGTTTTCTTTGAAGAGAAGACCACCGCTGTCATACACAGCACTGCATCAATTGGTGCAGGACTGCCACGCCTGCTCAATGGAGCAGGGGATTGCACAGGACAGGCACACCTCCAAAGTGTCCCATTCTCCCAAGATGTTCCTTGCACATGTGTGCAAGCGATTGTAAAAACAGAAAGGGACCTGGGGGTAATTATATCAGATGACCTAAAGGTGGGCAAGCAATGTGAGAAGGCAGTAAGGAAGGCTGGGGGGATACTGGGATGCATAGGAAGAGGCATCAATAGTAGAAAACAGGAAGTTGTTATCCCTCTGTACAGACAGTTGGTGAGACCTCATCTGGAGTACTGTGTACAGTTCTGAAGACCCCATCTCCGCAAAGACATAGACAGAGTGGAGGCTGTCCAGAGGAGGGCAACCAAAATGGTGCAGGGTCTGCACCAGAAGACATACAAAGAAAGACTAAAAGAGCTTAATATGTATACCCTTGAGGAAAGAAGGGAGAGAGGAGACATGATAGAAACTTTCAAGTACCTCAAGGGAATCAACAAAGTCCAAGAGGGTAGCATTTTTCAGAAAAAGAGATGTGCAAGAACAATGGTGCACAATTTGAAGATAGAGGGGGGACGGCTCAGAGGTCATGTGAGGAAGTATTTTTTCACAGAGAGGGTTGTGGATGCATGGAACAGCCTCCCTGATTAGGTCATGGAGTCAAGAACAGTGGGAGAATTCAAGAATGCATGGGACAGGCATAAGGCAGTCCTAGTGGGGGGTAGGAGGAAGTAAGTTGTTGGTTTACTAGGATCTGCAGCTTAAATGTTAGGTAGGAAAATGGGCAGACTAGGTGGGCCAAGCGGTCCTTATCTGCCATCAAATTCTATGTTTCTATGTTCTATGTTTCTATGAGAAGAGCTCATGTGATCCCGCTCCACAAGAGTGGTAGCAGGGAGAAGGCAGGGAACTACAGACCAGTCAGTCTTACCTCAGTAGTGGCAAGGTTATGGAGGCACTCCTTAAGGAAATGATAGTGCAACACCTGGAATCCATAGGAGCACAGCATCCAAGACAGCATGGGTTTACAAAAGGAAGGTCCTGTCAAACTAATCTCATAGATTCTTTGACTGGGTAACCAGAGTGGTGGACCAAGGGGGAGCAGTTGATGTCACCTACCTTGTCTACAGCAAATCATTTTGTGTGGTGATTTAATTCTGTGGACTTTCCTAACTATAAATATTGGGTTATGGTCACTGAGTGCATTGGTGAGGATGCCAGAGGTGATGACACAGTGGGGGTTGGGGGTAAGGGCCCAGTCGAGTAGAGAGTGTTGTTGTGTCTTGTGGTTTGGGTGGGTGGGTTCGGAGATCATTTGGGAGAGGTTTATGGCTCCGATTTTATTTTTAGTTTTGGTAGTTTTAGGTGACAACCACTTTATATTGAAGTTGTCTAGGATGCGTAATTCCCCAGAGTGAGCAAGGGAAGTGATGGAGGTTAGGTGGTCTAGTGCAACTGAAGGATGGACATTTGAGTAGCAGTATATGCTGGCTATGAAGATTGGGAGAGTGAAGGGAAGGGTGAGATGGAGAGCTAGGGCATCATGGATCTGAGGATTTGAGGATGAGTAGATGATAGAATATTGAATGGAGGCTAGGACATAAATGGTCACACAACCGCCCCTGCCAGCATGGTCTTGCCTTACCAGTGAGTAGCCAGGAATGGAGACTGAGTGGTCAGGGATAGTGCTCTTTAGCCAAGTTTCTGAGGTGATTAGAATGTCTGGTTTTAGAGTGCACACCATGGTCTGAATCTGGTCTATTTTTTGCAACAAGCTGCAGGTGTTTAGTTGTAGAATCTTTGAGCTCTTTGGGAGGGCTAAGAGAAGAGAGCGGGGGGGGGTAGTAGAGGAGGAAACACCAGAGGAGCTAGGGGCAATAGGGCCTGGGTTGGGGTGGGGATCCCCAGTGGAGAGCAGGAGGGTGAGTATGAGAAAGTGGAGCTTAGGGGATTTTGAAGGGGCTGGTGAGGAGGCTGGGAGTTTTGAGGAGAAGGGAGTGGATGAATGAGGAAGAAGAAGGTGGAGAACCACAATGAAAGTGGACACTGTTGTCAAAGCCACATGAGGAATAGTGGTAGAGTGAGACCATATTTCAAATGGTGGGGAGGGAGTGATAGCATGGATGTGGGTAGGGGATTGGAGATAGTAACTAATGGGGTTGGGAGAGTTATTAGGAATAGATGAATAGTGAGCAAGTGGAGGTGGTAAAGGGAGGGGTATGAGCAGAACAAGGGGCAGAGAAGAGAGTAGGGGATGCATTGTTCACAAAGGCAGAGAAATTAGTGAATAATTGATTTAGGAACAGGAAGAATTTGTAAGCAGGGAGTGACGAGGATTGGGCTTGTCAGGTGGGGGGAGCTGTAGTTTAGGAATGTATCTATATGAACAACAGGCAGGGCTCACTTTAAATAAAGATTGTGTCCCTCTAGTGGCAGTGCAGTATAACTTGATAATGGAAAAAAAAAAAAAAACTTGAGCTGTAATTTCTAGCTTAACCAGTCTGGCACTTAGTAAATTACTGAAAGACAGCCTGGGAAAAAGAATTAAAGAGATAGAAAAGGTTGTGGAAAACAAAATATTCTTTTCAGGTTAACTTAAACTAAATTATTCTAAACTGAGCTGTAATTTCCTTGCATTATACAGTCAAGCATTTGCAATGTACAGTGATTCCAATGCTAACAACACAGTTACAGTGAGGTACATACAATACAATTTTGACAGAGGAGTGAAACTGTTATAATTTGAAAATGTTGTGCCCAGAAGTTAAGACTCGGGATGGGAGGCATACAGCAAAAGATCAGCAGTGGCATAGGAAGACAGCCAATCAGGAGCCTGGTTTGCCAGCACCGACCAATCAGGAGCCAGAGTAAGTACCAGGGAGAGAGCAAGGCAAAGCTGCCAGAAAGGCCATACCTGCACAGCTGAAGGGTGGAATGAAGATGCAGGGATTGCAGCAGAGGAAAGCAACCTCCCGGTGTATTTCCTTGGCAGGCCGGAGTGCCCTAGTCAGGAGCTTCCTCCTGCACAGCTACAGGGTGGAATGAAGATGCAGAGACTATTGCAGAGCAAAGCTGCCTCCCAGTGTAGTTCCTTGATGGGCCGAAGTGCCCTGGTCAGGGGCTTCCTCCTGCACATTTGGAGGGCAAAATGAACATGGAGGGACTGCGGCAGAGCAAAGCCACCTCCCGGTGTAGTTCCTTGGCAGGCTAAAGTGCCCTGATCAGGGGCCAGTTACCCACCGACAGTATCAGCTCACACTCAGCAAACTTGCTTGTTCACAAACTTCATTTGTGTTGCAGGATAGTATTTATTCCTTAATTCAGCATTTTAGATATACACTCTCCCCGCCACCAGAATGGCAAATGTTTTCACATCAAACCAGATGGTTTCTCAAGCTTTGAAAAAGTGACTGGTCTGGTGCAGAAATGTTAAGGGTTCTAGTGGAGGGGAGAGTGTATGTCTGTAAAATCATGAATTAAGAAATAAATATTATCCTGCAACACAAGTGAAGTGTGTGAACAAGCATGTTTCCTGATTGCGAGTCAATGCTGTCTGTCAGATATGTATCATGTAGGGTCCTGAGTCTGACTGAATAATATAGAAAAGATGTTCTTAGCTACACACTTAAAGTCTTTACTTTCCCTCACATTACCAATGAACTGTACACATCTTTTTTATTCCTGTAGTTCTTCTCTCTTTTCAACAGTTTGCTCTAAATTTCTCACAGGCTGTTGAGCAGTAAAATATTTTAGTCCAAACTTTTCTTTGCTAATCCAGTTGTCCAGTTCTGTCTAAATTAAAGTCCAAACATTTCCCAGAATAATTTTTTTCTTGGCCACCCAAACTTTAGGAAAGCCAATGATTTCCATCCTCTGAAAACGTATAAATTTTTCTGAGTGTTATAACCATAGATAGATTTCTAGAAATCCTCAAGATTCCTGAGTTCTAACCTTTTCAAGAAAAGCTGGGTGTAACATTCTGAATGTGCAGTCAGAGCGGCTAGGATACTGAAGTGAGAAACAAGGGTAAACCTCTGGAAAAAACAGGTGTTTGTCACCCTAACTACCCAAAAATGTGAATTTTGATATTGTCTGCTTTAATTTTTTTCCTTTTGAGAATGGAGCAGTTTTACAAATTTCTCCCTGATTAGCAGACATATGGGGCAGTGCCCCAGTGGGCAAAGTGATTGCACCCTGTTTGCCCGGGGTTTGCATCCATGTACAGAGATAGATAGATAGATAGATAGATAGATAGATAGATAGATAGATAGATAGATAGATAGCTAGCTAGCTAGCTGGCTGGCTGGCTGGCTGGCTGACTGGATGGATGGATGGACAGATGGACGGACGGACGGACGGACGGACAGACAGATAGATAGATAGATAGATAGATAGATAGATAGATAGATAGATAGATAGATAGATAGATAGATAGATACTTTATTTATAAAGTGCCCCTTCCGGAGAGGCTCGAAGTGCTATACAATTCTTAAAACAACATCTTCAAAAACATTGCAGCAGTCGCATTGCAGAGTAAATAAAACAGGTTGTACATAATACATCTAGCTACCTTAAAACAGGACAGTCATTTGGCTATACAGCTTTCTACTTATACAATATCAAATGCATGACAGAATAAGAATGTCTTCAGCCCTTTCTTAAAGACAGACTTTGGTTGTTCCTCTTTGCAGCTGCTAAAAGTTGTTATACTGCAGAGAACAAAATAATCCTCATTTTAAGACCTGTGAACATGGTAAGACATAATATTGCTTGGGATTTGTGAGGAAGGTCAGCTACACGTTATACTGACACTTTCATTTTGGCTTCTTAGAATTAAGAAGAGACTTGCAGGATTCCATTAAACAGTAGTAATTTTATAACCAGAGGGAGTCAAATACTACTGAATTTGCTTTTTTACTGTGCTTAATTGCTGTTGTTGAGACCTAGGATTTGTAAGGATATTTTTGCAGCTTTTTAGAATTGTCCTGCTGGCTAAGGTTTGACTTCATTTTTATCCCTGTGTTCAGTAGAGTGGTTTGTGTAGGAGCAGTGGTCTAGTAAATTGTGGTGTGGGTTGAATTACTGTAAAAAAGGGCAGTACTCACCCGGGTGGTGGGGCAGTGGTGTAGTTCATTGTTTCTGATTGTCACTGGTGGTTGGGGTAACCTAGCCACCTTTTCCCTCACCCCACCTACCCCAGGTGTGTCATTTCCTTTATACCCAAGGTTCTGACTTCACTTCCTCAACAGATCAGGGGTAGAACTCTGTCATATCCTTAGTAATCCAGCACAGTGCATAAAGGGTAAACACACATACCACCCAAAAAATATATATATTTTATATATATTATGGTAGCACGGTAGTGCTACCATAGTTAGGGTTGAGGAGCCATTTACATGTGAAACCCAAAATTTTGCACCTTAATAACTTTGCAACTGTTCAATAGATTTGCCTGAAATTTGGAATAAAGAATCAAGACGCATACGCCTTGGGATCTGCCAAGTTTTGTATCAGTTGGATATACGGCTGTGGAGTTATTAAGCGTGATCTGCGTGTGTGTTTACGCTTTTTTTGGAATTCTACGGTCGCGCCTACAGGTTACACAGTTTGCGCGACCAGTCCGAAATCTTCAGGGAACATGCAGCCAGGGAACCCAATGTGCCTTTCAAAGATTTTGTGAAAAAATATTAAACGGTTCAAAAATTACTAAAAAAACAAGTTCCCATTATAAGTCAATGGGAAAAGTTAACAAAAAGTTCAACACTTTCCCAAATGCACTTTTTACTGTCGTAAATGGCCCTTTTACTGTCGCAAATCCACCATTTTTTTTCAGTTAGTGATCAGAAAAATGCTTGGAATTTAAAATTTTGACACCCTCTAGCAACCTAATTATTTTTGTATTCACCTAGTCGGGCCCTGAGGATGCTAACCATGTCTTTATTTTGGGGTAAAACACCCCAGAAACATGTTTTTCAGATTTCTGGAAAAAGTACTTTCGCAAAATAGTGTTGCACTCACTAAAGTGTTGCAAAGTTTTGCGAAAGCTTTCGCAAATCACGACACTACTTTGCGACACTATGCCCAAAATAACAGTAATTCTTTGGCATCCCGCTACAAAAGAATGGTTTAGAGTTTGGGGCTGAAATTTGGAAGGAACGCAGCCGACATCTCTCAGATGTGCTCTTCAGTGTTTTGCTGAAAAAATATTACATGGCAGAAAAGTTACGGTACTCCAAATTTGACACTTTTTCCCATAGGATAACATTACGGCGAACAACGCATTGCAGCAATCGTTTGGCGCCCTGCTGCAAAATAATGGTTTGGTCTTTTGGGCTGAAATTTGCAGGTGACACAGCCAACATCTCACAGATGTGCCTTTCAGTGGTTTGGTGAAAAAATATTACAGGGAGGCAAAGTTATGGCAGTCTGAACTTCTGTTTGTTTCCTATAGGATAACATTACGGCGTTTGTCATGCCTTTCAGGGCCTGTATCTCGAAAACGGTGTGAGATACAGACTTTTTGTCGAAAGATTTCTTAGCCCCCTCATGGGGGCTAAATTCAAAACCAGCCAGGAAAGTGATAATACATATTACTCTTAAATTTTGTTTCTATGTAGTACGGTTACTGAGATATAAGCAATTTACTATTCCAAGTCCTCATTTTTGTGTTCCAAGAGTCATTATTTTGCATACATTCTTTCTACTCACTGTCTTTCTCTATACAGCTTTTGGGGAAAACCAGCCTGTGCACTTACATTACTGTTACCATTTCTGCTTGCGGTTCCGTACCCGTTTCACTTACCGTTCACGTTTACGCCACCATGTGTGTTACCCTTTGCGTTTTCATTTGCGGTTGTGTTTGCATTGTTTTTAACATTTCTGTCTACAATACTCTTTCTCTTTCTGTTTCGCTTTGCGTCACCATGCGCAATACGATTTGCGTTTGCGGGCACAATGTTACTATGTGACAAGACATCACGTGGCAGGACTGTGCGCTCCCGCCGCCACATTACATTCACTATTTCTCATTATCATTCTCAACAAGAAGGTCCAGAAACAAATGATTTGATACCTTTTATTGGACCAACATGGATGTTACAGAAAAGAACAAAGTGCTTTAGCTTTCGAACCAACCAGGTCCTTCTTCAGAAGCTTTGTGGCAGTTTTTTCAAATATCCCATATTATTAACACCAGATTATATAGAAAAAGCAGAAATAATTCTCATTGGTTTAACATATACATTTAAAACATAATAGAAGATTATGTCAGAGAAGCTAATTAACACCAGTATGCCTTTAACTGAGGAGCCTCAGAAGGGCAAAGGTTATCAAGAATTCTCTACAGCCAGAGAGTTCTTGTCACATAAATTTTAAAATGTCTCAGTATGCCAAGAAAGCATTCTAGTGATAAAAAAAACCTAGGAGTGGCATTCTCTCTAATACATGTAAGATGAGCTTACAACTTACATTCCAATTGTCCTGGTATATTAAAGGACAGATAATGAGAGACAAAATCCTGAAATTAGGTATAACAGCAAGTTGAAAGCAAGCCTCAAATTAACCTACACATATAAACATGATGCATGAAAGTATCACTTGTAAGTGTAAGTGCAAAAAAAAAAAAAAATACTTGTCAAGGACCCCCAAAGAAAGCGAGACCATGAGCCTGATAAATGCAGATTTCAACACAGAGTCTGTGTATAACAAACATGCACAGAATCAGTCTAACAATCTAAATGAAAACCCAAAGGAATTACACCTTTAATGAACCCCCAAGTAAATGAGATATGTGTCTTAATATGAGCAGTTAAAAATGTGACAGTGTGAAATCCATCCACTGACAACTAATAGAAGGAAATAAATGCACACTATATGTGAAAACTAAGTGTTCTAGCCACATAACAACTGCCCCATGCCACACTCCACCCACACATATGTGTGTACATACACCACACCACAACCCCCCACACACACACACACACCTGCACACCCCACACAACCACAACACACAACAAATATAGCAAACACATTCCACACACACCACACCACGCACAACAAACAAAACACACATACACACCATACCCACAACACACAAAAACACAACACACGCAAAACACACACATACATACATACATACATACATCAGTATACACACACACACACTTAAATGCACTCACCACAGTGTTAAGGTGAAAAGTCAACAATGTAGATAACCATAAACTTACAAAATCAAAGGCCCGCTGAAGAACTAAACTGTTTATGTCCATCTTTTAAAGTAAAGGTCTGTGTAAGTTTAAGTAGAATAATGTGTCATGTACCCAACATCAATGTTCAATCCATCCGCCACCATATTGAGAAGTAAAATTTTATATATAATCTGGTGTTAATAATATGGGATATTTGAAAAAACTGCCACAAAGCTTCTGAAGAAGGACCTGGTTGGTTCGAAAGCTAAAGCACTTTGTTCTTTTCTGTAACATCCATGTTGGTCCAATAAAGGTATCAAATCATTTGTTTCTGGATCTGTTTTAAAGGACCAATACGGCACCTACAACATTTTTGCATCAAAAGAAGGGAAATTAGAGGCAAAACTCCATTTAATGCATCAGATAGGGTTTCACAGCTGAAAAGCGAGGAAATTGATGTTGTGTTGAAACCCCTTGACCCCTCCAGCCCACCCCCAACTGGAATCAGGGTGCACATTGGGGTCATCGGTCCTAACTGTCACCCCATTATCCTATTCCTCAGCTTCTTTCCACATGTGATGGGATGACAGTTAGGCCGTTGGACCCCAATGTGTACCATGATTCCAGTTGGGGTGGGCTGAGGGGGCAAAGGGGTGTCAACTCTAACATCGAATTTCCTCACTTTTGTTGCTGTGGAACAACCCTAACTGATGCATTAAACGGAGTTTTTTGCCTGTAATATATATATATATATATATATTACATATTATAAGGGGAAGGGACATGCGGGGAGTGGTGCAATGCACTAGCTGTGAGGCAGCAGTTTTCCAGAAGACATTCTGGAAACTGCATTGCTTCCCTATTTGCAAGCAACTGTCAGCCATGAGGGATGAGGTTGCCCATCTCCAGGCAGAACTGGCAAGGACTAGGGAAGCCTCCCCCACCCAAAGAGCACTAGTGTCACAACTGTTGCCTCAGGGTTGCCAAGAATGAGGAGCAGTTGGACCACAGTGGGCTCTGGAAGGGTGAAGGTGGTGGAACAGAGGTGCATCCCTCTATTTGTACCTCTCCTCAATTCATATGCCATTCTGGCAGAGCAAGGTTCCTCTATGATGACACCCCCAGTGGAGACCAAGATGAATGCTGGGGACATCCACAAGGAAGACCCACAAAAGGGTGGCAAGGGACACCACAGGGGAAAGAAGCAGCTTCTGTCAGGGGATTCAATTGTCAGGGGGGTAGAACTGGGGCAGGCAGGGGAGAGCAAGGTAAGGTGCTTGCCTGGTGTCATGACTTGGAGAGACAGGAAGTGAATCTTCAGGATTGCAGAAGCAGCATCACAGGAGAGGGAACTAGATATCATGGTCCACCTTGGGACAAATGACCTAGCTGGGCATGAGATCGATGCAGTGCAGGATGAGTTTGTGGAGTTGGGGCGGTACCTCAAACAGGTAGCAAGCACGGGAACCTTCTCTGAGGTGCTGCTGGTCTATGGCATGGATGAAGTTAGGGTACTGCAAACCATGCAGTTCAATGAATGGTTGCAAAACTGTTGCAGAGCACAGAGCTTTGTCTTCATTGGGGTCTAGGGGTCCACCTGGAGAGATGAAGGTCTATACTGGCACAATGATCTGCATCTGTTCAGGAAGGGAACCAAGCTCCCAGGTGATAGGTTTACATGCTTCCTTGGCAAGATTTTAAACTAGCCAGGGGAGAGATGCTGATAGGAAGCAGGAAATTTCAAGCATCCCCCCACAAAACATGCCAGATAGTAAGGTAAACACCGAGGTACAGCATTTGACAGAAGGCAGAACAGGTATAAATAGAAAAACAGACAAAGGCAATAAGGGCAGGGATGGGGGAAAAAGGATAATGCCAACATTAAATGGAGGGTAATGAGTACCAATGCCCATAGTCTAGAAAACAAGCTTCCTAAGCTAGTAGCTCTAATGGAAAAAGAACACTTGGATATTGTGGCAGTCATAGAAACATGCTACATGGACAACCATAACTGGGATGTTAACATACCAGGGTATACAATCTATAGAAGGGACAGGGAGGGTAAAAGAGGAGGTGGGGTAGCTCTCTGCATAAGGGAAGGGATTAAAGTTACAGAACTGAAAGATAAAGGGGGAGGACGAGAGGCACTGTGGGTCGCCGTGGAGACAGAGAGTGACACCACAATCCACATAAGGGTTGTATACAGACCCCAGTCTCAAGGGGAGGAAATGGGCAAGGAAATGATAGAAGACATTCTCAGAATGGCTGAAAAAGTGGAGATATTGTTGATGGGGGACCTGACTATGACAGATGTTAATTAGATGACATGTACTGCAGCCACATCCAAGAACAGGGTCATTCTCGATGCCCTACTGGGGATATGCCTTAGACAGCTAGTATTGGAACACACCCAGGAGGGAGCAATATTAGACCTGGTACTCTCAAATGGGGAGAGGATCACAGATTTAGAAGTGGGTAGCCATATGGGAACAAATGACCACCACACAGTGTGGTTCACAATAAGCACAACCATGGAGAAAAGCCATACAAAAACGAGGATATTGAACTTTAGAAGGGCTGACTTTGGCAAAATGGGTGAATACCTAAGGAATGCACTAGCAAATGGCCAGAAAGGAGGGTCAGAAGAACAACGGAGAAAAATCAAAACTGCCATCATGGAGACAACAAGCCTTTATGTGAAACAAATAAAGAAAACTAATCAGAGTAAAACAACACTATGGTTCTCAAAAGAGGTGGCAGGGAAGGTTAGGGAGAAAAAGGTGGCATTCAAGAAGTATAAGGAATCACAGAAGGAGCATGACAGGGAAATTTATCAGTTAAAGCAGAAGAAAGTGGGGAAGACTGTCAGAATAGCAAAGGCTCAAACTGAGGAAAAGATAGCAAACTCAGTTAAGAAGGGGGATAAAACCTTTTATAGGTACATTAGGGAGCAAAGAAAGGTTAAGGGAGGGATAGTGAAGATTAATAAAGGGGAAGGGAGGTGGACTGAGGGAGACAGGGAAAAAGCAGAGATGCTGAATGAATAGTTTTGCTCAGTATTCACAAAAGAAGGAGAAGAGGAGTTACCTAAACCAAACAATAGAAGCACTCTGGGCATGGGGGTTGACACCAGTCCATTTACTGAAGAAAGGGTGCTATAAGAACTCCTAAAACACAAGGTGAACAAAGCAATGGGGCCTGATGGGATTCACCACAGAACCCTAAAAGAACTAATGGGGGACCTAGTGACACCACTGACCACCCTTTTTAGCAAATCATGGGAAGATGGGGTGGTACCTGAGGACTCCAGGACAGTGGATGTGAAGCCCCTTCACAAAAGTGGGATCAAGGCAGAAGCAGGAAACTACAGACCTGTTAGTTTGGCCTTAGTGGCAGGGAAAATGATGGAATCTCTTCTGAAAGAAAGAATTGTTGAGTACCTAGAGGTCAGTGGGGCACAGGACCCAAGGCAGCATGGGTTAACAGCGGGAAGGTCATGTCAGACAAATCTAATTGATTTCTTTGACTGGGTGACCAAAGTAGTAGACCAGGGAGGGGCTGTGGACATGGCCTACCTAGACTTTAGCAAGGCATTTGACACAGTCCCACACAAAAGATTAGTAGTCAAATTAACTAGCCTTGGAGTGGGTCCCAGGGTGGTAGCCTGGGTAAAACATTGGCTGAACAACAGGACACAGAAGGTAATTGTAAATGGAGTCCACTCTGAAGAAAGAGGGGTTAACTAGCGGGGTACCGCAGGGTTCAGTACTGGGTTCAGTCCTTTTTAATGTCTTTATAGGTGACATTGTAGAGGATCTGGAAGGACAACTATGCCTAGAAACATAGAAACATAGAATTTGACGGCAGATAAGGACTGCTTGGCCCACCCAGTCTGCCCATTTCCCTACCTACTGGATAAGCTGCAGATCCTAGTTAACCAGAAGCCTACTTCTTCCTACCCCCACCCCCCAGAACTGCCTTATGACTATCCCATGCATGCTTGAATTCCAATGTAGAAGACACAAAGATCTGTAAGAGAGTTGATACACGGGGTGGAAAGCATGAGAAGGGACTTAGCAAGGTTGGAGGAATGGTCAGATGTATGACAACTTAGATTCAATGCAAAGAAGTGCAAAGTAATGCACCTGGGAAACAAAAAACCAAGAGAAGAGTACACAATGGTGGGGGAGGTACTAACAACAACAAAAATGGAAAGGGACCCCGGGATAGTCATATCAGATGACCTAAAGGTGAGCAAGCAACGTGAGAAGGCAGTAAGGAGAGCTGGGGGGATACTGGCTGCATAGAGAGAGGCATCACAAGTAAAAAAAGGGAAGTGGTTGTCCCTCTGTACAGAGAGTTGGTGAGACCCCATCTGGAGTACGGCATGCAGTTTTGTAGACCCCAGCTATGCAAGGACATAGACAGGATGAAAGCAGTCCAGAGGAGGGCAACTAAAATGGTGCAGGGTCTGCATCAGAAACCATATGAAGAGAGACTGGGAGAGCGTAATATGTATACCCTTGATGAAAGCAGGGACGGGGGGGACATGATAGAAACTTTCAAGTACCTCAAGGGAATCAACAAAGTCCAGGAGGATAGCATCTTTCAGAAAAAGAGATGTGCAAGAACAAAGGGGCACAATTCAAAGATAGATTGGGGACAGCTCAGGGGCAACGTGAGGAAGTATTTTTTCATGAAGAGAGTGGTGGACGCATGGAACCACCTTTCTGGGGAGGTTGAGTGGTCTAAAACAGTGGAGGAATTCAAACATGCATGGACAGACATAAGGCAATTATAGTGTGAGGTAGGAGGAAGCAGGCTGTTGGTTAACTAGAATCTGCAGCTTATCCAATAGGTAGAGAAATGGGCAGACTGGGTAGGCCAAGCGGTCCTTATTTGTCATCAAAGTCTAAGTTTCTATGTTTCTACCAAGGGTGCTACCCTCTTGTTGCCTGGCAGTGATCTTCACAGGGCCGGTGTGGCAACAGAGAAAGTCTAGTCTGGCAACTGCGGCAACCTAGCCCTGGGAACCACCAGGAGGCAACTCTCAGAGGAACCTGGCAGTAAGGAACCAGAAGGTCTTGCATGGCACTTTGGTGCATGCTAGCAGGGTTAGCACATGCAAAAAAATATATAAAGTATGCACTGGCCAAAGGAAAGGGCAGGGACAGGAATACAGGTGAGGTGCACTTGTGCTGCGCAAAGAGGTTAGCGCAGACCAGTTTGCACAGCATGAATACTGCCAATCAAAAACCCAACTTACTCTGGGCAACCCTAGTTGCCAGTGGAGCAACTGCAGCTAAGAACCAAGCTTGCTGTTGGCTAAGCACACCTGATCCATGGCATTGCTCAGCCTCCCCATCCCTGTGAAATGGAACTATGGAGGCCAGCCTAGTAGCACTGAGGGTTGAGGCACTGGACGCCACACCTTGCGCCATGCCAGCAACCAAGGTTCAGGAATGAGCCTGGGCCATCAGGGGTTGGCAGGGGAGAGGGAGCATCAAGCGCTGGAGGACAGCCCTCCCCCTCAGGGGGGTTCCAGGGGTATGCCCGGCACCACAGTGGGCTCCAGTGGAGACCTGACATACTGCCACACTTAAGCGCATGCATAGGGGGCTATGGAGCTGCAACAAACATACCCTGGTGTCATGGCATGATCAGGCTCTGCCTGGGGGGTGGGGGCAAGGGCATAACCAAGCAGAAAAAAATCCCCACTCTTCGGGATAGGTGATGGCACCACCTACCTCGGCCACACTCCACTGGCCGGACTCACTCCACTACTGGGCCAAGCAAAGCTCGGCCTGAATTCTAGATAAAGTGCCCTGGCAGGATAGGGTGGTCCCATCTCGGGGGGCTCAGAGCCAGGGGGATAGCTGGGCTGGTGCCAGGAACCATGGAGGAGTTTCAGGCCAGAGATAGAGCCGAGATTAGGTGGATGCCCGAGAGAGTTCCTTGGGGTGTTGCACCAGAAAAAAGAATTGGAAAAAAAAAAAGCATGGAACTATGGCCCTGGTGTCCAGCAGTCTCCCCCACTCTCCAATTGCCATCCCATGAAGTATAATATGTTTATCTGGTGTCCAGTTGTCCCCCCACCCTCTGATCATCATTGTGTAAAGCATAAAATATTTCCTTGATGTTTACTAGTCCCCCACTGTCTGATTGTCATCCCATATGTTATAATACAATTCCCTGGTGTCCAGTGATCCTGCTGTGCTCTGATCACCAATCATGTGAAGTCAACAAATTCCCTGATGTCCAGTGACCCCTCCTCCTCTGATTTCCAGCTCTGTTATAATGAATGAACTCCCTGGTGTCCAGTGGTCCCCCCCGCCCTCCATTTGCCAGCCCTGGTATCATAAAATACTTCCCTGGGGTTTAATGGCGCCCCCTCACACAATGATCCCTTCCCTGTAGCATCATACCCTTTCCATGGCATCTAGAATCCTTCCACGCACTGCAGGCAAAGGCCAACCCACCCTGCCAACCCTCCCCCCCTTACCTGACCCACCATTCAACAGCAAACCATATGACAACAGGCACAGCCCTCGTCTCTCATCCTTGGTCAGCCACTGTCTGAAAATATGCGGCTAGCACATCCAATGTACAGTACAAGGCATGCATCCTCTATATTGTACAGGGTGTGTGGCCTGTGTACTATACAGGGCATGTGCAGCCTGAGTACAGTCCATGCACTCCCTGTACAGTACATAAGCCACACTCACTGTGTAATACAGAGGAAACATGCCATGTACTGTATATTGGACAAACACTTCCTGTCTTTCCATATTCCAAGGGCTGGCAGTATAGCCTAAAGGCTAGAGTAATGAGCTGTGAATGAGCTTGGTAAATACAGCAAACAGAACTGAGTTTGATTCCCATGACCTCCATTTGGATACAGTGTGACTCTGAGCAAGTCACTTAACCTCCCCAGTCGCCCCTAGAAATAGGCTCTTGTGCCTAGTGGGCCTTACGTGGATACCAAAGATTAAAATAAATGAAAAAAATAAAATAAATATGGCAGCCAGCTAAGGACAGTGAGAGGAGGGCTGTGCTGGTCATAGAAACATAGAATTTTATGGCAGATAATGACCGCTTTGCCCACCCAGTCTGCCCATTTCCTACCTATCAGATAAGCTGGAGATCCTAGTTTTACTAACAGTCTACTTCCTCCTACCTCCCACTAGAATTGCCTTTGTCTGTCACATGCATTGTTAAATTTCCCCACTGTTTTTGACACCACAACCTCATCAGGAAGGGCTTTCCCTGCATCCACAACCCTCTTTATGAAAAAATACTTCCTCATGTTGCCCCTGAGTTGTCCACCCTCTATCTTCAAATTGTGGCCCCTTGTTCTTGCACATCTGTTTTTCTGAAAGATGCTACTCTCTTGGACTTTTTTGATTCCCTTGAGGTACTTGAAAGTTTCTATCATGCACCCTCCTCCAGTAGCATGTCATAAGAGCGACCCAAAATGAGTGACTAGAAATATAACAACTCATTTTGGGTGCTTTTATGATCAGCTACCCCTCAGGATAGCGAAGGTGTGCAAAAGCAAATATAGGGAAGGGCGAACGGAAGGGGAGATTAGTGAGGGGAAGGGAAGGGAGAGGGAAGGGGTTTTCAGGAACTGAAGTACCTGCTGCTGCCGAGCCAGCCATGTGACATGGTGGTGTGGGATTCTACCTCTGGCAGAGCAGGTACTGGGCTTGGGACCGGGTGCAGGTTGCAGTTTGCCAAAGCTTTGTTTGCTGCGGCACTTAATTTTTTTTATTAGGATTTTGCCCCCCTCTCTGACATGTACCAACCTGGAGTTGAGAATCCTTTTTCAGGGAGGTGTGAGGGGCAAAGCCCCCCCACAAAAACACTTTATTTAGTTCCTGAAGTCGGTCGCCAGAGGTGTATATCACTAATTTGCTGCTAATATACACTGCAATAATAGCGACTTGCTTTTGCATTCTCTATTATGACATGGAATCTTCCTCCTTTCCTTGAGGGTATACATATTACTTTCTTTTAGTATCTCTTCATATGGCTTCTGGTGCACGCCCTGTATCATTTTACTTGCCCTCCTCTTGACTGCCTCGATCCTGTCTATGTCTTTTCAGAGATGGGGACTCCAGAACTGCATGCAGTACTCCAGACAGGGTCTCACCAACTGTCTGTAAAGAGGGATAACAACTTCCTGTTTTCTAGTGGTGATGCCTCCCCCTATGCATCCCAGTATCCCCCAGCCCTCCTTACTGCCTTCCCACATTGTTTACCTACCTTTAGGCCATCTGATATAACTACCCCCAGATCCCCTTCCATTTTTGTTGTCATTAATACCCCCCCATTGTGTACTCTTCCCTTGGGTCTTTGTTTCCCAGGTGCATTACTTTGTACTTCTTTGCACTGAAACTAAGCTGACATACTTTTGACCATTCCTCCAACGCTGCCAAGTCCCTGCTCATCCTTTCCACCACCCCCTTGGATATCAACCCTATTGCAGATCTTTGTGTTGACCGCAAAGAGGCATACTTTCCCTTCCAGTCACTCCATGATGTCACCTATAAAGACATTAAAGAGAACCGGTCCCAGTACTGAACCCTGCAGTACCCCACTAGTAGCCCCCCTTTATTCAGAGTGGACTCCATTTACTGTTACCCTCTATGTCCTGTTGTCCAGCCAATTGTTTACCCAGGTTACCACCCTGGGACCCACTCCCAGGCTGGCTAACTTGTTTATCAATATTTTGTGTGGGACTGTGTCAAATGCCTTGCTAAAGTCTAGGTAGGCCAAACCACAGCCCCTGCCTGGTCTACTACTTTGGTCACCCAGTCAAAGAAATCTATTAGATTCATCTGACATAACCGTCCCACTGTGAATCCATGCTGTCTTGGGTCCTGTGCCCCACTGGCCTCTAGCTACTTAACAATTCTTTTCTTTTAGAAGTCATTCCATCATTTTCCCTACCACTGAGGTCAAACTAATAGGTCTGTAGTTTCCTGCCTCTGCCTTGCTCCTACTTTGTGAAGGGGAATCACATACACCTTCCTCCAGTCTTCAAGTACCACATCCTCCTCCCATGATTTGTTAAAAAGAGCCGCCATACGGTCTCCCACAGCACCAGGAGTTCAGGTAAGGGGTGGATGGCAAGGTGGGTTGCCTGGTGACTGCAGTGTGGGGGACTGCTAGAAGCCAACGAAAGGGTACATTGCTACAGGAACAGTTATCAGTGCGTAGGAGTTGCCACTAGACACAACATAAGTGTTTTGTAATACCGGGCCAGCGATGAGAGGGTGGGGGATCACTGGACACCAAGGACTTCATTCATTATAATGGGCCTGCTCTTTAATGGGTTGGGGGGGTACCAAAGACACCATGGAGTTCATTCATTAAAATGGGCTGGCAATTGGTGGGCAGTGGAACCACTGGACAGTAGGGGGTTCATTCATTATAATGGGTCTGGTGATTAGAGGACAGATGAGACAACTGGACACCAGGGATTGCTTCCTGTTTTGGCACCGGGCAATCAGGATGGGGGCAGAGCGGGTCACAGGAGCGGAAACCTGCTGCCACTTCCATTGCAAATGTGCCCATAAGGAGCATGCAAATTGTTGTTAGCATCTTGTATGCCGAATGGGCTCATTTTCATGGGGCTGTCTGAACATCACACAGAGAGCTACTGACGCTATCGGGTCTGATGGCATTGTTCCCTGCACAGGCGGGATCCATGTCAGGGCAGTGTTACTCAACTTAGCATTGTGCTGACATGCCCCTATATTCAGTTGGATAGTGCTGGTGTGCTATCTGACTGAATACAGCATCCTCTGGGTCACTGACAATGAGCAAGCACAGTGCAAAACTTTGTGCTCCACTTCGCTTATTTCTGAATATTCGGCCACTTACGTTTATGTGTGTGTGAGGGGGTATAGATTGTACTGCCTAAATTAACCTGTAGTCTACCAAACATGCAATTAGGTTTAATGTTCACATAGGCTTGCACTCTCTTTTCTGCTGCCAAAAACTACTCTTTGAACATTTTTTGCAGTCATTGTGCAAGGAATTTGCTGCAAACAGGAAGGATGATCACGTGCACAATTATGCAGATGTTTGGCTAATGTTACAAGAAAGATTATTCTAAGCCTAATGGAGGTCATTGTTGTATGTGCTAGCAACAGGTCCCACTTCTGTACCAGTAATGTAGCAGCCATGTTGTATATTTTATAAGTATTCATTCATATCTTTTGTGGGAAAATATCCAGAAATTGGTTTTCAGTCACAAAATGAAGTGCGGTAACCATTAACCTCTAATGGACTTGTGTGGCACTGAGATCAAATGCTTACATTTCATTTATGTCAAAGTCACCCAGGGGCCCAAAGGCTGTCAAATACAATTATAGAACTGACATGATCTCTAATATCTTAGGACATATGCATTGTGAATGTCAACACCTTTATGATGCGTATAATTGTTTCCTCATTACATTATGTCGCTTAAAGGCCCCTGACATCCCAAGGGAAGCTTAAAAAAACACATGTGCTAGACCCATTTTAGCTTGTATTTTATGTATGATCTGCATTTCTCTTACCTTTCTTTATATCCATGAATATTAATATGAAAACAGAATTACTGGGTCCATTTGCTTAGACGGCTTTTCTACACTTGATATTATCAACTTAAAGTGAGGTGATATTGCTCTTTTTTGCTTCTGTTGCCAGTATATTTTATGCTTATATGTATCTGGTCCCCCTTTGAAAATGGTAATTCTATGTCCATTGTTTCTTACCCTGTTACCAAAATTTTAAATAAAATGAAAATTAATATTACAGTGTACTGATTTCTACATTACAATTTATCACATTATGAATTGTTATGATGTTATATAAAGAGGATTATGACATCAGGTGTAGACATACAGCAAGTGCCAATGAACTCTAACAGACAGTGATCCTGTTTTCGTGCTGAGCCTGTCAGTCATTTTTCCCAGTAGAAATGTTTTTTTTTAAGTACTGGTTCAAATTATGTTGTTTCATCTATACAGGCCTTTTAGTAACATCAGTGGGTGTTTCTGCTTTACAGTCAAGTGGTAAGTACCATTTTAGAACTGTATGATGTAGTAGTTTACGTCCCCCCAAAAATGAGTTCTGCAGTAGAACATGGATGCATTGTGCCACCAATAGAAGAGCAGAACAGGGATATAAACTACATCATACAGTGCTCTCTTCTAGACTTGCACCGAGCGGGCACCTACCAGAAGTGGCGCCTTGCCCACCAAGGCTGCGGCTCTCCTTGTGGGCACTGCCCCTGCATCCAGCCCCAGCTCTGCACACAGGCTTGCCCCGAGTAGGTGCCTGCCAGAAGCGACGCCTTGCCTACCAAGGCCATGGCTCTCCTTGCGGCCGCTGTCCCTGCATCCAGCCCTGGCTCTGGACACAGCTTGCCCTGAGTGGGCGCCTACCAGAAATGGCACTTTGCCCACCCAGGCCACGGCTCTCCTTGCAGCTGCCACCCCTTTATCAGCTGTGGCTCTGCATACAGACTTGCCCTAAGTGGGACCCTACCAGAAGAGCACTTTGACCACCTGGGCCATGGCTCTCCTTGAGGCCGCTGCACTTGCATCCAGCCCCTGCTCTGCACACAGGTAACCACCGCTGCTGAGTGCCAAGCTCTAGCTTGAACTCTGGAGTGTGACTTTTCCTCTGATTGGCCTGTTCCTGTACTTCTCTCCATTGCCACTGGCCACGCTTTGGACCAGGCTCTAGGTGATTGGCTGGATCTTAAAACCTTTTTCTCCTTGGTGGCTTAGCTTTCGGCTGTTTTCTGGCTGCTTTCTCGGCTGCCCCTTAGTTTGAATTTTTTGCCTGCTGCCCTATTTTACCACTGTTAAGCAGTTAATTTCATTCTGTATTTGCTATGTTCAGGAGAAAAGTTTGCTAGGGCAGCCTATAGTGTGTTAAACTACTGTACCGTGTTAACCATTGCTGGTACCTAGAAATGTTTTGGGCTAAATATCGTACTTCACTGCTGAATTGCTAAGTATTAACTATTTGAGTTAGCCACCTGTTTATTTCTCTCCCTGACTGTGACCCTTCAAGAATTTAACTTCTCCTTAGCTCCTTACTAATCTGTCTGTGCTTCTACACTGCCTGCACAATCTCTTGTCCCCCTCCCCTAAGATTAATATTGTTTCTGCCTCCTATCTCTTCTACTCCTTGTAACTCTGTCCCCCAGTCCCTGTAACTGAAACCCCAGCCCCCTCCTCCAGGCGTGCCTCTGAGGCCCTCCCATCATTCAGCAACTTTTTGCTCCCTGCCCTCTGATGACTAGCTGTCTCCACGCCTAACCAGCCCCTGCCCATCATTTTTCCTTTTCTTTACTTGCTCAAAATTTTTCTTTTGTCCTCTCTTATAGACTTTCCCCGAGCAAGCACATACCAGAAGTGGTACCTTGCCCACCCAGGCCACAGCTCTCCTTGCGTGGCTGCCACCCCTGCATCCAGCCTTGGCTCTGCACACAGGTAACCACTGCTACTGAATGCTGAGCTCTGACTTGAACTCTAGAGTGCAGCTTTTTCTCTGATTGGCCTGTTCCTGGACTCCTCTCCACCGCCATTGGCCATGCTTCGGAACAGGCTCCAAGCAATTGGCTGGGTCTTAAAACCTTTTCTCCTTAGTGACTTAGCTTTCATCTGTTTTCTGGCAGCTTTCTTGACTTCTCCTTCATTTGAAATTTTCTCCCACCCTCCCTCCCTCATCCCTGCCTCAACTAAATCCCCTTAAACCCCTCCTGCCTCCCCGCCACTGTTGGTCACCGCTTCTAATATTTCACCAATCCCCTTGCTAATTCAGACCCTTCCCCGGACTCAACTTCTGTACCATCTGTCACACCATTGTAACTTCTCCCCCCCAAGGTCTACTATGCCTCTAATCTCCTGCTTCAGATCTCCTGCCTTTCCTGACAGTACCATACTACTAAGCATAGCAATCTGCCTACTAGCCATGTGGCAGTGCCTGGTACCTGACACAGGGATTCCACTACAGTTGCCCACAGTGCCAATCTTTGCAACTTAACTAGTATATCTTCTTGCCAGATGAGCCCCACATTTACATCTACCTTGGGAGTAACAAAGATCTGCAATACAACCCATATCCCCTATGTGGCCCACATATGGGTCTCCATAAATATCCCCCCCCCCCCATCATTAATATGTTTATTGCAAACTCCTTAAGTAAGAACCACAAACATAAAAACTACCACCAGGCACATGTCTTGTCCTATCTCAAGTGGCAAGCTATATGAATGGCATGGCTTCTTCTTCTCCTATCTGAAAACATCCACCCCAATCCTGGTCCTGTAGGTACTGCTATGGCTCTACCCCACATGCACAATGGCTTATCAACCGTCTCTATTAACATTTGCAGCCGTTTGACCAAATTCGACCCTCTTCAAGCATGGGTTGCTCACCACCAGCCTGACATCCGGTCTATTATAGAAACCTGGCTTAATCCAAGAATTGCTGATACTGCCATCCAGCTACTAGGCTATTGCTCACATAGGCTTGACCATCAAGGCAAGCATGGCAATGGTTGTATTATCTACTTAAAAGATCACCTCCAGGCACAAATGCTGCTCCACATCACCACTGGCCATAACTCTCAACTCCTAGCAGTAAAAGTTTTACTCATAAACAATGGTAAAACTGTAACACTAGCCTCGGTTTATATCCCTCCCAAAGACCAATCGAACAGTTTTACATTTATCCTCGAATACCTTACTAGCATCCACCAGAACATTGAACAGATAATGATGGGGCATTTTAACATCAGTTGGGAATCCTCTGAGGCTGCACCTTACAAAGACGCTATATCTGCCATCATTATTGCTCAAACAGTGTGCTCCTCCACATGTAAAAATTACTGCAATGGCTCAAGTTACCTTTTAGACTGGATTATTACCAGTTGCCATGAGAGAATACGCAGTACCTTAGTGCTCCCGGACTCCCTCAGTGACCATTCCCCCGTCCTCCTCAACTGGTCTAATATGTCTCCCAAAGTCCACACCAAAACGATCACAATTAGATTCTTGAAAAAAGGGAAGCTGGCTGCTCTTAAAGCTTACTTGGAGCTCCAAGACTGGAGCTTCCTAGACACAACTGCAGATGTTGATTCTGCTCTTGAGGGTTTTGTGAATAAATTCAACGAGTCCTGTAACATCTATGCCCCCTCAAAAAACACAGTATATGGGACTCCAACAACTCCTGGGTCACCTCACAACTCCTTGACATGATGAAAAACTGAGATGACCTCTGGACAAAAGCAAAAAGTTCTGGAACTCCAGCAGACCTACAGAGGTACAAAGTTGCCTGGAACAGCTGCACATGGGCAATTAAGAAGGCCAAAAGCCAACACTTCAGAACTCAGCTCACAAACTCTTGGGGCAATAGCCGTCACTTCTGGGACAACATAAAAACTCTCTCGGGTATACCAAAAAAGTCATCACCCACTCTGCTAAATGTAGATGGTGCTCCCACACAGGACCCTAGCCTCATCGCTAATACTTTTAACAATGTTTTTCCTGACTTTAGCAGTGTTCTGCCCCCAAGTTCCTCCAATCCATTTGTGACAAAAACCCATCGCAGGTCCCTGCATCCTCCCCAAGCTCTCCTCCCCCTTCTACCTAAAAATCATCTCTCCCAGAAAGGCCAAAAAATACATCAATAAAGCCCTAGTCAAATCCAGAGCTAACAGTGACTTGTTGGATCTCAAGCTAGTTAGACTCACTCTAGATTCAATCCTTACTCCCCTCACTAAAATCCTGAATCTATCTCTTATCACTGGCAAATTCTCCCACCTATGGAAAGCAGCTGTGGTCACCCCAGTACACAAAAGCAGTGATAGAACACTCCACTCTAACTATAGACCTACATCAATTCTCCCAACCCTATCAAAAGCATTGTAACGCATAGTCTCAGATCAGCTGATGGAGTACCTAGACAAGCACCAGCTGTGATGTCAAGAGCAGCATGGTTTCCATAAGCAACATAATACTGGCACTGCTCTGGTTGAATACACTAGTTATATACATTATACTTTGGATCAAGGACTCTTGGTGGGGCAAACTATATAAACCTCACCAAGGCCTTTGAGACCTTTAACCATGAACTTCTTCTCAGTCAATAGACATGTACCGGACTATCCACAGAATCAGTTTTCTGGTTCCGTAGCTATGTTACTAGTAGAAGTCAAAGAGTTAAAATTCAAAGTCTCCTCTCAGAAAGCCGACCTGTTACTACAGGGGTGCCACAAGGCTCTATTCTTGGACTGTTACTGTTTAGTTTGCTTCTAAACAACCTTCCCCTAGCTGTTAGTGACCAGATATTATTATTTGCAGATGATGCGGTGCTCTACTCTAGTAACTCTGACCCTATGGAGCTTGAACATTACCAGGAGGTCTAAGCCCTCCACCTCAGGTTCTTGGTGATGATAGCGATGCAAAGAAGTCAGACAAGTTGCATTAGAGTAATAAATCTTGGTTATTACTACCAAAAGGAAAAATCATAGTTACCCTAAGCAGTTTTTGCCATTAGAAACTGGGAGCCAATGCTATGCATTCTCTATACCTTGAGGAGTGCAGAAATCTCAGGGATCTCCAAGGTAGAAGACGTAATGTCTTACATTATACACCTAAGATAGTTACCATAGTTACTGTAAGACAGAAACATTTCTAGTTACAGAGATGAGCCCTATTGGCTAAATTAGAGGTGGCTCCACAGTCCTAGATAACATTTTACAATTGTGTTATAGTCAAACTTTGTGCGAACAATGAAAGTACAGTTCGTGTACATAGCCGTGTAATAATACAAATCATCAGAAGATGGCAGTGCTGACTCATAAATCATAATACTACAAGGACACAGGTGTCCTAAAATCTTGCAAACAAGAAATACATGTGTATATTCGAAAGTACAGCATACAGCAATTGTATGAATACATATCCTGACATCTACTCTTGCATGGTTAGTATAACATATCTAAATGCTAGTTATCTGCAGTGTACCTCTGGGGTATCAATTAGGGTGCAGGGACCTCGTGTAACATTCCCTCTCGTAATGCCTCAGAAGGGGCAACACAAGACTAGGGAAGTGGAGATGGAGCAGGTATTGTTTACAGACCCGATGCACAAGCCTTGTAAAGGAATTCCAGCTGCTCATAGTGTTGGAGGAGTGTACGCCATAGGCAGCAAAGCATAATGATAAGAAAAAATATCAAAAATGCTTGTATAATAACAAAACCTTTAAAGGTTATCTCTAGCCAAGTGTTAGTAAGTGCACTATTAAAATCATCATCATTTTTAAAAGCATAAACTGCTTCATTAGCTTTGGTCATATTATTGCTGATGTGGATAGGGGTGTGTATCTTTCCTGTCTAAAAGTGATTTGAGAGTAAGTGTCAAGGGATCTGTGTGAACATTAAAGTATGGCAAATTTTCTAAAAGAGTAAGTAGGTAACCAGGGTCACCATCAATTATATCAGGCTCCACTAGGGGAACAGGGGTTATAACTGTGTGCCCAATAATAGTGGTTTGATGGGGTACAAAACAGAAATTAGGGTGAACAATAAATATCACATACTTTTTCACCATAAGTTATGTTTTAAAATTGGTAACAATACAGAACTCGCCATCAGAATTGTATTGCATCTTAACAGTTGGCAGTCTCCATTTTTGTATTTGAACTGGGTAGGTGTAAATCCATGTTGACAGCCGATGCACCTCCTTCCGGTAAGCCTGGTACAATCGAGAAGCGTCTGGAGCAGATGTGGAGTCTTGGCATTCTGTGCCATTGGTGGTGATGTCAGCGTCCATAGAAAAGGACCAATCAATACTATGTGGGAAATACCCACATACAGGTTTAACTACATCAAATACCTCACAGTGACACAAATAAATATACCCTTTCTTCAAACAACAGTCTGTGTGCAGGGAAATCCATGCATCCAGAGTAGGATGAAAGACCAGAAGAGGTGGCAAGTCAAGGCATTCTCTGTAGATGTCTTGGTTGAGGAGCCCAATGGAGTGTACAAATGCCAGTTTATCAAAGATTACTGTACTGGGATCAAAACGCGATAAAGACACAGTAAAAGAAACAAACATAGTATCCTTAATAGAACATTTCCTGGAAGTAAAACAAGGACCAGTATTAGGGTTTCTGGTCACACACCCCAATTTCCTAGCAGTAGAAATAGGAATTGAGACAGATTGTAGCATACATATGGCAACACAGTTAGAGGATTTACACTTGGGGGCAGTACCATTTGGAGATACGCCTGTCATGGATAATGTCAGGTACATGTCTGGATTCTAGATCCCGAAAAAGGTTATACTTGGTGGCAATGATAGTAGAACTATAAGCAGAGCATAGAACTTCATGGGCAATATACTGTTTGTCTGCTTCCTTGTTATTCTGTGCTATGAGTGCGTTAATATTTTCTTTAGAATCTGTAAATGCCTTAGCAATGTCGTACATATTGTATACAGTGTATCTTTCTTCCTGACTAAGGCTATTCACACCATGCAATAATGAGGGTATGATGTCATTAATCATACCAGCTTCAAACTTTTGTGAATGTGCTTTGATAGTAGCAATGTCCGCTTTGCTCCAGATAGACATTGTAGTACCAAAGAGACCAGTAAGGGTGCCTGTTGCAGCAGTGACATCAGACGTGTCACATGTAGTTCTTTTGTGGCTTTGTGTAGTATCTGAGTGCAAAATTTTTCTGACCTTATAGATGTCAGTTTTTGCCCTCTCATCTTGCCCTTACATGTCCAATGCAACTTCTAATGCTCTTGCCCTGTGTCTGTCCTAACAAGGCACCTTGGCTGCCTCACCCTGACCCTCTACACCTATGCCTTCCCCTACCCTCAGCTCTCTCCCCATCTTGCCCTCTTCCTCCTATTGTTTCTTGAGTTACTCATCACTCAGTCTGATTTTGTCAAGCAAAGTCACTGTCTAAAACCATGTACCTGTAACTCTTTTATGTTTTAGTGTCTGTTACTCTGTAACCAGCATGACGTGGAACCTTTGTAAAAGAGCCTTGGCTCAAAGGTACTTTGTAATCCTAGACACAAATAAATAAATAAATAAATAAAATAGGCTTCTTTCTAAAATTGTCTCTATGCTCTGTGGTGTGTACCCCAGCAATAGGGTCTTAATTACGAATTTGAAAAGCTGATAAACTATCCAATAACAAAGTATTATAAAACAGTGATGTATTAGTAGTATGACAAAGTCCAAATTCCTTCATATTCCAATAAGTTAAATTGAACAAAACAGGCATATGCATATACTGTAAATTGTTAATGAGTGTGCCAGGTAAAGCAGTGGCAGTCAAACCACTATGAGGGCCAGGTTGTTGTTTAGGACATTCAAGGAGTTCTTTCTCAGTAAGGAATAACACACACAAGTACATGGCAGCTGAGGTCATGTTGTGTATGGCACAGAATTTCCTGGCAGAGACTTGGGAAAGTGAATCACAATACAAAGGATCAATGGGAGCTGTAATATTATATAAACCTAAATGTCTGAGAGAGGTTTGGTGCAAGGACAAGGTACCATTTGGGGATAATTTTGCGTTGGGTCATCCATGGAAAGTTTCCTTGGAGAGTTTGGCCACAGAGAATATTTGTCCTCGCGACTTGGTCTGCCATTCAATTTGTAGGGTAGACTTGTCAGGAGCCACAACTGAGGCAGTGAGGTAGGCATCAGAACCTTCCTGGACTGTAACCAAATTACTGAGGATATTGATAGAGACTCTTGGGTTGGCAGCAGGAGGATCAAGATGAGGAAGGATGTGCTTTACTGTGCCTTGGATGCAGGGGAAAACTCCTGAGATGAGGAGAAAGGAGTATAAGATAGCCATCTTGTCAGTGTAACTGAAAAGAAAAGGAAAACATTAGCACAGTTAGTACTATTCCACCCAATGGGGTTAGGAAAAGTAATTAAACTCCTTTATACAGTTTCAACTGGTTTGCATGTAACCATTTGTCATTCAGTTTGTTGTTTTGCATGAGTCTAACTTGATAGACTGCTGGACTAAGTTTATTGACAATGTGGTAGAGTCCTTCCCACTTACTGGAGAAAGAATGTGTTGGGTGAGCAAATCTGAGAACCATTACCTGATCTCCAACTTGCCAATCCACTTCTTGTGTGTGTTTGTGAAATTGAATTTTGGACTGTTGCTGAGCTTTGCCCATGCAGTTCTCTGCATACAAATGAGTGTGTATCAGATCTTTTCTCAACTTTTCCACATATTTGTCCACAGAGACGCGGTCTGCAGTGGGAGTGTTCAGATCAAACAACAAATATTCAGGTAATCTCATATTTCTACCAGTCATCACCTCAAAGGGTGTCAACTGAGTGGTGGCTGAGGGTGTACCCCTAATTGCCATAAGGAGTAAAGGCAGTAGGGAATCCCAGTCCTTGAGATTGTCCTCAATGATTTTGGACAGCATTTGCTTAATCCATCTATTGACTCTCTCTACTTGACCTGAAGACTGGCGATGGTAAGGAATGTGGAACTTTTGGTGAACTCCAAGGAGTTCCAGGGCTTCTTTCATCAACTCACCTGTAAAACTGGTTCCTTTGTCAGAGTCTACCTTGAGAGGTAGGCCCCACCTGGAGAAAATCTGTTCCACCAGGATTTTGACAGTGGCTTTTGTGGTACATGTCTTGGTGTGGAAAGCCTCAACCCACTTGGAGAAAAGGTCAGTGACCACAAGGCCATATTTGTTATTTCTGCTGCTATTGGTCAGGGGGCCAATAAACTTAATTTGAAGTGCATGCCAAGGGCCAGAATGCCTTTGTAGCAGAAGTTTGTCATTTCTTTTGGTAGGGATGGGGTTGTTTTGCACACAAACAAGGCAGTTGTCGATGTACTGTTTGATATCTTTGGTGATATCAGGCCACTAGGCGGTGCTCTTCAATCTTTGGAGTTTGTTTTCCACTCTCTGGTGTCCACCAGTGGGGGTGTCATGCACTTGGTGAAAAAACTCGGGCCTCAGATGATGGGGAACCACCCACAATTTAGTGGTGAAATCATCTGGTTGGTACCAAATGAGTTTGTCATCCGAGGACAGATGTAACTTAACGTCATGCCTTCTGTAGGGGTTATGGACAGGTAGGTTCTTTTCAGTCCCTTTGTCCAGGAATCTGAACACATATTGAGTTCAGAATCAGGATGCTGGACTTCTGACAAATCCAAGGGGGAAAAATGTTCAGGCTTCTTCCTGACAGCTGCAATGTACACAGCTGATCTGGCATCTGGCTAATCCATCATCCAGGTGTCCCCCCCTCATGCACCTTCTTTAGCAAGGGTGTCAGCAGTATCATTAAAAACATGATAGGGGTCATGTATGGAGTGTGCCTTAACTTTGTGTATGTAGAGTTTGTGAGCAAACTTCTGAGCCAGTGAGTGAATGTAGAATGCCAATTCCATGTGCTTCAATGGGGTTCCATCAGAAGAGGTGAAGGAGTTCTGTTGTCATAAAGGGAGAAATTTAGGTAGAGAGCAACAAACCCAATTAGAGTCTGTAAAAATTGTGGTGTCCCCAGTTCCATGCTGGATGAACTCAAGGGCACAGGCCACTGCTGCCATTTCTGCATATTGTGATGATGCTACACTGCAACGCTTGGAAATCTTGACAGTGTTAACAAAGGGGTAGACTACCAGTACACCCATTCCTGCTATCTGCTCTCCTTGGTAATAGGAGGCTGACCCATCTGTAAACACATGACACAACGAGGTGTCCTGCAGTAATTGTGGAGTGGCAGGAAGGAAAGGACCTGGATCTGGTAGATCAGGTGGCTGCAGTGTGCAGTTATGGGGATCTCCTTGGTAAAGGAGGCCATGATCTAGCATAGATATCATTTTAGTTGGGTGGACCTTGATATCTCTGTCCTGGAGAAGAAGGGACGAATTGGTCAGTCTGGTGTTGGAAACTGATCCATCCTTCACTCTGTCTGAGAGCAAAAATGTGGTAGGGGTGTGGTTAGTGCTGATAATCAGTGGTGAGTACCCAATGATATACAAGAAGTGCTTGACTGCCCAGTAGGTGGCCAGAAGGTTCCTTTCACAAAGGCTGTACTTCTGTTCCACTGGAGTCAAGAGCTGTGATGCATATGCAATGGGTCTTAGGGTGTCATTGACCTTCTGGGCCAAAACTGCAGACATAGCAATGTCTGAGGTGGCAGATTCCAAATGGAATGGTAAGGCTGGATTGGGGTTAACCAAAGCTGGAGCAGAGACCAGGGCCTACTTCAGTGACATCACACCTTTGGTATATATGGGGGTCCCAAGTCCAGGGGACATCCTTTTGTAGTAGTTCATACAGAGGAGCGGTCTTCTAAACAAAATCACAAATAAAATCTCTAGAATAGTTTACCATACCCAGGAAACTCCTAAGGGTAGCCACGCTGATAGGAAGTGGCAAGTCTTGCAATCCCTGTATCTTCTTCCAGAAAGGACTCCTGCCTTTGTCTGTTATGTTCAAGCCAAGAAAGAGTACCTCCTTCTGACACAATTGTGCTTTTGCTGGGTTGCATTTAAGGCCAGCTCTCTGGATGAGAGTTAGTAGTTTGCCCAAGAGGTCCAGGTGTTGGTCCTGGGTGGCTGTTGCCAGGAGTATGTCATCCACATACTGCAAGAGGCACTGGGGTGTAGAGAAACCTTCAAGGGCATCCATCATGTGGAGATGGAATAGGGAGGGGCTGTTGTGGAACCCCCTGGAGTAAGCAGGTCCAAGTGTAATGCCTACATTCAAAGGTGAAGGCAAACTTATATTGACTCTTGGGGCCAATGACAATGACCAGAAACCATTGGAAATGTCCAGGGCACTAAACCATTGTTGACCAGCGATTAGTGCCACGGTTGGTGCACAGCTGGGTGTGACCTGGTTCAGTCTTCTGTAGTCAATTGTAAGTCTCTATGCACCTGTAGGTTTCTTTACAGGCCACACAGAGGAGTTTGCAGTAGAAACACATGTTCTGATTACACCTTGCTTGAGGAGTGATTTTATTGTTTCTCTAAGAGATGGCAAGGCCTCAGATGGAAAAGGATATTGCCTTTGCCTCTCGTGAACTGGGCCTGGCACTTCAGTGATAGTGTGCATTTTTCCACAGTCATGCTTATTGATGGCAAATGCCTCCAGATGCCTTTGCACGATGGGAAGAAGCTTTGGGAAAAGCTTGTGGTTCTTGAACAAATCTATGACATCATACTCTTTGTCATTCGCAGTGATTGCTGCAACCACGTGTGAGTCAGGGATCATGATGGTGTGATATTGTCCTTGAATCTGTATCAACAACATGTTGGCTAAGTCCACCACACAGCCGAGTGGTGCAAGGAAATTAATTCCAATGATACTGGGGTAATCATGCAGTACCATAAGCTGGAAGGTATGGTATGCCTGTAGGTGTCCCATTGTCACAGGTAGTGGCAAAGAACAATACATAGATAACCTCATGTCATCTATGCTGGACATATTGGTCCTCCATCTGGTGGACCAAGGTGATGTGGCTGGGTTGTCATCATGTAATACAGACACAGCCGCACCTGTATCCAACAGTACTGTAAGTAGGCAGACACTGACCTTGGCCTCTGTGTAGGGCATTCTGTTTGTATTCAAGGCCAGCTTGTTTACAATCTGGACAGGGCCTGTAATTGCCAATCTGTACCAGCGGAAGCATGGGGAAGCTCCTTGAAGAGCATCTGGGCCTGGTCCCTCCGGACCGTCTCACCATGCTTTACCAATGCTATATAGGGAGCTGCTTCAGAGTTCAGGCTTGTATGGGCCTGAGGGCCTGGGCTTTTGTTGCCCCCATGACCTGTTGAGGCCTGCCCTCCCAGTTGCAATGCAGCAAGGGCCGACCTGGGACAGCATCTGCTACGGAGTGTACTTGCCTGAGAAGGTCTCGGAGGCTTCAGTTCTCTTCAGCTATTTCCTTAAACAAAGGGCCTGGTCACCGCTGTTTACCCTTATTGTTTTTGTGGTGTTTCTTATTTTTATGATAGTTCTGGTTCCCACCCCAGGATTGTTGTTGTTGGGCCTGCTGGGGGCTGTTGGTTGCCCATGGGGAGGGGCTGTTTCTCTTGTGCCTGTACCTCCACCGTGTTGTGCATCATGGCTTCTGGAGTGGATCCCATGGCAGTTAATTTCTTGGAACTGGATCTCAAATCATGGATGTAGAGTTGATAAACTCTCTCCATTTTCTGAAGGATATTGGAAAATTTATCCGTGGTGGGATAGGTGGTTGGCTCTACCTTCTCTCGCACTGCAGGGATAATGTTCTGAAGGAACAGGGTTTTGTACTCAATAAGGTCCACATCTGTGGCCTCTCTTGCAAGATTCTTTCCTGCTCGATTGGCCATCCAAAGCCTCTGGTGAAAGGTCACTGGACTTTTCTTCACATTCTGTTTCACAGGGTATGCGAGCATCACTCTTATCACACCTGGGTTATGTGTGGTAATGAGTTCAGCTGCAGCTTCAGCAAAGGTAGCATGGCTATCCTGCCAGATAGCATTGGGGAGTTTCACCCATAGGCCAAGATCAATGGTCTGGCAAAGAATCTGGACTTGATAGTCTGCAGCGAGACTAAGCATTTCACATTTGGAATGCACCTTTTCTAAGTGGCAACTGAAGTTGTCGGATGGGCTCATCCTACCAATGCTGTCAGCTATTTGCTGAACAGAGTGGGCCATTTGTAGGGGATTACTGGGATGATCATTTGGAGGTAGAGTGTCTTGGGTGCCCATGAGGGCTGCCTGAGCTGTGGCATCAGCCACAGTGTGGACCAACTGTTCCCTGGTAGCACACTCCTGCAGTATCTGTCTGATCTGTGATTGGAGGGTCCGCTTGCTTCTGTTGAGAAGGGTCACACTGCCTAAAGCATTAGCAGTCATTTTTTCTATCTCTTCCTTATCATCCACAGAAATAACGATGATCAGTGGTGCAGCTGACACTATGCCTGGACCTGCTCCCCATCATGGGGGTCGCCATGTTGGTGTTGTCTATGATGGTCATCATGCCGTTGATGGCATATGGATGTGGTGTCATGTGCCGGGAGTCTGCCATGTTGTGGATGGTGGGGTGGGGTTACTTGGCCATAGTAGGGGCATGACTGGGCATTGTACTGGGAGATGTCATCATCCGACTCCTCCTCAGCTGATGATGTTGTCATAATGGGGACTACGCTGCCCATCGCGTCATAACCAGCCAAAATTTCTCGCTGATGGTGCAGTTTCACCATCTTGGATTCACATTCATCATGACTAACTTTTGCAACATTCTGATCCACACCCTCCTGTAACTGTTTCTGTAACACTCTATATGCGGCACTTAATTCGCTATTGTTCCTAGCAGCTATTCCTAAGTCATTACGTACCTGGTTTATCTCATCCTGGAGCTCTCCCAACTCATCATGGATCTGATCATTAGTTCTACTTAATATATAATTCATTTGCAATGCCTGCCTCTTATCCTGTCTCAAACCTTCACATTCCTGTTTCAACATACCAAGTTCCTGCTCATTTTCCTGAACAGAATAGTGCAAAAGTGAATCCTTTTCATTTCTCAGGGTTTGGAGAGCTGACTCCAAATCCTGCTCATGTTTCGAACATTCGGTTCCCTGCACTCCCATCTCTTGCTTAAGAGATGAGATTTGCAGTTCAAGGGTTCGAAACCTCACTTCAGAGGTTTCCAAAGCAGCATAGAGAGCCACGACCAGCAGTCCTTTAGCCTTACACTTTCTGGCTGTTTGTCTCGTCTCCGAGTACTGGGTTGAAATCCCCAGCATGGGGTTGTTGGATTGACTTGCATCCAGCGCGAAGTCAGCCCATCCTCCATGGGAGGAAATGAAGTTCGAGACATCGAGTCTCAAGTCTGCACAGATATTTGATACAGTGGCCATTTGAACCAGTAGTGGAAGGGAATGTAAAATCAACCTGTAAAAAGAGGCGCCGTATTGTGTATTGATCCACAACAGGTGCACTTATAAACAGGTGGGCTACTGTGCTCTCATAAGCTTGCAATTCAAAACTGATGTGGGGTGTGGTAAGTCAGCATCGACCACACCCAGTAAGCAACCAGACTTTGCAAGGAGTTATGGAGTGCTGAAAAATGGGAGAGGTGATGTGGGTGTGCACACTAACAGTCCCCATTGGGAACAGAAAAATTATTTATAAGTGAGAACCTTGCTAACTCCAAAATCACCTGCACACGACCGTCAATTGTCAGGAGGTCTAAACCCTCCACCTCAGGTTCTTGACAGTGATAGAGATGCAAAGAAGTCACAGACAAGTTGCATAAGAGTAATAAATCTTGTTTATTACTACAAAAAGGAAAAATCACAGTTGCCCTAAGCAGTTCTTACCATTAGGAACTGCGAGCCAATGCTATTCATTCCATGTACCTCAAGGAGCATAGAAATCTCAGGGGTCTCCGAAGTAGAAGACATAATGTCTTACATTATATACAGTACCTAAAATAGTTACCATAGTCACTGTAAGAAACATTTCTAGTTACAGAGATGAGCTCTATTGGCTAAATTAGAGGTGGCTCCACAGACCTAGATAACACTATACAATTTTGTTATAGTCATCACTTTGTGTGAACAATGAAAGTACAGTTCATGTACATAGCCGTGTAATAATACAAATCAGCAGGAGATGGCAGTGCCGACCATATATCATAATACTAAAAGGAAACAGGTGTCCTAACATCTTGCAAATAAGAAATACATGTGTATATTGGAAAGTAAAGCGTATAGCAATTGTATGTATACATTTCCTGACATCTACTCTTGTACGGTAGATGTCCATAGCCCTATATGTTAGTATAACATACCTAAATGCTAGTTGTCTGCGGTGTACCTCTGGGGTATTAATTAGGGTGCAGAGACCTCGTGTAACAATATCATATGCAGGCTAATTTCTCAGTAGTAGAGCAATGGTTTTTCAGATCAAAACTATTATTGAACTATAAAAAAACAAAGACAATGAATTTTGCCTCAGCCCACAACAAGCACAGATCCTACCAGTTACAAATCCATAACAATCTAAATTCCCCGCTGGAAATGGTGCAAAGCTTTAAGTATCTTGGTGTAATGCTGGACTGCACTCTATCTTACATGCAACACATAGATCAAGTTGCTAAGGCAGCTAGTGCCAAGCTGGGACTGCTTTACCGTAACAAGCACTGTTTAACCACTGAAGCCCTAAATATTGTTGTTGCAAGCTCTGTGTTGATCATTGTAGATTATGGCCTAATGGTTTTTTGTGCTGCAACCTCCACAACTCTGAAATGAGTGAATACCACACTAAACAAGGCCTGTAGACTTTGCTGGGTGAAGATAGGTTGTCCCACACATGGGGGGTTGGTTAACCAGGAAAGGCACACTAAGTCAGAGCTTGTTTCCAGGTGTGACCTGGGAGCACAAGGAAGTTAAGTGACTTGCTTAGGATCACACAGTATGCAAGTGGGAGCTGGTGGGATTCAACCAGGCCTCCAGGTTTACAGCTCAGTGCTCTTAACCACTACGCTATACTGCCTCCATCATGCATGCTGTATGCACAATCAGGATGGCTTAACTTGGGTAGTAGACCGAAATATCAAACCTGCCTTTTAGAGAAGAAATTCACCCTTGGCCTAACACCTCCAGGGGTGCAAAACCTCCTTACTTCACCCAACCCCTTTAGACATATTAGAAGTGTGAAAAACTGGATGCTTAAAATCCCATTTCACCAGACTGTGCAAGGCCAACAGTCCTTTGTATACTGTGCCCCTCTCTGGCTAAACTCAGTCAGTGAAGATTTACACAAGGAAACTAAGCTTGGCTCATTTAAAACAAAACTGTGCACTACCAGCAGCTGCCAGTGACTGTGGGACTGCATAACCTAGCTCAAGGCCTGCCCCTTCTCCAGGCCTTAAGCTTTAGGCTCTAAGTACTCTCCTCTCCCCCTCTCCCCCTCTCCCCTTCCTGTTCTCCTTCTGCCCCTTCTTTTGTCTCCTCCTTCACCTATTATCCCTACTTCCCCTGCCCCTTGCTGGATCTTTTGTGACATTCACCCCTATCCCACCCTCCTCTGCTTCCCTCCCCTCCCATTTCCCCCTCCTTTTTCCCCGTCTGTTTTTCATCTTTAATTTTTCCCCTCTCCCTTTCCTCTTTACCTCTCCCCCTCTTTCTCCTTCTTAGTATCTCTTCTGACCCACCTAGTATCTCCTTTGACCCCTCCTCATTATTCTCACCCTCCTTTCTCCTGCCATACCCCCACCACCTGCCTCCTCCTCCCCTTCCCCCTCTCTTCTCTGCCCCCCTCCTTTTAATTGTCTTTTGTTTCTGCCAGTCCCCCCTCCCTAACTCTCTAACTACCTGCCCTCTCTAGCACTTCTCTTACTCACTTCAAGGTGTTTTTCCCCTACTAGCTCTTCGACAACAGACCTGTTGTAGTCCAGTAGCTCTGGCTATTTCCCCCCTCTCTTTTCAGCATATTTGATAACTGGGTCTGTAATTACTAATGCCTAGACATTGTGACTATTTTCCTGAATCATGTAATCTCTGTAATGGTTCATTCCACGGTTGTGTTATTATGTACTGTACTTATCTTCACCTGTATTTTTGATTATGTAGTTGCCTTCTACTTGTGTGTTTTTGTCCATGACGTGGAGCCTCTGTAAATGAGCCTCTGGCTCAAAGGTTTATCCGATTTCTTCAAAATAAATAAATAAATGGTTCTTACAGCAACATGTAAATTAGAAACACCCCTAGGATAACTAAAAAGCCTGTATAGCTAGAGTAGTAACAGAATTTGAACCAGTATTTAAAAAACAGCTTTTACTGGAAAACGACTTATACTGTAGATTCAGTGCAGTTCTTCTTTAATGCACACAGTAATGATAAGGGTAAGCTAACTGAAGAAAATGAATAACATATCAGCTAAAATAAATCTCAAAATTAGTTTTTTGGGTTTCTCTTTCCTATGCGATATCTTGGGCTCTTTAGTGCGGAAGCATATGCTATTGTACCGTAAACTTTAAAGCCGATCATACTGTATTTGGTGACACCTGATAGCCAAATGTATATACTAACATACTAATTGCCAGCAGATTAGGCCTTACGGTCTATCGAGTCTGCTCGAACCTCAGATCCCTGGTTGGGTGCCATATGCATCATGGTAACGAGCAGGTGGCTCAGGTTTAGGAGTGGATTCTGGCAGACAGAGTTGGGCTGACAAGGCTGGGTAAGCACTGCCTCTGCCGGGTGGCACCATGCTCCACTACCAACATAGTGCCTTCTGTGGTGCACCAGAGAGCTTCTTTCCTCACCAGAATCTCTGTGCAAGTGTGCAAAGAGAACATCTGGTCATTGACCAAGGGTGGTGGGAGGGTCAAATGGCATGCAGTAAGCATGGACCAGGCACACACTGCAGCGAGACTAAAAAGGAGAAACCTCCGGTCTTGATGAAGTCTGATGATGGCAACTGATCTCAGGCCCTACTCCATGAACATCGCCACATGTCTATTCCCCTGAAGGAGTAGTAATGCCTTTAATCCAAAGTATAAATCATGGCACAGGACCACTGTACTTTTTATCCTGTGTACAGTGGTCTCCCATGCAGAAACATTAGGAGTGGCCCATTCCAATTCAGACGTGTGGGCGGATGTGCTTAATTTAACTTTTGAAATTATAAATAGACTTGAAACTTATTATAAATTAATTTAGCTAGCCGGCCCAGTGGCACTGAGGGCTGAGGCACTGGATGCCTTATCTCATGCTACACTAGTGACCTGGGTTCGGGAATGACCTTGGATCACCGGGGTGCCAGCATGGGGAGGGGGAGGGTTGGAGCAGGATTGAGCTGCTGTAGGCAGCTCTCCCCTTCCGGGGGTGGTTGTCTGCTCCCCCCCCCATAGTTCCACTCCCACCAGGTAGAGGTCCAGTGAGAAACCTAGGTGAGGGTGGGGCTTTGGCAAATGTCAGGGGTGGGGTGGAAGGGGCCAAGCCAGTACCCGCATGCATGTACACCTCCACACACATGTCTGCCGGGTTCCCGGGTCTGGGGCACAAAACGGCAAAAATAAATTACACACATATATCTATATAAATTACTCTAACTCAAAATGATTTGTAAGGTCATAGGGCCTCCACAAGGTGTACCTTATGGTATGAGACTTTGCTTGTGAGGTTTGGGTAACCAGAAATGCTCAGCTTCACTTCACAGTCCTCTCACCTAACCCTCACGCTCAGAGTTGCTTATACTGTGCCATAAGAGACACCCAGCAGAGGCTTTATTAATTATAGACTAGAGAATTAGCATTAGAGACTATAGAACTAAGTAACTGGGAATGGGACACAGGGTGGTGAACTGAGTTAGAAATTGGCTGAGCAGGAGGACACAAAGAGTGGTAGTGAACGGAGCTCAATCCATGGAGAGGGAGATGACAAATGGGGTTCTCAGGGATCGATGCTGGAGCCAGTCCTCCTTAATGCCTTCATAAGTGACAATCCTGAGGGACTGGAGGGTAAAGTGTGTCTATTTGCTGATGACACAAAGATCTGCAATAGAGTCGATACACCAGAGGGGGTGGAAAGGATGAGAAGGGACCTATGTAAGCTCAAGAAATGGTCAGAGGTGTGGCAACTGAAATCTAATGCAAAAAAAAAGTAAAATTATGTACTTGGAGCACGGGAACCCTGGAGATAAGTATTCAATGGGAAGGGGGGTTTTGCTGGCACCCACCAAGCAGGAAAGGGATTTGGGGGTGATAATTACAGATGACCAAAATGTGGTTAGTCAGTGTGAGAAAGCAGAAAGGCAGGTCAGCAGAATGTTGGGGTGCATGGGGAGGGGCCTCTCCAGCAAAAAATAAGTGATGATGCTACTTTACACATAACTGGTGAGGCCTCCTCTGGAATACTGTTTACAGTTTTGGTTGCTGCTTCTCAAAAAAGACATAGACAAGCCGGAGTCAGTCCAAAGGAGAGCTACAAAGATGGCGCAGGGGCTGCACCAGAAGACATATGAGGAGAGGCTAGTAGACCTTGGCATATGTATGCTGGAGATGAGAAGGGAGAGGGGGGATATGATAGAGACTTTTAAATAACTCAATGGTTTTAATAGGGTCCGGGGGGAGCACCTTTCAGAAAAAAGAGTGTTAAAAAATGAGGGGACATGAAATGAGGCTAGACTCAGGAGGAATGTGAGGAGGTACTTCTTCACTGAGAGGGTGGTGGATGCATGGAACAGCCTACCCAAGGAGGTAATAAGGGTACAAACAGTGAAGGCATTCAAAAATGCATGGGATAGTCATAAGGGAGTCCTAGAGGTAAAAGGGAAAGGGTAGAAAAGAGATGCTTGGGGGGGGGTAGGGTAAAAGGGGCAGACTAGATGGATCAGGTAGTCCTCATCTGCCATCAAATTCTATATATCTGTGTATTATGTAGACCCCACTATTAGGGGCAAGCCATGGTGTTTATTGACAGAGGTACAGTAGGTGTGTTGAGGCTGGGAGGTCTCTGCTATGAAAGCCTAAGGGCCAGATGGTGGCTAAAGGACAATAAATAAAAAATTAAATCAAAACTAAAAGTTTTTAATAAAATTCTATTCCATTTCATGTTTTCAGTACTTCCCTTCATATTATTGCTCACTATGCATGTTTAAATCAAGTACAGAATCCCCTTGTTACATAGAAACATAAAAATTGGTGGCAAATAAGGACAACTAGTCCCATCCAGTCTGCCCATTTTCCCTGTCTACTGTAAAAGCCGCAGACCCTACTTGATCTCTGGCTGTACCTCCTCGTTTCTATTGCTTAGGTTCCCCTAAGCCTGTCCTATGCATGCCTGAATTCCCACACTGTGTTTGCCCCCACCACCTCTGGTGGGAGTCTAGTCCATGCATCCACCACCTTTTCCATGAAGAAATACTTGTTGCAAAAGTAACACAACAGGCTGAATTTGGGGAGCCAGAAACCTCAAAGGCAAAAGACCTCCATTTCAAGATAACTGCTGCATCCATGAAAAGAAGTGCAAAGGAGAACGACACCACAAAAGGGATAAATAGTTAAACCAGTGCTACTCACTTAAATAGGGTAACACATAAATCAGTCTCCCCATTTATTCCACTGTAGGCAGACTGTTACATTTAAATGTGATTTAACTTTTTTAGCTAAATTCAGTATTTCTACCATACCTAATCCAAAACAAAGCAGAAACATAAACTCTACAACATGGCAAAAGTGAAGGCACTACTCTATGGAAGACCAACAAATGGTCAAAGCATCAGCAGGTACATGCAGAACCTCTGGAGAAACAGTAAATTACAAACTTCTAGTTTGCACCATACAGGAGATGCCCTCAATGGGATCTATTCACAAATGTGTGGATCGCCTATGAGCTGCATATCTGAGGTGCGTAGGCAACCCCTTAGTTGGAATGCCATGCAGCAGGGGTCCAGTGGACCTCCAACAGCATTCAAAGCAGGAGTACAAGCCCCTTGCACACATGATCCCCCAGCCGATCAAGCAGCTATGTACCACAGGCAGTCTAGACATCTGCAAAGGGGCGTGCCAGCACTCCATGCCATTCTCTAAGGCACAGAGTGCTGGGTGAAAGGGGCCAAAATTACTCAAGGGGGGACCCTGCTGTAAGTGTAACACCCCACCATCGATGACACCTACTGGCTCTGGCAGGACATGAATTCCCCCCACTGTACTGCCCCAGCCCACCTAGCTGCATGGTAGGGCTGATGCAACCATTCGGGCACTCTCCCAGCTATACAAAATTCCTGGGACCTGAGCATTTTCCAGAATCCTATTTGCACAGAGCAGGGGATCCTTTATGGGACCTAGGACAGGCATATCATTGGATGCTCACCTGAGTCCAGTGATCTGTCCCCCCACAACTGCATGCCAGGGTGCGAGGCTTCAGACAGGAGCCCTTTGGGTGCTCGTGGTTGTCAATACTGTGCCACCTGCACCTGTCTTGGGCCACGTAGCTACACAGGTGTTATATGTTTTTATTTATTGTTTATTTATTTATTAAGGAGATCGGAATTACAACTTTTGAGTCAAAGACTCTTTTGCAAAGGCTCCATGTCAGAGATACACACACAGCAAACAATAGACAGAACATAAATTATACAATACAAAGACTATACAATTGGTAGGTTACAGCTACAAGGAGTATTAGAATAAACCCCGAGACATAATTATTTACAGAAAAAAGGGAAAAAAATACAAGGAATTAATCAATATATGCAGAGAGGTCAATATATATGTGCACAATTCAAGAGTATAACCCATACCTTAGTAAATAGGGCAAAATGTTTTTTTTAATAGAAGTTAGGTACCAAGTGAAATAGTCATTGGCTACCACCATGGGTTATAATAGTTAGTACCAAAGTGTTAAGAACAAGCATTTGTCAATGCCGAATGTTTGCTTGCTGGCATTGGCAGTGGTAGTGTAGAAGTTACAGAGCTGCATAATAGGAATGGCAGTGAAGTACTGAACTGAAGCCAACCCCACCACCATCCTGCAGAGAGTGACAGGCATTGGGGTGTGCCTTTGGGTTGTCAGGCATAACGGCCATGCCATTTCACCACACCCCACCCTGCAGACACTGACAAGTGTCATGGTGTTCCTTGGGGTCTTTGGCCCTTATGTGCACCCCATTCCATTAGGAAATACGGTGAGATGGGTATGATATAGGAGAATGGGGTGAACTTTGGGGCCTAAGAGTCCAAGGCATACCTCGATGCCTCTCACTGGCTGCAGGGTGTGGAATGGTATGAGCATTACAGGCAAGAATCCCAAGTCACACCCCTGATGCCTGTCATTCTCTACAGGGTTGGGCGCTATGGTTGGAAACCCTAATACCTCAGGCATTCGTTGGTATTTTCACTCCAAATTTTCAACATGGTTTTTTTGTGACCCCACCTCATGAACAGGGGGAATATCAGTTTGTTAGCCGAAAGCTGCTTATGCACAGCGACTACGGCATTTAGCAGCACAGGTGCAAAAACATTCCGAACAGGATCTAAAAAATGACAGCTGTACTGTTCATGGGGAGGTGTAAAAAATGGCAATGTTGCAAATCTGCAGTAAAAATATTAAAAAAGTGGTGAAGTGACGAGCGTACATAGAAACTGTGCAACGCACACCCGTAATATAATTAGGTTGGGGATTTATTACAGCAGATTGTCAACTCAGGCATTTTGGTGCCTCCGATCATGAACAGTGTCACTGTGATTTTCTTTATCTGTCCTGAACAATGATTTCCCACAGTGACCACGCATCTCTGTGCTGAAAGTGTGAAAACACACTTCGGCCATGTTGTGAAAAATGACAGCTGTACTGTTCATAAGGAAGTGTGGAAAAATGCCACTGGTGAAAATCTGGACTGAAAATATTACAAAGTCATGAACTTACTAGGGTGAGTGGAAACTGCAATGCTCACTGTAACACAGTCATTTTATGGACTTTTGTCACCAAATTTTCAACATAGCCATTTTAAGACCTCTGCTCATGAACAGTGTCACTGTGATTTTCTTAATCTGTCCCAAACATTGCTTTCGCATTCCAACAGCGCCATTGTGCTCTACATGTGAAAACACATTTTAGACGACATATGAAAAATGGCAGCTGTACTGCTCATAAGAAGGTGTGGTAAAATGGCAATGTTGAAAATCTGGAGTGAAAATATTAAATTGCAAACTTACGAGCATGCATAGGAACTGCGCAACGCGCGCTCGTAAAACAGTCATTTTTAGGAATTTTTTCACCAAATTTTCAACATAGCCATTTTAAGACCTCTGCTCATGAACAGTGTCACTGTGATTTTCTTAATTTGTCCTGTACTTTGATTTCGCAGACCGACTGCGCCATTGTGCGCTACATGGACGGAAACACATTTTGGGTGAGATGTGAAAAATGACAGCTGTACTGCTCATAAGAAGGTGTGGTAAAATGGCAATGTTGAAAATCTGGAGTGAAAATATTGAAAATTCGCGAACTTACGAGCGTGCGTAGGAACTGCGCAATGCACGCCAGAAATGAAACAGTATTTTGAATTTTCCACCAAATTTTCAAAATAGTCTTTTTGGGAGCCCACCTTATGAACACTGGCAGTGTCGTTGGTTAATTATCGAAAGGTGATTTCACGCAGTGGTTGCGAAATCACCTTCGGCCCGAGTAACGCCATGACAGTGCAAGAATTCATGAGGAGGTCCCATAAACCCCATGTTGGAAAATTTGGTGCAAAATTCCAAAAATGCCTGAAATATGCAACAAAGTTGAAAAACCCTATCTATCGATTATACAGCTTACCGGCATTTCCTCAGTTCACGGTCGGGTTTGAAGAGTGCAGATGTAGTTCCCAAGTCCACCGGCGATCGCCGCGCCAGAGTCCGGAGGTAAGTATGGGTGGGGGTGTAGGAGGCAGGGTGCGCAGTGGGTGGGCGCGGGTGGGGCAGAACAGGCGGGACCATTTTTGATTTTCAGGTGTTTTTTTTTATTCGAGCAGCGCCGGGACGTTTGCCACGCTGGGGTGGGCTCCCAGCATGGCAGAAGGATGGCTGGGGCATGGAGCCAGCGGGATTGGGCACCCCGTCGGCCACCATGGCATCTGTTGCCATGCTGGGGTGAGCTCCCAGCATGGCACCCTGTGCTCAGGGGAGATAGTAGCCGACAGGGATTGGGTGCCCGTCGGTGACAGCATGGGGGAGAGACAGTGGAGCTGATGGGGATTGGGCACCCCGTCAGCCATTACATCATTTTGCCACGCTGGGGTGGGCTCCTCAGCATGGCACCTGGATGCTTGAAGCGGAGCCGACGGGGATTGGGCATCCCTCCGGCTATACAATGTGCGTGGGGGCAGCACGCAATGCGTGCGCAGGCATGTGTGTGTGTGTAGGGGAGCTGGCGATGAGCAAGCGATATCTGATCGCTGCTCACTGAAGCATACCCCTTTTTCAACTGTCACGCCACTGCATTTTGGAGCTGTCATAGACAGCTCCAGCATGCGATGGCGGACTGAGCCACCGCCTGCCAACACACTTACTGAATTGGAAGAGGGGGATGACACACCTCTGAAAACTCGGATGATGGCACTATGTTTCTTGCACATGCATGCAAGCAAACATAAAAATGGTGAAGTCACAAGCGTACATAGAAACTGTATAACGCACACCCGTAATATAATTAGGTTGGGGATTTTTTTACAGCAGATTGTCAACTCAGGCATTTTGGTGCCTCCGATCATGAACACTGTCACTGTGATTTTCTTTATCTGTCCCGAACAATGATTTCCCACAGCGACCACATATCTCCTGCAAAGCGAAGGCTGAGCACTATCAAGCCTCCCTCACTTCCTCATGGGGGAATGCTAGGACCTTCTGGGACAACATTAAGCAGCTGAATGGTGGCACACGTTCCCCCCCACCTTCGCTTATCAACATTAATGGTTCGGTCTCCTCAGACCCTGTCCTTATTGCCAACCACCTCAACAAATCTTTCACAGACCTTAGCCCGGTGCTCCCAGATAATTCTTCGCTCCCTCCTCCAGGTCTGTCCCTATTCTCCCACGCCTTGTTCTACCTGCACCGAGTCACAGCCAGGAAGTCAGACCTTACCTACTCAAGGCCTTAAAGAGTAACACAATTGGCAATGACTCCTTTGATCCCAGTCTTCTCGTCAGGTTCTGGATCTGGTTATCTCACCAATCACCAGCCTCTTTAACAAATCTCTGCCTAGGGCACTTCCTCTGCCTGGAAGATAGCTACTGTCACCCCAATACACAAGGGTGGTGATAGGACCCTCCCAGCAATTATCGAACTATCTCAATCCTCTCCTCTCTCTAAGGCCTTAGAAAAAATTGTGGCCACCCAAATCTCTGAATACCTCGATAAATATAGCATCCTCTGCCCAGAACAACATGGTTTCAGAGCAGGCCACAGCACCAATACTGCCCTCCTAGAGTTCTCTAACTTTCTTCACACCTCACTGGACTCTGGCTCCCTAGCAGGTGCAGTGTTCATTGACTTATCAAAAGCCTTTGATACTGTCTCCCACCCCCTCTTGCTAGTTACCCTTAGTCACTTAGGCTTTGCCATTGGGCCTGTTTCCTGGTGCTCCAGCTACTTGTCGGCCCGCTCACAATGTGTGAAAATCAACGGGAAACTTTCCAGCACCTGCCCTATCCTCTCCGGAGTCCCTCAGGGCTCCATTCTTGACCTTGCTCTTTCCCTTTTCTCAACTCCTGCCCAGTGAATGTACTGGTAAAATCCTTTACGCAGATGATGCTGTACTCTTTGCCTCCGACCGTAATCCATCTCACTTCAGTATTCTCTGCAGGAATCCTACAATGCGCAGAAGCCTGGTTTACTGAGCACAGACTCGTAATTAATCTAAAGAAAACCAAAACCAAGCTCTTTGCCCACCCCCAAAATAAATCCAATAACTATCCTCTTGCAGTCCACTCCACCTCTAAACTCCCTATTGAGCTAGTTCACTCTTATAAATACCTAGGTATAACCTTTGACCCTGCCCTCTCTTTTCATGCCTACATCTCTGCCCTTGCCTCAGCCTCTAACACTCGGCTGGGTATCCTCTATCTTCATAAAAACTGCCTCCCCACGGATGCCCTCCGACTTGCAGTCACATCCTCTGTTCTATCTCTGGTAGACTATGGCTTGCCTGTGTATGGTGCAGCAGATCAGACTGCCCTGCACATGATCCGCCTCACCTTAAACAAGGCCTGCAGGCTCATAACTGGGGCTCCTAGTCTAACCCACACTTGCCTTCTTTACACCATGGCTAATCTACTCAACCTAGATGAGCGCCTCAAATACCAAACCTGCCTCCTAACAAAAAATCACCCTTGGGCTATCCCACCGGTCTGTCAACCACTATCCACCGAGCAAACCCTACAGTGCATACCCGTATATCCCATAAAACTGCACTGGTTATACCGGGGCAGAACCTGCAAGGTCAAGGGCTTACCCTACAGAGCCCCTGTTGGTATAACTCCCTCCCCGCCGGAATCACTGATGCCGCCTCGTTATCTTATTTTAAAACTAGCCTTAGAAATCACCTGCTCTCAACACGCAGCTGTACCTGCCTCTAAGCCTCCTCCTATCCTAGCAGACAAGGCTCACTGAGCTGCTCTCTGACCTTCTGTCCAGCTCTACCTTTACTTGCTACTATCTTCCCCACACTCCTCTTCTGATGTCTTCCACCCAGCCTTACCTTTATCTGCCCACTGAATTTTTCTCCATGTAACTACTGTATATTGTCTACTCTGTAAAGCTCACATGTAAGCCTGTTGCATACTGTGTTTGACATATGCCTGTATTTTTGCCTGATTCCTAAATGTACTCTGATTTTTTGTCTGCCCTGATGTTTGTTGCTTGCACTGTTTTGTCCTCTCTGTGACGAGGTACCTTTGTAAATGAGCCTCTGGCTCAAAGGTTGTTAAACTGATGCTCTAATAAATAAATAAAATAAATTTCTGCGCTGAAAGTGTGAAAACACACTTCGGCCATGTTGTGAAAAATGACAGCTGTACTGTAAATAAGGAAATGTGGAAAAATGCCACTGGTGAAAATCTGGACTTAAAATATTACAAAGTCATGAACTTACGAGGGTGCGTGGAAACTGCACAATGCTCACTCGTAACACAGTCATTTTATGGACTTTTGTCACCAAATTTTCAATATAGCCATTTTAAGACCTCTGCTATTGAACAGTGTAACTGTGAATTTTCTTAATCTGTCCCAAACATTGCTTTGCAGCAGACACCATTGTGCGCTATGATGTGCGAAACACATTTTGGACGGTATATGAAAAATGGCAGCTGTACTGTTCATAAGGAAGTGTAATAAAATGGCAATGTTGAAAATCTGGAGTGAAAATATTAAATTCGAAACTTACGAGCATGCATAAACTGCATAGCGCATGCTCATAAAGAGTCATTTTAGGAATTTTTCACCAAATTTTCCAACATAGCCATTTAAGACCTCTGCTCATGAACAGTGTCTCTGTGATTTTCTTAATTTGTCCCGTGACATTGATTTCGCACACTGACTGTGCCATCGACGGCGCTACATGGGCGGAAACACGTTTTGGGTGAGATGTGAAAAATGACACCTGTACTACTCATAAGAAGGTGTGGTAAAATGGCAATGTTGAAAATCTGGAGTGAAAATATTGAAAATAAAAACTTACTAATCTGCGTAGGAACTGCATAGCAGACGCTCATAAACAGTGTTTTGAATTTTTTCCACAAAATTTTCAAAATAGACTCTTGAGAGCCCACCTTATGAACACTGGCAGTGTCATTTTGTTAATCAGTCCCGAAAGGTGATTTCGTGCAGTGACTGCGAAATCACCCTTTGGGCCCGAATAACGCCATGACAGTGACAGCATTCATGAGGAGGGGTCCCAAAAACCCCATGTTGAAAATTTGGTGCAAAAATTCCAAAAAATGCCTGAGATATGCAACAAAGTTGAAAAACCCTATCTATCCCATTATACAGCTTACCGGCATTTCCTCAGTTCGCGGTCAGCTTTGAAGAGTGCAGACGTGTTCCCGGTCCACCGAAGATCGTCGCACTGGACTCCGGAGGTAAGTATGGGGTGAGGGGGGTGGGGAGGCAGGGTGCACAGTGGGTGGGTGCGGGTTGCGGGGGCCAGGAGACTGCGTGGGACGTTTTAATTTACACAGGTTTTTTAAATTGACTGACGGGATGTTTGCCATGCTGGGGTGGGCTCCTGGCGTGCAAGGTTCTGTGGTTGGGGGCATGGATGGATGGGGATTGGGCACCTCCGTCGTCATAGGCATCTATTGCCATGCTGGGGTGGGCTCAGCGTGGCACCCAGTACTCGGGAGGGTGAGGACAGTGGAGCCGACGAGTTGGGCTTCCGTCGGCTACTATGAATTGCCACGCTGGGGTGGGCACCAGCGTGGCATGTGGAAGGCTCTGGGGGCGCAGCACAGCCAATGGGGGATTGGGCACCCCGCCGCTATAAGTGTGTGTGTGGGGGGAGCACGCAGTGCGTGTGTGTGTGTGTAAGGGAGCTGTGCATGAGCAGGCAATATCTTATCGCTGCTCACTGGGCGTAGCTCCCCTTTCAACTGTACGCCACTGCATTTTGGAGCTGTCATAGACAGCTCCAGCATGCATTGGCGGACTGGGGCCGCGCCTGCCAACACACTGACTGAATTGGAAGAGGGGGTGTCACGCCTCCGAAAACTTGGATGATGGCACTATGTTTCTTGCACATGCGTGCAAGCAAACATAATAAGCTGTTTCACACACCTAGTTATTGTTGTGACATCAGCAGCACAAGAGTGAATCTCAAATGCCTCACTAATGTCACAGCACTAACAATGTGTGTGATCTAACGAGTTCTTAACTCTTCGGTGTTTGTTAGTTTTTATAAAACAAGAGTTAATTTATTTTTTGTTAGTTTTTATAAAACAAGAGTTCATTTGTTTTTTAAAAGTTTTTTTCAAGTGAAACCATGGTTTTACTCAGTGCATTACTATTTCTGAATGAGCAGAGCCTTCAGAGCTAGCTGAACAGTGCAGAAAATTAAGGAAACACATAATGAAGTCAACCAGTCTCTGCCTGAAGGAAGTGAGCAAAGGTACCTTGGAGTAATCATATAGGATGACCACAAGGCAGCTAAGCAGTGCAACAAGGCAGTAGGTAGGGCCAGCAGGATGCCAGAGTACATACAGATCACCAGCAGAAGGAGAGGTGGGGATGTTACTACTGTGCAGATAATTAGTGACACCCCATCTGGAGTACTGTGCCCTGTTCTGGAGACAACATCTCAGGAAGGACATAGACATGGTAGAGGCTGTCCAGAGGAGGGTAACTAAAATGTAGCATTGTCTGCATTAGAAGCCCTAAGAGCAGAGGCTAAGCTAACTCAATATCTGCACCCTGGAAGAGAGAGGAGAGATGGGGGACGTGATAGAAACCTAAAAATACCTCACGGGGTGAATAAGGTACAGGAGATGAGTATTTTTCAGAGGAGAAGATGCTAAAGAACAAAGGGGCATGAAATGAAGCTGAAAAGGGGGATTTAAGAGGGGTGTGAGGAAGTACTTCTTCACTGGAAGAGTGGTGGATGAACAGCTCAGTTTTCCAGTGGCGGTGGTGGAGGTGAAAACATTGGTGGGCTTCAAGCATGTATGGGATTAGCACAAAGGAATCTTGGTAGGGAAGCAGGGAGAGTGGGTAGCCAAAGATCAGGTAGGGTCTGCGGTGAAAGCATAGGCAGGGAAAATGGGCAGACTGAGTAGGCCAAGCTGTCCTTATCTGCCAACAACTTCTATGTTTCTGTGTAAAAGCAGGAGGAAAAAAGGCTATGATGGTACTCTTGGGAAGTGGCCATGAAGCTGAAGGAAAACAAAGGTGGCATTCAGGAGGTACAAAGAAACATAGAGGAGTAAGGATAGATGGCATGTACCAGATAAAGCAGAGAGTAGCAGGTAAAGTAGCAAGGGGAATAAAGGCACAAACAGAGGAAAGGATAACAAAAGGGGAACGTGACTTTTTTCAGGTACCTAATTGAGACGTGGAAGGAAAAGAGAGGGATAGAAACTATAAGAAGTACAGTAGAAGGAGACTGTGTAGAGACGGACAATGAAAAAGCAGACATCCTGACCACGTACTTCTGCTCAGTTTTTATAATGGCGGGAGAAAGGGACGCACCACCAAAGACAGCAGAAACACCGAGGGGGGTGGTAGGTGGACACAAGTCCATTTTCAGAGAAAAGAGTCCTGAAGGGACTTGCAAATCTGAACTTGGACAAGGCCATGGGACCGGAAAGGATACACCCAAGGGTGTTAAGGGAGCTCAGGGAGGCTCTTGTTGCATCACTGATGGCCTTATTTAATAACTGACTAGAAATAGAAGTGGTTCCAGTGGACTGAAAGAGAGCTGACATACAGTAGTTACACTCCGTAAGAGCGGCAGCAGGGAGGAGGCTAGTAACTATAGGCCAGGGATGCTCACATCAGTGGTGGGGAAACTAATGGAAACCCAGTTACATGAAAGGCTATTGGAGCATCTTGAATCCTTTGGGTTACAAGACCAAAAGGCAGCATGGATTTATGGTGGGGGACAGTCACGATTAATTTCTTCGAATGGGTGACCAGAGACATAGATTAAAGAAGGGCAGTGGAAATGGACTCCTTGCATTTCAGTTAGGCCTGCAACACTGTGCCACATGGGAAACTGATAAAGAAATTAGGCAGTCTAGGGTGAGATCCAAAGTGGTAAACTGGGTAAAAGAATGTTAATGGACAGCCAATGAAGGGTGGTGGTAAATGGCACTCTAATGAAGGGAAAGTAACTAGCGGGGTGCTGCAGGGCTTAGTACTGGGACCTGTCCTCTTCAAAGTCTTCATTAGTGACATTGCAGAGGAACTAGAAGGGAAGGTATGCCTTTTTGCAGATGGCACAACATTCTGTATTATGATGGATACCAAGGAGGGGGTGGAGAGAATGAGTACGAACCTTGGAAAACTCAATGAGAGTTCAAGGGCATGGCGAGAGTTCAATGCCAAAAGTGCAAATTATGCACTTAGGGCATAGAAACCCAAGCTCAGTATAATATGGGGGTGGGGGGGGGGTACTGACAATCAGTAAGCAGGAAAGATACTTTGATTATCATATCTGATGACCCAAAGTGGCAAGTCAGTATGACAAGGCAGTAGGTAGGGCCATTTAGATGCTGGGGTGAATAGGCTGAGGTATCACCAGCAGAAGGAGGGCTATGGTGTTACCACTGTACTGGTCACTGGTGAGACTCAACTTGGAGTATTGTGTTCATGTCTGGAGGCTGTATCTCACAAAGGACATAGGCAGGGTGGAGGCAGCCTTGAGGAGGACAACTAAAATGATACAGGGGTTATATCAAAATCCTTATGAGAAGAGACTGAAGGATCTCTGCATGTACAGCCTAGAAGAGATAATTTAGAGGGAGAATAGGACAGAGACCTATGAGTACCTCACAGGGATGATGAGGGTACAGTAGGGGAGTCTATTTCACCTGAAGAAGTTCAGTAGGATAAGAAGGTATGCAACGAAGGTGGAAGGGGGGAAGTTTAATAGGGATGTGAGAAAGTACTACTTCACTGAAAGAGTGGTGAACGCATGGAGCAGTCTGGCAGCAGAGGTGGTGGGAGTGAAAACTGTTGTGGGGGGCATCAAGCATGCATGGAATAGGCATAAGGCAGTATTAGTAAATAGGCAGGGGAGGGAGTGTCGACAGAGAGCAGGTATGGTCTGCAGAGACAGAACAGGCAGGGAAAATCTGGGCAGACTGCAATAGCCAAGCAGTCCTTTTCTGCTGCCATTTTCTATCTTTCTGTGTTTCTGTGTCTTATCGCTGAATTATAAAATGTCTAGCAAAAATCTTGCAATCCAACTGATTAATAGGTGCGTGGAAATTTGCTATGACTATGGAGATATAACTAATACCAGCAGCATAAACCACATCACTTGACTCATATGCCTACATTATTATTCAAGAGAATAGTCTTACACTCCTGTGACATCCAGTGACCGAACATAAAACTATGTACTTTTAAGGCATTTTTTAAAGTAATGTTACTTTACACAATACATGTTCTCTTATTTTAAAACCTAACAATGGTCTTTTTTATGTTTTATTGTGTTCAAACAAAGCCATTTTTTTTGTAGGTGCAATACCATACCTGGGTTGTCAGGAGAATATATATATACTTCCACGGGGGTGTAAAGCCATTCAGAATAACACTTAGATGTGTGCATATATTCCCAATGACCACACCTAGTTGTGTGTCATTATTTACTCAACCACGCAGCATTTATAGAAATAATATTACTAGGTCCACACATTTTTCTTGTAAACATTATTTTTCTTGCATAATGTTGGAAATTAGCCATAAAATGGTGGAAACAATTGCAGTTATGCAGAATCATATCTGTTTGGCCCTGGACACACTATAGAAATGTTTTTGAATTACGTTTTTAAAACCAGTTTAGCTAAATCATTTCAGTGCAGCCACACTACTCAGTAACCATTTTGATGTTGATTGCGCGCATGCGCAAGAAACATATTGTGACAGGTTGCCAGAAGCAGGTTGTGGAGGCACAGCATTGTTGTGGCCAGTGCCCCCACAACCTTTAAAGGTTTGGCCCACTTTCCCCAATGGCGTGGCACGCTGCTGCTGACACTAGTTCAGCCAGTGTGCCACAACCTTGAGAAGTTTTAGCAACTGCAATCAGGGGCCATCTCGTCATTGCAGCATCATCTGCTGCAATGGGGGAGCGACCCCTCATTGCAGGGCTCCCTTGCATTCCATGCCTGTTTGCTGAGGGGTGCCCAATCCCCTCAGCATCATGTCCTACCTGGCTTTTCTGCCATGGGGTGCCCAACCCTGTTGGCATGTCCCCCATGTTCTTGTGTGCCGAGGGTGCCCAATGCTCATGAGACCACCCCATACCAGTATGTGCTGATGGGAGTGCCCAATCCCCGTTGGCATAATGTCACCCTCCTACTTTTGTTGTGTGCTGATGGGTGTGCCCAATCTCAGTTGGCATGATGTGGTCCCCCTTTGTTGTGTGCTGATGGGGTGCCCAATCCCCCATCAGCTACAACTGGTCCCCCCAAAAAGAGTCCATTGGCATGCTGGGAGCCCACCCCAGTGTGCAGACATCCCCTGAAATAAAAAAGGTCCTGTATGTTTTTATTTTTTCCCTGTGAAAAAGGAAAAGGTCCCGCCGTCTCCCTGCCTCCCTCCAGCAACCCTCACACACCCACTGCGCACTTGCTCTCCCCACCCTCTCACCCTATACTTACCTCCGTAGTCTGGCGCGATGATCTTCGGTGGACCGGGAACACTTGCACTCTTCAAAGCCGATCGCAAACTGATGAAATGCCGGTAAGCTGTATAATGGAATAAATAGGGTTTTTCAACTTTAATGCATATCTCAGTCATTTTTTGGAATTTTGGCACCAAATTTTCAACATGGGGTTTTGGGACCCCTCCTCATGAATTCTGCCACTGCCATGGCGTTAATTTCCCCAAAGGTGATTTCATGGTCACTTGCTGGAATCACCTTTGGGACTGATTAACAAAATGACAGTGCCAGTGTTCATGAGGTGGGCTCTCAAAAGCCTATGTTGCAAATTTGAGTGGAAAAATCCAAAAATTACTGTTTTATGAGTACGCTTGCGCAGTTGCCACGCACACTGTAACTTCACAACTTTGCAATATTTTCTCACCAGATTTTCAACATTGCCATTTTTCCACACATCCTTATGAACAGTGCAGCTGTCATATTTCACATCCCGGCCGAAAGGTGTTTTCGCTCTTCCAGCACACAATAGCATGGTTTCAGTGAGAAATCAGTGTTCAGGACATGTTATGAAAATCACATTGACACTGTTCATGAGCAGAGGTGCTAAAATGCCTATGTTGAAAATGTTGTGATGAAACTCCTTAAAACGACTGTGTTATGAGCATGCGTTGTGCAGTTTCCATGCACCCTTGTAAATTCACAAATTAGTAATATTTTCACACCATATTTTCAACACTGGCATTTTTCCACACCTCCTTATGAACAGGACAGCTGTCATTTTTCAGATCCTGGCCTAAATGTGTTTTCACGCTTCCGGCACAGAATACCGCAGTCATTGTTGGAAATCAGTGTTTGGGACAGATTAGGATCGAGCGAGTGAGAGGGGGAGTTACTGAGCTTAACTGAGCTCTGTCAGGACTGCTGCGGATTTCTTTGTGGGCAGGAAAAGGTGCCAACACAGGCAGGAGTCCAGTATGAAAGGGCAGCCTGCAGCACCAGGAGACACAGAACAAGCGAGTGAGGGAGGTGGAGTGAGTGAGCTCAACGGAGCTCTGTTGGGACTGCTGCGGATTTCTTTGTGGGTAGAAAAAGGCAGCAATGCACGCAGGGGCCCAGTACAAACGGCAGCTTGCAGCAGTGGAAGAAACAGAATGAAGAACTGAGAGAGGGGGAGTGAGCGAGCTCAGCGGACCTCTATCATGACTGCTGCAGATTTCTTTGTGGGCAGAAAAGGGTGGCAAAGCATGCAGGAGCCCCGTGCAAAAGGGCAGCTTGCAGCGCCAGCAGAAACAGAATGAGTGAATGAGAGAGGGGGAGTGAGTGAGGTCAATGGAGCTCTGTCGAGAGTGCTGCAGATTTCTTTGTGGGCAGAAAAAGGTGCCAGGAGAGGCAGGAACCCAGTACAAAAGGGCAGCCTGCAGCGCCAGAAGAAACAGAATGAGCGCATAAGACAGGTGGAGTGAGTGACCTCAAGGGAGCTCTGTCGGGACAGCTGAGGATTTCTTTGTGGGCAGAAAAAGGTGCCAATGCAGGCAGGAGCCCAGTACAAAAGAACAGCCTGCATCGACGGGAGAAACACAACGAGCGAGTGAGAGAGAGGGAGTGAGTGAGCTCAACGGAGCTCTAGCATGACTGCTGTGGATTTGTTTGTGGGCAGGAAAAGGCAGCAATGCAGGCAGGAGCCCAGTACAAAAGGTCAGCTTGCAGCAGCTGGCAGAAACAGAATGAGCGAGTGAGAGAGGGGAGTGAGCAAGCTCAACGGAGTTGTACATGACTGCTGCAGATTTCATTGTGGGCAACAAAAGGCAGCAATGCACACAGGGGCCCAGTACAAAAGGGCAGCCTGCAGCAGTGGGAGAAATAGAATGAGCGAGTGAGAGAGAGGGGGAATGAGCGAGCTCAACGGAGCTCTATCTTGACTGCTGCAGATTTCTTTGTGGGCAGAAGAAGGCGGCAATGCATGCAGGAGCCCAGTACTAAAGGGCAGCCTGGAGCAGCAGCAGAAATGGGATGAGCAAGTGAGAGAAGGGAATGAGTGAGCTCAGTGGAGCTCTGTTGGGACTGCTGCAGATTACTTTGTGGGCAGAAAAAGGCACCAACAGAGGTAGGAGCCCACAACAAAAGGGCAGCCTGCAGCACTAGGAGAAACAGAATGAGTGAGTGAGACAGGGGGAGTGAGCGACCTCAACAGAGCTCTATCATGACTGCTGCAGATTTCTTTGTGGGCAGAAAAAGGTGCCAACAGAGGCAGGAGCCAACTACAAAACGACAGCCTGCAGCGCCAGAAGAAACAGAATGACCGAGTGAGACAGGCGGAGTGAGCGACCTCAATGCAGGCAGGAACCCAGTACAAAAGGGCAGCCTGCAGCAGCCGGAGACACCGAACGAGTGAGTGAGGGAGAGGGAGTGAATGAACTCACCAGAGTGCTGTCGGGACTGCTGCGGATTTCTTTGAGGGCAGAAAAAGGCAGCAATGCATGCAGGGACCCAGTACAAAAGGGCAGCCTGCAGTGGCGGGAGAAACAGAATGAACCAGTGAGACAGGGGGAGTGAGTGAGCGAGTGCAATGGAGCTCTATCATGACTGCTGAAGATTTCTTTGTGGGCAGAAGAAGGCGGCAACTCAGGCAGGAGCCCAGTACAAAAGGGCAGACTGCGGTGCCAAGAGAAACAGAATGAGCGAGTGAGACAGGAGGAGTGAGCGACCTCAACGGAGCTCTGTTGGGACAGCTGTGGATTTCTTTGTGGGCAAAATAAGGTGCCAATGCAGGCAGAAGCCCAGTACAAAAGGGCAGCCTGCAGCAGCGGGAGACACAGAACAAGCGAATGAGGGAGGGGGAGTGAGTGAGCTCAACGGAGCACTGTTGGGACTACTGCTGATTTCTTTGTGGGCAGAAAAAGGCAGCAATGCACGCAAGGGTCCAGTACAAAAAGGGTAGCCTGCAGCAGCAGGACAAACAGAATGAGCAAGTGAGAGGGGGGAGTGAGCGAGCTCAACGGAGCTCTATCGTGACTGCTACAGATTTCTTTGTGGGCAGAAGAAGGTGGCAATGCAGGCAGGAGCCCAGTACAAAAGGGCAGCCTGCAGCGCTGGCAGAAACGGAATGAGCGAGTGAGAGAGGGGGAGTGAGCGAGCTCAATGTACCTCTATCTGGACTGCCGCAGATTTTTTTGTGGCCAGAAAAAGGCGCCAACAGAGGCAGGAGCCCAGTACAAAAGGGCAGCCTGCAGTGCCAGGAGAAACAGAATGAGCGAGTGAGACAGGGGGAGTGAGCGAGCTCAACGGAGCTCTATCGTGACTGCTGCGGATTTCTTTGTGGGCAGAAAAAGGAGGCAACGCAGGCAGGAGCCCAGTACAAAAGGCCAGCCAGCAGCGCCAGCAGAAACGGAACAAGTGAGTGACAGAGGGGGGCATGATCGAGCTCATCAGAGCTGAGTCAGGACTGCTGCAGATTTCTTTGTGGGCAGAATAAGACACCAATGCAGGCAGGAGCCCAGTACAAGAGGACAGCCTGCACCAGTGGGAGACACAGAACGAGTGACTGAGAGAGGGTGAGTGCGCAAGCTCAACGGAGCTCTATTGTGACTGCTGCGGATTTCTTTGTGGGCAGAAAAAGGCAGCAACACAGACAGGAGCCCAGTACAAAAGGCCAGCCTGCAGCGCCGGCAGAAACGGAACGAGCGAATGACGGATGGGGAGTGAGCAAGCTCAACGTACCTGTGTTGGGACTGATGCAGATTTCTTTGTGGGCAGAAAAAGGCACCAACAGAGGCAGGAGCCCAATGCTAAAGGCCAGCCTGCAGCACCAGGAGAAACAGAATGAGCAAGTCAGAGAGGGGGAGTGACCCAACTCAATAGAGCTCTGTCAGGCCAGCTGCAGATTTCTTTGTGGACAGAAAACGGTGCCAATGCAGGCAGGAGCCCAGTACAAAACAGCAGCCTGCAGCACTGGAAGAAACAGAAGGAGCGAGTGACAGAGTGCCAGTGAGCGAGCTCAACGGACCAACGCAATCAACATTCGGCCTTGACAAATGCTTGTTGATAACAGTTTAGTGTGGCCACACTGCTGGTGTTAAAACTGTTCTCCTTGTAACTATTTTGTGTTAAGTCCAACACACAGAACTGTGCTTGCCTGGACACACTGCAGCTAGAACTGTTTTAGTTAAACCATTACAGCTTAAAACACACGTTTACTTCTGGACAGACCTGTGAGTAAAACCATGCTGGCTCCAAAATATTTTTAAAAATGGTTTTAAGACTAGGGGCGAGAAATTCAAAACTTTGCCTGTGGGGCTAAATTAGCACTGCCCTGCGGGCAAACTTTGCTCAGAGCACAAAGCAAGCTATATTCAAAAGGAAATAGCCCTGTGTAAAATCAGCTGAATATAGCAAGCAAAGGAAGCCGGGCAAACAAGGCCAGGAGTGCAGGGCAAAAAGTGCCCGGGAATAAGATAGCACTGAATATAGCAACAGGGGAAGTGCACACTGCAACTGCAGCTCATTAGTCTCTGGAGCAAGCCAGTGTTGCAGGAGGAGAACATCATGTGTGACTGCACAGAGATGTCTGACATCTACTGCAAACAACAATGTAAGCCACACACTGCAAAACTGTGCTATGCTGAAGTAAGGTTTCGCCCAGGCTAGCCTGACTACATAGAAACATAGAAACAGAGAATTTGACGGCAGATAAGGACTGATTGGCCCACCCAGTCTGCCCATTTCCCTACCTAATGGATAAGCTGCAGATCCTAGTTAACCAACAGCCTACTTCCTCCTACCCCCACCCCCTAGAATTGCCTTATGACTGTCCCATGCATGCTTGAATTCAGCCACTGTTTTTGACTCCACAACCTCCTCCAGAAGGCCGTTCCATGCATCCACAACCTCTCTGTGAAAAAATACTTTACATTACCTCTGAGCCGCCCCTTCTATCTTCAAATTGTGCCCCTTGTTCTTGCACACCTCTTTTTGAAAGATGCTACCTCTTGGACTTTGTTGATTCCTTGAGGTACTTGAAAGTTTCTATCATGTCCTCTCCCTCCTTTCCTCGAGGCTATACATATTAAGCTCCTTTAGTCTCTCTTCATATGTCTTCTGGTGCAGACCCTGCACCATTTTAGTTGCCCTCCTCTGGACAGCTTCCATCTTGTCTATGTCCTTGCGGAGACTGGGTCTCCAGAACTGCACACAGTACTCCAGATGGGGTCTCACCAGCTGTCTGTACAGAGGGATAACAACTTCCTGTTTTCTACTGGTGACGCCTCTCCCTATGCATCCCAGTATCCCCAGCCCTCCTTACTGCCCTCTCACATTGCTTGCCCACCTTAAGTCATCTGATATGACTACCCCCAGGTCCTTTTCCATTTTTGTTGTTGTTAGTATCTCACACCCCAATGTGTACTCTTCCCCTGGGTTTTTGTTTCCCAGGTGCATTACCTTGCACTTCTTAGCATTGAATCTAAGCTGCCATACATTTGACCATTCCTCTAACCTTGCCAAGTCCCTTCTCATCCTTTCCACCCCACCTTGTGCATCAACTCTGTTGCAGATCTTTGTGTCATCTGCAAAGAGACATACTTTTCCTTCCAGTCCCTCTGCAATGTCACTTATAAAGACATTGAAGAGGACCGGTCCTCATACTGAACCCTGCGGTACCCCACTAGTAACCCCTCTTTCTTCAGAGTGGACTCCATTTACTATTACCCTCTGTGTCTTATTCTCCAGCCAATTCTTTACCCAGGCTATCATCTTGGGACCCACTCCCAGGCTGGCTAACTTGTATATTGTGTGGGACTGAGTCAAATGTCTTGCTAAAGTCTTGGTAGGCCATGTCCACAGCCCCTCCCTGATCTACTACTTTGGTCACCCAGTCAAAGAAATCTATTAGATTCGTCTGGCATGACCTTCCCATTGTGAATCCATGCTGCCTTGGGTCTTGTGCCCCTCTGGCCTCTAGGTACTCAACAATTATTTCCTTTAGAAGTGATTCCATCATTTTCCCTATCACTGAGGTTAAACTAACAGGTCTGTAGTTTCCTGCTTCTGCCCTGCTCCCACTTTTGTGAAGGGGAATCACATCTGCCCTCCTCCAGTCCTCAGGTACCACCCCATCCTCCCATGATTTGTTAAAGAGGGTAGTCAGTAGTGTCACTAGTTCTACCCTAAGTTCTTTTAGAATTCTGGGATGAATCCCATCAGGCCCCATTGCTTTGTCCACCTTCAGTTTTAAGAGTTCTTTCAGAACCCTTTCTTCTGTAAATGGGCTGGTATCAACTTCTGTATCCAGAGTGTTTCTGTTGTTTGTTTTAGGTACCTCCCTCTTCATTTGTAAATACTGAGCAAAAATATTTGTTTAGTATCTCTGCCTTTTCACCGTCACCCTCTGCCCACCCCTCCCTTTATTAAGCCTCACTATCCCTCCCTTAGTCTTCCTTCGCTCCCTGATGTACCTAAAAAAGGTGTTATCCCCGTTCTTAACTGAGTTGGCTATCTTTTCCTCGGTTCGGGCCTTTGCTCTTCTGACTGCCTTCCCAGCTTCCTTTTGCTTTAACTGATACAATTCTCTGTCCTGCTCCTTCTGTGATTCCCTGTACTTTCTGAATGCTTTCTTTTTCTCTTGAACCTTCACTGCCACCTCCTTTGAGAACCATAGTGGTTTCTTACATCATTTTATTTTCTTTATTTGCTTCACACAAAGGCTTGTTACCTCTGTGATGGCAGTTTTTATTATTCCCCATTGTTCTTCCACCCCTCCTTCCTGCCCATTTGCTAGTGCATTCCTTAGGCACTCACCCATTTTGGCAAGTCAGCCCTCCTGAAGTCTAATACTTTTGCCTTTGTAGTGGCTTGACTCTATTGCTGTGTTTATTGTGAACCATACTGTTCTATGGTCGCTAGTTCCCAGATGGCTACCCATTTCTACATCTGTGATCCTCTTTTCATCTCCATTTGAGAGAACCAGATCTAAGATTGCTCCCTCTCGAGTGGGTTCCAGTACTAGTTGTCTAAGACATGCCTCCTGTAGTGCATCTAGAATAACCCCACTCTTAGAAGTGGCTGCTGCAACTGCACTCCAGTTAACATCTGGCATATTCAGATCACCCATCAGCAATATCTCCCCTTTATCTGCCATTCTAAGAATATTTTCTATCATTTCCTTGTCCATTTCCTCCCCCTGAGAGGGGGGTCTGTATACAACCCCTGTGCCGATTGTGGTGCCATTGCCTGTCTCCAAATTGACCCACAGTGCTTCTTCTCCTCCCTGTTTACCCTTTTGTTCTGTTGCTTTGATTCCTTCCCTTATGTAGAGAGCTCCTACTCCTCCTCCTCCTCTTTTACCCTCCCTGTCCCTCCTGTAGATAGTGTATCCTGGTATGTTTACCTCCCAGTCATGGTTCAGTGTGTACCATGTTTCTGTGACTGCCATGATATCCAGATGTTCCTTCTCCATCAAGGCCACTAATTCAGGAAGCTTGTTACCCAGACTACAGGAATTGGTACTCATTGCTCTCCATTTTTTGATGGCTTTACCTTCTGTAGCAGCATCCCCCACTGACCTTTCTACCTTGGTCTTTTTCCCATTTAGTACCCTGTTTTGTACGGGGAGGCTGGGATTTTCCTGCTGCTTATCAGTGCCTCCCCCCTTGACTAGTTTAAAAGCTTGCCAATGAAGCATTTAAACAGATTGCCCAAAAGATTTGTTCCCTTCCTGGACAGATGCAGACCATCCTGCCAGTACAGGCTGGTGTCCCTCCAGGTGGAACCCCAGTCCCCAGTGAAGCCAAACCCCTGTGCTCCACACCATTTTTTCAACCATTTGTTAAACTGCATGGTGCAAAGTACCCTCGCCTCACCCATGCCACTGACAGGCAGCACCTCTGAGAAGGATACTGTCTGTGCTACTTGTCTTAGGCCCCTCCCCAACTCTACAAAGTCCTTCCGCACTGCTCTAATCTCATGATGAGCCAAATCATTTGTCCCTAGGTAGACAATGACATCCAGCTCAGACTCCTGTGCAACTGTTCTCGTGATCCTAAGGATCCTTCCTTTCCTCTAAGCCATGGCACCAGGCAGGCAGGCACCTTACTTCAGTTTTCCCTGCTCCTCCCAGTTCTATCCCCCTAATAACTGAGTCCCCCACCAGGAGCTGCTTCCTTTCCCTGTGGTGCTCTCTGCCTCCTTCCTGAGGGCCTCCATTGTGACAGTTGTCTGCAACCTCCTTAGTCTCCTCTGCAGGTGCATCCATAGGGAAACTATGCTCCCCCAGAATGGTGTATGGATTGTGGAGTGGAACAACTGACTGGGTGTGCCTCTGTTCCACCACCATTACCCTACCTGAGCCCACTGTGGTCCAACTGCTGTGCTTTCTTCGCAACCTCTGAGGTAGAGGTGGTGGCTCTGGTGCTCCCTGGATGGGGGAGGTTCCCTTACTACTGTCCAGTGCGGCCTGAAGATGCGCAACTTCCTCCCTCAGTGCAGATAGTTGTCTGCAAACAGGGCAGCATCTCAGCCTCCAGAAAGACTCCCGGAAGACTGCTGCCCCACAGCCATTACGTTGCACTGCTCCCCACATGTCTGTCTACCTTGTTTAGTTGTTTTTTTTTTTGTGTGTGTGTGTGTGTGATTGGTTTGTTATATAGAAATATATGTATTATATAATGTGTATGCTTATATTGTCAGTGCAGTGTGCTAGAGAGGATATGACAGTGATATGCACCTTGCCCTCTTGAGGAAATGATGTCAAAACCACAGGTATAAAGGAACTATTAGCCCAGTGCAGACTGGTTAGCCCAGGGCAAACGGGAGCTATATTCAAAGCTCCCATGCAAATGAGTCTACTTCGGTAATCTGTGGGCAAACAGGCACATTTGCATCTCATTATATGCTGCTTAGCATACATTACCATGCAGTTAGCCCAGTGCTACTGCATGGAGCACACAGGACCACCTATTGGTCGGAATGGAAGTACAGGCAGGATGCTGCAGGCAAAGGCATGCCCACAGCTCCCCATGTTGGTAGGAATAGAAGTACAGACTGGAAGCAGCAGGAACTGTGTGGTGGCAGGCACAGTCGGAGCATACATACCTCACAACCCTTTGCCTCCTGAGAAGGGACAAGGCTTCAAAGGATCAGGGACAAAAAAATATAATCAGGGACACAGTTTAAGAGCTATGCACTCAGAATGTTGATAGAATAAGAGGATTTGTGTTAAGAAGCAGTTTCAGAAGCAGACCCAGTCTGTAACAGTCATGTATGACATGAATGTGTGAGGTTAATCCACACTGTTCTGTCACAGTAACACATATTCTGTGAGGGACAGAGGAACATTTGGAGGCTAAATCAGGGACCTCCCAGAATAGTAGGGACAGTTAGGAGGTATGAGTGCATACAACACACCCATGCATATGTGTGCCTGATACACACAAGTGACCCTGGAAGTCTAGTGGACCCCTCACCCCCAAGCATGACTCCCAACCCCCGTTCCACCATATAACATTATTTTCCCCATGTAGTCTAGTGCATACCTCTCAACTGTCCCTGATTTTCAGGGAGGTCCCTGATTTTGCCTCAAAATTATACTCTGTCCCTCCTAAAAATTGTGTCTCCATGACCAATCAGTGGGAGTTGGAAGCACAAATAATGTCAAACATTAAACTTGAAGAGGTGTTCTTCCTTAGAAAATGCATCTTGCACTGAGCCCTGTATTCTACCAGCTTCCTGAGTGGATATCATCAAGTTTGAAGATGTGTCCCTGAGTTTGGTCCTTAGTCCCTGATTATTTTAAGCTTTGTCCCTGATTTATGAGGCAGGAGGTTAAGAGGTATGGTCTAGTGCCCCCAACCCCAAGCACGATCCCTGACCCCTGTAGCCACTGTAATTACAGAATTTCCTTGGCGTTCTAGTGGTCCCGCCACCCCCCAAGCATGATCCCGACCCCCATAGCCACTGTAATTACAGACTTTCCCTGGTGTTCTAGTGGCCTCCCACCCTCCAAGCATGATCCCCAACCCCCGTAGCCATGGTAATTCAAGAATTTCTCTGGTGTTCTAGTGGTCCCCCCCCACCCCCCAGCATGACAACCAACACCGGAGCCACGGTGACTTTAATAATTTTCCCTGGTAGTCCAGTGGTCCTCCTACCCCCCAGCATGACTCCCGACACCCAGAGCCATGGTGAATCTATTACTTTTCCCTGTTAGTCCAGTGGTCCCCCCACCTCTCAGCATGACTCCCGATGCCCAGAGCCATGGTGAAATACTTATTTTCCATGGTAGTCCAGTGGTCCCCCCACCCCCAGCATGACTCCCGACCCCCGTTCTACAATACAAATGTATTTCCCTGGTAGTCTAGTGGTCCCGCCACCCAGCATTGATGCCTCCGCTCATCTGAAGAAAACTCCACAAACAGAGCCAGCGACTGGCTCAGCCCTCATCTCACCACCACGGCTGGCCACTGACTGAGGTAAGAATAAGCTCATTCGTACATCAGTCGGTGGCCGGCCATGGTGGTGAGAGGAGGGCTGAGCTGATCGCTGGCTCTGTTTGTGGATTTTTCTTCGGATGAGCAGAGGTGTCACTGCTGGGTGGGGGGATCTCTAGACTACCAGGGAAATACATTTGCATTGTAGAATGGGTGTCAGGAATCATGCTGGGGAGTGGGGGGACCACTGGACTACCAGGGAAAATATGTATTTCACCATGGCTCTGGGTGTTGAGAGTCTTGCTGGGGGTGGGGACCACTGGGCTACCAGGAAAATATGTATTTCACCGCAGCTCCGGATGTCGGGAGTCATGCTGGGGGGGGGGACCACTGGACTACCAGGGACAATTAATTATTATATCGTAGGATGGAGATCGGGAGTTGTGCTGGGGGCAGGGGAACCACTGGACTACCAGGGAACATTAGGTATTTCACCGCGGCTCTGGGGCTCCACAATGTGTGTGTGTAGGGGGCACTGCTGCATTACCGCTGGCTTTTTGTCAGCAGAAATTAGCGCTGCGCTACAGGCCGCACTAATGCCTGTAGTGCAGCGCTATACCTTTGAATATGCCGCGCTGCTGACATTCATGGGTGGTCCCCTAACCCCGCCCCTTCATACTATTTTTTTTTAGCCTCGGCACTACCACACAATGCCTGCGCTAATGGGGTGTTTCAATATCGCAGCCTGGTGCAAATCCATCGCTATTCCAGCACTATGGATTTGTGCTAGGTGCAAAGCTTTAAATATCTGGCCCAAAGTATCTCGCAGGGTTCAAAAACACTTTTGTTAAAACATTTTAAGGGGCTTGTAGTCTGTCTGTCTGTCTGCAAACAGTGCTAGGGGGATTTACACTGTTTGAAGGCACTTAAATCATTTTAAGTTCCCCAGTGTGTCCAGGGCCTTAGTAGTTGAACTGTGCTCTTAACATGCTGTATGAGAATAAGCAATGCTAAAAGTCAAACACAAACTTTGAGACTGGAGTAATAATTTTGTGGCAAATCCTGCTAATAAGTATGTGGTGGGATGTTCATTAAAATTAGAACACCATGGCACCTATATCAATGACTGCCATCTTCTTTTCCAGTACAAAAACCATAATGTGCTATGACTGTAACTTGGACTACAAGACATGATGCCTCTAATTAAATTGTGACAACAGTAATTGTATTTGCATCAGATATGAAACAGACTGCATCTGATGCATATTTCACCATGTTATTGTTATTTAATCACAGTCACTTTACCTTGCAGAATGATTAAAACATGTCATTAAAATTACTGTAATGACTGTGACCCAGATCCGCAGTCAGAATTTAGTTTTTAAAGGTCACTAGAAGTCCCACACGCATTGACTGGGTGGCAGCAGTTTTCAGGAACTTTATTTTTCTGTCCCATGCTGCAGTTTATCATTCACATTTGAGAGGAATACAGCAAATTTATAGTCAATGGTTGAAACTGCTTTTACCAAACATAAGTTCACATCAGAATACCAGGTTACATAATTGCACATATCCCAATAATGCAACGCATCATGGGAAACAAATGCAAATCCCCATGAGAGAATTTGGACTGGCTCTATTTTAAGTAGAATTGCATGGTGCCAGAAGGCCTTACGGTGCAATCAGCAAAGGCTAAGAACAGGGGACACACCAGGTTAAGTTACTTAATATTTCCTATGTCTGCTGACCCACCTAATTACATAACAATCTTAAGCACCCTGGTACTGTAGTGTAACTGCTGATCAACATGTCTGCAAGTCAAAATTATAGATTGGGAGAGCATCCCTGACCGAGTACAGTACTCCCTTCAGTTGTGTGTGAGGTAGTCTTTACTGTAAGAGTATCTCACATGCTGAGCCACTGTAATGGGCTTCTTGCAGACCATTCATACCATCAGCATGGAACCATAGAAACACTAAATTTGACTGCAGATAAGGACCACGTGACCCATCCAGTCTGCCTATTTCTCCCTACCTACACTATTACATCAGACCATGACCAGTCTAGAGCTTTTTCTCCCTCACCCTTTCCATTCCACTATGATTCCTTTGTGCTTATCCCATGCATTCTTGAACCCCACAGTTGTTCCACTGGCTGTGAGGGTTGAGGTTGGGTGGCCTGCGAAAGGCTGAAAGTGTTGGCAATGTTCTATTTGTTTGATTTTGAACTGTAACATCCCATTTTTAGTGGAGTCCTGATTTTGCCCCTTCCAAGCTGGGTAGCATGTAATAATGGCTACTCAATAACAGCGACACAATAATGGCAAAGTCAGAATGGTGATGACAGTTACAGTGACCATGAAATAAAGATGACCATGTGATTACGTCGACCTCCACTGAAAGGTAATAGTACAGTACTTGGCAATGTGCACCTCAAAGAGTTGGTTATAAATAAGTAAGGGAGGTTCAGGGGGCACAGCCCCCCAGGGGTGTGTGGGGGGGCAGAGACCCCCACATTAAAGGTGTATTATGAAATCACAGTTTCTGTATTATAGCTGTAATGTAGTATCGCTGTTTGTCTGTGACATTCTGGAATCACCGTTTTGAAATTCACCGTAGTGTAGTAGCTGTTACCACATGGAGCCCTGCAGTTGCATGTACTGGAGAACAATAAAGCCCTGTACACATTAGGCAAGATAAATGCAGTGGAATCCATTTAAATGCAGAGCCATTTTGCTTGGAGAATGTGTGCATTAAAGCAGAATGTGCATTTACCCGAAACTGTCATTTGGCTGCTGGATTAAAGAGTTTGTTATAAAACAATCTGCTTATTATACAAAGGGGAAAGAAAAGTTACCTCAAATATAAAAGAAAATGAATGGCTGCTTTCAAAATCTAATATTAGTTTTAGGCAGTGCACTAGCTCTTTAAGCAATAATGTACCTTCAGGTGTTGCTCTGAAGTAAAGTCCTGTTTCATGACATTAAATATACAGTCAGGCGTATAATCCTTAAGGATTTGGTGGAGCTCAGTAGTCAGCCAGTTTTCCACTGATTCCCCACCGGCTTTTTTTTTTGCTGTGACAGCGCTTGAAAATTATACCATTTCACTCCTTCCAGTGACTCAGCCAGCCGCTGGTTGCTGTGAAATTAATCCCTATTGTTGCAGCTAAGTCTTGTGCCTTTTCAACTAAAATTGGGCCACTGACAGGTGTGGCCATGCTCCGTGCAGCAGGAAACCAGAGTAGGAGTGCTGCTTCTACATCCTTGCTCTTTCCGCCATGTCTGCATTTCCAATGCTGGTTGTCTAACTGCTCCCACTCAGCAAACAACCTTTCTTTGCGTTGCACTATTCTTTCCACCGTGGACACATCTACACCGAACTCTGCAGCCACATCTATGCATTTTACATTCAGGAGCTCTAAGCACTGGTGCAGAGATACTTTCTGACCGAGTGGAAGCATTATTTTCTTTTTTGTTCACGCTGATGACAATGATGAATGGAGGTAGGAATGGTGTTCAATACAGCTGTAACACCTCATTAAAAGCCACTAAAAAACCTGTGCACTTAACAGGTGTTAATTGCATTAACAAAAATGTGTTAATGAATTGAGATGTTGTTTATTTAGCTGAAATGTGCTCTTATCAGACATGCATTTAAATGGCTCCTTTAACTTTAAGTATATTGGGAAAAAATGGGAAACAAGAAAATGGTGCATTTAACCAGAATGTGCATTAATCCGAAGTGCACTTAAGTGGAATCCACTGTAAATCAATAAATCAATAGGTGAGGCCACACCTAGAGTACTGTGCCCAGTTCTGGAGCCCTCTCCTCAGGAAGGATAGGGACAGGCTGGAGACAGTGCAGAGCAGGGCAACAAAAATGATTCAGCACCAACAGGGCAGATCCTATGAGGAGCGTCTCAAGACAGTGAACATGTACTCACTGGAGACCAGAAGGGAGAGGGGAAATATGATAGACTTTTAGGTTCCTAAAAGGAATTAATAAGGTGATCTGTGGGGAAATATTTAGCTTGAATATTAGTTCATGATCATGTGGACATGCGTGAAGACTGATAGGAGGGAGGGAGGCTTAGAAGGGACATGAGTAAGTGTTATTTTACAGAAAAGGTGGTGAAGCCATGGAACGTCTGCCTACTGACATGGTGGGTGCTAAAACTGTTGGAGGTTTGAGCACAGCTGGGATACAATGAAGGGTATAGTGTTTGCTTGGGGAAGCAGAAGCTGTGAGGGGAATGGGGGTAAGGGTGGGCAGGGTTAAGACCCAGAGAGACAGTAGGTCGCAGGGCTAAAAAGGGAAGCCGGGCAGACTGGATGGACTGTTGGTCTTTTTATGCCGTCACTGTCTATGTTTCTAATAAACAGCCTGTATAGTCTGTGGATGCACCTTTTTAGGGCTGCACTGGGTGGAGCCCTGCAGTCCTTTTATGATTACTGATCCTTCTGATCAAACAACATGATGGATTGCATCACAGTTGCCTCCACATCTGTGAAGCAGTCTTTCCAATTTGTCCCTACCGACAGCAGCACTACACTATTTCACAGTGCTGGCGGTCAAACTGGAACACGGCACACTCTGTTGTGTCCAAGATGGCCACCACACTCTACTGCACATGTGCTAACAGTAGCACATGCGCAGTGGCATTTGGTGGCTATCTTGGCTATGTAGTGTGCTGTGTTCCGCAGTGACTGCCTATTGTATTATTATTTTTTTAATATTATAACAATTCCCCCCACCTGACCTTCCCTCTCAGCACCCACTACACCACACAACACCCCTCCCCACAACATAACTGTGACACTGTGGGTGCCCAATCCCCCAGTGTTGCGAGTGGGGATTGTTGGTCTTGTTTCTGATACTGGGGATGCCCAATCTCCTTGTGCCATGATTGGGGGTGGTCAGTCTTTTTTAAAGAAAAAAAAGGTCCATCAATGTTTGTCCCCCGTGCAACTGTGACACTGGGGTGCATAACTCCCCAGTGTTGTGACTGGGGATCGTCTGTCTCTTTCTTGTTTATTTTCACCTGTAAAAAAAATGATCCATCAATGTCTTTTTTGTGGCTATTCCTTACCACTCAACAGATCCCACCCCCACTGAGCATCCACCACCTCACACTCCCCTAAGTCCTTACTTACCCATTGAGGGTCCAATGCCGTAATCCTTTCTGGACTGTAGACATGCCTTCACTCTTCAAAGCTGGACTGAGAACTGAAGGCACAGGTATGTTATTCATTGTATTTCAATGGGATTTTGAACTTAGTGCCATAACTTGGGCATTTTTACATACATGTATTTTGGCCCAGACTTTTAACATGCCTTCTTTGGGACACCACCTCATGAACAATGTCACTGTTGTTAGGCAGATCTGCCCTGAAAGGTGATTTTTCATTCCCTGTAGAAAATCACCTTTCAGGTGGGAGTTGAAAATTTTCTCTGTCCTTTTTCATTTGATGGGGTCATAAGAAGGCTATTTTTAAAATGTGGTGCAAAAATATTAAAAAACAAACAAGTAATGAGCCCACATAAAATTTTGCGAAAACAGGCTTGTAACTTTGGTAATTTTCAATATTTTTACTCCAAATTTACAACATAACCATATATTTACAGCACCTCATGAATGTGACAGCTGTCATTTTTAAAATTCTGGTTGGATCATAAGAAGGCTATGTTGAAAAGTTGGTGTACAAATATTGAAAAACAACAAAGTTATGAGCCAACATTGAATTTTGCAAATGTAGGCTCATATCTTTGGTACTTTTCAATATTTTTACCCCCAATTTGCAACTTAGCCATATATTTTACCTAACTCAGTGAACTGGTTCAAACTCGGTGAATTGGTTCAAAAGCTACTTAGACAACCGCAACCAAAGAGTGAGAATTGCTGGCACACTTTCAGACCAAAGCCCAGTCTGGTCCAGTGTCCCATAGGGCTCAATTTTGGGCCCCCTCCTTGTCAACCTTTTTCTGAACTCACTGCCAGAATCCTGCCTTGAACAGATCCTACTCTACATGGATGATGCTGTCACCCTGGCATCCCACCATGATCCAGTCCATCTATAAGGTAACTTCCAACAGGCCTTCTCTGCAGCAGAAAACTGGTTCACAAAACACAGACTTATACTTAACCAGAAAAAAACAAAGACCATGATCTTCTGCAGCTCCCAAAACAAACAAAAACTATATCAGCTCTCCATTAAAACCAAGCAAGAAATCACCCTCAAACAAGTTCATACCTTCAAATACCTAAGCCTCACCCTCGACTGCAATCTCTCCTATGTCCCATACATCAATAATGTGGCAAAAGTAGCCAACACCAGGATGGGCCTACTATTCCGACATAGGCAACATCTAACCCCAGAAGCTCTGTCCATAGCTGTCCAGAGCTCCATCATCAGCATCATTGACTACGGGCTCATTATCTATGGATCTGCCACAACCTCATCTCTCAGGCATGTTTTAACTTCCCTCAATAAAGCCTGCCAACTCGTTACTGGTTCCCACTATCTCACCCACACCTGCGACCTCTACTCCAAAACAGGCTGGCTGCAACTGAACAACTGAAACAAATACCAAACCTGCATCACTGCTAAGAAAATCATGATGTGAAAGGCACCACCAGGAGTCAGCACCCTCCTCAAACCCAAAATCACCAACCGCAACACCAGGAGCTCTAAGCCTCAAATCCTTCAAATCCCCCACTGCCGCACATCCCAAGGCCAAAGATCACTTGCATATAGGGCTTCGAGTTGGCTAAATGAGCTCTCTAGTGACATCTCATCCACAGCAACACTTGGAGCGCTCAAAAAAAAAGCTCCGCCACTCCTTAACTGGCACCTCCACCAGTGCTTCCACCCCATAACATCTTCATTCCCTATGCTACTTCTGACCTTATAGGTGTCAGTTTCTGCCCTCTCTTCTTGCACTTACCTGTCCAATGCAACTTCTAAAGCACTTGCCCTGTGTCTGTCCTGACAAGGCCCCTCAGCTGCCTCACCCTGACCCTCTATACCGATGCCTTCCCCTACCCTCAGCCCTCTCCCCTTCTCGCCCTCTTCCTCCTATTATTTCTTGAGTTACTCATTGCTTAGTCTGATTTTGTCAAGCAAAGTTACTGTTTAAAACCATGTACCTGTACCTGTAACTGTTTTATGTTTTAGTGTCTGTTACCCTGTAGCCAGCATGACGTGGAACCTTTGTAAAAGAGCCTTGGCTCAAAGGTACTTTGTAATCCTAGATTCAAATAAATAAAAATAAAATTTACAGCACCAAATGATTGTGATAGCTGCAATTTTTCATCTCATGCCCAAAATGTGTTTTTTAAAATCCGGAAAGGTAATTTTGTGGTCCCTGCACAAAGTTATCTTTTGGGCAGGAGTTGAACATTTTCTCTGCCCTTGTTCTTGAGGTTGGGTCATAAGAAGGATATGCTAGAAATTTGGTGTAAAACATTAATAAACAAAAAAGTTATAAGCTTACATTGATTTTTGTGAATGCAAGCTCTTGAGTTAGCTAATATTCAAGAAGAAGGCTATGTTGAACATTTGGTACAAAAATATTAAAAAATAACCAAATTATGAGCCCACATAGAATTTTGTGAATGCAGGCTCATAACGTTGGTAGTTTTCAATATTTTTACCCCAAACTTACAACATAACCATATCTTTACAGCACCTCATGAATGTGGCAGCTGTCATTCTTCAAATCCTGGCCAATATGTTTTTTCACATCCTGAAGTGTGATTTTGTGGTCCCTGCATGAAATCACCTTTTGGCCAGGAGTTGAAAAATTTCTCTGCCCTTGTTAATGAGGTGGAGTCATAGGAAGGCTATGTTTAAAATTTGGTGTGAAAACATTACAAAATAAAAATGTTTTGAGCCTATGTTGATTTTTGTGATTGCAGACTTGTAAGTATATAATATTCATTCAATGTCCTGCGCAGCCAGTATAGTGTTATGCTTGTGCAACTTTGTTAGTTTGGTTTTGGCCATTCACACTCTCTATTCCATAGGAATTACCACCCTGTAGAGGTACAAAAGGCAAGGAACCCATGGAGAGGGTTCCACCCCTAGAGGTGCCATGGGATGATTGCTGTGGCTAAAGGTACCTTATGAATCCCCCTAAGGTGACAGTGCTGCTGCTGGAGGAGGAGGGGAGGATGGTGGGGCAAAGAAAAAGTCCTTCACAATGAAGCTGAGAGGAACTGCTTATATAGCTCAGGAAGTGGGAGTGGCTTGCTGCTTGGCCATCAAACTCCAGGCATAGCCTTTCCAATTCAATGTCCTGTGCAGAGAGTATAGTGTTATGCTTGTACAACTGTGTTAGTTTGGTTTTGGCTGTTCACACTCTCTATTCCAGAGGAATTACCACTCTGTAGAGGTATGAAAGGCAAGGAACCCTCGGAGAGGGTTCCACCCCTAGAGGTGCCAAGTGGCTAAAGGTACCTTAGGAATCCCCAAAAGAAATGTAGTACAATCATATCCCAAAGAAGGAAGTGACACAAAGCATATGAGCAAACAGTAACTGTGACATAGGAGCAGCAACTGCAGTGTAGTAGTAGAGAAGCATAGGCAGTTTGATAATGTAATGAGATGCTCAGTTTAATAACGTAATGAAATGCCCAGGCTTGCGTAGCATGATACAGATGGTTTGCATTGAGAATGAGGGGATCCTTTAAGGAGAAAGGGAATGGCAGGACATCCTCTGCCTCCAACAAACAGCAGAACCTACCTAAAGAAACTAGGGGACACTACTATGCTAACTAACAGTTATGACCTGAGGCAATGGAGGAGAGAAAAAAAACCCTATGAGGAGGAAATCTCTGGGGATCCAAGGCCTAGGTCGCCTTCCCTCCAGGCTTGGGATAGTTTATTTAGTGACGGCTCAGCAGCTGCAATTTGGAAAACCAAATTAAAGGGAGGTGGAAAATATTCCAATTTGGAAGAAGGCTCTCACTCAAACCTTGTAGTGGGAATGCCGTGGAAGGTTGCGATAAAACTTTGCAACAATACATGCAACCAAGGTGGAGGAGGAGAGCAACGACTGCTGAGGCACTCACCTGGCCTCCCCACCCTAAACTCAAACCAGGTGAACCAGAGGCAGTCGTAGGGAGAATGTGGTGAAGGTGCCTTGCTAGGGAAACCACTAACGTCAATGGCTAACTGTTATAGTGGAACACTAGAGCCAAAGGAGATCATCGCAACTACCCTTCACCACTAGTCTTAAATTCGACACCAGGAGCTGCTGTCATGTAGCAGGCAGCTAAAGCCAAGCCCGGGGTGAGGACATTCCCAGCTATGGGCCAGGTGAGAAGCATGCTGCCCCAAGTTGGACACGCTCAAGATGCGGACTAAATGCAGAGCGAGACTGTCGGCTGCTGGAACCCTGCACCAGAATAGAATGGCTGGCATGCCCCAGAAATTGATTGAGAACTGAAAAGCTGGCAACCTGAATGAGCACGGTGTGCAGAGATCGTAATGAGCATTGAGTCCTGAGACCTTGCAAGGTTGAATGCAGAATTGAATGCAGCAGAGTTCCAGAGGCTGAAGCTGAGGGGGTGGCAATAGGCATGAAGCAATGGTTTGTGTAAGCAATGAGCAATGATTGCATAAGCAAGCGGGACCTGCACGTAGGTCAGTAACAGAGTAGTAATAAGTGGACCTGCATGTAGGTCTGCATAACATAGTAGCAATGAAACAGCACTGAATACTGGGGCAAGCCAGCCAGGCATTGCAAAGCCAAATCAAGGTGACAAACTCTGAGGATTTTTGATGGAGAAGACAAGATTTAAAACAGAAATAATTAGCCACATGGGCCATGACCCCCCAAACACCTCCCAGTCCCCGCCATAGGACAAACAAAGAAGCGATGGAAGGGCTGAGAACTACATGCAGATATTAAAGCTAGTTAATAGCCTCATCAGGAGCTTTAGCTAACCTCAGAGGAGAACAGCAGTGTATAAAGGGAATAACAGGATTGAACTGCACAGCAAGGTTCAGAGCTTGAAGCAGGTGTACAAACACAGAAGCAGCATCTCTACTGAGTACACCGAGTTACAAACTGCAATAAGCATAAAATAAAGGAGGCACAATACTCTGAAAGCAGCTGTCACAGGTAGTGAAATGAACTGCAGCAATGAGGCAAGTAGAATGAGTTGAGCATGATTAAGCTGTATAGCCAGGGTTCAGTGTGAGCCAGAATCAGGTGAAAGCAATTAAGTATGCAACATGGAAAGCAGCTATGGCTGAGCTGAACACACAGATAATGTTTGTAGTTACACTGCAAGGAATTTGAGTGTTGTAAATGAAAGCAATTTGAGTTATGAGTAACTGAAAGCAAGTAGTACGAGCCCAGGAGTAGCAGTATGCCAGGAGCTTAGAAACAAAGCCCCTGAAAAACAAAATCAAAGACACACAAACACAGAGAACAGGGAACAAAGACAGAAGAAGCACATACAGCTGAAGGTAAAATACAAACCAGAAGCAGGAAAATACAGAAATCAGCAGATAAGCAGGAGCAGCGGGGGAACCAACCCAGCTCAGAAGACAAAATGACAGCGCCTTCGGCTCCAAAAAAAAAAAAAAAGTGCTACACAATGAGGCTGAGAGGAACTGCTTATATAGCTCAGGAAGTGGGAGTGGCTGGCTGCTTGGCCATCGAACTCTAGGCATAGCCTTTCCCAATATTTTTGCCCCAAATTTTCAACATAGCCATTTCTTTACAACACCTCATGAATGTGACAGCTGTCATTTTTCGGCTCCTGCCCAAAATGTGTTTTTGCATCCCAAAAGTTGATTTTGCAGTCCCTGCATAAAAACACCTTTAAGCCAGGAGCTGAACATTTTGTCTGCCCATCTTCAAATTGTATTCTTTGCCTCATTATACTGTTTCATATTTCTCTGTATTGTATTTTCACTACTTTGTAAACTCCCAGGTCAAGCCTGAAAATAGTCCTTTCTATGGCTAGTGCACCTCAACCGGTCAACAAAAACTAAATAAAATAAATAAATAAATGAGGCAGATCATAACAAGGCTATGTTGGAATTTGCTGTAAAAATATTACAAACCAACACATTTATCAGCCTGTATTACATTTTGCAAATGCACGAATGTAACTTTGGTAATTCAAAATATGTTTACCCCAAATTCCTCAGCTGCAGCCCCATTGGCTCTAGCCATAGAAATATAGAAACATAGACTTTGACAGCAGATAAGAACCACTTGGCCCACCCAGTCTGCCCATTTCCCTGCCTACTGGATAAGCTGCAGATTCTAGTTAACCAACAGCCTACTTCCTGCCACCCCCCACTACAATTGCCTTGAGTCTGTCCCATGCATGTTTGAATTCCCTCACTGTTTTAGCCCCAACAACCTCCCCAGGAAGACAGTTCCACGCATCCACCACTCTCTCCGTGAAAAAAGATTTCCTCACATTACCCCTGAGCCATCCCCCCTCTATCTTTAAATTGTGTCCCCTTGTTCTTACACATCTCTTTTTCTGAAAGATGCTACCCTCCTGGACTTTGTTGATTCCCTTGAGGTACCTGAACATTTCTATCATGTCCCCCCTGTCCCTCTTCATATGATTTCTGATGCAGACCCTGTACCATTTTAGTTGCCCTCTTCTGGACTGCTTCCATCCTGTCTATGTCCTTGCGTAGATGAGGTCTCCAAAACTGCACAGTACTCCAGATGGGGTCTCACCAACTGTCTGTATAGAGGGATAACCACTTCCCTTTTTCTACTTGTGATGCCCCTTCCTATGCATCCCAATATCCCCCTGGCTCTCCTCACTGACTTCTCACATTGCTTACCCACCTTTAGATCATCCGATATGACTACCCCCAAGTCCCGTTCCATTTTTGTTGTTGTTAGTACCTCCCCTGCTATTGTGTACTCTTCTCCTGGGTTTTTGTTTCCCAGGTGCATTACTTTGCACTTCTTTGCATTGAATCTAAGTTGCCATATGTCTGACCATTCCTCCAACCTTGCCAAGTCCCTTCTCATCCTTTCTACCCCACCTTGTGTATCAACTCTGTTACAGATCTTTGTATCATCTGCAAAGAGGCATACCTTTCCCTCCAGACCCTCTGCAATGTCACCTATAAAGATGTTAAAGAGGACTGGACCCAGTACTGAGCCCTGAGATACTCCACTAGTAACCTCCCTTTCTTCGGAATGTGTGCCACTCACTACTACCTTCTGTGTCCTGTTGTTCAGCCAGTTTGCAACCCAGGCTACCACCCTGGGACCCACTCCCTAGCTGGCTAACTTGATTATTAATCTTTTGTGCGGGACAGTGTCAAATGCCTTGCTAAAGTCTAGGTAGGCCATATTCACAGCCCCTCCCTTGTCTATTACTTTGGTCACCGAGTCAAAGAAATCTATTAGATTCGTCTGACATGACCTTCCTGCTGTAAATCCACGCAGCTTTGGGTTCTGTGCCCCACTGGCCTCTAGGTACTCAATAATTCTTTCTTTCAGAAGTGATTCCATCATTTTCCCTATCACTGAGGTCAAACTTACAGGTCTGTAGTTTTCTGCTTCTGCCTTGCTCCCACTTTTGTGAAGGGGAATCACATCTGCCCTCCTCCAGTCCTCAGGTACCACCCCATCCTCCCATGATTTGTTAAAAAGTGTGGTCAGTGGTGTCACTAGGTCCTTCCTTAGTTCTTTTAGGATTCTGTGGTGAATTCCATCAGGCCCCATTGCTTTGTCCACCTTGAGTTTTAGGAGTTCTTTCAGGACTCTTTCTTCTGTAAATGGACTGGTGTCAACCCCCTACCCAGAGTGCTTCTATTGTCTGGTTTAGGTAACTCCTCCTCATCCTCATTTGTGAATACTGAGCAAAAGTATTCATTCATTATCTCTGCCTTTTCACTGTCTCCCTCTGCCCACCTCCCCTCTCCCTTATTAATCTTCACTATTCCTCCCTTAACCTTTCTATGCTCCCTAATGTACCTATAAAAGGTTTTATCCCCCTTCTTAACTGACTTGGCTATGTTTTCCTCAGTTTGGGCTTTTGCTATTCTGACTGCCTTCCCCTTCTTTCTGCTTAACTGATACAGTTCCTAAATTACTCTTTCTGTGATGCCTTATACTTTTTGAATGCAGCCTTTTTCTCCTTAACCTTCCCTGCCACCTCTTTTGAGAACCATAGTGTGTTTTTACTCCGCTTTGTTTTCTTTATCTGTTTCACACAAAGGCTTGTTGCCTCTATGATGGCAGTTTTGATTTTTCTCCATTGTTCTTCCACCCCTCCTTTTTGTCCATTTGCCAGTGTATTCCTCAGGTATTCACCCATTTTGCCAAAGTCAGCCCTTCTAAAGTCCAATATGCTTGTTTTTGTATGGCTTGTCTCCATGGTTGTGCTTATTGTGAAGCACACTGTGCAGTGGTCGCTTGTTCCCAGATGTCTACTGACTTCTAAATTTGTGATCCTCTCTCTATGTGAGAGTACCAGGTCTAGTATTGCTTCCTTCCGAGTGGGTTCCAACACTAGCTGTCTAAGGCCTGCCCCCTGCAGGGCATCAAGAATGACTCTGCTCTTGGCTGTGGCTGCAGTACATGTCATCCAGTTAACATCTGGCATATTCAGCTCCCCCATTAACAGTATCTCCCCTTTTTCTGCCATTTTGAGAATGTCCTCTATCATTATCTTGTCCATTTCCTCCCCTTGAGATGGGGGTCTGTATACAACCCCTGTGCGGATTGTGATGCCATTCCCTGTCTCCAAAGTGACCCAGAGTGCCTCTTGTCCTCCCCCTTTACTTTTTAGTTCTGTAGCTTTGATCCCTTCCCTTATGTATAGAGCTACTCCACCTCCTCTTTTCCCCTCCCTGTCCCTTCTGTATACTGTGTACCCTGGTATGTTGACATCCCAGTCATGGTTCCCTGTGTACCATGTTTCTGTGACTGCTACAATATCCAAGTGTTCATCTTCCATCAAGGCTACTAGCTCAGGAAGCTTGTTTCCCAGACTACGGGCATTGGTACTCATTTCCCTCCATTTAATGTTGGCTTTATCCTTTTTTCCACCATGCCTGCTCTTTTTGCCCTTGTCTGTTTTTCCATTTACCCCTGTCCTGCTCTCTGTTGAGCACTGTACCTCAGTGTTTACCTTACTACCCGTCATGTTTTGTGACTAGAGTTTGTTCTTCTTGCCATTTAAATCTCTCCCACCAGGCGGCCGCCCGGCGCGCAGCATTGCTTCGCTGCGACCCAGCGACCGGGTTCAGGAACGAGCCCAGGGAGCTGGAGGGCCGGCTGGAGGAAAGGACTTGAGCATCCTAGGGACCACTCGTCCTCTCCGGGGGGGTGCCAGAGCTCAGCTCTTGCCTGGCCCCGGGTGGAGACCCGAGGTACAGCAAGTCCGATGCAGAACGAAGGGGTGACGTGCCAGACGTCCGCGCCTCAGCACCTTGACGTTGGGGGACATGGCACGTCAGAGAAAATGGGAAAATGCCTCGCAGCCTCCCGGTAGACGGCGCACCAGGCCCCGACCCTCAATGCCCCTACCAGGCTCAGAGACAGCGTCCCGACGAATGCAGATGTTTCAGGGTGAGAAGCCCCTGCCCCATACCCACCTGGGGGTTACAGCCACGGCTCCATGGGGGATGGACTGCTCCGGTCACCTGGTAGGTGAGCGAGGGCTTAAAAGGCCATAGGTGTCTCCTGAAGAGGGGAAGAGCCGCGAGGACAGGGGGAGCAAAAAAAAAAAATCTCTCTCCAGCACCCATCCGAACTGTTTGTTTCACACCATGCAGTTAAACAAGTAACACCATGTTCCCCCCCCCTCACTCTGCCAGACTATAATGTGCTTTAGGATATAGTCTGCATGAATGGAGACCAGAAAAACAACAAGGTGCTGTGTCAGCGTGTGGGCTAAAAATAAAAACCAAAAAAAAGCATTCAACAAAACATTTTCTAAAACATTGCATGGAGTGTAGTATGCCAATTTCACATAGCTCCATTTGTCAAACTACCTTGCCACTTTGGGTTCAGATATGATAACCCCCAAGGTCCATTTTCTGCTTAGCAACTGTCAGTACCGCCAGTCCCTATCCTATACTAGGCTCCTGGGTTCCTTTGCCTCAGGTACACGATTTTGCACTTTTTAGCATTGAATACCAACTGCCATTCTATTCAATGCTCCTCAAGTTTCTCAAGATCTCTACAGATTCTCTCCAGCCCTTCCTGAGTGTCCACCCTATTACAGATTTTGGTGTCATCTGCAAAATGACCTATCTTTCCTTTTAGTTCTTCTACTATGTCCCTTATGAAAACATTAAAGAGGAGCAGTCCCAGTACTGAGCCCTGTAGCACCCCACTGGCTACTCTCACATCATTATAGTGAGTGCTGTCTACCATCATCCTCTGTCTTCTATCTGTTAACCAGTTTCTAACCCAATTCACCAATTTAGATCCCATCCTTAGGCTGCTCAGTTTCTTTGTCAGCCTCCTGTGCAGCACAGTGTGAAAGGCCTTGCTAAAGTCCAGAAAGGCCAAGTCCACTGCCCTCCCCTGATGTAGTTCCCTGGTCACCCACTCAAACAAATCAATCAGATTCATATAGCATTACCTCCACACCATGAATTCAAGTTGCCTGTGGTATTGCAGTCCATTGGATTCAAGATATTCTACCAACCTTTCATTTAACAGGGTTTCCTTTACTTTCCCCACCACTGAGTTGAGACTGACTGGTCTATAGTTGCTAGCCACCTCCCTGCTGCCACTGTTGTGTAGAAGGACCACATCTGCTCTCCTCCAGTCCTCTGGAACCATGCTTGTTTCCAGTGAGCTGTTGAATGAGATTCTCAGTGGAGTAACTGGCACCTCCCTGAGTTCCTTTAGTACCCTTGGATGTATCCTGCCCAGTCCCACAACATTGTCAACTTCAGAGTTGCAAGTCTTTTCAGGAGTCTTTACTCTGAAAATGGACTTGGGTCCACCTACATCCCCCCACTTTGTTCCTGTTGCTCCCTGGTGGTTGTCCCCCCTCCCTCCCCTGTGAAGACTGAGCAGACATACCTGTTCAGGGTGTCTGCTTTCAATTGATGATCTTCTGTACAGTCTGTGCCTGTCACCCTCCTTATCCTCACTATCCCTCCCTTTGCTTTCCTCTTCTCACTTATGTACCAGTAGAAAATCATATCCCTTTTAGTCACCCCCTTTGCTGTCCTTTTCTCTGCCTGCACATTGGTCCCCCTTACTGCTTTTTCTGCTTCCTTCTGTTTTACTTGGTATACCTCCCTGTCTTTCTCCTTCTACATTTCCTTATACCTCCTGAATGCACCCTTTTTTTCCTTCACAACCTTGGCCATGTCTCTAGAGAACCATAATGGTCTTTTTTCCTTCTGTGTTTGCGCACTTCTTTCACACAGAGGCTGGCTGCCTTAATTATGCCATCCCTTATGTTTCCCAATGTGCCCCCACTCCCTCCCTGGCAGTCACCCTCATGAGGCAGTTTCTGAGGTCATCTCTGATTTCTTTAAAATCTGCCCTCCTAACATCCAGAACTCTCTTGTGGTTTGCCTCTCTTCCAGTTATAATGTCAAACCACATTGTAGGGTGATCACTGGTACTGAGAGAGCTCCCCACTGTGACATCCAGCATGCTGTCCTCATTTGTAAGCACCAGGTCCAGCACCGCCCTATCCCTATTAGATTCACTGACCTGCCTGAGAAATGCCTCTTGTAGGAAGTCAAGTATGGCCCTGGTACTTGCTGAAACTGGAGTTGGAAGGCTCCAATCTACATCTGGCAGATAACAATTGTAGCACCACCCCCTTACTTGCCATCCTAGTGACAGCTTTCTCAAGTGCTTCATCCAACTCCTCTCCCTGTTCTGGAGGTATGTATACCACCTCTGTATGAAAAAGCAGCCCTAGCGCCAGTCTCCAGGATGATGATCCACAGCCATTCCAGTACTTCCTCCTCCAGGTGCCCCTGAACTTCTACCTTGTTACCAGAGGTCTACAGGATCCGAGGCAACATGGATTCACTGGGGGAGGTCCTGCCAGACAAACCTGATAGAGTTCTTCTACTGGGTAACAAAGGAAGTGGACCAGGGAGGGAGGGTTGATATGGCCTATCTGGATTTTAACAAGGCCTTCAACACACTGTTCCACAAAGAAGGCTGGTAAAAAAACTGAGTAACCTAGGAGTAGTTCCTAAAATAGTAAAATGGGTGGAGAGTTGGCTTAGTGATAGTAGCCAAAGAATAGTGGTAAATGGGTTACACTTTGGGGAGGCTAGGTGACAAGCGTGGTGCTGCAAGGGTCAGAATTAGGCCTGGTCTTTTTCAATGTCTTTATTAGCAGCATTGCAGAGGGACCGGAGGGGAAGGTGTGCCTATTCTCGGATGACACAAAAATGGGCAACAGAGTAGACACAATGGGGGGGGGGTGAGAGCATGTGGGAAGATCTAAAGAAGTTAGAAGGATGGTAAAACATTTGGCAGCTAAGATTCAATGCACAAAAATGCAAAATCATGCACTATGGGCACAAAAGCCTGGGGGCAATGTACCAACTCAGGGGGAAGTATTAGAAGTCACAAAATGGGAAAGAGACTTGGGGCTTATCATTTTTGATAACCTAAAGGTAGCTAAACAGTGTGACAAAGCAGTGGGAAAGGATAGCAGAATGCTCAGATGCATAGGGAGGGGTATCACCAGCAGAGAGAGGGAGGTAATAATACCTCTGTAGAGATCGCTAGTGGGACCCCACCTTAAGTACTGTGTACAGTTCTAAAGGCCCTATCTTTGAATGGAAATAGATAGGGTGGAGGTGGTGCAATGGAGGGCAACCAAAATGATGCAGGGCCTACATCAGAAGCCCTATAAATAAAGGCTGAGAGGAAATGTTCGGAAGTATTTCTTCATGGAGAGGATGGTGGACACTTGGAACAGCCTCCCAGAGGAAGTGGCGGGTGTTAGAACAGTCACCAGATTTAAGAATGCATGGGATAGACACAAGGGAATCTTAGAAGCAAGAGGGCCGTGTAAGCCAGAGTCCAATTAAGGTCTCTAGTGGCACTATAGGTAGGGAATTTAGGGCAGACTAGGTGGGCGATGTGATCCTTATCAGCCAACAATTTTTATATTTCTATGTTTCTATTTTTGATTCCTTATCTTACATATAGTACAACCACTACTCCTCTCCTTCCTTCCCTGTCTCTCCTGAAGACAGTGTAGTCTGTTATGGTCATGTCCCAGTCGTGGCTGTCAGAGTACCATGACACAGTTAAGGCAACCAATTGCCATGGTGGGAGGGAGCACCCTAGTGGAGAAGGATCCCCTAGGGCAGGGTTGCAAGAAAACACGTGTTGAGACAAGGCAGAGGAGCGGGGGGGGGGTATAAATGTGCCATCCCCCATGATGGCCTCCACGTCCAGAATTTTATTTCCCAGACTCCTTGCATTGGCACACATGGTTCTCCATTTCTTACTTCCTCCCTCCCTCCCTGCCTCCTTGCTTTCCCCCTTCTAACTGTGCTGTTTCCTGATGCTCCCTCTGACCCACCTCATCCCTTGTTACCTTTTTCATTTCTGGTCTCCTTTACTCCTTTCTTCTTGTTTTCTTGATTTATACCCCCCTTGTCCTCTTCCTTGTCCCAACATTTGTTTTCTTGCACCCCTGCCCTGGGGTGTTTTTCTCCCCTTGGGCCCTCCCTCCCTGCTGCGACATCATCTGGGGGCAATTTTTACTTCCCTTACTCCTACAGCCTCACCCAGTTAGTTTAAATGCTCATCCAAATAGCATTTAAACCTCCCATCACTAAGGACTTTGATCCCCTTCCTGGAAGGATACAGTCTGTCTCTCCTATGGAGGCCCACATTCTCCCAGGTTGGCCCCCAGTCCCCAATATAGATGAATCCCCTCCATGCAGCATGCCTTCAACCAATTGTTAAAAGCCCAGGTGCAGAATGTCCTGTCCTCTCCCCAAAAGTACAGATATAACACCGTTGCAAAAGCCATCATGCTTGCCACCTGCTTGAGGCCTCTCCTCAGCTCCCTGAAATTTCCATGCACTACCCCTACTCTGTGCCTTGTCAGGTCATTTGCCCCCAGATGGACAATGACATCTAGTTTCCTTATATCTCCTGCTATACTAGCAATCCTCTGGATCCACTCTTCATCCCTCCAAGCCAAAGCACCTCCTAGGCACTTCACCTCCCTCTCCCTTCCTGCCCCTGCACCCAGGTCTATCCCCCTAACAAGAGAGTCCCTCACCAGCAGCTACTTCCTCATCAGCTGGGGGCATCTTTCTCCCTCCTTGGGGCCTCCCCTTCTGAGGACCCCCACTTCCTCCTTTTACACTGCTATTGATGCCTCCTCCTGGCTTCCATGTCCTACCAATACAGTGAAGGAACTTTGCTGTGGTACAGGCTGAAGAGGGTATACCCCTTATGCCACCACCACCCTCCCAGAGCCCACCAAGGTCCAACAGCTCTGCCTCTGCCTAGGCATCCTCTGTGGGACTGTGGCAGAGTTGGTTGTCCCAGGGTGAGGCAGAAGATTCTCTGCTCCCTTGCCATTTGGCATGCAGTCCAGCTACCACTGTCCTCAAGCCAGAGAGGGGAGTACAAATGGGGCAGCATCTCAATTTCAAGTAGGGATATACAGGTAATAAATAGCATTTCCTAAACACCATGAATAATAGGCTATTCATTACTTGGAAAGGAAAATTAATAATTAGTGCAATGCGGGGTATTGTGTGTTTTGCTATTTGGTGGGAGTTCAAGATCTTCTGAGTCTTTCTGTCCAGTCAGAAGTCACTTTGGAAGCTCACTGAAGGCATGTCATGTGACCCAGCACTTGCAGAAGCTTCAGACAGGCTAGACAGATGACTTGAGATGCTGTAGAGAAAGAATCTACTTCCATCCACTTGTTAAAACTAGACAAAAATCAGAAATCTTGACATGTTTTGTTCCCCCTCTAGTTAAAGTTTATTGATTGACCATAAAAGTTATTACAGATAGACTACAATAATTTAAATTACAATACATGATACTGTAAAAAAAAACTATTTCAGATAAAACAGTTCATACAGTTACAATGAGTAATATCAATGAATCCATTAATTAATAATTGATCAAGTGCAATTTTTTTCTGTTTGATTATTTTTAGAAAGGAGGCCACAGCTTCTAACATTGATACAGAATGTGATTTTAATAAAGAGGTTACTTGATGTCTGGGTTCAATGAAGCTAGTATTTTATCCAAATATTTTTTCTTATAGCAATTATATAAGGGGCAAAGAATCATTATATGAGTTAAGTCAACCATACCCAGCCCACATTTACATAATCCTGCAGATGTACAGTATTTTTATTAAAGAGATTAGTCTTTGACTTGAAAAATATTCAGAACTAAATTTTGTTATTCATTTCCTTTTTTGTGGATTTTTAATCAATTCAAAATATCATTCTAAGGTGAAGTTTCTTTAATTGCTAGAAAGCCACTTACTAAGTTTAAATTAAACACATAAACCAATTTCTTTTTGAATATTTATGTCCCTGAATCTAGTCTTAATATGTATTTATTTATTTATTTAGCTTTTGTTAACCACATAAGCACGCTAGACAGTCAAGTGCCTGAGAAGACTTGGTTTGCTGGCCAAGGCACCTAGCTTCACCTGAGCTCTTTCCTTCTAAGACTGCTTGAAAGGCAGAGTAGAGAAACTTACCATGAGCAAGGGAAAAGGATTGAGACTTAGTTTGGCTAAGCAGATTTACTGTGTGGTGGTGTTTTTATTTTTTTACTCACAGGGATTGCTACTGTTTGTTGCTAACATTTCATTGCTTTATTTTTTCTCTGATTCAAATTGTTGTTGCTGGTATACCTTCTTCTGCATTATTACAAGGTGTGCCTACAGGTGTGTCTAACAGATTACTCCTGTAATCTTCTGATTCAAATTGTCTTTGCAAGGTATATCTTCTGTTACTGCTTTATTTTCTCTGGAGCAAAGTGTTTCTTACAGCGTATATCTTTCTGAAATTATTACAGGTGGTGCTTTACAGGTTTTACAGTTTTATCTAACATTAGGATAAGCTTTCAGGGTTACTGCATTTGTTGTTGACTGATTGTTTCTGCTCTTACCTCCTTGTTCTTTGTCGTCTGTGGTTCTTCTTTTAGGCAGGGAAGGGCCCAGCCACCCACCCCATCCCCAACCACCCCACGCACACTCCTTTTTATAGGGTACCACAGTTGTGACATTTCCTGTGGCAGAGCAGAAAGGCGGATCAGTGGGGCTCCACAAGGTGATCTCATTTACAGGGCACTAGTAATTTAACTTGTTATAACAAGTTAAACAAAGCACAATTAAACCATTATTTGCATTTTTTCCTTTTTTTCCTTCTAATTACTCTGACTAGGTTACAAACCCAGCAACTTATTTGGAATGGATTTCATTAACTGCAGGTACTGTGAACAATTTTCAGAAGGACAGTCTTACAGGATTTAGGACACTGTCCTACATGCTGGGCCTTTGGAGATCTTAGGGCTCAGCTCCGGGCAGCATGGGCAGAGATTGCATGCCTCAAATTTCATATTGAAGAGGAATACATTATAAGAACCACCCGCCATTTCCCCAGCATCCAACAGAAAAACCTCGACTGCAGAGGTAGTTGGTCCAGGAGGTTGGCAGGTGGTTAGGAGGAGCAAATCAGGTGCCCCATCACTCTCTGCTCTCCAAAACATTACCTCCAAAAACCATATAAACACTACAAACAGGTATCTGCCTCTATCTCTGAAATCAAATAAAGAGGCAGAAGACACTGCAGAGCAGGACACTGCGGCACAGGAGCTAGCACAACAAAATTCACCCAAATCAGGAACCAAAACAAAACAAGCACAAAGGAAACCAAAAACTTCTGATCATAGGAGACTCCATGATCTGGGAGTTGCTACCCATCTCCAGCCTAGGTGATGGTCAGATGTCTCCCAGGTACATCAGCATGGAGAGACACTGACCACATTGCTAAAATTGTTCACAAAGCAGGAGAAAACATTGATGTCCTAGTACACATAGGGACTAATGATCTCACCAGCCGGTCAGTTGTGGAGACCAAGGAATACCTGACTAGGCTGGGTGACAAACTATCATCTATTTCATCCGGCATCTCCTTCTCTGAGATCCTGCCAGTCTGGGAGAGGGGAGCAGATGGTCGGAAGGTCAGAGAAGGGGAGATAGGGGAGCTAAACACGTGGCTCAAGGGCTGGTGCCAGGAAAAAGGACACAGATTTGTAGGGAACTGGCAACAGTTCTGGGAGCGTAAGTTCTTTAAATTTGATGGACTGCATCTGACTAAAGAGAGTCAGTGCATTGGGGTAGAAGTTTGACGTCTTTGCAGAATATTTAAACTAGCAAATGGGGAGAGGGGTGCAGCACCCCATCGTCGAATGGGAAGAACACCCCTCCCCTCAGCTAGTGGTCAAACAGGAATTCAGCATGTTTGCAGTTCATTTGCATCACCAGGTAAGAAAAAAGGTTTGTCTCCCCATACGACGTACAGGGGTAAGGCCAAACTTCACCCAACAACTAACACACCAAAATCTGGCCAATGGAAAATCATGTACACAAATGCTCACAGCCTGGGAAATAATATCCCAGACCTGCAGGCAATAATGTCAGAGGCTAAACTGGACACAGTAGCAATTAGTGAGACATGGTTTACCAGTAACCACACTTGGGAGACTTCAGTACCTGGCTATGTATTGTTCAGAAGAGACCGAGGTGCAAAAAGGGGAGAGTGGCCTGTATGTTAATGAAAATATCAAAGCTACAGAAATTCAGAATACACATAAGGAGCCAGAAGAACTGTGGGTCACCCTGGAAACAGGAAATGGGACAGCCATAAGAACTGGGGTTGTCTACAGGCCCCCAGACCAGAGGGAAGACATAGACACATTACTGTTAGAAGATATACAAAACATGACAGCTAAAGGGGAGGTTCTGATAATGGGAGACTTCAACATGCCGGATACAGATTGGTCAATACCAGCAGGAACATCTGCCAGAACTAGACTCATAGTGGATTCCCTGCAGGAGGAGGGCCTCAAACAACTGGTAAAGCAACCCACAAGAGACAGGGCTATCCTAGATCTAGTACTGACTAACAAAGAAGGGATCACAGATCTCCAGGTAGAAGGTCACCTGGGAGCCAGTGACCATCACATGGTATAGTTCAATTTGGCTACTACATCTAAATCATCCCATTCCAAGGCAAAAATATGGGACTTCAGAGGAGCTGACTTTGATAAGATGGCCAGCAGAGTTAAGCTAGCCCTGGCAAAAAGAAACACAGGTGAGGGGGTACAGGCAAAGTGGGCAAGCATTAAGGATGCAATACTTGAAGCAACATCCCATTGTGTTAGACAGAAAAGGAAGTGCAAAGAAGATGGAAACCACTTTGGTTCTCAAATACAGTAGCAGAAAAGGTCAGAGCCAAAGGCTGGCCTTCAGGAAATATAAGGGAACACAGCGGGATGAAGATAGGAGGAATACCAAACTGCCTAAGGGAAGCAGGTAAGGCAGTAAGGCAGGCAAAGTCCCAAACTGAGGAAACACTAGCACGAACAGTAAAAGAAGGTGACAAGACTTTCTATAGATACATTAGTGAAAGGAGAAAGTCCAGAGGGGGTATTGCTAAGCTTAATGGAGAAAAGGGAGCATGTGAGGAGGAGGACCCTGTAAAGGCATCTATCCTAAATAGATACTTTTGCTCAGTATTTACTGAAGAGAAGGTAGGGCAGGGCCCACAGCTCAGCATCATGGACACAGGAGGGAGGGAGGTGAGCACTACTCCCTTCACAAAAGAAAGGGTCCTACAAGAGCTTGCTAAGCTCAGGGTGGATAAGGCAATGGGACCTGATGGCATACATCCCAGGGTACTTAAGGAGCTAAAGGAGGAACTAGCAGAGCCATTAGCAGAATTGTTTAGTGAGTCTCTGAGCACAGGAGAGGTCCCAGAAGACTGGAGAAGGGCTCATGTGATCCCGCTCCACAAGAGTGGTAGCAGGGAGGAGGCAGGGAACTACAGACCAGTCAGTCTTACCTCAGTAGTGGGCAGATTATGGAGGCACTCCTTAAGGAAAGGATAGTGCAACACCTGGAATCCATAGGGCACAGGATCCAAGACAGCATGGGTTTACAAAGGAAGGTCCTGTCAAACTAATCTCATAGATTTCTTTGACTGGGTAACCAGAGTGGTGGACCAAGGGGGCAGTTGATGTCGCCTACCTTGACTTCAGCAAAGCTTTGACACTGTTCCACATAGAAGATTGATAAATAAGCTGGGTAGGCTCGGGGTGGGTCAGAAGTTGGTCAAGCTGGGTGGCAAACTGGTTGGACGGGCAGAAAACAGAGAGTGGTGGTAAATGGTATACAGTCAGAAGAGATGCAGGTCCAAGTGGGGTACCTCAGGGATCAGTCCTGGGGCCAGTCCTCTTCAACATCTTCATTAGTGACCTTGCAGATGGACTAGTGGTAGCTTGTCTGTTTGCAGATGACACCAAGATCTGCAACAGAGTAGATGATCCAGATGGGGTGGGCAGAATGAGAAGAGATCTGGATAAACTAGCAGAATGGTCAGAAGAATGGCAACTGGGATTTAATGCAAAGAAGTGCAAAATCATGCACATAGGGAAGAGAAACCCTGAAGCCACCTATAGGCTGGGAGGGGAGTTGCTAGCAGTCACAAAGGAAGAAAGAGACTTGGGCATCATCATCACTGATGATCTAAAATCATCCAAGCAGACCTCTAAAGCAGTAGGTAAGGCTAGGGGGGTGTTAGGGTGTATTAGTAGGGGTATCACAAGTCGTAAGAGGGAGGTAATAATCCCTCTGTACAAGACACTGGTTAGGCCCCATCTGGAGTACTGCGTGCAGTATTGGAGGCCACACCCTCACAAGGACATTAACCAAATTGAGGCAGTCCAGAGAAGGGCAACCAAAATGGTGCAGGGACTGCATCAGAAGACATATGAGGACAGATTAACGGAGCTCAATACGTATACACATGAGCAAAGGAGGGAGAGAGGTGATATGATCGAGGCATTCAAACACCTTAAGAGCATAAACAAGGTGAAAGAGTCTAACATGTTTAAATATAAGAAAAATAGCAGGACAAGAGGACACAGCATGAGATTAGAGGGAGGCCGATTCAGGGGGAATGTGAGGAAATTCTTTTTCACAGAAAGGGTGGTGGATGCATGAATGGCTTACCACAAGAAGTGGTGGCTATGAATACAGTGCAGGGCTTCAAACAGGCATGGGATAGGCATAAGGGAGCAATACAAATGACTATGAATAGATAGGCCACTGACAGAGCAAAGGCCGATGGCACATTTATAAGGTAGAAAAAGAAATGGGCAGACTGGATGGGCCTTGCGGTCCTTATCTGCCGTCAACTTCTATGTTTCTATGTTTCTATGTTAGTTTCAGGTGCAACCTGGGAGAGTTACAAGGTACAATTAATAACAATACAGAGTTAAGGCAACAGCAATCAACAAGGTACAGGCAATAGTGACAAGGAAACAAAATACAGCGTCGAAGCATAACAAGAAATAGTCAAGAGAGCAACAGATATCAGCCAGGCAGATACAACGTATACCCTGGGCATGTGGGGTAACCACGCATAGTCATTGTGACATGGGTCCATCATTGTACAGCTGCACCCATCCTTCAGGGAAGGGCAACTAGGGACAAGGGCAGGAGGATGCTTGCTTTAAGTAGTCCCAGAGGGAGGACCTGAAGCTGGTGTGTGAGGGGGCAGAATTAACTTGGGCAAGGAGGTGGTTCCATGTTCTGGGAGCCAGGACAGTGAAGGCGTGACCCCCTGTGAGGGAGTGAGTATTGGGGACCTTGAGGCCTGGAGTCACTGGACCTCAGCTGGTAAACAGAGGGGACTGGTTTGAGCAGATCAGCAAGGGCCAGTGGGGTGGATATTCTGACAATGTTGTCTATGAAGTTACCCATGACATAGATTCGGTGGTTGTATGGGGCAAGCCTCCCAAGCCTTGAGTAGAGTTGACAGTGGTAGGTGAGGTGAGGGGCTGACAGGGTGAAGCAACATATGTTGTTGTACGCAGTGTCCCATTTAGCAAGCCAGGGTTTTGGAGCATTCAAGAAGGAGGTGAGCCCATAGCTGAGAGTGGGGAGTAGAACCCCTTTTGCAAGGGTAAGTCGGGCAGCTGGGGTGAGACAGTTTTTTGCCCTGTATGCCAGATCCAACTTACAGTTTGAGCCCTTACGTGAATTTCGTATGTGCAGGGAGAGATCAAGTTGAGGATCAAGGGTTACCCCCAGGTACATAAAGGAGTCAACCACTAGTACGGGGGTACCATCTGCTCCAGCAACTTTGAAAGAGTCAGGGCATGCTCTTATCATGGCAGGGGAACCAAATAGCATGGCCTGCATCTTTTGGAGGTTGATGACAAGCTTAAAAGTCTTAAGCCAAGATTGAATGGAGCCAAAGTCAGAGTTTAGTCTGAAGTTGATGACATTGATGTCCTGTGAGTTAGTTAGTAGCACAAGGTCATCGGCGAACAGTGTGGCATGGCCAGAAGCAGGGACCAAGGGCAGCTGGTTGATGAAGAGGGAGAACAGTATAGGGCCAAGGACAGACCCTTGAGGCACCCCAAATGTAACCAGAGTAAGCCTGGAGTGGGCTTTTTGGAACTTGGTGTACTGCTGCCTGCCTGAAAGGTAGTTGGTAAACCAGGCTAGGACTGGGAGGGCGAGGCCAAGGGACCGAAAGGTGGCACCCAGAAGAGTGTGATCAACCAAATCAAAGGCCTTAGACAGATCTATGAAGATAGCTCCAGTGAGTTTGCCTTGGCCAGTTGCAGTTCTGATGTCTGAGGTGACCTGAGCAATGGCAGTGGAAGTGCTGTGTCCTTTGCGGAACCCATGCTATGCTTGGGAGAGGAGGCCATGGGCGTGGATGAAGAGTGTGAGCTGGGAGGCCACCACCTTTTTGAGCAGCTTGTTCACAGCAGACAACATTGCTATAGGGCGATAGTTTAAGGATTTTAGGATCACCACATTTGAGGACTGGGACCACATGAGCCACCTTCCATATAGCAGGGTTAGTCCCAGATATGAATCAGGAATTGAGGATGTGGGAGATAGGCTGGGTGAAAAAGAAGGCCCCCCAGGCAGAGCAATTTGGGTTTGAGATTGTCACGCCTGATTCCATTGTGTGGGGAGAGTCCAGCTAGGAATTTCTATGTCTCACTGCAGGAGATGACCTTGAAGTAGAAGGGGGAATACGAGGGCACGGCATGGCCAGAGGGACCCAGATCAATAGAGAAGAGAAGATGAGAGGATAAAGGGAGACAGGTCAGTGAACTGGGCGTTAAGTGCATTTGTTATCGTCAGGTCATTGTTACAGCTGACTCCTCCAATTTGCATGTCTGGGACCTAGGGGCTGGCAGGACCACTTACTGTTTGTTTGATGGTGAGCCAGAAACTCCTTGGGTTTTTGGCTGTCGCTTCAAGGAAGGATTTACAGAATTCACTCTTTGACGAGTGGATAGCCCTCTTACAGGAGTTCCTGAGCTGCCTGTATTCGGCTAAGTCAGAACTAGCAGCAGAGACTTTGATCTTTTGCCAGCATTTATCCCTGCATTTCATAACAGCAAACAGGCCACCATGCAACCATTTTGTGACTGTGTCCCTCACCCTCCTTTTTATATAACTGAAGATGGGTGAATATGGACAGGAAGCAGTCGAGGGCAGTGGTGGGGTCAGAGATGGCAGTGACTGAGGACCAATCAGTCTGGTATAGGTCAGAAAGGAAGTCATTAGTGTTGAATTTTGTGTATTCCCTCATCTGAATGACCTTTGGGGGGACCCTAGGGGTGAGGACTTTCCAAACGCAGTAGGTGGGGAGTGGTCCAAGATAGAGTCTGGGAAGAGTCCAGAAGCCGTGATGTGGTCCAGCCTGTTGCTCAGCATCCAATCAATAAGGGTACTGTTTACCCCAGAGGAAGAAAGTCTGGTAAGTTTGGAGATAAGCTGGCCGAGGGCAAGGCTAGACAGGAGGGGTTCGTATAGCTTGGCATTGCCACTCAGCCAGTTTAGGTTGAAGTCTCCAAACACTAGAAGTTCACTAGTACCCAACTTCTAACCTCTTTTAAAGGTTTAATAAGCACAAGCACATTAGAAGCCCATTTGGTTTCACAGTGAATGATGTACTAAGGAAGAGAACATTTTGGTGAAGACAGATTCATTCTTCCTTTATGCATTTTCCAGGTAATCTATTCTCATTCATACTATATGCTTCTAATCAGTATCTGAATGTCCTTTCTAAATTAGGCACTCTAGTGGTAATTGACCCAATTTGGCTCACACTAATCCTAATACCTTTTTATAATATAAATTCAAAAGTTTTTCGTACCGAATACAAATTTCTGACCTCCATATTTTGGCTCTGTATAATATCTGATTTTTAATTTTGGCATTAATAACCTTTATACAGCCCTTTACAGAATTACCACAACACCTACATGAAAAACTAGACAGAACTGGAAGAATGTTTCTGTCTTTATCTCTAGCTCCTTTAAATGTTTGCTCCATTTTAAGTTATTGGCTATTGTAACACCAAATTAACAAAAACTTTTAACAACCTCAATGACCTCTTGTGGTTGTTTATACTATATTTATATGACTTGTTAACCCCAAATACCATTACCTTAGTTTTTTCATGATTTATCATTAGGTCTGACCTGACACACTCCAAATAAAACTTATGTAGCAGTCCTTTTATTGCAATATAACTTGCAGATATAATCACAGTATCATCCACATAAGTCAGATATGGTCATTTACAATCTCCAATTCTGGGTAAATGAAATTGTGGAGTATATAATGTTTTAAGTAAATTATTCAGGTAAAGATTGAAAAGGAGTGATGACAGGGTACAACCTTGCTTAAAGAGCCCGTGACACTATTAGAAAAACTTGGAAAAAATGTGAGATTTACACAGTTCAGTTTATATTTCATGTATTTTCTATAATTATTTACCTTTTTTCTTTATTACCAAGGACAGCTGTATGAAAGAGACTTACTGTCCCTTAGACTTTATCTGCTCTTTCTGGTATCCTACATATGACATCATAAAATGGGTTGTACCTGGAAATGAGCTTCTGGTCATGGTGCTTTTCCTGGTTATCAACTTTTAAATAAATAAATTAATTAAATAAATAATCCCCCACTTATGGCATTGTAATTTTCCACATAGCAACAGACTGTGATGTCATAAACAGAATTGTGATGTCATATGTAGGCAAGAAGCCAGAACAGATAGGATAGTGATCCTGTTTGCATGCAAATGTCCTTAGTAATAAAGAACAATGGGAAATACAGAAGCAATATTAAAATATAAGCTCACTTGTGTTAAACATTACATTTATTCACAGCTGTAACAATGGTGTTAGGGGCTGTTTAACCCCTTTATTAGTAGCAAACATTTTACTCTGTCTATCACTACTATTATACCTTTTTTGAGCATTATTGTCTAGGTGTAACACTCTTAGTTTCCCTCTAAATTCCAGGCTGTCTAGCCTCTCTAGGGCTGATTTTTAAAACTGTAAATTGAAAAGTAGGCTTTTAAGAAAGGGAAATAGAAGGGCTGCTTAGTGTTTGCTGAGACTGATGGCTCCAGCAATGTGTGTGCATGTATACACACACACACACACTCACTCATGCACTCACGCATGCATATGTGTGTGTTTCTCCTGTACTAAAACCAAATGAGATTTAAAGCTGCAGTGTGGTGTGTTTTAGAAACTAACAGCTTAAGAGAGTAAAGAAGGCTTTGTAGGAGTTTATTTTGATTAGAAATTTAAAGTTTTTGAACCTTAGGTATTGTCAGATACCAAGAACAAGGCAAGTAGTCCAAATGAAGTGCAGCTAGCTGTTTGGGACCTTTTTTCTACTGTTCTTCATGCCTTGGGTTCATGACAAAGGAAAATTAAAAAAAAATGTTTTCTTTTCTGAGAATTTAGTCAGGGTTGACTATAGTGTGTGAGATGTGTTAGCTCACAACTGTTGCAGTCACTTGAATGATTTGATTTCATAATATATGTAATTTAAATGTTATATTAGAAATCTTCCTATCAGGAACCAGAGCATGGGTCCCTCTACAGCTATTTAAGAAAATGCAAGTGAACCTTAGCTGGTAGTGTGGGAGTAGTCGGCTGACTCTCACCACTTCAGTTTGCTGCTTCTCTGTTGTGTGTATGTCTGCATGGCTGTGCACTCAAAATATTTTTCTACGTTTGTGGCTGTGTGCATAAGAAAAATATTATATATATATATATATATTCTGAACATTTAGTCAGACTTGACTATTAGTGAGTGAGACTTGTTAGCTCAGAATTACTGCAGTGATGTGACTTGATTTCATAACAAATATCATTTGAATTTAATATCAGAAATCTCCTGTGAGGAACCCAGGCTTAGATCCCTCCATGGCTACTTAAGCAAGTGTGAATGCACTGGTAGGGTAGGGCTAGTTAGCTGACTCCTATTACTTCAGAAGGCTGCTATTCTCTTCTGTGTGTGTGTGTGTACAGCTGTGCACTCAAGACATGTTCTAACACGGTGGCTTTTCTGCCAAAGAAGAATTGCTTGATTTTTTTTTCTGAGAATTTAGTCAGGCTTAACTATTAATGAGTGAGACTTATCGGCTCAATATTGCTGCAGTGATTTGAGTGGCTTGATTTCATAATAAATACAACTTAAATGTAATATCAGAAATCATCATGTGAGGACCTTAGGCTTTGGTCCCTCCGTGGCTACTTAAGCAACTGTGAGTGCACCATAGTTGGTAGGATGGGACTAGTCATCTGACTCCCACCACTTCAGTTAGCTGCTTTTTTCATCTGTGTGTGCACGGCTGTGCACTCAAGACACTGTTCTAAGTTTGTAGCTATTTTGCCCAAGAAGCAATTTAAAAATAATATTTTTGTGAGAAAGTTTGTAGCTTCTTGGCAAAGAAAGAATGTTCAATTTATTTTTTCTGAGAATATTACTGGTCAGCCTTGTCTATAGGTAAGTGAGAATTATCAACTCAGCATTGCTGTAGTGGCTTAAGTGACTATAGGAGAGATAGCCGACTCCATGGGGAGTAGGGGGGCAACTCCAGGGAACTAAATAGAGCTGTACACTCAAGCAGGCTAGACGGACCATTATGGCCTGTTTCTGCTGGCAAATTTGTATGTTTATATTTTGTAACAATATAATTGGAACAGAAAGAGTCTGCTCAACCTCCCTGGCATTACTATGGCATGCTCCACTGAGGGAAATTAATCAAAGCTTCTGTGAAAGCAGACACAACAGCCAATACCATAAATCATATTTAAAGTTATTTTACTCCATATTCTCTTATTTCATAATTTTACTGGCTGTGGTCCTAAATAAAGCATATTTTTACCTTTGTGCTACAACACAGCCAGTTCATTATGTGTCCATATTTTCCAAACAGTTTTCTCTTTAACTTACAAGCAAAAGCTGACGAATGAATCTCAATGGCAGACACACTGCATCAGGGTTCAGGGTTCAAAGGTAGGTAGAAGCTTCAGTCCACACCAACAAAAGCAAATCTGAATGTCAGTCCTAACTTTCCACCCATAAAAGCACCAGACAGGAGTGTGATGACATCATAACATCCATCACGCCATAATGTCACGGACCCACAATGAGCACAGTCATGTTGGGTCTGTACGTCTCTGAGCTGCAAGGGTGACGTCCATGAAGAAAGACTGTTCAACACATCTGACAGTAAAAAATATATAAAAAATAAAGTACTTGCATGGCATCTGCAAATACATTTAATGCAATTCTGTTTAGTCATAAGCATTGTTTAGTTATAAAATAAGATCAGAGTCCACAGGGGAACATGGAGGCTAGTGGGTACTAAGCCAGGACCAGCTCCCATAGGACTCTTCAGGTGAGAAACCCTATCAGAGACTAACAAAACCAAACCCATAAACAAAAATTAACATAATAATATATAACCAATATAAACATTTTTAATACAATAGACCATAGGACCTCAATAGGAATAAGGACATCATAGACATATTAAAATCCTTTTACGTCATATCTAGCAGTACTATGGCAATCTAAGAGGTATGAGTTTGAGTCCCTCCTAGGGAGGGAGGGAGGAGGATGCTATGGGAGGTTCCAGCAACCAAGAAAGTAAAACTGGCTAAGGTATAGGAGCCCAGGCAATCTCATTAAGGCCAAAGTGGAGATTCAAGCTACCAAACCATTAGAACCAAAATGCCTCTACCTCTGACAGCTTCTTTTCAAAATTTCCACCTCATCTGAGCAGTTGTACTTTTTCCAGGTCAAAGAAAAAAAAAACTTAAAGGGACACTGTCAGCTTTTTTCATTATTTTTTGTACCTCTGTATCCTAGTGCCCTTTGTTCCCTGTATTGTCACCGAAACCACATCTGGTAATCCCATTATTATAAAATGCTATTTTTAATCAAATATTGCATTTAATGATCCTGACTAATTTTCCCCAACCAGCCACTCTGGTGCTTTCCCACATGTACATGGCGCTGGAACAACAGTATGCTTGTTCATGACCGTGTTAGTTTTTTTGCCAAGGCATGAGGGTTTACTATGAAATATAAACCTATGGTGTTCACTAAGCTTGTCAATGTAGGTTTTATTTTGAAATGAGTTGTTAGTGTAGTGGAAACTGCCTTTGAAAAGAGAAGCCATGATTCCGCGTATGTGCATCACTTTAAGGGAAAAAGAAAACACTTTCTTAGCAGTCCTACTGAGAAACACTGAAAATCCAAAATATCACACAGAAGTGTGAAAACAATTTACCCTTGCCTCTAGCTTGGTATTTAGAAAAGAAACAAAACTGTCATGATTCCTGCTTTTTTGGATAATTTTAACAAGAGAATAGAAGTAGATTGCAGTTTTACAATAAATAATTGCAAGTAATGAAGCGATAGCAAAATTTACTTCTTTGTTAACTTAGCCATTTTGTATATTTTTCTTTTTTTTCTCTTTCCTTCCATATTGTACTGTAAGAATAAGTTTCCACAGAGCTATATTAGGTTACTAGGCTTTTAATTTTGTTCTAGACCTTCTTTTTATAACCTAGGATTTCAATATGGACTTTTTACACCTTTAATAACATAATAGTTTCTTGATTCATAGTGTTTCCTCCACTGCTCCTTTATACATATTAATCTATTGTACACTTGTAACTGTTACGCCACTCTCAATTCTATTATGCTGTCTCTGCTATGCCTTTAAGCATTGTATGGTTGGAATTTTTTTCTATCTTATTGGAAAATTCAAATAAAAAGATTAACTGCAAAGGAGATAGCAAAATGATGACAACAGTAACACTCCCCTAACTGCCCTATTGGTAAAGCTGTGACTGACTGACTGATTTTGCTCCCAGAGCAGAGAAAGGTTTAATTTTAGGAAGAAAACACTCCTAGCAGTTCTCCTGAGAAAAAAAAAACAAAAATGATCACTCAAAAGTGTAACAAAAATTACCCTCTCTAACTTGAGATTTAGAAAGCGATAAAAAAAATCTAAAGATTTCTGAATGTTATCTTGTTTTAACAAGTGGATGGAAGTAGATTCTTTCTCTACTGCAGCTCAAGACATCTTTCTCCTGCCTGAAGCTTCTGAGAGTTCTGCATCACATGACCTGCCTTCAGTGAGCTTCCAAAGTGGCCCTTGATTGGACAGGAAACCTTGCAGTTTCACAGCCAGTTCTAGTGGCTAAGAAATGAATAGCAAAACATAAAAAAATACAAATGCTTTGCAAATATTCAAAATACGGTATTTTCAAACCCCTAGTCTCCAGAAGATGTGCCCAAAGACTGTGTCTCCACTCCCATTGCACTGCACTACTCTCATGCTCTTTCTTTACTTTAACATAGTGCCTGTTGAAACTTCCCTGTACCTTACTGTCTACTTTCTATGCCTGTTGAATTCATGTCTTTCCCTTCTTTTGCCTTAAATTTATTTGTTACTGTACCCTAGATAAGGTGTCTCCTAATTTCCCTATTCAACTCTCCTACCTGTACCTCATTTATTCTGGTTTGTACTACTCCTTACCTATTAGTTGTTAACCCACTACCTGTAGCTACTGCACCTACCCTAAAGTTTCAGTATATCAGGACACAATACTGTGTAATCTCATGCCTTGGCCTGATGTTCCTCCTTCAGTCTCCTGTAGACTGCAGACTACCTTCAGACAGAACAGAAGCATGATGGGACATCTTGGGAGTGGGAGAGTTTTTAGTCAACTCCTGGCTTCCTCCTTCACCCCAGTTGGCTCAGCCATATCTTTGCTATGCACACATTGTCTCTCAGGCAACTAAGATGACTGAGTTCCTGTTTCCTGTTAGGTACAAACAAAGCTTCACAGCTTAGTCACAAACAGCTAAAAACGTTAAAAACCATGTGTCTTACCTAAGATGGACGACTCCTGTTGGCACTCACCCACAAGATCTCTGCACCTGTTTTTTAAATTGCAGCTGCAATTTATAATTAGCTCTTAGCTTCTTCCTTCACGCCGATTGGCTCTGCTACAGTAGCTCCTTGTCCCACCCATGTTTTCTCCCAGTTCAGCTAAGATGGATGAATGGCCTGGGCCAGATTCACAAAGATCTGTTCAAGCTGTATCAAACAGCAGCTTGCGCTCATCTTTGGTGTGTCAGAGACAGTTCTCTGATTCACTATTGGGAGGGATCCCTGTCTCACTGTCACAACCATAGTTCCATCCACTCTACTGCACCAAATAGAAGGCTCACAGGAGGGGAATGACCCCTTACCTATGGTTGTTAAGCCTGGCAGCTAACAGTGCCCAAGACGTGTGCATCCCCCTACCAGATGGACATTGGCAACAGGGCAGCAGCATGCCAGTGAGAATGGACACTGTAGGAGGGCAACTTGGGGCATGGCTGGGGTGGGCATTACTCCATTTTTTTTTTGTAACCAGGAGAGACACACTAAGCAGAAAGCTTGTTTACAGGTGCGACCTGGGAGCACAAGGAAGTTAAGTGACTTGCTAAAGGTCACACAGCATGCAAATGGGAGCTGTGGGATTAAAACCCAGGTCTCCAGGTTTGCAGCTCAGAGCCTTAAACCACTGTGCTATACTGCCTCCCTGTTGGGTTCCAACCTGTCTTGAGGCTGTAGGTGCCCTCCTGGGTGTGTGCCACAAGTGCCCTTTTGTCTGGGGATCCAGATACAGACATTGGTACCATGACAGCCAGTGGGGTGTAGGGAACAGTCAAGGAGGTGCCACTGTTATGTGGGACTACATGTCTCAGGCATGGCATGGAGTGCCCAAAGTTGACTGCGCCTGTGTGCAGCACCATGCATTGCAGGGTACCATTTTCCTGTTGCCCAGGATGGGTGGCTGCCATTGGTATCTGGTGTGACAAATGGGTCATTAGATCAGTCTTTTACTGGTATAAGCATTGGCATGTGTCACCAGCTATGGGGCTTCTTGAATCCCACCTTAGGGGATGTTGCAGCTGGGTGCTGGTGGAAGCCCCCTTATGCTGTGGTGCACCCACCCTTCCAATGCAAGTCTGGTGTAGGACCTGTTTAGTGCACCTGACCCCGCCTTTGCTGCAGTCACCTTTCCTGAATTAGGAACTCTGCAATCTTTATGCAAATCCAATTGACACAGGCACCTTGTGCCACCTTTCCTGCTTTTGTGAATCAAGCCCCCTGGTTCCTGTTAGGCACAAACAAAGCTTCACAAATTAGTCACAAACAGCTACAAAATATTAACAACAATGTGTTTTACCTCAGATGAATGCCTCCTGTCAGCACTTACCCACCAAACCTCTGCACTAGAACAGACCCACGTCAGTCTTCTGGCAGAGTGCTGCTCTACACACCATACAAAGTGTTGTGAGTTACAAGATCTTCTGATTAATCAAAGGGGAAAGAAAAGGTATGATGGATATAACAAGCATTTGTCAATGCTGGTTGGTTGCTTACTTTTATTTGCTGTGCAGGTATTTGACACTGATAGAGCAGAGATGATCATTAAAAATTAATAACACAGGTTATAACAGTGAAATTGTCATGATTGAGAAATGAGGATGTTCACACATAACGTTGTTGTTTTCTTAGAATGTGACCCTAAATTCTCAAAATACTAGTTTTTTTTGCCCCACCATATGAACATGACAGGTATTATTTATGAAATACAATCCAAAGTATTGTTTTATGCAACATCTGTGAAAACAAGTTTTGGAAGGGGAATTTGAAAATGACACCCTTTATGCTTATTCAATGGTGGGTGGGGTGGGGGCCAAAACATAAGAATGTTGAAAATGCTGGTTAAGAAGTACAAATATCCTGGCCCGGTGGTGCTGAGGGTTGAGGCATCCACCTTACCTTGTGCTGCACCAGCGACCTGGGTTCGGAAGCAGACCCAGGATGCTGAGGCTCAGTAGGGGGTGGAGAGGAACAACCATCTGGAGGACTGCTATACTCTTCTGAGGAGTGTTGGCAGGGGATCAGCACCATGTACGGCTCCCAGTGGAGATTTGGAGCACTACACCAGTGGGATGCGTACTGGGAAGTGGTGACAATGAACGGTGTGAGCAGGTGCTGAGCGACTTGATGCCATTATACTCGCCGCAACGCCCATGCCTTTGGGAGAACAAGAAAAGCCCCAGACAATGGGAGGATGATGACAGACCAACGAGCCAGTCCCCCATGCCCACCACCAGATCCTGGCTGCTCCAGCTCCCAATTCCTCCTTCACCACCTGATGTCTTATGGATTCTGAGAAAGGGTGCTGAAGGGGAGCGATGGCCCCACCACGGGGAGTATTCAAGCTGTAGGGGTTGGTAAGTCAGTGTGGTGGGGAGCTTTGGAGGAAGGGGACTGGTGCAGGAGGATCTTTTGAGGATGGGAGAAAAGACTGGCTCCTCTGGGCTACATCTGAGGGGTCCCCAGTGACCAATGACTGGAGCAAAACAGAGTGGAAAAAGAAAAAGAAGTACAAATATTTTGATGCTATTAATGGTGGGCAGTGGCTTCATTCGCTCCATGAGGGTTGGCCAAGGAGCAAAGGCGGATTCACAGAGCGCCCACAACACAAAGCGGAGTACTTTATGTTATGATGGGGAACGCAAAGTCCATTACAATCTCTGACTTCGCATTACTCCGCCTTCCCTGGTCACTACTCTTTCAGTCTGAAGGCGAAGTACATTGGTGGCAGTTCACTTCAACTTGTTTTTGAGATCCTAAGGCAGATTGTGAAGTGATTCATGGGAGTTCAGGTCACATGGTCTCTATATTGATCTGCACAGCCTTAGTTCGGGGTAATCTGAGTAGGAAGGAATAGGAGACAGTGTGCTCTGATAGCTGTCTGTAGGAATCTTGTAAAAGCTGTTCAAAAAGCATTTTTACTTTTTTTTCAGGATCCAACTTTAGTTCATCGATTGTAGGAAACCCTCCTATGCTCATATCATACAGCGTTTTTGTTTGTGTGTGGATTTTGAATGTTAATTTGCAACATTGAGAGCATGTGTGGTGAAAGACAGTGAAAGTGTGCTATGGGGGAGGGGCGTATCTGTTGTGTAGGTAGATTTAAGTTGGAGAACTACTTATTTCTTTGTTTTTTGGTTATATTTTTATTATATAACTGACTGTATTAATGTACACATAGTAAAATTGTCAGTAATAGTAAAAATGTTCTTGCTGTTTGTTGTGTGTATGTGGTGCAGCATTCCATAAGGTCAGGTTGTTTAAATTACAAATTTACAGTACGTGGCAGTACACTGAACTTTTGCATTTGCGTCGCATTCCTCGTTCAGCATTGTACACAAACTGTTCTGTGTTGTGTGTGCAGTTGCGTGCATCAAATATAATACACCTTTTAAAATTTGTGACATAGACTAGTGTAAGTGCAACTAAGTGCAGCAGTGTGAACCTGCTATCCACTGCAGCTGCCTGATGTTGTACTGTGATTGTGTTCTCTGTTGTTAGTTTTGCTGTTTGTATTGTACTGCCGTAAAAATCAGCACTGTCTGTATTCAGTGCCCCCCCCCCCACATTCAAAAGGTTTTTTTTACCAGACTGGATTGCTTTTGTGATCCCATCAGTATCACCGGTTACTGAAGTTATTTTAATTCCATGACATTCTCAGAGTACTTTCTTATCTGTTGCTAAAGCCACAGTTGTTTATTTTGCCTCACATCCAGCCAGCATCCCTCCAGTCAGATAGTGAACGTATCAAAATCTGAATTTGGTAATAATATTTGTGGTTGATCCCCCAAAATGCCTGCAAAGAGAAGTGCAAGCAAGGCTGTTTCTGGCCATGGCAATGTTGGCAGGAAGATGGTCTGTGAGTGTGGTAGTAGTAAGCGGATGCAGAAGTGCATTGCTGATGTGAGGAAAGGTATTTCTCCTGAAATGTTTTTTATAGCCCAATCACTAGCTTCACTCATAGTTGGAGGAGATGATGTTTTCCCAGCCAGTGGTGTTAGTGTTACTGGTGGTGGAGGTAGTATTAGCATTGTTGTGTCAAGTTCTAATTCTGACCAGTGTACTGTATCCAAAGATATTGAGTGTGAAGCAGTGCAAGTGAGTGGCAGCATAGATGATGTCATACTTCCCAGTAACATCCCAGTAAATGAACCTGAGGATTCTGATGATCATGTCAAGGATAGCATACAATGTGATATTCCGTCCACCGTGGCACTTAACGTCACACATTTTCCATGCAGTGATACACAGTGTGGTGAAAAAATATCAGGTGATGGTGGTGTAGAAGCTGATGATGAATGTGATGATGATGATGATGTTGCTGTTGTTGCGACATGCAGTCCACATGCTAGCATCCAAGCAGAAGATGTGGATGTGTGTGAGAGTGATGTTGATGAATATGATGATGATATAATTGACCCCAGTTGGGAAGCGGAGAAAAAGAAATTAAAAGTGGCTGTGTCTGAGTCTGTTTGCAGGAATCCCCCATAAAAACCTGTGATATACTGGTTTTAGTTGATGATGATGATGATGACCCAGTAATCAATATGATAGGTAGTTGTGGTGTTGATTTGAAGTCCAGGTGTGCAGTGCCCAAACCATCATGTGCCCCCCCATGTCAGCACTTAAAATAACAGACTTAAATAAGCCACATCATCATGGACATGTTAAAAGCAGAGCATCACACTCCCTTGTTTGGGATTTTTTTGTTCAAGATGCAAATGATGATTCAGTTGCAATCTGCTAGGTTTGCCATGTGCGTGTGAGTTGAGGTAAAAAGGGGAGCCATCTTAGGACAGGAGGACAGTATACGCATCTTAAGAGTAGGCACTTGGTTCTATGGACCCAGCACAAGCTGGCAGCTAATACCACAGTGGAGCATTCACCCATGTCACCGGCAACTATAGCCAGCATGTTGTCCCCTTCCATGACTGTTAAGCCCAGTAGAAAATTAAATGTGTGCAGTAGTGCGGTGATAAGAGCAGAGGATTACTACAGGCATGATGAGGTGGAGGACCATAATGACTTTGAAATGTTGTCCAGTGCTAGTGAGGTAGCAGTTTTTGTGGTGGTGGTGGTGGTGGTGAATGCAGTATGTCTAGTGTAAGGGGTACATCAACCCCGGTTAGCAAATCTGGCAAAGTAACATAATTTCTGGGTTTGTCATCAACACCTGTGCAACTGTCTTCATCAAATGTCCACACTCCACCCCCTGCCAATGCCATTCATCACAGAGCACAACCATTTGTGACCAACAACACACCACGTGTAAAACGTTTAAGTCAGCTCACGTTACAGAGTATTTTTGCGCATAAGCTGAAGTACACCCCCAATCATACAGTGTCAAGTGAACTTAATGCTGCTGTAGCAGAAATGCTGGCAATTGATCTTTTGCCCTTCTCCTTTGTGGAGAATTCTGGGTTCCGGTGGTTTGATGCATGTGTATGTCCAAAATGGAAAGTCCCATCCAGGACATACTTTTCTAACCATGCTGTTCCCGAGTTGTTCCGCACTGTGTCTGACTCAGTAAGACATGCCCTTCAACATTCCTCCTCTCCATTCATCCATTTAAGTATGGATATGTGGACAAGTGCCAAAACAGTGGGGAGTTCATATCTGTGTATAACTGCACACTGGGCGCAGGTGCCAGGGGTTGTTTGTGATGTTGGTAGTGTGAATAATCAGTGCAGTAAGGTGATTTGTTGCGGTAGCAATCTTCCTGGAATTCGCCAGCATGCAACAATTGCAATGACCTGTTCACACACTGGTGAGAACATGTTGGACATGGAACTGACTGAAATTGACAGATGGTTAAACCCTCTGTCCCTGAGAGCTGGGTTCATAGCAAGTGCCAATGGGTCAAATGTGGTGAAATGCATCACGTATCATGGGTTTTTTCATGTTACATACATGGCCCACTGTTTAAATCTTGTGGTTCAGGAGTTTCTGCAGCACCCTGACACAAAGGAAATGCTGACTGTTGTACAACATATCTGCTCTCACTTTTCAAGATCTGGAAAGGTACTTGTCCAACTGCGGCAGTTGCAGGTACAAAACAGCCTGCTTCAGCACCGCTTGAAGCTGGAAGTTGTCATCTGATGGAACTCCACGTTATACATGGCAGAGAGATTTTATGAACAATACAAAGCCATCTCAGAATATCTTGTTATGCACACTAACCGTGACAGTTCTGGGGCCTCCATGTCTATGATGACTGAACAGTGGCACCTCATGGACTCTCTAATAACAATTTTGCAGCCTTTTGAACATGACACATAGGCAGTGAGTGGCGATTCTGCCTCCATTAGCCAATCAATTCCACTGCTGTTGGTGCTGAGGCAGACATTGGTGAATGTATAGCATAGCTTTGATGTTGCTGGAGATGGTGGTAGCAGTATGTTGCTGCAACACATGCTGACAGTATTCAACCAGAATCGTCACATTGTGAGCATTCAGCATAGTGACAACTTTGCCATGGCAACAATGCTGGACCCATGATACAAATGTGGAATTGCATCAGTACTGGAGGGAGGGCCTGAACAGGTAAAAAATATCAGTGGTCAACTTGTGCGCTTGGTTCATGGGGCACAGAAGTCACGTGCCAAGGTCAGCAAACCTCAGCAGCATAATCCAGCTGAAGGTGTACCTGGTGGACCATCAAGCATATCATGAAAGGGGAAGGGGACTGTAGTTCCAGGTGGTCTGTCATCCAAAGTGGGTGGCATCAACCCACTTTGGGAGGCTTTGTCCCAAGTGGGTATTTGTGAAATAAATGATTCTGGAGAACAGGCTGATGCATCAACAATTGGACTTAGTGTGGCACAGAGAATGGCTGAGACATATTTGTCTGAAAACAGCCATCTGACAATAAGTGAAGATCCTCTTTTGTACTGGAGTGGAAAGGTCAGTGAATGGCCAGAGCTGACTGCAGTGGCACTAAAGTACCTCACATGCCTACCCTCCAGCGTAAGTGTTGAGAGGGTATTCAGCTCGGCAGGTGCAATAGTCAGGGATTGTCAGACAAACCTGTCTCCTGCAAATGTTAGTTTGCTAACATTCATTAAAATGAATGAGAAGCACATACCGGCACAGACTGCAACCTCTGTATTCGTAACCCGGACTAGTCATGGTGGTCTTGCTGATGTGGAAATGGAGCATCCTGGTGGCAGTGGCAGTGACTGCCTGAAATGGCCCACCACTGACAAAGATGATGACACAATGGAGAAAGAATTTCCCAGTGGTCAGACTTCAGACATCGATGGCTGTGAGGGCAGTTTTCTTTATGAGGATGATGATGTGGTTAATGTTGGCAGGCTTTAACTGCAGTATTTAAAAGGTGGTGGTTCCCCCCACCCCGGACCACCACCACCAGGACTGATGTTATCTGACTCTGCCACCATGAGTCTGTCTGCCCCCTACAGACCACCACCACCACCACCACTGGGACTGATATTATCCAAGTCTGCCACCATGAGTCTGTCTGACCCCCATGGACCACCACCACCACCACCACTGGGACTGATGTTATCTAAGTCTGCCACCATGAGTCTGTCTGACCCCCATGGACCACCACCACCACCGGGACTGATGTTATCCAACTCTGCCACCATGAGTCTGTCTGCCCCTATGGACCACCACCACTGGGACTGATGTTATCCAAGTCTGCCACCATGAGTTGTCTGCCCCCCATTGACCACCACCTTCACCACTGAGGCTGATGTTATCCAAATCTGCCACCATGAGTCTGTCTGACCCCCACGGACCACCACCACCACCGGGACTGATGTTATCCAAGTCTGCCACCATGAGTCTGTCTGACCCCCACGGACCACCACCACCACCGGGACTGATGTTATCCAAGTCTGCCACCATGAGTCTGTCTGACCCCCATGGACCACCACCACCACAGGACTGATGTTATCCAAGTCTTCCACCATGAGTCTGTGTGCCCCCCATGGACCACCACTCCACCACCACTGGGACTGATGTTATCCAGGTCTGCCACCATGAGTCTGTATGCCCCTCCCAAGGACCACCACTCCACCACCACCAGCTTCTTTATATTTAAACCGTAAAGTGAGTATGTGTACTCATGTTTGTTATGCTGCCTCACTTCCTTAAGTTGTATGTTTTGTTTTCTGTAGCTTTTCAGAGCCACAGTGGCAAAACACATACAGTACACTTCTTTTGTTCCTTTTACAGGAGAACAAAAACAGGCTCCATCGCTGATACTCGTTGGGAAAGATGCTGTAACTATACTGTACAGAGAGGAACCGATGTAATGTCCATGTGAAATCCATTCTGGTACGTATGAAGATTTTATTTCATCTGTTTCATTGTTTCATAAAGACTGCTGCAAATATTGCAAACAAGAGGTTGTGTTAGTTGACAAGATGTGTCTCTGAAATGTTACTTGACAGTGGGGATTGAGATTTGAGAACCAGGGAGGGACACATAACAATGAAGTTGTAACTTATAAGAAATCATTCATTTCTTTTTTTAGGAAACTTCGAGATGATTTGTTGTTCTGTCAAAGTGGCCTTATCCAACAGAGTTCTTCAACATCAGGCACACCCCTTCCCCAAGCTTGGGCAACCTTGCAACACACAGAAGTCGTTTCATTAGATGACCATGACCATCATTAACAACCGGACTCCAGAAGGATGCTGATGAAATCTGTGAAGTAACAAAATAAGAAACCATTACAGACAAACCTGAAAATATGATTCCCCCCACCCTCCCCCCAAAAATACTTACCTTCATGTGCTTGAGAGTTATCCATTTCCAATTTCTGCGCAAAACATTCTCATTGAGCACTGGAATGTGCATACCAACAGTTTCTGTGTGACCTGTGTGTGATGTAGAACAATACCATGAGTATATGTCCATGTCATCCCCCCTCGTCACCTACAAAATACACAACCATATATCATATATCTACTCACCTACTATTAGTGTACAGCCAAAGGGCACCCTTCAATCCAGTTGAGATGATCCCATTTCATTTGCTGGAATAATCTCACAGAACACATTGGACCAGCAACACGAACCTCACAGTCATCATTTTATACTGAGGTATGTGCTGAAACAGTCTCATTTCACTTCGTTACCACCTGTCAATTTTCTGCACACAAGGAGGATGCATTCTGGGCCTGCAAAAAAAATCTGGGGACTCTTTGCCACCTCTGCGCACATGACTGAGTGCGCCATTAATTCTGAGGGACTTTGTATGTGCTGAAACAGACTCATTTCACTTCGTTGCCACTTGTCAATTTTCTGCACACAAGGAGGATGCATTCTGGGCCTGCAGAAAAAATCTAGGGACTCTGTGCCACCACTGCGCGCATGACTGAGTGTGCCATTAATTCCGGGGGACTTTGTATGTGCTGAAACAGTCTCATTTCACTTCGTTACCACTTGACAATTTTCTGTACACAAGGAGAATGCGGAGGATGCATTCTGGGCCTGCAGAAAAAAATCTTTGTACTCTGTGCCACCACTGCATGCATGATCGAGAGTGCCATTAATTCTGGGGGACTTCGAATGTACTGAAACAGTCTCATTTCACTTCGTTGCCACTTGTCAATTTTCTGCACACAAGGAGGATGCATTCTAGGCATGCAGAAAAAATCTGGGGACTCTGTGCCACTTTAGAGTGTGCTGTGATTGTTGCTGGAAGCTCATAGTCATGATGTCATACTGACATTTTTACAATTAAAGCAGCATTGCAAGAATGTCCTCACAGTTCTGAACTGTACTTTTTTATGCTACTTTACATTGCCACAGCAACCACTACTTACCTCCGAGTCCTTAGTGACTTGAATGATACGATTTCTTTTCACAATTTATGTCTGCTTCTCTTACTCCTACTGTTTTTAATGTATGAAAACAAAACTAGCACGTCTTCCAATATTGCTCGGACCAGCTTTGTATTTATTTGCAGCTGCCTTTCAATAACTATTGTTCCATGGTGTCATAAAACACTGATTGATGCATAACTGTTAGTTAACAACAGAAGTGATATATGACAACTACTTGATGTGATGGAGAAAAACAGAGGAAAACAATGACAAAGACCTGGTCACTGTCAGCACCAATTTGAAAGGAATGCTCCTTTCATTATTTCACACATGAAAAAAGGTAGAACAGCACACTCAACTACTGCAAATTGTTGTATCATTCCAGTCAGTCAGGATGTAAGTAAAGGAAGTTGTAACAGCATTAAGAAATATAGGTCAGAGTTATCAACAGATTGTTGAGCTGCTGCTTTATAGACAGTCAACACATTACATATCTATGATGATGCACATAAACTAACATGTGGGGTCATTACCTGGAATATTTCTTGCTCCACAGAGTGCAATATATGTCTGTGAAAACCACCCAAAATTTCATTACAGTGAGCCACATGACGGAGGAATTACCAATCAGAAAAGCAGCCCACATTTGTGCCACACTTTCTCAGCAACGTTAAGACGTGATGCCAGGGGAAGCGCAGGTGCATGCTTCACGTAAAAACATAGACTTTGACTGCAGATAAGTACCACTTGGCCCACCCAGTCTGTCCATTTCCCTACCTATTGGATAATCTGCAGATTCTCATTAACCAACAGCCTACTTCCTGCAACTCTCCATCATAATTGCCTTATGTCTGTCCTATGCATGTTTGAATTCCCCCACTGTTTTAGACCCCACAACCTCTCCAGGAAGGCAATTCCATGGGTCTACCACTCTCTCCATGAAAAAAAATGTCCTCACATTCACTATAGGGAATGTCCGGCAGCTATCCCAATCAATGTTTCCTAATGACATAAGGTTCACTTTGTGGTGAAATGTGGGATGTTTCCACCAATGAGGCTCTTCTTACTGGAAATGTGGCCACACATTTCACCACAAACTGATCACTATAACATAAAGAAACATTCGGAAACCTGCTGGACAATCAGATATTCACTGTAAGGAGCAAGCACACGTGCTCTCCCTGACATCACGTCATAATGTTGCTGAGAAGGGAGGCAGAATGTGGGCAGATTTTTCAGAACTGGAATGCCTCCATCATGTGACTCACTGTAATGAATTTACACCTGGTTTTCACAGAAATGTATAGCACTATGTTGTGCAAGAAAGATTCCCCTGGAAGGGAAAATGTGTATGATTTAACAATAACAAACAAAAAACACACAAAAAAAGTACAACACCTAGAAACATAGACTTTGACGGCAGATAAGGACCACTTGGCCCAACCAGTCTACCCATTTCCCTACCTACTGGTTAAGCTGCAGATTCTAGTTAACCAACAGCCTACTTCCTGCAACCCCCAACTATAATTGCCTTGTGTCTGTCCCATGCATGTTTGAATTCCCCCACTGTTTTAGACCCAATGACCTCCTCAGGAAGGCTGTTCCATGTATCCACCACTCTCTCCGTGAAAAAAAATGTCCTCACATTACCCCTGAGCCGTCCCCCCTCTATCTTTAAATTGTGCCCCCTTGTTCTTACACATCTCTTTTTCTGAAAGATGCTACCCTCCTGGACTTTGTTGATTCCCTTGAGGTACTTGAACGTTTCTATCATGTCCCCCCGTCCTTCCTTTCATCAAGAGTATACATATTAAGCTCTCTCAGTCTCTCTTCATATGGCTTCTGCTGCAGACCCTGCACCATTTTAGTTGCCCTCCTCTGGACTGCTTCCATCCTGTCTATATCCTTGTGTAGATGGGGTCTCCAAAACTGCCAGTACTCAGATGGGGTCTCACCAACTGTCTGTACAGAGGATAACAACTTCCCTTTTCTGCTTGAGTGCCCGTCCTATGCATCCCAGTATCCCCTGGCTCTCCTTACTGACTTTTCACATTGCTTACCCACCTTTAGATCATCTGATATGACTACCCCCAAGTCCCTTTCCATTTTGTTGTTGTTAGTACCTCCCTGCTATTGTGTACTCTTCTCCTGGGATTTTGTTTCCCAGGTGCATTACTTTGCACTTCTTTGTATTGAATCTAAGTTGCCACATGTCTGACCATTTCTCCAACCTTGCCAAGTCCCTTCTCATCTTTTCTACCCCCCCCTTGTGTATCAACTCTGTTACAGATCTTTGTGTCATCTGCAAAGAGGCATACCTTTCCCTCCAGACCCTCTGCAATGTCACCTATAAAGATGTTAAAGAGGACTGAACCCAGTACTGAGCACTGAGGAACTCCACTAGTAACCCCCCTTTCTTCGGAATGTGTTCCATTCACTATTACCTTCTGTGTCCTGTTGTGCAGCCAGTTTGCTACCCAGGCTACCACCCTGGGACCCACTCCCAGGCTGGCTAACTTGATTATTAATCTTTGTGTGGACTGTGTCAAATGCCTTGCTAAAGTCTAGGTAGGCCATATCCACAGCCCCTCCCTGGTCTATTACTTTGGTCACCCAGTCGAAGAAATCAATTAGATTTGTCTGACATGACCTTCCTGCTGTAAATCCACTCTGCGTTGGGTCCTGTGCCCCGCTGGCCTCTAGGTACTCAACAATTCTTTCTTTCAGAAGTGATTCCATCATTTTCCCTACCACTGAGGTCAAACTTACAGGTCTGTAGTTTCCTGCTTCTGCCTTGCTCCCACTTTTGTGAAGGGGAATCACATCTGCCTTCCTCCAGTCCTCAGGTACCACCCCATCCTGCCATGATCTGTTAAAAGCGTGGTCAGTGGTGTCACTAGGTCCTCCCTTAGTTCTTTTAGGATTCTGGGTGAATCCGTCTGGCCCCATTCTTTGTCCACCTTGAGTTTTAGGAGTTCTTTCAGGACTCTTTCTTCTGTGAATGGACTGGTGTCAACCCCCCCTACCCAGAGTGCTTCTATTGTCTGGTTTAGGTAACTCCTCCTCATCTTCTTTTGTGAATGCTGAGCAAAAGTATTCATTCAGAATCTCTGCCTTTTCACTGTCCCCCTCTGCCCACCTCCCCTCTCCTTTATCAATTTTCGCTATCCCTCCCTTAACCTTTCTATGCTCCCTAATGTACCTATAAAAGGTTTTATCCCCCTTCTTAACTGGGTTGGCTATTTTTTCTTCGGTTTGGGCCTTTGCTAGTCTGATTGCCTCCTCACTTCTTTCTGCTTTAATTGATACAGTTCCTGTCATGCTCCTTCTGTGATTCCGTATACTTTATGAATGCAGCCTTTTTCTCCTTAACCTTCCCTTCCACCTCATTTGAAAACCATAGTGTTTTTTTACTCTGCTTTGTTTTCTTTATTTGCTTCACACAAAGGCTTGTTGCCTCTATGATGGCAGTTTTAACTTTTCTCCATTGTTCTTCCACCCCTCCTTTTTGGTCATTTGCTAGTGCATTTTTCAGGTATTCACCCATTTTGCCAAAGTCAGCTCTTCTAAAGTCCAGTATCCTTGTATTTGTATGGCTTATCTCCATGGTTGTGCTCATTGTGAGCACACTGTGCAGTGGTCGCTTGTTCCCAGATGTCTACTGACTTCTAAATTTGTGATCCTCTCTCCATTTGAGAGTACCAGGTCTAATATTGCTCCCTCCCGAGTGGGTTCCAACACAAGCTGTCTAAGGCCTGCCCCCTGCAGGGCATCGAGAATGACCCTGCTCTTGGACGTGGCTGCAGTACCTGTTATCCAGTTAACATCTGGCATATTCAGGTCCCCCATCAACAGTATCTCCCCTTTTTCTGCCATTTTGAGAATGTCCTCTATCATTTTGTTGTCTATTTCCTCCCCTTGAGACGGGGGTCTGTATACAACCCCTGTGCGGATTGTGATGCCATTCCCTGTCTCCAAGGTGACCCAGAGTGCCTCTTGTCCTCTCCCCTTACTTTTTAGTTCTGTAGCTTTGATCCCTTCCCTTATGTATAGAGCTACTCCACCTCCTCTTTTACCTTCCCTGTCCCTTCTGTAGATTGTGTACCCTGCTATGTTGACATCCCAGTCATGGTTCTCGGTGTACCATGTTTCGTGACTGCCACAATATCCAACTGTTCATCTTCCATCAGGGCCACTAGCTCAGGAAGCTTGTTTCCCAGACTGCGGCATTGGTACTCATTGCCCTCCATTTAATGTTGGCTTTATCCTTTTTTCCCCATCCCTGCTCTTACTGTCCTTGTCTATTTTCTATTTACCACTGTCCTGCCCTGTGTTGAGCTTTGTACCTCAGTGTTTACCTTACGACCTGCCATGTTTTGTGGGGGGAGGCTTGAAATTTCCTGCCTTTTATCAGCGCCTCCCCCCTTGGCTAGTTTAAAAGCTTGCCAGGGAAGCATTTAAACCTATCACCTAGGAGCTTGGTTCCCTTCGTGGACTGATGCAGACCATCATGCCAGAATATACCTTTATCTCTTCAGGTGTTCCCCCAGTCCCCAATGAAGCCAAAGCCCTGTGCTCTGCACCAGTTTTGCAACCATTCATTAAATTGCATGGTGTGCAGTACCCTAGCCTCACTCCTGCCATGGACTGGTAGCACCTCTGAGAAGGTTACCATGCTTGCTACCTGTCTGAGGCCCCTCCCCAACTCCACAAATTCATTCTGCACTGCATTGATCCAATGCCTAGCTAGGTCATTTGTCCCAAGGTGGACTATGATATCTAGTTCCCTCTCCTGCGATGCTGCTTCTGCAATTCTGAGGATTCGCTTCCTGCCCCTCCAAGCCATGGCACCAGGCAGGCACCTTACTTCCTTCCTTCTCCTCTCCCTTTCCCAGGTTTACCCCCCTAACAATAAAGTCCCTTATCAGAAGCTGTTTCCTTCCCCTGTGGTGTCCCTTGCCACCCTTTTGTGGGTCTCCCTTGTGGATGTCATCAGCTTTCTTCTGGGTCTCAACTGAGGGTGCCATCATAGAGGAACCTTGCTCTGCCAGAATGGCATATGATTTGTGTAGAGGTACAACTAGGGGGCTTCACCTCTGGTCCACCACCCGCACCCTCCCAGAACCCACTGTGGTCCAACTGCTCTTCATACTTGGCAACCTCTGAGGCAGTGGTGCTGTTTGGAAGGGGGAGGCCTCCTTAGTCCTTGCTAGTTCAGCCTGGAAGTGGGCTACCTCCTCCCTCAGAGCTGACAGTTGTCTGCAAATAGGACAGCAATGCAGTTTCCAGAATGTCTCCTGGAAAACTGCTGCCCCACAGCCAGTGCATTGCACCACTCCCTACATGTCCCTCTCCCTATATATATATATATATATATATATATATATATATATAAATCTTTTTATTATTATTTGTGGTGTGTACCTACCCTTTTGCACTTGCTGGGTTATTAAGGATATGACAGTTCTGTCCCAAGACCTGTTGAGGAGTGATGTCAGAACTGTGGCTATAAAGGAAATGCCACGCCTGGGGGGTGTGGGGTAGGGTGGGTGGGCAGTCCACAGCCACTGTAGTGGGAGGGGTCAGGGTGGGGGTGGGTGTGGCTGAAAATAATACCCTTACTTACTATGGCCGGGATGCCATGGTGGTCAAGCAGCAGGTGCAGCACTGAAAGTATTTGCTACTGCTGTGCTTCCACTCTGTTAACCTGCTGCTCCAAAGCACTGAAATGCGTATTGTTTTCTTTGAGCACTGTCCACACCAGGCCTAGGTCAGACTGGCTTGCAGGGACTGTGCCGGGGTCCACTGCAGTGGGTAATCCAGGTAGTGGAGCTGGTGGTGGACAGGGTGGTGCTGGTGGCTGAGGTGGCAGTGATGGTGGTGGTGGTGGTGGAGTAGCTGATGTAGTATCCCTCCTCCTCCTCCTGCTACTGTGGTGGTGACTGCTGCGAGGCACATCTCTCACCTCAGCAGCACCCTTGGCCACAGCCACGGAAGGTTCAGCAGGTGGACACCTGGCCCCTTCCCTGGCAAACTGCCACTCTGCCCTGTAGTGATTCAGCATGTGGGTGCGCTGGCCAGTGGTCCCTAAATGTGTCCCAGGGGGCCCATGGTGTACCAGCAAACCACACACACGGCACTCCACCACTGTGCAGTCTCCCCCCACACAGTTAAAAAACTCCCACACTGGGGAGCTGCAGAGGACCAGACACTGTACGCAAATGTCAGGCATGAGTCTCACCACCACCTACAATTGCCGGGGCCACCTCCTGTGGCTGTGGAGGTGGTGGAGGGGGTACTGCTGGAGCCACAACAGCTGCTGCTAGTGGTGGTGGTGGTGGTAGTGGTGGTAGTGGCAGAGAAGGTGGACGTGCAATGGCCACTGGTGGCACTGGTGTTGCTGCTCCTGCTGCTTCTGTTGCTTCCACAGGGGAAGCAACTCCAGCCAGGATTCTGGAGTGGTCCAACATCACACGACCACCCTGCCACCCATGGGTCCACACTCCTCCCCTCCTAAAGTGCCCATGAGCCATCTACTTGCTTTCTCCAATGTGACCCTCCATCCTCCTGAGTCCACGGGATCACACACACACACACACACACACACACACACACACACAGACAGTGGACATGCACACACACACACACACACACACACACACACACACAGTCACACACATAAAACAAAACAAAAACAAAACTTATACAAAAAAATTCACTAACCAAAAAAACAATAAGACAATACAAACACTAAATAAAAAAGCTTTTAAAAAAGCTGTTTGTTGGTTCAGGCAGTAACAAGAAAGGAAAGCCAAGGAAACTCCTCTCCTCTCACAATTTTGCCTTCTCCCTCTACAAATGCAAAGAATAAAGTGAAACTGATTCTCTAACTCACTTCCTTCCTGCGTGGCTAAAGCATGTGACTTACAGTGCTGCAGGCCATGTGATGTGCTTATTTTCTTCTCACTTCGCCTTACTTCACATTAAGGCATAATGAGAACGTGAAGTGGTAACAATAACGTGAAGTGAGTACTTTACATGTCCCACTTCGACTTATGCTCCGGGCACTTTGCATTCACTTTGTTGGCAGATTAATAATTTGCAGCATCTCTAGAGGCTATGAGTAAATTTAAAAAAATGGTAATGATTGTTCTTTTTCTTTTTTTTTCAGTTATGACTTCAAATGTCCAACATGTCCTTTTTATTGCACCACCTTATGAACATGACAGGTCTTATTTATGAAATCCTGTCCAAAATGTCATTTTGTAGTCGAAGTGTAAAATGACATTTCGGGCAGGATTTGAAAAATGGCACGTTATGTTTATAAAGTAGGGTACAAAAATAGCTATGTTAAAAATGTGAGTGGGGGGGTCACAATTTGGTAAAATAGCAAAGGAAGGAGTAAACAGTGAATAATTTCAAGGTTTCTTTGAGATTTTAACCCAAAGTTTCAAGATAGTCTTAGTATGACCCCACCTTAAGGTCAAGACAAGTGGAATTTTTATGTTTGTTTGCGTGCATGTGCAAGAAACATTATGTGACAGCTTAGGAGAGAAGCGGGTTGTGGAGGTGCTGCAGTGTTATAGCCAAGGGAGGCACTGAATTTTGGGGCTTGGCACTGGTGGACTAATAGAGGCACAGTGTGCCGATGACACTGGTCTCCAAAAGTGCACCAAGTTGTAATGCTTTCACTGCAGCAATCAGGGGCCAGCTTGTCATTGCAGTATCAGTCACTGTGCTGCAATGAGGGAGTGACCCATCATTGCAGGGTGGAACATTAGCTAGCATAATACTGTTTGTGAACATGGCGGGCGGCTTGTCACTGCATTCACAAACAATATTATGCAGCTTCCCATGCGGAGCGGGTGCCCAATCCACCTCAGCAGCATGTGCCCCCCCAAAACAGTCTTTGTTTACCAACGAGGGCCCAAATCCCCAACGGCTTCAGTGGCAATGTTTACTTTGCCGATGGGGAAGCCCACTCCCCATGGGTAAGATGTAACCCCCCACTCACTTTTGTTGTCTGTTGACGGGGGAGCCTACTCTCTGTCAGTATGATGTAACTCCCCCCGTTTTGCTGTCTGCCAATGGGGTGCCGAATCCCCATCGGCATAATGTTCCCCCCATTTTCTTGTGTGCTGAAGGGAGTGCCCAATTCCCCGTTGGCTACAGCTGCCCCCCAAAAGAGTCCCTTGGCATGCTGGGATCCCACCTTAGTGTGCCAAATGCCTCTGTAAAATGGGAAACCATCCCGCCTTGTCTTTTTTTTTCTTGTAAAGAAATAATGGTCCCTCGCAGTCTCCCAGACACTCTTCCTGCAACTCACACCCACCCACTGTGCACCCTGCCTCCCCACACCCCCTCAGCTCATACTTACCTCCGGAGTCCAGCGCGATGATCTTCGGTGGACCGGGAAAATGTTTGCACTCTTCAAAGCTGACCGTGAACTGAGGAAATGCCGGTAAGCTGTATAATGGAATAAATAGGGTTTTTTTTTCAACTTTGCTGCATATCTCAGGCATTTTTTGGAATTTTGGCACCAAATTTTCAACATGGAGTTATTGGGACCCTCCTCACGGGTTCTGTCACTGTCATGGCATTAGCGTCAGGCGAAGGGTGATTTTGTGGTCACTGCACAAAATCACCTTTCTGGACTGATTAATGAAATGACAGTGCCAGTGTTCATAAGGTGGACTCTCAAAAGTCTATGTTGCAAATTTGGTGAAAAATTCCTAAAAAATGATCTTGTTTTATGAGCATGCATTCGGGTAGTCTTACGCACGCCATAAGTTCATTAATTTGTAACATTTGCACTCTATATTTTCAACATTGCCATTTTATCACACCTACTTATGAGCAGTACAGCTGTCATTTTTCACATCTCGCCCAAAATGTGTTTCTGCGCGTGTAGCACACAATGGCACAGTCGGTGTGCAAAATCAATGTTTGGGACAGATTAAGAAAATCACAGTGACACTGTTCATGAGCAGAGGTCTTACAATGGCATTGTTGAAAATTTGGTAAAAATATTCCTAAAAATGACTGTTTTACCAACGTGCGTTGCGCAGTTCCTACGTACACTCATAGGTCCACAAATTTGTAACATTTGCACTCCAGATTTTCAATACTACCATTTTATCACACCTAGTTATGAGCAGTACAGCTGTCATTTTTCACATCTAGCCCAAAATTTGTTTCCGCGCATGTAGCGCACTATGGCGCATTCGGTGTGCGAAATCAATGTTTGGGGCAGATTAAGAAAATCACAGTGACGCTGTTCATGAGCAGAGGTCTTGAAATGGCTATATTGAAAATGTGGTGAGCAAATTCCTAAAAATGACTGTTTTATGAGCGTGCATTGCGCAGTTCCTACGCACGCTCGTAAGTGGGCGTATTTTTAATATTTGCAGTCCAGAATTTCAGCAATGCCATTTGCCCACACCTCCTTATGAACAGTACAGCTGTCATTTTTCACATCCCGGCCCAAATGTGTTTTTGCACTTCCGGCACAGACAAGCATGGTCGTTGTGGGATATCCTTGTTCAGGACACATTGGGAAAATCACACTGACACTGTTCATTAGCAGAGGTCCTAAAATGGCTGTTTTGAAAATTTGGTGACAAAAGTCCATAAAATGACTGTGTTACAAGCGTGCATTGCACAGTTTCCACACACGCTCATAACTTCGCATATTTGCAATATTTTCACACCATATTTTCAACATTGCCATTTTTCCCCACCTCCTTATAAATAGTACAGCTGTCATTTTTCATATCCTGGCTGAAATGTGATTTTGCATTTCTGGCACAGAATAGCGTGGTCGCTGTGGGAAATCAGTGTTTGGGACACATTACGAAAATCACAGTGACACCGTTCATTAGCAGAGGTCCTAAAATGCCTATGTTGAACATTTGGTGATGAAAGTCCATAAATTGACTGTGTTATGAGTGTGCATTGCACAGTTTCCATGCATGCTTATAACTTTGCACATTTGTAATATTTCCACTCCAGATTTTCCCATTTTCCCACACCTCCTTATGAACAGTACAGCTGTAAGTTTTCACATCCTGGTTGAAATGTGTTTTTGCAGTTCCGGCGTAGAATACCGTGGTTGCTGTGGGAAGTCAGTGGTCAGGACACAGTAACAAAATCTCAGTGACACTGTTCATGACCACAGGTCGTTAAATGCCTATGTTGAAAATCTGGTGATGAAACTCCATAAAATGACTGTGTTACGTGCATGCATTGCGCGGTTTCCATGTATGCTCAGAAGTGCAAGCATTTTTAATATTCCCACTATACATTTTCAACACTGCCATCTGTTCATACCTCCCTATGGATGGTACAGCTGTCATTGTTCATATCCTGCCCAATCTGTGTTTTCATACATGTGGTGCAGAATGGCACTGTCAGTGTTGGAAGTCAGTTTTCAGGACACATTGACAAAATCACACTGCCACCGTTCATGACAAGAGGTCCCAAATGCATTCATGAGGTGGGATCACAAAAAGACCATGTTCAAAATTTGTACTGTGAATACCAACAAATGCCTGAGGCATTGTAGTTTGTAACCATAACATCCTACCCTGTATAGACAGACAGACAGGCATCGGGGTGTGCCTTTGGATTGCCAGCTGTACTGCTCATGCCATCATGCCATCCTACCCCCACCCCCCAGCCACTGACAGGCATCGAGGTGTACCTTGGACTCTTCGAGCCAAGACTTCACCCCATTCTCCTATGCTGCACCCATTTTAACGTATGTCCTTATGGAATAGGGTGACTATAAAGCCAAACACCCTAAGGCACAGCTCAACATGTGTTAGTGTCTGCAGAATAGGGTGAGGTGACATGACTTGACCGTCATGGGTGACGACGCAAAAACTTACCCCTAATCCTGTCTGTCTCTATAGGATGGAGGTGGGATTCATGTAAAGTTCAGTACTTCACTGCCATTCCTATTCTGCATTTGTCTAACTCCTGCGTTTCTAATGCTAATACCAGCAAGCAAACTTTCAGCATTGACAAATGCTTGTTTTACATGCCATTTGAAGGTAAGTTTGGAGTGACTGCAAAAACATGTTTCAGAGAGTATTTGAAAAATTACTCCTGCCTGGTTCATGAGGTGGGGCGTAAAAAAAGGCTATGTTGAAATCTGGGGACAGAATCTAGAAAAATACCAAAGTTGTGGGAAAACGTTGCATAATTTCAACACTGCTTCATAACTTTGTTCTTTTTCAAGATTTTGACCGCATATTTTCAACATAGTTTTTTATTACTCCACCCTTTGATCAAGGCATGTGAACTTTAAGTCCCACCTGAAATATAGTTTCGCAGAGTGACTGCAAAAATTTATTTAGGGGGATTTGAACAATTTTACCTTCCTTGTTCATGTGGTGAGGTTAAAAGAGGCCATGTAGAAAATTTGGGGGTAAACATTTTAAGAAATGATAGAATTATGAGTAAAATTTCAAAGTGCATTAAAAAGTCATTAACCGAACTTATGTTCTTTTCAGTCACTTTAATGTAAATCAGAAGAAGCAGGGTGCTTTGAGAAGGAGTAGCAATGGACTGGAAAGGTAAGCATGGAGTTGGGGTTGGGGTGCTGAGAGGGGGGTTGTGGCATGGGGGGCAGAAGTTGTCACTGAACCATTTTCTTCTTTAACAGGTTTTGGGATAAGGCAAGGGGAAAGATCAGGAGGTAGGTGGGATACTTGGTAATGATAGGGAACTTTTTTATGCATCTCCTCTCTGCATAGGGGGATGTCAGAGCTAACTGTGAAGTCACCCAGCCACTTGCTGAGTGGAGTCACACAGGTGAAAGGATTGAGCCAGCCTGGGACTGGAGCAGTTCACTCCTTTAACTACACTGAGTTTCCTCCCCACAAGCAAAGAACACTGTTGTGATCATCCTCACTGATCACTGGGCTGTCACTGTCATGCCCCCGGCAGCCTGAGCTGCATTGGACCCAACAGTGACACACCTGTTAAACCTGTTATTGTAACAATATGTTTGCTCTGTGCATATGCAAACAAGCATAAAAAGTAATAGTTGACTACTTAAGCAATAAGGCACGACAAGGTGTGTGTTATCATGTATTAATGTCACTCCTGGGGTGGGTTGAAGCACGAGGCAAGCCGGTGGCACCCTACACCAGTAGTATTATCATAATAATACACACACTGGAGTGCCTTAGTGCTATTATACAGTGGCTCATTGTTATACAAAATAAAACACATTTAAAAAATTTGTCAATGCCGAATGTTGTTGACGCCAACCCCACACCACCCTGAACAGACTGACAGGCACTGAGGTGTGCCTTTGGGTGTCGGCCATAACGCTCATGTGATTTCACCTCACCATACCCTGCAGAGTCCGACAAGTATCACATTCTGCCTTGGGGTCCTCGGGCCTTATGCTCACCCCATTCCATGTGGAAATACATTAAGATCGGTGCAGTATAGGAAAATGGGGTGAACTTTGAGGCTGAAGAGTGCAAGGCATGGTTTGATGCCTGTCAGTGACTGCAGGATGGGGGTAGGGGTGGGGGTGGAATGGTGTAAGCATTGGAACCGACAATCTAAAGTCACACCCCTTACACCGGTTAGTCTGTACAGGATGGGACGTTATGGTTAGAAACCCCTAATGCCCTGGGCATTTGTTGGTATTTGCACTCCAAATTTTCAACATGGGATTTTTCTCACCTCACCTCATGAAAGCATTTGGGACCTCTGCTCATGAACAGTGACACTGTGATTTTGTTAATCTGTCCTGAACGTTGATGTCCCACTGTGATTGCGCCATTCTGTGCCAGTAGCCCGAAACCACATTTTGGGCAGGATGTGAGAAATGACACCTGTACTGTTCTTAAGGAGGTGTGCAAAAATGGCAATGTGGAAAATCTGGAGTAAAAATATTACAAATTCTCCAAGGAAACTGCACAATGCATGCTTGTAACTCAGTCATTCTGTGGAATTTTCTCACCAAATTTTCAACATAGGCATTTTGCAACCTCCATTCATGAACACTGTCACAGTGATTTTCTTAATCTGTCCCAAATATTGATTTCCTACAGCGACCACACCATTGTGCACCGCTTGTGCAAAACCACATTTCACGCAGCATGTGAAAAATAACAATGGTTCTGTTCTTAGCAAGGTGTGCAGAAATGGCAATGTTGAAAATCTGGAGTGAAAATAGCAACAATTCTCAAACCTTCGAGTGTGCGTGGAAACTGTGCAATGCACGCTCATAAAATAGCCATTTTGTGGAATTGTGTCACCAAATTTTCAACATATGCATTTTGGGACCTCTTCATGGACAGTCTCACTGTGATTTTCTTAATCTTTCCAGAACATTGATTTTGCACTCTGACCGCGCCATTGCAGTGTCAGTGGCTCAGTAGGTAGCATACTCGCCTCTGAGGCTGGGAGATCAGAGGACTGTGGGTTCAGTTCCCACATCTGGCACTTGGGTTAATATCCCAGTACTGACACTGTAGTGCAGCATGAGAGGGGTGCTGCACTTCTGAGGTGCCATCTTTCGGATGAGACGTTAAACCGAGGTCCCATCTGCCTGGATTGGTGGTAGTTCAGGTGGATGTTAAAGATCCCATAGCACTTATCGAAAAGTGTAGGGGAATTTCTCCGGTGTCCTGGCCAAATTTCCCTCATTCACTAAAAATACCACCAACAGCTTAATCTGGTTCAAGGTCAGTTGGCATTCATCTGTATCCCCCTCCCCTGGATTGTGCCTGAAAATAGGCATGATTTGTCCAGTGCACTTACCCGGTCAAAAAAACTAACTAAATAAATAAAATTGTGCACCACATGTGCGAAAACCCATTTCAGATGAACTGTGAAAAATGACAGCTGTACTGTTCATAAGGAGGTGTAGTAAAATGGTAATGTTGAAAATATGGAGTGAAAATATTACAAATTCTCGAAGTTACGAGCGTGCATAGGAACTGTGCAACATACACTCATAACGCAGTCATTTTGGGGAATTGTTTCACCAAATTTGCAACATAGGGTTTTTGGGAGCCTAACTCATGAATTGTGACACTGTCATTTCGTTAATCAGTCCCGAAAGAGGGTTCCACACAGTGACCGCAAAAATCACCTTTTGGGACCGAATAACAAAATGACAGTGACTGAGTTCATGAGGTGGGGTCCCAATAACCCCATGTTGAAAATTTGGTGAAAACATTCCCCAAAATAGTGGAGATGTCCACCAAAGTTGAAAAAACCCTATTTATGCCATTATACAACTTACCGGCATTTCTTCAGTTCGCAGTCGGCTTTGAAGAGTGCGGACATGTTCCCGGTCCACCGAAGATCATCATGCTAGCCTCCGGAGGTGAGTATGGAGTGAGTGGGGTGTAGGGAGGTGGGTGCACAGTGGGTGGGTGCAGGTTGGGGGGACACAAGAGACCCCGAGGGATTGTTTTCTGTTTTTACAGGGAAAAAGAAAACAGCAACATGGGACACTTTGGGCATGCTGGGGTGGGCTCCCAGTGTGCCGGCATACCAGGATATTTCTTTGGGGGGGCTGGAGCCAATTGGGATTGGGCACTTTGTCAGCCATACAGTGTGCTGGGGGGGCATGAGCACACTGGGGTGGGCTCCCAGCATGCCACCTGTCTTTTTGTTTGGGTGGCAGCTGGAGCTGACGGGGATTGGGCACCCCCATTGGCTGCATGGTGTGCTTTGGGGGGGCAGCATAAGCCAAGGGGGATTGGGCACCCTCCTCGGCACAAAACAAATTTTTTTGGGGGAAGGACATTATGCCGACGGGGATTGGGCTACCCTGTCGGCAAATTAACTGGTGAGGGCATATGCCGACAGGGGGATTAGGCACCCCCAATGTTGGCTGTTATGGAGACTGTGAGAGGCGGATGGCTCTGCCATGTTTATTGAAACACTACACCAGGGAAGGCATGCCCTGCAATGAGGGGGTACTCCTTCATTGCAGCGGCTAAATCCTTTCAACATGGTGGCATGCTTTTGCACTACTGTCATAAACAGCGTGCAACCTAATTCGTGCCACAGAGCCCAGCCTGAAAAAGCAGTGGTGCCACTGGCCACTACAGGATCACACCTCCAAAACCTGCTATTCCAAGTTACCACAATATGTTTCTTGCGCATGCGCAAGACAACATAAAAATGTTTTTAGTAGATTTTTAGTGTGGCAGTATATCTTTGGTTTTTTAAGAAAAAATGTGCAAAAGAATATCATCATCCATACAGTGATGTTATTGTGTAATGACATCACTGTCTCAGGCATACACTGACCAATCAGAGTCCAGGATTCTTTCTTGCCATTGTATAATTTTACATATCTGGCAGTACACTAGCTCTTTAACCCTTGCATGGCTGTGGACTGATATATCAGTCCAAAATTCCTACAGTATATGTTCTAATTCTGCCTGCAGCTTAAGGCTTAAGTTTTTATGTTGCTTGCATGCATGTGCAAGAAACATAGTGCCATCATCGGAGATTTCGGAGGTGTGTCACCTCCTCCTCCAATTCAGTCAGTGTGCTGGCTGGCGCGGCGCCTGTAAGCCAATGCATTTTGGAGCTGTCTATGACACGCTCCAAAATGCAGTGGCACTACTAATTGAAAGGGAGCTACGCTCAGTGAGCACCGATAAGAGGCTGCTCACGCAGGTCCCCCGAGGCGTCTTGCGCCCCACTCGCATTGTATAGCTGACAGGGTGCCCAATCCCGTCAGCTGAGCTGCGTCACCCTCCCCCAGTAGTAGTTGCCACCTGAGGCCCACCCCAGCGTGTAGCGGTCCTTTGCCGATGGGGTGCCCAATCCCCGTCGGCTGAAACGCCCCCGTCCACAAATTCCATGGCTGATGGGGGTGCCCAATCCCCCGTTGGCTGAACGCCCCCCCATCCTTTTGCCACGCTGGGAGCCCACCCCAGCATGGCAGCAAATTCTATGGCCGACGGGGGTGCCCAATCCCCCGTCGGCTGAACGCCCCCACATCCTCATGCCATGCTGGGAGCCCACCCCAGCATGGCAAAGATCCGTCGTCTTTTTTTTTTCTTAAATACCTGAAAACTGAAAGCGGTCCCAGCGGCGTGTCTCCCAACCCCTCCCACAACCCGCACTCACCCATTAGCGTACCCAGCCTCCCACCCCCCACCCCATACTTACCTCCGGACTCCGGCGCGACGATGTTTGGTGGACCGGGAACACGTCTGCACTCTTCAAAGCCGACCGCGAACTGAGGAAATGCCGGTAAGCTGTATAATGGGCTACAGAGGGGGGTTTCAACTTTGTTGCATATCTCAGGCATTTTTGGGAATTTTTGCACTAGATTTTCAACATGGAGTTTTTGGGACCCCTTCTCATGAATGATGTCACTGTCATGGTGTTATTCGGGCCCGAAGGATGATTTCGCGTAGTAACTGTGCAGTGACTGTGAAATCACCCTTTGGGCCTGAATACCACCATGACAGTGACATCATTCATGAGAAGGGGTCCCAAAAACCCCATGTTGAAAATTTGGTGCCAAAATTCAAAAAAATGACTGTTTTACGATCGTGTGTTGCGCAGTTCCTACGCAGGCTCGTAAGTTCGTGAAATTTCAATATTTTCACTCCAGATTTTCAACTTTGCCATTTTACCACACCTTCTTACTAGAGTAGTATAGCTGTCATTTTCACATCTCACCCAAAATATGTTTCTGCCCATGTAGCGCAGAATGGCGCAGTCGGTGCGCGAAATCAATGTACGGGACAAATTAAGAAAATCACAGTGACACCATTCATAAGCAGAGGTCTTAAAATGGCTATGTTGAAAATTTGGTGAAAGAATTCCTTAAAATGACTGTTTTACGAGCGTGCGTTGCGCAGTTCCTACGCACGCTCGTAAGTTTGCGAATTTTCAATATTTTCACTCCAGATTTTCAACATTGGCATTTTATCACACCTCCTCATGAGCAGTATAGCTGTCATTTTTCACATCCTGCCTAAAACATGTTTCACTCATGTAGCGACAATGGCGCAGTCGGTGTGCGAACTCAATGTATGGGACACATTAAGAAAAATCACAGTGACACTGATCATGAGCAGAGGTCTTGAAATGCCTGTGTTGAAAATCTGTTAACATTCTAAAATGACTGTTTTCTGAGTGTGCGTTGCACTGTTCCTCACTGCATTTCGTAAGTTTCCAATTTTCAATATTTTTCATCAGATTTTCAACATTGCCATTTTACACACCTCCTCATGAGCAGTACAGCTGTCATTTTCACATCCTGCCCAAAACATGTTTCCGCCCATGTAGCGCACTAATGGCAGATGAGTGTGTGAACTCAGTGTATGGGACACATTAAGAAAATCACAGTGTCACTGTTCATGAGCAGAGATCTTAAAGTGAATTTTAAAATTTGGTGAAAGAATTCCTAAAATGACTGTTTTCGTGTTGCGTTGCAAAGTTTCCCCATAGCTCGTGGGTTGCAATTTTCAATATTTCCACTCCAGATTTTCAACATTGCCATTTTACCACACCTCCTCATGAGCAGTACAGCGTCATTTTCACATCCTGCCCAAAACATGTTTCCGCCCATGTAGCGCACAATGGCACAGTCGGTGTGCAAACTCAATGTATGGGACACATTAACAAAATCACAGTGACACTGTTGATGAGCAGAGGTCTTAAAATGGCTATGTTGAAAATTTGGTGAAAAAGTTACTAAAAATGACTGTTTTACGAGCGTGCATTGCACAGTTCCTACGCACGTTCGTAAGTTCGCAAATTTTCAATATTTGCACTCCAATGACTTCCAAATACCTAAACAGCACATATAAGCAAACAACATTCGGCACTGACAAATGCTTGTTCTTGTTGCTGAAGAATCAAATCCTTCTTTAGTGCCTAAAGCCCATAAATGGGATGTAACAGCTGAGATGGGGGGGGGGGCAGTGATGATGATGATGGTGTCCATCGGAGGGTGAAAAACATTTGTTTCTCTGCTGGAAACTTGTCCTTGTCAAACTTGAATGGCTAAAATGGTGAACACAGCTGGGAACTACTTTTCTCTCTCCCTGGTGACTATGTGCTACAGTATTGCTTGTCTCTTTGCTTTACAAACATGAGGTCCCAGTTCATTCCTTAAAGCTGTGTGGCATAGCTCGTTCAATAATTTTCCAAAAGAGAGTTCACATACTATCAGTGTTTAGCTAAAAAGTCTGCACAGACAGGGAAGGGGGGGGAGTGTTTAAACCCCATTTTCATGGTCACTGATAATGAGTAGCTGCACAGACATAACAGCTCTGTGTCTAGGGTTACCTGCCCTGTACTGGGGCTGTCACCAATGTGCAGCTCAACTGCCCTGTATAGAAGTCCTATAGATTTATGATTCTCATTGGAATGTTGTGCATTTTTGTTTTTGGTTTTTAAATCAACATTTTATTGATTTTTAAAAATTCAAAAAGAATCAAACTGCAAAAAACACACTCTCAAGTAGTTTTCATTCATTATTTTTAAAACTCAATAACTTTTCACAAAGTGCGGTTGTATTGCTGAATGTTTATATATTAATATTTTTTATTAACTGGGATAACCTTATAAAATTGTAAATTATCCAGTTTGCACTGGGGACAGAGTGAGACTAGCAGGAGCAACAACCAGTACAAAACTCCAAGTGCAAGGCTTAGTTATATTGTGACTAAGTCTAATTGTAAGAAAACAAATCATGTTAGATATGCATGAAGGCTCAAAAGCTTTTTCGCTGTAGGAAACATATTTACATTAAGTAGAAGTAGAAGTATTTACATGCAGCCACAAGAGAATATCTTTGGTAATGAAGGTACACAGAACAAACTGGAAAAGACACAGCAAGCTGGAAAACTTTAATGAATAACAGGCACTTAAAACAGTGGTCCACGTTAGCTACTGTAAACACGCATTTGTCAATGATGAATGTTTGCTTGCTGATATTAGCATTGGACGTGCAGGAGTTAGACAGATGCAGAATAGGAATGGCAGTGAAGTATTGAACTCACACCAATCCCACCTCCACCCTGCAGAGATGGACAGGCATTGGAGTGTGCCTTTGGGTCATCACCCATAATGCTCACAGCATTTCACCTCCCCTTATCCTGCAGTCACTGACAAGTGTTGACGTGTGCATTGGGGTATTCAGCTTCACAGTCACACCATTTCATAAGGACATATGCTGAAGTGGGTGCAGTATAGGAGAATGGGGTGAACTCTGGGGCCGAAGAGTCCAAGGCACACCTTGATGCCTGTCACTGGCTTCAGGGTGGGGGTTGGGTGGATTGGAATGGCATGAGCATTACAGTTGACTGTCCAAACGCACACCCTTAATGCCTGTCATTCTGTACAGGGTGGGATGTTATGGTAAGAAACCCTAATGCCTCTGGCATTTGTTGATATTTGCATTACAGATTTTCAGCATGGCCTTTTTTTGACCCCCCCCCCACCACATGAAAGCATTTGGGACATCTGCTCATGGACAGTGGCACTGTGATTTTGTTAATCTATCCCGAACGTTGATTTCCCACAGCGACCACACCATTCTGCGCCAGATGTGCAAAAACACAGTTCAGTTAGGATGTGAAAAATGACAGCTGTACCATTCGTAAGGAGGTGTGAAGAGATGGCAATGTTGAAAATCTGGAGTGAAAATATTAAAAATGCTTGAAGTTATGCGTGTACGTGGAAACTGCTCAACGGACTCTCGTAACACAGTTATTTAGTGGAATTATTTCACCAGATTTTCAACATAGGCATTTTGTGACCTCTGCTCATGAACAGTGTCATAATGATTTTCTTAGTCTGTCCTGAACATTGATTTCCTACAGCGGTCGCGACATTGTACGCCAGATGTGCAAAAACACATTTCAGCCAGGATGTGAAAAATGACAGCCATACTGTTCATAAGGAGGTGTGCAAAATAGACAATGCTGAAAATCTTGAGTCAAAATATTACAAATTCTCAAAGTTATGAATGTGCTTGGAAACTGCACAATGCATGCTCATAACATAGTCATTTTGTGGACTTTTGTCACCAAATTTTCAACATAGGCATTTTGGGAGCTCTGCTCATGAACAATATTACTGTGATTTTCTTAATCTGCCCTGAACACTGAATTCCCACAGTCACTGAGGTATTGTCCGCCGGAAGGGCAAAAACACATTTTGGCCAGGATGTGAAAAATGACAGCTGTACTTTTCATAAGGAGTTGTGAAAAAATGGCAATGTTGAAAATCTGGAATGAAAATATTACAAATTAGCGAAGTTACGCATGTGTGCGGAAACTGCGCAATGCACACTTGTGACAGTCATTTTTTGGAATTTTTTCCCCAAATTTGCAACATAGGCTTTTGGGAGCCCACCTCATGAGTAGTGACACTGTTGTTTTGTTAATCGGTCCCAAAAGGTGATTCTGCGTAGTGACCGCAAAATCACCTTTCAGAACTGAATAACCAGATGACAGTCACTGAATTCATGAGATGGGGTTCCAAGAACCCCATGTTGAAAATTTGGTGCCAAAATTCAGAAAAATGGGTGAGATATCCACATAAGCTGAAATCCCCCCATTTATGCCATTATACAGCTTACCAGCATTTCTTCAGTTTATGGTCGGATATGAAAGGTGAAGACGTGTTCCAGCTGCACCAAAGATCACCATGCCAGCCTCCGGAGGTAAGTATATGGTGAGGGTGGGTGTGTGGAGGTGAGGTGCACAAAGGGTGGATGAGGGTTGGGGGAGGGGGGCACTGCAGACAGCAAGTGACTGTTTTCTTGTTTGCAGGGTTTATAAAAATAAAAAACAATGCATGAAGGTTTTCTTTTTTTACAGGTGGTTTGGCACACTGGGGTGGGCTTCCAGTATGCCACCTGGGTGTTTCTTGCTGGGGGCTGTAGCCAACAGGAATTGGGCCCCCCATCAGGACATACAGTGTGTTTGGTGGGGCACATGAGCCGAGGGGGATTGGGCACCCCCCTCGGCACACAACAAATAGGGGGAGATATTATGCCGATGGGGATTGGGCTACCCCATCGGCAAATGAACTGGGGAAGGGGCATGCTGACAGGGGGATTATGCACCCCCATTGGCTTTCAAGTGGACTGAGAGGTGGCCAGTGACAGCTGCCACTTGATGTCAACATGCAAATTGCCTACATGTCACCACCGCTGATTGCAGTGGTGGTTTTCTTTCAACTGCATGCCACTGCATCTGAACTGCTGTCATAGACAGCTCAGTCATGCATTGGTGCGGTGTGGTCTCACCTAGAAAATGGATCAGAGCAGTGGCAGAGTGGGCGGCACACATCCAAAAAGTCATATGGTGGCACTATGTTTCTTGCATATGCATGCAAGCAAACAAAAAAAACAAAATGCCATGGCTGTGGAGTGCTGCAGTTACCAAAATCAAGCAGGTTGTGTCCTTGGATAAATCACCAGATTTTCAAAAAAATCATCTCAAAATATTCATTTTATCTATTCAAAGTTAATACAGATCTTTATCTTTTGGACCAGTGAAATAAGTCAGTTTGTTTGTTCTGCAGCACAAAGAGGCCTGAGTGGGCATATATCCAATGCCACATGGGGGCTTCCATGGTCACTTTATGCCTTCTGAATCTCACACTGTGCCATGCTTGGGGCCCCTAATGAATACCTTGTGTCTCTGGAACCCTAAAGAGAACTGGAGTGCAGAGGTGAATATATCACTAACTTTGCAGTCTGCCACCCTTTACTATGTAAGCCATTGCTATTTCCAAAAACACTCAACTCCACAGAAGGTATACACTGTCAGTCCAATCCTGTCACAGCTGCATCCACTAGCCATGTCTAATCTGCCCAAAGGTGCTACACAGGACACAAGCTGGTAGTCAACCCTTCTAAATTAAATGCACCCAGAGCCTAATTTCAAAAATCTTGGTATGTCCTAGGTACTGTGTTCCTATGTGCTGCTTGCCAGTGTGGGGAAATATCCCTATGCTGGTGAAAAATGCTATTTATAACATCTTTATGTTTTCTTGCGTGCATGCGCAAAAAATGTTATGTGGCAGCTTAAAAGAGAAGCGGGTTGTGGAGGTGCGGCACTGTGGTGGCCAATGCCACCACTGCATTTCTGGGCTTGGCCCGCAGTAACCAATGCAGTGGCAGGCTACTGGTGACTCTAGTTCAGCAAGCCTGCCACCAACTTGAAACAAATTGGCTGCCTCAATCAGGGAGTGCCTCGTCATTGCAATGTCATCCATTCACCTCTTGTGGGTCTCAATAGTGCAGATGACAAGCTGACGGTGTGCTGGTGGGCGGTCCATGATTGTTGCAGCCAATCAGTGTCATTGTCTTGTTTTGTGGTGCTGTCACTGCCTCTCATTCTGGTTCTCCCATCCCAGCACACCCCCTCCTCCGGTCAACCTGCCCTTCCTGTTTTCTCTTTGGTTGTGCTTCCTCCCTGTTTGGAGTTTTTGCTGAATTTAACCTGGAATGTTTCTCTTTCTGCAATGACCACCTAAAAGAAGTCTTACATTCTTACACTAAAGAAGCAAAACTGAAATAAAGAATACAACACAGATGACAAGTTTTTTTCTTTTCTTTTTTTTTTAAATTCTTCGATCCATGAATGAACAGGCAGATATCAACAGAGGTACAGAGAACTGCGTGGTGCGAACGAGACAGCTGCAGTAAAGAGCATCTGACAGATCACACTGAATTACAGTATATCATCTGTTCAGCATGTTCTCCCCACTGTTCCAGCTCATTGAGGCTTCAGTTTGGCTGTCTTGTCCAAAATAGACCTGAAAAGAAAACTCAGTACATAGAGCTACGAAAAGGTAAGCAAAATTAGCATCGCTGGTACATTGACTTAAACATGGGAAAAGTAATGGTATAAATAAGCTTTGCACATAATCTTTAAGTCCCAGTGACATCAAGATCACTCAAAACTGGGCTTGTTTTATCTGCACCACTGTGCTGCTGCTTATCTCGCTTTGCCAATAGCCTGCACTCTGCATTGTTGTGCATGTCACCCAGGTTTTACTGCCTACTACAGAATGTAAATGCCATCGGGACCTGCTTCCTCCTTTTACCATTCTATCCTGAAAACAAGCATTTGTCAATGCCGAACATTCGCTTGCAGGTATTTGCAGTGGTGTTTGGCATGTATGGTGCTTTACCCTAATGCCCTGTGCGATTGTTGGTATTTGCACAATAAATTGTCAGCATGACCTGTTTGTTACCCCCATTGTGCGCTACATAGGCGGAAACACGTTTTGGGCAGGATGTGAAAAATGACAGCTGTACTGCTCATAAGGAAGTGTAGTAAAATGCCAATGTTGAAAATCTGGAGTGGAAATATTGAAAATTGGCAAACCTACGAGCGTGCGTGGCAACTGTGCAACGTGCGCTCATAAAACAGTCATTTTTAGGAATTGTTTCACCAAATTTTCAACATTGCCATTTTAAAACCTGTGCTAATGAACAGTGTCACTGTGATTTTCTTACTGTGTCCCATACATTGATTTCGCACACGGACTGCGCCATTGTGCACGACATGGGGGGAAAGACGTTTTGGGCAGGATGTGAAAAATGACAGCTGTACTGCTCATAAGGAGGTGTGGTAAAATGGCAATGTTGAAAATCTGGAGTAAAAATATTGGAAATTCGCAAACTTACAAGCGTGCGTAGGAACTGCACAACGCACGCTCGTAAAACAGTTATTTGTAGGAATTTTTTCGCCGAATTTTCAACATAGCCATTTTAAGATCTCTGCTCATGAACAGTGACACTGTGATTTTCTTAATGTGTCCCATACATTCAGTTCGCACACCGACTGCACCATTGCACGCTACATGGGCAGAAATACATTTTGGGCAGGATGTGAAAAATGACAGCTGTACTGCTCATGAGGAGGTGTGGTAAAATGGCAATGTTGAAAATCTGGAGTGCAAATATTGAAAATTTGCAAACGTACGAGCATGCGTAGGAACTGCGCATGATACGCGCACTCGTAAAACAGTCATTTTTAGGAATTTTTTCACCAAATTTTCAACATAGCCATTTAAGACCTGTGCTCATGAACAGTGTCACTGTGATTTTCTTAATGTGTTCCATACATTGATTTCGCACACCGACTGTGCCATTGTGCGCTACATGGGCGGAAACACATTTTAGGTGAGATGTGAAAAATGACAGCTGTACAGCTCATAAGAAGGTGTGATAAAATGGCAATGTTGAAAATCTGGAGTGAAAATATTGAAAATTTGTGAACTTACGAGCCTGCGTAGGAACTGCTCAAATCACGCTCATAAAACAGTCAGTTTTTGGAATTTTTGCACCAAATTCTCAACATTGGGTTTTTGGGACCCCTTCTCATGAATGATGTCACTGTCATGGTGTTATCAAGGCTGAAGGGTGATTTGGCGCAGTGACTGCTGCTCGTGCTCTGGAAATCACCCTTCGGGCCTGAATAATGCCATGACAGTGACATCATTCATGAGAAAAGTCCCAAAACCCATGTTGAATTGGTGCAAGAATTCCCAAAAATGACTGTGATATGCAATAAAGTTGAAACCCCTATCTAGCCCATTATAGAGCTTACGGCATTTCCTCAGTTGGTGTCGGCTTTGAAGAGTGCAGGCGTGTTCCCGTCCACGAAGATAAATCACGCCGAGTCCGAGGTAAGGTATGGGGTGGGGTGGGGTGTGGGGAGGCTGGGTGCTCAGTGGGTGGGTGTGGGTTGTGGGAGGGGCTGGGAGATGCGCCACAGGACCGTTTTTGTTTTACAGGTTAAAAAAGAAAAAAAGACTATGGGGGCGTTTGCCACGCTGGGGTGGGCTCCCAGCGACATGAAGATGTGTGTGGGGGCGAGAGCCGACGGATTGGGCACCGCCAGCCCAAACTTCTGGCGAGGCGAGGATCCCGGGATTGGGCACCCCGTCCCGGCAATCAAAAGCGGTTTGCCCACGCTGGGGTGGGCTCCCAGCGTGGCAGCAGTATGGCTTTGGGGGGTAGTGGAGCCGATGGGGATTGGGCACCCCGTCAGCAAACAATGTTTGCCATGCTGGGGTGGAGCTCCCAGCATGCCAGCTTTAGAGGCGGCATGGCCAGGCGTGCATGGGGAGGGAAGCGCGTGGCCAGAGCGGCTCAGTATGGCAGTGGTGTTTTCTTTAAGCGAAGACCACCACTGTCACACTGAGCTGCTGCACCATTAGTGCAGAGACCGCCCGCCTGCTTAACTGAGCAGTGCATTGGGTGGGAGAGGCACACCTCCAAGGGTGCTACTCTCCCAATACGTTCCTTGCGCATGCGCACAAGTGAACGTAAAAACAGTAAGTTTTCTGATACTGAAAAAAAAACTCGTTAAGATTTGGCAAGTGTTGGTAAGTGAAGTCTTCACCCAAAAAGGGAGGGGGGGGGTCAAAGTGTAAAACTAGTAAATAAACAGTGGACTGAGAGGAGAATCTTGTGATATATAAGAACCAAAGGACACCCCTCCACACTAACCACCGCATTGCCCATGCCTGACCACAGTAATCACAAACAAAACAAAAAATACCTGCACCAGACTTCAGGATTTACTCCATACTTTGCTTAATTCATAAAAAGTGTGCAACAAGTTAAAGACCATATGCCACGGTGGTGGAAGACCACTAGTAACCCCAACCGGTTTCATCTTCTGATTTCCTCTTGACCACCAGTGCCACAGTATAAGGTATCTACAGGTATCTCATTTGTATGTGTTTGAATTAAGGAAAGTATGGAGTAAATCCACGTCTGGTGCCAGTATTTTTTGTTTTACTCTGCTGAAATATGCAAACACTGAAGTAACTGCTGATAGTAAAAGAAAAAAAGGAAGAACTACCCATCTGGATCAATGCTGCCAGCTGCTGCAGAGCAAAAGAAAGCTCAGTTTGACAGTTTTTTTGCTCCAACGCCAACCAACGACTTCCTGCAGCTTGCAGTAGGCATCTGCTTAAACTCCCCTGTCCATTCAACCTCATTACAGTTATATTTACAAGAATGTAAAGTTTATTTATTTTAAAATTGTGCACCTGAAATGGGTGGGGCATTTGTTAGGAGTCTTAACGCCAAAGCAGTCTTGCCATCGGGGCCGATATCAGTACTTAAAAAATCTCTTTGGGTTGTGAGTAACTGCCAAGTCTGCACCTGTAGTAGGAACATTATGGACTTCTAAACTGGTATTTTATCTTAATAAAGTAATTAATGTTACATATTCTAGCTATCAGACTCTGTGGGACAGCTGCAGTTGATTAAATGAATAACAGATCAGCTGCATGCTGTATTGCAAGTTTTATTAAATAGGAATTACAGTCCCTCTGCCGGGTCATGGTTAGCTTAACCTGTAAGATTAAAAAAATGAGAGAACATCCTTTCTGATGGCTAGTGCTAAACTTTATGGTACATTTATTCTCGGTGCACAGTCCATCATTGTACTGTAAGGTGTGTGCCCATTCAGAAGTTGGAGTTGGGGATCTGGCTGTGTTTACTTAGGTGAGGTAGTGGGCTGACTGTTTTAAGGGGTGGGAGAGCTGGCTGTGCTCATTTGAAGTTGGGGAGGACTAGCTGTGTTGGTACAGGGCTGTTTGAGGAGGTGGGGGAGCCAACTCTGTTTGTGAGGGGTGGCCAAGTAATGTTGGTGGGGTATGAAAGATGGTCATGTCTGCTTGGGTGGGGCACTGGCCGTGTTTGTGGAGTGTGAAGCTGGCCGTGCCAACTTAATTGGAGTCGGTGTTACTGATCATGTTGGTGAGGTGACATGTGTGTTGGTGTGGGAGCTAGAATTGTCTGCTTGGATAGGGGGGAGATGTGGCACATTGGTATGGTGGGGGAACAGGCTGTGTCTGCTTAGTCGGGGTAGGCAAGACTGGCCATGTTGGTACTGTAGCAGTGACTGGTGCCATGACAGCACTGTTTAGAAGCACTGCTAGTTTCTTATTGAGAATCAAATATTTTCAACAAGAGATTGGCAGTGCTGCATTTATGTGGTCTTACTGAACTAGTTACATTCATTTAGGCTGAGCTAGCCATGTTTGGTGGGTACTGGCTGTGTCCAAACTGGTCATGTTGGTGCCAATGGGCAGAGTGGGGCTTAATTGACATTGGAGCTCTGACATGAAACGTATGTCACCCCTTTTCATGGATACAAAGTAAAGTGACCAAATTTAACTTCAAAGAAATGTAATTATTTTTAAAATAAATGCCTTGTCATGGAAGGGGGGGGTGCACTGCTGTGTATCGTACACCAGTAATACCCATGCGAACTGTGACTGGAACTTTTTTTAAAGCAAGAGATTTATTTTCGTATTTGTTTAATGTTTGAGTGATGTGTGGCTCCCCTTTAGCAAACGGAGTCATGTTACTTCAAAGAAGCAAATTCAGGCAGTTTAATGTTAGGACTGAACTGAGGGAGTCCATCTTGGCATCTGGAGGTTCAGTTTAGTTCATGTTTGAGCTCTGACAAAGAAGAGCCAGAAATGTGTGACTTGGACACATGGGCCCAGATATTCAAACTGCGCCCAAAACATGTGCAATAGCAGGAGCAAGCGCAAGTCCATTGCGCCCATGTGCAAGAGGCATGATATTCAAAAACTGAGCCGGCCAAGATGCACCTAGAGCCGACGACTGAATATCGCACCACCTGCACCATAGCGCAACTAGGGAGGGGAAGCTGAGCAGATCTGATGCACCATAGCACAACAAAGGATGTTCAGTTGAGCAGTCCAGGGGTGCCATAGCACAACCAGGGATGCCCCCCAGCAGCAGGGCAGCAATGCAACAGCACAACCAGGGATGCAGGGGCCCACCACCCATGCCACAGATGGGCAGAGGAGCACACAGCAGAACAGACATTGTCCCCTCACACCCCATGCACTGCACAACTGTGGGAGGCTGGAATAACCACTGGCCCATGGAGACAAGCAACCAACCCACAGCTGGGTCATGGTGCCCCATCCACACCTCTCTGGCAGCTGTGACTGGCACAAGGAGGACTGACCACTCTGTGCCACACCATCCCACCAATGCAGAGCACACCCTGCACCGTGACCCCCAGACACCCTGCCCAGGAGCAGCGTCCACCACTGCAGGATACCCCATGCATGCCGCCACCCCCACTGTGACAATGCAACCCCATGCACCACAGAACCATGCAAGACAGCCCCACCACGAGCACCCATCAGCGGGTGGCAGCACACGACGATGCAATGATGGCATACACAGTGCCACCACACACAGCCCCTCCGAGGTACAGCTGAGAGACTGACTATGCATTGGCACATGAGGTACCCCACACATAACAGGGCATGCCCCAGACCCCCCCACCAGTGGTACAGCACCCTGCACACCCTCCCAAGGACACACCCTGACCCAGCACTGGCCACAACAGCCAGTGCAGACACCCACAGTGGCGTGTGGAAGCCTGCACCACACCGGATGCAACACAGTGCATGGACAAACACCCACCCATACCCAAGGGCAGAACAACACAGGGACGGAGTAGGACAACTAAGCCCCCAGCGTGGGCCCATGGAAACTGTGTACACACGGCCAGTAGGCCTCCATGGCACAGAGTGCCAGCCACCCTGCCAGGCACTGTGGACCCGTGACGCCACCATCATTGCCGGACTACAAGTCACGAACAGTGGTGCACATCCCTACAACACACACACAAGCCACAGCGGAGATGGGACAACAACCGGAGGCCACATGTCACCAGAGGCAGACATGCACCACACCAGTGACAGGAGGCAACCCAGGATTGTGAGGTGGTACAGTGGCTGCCCTGCATGGACAGCCACCACTGACATGCCAGCAGACCGTGCAGGTCACAGACATGCAAGGGTGTCAGCTGCACAGGCCATGGATGGGCTGACAGGTGTGCCATGGACACAGAGCATGCACCATGAACCACTGCACACAGTCATACAGTGCACAGGGAACAACACACACACCACAGACAGTGATTGATAGCTACTCCCACACCATAGTCACTTCCCCACGGACACACACACATACCCATGACCGCACCACCCTGACACCATACACCACTGCAGCTGAGCACCTATAGCCCTGCAAATCCAGAGACCACCACAGTATTCATATCAAAGATTTGTAATCAAAAATATCAAAATAACTATTTACAAAACTATGTACAAATGTGTTGGGGAGGGCCACAAACAAGGTGGGGGTGGGTAAAGGTCAGGGAGAACAAATGGGACAGGAAAGGAGGGTTGTGAGGGTGGGTCCAGGGGGGTAGGGAAATCAGGGGCATAGGGATGGTCACTGGGAGCCCCGCTCCCCGCTCTGGCTGCTCTGCCTGCTGTGTCTTCGCCAGACACCCAGCTGCTCAAATCCCCGCAGTATGTCCAGCAATGCCCTTGCCACTTGCAAAATCTCCTGCAGTGCCTCATGGATAGCCTGCAGCTGGCAGACACCTAGGACAAGGGAGCACAGCCAATAGGTGTGAATGCACAGCCCCACACAGCCCACCCACTATGCATGGCATACGGCCGTGGGACATGCCCCTGTGATGGTGTGTGACCACCCACAGTGATCACGTCCACAAGACCTGCCCACCCAGGTGCATACAGCCATGCGGACCACTGCACACACTCACTGGCCAAGTCCTGCACAGCACCACCGTGGCTGTTTAGTGACATGGCTATGTGGTCCGAAGGCAGTGGCACAGCCATGTACCTGGTGCATGCATGGACCACCATTGACGCACTCCCAGACATGCAGTGCCACTGGACAGTGCTGAATGTAACAAGTTGCGTGTGTGGCAGTGGTGTCAATGGATGGTGGCCATGCCCCGTTGCCCGCCCTGTTACATAGCATGCAATAAGTAATCATGGAGGTATGGCACTCACCATCATCAGGCTGGTCCCTCTGGCGCTGTGGACTGTCCCTCCCTACTAGCCCTGTCCTCCTGCTGGTGCCTCTGATCCCTGGCCAGCCACCTCTCTTCTGGCCCTGTGGTGCAAACATGGAGAGGAACATCAGTACGAAATCCTGTAGCAAGTCCCCTGCCCCCATGTGTGTGCAATCCACCAGCCAGACCCACCACCCACACCCTGATATACCACCACAGCCAGCGCGGATGGTCCCTCCCCATGTTCCAGACACATGCAACCATGATACCCATATGGAGATAAAAGTGTGTGGATGTAACACCTACCTGGCCGTGGCACTGTGCCCCTCCTTGCACGTGTCCGCAGGTGGGCAAGCAGGTCCGGTTCCCTCCTCCTCAGGTCGCCATACCTGTGGCGGCACTGCTTCACTGTCCATCCCCTTCCTGTGACCTCCTCCAGGGCATTGGCCACCTCCTCCCACACCTGGCTCCTGGACCTGTCCAGGGTGCCTCCCCAAACAGTGGGCCATAAAGTGGCTCAACAATGGCCACCAGGTTAGCCAGTTCAATTTGGGACCACTGGGCAGCCCTCCTCCGCACCATCTCACTTGCTCAGTCAGTTCAAAATGGCACTCTGCAGCATGGCTCCACCATGTACAGATGCTGCGCGGTACAGCGCTGCCATTCCCTATCACGCTGTCACCGAACAGTGCAATAGTGGTGCACCCATGCCTGACGCATGGCGCTTAGGGGCAAAGGTCGGGCACAGGGTCAAGGGTCTCTGGCGCACGGACAGGCACAGCGCCATTGGAACTCAATGCTTGTAGCGTGATTGGGTGCCTGTGTGCTACCTCCAGTAGCAGCCTACCGCGCTGTTGCCCCAGTGCGCCTATGATGCCCCAGTGCCACAGTGCCATATAGGTGAACATCGCTGTAGCACCACTGGCACAATGGTGGCTGTGCCCTGCATTGCCTCCCGCGCACAGCACGTCAGCAGCGCAGCAGATGCCTGCATCAGCAACCCGGGAATGCGCAGTGAGGTGTGTACTGCGTATGTCACAGAACTGCACCCTTGGCTCAGCACGTTCAACACAATTGCGCAAAGCGCAACAGTGCTATATTCAGTCATCGTATGCAGGGCCCCTACTTTTCTGCGGCACAGTGGGACCAAGTTCTGCGGCAAGACTACCATTTGCCGCAGAACTTCTGCGGCAGTGGTTTGTAATTTCTGTGGAAGTTCTGCGGCACTAACAAACTACCACATCACAGTGACAGCTTGTTATCCTGACTTCACTTTCATGGCAGTTTTTATAGCAATCAGGATGGTGGAAAGCACAGTAACACTAGTTCAAAAAATAATAGACTTATAAAAATAATTTTATGCCTAAAAAAGCAAAATAAATGTCTCTCCCTTAAGGTCCTAGCCTGTTGCATAAATGGCATATGCAGAGGGGATCTCATGTGATAAATAAGGTATTTCTATACACATAATATCTATCCCACTAATGAGGTTTCCACTGTCTATCACGTATAGATTTGTATGTGCTTTCTACACCACTCATGAGGTTCCCACTGTATATCACTTACATATTTATATGCAATCTGTAAAATACATACAAATGTGTGTTTGTGTGTGTGGTGAGAGAAACAGATATACTGTGTGTATGTGTGTGTGTGTATATATATATATATATATATATATATATATATATATTTGTTTTAATTTCCATGAACTTGCATCCTCATTCATACATGTCCCATTGGAAATGGAATAGAGGAGTTATTGCAAAACTCATTTCTGATGTCAACCTGCGTTCCCTGACACACTGCATAACACCATCAGGCCATGACATGCATGTGAACTGATTGTGAGATAGAACTCTCCAGACCAGCACAATGTGTCCACCATGTGACAGAACACTGCACCATACCTTCCCAGGCTCCAAGCAATGATGTGTTCCACCAATCCTTGCTTCCAGCCAGCTCCCAGGCTAATCTCTGAACCTGAGTTGCCAGCACGGAAACACAACACTACCCTCTGGCCAACAGCTGTCCCTGCACAACATTTCTCCATAACTTTTGGTGATTCTATCAACCAATGACAGTATGTAATGAATAACCCTGGCAAAAATGCGTACAGTGCAATTATTTATTTAACAGGTCTATTCTTTCAATAGGTCTACACATTATTATATTCCACTTTTCTGGGCATAATTACTTTATTTTTCTTAAAAATGACAGTTAAATTCATTTTACCAGTTATTCATTTCAGATGGCATCTCTATACCTTAAAGGCACAAATAGGTTTGTACAAAGTGAGGTATGGGCTTAACAGGTCTGTGCTATTGACAAGGTTTTGTTTAAGTTGGCCCTAGTGCAATAATGTAAGACTGAAAATTGTATTATGCTGAAGTGCAGGTTGAGCAAATATCACCATGCCTGATGTGCAGTGCCACTGTCTCTGGCAGTGGGAGCTGTGGTAGATAAGTGACTGTTCATTTCTGTTGCAGAATGCAGCCATTTCATTAGCTAATGTATGATGTTATAGCAATGATAACATCACATTCTGAGCATATAGGGAATTTAGGACATAAAAAGAGGGGAAGGGAACCAGATTCTATGGAAAACAGAAATATTAAAAAAAATCAGCAAGAAGAGGAATTCTGTGCTTTCGCGAAGTTCTCTGCAGTGAATTGCAAGTTCTGCATAAAATTCTGCGGCCGAAGAATTCTAGGGGCCTTGATCATGTGCAAATCAACAAATCAGCCATTCAATGGTGCAGCACTGCAATTTGCATCCACTTAAAGTTGCGCCTCACCTCATTTGCATGGGTTGCACTATAAAAGTGCGACACTGGGCTGCACTGGCCATAGTCAGTTACTGCAGTCTATTGGTGAGTTGCATGCTGTTTGGGAGTGTGGACTGTGGATTTTGGGACATGCATGGGACTGCACAGTCACAGGTAACAACTTTGATTCTCACAGGCTAAATAATGACTGAGCGAGTTGTGGGAGAGGAGGAACACAGTGGTGGGAGGAGGAGGAGGAGGCCTAATTTCACCAAGGCCTAGACGGATGCCCTGTTTAGGGCCTACCTGGATCAGGAGCCACTTCTCAGAGGATGGCAGGGAACACCACAGGCTGCTGCTGCTGCTACATGGGAGGAGGTGGTGCATGCAGTGAACCTACATGGCAGCCACCAGTGCTCCGTGCAGGAGTGCAAGAAGAAGATGGGCACAGACAAGAGGAGGATAAAGGAGAAGGTGACTGCCATCAGGGTAGCATGAGCTGTGACAGGTGGGGGACAGCCGGAGGTGCTACACCTGACCCCCACAGGAGGAGAGGGTTGCTGGCAGCATGCAGCGTTGTGCCATTGAGGGTGTTCCGGGTGGTGGCTTCCAGATGGGTGGTAACCCGTAACTGCATGATAGGTCATGGACTGTCTATTGGGGGGGCAGGGTAGATCACATGCAGTAACGTGACTTTGTTTTCCCTTACAGATCCTGAGCATCTGCATGGGTCAGCGGTGGTGGGCCTGTCCACTGCGACCAGTCAGATGGAGAAGGAGGAGGGTCCATCCACCTCCACAGGTATACGTGGCTCAGTGTGTTCGTGGGCCCACCTGGCTGTCCAGACTGATGTTGTTGGAACAGGTGCGAAGGATGCCCTGCCCGTGTCCCAGCATGCCAGCATCCACTGATGATAGCATGCTGTGACTCAGGCTGGTGCCGGGTCCGTCACTGATGATGATGTCGCTAACGGCATGGGCAGTGACACATGTGTGCCACTGGATGGCCACACAGCAGGTAACATCGTGGCCATGGCTGTGGGTGGTGCCACCGTGGAGGCCTGCGTGTCATCACAGCAGTCCCAGCCTGTGCCTGTCAGCACCAGTGGGGCAGCACTGGTGTGTGTACAGGACAGTGGGACTGTTACAGCCACTGCAGTGGCACCAGTGAGCCCTGGGGAGTGGCAGCTGGAGGTACAGCATCAGCAGTTGGCCAATGGGCTTGGGGGTACAGGGTCAGGGGGTGGCATCAGTGCACCGCCTGTGGACATGCCCAGACCTGGTCCTGGTGTGCAGCACCCACCCTCAAGGGGTGCTGAGCATCAGGGCCATGCACACCCTGAGGGACAGGATGCCGAGGAGGCAGATGACCTCTTGGATGAGCACACCCACATACTGCAAGCATCATTCAACCAGCAGATGCTGCTTGCGACATCGGTGGATGCACTGCGTGTGGCTCTGGAGCAGGCAGAGGAGCGTCGCAGCAGAGACACCGCTCTGATCCTGGCAGGGATGGACCAGTTGCAGGAGGATGTGACCACTGCCATTGACAGGCAGACACAGGCATTCACTGCTGTCATGGCCACAATGGGCACACAGTTATTTGCCCATGCATCGCAGACGCCACACAGTGCATGGTCCACCCCCCATTCCTGGTGTCATGCGACACCATCCTTGTCGACATCAGGTTCAGCTGTGGGCATCCTGAGCATGCCTGGCGCAGGCATGTTTGGTGTGCTGCAGACCCCTGCGTGAGCACGGCCATGTTCATGCAGTGGTACCCCTTGGGGATCATCAGTGCCACCCCATGAGGCCAGTGGTCAGCCTGTCAGTGCTGGCAGGTCTCAGCGGGGCCACCCATGCGTCTGTGGCGGCCAGGGCACTGTGGCGTGTGACTGACCTGTCTCCCAATGCGGCTACTGTCTGGTGCTGCCCTGTGTGCATTGTGTCATTCAGCGGGCATTGCACGGGTGGGTACCCGGCCCTGCACGCAGACACACAGTCCATCTGCACACCCTCCTGGCTGCTGTCTGCAGTTGCGTGTGCATGATGATGCCTGCATTGCACTGTACACCAATGTGCAATGGTGTTCAGCATCTGACACACGCACAAGGACAGGCAGTGGGCGTGGTGGTCTGTGGACATGTGTGTGGCTAGGGGTGGCATTCTGGGTCAGTGTGCCTCCTACCCTTTCTGCATGTCTGGTGCATGTGTGTGTGTGTGTGTGTGTGTGTGTATGTGTGTCCGCGAGGCATGTTAGACCTCACCCATCCCTGGTGGTGTGTGTGGTTCCATGCCCGGCTACTTCCCTTGATGGCATGCACCCCTGGTATGTGTCCATGTGTGTTTGTGGGTTGTGCCTTAGCCACTGGTGGTTGCACATGGCCCCATGACTCACCTGGGTTGGCTGAAGTGCTCCTCCGTGATGGTGTCCTGGTGCAGCTGTGCCAGCTGGAGCAGTCAGGGGTCCCGTCGCCCAAGGGGGGGCTGCCCATCACCATTGTCACCAGCGTCCTCATCGTCCCCATCGTTGTCCCCCTCGTCGACCTGTACGGCTATCCCACATTCGTTGTCCATGTTGTGCAGGATGCAACAGGCCAGGAATAGCCCGCAGGCCTTTGAGGGGCTGTCCTGTAGGGCACCGCCGGAGATGTCCAGGCAACGGAAAAGTGCCTTCAGCATCCTGAACACCCGCTCGATGACATTACATGTGGTGGCGTGTGCCTCATTCTAGCATTGCTGCGATGGGGTTGCAGGCCGCCGGTAGGGTGTGAGCAGCCAGGGACAGAGTGGGTATCCACTGTCACCTGTGTGTAGAGGGTGGAGGTTAGTTTGGTGATCAGCATCGCCCTGCCCCAGGCCATGTAGGCCACTACCCATGCCACGTCTGACTATGCCCCCCAGGCCCTATGATTGTCCATGTGGTTTGCATACTCACCCACTAGGTGGCCAGTGGGGATATCCCCACTCTCAAATCTGTGGCACAGTGCCGACTGGTGCCAGATGAAGGCATTGTGTGCTCCCCCAGGGTGTGTGGCACATACATTGATTATGCACCCCCTGGCATCGTACACCACCTGGCAGTTGATGCTGGCATAGCCCTTGCGATTTATATATGCGGCCCACTCGGGGCCAGGTGGTGTGTGGATGGCCATGTGGGTGCAGTCTATTGCCCCTAGCATGCCAGGCATATGTGCTACCCTGTGGAACTCCTGTATGTTTGCTGTGCACTCTGCCAGTGTGCTGGGGAAATGGATGTACTCCGCAGCATGTGGCAGCAGTGCGCTGAGGAATTGGGTGAGGTGGCATGATGTGGCCAACTGGGTTATACCTGTGGTGTCCCCAGTTGGTCTCTGGAAGGTACCCGTGGCGAGAAAGCACATGCAAGATATCACTTTCGTCTCCACTGACAGAGCATGGCTCCGTCGTGTGGGTGCCTGCATCACATCACTGCACAGCTCACAGAGCCACCTCAGAATTGCTCGATTCAGGCGGTACTGGACCACAATCTCAGTATCACTGTACAGCTCAAAGCTGGTGCAGGCTCGGTACTGTCTGTTGGGGGCATACTGCCAATGGGCCCTTCCACGGCCATGCCCCTCTGCTACCCGCCTTCTCATCCCCCCTCATTACTGCCTCCATCTGGATGGTGGCACTGGCCATGTCCCTGACTTGTGTTCACCCCCCCGGCAGCTGTTTCTGTATTCCCCCCACTGTCCTGGCTGCTACTTCCCCTGCACCGGGAATACCTGCCTGTGCTGGCCTCACTGCTGTGTGGCGTACTTCCCCCTTCTGCACTGTAGCTCGCCACACCTTCCCCTGAGCCTGTTGATTCCAGGTGCCCTTTCCTGGCCTGCCCTGTGTGTCCCTGCTGCCCAGTTTGTCCTGCTAGACTTCGGCCTCATGTGCCTTCCCTGTAGTGTTCTTACACCTCTCCCATGCTCCCTTTTATTTTGGCTCATTTCTGCTATGGCGCAACTTCCGCTTGCTCCCCTATTGCGCATGGCGCATGTTGTCGAATATCGCACTGTGTCATTTATGCATGGTTCCTCCCCCTTCAGTTGCACATACATTCATTAGCATTGTGCTGTTGCTCAGTGTGATTTGGGGGGGCGCAACTGCCTCCTGCCGAATATCGCAGAATGGCGCATTTTCAGACTTGCGCATGCGCAATCCTATTGTGCATGGCTCAACTCTTTTGAATATCTGGGCCATGGAACCTAAACATGGGGGTATGGGGGCCACAGTGCTGTTGCCATCCCTCTTGAGGGATTGGGGCTCTAGTGCTGCTGCCACCATCAGTCCTGAGGGATGGGGCTGTAGTGCTGCTACCCCCATCACACCTAAGGCATGGGGGCTGCAGTGCTGCTGCCATCACTTGAGGGATATGATGGTAGGGCACTGAACACTCAAACTATTGACCACAAAATACACCAGAATGCATCAAAAATCCAGAATTTTCTGGGGGCCAGTAATTTTTGTTTTAATCTGCTGAAATAAGCAAACACTGCAGTAATTGCTGACAGTAAAAAAAAAAAAACTACCCATCTGGATCGATGCTGCCAGCTGCTGTAAAGCAAAAGAAAGCTCAGTTTGACACTGTTTGTTTACGCCAAACCATCGACTTCCTGCAGCTTGCACTCGACATGTGAATAAACTCCCGTCCATTCAACCTGATTACAGTTATATTTCCAAGAATGTAAAGTTTATTTATTTTAAAATTGTGCACCTGAAATGGGTGGGGCATCTGTTAGGCATCTTAACGACAAAGCAGTCTTGCCTTCGAGGCCGATATCAGTACTTAAAAAATATCTTTGGATTGTGAGTAACTGCCAAGTCTGCACCTGTAATATGAACATTATGGACATCTAAACTGGTATCTTATCTTAGTAAAGTAATTAAGTTTACATATTCTAGCTATCGGACTATGTGGGGTGCTGCATTTGATTAAATGAATAACAGATCAGCTGCATACTATATTGGAATTTTTATTAAATAGGATTTACAGTCCCTCTGCCGGGTCATGGCGAACTTTTTTTTATTTAGTTGTTTAACCAGGTATAGTACACTAAGCTGAAAGCTTTTTTACAGGAGTGACCTGGGAGCACAAGAAGATTAAGTGATTTGTTCAGGGTCACACAGTATGCAAGTGGAAGCTATGGGATTCAAACCCAGGTCTGGTCTGCTGGATATCACCAGATTTGCAGCTCAGAGCCTTAGACCACTGCGCTATACTGCCTCTTAATCTTAACCTGCAGGATAAAAAAAAAAAGAGAGAACATCCTTTCAGATGGCTTGTGCTAAACTTTTTGGTACATTTATTCTCGGTGCACAGTCCATCGTTGTACTGTAAGGTGTGTGCCCATTCAGAAATTGGAGTTGGGGATCTGGCTGTGTTTACTTAGGTGGGGTAGTGGGCTGGCTGTTTTAAGGGGTGGGAGAGCTGGCTGTGTTCATTAGAAGTTGGGGAGGACTGGCTGTGTTGGTACACGGGCTGTTTGAGGGGGTGGAGGAGCCAACTGCATTTGTGAGGGGGTGGCCATGTAATATTGGTGGGATGTGAAAGATGGTCATGTCTTCTTGGGTGGGGCACTGGCCATGTTTGTGGAGTGTGAAGCTGGCTGTGCCAGCTTAATTGGGGTAGGTGTGACTGACCATGTTGGTGAGGTAGCATGTGTGTTGGTGTGGGAGCCAGAATTGTTTGTTTGGTTGAGGGGGACATAGCACATTGGTAAGGTGGGGGATCAGGCTTTGTCTGCTTAGTTGGGGTGGGCAAGGCTGGCCATGTTGGTGGTGAAGCAGTGACTTGCGCCATGACAGCATTGTTTAGTAGCACTGCTAGTCTCTTATTGAGAATCAAATATTTTCAATAAGAGGTTGGCAGTGCTGCATTTATGTGGTCTTATTGAACTAGTTGCATTCATTTAGGCTGAACTAGTCATGTTTGGTGGGTACTGGATATGTCCAAACTGGTCACGTTGGTGCCAATGGGCAGAGTGGGGAGCTTTGGAGCTCTGACATGAAAACTACGTGACCCCTTTTCATGGATACAAAGTAAAGTGGCCAAATTTAACTTGAAAGAAATGTAATTCTTTTTAAAATAATTGCCTTGTCATTTGGGGGTGGTGCACTGTTGTGCATCGTACACCAGTAACACCCATGAGAACTGTGATTGGAACTTTTTTTAAAGCAAGAGATTTATTTTTGTATTTGTTTAATGTCTGAGTGATGTGTGGCTCCCCTTTAGCAAATGGAGTCATGTTACTTCAAAGAAGCCAAATCAGGCAGTTTAATGTTAGGACTGAACCGAGGGAGTCCATCTTGGCATCTGGTGTTTAGTTCATGTTTGAGCTCTGACAAACAAGACCCAGAAATGTGTGACTTGGACACATGGGACATAAATGTGGGGGAATGGGGGCCATAGTGCTGTTGCCATCCCTCCTGAGGGATGGGGTCTGTAGTGCTGCTGCCACCCCCAGCCTAATAGATGTGGTGTTTATCTGCGTAAACACTTTTTTAAAAGCTAGTTGCTCCTCTGGAAAAGAGTGCAGTTTATGGGCACAGAAAATGTCCCATCCTATCGCAGAACTAGTTGCCCCCCCTTCTGACATTAATATCTGCACATATGGTATCGTAACAACAGTCCGCAACAATACAAAATGTATTTATTAGAATAATGGCAGAACAAGTGTAAAGCAGGCAGAAATGAGCTCACATCATGTTTTCATGCATCTGCTCATGTATCAGGAGGCAGAAAGATTGGTTTCAGGTTGCTTGTTTTTACTTGATTTTTTCTTCATCTTGTTGGCGAGGTTGTTGAACTGCTCTAGGCTGATCAGATTTTTGGTCAGAGCCAACAGCAGCTCCTCTGGGTTTTGGTTCTCATCCATCACAGGATAACACATTTCTCTATAAGGGTTACTTTTGAACACCCCCAATAAAACTCACACTATTTTTTTTTTTTTTTTAAAGGAGATCTCTTCCAGGTATCCTGTTTTTAACTGTTCTTGCTTGTAGTTTATTTTTGGAAGGATGACTTTTGCAGCTGGTAACCCATACTCCTTGCCCACTTCTTGCTCTCTTTCTGGATACTTTCGGCTCAAAGTTCAATATTCAGTGCAGCAGAAAGGAGAAATATATATATATATATATATATATTAACCAGATGAAGCTTTTGTTGATAACAGTGGCAGCGTAGGTAAACCCAGCTCCAAGGCTGCGGCAGATTCGACACACGTACACTAGTGAAGACTAAGCAAGAATCTAATTTAGATTTTTTTATTTGAAGCATGTTGGAGATCTCTGCTGGGAGAAGGGGAGAAAGGAAGGGGAAAATGGTCAAATCTGGCAGTGGTGAAACCGAGAGGAAGTCGGTCAAGGGGGGGAAGGGTCAAAAAGGGTGATGAAGCCTGCTGAGTAATATGTGACCCCTCCACAAGAAAAACACATTAAGAAAAACACTACTGAAGCATCTGGAAATAATTTATATTGACAGACACTGTGGTACCAGCATCTGCAATAGTCCTGAGAATCTAGTCACTGGTGGGTTATCTAAGGTGAGTTTACCAGCTTTCTGCAAACAAACTGCAGTTGCATCTGTGGGACTCACATCTCATGACATTCAAAAATAAATGGAGAGGCTGTTTGTTGGGCTCCAGGAATTAGCCTAGGTCAGCGGGATGTGGGGTCCATGGGTCGCACAGAGCCATCATGGAGCATGCCATATTTTTCGTTGTTCTCCCCCCCCCCATCATGTGGCTGATAGGCATGCTTACGCAAGGCATCCTCAATCCCAGTACTGCACTTCAGTTGCACTGCCACCCATGGTCAACCAGGCAGTGGTTTCATGGGGACAGTGAATCCCTCCTCCTCCCACAGCTGGCCGTCCTACTATTCATGCTTGTTTCCAAACCCAGATTGTCAGCGTCACAAGTGATAGCACTACCTCTGTGCCAGTCTGCTGGCTAATAATAACATTTCAAAGTAGCTAACCACTGCTTTTTATATCTGGTGTGCTTTTTCTTTTCCTACATGCCAGTTAGAAGATTTTCTGCTTAGGCATGCAGGATCTACAGGACACATATAGCATGGCCGTATTTTCCATTGTCCCCCCCCCCAAGAGACTGGCTGACAGGCATGCTCACACAAGTCATGTGCATCCATCCAGCCAGTTAGTGGTCCCCAATCCCAGTAATGCATTTCACTTGTACCACCATCCATGGTAGACAGTGATCCCCCCTTCCTGCTTGTAGGGGGAGAACATCCTTTGGGATGCTCAGTGCTCCTCCCTGGCTGGACCGCCGATGATTCAGGCTCATTGCTGAACCTGGATTAGTGGTGGTGCAAGCAGTAGCACTACTGCTGTGCTGTCAGGTTGGCTAATATTAACTTTTCAAGTAGTCAGCCATTGCTTTTTATGTTTGCTTGCACACGTAGTGCACAAGAAACATATTGAGGTAAGTAGAGCATTGCAGAGGTGTGGTAGTGTGTGGCCAGTGCAGCCTACGCTTTCAGGGGCCCATCCCTTGGCTATCAATCAACAGAAAAACTGCAGATGATATCAGTTTCAGAGAAAGCACCGGACTTAAAAGAAATGTGCCGCTCCAACCGGGGACAGTTTAGTCATCCCTGATTGCAGCGACAGCTCCCCCCTTCCTCGCAACCAGGAACACAGAGGCAGTCAACAAGACTCTCCACCCATGTGCATTACAGTGTACAGTAATGCACAAGGGTGCAGTTTCTTTCTTGTCAGCTGCTGCCTTGTGCCCCCAGCCCTAGTGTGCCTTTCATGGCGAAACATTTCATTATTTAAATCAGTGGCTCCTGCCGCCAGCCACACACTTTCCGGGAAAGCCGACATCGGGGTGCCCAGTCCCATGTCAGAATATCTACCCCTCCCCCATTAAGTGGCACACTGTGAGCCCACTCCAGTGAAACAAAATATGGTGGCTCCTGTCACCCGCCACATAGTCCCCATAAGCAGACATTGGGTACCCAATCCCCATGTCAGCAGCCCCCCTTGGTGTGTCTTTTCATTTCTCCTCTCTTTTCTGACACCGGGATGCTCACTCCTGGTGTCAGATGTGTGCCCCCCCCAGCCTGTCAACACCCCTTGCCAACATTGGGGTACCCAATCTGTGAGTCAGTATCCCCCCTCCCCATTACCATTGTGACATACTGGGAGCCCACCCCATGTGCCCAACTTTTTTTTTATCCTGTAAATGAAGAAAACCATCCCTTGATGTTTTTTTGTTGTTGTTTTAAACCTGGAAAAAAAAAAGACCCCTCGTTATCTTCTCGGGTCCCTCATCTCCACCCTCCCTCTGTAAACCCCCCTCCCCACCCTCTCCTTACCCTATACTTACCTCCGGAGGTCTGGCGCTGTGATCTTCTGTGTACCAGAAACACGTCTGAACTCTTCAAAAGCCAACTGCAAAATGAAGAAAACCACGGTAAGCTTTATAATGGCATCAACGGGGAGTTTCAACTTAGTTATTATCTCAGCCATTTTTGGGAGTTTTGGCCCCAAGTTTTCAACATGGGGTTCTTGGAACCCATCTCATGAATGCTTGAATTGTCATTTTGTTTCTTAGTCCTGAAAGGTAATTTCACGGTCGCTGTGCAGAATCATCTTTTGGGAATGATTAATGAAAGGACAGTACCACTGTTCATGAGATGGGGTTCCAAAAAAGGCCATGTTGCAAACTTGGTGAAAAAATCCAAAAAATGACTCTTTTACCAGTGTGCATTGTGCAGTTTCTATGTACACTTGTAACTTTGCCAATTTTCAATATTTTCACTCCAGATTTCCAACATTGCCATTTTTTCACACTTCCTTATAAACAGTACAGCTGCCATTTTTTGCATCCTGCCCAAAATGTATTTTTGCACCTGTGGAGCAGAATGGCACAGTCACTGCGCGAAATTAACTTTTGGGATGGATTAATGAAATCACAGTGCCACTGTTCATGAGGGGATGTCCCAAAAAGGCCATGTTAAAAAACTGGTAAAACAATTTCAAGAACATGACTGCGTTACGAGCGTGTGTTATGCAGTTTCTATGCATACTCATAACTTCACCAATTTTTCATATTTTCACTCCAGGTTTTCAACATTGCCATTTTTTCACACATCTTCACGAACAGTACAGCTGTCTTTTTCACATCCTACCCAAAATATGTTTTCACATGTGTTGTGCAGAATGCTGTACGAAATCACTTTTGGGGATTGGGTAATGAAATGATAGTGCCACTGTTCATGAGGTGCAGTCCCAAAAAGTCCATATTGAAAATTTGTAGTGAAAATACCAACAATCCATGATGCTTTGCATTGTGTGGGCATGTGTGATTTTGTATTTTCTTGAAACTTGGCTTCCCAGCCAAATGCCTTTTGGGGTAACCCTTGCCTCAGTGTTTGCGCACAGAGGTTCTTTGTCTTTTAAATAGTTTTTTTATTTTAATGGGTTCACCACAACATATCCAAGACACACTGTCTTAGGATAGCTGTTCCATTCCACTGGGGTGTCAAACAGATGAGGCATACTGATGAGTCCTGGTAGGACAAAACACGTGTCTATGTCTTCTGTTAGCACTCGCTGCAAACTGTATGAGAGGATTTTCGACAGCATGCAATTCTGCTTAAAGTTGGACCAGCGTAACATTCTGTGGTGATTTGCATATGCAGCCCATGATGCTTTGCATTGTGTGGGCATGTGTGATTTTGTATTTTCTTGAAACTTGGCTTCCCAGCCAAATGCCTTTTGGGGTAACCCTTGCCTCAGTGTTTGTGCACAGAGGTTCTTTGTCTTTTAAATAGTTTTTTTATTTTAATGGGTTCACCACAACATATCCAAGACACACTTTCTTAGGATAGCTGCTCCATTCCACTGGGGTGTCAAACAGATGAGGCATACTGATGAGTCCTGGTAGGACAAAACACGTGTCTATGTCTTCTGTTAGCACTCTCTGCAAACTGTGTGAGAGGATTTTCGGCACCATGCAATTCTGCTTAAAGTTGGACCAGCATAACATTCTGTGGTGATTTGCATATGCAGCCCATGATGCTTTGCATTGTGTGGGCATGTGTGATTTTGTATTTTCTTGAAACTTGGCTTCCCAGCCAAATGCCCTTTAGGGTAACCCTTGCCTCAGTGTTTGCGCACAGAGGTTCTTTGTCTTTTAAATAGTTTTTTTTTTTAATGGGTTCACCACAACATATCCAAGACACACTGTCTTAGGGTAGCTGCTCCATTCCACTGGGGTGTCAAACAGAAGAGGCATACTGATGAGTCCTGGTAGGATGAAACACGTGTCTATGTCTTCTGTTAGCACCCTCTCTGCAAACTGTGTGAGAGGCTTTTCAGCACCATGCAATTCTGCTTAAAGTTGGACCAACAAAACATTCTGTGGTGATTTGCATATGCAGCCCATGATGCTTTGCATTGTGTGGGCATGTGTGATTTTGTATTTTCTTGAAACTTGGCTTCCCAGCCAAATGCCCTTTGGGGTAATCCTTGCCTCAGTGTTTGCGCACAGAGGTTCTTTGTCTTTTAGTTTTTTATTTTAATGGGTTCATCACAACATATCCAAGACACACTGTCTTAGGGTAGCTGCTCCATTCCACTGGGGTGTCAAACATACGAGGCATACTGATGAGTCCTGGTAGGACAAAACACGTGTCTATGTCTTCTGTTAGCACCCTCTGCAAACTGTGTGAGAGGCCTTTCAGCACCATGCAATTCTGCTTAAAGTTGGACCAACATAACATTCTGTGGTGATTTGCATATGCAGCCCATGATGCTTTGCATTGTGTGGGCATGTGTGATTTTGTATTTTCTTGAAACTTGGCTTCCCAGCCAAATGCCCTTTGGGGTAACCCTTGCCTCAGTGTTTGCGCACAGAGGTTCTTTGTCTTTTAAATAGTTTTTTTATTTTAATGGGTTCACCACAACATATCCAAGACACACTGTCTTAGGATAGCTGCTCCATTCCACTGGGGTGTCAAACAGACGAGGCATACTGATGAGTCCTGGTAGGACAAAACACGTGTCTATGTCTTCTGTTAGCATTCTCTGCAAACTGTGTGAGAGGATTTTCGGCACCATGCAATTCTGCTTAAAGTTGGACCAGCGTAACATTCTGTGGTGATTTGGATATGCAGCCCATGATGCTTTGCATTGTGTGGGCATGTGTGATTTTGTATTTTCTTGAAACTTGGCTTCCCAGCCAAATGCCTTTTGGGGTAACCCTTGCCTCAGTGTTTGCGCAGAGGTTCTTTGTCTTTTAAATAGTTTTTTTATTTTAATGGGTTCACCACAACATATCCAAGACACACTGTCTTAGGATAGCTGCTCCATTCCACTGGGGTGTCAAACAGACGAGGCATACTGATGAGTCCTGGTAGGACAAAACACGTGTCTATGTCTTCTGTTAGCACTCTCTGCAAACTGTATGAGAGGACTTTCGGCACCATGCAATTCTGCTTAAAGTTGGACCAGCGTAACATTCTGTGGTGATTTGCATATGCAGCCCATGATGCTCTGCATTGTGTGGGCATGTGTGATTTTGTATTTTCTTGAAACTTGGCTTCCCAGCCGAATGCCTTTTGGGGTAACCCTTGCCTCAGTGTTTGCGCACAGAGGTTCTTTGTCTTTTAAATAGTTTTTTTTATTTTAATGGGTTCACCACAACATATCCAAGACACACTGTCTTAGGATAGCTGCTCCATTCCACTGGGGTGTCAAACAGAGCGGGCATACTGATGAGTCCTGGTAGGACAAAACACGTGTCTATGTCTTCTGTTAGCACTCTCTGCAAACTGTATGAGAGGATTTTTCGGCACCATGCAATTCTGCTTAAAGTTGGACCAGCGTAACATTCTGTGGTGATTTGCATATGCAGCCCATGATGCTCTGCATTGTGTGGGCATGTGTGATTTTTTGTATTTTCTTGAAACTTTGGCTTCCAGCCAAATGCCTTTAGTAACCCCTTACCCTTGGTAAGGTTTGTGCACAGAGGTTCTTTGTCTTTTAAATAGTTTTTTTTATTTTAATGGGTTCACCACAACATATCAAGACACACTTTCTTAGGATAGCTGCTCCATTCCACCGGGGTGTCAAACAGATGAGGCATACTGATGAGTCCTGGTAGGACAAAACACGTGTCTATGTCTTCTGTTAGCACTCTCTGCAAACTGTGTGAGAGGATTTTCGGCACCATGCAATTCTGCTTAAAGTTGGACCAGCATAACATTCTGTGGTGATTTGCATATGCAGCCCATGATGCTTTGCATTGTGTGGGCATGTGTGATTTTGTATTTTCTTGAAACTTGGCTTCCCAGCCAAAAGCCCTTTAGGGTAACCCTTGCCTCAGTGTTTGCGCACAGAGGTTCTTTGTCTTTTAAATAGTTTTTTATTTTAATGGGTTCACCACAACATATCCAAGACACACTGTCTTAGGGTAGCTGCTCCATTCCACTGGGGTGTCAAAAAGAAGAGGCATACTGATGAGTCCTGGTAGGATGAAACACGTGTCTATGTCTTCTATTAGCACCCTCTCTGCAAACTGTGTGAGAGGCTTTCGGCACCATGCAATTCTGCTTAAGTTGGACCAGCATAACATTCTGTGGTGATTTGCATATACAGCCCATGATGCTTTGCATTGTGTGGGCATGTGTGATTTTGTATTTTCTTGAAACTTAAACTACAGCCAAATGCCCTTTAAAGTAACCCTTGCCTCAGTGTTTGCGCACCGAGGTTCTTTGTCTTTTAAATAGTTTTTTTATTTTAATGGGTTCACCACAACATATACAAGACACACTGTCTTAGGATAGCTGCTCCATTCCACTGGGGTGTCAATCAGACGAGCCATACTGATGAGTCCTGGTAGGACAAAACAAGTGTCTATGTCTTCTGTTAGCATTCTCTGCAAACTGTGTGAGAAGATTTTCGGCACCATGCAATTCTGCTTAAAGTTGGATCAGCGTAACATTCTGTGGTGATTTGCATATGCAGCCCATTATGCTTTGAATTGTGTGGGCATGTGTGATTTTGTATTTTCTTGAAACTTGGCTTCTCAGCCAAATGCCTTTTGGGGTAACCCTTGCTTCAGTGTTTGCGCACAGAGGTTCTTTGTCTTTTAAATAGTTTTTTTATTTTAATGGGTTCACCACAACATATCCAAGACACACTGTCTTAGGATAGCTGCTCCATTCCACTGGGGTGTCAAACAGATGAGGCATACTGATGAGTCCTGGTAGGACAAAACATGTGTCTGTGTCTTCTGTTAGCACTCTCTGCAAACTGTGTGAGAGGATTTTCGGCACCATGCAATTCTGCTTAAAGTAGGACCAGCGTAACATTCTGGGGTGATTTGCATATGCAGCCCATGATGCTTTGCATTGTGTGGGCATGTGTGATTTTGTATTTTCCTGAAACTTGGCTTCTCAGCCAAATGCCTTTTGGGGTAACCATTGCCTCAGTGTTTGCGCACAGAGGTTTTTTGTCTTTTAAATAGTTTTTTTATTTTAATGGGTTCACCACAACATATCCAAGACACACTGTCTTAGGATAGCTGCTCCATTCCACTGGGGTGTCAAACATACGAGGCATACTGATGAGTCCTGGTAGGACAAAACACGTGACTATGTCTTCTGTTAGCACCCTCTGCAAACTGTGTGAGAGGCCTTTCAGCACCATGCAATTCTGCTTAAAGTTGGACCAACATAACATTCTGTGGTGATTTGCATATGCAGCCCATGATGCTTTGCATTGTGTGCATGTGTGATTTTGTATTTTCTTGAAACTTGGCTTCCCAGCCAAATGCCCTTTAGGGTAACCCTTGCCTCAATGTTTGCGCACAGAGGTTGTTTGTCTTTTAAATAGTTTTTTATTTTAATGGGTTCACCAAAACATATCCAAGACACAGTGTCTTAGGGTAGCTGCTCCATTCCACTGGGGTGTCAAACAGAAAAGGCATACTGATGAGTCCTGGTAGGATGAAACACGTGTCTATGTCTTCTATAGCACCTCTCTGCAAACTGTGTGAGAGCCATTTGGCACCATGCAATTCTGCTTAAAGTTGGACCAGCATAACATTCTGTGGTGATTTGCATATGCAGCCCATGATGCTTTGCATTGTGTGGGCATGTGCGATTTTGTATTTTCTTGAAACTTGGCTTCCCAGCCAAATGCCCTTTGGGGTAATCCTTGCCTCAGTGTTTGCGCACAGAGGTTCTTTGTCTTTTAGTATTTTATTTTAATGGGTTCATCACAACGTATCCAAAACACACTGTCTTAGGGTAGCTGCTCCATTCCACTGGGGTGTCAAACATACGAGGCATACTGATGAGTCCTGGTAGGACGAAACACGTGTCTATGTCTTCTGTTAGCACCCTCTGCAAACTGTGTGAGAGGCCTTTCAGCACCATGCAATTCTGCTTAAAGTTGGACCAACATAACATTCTGTGGTGATTTGCATATGCAGCCCATGATGCTTTGCATTGTGGGGGCATGTGTGATTTTGTATTTTCTTGAAACTTGGCTTCCCAGCCAAATGCGCTTTGGGGTAATCCTTGCCTCAGTGTTTGCGCACAGAGGTTCTTTGTCTTTTAGTTTTTTTATTTTAATGGGTTCATCACAACATATCCAAGACACACTGTCTTAGGGTAGCTGCTGCATTCCACTGGGGTGTCAAACATACGAGGCATACTGATGAGTCCTGGTAGGACGAAACACGTGTCTATGTCTTCTGTTAGCACCCTCTGCAAACTGTGTGAGAGGCCTTTCAGCATCATGCAATTCTGCTTAAAGTTGGACCAACATAACATTCTGTGGTGATTTGCATATGCAGCCCATGATGCTTTGCATTGTGTGGGCATGTGTGATTTTGTATTTTCTTGAAACTTGGCTTCCCAGCCAAATGCCCTTTGGGGTAACCCTTGCCTCAGTGTTTGCGCACCGAGGTTCTTTGTCTTTTAAATAGTTTTTTTATTTTAATGGGTTCACCACAACATATCCAAGACACACTGTCTTAGGATAGCTGCTCCATTCCACTGGGGTGTCAATCAGACAAGGCATACTGATGAGTCCTGGTAGGACAAAACAAGTGTCTATGTCTTCTGTTAGCATTCTCTGCAAACTGTGTGAGAAGATTTTTGGCACCATGCAATTCTGCTTAAAGTTGGATCAGCGTAGCATTCTGTGGTGATTTGCATATGCAGCCCATTATGCTTTGAATAGTGTGGGCATGTGTGATTTTGTATTTTCTTGAAACTTGGCTTCTCAGCCAAATGCCTTTTGGGGTAACCCTTGCTTCAGTGTTTGCGCACAGAGGTTCTTTGTCTTTTAAATAGTTTTTTTATTTTAATGGGTTCTCACAACATCTCCAGGACACCTGTCTTAGGATAGCTGCTCCATTCCACTGGGGTGTCAAACAGATGAGGGCATACTGAGGTCCTGGTGAGGACAAAACGCGTGTCTATGTCTTCTGTTAGCACTCTCTGCAAACTGTGGTGAGAGATTTTCGGCGCCATGCAATTCTGCTTAAAGTAGGACCAATGTAACATTCTGTGGTGATTTGCATATGCAGCCCATGATGCATTGTATCAGTGGAATGTGTGATTTTGTATTTTCTTGAAACTTGGCTTCTCAGCCAAATGCCTTTTTGGGTAAATCCACCCCTCAGTGTTTGCGCACAGAGGTTCTTTGTGCTTTAAATAGTTTTTTATTTAATGGGTTCACCACAACATATCCAAGACACACTGTCTTAGGATAGCTGCTCCATTCCACTGGGGTGTCAAACATACGAGGCATACTGATGAGTCCTGGTAGGACAAAACACGTGACTATGTCTTCTGTTAGCACCCTCTGCAAACTGTGTGAGAGGCCTTTCAGCACCATGCAATTCTGCTTAAAGTTGGACCAACATAACATTCTGTGGTGATTTGCATATGCAGCCCATGATGCTTTGCATTGTTTGGGCATGTGTGATTTTGTATTTTCTTGAAACTTGGCTTCCCAGCCAAATGCCCTTTAGGGTAACCCTTGCCTCAGTGTTTGCGCACAGAGGTTGTTTGTCTTTTAAATAGTTTTTTATTTTAATGGGTTCACCACAACATATCCAAGACACAGTGTCTTAGGGTAGCTGCTCCATTCCACTGGGGTGTCAAACAGAAAAGGCATACTGATGAGTCCTGGTAGGATGAAACACGTGTCTATGTCTTCTGTTAGCACCTCTCTACAAACTGTGTGAGAGGATTTCGGCACCATGCAATTCTGCTTAAAGTTGGACCAGCATAACATTCTGTGGTGATTTGCATATCAGCCCATGATGCTTTACATTGTGTGGGCATGTGTGATTTTGTATTTTCTTGAAACTTGGCTTTCCAGCCAAATGCCGCTAGGGTAATCCTTGCCTCAGTGTTTGTGCACAGAGGTTCTTTGTCTTTAGTTTTTTTATTTTAATGGGTTCATCTAACATATCAAGACAAACTGTCTTAGGGTAGCTGCTCCATTCCACTGGGGTGTCAAACATCAGAGGCATACTGATGAGTCTTGGTAGGACCGAAACACGGTGTCTATGTCTTCTGTTAGCACCCTCTACAGCAAACTGTGTGAGAGGGGCCTTTCAGCATCATGCAATTCTGCTTAAGATTGGACCAACATAACATTCTGTGGTGATTTGCATATGCAGCCCATGATGCTCTGCATTGTGTGGCGTATGTGATTTGTATTTTCTTGAAACTTGGCTTCCCAGCCAAATGCCCTTTGCGGTAACCCTTGCCTCAGTGTTTGCGCACCGAGGTTCTTTGTCTTTTAAATAGTTTTTTTATTTTAATGGGTTCACCACAACATATCCATGACACACTGTCTTAGGATAGCTGCTCCATTCCACTGGGGTGTCAAACAGATGAGGCATACTGATGAGTCCTGGTAGGACAAAACACGTGTCTATGTCTTCTGTTAGCATTCTCTGCAAACTGTGTGAGAGGATTTTCGGCACCATGCAATTCTGCATAAAGTTGGACCAGCGTAACATTCTGTGGTGATTTGCATGGACAGCCCATGATGCTGCATTGTGTGGGCATGAGATTACATATTTTCTTGAAACTTGGCTTCCCAGCCGCGATGCGCTAGGGTAACACTTGCCTCAGTGTTTAGCACCGAGGTTCTTTGTCTTTTAAATAGTTTTTTTATTTTAATGGGTTCACACAACATCATCCATGACACACTGTCTTGGGATAGCTGCTCCATTCCACTGGGGTGTCAAACAGATGAGGCATACTGATAGTCCTGGTAGGACAAAACACGTGTCTATGTCTTCTATTAGCTACTCTCTACAAACTGTGTGAGAGGATTTTCGGCACCATACAATTCTGCATAAAGTTGGACCAGCGTAACATTCTGTGGTGATTTGCATATACAGCCCATGATGCTTGCATTGTGTGGGCATGTGTGATTTTGTATTTTCTTGAAACTTGGCTTCCCAGCCAAATGCCTTTAGGGTAATCCTTGCCTCAGGTGTTTGCGCACGAGGTTCTTTGTCTTTGAGTATTTTGTTTTAATGGGTTCATCACAACGTATCCAAGACACACTGTCTTAGGGTAGCTGCTCCATTCCACTGGGGTGTCAAACATACGAGGCATGCTGATGAGTCCTGGTAGGACGAAACACGTGTCTATGTCTTCTGTTAGCACCCTCTGCAAACTGTGTGAGAGGCCTTTCAGCACCATGCAATTCTGCTTAAAGTTGGACCAACATAACATTCTGTGGTGATTTGCATATGCAGCCCATGATGCTTTGCATTGTGTGGGCATGTGTAATTTTGTATTTTCTTGAAACTTGGCTTCCCAGCCAAATTCCCTTTGGGGTAATCCTTGCCTCAGTGTTTGCGCACAGAGGTTCTTTGTCTTTTAGTTTTTTATTTTAATGGGTTCACCACAACATATCCAATGACACACTGTCTTAGGATAGCTGCTCCATTCCACTGGGGTGTCAAACAGACGAGGCATACTGATGAGTACTGGTAGGAAAACACGTGTCTATGTCTTCTGTTAGCATTCTCTGCAAACTGTGTGAGAGGATTTTCGGCACCATGCAATTCTGCATAAAGTTGGACCAGCATAACATTCTGTGGTGATTTGCATATGCAGCCCATGATGCTTTGCATTGTGGGGGCATGTGTAATTTTGTATTTTCTTGAAACTTGGCTTCCCAGCCAAATGCGCTTTGGGGTAATCCTTGCCTCAGTGTTTGCGCACAGAGGTTCTTTGTCTTTTAGTTTTTTTATTTTAATGGGTTCATCACAACATATCCAAGACACACTGTCTTAGGGTAGCTGCTCCATTCCACTGGGGTGTCAAACATACGAGGCATACTGATGAGTCCTGGTAGGACGAAACACGTGTCTATGTCTTCTGTTAGCACCCTCTGCAAACTGTAGAAGAGAGGCCTTTCAGCATCATGCAATTCTGCTTAAGTTGGACCAACATAACATTCTGTGGTGATTTGCATGCAGCCCATCATGCTTTGCATTGTGTGGGCATGTGTGATTTTGTATTTCTTGAAACTTGGCTTCCCAGCCAAATGCCCTTTGGGGTAACCCTTGCCTCAGTGTTTGAGCACCGAGGTTCTTTGTCTTTTAAATAGTTTTTTTATTTTAATGGGTTCACCACAACATATCCAAGACACACTGTCTTAGGATAGCTGCTCCATTCCACTGGGGTGTCAATCAGACGAGGCATACAGATGAGTCCTGGTAGGACAAAACAAGTGTCTATGTCTTCTGTTAGCATTCTCTGCAAACTGTGTGAGAAGATTTTCAGCCAAATGCAAAATCTGCTGAAAGTTGGATCAGCGTAACATTCTGTGGTGATTTGCATATGCAGCCCATTATGCTTTGAATTGTGGGCATGTGTGATTTTGTATTTTCTTGATCGGCTTCTCAGCAAAATGCCTTTGGGGTAACCCTTGCTTCAGTGTTTCCACAGAGGTTCTTTGTCTTTTAAATAGTTTTTATTTTAATGGGTTCACCACAACATCTCCAAGACACACTGTCTTAGGATAGCTGCTCCATTCCACTGGGGTGTCAAACAGATGAGGCATACTGATGAGTCCTGGTAAGATCAAAACACGTGTCTGTTCTTCTGTTAGCCCTCTCTACCAAACTTGTGTGAGAGGCCATTTTGGCACCATGCAACTCTGCTTAAAGTTGGACCAGTATAACATTCTGTGGTGATTTGCATATACAGCCCATGATGCTTTGCATTCTGTGGGAAATGTGTGATTTTGTATTTTCTTGAAACTTGGCTTCAGCCAAATGCCCTTTAGGGTAATCCATTGCCTCAGTGTTTAGCACAGGAGGTTCTTTGTCTTTAAATAGTTTATTATTTAATGGGTTCACCACAACATATCAAAGACACACTGTCTAGGATAGCTGCTCCATTCCACTGGGGTGTCAAACATCAGAGCATGCTGATGAGTCCTGGTAGGACAAGAAACGTGACTATGTCTTCTGTTAGCACCCTCTGCAAACTGTGTGAGGCCTTTCAGCACCATGCAATTCTGTAAAGTTGGACCAACATAACATTCTGTGGTGATTTGCATATACAGCCCATGATGCTTTGCATTGTGTGGCGTAATAATGATTTTGTATTTTCTTGAAACATGGCTTCCAGCCAAGCCCTTTAGGATAACCCTTGCCTCAGTGTTTGCGCACAGAGGTTCTTTGTCTTTTAATGTTTTATTTTAATGGGGTTCATCTACAACATATCCAAGACACACTGTCTTAGGGTAGCTGCTCCATTCCACAGAAATGTCAAACAGAAAAGGCATACTGATGAGTCCTGGTAGAAACAAAACACGTGTCTATGTCTTCTATTAGCACCTCTCCGCAAACTGTGTGAGAGGCTCAGCAGCCATGCAATTCTGCTTAAAGATTGGACCAACATAACATTCTGTAGTGATTTGCATATACAGCCCATGATGCTTTGATTGTGTGGGCATGTGTGATTTTGTATTTTCTTGAAACTTGGCTTCCCAGCCAAATGCCTTTAAAGTAATCCCACTTGCCTCAGATGTTTGCGCACCGAGGTTCTTTGTTAAATAGTTTTTTTATTTTAATGGGTTCACACAACATATAAGACAAACTGTCTTAGGATAGCTGCTCCATTCCACTGGGGTGTCAAGCACGCTGAGGCATACTGAGTAAGGTCCTGGTAGGACAAAACAAGTGTCTATGTCTTCTGTTAGCATCCTCTGCAAACTATGTGATTGAAGATTTCCAGCACCATGCAATTCTGCTTAAAAGTTGGACCAATAGTAACATTCTGTGGTGATTTGCATATACAGCCCATGATACTTTAGATTGTGTGGGCATGTGTGTGATTTGTATTTCTTGAAACTTAGCTTCCCAACAAATGCCCTTTAGGGTAACCCTTGCTTCAGTGTTTACCATAGAGGTTCTTTGTCTTTTAAATAGTTTTTTTATTTTATTGGGTTCACCACAACATATCAAGACACACTGTCTTAGGATAGCTGCTAAAATTCACTGAGGTGTCAAACAGATGAGGCATACTGATGAGTCTCTGGGACAAAACACGTGTCTATGTCTTCTGTTAGCACTCTCTGCAAACTGTGTGAGAGGATTTTCGGCACCATGCAATTCTGCTAAAAGTAGGACAAGCGTAACATTCTGGGGTGATTTGCATGCAGCCCATGATGCTTTGCATTGTGTGGGCATGTGTGATTTTGTATTTTCTTGAAATTAGCTTCTCAGCCAAATGCCTTTTGGGTAACCATTGCCTCAGTGTTTACTGCACAGGGTTCTTTGTCTTTAAATAGTTTTTTATTTTAATGGGTTCACTACAACATATCCAGACACACTGTCTTAGGATAGCTGCTCCATTCCACTGGGGTGTCAAACATGACTGAGGCATACTGATGAGTCCTGGTGGGATGAAACACGTGACTATGTCTTCTGATAGCACCCTCTGCAAACTGTGTGGAGAGGCCATTTGGCACCATGCAATTCTGCTTAAAGTTGGACCAACACAACATTCTGTGGTGATTTGCATATGCAGCCCATGATTGCTTGCATTCTGTGGGCATGTGTGTTTTGTATTTTCTTGAAACTTGCTTCCCAGCCAAATGCCCATTAGGGTAACCTTGCCTCAATGTTTGCGCACAGAGGTTCTTTGTCTTTTAAATAGTTTTTATTTTAATGGGTTCATCACAACATATCAAAGACACAGTGTCTTAGGGTAGCTGCTCCATTCCACTGGGGTGTCAAACAGAAAAGGCATACTGATGAGTCCTGGTAGGATGAAACACGTGTCTATGTCTTCTTAGCACCCTCTCTGCAAACTGTGAGAGGCCATTTCAGCACCATGCAATTCTGCTTAAAGTTGGACCAACATAACATTCTGTGGTGATTTGCATATACAGCCCATGATGCTTTGCATTGTGTGTGGGCATGTGTAATTTGTATTTTCTTGAGCATGGCTTCCCAGCCATGCGCTTTAAGGGTAATCCTTGCCTCAGTGTTTGCGCACAGAGGTTCTTTGTCTTTAGTTTTTTTATTTTAATGGGTTCATCACAACATATCAAGACACACTGTCTTAGGGTAGCTGCTCCATTCCACTGAGGTGTCAAACATCGAGGCATACTGATGAGTCCTGGTAGACGAAAGCACTGTCTATGTCTTCTGTTAGCACCTCTGCAAACTGTGTGAGAGGCCTTTCAGCACCATGCAATTCTGCTTAAAAGTTGGACCAACATAACATTCTGTGGTGATTTGCATATACAGCCCATGATGCTTTAAATTGTGAGGCATGTGTATTTTGTATTTTCTTGAAACTTGGCTTCCCAGCCAAATGCGCTTTAAGGGTAATCCTTGCCTCAGTGTTTGCGCACAGAGGTTCTTTGTCTTTAAGTTTTTTATTTTAATGAGTTCATCACAACATATCCAAGACACACTGTCTTGGGGTAGCTGCTCCATTCCACTGGGGGTGTCAAACATACGAGACATACTGGTGAGTCCTGGTAGAGACGAAACACGTGTCTATGTCTTCTGTTAGCACCCTCTACTGCCAAACTAATGAAGGCCTTTCAGCATCATGCAATTCTGCTTAAAGTTGGACCAACACAACATTCTGTGGTGATTTGCATATGCAGCCATGATGCATTGCATTGTGTAGGACATGTGTGATTTGTATTTTCTTGAAACTGGCTTCTCAGCCAATGCCTTTTAGGTAACCATTACCTCAGTGTTTGCGCACAGAGGTTCTTTGTCTTTTAAATAGTTTTTTATTTTAATGGGTTCACTACAACATATCAAGACACACTGTCTTAGGATAGCTGCCCCATTCACCAGGGGTGTCAACACACGAGGCATGCTGATGAGTCCTGCTAGAGACAAAACACATTGACTATGTCTTCTGTTAGCACCCTCTGCAAACTGTGTGAGAGCCTTTCAGCACCATGCAATTCTTCATAAGTTAGATAACAGAACATTCTGGTGGTGATTGCATATGCAGCCCATGATGCTTTGCATTGTTTGGGACATGTGATTTTAACATTTCTTGAAACTTGGCTTCCCAGCCAAATGCCCTTTGGGTAACCCTTGCCTCAGTGTTTGCGCTGGGGATTGTTTGTCTTTAAATAGATTTTTATTTTAATGGGTTCACCACAACATATCCAAGACACGATGTCTTGGGAAGCTGCTCCATTCCACTGGGGTGTCAAACAGAAGAGGCATACTGATGAGTCCTGGTAGGATCAAAAACACGATGTCTATGTCTTCTGTTAGCACCTCTCTGCAAACTGTGGGAGGGCCTTTCGGCACCATACATTCTGCTTAAGTTGGACCAGCATAACATTCTGTGGTGATTTGCATATGCAGCCCATGATACTTTACATTGTGTGGGCATGTGTGATTTTGTATTTTCTGAAACTTGGCTTCCCAGTTAAATGCCCTATAGGTCAATCCTTGCCTCAGTGTTTGCACAGAGGTTCTTTGTCTTTAGTTTTTTATTTTAATAGGTTCATCACAACATATCCAAGACAAACTGTCTTGGGAGCTACTCCATTCACTGGGGTGTCAAACATACAAGGGCATACTGATGCAGTCTTGGTAGGATGAAACAGTGTACTATGTCTTCTGTTAGCACCCTCTGCAAACTGTGTGAGAGGCCATTTCAGCATCATGCAATTCTGCTAAAGTTGGACCAACATAACATTCTGTGGTGATTTGCATGCAGCCCAATGATACTTTAGCATTGTGTAGGCATGTGCGATTTTGTATTTTCTGAAACTTGGCTTCCCAGCCAAATGCCTTTAAGGGTAACCCTTGCCTCAGTGTTTGCGCACCAGAGGTTCTTTGTCTTTAAATGGTTTTTATTTTAATGGGTTCACCACAACATATCCATGACACACTGTCTTAGGATAGCTGCTCCATTCCACTGGAGTGTCAAACAGATGAGGCATACTGATGAGTCCTGGTAGGACAAACACGTGTCTATGTCTTCTGTTAGCATTCTGCTGCAAACTGTGTGAGAGGACTTTAGGCACCATGCAATTCTGCATAAGTTGGACCAGCGTAACATTCTGTGGTGATTTGCATATGCAGCCCATGATGCTTTGCATTGTGTGGGCATGTGTGATTTTGTATTTTCTTGAAACTTGGCTTCCAGCCAAAATGCCCTTCAAGGTAACCCTTGCTTCAGTGTTTGCGCACAGAGGTTCTTTGTCTTTTAAATGATTTTTTATTTTAATGGGTTCACGCAACATATCCATGACACACTGTCTTAGGTGAGCTCCCATTCACTGGGGTGTCAAACAGATGAGGCATACTGATGAGTCCTGGTAGGACAAAACACGTGTCTATATAACTTCTGTAGCATTCTCTGCAAACTGTGTGAGAGATTTCGACTTCAGCAATTATGCATAAAGTTGGACCAGCGTAACATTCTGTGGTAATTTGCATATACGTATGATACTTTGCATTGTGTGGGCATGTGTGATTTGTATTTTGCTTGAACTTTGGCTTTTAGCCAAATGCCCTTTAGGGTAATCCTTTCCTCAGTGTTTGCGCACTTCTTTGTCTTTAAAATTTTATTTTAATGGGTTCATCTAAGCGTATCCAAGACACTGTCTTGGATAGCTGCTCCATTCCACTGGGGTGTCAAACATACGAGGCATGCTGATGAGTCCTCAGTGAGATTGAAATGCGTATCTATGTCTTCTGTTAGCACCCTCTCTGCAAACTGTGTGAGAGGCCTTTCAGCACCATGCAATTCTGCTTAAAGTTGGACCAACATAACATTCTGTGGTGATTTGCATATACAGCCCATGATGCTTTGCATTGTGTGGGCATATGTAATAATTGTATTTTCTTGAACTTGCCCCAGCCAATTAAGCTTTAGGGTAATCCTTGCCTCAGTGTTTGCGCACAGAGGTTCTTTGTCTTTAATATTTTTTATTTAATGGGTTCACCACAACATATCCAAGACACACTGTCTTAGGATAGATGCTCCATTCCACTGGGGTGTCAAACAGACAGAGGCATGCACTGATGAGTACTGGTAGGACCAAACAACGATATGTCTTCTGTTAGCATTCTCTACCAAACTGTGAGAGGATTTTCGGCACCATGCAATTCTGCATAAAGTTGGATCAGCGATAACATTCTGTGGTGATTTGCATATGCAGCCCATATGCTTTAATTGTGTAGGCATGTGTGATTTGTATTTTCTTGAAACTTGGCTTCTCAATAAAATGCCTTTTAGGGTAACCCTTGCTTCAGTGTTTGCGCACAGAGGTTCTTTGTCTTTTAAATAGTTTTTATTTTAATGGGTTCACAACAACATCTCAGACACACACTGTCTTAGGATAGCTACTCCCATTCCACTGGGGTGTCAAACAGATGAGGCATACGGTAGGTCCTGGTAGGACAAAACAGTGTCTGTGTCTTCTGTTAGCACTCTCTAAAGAGCAGGAGATTTTCGGCACAGCAATTCTGCTTAAAGTAGGACCAGTGTAACATTCTGTAGTGATTTCCATACGGCCATGATACATTGCATTGTGTGAATGTGTGATTTTATTTTCTTGAGCTTAGCTACTCATAAATACCTTTTAAAGTAACATTGCCTCAGTGTTTACGCACGGGTTCTTTATCTTTAAATAGTTTTTTTATTTTAATGGGTTCACCCATATCAAGACACACTGTCTTGGACCGTATCCATTCCATAGGGTGTCAAACCTCTGAGCATACAGTGGTCTGGTAGGACAAAACAAGTGACTATCTTCTGTTAGCACCCTCTGCAAACTATAGAGGCCTTTCAGCACCATGCAATTCTGTAAGTTAGACAACATAACATTCTGGTTGCACATGCAGCCATGATGCTTTGCATTGTTTGAGCATGTGATTTTGTATTTCTTGAACTTGGCTCACAAACGCCCTTTAGGGTAACCTTGCCTCAGTGTTTGCACACAAGGTTGTTTCTCTTTAAATAGTTTTTATTTTAATGGGTTCCACAACATATCAAGACACAGTGTCTTGGGGTGTGCTCCATTCCACGGGTGTCAAACAGAAAAGGCATATGATGAGTCCTGGTGGATGAAACACGTGTCTATAACTATGTGCACCCTCTCTGCAAACTGAGGCCTTCGGCTGTACAACTGCTTAAGTTGGATAACATAACATTCTGTGGTTGTATACAGCCCATGATGCTTTACATTGTGTGGGCATGTGTGATTTTGTATTTTCTTGAAACTTGGCTGCCCAAATGCCCTTTAGAATAATCCTTGCCTCAGTGTTTGCGCTGGGGTTCTTTGTCTTTAGTTTTTATTTGTGGGTTCATCAACATATCCAGACAACTGTCTTAGGGTAGCCTCCATTCACTGGGGTGTCAAACATACAGGCATACAGTGATGAGTCTTGGTAGGAACCAAACACGTCTATGTCTTCTGTGCACCTCTGCAAACTGAGGCCTTTCAGCATCATACAATTCTGCTTAAGTTGGACCAACATAACATTCTGGTGATTTACATATACAGCCCACGATGCTTTGCATTATGTAGGCATATGTGTTTGTATTTCCTTGAAACTTGGCTAGCTAAATGCCTTTGGGTAACCCTTGCCTCAGTGTTTGCGCACCAGGTTCTGTCTCTTAAATAGTTTTTTTATTTTAATGGGTTCCACAACATATCCATGACACACTGTCTTGGATAGCCTCCATTCCACTGGGGTGTCAAACAGATGAGCATACTGATGAGTCTGGTAGGACAAAACACGTGTCTGTCTTCTGTTACACTCTCACCAAACTGTGTGGAAGTTTTGACACCATGCAATTCTGTGAGAAGTAGGACCAATGACCAACATTCTGTGGTGATTTACATATGCAGCCCATGATACTTTGCATTGTGTGGGCATGTGTGATTTTGTATTTTCTTGAAATGGCTTCTCAGCCAAATGCCTTTAAGGTAACCTTGCTCAGTGTTTGCGCTTTGGGGATTCTTTGTCTTTTAAATAGTTTTTTTTTTATTGGGTTCACCACAACATATCCAAGACCACTGTCTTAGGATATGCTCCATTCACTGAGGTGTCAAACAGATGAGGCATACTGATGAGTCCTGGTAGGATGAAACATTATGTCTTCTGTGCTTCCCCTCTCCAAAACGAGAGAGCCCATTTTGGCTGCAATTCTGCTTAAAGTTGGACCAGCATAACATTCTTAATGATTTGCATATACAGCCCATGATACTTTACGTCTGGGCACAACAGTTTTGTATTTCTTGTTGCTTCCCAGCAATGCCCTTTAGGGTAATCTTGCCTCAGTGTTTACACAGAGGTTCTTTATCTTTAGTATTTTATTTTAATGGGTTCATCACAACGTATCAAGAACACTGTCTTAGGGTAGCTACTCCATTCCACTGGGGTGTCAACATACAGGCATGTGATGAGCCTGGTCGAATGAAACCATGTCTATGTCTTCTGTTAGCACCCTCTGCAAACTGTGAGGCCTTTCAGCACCATACAATTCTGTGAGTTGGACCAACATAACATTCTGTAGTGATTTGCATATGCAGCCCACGATGCTTTACATTGTGTAGGCATGTAATTTTGTATTTTCTTGAAACAGCCCCAGCCAAATGCGCTTTAGGGTAATCCTTGCCTCAGTGTTTAGCACAGAGGTTCTTCATCTTTTAGTTTTTTTATTTAATGGGTTCATCACAACATATCAAGACACACACTGTCTTAGGATGTCTCCATTCCACTGGGTGTCAAACATCTGAGGCATATGATGAGTCCTGGTAGAATGAGAAACACGTCTATGTCTTCTGTTAGCATCCTCCAAACTGTGTGAGGCCTTCCAGCATCTACAATTCTGCTTAAGTTGGACCAACACAACATTCTGGTGATTTATATACAGCCCATGATGCTTTGCATTGTGTGGGCATAATAATGATTTTAATATTTTCTTGAAACGGCCCCAGCCAAATGCCTTTAGGGTATTGCCCACTCCAGTGTTTACACAAGGGTTCTTTGTCTTTTAAATAGTTTTTATTTTAATGGGTTCACCACAACATATCCATGACACACTGTCTTAGGATAGCTGCTCCATTCCACTAGCGTGTCAAACAGATGAGGCATACTGATGGTCTGGTAGGACAAAACAAGTATCTGTCTTCATTAGCATTCTCTGTGAGAGGATTTTCACCTGCAAATTCTACATAAAGTTGGACCAATAACATTCTGTGGTGGTTGCATATACAGCCCATGATGCTGCATTGTGTGGGCATGTGATTTTGTGTTCTTGAAACTTGGCCCCAGCCGTGCCTTTAGGGTAACCCTTGCCTCAATTTGCGCACGAGGTTCTTTGTCTTTAAATAGTTTTTTATTTTAATGGGTTCACACCCAACATATCCACACACTGTCTTGGATGCTGCTCCATTCCACTGGGGTGTCAAACAGATGAGGCATACTGATGAGTCCTGGTAGGACAAAACCGTGTCTATATTCTGTTAGCATTCTCCAAACTGTGTAGGAGTTTTAGCACATGCAATTCTGCATAAAGTTGGACCAGCGTAACATTCTGTGATTGCATATGCAGCCCACTGATGCTTTGCATTGTGTGGGCATGTGTGATTTTATTATTTTCTTGAAACTTGGCTACAGCCAAATGCCCTTTAAATTAATCCTTTCCTCAGTGTTTACTTTTGAGTTCTTTGTCTTTTATTTTTATTTTAATGGGTTCATCAAACGTATCCAAGAAACACTGTCTTAGGGTAGCTGCTCCATTCCACTAGGGTGTCAAACATCTGAGCATGCTGGTGAGGTCCTGGTAGAGATGACACGTGTCTATGTCTTCTGTTAGCACCACTGCAAACTGTGAGGAAGCCTTTCAGCACCATACAATTCTGCTTAAAGTTGGACCAACATAACATTCATGGTGATTGCATATACAGCCCATGATACTTTGCATTGTGTGGGCATGTGTAATTTGTATTTCTTGAAACTTGGCTTCCAGCCAAATTAACTTTAAATAATCTGCCTCAGTGTTTGCGCACAAGTTCTTTGTCTTGGTTTTATTTTAATAGGTTCACCACAACATATCCATGACACACTGTCTAGGACATGCTCCATTCACTAGAGTGTCAAAAGAAGAGCATACTGATGAGTACTGGTAGGACAAAACAAGCCTCTATGTGTTAGCATTCTCTACAAAACTGTGAGGAAGTTTTCAGCACCACAATTCTGCATAAGTTAGATCAGCGTAGCATTCTGTAGTGATTTGCATATGGCCATTATACTTTGGTGTGTGGCATGTGTGATTTGTATTTTCTTGAAACTTGGCTTCTCAACCAAATGCCTTTAGGTAACCCTTGCTTCAGTGTTTGCACACAGAGGTTCTTTCTCTTAAATAGTTTTTTTGTTTAATGGGTTCCCACTCCAAGACACACTGTCTTAGGATAACTCTCCATTCCACTGGGGTGTCAAACAGATGAGGCATACTGATGAGTCTAGTAGGACAAAACAAGTGATCCATCTTCTGTTACATTTCAAACTATGTGAGTTTTCGCACCATGCAATTCTGTAAGTGGACAGTGTAACATTCTGTAGTGGTTACATATAAGCCCATGATGCATTGCATTGTGTGAAATGTGTGGTTGTATTTCTTGAAACTTGGCTTCTCAGCCAAATGCCTTTTAGGGTAACCATTACCTCAGTGTTTGCACAGAGTTCTTTATCTTTAAATAGTTTTTTTTATTTTAATGGGTTCACACATATCCAAACACACTGTCTTAGGATAGCTCTCCATTCCACTGGGGTGTCAAACATCAGAGGCATACTGATGAGTCCTGGTAGGACAAAACACATGACTATGTCTTTGTTAGCACCCTCACCAAACTATGTGAGAGCCTTTAGCACCATACAATTCTGTAAGTTGGACCAACATAACATTCTGGTGATTTGCATATACAGCCCCGATGCTTTACATTGTTGGGCATGTGTGATTTTATATTTCTTGAAACTTGGCTAGCCAAATGCCCCTTAGGATAACCTTGCCTCAGTGTTTGCGCACAGAGGTTGTTTGTCTTAAATAGTTTTTAGTGCAATGGGTTCACCACAACATATCAAGACAGTGTCTAAGGGTATGCTCATTCACTGGGGTGTCAAACAGAAGGCATACTGATGAGTCCTGGTAGGATGAAACACGTGTCTATATCTTCTATTATACCTCTTAAACTTCAGAGGCCTTTGACACCATACAATTCTGCCAAAGTTGGACCAATAACATTCTGTGTGATTTGCACATCGCATGATACTTTACATTGTGTGGGCATGCTGATTTGTATTTCTTGAAACTTAGCTGACAAATGCCCTTGGGGTAATCCATTGCCTCAGTGTTTGCGCACAGAGGTTTACTTTGTCTTTAGTTTTTATTTTAATGGGTTCATCACAACATATCCAAAACAAACTGTCTTAGGGTAGCTGCTCCATTCACTGGGGTGTCAAACACCACGAGGCATACTGATGAGTCTTGGTAGAGACAAACACGTGTCTATGTCGTCTTGCTTTTCCCTCTGCAAACTAATGTGAAGCCTTTCAGCATCATGCAATTCTGCTTAAAGTTGGACCAACATAACATTCTGTGGTGATTTGCATATACAGCCCGTGATGCTTTGCATTGTGTGGGCATGTGTGATTTTGTATTTTCTTGAAACTTGGCTTCCCAGCTAAATGCCCTTTGGGGTAACCCTTGCCTCAGTGTTTGCATACCGAGGTTCTTTGTCTTTAAATAGTTTTTATTTTAATGGGTTCACCACAACATATCAAGACACACTGTCTTGGATAGCTCTCAATTCACTGGGGTGTCAAACAGATGAGGCATACTGATGAGTCCTGGTAGGACAAAACTGCGTGTCTATGCTACTGTTAGCACTCTCTGCAAACTGTGTGAGAGGTTTTCAGCTGTGCAATTCTGCTGAGAAGTAGGACCAGCGTAACATTCTGGGGTGATTTGCATATGCAGCCCATGATGCTTTGCATTAATGTGAGCATGTGTGATTTTGTACTTTTCCTGAAACTTGGCTTCTCAGCCAAATGCCTTTGGGTAACCATTGCCTCAGTGTTTGCGCACAGAGGTTTTTGTCTTTAAATAGTTTTTATTTTAATGGGTTCACCACAACATATCCAAGACACACTGTCTTAGGATAGCTGCTCCATTCCACTGGGGTGTCAAACATACGAGGCATACTGATGAGTCCTGGTAGGACAAAACAACGTGACTATGTCTTCTGTTAGCACCCTCTGCAAACTGTGAGAGGCCTTTCAATCATGCAATTCTGCTTAAAGTTGGACCAACATAACATTCTGTAGTGATTTGCATTACAGCCCATGATGCTTTGCATTGTATGGCAACATGTGTGATTTTATTTTCTTGAAACTTGGCTTCCCAGCCAAATGCCCGCTAAGGTAACCCTTGCCTCAATATTTCGCACAGAGGTTGTTTGTCTTTTAATAGTTTTTTATTTTAATGGGTTCACCACAACATATCCAAGACACAGTGTCTTAGGGTAGCTGCTCCCATTCCACTGGGGTGTCAAACAGAAAAGGCATACTGATGAGTCCTGGTAGGATGAAACACGTGTCTATGTCTGTGCCAGCACCTCTCCTGCAAACTGTGTGAGGCCATTTGGCACCATGCAATTCTGTAAGTTGGACCAGCATAACATTCTGTGGTGATTTGCATATACAGCCATGATGCTTTGCAATGTGTGGGCATGTGCTGATTTGTATTTTCTTGAAACTTGGCCCCAGCCAAATGCCTTTAAGGGTATCCTTGCCTCAGTGTTTGCGCTGGGGTTCTTTGTCTTTAGTATTTTTATTTTAATGGGTTCATCCTGGCAGTATCCAAGACACACTGTCTTAGGGTAGCTGCTCCATTCACTGGGGTGTCAAACATACGAGGCATACTGATGAGTCCTGGTGGATGAAACAACGTGTCTATGTCTTCTGTTAGCACCCTCTGCAAACTGTGAGAGAGGCCTTTCAGCACCATGCAATTCTGCTTAAAGTTGGACCAACATAACATTCTGTGGTGATTTGCATATGCAGCCCATGATGCTTTGCATTGTGGGGGCATGTGTAATTTTGTATTTTCTTGAAACTTGGCTTCCCAGCCAAATGCGCTTTGGGGTAATCCTTGCCTCAGTGTTTGCGCACAGAGGTTCTTTGTCTTTTAGTTTTTTTAATTTAATGGGTTCATCACAACATATCCAAGACACACTGTCTTAGGGTAGCTGCTCCATTCCACTGGGGTGTCAAACATACGAGGCATACTGATGAGTCCTGGTAGATGAAACACGTGTCTATATCTTCTGTTAGCACCCTCTGCAAACTGTGTGAGGCCTTTCAGCATCATGCAATTCTGCTTAAAGTTGGACCAACACAACATTCTGTGTGATTTGCATATGCAGCCCATGATGCTTTACATTGTGTGGGCATGTGTGATTTGTATTTTCTTGAAACTTGGCTTCCCAGCCAAATGCCCTTTAGGGTAACCCTTGCCTCCAGTGTTTGCACACGGAGTTCTTTGTCTTTTAAATAGTTTTTTATTTTAATGGGTTCCACCACAACAAAAACACACTGTCTTAGGATAGCTGCTCCATTCCACTGGGGTGTCAATCAGGCGAGGCATACAGATGAGTCCTGGTAGGACAAAACAAGTGTCTATGTCTTCTGTTAGCATTCTCTGCAAACTGTGTTGAGAAGATTTCGGCACCATGCAATTCTGCTTAAAGTTGGATCAGCGTAGCATTCTGTAGTGATTTGCATATGCAGCCCATTATGCTTTGGTGTGTGTGAGCGTAGCGATTTTTGTATTTCTTGAGCTTAGCTTCTCATATAACGCCTTTTAAAGTAACCTTGCTTCAATGTTTGCGCTCAGAGGTTCTTTGTCTTTTAAATAGTTTTTTTATTTTAATAGGTTCACCAACATCATCCAAGACTGCTCTTAGGATAGCTGCTCCATTCCACTGGGGTGTCAAACAGATGAGGCATACTGATGAGTCCTGGTAGGACAAAACACGTGTCTGTGTCTTCTGTTAGCACTCTCTGCAAACTGTGTGAGAGGATTTTCGGCACCATGCAATTCTGCTTAAAGTAGGACCAGTGTAACATTCTGTGGTGATTTGCATATGCAGCCCATGATGCATTGCATTGTGTGGGAATGTGTGATTTTGTATTTTCTTGAAACTTGGCTTCTCAGCCAAATGCCTTTTGAGGTAACCATTGCCTCAGTGTTTGCGCACAGAGGTTCTTTGTCTTTTAAATAGTTTTTTTATTTTAATGGGTTCACCACAACATATCCAAGACACACTGTCTTAGGATAGCTGCTCCATTCCACTGGGGTGGTCAAACATCTCGAGGCATACTGATGAGTCCTGGTAGGACAAAACACGTGACTATGTCTTCTTTAGCACCTCTGCAAACTGTGAGAGGCCTTTCAGCACCATGCAATTCTGCTAAAGTTGGACCAACATAACATTCTGTGGTGATTTCATATGCAGCCCATGATGCTTTGCATTGTTTGAGCATGTGTGATTTTGTATTTTCTTGAGCACTTGGCCCAGCCAAATGCCCTTTAGGGTAACCCTTGCCTCAGTGTTTGCGCACAGAGGTTGTTTGTCTTTAAATAGTTTTTATATTAATGGGTTCACCACAACATATCAAGACACAGTGTCTTAGGGTAGCTGCTCCATTCCACTGGGGTGTCAAACAGAAAAGGCATACTGATGAGTCCTGGTAGGATGAAACACGTGTCTATGTCTTCTATTAGCACCCTCTCTGCAAGCTATTGAGAGGCCTTTACGGCACCATGCAATTCTGCTTGAAGTTGGACCAGCATAACATTCTGTAGTGATTTGCATATGCAGCCCATGATGCTTTACATTGTGTGGGCATGTGATTTTGTATTTTCTTGAAACTTGGCTTCCCAGCCAAATGCCCTTTAGGTAATCCTTGCCTCAGTGTTTCGCACAGAGGTTCTTTGTCTTTAGTTTTTATTTTAATGGGTTCATCACAACATATCCAAGACAAACTGTCTTAGGGTAGCTGCTCCATTCCACTGGGGTGTCAAACATATGAGGCATCAGTGATGAGTCTTGGTAGAGAAAACACGCGTGTCTATGTCTTCTGTTAGCACCCTCTGCAAACGTGTGAGAGGCCTTTCAGCATCATGCAATTCTGCTTAAAGTTGGACCAACATAACATTCTGTGGTGATTTACATATGCAGCCCATGATGCTTTGCATTGTGTGGGCATGTGTGATTTTGTATTTTCTTGAACTTGGCTTCCAGCCAAATGCCCTTTGGGGTAACCCTTGCCTCAGTGTTTGCGCACCGAGGTTCTTTGTCTTTTAAATAGTTTTTTTATTTTAATGGGTTCACCACAACATATCCAAGACACACTGTCTTAGGATAGCTGCTCCATTCCACTGGGGTGTCAATCAGACGAGGCATACTGATGAGTCCTGGTAGGACAAAACAAGTGTCTATGTCTTCTGTTAGCATTCTCTGCAAACTGTGTGAGAAGATTTTCGGCACCATGCAATTCTGCTTAAAGTTGGATCAGCGTAGCATTCTGTGGTGATTTGCATATGCAGGTCATTATGCTTTGAATTGTGTGGGCATGTGTGATTTTGTATTTTCTTGAAACTTGGCTTCACAGCCAAATGCCTTTTGGGGTAACCCTTGCTTCAGTGTTTGCGCACAGAGGTTCTTTGTCTTTTAAATAGTTTTTTTATTTTAATGGGTTCACCACAACATCTCCAAGACACACTGTCTTAGGATAGCTGCTCCATTCCACTGGGGTGTCAAACAGATGAGGCATACTGATGAGTCCTGGTAGGACAAAACACGTGTCTGTGTCTTCTGTTAGCACTCTCTGCAAACTGTGTGAGAGGATTTTCGGCACCATGCAATTCTGCTTAAAGTAGGACCAGTGTAACATTCTGTGGTGATTTGCATATGCAGCCCATGATGCATTGCATTGTGTGGGAATGTGTGATTTTGTATTTTCTTGAAACTTGGCTTCTCAGCCAAATGCCTTTTGGGGTAACCATTGCCTCAGTGTTTGAGCACAGAGGTTCTTTGTCTTTTAAATAGTTTTTTTATTTTAATGGGTTCACCACAACATATCCAAGACACACTGTCTTAGGATAGCTGCTCCATTCCACTGGGGTGTCAAACATACGAGGCATACTGATGAGTCCTGGTAGGACAAAACACGTGACTATGTCTTCTGTTAGCACCCTCTGCAAACTGTGTGAGAGGCCTTTCAGCACCATGCAATTCTGCTTAAAGTTGGACCAACATAACATTCTGTGGTGATTTGCATATGCAGCCCATGATGCTTTGCATTGTTTGGGCATGTGTGATTTTGTATTTTCTTGAAACTTGGCTTCCCAGCCAAATGCCCTTTAGGTAACCCTTGCCTCAGTGTTTGCGACAGAGGTTGTTTGTCTTTAAATAGTTTTTTATTTTAATGGGTTCACTACAACATATCCAAGACACAGTGTCTTAGGGTAGCTGCTCCATTCCACTGGGGTGTCAAACAGAAAGGCATACTGATGAGTCCTGGTAGGATGAAACACGTGTCTATGTTCTCTGTTAGCACCCTCTCTGCAAACTGTGTGAGAGGCCTTTCGGCACCATGCAATTCTGCTTAAAGTTGGACCAGCATAACATTCTGTGGTGATTTGCATATGCAGCCCATGATGCTTTACATTGTGTGGGCATGTGTGATTTTGTATTTTCTTGAAACTTGGCTTCCCAGCCAAATGCCCTTTGGGGTAATCCTTGCCTCAGTGTTTGCGCACAGAGGTTCTTTGTCTTTTAGTTTTTTATTTTAATGGGTTCATCACAACATATCCAAGACAAACTGTCTTAGGGTAGCTGCTCCATTCCACTGGGGTGTCAAACATACGAGGCATACTGATGAGTCTTGGTAGGACGAAACACGTGTCTATGTCTTCTGTTAGCACCCTCTGCAAACTGTGTGAGAGGCCTTTCAGCATCATGCAATTCTGCTTAAAGTTGGACCAACATAACATTCTGTGGTGATTTGCATATGCAGCCCATGATGCTTTGCATTGTGTGGGCATGTGTGATTTTGTATTTTCTTGAAACTTGGCTTCCCAGCTAAATGCCCTTTGGGGTAACCCTTGCCTCAGTGTTTGCGCACCGAGGTTCTTTGTCTTTTAAATAGTTTTTTTATTTTAATGGGTTCACCACAACATATCCATGACACACTGTCTTAGGATAGCTGCTCCATTCCACTGGGGTGTCAAACAGATGAGGCATACTGATGAGTCCTGGTAGGACAAAACACGTGTCTATGTCTTCTGTTAGCATTCTCTGCAAACTGTGTGAGAGGATTTTCGGCACCATGCAATTCTGCATAAAGTTGGACCAGCGTAACATTCTGTGGTGATTTGCATATGCAGCCCATGATGCTTTGCATTGTGTGGGCATGTGTGATTTTGTATTTTCTTGAAACTTGGCTTCCCAGCCAAATGCCCTTTGGGGTAACCCTTGCCTCAGTGTTTGCGCACCGAGGTTCTTTGTCTTTTAAATAGTTTTTTTATTTTAATGGGTTCACCGCAACATATCCATGACACACTGTCTTAGGATAGCTGCTCCATTCCACTGGGGTGTCAAACAGATGAGGCATACTGATGAGTCCTGGTAGGACAAAAACACGTGTCTATGTCTTCTGTTAGCATTCTCTGCAAACTGTGTGGAGGATTTTGACACCATGCAATTCTGCATAAAGTTGGACCAAGTAACATTCTGTGGTGATTTGCATATGCAGCCCATGATACTTTGCATTGTGTGGGCATGTGTGATTTTGTATTTTTGAAACTTGGCTTCCCAGCCAAATGCCCTTTGGGTAATCCTTGCTCAGTGTTTAGCATCGAGGTTCTTTGTCTTTTAGTATTTTATTTTAATGGGTTCATCACAACGTATCCAAGACACACTGTCTTAGGGTAGCTGCTCCATTCCACTGGGGTGTCAAACATACGAGGCATGCTGATGAGTCCTGGTAGGACGAAACACGTGTCTATGTCTTCTGTTAGCACCCTCTGCAAACTGTGTGAGAGGCCTTTCAGCACCATGCAATTCTGCTTAAAGTTGGACCAACATAACATTCTGTGGTGATTTGCATATGCAGCCCATGATGCTTTGCATTGTATGGGCATGTGTAATTTTGTATTTTCTTGAAACTTGGCTTCCCAGCCAAATGCGCTTTGGGGTAATCATTGCCTCAGTGTTTGCGCACAGAGGTTCTTTGTCTTTTAATATTTTTATTTTAATGGTTTCATCACAACATATCCAAGACACACTGTCTTAGGGTAGCTGCTCCATTCCACTGGGGTGTCAAACATACGAGGCATACTGATGAGTCCTGGTAGGACGAAACACGTGTCTATGTCTTCTGTTAGCACCCTCTGCAAACTGTGTGAGAGGCCTTTCAGCATCATGCAATTCTGCTTAAAGTTGGACCAACATAACATTCTGTGGTGATTTGCATATGCAGCCCATGATGCTTTGCATTGTGTGGGCATGTGTGAATTTGTATTTTCTTGAAACTTGGCTTTCCAGCCAAATGCCCTTTGGGGTAACCCTTGCCTCAGTGTTTGAGCACCGAGGTTCTTTGTCTTTTAAATATTTTTTTTATTTTAATGGGTTCACCACAACATATCCAAGACACACTGTCTTAGGATAGCTGCTCCATTCCACTGGGGTGTCAATCAGACGAGGCATACTGATGAGTCCTGGTAGGACAAAACAAGTGTCTATGTCTTCTGTTACCATTTTCTGCAAACTGTGTGAGAGGATTTTCGGCACCATGCAATTCTGCTTAAAGTTAGATCAGCATAACATTCTGTGGTGATTTGCATATGCAGCCCATGATGCTTTGCATTGTGTGGGTATGTGTGATTTTGTATTTTCTTGAAACTTGGCTTCTCAGCCAAATGCCTTTTGGGGTAACCCTTGCCTCAGTGTTTGCGCACAGAGGTTCTTTGTCTTTTAAATAGTTTTTTTATTTTAATGGGTTCACCACAACATATCCAAGACACACTGTCTTAGGATAGCTGCTCCATTCCACTGGGGTGTCAAACAGATGAGGCATACTGATGAGTCCTGGTAGATGAAACACGTGACTATGTCTTCTGTTAGCAACTTCTCTGCAAACTGTGTGAGAGGCCTTTCAGCACCAAGCAATTCTGCTTAAAGTTGGACCAACATAACATTCTGTGGTGATTTGCATATGCAGCCCATGATGCTTTACATTGTGTGGGCATGTGTGATTTTGTATTTTCTTGAAACTTGGCTTCCCAGCCAAATTCCCTTTGGGTAACCTTGCCTCAGTGTTTCGCATTAGAGGTTCTTTGTCTTTAAGGTTTTTATTTTAATGGGTTCATCACAACATATCAAGACACACTGTCTTAGGGTAGCTTGCTCCATTCCACTGGGGTGTCAAACATACGAGGCATACTGATGAGTCCTGGTAGGATGAAACACGTGTCTATGTCTTCTGTTAGCACCCTCTGCAAACTGTGTGAGAGGATTTTCGGCACCATGCAATTCTGCATAAAGTTGGACCAGCATAACATTCTGTGGTGATTTGTATATGCAGCCCATGATGCTTTGCATTGTGGGGGCATGTGTAATTTTGTATTTTCTTGAAACTTGGCTTCTCAGCCAAATGCCTTTTGGGGTAACCATTGCCTCAGTGTTTGCGAACAGAGGTTCTTTGTCTTTTAAATAGTTTTTTTATTTTAATGGGTTCACCACAACATATCCAAGACACACTGTCTTAGGATAGCTGCTCCATTCCACTGGGGTGTCAAACATATGAGGCATACTGATGAGTCCTGGTAGGACAAAACACGTGACTATGTCTTCTGTTAGCACCCTCTGCAAACTGTGTGAGAGGCCTTTCAGCACCATGCAATTCTGCTTAAAGTTGGACCAACATAACATTCTGTGGTGATTTGCATATGCAGCCCATGATGCTTTGCATTGTTTGGGCATGTGTGATTTTGTATTTTCTTGAAACTTGGCTTCCCAGCCAAATGCCCTTTAGGGTAACCCTTGCCTCAGTGTTTGCGCACAGAGGTTGTTTGTCTTTTAAATAGTTTTTTATTTTAATGGGTTCACCACAACATATCCAAGACACACTGTCTTAGGGTAGCTGCTCCATTCCACTGGGGTGTCAAACAGAAAAGGCATACTGATGAGTCCTGGTAGGATGAAACACGTGTCTCATGTCTTCTGTTAGCACCCTCTGCAAACTGTGTGTGAGGCCTTTCGGCACCATGCAATTCTGCTTAAAGTTGGACCAACATAACATTCTGTGGTGATTTGCATATGCAGCCCATGATGCTTTACATTGTGTGGGCATGTGTGATTTTGTATTTTCTTGAAACTTGGCTTCCCAGCCAAATGCCCTTTTGGGAACTCCTTGCCTCAGTGTTTGCGCACCGAGGTTCTTTTTGTCTTTAAATAGTTTTTTATTTTAATGGGTTCACCGCAACATATCCATGACACACTGTCTTAGGATAGCTGCTCCATTCCACTGGGGTGTCAAACAGATGAGGCATACTGATGAGTCCTGGTAGGACAAAACACGTGTCTATGTCTTCTGTTAGCATTCTCTGCAAACTGTGTGAGAGGATTTTCGGCACCATGCAATTCTGCATAAAGTTGGACCAGCGTAACATTCTGTGGTGATTTGCATATGCAGCCCATGATGCTTTGCATTGTGTGGGCATGTGTGATTTTGTATTTTCTTGAAACTTGGCTTCCCAGCCAAATGCCCTTTGGGGTAATCCTTGCCTCAGTGTTTGCGCACCGAGGTTCTTTGTCTTTTAGTATTTTATTTTAATGGGTTCATCACAACGTATCCAAGACACACTGTCTTAGGGTAGCTGCTCCATTCCACTGGGGTGTCAAACATACGAGGCATGCTGATGAGTCCTGGTAGGACGAAACACGTGTCTATGTCTTCTGTTAGCACCAACTGCAAACTGTGTGAGAGGCCTTTCAGCACCATGCAATTCTGCTTAAAGTTGGACCAACATAACATTCTGTGGTGATTTGCATATGCAGCCCATGATGCTTTGCATTGTGTGGGCATGTGTAATTTTGTATTTTCTTGAAACTTGGCTTCCCAGCCAAATGCGCTTTGGGGTAATCATTGCCTCAGTGTTTGCGCACAGAGGTTCTTTGTCTTTTAAATAGTTTTTTATTTTAATGGGTTCATCACAACATATCCAAGACACACCGTCTTAGGATAGCTGGTCCAGTCCACTGGGGTGTCCAAACAGATGAGGCATACTGATGAGTCCTGGTAGGATGAAACCGTGACTATGTCTTCTGTTAGCACCCTCTGCAAACTGTGTGAGAGGCCTTTCAGCATCAAGCAATTCTGCTTAAAGTTGGACCAACATAACATTCTGTGGTGATTTGCATATGCAGCCCATGATGCTTTGCATTGTGTGGGCATGTGTGATTTTGTATTTTCTTGAAACTTGGCTTCCCAGCCAAATGCCCTTTGGGTAACCCTTGCCTCAGTGTTTGCGCACAGAGGTTCTTTGTCTTTAAATAGTTTTTATTTTAATGGGTTCACCACAACATATCCAAGACACACTGTCTTAGGATAGCTGCTCCATTCCACTGGGGTGTCAATCAGACGAGGCATACTGATGAGTCCTGGTAGGATAAAACAAGTGTCTATGTCTTCTGTTACCATTTTCTGCAAACTGTGTAGAGGATTTTCGGCACCATGCAATTCTGCTTAAAGTTAGATCAGCATAACATTCTGTGGTGATTTGCATATGCAGCCCATGATGCTTTGCATTGTGTGGGTATGTGTGATTTGTATTTTCTTGAAACTTGGCTTCTCAGCCAAATGCCTTTTGGGGTAACCCTTGCCTCAGTGTTTGCGCACAGAGGTTCTTTGTCTTTTAAATAGTTTTTTTATTTTAATGGGTTCACCACAACATATCCAAGACACACTGTCTTAGGATAGCTGCTCCATTCCACTGGGGTGTCAAACAGATGAGGCATACTGATGAGTCCTGGTAGGATGAAACACGTGACTATGTCTTCTGTTAGCACCCTCTCTGCAAACTGTGTGAGAGGCCTTTCGGCACCAAGCAATTCTGCTTAAAGTTGGACCAGCATAACATTCTGTGGTGATTTGCATATGCAGCCCATGATGCTTTACATTGTGTGGGCATGTGTGATTTTGTATTTTCTTGAAACTTGGCTTCCCAGCCAAATTCCCTTTGGGGTAATCCTTGCCTCAGTGTTTGCGCACAGAGGTTCTTTGTCTTTTAGTTTTTTATTTTAATGGGTTCATCACAACATATCCAAGACACACTGTCTTAGGGTAGCTGCTCCATTCCACTGGGGTGTCAAACATACGAGGCATACTGATGAGTCCTGGTAGGATGAAACACGTGTCTATGTCTTCTGTTAGCACCCTCTGCAAACTGTGTGAGAGGCCTTTCAGCATCATGCAATTCTGCTTAAAGTTGGACCAACATAACATTCTGTGGTGATTTGCATATGCAGCCCATGTTGCTTTGCATTGTGTGGGCATGTGTGATATTGTATTTTCTTGAAACTTGGCTTCCCAACCAAATGCCCTTTAGGGTAACCCTTGCCTCAGTGTTTGCGCACAGAGGTTCTTTGTCTTTTAAATAGTTTTTTATTTTAATGGGTTCACCAAAACTTATCCAAGACACACTGTCTTAGGGTAGCTGCTCCATTCCACTGGGGTGTCAAACAGAAGACGCATACTGATGAGTCCTGGTAGGCTGAAACACGTGTCTATGTCTTCTGTTAGCACCCTCTCTGCAAACTGTGTGAGAGGCCTTTCGGCACCATGCAATTCTGCTTAAAGTTGGACCAGCATAACATTCTGTGGTGATTTGCATATGCAGCCCATGATGCTTTACATTGTGTGGGCATGTGTGATTTTGTATTTTCTTGAAACTTGGCTTCCCAGCCAAATGCCCTTTAGGGTAACCCTTGCCTCAGTGTTTGCGCACAGAGGTTGTTTGTCTTTTAAATAGTTTTTTATTTTAATGGGTTCACCACAACATATCCAAGACACAGTGTCTTAGGGTAGCTGCTCCATTCCACTGGGGTGTCAAACAGAAAAGGCATACTGATGAGTCCTGGTAGGATGAAACACGTGTCTATGTCTTCTGTTAGCACCCTCTCTGCAAACTGTGTGAGAGGCCTTTCGGCACCATGCAATTCTGCTTAAAGTTGGACCAGCATAACATTCTGTGGTGATTTGCATATGCAGCCCATGATGCTTTACATTGTGTGGGCATGTGTGATTTTGTATTTTCTTGAAACTTGGCTTCCCAGCCAAATGCCCTTTGGGGTAATCCTTGCCTCAGTGTTTGCGCACAGAGGTTCTTTGTCTTTTAGTTTTTTATTTTAATGGGTTCATCACAACATATCCAAGACACACTGTCTTAGGGTAGCTGCTCCATTCCACTGGGGTGTCAAACATACGAGGCATACTGATGAGTCTTGGTAGGACGAAACACGTGTCTATGTCTTCTGTTAGCACCCTCTGCAAACTGTGTGAGAGGCCTTTCAGCATCATGCAATTCTGCTTAAAGTTGGACCAACATAACATTCTGTGGTGATTTGCATATGCAGCCCATGATGCTTTGCATTGTGTGGGCATGTGTGATTTTGTATTTTCTTGAAACTTGGCTTCCCAGCCAAATGCCCTTTGGGGTAACCCTTGCCTCATTGTTTGCGCACCGAGATTCTTTGTCTTTTAAATAGTTTTTTTATTTTAATGGGTTCACCACAACATATCCATGACACACTGTCTTAGGATAGCTGCTCCATTCCACTGGGGTGTCAAACAGACAGAGGCATACTGATGAGTCCTGGTAGGACAAAACACGTGTCTATGTCTTCTGTTAGCATTCTCTGCAAACTGTGTGAGAGGATTTTGGCACCATGCAATTCTGCATAAAGTTGGACCAGCGTAACATTCTGTGGTGATTTGCATATACAGCCCATGATGCTTTGCATTGTGTGGGCATGTGTGATTTGTATTTTCTTGAAACTTGGCTTCCCAGCCAAATGCCCTAGGGTAACCCTTGCCTCAGTGTTTGCGCATCGAGGTTCTTTGTCTTTAAATAGTTTTTTTATTTTAATGGGTTCACCACAACATATCCAAGACACACTGTCTTAGGGTAGCTGCTCCATTCCACTGGGGTGTCAAACAGAAGAGGCATACTGATGAGTCCTGGTAGGATGAAACACGTGTCTATGTCTTCTGTTAGCACCCTCTCTGCAAACTGTGTGAGAGGCCTTTCGGCACCATGCAATTCTGCTTAAAGTTGGACCAGCATAACATTCTGTGGTGATTTGCATTTGCAGCCCATGATGCTTTGCATTGTGTGGGCATGTGTGATTTTGTATTTTCTTGAAACTTGGCTTCCCAGCCAAATGCCCTTTGGGGTAATCCTTGCCTCAGTGTTTGCACACAGAGGTTCTTTGTCTTTTCGTTTTTTATTTTAATGGGTTCATCACAACATATCCAAGACACACTGTCTTAGGGTAGCTGCTCCATTCCACTGGGGTGTCAAACAGAAGAGGCATACTCATTAGTCCTGGTAGGACAAAACACGTGTCTATGTCTTCTGTTAGCACTCTCTCTGCAAACTGTGTGAGAGGCCTTTTGGCACCATGCAATTCTGCTTAAAGTTGGACCAGCATAACATTCTTTGGTGATTTGCATATGCAGCCCATGATGCTTTGCATTGTGTGGGCATGTGTGATTTTGTATTTTCTCGAAACTTGGCTTCCCAGCCAAATGCCCTTTGGGGTAATCCTTGCCTCAGTGTTTGCGCACAGAGGTTCTTTGTCTTTTAGTTTTTTATTTTAATGGGTTCATCACAACATATCCAAGACACACTGTCTTAGGGTAGCTGCTCCATTCCACTGGGGTGTCAAACATACGAGGCATACTGATGAGTCCTGGTAGGACGAAACACGTGTCTATGTCTTCTGTTAGCACCCTCTGCAAACTGTGTGAGAGGCCTTTCAGCATCATGCAATTCTGCTTAAAGTTGGACCAACATAACATTCTGTGGTGATTTGCATATGCAGCCCATGATGCTTTGCATTGTGTGGGCATATGCGATTTTGTATTTTCTTGAAACTTGGCTTCCCAGCCAAATGCACTTTGGGGTTACCCTTGCCTCACTGTTTATGCACAGAGGTTCTTTGTCTTTTAAATTGTTTTTTATTTTAATGGGTTCACCACAACATATCCAAGACACACTGTCTTAGGGTAGCTGCTCCATTGCACTGGGGTGTCAAACAGATGAGGCATACTGATGAGTCCTGGTAGGACAAAACATGTGTCTATGTCTTCTGTTAGCACTCTCTGCAAACTGTGTGAGAGGCCTTTCGGCACCATGCAATTCTGCTTAAAGTTGGACCAGCATAACATTCTGTGGTGATTTGCATATGCAGCCCATGATGCTTTGCATTGTGTGGGCGTGTGTGATTTTGTATTTTCTTGAAACTTGGCTTCCCAGCCAAATGCCCTTTGGGGTAACCCTTGCCTCACTGTTTGCGCACAGAGGTTCTTTGTCTTTTAAATAGTTTTTTATTTTAATGGGTTCACCACAACATATCCAAGACACACTGTCTTAGGGTAGCTGCTCCATTCCACTGGGGTGTCAAACAGATGAGGCATACTGATGAGTCCTGGTAGCACCCTCTGCAAACTGTGTGAGAGGCCTTTCGGCACCATGCAATTCTGCTTAAAGTTGGACCAGCATAACATTCTGTGGTGATTTGCATATGCAGCCCATGATGCTTTGCATTGTGTGGGCATATGTGATTTTGTATTACAAGAAGTGCCTGGTAAGTGCCACATTCCGTGCTGGTAAATACAAGAAAGAAAAGAAAAACATTTTGTTTTCCCTATTGCTGCAAGCCACCAGGTTGCTCAACGTTCGAGTGGCTGAGCACTCACATTATTCGAGTAACCAGACTTGTTGAACAGTCGAGCCTGACTGAATGGGCAGGATACCAAAGGGGGGGTTCCCACGGTAGAAACCAAGGACTTCAGGCATCTTTCTGCAACCACTTTCCCTCGTGGCAGGACATTACCTGCACACAGATATGACAGCAATACTAGTTGATTTTAAAAATGCAGACTCCCAAGTTTACACTAAAATGTAAAAGCTAAGTTTTTTTATACCGTGACTAAGCTAGACAGCCCGTTACCAAGTGCTTCTCTAAAATAGCAAAAACAGAAACAAAATGGGGAAAAGAAACAAAGACGAAAGGTCTTAATAAACCTATGATGTCTCCAAGGGACCCCAGATTAACAGGCTAAAGATGGGCAACACATGGCTCACATAATGAGGAGGAGAGACAAGAGATAGAAAGAAAACAATATACAGGTGGCCTACCTGTATATGTGTTAGCAATAGGATGATAGTAAAAGTAAGAAAAGAAAAATGCTGTTGCAACAGACTTTCAAATGACAGAAAGAAAAGGAAATGCCCTCGTATGTGGCACCTTTGTCACGCATACCTTCTCTTAATTGTTTCACTGTTCCTCTACCTTTTCCTGGCAACGGTGGTGGATGCAAGGAACAGCCCTCCTGAGGAGGTTGTGGGGTCTAAAACTGTAGGAGAATTCAAGAATGCATGGGACAGACATAAGGCAATTTTTGTGGTGGGTGGGAAGAAATAGGCTGTTGGTTAAATAGGATCTGCAGCTTATCCTCTAGGTAGGGGAAATGGGCAGACTAGGTGGGCCAAGCGGTCCTTATCTGCCGTCAAAGTCTATGTTTCTATGTTTCTAATCCTGTCCTGGTGGGCTGCTTCTGAGGTAGTCTCCCATTTCTTTAAAATACACCCATCTAGAACACAGGACCTTCATGTTTGTGTGGTTTGCCTATGCACCTATCTTAATGTTGAGGCACACTGTACGGTGATCACTGGTCCCCAAGGGGCAGCCCAGTGTGACATCTGCAAAACTGCCTCTGTTAGAAAGCACCAGTTCCAGTATTGCCCCATGCCTAGTGGGCTTGCTCACTAGCTGCTTGAGAAACAACCCCAGCAGGTAGTCAAGCATGGCCCTGGTTCTAGCCGAAGCTGGAGCTGGAAGGCTCCAATCCACATCTAGCAGATTAAAGTCACCAACTAGCTGCTCCTCCCTTTTTTGCCATCCTTCTGATGATTTCCCCCTATTGCTTTATCCAACTCCTCCCCCTTGAGCTGGATGTCAGTATACCACCACTCCAGTATGGACAGTGGTCCCAGCTCTTGTCTCCAGGGTGACTCACAGTACCTCCAGCCTTCTCTTTATCTCCAGGTTCCCCTGCACTTCCATAGCCTTGATACCCTCCCTCACATACAGAATAACCCCTCATCCCCTTCCTATCTCTTCTGAACTGGCAGTAGCCTGGTATGGCCATGTCCCAGTCAACTCAATTATGGCCACCAGATCTATGTCCATCTCCAGCATGATGGCCTCTAGGTCTAGAATTTTATTCCAAGGCTCCTTGTGTTGGTGCACATGGCTGTCCAAAACTTTCTCTCTCTCTGCCAAACCCACCTTTCCTTCCCACTTTCTGCCTGGGCTGCTCCCCATAACTCCCCCTAATTCCACTCTTCCCTCAATACTCTCTGTTTCTTGTCTCTTCTGCAGTACAAGTCACATAAAACTGTTTCTCTAACTCACTGCCCTTTCACTTTTATGTTTGCATGCACATGTGCAAGCAATATCTTGTGGTAGTAGCACATTTCAGAGGTGTGTCAGTGTTGTGGCCAATGCAGTGAATGCTTTAGTGGGTGCATCCCTCAGCAGCCAATCAGTGAGCATGCTGGTGATGACAGCAGTTTCAAAGAGAGCCAAAATCTTGAAAGAAATGTGCTGCTCCAGTGAGGTGCAGTTTCCATATTGCAGAGGCAGATGAAAAGACTCCGGCCATGCACATTACAGTGCACAGTAATGCGCATGGCCGGAGTTATCAGCAGAGTTTCAGTGTGCCTCTCCTGGTGAAACACATCAGTAAGTAAAATAGCCACACAGCAGCTTTCCACAGTGATGACTCCTGCTGCCCGACACACACTCCCGGAAAGCCGACATTGGGGTGCCCAATCCACAGTGGCATGTCCCCCCATTATGTGGTACACTGGGAGCCCACCCCAGTATACTGAAACATGACGTCTCCTGTCACCTGCCACACAGTCCCGCAAAGTTGACATCAGGAATGCTCAATCCCCATGTGGGCATGTATCCCCCCATTAATGTGGCACACTGGGAGCCCACCCAGTGTGCCGAGATAATTGTTTCCAACACTGGGATGCTCACTCCCGGTGTTGGATATGCCACCCTCCCCTTCAACCCATCTATGTTCTTTGCCAACAACTGGGTGCCCAATCCCCATGTCGGCAATGGCATGTGCCCCCCCACTACTGTGGTACACAAGGAGCCCACCCCAATGTGTCTAAATGCTTTTCTTAATTGTTTTGGCCCTGCAAAATAGAAAAACCATCCCAGTAGTCTTTCTCTTTTATTTAACCTGTAAAACAGAAAACGTCCCTATTGTGCTCCCCATCCCCCTTCCCCAACCCTCACCCTCCCTCTGCTCACCCACCTCACTGCACCCTCCCCCACCCAATACTTACCTCTAGAGGTTGGGAGCAGTGATTTTCTGTGGTACGGGACACGTCTGCACTCTTCAAAGACCAACAGCAAACTGAAGAAATGATGGTAAGCTGTATAATTAGACTCAATGGGGGGTTTCAACTTAGGTTGATATCTCAGCCATTTTTTGGAATTTTGGCCCTAAATTTTCAACATGGGGTTCTTGGGACCCCACCTCATGAACATGTCACTGTCATTTCATTACTCAATCCCACAAGGTGATTTCATGGTCACTGAGCGGAATCACCTTTCAGGACTGAGAAACGAAACAACAGTGCCACTTTTCATGAGGGGAGGTCCCAAAAAGCCCATGCTGCAAATTTGGTCAAAAATATTCCAAACAATGACTGCATTATGAGTGTGCGTTGCACTGTTTCTACACACACTCGTAACTTCACCAGTTTTTAATATTTTCACTCCAGATTTTCAACATTGCCATTTTTTTTGCACCTCCTTATGAACAATATAGCTGTCATTTTTCACATCCTGTCCAAAATGTGTTTTTACACCTGTGGCGCAGAATGAAATGGTCCATGTGGGAAATCAACTTTTGGGACAAAGTAACAAAATCACAGTGCCACTGTTTAAGAGGAGAGGTCCAAAAATGCCCATGTTGAAAATCTGGTGAAAAAATTCCAAAAAATTATTGCGTTACAGGTGTGTTGTGCAGTTTCTACACACGCTCGTAACTTCACCAGTTTTTCATATTTTCACTCTAGATTTTCAACATTGCTATATTTTCACACTACCTTATGAACAGTATAGCTGACATTTTTCATATCCTGCCTGAAATGTGTTTTTGCACCTGTGGCACCAAATGGAGCAGTCGCTGCGCAAAATCACCTTTCGTGTAACCAACTGATAGTGCCACTGTTCATGAGGTTGGGTCACAAAAAGCCCATGTTGAAAATTTGGAGTGAAAATGCCAACAAACGCCCCGGAATTAGGGTTTTCAACCATAACACCCCAACCTGTAGAGACTGGCAGGTATCGGGGGTGTGATGTGAGATCATCGGCTGTAATGCTCATGCCATTTCACCCCCACCCCCACCCTGCAGCCAGTGACAGGCATCGAGGTGAGCCCTGGAGTGTTCAGCTCCAAAGTTCACCCCATTCTCCTGTACTGCACCCATCTTAGCATATTTGCTTATGGAATGGGGGGAGCATAAGGCCTGAAGACCCCAAGGCACACCTCAACACCTGTCGGTGTCTGCAAAGTAGGGTGAGGGGAAATGGCGTGAGCGTTTTGGCCGATGACCCAAAGGCACACCCCCAATGCCTGTCAGTCTCTGCAGGGTGGGGGTGGGGTTGGCATCAGTTCAATACTTCAATGCTATTCCTAGTATGCATCTCTCTAACTCCTGCACTACTAATGCCAATGCCAGCACGCCAACATTTGGCATTGACAAATGCTTGTTTTTTGTGCTGATAGTGCAGCGGCAATTCTAAATGCTTAAAATACAAACTCCATTTCAACCAACCATCACCTCACATGTAATGCACTTCCAGTCACTATAAATTCCTTTCTGCTCCCTTCGAATGTTCATGCAAAGCATTTTCAAATGCCTTTGCAATGCAGTAGTTACTGGCATTCAGTTTATGAACGGCCCTGAATCTGCCTAATCCAGTTAATATTTTCTATTTTGTTAAAAAACTCACTATTTTAGGCTGTTACTCATCATTCACCTTGACTACTGCAACTCCCTTTACCTAGGGCTTCCAGGGGTTGATATCTGCCGCCTGCAGCTGGTGCAGAATGTTGTGGCCAGGCTGTTGTCCGGATCACCTAGATCCAGTCATATCACACCTGTGCTGCGTGAACTGCTCTGGCTGCCAGTTCAGTGGTGGATCACCTTCAAGGTCGGCTTGCTGACCTATAAAGCCCTACATGGACTGGGACTGAGCTACTTGCACAATCTCCTACATTCTTACTGTCCCCTCATACCGCTCTCCTCTACTGATGAGGGATTGCTGGAGATTCCCAGGGTACATTTAAAAACATGTGGATTGAGGGCATTTTCATTTGCAGCCCCAACTCTGTGGAATTCTCTGCCTCACCAGGTATGAGAGTGCCTGACAGTGGTGAGCTTTAAGGCTGCCTTAAAGACTTATTTATTTCAGCTCGCATTTGGTGTCGCTGTGTAATGGATTGATATAGAATAGATGTAGAAGTGGGTAGCCATCTGACAGTATGGTTCACAATAAACACAACAATAGAGTCAAGCCATACAAAGGCAAAAGTACTGGACTTCAGGAGGGATGACTTTGCCAAAATGGGTGAGTGCCTAAGGAATGCACTAGCAAATGGGCAGGAAGGAGGGGTGGAAGAACAATGGGGAATAATGAAAACTGCCATCACAGAGGTAACAAGCCTTTGTGTGAAGCAAATAAACAAAACAAAACGATGTAAAAAACCACTATGGTTCTCAAAGGAGGTGGCAGTGAAGGTTCAAGAGAAAAAGAAAGTATTCAGAAAGTACAAGGAATCACAGAAGGAGCAGGACAGATAATTGTATCAGTTAAAGCAAAGGAATCTGGGAAGGCAGTCAGAACAGCAAGGCCGAACTGAGGAAAGATAGCCAACTCAGTTAAGAAGGGGATAAAACCTTTTTAAGTACATCAGGGGCGAAGGAAGACTAAGGGAGGATAGTGAGGCGTAATAAAGGGGAGGGGGTGGACAAAGGGTGACTGTGAAAAGGCGGAGATACTAAACAAATATTTTTTGCTCAGTATTTACAAATGAAGAGGGGGAGGTACCTAAAACAAACAATAGAAACACTTTGGATACAGAAGTTGATACCAGCCCATTTACAGAAGAAAGGGTTCTGAAAGAACTCTTAAAACTGAAGGTGGACAAAGCAATGGGGCCTGATGGGATTCATCCCAGCATTCTAAAAGAACTAAGGGTAGAACTAGTGACACCACTGACTACCCTCTTTAAAAACTCATGGGAGGATGGGGTGGTACCTGAGGACTGGAGGAGGGCAGATGTGATTACCCTTCACAAAAGTGGGAGCAGGGCAGAAGCAGGAAACTACAGACCTGTTAGTTTAACCTCAGTGATAGGGAAAATGATGGAATCACTTCTGAAGGAAAGATTTGTCGAGTACCTAGAGGCCAGAGGAGCACAGGACCCAAGGCAGCATGGATTCACAGTGGGAAGGTCATGCCAGACAAATCTAATAGATTTCTTTGACTGGGTGACCAAAGTAGTAGATCAGGGAGGGGCTGTGGACATGGCCTACCTAGACTTTAGCAAGGCATTTGACTCAGTCCCACACAAAAGATTAATATACAAGTTAGCCAGCCTGAGAGTGGGTCCCAAGATGATAGCCTGGGTAAAGAATTGGCTGGAGAATAGGACTCAGAGGGTAATAGTAAATGGAGTCTACTCTGAATAAAGGGGGTTACCAGTGGAGTGCCGCAGGGGTTTAGTATTAGGACGGTCCTCTTCAATGTCTTTGTGGCGACATTGCAGAGGGACTGGAAGAAAAGTATGTCTCTTTGCAGATGACACAAAGATCTGCAACAGAGTTGATGCACAAGGTGGGGTGGAAAGGATGAGAAGGGACTTGGCAAGGTTAGAGGAATGGTCAAATGTGTGGCAGCTTAGATTTAATGCTAAGAAGTGCAAGGAATGCACCTGGGAAACAAAACCCAGGGAAGAGTACACAATGGGGGTGAGATACTAACAACAACAAAAATGGAAAGGGACCTGGGGGAGTCATATCAGATGACTTAAAGTGGGCAAGCAATGTGAGAGGGCAGTAAGGAGGCTGGGGGATACTGGGATGCATAGGAGAGGTATCACCAGTAGAAAACAGGAAGTTGTTATCCCTCTGTACAGACAGCTGGTGAGACCCTATCTGAGTACTGTGTGCAGTTCTGGAGACAATCTCCGCAAGGACATAGACAAGATGGAAGCTGTCCAGAGGAGGGCAACTAAAATGGTGCAGGGTCTGCACCGGAAGACATATGAAGGGAGACTAAAGGAGCTTAATATGTATAGCCTCGAGGAAAGGAGGGAGAGGGGTATAGAAACTTTCAAGTACCTCAAGGGAATCAACAAAGTCCAAGAGGGTAGCATCTTTCAAAAAAAGGGGTGTGCAAGAACAAGGGGGCACAATTTGAAGATGGGGGGGCGGCTCAGAGGTAATATAAGGAAGTATTTTTTCACAGATAGGGTTGTGGATGCATGGAATGGCCTTCCGGAGGAGGTTGTGGAGTCAAAAACAGTGGCTGAATTCAAGCATGCATGGGACAGCCATAAGGCAATTCTAGGGGGTGGGGGTAGAAAGAAGTAGGCTGCTGGTTAACTAGGATCTGCAGCTTATCCATTAGGTAGGGAAATGGGCAGACTGGGTGGGCCAAGAGGTCCTTATCTGCCGTCAAATTCTATGTTTCTATGATATTATTGAATTCTGGATTATTGAATTGTATCTTAATATTTTATGGTTTTAAATTGTTGTTTATTGTGCAACACTCAGATACCCCATGAAGAGCTCTATATAAATAAAGTTTACTGGGGAGGGACAGGGGCTTAATAAGGGGAGTGTTGGGGGGTGGGAGATCAGCACAGCGGGTTCAGGGGAATAGAATCACCTGGTTCATGGTTGCAGTATACGATAGATGTCTTATCTGGATTTATACCTGACATAATAGATGGCTCAGAATATTAATATTGCTACGTGGAATGTGAAGGGGATCAGGAACAAACTGAAACAATACCAGGTACTTAAACTCCTGAGTCTGTTGCGTGCCCAGATATCATTTTTACAAGAATCTCACTTAGTGGATTCCGAAGTATTACAACTTCGGAGGCAACAGATAGGCCAGGTTTTTTATGCTTCTGGGGAAACCAATAGTTGCGGGGTCATGATTCTGATTAATAGAGACATTCCATTTGTCCCTTCTCAGGTGTTTAAGGATGCAGATGGCAGATACATCTTAGTTCAGGGTACTATTTGGGCCATGCTGTTAGTTCTAGGTAGCATTTATGGACCAAACACAGATGATTCCTCTTTTTTCATGAAACTGATCTCTATGATCCTTCCTATACTCCTTATTCCAATTATCTTAGGGGGAGACTTTAATTTGGTCTCTGATCCAAATCTTGACAGATCGAGCACTGGGTCGAGCGGACTGTCCCCTGGGCATAGGGCCTTTAAGGAAATGATGGATCAGTGTGGGTTGTGCGATATCTGGAGAGTCACACATCTTAATATTAGGGAATATACTTAGTGCTCGCCAGTACATGGCACGCAGTCTCGCATTGACTACTTGTTAGTTTCTCATGAGCTCTTGCCAGGGGTATTGTCCACCTCAATCCAACCGGGTCCAATATCAGATCATTCCTTAGTCCTGGGTAATCTGGCTTTCCTTAACATTCCCAAAAGAGAGACCAGATGGAAATTAAACAAACAATTATTAAAAGATGAAAAGTATCGAGGATTGATGAAAGAGCAGATAGACTTTTTCTTTTCCACCAACCCAATAGATAGTTCAAGGCCAGATATTTTATGGGGAGCCTTTAAGGCTTATATAAGGGGCATTCTCATCAGTCTAGCTACAAAGAGGAAAAGGGCACAGGAAACAGAGTTATTGTCCTTATTGTCCCAGATACAGGCATTAGAAAATATACAGTCAGATAAAATTTCCCAAGAGGAGTCACAGAAGCTATTAATACATAAAGATAAATACTTGGGAATGTTAAGAGAAAAGGCAGAGCTAGCTATAATCCACACAAAGGCCAGTTTTACAGATCGAGGAGAAAAAATGGGACTCCTGCTGGCTTTACGTCTAAAGCAACAAGAGTCAGAAAGATTTATACCCCCAATAAGGTCACAGTCAGATGGGACCCTGAAGGTATCCCCCTCAGAGATAGTCCAGGAGTTTGCTACTCTTTATGAGAAATTATATAGGGATATGGATAGTCTTCCACCCATTCAAAAACTGGAGGAGTATCTCAGGGAAGCACATCTTCCGTTACTATCTAACTCCCCCCAAAAATGAATATCTTCCCCTTTATCACAGGAAGAAATAGCTGCTGTTGTAAAGGACTTGTCTGTGGGTAAAGTCCCGGGTCCAGACACGTTTTCTGCCTTATTTTACAATCAGGGAACAATTACTACCTGTGCTGCATCATCTCTATTTGCACATTTTTTCTGGAGAGGCGGTAGATGCACATTTGTTTGAAGCGTTGATAGTTTTGTTACCTAAACCGGACAAGGACCCAGAATTGGTTCAGCGCTATAGGCCAATATCTTTGCTGAATCAAGATGTCAAAATTCTCTCAAAGATATTGGCAGATAGACTAACCCTGGTCCTCCCAGATCTCGTGGGTATGTCTCAAGTGGGATTTATGAGAGGATGTGCATCTTCAGACCACCTGTGTACCCCCTCGCATGTCTTCTCGGAGTCCAGGGATGACTTATATCCTGCGGGGTTGGTCTCCCTGGACGCAGAGAAGGCATTTGATTGGGTTAATTGGACTTTTCTATTTCAAGCCTTTAAGGCATTTGGATTCCCAACCATGTTCATAGATTGGATCAGGGCAATTTACCGGTCTCCTACAGCGAGGATTTCAGGGAATGGGACCTTCTCCAAGTCTTTCATGCTGCGGTCAGGTACGAGGCAGGGATGCCCCCTCTCTCCACTACTTTTCAATCTTTATCTGGAACCCCTTATTCAACATATTCTCAACAATGAAGGAATACAAGGTATTCCCATTAGGAATGAGGTAGTGAAAATAACAGCGTACACTGATGACCTCCTTCTACATCTGGCTAACCCGGTAATATCTATCCCGAACATGTTAAGGGAGGTTAATAGATATAGTAGTTTCTCAAATTACAAGTTAAATCCCAATAAGACATCCTTTTTCCCTCCTAACCATAAAGTTTTCAAGACTGACATTATCTCTCTGGGATTATACTGGTTACCCCGGGCTATTAAGTATTTAGGTATAAAACTAATGCGCAATCCTTCCTTGTGGTTTAAAGAAAATCTGGACCCTCTTTTGCAGGGGATCACTCAAGATTTAGAGAGATGGGACACACTCGCATTATCTTTATGGGGTCGTATTAATATAGTTAAGATGAATGTGTTTCCCCGTTTATTTTATCCTCTGTCACATCTTAACTCATTTGTCCCCTTAGTTTGGTTTCAGAAAATGCATAAAGTTTTTACCAAGTTTATATGGTCAAATAAGACCTCTAGGCTGGCATAACACAAGCTAGCTGCACCTAAAAAAGAGGGGGGGCTGCGGATTCCTTACTTGCCCATCTACTACTGGGCTAGTCATTTGGCTAAATACCTGAGATGGGTAAGTCTGGGCCCGGATAACATGAACCTGGCTTTGCTCAAGATTGAACTAGATTTTATCCAATCTATGAACATGGACCCTTTGGCCATGCTTTATTTAAAAATTTCTCAGTTGCAGAATATTAACAAATGACCCATCATCATGACCTCACTAAGAGTACACTCGCAATTGTGCTCCTTTCTGCGTTATAATCAAAGTAAAGATCTCTCTCAATCCATTTGGAACTCCCAGGCCTTCACCATAAACAAACAGAAAATTTCCCGTTTATGGTTGCCTCATTTAGGAGAAGGGATAGTATCCTCACTTTTGGATGAAGCTGGAGATTGGCTGTCATTCTCTGAGTTCATTTACAAGTTCAAAATTCCGGAGTCTCAGGTTTTTAAAGTGTTTCAGTTGAGGCACTTGTTAACCACGGTTCTTGGGGCCACTCCAGCCCATCCAGCGGCCTTTGCATTGGTATCTGAACTCTCTCCTTTTCTTGTCTCCTCAGGTGTGATCTCTAAGATTTATCAGGTGTTGTTCCGATGGCAGTTTGGATGCCGTAGCGGCCCCACTAACTTTTGGGTTTCATTTTTTCCCCAATATACGTTTAACTGGCCCATCCTCTGGATGTATTGTCATAAATATGTATCCCAAGATAGATTACGTCTCATGCAGTTTCACATCCTACATAATTTGTACTATACCCCAACTAAACTGGTGAAACGGGGCCTTCTCAATACCGATAGGTGCAATAAGTGTTCCCAGGACACAGGGTCACTTTTTCATCTATTTTCGTCGTGTCCCTGGATAGCTTTGTTATGGGAGTTTATAAAAGCCAACCTGGATCTGTTATTGGGTTTACAGGACTATTTTACACCGGATATTTGCCTGTTGGGGGATCTGTCTTCCATAAAGGTTAAAATCCGGAGATTTCATATATCCATGGTTGCGCTCTCGGCCAAAAAAATCATTCTTAGGCGTTGGAAAGATGGGACCTGTCCAACATATCAGGAGTGGCTCAATGAGATTTTAGCAAATTTACATACAGAGAAGGCTATTGCCAGCCTTCAAAACAGAGTACATAGGTGTAAGTTTATCTGGGATCCCCTTCACATTCTAATTACGGTGGCTATGAAATAATGTGTGGTCGAGGTTACCAATCTACTTATTCTTGGTAAAGGTAGTTAGTGGGTGATAACAGTATTAGAATGGACTGCTGTGCGAGGGAGGGGGGGAGGGAAGGGTTGGGTTCAGTATGACTTGTCTTACGAATCTCATGTCAAAATGTTTATTACTGCCTCCTGTAATGTGGAAAATGTGGTGAATAAACTTTGAATTGAAAAAAATAAAAATAAAGTTTATTTAAGGTATTGTTAAAACAATATCTAATGTCTAAAGTTGTTTGTAATTGTATTAAGTAATTGCTAGTTATGTATAATTTTTGTGATTATATTGTTTGATACTCAATGTTAATGTTTTGTAATGTACTCTGGGTCGGTCCTGAAAAAGGACCAATGGTCCATTGTCCTTGTCTGGTTAACAAATGAAAAATAAATAATAAATAAAAAATAAAATGGGATAAGGGGTGGGGGTTAGTGTTGGGATAAGGGGGGGGTTAGTGTTAGTAAATGCCAGGAGCTTGGGAAACAAGTTGCCAGAGTTCCAGGCCATGCTGTTCGAGGGGGGATGTGGCGGCAGTCACGGAACGTAGACCAACAAACCATGACTGGGACCTAAATGTATGGGGTACACTATGCTTAGGAAGGATAGAAAGGAGGGCAGAGGGGTGGAGTGGCTATGTTCATTAGAGATGACATAGAAATTGCTATGGTAGAAGAGGCAGAGGAAACGTGGAGGCCTTATGGGTCACCTTACGATCCCCAGCAGGAGAATAAGGTCAAGCTGGGAGTAGCATATAGGCCCCCGGATGAGTGATGTTCTAGAGGATGGTTTGCTGGACAACAGCATTGCCCAGTGTGGTCAAAAGGGAAGGAGTGGTGTTGATGGGGACCTTAATATGCCAGGTACAAACTGGGAACCATGTCCTCTAAGGTGGCCAAGGAGCAGAGGCTGCTGGATGGCTTCCAGGATGTGTTCTTAACACAGCATGTGATGGAGCCCACAAGGAGGGGCATGTCCTGGATGTGGTTCTGGCAGATGGGGATCTGGTAAGGGACATGGTTGTACAGGACCCCTGACTGGGAGTGACCACAATACTGTCTGGTTTCAAATAAGCATTGGGGAGTGGGGTGAGATCTAGGACACTGGCAGTGGACTTCAGGGGGCAGACTTTATGGGCATGGGAAATATTCTCAAGGATCACTTGAAGGGATTACCTCAACAACAAGTGTGGAAAGGAGATGGGAGGTCATAAACGGGACTTCATGAGGCAGTCAGGATCTGCGCTAAGTTGAAACGTAAGGGACAAGGTCACATAAACCATGCTGGTGGTCCAGTGAGGTCCAGGTAGCAGTCAGAGAAAAGAAGGCGGCTTACAAAAATATAAAACAACAAGAGGGATAGGGATAAGAAATGTACCAGCTTGCATCTAGAAAAGTCACCCGTATGGTGAGGGAGCTAAGTCCAGTAAAGCAACGGCTGGCATGGGGATACATGGAGAGGAAAGGGTTCTTCCGGTACATTGGGAGCAGAGAAAAACTAAGGGCCATCTCAGCAGATTGAGATCAGAAGGAGGGTGGGTGGAAGAGGCGAGGACCAGGCAGAGGTATTTATGAGTACTTTGCCTCTGTGTTCACTAGGGAGGATGGGATATCTACAAAGCAAGGCACAAAGGGATAGAAGCGGCAGGGAGTGGGATCAGGAGCAACAGAAATGGAGCAAAAGGGAGGGAAAGGTACCCCAGGGTGTCACATCTGGATAAGGATAAAAGACCAGTAAGGTGGAGGGGACGGATGATGCCATCCCCACCAAAGGGTGTGGTTTGCCCTCAAGGCCTAAAGAAAGACAAATCTCCTGGGCGGATGGCATTCATCCGAGGTACTATGGGAATTGGCGGACATACTGGCTGCACCCCTGGCAGAGCTTTTCAACAGGTCACTTGAGACAGGGAGGGTACCTAGGGATTGGCGAGAGGCACATGTGGTACCAATCCATAAAGGGGGGTCGAAGGAAGTACCAGGAAACTATAGACCCATCAGTTTAACCTCGGTGGTGGGAAAATTAATGGAGAGTATACTAAAGGAACGATTGGGGGTTTACTTGGAGGAGGTGGGAGGTCTGGATAGTCGGCAGCATGGGTTTGTGCCAGGTAGATCATGTCAAACCAACCTTGTGGAGTTCTATGAATGGGTAACATCAGAACTGGACAGAGGTAAGCCTGTGGATGTATTATTCTTGGACTTCAGCAAGGCGTTTGACTCTGTCCCCCACAATGGTCTGGTGGAGAAACTGATGGGGTTAGGAGTAGGCCCTTTGATGGTCAGATGGATTGAAAACTGGATAGCTGGACGCACTCAGAGAGTAGTGGTCTGTGGGGAGCTCTCGAACCCTACAGAGGTTGGTAGTGGGGTACCACAGGGCTCGGTCCTGGGTCCAATCCTGTTTAATGCATACATATCAGACATCAGGGATGGTATAGGGTGTGAAATGAGTCTCTTGCGGATGTCTCCAAGATGGGAGCAGTAGTTGAGGAGAAAGAGGGAGGTTGGCCCTGCAGAGGACCTGGACACCCTGGAAAGCTGGGCTCACACATGGAAATTAATTTCCAGTATCACCAAGTGCAAGGTGTTGCATCTTGGTCGGGAAACCCTAAACACAGGTACACCCTGGGAGGAGGTGCTGGAAGCCTCAACAGGGAAAAGACCTAGGGATCATGGTGGATACATGTATGAATAACACTGAGCAGTGCAGGAGAGCAGCTAGCAAGGCAAACAGGATGTTGGGATGCATCATAAGGGGATCACCTCTAGGAGCAAGGAAGTGATTCTGCCGCTGTACAATGGACTGGTTAGACCACACCTTGAGTACTGTGTACAGTACTGGAGACCACACTTGAAGAGGGACATACAGCTCCTGGAGAGGTACAGAGAGGGCAACAAAGATGATCACGAGGGCTAGGATTTGACTTACGAGGACAGACTTGAGGAGCTCTGCCTGTTTTCATTGGAGGAGAGGAGAGACAGGGGGACATGATTGAGGTCTTCAAGTACCTCAAGGAATAAATAGGTAAACATGGAGGATCTTTAGACTAAAGCAGGGAGGCATCACCAGAGGGCATGGTTTGAAGTTAGGTGGAAGGGTGAGGGGAAAAGAGGAGGAGGTTTTTCACTGAGAGGGTGGTGGACCTTGGAATGCTCTGCCTGGTGAGCTGGTTCAGAGATCCACAGTGGAGAGCTTTAAGAGAGGTGGGACAGACACAGAAAGTGGATGTATCAGATAATGGCCTGTCCCGGGGGGGTGGGGATGGATGATAGGGGTTTCTGGAGCACAAGGGATGGGAGGGTCTCAGCACCCAACTAAGGATCTAGGTTCGAGCAGACTTGATAGATCATAAGGCCTAATCTGCTGGCAAATAGTATGTTAGTATGTTAGTATGTTAAAATTATTATTATTTTGAAAAACAGAATTCAAGATGCCTGAGGTCATCACCTGTGAGCTTGACCACAGGTTGTCACTGTCCCAATACTGTTGCTGCGTGTTCACGAAGGAGTAAGCCCCGAACTGATGCTGTGCTTGTGGATGCACGAGTTGTATGCTCCCTGATATTTTTAGATATTTTGAAACAAAGCAAAATTCTAAGTTTATAGAGGCTACTTAAATCTGAAAATGATCCTTGTAATAATAATAATAATAATAATTTTATTTCGTATAGTGCCTTTCCACATATCAAAGCGCTTCACAAATACAACACATACAATTAAACAATAAAATAGGCATAAAATCAAAGAAAATCAGGATATGCTTTATCTCATAAAAAGGTCTTCATTGCCTGCTTAAAACTCTTCACAGTCCTGCACTCCCATAGCTGACGAGGTAGAGAATTCCAGAGGGATGGGGCAACGAACAAAAAAGCCCATGCTCCAGATTACTTCAATCTAACCCTCAGAATCTCCAGTAACTCCTCATCAGCCGAGCGGAGTTGATGCATAGGGGTGTAAGGAATCAGAAGTTCTTTCAAGTAGTCCGGACCCAGTTCATGTAGGGCCTTGTAGGTTAACAAACCTACCTTAAAGGTGATCCGCCACTGAACTGGCAGCCAGTGCAGATCGCGCAGTACTGGGGTTATATGAGATCTTCCTGAAGCCCCAGTCAACAGACGTGCAGCCGCATTCTGCACTAGCTGCAAGAGGCGGATATCAACCCCAGGAAGCCCTAGGTACAGGGAGTTACAGTAGTTAAGGCGCGAGGTCACGGAGGCATGGACCAAGACAGGCAAGTCGCTGGACGGAACAAGGTGCTTGATCCTGGCAATGTTCCTAAGATGGTAAAAGGCTAGCTTGACGACTGTAGACACCTGATTGCGAAAGGTCAGACCATCGTCAAGTATCACTCCCAGGTCATGCACCCATTCAGAGGTAACCCTTAGAAAGAAAGATCAGAAACTGGAGGCAGTATAGAGCAGTGGTTTAAGGCTCTGAGATGCAAATCTTAGAGACCTGGGTTTGAATCCCATAGCTCCTACTTGCATACTATGTGACCATGAACAAGTCACTTAACTTCCCTGTACTCCCAGGTCACACCTGTAAACTAGCTTTCAGCTTAGTGTGCTATTCCTGGTAAAACAATTAAAAAAAAAAAAAAGGAACTGCTCAATTCTTGGCTTCCAAGACTTCTGGCATGTGCATGCTGGAAGCCAAGAATTAAACAGTTTCTTATCTTTCTTTCTAAGGGTTACAAGGCTCATTTTCAGGTTTAAATACTATCTATAAACTCAGAATTATGCTTCATGTCAAAATATGAAAAATTAGAAAATGGGCTTCAGTTTCTCCAAGCTCTGATTGGCTGAGCCCCTTGTCATGGTGGGCGTCTATCAGACAACAGAGTCTGGGTTAAAAGGTACCAGCTCAGCCTGCTCCATTACCCAATTTGAATCACGATGCCCATGGAATGTTTAATTTGAACATGCTGCCATTTTTTGAATGTCACTTAGCAGGCCCGTTGGCGACCTATCCCCACCATCCAACCATTCTGTCTCAGTTTCCTTCTGTAAAAGAAAGTAAAATAACATTAAAAACCTGCACAATCACCCTGTTAGCCTTAAATTAACAGACCTTCTCCCCTCCACATGCATCCTGCCCAGAATAGGTGACTGCCTCCTCCTGCAAGCCGCAGGAGCTGCTCTGACCCCAGCGGCTATTCTGCACTGACCCACCTGCCTCACAACTTACAACCAGGCATCCTGCCCAGAATGGGTGACTGCCTCCTCCTCCTCCTCCTCCTGAAAGCTGCAGGAGGTGCTCTGACCCTGGTGGCTGTTCTGCACTGACCTATCTACTTCACAGCCTACAACCAGGCATCCTGCCTAGAACAGGTGACTGCCTCATCCTGCAAGTCGTGGGAGCTGCTCTGACCCCAGCAGCTGTTCTGTGCTGACCCACCTGCCTCACAGTCTACAACCAGGCATCCTGCACAGAACGGGTGACAGCCTCCTCCTCCTCCTGCAAGCTGCAGGAGGTGCTCTGACACCGGCGGCTGTTCTGCGCTGACCCACCTGCTTCACAGCCTACAACTAGGTATCCTGCCAGGAACGGGTGACTGCCTCCTCCTGCAAGTCACGGGAGCTGCTCTGTCTCCGGTGGCTGTTCTAAGCTGACCCACCTACCTAACAGTCTACAACCAGGCATCCTGCCTAGAACGGGTGACTGCCTCCTCCTGCAAGCTGCGGGAGCTGCTCTGGCCCCGGCGGCTGTTCTGCGCTGACCTGCTTGCCTCACAACCTACAACTAGGTACAGATTTTGAAGAGCAGCCTAGAGCTGACAACGGGATTGAACCTGGTACTTTTTGCCATTCTGGCTGATTGGCTGCACTACTACTGCTCCTGAGTGCTGGTTGGGCGCAATGCCATTCCCCCTTCTCTTATTGGTTCTTGCCTCTACCCTTTCTAAGCTGTCTTTTTTTTTTATACAAAAACTGCTAATGCTGAGTTTTCCAGTACTGGCTGTTTAGTAGAAAAGGACTGTTAAAGTTATAGCTTGTTGATTTTTACCGCATAGAATTGTTAATAACTGCAGCTTGTAGATTTTACCTGCATAGAGTATTAGACTGTCTGCATTCTTCTTCCTCTAACCAACTCTAAACACCTGCATTCTTTTTCCCCTATCCTACTGTAAAAACCTGTCTGTGTCTAAAGTGGGTTGTGAAGCACCCTAAGGACTCCTCTGCTTGAACTAATAGCCCTGATCTTTACTGCCCTAGTCCCTGTTCCCAATACTATTTTTCTTCCTTCTGAACTCTCAGAGTACAATTCTTGTGTTAATCCTGTCTCCCCTCCATGCCCTGTTAGTAGAACAGGATTGTTAAAGTTATAGCTTGTTGATTTTTACTGCATAGATTTGCTAATAACTGCAGCTTGTAGATTTTACCTGCATAGAGTATTAGACTGCCTGCATTCTTCTTCCTCTAACCAACTGTAAACACCTGCATTCTTTTTCCACCTATCCTACTCTAAAAACCTGTCTGTGTCTAAAGTGGGTTGTGAAGCACCCTAAGGACTCCTCTGCTTGAACTAATAGCCCTGATCTTTACTGCTCTAGTCCCTGTTCCCAATACTATTTTTCTTTCCTCTGAACTCTCAGACCACAATCCTTGTGTTCATCCTCTCTCCCCTCCATGCCATTTTTTCCTGGCTTTGCAGCTAGTTCCATAGCTCCAGTAAGCCCCCCCCCAAGTGTAATAGCTCTTTTGTGAAGGCGTTGTTCAGCTGCATTACTAATCTGTCTGCCCTGCCCTGAAAACCTCCCCCTGCTATTGTCTCCTTGTCTGCTTAGGGCTTAGGTTTCTATTGCTCATTGTCCCTGTTAGCCTTAAATTAACAGATCCTTCTCCCTTCCACAGGCATCCTGCCCAGAACGGGAGACTGCCTCCTCCTGCAAGCCATGGGAGCTGCTGTGACCCCCGCAGCTGTTCTGCATTGACCCACCTGCTTCATAGCCTACAACCAGGTACATATTTTGAAGAGCAGCCCAGAGCCACCAACGGGATTGAACTTGGCACTTTTTACCTTTCTGGATGATTGGCTGCACTACTACTGCTCCTGAGCTCTGATTGGGCGCAAAATTATTCCCCCTTCTCTTATTGGCTCTTGCCTCTACCCTTTCTAAGCTGTCTTTGTTTAATACAAAAACTACTAATGCTGAGTTTTCTGAGTTTTCCAGCACTGACTGTTTAGTAGAAAAGGATTGCTAAACTTATAGCTTGTTTTCTTTCTTTTTTTTGTACCTATTTTCCCATTTGCAAATTATAGAGAGCAACAACTCACAGAGGTTGCAATCCTCTTCCCACTGCTCTCCTCTAACACTTCTAGTCCTGGGTCCTTCAAAATCTTGTCTGCTCCATGGTGGCTGTATGCTCCAGTTTTAACTGATCTTCCCTTAGATCATTGGAATATCATTCTCAGCCTAAATTCACCCCATACTGGCGGTGATAAGAACTCTGCAATCACCACAATGCCCCTAAAGTCCAAGGGGATTTCTGTAAGCCTTGTCCTGCTCACTATAATATCACTTACAGGTTCACCCAGTGGACTGCGACCGCAACTCACACAATGGATCTCCCAACTAGCAGTGCTAAATGCTTATGAGACCATCGCATCCCACTGCATTGGAGTCCCAAGTACACCTCGCATGTGCGCTCTATGCCCTGGTCACGAGAATACCAATTTAATGGTCCATACACACTGTCACTCTCCCCTGGGATGGTGACACAATTCAACACTGTGAAAGAGCAACTATCTAGGAGAAGGAAACAAGGAAGAAATTTAAAACTCCTACTGTGCCATGTTGCTCACCTACTTATGCTCCTACTCCTACTATCAGGCAATGTGCACCCCAACCCAGGCCCACCACCACAACAGGTGAATCGAATGACCAAGCCAGCTGGACTCACTCTTGCCTCAATTAACATATGCAGCCTGCTCCCTAAATTGGATAACCTGAAAGCATGGGTTACCCAACACAGTCCGGACATTCCCTCAGTGGTGGAGTCTTGGTCTCTCCAAAAGTACCAGACTCCGCTATCCTTTTACCAGGTTACACCTCATTCAGACAGGACCATCTCTCAAAAAGAGGTAGGGGCTGTGTCCTGTATGCCAAGGATTCCCTTCAGGGGCATGTCCTCCCTTCCTGCAGTAGTAGTGATAACCTGCAAGTCCTGACTGTAAAACTCGTTCTGGGGTCACATAGCAGTGCTTTCACCTTACTCTCTGTATACATCCCACCCAAACTCACTGGGGCTGGTACCCGGGGGCCTGATGGACTATGTGAGCACCCTGAGTCTTAATACTGAAATTGTGATGCTGGGAGATTTCAACATCAACTGGCTCACCTCTATTGCCACCTCAATCAAAGATGCCTTAACAGCCATCCATTTCTCACAAATGGTTGAGACTCCAACCCGTAATAACTACAAAACTGGGACCAGCACACTCCTTGATTGGGTTCTATCCAATTGGCCAGCCCACATCCACAACACTACTGTTCTCCCTGATTGCCCAAGTGACCACTCTCTTGTCACATGTACCTGGTCCTTCAACTATTGTAAACCACCCACCAGAACAATTACAAACCAAGCCTTACTAAAAGGGTGCCAGGAGCTGCTAAAAATGGACCTCAAGAGCACAGATTGGACAGCACTCTATAATGCCAATAATGTGGACACAGTCCTGGACCACTTCATAAAAACCTTCAACGCCATCCCTGACAAGCATGCCCCAATTAAAAACAGAAAGCTAAGAGGGCACAGTAACCCCTGGATCACCCCTGATCTCCTAGAACAACTACAAGCCAGAGATCACTTATGGCAGATAGCAAGAGCACTCGGTACCACCTCTAACATACAGAGGTATAAAAAAGCTCGGAATGAGTGCACTAAAGCTGTCCGACTTGCCAAAAACAAATACTACAAAGAAGCCCTCTCCAGCACCTGGAATGACAGCAAGTCATTCTGGGACAACCTCAATGACATAACTGGCAAGGACCCCAAATCTGCACCAACCGTGCTCTTGATTGACGGGGTACCATCCTTGGACCACATGCACATTGCCAGTGCACTTAACATCACATTCACGGACCTAAGCAGTGTGCTATCAGCAGACTACTTCAACCCCCCCACCACTGACTGATCCCAATACGGCCCAATAACCATCACTTAACCGTCCGCTCTTCTACTTTAAAGAAGTCTCTCAAGCCAATGATAAAAAGTACCTGGAGAAGGTGCTGGATCTAAAATTTGTCAAGCTGGCCCTGGCTGAAGTCCTAGGCCCACTCACCAAGCTAATCAACCTCTCCCTCTGCCTTTCACATTTTCCCCAGAGATGAAAATCAGCCACAGTAACTGCAGTGCACAAAGGTGGCGACACGACCCTACATAACAACTACAGACCTATCTCCATACTCCTCTCTCTCTCTCCAAAGCCCTTTAGCAGATAGTGGTGAACCAGTTAGTCAAACACCTGAACCAATACCAACTTCTCAGTCCTGAGCAACACGGCTTCTTATCAGGTCACAGTACTATCACGGCCTTGCTCGAATTCACTGGACGCATTCACCATTCAATTGTTCAAGGTCTCCTGGTTGGAGAAATGTTCATTGACCTATCAAAAGCATTTGATATGGTGCATCACGAGCTCCTGCTGGACCAACTGTCAGCTACGGGACTCTCCCCGGAATCAGTATAATGATTCAGCAGCTACCTTCACAATTGCTCACAAAAGGTCAAAATGGGGAGATCACCTCGGATAACAGACCAGTCCACTCAGGGGTCCAACAAGGATCAATTCTGGGACCCCTACTGTTCTGTTTATTCCTAAACAAACTGCCATCTGCATGCCCAGGCTGAATGCCTCTATACGCAGACGATGCAGTCATATTCAACAGCAACCCAAATCCCGAACAGTGGTGGATCTCCAAAAGGGGTTCTCAGCTGCTGAAAAATGGTTTACAGATCACAGACTAGTCACGAACTGCAAAAAAACTAAGACTATGATGTTCATCAGTGCACACAGGAAGCATAAGGCCTCCACCCTTGCAATCAGGAACGCCAATGGGGACCCATTGGAACACATCCAGCAGTTCAGGTACCTGGGCATCACACTTAACTCTACACTTTCATATGCCCAACACATCAACAACACAGCAAGGGTGATTAATACAAGAATAGTGATCCTATACAGGCATAGACACTGCCTAACACATAAGGCATTGAACCTGGCCATCAACAGCTCGATAGTCTCCCACGTCAACCATAGCCTGGCAGTCTACGGGTCAGCGACAGACACAGCCCTAAACCGCATCACCACTGCACTAAACAAGGAGGACCAACTGCTCACAAGTGCGGAAAGACTAATGCACACCTGTGAGCTCTACATCCGGGCAGGCTGGCTACAACTGAAGTACAGAATAAACTACCAAACCTGCCTCATCACCAAGAAATGCTCCCTTAACCAACTACCCACAGGGGTCCAGAACCTCCTAACTCCACACTCAAGCACCTGACCCACGAGGAACTCCTCCACTCAGACCTACCAAGTTTCCAGATGACACACAGTCCTGGCACAATGTGCCTTTTACTATTGTGCTCCACTATGGACCAATGCCTTACCTCCTGACATGACATTGCTCCCACTTCCCTACCCATTCAGATGTTCCCAACTACCTTACTCCTTCCACCCATGTTTGCAACCTCTCCTTCTTCTCAACTCTGAGAGCTTCCAAGTAGGGTGTTAACCTCTGACACCGGCTAGCTGTTATACTACCTAAGTTGTTTAATGCTGATGTACCCTGTAACTTACCTGCACCATATGTAATCCTGTCATCTGTACTATATTGTCTATGTAACTGACATGGAACTTATAAATGAGCATCAGCATCTGCTCAGTGGTATAATCCAAGACCTCAATAAATAAAAATAAATAAAATAACAATCACTTCCCACTACAGCAAACTTCATACTTATTTATTACACCTGCTTACATTTTCCTAGCAGGTATTTGGCAACAGAACTCCTCCTCAGTCACGGCCACACACATTCCCCTAAACCGATCGTCAGCAAACACAAAGAATCTTCACATAAGCAACTGCCAAATTAGTTTTCTCCTGATTTTCAGTTATTACTACAAATACAACTGAGAGTGCTGCCCGAGTTCCAGTTAAAAAAAAAAAAATTGACAGTGTTACCATCTCTCATGGTACTTCTGAGTCTCCGCTTCCTATTTTTACGTGTCAGGATCACGCAAGGTCGCATGCCTGATGACCGCATCTTCTGAGCCTAAGAGCAGAGAACTTTGCAAAAGCTGCTTTTTCATAAGCAAATTACAGACGGCACACATTAACTCATTTTTTATCTCTTCTGCTCCTGGTAGTAGTTTTAAAAGAAATGCTCTGCGAAACAAGAGGTACTGCTCTCATCAGTTACACTGTCTGCCAACCACGCTCACACTCTATCTCCCTTACTGGCTTTCCCAGTTGCTATGGCAACAACTGACACTCCCATTCAAAATAAATAAAAAAAAAAAAAAAAAACATAAAATAAACTTGTATTGCCACTGAAAGGGGGGAGAGAGAGACAACCATAAGGACCAAGGGTAGTTTGTAAATTATAAATTACTGTATCCCCCCCCCAAAAAAAAAATGATTGTAATGTTGCCTCATTCGATATGAATGCTGTATTTGCATATAGATTTAAATCACCATCCGAGTCTGCGGTCTACATGTTTAGGTTCTTGTTTGCCATGACTGCATTATCTAACTGCCATTGGTAACTACTGCAATTTTAGTTGCCGAAGGAAAGTGCAGTCCTGTAGTAGATAAGATGACCGCAACTTGTGGCTTCTGTCTGGAGCGGCGGTTTTCAGACTCAGCAAGCAGGAGATGTTCTCTCTTACACATAGTAGGACTTCCAAGGAAAGCCATGTGTGTGTGTATGGGGGGGGATAACCATGACAACCAGGACCAAAAAAAATGTTCACAGACTTGTAATACAAGGGGAGGAACTATTTTATTTCAAAACATATTTTAAAATCGTTTTTCACTAACTTTATTTAAATTAAACATATTTTTACAGTGCTCATTTTCTAAGCGCAATAATACCCTCCAGGGTGGGAGGTATTGTGCTATATCAGAACTTCCAGGGGCTATAAGGCCCTCCGCCTGCGGCATTGGGCCTCATTATGCCCCTGTGCAGCCCGGTATAACACAATACTGCCTACCCTGGATATTATTGCTTACATATCAGGGGGCATAGAAATTTCTAACCTGTGCATGAATGAGTACAATTCAGTTTCAATTTGGGGGCATTCTTTCTCTTCATGAGCGCACAGAGGCATTGGGACAGTGACTTTCGGTAGTCAAGCTCACAGGTAATGAGCTCAATCATCTGGAATTCTGTTTTTTTTTTTTTTCAAAACAAATGGCAAATATAAACTGGATTAGGTAAATTTGTTCTGTACACTGCAGTACTAAAATCAGGCTCCAGCCTAGTGGTTAAGCATTTTTTATAGGTTGCTTTAAACTCATTTGTTCCCATAGATGCCATATGGCGTCAGAACCATCCATTGTTAGACTGATCCAAAATGGCCACCAGGAACAAGTGCACGTATCATTGCATTGCATTGCTAAAAGTTTTCAGAGAGCTGTGAAGTACACTGATGCTAAAAAGCAGCTAGAGACAAACTGTTAGGGAATTTTTATTAATGCTTTGTAATGAGCAGTGCACACATTAAGCAGCCCTTAGAAAAATGCTAAACCACTAAGTTGGAGGAACAGTTTAATGTGACTTACGGTATACTCCTCTTACTGCCTCCTTTGTTCTTACTCCCCTTGTCCTTCACCTTGTCTACACCCCTGTTCATCTTACACCCAGCCATGTTTTTTTTTTTGCTTTGGGACCTCAATTCTTGTTGCTTCAACCTCCTGGGGGTAGTTTATGTCTCCCTTGGTGATACAGCCTCTCCCCTCTGCTAGCTTAAATGTTCATTCAAGTAACATTAAAATCTCAGACTGAGGACCATGGGTCCCTTCCCAGACAGCTGCAGGCTGTCACCTCTGTAAAGACCCAGATTCTTCCAAGCTGGCCCCAAGTTCTCAGTGAAGTTGACACCCTTCTCCCTGCACCATGCCTTCAATCAGCTGTTGAAGTTCTAGGTGCAGAGTGCACTAACTTTCCTTCAGCCATACACAGATAGAACCTCACCTAATGCCACTGTGTGTGCTGCCTGCTTATGACCCCTTCCCAGTTTCCTGAACTTACCCTGCATTACTTATGCTCCATCCCTCACCAAGTCATTAGTCCCCTGAAGGACAATGACAGCCAGCTGCTTACCATGACATGTCATCCTAGCTAGCATTAGGATCTGCTCTCTCCAAGCCAGGCACTTTTACCTAGCTCTCCCCTCCATTTCCTGTTCCCAAGTCTATCTGCCTCATGATAGAGTCCTTCACCAGCAGCTACTTCCTGCTTAGATGGGGGCCTGTTTTTCCCCCTTGGAACCTCCCCTTCCAGAGACCCTCACATGCTCCCTTGCAACCACTTCAGGTGCCTTCTCCTGGCAGTCCCATTCTGCCAGCATGGCAAAGAAACTTTTGTAGTGGCTTAGGCAGAGAAATGCATACCCCACCCACCATCCCACCCTTCTGGAGCCCACCAAGGTCCAGCCATCTGGCCTCTGTCCAGGCATCTTCTGAGGCTGTGGCAGAAAATTCTGTGGCCCTGGTTAGGGAAAAAGGTTCTCTGCATCCTTGCCAGCTCAGCTTAGAGTCTAGTGACCTCCCGTCTGAACCCAGAGAGGTGTGTGCAAATGGGGCAGCACCTCTGTGTCCAGAATGTGTCCGAAAGACTGTGGCTTTACACCCATTACAGTCCACCTTTCCCATGTTTTTTACTTGCTTTACCTTTATTACTACTGTGAAAGGCCCCATGTTCTAGAGCTTACTATTAGTTACCCTTTTTTGCCCCCTGGGCTAGCACTTTAGGTGGATAGAAACCTGGTGGCGTCCACCCTTTGGGTGTGGTAGTTCACTTGGCAGGGTATAAATTGTGGGTTTTGGGAGAAGTGCAGGAGGCTGGCTGGTAGAGATGATTTCAGTGGGGCCAGGGGTTCGAACCCTCAGCCCGGGGGAAGTTGCGGCCTGTGTTCTGCAGTGCAGTTATCAGCGCTTGATCTTGGGTGGTGTGCAGGGATGTGGCCACTGGGGTGCAAAACTGTATGGAGAAGGAACTGCGGCATGTGGAAAAGGTGTTGGCCTACCCCATGCTCCGTGGTACCAAGGTCAGTCCAGGTCCTGTCCAGTTTAAGGATCAGTAGGCAGTGGGGATGCAGCATTGGTGAGAGTGATGTTGTATGACCTTTCCAGTGGTGGCAGCACTGGAGGGCCATTACCCATGAGACACACTGCCTTGGGTGAGTGGCCTAACTGTTAGAGGGGTAGCTGAGTTCACCTTCCCTGGTTTTTACAGAGGTTCGGGGGCAATGGTTGGTGTCCAGGCATTCTAGGCCCTAGTTCTTTGGCAGGTAGAGGTTTGGAAGTTAGTGGGGCTGGCTGTAGTTTAGACTTCCCTGTTTCAGAGGTAGTCAGAGAGCTAGGTGAGCCAGTAGCTGCCAGACCGTGGTGTCCCTTGGGGAGGGTTTTGGAGACCCCGGTGATTTGTGTTGTGGCTTTGACAAGTCATTTGTGTTGCATTTAAAACTGGAGCCTCTTGGATCTTCATGCTGGTGGAGCCCATTTCTCAGCCTGCCTATGCCTAAGTTGGTGCCACAACTTCGGGCCGCAGTCATTATTCTTTGCTCCTTTTGCCTGCCCATTTGTGCCTCCAGCCCCATGGAGCTGTATGGTTATTTGTTTTAAATTAATTAGAATGGTTTTATTCATTTAATTTTGTGTGCCTGTCATGAACTTGTTTCTGCTGTGTGTGCTAACCTGCCTTGCCCCTGCAGTAAGCTTGCTTCCCCTGCCTGCCGCTATATTAATCCCAAGCTTGAAGACCTGCCTGCCTGTGTTGCACTTTCTGGAAGCAAAAGACTGCCGGCATCTTTATTCTCTAGGGGAATCTCTTCAAGCAAGGTAGGCTAAGCAGTTTATTTATTACCTGGGACCTATGTCTTGTTCTTGGCTAGTGTCCCCCTCTGCTTTAACACCAAGACCCCTAGATACTCTGAGGGTGGGTTACAACTGAACTTAGCCTGTCCCCCCTGCTTCCTCCTTCCTATGCATATACTTTTCCTCCCTTCCCTTTCTTTCTCTATTTGTATTTGGCTTATTACCCTACTGTAAAAAGGGTGTTAACCTGATTTCCCTTCTGTCAATATTTCTGTCAGCTGAACCCATCCCAGTACCACACTGCCTCCTTACTCTGACTTTTAACCTTCTTTCCCCTCTCTTCCTTATCTGGACTGGCTAAATTTCCTTACCCAGATAGGGTGTCTCCTTTTTTCCCCTCTGTCAGTAGCTACCTCTACCTAAGTCCTGCAATGTTTACCTCTTGGATATATGCCACCACCTGCAGCTATTTACTTTGTCTCTTTTAGAGTAGGTGTACACAGAGCTTAGATTTATCTTACCTTGTCTCTTGTCACTACTACAGAACATCCTACTGACTGCAGCCAACCTGTGGACACCTGTTGACACTTTAGATGCCTTTGCTTACAAGTTCCACTCCTGCACTGTCCCAGTCATGAGCTGGGACACAACTGTTTAAAAACACAGCTTGTGATAAATCCATATCTCTAAGAGCATTACTAGCCTGATGTATGTTCAGTGTGGTGGAACCAATCAGTGAAGTAAATGAAGGGGGTTTGCCTTGAGACTACATGGGCACATTATTTCATATCATTCTCTTAAAGAGTTAAAGGAAAACTACAGTCAAAATCTGCAAAAATATATGTTGTGCAGTGTTTTGATTTGTGTGTGTAATTCTGGGGGGTATTTCTTCTTGTTTACTATTAGGAGTTTTTTCTACAACTGACTGCTAGTTTTATAGTCCCTGGAGAATCCCTGTTATTTTATTTATTTATTTATTTTTATTTATTGAGAGATCGGAATTACACCCTTTGAGCCACAGACTCTTTTGCAAAGGCTCCTCGTCAGTTAACATAGTATGCAAACATTACACAGAGAAGTTAACTCATTACTTTGATAAGGTGGCCAACAGAGTTAAGCTAGCCCTGGCAAAAAAAAAAAATACAGGTCAGGGGGTACAGGCAAAGTGGGCAAGCATTAAAGATGCAATACTTGAAGCAGCAGCTAAGTGAGGCCCCACCTGGAGTACAGTGTACAGTTCTGGAGACCTTACCTACGTAATGACATAGACAGGGTAGAGAAGGTTCAGAGGAGGGCAACAAAGATGGTGCATGGATTGCATCACAAGTCCTATGAGGACAGGTTGAAGGAACTGAACATGTACTCCCTGGAGGAGAGGAGGGAGAGAGGGGATATGATAGAGACTTACAAGTATCTTACAGGGAGGAACAGGGTGCAGGAATACACTATTTTAAGCGAAAAAGATGTTCCAGGACTAGAGGGCATGGGATGAAGTTGGAGGAGGATGATTCAGAGGAAACGTGAGGAAGAATTTCTTTACAGAATGGGTGGTGGACAAGTGGAACACCCTGCCAGAGGAAGTGGTGGGGGCTGAAACAATCACGGGATTTAAGAATGCATGGGATAGACATAAAGGAATTTTGGAGGTCAGGGATAAGGGGCAACAGACTTCTTTGAAAACATAAACTGAACTTACAAGCTCAAATGGGCAGACTGGGTGGGCCATAGGCCCTTATCTGCCGACACTGTCTATGTATCTATGTATCTATGTAACATCCCATTGTGTTAGTGAGAAAAGGAAGTGTAAAAGAAGAAGGAAACCACTTTGGTTCTCAAACACAGTAGCAGTAAAGGTCAGAGCCAAAAGGCTGGCCTTCAGGAAATATAAGGGAAAGCAGCAGGATGAAGATAGGGAGGCATGCTAAACTTCCCTAAGGGAAGCAGGGAAGGCAGTAAGGCAGGCAAAGGCCCAAACTGAGATAACACTAGCACGAACAGTAAAAAAGGTGACAAGACTTTCTACAGATACATTAGTGAAAGAAGAAAGTCCAGAGGGGGTATTGCTAAGATCAAAGGGAATAAGGGGTGTGAGGAGGAGGACCATGTAAAAGCATCTATCCTAAATAGATACTTCTGCTCAGTATTTACTGAAGAGAAGGTAGGGCAGGGCCCACTGCTCTGCACCATGGACACAGGGGGGAGGGAGGTGTGCACTAGTCCCTTCACAAAAGAAAGGGTCTTACAAGAGCTTGATAAGCTCAGGGTGGACAAGGCAATGGGACCTGATGGCATACATCCCAGGGTACTAAAGGAGCTAAGGGTGGAACTAGCAGCGCCATTATCAGAACTGTTTAGTGAGTCTCTGAGCACAGAAGAGGTCCCAGAAGACTGGAGAAGGGCTCATGTGATCCCTGTTCACAAGAGTGGTAGCAGGGAGGAGGCAGAGAACTACAGCCCAGTCAGTCTTACCTCAGTAGTGGGCAAGATTATGGAGAAACTTCTTAAGGAAAGGATAGTGCAACACCTGGAATCCATAGGAGCACAAGATCCAAGACAGCATGGGTTTACAAAAGGAAGGTCCTGTCAAACTAATCTCATAGATTTCTTTGACTGGGTAACCAGAGTGGGGGACCAAGGGGGAGCAGTTGATGTCGCCTACCTTGACTTCAGCAAAGCTTTCGGTACTGTTCCACATAGAAGATTGATTAATAAGTTGGGTAGGCTCAGGGTGGGTCAGACGTTGGTCAACTGGGTGGCAAACTGGTTGACGAGCTGAAAACAGAGAGTGGTAGAAAATGGTATGCAGTCAGAAGAGATGCAAGTCACAAGTGGGATACCTCAGGGACCAGTCCTGGGACCAGTCCTCTTCAATATCTTCATCAGTGACATTGCAGATGGACTAGAGGGTAAGGTTTGTCTGTTTGCAGATGACACCAAGATTTGCAACAGAGTAGATGATCCAGATGGTGTGGGCAGAATGAGAAGAGATCTAATAAACTAGCAAAATGGTCGGAAGAGTGGCAACTGGGGTTTAACACAAAGAGAAGTGCAAGATCATGCACATAGGGAAGAGAAACCCTGAAGCCACCTATAGGCTGGGAGGGGAGTTGCTGGCAGTCACAAGGGAAGAAAGAGACTTGGGCGTCATCATCACTGGTGACTTGAAATCATCCGAGCAGACCTCTAAAGCAGTAGGTAAGTCTAGAGGGATGTCAGGGTGTATTAGTAAGGGTATCACAAGTCGGAAGAGGGAGGTAATAATCCCCTCTTTACATGACACTGGTTAGGCCCCATCTGGAGTACTGTGTGCAGTACTGGAGGCCACACCTTCACAAGGACATTAACCAAATTGAGGCAGTCCAGAAAAGGGCAACCAAAATGGTGCAGGGACTGCATCAGAAAACATATGAGGACAGATTAACTGAACTCAATATGTATACTCTAGAGCAAAGGAGGGAGAGAAGTGATGTGATTGAAACATTTAAACACCTTAAGGGCATTAACAAGATGAAAGAGTCTAACATGTTTCAAAATAAGAAAAATAGCAGGACAAGAGGACACAGCATGAGATTAGAGATTAAGGGGTAATGTGAGGAAGTTCTTTTTCACAGAAAGGGTGGTGGATGCATGGAACGGCCTACCTCAGGAAGTGGTAGATATGAATACAGTGCAGGGCTTCAAACAGACATGGGATAGGCATAAGGGAGCAATACAGATGAGTATGAATAGATAGGCCATTGACAGAGCAAAGGCCTATGGCACATCCATAAGGTAGAAAAAGAAATGGGCAGACTGGATGGGCCTTGCGGTCCTTATCTGCTGTCAACTTCTATGTTTCTATGTTACCTCCTGATTAGCCATTTTGTGTCAGGTAAAGAATGGATAATTCGGACTTCCTATGGAGCTATTGGAGGTGGGCAAAGGCAACCCAGAGTGGAGTAAAAAACAGGAGATACAGTAAAAAACAGGAGATACAGTAGTAAGCCATTTGTTCCACCATATTAATTATTATAATACAGGGATAATACAGATGGTAGACTTGCAGAGATAAGGTGCATAATTACACAATTCATTAATATAGCACACTATGAGTTAGAGAGAGGGGAAGAAGAAAGCATGGGCTGATTCAGTGGAAGGATACTAGGAGCAGTCACAGGTTGAGTTCTCAGTGAAAAACTCCCTGAGGGTAGTTTTGAAGGGACCTATCTTTATTTATTTATTTATTTATTTAGTTAAACATCAGTTTAGAAGCCTTTGAGCCAGAGGCTCATTTACAAAGGTACCTTGTCACAAAGAGGACATCAGAACAGTAGTACAATGGACACAGTACTTACAAACAAAAAAGTTACAGTTCAATTACAATTTTGTTACAATAGAGTACAATCTCCAACGAGCAAAAGATAACAAAAGGTGCAAAACTTATGGTGGGGAGAGCTGGTGGGAGTAGAAGGAGATAGAGGAGGAATAAGTAGGAAAGGAAGGGGGGAGCTCCAGTGAGCATTGTCAAACAGAGTATATATATATATATATATATATATATATATATTTTTTTTTACACTAGGCTAGCGGCAGTTGCAGTGTGCTTTTCAACTGGAAACCCTCGCTCTCATCCCGGTCAAAACCACCTCCTCAGGCGGCTTAGGCCTGGGGACTCATAGGCCTTAAGCTTCCTGCCACACTGATTGGTCCCTCTAACGAGGGCAACCAACATTGACTTGGCCCTGGGCTTCTTTGTAAGCACTTTCAACTTTGCCTGTGATATCTTTGCTCCCATAACTGCTAGGAGGTCCAAAGTGAACATGCCCCTTGATCATCCCTGCCCTTCTGTGGCAACTTAAGCAACGTGACAATCTTTGGCACCTTGCTGTTGCTACTGGCCGTTCAACTGACAGGCAGTCCTATGCTGCTGCCCGTAACCAGTGCACCTGGGCCATCCGCAAAGCAAAGGCGGAATACTACCAAGCCTCTCTTACCTCCTCCTGGAGGAACCCCAGGTGCTTCTGGGACAACATCAAGCAACTGAATGGTCACTCCCAGTCCCCCTCTCCTTCTCTTCTCAACATCAATGGTACCGTCTCCTCTGACCCTGCCCTCATTGCCTCCCACCTCAATAACTCCTTTACAGACCTTAGCTCAGTACTTCCTGGTAACTTTTCAGTCCACCTCCTCCATCTGTACCACCACCCATTGCCCGCCCTCTTCCACCTCGTCGTGTCACCATGCAAGAAGTTAGGCCTTGCGCAAAAGCCCTAAGGTAACACCACCGATTGATGACTCACTTGATCCCTGCCTTTTACGTCAGGTCTTGGATCAGGTCCTCTCACCTATTACATGCATTTTCAACAAATCACTCTGTCTCGGAAAATTCCCCTCTGCCTGGAAGATTGCCACAGTTACCCCTGTTCATAAAGGTGGTGACAGGACTCTTCCGGGTAACTACCGACCCATCTCAATCCTCTCCCCCCTCTCTAAGGCGTCTCTTTGTCTCAGTGGAGAGAGCTGCAGGTAGGCCATTTAGCCAGTAAGGGGTCCTGTGATAAAATGCTCTTTTTCCCAGGGATGTCCTGCAGTGGGGAACCAGGAGGGAGGCCTTGGACATACTCCTAGAGACTCTTAGGTGGGGGGAAAGCTGGATAAGGCTATATAGGCCAGACGGGGAGAGTTTGCTCTGAATTTTCTTAGCCAGGAGGCATGTATGATATTTAAGGTGGCATTCAAAGTTTAGCCAGTTGGAGCAACTGTAGAGATCACATGTGTGGGTCAGTCTATTGCATCCTGTCACTAAGTGGCAAGCTTTGTTTAGTTCAGTCTTTATTCAACAGAGAGCAGTATTATCTGCTGAGCCATAGAACATAATCCCGTTGTCCAAAACAGAGAAGACTGAGGATGACACAGCGAGGCGAAGCACTTCTGGGGGCAAACAGTGTTTGTGCCGGTATGGGAGTCCAATTCTGGAGTTGATGGTGGTACAGAGGAGGTGAATATGTGCATGATAAGTAAGGGTCATGTTAAGGGTGATACCCAGGTATTTGAAGGGGTTAACCTGCTCTAGCAGAGAGCCTTGGGAGGTGTGGACAAGCAATGAGAAGTCACTGCGTGGGTCCTGGTAGTGAGCGAAAATCATTGTTGTGGTTTTTTAATAGTTTAGTATTAGCCAGTGATCAGTAAACCAGGCTTCAGCTTCAGTGTAGGACTTCTAGAGGGCATGTTGAAGGGGTAGAGGTTGAGGGTGGCTCCAGAAAATGACTGTATCATCGGTGTATAGAAGCAACTGGAGCAGGTACTGGGCAGGGAGTTTAAAAAGAGGCTAAATGGGGGGCCCAGGATGGAACTCTGGGGGACCCCAGAGTGAACTGGGAGGCTGGAGGAGAGGGTAGAGTCAATTTTGACTCGTTGGGACCTGTCAGTTAGGTAGCTCTCAAACCTGGACATAGTTTCAGGAGTTAGCCCCACAGTGGTCAGGGAGTTAAGGAGAAGGGCATGATGGACAGTATCAAACACCTTAGTTAGGTCGATGTAGACTGACCCAATTAAGTGTCCATGATCTAGGGTCTTGTGGATGCAGGAGAATATTCCAGAAGGGCTTTGAGGGTACTATGATCCTTATGGAACCCATGCTGCTCAGGACACAGGAGATTATACTTTACTAAGTATTCGGTGAGCTGGTCTGCTACAATTCTTTTGAGGGCTTTGGAGAGGGGCAGAATGGAGAAGGGCTGATAGTTATTAAGGGAGGTACGTTCTCCACCTTTTAGAACTGGGGTGATAACTGCCCATTTCCAATGGGAGGGAAACTCTCCACAGCAGAGGAAGAGGTTAAGGATTTTAGTGAGAGGGACTAGGACAGTGTCGAGAATAAGGTGGAGGAGTTTTAAACCCAATGTATCTCCACTGCAGCGACTCTTACCCAGCACTCTAGAGATGTAGGTCTTTGCCTCTCTCTTGGTGATATTACCAGAAACCTGAAAGGTAGGGAATTAGCGGGAGAGGGGGGCATATGGAAGAGAGGAGCATGTAGAGGGTGGAGGGTCAAAAAAGTTAGGGGGGAGCACACTTCTGATGTCTGAGAAGGAGGAGTTTAAAGCATTGGCAATTTGCAGCGGGTCCTGGGTTATAGTACCATTTAACGAGAGTTGGGAGGGTGAGGGGGATATTGTTTTACCATTGAGTTCTTTGATAGTATCCCAGAATTCATGACCAAAGCCCCAGGTGGAGGAGAGGACATTCCGGTAGTACTGTAATTGGCCTTAGCCTGGCGTGGGGCACAGGTACATTTGTTTCTCACTTCCCTGTACCATTGCCTGTCATGAGGCAGGCCTGTGGCAAGGGCTTTATGTCAGAGACTATCCCAGTGGTGCATGAGGTTGATTAATGTCTGGGATAGCCAGGGTCTATCACGTTTTTTTACATCTTGTTTCGAAACAGGGGCAAAGAGGTCACATGCAGCATTGAAAGAGGTGATGAAACAGGCAAGGGCACTATCAGTGCTCCCTGTTGTTTCTATGGGTGACCAGTAACAGTTAGAGAGGTGGTTTTTAAAGCGGGCTAGTGCACCCCATTTTAGGCGCCAACAATAAATAGTTCTGGGGGGTTGGGAGCATTGCAGGACCACCAGCACAGTACAGGCAAGTGATCACTAATGGCATCGGGGGGCACCGTGACCCTCGAGATTTGGTTAAGGCAATTTGTGAAGATTAAGTCAAACAGTGTTGCAGTCCCTGTTTTGTGGTTGAGTCTCTTGGGGGACTGGACAACTGGTGTAAGATTAATGGCTGAGGTGAAGTCTTTATAGGGAGCAGCAGATGGCAATAGCCAGTTTGTGTTGAAGTCACCCATGACTATGGTCTCACTATTAGGGAGGAGTAGTGAGATGCAATATTAACAGCAGCGAAGGCTGGTTTTTGATTATGAGGGGGAATATATACCACCATAACATAGAGGGTTTTACCAGGATTGCCCAGAAATAGCTTTACAGGGGGTACTTGGCTCCCATGTGTGGGAGGGGGGATAGGGACGACCATAGCTTGGAGGAAGTTCTGGATATAGCAAACAGTTACCACCCCATCTGCCCTGTCAATTCATTCAAAAGATTGAGTAGCTGTTCAGGGCCACATGGGAGTTCGCGGTGGCTGGGAAGTGTCAGATTTCTGTCAATGCCAGGATGTCAGGCTCATGCTGAGCGATCCATCCTTGAAGAGTGTCGAACTTTTTTTGTAAGCTGCAGATATGTGGGGAGGCAAACAAGAGGCCCCTCTTTTTATCATTATGGGAGGGTGCTTGGGGGGCAGGTCCTGGGTTTGGGGGAACATTCCTTGTTAGTAGAAGGAGGAGGAGGATATGTGGCCGAGTAGGGCAACTTTAGGCAGTTTGCGTTCTCGGGCGACAGCCAAGTGGGAGGTTTTAAATTTAGAGCTGAGAACTGGGATAGGAAGTGAGGGGATGTGGGGGACCAAGAGGAGTGCAGAGGAGAGGCGGGAGGGGGTGTATGGTATTGCAGGGAGGTTGGATAAGGTGGGTGTGCCAGGAGAAACTAGTGCCAACAAAAGATTAAGAATGAGAGGGTGGAAAGAGGGAACAGGGGGTAAGGGGGGGCAGACTCAGGTCGAGGGGGTGATGGTGGGCAGGAGTCCGATAAGGAGGAAGAAAAGGAAGGGAGACAACACAATGGGGAGAGGAGAGAGCAGCCTAGAGGGGACGACTGGGCCTTGAGTAAAATCAAAGTGAGGGGATATAGGGTACAATAGGGAGAGAAGGAGAGGCTACAATGGTCAGATCAGATGGCACAGTGATAGAGTCCCCGACTGCAATGCAGGAGGTCATAGGTTCAAAACCCAAGGAGGGATAGAGAGTGAAAGGACCTAGAAGGCAGGCAGATGTGAGGGAGGGGATAAGGATGAAGGATCTTCTTTGTCCTACAGTGCCTCCTGTTCTATGTGACAGTGATAAGTCTGAGACCATAGATTCAGCAAGTAATGGTTCAGAGTCAATTTTACAGCAGTAGACCTGTGGTTTTAAGTAACTTTCCTTATCCAGTAAGCACTAAAGTCTTCATGTACAGTTTAGCAAACACTTGAGGGTTAATTTAGTGGGTTATTCTGCAAGAAAACTGATAGAGTCTTTATTAATTATAACACTGATGACCTAGGTTGATTTGTGTGCTTGTTATGGTTGTATATAGTGTAATGAAATGAAAAGCTTCAAATGCAAGAAACATAGAACCATAGACTTTGACCCCCCCCTCAAAAACTTAAGTATACTGGTGGCCTCCTATTGGCTACCTTGAACATGTGTAGTCTTAAAGAAGCATGCCCAGCTCCAAGCCTGGGTATGCCACCACAACCCAGATGCTCTTGCAGTAGTTGAAACCTGGCTACCCCACCATACCCCTGACTCTGCTATCATGCTATCTGGTTACACCCTATATAGATCAAATAGAATGAGAACAAGGGGGGAGGGTTGTGCCATCTATCTCCATGATAACACTCTGAGGTCATGTAATCCCTGCTACCCTCCCCACTGCTAACGCCCAATCTCTTTCCCTTAAAACTGGCATTGGGATCTCTGCTAAAACTCTATGCCTGATGTCTATATACATACCCCCCATAACCATAAAGAGGCTTTCACTTCGATTCTTGACATCGAAGCCCAACTCCCCAAAAACTCTGAGATCATTGCACTTGGTAACTTTAACACAAATTGGCTTGCCCCTCAATCAACCTATTTCAGAGATGCCGCTGCTGCCCAAAACCTAACTAAACTGGTCCCCTCTCCAACCAGGCTTAACTGAAACACAGGCAACAGAACCCTCATTAACCTCATTTTCTCCAATCACCCTGAACATATCTCCAATGTTAAGGTCTTCTCTGACTCGCTTATCGATCACTCCCCAGTCACCTGCCACTGGTCAAACAGTTGAACCCCCCCCCCCCATATCACCAGACACCGACTCCTTAGGAAAGGTGCTCTAGGGGCATTTCCGCAATTATCTTCTCAACTTTGACTGGACCCCGCTTGACTATATTGCATCTATCAATGATGCGCTGTCCTTTATTAGTTCCTTTAACTCCGCCTACAATATCTTTGCCCCCTTTGTTAAGTGGGTGGTAAAAAATTGCTTCTCTCCCAGGGTCAACCAGTCTATAATTGACCAAATGACTGCTTGTGACAACCAGTGGCGCCAAGCCCTGGAATCTGGCCGTGCCACAGACCATCAACTATACCATGCTGCCTGAAACTCCCACACTTGGGCCATCTACCAAGCTAAGGCTGCTTACTACCAAGATAAGCTCACCACCTCCTGGGGGCAGGGACATAAATTCTGGGAAAATATTAAGGAACTAAGTGGTAAATCCTCCCCCCCCATTGATCATAAAAGGGGCCCCTACCCAAGATCCTGACCAGATTGCCAACACCTTTAACGTGGCTTTTACTGACCTTAGCTCAGTACTCCAACTGACTTCTTCTCCCCCTCCCCTGGGCTGTGCCCCCTTCCTACTGGTGTCCCACCATTCCACTTCAAGACCATCTCCCGGAGTACTGCCCGCTCCTACCTCTCTAAGTTCCTTGGCAAATCTAGACAGAGTGGCGATACACTAGACCGTAAATTGCTCAACCTGACTCTAGACACAATCCTAACACCCCTGTCCAAAATCTTGAATATGTCACTATGCCTTGGTCATTTCCTTTTCAAGTGGATATGCACAGTTGTCACCTCCATTCACAAGAGCAGTGACTGAACCTCCCATAATAACTACAGGCCTATCTCCATTCTGCACCCCACCCCAAAAGCGCTAAAAAAAAAAAATCATCACCGACCACCTCACTGACTTCCTGGAATCGCATAACCTCCTCTGCCAGCAACAGCACAGATTCAGGAAGGGCCACAGCATCACCACTGCCCTCCTGGGATACACCTCATACATCCATGACACCTTCGATCAAGGGGCCTTGGTTGGGTCTGTGTACATAGACCTCACCAAGGCCTTTGATATGATCATTCCCTATTATCAGACTCTCTTCTTTCCAATGGCCTGTCCCAGGAGGCCGCTACCTGATTCACCCGCTACCTGCAAGGAAGATACCAGCAAGTAAAGATAAATGTCACCCTATTGACAAGTCTTCAGGTACACTCTGGGGTACCCCAGGGCTCCATTCTTGGCCCACTCTTATTTACCCTGTACCTCAACTCTCTCCCCTCGGCCTGCACCAGATGTCTCCTCCTCTATGCGGATGATGCAGTGATTTTCAGTCACTACCCTGACCCCAACCTGATTGAACAGGAACTGCAGCTCTCCTTCAAGGATGTTGAAACCTGGTTTTCACCCATAAACATATTCTCAATAAGAAAAAGACAAAAATAATGCTATTCTCCCATCACCAAAATAAGTACAAGTCCTCCACCCTCTCCATCCTCAATTCTCATGACACCCCCCCCCCCCGAATCTGTTCCCCATTTTAAATACCTTGGTATCACTCTCGATCCTGCCTTCTCCTTCCATGAACACATTACCACTACCTGCTCTGCAGTAAATGCCAGAATTGGCCTCCTCTACAGAATTAGAGAATTAGGTCCTGCCTCCCCCTACTGTTCTTATCTGGCTATCTCCTGCTCTATTCTATCCCTGGTAGACTATGATGTGGTCATCTATGGGTCTACCTCAAACTCTGCCTTGAGAAAAATTAAACTTGCCTTAAACAAAGTCTGCCGCCTGGCCACTAGCTGCAACAGGTTGATGCATACCTGTGATCTCTATCAACGCTCGGCCTGGTTAAATTTCCAAGGGTGTCTTTACTATCAGACTTGCCTACTAACAAAAAAAAATCTCTATGTGAGCCACTCACCCCCTGGTTGTAACCTTCTCCTCTCTCCAGGACAGCACAGGCGGGTGACCAGACACATTGACAAAACTGCTTTCCAAGTCCCCTTCTATAGAACCACTGCCGGTAAAAAGGTCCTTAAAAAATAGGGCACCTTTTTTGATAAACTCCATCCCCGGTTCCCTTCAATCCATACCTAGGTTGGGCCCATTCAAAAAAGAACTGTGGAACCACATCCTAGTTTCATTAAACTGTGACTGCCCGTAACACTGTCGTAACCCTCCAATTATTTCCTCTCATGCACCTTAGCCCCATGACAACACCCATTGGGTGGCTTTTTGGTCTCTACTATATTTCAAGCTCTCCTCTGGTCCACTTCCTGGGCCTGTTTCTCACTTTCTGCGCCATAGCTCCATTGCTCCTGTCTCTAATATTTATTTTTTCTCCTCTGACTTAACATACTAACATACTGATTGCCAGCAGAACAGGCCTTTCGATCTGTCGAGTCAGCTTGTGCCTCAGGACCCCATTTGCTTTTCTGTTTCTCCTGACAATTTTGACAATTCCCATGTCAATTGACAATGTTTATTGTATTGCAACATTATTAGACAACTCCCTGTTGTATAATTTTCTCTCTGTATATAATTACTGTCATTGTCCATGATGTCTGTAACACTTGCCTGCCAAATTTTGCACTGATGTAGAGCCTTTGTAATAGCTCCTAGTACATCTTTTTCTCTTTGTGTACAATTACTGTTATTGTTCATAATGTCTGTAATATCTGCCTGCCACACTTTGTACTGACGTGGAGCCTTTGAAAAAGAGTCCCTGACTCAAAGGGTTGTAATTCCTGGATGTCAATAAATAAATAAAAAATATAAGGACTGCTTGGCCCACCCAGTCTGCCCATTCCCCTACCTGTTGGATAAGCTACAGATCCTAGTTAACCAACAGCCTACTTCCTCCTACCCCAAGCAATAATTGCCTTATATCTGTCCCATGCACTCTTGAATTTCCCCACTGCTTTTGACCCCATGACTTCCTCAGGAAGACTGTACCATGCATCCACCACCCACTCTGTGAAAAAATACTTCCTCACATTGCCCCTCTATCTTCAAACTGTACCCCTTTGTTCTTGCACAACTCTTTTTCTGAAAGATACTACCCTCTTGGATTTTGTTGATTCCTTTGGAGTACTTAAAAGCTTCTATCATGTCCCCCTCTCCCTTTTTTCCTCGAGGGTATACATGTTAAGCTCCTTTAATCTCTCTTCATATGGTTTCTGGTGCAGACCATGCACCATTTTAGTTGCCCTCCTCTGGACTGCCTCCATCCTATCTATGTCCTTGTAGAGATGGGGTCTCCAGAACTGCATGCAGTACTCCAGATGGGGTCTCACCAACTGTCTGTACAGAGGGATGACAACTTCCTGTTTTCTATTGGTGATGCCTCTCCCTATGGATCCCAGTATCCCCCAGCCCTCCTTTCTGCCTTCTCACATTGCCTGCCTACCTTTAGGTCATCTGATATGACTACCCCCAGGTCCCTTTCCATTTTTGTTGTTGTTAGTATCCCCCACCCCATTGTGTACTCTTCCCTTGGGTTTTTGTTTCCCAGGTGCATTACTTTGCACTTCTTTGCATTGAATCTAAGCTGCCATGCTTTTGACCATTCCTCCAACCCTGCCAAGTCCCTTCTCATCCTCTCCACCCCCTTGTATATCAGCCCTGTTGTAGATCTTTGTGTCATCTGCAAAGAGGCATACTTTTCCTTCCAGTTCCTCCACAATGTCACTTATAAAGACATTAAAGAGGACCGGCTGCAGTACTGAACCCTGCAGTATCCTGCAAGTAACCCCCCTTTCTTTGGAGTGGACTTTGTTTACTATTACCCTCTATGTCCTATTGTTCAGCCAATTTTTTAGCCAGGATACCACCCTGGGACCCACTCCCAGGCTGGCTAATTTGTTTATTAATCTTTTGTGTGGGGCTGTGTCAAATGCCTTGCTAAAGTCAAGGTAGTCCATGTTCACAGCCCCTCCCTGGTCTACTGCTTTGGTCACCCAGTCAAAGAAAGCTATTAGATTCATCTGACATGACCTCACTGTGAATCCATGCTGCTTTGGGTCCTGTGACCCTCTGGCCTCTAGGTACTCAACAATTATTTCTTTTAGAAGTAATTCCATCATTTTTCTTTCCACTGAGGTCAAACTAACAGGTCTGCAGTTTCCTGCCTCTGCCTTGCTCCCACTTTTGTGAAAGGGACTCACATCCACCTTCCCCCAGTTCTCAGGTACCACACCATCCTCCCATGATTTGTTAAAAAGGGTAGTCAGTGGTGTCTCTAGTTCTCCCCTTAGTTCTTTTAGAATTCTGGGGTGAATCCCATCAGGCACCATTGCCTTGTCCGCCTTGAGTATTAGGAGTTCTTTCAGGTGCCTTTCTTCTGTGAATGGACTGGTATAATGACTCCCCTATCCAGAGTGCTTCTATTGTTTGGTTTAGGTACAGTATGTCCCCCTCCTCTTCTTTTGTGAATATGGAACAAAAGTATTCCTTCAGTATCTCTGCCTTTTCACTGTCACCCTCTGCCCAACTCCCTTCCCTTTATTAAACCTCACCATCCCTCCCTTGGTCTTTCTTCAATCACTTACAGTACGTACCTATAAAAGGTTTTATCCCCCTTCTTATCTGAGTTGGCTATCTTTTCCTCAGTTTGTGCCTTTGCTATTTTGACTGCCTTCCCTGCTTCCTTCTGCTTTAACTGATAGAGTTCTCTGTCCTGTTCCCTCTGTGATTCCTTATACTTTCTGAATGCTGTCTTTTTCTCCATAACCTTCCCTGCCACCTCTTTTGAGAACCATAGTGGGTGTTTTCCTTCATTTTGTTTTATTTGCTTCACACAAAGGCTTTTTCCCTCTGTGATGGCAGTTTTTATTTTTTTTCCATTGTTCCTCCACTCCCCTTCCTTCCCTTTTGCTACTGCATTCCTTAGTCACGCCTCCATTCTGCCAAAGTCAACCCTCCGAAAGTCCAGTACCCTTGCTTTTGTATGGCTTGACTCAATGGCTGTGTTTGTTGTGAACCACACTGTCTGGTGGTTGTTTTTTCCCAGCTGGCTTCCCACTTCTAAATCTGAGATCTTCTCACCATCCCCATTTGAGAGTACCAGATCTAAGACTGCTTCCTCCTGAGTGGGTTCCAGCACTAGCTGTCCTAGACATGCCCACTGTAGGGCATCGAGAATGACTCTGCTCTTGGATGTGGCTGCAGCAAATGTGCTTCATTTAACATCTGGCATATTCAGGTCCCCCATCAACAGTATCTCCTCTTTTTCTTCCATTCTAAGGATGTCTCCTATCATTTCCTTGTCCATTTCCTCCCCCAAGTTGGGCGGTCTGTATACAACCCCTGTGCCGATTGTGTTATCATTTCCTGTCTCCAAGGTGACCCACAGTGCCTCCTCTCCTCCCTGTTTACCTATTAGTTCTGTTGCTTTGATCCCTTCCCTTACATACAGAGCTACTCCTCCTTCTCTTTTACTCTCCCTGTCCCTCCTGTAGATTGTGTACCCTGGTATGTTGACATCCCAGTTATGGTTCTCTGTGTACAAGGTTTCTGTGACTGCCATGATATCCAGGCATCCCTTTTCCATCAAAGTCACTAGTTCAGGAAGCTTGTTACTCAGCCTATGGGCATTAGTACTCATTGCCCTCCATATTTTGATGGCCTTACCCCTTTTAGCCCATTCCTGTACTTACTGCATTTGCCTTTTTCTCCGTTTATCACTGCCCTGTCTCCTATTGACCTCTCTACCGTAGTGTTAACTTCACTAACTACCCTGTTTTGTGGAGGAGGCTGGGAATTACCTGCTCCTTTTCAGTGCCTCCCCCTTGGCTAGTTTAAAAGCTTGCAAATGAAGCATTTAAACCTATCACCTAGGACCCTGGTTCCCCTCCCAGACAGATGCAGACCATTGTGCCAGTATAGGCCTGTATCCCTCCAGGTAGACCCCAAGTCCCCAATGAAACCAAATCCTTCAGTCCACACCAGTTTTCAACCATTCATTGAATCCCAGGGTGCGGAGTACCCTAGGCTCACCCATGCCATAGACAGATAGTACCTCTGAGATGGTTATCATGCATGCTACTTGTCTAAAGCCCCTCCCCAACTCCACAAACTCCTCCTGCAAAGCTCTGATCCCATTTCCAGCTAGCTCATTTGTCCCTAGGTTGACAATGACATCCAGCTCCCTCTCCCATGCAGCTGCTCCTGTGATCCTAAGGATTCGATTCCAGTCCCTCCATGCCATGGTGCCAGACAGGCACCTTACCTCTCTCTCCTCCCTCCCCAGCCATTTACTTCTGCTGGCTAAAACTAGACACACAGAAAACACATTTTTGTTTTAATTAGAGTAATTAATCGAGGCCAGAACATCAGGCTCCTATCTACAGATTGTGACGTGGACAGCCAGTTCTAAGTGCTGCATCATTTTTTTTTATATCAAATGTATTACTGTCTCTGCTGAAAATCTGATGCTCTAGGAGTGACCTCGCTCACCCCCCCCAGGTTTCAGTTGAAAGATGAAAGCCATGATAAACTGCTGAAAACAGCATGGGAGATCACACACACACACACACACACCAGGTTTTAGAGACAAGGTATAGCGTGGCAGGCCAGAAGCTTATTACAGACTTTTCTAAGTTAATTATAGATTTGGCTGCTGAAGGGGAGATCAGCATCCCTTTTATGACATTCCAAAGGGGAAACCAAGTTTAGTAAACTGGTGCAAGGTTGTAAATGCTCCTGTGAAGCCTGTGTGAGGGAGGATGCAGCATGGATCAAAGCGATGTCATTTGACACATATGAGTTATGCTGTAGTTGCAAAATTAATACTTTGAAAAGACATCCTGTTTTTTTATTAGATATATTTTTGATATATAATCTGACAGAGGAGGAGCTAGATGACCTCACACAAAAGGGGTTGGCAAATACAGTTTACTTTAAGGAATACTTCTGTTTTACTTAGACACTTTTACCTAGACTCTGACAAGGAAAGATCTGTGAGCACTTTTAAGCAGATATTTAGAAAGAGGGTCAAATCAAAGTACTGCAAGTAGGAATTGCACTGTTTAAACCTTGTTCTTTTAAAAGATTTGTATGTCATGTGATATAAGAGTTCTGTATTTTGCGTTTTACATATTTTTATCTATTTTAGTAAAATTATTTTTAGAACATATTTGGTCTGTCTTTGACTTTTTTTTTTATTTGTAAGAAAAGTACATATGGTTATAGCAGACAATAGACATAAGCTTGAATGGTGATACCAAACTGGAAAGAGAAGCATTTTAAATCTGAGGTCTTTATTAAAGTTTTTAAGGGTTCATCTCTGTATACCTGGTTAGGTGTCTGTAGGCAAAGATATCTGCCCCCCTGAATACAGAAATATCTGAGCCTGTGCATTGGGTACGCTAGCAAGAGGTTCACAGTTTGAATCCCTCCAAGATTTGAGACCAAAGGTTAATCTGAACTCACAAAACAGACAAGAGGGTTACCTTGTTCTGTTAAACTGCTCACAAGACTGCGCTTGGAGGTTGGCACTTTGGGAGTAGAAGGTCTGACCTGCTGAGTGGGTTGCTGACAGATTGGTTGGCAGCGGTGCAGATAATTTTGGTATCACAAGCTTTATTTTTCTGTGTCAGCTGAGACTGTAAGCTCTCTTGCAAAGAAAGAAAAAGACAGAGTTTTATTTTAAAAGGAAACAGAACTGTATATCACTTGGCATACAGTCAAGTTCCTACATGTTTTATTTTTTTTCCTAAAGTGCAAGTCAGAGTAGCCATAGTCAGGGAAGAAGAAGATGGCTTCTGACTACAGCAGGCACACTGTAGATTACTTGAAGCAGTTGTACAGGAACAGAAGAGTCCCATTCGAGGTGACAGCCAAAAAGCAGAACCTCATAGAGGCCCTGATGGTAGCAGATACCCAGAGCAGCAAGTCACATACCATGACTGAAAGGGACCAGACCTCGAGTTTGGCAGGACTAGCAGCCAGTGCAGTGTCCAGGTCCGATGAGGAGGGCAACAGGGCTACTGTCAGTGAAGGGCCACAGCAGCAGGGGATGGTTACCAGTATCCTGAATCCAGAGGTACTCAGGCTGAAAACCGAGTCGCGCAGGATGGAGCTGGAGTTCCAGAAAGAGAGGGAGCGAGAGAGCCGAGAGGCAGAGATGGAACAGCGAGAGGCAGAGCGACAACAGAGGGAGGCAGACTGTGAGGAGCGTGAGCTGTAGAGGAGAAGAGAGAGGAGCACCAGAGGCAACATGAACTGGAGAAGCTACAACTCTGACCAGCTGCACCAGAGCAGGTAAGTGGCTTGGGTTTAACTGGGACTGCAGGACTGGGTTACAAATTGAACTCCAAATTAATAGTCGAGTTTAAAGAGGGGGAGGACATGGATGCCTTTTTAAATTCTTTTGAAAAACTTTATATTCAGGCTAAAATTCCTAGAGAGTCCTGGAGCTTCCAGTTATCCCCGCTACTTACCGGGAAAGCTCGGGATGCATTTGGTCAAATGGACAATGAGGACAGCAATGATTACAGCAAGCTAAAAGCTGATGAATTAACTGCTGAATCATACAGAGCTAAATTTTGTAAGCTCAGGAGAAGCCCTGATATGAGCTACAAGGAGCTAGCCATGAAACAACATGAGTTTTTAAAATGTTGGTGGGAAGGAATTGAAGCAAAATCTGTTGATAAAATTGAAAATATGATTTTATTAGAACAGTTTTATTGGGCTTGCCCAGCAGAGCTAAAATCCTGGCTAGAGGACTGAGATCCCAAAGCAGTGCAAGAGGCTGCTGAACTCTTGGACCACTATGCCAAGAGCAGACCTGCTCTGAGAGTGAATGGGGAAGGCGTGGCAGGCGTGGCAGCGCAGAAAGGGAAAAGCATGCCTTCAGGGCAGTTAAAACCCTCACTGCCTCCACCGAAACTAGTTAGCCCCAGGTTTCAACGAAAAGATTTCTCTGAAGTAAGAAATGCCTGTTGGTTGTGTAAAGAAACTGGGGAGTCAAAAACAGTGATTGAATTCAAGCATGCATGGGACAGCCATAAGGCAATTCTAGGGGATGGGGGTAGAAAGAAGTAGGCTGCTGGTTAACTAGGATCTGCAGCTTATCCATTAGTTAGGGAAATGGGCAGACTGGGTGGGCCAAGCGGTCCTTATCTGCCATCAAATTCTATGTTTCTATGTTTCTATATTGCCAGACAGTGTCCCAAAAAGGTGAGCAATAATACATAACAGGGTGCTAGAAAAGAAGTGGGTTGTTTGTGTGTCCCTGGGAGCATGCCAGTGAACATGAGGGAACACATGCACCCAGTCATGGTAAATGGTGTGCAGATGCAAGGGTTAAGGGACACAGGGGCATCCCTGATGTTAGTAAAGGGGGATCTGGTACAGCCTGGTCAGCTTATACCCAATAAATACATCACCGTACAGGACTTTGTGGGTGCGGAGAAAACATTACCACTCGCTAGTGTTCTCCTAGACTGGGGTGAAACAGGGGGAACTGTGCCACAGGTGGCTGTAGCCAAAACATTAGCAGTGGATGTGATCCTGGGTAACAATCTCCAGCAGGGGATTGTATGTGCAGTTACCCGTAGCCAAGCAGCAAGGGAAAATTGTAGCTTCCTGAACCCCACAGAAACCAGTGTGGAAACCACTGAGAGGCTGGTTCCCTAGCCTGTGTCTCCAGACAGGGAGATTGATAAAAAGGGGGTAGAAATTTCCCCGGTAGCAAGTTACCACACAGCTACGGAAGGTTACTCCAAAGAGGGAGGGGTGAACCATTGTCAGAGGGTTGGGATTGACAGTGCTCCTGAGGGCTCTGACGCTAGTCCTAGGGACCCTAGTTTAGTGACTGAAGGGGACCTGTCCCATGCCTTGGGAGTGTGTGAAGGGTTTGCAGCTGCTCAGAGAACTGACCCTAGTTTAGAGAAGCTGAGGGCTTGGGCAGACTCAGACGGCACACAGGGAGGTGTCGGCAGACATAAGGTTTATTGGGAAAATGGACTTATGTATACTCAGGCAGTACAGACAGAGGGAAGGATGCTAGACAGGTAGCTTGTTATTCCCCAAGGGTATCGTGAGCAGTTGCTCAAAATTGCACATGATATTCCCTTGTCTGGTCATCTGGAAATCGCATGCACGACACAGCACTTGGCCCAGAATTTCTACTGGCCTAACTTCACCCAGCAGGTGAAGGAATATTGCAGGTTTTGTCAACAATGCCAAGAAATAGGGAAGGTGGGCAAGAAAACCCAAACAGCACTGATCCCCTTGCCCATAGTGGAGGAGCCATTCCAGAAGGTGGGAATAGACATTGTAGGTGCCTTTAAATACCCCCAGTTCCTCAGGGAAGAGATTCATCCTGATTGTGGTAGATTATGCCACCCAGTACCCAGAGGCAGTCACCCTATCCTCACTGAGGACAGACAAATTGGCAGATGCCTTACTTGGGATTTTCTCCTGTGTTGGGTTTCCTCAGGAGGTAATCACTGATCAAGGGGGCTCCTTCATGTCGGACCTGATGAAATGTTTATGGGAGAAGTGTGGGGTGGTGCAGAGATGCACAACACCATATCACCCACAAGCCAATGGACTTATGGAAAGATTCAGTGGTACCCTAAAGTCAGAGTAGACGGTCTGACCTGCTGAGTGGGTTTGTGACACAGATTACTGCTTCAGTGCTTTTAGTGAAGCAATGGTCCTGGATGCATCACTGTCACAGAACACAGGAGGCATTGTAAGAAAAGAGCAATAAACCATGCAAACATGAAGATCCCCAGAGGCCATAACACTGGTAGACAAATTTTGAAAAAAAAACTCCTAATCGCAAAAACAGGGAAGGACACACCAGGACTACACACACAAATGAAAACGCTCTGCGCAACATATGTTTTTGCAAATTTTGAGCATAGTATTCCTCTGAAGGCACCCCAAGTAGTATAGAGTACAGCAGTGCAACATTTTCAAATTCTGCTTCCACCAGAATTCTGCCAATTTTTTGGAAATTACTCCTAATTCTGAAGAATTATGTTGGAAGCAAAATTCTGAAATTCCAAAAGCAGAATGTTATTTTAGGTTTACATAAACTGAGGAATGGTATTCAGTGGTTAACATAAACCCTGGATTCATTTTCCACAAACTGAAGAATACTATTATGTGGACTATGCAATCCATGGACTATTATTTCACACTTCACATAGAAATGCTTTTCAGAATTCCACAGAATTAAAAAAAAACTTCCGAAAAACATTTCAGAAGTGGAGCTGTCACTCCACCCAAACTCCACTGGCAGAATCCCTTATTCCACACAGCTCCTTCTATGCTGCATACAGTTTTTGAAATCCAAACTTATTCTTTCTACTAACGATAATGACAGGTGTTTAGTGGTACTGTAGATCTGGAACAATTTAGGGACTTTATTATTACTCAAATGCCTAGTCAATTTGCTATTACTGTTAAAGTATTTTGACACACATACCACTGGTCACAAACGTGTTCTCTCCCAGAACTCAGTCTTCCCTGTTACCAGTTTTCAAAGCCCCTCAGATACCTAAAAGGGGTAACTTGGCATGCTGCTACCTCTCACTGCAGCCTCATTCAGCGTATCTCTAGGTCTGAATCCCACCAGAGCCACTGCTCACACACAGTACAGTGCTCCTTACCAAAGTGCAAACAATCAACCCCTAGTGTTTCAGCTGAGAACACATTTGCGTTAGATATGGTAACTGTAGCCTGCATCTTTGAAGATGGATCAAATGTGTCAATTTACCCCTGGTTATCTATACCCGAAATAACTCAGTTACTGAAAGCATGAAGTATATACAAACCGTATTTAATACCCTCATGATAGTTACATATATTACAGAATAATACACACTAAAGACTATGAGGACAACAGTACTGTACTTCTACACAAATAAAAGGAAACATTTGAAGACACAGGACACAGAAGAATCTAACTCCAAGGTATCTAAATTGTAACTAGAGTAGAAGAAGCTTATTCCAATTAATGAGCTACTGTATGTCAGTCTCAAACTCATGATGTTGTTAATTTGAAGTCCCTAATAATAACTGAAGCTCTAGGAACTAACAGACAGAGATATGCCTTCTGCTGATCAGCCCACTATGCCACATTGTCATACATGCCTCTGACATCACAGGTTCAACTGATTGTTGCCTGTGCACCACCCTGTTTCAGAACCGGTCCAAACTGGATTTGTTTATTAGAGCTAGGGCTTCTTTGTTCTCATCCCTGTCTGCACAACTAGAAGCGTCTGGTCACTATTTGCATTCAAAACATAGGATTTAGTTACAAAAACTAAATAAATTAAAGGAATTCAGCCCTTTTATTTTACCGAAAACAGACACATTTTTAGCTGAGAATGGGCCCAGCCCTTGACATTTAAGTAGAACAAAAGAACAGTTTAAACAACAGAAAGAATAGCCGACCCCCACCCAACCTCAGTGAAAATCCAGCAGTGTAATTTCTAAGTCACACCAGCGCTCCCCCCCCCAGCTGAAACATCTACACAGGCATACAGTAGCTGATAATAAAAAAAAAACACAACACACACAGTAAAAATACTTTGCGAGCTGTTACATCAATCTTTGCAGATTAAAGGGATCTCCCTCATTAGCTTAAATCTGTAGTTCAATACAACTATATTTTTCGAACAGCAAAAAAGGAGCCAATTAGGTAGGAGTTGTGACTTTGAATCTTTCTTTAACTGTCCCAGGAGGCATTTTGTTTTTGAGATTTGCTTGCTGCTGGGGAGCTTTACATTTTCTGTCCTCCCACCCACCCCACTGCCACCTCCACACATTATTATTAAATGATTAGTTAGTTGGGATGAGCATGTTGGCCCTGCCCAGGGGTGGGCTGATAGCTAAAGAGCAAATAAAATTAAAAGGAGGAGGAGCTGCTGATTATATCACATGTGTGGATAATTGTACATTTAAACTGCATGACTTTAGCAATTTCACTCTGTTAGGAATGGGATAAATTTGACAGGAGCACAGAGCAGAAAGGGAAAAAGGTTGTGGAGCTGGAGGGGCATAAGGCAAATCAAGCTCACTCTGAATTAAATGGGTGGCAGAAACTAGACTGTGTGGAAGGTAAATGGTGTACAATCAGTGGAGGATGTGAGTGATCAATGTAGTGAACTACAAATACACAAAAACCTGTTCTGCTGAGGCAGGACAGTGAGGAGGGCAGAGGGAGTGGGGGGAATCGATGGGGGTCTTGTCAAATGGAAGTTCCAAGGAGACAGGAAATGATGAATCAAAGAGGAGGGGAAAGAAGGGGGGATGAATGTGGATAGGGCAGGAAGAAGAAGAGGAGGAGGAAGGATAGTAGGTTGCAATGACTGTGAAGCAGTCATCCTCTTAAGTATACTGCATGGACGGTGGGAGTTGCTTGGTAGGTAGGCAGCTTCTGCAGTTAAGAGAGGAGATTTTATGGCTGGGGGAGTATGGAGAGGGGTAGGGATAGAACTGGGGGGACATCTAGGGCAAAGTGGCCATGGAGCTCACACAGACATCCTAGCTGACAGGTCCAAGGGACGGAGGAGAGGGGAACTAACTGAACAAAAACCACCATATCAGCAGGTAACAAATGAAGCAGAGCCAGAAAAGTGGACAGTGGTCAAGAACAAGAAGCACCTTAAGATGCAGGCAGGACACATGGGGAGGCAATGGATGGAATGACAGGAGTGGCTGGGACCATATCCGGGGAGAGCAGTAATAGATACTCAGTGCTGGCAAGCCTAGAGAGCCAGGAGCAGCGGGGAATCAGAGATGGGACAGGTGTAGTGGGGGAGAGAGTAGACAGTGAAATCATTAGTTTGAAATAAGGGGATGGCAATGGGGGAGGGAGAAGATGCAGTACAGCAGTTGATGAGATAATCGGAAGGGGGAGAGTGACAAGGAAGGAAGGGAAGATGCAGGAGAGTGGGGGAGGAGGCAGAGGTGTGTGATTCTGACACTGGTGTAGGGGGTATGGGTGAACAAGCAGATGAAGGGCTGGGAGGGATGAAGTGAGGCCAACTAGTATGGACAGAGGGAGGAATGGAGCGAATAAGGAAAAGGGCAAAGCAGGAGAAAACACGGACATGGGTAGCAAGGTTAATGAGGGGGTAGGGGACCAGGACATTGGAAAGCATGAGGGGGCACAAAGGGAGAGGTAGGGTCATAGTTGTGGGGGACTTAATTCTAAAAGAGGTGAGATCAGGGGGCGAGGGCACCAGAAATGGCCACATATGGGTGGAGTGCCTGCCAGGCATGACAGCAGGAAAGGTGGGGCAGTTTCTTTTGAAGTGTGCGAAGAGGGATAGGGAGAAACCCCATATAGTTGTGCACCTAGGCACAAATGACCTGGCAGGGGACACAGTCAGGGAGGTGCTAGATAGGTTCCGGGAACTGAAACATAGAAACATAGAAGTTGACGGCAGATAAGGACCATAAGGCCCATCCAGTCTGCCCATTTCTTTTTCTACCTTATAAATGTGCCATCGGCCTTTGCTCTGTCAGTGGCCTATCTATTCATAGTCATTTGTATTGCTCCCTTATGCCTATCCCATGCCTGTTTGAAGCCCTACACTGTATTCATAGCTACCACTTCTTGTGGTAAGCCATTCCATGCATCCACTACCCTTTCTGTGAAAAAGAATTTCCTCACATTCCCCCTTAATCGGCCCCCCTCTAATCTCATGCTGTGTCCTCTTGTCCTGCTATTTTTCTTATATTTAAACATGTTAGACTCTTTCACCTTGTTAATGCCCTTAAGGTGTTTGAATGCCTCGATCATATCACCTCTCTCCCTCCTTTGCTCAAGGGTATACATATTGAGCTCTGTTAATCTGTCCTCATATGTCTTCTGATGCAGTTCCTGCACCATTTTGATTGCCCTTCTCTGGACTGCCTCAATTTGGTTAATGTCCTTGTGAAGGTGTGGCCTCCAATACTGCACGCAGTACTCCAGATGGGGCCTAACCAGTGTCTTGTAAAGAGGGATTATTACCTCCCTCTTACAACTTGTGATACCCCTACTAATACACCCTAACACCCCCATAGCCTTACCTACTGCTTTAGAGGTCTGCTTGGATGATTTCAGGTCATCAGTGATGATGATGCCCAAGTCTCTTTCTTCCTTTGTGACTGCTAGCAACTCCCCTCCCAGCCTATAGGTGGCTTCAGGGTTTCTCTTCCCTATGTGCATGATTTTGCACTTCTTTGCATTAAATCCCAGTTGCCACTCTTCTGACCATTTTGCTAGTTTATCCAGATCTCTTCTCATTCTGCCCACCCATCTAGATCATCTACTCTGTTGCAGATCTTGGTGTCATCTGCAAACAGACAAGCCTTACCCTCTAGTCCATCTGCAAGGTCACTAATGAAGATGTTGAAGGACTGGCCCCAGGACTGATCCCTGAGGTACCCACTTGTGACTTGCATCTCTTCTGACTGTATACCATTTACCACCACTCTCTGTTTTCTGCCCGTCAACCAGTTTGCCACCCAGTTGACCAACTTCTGACCCACCCCGAGCCTACCCAGCTTATTTATCAATCTTCTATGTGGAACAGTGTCAAAAGCTTTGCTGAAGTCAAGGTAGGCGACATCAACTGCTCCCCCCTTGGTCCACCACTCTGGTTACCCAGTCAAAGAAATCTATGAGATTAGTTTGACAAGACCTTCCTTTTGTAAACCCATGCTGTCTTGGATCCTGTGCCCCTATGGATTCCAGGTGTTGCACTATCCTTTCCTTAAGGAGAGCCTCCATAATCTTGCCCACTACTGAGGTAAGACTGACTGGTCTGTAGTTCCCCGCCTCCTCCCTGCTACCACTCTTGTGGAGCGGGATCACATGAGCCCTTCTCTGGGACCTCTCATGTGCTCAGAGACCTCACTAAACAGTTCTGCTAATGGCTCTGTTAGTTCCACCTTTAGCTCCTTAAGTACCCTGGGATGTATGCCATCAGGTCCCATTGCCTTATCCACCCTGAGCTTAGCAAGCTCTTGTAGGACCCTTTCTTTTGTGAAGGGAGTAGTGCTCACCTCCCTCCCCCCTGTGTCCATGATGCTGAGCTGTGGGCCCTGCCCTACCTTCTCTTCAGTAAATACTGAGCAAAAGTATCCATTTAGGATAGATGCCTTTACAGGGTCCTCCTCCTCACATGCTCCCTTTTCTCCATTAAGCTTAGCAATACCCCCTCTGGACTTTCTCCTTTCACTAATGTAGCTATAGAAAGTCTTGTCACCTTCTTTTACTGTTCGTGCTAGTGTTTCCTCAGTTTGGGACTTTGCCTGCCTTACTGCCTTCCCTGCTTCCCTTAGGGCAGTTTGGTATGCCTCCTATCTTCATCCCGCTGTGTTCCTTATATTTCCTGAAAGGCCAGCCTTTTGGCTCTGACCTTTTCTGCTACTGTATTTGAGAACCAAAGTGGTTTCCTTCTTCTTTGCACTTCCTTTTCTGTCTAACACAATGGGATGTTGCTTCAAGTATTGCATCCTTAATGCTTGCCCACTTTGCCTGCACCCCCTCACCTGTGTTTCTGTTTGCCAGGGCTAGCTTAACTCTGTTGGCCATCTTATCAAAGTGAGCTCCTCTGAAGTCCCATATTTTTGCCTTGGAATGGGATGATTTAGATGTAGTAGCCAAATTGAACCATACCATGCGATGGTCACTGGCCCCCAGGTGACCTTCTACCTGGAGATCTGTGATCCCTTCCTTGTTAGTCAGTACTAGATCTAGGATAGTCCTGTCTCTTGTGGGTTGCTGTACCAGTTGTTTGAGGCCCTCCTCCTGCAGGGAATCCACTATGTGTCTAGTTCTGGCAGATGTTCCTGCTGGTATTGACCAATCTGTATCTGGCATGTTGAAGTCTCCCATTATCTGAACCTCCCCTTTAGCTGTCATGTTTTGTATATCTTCTAACAGTAATGTTTCTATGTCCTCCCCCTGGTCTGGGGGCCTGTAGACAACCCCAATTCTTATGGCTGTCCCATTTCCTGTTTCCAGGGTGACCCACAGTTCTTCTGGCTCCTTATGTGTATTCTGAATTTCTGTAGCTTTGATATTTTCATTGACATACAGGGCCACTCCTCCCCCCTTTTTGCACCTCGGTCTCTTCTGAACAATACATAGCCAGGTACTGAAATCTCCCACGTGTGGTTACTGGTAAACCACGTCTCAGTAATTGCTACTATGTCCAGTTTAGCCTCTGACATTATTGCCTGCAGGTCTGGGATCTTATTTCCCAAGCTGTGAGCATTTGTGTACATGATTTTCCATTAGCCAGATTTTGGTGTGTTAGTTGTTGGGTGAGGCTTGGCATTACCCCTGTGCGTCGTATGGGGAGACAAACCTTTTTTCTTACCTGGTGATGCAAATGAACTGCAAACATGCTGAATCCCTGTTTGACCACTAGCTGAGGGGGGAGGGGTGTTCTTCCCATTCGACGTATGGGGTGCTGCACTCTCTCTCCATTTGCTAGTTTAAATATTCTGCAAAGACGTCAAACTTCTGCCCCAATGCACTGACTCCCTCCTTAGTCAGATGCAGTCCATCAAATTTAAAGAACTTTTGCTCCCAGAACTGTTGCCAGTTCCCTACAAATCTGTGTCCTTTTTCCTGGCACCAGCCCTTGAGCCACGTGTTTAACTCCCCTATCTCCCCTTCTCTGACCTTCCATCTATCTGATCCCCTCTCCCAGACTGGCAGAATCTCAGAGAAGGAGATGCCAGACGAAATAGATGACAGTTTGTCACCCAGCCTGGTCAGGTGTTCCTTGGTCTCCACAACTGACTGGCTAGTAAAATCATTAGTCCCTATGTGTACTAGGACATCAATGTTTTCTCCTGCTTTGTGAACAATTTTAGCAATGCGGTCAGTGTCTCTCCATGCTGATGTACCTGGGAGACATCTGACCATTAACCCTGGCTGGAGATGGGTATCAACTCCCCGAATCATGGAGTCTTCTATGATCAGAAGTTTTTTGGATTTTCTTTCTGCTTTTTTTGTTTTGGTTCCTGATTTGGGTGAGTTTTGTTGTGCTAGCTCCTGTGCTGCAGTGTCCTGCTCTGCAGTGTCTTCTGCCTCTTTGTTTGATTTCAGAGATAGAGGCAGATACCTGTTTGTAGTGTTTATATGGCTTTTGGAGGTAATATGTTGGCGAGCAGAGAGTGATGGGGCACCCGATTTGCCCCTCCTAACCACCTGCCAACCTCCTGGACCAACTACCCTCTGCGGTCGAGGTTTTTCTGTTGGATGCTGGGGAAATGGTGGGTGGTTCTTATAATGTATTTCCTCTTGAATATGAAATTTGAGGCATGCAATCTCTGCCCATGCTGCCCAGAACTGAGCCCTAAGATCTCCAAAGGCCCAGCATGTAGGACAGTGTCCTAAATCCTGTAAGACTGTCCTTCTGAAAATTGTTCCACAGTACCTGCAGTTAATGATATCCATTCCAGATAAGTTGCTGGGTTTATAACCTAGTCAGAGTAATTAGAAGGGAAAAAAAAGGAAAAAAAATGCAAGTAATGGTTTGATTGTGTTTTGTTTAACTTGTTATAACAAGTTAAATTACTAGTGCCCCTGTAAATGAGCTCACCTTGTGGAGGCCCCACTGATCCACCCCTTCCTGCTCTGCCACAGGAAATGTCACAACCGTGGTACCCTATAAAAGGAGTGTAGAGTGGGGTGGTTGGGGATGGAGGTGGGTGGCTGGGCCCTTCCCCTGCCGAAAAAGAAGAACCATGGACGAAAGAACAAGGAGGTAAGAGCAGAAACAATCAGTCAACAACAAATGCAGTAACCCTGAAAGCTTATCCTAATGTTAGATAAAACTGTAAAACCTGTAAAGCACCACCTGTAATAATTTCAGAGAAGATATACGCTGTAAGAAACACTTTGCTACAGAGAAAAATAAAGCAATGAAATGTTAGCAACAAACAGTAACAATCCCTGTGAGTAAAATATAAAAACAACACCACACAGTAAATCTGCTTAGCCAAAATAAGTCTTAATCCTTTTCCCTTACTCTGGTAAGTTTCTCTACTCTGCCTTTCAAGCAGTCTTAGAAGGAAAGAGCTCAGGTGAAGCTAGGTGCCTTGGCCAGCAAACCAAGTCTTCTAACTGGGAAAACAATATGAGTTGGTAGGGCTCTCAGTCACTTTATTAGAAATTCTCCTAGTACCGAAGCAGTGAATAGAGTATTACAACACATGGTTGGGGGAATGATGCCAGTCCAGCGGGGATGGGCTGGTAGGGGCCTGCAGCACTGTATGGGGGAACAAGAACACGTATGCCCCTGACAGGCTACATTTGATTAGGGATGGTACTGGAACCCTCAAGCGGAGGCTGGGGGAGTATATAGCTACAAAGGTTCCATTAAACTACAAGGGGGGGAAGCAGAAGGTTGGAAGACAGGGGGCCAGTGGGTCCCCTGAGCCAGCAGAGAAAGAAAAAGGGGGAGTTCCATCACAGGGAGGGGGGAATAAGAGTGCACTAAGGAAGGGCACAGAAGAGAGGGGGGTTAACTGGAAGGAGGTCTCCTTGAATGCAAGGAGCCTGGGAAACAAGGCCACTGAATTACAGGCAATGGCAGCAAAGGGAGGGGTGAACATAATGGCCATCACTGAAACGTGGGCCACCCAGTACCATGACTTGGACCTGGTGGTCCCAGGGTACAAACTGCACTGAAAGGATAGGGAAAGGGGAAAAGATTGAGGAATGGCATTATATGTAAAGGAAGAAATGTCTTGTAGCAGGGATGAGGGGGAAGAGGGCAGAACAGAGGCCTTATGGGTATATATACAGGACCCAAAAGGAAGGAAGGTGAGGATGGAGGTGGTGTACAGACCACCAGCTCAAAGTGAAGACATTGATAGAGAAAGGTCTGTGCAAAGGGTCACACTGTGATAATGGGGGACTTTAATCTGCTAGAGGTGGGGTGGAATACCCCTTCTACCTCAAACAACAGGGAACAGGTCCTCCTGGAAGCTTTCCAGGACAACTTCCTGGTGCTATTGGTAAGGGAACCAACCAGGGAAGGAAATATACTGAACCTTCTGCTGACAAATGGGGAGAACATACAGGGGTTGGAAGTGAGGGATCGCCTATCAGGAGCGACCACAGCACAGTGTGGTTTTCTCTTGGTATGAGTAAGGAGACAACCAGTACAAGAACAAAGGTATTAGACTTCAGACTGGTCAACTTTGAAAGAATGATGGGCATTCTGGAAGGACATATCTCAAGAATCCAGCCACGCATAGATGCCAATCAGAAATGGGGGAATTATCAAAACAGGCTTAGAAGAGGCCATAAACTCATGTTGTAATAGCCAAAGCAAGAAGGCTAGATCAAGAAGGCTGAGCTGGTTAAGCAGGGGGCTATTAGCAAGTGTTAAGGAAAAGAGGGCAACCTTCAAGAAATATATTAGGTCCAAAAAAGCAGAAGACTGAGGAGTACATGAAGAAATCAAGAGAGGTGAGCAGAATGGTCGGGGCAGCCAAGGCAGCAAGGGAGCTTATGCTGGCACAAGGGATAGATGAGGGCGAGAAATATTTCTTCTGATACATAAGGGAGAAAATAAGCTGTAAGGATCAAATAGTTAGGATTAAGGTGGCCAACAGGTGGTCTGAGAACGGGATGGAGCAAGTAGAAGCACTCAGCGACTATTTCTGCTCTGTATTTACCATGGAAAAGCAGTTTCCAATGCCACAGGGGAAGGGAACAGTAGGTATAGGGGGGACTGAACCAACAGGAATGGAAATACCAGAGATCAGAGTGCTAGAGGGTCTTAGAGCACTGAGGATGGATAAAGCACCTGGTCTGGATGGCATACACCCCAGGGTGCTGAGGGAGATTACAGAGGTCCTAGAAAGACTGCTGGCAGACTTGTTCACAACCTCCCTGAGGACTGGATGCATGCCACAAAACTGAAGGACGGCATATGTGGTGCCCATCCATAAAGGTGGGCCCAAGGATGAGCCAGGAAATTATAGTCCAGTCAGCCTCACCTCCATCATGAGGAACCTCATGGAGACTATTCTTAAAGAGAGGCTTGTAACATTTTTTGGAGGAGAATGGTCTCCAGGACAGCAGGCAGCATGGGTTTGTCACTGGTAGATCCTGCCAAACAAACTTGGTAAACTTCTATGACTGGGTAACAAGGGTTATTGACAGTGGCCATGCAGTGGATGTCCTGTAGTTGGACTTCAGCAAGGCCTTTGATTCAGTGCCACATGGGAAGCTAGTTAGCAGATTGGGTTGTCTGGGGCTAGGGAAGAGAATGGTGTAGTGGGTCAAAAACTAGCTACTGGATAGACAGCAGAGAGTTGTTATAAGGGGGGAACTCTCATCCCCAAGGGCTGTAAGAAGTGAGGTTCCACAGGGATCAGTGCTGGGTCTGGTGCTGTTCGACATGTTCTTTGCTGACATTGCAGATGGAGTCAGTAACAAGATCAGCCTGTTTGCAGATGACCCAAAGATCAGAACAGTGGTGGACAGCAAAGAGGGGTGGCTAGGACTGTAGGAGGATTTGGATAAATTAGAACACTGGTCAGACAAATTGCAGCTGGGTTTCAATGCAAAGAAGTGCAGGGTTTTGCACATGGGAGCCAGAAATCACATGTGCTGCTATAGGCTGGGGAGGGGTACAGTTATCCAATACAGAGGAGGGGAAGGATCTAGGGGTGATAATCACAGGACAAATGAACCACTCAGAACAGTGCATAAAGGCAGCAGCTAAGGCAGTAGGATGATGGGTTGTATTGCCAGGGGCATCACCTCACAGAGGAGGGAGGTCATCCTGCCACTGTACAGGACACGGGTCAGATCAAACCTAGAGTACTGCATGCAGTCTGGCAGCCCTACTTAAAGAAAGATGTCAGGTTACAGGAGGGGTTCCAGGGCAGAGCCACCAGGATGATCACAGGAATGGAGGACAAACCCTACAAGGACAGACTGAGGGAGCTCAGGTACTCCCTGGAGTAGAGGAGGGATAGAGGGGATATGATCAAAATCTTCAAATATATGAGTAGCATAATCTAGGTTAGTACAGAGGGGAATTTAGATTAAAGAGAGGAAGAAACACTATGGGTCAAAGTCTGAAATTGGAGGGGGTACAGTTCAAGAGGGAAATGAGAAGACATTACTTCATGGAAAGGGAAGTGGATGGGTGGAACACACTCCCAGAGGAGGTGGCAACATTAAAGTCGGTGGCCAGATTTAAGAAGGGGTGGACGGTCAAGGAAAAGGTCACTACTGGCCAAGGGGGGCAGCTGCAGAGTAACACACTGCTACTGCAGCTGCACAACTGAGCAGACTGGATAGGCCTTCAGGCCTGAATCTGCTGACATTTTTCATATGTTCAAATATAACTTCTCCAGTTTTCCTTGTGGTAGTCCCTAGACCTTGAAAGGTATGCAATCTTTGTTCGGTCTCAGCTACTATCAATAGTCTAAAATGACAACAGTTGAAAATATATCAAACTTGTTATCCCAATAAGAGGTATATGGAAATGCAGAGTGAGGAAGGCAGGGAGATGTACCAGGTAAAACAGAGGGAAGCAGGTAAGGCAGTGAGGAGGCAAAGGTGCAGATAGAGGAAAGGCTAGCCAAAGGGGTAGCAAATGTGGATAAGTCTTTATTCAGGTATATAAGTGAGAAGAAGAAAGCAAAAGGGACAGTGAGGACAAGGAAGACAGCAAACAGAGACTGTGCAGAAGGGGACACAGAAAAAGCAGACATCCTAAACCGGTACTTCAGCTCAGTCTTCATAGTGGAGGGGGGAATGGACCACTAGGGAGCAGCAAGAACAGGGGTGGCGAGACAAACTCAAGTCCATTTTCAGAGGAAAGAATCCTAAAGGGACTTACAGCTATGAAAGTGGACGATGCTATGGAACCAGATGGGATAGATCCACGGGTACAAAAAGAACTCAGGGAGGTACTAGCTGCCCCACTGATAGCCTTATTCAACAGCTAACTGGAATCTGGCCCTCTACATGAGAGTGGCAGCAGGGAAGAAGCTACCAACTATAAGCTGGTGAGCCTCACATGAGGAGTTGGGAATTAATGGAAACACTGTTAAAGGAAAGGTTTGTCGAGTACTGTATCTTGAATGAAATGAGCTGCAAGAACAAAGGCAGCATGGGTTCACTGGGAGAGGAAGAGGTTATGCCAGACAATCCTGACTGATTTCCTTGATTGGGTAACCAGGGAAATTGATCAAGGGAGGGCAGTGGACATGGCCTATCTAGACATTAGCAAGGCCTTCAGCACTGTGCTGCACAGGAGGCTGATAAAGAAATTGAGCAGCCTGGGGTTCCTCCAGTATTACATCATAGGAAATTATTCAGAATAAAATATTTCATTACGTTTTATCTGTACCAACTTCAGTTCCAGCAGAGGTTCTAAGAGCTGAATTACAACAGTTTTCTCCATCTTCTCTGGTAAAAAAAGAGATGTTTAATTTTTCTATTGAACCTTTTTCTTACACCAGAGGAATGTCTACATAGACAGTGTCTTGAGGAGCAGATTAAGCATACACAGAATAATACATAGAAACATAGAAACATAGAAGTTGACGGCAGATAAGGACAACAAGGCCCATCCAGTCTGCCCATTTATTTTTCTACCTTATGAATGTGCCATCGGCCTTTGCCCTGTCAATGGCCTATCTATTCATACTCATCTATGATGGAATCACTTCTGAAAGAAAGAATTGTTGAGTACCTAGAGGCCAGCGGCGCACAGGACCCAAAGCAGCATGGATTTACAGCAGGAAGGTCATGTCAGATGAATCTAATTGATTTCTTTGACTGGGTGACCAAAGTAATAGACCAGGGAGGGGCTGTGGATATGGGATACCTAGACTTTAGCAAGGCATTTGACACAGTCCCACACAAAAGATTAATAATCAAGTTAGCCAGCCTGGGAGTGGGTCTCAGGGTGGTAGCCTGGGTAGCAAACTGGCTGCACAACAGGACACAGAAGGTAATAGTGAATGGAACACATTCTGAAGAAAGAGGGGTTATTAGTGGAGTACCTCAGGGCTCAGTACTGGGTCCAGTCCTCTTTAACATCTTTATAGGTGACATTGCAGAGGGTCTGGAGGGAAAGGTATATCTCTGCAGATGACACAAAGATCTGTAACAGAGCTGATACACAAGAGGGGGTAGAAAAGATGAGAAGGGACTTGGCAAGGTCGGAGGAATGGTCAGACATATGGCAACTTAGATTCAATGCAAAGAAGTGCAAAGTAATGCACCTGGGAAACAAAAACCCAGGAGAAGAGTACACAATAGCAGAGGCGGTACTAACAATAACAAAAATGGAAAGGGACCTGGGGGTAGTCATATCAGATGACCTAAATGTGGGTAAGCAATATGAAAAGTCAGTAAGGAGAGCCAGGGGGATACTGGGATGCATGGGAAGGTGCATCACAAGTAGAAAAAGGGAGGTGGTTATCCCTCTATACAGACAGTTGGTGAGACACCATCTGGAGTACTGTGTGCAGTTTTGGAGACCTCATCTATGCAAGGACATAGACAGGATGGAAGCAGTCCAGAGGAGGCAACTAAAATGGTACAGGATCTGCAGCAGGAACCATATGAAGAGAGACTGAGAGAGCTTAATATGTATACTCTTGATGAAAGGAGGGACAGGGGAACATGATAGAAACTTTCAAGTACCTCAAGGGAATCAACAAAGTCCAGGAGGACAGCATCTTTCAGAAAAAGAGATTTGTAAGAACAAGGGGGCATAATTTAAAGATAGAGGGGGGATGGCTTAGGGGTAATGTGAGGAAATTTTTTTTCACAGAGAGAGTGGTGGATAAATGGAACCGCCTTCCTGAGGAGGTCGTTGGGTCTAAAACAGTGGGGGAATTCAAACATGCATGGGACAGACATAAGGCAATTATAGTGGGGGGTTTCAGGAAGTAGGCTGTTGGTTAACTAGAATCTGCAGCTTATCCAGTAGGTAGGAAAATGGGCAGACTGGGTGGGCCAAGTGGTCCTTATCTGCCGTCAAAATCCATGTTTCTATGTTTGTGTTTCATCTGTATTGCTCCCTTCTGCCTATCCCATGCCTGTTTGAAGCCCTGCACTGTACTCATAGCCAGAACTTCCTGATGTAGGCCGTTCCATGCATCCACCACCATTTCTATGAAAAAGAACTTCCTCACATTACCTTTTAATCGGCCTCCCTCTAACCTCATGATGTGTCCTCCTGTCCTGCTATTTTTCTTATATTGAAACATGTTAGGCTCTTTCACCTTGTTAATGCCCTTAAGGTGTTTGAATGTTTCGATCATATCACCTCTCCCTGCTTTGCTCTAGGGATACATATTCAGCTCCATTAATCTGTCCTCAGATGTTTTCTGATGCAGTCCCTGAACCATTTTGGTTGCCTCTTCTCTGGATTGCCTCAATTTGGTTAATGTCCTTGTGAAGGTGTGGCTCCAGTACTGCATGCAGTACTCAGATGGGGCCTAACCAGTGTCTTGTAAAGAGGGATTATTACCTCTCCCTTACGACTTGTGATACCCCTACTAATACACTCCAACATCCCCCTAACCTTACCTACTGCTTTAGTGGTCTACGTGGATGACTCCACGTGATTTGTGATGATGATGCCCAAGTCTCTTTCTTCCCTTGTGACTACCAGCAACTCCCCTCCCAACCTATAGGTGGCTTCAGGGTTTCTCTTCCCTATGTGCATAATCTTGCACTTCTTTGCATTAAACCCCTGCTGCCACTCTTCTGACCATTTTGCCAGTTTATCCAGATCTCTTTTCCTTCTGCCCACCCCATCTGGATCATCTACTCTGTTGCAGATCTAGGTGTCATCTGCAAACAGACTAACCTTACCCTCCAGTCCATCTGTAATGTCACTGATGAAGATATTGAAGACGACTAGCCCCAGGACTGACCCCTGAGGTACCCCTCTTGTGACTTGCATCTCTTCTGACTGTATACCATTTACCAGCACTCTCTGTTTTCTGCCCGTCAACCAGTTTGCCACCCAGTTGACCAACTTCTGACCCACCCTGAACCTACCCAGCTTATTAATCAATCTTCTATGTGGAACAGTATCGAAAGCTTTGCTGAAGTCAAGGTAGGTGACATCAACTGCTCCCCCTTGGTCCACCACTCTGGTTACCCAGTCAAAGAAATCTATGAGATTAATTTGATAGGACCTTCCTTTTGTAAACCCATGCTGTCTTGGATCCTGTGCTCTGTGGATTCCAGCTGTTGCACTATCCTTTTCTTAAGGAGTGCCTTCATAATTTTGTCCACTACAGAGGTAAGACTGACTGGTCTGTAGTTCCCTGCCTCCTCCCTCCTACCACTCTTGTGGAGTGGGATCACATGAGCCCTTCTCCAATCTTCTGGGACCTCTCCTGTGCTCAGAGGCTCACTAAACAGTTCTGATAATTGATCTGTTAGTTCCAACCTTCGCTCCGTTAGTTCCCTGGGATGTATGCCATCAGGTCCCATTGCCTTGTCCACCTTGAGCTTATTGAGCTCTTGTAGGACCCTTTCTTTTGTGAAGGGACTAGTGCACACCTCCCTCCCCACTGTTTTCATGGTGCTGAGCTGTGGGACCTGCCCTACCTTCCCTTCAGTAAATACTGAGCAGAAGTATCTATTTAGGATAGATGCTTTTACATGGTCCTCCTTCTCACACGCCCCCTTATCCCCTTTGATCTTAGCAATACCCCCCTCTGCTCTTTCTCCTTTCACTAATGTATCTGTAGAAAGTCTTGTCACCTTCTTTTACTGTCCGTGCTAGTGTTCCCTCAGTTTGGGCCTTTGCCATCTTACTGCCTTCCCTGCTTCCCTTAGGGAAGTTTGGTATGCCTCCCTATCTTCATCAAGCTGCGTTCCCTTATATTTCCTGAAGGCCAGTCTTTTGACTCTGACCTTTTTTGCTGCTGTTTTTGAGACCCAAAGTGGTTTCCTTCTTCTTTTGCACTTCCTTTTCTCTCTAACACAATGTGATGTTGCTTCAAGTATTGCATTCTTAATGCTAGCCCACTTTGCCTGTACCCCCTCACCTGTATTTCTTTTTGCCAGGGCTAGCTGAACTCTGTTGGCCATCTTATCAAAGTAAGCTCCTCTGAAGTCCCATATTTTTGCCTTGGAATGGGAAGATTAAGTTCTAGTGGCCAAATTGAACCATGCCATGTGATGGTCACTGGCCCACAGGTGACCTTCTACCTGGAGATCTATGATCTTTTCCCTGTTAATCAGTACTAGATCTAGGATAGCCCTGTTTCTTGTGAGTTGTTGTACCAGTTGTTTGAGGCCCTCCCCCTGCAGGGAATCCACTATGTGTCTATTTCTGGAAGATGTTCCTGCTGGTATTGATCAATCTGTATCTGGAATGTTGAAGTCTCCCATCATCAGAACCTCCACTTTAGTTGTCATGTTTTGTATATCTTCTAAGAGTAATGTGTCTACGTCCTCCCCCTGATCTGGAAACCTGTACACAACCCCAGTTCGTATGGCTATCCCATTTCCTGTTTCCAGAGTGACCCACAGTTCTTCTGGCTCCTTACGTGTATTCTGAATTTCTGTAGCTTTGATATTTTCATTGACATAAAGGGCTACTCCACCCCTCCTTTTTGCACCTCGGTCTCTTCTGAACAGTACATTGCTGGGTACTGAAGTCTCCCAAGTGTGGTTACTGGTGAACCATGTCTCGCTAATGGCTACTATGTCCAGTTTAGCCTCTATCATTGTTGCCTGCAGGTCTGGGATCTTGTTTCCCAGACTGTGAGCATTTGTGTACATGATTTTCCATTGGCCAGATTTCAGTGCGCTAGTTGTTGGGCGAGGTCTGGCATTTCTCGTGTGCATCGTATGGGGAGCTGGACCTTTTTCCTTACCTGGTGATGCACCCCTCTCCCCATTTGCTAGTTTAAATATTCTGCAAAGATGTCAAACTTCTGCCCTAATGCACTGACTCCCTCCTTAGTCAGATGCAGTCCATCGAAGTTAAAGAACTTTTGCTCCCAAAGCTGTTGCCAGTTACCTACAAATTTGTGTTCTTTTTCCTGGGTGCCAGCCCTTGAACCACATGTTTAACTCCCATATCTCCCCTTCTCTGACCTTCCATCCATCTGCACCCCCCCAGACTGGTAGGATCTCAGAGAAGGAGATGCTGGATAAAATGGATGATAGTTTTTCCCCAAGCCTGATCAGGTGTTCCTTGGTCTCCACAACTGACTGGCTGGTGAGATCGTTAGTCCCTATGTGTACCAGGACATCAATGTTTTCTCCTGCTTCCTGTACAATTTTAGCAATGCAGTCAGTGCCTCTCCATGCTACTGTACCTGGGAGACATCTGACCATTACCCCTGGCTGGAGATAGGTATCAACTCCCTGAATCATGGAGTCTCCTATGATCAGAAGCTTTTTGGATTTCCTTTTGGCCTTTTTTTGTTTTGGTTCCTGTTTTGGGCAAGTTTTGTTGTGCTAGCTCCTGTGCTGCAGTATCCTGCTCTGCAGTGTCCTCTTCCCCTTTGTTTGATTTCAGAGACAGAGGCAGATATCTGTTTGTATTTTTATATGGTTTGTGGAAGTGATATGTTGGAGAGTACTAAGTGATGGGGCATCCAATTTGCCCCTCCTAACCATCTGCCAACCTCCTAGACCAACTGCCTCTGTGGTCGAGGTGTTTCTGTTGGATGTTGGGGAAATGGAAAGCGGTTCTTATAATATATTTCCTCTTGAATATGTGATTTGAGGTGTGCAATCTCTGCCCATGCTGCCTGGAGCTGAGCCCTTAGATCTCCAATTGCCCAGCATATAGGACATTATCCTAGGTCCTGTATAACTGCCCTTTTGAAATGTGTCCCGCAGTACCTGTAGTTAATAATATCCATTCCAGATAAGTTGATGGGTTTATAACCTGGTTAGAGTAATTAGAAAGAGGAAAATGAAAGCAAAAGTTTGATTTTGTGTTTTGTTTGTTTGTTTTTGTATAGCTTGTTATAACAAGTTAAATTACTTGTGCCCTGTAAATGAGGTCACTGTGTGGATACCCCCTGATCCGCCCCCCTTCCTGCTTTGCTACAGGAAATGCCACAACTGGGCTACACTATAAAAGGAGTGTAGCATGGGGTGGTTAGGGATGGGGGTGGGTGGCGGGGCCCTTCCCCTTGCCGAAAAAGAAGATCCATGGATGAAAGAAACAAGGACGTAAGAGCAGAAACAATCAGCCAGCAACAAATGCAGTAGCCCTGAAAGTGTATTCTAATGGTAGATAAAACTGTAAAACCTGTAAAGCACCACCTGTAATAATTTGACAGAAAATATACCCTGTAAGAAACACTTTGCTATAGAGAAAAATAAAGCAGTAACAGAAGATATACCTTGCAAAAGATAATTTGAATCAGAAGATTACAGCAGTAATCTGTAAGCACACACCTGTAAGATGGTTAATAAAGGGGAAGGGTGGAAGGGAAGGGCAGCTGCAGAATAACGGGTGCTAGCTGCATATTCAAGCAGACTTGATAGACCTCTAGGCCTTTATCTGCTGGCAAATTTCGTATGTTCGTATGTTCATAAGCACACCCTGTAATAATGCAGCAGAAGGTATACCCAGCAACAACAATTTGAATCAGAGAAAAATAAAGCAATAAAATGTTAACAACAAACAGTAACAATCCCTGTGAGTACAAAAGAAAATAATAACACACAGTAAATCTGCCTAGCCAAAAGAAGCTTTAATCCTTTTCCTTGCTCTTGTACAGTTCTTTGATCTGTCCTTACAAGCAACCTAGAAGAAAAGCGCTCAGGTGAAGCTAGGTGCCTTTGCCAGCAAACCTAGTCTTCCACCTCCAAGATATCAACAAACCTGACCTTTTAACCCTTCCTTCTGTTGGAAGTTACTAACAGTTTGTCAGCTCCACCCCCCAGTTACACACCTAATCCCCTGGAAGAGCTGTGACAGGAAAGCAATTAACTCCTTCAATGTGAGAAGGAGACTGCAAAATCTCTGAGACAAACCAAAAACCTTTCAGCAAAAAAAAATTATAAAATAAAATAGTGGGAAACAGTAATTTTGCTTAGCCTCATGCTAAAAAAAGTCACACAAATGTAAGCACCACATCTTATAATTTGACAGAAGATATACCCTGTAAGAAACCCTTTGCTACAGAGAAAAATAAAGCAGTAACAGAAGATATACCTTGCAAAAGACAATGTGAATCAGAAGCTTGGATGAGAAGAGCCTTAATCCTTTTCCTTGCTCTGGTAAGGTTCCTGCTCTGTCCTTACAAGCAATCTAGAAGAAAAGAGCTCAGATGAAGCTAGGTGCCTTTGCCAGCAAACCTAGTCATTTATCTTTCCATCCATTAGACTTATCAAAGATCACTTGTTCCCTTTGGGTCTGGGCAATCTATTTCAGGAAATTTATGTTAGTCCCAAACAGGAACTTGTTAACCAAAAAGAGGATCAGAGTTTGGGATACTGTAATTAAGATTTTTCAAGAACTACCACTCTGAAATTGTATATATGGTATAAGCATCCTAAAACCTGCCATTATTTAGAACCTTATTTAATTTTTTTATCCAAGCCATGTGAATGAATAATAATAAGGTTAAGGATGGAACTGTATGAGGCCAATTATAATTATCATATGCAAAAACATCCTGGAGTAACTACAGCATTCTGTAAATGTGGAGCTGAAGTCGATGACAATTTAAAACATATCGCTCTTATCTGTCCATTGTACAATAGTAAAAGACAGTATTAGTTAGGACCAATTTTGGCCAACCTTTATCTTCCATTGGATCAAATAATATATGCTTTGTACAACTCTCCTGATTTGCCAGTTCTGTATTGCCTTACATGCTTTTTGCTATGCCTGAAGTTGTAATCTTCAATTACATTATTCTAGTAATCTTTTGTATGACTTATGAAATTTTATTAGACATATTGTACATTTCAGGAATACAAGAGGACAACTCCTTTTTTGCCTTCATTGGCTTCTTTGTTCTAAATTTATATGTCTTTTAGAACTTTAGAGCTTACAAGCTACAGTACTCAGATGGGGGTGTAGGTAGCCAGACCCGAGCCCAGATGAGTCTCATTTACTCCTGCTAGTTGTGCTAGTAGTTGTTGCTAGTTAAAAGCCTAGTCCTCTCAGACTTCTCTTGTCTACAAATGCTTGCCTCTATAATCTTTATCATGGCACCCTTCCCTGGTTTAGAATTTTAACAGAAAATGGACCTGCATTCATTTTTCATTGATATTTAATATTTGTACTGTTTATAGTGACTCACAATGTTTGTACTGTTTATAATGACTTTATGTTGATCAATAAACTTGAAACTTGAGTAGCCTAGCATGGAGTCCAAACTGGTGAATTGGGTTAGAAATTGATTAATGGATAGGCGGCAGAGGGTGGTGGTTAATAGCACTTACTCTAAGAATGGAACAGTGACAAGCAGAGTGCCGCAGGGTTCGGTACTGAGACCAGTCCTCTTCAATGTCTACATACATAACATTGCAGATGAACTGGAAGGGAAGGTATGCCTTTTTGGAGATCATACCAAAATAAGTAATAGGGTGAACAATCAAGAGAGGGTGGAAAGAATGTGTAGGGATCTTGGGAAACTCGAGGAGTGGTCAAAAACATGGCAGTCTTCCTGGTTCCCTATTTAGTCCAGGAACTACTGTCCCTCCAAGGTCTTAGCCCTTCCCATCCTCCCCCACAATTCACCTCCAATCTTCTGCAACCCTGAGTAACCAGTATATTCTTCATTCTATCCCAGCCATGCTTGATACCACCAACATCTTCATGAAGATTTCTGTAAATAAATACTTCATTATGTCACTTCTGAGCCTCCTTCCTGTCAGTTTCAGCACTAGGACATAACCCCGAAACCAAAATCACCGTGATCAAAAAACGTTCAAGCAAAAAGTCAAAGACAAGGGTAGTGTTCATAAAACACACCGACCACTACCCTAGTGAAAGCACATCACTTACTGTTAGTTTTTGCAGGGGGACTGTGCCCCCCTGCATCCCTATAAACAATTAAATATAATCACCCCAAGGGGGATGCAAGTCAGGGAGAGTGATCAACTTGGGAGGGCAGAACAGAACAGGTGTGGGAGGGGGTACCAAAAAGGAAGACAACTCTAAACAAAAAAAAAAGAAAAGATAAACAATGGCAAGTGGAGTATCGAACACAGGTTCAAGCGTACCCAGGCAGCCAGAAGTAGTGATTCTAGCCTCTACACAATGCAACCACCACAGAGTTCCACCCACACTGCTTGCTACATGAACATCTTCACTGAAACATTACAGTTCCGCCTACATTGCTTAATACACTGAAAAAACCATCACACCCAGAAAACCAAGTCGCAAACATTACACGTGTGATTATTGAGGCACTACTATTCATACACTAAAATACATACGACATATTCACCCAGTACGGTCAGTTTCTGTTTGAGTCTACTTGAATGTGAACTAGTATTCAAGCTAAATATTTATCTGAAGTTTACCTTATTAATTTCTTTTAGGAATTTGAAGGTCTCTGTCATATCTCCCCTCTCTTTTGTGGTGTCCAGAGAGTATATGTTCAGTGACTTGAGGTGCTCCTCATAGGACCTGCCCTGCTGGCCCTGGATCATTTTTGTCACCCTGTGCTGCATTGCTGCCAGCCTATCACCATTCTTCCTGTGGAGAGGACTCCAGAACTGGGTGCAGTGCTCCAGTGGTGGCCTCTATATAGGGGAAGTATTACCTCCTCCCTTCTACTATCAGTACCCCTCCTGAAACATCCCAGCATCCTAGTCATTTTTCTATTCACAAGGTTGCACTAACTCAGCTGAGGGAGTTACTAATGATAACTCCAAAGTCCCATTCCTTAGCCACAGTGTCAAGTCTCACCCCACCCTTCCAGTATGTTCTCCTGTGGTTCTTATTCCTCAGGTGCATTACCTTGCACTTTTTGGTGTTGAATTTCAACTGCCAAATCTTTGACCACCCCTATAACTTTCATATGTCACTCTGCATTTCCTCGATACCCTCAAAAATATCCACCCTTCCACAGAGCATAGTGTCATCTCATCCATGAAGAGACACAGCCTGCCCTGCATTTCCTCACCAGTGTCACTGATGAATATATTGAAGAGGATTGTTTCCAGAACAGATCCCTGTGGTACCCTGCTCATGACTTTCCTCTCTACTGACTTGACTCCATTGACCACAACCCTCTGCCACCTCCCCTTTAACCAGTCACCTATCCAGTTTACTCTGACCTTAGCCACACCCAGATCCCCCAGCTTCTTCAGCAAAAGTCTTTGAGGCACTGAGATGAAAGCCTTGCTGAAGTCAAAGTAGAGCATATCTAGTGTGTCCTCTATCTAATTTCCTTATCACTTAGTCACAGAAAACTATCAGGTTAGTCTGACAAGACCTTGCAGTTATGAATCTGTGCTGCTTACTGTCCTGGTGCGCATTGCTCTCCAAGTAGTCCATGAGGTCCCTTTTTGACAAGTGACTCCATCAACTTCACTAAAATAGAAGTAAGACTGACAGGTCTGTAGTTCCCCTCAAGTTCCTTGCCTCCCACCCCTTATGGAGCAAAACTACATTCGCCACCCTCCAATCCTTCTGAACTACTCCAGACCTTTGAGAACTATAGACTAGACCTGCCAGGAGTTCAACCAGTTCTGCTCACGGCTCCTTGAGTAACCTCAGATGCAATCATCTGGTCCTGGGGCCTTATCTATTTTTAGTGCTCCCAGACCCTTTTGGGTCCTTTTGATAGTAAATATTGGCTGCCTCATCTGCAAGACTCCCTTTGTGACCACTTTGATGCCATTCTCTGGCAAGGGCCCATCCTTCTCCTTAGAGAAAAATCTGCAAAAATAATCATTAAATATGATAGCCTTTTGCCCATCCTCCTCTATCATCCTACTCCTTCTACTAACCTTATGATTTCCAATCCTTTCTTTCCTTTTTCCCTAATATATCAGAATAGAACACAGAAACATAGAAACACAGAAGTTGATGGCAGATAAAGACTGCAAGGCCCCTCCAGTCTGCCCACTTCTTTTTCTACCATATGAATGTGCCATCAGCCTTTGCTCTGTCGATGGCCTATCTATTCATACTCATCTGTATTGCTCCCTTATGCCTATCCTATGCCTGTTTGAAGCCCTGCACTGTATTCATATCCACCACTTCCTGAAGTAGGCCATTCCATGCATCCACTACCCTTTCTGTAAAAAAGAACTTCCTCACATTACCTTTTAATTGGCCACCCTCTAATCTCATGCTGTGTCCTCTTGTCCTGCTATTTTTCTTATATTGAAACATGTTAGACTCTTTCACCTTGTTAATGCCCTTAAAGTGTTTGAATGTTTCGATCATATCACCTTTCTCCCTCCTTTGCTCTAGGGTATACATATTGAGCTCCGTTAATCTGTCCTCATATGTTTTGTGGTACAGTCCCTGCACCATTTTGGTTGCCCTTCTCTGGATTGCCTCAATTTGGTTAATGTCCTTGTGAAGGTGTGGCCTCCAGTACTGCATGCAGTACTCCAGATGGGGCCTAACCAGTGTCTTGTAAAGAGGGATTATTACCTCCATTTTACGACTTGTGATAGCCCTACTAATACATCTCAACATCCGCCTAGCCTTACCTACTGCTTTAGTGGTTTGCTTGGATGATTTCAGGTTATCTGGGATGATGATGCCCAAGACTCTTTCTTCCTTTGTGACTGCCAGCAACTCCCCTCCCAGCCTATAGGTGGCTTCAGGGTTTCTCTTTCCTATGTGCATGATCTTGCACTTCTTTGCATTAAACCCCAGCTGCCACTCTTCTGACCATTTTGCCAGCTTATCCAGATCTCTTTTCATTCTGCCCACCCCATCTGGATCATCTACTCTGCTGCAGATCTTGGTGTCATCTGCAAACAGACAAACCTTGCTCTCCAGTCCATCTGCAGTGTCACTGATGAAGATATTGAAGAGGATTGGCCCCAGGACTGATCCCTCAGGTACTCCACTTGTGACTTGCATATCTTCTAACTGTATACTGTTTACCACCACCCTCTGTTTTTTGCCAGTCAACCAGTTTGCCACCCAGTTGACCAACTTCTGACCCACCCGACCCTACCCAGCTTATTAATAAATCTTCTATGTGGAACAGTATTGAAAGCTTTGCTGAAGTCAAGGTAGGTGACATCAACTGCTCCCCCTTGGTCCACCACTCTGGTTACCCAGTCAAAGAAATCTATGAGATTAATTTGACAGGACCTTCCTTTTGTAAACCCATGCTGTCTTGGATCCTGTGCTCCTATGGATTCCAGGTGTTGCACTATCCTTTCCTTAAGGAGTGCATCCATAATCTTGCCCACTACTGAGGCAAGACTTACTGGTCTGTGTTTCCCTGCTTCATCCCTGCTATTACTCTTGTGGAGCGAGATCACATGAGCCCTTCTCCAGTCTTCTGGGACCTCTCCTGTGCTCAGAGACTCACTAAACAGTTCAGGTAATGGCTCTGCTAGTTCCACCCTTAGCTCCTTTAGTACCCTGGGATGTATGCCATCAGAACATCATCATCTTCGTACCACCACCACTTCAGAATGAGCAGGCTGTCACTGACTCTACTATCGAAAAAATAAACAGAGGCTTGCCTAAGTCATCGCTCAAAAAATAGTATGCCAAAAGGGAGGAAAGAATGAGCAGTATTGTGTCAGGTGTGGAGCAGCTAATGCCTAAAGACTTCATTTGGGGCATCAATCACAATATGGTGCTCTGAATTTTAAATCAGACATTTTGTTTTTAAAGATTATTAATAAAGAGTTCAGTGGATTTTAAAGTTGGACGTTTGCTGTGCTTTGCTGTACTTGTGGAAATTGTAAACCTTTGACCTTTGGACCTGGAGGTGGTGCTTCTGCATCTGCAGTGGATGCAGTGGATATGCATGCTTTGTTTTTACCTGATGCCTTGTGTTACTCTCTTTGAACATGTCTCTTTATTTTCCTTGTAATCTCCCAGGTCGCACCTATAAATAGGCATCTGTTTTGTCTAGTGTGCTTACCTGGTTAACAAAAACTAACTAACTAACTAACTAAATAAATGAATGGGGGATGTGAAGGCAATGGTAAGTGTGCAATTAGTGTTTATTTACATCTTTGACATCTTGACATTTCCCATGCATTATGATTGAAATTAAAGTTGCTGTTCTGTTTTCAATGCTGTCGAATTGCCTTAATTTCAGTAAAATGTGCTCCAAACTATTACACATGAATGAGGTCAGGTTGGAGCTGCTAACGAATTGCCTTAGTTTGCCTTAATTTCAGTGCCCTTCCTCCTCACAACAGTAAAAGCTCCAGACATTACCTGCTCCAAACTATTGCACATGAAAGAAGTCTTTTTATCTGCAGATTTTTATCTGCAGCTGCTGTGCATTGCTGCCTCTGACTTCAGACATAGATTCTTCACTTTCAGTGCACTATCCCCCCCCCCCCCAACATATGGTACAAGCACTGAATCAAGTCTGGCATTTCAGTTGTCAGTACCGCACCATATAGGTCGCACGTGTACGTCGGTACATGTCACACCAGGAGACGAGCATCTTGTTGCTCAGTGTGCCTTTTCTGGTGAAACTATTTCAATAAATAAATAAATAAATACATTTTTGTTGTTCAGGAAGGTGAATTGTTGTTATGTTGTTAGTTGGGATTAAAATTGTTGGGCAACTGACTGTGATGGGAAAATTATGTCAGGAAAAATATTGACGGGCACAGCCGTGTCATGAAATCGTACTGATCCAATGAAGGAGACTACTTTAAATGAGGGTGTAGCACCTGATATGGCAAGGACCTGGTATGGGAATATGGTTTGCCCTCACTAAGAAGTTATTTTTATATTCATGGGGGGGTCAAAAGAGCCTGATGCTGACATGAGATCCTAAGCCACCCTGTCTGAATTAGGTCAAACAAAGTAACAGGGCAATCTACATTTGCAACATTGTTCGCAGTTTATGGCAGCTTACGTCAAAAAATTATGTATGCCTTATTTTTGTGCCCCAAGTAATGACTTTATGAACACTACTGTGTCCAAGCTGCAGACACTGTTGAACCATGAAAATGATGGTCTGACAATGCAGACAGATAGAAACATAGAAAAATAGAATCTGTTGGCAGATAAGGACTGCTTTTCTCACCCAGTTTGCCCATTTTCCCTCTAAACAGTATCACCACAGACCCTACTTGATCTCTGGTTGTTCTCACCCCCCTTTCCACTAAGATTCCCTTATGTCTATCCCATACATTCTGGAATCTCATCTCCATTTTCACCCCCACCACCTCTACTGGAAGGCTCCCCTTGAATCCACCGTGAAGATGTCAGCTTTGAAAATAGGGATTCACTTTGAAAATGTTGTTCATGAGTCAAACAACCACATTCCTGGCAACTATTATAAACCCTCATATCCGGGCGATAACAGAGCACTGATAAAATGCAGATGATAACAAGCATTGGTCAATACCGAATGTTGTCTTGCTGGCATTGGTAGTGCAGGAGTTAGAGATGCATAATAGGAATGGCAGTGAAGTATGGAACTACTGCCAACCTCACCCCCACCCTGCAGAGACACATTTTCAACATATAGAATAGTGGATGGGAGACCATCCACAACAAGGCTGTATTTCCATCTCGGGGTGCTATTGATGTGACATCAGTACAATAATACAACAGCTTTTTTGACCTTTGAACTGCCTTACAGCAATGTTCTGAGAGCCTTTGATTTTGGTGCACAATACGAGGTAACCATATACTATATAGGCATTTTAGGACCTCCTGTCATGAACAGTGGTACTGTGATGTTGTTAATTTGTCCCAAAAGTTGATTTCCCACAGAGACCACGCCATCGTGTGCCACAGTTGCAAAAACACATTTTGGGTAGGATGTGAAAAATGTCAGCTGTACGGTACATAAGGAGGTATGAAAAAATGCCAGTGCTGAAAATCTCGCATGAAAATATTGCAAAGTTGTGAAGTTACAAGGGTGCGTGGAAACTGTGCAACGCACGCTTGTAACACAGTCATTTTATGGATGTTCATCACCAAATGTTCAACATAGGCAGTTTAGGACCTCTGCTCATGAACAGTTCCACCATCATTTCCTCAAACTGTCCCAAAAACTGATTTTGCACATGACTGCGCTATTCTGCGATGGACCTGTGAAAACACATTTTGTCCAGGATATGTAAAATGACAACTATACTGTTCATAAGCAGGTGTGGGAAAATGCAAATTTTAAAAATCTGGAGTGAAAATATTACAAATTCACAAAGTTACGAACGTGTATGGAAACTGCACAATGCACGCTCGTAAAACAGCCATTTTTTGGATTTTTGCCACTAAATTTGCAACATAGGCTTTTTGAGAGCCCACCTCATGAACAGTGGCACTGTCATTCCATTCATCAGTCCCGAAAGGTGATTCCACGCAGTGACCATGAAATCACCTTTCAGGACCAAATAATGCCATGACAGTGACTGAATTCACGAGACGGAGTCCCAATAAACCCATGTTGATAATTTGGTGCCAAAATTCCAAAAAATGGCTGAGATATGCACCAAAGTTGAAAACCCCCTATTTATGCCATTATACAGCTTTCTCATAGCTCCCCTATGGATGCACCCGCAGAGGAGACTAAGGAGGCTGAGGACAACTGTCAAAAGGGAGGCCCACAGGAAGGAGGCAGAGGACACCACAAGGGAAGGAAGCAGCTCCTGGTGGGGGACTCAGTTATTAGGAGGATAGAACTGGGGGGAGCAGGGAAAACTGAAGTAAAGTGCCTGCCTGATGCCATGGCTTGGAGAGACAGGAAGCGCATCCTCAGCATCACGAGAACAGCTGCTCAGGAGTCTGAGCTGGACGTCATTGTCCACCTAGGGACAAATGACTTGGCTCACCATGAGATTAGAGCAGTGCAGAAGAACTTTGTAGAATTGGGGAGGGGCCTAACACAAGTAGCACATCCTCGAGGAGGGAGGAGGTGATTCTGCCACTGTATAGGTCATTAGTTAGACCACACCTGGAGTACTGTGTGCAGTACTGGCATCCGTATCTGAAGAGGGACATTAAGTTACTGGAGGGGGTGCAGCGCAGAGTGACAAAGATGATCAAGGGGCTGGGGGACTTATCATACGAGAGGAGGTTGAAGGAGTTGAACATGTACTCACTGGAGGAGAGGAGAGCGGGTGACATAGAAACATAGAAACATAGAATGTGACGGCAGATAAGGACCGCTTGGCCCACCCAGTCTGCCCATTTCCTACCTACTGGATAAGCTGCAGATCCTAGTTAACCAGCAGCCTACTTCTTCCTACCCCACCCCCAGAATTGCCTTATGACTATCCCATGCATGCTTGAATTCCACCACTGATTTTGACTCCACAACCTCCTCCGGAAGGCCATTCCATGCATCCACAACCTCTCTGTGAAAAATACTTCTTAAATTACCTCTGAGCTCCCTCTATCTTCAAATTGTGCCCTCTTGTTCTTGCACCTCTTTTTGAAAGATGCTACCCTCTTGGACTTTATTTGATTCCCTTACGGTGCTTGAAAGTTTCTATCATGTCCCCCTCCTCCTTCCTCGAGGCTACATATTAAGCTCCTTAAGTCTCTCTTTCATATGTCCTCCGGGTGCAGACCTGCACCATTTTAGTTGCCCTCCTCTGGACAGCTTCCATCCTGTCTATGTCTTATGGAGATTGGGTCTCCAGAACTGCACACAGTACTCAGATGGGGTCTCACCAGCTGTCTGTACAGAGGGATAATAACTTCCTGTTTTCTACTGGTGATGCCTCTCCCTATGCATCCCAGTATCCCCCAGCCCTCCTTGCTGCCTTCTCACATTGCTTGCCCACCTTAGGTCATCTGATATGACTACCCCAGGTCCTTTCCATTTTGTTGTTGTTAGTATCTCACCTCCCAATGTGTACTCTTCCCTGGGTTTTGTTTCCCAGGTGCATTACCTTGCACCTCTTAGCATTGAATCTAAGCTGCCACACATTTGACCATTCCTCTAACCTTGCCAAGTCCTTCTCATCCTTTCCACCCCACCCTGTGCATCAACTCTGTTGCAGATCTTAGTGTCATCTGCAAAGAGACATACTTTTCCTTCCAGTCCTTCTGCAATGTCACTTATAAAGACATTGAAGAGGACTGGTCCTAATACTGAACCCTGCGGTACCCCGCTAGTAAACCTCCTTTCTTCTGAGTGGACTCCATTTACTATTACTCTCTGTGTCCTATTCTCCAGCCAATTCTTTACCCAGGCTGTCATCTTGGGACCCACTCCCAGGCTGGCTAACTTATATATTAATCTTTGTGTGGACTGTGTCAAATGCCTTGCTAAAGTCTAGGTAGGCCATGTCCACAGCCCTCCCTGATCTACTACTTTGGTCACCCAGTCAAAGAAATCTATCAGATTCGTCTGGCATGACCTTCCGCTGTGAATCCATGCTGCCTAGAGTCCTGTGCCCTTCTGGCCTCCAGATACGGACAATTCTTTCCTTTAGAAGTGATTCCATCATTTTCCTATCACTGAGGTTAAACCAACAGGTCTATAGTTTCCTGCTTGCCTTGCTCCCACTTTTGTGAGGGAATCACATCTGCCCTCTCCAGTCCTCGGGTACCACCCCATCCTCCCATGATTTGTTAAAGAGGGTAGTCAGTGGTGTCACTAGTTCTACCCTTAGTTCTTTTAGAATTCTGGGATGAATCCCATCAGGCCCCATTGCTTTGTCCACCTTCAGTTTTAAGAGTTCTTTCAGAACCCTTCTTCTGTAAATGGGCTGGTATCAACTTCTGTATCCAGAGTGTTACTACTGTTTGTTTTATGTACCTCCCTCTTCCTTTGTAAATACTGAGCAAAATATTTGTTTAGTATCTCTGCCTTTTCACATTCTCCTCTGCCCACCCTCCTCCCCTTTATTAAGCCTCACTATCCCTCCCTTGGTCTTCCTTTGCTCCTGATGTACCTATAAAAGGTTTTATTCCCCTTCTTAACTGAGTTGGCTATCTTTTCCTTAGTTTGGGCCTTTGCTGTTCTGACTGCTTTCCCAGCCTCCTTTTGCTTTAACTGATACAGTTCTCTGTCCTGCTCCTGCTGCGATTCCTTGTACTTCCTGAATGCTTTCTTTTTCTCTTGAACCTTCACTGCCACTTCCTTTGAGAACCATAGTGGTTTCTTACATCGTCTTGTTTTGTTTATTTGTTTATTTGTTTTACATGATTGAAACCTTTAAATACATGAAAGGAATAAATAAGACGGGTACAGAGGGGCTGTTCAAAGTAAGGGAAGGGAGGGCCACCAGGGGCCATGATATGAGACTGGAGCGAGGAAGGTTCAGGAGAGAGATGAGGAGACACTTTTTTACAGAGAGGGTGGTGGCTGGGTGGAATGCGTTACCTGCTGAAGTGGTATGCAGTAGAACAGCGGACTGCTTCAAATGAGGATGGGACAGGAAAAGGGGGAGGGTTAATGAAGGGGAAGGGTGGAAGGGAGGGGCAGCTGCAGAATAAGGGGTGCTAGCTGCACATTCGAGCAGACTTGATAGACCTCTAGGCCTTTATCTGCTGGCAAATTTCGTATGTTCGTATGTTCATAATATCCTTCTCTGAGGTGCTGCCTGTCAATGGCATGAGTGAGGCGAGGGTACTTTGCACCATGCAGTTTAATGAATGGTTGAAAAAATGGTATGGAGCACAGGGGTTTGGCTTCATTGGGGACTGGGGTTCCACCTGGAGGGACACCAGCCTATACTGGCAGGATGGTCTGCATCTGTCAAGGAAGGGGACAAGTCTTTTGAGCAATCGGTTTAAATGCTTCATTGGCAAGCTTTTAAACTAGTCAAGGGGGGGAGGCACTGATAAGCAGCAGGAAAATCCCAGCCTCTCCAAACAAAACAGGGTACTAAATGAGAAAAAGACCGAGGTAGAAAGGTCAGTGGGGGATGCTGCAAAAGAAGGTAAAGCCATCAAAAAATGTAGAGCAATGAGTACCAATGCTCGTAGTCTGAGTAACAAGTTTCCTGAATTAGTGACCTTGATGGAGGAGGAACATCTGGATATCGTGGCAGTCACAGAAACATGGTACACACAAAACCATGACCGGGATGTAAACATACCAGGATACACTATCTACAGGAGGGACAGGGAGGGTAAAAGAGGAGGAGGAGGAGGAGTAGCTCTTTACATAAGGGAAGGAATCAAAGCAACAGAACAAAAGGAAAACAGGGAGGAGAAGAAGCACTGTGGGTAAATTTGGAGACTGGCAATGGCACCACAATCCGCATAGGGTTAGATACAGACCTCTTCTCAGGGGAGGAAATGGACAAGGAAATGATAGAAAGAATACTTAGAATGGCAGAAAAGGGAGATATTGCTGATGGCGATCTGAATATGCCAGATGTTAACTGGAGTGCAGTTGCAGCAGCCACTTCAAGAGTGGGGTTATTCTAGATGCCCTACAGGGGGCATGCCTTAGACAACTAGTATTGGAACCCACTTGAGAGGGAGCAATCTTAGACTTGGTTCTCTCAAATGGAGATGAAGAGAGGATCACAGATGTAGAAGTGGGTAGCCATCTGGGAACTAGCGACCATCAAACAGTATGGTTCACAATAAACACAGCAATAGAGTCAAGCCATACAAAGGCAAAAGTACTGGACTTTAGGAGGACTGACTTTGCAAATGGGTGAGTGCCTACGGAATGCACTAGCAAATGGGCAAAAAGGAGGGTGGAAGAACAATGGGGAATAATAAAACTGCCATCACAGAAGTAACAAGCCTTTGTGTGAAGCAAATAAACAAATGAAACAACAAGAAACCACTATGGTTCTCAAAGGAAGTGGCAGTGAAGGTTCAAGAGAAAAGAAAGCATTCAGGAAGTACAAGGAATCACAGAAGGAGCAGGACAGAGAACTGTATCAGTTAAAGCAAAGGAAGCTGGGAAGGCAGTCAAAACAGCAAAGGCCCAAACCGAGGAAAGATAGCCAACTCAGTTAAGAAGGGGATAAACCTTTTATAGGTACATCAGGGAGCGAAGGAAGACCAAGGGAAGGTTAGTGAGGCTTAATAAAGGGAGGGAGAGTGGACAGAGGGTGACTGTGAAAAGGCAGAGATACTAAACAAATATTTTTGCTCAGTATTTACAAAGGAAGAGGGGGAGGTACCTAAAACAAGCAGTAGAAACACTCTGGATACAGAAGTTGATACCAGCCCATTTACAGAAGAAAGGGTTCTGAAAGAACTCTTAAAACTGAAGGTGGACAAAGCAATGGGGCCTGATGGGATTCATCCCAGAATTCTAAAAGAACTAAGGGTAGAAGCAGTGACACCACTGACTACCCTCTTTAACAAATCATGGGAGGATGGGGTGGTACCCGAGGACTGGAGGAGGGCAAATGTGATTCCCCTTCACAAAAGTGGGAGCAAGACAGAAGCAGGAAACTACAGACCTGTTAGTTTAACCTCAGTGGTAGGGAAAATGATGGAATCACGTCTGAAGGAAAGAATTGTTGAGTATCTAGAGGCCAGAGGGGCACAGGACCCAAGGCAGCATGGATTCATAGCGGGAAGGTCATGCCAGACAAATCTGATAGATTTCTTTGACTGGGTGACCAAAGTAGTAGATCAGGGAGGGGCTGTGGACATGGCCTACCTAGACTTTAGCAAGGCATTTGACACAGTCCCACACAAAAGATTAATATACAAGTTAGCCAGCCTGGGAGTGGGTCCCAAGATGATAGCCTTGGTAAAGAATTGGCTGGAAAATAGGACACAGAGAGTAATAGTAAATGGAGTCCACTCTGAAGAAAGGGGGGTTACTAGTGGGGTACCGCAGGGTTCAGTATTAGGACGGGTCCTCTTCAATGTCTTTATAAGCCACATTGCAGAGGGACTGGAAGGAAAAGTATGTCTCTTTGCAGATGACACAAAGATCTGCAACAGAGTTGATGCACAAGGTGGGGTGGAAAGGATGAGAAGGGACTTAGCAACTTTACAGGAATGGTCAAATGTATGGCAGCTTAGATTCAATGCTAAGAAGTGCAAGGCAATGCACCTGGGAAACAAAAACCCAGGGGAAGAGTACACAATGGGGGGTGAGATACTAACAACAATAAAAATGGAAAGGGACCTGGGGATAGCCATATCAGATGACCTAAAGGTGGGCAAGCAATGTGAGAGGGTCGCAAGGAGGGCTGGGGGGATAATGGGATGCATAGAGAGAGGCATCACCAGTAGAAAACAGGAAGTTATTATCCCTCTGTACAGACAGTTGGTGAGATCCCATCTGGAGTATTGCATGCAGTTCTGGAGACCCATCCCACAAAGACATAGACAGGATGGAAGCTGTCCAGAGGAGGGCAACTAAAATGGTGCAGGGTCTACACTGGAAGACATATGAAGAGAGACTTAAGGAGCTTAATATGTATAGCCTCGAGGAAAGGAGGGAGAGGGGGACATGATAGAAACTTTCAAGTACCTCAAGGGAATCAACAAAGTCCAAGAGGGTAGCATCTTTCAAAAGAAGAGGTGTGCAAGAACAAGGGGCACAATTTGAAGATAGGGGGGGCAGCTTAGAGGTAATTTAAGGAAGTATTTTTTCACAGAGAGGGTTGTGGATGCATGGAATGGCCTTCCGGAGGAGGTTGTGGAGTCAAAACAGTGGTGGAATTCAAGCATTCATGGGACAGTCATAAGGCAATTCTAGGGGTAGGGTGGGAAGAAGTAGGCTGCTGATTAACTAGGATCTGCAGCTTATCCGATTAGGTAGGGAAATGGGCAGACTGGGTGGGCCAAGCGGTCCTTATCTGCCATCAAAATCTATGTTTCTGTTGTCGCGCACTTCCTCAGTTCGCAATTGGCTTTGAAGAGTAGGCGTGTTCCTGGTCCACGAAGATCGTCACACAAGGCTCCAGAGGTAAGTATGGGGTGAAGGGGTGTGGGGCAGGGTGAACAGAGGGTGGGCATGGGTTGGGGAGGGCCACCGACCCAACGAGGGGACCGCTTTCTGTTTTACGAGTGGCAAAATGAAAAAAACATTGCAGGACTTTTTTTTATTTTAGGGACATTTGGCACGCTGGGATGGGCTCCCAGCATGCCACCTGAGTTGTTTTTTTTTGGGAGAGCTACAGCTGACAGGGGATTGGGCACCCCAATTGGCAAATACCAGTGGGGACAGGAGAGCAGAGGGAGATTGGGCACCCTTGGCACACAACAAACGCGGGGGGCATTATGCTGATGAGGAGTGGGCTCCCCATTGGCAGATTGAACTGGGAATGGGGGAGACTGAAGTCGACAGGAATTGGGGCCCCCCATCAGCAAAGACAGATAGTTTGGGGGGTGCATGATGCTGAGGGGGATTGGTCAGCCCCTCGGCACACAGTTGCAATGGGGGGGACATTATGCTGATGGCATTGTGACAGGCGGCGGCAGTCACTGCCGCCATGCTTTTTGGAATGCTTCACTAGGAAAGGCACATCTGCTGCATGATGATCTTGGCTCTCATTGCAGCAGAACTTTTCTTAGATCTGGGTGCCACATTAGGTATGCCTGCTGTCAGCGCCTGCAGCTAGCTTATTGGGGAATGAGAGACGCACCTACTAATGCGTGCCCTGCATTCACCCACAGTGACTGCACCTCCAAATCTGCTGCTACTGCAATATGTCAGCTGGTGCACAAGCACGAGCCAACATAAAAAATGAAGGCACAAATATGCTGTATTGATGGGGAGCCACAGGTTGAGACAGGGTAGGTGGCATAGACTAAAACCAATCAATGGACTAAAAGCAAGAATATTCACACAATAAGAACTAGATTTATATAGCCACGTTTGGTACATTCATGTAAGATTCCAAATAGCAAAAGGGATATTTATTTTAATTACAAAAATAGTGTTCAGTTAACCAAACAAAGCAAAGAAATAGAGGCTGAGTAATTATACCCCACAGTGCTATGTGCAAATAAACTAGATTTGACAATTTGCGTTGGGGTTGCAGTGCTAGACAGTACTTAGCACATGTGACTAATGGATAGCCATCACAATAAACATCAAGGTAGCAGCAAGAATATGCCCTGGAGAAGAGGGAGTTTGCTTAGAAGGGGAACAAGTGAAATAACCTGTCTGTGTTTATGACGTTTCCAATACCTCACCGGAAAGGCCTGAAGGTTTTAATCAGATCTCACTTGGCAGAGTACCTGCTTAGAGGTCATACATTTAAATTCCCATATTTTGCTTCTTTTATGACACTGTGGTTCCACACAGGTGTTAGTAACAGGAGGAGCAGTGACTTTTTTGACTTCCTAATTTATGAAATAAAGGTAGTTTCAGCAGAGTTTTTTGCTGTGTGTCCTCCTCCTATCATGGCAAGATAGTACTTTACTTCAAAGCTCTCCACAGTTGTAAAACCACACTTGTTTTACTTCCTGCTTTGGATTGTTTGATTAGTGGGAATTGGCAGAAAGTGACATTTGAAATGTTGCGCCTGTAATTTGCTATGAAGACACACAAAGAATATTGGATGGGGCTGCAGTGCTGACTTGTAACTAGTTTTGAGATGCTGGTCAACATACATAATGTACAGGGCAAATCTTTGGAGTAACATTTCTTTTTAAAAATCACTGCAAAGTAGTAGCTGATCCTATTTCTAGTAAAAGCATCTGGCAACATATACCAGTTCCTTCAGATTAGAGGAACATTCACTCAGTATGGAACTTTGAGTTTAAAAAAAGCAGTATTTGTTATTCATCACATAGTATTTTTTTTTCCAACAGTAATTTTTTTCTGGCAAAAACATCAGTATACCCACTGTTCTTTTGTTTCTTTCATTCCTGAACTAAGATACAGGATTCTTAAGTTTTGGAACGTTCCCCATTCCTATGCCATGCCCACCATGAAAAATGTGAATATATTGGTAGACTGCCATGCTTTTTAACATTAGAAACATGTGGCAACATGTGGTGTGTCCTAATACAACCTCAGTATGAATCAAGACTGTAAATTAAACAGATGACCTCAAAGGAAATGAATTTTAAAAATTGTGAATGGTGGCCATCTTTAATGATGTCAGTCAGTAATTACAGCCATAGCTATAAAACCTGTTTTAAAAATATCTGAGAAAACTAAAAATACACTGAGAATGAATCTAAGGATGTCAGAAATGCATTTTTTGCTAAACAAACTATAGGATAATTTTTTTTCCACCAACTAATAAATGCCGCTGCTTTAAAATAAAGTATGAAAAGTCATCCCATCAGTGCGGTGCTAGTGCTACCGTTTCTGATGCCGGTGACCTAAGTTCATGAATGAGCTAGAGTTATTGACAGGACAGCCAGGGAAGGAGGATTGAGCATATCCAGAACATATCTCCTCCTTAACAGTAGATGGGAATCTGTGCCCTGCAACATGACCACTACCTAGCTGAGTCTAGGTGGTACCACTGCCAGGATTAGTACAGCAGGGCAGGGGTACCAGAGGATGCTTGCACTTCACTTGCTTTGGCAAGCACATGAAAGTCATTGCACACCGTTTCCCTTTGGTGTGAAAAAAATGAAGGGGAAAGCCCTTGTCCGTTGGAGGAGACATTGTCCTCCCCCCCCCCCCACTGTAGGTTCTCGCACTGCTGACTTGGCATCCCACCTACTAGTTCAGTAGTTCTGGGTAAGTGGTGGCCAGTTAAGCCCAGAAAAAGGTATGTGATGGGATGGGGGATCACCATCCAGAGGTGGGTGGATTGCAGGCCCTGGAGAATGAATATCTGAATTTAGAAAATTAAGAAAAATGTTAACTGTCATCTTAAAAATACTGCTGCTGTTTTTGCCAGTGGAATATATTCAACAATGTACCCCAGTAACTCTGTGGCACTTTAGTCACTTTTCCTACAAGGATCCCAATATTTGTTGTTAGTTATCCTGATCCTACACACATCCAATGTGGCTCTGTAATTGTACTTTCTGCTCCAGTGGGCAGATTATGTTCACAGGAAAGTCTTCTCAGCTCTGTTTTCCATTAAATCCATGCATTGATAAGAGACCTATTATTTTCTAATAGCTATGGACTAGAACAGGAATCTGAAACCACTTTGATGTTCTACAGTAAAGTAGTGCTAATTTGACATATTCTCTGAATAATCTAGTTTGTGATATTTTTTTGTAGTTATTCTAAACCAAAATCAGGACATGGGTACAGTTTCATGGTTTTGGCAGGATATTCAGTCTTGGCTATCAGTCAGATCTTTTGGAATCTTTTAATATGTGTTTCTGGGGAGGAGGAGGAGGAGGAGGAGACCATAACCTGAAATCAATTGTAAGTATTACAATATGCTCTCTCACAGTACTATAGAAGTTTAATTTACTGCTGCAAATACAAAGGTGTTAACCTGGAGAGTTTCTTTTACTTATTGCCATGGGCAGATCAGATTTAAATTTACAAGAATTAAAAGCACTGACAGAGCAACAACCTAAGAATGATTCCAAGCAACAAAAAGGTCTTGTTGTATTATGTTTAAAGAAGCTGTTTGAACAATTGTGTTTTATTTTATGCCTCTTTGTGGTTAAATAAAGTAAAAATGTTTCTCCCTATTGAAACTTCTTTTGCTCCAAGCAAGAAGCCTAATGAAATGTGGTATCACTTTCCCAAATTAATTCTCTAGTGAAATCTTTCTTTTAAGCACTTTATCGAAAGGCTTAACTGTAATTGAAATATATTGTTCTTGAGTGACAAAGGAAGGATCAATAAGCCGTTATAGCAGAAAAGCTGCAAAATGCTGAAAGCACAGGGGAGTAACCAATACAAAGTTAACCGTTGTCAAGTGTCATCTGCTGCTGAACAGCCTTGTTTCTTATGCTGTTACTCATCAAAATGCAGCAAAAGCCTACAACTGACAATAACCTCAGTTTCAGAAGGACAATGGATTTCTCTGTTAGCTGAAACTTCTGTTTTGTCCCAGTATTGCTGAACAGACAGTCTGGTTTTGCATCTTGATAAAGGATGACAAAAATCTTCAGTTTCTGCTGTGTGTTTGAATGCAGTTTAGTTTCCCCCATGGCCATATTAACTTTTCCAAAAATTCACACTCTAAACAGTAACATAAAAATGAAATGATCTCAAAAATCATAAATCATGCCTGGTTGATTTCTTTTTTTTTTTTACTTATTATTTCTCCATGCCTTGCGTCCCCACGACACCCTCTCCTTCCGTGCTCAAGGAGTGGCATCCTCCACATCAACCTCGGCCATCTGGGTCTGCCCCTAGAGTGCCTTGTTGCCATCAGGACCCAACTTGATGGCCTGGATTGAGAAGAGGCATCCCCACACTACCTCCCCTCTTGTCCTCTGCAGCGAGCATGCACAGCGGGATCTGCCATTTGGTCAGCCTGATGCCAAGAATGGCTCCGGAGAACTTCATCTAGGAGGCCGGAGGCATTTTTCCTCCAAACTTGAACTCTTCCCCTGTAACCCAACTCCCTGAGATGCCAACGCATAGAGTCGACGTCCAGATGCATGCTCGCTTGCTCTCAAGCGCCTAATGATGTCCCCCCTCCCCGGCTTCAAGATACAAAGCCAACGTGTCTCTCAAGAGTTGGTGCATCCACTGGCTCCCATAGGATGTCAGGCACTAGACAGCACCCCTGGCATCCCACCCCAAGGGAGGATAGCATCTGTGCGGATGCTCCATCCTCTCTCTCTCTGCTGACCCAGCTAACCCGGGTCCATTCCCGAACCCGGGTCGCATGGTTGATTTCTGTATGTACATGGTTCTTTGGACCCTGGCACTAACTTTGCAGTGGCTTAGTATTATAACAGGTAATATGTATGTCTGTTTTGGGATTCCAGCATGTAAGTGAAGGATTGTTTAGTGGGCAAGGAGACGGACCTTGCCAGGGTGAAGTTGCTCATAATCTTTATGATTGTACTAATGCTTTCTCTGTTAGTGTGGATAAAAAGCCCCAATGTTTCTTTCACACTTTGGGGGGAATTTCTAGGGCTGAGTTACCATTTTCTGCAGAACCTCTGTGGTGGCGGTTTGCAATTTCTGCAGAAGATCTGTGGCATCCGTGAACTGCCACATCACAGCATCAACCTGTCATCCTGACACCACATCTATGGCAATGGCTGTGGCAAATGGGATGGGGGAACACACAATATCACTAGTTCAAAGAATAAACCCACAGACTTTTAATAATAGTATTTCCATAAACAAGCTAAAAGAATATTTTCTTTTAAAACATTTGATAACCGGGAAAGGCACACTGAGCCAGGGATCATTTCCAGGTGCGACCCAGGGAAGGGGAAAGTAGGGAATATAAGAACACAATTTATATAATAGATACATAAAGTCATACTGTACATGCAGTTTATATATTATACAGAGGAAATATATACAGATACGTACTCTTTGTCCCAATGTACCTTAATGAGTCCTTTATAGAGTGGCTGTGGAGTGCAAGGTAACAAGGCAGAGACATTTACATTTGGATACACATAATTCATAATACATAAAATAAAATACAGAAGGTTAGTTATATACTCAAATATTTTATGCAAAGGTTGGGCAATGGGGTCATGCTTCCGGGGAATGCTAGGAACAGGTACTGGTGGTGGGTGGAAGTTGACGAATTTTATATTTGTTGGAGTCGTGAGAGGGTGAGTTTCTTTGGAGAGATGGTAGTTGGTTCCATAAGGAGGAGCCTATAGGTGAAGGCAGATTTGCCAGTGGACGAGGAAGGTTTGGGGAGGGAGAAGAAATGGGAGTCCCTTGAGCGAAGTTAATATGGTGAAATGGCTGCTGGTGCTAGCCTCTCTGCCAGTTAAGAGGGGAGCAGGTTGAACCAAAATGTGGATAGAAAGGAGATGGAGTGGCTCAAATGATGGTGGGATAAGGGTGGTATACTGAGGGTAGAGAGGAGAGTGCAGTGGTGGGTTCTGAGGGGAGAATTTGTGGCAAAGTGCAGAAAGCAAAAAGGAGGGAGTCGAGCCTGGTTAGCAAAGAAGAGGGGGCAGTGCAGTACACTATATCAGCATAATCAAAGAGGGGAGTGATCATTTTGGTTAATAATATTCATCTTACTGATAAAGGGAGGGAGTCTCTATTTCTGTAAAGTAAGCCAAGCTTAGGGCAAAGCTTCAAAGTGATGGCACTGATGTGGATTGAGAAGTTTAACTAGGGGTCGAGCCACACTCCTAAATATTTGTAGGAAGAGACTGCATTTAGTGTGGTTCCATCTAAGGAGGTGATAGCAAGGGGACTGGGTACTCTATCAAGTTTTTGGACCAACCCGAAATTCATGGAACAGTTTTGGATGTGTTTATTTTGAGCTGCTTTGCCTGAAACCAAGACTGCATGTTGTGATAATCATGTTGTAGTTGTGATTGAACGTTGCTTAAAACTGGGCCAGATGCGGAGAGAGAACGGTGTCATCCGCATATATGTATATGAGGGATCTAGAGCAAACATACCAAAATAATCTACCACATAAGGTCCTATCCTATAGCATAACTAAAAGATGCAGAGAGGACCTTGTGTCATAAGTTATTTATCTATACTCATGCAGTTTATGCCACTTGTGAGGTCGCCACTTACATATTTATATACAAGTTGTAATGTCGTTTTTTAAAAATTAATTTTCCTTTTTTGTGATTGTGAAATTGTATCCTCATTCATACAGGTCCCTTTGGAAATAGAATACATAGAATAGTGGAGATATTTCAAGACTCATTTTTCAAGCCATCTCACTTCTCTTGATGCACTACGTCACCCATCAGGCCATGACATGCACATGAATCCCTTGTGAGGAAAGGCTCCCTGGCTCATCACAAGTTGTCACAAGACAGAACATTGTTCCATACCTTCCCAGGAACAGAACAGTGGTGTGTGACAGTACTGACCCCCCCCCCCATCCTCATACTGCCCAGCCAGCTCCCCAGGCTGGTCCCTGAACTTTGAGTCACCACGGGAACACAGCATGCTACCCACTGGCCCTGAACACAACATTTCTTTAAAACTTTTGGCAATTCTATCAACACAATCAATAACCCTGGCAAAAATGTGAACAGCACAATTATTAATTTAACAGGTCTGTTCTTTCAACAGGGTTACACATCAATATATTACACCTTACTGGGAATAATTCATTTATTTATTTTAAAGACAGGTTAATTCATTTTACCAGTTATTCATTTCAAAGGGTTTCCATATACATTAAAGGCACAAATATATCTGCCCAAAGTAAAGTATTCAGTTAACAGGTCTATGCTATTGTCTAGTATGAGTTTAAATTGGCCCCTGTGTAATAATTTAATACTGTTACTTTTATTAGGCTGTAGCACAGGCTGAGCAAATATCACAGTACCTGATGTGCTGTGCCACTTCCTCAGGGAGTGGGAGCAGTGGTAGATACATGATTGTTCATTTCTGTAGCAGAATGCAGCCCTGCCATTAGGTAATGTATGATGTTATGTCATTGATAACGTCACATGCTGAGCATTGAAGGGTTTTGGATCTAAAAGGAGAGGAAGAGAACCAGGTGCTATGGAAAAACTGTAAATATTAAAAATGAAGGAAGAGGGAGCAGAAAATAATAAATGTTTGATTATTGCATTATTATGATTTTTTTTGTATTGTAATGATTAATATGTAATTCTTAAAATCTCATTGGTTAATAAAACATATCACCTGATCATTCATTAATGCCTAGCACAGGCACACATTGCTACGAAAGTTAACTAATCTATCTAGTAACAGCCTTACTACATGTAATTCAACCAATCTGCAGGCTCAGTCCCTAAAAAAGTGTTAGCAGCCATGTTTTTTTTCAGTAAATATATATTTCTCTTACAGCCTTCAATTGTCTGTATCCATTGCTTCCATACATTTCCCCTGCCTCAACTTACCTCACTATGTAGCTAAAATGAATTTTCTACTATATTTTTGGACCACTGCTCATACTCGGCTCCATGTAAACACTGCATCTTTCCACGATGATCGCTTTCTGTAATGACCATGGTTTGCTGAGCTTCTGCCACAGTCCTCATTGCAGCAGATCTGGAGCTGGGAGGGAGAGAGAGAGAGACACATAGGGGACATAGCAGCAGGAAAAATGTGGCTGAATGCATAAGGGTGAGTGTTGCTGATGTCGAAGGTTGCACTGCATACTACTGTTGTTGGGGGCAGGGGCTTGCAGTGTAGCTGTGTTCACTCTAAAGAAAAAACTGCACATTTTGTGGTTTACTTTCCAGTGATGGATGACATCACGTAATGCTGAAGTGAAAGAAAGACATATTTATTAATAAAACAAAATGTTTCTTTAACGCAAAAATTTCACAATTCATTTTCAAAATCAATTCTCATTAATACCTCTTAAAAATGAATACAGTGAAACCCTTTTATAATGGATATGTTTGTACAAGCATGTTTTGTCCATTATAAGGGTTGTCCACTATAACCTAAAATCTTAATATACGAATCTCCTCCACCACAGCTCAAACACGAGTTAAATTGAGAACATGCCCCCTCTTCTACCAACCAGAGATATGGGGAACTGCTATTTGTAACTGATTGGGAACTGAGCAGTTAACATGATTGGAAAGCTTTTGATGTGCAGTACCTGTGATCATTGGGATTAGGAGGCTGAGCAGTAAACGTGATTGGTAAGATTTTGCTGTACAGAACCTATCCTGATTGTGGGACCAGGAGGGTACAGAAGTAATCCCCTGGAGTAAGGTGTCAGGGATCAGGCAGCAAGTGGGGTGAGTGATGTCTTTATAGTTCCAGACAAACCGTCTGAATAATCAGGTAAAAATCAGCAGGCAATTTGTAGCATGTAACAGGGATACTGAGGAGCTCACTGTGTCTGCTATATAAGGGTTGCAGAGTATGCTATAAATGTTTTTTTAACATTACTGGCATAGCGTTTGGCTTTTGATAAGCAGATCTGTCCATTATAAGTGAGTGTCTACTATAAGTTTGTCCATTATAAGTGGGTTCCACTGTATTAAAATGTATGTATGACATTTTGAACTACTTTGCAAAGCCGAGTTATACCAATATACTGTACTTAGAATCTTTTAAGCAATGAAACCCATTGTACTTTATTATTATGAAAAATAGGTAGTTTGCTTTGTAAGTGCAATAATCCACTCCAGGTCATTGGTGTATGGAGGCATTAATGCACTTCCCGGGTGGTTGAAGCTCACTTGCCCTTTGGCCTCATTCCTCACAGTGCACCAAGAATGTGCTTTAATGCTCCCATACACCCATGGCCTGGAGTGGGTTATAGCTTACTTAACAATGGAAAAAGTAATAATGTAAAAAGTAACTTATATTTAGAGTTATATAACTTCTCTCCAGTGCTGCCACTTCCCCCTTCCAGTGGCTACTACCCAGTCCTGTACCAAACATTTTGCCAGTGCTTATCCCTGTCAAACTCTCCAAGGCTGGGCTTATCTGTCTGGCCACACCAGGAAAGGTATTGGCCCTCCTATATATGAAGACCTCCAAGGTAGGGTGTTTGGTAGGTTGAGTCAGGACCCGAGCATGTCCCATCATCCTGCACCTCACCAGGGCTTTTTCCATTGTTTGTTTGTGGAAGGGGGTTCAGAAAAAGACTTGGACACACAGGAATATGGTGCAAGGCATCCAAATTTACCTACTTTTCTTGAGTGACTATTTACAATAATGTACAATATGTTATCGTCAGGATGTTAAAGTTGTGAAAAATAAAATATGAACTTTGAGCAGTCTTGGAGGAAGCCTCTTTATCTCACCTCTGTAGTGGGATATTGGGAGTCATTGCCATCATACTAACCAATGAGACCTTGCACCAACAATTTCAGGTAGAACAGCCCCTTTTTACTGTGCATCTTGCAGTCCACCTCACTAGGATTCAATCAGGTGTTGCTGCCAAAAGGTGTCTGCACACCCTGAACCCTGCAGCATCTACCAATAATAGCAAGCCCAGGGACTCAGGTAACCCACCCTGCACCTCTGAAGTCACAGTCCATGCCCAGGACTACTGTCCTCCCTCCACTCTTTCCTGGGATCATAACGTGTCTCTCAACTGGCTTGTGCTATTCTCATTTTATGGCCCTCCATGACAACTGGTCAGTATCTCCATCCACTGATTCCCATCTTGCAGGCTCCACACAGCACTCAGCAGAGGCTCCTTCTTGCTCCTTAACCTGAGGTGAACTGATCCAAGCTGCCTTAGCAGCTGTTTTTTTTTACCAATATATTTTCAGGTGACCTGTCAGTTACATTTTTATTTCCTGCTTATTGCAAGTATAACACACTTAAAACAAATAAATGATCAGTTTTGCAGACAGAGGAAGGGGAGTCATATAAAACTAATCACATTTGCAATATGAAAGGACAAGTAGGAAGCTGAAGAAAAATAGACAAAATCCTTAACAAGAAGTCCCACCTCTAGGGTCAGGTCAGTCCCCTCTGATGATCTCACCAGACTTTCTCATAAAAGCACATCTAGTGAGACCTGGCCTATCCTATGGAATTCAGGAAACTACATGGCTGCAGCCAGCCAAGTACCCAAACACTCACTGCAACTTCCGGGTAAGAGAAATCATTTTAAATACACTCAGGAATGTAGGTCTCACACGGGGTCTGGGAAAGACTCCTTTCCAGGCTAGACTTCCTGTAGACAGGAAAAAAAAATCATGAAATGACAGAGAAACAGATTTTGTCAGCAGAAAATGACCTTTAAGCCCATCCAGTCTGCCCCTTTGACCTACTGGGAAATAAACAAAAGTATCTTTGTATCTCGCCTCTGAGGCCGGGAGATCAGTAGGTTATGGGTTCTATCCCCACACCAGGCACTTGGGTTAATATCCCAGTACTGACACTACAGTGCAGCACGAAGGGGTGCTGCACTCCTGAGGTGCTGTCTTTTGGATAAGACGTTAAACTAGATCCCATCTACCTCTTCTGGTGATAGTTCAGGTGGATGTTAAAGATCTCATGGCACATCTCGAAAAAGATTAGGGAAAATTTTATTTAAAACTTAAAGATAAAATATACAAAACAGTATTACTTCATACAAAAATCAGAAGAAAAGAAAAATAGAAAACATAAATAGTATTACTTCATACAAAGTGTGGTAAAGGAAAATCAAAAGCATTAACAAGTATTACAGCATACCATAACTCCACATACAAGTAATTCATACTATATCAAATACCCCCCACCCACTGAAAGAGTAGGAGGCTTTTTATTGTAATATACAAAATAACAAAAACCAAGGTTAAACAATAATACATGTTAACTTCACATGAACGAAATACAGAAAGAATATAAAATACATTGAAAGGAAATATATGAAACAAACATTATGAAATAACTGGCTAAAAGAAAAGAAACAGTATTTACTTCATACTGAACATACACCCCATATTAGACTCTTCCTTATCCACCAGTATCCTCCCCCTTCCCCCTCTTTACCCAAAGAGTAGGGGAATTTTTGTTTGAAAAGAAAATTCATCAAAGTAATACACAATTACTGTATACATTAACATTACAAAATACATACAAAGACAAAAGGGAATATTTCAAAGAAATGCATTATCTTTTTTATTTTAAAACAGAAGAGACACACTAAGCCGAAAGCTTGTTTACAGGTGCGACCTGGGAGCACAAGGAAGTTAAGTGACTTGCTCAGGGTCACACAGTATGCAAGTGGGGGCTCTGGGATTCAAACTTAGGTCTCTGGGTTTGCAGCTTAGAGCTTTAAACCACTACGCTATACTGCCTCCCTCTTGAACAAGTCAAAACTAAAACCTCAATAACTTTCCTTTACTCCATAATGTAACTAGGCTATAATCTCTCCAGTGAAAGGTTTCGTCCTCTTAACAATACTTAATTACTTGAAAATCATAGAAAATTTTTCCATAACACAGTTGCTTTCCTAATATTCCATTCCATCGCCTTCTGATACACCAACCTTAAGTTTGCTATTACTTGCACCAAAACTTGCTGTGTACCATATTCTTTTTGCTGTAACACCAGAGCACATCTAGCCTGCCATAAATAAAACTGACATAATGAGAAAAACAACCGTAAGGTACTGGGGTGATATTTGAAAGATTCCACTGGAAATAAAACTAAAACAATAATTTAATTTGTTATATGTGAAGCAGTTGCCCCTTCCCATGCTGAGAAAGCAATTGACCAAAATTGTTGAACAAATGGGCAAGTTTAGTAAAAGTGATCTTGAGTCTCTAAAATCCTTATACAAGTTGCTCTGGGCCATATCCTGTCTTCCATCTGTTTATGTTTGTGGGAGTTCCTTACCCCAACCTGCCATGGCAAGACAGCCATGTAACATCTATACCTTTATGGAAAACCTTTTATCTTTGAGTTGTGTGAAAATATCTGTGATCCTGTCCTCATATTGCAAAAGTTTCTGCGGTGTCTCTAAACAATAATTTGACAAAAGTTTTGAATAACAGGACCGTCTTGAGTTGTCCAACAGGTACTGAGGGGAACTATTCCATCCTTTAATTTTGTTACATCTGGGTAAATATAAGGAGGAATCCTAGATTGCTTTAATGCTCTTGGAAGTAGGGCAGACCTCCATCCTTCAATGAATTTGTGAAGATAGGATTTTATATTGCTTTTTATATTGCTCAACCATGGTACACTAGCAGGAGATAGTAAAGGGACAATGTTCTGGTACAAAAAAACTGCTAAAGAAGAACAGTACAGGATGCACCATTCTAACTCCCCCCCTGCTGTAATCTTGGTACGTATGCATTCTTTTTATTAGGAACAGCCTACTTCACCAAAAAACACAGAAAAAAACATTCATTAATCTAACCTCCAATGCAAAGTGTAATGGAAAAATATGTGCAACATGGAGAAATATTGGGATTATTAAGGTGCATAACAGAAAAAAACAATTTCCTCTTAGAGATTACTTTATTTTTCCAGGACTCTACTGCAAACTTTGCCTTCATCAATGCCTATGACCAGTTTAATGAGGCATCATCTGGACTTCCAAATTTTAAACCTAAAATTTTAATTGGTTCAGTGGATACGCTAAACTGTGCTTAAGAAATGGGAGGGTCTTCTGTCTAAGTGGATTTGATGACAGAAACATGAGCCTTACTTTTTCTATAATTCAATTTAGACCCTGAATGTTTTTCAGACCTTGAAATTTCAGTTAAAAAAACACTTTCCTTCATGTTTGAGGTAGTGCAGATACATAGGTCATCCGAATGGGCACAGACATTTGGCACAAAAATATTGTCTGTCAGCTGAATTCTTGGTATATCTGAGTTATTTGAGATTTTCCTTAAAATGGAGTCTTTCTGGAAGACATACAATAGAGGGCTTAATGAGCAATCCTGTTGCATTCCCTTTATGCCTTTAAATGAGTGGGAGCAAGGCAGAAGCAGGAGCAGGAAACTACAGACCTGTTAGTTTGGCCTCAGTGGTGGGGAAAATGATGGAATCACTTCTGAAAGAAAGAATTGTTGAGTACCTAGAGGCCAGCGGGGCACTGGACCCAAAGCAGCATGGATTCACAGCAGGAAGGTCATGTCAGACAAATCTAATCAATTTCTTTGACTGGGTGACCAAAGTAATAGACCAGGGAGGGGCTGTGGATATGGCTTACCTAGACTTTAGCAAGGCATTTGACACAGTCTCGCACAAAAGATTAATAATCAAGTTAGCCAACCTGGGAGTGGGTCCCAGGGTGATAGCCTGGGTAGAAAACTGGCTGCACAACAGGACACAGAAGGTAATAGTGAATGGAACACATTCTGAAGAAAGGGGGGTTACTAGTGGAGTACCTCAGGGCTCAGTACTGGGTCCAGTCCTCTTTAACATCTTTATAGGTGACATTGCAGAGTGTCTGGAGGAAAGGTATGCCTCTTTGTGGATGACACAAAGATCTGTAACAGAGTTGATACACAAGGTGGGGTAGAAAGGATGAGAAGGGACTTGGCAAGGTTGGAGGAATGGTCAGACATATGGCAACTTAGATTCAATGCAAAGAAGTGCAAAGTAATGCACCTGGGAAATAAAAATCCAGGAGAAGAGTACACAATAGCAGGGGAGGTACTAACAACAACAATAATGGAAAGGGATCTGGGTGTAGTCATATCAGATGACCTAAAGGTGGGTATGCAATGTGAGAAGTCAGTAGGGAAAGCCAGGGCGATACTGGGATGCATAGGGAAGGGCATCACAAGTAGAAAAAGGGAAGTGGTTATCCCTCTATACAGACAGTTGGTGAGACCCCATCTGGAGTACTGCATGCAGTTTTGGAGACCTAATCTACGCAAGGACATAGACAGGAGGGAAGCAGTCCAGAGGAGGGCAACTAAAATGGTGCAGGATCTACATCAGAAACCATATGAAGAGAGACTGAGAGAGCTTAATATGTATACCCTTGATGAAAGAAGGGACGGGGGGACATGATAGAAAATTTTAAGTACCTCAAGGGAATCAACAAAGTCCAGGAGGGTAGCATCTTTCAGAAAAGAGATGTAAGAACAAGGGGCACAATTTAAAGTTAGAGGGGGACGGCTTAGGGGTAATGTGGAGGAAATTCTTTTTCACGGAGAGAGTGGTGGACGATGGAACCTCCTTCCTGGAGAGGTTGTGGGTCTAAAACAGTGGAGGAATTCAAACATGCATGGGACAGACATAAGGCAATTATAGTGGGGGGTTGCAGGAAATAGGCTGTTGGTTAACTAGAATCTGCAGCTTATCCAGTAGGTAGGGAAATGGGCAGACTGGGTGACCAAGTGGTCCTTATCTGCCGTCAAAGTCTATGTTTCTATGTTTCCTAGTACCCCATTTAAATAAGGTGTGATGAGGAAAGATTTATACAATAATGAAATCCATTGAATTAGTTTATTTGGTATCCCACATTTTTTTAATACGTGAAATAAATATTTATGATCCACCCTATCAAATGCTTTTTCCTGATCAAGGGCCAGAATCACTCTGTGTAAAATTCACCTCTCTTTTTGAGATTAAATCTCTTAAATAAATTAAATTATGAAACATTGATCTTTTCTTAATAGCACATGTTTACATAGGACAAATCACCCTTTCTGCTGTTAATGCCAGTCTAGATAACATAATGGCTGCCACAATTTTATAATCAATATTTAATAAACTTATGGGTCTCCAATTCCCCAAACTTCTTCTATCTCCACTTTTTTACACAGCAGGATTACCAAGGCCTATGACGACTGTTCAGGAAAATGATCTTTCAAAAGAATTTCTGAAAAAAACATCCATTAGTACTGGAACTAGAAATTTGGAAAATGTTATATAAAATTCTACTGTTAGACCATCTGCCCCTGGGGCAGACTTTTTTTCAAAGATGAAGTTGCATTCCAGATTTCTTCCCCAGTGATAGGTGCTGACATTGCAACAGCTAATGCAGAGCCCAGGCTTGGAATTTTCAGATCACTAAGATAGTTTCAGTCCCCCGTTGCTGAAGAGGGTGTACCAAACATTTGAAAAATATAATTTTGTGCAACTTCTTGTATATATTTGGTATCTGAATAACATGTTTGTGTGCTTGGATCAATAACCTGCTCTATGGTGCTATTTTGTACTCTACTTTGACAACCCTTATATATATCCAGGGATGGCCATGTGCCTTGAGTTCCAAATCAAAAAAAAAATCTTTATTTATTTATTCAGGCGAACATCATTGAGCATAGCTCATTTGCAAGATGGACCTGAGAGGTCATAACAAAAAGGTTACAGATTGTATACAAAAACATGATATTGAATAAGCACAAATACAACCATTTATGAGTGAGATAGATGTACAAATATTTACAAATATACAAGGCAAAGGACAATAAACCTAAAACCTAATAAAGGAGAGAAAAACAAACAGTCTAGTAGGGATAAGGCATGGATAATGGTACATGGGTGGCATATATGTATGAGGTTTGATGGGGAAAGGACCAGATGAATGATAGAAGAATAGGAAGGAGCTTTAAAGAGGGGGTGGAGGAGAGAGGTGTGGAGGGGTTGGGGTGGGAGGACTAGGCCTTGTGGAAGCAAGTGCACGGATCTGGGATTAGGCTGGTATACAGTTTTTGAAGGATGTAAGAGGAATCAGTGTATCCATTTTCAATGACTTTTGGATAGAATTCCAGATAAGTGCCAGGGAATAACTGATTGCAGCTCTTCCATACCGGGTGCAGGTGATAGGAATCTTCAGCAGGATCAGTTTGTTGATCCTCAAGGTGTAGGGCCTGGATGTGATCCGTTGAAGCAGTCTGAGATGTAGGGGAAGGGAGTTTGTTTGTCAGAGCTTTGTAGATCCAGATGGCAGCATTTTTTTCTTCTATGTTGCAGGGATGTCCAACTGACTGCATTGTAGAGAAAGCAATGATGGGTGCTAGAGGGAAGGTCAGTAATGAATCTAATAGATCTATGATACAGGGTGTCTAATTTGTTTAGATGGGAGAGGGAGCAATGACCATAGAGGAAGTCAGCATAATCAATGAGGGACAGGAATGATGCTAGGATTAATCTTTGTTTGGAATCTTTGGTCAGGTAGTGTTTGATCCTATAGAATAGACCAAGTCTTTGTCTTAGCTTTTTTAGGAGCTCTTCAACGTGGGTAGTATAGTCTAGTTTATTGTCTATCCACACCTAGGTATTTGAATTTGTCAACATATTCCAGATTTTCACCAAGGATGGTAGAGAGTTGTGGGAGGTGAATGATGGATAGTGGAAGAACAGTTCTTGGTGGCAAAGAACATAGCTTTGGTTTTCTTGGCATTTAGTAATAATTTCTTTTCTAATAGGTTGTGCTGAAGGAGGGAGAATTCAGACTGTAGGAGCTCACAGGCTTTTGATGGTGAGGGATTGCTCACATATAGTACAGTGTCATCTGCAAAGTGATATTAGAAAGTGAGAGATTGGAATCAATATTGTTGATATAAATGGCAAAAAGGATGGGACCCAGGATGGAGCCTTGCGTACACCTCTTAGGAGTGGTTTAGAGGTAGATAGATCACCTTCATTTTTACCAGTTGTAATCTTCCGGAGAGATAGCATCTGAACCATTTAAGAGAGAGTGAGTCAAGGCCTATGGAGTTCAGAGAGGAGATTAGAAGATCATGATCCACAGTGTCAAAGACTTTGCTTAGATCCAGAAACACAGCACAGGTATTATTCTTTTTGTCTAGAGCAGTCTGCCAGTCATTTGTGACTTTTGCTAGTGCAGAGATGGTGCTATGCATAGCTCTGAACCCAGATTGAGCTGGATTTAGGAGATTGTTGGTATCAAGGTAGGCAGTTAACTGAGAGTTTACCAGCTCAAGCATCTTGGATAGTACTGGTAAGATGGAGATGGGCCTATAATTATTGAGGTCCATGGGATCACCTGCCTTAAGTAATGGAAACACTTGAGCTGTTTTCCATATTGAGGGGATAGAACCAGTGGCAAGTGATAGATTGAAGAGGTGGGTGAGGGGGGCGGTTAAGGCATGCAGAGCTACTTTTAGAAAGTAGGGGTCCAGGGAGTCTGCACCTGCACTTTTGGTGGTATCTAGTTGGAGTAGAAGGTCTTCTACTTCTTTGAAGAATATTGGTTTGAATGAGAATGTGGAAGCAACCATTTGACCCTCAGTAGATTGTAGGTTTAGAGATGATCTTAATAGGTTTGCAGGAGAGGAGTCGAAAGCCAGGCCAGCTGTAGTGAAATGATCGTTAAAGGCATTCAAGATATTTTGCTTATCGGTGATTTCAATACTATTTAATTGAATTTTGGGTGGTAAGACAGGGGTAGAAGTTTGACCTAGGATGCCCTTTATGGTACCCCAGAACCTGGAAGGGTTGTTATAGGAGGCATCTAGTTCAGCTGTGTAGAAGGCTGCCTTGGCTTTTCTTACTTGTTTTGTGCAGGAGTTTCTGGCTTTTCTGAATTGAAGCCAGTCATTTGGGTCCTTGTCTTTCTTGCCCTTTTCCAGAGTTTGTCTCTGGCAAGCAGCGATTTAAGGTCGGCAGAGAACCAGCGACAGGATTTGAGTTTGGTTCTGACACTGTGAGGGGTGCATGTGAATTGAGGGCACTTGTGATTATATCATTTAAGATTTGAAGAGCTGTCTCTATTGAGGCTGTGAGATAGAATTCTTGCCAACGTGTGGTGTGGCACAGATCATGGAGATATCCTGAAATATTAAAGTTCTTTTTTGACCTTCGTGGGAGGAATTTTGCAGGATTGGGTGGCTTGATTGTTGATCTAATGGCAGCTATGGGACAGTGGTCACTTATGTCACTGAATAGTACTCCTGCACAGGATAAAGATGAGGTTTATTTACCAATATAATATCCAGGAGTGTGCTGTTGAGAATATTCTTTGGGTTGATCCTTGTTGGTTCTTTGATTAATTGAGAGAATCCATAGGTGTCACAGAAGGTTACCAGGGGTGCAGATGCATTAGTCAGCCAATTCAAGTTCATGTCTCCTAAGATGATGGTGTCTTCAGGGCCCAGATTAAGTATAGATCCTAGGTGGGATAGAAGTTTGAGGCCTGCAGAGGGGGGCCTATAGCAACCAATCAGTTGAAAGGATGATGTGCTGGGAAGGGTTATTTTAATTGACAAGCATTCAAATTCCTTTGGTTGTGATGTAGAATTGAGGCAGGATGCAGAGATGTTTGCTTTGACATAGATGGCTACCCCACCGCCCCTGGATAGACGGTCAGATCTGAAGAGCTGGTAGTTGGGAAGGTATATTTCACTATCTTTTGTTGCTGATTTGAGCCATGTTTCAGATATAACCAGAAAGTCAGGTAGGGTGTGTGCAACCCAGGCCTGTATTGATGAGAACTTTTTTAGGAGGCTGCAGGCATTGATGTGAAGAAAACTCAATCCATTTATGGAGGATAGGTCAGTTGGAGAGATCGAGCTTTCAGTGGGGCCAGGGTTGATTTCCACAGTGCTAACACAGACCAGCAGAAAGAAGATTAGCTTGATGAGGGCACCAAGCGATAGGAGTAGTGAGCAGTCAGGCAGTTTTTTCTTCTTTCTTGGGATCCAATATATAGTGGATGATGATCCTGCTGCATGGCTATCGATTTTATCATAGATTACCAGCTTAATGGACAGGCGTAGGGAATAATTGTAATGCCAGTATGGTAGCAAGGGGATAGAGGAGTTCCAAACTGGTTGTGAGCCTTTTTTTGGGATTCCCCAAGGATTAGTATGCAGAAGCAGTACTATATGTATGTAGAGTTTAGGGGCAACCACTGGGAACAGTAGAGGGAGACAGTGTTGAGTGGTCACCCTAAGCACCTCGATATGGGTTCCAACAGTTATCTCTTCTGGATCCAAGGAAGGTGAGAGGCAAAGCAGCAGTATTAGGCGCAATAGCATGGTGGAGGGTAGGAAGGGTTAAAGAAACTAAGGAGATGTGAAGAAATGAGCTCGGGAATTGGCTAGGAGAATAGCTATGGGCGGGGATGAGATTTGGCGGGAAGGTGTGTATAAAAGAAACACCCTGAAGGGGGGGAAGGCAAAATTTTGCGGCTTTCCCGTGCATCTTTCTGGCTTTCTCCCCGGCTTCCTGGTTCCCTTCTCGGCTGTGTGGTGGCCGCCCGCTCTGGCGACTCAGGAGCCCCTCCGGGTCTGTGTGTCCTCGAGGGCAGGCCGGCTAGAAGGGAGGGGACAGAGGAGAGGGCAATCAGAAGAAGCACTTGCAGGCAGTGGCTTGCAAGAGGTGCTAAATTGTAAAATTTGCACAACAAAGACTGGGAGGGTGGGGGAGGTTAGGCGCTTGGAGCGTCTAGCCCAACACAAATTGACCCAAAAGACTGTAATCACTAGTTAAACAGGTAAGTAGGCATTTCACAGAAGTACACAAATAAAACAGCAAAACAGCTCTTTTAGAGAAATTAAACTTTTCAATAAAAGACAAGTAATCTCGACCAGTTTTGGTGGTGCAAAGATACAGCAAAAGTCAATGGGAGAAGGCGCACCAATCAGAGGCTGGCAAAGTTGGCGGTCGCCTTCCGATTGGCTGTGCAGCTATCCCGTACCTTTCTGGCTTTCTCCCCCGGCCTCCTGGTTCCCTTCTCGGCTGTGCGGTGGCCGCCCGCCCGCTGGCGGCTCGGAGCCCCTCCGGTCTGTGTGTCCTCGAGGGCAGGCCGGCTTTCTGGCTTTCTCCCCGGCCTCCTGGTTCCTTCTCGGCTGTGCGGTGGCCGCCCGCTCGCTGGCGGCTCGGAGCCCCTCCGGTCTGTGTGTCCTCGAGGGCAGGCTGGCTTTCTGGCTTTCTCCCCCGGCCTCCTGGTTCCCTTCTCGGCTGTGCGGTGGCCGCCCGCCCGCTGGCGGCTCGGAGCCCCTCCGGTCTGTGTGTCCTCGAGGGCAGGCCGGCTTTCTGGCTTTCTCCCCCGGCCTCCTGGTTCCCTTCTCGGCTGTGCGGTGGCCGCCCGCCCGCTGGCGGCTCAGAGCCCCTCCGGTCTGTGTGTCCTCGAGGGCAGGCCGGCTTTCTGGCTTTCTCCCCCGGCCTCCTGGTTCCCTTCTCGGCTGTGCGGTGGCCGCCCACCCGCTGGCGGCTCGGAGCCCCTCCGGTCTGTGTGTCCTCGAGGGCAGGCCGGCTAGAAGGGCAAATTGTTCCTCTTTTTTAATGTTTCCACCCTGTCGTATTGTACTTTTATCATTTCAGCTTTAACAGTATTGATTTCTTGTGTGAGATCCATGCCAAGTTCATTTGCCTTTGAAATGGTGTGAAATAGTTTTTCTCTTAGTTTAAGGTGGTGAAGGTAGTTTCTGTTAGAATTTTTTACTGCAGTGTGCAAAAATAAATTTTTACATTTTTGCTTAATATCTATCCACCAGTCAACAAGTGACTCAGAATCCTCTAGTACCGAATACCTAGCTAACAATAGGGAAATTAACTGTTTTTCAATAAAAGGTAGGTCTAAAAGTTGATTGTTCAACTTCCATTCAGATGAAAATCTAGCCCCGTATGGTGCATTTTGTTCTGTTTTACAGGAAATAGAAACTGCCATATGGTCAGATGTGTCACATGGCATGGTGATAGCCTGAATTGGAGTTAAGTGTTTTGAAATAAAAAAAATAATCTATCCTTGTAGACAAGGGGCCTTTTGTAAAGGTTTTTGCTCCTATTTGATGCAGTTCCTTATACCCATCCCTAAGGTCTGCAGTTTTTAAGATATTATTTAAGCAATTGGTGTCCCCAAACAGTTTAGTGGTTCAACCCCCTTTGTCTGCTAACATTAATGGACAGTTGAAGTCACCACCCATTACCACATACCTTCTGGTATGCAAAAAAGGCTGTATTACCTTAAATAGTTCTGTATGTGTTGCTATAAATTGGGGTGCATAAACCTTTATAATACAAATGATAAGTTCCCACAACATCCATCTAGTAACAGTGCTCTACCAGGTCTAATATCCAGTATTCTATGTAACGAAGCCTTGGGGCCCCTTATTAGGATTGCTACCCCATCGCACATTTCCGGGCCCTGTGAATAAAAGGAGGGTCCCATACTCCAACTGGCCCCGTGACCAAAAGGAGGGTCCCATACTCCAACTGTTTTTGGCCTGTTGTACTTCAGATATGGTTTTTAATCTCGTATCCTGTAGAATAATAACATCCTGGGAACAATCGTTTAATGTTTGTAAAGTAGGCAGGCATTTCTTATAATTCTTAATACTACAGGCATTCAGTGTAAGAAAAGAGATCATCTGGCTACTTCCCATGGATGTTATTTAGAGGTACAGAATACAAGAGGAAAGGTACACCACTTAATTATATTCAAGGAACTTTTTTGTGATATGTTTCCCTATCCTTGGGTAACGAGCCTGAATCTGCCCTAGAGCATGCAGAGGAAGAATCAGACTCTCCTGCTTCCTCCTCCACGTCCCCCCACTGTCTTCTTTTTGCAAAGGCCTAATACCTATTCCTGGTGACTACTGTAGAAATTGTAGGAGGGGTACGGTCTGTCTTTCTCTTCCCTTTTTTCCTTTTGGAATCCACTGGTATAAATGGTGCTGTTCTGTTTGTATGAGTGGGGGAGGGGGGCTTTGCAACTGCACAGGGTTCCTGGGTAGTGATATCTATGACTCCATCCTGCAACTGATTTGAAGAAGATGGAGGGATTGTCCTGTGTCATTAAAACCACTGTTGGTTGGGGTGGAGGGGATTCTACTGTACGAGGTACACCACCTTCCTCCTTTCTACGGGATTCTTGTGCTTGACATTTCTCAGTTGCATGGGGTCTTGCCGGGCCCTATCCAATCTGTTACTCTCTGCCCATAGACATCCTTGGTAGGCGTGCCCCACCCCCTCACAAAGGTTACATTTTAATGGATTTGGACACCCCAGGTGTATATGCCCAAATTCCATGCAAAGATTACTCCTTGTCTTGTCACATACGGAGCTAAGGTGTGTGTGAGCTCCACATTTGTGACATGTGCGTGGCTGTCCTTGGTAGAAGCACAGACCTCTATCTCTACCTATGAAAAAGCTTCCGGGTAGATGCAAAATACCCTCATCTGTATGCTGTAACTGTACCTTAATCCTCCTATTCCCTGTCCATACCAGATCTTCATCTAATACTAGGGTGGGAGCTTCCAAAATGATGCAACATTGCCTCAGCCAATGTTGTACATCTGAAATATTGACTCCCTTCCTTCTGAATAAAAGGGTTATTGTTTTTATGGTTCATTTTGTTAGGGGTATGGGAAAAATGGTTGCCATAATGCTGCACCTGAAACCTGGCTGTATCTATCCCAAAACCGCTCCAAAGATGTGCTAGTCTTAAAACTTAAATCATATATGGGTTCCCTTTTACATGTATAACAGCAAAAAGTTCATTTGGTTGTATGCCCATACCCTCTTTGAACATTTTGTGCAGCTACATTTTTCTATCAGGTGCTGAATCTAAATTCCCATTAAATTTCAGCCAAACCGCATTTCTATGCTGTGCCCGCTCACCCAAACCTTTAAACAAATCTGTCATGTGCAGTCTTTTTGGAGCATCAGTGTTACCATGTTCCATTTGTCCACCTTCTTGTCCTGAGACAGTGTGATGCTGCACAGGGCCTGCTGCATTACCCGTATGCTGAGAGTTTTCCCCCGGTAGCTCAGAATCCACTTCTACCATATTGTTTAACTGTTCTTGACTCATATTATCAGATACAGTTGCAGTCTTAAGTATCTGTTTGGATATCTGGCCAGACAATCTAATTTCCTTTGCTGAGATCAGGCCAGGAGAAACCCAGGTGCCATGAGTTTGGTCCTTCTTCCACCCTGCTACATACAGCGCTGCCTCCGGTATCCACTGAGTGTCTGCTGCTTGTGAATCCTGAGGCTGTCTTCTCCTTAATTGTATCAGTGAATCTTCATGCAAGATGCTAGGCTGGGCAACATCTGGGTCCTAAGAAGAGCTACCTGCTTGTACAGGAGAGAATTGTGACGGCAAGGAAAATATATCAGGACAGGTACTTTTATCAGAGGAAATATTGTCCGAGTTGTTCTCGCTATGTTCTTCTTCATGCAACAGTTTTAGAAGATAGGATTTATTCACCTTTAAAGCATTTTTCAGTAGCAATTCTTGCTCATTAGCTGTAGTGTCTGAGTTCATAGGGACATTGTCCACATTTTGCTTTTGCAAGTCTATGTTTTGTCCCATCTCCAAGTGATTTAAAGGGTGCACCTTATCATTATTATTTCCATGCCTGTTATCTTTCACTGTGTTCACATCATACACCACAACTTCTTTTTCTGTTTCCATTGGACTTTCCTCCCTCTCAACCTGAGAAAAACCTGTCTTGCATCCAGCTCCTCCTCCTCCATTGGACCGACTGTCCACCATGTTGGAAGTAGAAGGAGCTTGATGCTCACTATTTCCCAAAACAAAAGGACTTTACTCTACTGTTGCCATTGAAGATTTAGACATTCTTCCAGCTTCACCACCACCAACCGACCTGTTGTCCACCATCGTGGTACTGCAAACAAAGGGATCCCCTCTGTTCACAGGAAGCAAGGCCTCCCTGCAGGAAGAGAAGGGGAATTTTCCCGGTGCGCTAGCCAAATTCCCACCCATTCACTAAAATACCACCAACAGCTTAATCTGGTTCAAGGTCAGTTGGCATTCATCTGTATCTCCCTCCCCCGGATCGTGCCTGAAAATAGGCAAGAATTTGTCTAGTGCACTTACCCAGTCAACAAAAACTAAAATAATAAAATAAATAAATAAATCTCGTCTTTTGAATGTACAGATATCAGGGCTAGTCTGCTTGTTACACTATACATCACTATTGTTGACTAATAGTAGTAGATCTTTCTGTTTATCACCTACAGGGCTTAGCTTTAGCAGCTATCTTTATGAAGTAGCTGTTTAAAGTGTGTATTTACATACTTTTTAACCAGTTATGGGGGATTAAATGTAGGAAAGGCAGACAGTACAAACTGCCTACAGCAAACAGACAGAACTCAAAAGCATCATAATTAGAATGGCTGCAGCAAACAAACAAAAAGTAAAAATATGTCTGATAGCAGTTTAGCCTATAGAAAACCTATTTTGCTATTCCATGTAGATACCTTTAATTTTATTTAACTTAATTGTTTCAGTTGGGGGGGGGGTCCAAACCAGCAGAAAGAATGCAGGCATTTTAAAGAAACCACACTAGGCAACCTTGCATTTACTCTCACAAGAGTCTGGCTAACATACAGTTTGCAGTGACTAGCTGCAAGCAGTCAGCCTGCTGCACACACTTGTGTTAACTACAAGCAGCAGTTTCACTAGAAAAGAAAAAGAAAGAATAAGCCATGCCATATCTCTTGTTCAAGTGGAGGCTGAAGGCCCACCTCTTTGTCCTGGCTTTTCCAGATTTCTGAGTACGTTCTGCTCTGGTCCCCTCAGTGACTGTCTGAAAGTCTTATAAGTTATTTTGAATTGTTTCATCTATATTCATTTATTGCTATTGTTTTATCTATTTATGATGTTCTTATTATGTCTTGTTATAACCCTGTTAGGTGCCCAGAGCCTCTGGCACCCTACAAATAAAGTTGCCTTGCCTTAATCAGGCCAGAGGTAGCAACGATGGGAAAGAAGACAAGCAAGAAGACAAATGCTATGCATAGCAGAGAAAAGGAGAAGGTAAGTATGGTTGCCATTTCATGTAGCTACTGTCCTCTTATTTTTAAATCTAGGCACTTCTCTATCAGATGTCTTGTTTGTGCATATGTGCGTGTGTGTGTGTGTATATGTGTGTGTGTGGGGGGGTTAACAAAACAGGGTGGGTCCCCACCATACCAAATTCTTCCTTCCCATCTACTGAGGATGTTGGCATGCTAGGTAATCCAAGCACATGCACACACAATGCGTCTTTGCACATATCACAGTTGGCAACCTCCCATGCCTCTGAAGAACCTCTACTGCCCTACCAGCAGGGGTCACCCAGGCACCAGTATTGTTATGGAGGCAGTGACCCTCTCTATCCAGAGGAGGAAGAGAAGGAGGAGAGCATCATCTGAGATGCTCAATCCTCCTGCCCCCATCTAGTCCCTGATGACCAGGTCACAGAAGTCACTAGTGATAGCCTAACTGCTGCACCCATCAACATGTGGAACCTTTTACAAAAGTTAAGGGATACAAAAGTGTATGACAAGTGAAAGGACTCTGGCGATGGAGTGATGGAAGAAGAGTATAGGACACAACAGAAACAGTGGGCCTAAACTGCCCAGAGCCAAGGCTGGTCTGAAAGTCAAGATTGCGCAGGAAATCAGGGGAAATAAAACCTTTTTTCAATTCAGAGGGAACGAAAGGAGTCTGAGGGATAAAGTGGGGCTGCTGATCATTGGGGTTAGGGACAAACTACTGAATGAAGCTGGGGGTATAGCAGAGGCTTCAGATAACTTTTTTTTTTGTCAATAGTTAGCTAGGACATCAGGGGACATGACCAAAAAGATACTGAGTACTAGATTTGCTCATACTCATTTCATAAGACTCCCACTCTTCCATTCCTCCCTGGCCCAACAGTCTTTTATTTATAAAGCTATTAAATTTTATAAATGATTTATGAGGCCCATTGCAGATTGCAGATGAATTCACAGAATATGTTGAAAATGGTGTTAACAATACTGTTGGAACTTGTCCATGTGCAAGTTTAATGTCACTTGATTACTGTGTACACAGATGTATTGCATTTAATCTGTATTGGATATTTATTCTGTGTTGTTGCTCTTCTTCATATCTCTGTGTCCTCCTTGAAAATGGGCATATAATACTCTTGCGTCCTACACAGTTAACAAATTACAAATAAAATAAAATAAATAAAAGGAGGGTATATGTTATGGGAGTGAGAGATGCAGGTTAAGAAGGAAGCAGTGGTGATCATACCACAATTAGTTGGTAAGAAGGGGGGGTGTAAATCCAGAAAAATCCCAGTGTCATGATGGTAACCACTCAAGGGTTATAGTGGAATTGAAATTGATTCTGGCTGGGCCTCTTACTGATATGATTCAAGACTCCTTGCAGCCACGAAAAGTGCCAGAGGAATGGAAATAGACAATATCATCCTCCTACTGAAATTAGGAGTGAGGCAGGCCAGACCTTGTTTACTGCAGACCTGAGAGTCTGCCCTTTGTGCATGACAAAGTACAGTATCTGAGTCAATCATAAAGATATGGTTGTCATCACATGGAAGAAAATGGGCTGTTCTGTAGGCTCAGCATGGTTTCACTAAAGGTAGATCCTGCCAAACCAACCTGATTGCCTTCACTCAGAAGGTAGCTGTAGAGGCAGAGAGAGGCAAGGTGGTGAATGACATCTATCTGGACTTGAGCTTGACCTTTAACACTGCACCAAATGGAAACCATATAGAGAAAGTTGCAAAGTATGGAATACACAAAGGGGTGGATAAAAAATAGGTTGACAGGAAGGAAGCAGGAAATGGTGGTGGATGACATGGGCACAACTGCTTGGGGGGGGGGGGGGATGAGGGGGGCCAGTCCCCCTCAACTTTGTAGGTCCTGCAAAATGTCCATTGACATTGTCATCAGAGTGAAAGGTTCAGTATATCTATGGCCTCCCAATCTATTTAGCCATGGTAGCACCTATAGTGGATGATCACTATTCAGAGTGGAAGGATGTGTTGAATGGAGTGCATCAGGCTTGGTGCTGGGTCTGTTGTTTGTTACTATGTTTATTACTGGCCTGCAGGAAGAAGTTAACAGCAGGCCGATGAGTTTTTAAACAACACTAAACTGGGAAGAGTAGTGGACAGAGCACCATGAGGGGAAGCACGACAGGGGGCCTCCTCACAATAGGGGCATGGTCAGAGAAGTGGGGCTTAAAAATTATGTGGGGTTATACAAGGCACATGCACAAGGTATTACACATGGAGGTGAAGAAGTTGGATTACACGTACTTCCTGTGTGTTGTAATAGTTGATAGCACATTCAAGGAAAAGGATCTAGGAGTAACTGTAGGCCATAAACTGAAATCAGGCAGTAAGTGAGTTGCTTCAGTCAAGATAGTGAATGCAATGCAAGGATATATTAGGAGGAGAGTGAGAAGCTGTTCAATAGAATTGATCCTCCCTCTCCTCAAAGCCTTGGTTTGACCACATTTGGAGCACTGTACCAAATCCTGGTCACTGTAGTACAGAAGTGGCACTGAAGAGCTCAGGAGAGTTCAGCACAGCACCATCAAGCTGATTAGTGGTATAGAAGGCAACAGCTACAGTATGAGAAGAGATTAAGCATACTCAGATAGATTATTGTGTTTTGATCTGTGTGCAACCTGTTTTAATGTTATTTTGGTGAAAATAACTGAATTTATAAAATGGCAAGAAAAATACAGAAATGTCATTGGCCAAGAGACATCACCTGACCATGCATTAAATCTCTATTAGTGCACACCCTGTTGTGATCTATTACTTACTTATACAGCACCCATGTCCATGGACGTGTTTTTTGAACACAAGTAAAACCCAGGAAGGTTGGACTGCGAAAAATACAATGCTGGATTGGTGCACTGGAGGAAGGATGGCCAGCCCTGAGTTCAAATGATTAAACCAGGAAGTCCTACTGCAATTGGGTGAATCCAAAACAACACCAACACTTCTGCTTCCACTTCCAAAACTGCTGGTGTTCTTTCTGGATTAACCTGAATGCACTAGGAATTCTTGATTTTGTCATTTTTTGAACATATGGGGCTCGATTTACAAAGTCCCCCTGAATGGTGCAAGGGTTTTGCCCCACAAGGAATGGCGTAAGGTGTGGTTTGCATCAAGAAATGCACCCCGAGCAATTCACAAACACATCTTGTGGCAAACACAGGCTGCAACCACCAAAGGGGTATTATGACATCTTTGTAGCACAGAATGGGCTGCAGCATGGTACTGGGGGCTTGCTGCAGATGGAGGCTGCCATATCCCTTAATTTTGAATTCTCAAAACTCTCTCAGAAGGCATATTTCTAAGTACCGTTAGACGAGCTGGTCTAAGAGTACTTAGAGATTTGCCCTCTGGGAGGGTTTAGCAACTTGTGTCAATGTGCCATGGTTCCCCCTCCCCAGCCTTGATCCCCTTATAATTAAATTAATCATGTCCATGGTGGTCTAGCAGACCCCCCAGCCCTGATCTGCCAGAATAATAAAATATATATCCCTGGTGATCAAGTGGACCCCCACATCCCCACCCCGGCAGGCAGTGCCCCGCTCCCCCTATCCCATCCCCAAGCCAACAACTGACACAGCCTTTACTCTCCACCACAGCCAGCCACTGACTGAACTGTCAAGGAGCACATACCGTATACAGTTCACACTCACTGATTGACTGAGCTGTCACTCAATAAGTGCATACTGTATACAGTATGTGCTCCTTGACACTTCAGTCGACGGCTGGCCCTGGTGGAGAGTGGAAGGCTGTGCCAGTTGCATTCTCAGGGATGTTATGGGGGAGTGGGGTGGTGAGGCACTGTCTGCTGGGGTGGGGGTCCACTAGATCACCAGGGAAATATATTTTAGTATTTGGGCAGATTAGGGCTGGGGAGTGCTCCACTAGACCACCTGGCAAATATATTTTATTACTCAGGCAGATCAGGTCTGGAGGGGTCTGCTCGACCACCAGGGAAATATATTTTATTTTTCAGGCAGATCAGATCTGGGGGGTCTGCTAGGCCACCAGGGTAATATATTTTATTTTTTTGGCAGTTCAAGTCTGGGGAGGTCTGCTACACCTCCAGGGAAATATACTTCATGAAGGTTCATTTGTGCTGTAGCGGAAAAACTTCCATTATTATTAAGTTGACTTGCTCTCTGCAGAGTTTCTAGTGTTGGGTGCTGCTCTTAGTGAAATTTATCAAAAATGCGTAGCTGACCTCCATAGAGATAAACCAACTAAGCAGCACTCTAGCTAGTGAAAGGAAAGACTGGACACTCTGAATGTCTAATGTCAAACCCTCTTTATTGAAAAAATAGTAATGACAATTACAGTGCTTAAAAAAAAACAATAAAAACACTTAGACTTCTTACTGTCAGCGGCCAAACTCCGGATTTCATTTTTTCTTTGGCTATATTGCCCAAATCTAGTTACTCTGGCTCTGTTTCTTTGTTATTATTAGCTTTTGTTGACCGGGTAAGTGCACTAGACAAATCCTGCCTATTTTCAGGCACGACCCGGGGGAGGGGGATACAGATGAATGCCAACTGACTTTGAAACCAGGTTAAGCTGTTGGTGGTATTTATAGTGAATGAGGGAAATTTGGCCAGGACACCGGGGAAATTCCCCTGCTCTTTTCAATAAGTGCCATGGGATCTTTAACATCCACCTGAACTACCACCAATCCAGGCAGATGGGACCTCGGTTTAACGTCTCATCCGAAAGATGGCACCTCAGAAGTGCAGCACCCCTCTCATGCTGCACTACAGTGTCCGTACTGGGATATTAACCCAAGTGCCAGATGCGAGAACTGAACCCACAGCCCTCTGATCTCCCGGCCTCAGAGGCGAGTGTGCTACCTACTGAGCCACTGACACTGCTGACATTGCATTGTCTTTTTATTTGCAGTGCATACTGTTAATGAAAATATCAAAGCTACAGAAATTCAGAATACACATAAGGAGCCAGAAGAACTGTGGGTCACCCTGGAAACAGGAAATGGGACAGCCATAAGAACCGGGGTTGTCTACAGGCCCCCAGACCAGAGGGAGGACATAGACACATTACTGTTAGAAGATATACAAAACATGACAGCTAAAGGGGAGGTTCTGATAATGGAGACTTCAACATGCCAGATACAGATTGGTCAATACCAGCAGGAACAACTGCCAGAACTAGACTCATAGTGGATTCCCTGCAGGGAGGGCCTCAAACAACTGGTACAGCAACCCACAAGAGACAGGGCTATCCTAGATCTAGTACTGACTAACATAGAAGGGATCACAGATCTCCAGGTAAAGGTCACCTGGGGCCAGTGACCATCACATGGTATGGTTCAATTTGGCTACTACATCTAAATCATCCCATTCCAAGGCAAAAATATGGGACTTCAGAGGAGCTGACTTTGATAAGATGGCCAACAGAGTTAAGCTAGCCCTGGCAAAAAGAAACACTGGTGAGGAGGTACAGGCAAAGTGGGCAAGCATTAAGGATACAATACTTGAAGCAACATCCCATTGTGCTAGACAGAAAAGGAAGTGCAAAAGAAGAAGAAAACCACTTTGGTTCTCAAATACAGTAGCAGAAAACGTATTTTCTAAAAGGCTGGCCTTCAGGAAATATAAGGGAACACAGCGGGATGAAGATAGGGAGGCATACCAAACTGCCCTAAGGGAAGCAGGGAAGGCAGTAAGGCAGGCAAAGTCCCAAACTGAGGAAACACTAGCATGAACAGTAAAGAAGGTGACAAGACTTTCTATAGATACATTAGTGAAAGGAGAAAGTCTAGAGGGGTATTGCTAGCTTAATGGAGAAAAGGGAGCATGTGAGGAGGAGGACCCTGTAAAGGCATCTATCCTAAATAGATACTTTGCTCAGTATTTACTGAAGAGAAGGTAGGCAGGGCCCACAGCTCAGCATCATGGACACAGGGGAGGGAGGTGAGCACTACTCCCTTCACAAAAGAAAGGGTCCTACAAGAGCTTGCTAAGCTCAGGGTGGATAAGGCAATGGGACCTGATGGGCATACATCCCAGGGTACTTAAGGAGCTAAAGGAGGACAAGCAGAGCCATTAGCAGAATTGTTTAGTGAGTCTCTGAGCACAGGAGAGGTCCCAGAAGACTGGAGAAGGGCTCATGTGATCCCGCTCCACAAGAGTGGTAGCAGGGAGGAGGCGGGGAACTACAGACCAGTCAGTCTTACCTCAGTAGTGGGCAAGATTATGGAGGCACTCTTAGGAAAGGATAGTGCAACACCTGGAATCCATAGGGGCACAGGATCCAAGACAGCATGGGTTTACAAAGAAAGGTCCTGTCAAACTAATCTCATAGATTTCTTTGACTGGGTAACCAGAGTGGTGGACCAAGGGGGAGCAGTTGATGTCGCCTACCTTGACTTCAGCAAAGCTTTTGACACTGTTCGACATAGAAGATTGATAAATAAGCTAGGTAGGCTCAGGGTGGGTCAGAAGTTGGTCAACTGGGTGGCAAACTGGTTGACTGGCAGAAAACAGAGAGTGGTGGTAAATGGTATACAGTCTGAAGAGATGCAAGTCAGAAGTGGGGTACCTCAGGGATCAGTCCTGGGGCCAGTCCTATTCAACATCTTCATTAGTGACCTCAGATGGACTAGAAGGCTTGTCTGTTTGCAGATGACACCAAGATCTGCAACAGAGTAGATGATCCAGATGGGGTGGGCAGAATGAGAAGAGATCTGGATAAACTAACAAAATGGTCAGAAGAGTGGCAACTGGGATTTAATGCAAAGAAGTGCAAAATCATGCACATAGGGAAGAGAAACCCTGAAGCCACTTATAGGCTGGGAGGGAGTTGCTAAGTCACAAAGGAAGAAAGAGACTTGGGCATCATCATCACTGATGACCTAAAATCATCCAAGCAGACCTCTAAGCAGTAGGTAAGGCTAGGGGTGTTAGGGTGTATTAGTAGGGTATCACAAGTCGTAAGAGGGAGGTAATAATCCTCTGTACAAGACATTGGTTAGGCCCATCTGGAGTACTGCGTGCAGTATTGGAGGCCACACCTTCACAAGGACATTAACCAAATTGAGGTAGTCCAGAGAAGGGCACCAAATGGTGCAGGACTGCATCAGAAGACATATGAGGACAGATTAACGGAGCTCAATATGTATACCCTTGAGCAAAGGAGGAGAGAGTGATATGATCGAGACATTTAAACACCTTAAGGGCATAAACAAGGTGAAAGAGTCTAACATGTTTAAATATAAGAAAATAGCAGGACAAGAGGACACAGCATGAGATTAGAGGAGGCCGATTAAGGGGAATGTAGGAAATTTTTTTCACAGAAAGGGTGGTAGATGCATGGAATTGCTTACCACAAGAAGTGGTGGCTATGAATACAGTGCAGGGCTTCAAACAGGCATGGGATAGGCATAAGAGAGCAATACAAATGACTATGAATAGATAGGTCACTGACAGAGCAAAGGCCGATGGCACATTTATAAGGTAGAAAAAGAAATGGGCAGACTGGATGGGCCTTGTGGTCCTTATCTGCCATCAACTTCTATGTTTCTATGTTTCTATGAAAGGTTTGCATGTCACTTATTTTGTTTTTTCATCCCTTCGCTATTGCAGCTTCCATTACTTTTTAACTTGACATCCAGGGCTTGCCGTAACGTGGACGTGCAGCTCGTGCACAGAACTACAATAAAGCTGATGTTTCAATGTAATGAAGTCTTCCTTAGAGCATTTTACTGTTATGCCTTGGGCCCCTTTTATCCCCTGTGGTTGTCATGGTGATCATTACCACTATTTCTTCATTGTAATACCACATCCCTCCACCATATATTCATTTATTTTATTTATTCATTGCTAGGATTATTGCACCTTTGAACCAGAGGTTCTTTTACAAAGGTTCCATGTCAACATAAAAGACAGGCACATAACGAAGTTTGAGATAAGAATAATGCAGACCAATGTCATTTGGACATCTGTACAAGTAATGAGACATGTATGACACATACTCCATAGTACAATAAAATGAAATCTAGTGAAAAAGAAAATAAAAATATAAACAAAAATAGAAGAATACAGTAAATGAAAAATATTATAAGTAGTTAAGCCAATGAGGCCCTGGGTTGGGGAATCAGGTCAGAAGGGGAAGGGAAGGCAAAGCAGTCAATAAGGTGACTTTGTCAGCTAAGTGCTCAGAAAGGGTAGAAACATAGAAACATAGAAACATAGAATTTGACGGCAGATAAGGACCGCTTGGCCAACCCAGTCTGCTCATTTCTCTACCTACTGGATAAGCTGCAGATCCCAGTTAACCAGCAGCCTACTTCTTCCTACCCCCACCCCCCAGAACTGCCTTATGGCTATCCCATGCATGCTTGAATTCCACCACTGATTTTGACTCCACAACCTCCTCCGAAGGCTGTTCCATGCATCCACAACCCTGTCTGTGAAAAATACTTTAAATTACCTCTGAGCCGACCCTCTATCTTCAAATTGTGCCCTCTTGTTCTTGCACACCTCTTTTTTTTGAAAGATGCTACCCTCTTGGACTTTGTTGATTCCTTGAGGTACTTGAAAGTTTCTATCATGTCCCCTCTCCTCCTTTCCTAGAGGCTATACATATTAAGCTCCTTAAGTCTCTCTTCATACGTCTTCGGTGCAGACCCTGCACCATTTAATTAGCCCTCCTCTGGACAGCTTCCATCCTGTCTATGTCTTTATGGAGATTGGGTCTCCAGAACTGCACACAGTACCCAGATGGGGTCTCACCAGCTGTCTGTACAGAGGGATAATAATTCCTGTTTCTACTGGTGATGCCTCTCCTATGCATCCCAGTATCCCCCAGCCCTCCTTGCTGCCCTCTCACATTGCTTGCCCATCTTTAGGTCATCTGATATGACTACTCCCAGGTCCCTCTCCATTTTTGTTGTTGTTAGTATCTCACCCCCATTGTGTATTCTTCCCTGGGTTTTGTTTCCCAGGTGCATTACTGCACTTCTTAGCATTGAATCTAAGCTGCCATACATTTGACCATTCCTCTAACCTTGCCAAGTCCCTTCTCATCCTTTCCACCCCACTCTGTGCATCAGCTCTGTTGCAGATCTTAGTGTCATCTGCAAAGAGACATACTTTCTTCCAGTACTTCTGCAATGTCACCTTATAAAGACATTGAAGAGGACCGTCCTAATACTGAACCCTGCGGTACCCCACTAGTAACCCTCCTTTCTTCTGAGTGGACTCCATTTACTATTACTCTCTGTGTCCTATTCTCCAGCCAATTCTTTTACCCAGGCTGTCATCTTGGGACCCACCCCAGGCTGGCTAACTTGTATATTAATCTTTTGTGTGGGACTGTGTCAAATGCCTTGCTAAAGTCTAGGTAGGCCATGTCCACAGCCCCTCCCTGATCTACTACTTTGGTCACTCAGTCAAAGAAATCTATCAGATTCATCTGGCATGACCTTCCCGCTGTGAATCCATGCTGCCTAGGGTCCTGTGCCCCTCTGGCCTCTAGATACTCGATAGTTCTTTCCTTTAGAAGTGATTCCATCATTTTCCCTATCACTGAGGTTAAACTAACAGGTCTATAGTTTCCTGCTTCTGCCTTGCTCCCACTTTTGTGAAGGGGAATCACATAGAACTGAAGGGAGAGGATGTGTCAAAAGGGGGAAGGGAAAGAGGAGAGATAGGCAGGGAGGTAGGGAAGGGTGGGAGGGACAAAGGTCAGGCAGCAGACATAAGTTAGGCTTTCATTATTGGGTAAAAGAAACCATGGAACAGAGAACAGGACTTAGGCCGGGCAATCACAACTGCTAAGTGCAGTGAGGTGATGTCATAATTTAACTTTAAAGGAGCCAAGTGTGGAGGCGACACTAATCTCAGAGGGGAGGTAGTTGAACCAAGAAGGGGCTCTGAAATGAAAAGATTGCTGCTCCTGAGCAGTCAGGCAGAAAGGGACAAAGTATTTTGTCAAGGGTGCACTGCAAGTGTTGCAAGTGTTTGGGGATGGCCGAAGAAGAGGCAAGGTGGATGGGGGAGTGGGGGGTATGGCCAAGGCTGATTTTGTTCTTGAAACGACATGTCTGGTAGGTGCTCCAGCAATTGAGGTTCAACCAGTTAGTATGTGTGTAAAGGTCACAGGTATTGGTCAGCCTGTGGGCTCCAGATACAAGTCGGCATGCCTTGTTCAGGGCAACCATGATTCTTTTCAGTGCAGTATTGGTGGCTGCTCCATAGACAATCAATCTCTGCTAGTGCTCTAGTGCTAAAAAGTAACTGTTTAAAAACTTTTCTAAAACAGCATACTTTGGAATTTGTGCTTTCTTATCATTTTTTACTTAAATCACAGTGTTTATTTAATCTTATTTCATTCTGAGTTACAACATTTTATTCCTTAAGGCAATTTTCCTCCCCTTCTGCCTTTACATTGTGTTGCAGTATTTTTAGATGTGCGCCTCTTATTGGCACACATTTTTTATGAATTTTATATAGAAATATTTAGTGCGTTAATCTCTACATCTAATTAATTCTCATTTGATCTTGTGCAGTTAGAACATATTTTAGTGATTCTATTTGGTGGTTTTTAGTGTATTACTCGCTCAATGCTGCAGGCTCCCTTCCATGAAGTGGAATCAGCAGTATTTTTATGCGATCAGGTTTTTATGCAATGTGTTGCCAAATGATCTCCAATATTATGATCCAAATGTTTTCCCTATTCGCCTCCCTAATGGATAGGCTTAGCAGCTCTCTTTCCACTTTGTGTTATATCTTGTCAGACTCCTTTCACGTACTCAAGCTGTCTTTCATTTTCATTTCATGAATGAAAGGGGGGCTAGACGTATGACCTATCTTAAATCTCTTTACTGGATGTGACCAAATGACACGATTGGCCGATTAGTCCTAATTCCTAAATTTACCACGCACAACGCTTTGGCACAATGAGAGTCTCCAGATGGCTCCCCTTCATTTAGCCTTCTTATGTTTCTAATGAAAGCAATTTTTCACAGGATTTCAAGCAGAGTTGTTACATACACATATTTCATTATATATATATATATATATATATATATGTGTGTGTGTGTGTGTAACCTCTTAATCTGCATGTTGTGACCAATATAAGAGTGTCCAGATGTTACCACCTTACCTTAATGATGTTACCATCACTTTTTCATCACTCTTTTCAAAGTCTTAAAGAATTCCTAAGGGACTGCAAGTGGTTTTGCCACCTGATTTTTATCCCCTACAATATATTTTTTTTAACCTAAATAATGGTACTATCCCACCATGGTTTTCGTTTAATCCCTTAGGTTGCATTGCTCTAGCTTTTCTATCCAGAAGCTTTCTCTTTGTAGTAATAGCGTTTTGTAGTCACCTCCTCTTTTTGGCAATAGTACCTGTTCTATGCTTGTGAATTTTAATGAAGCTACTTATATATGATTTCTTTCTTCGTAATGACTCGTCATCACATAGTTTTGATTCTTCACTCTAATCGCTCCTGTGCACAGTTTTAGTTCTCTTTTTGTCTGTCCTATATGCAGTAGTCCACAAGGGCAGGTCAACATGTAAATAACTCCTTGTGTTTTACAATTAATAAAACCATTTATATCATATTTTTCCCCACTCCTTAGATGTTTAAACTTTTTGGAGTTGTTGGTATTGTTACAGTGTGTGCAGTTCAACACTGGAAGTTTCCTTTTGGGGTTTCTGGCATCCAATGTGGTCTAATGATTTTTTGTCTCTTCAAAAAAACTCATTAATGAGTCTCTCAGGCTCTTACCTTTTGTAATCATAATCCTTGAACCCAATGAAACAATTTCTCCTATGCGTGGCTCTGCTTTTAGTATATCCCAGTTTTTCCTTATGATGTTTATTTCAGTAGATCCTAGATTTTTTCATCCTCAGCTCTAATTTGCTTTCTCAGCAGCTCCTCTCTTGTTTTCTGTTCTATTATTTTAACTGCTTGTGTCAGTGTTCCTGGATCATATCCTCCTCTTATGAAATGCCCACACATATTGCCATTTCTTGTTTAGCTATGTTTTTCCAACGATTTGCTATGTTTGTGGAATGGAATAGAAGAGGAATTTATGGATTTCATTGTTTATTTGAACAACTGCAGCATAAATCTATGATTTACCCAGGAACACAGCACACAGGAAGTTCACTGCCTCAATCTTCATATATATAAGAAAAATGAGAAACTAGAAACATCCTTATTTAAGAAACCCACAATCAAGAACACACTGTTGCACTGGGAGAGTTGCCACCCCTACCACTTAAGTAAGCAATAATACACAACAGGGTGGGTAGTATTGGGAAATACAGGACCACCCAGGGGTGTAATGAGGCCCAATGCTGCAGGCAGAAAGCCTTATAGCCCCTGGAATGTCCAGCATTTCCCAATACCACCCACCCTGGAGGGTATTATTGCACTTAGAAAATGGCCCAAATGTGTGTTTTTTTTATGTTAAAAAAAATTCCAGAAAACTATAAAAAAGCTATAAAAATTATTGTATAGATTTTTTGGGGGGGACAAAATAGTCCCTTCACTGGTATATGTGCCATTAGGAAATGGCAATGCCACTAGAGGGTGCTGCTTTCTTTTATGGTCATCTGGTTGAGTGTGGAAACTTTCTCCTACAGGCAACATGGAGACTGACATTTTTGCTTCTTACCCTGTAAACACTTTCAGGAGACTTTCCTGTTGCCCCCCTCACCACAGGCAGTTTTTTTTTTTCCTCCTGGGTGTGCAAATCCTTTTGTAACTGTCCATGAGGGAGTGGATGAAGAGATATCACAGCAGTGTCCCACTCATTCCATGATGTAAGGAGGGACGTGTTGAGTCTTTCCTGGTGATGGAGATGTGCTGTCTGGTTGCGGCATTTACGGGAGTGGCTGGCTTCCTTTCTCGGCATGGAAAGATTTTCAGTGACAGCTAGGAGTGCTGTTTCCAAGCACAAGGTGGTAACTTTTTTTTCTATAATGGTACCTGGGAGGTGTCCCACTTAGTTCCTGTTTGCAGTCAAAACAATGGTGTGAGAGTGCAGTCAGGAGTGTGGTGCCGTTGAGGAACAAGATGGCTCTGTGTCACTCTTCCAACCACATGATTACTGTAATGTGTTTTTTAACTTTTTCTTTTTAACAGGCAGTGGAGCGGATGCAGGTAAAGAGTATTTAGGTTGGTGGAGACCAGTAGCTCTCACTAAGCAAGAGAAAAACATAGTGGGCATTTCAAATTTTCTCGGGTGCTTTCAGTTAATTACAAAGTAGGCTGGGTACCACTGTAGAATAGTACACAGTGAAGTGGCACTTGGACTGACATTTATTTTAAGCTGTGCATCTATTGAAAAATAGATGCCCAGGTTGGAGGTGCTTGTAGCCAATCAGGAGACAGAATATATTCTTGCCATTTTCTAAAGAAAAATATGCCATATGAACAACTTCTTCAGGTAAAAAAGAATTGCTCAGAGGAAAAACATAGCTAAACAAGAAATGGCAGATAAGTGCGGGCGTTTCATAAGAAGACCATAAACTGCAGCATCTAAATGCTGCTTAGGTGATGTTAACTGGAGCCCTAGCATGCTAAATTACTACTGTCCTCTGTCAAGCATGGCTCACAGAAGGATACAGAAATAACTGTGTTCAGTTGTAGGATGAAGATAAATAGTTTCTAACTCACAGAGACCTCCACACTGCAGTGCAGATCATGTTACAGCCAGTGTTTCATGTCATTTATGCTTTTTCAAGGCAAAAGTGTACCACAGGTATAACTTTTTTATACAAGCAGTTTTAAAGAGACACACCACAATTATCATTGCATGATATAACAAAACAGCAATAAGGTACACTAAAATGTACACTGTGAGTCAATACTCTAGTACATTAATATGTTGTAGTGTTTCTATATAGAATCTAATTTTGCCCCACAACAATAATTTAAGTACACATACATATTAAATAGAAATATTAAAGTATTCAAGTCAGGATATAAATGTAAGGTGTACATAAAGTGCACTAGTGTTTCCCATTATGACAGTTCTGTGAAACTCCATTGAACTATTAATAAATACTTGTTTGTGATTAAATCATAGTTATAATTTGCTATTCCAATAATTAAAACACTGTATGCTATATCACACGTCATGTTTGTCTATACAAGGCAGTCAGGTATCCCAGTTACTAGTTACTGCCATTACTGTCTTATTGCACACTATACATATATATATATATTCATAGGATTCATAGGATCTATACAAGTCTGTAAGCATTAGATAGGGCTCACCATTTCTCAATGGAAGTACCTTTTAATTTAATTTAATACAAAATCATCCAATTTTTTTAAGGAGTCCATGGTTGAGCTGTTAACCACTGATTCAGGAAGGCTATTCCAGATGGTCACAACCCTCTGGTTTATCCATGCCCCTCTTTTATTAGATATATATATTTATCCCTTTAACTGATGTATGTGATTTCTTGTTTCCCTATCAGTCTTTTTTATTTCCGATCCCATACATCAAGTTCCCTAAACACCTATAAACCAAGTATAAATCATCCCGTAGTCTTCCATACCTGAGGGAGTACATATTTAACTCAGTCAGTCTCTGTTCATATGATAAGTTTGAAATGTTTGATACCCTTTTGTGGCCCTTCTCTGAATGCCCTCCAATAGTTCTATTCTACCTCTTGTATGCGGTGCCCAAAACTGAACATAGTACTCAAGATGGTGCCTCACCAGGACACTGTACAGTGGAATGATAACCTCTTTGTCCCTACTTCTAATATACACTAGAAGCCACTTGACTGGAATGCAGATAACAGGGACATCTGCTTTATTGGGATGACCCATGTGGCACTGATTAAGTGGCTATGTTATTCAATGGGGGCTCAAATTGCTTAATTGGGACATTCCTGCCACCTAACTGGAGCAATTTAGGTCTGATAATGCCCATACTTGTCACTCACTTAAATGTATTAATCCTTTATATTGCTTTGTAACACATTCTCTCACACCCGATTAGGTGTGAACTGCACTGCCAAAAAGCCCTTTTTAATTCTTCTGTAACACCTGATTAAGTGTGAACAGTCATTTCCAGCCCTCCTCCATGGTTTCTTCCCTCCTCCTGCCTCCTGTATCATCCTTAGCCTTTCTATTTCAGTTCATAGATTCTTTTCTAACATTTAGACTATAACTGGTCAACTGTTCACTAGTGATCCCTGACTTCCTCTCTATGTCAGCATGTCAATGTTTGGTGTCAGAGATTTGCACATGAGGACTGTGGTCTCACTGCTCACTGTGCTTACAAATGATAACAGCAAAAGCTAAACTTGGTTTTACTTGGTTTTCTCTCCCTGATTATTGGACTGGTTCTTGCATAGCGTAAATGTGTTGGCATCACAGATAAAGCAAACAAGTGGACTGGGACACAATAGTGATTCAGCACTGAAAGTGAACTATTGCAATATATTTTAGATACATATATATTTTTAATAAAAATAACTGTTCCAGCTAGAAAGTAAAAGGAGATACTGTACTGTAGTGCCATGAGCATTCATCAGGCTATTAGTTATGTTACTGTGGAAGTAGGACATAGACAGTGGGCAAAAAAACATGAACTTCTCTTTATCAGAATGGCCGCTTAATCGGGATGAAGAGATATCCACAGAAGTGTCCCAATTAAATAGTTTCTACTGTATCTGCTTATGCAACCCAGAATACCATTTGTTTTTTTAACTACTTCTCTGCAGTATTTTTCAAAAGTCAGATTGTTTGTTATTTTGATACCCAGGTCTTTTTCCTTATCAGCCACTTCTAATTCTCTCCCATTTAGAACATATTTGTCTCTTTTATTTCTTTTTCCAAAGTGCATCACTTTATACTTCTCTGTGTTAAATGAGAGCGTATTTGTCTTGGCCCACAATTCTAATTTGGTGATTTCAGTTTGGAACTGCTTGATTGCATTGTCATTTTCAACTGTGTTGCCAATTTGAGTATCATCAACAAACTTACCTATCCAAACATTTGCCGCACAATGCATAGACATAGTTGATCTATATATATTTATAGTTATAGATATATCTATCTATCTATCCATCTATCTATCTATCTATATATAGATATATATGAAACACATGGTATTGCACTACTCACAGTACCCCAATCAGAGCACTGTCCCCTAATACAGAATGTCTGTTTTCTCTTCTCCAACCAAGATATAATCCTCTTTACTATATTACTAATAAGTTTTATATCAGTCAGCCTGTTGGTTAATTCCTTATGAGGCACTGTGTCAAAAGCCTTGGCATAGTCCAGATATACAACATCCACTGGTAGTCCAGCATCTAGAGCCCTACTTATCAGTTAAAGAATTGGAAAATAGTTCATCTGACATGATCTTGCAGCCTTAAAACCATGCTGTGTTGCATTGTTTAAGCCAACATTCAACATATGTCTGTCAATTTCTTCTTTAATGAGTCCCTCCATTATTTTGCCCTAGGTGTGCTACCCCCTTTGAGATTAAGTGAAGAAAAGTGGCGGAAACTTTGTTTAGGACAGCACGGGTTGCAAGGAGATAATGATAAGATACTTTCAGACTTCTTTGAGAAGAGCCTTCTCTGTGGTAAAAAGACCCTGTTTGGGGATTATATAAATTCTTTACAGGTATTTCTTTGAGGGGATAAAGCACCTGCCTCAGAGGTACTATGAATGCTACTGTGACTTTTAGAGCTTAATTCCTTTGAAATATGTGGCTGATGGAAGCAGGACGCTGATTCAGTGATAAAGGGAAATGGAGAAGATTGGCTTAGTTTGGCTGTTTTTATATATGTTGTCTGATGTTATTGTATTATAATCACTTATTTTTATATAACACACAGCTATATTGTAATAATTTTAGTCAGGCTGCACTGCATTGATATAATAATATTTACCTAATTTACTTGTTAAGAACCTATAGTTGTTTGTACTTGGGGTTATGTTCAATAGTAATTTTGGAAGACGTTTAGCAAAGGGTAATACCTTTTGAATTTCTATGGAAAAATGTTGCCTCCTTTTGTATGAAGCCCCCCTGAATGTCTATACATAGCAACTTTTTTCCTCCATTAGGGCTTATTGGGGTCCTGAGTTTGGGGAGAGGGGCTATGGATTCATGGCTTTCAGCCGATACTGATTATGGGACTCACAGAAGATGAAAAGACCTGATTGGAGGATTTGGACTTGGTAGCAGGAACCTATTTGTGATCCTAGTATACATGACAGTTGAGGGTGAATGCCTATAATAGGGGATACTTTGTGGAGCATGGGGTTGCATGCACTATGAGGTGCACCACTAGGACCCCTTATGGTGAACTCTGGCTGGAGGTATAGGTTGGATCACCTTAGGCCCCACAGCTATAGTCCTATAAATCCATCAGAGGATAGTAGTCGATGTAGAAATACCATTTTATGGTTGTGTGCTTTATGGCCTAGGACCTGGCCTACCCCCTCCCGTGGGGACCACTTATGGTCCCTTGAGTAGGGAGCCAGATGATTGCTGTAGTGTATGAAATTTAGAAGAAGAATTCACATTCTGTGTAAGATTTTATTAGTATTAGCAGATCTGTACTTTTTTAGGGCTCTACTAAGGTAGACTAAGTCCGCCTTAGTAACTGTAAGTTCTATAACTCTACATCGAATTTATACCTCATTAAGCAAGAGATATCAGTTGAAGAGTTTGATCTGAATGTACTGGCTGAACAATTCAGAACTTGACTGGGAGGTTTTAGATAAAATAATACTGTGCACCTATATGGTGAACTGGGGGTGGTCATCTGGGTATACCTGTAGAGGCTTGACATGAGTAGGATGTTAATTCCTATAGTAAGTGTCTATCACAGACCATATAGCAAGGAGATGATACTTGGGTTATGCTACTCGGGTCTGCTCCTGAGGTCTGGTTCAGCGTATGTGGTGAACTAACCCAATATGAAACTATGGGTCCAGATCCTTGACCTGGCAATTGAGGCGCATTTACAAACTGGTAAAAGGTGCCTGATCCGGGCCCCGTATAAGAGGGGTATGGGACAGCATGCACTGTGGGGTATCTCCACTGGGATCCATGGTAGGGACTAGCTGGTAGTTCATGTAAGTTATATCTGGGTCTTGTGACAAGTGACCCATTAATCCATAGATGGGTTAAAGTAGCCATAAAGATGTTGACTAATAGATTTCGGAGTAAGGCGGAGTGTTCATTGCACAAATGTGTCTCCAGCTTGGTACTGTAAAATGAGGGATTACTGAATGAGGAAGGCACAACTGTGAGTGACTTGTAACTTCTAGAGAGAACCTGGGTAGGCTGCTTCTTATAAGTCATTAAAGTTGGCCTGCTTGGGTTTATGGTTAAATTGAACAAAGAAAGAGTTAAATGAGAGGACTGCGGGCAAGAGAGACTGCTATAAATAAGAATCTGTGATCCATTGATTATCCTGCTTTTTAAAGGTGGATTTAATTCTGAGGACAGATGTGTTGTGTTTATTGTAGATGGCGTTATCGGATATCATTGTATAATTCAAATGTGGACTAATGTATTTTACTGCATTTTAAATGTTCTATGTTGTAATGGTTGAAAAAAGGATCAACAATAAATTTGCCCACTTACCATTCAGATTCTCAATAACCCTATTTTTAGCACCATTAATTACATTATGTCTGGACACTTGTGTACGTGTATCATCTCCACCCGCATGCTATCAGTTTAAAATGTTCCTTATAGTATTGTTTATTCTTCCAGCAAACACCCTTGTTCAATTTCTACTCAGATGCAGCCCATCTTTTGCAGTAAGGGTTCCGTTATTTACAAATCTTTCCCAATTTCTATGGAAATCAAAACCCTTCTGTAATGCACCATCTTCTCAACCATCCATTTAGATTTCTAATTCCAGAAGAAGAAGAATCAGCATTTATATAGCTCTTTTCATACACAATGTAACACTTTGCTCTTCCTGCTTGTGGGATTGGCAACATTTCTGAAATGTCTATGATGCATTTTATTGCATGAGCATGTGTTCTAATTCTTCAGCTCTCTGTTTCCCTACATCACTAGTACCTACATGTACCACAATGATTGGCTACTTTGTACCTCCAAGCATGCCTTCCAGAGTGTTGATAATGTCCTGAATTTCTGCCCCAAGAGTCTACTAACTGATGTGGTCTCTTTTCTATTTCTATATATTATGTGTCTGTATACTTAAGCAGTGATTCTCCTATAATGACTATGGGCTTGATCCACAAACTTGTTGGGAATGCCACAAACCCCGGGTGCTCCGAACATATGGTGCATGGGACTTGCGGCATTCCCTGGCCGGCAATTGGGATTCTCAATCCCATGCACCAATTGCCACAAGTTAGACCAGCTTTTTGCTGATCTAACTTGTGGCAATCTTTGGGACCTTTTTTTATGGAATTGGTGCCAAATATTTGGTGCAAGCTGCTATAAAGTGGGAAAAGTGTCACAAATGTGCCCAATTTTCTTGTATCGTGTGCACGGTGCGGCAATGTGTTTGGCTGGTCTAACTTGAGGCAATCTTGGGACCTTTTTTATGGAGTTTGCACCAAATATTTGGCACAAGCTGCTATAAAGTGAGAAAACAGTTGCTAATGTTTCAGGACTTCTTTAATCGGGCACAAGTTGCGACAATGTGTTTGGTGCAGCCATGCCAAAAAATTGGGTTTGATGCAAGGCTTGATACAAGCCCTGTGTCAGCTATCATGAATCGAACCCTATGTCTTTTGTGCTTTGGGGCTGTCCACTATTTTCATTTTCCTCCATCCCACCTTGTATTCTGTGGACTCTAGACTGCATTTCACCTGCATTGTTTTAATTTACTTCATTATTTGTTGCTTCAGTATACTGAGCAAACCCACACCTATGTCCTATTCCATCAGTTGTTACTGGATGTCCCACCTGCCATTCATTATCTGTTATCTTCATTATATGTCTTCATTATCAGCTAGGTTTTACACATCATACAGTGTGCACTGATGTTTTTAAGACAATTTTACTGGTAATTTCTGGTCTATAATGCATGCATTGAAACTTCTTGGAGTCCTAAGACAATCTTAGTATGTCTTTAATCTGGGTGGGGTTTGCTTTTCAGTAATCACATCCTTATACAAACTGTGACACTCATAGCTTGATTTAAGAGTCATCTGCTCCAGCAGTGTTATCTTATGTCAATTAAATTTATATGCAGTAGGATTCTTTGTATGTGTGTTCCACCAAGCACCTTTGACCCAGGGACCCTCCTGGCTGAAGGTAGTATGGTACTGTTAAATTTCTCTGATATCATCTTCTGTATTTTTTAAATGAGTATTTTAAACCAATGGGGATTTTTTTCTGTTTTTTCTTCATGATCTAGCTGTTAAAAGTATTGCATTTTCTAAACAACTGCTATTAGCTTCTGAAGAAGGACTGGTTGGTCCGAAAGCTACAGCACTTTGTTCTTGTTGTTACATCTATGTCAGTCCATTAAAATGTATCAAATCATTTGCTTCTGGATCTATTCCTGCAAGGACCAATATGGCAACTACTAAATCTAGATTTCTTCATTATCTGTTACATGCAATCCTTGTAAACCTTCAAACTTGCTTGTAAAAGATATCAGCCCTAATGTTCTTACCCTTCTTTTCTTCCGTGCCCCATCTTTAAGAGAGCACCATTCATTCCCCTGCAAATCATTGTTTTCACTATCTGATTCATCTCCAGCATTTCTTTTCCTTTTTTCACAGATTTGCAAGTCCTTTCCTGTACCTTGTTTTTCATTCAGGTTTGCCACTGTATCATCAAATAACATGCCAGCATTGTGCACAAACTATTTTATATTCCTGATTTCAATTTGTAGGACTAACTTTTCTTGAGTTACCTTCAATTCTTTTTCTAAGAGAGTTATATATTTTGACATTTGGCACAAACATACTCATCCTCCCATATCTCCTTCTTAAACATATTGCATCTTTTGCATTCCACCCATTTTTCCATAGTTGGACTACTTTCTGCCATGTTATATTTAAAAGCAAGGAAAAGTATTTTAAAATATTACCTTCCTCTCCTTCCCAACTAACCTGGTGGACGTGGGAGATATGTGCAGACCGTGTTCTAGCCTCTGTGTGCATCACCTCCACCACATGTTTGCCAACATGAGCAAGCAAGCTTGTTTAAAATCTGCACAACTAGAAGTGCCACTATGAGGGATTTCTTCTCTGGTGAAACTGGCACTATAATGAAAAATTATTTAAAACACTTGAACTGCCTCCTAGCATCTGTTACCAGCCGTTTTTAGGCTGCTTGCAACCCCAGGCAATTTGTAACTGGCTTAGTTTTTGTTTTCAGCATGGAGAACTTCTGCAGTCCCTCTACTAGCCCAGAGCACAACTCCAGTAACATTGCTTAGGTGAAACAAACAGGAACACAGACAGACAAATATTTTTTTTAGGAGTTTTTGCTTTTAAATATGTAAGACACAGATATAGTGCCTCCAGTATCCCATTATATGGGCAACACAAATTGAGTGACTCAATATGAGCAACTCAATTTGAGTACCTGTGGGAATAGTGACTGTGAAAAAATAGCAAGGGTTAGTGTATAATGAATTTCAGTGAATAGCGAATGGGTGTACAGCGAGGCAGAATCAGTTTTGTAGGGTTATGGGGCTTTGCTCAGCAAGCCAGTTCCCAGCTGCTCATTTGGTATGTTGACTACAATCCCTGACACTGACACTGATGGACCTGGGTTCAAAACTGCCATGGGTATCTTATTTGATGTTTTGTTTGGGGGTTGTTTAATTCAATTTTTTTTTCATTTGGTGAAGTCCTGCCCCCCACAACTTTGTTCCTCCTGCCACAGTTCTCCCCCTCCTGACTTCTGTCCCCCTCCCCAAGTTGCATCTCCCTTTGAGTTTCTCCCCCCTTCTTGAAATACAACCCCCCCAGAGCTGGTTATATTAATTTCATGGGAAGGTGCTGGGGGCTGGGGGGCATAGTCCGTGACATAAAAAGTAGGTGAATATTGCCTCCATTCATAAAGTTAGCAGCCACTTGCTGTTATTTTGTTTATTGTAGTGCACATTACTGGTTTTGGTTTTTAGCGATGTGCACATACTGTTATTTTAGTAATCGTTATGCAGTCGCTCACATGACATAGAACCAGTGCCTCCAAACAGCTAGGAGTAGACAGTCCCACACAGTATACAGGGAGCCTTGAAAGTAAAAGTTAGCACTCGTGAGTGAGTTTGTTTAAAAGCCACAAAACTGGAAGTGCTGCTATGAGGGACTTCCAATCCAGTGAAACCAACACTATACTAAACAAGCATTTGTCAATGCCGGATGTTTGCTGCTGGTATTGCTGTTGTACTGAATCTATGTGCAGATCCCCATGCCAGAAGACTAATATGGGCTGGGCTTGGGGGGAGGGCAATTACAGCATGACAGCAACAGACATAGATGGACATTACTCTTTTTACAGTGCTTATTTAAAAAAAAATTACACTACAATTGAGGGTTTTCTTTATTTCAGGTGGAGAAACTGGGGGATTGGGCACCCCCATTGTCAGTGTTATGAGCAGTCCAGAAGCTCTGGGGTTTTAGATGCTCTGTGGTGCATTTTAAGGCTTACATGGAAGATAAAGCAAAGTTCTGTTAGGTCTCCCCCAACCCCTAACTCCACGGAAAAAATATAATTCTATGGCTGGCCTCAGATACCTAGAGACTGCAGCTGGGCTTGGCTGATAGCAGGACCATTTCCATGATTTTACCAGGGGGATCTGTTTTTTTTCTTGCCTTAAACAGAGACTATGGGAGCCCTCCCTAAGAAATTGTTTAAATGGCAAGTATTCAAATTTGCAAGTAGTTGCACTTTGAAGGGGTAAACTAAACTCTAGTTTTATAGGCAACCATTATTTAAAAATCAATGCCAGCCACAGTTTATATCATTGTTTGATCTACCCTATATTAATGTGAACTGATCACTTATTTACTACCCTAGTAGCCAAGTGACCATTAATGTACTTATATGTTCCATTTTCCACTCTATCAGCAGCCTACTACAGCATGTGTAACCTGACACGTGTGTGTGTGTGTGTGTGTGTGTGTGTGTGACCAGACAGGGAGAGAGAGACACACACACATTAGCAAAGTGAACAGTTTTAGGTTTCAGTTTCAATCCCTGGAATGTTACATGAAACATAAAGCAAAGTTCTATTATGTATCACCACACCCCTGATTCCAAGGAAAAATATAATTCTATGGCTGGCCTCAGCTACTTAGAGACTGGAGCTGGACCTGTATAACCAGACTCTGTGTGTGTGTGTGTGTGTGAGTAAACTGCTGGGGGGGGGAGAAGCAGACAGACTGAAAGCACATGTTGAGATCAGCTCTGCTTGCTCAAAGAGCTGATTTATGAATGTGTCTGTCGGCACATTGTTTTGAAGTCCAGGCACATTCATTCCTGAACAGTGTCATGATGAAACTTGTTGATTATTGGCCAAGCCTCTTGTAGACTCTCCTGCATTGGACAACCGTGACACACCTCTCAAAACCCTGTACATAGCAAAATGTTCAACTTGAGCTAGAGCACACAGTGAACATAAAAATTGTTTAAAATAATTATACTGCCTCCTAAATGGTGCTAGAGCCTGTTATCAGCTGTCTGCTGCTGTTTGCAACCCTAGACAATTTGTAACTGGCTTAGTTTTCATCTCCAGTGTAGAAGACCACTGCAGTTCCTCCACTAGCCCAGAATGCTTCATCAACCAACACTGCCTAGATGACACAAACAGGAACACAGACAGACATTTTATTTTCATTTTTTCTTTTTTGCTTTTAACTATGTAAGACACAAACACAGTGCCTCCAGACAGCCAGAAGTAAACAGTCCCACACAGTATACAGGGAGTCCTCATACTCATAGTCTCTGCAAAAAACTGTGTTAATACACCAGCGAGAGTTCAGATTAAAACAACAAAAGTAGTGAAATGTGGGTTAGGGTTTCTAGCCCTAACTCCCCACTCCCCAGCAGCAAAAGGAAAAACAAAATATGGTTTTCACTGTCCAGAGTCTTAGCCAATCAGGGATGGAGTATTCCTTGGGGTTCTCAAACCTAACTCTCACCCATCGTGATATGGTATTCAAACTTACAGAACTGTGTCTCCCAACATGTTGTGAACAACCTGTATGTTCTAACTGAAGAGGAGAGATCACATCTGATCTTATTTGGTGATGGAATGGGGTAAGCGCAAATAATATAAATTATTTTAGTTATGCAGTGTAGCCATGAATTCAGCTTCCTTTAGTTTATAAGGTTACCTTTTAATGTTCATTAGTAAATAATTTTCTGGAGGGTGACATCTGCCATGGTTACTATTTCACCCATTATAAAAGCATGTACTATCTGTGCTCACCGATGTGAGCAGTTTTTTGCAAGGCATAGCAACACTTATAATTATTTTTCATATCTGAATCCATCAAAAATTGAGCCAGCTGAAAGCTCTCATTTAAGCCTTTTCTCTCATGAGCTCTGAATTGAAATTTCCAAAAGGCTTCTCATTTAAGGAGTCTTTTGTCAAAATTTTCCTCCTCTCTTTCCCATGTTCACTTTTTCTAAGCCTACAAATTGACACTTTTGGTTTGTATCATTCTAACTACTTGTATATGAGAGGCTAGTGCCTTTTCTTAGTCTGGTCTGACTATAGATCTTTTGTGTTTGATGAGATGAACTTTAAATCTGCTAATTGTCTTCCCTATCTAAAGCAATTGGCAGTTACACAGTACCACCTAGACCACAGCACTGTTACAGTTCATAAACTGCATTGACTGATACTCTCTTTCTGATTTTGGGTCAATGAAATGTTGGTCACTAAGAAGGTTCTGGCAAGTTTTGTAAAAATCACACCTGTATGTCCCCACCATATTCTGGGTATGTTTTTTTCTTTTTTTTATTTTTGGAATTTGCAGACTGTGGACAATCCTGTCATATAAAGATATATAGAGAACCTTATTGCCAATGGCAAGGCAAGGCAAAGTTTATTTAAAAGATGCCCAATCCCGGAGGCTCTGGGCGCTGTACAAATAAGTAAACACATATTTCAAAATGAAATCAATGAAAAAAAGATAAATATAAGCATATAAATAATTAACTCCTCATAAAAAAGTCTAAATTCCTTGAGTGGAATAACATTGTTGTGCTGCAGTAGAGACATCACAATGTTGTTGTGCTGCACTACCTACTGTATGTTACTACTGCAGCACAACAACATATAATGTCTGTGAAAGCACAATGAAGTAGCTGCGGTGGTGAAAGCTTCCCCAGGAAGTGAGTGACACTGAAAAAAAAACGTTACAGCCTGCTATACAGTAACCCTTTTTAAGTTCTGGGGGAACCTTTCTTTGGACACAGAATACTAGTAATGGTTGCCCATACACTATCAACAATTGTGTATAAGCAACCATACACGTACAAGGCTGTTTTTTTAATCTCAAGGTTTCTGTGGTAAAGAGAGCTCTTGAGCTGTGCTCGTCAGGTCTATTGTAACCACAGAAACCTCTCAATTGAAAAGCAGACTTGTTGTGTATGATTTCTTATACACAATTTTCTATATGGTCCTCTCTTGTACACCATTTTAGGCATAGAGATAGTACACTCTTCCAGTTTAGGTTCAGTCCTGAATATGTGTGAATTGTACTTTTTGAGACTGTATAATAGTATCCTTATTCTACTGTGGGAGTGCAGAGTCCTTTGAACCCTGCACTCCCATCCCCCGTGGATGCGTATGTATGTAGCTGTGGCCCTCCAGGCCCTGTGCTTCCATTTATAAGACAATAGTAACCAAATTGTAAGTATAGCCATCTTATTACTCCACCTCATGTACCCTTTATAAAAAAGTTTCAATTCCCCAACAAAACATAATTCTATACAACTGCAACGCCATTCCACTCCAAAGGTGCAAAAACACATTTTGGGCAGGATTTAAAAAATGACAGCTGTGACTTACATGAAGTGGGGTAATAAGAAGGTTATGCTGAAAATCTGAGGTCAAAATATTTAACATTTCCAAAGTTATGAATGTGCATAGCGAAATTGCAATGAATTGTCATAACTTTGCCATTTTTACATATTGTGACCCCAAATTTTCAACATATCCTTCTTATGACTTCATCTCATGAACAAGGACAGAAAAGATTTCCAAATCCCACATGAAAGGTGAATTCACCAAGCAATCACAAAAATCGCCTTTTGGGCAGGAGTTACTTAATGGCAGTCCTATTAGTCATGAGGTGGGGCCCTCTAAAGGCCATGTTGAAAATTTGGGTTGAAATCTCAGAAAATGGCTATGTTATGAATAAAAGTTGAAACCCCAAATGAAATACTGTACACTGACCTGCATTTACCTTAGTTTCTCATATTGCAGTCATCAGTTCCAGCAGAAAGACATGTCTTCAATCAGAGAGTGGGTCTTGACCCTGGGAGCTGTTCAGATGATTGAGGGGATATGGAGTTATACTGGGGAATGTGGGTTGGTGGGTGCTGAGTGGGAGGTGGGGGTGGGGGGCTGATTGGTGAGGGACCTTTTTTTCCACAGGTTTAAAAAAACAAACATCAAGGGACTATTGTGTTATTCTGTTTTTTTTATTGTTATTCAATACAGCAAGGCATAAGGGGGTCAGTGATCAATGGGTGGGAGGTGCCACTAGACAACAAGGAAATGGGCAACGGCAATCTGCAGGTGGGGGGGTGCCACTAGACATCAGGGACATGAGGAACAGCAAGACCACTACACTACAGAAAAGTATTTAATATGGGATCTGTGACCGGGGAGAAGGGGACTTCTACACTAAGGAAAACAAATATTCATATGGGAATTGTGACCGGGGAAGGGACCAGAACACTATGAAAAACTGATATTTTATATGGGATCAGTGACTGAGGAAGGAGGAGGGACCACTACACTATGAAAAACTAGTGTTTAGAAACATAGAAACATAGAAAGACAGACATTGACGGCAGATAAGGACCACTTGGCCCACCCAGTCTACCCATTTCCCTACCTACTGGATAAGCTGCAGATTCTAGTTAACCAACAGCCTACTTCCTGCCACCCCCCAATACAATTGCCTTATGTCTGTCCCATGCATTTTAAATTCCCTCACTGTTTTATACCCAACAACCTCCCCAGGAAGGTGGTTCCATGCATGCACCACTCTCTCCGTGAAAAAAAATTTCCTTACATTACCCCTGAGCCATCCCCCCTCTATCTTTAAATTGTGCCCCCTTGTTCATACACATCTCTTTTTCTGAAAGATGCTACCCTCCTGGACTTTGTTGATTCCCTTCAGGTACTTGAATGTTTCTATCATGTCCCCCATCCCTCCTTTCATCAAGGGTATACATATTAAGCTCTCTCAGTCTCTCTTCATGTGGTTTCTGATGCAGACCCTGCACCATTTTAGTTGCCCTCCTCTGGACTGCTTCCATCTTGTCTATGTCCTTGCGTAGATGAGGTCTCCAAAACTGCACACAGTACTCCAGATGGGGTCTCACCAACTGCCTGTACAGAGGGATAACCACTTCCCTTTTTCTAGTTGTGATGCCCCTTCCTATGCATCCCAGTATCCCCTGGCTCTCCTTACTGACTTCTCATATTGCTTCCCAACCTTTAGATCATCTGATATGACTACCCCCAGGTCCCTTTCCATTTTTGTTGTTGTTAGTACCTCCCCTGCTATTGTGTACTCTTCTCCTGGGTTTTTGTTTCCCAGGTGCATTACTTTGCACTTCTTTGCATTTAATCTAAGTTGCCATATGTCTGACCATTCCTCCAACCTTGCCAAGTCCCTTCTCATCCTTTCTACTGTTACACGAGGTCCCTGCACCCTAATTGGTACCCTCAGAGGTACACCATAGACAGCGAACACTTAGGTATAGGTTATACTAATATTTAGGGCTAAGGGCATCTACCGTATAAGAGTAGATGTCAGGATATGAATGCATATTGTTGTAATACACTTTTCTTGCTATTACATATATATTCTGCCATGTATTTTCTGTGTATTTCTTACTTGTCAGATGCCAAGACACCTGTGTCCTTGAAGTAATTATAATATGTAAGATGGCATTGCCATCTTTTGGTGATTTTGTACTACTACACTGAGTTATGTAAGACTCTGTATAAGAACTCTTTTGTTCTCAAACTGATGACTTTACAGAATTGTATAATGTTATCTTGGACCATGGAGCCACCTCTAATTTAGCCAATAGGGCTCATCTCTGTAACTAGAAATATTTCTATCTTTTGGTAACCATAGTAATTATCATAGGTGTATAATGTAATGCACAAGCTTTACACCTCGGAGACCCCGAGAGACCCCAAGAGACAACAGAGAAACCTCGAGGTATAGGGAACGCTTAGCACTGGCTCCTGGTTCATATTGGTAAGAACTGCTTAGGGCAACTGTGATTTATCCCTTGGTAGTAATAAACTTGTTTATTACTCTAATGCAACGTGTCTGTGATTACTTGCATTCCCAATATCGTCAAGAATCTGAAAGTGAGGTTTAGACCTCTCAACAAATTGGCGACCGTGTGCAGGCGATATTTTGTGTTTGTAAGTTTTCACTTGTTGCTTAAACTTTTTCCCTTTCCCACGGGGACAGTAGGTGTACATTCCCGTATCACCTCTCCCATTTTAAAACCAGTTTGCAGTCACTTGCAAAGTCTGGCTGACTTTTTGGGTGTGGTCGATGCTGTCTCAACCCACTCCATAGCAGTTTTGAATTGTAAGCGTGCAATTAATACAGTAGCCCAGCTGTGCTTAAAGTACTCACGCTGTGGATCAATACGCAGCATGCTGTCTTTTTTCACAGTTTGAATTTTCGTTCCCTCCCACACAATGGCCACAGTATCAGATATCTGCGCAGAACTGAGATTCGATGTCTCGAACTTCCTTGCCTCCCATGGAGGATGGGCTGACTTCGCGTGGGACGCAAATCAATCCGACAACCCTATACTGGGGATTTCAACCCAGTATGCAGAGATGAGACAATCAACCAATAAACGTCATGCTAAAGGGTTGATGATCGCGGCTCTCTACGCTGCTTTGGAAGCCTCCGAAGCGAGGTTTCCGAACCCTTGATCTACAGATTTCATCTCTTAAGCAACAGATGGGTTTGCAGGAAACAGAATGTATTAGACTGCAGCAGAACTTGGAGTCTGAACTCCAAACTCTGCGGAATGAAAAGGATTCACTATTGCATCATTCAGCCCAGGCTGGCGAACAGGAAATATGTATGTTGAAGCAGGAGTGTGAAAGTTTGAGACAGGATAAGAGTCAGGCTGTGCAAATGAATGATTTGCTGAGTGCTGCGAATGCTCAGTTGAGTGACGAAATGGGTGAGCTGCAGGATGAGATTAACCAGGTACGTAATGATTTAGAAGTAGCTTACAGGGACAATCGCGAATTGAGTGCCGCGTATAGAGTTTTGCAAAAGCAAACGCAAGATCAGGTTGATATGGATGTTGCAAGTGTGAATCACGATGAATGTAGAACTAAGATGGCGACACTGCGCCATCAGCGAGAGGTTCTGGCTGAACATGTTAAGGCAATGGGAGGTGTAGCCCCTGCCTTTCATTCGTCATCAGAAGGGGAGTTATCTGATGATGACGTTTCACATTACAATGCCCAGTCATGCCCCTACTATGGCCCAGACTCCACACCTAGCCATCCACAGCATGGCGGGTCCCCGCCCCCAACTCCCCATGTCACACGTCGGTGACATCGTGACGCTCATCATGGGAGACACCAACATGGTGGCCCCCCATGATGGGGGGGAGCAGGCCCAAGTCTGGTCCCGACGGCACCTCCGGTAGCCGTTATTAATGTGGAAGACAGGCAAGAGATAGAAACTATGATTGGAACTGCGATAGGCAATATCCATCTTCCTGAGAGGAGTAAAAGGGCTATTAAAACCCAGATTAGGCAGCTTTTCCAAGAGACTGGCACTCAGGAAGGTATTGTCCGCACTGCGGCTGAAGCTGCAGCTCGCGCAGCCTTGGATGGTGTTTGAGAAAATCTACCTTTGCCTGATCGACCCACTAATCTTCTACAAATGGCCTACTTTGTTTAGCAGATTGCTGACAGCATCGGTCGGATGAATCCGTCCAACAACCTCAGCTGTCACTTGGAAAAGGTACATTCTAAATGCGAGATGCTTAGCCTCACTGCAGAATATCAGGTCTAAATACTACGCCAGACCATTGATCTTGGTTTATGGGCCAAACTCCCCGAAGCTGCTCGCCAGGATGGGAACGCTACCTTTGATGAGGTTGCAGCCGAGCTCATTTCTCCTCACAGCCCAGGTGTAGTAGGAGTGATGCTCACATACCCTGTGAAGCAGAATGCAAAAGAAAGTCCAGCGACTTGCCAAAAGAGACTTTGGATGGCCTACTGAGCAGGAAAGCACCTGGCACAAGAAGCTGCAGATGTAGATCTTATTGAATATAAGACCCTGTTCCTTAGGAACATGATTCCAGCAGTAAGAGAAAAGGTAGAGCCAACCACGTACCCAAATATGGATAGGTTTGCCGATATCATTCGGAAAACCAAGAGAGTGTATCAACTGTATATCCGTGATTCGGGCTCCGGTTCCAAAAAGGTAGCTGCCGTGGAACCCATTTCAGAGGCCACGACACACTACACAGTGGAAGGGCAGGCTCAACACCAACAGGCCAAACATCAGCCATCCCTTCCAGCTGATAATCAACACCCCCAACAGGCCCATCAACAACAACCACATCAACAACAGCAATGGGGTGGGAACCGGAACTGGCATAAGAACAGGAAGCATAAGGGTAGAGGTAAACCACAACAGAGAATGGGTCCTTCATATAGGAAGATAGCTGAAGAAAATCAGAAATTTCAAGAGCTCCTGGGACAAGTGTGCTCTGTGGTGGATGCTGTTACCACACAGGCCCTTGCGGTGGTACAACCGGCAGCCCAGGCCTCAACCAGCCATGGGGACACTGGAGGTACAGACCCTCAGGCCCACACAGGTCTAAACCCAGAAGCTCCTCCCTGTATAGCATCAGTACAGCATGGTGAAGTGATTCACATGAGCCAGGCCCAACCTCTGCATGCTTCCGGCAGTATGGATTGATAATTACAGGCCCCAGTCTGTATTGTAAACAAGCTAGTCTTGGATGCAAACAGAAGGCCCTGCACCGAGGCCTAGGTCGGGGGCCGCCTACTAGTAGTTTTGCTAGATACAGGTGCAGCTGTATCTGTGCTACATGACGAACACCTGGACACATTCCCTTGGTCCACCGGATGGAGGACCAACATGTCAGGAGTCGACGGTACTAGGCCACCTGCATACCGTTCTCTACCCTTACCAGTAGAGCTAGGCCATTTAAAGGCCTCACACACTTTCCAACTAATGGTACTTCATGATCATCCTATTATTATAGGGATCGACTTCCTTGTGCCACACGGCTGTGTGGTGGACCTAGCTAACATGCTACTGATACAGATTCAGGGTCAATATCATACCATTTTGATTCCTGACTCACACATTGTGGCAACGATATCTGCCAGTGACAAAGAGTATGACGTCATAGATTTGTTCAAGAATTATGAACTTTTTCCAAAACTCCTACCTATTCTGCAATGACATTTGGAAGCGTTTGCAATTAACAAGCATGACTGTGGTAGAATGCACACCATCATTGAAGTGCCAGGCCCAGCACATGAGAGGCAAAGGCAATATCCTTTCCCAGCTGAGGCCTTGCCTTCCCTTAGAGAAACGATTAAGTCACTCCTCAAGCAAGGAGTAATCAGAACTTGTATTTCCACTGCCAACTCCCCAGTATGACCCGTGAAGAAACCCACAGGCACCTGGAGACTTTCTATTGACTACAGAAAACTGAATCAGGTCACCCCCAGTTGTTCCCCAACTGTGGCATCAGCACCAGATGTGCTGCGAATTCTAACCACTGACTTAAAATGGTTCAGTGCCCTGGACATTTCCAATGGTTTTTGGTCATTGCCATTGGCCCTTAAGAGTCAGTATAAGTTTGCCTTCACCTTTGAAGGAAGACAGTACACGTGGACTTACTTGCCACAAGGATTCCATAACAGTCCATCCCTATTCCATCTCCACATGATGGATGCCCTCAAGAGTTTCTCTACCCCCCAATGTCTCTTACAATATGTGGGTGACCTGTTGCTGGCAACAGCCACACAGGAACAACATTTGAATCTCTTGGACGAACTATTGATTCTCACTCAGAAAGCAGGCTTGAAATGTAACCCAGCAAAAGCACAGTTGTGTCAGAAAGAAGTACTCTTTCTGGGTCTAAAAATAACTGACCAAGGTCGAAGCCCTACCTGGAAGAAGGTACAGGGATTGCAAGACTTGCCATTACCTACCAGTGTGGCAACTCTTCAAAGGTTTCTAGGTATGGTAAACTATTCGAGAGATTTCATTTGTGATTTTGCTCAGAAAGCTGCTCCTCTGTATGAATTACTCAAAAAGGATGTACCATGGACTTGGGGCCTATTCACACCCAGGCTGTGACGTCACTGAAGCAGGCCTTGGCCTCCACCCCAGCACTGGTGAACCCCAATCCAGCACTACCATTTCATCTGGAGTGTGCCACCTCTGACATTGCCATGTCAGCAGTTCTGGCCCAGAAGGTGCATGGCACCTTGAGACCCATTGCATATGCTTCACAGCTCTTGACCCCAGTGGAACAGAAGTACAGCCTTTGTGAAAGAAACCTTCTGGCCACCTACTGGGCTGTCAAGCACTTCCTGTATATCATTGGGTACTCACCACTGATTATTAATACCAGCCACACCCCAACCACCTTCCTGCTCTCAGACCGAGTGAAGGATGGGTCAGTCTCTAACACTAGACTGATGCACTGGTCACTTCTTCTCCAGGACAGAGACATACAGGTACAACCGACTAAAGTTCCATCTATGTTAGCTCATGGCCTCCTTTTCCAGGGAGAACCCCATGACTGCACACTACAGTCACCTGACCTTCCTGATCCAGGTCCTTTCCTCCCTGCCATGCCACAAATACTCGAGAGTACCTCTTTGTGCCGTATCTTTACTGGTGGTTCAGCATCCTACTATCAGGGAGAAAAAATTGCAGGGATGGGTATTTTGGTGATTTACCCTTATGGGAACACTGTCAAGATATCTAAGCACAGTAGTGTAGCTTCATCGCAGTATGCCGAGATGGCAGCGGTGGCCTGTGCCCTCGAGTTCATCCAGCATGGAACAGAGGATACCATCATTTTCACAGACTCTAACTGGGTTTGTTGTTCCCTTACAGAATTTCTTCCCTTCTGGCAGAAGAACTCCTTCCTGTCTTCTGATGGCAGTCCAGTGAAGTACAAAGAATTGGTAATATACACACATTCACTGGCACAGAAATTTGCACACAAACTCTATGTACACAAGGTTAAAGCCCACTCTCTCCATGAAACCTATCATGCCTTCAATGACACAGCAGATACCCTTGCTGAGGAAGGGGCCCGAGGGGGGGAACATCTGGATGATGGACCATCCAGAGGCTAATGCAGCCGTACACATTGCAGCACTTAAGAAGAAACCTGAACCTTTTTCCCCCTTGGACCTCTCTGCAGCCCAACAACTTGACACTGAACTCAAAAAGGTGTTTAGATTCCTTGACAAAGGTACTGAAGAAAAACTTCCTACGCATAACCCCTATCGGAGGCATGAAGGTAAGTTGTGCTTGTCACCAGATGACAAGCTCATTTGGTTCCAACCAGATGACTCTGCTACCAAGTTGTGGGTAGTCCCCAGACACCTAAGATCCAAATTCTTGCACCAAGTGCATGACACTCCTACTGGTGGACACCAGGGAGCAGAAAATACCCTCCAATGACTGAAGACCACTGCCTGGTGGCCTGGTATCACCAAATATGTTAAACAATACATAGACAACTGTCTTGTTTGTGTGCAAAACAACCCTTTCCCTACCAAACTAAATGCCAAACTTTTACCACAAAGACATTATGACCCTTGGCATGCCATTCAAATTGATTTCATTGGCCCTCTGACCTACACCAGCAGAAATAACAAGTATGCTCTTGTGGTAACTGACCTCTTCTCTAAGTGGGTAGAAGCTTTCCCCACTAAGACATGTACAGCAAAGACTACTGCCACAATCCTGGTGGAACAGATTTTCTCCAGGTGGAGTCTACCTCTTAAGGTAGATTCTGACAAAGGAACCAGTTTTACAGGTGAGTTAATGAAAGAATCCCTTGAACTCCTTGGAGTTCAGCAGAAGTTCCACATACCTTACCACCCTCAATCCTCAGGTCAAGTAGAAAGAGCCAACAGACGGATTAAGCAAATGCTTTCCAAATTCATTGAGGACAATCCCAAAACCTGGGATTCCCTATTGCCTTTACTCCTTATGGCAATTAGGGGCACACCCTCAGCCACCACCCAGCTCACACCTTTTGAGGTGATGACTGGTAGACAGATGAGATTACCTGCACACCTGTTGTTTGACCTGCACACCCCCACTGCAGACCATGTGTCTGGGGATCAGTATGTGGAAAAACTCAGAAAAGATCTCATACACACACACTTGTAAGCTGCTAATTGCATGGGCAAAGCCCAGCAACAATCCAAAATACAATTTGACAAACATGCACAGGAAGTGGATTGGCAAGTTGGAGATCAGGTAATGGTACTTCGATTTGCACACCCCACCCACTCCTTCTCCAACAAGTGGGAAGGCCCATACCCTATTGTCAACAAGCTCAGCCCGGCAGTCTATCAAGTTAGACTTCTCCACAGCAACAAGTTGACTGACAGATGGTTACATGCAAACCAGCTGAAACTGTATAAAGGAGCTTAAATTACTTTTCCTCACCCCACTGGGTGGAATTGTACTAACATACTAATCTTTGATCTTCCTTTTCAGATACACTGACAAGATGGCTGTCTTGTTCCATTATTTCCTCCTCTCAGGAGTTATCCCCTGCATCCAAGGCATGGTACCGGACCTCCTACGACACCTCAATCCTCCAGCACCTCCTCCAGAGGGAGTATCCATCAATATATCAGATAGTATGATCACTGTCCAGGAAGGTTCCAATGCTTACCTTACTGCCTCGGTTGTTGCTCCTGACAAATCTACCCTTCAAATTGAGTGGCAAGCCACATCTCAAGGACAAATTCTCCCTGTGGCCAAACTCTCCAAAGGAACTTTCCAGGGTTGGACTAATGCTAAATTATCCCCAAATGGTTCACTGTCCTTGTTACAAACTGCATTAAGACATTCTGGTTTGTACAACATAACTGCCTTAATAGATCCTTCTTACTGTAATTCTTTGTTCAAAGATTCTGCTCGTAGATTTTGTGCTATACACCACATGGCTTCTGCAGCCATGTACCCCTCTGTCTTACCACCCACTGACAAGCAGCTTTTGGAATGTCCAAAGCATACCCCTGGTCCCCATAGTGGTCTCACAGCCACTGCCCTCCCAGGTTCTTTGATTAATAACTTACAGTTTATGCATATACCTGTTTTGTTTAATCTTACTTACTGGAATATGAAAGAGTTTGGTATGTGTCACAATACTAATACATCAGCATTTTATAGTACATTATTGCTTGATAGCTTAGCTACATTTCAAATTCGTACGCATGACCCTATTGCCAGGGTCCATTCTACTGAACATAGAGGCAACTTCAGGAGGAAGCCGTCTCCCGATAATCTAAACCATAATGGTAATAAACGTGAAGTTGACAGTTCTGATGTCACCAGTGCAACAGGTGCTGTCACAGATCTTTTTGGTATGGCTATGTCTATCTGGAATAAAGCAGACATTGCTGCTATCAAAAGTCATTCGCCAAGTTCTCCACTGGTTTGGTCAATAACATTTTACCTCCATTATTGCATGGTGTGGATGGCCTTAGTCAGGAAGAAAGATACACTGTATATAACGTGCACGACATTGCTAAGGCATTCACTGATTCTAAAGATAAGATCAACGCACTCATACAACAGAACAATGAGGAAGCAGATAAACAATACATTGCTAGAGAGATACTCTGTTCTGCTTATGGCTCTTGCATTATCACTACCATCAATAACCTCTTCCGCGACCTAGAATCTGGAAGAATTCCTGACATTATACATGATAGACGCATTTCCAAATGGTATTGTCCAAGATGTAAAACCACTAGCTGTGTTTCTATGTGTATGCAACAGACTTTGACTATCCCTCTCTCCACAGCTCGGAATTTGTGGTTTGTGACCAGACGCCCTAATACTGGTCCTCGTTTCACTGCTAAGAAATGTTCCATAACAGATACCATGTTTGTTTCTTTCACTGTCTCCTTACCATGCTTTGATCCCACTACAACTTTGTTCAACAAGCTTGCACTGGTTCATTCGATTGGGCATTTGGACGAAGACATCTACAGAGAACGCCTGGATCTACCACCTCTATTGGTCTACCATTCTTTCCTGGATGCCTAGGTAGCTCCGCACACGGACTGCTGTGTGAAAAAGCAATATATTTACTTGTGCCGATGTGATGTGTTTGATGATATCCAACCTGTTTGTGGCTACTCTCCGGACAGCATTGATTGGACTTTCACAATGGATGATGACATCATTGCGAATGGCACCAACTCTTTCGACTCAACTTTGGCTCCAGATAAGCTCTACCAATCTTATCATGAGGAGGTTCATCACCTGTCAACACGGATTTCGAAGACGACCTACACCTGCCCTGTCCAGTTGCAAAAGTGGAGACTGCCTACTGTGCTCTCACAGTATAATTCCGATGGCAAGTATTGTGTAGTTACAAATTATAAATCCTACACATATGGTTCTGTTACCTGTGCTATTGATTACCCTAATTTCTGTTTTGTCCCCCACCAGAAGACTGTTATTGGACATACTGTTATAGCCCCCGTCCCCCTTCTAGATGTAGACATTATTGATGGTAACCCAGATTATTTACTCACACTGTCAGAATATTTTCCATACTTTAATGTACACATAGATCCTCTCACGCTTACACTGAAATCACTTTTAGACAGGAAAGACACACACCTCATCCACATCAGCAATAATATGACCAAAGCCAATAAAGCTGTTCTTGCCTTGATTAATGATGGAGATATGAATAACGCATTAACTAACACCTGGTTAGACATTACTTTTAAAGGTTTTGTTATTATACAAGCATTTTTAATTTTTATTTTGATTATTATGCTTTGCTGCCTACGGCGCACACTACGCCAACATCGTGAGCAGCTCGAGTTCCTTTACAAGGCTCATGCGTCGGGATTGTAAACGACCAATGCTCCTGTCCTTTCCCTAGACAATTGCCTGTGTTGCCCTTGGAGGCAACAAGGGGGGAAATGTTACACAAGGTCCCTGCACCCTAATTGGTACCCTCAGAGGTACACTGTAGACAGCTAACACTTAGGTATAGGTTATGCTAATATTTAGGGCTAAGGGCATCTACCGTATAAGAGTAGATGTCAGGATATGAATGCATATTGTTGTAATACACTTTGCTTGCTATTACATATATATATTCTGCCATGTATTTTCTGTGTATTTCTTACTTGTCAGATGCCAAGACACCTGTGTCCTTGAAGTAATTATAATATGTAAGATGGCATTACCATCTTTTGGTGATTTGTACTACTATACTGAGTTATGTAAGACTCTGTATAAGAACTCTTTTGTTCTCAAACTGATGACTTTACAGAATTGTATAATGTTATCTTGGACTGTGAAGCCACCTCTAATTTAGCCAATAGGGCTTATCTCTATAACTAGAAATGTTTCTATCTTTTGGTAACCATAGTAATTATCATAGGTATATAATGTAATGCACAAGCTTTACACCTCAGAGACCTGAGAGATCCCAAGAGACAACAGAGAAACCTCGAGGTGTAGGGAACGCTTAGCACTGGCTCCCAGTTCATATTGGTAAGAACTGCTTAGGGCAACTGTGATTTATCCCTTGGTAGTAATAAACTTGTTTATTACTCTAATGCAACGTGTCTGTGATTACTTGCATTACCAATATCGTCAAGAATCGGAAAGTGAGGTTTAGACCTCTCAACACTACCCTTGTGTATCAACTCTCTTACAGATCTTTGTGTCATCAGCAAAAAGGCATTCCTTTCCCTTCAGACCCTCTGCAATGTCACCTATAGAGATGTTAGAGGACTGGACCCAGTACTGAGCACTGAGGTACTCTACTAGTGACCCTCCTTTCTTCGGAATGTGTTCCATTCACTATTACCTTCTGTGTCCTGTTTTTGCAGCAAGGTTGCTACCCGGGCTACCACCCTGAGACCCACTCACAGGCTGGCTAACTTGATTATTAATCTTTTGTGGGGGACTGTGTCAAATGCCTTGCTAAAGTCTAGGTAGGCCATATCCACAGCCCCTCCCTGGTCTATTACTTTGGTCACCCAGTCAAAGAAATCTATTAGATTTATCTGACATGACCTTCCTGCTGTAAATCCATGCTGCTTTGGGTCCTGTGCCCCTGCTGGCCTCTAGGTACTCAACAATTCTTTCTTTCAGAAGTGATTCCATCATTTTCCCTACCACTGAGGTCAAACTTACAGGTCTGTAGTTTCCTGCTTCTGCCTTGCTCCCACTTTTGTGAAGGGGAATCACATCTGCCCTCCTCCAGTCCTCAGGTACCACCCCATCCTCCCATGATCTGTTAAAAAGTGCAGTCAGTGATGTCACTAGGTCCTCCCTTAGTTCTTTTAGGATTCTGGGGTGAATCCCGTCAGGCCCCATTGCTCTGTCCACCTTGAGTTTTAGGAGTTCTTTCAGGACTCTTTCTTCTGTAAATGGACTTGTGTCAACCCCCCTACCCAGAGTGCTTCTATTGTCTGGTTTAGATAACTCCTCCTTATCTTCTTTTGTGAATACTGAACAAAAGTATTCATTCAGTATCTCTGCCTTTTCACTGTCTCCCTCTGCCCACCTCCCCTCTCCCTTATTAATCTTCACTATTCCGCCTTATGCTCCCTAATGTACCTATAAAAGGTGTTATCCCCCTTCTTAACTGAATTGGCTATTTTTTCCTTGGTTTGGGCTTTTGCTATTCTGAATGCCTTCCCCACTTCTTTCTGCTTTAATTTATACAGTTCCCTGTTGTGCTTAATATTGGATTGGTGACCCTGTGGGGGAGGACCAACTACACTATGGAACATGTATATTTTATAAGGGATCTGTGACCAGGGAAGTGAGAGAGACCGCTACAGTATGGATATACAAATTACGGGGAAAGACTATGAAAAGGTTTTTTTCTGTATGTCACAAATCTTTTTTAGTCAGTAGTGATTCTTTTTTATTTGAATGAAAATGGATCTTAGCGAGTGACAAAAAATGATTGATACAGTTACAAAAAAAGTTCAGAGGGCATGAGAGCTATAAAAAAATACTAAGTGAAGCTCATCAGCTCCCAAGCAGCAATATACATGTTTGGATGTCTGTAAAAGACATCCGTGGACAGTGTTATGACAAATTTGTTGTGTGAAAAAAAGAAAACAAGATGGTGGCTCACGAAAAAGTTTTTTTTTTCTGGTCAAAAAGGATTGGCCACTCATGAAAAATAATCCATTTTTGTGAGGCCAAGTCCTTTATTGAACTTTCTCTCTCTATCCTGGAGAGTGATTTTCCCATTGAACATAATGGAAACTTAAAAATGTATTAACTTTGCAGCAGTTTCATATTTCTTCACCAAACAAATGCATAGCAGTTCTGTTACCCAAGCTGTTTCTACCATGAAAAAAACACACCAAAATTCCACACCGCTGGGCACAAGATGATGAGAAAAAAACACAAAAAGTGGTGGCTTTTAAGGTTTTTGCACTATCCAGATCTCAAAATCTGCACATCCAACCAAAACAAAACTTGGCGCATCAAGAGATCTCGTGCATGGGACAATGCATGCCAACATTTGTGCAAATCCATGGATCCATTGAAAGTTATTAAAGTCCAACATCTGAGGTTTAACATTAAACATGCTACTTAACCCTAACTATATGGACACAACCATGCCCCTACAATACACACACACACACACACACACACACACACACACACATATCTATCTATCTATCTATCTATCTATCTATCTATCTATCTATCTATATACATATATATATGTGTGCGTATATATATTTACATATATACATATACAGTATATACCTTGCAAAAAACTCCATTAATGCATCTGTTAGGGTTTCTGTTACAGTGATAAAAGATTGAAAATTTGATGTTAGGGTTACCAATTCTACCACCCCACCCTGACCACCAATCTCCACACACCAACAGGCATCTGGGTGTGCCTTGGGGTTGTCGACCCTAACTCTCACCCCATTCCATTTGTAAGGAAGCTGAGAGGGTACAGTGTAGGAGAATGGGGTGAAAGTTAGGCCTAATGACCTCAAGGCACACCCCAATACCTGCTGGTGTGTTGAGAGTGGGGGTGTGGGGGTGCGGTTGTGGAGTTGGTAACCCTAACATTAAATTTCCAATCTTTTGTCACTGTAACAGAAACCCTAACTGATGCAATAATGGAGTTTTTTTGCAATAAAATTCCCTTCTTTTTGAGAAAATGTAATGTAATCCATATATGTTTATGGGAGCACAGGGCCCAGGGGCCCTGCATGCCCATGATACATGCATATATAATTGTCTATGATTTTCATGAGGGGGCCCTGCACTCCCATCTACACATAAATGTAGTGACATTGTAATGAACTCTCATCTTCCTTTGGGCTCCCAGTACTGCATAATGGAGGGCTCTACGGTTCCACTATTGCATAATAGTATACATAAGTGGGAGTGCAGTGCCCTGTGCTCCCTTCTACCCCTAAATATAGAGGCATAGTGCAGGCCTAGAGACGTTCCAAGTACCCCTTGTGCTGCAAATGTGGCGATATCTCAGTAACCATAGGAACTCTGGAAAATATTCCACTGCAATTGTAATCATGACCTGGCAACCTGCATGCATGCTTAGCTTAGTGAAAAATCCATATATTGAACCATTTTCAAGCTACAGGTGCTGAAAGGTACCACAATGTTATCCTATGGTAGATTTTGAAACTTTGGAATGCTATAACTATGGAATCAATGTACATATTTTTACCAAACAAGCAAAAGGCACGTTTGTGGTGCAAGACCTTCCTGCCCTACAAATTTCAGCCCAAAAGTCCTAACTGTTCACTTGCTATGAAGTGGCAAAGCAACTGGTTTTTGGGGAGTACTTTCACAAATTTGCAAAAGTTTCATAAATTTTGCAAAATTATTGTGAAAGCTTTTGCAAATTTATGAAAGAACATTTGCAAAACTTTTGCAAATTTGCCAAAGTTTCGCAAACATTCTTTCACAAATTTGCGACACTTCTAACAGAAAAATTGAAAAAAACATGTTCTGACCATTATTTTTCAAAAGTAATGTAAGGAATAGGTTCCTCGCAGCCCGATTAAGTAAACACAACTGTTGGTGCTTACCAGGGGGCAGTATTTTTTGAATTACAGCATTTTTTAGCTGTCGCTAACTGAAAACAAGATGGCAGATTTGAGACAGTACAACACCCATACGTGAAAGTCAAAAGTGCTTTCATGAAAGCAAAATGTCCTTTCAAGGCAGACATATATTTTTTTCCCATAGGCTATAATGGGAAACTTTAAACTTTAGTAACTTTTTAAAAGATTAATATTTTTTCACCAAATCTTCAAAAGGCACATCAGTGTCCCAGACCCCATATACTGTGAAAATTTAATACCAGACCCAAAAACCATTTGGGCTGTAGCCTTCAGCAAAGAATTTGTGAAAAAGTGAGGATTTTTCACATTTTGTGGCACTCCGTAGCTCCACAATGGCACATCCAACCAGAAAAAAACTTGAAAAATCCAGAGATCTATGGTACCAGACAGCACATGCAAAATATCAGGCAAATTGGACAAACAGTTACAAAATTATTAAAGTGCAAAATTTGGAGTTTAACATAGAAGAGACCATGCAACTCTAACTATAGTGGCACAGTAGGTACTCTTTAGTTTTATATATATGTATACACACACATATACATTGCAAAAAACATTGTTAATGCATCAGTTAGGGTTGGTATCCAATGATAACAGAGACTGAATATGGGTGGCCATCAAAATGGTGACTCATATTCAATGATATTATCATAGGTGACCCACAAGGGTAGCAACTATTGCTACCATGAGGGTAGCGGAAGGCTACCAGAAAAGGAGAATGGTGAGGGGAAGGGGGAGTGATAGGGAAGAGGGTTATCTCAGTGTAGTGTGCCCGCTGCTGTTGAGTCAGCCATGTGGTGTGGTGGTGAGGAAGGCTAGCTGTGGCAGAGCAGGTACTGGGTTCTGGGCTGGGGATGGGAGGGTTAGAATTTTTCCACTGCCTGTGGCTGAGGGACTTCATTTTTTTTACTGGAAAACTGTGCCCCCTCGCCAACATGCACTCCCCTGGAGTTGGGAATCTAGGAATCTAAAATCAGGGGGATGTGGGAGGCAGAGCCCCCAATGAAGGGGGTGCAGCCCTCCCCACAAAACCACTTATTGTGTTGCAGATGTTAGGTCACTGGCAAGTGTATATCACCGATTTGCTGTTCGGCGATATGCAATCTTGATAATAGCAGTTGCCATTTTACGTTCACTGTTATCACATAGAACCATTAGGATTCCGGTGACAAAAGTTGTGAAATGTGGTGTTAGGGTTTCCAACACTAACACCCCCACTCAAACCCTGCATACACAAACTGGTGTCTGGGGTGCACCTTGGGGTTGTCAGACCTAAAGCTCACCCCATTGGTATCCCGTGAAAACCACAAATGCGGGCCACGAGTGTCAAAACCATGACTGCTAAGCAGTGAGGGGAAAAGGGCAACTCAGAAAAACAGCGATTGCTGAAAAGGCAACTTACAGCTTTCTCCCCCTTCCCAATGTCTTTCCTCCCCCCCCAGAAATGTTTATACAGTGGTGTCCCCCAGGATGAAATGCAATTCTGCAGCATTTTGCAGCACTCCGCAGAATGCTGCAGAAGACCTACTGAATACAGCTATGTAGTTTCAATGGTAATTAGTCCCCTTTGTCTAGCAGGAAACTGTGGAATTCACTTCATCCTGACAGTGTCACATTTTCCTGTATATAGAACTCACTCATCATTTTGGCAATCACTGTTATGTAACAGTTGTTCCCTTTTGCCTCACTCTTTTCCCATTGTCATTTTGCTTTCACTAATATCACATAGAACCACCCCATTCCATGAGTAAACTAGCTGAGATGGGTACAGTATAGGAGAATGGGGTGAATGTTAGGTATGACAATCCCAAGGTATATCCCAAAGCCTGTGGGTGCATGTAGGGTGGGGTAGGGTCCCAGGGTTGGAAATCCTAACAACATAGCTCCCAACATTTTGCACTGGAACCCTAACTGATGCATTAATGAGTTTTTTGCAATGAATTTCCTTACATTTTGAGAAAGTATATTTCTAGACTTATTTGCTTATGGGCGCACAGGACCCTCCATGCATCCATAATTTCAGAGAGATATTAACTGTATGCCATCACTCCATAATCATATCCTTATTTCTGTGTGGGGCCCTGCGCTCCCATACATATATGAGTATGGGGAGGAAGGGAATAATTTTTGAAATATTGTAATCACACCACCATTACCTTGTGGGAGTGCAGGGCCCTGCAATCCCACAAATCCGTAATGGTCCATGCCCAGTGCCCCCATCAGTGCTCAATGATCCCCTGTGGGAGAGCATGGCCCTCCAGGCACTGCACTCCTATCATTCCATAATCATATCCTTATTTTTTAATGGGAGCACTCAGTAATCCTGTGTGGGAGAGCATGGCCCTCCAGGCACTGCACTGCTATCACTCCATAATCATATCCCTATTTTTGAGTGGGGGTGCAGGGCCCTTTGGGCCTTGCACTCCCATTATTCCATACTGGCATCCATATTTGCATGTGGGAGCACAGGGCCCTCTTGGCCCTGTGCTCCCATCAATGCATATTTTTTTAGAGACTGTAGTGGTATCCTTATTTGCCTATGGTAGTGCTGGACCCTCTTGGACCTGTGCTCCCATCCCATAATGTGCAGCTGCAGAGAAACACCTCATATTGCAATATTATCCTATAGAAAAGACAGCAAATTTTGAAACCCTGATAACTGAACTCCAAACTAATATATTTTCAGGAAACCAGCAAAAGGCACATCAGTGGGGCAAGCTCTTTTCACCCTGAAAATTTCACAAAAAAATTGCAAACCATTTCTTTACAGCAGAGTGACAAAGAAATGACTGGGTACACCTTACATTACAATGTTATTCTATGAAAAACATAGAACTCCACAGCAAAGTATTTTTTTTTTTCACTAAACCAGCAAAAGGCACATCTGTGGGCAAAGCCATTTGTACCCTGAACATTTCAGGCCAAAAATCTCAAACTTTTAATTAACTGTGAAGTGACAAAGAAAATGCTGTCTAAAAAAATTCTCTTTCACAAATTGTGACAAAAGGATCCTTTTTTTGCTTCCTTTATCACAATTTGTGGCAAAGAATGAATCCTAGTCCACAAATCATGAAAAAGGTTCCTTTTCACAATTTGCCACAAATGATTTCACCACTTTAAAAAAAACAGATTTCCAGGCACAGAATTGAAAAACTGACCCCAGATACAAGGTTTAAATGCCCCAATTAGGTAAAGACAACTGTTGTCACATTCCAAATCCAGGTATTTTTTTAGTTTTTTAAGTTTTTTGCCACTATTTACTGAAAAAAGATGGAGGCAGCAGCATGGCAAAGGATTCCACATTTGCAGCAAAGGATTCTGTGTTTGTGATAAAGAATCATTTCTTGAGCATTACATCTATCTGGTCCCATAGGAAGTAATGGGAAAATTTGAAATTTAATAACTTTTGAATGGATTAATATTTTTTCACCAAACCTTTAAAATGCACCACGTGACCCAAGACCTATATACCCTAAACATTTCACATCATAATTCCACACTCTGTTTTCCCACAGGGACATGAAAAAGAATTTAAACAAAAATGGTAAATTTCACCTTTTTGATCTCCCCCCATATTATCTCTGCATTCACACAACCAACTGGAACAAAACTTGCCACATAAAATACCTCCCCCCTTCCATTTCAGCCAATGCCTAGCCACAGCAATCAGTTCTCTCATACACCTTCAGTACCTGCCTACCCCCCCTTCCTACACCCAGCCCAGTGAGTCCCTGTACAGTCCTAGTTAATACATCTTACCTGGCCAAGCCTGCCCGCACCTTGCCCTTAGTCAAGCACTTCTCCACCATACTGCCTTTTCTCACTCCCGCCCCCTTTCTGCCACTACCTTACCATTCATCTTCTCCACCCCTATACTCCACTTTATTGCCTACTCTCTCTCTCTCTCTTGCACCTTTCCTCCACTACCCAACCACCAACTATCCCCACCCCTTATACTTAACAAGGCCCCATTGAGGCTGCCTTACCCCACTCCCTGATTCTCTCACCACTGCTCTTTATTTCATTCTTTGATGCAGTACCTAACCCCTGAACCCACTGATAGTCTTTAGTACAGTACATTAACTCATGTATTATGTGTTGTATCTAGGGTATTTAAAATTCTGTAGTACTGAAACCAATTTGTAATCAGTCACTGTGTTGTATGCTGTTTTCACTTACTGTTCTCTGTTGCTAACTCTGATGTGGAACCTTTGTAAAAGAGCTTGTGCTCAAATGTCTTTTCCAAATTACTAATATATAATTAAAATGGTCCCTGACAGTGCATGCAAAATTTCATGTAAATCACTTGAATGGTTGTGAAGTTATTAAAGTGCAAAGTTGTGAGTTTAACTCAGAAGTGACCACTCAACCCTAACTATGCTGGTGTGACCGCACCAGTATAATATAACTAATATAGCTTTGATACATGCTGGAATGCTTTAGTGTTGCAACCATGTTTTTCTTTTTCTCACCCTCTTCTTTTCTGTCTCTCATTTCCTTTTCTTTCCTTCTCTGGGAATTAGTTTATTTATTGATGTCTGCATATATTTTGGTTTTGTTTGAAAGATCATTTTACTTTAATACAATTCCCCTACTCTTCATCAATAAGTGCAATGGGATATTTTACTTCCACTTGCACAGTGACCAGAGATGTGCAGAAGGGGCTTCAATGTAATGTCTCTTCAGAAAGACTGCTCCTCAAGAGTGCAGCACCCTACCCCACCTCACCCATACTGCACTACAGTGTCAGTTATGGGTTTTACCCAAGTTTCTGGTGTGGGGCTGGAACCCACAACCTTCTGATCTTCTTGCCCTAGTGGTGACCATGCTACCTAGTGAGCCACTGACAAGGATATTACAGTAGAGTTGTATTTGATTTTGTTACAATTGTTATACAATGGTTTATCTATTGTTTGCTCTGTTACTCCTGGATTGTTCTTGAAAACTGTCTCTTTCTTGTGAAGGAAGGAAGGAAGAAAGAAAGAAGGAAGGAAAGGAAGGAAGGAAAGAAAGAAAGAACGAAAGAAAGAAAGAAAGAAAGAAAGAAAGAAAGAAAGAAAGAAAGAAAGAATAGAATAGCCTCCCCAGTGAGGCTATGGAAACTAGCACTGTTCAGGCTTTCACTGCAGGGCTAGACAGATTCTTTAATGAAAATGACATTGAGGGTTACACAGCATGAGAAGGGGTAACATAAGACTAGACAGATTCCTCAGGATGAATGGCATTGAGGGCTATAGAGCATGAGTAGGGGTAGCATAAGACTAGACAAATTCCTGAAGAAGAATGACACTGAGTGTTACACAGTATGAGTATGGGTAACATAGAACTAGACAGATTGCTTTGGAAGAATAGCAGTGAGGGCCACACAGCATGAGTAGGGGTAACATAGAACTAGACAGATTCCTTAGGAAGAATGACACTGAATGTTACAAATCATGAGTAGGGTAACATAGGACTAGACAAATTGCCAAGTGAAAATGGCATTGAGGGCTACAGAGCAAAAGCAGGAGTAGCATAGGTCTAGACAGATACCTGAAGGAGAATGGCATTGAGGGTTTCACAGCTTAAGCAAGGGTAACACTGGATTAGACAGATTCCTGAGAGAATGGCACTGAGTGTTACACAGCACGAGTAGGATAACATTCCTGCAGTTAAGCTTGGATGTGTGCCCATACTTAGATATGATATAGTCACTGTCATGGAGCAGGAAAGGCCAGCATCAAAATGCTTTGCTAATATGTTAGTATAATGAGTAAATTACTACTCAGTGAAGCAAATGATGTGACTCTCAGTTTACAAAGTGGGATAATGCTAATTTACCGCATGCAATTTAAAACTAGTACTCTGCATGGGAATGATTTAATTCAATATATTCCTAACCAGATAGAAACAATTAGCAAAACTCACTCTCATGGATGACCTGGGGAAAAACTCACCAAACAAAGTATAGACAAAATTTCATCAAATAAGTACACATTACAAATACACGCTGTTAAATTTTACAAATACTGTCTCAAGCAACATTTAAACAATAAAAACAAATTGCAATTTCTAACACAGTCAGGGATGGAGTTCCAGCATTTTGTTTCTTGATAAGAAAATACACTTTGGTCATGGGAAGATTTACTAAAAGGACTAAACTGCGATATGGCTGTAAATAAGGAAAGTAAACCTGGGCACTTTTTCTAATACTATAAAAACATGTTAAGTAAAATGTGTTTATTTGCTATATAGACAGGTGGACTATATACTGCATGACTTGCAGAGTCTGTGTCTGGTCACTATGAATAGTCAGGATGAACTGTCCACTGATATTATCTGAGCCACTCATAATGCTGGGGAGCTGGAAATGCCATAGTACCATTCAGTGGCAGCATGCCTTATACTAAAAATCATTTGCATAGGTCTGCCATCTATTGGAGTTACATAATGTTTCCAGTCAATGACCTCCAATATAGTTACATAGTAACATAGCAACATAATAGTTGACAGCTGATAAGAACCGCTAGGCCCACCTAATCTGCTCATATTCCTTGCCTGCATCAGTGGCACTGACAATAATTGGTCATTGGCTTTTGCATCTCTTCCCCACATCTTGGGTTCCCTTATGTCTATCCCATGCATGTTTGAATCACCCAACTGTGTTAGCACCCACCACTTCCCAGGGTAGATTATTCCAAGCATCCACCACCCTTTCTGTGAAGAAAAACTGCCTCACCTTTCCCCGTATCCTGCCCCCCTCCAATATTATTAATGAATATGTATGTCTCCTATCGATGGTAGAAATACACTACATGAAGCCCCTTAATAGATGCTAATACTCCATCACTGCAGATAAAAAAATTTAAAGTATTAGGTGATTAGCTTGGCAGATCTATTTTGAACATGTGTATATAGCTAATGTCAGACTTTTTTAGGATTTTGAACTTCTTATTAATATTTCAGAGCTGACAAGAAAACAATCTAAGCAGTGACTGACACTTTTAGACAAACTGAGAAACATCATATTTATACCAAATGAATCTCACAATTTCAATATTTTCAGAACTAATCATCCATTTCATTATGTCTAAGGATGTTTGAAAGAAACTCTGTCCTGTGTTAGAGCTGCTTTGCTCTGCAATGCCTCTTCTCATCTTAAAGTCATAACCAGCTCTTTGTGCTACAAACACATTATTGTGATGTCAGAACTACAGGATTATTTGTTTCAAAAATTTTAGCAGGGATAAATACTGAGCTGATAACAGCTTCTTTTCAGATGCATCCTGGGGAGCGAAGTGGAGTTCTGTAAAAGTTAAATAACAATGTGCAATGAAAAGACAACAAATATACATGGCAAGATACAGTCAGTAGACGAGTCAGACATAGACACTGAAGCACACAATAGCATTGGCTATATGTACATATGGACTGAATAATAGGCTTGATGTGAATATTTCCTAATGTAAAGAAGCAGACTTTGTGCAAAATAACAGATGAGTTGTGCCTGTAAGGGAGCTTGTAAGGGGTGAGGATGACAAGTCACTGGTTAGTCAAGGGCAGTTATATGAGTGATTAGAGAGAAATTGCAAAGAAAGAAGGGATGTGAGGTAAAAGAAGGGAGGATGCAGAGTAGAATGCAGGGGGAAAGGAAAACCAGAGCCTAGGGAAGTGGAAAGAGAGAGCAGCTTGGCCTGCAAAAGATTCCATGTATGGAAGGGTAAGAGAACTTCGGTAAAAGTTACAGATGGAGTATGTGGGAGCACAGGGAGATGAAGGAAAGGAGATAAGGTGTGTGTATGTGTGGGGGGGGGACAAGCCAAAATTTAGAATCAAAGGAAGCATAGTGAGAGAGATGCCTGGCTTCCAGTAAGAGGTGGGAGAGAGAGGTATGAAGGGGATAGTGATGGGTATGATGGAGACAGTAGAAAGCAAAGTGACAAAAGGCTGAAAGAGGGTACCCAGTCTGATGAATTATTAATTCTCATGGACAGCATTCTCAACCCAAATACGGCAGGTGCATGTCCCAATGTTGGGCTTTGCCTGCAGCATCTTGAATGTGGCACGACATTTGAATGACGTTTTCACACACTGCACAGCATTTATGGCAAATCCAATCTCTTTATGGTAACATTATAATGCATGCATCAAATATTGACACGTATCTTTATACGGCTCCTGTTTCATCAGAAGTCACAGCAGATGCAAACAATGAACCCCTTTTTAGGTGGCCTATTAACATATCAGTGCAAGGCATTCTAGGTAATCATGTGCAAGTCTGGAGCTTGAAGCATTTTTGACAGTTCAGCGCTATAATTTCAGGTGGGTAATGATAGATGACAATTAAGGAACAAATCTTACAATTAGACACAGAAATATAGAAAACATATGTAAACTATACTAATCATCTCTAAATATTATGTTGTCAGACATTTTGCCAGAAGCATCAGCTGCTTTTGAGTACTTATAGCAAAATCTACTAAAACCTGAAACGTGTTGTGCCTCCTTGTATTTGCCAGGTAGTTTCAACGTGTAATATTTAAAATGAATTAATGATTAGCACCCACCTTTCATAAGGCTGATGTTGACCTTTTTGTTCATATAAACAATTGTGTCCTATCTATATAACATCACTAAAGAACTGATGAGTTTCAGTACAACAAGGGAAAAGCAAAAGCCTTTTCTATATGTCTGCTGAGACAATCCATGACAAACCTCTGTCAGAAGTCATCAAACTGTGACCAAGACCCTGGGAAGTCATAAAACTTATTTCTACTTCATTATCTTCTTCAATACACAGTTGAATCTATCAGTCTGTTCTATTCAAGTGTTGGAAACCCCAGACACAAATCACAGCATTGGTCCTTTCTTTGACAAGGAAGAAATTCAGCACAGTGAGACAGAATAAGAAAGGTTCGATAAGGATTTGTTTCCCTGCTGAACATAAAGAAGGATGGATTGGACTGTCACTGGGGAGGACTCCATGGGCAGTAGGATACATCCCTTCATTACAGCCATGTTATATACTCCAGTTTGTTACATCAGAATAAAACTATGGTACTGAAAAAGAGCAACACAATATATGAACAAATGCAATTCTATTCCCTTCTGCTGCTGTAGAGGACTTAATACATTTATCAGTGAAATGTACTTGCATAGTCCTCTAGTTCTGCAACTACACATACATTATACATTACTTCCAAAAATGTTGCAACTGTATTTGTTGCAGATTTTTGAATAGAAACTCTCCATGAGCTGAAAACATTCCATTTCCAAGGGTGTGCTAGAGGTGACAGTTATATTCTAGTCAAGTTACGTTATGTCACATTTATTTGTAATGCACTTCCCAGAGACACACAATAAAAATGAGCAGACCTACAGTTTGGGTTGTTGTTTCTCAAGAAAGTGAACTCACTTTGCTGTTTGATTGGTACTGCCCTCTAAGGTAATTGATGTCAGCTTCCATTTATAAAATGCGCCATGAAAATCCTGTAACCTTACTGATCAAAACACGTCAAATGGCCACTGATTATTTTCTGATGACTACACACCTCACCAAAACTACATAGCTTTTTAAGAAATAAAACTCCCATTTTATAAGTGGGGTAATGCACTCCAGATTGTGTGGTCTTAAGGGAATAATGCACTTCTCAAATGGTTGCAGCACTCAGCTAAGCCTCGTGCCTAACCACCTGAGGTTTGCATTATGCCCTGATAACCACACACCCTTCTATGTGTTATCAATCACATTGTTCACATACTGTCCACTACATCAGGGGAGTGCTTTTCTTATATCCCCAAATCCATGAACTGTGAGCCTTCCCCAATCAGCATAGAAATGCCATGGGAAGCAGGTCAAGAAGCAAGATTTGCTGGTCCTGTGGCACTGAGGGTTGAGGCGCTGGATGCCACACCTTGTGCTAGACTGGTGACCTGGGTTTGGGAGCGAGCTCGGGTCACTGGGGGCTGGCCTGGGAGTAGAGGATCTAGCGTCCGATGACAGCTCTTCTCTCCTGGGGTGTGGGTGGGACACAACTCTCAGTGCTAGTGATGCCCTGCGGAGGCAGGGGATCACTGCACTCGGGAGCGCTTGCGAAGGCAAGGGGAAGTGCTGTGGGTGGATGTCCTTGCCAACGTATGCGGGAGCATGCCCGCTGGTGCTAGACATCATTGCACGTCCTCAGTGCTGGGTGGGTGGGGATCCAACATAACAAGGAATCAACCAGTTCTGCAGGTAGGCGACAGCACCTGACTCCCATGCCCACCACCAGATCTCACCCACCCAGCCTTCCAGTTCCTCCATCCAGGCCCTCGCCTGCAGCTTGGCCAGTGTCTAAGAGTGCCCAAAGAGGAGAGGCGGCCCCACCCCGGCGGGGTTAAGCTGGGAGTACTGGCTGCAGGAGATGGGGGGGAGAGCGAAGGCTTGGGGTGGGGGGAACATCAGGTGGGCAGGATCAGGCCAGGATGCCTGAGAGAGGCTTTGCAGGCTGTGACCAGAGAGAAAAAGAGTTAAAAAAAAATAAATAAATAAAAGAAGCAATTTTAGGGCACTAGACTTTTCAGTTCCCTGGCAGCTCATTGGCATTGTTGCAGTGAAAGACTATATTTAATAATATCGATTTAATATCCTATTCCTATGAGGAATAGAACAATAGCAGACAGATCGGGTACTAGAAAATGTAATTGGTTCAACCCAAACAAAGCTGCAGCAGGTAAACTACAGAAAGCAGCAGGTGAGGGTGAGAGTACAGCAGAGCGATGCTTAGGGTGCACTCACTTCACAAACATTATTTTACATTAAATTTTTCTGACCCAGCTGTGACTTCCATTTATGTTATTTTAATACATGTCATTGTCATGTGTGCTACGTGTGTGTGGCTGTTAATACGGTGTGCACTCAAGACATTGTTCCAAGCTTGTGGCTACATGCCTAAGAAGAAATGTAAGAGACATATTTTTCAGCAGAGAATGTATTTACTAGTCAGGCTTGACTAGAGTGAATGAGGCATGTCAGCTCACTGGCATTCCTGCAGTGAGTGATTATATTTTATATATCACTGTCTACTAGGCAACTAATGACACTAGTATGTCAAAACGGATAGTGGCCTATAACAGTATCTGCAGATTCAGCACAAATTTGCCTAGACGTACAAATCATTGCGAGTTATATTCTGCTGTGGATTGCCTGTCTTTGGATGACAGATTTAAGTTAAACATGAGCATGTCAATGCCCAAAAACTCTGGAGATTTACTCCCTGAAATTATTTCAGCTTTATTCAAAACCAATTCATATTCCCATGAGACTAGATTAGCCCCATATAGACAATATATCATCACTTGCATTAAAAAATATTATAGTCAGAGATCTTTTCTATACAAAGTTTCATTGTATTATAATTTCCTCACTGTAGAGATTAGGGACATCAATTCAATTTCTTCATTTGAAGGATGAGTTAATGATTATTTAAGCATAAAAACCATGTGCCAATGTTTTGATACTGCCTGAATGTATTGACTTTGTACTTGTATGTGTACTTAATTTATATCCTATGAATTGGAAGCTGCCTGCCCTTGAACAGGGCTGCTTCAGCTCCCCCACGGTTGGCCGGCACACAGCCAGCCACCGAATGAGACCAGGACGCCCGCCTGCAGCTCCTTGGAAGCTGCCTGCCGTTGAACAGGGCTGCTTCAGCTCCCCCACGGTCGGCCGGCATGCAGCCAGCCACCGACCGAGACCAGGACGTCCACCTGCAGCTCCTTTGAAGGTACGGGACAGCGTAGCCAATCAGAACACAGTGCTTCCAGCAAACCTGCTCTGACTGGCCAGGACTTTTCCTCTGCTTCAGCAACCTGGCACTTTTTACAAATAGATTTTAGATAGAACTTAGCACATTTCAACTGTGTGATAGAAGTTTTTCAACTGTATTAGCTGGATTGTAATTTCTACTAGTGTTTTAAAGTGCTTACACCTCTTCTGTATCAGTGCTCCTCCTGCAGCCCCTCCCCCATCCAAGCACTCTGCCTTGGTGCCGACAAGTCTAACTACCTGTTGTCTTACTAAACTGCTCAGATCTATCCCATCCTAACCTCTATGCTATTTAAGATCTGCCCATTTTTCTTCTCTCCAGCTGCCTGCCCTTGAACAGGGCTGCTTCAGCTCCCCCACAGTAGGCCGGCACCCAGCCAGCCACCCACCGAGACCAGGACGCCTGTCTGCAGCTTCCGGAAGGTATGGGAGAGCGCAGCCAATCGGAACACAGGTGCTTCGAGCAAACCCGCTCTGATTGACCAGGACTTTTCCCCTGCTTCAGCCACCAGGCACTTTTTACAAATAGATTTTTGACAGAACTAAGCACATTTCAACTGGGTAATAGAAGTTTTTCAACTGTATTAGCTGGATTGTTATTTCTACCAGTGTTTTAAAGTGCTTACACCTCTTCTGTCTCAGTGCTCCTGCTGCAGCCCCCCCAATCCAAGCACTCTGCCTTGGCACCGATAAGTCTAACTACCTTTTGTCTTACTAAACTGCTCAGATCTAACCCATCCTAACCTCTACGCTATTTAAGACCTGCTCTTTTTTCTTCTCTCCAGCTGCCTGCTCTTGAACAGGGCTGCTTCAGCTCCCCCCCCGTCGGCCGGCACCCAGCCTGCCACCGACCAAGACCGGGACGCCCACCTGCAGCTCCTTGGAAGGTACGTGACAACACAGCCAATCAGAACACGGGTGCTTCCAGCAAACCCGCTCTGATTGGCCAGGACTTCTCCACTGCTTCAGCCACCTGGCACTTTTTACAAACAGATTTTTGACAGAACTAAGCACATTTCAACTGTGTAATAGAAGTTTTTCAACTGTTTTAGCTGGATTGTTATTTCTACTAGTGTTTTAAAGTGCTTACACCTCTTCTGTCTCAGTGCTCCTCCTGCAGCACCACCCAATCCAAGCACTCTGCCTTGGCACCGATAAGTCTAACTACCCTTTGTTTTACTAAACTGCTCAGATCGAACCCACCCTTACCTCTATGCTATTTAAGACCTGCTCTTTTTTCTTCTATCCAGCTGCCTACTCTTGAACAGTGCCGCTTCAGCTCTCCCATGGTTGGCCGGCACCCAGCCAGCCCCCAACCGAGACCAGGACGCCCGACTGCAGCTCCTTGGAAAGTAAGGGACAGCGCAGCCAATTGGAACACGGGTGCTTCCAGCAAACCTGCTCTGATTGGCCAGGACTTTTCCCCTGCTTCAGCCACCTGGCACTTTTTACAAATAGATTTTCGATAGAACTAAGCACATTTCAACTGTGTAATAGAAGATTTTCAACTGTATTAGCTGGATTGTAATTTCTACTAGTGTTTTAAAGTGCTTACACCTCTTCTGTCTCAGTGCTCCTCCTGCAGCTCCACCATCCAAGCACTCTGCCTTGGCACCAATTAGTCTATCTTTTGTCTTACTAAACTGCTCGGATCTATCCCATCCTAACCTCTATGCTATTTAAGACCTGCTCTTTTTTCTTCTCTCCAGCTACCTGCCCTTGAACAGGGCTGCTTCAGCTCCCCCACGGTCGGCCGGCACCCAGCCAGCCACTGACCGAGACCAGGACGCCCGCCTGCAGCTCCTTGGAAGGTACTGGACAGCGCAGCCAATCGGAACACTTGTGCTTCCAGCAAACCTGCTCTGAATGGCCTTCCAGAGGAGGTTATGGAGTCAAAAACAATGGAGGAATTTAAGCATGCATGGGACAGTGATAAGGCAATTCTAGGTGGTGGGGGAAGGAAGAAGTAGGCAGCTGGTTAACTAGGATCTGCAGCTTATCCATTAGGTAGGGAAATGGGCAGACTGGGTGGGTCAATGGTCCTTATCTGCCATCAAATTCTATGTTTCTGTGTTTCTATGATTGGCCAGACCTTTTCCCCTGCTTCAGCCACCTGGCACTTTTTACAAATAGATTTTCGATAGAACTAAGCACATTTCAACCGTGTAATAGAAGTTTTTCAACTGTATTAGCTGGATTGTAAATTCAACTGGTGTTTTAAAGTGCTTACACCTCTCCTGTCTCAGTGCTCCTCCTGCAAACCCCCATCCAAGCACTCTGCCTTGGCGCCGATAAGTCTAACTAACTTTTGTCGTAATAAACTGCTCAGATTTAACCAATCCCAACCTCTATGCTACTTAAGACCTGCTCTTTTTTCTTCTCTCCAGCTGGCTGTCCTTGTACAGGGCTGCTTTAGCTTCTCCACAGTTGGCTGGCACCCAGCCAGCCACTAACCGAGACCAGGACGCCCGCCTGCAGCTCCTTGGAAGATACCGGACAGCACAGCCAATCGGAACACGGGTGCTTCCAGCAAACCTGCTCTGATTGGCCAGGAATTTTCCCTTGCTTCAGGCACCTGGCACTTTTTACAAATAGATTTTTGACAGAACTAAGCACATTACAACTGTGTAATAGAAGTTTTTCAACTGTATTAGCTGGATTGTAATTACTACTAGTGTTTTAAAGTGCTTACACCTCTTCTGTCCCAGTGCTCCTCCTGCAGCCCTCCCCATGCAAGCACTGTGCCTTGGCGCCGTTAAGTCTAACTACCTTTTGTCGTACTAAACTGCTCAGATCTAACCCATACTAACCTCTATGCTATTTAAGACCTGCTCTTTTTTCTTCTCTACAGCTGCCTGCCCTTCAACAGGGCTGCTTCAGCTCCCCCATGGTCAGCCGGCACCCATCCAGCCACCGACCGTGACCAGGACGCCCGCCTGCAGCTCCTTGGAAGGTACAGGACAGCACAGCCAATTGAAACACTAGTGTTTCGAGCAAACCCGCTCTGATTGGCCAGGACTTTTCCCCTGCTTCTGACACCTGGCACTTTTTACAAATAGATTTTCGATAGAACTAAACAGATTTCAAATGTGTGATAGAAGTTTTTCAACTATATTAGCAGGATTGTAATTTCTACTAGTGTTTTAAACTGCTTTCACCTCTTCTGTTTCAGTGCTCCTCCTGCATCCCCCCCATCCATGCACTCTGCCTAGGCGCTGATAAGTCTAACTACCTTTTGTCTTACTAAACTGCTCAGATCTAACCCATCCTAAGCTCTATGCTATTTAAGACCTGCTCTTTGAACGGGGCTGCTTCAGCTCCCCCAAGGTTGGCTAGCACCCAGCCATCCACCGACCGAGACCAGGACACCTGCCTGCAGCACCATGGAAGGTACGGGACAGCGCAGCCAATCGGAACACGGGTGCTTCCAGCAAACCCGCTTTGATTGGCCAAGACTTTTCCCCTGGTTCAGCCACCTGTCACTTTTTACAAATAGATTTTTGATAGAACTAAGAGCATTTCACCTGTAAAAAAAGTTTTTCAACTGTATTAGCTGGATTGTAATTTCTCCTAGTGTTTTAAAATGCTTACACCTCTTCTGTCTCAGTGCGCCTCCTGCAGCCCCCCCAATCCAAGCACTCTGCCTTGGCACCGATAAGTCTAACTACCTTTTGTCTTCCTAAACTGCTCAGATCTAACCCATCCTAACCTCTCTGCTATTTAAGACCTGCTTTTTTTTTTCATCTCTCCAGTTGCCTGCCCTTGAACAGGGCTGCTTCGGCCGACACCCAGTCAGCCACCGACCGAGACCAGGTCTCCCACCTGCAGCTCTTTGGAAGGTATGGGACAGTGCAGCCAATCAGAACACGGGTGCTTCCAGCAAACCTGCTCTGATTGGCCAGGACTTTTCCCCTGCTTCAGCCAGCTGGCACTTTTTATAAACAGATTTTCAATAGAACTAAGCACATTTCAACTGTGTAATAGAAGTTTTTCAAGTGTATTAGCTGGATTATAATTTCTACTAGTGTTTAAAGTGCTTACACCTCTTCTGTCTCAGTGCTCCTCCTGCAGCCCCCCATCCAAACACTCTGTCTTTGCGCCGATAAGTCTATCTACCTTGTGTCTTACTATACTGCTCAGATCTAACCCATCCTAACCTCTATGCTATTTAAGACCTGCTCTTTTTTCTTCTCTCCAGCTGCCTGCCCTTGAACAGGGCTGCTTCAGTTCCCCCCATTGTCAGCCGGCACCCAGCCAGCCACCGACGGGTGCTTAAAGCAGACCCGCTGTGATTGGCCAGGACTTTAACCCTGCTTCAGCCACCTGGCACTTTTTACAAATAGATTTTCGATAGAACAAAGCACTTTTCAACTGTGTAATAGAAGTTTTTCTCCTGTATTAGCAGGATTGTAATTTCTACAAGTGTTTTAAAGTGCTTAGAACTCTTCTGTCTCAGTGCTCCTCCTACAGCCCCCACATCCAAGGACTCTGCCTTTGCTCCTATAAGTCTAATTACCTTTTGTCTTAATAAACTGCTCAGATCTAACCCATCCTAGCCTCTATGCTATTTTAGACCTGCTCTTTTTTCTTCTCTCCAGCTGCCTGCCCTTGAACAGGGCTGTTTCAGCTCCGCCACGGTCAGCCGGCACCCAGCCAGCCACCGACCGAGACCAGGTCTCCCACCTGCAGCTCTTTGGAAGGTACGGGACAGTGCAGCCAATCAGAACACGGGTGCTTCCAGCAAATCTGCTCTGATTGGCCAGGACTTTTCCCCTGCTTCAGCCAGCTGGCACTTTTTACAAACAGATTTTCGATAGAACTAAGCACATTTCAACTGTGTAATAGAAGTTTTTCAAGTGTATTAGCTGGATTGTAATTTCTACTAGTGTTTAAAGTGTTTGCACCTCTTCTGTCTCAGTGCTCCTCCTGCAGCACCACCATCCAAGTTCTCCGCCTTGGCGCCGATAAGACTAACTACCTTTTCTCTTACTTAACTGCTCAGATCTAACCCATCCTAACCTCTATGAAATTTAAGACCTGCTCTTTCTTCTTCTCTCCAGCTACCTGCCCTTGAACAGGGATGCTTCAGCTCCGCCACGGTCGGCCGACACCCAGCCTGCCACCGACCGAGACGAGGTCTCCCACATGCAGCTCCTCGGAAGATACGGTACAGCGCAGCCAATCAGAACACGGGTGCTTCCAGCAAACCCGTTCTGACTGGCCAGGACTCTTCCCCTGCTTCAGCCAGCTGGCACTTTTTACAAATAGATTTTCGATAGAACTAGGCACATTTCAATTGTGTAATATAAGTTTTTCAACTGTATTAGCTGGATTGTAATTTCTACTAGTGTTTTAAAGTGCTAACACCTTTTCTGTCTCAGTGCTCCTCCTGCAGTCCCCCCATTACAAGCACTCTGCCTTGGCACCGATAAGTCTAACGCCTTTTGTCTTACTAAACTGCTGAGATCTAACCCATTCTAACCTCTATGCTATTTAAGACCTGCTCTTTTTTCTTCTCTCTAGCTGTCTGGCCATGAACAGGGCTGCTTCTGCTCCCCCAACAGTTGGCCAGCACCCAGCCAGCCACCGATCGAGATTGGGTCTCCCGCCTGCAGCTCCTTGGAAGGTACGGAAGAGCGCAGACCTTCGGAACATGGGTGCTTCCAGCAAACCCGCTGTGATTGGCCAAGACTTTTCCCCTGCTTCAGCCACCTGGCACTTTTTATAAAAAGATTTTCGATAGAACTAAGCAGATTTCAAATGTGTAATAGAAGTTTTTCAACTGTATTAGCTGGATTGTAATTTCTAATAGAGTTTTAAAGTGCTTACACCTCTTCTGTCTCAGTGGTCCTCCTGCAGCCCCCCCATCCAAGCAATCTGCCTTTGAGCCGATAAGTCTAACAACCTTTTCTCTTTCTATACTGCTCAGATCTAACCCATCCTAACCTCTATGCTATTTTAGACCAACGTTTTTTTCTTTACTCCAGCTGCCTGCCCTTGAACAGGGCTGCTTCAGCTCTCCCATGGTCGGCCGGCTGGCACCTAGCCAGCCACCGACTGAGACTAGGACACCAGCCTGCAGCTCGTTGGAAGGTACGGGACAGCACAGCCAATTGAAACATGTATTCTTCCAGCAAACTTGCTTTGATTGGCCAGGACTTTTCCCCTGCTTCAGACATCTGTCACTTTTTAGAAATAGATTTTCGATAGAACTAAGCACATTTCAACTGTGTAATAGAAGTTTTTCAACTGTATTAGCTGGATTGTAATTTCTACTAGTGTTTTAAAGAGCTTACTCCTCTTCTGTTTCAGTGCTCCTCCGGCAGCCCCACCCAATCCAAGCACTCTGCCTTGGCGCTAAGTCTAACTACCTTTTGCCTTACTTAACTGCTCAGACCAAACCCATCCTAACCTCTATGCTATTTAAAACCTGCTCTTATTTCTTCTCTCCAGCTGCCTGCCTTTGAACAGGGCTGCTTTAGCTCCCCCACTGTCGGCCGACCGGCACCCAGCCAGCCACCGACCGAGACCTGGTCACCCGCCTGCACCTTCTTGAAAGGTATGGGATAGCGCAGCCAATCGGAACACGGGTGCTTCCGGCAAACCCACTCTGATTGGCCAGGACTTCTCCCCTGCTTCAGCTACCTGGCACTTTTTACAAATAGATATTCGATAGAACTAAACACATTTCAACTGTGTAATAGAAGTGTTTCAACTGTATTAGCTGGATTGTAATTTCTACTAGTGTTTTAAAGTGCTTACACCTCTTCTATGTCAGTGCTCCTCCTGCAGCTCCCCCCATCTAAGCACTCTGCCTTGGCACCGATAAGTCTAACTACCTTGTGCCTTATTCAGCTGCTCATATCTAACCCATCCTAACCTCGATGCTATTTAAGACCTGCTCTTTTTTCTTGTCTCAAACTGTGTGCCTTTCAACAGGGCTGCTTCAGCTCCACCACGGTTGGCCGGCACCCAGCCAGCCACCGACTGAGACCAGGACGCCCCCTGCAGCTCCCAGGAAGGTAAGGGACAGCGCAGCCAATCGGAACTCGGGTGTTTCCAGCAAACCCACTCTGATTGGTCAGGACTTTAACCTTGCTTCAGCAACCTGGCACACTTTACAAATAGATTTTCTAAAGAACTAAGCACATTTCAACTGTGTAATTGCAAGTTTTTCAACTGTATTAGCTGGATTGTAATTTCTACTAGTGTTTTAATGTGCTTACACCTCTTTTGTCTCAGTGCTCCTCCTGCAGCCCCCCATCCAAGCACTCTGCCTTGGCACCGATAAGCCTAATTACCTTTTGTCTTACTAAACTGCTCAGATCTAACCTATCCTAACCTCTATGCTATTTAAGACCTGCTCTTTTTTCTTCTCTGCAGCTGCCTTCCCTTGAACATGGCTGCTTCAGCTCCCCCACGGTCGGCCGTCACCCATCAACCACCGACTGAAACCAGGACGCCTGCCTGCAGCTCCTCGGAAGGTACGGAACAGTGCAGCCAATTGGATCATGGGTGCTTCCAGCAAACCTGCTCTGTTTGGCCAGGACTTTTGCCCTGCTTCAGCAACCTGGAACTTTTTACAAATAGATTTTTGATAGAACTAAGCACATTTCAACTGTGTAATTGCAAGTTTTTCAACTGTATTAGCTGGATTGTAATTTCTACTAGTGTCTTAAAGTGCTTACACCTCTTCTATGTCAGTGCTCCTCCTGCAGCTCTCCCCATCTAAGCACTCTGCCTCGGCACCGATAAGTCTAACTACCTTGTGTCTTACTCAGCTGCTCATATCTAACCCTTCCTAACCTCTATGCTGTTTAAGACCTGCTCTTTTTTCTTGTCTCAAACTGCGTGCCTTTCAACAGGGCTGCTTCAGCTCCACCACGGTCAGCCGGCACCCAGCCAGCCACCGACTGAGACCAGGACACCCCCCTGCAGCTCCCTGGAAGGTAAGGGACAGCGCAGCCAATCGGAACTCGGGTGCTTCCAGCAAACCCATTCTGATTGGCCAGGACTTTAACCCTGCTTCAGCAACCTGGCACTTTTTACAAATAGATTTTCGAAAGAACTAAGCACATTTCAACTGTGTAATTGCAAGTTTTTCAACTGTATTAGCTGGATTGTAATTTCTACTAGTGTTTTAATGTGCTTACTCCTCTTTTGTCTCAGTGCTCCTTCTGCAGCCCCCCCATCCAAGCACTCTGCCTTGGCACCGATAAGTCTAATTACCTTTTGTCTTACTAAACTGCTCAGATCTAATCCGTCCTAACCTCTATGCTATTTAAGACCTGCTCATATTTCTTCTCTGCAGCTGCCTGCCCTTGAACACAGCTGCTTCAGCTCCCCCACAGTCGGCCGGAACCTATCAGCCACCGACTGAGGCCAGGATGCCTGCCTGCAGCTCCTTGGAAGGTACGGAACAGTGTAGCCAATTGGAACACGGGTGCTTCCAGCAAACCTGCTCTGATTGGCCAGGACTTTTCCCCTGCTTCAGCAATCTGGAACTTTTTACAAATAGATTTTTGATAGAACTAAGCACATTTCAACTGTGTAATTGCAAGTTTTTCAACTGTATTAGCTGGATTGTAATTTCTACGACTGTTTTAATGTGCTTACACCACTTCTGTCTGAGTGCTCCTCCTGCAGCCCCCCCCATCCAAGCACTCTGCCTTGGCGCCGATAAGTCTAACTACGTTTTCTCTTACTTAACTGCTCAGATCTAACCTATCCTAACCTCTATGCTATTTAAGACCTGTGTTTTTTTTCCTTTCTCCAGCTGCCTGCCCTTGAACAGGGCTGCTTCAGCTCCACCACGGTCGGCCAGCCAGCAGACAGCCAGCCACCGATGAGACCAGGACGCCCGCCTACAATGCTTAGAAAGTATGGGACAGCACAGCCAATCAGAAAATGGGTCCATTCAGCAAATCCACTCTTATTGGCCAGGACTTATCCCCTGCTTCAGCCACCTGGCAATTTTGACAAATAGATTTTCGATAGAACTAAGCACATTTCAAATGTGTAATAGTAGTTTTTCAACTGTATTAGCTGGATTGTAATTTCTACTAGTGTTTTAAAGTGCTTACACCTCCTCTGTCTCAGTGTTCCTCCTGCAGCCCCACGCAATACAAGCACTCTGCCTTGGTGCCTATAAGTCTAATTACCTTTTGTCTTACTTAACTGCTCAGATCTAACCCATCCTAACCTCTATGCTATTTAAGTCCTGCTCATTTTTCTTCTCTGCAGCTGCCTGCCCTTGAACAGGGCTGCTTCAGCTCCCCCTCGGTCGGCCAGCCGTTGCCCAGCCAGCCACCGACCGAGACGAGGACACCCGCCTGCAGGTCCTTGTAAGGTACGGGACACCACAGCCAATTGGAACACGGGTTCTTCCAGCAAATCCGCTCTGATTGGCCAGGTCTTTTACCTTGCGTCAGCAACCTGGCACTTTTTACAAATAGATTTTCGATAGAACTAAGCACATTTCAACTGTGTAATAGAAGTTTTTCAACTGTATTAGCTGTATTGTAATTTCTACTAGTGTTTTAAAGTGCTTACACCTCTTCTGTCTCAGTGCTCCTCCTGCAGCCCCACCCAATCCAAGTATTCTGCCTTGGTGCCGATAAGTCTAACTACCTTTTGTCTTACTTAACTGCTCAGATCTAACCCATCCTAACCTCTATGCTATTTAAGTTCTACTCTTTTTTCTTCTCTCCAGCTGCCTGCCCTTGAACAGGGCTGCTTCAGATCCCCTACGGTCAGCCGGCACCCAGTCAGCCACCGACCGAGACCAGGTCACCCGCCTGCAGCTCCTCGGAAGGTACAGGACAGCGCAGCCAATCAAAACACGGGTGCTTCCAGCAAACCCACTCTGATTGGCCAGGACTTTTCCCCTGCTTCACCCTCCTGGCACTTTTTAGAAATAGATTTTCGATAGAACTAAGCACATTTCAACTGTTTAATAGAAGTTTTTTAACTGTCTTAGCTAGATTGTAATTTCTACTAGTGTTTTAAAATGCTTTCACCTCTTCTGTCTCAGTGCTCCTCCTGCAGACCCCCATCCAAGCACTCTGCCTTGGCGCCAATAAGTCTAACTAACTTGTGTCTTACTAAACTGCTCAGATCTAACCCATCCTAACCTCTATGCTATTTAAGACCTGCTCTTTTTTCTTCTCTCCTGCTGCCTGCGCATAAACAGGTCTGCTTTAGCTCCCCCATGGTCGGCCGGCACCCAGCCAGCCACCGACGGGTGCTTCCAGCAGACCCGCTCTGATTCGCCAGGTCTTTAACCCTGCTTCAGCCACCTGGCACTTCTTACAAATAGATTTTCAATAGAACAAAGCACTATTCAACTGTATAATAGAAGTTTTTCTACTGTAATAGCTGGATTGTAATTTCTACTAGTGTTTTAAAGTGCTTACACCTATTCTGTCTCAGTGCTCCTCTTGCAACCCACCCCATCCCAGCACTCTGCTTTGGCGCCGATAAGTCTTATTACCTTTTGTCTTACTAAACTGCTCAGATCTAACCCATCCTACCCTCTATGCTATTTAAGACCTGCTCTCTTTTCTTCTCTGCAGCTGCCTGCCCTTGATCATGGCTGCTTCAGCTCCCCCATGGTCGGTCGGCACCCAGCCAGCCACCGACTGAGACCAGAATGCCTGCATGCAGCTCCTTGGAAGGTACGGAACAGCGCAGCCAATTGGAACACGGGTGCTTCCAGCAAACCTACTCTGATTGGCCAGGACTTTTCCCCTGCTTCAGCAACCTGGCACTTTTTACAAATAGACTTTCGTACAACTAAGCACATTTCAACTGTGTAATTCCAAGTTTTCAACTATATTAGCTGGATTATAATTTTACTAGTGTTTTAAGTGCTTACACCTCTGTCTCAGTGCTCCTCCTGCAGCCCCCCCATCCAAGTACTCTGCCTTCTCGCTGATAAACCTAACTACTTTTTCTCTTACTTAACTGCTCAGATCTAACTCATCCTAACCTCTATGCTATTTAAGACCTGCGTTTTTTTTCTTTTCTCCAGCTGCCTGCCCTTGAACAGGGCTGCTTCAGCTTCCCCAAGTTCAGCCAGCTGGCAGACAGCCAGCCACTGACCGAGACCAGGACACCCGCCTGCAGCTCCTTGGCAGGTATGGGACAGCACAGCCAATTGGAAAACGGGTTCATCCAGCAAACCCGCTCTTATTGGCCAGGACTTTTCCCCTGCTTCAGCCACCTGGTACTTTTTACCAATAGATTTTCGATAGAACTAAGCACATTTCAACTATGTAATAGAAGTTTTCCAATTGTATTAGCTGAATTGTAATTTCTACTAGTGTTTTAAAGTGCTTACACCTCCTCTGTCTCAGTGCCCTCCCAGCCCCACCCAATACAAGCATTCTGCTTTGGTGCCGATAAGTCTAACCACCTTTCGTCTTACTTAACTGCTCAGATCTAACCCGTCCTAACCTCTATGCTATTTCAGGCCTGCTCTTTTTTCTTCTCTCCAGCTGCCTGCCCTTGAACAGGGCTGCTACAGATCCCCCACGGTCGGCCGGCACCCAGTCAGCCACCGACTGAGACCAGGTCACCCGCCTGCAGCTCCTTGGAAGGTACAGGACAGCGCAGCCATTCAAAACACGGGTGCTTCCAGCAAACCCACTCTGATTGGCCAGGACTTTTCCCCTGCTTCACCTACCTGGCACTTTTTAGAAATAGATTTTCGATAGAACTAAGCACATTTCAGCTGTCTAATAGAAGTTTTTTAACTGTCTTAGCTCGATTGTAATTTCTACCAGTTTTTTAAAATGCTTTCACCTCCTCTGTCTCAGTGCTCCTCCTGCAGATCCCCATCCAAGCACTCTGCCTTGGCGACGATAAGTCTAACTAACTTGTGTCTTACTAAACTGCTCAGATCTAACCCATCCTAACCTCTATGCTAGATAAGACCTGCTCTTTTTTCTTCTCTCCTGCTGCCTGCGCATAAACAGGGCAGCTTCAGCTCCCCCATGGTCGGTCGGCACCCAGCCAGCCAGCGACGGGTGCTTCCAGCAGACCCGCTCTGATTGGCCAGGACTTTAACCCTGCTTCAGCCACCTGGCACTTCTTACAAATAGATTTTCAATAGAACAAAGCACTATTCAACTGTGTAATAGAAGTTTTTCTACTGTAATAGCTGGATTGTAATTTCTACTAGTGTTTTAAAGTGCTTACACCTATTCTGTCTCAGTGCTCCTCTTGCAACCCACCCCATCCCAGCACTCTGCTTTGGCGCCGATAAGTCTTATTACCTTTTGTCTTACTAAACTGCTCAGATCTAACCCATCCTACCCTCTATGCTATTTAAGACCTGCTCTCTTTTCTTCTCTGCAGCTGCCTGCCCTTGATCATGGCTGCTTCAGCTCCCCCACGGTCGGTCGGCACCCAGCCAGCCACCGACTGAGACCAGGATGCCTGCATGCAGCTCCTTGGAAGGTACGGAACAGCGCAGCCAATTGGAACACGGGTGCTTCCAGCAAACCTACTCTGATTGGCCAGGACTTTTCCCCTGCTTCAGCAACCTGGCACTTTTTACAAATAGACTTTCGATACAACTAAGCACATTTCAACTGTGTAATTCCAAGTTTTTCAACTATATTAGCTGGATTATAATTTCTACTAGTGTTTTAATGTGCTTACACCTCCTCTGTCTCAGTGCTCCTCCTGCAGCCCCCCCATCCAAGTACTCTGCCTTCTCGCTGATAAACCTAACTACTTTTTCTCTTACTTAACTGCTCAGATCTAACTCATCCTAACCTCTATGCTATTTAAGACCTGCGTTTTTTTTCTTTTCTCCAGCTGCCTGCCCTTGAACAGGGCTGCTTCAGCTTCCCAAGTTCAGCCAGCTGGCAGACAGCCAGCCACTGACCGAGACCAGGACACCCGCCTGCAGCTCCTTGCAGGTATGGGACAGCACAGCCAATTGGAAAACGGGTTCATCCAGCAAACCCGCTCTTATTGGCCAGGACTTTTCCCCTGCTTCAGCCACCTGGTACTTTTTACAAATAGATTTTCGATAGAACTAAGCACATTTCAGCTATGTAATAGAAGTTTTCCAATTGTATTAGCTGAATTGTAATTTCTACTAGTGTTTTAAAGTGCTTACACCTCCTCTGTCTCAGTGCTCCTCCTGCAGCCCCACCCAATACAAGCATTCTGCTTTGGTGCTGATAAGTCTAACTACCTTTCGTCTTACTTAACTGCTCAGATCTAACCCGTCCTAACCTCTATGCTATTTCAGGCCTGCTCTTTTTTCTTCTCTCCAGCTGCCTGCCCTTGAACAGGGCTGCTTCAGATCCCCCACGGTCGGCCGGCACCCAGTCAGCCACCGACTGAGACCAGGTCACCCGCCTGCAGCTCCTTGGAAGGTACAGGACAGCGCAGCCAATCGGAACACGGTTGCTTCCAGCAAACCCTCTTGGATTGGCCAGGACTTTTCCCCTGCTTCAGCTACCTGGCACTTTTTACAAATAGATTTTCGATAGAACTACGCACATTTCAACTGTGTAATAGAAGTTTTTCAACTGTATTAGCTGGATTGTAATTTCTACTAGTGTTTTAAAGTGCTTACACCTCCTCTGTCTCAGTGCTCCTCCTGCAGCCCCACCCAATACAAGCACTCTGCCTTGGTGCCGAAAAGTCTAACTACCTTTTGTCTTACTTAACTGCTCAGGTCTAACCCATCCTAACCGCTATGCTATTTAAGTCCTGCTGTTTTTTCTTCTCTCCAGCTGCCTGTCCATGAACAGAGCTGCTTCAGCTTCCACATGGTCGTCTGCCACCCAGCCAGCCTTTGAGCGAGACCATGTAACCCGAGTGCAGTTCCTTGGAAGGTATGGGCCAGCGCAGCCAATCGGAATATGAGTGCTTTCTGCAAACCCACTCTGATTGGATAGGACTTGTCCCCTGCTTCAGCTACCTGGCACTTTTTACAAATAGATTTTCAATAGAACTAAGCACATTTCAACTGTGTAATAGAAGTTTTTCAGCTGTATTAGCTGGATTGTAATTTCTACTAGTGTTTTAAAGTGCTTACACCTCTTTTGCCTCAGTGCTCCTTCTGCAGCCTCCCCAATCCAAGCACTCTTCCTTGGCACCGACGAGACTATCTACCTTTTGTCTGACTAAACTCCTCAGATCTAACCCATCCTAACCTCTATGCTATTTAAGACCTGCTCTTTTTTCTTCTCTCCAGCTGCTTGCCCTTGAACAGGGCTGCTTCAGCTCCCCCACGGTTGGCCAGCACCCAGCCAGCCACCGACTGAGACCATGACGCCTGCCTGCAGCTCCTTTGAAGGTACTGAGCAGCGCAGCCAATTGGAGCAAGGGTGCTTCCAGCAAACCTGCTCTGATTGGAAAGGACTTTTCCCCTGCTTCAGCAACCTGGCACTTTTTACAAATAGATTTTCAATAGAACTAAGCACGTTTCAACTGTGTAATTGAAGTTTTTCAACTGTATTAGCTGGATTGTAATTTCTACTAGTGTTTTAACCTGCTTACACCTCTTCTGTCTGAGTGCTTCTCCGGCAGATCCCCCTTCCATGTAATCTGCCTTGGCGCCAATAAGTCTAACTACCTTTTCTCTTACATTACTGCTCAGATCTAACCCATCCTAACCTCTATGCAATTTAAGACTTGAGTATTTTTCTTTTCTCCGGCTGCCTGCCCTTGAACAGGGCTGCTTCAGCTCCCTCATGGTCGGCCGGCCTGTACCCAGCCAGCCACTGACTGAGACCAGGACACCCACCTGCAGCTCTTTGTAGGGTACGGGACACCACAGCCAATTGGAACATGGGTTCTAACAGCAAATCTACTCTGAGTGGACAGGACTTTTCCCCTGCTTCAGCAACCTGGCACTTTTTACAAATAAATTTTCAATAGAACTAAGCACATTTCAGCTGTGTAATAGAAGTTTTTCAACTGTATTAGCTGGATTGTAATTTCTACTAGTGTTTTAAAGTGCTTACACCTCTTCTGTCTCAGTGCTCCTCCTGCAGCCCCACCTAATCCAAGCACTCTGCCTTGGCGCCGATAAGTCTAACTACATTTTGTCTTACTTAACTGCTCAGATCTAACCCATCTTAACCTCTATGCTATTTCAGGCCTGCTCTTTTTTCTTCTCTCCAGCTGCCTGCCCTTGAACAGGGCAGCTTCAGATTCCCCATGGTGGGCCGGCACCCAGTCAGCCACCGACTGAGACCAGGTCACCCACCTGCAGCCCCTTGGAATTTACGGGACAGTGCAGACAATCAGAACATGGGTGCTTCCAGCAAACCCTCTCAGATTGGCCATGACCTTTCCCCTGCTTCAGCTACCTGGCACTTTTTACAAATAGATTTTCGATAGAACTAAGCACATTTCAACTGTGTAATAGAAGTTTTTCAACTGTATTTGCAGGATTGTAATTTCTTCTAGTGTTTTAAAGTGCTTTCACCTCTTCCGTCTCAGTGCTCCTCCTGCAGCCCCCCCCCCCATCCAAGCACTCTGCCTTGGCACCGATAAGTCTAACTACCTTTTGTCTTACTTAACTGCTCAGATCTAACCCATCCTAACCTACATGCTCTTTATGACCTGCTCTTTTTTTTTCTCTCCAGTTGCCTGCCATTGAAGAGGGCTGCTTCAGCTCCCCCAACAGTCGGCCGGCACACAGCCAGCCACCGACCGAGACCAGGACTCCCGCCTGCAACTCCTTGAGAGGTATGGAACAGCGCAGACCATCGGAACACGGGTGCTTCCAGCAAACCCGTAGTAATTGGCCAAGAGTTTTCCCTTGTTTCAGCCACCTGGCAGTTTTTACACATAGATTTTTGATAGAACTAAGCACATTTCAAATGTGTAATAGTAGTTTTTCAACTGTATTAGCTGGATTGTAATTTCTACTAGTGTTTTAAAGTGCTTACACTTATTCTGTCTCAGTGCTTCTCCTGCAGCCCCCCCAATCCAAGCACTCTGCCTTGGCACCGGTTAGTCTTACTACCTTTTGTCTTACAAAACTGCTCAGATCTAGCCCATCCTAACCTCAATGCTATTTAAGACCTGCTCTTTTTTCTTCTCTCCAGCTGCCGGCCCTTGAACAGGGCTGCTTCTGCTCCCCCATGGTCGGCCGGCACCCAGCCTGCCACCGACCGAGACCAGGACTCCCACCTGCAGCTCCTTGGAAGGTATGGAACAGCGCAGCCAATTGGAACACAGGTGCTTCCAGCAAACCTGCTCTGATTGGCCAGGACTTTTCCCCTGCCTCTGCAGCCTGGCACTTTTTACAAATAGATTTTCGATAGAACTAAGCACATTTCAACTGTGTAATTGCAAGTTTTTCAACTGTATTAGCTGGAATGTAATTTCTACTAGTGTTTTAATGCGCTTATACCTCTTCTGTCTCAGTGTTCCTCCTGTAGCCCCCAATCTAAGCACTCTGCCTTGGCGTCGATAAGTCTAACTACCTTTTCTCTTTCTAAGCTGCTCAGATCTAACCTATCCTAACCGCTATGCTATTTAAGACCTGCATTTTTTTTCTCCAGCTGCCTTCCCTTGAACAGTGCTGCTTCAGCTCCCCCACGGTTGGCCAGCTGGCACACAGCCAGCCACCGACTGAGACCAGGACACCCACCTGTAGCTCCTTGGAAGGAATGGGACAGCACTGCCAATTGGAAAACGGGTGCTTCCAGCAAACCTGCTCTGATTGGCCAGTACTTTTCCCCTGCTTCAGCCACTTGGCACTTTTTACAAATAGATTTTCGATAGAACTAAGCACATTTCAACTGTGTAAAAGAAGTTTTTCAACTGTATTAGCCGGATTGTAATTTCTACTATTGTTTTAATGTGCTTACACCTCTTCTGTCTCAGTGCTCCTCCTGCAGCCCCACCAATCCAAGCACTCGGCCTTGGCGCAGATAAGTCTAACTACCTTTTGTCTTACTAAACTGCTCAGATCTAACCCATCCTAACCTCTATGCTATTTAAGACCTGCTCTTTTTTCTTCTCTCCAGCTGCCTGCCCTTGAACAGGGCTGCTTAAGCTCCCCCACGGTCGTCCGGCACCCAGTGAGCCACCTACTGATACCAGGACGCCAGCCTGCAGCTCTTTGGAAGGTCCGGAACAGCTCATCCTATTGGAACATGGGTGCTTCCAGCAAAACTGTTCTGATTGGCCAGGAATTTTCCCCTGCTTCAGCAACCTGGAACTTTTTACAAATAGATTTTTGATAGAACTAACCACATTTCAACTGTGTAATAGAAGTTTTTCAACTGTATTAGCTGGATTGTAATTTCTACTAGTGTTTTGAAGTGCTTACGCCTCTTCTGTCTCAGTGCTTCTCCTGCAGCCACTCCATCCAAGCACTCTGTCTTGGCGCCGATCAGTCTAACTACCTTTTGTCTTACTAAACTGCTCAGATCTAACCCATCCTAACCTCTATGCTACTTAAGACCTGCTCTTTTTTCTTCTCTCCAGCTGCCTGCCCTTGAACAGGGCTGCTTCAGCTCCCCCACGGACGTCCGGCACCCAGCCAGCCACCGACCGAGACCAGGACACCCACCTGCAGCTCCTTGGAATCTACAGGACAGCGCAGCCAATCGGAACATGGGTGCTTCCAGCAAACCCACTCTGTTTGGCCAGGACTTTTCCCATGCTCAAGCCACCTGGCACTTTTTACAAATAGATTTTTGATAGAAATAAGTACATTTCAAATGTGTAATAGAAGTTTTTCAAGTGTATCAGCTGGACTGGAATTTCTTCTAATGTTTTAAAGTGCTTACACCTCTTCTGTCTCAGTGCTCCTCCTGCAGCCCCCCCATCCAAGCACACTGCCTTGGCACCGATAAGTCTAACTACCTTTTGTCTTACTAAACTGCTCAGCTCTAACTCATCCTAACCTCTATGTTATTTAAGACCTGCTCTTTTTTCCTCTCTCTAGCTGCCTGGCCTTGAACAGGGCTGCTTCAGCTCCCCCATGGTCGGCCGGCACCCAGACAGCCACAGACTTACACCAGGACACCATCCTGCAGCTCATTGGAAGGTACGGGATAGTGCAGCCAATCAGAACTCGAGTGCTTGCAGCAAACTCGCTCCTATTCCTCAGGACTTGAACCCTGCTTCAGCCACCTGGCACTTTTTACAAATAGATTTTCAATAGAACTAAGCACATTTCAATTGTGTAATAGAAGTTTTTAAACTGTATTAGCTGGATTGTAATTTCTACTAGAGTTTTAATGTGCTTACACCTCTTCTGTCTCAGTGCTCCTCCTGCAGCTCCCCCATACAAGCACTCTGCCTTGGTGCCGATAAGTGTAATTACCTATTGTCTTACTAAATTGCTCAGATTAAACCCATCCTAACCTCTATGCTATTTAAGACCTGCTCTTTTTTCCTCTCTCCAGCTGCCTGCCCTTGAACAGGGCTGCTTCTGCTTCGCCACGGTCAGCCGGCACGTGACAGCCACCGACAGAGACCAGGATGCCTGCCTGCAGCCCCTTGGATGGTACGGGACAGCGCAGCCAATCGGTACACGGGTGCTTCCAGCAAACCTGTTCTGATTGGCCAAGACTTTTCCCCTGCTTTCGCCACCTGGCACTTTTTACAAATAGATTTTCATTAGAACTAAGCACATTTCAATTGTGTAATAGAAGTTTTTCGACTGTATTAGCTGGATTGTTATTTCTACTAGTGTTTTAAAGTGCTTACACCTCTTCTGTCTCAGTGCTCCTCCTGCAGTCCCCCCCATCCAAGCACTCGGCCTTGGTGCCGATAAGTTTAACGCCTTTTGTCTTACTAAACTGCTCAGATTTAACCCATTCTAACCTCCATGCAAATTAAGACCTGCTCTTAATTCTTCTCTCCAGCTGCCTGCCCTTGAACAGGGCTGCTTCAGCTCCCCCAAAAGTCATCCGGCACCCAGCCATCCATCGACTGAGACCAGTACTCCTGCCTGGGGCTCCTTGGAAGGTACTAGACGGCTCTGACCATCGGAACATGGGTGCTTCCAGCAAACCCGCTGTGATTGGCCAAGACTTTACCCATGCTTCAGCCACCTGGCACTATTTACAAATAGATTTTCAATAGAACTAAGCACATTTCAACTGTGTAATAGAAGTTTTTCAACTGTATTAGCTGGATTGTAATTTCTACTAGTATTTTAAAGTGCTTACACTTGTTCTGCCTCAGTGCTTCTCCTGCAGCCCCACCAATCCAAGCACTCTTCCTTGGCGCCGATAGGCCTAACTACCTTTTGTCTTACTAAACTGCTCAAATCTATCCCATCCTAACCTCAATGCTATTTAAGACCTGCTCTTTTTTCTTCTATCCAGCTGCCTGCCCTTGAACAGGGCTGCTTAAGCTCCCCCACAGTCGGCCGGCACCCAGCGAGCCACCAACCGAGACCAGGACACCTGCCTGCAGCTCCTTTGAAGGTCCAGAACAGCGCAGCCAATTGGAACTCGGGTGCTTCCAGCAAACCTGCTCTGATTGGCCAGGACATTTCCCCTGCTTCAGCAACCTGGCACTTTTTACAAATAGATTTTCGATAGAACTAAGCACATTTCAACTGTGTAAGTGAAGTTTTTCAACTGTATTAGCTAGATTGTAATTTCTATTAGTGTTTTAACATGCTTACATCTCTTTTGTCTCAGTGCTCCTCCTGCAGCCCCCCCATCCAAGCAATCTGCCTTGGCGCCGTTAAGTCTTACTACCTTTTCTCTTACTATATTGCTCAGATCTTACCCATCCTAACCTCAATGCTATTTAAGAAATGCAATTTTTTCTTTACTCCAGCTGCCTGCCCTTGAACAGGGCTGCTTCAGCTCCCCCACGGTCGGCCAGCTGGCCCCCAGCCAGCCACCTAACGAGACCAGGACACCCGCCTGCAGCTCCTTGGAAGGTACGAGACAGCACAGCCAATTGGAACACATGTTCTTCCAGCAAAATCGCTCTGATTGTCCTTGATTTTTCCCCTGCTTCAGCCAACTGGCACTTTTTAATCATAGATTTTTGATTGAACTAAGCACATTTCAACTGTGTAATAGAAGTTTTTCAACTGTATTAGTTGGCTTGTAATTTCTACTAGTGTTTTAATGTGCTTACACCTCTTCTGTCTCAGTGCTCCTCCTGCAGCCCCCCCATCCTAGCACACTGCCTTGGCACCGGTAAGTCTAACTACCTTTTGTCTTACTTAACTGCTTAAATCTAACCCATCCTAACCTCTATGCTATTTCAGACCTGCTCTTATTACTTCTCTCCAGCTGCCTGCCCTTGAACAGGGCTGCTTCAGCTCCCCCATGGTCAGCCGGCACCCAGTCAGCTACCGACCAAGACCAGGGCGCCCACCTGCACCTTCTTGGAATGTGCGAGGACGGCGCAGCCAACTGAACATGGGTGGCTCTAAACCCGCCTATTTGGACTTTCCCTCCTTAAGTTTCCTGGCACTTTTTACAAATAGATTTTCGATAGAACTAAGCACATTTCAACTGCGTAATAGAAGTTTTTCAACTGTATTAGCTGGATTGTGATTTCTACTAGTGTTTTAAAGTGCTTACACCTCTTCTGTCTCAGTGCTCATCCTGCAGCCCCCCATTCAAGCACTCTGCTTTGGAGCCAATAAGTCTAACTACCTTTTCTCTTACTAAACTGCTCAGATCTAACCTATCCTAACCTCTATGTTATTTAAGACCTGCGTTTTTTCTTTTCTCCAGATGTCTGCCCTTGAACAGGGCTGCTTCAGCTCCCCCATGGTTGGCCAGCTGGGACACAGACACCCACCGAACGAGACCAGTACACCCGCCTGCAGCTCCTTGGAAGGTACAGGACAGCACAGCTAATCGGAAAATGGGTTCTTCCAGCAAACCTGCTCTGATTGTTCAGAACTTTTCCCCTGCTTCAGCCACCGGGCACTTTTTACAAATAGATTTTTGATCGAACTAAGCACATTTCAATTGTGTAATAGAAGTTTTTGAACTGTATTAGCTGGATTGTTATTTCTACTAGTGTTTTAAAGTGCTTACACCCCTTCTGTCTCAGTGCTCTTCCTGCAACCCCCCATCCAAGCACTATGCCTTGGCGTCGATAAGTCTAATTACCTTTTCTCTTACTAAACTGCTCAGATCTTACCCATATTAACCTCTATGCTATTTAAGACCAGCTCTTTTTTCTTCTCTCCAGCTGCCTGCCCTTGAACAGGGCTGCTTAAGCTCCCCCACAGTCAGCCGGCACCCAGCGAGCCACTGACTGAGACCAGAATGCCTGCCTTCAGCTCCTTTGTAGGTCCGGAACAGCACAGCCAATTGGAACACTGGTGTTTCCAGCAAACCTGCTCTGCTTGGCCAGGACTTTTCCCCTGCTTCAGCAACCTGGCACTTTTTACAAATAGATTTTCGATAGAACTATGCACATTGCAACTGTGTAAGTGAAGTTTTTCAACTGTATTAGCTAGATTGTAATTTCTAGTAGTGTTTTAACATGCTTACACATCTTCTGTCTCAGTACTCCTCCTGCAGCCCCCCCATCCAAGCAATCAGTCTTGGCGCCGATAAGTCTAATACCTTTTGTCTTACTAAACTGCTCAATCTAACCCATCCTAACCTCTATGCTATTTAAGACCTGCTCTTTTTTCTTCTCTCTAGCTGCCTGCCCTTGAACAGGGCTGCTTAAGCTACCCCACAGTTAGCCGCAACCCAGCCAGCCACCGACCGAGACCAGAACACCCGCCTGCAGCTCCTTGGATGGTACGGGACAGCACAGCCAATTGGAACACGGATCTTTCCAGCAAACTTGCTCTGATTGGCCAGGACTTTTCCCCTGCTTCAGCCACCGGGCACTTTTTACAAATAGATTTTCAATAGAACTAAGCACATTTCAGCAGTGTTATAGAAGTTTTTCAACTGCATTAGCCGGATTGTATTTTCTACTAGTGTTTTAAAGTGCTTACTCCTCTTCTGTCTCTATGCTCCTCCTGCAGCCCCAACCAATCCAAGCACTCTGCCTTGGCGCCGATAAGTCTAACTACCTTTTGTCTTACTTAACTGCTCAGATCTAACCCATCCTAACATCTATGCTATTTAAGACCTGCTCTTTTTTCTTGTCTCAAGCTGCGTGCCCTTCAACAGGGCTACTTCAGCTCCCCCTCGGTCGGCCGGCACCCAGCCAGCCACCAACCGAGATGAGGACGCCTGCCTGCAGCTCCTTGGAAGGTGTGGAACAGCACAGATCATTGGAACATGGGTGCTTCCAGCAAACCAGCTGTGATTGGCCAAGACTTTACCCCTGCTTCAGCCCCCTGGCTCTATTTACAAATAGATTTTGTGATAGAACAAAGCACATTTCAACTATGTAATAGAAGTTTTTCAACTGTATTAGCTGGATTGTAATTTCTACTAGAGTTTTAAAGTGCTTACACCTCCTCTGTCTCAGTGCTCCTCCTGCAGCCCCCCCAATCCAAGCACTCTGCCTTGGCGCCGATAAGTCTAACTACCTTTTGTCTTACTAAACTGCTCAGATCTAACACATCCAAACCTCTAAGCATTTTAAGACCTGCGTTTTTTTCTTTACTCCAGCTGCCTGCCCTTGAACTGGGCTGCTTCAGCTCCCCCACGGTTGGCCGGCTGGCACCCAGCCAGCCACCAACCGAGACCAGGATACCTGCCTGCAGCACCTTGGAAGGTATGGGACAGCACAGCCAATTGGAACACAGATTCTTCCAGCCAACCCGCTCTGATTGGCCTGGACTTTTCCCTAATTCAGCCAAATGGCACTTTTTAGAAATAGATTTTCGATAGAAATAAGCACTTTTCAACTGTGTAATAGAAGTTTTTCAACTGTATTATCTGGATTGTAATTTCTACTAGTGTTTTAAAGTACTTACACCTCCTCTGTCTCAGTGCTCCTCCTGCAGCCCCACCCAATCAAAGCACTCAGCCTTGGCGCCGATAAGTCTAACTACCTTTTGTCTTACTTAACTGCTCAGATCTAACCCATCCTAATCTCTATGCTACTTAAGTCCTGCTGTTTTTTTCTTCTCTCCGGCTGCCTGCCCTTGAACAGGGCTGCTTCAGCTCCCCCACGGTCGGCCGGCTCCCTGCCAGCCACGGACTGAGTCCACGGTGCCCCCCTGCACCTACTTGTAAGGTACGGAACAGCGAAGCCAATCAGAACACGGGTGCTTCCAGCAAACCCGTTCTGATTGGCCAGGACTTTAACCCTGCTTCAGCCACCTGGCACTTTTTTCAAATAGATTTTCGATAGAACTAAGCACATTTCAACTGTGTAATTGAAGTTTTTCTACTGTATTAGCTGGATTATAATTTCTACAAGTGTTTTAAAGTGCTTACACATCTTCAGTCTCAGTGCTCCTCCTGCAGCCCCCCATCCAAGCACTATGCATTGGTGCCGATAAGTCTAATTACCTTTTGTCTTACTAACCTGCTCAGATTTTACCCATATTAACCTCTATGCTATTTAAGACCTGCTCTTTTTTCTTCTCTCCAGCTGCCTGCCCTTGAACACGGCTGCTTCAGCTATCCCACGGTCGGCCGGCACCCAGCCAGCCACTGACCGAGACCAGGACGCCTGCCTGCAGCTCCTTGGAAGGTATGGAACAGCGCAGCCAATTTGAACATGGGTGCTTCCAGCAAAGCTGCTCTGATTGGCCAGGACTTGTCCCCTGCTTCAGCAACCTGGCACTTTTTACAAATAGATTTTCGATAGAACTATGCTCATTTCAACTTTGTATTTGAATATTTTCTACTGTATTAGCTGGATTGTAATTTCTACTAGTGTTTTAAAGTGCTTACACCTCTTTGGTCTCAGTGCTTCTACTGCAACCCCCCCCATCCAAGCACTCTGCCTTGGCGCCGATAAGTCTAATTACCTTTTGACTTACTAAACTGCTCAGATCTAACCCATCCTAACCTCTATGCTATTTAAGATCTGCTCTTTTCTCTTCTCTCCAGCTGCTTGCCCTTGAACAGGGCTGCTTCAGCTCCGCCACGGCCAGCCAGCACCCAGCCAGCCACTGACCGAGACCAGGATGCCTACATGCTGCCCCTTGGAAGGTACAGGACAGCGCAGCCATTCGGAACTCGGGTGCTTCTGGCAAACCCGCTCTGATTGGCCTGGACTTTTCCCCTGCTTCGGCCACCTTGCACTTTTTACAAATAGATTTTCGATAGAAATAAGCACATTTCAACTGAGTAATCAGAGTTTTTCAACTGTATTAACTGGATTGTAATTTCTACTAGTGTTTTGAAGTGCTTACACCTCTTCTGTCTCTGTGCTCCTCCTGCAGCCCCCCATCCAAGCGCTCCGCCTTTACTCCGATAAGTCTAACTACCTTTTGCCTTACTAAACTGCTCAGATCTAACCTATCCTAACTTTTATGCTATTTAAGACCTGCTATTTTTCTTCTCTCCAGCTGCCTGCCCTTGAACAGGGCTGCTTCAGCTCCACCAGGGTCGGCCGGCACTCAGCCATCCACCGACTGAGACCAGGACGCCCACCTGCAGCTCCTTGGAAGGGACGGGACAGCGCAGACCATCGAAACACAGGTGCTTCCAGCAATCCCGCTCTGATTGGCCAGGACTTTTCCCCTGCTTCAGCCACCTGGCACTTTTTACAAATAGATTTTCGATAGACCTAAGCACATTTCAATGGTGTAATAGAAGTTTTTCAACTGTATTAGCTGGATTATACTTTCTACTAGTGTTTTAAAGTGCTTACACCTCTTCTATCTCAGTGCTCCTCCTGCAGCCCCCCATCCAAGCACTCTGCCTTGGCGCCAATAAGTCTAACTACCTTTTGTCTTACTAAACTGCTCAGATCTAAACCATCCTAACCTATGTGCTATTTAAGACCTGCTCTTTTTTCTTCTCTCCAGCTGCCTGCCCTAAACTGTGTAATAGAAGTTTTTTTTTTCCATTAACAGGTTATACAGACCTGCCACTAGAGGGATTCTTGGTCTTTCTACACAAATCACTGTAGTCAATCGTGGGCAATATGGCCTGCATTATCATTCTACTTCTTTCCTGGTGCTGCTACAAGTGGAGGTTGTAGTTTGAGGTTCCCCTAAGCTTCACTGAACAGGCTGACAACTTCCTTAAAACTGCCCTGTGTGACAGCTCTGCAGCTGAAAACAGGAAGCCCTCAGTGTCTGCCATCCACCCTTCAGACTCAAGTCAGATAGACTCTGAGCACCCTATTCTTACCTACGCTTCGCTGACATCATCCAATAGTAATGCCTTACTTAGTATATGCTTCCTTCCACCCTCCTTAGTATGCTAGGAACCCTAGTGTCCCTCCCCCTAATAGGGGTGTACTACTTGCCATAATCTACTCACTGACCCTACTCTGGGTGGACAGGCTTATAGACCCATTCCCCCCAGAACCAGTGAGCAATCTACATAATATCCCCCCACACGACTTCCTTAGCAGCTACACTATCTCAAGTATATCTAGTCTCTTAACAGAGCATGAGATCATAAAAAAGGGTGTATGCTATGACCTGCATTACTATATGAGCAGGATGCATCGAAGACACCTCATCTCAATACCTAGCACTAAACTGCTCAGGTTAGTAGTCCTGCTATTTCTTCTATCAGGTGATATCCAACCTAATTATAGTGAAAACTGTATGTGACCGCACCAGGGATAAAGCAGTGCTCAGCTAACCCTAGCCCATATGTATCCAATACCTTGGTAGCATCCCCCCAGTGACCATCAATGGGCAGCCACCAAGGGTCTGAAGATAGCACATATGAACATATGTAGTCTTAGACCAAAAATACATGAAGTCCTGGCCTGGTTGGACCTCTACAAACTGGACTTACTAGCCATCTCTGAAACCTGGCTTAAAGCCCACATCCATGACCACGAGATTCAGGTCGTGGGCTACAATAGCTACAGCAATGACAGAGAAACCAAAACAGGGGGTGGGGTCCTAATCTATGCTAAGGATGACCTCTCTGTGTCACCTCTACCCCTGCAGACTAATCCTACTGCTGAGGGAGAGAGCATATACATCTGGATAACCCTAGGGCATACCAAACAACTAACAATTGGCTGCATCTACCACCCACCAAAATCAGCCCTCAAATCCCTTGAAGCCATCACAAATGATACGGCTATCAAGGTAACAATGGAGCAACTAATCCTGGGTGCCTTCAACATTAACTGGGCCCAGGATCCTGGTCATGCCTCAAAGTCACTTACCCATGAAGCAGGTCTGACGCAGGTCATCTCTGAACTGACCAGACTTAATTACAAAACTGGGAACCACACCAACCTTGACTGGGCTCTGGTGTCTAACCCCACTAATATACAGAGTGCGGGCGCAATGGCAGACTCCCTGAGTGACCATTCCCCAATCTTCTGTATATGGAAAAACAAACCACCCAAGGTCCAACTTAGAATTCTCTCCACCCGTGACTTCTCCAAGTTCTCTGAACTACAATACAATCACTACCTAGGCAGTCTGAACTGGAACCCCATAAATCTTCTCCCTACTCTTACTGAGGCTGTGCAATACTTCCAGGATGAACTAACCACAGCGGCCAACCTCTTTGCTCCAATGAAGAGAATGAGGACTAAAGGCAGCTGCTACAAGTGGATCTCTCCCTCCTTCAAAGCCCTAATGTCTACTCAGAAAAAAGCCTGGAAAAAGTTTAGGCTCTCCTCCCTCCCGGCAGATCTTGCTGAATACAAAGCCCTGAGGAACAAAGCCAAGAGAGCCATAAAACTCGCTAAGAGAGATTACTTAACACACCTCCAGGAAACCAGCCTGGGCAACCCCAAGCAACTCTGGAATCATATCAATGACCTGATCAAGGGCAGCAAAAATCCTGAGTCCTGTCCCATGGAGATTAACGGTCAGCTCACAACTGACCCTTCTCAAATATCGGCTGCCCTTAACAGGCACTTCTCAGACCTCGAGGCCTACAAGACCTGCCTGTCTCCCCAGATTCTCCTCCCTACCTCAGATGAACCACCTCACATGGAAGACCCCCATTTCACCTGAGACTGGCTAAACACACTGAAGTACTAAACCTCCTAAGGAACCTGAAACCGAAAGGGTCAGGGGGACCCGACAGCATCAACCCTCAGCTACTCAAGGCAGGAGCTACTTCCTTAGCCTGGCCTATCACCATGCTCCTCAATCGATCACTGAGGGAAGGAGCAGTCCCTGACCCATAGACACATGCCAATGTTGTCCCTATACACAAAGGGGGGCACGGGGAAAAACTCAACAACTACAGGCCCATCTCCCTCTTCTGCTCACTTGCTAAGGTGCAAGAAAGAGTCATCTACAATCAACTCAGGGACTACCTGGAATTCATCAGCTCCTTGCCCCCTCCCAACATGGATTTAGAACAAACCATGGTACTGACACTGCCCTCATTAACTTCACGGATGAAGTTCTCAGGGCAATGGACAAAGGGATACCCACTGGTGCAGTCTTTATAGACTTATCCAAGGCGTTCGACCTTGTCGACCACAACTTGCTGCTACAGAAGCTGCAAAATATAGGACTAGACAATCATGCCCTGAAGTGGTTTGGGAGCTACTTATCAGGCAGGGCACAGAGGGTCTCATGGAAATTGACCATGTCTGACCCACTACCCCTAAACCAGGGTGTACCTCAGGGCTCAATTCTAGGCCCCCTCCTGTTTTCCTTGTTTACCAATGACCTGCGTACCCACTGTGGGGAGAGCTTGGTTGTGCAGTACGCTGATGATACTGTCATCTTCCGACCCCTGCGTGACGGGGTTGCCCTAGGCCCTCTACTCCAAAAGGATCTCACTTCACTAGACACTTGGCTATGTAAGAACAGAATGGTACTAAATGCTGACAAGACCAAGGCAATGCTATTCAGGCCAAGATCCCTGGGATTTGACAGGTCCTCATCCCTCTCCTTAACCTCACTCTCTGGTAAAGCCATTAATGTAGTCCCCTCCCTTAAATACTTAGGCATCATGTTGGATCAGAATATCACATACAAGGAACATGTGAACCAGGTCACCAGGACCCTACATCGGAAACTTGGCACCCTGTACCGACTCAGGGATCAACTCATCCCTGAAGCCAGGCTCTCCATAGCTACCAGTGTCCTTCTACCCAACCTGACCTTTGCAGCCCCTATTATACAGGGCATGGCTAAACAAGAGATTACCAGGATGCAAACCCTATATAATAAAATAGCTCATTTCACAACCTTAGACCACCTGAGATGTCACCACTGTGACACTTTGGCCAATCTTCGTTGGCCCACATTGGTCACCCGCCTCCAACACCCCTTGCTTGTCCAGGCCTACAAGCTTCTCAAACCCCATGCTCCACCAAGCATTGCTGGGACCATAACCCTCAAACACAACCCAAGGAACCTAAGGACCTCAGATAGAATGCTATTAGAAGTCCCTAGGGTAAGGACAAATGCTGGCAGAAGATCCTTTTACTCCCAAGCAGCCTGCCAATGGAACAAGCTCCCTCCCCAGGTCCAGGCTCCTCCTCACTCATGAACTTCCACACCAGGCTTAAGTCCCATCTGCTGACCTCAAGCGCATGCCACTGTCTTGGCACTTAAAGCTCCTAAGGTACTCCCCTCCTTTCCAACTCCCGTCTCCTAGTTTAACCTTCCTACTACCTGCCTTATACAGACTGCTCACCAGAGGCCACATGTAACCCCTGAATAAACTATATGCAAAGTACTACCAATTGCTTACATGTCATGATGAAACCATGCCTGTACCCATGCCTGCATCCACTGCTTTTCTTTTACCGTGCCTGTAAGCCATGCCTGTATCCACTGCTTTTCTTTTACCATGCCTGTATCCACTATTTTTCTTTACTGTAACCACCTCATGATGTAACTCACAATGCCTCAAATGTTCCTTATGTCCTTGTTCATTCTTATAACTTGTATTGTTATCCCGGGTTGCCCCTGAAAAAGGGACCTTCGGGGCTCAGTGGGTCTACCCGGTCACCAAAATTTAATAAATTAATTAATTAATTAATTAATTAATCTTTGCTATATGGTTGCTAAATTTGTCACTGATGCAAACAGGCATTTATGCTCATTGGTTTACAAGTATAAAAAATAAAAATGAAAAATGAAATGACATTTTATAATAATATTAATTTTAATATCATCTACCTGCAAGGACTACAACAATGGCAGACAGAGCAAGTGCTGGAAAACAGCTGATCCAACCCCCGCAATGCTGCACTAGGTGAAGAGCAGCAAGCAGCAGGTGTGGGCGAGCATACTGCAGAGCGACGTTCAGGGCACATTCGCCACACAAAATAATATTTTATTGCATCAAAGCCCGGTGCCTCCAGCACCAGTACAGCATTAGCTGACACCAGGGAAAAAAGTACTATTCCAGCTAGTAGTGCTGCTAGGAGACATTGTTATTAACTGCCACTGATAACATGCAGTGTGAATGTATCCTCCTCATCCCTTGCCACTGCTACCTGTACCACCGTCAACTCATTCTTAATAATCACCACTGTTCTTATCCACCTATCCACTGTGACTACTAACATTCCAACTTCTGCTTCAAAAGTGGCCCTGCCAGCCATCCTGCCACTGTGTCCCAGACCACTCCTGCCACTGTGACTCAGATCTTTTCTGCCACTGTGACTGAGACCACTCCTACCACTGTAACCCAGGCCACCCCTGCCACTGTGATGCAGACCACGTTTAGGGGAAAAACAATCCTAACAGTTCTTTTGAGAAACACTGAAAATGATCACACAAAAGTGTGAACAAAATGACCCTATCCAGCTTGTGACTTAGAAAGGGAACAAAACTAAGATTTTGACTTTTTGCCAACTTTTAACCGATGGATGTAAATAGATTGCTCCTTCACAGTGGCTCATACATCTGTCTCTCTTGCCCGCAGCTACTGTGAGTGCTGGGTCACATGGGCTGCCTTCAGAGAATGTTCAATGTGGCCTCTGACTGGACAGGCTCAGGAGGTCTCAAACTATCACACAGTGGTCTATGGTTGAATAATGAAGCACAAATAATGAATAATTGGGACCTTTAATATGAATACTCAGTCAAACATTCAAAATAAGGTACTCACACAACCCTAGTTAGTTACTGTAAAGTTCACTGTCCTTTAATTTTCACTATGTTCACTGATCTAGATAAAGCACTAAATTAAAAGGACAGTGAAATAAAAAAGTCACTGTGATTACAATGGTGTTCAACTTCAGCTGATCAGCACAGCACTAAAATTAACCGACGCGAATGCATTGCCATAGATGAAAGAGTGAACTTTAAATGGAGTGAATATATTCTGTAATACAGTATTATATTGGTCAATGGTTGCAATATGATCACAGTTGAAAATGTAGCACATTAATTTTAAAAGTGCCTTTTCATTAGGAAAGGTAAGGCAGCAAGGAAAGCTACAGAAAAGGATAAGGTCATTACAAGAAGTAGAATATCAGCAATTGACCAAAAACAGTTCGATGCCTTAGATAAAATATTTTGTATGCCTTAGATTTATCCTTATGGGCCGCTACTGGAGCAGGGCCCCCTGGCCATGAGCCCTGGCATCTCAGTCACATAGCAATTAGCAACAAATATAGCCATGGAAGGCTAACACCCCAACTTTATTAATTTAGTTTTCCACCATAACACTCAGAACTAGCTGTACTACCCAACTCTGTGCCCTGTCTGAGGGACCACAGTGGCTTTCCACCAGACGTCTAATTGGACTTGAATAATTTCTGTCTTGCAATATAAATTGTATGAACTCTGAAACTGTAGGTACTCTGTAATTGTACCCTTTTAGTGTGTTTTCCATTTGATATCTACCTGGAATTGAATCTTTGTATTTTGTAAAAGGAAATGCATGCACTCTGCACTGTACGTAATCCATATTTGCATCCTTTTATCCCAGTCACCTCCCCTTCCAGTTCATAACAGGAAATGAGACCTGGGCTCTGTGTGCTTACCTGGTAAAATATTTTTTTAAATAAAATAAATTGTGATTAACAGTAAATAAGTAAGTAAAAGATTATTTGTTGAGCCCCATTCTGGAGGCTCCAGCGCTGTACAGGTAAGTAGGAGAACAGTATATCAATAAATAGACATAAATCGAATAATACAAATAAAAACAGATTACAATCCAGCTTAAAAACAATATAAACAAGATGCTGTAGTAGTTTGCAGAGTACTTATAAACATTCTAAAAATGCTTGTCTAAACAGATGGGCCTTTAGGCACCACTTAAAAACCTCCACCGATGAGGCCTCCCTCAGGGATCATGGTAGCGAGTCCCACAAAACCAGGCCCACCACCTCAAATGATTGATTTCCAGAGGACTAAAGGTGGGCCCTAGGAACCACTAGGAGGCCGTTGGTAGAGGAGCATTGCAAGCGCGTGGGACAGGCAGGAGTCAGGAGGTCCATCAAGTAACCTGGACCTGATCCATGTAGCGCCTTATAAGTGAGCAAGCCCATCTTGAAGGTGATTCTCCACCTAACTGGCAGCCAGTGCAGATAGCACGAAAACTGGGTCACATGACAGGATCTCAGAAGGCCCATCAGTAACCTTGCCACGATGTTCTGCACCAGCTGCAGTCACCAGAGAACCCCTCCAGTGACCCCGAGGTACAGAGCATTACAGTAATCGAGCCATGATGTCACAAATGCATGTATCAGTGAGGGCAGATCATCAGGCAGAATCAAGACTTTGATCTGAGCAGCATTCCTCAAGTGGTAAAAACCATTTTTGACAACAGATGACATGTAAGCCTCAAGTGTCAATCTGTCATTGAGGATGATGCCCAGATTTTTCACCTTGTTGGACACCACCAAGGGAATAGGGCCAAGATATAATCCTATTCCCATCCCAGCAGTTTTCACATCCTGCTGACTACCAGGCTCAATCACCAGCACCTCTGTCTTGTTAGGATTGAGGCTTAGCCAGCTAGAGGACATCCAGTCCTGGATCTCAGCCAGACATTTGTTTAGCACCTCCGTGGTGCCATCTGTCCCGGGTGCAAATGACATGTATAGCAGGGTATCATCTTCATAGCAGTGAAAACCCAAGCTGTACTGTCTAATGATCTCTCCCAGGGGAAGCATGTACACTTTGAATAATGCAGGTGACAGGATTGAGCCCTGGGGAACTCCACAGGGCAGTGGCTTTGGGCCAAATTAGAAATTTCCTATCATAACCTTTTGCCCCTGCCTGTAAGACAGGACTCAAACCAATGGATGACAGTACCGATGAGTCCACAGAGCTCCCTTAGGTGATCCAGCAGCACTGCATGGTCAACAGTGTCAAATGCTGAGGAGAGATTGAAGAGAACAAGAAATGACACTCACCTCTATCTCTCACCCTGAGGAGATCATTTTGCACTCTGACTAGTGCAGTCTCAATGCTATGTCTTGACCTAAATCCTGACTGGAATGGCTCATGGATGTCATGGGCTGCAAGGTGTGCCTTGAGCTTAAGCAACACCACTTTCTTAATAACCTTACCCACGAATGGGAGGTTAGAGATAGGTCTAAAGTTTGCCAAGATGTTAGGACTGAGAGATGGTTTCTATGGATCTATGTGCCCTCTGCAAAGAAATTATTTACTTTTTTAAAAAATGTAGTTCATTGGAATTGTGTTTTTAAGACATGTGTTTGGAGATTTCAATGCCTGCGTAGACTCTGACTCATCTGCTTTTGCAGGAGAATTCCTGAGTTTGATGGAATCTTTAGATCTGCATCAGCATATAGAGACCCCTACGCATGTTGCTAGCCACTCACATGATTTGATCTTTACCTCTGGTATTCAGGTATGTAAAGTGTCTATTGATCCTGTTGCTTGGTCTGACCATTTGTTCTTTGATTCAAGATGGTGTGTGAAAATATTAAAACTCCACCCCCCTGCTGAGAAGATCCACACACAGAGGAGAAATGTTGAGTCTGACATTAACTGCATCCAGGTGGATGTCCCAGAAATTTTGGCTGCCTCCTCCAGGGGGTGTAATCAAGTGGTTCAGATGTATAATGTAGCCATCCTTGCTGCAGCTGACTCCCTGGTGCCAATCTGCCCCTGCCCTCACCTTGGACATCTCAGCTCCCTGGTTCAGTGATGAACTGAGGGATTTCAGAAGGTGCAGGCAAAAACTTGAGTGGCATTAGAGGAGGTTGAGCTTGCTCTCCTGCAAACTTGTCCTGATATCCCATTATCAGAAATATCAGAATGTGAAACATTTTCATTCATCCATCATTGCAGCTAAGAGGAACAGACCCCCTGCTCTCTTCAGACTGGCTGATGAGATTCTTAACCCAGACTATCTTTGTTCTCAGATGGCGACTAGTTCAGTGGAGAGATGGGAGTGGTTTCCTGATTTCTTTTCAACCAAGATTGCAGAGATAAGATCTCCTCCATAGGTGCTGGTCACCAGTGAAGTGTTCAAAGACTTGAGGTGATTGAATCTTGGGTGCTGCAGTTTGACTTTCAGTCAGCTGATTATGTAGAAATCTGCTAGGTGATATCGGCATTGTGCAAATCCATTTGCGTCTCAGACCTGACCTCCTTCTATTTAGTTACTGGTCGAATAGAGGTCAGCTTATGTCATTCCTCTTCATAAAAAAGGCCCAAAAAATGATTGGGAAAATTATAGGCCTATTAGCCTTATTTATCCAGTTAGCAAAATCTTGGAAGTCCTGGTCAAGGATATCATTACTTCAGATCTAAATATTACTGTTGTAGAAAAACACAGGTTTAAACAGGGTTGCAGTTGCTTATCTAACCTGATGTGTTTATACAAAAATATTAGTGCCTTATTGGATGAAAACATTCTGTGTGATAATGTATATATAGATTTCAGCAAAACTTTGGATATCATGCCACATAAAGCACTTTTGGAAACACTTATAAATGTAAACATTAATAAAAATATTATAAACTGGTTTAATAGCTGACTGCACCTCCCCCTCGCTCCCAATTACCACCGGCATTCCCCAGGGCTCAGTCCTTGGCCCCATTCTCTTCTCCATCCTACTAAATGATCTGCCAAAGGCTTGCTCCACTACCTCAATTCACATGTACACTGATGACATGGTCCTCTTTACTTCCGGCCGTACCTATGAAGAAGTCACTTCTAATCTTCAGACCAACTTCAACAAAGTACAACCCTGGTTCAACTCCAACCAGCTCTCCCTAAATGCCAAGAAAACAGTCTCTATGTCTTTCGACACTAGACAGAGACTATCCAGACTTACATCTCCTCTGATCTTCCGTATCCTAAACAACACCATCCTTGAAGACGTGCCCTCCTTTAGGTACCTAGGGGTTTGGCTTGATCGCCACCTCTCCTTTTCCACACACGTGGACGCCATCCTATCAAAATTGCGCCCTAAGCTAGGCGCCCTCTATAGAAACCTCATTAGTCTCCCGCTTCCTGTTAGACATGAAATAGTCCAGGAAATGATTCTACCCTCCCTTGACTACTGCGATGTTGTCTACAGCTCTGCCTCTAAGTCCATCTTAGCCAGACTGGACCCCTCTTCAATGCTTTCTGCCGCTTCACCCTCGATGCCACCCCCCTGCACCTATCACTGTGAGTTCTTCCATTCACTGGCCCTTCCATCCCTGAGCAACCAGCGTCTACTTCACAGTGCTAAATTTGTTTCTAACTTCTGGCTCGGTTTCCTTCCGCCCTACCTCGTCTCCTCCCTATCTTCCCCACCTACCCCCGCCCTCGCCCTCAGGTCTACTGACTCCAGGCTATTAGTAATTCCTCACTGAAGGACCTCCGCAGGCCAATCAGCTTTCTCTTACCTCCTCCCTAAGCTCTGGAATGGCCTGCCGGGCCCAAATCCGCCATTCTTCCTCCAAACACTCTCTATCCTCTGCCCTCACTAACTTCCTTGCACCTAATTGTACCTGCCCCTGACCTCCCCCCCAACTGATTCTCTTCCCCCTCCTCGATCCCCTCCTTCTTATGCACCTGACAAGTTGCTCGGCCTTTGCCCAAATGACTGGCTTATATATTGCCCTAAACAACCCATGCACTTACCCTCTCATGACACTTCTGCTATCTCCCTTCTTATTCCTGCCAACGTCTTCCCTAAGTCAACCCCCCTTATCTTTCCCAGTGTTTACTATCCAGACTTGTCACCTCTCCCTGGCCCCAAGCTCAGACTTCCATTTCTCTCTGTCAACTTGGTGCATCATACTTCAATTCAATTTCTGATATAGGCACTTATGTAATCACGTATAGTTCTAGGTGTGTAATCAAATATATGATGCCACCCTCCTTGTGCCACATGTATGTACTGTCTCCTCATGTAACAAGTTTGTAATTAACCACACTTAACTATGTAACAATTGTTTGTATTGCTTGACTCCAACTTCAACCTATTGATTGTTGTATGTATACCCTCCTCCCTTGTACCCCTCCCCGGTCGCACCGTGAGACGAGCATCTTTTTGCTCAGTGTGCCTCTCCTGGTGAAACATTTTCAATAAATAAATAGTTGACTGTCTCATCGCTCTCAGCAAGTACTAATTAACGATTATTTATCTACACCAGGTGAGGTCTTCAGTGGTGTTCCACAGGGGTCTGTCTTGGGCCCCACTCTTTTTCAGGTTTTCATTTCTGATCTAACAGCTAATGTTTTATCATATACAGTTAAATATGTGAATGATGTTAAATTGGGCAGTCTTTGTTTTGATACTGAACATGCAGAAATCCTGCAACGAGATTTAGATAGAATCTCTGATTGGGTAATTAAGTGTGGTATGTGACGTAATCCTAATAAATACAAAATTATACACTTAGGTAAACACAATCCTCATAATTCTTACATTCGGGGGGGGGGTCAACCACTATTAACATCTACAGATGAAATAGATCTGGGTATTATAATTTCAGACGATTTTGAAAATGATAAACATATGAATAATATCATAAAGACAACAAATAAGGTCATTTGGTCTATTAAATGAAATATCCAGTCTCGTAATGCTCAAGTTTTAATGCCATTATTTTATTCCTATGTTAGACCTCACTTGGAATACGCTTCACAGTTGTGATGCCCCTACAAGAAATATAATTGTGTTAATCTAGAAAATGTTCAACACAAATTTACAAAGCAAATTTTTGGATTGAATGACATCTCTTACCCCGACAGATTGCAGAATTTTAATCTAATGTCTTTAGAAACACGTTGCTTAAGAGGGGATTTATTGCTCCTTTATGATATCATTCATAATCCTCCTCTTATGTCATAACTTGGCCTACAATTTAAGGACTGTATATACAACACTAGGGGTTATCCTTTACAAATATCAGGTAAATGTTTCAAACATGTAAAAAGGAAGTATTTTTTCTCACTTAGAGTAGTTGGTCCCTGAAAAAAATTGCCAGAAAACATCATTATTAGCAAAACTAAATCTGAATTTAAGAATTGTCTGGATAAATACATTTTATCAGGGGCTAACTTGCAATATTACTATTTAACATGCTTCAAGCATTTCTGGGCATGACCTGCCTCCTAGCTCTGTGATCTCCTTTAGTATGATCCTTTAGTTAAGGCAGGTTGGTAGATGCTAGTTCCTGTGTTTGTGGAGGTTGGGAATTCCTCTGAGTGAGGGTGTCTTCCCTGACCCCCTTAAAGATGCTATTGTGAAGCCCCACATAAAGAAGACATGTTTAGATCCAAACGATCTCACAAACTATACTCCTATCTCTAATCTTCCATCTGTTAGGGAAGGATATTGAGAAAGCGGTGATGCTTCGCTTGGCGTAACGCCTGGAGAAATTTGAACTCTAGGAGCCTCTCCAGTCAGGTTTCCAATCTCACCACAGCATGGTGACTCCTCTGATCTGTGTCATGAATATTCTGCTCCTGGTGAAGAATCTGGGAGAGTTATCAGTTCTGATTCTCTTTGATCTGTCAACTGCATTTGGTACTCAGGATCACAGGGAGTTGGTCGAGCTTCTGAAGAGCTTCTGTGGTTTATCTGGCACAGTTTTAAATTGGTTCAAATCTTACCTGGAAAGCCTCCACCAGACTGTAGTGCTGGGAAACTGCCATTATGATCCCTCCCTGGTCATGTGCAGTGTGCCTAAGGGTTCAATACTACTCCCTTTGTTGTTCACAGTCTGTATGCTTCCACTGGGTGATGTGATCTGAAGGTATGGCATGAGTTTTCCCTGCTACATAGATGACACTCAGCTTTACCTTTCTTTAAGACCAGGACAGAGTAATCCAATGTCTGTGGTTGAGAATGCTGTCTTGGGGGCGTGGCTTGGCCGCTGAGGGAATGGCAGCATAATTCTTGGACTCATTCCTCTCTGAGAATAATCCGTGGTAGGTCTGTCTAATCCCGGGATGTGAACTCTTTCGTTGTTAAACACTTGCTTGGGGAACTGCTCTGAATCATCCGGTGTGACATTCTTTGGTGGTACCATATTATAAAGTAGCTATTTTTCACCTGTTACCCACGAGTTGCGCCTATCAGCTAGGCCATAGAAATCATAGACCTAATCCTCGGGAGTCTCTGAGTATTTGCCCCACTCAGCTTACAGATGGAGCCTACATCAGCACCTCTTCCAGCTCAACTGACCTCGAATACGGTGGCGACTGGTGTTTCTTTGCCTACACTCTCTCCAATACAAAGCACTAATGTGCAGTCACCTTCGGTGGCTGAATCGTTAACGTACATTACTTGTTTGTTGGAGACAGTTCTGCTGTGAGTCGATACCATCAAAACTACACTAACAAACACCACTGCAGATGTACATCTTCTACAGGATCGTTTAAATGTAGCAGAGCAAAAGGTGGAAACTCTAGAGATGCAGCAAGTTAAACTAGTACAGAGAGTGCTAATGCAAGATTTACAGCTGGAAACATTACTTACCAGAGTGGAAGATCAGGAGAATAGGGGGAGATGTAACAACCTCTGAATTGTTGGGGTTCCCGAGGGCTCTGAGGGAACATCTATGGAAAGGTTTCTCGACAAGACGCTCCCTAAGATGTTAGGAGAGCACTGGAGAGGCTCAGTCAAAACTGAAAGAGCTCACCGACTTGTTGGCAGGAAGGATAAACAGCAGCTAGCTCCAAGACCAATCGTGGCATATTTCTTGAAATATTCTACAAAGGAATGCATTTTAAGTGCAGCTTGAGATTTAGGTGAAATCCGGTGGCAAGGAGCACTGATTTTGCACAGGAAACAGCAAACAAGCGCAGAGCCTATGGCCCTATTAAGAAAATGTTATCTGCCCACAATTTCCATTATAGATTCAAGGGCCTTACCAGATTGTTGGTCTCTAAAGAAGGGAGAGAATTGCTGGTAGACACTTCTGATGAGATCGAGCAATGGGCATCTAAGTTCTGGCCTAACCTACCCCTTTAAACTTCATCCCCCAGAAGGCTCTGGGACCCCTCTGATACCAGCACTAGGAACTGAAATCACCAGCCGCAGAATCCAGAGGGTCATTGTGCTACAGGACCAGGTCCCTGGTTTGATGAACCCCCTTCCCAGAGAAAGGACCCCTTCTACGGGGCTTATGCCTGCACTTACAACGGCTGTTAGCTTAGGTCAACCATTCCTCCCTCCCAGGAACACTAGCTCAACCCCACAACAGCGATAACATTCTAGGAGTGGTCAGCAACTGTCCCCCGAGCAGCAGAAAACAGCTCCACCAGCAAAGATGCCTAGAGAAGAAATCTTCTGCGACCCGTTCAGACTGCCTTATGAATACAACAGAGCTCTCTTTGCCCAGTCAAGGAAGTCATATGGATTGGGCTGATATCCCAGAATATTCTTTTTTGGAAGTGGTGGACATTTCCAGTCAGCCCAAACCAGGGATTAAATCATACGCCGCAGCAGTAGCTTGTGAGGAAGTCCCTGATTTCAGTGGTAACTCTCAACAGGCACTGACTCATAATGGAGAATCCCCTGGCTGAACATTCGACTGTACTGATTGTAGTATGTAATATCTTAGTCATTTGATGTGTTTGCTTGCTTTGTTAAATGAAGGTATAGAGGTACAGCAGAGATTTTATTTATTTATTTTATTTAGTTTTTGTTGACCGGGTAAGTGCACTAGACAAATCCTGCCTATTTTCAGGCACGACCCGGGGGGAGGGGGATACAGATGAATGCCAACTGACCTTGAACCAGATTAAGCTGTTGGTGGCATTTTTAGTGAATGAGGGAAATTTGGCCAGGACACTGAGGAAATTCCCTACTCTTTCGATAAGTGCCATGGGATCTTTAACATCCACCTGAACTACCACCAATCCAGGCAGATGGGACCTCGGTTTAACGTCTCATCCGAAAGACGGCACCTCAGAAGTGCAGCACCCCTCTCATGCTGCACTACAGTGTCAGCACTGGGATATTAACCCAAGTGCCAGATGTGGGAACTGAACCCACAGCCCTCTGATCTCCCGGCCTCAGAGGCGAGTGTGCTACCTACTGAGCCACTGACACTGCAATATCTCCCTGTTATATTTCCTGTTACTGCTGAAACTCTTTGAGGTATGCTGCTATGATGGGGAAGGGCCCTCTCCCCCTTCCCTTATGACCTAAGGGACGAATGATCTCTCCCCCCTCACGCCATCACATTTTAAGTTTGGCAACTGGATAGTACACTCAGTGTGTGAGCTGCTGAGTCTTTATAGCTTGCTGTTTATAGTAGCAATGAACCTGCACTGTACGGGCAAATGTTATAGAGGTCTTGGCCCTTATGTTTTCGATTAGGGTAGTTTCCCTATTACTCCTTGCCCTCTTTCTTTCTTTTAACCCCCCTTCCCTACCTTGTTTACACCCACTCCCCACCTCCCAGGAGTATACCTTCCATTGGGAATTATTCCCTGGATGTAGATGGATGAGTCCAGTTTAGGTTGTGACTTTCCTCGACAACCCTTGAGCACAGACACAAGTGGAGCTGAGGATACTGTTTTTGTTTATCCTCTTTCCCTGAAACATCTGTAGCTGTTAGCGTTTAATCGCTTTTTGGATTTGCCTTAATAGCGTTGTATACCTGGGCCCTGCTTAGCGCAGGTTTTTGCGTTTGTTAGTATTTAGTTTTAGTCTATGTTAAATATAACTGTTAGTATATCCACTTCCTGTAGCTGTAATTGGCAATTGATATTATCTCTCATATCTCAGTGTGTAGTATCCTCTAGGTATTTGTCAGCAGGTCACAGTAGATCTGTTAGGTAGTAGCTCTCAAACAGAGTATCTGGAGTCTACCCCTTTTGGCCACATCAGGGGAAGTCCATAGTATTTCTGACTTATCTATTACCATGCCCCCAACCACTGTACATGGTCTGCGTTTAGTGTCATGGAATGTAAAGGGCCTTAATCACCCCATAAAATGTACTAAGGTGCTCCTGCATTTACGCTCCATGCACACAGACATAGCCCTTCTACAGGAGACACATCTCCTTAATAAGTCTATTCCTTGGCTCAAGGAATCATGGGTCAGAACCATACATGCTAGTTCAGCACCCTCTAAATCAAGGAGAGTAGCTATTTTGATTCAGAGATCGAGTACTTGGGCAGTGGAGGAGTCTCGCTCTGATAAACAGGGGAGGTGGGTAGTAGTCAAACTAAAATCTGGCATGGACAAATTGATAGTATGCAATCTTTATGCCCCGAATGTGGACCAAATGGAGTTTTTCCAAATTTGAGCCAAGCTATCGCTGGGCTACTGCAGTCCGAGCCCAATATTCCCTTGATAATAGGAGGTGATTTTAACATAGTGACAGACATATTTTTGGATAAATCTCATCCTGCACCCCAAACCCACCCAAAGGTGCATGCCACTTTGCAAGAAATGATAGCAGAGTGGGGCTTAGTGGATGTCTGGAGGCGTGATCACCCCTCGGGTCGAGACTACACGTACTACTCCCCCCCGCATGAAGTCTACAGTTGTATCAATTATTGGTTAGCCAACCAGCCAGCTTCGAGTGCCATCTCGTATAGTGATATAGGCAATATAATTATATCGGACCATGCACCGGTGTCACTTACTTAATCTACCCACGAAGGTCGAAACACTGCCACAAGATGGAGATGTAACCCCCTTTTAGATAAGGATCCTGAATTTCAGTAAGAGATGCAGAAAGCAACTTGGGAATATTTTACTTTTAACTCGGCTGGAGAAGTCTCAGTTAGTACGGTCTGGGAAGCATTTAAAGCCACACTGAGAGGTCATATTATTGCTTTTGCTGCAAACTGGAATAAAACCCAGAAAAAAGAATTAGAGTTGTTACAGTCAGAACTCACTGCTTTAGAGGGTCGCTTTAAGGCTTCCCATACCATTGCTTCTAGAGACCCCTCATTGATGAGGCATATTGTGGGGCTTAAATAGCGTATAAATTCACTCTTACATCATAAGGTGGAATGGACTCTGCTCAGGGCTAAACATCAATATTGAGAAAGGGGTGATGAAGGGGAAGCTCCTTGCTTACCAATTGCCGAAGCAACAAGCATCTTCAAAGATACATGCCCTCCGCACTTCCACAGGCTCCGTGGTTAGTGACCCGAAGGGCATTAATGAGACCATGAAACATTATTATCAGACCCTATACCAATCCAAATCCACAGATACGTGGGAACAGCTCTCACATAATCTGTGCCAGTTCTGTCAAGGATTCACAATACCCTCATTATCTCAGGATCAAGTTGATTTATTAGGCAGTCCTATTTCAGAGACTGAGCTGCGACAGGCCATATTTCGCATGGCTAAAGGGAAAGCCCCAGGGCCAGACAGAATGACCGTCGAGCTACACCAAACCTTGGATCAAGAAATTGTGTTTCCCTTATTACTCGCTCTGCAATGTGCCCACTCTTCAGGCTCCCTCCCCACCACAATGAATGAGGCTTTGATTACCGTGATACCTAAAAAATCTGATGACCCCCTGAATTGTTCCAATTTTTGCCTTATATCATTACTGCCAGTGGACATGAAGATCCTGGCTAAAATATTGGCTACCAGATTGCAGAATATCCTTGCCTCCATTATCCACCCATCTCAAGTTGGTTTTATGCCTGGAAAGGTAGGCTCAGACAATACCAGGTTGCTGTTGAACCTGAAGTGGCTAGCAAGTAGAGCTAAAACCCCTATTGCTGTGCTAGCCGTTGACTTTGCAAAGGCTCTTGATTCTGTGGAGTGGAATTATCTCCATGAGATCCTCTGCGTATATGGATTTGGACCCCAATTTTGTTTATGGGTCTCGACCCTCTATAATTCCCCAAAGGCTAGGATTATCACTAACTCCACCATCTCTTCTTCCTTTCCATTGTATAGGGGCACACACTAAGACTGTCTCTTATCCCCCTTCTCTTTTTAATTGCCCTTGATACCCTACTCCCCGCTCTTGACACTACGGAGGGGCTTACAGGCATATTAGTATACGGCAAATCCTATACTGTGGCAGCTTATGCAGATAACCTATTACTTACCCTATCCCATCCCCAGGATTCGCTAACAATAGCCCTTTCAGTCCTTAAAAACTTTACAGCATTGTCAGGCCTACACGTTAATCGATGGAAGACTGTCTTGGCCCCATTGAATTCACTCTGCTTACCGGAATGCGTTCATGGTACGGAACTTAGATGGGCTCCGCAAGGCTTTTCCTACTTGGGATCTACATACCTTCTAACTGGGCAAATTTTGAATCAACTAACTTTTCCCCTTTATTAAAACAATTAAACATAGAACTAGAGCGCTGGCAAAAATTGCACTTATCCCTGTTGGGCAGAGTGGCTTCGGTACGAATGCTTTTGCTGCCGAGGGTCTTATATTTATGTCATAATCTTCCAATATGAATCTCTCCTAAACTTTTTGCTTCTCTCGAGAAGATGGTATCCACCTTAATATGGGAAAATAAGGCAAGTAGATGGGGGAAAAATAAACTTAGGGCACATTGGTCCAAAGGAGGCCTTGGGGCCCCTTGGTTTCAGAACTATCACTTAGCATGTACAGCTACCCAAATTACAAAGTGGTTTGTACCGCCCAACACCTCCTGTCCAGTGTGGGTTGGCCTTGAAATGGTTATGGTGGCCCCAACTCCACTTAGATCTTTGCTGAGCCCCAGTGGCCACACAGGTAAGGACCACTCTCCGGTTGTGTGTCACTCCCGGTATGCCTGGCGGTACATTATGACTCTCTCCCACACCCCCAAAGACGCGTGGGCTCCACCTCTGGCTTATGCAGAGTTATGGCATAATATCTTTATCACACTAGAGGGACAACCTCTTAATTGGCCTTCCTGGGAGCATAAGGGCATCTGGTATGTGAAGGACCTTATGATGCCTGGTTCGAACACACTATTATCCTTTGCCCAATTAAAAAAATAAATTAAATTTTCCCAGCACTGATTTCTGTCGGTTTCTCCAAATACATAGCCTCATATATGCCCTTTCTTCTCGAATGCGGCCAGATAGCAAATGGGAGTGGCTTACCACTTTACATAAAGAAACCTCCTCATGTGGTCGTATAGGTAAATTCTATACTATAGGTAAAGACTCTCAACCTGACCCCACAGAACATTGTAGAATCTGATGGGAGGCCGAGATGAGCATAGCTATATCTGAAACTACCTGGGCCGGTTGTCTTCAAAACGCGCATAAGTTGTATAAAGATTCTAAAAAGCCAATTAATACAGCTAAAAATTTTGTTGCACTGGTACAGAACTCTAGCCTTTCTGTGTTCTGCAGGACTACTGCCACACTCCAACTGCTGGAGATGCCAGCAACCTGGTGCCCATTTATTTCATATATTGCGGGAATGTCCAAAACTCTCTGCTTTTTGGTCTGCAATTAGACGGGATTGCTGTCTGGTCTTGGGTACAAGGAATCTCCAGCTAGACTCTAAATTATTGTTGGGGGATATGTCAGGCCTTACCATTTTGCCAAAGGCCCTTCGAGAGTGGGTCATGCTGGCCCTGTTGGAGGCCAAGCGGCTCCTCTTAATGCACTGGAGGCAGGTCAGTAGTCCAATATAAGTTTATGGCATTCAGCTCTGGCTAAGTTGACACTGTTAGAAAGGTTGACCTATGCTCATTGAGGTCAACTGGGTTATTTCTATTAAAAGTGGGATTCTTACTTTAACTCACCACTGTGTAAAACCCCTCCCTCTTTGTGTAACCCTACCCTTTCTGGTTCTTAGATGGACCTGTTTAGATATTTCATTTACTCTACTGACAATGGGGAGCTACAGTTAGGAAGGGTGGTCTATATGTTAATGTATATATTCTGACTATATGTGTTTAGCATTTTGTGACATACTGTGTATTGTAATTCTACATTTCCTTAGGATATTCTTACATGTCTGTGGGTTTTTTTCTTTTTCTTACGAGAGAAATGAATGTAGAAGTGTGATGTAAAACTTGAAAACCTTAATAAAATCTTCTATGATTAAAAAAAAAGAAGAGAATGCTGTCTTGGAGATCAGGGATGGTCTGGATGAGTGCCAGTTGGCTGAGGCTCAACCCCAGCAAAACTGAATTGCTTCTGGTGGGCCCAGACCACCAGGTACCTGCAGAAAAGGATTACTGTATAGCAGGTAATTTTATCATTCTGAAAATTTTCACTATATTCGCTATTTGAATTCTCTCCGTGAAATCTACCTGAAAGCGATAATTAAATGCAACTGCACCCTGTGCTGACTAGTACCACATTTGCAGTGATGCAACAGTACAAACTGTATAAACATGACTCAAGTCACTATATTGTACCTGGTACTGTAATTAATGTTCTCTCTGACATGTTTTATTCCAGGACATAGCACAGGATGAAGTTTTGTGGTATTCCAACTTGGCTGGTGTTCCGTTCGCAACACACCGAGACATGCTGAGACTGAAAGCGTACGTGTCGGTGTGTTTTTGTGACGCAACACATATAGCATGCATCATGGTGACGGTGGGGCTAGTACAAGCTACAACAGGAATGCCAGCACTGTAAATCACAATTAAACTTTATTAGATTTAAAAACTAAACTGCCAAAAAAAAAAAAAAGCAGTCCATAGAGCTTTTCCTTCGAGCTTTTCCATCATGCCGCGTATTGTTTTGACAGAGAGTGAGAGTGAGCAAGAGATGAATCAGTGCTCCCATTTAACTAGTGTCCTCAATATGAGAAACTGTATTTTGCAGCAAACGTGTGCCGCTAATTCTAGCTGATGTGATTAAACACGCAGGCTATACTCCGCGAATACTGGGGACTGCGAATTTAACCTGCTATACAGTACTTTATTCTCCCATTTTCCCAGTTATTAATGGGACAGACCTGCAGATAAAGAAAGTGGTTCACAATCTACAATGGGTGTAATTTTTGAAAGCCAATTGGCTTTCTCTTCACAAATTTCTGCTGTCATTCATAGTTGTTTTTTATCACTTAAAGAATGTAGCTAGATTATATGCTTTCCTTGACTACAGTGACCTGCAAACACTAGTGCAAGCTTTGATTAACTCATGAAATGACTACAGCAATGTGTTCCATGTTGGCCTGCCTGCTAATCAGTATCAGGAATTCCAACTGCTTCAAAATTAGGAAGCCTGGTTGTTAACTGGAACATCATGATTTGATCATATTACGCTCGCTTTGCAAGAGTTACACTGGCTGCTGGTAAGATGGTGTTCTGAGTTTAAAACTCTTTTGCTGGTTTATAGTGCAATAAATGGACTGGAACCCTCTACATCTGTGAGCTGCTGGCAACACACCAGGACAATTGTCGGGACAGCAGAGATCTTTGCTTGGAATGCTAGGGACTTTTAATTGTCCTCTCAGTGAGACTGAAATTTGCTGGGGACCAAGCATTCTCTGTTGTAGCCCCATGACTTGGAATACCGTTCCGAGTTCCAACTATTGTGCTTTCAGTTGAAAATTTTAAATGTAAAAGGCAAATTACCATCCCTTCTCCAATCTTCCATTTCTGGGAAAGTTTGTAGAGAAGGTTGTGGTGCTTCAGCTTGAGGAGCACCTTGTGGCCCATGATCTATATGAGCCTCTCCAGTCTGGGTGTCGTGTGAGGCATAGAACAGAATCTGTGTTAGTTCAAGTGCATAATGACCTTCTTAGGGTGAGAGAAGAAGGAGAGGGGACAATTCTTGTTCTTCTCAATCTCTCCTCAGCATTTGACACGGTGGACCATTGTGTATTACTCAACCACCTGAGGGAATTCTGCAGACTAGCTGGCACTGTCATCTGCTGGTTTGGGTCTTTTGTCACCAACAGGAGGCAAAGGGTAGTGATGGGAAATTTCTCCTCCTCCCCTAGCCTCCTGTCGTGTGGAGTACCCAAAGGTTCAGTCTTGTCACCAATGTTGTTCACCATGTACATGCTTCCCCTGGGAGAGCTCATTAGGAAGTACAGCTTGGGTTTTCATTGCTATGTTGATGATACCCACCTGTATCTTTCCTTTGCCCCTGGGACATCCAATGCAGTGGATGTGCTCTTTCCTTACTGAGATCAGTGACTGGATGACCTCCAGCTGGTTGTGACTGAACCCCGACAAGACAGAGGTACTGGTGGTAGAAGCGAACAGAGGACATGATGGGATGGCCTCTGGCACAGAGACAAGGCTTTTTCTATGATCTGTATCTCTGAAGGCCTCCTCTAGGGTGCATGATCTTGGTGTTATTCTTGACAGGGGACTGACGCTTGAATCTCAGATATCGTCCATTGTCCATACCAGTTTTTACCATCTGAGGAATATCGCCAGGATAAAGCTCCTAATTCTGCACCTGGGCCTCCCCACCTTGGTGCATGCCTTTGAGGTGTCAAGGCTTGACTATTGTAATGTGCTCTATCTTGGGGTCTCTGGAGGTAGGCTCCACTGGCTGCAGCTGGTGCAGAATGCAGCTGCCACTGCCAGACTGTTGAAGCGGCAGTCTGAGTACTGCAACATTGTCCCAGTGCTGCGTGAACTGCACTGTCCGCCAATCAGGTAGAGGGTCCTCTTTAAGGTAGGCTTGCTCACCTTTAAGACCCTAAACAGCCTGGGCCCTGGTTACCTGGTGGACCTTCTTACACCTGCTGTCTCGGTCCGCTCCCTCCACTCCTCCTCTAGGGGCCTCCTTGTGATTCCCAGGATGAGGTGAAAAATGGCCAGCAACAGAGCTTTCAGTGTCATCGGCCCTGTCCTGTGGAATTTGTTACCTCCAGCTGTAATAGAGGCCCCTTCAGTAGAGATATTCAAGCCCACCTCAAGGCCTTCCTGTACAATTAGGCTTTCCCAGACATTGGCAAGGCAAGGCAAATTTTATTTAAAGACATCCAGTCCCTGAGGCTCTAGCACTGTACATGAAAACAAACCAGCAAAAGAAAACTTAGCAATAAATAGTAACAATAATTAAAAATACAATAATAAATAAATAAAAACTCAAAGAATAAATAGAAAGACATCATGGACATGCAATATAAATAGTCAGAATGGGGTGATATTAAAACAACAGGGTCAGGAAAAACCTGCATAAAAAGGAAGGCCTTAAGGTGTGCCTTGAATGCCTCCACCAAGGAGGCTTCCCTTACAGATGGAGGAAGCAAACTCCACAGGCCACTTTATAATTCTTGTCCTGGTCTGACTTCTGTTATTCAGTTCTGCCCCAGGCCACTTATTTAGTTGTTTTTCTGACGTATCTCTTTTAAATTTTATAGTCGTGTGATTTAATTTAGTCCTATTTATTATAGTGTTTATTGTATTGTCGATTTTAATATTGTTATTGATTTGATTTGTGTGCAGCACCCAGAGCGTCCAGGATTGGGCTTCTTTTAAATAAAATTTGCCTTACCTTGCCTAAACTCAAGACCTACCTATTTAGACAGCATTTTTCTGGTGATTCATAAGAAATGGTGATTTAATATTGTTGACTATAACTGATCTGTGATGTATGTTACTGTAATCTTTACTTGTTTGATTATGAAGTTCTTTGAAATCTGGAAAGGCATTATATAAATAAAGTTTTGTCAACTAGTCAGTGAACCCACTCACTGATGGGGCAATACTGGACCTAGTACTCACCAGCAAGAACAGTATTTCAGATGTCAAGCTGAGATGCCACCTGGGGACCAGTGATCACCATACAGTGTGGTTCAATATGAAGATGGCTGTGGAACTGAACCACACAAAAGCAAGGGTCCTGGACTTCAGGAGGGAAGATTTTATAAAGATGGGTGAATTCTTCAGAGATGACTTGGTGGGGGAATGGCCTGGGTGGGGTGGAGGAACAGTAGACGAAACTAAAAGGGAGCATAGTAAAGGCAACAAACCTCTGATTCAAACAAGTGAGCAAAAGTAAAGGAAAAATAAACTGCTATGGTTCTCAACAGAGGAGGCTGAACAGGTAAAGACTAAAAGGTTAGCATTCAGAAGGTGTAAGGAGATGTAGAGAAAGGAGGACAGGGAGGTGTATTGGGGAAACAGAGAGAAGCAAGGAAAGCAGTAAGAAGCTCAGAGGTGCAAACCACAGAAAGAATAGTCCAGGAGGTAACGAAAGGGGACAAGACATTTTTTAGACATTAAGTAAAAAGAGGAAGTCCAGGGGTGGGACTGTAAGGTTAAAAAGGAAGGGGGAACTGTGCAGAGGAGGACTAGGAAAATTTAGACATCCTGAACAAATGCTTTTGTTAAGTGTTCAAAGAGGAAGGAGCAGGGGAAGGGCCACAAAAAAGTAACAGAAGCTTTGGAGAGAGGGAAGGAGGTGGACACTAGCCCTTTTTGGATGAGAGAGTCCTGAGCAAATTCACTAATTTGAAAGTGGACATAGCAATGGAGTCAGAAGGGGTGCATTAAGGGTATTGAGGGAGCTCAGGGAGATACTGTCTGCACCACTGACAGTCCTAATAAATGGCTCACTTGAAACAGGAGTGGTTCCAGAGGAACGGAGGAGGGTAGATGTAGTCCCACTACACAAATGTGGTAGCAGGGAGGATGCTGTCAATTATGGGCCAGTCAGCTTGACATTAGTGGTGGGAAAGTGGATGGAATCACTGTTGAAGGAAAACATTTTGAAATATTTTGAATCCAATGGGTTACAAGACCTGAGGCAATGTGGCTTCATGGGGGGAGGTCATGGGGGGCTGGCAGTATAGCCTAGAGGTGGAGCTGTGAATGAGCTGGATGCATCCAGCAGACAGACCTGGGCTTGATTCGCACAACCTCCACTTGCATACTGTGTGACTCTGAGCAAGTCACTCAACCACCCAGTGCTCCCAGGTTGCCCCTGAAAACAGGCACCTGTGCCTAGTGGGCCTTACCCAGCTAACAAAGAATAAAATAACACAAAAAAATAAATGTCAAACAAATCTGATAGATTTCTTTGTCTGAGTGACAAAGGATTTAGATCATGGTGGAGCAGTGGACATGGTCTACCTAGATTTCAATAAGGTGGTGGTGGGAAAGTGAATGAAATCACTGTTGAAGGAAAGGATTGTGGAATATTTTGAATCCAGTAGGTTACAAGACCGGAGGCAGTATGGCTTTATGGGGGGGGGTCATGTCAAACAAATCTGATAGATTTCTTTGTCTGGATGACAAAGGATTTGGATCAGGGTGGAGTGGTGGACATGGCCTATCTAGATTTCAATAAGACTTTCAACACTTTTCTACACAGGAGACTAGTAAGCAAGCTGGGTAGCTTTGGAGTGGGTCTAAAGGTCATGAACTGGATAAGAAATTGGTTAGGGGATAGGTGACTGAGGGTGGTGGTAAACTGAGTTCACTCTGAAGAAGGGAGGATGACCAGCAGGGTGCCTCAGGGATCAGTGCAGGGTCTGGTCATCTTTAATGTCTTTTTAAGTGACTTTGCAGAGGAGTTGGATGGGAATGTCTGCCTCTTTGTGGATGATGCCAAAATCTGCAATAAGGTGAACACACTGGGGGTGGAAAGTATGAGCAGAGACCTGAAAAAATAGAGAAGTGGTCAAGGGTACAGCAGCTGGGTTTTAATGTGAAAAAGTGCAAAATAATACACTTAGGGTACAGAAATCCAGGGCCAGAGTACAAAATGAATAGAGTGGTACTGATGACTACAAAGCAGGAAAGAAACCTGGGAGTAATCATAAAGGATGACCTAGCAGTGGCCGGCAGTGTGACAAGGTGTGAGAGGGCTAGTGGGATGCTGGGGTGAGAGGGGTATGACCAGCAGAAAGAGGGAGGTGGTGTTGCCTCTGTATAGGTCACTAATAAGACCTCACCTAGAGTACTGTGTCCAGGTATGGAGACCACATCTCCAAAAAGACATAGAGAAAGTGGAGGTGGTCCAGAAGAGGGAAAATAAAGTGGTGCTGGGTCTGCAGCAAAAGCTCTATGAGGAGAGACTAAAGGACCTCAGTATGTACACCCTGGAAGAGAAGAGGGAGGAGGTGATATGATATAGATATTTAAATACAGCATGGGGGGTAATTAAGGTACAGGAGGGAAGTATTTTTCAGAAGAAAAGGTGCTCAAGAACAAGGGGACAGACCTAAAGCTGTAAGAGGGGTAGATTCATGGGAGATGTGAGGAAGTACTTCTTCATAGAAAGAGTGGTAGATTCCTGGAGCAGCCTGCCAGCAGGGGTGGTGGAGGTGAAAACAGTGGTGGGGTTCAAGAATGCATGGAATATAGAAATAGAAATCATAGTGGAAAGGAATAGGTGAGGGAGAACATGTAAATCAAGTAGGGTCTGCAGTGATGATGTAGGTAGTGAAAAATGAGCAGACTGGGTGGGTGGGCCAAGTGGTCTTTATCTGCCATCAAATTCTGTTTCTGTGTTTATATCTATATCTATCTATCTATCTATCTATCTATCTATCTATCTATCTATCTATCTATCTGTCTGTCTGTCTATCTAGCCATGTATCCTGTATGACTGAAATATTTGTAATGATTGATGTCGAACAATAAAATTGAACTGAACTATACATGTGAAGCACAGTGTATATAAATCTGTAGCCTATGTATAGGTGGCAGTAGCTTATGGTACTGCAACTCGCTTCTTAATACAGAAGTAGTTTCTGGGATGGGTGCATCAGGGACAATTAACTGCATCACAAAGATCTGTTATATAGTATAAGTGAGACAATTATACAGTATAAATCTCAGTAGCCTAGATAGAGAGGCGGTACTAGTAGGTAGTAGTACCGTGACTTGTTTCACCAAACAGGATCACAGTTTGGGGGTTCTGTATCAGTGACAGCATATAGAACATATATTTATTTATTTAGTTTTTGTTGACTGGGAAAAAGGACTAGGCAATTCTGCCTATTTTCATCCCCAGGAGTGGGTGGTGGCAGAATACAGATGAAAGTCAACTGAAATTGAACCAGATTAAGCTGTTGGTGGTATTTTTGGTGAATGGGAGAAATTTGGCCAGGACACTGGGGAAATTCCCCTACTCTAACAGAAGGGGAACCCTCTGGCCATCTGAGCAAGATGGCCAATCGCTGTGAGGCTCCAGAGGAGATGGATGTGTTGGAGGCTGGGGAGCAGGTCTCCTCCCCTGCCTCTGTTTCTTCAGAGACCGCCACTGGTTTAATTTTTGGAACAAAGAAAGTTTCTACTTCTACAAAGTTAGACGGTTCGGATATTGCCACAGCTGAGACTGTTATGGAAACGGATGCTGAATTTCAACAGTTGTTACAACAAGAAAAAGACATTGCACTGCAACAACAGAAACTGCAAGAAAGATTAGCTGTTTTGCATCAATGTTCTAACCCGTAGCTTTTCGCTAGCTCTTTAGACAACTCAGAACTCACTACTGACAGCCAGATGACTCACCAGACAAGTGCTGACGCAGTTGCAGTGCAGGCTAAGAATGCTGTCATTTCTCCTGAAACCCAGCCAGGGAATGCCCCAGAGGAATCAGCTGTGACTCCGACGCAAGGAAATTGTGAGACCTATCAGCAACACAACGACTTAATTGCTCCAGTACAGAAAGACTGGTCTGTGGAAATGGCACTTTTGAATGCCAGTTGGGAAATATTGAAGGATGGCTCTAAGTGGGTCTCAGGCTCTTCTCCAATACAAATGCCTATTCAGCCCTCAGGTAAACCTACTGTAGCCTCTGCCCAGTCTCCCTTACATCTTACACAAAATCTTTGTTTTCCATAGATACATAGATACATAGACAGTGTCGGCAGACAAGGGCCTATGGCCCACCCAGTCTGCCCATTTGAGCTTGTAAGTTCAGTTTATGTTTTCCTAGAAGTCTGTTGCCCCTTACCCCTGACCTCCAGAATTCCTTTATGTCTATCCCATGCATTCTTAAATCCCATGATTGTTTCAGCCCCCACCACTTCCTCTGGCAGGGTGTTCCACTTGTCCACCACCCATTCTATGAAGAAATTCTTTCTCATGTTTCTTCTGAATCGTTCTCCCTCCAACTTCATCCCATGTCCTCTAGTTCTGGAACATCTTTTTCGCTTAAAATAGTGTATTCCTGCACCCTGTTCCTCCCTGTCAGATACTTGTATGTCTCTATCATGTCCCCTCTCTTCCTCCTCTCCTTCAGGGAGTACATATTCAGTTCCTTCAACCTGTCCTCATAGGACTTGTGATGCAATCCATGTACCATCTTTGTTGCCCTCCTCTGAACCTTCTCTAACCTGTCTATGTCCTTACATAGGTAAGGTCTCCAGAACTGTACACTGTACTCCAGGTGGGGCCTCACTAGTGTCTTGTATAGTGGAATTATGACCTCCCTTTTCCTGCTGGTGATGCCCCGACTTATGCATCCCAGCATCCTATTTGCTTTTCCTGCTGCCTTGTCACACTTTTTTCCCCTACCTTGAGGTCATCAGAGATGATAACCCCAAGATCCCTTTCCTGTTTGGTACATGCTATATCCTCACCCCCCAACTGATATATAGTGCCAGGGTTTTTGTGCCCCATATGCATTATCTTGCACTTCTTTGCATTGAATTTCAACTGCCAAACCCCTGACCATTCTTCAAGTTTCTGCAGGTCCCTTCTCATTCTGTCTACACCCTCTGGTGTGTCTACTCTGTTACAGAGCTTTGTGTCATCAGCAAACAGTGAAATTCTGCCTTCTAGGTCCTGCTCAATGTCACTGATGAAGATGTTGAATAGGACAGATCCCAGCACTGATCCCTGTGGTACCCCACTGGTCACTCTTTCCTCTGTGGAGTGACAGCCAATTACCACCACCCTCTGCGTCCTGCCGCCCAGCCAATTACCTACCCATCACACTACTATCCTGCCCATACCCACATTCCCCAGTTTGTGTAATAGTCTTCTATGTGGCACAGTGCCAAAGGCCTTGCTGAAGTCCAGATAGGCCATGTCCACTGCCCTCCCCTGATTCACCTCCCTAGTCACCCAGTCAAAAAATTCAACGAGGTTGGTCTGACATGACCTCCCCCTGGTGAAACCATGATGCCTTGGGTCCTGTAGTCCATTGACAACCAGATGTTCCACCAATCTCTCCTTCAGTAGTGCTTCCATGATCTTCCCCATACCGAGGTGAGGCTGACTTGTATAGTTCCCGCCTCTTTGTTTGCACTTTTGTATAAGGGACTACATCTGCTGTCCTCCAGTCTTTGGGTACCTCCCTGTTTCCAGTGATTGGCTAAACAGGATAGCCAGAGGTTCAGCCACCACCCTCTTAGTTCTTTAAGGACCCTGGTGCACCCCATCTGGCCCCATTGCTTTATCAACTCTTATTACTTCCAGTTCCTTCAGGACCCTTCTCGTGTAAAGAGACTTGTGTCCATTTCTGCACCATTCTCACCCCTGTACTCACTTCAGACCCATTACCCTCCTCTTCCTCACTAAAGACTGAGCAGAAATACCTGTTCAATATGTCAACTTTACTGTTGTCATCCTCCATGTGGCCCCATCCTCCCCCTTCAGTCTCACTATCCCTCCCTTTGTCTTTCTTTTTTCACTTATGTACCTGTAAAAGGTTTTGTCCCCTCTACCCACTGATTCTGCAATGTGTTCTTCTGTCTGAGCTTTGGCTTCCCTTAATGACCTCCCTGCCTCCCTTTGCTTCTTCTGGTACTTCTCCCTATCCCCTTCTGCCTGTGTCTTTTTGTATTGCCTGAATGCAATCTTTTTGGCTTTCACTTTCTTTGCTATCTCCATCTTCTTCTCCTTTACTGACTGCACAATCTCAAGCTCCAGTTGCCCCAATACCTACCCTTCCTGTACCACCTTCTACTCAGACTGTCCCTCAAAGGTCTTATGCCTCCTTATTTCATCTACCAATAGCACAAGCCAGGCATCATAATGCAGTTTGATTATTGTACAAAGGTGGCCTAGAATCCTTACCAGACTGGGTGTATGTCGGTAAGACATTGCTCAAAGATTCTATGAGATTTTTTGCCACGGAAGTGTATGCTCTCATTCATATTTCTGGGGAGCATACTTTTGACATTGGCTTTAAAGCAACAAGTGGCTTGCAGCATTTTTTGGAAAAAATATAATACCCTAAGAAATACTCCATTATGGGTTCCTTTTGAGGCCATCCCTCTTACCAGGCCTGCTGTTAAGACTATTACAGTTCTTTTTTGAAATTAAGGCATTAGCATTACAGACCTTACATATTGGTTGAAACAACGCTGCAATGTTCTGGAAGACCCAGATGCTATATTTGACAGTGGACATTACTGAACTGGTGGATGGAAATATAAAGTTCTATTAAAATCTACAGACAGTGGATTACAACACTTGCCAAATTCCTTTTTCTTAGGTCGAGACAGAAGAGTACTTTTTTATGCAGGGCAACCAAAAGCCTGCTATAATTATGGGCCCAAGGGGCATATCAGTAGTATTTGCAATAAAATGAAATGTTCTCTGTGCACAGAATTGGGTCATTTTCGCAATCAATGTCTGAACGCATTTATCTGTAGTTTGTGTGAGGAGAAAGGTCATTCATATCAAAGCTGCCCTTGGGCAGCTCATAATAAAGACCGACAAGGGGACAGCGAGGAACAAAGACGTTTGATAGATACAGCACAAAGCTGACTAACTCCTGCTACCCTGATTACCCTACAAACAGTTCCAGCTGACCCTGACACCCAAATCTCAGTTCCAATAGCCCCCCCTCCTACATCCTTAAATCCCCCCTTCTCACTCTCCCCCCCTCCAGCAGCCCTGCAGGTACAAGAGATAACTCCAGAAATGACTCATTTGCCTACTGCCTCCACCACAGTGCCGCCCCCTATGGCTGTGAGTACAGATGACAGAAAAGGATTGCTTACACACGGACATCAGAGTGAGAATACTCCCATGGCAAAATTAGAGAAGAAACAAAGTTTACCACTGAAGAATAGGTTTCAGTCTTTACCTTTGGAGTCAGAAACTGGCTCATCCTCCATTAAGTCCTCCCTTTGTGGTGCGGGTTCTGAAATGGAGGAAGATGTCTCAGTAGCTCCTGTAGATCATAAGTGGAAGAATAAACGGAAACCAAAAGTAAAACTAAAACAAACTTTGGGTACTAGAAAATCTGTTAAGAAGAAATGATTCCAGTAAATACAGTATACTGGTGTTTTCTCTTTTTTCTGCCTTCTGTGATGACTTTTGACCTTCGTGTTTTTTATATTAATGTGAATAGTGTCAAGGGTCACAATAAGCATATTGCTACTTTTTCAGCTTTTTTATCAGAGTCATCTGGTATCTATTTTTCACAAGACACTAGGCTCCACACAGTGGCAGATATTTCTAAAGCTTCCTTAACATGGTATGTTGGAAAATTCTATTGGTCTATAGGTACAGAGCTTTGCTCCGGAATAGGTATCCTCTTTCATTCTACAGTGACAAGGCAGCAGATAAAGCAAATAGGATGCTGGGATGCATAGGCAGGGGTATCACCAGCAGGAAAAGGGAGGTCATGATTCCACTATACAAGACTCTAGTGAGGCCCCACCTGGAGTACAGTGTACAGTTCTGGAGACCTTACCTATGTAAGGACATAGACAGGGTAGAGAAGGTTCGGAGGAGGGCAACAAAGATGATACATGGATTGCATCACAAGTCCTATGAGGCGAAAAACATAAACTGAAGTTACAAACTCAAATGAGCAGACTAGGTGGGCCATAGCCCCTTATCTGCCGACACTGTCTATGTATCTATGTATCTATGTAATTCCAGTTAGTGAAATTGCTAGATTTATATCCGGGTAGGGCTCTGCTTCTGGATATTTTTTTATCAGGGTTACCTGATTAGACTAATTAATGTCTAGGCCATGCAAAACAAAGCAGATAAAGTTCAAGTGTCCGATTCTAGAAGGGTTAAGCCTGGCATAAGAGCAGTTGTGCCAAGTAGAATGGCGCATGTAGCAACTTATGCAAGCAGTTGCGACATGCGCGATTCTACATGTTGCAGGTCACTTGAGCCGAACAGCAGTTATGCAGCATAAACCCCCTGCGACATGGCACTAGGGGGTTTATGGCAGAAGTTGCACCACATTCTAGAAGGGTAGCCACAAAGTCCCCACATCGGGATTCTACAAGAACCCCCAGAGGAGAACTGGCAATGTAAGTTACACCAGCATTTAGCTGGTATAATTTACGGATGCCCCCGGGGGTCCTGTAGACCCGTTGGCTGTCCAGTGGTCAGTGCATGGTTTCCTTCCCCCCCATGCTCAGCAAACCCCAGCGGGACCACACAGGGCTACCCATACCCCCAGCCCCCAGAAACACCCATTGGCAGAAGCTCCGCAGGGCGGCGCTGCCATCCCCCCACCCGTGCCCTGAACCATGAGTCGTCGTCCGCATATGCAGCAAAATGCCTGCCCTGGTAGTCTAGTGGCTCCCCCAAACTGTATAATAATAAATAAGAGCCCCATATCCTTAGTAGTCTAGTGGCCCTCCGAACTGAATTACATTAATAAATAAGAGTCCTGTATCCCTGGTAGTCTAGTGGCCCCCCCAAACTGTATTACTTAAATAAATAAGAGCCCCATATCCCTGGTAGTCTAGCAGCCCCCCTGAACTGTATTACATTAATAAATAAGAGCCCCATATCCCTGGTGGTCTAGTGGCCTCCACCCCCACCCAGCCGCGTTACTCATTTCAGCAACCCTCACTCATCTCGCTGGTGACATCACACAGTTCTCCTCCTTCAGCGGTTAGACACCGACGAGTCCAGTATCAGCACGCACTGAAAAGACATGCTCAGATATTAACATCTGGGCACGCCTTACAGCACGCAGTGATACTGAACTCACTGTGGCTGGGCCATGGTGGTGAGGTGGGCTGTGCCAGTCACTGGCTGGGACTGGTGGGGGTGCTGGTGGGGCCACTAGACTAGCAGGGATATGGGGCTCTTATTTATTAATGTAATACAGTCTGGGAGCTGCAAGACTACCAGGATACGGGCTCTTATCTATTATTATACAGTCTGGGGCCACTAGACTACTAAGGAATAGATGGACCTTAATTTATTTGTGTTGATCTTGGGGGTGCTAAACTACCAGGGCATTAAGGACCATAATGTATTTATGATGATCGGGGTGGGGGGCACTAGACTACCAGGGAATAGATGGACATTACTTTAGCTATGTTGATCGGGGGGGGCGCTAGACTACCAGGGCAAGCTTTATGCTGCTTTTGCTATGGGCGACTAGGGGGTCGGGGAATTGGTGGGGGGCTGACAACGCCGCCCTGTGGGGCATTTGATAACGTGGGTTTCGAGGGACTGGGGGTGTGGGCAGCCCTGTGGGGCTTAGCTATGGGGGATTCAGGGCAGTTATTTGTGGCCAGCACTTTCTGAGGCAGGTACTTACTGATAGCTGGGGGCAGGGGTGTAGGTTGTGGCTTGCTGGGTAGGGGGTGCACTTGTGACCTGCGGCAGTGGTTGTAACATGCTGGCCAGGTACACCCTCTGTGCGGTGTACCTTGCCACGTGTCGCAAGTAGCAGGACTTTGCTGTGGAGGCTCTGCCCCTTCTAGAATAGGGCACAGGGTCAATGTTACGGTTGCATGTGGCGGAAGTTGCATTCGGCGGCAACTTGCGCCACCCTTCTAGAATCGGGCCCCAACTGTTTAAATTAATACAGCCTTTTTTACATACAGCACATCCAATTACTCTTGGGGGAGATTTTAATTGCAGAATTTCTAAACAAGATAGAGGTCAACAAACAACTACCACTAAGATTTTTAGTGATATGCATTGTCTGGCTAATATTATAAAACAGTTAACTTGATTGAAACATCCTATCACTTCTCCAAAATAGTTATACCTACATTTCATTAAGGAACTTTAGCAACCCAAATTGATTTTTTTTTCCTTTCCCAAAATCTTTCCCTCACTAATACTATTACTACTGCAGTGAAATATTATGATTGTTTTTTATTATCTATCAAACTTGGTTCTCCTCAGGTTAATGGCCCTGGTTTGTGGAAATTTAATTCTTCCCTATTATCTATAGAATCTATATATTCCCAAATTCAGTATTTTTTACAGTCTAAGAAATCAACCCTTTTTCTGTATGAGTCACCAGGTGGAAAGATATTAAAATTTATTTAATTAAATTGCTTAAAAATATTAGTAAAGTTAAAAAAGAAATAGCCTATTTTAAATATTTCAGCCTTCGAAAATCCTTACAATAGCTAATTTCACATTGTAATACTATCAAACATGATTATTCTCACAAATTCATCTATTAAAAACAGAAATTATGACATTTCATCAACAAAAAGCGGAATCTCTAAATTTTCTGCATACTTTTGGCCTTCAAGGTTCAGCTAAACAGATATGTCCTTTCAACAATTGTTCTGAAAGGGTACTGCATAAACAATTTACTTGTTTATGTGACACTTCGGTAACCTGTGCACTGAGCAGGCACAAATTTGAAACATAGTTACTAATTATGCAAATTAATCTCTCTCAAGTAGATCAGTTGATGATGTCTTACTTTCCACTTTTTTAAATTTATTACAGATACCCCCTGGTCCCCAGTCAGTTTATAATGAAATGGTACAAGACATTATGCCTGAGGAAGTTTTGGCTGTGGCACAGTCTTTACCTGGTAATAAAGCTCCAGGAAAAGATGGCCTTACCAGTGAATTGTATAAAATAATTGCAGCAGTTCTATCAGAAGTAATGGCACAGGTTTTTACCTGTTTACTTCATACATCTACCTTCCCCTTAAATATGACAGAAGGGGTATTGATTTATCTTTATAAAAAGGGGAATAAAAAATTCTTAACAAATTGGAGACCTATTTGTCTCCTGAATATGGACTTTAAAATTTTATCTAAGATTCTGAATAATGGACTTTTAAAATCAGCTACTTATGTAATTTAACCAGCGCAGGCCTGTTCTATACCTCAGAGGTCTATTTCAGATCACTTAATATTTTTAAGAGAACTTGTGACCAGAGGTAATAATGGAAAACTTAATGGCTTTCTTTGCTGTCATGATCAAAGTAAAGCATTTGACTCCATACAGCATCCCTATATGTGGTCAGTACTACATGCCTATGGTGTTCCAAAATATTTATTTCATGGTTATAAGGTCTGTATAAGACAACTACTGTTACCCTTTGGTTAATGGTTACAGAGGTCTTTTAGTGAGTATACACAGTGGAGTATGACAGGGCTGTCCTCTTAGTCCTCTACTGTACGTGTTTTGCATTGACCCATTATTGTGGACATTTAACTGTACACCTCAAATCCTCTCTTTACAAATAAATGCTGACAAGGTGCCTTTTTATAGTATGGCATATGCTGATGACCTTTGTTTAATGATCCCAGATGAACAATCTGCTGTAATTGCATTGCAAGTTTGTGACCAATATAATAAAATTTCAGGGGCATCTCTTAACTTGGAGAAATGCATTGGATTACAATTAGGTCCAACTGGCCCCTATGTACCAAGTATTGCTGGAATCCTTATCTTGAATGAATCAATAACAATACTGGGAATTTTGTTTGGTTCTGGACCTTTAGATATTTTAAATTGGGTTCATCAATTAGAAGCTAGTAAAGCTATGGTTAATAAATGGAATTTATGACAAGTAAGAAAAAGAGGGTTATGCTGATTAAAACTTTTTTTATTACCCCAATTCACATTCCTAAATATGATTCTTCCCTCCCCCAATCAAACATCTAGAGGCGTCAGTTTTCAATGTATTTTTTCAAGCAGTTTGGGGTAGTAGATTAAATCCTTTAAAAGGAAGCATAACATATTTACCATATAACAAGGTGGTATGAACGTGATAAATTCTATTGTGTTTTACATTAATATTTTTATTTATACAAACTTAAAACCATTATTATTGAGATTGGATAAGGCATGGTGTCCCTTTTTTATTCAGACAATCCTTTTATGGACACATCCATGTGAAAATAATATAATTTTCACCTCCAGACCATTCCCACCTGTTCCTTCTTATTGTAAGGAATTATTCATGAAACTAGCATCCTGGAAATTTACCAGCCACCAGCTTCTTACACAAACAAGAAAACAGTGGTATTCTCATATTATAACAACATATTTTACAGAAGCTGTCACCTTTCCTAAATGTCCAGTAATTTGTCAGACTTCTTTATGAAATCTACTTAAAGACCCTAGAATCCCCACTAAAATATGGGATCTACACTGGCTTAGTTGCCATGAAAAGATTAATATTAAAAGTAATCAAAAACACAAACAACTCACTGAACGGTTTTGTTCTAGGCCTCTTTGTATTCAACAAGAAGAAACAATACAACATTTATTTTTTTCCTGCTCATACATTGTTGATTTCTGGAAAACCCTTTCCCGACATTGGTCTGTACCTACTTTTCAGACTGTTACCTATGAAGTTTTGATGTACGGTTCACTTGATTTTTGTAGTCATTAAGTGGTATATTTGAAATATTCATTGTGGTTTTTCTTTACAGCAGCAGGATACTCCTTTATTTTCTTTGATTTTATAAATTACTTCAGAACTGTGAAATCTTTATCAACTGGAGAAGAAGCTTTTTTCTAAAACTGTGCTAGATGCCTATTGGAGAAACCTACCTTGAATCACTACTACAGATGCTCCAATTGCCTGAACTGAACATTTGGAGTTCTTTTTTTTAACTTAAACTTCTTGTTTATTTCTGTTATCAAATGAAATATTGAATAATAATCTAGCTTAGGTCTAATTGTTATATTGAATTGTATCATTCATTTTAATTAAATTTCAATATCAAATCAAATTAAATTTCAATATCACCAAGTGCAAGGTGTTGCATCTTGGGCGGGGAAACCCTAAACACAGGTACACCCTGGGAGGGGAGGTGCTGGAGGCCTCAATAGGGGAAAATGACCTAGGGGTCATGGTGGATGCATGTATGAATAACTCTGGGCAGTGCAGGGAAGGCGGCGGCAGGCAAAGAGCTGTGGGATGCATTGTAGGGGAATCACCTCTAGGAGCAAGGAAGTGATTCTGCCGCTGTACAATGGACTGGTTAGACCACACCTTGAGTACTGTGTACTGGAGACCAAACTTGAAGAGGGACATACAGCTCCTAGAGAGGTACAGAGGAGGGCAACTAAGATGATATGAGGGCTAGGGGATTTGACGTATGAGGACAGACTCGAGGAGCTCTGCCTGTTTTCATTGGAGGAGAGGAGAGACAGGGGGGACATGATTGAGGTCTTCAAGTACCTCAAGGGAATAAATAGGGTAAACATGGAGGGGATCTTTAGACTAAAGCACGGAGGTATCACCAGAGGGCATGGCTTGAAGTTGGAAGGTAGAAGGGTGAGGGGGGAAAAGAGGAGGAGGTTTTTCACTGAGAGGGTGGTGGACCCTTGGAATGCACTGCCAGGTGAGCTGGTTCAGAGATCCACAGTGGAGGGCTTCAAGAGAGGGTGGGACAGACACAGAAAGTGGATGTATCAGATGATGGCCTGTCCCAGGGAGGTGGGGATGGATGATAGGGGTTTCTGGAACACAAGGGAGGGGTGGGCCTCGGCACCCAACTAGGGATCTGAGGTTTGAGCAGACTCAATAGACTGTAAGGCCTAATCTGCTGGCAAATAGTATGTTAGTATTTATTTTTTTCTTATTTTCCACCTTTTTCTTATGTGTGTGTGAATTAACATGAATTGTAATTGTTTATCTGTTAAAAGTTCTTTTAACAAAAATTCCCCTACTCTTGGAAGGGGGCACTGCTGGCCCGCTCTCCAGGGTGGTGGACTCTGGTGCAGAGGAGCTGGAGGAGGAAGTTTGGCAGGCTGGGAACAGGTTCTCAACCCCCAGCAAATTGTGCAGAGAATGACGAGATGGATAGCCTACCTGAAGATTATGTGCAGACAGCAGATTTTGTGCAAATGGAGATGGATGCTTCACTTGGTGCAACATCAATGGAAATTGAGATGGAGGAGAAATTAGCATATGAGGAGCAGAGAAAGGGATCTACACAGTGATGAATTGCATTGGATGTATCCCAACAGATTGCAGCAATGAGTGCTGTGCAGGGTGAGTTTTTTTCTGAATGACCGAAAAACAGAGCAAGCTGCAGTGATATCCCGGTGGCTGGAGGACTTGCACCGACAACCAAGAAAGCTCTATCAGATGCTGCCACAGGGAGAGATTCTTGAGCAGTGAGCATGATACAGCAAACAGAGCAAAGACTTCTGGGTTCCAATGAGTCAAAACAACAAGATCAGCCACTTGACTTTGGAAATTGGTTGCCAGAAAAGGCACCGCAGAATGTAGGCTGGCGACAGACAAAGGAAGGAAAATGGGTTCCAGAAACCCAGTGGCTGGATTTTTTTTTCCCAATTGTTTAACCAGGTGAGACACACTAAGCTGAAAGCTTTTTTACAGGTGCAACCTGGGAGCACAGGAAAGTTAAGTGACTTGCTATGGGTCACACAGTATATGCAAGTGACTTATCGCAAAACTCCAATGATGGTAATCCTGCATTGAATATTTCACAGAGTGCTAAGGAAGGACAGCAGGGTTGGGTTCTGCCCAAGTGTTGGAACAGACAAAACAACAAATTGCGGCAGCATCGCCCCTCAGGGGATCACATTCCCCACAAGACACAGGGACTGGTTTCTCTGAACAGTTCCCAGGTTTCTAGACAGGCAGCAAGTTTAAAAGCTGCTAAATCTACACCTTGCACAGAACAACAGGTTTTTCTATAACTTGTGCATTTAAATGAGGAACAGCAGGGTGCCCCCCCCAGGAATTCATTTATTTATTTATGTTTTTGGTAACCGGGTAAGCAGACTGATCCAAAGGACCATTTTCAGTTACGACCCGGGCCATATAGTGGCATAAACAATAAGCAAAAGTTATAATACAGTGAGCATATATAATCATACCTCTCAACCTTTTGTCCCCCAAATGTGGAACATTGCCTCTCAAAATATGGAACACTTAATCAAATCTTTACCTAGGAAGCTCAGAACACTGTTAAAATGTTTGCATTTATGTTCAGAAAGTCTGTTATTAATTGAATAATATACTTTTTGCATCATTTACTATAGATTATTGATTTAAAATGTTAGCTCTGCAACTTAGGCGCTACAGCCCTCTGAAGCGCACGGCTGCGGCTCGGGGCTCCCGACCACCCAGCTGCCTACCTCCTGTCCAAACCAAGGATCCTGGAAGCCGGGTAAGTCCTCAGACTGTCTGGGGCTGCCGTGAGCTGCATCTATTGGCCAGTCACTTGCCGAGCCGCACCAGGATTGAACCCTTGCACTCCTCCACCTTCCTGATTGGCTAGCCGCGCCTGCTGAATTTCTCCTCCACTCAGGACTGCAGCGCCCATTGAGTGTAAGTGGAAGCGGCCGACATTTTGGGCCCGCTTTCAGAGCCGCCACTACCTGGACTCTCTACTCTTTCTCCTGCCTTTCGCCCAGACCCCAAGGAACTTTTGCTATCTAATACTGTCGCCGATTCCGAGGAAATGTTATGAAATGCAATGTGTTAACATGACCTAGTGAGCACAGCTCTCCTGTGCTGCTGTGTGTACATTGAACTGATATCTCCTCTGGGTACCTTAAGCAGATTGTTTTTTTTTTTCCTTTCACCTTCTCCTCCTCCTCCTCCCTCTTGCCTTTCTCCTCTGGGCCTGACCCATCCCCCCCTTGTGCACTTGCTAATTCTCACTGACCTGCCTTCCTCTTACCCACCCCCATGGTGCCAAAGTCCAGGTTTTGTATCTCTAAACAAAGCTATACCTGGGCCACCGCCCCCCTCCGATTATCACTTCTGTCTGGCCAAAATCCCTGCTCTCTGCTCCCGCCCCAGTTAGCCTACCTTTCTTTGCTTTGTGTTGCCCCCCCAACCTTTTCTAACCCCTATTTCTCTCTCCTCTCTGCCACCAGATCCAGCACTGCAACTTGGGCGCTACAGCCCTCTGAAGCGCATGGCTGCGGCTTGGGGCTCCCGACCGCCCAGCCACCCACCCACCTCCTGTCCGAACCAAGGATTCTGGAAGCCGGGTAAGTATTCAGACTGTCCAGGGCTGCCATGAGCTGCCGATATTGGCCAGTCGCTTGCCGAGCTGCACTGGGATTGGACCCTTGCACTCCTCCACCTTCCTGATTGGCTAGCCACGCCTGCTGAATTTCTCCTCCACTCAGAACTGCAGCGCTGATTGAGTGTGAGTGGAAACGGCCCAAATTTTATGATCGCCCCCCCTCCCCCACCTCCTGCCTAAATTAAATAGACTCTTTACACGCCCCCTCTGGAAACCCCATCTCCTTGACCTCTCTCATTGGTTTCTCTGACAACTTTACTCCCTCCCAGTCCCCACTAACCTGCCCTCTAGCCCTATTCTTAACTCCTGCACTCACTGCACAGTCCTTACACAGCAACCACTCTAAACCACAGGGAACCTGCCCTCCTCAGGCTCCTCTCCTCATATCATCGACCTCTTTACACCCTCCCACTCTTCTCCCACTTTGACTGCCCTCCGCCTTCCTGCTACCCCCTCCTCCCTTATAACTATGAGTCACCACAGTATGCTGCTTCCCCTTCTCCTCCTCCTCCTCACTCCTCTTATTCCTCTACTCCACCCCCCCTGGGCCTGCTTCCCCTCTCATCCCCCAAGCTACTTACTTGACCCCACATATCACCACCCAGAGACTCTTCCTCTTGTTCCTCTTGATCCCATCTTTCAACTTCGGTCCCTGCCATCCTCAGGTGACCTGTTCCTTCAACCCTGTTGGCACAAGGCTTACCTGCATGCCCTCCAACTCCTCCATCTCTGAACCTCCACTCTCCCCCAAAGTCACGCTCACACTTGACCAGAAAAAGGAGACGCAGAACCAGTAACCTACGACTACGTGTGCTTAAGCTAGTCCTCCTCCTCCTGATGATCTCCGGAAATATCCACCCAAATCCTGGCCCAGCCCCCACTAGGGTTGCCAGCCAGAACAAACCCCCAGGCACCATCTCAATTATTATGCTCAGTATATGCAGCCTTCTTCCCAAAATTGATGCCCTTCAAATCTTTACCAGCCAACATAGGCCGGACATCCTAGCAGTAGTTGAAACCTGGTTCTCCCCATCAGTCCCTGACCAGGCTATCGCCCTCCCTGGTTACAATGTTTTCAGACTCGACCGGACCTCTAAAAGGGGTGGCAGTTGTACCCTATCCCTCAAAGACTCCATCCTAGGACACCCAATCAACACTGCCCCACTGATGACTATGGCGCAGATTCTCCCCATTAGAGTCCTCCTTGGTGCCCACAACAAAGCCCTCACTGTCGTTACAGTGTACATACCTCCAAAAGAGCAATGTAATGGTCTCTCAGTGGTCCTGGATTTCATCCACTCACTCCCACCTGATGCAGAATCTATACTGCTAGGAGACTTTAGTATAAATCGGCCTGCTGTTGAGTCAGGAGCATTTAGGGACTCCATTGCAGCTGCAAACCTCTCCCAGATGGTTGAGTCACTGACCAGAAAAAACTACAACACAGGCTCCAGCACCCTCCTGTACTGGATCCTAACCAGCCACCCTACCTGGATCTCAAAAACCACTGTCCTCCCAGACACACTCAGTGAGCACTCCCCAGTCAGCTGCCTCTGGTCTAAAAAATTCATCAAACCACCTCCTAAAATTGTCACTAGTAGGGTTCTACCCCGTGGCATATTAATTTATCTCAAAGCTCATCTCCTCCAATAAGACTGGACTCCGGTCCTCTCAGCTACAAATGTGAACACGGCTCTGGACCACTTTATCAATATCTTTAATGAAGCATGCAACATATTTGCTCCTATCAAAAGGCAGAAGGTTAAAGCACTCTGTAACCCCTGGATCACCGGAGACCTCCTTAGGCAACTACTGGAAAGAGACCACCTCTGGGCACTCGCCAGAGCCTCTGGGAAACACACTGACATCACCAACTACAAACGTACAAGAAATGACTGTACCAAAGCAATTTGGGATAAGAAATCAGCCTATTTCAAGAACGCCCTCACTAACTCCTGGGGAAAGGGAAGAGATTTCTGGAAAAACATAAAAGAAGTCACTGGGCAGCAGATCAGATAAGATACACCCCTTTGGTTCTCAGCATTAATGGAGATATAACTCTTGGTCCCAAACTCATAGCTGATACCTTCAGTACCACTTTCACTGACCTTAGCTCTGTACTCCCTCCTGACTTTTACAATGAAATGGCCGATCCCTTCCCACCCTCAATAAGGCCTGCCGTCTCATCTCCGGATCACACCGTCTCACCCATACCTGCGACCTCTACTCTCTCTCTGGGTGGCTACTGCTAAATAATCACCTTAAATATCAAACCTGCATCACAGTGAAAAGAATAATGTTGGGCAATGCCCCCCCTGGAGTCTGCTCTCTCATCAATCTCAAGACCAACAACTGCAACACCAAGAAATCCAAACCTCACCTGCTGCAAATCCCACACTGTCACACTTTCCAAGGCCAAAGGTCCTTTGCATATAGGGCACCTAGCTGGATAAATAATCTCAGTAGTGACATCACTGCCCTTGCAACTATGGTTGCCTTCAAGACCAAACTCCGCCAAGCTCTTCTGGCATCAAACTCCTGTGACTGCTATTGACCAATTTCTTCCTCAAACAGACTGCCCATTACCCCACCTCTCAGCACTTATGCCTTCACTGCCCAACTTATGCTCTTATCCTATCCTCCTCTTGACAAAGCTGCCTCTGGCTGCTGCATACTAGCTCCCACCTCACCTCCCCCCACTCCTCACCCCTCCTCTCGTGTCCCTCCAGCTTTCAATGGTTCCTTCTTCCACGCCTCTCTTGACCTCTATGTACCCTCTTTTCATTTGTTCACTTGTAAGAAACCTTGTATTAACATGTCAAAACCTCCTTTGTTAGTGATTGCTTTATGCTGATATTGTAACTCCAAAACTGTACACCCTGACGTGGAATCTTTGTAAAAAAGCCTTGGCTCAAAGGTACTTTGTAATCCTAGACTTCAATAAATAAAATAAATAAATAAATAAAACACTGAATGTGGGACAAGTCCTCACAATGTGGAACAGGGTGCTTTTGTGAAGTAAAATGAGGAACGTTCCTCATAATGTGGTACAGTTGAGAGGTACAGTATGTATATAATACAGTGAGTACAGTGGTAGTAGAAACAGTGATAAATAACATCAAACATAAGTAAAGGTTACGGACATAAAAGGAAACAAGTTCATAAACAATTGGTGATGCATCTATGCTTGCAGAGAGCTCCGGGACATACACTTACAGGAATCAAGAATTGATCAAGCAGTCAAGGATTTACAATGCAGTGCAGAAAGGTACTACACTTTAGCAGTCAACATTAACACATTTTCACAAAATGAGTCTAGAAACATGTCTGTTTTTTTTATTTAGTAGCTAGTACTTGGGAAGCAGTGCACATGGTACACTGGTCCCCAAAGGCGGGTTACTGACTAGGGTGTTTCCTGGGAGCAGTCTCCTGGGAGCAGTTACAGGTGGCCTAAGTCATAAGCCAAGCCCTTAGGTTCAATTTGAAGTACTGATGAGAGGGGGACTTTCAGATATCCAGTGGTAGTCTGTTCCAAAGGGATGAGGCAGAGACAAAGAAAGTCTTGTTCCCCATTACAGTAGACACATGGGGGATAACCAGTGGGGGAACAGATGAGACCCTGAGGCACCGATTTATCACTGTGCTGGTGAGATAGGAGGAGTAAGGGGACTTTGGGGAGTTCCTGAGAGAGGTGTCCGCTAGACAGCAAAAGGCGTATTCAAAATAGCCTTGCAGAGGGAGCCAACCTAGGGAGTGATATAGAGAGCAGTGGTGAGTGGAGGAAGGGGCCTGAAGGGCAAATCAACAGAGTTGTATGTGGTATTTAGATGAGAGAAAAGTGAGGAGGACATGATGGAGAACACTGGGGAGCAATAGTGAAGTAGAGGCAATAGGTTTCTCTGGGAAATGGCAAGGCGAGCCTCTGGGGTCAGGAGATGGTTGACATGGTAGGCTGCCCCTAGCTTCTGGTGGACTTTCTTCACAGTGTTAGCAATGTGGTCACTGAAGGTAAGGGAGGGATCAAGAGCCATGCCCAGATATTTGAAACAGTATACAGTGTCGAGTGGAGGCCTGCAGGGGTGGCTATGTGCAAGGAAGTTTGTGATTTGGCAGCCTTTGCAAGGTACGGCTTAGAGCCAAAGAGCATGGCCTTCCTTTTTTTCTCATTCACAAAAAGATTTTTGGAGAGGAACCAATTCTGTGACGCTCCATAGTTTGATGTGAGGGTGGAAGATATAGATTCACGGGACTTAGCACTATGGTAGATGACAAGGTCATCTGTGTAGAGGAGCACATGACAGTTTATACTTTCAGCTGGGAAATCATTTATGAACAGTGAGAGCAGTAATGGCCCCAATATGGAGCCCTGGGGAATGCCAGTATGGACAGATAGTGTGGCAGAGGTAGCTTGGCCTATCTGAACAGACTGGGATCTGTTAGAGAGGTAGCTGTGGTACCAAACGGTGGTGTCTGGGGAGCAGCCTAGGTTTAGCAGGGTGAAGAAGAGAAGAGAAGGTGGTGATCGACAAGGTCAAAGGCCTTTGAGAGGTCCACAAACACCGCATCTGTGGCCTTACCCATGGCCATGTTTCTAAGGACATGGTTGGAGAAAAGGGCCAAGGCCGAAGAGGTGCTATGGTGTTTGCAGAAGCCATGTTGGAGGGGATTCAGCAGGTTGCAATTATCTAGATGCTCAGATAACTGGTGGTGGATGATTTTTTTCTAATAGTTTACTTAGATGTGGGAGGAGATAGATGGGATGATAGTTTTCTGGGGCAACAGAATTGCCAGATTTGAAAATTGGTACTACGTGCATATGCTTCCATGAGTCAGGCATAGTAGAAGATGAGAGGTCAAGGTTAGATATGTGAGTCAGTGGCTTTACAATGACAGGGGACAGGATTTTCAGAAAGGATGGGTATAGATCATCACTGCCTGGGCTACCCCGGTAGGTAGTGTCCAAAGGAGCTTGGCAGTGATAGTATGGCCAATGACTCTGAAATAAAAGGCAGGGCTTGGTGTCTGGGTGCAACATAGCTGGTTGTTTAGGGCAGAAGGAGGCTGTGGTGTAGGCAGTAAGGTCAGTGAACATTCTATTAAAGTTGTCAGCAATCTTGCCTGGGTCGGTGATAGTACCAGAGGGTGAGGTAAGTTCCATTTTTTTTATAGGATTTAGGGTTGAGGAGGGCACCAATTGGGGCCCAGAAAGTGCAAGTGTTTCCAAGAGATTTGTTCTGGAGGTTGGCATAGTATTTACGCTCGTGACTTCACAGCCTGCTTGCAGGAGCTCCAAAGTCGCCTGTAGGCATTCCATAGTTGGGGGAAGGGATGCCTTATAGGCTTGCCAGGTTTTGTCCCTTATTTTCATTTGGGCCAGAAGGTCATTTGATAGCCAACGGGTGTTGCCACCTCTAACCCTCCTGTTGGTGATGGGGAAATATTTGTCCTGTAGGTTGTGAAGGGCTTTCATGAAAAGAGTCACCACTATGGAGAGATCTTTGAGTTGGTACAGTGTGGACCAGTTTATGGCCCAGGCATCCCTTAGCACTGAATCATAATCCTGGCATTTGAAATTTCTTAACGATAGTAATTTGTGGGGAGGATGTATTGATTTGGTGGTTAGAACAATGTACGTAGGAGTATGGTCACTGATAGAGTCAGCCATGGTGCCTGCTTGGAGGACTAGAGCCATGCAGTTAGTGGCAATCCAGTCAAGGGTGGAGTGGTTGGGTGAGCGGGGGTTGTATCTAGTAGGGGAGGAGACGACTTGCTCCAGGTGGAGTGTCTTTAGTAGGTGTGTATAATCCGGCACTGGGGTTTCCGTCCAGTGGAGGTTGAAATCACTAAGTATGATGGTGTCCCTGAAGGAGGAGGGGGCAGCTGCAAGTCCCTTCCAGGAAGTTAGATAGTCCTTGCATACATCCTGAGGGAGGATTGTAGCAGCAACCTAGGTAAAGTTTATTCAATGCACCCAGTACAATTTCAGCAACAAACCATTCACTTACCGAGGAGGGGGTGGAGCAAGCAATAATGGTGGCACTAATATGGTCTTGAATGTATAATGCTACGCCGCCATCCCTCTTTCTGCTAGGCCCGTCAAGGCGCAGCAGTGATTAGCAAGGGAGGTTGCATGAGGCATCACTGTGGTAAGGCTTGAGCCATGTTTCAGATAGACCCAGGTCATGCAGCTTGTAGAGGAACACCCAGGCTTCAAGTTCAGAGAACTTAGCTGGAAGGCTGCATACATTCAGGTGTGTGACCCTGAGACTGCAGCATCCTGTCCAGATAGCATTAGTGTGGTCGATGTGCACATTTGAGGGTCTAGGGTTGGCTTTCACATCACCTATGAGAAGGAGAAGTGAGAGTAGGTGGAGGGGGGGGTGTCAATGGGGGACTGGATAGTGAGGGAGTGGAGAAACAGACCAAGTAAGCACTGGTCATGGTTGGTCAAGAGGCCAGTATGGCAGAGTCCATGTGGAGAACTGGTAGGTTGCAGCTTTATATGGGGGGTAACTGAGTGTAGGTGATTCAGTGATGGAATGTAAGTAAGCTTGATCAGCAGCGAGGATGATGGCACTGAGGTCAGTCACTAGTAGCAGGCCTGTCATGGTGCATAAAGGGAACAAAAAGAAGTACATTTTTGTATATGAGTTGATATTTATCAGAGATAAGAAGACATTTATCACTCCCTTAGGGTCCAGCAAGATGGCAGCTGCATAGAAATGCAGTGTTAATTTTTGGTCAGATAGAGAGATTCAGTGGCGGAATAAGAGATTAGCTCTAAGAGGTGCTTGGTCTTTTAAATATAATTGTTTCTTTAAGGGGAGTTTTAATATTGTAATGGAGAGGGGAGGAGGTAGATTGGCTTGGGGCAGTGCCATTGGGGGAAGGAGAGTATTTAATAAAGGCAGGAAGTGGGAGAGGGTGGGAGGGACAAAATACCATTACAGATATTGTACAGGCAAGAAATCTGCGCAAAGGCAATTTCAAAAATCCCCAGGCAGCAAAGGCAGAAAATGTCGTATGGAAGCGAGCTACAGCTTATGCCAATAAGAGACAAGGAGAGGAGGAAAACAGCCTATGGCAGGCAGGTCTGAGATTGCTCTGTCCAATAGCAATCACGGTCTGTGATCCTGGTGCTGCCGTACCTGTGTTGCTGTGCTGGGTTTCTGGTGGGCGGGAGAGGTAGGGCAGCCAGCCAGAGGAGCTCCGTGCTGTGGCCGCTGGTCCTGCAGATGCCCGATCAAGGGAGTTCCTGAAAGGGGAAAGACAGGGGATTAGAGAAACAATATATCTAGATGCCGTGCAATAAGGCAATTAGGCAATAACTCTAGATCTCCTGCCTCTGCCTTGCAAAAAGGGGATGCATCTGCAGTAGCTCTGACTCCCCAGGGTTCAGGTCAACAATCAACTTCAAATAATGAGGGTGCGAGGTCCACTGCACCGAGTTCTAGGAAGGTGTCTTTTGATGAGTCACTCCCCCCTCCCGGAACAAACAAGCCAGGCCATCAGCTGGCACTGGTCCTACCTTCTTGGATCTGTTTAGAAATAAAGTAACTCAGACTCCTAGAAAAAATTTAGTGAGACTGAGATATCGGGGATTACCTGAACACCCTTACAAAATTAATGTTGCAAGGGCTCTTGAAAGAGTCAATGCAGTTTCCAGTGGTAGATATATATGCCTTTATCCATGTATCAGGTGAGGATACATTTGACATTAGTTTCAGGCATCACCCTGGGTTAGACAGATTTTGGACTAAATATAATATGTTACGATCATCGGCGCTTTGGATTAATTCATGGCAATTCCCTTGACGAAACCTCTGATTAAATCTGTGACTATAATGTTTCCCAACGAAGGGGTGAACATTAATGATAGAACATTTTGGTTGCAAAAGCGGTGTACAGTGTTGGGGCAGCCTGAGACAATCATTGACACTGAGGGTATATGGACCAGGAATGGCAATTTAAAGTTAAACTTTTTCAGAATGATTCTGAGGTGCAACACATCTCTAATAGTCTTTTTTAGGATGAGACAGGGGGGTCTGCTTTTACGCAGGCCAACCAAGAGCATGGTATAAATGTGGAGCTCGCACTCACTTGAGTAACACCTGTGACAGGCTTAAATGTGCACTCTGTGGTGAATTTGGACATGTCAGCATGACCTACAGAAACATTTTTAAATGCAATCTATATGAAGAAGTGAGACACGTCTATCACCAGTGTCCCTGGGTGGGGCAAAATTGATAGGTTGAGTTAAATCAGGAAAATTTGGTTCATAATGCATAGGGTGGAACAAGAGCATCTCCTGATTTAGCTCAAAGTTTAATCCCCAGAGACCAGCAAAATAGGGGAAACAGACAAGGGGTACCAGAACATCTACAGGCAGCTAGAGGTAGGGAGGACACCACCCTGAGTAGCAGTGATACACAGGTGTTGCCCACCTCAGACCCAGAACCTTCTTTGGGGAAGTCGTGCACCAGGAGAACATCAAAATTTGTTTGCCCCACAGGGAACAGGCCCACCTGCAGCAACATCCATGCTCCCACCTGCTGAATTTCAGTTACCCACCACTAGAAGAGTTACAAGATCTACTTCTAAACTGAAACTCATAACTCCCCCAATCATACTCCAGAACTCCTATCAGGTGCTTCAGGGAAGCAGGGAAAGGGGAAATCTGATCACGAATCAGATGTTTCATCACACTCTGAAGTGATTTCGGAGCATGAAGAGAAAGCAAATCCCAAATTGCCTGGGCCCAAGAAAAATAGGGAAAAAAGGAAAGCAATGTCTAGAGAAGGTAGCCCTGACTAATATTTGCCTCAACTCTTACATAGATGGCAGCCCTACAATTAGCATCCATCAACGTTTGTAGCATGAAAAACTACAAAAAATGGTCACTATTCTTTCTTATTTTAAGCATTCTAAACATGACATTTTTTTACAGGTACTCTTTATTCACTCTGAACAGGCTAAGAAAATCTGGATGTGGGGCTGATCATATTGGACATTTGGAGAAGACGCAGTGGACGGTTTGGGCATACTTTTAAGCGGCCCCGACTTTACCACACAGAAGCTTGTAGACATTCTTCCAGGCAGGGTTTTGTTGCTCAATTGCATCTATAAACAGTTTTCTTTACGACTTATAAATAGGTATGTTTCCCAGACTAAAGCAGTGAGGGTACAGCTTTTTGAACAGATACGACCATTTCTCTTTACTGCAAGGCAGATTATAGAAACATAGAAACATAGACTTTGACGGCAGATAAGGACCACTTGGCCCACCTAGTCTGCCCATTTCCATACCTGTTGGATAAGCTGTAGATCCTAGTTAACCAACAGCCTACTTCCTCCTATCCCCCACTGTAATTGCCTTATGTCTTTCCCATACATTCTTGAATTCCCTCACTGTTTTTGACCCCATGACCTCCTCAGGATGGCCGTTCCATGTGTCCACCACCCTCTCCATGAAACAATACTTCCTCATGTTGCCCCTGAGCTGTCCCCCCTCTATCTTCAGATTGTGCCCCCTTGTTCTTGTACATCTCTTTTTCTGAAAGATGCTGCCCTCTTGGACTTTGTTGATTCCCTTGAGGTACTTGAAAGTTTCTATCATGTCCCCCTCTCCCTCCTTTCCTCAACAGTATACGTATTAAGCTGTTTTAGTCTCTCTTCATAGAGCTACTGGTGCAGACCCTGCACCATTTTAATTACCCTCCTCTGGACTGCCTCCATTCTGTCTATATCCCTGCAGAGCTGGTGTCTCCAGAACGGCATGCAGTACTGCAGATGGGATCTCACCAACTGTCTGTACAGAGGGCTAACAACTTCCTGTTTTCTTCTGGTGATGCCTCTTCCTATGTATCCCAGTATCCCCCCAGCCCTCCTTACTGCCTTCTCACATTGCTTGTCTACCCTAAGGTCATCTGAAATGACTACCCTCAGGTCCCTTTCCATTTTTGTTGTTGTTAGTACCCCTTCCATTGTGTACTAACCTCTGGATTTTTATTTCCCAGGTGCATTACTTTGCACTTTTTTGCACTGAATCTAAGCTGCCATAGGTTTGACCATTCCTCCGATCTTGCCAAATCCCTTCTCATCCTTTCCTTCCCCCCATGTATCAAACCTGTTGCAAATCTTTGTGTCATCTACAAAGAGGCATACTTTTCGTTCCAGCCCCTCTGCAATGTCACCTATAAAGACATTAAAGGGGAATGGTCCAGTACTGAACCCTACGGTAACCCACTAGTGACTCTCCTTTCTTCAGAGTGTACTCTGTTTACTATTACCCTCTGCGTCCTGTTGTCCAGCAAATTTGTAACCCAGGCTACCACCCTGGGACCCACTCCCAGGTTGGCTAACTTGTTTACTAATCTTTTGTGTGGGACTGTGTTAAATGCCTTGCTAAAGTCTAGGTAGGCCATATCCACAGTCAGTCCCTGGTCTATTACTTTGGTCACCCAGTCAAAGAAATCTATTAGATGTGTCTGACATGACCTTTCTGCTGTGAATCCTTGCTGCCATGATTATCTAGGGGGAAGGGAGATATGAACTGTGGGCTAGATATTCGGACAAAAGACAATATACAAACAAGCATTTGTCAATGCCGAATGTTATCCTGCTGACATTGGCATTGGTAGTGCAGGGGTTAGAGAGATACATAATAGGAATGGCAGTGAAGTATGGAAGTGAAGCCAACCCCACACAACCCTGAAGAGACTGACAGGCATTGAGTTGTGCCTTTGGGTGTCCGCCATAATGCTCATGCCATTTCATCTCACCTTATCCTGCAGAGTCTGACAAGTATTGCGTTTTGCCTTGGGGTCCTTGGGCCTTATGCTCACCCCATTCCATGTGGAAATATGTTGAGATGGGTGTAGTATAAGAGAATGGGGTGAACTTTGGGGCCGAAGACTGCAAGGCACACTTTGATGCCTGTCAGTGGCTGCAGGGTGGGGGTGGAATGGCGTGAGCATTAGAACTGACAATCTAAAGTCACACCCCTGATGCTGATCAGTCTCTACAGGATGGAATGTTATGGCTAGAAACCCTAACGCCCCGGGCGTTTGTTGGTATTTGCACTCCAAATTTTCAACATGGGCTTTTTGTCACCCCACCTCATGAAAGCATTTGGGTTCTCTGCTCATGAACTGTGGCACTGTGATTTTGTCAATCTGTCCTGAACGTTGATGTCCCACAGTGATCACGCCATTCTGCGCCAGTTGTGTGAAACCACATTTCGGGCAGAATATGAGAAATGACAACTGTACTATTCTTAAGGAGGTGTGCAATAATGGCAATGTTGAAAATCTGGAGTGAAAATGTTAAAAATTCTTGAACTTATGAATATACCTGGAAACTGTGCAATGCACGCCACCGACCACCATATTTACTAAAATGTTACACCAGGCAAGACACGCCCTGCAATGAAGGGTCACTCCCTCATTGCAGTGGCAAAATTGTTTCAAGTTGGTGGCATGCTTTTGCACTGCTGTCATAAACAGCATGCTATTTCATTTGTACCACAGAGCCCAGCCTGCAGAAGCAGTGGCGCCACTGGCCATAACACGACCGCACCTCCAAATCCTGCTATTCCAAGTTACCACAATATGTTTCTTGCACACGCACAAGACAACATAAAAAAAGTGATGGAAATGTGAGGTGGAGGTCACCCAATGGTTTAGCAAATGCAATGGTCAAATAAAAACTGCTGCATGAGCAGTACTTTACAGGAAGTGTGCAAAAGTGGTTAGTAAGCTAAGTTTCCCTAGTGACTTCTACCTTTGGTTGATTCACCTAGGCTAAGGTTAAATGGTCACTGGAGACCACGTAGGTCTGTGGAAAAGCTAGGCAGGACTGCCACACATGCCAAAAGACACAGTAGCTTCAGGTCCGATTCCAAGCCTATACAATTTATACAATCCCATAGCACCCCACTTCTTCTTCAGGGGTGTCTGCCCTCAAATTGATCAGTGAATACCTGAACATCAAAAAGAATGCCTACCATCAGATATTTCTGGTATCAAAAGCAACTCGGTAAACAATGATTTTTGGAATGTATTAGATTAATGAATTCTGAAGAGCAGGAAAAATGGTGTGTGTGTATGTGTATATACACTTACATGTATGTATGTATGTATATGTGTATGTATATGTATCTCACAAGTTATGATGACCATGGAACACAAGACAGAGCCCTCATCTCAGCAGCAGCAGAACTGAGACACAATATCACCCCTGCCCTCAAGTATACAAGTTAGATCAGCTTCTTAGCTCAGATCAAGGTCTTTCTGTGCTAGCACTGAAATGTGTGCCATGGTGCCATTCCTTGTTCAGTGGGGGAAAAAAATCTTCATGCCAAGAAAATGTGTTGCTTTCACCATAAAATCTCACACTGCCATTCGGTGCCCAGAATAATAGTTTATACTACTATCACCATCTCACCTCTTCTGCACATCTTTATGTGGGTTGGCAAGCAGCATCAGATACAGTGGTTGGTGTATGTGTGTATGTGTGTCAGTGAGAAAGACCCTTGCTCCCACCCTTTTCGTAGTACTGGTACTGATGTAAGTAGAAAGTTTTCAGCAGACACCTATTGTGACATAATTCAGAGATGTGGGATCTATTTTATTTGGGGGAGTAATCTGGACTCTATATAGAGAATACTGGATGGGCAACTACGTACAACCAGTGTGTTCTGCCACAGAGGGGTTATGATTCCCTCTGACCTCAAGACCAAAGCTTGAGAGGTCCTTGGGAATCAGGAACCCTGAGGTAAGTATGAGCACTGAGTTGTGCATGACGTGCTGCTCATCCTGCATTTTTCATAGTGTATAGTATTGTGTGAAATGTACATGTGGAAGCTCTTTTGCTTTCAGAATGAAACTGGGTTGTGCAGTCTCTAGAGGTTTCAGAATGCTGTTGTACCACAGAAAGGTACAATCACATTATATGACCTTTGAACTATGGAACTACAGCATTTTTAAAGGGATGAAATTCTGTACAGAACAGAGGATGATGTATGGGTTTTTATTGATAACCATACTGTAATTGCTTTGAGAGGTTGCCATGCCAACTTTATAAACAGAGAAAGAAGCTTGAAATGGTTTACTGTTGGCATGGTAACCTCAAGAAGCCATTTCAGTGAGGTTACCGATAAAAAAAAAAACATACATTAGCTTTTACTGTATATAATAACCAGCCTTCGCATTAAAATATGGTGATAGTCCTTAATTTTTTTCTTTCTTGCCAATAGCATTGCTGTCCGTCATGCCAGCTCTCACCACCGCAGCCAATCATTGTGAGGTGCTACTTGAAATGTGTGCATGCGTAGATCGGCTCCAGCTGTAATCCCATTGCTATGATGTACTCAAGAGGGGCTAGCAACATTCTGATGTCATAGCAGTGGGATTACCAGGAAATAATCATGCTGATTTTTAACAGTAATAAGGCACTCCCATACAATCTAATACTATACACTACAGAACTTTTCCAGTACACTCTGTTTCTCATTGCAAACCTCTACTGGGTGCTCAGGTCAGACAGTGAGCGGAAAATGTTCATGAAAAGAATGACTGCACTGCATAGCCAGAAGTAAGCCAAAGGGTACAGGCCTATTCAGGAGCTATATGACAGCTTATGGAAATGTTCCTCTTGACTCTAAAACCAAGAGAATCCAACTTTCTGAAACACCTTTACTTGCAGGGCTGGACGGAGCTTGACAGAATGATGGCAAGTAAAGAAAGAAGAAGCTGTTTTTGTTGTTGTTACAGTTTCTTTACCCAGGGTAGTCCAGCTCAGATGCAACATCTCATCTCCAGTAGGGTTCTGCATCTACCCATTTTTGCTGTCAGGTGGACTGGAACCCTGGGGGTGAAGTGACTTTCCCACGGTCACAACGTGAGTACTTAACATAGTGGGATGTGAACATGCAATCTCTTGGTTACCAGGCCTATGCTCTGACCACTAAACTGCTGTATATGCCAGCAGTAATGAATGGTACACCAAACAGTGTCTTTAAATCACTATATGTTCTTTTGACATGTCTAAACTACAATATTTATGCTGCATGTCTAACTGCATTTGTGTCCGACTATACCTACTCATCTCAGAAAAAAATCCTCTGCTTAGCCCAGATAATTTGGTCATATTTTAATTCTCCTTATAAACCAGGGACTCTTCCCACTCTGCAAAACTCCAGAGACTTTTATATCCTTTAATTCCTATGAGAATATAACCAGTAGCACTAGGGAAGAGCACAGCACCCATGCATTGCTCAAAGAAAGCATCCATCTGCAGTCTCAGAGTGCACTGGCTTTTCCGTTTGTGGTTTTCATCTCTGTATCCAGACCCTCCCTAAAACACAACCTGTACAGGAATAAAATGGCATAAAGTGATTAGAATCTGTACTGCACTCCGCAAGTCAACCCCCAACACTCCCAACCACCATGTTTGTAGGAGGGGAGATACAGGGACCACCCACCCCAAGTTAGCTGCTATCTGAAAGTGCACACTGGGGAAAAACAACCTGTCCACTGTGCCACAACATATTGTGGCTATTTATAAAAGCACAACAGTTGGGGGGTTGGGGATCCCTACAGCTAAATCTGAATTACTGTGATGGTCAGCAGATGTTAGTGTGTGCAGACAATGGGCAGGATTCACGACGTGTTATTTTCCAAGTTCCACTCTGCAACTGCTGTTGTGGACTGGAATTGCCCACAGCTGCGGTGATAGCGATTCACAACCACAGCAGTTGCGGAGGGTGTTACGGCTGCTTCCATCAGCCATAGCCCATTCCTGCTGCAGCTATCTCCCGGTGACACCACTGCAGCGCCTATAGGATCGTGGAGCCAGTTGTAATCTGGCTCCACCTTTGTGAATACCCGCTGCTGTGGGTAACCTGCTGATCCACAAGTCGCAACCCACAGCTGCGGGTATCTCTCGAGTTTCATGAATCCTGTCCAAGGTGTTTACATGCTAATACCAGAGATACCACACTTAAGAACCTCTGTACACTCTTACATAGGACATATTTCACCCCAGTGCTATCCCAAAAAATTGACCCAACAAGATCTGATCAGTGCCCCAAGTACAACACACATAGAGGAACCATTCTTTCACATGCTCTGGTCCTGCCTTGTAGTGAAACACAGAAACATAGAAGTTGGCAGCAGATGGATGAGGGAGGGGGAAGAGTTGATCTAACTCCTGATATATATTCCTGTTTCATTTGTATGCATGCTATTTTGGATCTTCTCTCTGTAACTGTATAAAAACGAATAAAATTTGAATTGAAAAACAAAAGAAGTTGACAGCAGATAAGGACCGCAAGGCCCATCCAGTCTGCCCATTTCTTTTTCTGCAGTGCCTTATGAATATGCCATAGGCCTTTGCTCTGTCAATGGCCTATCTATTCATACTCACCTGTATTGCTCCCTTGTGCCTGTCCCATGCCTGTTTGAAGCCCTGCACTGTATTCATATCCACCACTTCCTGAGGTAGGCCGTTCCATGCATCCACCACCCTTTCTGTGAAAAAGAACTTACTCACTTTACCCCTTAATCTGCCTCCCTCTAATCTCATGCTGTGTCCTCTTGTCCTGCTATTTTTCTTATATTGAAACATGTTAGACTCTTTCATCTCGTTAATGCCCTTAAGGTGTTTAAATGTTTCAATCGTATCACCTCTCTCCCTCCTTTGCTCTACAGTATACATATTGAGTTCAGTTAATCTGCCCTCATATGTTTTCTGATGCAGTCCCTGCACCATTTTGGTTGCCCTTCTCTGGACTGCCTCAATTTGGTTAATGTCCTTGTGAAGGTGTGGCCTCCAGTACCGCATGCAGTATTCCAGAAGAAGCCTAACCAGTGTCTTGTAAAGAGGGATTATTACCTCCCTCTTCCAACTTGTGATACCCCTACTAATACACCCCAACATCCCTCTAGCCTTACCTACTGCTTTAGAGGTCTGCTTGGATGATTTCAGGTCATCGGTGATGATGATGCCCAAGTCTCTTTCTTCCCTTGTGACTGCCAGCAACTCCCCTCCCAGCCTATAGGTGGCTTCAGGGTTTCTCTTCCCTATATGCATGATCTTGCACTTCCCTGCATTAAACCCCAGCTGCCACTCTTCTGACTATTCTGCTAGCTTATTCAGATCTCTTCTCATTCTGCCCACACCATCTGAATCATCTACTCTGTTGCAGATCTTGGTGTCATCTGCAAACAGACAAACCTTACCCTCCAGTCCATCTGCAATGTTATTGATGAAGACATTGAAGAGGACTGGCCCCAGGACTGATCCCTGAGGTACCCCACTTGTGACTTGCATCTCTTCTGGTTGTATATCGTTTACCACCACTCTCTGTTTTCTGCCCGTCAGCCAGTTTGCCATCCAGTTGACCAACGTCTGACCCACCCCGAGCCTACCCAGCTTATTAATCAATCTTCTATGTAGAACAGTATCGAAAGCTTTGCTGAAGTCAAGGTAGGCAACATCAACTGGTCCACCTTGGTCCACCACTCTGGTTACCCAGTTAAAGAAATCTTTGAGATTAATTTGACAGGACCTTTGTTTTGTAAACTCATGCTGTCTTGGATCCTGTGCTCCTGTGGATTCCAGGTGTTGTACTATCCTTTCCTTAAGGAGTGTCTCCATAATCTTGCCCACTACTGAGGTAAGACTCACTGGTCTGTAGTTCCCTGCCTCCTCTCTACTACCACGCTTGTGGAGCGGGATCACATGAGCCATTCTCCAGTCTTCTGGGACTTCTCCTGTGCTCAGAGACTCACTAAACACTTCTGATAATGGCTCTGCTAGTTCCACTCTTAGCTCCTTTAGTACTCTGGGATGTATGCCATCAGGTCCCATTGCCTTGTCCACCCTGAGCTTATCGAGCTCTTGTAGGACTCTTTCTTTTGTGAAGGGACTAATGCACACCTCCCTCCTCCCTGTGTCCATGGCGCAGAGCTGTGGGCCCTGCCCTACTTTCTCTTCAGTGAATACTGAGCAGAAGTATCTATTTAGGATAGATGCTTTTTACATGGTCCTCCTCCTCACATTCCCCCTTAGTGCTGCCCTTTTAGCAAGAAATTACAACTCTGATGTCCAGGGTTACCAACTCCCCCAAACCACCAGATGCCATAGATACCCTTCGGGGCTCAACCAGTAATACCCAAGGTGGGGCACTGCAAGATCATCCCCTGTGGAGACTCCGGGTAACAGTGAGGAAAGTGATATTAGCCCAACACTGGTGGCTTGAATGAACTCCCACTATAGCCCATTGGGGCGAAATCTTTGCTCCATTGCATGAAACTGGAACACACTCAATATTTGGCCAGGACCCAATCAGATAAATATGAGCAGATGTGGGGCCTTTTGGAAGTAGCTCTAAGTACACCATGGTTCCTTACCTTCTAATATTAAAAAAAACATTTTTGAGATAGGGGAAAGAGACTCTGACATGCCATAATTCGATCTGTATAATAACAGCGGTTTAAGGTTTTTTTTATTGAATTCACCAGACTGTTGAGCTTGGACTGTAACCCTCCTCTCAGCTCTTGTCCATATGGATGTACTATACTAATTTGACAATGTGTTGAACTGCTGACTCTTAAAAATGTTTAACAAAAAAAAGGAACCTCTGTACATGGCACAACAACAGTCTCATGGAGCAATGTCACAGACAGTGGCTGGGGGCAAAGCTGCTTCCTTCTAAGTCACCCCCTTCCACCACATCCATCAACCTATACCCAGTGGTGTGCTTCTGGGTCTTAGTCCACTGCTGTTGTTGACTCTCCTCTGGGTCATCTTGGCTGTACAATGTTCCCTGTTGCACATCAATGCCATGCTGGTCCCAGGTGTCCAGTGCCCCCCCATCCCATTCCACACCTGGCAGTCCTCTCTAATGTGGTATCATGCTAATCTCCATCCTCCACCATCTCAGCTCTCAGTGAGCACCAAGTTCTGATATGCCAAACAACCACCTACTGTTATTTGTTTAAAGCCTTGGTGGAGGAGATATGAAGGAGTAGCTGAATGGCATTTCTGTTTTGCACCAAATAAAGTAATCTGTGTAGCATCGTAGCATGATCTGGGTGCTGCTTCCTTCTTTTTGTTTTTTCCTCCCCGAATGTCCAAAAGCCCCTTTGGAGGTTTGGTGTATGCTCCATTTCCTTTCTGTGTGTAATCTTAAAGGAGAACTGCACTGAAACTATAAATAAGTTTTCACAGTAGAAACTGTTTTTTAAATATTGTTTCAAATTCTGTTATTACTCTAACTATCCTTGCTTTTTAATTATCTTACTGGGTGTTTCTGATTCACATGCTGTTGGTAAGAACCATTTTAGGAATCTGTGATGTAGTTTATGTCCCTGTTCTAGTCTTTTATCGCTGGCACAATGCATTTATAGTATATGGTTGCCTCTTATTGTGCACTGAAATCAGAGGCTCTCACAAAGTTGTAGGGCAGTTCAAAGGTCAAAAAAGCTGTTGTACTATCGTTCTGATGTCACTTCGATAGTACAACATCTTTTTAGCCTTTAACTGTCACCAGATTGGCTGACACAGTGGGACGTCCCAGAAAAGCAGCGTAAACATGGCAATAGGATTTAGCGAGAGCCAGAAACGGACCTTCCAGAGCGAGCTAGCGGCAGCGGCACCACCAATTTTTTTGGAAGTCGGGACTTGAATAGCCACACACATCTCCGTGTGGCAATTCATTTTTCCCCAAAATTTTAAAATAAATGTTGCGGCACAGTTGAGGACAGTTGGAGAGTGAGCGAGTGGCACCACAGAGAGTGGAAGCAGCAGGTAGGCGAGTGGGAGTGACAGCAGTAGCAAACAGCAAGGTAAAGGATCTCGAAGGCGTAAAACCACACAAAGAACCATATACTATACAAAACAGTGGATGGGAGACCATCCACAACAAAGACTGTATTTCCATCTCAGGAGTTGATGACATCAAAGACCTCTCGAGCTTCGCTCTCCAGGTCTCTATGATGTCATCAACCCCTTGATGGAAATACAGCCTTTGTTGTGGATGGTCTCCCATCCACTATTCTATATATGTTCTACTATAGGACTCTGAAGTTGTCTGGGACGCAAACTACATCACTCAGTTCTAACATGGTACTTATCACCAGATTGTAAAGCAGAAACACCTACTGTGTTTACTGAAAGGCCTGTATAAATGGAATAATAACAGAACTGGAACTAACACTTAAAAAAACAGCTTCTACTGGGAAAAATTACTTTCAGATTCAGCACAGTTCTCCTTTAAAGACATGACCTGTGGAATCAGCATGTTATTCTAAATTTGTTTACACCAACTCGCACAACTGAAATGAATCATTTGGTTTTCAGTGGAGACCTGCTTCAGTCCAGTGTTACATCTGGGATGACCAAAGCAAGGGGTGGTCAGGTGACTTGCTCAGTCACAGAGTGAATCAGTGGTTGTGGTGGGATTCAAATCGGGACTCTTCCATTTCACAAGCAAGTGTTCTAACCAACTGGTACACAGCTACCTTTTCAGTGAACAGTATATTGACAGGTTCAGTGTTCACCTCTGCTTATAGTACAATGCAAGTAAGCAGTAACATATGAAGAGGCATGGACCTTGCTGTAATACTTACATAATTACTGGCTAGTGTTTTTTTCACCCATAGGGAAACCTGGTTATAATTTGCCCTTTAAATAACCTGGTTATAAAATGGCAAACATACACCAGGTTTCCCTTGGACCACGTGTGAGGCAGATGCTGCTCTTCCTTTACTCTTGTTCCCTATCGCCGGAGACCACCACTAGTCGCAGTTGATGGTAAGTTACTTGAAATAATTTTTTTTTTAAAAAAGGGCTGTCTTCTCCTATGCTTAATCTTTTTAAAAAAATGCTAGAAAAGGGAAATGTTATGTTGTGGGAGCCACTTCGGACCACAGACCAGACTGAAACCTGACCAGGCTGTGGCTCCATGGGGATGTCTGTTTATTTTATATAACTGCTGTGGCAAAAATCACTCCCCAGTAATTATATAAATCAAAGGCTGGGTAGGTATGTAAAATTTGAATTTCACACACCCGATGTCTGTGATGCCTTTATAAACTTATGTGGCATCCCACACCTTGGGTGTGTGGAAAATTCTCGTTATAGCCACCTCCACAGCCATTATTCTAAACACCTTGTACCTTCAACTACTAAAATACCTCATTATGGCAAAGGAGCCAGTAAGCCTCGGAGTGTGTTCCTGCACATGTAAAATAGGTTTAGATGTTTGCAAAACTGGCGTCATCAACCCTTAGACTGCCAACAGAATTAGAAGGTATAGGAATTTTGGACAGATAGTTTGCAGCAAAGCAAGGATTAAACTATCTCTTTAAAATAAAACAAAAACATTTTGTAGCAGTCTTCTAAACATTATTTGTGTTTAAATACATGGCTTGCAGAGTTCATTAACCATTGCCAATCAGGAAGCTGGATTTCTGATGCCCATTTTGAAAACGTAAGCTGGATTTCTGATGCCCATTTTGAAAATGTAGGTGATCTAATGTCTTACTGTACCAACCAGATATTTTCAGAACACAATTTTCAGGCTACATTGAGCCCTTCAAGTGATTAATGGTGTTCAGTTTGTGACAAACATCTACAGGCAGAATCATTCAAGCACCACATCCTATTTCTGAGAAATATGTACCCCAGCAGTTAACACCCCTTGCCGGAGCTGTAGGTACTGTAAATACAGTATGGGACTGCTCCCCCACTCCGTAAAATGAAGTAACTTGCTGTAGAACCCCCCCTACAGATGTGTGTTTTCAGCTCCTGGGGGATGTACATCCCCAGTCACTGCACCTGAACTCTAGTAGGTCAGTCTAGGTAGGAATGGCAGTGCAGACCCATTATAGCCTTTCATTGTCCCTTTACATCTTTATGGTGAGGGAATAAACTGCAGGCATCTTTATTCAGTTAGCATCTGCCTAATCCCTGACATTCTCAAGTAATCAGGCATGAGTCAGGTCCAGCTGCTGGAAAAGAACAGATACTGGCCACGTGTCACTTATCTCGGGCAGGCAGAGCTCGAGCACTGAATGGATGGAGGTTCAAGTCCCAGTTTCCATCAGATAGCACCTTGCACATCAGATAGGAGCTGCTACTAACACTGATAACCGTCTTTGAGGGGAAAAAAAAGAGGTGGATAGCCATTTTAAATCTCTGTGCCATAAATGTTTCCATGGCTAAATACAGTATGAACAAGCATCTTCAGCACTGAGTTATCCTGTGTCTGACACTGCTGCTTTTGCCTCTTTTCTCGATAGCAAATGAACATGACCCTTAGCAGCATGGAGCTGTTCATTTGTTGTGGGGAAGGAAATGCTGCCAAGAAGAGGAAGGGGGCACACTAAGAAAGAGCAGAAGAATGCCTACAAGGAGGGGGCAGATTAGCAGTATCCTGTTCCCGGCCTGGGAGAGGGAGAGTCCCACTGGCTGCCCAGGTAACTGAGTTGAAAAAGCCCCTCAGTGCCAGTAAATACCCCCGCAACAATGCAGGCCACTGCCTCGGTCTCAGTCGAGCATGAGACAAGCTGCCTACCTCCCGTCCGAAAGGGTGAATGGCTACACAGCTCCCTACAGCATGTCTTTGGTGCAGGCTTTCTAAATGCAAAATGGTTGGGGTGGTGGGGGGGATAAACCAACCCAAAAAGTTGGGGCAGTTATAAAAGATCTAAAGTCTGTGATGACCCCGACCAGAAATGAAAGGTTTGTACACCCTCCCCCCACCCGGGTGGCCAGCAATGAAAGGTATGTATTCAGTGCTGTAGTACCCCCTCCTAGTAGTGAAAGGTCTGCGACCACCCCCATTTCATAACGTTGGTGTGTACTAGTAGCCTCATTCAAATCAGCAGACAGCAGATCAGGCATATAAGAGAGAGAGAGATGGTTGCGCCAGTTTCCCTATCTGCCCAAGTCATATTCAACAAGCAATACACACACAAACCCCACTGAGAGGAGGGACTTATCTTAGCCACAGCAGATCACTCGTGCTCTACCACCTCATCCCCAGGGTCCCCAGCACCTAACTGCTGGCAGGCTGCCTGTTGCTAAATCCCTTATCACTGTGGTCCCACTAAAACAAGGTGGCTCAGCTCCAGTGGCTATTAATCCTGGGGCTGGTTACTATAAAGTAATGCGGCCCAGCGGGTGGATGGGCGGGGTTTCACCAACCCTTACACAACACCGCGTGGTACCCAGTGCTGCCAGCGGGGTGGGGCCATGCCAGAAAATGCTGACTCAAGCGGGGGTTAATATGTCAACATGGGGATTCGGCACCCTTATCAGCAAGCACGTCTGTGTATGGGGGCATGATGTCAAGGGGGAATGGGCACCCCCTTGCAGACCGCAACACTAAAGGGGACACACATGCCAACAGGGGGATTGGGCACCCCCAAAGTCAGCTTCCTATTCCTAGGGACTGTGAGAGGTGAGCAGCGAGCTGCTGCCTGCCATGTTTATTGAAATGTTACACCAGGTAAGGCACGCCCTGCAATGACAGGTCGCTCCCTCATTATAGCGGCAAAATTGTTTCAAGTTGGTGGCACACTTTTGCACTGCTGTCATAAACAGTGTGCTATTTCATTTGTGCCACAGAGCCCAGCCTGCAAAAGTAGTGGCACCACTGGCCACAACACGATCACACCTCCAAAACCTGCTATTGCAAGCTACCACAACATGTTTCTTGCGCACATGCAAGACAACGTAAAAAAAGTATATTGTGACACAAATGCACTATGCAGAATTTTACAGACAGAAAATTTAACAGATGCTTATAGGGCACTACATAAAGACTCATGTTATATTTATTACAGGAACTTCTTTGCAACACAAATAGACTTTGTTTTCTGTTCCAGACTATTAGCCACTCAAGGTTTTTCGCTTTACCCGTGTGAGTTTTAAGACCACATTATACTAGACTGCACTTTTAATTTGGCTACTATAACCCCCAAATTGTTTTCAGACCCAAAATGTGGGAGATTGAATATTTCTCTGTTGGATCAGGTACAAATCCAGTTAGAAGTTTTCCAGTTACTTTCATCCAGGGACTCAGTCTTCTGCCTTTATGATAACACCTGGCAATGGTGGGCGGATACTAAAACAGACATAAAAACAACTTGGAATTCATCTTGGTAGGTTTAAAGCTGCATCAGACTATTTGACTTATCAGGGCCACATAAATCTACTATATAAATACATGTCCTTACCCCACAGTAAAAGATGTAATTTTGGTACCCATATAGAAGATATTAAAGCTAAAATGTTTAAATTTCAATACAACAGAGCAGCCACCCTGGAGGCTGAGACTAGATATGGGACAGATTAGCAAGAATAGACTGGATGCAATGTCCATGACTGGATTATTTGACAGTTCAAGATGTGTTAAAACTTCAGATATGGATATGTTACGTACAGTGCAGGAGTACTTGCAGAAACATAGAAACATAGAAACATAGACTTTGACGGCAGATAAGGACCGCTTGGCCCATCTAGTCTGCCCATTTCCCTACCTACAGGATAGGCCGCAGATCCTAGTTAACCAACAGCCTATTTATTTCTACCCCCCACAAGAATTGCCTTATGTCTGTCCCATGCATTCTTGAATTCTCCCACAGTTTTAGACCCCACAACCTCCTCAGGAAGGCTGTTCCATGCATCCACTACCCTCTCTGTGAAATGATACTTCCTCACATTGCCCCTGAACCACCCTCCTTCTATCTTCAAATTGTGTCTCCTTGTTCTTGCAAGTCTCTTTTTCTGAAAGATGCTACCCTCTTGGACTTTGTTGATTCCACTGAGGTACTTAAAAGTTTCTATCATGTGCCCTCTCCCTTCTTTCCTCAAGGGTATACATATTAAGCTCCTTTAGTCTCTCCTCATATGGCTTCTCTTGTAGACCCTGCACCATTTAGTTGCCCTCTCGGACTACCTCTATCCTGTCTATGTCCTTGCGGAGATGGGGTCTCCAGAACTGGACACAGTATTCCAGATGGGGTCTTACCAACTGTCTGTACAGAGGGATAACAACTTCCTGTTTTCTGCTGCTGATGCCTCTCCTATACATCCCAGTATACCCCCAGCCCTCCTACTGCCCTTCTCACATTGCTTGCTAACCTTAAGGTCATCTGATATGATTACCCCAGGTCCCTTTCCTTTTTGTTGTTGTTACTACCTCCCACCCATTGTGTATTCTTCCCTGGGTTCTTGTTTCCCAGGTGCATTATTTTACACTTCTTTGCATTGAATCCTAGCTGCCTACTTCTGACCATTCCTCCAACCTTGCCAAGTCCCTTTTCATCCTTTGCATGCCTCCTTGTGTATCAACCCTGTTGCAGATCTTTGTGTCATCTGCAAAAGGCATACTTTTCCTTCAGTCCCTCTGCAATGTCACTGATGAAGATATTAAAAGGACTGGACCAATACTGAACCTCGGTACCCACTAGTAACCCCTCTTTCTTCAGAGTGGACTCCATTTACAATTACCTTCTGTGTCCTGTTGTGCAGCCAATGTTTTACCCAGGCTACCACCCTGGGACCCACTCCCAGGCTGGTTAATTTGACTATTAATCTTTTGTGTGGGACTGGGTCAAATGCCTTGCTAAAGTCTAGGTAGGCCATGTCCACAGCCCCTCCCTGGTCTACTACTTTGGTCACCCAGTCAAAGAAATCTATTAGATTCGTCTGACATGACCTTCCCAATATGAACCCATGCTGCCTCGGGTCCTGTGCTCCACTGGCCTCTAGGTACTCAACTATTCTTTCCTTCAGAAGAGACTCCATCACTTTCCCTACCACAGAGGTCAGACTGACAGGTCTGTAGTTTCCTGCCTCTGTCTTGGTCCCACTTTTGTGAAGGGGAATTACATCCGCCTTCCTCCAGTCCTCGGGATCCACACCATCCTCCCATGATTTATTAAAAAGAGTAGCCAGTGGTTTCACTAGTTCCTCCCTTAATTCTTTTAGAATTCTGGGGTGAATTCCATCAGGACCCATTGCTTTGTCCACCTTCAGTTTTAGGAGTTCTTGCAGAACCCTTTCTTCTGTGAAAGGACTGGGATCGACCCCCCCTATCAAGAGTGCTTCTGTTAATTGGATTAGGCACTTCCCCCTCCTCTTTTGTGAATGCTGAGCAGAAATATTCGTTCAGTATCCCTGCCTTTTCACTGTCCCCCTCTGCCCACCCACCGTTCATTTTATTCAGCCTCACTATCAGTATCCCTGCCTTTTCACAGTCCCCCTCTGCCCACCCACCGTTCATTCAGAACTCCTTTGGTACAGAATGTAGGTCACAAACCCCGTTGACTGACTTTTTGACAACCCCCCTCCCCCCACCTCCAGATTGACTGGCACACAGAAGGCAGACTTGGAAACCCCAATTACTGTATATGAAATAAAATAGATAATTACCTTTCTAAAAACAAGTTCTTCCCCTGGACCAGACAGCCTTTCTAATGAATTTTACAAAGCATCCGTAGATGAGGTTTCTGTTTTTTTAAAGAAAATCTGTCATTTTTATTTATTTTATTTATTTATTTATTACTAGGCTTACAATACCTTTAAACCAGAGATTCTTTTACAAAGGACCTGTGTCAAGTACAAACAGAGATTGGGAGTAAAATACAGAAACAGGTAAGCAGCTGCTTCACTCCTCTCCTACTAACCTACTGTGCACCTCTTTTGCTAACTGCCAACTCTGCTGTCCTGTCCCATCTTAAACAAGCCTATCACAGGGTGGGTAGATTCACCCTGGGGGTCAATGCCCACACACCACTGAGATGTCCTTGCTTCCTTAGGCTGGTTGACCTATGAATCTAAGCTTTGTTTTTCCACCCTCTGCCTCATGCACAAAATGATCTATAAATACACTCCTCCCTGCCTTAGCGAGCTTGTTCAGCTATGGCAACCACAGCGAGCTCTTAGGTCTGCCTCGCTGCTGCTGCTCGTTTTGCCCAAACCATGGCTAACTGTGGCTCATAGATCATTTGCCTTCTGTGCTGGATATGCCTGGAACTCCCTCCCATATCCTCTGCTTTCCTGTTCATCCTACCCCAAATTCAAATCCTCATTGCTATCTCACCTCTCTGCCTCCTCTGTCTGTGCGTGCTATCAAAGACTCTCCTCCTATCTTCTCTGAACACCAGTTCTTCATTGTGGAACTACTCCACAGCCCATCTAACCCATTTTTGTCTGAGTGAAGCCAGAATTCATTAAATGAATCCTGTGGCAGTCTAACCATCTCATTATGCCCGCGCTTTAGTTCTTGCCTGATCCATCTAAGTCAGCCCTTTCAAAAAGGACTTATTATTCTGTCTCAGTCAAATTTCTTTTGTATATGCTCATCTTTTGTAATGTATATACTGCATGTGTATAGATATCCCTGAATTTGTTTATATCACATGTGTAACCTGCACTGTCTCTGTAAATACGTTATCGGTTAGCCCTTTCACAGAGGACTTATTATTCTGTCTCAGCCAAATTTATTTTGTCTCTGCTAATCTTATGTAATGTATATACTACGTGTGTATAGATCAGGGGTTCTCAAATGGTGAGGTCAGCCTCCCTGGGGAGGCCCCAACCTGTTCCAAGGGAGGCTCAAGCAGGTCTGAAAAAGTACTGTATTTAAATTTTGAGTTTTATATATTTTGTGTGAAGAGATTAAGCAAACTAAAAGAGGATAATAGTAGATTAATTTTATGTATTTATTTACTAACAGGTGACAAGGGAAGGTGAATGAGCCAAGGCTCATTTCAGGTGTACCAGGGAAGGGTAGGACGTGAATATATTTCAAAACTAACTGCAAAACAATCAAGAAATACACAGTGAACAATAATGTAAATAAATGTGAACAATAAACTAATAATGAGTGGTTAATCAATTTGTAGACTGATGGCAGAACAACCCAAATACAAGGGTTGAGCATAGAAGAGCTAAGAGCAATAGCAGAAAGAAGCAAGCAATCTGCAAGAAGTTGCTTAGGAACAGGGATGGAGGGGAGAGCAAGTATGTGGGAAGGTTATTTGCATATAGAGAGAACAGAAAAGTAGTCTGACCCATGAAGGTACTGCAACAAGGAGTGACAATGGTTCAAAAATGAAAATAGCAGAGCAAGTAGGCTGGACTTGGGGGAGAGTAACAATAAACTGAATAATATTTGTTTATTTTCTTTATTTGTTATTCAGATAACACCTTTGAGCACAGGAGTTCTTTTTCAAAGGTTCCACATCAGTATAAGATAAAGAACTGAATGTGAGCCAAGTACTCAAAGGGGGTTGCAATGTATTCATGGTGTACTGTGCAGAGTACAGTATGTTATTTTTTGGGGGGGAGGCCCAAGATTATTTCAGATTTTGGGGGAGGCTCAAAATCTTTTCCAAGGATTTGGGGAGGCTCACTGTGACAAAGTTTGAGAACTATTGGTATAGATATCCTGAATTCAATATAAAACTTGTGTAACCTGCACTACCTCTGTAAATATACTGTATTTTATTTGTATTTTGTCTGTGTTGTTCCCAGATCGCCCCTGAAAAAGGGTCAATAATGTCTCAGCGGGCCCATCTGGTTACCAAAATTCAATAAATAAATAGATGAACATAGAAGATAACATAAGTTAAACAATACATTAAAAGTACAATTATAGCAACTATTGGCAGTTCATAATTAGGAATGCATATGTTCAGGGTATTCACAAATGGATAAAAGGCATAAATGTATAGGAGTATGCATAAATACATATGCAATACAAGTAGAAGAGGGAAGAGGAGAGCAAGAGAAAAGAAAGGCAGAAGTCAAGGATATTTGGGTTGTACAGAAAGAAGTAGAAGGGTGGGGCGGGCAGCAGGGCTACAGTGTAAGGCAGGGATGAAGGGAAGGGGAGATAGGAAAAGAGGGAGTAGGATTGATTCAAAAGGAGAGGGAGGTGTGTAGGAAAAGGAAAGGGCTGGAGTGGAGGGAAAGATGGGAAAGAAAAGTGAGAGGAGGGTTGATGCAATCTAAGGTGTCATAGTCAATATAAAGTAGGGGTTGGGAGTGTGTGTGCTGATGTCAGGGAAAAATAGGGGGAAAATGCTCAGGACAGAAGCTCAGGTCTAGGACAATAGGAGCCAAGCTTGATGGTTACAAGAGGGCACAGAAGGGTTGATTTGTTACTGGGAGCAGTTGCAACTGTTGAGAGAATTCAGGTGTTGATGAAGGCTACTTTTAAAGGGACCAAGAGGATGGTGTCTGTTGATCTCAGAGAGGAGATTATTGCTCCAAGAAGGGGCTCTATAACTAAAGAATCACTGCCCCAGGATGGTCCAGCAGAAAGGTACCTGGTATTTTGTCAGGGTGGATTTACGTGTGTAGCGGGGGGTTGGTGCTGGTAGCAGAAGGGGGAGGGTGGTTGGCGAGGGGATGGTCAAGGCTAATTTTTTAAGCAAAAGGGAAGTCTGGTAGGTGACCATACCTTTGAGATTTAACCAAAGAGTCTGCGCATAGCGATTGCAGGTATGGGTGAACCTGGGGGCACCAGAGACAAGCCTGCAAGCCTTATTGAGAGCCACATTTATTTTTTTCATAGCAGAGTCAGTGGCAGCTCCATAGATGATCTGGCCATAATCAATGATATAAACAACAGAGCTTGAGATGACAGTTCTGATTGCTTCAGGGGTGAGGCAGTGCTGATGTCTATATAAGGTGGCAATCCTAGCATTAATAGTTTTAGATACAAGGTTGATATGTGAGGAGTAGGACAGGGAGCTTCTAAGGTTATGCCTAGATACTTAAATTCCCTTACTTGTTCAAGGGGGAGATTTTGGTTGTTAAGGATGGTTACCATGTAGGATTTGTATTGGTTATGCAGATTTGAGAAAAGCATTAATTTCATTTTTTTATAGTTCATTAGTAGCTTATGATCTCCAAACCAACATTTAACAGCTGCAAAACTTGTCTGGAGATCTTTGGTGAGTTGGGTGGGGTCGGAGTGGGTGGAAAAAAGGACAGCATCATCACCGTACAGAATGATGTTGCTAAGGCAGGCTTTAGGGAGTGAATTGAGCAACTGGCTGAACAATAAAGGTCCAAGGATGGAGCCTTGGGGAATGCTTGAGTTAACAGGGCCTCTACACCTCTGGTCCATCCCATAACAGCATTTTCCCTAAGCTCCAACATGATTTCAGCAGAGTTCAGTCCTGGTTCCAGTCTAACCAACTAAAACGCAATGCTACAAAGACTGTTACCATGTTCTTTGGTGCAGGACTAAAGTTTGACACCCTTCTTGCCCCCCCCCCCGCATTCACCACCCTGGATGGCTCTCCCCTCGGAAAGGTCCCTGCTTTCAAATATCTGGGTGTCTGGCTGGACAGTCACCTTGATTTCTCAGCATATATTGATACCATCTGCACCAACCTCTGGCCCAAACTTGCAGTCCTCTAACACCACAAAGCCAGCCTCCCTCTCTCCACTAGATGAGAATTAGTACTTAAAACAATTCTGCCAGTGGTGGATTACATGGATGTAGTCTATGGCACTGCCCCAGCCTCCTCCCTCTCCAAATTAGACACTCTACTCAACTCCTTCTGCCGCTTTGCCACTGCCTCCCATCTTCTTACCCATCACTGTCTCCTCTATGCCCCACTCTCCCTTGCCCCACAGTCTCACAGAAGAGCTATTCACAGTGCCTCCCTAATTGTTAAATATTGATTTGGCTCACTGCCCCCCATCTCTCATCCTGCCTCACACCAGTTAATTCCACAACCTACTCTCTTCGCAATAGAGATTTGTGCTCCTTCTCCATACCTTGTCCCCACTCCGCTGCAGGTCAGTCTGCCTTCTTGCACCATCCCCCTCTCCTCTCGAATAGCCTATCCTTTGAACTTCATCTCGCTTCCCATCTCTCGTCCCTCAACAGACTTCTTAGACTCTTTCCCACTCCCCAGTGCCCCAATGATCATAACCTCCCATACCTCCCCCTCTGAATCTGTGCACTCACCCAAGTGCTCTCTTCTAACCCCGCTTCTTTGCCTTCTCCCTGCTGACCTGAGCTGGTTACCCTCCTGATCTCAAACTCAATCCCTGATTGTTCCAGGCCCCTCTCAAGTTGCCTTAAAGTGTGTAATGCTAAATTAATGCAATGCTTGTGTATTTTTGTCTTTTAATTTCTAGGGCCTTCCTTGTTTACATTGTTCCTAACCATATAATGCTTTTGCAGATTTTTTGTAAAAACTTTTTTGTATTTAATGTTCTAATGTAATGTTCATTTTACCAGTCTGTTAATTGTACCCTGGGTCGCTCCTGGAAATGAGCCTCAGCTCAGTGTGCCTTTCCCAGTCACCAATTTTAAATAAATAAATGAATAAATAAATAACAGGGCATGAGCTGGACAAGGTGTTATTAATGATACCCTTTGCATTTGGAGCTGGAAGAAACAGGAGCTACAGTGAGTGTTCCTGGGGACTCAAGGGAAGTATTTATTGTTGTAGTTTTGTTAGCTTGTAGTTTGGTCTGGATAGTTTGTACTGGGAGGAGGACTTGTGGCCTGTTTTCTCCCCTCCCCCGCCACCACTATTAAATAGGCAAGTGGACCACTCCCAGTAGTGGTTCCACCTATTAGGAAGGGGCAGGAGGCGGAGTAATTTAAATGGGGTGAAATCTGGTTTTATAGTTTTAAAGAAATACTGATGCATATGTAATGGGTGTGCATTTTCCTTTTTGAGGTAAGGGCTATTCTGGGGACAATGTTTTGACAGAGATGCAGATTTACAGTTCTTAAGTAATATGGATGCTAGTGTAATGATCTGTAAAATATTTAGAGCCTAGGGAATACAGGGAAGGTGTGGAGGCCAGGGCAAGGAGGTAGCTGGATGAATGGGAGGGAAGAGTAGGGGCTAGGGATGACTGGGCTTGGGGGCACTGGGAAGCTGGGAGGGTTGTGAGCAGTAATGGGTGTGGGGCAGCACTGTTTCTGGGAACCTGGTGGAAGGTGGGGAGGTGTCCAGTGTGCAGGCTGTTCAGACAGCTTACACTGGATATAGAGAGCTTGAGATGGGAACTGGGAGAGGGGACAGGAATGAGAGGGTGAGGAGGAGATGGGACAGAGGGGCAGGGAGGGCTCCATCGCTGGATAGACCAGGCTGCCAAGGGCCGGAAGGGGGTGCTTGGCCAGGGGACCAGGCCCTCAGGGTCCTGGGAGTGCTGAAAGGGGGTGTTGGTAGGTGGTAGGGAACATGGTCAGACAGAAAGGAAGGAGAAAAGAGGTTCAGGGTAAGCAGAGACAGGGAGGGATTAAAGGGGAGGGCTGGGGCAGGAGGTTAGAGGCAACAAACAGGTATGTAGTACTGACTGATGAAACAGAGCAGAAGGTTGGGGAAGGAACCATAGAACAAGAGTCAGGGGACCAGAAGGGAAAGGGGAAATACAGGGTACAAGGTGAGAGATAAGACTGTGGGGTAGAAGTGGGGAATGGCGGGGAAGCAGGTTGAATTGGCACAAACACACTAAATAAAGGGGGAGGAAGGCCAAAACATGTTGGGGGGGGAGGTGGGGTCAAAATGCAGGGGTCAGTGGGAGGAGGTACATGTAGTGGAGGGGGAAGGGCTGTGGAAGGAAGTGAGCACAAAAGGGACAGAGGAGGAGAGCAGGTGGAGGTGCAATTGAAGGAGAAAGGAGGGGGAAAGGGAAGTGGATGGAAGGAGAGGAAACTGAGAAAAAGGGGCTTGTAGGAGGGAAAACCAAGGGAGAAGTGCAAGGGATGGGGGAGTAAGTACTTGTATTAGGGGATTCTATGCCCAGGAGTGTGAGATGGGGAAGTAAGGGGCAAGGAAGAGCCAAACCTGGGTGGAGTGTATGCCAGGTATGACAGTGGAGAGAGAGTTGGGCAGCGCATTGAGAAATGTGTGAAGAAGGTGGGCGGGAAGCCTCATGTCATTGTGCACCTAGGAACAAATGACCTAAAGGGCAGTACAGTGGAAGAAGTACAGGAGAGGTTCAGAAAAGTAGGGGGTATCTGCAGTCAGATGGGAAGCTCAGTGACATTCTCTGAGGTACTCCCAGTACCTAGGGCAAGCAGAGTGAGGAAGTTAAGAATACAGGAATTTAATGGGTGGCTGAAAAGGTGGTGTGCAGAAATGGGGTATGGGGTAGTAGGGAGTGGGGCAAGACATGGAACAATAAGGGGCTTTATGCCATGGATAGGATGCATCCAGCATTGAGGGTACAAGGGCATTGGGACAGGGGCTGGTACAGTATGTTAAAAGCAACATAGATTTAAACTGTGGAGGGGGGAGAGCTGAGTCAGATAGCATGGAGGAAGCACCTCCCGAGGAGACCAGAAGGCCTCTCCCCCAGAGAGGGAGGAGGAGAATGAGAGGAAGTTACCAACATAAAAGTGGAAAGGGGAGAGATGGGAAGAGGACGGACAGGGCACAAGCAGGACTATAGTATCCTTGAATGCAAGGAGCTTAGCAGACAAGTTGGTAGAGTTCCAGGCAATGATGGTAGAGTGAGGTAAATAATGCCGCCATCTCAGAAACCTGGGCCACCCAATACCATGACTGGGATCTTACAATCCCGGGTTACAAGGTGTTCTGCAGGGACCGGGGGGGCTGGATGCATGGCTATTTATGTTAGGGAGGGGATACTGTGTGCCAGGGAGGAGGGGGATGAGGGGAGGCCAGAAGTCATGTGGGTATTGCTCCAAAGCCCTAAAGGTAAGAAGCCTAGGATGACGATGGTGTACAGGCCACCCTCACAGAACGAGGAGGTGAATAGGGAGCTGGGGAACAAATTAGGAAGGTCAATGGCAAGAGAAATACAGTTATAGTGGGAAACTTCAACCTACCTGGGGTTGACTGGCAGCCAGTAGCTACAGCACATGCTAGGGAACAGGTGCTGCTGGAGGCTATCCAAGACAGCTACTGTACCTAGTGCAAGGGGTGAGGGAACCTACTAAAGAGGAGAATATGCTAGATTTGGTGCTAATAAATGGTGATCAAGTCCAGGATGTGGTAGTACAGGTCTAACTAGCAGGAAGTGACCACTGTTCAGTGTGGTTCCTCCTCAACACAGGGAGGGAGTTGGCTAAGACCAGGACAAGAGTGTTGGACTTCAGGAAGGCAGATTTTGCCTGAATGGGCAGCATCCTAGAGGGATATTTAGCTAAAATTAACCCAGTGATGGATGCTGAACAGAAGTGGGCAATCATTAGGAAGGGGCTGAATGAGTCCATGAACACGTGTGCCAAATCTCAGAGTAAGCAGGCCAGGTCCAAAAAAACTAGCTGGCTCAGCAAGGAACTGGAGAGGAAGGTGAGGGGCAAAATAAATTGACCTTCATTAAGTTCAAAAAGTCAGGGAGTGAGGAGGATAGAGAGGTGTTCACAAAGGCATCTAGGAAGGTGACCAGGTTGGTCAGGGCAGCCAAGGCAGCAAAGGAGCTGAAGTTGGCTCAGGGGATCAGAGAGAGGAAAGGGGTTCTTTAAAAACATAAGGGAGAAGAGGAGTTGTAGAGATGACATTGTTAGAATCAAGAGGGATTGGGAATGGGTGAAACAAGGGGAAGAACAGGCAGAGGCACTCAATTAGTACTTCTGTTCCATGTTCACAAAAGAAAGGGATGGCCCAATACCACAGGGGAAAGGAGGCAATGGTGAAGGGGTTAGAGGTAACAGATGGGGTCATCCAAGAGGACAGAGTTCTGAAGGGCCTTAAAGCCTTGTGGGTGGACAAGGCACCAGGACCAGATGGTGTACACCCAAGAGTCCTGAAGGAACTAGCAGCGGTGCTGGCAGGCCCTCTGATGGACTTCTTCAACACCTCCTTTGAGACGGGAATGGTACCCGTGGACTGGAGGATGGCTCACATGGTACCCCTTCACAAGAGTGGACCCAAGTACACCTTGACAACTACAGACTGGTAAGCTTGACTTCCATAGTGGGGAAGTTGATGGAGACCACTCTAAAGGAGAGGTTGATAACCTTTTATAATAGTAATGGTCTACAGGATGAGAGACAGCATGGGTTTGTCTCAGGAAGATTATGCCAAACTAACCTGATTGACTTCTTCGACTGGGTCACTAGAACGGTGGTTGAAGGCCATGCTTTAGATGTCCTGTACCTGGATTTCAGCAAGGCTTTCGATTCGGTGCCCCACGAGAGGTTAATGAGCAAGCTGAGGGACATGGGGGTTGGGGAGAAACTGGTGGGCTGGGTTGAGATCTGGTTGCAAGGCAGACAACAGAGGGTAGTTGTAAGGGAGGAGACTTCCAAGTCAAGGCCAGTAACAAGTGGGGTACTGAAGGGTTCAGTGCTGGGCCCTGTTTTGTTCAATGTTTTCACTGGAGACATTGCAGAGGGTGTCAAGAGTAATATCAGCCTGTTTACAGATGACACTAAGATTTGTGCAAGAGTGGACAATGAGGAAGGGAGGCATGCACCCAGGGAGGATCTAGCTAAACTTGAACACTAGTTTAGTGAGTGGCAGTTGGGGTTTAATGTTAAGAAGTGCAAGGTCATGCACCTCAGAGCAAAATATCCCAGGACCAGCTACTGGCTGGAGGGAGTGCAGGTAACAGCTTCAGAGGAGGAAAGGAACCTAGGGGTAATAGTCACAGGGGACATGAAGGTATCAGTGCAGTGTAGAAGGGCAGCAACAAGGGCAAATAGGATGCTGGGGTGCATTGCCAAAGGGATCACCTCTCAAAATGGGGAGGACATCATGCCCTTGTATTGATCACTGGTGAGGCCACAATTGGAGTACTGTGTGCAGTACTGGTGCCCATACCTCAAAAAGGATGTGAAATTACTGGAGTAGATGCAGTGCAGGGCTACGAAAATGATCATGGGGCTGGGGGAGTTGCTTTATGAGGAATGATTGAGGAAGCTCAACATGTATTCACTGAAAGACAGAAGGGAAAGAGGGCACATGATAGAGACCTTTAAGTACTTGAAAGGCATAAACAAAGTCAGAAAGGGAGGATTGTTCTGCGTAAAAGGGGTAAGGGTTCATTAGGGGGCACAGTCTGAAGTTGGAAGGGAGAAGGCTCAGGAGGGAGATAAGGAGGCATTACTTTATAGAGAGAGTGGTGGCAAGATGGAAAGCACTGCCGGAGGAGTTAATCGATCTGATGACAGTGGATAGCTTTAAGTGGGGTTGGGATAGAGTCAAGGGCAGGATTAGTACAGACAAGAACACAAAGGGGGGAAGACCAGAAAATGGGAGGAAAGGAGGGGTTAGGGTGGAGCTGGGGCAACTGTAGTAATATGAAACTAAGAATTGCACAATCAAGCAGACTTGATAGACCTGTTGGCCTTTTTCTGCAGGCAATTTCATATGTTCGCATGTTCGTAATGTTTTTGTTACATCCCCACAACCAAAAACAGAATTTGGCATGGCCGTTATGATCTTCTTATAGAAGAAAGGAGACAGGCAGAATCTTAATTACTAGAGGCCAATAAGCCTTCTTAATACAGACTAAGATTTTATAAAAATTGTTATGTTTGAGATTACAGAAGGTAGCTGATATTTTAATACATCCGGCCCAAACATGTTCTATTCCTAATAGAAACATTTCTTTTCTTTAGCATTGTTAAGAGACATGTGTGAGGTTGGTAGGCAGAACAAACTCCAGGGATATATTCTCTCCATTGACCAAGCCAAGGCTTTTGACAAAATTTCACATAGCTTTCTGTTTCATGTATAAGAAACCTATGGGGTTCCCCCACAAATGATACAGTGGCTTAAATGCCTGTCTGAGGAAGCAGCTGTTATCCCCTTTGTTAATGAAATATAGGGGGATTCAGTTCCTTTGAAAGTAGGGGTGAGACAATGGTGCCCTTTCAGCCTCTTTTTGTATACATTTGCTCTAGACCCTCTTATCAGGAAAATTATTGATAATTTGCAGATAGAAGGAATTCTGCTAGGTGGAGGACTGGTTCCACAAAAGATATCTTCTTATGCAAACAGTGTGTGTCTTGGCAGAAGAGTAATAGCTTGGCAGAAGACACCAGGAGAAAGGACTGTTGTGTGACTGAACTTCTCTACTGGGACTAAAAAAGAAGAACTTTTGTACTTGGACCTTTAATTTAGGGTAAAAAAAACTAACAAACAAAACAAAAAAAGTGTGTGTTTGTCTGAGTTAACTGAACTGAATGGGCATCTGAACAGTTATCTAGGTGTAAATTTCAGGTGATTGAAAGGACTTAATAGCTGTGAGGTTTACATTACTTGTAGAAAGATCTAGTAAGTAGGGGGAGTGGCTTAGCTAGAAGGAAGCTACATTTAAAGACTGCCTTAGAAAGATTCTGCTAATAGCTTGGCAGAAGACACCAGGATAAAGGACTGTTGTGTGACTGAACTTCTCTACTGGGACTAAAGATGAACTTTTGTACTTCGACCTTTAATTTAGGGTAAAAAAACTAACAAACAAAACAAAAAAAAGTGTGTGTTTGTCTGAGTTAACTGAACTGAATTGGTATCTGAACAGTTATCTAGGTGTAAATCTCAGGTGATTGAAAGGACTTAATAGCTGTGAGGTTTACATTACTTGTAGAAAGATCTAGTAAGTAGGGGGAGTGGCTTAGCTAGAAGGAAGCTACATTTAAAGACTGCCTTAGAAATATTCTGCTAATAGCTTGGCAGAAGACACCAGGAAAAAGGACTGCTGTGTGACTGAACTTCTCTACTGGGACTAAAGAAGAAGAACTTTTGTACTTGGACCTTTAATTTAGGGTAAAAAAAAACTAACAAACAAAACAAAAAAGAAAAGTGTGTGTTTGTCTGAGTTAACTGAACTGAATGGGTATCTGAACAGTTATCTAGGTGTAAATCTTAGGTGATTGAAAGGACTTAATAGCTGTGAGGTTTAAATTACTTGTAGAACAATCTAGTAAGTAGGGGGAGTGGCTTAGCTAGAATGAAGCTACATTTAAAGACTGCCTTTGAAAGATTCTGCTAATAGCTTGGCAGAAGACACCAGGAGAAAGGACTGCTGTGTGACTGAACTTCTCTACTGGGACTATATTGCCCTCCTTCCCTCCCCTCCACCCCCCACGCAAAGCTAGTTCTATTTCTATAGGCACAGGATTTGACTGACAACAGGAACTTCCTGTTTGGGAGCAGGAAGTGAGTGGTCACAGAACCACCAAAGACCCACCATCCTAGAAAGGCAAGAGTACCTCTCCAGCCCCCTCTAGCTGCTGGAGGTCTACCTCTGAGCAAGTGAGTGGTCTACTGAGAAATATAGGATATTCTTGTCTCAGAACAGGACAATCAGGAGCTTAAATGGCAAACAGGCAGAAAGTAAGGAGAGAGAGAGAAAAAAAAACAGAGGAAAGAGTAAGGATTGCAAACAGTTAAGGGGCCAGAAATAAGACATGATTGGAGTGGTGCAGTGCAGTGGCTGTGGAGCAGCAGTCTTCCGGGAGACATTCTGGAGGATCTTGGTGTTGTTCCATCTGCAGGCACCCTCTGGGCTGAGGAGGAGGTTGCTCATCTCCAGGCTGAGTTGGCCAGGATTTGTGGGACCTCCTCTTCCATCCAGGGACCACCAGTGCCACTGCCATTGCCTCAGAGGTTGCCAAGAAAGAGGAGCGGTTGGACCACAGTGGGCTCAGGGAGGATGAGGGTGGTGGAACAAAGGCACATCCCTCCAGTTGTACCTCTCCACAATTCCTATGCCATTGGGCAAAGTGTGGTTCCTCTATGGAGGCATCCGCAGTGGAGACCAAGGAGGATGCTGGGAACCTCCACAAAGGAGACCCACAGGAGGGTGGCAGGGGACCCTGCAGGGGAAGGAAACAACTCCTGGTGGGGGACTGTATTGTTAGGAAGGTAGAACTGAGGGAAGAAGGGGAGAGGGAGGTAAGGTGCCTGCCTGGCACCATGGCTTGGAGGGACAGGAGCGAATCCTCAGGATTGCCGGAGCAACTGCACAGGGGAGGGAGATGGATGTCATTGTCCACCTAGGGACAAATGACCTGGCTAAGAAAGGGATTAGAGAAGTGCAGGAAGAGTTTGTGGAATTGGGGAGGGGCCTTGAGTCAAGTAGCACGCACAGTAACCTTCTCGGAGGTGCTGCCATCTATGGCATAGGAGAGGTTAGGGTGTTCCACACACTATGGTTCAATCAGTTTGAAAACTGGTGTGGAGCCTAGGATTTGGCTTCATTGGGGACTGGGGGTCCACCTGGAGTGATGCAAGCCTATACTGGCATGATGGGCTGCACCTGTCAGGGGGGAACCAGGATCCTAGGTGATAGGTTTAAATGCTTCATTGGCAAGCATTTAAACCACCCAAGGGGGAGGCACTGGAAAGAAGCAGGAAAATCCTAGCCCCCCAAATAATCACGGTAGTAAGTGCGGCAAACACCAACACAGAGGTGTCGATAGGGAGAAGGGCAGAGGTAAATGGAGAAAGTGACAAAGGCAAGAAGGACAGGGATAGGGCAAAAGGGAGTAAGGCCATCAGGAAATGGTGGGTAATGAGTACCAATGCCCGTAGTCTGGGCAACAAGCTCCGTGAGCTGGTGGCCTTGATGGAAGAGGGATGCTTGGATATCATAGCAGTCACAGAAACATGGTACACAGAGAACCATGACTGGGCTGTTAACATACCAGGGTACATAACCTACACGAGACAGGCAGGGAGAAGAGGGGAGGAGTAGCTCTCTATGTAAAGGAAGGGATAAAAGCAACTGAACAAAAGAGTAAACAGGGAGGAGGGAGGCACTGTGGGTCACCTTGGAGACTGGAAAGGCACCACAATCCGCACAGGGTTGTACAGACCCCCATGTCAGGGGAGAGATGGAGAAGGATATGATAGAAGGCATTCTTAGAATGGCAGAGAAAGGGAGATACTGTTGATGGGAGACCTGAATATGCCAGATGTTAACTGGAGCACATTGCTGCCACATCCAAGAGCAGGGCCATTCTTGATGCCCTACAGGTGGCAGGCCTCAGACAGCTAGTTTCGAACCCACCTGTGAGGGAGCAATCTTAGACCTCGTACTCTCAAACAGGGGCAGAGAGAAGATCTCAGATCTAGAAGTGGGTTGCCATCTGGGGACAGTGACCATCAAACAGTGTGGTTCACATTAAACTCAGCTACAGAGTCAAGCCATACAAAAGTGAGGGTACTGGACTTTAGGAGGGCTGACTTTGGCAAGATGGAAGAGTGCTCAGAAAAGCACTAGCAAATAGGCTAGAAGGAGTGTGGAGCAACAATGGGAATCATCAAAACTGCCATCACAGAGGCAACAAGCCTTGTGTGAAGCAAATAAACAAATCAAAATGAAAGACAGAGCCACTATGGTTCTCAAAAGGGTGTTGAAAGTCAGGAAGAAAAGATAGCATTCGGAAGCATAAGGAAACACAGAAGGAGCAGGACAGAGAGCTGTGCCAGTTAAGGCAGAAGGAAGCAGGGAGGAAGTCAGAATACAAAGGCCCAAACTGAGGAAAAGATAGCCAACTCTGTTAAGAAGGGGGATAAAACCTTTTATAGGTACATCAGTGAGCGTAGAAAGACAAAGGGAAGGATAGTGAGGCTGAATAGAAGGAACAGTGGGTGGGCAGAGGGGGACAGTGAAAAAGCAGGGATACTGAATGAATATTTCTGCTCAGTATTCACAAAAGAGGAGGGGAAGTGCCTAATCCAATTAACAGAAGCACTCTTGATTGGGGGGTCGATCCCAGTCCTTTCACAGAAGAAAGGGTTCTGCAAGAACTCCTAAAACTGAAGGTGGACAAAGCAATGGGTCCTGATGGAATTCACCCCAGAATTCTAAAAGAATTAAGGGAGGAACTAGTGAAACCACTGGCTACTCTTTTTAATAAATCATGGGAGGATAGTGTGGTACCCGAGGACTGGAGGAAGGTGGATGTGATTCCCTTTCACAAAAGTGGGACCAAGACAGAGGTAGGAAACTACAGACCTGTCAGTCTGACCTCTGTGGTAGGGAAAGTGATGGAGTCACTTCTGAAGGAAAGAATAGTTGAGTACCTAGAGGCCAGTGGAGCACAGGACCCAGGCAGCATGGGTTCACAGTGGGAAGATCATGTCAGGCAGATCTAATAGAGTTCTTTGACTGGGTAACCAAAGTAGTAGACCAGGGAGGCTGTGGACATGGCCTACCTGGACTTTAGCAAGGCATTTGACACAGTCCCACACAAAGATTAATAGTCAAATTAACCAGCCTGGGAGTGGGTCCCAGGGTGGTAACCTGGGTAAAACATTGGCTGCACAACAGGACACAGAAGGTAATTGTAAATGGAGTCCGTCTGAAGAAAGAGGGGTTACTAGTGGGGTACAAGAGGTTCAGTATTGGGTCCAGTCCTTTTAATGTCTTCATCAGTGACATTGCAGAGGGACTGGAAGGAAAAGTATGCCTTTTGCAGATGACACAAGATCTGCAGCAGGTTGATACACAAGGTGGCGTGAAAGGATGAAAAGGGACTTGGCAAGATTGGAGGAATGGTCAGAAGTATGGCAGCTAGGATTCAATGCAAAGAAGTGCAAAAATAATGCACCTGGGAAACAAGAACCCAGGGAAGAATACACAATGGGTGGGGAGGTAGTAACAACAAAAAGGAAAGGGACCTGGGGTAATCATATCAGATGACCTTAAGGTTAGCAAGCAATGTGAGAAAGCAGTAGCAGGGCTGAGGGTATACTGGGATGTATAGGGAGAGGCATCAGCAGCAGAAAACAGGAAGTTGTTATCCTCTGTACAGACAGTTGGTGAGACCCCATCTGGAGTACTGTGTCCAGTTCTGGAGACCCCATCTCCGCAAGGACATAGACAGGATAGAGGTAGTCCAGAGGAAGGCAACTAAAATGGTGCAGAGTCTGCAAGAGAAGCCGTTTGAGGAGAGACTAAAGGAGCGTAATATGTATACCCTTGAGGAAAGGAGGGAGAGGGGGGACATGATAGAAACTTTTAAGTACCTCAGTGGAATCAACAAAGTCCAAGAGGGTAGCATCTTTCAGAAAATGAGACTTGCAAGAACAAGGGACACAATTTAAAGATAGAAGGAGGGCGGTTCAGGGGCAATGTGAGAAGTATTATTTCTGAGAGAGTGGTGGGGATGCATGGAACAGCTTCCTGAGGAGGTTTGGGGTCTAAAACTGTGGAGGAATTCAAGAATGCATGGGACAGACATAAGCGAATTCTTGTGGGGGTGGGAAGAAATAGACTGTTGGTTAACTAGGATCTGTGGCCTATCCTGTAGGTAGGGAAATGGGCAGACTAGATGGGCCAAGCGGTCCTTATCTGCCGTCAAATTCTATGTTTCTATGTTTCTATAGGCTGTTGGTTAACTAGGATCTGCGGCCTATCCTGTAGGTAGGGAAATGGGCAGACTAGATGGGCCAAGCAGTCCTCATCTGCCGTCAAAGTCTATGTTTCTATGTTTCTATGTTTTTGTATACACACAGGCCTCAGGACTGGAAACCTTGCAAGCATTTTCCAGATATTCTTATATGTCAGGGGCAAAAAGAAACTGTGAAAAAGGTACAGGACTGGCCATAGGTACTATAAATCCCTTATATCCCTTTTGCTGGAATTTATATCTCACCTACACCCAAAAAAAATTTTAGGTTTATATTTTGGGCAAGGAAATCTCCCTTTTATAACAGGGAAATGGTATCTCTTTTTGTGAGAGTAAGGTCCAAATCTGGAAATCCTCGAAATAAAAGGAAAAAGAGGGTGCTACTCATAAAAAAAAAAAAAAAATATTCTACCAATTATTACATATTTAAATTTTATTTCCCCCACCTGTAAATTTAGAAACACATTTATATACAGTAGTTGTTTTTTTCAGATGTTATGGAGGAGTTGATTAAATCCTGTAAAGAGGGAGTTTTCTTATTTATCAGTGAAACTGGGAGGTCTTAAAATGATAGGCCCTTTAGTTTTCTTTCATTCTTTTTTTTTTCTTTCCACATTAAAGTTAGGTAGGGGAGCTCTTTTCACTCCTGGCAGGATTGGACAAAACTGCTGTTGCAATTGTGTAGCTCTAGATGGGATATGAACCCTCATAAGATTGTAACTTCTTACTGTGTCCCAGAGTATGTGGATTCCTCTATAAGAAAGGCAAGACAATGGAGACTATGTAAATTGTCAGTCACCACTTTGTCTAGAAAACAATTATATAGTCATCTAATATCTACAAACTATGTTATGTCAATGGTATTTCCTTTCTGTTTCCCCTCTAAAATGAAATCAGCCCCTGCAATGATAAATGGTCATAGGATTCCTGTCAAAACTTGAGATGTTGACTTAGTTGCCATGCCAGGTTGTGGGTGAAATGTAGTTTAAAACAAAAATCTCTGGAAGAGAGAGTTTGCCCTAGAGTCAAATGTTTACAGGAGAAAGAAACACAGGAACATTACTTTCTTAAATGTCCAGTTATTTTTCAAATTTGGGCATACCGAGCTAATAGATGAAACTGGCTCTTTCTGACTTTACTATCCTATGAAACTTTAATTTGGGGAGATTATGCTGGTATGCTTCACCAATTTAATCCTTGCACATTAAATGTTATTTTCACTAGCTTAAAATGTTTTCTGTGGCAAGCAAGATGCCAGTATTTGACACAACTGCAGTCATTCCCAGTGTCAATTGCTTTAATGATAGAGAGCACTATTAATGAGGTAAAGAAACTGGATTATTAGAGGCTTCCCAAGGGATGGGCAGATGTCCTTTGGCATTGCATTGCTTGCTTGGGTTTAGGGGGTTACTGTTTATGTACAGAGGAACTATATATTCTGGACTGATCTAATTTCTACCCCCTTAGGATAATTTTGCTGTAAATAAGGTTTTATGTTACAATCTTTTATTTATGTAAATGTTTCAACTGGTTGGAGGATACTGTTCAAATGTTAGCAATATTTCTGTTTAACTAGAAGGAGGTTTGCATAAGTGTAGTGCATAATAGGATACACTTATGTACTGAGAATGTTTTTCTTTTCCTTTATGTCTGTGTATTAGTAGGGGACAATTGGGGGTATTTTCTCCTGTTTTTCTGTTTATATTTTTATGGATGATTGTAATCTTTGTTTCATTTGTTGGATGGTATAGTTTTTGTTTTCAATAAAATTCCACTACACTTGCTGCAGGGTGTGCTACACTTTCTCTAAGCAGGATGGAGGAGCCCAGTTTGGAGCCAGAGAGAGGAGGAGACAGAGGAGGTGAACACAGTGAGGAGGGAGATGTGGATGCTAGGGAACAAAATGCTCTTCAACAAATGGATATTGCTGATGAAATGGATTTGACTCTAGCTGAGAAACAACTTCAAGAAGATTTTCTACAGAAAAACAAGCATTATTGGACCAAATGTTTGAAATCGAAAGGACCTGCTTTCTTGAAAAAAACAAAGCTGAAAGAGAAAGAAAAAGGAAACAAACCTGGATGCATCACCAGAACTTTGAGAGTCAAAATCCACCAAAATCTTCTTTTCTGGATCGAAAAAGAAGAACCTGGATTCAAACTCAGTGACAATGGAAACAAACCAAGGCCCTTTCACAGACAAGGAGGAACCATGGATGCCCGAAATAGCACTGCACAATGCAGGATGGATTCAATCACCTTCAGGGAATTAGATTCCTGATGCTGAAATCCCCATTCCTGGGTCCCCAAAAATATAGCCTTCCACAGTATCAGACAGTTGCACTATACCTTCAAATCCCAGTGACAATCCCATATCAACAGGCGCAGAGCAGAGGATCAAACCTGCAACTACAGCAGGCCAAAACATTTCAGGTACATCCTCCTATTCTCCCTTGGAGAATATGGGAGAAGTTTTCTTTGAAGCCTTAACAGATTTGTCTCAAGCTAAAATTGATATGGCAAATGTTTATGCTAATAATTTGGAGCTGAATGATATTTGTAATGAACAGTCTACAAACACTATTTCTCCTAATGTTACTTATGCTAGTCTCTTTCAAAAGCCACTTGAACAAGCCAAAAGCAGACATGCAGTCCATCTGCAGTAACTTGGTGGCATGGAACTCCAACCAGACTGGTTTTATGTAGGGGAAAACATTAATCAAACAAGCTTTGGGCTTTTCTCCTTCCGAAGTATACGTCGTAACTCATGCTCCATGGCAGAACAACTGTGACATAAGTTTCTGATCAACTGTCATACTAGATAGATTTTAGATGATGTTTGCCTCCCAGAAGTATATCCTTTATAGACCCTTTTCTAAGCTATGTCCCTCACCAAACCTACTTTTGAGCTGGTCACCTTTTTATTTTGGAATGAAGGGGTCAATATCTCAGACATAACATACTGGCTAGAAAAGAAAATGTGATATTGAGTGAACTCTGGACACCATTATAGATGGGGAAGGATTTGGGACAAGGGGGTTGGAAAACTCATGTCAAACTCAAGCAAGATGGTAAAGGAATTCAACATCTGCCTAACTGTTTTTATCTAGGCATAGAAAAAGGGATTCTCTTCTACCGGGCTCAGCCTCAATCCTGTTATAAATGTGGATCACAACGACATATGAGTAACACTTGTGGAGTTTTAAAATGCATACAATGTGGTACAGTGGGGCACTTTGGGTTTCACTGTACTTCCAACCCTAAATGCAGTCTTTGTGATGAAGGTGGTCACACGTTCTTGGCATGCCCTTGCATGGCACAAAACACGGAAAATGCTGATTATGGAGAGCAAGACTATTATACTAATTTGTAACATGGATAGAAATATAACGGCAATTGCAGTATTCTAATTGGTGCATAGTGGTCATGTGGTCATGTTCCAGCAGGTATTAATTTTCAAGTAAATCCCATTGGTGTAGTACCACATGTTACCCCTGTGGATGTGTGCAGCAGTGTGTTAAAGTGAAGGTTTCGACGGAAGACAGTCGCTGCATCCGAAGCCATTGTTTACTGTTGTGAACATTTAAAACTGAGAGCAGTAAAGCGAAGGAACCGTCGGTACCTATAGACAGTTTGTTTGTGGCATTGCATACATCAGTTAACAGGAGAAACTTTTATTTATCCAGTTTTCTGTGGCAAAAAAAGGTTGTTTCCCATCCACCTACCCAGGCTGCCAGTAACTGTCCTCGCAATGGATAGAAGTAGTGCAACATCTACATTATGTGGTGTAATGAGCATCAGTAGATGAGTAAATACCCAGAAGTGGGATGAATTATAAGAAAGCGCAGCAACGTCAGAAACTGCAGAGCACTATTTTGAGGGATGCTCAAGTCGTGCTGTGGAGCACAAAGCTTTGATTGTCATTGGCAGCAGTTATGTGGATAGTGCCGTACCACAGAGAAAAGAAAGTGCTTCAGTATGTAGTGAAGTGCAGGAAAAAGCAGCCACCTGTCAGTACTAGTAGCCCAATGAAGAGAGGAAGTGAAAGTGGCAGCATAGTGGGATTGAAATGTAAAAAAAAAAAGAAACATCTGAATCATCCAACAGATGAGGAAATGATTAGTTCTAAGAAGAAGTTATGCAGTCATGCTGCTCTCTCTACTGATGAGCTGAATGATCTTGAGCATAGGAAGTCAGAACCCAACACATAGAAAAACATGTCATGGGCTTCCAATGTTTTTTGTGATTGAATGACTTCAAAGAATTTATCAGTAGACATTAGTGTTATACCTATTCCAGAACTGGCAAACCTCCTGAGAATGTTGTATGCCACAGTCAGAACAGAAGATGGAAAACAATATAGCATAACTTCATTTACTGATCTCAGAGCAGGCTTTAATATGTACATTAATAGTATTGATTTTCAATAGGAAGGTCAACATAGTCACAGACCCTGACTTCCAGTCTGCAAATAATGTTTTTGTAGCTGTTTTAAAGCAGTATCAAAGAGATATATTCACGGTTGTTGAAACCTGGCTCTCTCCAAAATCCAAGACATGTCAATTGCCTTACCAGGTTATAGCATCTTTAGACTTGATAGGATGACAAAGAGTGGTGGGGACTGTGCAACATACCTGAAGGAGCCTCTCCTGGACCACACCTTAAATCCTTCCATCTCAAATACAGCTGCACAGATTCTGCCTGTTAAAATCATACTAGGGGCCATAACAAAGCCCTGACAGTTGCCGAAGTGTACATCTCCCCTAAAATGCAAGGCAAAGGTATCAATGCCATCCTAGACTTTGTACAAGCCCTCCCCCTGGCTCTGAGACAATCCTGTTGGGTGACTTCAATGTTAACTGGCTGGCACCAGAAATAGGGGGTGTCAAGGACGTGATCTCTGCCTTCAACCTCTCCCATCTAGTCGACTCCCCCACTCGGCACAACTATGAAACTGGCACAAGTACCCTCCTAGATTGGGTTCTTACTAACCACCCAAGTCACATCTCTAACATCTCCATCCTCCCTGAGTGACCACTTCCCAGTCATCTGCAATTGGTCTAACAAATTTAGCATGCCTCCGCCCTTACTCATCTCCAGTACAGTCCTTCCTAGAGGGCATCTGAAATGTCTTAAAACCCACCTCAGACAACAAGACTGGTCTCCTATTTACAATGCCACTGATGTCAACTCAGCCCTGGAGTATTTCATTAACATCTTTAATGCCACCTGTAAGGTCCATGCAACCATCAAAAAATGCAAAGTCAAAGGCCTCCACAACCCCTGGCTCTCTGCTGAACTACTTGCTCAACAAAAAGCCAGGGATAATCTCTGGATGCTGGCACGGGCCTCAGGTACTCAAGCTGACATACAGAACTACAAATGTGCATGTAATGCCTGCACAAAATCCATTCGACTCATGGAAAACCTCTACTATAATGAAACTCTTACCAATGCATTGGGCCATGGCAGATCTTTCTGGAACAAACTTAAAGAAGTTACTGGGAAACAGTCTAAAACTTCCCCCACTATGCTAAATATCGATGAGGTTACTACCCTGGACCCAGTAACTATAGCAAATACATTCAACTCAGCCTTCACCGATCTCAGCAGTGTTCTCTCCCTTGACTATTTCAACAATGATGATGCTCCATCACGTGCCACCAGCCCTCCCCCTTCTTCTAAATACCCACCCTTCTAGTTTAAGTCAGTCATGATACATGAAGTCCACATTTACATCAGTAAAGCTATTGCCAAGACCCAAATAAGCGGGGACTCACTTGACCTAAAACTGATATCCCTCACCCTGGGTGAAGTACTACCCCATCTAACAAAACTCTTTAACCTCTCCCTCAGCCTCAGTCAATTTCCTGACAGATGGAAAACTGCAACTGTTAATCCAATCCACAAAGGTGGTGACTAGGCATTACACGTGAACTACCGGCCTATCTCCATATTGCCTCCCCTCTCAAAGGCCATTGAAAGGATTGTAGCGGACCAGCTTACTGAGTACATGGAAAAATTTAATATCTTGTGCAGTCAGCAACACAGTTTCAGAAAGGGCCACAGCACTATGTCAGCCCTGCTGGATTTTACTGGAGCTATCCACAGTTCCCCGGATAAAGGTAATCTAACTGGCTCTGTCTACATTGACTTAACGAAAGCTTTTGACACCGTCCATCATCGCCTACTGATAGACCAGCTGCTAAACACTGGGCTCTCGCCCACATCCATGACCTGGTTCAAAAGTTACCTTGAAAACAGATCACAAAGAGTCAAAATCGGTGACATCCTCTCTGATGCCAAACCAGTCAGCTCTGGAGTTCCACAGGGATCCATTCTAGGTCCCTACTTTTATTTCTCTTTCTGAATAACCTACCAAAGTCCTGCCCAGAGGAAATACTACTCTACGCTGATGACGCCGTAATCCACTCTACCCACAAGGATCACTATCCCCTTCAATGCAATCTACTGAGTGGCTTCTCGTCAGTCGAAAACTGGTTTTCTAAGCATAAGCTACTCTTCAACTATAAAAAAACAAAGACAATGCTCTTCTGAGGCACACATAACAAGTACAGGCATCTTCCTTTGACCATCCTAAACTACAATGGTGCCGCCCTGGAACATGTACCCTCTTCAAATATCTTGGAATCACACTCGACAATCACCTATCCTATGGCCTACACATCGACAACATTGCTAAAGCTGCTAATAATCGTATCGGACTTCCCTACAGACACAGGCAATGCCTTACTCCTGAAGCCCTAAGGGTCGCAGTTCAGAGCTCTGTGGTCTCACTAATTAATTATGGCCTTATCATATATGGCTCCGCCTTTACCACTGCTATCCGATGTATAGCTACAGCCCTCAACATAGCCTGTTGGCTCATTTTTTGGAGCCCACCGTCACACCCATATGTGTGACCTCTACGCCTAAACTGGCTGGTTACAACTCTTGAACAGAATAAAATACCAGACATGCTTAATGGCCAAGAAGACAACCCTGGGCTATTCCCCTCCTGGCGTCCAAGCCCTCCTTTCTCCTGCCCATAATTCATACCTCACCAGGAGCTCAGACTCCCAACTGTTTCAGACCCCTAGCTGTCGTAACTCTCAGGGGCAAAGAGCATTTGCCTACAAGGCCCCACTCTGGTTCAATGGTCTCAGTAGTGACATCTCCTCCCTTCCCAAGCTTGGCCCCTTCAAATCAAGGCTCCATCTACTCCTCTCTGCCTCCAGCACATGCAGCTGTTTCCAATAAACAGCCCTCCTGTCCACTCAACCTTTCTCTGTAGCCACTGCCCCCTCTACTCAGCACTTACTTACTTTCTGCCATACCTACCCCTTTCCCCCTTCCCTTCCCCATCATGTCCTCCTTCCCCCTCTTCTCTATTGCACTTCCCTAAGTACCGTTGACAATGCCTCTTGCTGCTCCTACCTCTGTATTACTATCTAGTATCCTCTCAGTATTCATGTTTTCATGAACAAAATAAGTTAAGCCTACTGTCTCTGTAACCCAGTATTTATCCACAACCTATTCTGACTTGTCCTGTGTTGTATTGTACTTCCATTGATGTGGAACCTTTGTAAAAGAGTCTCATCTCAAAAGTACTTGTAATCCTAGATTCAAATAAACAAGCAAACAAAGATACTGTGACACACCACCCCAGAATATCAAAAGAAGAGTTAAAGAAAATCAGATGCTGTAGCAAACTATCACCACAGTTTGCATATGGCCCGGTACACAGACTGTGGTTTGAGCTTTAGCTTGGATTAGCTAGAAGGAGTAGAGAGGGATTATGCCAACTAAAACAGGATTCCTTTACAATAAAAGTTGATGAAAGTGGGCAAGAGTACATAGCTTTGTTATTTAATGAGAGCACAAAGAACCACAACAGGATATCAGAGCCAAACAAAGAGTTACTTAGAGGTGTTCTTTATTCTCAGCCAGGAAGCCCTGACTTTCTAGTTGCCATGCTACAACAGTACCTCAGCAAATGTCCCAGTAATGCACCATCATTCTACCTTCACCCCTTAAAGGTACTCCAGGACATACTGCAGCATAGGGAATGTTGGTATAGTCATCAGTCCACGGGATGCAATTATCTGGGCAACCTAATGTCCCAAATATGCCAAGATGCAAAGTTATGTACCAGAAATTGTGGCAGGATGAGATTTTGACCCCAGAAATTATTTCTTTTCACTCTGTCCTATCATCTACCTCTCTTCTATTTATCCTAAATTCCTGCCAGGGTGGCCAACCTGATAGTTCTTATCTAATCTTTGCTATCTCTTTGTTGAAATTTCTTTAAATTACTTTAATTGCCACATGATGTTTAAAATCAGTCTTCCCCATGTAAAAAGATCTTTATGCCATGTTGAAACCATTGTTTATTGATGAATTCTTGTGTTCAGATATCAATCCCGAGTATTAGAAACCCCAGAGAGTTGTTGAACTGTTCCCGTATGAATAACAAACCTCCGTGTGCATGATCGCACTCCTGCACAATCGCACAGGTATGTGCACATGTTCATACAGGGAGAATGTGCACCTTCACACAACTGAAAATGAATTTTGAGCTGCAGAGCTCTTAGATGGCAAACCTTGCTTTCAGTCCCTTCCCTAAACTGTTTCCAGCAGAACCACTGAGAAATGAAGAGCGAGCGAGCAGGCTGTTGCCAGGAGATGAACAGACCTACGGCAGCTACCATTGGCTAACTTGCTTTGCACTTTGCAAATAATAAAAGAAATGAGCTGCATAAAAATAAAGAAATGCTGCATAGAGAGAGAGAGTAGGCTTGGTAATGCTCACAGGCATATGTTTTGTGTTTAAAATTGCTGGTTTAGGAGAAAATAAGCCAGGACAGTGAAAGTGCAAAAAGGGGAGTGGCTCCTGAAATATTTTGCTGACGGCTGAAAGTAAAAGCCATCTGGAGGCTGCAAAATAAGAAATAAGGCAGCAATAATGTGCAGCTCAGTCTAGTATGCTGGAATAGGAAAGAGGCTGATTCTGGCATATGTTTCAATTGCGCAAAATGTGTAATAAAATAAAATGAAACAGTTTTGCAGCATAAACAAACCCCTGAGCATAAAAGAGACAGTAAAATAACCAGAAAAAGGTTCCTTTTTATGTTGGCTTGCCACGCTTGCGCGCAAGTCAACATCTTGCGGTGGTGCAGATTTGGAGGCACGGCCGCTGTTGGGCGAATGCAGGGCACGCCTCAGTAGGCGAGTCCCTCATTTCTCAATCAGCCTGCATGCCCCATGCATGCTAATGTGGCGAGCACATCTAAGGAAAGATCCGCTGCAATCTGAGCAAAGCTCGTCAGACGCAGCGGACCCTTCCTGCATGCTCACCACATGAGCAGCATGGCGGATGGCCACCCACCCAACAGCTGACTTTGAGGGTGCCCAATCCCCCAGCGGCTTACTGTGGCCACACAAGCAGCCCCCCCATTTCCTATATGCCAAGGGGGGTGCCCAATCCCCCTCAGTTCTTCGTTCCCCCCTGCTTTTATTGTGTGCCGATGAAGACCACACTCCCCATGAGCATACAGTAAATCAGCCACCCTCACATTTCTTATATGCCAAGGGGGTGCCCAATCCCTATCAGCTCTTGCCTCTCCCCACCTTTCATTGAGTGCGATGGGGTGCCCAATCCCCATCGGCATAAATTCACCCCCAGCAATTTTCTGCCGACAAGGTGCCTAATTCCCCGCGGCTGCAGCACCCAAAACAGTTAGATGGCACTCTGGCAGCCCACCCCAGTGTGCCACGTCCCTGAAATAAAAAAGTGTCCCGCAATGTCTTTTTTTCTTCTTCTTCCTGTAACAAAAGACCGGTCCTCGTAGTCTCCTGCCCCCACCCTCACCCACCCACTGTGCACCCTGCCTTCCACCCCTCACCCCTCTCACCCCATACTACCTCCAGATTCTGGCGCGATGATCTTCACTGAACCAGGAACACGTCTGCACTCTTCAAAGCCGACCGCAAACTGAGGAAATGCCGGTAAGCTGTATAATGGAAAGAATAGGGTTTTTTCAACTTTGCTGCATATCTCGGGCATTTGTTGGAATTTTGCCACCAAATTTTCAACATAAGGTTTTTGGGGCCCGTCCTCATGAATTCTATCACTGTCATGGTATTAATCAGCCTTGAAAGGTGATGTCACAGTCACTGCGCGAAATCACCTTTCAGGACCCATTAACAAAATGACAGTGCCAGTGTTGATGAGGTGGCCTCTCAAAAAGCCTAAGTTCCAAATTTGGTGAAAAAATCCAACAAATGCCTGTTTTATGAGTGTGCATTGTGCAGTTGCTATGCAGGCTTGTAACTTCGTGCATTCACAATATTTTAACGCCAGATTTTCAGCATTGTCATTTTTGTACACCTCCTTGTGAACAGTACAGTTGTCATTTTCCACATCCTGCCCGAAATGTGTTTCCGCACTTACATAGAAACATAGAATTTGACGGCAGATAAGGACCGCTTGGCCCACCCAGTCTGCCCATTTCCCTACCTGATGGTTAAGCTGCAGATCCTAGTTAACCAGCAGCCTACTTCTTCCTACCCCCACCCCCTAGAATTGCCTTATGACTGTCCCATGCATGCTTGAATTCCACCACTGTTTTTGACTCCACACCCTCCTCTGGAAGGCCGCTCCATACATCCACAACCCTCTGTGAAAAAATACTTCGCAAATTACCTCTGAGCCCCCCCTTCTATCTTCAAATTGTGCTGCTTGTTTTTGCACACTCTTTTTGAAAGATGCTACCCTCTTGGACTTTGTTGATTCCCTTGAGGTACTTGAAAGTTTCTATCATGTCCCCCCTCTCCCTCCTTTCCTTGAGGCTATACATATTAAGCTCCTTAAGTCTCTCTTCATATGTCTTCCAGTGCAGACCCTGCACCATTTTAGTTGCCCTCCTCTGGACAGCTTCCATCCTGTCTATGTCTTTGCAGAGATTGGGTCTCCTGAACTGCATGCAGTACTCCAGATGTGGTCTCACCAGCTGTCTGTACAGAGGCATAATAACTTCTTGTTTTCTACTGGTGATGCCTCTCCCTATGCATCCCAGTATCCCCCCAGCCCTCCTTGCTGCCCTCTCACATTGCTTGCCCACTGTTAGGTCATCTGATATGACTACCCCCAGGTCCCTTTCCATTTTTGTTGTTGTTAGTATCTCACCCCCCATTGTGTACTCTTCCCCTGGGTTTTTGTTTCCCAGGTGCATTACCTTCCGGCACACAATAGCACAGTCACTGTGGGAAATCAGTGTTTGGGCCAGATTATGAAAATGACAGTGACACAGTTCATGAGCAGAGGTCCTAAAATGCCTATGTTGAACATTTGGTGATGATACTCCATAAAATGACTGTGTTATGAGTGTCGCGTTGGCAGATTGCACGCACGCTCATACCGTCATGCATTTGTGATATTTTCACTCTAGATTTTCACCATTGCCATTTTTCCACACCCCTTGATGAACAGTACAGCTGTCATTTCACATATCCTGCCCAAAATGTGTTTTCGCACTTTCGGCGCAGAATAGCATGCTCTCTGTGCGAAATCACTTCTTGGGACACTTTGAGGAAATAACAGTGACACTGTACATGAGCAGAGGTGCTGAAATGCCTATGTTGAAAATTTGGTGCTGCACGCCCATATGTAGAGACTGATAGGTGTCAGGGGTGTGACTTGGGATTGTCGGACGTAATGCTCATGCCATTCCACCCCCAACCCCACCCTCCAGCCAGTGACAATCATCAAGATGTGCCTTGGATGCTCTGGCTCCAAAGTTCACCTCACTGTGCTATACTGCACCCATCTCTGAGTATTTCCTTATGGAATGGGGTGAGCGTAAAGCCCAAAGACCCCAATGCACACTACACCACTTGTCGGTGTCTGCAGGATAAGGAGAGGTGAAATGGCATGAGCACTATGGCCAATACCCAAAGGGTCACACCAATGCCTGTCAGTCTCTGCAGGGTGGGGGTGGGTTGGCATCAGTTCAATACTTCACTGACATTCCTATTATGCATCTCTCTAACTCCTGCATTACCAATGCCAATGCCAGCAAGGCAACATTCGGCATTGACAAATGCTTGTTTTATCAGAGACACTCTACCTTTGCAGGGTAAAGAGAGAGGGAGTGTGCCCCTACTCTGTTTATCCTGGGAAGATTATAGTGCTTTATAAATATAGAAATTAGCATTTTGGAAATGTTTGGTCCCTTACTTAAACAGGACAGGCTATAGCTCTTCTATAGGGCTGGCAGCCCTGAAAATGGCTGTAATTAGAGGAAAGATGGTGCTGTCACTGAAAGGGGAGGAGCTGAAAAGCCCCTTATAATGTTATACTGCTAATTAAGGTTTTTCTAGTTTATATCAATACTTTTGCTGGAGTTACTTATGCCATAACAGTAAGAAGACATAGGAAGCTCTGTGCCAGGAGATTTCAAAACCTAAACCTGTTGTTCCAGACTAGAGGAATAAGATTTTCAGTATAATTATTAAAGTCACATGTCAGTGCTGTCACAATTTTTGTGTTTTATTACCTGTCCACTAGGGGTCCAAGTTGGTGAGGTTGGTCAGTACTTGCTGATCAAGTGAGGTGAGATGAGGTGTGAGCGTTTTCACGCAGTATTGAGAGTTAGAAAATATATTGTATATACATAGGAGAACAGGGAGTCTGAAGAAAGGCTTGCCTGATGTTGATTTGGAATTATTTTGGTGTGAAAGTTTTAACACCATTTATTTATTTTCTGTAAATATCTTATATTCATTAATTTATCATTTGAAATAAAATGATATATGCAGCACTTGCATTTTTTATGCACTATACTGATAGACTGGAAAATCTGTTATTGAACCCACACGCTTACAGATATACCAACCATTCAATCAGAAGCACTGCAGTGCATATTCTGTCAGAGGCTGGTCTCACATCGCGTGAAATGATGTCAGTGACTGGTCACAGATGCGAGACCAGCCTTAGAAATTACTGGAGCCCCTCAAACAAAGATCGTAGGAAGTGGTCATCAGTTCTATCAGCAAGTGGTGATAAAAATATGGGGACATCAAGTAGCAGCATTATTTCCCATATTGAAAGTACAGTGCCCCCCAAAGGTATGTATACCTATAGGCAGAGATGACAGTTGTGAAGACGTAAATGTGCAGGGTAGAGAACCAGAAAGAAAGATAGGTAAGGCAGGATCACAGAGCATGAGACATCTCCAGAGAAGTCAGCAGCTCCCCACATGACATGTACTCCAGTAAATGTTTCCTGTTCACAAATGCCTTTTATTTTATTTTTTAGTTGTTTAACCAGGAGTAGCACACTAAGCTGAACGCTTTTTTACAGGTGCAACCTGGGAGCACAGGGAAGTTAAGTGACTTGCTCAGGGTCACACAGAATGCAAGTGGAAGCTGTGGGATTCAAACTCAGATCTGGTCTGGTGGATGTCACCAGATTTGCAGCTCAGAGCCTTAAACCACTGCGCTATACTGCCTCCTTCTAATCCATTTAATGTGTGTAACTTAAATGTGACCGGCACTGTTAACTTTAATTACTACAGTAGTCCTAAACAGACTTCTGAGTGAAAACGTGCCTTACACTTCCGGTGTGAAAGTGCACCACCTACTTAATTCATTTGTAATTTCCAAAATGCTTTTTTTTCCAATTATTTAACCAGGTGAGACACACTAAGCTGAAAGCTTGTTTACAGGTGCAACCTAGGAGCACAAGGAAGTTAAATCCAGGTCTCCAGATTTGCAGCTCACAGCCTTAAGCCACTGTGCCTTATTGCCCCCTGAATGTTTCATAAGCATGCAGTCTTAAAAGTTCAGTAACGTTGCAGTGCTCCGTAAAAAAACAAAGCAATGTATTTAAAATGAAGTACTAGTAATACGTTGTGTATATGTGGAGTCAATTACTGCATATATGCAAATGAAGTGGGGTACCATCACAGAGTGAGTAGATCAAATGGTATGTGGTGAAATTTCTTCATTTTCAATTACATAAATGTGCTGTACTCAGAATGAGTTCAGTAAACATGTATTTTAATGTTAACATTTACTTCCAGCAGTACTACAGTGCTTACTAATAAAGGAAAACAATGATATAATTAAATAGTGCTGGGCCCAAAATGAAGTTATGAATATTCTACAGTTGGTATTTTACAATAGTATAGCAGAATTTAGAAATGCAGTAAGTTGCTGTTCTTAAAAATGTTTGAATTTTGGCAAATGTTTTGTATTGCATTACAATATAAGACAGTATATTTCATAATTGAAACAGTTTATTAGTACAGTTAACCACAATATAAAAACATGTTGTTTTACGGAAAACCTCATGATCAACATGTTTGATATAAAAAATATGGCAATTAGATATGTTGTTGATGTTTTTGTTCAGTGATTAATTATAGTACTTATATTTGTGTAATATCCATGTTCAGGACATAAATGTAAAATAATATGATATCCACATTACAAGCTCATTAAGCCCCCTTGAAAGGAAGCTTCTGCTAGGGAATTAATGCATAGTTGGGTGGTTGTTGGCACCCCCCCCCCAACAGTGCATTAACTCACTAGTAGATGCCTCCTTTCTCAGGGCTTAATGCTTACAAAGCAGCTCAACCACAACCCACTCACACTGTCCCTACAGTTCCTACAGAAATTGCCAGACCAACGCCCCCAGAAAATTTGGAGGAAGCAGCTCTGGTACCTCCTACTACTTCTGTCCCGCAAGACCCCGTGCCATCTTCCAGTAAGGACACCACAGAAAACCAGACCCCCCCCCCAACTCTGAGGAACTTGGATTTCAGAAAGTCCCCAAAATGAAACAGGAAAAAGTGACATGTAAAACATTGACAATGGAACAGATTCTCTTACAAAATAAATTGTCTACATTACAACGGGGGACACCAAAATAGAAAACAACTCAGATACGGCATCAGGACATTCTTCACAAGTTGACTGTATATCAGAAGAGGAAGAACAGCTGCAAAAAACGAAATTTGATCTCAGAAGAAAAAGAATGGGAACCAGATTGAGTTTTAAAAAGAAGCCTCCTAATTAATACACGATTATGGATCACTATGACCTTTTAGTAGCTTTCTTGAATATAAATAGTCTCAAGTCAGACAAAAAGAGAAAAAACACTTATTCATTTTTCACAAACTGTAAATATGTCCTGTTTTTTTTTCCAGGATACTAGTAGAGGTAGGTGAAGTCCATAAACTTTACTTTGCATAGTATTTCGCATATAACCCGAATTTCATGAAAGTCCATGCAAGGTGAAACGAATAACTCCGCATCTCTAAGTAACGCGAAGTTTCCATTGTTCCCTATGGACTTTGCATTACTTTGCTTTGTTTTTGGTGTTCAAGGTGAATTTTGCAGTGATTCATGGAATGTAAGATCACATGGGCTGTATATTGTCTTGCACAGCCTCAGTTCTGCATAATGTGTGTAGTGGAAAGCTGGAGACAATTTGGTCCCAGAGCTCTGAGAATCAAACAAGTTTAAAACCTTTAAAAATGCATTTTTACTACTAAATTTTGTCTAAAAATTTAGTACATTGATTGTTGTAAACCATTGTCTGTTTATATCATCGAGTATTTATTCATTTTGTGTGAATATTGAATGTTAGTTTAATACATGCAGTCTCTGTACTGACAGACACTGTGGAAGTGTGCTTCGGGGGAAGGGCAGATCTGTGATGTAGAAGGGAAAGTCACAGACCACAGTGAAAAAGGCAATCATTTCAAGTTTTGTTGGCTAGTGTTTTAGTATTTGTGTGCTCAGGTAGACACAGTAATACTTATATTAATTTTTTATAACTTTTTGCTGTTTGCTTGGCATTTTTTCAGTTGGTTTAAAAGACTCTGTGTTGTAGTTTACTGAACAGTTAATTTCTATGCCTGACCTTTAATCTGTTTGTGTCCTGTCAGTTCATATGCATTTTGTTGCAGCCCTGCAATAGCAGGACTCTGAATTTCTCTGCCTGTCTGCAATATTTTTCCCCACAAAACAAGTTATTGTTTTTGGACATTTGGATTTTTGAAGACTGGTTAAGGTCTTGCGCTGTGCCTGTGTGGCTGCATCTCTTTCCTTTTTTTGCTTCCCCTCCACCAAGAACTACAGAAATATAAAGTTGCTGTTAATTTTCTGTGTAATCTTAAAAAATGCCCGCAAAGAGGCTGTCATGCAAAGCTGTTTCAGGCAGTAGTGGTGCTGCTGCCAAGAAAACTATTAGCAGTGGAAGCTGTTAAGATGAGGAAGATTCATCAGGGGCTAGCAAGTCTAGCAGTGTTAAGAGAGGTCATGGCCATGGACATGTTAGTATGCAGCAGAAGGCAAAGGTAGTAGCTGCTGCAAGTAAAGGGATTTCTCCGACTATGTTTTTCACAGCAAAATCAGTCACTTCAATGCTGGTTGGCAATGCTGTTGTCCCTGCTGGTAGTAAAATTAGTGATGGTATGGTTGATAACAGCATGAGTATTGCTACAAGTTCAACCCTGGCAAAGTTATTAGGTGGAAAAATATTGTTGAGTCTTCAGACTTCAGTGTATTTGATGTCCCACTCCCCACAGTAGTGGAACATGATTCTGGTCATGCTGATGACTCACAGTCTCATGTTTCCACATATCTTGAGGATAGACCATCCAAAGCATTCAGATGCTGATAAAAAAGGTGTGGATGATAGTATTGAGGCTGTGGCTGGAATATCTCCACAGAAGGACAGCAACCAAAGTGAATTTGTGGATCATGATTATGATGATGATGATGCTAGTGACCCCATTTGAGAACGGGACAAAAAGAAAGTGAATGTGGTTGTTTGTAAACAGTCTGTTAGTCAATCACCCCCCTACTCAGAGGTCTTATGTAACTGTGTCTGTTGACACCGAAGTAATAGTCATAGATTATGATGTTCAGTCGAAGTCCAAGTGTGCACAACACCTGAATTCTTGCAGTACACCCCCCATTTCATCGACACAAAAACTGCCATCCCATATGCAGCACCAGCAGAGACATGTGAAGAGTAGGACATCCAAATCCCTAGTTTGGGATTTTTTCATACTATATCAAAGCAATGAAACAGTGGCAATTGGCCAGCTTTGCCAAATGTGTGTGAAGCATGGTGAAAAGAGTAGCCATCTTGGCACAGGGGCCAGCATACTCATCTCAAGAGCATGCACATGGCACTGTGGACTCGGCACCAGAGGCAGCTAATGCCATAGTGGGGCGTTCACCCTCATCCACTTTAGTGAGCATGGTATCCCTTCCTTGAGTGTAAGTAGCCATGTTGGTAACAGTTGTGAAATAACACTGGAGGATTATAACAGGCAGGAGGAGGAGGAGGAGGAGGATTTTGAATGTTCAAGTAGTGATCAGAGTAGCAGTGGTGGTCCATGTACTGTAGTAATTCTAGTACATCAACCCCTGTGCTTAAAACATGGAAAATAACTGCATTTATTGGCTTGTCAGGTGTGCACCCACCATCACATGTCAAAGGCACTCCATCCATGGTAATTCACAGAGGAGAGCCATTTAGCATGCCATGTGCAAAACAACTAACAATGCAGCCCACGTTGCACAGCCTTTTTGCATGGAACAGTAAATGCCCATCAAATCATATGGTTTCACATGAACCCAATGCTGTCATAGCTGAAATGCTGGCAATTAGCCTTTTGCCCTTCTCCTTTGTGGAAATTGTGGGATTCTGGCACTTTGTGGCATGCACATGTCCTTAATGGATGATCCCGTCCAGGACATACTTTTCCACCCGTGCTGTCCCGGAGTTATATAGGACTGTGAAAGAGTCTGTAAGACATGCCCATTAACATTCCACATCACCTTACATTCACTTAAGCATGGATATGTGGGCAAGTGGCAAAACGGCGGTTAGTTCCTATCTGTGTATTACTGCACATTGGATGCAGCTACCTGGGGTTGTCTTTGGTAGTGGGATGGAAAAGCAGTGTAATAAGTCAGACTGTGGTGGTAGCAACCTTCATGGCATTAGACAGCATGCCACGCTTGCAATGCATAGTGTAACAGGGTCGCATACAGGCAAAAACATGCTAGACTTGCTACTGACAGAAACTAATGAGTGGCTGCACCCCCTGTCCCTAAAAGCTGGCTTCATAGCTAGTGATAATGGATCAAACATTGTTAAATGTATCAGCAATGGTGGCTTTGCAATGGTTTTCTGCATGGACCACTTTTTAAATCATGTGGTACAGGAGCTGCTGCAGTTCCCTGAAATCAAGCAAATGCTGACTGTTGCACGCTGCATCTGTGCCCACTTTGCACATGCTGGAAAGGCCTATGACCAACTTAGGCAGCTGCAGATTCAAAAAAGCCTCCCTCAGCACCACCTCAAGCATAAAGTTGTCATGAGATGGAACTCAGCACTTTACCTGGCAAAGCGGTTGTATGAGCAGTACAAAGCCCTCTCTGAGTACCTAGTTATGCACACTTGCCATGACAGTTCAGGGGCCTCAGTGACTATGACAACTGAACAATGCTGATTCATATACTCAGTAATATTAATTTTGAGGCCATTTGAACATGCCACACAGGCAGTGAGAGATGACACTGCATCCATTAGTCAAGCCATTCCATTGCTCCGGGTGCTGAGGAAGACTTTGTTGAATCTGCAGCCTAGCCTTGATGTGGCCAGAGATAGGTTAAGCTGTGCATTACTGAAACACGATTACAATATTAGACAACAACTGACACATCACCACTGTTCAGCAATTTCCAGAATTTGGAATAGCCATAAAGCTTGACCATACTACAAATATGGCATTGCATCCATACTGGAGAGAGGGCATGATCAGGTTCAAAATCTGACTGGACAGCTGGTCTGATTGGTTCATGGGGCACAGAAGTCACATGCAAAATTCTGTAAATCACAGCATAACAAAAGGCTGAAGGTCACTGTGGACTGAGTACATCCAATAAGGTGGCTGAAGGTCAAGGAGTGGTGTCAGCTGCATAGTTGACCATTAATTCACTTTGGGGCGCCTTAACCATACCTCAACTTTGACTGGTTCTCTATCACAGCTTCCCGCCTTGCATCCTTCTGTGATGGACATGGGCTGACGTAACTTATTACTGAACCAACATGCCCAAACGTGAAGAACCCCAGTAAAAGTACACTTTTGGATGTGCTAATGGTGAGCAAACATCATTTCTTCTCCCACGCTGATGTCTTCTTCTCAGATGCCAGCGACCATTGTTTTATTGCCGGAGTAAGATCCACCAACAACCCAGCACCCATCAGTAAGTTCTCTATGAAGAGATCCAGGCGCAACTTCAATGAACATGCCTACCTAAACGAGCTTAAGTACTCCCCTCAGTGGCAAGATTTCTACCTGGCCAAAACGATTATGTCAGCTTACAATATCTTCCACGACATTCTATCAAGGTCCCTTAATAAGTATGCTCTCCTGATTAAAGTTCGAACTAGGACCAAAACCTGTAAATGGTTCACCCCTCAGATCAAGTCCTTGCTTCTAGAAAGAGATAAGCTCTGGAAAAAAGCGCACAGACTGAACACCGCAGAGGACTGGAACCAGTTCAGGAGACTACAAAATTTATGTACCAAAACAATCAGAGAATTGAAGGCCACTTTCTTCAAATCCGAACTCGACTCTGCCACAAACAGCCCAATCAAGCTCTGGAACACAATCAATGATCTACTAGGCCACTCCCCAGAAAATTCACTCCCGACCAAGATTACCTCTGGCAACTTGACTTTAACCGAAAATATGGATATACTTGACGCATTCAATAACCACTTTGCTACTGCAGGCATGGCATTTGATAACTCCCCTGCAAACATACTTTGCTCCTAGACTGCCAGCCAACTGTCTGAAACTCCGATAGCTTCACCGCCCTTCTCTCTTCAACCTGCCTCACTGAAAGAGGTAGAGAACCTCTTGCTTCAGTTGGATACTAGAAAAAGTGCTGGGGCCGACACCCTTGACCCTTACTTCCTAAAAATTGCCTACCACGTACTAGCAATACCCGTCACCCACCTTTTTAACTTATCCCTGTCTCAGGGCACCTTACCACCTATATGGAAGACAGCACATGTCATACCACTGTTCAAATCAGGTGACCCTGGTGATCTCAATAACTACAGGCCAATTTCTCTCCTTCTGGTCCTGTCCAAGCTCCTAGAGAAAATTGTAAATGCACAGCTGAGGACACACCTTGAGTCTAGGAAACTGCTAAACCCTATGCAGTCCGGATTCAGAGCTAAACATAGCACTATCTCAGCCCTCGCCAAAGTTACTAATGACTGGCAGCGTAATCTTGAGGGCAAAAGCTTTATTTGTGCTGTTTTCCTTGATCTAAGCAAGGCTTTCAACACCATCGACCATAGTCTGCTCCTCTCCTCCCTTCAAACCATAGGTATGGACCCCTCCTCTCTGCGCTGGTTTACTGACTATCTTACAGGGCGCCTTCCACAAGTTAAAGCAGAAGGAGGCCTGTCCCCCTTAAAAACTCTGCAAAGAGGGGTACCTCAAGGTTCTATATTAGGGGCCCTTACTTTTTGCAATCTACATTAATAACATCAACTACTGTATAAAAGAAGCCAACATCCATTATGTTTGCAGATGATACAGTTCTCTACGTGAGTCGCCTAACACCTGAAGCTGCCTGCAATGACCTACAGTCAGAATTCAACCTTTTGCAAAGCCAACTCCTCCAAAAAAAGCTACTCCTTAACGCCAAAAAATCTAAAGCGATGGTCCTCTCCCCTTTCATCCGTACAGCTAACCCTGTGTCCAGTGGGACAGTTCCCCAAATTAGCACAGTTCTAGGTGAAAAACTAGAATTTGTTACAAAATTCAAATATCTTGGAGTTTGGATAGACCAAAGACTCTCCTTCATTGAACATATCAAGGACTTGCTAAAACGACTTCGGCAAAGGCTTGGCCTGTTTTTTAGAATCAACCAGTTTCTCACCAGAGATGCCAAGAAACAACTGGTCCAATTCCTTTTCCTATCATTGGTTGATTACGCTGATTTCCTCTACAGCCAATGCCCCAACTCTTACATGGCTAAACTGGACACACTCTACCATCGAGCACTGAGGTTTATAATGGGACTTCCCTTTGACATGCATCACTGCACCCTATATGCGGCAGTGGGGTGGACATCACTAAAGCTCAGGCGCCACAGAAACGCCGCTCTCTGGACATATAGAGCCATCTCTAATAAGCTGCCTTACTATATCTCCTGCTGTCTTCCCCTGAGTATAATTGGGAAATACGCGTTAAGAGGTTACTCAGCTATTACACTTAAAGTACCTAAAGCAAAATCCCGCTTCGGCAGGGCAGCCATAAGCTTCATGCTACCTACCTTATGGAACGATCTATAATACAAAAAAACCCTCAAATTAAGCACTCTGATCGGTATAAATGCCTTCAAGATGCTTTATTTCCATACAATCAGAGAAGTATGTAACTGCTTCACCCACTCAGACCCAGTACCGGTGTCTGCACTGGTATATAGCCACGCCTAGACCCAATTTTAAGTACTGACCCCCCAGCTTGCTCCTCACAAGTCTAATTATTCTCTCTCTTATCCCCCTGTCTTATCAACACTAGGCCCATCCATCCCCTTATCCTTCCTTTCCCAACCTCGGATAGGAGCTCACTACCTCTGGGTTATGACATCCTACCATGCCCCGTACTTTATAGCATTCAATCCCGGGGCTCACACATACTCCTTTTCTCCATCCACCTTCTCTACATCCTGTTTTACCAGCTCCTCTCTGTGCACCGTGCCCTCCTATCCTTTCTCCCCCTACCTCCCTCCCTTCCTCCCCCACCTTCACCTCTATCTGGTGTATATTTTTATTTTAATTTTTTCTTCCGTTACTTCCTCCTGCAACCTTAGATAACCTGCTTTATCTTCCTATAGACACTTCTATGTATGTAAATACTCTGTAATCTGTATAATATCTGTATAAGTCTATGTACATATGAACTTCTTTTTCGTCCTCTCTGTAAACAGTTTTATCTGTATTGCCTTGTAAATACCTGTGTTGACCTGTATATACAATTGTTCATGCTCCACCCAGGTCCATCTTGCAAATGATCTTCTGCTCAATGATGAATGCCTGGTTAAATAAAGACTTGATTGATTGATTGAACCCAAGTAGGAATTTGTGACCTAGATGAATCTTGTGAACAGGTGGATGACTCATCAGGAATGCGTGCATCACAGAGCATGGTTGAGGCCTATTTGGCAGAAAACAGGCATCTGAGAGTACTTGGTGATCCTCTGGTGTACTGGAGTGGCAAGGTGAATGAATGGCCAGTGCTGACTTCAGTAGCACTAAAGTACCTGACCTGCCCACCCTCCAGTGTAAGTTTGGAAAGGGTATTTAGTTTTGCGTGTGACCATAGTGCATGACCGGTGTACTGACCTATCACCTACAAATGTCAGCATGCTGACATTTATCAAAATGAATGAAGGTCACATACCAAGTAGGACAACCATATCTATGTTTGTACCCAGTCACGCTGATGGTTGTGCTGATGATGCAGGTGCTAGCTGCACATTCGAGCAGACTTGATAGACCTCTGGGCCTTTATCTGCTGTCAAATTTCATATGTTCGTATGTTCGTGAAGCAGACCATCCTGGTGATAAAGTCAAGCATGTACCATTGAGGTTGATGATGCAGTCATGGAAAAAGAATTTCCAAGTGAGTTCAACTCCAGCCTTGACGACTGTGAGGGCTGCTTCCTCCTTGATGATGATGAGGAGGATGATGATGTTGGTGGTAGGGCATAATGACAAAATTTGCATTTACGTAATTCTTTTAGTTACTTCAAACTATCATCAAGGCCACTGATTTACGTTAAATAAAATAATTAAAGTCCTTTTTTAAGACTTGAAATTCTGGGAATTTCACCTGTGCCCAAGCTATGAACCCTCAGCCAGCCACAGCCACCCTGCTCCATGAGAGTGAAAGAGTCATGGTACCTGTGCCCAAGCTATGAACCATCAGCAAGCCACAGCCACCCTGCTTCTTGAGAGTGAGAGACATTGTACCTGTGCCCAAGCTCTGAACCCTCAGCCAGCCACAGCCACCCTGCTTCTTATCACTAATTTATAGTAAGTACAGTAGGTACTAATGTCATGTACTATGGTTTTGACTTGAGCTGTAGTGTGCATCCTTCCTTTACCATTTTAAAGATGCCACTGTCATCAAATACAGGCAAGTCATTTTCATTTTGTTTTCATGGGTTACAGACAGTGTAAACTTTCAGAAATATAGTACTCTGACCACCTAAAAGATAACAGCTACAGGTAAGTATCACTCTTATTTCATCTTTCTCTTCTAAGGGAAGGGAAGGGAATGATTTTTAACCAGAAGTAGCACACTAAGCTGAAGCTTGTTTCCAGATGTGACCTGTGAGCACAAGGAAGTTAATTGACATGTTCAGGGTCACACAGTATGCGGGTGGGGGGCTGTGGGATTCAAACCCAGGTTTCCAGGTTTGCAGCTCAGAGCCTTAATCCACTGTGCTATACTGCCTCCAAGGGAATGGTGGCTGAAGGAAACTGGGGTAGAGCAGGGGGAAATTGGTATAGGGAGGGGGAGGTGTGTTATGGAGTACCTGGCAGAGGCAGCTGGGCTGCACAGGGTCATAATCAGATGAGGGAGGGACTTCTGCTTACAGGTTGGGGGGGACAGGTTGGTGGGTTGCAGTGGCTGTGGAGCAGCAATGGCCATGGGTACCCTGTGGAGACTTGGGCACTGTCCTATATGTGCTAGGCTAATGGGCTTGGAAACTGAGTTGTGCAGGTTCAGGTGTGACCTGGTCAGGTAGGTGAAGAGCATGAATGCAAGGGAGGGGAGGCAGGAATCTTGGGGGGAAAGGATGTTGGCAAATGTGGGTGTAGAAAGATGGGGGCCAACAGAACTCATTCCATGGCTGACCAGCTCTGGGGGCAGACATGGGCGTGGGGCCAGGGGACAGAGTGGGGTCGAAGGCAGAGGAAAGCAGAGAGTGGGAGCTACAGGCAGCTGGGCAACAGGTCCTCAAAGGACTACAGCAAGGTCATTCACTTCAAAGGGGGGGTATGCAGCCAACTGAGGGGATTTTGGTCTCAAATATGTACTTTCCATTGTTGGACACCTGGGAGGAGAGGCCCTCAGAGGATGTAGGGGTAACATTCAGAGTAGGAGGAAAGTTAATGAGGTGGAAAGACAGGAAGGGTCTCCAGGACTATTGGAGGAGCTGGAGTTAGCACAGGAAGAGGAACTAGGAGGAGGGAGTACCAGGGAAGGGAGGATGAGGGGGTGGTAAGGAGGGACCATGGTTCCAAGGAGGAAAGGGGCCAGCAGGGATCTAGTGCAGGGGGAATAGAGAACAGGGCAAGTGGGAGGAAGTAACAGGGACCCCTGAGAATCAGGAGGGGCCACAAGTGCAGGGGACTGCTATGGGGACAGACCTAAATGGAGAAGTGAAGGGGAGTGTTAGGTAAGGAAAGATCAGGTAGGAGACATAACCAGAAGGGAGCGGGGGTAAGGCATCCAAAGGAAAGTGGATTGTTGGTGGGACTAGGGAAAAAGAAGTGGTAGTGGGGTTGAGGGGGGTGGCAGAGGAAGGGGATAGGTCAAAGGACAAGGAGGAGGTCAGGGTGCTCCTGCTGGTGGACTTCATGATAAGGGGTGTTAAGTGGGAAGGGTGGAAGAGAGGAAATAGTACATTGTCAGGGTCAAGAGTATATCTGGCCTGACTGTGTATGAGGCAAAGCACTGGGTCTGTGTCCTGATGAAGGAGTGCTGGGGTTCCATGACATCTTAGTGCACCTGGGCACAAATGACATAGAGGGTAACAGTGTGCTTGAGATCCAGGCAAGTTTCGGGGAGCTAGCCTGGGTATGTCATGCTGTGGGGTGCTCAGTCTCCTTCTCTGAGATCCTACCAGTGCCTACAGCCAGTGTGGGTAACAAACAGAATGGTTCAGTTCATGTTGTGTGGCCAGCAGGTATGGGTTGGTGGGGGGATGGGGTGCAACTTTGGAGGACAAGGGGCTGTGTGCTAGGGATAGGCTGCAGCTAAATTTGGGAGGGAAAGAGGTTTTGAAGCTAAACTGACTGAGTTCATCGAATCTAGGTGGGCTTTAAACTTGTGGGGGTGGGGTCGGGGCTTGAGCCTGATGCTCACCCTCTCTCCCCAGAGGTAGGCAGGGGGTGCCCAACATGGGTGCCCATCTCTGTGAAAGTGTGTGGGGGCAGGCAGACAACTAGGAATCCACAAGCTGAGGGGATGGGTGAGGGCAAAGGGTGAGTATGGAGTGGGGGTCCTGATGAATACCAGGAGCATTGGCGACAAGATGTCTGAGCTTCAGGCATTGCTAGCTGATGGGGAGGTGGATGTGGTGGCAGTCACTGAAACTTGGGTCATGCCTTGGCATGATTGGGACCTAAACCTGGTGGGGTACAATGTGTTCAGGAAGGACAGAGTTGTGGGCAGGGGAGGTGGGGTAGCACTCATCATTAGAAATGGCATAGATGTATGCAGGGGCAGAGGGGTACATAGAGGCATTATGGGTTACCTTGCAAGCACCTGGGGGTAAGATGGTGAAATTGGAGGTGGTTTATAGGCCGCCCAAGCAGGCGGATGATCTGGAGGAAGGTCTGATGGGGAATCTCAGGTATCAATGTGGTCATGGGGAGGGTAGAACAGTGGTGCTTGGTGACCTTAACTTATCGGGGACTGATTGAGGAACTATGGCATCATCATCGACCAGGGAGCAGTGCCTGCTGGACATCTTCCAGGATGCATTCCTGTCCCAACTGGTGGCTGATCCAACAAGGGATGATTGCATCTTGGATGTGGTCCTGTCTGACTGTGATCTGGTCAGGAACCTAGAGGTGAGAGACCCTCTGGCAGGGAGTGATCATACAGTCTGGTTTTTCTTGGACTTGGGGGAAGGAGATAGGAACATAGGAAAGTGACGGCAGAAAAGGACCTCCAGACCCACCTAGTCTGCCCAACAGTACTAAAACAGTGGTAATAGAATTCTGGGGTGTGGACTTCAAAGGTATGGAGGGGATCATCAGAGGACATTTAGAGGAGATCAGACCAGATATGAACACATACAGCAAGTGGGAAGTTATTAAAAGCGGGCTCCTGGAAGCTACTAAGGCCAGCTCAAAGGTCAGATGCAAGTCTGATAGAGCCAAAAAGTTGTGCTGGTGGACCAGGGAGGTCCAGTAAGTGATGAGGGAGAAGAGGGCTACTTATAGATAATACAAGCAAACGCATGGGGTTATGGATGGGGGGGGGAGTATGATAATATATCCAAAAAGGTAACCAGGGTGGTGAGATCGGCCAAGGCCAGGGTGGAACAGAAATTGGCTCAGGGGATCAGGGCAGGTGATAAAGGGTTCTTTAGGTATATCAGAGAAAGGAGGAAAGTGAAGGTGCAGATTGGCAGACTGAGGTTAGGGAGTGGGTGGGCTGAGGAGGCTGGGGAGCAGGATGAGGTACTTAATGATTATTTTGCCTCAGTCTACACTAGAGATGATAGGGGGACAACACCTTACAGGGGGAGGAGGGTCGAATTCGAAGAAGTGGGGGGAGGTCACTGATGGTGGAATTCCTGTTGGTAGGGTGTGGGAAGCCCTCAAGGCCCTGAAAACAGATAAGGCACTGGGTTTGGAAAGCCTTCATCCTAGGGTGCTAAACGAGATGGAGGATGCCCTGGCTACACCCCTGATGGACTTTTTTAACTCGTCTCTTTTGCAGGGTGGGTGCCTCAGAATTGGAGAATGGCTCACGTGCCCATCCACAAAGGAGGGTCACATGAGGAGCCAGGTACAGACCTGTCAGCCTGATGTCAGTGGTGGGTAAAATGATGGCGGTCATATTGAAAAAGTGGCTGGAGGTGTTTCTAGAGGCAAGGGGCCACTTGGATGATCACCATCATGGCTTTGTACATGGCAAATCATGTCAGACTAACCTTGCGGAGTTCTATGATTGGGTGACAAAGGTGCTTGACCAGGGCAGGCCAGTTGATGTCCTTTCTAGACTTCAGCAAATCCAGAACAGATGGTTTGATGCATTTTATTGGACCAACAAGGATGTTACAAAAAGAACAAACAGCTTTAGCATTTGGACCAACAAGTCCTTCTTCAGAAGCTTAATGAGAGTTATTTAGAAAATCCCATACTATTAAAACTTAAAACATGCAGAAAAAAACAGAAATAAATCTCACTGGCTTAAAACAGGCCTTCTAAACATAATTTAGACGATGTCAGAGAGCTTGAATATCTTAAGTGTGCTTTCAGCCGAACCAAACTTAAAGGTCAAAGGTTGCCCAGAGATAACAGCAGGCAGAGAGTTCAACCCACATATATTATACCATGTATTAGTCTAATGAATAACAAAACTCTAGGATTCTCTACTCACTAAATTATATGGCGTGGTGAGAGCGCAACCACCTCTGACTTCATGTGGACCCGGGCATCTGTGCAGCCAGCTCTCAGTTTTCAGGTACTGACCTCTTTTTTTGCCCTGAAGGGACAGCTTGGGGATTTGGGCTGGGTCGGGTTTCCTCGGGAAGATGGTTGTGAGGAGTCTGGACTGGAGGGTCAATTCCTTGCTGCCATGTTGGGCGGGGGCAACTTTGGCTGCCGGTGGATGACTGTGTGTCCAGCGCTCCTTTGTTCTGGGTCACCTGTCTCAGCCTGTGATCTGTGCTGCTGTTTCAAGAGAGGCAGGAAGCAGTATAATTATATTGGGGCTTCAGCGTACTGTGGGGAAGAGTACTGGGGGACTCTCTGGTCCTGTTTATTTGCTAGTGAGGACCTTCGGAGGGGCACAGTCCAGTGGTAGCCATTTCCTGATTTCCCCCTTCAGGATGTTGAGAACCTTGCCGGGGGGGGGGTCATTGTAGTAAGGCAGAAACTGGGGATAGGTGTTAAGGTGGATTAAAGCAGGAATAGCTGAGGGAAAGGTAATTTTGTAGGGCAGAGGTAAGGGAGTAGTTGAAGGAGGAGTGTCATATTTCAGCAGGAAGGGAATTCCAGATTTTAGGGAAATGATGGGCGAAACCAGTCTGACTGATGAGGGTGGAGCAGTGAGGGACTGTCAAGGTACTCTGTGATACATCACCCAAGACTGGATCTGAGGGGCAGGTGTGTAGTCATTTGTTTTAAAATAGAACTTGAGCTTATGGAGATACCAGTGGGGAACACCAGATCCTTTGAGTGTATCATGGGCACAGGTGTGGGCTGCCAGCTATTTCTCATCTACCATCCACCAGGGGATTGGAAAGTATTCCTGCAGGAAGTCATAAACTTCATGGTTGACATGGTGTTGGAGTCCTCCAGGTGGTTCGTCCTAGGAGATTTCAGTGCCTGGGTCAACGATGAACTCTCGCAGTTTGGACAAGACTTCCTCCAACTAATGATTTAGTTGAACTTCACACAGGTTGTTACCGCTATGACCCATAATCAGGGTAACTCTTTGGATCTGGTGTTCCTCCTGGGGATGGAGATCTGTGACCTGGTGGTGGAACCAGTTGGATGGTCTAACCATCACCCCATAGGGTTAAGTTTTGTGGCTCCCCCCAATAGATCTGTCCCCCTGGAGATGATCCAGTACCGCCCTTTAAGGGGGGTGACCCCAGATGGTCTGCTGGCAGTATCGGACCTCTTGAGCAGGCCAAGGGAATGCATGGATCCTGGGGAACTTGTGCAGTACTATAATAGTGCGGTATCTGGGGCCCTGGATTCTATAGCTCCTGGTTGTGTTTGCCCACTCACTCTGCATCCTCAGTCTCCATGGTTGGAAGGAGACCTGAGGAAGTTAAGATGAGTGGGTCGAAGGTTAGAATGGTGCTGGTGGAAATCCAGCCTTGAGGGGGACAAACAAAGACTGATGGCTCATTACCAGTTCTATCAGTCGGAAATCTCTTATAAGAAGGCAGAGTTCCTGTCCAGAGAGATTTCTATAGCAAGGAATTGACCAGCTCAGCTGTTCCGTACTGTGGACAGGCTGTGCAATCCAGCCTGACTGCAGAATTGGACAGCTTTTTCACATTTGAAGTGTGAGGAGTTCACTCAGTTCTTTGCTGATAAGATTGTCACCATCAGGGCTGAGATCCAACCAGCACCTACTGTTGAGTGTTGTGACTATTGGGGGGAGAGCACAGGTATCCAGTCTGCCTGGGCTGTTTTCAACTGGCTGGTGATCACTGATATCATGAAGATTGTCCAGGGCTTGCGGCCGACTTGCTGTAGTTTGGATCCAGGGCCAACTAGCCTCCTTGTGGAGTGCTTAGATGTCATCAGCCTGGTCCTTGCTGAGATTGCCTGGTGTTCATTGGAGAAGGGGTGTGTTCCCTGACTCCTTGAATGAGGCAGTGGTGACACCTCTTTTAAAGAAATCCTCCCTTGACCTGGACTGTCTCATGAACTACAGACCAGTCTCTAACCTGCCTTTTGTAGGTAAGGTTATTGAGAAGGTAGTCACGCTGCAGCTTGAAGACCATCTTACCACCCATAAGATCTATGATCTCTCCAGTCCGGATTCTGGAAGAGGTCTAATACTGAGACAGCCCTTGTTCGGGTGCTAAATGACCTCCTGATGGCAAGAGATCAGAAGAGACATTCAATCTTGGTTCTCCTAGATTTCTCAGTGGCATTTGACACCATGAACCATGGGATACTATTGAAGTGTCTGCAGTTTATCTGTGGACTGTTGGGAACAGTCCTCAGATGGTTCCACTCTTTCCTCACAGGCAGGGCCCAAAGAGTGGTGTCAGGAATTTTTTCCTCAACCTCTCATTCCCTGTCATGTGGGGTACCACAGGGCTCTGTTTTATCCCCCATGTTGTTCGTGGTGTACATGCTGCCACTGGGAGGCATTATAAGGAAGTACAGGCTGAGTTTTCACTGCTATGCAGATGACACTGAGCTATACATGTCCTTTGTACCCTAGCAAAGTGATGATATCTCAGTCTTTAACAACAGCCTTTCTGAGATCCAGGACTGGATGAGTGCCAGCTGGCTGAGATTGAACCCAGAGAAGACTGAGGTGCTGGTTCTGGACCCAGGTCATGGGGTAGATGGGCCTCCTCCTGGTTGTCCTTCCGGTATTATACTCGGTGGCAACCAGTTGAGGGCCTCTGAACAGGTACGCAACCTTGGCATTGTTCTTGACTCAGATCTGACACTTAAAGCACAGGTATCGGCTGTTGTCAAGATCACATTCTACCATCTGAGGAACCTCACCCAGGTGAAACACTTTGTTCTGCCTGAAGACCTTCCCATACTTGTCCATGCCTTTGTGTCCTCCCACCTCGACTATTTCAACGCTCTCTACCTAGGGCTTCTGGGAGTGGAGATCCACTGCCTGCAGAGGGTGCAGAATGCGGCAGCCAGGCTATTGACTGGCTCACCAAGAGCCAGTCATATTACACCTATGCTCCATGAACTGATGCGGTGGAGAATCACCTTCAAGTTTGCATTGCTGACCTATAAGGCCCTACACGAACAGGGGCCATGCTATCTGCAAGACCTCCTATGTCCCTATTGCTCCCTTCGACCACTCCGTTCAACTGATGAGGGATTGCTGGAGGTTCCCAGAGTCTGTTTGAAGACTTCTGGGGCCAGAGCTTTTGAGTTCACAGCCCCAACCCTGTAGAACTCTTTACCTCGTCGGGTGAGAGATTGCCTATCCACCAAGTCTTTTAATTCTTCATTAAAAACATATTTATTTGAATTGGCTTATCCTGACCCATTCCACATTTTGTTATTCATTTTTAATGGAACAGCTTGTTTTAGAATTTTAATCATGTACAAGTGCTTTGGCTTTGAAATGTGCCTTATATAAATAAAGTTTGACAAGACTTGACTTGACTATATGTCAAGTTAAAAAACCTCCCAAAGACAGATATTTCAAAAGTGAGGTAAGAGCACACTAGTAGGAGCCAGCTTTAACTCTGCTCAGAACTCTTTTAGTTTGAGAATATGGCCAATGGCAAGAAAAGGACCCTGAATAAAATAAATTGCATGCCAAAATTTAACATATTAGCAAGTAAAAAAGAAGCCCCCAAAATTACAACAGAAATTATCTTTACATAGCATATAGAAGGATTAAAGTAATGTTTACCGAGTGTGAATAAGTGTATCACACTGATGAATGTACACCTAGCTGGAGATAGATTCCCAGCATACTCTCAATCAGGTATTATGTTCCAGAAACCTTAAGGCCTTCAGTGTTGTAACAAGATTTTAGACATTATAATATCAATTGCCAGTGTAAATGCCAGATACAAAGAAGTACTAGTCAAGGACCCCCAAGAAATTGAGACTATGCAGTCTGATATGTACAGATTTCAATACATTGTCAGTGCATAACAGACATAATATATTTACAGAAATAGTCTAAGGAATCTAAACAAGAATTCCTAGGAATTAAATCTCTTCCCCACCCCCCAACCCACCTGGGGAAAGTAACTGCTTAAAAGGAAATATATGTACATCAATCCTAATACGCCATCAATTGCACCACTCACTACAATAGTTACCCAAAAAGGAATCATACCTGTGCCGTGGGTTGAACATTGGTCTATTGTGAAAAACGTGGGTGCAGTGGGGTTTGAATTTGTGTTAACAACCCTACTATCAAAATCACATGTACGACAGATATTTCTCCAGGAAAAACACTAATAATGGACATTTCCTTAGAAGGTCAAGAATTTAGACTAAATCTATACGCACCACAAACCAAGCTAGGCCATGTAGACATATTAAAACTTATACAACCATACCTATTTACCTCAAAAAATATTTTATTTGGTGGTGACTTTAACTGTAGTAGATTACACAGAGATAGAGGCCTACAAACTGAGAAAACCTTTTTGCTATGCCTCCTTTTTAAACAAACTGCTACAACAAACCAGAATATTTGACGTGTTCCATCAGTATCATACTAATACTCAACACACGTATTTTAGAGGCAAAATAGCAACCAGAATTGATTATTGCTTTATATCACCAAATCTTCCAGTAACACTCTCTACAGTATTGCCAGTAGCCACATCTGACCATGGTCTTCTGCATCTGAAAATTTCTACCTTCCAAACGACACAGCTGGGAGGGGATATTGGAGATTTAATACCAGCCTGTTAGATGACAGAGAAGTCTTGCAAGGTCTCACCCATACAATATAAGCCAGGAAATCAGTTTTTTCTTAGATGATTCCCCAATAGAATGGTGGGAACAAAGTACATTTGATTTTATCTCCTTTTTAAAATTGGTAGGCAAACTTAATGGGCAACACAAGAATATTAAATATTATATTTTGAGGAACCAATTATATTATTTAACTTCTTTATAAAAAGAAAGTTCACAGGACTATTCCTTCCAAATCATGGAGATGACCTAAGACAGTCGATACTTAAGTGTGCTTCCGGGTTCTGTAGCCGTCCAAGCGTTCGGCATGCTGCGTTACTGTGTGTTTGTTGGCCTAGTTAATTTCACCTCTTCTAGTAATTTGCTGCTATGTGCATGGCATTTTAGTCAAATCTTAAGCCTTTTATGTACAGTTTTGCACTTAAATTTGCCTTAATTTGCACAAAGGAGAGACGGGTCTGCCTTTATTAAAACACCAGCACTTGGACGCTATCAGCCTATTTACATCTTAGCTGAAGGCGGACGGCTTCTGAATTTAAATCGGGGTGAGAAAAGCACTTTATGAAAGTTTTTTTTATGTTGCCATTGTTTCAAATAAATGTCATATAATGGGTTTCAAATGATGTGTGCTGGCCCATTATTTCTGATGCTATGGATGTGCTGACCTCAAAAAGTGGTTATTATACTGCTTACTGGTTCTAATGGGATTTTGTGACTCTGAGGTATATGTGCACTGGCTTTGAAATTGAGATATGTAGCCACCCCGGCTCCCAAAATGGTACTGGAGCTGATTTTTTCTTGTGAACAAATTGAACACCAATTATACTATTTAATTTCCTTATAAAAAGAAAGTTCACAGGACTATTCCTCCCAAATCATGGAGATTAAGCAACAAATGGCACAGTATCAATATAATAGGATAAAATCCCTTGAATCTGAACAGAGATTTAGCACTAGTAGTACACAGTTTTAAGTTCATCCATTTGAGAGCTGTTTAAAACAGAATACAAAAAAAATTACCCCATACATACCCAGGAAGGTGAGAAGATTATAGGGAACAAGAGTATACTAAGGGCAGTGGAGAAGCATATTCATACATTATTTGGAGTGTGTCTGCAATCATGTAATTTACCAAAAATATCATTCACCAATGCTACATTTCTGACTAAGCCAATTCCAATACAAGAAATAACATCATTGCACTCAAATTTAACAAATGGGATGGCCCCTGGAATACAAAAGAACCCGAGAGCAAATGCCCTGAGGCATGGATTATCCCAGAGGATATTGGCTGTACAATCAAATTTTAAAGAAAACATAATTGCATATATCCCAATAATGCAAAGCATCATGGGAAACATATGCAAAACCACATGAGAGAATTTGGACTGACCGAACCTTACGCAGAATTCCATGGTGCCAGAGGGCCTCGCAGTGCAATCAGCAAAGGCTAAGAACAGCAAATGCATACACGTGCTTCGTCCTTATTTGGACTCAGTGTACCACATCTGTGTCTTAGCCCAGGGAAAGGGAGCCAGCCACATTTAAGGAGATGGGTTAAGACACAGATGTGGCACACTGATGAGTCCAAATGAGGACGAAACACATGTATGTGTCTGCTATTCTTAGCCTTTGCTGATTGCACTGTGAGGCCCTTAGGCACCACGCAATTATACTTAAAGTTGAGCCAGTCCAAACTCTGTCATGGGGATTAGCATACATTTCCCATGATGTTTTGCATTATTGGGATATGTGCAATTGTGTTTTCTTTAAAATTAGGCTGTATGGCCAATATCCTCCAGGATAACCCATGCCTCAGTGCATTTGCTCTGGGGTTCTTTTGCAGTTCTATTCTTTCTCTGCTTTGGGCTCCCCATGACCCAGACAAATAACATCCCCTTAAGGGTGTCTGGCTTCCTCTACCAATTGTGTTTTCTTTAAAATTTGGCATCTGGAATAGATGGTTTACCACATACATTCTAAAAGATAATATACCATCACTTACTAAACAAATTAACAGCACTTTATAATTACCCATGTATATACTAAGATAAGAACAATTATCCCTAGAAATACTAACATACTATTTGCCAGCAGATTAGGCCTTACGGTCTATCAAGTCTGCTCGAACCTCAGATCCCTAGTTGGGTGCCGAGGCCCTCCCCCTCCTTGTGTTCCAGAAACCCCTATCATCCATCCCCACCCCCCTGGGACAGGCCATCATCTGATACATTCACTTTCTGTGTCTGTCCCACCCTCTTTTGAAGCCCTCCACTGTGGATCTCTGAACCAGCTCGCCAGGCAGTGCATTCCAAGGGTCCACCACCTCTCAGTGAAAACCTCCTCCTCTTCCCCTCACCCTTCCACCTTCCAACTTCAAACCATGTCCTCTGGTGATACCTCCCTGCTTTAGTCTAAAGATCCCCTCCATGTTTACCCTATTTATTCCCTTGAGGTACTTGAAGACCTCAATCATGTCCCCCCGTCTCTCCTCTCCTCCAATGAAAACAGGCAGAGCTCCTCAAGTCTGTCCTCATATTTCAAATCCCCTAGTCCTCGTATCATCTTAGTTACCCTCCTCTGTACCTTCTCCAGGAGCTGAATGTCCCTCTTCAAGTGTGGCCTCCAGTACTGTACACACTACTCAAGGTGTGGTCTAACCAGTTCATTGTACAGCGGCAGAATCACTTCCTTGCTTCTAGAGGTGACCCCCTTACGATGCATCCCAACATCCTGTTTGCCTTGCTAGCCACTCTCCTGCACTGCTCAGAGTTATTCATACATGCATCCACCATGACCCCTAGGTCTTTTTCCCCTATTGAGGCCTCCAGAGCCTCCCCTCCCAGGGTGTACCTGTGTTTAGGGTTTCCCCACCCAAGATGTAACACCTTGCACTTGGTGATATTGAAATTTAATTTCCATGTGTGAGCCCAGCTTTCCAGGGTGTCCAAGTCCCCTTGCAGGGCTAACCTCCCCTCTTCTCCCTCAACTACTGCTCCCATCTTGGAGTCATCAACGAAGAGACTCATTTCACACCCTATACCCTCCCTGATTTTCGATATGTATGCATTAAACAGGATTGGACCCAGGACCGAGCCCTGCGGTACCCCACTACCAACCTCTCTAGGGTTTGAGAGCTCCCCACTGACCACTACTCTCTGGGTGCATCCAGCTAGCCAGTTTTCAATCCATCTGACCATCAAAGGGCCTACTCCCAACCCCAGCAGTTTCTCCACCAAACCATTGTGGGGGACAGAGTCAAACGCCTTCCTGAAGTCCAAGAATAATACATCCACAGGCTTTCCCCTGTCCAATTCTGATGTTACCCATTCTTAGAACTCCACAAGATTGGTTTGACATGATCTACCTGGCACTAACCCATGTTGCCGACTATCCAGACCTCCCACCTCCTCCAAGTACACCCCCAATCATTCCTTTAGTATACTCTCCATTAATTTTCCCACCACCAAGGTCAAACTGATGGGTCTATAGTTACCTGGTACTTCCCTCAACCCCCCTTTATGGATTGCCACCACATGTGCCTCTCACCAATCCCTAGGTACCCTCCCTGTCTCAAGTGACCTGTTGAAGAAATGTGTAAGGGTTTATTGATACTTTTATACAAACAGGGATACAAGGAACTTTTATCCAACTAGAGACATATTACTCTGTTGAATTTCTATTTGTAAATTCTAGCAAAAATTCTAAGTAATAGATTAACTCACATACTAAATTCTGCAATACACCCTACTCAGGTTTGTTCACTTCCTGGCAGGAAACAATGGATATCTTAATAATATTGAGAACGAGATCATGGAAAAAGGCACACATGAAGAACTGATTTCTTATTTGCTTAGCTTTGCCAAATCAAAAGCATTTGGCAGGGTGTCCCATAACTATCTGTGGCAATGCATGTAAAAAGGTGGAATTCCATTGCACTTTATTTCTTGGATTCAACTATGTTATAAACAAGCCTGTGTATCCCCATATATTAATGGATAGATTGACAACCCGTGCCAGATTGAAATGGTGTTAGGCAAGGATGTCTCTTTTGTCCCATACTGTACATCTTAGCTCTCGACCCATTTATACAAAAATTAAACAATACCACCTTGATAAATAGAATAATAGATAGAAGAGTAGGAATTATAAGGCAGTAAGACCATCAAGAGGTTTTAGGGACTTGGAACCTCAAGAGTGAAGCTCAAGAGGTTCCCAAAGTCTCCAAACCCTCAAAATGGTCTGACTGCCTTACAATACATACTCCTTTATTTGTTATTTTTTTGTAATATATGGACCCCATTGTGAAAATTCCTTTTTTTCATGTGGATTTTGTGAAATGGGCTGGTTGGCCTCCACATTGAGCATGCACTGTCTCTGAGCCGCCTGCAGCACTAATGAGTGTCCCACTGCTCATTTCAGAGAAGATTTTGTTTCTTTTAATTTAGTAGGCAGTCCTACCTGTTAGGTCTTTTTGTCATTCGGCAAATGCAGGATGAGCAACATAGTCCATTATTTGTTTAAAAAATTATAAAAATTGAAGCAACAAACTGAGCACATTCCTCTTACTAAGTGAGAGAAAAAAGACACCATGTTTTTCAGGCTGTTGTGCTAGCCTACAAGAGAAAATCTGCCAATGGAGATGCACGCCGTCAGTACGGTTGTGCAGGAAGGGACATGGCACCATGGCAATTGAGTTTGTTGACAGGCAGATTTGGACATGTGCTGTGGGACTGTAGTGATAATACTACTGTTGAGAGCTAAAACTATAGTATTATCAGCTCTGAATGACAGTATTATCAGGAAGGAATGATGGTATTATCACTTCGGACAGTGTTGTATTACTGGGATATTTTTGTATGGGACAGGATGGTATTATTTGACCATGTCCATATATTACAATATGATTATCAGTTTCTAGTCATAATACAGAAATAAAAACTCTGGTTTATGCTGATATTTGCTTAATTCTTGCAGACCATGTATCTGGCACAGATGCCAAGCCAATCTTATAATCCTTTTCTGAAATCACAGGCTCTCTGATAAATTTTTAAAAGACCCATTGTATACCTATAAGACCCAGCTGTCCCAATATTTCAGAAATCATAGGAATACCTATTACAAAGGAGCACAGTAAAATAATTGAAATGGAAATGAGACCTAACCCAGTTTAACTGGGAATACACCATCAATATTGTCTTAGATAGAGTTGTCCAGTGGAACAAATGGCATATGAGCAAAATGAAACATATTTATATGGTAAAAACATACCTTCTTCCTATTTTTTTATATCTTAATTATGTTTACCCCCTCCAAAAACACTTGAAACCAGATTATTCAGCTACTTCTTCCAATGTGTGTGGGAAAGCAGGCCAAACCCATTAAAAGAGGAATCACTTATTTAGCTATACATTCAGGAGGTTTGAATACAGTTACTCTTTGGTTTTCTTTCACAGTACCTTTTTGTATGCTAATATAAAACCCATTTTGTCTGGAAGTCTAGTATTATGGACCCCATGGGTATGTGCCCAAATTTCACACATTATGCAGCCATGGTCACTTACTTCCATAATTCATAACAAACACACATAGTAGCAGATTTACACCAGTACTTCCACAGTTGTCCGGATAAATTGAAACAATGCCATGTTACAAAACAATTTGTTCTAACTCACAACAGAAAACTATTTTATGAGACAATTCCAACACAACACTAGATAATCTGGCCGTTTTAAATAACAGAATCCAAGATACTAATCAAACTGGCAACATGCTTACAGACCCCAGGATCCCACCTAAAATGTGGGACGTTGTCTGTCTATGCACCCGTGGCAAACTTCATGTGAAAAATAATTTGAAACATAAAGATAAATCAGAAATTGCTTCAGACATTTATATCAAGACACTTTGGAAACCATGGATCACTTCTGTTTTGGACCATGACAAGGAATGAATGGGAACAACTCCCTTGCCACATTATCGCCACTGATGCTTTGTTTTCAGGAATTCTCCCTCACCATGGTTTCCCCTGCTATACCAACACCATTTAGATAATACTGGCATGTTTTAAATATTGGATCTGGCACACAAGATGCAGATTGACACTACAACAGCTAGTAATTCAACCAGAACAACTTTTACAATCTATTCTTGGCAATATAAATGAAATTAGAGAGCATGAAAAATGTACTCATACACAAGACCTATACCTTGAAAGGTGGGGAGTACTTCATTGGCTGCAATGATTTTCCATGTGTTATACAAGAGAATGATTTACTTATGAAATTGGAATTTTTTCTTTCTTAGATTTTATGTATTATACAAATGTTTTTCAATGTTTTTGCATGAATTTACTTTCAAATTTTTGCATACAATGTATATATGCACTTACTTTCTCAATAAAACATCCCCCTACTCTTCTAAAGAAGTACAATGGAATCTTTAACATCTACCAGTACAACCACCAGGACAGGCAGATTGGACCTCAGTTTAACATCTCGTCTGAAAGACAGACGAGACATTACATACTGTAGACAAAGAACACTTTATTATTGTCTGGGTACAGTCCTTGGTGAATGCTACAGAGTGACTGATAAATGTAAGAAAAGAGTATCATCCTATGACTCCTCCAACAGGCCAAAGCAAAAATGGCCATGCATCGGCAATGGACTGAAGAAAGGAGGTGGTAGATCTGGTGTAATGCATGGGAAAAAGGGTATCAGACCAAGTGGTGCTGGTGATTCAGGCACTAGTAAAACAAATTCTTGTCAGATCCTATACAACTGCAGCCAAGCTGACTGAAGTCATGATAGAACACGGCACTGTCTGCCACGTCCAAGATGACTGCCAAAGTTCAGTGTGCATGCATGAGTTGTCGTACATGTGCACTGGGCCATCTTGGACATGGCGGACTCTGCCATGTATTGCTGAGTCTGGAATATGTTATAGTTAAAAAGGTATGGTCACCTAAAGAAGTCACTACCATAATTACAAATGGAAGCTGGGAGGAATTCATGAAAATTGCATGAATCATGTTGATCAGGCAGACATTACTGTGGGCCTTGGGGTTGGGATTTAGCCTTGTTGTGCCCTATAAAATCCCACAGTGGATCATGGGCATACCCTGTAGTACCTTTGATATTTGGTCTGAAATCCAAATACTATCACCTCATCCCCTTCCTATAATCCTTTGCCCTATACCTCCACTCATCAAACCACCCATTATTTAATCATTTCTCCAATTTGTAGGCAAATCAGTCATGAACCACCATCCATTTATAATCATACCCACTCACATACCCACACCCTTAATGTGCAGCATAAAAGTAAAACAGAAGCTGCAGCCTGGCTTCCACTGAATTTCTGAAAACCAACCCTGTAGCCTGCAGGATTTATGGAGGTACAGTACAGCTTTCAAAAGTTGTTAATTTATTCCCTAAACTAGTATATATTTACTGTTATAAAAAAATAGCATTTTGGGTCAAGATCAAAATCAGAGAAGCTCAGAGCTAATAGCCCCTGCAGTTTGAATATGTATGCTGCCTTGGTAGTTAATCAATGTGATACTGTTCAAAATACAATATTTAATATGCTGTGCCTTAGACAAAGCTGCATTTATTTTTGTTTTATGGTAGCCAGACCAATAAAGAATAGTATCTGCCATCTCTATGGAATCCTGTCCTCTCTGAAAGCCAAGTTGTTTTATATACTGGCATGGTATTGTGCCTGATCTGCATAGAATACTGGCACATGAAATGCATTGTTGATAAAGACTGGACTGTAATGTCTGTTTCAAAAACTGCAAACTTGTATTTTGTTGGGTGCCTGCCAATCAAAATTAGCAATCTGCAATAGGAATGACCCAAGCTTGACTTGTCTTGTTAAGTAAATAAAATGTGTTTTGACTGTCATTGCCATAAAATATTATCGCACTGGAAGTCTCTAAACCTTGCTAAACATATGGTCTATTATCACACTTACAGCAAAGCAATCTCATAAATTGTGCTGCAGGAGTTCAGTGCACATGCACAAGTCATCACGCATGTGCACTAGGCTCCAGTGACCATATTGGGCACAATGGACTATGCCATGTACCCCTGGGTGAAAGTGTACCTGCAGGGGGCCGGGGTGTGAGTGTACTGTTTTGGAGTTGCAGAAGGATCTTTCTGAAACTCCAAAATAGAAGCATTTCCAGGTGTCAATCCATTAGCTCAATTTTAGATCTACTGCAAGATGGTTGCAGGCTCTGTCCAACTGCTGCCATAAAAAAGATCAGCTAGTGCAACTGCAAGAAGTTTAATGTGAACAGTACATGATGTTCCTCCTCCCATTGAAGGCAATATACTAGCAGAAGTGCTTGTCCCAGTAGGTGTCCCCGCACTGACTATTACAAAAACTACAAAATTAACAATTTAGTCATAAAGCAGAAGGCAGACACATAGCAGGTATGCTATATAATAATTTTTGATTTAGTACTGGGCAGTAGTAAAGGAAGTGTCATTTGGTAAATCACATGACTATGAGGGGCGTTACATGGGAACACAAGATATTGCCATGTGTGCTCCATTGTCCACATAATGCAAGGGAGTCATCTGGCAATCTGGCAGCACTAATAGGACTATTGTATGCCATACACTGGTTCAGCCAGATAACATTCTTGCATTAAAATGGCAAGAGTGCATGCATGGCAGTTTCATGCTTTCCCATGTAACTCACTGCAAGGACATCAGTGACGTAAGTACTAAAGGGAAGCATGATGAAGTTATACGTAAAAACTGGTCTATGTAAGGACTGGTCAACTGGGACCACCAGCCATGTGTAACCACCTTAAACACAAGCACTGCGATAAGTGGGAAGAAACAATTAGGTAGTCAGGACTGGGAACACACAGGCAGGAGATTGTTCCCCAAAGAGAGGAGATGACAGTGATGAGGCTGCTGGCACTAGTGCCCTCTGTCAGTGATTATTGATGTATTTTATCATTTTTGTTAAAGTTACTGTACCATCACCATCCATTTGCAGTAAGGAACATCCATTGGATACCAGCACATTAAAGAAAAAATTTACCGGCAACATTGTGGGAAACTGTATAGTGCACCAAAGATTGTGTTGCTAATTATGGTCAACCCCTAGAAATCAACCACGCTATATCGCATTTTGTAGGTAAAAATTTGCTCCTCATTTTTACTGTCCTAGGTTAGTGATTATGTGAGTTCATAGCAACTCTGGAACCATGATGCATAGTGCCATCAGATACCTTTTTACTTGTGCCACAATGCCATGGTTGTACATTAGTGTACTGTAGGTATGCTGTAGTGTTTTTTTTTTTGAAATTTAAGTTTATTAGTTTTCAGCATTCAAACAAGGAAAAAAAAAATGTAACAAACCAAACAAAAACCCCCCACCTCCCTTGAACCCCCCACACAATATACAATTGAGTACTATATATATCATACCACAGAAACCATACCCTTCCCCCCAAACTCCCTCCCCTAAAAGAAAATTCCAGTACCCTCCTAAGGAAAACCCCACTGAATTACCCACAGATCCAACAAAACATGTAAATCTCGACCTGTAGATCCCCATAACACCCCCCATCCCAAATGGGTGCACCAGCATAAGACCTAAAGGAAAACCCTCCTAAATCTGGATATCCTTGTATATCTAGAACAAATTAATATGTCTATCAATCACATAAGTCATGTAAGGCAACACAAAAAGATCTAGAGTCAGCAACTATACAGAAGTAAATACTGTGTACCGTATGAGGGCAAAGGGATCGGGTTGTCAAGCCTTAATATTACTTCAAACACAAGGTTTGTAGCTTACCCCATCTCTTATAGAACAAATCCTTCCGATCTTTAAAACTGGCAATCAAACTCTCAGATTGGAGAGACGACATCAACTCCTTCAGCCAATCTGTGTATGATAAAGCCAAATGGTCCTTCCAGTGCCTTAAAACCAGTTTCTTAACCACCATGGACACTAAAGCCATGTGGTATCGACATTCTACACTATGTATATTGGAAAAATCTCCCAAAACATAGACTTCGGGACAAAAGTAACCACTAAGACCTAGAAGGGGATCCAGATTCCTTTGGATCAGGGACCACAGTGGAGCCACTTTGGAACACTCCCAAAAAATGTGAATTAAATTGCCCTCCGCCTGCGAGCACCTAAAACAGTCCGAACTGGAAACCATTTTACGCTGAAAAAGTTTAACGGGGGTGTAGTAAAGATTATTCACAATATAATACTGTATTAATCGCAGCCTATCCTGAGTGTGATATCTATACAAATTACGCCAAATATTTGTCCAAACCAGAACAACATCAGGAAGAAGGTCTACCCAGACCGAAGAGCCCTCCGCCCCCTCATGTAACCCAAAGTTTAGAAGGTATGAGTAAATTAACGATATGGAGTGGGGCTGGGAAGCAAGACTCACAATGTTAGATAGGAAAGGTTGCACTACCAATTGCCTAAAGGAAATACCGAATTTAGTACTCACTAGGTGCCGAAGTTGGAAGACCTTAAAGATTCCTTTGCTTGGTATACCAAATTTATTTAGAATCTCATCTGATGTTAGCAGCAAGTCTTGATTAAACAGCTGCTCCACTGTAGCCTCTTTAAATTGCGGGATCCACTTTGGGGTTATCCAAGAATTTCCAATTTTGACATTAGGGTTTAACACCACTGGCTGTCCTAAGTCCAGTTCACTGAAAATCTGAAAGGAATTAAGACATTTTACCCAAGCCTTAAGATTGTCGGCCACAACTTTATTTAGAATCAGCTGTGAAAGAGTTTTCTGGGGCAAATAGAACAAGGCGGAGATATCCAGTCCAAGTTCAGAAAGAAGGTCCCTTTCCAGATGAAGCCAAATTGGGCCAGGGATCAGTGTACCTGTGGAGAACCACCTTCCCAACTTAGAAAGGTGGGATGCCCAGTAATACAGTTGAAGATTGGGCAATCACAAACCTCCCCCCTCCTTAGGGAGCGAGAGATTAGCATAGGAACGTTGAGCTCCCTTCCCTCGCCAGATAAAGTTGGAAAATAGCCGATGAAGCTGCTGGAAAAAAGAAAGGGGGATCCAGAGATTGGTCAGGTTCAGTGGATAGAAAATCAGGGGAAGTATATTCATTTTAATAATATTGACTCACCCCCAGAACGAGATAGGAAGAATTGTCCAGCGCTGCAAATCCTGACTAATCAAGTCCCGAACTCTATCTAGATTTAGTTTTTTCAGCAGGGAAAGGTCAGTAGAGAAATGGATACCCAGATACTTGATAGATCTGGGAGCCCATCTCATCCCGAAAGAAAGAAAGTCTTGCTTATTGACATAGTGATTTAAAGGGTAAACCTCACACTTTGAAATGTTCAGCTTATAATGAGAAAAGAAGCCATACTTTCTAATAATATCAAGGGCAGCCTCTAGAGATGTTACTGGGTCCATTAAGTGAAGCAAGACATCATCTGCATACACAGAGCAAACTAGCTCACGTTGCTGAAGCCTGATACCTCTCACCTGAGGAGACAATTTAAGTTTAATCAACAAGGGTTCCAAAAATAAATTAAATAGCAAAGGAGAGAGAGGGCAACCTTGCCTAGTACCGGCCAAAAGATGAAAAGAGGAAGATAAAATGCCATTACAATAGATCCTAGCAGAGGGGCAGCTATAAAGTGCCTGAATTATAGCCAAGAAGGAAGCCGGAAACCCCATCTCTCCCATTACTGCCCACAGAAAGGACCAATCAACCCGATCGAATGCTTTCTCAGCGTCAAGAGAGATCAGGGCTACCGGACACGCTGCCGCTTGAGCGTACTGGGAGATATGTGACAGGGTTCTCAAGTGATCCACCGCCAATCTCCCGGGAACAAAACCAGCCTGCTCAGGGCTCAGCAGCCCCATCCATACTTTTTTAATCCTCTCGGCTAATATCTTGGCTAGTATTTTAATATCATAATTTTGAAGAGAAATGGGACGGTAATTAGCCGGGTCAGTCAGGGCCTTATCTGCTTTAGGGATTAGGACTATTGTAGCCTCAAACAAAGCGGGGTCAAGTTCAGAAGAGATCGGTAGATAATTATATAATTTAAGAAGGATAGGTATCAGGTCTTCAGCAAACACTTTATAGAAGTTTGCCGGAAAGCCATCTGGCCCCGGAGCTTTATCTGATACCAAGGAAGCAATAGTGCTACTTATTTCTTCAGCTGAGATAGGCACTAGTAAGCTCGTCTGCTGGGTCTCTGACAAACAAGGGAAGTCTATTGTTCTAAGATAGTCCTTAACAGCTGAGCTAGAGAGAAGAGGAGAAGGGCAGCTGTAAAGCTCTGAATAGTAATCTTTGAAAATACTCGCAATATCTCTAGGCGAAGAAACTACATTACCAGCTGGAGAAGACAGAGAAGGAATAATCCTTGAACCCTCTAATGTACGTAAATGTAAAGCCAGCAATTTACCGGCCTTTTCACCAAACTCAAAGTACTTTGCTTGGGTTTTTATCATGCAGTACTCAGTTTTTTTCTTTTTAGAGGTCTGAGTATTCATTTTTGACTAGCAAGAGCTCCTTAAGATCTGGTGTCGAGGAAGTAACAGAATAGTTGGCCTCTAGTTCCCTTAATTTACTCACCAGAAACAAAGACCCCGCCATCCTAGTCCTCTTCCTAAAAGAAGCCATTTTAATAAGTTCCCCCCTGAGATAACATTTCAGCGCGTCCCAAACCATGTCAATTCTAGAGGTGGAATTCAGATTATCAGCCAGAAAAGAGGAAATCCGGGAACTGATTTCAGAAACAAGCTGGTGATCTTTTAACAGCTGTGTATTTAGTCACCATATTGAGTCCCGAGAGTAACCAGGATCTAAAGATAGTTGTATCCAGACTACAGCATGATCTGACACAATTATCGGCTCAATACCAGAAGAAAAAATATTCGGGAAAAAGGGAGGACTGACTAGAATCATATCTATCCTTGACTTAGTACCATGCGGTTGAGAATAAAAGGAGAAGGCACGACAGGAAGGATTAGCGAGCCACCAGCGGTCGCCTAGACCAAACATCGAGATCAGATCCCAGAGGGCACGCTGAGCTGGGGAGGGTGGATGTTTATCTGGCGGTTCCCTATCTAAGGTGGGAGAAAAGGGCATGTTCCAACCCCCCCCAATATAAATTGGGCCGGGAGAAAGCCAGCCAACTTGTTAGCCAAAGCCATGAAAAATTCAGGATTACCCCCGACTGGGCCATAAACAGAACCCAGTACAACCCTGTCACCATTCAAGGTACCCTTCACCAAAACGAACCTCCCTTCCGGATCTGTGACCGTCAGCTCCTTAATGAACATTACTTGTTTTTTAATAAGAACTGCAACTCCCTTACTGAAACTTGAGTTCCCAGCAAGATAAGATTGAGAAAAGCCAGATCGGGAGAGCAATCTGGTTTCATCTTGGCATAAGTGTGTCTCTTGCAAAAACAGGATGTCAATGTGAAATAGAGAACAATGATTAAAGGCCTGTAATCTCTTAACCCGATCCCTAAGCCCCCTAACATTCCACGACGCTATCTTGACAGTATTCTTAGTCATTTCCAAAGAATAATAGCATTAATATACATCCAGACAGAGGCAACATAATATATAAATGCAAGGTGCACCCCATTAGACAACCTAACCCAGAGATGAACTATCACAACAAACCAACAATCCTGCAGGACGTCTGGGACATCTACTACTAGTCCCAAATCCCACGGCCCCCTCCCAAAACCAAAAGACCCGAAGCTTAATGAGTAACCGATCCTCAGAAACAAGTATTCCCCTCTCCCCATCCCAGCCACAAGAACATCCAGCCAAGTCATAAGATTTAAACCAGGACCCCCCCACCAACCTCTCAATCATCCCCTTCCACAACCCATATCCCCAACAAATCAAAAAATAAGTATTTACAATGGGTAGGCCGAGCCAGGTTATGCCAAAAGTTATCCAGTCATCAAAAAGCTCAGGACCCCGAGCCCCCAGTGCGAACCTCCAAACCCTCAGAGCCAGGGACCAGTACCCACAGAGAGAAGAAATCCGTGACCCTCCCAGGAGAATGCCAACCCATGCTACCAGGGTTGCCATCCCCGAGAGCCCCAGCACCGGGGGGAGGTTAGCTAACCCCCCAATATATGGCTCACGATTCCACATCTAGCGAGCAAGTCCACCGAGCCCGACCCCCCCCACCCGGCCACCTCCCCCATAATCCATAACAAGTGTAAAAGGAGGAAGAATACGGAAGAGTAGGGAAGAGGGACAATCAAAAATAAGGTGTGGGTAGTAATACAACCACCCAGTTATGTTAACCCTAATCCCAAACAAATTCAGCAAGCGGTACCCCAACACCACAATAAGAGCAGAGCCAGAACAAGATAGCGAGAAAGGAAAAGGGAATCCTACCAGAGTCACAGCAGTCCAGAAAAGAAAAGGAATCCAGGAAGCCAGCAAAAACAAAATAAAATCCCCATGCAGGTCGTCATGCAACCGGAATCCCAACTAGACCGTTGTTTCCAAGGGGAACCAAAAGGCTGAGGGACCCTTGAGGTCCGTCTCCTGAAGTCCCTCCAGAAACTATCACCGAAACAAAGTTCACCGGTAGGGCAATGGCCGGAAAACGGGGGGGGGGGGAAGCGCCGACAAACCGGAGCCCGCCACCACAACCCCATCCCAGGCCAACACATCAGGAAAAGAGGGAGACCCGACAGAGAGACCGGAAAGACCAGAGAAACAACAAGAGTGAGAGGAGAGAAACCAGAGAGAGAGGAGAAAACGAAAGGCAGCCCATGGCCCCTGCCAAGTAAGCATCATAATAAAACTGATACAGCTGCAAAGGCAATTTTAGTCCCAGCAAAAAATAGGATTCAGTTCTTCAGATAAGGGCATATAGGGATTTCAGCCATGTGATTTAAATAAGTCCGGCAATTTAATTTCCAGGTCTTTATTGGCCGCCTCCGGGGAGCTGTAACTAGCTGTAGCGCCGTTGATCATAACTTTCAGGGTCGCTGGATACACCATTCTAAATGGAATAGAAACTGCGATCAGTTTTTGTACAACTGGATGGTAGGCTGCTCTTTTCTCTCGGGTCTCCTTAGGTAGGTCCTGGGTAATCCTGGTTTTTGATGAGCCCCACAATATGTCCTTCAGCTCACGGGTTTTCGTAAAAACATGATGCCTCTCCACATAACTCAAAAATTTAACAATAATGGGACGTGGAGGGGACCCTGGAGCAGGCCTGGGTCTCAGAGAGCGATGAGCTCGCTCTAAATGATAGGTAGGGCTGATAGGAGATGGGCCCACAACTTTGCACAGGAATTTCTGCAAAAAGGCCATGATGTCTGGGCCTTCCTCCGATTCCGGTATACCCATAATTAGAAGATTGTTTCGACGGTTTCGTCCTTCCAAATCTTTAGTCTTTGCCTGCAATTTTTTAACTTGTTGTCTGAGTTCAGTGATCTCCATTTCCGCTCTAGACCTCCACTTTTCTGAAGAAATTAGCCTGGTTTCCATGTCTGTGACTCTCGTAGAGATGGAGGAAAGATCGCTACGCAGCGACTTTAGTTCCCCAGCTAGGTCCTGAAGGATATCTTTCAGGGGAGTAAGCTCTTGAAGAAACCTGTCTTCAGATAGTGGTACAACCTGCTGCCCTTTATCCCCACTTCGATCGGCTCTGGTAGGGGCCTGGTTCCTTTGCTTCTTGGATGCCTTCTCTGGGGATGCAGGAGGTGTATGCCTAACTGAGGCCTGCCTGCTATCCACTTCCATCTCAAGCCAGCAATCATTTTTTTTTGCTGCAACAATCACCAGATAGTGGTAGGAACTTTCCCCAGATGATTCTTATACAAATTAGTCAGGAAAATGAGCAGGATAGCTAATTAAATGCTCAAAAAGGTGACCAGCGGGGGGAGCTCAGAATCTCAGCTGCTATCTAGCCAGATGCCATCACGTGACCTCAGGTATGCTGTAGTGTACTGTGTTTAGGTTGCATCTTCTTGTAAGTCCTTCCATATCTCCACTAGCATGTGGAACAGTGGGCAGGACCCCAGATACACTGTAGTGGCAGCACCCTGGCTGCCATTAAGTAATCATCAGGTTTCACTGACATCCAGCTAGCTGGATCTCAAAAGGAGTCAGCCAGTGTACACGAGACAGACAGCATAATGTGCAATTGGCTTTAAGAAAGTCATCACATACAGTGGTAGCCATCATAATCTTCTGCTTGACCACAGATGTGTTTACCTAGTTAATATATTGAGTGCACTGTGGAAGCAATTCAATGTATGGTTTGTTCCACTGAATCTTAAACCAGAGATTTTGGTGACGGTTAACAAATGTAACATAGGCCAGTCATTGTCTGGGGACTATTACACACATGGTTATTGCAAACTATCTAAATTTGTTAGTATATAATTTCCTGTCCAGTAACCACTAGACCATCCACCTGACTGATACAAGAAAAACAATTGCGGGTTACTTCTCCAGCTCACTGAAGTCTTGTTTATTTATTTCAAAAGTTTTACCAAGAAAGATATGCTGTGCTTATAACATATTGTTTCCAGATGTGTCCTGGAGGGAGGGTATGAAAGATAATACAAATGGGGAAAGAATAAAAAAAAAATTACAGATTTAGAAAAATAATAGCCTGTGCAAGCAATACAATTCATCAAAGGAGCATAATCTGAAACTTTGCAAATCAAAACAGTTCAACAAGGTGCACGCGGTAGATACAAATTGCGCTTGGATAGGCAACGCAAAATTACTCCAACCAAGCATAATGGGGTGAAGGACAGAGCAAATAAGGACAGGGCAATATGTGTAAGGGGGGATCAATTAAGGTAAGGGGTCAAGGAGTTAAGGTAAGGTAAGGGGTCTTGGGCAGTTGCAGCTAAGAGCAGAAAAGTCATTAAGAAGAGATTTAAGTGACTATACCTCCTTGTTCTTTCATACGTGGTTCTTCTTTTTCGGCAGGGGAAGGGCTCAGCCACCTACCTCCATCCCCAACCACCCCACACTACACTTCTTTTGTAGGGTACTACAGTTGTGACATTTCCTGTGGCAAAGCAGGAAGGGGCGGATCAGTGGGGGATCCACAAGGTGAGCTCATTTACAGGGGCACTAGTAATTTAACTTGTTATAACAAGTTATACCAAAACAAAACACAAAATCAAACCACTACTTGCATTTTCTTCCTTCTAATTACTCTGACCAGGTTATAAACCCAGCAACTTATTTGGAATGGATATCATTAACTGCAGATACTGTGGAACACTTTTCAGAAGGACAGTCTTACAGGATTTAGGACACTGTCCTACATGCTGGGCCATTGGAGATCTTAGGGCTCAGCTCCAGGCAGCATGGGCAGAGATTGCACACCTCAAATTTCATATTCAAGAGGAAATACATTATAAGAACCACCCACCATTTCCCCAACATCCAACAGAAGAACCGCAACCGTAGAGGGTAGTTGGTCCAGGAGGTTGGCAGGTGGTTAGGAGGGGCAAATCGGGTGCGCCATCACTCTGTGCTCTCCAACATATTACCTCCAAAAACCATATAAACACTACAAACAGGTATTAGCCTCTGTCTCTGAAATCAAACAAAGGGGCAGAGGACACTGCAGAGCAGGACACTGCAGCACAGTAGGCAGTACAACAAAACTCACCCAAATCAGGAACCAAAACAAAAAAAGCAAAAAGGAAATCCAAAAATCTTCTTACCATAGGATACTCCATGATTTGGGGAGTTGATACCCATCTCCAGCCAGGGGTAATGGTCAGATGTCTTCCAGGTACATCAGCGTGGAGAGACACTGACTGCATTGCTAAAATTGTTCACAAAGCAGAAGAAAACATCGACGTCCTGGTATACATAGGGACTAATGATCTCGCCAGCTGGTCTGTTGTGGAGACCAAGGAACACCTGACCAGGCTGGCTGACAAACTATCATCCATTTCATCTGACATCTCCTTCTCTGACATCCTGACAGTCTGGGAGAGGGGGCAGATGTACGGAAGGTCAGAGAAGGGGAGATAGGGGAGCTAAACATGTGGCTCAAGGGCTGGTGCCAGGAAAAGGACACAGATTTGTAGGAACTGGCAACAGTTCTGGGGCAAAGTTCTTTAAATTTGATGGACTGCATCTGACTAAGGAGGAGTCAGTGCATTGGGGCAGAAGTTTGACATCTTTGCAGAATATTTAAACTAGCAATTGGGGAGAGGGGTGCAGCACCCCATACATCGAATGGAAAGAACCCCTCCCCAGCTAGTGGTCAAACAGGGATTCAGCATGTTAGCAGTTCATTTGCATCACCAGGTAAGAAAAAAGGTCCGTCTCTCCATACGACGCACAGGGGAAATGCCAAACCTCACCCAACAACTAACACACCGAAATATGGCCAACGGAAAATCATGTACACAAGTGCTCACAGCCTGGGAAAAAAGATTCCAGACCTGCAGGCAATAATGTCAGAGGCTAAACTGGACATAGTAGCAAGTAGTGAGACATGGTTTACCAGTAACCACACTTGGGAGACTTCAGTACCTGGCTATGTACTGTTCAGAAGAGACCGAGGTGCAAAAGGGGGGGTGGAGTGGTCCTGTATGTCAGTGAAAATATCAAAGCTACAGAAATTCAGAATGCACAAAAGGAGCCAGAAGAACTGTGGGTTGCCCTGGAAACAGGAAATGGGACAGCCATATGAACTGGGGTTGTTTACAGGCCTCCAGACCAGGGGGAGGACATAGATGCATTACTGTTAGAAGATATCCAAAACATGACAGCTAAAGGGGAGGTTCTGATAATGGGAGACTTCAACATGCCAGATACAGATTGGTCAATACCAGCAGGAACATCTGCCAGAGCTAGACACATGGTGGATTCCCTGCAGGGGGAGGGTCTCAAGCAATTGGTACAACAACCCACAAAAGACAGGGATATCCTAGATTTAGTACTGACTAACAGGGAAGGGATCACAGATCTCCAGGTAGAAGGTCACCTGGGGCCAGTGACCATCACATGGTATGGTTCAATTTGGTCACTACATCTAAATCATCCCATTCCAAGGCAAAAATATGGGACTTCAGAGGAGCTGATTTTGATAAGATGGCCAACAGAGTTAAGCTAGCCCTGGCAAAAAGAAACACAGGTGAGAGGGTACAGGAAAAGTGGGCAAGCATTCGGTATGCAATACATGAAGCAATATCCCATTGTGTTAGACAGAAAAGGAAGTGCAAAAGAGGAAGGAAACCACTTTGGTTTTCAAATACAATAGCAGAAAAGATCAGAGCCAAAAGGCTGGCCTTTAGGAAATATAAGGTAACACAGGGGGATGAAGATAGGGAGGTATACCAAACTGCCCTAAGGGAGGCAGGGAAGGCAATAAGGCAGGCAAAGTCCCAAACTCAGGAAACACTAGCACGAACAGTAAAAGAAGGAGACAAGACTTTCTATAGATACATTACTGAAAAGAGAACGTCCAGAGGGGATATTGCTAAGCTAAAGGGTAAGGGGCATGTGAGGAGGAGGACCATGTAAAAGCATCTATCCTAAATAGATACTTTTGCTCAGTATTTACTGAAGAGAAGGTGGGGCAGGGCCCACAGCTCAGCACCATGGACACAGGGGGGAGGGAAGGAGGTGAGCACTACTCCCTTCACTAAAAAAAGGGTCCTACAAGAGCTCACTAAGCTCAGGGTGGACAAGACAATGGGACCTGATGGCACACATCCCAGGGTACTTAAGGAGCTAAGGGTGGAACTAGCAGAGCCGTGAGCAGAACAGCTTAGTGAGGTTCCAAGCACAGGAGAGGTCCCAGAAGACTGGAGAAGGGCTCATGTGATCCCGCTCCACAAGAGTGGTAGCAGGGAGGAGGCAGGGAACTACAGACCAGTCAGTCTTACCTCAGTGGGCAAGATTATGGAGGGACTCCTTAAGGAAAGGATAGTGCAACACCTGGAATCCATACGGGCACAGGATCCAAGACAGCATTGGTTTACAAAAGGAAGGTCCTGTCAAACTAATCTCATAGATTTCTTTGACTTGGTAACCAGAGTGGTGAACCAAGGGGGAGCAGTTGATGTCGCCTACCTTGACTTCAGCAAAGCTTTCAACACTGTTCCGCATAGAAGATTGATAAATAAGCTGAGTAGGCTCGGGGTGGGTCAGAGGTTGATCAACTGGGTGGCAAACTGGTTGATGGGCAGAAAACGGAGAGTGGTGGTACATGGTATACAGTCAGAAGAGATGCAAGTCACAAGTGGGGTACCTCAGGGATAACTCCTGGAGCCAGTCCTCTTCTATATCTTCATTAGTGACCTTGCAGATGGACTAGAGGGTAAAGCTTGTCTGTTTGCAGATGACACCAAGATCTGCAACAGAGTAGATGATCCAGATGGAGTGGGAAGAATGAGAAGAGATCTGAATAAACTAGCAAAATGGTCAGAAGAGTGGCAACTGGGATTTAATGCAAAGAAGTGCAAGATCATGCACATAGGGAAGAGAAACCCTGAAGCCACAGATAGGCTGGGAGGGGAGTTGCTGGCAGTCACAAAGGAAGAAAGAGACTTGGGCATCATCATCACAGATTACCTGAAATCATCCAAGCAGACCTTTAAAGCAGTAGGTAAGGCTAGGGGGATGTTAGGGTGTATTAGTAGGGGTATCACAAGTCATAAGAGGGAGGTAATAATCCCTCTTTACAAGACACTGGTTAGGCCCCATCTGGAGTACTGCGTGCAGTACTGGAGGCCACACCTACACAAGGACATTAACCAAATTGAGGCAGTCCAGAGAAGGGCAACCAAAATGGTGCAGGGACTGTAACAGAGGACATATGAGGACAGATTAACAGAGCTCGTTATGTATACCCTTGAGCAAAGGAGGGAGAGAGGTGATATGATCGAAACATTCAAACACTTTAAGGGCATTAACAAGATGAAAGAGTCTAACATGTTTAAATATAAGAAAAATAGTGGGACAAGAGGACACAGCATGAGATTAGAGGGAGGTCGATTAAGGGGGAATGTGAGAAAAATTCTTTTTCATGGAAAGAGTGGTGGATGCATGGAGCGGCCTACCTCAGGAAGTGGTGGCTATGAATACAGTGCAGGGCTTCAAACAGACATGGGATAGGCATAAGGGAGCAATACAGATGAGTATGAATAGATAGTCCACTGGCAGAGCAAAGGCTGATGGCACATTTATAAGGTAGAAAAAGAAATGGGCAGACTGGATGGGCCTTGCGGTCCTTATCTGATGTCAACCTCTATTTTTCTATGTTTCTATGCTAGAATCCAATAGGTTGCAGCACCACAGGCAGCACAGACTGGGAGAGGGGGGATCATGCCAAACAAATCTGATAGATTTCTTTGACTGGATGACCTGGTAAATAGATCATGGGAGGGCAGTTGATGTGACCTATCTGGACTTCTGTAACACCTTCGACACTGCACCACACAGGAGGCTGATTAGGAAATTGAGCAGCCTAGGAGTGGGATCCAAAGTAGTAAATTGGGGTTAGGAACTGGTTAATGGATGGGAGACACAGGGTGGTAGTTAAATAAGCAATAATACCAAACAGGATGGGCAGTATTGGGGAATACTGGACCACCCAGTGATGTGATGAGGCCCTATGCCCAGGCAGTTTTGTGCTTAGAAAATGGGAAACAAGTGTCATTATGTTTGCTTGCACACATGTGCAAGAAACATAGTGCCATCATCCGAGTTTTTGTAGGTGTGGCACCCATCTTCCAATGCAGTCAGTGTGTTTGCAGGCGTGGCCACTGTTTGCCAATGAATGCTGCAGCTGTCTATGACAGCAGTTGAAAATGCACTGCCGTACAGTTGAAAGGCAGAGCTCCGGCTACGTGTGCAGTGAAGCTACTGCCTGCATGCGCTCCCCCACACGCAGCGCACACACATTGCATGCTAATGTGCTCCACACACTGAATGGCCTGGCAGGGGGTGCCCAACCCTGTCAGCTCCAATGACTCCCCTAATAGGCACTGGGTGCCATGCTGGAGCCCACCCCAGCAAGGCAACAGTCCATATGGCTGATGGGGGTGCCCAATCCCCCATCGGCTCCACTGCCTCCACCCAAACAGCCTTCCAGCTGCCACACTGGGAGCCCACTCCAGCTGGCACAAGTCCGCTCGTCAAGAAAAAAAAAAAAGAAACCTGAAAGAGAAAACCTTCCTTACTGACTGTCCTGACCCTCGCCCCCAACCTGCCCACCCTCTGAGCACCCTACCTCTCCCGCCCCACCCCATACTTACCTCCTGGACTCGAGTCGACAACAATCTTCGTGGACCGGGGAACACTTCTGCACTCTTCAAATCTGACGGCAAACTGAGGAAATGCTGGTAAGCTGTATAATGTAATAAATAGTTTTTTCAACTTTGATGCATATCTCAGGCATTTTGGGGAATTTTTCCACCACATTTTCAACATGGGGTTTTTGGGGCCCCGCCTCATGAATTCTGTCACTGTCATTTTGTTAATCGGCCCCGAAAGGTGATTTCATGGTCACTGCTTGGAACCACATTTCAGGACTGATTTATAAAATGACAGTGTCACAGTTCATGAGGTAGGCCCCCAAAAACCCTATGTTGAAAATTTGGTGAAAAAGTCCCCAAAATGACTGTTTCACGAGCATGCGTTGCGCTGCTCCTTCACTCGTTCATAAGTACACAAATTTCAATATTTTCACTCCAGATTTTCAACATTGCCATTTTACCACACCACCTTATGAGCAGTACAGCTGTCATTTTTTTCACAAAATGTGTTTCTGTGCATGTAGAGCACAATGGCGCAGTCGGTGAAAAAATTCCCCCAAATGACTGTTTTATGAGCATGCCTTGTGCTGTTCCAATGCACACTCGTAAGTTTGTAAATGTTCACAGTTTTCACTCCAGATTTTCAACATTTCCATTTTACTACACCTCCCTATGAGCAGTACAGCTGTCATTTTTCACATCTTGCTCAAAACGTGTTTCCGCGCATGTAGTGCACAATGGCACAGTCGGTGTGCGAAATCAATGTTTGGGACAGATTAAGAAAATCACAGTGACACTGTTCATGAGCAGAGGTGTTACAATGGCTATGTTAAAAATTTGGTGAAAAAAGTCCATAAAATGACTGTGTTATGAGCGATCATTGTGCAGTTTCCTCGCACCCTCGTAAGTTAATCGATTTCTAATATTTTCAGTCCAGATTTTCACCACTGGCATTTTTACACACTTCCTTATGAACAGTGCAGCTGTCATTTTTCACACCATGGCCAAAATGTGTTTTCACAGTTTCAGCGGAGAAATGAGTGGTCGCTGGGAGAAATCACTGTTCGGGACAGATTAAGAAAACCACAGTGACACTGTTCATGAGTGGAGGTTCCAAAATGCCTGTGTTGACAATCTGCTTTAAAAAAATCCCCAGACTAATTGCATTATGGGTGTGCGTTGCACAGTTTCTACACATGCTCGTGACTTCACCCGTTTTTTTAATATTTTCACTGCAGATTTTCAACATTGCCAATTTTTCCACCTCCCCATGAACAGTACAGCTGTCATTTTTCACATCCTGTTTGAAATGTGTTTTTGCACTGTGGTGCCAAATGGCATAGTCACTGTGCAAAATCAGCTTTCGGCTAACGAACTGATATTGCCAGTGTTCATAAGGTGGAGGTCACAAGAAACCCATGGTGAAAATTTGGAGTGAAAATACCAACGAACACCTGAGACGTTAGGGTTTACAACCATAACGCCCTACCCTGTAGAGATTGACAGGCATCAGGGCTGTGACTTGGGATTCTTGCCTGTAATGCTCATACCATTCCATACCCTGCAGCCAGTGAGAGGCATTGAGGTGTGCCTTGGACTCATCAGCCCCAAAGATCACCCCATTCTCCTGTACAGCACCCATCTCATTGTATTTCCTGATGGAATGGGGTGAGCATAAGGGTCAAAGACCCCAAGGCACTCCGTGACACTTGTCGGTGTCTGCAGGACAGGGTGTGGTGAAATGGCATGGCCGTTATGCCTGATGACCCAAAGGCACACCCCAATGCCTCTCAGTCTCTGCAGGGTGGTGGCAGGGTTGGCTTCAGTTCAATACTTCACTGCCATCCCTATTATGCAGCTCTCTAACTCCTACACTACCAATGCCAATGCCAGCAAGTAAACATTTGGCATTGACAAATGCTTGTTTTTTAATAGGATTAAAAAAATATAAAATAATGCTATAAAAATGATTATAATTAAATTTGTGTTGCTTGTTTGGTAACGTAGTCCCTCTACTGCTGACATTGGCATTAGCAGTAGAGGGCACTGTTATGGTTGGTTCTGTGCTGTTTCACCAACCCCCTTTCCAGTCAGTTGCTGTTTTTTATTTGTGCTGCCTTCTCTTACTGCAGTTTGTTTTATTAGCCCTTTCCTGTCAGTGGTCTGGACAGGAGAGTGCAGGGCTAGAATAATTAATGAGGAAATCCATTGGTAGCATAGAATGGAGTTTTAAAACTAAACATCTTCTGAATGCCTGATCACGGTAAGTATTGCACTGTCATTTACTCCTGTCAGGAGAAAGGTTTTTGTGGAGATAGTGCACCATAGAGCTAGAAAGAAAAAGTCTTTCTTCTAGTTCTGTGTGTGACAAGGAGCTCCTGCCACTCTTGAGGACCAACCTTTTCTTAAATCTGTTGCAGATGTTCTTCTATTTCTTAACCTAATCTATTCTTTACAATTTCTAGTCCATAAGATTGGCCACCATGGGATCTCCCTTCCCTTTCTTGACTATGCTATAGTGTCCTCTTTAATTTTACTTTTCCCTTTCAGATCTTTGTATTGGGAGGTTATTGTGGTGACTCCAAGCATATGAAAAACAGGTTGTGTTTATCATTGTTTGATTTAGTATGTAACAGCACTATGCCATAAAATACCTTGATGTACATATCTTATGTTTATAAAACCTGTAAATGTTGAAAATACCACGGCACTAGTTGTTTTTGGTAATGTTAAAATGTACTAGGTGACAGTATAGTATAGAAATTAAGTTAGTTGTGCTATTTAAAATGCATGTAAATTACTGTAAGTCGAACAAGTCTGAAATGTCATGGTGATTTACGTATATCCAATGATGCGTTGCATTATGAAAGTATGTGTGATGTTATGCTTCTTTGAAACTTTGGCTTATTGTCAGTGCCTTTTGGGGTAACCCATGTTTCAGTGCTTCTGCATTGAGGTTTTTTTCTTTAGCTTATTTTTTTTTTTTATTTGAGACCCCACCACCCAAGCAAAGAAGGCCACATAGGGGTGGAGGCTAAATCTCAAGTGCTAAGTTAGATCAGAGATCAGAGTCAGTAGGTGGTGGCTAAGTGCAGAGAAAGGACATACATAGTCTGTTGCAGCAAACTGATGTACTGAAGAAGGGATATGCCATTACTTAAGGTTATCTGCTGGATTTTGAATAAATATCACACAGAGGTTGTTTGTTGAACTTGAGGTTCGGTGTCTGGTGCATCTGTTATCCCACAACCCCTCCACAGACTTGGTGTCAGAAGTGGAATAACTTGCTGGAAGCATCTGGATTGGCCAAAGAGGGACATTTTCTGTGGATATCACCCAGATAGCCCAGGTGGATTGATACGCCAAGAGTTGCCAGAGGAGAACCCGGAGAAGAAAGTCCGTGGAGTTTTGACCAGACATATAGCGGACAGATGGAGATATGCTGCTGCCTGGACTGGACCTGGGAGCTCAGAGAAAAGCCAAGCCTGAAGATATGAAGAGATGCAGGTTGAGGCAGACTGGAGGTGTGAAAGACAACACCCAGGAGGTGGAGACCCTGATCAGTATGATCCACTGGATGAGTGGGCAATGGCTAGAGGCAGCCAACTATGCAGAGAGGCAGAACACTGGTGCCAGGTGCTTGAGAGGTTCCAGAAGGAGACATTGGCTAAAGAGTGGGAGGAAGATTTTTCATGGGCTCAGTTTTAGGCAGACCCCCAGACTGAGCAGGATATTCCTTTCTTTCCTGTGTTCCCAGGATGTTACCTGTTGGAGGTTGGAGGTACAAGTATGGAACTTGAATGTGAGACCCCAGGTAACACTGTACCTAGTGATATTGTACTGGGGTTGAAGACTCAAAGCAAGCAAGATGTTACAAATGTGAATCATGCTGAATGTGAAGCCAAGATGGTGAAGCTGTGCCATCAGTGGGAGGTTCTGGCTGGGCACTTCAAGGCGATAGGAAGTGTAGCCCCCGCCTTGACCGCATCATCTGAAGGGGAGGTGTCAGATGATGATATCTCACAGTACAATGCCCAGTCACACCCCTACTAATATGGCCTAGAATCCCCACCCCACCATTCACAACATGGAGGACACCCATCACACCCAACCCATGTCATACATCACCGACGTCATGACGCATATCATGGGTGATGCCAACATAGTGACCCCATGATAAGAGGGGAGCAGGTCCAGGCCTAGTTCCAACGGTACCACTGGTAGCTGTTATTAATATGGAAGACATGCAGGAGTTAGAGGAAATGATTGATACTGTGGTAAACAGTGTGCCCCTTCCAGAGAGAAATAAGCGGGTTTTAAAAGGCCAAATAAGACAGCTTAGTCATGAAACTGGTACTCAGGAGGGCATAGTCTGCTCCATGGCAGAGGCCGCAGCTCAGGCAGCCATGGACGGCACCCGAGGGAACCTGATCGTCCCAATAATCCCCTACAAATGGCCTACTCTGTTCAGCAAATAGCTGACTGCATTGGTCGGATGAGCCCGTCCAACAACCTCAGCTGCCACTTGGAAAAGGTGCATGCTAAATGTGAAATACTTAGTTTCGCTGCAGACTACCAAGTCCAGATCCTATTCCAGACCACTGATCCTGGATTGTGGGCACAGCTCCCCAATGCTGTCCACCAGGATGGCACCGCCACCTTTGACGAGGTCACAGCTGAACTCAATTCTGCACACAGCCCAGGTGTAGTAGGAGTGATGCTTGCATACCCTGTGAAACAAAATGGAGAAGAAAGTCCAGCAACTTCTCACCAGAGGCTCTGGAAGGCCTACCGAGCAGGGAAGCATCTTGCACAAGAAGCTGCAGATGTAGACCTTATCGAGTATAAGACCCTGTTCCTTAGGAACATGATCCCTGCAGTAAGAGAAAAGGTAGAGCCGACCACCTATCCCACCACGGAGAGGTTTACTGACATTCTTCAGAAAACCGAGAGAGTTTATCAACTCTACATTCATGATCTGGGCTCCAGTTCCAAGAAAGTAGCCGCCGTGGATACTACTCCAGAGACCACGACGCACTACAAGGTGGAAGGTCAGGTGCACGAGATAAAGCCCCTCCCCACAGACAAGCAACACCCCCAGCAAGCCCAACAACCACAACAACAGCAGCAACAACAACAATGGGGTGGGAACCAGAATTACCAAAAGAATAAGAAACACCACCAGAATAACAAGGGTAAACAACAAAGACCAGGCCCTTCATATAGGAAGATAGCCGAAGAGAATCGGAAGTTCTGAGAACTTATGGGGCAAGTGCACTCCATAGCAGATGCTGTTCCCGCTCAGGCTCTTGTAGCCATACAGCCAGGAGCACAGGCCTCAACAGGCCATGGAGATACCAGAAGTACAGGCCCTCAGGCCCATACAGGCCTGAACCCAGAAGCGGCTCCCTATATAGCATCAGTGCAGCATGGTGAGGTGGTTCAAAGGAGCCAGGCCCAATCTCTCCATGCTTCCATTGGTACAGATTGATGATTACAGGCCCCAGTCCATATTGTAATCAAGCTGGTCTTGAATGCAAATGGAAGGTCCTGTACTGAGACCGAGGTTTGGGACCACCTACTGACAGTGCTATTGGACACAGGCGCAGCTGTGTCTGTATTACATGGTGACCACCCAGAGACATCCCCATGGTCCACTGGATGGAGGACCAACATGTCAGGAGTAAATGGAACTAGGTTGCCTGCATACCATTCTCTACCACTACCTGTAGAATTGTGACACCAGAAGGCCTATCACACCTTCCAGCTAATGATATTGCATGATTATCCTAGTATAATCGGAATTGACTTTCTAGCACCACACGGCTGTGTGGTGGACCTAGCCAACATGTTGCTGATACAGATTCAGGGTCAATACCATATCATCATGATTCCTGATTCACATGTGGTGGCAACAATATATGCCAACAATAAAGAGTATGACATCATAGATTTGTTCAAGAACCATCAACTTTTCCCAAAGCTCCTCCCAAAGGCATTTGGAGGCATTTTCCACCAAAGCATGACTGTGGCAGAATGCACACTGTCATAGAAGTGACAGGACCAGCACATGAGAGGCAAAGGCAATATCCTTTTCTACCAGAGGCTCTGCCTTCTCTTAGGGAAACAATAAAATCACTCCTCAACAAGGTGTCATCAGGACATGTGTCTCTACTGCCAACTCCCCAGTGTGGCCTGTGAAGAAACCCACAGGTGCCTGGAGACTTAGTATTGACTACAGGAGACTGAATCAGGTCACCCCCAGTTGTTCCCCAACTGTGGCATTGGCACCTGATGTGCTGCGACTTTTGACCCCTGACCAAAAATGATTCAGTGCCCTGGATATCTCCAATGGTTTCTGGTCATTGCCATTGGCCCCTAAAAGTCAATATAAATTTGCTTTCACCTTTGAGGGTAGACAGCACACGTGGACCTGCTTACCACAGGGATTCCATAACAGCCCTTCCCTGTTCCATCTACACATGATGAATGCCCTTGAGGGTTTCTTTACTCCCCAGTGTCTCTTGCAGTATGTGGATGACCTGTTGTTGGCAACAGCCACACAGGAATAACACTTAGATCTTTTGGATGAACTACTGACCCTCATTCAGAGAGCAGGCCTCAAATGTAACCCAGCAAAAGCACAACTATGTCAGAAAGAGGTACTCTTTCTGGGCCTGAGAATAACTGATCAAGGCCATAACCCTACCTGGAAGAAGATACAAGGACTGCAAGGCTTGCCATTACCCACCAGTGTGGCCACTCTTAGGAGATTTATAGGTATGGTGAATTATTCTAGAGATTTCATTTGTGATTTTGCTTGGAAGGCTGCTCCTCTGTATGAATTACTGAAAAGGGACATTCCCTGGAATTGGGGCCCCATTCACACCCAGGCTGTGATGTCACTGAAACAGGCCTTGGCCTTAGCTTCAGTTCTGGTCAGCCCCAATCCAGCCTTGCCATTCTGTCTGGAATGTGTCACCTCTGACATAGCCATGTCAGAAGTGTTGGCCCAGAAGGTTCATGGCACTTTGAGACCCATTGCATATGCATCACAGCCCTTGACCCCAGTATAACAGAGGTACAGCTTTTGTGAAAGGAACCTTCTAGCTACCTACTGGGCTGTCAAGCACTTCCTGTATATCAGTGGATATTCTCCTCTGATTATTAACACAAACCACACCCCAGCTACCTTTCTGCTATCAGATAGCATGAAGGATGGGTCAGTCTCTAACACCTGGCTGACACACTGGTCACTTCTCCTAGAGAATAGACATTCAGGTTCACCCAACCAAAATGCCATCCATGCTGGTGCATGGCTTCCTTTTCCAAGGAGAACCCCATGACTGTACACTGCAACCACCTGATCTTCCAGATCCAGGTCCTTTCCTACCTGCCACACCTTGACTACTTGAGAACACCTCATTATGTCATATCTTTACAGATGGTTCAGCTTCTTATTATCAGGGAGAACAAATTGCAGTGATGAGTATCTTAGTGATTTATCCTTATGGTAACACCATTAAAATTTCTAAGCGTTGCAGTGTGGCATCATCACAATATGCCGAAATGGCAATGGTGGCCTGTGCCCTCAAGTTCATTCGGTTCATGGGACCAAGGATACCATCATCTTTATAGACTCTAACTGGGTTTGTTGTTCTCTTACAGAATTTCTTCCTTTCTGGCAGAAGAACTCCTTCATCTCCCCTGATGGCAGTCCAATGAAACATAAGTAACTGATAATATACATACACTCACTGGTGCAAAGGTTTGCACACAAACTCTATGTACACAAAGTTACAGCTCACTCCACACATGACCCCTATCATGCCTTCAATGACAATGTGGACACTTTTGCCAAGGAAGTGGCCTGAAGGGGGGCTGGGGGGGGAACACCTGGACAATGGATCTTCCAGAAGCCAGGGCAGCTTTACGCATTGCAGCAGTCAAAAAGAAGCCCAAACCCTTTTCCCCCTTGAACCTGTCAGCGGCCCAGCATGCTGACTCTGAGCTCAAAGATGTGTTCAGATTCCTTGATAAGAGCACTGAACAGAATTTACCTACCCAGAACCTGTATCAGAGGCATGAAGATAAGTTACACCAAATGAAATGCCAAACTACTACCACAAAGACACTCTGGCCCTTGGCATGCCATTCAGATTGATTTTATTGGCCATTGACCAATACTAGTAGGAAATGATATAACTGATCTTTTCTCTAAGTGGGTTGAAGCTTTCCCCACTAACACATGTACTGCTAAAACCACTGCCAAAATCCTGGTGGAACAGATTTTCTCCAGGTGGAGCCTACCTCTCAAGGTAGACTCTTATAAAGGAACCAGTTTTACAGGTGAGTTGATGAAAGAAGCACTTGAACTCCTCAGAGTTCACCAGAAATTCCACATACCCTACCACCCACAATCTTCAGGTCAAGTAGAAAGAGTCAACAAACAGATTAAGCAAATGCTTCCCAAATTCACTGAGGACAATCCTAAGACTTGGGATTCCTTATTGCCATTACTCCTTATGGCAATCAGGGGCACACCCTCAGCCACCACCCAGTTGACACCATGTGAGGTGATGACTAGCAGACAGATGAGATTACCTGAACACTTGTTGTTTGACCTGCATACCCCCATGGTGGACTGTGTGTCTGTCGACCAGTATGTGGAGAAACTCAGACAAGACCTCATACACATACACTTGTATGCTGCCAACTGCATGGGCAAGGCCCAGCAACAGTCCAAAATACAGTTTGACAAACATGCACAAGAAGTGGATTGGCAAGTTGGAGATCAGGTGATGGTTCTCAGATTTGCACATCCCACACACTCCTTCTCCAATAAGTGGGAAGACCCCTACCCTATTGTCAAACTCAGTCCAGCAGTCAATCAGGTTAGACTAATGCAAAACAAACTGACTGACAAATGGTTACATGCAAACCAGTTGAAACTGTATAAAGGAGTATAATTACTTTTCCTTACCTCATTGGGCAGAATAGTACTAACCTACTAATGTTTGGTTTTCCTTTTCAGGTACGCTGACAAGATGACTATCTTGTTCCAGATTCTCCTCATCTCAGGAGTTAACCCCTGCATCCAAGGCATGGTAAAGCACCTCTTTCCTCACCTTGATCCTCCAGCATCTGCTCCAGAGGGAGTTTCTATCAATATACCTGACAATTTTATTACTGTCCAGGAAGGTTCTGATGCATACCTCACTGCCTCGGTTGTTGGTCCTGATAAATCTACCCTACAAATTGAGTGGCAAACCATGTCACAAGGACAAATTCTCCCTGTGGCCAAGCTTTCCAAGAGAACTTTCCATGGCTGGCGCAATGCAAAATTATCCCCTAATGGTTCGCTGTCCTTGCTCCAGACTGTTCTCAGACGTTCTGGTTTATACAATATCACTGCCTTGATTGATCCCTCATATTGTAATTCCTTGTCTAAAGACTCTGCCAGGAAATGTTGTGCTGTACACAATATGGCCTCTGCTGACATGTATCTTTTTGTGTTACCCTACTGATAAACAGCTTTTGGAATGTCCAAAACATACCCCTGATCCCCGTAGTGGTCTAACAGCCACTGCTTTACCTGGTAAATTTATTAATAACTTTCAATTTATGCATATACCTGTTTTGATAAATTTAACTTACTGGAATATGAAAGAATTTGATATGTGTCATACTACTAATACTTCACCATTCTACAGTTCTTTATTGCTTGATAGTTTAGCAGCTTTTCAGATTTGTACTCAAGACCCTATTGCCGGGTTACACACCACCGAGCATAGAGGCAATTTCAGGAGGAAACCTAATCCTGATGATCCAAAGTCACAAATGTAATACCCATGCAGTTGGCAGTTCTGATGTCACAGGGGCCACAGGCACAGTCACGGGTCTTTTTGGCACAGCTATGTCTATTTGGAATAAGGCTGACATTGCTGCTATCAAATCACATTCAGCAAAATTCCAGACTGGTTTGGTAAATGATATTATACCCCCATTATTGCATGGTGTGGATGGCCTTAGTCAGGAAGAACGATAACACTGTATACAACATGCATGACATCGTTAAGGCATTTACAGATTCTAAAGATAAGATTAACACCCTTATTACACAAAATAACAAAGAAGCAGATACACAATACATTGCCCATTAGATATTGTGTTCAGCCTATGGCTCATACATTATCACTGCCATCAACAATATTTTACATTATCTAGAATCTGGAAGGATCCCTGATATCATTCACGACAGACTCATCTCTAAATGGTACTGTCCACAGTGTAAAACCCTTGCTGCATTGCAATGTGTATGCAAGAAACTCTAACCAATCCACTATCCACAGCTAGGAATTTGGGTTTTGTGACCAGGCACCCTAACACTGGTCCATGTTTTACTTCTAAGAAATGTTCTATTAAGGACACAATGTTTGTTTCTTTTACTCTCTCTTTACCACATTTTGATCCTACTACAGCTTTATTCCATAAACTTGCAACTGTTCACTCTATTGGGCACCTTGATGATGACATCTACAGAGAACACCTCGACTTGCCTCCTCTACTGGTCTTCCATCCTATCCTGGATGCCTAGGTTGCCCCGCACACAGATTGCTGGGCTAAGAAGGGCTACATTTACTTGTGTCGATGTTATGCATTTGATGTTATTAAACCTGTATGTAGTTATTCTCCCAACAGTATTGATTGGTCCTTTTCCATGGACAATGACATCAGCACTAATGGCACAGACTTTTCAGACTCAACATTGGCGCCAGACACACTTTACCAATCCTATCGAGAGGAGGTTCATCACCTGTCAACACAGATTTTGAAGACAACCTACACCTGCTCGGTACAGTTGCAAAAATGGAGACTCCCCACTGTTAAAATGCAATATAATTCTGACGGGAAATATTGTGTGGTCACAAATATGAAATCTTATGTATACTCAATGCAGACATGCATTATAGACAGACCCAACTTCTGCTTTGTCCCTCATCAGAAAGCAGTTATTGGACATACCATTATAACCCCCATCCCTCTTATGGACGTTGATATCATTGATGGTAACCCTGATTATCTGCTCACCCTATCTGAGTATTTACTGTATTTTAATGTACACATTGACCCCCTTACACTGACATTAAAATCACTTTTAGAGAGGAAAGATACTCATATTATCCACATCAGCAATAATATTACTAAAGCTAACAAAGCTTCCCTTACACTTATTAATGATTGTGATATGAACAGTGCATTAACTAACACCTGGTTAGAAATTAAATTTAAAGGTATTGTTATTATACAAGCATTTTTGATATTTTTTCTCATTATTATGCTTTGCTGCCTAAGGCGCACACTTCGTCAACACCATGAGCAGCTGGAGTTCCTTTACAAGGCTCGCACGTCGGGTCTGTAAATGGCCCCTGCTCGCTATCCATTCCCTATTTTTGCTGTGTTGCCCTGAGAGGCAACAAGGGGGGGAATATTATATGAGGTCCCTGCACCCTTATTGGTACCCCCAGAGGTACATCGTAGACAGCTTGCACTTAGGCATATGTTATACTAACGTATAGGGCATAGGACATCTACTGTACAAGAATAGATGTCAGGATATGTATGCATATTATTGTTATACACTTTGCTTTCTAATACACATATGTATTCCTTGCTTATAAGATGTTAGGACATCTTTATCCATGTAATGATTTTATATATATATATATATATATCTACATATCAGTGTCAGTTGCTCAGTAGGTAGCACACTCACCTCTGAGGCCAGGAGATCAGAGAGCTGTGGGTTCAGTTCCAACATCTGGCACTTGGGTTAATATCCCAGTACTGACACTGTAGTGCAGCATGAGAGGGGTGCTGCACGTCTGAGGTGCCGTCCTTCGGATGAGACGTTAAACCGAGGTCCCATCTGCCTGGATTTGTGGTACTTCAGGTGGATGTTAAAGATCCCATGGCACTTATTGAAAAGAGTAGGGGAATTTCCCCGGCATCCTGGCCAAATTTCCCTCATTCACTAAAAACACCACCAACAGCTTAATCTGGTTCAAGGTCAGTTGGCATTCGTCTGTATCCCCCTCCCCCAGGTCGTGCCTGAAAATAGGCAGGATTTATCTAGTGCACTTACCCGGTCAACAAAAACTAAAGAAACAAATAAAAATAAATAAATAAATATATAAGTCAGCATTGCCACCTTTTGGTGATTTGTACTATTACACTGATATATGTACAACTATGCTTCCTTTGTCTTTACAAAGTGATGACTACTACAAAATTGCATAATGTTATCTTGGACTGTGAAGCCACCTCTAATTTAGCCAACAGGGCTCATCTCTGTAACTAGAAATGTTTCTATCTTACAGTAACCATAGTAATTATCATAGGTATATAATGCAAGACATTATGTCTTCTACCTCGAAGACCTCAAGAGACATGAAAAATCCTCAAGGTATAGAGAACGCTTAGCATTGGCTCCCAGTTTGTATTTGGTAAGAACTGCTTAGGGCAACTGTGATTTCTCTTTTTTGGTAGTGATAAACAAGTTCATTACCCTTATGCAATGTGTCTGTGATTCCTTGCATTCTGCATTCCCATTATTGCCAAGAAACTGAGAGTGAGGTTTAAACCTCCTGACAGGGAGCTCCTGCCACTCTTGAGGACTGACCTTTTCTTAAATCTGTTGCAGCAGTTCTTCTATTTCTTAGTCTAATCTATTCTTTACAATTTCTAGTCCATAAGGTTGGCCACCTATGGGCACCCCCTTCCTTTTCTTGACTATGCTATAATGTCCTCTTTAATTTTCCTTTTCCCTCGCAGGTCCTCGTACAGGGAGGTTATTGTGGTGACCTCCATGCGTATGTGAAACAGGTTGTGTTTATCATAATTACATTTAGTATGTAATAGCAGTATGTCATAAAATATTTTGATGTATATACCTTATGTTTATGAAACCTGTAAATGTTGAAAATACCATGCACTACGTGTTTTTGATAATGGTAAAAAGTACTAAGTGACTCTATATTACAGAAATTAAGTTAGTTGTGCTACTTAAAATGCATGCAAATTGCTGTAAGTTGAACAATTCTGAAATGTCATGGTGATTTACATATATCCCATGATGCTTTGCATTATGGAAGTATGTATGATGTTGTGTTTCTTTGAAACCTGGGTTATTGTCAATGCCATTTGGGGTAACCCGTGTTTCAGTGATTCTGCACTGAAAATCTCTGTCTTTATCTTGTTTTTTTTTTTTTTTATATGAGCCCCCACCACCCAAGTAAAGAAGACATGCACAAGGTGGAGGCTGAATCTCAAATGCTAAGTTAGATCCAAGTCAGTAGGTGCTGGCTAAATGCTATTTTCTGTATTTTGAAAAAACATTGCACAGAGATTGTTTGTTGAAGCTAAAGTTCGGTGTCCAGTCCATCTGTTAACCCACAACCCCTCCACACTGTGCAGTGCAGTATTGAAAGCAACAATGTTTTTTTTTCAAGAGATAAAATGTATGGCAGGTGGCGTGAGCAAGCAGTTGTGGATTTGGTTGCTATGGAGACACTGATGCTGCACTGCTGTTTTGAAAGGCATGTTGTCATTTTATTTTAATTTTTTTATGAAAGACAAATAGGAAGGGGGGTTGGCCAGTTATCAACTCACCCGGCAAATCTCTTGTTGAAAATGATGATGGCCAAGGTTCCATACAAAGTTATCAATAATAACATTTATATATAGTTGGCTTTAAAAAAGGTTCAAAAGATACCAAAAGTGTACAAGACTTGCAGAGGCTGCAAATGGTTAATGAATACTAAATGATGCCAACATGTCAATTGATATATATGGCTAGTAAAGGGCTACAAGAGGCTAGTGAATGTCTCTTAATGTGTATGTACATGTAAGACTTTAAAACGTTAATTGTTAAAATTCTGTAAAATGTAAAAAATAGTTGAAAAGCATAGGCCATGTTAAAATCAAGGTCTAAGCAAAATTAGTTTACCCTGTCAGCAAAGACACTGTGTACCAGAACATGTCTTTCTGAAGGTTATGGCCGTGATATGCACGCAACTGTTGATAACTGCCTTTTAGCCTTGGCTAGTACAAATCCTCATCGCATGGTTGCTTGTGTTTAAGAATGTGTATAGAAAAAAACTGATAAGAAATAATTATATTTTTGCTTTGGTCACTTTATACTAAAAAGCTCTTTGTACTAAAGTTTTTTTTTACAGTTCTAAGCAATTTATTTTAGAGTAAAAGCCTTATTTTTGTTTCCTGACTCCTAGACCATGTTATTTTTAATAATGTAACATTCCCTGACCACCTGTTTTTCTATCCAAGGATGAGGATAATAAACACTCCCTGTCTTGGCAGGATGTCAAGTACATCTTTTAACCAAAAACTTTGATTACAGGATGTATCAGGAACTTTGATTACAGGATGTATTAATAACCTGGAGTCTAGGCTAAGATCTGCTGTAGTAGTTTTTGGGAAATTCTAACTTTGCATTTTTGTTGTAAACACGTTGAATATAAATATGAGACCTAATGGTTATGTCCAGTATCTCTTCAAGAAGAAGCAGTCTGAGGTCTGACTATCCATAGTGCTTGAGAGATCCAAAGATAAGTATGGTTTCAAATTTCTCTGAAAATCTGTAGACCTGTAATGCAAATATTACCAGCTGTCTAGATTGCATGTTAGAATCCCCCAGTGGGACTGCCCCATTTGCTATAAGATTCAATTGTATTAGATACACCCAGGTAGTAGCAGGCTACGTGATGCCTAGAAATAATATTAGCATGTATTTCCTTTTATAGGGAGGAGGCAGCAGTCATGATCCAGCCATAGCACCTCTACGGTACAAGGAGCCTGCTTCACCCACCCCCCAAAGAGATAGATAAGGTGCCACTTGCCCCCATGGCTAGTGGTCACGATCCAGCCATAGCACCTCTATGGTGCAAGGAGCCTGATCCACCCACCCCCAAAAGAGATAGATAAGGTACGATGCTTGAAAAATTGCTACAATTTCTCTGGGCTGTGTGAACGCAGAACCAGATCATCACTTGCAATTTGCAGTTTTCAATTTTGGTGCCTTCTCAGGGTAGCGCTATTGGCTCCATGCCTGTGTAGAGCTCCCTGATTGGCTGGTCTCACTCACCTGAGACAGAAGCACCTGAGACATGTGGCTTAATGTAAGCCTACATTCCTGTACTCGGCTCCTAATTTATTTATTTTAATTTAGCCTGTTCTGCTCGGCCTGTGTAAAGCAACTTACCATTCCCCCCGCTGCAGTTTCTCTCCAACTGTATGTGCACTGATTCAGTGCTAGCTCTGCAAACTTCCCCTTGATTTTCGTCCCATGCCCCATCCCCCTTCCAGGCCTCCTTTAAATGCACACAGTCTCCTCCCACTCCTATCTGATGTTTCAATTTATTGGTTACTTACTGTCAACAACTGGAATTCCTCCCATCCCCTTTTTGCAACTAAGCCTTCTAGCAGCTTTATCTCATTCTGTCTTGCTGAGGCATACCATTTTGTACTTTAGGTTTACTTCTTGCTCACTAGCATATCCTATCTTGCTAAGGCAGTTGATTTAGGTCAGGTGATCTATCTAGTACTTAGTCTGCTCCAGAGTAGTAGCTAAGAAATTTGCTTCAAAGCCTCTCTGTCCCTAGTACTACTCTATAGTCAGGTGAACTCTTTTCTTATTAGCCTGACTAGGAGCTGTACTTAAGGATTACTGCTTCAGGCTCCACTGCCTGCAGGGATTAAGAAATTCTCCTCCATTGAGAATCCCTACTCTTGCCTGCACTTGTAGTGTCTATTGGGTGATAGTCTCATAATGAGGGCATATTACCTGCTTCTATGCTTGTCTCTGCTCATCTTACATGTATTGGACCTGAACGTGAACCAAAAAATAACTCCTAGAGTGGAGAATGGCTCTCTTTTTACATTGTCCGACTGGGACTTTTCCTATCAAGTAGAAGAACTTGTATGTGCTCTAACTTCCACTAGCCCACTGCTGGTCCTTCATCTGCACCAGCATACAGGAACTCTCCTAGAGCCTGCCCACAGGGCTGAGCCACCTTCTGCATGCTCCCTCCTACTCCCATTGACTCTCTCGGTCAGGGTATTATTGTATGCAGCATCAGGAAAACTGGGAACTAGCCTCAGAACTCCTTATACTGCCGCAGACAAATCACGTAACAGAAAGAAGACTCAGCCACCCACACTTCTCCTAGGACTCTGCAGGAAACTCTTGATCCTGCTTTAACTATGCTCAGGAAATGCTGAGCTTAATCCAGGCCCTCTGACACCCATGGAATCAATCAATCAATCAATCAAATCTTTATTTATACAGGCGAACATCATTGAGCAAGGCTCATTTACAAGATGGACCTGATACGGTCAAGGTTCAATAGTTGATACACAGCAAATACATCATACGCTTTATAAGACAGTTACACATACAGAGAAAAATAATGTTTATAACACAATGAAGTACAGTGAATTCACATGTTAAAACTCAGTTAAAGGAAGGTTAAGTTAATATCTATAGTATGTACAGTACATACATATCCCAATGGGGGCCATGACAGACACACAACATAATGAATACTAGGATGGTGAAGGTATTATTGGGTGCCATAAGCTGGGGGTGTCTGACTGGAAGAAATATGCCATATATGATTGGAAGCCAGATTTGTAGGATGACTAATCTAGCTCTAGTGGTAGCAACTGCATTTCTCTGTGATGAAGGCTATACAATGCTGTTTAAAGGATGCAAATGGAATGATAATGGGCAGTTTTAGGGATTTTTGTAGGGTGTTCCATGCTATAGCTAGAGAATAGCTGATTGCTGCCCTCCTAAGTCTGGTGCTGACTTTGGGCAATTTGAGCAGGATGATATTGTTGCTTCTTAGGGCATAGGAGCTAGGAGTGGTCTGGTTGAAGCGTCCAGGATATAGTCTGGGAGTTTTTTTGATAAAGCTCTGTAAATCCATAGAGCTGCATTTATGCTCCTCCTGATATGAAGGGAAACCCATCCAACTGCGTCATAAAGAGAGCAATGGTGGGTATTATATGGCAGATCTGTAATGAACCTTATTGCACTATGATATAAGGTATCCAACTTGTGAAGGTAGGAGATGGGGCAGTGACTATAAAGGAAGTCTGCATAAACAATAACTGATAGAAAGATGGCCTGGACTAACCTCATCTTTGAGTCTCTGTTAAGGAAGGGTTTTAATCTATAGAGGAGGCCAAGCCTTTGGCGAAGCTTTTTTAACAGTTCTTCTAGATGATGGGTGAAGTCGAGTCTGCTGTCAATCCACACACCTAGGTATTTGAAATTTTCAACATACTCCAGATTTTCTCCAAGTATAGTGCATAGCTGGGGAGAGTGATTGAAGAGGATGTGCTGGTGGAGTTCTGAGTTGTGAACATCATTGCTTTAGTTTTCTTTGCATTTAGCAGAAGCTTTTTCTCGAGTAGCTGATGTTGTAACAAGGAGAATTCTGTTTGTAGGATTTCATGAGCAACTGTAGCGGAAGGGTTGCTGACATACAGAACAATGTCATCAGCAAAGAGGTGTACTGAGGACTTGGTAAGGGTTGAATCAATGTTATTTATATAAATGGCAAAAAGGATAGGACCCAGAATAGAGCCTTGGGGGACTCCTCTTGACAGTGGTCTTAATGGGGATAGGTCACATTCAGCTTTTACCTGCTGTGACCTACTGGAGAGGTAGCATCTGAACCACTTAAGGGAGGGTGGATCTAGGCCAAGGGAGTGCAGGGATGAGAGTAGCAGTTCATGGTCTACAGTATCGAATGCTTTGCTCAGGTCCAGGAATACTGCACAGACATTATTCTTCTTGTCCAATTCAATTTGCCAGTCATTTGTGACCTTGGCTAATGGAGTGATAGTGCTATGTTTGACCCTGAATCCAGATTGAGCTGGCTTTAATAGGTTAGCATTGTCAAGATATTCCCTTAGCTGATTACTCACTAATTTCTCCAGCATCTTGGATAGCACAGGTAGAATGGAAATGGGCCTGTAATTATTAAGATCCATAGGGTCCCTGATTTTAGAGGGGACCACTTGGGCTGTCTTCCACAGTGTGGGAATAGAGCCAGAGTTTAGGAAAGGTTAAAGAGGTGTGTTAGGGGACTGCAAGTACATGGCATGCAATCTTTAGAAAGAAGGGTCCAGAGAGTCTGCTCCTGCACTTTTTGGTATCCAGATGCCATAATAGATCCTCAACTTGTTTCAATAGTATAGGTTTGAAGCTAAAGGAAGAGTAAACTTTGATCACCAATGTAGTGGGAGCTTAATTGGTCTCAGCAGGTTAGCTGGGAGGTGTCAAAGGCAAGGCCAGCTGTCAGAAGTGGTTATTGAATGCATCCAGGATTTCCATTTTGCCAGTGATAGGCTACAACTATTGTCTAGTTGAGTTTGAAGGGGTTGTTAGCATCCTGTCCCATCATAACCTTGATGGTGCCCCAAAACCTAGTTGGATTATGGTAGGAGGAGTCGAGCTCGACGAGGTAGAAGGCAGCCTTTGCATCCCTAACTTTCCTGGTTCATCTATTTCTGGCTTTCCTAAAAATCATCCAGTTGTTTGCATTCTTAGTTTTTCTTGCCACTTTCCAGAGTTTGTCTCTCTCCAGCAGTGCAGCTTTGAGGTCAGCTGAAAACCAGCGACAGGATTTGTTTTTTATTCGGACACTACAGATTGGGGCATGGTGTATGGGCATTTATTATAATGCTATTTAGCACCTGCTGAGCTTTTTCTACAGAATGTGCAAGATAAAACTTTTGCCAGTGTGGAGAGTAAGCTAGATCATGCAGATATCCTTCAATATTGATGTTTTTCTTGGATCTCCTCATGAGGAATTTTGCAGGATTTGTTGTTATGCTGGTGGATCTTACCCCTGTGATGGGGCAGTGATCACTTATATCACACAGGAGCACTCCAGCATGTGTGAATAGATGTGGTTTACTCACTAGCATGATATCAAGTAGTGTGCTGTTACTACTATTTCTTGCATTTATTCTTGTTGGTTCATTAATTAACTATGTGAGCCCATAGGTGTCACAGAATGATACCAGAGGTGTAGCTGCCTGGGTGAGCCAGTTGAAATTCAGGTCACCTAGAATAATGGCTTCTTCAGTGCTGGGCTTGACCAGGTTCCCCAGGTGGGATAAGAGCTTGTGCTCAGCAGAGGGGGGTCTGTAGCATCCAATTAGTTGAAAATCTGCTGTATTGGGAAGAGAGACTTTTAGAGATAGGCATTCAAACTCCTTGGGCATAGATGTTGCAGCAGTACAGGATACAGCTATACCAGTTTTTGCATATATGGCTACTCTGCCTCCCCTTATTTGGTGATCAGCTCTGAATAGCTGATAGTTAGGTAGGTTAACATCCCTGTCTGCTGTGGTGGGTTTGAGCCATGTTTCAGTTACCACGAGAAAGTCTGGCAAGGTATGGGCAACCCAGGCTTGTATCAACGCAAATTTTTTCAACAGACTGCATACATTAATATGCAGGAAACTGAGGCCTTTAATTGAGGTTAGGTCTGATGGAGAGGTGATACTTTCAAGAGGTCCAGGGTTGATTTCCACATTACCAATACAGAGCAATAGAAAGAGCAGTAGTTTCAAGGAGGGCTGCCAGTGATAGGGAGAGGGGCTGTCTTTGGTCCTCCTTCTTTTATTCTGTTGCCACTCTTTTTGGGGTTCTCCCTATGGTTTTAAGGAAGTGTGTTGGGATACCAAGTAGCAGTTTGACGACTAGGCTTAGGGGGGATCTATATATCCAGCAGTGGAGCCTTGGCTGAAATACATGTGTGGTGGTATGTGTCTCTTTATGGTGATTATACCACTGTAGTCGATGCAGCAATGGTAGAGCATATATGAGGGTTTGAGTGTCAGCCAAAGGGGATGGTTCAGAGAGGCTGTGTGGATGGACCACTCTAAATTGCATGACAGGGACATCTTCTTTGTGGAACCCTATGGTTGATAGTGAAAGGAGTATCAGAACTAAGCTCCCCATTCTGAAAGAGATATTGGTAGTTGGCTGTGGAGGAGTAGTGAAGTTGCTGATTGAATCCCTAGCTGAGCTACAAAGCCTCAAGGGCATTAACATTCTTGCATGTTAATGTACGTACCCTATTAAAAAAAATCACTTCTGCTCGGGCCTGGGTATGTCATACTGCTCCAGATGTTCTAGTGATTACGGAGTCCTGGCTCCGAACGGCGACCAGTAACAATGAAGTAAACATCCCCTCCTACTCTTTGTTCAGAGCCGACAGGCAAACCAGAGGTGGTGGGGTAGCTATTTACATCAAGGGTAAATTCCCTGCCTCCATAATTGACTCAACCTATGTTCCAAAAGAATTCAAAAGCTTGTCATTAAAGATTGAAATTGCCACCGGTGTCTCATGTACAATAGGATGCTACAGACCCCCATCAGCTGGACTGTAGTTGTTAAAAACTTCTCGGAAACATCCTGGGTTCAGCATCTTCAGAGTGTATCATACTAGGGGACTTCAACTTAGGCTGGCTGTCCAGTGCATCCAACACACTTAGAATGTTCTGTGATTCCCTTGGGTTGTCACAGCTAATAAACAAATCTACTCATTCTTACAAGCTCAACCCTAATAACAGTACTCTCTTGGATATCATTTTAGTTATCAAACCCCATGTAGTCTCCCATGCTGGCATCTTTTTCTCTGATATTAGCGATCATTGCTTCATCGCATGTGTTAGATCCACTCTTTAAATCCACAACTGCACCAAAATTCTCCTTTAAATGGTGCATAGGCAACTTTGATCTCCATGGGTATATATCAGACCTAAGAGACTCCATGCAATGGCAGGACTTCTATCTAGTCAAGTCCATGACTATGGCGTATGATATTTTCTCAGAAATTGTGCTAGGGGCTCTCAACAAGTATGCTCCCATAGTAAAAGTTTGTGCCAGAAACAAATCCTGTCTGTGGTTTACACAAGACCTGAAAGATACCTTGCAGAGTAGGGATGTACTCTGGAGAACTACTAGGAAAACTAATTTAATAAATGACTGGAATTCTTTCCAGAGGGCAAGGAACCTCTGCACCAAAATGGTCAGAGAAGCCAAAGCTAATTTCTACTGCTCTCAGCTGGAGAGCTCCTCAAGAAATGCCTCCAAATTCTGGAGGACTATCAAAGACATTGAAGGTCACACCACTGTAAATTCCCTACCTACTAAATTATTGATTGACAATACTGTCATCTCCGACAGACCATCTATCCTCGATGCTCTCAATAATCATTTTGCCACTGCAGGACTAGCCTTTGACTCCTCTTCCACGAATATCCTCCGCCAACAACTTAGAATGGATACACAAGAAAAACCCATCCCCAGTCCATCCTTCTCTCTGCAGCCTACCTCCCTGAAAGAAGTCGAAGATCTTCTCCTTCAGCTGGACATTAGGAAAAGTGCTGGGGCTGACCTCATTGACCTGTACTTCTTAAAGGTCAGCTACCGTGTCCTCGCAGTCCCAATTAATCATCTCTTCAACTTATCCTTGTCCCAGGGTGATCTACCGCCCATTTGGAAAAATGCACTTGTGGACTCTTTGTTTAAGTCTGGAGATCCTAGTGACCTCAATAACTACAGGTCAATCTCCCAACTTCCAATCCTGTCAAAGATGCTGGAGAAAATAGTGAACTCCCAGCTTCGGAAGGACCTGGAATCAGAAAAATTGCTCAACCCGTTCCAATCCGGTTTTAGAGCACAGCACAGTACAATCTCTGCTCTAGCCAAGGTGACAAACAACTGGCAGCTTGAATTAGACAAAAAAACTTTGTCTGTGCAGTTTTCTTGGACCTAAGCAAGGCGTTCGATACCGTTGATCACAGATTGCTTCAGTCATCCCTCTGGAACATTGGTTTGGATTCCCTATCCCTTAAATGGTTCTCCAACTACCTCTCAGGATGACTTCAACAAGTAAAGGCAGAAAGGGAAGTTTCTCCACCAAACCTCCTATTGAGGGCTGTACTGCAAGGTTCCATTCTTGGTCCCTTGCTCTTCACCATTTATATTAACAACATAGATGCCCCCATCAAAGAAGCACAAATACACCTTTTCGCAGATGATACAGCACTCTATGCTAATAGCCCCACACCTGAAGCGGCCTGTAAAGCCCTTCAAAATGAATTTAATCTGCTGCAACATCAGTTTATAAACCAGAAACTGCTCTTAAATACAAAAGAAAACAAAGCAATGTTTCTCTCACCCCTTCAAAATGCAATAAATCCTGCAATTTCTGGGACACTCCCACAGATCACTACCATTCTAGGTGAGCGTTTGGACTGCATACCAAAGTTCAAGTACCTGGGGATCTGGCTAGACCATAGACTTACTTTCACAGATCACTTAGAAGAACTAGCAAAGAAACTTAGGCAAAGACTTGGTCTGTTCTTTAGGATTAATAATCTCCTCACAAGAGACGCTAAACTGAAACTGGTTCAAACTGCCTTTCTTTCCCTATTGGATTATACAGACTTTCTATATAGTCAGGGACCTGCAGGTACCCTAGCCAAACTCGATACACTTTATCACAGAGCCATAAAATTTATCACTGCTCTTCCATACTCAGCCCACCACTGTGCATTGTACACGGCAGTGGGATTTAGTTTAGTTTAGTTTATTAGTCTATGAATTAATACCTTTGAGCCAGGGCTCTTTTACAAAGGTTCCACGTCACAAAGAACATTTAACAAAGCATGATACACATTACAGGTAAAACCAGACAGGAAAGTTACATCATAAATTTGCTATTAACAGTTTAAGGTAGTAACATTTTTAAGTTTCATAGAAAAACAAGCTATAACAGGTTCAAGTGAGTAGACAATTTCGAGGTTAAGGAAACTTCCAGGGAGAGGGTGATCATTAGGCGCCAAAAGGAGGCTAGAGAGGAGGGAAAGGTGGTGAGTGGGAGAGTAAGTGAGAGGGGACAGGAAAAAAGGGGGGAGTGAGTTTGGGTGGGAGACAGGAAGTAGCAGAGGTACCAGAGGGTTCATTAGTCAGGGAGGAAGAGGCCTCAGATGTGAGGATGGACATGAGGAGTAGTTCTTTATCTAGCGCAATCACAGTTGCTAGTGGTGGTGAGGTGGGCATAGAGCATGGATTTAAAAGCTTCAAGCGAGGTTGAGGATAGAGTAGGTGGACTAAGCGACTGAACCATGTCGGGGCCCCTGTATGCGAAAGATCTTTGTCCCTGTGCAGTCCGCATCTCGGAACCAGGAAAGGTTGGGCTCAGATCTGGTGGAGGGTTGTGAGCCAGGATTCAGTTGGAGTAGGTTTTGAATACATAATGGAGTCAGTCCCAAGATAGATTTTTTTGCCATTGTGCAGGTGAGATAAATAAGACGATTTGATAGGTTCAACCAGCCTGATTCATAGTACAGATCACACGTGTGAGTCAGTCTTTGAGCCCCCGTGAGGAGCCGGCAGGCCTTATTTAGAGTGATTGAGATATGCCTTAGAGCAGTGGAGGTAGCTGAGCCATAAATAATAAGGCCATAGTCAATGATTGAGATTATGGAACTCTGTATAGCTATTCTCAATGCCGCTTGATTTAGAAATTGACGGTTACAGAATAGTATTCCAATGCGTATTCACTGTTTTCGCAGTGTTGTCAATGGGTTGCGAAGGTGAGCCCTTGGTCAAAAGTGATGCCAAGGTATTTGAAAGTGTTCACTTGGTCCAGTGTAATTCCCGCAGAGGTTTGTATGGTGAGTGGAGTATGCCTATTTTTGTTTTGGTGATTGGAGAAGAGCATGGCTTTTGTTTTATTGTGGTTTAGCACAAGTTTACTATCCAGGAACCACCTTTCAACACTAGAGAAAGCAAGTTGCAGGCTTTTTCGTAGGGGGTTTGGATCCTTGTGGGAAGAGAGAATTACAGCATCATCAGCGTATAAGATTATTTTCTCCTGGCAGATATCTGGGAGGGAGTTAAGGAACATGCTAAAGAGGAGCGGTCCAAGAATTGATCCCTGTGGTACACCCGAGAGAACTGGTTTGAAGTCAGAGAGTTCATTAGAGATTTTTACAGCCTGTGACTGATTGGACAGGTAACTTTTTACCCAAGCACAAGGACCTTCGGCCAGGCCTAGGCTAGAAAGTAGGGAGGTAAGTAGGCCATGATGGACTGTGTCGAAAGCTTTGTAAGATCGAGAAGACTGCACCTGTTTGGCACCCTTTGTCCAGGGCTGAGTGGACTTCTCCAGAGAAATCAAGTAAGGCTGTTGTTGTACTATGTCCTTTCCTAAAGCCGTGCTGTTGATTACAGAGTAGATTGTATCTGTCCAGGTAATCAGAGAGTTGGTCTGCCACTATTTGTTCAAGTGCTTTGGAGAGGGGAAGGAGTATTGATATTGGTCGATAGTTTCCTGTTGAAGTTTTGTCCCCCCCTTTGTGCACTGGCGTAACTATGGCAGATTTCCATTTGTTGGGAAATTGACTTTGGCAAAGTGATAGATTAAGAATTTTTGCAAGGGGGTGAATTACTTCATCCACGGTGAGAGACAGGATTTTTAGATCTAGCGTGTCACTACTTGTTCTGGATTTGGAGCAGGCCTTTCTTATGAACTTGTGTGCTTCGTGCACTTTGATTTTCTTGAAGTAAAATTGTGGTTTGTCACTAAGGGTGTTTTGTGATACTAGGCTAGGCACAGGTAAGTCCGAGAAGAAATCTGGGGAAGACCCCACTAAGGTCTGTGAATGTCTTATTAAGCGCATCTGCAATAGACTTTGGGTCAAGAGTGGTGGATCCATCAACTTTCATAATGGTAGGTGATGATTTTGATTGTTTACCCATTATGTTTCGCATGTTGTCCCAAAAAGCTCTTCCATCACCCCAGGTGGATTCAAGGGCATTTTTGAAATAGGCGCTCTTCATTTGCCTAATTTGTGAGGTACATCTAATTCTTGCCTGCTTGTATTTTAGGGTATCATGAGGTGAGCCTGTGTCTCTGGCAACTGCTCAGAGGTGGTCCCAAACCTTGAGCTCGGCAAGTAGTTTGCAGTAATCCATGGATTTGATAGCGCTTTGATTTTACGCTTTTTACTGGGGCGATAAGTCGATGCAGAGTTGAAAGATTTAATGAAGTATTCTAGTGCGGTATTAATATCAGTTGATTCAAGGATTGGCATCCAGTCCTGTTGTAGGAGATGGGTTTTCAACTTGATAAGATTCCCATAAGGCAATACTCTGCTTGTTATAACTTTGGGGGGTGGCTTGAGAAATTTATTAGACCAGGTACATGACACTGGGGAGTGGTCACTGAGGGAGTCAGGGAGGACTTTAATGTTTTTTATCCGGTCAGGGTGATTTGTGAGAACCCAGTCATTAAGGGTGCTTGTACCAGTTTTGTAATTTTTCCGGGTGGGGGAGGTTACCATCTGAGTCAGGTTTGCTGCTAGGATGTCATCTTTATAAGAGCCAGTGTCAGAGGCGAGCCAGTTTATGTTGAAATCCCCGAGGAGGAGGAGCTCATTTTCAGAGGGCTGCAGACTAACAAAATCAAGTACAGACTTAATACTGGCACAGTGGTCTTTTGGAGGGATATAGACTGCGGCCACTGTGAGAACTTTGTTTTGTGCACCAAGAAGCAGTTTGGTAGGGAGGAGTTGCATCTGTGTATTTGTGGGGGTGAAGCTGCCGGGTTGACAGGAGAGGTTATCCTTTATGTAGATAGCACAGCCCCCACCTTTCTTGCTTGCCCGGTTGAGTCTGAAAAGATTGTAGCCTTCAAGCGAGATCACATAATCCGGGGTGCTGGGAGATAGCCAGGTTTCCACAATGGCTAGTATATCAGGGTTTTTTTGTCCAGCGAGAGTTTGAAGAGATGCCAATTTGGGAAGGAGGCTGCAGATATTTAGAGTGATAATGGAGAGACCACTATCAACTTTCCCTGTTTTTGTTGGCTTCAGTGCAACAGGACCAGGGTTTGGATGTATCCCACCAGGTATTAAAAGTAGGAGGAGCAGGAGTTTCAGCAACGCCATTCGTAGTTCATAATAGGTTGGAGTGAGTTTCTGCTTGTACTTTTTAAGATGCTTGGATTGTCTTCTGGAGTCCCAGTAGAGGGTGATTGTTAGTGAGTTATAATGATGTGGCAGTTTCCAATTAGGAAATATGGCTCTTTGCACCCAGGTATTAATTGGGTGATGTTTGTTGAAGACTTCCAGAGTAAAAGCCATGGTACAAATGTTTCGGGTAGTAGTATAGAAAGGTGAGAGTAGGTGGAGGGGTAGGGGTAGTGGGGAGAGGGGGAGTTGGCATAAAGGAAAAGGAGGGTGAGGGTGAGCAGGAACAGGTGGTGGGGACTAAGCCAAAGCATTTTTTAGCGAGGCAGGAGAGAGCCAGAAGTAGTGGGCTAGGCAGTCGGGGGTGGCAAGCAATAGGAGGGTGGTGGGGTATGGATTTTAGTGGGCTAAGGTGGATAGCTAAGCACTATGGCTCGAAGTACAGAGGAAAATAAAAAGACTGGGAGGGTTTGGTGCCAGAGGGTTTAAGAGAAGTACTATAGTACTGTTGAGATCCAGGATCACATAATATGTTAAAGTTCCTGAAAGGTAATAAACTGTGGCCTGGGCATATGCAATGTGAAACCTTTTGTCTATGTTTCCTTTGTTCTTCAAAGTCCTCAGAGATAAGTACAATACCTTGGGAGTAGGTCAGACAGTAGGCATATGCAATGTGTGAAATCCTTTTGTCTGTATGTTTCCTTTGATCTTCAAAGTCCTCAGAGACAAGTACAATACCTTTGGAAAAGGTCAGAAGGGATGGTCATCCCTTGCTTTCAGATGGCAAATAAATGCTGCGGTTTGGACATACAAAGCTATCTCAAATAAACTGCCCCAGTATAACTCTGTCTGTTTACCTTTGTGCACTCTGGGGAAATATGCCCTGAGAAGCACCTCATATATCTACCTTTATGTTTACAAAGCAAAATCTCGCATTGGCAGAGCAGCCATCAGCTTTGTGCTCCCTCAACTGTGGAACAAGCTGCAAAAAACTTTGAAATTAACTCACCCCATCAGCCTAGCAGCTTTTAAATCTCCATACCTACATCATAATAAGGAGTCCTGTGCCTGTCTACCCTAAATAGTGACTCCTATAAGTCCAAGCACACTCTAATTACTACTGTTAAAAGACTGATCACATCTTTAATCGACTCTTCCCTCTCCCCTTTTTCTACCCCCATATCTGTCCCTTCCTCATTCCTTTGACCCTGGTTCCAGCTCTAAATTCTCCATACCATATCACAATATATCTTTTTATATTAGGTTTTATTTGTGTTCGGTGCCCCTGATATGTATATTTCTTTAGTTGTATGAAAAATTGCGTCCTTCCCAAAACTAGCTGTATCTTCAGTTCCAAACATATACTACTGTCAATGCTACCTGCTGATACTTTGTATATAGTGTATTATTGTATATCACTTTATTTGTATTATTACTATTTTCTTGTGTGTTGCATCCCCTGTATATTGTCCCTTGTTCCTTGTTAACAAACCCAGATCCACCTCGAAAATGAGCTTTCCCAATGGTGATCGTCTGGTTAAATAAAGACTTTGATTGATTGATTGATTGTAACTTAGGATTATTAATCATGTCAGGATGCATTCTTATTGTTAAAATAGGATTTCTCTGGTTAGTTTTGTTAATACTATACCAATAAATTACCACTAATTTGGCAAAGAAACACAGTGGTGGCTTTATTCAATTACTGAGAATTACCAACCAGGACCCTGTATATTGTGTAGCCTTACTGTTTCAGTGAGGCACATTATGTAAATTTACACTCTTGCTAAGTGGGATAAAAAACAATGGTGGCTAGCCAGTTTGAACATTCAGGGGGCCAAAAGACACCCGAGGTAATGCGGCACCCCGAATGAGAATGTCTTCTAAGCAGGTTCTATTGAAAAATACCCACCCAATGATATTGGAGTCCTAGCCAATCAGAGGCCTAGAATTTTATTTCCCATTTTCTAATGGAACTCACTCTAAGGATGAGAGAGTGACCAGCAGGGTACCACAAGGTTGGTATTGGGAACTGTTCTCTTCAATGTCTTCATACGGGCATTGCAGAAAAGCTGGAAGGGAAGGCATGTCTTTTTGCAGATGACTCCAAAATTTGGGTGGACACTCTGGATTGGGTGGAGACGATAAGAAGGTTTCTTGGGAAACTGGAGGAGTGGTCAAAGACATGGCAGTTGGAGTTCAGTGCTGAAAACTACAAAATCATACAGCTAGGCATAGGAACCCCAATGCTGAGTACTGTATGTGGGAAGGTATTAACAGTCACTAGATAGGGAAAGGACCTTGGGGGTGTTATATCAGAGGACCTCAAGATGGCAGGGCAGTGTGAGAAGGCCATGGGCAGGGCAAGGAGGATGTTGGGGTGAACAGGGAGGATTATCACCAGCAGGAGGAGGGAGATGGTACTGCCACTGTATAGCTCCCTGGTACACCCCCACCTGGAGTTCTATATACAGTTTTGGAGACCCCATCTCAGGAAGGACATAGCGTGGAGACTGTCCGTAGGATGGCAACTAAAATGCTGCAAGGTTTTCACAGAAAGCCTTCCAAGGAGAGACTGAGGAAGCTCAACATGTACCATACATTGTGGAAGAGAGGAGAAAGAGATGTCATGATCGATATCTACAAGTGCCTAATCGGGTGGACAGGATGCAGATAGGTAGTCTCTTTCAAAGGAGGATAAGCAGCAGCACCGGAGGTCATGCGAGGAAGCTGGTGTGGGGGGGATTTCAGAAGAGTTGTAGGGAAACATTTCTTCACTAAAAGGGTGGTACATGCCTGGAACAGACCACCAGCAGATGTGGTGGAGGTTAGAGGAGTTGGGTGGATTCATACATGCATGGGATAAACATAGCTGCAAATTAGAAAGGAGATAGGGAGGGGGACGGTCACTAGAGACCAGACAGGGTCTTGGGAGGCAGACTCAGCAAGCAACACTTGGGCTACTTGGTGGGACAAGTGGTCATTTTCTGCTGTCAAATTCCATGTTTCTAATGGAGAAACACAGAAAGATAGAAATTGATGGCAGATAAGGACCACTAGTCTCATCTAGTCTGCCTATTTTCCCTGCCTACTTTAAAAGCCACAAACTCTACTTGATCTCTGGCTACCTCCTCATTCTTATTGCTAGGGCTCCTCATGCCTGTCCCATGCATGCTTGAATCCCCCAACTGTGTTTGCCGCCACCACCTCTGCTGGGAGTTTATTCCATGCATCCACCACTCTTTCTGTGAAGAAATACTTCCTCACACTACCCTTCCAACCTCATGTCATGTCACCTCATTCCTGGACATCTCCTTTTCTGAAAGATGCTACCATATGGTACCCTAGTTATGACTTTTAGATATTTGTAGGTTTCTATCATCTCTTCCCTGTCTCTTCTCTCCTCCTGGGTATACATATTGAGGTGTCACAGTCTTTCCTCATATGACTTTTAGTGCAGGCCCTGCACCATCTTTGTTGCTCTTCTTTGAACTGCCTCAATCCTGTTTACTTCCTTTATGGAAATGCGGCCTCCAGAACTGGACACTGTATTCCAAATGAGGCCATACTAATGATCTGTAAAGTGGAATCATGGGGGGTGTGGCCTGACCAGGCAGAATATGGCAGCATAGTTCAGAATCTCTGTAGGAATGACTACAATCTAACCGCATCCAGCCTTCACCAGACCTTTCTTTGGTACCAACTCCTGTGACCATCCTGTAATCTTACTGCGTGACACAGTTTGAAGTCATTTTTGATTCATCATCTACTTATATTCAATTATTCTACACTGTACTGCAGCATACTAGGCCTCATCCTTCAGCATTATGGCAGATCTCCAATTTATTATGTACTTATTCCGTTGCACTGCAAAGTATACTCAGAGTCACTCCAATGTGGTAATGATCTATTTTTCCTTTTATATTTGTTCATTTGCATTCCACCTGGCTCCCTGAATTCCTTGCTCTATGTCTACGCTGTACTGGCACCTCGTATATGGTTCTTTACTTTAGTGTTATTTCGAGTTGGTATATCTTGTACTATTACTACTAATGTTTATAAATTAAGTTCTGGTGTTTAGCTTTATCCTTATACCTTGTCCTGTTAGCTTAGAATTAAGCTGAGGTTATTACAGTCCCCTGCCTTTCTTGGTATTATTCCCTTTCAGTTTAGCTTTTCAGGAATACTTACTTTATTATATTACTGGGATCAGACTTAGGTTTGGGCCGATATTTATAACTGGTCCTCCCTAGTCTCCTCCCTACATGGACGCTCCAGAGTGTGGTGAGAGAGTCTCTTAGCCGGTTGGCTGCCTCATCTCCTCACACCCATAAAACGTTTTCTTTGTTATTTAGCTTACTAGTATTGTTGTTGTTGTTAATGACTTTCTCCTTCCCCATCTCTATTCTAACTTTAATAAGATATCTGTGCTACTCTTGTATCACACATCTCACTTTTTTTGGCTTGAATGTTCCTGCTACTCTCTGCATATACATAAGCTGTCTATATTGTATTCTAATCATCCTCTGCCTCATTTATTTGTCCCTTCACACTCCAGCGATTATTCCCTTTCTTTAACACTAACACTATGAGTGACATACTTTTATATACATGGAATGTGAAGGGACTTAATTCTCCTTGTAAGCCGAAGCAAATTCTTTCACATCTCAAAAAACATAAAACACAAATTGCTTTCCTTCAAGAAACAAAATTAATAGCAGAGGATGTTTACAGACTTAAAAAAGATTGGGTCAGTCAGATCTATGAATCATCCTATACCTCAAAAAAAAGAGGAGTTGCTATTCTTATTCATAAGAGTCTCAAATGGTCCCTTGTAAACTCTATTTCTGATACTGACGGCAGATGGGTGATGGTCAAACTGAATACCAACTCTGATCCTCTTCTGCTTGTTAATGTCTATGCAGCCAACTCTGATTCCCCGGAGTTTTTTCATAAGTTAGCTCAACAGATTCTATCCTTTAACACTGATAATACACCAGTTATTCTTGGAGGGGATCTTAACTTAGCTTTAGAAGCCAGCATTGATAGAAGTAGCCCCACTACAGAGGCCCACCCTAGAAGTATTAAAGCCCTCTCATTACTAATGCAAGATGCTGGATTAGCTGATGTATGGCGCCTCCTTCACCTCCGTGATCAAGAATTTACTTTTTACTCCTCTCTACATAAGACATACAGTAGAACTGACTGCTGGTTAGCCTCTCCTGTTATAATGGAAAAAACTATTAATTCTTCCATCTCTCCCATCATAATCTTGGACCATCCCCCTATCAAATTGCAACTTTTGTGGGGCCCATTAGCATCTAAATCTTCTTACTGGCAGCTGGACCCTCTCCTTCTCAAGGATCCCAATTTCTTATCCAAGATCAAAGCACAAATTCCGGACTTCCTCTTTCACAATTCCCCAACTGAATCTTCTATGTCCTCCATATGGGAAGCTCTTAAAGCTACGATTCGAGGGAAAATTATCAGTTATGCTGCACATAGGAAAAGAGTAAGGGAACAACAGCTGGCTGACTTGGAAAAATCTATTAAAGCTAAAGAGAATTTGCACTTTTCTTCTAATAAGCACTGTCCTGATTCTCAAGTTCATCTTGAAATTCTTCAACTTAGAGTTAAAATTAACAAATTAATTTCTCATAAAACCGAACTGGCTTTGTTTAAACTTAAATATAAGTTTTAGGAACACGGTGACAAAAATGGGAAACTTCTCTCTTACCAGCTCAAAGCACAACAAATGGAACGACACATCCTAAGCCTAAAAGATGAACAGGGTACGATTCACTCCGACAACCCCTCTATAAACCATATCATGAAAACCTTTTATCAAAAACTATACTCTAGCACAATCCTCCATCTACTTTACAAATTCAACAGGTCCTTAAATCGTTACATCTTCCTCATCTTTCTACTCTTGAAACAAATTCTTTAGATGAACTCTTCTCGCTTCAGGAAATCCAGAAAGCTTTGCCTTCCTTGAAATCCGGCAACCCCTGGGGGTGATGGATTCCCTGTTGATTTCTATGAAATGTTTTCTGACGCATTATGTCCCCTTCTTCTTAATGTTTATCAAGAAGTTTCCAATACTGGCAAGCTTCCCCCATCTTGCATCGAAACAATCATAACCCTAATCCCTAAGAAAGAAAAAGACCCTATTCACCCCGCAAGTAACAGGCACATCTCTTTATTAAACATGGATGGGAAGATATTTGCTAAACTACTAAGTTCTCAACTTGAATCCTTGATTCCCAAGCTAACTCATTGTTTGCAAGCTGGTTTTAGTAAAAATAGATCTGGTTCTGATCACCTACGTTCCTTATTTAATTTAATTCACAAAGCCAAATCCCTCAAGACACCAGCTGCAGCCATAGCTATTGATTTCAATAAAGCCTTTGATTCTTTAAATTGGGACTACCTTCATCAAGTTTTATCTTATTTCAGTATTTCTCATACCTTTTGCTCCTGGATCCAGCTATTATATAACTCCCCTGTTGCTAAAGTACATACTAATTCCACCCTTTCCTCTTACTTTCATCTAGCAAGGGGAACTAGACAAGACTGTCCTCTGTCACCTTCCCTGTTTATTTTAGCAATGGAACCCCTGACTGCTTGTTTACGTCAATCTTCTGGCATTATGGGCAAACCTGTGAGCAATTCAAGATATGTTTCTCTCTCCTACATGGATGACCTCTTAATCTTACCTGAAAACTTGAATGAGGCTGGGCCCCATTGGTTGATTTGCTTAAAAATTTTAGTAAAATTTCTGGCCTTGCTTTGAATTATGGCAAATCATAAACTATGCCCCTTAACGACCACTGTTAAGCCTTTATGAACATAGAATTTGACGGCAGATAAGGACCGCTTGGCCCACCCAGTCTCACCATTTCCCTACCTAATGGATAAGCTGCAGATCCTAGTTAACCAGCAGCCTACTTCTTTCTACCCTCACCCCCTAGAATTGCCTTATGACTGTCCCATGCATGCTTGAATTCAACCACTGTTTTTGACTCCACAACCTCCTTTGGAAGGCCGTTCCATGCATCCACAACCCTCTCTGTGAAAAAATACTTCCTTACATTACCTCTGAGCCGCCCCATCTTCAAATTGTGCCCCCTTGTTCTTGCACACCTCTTTTTTTGAAAGATGCTACCCTCTTGGACTTTGTTGATTCCCTTGAGGTACTTAAAAAGTTTCTATCATGTCCCCCCTCTTCCTCCTTTCCTCAAGGCTATACATATTAAGCTCCTTTAGTCTCTCTTCATATGTCTTCTGGTGCAGACCCTGCACCATTTTAGTTGCCCTCCTCTGGACAGCTTCCATCTTGTCTATGTCCTTGTGGCGATTGGGTCTCCAGAACTGCACACAGTACTCCAGATGGGGTCTCACCAACTGTCTGTACAGAGTGATAACAACTTCCTGTTTTCTACTGGTGATGCCTCTCCCTATACATCACAGTATCCCCCCAGCCCTCCTTACTGCCCTCTCACATTGCTTGCCCACCTTTAAGTCATCTGATATGACTACCCCCAGATCCCTTTCCATTTTTGTTGTTGTTAGTATCTTGCCCCCCATTGTGTACTCTTCCCCTGGGTTTTTGTTTCCCAGGTGCATTACCTTGCACTTCTTAGCATTAAATCTAAGCTGCCATACATTTGACCATTTCTCTAACCTTGCCAAGTCCCTTCTTATCCTTTCTACCCCACCTTGTGCATCAACTCTGTTGCAGATCTTTGTGTCATCTGCAAAGAGACATACTTTTCCTTCCAGTCCATCTGCAATGTTGCTTATAAAGACATTGAAGAGGACCGGTCCTAATACTGAACCCTGCGGCACCCCACTAGTAACCCCCCTTTCTTCAGAGTGCGCTCCATTTGCTATTACCCTCTGTGTCCTATTCTCCAGCCATTTCTTTACCCAGACTATCATCTTGGGATTGACTCCCAGGCTGGCTAACTTATATATTAATCTTTTGTGTGGGACTGAGTCAAATACCTTGCTAAAGTCTAGGTAGGCCATGTCCACAGCCCCTCCCTGATCTACTACTTTGGTCACCCAGTCAAAGAAATCTATTAGATTCGTCTGGCATGATCTTCCCGCTGTGAATCCATGCTGCCTTGTGTCCTGTGCCGCTCTGGCCTCTAGGTACTCAAAAATTTTTTCCTTCAGAAGTGATTCCATCATTTTCCCTATCACTGAGGTTAAACTAGCAGGTCTATAGTTTCCTGCTTCTGCCGTGCTCCCACTTTTGTGAAGGGGAATCACATCTGCCCTCCTCCAGTCCTCAGGTACCACCCCATCCTCCCATGATTTGTTAAAGAGGGTAGTCAGTGGTGTCACTAGTTCTACCCTTAGTTCTTTTAGAATTCTGGGATGAATCCCATCAGGCCCCATTGCTTTGTCCTCCTTCAGTTTTAAGAGTTCTTTCAGAACCCTTTCTTCAGTAAATGGATGGTATCAACTTCTGTATCCAGAGTGTTTCTATTGTTTGTTTTAGGTACTCCTCTTCATTTGTAAATACTGAGCAAAATATTTGTTTAGTATCTCTGCCTTTTCACAGTCACCCTCTGCCCACCCCTCCCTTTATTAAGCCTCACTATCCCTCCTTAGTCTTCCTTCGCCTCCTGATGTACCTAAAAAAGGTTTTCTCCCCCTTCTTAACTGAGTTGGCTATCGTTTCCTCAGTTTGGGCCTTTGCTGTTCTGACTGCCTTACCAGCTTCCTTTTGCTTTAACTGATACAATTATCTGTCCTGCTCCTTCTGTGATTCCTTGTAGTTTCTAAATGCTTTCTTTTTCTCTTGAACCTTCACTGCCATCTTCTTCGAGAACCATAGTGGTTTCTTACATCTTACATCGTTTTGTTTTGTTTATTTGCTTCACACAAAGGCTTGTTACCTCTGTGATGGCAGTTTTTATTATTCCCCATTGTTCTTCCACCCCTCCTTCCTGCCCATTTGCTAGTGCATTCCTTAGGCACTCATCCATTTTGGCAAAGTCAGCCCTCCTGAAGTCCAGTACTTTTGTCTTTGTATGGCTTGACTCTATTGCTGTGTTTATTGGAACCATACTGTTCGATGGTCGCTAGTTCCCAGATGGCTACCCACTTCTACATCTGTGATCCTCTCTCCATCTCCATTTGAGAGGACCAGATCTAAGATTGCTCCCTCTCGAGTGGGTTCCAATACTAGTTGTCTAAGGCATGCCCCCTGTAGGGCATCTAGAATAGCCCCACTCTTAGAAATGGCTGCTGCAACTGCACTCCAGTTAACATCTGGCATATTCAGATCACCCATCAACAATGTCTCCCCTTTATCTGCCATTCTAAGTATACTTTCTATCATTTCCTTTTCCATTTCCTCCCCCTGAGAGGGTGGTCTGTATATAACCCCTGTGCAGATTGTGGTGCCATTGCCTGCCTCCAAATTGACCTACAGTGCTTCTTCTCCTCCCTGTTTACCCTTTTGTTCTGTTGCTTTGATTTCTTCCCTTATGCAGAGAGCTACTCCTCCTCCTCCTCTTTTACCCTCCCTGTTCCTCCTGTAGATACCTCTTGGATTCCGTTAGTCACCACAGGGTATAACATATATAGGGAATCAAAATTACTAGTAACTTAGGGAAGATATGGGACATTAACTTTAACCCCTTATTTGATAATATCAAAACAATTCTGGACAAATGGAAGCTTCTTAATCTCTCTTTCATGGGGAAAATTGCAGCCATTAAGATGTCTATTTCTCCCAAGATTCTTTACCTCTTTGCCAATATTCCTTTAGTCTTACCATCTTCTTTTTTTGCTAAAATTGATAAATTAATAGGTAACTTTATCTGGGATGGGAAACTACCGAGATTTAACAGCAACAAAATTTGACCACATTGGAAAAAAGGGGGATTTGGACTCCCCTGGTTCAAAGGCTACCTCTGGGCTTTCCGAATGGCCCAAACCATTAAATGGTTTCAGAAACCCTCCCCCTCACTCACCACTATGGGTTGCAATGGAATCTGCATTGTGCCTGGGAGGAGTTCCCACTTCCTTCATTTTTAATCCCATTTCCTCTAAACTAAAATCTCACCAACTATATCATCCTCTGTTCTTTATTGGAAACTAACCCACAAATTCCTGAAATCCAGTCCAACACCCTAGTTTTAAGCCCCCTTATGGGGCAATCTACTGCTCACTTTAGAAAATCACCCAATTTTCTATTGTACATGGAGGAACAAAGGCATTTTCTTTCTCTGAGATATCTTGGACCAGAATTCACTCATTCTTAGATCATTCTCAGAGTTGCAGGTCACATGGAAACTTCCTAAACAGGACTTCTGGAAGTTTTTACAGTTTCAGGCAGCTTATATCTCTCTCTCTCTAGTTTAGTGTATAGGCATACTCTTCTAAACCCATACATCTCTCCCTGGACTAATTTATCAGTAAAATTAAATAGCTCCATTTACAAAGACGTTATTGATAATCTACCTGATCAGTCTATACAGGCCAAAAATAAATGGAGTATTCTTCTTAACTACAATATTTCAGATGCCCAATGGAGTCATTGTTGGCGTATTGCACATAATACCTTTAAAGATGCCCATAGTTCTTTAATACAAACTAAAATCCTACATCTTTGGTATAGAACCCTCTCTGTGCTTCATAGAGTGGCCCTGTTAAATAATAATAACTGCTGGTGCTGCAATTTGGCCAATGGGGATCTGATTCATATCTTGTGGTCTTGCATTCCCATTTATAAGCTCTGGCATAAAGTCTGTTTACTTGTCTCCAGAGTAACAGGACAAAAACTACCTTCTGACCCCAAGCTATTCCTTCTAGGCATCCTTATCCCCAATAGCTCTCTCCTCTCACATGCACATTTTAGATGGCTAAACATACTTTCTCTTCTGGTCAAACGTCTGATTCTTATGAAATGAAAATCAACTCTGGTGCCTTCTCTTTCAGATGTTCTTCAAAGGCTCTCTCAGTATGCCTCTCTAGACTGATTATCTCATGTTACTCATAACCGACGCACTGTAAATGACAGATGTTGGAAGGATTACTTAAAGTGCATGAACCTAGTTCTTCTGGACCCTAATTCTTAAGGATATTTAGCCCTTCTTCTTATTTTGCTCTCAGATTAGGCTTTCTCGAAACTTTTGTGTACAGATTTCTCCTCTTTTTTCCCCTTCTTCCCTGTTTTCTCCCTCTCTCCTTCCCTTCTTCCTTGCTTTTTTCTCTCTTCTTTCTTTCTTTGCACACTTTTCTCTTATTTTCACCTCTTCATTACTGAACATTGTTCATATTACCACATTTATCACTTTTTGCAATTTACTGAATGCCTTGACATAGCCTGCCCTAGCATGTATTTCATACATGGTTGCTATTTCTGATCCTATAATACCCTATTGATTGTAACCCTTCTGCTCTCCACTTACATCCTCTCTAGGTTTGTGTTTTATTATCAATACATGTATATAAGGCTTCTCCAATATGTTTACCCTAAATACTGTGTTTTGTTATGTGATATTTTATACCTCACATGGAGGATAGTCTTCTATTGTATAAGATGTGCACTTTCCTATATACTCGAATTTCAATAAAAAGATAAAGTGAAAAAAAATAAAGTGGAATCACCACCTCATTCCTTCTACCGGTGATACCTCTCCCTATGCACCCCAAGGGAGACAAAGCAGGACAAATAGACAGCAGAAGAGAGGACCAGAATTTAGGAAAATAATAATGAGAGGGCAGCTTCACCAGCAATAGATGTTCTGGATGGAACAGAATGGTAATGGGAAACATTGCTGTGGAGAGGGTAGGAGGTAGGTGGGGGACAGCATAGGAGGGAGGTTAGGTAGGAAGGACAAAAATCAAACCAGAATTTGTGTATGGAAGAGTCACAGTGGGAAAGGCACCTGAAATCAAGGAACAGGAGAGCGAAAGCAAAGTAAAGTAGAGTGAGCAGTGGTGCATACGAGGAGACAGTGTTAAGGCAAATGACAAAAGGAGAAAAAGAGGGGGTCCAATCTGGCAAGGGAGGATATGGGAGCTGCACTGTAGAATACGTCATCATAGTCAAAGATGGGGAGTATCATCTTCAATGCAATCTCACAGCAGGCAGTAAGCAGGATACTTGTCTTGTTCTTGCATAGTGCACTAAGCTTGGGTGAAATTTAAGGTCAATGGCATCAATATGTGCTGAAAAATCAAGATGATGGTACAGTCAGACTCTGAGATATTTTAAAGGAGCAGACATCCTCAACTGCAGCACCACCAGGGTTGCAGAATGATGGGATGGAGGTGAGGCTGTTAAGCCTCTGTCAGGTGTCAAATGACTTCTAGAAAAACATAAACTGAACTTACAAGCTTAAATGGGCCGACTGGGTGGGCCATAGACCCTTATCTGCTGATACACTGTCTAAATGTCATAAAAAACTGTTTGTCAAAATCCAGCTTTAGCTGGGCAGTAAAGTTATGGGCAGAGAAGCCAAATGAAAAGAGCACTGTATCATCAGCGTACATATTAATTGACTGAGAGGAACAGTAAGATGGAGGTCATTCAGGAATATGAAACAAAAATTGTGGCCCAGGACAGACTCTTAAGGGACTCCTGAATAGGTGGGGGGAGAGGGCAGGGATAAGGAGCATCCAGTCCAGACAGATTGAGATCTGCCCACAAGGTAGGATTGGAACCAACTGATGAGGAGGCAGAGACACCTACTGCCCTAAGCCTTTCCAGGAGGGGGTGTGCCACAGTATCAAATGCTTTAGCTAACTCTACACAGATGGAGGTAATCAGACCCTGGTCCCTACTTGAAAGGATGGAGTTAGTAGGTCAGAGGACGGAGGTGGAAGTAGAGTTAGATTTCCTGAAACAAGACTGGAAAGGAGTGAAGAAGCACAAGGAGATAAAGAAGGAAGACAACTGTGTGAGAACATTGTGTTCGGTAACTTACCCAGAGTGGGAAAGAGTGAGATAATGTGGTGTTCCTGTAACTAACCATAGTGGGAAGGAGCGAGATAGGTTGAAAGTTACCAGTAATGAAAGGATCAGCACCTTTAGGGAGTGGGATGACAGAATTTACAGATAAGTGGTGGATGAGGAAATGAGATTAAGGAGCTGGGTAATGGGGTCAGTGATGGCAGGAGCTGAGAGAAGCAGGAGCTTAGGATCCAGACCATCAGGGCTTCCTTTCTTGTGAGGGTTAAGGGCAAACAAGGGCTTACGGGAAGCAGAGGGAGAGAAAGGATAGAGACAGAAATAGTGAAGAGGAGTAGATGGAGGAGGGGAAGACAAGGAGGAGATGAGAGAAACAGCACAGTGAGAGTTAAAAGAAGAGGCAACATTAGAAGGGTCAGAGATGAGGGAGTCACCAACCTTGAGGACAGGGAAGCAATACTGGGTCAGAGGGGAGAATAGATATTGAATAACCTTTCATAACTTGGAAGGATGATTAATGTTGTTCTGAACTGTGGATACAAAATACTCAGACTTCAAAAGCTTGCTGGCTTTGTACAGGTATTGCAAAGGCAAAGATAGTTGGCCAAAGCAGCTGGGGAGCCAGCGATCTTATAGGATTGTCAGACAAGGTTTCTGATACAAAAACAAGCTAACAACTCAGTAGATATCCAGAGTGCAGTGGGAGTTCTATACTTTGGTTTTACCCAGGGATGCATGGTGATCTACAGCCATAAATTTGGTCCCGAAGGATTGTAGGGGAGAATTAATATTAGTGGCTGCAGAGATGGAGACCAGTCAGAGGCCCATAAGTTGGCTAAAAAAATGAAGATAAGTCTAGTGACCTAAATGACCTGAAAGATGAATTAATGGGACTTTAGGGTGCTGAATCTTGTTCATACAGACAACCATATGATTGTCACTGTGGGCATCAGAAAGGATACATGCATCCACTATACGGTGAGGATGGAATGAGAAGACACAGTCCAAGACAGAATGGTTCAAAGGTTTAAAATGTAGGTGTTTAGGTCAGAAATCAATTGAGTTAAATGGAGGGAATTAATATTTTGAGAGAATTTATGTGCAGAGAGGGAAAGCCAGTTACAAGCTAGGAATGAAAGTGGTGCACAGAAACAAGTCAGCCTAGAGGTGCAGGCTGTAAACAAATGCAAAGCACCTGGACTGTAAAGAAATAATATAGCCACACTCAGTGAGTAGCAGTCAGAAAAATGTCATTAGTGTGTATCATGGCAAAACAAACACCCCATACACATTCATTTCATTTCATTTTTTATACTGGAAAATATGTGTGCAAAATTACCCATTTTCACAAGCGTTCAGTGACAAACAAAACATAGGATTAAATGAATGATCATAAATTACACATGAACAGCGGTAAAGAACAGTGAGTTAGGAGCATTTACATACGTTTCTGTTAAATAGGTAACTCATTAGATTGTTTTTAAATAACATCAATGTCGGACACTGAACTAAAGATAATGTTAAGCTATTCAAAAGTTTAGCAGCCCTGTGTGAAAGGGGAAGTTCTCCTTGTGGTGTGTGGCAAAATGGAATTGCAAAAGAACAACCTGAGGTAATAAATCTAGTAGTGTGTGCATTAATATACGTCTGAAAAATGGCATTCACCTGTAATTGACTTCATCAGTGGCCACCCTGAAGAAGCCTGTTAGAGGCGAATGCACACGGGGTGCTTGTTTGTCGTGGTAATCAATAATTAAAGGTTTTTAAACTGCTGCCTAATGAGTGCTGCTGTTTTCTTTCTTTCCAGTCTTAGTACTTTTCATTTGTTTGCCTGTGTTTCCACCTGTTATTAAGTCAGTGAGCCCCTAGTGGTGAGCTGGCATATTGCAAGAAGACAGGCTAGAACACATTGATATTCATGACTATTCTTCATGGTTTGTCAGTCAAGAGAGTGACCAGACACTTGGCACCACTATATGTTTACTACAGAACCTTTTATGAATGCTATCTTACTGCTACTTTACCCAGCTTTTACCTTTCTGTACAATGGCAACTCAAAGGTATAACTGGTCAAAATGCATGGACATGACTTCAAGAAAAGTGTCACAACATTCCATAATTTTACAAAAGCTCATGAAATTCAACTTTAATTACAGATGTTATTTTGCCATCTTTTGCTTCTTATAACTTGGTGAGCCTTTGAGCAACAGATTAAAGAGCTGACACACATATAGCCTCTTTTTTTTCATATTGTTTTTTTCTCCTGGCCAGTAGCTCATCTCTCAGGGATCTAGCTTGTTCGCAGGGAACCCTGATCATTCAGTTGGCTACAGGGTTTTTCTCTGCCATTTTTCCCCCACCAGCCCTGGTAGGAGCAGTGCCTCTGTGAGCCCAACACAGCCACAGCTGTCCCTGTAGAGGAGCAAGTTTCCTGGCATGGCTACAAGGCTGCTTTGTGGTGGAACCTGCTGCCAACACTTCCCAAATGAGGTGCACTACTATAATTGTTTGATTCTGATTTGAGGGGGCACACACCAGGTGTTCCCCAGCAAAATTTAAGAAAAATGTATACAAAATGTGATAACATCTCTATGTATTAGCCAGGGGTGAGCCTGATAGATACTGATGGTAGAAGGGGATCACAAGATCCATCTAGTCTGTCTGATATGGGTTACTCACCCCCCCATCCTTTCTGTCCTTTGCTAAACCTTTAACATAAAATTACTTAATCCTGCCCAAAAAATTTTTTAATTTCTTATCTTTTATTTTTCCACCTATAAAACACCAATATTTTGTGGAGAATTCTTGTTTGTGGATGGTGGTTTTGCAGTTGATGTGCCCTGATTTAGTTGCTGTGACTTTCTTAGATGTTTCATTCTAACAGCTGTTTCATGGCCTCTTTTATTTTCTAAGTTCATTTTTATGTTGGCGTGCTTGGCGCAGCCAACATCTTGAGGTAGTGGAGATTTGGAGGCGTGGTCGCTGCTGAGCGAATGCAGGGCATGCACCAGTAGGTGCGTCCCTCATTCCCCAATCAGCCTGCATGCCAGTGCCACACCATGCATACTAATGTGCTGTTCACATCAAAGGAAAGGTTAGCTGCAATGTGAGCAAAGCTTATCACACACAGTGGACCTTCCTACATGCTTCGCCAGCTACAAACATGGTGGCACAGTGGCAACTAAACTGCCAACTTTGGGGGTGTCCAATCCTCCGGTCGGCTTACCCTGCCCCTCATGAATACGCCGATGAGGGAGCCCACTCCCCACTGGCATAATGTGTCCCATCCCCCTCCTTTTTCACTTGCTGAGGGGGTGCCCAATCCCCCCTCAGCTCATGCACCCCCCACGCTTTCGTTGTTTGCAGATGGGGGTGCACAATCCCTGTTGGCATCTGTCTCCCTCTTTTCCACTTTAATGTTCAGACGGGGAGCCCACTCCACATCAGCATGATGTCCCCACCTTCTTCTGTGCTGAGGGGGTGCCCAATCCCCCTCAGCTAGTGTCCCCCACTCCCTATGTGCCAATGGGGGTGCCCAATCCCCCATCAGCTACTGTAACCCCTCCCAAAAAAAAAACACCTGTAGAAAAAGAAAACTGTCTGCAATGTTTTTTTTTATCACCTGTAAACAGAAAACGGTCCCTTATAGTCTCCCTACCCCCCCAACTTCACCCACCCTCTGTGCACCCTGCCTCCCCACATCCCCCTTCACCCCCTACGTACCTCCAGAGTCTGGCACAATGGTCTTCGGTGGACCGGGAACACATCTGCACTCTTCAAAGCTGACCGTGAACTGAGGAAATTTAACTTTGATGCATATCTCAGGCTTTTTTTGGAATTTTTGCACCAAATTTTCAGCATGGGGTTTTTGGGACTCCTCCTCATGGATTCTGTCACTGTTATGACACTAATCAGTCCCGAAAGATGATTTCACAATCACTGTGTTGAATCACCTTTCAGGACTGATTAATGCAAGGACAGTGGCACTGTTCATGAGGCAGGCTCTCAAAAAGCCTATGTTGGGAATTTGGTGGAAAAAAAAAACCAAAAATGACTGTTTTACAAGCATGCATTGTGTAGTTGCTATGCACGCTCGTAACTTCACAAATTTGCAATATTTTCATGCCAGATTTTCAACATTGTCATTTTTCTACACCTCCTTGTGAACAGTACAGCTGTCATTTTTCACATCCTGGCCAAAATGTGTTTCTGCACTTCCAGTGCAGAATAGCGCAGTCGCTGTGGGAAATCTGTGTTCAGGACAGATTGTGAAAATGACAGTGATACTGTTCATGAGCAGAGGTCCTAAAATGTCTGTGCTGAAAATTTGGTGACGATACTCCATAAAATGACTGTGTTACGAGCGTGCATTGCACAGTTTGCACGCATGCTCGTAACGTTGTGCATTTGTAATATTTTCACCCTGGATTTTCACCATTGGCATTTTTCCATACCTCTTGATGAACAGTACAACTGTCATTTTACATATCCTACCCAAAATGTGTTTTCGCACATCGGGCACAGAATAGCGCGGTCACTGTGCAAAATCACTTTTTGGGACAGTTTGAGGAAATGACAGTGACACTGTACATGAGCAGATGTGCTAAAATGCCTATGTTGAAAATTTGGTGCCAAAAGTCCATAAAATGACTGTGTTAAAAGTGTGCGTTGCGCATTTACCATGCATCATTGTAACTTCGTAAATTTGCAATATTTACATGCCACATTTTCAACACTGCCATTTTTTTACACCTCCTTATGAACAGTGCAGCTGTCATTTTTCACATCCTGCCCAAAATGTATTTCAGCACTGCACTACCAATGCCAATGCCAGCGTGACAACATTCGGCATTGACAAATGCTTGTTTTAGTGTTGCTTTAAGTGTAGTTCCCGTGTAAGGCCCCTTCCTCAGAGACAGCACACAGGTCCTATTGTATGTCTAGAACAGTTACAGAAACATAAATTGCCAGTTGTGAGAATGTAATAGTAAAATTAGCAAATCACAGCTTTATTAATCCATTGTCCTCAATTTAATTAGCTAAGGGTGGATGGGGTGATCCTCATGAAATTATAATCATTCTTCTGTTGCACTGAACTACAAGACTGTCATTCCCCTAATTTCTGGAGGCCTGCTTTGGTTATCATGATAAAAGCTGATTTCCTAATCACATACAATATGTCTTAACCTGGCTCTTATTGTGTCCATCCTAACTCTATCACAGAATTCTAAGCTGCCTGTTTAGTTTTTACATCATTATGGCTACAAACTGACTTATGGTATTATTTTTACCCTGCACTGTATGAACTGCTGTCTTAGAAAATGGGCTGAAAAATCCCAGTCTCTGATTGCTGAGCCCCATTTATAGGGGTACATATGCAAACAGTGACCAGATAAAAACAAAGGTCAGCGCCACCTGCCTCTGTGCCAGTTGGTATCACTGTGCCATGAACAGAATTTTAAAACTGCAACCAGTCATCATTTTTTTCTGTTACCGGGTGATCGAATGTGCCCCCCTATCCAAAACTGCGGTGTCTTGGTAAAAGAACACAAACCAAAATTTTGTTTTTCAAACCACAACATACTGCAAAACAGATCACTTTGTCCATTACTTGTTTTACTTTCACAACATGCTACAGTACCACTGCAGCCCACACCAGCACTCCTGGTGCGTGCTTGCCTTGATAGTATGCGTGACCAGTCTTGCCATATTTCAGACTGTAACAAGCATTTCCTGATTGCAGCTCAGCACACCTCGCATTCCCTTTGATAAAAATAAGAACACAACACAACTACCAAACAGGAATATGGAGCTGAGAATATGTAAAACAATGCAGGTCTCTGTCGTGTCTCAACAGTTCCCATCTCACCACAAGCAGTCCTGACAGTGGTGCTGAAATACAAAATGTCAAAATGTCAGAGCAGCTGAAATCAATGACCCGATCATAGGAGTTTGCCACTAAAATAAACCAAAAAAAAAGAAATGCTAAAAATGGCAGCTGTCCCATGGTTGGGGTCGGGGTGGGCACAGGCTACAGGAGAACAAAAGTTACTTGAGACAGCAGAAAACAAAAATGACTCTAAAATAGTCTCTTCAAAACAGCAGTACCCTCTCTGGCAGGTATACCAGTAGTAGAACGACATTTCAAGAACATGTATTTATAATCTATTTTGTTAATATTTAAGTGATGTGTTGTCATCTTTATTTTACTAAAAATGTTACCTATAACCCATTTTCTAAGTGCAGTTATACCCTCCAGGGTGGGCAGTATTGGGCTATACTGGACCTTCTAGGGGCTTCAAACTAGACACCATGCACTTTAATGTATTCTCTCACGATTGCCCACACTTCATTGCATTAATCCATACTGTTAATATATTTGGTCACCATATTGCTACTACTGTATTGCTGTCTTCGTAATCCGTATTCTGATGTTTTGTAACTTCATTCCTCCTGTACTCTTCTCTCCTGGGTTGCACCTTGAAATGAACCTTGACTCAGTGTGCCTTTTCCAGTTTCTAATTATGAATAAGTGAATATGGCCTTTCTGCCTCCTATGTTGGGCCTCATTAAACCACTGGAAAGTCCGATATAACCCGGTAACGCTCACCCTGTTGGTTATTATTGCTTACATACAGCATGCCTGTCTGGCTATCTGCATGTCATCAATGATAAGCTGCCTTCTCATTAGGCCATTGCACTGTGAGACCAATATTATTGAAGGCATTTCAGAGATGAACAAGAAGATGCACATTGGTTTATTAAGAACTTGGTTTGGAGGACTAGTTTTTGTGGAGAGGATCATTATTATACTCTCATAAATAAATTGGAATATTTTCATTTTGATGTGCATGGTGCTCACCCCTGCCAGCATTCCCTTAAGGCTATGTGCCTATGCTATGTACTACTAGGGGCTGGCAGTATAGTCTAGAGGTTAGAGTGACAAGCAGTGAACTACAGTATCTTGGTACATCCTGCAGACCTTAGATTTGATTTCTACAACCTCCATTTACATGCTGTGTGACTATAAACAAGTCACATAACCTCCCTAGTGCTCCTGGAAAGCCCCTGTAAATGAGCCTTGTGCCCAGTGAGCCTTACCCGGTAAAGAATAAAAAAAAATCTGCAGTGTTGTTGTGCAGTACAGTCATGCCAGTTATACTATTGCCTGTGTTCTCTACATCAGAAAGATGAAAGAAACATAGAAACATAGATTTTGCTCAGTATTTACAAAGGAAGAGGGGGAGGTACATAAAACAAACAGTAGTAACACTCTGGATACAGAAGTTGATACCAGCCCATTTACAGAAGAAAGGGTTCTGAAAGAACTCTTAAAACTGAAGGTGGACAAAGCAATGGGCCTGATGGGATTCATCCCAGAATTCTAAAAGAACTAAGGGTAGAACTAGTGACACCACTGACTACCCTCTTTAACAAATCATGGGAGGATGGGGTGGTACCCGAGGACTGGAGGAGGGCAGATGTGATTCCCTTCACAAAAGTGGGAGCAAGGCAGAAGCAGGAAACTATAGACCTGTTAGTTTAACCTCAGTGATAGGGAAATGATGGAATCACTTCTAAAGGAAAGAATTGTCGAGTATCTAGAGGCCAGAGGGGCACAGGACCCTCGGAGCATGGATTCACAGCGGGAAGGTCATGCCAGACGAATCTGATAGATTTCTTTGACTGGGTGACCAAAGTAGTAGAGATCAGGAGGGCTGTGGACATGGCCTACCTAGACTTTAGCAAGGCATTTGAACAGTCCCACACAAAGATTAATATATAAGTTAGCCAGCCTGGGAGTGGGTCCCAAGATGACAGCCTGGGTAAAGAATTGGCTGGAGAATAGGACACAGAGAGTAATAGTAAATGGAGTCCACTCAGAAGAAAGGAGGGTTACTAGCGGGTACCGCAGGGTTCAGTATTAGGACCAGTCCTCTTCAATGTCTTTATAAGCGACATTGCAGAAGGACTGGAAGGAAAAGTATGTCTCTTTGCAGATGACACTAAGATCTGCAACAGAGTTGATGCACAGGGTGGGGTGGAAAGGATGAGAAGGGACTTGGCAAGGTTAGAGAAATGGTCAAATGTATGGCAGCTTAGATTCAATGCTAAGAAGTGCAAGGTAATGCACCTGGGAAACAAAAACCCAGGGGAAGAGTACACAATGGGGGGTGAGATACTAACAACAACAAAATGGAAAGGGACCTGGGGTAGTCATATCAGATGACCTAAAGGTGGGCAAGCAATGTGAGAAGGCAGCAAGGAGGGCTGGGGGGATACTGGGATGCATAGGGAGAGACATCACCAGTAGAAAACAGGAAGTTATTATCCCTCTGTACAGACAGCTGGTGAGACCCCATCTGGAGTACTGTGTGCAGTTCTGGAGACCCAATCTCCGCAAAGACATAGACAGGATGGAAGCTGTCCAGAGGAGGGCAACTAAAATGGTGCAGGGTCTGCACCGGAGGACATATGACGAGAGACTTAAGGAGCTTAATATGTATAGCCTCGAGGAAAGGAGGGAGAGGGGGGACATGATAGAAACTTTCAAGTACCTCAAGGGAATCAACAAAGTCAAGAGGTAGCATCTTTCAAAAAGAGAGATGTGCAAGAACAAGAGGCACAATTTGAAGATAGAGGGGGCAGCTCAGAGGTAATTTAAGGAAGTATTTTTCACAGAGGGTTGTGGATGCATGGAATGGCCTTCCGGAGGAGGTTGTGGAGTCAAAATCAGTGGTGGAATTCAAGCATGCATGGGATAGTCATAAGGCAATTCTGGGGGGTGGGGGTAGGAAGAAGTAGGCTGCTGGTTAACTAGGATCTGCAGCTTATCCAGTAGGTAGGGAAATGGGCAGACTGGGTGGGCCAAGCGGTCCTTATCTGCCATCAAATTCTATGTTTCTATGTTTCTATGAAACACAGACTCTGACAGCAATTAACGACCACTTGGCCCACCTAGTCTGCCCATTATCCTTACCTGTTTCATATACTGCAGATCCTAAATGATCTGCAGCTTACCCTCTCTTTCCTATCACTAGAGTTCCTTTATGTCTGTCCCATGTGTTTTTGAATTCCCCTACCATTTTTTCCCCTGCGACCTCTGCTAGGAGGCTGTTCCATGGATCCACCACCCTTTCCTTGAAAAAAATGCTTTTTCATGTTACCTCTAAGTCTACCTCCCTCTATTTTCATATCATGGCCCCTTGTTCTTGAACATTTTTTTTTTAAAGATGCTACCCTCTTGTACCTTATTTACACCCCTGAGGTATTTGAAAGTCTCTATCATATCCCCCCTCAATCTTCTCTTCTCTTCTCCAGGAAATACATATTGAGATACTCCAGTCTCCCCTCATATGACTTTTGGTGCAGCCCCTGCACCATTTTTGTTGCCCTTCTCTGAATTGCTTATACTCTATGTCCTTCTGGAGATGCAGCCTCCAGAACTGGACACAATACTCTAGATGAGGTCTCACCAATGTTCTATAATGTGGCATCACCACCTCCTTCCTTCTGCTGGAGAGACCTCTCCTTATGTACCCCAACCTTCCACTGGCTCTCCTCAAAGCCTTCTCACATTATTTGGTAACCTCTAGATAACAATAATAATAATAATAATAATAATGATAATAATAATAACTTTATTTCTTTGGTGCCTTTCAAAAGAACCAATGTGCCTTACAGAATTTTTAAAAAAAGCATAACAAACAATTCATTTCTTAAAATATATATAACAACTGTTGCATTAAAAAAATTAGAAAATCAGATATGATTGGTCCCAGGTTAAGCTGTCTTGCCATGTTAGCCATGGTCAGAACTCTGTCATGCACTAGACCAGTGGTACCTGCTTGCCCATTTCCCACTCTTGATAATGTGACCTCATATGTTGTCCTGTGGCTTGAGGAATTAAGATAATAATGTTTCTCATTTTACTTCAACACGTGGTATCTGCACCTATTTTACCTGCACTTTGATGAATTCTGCATACACACACACACACACATATATATATATATATATATATATATATATATATACAGGGCCAGATATTCAAAAGGGTTGCGCCATGCGCAATAGGGTTGCACCTCCGCAAGTCCAAACTTGCTCCATTCTGCGATATTCAGCAGGAGGCAGTTGCACCACAGAAAACATGCTGAGCAACAGCGCAATGCAAATGAATGCATGCTGAACTGGAGGGGGAGGAACAATGCATAAACTACGAAGCCGATATTCAACCCGGGCTGTGCAGAGTTGTGCAGGCGCAACCCCAACCTGCGCCTGCAGGACTTTGAAACAAAAAAAATGGTTGAGTCGAGGCCACCAGGTGAGCCGTTGTATTGCAGGGCCACGGTCAGCAGCTGCCACCCGTGGCTGGCCCTCAACCCAGTCTCAGTACTGTAGAAGTATATATACGACCTGAATCTATATATGTTCAAACACATTTCAGCACTCAAGACATCAATATGTTTGAATCAGAATACAATATCACCTTAATTCCTTTATAATTTTACTACAGAAATCAAATATACCCATCAGTGTTGATGGATACACATACAAATAGTTAAAAACAAGTAATCAAAATAAGTATGCTCCCATTTTCAATATTCCATAAAATGTTGGAAAACATATTGTGGTCAGGTTAAGAAAGATCACCATAGCCCCACACAGCATGATAGCAATATATTAGACTTCATTTGAATTTGTTTAAAGAAGAATCAGAATTAAATTGGAAGCTTTTATTTACTATAGAAGCCATTTTTCAAATAGTGGTTCACCTTTTATTACTGTTCCATTTTTATCACATTTAGTACATTCAGTGAGTGTTTCTGAGTTACACACTTATGGTAAGAGCCATTTTTGAACCATGAGACATATTTTATGTCCTTGTTAAACTCTTCCATTGCTGGCACAATGCATCCATGTTCTACTATAGAACTCTGTGGTTAAAAGGGACATAATTTATATCACACAGTTCTAAAATGGTGCTTCTTACCAGAATACAAATCCAAACACTCACCTGAGTTTACTGAAAGACCTCTAATGATGCAGCAGTAACAGACTAGAACTAGTATTTAAAAACAGCATGTACAGAACAAAAGAACTTGCAGACTCAGCACTGTTCTCCTTTAGGAAACTAGCTTTGGTTTTGGTGAAAGTTGCGTGGCAAAGCTCCCCTACTGGTAGCTACAAATAAAAAATATCTCTGTAAGGCTTATTCAGCAGAATCCTGCTGTGAAATCAAATAATGTGAGACAAATAAGAAATTGCTAGCTCAGTAATTCAGATTTCCTCTGTCTGGGGTCACATTGGTTTTCTTCTCCAACGTAGTACAGACAGAGGCTATGTTACAGGTGACAGATTACCAGTTATCTCACCTCTGAAAAAGCACAAATACTGACATTAGAGTCAAAGCACATTACAGCAGAAGCTGGTGTGATTTATTTTAACTAAATTTTCCCCGAACATTTCATCCATTATATTATAACCATATTCAGAGGGGCTGCTTCCTTGACAGGCAAAGACAAACTGTCAGACAGGATTTTCAGTTATTTTCATCAATTGCTCAATCTTCCTGGATAAAGTAATAGGTTTTAACAGATATTTCAATTAAAGTCAATTTATACAATGTTGCTATGCACTGTGGCTCGTACAATACAATGGAGCCCTGGGGCAAACATATAAGTCTGATGGCCCTTCTCATCATTTTTTAATGGACTCTGTAGTGAGCATGCAAGTTGCATAATAGATAGCATCTTGATGTATTGGGTAATCATAGATGTGTGCTGCTTTTCTTCCCACTATAATCCCTAATCTTTTTGTTTTGACCACATGTGTCAGAGATTATAACTGCCTCCTCCTTGACCCATTAATGACCTTGGTCAAAATACATAGCGGAGCATATTACTTTCAGCAGTCAGACTGATGTTCACATTCACCTGGTAATGTTATTGTTTAAATTGCCTCTAATGTGGCTAACAACAACTAGAGGTAAACATGTATTATTTAATCTAGTGCACATCACTTCAGAAAAATACAAACCCTGGCCAGAGCCGATAGAGCTGTGATGAAGTGCCAAGTGACCAAAGTTACATGTGTGCACAGAAATTATGGAACACCTTGCAACTTGGCCATTTGGAGGTGTTGCACCAAAATTTCAACATGGCCTTTTTTCGACCCTTCCTCATGAAGAGTGCCAGTGTTATTTTGTTCACTTGTCCCGAAAGGTGATTTTGCAGAATGACCATGCGATTATGTGCTACAGGTGTAAAAAGTACATTTCAGGCAGGATGTGAAAAATGACAGCTGTACCATTGAAAAGGAGGTGTGCAAAAATGGCAATGTTGAAAATCTGGAGTGAAAATATGAAAAATTGGCAAAGTTAGGAGAGTGCATAGAAACTGCACAATGCACACTCGTAACACAATCATTTTTTGGTGTATTTTCACCAAATTTGCAACATGGGCATTTTGGGAGCCCACCTCATGAACAGTGGCACTGTCATTTCATTAATCGGTGCCAAAAGGTGATTCAGCAGAGCAATTGCAAAATCACCTTTCAAGACTGAGTAACAAAATGACAGTGACAATGGTTGTGAGGTGGGGTCCCAAGAACCCCATGTTGAAAATTTGGGCCCAAAATTGAAAATGGCTGAGTTATCAACTTAGGTTGAAAACCTCATTGAATGGCAATATAGCAGGCTTACGTTTGATTCTTCAGTTTTTAGTTCGTCTTTGAAGAGTGCAGACGTGTTCTGGTCAGAGAAGATAACAGCACCAACCTCAGAGGTAAGTATGGGGTAGAGGGTTGCAGGAGGTGAGTGCTCAGTGGGAGGGTGGGATGGGGAAAGGGGACTGGGGAGATGAAGAGGGACTGTTTTCTTTTCACAGGTTAAAAAAACACATTGGGGAAAGTTTTCTTTATTTACAGGAAAAAAATATGTATACATTTGAGCACACTGGGGTGGGCTCCCAGTGTGCCACATGTGTGGAGGGTGAGTACTTGATCCTGACATGGGGATTGGGCACCCTGATGTTGGTGGGGAAGACAAAAAAAAATTTGGGGCACACTGGGGTGGGTTCCCAGTGTGCCACATCAGTGGGGGCACATACTGCTGACATGGGGATTGGGCACGCTGATGTTGGTGTGGGTCAAAGAGTACATTTGGGCACACTGGGGTGGGCTTTCTGTGCACATGAGTTGGGGGTTACATAATGCCAACACAGGGATTGGGGACCCTGATGTCAGTGCTGGAGGACAGTAGCAGTGGGAGGCATTTCTGCTGACAGCAATGGCGCAACTGTGCATAAGCGACACTCAAGCATGCGTAGTTGCGATGAATCTAATTTTGCCATTCGCAACATGATGGTGCCAGTGGAACTGTTCATGTGTGTGACTTGCACATGTACAGTTCATGTGGAATGAGGAAGTAACAGCCAAATTAGTGCAGCTGTTATTCCGTAGTGGCCGATCGTGGTGTAGGGTTTCAAGCTCTGTTGGACTTTCGGAAGGATACTTCCAAAAGTCCAGCAGAAGGTTCCACAATCTGACATTTTTGTAAGCTATGAGCCAATCCCAAAAGGGTTGTTGGCTTGGCCCACAGACCTAAAAATGGATAAAAGCTAGAATGCACTTTGAAAAGGCACTTGGTTTCAGTTGGGCTAACTGGGGTCCTTTTCATCTTTGGCTGATTTTAGTAACTGTAAGTAAAAGGAGAACCATAACAGTGTACAGATAAAGACCCCCTCCTCAACATCTGACTCCCACCATGTATGTGATTCTCCCTCGGTGCTCTGCTGCTTTCTGCTCTGAGAGAAATCTCCTCTGCAATATGGGTGTGAGGGGGTACATCATCCAATAGCCGTTCCTAATACCCTGGCTTGCTGCTGCCTGCCCTGAAAGGCTGCCTCCCCCCAGTATTTCTGCCAGTGCCACAACTGCAGTTTCTGTCACTGTCCAGCCCCTACTCACACTGCTCCTGTCTGTAATGATAGAATGGTGGATAGCATTAAGGGTCTTCATGGTCTAAAGTGATGACACAGCCTGCTGCCGCTGGCTGAGTGGGTCCCCCTTGTTGCAGCAGCTGTTGCCTGCACCAGTTAGAATGACTTCTGAGTGTTGTTCCCTTTCACAATTGCTATGCAAATGACTCTGTTACTAATGCTTGTTAAGAACATGGATTCTTTCAGCAACTGTGTTGTTACTTTTGAATGTAAGGCTAATGTGGTACAACAATGACAATGGAAGTTGTAACTACAGTGAGTACATGCTGCTGCACTTTCTCTAGTTAAAGAGGATACTAGATTGAAGCTCTGTATAAAACAGAGAACCAACTTCAGGCTGCTTTTATTATTTATTTTTTAATTTTTTATTTAAACATTTGATAACCAGGAAAGGCACAATTAGCCGAGGCTCATTTCCAGGTGCGATCTGGGGGGGGTTTGAGTATAACACATAATCAGATTATGATACATAATACAAAATAATAAAAAAATATATACAGGTATACATAGTAAGCAAAAGATAATTACAGGATATATTGCTATTGGTACAACAGGTAATCATACTGTAAGATTAAGTAGAAACAGTGGTATGCATACACGGTGGTAAAGTGCATGATGAATATAGGACAAATTGAGAGCAAAAGAATAGTCAGTAGATACTGACTGAGGATGGAGAGCATGGAAGAAAGCTACTTGTTGATATGGGGAAGGAGCAGCTGGGGTGGGGGAGGAATTAGAATGACTGGCCTCCCCCAAAGGAATTAAGGATCAAGATTCAACAAACCTGTAGGGCACAGGACTACTGAATAAATTAGTTTAGTGTAGTTTAATAGTTTTACCAGGGAAGTTCCAACTGATTCAAGCCTTGTTTGCAAGGAAGTCCTGGAGTTACAGTGCAAAAACACAACAATCTGATTAAAGGGGCACTATCAGCTTTTTGGCAGATGTTGTTAGCCCCATCCCATAATAAACAATACCAGCACACATCAGTAGCAGTACCCTTCCTATGTACAGGGTTTGAGTGAGATAAAATGAGCATTCATCCAAGTTTTGATAAAATATTAGACATTTATGTGATCCGGCAGTGACCCACTCCTCCCATGTGTGCACATTCAACATGGAGTTGAAGTGCATATAAATTCGAGCATGTGTGAGTTTGCACTTTTTCCTAAAAGTTCCTAAAAGCTCATAGTGTCCTGAGTGCCAGAAAGTGAAGGCATGGTTAAAACGAGCACAGTAAAGTTCAGTTTAATGTTTAAAACTGAAAGATATGACTCTGAGCATGTGTATTTGCATATCTGGAGTCACAGATTTCAGTTTCAAACATTGAATTAAACATGTTAGAGCACTCACTTTCTGGCACTCAGGACACTATATAAAGATGTAGGAAACAGCTTTCGTTGATGTAAGTTAAATAATGCAAACTAGTATGTGCACGGGTTTAGACACGTTTCAGCACCATGTTGAATTTGTATGCATGGGAGGAGTGGGCCACTGCCGAGTCAGATAAATATCTGGTATTTTATGAAAACTAGGATAAATGGTCATTTAGCTCACTCAAGACCTACTCATAGCAGGGGTACAGCTACTGATGGCTGTAGGTATTGGTTTTCATCGGGCTAAAAAAATCCATCAAAAAGCTTCCTTTAATATTACTATTGCTGAGCAACAGAGGTCACAAGGTGCTCGTCGTGCTGCCCTCCCCCCACGGAGTGAGCACCGGACCCATCCCCCTCCTACCGGAGCATCAGAGGTCGCAAGGGATGAAAAAACTCTCTTTACCTGCACGGAGCCTCATAACCGGAATTTAAAGATTCTGCTGAGCAACGGAGGTCGTGAGGCGCTCGTCGCACTGCCCTCCCACCACGGAGCAAGCACCGGACCCATCCCCCTCCTACCAGAGCATCGGAGGTCGCAAGGGGTGAAAAAACCCTCCCCCAAGCAGAGCACCCCTCCCCTTACCTGCACAGAGCCCTATAACCAGAATTTAAAGGTACATCAAACAAAGAACTCCTGGCTGATCGATGTGCCTGGGTAGACAGCACCCCATGACCTACAACAGCTTCTCCGATGATTGTGGACTAACAATAGAGACTGCTACTTTTTTGGCGCCATTTGCAAAGTTTAAAAATCGGCATAGCAGTGGAGATAGTCTCTGGACACTCAATTTTCTTGCCAAAAGCCAGCCATTTTGTGTTTTACCTGTCTATTACCTTAAAGAAACTTGCCCCACAGCTAACTGTTAAAATACTGAATTAATTTGCTGCCTAATGTTAAACTGTTATCCCAGCACAGCTTGCACTACCTGCTTCTGCTGATAAGCATCTGCCCCAGTTAAATCCAGCAGTTACCTTAAGCAAAGAAAAAAAAAATATATAGAAATTGCAGCCTGCTTAGAGGAGTATTGCTTAACTTTACCGCAACCTGCTTCGCTCTAATTTTAACTCATCAGACTGTAGTCTACTGTGTCTCAGTGTGGCTTGCACCATCTGTACTTTGCTGAAAAGCATTTCTCCTCAGGCTTACCCAGCAGCTACCTTAAGAGTGGAAAGGGTGCCTGCTTCCATTAATTTTAATATTTAGAAAGCAGCAGCATCTTTTCCCCCTGTGAAGCTCCTTGTCAAGCTTTTAAACAATTATGAGCTGTTAGTTACCATAAGTAAAGAAAAAAAAATATATAGAAATCTCAGCCTGCTTAGAGGAGGATTGCTTAATCTTTACTGCAACCTGCTTCACTCTAATTTTAATTCCTCACCCTGTAGTCTATTGTGCCTCAATATGGCTTCCACCACCTGTTCATTGCTAAAAAGTGTTTTCCCCTCAGGCTTACCCAGCAGCTACCTAAGAGCGGAAAGGGTGCCTGCTTCAATTAATTTTTAATCATTGGAAAGCTGCATCATCTTTTCTCCTGTGAAGCTCCTTGTTCAAGCATTTAAATAGTATGAGCTGTTTTGGGCTCACTTAGGAGCAAGCTGCCTGCCTAGACTTACTCTGCTTGTACAATCCTGTCCGTGGGCATATGCAGCAGAAAGCAACCGAATAGAAACATAGAAACATAGAATTTGATGGCAGATAAGGACCGCTTGGCCCACCCAGTCTGCCCATTTCCCTACCTACTGGATAAGCTGCAGATCCTAGTTAACCAGCAGCCTACTTCTTCCTACCCCACCCCCAGAACTGCCTTATGACTATCCCATGCATGCTTGAATTCCACCACTGATTTTGGCTCCATAACCTCCTTCGGAAGCTGTTCCATGCATCCACAACCCTCTCTGTAAAAAATACTCTTAAATTACCTCTGAGCCACCCTCTATTTTCAAATTGTGCCCTCTTGTTCTTGCACACCTCTTTTTGAAAGATGCTACCTCTTGGACTTTGTTGATTCCTTGAGGTACTTGGAACGTTTCTATCATGTCCCCTCCCTTCTTTCCTTGAGGCTATACATATTAAGCTCCTTAAGTCTCTCTTCATATGTCTTCCGGTGCAGACCTGCACCATTTTAGTTGCCCTCCTCTGGACAGCTTTCATCCTGTCTATGTCTTTGCGGAGATTGGGTCTCAGAACTGCACACAATACTCCAGATGGGGTCTCACCAGCTGTCTGTACAGAGGGATAATAACTTCCTGTTTTCTACTGGTGATGCCTCTCCCTATGCATCCCAGTATCCCCCAGCCCTCCTTGCTGCCCTCTCACATTGCTTTCCCGTCTTTAGGTCATCTGATATGACTACCCCAGGTCCCTTTCCATTTTTGTTGTTGTTAGTATCTCACCCCCATTGTACTCTTCCCTGGGTTTTGTTTCCCAGGTCGTTACCTGCACTTCTTAGCATTGAATCTAAGCTGCCATACATTTGACCATTCCTCTAACACTTGCCAAGTCCCTTCTCATCCTTTCCACCCCACCCTGTGCATCAACTCTGTTGCAGATCTTAGTGTCATCTGCAAAGAGACATACTTTCCTTCCAGTCCTTCTGCAATGTCGCTTATAAAGACATTGAAGAGGACCGGTCTAATACTGAACCCTGCGGTGCCCACTAGTAACCCTCCTTTCTTCTAGTGGACTCCATTTACTATTACTCTCTGTGTCCTATTCTCCAGCCAATTTTTACCCAGGCTGTCATCTTGGGACCCACTCCCAGGCTGGCTAACTTGCATATTAATCTTTTGTGTGGGACTGTGTCAAATGCCTTGCTAAAGTCTAGGTAGGCCATGTCCACAGCCCTCCCTGATCTACTACTTTGGTCACCCAGTCAAAGAAATCTATCAGATTTGTCTGGCATGACCTTCCGCTGTGAATCCATGCTGCCTAGGGTCCTGTGCCCTCTGGCCTCTAGATACTCGAACAATTCTTTCCTTTAGAAGTGATTCCATCATTTTCCCTATCACTGAGGTTAAACTAACAGGTCTATAGTTTCCTGCTTCTGCCTTGCTCCCACTTTTGTGAAGGGAATCACATCTGCCCTCCTCCAGTCCTCAGGTACCACCCCATCCTCCCATGATTTGTTAAAAGGGTAGTCAGTGGTGTCACTAGTTCTACCCTTAGTTCTTTTAGAATTGGGATGAACTCATCAGGCCCCATTGCTTTTGTCCACCTTTCAGTTTTAAGAGTTCTTCAGAACCCTTTCTTCTGTAAATGGGCGGTATCAGCTTCTGTATCCAGAGTGTTACTACTGTTTGTTTTATGTACCTCCCCTCTTCCTTTGTAAATACTGAGCAAAATATTTGTTTAGTATCTCTGCCTTTTCACAGTCTCCTCTGCCCACCCTCCCTCCCCTTTATTAGCCTCACTATCCCTCCCTCCTTGGTCTTCCTTTGCTCCTGATGTACCTATAAAAGGTTTTATCCCCTTCTTAACTGAGTTGGCTATCTTTTCCTCGGTTTGGGCCTTTGCTGTTCTGACTGCCTTCCCAGCCTCCTTTGCTTTAACTGATACAGTTCTCTGTCCTGCTCCTTCTACGATTCCTTGTACTTCCTGAATGCTTTCTTTTCTCTTGAACCTTCACTGCCACTTCCTTTGAGAACTGTAGTGGTTTCTTACATCGTCTTGTTTTGTTTATTTGCTTCACACAAGGCTCGTTACCTCTGTGATGGCAGTTTTATTATTCCCTATTGTTCTTCCACCCCTCCTTCCTGCCCATTTGCTAGTCGTTCCTTAGGCACTCACCCATTTAGCAAAGTCAGCCCTCCTAAAGTCCAGTACTTTTGTCTTTGTGAAGCTTGACTCTATTGCTGTGTTTATTGTGAACCATACTGTTCGATGGTCGCTAGTTCCCAGATGGCTACCACTTCTACATCTGTAATCCTCTCACCATCTCCATTTGAGAGAATCAAGTCTAATATTGCTCCTCTCGAGGTGGGCTCCAGTACTAGTTGTCAAGGCATGCCCCCTGTAGGGCATCTAGAATAACTGCACTCTTCAAGTGGCAGCTGCAACTGCACTCCAGTTAACATCTGGCATATTCAGATCACCCATCAGCAATATCTCCCTTTTTCTGCCATTCTTAGTATACTTATCATTTCCCTGTCCATTTCCTCCCTGAGAAGAAGCCTGTATCTAACCCCTCAGCGCGTATTGTGGTGCCATTGCCTATCTCCAATTCTACCCACAGTGCTTCTTCTCTCCCTGTTACCTTTTGTTCTGTTGCTTTTATTCCTTCCCTTATGTAAAGAACTACTCCTCCTCCTCTTTTACCCTCCCTGTCCCTCCTGTACACAGTGTATCCTGGTATGTTTATGTCCCAGTCATGGTTTTGTGTGTACCATGTTTCTGTGACTGCCACGATATCCAGATGTTCTTCCTCCATCAAGGCCACTAATTCAGGAAGCTTGTTACCCAGACTATGGGCATTAGTACTCATTGCTCTCCATTTTTTGATGGCTTTACCTTCCAGTGCAGCATCCCCCACTGACCGAATAGGTCAGAATGAAATGAAATGAATGAGAATGAAACTGTTTGTAATCTGAGCACAAAACCATTGTTTTTTTTAATCCTCCTCTCCCCTACTAAAGCCCCTCTCTCCTCTCCTTCACAAGATCCTGCTGAGCACGGAGGTTGCAAGGGCTTGTCGCTGCCCTCCCGGCCAGAGCAAGCACGGACCCATCCCCTCCTACTGGAGCATGCGGAGATGCGAGGTGAAAAATCCACCCCCAAGCAGAGCACCCCCCTTACCTGCACGGGCCCGTAACGAATTTAAGGTACATCAAACAAAGAACTCCTGGCTGATCGATGTGTCTGGGCAGACAGCATCCTGTGACTTTCAACAGCTTCTCTGAAGGAGCCCCACCGGGGCTGCGCGCTGGGTCCCCCCCACCACCCTTGGTGAGCATCTGCTTATATAGCAGTGGTCACATGAGCTGTATAACCTATCAGCTCACTTTCCCATCTGCAGGTTATCAGACCTCTCCACTAGAGGTGGCATCAAAAACCTCACTGCCAACCTCCCACCCTTTAAAATGGATAAAAACCCTGCTGCCTGCGGTCAGCTGTAGGAACCTAAAACTCTATCCCCCTCACTCCCCTGAGCCAATTATCTGTGAAACAAATTCAAAAGATCGTCCTATACATGCGAGGCTAAACAAGCCTTTTCCAATCACACAGCAACCCCCCGTTCACCCCCAGTTATAATGCTCCCCCACACTGGAATCTCTAACCTACTCCCCCTCCCAACCCCACAGGCCTCTCATCCAGGCTTAGGCTAATACTTGGGGGACATTGAACAAACCTTGTCCTTCTCTCCTACCTCACCTTAGTGACCCCATTAAACCCCCTCTGGGTGAACCAGTGGGCTCAAGCTGGTGCACATAAAAATGGGAGCCTAAGGCATAAAATGCCTGACCTTGAGGCTTAGACCCTGCTCTACAAACCTGACATACTAGCAGTGATGGAGACATGGCTAAAGCCCCACATCCTCCCTCATGAAGTCGAATTGGCCGGCTATCAGACCATAAGAAAGGACAGAACAGGAAAGAAGGAGGGGGGTTCTTATCTACCTCAACTCCTCCTTAAATGCTACCCTGATCAATCTCCCCATTCCTAACAAACGCCATCCACAATCTCCCCTTGGGGAGACCATCCTCCTCAGGGACTTTAACCTAAACTGGCTTTTCCTAAATTCCTCCAGAATCAAGAACCTAATACTAGATGCATCACTTACCCAAGTGATTGATTTGCCAACCAGGCTCAACACCAAGATGGGCAACCACTCACTACTCGACTGGGTGCTCGCCTCCAGTCCCGAATGGATATTGACTGCAGGGATTATGTCTGACTCTCTGAGTGACCACTCCCCTATTTTCTGTACCTGATCCAATAAACCCCCTAAGGTCTCCGCCAGAGTGATTGAAGCAAGGAACTTCAGCTGGTTTGTACCCGCTGACCTCTGCTCTGACCTTTTGAAGGTAGACTGGGGCCCCATTGTCTCCCTCCCCACAATTGATGAGGCACTGGATTATTTCAACAAGACATTCCTATCCATACTAACCAACATACCCACTATAAAAAACTCAGAGTACAGGGAAAATGCTACAAATGACTAAACCCTAAACTAAAACACAACATGCGACTCCGGGACAAGGCATGGGGTCTCAACAAATCCTCCGGATTCAAATCGGACTGGGATAAATACTGGTGCCTGAGGAATCAATGCAAAAAAGCTGAAAAACAGGCCAAATCCATATTCCTTAGGGACCTCCAAACCGGCCATCTAAGTGACCCAAAGAAATTCTGGGGCCACATAAACTATCTCCTCAAAGGCCCCTCAAAGGAGAACGATGCTTCACTCCTAATTGGGGACTCATTTACCAATGACCCTACTAAAGTGGATGAAGTGTTCTGTGTATCCTTTACAAACCCCAAAAGTTGCCTCCCAGCAGTGCCTGGGACCCCCTTCCTCCCCCATGCAGACAGGATGCTACTTCACCCCTTATTCCACCTGAAACTAGTTGAGCCTAAAACAGTACTGCCCCTCCTGTGCAAAATAATCCCTGACTCTTCTACTGGAAATTACCTTCTAGATCCCCGGCTGTTGAAGGCTGCAGCCCAGGCCATCACCTACCCCGTCACCTTGCTCATCAATAGATCCCTCAAGAAAGGATGGTCCCCAGTAAATGGAAAGTTGTGACCATAGTCCCCATCCACAAAAAAGGAACTCGGGACAGAGTGGAGATCTACAGGCCCATCTCTCTTCTGTGTCCCCTGGGAAAATTCAGGAAAGACTTGTCTATGATCAACTTCAAGACTACCTGGAACAACACCTACTCCTCTCCAAAGTACAGCACGGCTTTCAGAAAGGCCATGGCACCGACACTGCCCTCATCTGGCTAACATCAGACATAATGCCATGGACCAAGGCACCCCAACAGGTGCCCTATTCATTGACCTATCCAAGGCCTTTGACTTGGTCAACCATGAGCTTCTCCTTGCCAAACTTCATCATCTTGGCCTGGACCAGCTCTCACTCTCCTGGATCACGAGCTACCTGACAAGCAGATCCCAAAAAGTCCACTGGCTGGGAGCCCAATCCAACCCCAGGCCTGTGACCTCTGGGGTACCCCAGGGCTCCATCCTGGGCCCCCTAATATTCTCACTATTCTAAATGACCTTGAAGAGGATTGTGCACCTTGCAACCTTATTCTCTATGTGGATGACACTGTAATCTACTTCAGTGACCCACAACCCTCGGTTATCTCCTCCAAACTTCAGGCCAGCCTCACAATGCTTGAAGTGTGGTTCACTGCAAACCTCCTAAAACTTAACGAAGAAAAAACAAAAGCAGTCCTCTTTGGGACCCGACGGCTGGGCAATGAGTGTAGTGGGCTACTCCAACTCTCGTCAACCCTAGGAAGGCCAGTAGAAGTCTCTGACCAGTTCAGGTACCTTGGGGTTCTCCTTGACCAGGCGTTAACATACAAACCTCATATAGATGCCTTAACCAGATCCATACATCAGAGGCTTGGCCTCTTATACCACTTGGGAAACTCCCTTTCTGGAGAGGCACAACGAGTCATAGCAAACTGCAGCCTCCTTCCCTCATTGCTATATGGCTCCCTCCTACTCCAGTCTCTCAGGGAGAAAGAGCTAATCAAGTTCACTACCCTCTACCACCACATTGCCCACTTTGGAACCAACTCCTCCCCAAGGAGACATCACTGTCAGGCTCTTAACAACCTACACTGGCCAATCCTAAGGCATAAATTATCCTACGCCACCACCTGCCTTACCTATAAATTCACCTCCCTTGGCCACCCGCCTCACCAGAGTGGCCTGCTCATCCCCAATGCCTCCATCCAAAACCTCCGGTCTACTACAAGTTGACTCCTGAACATCCCCTGTATTCGGACCAACCAAGGAAAGCGCTCCTTTCAGTTCATGGCCCCTCACTTCTGGAACTCGCTCCCTGCAAGCTTACTAGACAAGCTCTCCCTCTCCTCATTCAAAGCAGGACTTAAAGCATACCTTACTGAGCTGAGCCTCTGTGGCTGTAACCGCTAGATCATGTCCTCAACCTAACCCCTTTCAATGACAACTGACTAATATCTCTCTCTCCTTGGACTGCTATAAGCAAACACCAGCGCTACTGTAGACCTGTTGCAATGAAACTGTACTTACCAACAGTGTCTAAATGTACCCTACTGACTGTGAATGTACTCAGAAACTGTGTTACTGTATTCTCACCTAATATAAAGTGGTTGGTATACTCAACCCCGGGTCGCCCCTGAAAAAGGGATCTTTGGTCTCAGAGGGCTTACCTGGTCAACAAAATCTAAATAAATAAATAAATTTAATGCACTGTCAATTCTAACATATATCTAGTGTTGCACCTGTGCAATAAAAACTGTCAGTTAAATAAAATAAAAATAAAGCTGAGGTGCAAAATCCCAGCTTGGAAAAAGTTTGTCATGTTACATTGGTTTGTGGTACACACAATGGCAATGAAAGCTCTAACTATGGTGAGTACATGCTACTGTGAGTTTGCTTGTTAAAGAGAATACTAGGATGAAGTTCTATATGAAACAGAGAACCGGATTCAGGCTACCTATGTTAGGATAACTGACCTTCCAGAAGTAACTGAGGATCAAGATTCAACAGAATTGTTTGACACTGGGCTACTGAACAGTTTAGTTTATTAGTTTTATCAAGAAAACAATCAAGTCAGTGCTTCTTTGCAAGGAACCCTGGGAAAACAGTACAAAAACTATAACAAATGTATAAATATTACAAAAATATGCAACTGTATACAGTATCATACATTAACTTTTACTCATCCCTAACACAGGTGCTACTGCACTCAGCACACTGCAGGAAAGCTGCAGCTAAAGCAAACCAGATGCTGGTCTGCATACCTAGGGGAATTACCAGCAGGAAGGTGGAGGTCATTCTGACTCTGCACTGGTTGTGACAAGCCCACTCCTGTGGGGTGGGATTTCCCTCTCTCTGTGTCACAGTGAATCCCTTTTATGATGGGGGTGGGGGAAGAATGGGGTCCAAGATACCCTTTCTCCAAGCGAGGGTATGCAAATACAGTCTTGAGTCTGTGCTCCTGGGATAGACCCCTTTCAGCCACTGCACCACAAACTAGGAAGCCACAGGTGTGTATAGTCTTTGGGGGGCCCTATACTCTCAGTTATGTGACTTTCCCCAGAAATGCTGCACTCAGTTCAAATCTTACCACAGGCTCCTCATGAGACCCTTCTTATTTCCTCCCATCTTTTGTCAAAAAGTCCCTAGTGAACTTCACTTTTGGTAGTGTTTTGGCCCTTAAAACAGTCACACAGGCATCATATCATTTGAACAACTTTTACCCAGGCAGCCACACACACAAACGACATAAGCAGAATTATTTTTAAATAAGCCAAAGGCTTTACTAATTAAGTTAATACGAAAATAGTTAACAACAAAAAGGCAAAATTATTTAGATCTTGGTTACAGAATACAAGGTTGAAAAAATGGAAAATATACATAAAAAACCTACACTCTAAACTCTGAGGCTAAAAGTCTACCTGGAGTGAATAGTATTTTGAAGTGCAAGAAATGTCCTTAAAAAGTGTGGTAGATGAAGTCATGGCTCTCAGGGATCCAGGAGGAAAGTATCTCTGCTCAAGACTGGCAGGTAGAGAAGGTCCCACATGCAAAATGGCAAAACAAAGACTTCAGTGAAAGGCAGCAAAAAGGCTCAGATACCCTTCTGCATCATGGTTTTTAAAAGGGTTCATGAGGGCAGATCCAGTCGATAGTGGCTTGCTGGCGACTGGCTAGCATTTCAGTTTCTATGGTTACCAACCAATCAGAGTTCAGTATTTTATTACTATAACACAGATATGTAATTTTTCTAACTATAGAAAAAAAAACAAGGTTATCCCGCTCAAACCAGATTTTCTGTGAGAAAATTTCAGCCTCCCTATGGGAGATAGCTGTTGTTAATCAACCCTAAATACAGATATTTTACATAAATTGTAGGCTATTCATGTGTTAACAAGCTTAGCTGAGGTAGCTGCTGAAAAACAAAGGAAAGGTAAACGAGGAGGTACCAGATGATGCTGGGGTCTATTGAGACACAAATGGACCTGCCGCCTGGCCGGCTCAGCTTAATTATTTCTTTTGTTTAATTTTAGATACTTTCATTAACTCTAGCCTCTGCTAGCAGAAAACCATTTTTCTACTCAGTAACAAGAGTTCCAACAGTATTCTAGGGTCAATGTACCCGCACCCATAATTCCTTGCCCTTACATTGGCTACTATTGGCATCTGATGCATTTCTCACATAAAGTTATATAAAACATGTCCCAAAATAATAAAATATGGCTTTATCTCTCCACACTGGTATCTGGTGTAACCACATCCAGAGTACAGTGTGTGATATTGGTGCCCTTAAGAAGGACATAAACTTGCTGGAAATGGTCCAGAGAAGGACAACCAAGATGATCCAAGACCAGCTAAGCAACACCTATGAGAGGCTCAGGGGGCTCAAAGTGTATTCTCTTGAGGACAGAAGAGATAGCAGGGACATGACTGAGACCTTCAAGTGCCTTAAAGATATAAACTGGGTGAGCACCATGGGCCTTTTCAGAGTGAAAACAAGACCACTAGGGGTAACAGCCTGAAGTTGGTGGGGGGAAGGTTCAACGAGCTCCAAAACAAAATGCTGAGCTCAATAATAACAAATCAGGCACCATGCTAGTGAATTGAAGTAAATGCTTTTATTAGGCAATCCAGGTGTCCAAACGAAAATTCCTCCAGCTCACTGGTGCTTGAGCTGCCCCAGCATTTCAACTCTCATGAGTCTTCCTCAGGAGGTGTGTTTGTGGGGATTACAGGTGCTAACATATATACAGGTGCTCATTAATATTAATATCTAATCATAAATATGCATAAATCCATAGCCCCAATACATACAAAATAGCAATCCATAACATATGAATACATAGCATTTAAATACACCACCTCATAAAAAATTACATAAACATCTCTCAAACTACGTGCAGGACTGTATTAAATAGCAGTCTAGGTAGTAAAAGGTAAAAATAGAAGAAGCTGCAAAGTAAGTACATGCACTAAAGTCCAAATCATCCCCTAGATTATGTCCTTGTAGTTGAGGAGAAGGAGACTGAAAAAACAGTAGAAAACAAGATGAGTGCTGTGATCACTTGTTAATTAATTTCAAGGTATCTGAATGTTACAAGCCCCTTTGCTCTGACTTAATGTTGCGAGGGCGGGGTCTTTGGGGTGACCCACAGGCAAAATTTAATTTGCAAGAGACCTAGAAAAAAGAACAAGGAAATTATTAAAGACTATACCAAATATTCAACATTTTTGAATACATAAGATTTAAAATACAGTACATAGTAGAGATGCAGAACTGATAGAAGTACTTCAGAAAAGGTTTTAGGTCCCACTGATCATTTAATCCAATTGATTAATTTTTTTTTTTTGGTGCATCTGTAGACTGGTCTACGTGGGCAAGACAGTGAGGCCTCTCAAGCAGAGAGTAATAGAACGTGTGAGGTGCATTATAAATAAAAAAGGAAAAAACACCTGTAGGGATACATTTTGTGATCCATCACAGATCCAAACCAGAAAATTTGACATCAATGGGTTTAGAACGGGTAGCATAACCCAGGCTAGGAGGAGACAGGGAAAGTTGCTCAAGAAAGAGAGCAGCTGGATATTTATTTATTTATTTAGTATTTGTTTGCTGGGTGGGGGCATTAGCCATAAAGATGACTGTTTTCAGGTATGGCCTGCGAGGTTACAGGGCAGACATTGCAGGTATAACAAACAGAGGGTTACATTGAGACACATAAACAAGGTGTTGTGAAACATTAAACAGTAGGCTAAGCAACACAGCTAGTAAGCAGGGTATTTCAAAAAACATTTAACAATAAGCTAAACATTACAGGTTGTACACAAGGTGGTCCTGGTAGGATCATAGAGGTTTTTACAGTCATAGCATGACAAAAAGCATACAGCAGCAAGAGTATTGCAGCACTAGTCCTGAAAATATGATTTAGAAAGTACAACAAAAATAGATAAATAAAAATGTGGCAAAATATTGACAAGTGCAGGGGGATAATGGGCATGGAAATGGCAATATTGTGAACAGTAGAGATGATAGCAGGTCAGGACAAGGAAAGGTAACGTATAGGATAGGAGCTGTCAAAGAGATAGAGGGATAGCTGCAGGGGGATAGTGTCAGGAGAGAGAGCTGAGTTGGGCTGTACTGCAAGGGAAGTATTGTGGAGAAAAGGTAAGAGCTTCAGGATGGGCAGGATACCCAGAGGACTAAGGAGGTTTGAAACAGGAGCATTGGTTGGTGGAGCTGAGATGCTGGTGGAGCGCTTTTTTAAAAGCATTGTGTGTAGGAGCTAGCCGTATGTCCAGTGGGAGTGAATTCCACAATTGAGGTACATGGTGGGCAGAGGCTCTCGAGCCTTTGGTGGTACTGCATTTGGGGATGCAGAGTAGGGATTTGTCAGCCGAGCGTAGGCCATAGTTGGAGGTCTGGTAGATGAGTAGCTCAGCCAGAGCTGTTGAGGTATGAGATCTCATGATTCTGTCGACAGTAGAGCTGAGGGAGTAAAGTCTAGTATCGTTGGGGGACAACCAGTTTAGACAGAAGTATAGTAGACAATGGTGTTTTAGTCTGTGGGAGGCTGAGGTGAACCTGCAGATGTTGTTATAGGTGACATCCCATCTTTGAAGATTTGATTTTGGTAAAGGAGCATAAGTGACCACTGCATAGGTCAGGGTAGGTAGGAGTATGCCCCAAGCTATAGCCACTCTAGCAGTAGGGGTTAGCATGTGGCTGGTCTGGTATGACATGCCTAGATTGGAAATGACTGATTTGCATGTGTTGATGATGTGGAGCTCAAAATTTGGAGATTGGTCAAGGGTGACCCCAAGGTATTTAAACAACATTACAGGAGTTATCAGTGAGCCATCTAAGTAGGAGATCCTGAACTTATCTTGGAACGTCTTGAGTTTAGAGAGGGTCCCAAATAGCATGGACTGTGTTTTTGCCTCCTTTAGAACAAGTTTGTGGTCCCGTAGCCAGGTATGTGTGTGTTTTAAATCAGAGGCGAGATGTAGAGTGATATCAGTCACATCTTTCGCACTAGCATACATGACTATGTCATCTGCGTAGAGTAGGGATGAGGTGTCAAGGAGATTTGTGGTGATACAGTTGATAAAAATTAAGAAGAGAAGAGAAGTGACCCAAGGATTAAGCCTTGGGGAACTCCAATGTTCACCATCTTTAGGTCACATATAGAACTGAATTTAACGGTTTGGGCCCTATTTGACAGGTAACTGTTAAACCAATTGACAACACTAGGAGCAAAGCCCATAGAGTGGAGAGGAGCATGTCAAGGAGAAGTGGGTGGGATACCAAGTCAAAGGCTTTTGACATATTGATGAAAACCACTCCCATGAGAAGCCCTGAGTCCATGGCAGTGTGGGTGTCTGTAGTAAATTTGAGTAGGGCGGTTGTGGTGCTGTGACCTTTATGAAAGTTGCGTTGTGCAGCAGTTAGGAGGTCATTGTCTCGGAGGAATTCAATGGTTTGCATGGCAACTAGCTTTTCCAATATTTTGCTTACAACTGACAGGATAGCTATGGGCCTGTAATTAGAGGGGTCTTTAGTGTCACCTATTTTGAAGACAGGGGTGACTCTCACTGTTTTACAAATGTCCAGGACTCTGCTATGACATAAGGAGAGTGTAAAACTTCTAGCCATGGGTCCGGCAATGAGAGGTGCTGCAATTTTTAGCAGCCTGGGCTCGAACCATCTGATCCAGTGGCTGTGCTGTCTGAGATCTTTCTAAGGAGTTTTGTGACCTCCCTATGAGTAATGGCCTTAAAGCAAAAGGACGGGATTTTTGATGCTTGGCGGGAGGGATTTGAAGGACCCAGTTGATTCGAGGCAGGGAAAGCAGATGTGTATTTGGTCAAGTCTGTAAATTGGTCATGAAAGAAATTAATGATGGTCTGAGGGTTTTTGCAGTGGGCACCATTTAGTACCATGTCATTCAGGGTAGGGGAAACGTTAGATCCCAGGAATGTTTTTATGTGGGACCAGAATTTTTTAGGATCCCCTGATGCACTGATCAATAAGCTTTTACAATAGGAGCTTTTAGCTGCCCTGATCTCCTTTTTGTATATATTTCTAAGCATCCTGTAGGTGTTTTGGTCTTCCTGTAGGCCAGAGGACTTGAAACAGCTCCAGCTTTTATCACGCTGTTTTATTTTGTTTAGTATATCTTTTTTTAGCCAACGGTTAGGCTTCCCTTTGACTCGATGTGTTATTTGAGGGACATGAGTGTCCTGAATGGCTGAGAAATTTGCAATGAAGTTGCTGAGCACGGACTGCAGGTCAGAGGTCAGATAGAGACTGGACCAGTCTATGTTAGCTACATCGTGAAGAAAGCTTTCGGTATTCAGGTTAGCATAGTTTTGGATGGTGATGAAATGGGGTTTTTGTGGGGGTGATGGAGCTGGCCCCCAGGAGCAAAAGATTGGATGATGGTCCGTAATGGCGTCTGCGAGAGTGCTGATAGAGAGAATATGCTCAGTACGGTTTACTAGCACTATCGATTAAAGGTGCTGGAGTTGGAGCTGAACGCAATCCTTGAAGATTCAGTGATCATTTGATGAAAGTTGTAGCTCTGTATTTTGGAGAGTGAGGTGGCCTGGCACTTTCCTAACCAATTTATATTTATATCCCATGGTAGGAGTACTTCATTTTTGCCAGAGAACATAGCTGTTTGTTGGAGGACCTCATCTAAGCTACAGTGGCCACTGTTTGGGGGTTGTATGCACAGATACTATGCAGCTTTTTTGCCCCAAGTGTAAGGAGGGAGTGAAGAGACTCACACTGCATCAGTGGGTCTGTGTTAAGGACAGTGAGATGCAGGTGACTTTTTGCATAGATTGCAATGTCACCCCCTCTTTTAGTGAAAGTTCTATCTTTCTGGAGTAGGTCGTAGGAGGGAATAGAGCACTGAGAATCTGAGACCATGAGCTTCAATCAAGTTTTGGTCAAACACAGGATGTCAGGCTTGTATAGGGAGACCAAGGCTTCTAGTTCAGGGAAGTTGTGCTCTAGGCTCCTAATGTTGTGGTGGACAATAAGGATGCCTTTAGTATTGAGTAGTAGAACATCTAAGTGGGATAGGTGGCAAGTAGGGCCAGGGTTAGTGTCAATGTCGCTGGAGAGCATGATAGCCAGTAGCAAGAGGTACCATAGTTTCAGAAGGTAAAAAGGGGATAGAATCAGGTGGCAAAGGAAGCATTTCTTAGTATCCAGTACAGTGTGGTAGATTATGCCTTTAATTATTAAAGAGTGTCGAGTCTCGTGGTAGTTCATAGAGGCAGAGGAAGTTAGAGTAGCGAAAATCATTCAGAGGTGGCATAATTATGGTCCATTTTGCTTTTGTATTGAATATTCTGTTAGAAGACAAGTGGATAAGGAGTGGCATGATGGCTAGAAAGAGTAGGTGCTTAGATTGGTCCATGGCACTAGTTCTCATCACACAATGTAGGAGGCCTAGTTGTAAGTCAGAAGGGGTATTCAGCCAGGAAGGTGCTTGGCAGTGTGTGTAGTGTCACGAGAAAGGAACTCAGTTGAAGTGAGGGGGCTTTGACCAATCAGCAGTCAGGTGCTTCCAGTTCAAAATTCAGTATGGCTTGAGTGGCGGCTAGGTGCCAAAGACATACCTGGGGAGAAGCGGCTTTCAGTCAGCCGAACCAGCAGAATGGCTCGAGGCTGTGCTTTGGTGGCAGAGACGGCTTGTCTGATGGCTGTTTGCTTGGAGGCGGGCAGGTGTCTTTTCTTGTTGCTTGTCTTTGGAGAGCTCAGGACTGGCCTGTAAATCAAGTGTGGTCCAAGGCACTCAAGCTCCTGAAGGTGGTTTCCCTGCTCCATGGGAGTAGACATGGGGTCGGCAGTCCAGCAGCCCCAGTATAAGGGACCAATGGAAAAATAGGCACTTAGTCATCTGACCACACAGTGTCTATATAAGGCAAGGTATACCTAGGGTGGGTGGGAAGCGGGCGTGAAGTGCCAGTGAGGTAAGACTTTCAGCTGAACCAGCAGGGTGGTGCAAGGCTGGTAGCTGGCATGGGAGACTTGGTCTGTGGTTTTTGTTCATTTTTCTAGCCCTGCTCCACTAATGTGGAAGTGGTGCAGGGGCAGGTGTTCATGTTTAGCGGCTTTAAGAGGGTGAGTGCGGTCCGGCCCGAGAAACAGAAAGGAACGGCAGTTCATGCCCAGGGGATGGTCCTCAGAAAGAGTGGTGTCCAGAAGGAGTAAATATTAGGTGTTGCCCCTTTAAGAGGAGAGACTGTTGTTGTTGCCCTCTAATGACTATGCAGTATAATTTTCAAATGGGAAAGTAGACAAAAAAAAAAAAAGGAGAGAGGCGGCCTTTCTTGCTTTACAAAAAATAAAGATTGTCTCAGGGGAAGCAGCGCTACAAGCATCTCTAATGAAGCAAGGCAAAATGGAGATGAGCCGGAGAGAAGTCAATGAAGCTGAGATCCTCCAGTCAGAGTGTTGGTGCTGAAAATTCAAAATGTTCAAAGGTGCCAAACACCAACATACCTGAGGGGGTATACGGTTGGACCCTGCAATGAACCAGAGTTCGAGGATCCCAGGTGGCAGTTATGGCAGAGAAAATAGCCACACAGTCTGCCGATTAGCAGGAGCAGGACCGTAGGTCACTTCTCAGGGCTGGCTTGTAGCTTCTCCTCAGGTGGTGAGGTCTGAGCCCTGGTTGGGCACAGGACACCTGAGGGGGTAAATGGCTGGACCCTGCAATGAACCAGAGTTCAGAGGATCCCAGGGGGCAGCTATGGCAAGGGAAAATAGCCATGCAGTTTGCCAATTAGCAGGAGCAGGACTGCAGATCACTTCCCAGGGCAAGCTTGTAGCTTCTCCTCTGGTGGTGAGGTTTGAGCCCTGATGGGGAACAACACACTTGATATTCAAACTCAATAGTGTTACACCCATGGGATTAAATGATCAGTGGGACCCAAAATATTTTCTGAAGTACTTCTAATCAGTTCTGCATCTCTGCTAGTATTTGAAATGTTGTGTATCCAAAAATGTTGTATATTAGGTATTGTCTTCACTAATATCTTTTTTCCCCAGGTCTTTTTCTTTTTGCTGTTACTTTATTCTTGCCAGCTTACATCTGGAGAGAGTCCCCAGCCACGTCCCCTGACATCCACCATCCGGCACTGACCCAGCCCCAGGGCTTACCCCCCCAGGCGGGATCAGCTGGGTTCCCCAACCCTCACCAGAGACCAGATTCAAGGGGCCAGTGCCATGGGTGGCCAGGAGCAAAGCCTGTGAGATGCCCTCCACCATTCTGCTGTGGCAAGTGGTTTTCTACGTTTCTCCCCTGGAGTCAAGGCATGCAATGATGCCTACGAAGTGAAGCACTCACGCGTCCACACGCACTCCCTCCAAGCATCTTACCGGACTCCTCCCCTGTCTTCAGTGCAGCAGCCATGTCCCCCAGCCTCTGCTAGGGAGCAGACAGGCGCCAATAGCTGGGAACCTCCCTCCCTGACAAGGAGAGCAGTCTGTCAGATGCTCAATCCTTCTCCACCCCTGCATGAGGTAAGGTGACCAGCGTCTCAGCCCTCAGCGCCACCAGGCCGGCTTTTTTTAGGTCTTTTGCTATGCAGTTTTGTCTGTGGATCACCCTGAAGACAAACCCCACCACTTACCACCAGCAATATGAAGTCTTAGCGAAGGGCTTTTAACAAACGGGTGCCTTGAAGCTAACTGCACCCCCCCCCCACAAAATGAAGCAGTCAGTGGGGAGGACCCTAGGGTTGTGAAATTGATACTAGAACCTAAAACTGAGATAGGCAGAATGGCAGTGATAAGGAAGAATGGGAGTAAAAACAGGACGGGATGGGAGGGGAGACATGAGGCTAGGAGAGGAGCTACTAGAAGGGGAAGTTGCAAAACTTGGGAAGCCATGAGCATTAATGTCTGCAGCCTGGGAAATACATTTTTGGACATAGTGGCCTTGATGGCAGAGGCAGACCTGGACATTGCCGATGTTACCGAGACATGGTACATGGGGAACCATGAATAGGATATAGCCACATACCTCTCGACTGTCCCTGATTTTCAGGAACGTCCCTGATTTTGTCTCAAAATTTTAATCTGTCCCTTCTAAAAATTGTGTTTCTGTGACCAAATAGTGGGGGGTTGTAAGCACAAAATAATGTCAAACATTAAAGTTACAGACTTGTTTTTCCTTAGAAAATGCATTTTACACTAAGCCCCTTATTCTACCAGCTCTCTGAGTGGATACCTCCAATTTTAAAGATGTGTCCCTGATTTTGGTCCTTTGTCCCTGATATTTTTAAGCCTCGCCCCTGATTTATGAGGCAGGAGGTTGAGAGGTATGTATAGCCATACCAGGATACACTCTGTTTAGAAAAGACAGGGTAGGGAAAAAAGGTGAAGGGGTGACTATCTATGTCAGGGAGGGAATTAAAGCAACTGAAGTTTGGTGAATACATAAGGGAGTGGAAGCACAGTGGGTCACCCTGGAGACAGAGAATGGCACCGCCATTGGCACTGGTGTGATCTACAGACCTACAGCACAAGGGGAGGAGATGGACGGGGTACTGGTGGAAGGCATTCACAAAATGACAGCCAAAGGTGAAGTGCTGCTGGTGGGAGACTTCAATATGCCTGATGTGGATTGGAGCACTCAGACTACAGCCATGGCCAGGAGCAAAGGCATCCTGGATGCCCTGGAGGGGGCATGCCTGAAGCAGCTTGCATCGGAACCCCGGATCCCACCAGAGAAGGAGCAATATTGGATCTGGTATTCACCAGTGGGGACAGAGTCACCGATGTAATGGTGGGTAGCCACCCGGGATCCAGTGATCATCATATGATGTGGTTCAATGTGAGAACAGTGGAGGAATCAAACCACTATGGTTCTCAAAGGAAGTGGCAGTGAAGGTTCAGGAGAAAAAGAAAGCAGCATTCAGGAAGCACATGGAATCACAGAAGGAACAGGACAGAGAACTGTATCAGTTAAAGCAAAAGGAAGCTGGGAAGGCAGTCAGAACAGCAAAGGCCCAAACCGAGGAAAAGATAGCCAACTCAGTTAAGAAGGGGAATAAAACCTTTATAGGTACATCAGGGAGGAAGGAAGACCAAGGGAGGGATAGTGAGGCTTAATAAAGGGAGGGAGGTGGGCAGAGGGTGACTGTGAAAAGGCAGAGATATTAAACAAATATTTTGCTCAGTATTTACAAAGGAAGAGGGAGATACCTAAAACAAACAGTAGAAACACTCTCGATACAGAAGTTGATACCAGCCCATTTACAGAAGGGTTCTAAAAGAACTCTTAAAACTGAAGGTGGACAAAGCAATGGGGCCTGATGGGATTCATCCCAGAATTCTAAAAGAACTAAGGGTAGAACTAGTGACACCATGCACTACCCTCTTTAACAAATTATGGGAGGATGGGGTGATACCCGAGGACTGGAGGAGGGCAGATGTGATTCCCCTTCACAAAAGTGGGAGCAAGGCAGAAGCAGGAAACTACAGACCTGTTAGTTTAACCTCAGTGGTAGGGAAAATGATGGAATCACTTCTGAAGGAAAGAATTGTTGAGTATCTAGAGGCCAGAGGGGCACAGGACCCAAGGTAGCATGGATTCACAGCGGGAAGGTCATGCCAGACAAATCTGATAGATTTCTTTGACTGGGTGACCAAAGTAGTAGATCAGGGAGGGGCTGTGGACATGGCCTACCTAGACTTTAACAAGGCATTTGACACAGTCCCACAAAAAGATTAATATACAAGTTAGCCAGCCTGGGAGTGGGTCCCAAGATGACAGCCTGGGTAAAAATTGGCTGGAGAATAGGACACAGAGTAATAGTAAATGGAGTCCACTCTGAAAAAGGGGGTTAATAGTGGGGTACCGCGAGGGTTCAGTATGAGCGGTCCTCTTCAATGTCTTTATAAGTGACATTGCAGAGGGACTGGAAGAAAAGTATGTCTCTTTGCAGATGACACAAAGATCTGCAACAGAGTTGATGCACAAGGTGGGGTGAAAAGGATGAGAAGGGACTTGGCAATGTTAGAGGAATGGTCAAATGTATGACAGCTTAGATTCAATGCTAAGAAGTGCAGGTAAAGCACCTGGGAAACAAAACCCAGGGAAGAGAACACAATGGGGGATGAGATACTAACAACAACAAAATGGAAAGGGACCTGGGGGTAGTCATATCAGATGACCTAAAGGTGGGCAGGCAATGTGAGAGGGCAGCAAGGAGGGCTTGGGGGATACTGGGATGCATAGGGAGAGGCATCACCAGTAGAAAACAAGAAGTTATTATCCTCTGTACAGACAGCTGGTGAGACCCCATCTGAGTGACTGCATGCAGTTCTGGAGACCCAATCTCCGCAAAGACATAGACAGGATGGAAGCTGTCCAGAGGAGGGCAACTAAAATGGTGCAGGGTCTGCACTGGAAGACATATGAAGAGAGACTTAAGGAGCTTAATATGTATAGCCTTGAGGAAAAGGAGGAGAGGGGGACATGATAGAAACTTTCAAGTACCTCAAGGGAATCAACAAAGTCCAAGAGGGTAGCATCTTTCAAAAAGGGTGTGCAAGAACAAAGGGCAACAATTTGAAGATGGGGGGCGGCTCAGAGGTAATTTAAGGAAGTATTTTTTCACAGAGAGGGTTGTAGATGTATGGAATGGCCTTCCAGAGGAGGTTGTGGAGTCAAAAACAGTGGTGGAATTCAAGCATGCATGGGACAGTCATAAGGCAATTCTAGGGGGTTGGGGTAGGAAAAGTAGGCTGCTGGTTAACTAGGATCTGCAGCTTATCCATCAGGTAGGGAAATGGGCAGACTGGGTGGGCCAAGCAGTCCTTATCTACCGTCAAATTCTATGTTTCTATGTTTCTATGAAAGCAAGGGTCCCGAATTTCAGACAGGTCAGCTTTGCAAAAGTGAAGGAATGTCTCAAGGAAGCCCTGGTAGGAGAAGTCGAAGGAGGGATGTAGAGAAAAAATGGTTCAACCTTAAGGGAGCAATAGCAGAGGCAAAAAGTCTTTGTATTAGGTGACCAAGTAAAACAAAGAATGAAAAAAAACACTATGGTTCTCAAAAGACATGTCTGGGAAGGTAAGAGAGAAAAGGCTAGCTTTCAGGCGGTACCAGGAAACACAGAGGGCAAAGACAGGGAACTGTATCAGGAAAAGCAGCGGGAGGCAGGGAAAGCAGTCAGGAGCGCAAAGGTGCAAATGAAGGAAAAAACAGCCTAGGCAATGAAGAAAGGAAACAAGATCTTTTTTCAGATACATTAGTGAAAGAAAGACGACCAGGGGTGAAATTGTGAGGTTAAAAAGAGAAGGAGGAGGAGTATATGCGGAGAGGGACCTAGAAAAAGCAACAATCCTGAACAAATATTTCTGTTCAGTATTTACAGAGGAAAGGAAAGGAGAAGGGCCACTATTGAGTGATAGGGACACCAATGGGAGAGAGGTGGATACCAGCCCATTTACAGAGGAAAGAGTCCTAAAGGAACTTGAGAATCTGAAAGGGGACAAGGCTATGGGGCTGGATGGCATACATTCCAGAATATTAAAAGAACTTAGAGAGGCCTGTTGGTGCAGCAGTTGGATTTCTGTCTGTGACGCCAGTGACCTGATTCGGGAATGGACTTGGTCTCACTGGAGGGCCAGCTGGGGGGAGAAGGATGGAGCATCCAGGCATGGCTCGCCTTCTCCAGGGGGAAGGTGGGGTTGAGACCTGGCACCTATTGGCACCTGGTGGAGGCTGGGAGCACAGCAGAACATTGGGTCTCAGAGCATTAGGGGAGTGGTGGATGTCAGCGTGCACCTTGACGTCTGTGGCATGTCACTCCCCCAGGAAGAACACCAGGAAAACAGCTCCCTGTCTGGCTGGATGATGGTCTCCAGCTTCCACTGCCACCTAGCCCCATGACCGACCCGCCTCAGTGACACCCAAGCCAATTAAGAGCACGCTGGCCTCCCCACTGGTGCCTTCCCACTTGGAGGAGGGGACCCATTCAGTGAAGGGACATGCCAGATTACCCGGGGGGCCACAATATGAGGCAAGGGCTGGCGTCAGGTGGGCGGGCAGACAGAGGATCCAGGAGACCTGAAAGAGTGGTTGGACAGGGAGAGATGGGGCACAAAAAAAAACATCTTGAGATGTGCTGGCAGCACCACTAGCAGCCCTATTCAATAAATTGATAGAGACAGGGGTGGTTCTAGGGGACTGGAGGAGTGGAAGAGTGAAAATGTAGTCCCTCTCCACAGAAGTGGGAACAGAGCAGAGGCTGGTAACTATAGGCCAGTCAGCCTGATCTTGGTGGTGAGAAAATTAAGGGAGTCACTGCTGAAGGAAAGGACTGTGATATTTTTTGAATCCAGTGGAGAACAGGAAATGAGGCAGCATGGATTCATATTGGAAAGTTCTTGTCAAACAAATCTGAGAGATTTTTTTTGACTGGGTGACCAGGGAAGTAGATCAGGGAGGGTTGGTGGATATGCCCTACCTAGATTTCAGCAAGGCCTTCGACACTGTCTCACATAGGAGGTTGGTAAATATATTGGGCAGCTTGGGAGTGGGTCCCAGTATGGTAAACTGGGTCAGAAACTGGTTGAGTGACAGGACATAGAGGGTGGTGGTAAATGGCATTCAATCAAAGGAGAGCCGGGTGACCAGCGGAGTGCCACAGGGATCCATACTGGGGACAGTCCTCTTTAATGTCTTCATAAGCAACATTGCAGAGGGACTGGTGGGGAAGGTATGCCTCTTTGCAGACAATACTAAGATCTGCAACAGGGTTGACCCTCTAGGATGGGTGGAAAAAATGAGGAAGGTCCTATACATGCTTTAGGAGTGGTCGAGAATGTGGCAGCAAAGATTCAATGCAAACTGTAAATCATGCATTTGGTGCTTAGAAATCCAAGGGATGAGTACTAGATGGAGGGAGAGTTACTGATGGCCACCAATCAAGAAAGGGACCTGAGGGTAATCATATTTGATGACCAAAAGGTAACCAAACAATATTAGAAGGCTATGAGGAGAGCCAGTGGGATGCTAGGGTGCATAGGGAGAGGTATCACTAGCAGAAAAAAGGAGGTGGTTATGCCATTGTATAGATCATTAGTGAGACCTCATCTGGAGTACTGTGTCCAGTTTTGGAGGCCGCGTCTCCACTATGAAGTAAACAAAATAGAGGCAGTCCAGAGAAGGGCAACAAAAATGGTGCAAGAACTGCACCAAAAGTCATATGAGGAAAAACTGGAGGACCTCAATATATATTCCCTGGAGGAGAGGACAGAGAGAAGGGGGATATGATGGAGACATTCAAGTACCTCAGGGGTATAAACAAGGTACAGGAGGGTAGCATCTTTCAGAAAAGAAGGTGTACATGAACAGGGGGGCATGATATGAGGCTACAGTGCCTTCAGAAAGTATTCACCCCCCTTGGATTTTGTCACATTTTGCTGTGTTACTTCCCTGAATTTTTAATGCATTGAAATGATTTTTCCCCCTTGATTCACACAGCATACTCAACAATTTAAAGGGGCAAAAGTATTTATATTGTGTAACAAAAATTTATGAAACATTAAAAACCGAAATATCTTGTTTACTTAAGTATTCACCCCCCTGAGTCAATACTTTGTAGAAGCGCCTTTGGCAGCAATTACAGCTTTGAGTCTTCTTGGGTATGTCTGTATCAGCTTTGCACATCTGGATTTGGGGATTTTCGCCCATTCTTCCTTGCAGATTTGCTCAAGCTCTGTCAAGTTGGATGGGAGCGTTAGTGAACCGCAATCTTTAAGTCTTTCAACAGATTCTCAATGGGATTCAAGTCTGGGCTTGGCGGGGCCACTCAAGGACATTCACCTTCTTGTTCTGAAGCCACTCCAAATTTGCTTTGGCTGTATGCTTGGGGTCGTTGTCCTGTTGGAACATAAATCTTCACCCCCAGTCCAAGGTCTATTGCAGACTGATGCAAGTTCTCCTCAAGGATGTGCCTGTATTTGGCTCCATTTATTGTTCCCTCTATTCTGACAAGTGCCCCATTCCCTGCCGCTGAGAAGCATCCCTATAACATGATGCTGCCACCACCATGCTTCATGGCAGGGATGGTGTTACATGGGTGATGATCTCTGTTCGGTTTGCGCCAGGCATAACACTTTGCATTCAGGCCAAAGAGTTCAATTTTTGTTCCAGCAGACCAGAGAATCTTTTGTCACATGATCTCAGAGTCTGCCACGTGCCTTCTTGCAAACTCCAGGCATGCTATTATGTTGTCTTTTCTCAGGAGTGGCTTCCATCTAGCCACTCTCCCATAGAGGCTACATCTGTGAAGTGCTGCAGAGATTGTTGTCCTCTGGACAGGTTCTCCCATCTCAGCCATGGAACTCTGTAGTTCTGTCAGGGTGGTCATTGGGTTCTTGGTCACTTCCCTGACCAAGGTCCTTCTTGCCCGGTTGCTCAGTTTGGGAGGACGGCCTGCTCTAGGAAGAGTCTGGGTGGTTCTGTAATCTTTCCATTTCCCAATGATGGACTTGACTGTGCTCCTGGGAATGTTCAACACCCTAGAAATGTTTTTATACCCCTTCCCAGATCTATGCCTCCTCACAATTCTATCATGGAGTTCTACAGACAGCTCCTTGGTCTTCATGGTAGAGTTTCTGCTCTGACATGCACTGTCAACAGTGGGACCTTATATAGACAGGTGTATTTCCTCTGAAATCATGTCAACCATTTGAACTGACCACAGGTGGACTCCATTCAAGTTTTAGAGTGATCTCACAAGGAAATTGGATGCACTTGAGCTCAATTTGGAGTGTCATAGCAAAGGGGGTGAATACTTATCAAATCAAGACATTTCAGGTTTTTATTTTAAATTACATACACAAAAAATTCCAGAAGTTTCATTTCATTTTGACATTATAGAGTAATTTGTGTAGATACGTGATAAAAAAATCCCATATAAATATATTTTAATTTGAGTTTGCAACATCACAAAATGTGACAAAATCCGGTGGGGGGCGAATACTTTCTGAAGGCACTGTAGATGCGGGTAGGCTCAGGAGCAATGTGAGAAAGTACTTTTTCACAGAAAGAATAGTGGATGATTGGATCAGTCTCCCTGTGGTGGTGGTGGGGGGGATTCAAGAATGCATGGGATAGACGTAAAAGTACTCTCACAGTAGGAAAGCGGAGGGTAATCTGCAGATCAACTAGCCGCAGTATTGCATTAGGTACTGGAAAGGGGTAGACTAGGTGGGCCACTGTCACAGTGTGCAGCAAGGATCCCTTTATGGACCCTTTTCACTCTCTGCCTTTCTCTCTAAGCCTGCTGCAGCAGCATCTTTTCTCTTTTCTCTTGCTGTCTTAATTTTCCCCTTTCACCAGTTAGGCCACCTGGAAAAGGTTCTCATTTCTTTCCCTAACATTTCTGTTTCCTGGGTCCTTGCTGGGAGTATTGTCTGTACACCCACCCCCAGCTCATAGGAATCCTCTGTGGGGATGTTGTACATTTAAATTGTGCTAAGCATAGTGATCCCCAAACAAATAAAGTGAATCCAAAGAAAGAGTGGTAGAACAATGGGGGCTGTATATCAAGTGCTTTTGTAGGCTCAGAGAGAGCTGGTCTGTGTCACCATAACGTTATTATGTTACTGTGTAAAATAGCCTGGTAAAACTTAAAATATAAAAGTACACGTGCAAGAATTATATCCACTCTACCTGAAACCTGGTGGTTGCCCCTGTTGAAAAAGACTGGGTGAGGTAGAATCTGTTAAAGTGCTGAGTTTCGGATACTGCTCGACGATGCGCACGTTCGAGCAGTAGTAAGTGCTTACATTAGGATACTGCTCGACGATGTGCTCTCCGATTCTAAAGAGCCCTGAATTTACTTTGCCTTGCACATGTCTGAGCAGTATCAAAATGAAAGGAATTGTTTCGTTTTTCTTCCTTTAGAGTTACTATCTTCAAACAGGATATTAATAGGTACTGGTATCCAGGAGACGAAGTAGAAAGGGACAGGAAATGAATAAAAAAGCCTGAAAACTAAAAATGTACTTGTGAGCTTTTTGCACAGTAGTTTTCCCCAAGTGCAGATTTGTGTTTAGTAGTGGTCTGAAAAATGAAAAGCTATGCATTTGCTTCTTTTGCCGATGAACTTCACCCTGCACCAGAGACTTAAAAAAGAAAGCAAAAACTCAAACATTAAAAGCAGGCAAGAAACGATAGATTTTAGGAACAAAGTAACAGAATGTTACACAGTAGTGTACTGCTTATCTTGTCTTCATTTTGTGTAGGTTTTATACACTCCTAAATTGTGTTTAATAAAGTGTTCATAAAAGGGAAAAAAGAAACCTGAAAGAAACCTAGAATTGAACTAAAGAAACTGTGTTACTGTGTACATATTTCTCTCCTTAAGAGTTACCCTGAAGTTAAACCCTGAAGTACAAAATGAGAAACAGTGCAAACAGTAAACTTGTTATGCTGCTTACCACGGCTGTGGCCTCTCCTCTATGAGATCTCTAGTGTTCCTAAGCACTGACCGGCCCTTTCTTTACTATAGATATACTGGCCAGATCAAGGGGAGTAGCCTACAGCTGCAGCTGGACAAAAAAAACAAATATAGAACCTGTTTTTTTATGTTTGCTTGTGCGCATGCGCAAAAAACATTATGCGACAGCTTAGGAGAGAAGCGGGTTGTGGAGGTGTGACAGTGTGGTAGCCAATGCCAGCACTGCATTTGTGGGCTTGGCAGTGTGCACCCAATGCAGGCCCAGAGTCCTGATGACATTGGTTCTGCAGAAGTGCCACCAACTTGAAACGATTTGGCCGCTGCAATGAGGGGCCGCCTCATCATTGCAGCATCAGCAATCCAGCTGCAATGAGGAAGTGACCCGTCACTGCTGGGTGGTATCTTGCCTGGTGTAACATTTCTGTGAACATGGTGGCTATGCCGCTGCCTCACAGTCACATGTAAGCTGGCAGGGGTGCCCAATCCCCCTGTTGGCATGCCAATGACCCAATTAATTTGCCGACAGGGGAGCACACTCTCTGTCGACATAATGTCTCCCCCCCATTTGTTGTGTGCTGAGGGAGTGCCCAATCCCACTCGGCATCATACCCCCCCAAAAAGTATTTATTTGTCAATGGGGGGCCCAATCCCTGTCAGGTTAAGTCTCCCCTTCCTTAAAATGCAGGCAGCACGCTGTGAACCCACCCCAGTGTACACAAATGAAGCTTGAAAAAATCTTTCTGTGACTTCTTTTTATTATTTTTGTCCCTGAAATAAAGAAAATGGTCCCTCGTGGTCTGTCGTGCCCCTCCCACAACCCACACCCTCCTTCTGTGCACCCCACCTCCCCACACCCTCACCCCATATTTACCTCTGGAGCCCGGCGTGACGATCTTCGGTGGACCGGGAACATGACTGCACTCTTCAAAGCTGACCGTGAACTGAAGAAATGCCGGTAAGCTGTATAATGGCATAAATAGGGTTTTTTCAATTTATGTTGATATCTCAGCTATTTTATGGATTTTTGCCACATATTTTCAACATGGGGTTATTGAGATCCCTCCCCATGAATACAGTCACTGTCATGGCATTATTCAGTACCAAAAGGTGATTTTGTGGCCACCGTGTGGAATCACCTTTTGGGACTGCTTAATGAAATGACAGTGCCACTGTTTATGAGGTGGGTTCTCAAAAAGCCTATGTTGCAAATTTGGTGAAAAAAATCCCAAAAATGACTGTTTTACAAGCGTGTGTTGTGCAGTTTCCACCCTCCCTTGTAACTTTGTGAATCTGTAATATTTTCACTCCAGATTTTCAACAATGGCATTTTTTTAGATCTCCTTATGAACAGTACAGCTGTCATTTTTCACATCCTGGCCGCAATGTGTTTTTGCACTTCTGTCGTAGAATAGCATGGTCATTGTGGGAAATCAGTGTTCGGGACACATTACGAACATCACAGTGACACTGTTCAGGAGCAGAGGTCATAAAATGCCTATATTGAAAATTTGGTGATGAAAGTCCATAAAATGACCGTATTACAAGCATGTGTTGCGCAGTTTCCGTGCGCCCTCATAATTTCACAAATTTGTAATATTTTCACTCCGCATTTTTAACATTGGCATTTTTCCACATCTCCTTATGAACAGTACAGCTGTCATTTTTCACGTCCTGGCTGAAATGTGTTTTCTCACTTCTGGCACGCAATAGCGCAGTTGCTGTGGGAAGTCAGTGTTTGGGACAGATTAAGAAAATCACAGTGACACTGTTCATGAGCAGAGGTGCTAAAATGCCTATGTTGAAAATTTGGTGACAAAAGTCCATGAAATGACTGTGTTATGAGCCTATGTTAGCAGTTTCACGCACCACTTATAATTTTGCGCATTTGTAATATTTTCACTCCAGATTTTCAACATTGGCATTTTTTCACACCTCCTTATGAACAGTACAGCTGTCATTTTTTATATCCTGCCTGAAATATGCATTTACACATCTGGTGCAGAATAGTGCGGTCGCTGTGGGAAATTAATGTTCAGGACAGATTAAGAAAATCATAGTGATAGTGTTCATGAGTAACGGTCACAAAATGCCTATGTTGAAAATGTGGTCAAAAAATTCCACTAAATGACTGTGTTATGTGCATGCGTTGTGCAGTTTCCATGTACGCTCGGAAGTTCGAGCATTTTTAATATTTTCACTACAGATTTTCAACATAGCCATCTCTTCACACCTCCCTATGAGTGGTACAGGTGTCATTCTTCACATCCTGTCCAATTTGTGTTTTCATACATCTGACGCAGAATGGCATGGTCACTGTGGGAACTCAAAGTTTGGGACACATTAACAAAATCACAGTGCTAGTGTTCATGAAAAGAGGTCCCAAATGCTTTCATGAGGTGTGGGTCACAAAATGGCCATGTTGAAAATTTGTAGTGCAAATACCAACAAATGCCCAGGGCATTAGAGTTTCTAACCATAATGACCCACCCTGTACAGACTGACAGGCATCAGGGGTGTGCCTTTGGTTTGCCAACTGTAATGCTCATGCCATTCCACCCCCACCTGTCCACCCTGCAGTCAGTGACAGGCATCGAGGTGTGCCTTGGACTCTTCGGCCCAAGGGTTCACTCCATTCCCCTGTACTGCACCCATTTCAGCATATGCCCTTTTGGAATGGAGTGACTGTAAAGTTGAACACCCCAAGGTACACCTCAACACTTGTCAGTGTCTGCATGATAGGGTGAGGTGAAATGGCATCAATGTTATGGGTAACAACCCAAATGCATACCCCAATGCCTGTCCCTCTCTGCATGGTGGAGATGGGGTTGGCATGAAGTTCAATACTTCACTGCCATTCCTATTCTGCATCTGTCTAACTCCTGCCTTCTCAGTACTAATACCAGCAAGCAAACATTCGGGATTGACAAATGCTTGTTTAATATAGGACCACCCATGTTTGAGCAGAGCAGTAACATGATATGCTTTACATTTTAACAGACACATTGTCTTAAAATTTTGATTTTATATTTGTAAATATGGGTTATTTTATAGTTATTTTTATTTGATAAACTTATTTTTCAATCACATCTCTTAATGGTAGCTCTTATTTTATTTGTCACAGTAGTTTTATATTACTTTTTATGCATCAATGAATAATGCCTTGATACGTGCTGTACTGTCTCTCTCTACAGTAGTTTTCATTAAGATGGAGACGAGACAGTCAAGAGCAATGTAACCCTAACCTGCTGCCTACCTTGGGACTTAGATTAAGGATACTGAGGGCAGGCAGGTGTGTGAGTGTAGTAGTCGCACTGCAGTGAGCACAACAGATGGATCTTTCCTGGTGACCATCTTGCCCCCCTGCACCCCAACCATAACTAGCTTGAGAGAGCACCATTCTGTGATCTGGTGGTCCTATTGTGAGTGAGTGCTTAAAAAGGACAGGAAATCATTTCTGGTTGTTTTTTTTTAATATTTTTATTAAATTTTAAAGTATGACACAACACAATACAGTACAAACCTTTCCTCTCACACAACCAGCACACACATACACTTCTGCCCCTGTCAAGCAGGCTGCTATTAGTTAAGACTGGTTAAGCCAGACTGATGGTTCTTATCTCTCCTTATCAGTCACAGCTCAGCAACCTACCTGTTTATCTCTTTCATGAAATTCAGTCCTCTTGGATTTCTTGCAAAAATCTGCACAGACCTTGGGACTCTACAGAAACTGCTATATTTTTTACTGTGTGTGTGGGGTGGGGGGGTGTCATGGAATGGGGAGGAAAACTGGCTCTTTACAGTGTTGCAGATATACTGTACCCCAGAGTAGAACTGATTTGCTCTGTTACAGTGGACTGTGTACCAGAGATAAGCAGTAGGACCCCACTTTCATTCTTTCAAACGGTCCCTTACAAATTCAGTAGCTCCAACAGGAGGCAGCAACCTGTTGCAAATCAGTATACTCAACAGGCCAAGAAAATTACTGCACTGTGCAGAACACACTACAGGGGAACTGAGTGTCTGGTAAGCCTGGTCAAAGTACTGAGGCATGGCTTTCTAACCAGTACACTCTCTTCCCCCTTCCCCAAGCCTTGCCCACCCATGACATGCTTCACAGTGTTAAAATGGGATCAAATCCATTTACAATTACTGGGTGAAGCCACCACACTTGGTGTATGAAAGAACATCCTTGGGTCCAAGTATGATAATGGTGCTCTGAATAGTAAATGGGCTTGACACAGAGGAAAATACACAAATGTTTCATAAGGCAAGGGCTAGCAGAACTAGATTTTAGGTACCCCAACTTAGAAGAGTACATGATAAGGGGATGCATTACAAAGCATTATTTCACACAGAGGGTGCTTAGCATGTGGAATAGCCTCCCCAATCAGATTGTGGAAGTCAGTAATGTTGAGGCTTATATAGGGTTATACAAATGCCAAAGGGAGAATCCCATTAAGGGTTCCACATAGAAACATAGAAACATAGACTTTGACTGGCAGATAAGGACCACTTGGCCCACCTAGTCTGCCCATTTCCCTACCTATCGAATAAGCTGCAGATCCTAGTTAACCAACAGCCTACTTTCTCCTAGCCCCCACCAGAATTGCCTTATGCCTGTCCCATAAATTCCTGAATTCCCCCACTGTTTTTGACCCCACAAACTCCTCAGGAATTCCGTTCCATCCGTCCACCACCCTCTCCATGAAAAAATACTTCCTCACATTGCCCCTGAGCATTCCCCCTTCTGCCTTCAAATTGTGCCCCCTTCTTCTTGCACATCTCTTTTTATGAAAGATGATACCCTCTTGGACTTTGTTGATTCCCTTGAGGTACTTGAAAGTTTCTATCATGTCTCCCTCTCCTCTTTTTTCTAGGGTATACATATTAAGCTCCTTTAGTCTCTCTTCATACGGCTTCTGTTGCAGACACTGCGTCATTTTAGTTGCCCTCCTCTGGATTACTTCCATCCTTTCTATGGCCTCATCTTCTTCTGCTCAGTGGTGCATCCCTGAACTCTGGCATTGCTGGTTGCCACTTCCAATGGAGCTGTGCTTGGCAACAACTTTCTGCTCCTCCTCCAACCCTCTGCATGCTATGCCACTCCCACCCCTACCTGGTCAGGGTAAAATTCCTCCCACTCCTCCCTATGCATGTAGTACTGTTCCTACCTTTACCTCAGTCCCCTACTGCAAATTGTGCTAGGGGGTGCTCACCTCTAGTGATGCCAAAGAACAGACTGACACCAGGGTGCCATATCTCCAGTGTCAGAACCTCAGCACTCATCTTTTGAAAACCTGAAAAAGACCCTTGAAGTTTTCTGCCCCCAACACCCACCAGCCCCACGCACTCAAACTGCCCTCTCAGCACCAACCACCTCACAACCCCCTTTGCCATGCTGAAAATCTGAATCCAAATGTCTAAAAACAACAAAAATTTCTTTAGTAACCTTAAGTTGTCATTCAGCTAACACAATACATGCCTGCCACATAAACCATGCAAGGAAACATTGACAAATGCTTGTTTGTATCTATACTTTATATACTATTCTTTAAAAATAGGAGAGTGTTTCTGTTACACTGTTGTAACAAATTACAGCCATTTAATAATAATAAAAGTTTCTAAAGACTAGTGGGTGGGGTTTTAGGTGACCACTTGACCCCCTTCTTGTATAAAAGAAGCACATTTTTGTTACTGCATGAGATGAGAGGTAGAGTCAGTGTAGTGCTGACCTGCTGCAGACCTATAGAAACATAAACTTTGATGGCAGATAAGGACCACTTGGCCAACATAGTCTGCCCATTCCCTATGTATTGGATAAGCTGCAGATCCTAGTTAACCAACAGCCTACTTCCTCCCAACTCTTCACTATAATTGCCTTATGTCTGTCCCATGCAATCTGAATTCCCCACTGCTTTTGACCCCATAACCTCCTCAGGATGGTGGTTCCATGCATCTACCACCCTCTCTGGAAAAAATATGTTCTAATGTTTCCTCTGAGCTGTCCTCCATCTATCTTCAAACTGTGCCCCTTGTTCTTGCACATCTCTTTCGCTCAAAGATGCTCCCATTGTGGACTTTGTTGATTCCCTTGAGGTACTTGAAAGTTTCTATCATGTTCCCCCTGTCCCTCCTTTCCTCAAGGGTGTATGTATTAAGGTCTTTAAGTCTTTCCTTATATGGCTTCTGGTGCACACTCTGCACCATTTAGTCACCCTCCTCTGGACTGCCTCCAACCTGACTATGTCCTTGCAGAGATGGGAGTCTCCAGAACTGCACGCAGTACTCCAAATGGGGTCTCACCAACTCTCTGTACAGAGGATAATAACTTCCTGTATTCTACTGGTGATGTCTCCCTATGCATCCCAGTATTCCTCTAGCCCTCCTTATTGCCTTCTCACATTGCTACCTATCTTAAGGTCATCTGATATGACTACCCGAGGTCCCTTTCCATTTTTGTTGTTGTTAGTACCTCCCACCATTGTGTACTCTTCCCTGGGTTTTTGTGTGTCTGAGCATGTTGTTGTTCTCTAGCAGTTTTCTAGAGTTCCTAGGTACATCCTGGCTTGAGATGTGATTTCATGTTTGATTTGTTTTTGTTTATTATTATTTTGCCATATCAAGTCCTCTTTTTAAGTTCTGCTGGAAATCAATAAATTGATTGCTTGGCTTTTGCTTTGCCTTACACCTGCATTCCATCTATGTGTCCATATTTTCCCACTAATCCATGACAGTGATGTCAGAGTGGGATAGGTTGGAGTTTTGTGCCAGGAGTACTCCAACAAGAGAATCCATCGATACCCAGGTGGAGAATGGATGCATCAGCCAGCAGATAAGGAGAAACACAGAAGTCCAGTGGTATGTTAACATGAACCATGGTGGAGAAGCTGTGAGAGACTCCATTAACAGGACTTGAGGATGGAGAAGGAAGACATTTCCATCAAATAGAGAAGAAGGAGCATCTGAGGACCACCCTGAGGGTGTCCCCCATAGGATTTGTTGGAATTGCTGCGGTGGCTCTGTATAAAGCAAGTTGAAATGGGCAAAAAGCATGAACTGGCACTAAGAGCAATACAGGCCATGGTAACCCAGAATCCTTCAATTGCTGACCTTCCTAAAAACATTAAAATAACCAAACTGGGTGAGCTGATGGCACAGAATCTTATTTAACAACTTTTGAAAGGGTGGTCTAGGCTTGTGGGTGGCCAAGCTGTTCAACAGAAGATACTACATCGCTATGATATTAGCCCAGAAATGTACTGTCAGAGATTCAGAACTTTTAAAACCTATAATTCAGACAATCCACAAGAAGTGTATGTGTGACTGAAAGAGTTAGGTCATAAATAGTTGCAACCCAGACTTAAAAGACCAGAACAGATCCTGGAAATGATTATTTTGGAGCAGTTTATAAAAGTGTTGACATCTGATGTCCAGACGTGGGTGAGGGAGCACTGCCCAGAAACAGCAGAGAAGGCAATTTCCCTTGCAGAGGACTACCTTGCTGCTCATCCAAACAGACAACAAGGCTATTCTGGGACTGGTTCAACCAACCCTATGGTAAGACCCAACACAGTTTCTCCAGTGTGTTCTGGGACTGCAGGGGGTAATCAGATATTTAAATCAAGACAAAATTTTAATTCAGATATAATTTGTAGAGAATGCCAAGGGAAGGGCCACATCATCAGATTGTGCCCAAGAAAAGTTCCACACCAACCCAATTAGCATTAGCCAACTGGGGACAGTTCATTCTCCCTGTTACCATTGGACAAGAGGTGTAAACAGTTTGGTAGACTTGGGTAGCAGACAGACCCTAGTCAGAGCAGATTTGGTGGAGGAGTTAACTACTAATGGCCCTAAAGTGGTGTCACTTGTATACATGGAGACATGCATTATTACCCCCTGACCAAAATTAAAATGACAATCAAAGGAACTGTTTGCCAACTGAATGTCAGTGTGGTCCAATATCTTCCTATATCTGTTGTTACTGGACATGACCATCCTGATTTTAAATCATTTGTAACTGATATTACTGATAAAAGTGCCATTACTACTAGATCACAGGCAAAGCAGGAAGAACAGTGGGCACAATTATTTCCCTTTGATGAAGAACTGTATGGGCTTCCAGGAAAAACCTGGAAAACAAAAAGGGAAAGCAGGATGGACAAATACCAATGGACTATGAATCATATGGACTTGAGTAAAGATCTGTTGAATAAGTTGAAGGGTAATGTCGTTTGGGATGCAACAAAGAAATGATATGTCATTGAATTCTTTGTTTCAGATGGTGGGACAGGAAGATACCAAGAGCCAAGATATAGAATAAAGAGGAGTGTGTTGTATAGGGAGTGTACCAACCCAACTACTGGGAAGTCATAGACAACTAGTAGTCCCTAGCAACTATAGAAGTCAGCTCATGTATCTAGCTCATGACATTCCCCTAGCAAGGTGTATGGGAAGAGATCGTACCCTGAGTCATCTCCTTCTGAGATTCTATTGGCCTAGTATCCACAACCAGGTGGCAGACTATTGCCGTAGTTACCAGGAATGTGAAAAGGTGGTGACTATCACACAAAAAAGATAAAGTGCCAATGCAACCCCTCCTTTTGATTTCTATCCCTTTCAAGTGAATAGCCATGGATATTGTTTGACCTTTGCAAAAAAGTTCAAAGGGCAATAGATACATCCTGATTATTTGTGATTACTCCACTAAATACCTGGAAGCTATACCACTGAGAACAATTACTGCAGAAAAAATAGCAGATGAGTTGATCAAGCTTTTCAGTCAAGTCAGAACACCAAATGAGATTTTAACTGATAGAGGAAGCAGTTTTTGCTCAAGACTCCTGAAAAGGTTGTCTATGACTCTAAATGTAGAAGCCCTCCATTCCTTCCCATCACTTCCCTTCCCATATCAGCTCCAAACTGATGGACTGGTTAAAAGGTTCAACCAGACCATGAAGAAAATGCTGAGAAAGTTTGTGCAGGAGGAAGGGAAACAGTCGGAAGTGTACTTGCCCTTCCTTATGTTTACGTATAGGGAGGTACCACAAGTGCCAACTGGGTTTTCTCCTTTCAAAACATTATAAAAGAGGAACGGGAGGACAACAATGGGGTGGAGCCCAAATTACACTAGAGTATATGACCCAACTGAGAAAGAGACTCCTGAAGTACAGTGAGCTGGCACATCAACAGAACACTGAAAAACAAGTGACTCAGAAAATGCACTATGATCAGGGAGCGGAGCATACGGTTTTTCAAACAGGGGACCAAGTGTTGTTGTTGTTGTTACCAAGCACTGAAAATAAACTACTAATGAAATGAAAGGGCCCTTATACTGTCCTGAGACAAACTGGTCCTGTTAACTATGAAACTGAGTTGCCAGACAAAAAGCATAAGAAAGGGATTTACCATGCAAACCTTCTAAAAAAGTGGTATCGAAGACCTGTCCCAGGATTGTATGTATGTCCTGATCAAAAGAATAATGAATTGGAGATGACATACCAAAGGCTAGAGAAAGAAGGGGAGACAAGGGACCTGACTATAAACCCAAATTTAGAAACACACCAGAGGCAAGAATTGGAAAAGGTACTGTCCAAATTTCAGGACACCTTCACTACCATTCCTGGCGTCTGCATGCTATATTTAGTGAGGAGGACTAGCACTAGCAGGGTTGGAAAAAAGCCTTAACTAAGGCAAAAAGAGGTATGTCACCATTGCCTTAGTGTTTCTACCTTTCCAGTCCAGCTTATGCTGCAGTTTGGTCGGTACTGCCGTTCTGTTTCTTTTATTGCAGGAACGGACTGATTTCAGGCTTATTGCACCTGATAGTTAAGAATGCCAACACGGTGGCTGGAGTCTGAGTTTTCTCTCTGCAAAGTGATTGCCCTTTAGAAAGGCTGAAACAGAAATAGGCAGTACCTCAATACAAGTTTTGAAAGTATCATTGTTCTTCATATCCCCCTTGAAAAGGGTATCCTTCTATGAATTTTTACCAGAACTCCCTAAGAACTTTTACGAACTTTCACTGATTTCCAAGATACTTCTTTGATTGTACTACATATCTGGATGAGTTGATTGGACATGATCGCCCAGAGGCCAGATGGCTTTCTCCTAGGAACTTTGTGATGCTTTTCTGGAAAATATTTGCCTGCATGAATCAATGCTTGTTGTGCTGAGTTTTGAGGACATTGAGGTTTAGAGTATGGACTAAAAGTGGGTGTAAAAGGCCAGTTGCTCTATGGACAATATAAAACCCTGGGCCCAGTGTGATGCAGAGTGATTCAATGGGATATAATATAAAGTCTGTGACTGAGAAGTAACTTGTATAAGACTGCTTCCCATGTGGACACTTGAATATAAAGAAGAGTTTATTATTTTAAATATTTTGGAACTTTTACTTAAGAACAAAATTGTTATTATTGTTTTAGGATAATCTCAACCTTGAATTAGCCTAAAGGTGTATTGTTTTAATTGTGGTAATAACAGGAAGTAAAAATACCTGTAATTTAGTTATACTTGAAAATAATAAGTGACAAACAAACATTTCCAAAATGGTGGGTAAACAAAAAACAGTTAAACAGAAACCTAAAGAAATCAAGGAAATTAAGAAAACTAAGGAAATGCTTAAAACAAAGTCAAAAAATTAAGAGGTATAGAAAATACAATGAACTCACTGATTGGAAATAGTGAACAGTGTCAGGAAGGTCCTAGTCTTATCCCTTTACCCTCCTGTACCCAGAAACCGAAGCAGGTTAAAATTACAGATTACTTTAGCAGAAAGGAGGTTTCTCCCTTAAGCTTACTAACACCTAGTATTACTAGTCACAGGGGACAGATATCAACTATTTCTTTTGACATATTAACTTTAGAATGCCCGTAGGATAGATAATATATCATCTTTAGATGGTAATAATACAAGCATTCAGTTCATCGGAGAGGATAACATATCTAGCATAGCTGGAGACTGGGACTCTTCAATTTGCCATATTAAAAGTTCGGCCTATCCCAGTATCATAGGGTCATCTGGAGATTACTCAGGGGACTACTCAGAGGCATTTTTTTTTGCCTGACCAATATTCTTAAACAGCCCTCAATTTAGAAAACAGGAGCCTCCAGTATACTGTATGTCTTTTTCATCTCCTCCTGTGCTAAAAAACACAGATTACTTGAAGGAGGATCTGCACCTGTAATACAGGAACTGAGTAGGACATTAGATGGGCCGAAAAGGCTGGACCCTACCCTAGCGGACCGATCTGGACATTTAAGAACAAGGTCGAGGGGGCTAATGACTGAGGTAGATACCCCACAGTCAAAGACCCTAAAAGGAAAAAGTAGAAAATTATGTTGGAGAATACTTCACAAATGAGGGAGATTTTGTTTCTTGTATGAACCTCTCTAAGCAGATGGTAGAGATAGCCAAAAATCCCTATTATGTGAACATAATGATTTTGGAAAACATTGTTGCTCTTCTGGGGAATTATCCTCCTCTGAGAGCTGATGTTTTCAGAAATAAAATGATGTTAGATCAAATAATCAAAGGGACTACTCAGGAGAAACAAAGAAACTTAGATACCAGTATTCAAACTAAATTGATAGAGAATATCTCTACTGAAAATAAATTTGTCCAAGTGAACTTGCCAGCTTCTTTTACAAAGGAGATGAGCATGAACAAGGAGAAGGTAGAGGAACAGATACATTTAGGGAAAAGGAAAGGAATCCTACAAAACACAAACAAAAGGAAAAAAACTGGTAAGAGTCAAGGGGAAACTGTAAATAAAAGTAAAAACAAGGGATCATATGTTTCAGAACATTTTAAGTAAGGGAAAGATCCTGAAGTATTGCAACAGGAGAAGCAAAATTGCAACATACAGGACATAATGGTTTTGCCAAATAAAGAAGTTGTTGATTTTAACTCCAAAGTGTTGCCATTGGTTGGGAGGGAGTTCACTGAGCCAGATTTGAACCTTGAGTCTATTTACCCTATCACGGAAATGACTCACCTATAATGGGTCTCCTCTCATTCAACAGTCTATTTAGGGAGAGGGGACACTCAGAGGAGTATTATCTCAAAATGTATGGCATTAAGCAAATTCCTGATGAAACAAATGATATTCTTACTTCCCACATGAAATACTTGGTGGGTATTAGCCAAAAGGAAAGGGATTTTCGAGCCCTACATCTTTTAAACCCAGAAATAAATGACTGTGTTTTAATCTATACAAATGTTTCTATACTTGCAGCAGAGATATGGTCAAAAGGAAATCTGTTGCATCTAAAAGACATCTTGATGAGTGAACCTCAATTAGTACCAATGCCTCTGCATGTGGAAATAGTTAGAGAAAACACAAATCAAGTAAAAGATCAAAATATAGAAGCTTTGACAAATATAATTAATAACTATGAAAACAAAATAAAGAACAAAATAATAAGAAAATTACAATCTTTTGATGAAATATAAAGGGAGAGAGATCAAAATATCATTAAAAGAGAATTAGTCTCTTTCTTGACTCATTCTCTCGATATAGATTTAACACTACAATATATCTCAAATATCAAAGTATGGAAAGAAACAAAAAATGAGTAATCGCAAATAGACTTGTATTTTACTTCAGCAAGATTGGCTCATGGTATCTTGGAAAAGGTAGAGACACTGGACAAACTGGATATTCTGGTGATCACACCTAGGGAATTTTCTGGGGATATTTTAGGAATTTCCAAAATTGAAAACTTAAGAACAGAAATCCCTAGGAAGAAACAAACATGACATACAACACAATATACAGACACTGGACAAATGCTTAAAATATTGTCCTGGAATAGAGAGGAGCTCACTTAAAAACTTGCAGACAGTGATACTGAACATGTTCTTTCTTGTAGTCTTCTGCTATATTATGTTTTCAGGAAACATGGAGTATGACTCCAGAAAGTAATACCATTACCAGTTTTACTACAGTGGGTAGTGATGGGCGAAGTGGCCCCAAGTCGCTCTGCAGAGTGATTCGCAGAGTGAGGTGAATTCGTGGAGTGCTCCGCAATGCGAAGCGGAATACTTCACGTTATTAATGAGTAACGTGAAGTCCATTGTAAACAATGACTTCGCATTACTCCGCCTTCCCAAACCACTACTCCACCAATTCTTAAGGCGAAGTACATTGAAAACAATGTACTTCACCTTGTTTTTAAGCTCCAAAGGCGAATTTTGCAGTGTTTCATGGGATTTCAGGTCACATGGGCTCTAGATTGTTCTGCACAGCCTCAGTTTGGGGTAGTATGTGTGAAGCTGTAGGAGGCAATCTGCTCTGAGAGCTCTCTGCATTCAAACCTTCAAAAAGCTGTTAAAAAGCCTTTTGAGTAATTTTTTTGCTGAAACTTCAGTTCATCGATTATAGGAAACCCTCCCTGTGCTTATATCATTGAGCGCTTATTGTTTGTGTATGGATTTTGAATGGTAATGCACAAATATTCAGTCTGTTTACTAGAGACAGTGGAAGTGTGCTTTGGGAGGGGTGTATCTGTGGTGTAGGTAGATTAACTTGGAGAAAAAGACAGTGCTTTCTGTTTTGGTGATATTTTCTTGTATAACTGTGTTAATGTACACACAGTAATATTTTCAATATTTCTTGCCATTTTTTGCTGATTGTTGTGGTGCAGCAGTGCATTTTAGTTTTTTAAATATGTGGTTATATTACTAAAGTTTTCAATTTGCATGCATTACTTAGTGTGTACGTGAGTATGTGTGTCACATGTGTCATTAAATCAGACACCTTTTATTGTGCCACATAATAATTTCAGCAATGTGAAGCTCTAGCCACTGCAGCTGTGTGATTTTTGTACTTCTTTGTGGTATCTTTATTGGTACTAGTACTTAGTGACTGTTACTGCAGCAGTGCATCATTTTAGTCTGTTTAAAATATGTGGTTATATTACTGAAGTTTTCAATTTGCTATGCATTACTTGGTGTGTGTGTGAGTATGTGTGTGATGTGTGTCATCAAATCAGACACCTTTTATTGTGCCACATAATAATTTCAGCAATGTGAAGCTGCTATCCACTGCAGCTGTGTGATTTTTGTACTTCTTTGTGGTATCTTTACTGGTACTAGTACTAGTGACTGTTACTGCAGCAGTGCATTACACTGCCCCCCATGGCCCACCCCAACCGGCAAAGGTATTCTTTTCCAGATTTGAATTTCTGATGGTGAGCACTGGTTAGGTGTTGTGCCTTTGTGTCTGCATCCCTTCAGTGCACAGTGCAATCTTAATCTGTCTGTGCATTTGCATCTCTTTAGGGCCCAATCTCCATCTGTAACTTAAGTCACAGTTGTTTCTTTGACTTCCTTCCGAGTACTTGACAGGTGTGGTGCTTAATTCTTGCATGAACATTGTACTCATTAATATGCATTTTAAGTCAGGACCATCATCATGAGTCACTCGTGATACAAATCACGTTCTTCATCATCACGGTCACAAATGCAGTCACAAATCACGATTCACAATCATTCACATTAGGAATCACAACATTAATTTTTTTTTCTAGTTTCTTGGACGTATTGTAAGCCTGTTTTGCAGTATCTCTCCAGGCTTCACCACCCCACCATTGTACTCTTTGATACATGTTTTTAAGTCTGAGAGTTTTAAGCTACAGCTCATCTGGGAAGTACAGCTGTAGGTGGTAGGCATTCACGTTTCTTCATCATCACAGTCACAAATGCAGTCACAAATCATGATTCACAATCATGTCACAAATCACAACATCATTTTTTTTAATAGTTACTTAGATGTATTGTAAGTCTGTTTTGTAGTATCTCTCCACGCTTCACCACCCCACCATTGTACTCATTAATGTTTGTTTTTAAGTCAGGGAGTTGGACAGTGTCTGCAGTACATACACAGACTGGAAAGAAGACTGAATGCACACATGCAGTTTAGTACAGTATACTTGCACTGCTCAGAATACAAAGTGTCACGCATACAGAAGACAACAAAAAAAGGGCATAATTACATACAAGGGTCGGGGATGGTGGAGGAATACATTTTATAACACAGCAAGGAAGGTGTGGGGGGGCACATGGTGTGAGGAAAAAAAAAATAATGTGGGATCCCATGGTGATCCAGCAGCAGTTCCAGCATGGACATAATCTGCAACTGATGTTCCTCTATGTGATCCAGCCACTACTCCACAGCACTCACCCTCTCATTGTTATCCTCAACAGCACTCCAGAGAACTGCCAAGTCAGCTTGTGTTACATGCAGTTCTCTGGGGTCCACATATTCTATAGGCTGACCTGCGGGTGGTGGTGGGGGGTTGGGGTGCTGTTGGAGCAGCAGGTGCTGCTGTGGCCATCTTCTTTTTAGGAATGCCACAATACACAGCTGCACCCTCTGCCACAGAATGGCCAGCAGGTGCAGGCATGGTCCGTTCTGTTGCAGCCTGCCACTCCAACTGCTGGTGATTGAGCATATGGGTGCACTGGCCCTCAGTCCCCAGGTGAGTCCCCCGGGGGCTCCAGCACTCCTCCACCTCACATAGGCAGTACTGGACCACACTGCTGCCCCCCCCACACAGTAAAAAAACTGCCAAACAATGGAGGTGTGGGGAGGACAAGGCACAGGCAGGGGATGGCCAGATGAACTGGCAGCTGGCAGGTCACAGTGCTGAACAGGGATGGGATCCACACCTGGGCCTGGGGGAATAGGCACATCTTGCTCCTGAGAACCTGGACTTGGTGGTGGTGGTGGTTCAACTGCCTCAGAGTCAGGACAGGAGGCAGTGCTAATCCTGCTTCTGGGGGGGTACAATCACAAGTATCGAGCAGTCCAACAGGAATGGGTGCCCATGCTCTCCACACATGCGCATGGTACAATGCTTACCACTACCACACTCTCCCAGAACTACCCTGCCCCAGACATTCCCTCACCCTGGTCCATCTCTCCTACTGAGCTCCCTCAGTCTGAGCAATTACTACTCACACTGTCTCACAACACACACACACAGTCACACAGACAAACAATTAACTACTTATAAAGGTAAGAAAAATAAAATTTACAGAAAGAACAAATTAAGTAAAAAAGAGTACAGAAAAGACAAAAAAATGTAGCTTTTAAAAAAGCTGTTGGGTCTAAATCAAAGTTTAAATCTCCTCCTCACTCTGACCTCAAAGTATCAGCAGTCACAAAACACACTACTCTCTCTCCGTCTGCACAGGAGAAAGTAAAAGTGTCTGCTTGTATGACTCACTTTCTTCCTGCCTAGTTAAAGATCATGTGACTTACAGTACTACAAGCCATGTGATGTGTAAGGGGGCTGCCAAATCTGAAACACCAAGTGGATCACTTAGAATCATAATGAGGAACGCGAAGTCCATTAAAAACAATGACCTCACCTTACTTTGCATTGCCATTCTGCCTTAACGCGAAGTAGTAATGACAAGGCGGAGTAAGCACTTTGCATTGCCCACCGATTAGTGGATTGGCAACAGTGCCCACTTTGCGTTCACTTTGCCAGTGGAATTTAAATTTGCTGCATCTCTAACAGTGGGTATTCCGTCTGTTAAAAACAAGAAACTTGGTAGACCCAAGTCTGGGTTGACTATTCTCATCAGGACCTCTCTAGACCTAGTAGTAACCAAACTTGAATCCAAGGGGAATCTGATACTTGCAGTCAAACTTAGTAAACCCTTCTTTACATTGATACTCTGTAATGTTTATATCCCTCCTAAGACCAAAAACAGGGAGGACCCCTGGTGCCAATTTATTCAAGATATGAATCTTATCTTGGAACAATCTGGCCATTTTCCAGTTTTTATCATGGGTGATTTAAATGCTCATATACTGTAGGTTTAAAGAATTTAGAAGATGATCTTTATATGGATTTATTGGTGAATATAATACGAACAAACCTGGGGCTGACTTTAAACAGAAAACTGGAGGATAAAAAACAAAATAGAAGAGGCAGATGTGCAAATATTTACTTTGAGAGAAAATGTCATTCTTATAAATAACAGAACAAAAATTACAGTACAGGTGGTTATACATTTATGGGACCCAAAGGATATTCAATTATAGACCTTCTTTGGGCAAATATGGAAGGAGCAAAGATGTTACAAGACATGGAGATATTAGATCGACCTGAATCAGTACATCTTCCAGTTAGTATAAAGTTTGCCTCAGAAATTTCTAGTATAGGAAGAAATGAAAATTTAACCCATGGAAATTATTAATCATCGAAGAATTAGATGGCACACTCACTCCATTCACACTTTTAATGAGATATTCTCACAGGGAGCTCTAACTGAGCTGATAACTGAAATAGCAACAAATGATAACCTAAATGACATCTCAAAAAAACTGGGAAAGATTAACACATTACATTAAACCTTTTTGTAAACAGCTTTTACAATGGTATTTAAACCTAGTACTTGGTTCAACAAACATTGTAGAAGCAAAACTGAATTGAATCAAAAATAAGAGAAGTAAGGGAGAACAAAAGCATACAAAAATAAAAGCATTAAATCAGGCCAGGAAAGAATATAATACATTTTGGAACAAGAGAGAAACAAACATTACAGACTGCAATGGGATAAACTTCAGAAGACAATATTGGAGAAATATATAAAATCCTTTTGGAGGCTGGTGAGTGGAGGCTATGGCCAATATCAGAATAAATCCATGCCCACATTACTCCCACAACATGGGAAAGGTACTTTGAGACATTATTTTTTTCTCAAAAAGAAAGGCTGGAGACAACAAATCATAATAAAGTCCTTAATGAAACTTTAATTGATCCCTCGACCATGAAAAGTGATGAGATCTATCAAGCAATTTTATCACTAAAATCAAATAAAGCCCCAGGACCCGACAGTATAATCAAGGAAATATACAAAACATTCATGCATTGGTGGGTACCACTACTGCAAAAATACTGTAATGCAATATTACAAGGGCAACACTTCTCACCAAGCTGGCTCGGTAGTATCATCTATCCAGTTCTGAAAAAGGGAGATCCATTAAATCCAAGGATGTATAGACCAATTAGCTTAATAGATATTTCACAGAAACTATTCTGTAAAATTCTCCTGGAAAAACTACAGAACTGGATAAACAAGAACTCGATATTCAGCGAATATCAAAATGGATTTTGGGCAGGAAGATCCATGGTGCAACATTGCTACATTCTGAGACATTTAATCTGGAAATACGTGATAGTGAAGCAAGGCAAACTATACTGTTGCTTCGTGGATCTAACAGCAGCTTTTGACAAAATTAGTAGGAATTTGCTTTGGAAGAAACTAAAATATTTGAACATGGATAACTCTTTTCTATACATATTAATAAGACTGCACACAGACACCTGGATCAAGGTACAATATAACCAATGGGGATCTTTGACATCCCTTATCAGTACAAACGTAGATGTTAGACAAGGATGTATTCTTGCTCCAACCCTATTTAATTTGTACATAAACTCTGTGTTGCAAGTCTGAAAAGCTCAGATTATCATTCATCTAAAATAGGTGAAGACAGAGTCTTACTTCTAGCTTATGAAAATATTGTCCTGCTTTCAACCTCTTTGTTGGGTTTACAAAGAAAGATGGATAGATTTTCCATGCTATGTAACAGAAATGGTTTACAAACTTAATGAAAATAAGACAAAGGTTGTGGTTTTTGGAAATAAATCAAAGAATCTACCCAAGGCTTTATAGGAAAAAACAGAATAGAAACAGTTAAGACGTATGACTATCTTGGGGTACGCTTTTCCCAAACTACAACCTGGAAGGGACATATTGATTATATTAAGTCTAAAACTGAAATAGCAGCAAATGCCTTTAGACAATTCAGCTCAAAGTTGGGAAAAGCTTCCATACAAGGAATATTGAAGGCAATAAATGCAAAAATTAATACAAGCATAGTCTATGCTGCAGAAATTTGGGGAACTCAAAAGTTTGATAACATTGAATGAGTAATTAATAAACTTTACCACCACATATTAATGCTCCCTCAATCTGTACCAAAAGAAATCTTATGTTCTGAGTTAGAACAGCCTTCTTTTAAAACCTTAATTTTGGAAAAACAAATTATATTCCCTGCAAAGCTAATACAGCTACCTGAACAAAGAATTCCAAGATGGTGGTTAGAAGAAGAGATATATTATGTCTCTATGAATTTTATAGCACCTACTATTCAACTTGTTATGAGTAAACTTTACCCTAGTGGGTTAGACTATGTTATAACAGACATTCACTACAAGTCACTTGAAGAAATGACATCTTTAGTTAAATCTAGAATCAGAGATATAGCTAAAGCTCAGGATACTGAGAGGATAGTCACTCTAAAGAACTTTAGATGGTATAAAATAATTAAGCAAAAAGATGGATTGGATCCATATTTGGTAAGATTAACCAGTCCTCAATCTAGAAGTTTAATAACACGATTCAAAATGGAACTATACAAGGCAAATTATATTTACTTAGGCAAGGAATTGGAGAAGCAGATTCTCCCTTTGTTCCTGTTGTACCCAATTGGAGGACGACTTGAAACATGTATTACTGTTGTGTCCCTTTATAATCCTGCTAGAAGGAAGTGGCTATGGATATTCTGGTTGCCACTGACCTCCCCCACCCATTGGTATTGTCTCTTTTAATAATACAAATGAGGCTGTCATGGAGAGATTGGCAAAATTTATATCTGCTTTACATTTATGATGACCAGGTATGATACAGTAGGTATATACCTATGTGACAACTGTATGATATCTATGGATACACTTAACTAGAATTTTAAAATTATATCAGAGATGATGGTTGAAATTATTGTGTATATATGAAATTGAGTAATTGTAGAACTTACATAAATGTGATACTCTACTGTTTTTCATGGAATTGTGTTTTATATGATGTCATTTTAATACTTTTTAGCTCTTTTAGATTTTGTAAAAGCTTAATAATAATAATAATAATCTTTATTTATAGTGCGACTTTCAAAATCAAGGTGCAGTACATTTAAAATAACATCATAATAAAACGTCATAAAACACTAAAATCAATAATATCAGTCCAAGTCGGTACATCCCATATGCTTTCTTCATAGGAAAGACTTCAATGCTTGTTTAAAACCTCCCACAGTCATGCACCTCTAATCCAATGCAGTAGAGAACTCCAGAGGGTCGGCGTCACGAGCATAAAAGCTTGGGCCCGGAAGATTTTAAAGCTACCCTCATAATCTCTAGCAACCCCTCGTTGGCTGAGCGGAGAGGTCGCTCCGGAAGGTAAGGAACCAGAAGCTCTTTCAGGTAGTCAGGGCCCAAACCGTGTAGGGCTTTATATGTCAATAAAACGACTTTAAAGGTGATCCGCCACTGAACTGGCAGCCAGTGCAGATCCCGCAGTGCCGGTGTAATGTGGGAAGAATGGGAATCCCCATTAACAACCGGGCTGCTGAGTTCTGCACCAGCTGCAAGCGGTGGATATCAACTCCTGAAAGCCCAAAGTAGAGGGAGTTGCAATAATCCAAACACGAGGTCACAAAGGCATGGATCAGTGTAGGCAAGTCACCAGATGGAACAAGGTGCTTGATCCTAGTGATGTTCCTCAGATGGCAAAAGGATACCTTAACGACAGTCGACACCTGAGCATGTAATATCAGCCGATCATCAAGAATCACCCCTAGGTCATGCACTGTTCAGAGATAGAGCTCGACATCCCCAAGAATAAACCTGAGGGATGATTTGCCCCCACCCCCTATCTGGTGACCAGGATCCACGACATCACCTCCATCTTCCTAGAATTTAACTTCAGCCAGCTGGACCTCATCCAACCCTGGATCTCACTGAGAGAAGTTGTTAAACACTGAGAGTGCTCCATTCTGGTCAGGTGCAAAAGACAGATAGAGCTGGGTATCACTGGCATAACAATGAAACTCCAGCCCATATCATCTTACAATGTCTCCGAGGGGAAGCATGTACACCACAAATAACATGGGAGACAGCGCAGAGCCCTGAGGCATCCCACACGACAGAGAGGTAGGATCGGAGGAGAATACCCCCAACACCACCCTCTGAGTTCTACCTGTGAGGAAAGAGGTAAACCATCTGTGAACCAAACCTGACAGCCCACAGATGCATCTCAGGTGCTCAAGCAACACCCCATGGTCTCACGTGTCAAATGCTGCTGACAGATCCAACAGGACCAAAATGGACCATTTTTTTCTGGTCTCGCCTAAGAGATGATTGAGCACCTGAACCAGTGCAGTCTCGGTGCTGTGCCTCTTTTGAAACCCGATTGAAGAGGGTCGTAGATGTTATGGATGGTCAAATGGTTGTCCAATGGGCAGCCACTACTTTCTCAATTACCTTCCCACAAGGGAAGGTTCGAGATAGGCCTATAGTTAGTGAGGAGTCTGGGTCCAAAGAAGCTCTCTTCAACACTGGTGTCACCACTGCCTCCTTCAGGGAGCAGGGATATTCACCAGAGTCTAAGGAGCACCAGGCTATCCTTGCCAGAACTGGATGATAATCCTCCCACAGCCCATGATCTGGGCTGTAGGACCCGGGTCTAAATTACAGTATGTAGTGACATACCCTGGACAATCCTCATAACATCTTCAATTTCTGGTCTTTCGAAGGAACTCCAGGAAAACTGAGGGATTGCGACCGGGGGCTGGTCTATGGCAATTCCCATAGAGAGTATTGTACGGGTCTCTGCCCTGATGTCATCCACCTTATCTGCAAAGAACTGAGCAAGCTCCTAACACTGCAATTGTGAAAAGGCTCCATGAACCTGTAGGCAGGCTGGGTTGCATAGCCTGTCTATGGTTCGAAAGAGCTGGGCCGGTCGGTTCTGTGCAGCAACAATTTCTCCGGACAGGAATACTGCCTTCTTATGAGTAATTGCTGACTGATAGAGTTGATAATGCTCTAGAAGTCTAAAATGGTCGGCATCTAAGCTGGATTTCCACCATCACCTCTCTAACCTGCGTCCTAGTCACCTCATCTCCCTCAGGTCCCCATCAAACCATGACGACCGAGGGCGAAGGAGAGAGAGAGCGCACATGGATTGGAGCAATGGAATCCAGTGCAGAGGTAATGGCCTTGTTATAAGCCAGAACCAGAACCTCTGGATCCAAGCTCATCATAGGAAATTCTGATAGATCAAGCACGCAAGTTAGACCATCGGGAGTCACATCCCATAAAGGGCGGTACTTGACCATCTCCACAGGAGTTGGCCTACGCAGTGGAGTGCAAAAATTGAATCTCACAGTGTATTGGTCAGACCATCTGACAGGTTCCACCCCCACATTGGAGGCTTCCATCCCCAGGAGGAAGACCAGGTCAAGGGAATGGCCATGTTTGTGAGTGGTAGAGGTAATCACCTGTGAGAGGCCCAATGAGTACATCAATTGGAGGAAGTGCTGTCCAAACTGCGAGAGTTCATCATTGATCCAGGCATTAAAGTAACCCAGCACCATCAACCTGGGTGACTCAAACACCAGGTCGACGATGAAGTCTGCTACTTCCTAAGGGATTGCTTCTTGTCTCTGGGGTGGACGATAGACGAGAGCCATCCTATAGCCCCGACCTGCCACTATGACACATTCGAATGATCTGGTCTCCTCAACTGGGATACTAGTGAGATCCAATTCAGTCTTAAAACAGACCACAACCCCCCACCCCTGCGATCCAATCTCAGGGGGTGTATCACCAAATACCCATCTGGAACTGCTACCTCTAGTACGGGGCCAGAATTACCATTCAGCCAGGTTTCAGTGATGAAAGCCAGATCCACTGTACCCACCAAGTCTGCAAAAATAGCAGTCTTGTTACAACGGACCTGGCATTGCATAACACCACCTGAGTTGGACAGAACTCCTGGGATGCCCCAACCACCTGCCCACCGTTTATAGTGGTGGTACCCTTGGGTATGGAGACCAGACAGGAAGGCCCATGTTCTGCACTCCATTTCACCCCAGGGCATCTTCTAGGCTTAACCACTCTGATGCGAGTGGCCCCCTCATCCATCCTCCGCTGTTCATACCCCCCGCCCCCCCAGACTCCTGCGGGCAATTCCCAAAGCCCAGCAGCATTGATAGATGGAGAAGAGCAACGGAGGGGAAAAGAAGGGGCGGAGGGCATGAAGAGTGGAGGATGAATAGCACATGACCTGAGAGGTGGGATAGTAATATATATCATAATCCACTAACATGGAGCTGAATAATAAACCAAACCCAATTCCTGGTAAAGTGAATGGTATAGAATACCACATAGAGGTTACCCAAGCCACTCCCCTTAGACAGAAACCATATAGATTACCTGAAAAAATCCAAGGACAGGAAGTGAAGAAGATGCAACAGTTGGGAGTTATAGAACCATCTAGTAGCAAATGGGCCTTCCCCATGGTGGTTGTTGGAAAAAAGGAAGGGGGCATCAAGATATGCCTGGACTTCCGTAGGTTAAATGCATTTCAAAAGTCGATGCCTACCCTATGCCCAGGATAGAAGACATCATAGACAGGCTTCAAAACGAGCACTATATCACCACTTTTGATATAACAAAGGGTTATTGGCAGATTATCTTGGATGCAGTTTCCAAGGAGAAAACAGCATTCAGTACACCCATAGGGCTGTTCCTTTCACTACCATGCCCTTTGGGCTGCATGGTGCCCTGCCACATTTCAGCGATTCATGGACAATACTCTACAACAGCATATGGCCTACTGCACTGCATACCTTGACAATGTTGTGGTTTTAGTCCTACTTGGGAGAAGCACTTACACCATCTTGAAGCTGTACTGCAGGCCATTAGCCAGGCCAGGCTAACCATAAACCCGAAAAATGTTCTATAGAAATGCAAGAAACCAAATATTTATGGTTTCTAATTAGCAAGGTGTAAATCAAACCTGACATAGACAAAGTGGATGCGAGCTAACAGCCCCATCCTATGACAAAAATCATGGAAAGTTCTTTTACAGTTAGCCGGGTACTGTTGGTGATTTATTGCTAATTTTGCTATGATAGTTATGCCTCTAATGGACCTTACTAAAAAAAAACCACAAAGGTAAAATGGACCCCAAATGTGAAGAGGCATTCTGTACCATAAAAGCTAGTCTATGTGCCTCTCCAATTCTAAAGAGCCCTGATTTTACTTTGCTTTTTTTGGCACAGACTGAGGTCTCTGACACAGGCATTGGGGCTGTTCTGTCTCAACTGTATGAAGGGGAAGAACATCCCATCATTTATATTAGTAGAAAATTGCATGAGAGGGAGACCCGATATTTGACGATTGAAAAAGAATGCCTAGCTATGAAATGGGCCATTGAAGCATTGGAGTTTTATCTTTGTGGTTCAGAATTCGAAGTAATCACCGACCATAACCCTCTCTGTTGGTTGCAGGTGATGAAGGATAAAACCTCGCATAATGCATTGGTATCTCGTCACTACAACCTTATAGGTTTGTCATTCAATATAGGGCAGGCACCATTAATAAAAATGCGGACTTCATGTCTCATTATTATGGGGCAGATTTACAGTCAGACTTGTCAGACCTCGGATAATAGATAATATGTAGATTGGGAGAGTTACCTCTTAATCAAATTATTGTAATGTATTTTGTTTACTAGGGATCCTGAGGTGGAGCTTTGGGAGTGAGCAGGCTAAAGCTCCATCTCTCTCCAGAGAGATCTGATGCTGTGTCTGACTATTGTCTTTCCCCAGTATTCTCAGAAATCTGCTGATTTAAGTCCTCTGGTTTCCTCTTGGGCAGGGAGGAGTCTGTCATTGTGTGCAACAAGGACCCCTTTATGGACCCTTTTCACTCTCTGCCTTTCTCTCTAAGCCTGCTGCAGCCGCAACGTTTCTCTTTTCTCTTGCTGTCTTAATTTTTCCCTTTTCCAGTTAGGCCACCTGGAAAAGGTTCTCATTTCTTTCCCTAACATTTCTGTTTCCTGGGTCCTTACTGGGAGTATTGTCTGTACATCGCTCACAGGAATCCTCTGTGACGGTGTACATTTAAATTGTGCTAAGCATAGTGATTCCCAAACAATAAAGTAAATCCAAAGAAAGAGTGGTAGAAATGATTGGGACAGCATATTAAGCACTTTTGTAGGCTCAGAGGGAGCTGGTCATGTCACCATAATGTTATTACATTACTGTGTAAAATAGTCTGGTGAAACTGTTAAAATATAAAAGTACACTTGCAAGAATTATATCCTCTCTACCTGAAACCTGGTGGTTGCCCCTGTTGAAAGAGAATGGGTGAGGTAGAATCCATTAAAGCGCTGAGTTTCGGATACTGCTCGATGATGCACACGTTCGAGCAGTAGTAAGTGCTTACATTAGGATATTGATTGATGATGCGCTCTCCAATTCTAAAGAGCCCTGATTTTACTTTGCCTTGTGCACATTCGAGCAGTATCAAAATGAAAAAGAATTTTTTTTTTTTTCCCTTTACCATTACTTCAGCCAATCTCCAAACAGGATATTACCAGGTACTGGTATCCAGGAGACAAAGTAAAAGAGACAGAAAATGAATGAAAAAGCCTGAAAATTAAAATGTACTTAGTGAGCTTTCTGCACATTAGTTTTCCCTAAGTGCAGATTTGTGTTTAGTAGCGGTCTGAAAATGAAAAGCTATGCTTTTGTTTCTTTTGCCAACGAACATCACCCTGCACCAGGGACTTAAAAAAGAAAGCATAAACTCAAACATTAAAAGCAGGCAAGAAATGACAGATTTTTGGAACAAAGTAACAGAATGTTACACAGTAGTGTACTGCTTATCTTGTCTTCATTTTGTGTATGTTTCATACACACCTATACTGTGTGTAATAAAGTGTTCATAGAAGGGAAAAAGAAACCTGAAATAAACCTAGAAGAACTGAACTAAAGAAACTGTTTTATTGTATATATATTTCTCTCCTTAAGAGTTACCCTGAAGTTAAACCTGAAGTACAACATGAGAAACAGTGCAAACTGTAAACTTGTTATGCTGCTTACCATGGCTGTGGTCTCTCCTGTATGAGCTCTACAGTGTTCCTAAGCACCGTCCGGACCTTTCTTTACTATAGATATGGCCAGATCAAGGGGAGGAGCCTACAGCTGCAGCTGGACAGAAAAACAAATATAGAACCGTTTTTTTTTTGTATCTGTACCTGATATACTAGTCTTTAAAAACAGGAGAGTTTTTCTGTTAGACTGTTGTAACAAATTACAGCCATTTAATATTAAAAGTTTCTAAAGACTAGTGGGCGGGGTTTCAGGTGACCACCTGACCCCCTTCTTGTATAAAAGAAGCACCTTTTTGTTACTGCATCAGATGAGAGGTAGGGTCAGTGTAGTGCTGACCTGCTGCAAACCTACTGTTTCTCTGATCATGTTGTTCTCTAGCAGTTTTCTGGAGTTCCTAGGTACATCCTGGCTTGAGCTTTGATTTCATGTCTGATTTGTTTTTGTTTATTATTATTTTGCCTTGTCAAGTCTGCTTTTAAATTCTGTTGGAAATCAATAAATTAATTACTTGGCTTTTGCCTTGACTTAAACCTGCATTCCGTCTATGTGTCCATCTTTTCAGACTAATCCATGACAGCCACACAGTCCTCAACTGCTGTCACCTTCTATGTTTCTATGTTTCTATGAAATGAAATATCACATGATCACAGTTCTTCTCATTTTCTTTTCTTTTTCCATCTCCTTCTCCTCAACTACAGGATGTTTTTTAATTTAGGGTGGTATTTGAATTTAGCACATCTACTTTGTAGCTTCTTCCATTTTACCTTATTACCTAGATTGCTATTTAATACTGCCCTGCATGTAATTTGAGAGATGTTAATGTCATTTTAGAGCTGTGGGAAGAGCCTACAGCCATTTTGTGAGAGCTCTGTAGCTCTGGAAATGGCCAATCTCACAACAGCTTCCTTTGGACTTTTGGAAGTATCCTTCTGAAAGCCCAACAGAGCTTAAACCCCTCTGCCATGATTGGCATACAGAATAACAGCTGCACTATTTCAGCTGTTACTTCCACATTCTGATGTGTGAACTGCGCATGCGCATGACTCGTGCATGTGCACATGCACAGTTCTGTGGGTTCCACCATGTTGCGAATAGCACAATGCCATTCACTGTAGTACAACCCCCCCAATTCATGTCACACACTGGAAGCCCACCCCAGTGTGTGAAAATGTTATTTTTTATGTGTCTGAAAAGTAGAAAATGGTCCCTCATTGTCCCATTGTATGTTCCCTGCTGCACCCCTCCCCACGTCATTCCTGACATCGGGGTGCCCAATCCCCATGTCAGCATCCTGTGCAACCCCCTTCCCCATTCATGTGGCACACTGGAAGCCCACCCCAGTGTGCCAAAATGTGTTGGTTTTTTGTTCCTGTAAATTAGAAAATGGTCCCTCATTGCATTTTTCCCCCCATGTAAAACCTAAAACGATCCCTTGTTGTCACTGCAATCCTGCTCCTCACCCTCCCACAAGAACCCACCTCCCCAAACCCCCTCCTTACTCCATACTTACCTCCAGATATTGGCACTGTCATCTTCTCTGGACAAGGACACGTCTGCACTCTTCAAAGCCCAGCCACAAACTGAACAATTAAAGGTAAGCATGCTGTACAGCCATTCAATGGGGATTTCAACTTATGCTGATATCTCAGCCATTTCTTTGAATTTTGGGGCCATGTTTTCAATATGGGGTTCTTGGGACCCCACCTCATGAAAACTGTGTGCTGAGACACAGAGAGAGAGAGAGAGAGAGAGAGAGAGAAAGCAGCCAAAGCTTCCTTAAATCAAGGAGGTTATTTTCTGGACTGCACATAACTGAATTATTACTTTTTGGATCTGTGTAAGAAACTAGTATTGATTCTGTTTTTGGGGTTGACTTTTCTTAGTTTAACTTTAATTTGCCAGGGAGGAACTGTAGCTGGGAGATGTTTGCAGTCATTTGTGACCGGACCTACTACTTAACCTCTGTGAAATAGGTGTCTGTTAAGGGTAGAAGTTGAAAGGGGCCTAGTTGAACTGTGGATTTAAAACAGGAGTTGTTTGTGGTCTCTGCCTGCTGAGACAGAGAGAGAGAGAGAGAGAGAGAAAGCAGCCAAAGCTTCCTTAAATCAAGGAGGTTATTTTCTAGGCTACACTGAACTGAATTATTACTTTTTGGACCTGTGTAAGTAGAAGTACTGATTCTGTTTTTGGGGTTGACTTTTCTTAGTTTAGCTTTAATTTTCCAGGGAGGAACTATAGCAGGGAGATATTTGCAGTCATTTGTGACTAGACCTGTTCCTTAATCTCTGTGAAATAGGTGTCTGAAAGGAAGGAAGACACTCCCCGGATGGATGGTCAGAGTTGTAGTTGATTGTTTCTGGAGGGCATAGATTTACTCCACACACCATACCCTCACCCCACCCACCCCAAGCACATAACTTCCTTTATAGCAGGGGTTCTGACATCACTTCCCCAAAACTGCTAACAACATACACCTGTTCATATCCTTAAAGGCACATCACACTGAATAGCAGGTAGAGACACACACAAGCTTGCACACACTAAAACAAGAACAAAGAAAAGTATCTCTAACAGGAGTATTTGTGACTATGTGGGAGTAGGTAACTGTCATCTCTGAGTGAGGAGATTGCCCACCTCTAGGCTGAACTAGCAAGGACTAAGGAGGCATCCCCCACCCAAAGAGCACCACTGCCACAACCACTACCTCAGAGGTTGCCAAGTATGAAGAGCAGTTGGACCACAGTGGGTTCTGGGAGGGTGCAGGTGGTGAAACAGAGGCAAAGCCCCCTAGTTGTACCTCTACACAAATCATACACCAGTCTGGCAGAGCAGGGTTCCTCTATGATGGCACCCTCAGAGGAGACCAAGAAGAATGCTGAGGACATCCACAAGGGAGACCCACAAAAGGATGGCAAGGGACACCACAGGGGAAAGAAACAGCTTCTGATATGGGACTCAATTGTTAGGGGTAGAACTGGGGAAGGGAGAGGAGAGGGAAGAAAGGTGCCTGCCTGGTGCCATGGCTTGGAGGGACAAGAAGCAAATCCTCAGGATTGCAGAAGCAGCATTACAGGAGAGAGAACTAGATATCATTGTCCACCTTGGGACAAATGACCTAGCTAGACATGGAATCAGCACAGTGCAGGATGAATTTATGGAGTTGGGGAGGGGCCTCAGACAGGTAGCAAGCACGGTTACCTTCTCAGAGGTGCTGCCAGTCCAACGCAGGGGTGAGGCTAGGGTACTGCACACCGTGCAGTTTATTGAATGGTTGCAAAACTAGTGCAGAGCACAGGGCTTTGACTTCATTGGGGACTGGGGGTACACCTGGAGTGATGAAGGTCTATACTGGCACAATGGTCTGAATCTGTACATGAAGGGAACCAAGCTCCTAAGTGACAGGTTTAAATGCTTCCTTGGCAAGCTTTTAAACTAGCCAAGGGGGGAGGTGCTGATAAGAAGCAGGAAATTTCAAGCCTCCCCCCACAAAACATGGCAGGTAGTAAGGTAAACACTGAGGTACAGAGCTCAACACAGGGCAGGACAGGGTAAATGGAAAATAGACAAGGGCAATAAAAGCAGGGATGGGGAAAAAGGATAAAGCTAACATTAAATGGAGGGCAATGAGTACTAATGCCGTAATCTGGGAAACAAGCTCCTGAGCTAGTAGCCCTGATGGAAGATGAACAATTGGTTATTGTGGCAGTCACAGAAACATGGTACATGGAGAACAATGACTGGGATGTCAACATACTAGGTACACAGTCTACAGAAGGGACAGGGAGGGTAAAAGAGGAGGTGGAGTAGCTCTATACATAACGGAAGGGATCAAAGCTACAGAACTAAAAAGTAAAGGGGGAGGACAAGAGGCACTCTGGGTCACCTTGGAGACAGGGAATGGCATCACAATCTGCACATTGGTTGTATACAGACCCCGTCTCAAGGGGAGGAAACGGACAAGAAAATGATAGAGGACATTCTCAAAATGGCTGAAAAAGGGGAGATATTGTTCATAGGGGACCTGAATATGCCAGATGTTAACTGGATGACATGTACTGCAGCCACATCCAAGAGCAGGGTCATTCTCGATGCCCTGCAGGGGGCAGACCTTAGACAACTAGTGTTGGAACCCACTCGGGACGGAGCAATACTAGACCTGGTACTCTCAAATGGAGAGAGGATCACAAATTTAGAAGTCAGTAGACATCTGGGAACAAGTGACCACTGCACAGTGTGCTTCACAATATTTTATTTATTTATTTATTTAGTTATTTATTTAAACAGCAGTTTGGAAAACCTTTGAGCCATAGGCTCATTTACAAAGGTACCTTGTCACAGTAAGACAAACCAAAATACACAGTAAAGCAGTACAACACATAAGTATAACAGTAAAATTAAGACATAGATACAAACAAGCTGGTACAGGTAGGATGGATGCAAACAATACCAGAGTTATGTCGTCCTAGCAGCTTAGTAATAAGCTTTGTCATAAGTATTGAGTACGGCTTTGACTAGTGGCAGTTACAGCATCGGGTGTTAATAAGGTGGTTACGTAAGGAAGTTTTGAAGCACGATAGTTGAGCTGGAGATGGAGGGGGCAGTGTGTTGAACCAGGAGGGGCCCTAAAGCTGAAGGCTCTTGGCCGTGAGAGGTCCTAGCTCTAGGGATAACAAGAGAGGTTTTCCCAGAGGTCCGAGTATGAACTAGTGGGACAGAGTGGCGTTGGTGGTGGTCAATCCTGGTGGGGAAAGCCAAGGAGGGTCTTTTGTAAGGGTACAGGTAAGATATTTGAGGCGCTCGTCGAGATCAAGTACCAGCGCTTTAGCATACAGTGAACAGGTGTGTTCATCCTGGTGCTCCAGTAATTAACCTGCAGGCCTTATTCAGAGTAGTGCACTTTTATGGAGTGCGGTCTGATCAGCAGCACCATACACCGGCAGTCCATAGTCCACTAGGGACAGGATAGAGGAGGACTGCAGTCAAGAGCTCCGGGAGGCAGTGTTTATATCAATGTAAGATGCCCAATCGGATATTAGTGGCAGTGGCTAGGGCAGCGATGTGTCCATGGAAGGAGAGGGGTCAAATGGATCCCTAGGTATTTATAGGAGCAAACTTGTTCAAGTGGAATGAGGTCCCAGAGTGAATGAGGAGTTTGAAGTTGCAGGACTTGTTTTGGGGATGAGTGAAGAACATGGTTTTTGTTTTTTTAAGATTTATCACCAATCTATGTTCCTTGAACCAGCCCTCGGCTTCAGTGAAGGACTTCTGCAGCGAGTCCTGGAGGGCAGTAGGGTTACGACTTGAGGCAAAGATGACTGCATCATCAGCGTACAATAGAATGTTCCCCGAGCAAGAGAGTGGAAGGGTGTTAAGGTAAAGGGAGAATAGTAAGGGGCCCAGAATGGAGCCCTGGGGAACCCCAGAAAAGATGGGACAGATGTCTGAGTAGGTCCCATTATTTTTTACACGCTGTGAGAGGTCAGACAGATAACTGGTGCACCAGGAGATAGGCCCAGCAGCAAAACCAGAGAGACTAAGGGCATCAAGAAGGAGGGGGTGGGAGACAGTGTCGAAAGCTTTAGAGAGGTCAATGAAGACAGCACCAGCCAGAGAACCAGTGTCTAAGGAGGAGTGGAGAAAGTTGGAGAACTCTAGGAGGGCTGTGTTGGTACTGTGGCCCGCCGGAAGCCATGCTGCTCAGGACAAAGGACATTGTAGGTGGAGAGGTAGTCAGAGATTTGAGAGGCCACCACTTTTCCAAGGCCTTGGAGAGGAGAGAGAATGGAGATCGGTCGATAGTTTCAGCCACAGTCCTATCACTACCTTTAAAGATAGGGGTGACAGTGGTGACTTTCCAGGCAGCTGGAACCTTCCCAGGCAAAGAGAGTGGTTGATGAGGCATGTGATCGGGGTAAGGACTGTGTCTAAGACCAGCCGTAGGATACATGGATCCAGGGTGTCACTGCCTGTACTATTACCTTGAGGGCAGTGACAAGGTGCGACCTAAGTTCTTGGGCAGAAACACGTGGAGGAGAAAATAAGGCGAGAAAGATTTACAGCAGGTGCTGGGGAGGAGGGTCAAAAAAATTTGTAGGGAGGATAGGGCTAAGGTCAGTGAATGAGGTGTTGAGGTGGTTGGCTATGAGGGCTGGGTCTGAGGAGATCACACCATTAATGTTGATCTGGGTGGGGGGAGTGTGCACTCCCATTTAACTGTTTAATGTTATCCCAGAAGGTTCTGGGATTCCCCCATGAGGCAGTGAGTGAGGACCGATAGTGCTCAGACTTGGCCTTTCTGATGGCCCGAGTGCACTTGTTTCGGGCAGCAGCATATAACCGCCTGTCATTGGGCCGGCCAGTCTCAATGGCAAGGTGCCATAGGTTGTCCCTATGTTTGAGCTGGTGGATCAAAGCTGGGGTAACCCAGGGGGCATTCTTCCTTTTAGAACGGTGGGTCAACACTGGGGCAAAGATATCACAGGCATTATTAAAAGTTTGGGTAAAGAAGGAGAGCTGTGTCAATGTCAGGAGTTGCCTGTATAGGAGACCAGTCAATTTGGGACAGAAGTTCCTTAAGTTTTATCAGTCCACCAGGTATTGACGCCGTGCATGTGGACTGTGCTATGGGTTTGGGGACTGAGGTTGACCAGTGGAATAGAATGGGGAGTGATCGCTGAGAGAGTCTGGGAGGACTTGTACATTGGGGATCCGATTAGGGCGGTGGTGAGTACCACATCAAGCAGGGTACTGGAGCGTCTCTTGGGGTTAGTCCTGGTAGGGTGGGTAACTAGTTGTGTTAGGGTCTATTGCAGAAAAGGAGTCTCGGGTAGGAGGAGGAGGAGGGCTGAGCCAGTTGACATTTAAGTCACCCACCAGAATTTGATCAGCGGAAGGAGGTAGAGAGGTAAGAAACATAGAAACATAGAAAGTTAGAAGGTGACAGCAGATAAGGACTGCAAGGCCCATCCAGTCTGCTGTATTCTGTAAGAGAGGCAATGGCCTGCGTTTGGTCCCTGGGGGGCACGTATGCAGTAGTCAGATAAAGGGGTCCCTTTAAAGGGTCAGGGGTTAGTTTCAGCGTAAGCGCCTGGGCCCTGGAGTCAAGGATGGGAGTGGGCAGGGCTAGTACGGGGAGAGATTCCTTGACATAAATAGCGCAGCCGCCGCCCCATCTCCCAACATGGTCAGACCGGAAAAGGGTGAAACCAGGAAGGGAGACTAGGGAGTCAGGGGAGGATTTTGACAGCCAAGTCTCAACCAGGGTGATGACATCAGGGTTAATTGATGTGACCAGGCATTGTAGTGAGTCAAACTTTTTTAGGAGGCTACAGATATTCCACAGAGACCATGCAAAGGCCTGTGGTGTGAGTTGGGGGGCTCCTGGGAACTGGGCCAGGGTTTGATGAATGTTCCTGACAGGAGTAGTAGCATGACTAACACCCTGGCTGGGAGATGGTGAGAGGTTTTCTACGATTGACATGAGAGGGAGGGGAGGGAGGCTAAGGGAGCAGGGGTGGGCAGGGAGGTACAGGAGGGAAAGCAAGAATAAGAAGACACCCAGATGTGCCTGAGGTGAAGAGAAAGCTAGGGGGAGGGCAGGGGGGACGGGGACACACAGAGGTCCCAAGGGGCAGGAGAGGAGGTTCAGGAGCAAGGGGAGGGAGGAGTGCCAGGGCACAGAGTGGACTAGCAGATGGGTAAGTGGGTAAGTGCACTGCTAGTGGGGATAGGCACAGGCAGAGCGTGAGGCATGGCCAATACATTGTGGTGAGCAAGATCGCAGGGAAGTAGTGCTGTACAGGTAGGAGTAGGAAGTAGTGAGGGAGCATAGGTCCCTCTAGTGGCCAGCAGGTATAACCTGCAAATGGGAAAGTGGGGAGATAGGTTCTGGGCAACAGGACATGATATCACCGAATGTGATGTCACGGGGTGGATCCTTAAATTGACAGCCACCCTGGTGGGGGGGTGGTTGGGGCGGGCCGGCAGACGGGCGCAAGCTGCGCCGGGCTAGACCCTCTGCAGGTGTCCAGATGAAGAGAAGAGGCTCTCTTTACCTCGAAAGTTATCAGGCTGGAGATTTGGCTTCCTCAGCTACCCAGGTGAGCTGCTTGTGCTTCAGTTGCTTGATTGTCCCGAGTGCCTAGCTTGGGAGCTGCCTCGAAAGTTATCACTGGCTGGAGATTTGGCTTCCTCAGCTACTCAGGTGAGCTGCTTGCTTCAGTTGCTTGATTGTCCCGGAGTGCTTAGCTTGGGGGAGCTGCCTCGAAAGTTATCAGGCTGAGATTTGGCTCTCAGCTACTCAGGTGAGCTGCTTGTGCTTCAGTTGCTTGATTGTCCCGAGTAGCAATAACACAACCATGGAGACAAGCCATACAAAAGCAAGGATACTGGACTCTTAGAAGGGCTGACTTTGGCAAAATGGGTGAATACCTGAGGAATGCACTAGCAAATGGCCAAAAAGGAGGAGTGGAAGAACAATGGAGAAAAATCAAAACTGCTATCATAGAGGCAACAAGCCTTTGTGTGAAACAAATAAAGAAAACAAAGCGGCATAAAAAACCTCTATGGTTCTCAAAAGAGGTGGCAGGGAAGGTTAAGGAGAAAAAGGTAGCATTCAAAAAGTATAAGGAATCACAGAAAGAGCATGACAGGGAACTGTATCAATTAAAGCAGAAATAAGTGGTAATGGCAGTCAGAATAGCAAAGGCCCAAACCGAGGAAAAATAGCCAACTCCAGTTAAGAAGGGAATAAACTGTTATAGGTACATTAGGAGCATGGAAAGGTTAAGGAGGAATAATGAAGATTAATAAAGGAGAGGGGAGGGCAGAGGGAGACAGTGAAAAGGCAGAGATACTGAATGAATAATTTTGCTCAGTATTCACAAAAGAAGATGAGAAGGAATTACCTAAACCAGACAATAGAAGCACTCTGGGTAGGGGGTTGACACCAGTCCATTTACAGAAGAGAGAGTCCTGAAAGAACTCCTAAAACTCAAGGTAGACAAAGCAATGGGGCCTGACGGGATTCGCCCCAGAATCCTAAAAGAACTAAGGGAGGACCTAGTGACACCACTGACCACACTTTTTAACAAATCATGGGAGGATGGGGTGGTACCTGAGGACTGGAGGAGGGCAGATGTGATTTCCCCTTCACAAAAGTGGGAGCAAGGCAGAAGCAGGAAACTACAGACCTGTAAGTTTGACCTCAGTGGTAGGGAAAATGATGGAATCACTTCTGAAAGAAAAAAATTGTTGAGTACCTAGAGGCCAGCGGGGCACAGGACCCAAAGCAGCATGGATTTACAGCAGGAAGATCATGTCAGATGAATTTAATTGATTTCTTTGACTGGGTGACCAAAGTAATAGACCATGGAGGGGCTGTGGATATGGCCTACCTAGACTTTAGCAAGGCATTTGACACAGTCCCGCACAATAGACTAATAATCAAGTTAGCCAGCCTGGGAGTGGGTTCCAGAGTGGTAGCCTGGGTAGCAAACTGGCTGCACAACAGGACACAGAAGGTAATAGTGAATGGAACACATTCCTAATAAAGGGGGGTTACTAGTGGAGTACCTCAGGGCTCAGTACTGGGTCCAGTCCTCTTTAACATCTTTATAAGTGACATTGCAGAGGGTCTGGAGGGAAAGGTATGCCTCTTTGCAGATGACACAAAGATCTGTAACAGAGTTGATACACAAGGTGGGTAGAAAGGATGAGAAGGGACTTGGCAAGGTTGGAGGAATGGTCAGACATATGGCAACTTAGATTCAATGCAAAGACATGCAAAGTAATGCACCTGGAAACAAAACACAGGAGAAGAGTACACAATAGCAGGGGAGGTACTAACAACAAAAATGGAAAGGGACTTGGGGGTAGTCATATCAGATGACCTAAAGGTGGGTAAGCAATGTGAGAAATCAGTAAGGAGAGCCAGGGGGATACTGGGATGCATAGAAAGGGGCATCACAAGTAGATAAAGGGAAGTGGTTATCCCTCTGTACAGACAGTTGGTGAGACCCCATCTGGAATACTGTGTGCAGTTTTGGAGACCCCATCTATGCAAGGGCATAGACAGGATGGAAGCAGTCCAGAGGAGGGCAACTAAAATGGTGCAGGGTCTGCATCAGAAACCATATGAAGAGAGACTGAGAGAGCTTAATATGTATGCCCTTGATGAAAAGAGGGACAGGGGGACATGATAGAAACTTTCAAGTACCTCAAGAGAATCAACAAAGTCCAGGAGGTAGCATCTTTCAGAAAAGAGATGTGTAAGAACAAGGGGCACAATTTTAAAGATAGAGGATGGCTCAGGGTAATGTGAGATTTTTTTCATGGAAGAGTGGTGGATGCATGGAACCGCCTTGGTTGTTGGGTCTAAAACAGTGGGAATTCAAACATGCATGGGACAGACATCAGACAATTGTAGTGGGGAGTTGCAGGAAGTAGGGTGTTGGTTAACTAGAATCTGCAGCTTATCCAATAGGAAGGAAATGGGCAGACTGGTGGGCCAAGTGGTCCTATCTGCCATCAAAGTCTATGTCTTTATGTTTCTAGGAAGGGACACAGACATGTGGGGAGTGGTGCAATGTACTGGCTGTGGAGCAGCAGTCTTCCGGGAGACATTCTGGAGACTGCATTGCTGCCCTATTTTCAGGTTCCTCTCTGGTCTGAGGAAGGAGGTTGTTAGTCTCCATGCTGACCTGGCAAGGATTCTGAAACCTCCCCCCACCCAGGTCACCACCACTACCACAGAGGTTGCCAAGAAAGAGGAATGGTTGGACCATGGTGGGCTCAGGTGGGGTGAGGGTGGTGGCACAGAGGCACGTCCCTTCAGTTGTGCTTCTCCACAGTTCATTCACCACTCTGTAGAGCATGGTTCCTCTATGGAGGCACCAGCAGTGGAGACCAAGAGGAAGATGGGAACCTCCACAATGGAGACCCATGGGAGGGTGGCACAGGACCCCACAGGGAAGGAAACAACTCCTGGTGGGGGACTCAATTGTTAGGGGTAGAACTGGGGAGGGAGGGAAAAGGGAGGTAAGGTGCATGCTCGATGCCATGGCTTGGCGGGACAGAAAATGAATCCTCAGGATTGTGGGAGTAACTGCAAGGGAGCGTGAGCTGGATGTCAATATCCAACTAGGGACAAATGACCTGGCTGAGAATGGGATCAGAGCAGTGCAACAGGGGTTTGTGGAGTTGGGGAGGGGCCTTAGACAAGAAGCACACATTGTAACTTTCTCGGAAGTGCTACGTGTCTGTGGCATGGATGAGGCTAGGGTTCTCAGTACCATGGGATTCAATGACTGGTTGAAAAACTGGTGGAGAGCTCAGGGATTTGGCTTCATTGGGGACTGAGGCTCCATTTGGAGGGATGCAGGCCTATACAGGCACGATGGTCTGCATCTATCCAGGAGGGGAAACAGGATCCTAGGTGATAGGTTTAAATGCTTCATTGACAAGCATTTAAACTAGCCAAGGGGGGAGGCACTGAAAAGGAGAAGGAAAATCCTAGCCCCCAAAAGAATCAGAGTAGTTAGTGAGGTAAACACCAAGATAGAACAATCACTAGAGAAGGGCAGGGTAAATGGAGAAAAAGACAAAGGCAGTAAGGACAGGGATGGGGCAAAAAGAACTAAAGTCATAAAAAAATGGAGGGTAATGAGTACCAATGCCCGTAGTCTAGGTAAAAAGCTCCCCGAAATGGTGGCCTTGATGGAAGACAGATGCCTAGATATTGTGGCAGTCACAGAAACATGGTACACAGAGAACCATGACTGGGATGTCAACATGCCGGGGTACATAATCTACAGGAGGGACAGGGAGGGAAGAAGAGGAGGAGTAGCTCTCTATGTAAGGGAAGGGATCAAAGTGACAGAACTAAAGGGTAAACAGGGAGGAGAGAAGGCACTGTGGGTCACCCTGGAGACTGGAAATGGCACCACAATCCACACAGGGGTTGTATACAGACCCTGTCTCAGGGGAGAAAATGGACAAGGAAATGACAGAAGGCATCCTTGGGATGGCAGAGAAAGGGGAGATATTTCTGACGGGGACCTGAATATGCCAGATGTTAACTGGAGCACCTTTACTGCAGCCACATCCAAGAGCAAGGCCATTCTCGATGCCCTATAGGAGGCATGCCTCAGACAGCTAGTTTTGGAACCCACTCTGGAGGGAGCACTCTTAGACCTGGTACTCTCAAATGGGGACAGAGAGAGGATCTCCAATCTTGAAGCGGGTAGCCATCTGGGAATAAGTGACCACCAAACAGTATGGTTCATGATAAACTTAGCTGTAGAGTCAAGCCATACAAAAGTGAAGGTACTGGACTTCAGGAAGGCTGATTTTGTCAAAATGGAGAGTGCCTCAGAAAGCACTAGCAAACAGGCAAGAAGGAGGGGTGGAGCAACAATGGGGAAAAATCAAAACTGCCATCACAGAGGCAACAAGCCTTTGTGTGAAGGAAATAAATCAAAACAAAAGAAAAAAAGCACTATGGTTCTCAAAACAAGTGGCAGGGAAGGTAAAGGAGAAAAAGATAGCATTCAGGAAGTACAAGGAAACACAGAAGGAGCAGGGCAGATAACTGTACCAGTTAAAGCAGAAGGAAGAGGGGAAGACAATCAGAATACCAAAGGCCCAAACCGAGGAAAAGATAGCCAACTCAGTTAAGAAGGAGGATAAAACCTTTTATAGGTACATTAGGGAGCAAAGAAAGACTAAGGCAGGGATACTGAGGCTGAATAAAGAAGAAGGTGCTTGGGCAGAGAGCGACAGTGAAAAAGCAGGGATACTGAATGAATACTTCTGCTCAGTATTCACAATGGAAAAGCAGGGGGACATGCCTAATCCAGTCAACAGAAGCACTCTGGATAGGGGGTTGATATTAATCCTTTTACAGAAGAAAGGGTCCTGAAAGAACTCTTAAAACTGAAGGTGGACAAAGCAATGGAGCCTGATGGGATTCAGCCCAGAATTCTAAAAGAACTAAGGGAAGAACTAGTAACATCACTGACTACCCTTTTTAATACATCATGGGAGGATGGTGTTGTACCTAAGGACTGGAGGAGGGCAGATGTGATTTCCCTTCACAAAAGTGGGAGCAAGACAGAGGCAGGAAACAACAGACCTGTCAGTTTGACCTCAGTGGTAGAGAAATGATGGAATCACTTCTGAAGGAAAGAATTGTTGACTACCTAGAGGCGGTGGGGCACAGAACCCAAAGCAGCATTGGATTCACAGCAGGAAGGTCATGTCAGACAAATCTAATTGATTTCTTTGACTGGGTGACCAAAGTAGTAGACCAGGAGGGCTATGGACATGGCCTACCTAGACTGCAACAAGGCATTTGACACAGTCCCATGCAAAAGATTAATAAACAAATTAGCCAGCCTGGGAGTGGGTCCCAGGGTGGTAGCCTGGGTAAAACATTGGCTGGACAACAAGACACAGTGGGTAATAGTAAATGGAGTCCACAGTGAAGAAAGGGGGGTTACTAGTGGGGTACCGCAGGGTTTAGTACTGGGGCCGGTCCTTTGTAATGTCTTTATAAGTGACATTGCAGAGGGTCTGGAAGGGAAAGTATGCCTCTTTGCAGATGACACAAATATTTGCAATAGGATTGACACACAAGGTGGGGTGGAAAGGATGGAAAGGCACTTGGCAAGGTTGGAGGAATGGTCATATGTATGGCAGCTTAGATTCAATGCAAAGAAGTGCAAAGTAATGCACCTGGGAAACAAAACCCCAGGGGAAGAGTGCACAATGGGGGATGAGATACTGACAACAACAAAAATGGAAAGGGACCTGGGGGTTAGTGATATCAGATGACCTAAAGGTGGGTCAGCAATGTGAGAAGGCAGTAAGGAGGGCTGGGGGTATACTGGGATGCATAGGGAGTGGCATCACCAGTAGAAAAAAGGAAATTGTTGGCCCTCTGTACAAACAGTTGGTAAGACCACATCTGGAGTACTGTGTACAGCTCTGGAGACCCCATCTCTGCAAAGACATAGACAGGGTGGAGGCTGTCCAGAGGAGGGCAACCAAAATAGTGTAGGTTCTGCACCAGAAGACCTATGAAGAAAGATTAAAGGAGCTTAAGATGTATAGCCTTGAGGAAAGGAGGGAGAGGGGGGACATGATAAAAACTTTCAAATACCTCAAGGGAATCGACAAAGTCCAAGAGGGTAGCATCTTTCAGAAAAAGGGATGTGCAAGAACAAGGGGCCACAATTTGAAGATAGAGGGAGACGGCTCAGAGGTAATTTGAGGAAGCATTTCTTCACAGTGAGGGTTGTAGAAGCATGGAATGGCCTTCCTGAGGAGGTTGTAGAGTCAAAAACAGTGGAGGAATTCAAGAATGCATGGGACAGACATAAGGCAGTTCTAGCGGGGGGTACTAACATACTAAAATGCCAGCAGAATAGGCCTAATGGTCTCTCGTGTCTGCTCGTTTGGTCAGCCCCCACCCTGGGTGCTGACCTTGCTGTCCCCCTCGCCTTCTCTGGCTTCTCCCTTCCCAGTTCCGGATATTCTTGCTGCATTGGATTTTGCTTCCTGAACCCTTCCCCTGTACCTGTCCCACCCCCTCTTGAACCCCTCCACTGTCTCTGCCTCCACCAGCCCCTAGGTAGTGCATTCCATGGCTCTACCACCCTCTCAGTGAAGTAGCACCTCCTCCTTTCTCCCTGAATCTTCCCCTCCAGCTTCCACCCATGCCCTCTAGTGGCCCCTCCTCCTTCCTTCAAAGCACCCTCACTGTTCCTCCCTATTTACCCTCTTCATGTACTTGAAGACCTCTATCATGTCCCCCGGTCCCTTCTCTCTTCCAAAGTGTACATATTTAGCTCTTGAGCCTCTCCTCATAGGTCCTGTCCCCAACCCCAAATCATTTTGGTTGCCTCTCTGGACCCTCTCCAGGAGGTTAATGTCCCTCTTTAAGTGTGGCCTCCAAAACTGCACGCAGTACTCCAGGTGCGCCCTCACCAAGCAGTTATACAGAGGGAGTATCACTTCCCTCCTTCTGGAGGTGATCCCCCTAGCGATGCATCCCAGCATCCTGTTGGCCTTGGCTGCTGCCCTCCTACAAGTCTCAGAGTTGTTCATCTTGACATCCACCACCACCCCCAGGTCCCTCTCAGCCATTAAGACTTGTAGTATTCCCCCCAGGGTGTACACTTGGCCTGGGTTTCTGGCCCCCAGGTGGAGTACCTTGCATTTCCCTGCATTAAACCTCAGCTTCCACTTTCTAGACCATCTTTCCAGAGCCTCCAGGTCCCCCTGCAGAGCCACCCTCCCCTCCTCCCATCCACCACCGCCCCAGTTTGAGTCATCTGCAAAGAGACTCATCTCACTCCTGATTCCTGTCCTTATGTCAGATACATAGGCGTTGAACAGAAGGGCCCAGGACTGATCCTGTGGGACCCCACTAATGACCCTCCTTGGGGAAGGGACTATCCCACCAATTACGATCCTCTGGGTCCGGTCCTGGAGCCAATTGCCTATCCATCGGATCATCTGGCTTCCACCCCATTTCTCCTAGTTTATCCAACAGGCCCACGTGAGGAACAGAGTCAAATGCCTTGCTGAAGTCTAGAAAGAGGACATCCACTGGTCTACCCAGGTCCAAGGCACTTGTCACCCAGTCATAGAACTCCACCAGGTTTGTCTGACATGATTTCCCGGGATGAATCCATGCTGTCTATCGTCCAGGCACCCTGACTTATCCAGGTCCCCCAGCCTCTCCTTGACAATGCCCTCCATCACCTTGCCCACCACTGATGTCAGGCTGACAGGCCTGTAGTTCCCTGCCACCTCCCTTGATCCCCCTTGTGGATGGGCACTACATCGCCACCTTCCAGTCTTGGGGCACCCACCCTGTCCTCAGAGATGGTGAAAAGCTCTGCCAGGGGTTTCGGCAGGACATCTGCAAGTTCCTTCAGCACTCTAGGATGTAATTTATCTGGCCCCGGTGCTTTCTCCGTCTTAAGGGAGCTGAGGGCTTCCCTCACTCTCTCTGCTGTGATTTCCACTTCCAGTACCTCTTCTCCCTGCTTAGCCCTCCCCCACCTGCCAGTGATGCTCCCCCTCTCCCCAGACCTGCCGATTGGTAAGGGGCCCCCCTCCTCATTATCTCTGTCTCCTCCCATGTATGATGCAGCATCCCCATTTTCCCTGGTGAAAACTGAGGTGAAGTACTCATTTAGTACCTCAGCCTGCTCCTCTGGATCTTGTGCCCATCTCTTCCCTGATCTAATCCTGCTAATCTGCCCCTTCACCCTTCATCTTTCCCCAATGTATCTAAAGAACCCCTTTTTCCCTCTCCTAATTTCCCTGGCCAGGTTCTGCTCCTTCCTTGCCTTAGCCACCCTCACCACTCTAGTGGCCCTTCTAGCCATCAGCTCATACTCCCCTCAATCCCTTTCACTCCTTGAGCACTTGAATTTCTTATAGGCTGCTTTCTTTCCCCGCACCACCTCCTGGACCTCCCTGGTCCACCAACAGGGGTTTTGGGGCCCTACCGCATTTTCGTCTTACTCTTGCACAGGTGCTGGTAGCATCCTGCACCCTCTCCTGATGATTTCCACCTACTATCAGCGTCCATGTCTGACCCAATCCCATCCAAATGCTCTAAGGATCCTTCCAATTTCCTTAAAATCCAGTAGGGCTAGGGTAGGAGGAAGTAGACTGTTGGTTAACTAGGATCTGTAGCTTATCCATTAGGTAGGGAAATGGGCAGACTAGGTGGGCCAAGCGGTCCTTATCTGCCATCAAATTCTATGTTTCTATGTTACTGTCACTGTCATTTTGTTACTCGGTCCCAAAAGGTGATTTCACTGTCACTGTGCAGAATCACCTTTCAGGACCAATTCACAAAATGACAGTGCCACTGTTCATGAGGTGGGATCCCAGAAAGCCCATGCTACAAATTTGGTGAAAATATTCCAACAAATGACTACGTTATGAGTGCATTGCACAGTTTCTACACACGCTCCTAACTTGTCCAATTTTTAATATTTTCACTCCATATTTTTAACATTGCCATTTTTGCGCACCTCCTTCAAAACAGCACAGCTATCATTTCCACAAACTGCCCAAAACATGTTTTCATACCTGTGACACAGAATAGCGTGTTTGCTCTGTGCAGTCACCTTTCAGGACAATTGAACAAAATGACACTGGCACTGTTCATGAGGAGGGGTCCAAAAAGGCCATTTTGAAAATTTGGTGAAAAAATTCCAAAAAATGACTGCATTATGAGCATGCATTGCACACTTTCTACATACACTCCTAACATTGCTGATTTTAATATTTTCACTTCACAATTTTAACATTGCCATTTTGTACACCTCCTTCATAACAGTACAGATGACATTTTCCACAACCTGCCCAAAATGTGTTTCACACCTGTGGTGCAGAATAGTGTGTTTGGTCTGCAATCACCTTTTGGGACAACTGAACAAAATGACACTGGCACTGTTCATAAGAGCGGTCCAAAAAGCCATGTTGAAAATCTGGTGCAACACCTCCAACATATGGCCAAAGTTACACCTGGGAGCTTGAATAATTTCTACATACGTGTGTAACTTTAAATCAGTTGGTAGTGCTTCACAGCCCTATCAGCTCTGACCAGAGTTTGTTTTATAAGGTAGTGTAGTTAACTGTTATGTATTTATATGTTATGGATTGCTATTTTGCATGTACTGGGGCCATAGATTTATACATATTTATGATTAGATATTTAATACTAATGTCCACCAGTATATGTTAGTATCTGTGCTCCTAAAGACTCACCCTTAAGAAGACTCATGAGAGTCAATGTGCTGGGGCAGCTTGAGTAGCAGTGAACTGGAGGACTTTTCATTTGGACACCTGGATTGCCTAATAAAGCATTTACTTCAGTTCACTAGCATGTGTATCTATTTTTACTGTTGAGTGCAACATTTCATTTTGGAGCTTGTTGTCATAGCCTAGGGTAGGCAACCCTTTCATGCTGCATCAGCCCTGTACTGCAATAGTTCATGGACCACACCTGACTGTTTCACCACTGGGGGGAATGTTCAGGAGGGAGTTGAGGAGGCACTTTTTCACTGAGAGGGTGGTAGTTTAGTGGAATGAGTTGCCAGAGGAGGTGGTATCCTTAAAACAGTGGACAGCTTCAAGAGAGGTTGGTACAGGGTGAGGAAGAAGATGTAGATAGGAGAAAGAGGGGGCAGAGGGTGTATTTGAGATGTGTTAAGAAGGATATGAGGAGGGGCAGTTTTATCAGTAAACACAGTAAGAACTGCACACTCAAGCAGACTAAACAGACAATAAGGCCTTTATCTGCTGGGACATTTGTATGTTTGTATAATAAAAATAGTTAATGCAACAATGTTATCAATTTCATAAAATCAAATGAAGCTGTGGTGCAAGATCCCAGATTGGAAAAAGACTGATCATGTCACATTGGTTTGTGGTACATCAGGAAGCCAACCTCACCACAATGAACTGCACTGATAGTAGCATCAGATGCTGTTGAGAGGATCAGGATTGGATTCTGGCAATCAGCAGGAAATGGAGTGCCCTGAATTGTGTTTACCCTCTGGTGTGTCTTTTCCTGGTGTAATTATTGTACATGGCCCAGCAGCAGAGATCCACTTTTGATGATTTCCAGAGACAACTTGCAGTGTTAGATATCAGAGCTGTTTCCTGTTTCAGTTCATTTCTTATTCTCTACAGAGGTTCATGCATGCATGGGATAGACATTGAAATATTAATAAATAGGCATTGGGTGGGAAGGACATCAGAGACTTAGGGACTGTGGAAATGGACTAAGCAGGGAACATCTGGTCAGACTGGATGGGCCAAAAGGTCCTTTTCTGCTTACAAATTCTATGTTTCTATGAGGTCATGTGTATACCTTCAATGATCCTGCTGACACCAGGACGGAACAGACTTAACTGCCACCAAACTGCACGTGCAGCTTACAGAAAGTTTGAACTACTGTGTTGGCCACAGATTTTATTTGACATGGAACACGTGGAGGGGTAAATGTTTTTAATGGAAGCTTGTGTCTGTGATTAGGAGGAAACTCTCGATATTAATTACTTGAAGCTAGATTCGGAGATACTCAGAACTCTGCATTGTACTCAATTTGGCAGACATAGCCAGCCATCTTTAAGGAGCAACAGTTATCAGCTTCCTCTTTTCTATTTTTTCTAGCTGAAAGTAGGATCATTTTGAAAGTTTTTGAATTTAATTATATGATGTCTCAGATGAGATGTTCCCTCAACAAACAGGGTTGTTATGTTAAAGGGTGAAAATGCCCATATGCAAAATATTCTTTTGCATGATTTAATGATCAAGAATGCATTTATTGATATCTTGTTATGTTGACTTACTCGGTAATCACTTCCATGTTAATCGAGTCTCCTGAGTCAGGTTGTAATCACATCATGAAAATCCAATCACTACTGCTGCAACTGAGAATGTGGGACATGTTTACACATTTTGGCTTACAACCCACCTTGGGAGACTCTGATTCCCTGTAAGTGATTACCAGTGCATGGAAGCACAGCAGATGAAGAATAGACTCTAAGGAGATGAAACTCACATATACATTTTCAAAAAGGCAGGGGAACGAGGTTCCTCTGGGTTGCTCCTCAATTCCCTAAGCTTATGTTTTGCAAATTTAGAGACATGTCAGTATCCTTTGAAACTTTGCATTTGAAGAAAGTCAAAGTCAAAATAAACAGTCTGGCAGGATAACCTAGAGGTTAGAATAATGAGCTGTGAATGAGTTTAGTACATCTAGCAAACCTGGATTTGATTCCCACAACCTCCACTCGCATACATCTGACTCTGAGCAAACCTCTGCAGTGCTCCCAGGCTGCCTCTGAAAACAGGCACTTGTGCCTAGTGGTCTATACCTGATTACCAAAAAACATTTTAAAAAAAGTTTGTTTTCATCCTAAAATCACATACATTACCTTTTAATTTTGTAAATATTCATCCAAAGCTTAGCAAGGTGAAATATATAGCCTGTATAGCGTTAGTTAAACTTCATCTTGAATATGCTATCCAGGTTTGGTCCCCACAATACAGAAGATATTATTAAAATTGAATTTGTTCAGAGAAGACTTACAAAAGCTATTAGGGTATGAAAGAAATGTCCTATCCAGACAGATTTGTATCTTTTAATCTATACTCTTCATGTTACAGAAGATTTAGGTGATATTTGCATGCAATATAAGACAATTGAAGTTGGTAGTTATTGTTCTGAATTTGAATTTGTCCAAGAACCAATGAATATGGCAATAGAAGGCATAATAAATAATTGATTCAAGCTAAATGGAGACTTAATATAAGAAAGCACTGGTATAGCCAGAGTGGATTTGTCCTTGTAATGCTTTACCACGAGCTGTAGTCAATAGTCAGAGTATGAACCAATTTAAAATAATTTGGATCTACATTATGGTGAAAATAAATTTTATTTTAAAACATATTACAAACAGGCAAGTTTTAAGGATGTAAGTCTACTAGCTTCTAAATATCTATGAAATCTATGAAATGGATAATGTCAGTTGACTAACCTTACTACAGTGAATACAGAATATTAATTTTAAAAGCAGACTTATTAAAAGATGAACACATGTCAGAGTTCCTGGAAATCAACTGAGCAGATGCATGCCACTGTGTAAGGAATGACACTAATTGCAGAGTAATAATGTCAGGTGACTGTTAACTGAATGTATGTTATTTCTAAATTGTAGATTCTGCAGTTTTTTTATAACAAATTATAGTCTTCATAAAAACATTACTTAAAAAGTTCAAAGGCCTAGTTAATTAACTAAAATGAAGGTAGTAGTCTTCAGTTTTGTATATATTTAACCAATGGTTTGTTTATTTTTCTCTGCTGCAAAATGTATTGGGACAAGCTTTCATGTAAGCCATTTTGCAACTGTTCTCAATTATTACATTATGCATAAAGAACTTAAAAGCTTGCCAATCATACAGTTTAGGATGGCATTTATCATTTCTTCTTGCAGTATCCACAAAACATTTTAAAAATATAATGGGCTGAGGGAGGAGGTTGCTTGTCTCCAGGCTGAGTTGGCCAGGATTCAAGGAACCTCCTCTCCCACACAGGGGACCACCAGGACCACTGCAGCTGCCTCAGAGGTTGCCAAGAAAGAGAAGTGGTTGGACCACAGTGGGCTTAGGAAGGGTAAAGGTGGTGGAACAGAGGTGCATCCCTCCAGTTGTACCTCTCCAAAATTCGTAAGCTGTTCTGACAGAATGTGGTTCCTCTATGGAGGCACCCACAGTAGAGACCAAGTAGAATACTGGGAACCTCCACAAAGGAGACCTACAGGAGGGTGGCATGGGACCCCTAAGGGAAGGAAACAACTCCTGGTGGGGGACTCCATTGTTAGGAGGGTAGAACTGGGAGAGGGGAGGGGAGGAGAGGGAGATAAGGTGCCTGCCTGGTGCCATGGCTTGGAAAGACAGGGAGCAAATTCTCTGGATCGCGGAAGCAGCTGCATGGGGGAGGAAGTTGGATGTCATTGTCCACCTAGGGACAAATGACCTGACTAGGAAAAAGATCAGAGCAGTGCAGGAGGAGTTTGTGGAGTTGGGGAGTGGTTTTAGACAAGTAGCACACAATGTAACCTTCTCAGAGGTGCTGCCTGTCTATGGCATGGGAGAGGCTAAGGTGCTCTGCACCATGGGATTTAATCAATGGTGTTGGCTTCTTTGGGGACTGGAGATCCACCTGGAGGGATGCAGGCCTATACTGGCATGATGGTCTGCATCTGTCCAGGAAAGGAACCAGGATCCTAGGTTATAGGTTTAAATGCTTCATTGGCAAGCATTTAAGCTAAATGAGAGGAGGCACTGAAAAGACAGAGAGAAATCTAGCCCACCAAAAAAAAATCAGGGTAGCTAGTGAGGGATAAACACCAAGATAGAGAAGTCAATAGGGAGAAGGACATGGGTATATGGAGAAAAGGCAAAGGAAGAAAGGACAAGGATGGGGTACAAATGGGTAAGGCCATCAAAAATGGAGGGTATGAGTACCAATGCCCATAGTCTAGGTAACAAGCTCCCTAAATGTGTGGCCTTGATGGAAGAGGGATGCCTGGATAATGTGCAGTCCACAGAAACATAGTACACAGAGAACAATGACTGGGAAGTCAACATACCAGGGTACACAATCTGGAGGAAGGACAGGGATGGTAGAAGTGGAGGATGAGTAGCTCTCTGCATAATGGAAGGGATTAAAGCAACAGAACAAAAGGGTAAACAGGGAGGAGAGAAGGCACTGTGGGTCACCCTGGAGACTGGAAATGGCACCATAATCCTCATGGGGGTTGTATACAGACCCCTGTCTCAGGGGGAGGAAATGGATAAGGAAATGATACAAGGCATCCTTAAGATGACAGAAAAATGAAAGATATTGTTGATGGGGGACCTGAATATGTCAGATGTTAACTGGAGCACCTTTGCTGCAGCCACATCCAAGAGCAGGGTCATTCACAATGCCTTACAGGGGCATACCTCAGACAGCTAGTGTTGGAACCCACTCAGAAAGGAGCAGTCTTAGACCTGGTACTCTCAAATGGGGATGGAGAAAGGATCTCAGATCTAGAAGTGGGTAGCCATCTTGGAACAAGTGACCACCAAACAGTGTGGTTCATGATAAACACAGCTGCAGAGTCAAGCCATACAAAAGTGAGGGTACTGGACTTCAGGAGGGCTGACTTTGTCACAATGGGAGAGTGCCTCAGAAAGCAATAGCAAACAGGCAAGAAGGAGGGGTGGGGGAGGAACAATGGGAAACATCAAAACTGCTTTCACAGAGGCAACACGTCTTTGTGTGAAGCAAATAAACAAATCAAAATGAAAGAAAAAAACACTATGGTTATCAAAAGAGGTGGTGGGGAAGGTTAGGGAGAAAAAGATAGCATTCAGGAAGTATAAGGAAACACAGAAGGAGCAGGACAGAGAGCTATACCAATTAAAGTAGAAGGAAGTGGGGAGGGTAGTCAGAATAGCAAAGGCCCAAACTGAGGAAAAGATAGCCAACTCAGTTAAGAAGGGAAATAAAACTTTTTATAGGTACATTAGGGAGTAAAGAAAGACCAAGGAAGGGGTAGTGAGGCTTAATAAAGGGGAAGCTGGGTGGACAGAGAGGGACAGTGAAAAAGCAGGATACTAAATGAATACTTCAGCTCAGTATTCACAAAAGAAGAGGAAGGGGAGGTACCTCTTCCAATCAATAGAAGTACTCTGGATAGGGCGGTCAATACCAGTCCTTTCACAGAAGAAAGGATTCTGAAAGAACTCTTAAAACTGAAGGTGGACAAAGCAATGGGGCCTGACAAGGATTCACCCCAGAATTCTAAAAGAACTAGTGGAGAACTAGTGACTCCACTGACTACACTTCAACAAATCATGGGAGGATGGTGTGGTACCTACAGACTGGAGGAGGGTGGATGTGATTCCCTTCAAAAGTGGGAGCAAGACAGGAGCAGGAAAGTACAGACCTGTCAGTTTGACCTCTGTGGTAGATAAAGTGGTGGAATCACTTCTGAAAGAAAGAATTGTTGAGTACCTAGAGGCCAGCAGGGCACAGGACCCAAGGCAGCATGGATTCACAGTGGGAAGGTCATGTTAGATGAATCTAATAGATTTCTTTGACTGGGTGACCAAAGTAGTAGACCAGGGAGGGGCTATGGACATGGTCTACCTAGACTTTAGGAAGGCATTTGACACAGTCCCACACAAAAGATTAATAAACAAATTAGCCAGCTTGGGAGTGGGTCCCAGGGTGGTAGCCTGGGTAAAACATTGGTTAGACAACAGGACACAGAGGGTAATAGTAAACAAAGTCCACACAGAAGAAAGGGGGGTTAATAGCAGGGTACTGCAGGGTTCGTACTGGGTCTGGTCCTTTTTAATGTCTTTATAAGTGACATTGCAGAGCAACTGGAAGTCAAAGTATACCTCTTTGCAGATGGCACAAAGATCTGCAACAAGGATGATACATATGAGGAGTGGAAAGGATGAGAAGGGACTTGGCAAGGTTGGAGGAATGGTCAAAAGTATGCAGCTTAGATTCAATGCAAAGAGGTGCAAAGTAATGCAACTGGGAAACAAAAACCCAGTGGAAGAGTACACAATAGGAGGTATTAACAACAACAAAAATGGAGAGGGACCTGGGGGTAGTCATATCAGATGACCTACAGGTAAGCAAGCAATGTGAGAAGGCATTAAGGATGGCTGGGGATACTGGGATGTATAGGGAGAAGCATCATCAGTAGAAAACAAAAAGTTGTTATCCCTCTGTACAGACAGTTGGTGAGGCCCCAGCTGGAGTACTGTGTGCGGTTCTGGAGACCCCATCTTCACAAGGACATAGACAGGATGGAGGCAGTCCAGAGGAGGGCAACCAAAATGGTGCAGGGTCTGCAACAGAAGCCATATGAAGAGAGACTAAAGGAGCTTAATATGTATACCCTTGAGGAAAGGAGGGAGAGGGGAGGCATGATAGAAGCTTTCAAGCACCTCAAGGGAATCAACAAAGTCCAAGAGGGTGGCATCTTTCAGAAAAAAGAGATGTGCAAGAACAAGGGGACACAATTTGAAGATGGGGGCAGCTCAGGGGCAATGTGAGGAAGTATTTTTTCACAAAAAAGGGTGGTGAACACATGGAACAGCCTTCCTGAGGAGTTTGTGAGGTCAAAAACAGTGGGGTAATTCAAGAATGCATTGGATAGACATAAGGCAGTTCTGGTGGGGGTAGGAAGAAGTAGACTGTTGGTTAACTGGGATCTGCAGCTTATCTACTAGGTAGGAACATGAGCAGACTAGGTGGGCCAAGCAGTCCTTATCTGCCATCAAAGTCTATGTTTCTATGTAATAGTCTGAAAAAAATTCAGCTTGTTTGAGTAATGTTCTTAATGCATGTGCCCTCTTTCTTTATTAGTGACATTTGCAAGAAAACATTTATCCCCCAGACTTCATCTCTTCCCCTTGCTTCTTTCCCCACTGAACGTCTTCATTCTCTGTTGGTGCTATCACAATCTGTTGCTGTGGAAATGATTATGATTATACAGAGGATAAGCATTAAGTCTGAGACACGACGATCTTGTTCCTATAAATGTCTACAGTAATAAAGAATGAAGGGGACATAAATACAGAACATTAATGAAATATAAGCTGAATTGTGTCTAAATATTACATTTTGAAAAAGTTTCTTAAATACTGGATATTCACTTTAAAGGAACACTGTCAACCTTTTTAGTCATTATTTCTAGTTGTGACCCCACTTTTTGAATTGCTTGCCTTCTTAAAATTCATTGATCTTGCTGGTTATTTTATCTGCTTCCCTTCTTAGTAGAGCTGTAATGCATGCTAATGGTGTAATTAACGGTATACATCCCAACACTGACATGTCGACAGCGGAGTCCCCTACAGCGACAACAGTGACACGTTGCTGTAGGGAACCGCGACACTCAGCACTGTTTGTCGGGGTCTGCATCCACCCAACTCAGCTCAACTCAGGTTGAGAGTCCTAAGTGGGGGGTGCAAGGGCACAGCCCGCTATGTGGGGGGTTCAGGGGCAATGCCCCCAGAAGAAAACACTTGTGGCTTTTGCAAACCAGCAGCCGACTGCAAAATGCAGTCAACCTGTGGTTTCGCTGTTGGGTTGTTCGACAAATATTTTGTAGATGACCCGTCGTGGATCCTAATTAACCCAACCTTGTTTAGTTTCAAATCCTTGCTCCACTCCAACTGCATACTTTCTGAACATTGGAAGCACCCCCAAACATTGCAGCCACTCATGAAGCAATAGTCCCCGGTCTCACAAAAGCATCACATGTGGATAGACTGTGCTGTGGGTGTTCCCAAGTCCTGGAAAGATGCATTGGGAGTTGATCAAGGACTGTAAACAAACATGCTTTTTATGTGGGAAAACCAGTATGGAGGGCAGTCTGTTATTCACTTTTAAAAAAGAAAAAAGGAATCAGAATCAAACTACCAGCTACGTCAGTACCCTCTACTCTACAGAATGTGGCCAATCATAATACATGTGTTTTTTAAAGCAAGAGATACTCTAAAGCTTAAGGAGGTAGACAGTCTCCCATTAACCCTCAGACTGCCAAGCAGGAAGGGTGCCACATTCATATGGTCAGGGCATACTACTGTGAACTGGCAGATCTGTCAGCTCTCTGTGTGACCATAAGCAAGTCACATGAACCCGCTTTCTGCAGACTGGCAAGCTGCAAAACTGAGTAGAAGCAGGAATATATTATAAAATAAGATGCTGCATCTTACTTGATTAACATGGGCAAAAAAATTAAAAATAAACATTTTACTTTGAAATATATGAAAATATATACTATTTGTAATATGGAAGTCTGGAAAATAGTATAATTCTTTACATTTAAAATGGCTGAACTGAAAAACTGGCAAGCTTTTCTGCAATTTCAGTAAAAAACTAATTTATATAAAAATGCTGAATAAGAGGGGGGCGTGGCCTGGCACTGAGCAAGATGGAGGTTTAAACTCAGAGCTCCTTACTAACAAACAATATCCAGCATTATCTCATATCATCTAAGCCAGATATAACATTTGTTTTTTGAGAACAAACAAGAAGGAAAGTACTACAGCTGATCTAGTAATTATTTTTGCATAAGATATTTTTTATCATCATCAAAATTCCTACAGACTCTGTGGGGAAGACAGCAAGGTTCCAGAATGGCCTACTCCGACAAACAAGTGAATCCTCTTGGGAAAATCGAAGAAATGTTTAACAAATTATCAATAGACATGAGGGATTTAAAAACTGTCACCCAGCAAAACACACAAACGATGAAAACCATCGACACCCGGCTTGCTTTTACAGAAAATAAAGTTTGTCTGAATGAAGAAGCTATACAAGAGTTAAAAAACACTATCAGACTTCAAGATCGAGTTATTAAAGAATTACAATCCAAAGTGGAAGATATAGAAAACAGAAACTGAAGGAGTAATCTTCAGATTTTTGGGTTCCCCGAGGATGTAGAGGCCAAGAACACTACGGTATTCTTACTACATGTGTTACCGCAAATACTGGGACTCCAATCTGGTAACGAGCTAATAATAGAATGCTCTCATTGATTGTTAGGCCCAAAACCTTCTACAGAGCAAAGACCCAGACCAATAATAGCTAAATTTCTTAACTACGCTAATATAGAGTTCATTATGCAAAAATCCAGAGAAATCGGACAGCTTACCTGGCAGTGTCATAATATTTACATATACAGAGATTTCTCAAAAGAGGTAACTTTAAAACAGAAAAGCCTACACAACAGCCAGATGCACTATGCATCAGATGGGACTTCATTTCTCTCTTAGATACCCTGCAACTATGAGGATCTTCACAGGAAATTCATTTAAGGATTTTTATAATCCAGAATCATTGATGGTCTTTTTGAACAATTATGCTGCAACTAGTCAGGATGACCCCAAGATCTGACAGGTTCAGTTCACATCGGACACTCCGACAGCTACCAGTATCGAAAAAACCTCCGACGCGAAAGCCCCAAAGAACAATGCCAAACTTTCTGATTCCCCTGATAAGCCATCGAAAGGACATCCGAGCCATGCACAGGGAAAACTAACCTTTGATACTGATCCTTTTGAATCACAAAGTGGTAATCCCGAAATAATAAGCCATAATGTCGGTAAATCCACAATACTGACTTAATCATCTCTAATGTCGCTGTACAAAATAGATATGCGCTACTGCAAGATCTACCTACTTCTAGCAATGGCCTTGATATGGCACCATGCACTTTTCTAATGGCTGATGAAGATCGCGATCCGATGAATGCTTCCTGGACCTGCAATGAAGATAACTCGCCTTTTAAAGTAAGCAAGCCCCCAAAGAAGAGACGCCATGGAAAAAACAAAAACGAAGGGGATACTACTCCTTTGAAGCATTAGAAACAATGCATCAGACCTGTCTGCAATGGTGATTGCTGCTCCATGCTGATCGGGGGGGTATGCCTGTAATATCTTGGGTGGATGACCGACAATGATAACTTGTTGGTTATTGTGCTTTATCAGATGATTTGGGCAACTCCTCGCACTGTTTCCCTTCTACGCTTTGTCATATAACAAACATTCTTGCAAGCAGGTGCAATTGTGGATCATCGTAATTTGATGGCTGTCATTTGAGATCTGGGCATAGAGATGGTGGTTTACATGGTTATATATAGTTGCAACAAAACATACGATATCTACCTGCTAGAAATGATACCCAGATACGCATGTGTAGAAGTATAATAAAGGGAATACTATTTATTTGAACTATTACAAAACAAATGCTGTTTATTTTATCTGAGGCAGTATTTATCGCTTTATGTTGATAGGGGGGTGTACCTGCGATATCTGAGGTAGATGGATGGCAGCAGTCTGTTGGTTATTGTATTTGCATAATCAGCGTTGACAACACCTGGAACTGTTTATTTCCTATGCTCTGGAATAAAATAAATATCCCTGTAGGAAGATGTATATAGGGATCAAGATATATGAATGGATAATATTGGAAAGTATATATGGAGTCTGTCTGTGTATTAAAGGGTATTTTCGCAATATTTCAAATGATATACCTGTTTTTTGTTAATTATGACATCTAATCATTTTTATCAACTTCACTGCATACTAAAATTAATATAGGGGTTTATCATGCAAATGTTTATAAGACTAAACCTGTAAAATCCCTAGAAGGAATTTGGGAGAATTGTAATACCAGATATTAGTTACAGTGATGTAACAGTGATACAGACACAGTATACATTTTCTCTCACAATATCTAATGGATCAGCAAGCTGTAACCTGCTGAGACTCTATTATGGCAGGATCCCTGAGTCTGTGAAATTGGTACAGAGTATTAGGAACCCTCTAGTATGACATAAGGTTGATAATTTAGATTAGGGCAATCATTAAATCCCTTTTTTTTTTTATTTATCCTTTCACCGTAGTAACATATTGTTTACAGATCATTGGTTCTCAATTTATTAGAGGTGATGCTGGATGTGATAATGTTATTGGAACACTATCACCTTCAAACTAAAAGAGTAAAACAAATACTATACTCATTACCCCATTTTGGGGTCTTGTATAAAAATTCAGTACTTTGGTATTATCAAATAAATCTTTGTCAGATTTACTTTTTAAGGAAGTCGGATAGTATTTCCTTTTTGTTGTTTTTCTTCATTACTCTCTGCTGGTACTATCCTATTCCCTTATAGTTAAGCTCGTCCTAGAGAACAGAGAGTGGTCTTGGTCTTTTCTTTTTGTTTCTGAGCTTTGACTGACCTCTTCTTCTCTGTTCATCTCAGATGATAATTATATCTTGTTGTTATATAATTTAGATATTCATTAGTGTTAAGGTTATAATGTTAGAAGAGAGCTGCAGAAATGGTGGACAAATAGACTATAACTACCTTTTCGGTCTGATGTTTTTTAAAAATCCTGCCAATAGTTTCCTTATATGTAACATATATAATAAGCTGATCTGCATGCCATCGTTGATTATAACTGAACATTTGAGTCCTCTGACATTATATCTACTCTATTGTAGACTAAACAATTTACTATATGATGGCTAACCTATCATTATGTACATGGAATGTCAAAGGGACTCAATCGCAAATAAACATAAACAAGTGATTAATCATCTTAAAAACATAAAGTACAAATTGCATTATTGCAAGAAACTAAGTTGTTGGATGCAGACAACATTAGATTAAAGTGCGCTTGGGTCAGTCAGTTGTTTGCAGCTTCTGCTTCCACTAAAAAAAGAGGTGTGGCTATATTGATTGACAAAAAACTGAAATGGAAACCTTCCAATATTCAGAAAGATGCAGAAGGCAAATGGCTTATTATAACTTTTGATACCCCATCAGGTCCATTAATTATAGTTAACATCTATGCCCCAAATTCAGATGACCCTCAATTTTTTCAAAATCTGTCTCATATTCTAATTTCATTAAACTTAGTTAATTCTCCTTTACTAATTGGAGGAGACTTTAACTTTACTTTAGATGCATATATGGATAGGAGCAACGGCTCACTAGATAGCCATCCTAAAAGTTCCACTGTAATCTCTCAACTAATGCAAGACTTGGGCTTAACCGACATATGGAGGACCCTCCATCCTAGAGATAGGGATTATACTTTTTATTCTTCCCACATCAGACTTATAGCAGAATAGATTACTAGTTGACCTCTCCCATAATCACGGCTAATATAATAGAAGTTGAAATTCTTCCGTTAATCATATCTGATCATTCCCCGGTTAAACTCTCATGTACTTGGGGCTCTCCCCCTGTGAAATCCCCTTCATGGCACCTAGATCCTCTATTGTTAAAAGATCCAGAATTCCTACCTTGGATTAAAACACAAGAAGAAGAATTTATAGCTTTTAATGACCCAAAAGATACTTCCATGGGTATTACTTGAGCACTTAAAACTACATTATGTGGTAAAATAATTGGGATCGCAGCATATAGGAGGAAACTTAGGGAGCAACAGATTAATAATCTTGAAAAATTACTTAAAGCAAAACAAAAATTATACTCGAATAACCCTCACTCTGACCCCTCCTCGACCCTACACTACGAAATTTTACAACTACGTATGCAAGTCAACGAATTAATATCTAGAAAAACAGAGTTAGCATTATTAAGGATTAAACAAAAATTTGGGGAAGGAGGCAAAAAGGGGAGTAAAATACTTGCCTATAGACTTAGAATGCAACAAATGGAACATCATATTGCTGCTTTGAAAGATCAGACAGGAGAAATCCGGACTAACGAATCCTCTATTAATGAGATTATGACAACCTTTTATAAGAAACTTTACTCGTCACCCTCCCCAACATCTATTTCAGATATTTCCTCTTTTCTTGATAAGCTTGCACTGCCTTGTCTTACAAATGATGCAATACACTCCCTTGATATACCGTTTACTATAGAAGAAGTGAAAAAAGCGATTCTTTCTCTTAAATCTGGGTGTTCTCCAGTAGGTGACGGTTTTCCCGTCGAATTTTACAAGATCCTTATTGATCAGCTATCCCCTTTATTATGCAATGTATTTCAAGAATCTGCTATAATAGGTTATTTACCTAATACAATGACAGATGCTATCATAACAACTCTCCCAAAAATGACAAGGATATTACTAACCCGGCGAATTATTGTCCTATATCAATACTCAATACAGATGGCAAAATCTTTGCCAAGATCTTGTAATCGTATAGAACCGTATATTCCCAAACTAATTCATAGATCTCAGGTGGGTTTGTTAAAGGAAGAATGGACTCTGACCATCTATGTTCTTTAATTAACCATATATAGAGGCTAAATCTCTTGACTCTCCAGCAGTAGCTATTGCGATAGACTTTGAAAAAGCATTTGATTCATTAGATTGGAACTTTCTTTACCTGGTATTATCTCGATTTGACTTCAGTAATCAGTTTTGTTCTTGGATTAAGCTTATTTATACAAATCCTCATGCGAGGGTACTTACCAACTCTACATTATCTCAACCCTTTAAATTAACAAGGGGTACTAGACAAGGCTGCCCCCTTTCCCCATCCCTTTTTATCTTAGCTCTTGAAACTTTAGCCACCTTTCTTAGACAAAATGACAAATTTAAAGGTATATCCATTGGACATAGGCAATATACATCATTGTCATATGCAGATGACATGCTCATTTTGCTAGAAAATTTAAAACTATCTGGGCAACCACTTAACGATATACTTAACCTATTCTCTAGGCTTTCTGGACTAACAGTTAACTATCAAAAAACTGAGATATTACTGTTAAATAAACATTGTAATGCTCTTATGAACAACTGCCTCAGATTTCGCTGGGCTCCACAAGGTATCACATATCTAGGTATAAAAATACTACCCGATCTAGATAAGATATGGGATATACATTTTCATCCCTTAATAACAGATATTAAAAAAAGTTTAGATAAGTGGAAAAATCTGAATCTGTCTTTGTTTGGTAAAATATCTGCAATAAAAATGAATATCACACCTAAAATCCTTTACCTGGTTGCTTGTATCCCACTTAAAATCTCCCCCTGCCTTCTATATAAAATTGATAAAGTTATAGAACATTTTCTATGGGAAGGTCGCAAACCAAGGTTTAACCATATTAAAGTACATTCTCATTGGTCTCGCGGAGGCCTTGGACTACCTTGGTTTATGGCCTACTTCTGGGCATTCAGAGCCTCACAAACTATTAAGTGGTTTCTTAAACCTAATTGCAATGTACCCTTGTGGTATGATATGGAAGCTTCATTGTCTCCAGGACAAACCTCCAACAGTTTCATTTATTCTACTTTAACATCTAAATTAAAAAAACACCCTATTATTAATGCATCTATACATTACTGGTTTAAAATGCACAAATGGCTTAAAACTGATCCTTCCCCCATACGTTATACACCCATTTGGGGAAACCCGAAGTTCACATTAGAAAATAAACCAATATATTGTAGCTCCTGGAAACATAAAAACATTATTTTCTTGAATGGTATTCTGATTGAAAATGGTAACACATTAAGCTCTTTTAGTAATTTACAAATAAAATGGAATATTTCCAAAAGAATTTTGGAAATATTTACAGGTTAGATCTGCTATACTCCCTATTACTCAACAATTTAGTAACCCGCCATCAACTTCCCTATACATTAATAAGTGGATTAATACCCACTCCGGCCTAACTAGTAGAATTTATAAACTAATCAGAGATACGCTTCCAAACCAATCCCTCCTGGCCAGAGACAAATGGAACCGGGTGTTAAATGAAAATATATCTGATTTCCACTGGGGCAAATGCTGGAAACTCTGTCATGACTCTTTTAAAGATATGCGTAGTAGGCTAATTCAATATAAAATCTTACATCTGTGGTATAAAACTCCAGCTCATTTGCATAATATAGGTTTACTACCTAATAATAATTGTTGGCGCTGTAATGCTCCTAATGGAGATCTTTTGCATATATTATGGTCATGTAAACCTATATCTAACCTATGGCAATCTATTCACAATTTAGTTTTAAAATTACTGGTAGTAATATTTTATTGGATCCTAAAATTTTGTTTATTAGGTGTTACAAACAACAATATAAATTTAACAAAATATCAGCATAAATGGCTTCAGATTTTATTTATGCAAGTTAAGAGACTGACTTTAATACATTGGAAGTCTCAATTAATACCCACTTAACTGATATCCTATATGATATAGTTTAACCTACACATCTTCATTGGAACGGATCTCATACTTAACATCGGACCGACTTAACGAATTTAATTCCTGTTGGCAGGACTATTTGAACTTTCTTCAGACCCATAAGTGATACAGTTCATAAAACTTTTTCTTTCTTTTTTCTTAAAAATGGGTATCAATTTAAGTACCGATACGGTTGCATATTATTATTTCTACGCAGCTCCTCTTGTTTGCTATAGAATGGTTAATTGTATTATTTTGACACTTTCTTCTTTGTTATGTTCTCTTTACTATAGTACAGATTATTAACTACACATTAAGCTAAATGTGTACACAAGGTTTTCTTCTTTTTTAATTGCAAGTTATACAATTATCATAATGTTATCTGTTATAATAATATGTTAAGCATATTATTACTTGCATTATACATTATACTATGTGCATTTTAACTTGTCATAAGTACCTTGTACTGTACTATGTATTATGGATAATAGATTCAATAAACAATTTAACGGCAAAAAAAAAAAATGCTGAATAAATAGACTGGGGAAAATCTCACTAAAGTCAAATTTTTTTTTTGTTCTGGTTAATGGGTGAAGCCCACTATGCACAAGTGCGTGTTTTCATGGGTGACCAGGAGCACTGGGGTGTTTATGTGACTTGTTCAGAGTCACACAGTACACAAGTGGAGGTTTTGGGCATCAAACCCAGGTCTGTTAGATGTACTAAGTTAATTCACAGCACATTTCTCTAACCTATAGGCTAAACTGAATACTTACAAATGGCTTAAACCTAACTTTTATGTTGCACACATACAGTAGTTTTTAATGTGCAGTATAAGGATGGATCAGACTCCTTCTACAAACAGAACACAGACTCATTTACCACAGAGTGTTACTGAAATTCATAAAAATTTAGTGATTGCCACAAGTGGACTCTGCCATGGTCCCATGGCCTTGTTGAGTATCTCATTTTGTCAGGGTGGATTTGATGGTGCCATTTGCTTGTTTGCTCGTATTCTCAGTGCTCTGGCTCATAATTACAGTCTCATAAGTAGCTAAAGGATCTTCCTCTAAATTGTCTGGAATATATGCCTGGTGTCTCTTCCATTAATACTTTTGTTACTGTCCTGGAATTTGACATTTACAGCGAAGGCAGCTAGGATACCACACTGTAGTCCTAGTTTCTGCCAGAGACATGCTGCAGAATACTGCAGGAACACAATGTAATCCAATGGCAGTTACTCCAAATAGTCATGCAGAAATGTTTAGTAATTGTAGTAGTAGTAGTAGTAGTAGTAGAGTTTATTTCTTAAGTGCCAATACAGAGCTCACAGGCACTGTACAACAAACATAAAAAATAACAAAACAATAATAAAATAGTGATATGTAAAAATTAATAATAATAATATATATACATAAAATTCAACTATACAGCATGCAAGAAAAGCAAAAGATGTAGCAGCAAAACTCAGATTAATCATATTGTACCAAAACCTCCCAAAAGAGGAAAGACTTCAGGACCGCTTAAGAATCTCCACCAGTGAGGCCTCCTCAGTGACCTGGGAAGCTTAGGTCATTAAGGCTGGTGTAACTGCAAAGGCTTGATCTCCTGAGGATTTCAACCTTGCTCAAGGAACCACTAGAAGGCCAATCTCAGAGGAGTAGAGGAAGAGCGAGGCCTTGTAGGAGTCAGAAGATATCTCAGGTAGCCAGGACCCAGTTTGTATAGGGCCTTGTGGGTCAACAAACTGACTTTGAAGGTCATATACCACTTTACCAGCAGCCAGTGCAGTTCACACAGAACTGAGGTTATATGACAAGATCTCAAAGGCCAGTCAATAACTGTGCCATTGCATTCTGCACCAGCTGCACACATCGTAGGACACCTTTACTCACCCCAACATGTAAAGAATTACAGTAATCCAGTCTAGAAGTAATAAAAGCGTGTACAAGTGATGGCAGGTCTTCGAGGGAATCAAGGGTTTGATCCAGGCAATGTTACTTAGATGGTAAAAGTCATATTCTGGATTGCAACTGACACCTGAGCCTCAAGTGGCAACCTCTCATCCAGAATGACCCTAGATTCTTAACCATAGCAGAGGCCACCAACCCAGAGGAACCTAGCAGTAAGCCAGTCCTCTCATCAATAGCCCCTTCACCCTACTTTCAACCATGCTCATTTACTAATACCTCCACCTTATCCAGGTTGAGTCTCAACCAGCTTGATGACATGCAGTCCTGTATCTCAGCCAGGTACAAATTTAGTACCTCAAGTGCATCAAGTGTCCTGGGTGCAAAAGACAGATACAGGTGGGTATCATCAGCATTGCAATGAGAACCTACACTGTATTGTCTAATTATCCTCCCAGGGGCAGAATGTACACCACGAATAACATGGAGAGATGCTTGACCCCTGGGGCACACCACAGAGCAGGGCCTTTTGGTGAGGAGAAACTCCCCATTAGTACTCTCTGCTATCCCTGAGGAAGGACTCAAGCCAGCAGATGACTGTGCCAGTGAGTCCTCAGTACTCCCTGAGGTGGTCCAAAACAGCCTATAGTCCAAAATGTCAAAAGCTAATGGGAGATCAAGGAGGACAAGAAGTGGCCCTCTTCTTCATCTCTCTCACCCTGAGAAGGTCATTATGCACTCTGACCAATGCCATATCAGTACTGCACCATGACCTAAATCTGGATTGAGAGGTTTATAGATGTCAAAGGCATAAGGTGTTCCTCAAGCTGCTGCACCCATCTTCTCTATAACCTTCTCCAAAAGGAGGTTAGAGACTGGTCTATATTTGCCAAGTTAAGGTCCAAGGATGTTTTTCAGAAGTCTCACCAGAGCAGCCTTTAATGCCCTTGGAAAGACCCTCTCTGAAAGGAGCACTGGATCAGCTTGTGAACGCTGGGCCCAGAAATTCAACACATCTGACCAATAAGTGAGACAGGCCAGGATCCAGCTCACAAAACGTGGCCTGAAACTCCAAGACCAACTCACAAACCTCTTCCATCAAAACCTTTCTAAAAGGGTCCAGCCCAGTGGCATGGAGGGCTGAGGCATCATGTCTTACCTCCTGCCACACCAGCGACCCATGTTCGTGGTGCGAGTCGGTCATCGGGGTCAGCCGTGAGGGAGAGGATAGAGCATCCAGGGGACAGCTCCCCTCTCCCGGGGAGGGTGGGGACAGAGACTGACACCTGGCTGATACATAGCAGAGGCTGGGTGTTGGACTCACCATGTCCTGTCCTATGGGGCTTGGAGGTAGAGTACCCAACTGGTGTGCTGCATGCAGAACCGTGTGTAGCTTGGCCATTGTAGCCACTGCATGCTCCCCTCAGCAGAAAATGGCAAACTGGTCCCGGTCAAGCTGGATGAAGGCTGTCCTCTGCAGGTGCCACCTCGAAGGCACCTCCCAAACTGGAACCGGTCTTGGTGTATAGGAGGGGCTCCCTGCCACCCTGCCACGGAAGGTAAGCCATGGGAGAAGATGGGAGGTAAGCCTGAAGGTCGGGGGATGGGGTGGGAGGTGGCAGGAATATGGGCTGATCAGGGTAGGGAGAAAAATGTATAAAAAGAACCCTTTCTAAAGTCCTTCAGACTGATGGAGGGCAATGGCCCCTAAGTAGCTCAACACTACTGGGTCATGACAAACCAGTTGGGGAGATCCCAGCCCAAACTGAGGACAACCTGTCAGAGAAAAACTTAACAAACTCTTCACAATGAGCAGATGAATTTAGTCTTACAGGTTGCAGATAGAGTGAATGGAGTAGTCTGTCCACAGTCCAGAGGAGCTGAGTTGGTCAGGTTTTCCTTGCAGTGATCTTCCTGGACAGGAATACTGCCTTCTTTTGGGAGATCACTCTTTGATACTGACTGTAATGAGTCTTCAAAGCCAGTTTATCCTCATCAGTGTGACATGCGTATTACAGAGCATCACATTCTCTTGGACTCTGCTGTACCTCAATGTATTGCACTGCAACTTAAACTGTTTATGCCTACACATACCACAAAAAGCCCATAAGAATGAGATTGCATTTCACTGGGTGGGGGGGCATTCAGTTACTGTATCATGAAAATTTCAAATAAATCAATGCAATCCTGCTTTGCTTTGATGGTTGAGTTATGCCATTAATGTCTCAAATACCAGGATGATCCTATTGTAAAATACAATACTGGGAAGGGATCCATTGCATTTGACACAGGATAAGTAGAACACATTTATGTTTGTACCTCATCTGCCCTATCTAGTATTTCTTCAAAACCAAATGTATGTTGACTGTATAAATCTTGGAGTGCTACAGTACTTAAGAGCCCATCCTTTCACTGAGATATTAATTGTGGTCCCTTCTGCTGGGCACTGGTTGTTCTCCTACAGAAGGTAAAGATCCAGTGGCTCTCATTAAAAAGGAAGGGGATACACCAAGTGACCTGTCCAACCTTTCTTTTCCTTAGTTATGCAGGTTTTAATTCAAATTGCCAAGCAGTGGTGCCAACCAACATATACCATAGTCCATACATGACCAGTTGACAAATCATTGCTTCTACAATGCATTGAGATACAGTTTACATGAAGTATAGCAGCCCCTTTTGGACTCACCTCAGTGACTGCTGGGGCCCTCAGGTCTTCTCTGGACACACCTCGAAGGGCCTGGCCTAGTTTCTCTGGTAAACAAGTGGTACTGGGACAACAGGTGCACGTGGTGCCTCCTCCTGGGGTAGTGACAGGGAATATCTGTAGATAAATTACAGGTTAACATCCCCCCCCCGGAAAATATAGTAACTATCCCCACTGTACCTTCCCCACAGAACAATCCCCACTTTTGGCAATGAGTCGCAATACCAGAATGTAACATTAACAGTTAGCAAGTTTTATTTTAGGGGAAGGGGAAAATGGGGAGAAAACTAGCATAACAACTTTACCAACTGTTGCAACACTTTAACCCCACACAGTCCCCACCTCCCACCTACCGGTGCACCAGGCTTCCCATGACAGGTGCCCAAATGTCTGTAAAGTGCCTTGGGTGAGTACCACACCACCGATGCAGAAGACATTAGGGATCTTTTGTTGGGGCACAGATAACTTTAAACAGATGCAAAATGTTTTAACTTTTGCCTGGGAACACTTTTAACTTTGGTGCAGTCCTGCCCATGGCTTAACCCCTATTATTTTCTCTGACTAGCTAGCTAGGTAAAGAAAGACTTCTCCAAAGTCACAGCTCAGGATACTTACAGTTCTGGAGCTTCTCAGGGGGTTATGCAAATATCTGTGTTCATGATACCATGCTGGTGTCAGGGGCTGATCATGCAACAAACTGCCACTGGCTGAAACAATAATGAAAGCCAGTCTTCACATGCAAGGCCTTTCAAATCTTCTCCTCCTCTGGGGGACTTTATATGCAGTGTTCACCTAGTAGACCTCTTGATGTCTTCCTCTCAAAAGGTTCTCTCCATGACAGGGTAACATCCTCTCTCCTGCCTCAACAGAAATACACTGGCAAATCACTCTCGTCTTAGCTGGAAGATACTGTGGATTTTAGGTAGCAACCTTTACAGTCTCTGTTATCCAGTTGTATCTTCACTTCAGGACAATCTACTCCTACTGGACAGAGAACAAAAATCTTTCACTTGAATTGCAGTGTCTTCCTTCCCCAGCCACAGGTTCCTATTTTAAAGCAGCTGTCACACCTTCAATAGCAACAGTCTCTCCACCACAGGGGCCAGATATTCAAAGCTTTGCACCTGGTGCAAATCCATTGCACTGGAATAGCGCTGTATTTGTGCCAGGCTGCAATATTCAAAAGCCCTATTAGTGCCGGCACTATGTGATAGTATGGGGGCTAAAAGTTAATGTATTCAGGGATGGGAGTTAGGGGAGTGGCCATGAATGCCGGTGCACTGGCATGTTCAAAAGATTAACGCTGTGCTACAGGTTGTTGTGTGACCTGTAGAGCAGCGCACAGTACCACCACTGAAAAGCATGCAATAACTCAGGGCAAAGGTGTGGGGGGGGGCGTGGAAACAGCAGCAACACAAGATGCATGGAACACTGAGGGAGGCAACCCAGAGGTCAAGTGCCCCATCGATGCTCAATGTCCCCATGTGTAATCCATTACAACAGTCCCCATGTATTCCCACAGTTCTGCTCTTCCAGCACCCTGATAACACTGTTAGTAGACTGGTACAATTATAACAACTGGGTAGTGGTTCAGTAGTCCACCCTCATCCTAGGAACCCCGTTGGTATTCCTGTAGCAGTAAAATAACTAATTAATGGTTCAGTGGTCCCCCCTCATCATGGGAACCCAAACTCCCCATTGACATTATGTCACATCAGGCCCCTATCACCCTCTCATTGGTGGCCAAGTGGCTCCCACCCAGCAGTCCATTCCCGACTGCCCCATCCCATGCCAGGACAGACCGGCTACAGCACACCCTCCGTATACCTCTGTGGCCAGCACCAACTGAACTTTCACTGAGTGCTGTACAGATGAGTGTACGTGCATCCCACCCCACTTGCCACTGTGGGATACTGGATAGCCTACTCCCAGTGTCCCAAAATGATTGTTTTTCATCTTGTCGCTATCACTGTGCCCAATCCCGATGTCAGCAGTTTTAATCTGCCCCCTTTGTCACCCGCCATTCTGGTACACTGGGAGCCCACTCTGGTGTACCTAAACATGTAGTTCCCTTTGCCAACATATCGTGCCTGCAATCCCCATGTTGACACTACCTCACCCCCCCCGACAGTGTGGGACACTGGGTAGCCCACCCCAGTGTCTTGATAAATGTTTCCTTTTTCCTATAAAACAAAGAAACCGTCCCTTGACCTTTTTGTTGTTAATTCTTGAAAAAGAAAATGGTCTCTTGTCGTCTACCCTGTCCCCTTCCCATCCCCACCCTCCTCTAGCACTCACCTTCCCACACACACACCTTTACCCCTACTTACCTCCAGAGGTCAGCACCGTCTTCTTCTTTGGACCAGGACATGTCTGCACACTGCAAAGCCAAACCGTGAACTGAGAAATCCAGGTAAATGCCGTATAATGGCTATCAGTAGGGTTTTCAACTTATGTTGATATTGCAGTCATTTTTTAACATTTTTTCGCCAAATTTTCAACACGGACTTTTTGGGACCCCACCTCATGAACACACGGTCACTGTTATCTTGTTAATCAGACCCGTAAGGTGATTTTGCCGTTGCTGCGCGGAATCACCTTTCGGGACTGATTAATGAAATGACAGTGTGAGTGTTCATGAGGGGAGGTCCCAAAAAGCCCATGTTAAAAATTTGGTGAAACAATTCCAAATTATGACCACGTTATGAGCGTGAGTTGAGCAGTTTCTATGCACTCTCATAACTTTGCCAATTTTTACTATTTTCAATCCAGATTTTCAACATTGCCATTCTTTCACATCTCCTCATGAACAGTATAGCTGTCATTTTCACATCCTGCCTGAAACATGTTTTCACACCTGTTGTGCATAATGGCATGGTCACTTTGTGAAATCAACTTTTGGAACAGACTAACAAAATGATAGTGCCAGTGTTAATGATGTGGGGTCCCCAAAAGACCATGTTGAAAATATGGTGGAAAATTCCAGAAAATGCCCAACTTACGTGTCTCCATTGAATGTATTCTACACATGCGCATAAGTTTGTGGGAATGGGGTGCAGGGTCCTTTGGACCCTGCGCTCCTACAGTAAAATAAGGACACTATTATACTATCTCAAACAGAAGGGAAATTCATTGCATAAAATTCTGTTAATGCATCAGTTAGGGTTGATAGTACAGTGACAAGATTCTGGAAATCTGGTGTTAGGGTAACCAACCCTACCACCCCACTCCAGCCCACCCTCCACATACCAACAGACATCAGCATGTGCCTTGGAGTCATTAGGCCTCACTCTCACCCCATTCTCCTATACTGTACCATTTCAGCATGTTTACAGATGGAATGGGGTTAAAGTTAGACCCTAGGATCTGCAGCACCCCATGTCTGTTGCGGAGGGTGGGGGTGGTGGGGTGGTGGGGTAGTGGTGGGGTTGACAACCTAACAGCAAATTTCCAGACTTTTTTCACTGAACTATCAACCCAAATTGTTTCATTAATGGAGCTTTTGCAATGGATATATATATATCTGTATGTGGAGGTACATTCATCCCACAACAGGTATGAAGTATCAGCATAGGGGTGGGGAATTGGGGCTCATGTTGCCCCTGGATGCTCCAGTGGATACTGTTCTCTGCAGGGTACAGTAGGTCATACATCTGGGCTGTCCCTGATTGTGCAGGAAGTCCTTCAGGGGCCCCTTTTGATAGCTGTGTGCCATACTTGCCCCTTGTGGTACAGGTACTGCTTACACAGTGCCTGTGTTGTACATTCGAGCATTACGGCATGTATTTCTAGTGTTCTATGCTTCTGTCACAGAACTATACAGGTACACACTGCCTGCCACTGTGTTCTGAGCTTTTATCCCCATGGTTGCATAAGTGTCTCTCATTATGGGGATCTGTGCCCCTCATTGTCCCTCATGCAGAGCATCTGTTTCCCTCATGGCAGTGCTGAATGGTTGTGTGTTTTGTACTGAGTAGGCCTGCTGACACCCATTGTCTGCGGCTACCTAGCTGTTCTCAAGTCTGGCATACACAAGTGCAGCTTTGTGCACACCCTAGCCTGCAGTTTCCAACCTGTACTTCCAGGCTGACCTATAGGTGGAACTGTGGGCACCATCCAGCCTGAGGTTTTTCACCTGTAGTTCCAGTGTGACCTACAGGTGAAACTGTATGCCCCATGGAATAGCACTGGGCAAGCTTCATGCTAATGTATGCTAAGCAGGCCTTAATGAGATGCTAATGTGGCTGTTTGCACACAAAGTGCGTAAGTAGGTTTATTTGCATGGGAGCTTTGAATATATCAAACCTTTGCCCAGGCTAACGTGTTTGCACCTGGCTAATGTGTTAGCACTGTGCAATCAGTTTAGCCCCAGGCAAACCTCTCAAAAGCATAGTACAGTTCTGCACTGTGTGGCCTGCATTGTTGTTTGCAGCTGTTATGTAACACTTCATTGCTATCACACATATTGTCTATCAACTTCAACTCTGCCTTACTCCACCTCTGTGTCCACTGAGCTGCTTTTGCATTTGCACTTCCCTGTTGCTATATTCAGAGCTGTCTTATTTCCTGGGCTATTTTAGCACTGCACTCCCAACCCCGTTTGCACTGCTTCCTTTGCATACTATATTCAGCAGTTTTAACCCCTCAGCTATTCCTTTGAATATAGCTTACTACTGGTTCTAGGCTAATTTAGCATGCCGTGCAGTGCTAATTTAGCCCCAGGGCTCAGTTCTGAATATCTGGCCCCAGGTTCCAATCCTGGTAGTAACTTCGAACTTTTCCACAACTGATTACAAATTCAGCAGCAAATTTTCTCAAGCATTGGCTCACTATCGGGAGAAAAATTTATTCACTGCAGCCAACATTCATCAGCCATAGGTTCAAATCTCAGAAGCAACTTTCCTACTGCAGCAACTTTCATTGGCCACAGACTCAAATCTCAGAAGCGACATTCCTCACTTCAACAACTTTCATTGGCCACAGGTTCAAATCTCAGAAGCAACTTTCCTCACTGTAGCAACTTTTGTCGGCCACAGGTTAAAATCTCAGAAGTAACTTTCCTCACTGCAGCAACTTTCGCCAGCCACAGGTTCAAATCTCAGAAGCAACTTTCCTCACTGCAGCAACTTCATCAGCCACAGGTTCAAATCTCAGAAGCAACTTTCCTCACTGCAGCAACGTTCGTCAACCACAGGTTCAAATCTCAGAAGCAACTTCCCTCACTGCAGCAACTTCGTCGGCCACAGGTTCAAATCACAGAAGCAACTTTCCTCACTGCAGCAACTTTTTGCTGCCACAGGTTCAAATCTCTGAAGCAACTTTCCTACTGCAGCAACTTTTGTCAGCCAGAGGTTCAAATCTCAGAAGCAACTTTCCTCACTGCAGCAACTTTCATCAGCCACAGGTTCAAATCTCAGAAGCAACTTTCCTCACTGCAGCAACTTTTGTCAGCCACAGGTTCAAATTTCAGAAGCAATTTTCCTCACTGCAGCAACTTTCATTGGACACAGGTTCAAATCTCAGAAGTAACTTTCCTACTGCAGCAACTTTCATTGGCCACAGGTTCAAATTTCACAAGCAACTTTCAAAGTCTCTAAAACTAGTCCACCTCACTGCAGCTACTTTACTCAGCCACAGGTTCAAATCTCACCCAAGGGATCTCTTTCACAGAGGTACTCTTGTCCCTGGGGCTAAATTGTTTCTCCAGGCACAGTGCAGCTTGTCCCATCCTGAGGCCAACTAGGCCATGGAGCAAACACACAGGCATTCAGGGCTAGTGAGCACACAGCATTCTCTCTCTTCTTGCTTCTGGCCAGGCTCACAGCCTCCAGTCAAAGACGCCTTCTGGCAGGCAAACTGTCCTATTTATTTGCTCTCCAGAAGCCCTTTCTCATTTGCTGCCTCACTTGTCCAACTGGGAAAATCAGTGTAGTCTCATCCTTGCTACACTCACCACTACTGCTCCTGTCCTCTTCCCCCACTTTTCGGGGCTTCTGCTGTTGCCTCCCTATTCTAAGTCCCATCACCATTTGCTAAGGGAAAGTGTTGTACTTGATTTCAGAGTTCCAATCTGCTCATTGACCTATGCACTATTTGCTTATTTTATTATTTTATTTATTGAATTATCTCACCAGGAAAGATGCACTGAGCAACTTAATGCTCATTTCACAGTACATCCTGGGGGAAAGGGGAAAGGGATATACAGAGTACAAGTTCAGGTAAAATACATACAGGTGGTGTAATTATACATACAGTTATAAAACAGGAACATGGCACATGAGACAATATAGGCTGTTGTAGAGTTTCAGTGCAGGCAATTCTTAGGAGCAGCATACAAAACAAAAACAGTACAGGTAACGAGCAATAGGATACAAGGTTGACAATGCATAAAATACAGACAGTACACTAGTGCAATATGTAGCAGGGTGAACACATAGGAACCAGTCACCCATATGCAGCAGGGTGAACATCTAAGAACCAGTCACCACTATTTAAGAGTTAGTCAGTAGGCGAAGGTATAAGTATGAGTATAAGTGCAAGTAGGGTTGGGAGGTGAGAAAGAGGAGAGGGAGAGAAAAAACAGAGAGGGAGGCAGATACCGGAGGGGGGTCAGGAGCAGGTGCAAGAGGATGTGAGGTAGTTGTGCAATGCAGTGGTAAGGGAGTGGAGGGAGAAGGAGTGCCGGATTTGAGGAGGGAGAGCATTCCACATTTTAGGCAGGTGGTAGGAGAAGGCTTTTTAGTCACAGGAAGTGGTTCTGCAGGGGAGTGAGAGGGTGTGAATGTCAGCTTGGGATCTCAGGGAATAGAGGGAGAGGGTAGGGGTGCCAAGAGAGGAGGAGATATATGAGGGGAGAGAGATCCAAGCCAGAATTTAGAGATTAATTTAGTACCATGAAGCGTGCACCAGGAGTGTAGGGAAAGGAAGGTTGAGAGAACGGTAGAGGTGCGGGGGGGAATCAAGAGCAAAACGGCAGAAGGAGTTAAAGAGAGAGTCCAGTCTGGATAGGAGGGACTGTGGGGCAGCATCATAGACTATGTTGTAGTAGTCAAAAATGGGCATGATCATCTTCTGTACCAGCTCACGCCTGGTGGCGAGCGGGATGCAGCTGCGGTTTCTGTAAAGTGCCCCAAGCTTAGGCCTTAGTTTTTTCAGAACGGCATTATTATGTACAGAGAAGTCAAGGTGTCTGTCCAGCCAGATGCTGAGATACCTGAAAGAGGAGGAGTCTTCAAGAGCAGTCCCATCGAGGGTGTAGAAGGATGGGAGGTGTGGTAGCCTAGCGAGTCTCTGCCTTATGCCAAAGGACATGGAGACCGTCCTCTTGGTATTTAGAAAGAGTTGATGAGAACTAAACCAGAGTTGGACTTTGGTGAAGTCAGACTGGAGCCTGGTAGTGACATCAGCAACAGTATTGCCAGAGGTAAACAATACTGTATCATCCGAGTACATGTGGATGCTGAATGTGGAGCAAACCCGGGGTAGGTCATTTAAAAAGATGGGGAACAGAATGGGGCATAGCACAGAGCCTTGAGGGACTCCAGTGGTTACAGGCAGGGGGGAAGAGATAGCATCAGCAATTTTTACTGATTGCGACCTGCCAGACAGGGAGGCACTGAACCACCCTGTAGCAGATGGGGATAGACCAGCAGCTGAAAGGCTGTGAAAGAGGAGGGGGTGAGACATAGTGTCAAAGGTTTTAGCCAGGTCTACAAAGATAGCGGAGGTAATGTGCCCTTTGTCAAAGCCTGAAGAGATGTTGTCAGTTAATCTTAGGAGTGAGGTGGTGGTAGAGTGGGATTTCCTGAAGCCAGACTGGAAGGGGGTGAAAAAAGCGGAGTCGGAGAGAAACAGAGAAAGTTGTTTGAGTGCTATGTGTTCCTGTAATTTAGCTAAGGTTGGCAGAAGGTAGATAAGTGGATAGTTATCAGAAGAGGAGGAGTCACCACCCTTCATGAGGGGGAGAACAACAGCATGTTTCCAGACAGAGGGCACAGTGGCAGTCACAAAGGAGAGGTTTAGTAGCAGGGAGAGTGGGAAGGCTATGACAGGAGCAGAGATGTGTAGGAGCCATGGGGTCAAGGTCATCAGGCGAGGAGCCTTTGGTAGGGTTTAGTGCCAGGAGATCTTGAAGGGTAGAGGCAGGGGTGACAGGGGAGAAGGAGAATGGGGGATGGGGTAGAGGAGCAGAGGTGGGACGGGACGGAAAGAGGGGGGTGACATGGGGGCGAGGGAAAAAGAAGTAGGATGGTGACAATGTAAGGAGTGCAAGATGGGGCTAGTGGGGCAGGGGATGTGCTAGGGAGGATGCATAGCAGGGAAGAGGCACAGGTGGCGAAGAGGGAGTTGAAGCAATCGGCAATATCGATAGGTTTTGAAAGAACAGAATGATTATGCCTGAGGGAGGGAGGTGGAGGGGTGGCAGAAGATGAGAAGAGGGAGTGAACAACCTTCCAGAATTTAGAAGTGCTATTAGTATTAGTTTGGAAGTTGGATTTGAAATGCTCTGCTTTAGCAAGGTGGATTGCTTTGGTGCAGCCATTCTGCAGTTCACATTAGCGTTGGTGATCTCCAGGGCAGTTGGAGGCTTTGGCTTTGCATCATGCAAGTTTACTAGCACGTTGGCAGTCCAGAAGCTCAGGGGTGACCCAGGGGAGGTGGCTGCCGTGGACCCTGGTTTTGTGGGGTGGGGCACGGGAGTTCCAAACCAGCAGAAACTTAGTGGTGAAGTAAGCAAGGGCATTGTCCGCTGAAGCTGCTGTGATAAGGGGGTACCAGTCAGTTTGCATAAGGTCATGAAGCAAGGATTGCAGGTCGAGTGATGCAAAGGGACGAGTGAGAATAATTTTAGCAGGGAGTTTAGGCCTATGTATTTTCCGCACCACGAATGTCATACAGTGGTCACTGATAGAGTCAGGAAGTAGCCCTGAAGCCACTACTCGATGTGGATGGGAGGTGAGGACCAGGTCCAGCAGGGAGTGGTTTAGTGTTTTATAGTTTAGATGAGTGGGTTCCTGGATCAACTGATGGAGGTTTAAGGTTTCAATAGAGGAGCGATGTTAGCCAGTGATGGGGCCAGCCAGTTTAGATTTTATTATCAGTGCACCTGAATGCATTTTGCACTTTATGTATCATATCAGAGACTTACATTTTGACTCTGTGTTTTGTGACTTATATTTCAGTCTGTTGCCTGGCCTGTGATTATATATTTTTGACCTGCATGCTGGCCTTCTTTGACACCTTGTATTCTTACAGTATGTAATTGCACTTTATGTAATGATCCCAGGTTCTGTAATTTCCTGCACCTTATGTTGAGGTCTGTGTTTGCTGTTGTTCTCCGCATCTGTATTGCTTAATGTGCCATGCTGTGGCTCGGTTCATGCTTGAAAATGGTCCTTTGGCTCGGTGCACCCACCTGGTTATTAAAGACATAAATAAATAAAATAATATTCATTAAACATACAGTACTTGATGCCGTATTGGTTCTTTAAAGGGCACCAAGAATAGTCCCTTCTTTTGCTCCCAACAGTCCTCTGGCATTCCAAACAGTTCTCTGCAAAATCCCTGAATTCTTATTGACTGTACAGGGGGTCAAGGGCAACAAATATGGCAGAATTACACACAGTCCCAGGAAAGTCCCAGTTTTAAAGTCCCTTGAAACCACACATTTCAATTTTATGAATTATTTTCAACAAAGATCAATAATATTCCATCTGCCCTTTAGCCTACAAGCAGAGTTTTAAATTTCCATTCAACCTCCAGCTTGTTGCTGCTGCCAAAACACTGCCCCCACAAGGCAGCAGGCAGTCTCACTAATATTTATCAGGCCTCTCATTAATATTTATATCTGTCCCTTTTAGTGCATATTGGCACTCCTTAAATAAGTAATTTTGGGGTTCCTGACCCACCTCCCTCATGTCTCCGGATCCCAATAGGCCAGCTCCAGGGGATGGGAGCACAGAAGAAGCCTTTGTGTTGCCACAATGGTGGTTCAAAACTGAAAATGCACTATTGCACATGCGCAGACTGCTGCCTCACACATTAGCGAGGAAACCTTACCCAGTTCTGTGGATTATCTCCTCCAGCCCCTTTCTAAAGGAGAAGCATTGCAGGGGCTGAATGGAGATTTCATGGACACCAGGGACTCGGGTCAAGGTGATGATGAGCCCAACAGGGCAGCAGGGAAAACAGAAGCCACACAGGTAAGCCCAGCAGAGGTGAGGGGCTTACAAAGGGCAGTATTTAAAACCACATGCCATTCTCTACAAACCTGGCTAGGTTAAACACCACCTTCTGTATAACAGCATCTGCCAGTTTGCCTTATGTCCCCATTTCCCACTCACCACTGCACCCTCCATGAGGCCCTTGATTGCCTCCCCCAGCTAGTCATAGCTATATCCTAGCCTGCATCATTAAAAAGACATCTGAAATCAAAGTACCTCTCCTCCCCCCCCACTTCCTTCAGCCTAAAGTGTTTCTCTGGGACCTCCACCTCACTGCTGGCCCCATTCTGGACTGTCCACAAGTCTTGTCTTGCATGGGCAAATGGGCTTTCTTGTCTGCTGCCCCTAACAAATGAAATAGCCTGTACCCCTCCCCCCCCGAACCTCAGATTCCCTGTGGCATTTCCACTCTCTCTCCTTAGGTCTCACCTACTGCCCTCTACCACTTGCTTCTGTTCTCATGTTTGACTAATGCTTCTTTGCCACCCCCCCTTCTGGTGTAATGCCCATTCAACCTTATGTAACCCTTTCCTTAATGGCCCTCCTCTGCCATGCCTTAACATTGTATTTGAATTTGCCTGCTAGGTACAGTGTCATTTTTATGTTGGCATGCTTGTGCAGCCAACATCTTGCGGTAGTGCAGATTTAGAGGAGTGGTCACTGTTGGGAGAATGTAGGGCACACATCAGTAGGTGCGTCCCTCATTCCCCAATCAGCCGGCATGCGGCGCTACCCATGCTATACATAATGTGGTGGAGCAATCTAAGAAAAGGTCCAGCTGCAATCGAGCAAAGCTCGTCAGATGCAGCGGACCTCTCAATGGCTCGGCCACATTGTATACATGGCGACGCGCCGACTCAGAGGTGCCCAGTCCTCCTGCTGGCTTAGCGTGGCCCAAATGAGATGCCAATGGGGGAACTCACCCGCCGGGCATAAAAGCACTTCCCCCATTTGTCATATAGCCAGGGGTGCCCAATCCCTCGGCTCTTGCCCCACTTTCCTCCTTGTGTGCTGAAGGTGGTGCCCAATCCTCGTTGGCATAAATGACCCCCTTTGTGTTGTGTGCAGCTGACGAGGGTGCCCAATCCCCTGTAGGCAGCAGCACCCCCCCAAAGCTCCTGCAAATAAAAAAACATCCCCCGATGTTTATTTTTATATTTTTTTGAACCTGTAAATAAGAAAACTGTCCCTCATGGTATCCCTGCCTGCCTCCCACAACCTGCGCCCACCCACTGTGCACCCTGCCTCCCCACACACCCCCTCACCCATACTTACCTCCAGAGTCCGGCGTGATGATCTTCAGTGGACCAGGAACAGGTCTGCACTCTTCAAAGCCAACCACAAACTGAGGAAATGTCGGTAAGCTGTATAATGGAATAAATAGGGGTATTTTTCAACTTTGATGCAGATCTCAGGCATTTTTCGGAATTTTGGCACCAAATTTTCAACATGAGGTTTTTGGTACCCCTCCTCATGAATTCTTGCACTGTCATGGCATTATTCAGTCCCAAAAGGTGATTTTGCAGTCACTGCACGGAATCACCTTTTGGGAGTGAGAAACGAAATGACAGTGGCAATGTTCATGAGGGGGGCTCTCAAAAAGCCTACGTTGCTAATTTGCTGGGAAAAATGCAAAAAAATGACTGTTTTACGATCGTGCATTGTGCAGTTGCTATGCATGCTCGTAACTTAGCAAATTTGCAATATTTTCATGCCACATGTTCAGAATTGGCATTTTTCCATACCTTCTTGTGAACCATACAGCTGTCATTTTTCACATCCTGCCCGAAATGTGTTTTTGCACTTCTTGCACAGAATAGCATGGCTGTTGTGTGACATCAGTGTTCAGGACAAATTATGAAAATGACAGTTACACTGTTCATGAGCAGAGGTCCTAAAATGCCTATGCTGAAAATTTGGTGATGATACTCCATAACACGACTGTTTTATGAGCGTGCATTGCGCACTTTGCACGCACGCTCATGACTTTGTGCATTTGTAATATTTTCACTCCAGATGTTCAAAATTGCCATTTTTTCACACCTCCTTATGAACAGTACAGCTGTCGTTTTACATATCCTGGCTGAAATGTGTTTTCGCATGTCCGGTGCAGAATTGCATGGTTGCTGTGCAAAAATCAGTTTTCGGGACACTTTGAGGAAATGACGATGACACTGTTCATGAGCAGAAGTCCTAAAATGCCTATGTTGAAAATTTGGTGCCGAAAGTCCATAAAATGACTGTGCTGTAAGTGTGCATTGCGCAGTTTTCCATGCAGCCTTGTAACTTCATAAATTTGCAATATTTTCTTGCCAGATTTTCACCACTGGCATTTGTGCACACCTCCTTATCAACAGTACAGCTGTCATTTTTCACAGCCTGCCCAAACTGCGTTTCTGCAACTGTGGTGCACAATGGCATGCTTGCTGTGGGAAATCACCTTTTGGGACACATTAACAAAATCACAGCGCTACTGTTCATGAGGGGAGGTCCCAAAATACCTATGTTGAAAATGTGCCTAAAAAACTCCCACAAATAATTGGGTTGCGGACGTCTGTTGCACAGTTTGTATGTATGTTCATTGCTTCGCCAATAATTCATATTGCCACTCCGGATTTTCAATGTTGCAATTTTTCATGCCTCCTCATGAACAATACAGTTGTCATTCTCCACATCCTGCCCAAAACTGTGTTTTCATCCCTCTGTCACTAAATGGCACAGCCACTGTGCAAAACCACGTTTCAGCTAACAAAGTGATTGTGCCACTTTTCATGAGGTGGCCTGACAAGCAACCCATGTTGAAAATGTGGAGTGAAACTTCCCCACACACGCCTACAGTGTTAGGGTTTCAACTGTAACACCCACCGATATGGACTGACAGGCATCAAGGGGTGTGACTTGGGATCATCAGATGTAATGCTCAAGCCATTCCACACCCTGCCCACCCTGCAGCCACTGACAGGCATCAGCGGTGTGTCTTGCACTGTTTGGCCAGCTAAACTCACCCCACACTCTATACTGCACCCACGCCAGCATATTTCATGGAAATGGGATAAGTATAATGCCCAAAGACCCCAAAGCACACCACAGCACTTGTCAGTGTCTACAGGGTAGGGTGAGGTACAATGACATGAGCATTATAGCTGATGACCCAAAGGCACACCCCAATGCCCATCACTCTTTACAGGGTGGGGGTTGGGTTGGCATCACTTCAATACTTCACTGCCATTCCTATTATGCGTCTCTAGCTCCACCACTGCCAATGCCAGTGTGACAACATTCTGCATTGACAAATGCTTGTTTATTATATTTTTATTGTATTGTAATTTTATTTTTCTAACTGTAGAGTATCTCTTAACTTCTCAGTGCTTGCTGATGTCTCCTTTGCTTTTTACCCTTGATTTTGTACTTGCTGTATTCCTGTGCCATTCTCTATGGCCCGGGTCATGTCTGAAAGCTGTTCTTGGATCAGTGCACCTACCTGGTTATTAAATAAATAAATTCTACAGTAAATGTAAGTCAGCTTCTTGGGCATCTTGCAGGATGGTTAGTAACAACTAAGGGCACTCTCCATTAAATTAAATTTTTCAGCTGTCCATATGATTGCCATCTCCCCAATTAAACCACTAATCCTTTTTTTTTTTTTTGATGTGCCTTGCCCTATAATGTGGGGACACTGCTTTGATGGATCTACCATGTGGAGCTGAGATGGAATGAGAGGGGGAACAGCTACGATGAGAAATGGGTTTACGCATTGTAGTAGTAATAGGAGTTCTTATTTCTTTTTCTGGAATGTAGTCAGAGAGCCAACTCGAGATTGGGCAATACCGAACTTGGTGTTCACAAACAGGAACAGTATTGCAGATGTCAAGGTGGGATGCCATGTGGGGACCAGCAATCACCATAAAGTTTGGTTTAACATAAGTTTGGCAGCAGAGACAAACCACACAAAGGGGAGGGTCCTGGACTTCAGGAGAGCAATTTTAAAAAAATTGACGAATACCTCAGAGACCACCTAAGCGGGAGGGATTATCTGAGTGGAGTAGAGCATTAGTGGGCCAAATTAAGGGATGGTGTGAGTGAATGCAACAAGCCTCTCTGTAAAAGAAATGGGCAAAGAGAGGAGGCAAAGGAAACCACTATGGTTCTCGAGGGAAGTGGTTGAGAAGATAAAGGCTAAAAGGGTGGCATTCAGAAGGCACATGGAGACACAGAGGGAAGAGGATAGAGAGGTGTACCAGGAGAAGCAGAGGGAAGCAGGGAAGGCAGTGAGGGGTGCAAAAGTGCAAATGGAGTAAAAAATAGCCAACGGGTATCTAAACATGACAAGACCATTTTCAGATACATAAGCAAAAGAGTAAGACAAGGTTAAGATGGCCAGGATGAGATTTTGCAGAGGAGGTTAAGAAAAAAGCAGGTATCCTGAACAGATATGTCAGCTCAGTCTTCACAGTAAAGGGAGAAGGGGACAGACCACATATAAGCAACAGAACACTGGGGGAGGCATGTAGACACAAGTCCATTCACAGAGGAAAAAGTCCTGAGAGGACTTGCAGATCTGAAAATGGATAAGGCTATGGAGCCAGAAGGGGTACCTCCAAAGGTGTTGAGGGAGCACAGGGAGGTATTGGCTGCACCTCTGAAAGCCCTATTCAACAACTCACTGGAAACAGGAGTAGTTACAGCAGACTGCAGGAGGGCAGATGAAGTCACACTTCATAAAAGCAGCAGCAGGGAGGAGGCTGGTAACTATAGGCCATTCAATCTCATGTCAGTGATTAAGACGTTATTGGATATACTATTGAAAGAAAGGTTAGTGCAGTATCTTGAACCCAGCGGGTTTTAAGACCTGAGGCAGCATGGATTGATAGGGTTTAAGTCATGTCAGACAAAGCTGATTGATTTCTTTGACTGTATGACCAAGGAAGTAGAACAGGGTGGGGCAGTGGATGTGGCCTACTTAGATTTCAGCAAGGCCTTCGGCACTGTACCACATAGAAAGCTTATAAGGAAACTAGGCAGTTTGGGGGTGGGTCTCAAGGTGGTAAATTGGGTACAGAACTGATTGATGAATAGATGAGAGGGTGGTGGTAAATGGCACACACTCTAATGAGGGGAGAGTGACCAGTGGGGTACGTCAGTGCTCTGTGCTGGGACTGGTCCTCTTCAATGTCTTCATAAGTGACATTGCAGAAGAGCTGGAATGGAATATATACCTCTGTTCAGATGGCACCAAGAGCGGCAATAGGGTAGAAACTGAGAAGAGGGAGGAGAGAATGAGTAGGGACCTGAGAAAATTTGAGGAGTGGTCAAGAGTATGGCAGCTGGGTTTCAATGCTCAAAGTACAAAATCATGCACCTATTGTAGGGCACAGAAACCCAGGGGTGGTGTATAAAATGGGAGAAGAGGTATCGACAGTCACAAAGCAGGAAAGAGACCTTGGGGTTATCATATCTGATGACTTCAAGGTGGCAGGGCAGTGTAACAAGGCAGCAAGCAGGGCTAGCGGGATGCTGGGATGTAGAGGGGAATCACCAGCAGAAGGAGAGAGGTGGTGTTACCACTGTATCAGTCATTGGTGAGACCCCACCTGGAGTATTGTATCCAGTTCTGGAGACCACATCTCAGGAAGGACACAGATGAGGTCAAAGTTTCCAGAGGAAGGCAAATGAAATTGTGCAGGGGTTGCATTATAAGACCTATGAGCAGAGACTGAGGGATCTCACTATGTACACACTGGAAGACAGGAGGGAGAGGGGGTACATGATAGAGACCTGTGCTGCAAGTACCTCACTGGGGTGAACCAGCTGTAGGAGGGGAGTATTTTCCAGAAGAGAAGGTGCACCAGGACAACAGCACATGCAATGAAGCTGGAAGGAAGGAATTTAGAAGGAATGTGATGAAGTACTTCTTCACTGAAAGAGTGGTGTATGCCTGGAACAGTCTTCCAGTGGAGATCAAAGGAGCGAAAACAGTACAGGGCTTCAAGCATACATGGATAGGCACAAAGGAATTTTAGTGGGAAAGTGGGGAGGGTGTAGCTGGAGCTCAGATAGGCTCTGTGGTGACAGTATAGGCAGGGACAAACTGTTCAGACAAGGTAGGCCAAGCAGGCCATATCTGCTGACAAATTATGTGTTTCTATGCAATAAGGCAGATAAAAAGGCACACGATAAGTGTATGGATGCTTGGAATGAGTGGCACAGGGGAACAAAACTAAGAATAAACCCTTTTTCCGATACATTGCACGAAAAATAATAGAGTTAATGGGGTCTTGATTTTAGTGAGGAAGAGGCAGCCGCTGGGCAAGACGTGGGGGGAGGGGACAAAGACACAGAGTAACTGCTTTGTGTTAATTTGCAGTCAGAAAGTTAAAGAAGTTGACAACTGGGGATGGCAGTTAAGAGAATGATGCAAAGTGAACAGAAGGCAGTACTAATTATGCCAGAATTAATAGATGGGCATCTAAAGTGTGTGAATCCAGGAGAATCCTAGGGTCCAAATGATATTTCCTTGAGGATAAAATGTGGTTCAGTAAGGTTCTGGCTGGGCCCCTTGCTGATATTTGTCAGATTCTTACAGCCAAAGATAATGTCAGAAGACTGGAAACTGGTCAATGTTTTTCCTTCATTCAGCAACAGTGTGAGATCAGACCCAAGTAACTACAGAATCCTTACTTCAATCACAAAATATGCGGTGGTTCAGTACATGGAATAGAATGGGCTGTCCTCTAGCACACAACAAGATTTTGCAAAAGGAAAATCCTGTCAAAACAATCTAATTGTCTTCTTCAAAGAGGTAACTAGGGAGATACCTTTCTGAAATATAGGTGTGCTGAGTACATGCCGAATATATGCCACATGTTTATTTGTGCAGTGTTTGCTTGCAGTTCGCATACACAAAATGAACCTAAGCGAACCAGGTCTAAAAAGCAAATCAGGTTTACATGCTGCAAGCTTGACATGTGCGCAGTAGAGCTGTGCATAATTTTCAAATTCTGGTGGAACAAAATTTCATGAAATATTTAAAATTCTGCTGAAATTCTGCCAAATTCTGCAAGAAACAGAATGGCTGAATTCTGCAGCATAAAATAGTTGCAGAATGATTTTCCATGGAAAAATCACTGTTCTGTGGAATAGTATTCTGTGGCTCTTGATATTTTCTGCGGAAATTGTTGCAGAATAATTTTGTGCTGAAAAAATACTGTTCTGTGGATTATTATTCCGCAGATCACAATAGGTGGAATTCCACAGGCGAACAAGAGAAATTCCAGTAGAAATTCCACCAGCAGAATTCCGCATTCCGAACAGCACTAGTGCACAGCAGATAAGCTGGTGTGAACATCTTCTAAAATTACATCAGGTTTGCGTGTTGCATGCTTGACATGAGTGCAGCAGTTAAGCTGGTGTAGAACATCATTTAAACATCACATCAGGTTCACATGCTGCACACTTGCCATGTGTGCAGCTGCTAAGCTGATGCAAATCTCATCTAAAAACACATCAGTTTCTATTTCTAATACTACTACTAGCAATTAGAGCCATTAAAATACATTTTTTTATTCCCATTAAAAATTAAGTAAACTTATTAATTCTGATCCTTTTGCAAGTTGTTTAATGGATTTTGATTTTCATCATTAAATCGATAATAATTTGTAAAGTATTGTTTTCTTACTGCATTAAAAGCCTAGGATATAGCCAGCCAACACCCCCCATTCCAGATTTATGAAGAGTGGCCTCTGTATTCTGAAGTCTATCCTTTTTGTTTTGGACCATGCAAATCCCTTATGCATATTTAGTGCTGCAAATGTGTTTCTTCCTGACTGTTTCAACTCATTTGCAGTTTTTTCCCTTTGTCATTCTGTATTATTTATTTTATTTATTTATTTAGTTGTTTAACCAGGTATAGCACACTAAGCTGAAAGCTTTTTTACAGGAGCGACCTGGGAGCACAAGGAGGTTAAGTGACTTGCTCAGGGTCACACGGTATTCAAGTGGAAGCTTGAGCATATACACCATGGCCATGCTCAGCACTCTTTATGCTGAGTAGGGTCTTGACTTGCATCATACCTCACATTTTGTCAGTGAAATGAGGGACATGGACATTCAAAATGAGGAACAATGAGGGACACTAACCCTCATGATGATCAGGACACTTCATGAAACATGGAGATACAGTACCTCAGAACACAGTGGAAAACATGGCATTAGCACCTGAGAATGAATTTCTACCATAAAGCAGGGTGCCATTTAGGTAGGGCAGAGGAAGGAAGTTGCCCCCCCCCCATAGTTGTGCCTCGGTTGTTCTTATGGTGTGGCAATAATAGCACTAAATTTGAATTTAATCTTTTTCTGCCCACCTAGTCTGTATGTGCTCATGCTGCAGATACTCTCCAGACTCAGCTGTGTCTGTATTCTGTTGTTCGCTCTCCCCACCTATCAGCGGAGGCACTAGCACATATAGAAACATAGAAACATAGAATCTGACGGCAGATAAGGACCGTTTGGCCCACCCAGTCTGCCCATTTCCCTACCTACTGGATAAGCTGCAGATCCTAGTTTACCAGCAGCCTACTTCTTCTTACCCCCACACCCTAGAATTGCCTTATGACTGTCCCATGCATGCTTGAATTCCACCACTGATTTTGACTCCACAACCTCCTCCGGAAGGCCGTTCCATGCATCCACAACCCTCTCTGTGAAAAAATACTTCCTTAAATTACCTCTGAGCCGCCCCCCTTCTATCTTCAAATTGTGCCCTCTTGTTCTTGCACACCTCTTTTTTTGAAAGATGCTACCCTCTTGGACTTTGTTGATTCCCTTGAGGTACTTGAAAGTTTCTATCATGTCCCCCCTCTCCTTCCTTTCCTCGAGGCTATACATATTAAGCTCCTTAAGTATCTCTTCATATGTCTTCCGTTGCAGAACCTGCACCATTTTAGTTGCCCTCCTCTGGACAGCTTCCATCCTGTCTATGTCTTTGCGGAGATTGGGTCTCCAGAACTGCACACAGTACTCCAGATGGGGCCTCACCAGCTGTCTGTACAGAGGGATAATAACTTTCTGTTTTCTACTGGTGATGCCTCTTCCTATGCATCCCAGTAACCCCCAGCCCTCCTGCTGCCCTCTCACATTGCTTGCCCACCTTTAGGTCATCTGATATGACTACCCCTGGGTCCCTTTCCATTTTGTTGTTGTAAGTATCTCACCCCCATTGTGTACTCTTCCCCTGGGTTTTTGTTTCCCAGGTGCATTACCTTGCACTTCTTAGCATTGAATCTAGCTGCCATACATTTGACCATTCCTCTAACCTTGCCATGTCCCTTCTCATCCTTTCCACCCCACCCTGTGCATCAACTCTGTTGCAGATCTTAGTGTCATCTGCAAAGAGACATACTTTTCCTTCCAGTCCTTCTGCAATGTCGCTTATAAAGACATTGAAGAGGACCGGTCCTAATACTGAACCCTGTGGTACCCCACTAGTAACCCTTCTTTCTTCTGAGTGGACTCCATTTACTATTACTCTCTGTGTCCTATTCTCCAGCCAATTCTTTACAGGCTGTCATCTTGGGACCCACTCCCAGGCTGGCTAACTTGTATATTAATCTTTTGTATGGGACTGTGTCAAATGCCTTGCTAAAGTCTGGTAGGCCATGTCCACAGCCCTCCCTGATCTACTACTTGGTCACCCAGTCAAAGAAATCTATCAGATTTGTCTGGCATGACCTTCCCACTGTGAATCCATGCTGCCTAGGGTCCTGTGCCCCTCTGGCCTCTAGATACTTGACAATTCTTTCCTTCAGAAGTGATTCCATCATTTTCCCTATCACTGAGGTTAAACTAACAGGTCTGTAGTTTTCTGCTTCTGCCTTGCTCCCACTTTTATACATAGATACATAGATACATAGACAGTGTCAGCAGATAAGGGCCTATGGCCCACCCAGTCTGCCCATTTGAGCTTGTAAGTTCAGTTTGTTTTCCTAGAAGTCTGTTGCCCCATACCCCTGACCTCCAGAATTCCTTTATGTCTATCCCATGCATTCTTAAATCCCGTGATTGTTTCAGCCCCCGCCACTTCCTCTGGCAGGGTGTTCCACTTGTCCACCACCCATTCTGTGAAGAAATTCTTTCCCATGTTTCCTCTGAATCATCCTCCCTCCAACTTCATCCCATGCCCTCTAGTCCTGGAACATCTTTTTCGCTTAAAAATAGTGTTTTCCTGCACCCTGTTCCTCCCTGTAAGATACTTGTATGTCTCTATCATATCCCCTCTCTCCCTCCTCTCCTCCAGGGAGTACATGTTCAGTTCCTTCAACCTGTCTTCATAGGACTTGTGATGCAATCCATGTGAAGGGGAATCACATCTGCCGTCCTCCAGTCCTCGGGTACCAACCCATCCTCCCATGATTTGTTAAAAAAAATATGATATGGATGTGCTCCAGCCAAGAAAGAGCACATGAGTCTTGCAAGTACGACACTGTCTTTCCCACCACAGCATACACAGACTGCACACTACAGCTTGGAGAAGTCTGTGAGCACTGAACTCTCAATAGCAGTGTTGTGGCAGCATATTTTCATTGATCTGCTCTTACTGAGTCTCTGTCTCCCCTGGTGGCTGAAAGGGCAGAGGGTGAACTAGAAGCTTTCTCAAAACTAGGCTACCTACTTACTCTACTAAGCTCACCTTGCAAAAACAAACAAACAGCACAGACCCCCATGGCAGCAAATTAGGATTAGCAGCAGTGATAACAGCAGTGTGGGTGGCCTTCATAGGCCGTGATCAGTGCAGTACAGCAGCAGCCACAGCAGCAACCAAACAAGAAGCAAGCAACCCAGATTGGGTGGGTTTGATTGGTGAGGTGACTTGGTCACTGACCACACTGGGGACCTGTGATCATCAGTTCTAGCATTTAGCTTCTGGTGGAAGGAGAGAGGGGGAACAGACTGAAAACTGGACTGGTGGCACACTGTTCCAGGCTGCAGGTTCTGGCCAGATGGTTTGGTAAGTAAAAGTAAATAATGTTTTTTACAGGGGGATTAGGGAAGGAAGAAGGACTGAAAATTAATGTGTTTTTCTTGTTTCTTCACCTTTGGGCAGCTTCATGACCCATAGGGAATGGGTATTGAATGGAACTGAGTCAGAGAGAAAAATCAGGCAAAGTTCTTTTTGGGAGGGGGTGGGAGGCAGAACTTCAGCCAAGAAAAAATTGGTTAGTAACTTGGGGGTTAAGCCCAAATCTGATGCACTGTTCCAGCGTATATACAGATGAATCTTATACATTTGAATTTTTCCTGATTTGCATATCACTTTTCAGTCAAAACAAATAAGTTTTACCTTTTAGAGGTCTTACAGACATTCTAGAGATGTCTCTTGCATTCATGGACAGTTGAGCGGTATGGTTTGCACAGGCTATTGCAGCCCCACTATAGTTAGGCTTATGCCCACCCCAGTGAAACTGACCTCCACATCTCCATTTTCAGGCACATTATGACAAAAGGCAAAGGAGACTGCAGGGGTGTGTACCATTTAAATGAATGGGGTATTTTTTTATTACTATTTTATGCTGTACAGTATTGATGGAGAGTTGGAGATTAATGAATGCCACCACTTGAATAACAAGGGCCTTGTTAGTAGAACAGTGGACTTCATTATTCTTCAACTCACCATCATAATGTATAAAATAGTAATAAAACATAACTACATTCATTTCAAGGGGGTACACCCCAGCACTCTGACCCATGGACATCATCTTTTAAAGACTCCTGCCGCTAGCTCTCTAGTACTCAAGTAAAAGACTTTTCATTTATAGCTACACTTGGTGGCTTTTCTGTAGCAGCATGGCCATACCCGCTACAGTGTGTGTGCATGGGTGGGGGACTGGCCATGTGGGTGTATGTTGAGTTATTGCTATTTTTGTGTTTGCACCTTAAAGTCTGTGTGGAAGCATTCAAAACTATGGAGAGATAATAGTAGGAGTACAGGCCAGATAGAAGCAATTAAGTGTTTTTGGGGTAAGTGTGTGCATTGGGGTGGGAAGAACCACATATGTTTTCATTGGTATGTGTGCAGCAATTCAGCTGTGAAACTGAGATGAGGGAGAAAAGAAAACTGAAAAGTATAACATTGGCTACAAGCATACTGCATGCATGCAGATGTATTCAGATATGTACTCATGTACACCAGAGCCATATGTGTGCAGACAGTATGGCTTAGTGGTTAATAATAACCCCATATATTCCCATTCACATAATAATACTATTTTAAAATCTGTTGACAGAGAGAGGGATCTGGGTATATCAGTAAATACCACATTATCATCTGCTGACCATTGCAGTAAAATAACATTAACTGCCAATAGAATTCTGACCTGTGTCAAACGCTCATTTGTAAACAGAAGCGAGGCATGTATCATGCCACTAAATAGGTCATATATCAGACCCCTCTTAGACACTGGGTCTCCCTTTTGGTGCCCCATCTGAGACAAGATATTAGTCTAGTCAAGCGGGTCCAATGCAAAGCTACAAAAATGATACCAAATTTAAAAAAAACTAAGCTATAGTGAAAAACTAATTAAACAGGGTTGATAAGTTTAGAGGAAAGGAGAAACAGGGCGATCTTCTGCTGCTCTATAAAATCTTAGAAGATGCAAAGCTAAGTGTACAGTGCTCTTTTAAATATAACCAATGTACTCCTTTTCTGAGATCTCACAACAAGCAGTTAATAGTACCCAGGGCATCCACAAATAAAACAGATGGCTATTTCACAGTGAGAGTCACTAAGGCGTGGAACAAACTCCCCCAATATGTTGTAGAGTCAGATAACTGCCATATCTTTAAATTGAGATTAGACAAACATCTCTGCTGGGTTCCAAACAAGGGATAATTCACCCACACTGTGGGGGAGACATTCTAGATGTGCAATTGCCTGCTTATGTCTATAACCCCACCTAGTAAACTGCAAGTCAGGAGACTTGCAGGGATGAAGACCTAGGTTTGAATCTCATCAACCCCCACTTGTGTACAGTGTGATCCTGAGCAAGTCACTTAACTTTTACATGTGCAGTTATCATTGACCACTTGTTTTTTGCACATGTACCACATGCATGCAGTGTTTTCCAATTTGACATAAAAATCTTGCTTTCCACACTTGCTTGCTGCATGCATGCCCTATGCATGTAACGGGTTCCAATTTAACATTCAAATCATACTTGCAGCACGCATATCACTTGGGTAGTTTTATGTGTACAGCCTAAAAACATTTCATATAATTATTTCTGTAAGATAAGGGCCATGCTGTAGATGTAGTATATCAGGGCTAAAGCAAGGTCCTTGACACTGTACTACACAACAAAATAGAGAAAAAACATAATATGGAGTCCACATTGTGTACAGAAAGTGTATTGACAATTTTCTGACAGGTGGGAAATAGATGGTGGTGTTGGATAGTCAACATTAAGGGTGGAGGGATGTTATGAGTTGAATACCCCAAGGGTAAGTTTGGGTCCTTTGCTCACTAACAAATTTGATTATGACCTGGAGGAGGGGATTAGCAGCAGGTCACTGAAGTATGCTGATGACACTAAATTGTCAAGAAGAGTGGGAATGGCATAGGAGGTACACATTGCAGAGGAACCTTCACACATCAGGGATATAGGCAGAGAAATCAGGACTTGGATTGATTGTGGAGAAGTACAAGACACTAAACCTGGTGGGTAAGGAATCTGGGTCACACATTCACCCTGTGTGTTACAATAGTGACAAATGAGTAGAGGGCTCTAGAGGTGATTGTGGACAGTAAGATGGTGCCAGGCAGGCACTGTACCCCTGCAATTAAGATAGCAACCACAATGTTGTGTTGTATTAGGATAAGAGAAATTGGTAGGTCAAGGGTGGTGATCCTTTCTATTTACAAAGCCTTGGCTAGACTGCACCAGGAGAACTGTATCAGGTTTTGGTCACCACAATACAGAAACTAACATAGAAACATAGAACATGTCGGTGGAAAAAGACCGCCAGTCCCATCCAGTCTGCCCAGTATGCCAAGCAAGCCACTAGGACTTCCCTTCTTCCCTCCCTGGAACTACCAGTCCCTTGTGTCTGTCCCACACTCTCTTGAAACCCCCCACAGTTCCTGCCTCCACCACCTCCCCTGGGAGTATGTCACAGCTGTCCACCACCCTCTCTGTAAAGTAGAATTTTCTGATGTTCCCCCTTAACCTCCCCCTACTATCTGCATATCGTGTCCCCTTGTTTTTGATTGATTGATTAAATTTGATTGAAATTGACTACATTGATAATACTGATTGGATCCAGCACATGGCCACCAAACTGATTAGAAGCTTATGGGGCAAGCGGTAGGAAGAGAAATTGGACATGCAGTACTCAAACTGTGTAGCCTAAGGAAGATAAGGCAGTGACAAAACATGATCACAGTTTTCCAAAAACAAAAGGGTGTTGACTCGGTGACTATACACAGATGTTTGAGTTGGTGAGTGCTAGTAAAATTAGAAAATGTCACTGAAATGGGGGTGGGGGAAGGATAAAGGGGAACATTAAAAAGCATTACTTCACACAGAATCCGGTTAAAACACTGAATAGTTGAAAAAAAGGAGATTGTGAACGCCAGCAATGTTCCAGGCTTTCATAGCAGGGCTAGACAGATTCAAAAGCAAGAATGGCACTGGGAAGCACCACTTTGAAGTCGACAGCGATGTTGCCGACATCCATTGTATCAAAGGCACAATGCTGACACTTGGCATTGTGCTGTCAATGTTCAAGCTGTTTTTTGCAGGGGGCTGCACCCCAATCCCCCCTATGTGGTAGGCTCTTCCCCCTGCACCCCCGCATTTCTTTTAATTAATTCCAGGTCGGAGCTCTTTCAGGGAGTGGGCAGAACACTAGGAGAAGCCGCATTGGTGAAACCTGGACCATCACAGCGACTTTTGCTGTAATGGTCTTTTTTCGGGTTTTGCTGTTGTGTTGTTGCTGTGCAGTGGGTCACCTATGGCACTGAGGGTTACACAGCATGAGCTGGGGTAGGATTGTGGCTCATAAGCTCTGAGATGTGTGTCTGTACTTAAATCTGGTATAGTCACTGCCATGTTGCAGGTTGGATGAACAAGATGAGCCTTAAGTCCCTTTACAATACTACAGTATGTTGCTTTACATCTATTACATTATATATGCTTTTGAGAAGCAATTTTAAGTCTTAGTTTTACAAATACAAAGTTATTGCAAAGTCCACTAATAAGGACAACTAAGAGACGAAAAAACTTTTGGACTGAGGGCCTGAAAAATCTGGAATAATCTTTCACTTCATAGCAGAACTATTACTAGAAACATAGAAATTGTTGGCAGATAAGGACCGCTAGGCCCATCCAGTCTGCCCATAAGCTCTATACATTTTATGTGTCCACTGACCCTATGTGATCAATGGCTTTTCATCACTCCCTCCCTTCTCAGGCTTCCCTTGTGCCCATCCCAAGCATGCTTAAACCCCTCCACTATGCTTGGCCCCACTACCTCTTGTGGCAGACTATTCCAGGTGTCGAATACCCTTTCTGTGTAGAAAAACTTCCTCACATTACCTCTTAATCTACCCCCTTCCAATTTCATATTGTGCCCCCTTGTTCTAGTCCTTTTTCTACATAGGAAAAGCTCTCCCGCCTGTACCTTGTTTATGCCCTTGAGGCACTTGAAAGTTTCAATCATGTCCCCCCGCTGTCTCCTCTACTCCAGTGAGTATATATTGAGATCCCTTAGTCTCTCCTCACATATTTTGTTGTGTAAGCCCTGCACCATCTTTGTTGCCCTTCTCTGGATAGTCTCATACAGATTATGAGGCAGCTAAAACACTCTCTTTTTTTGAGAACTTTTAAGTGCAATTTTTTAAAATAATTAATGCACAATCTTTAGGTGCTACATTTTTAAAAAAAATTGTGTGCAGTCTTCAAGTGCTATATGCTTGGTGTATGTCATGCTTTTTTGTTTATTTTTTTCATGCAAAATTATGTTTAAAATATTTTAAAGCACAGCTTGACTGAATCTATGGAATGTGCATGTTTATCTGAATGTATGTTACATCTTAATGCTCTGTAACTCATTTTTATGTTGCCTGCACGCATGTGCAAGAAACATAGTGTCATCATCGGAGATTTCGGAGGTGTGTCACCTCCTCCTCCAATTCAGTCAGTGTGCTGGCAGGCACGGCCCCTGTAAGCTAATGCATTTTGGAGCTGTCTATGACACGCTCCAAAATGCAGTGTATACTGATTGAAAGGGAGTTACGCTGAGTGAGCACCAATAAGATATCGCTGCTCACACACGCTCCCCACCACGCCAGCCGCAGCACGCCTGCATGCGCACTGTATAGCTGACGGGTGCCCAATCCCCGTCGGGCTGAGCTGCATCCCTGCCCCCAGTAGCAGGTGCCATGCTGGGAGCCCACCCCAGCGTGGCAAACAGTCCTTTGCCGACAGGGTGCCCAATCCCCGTCGGCTGAACGCCTCACCCCGTCCTTGTGCCACGCTGGGAGCCCACCCCAGCGTGGCAATACTTCCATGGCCAAGGGGTGCCCAATCCCCGTCGGCTGAACACCCCCAACATCCTTGTGCCATGCTGGGAGCCCACCCAGCGTGGCAAATGGCCCCACAACGCCTTTTTTTTTTTCCTGAAAATGAAATGGTCTCACAGCGCTCTCCACCCCCCCTCCCACAACCCGCACCCACCCACTGCGCACCCAGCCTCCCACACACCCCCACCCCATACTACTCTCCAGACTTCGGGCAATGATCTTCGTGGACCGGGAACACGCTCAATTCTTCAAAGCTGACCAACTCTGGAGGAAATGCCGGTAAGCTATATAATGGGCTAGATGGGGGTTTCAACTTTGTTGCATATCTCAGGCATTTTTGGAATTTTACAAATTTTCAACATGAGTCTTTGGGACCCCTTCTCATGAATGATTTCACTGTCATGGCGTTATTCAGGCCCAAAGGGTGATTTCGCGCAGTGACTGCGCAGTGACTGTGAAATCACCCTCGGGCCTGAATACTGCCATGACAGTGATATCATTCATGAGAAGGGGTCCCAAAAACCCCATGTTGAGAATTTGGTGCCAAAAATTCCAAAAAATGACTGTTTTACGAGCGTGCGTTGCGCAGTTCCTACGCAGGCTCGTAAGTTCGCAAAATTTCAATATTTTCACTCCAGATTTTCAACATTGCCATTTTATCACACCTTCTTATGAGTAGTACAGCTGTCATTTTCACATCTCACCCAAAATGTGTTTCCGCCCATGTAGTGCAAGAATGGTGCAGTGGGTATGCGAAATCAATGTATGGGACACATTAAGAAAATCACAGTGTCACTGTTCATTAGCAGAGGTCTTAAAATGGCTATGTTGAAAAATTGATGAAAAAATTCTAAAATGACTGTTTCACAGTGTCGTTGCACAGTTCCCATGCTACGCTCATAGGTTGCGAATTTTCAATATTTCCACTACAGATTTTCAACATTGCCATTTTACCACACCTCCTTATGAGCAGTATAGCTGTCATTTTTCACATCCTGCCCAAAATGTGTTTCCGCCCATGTAGCGCACAATGGCGCAGTTGGTGTGCAAACTCAATGTATGGGACACATTAACAAAATCACAGGACACTGTTCATGAGCAGAGGTCTTAAATAGCTATGTTGAAAATTTGGTGAAAAAATTCATAAAAATGACTGTTTTACGAGAGTGCGTTGCGCAGTTCCTACGCACGCTCGTAAGTTCGCAAATTTTCAATATTTGCACTCCAATGACTTCCGAATACCTAAACAGCACATAGAAGCAAGCAACATTTGGCACTGACAAATGCTTGTTTTAACATGTAAGCTGTCTAACTCTTTTCTCTGTGACTCATTGTTTTAATTTGTACGCTGTTCTGTTCAGGACCTCCTTGACAATAAGCTTGCTCAAAGGATCCTTTTCTAGGTGAAACAAATTAATTTGTATTTATTGACAATTGTACATTGTACTTGCTTTGCATTTTTTTTCAACTTGGATGTCTTTGCAAACAGATATTGTACGTTCAAAGACTTTCCTAATAAAATCAAATCTAATCCTGTTTTTTATATTCATCTCATTGTAAGTCAATCTAATTTTTAACTTTGCCTGGTTGATCCATTAAAAGCAATTTCAATTCCAGTGGACTTACCTGTTAAACAAAATAAACCAAAATAAAATAAACTAATGTTGAGCTTGGTTTCTCATTTTTAAGTTCGCTGTGCATCCACGCACAACGAACTTCTTGAAATGAGTTGCTTTTGAGGAGTGTGACTCTATCTGTCCAACGCAGAGTGCTCTGCAATGGGCTTAATAGTATCACACGAATCATCAGCCAGGCTGATTGTGATGCTGTTTGGCCTGAAGTGGTCTGCACTTGAAAACAAAATGCTGCACCAATCATGCGATGGCATTTTCTTTTCATCTGCAGGACGCCGCCCAGCAAACAGCTGCTCTGATCAGGCTGGCTGATTACTGTAGTTAAAGAGCTAATGTACTATAACTGCATGGAGCCGTGTGTCCAAGTGAAACAGTGGTGCCTTGCCATATAGGAACATGTTTCTTCTGCCCCTCCCAAAAAAAAGCTTTACTGACTCCTCCATCGTAGAGGAGCACCTCTTTATTTCAGTAGGGAATGAGTCTGTAGAGATGGCACTGTAATACAAGCACCCCCCAAAATAAAAAAAATTCTGCAGCACCTTCACTCCCAAGTTTTCACCATTACTGGCTGACAACCTGTACTCCCAAGTTCCCACCACTGCTGCCCACACCCTCCCACAGGCATCCTCTCTCCTCCATGGTGGCTGGCACAGTCCTACCACTCACCTCCGCGGGCAGCCACCCTTTGCATGATCAGGATCTTTATTTAGTCTTACTTTGTTTTATTTGCCACAGTAGAGGTCCCACTTGTATTCCTGTCGCTGAGGTCGAGTCTGCCAAATTTAAAACTGCTTGACTTTTCAATCCAAATTTAAATATGCAAAGCCCAATTTGTTAAGCACATGACCCTTTCTTCAGTACAGCTGGCTGAGCTATTTTATCATTCCTAATGATATGAGGGCATTTGATATTTGGCAGACTCGACCTTGGTGGCAGCAATACGGGCAGGACCTCTACTCTGGCAAATAAAACAAAGTGGAGTTGTGGCACAGGTACACTGGAATGCAAATTGCTCCACTCAGCCCACTCTTCTTGCAGGATGGGGACAACAACCTCAGCCGCTGCATGATTTACACAGGTGGGTGGATACATGCTCACAGCAATGGAACACCAAGCTGGGTCACCACATAACCACTTGCCAACTTTTGTCAGAGCACCTGGACAGGAAGGTAAGCCACTACATATTGTTAAGAGTGGAGTTTGCACTGTACGATGCAGTTGTCACAGATCCTTGGGGCAACTTCTGGGTCACCTCAGACTATGGTTGGGAAAACTAAGTGAGGGTGTTGCACTGTGCTGTACTATTCTGGGAGATCTGCTGGATGGGTAGGTGGGGAGTCAGACACACACATCTCAGGACCAGATGGTAAGGGACATACAATCCTGTTGGGACAACTCAGGGAAACTTCACTGTCACCTTAGATCTCGGTTGGGGAAACTAAGTGTAGCATTAGCACTGTGTGGCATGGTGCTGCAAGATCAGTGGGGTGGGTTGGTAAGGAGTCAGATACACTATATGGAATGAGCTGCCAGGGGACACAAAAGCCTCTCTGGGTTACTATGAAAATAACTCTGCATTCTGTAATGTGAGAAAATACAGGGGACAGCGAGAGACACACCTGACAACACCAACATAGGGAAAAATGGCACACTATGTGAACAGGATGTCTCTCTCACTTCCCCACATGCAATCATGCCTGATGTTTCAATTTCTGGTGCTCTACAAGGGAACAAGACCCAACAGGACTTTCACTGAGTCCCTCTGCGGAACCGTGCATTAAAAAGAGATTTTAATGCATGGGCAAGCAGTGGGACCCCACCAATGACATTTGACGTTTCCTAAGAGCCATGGTATAATGTCAAGTAACCAATGCCAGGACCTCCACAGACAATGCCTCACAACACACCCCAGGTGTGCATTAAATGCCTATAAATGCACACCCTCTCATGGGTTATTGCTTATGTGAGGCTAATTAAAAATCCTGATCATGCAAAGGGTGGCTGGCTGCGGAGGCATGCAGTGGGACTGTGCTGGTCTCCATGGAGGGGTAAAGATGCCTGTGGGGGGGCACAGCAGTGGTAGGAACTTGGGAGTACAGGGTGTCAGCCAGCAATGGTAAAGACTTGAGGGTGAAGGTGCTGCTGCGGGGATGTTTGGGGGGGATGCTTGTATTACAATGCCTTCTTTACAGACTCATTCACCAGTGAAATAAAGAGCTGCTCATCTATGATAGGGGTAGTAAAGCTTTTTTGTGGGGGGAGGCAGAAGAAATTTGTTCCTACAAGGCAAGGCACCACTATGGGAGGCATGTACAACTGCAATGCTAACAGCGAACATGCGGTATCGACAAATGCTTGTTAAAATTGCACTTACTTGCTCTGCTGCTGAATATTTAGTCCTAGAAAGGCTGGCTTACATAGGCTCAAGTGTCTGTTGCCCATAATGCCTAAACCAATGCAAAAAGAAAGAGATATGCATTTAATTGAACTATGTCTTGCTACAACACTGCATGGTATTAATAAGTAGTGCTTTAGCATGGCTGTTTATAATCCTTTTTTGATAGGTGCTGCATTTTACATGGGTATATCTATTTCTTTAATTTCTCTCTTTTATTGCTTATATAGTATTTGTGAATGTGTTGTGATACTAGATAGAGGATAATGCCTGTGCAGGTGTGTGTTATGATGATTTTTCACACACCCAAGGTGCGTCATAATCCATAAACCCCGAGAGTGAGAGTTGGCTTTTTTTGTGAAGACAAAGTTCTGTGGACTGACTTTTTGCCCTTACATTTTGAAGCTAGGACCACAAATGTTCAGCTACTATTTGTCAATCACACCAAAGACATACCATGATTTAAAAATGTAATAAAAGTCTAGGAATTAAATAGATAACACACATGAAGCATCTAATTTTAAGCTCAAATTTTCCAGTTACAAATGCAAACTGTTTTATTCCAAACTCCATGACAGAGCCAACAAACAGCTCATCATATTCTTAAATATTTTATTGACAGAAATCTTTCAAAGTCACATGAATTTCTTCCTGCCAGTTCCTGTAGACTTGATTGGTGTATGTGTCAAAATATTTCCACATCTAAAAAAAAGTTCCAGATTGAGTTTTAAATGAAATAATAAATGTCATTTAATGAAATGCAGCTTTATATAGCAGAATATGACATTTTAGAAAACAGCTTAATCTCGAAGATAGGGAAACGTATTTCCAACTTACATTAAAATGAATATTATAGACATCTAGTTAACCAGAGCTATTGCGTCCAATTTTTGCAGATCTGTGGTAGAATATTAGAGGAAAATGTAATTTGCAACTTTTGAGTGATGCTGTTTATTACTGTAACCAAAGCATTTTTACAAGACACTTTCAAAACGTTTAAGGTCATTTTATTAGGTACAGTGGCAGCTTACTTAGCATATAAAGAGAAACACAACATAATGCACTAATCTGTTTCTGCTGATGAAGTGACCTTAGGGGCCTTGGAAGTCTGCTGAAACAATGCTAAGATTAGTCTAGTAAAACTTTTTGTACAGTTATGTGTTTATATTTTTTTGATTAGCTTAGAGAAGAATGGATGCATTTCAGTATTCTCAACTCCTACAAACCCCCCTCACAGCTAGACACCTATTCCTAGCCTTTGCTTCACCCATCCTTCCTTTTAAGACCTTCTAACCCTTTCTTTTAAGTACTTTTAAGTCTCATCACTATGGTGTCATAAATTGTGTTAAAACAATACATCTTAGTGTAAATAACTTCAATTTTTTTTTCTTACTTTGCTATTATACCAGAGGAAGGGTCTGTGGTCTGGGCAGGCCAAATCGTCCTTAGCTACCTTCAAATTTTGTGTTTTACTATGTTTCTGTGGGGCCCCGAAAGCTTGTGTACTATACCATCTTTGTACAGCTTAACCACGTATATCACGTTTTGTGCCCCTGCACAAAAAAGGAAAATAAAAACACAGAAACATAGACTTTGATGGCAGATAAGTACCGCTTGGCCCACCCAGTCTGCCCATTTGCCTACCTATTGGATAAGCTGCAGATCCTAGTTAACCAACAGCCTAATTCTTCCTTACCTACACCAGAATTGCCTTATGTCTGTCCCATACATTCTTGAATTCCCGCACTGTTTTCAAGACTACTTGGGACAGACATAAAGTAATTTTGGTGGGGGGTTAGGAAGAAGTAGGCTGTTGATTAACTAGTGTAACCCCCAGGCCACTTTTTAACTAGTGAGTACATACCCCCATTAAAATCTGAAACACTGGTACCTACATACTGGCATACCAATTTACTTCACAAAAAGGTTTGATACCACCCTTGGCTTTAGGATGTATGCCTGGCTCATTTTCTAGAGGAAGAGAGGGGTGAGGTACAGAAACAAAACAACATGAACCTTGTATAAACATTGCAATCCAGGTCCTGGGTGGAGGCTACTAGGCATATGCTAGATCTAACCTGCTGAGGGGGCCCCAGTAAATCCATACAACTAGAAGCAATAATCAGAATGTCCATAACAGTAACTGGGATTGTGCAGTATGGCTTTATTCAACAGATGGAAAATTAAAGCAGAAGTGGACCCCAAAGGGTCGATCTAGGCAGGACAGGTACATTTCACGAAACTCTCCTTGCATGCAATACAGTTCATGAACACATAAAAGAAAACATTTTCTTCCCAAATTCCCAAATGGTGCATCTAGTGGACACCTGGCCATGCACACATTTTCCTCCCATGAGTGTCATTTAGTGACTCTAAGTCACACACTCAGAACTCTTCTTCGAACATAGGTGCACATAAGTGAAACTCAGTCACACACTTTAACCTACAGCTTGGCCCTTGCTCAGGTATAAACTGGTGCCCTTTACAAACCAGGAAGCCCTACCTTGTAAGTACTTAGATGGTGTTCCTCCCACCCTTGGCCCCAACCGACAGTCTCTGCCATTCTTCAGGCTAACACCATTGTAACCCCCATTTCCCACTGAAATGCTAGAGGTCCCACACTTTAAGTTTGTCACACACTGGGGTGACCAAAGAACAAACTGCACTCACTTGGGTGAACAGTTTAAAAGAACTTCACTCACCTGGATGAACTAGGGGCACTGACAGGTGTGATCCAGCTTTATCTATGGGCACACAAACCCCAAACTAATGATTTTCCTACATTATGTGGAGATCTATTCTCCTAGACCTGTACCCATGACTGGTTGTTCCATCCACTGGGCATGGAACAACAAAAGAAAAAGGCATTCTCCTGGGCAGCACATCAACAGTCTCTCGAAGTCCTTTCCAAGGCAGCTGAAACACACATGGAACCTTCAGGAGATTGCCCCTTGAGTCCACTGAGAACAAGCAGTTCCTTCCAGTTCACTGGGAGTAGAAATCAGGACATCCTGCTGTAGCACTGGTCTTCACCACTTCACTGGATGCTGGAAATGACACTCTACTAGGGTAAGAAATCCTGGGCCCTTACTTCAGAGCCCACTGCCAGTCCTTCTGCTACTCTCACCTCCCCACTCAAGCTCTAACTGAAATGGTACTGAGCATTCTAAGCTCCCCACAGCAGCTGTCCACACAGTGTGGTGTATGCTGCTGTGAGAGTTTCGATTACCTAATCATTCTTTCCTCAGGCTAGCTGAGTAAACAATGATGTCCCTATGTAAGGAGCCCCAATGAGGTCCCTACCAGCAGCCAGCTACCTTCCTAACAATAATACTGGTAGGATTCTAGTATTCCCAGGGGACTGGGTGGTTACACTCACTCCTGCCAGGCAAATGACTGTCCGCAGTCATATCTCCACCTGGCAACAGGCCATCCTACCTCTGACGCTCCCTACAGGGAGGGTTGATCAAGTCTTCCTCTACCATGTGCCAGGCAAAAGCAGGTAACACCAAAGGATAGAGGCCCACTGAAGAAACTTCAGTTCCTATCCTACTACTGTACTATCCATGGATCCTCAGTGGCTCCAAGAAACTGCCTGAAGCATGTCCTATCAGGCAGTATTGGTGACTCCTATCATGAATCAGGACCACCAACCTGCCTTCCCCCCAACCCTCAAGGGGAAGTCTATCTGACCAATGCTGCCTACCAGGTGCCCAAACCCAAAAAACATTTTACACCAACACACCTGTAAAATGAAAAAAGGTTAGACATTGTACTACACATTTACACAAGTCTAACAACTCTACATAAAGGAGGACTCCGATAAGTCTCAAAAATCCTCTTCAGGTCTTCTTGTCTTCTTCCAGGAACACCTGCAAAAGAAGACACCACAAAAAAAACACATTTTTGTACACAACTACAACCTGTAAAGCCAAAAACAGTGACCAAAACCCTCCCACTGAATACTGCACAAGCCCAAAAAGTATTTTTTAAAAGGTTTTCCTTCAAAAGTACAAAAATAGAAAACATAAAAACATTTGAAAAACATTTGGGGGAGGTCCCTGCAAAGTTCCAAACTAAGGAGGAGTCCAGAGTGCCGAGGCACTACAACAAGAGTCTCCTAGGCCAGAGCCTGCTGAAGCAGTTCTGGAACAGGCACCAGGCTTGCAAGCACTGCTGTCTAGATAGAAAGTCTATTGGAGATTAAAGTTCCAAGGAATATTTAGCTTGCAGATAAAGTCAAATTAAAAATGAAAAAGGTCTCTTACCAGTTTTAGGTGACAAAAGGATGTCAACATCACCTCTCTGAACCTGCAGCCTGATGATCTTCGGCTGCTGGGTAGAAATGTATCTATCACCTCCTACTGGACCCAGACTGGAAATCTTCTCTGAACTTCTGGACTGATGAACCTGGATGTTACCACAGATGAACCTGTATGCTGCTGGAGCCAAACCTGGATGCTGCTGCAGACTAACCTGGATCACCAGAAGAAAGGCACCTCTATCATGGGTAGCTGCCTCTTCGGTGGCAGATGGCTGAGCTGGCAATGGCTGCATTCACTTTTGGCAAATGGGCACAATTTCAGGAATGGCACCAATTTCTGGGGTAGTACCATTGGGGATCTGAGTCATAAACTGTCACCCCATCTGGATGAACCATGGGAACACTGTAGAATGTCTCTTGGCCAGCTTTGGCCACTACTCTCACAGAGTTAATTAACAAGGTCCTGCTAAGCTTCCAGAATTGCAGTATCTCCTTACACACTTTAATTCTGACCCACTTGTTTACTCTAGGGTGCAGGCTGGCACAAGCTGCCTCCCACAACCAGGCATGCCTGTCTTTCTCAACTTTTTCGAATATCTTTCAAGGGTAGAAAGGGTACGATTGTCCATACTAGGCCTCAGCTCGTCTATGCACAATTCTCTCCTCCTTGCTGCTTTTAACTAACTCCAGTCCAGAAGCATGGCTTGGGGGTGGTCATTCCTGGTTGAGCCAGTCACGAACACTTAGTGCAGAGCAAAAGCAGTCCACCTCTGCACTCGAGGGCACATTTCTTGAGCCTTCCTCCACTAGGACATCAGGAGCCTCCATGGAAGCCAAGGCCAATGGCTACTCATGGGGCCCCACTGAAGCCATTGCTGTTTCCTCCTCTTCTACACATTCTGCCCAGGAGCTGGCAATTGTGCCAACCCCTGAAATTGTCCAATCTCTGCTGTCCTTGGAGGCACTGACCTCCCAACAACATGCTTCCTCCACCTCGGACTCTCCCACAAGGCTTGGACTTGGGCCTTCCACTCATGGATCTACTGAACCTGCACAGTGACATGCCATACTTGGGTGTATGCACACTCATGCTCCAACAGGCAGACACAGTAATTTGCACACAGTAATTCATACACATCCATATATACATACCATATGCATATGCATATGCTGTATTTATACCCAGACTGCCTTCCCTCTACCCTTACCTTATACTCCCCAGCAAGTTCTGGATGGGGATGTATCAGGATTTTGACTGCAACCTTTGAAATGTAGAGGATGTCATGTGGCCATTTTCTAAAAAACAGTTTGGGAGATGAGTGATACTGGTGCCTTTTATACAGAGCCCACAGCAGGACCAAGAGTAAGCTTGGGCGGTGCTGCAGATATGCAGTCTTGTAAGGTCAGTAGGCAGAAAGGCCCCTGCATTATGGTTCAAACCCTGGTTCAACATGGGGGCCCTCAATGAGAGTAAATCAGGTATCCTTCCTTAAAAAAATCCTTAAAAACTTACTTGTTTAACCAGGCATTTTAGGAGACGTACTGAATGTTTTTTATTGTCTGTGTTATCAGTTTTATTGATTTTAAATATATTATAATTGTATGAAGTACTGCAAAGGCGCTCTGAGCTCATAAAGGGTGCCTTAAACTTTACTTACTTACTAATCATGCATGGAACTACTCTGGATTCTGTCCCTGAATAAAGAACAGCAGTGACCCAAGTGTACAGAGAGAGAGAGAGAGAGTGGATGCTATCTGGAAATACCACAATAGAACAATACAAAAAGCTGCACTCAAGGGAGGCACGAGTAAACTGCTTTTGAAATAAGTAGATTCTTAGATCAGTTAGTTCTGAAAACAACAAAAAAACTAGGGCATAACTGAGTGTAGCACTAATCCCAGCTCTTTGCAGATATGTCCTAATATGTTGTTTACCATTAAATTCTTCATTTACTTTTCAGCACTAAGCCAAAAATGTACTTATCTCAAAGTGCTTCTCTTGTGCCTTCCTCAAGTGTTGCTTTTGTGTTATTTTACTGTAGGATAAACTCTCACACTCTCGCCTCAACCATCTAATGGCCCAACGTGGCCTCCTCAGGTCTGGACACTCTTGTGTCTACCACCCCCCTTCCCATACTCACCTCTTGTCCTTGTTCTTGACACTCATCCACCATTCTAGACTGCCCCTATGAACAAAAATGTGGCAGAGCTGTTACATACTGGATGGTAGACTTCTGCTGTGGTAAGAATTTCTGTGTGACAGTTCAATGTTTTGCACTCCTCCACCCAGATAAAATGACAGTGCAGTATATTGCATCTGAACAAGCATACTGTATTTTCTAAGATGTGTATCCTGAATTGTATTGTTTCTGAGCAGCAGCAGTCACACGTCTGTTCCTTCCTTCAAAGCCCCTAGCCTTAGAAACAGGCATCAGTCTACACAGTTCACTTGAACTTCTACCCTTACACTTGGTAGAATGGAAATCATGTGCGGGCTCTTGCAATTATTATCACTGGAATTTCTGAACAGCCAACAAGCACAGATATCTACTTCCCCTCACTGTGTACCAGCGCTGTACCAGCTCCCTGCAGCCAGACAGAAACTGCTCTCTCTCGAGTCTATTATGGCTGACAGAAAAAAGGTGTGCAGATGTTGCAATGAATATTGTGTCAGATCGCTGTGCCACCACCCTCTACATTGCATGAATTAAACCTTGGGCTGCGTGTTTCTTTAATATGCTGGTTTTACATTACATTCTGCTGCCATAGTTCTGTCCCAAATCTCTGTAGATGTAAATAGACATGACTGGGGCAGCAAACAACTAATTGACTAAACTGGGGTGTCTTTCTCCAAAACTATAGGGGTTGCAAGACCACCTATAAAAGTGTTCAAAATGTGAACTATAGGCTGAGGTTCCCGGGGACGTATAGGCCTCCAGACAATGCTTTAAATTTAGTGCATTCTGGTGCATTTTGGGGGTCATTTGAAACAGTAGTTGCTAACCTGTTACTCCCTCCCCATGCCCAATAAGTCGCACCCTAGCCCCCTCCCAGATTTCCACAATCCAGTATATTGCCCGAACCATCCACTCCATAGTCCAGGCACATGCTCTAGTGCATGGCCCCCAGCCCTCCCCTAGTGCAGCAAACTGCACCCTAGCTCCCCTCCCTAGAATCCTCAGCCCTCCCCCACCAAATCATCCATAGCCTCAGGGTCTGGTCTCCTTTTTATTATCAGTGCCAATCCAAGGTAACCCTTGCTTTAGCATTTTTCAGGAGTCATTGCTTATTATTGGTACGTTATGATGTAGGAACACACTGTTAATAAATAAGGCTGGAAATGTCAAGTCCTCACATCACTGCAAGTCTAATCCCTAGGCTCAAGACATTTTTCATCAAAACTAGAATAAATCTGTGATCTAGTATGAAGACCCTCACCCCCAGCAAAGCCAAAGATCCAATATCATGAAGGAGATGCAAGCTTTATAGGCTTTGCAAACTTTACCTTCCTCCTAAAATGTGCAGCAGCTGGTAATTTTAAATGATGCATTGTTGGACTGCATAGCAGAGATAAGTCACTTGTAATAACCACAGGTAAAACACCAGAGCAAATCAACCAATTTTCTGGCCCTGAGCTTTTTTTTTTTTTGTTAAATAAAAAAGTAAGGCTCTAAATGGGTTAAAAATCAAATTCTATCAGAAGCCATATGATTATTCTCCCCTAAAGAACAATCATTTTTCTGTCCCTTTCACGAGGCTATCCAGGTAAACATCATTTTACATAAATGATACCATGCTCACTTCACTGACAAAGTTTTGGCTCTTCCTTAAGGGTATAATCTGCTTAGTTTTAAGAGCAAGGCTTGGGGCACCCACCAAAGCAGGAAAATATACTCTATAGGCTTTTTATACTTGTAACGTGCTGAACTCTTTATCAAAAGGTGTTGTGGCAGCACCTTGTAAATAAGAATTTGGCACACAACAATCATGGAAAGCCTATAGTGTACCTGTTACTGCTTTGGTGAGCAACCCAAGCCTTGCTCTTAAAACCAGGTAGACTATGGTTTGATACATAATGGTTCTCTGGGGGAGAGTGGGTGGGTAGAAGGGTGTGTCACTGTTTCTTTAACTCAGGCTGTGGGGAAAGGAGGGTGGGATTGGGCACTGCTAAATGAAGGTGGGGAGGGGAGTATCATCAATGATTACTGGACAGAAATTGAGGGAAAAGACAATGGGATACTACAAGAGTGTAGGGCCTAGAGGTTAGAGCACCACACTATGAACCCAAAACTGAGCAGACTTGGGTTTAAATCTAGCAGCTACCATTTGCATACCATGTGACTCCGAGCAAGTCACTTAACCTCCCTGTGCTCCTAGTACACACTAAGAAATGAGATTCAGCTCATTCTAACAAAAAAAATCCTTTGTCATTGTAATGCTTTCAGGGCCAGCGTCAGGTTTTTGTGGGCCATGGGCATTGTACCTCCAGTGGGCCACCCTCAGACCCATCTGTCTGTGTTAAAAAAAAAAAAAAGAAAAATACAACCAAACCAGGCTCAGGCCCAGCCCCAGCAGTTGGCAGAGCGATGCAAGCAGTCCACCCCACCCCCAACCCGAGCCGTCGATGCTCTCATGCTCAGACAGCAAGGCTCCCTCCAGAGCAATTCAGCAAGCACAGTTTTAATTGAAAAAGGGTCCAGTGTCCCACAAATTTACAGGTGCTCATCACACATGAATGTAACATTCTTGCTCCCCCCCAACAGAAGTGGCTTACCCAAATATGGATAGTTCCCCTGCAATGGATTCTGTGTTACACTATGCAGGTTAGGAGCTGGGATTTTGTGAACCATGACCCTATCGTCTATCCATAAAAAATTAAAACAAGTCAGTATGAATGCTGAGTCTGAGCTGCCTACAACTCTAGATGCTCCTCCGTCCTCTGTTAGTGAACAACTGCTGCCTCTGAGCTCGCAAAGTTCCAGGATCATCACACAAGGATGGAGCTTCATCCATGAGCCACTGTTGCTGTCGGTGCTAACCATGCCATTCAGAGATCTCCCCCCCCCGACACAATGGATTCATTCTTCCCTCATGACTCACTCACTCTACTATTCAGTCCCAGACTAGTGTACTCCACGATGACAACAACCCGACTCCCGCCTTTTGCAACAGCTAAAGCCAGCCAGGTGGCTCAGGCCTGCCCCTCTGCCCCTCTGCCACAATCTCCAGTCGTTGACCATCTGCACATCCACACCCCACCTCTCGGAACACTCCCTAGTGTCATAAATGGATTGGCCATCACCAGGCCCTGCTGGTCAAGCAGGGCTTGCAGTCTTCATTTTTGGGGGGCCCAGGGGAAATCTTGGAATCCATAGTTTCCACTCAGGTGATCTCGGAGTTGGCACTGATTAATTTATTTTTTTTGTCCTAGGTCTCCCAACCTTCCATTCAGAGGTCAGACCTGCCCTGCCTATCATCCCCCCATGCTCAGGCTTACCCCCCTGGGCAGGGCTGCTGGGAGGGTTCCCCACCCCAATGAACACTCTAGGCAAGACTCGGCTTAACATCCAGATCAGGGCTATGGGAGTGGACCCCCCCCGGTGGATGCTGAAAGCAGTGGAGTCAGCAGCAGAGCAGGTCATCATGCCGGGGGGGTGGCTTTATCAATGCTTGCTGGATCCCTGTGGGTGGGGACGTGTATTGATGTCCAGCATCTGCCCCTCCCCACTAAGATGATGGCAATGATCACAGTGGACCCCCAGCTGGACAATCTTTCCTCTCTCCCCTCGAAGAAGGAGAACAGTCTCCTGGATGCTCGATCATTCTCCCCCGGCCAACCGACCAGCTCCCAGGTCTATTCCAGAACCCGGGTTACTGATGTCGAAAGTGGAAATCCAACCACTGCATCAATGTGCTAGCCATCGGTACTGTTTTAAATTGCCATGTCAGCAGTGGACAGAGGTGGAGCAGAGCCTAAGAAGCATAGCAGCTGTCAAATTAAGCCTCTGGTGGGCCCCTCTGGTGTCATACCCCCGGGCAGTTGCCTGGGTTGTCCCATTGCTGATGCTGGCCCTGTATGCATTGGCATTCATTTCAGCTCTGAACACAGCTTGTTTGTTTGAAAAACTGCTACAAACACTGTCTCAGCCCTCCCCCATACTGGGAGCAAATAGCAGCTTCATTTACAGACAGAACCTGAATGCTGAAAACCTGCTAATTCCTTGTTGCCCCCCGCCAAGGTTTCTTATCTCAGAATTATGTTTGAACCATTTTGTAGTATAGTAGAAAGGTGATTGTAGTCATCTCCACCGAAGGGTGAAACTTGGCAGGAGTCCACTGAAATTCCGTTCCTCCACCTCTTAAAAAATTGTATGACAGTTCCACTATCTCTGTCATCTTTCTCCATTGGCTAATATAGAAGAGTTGCAACTTCCACCCCTAGAAATCACAGTCCCACACCTAGAAATCTAGATATGGGAGTTCCCCCACCTAAACATTTTCAGTTTAATCACTGCCTCCACCCACAGCAGAGACAAACAAGACATTAAATTCCAATCAGAACTCTTAACCCACTATGTTTCCACTACCACTGCTGTTGTCCACAAACAGACAAAGCATCTCTAATAGCTGATTCTTAATTCTTTAAAACTAAGCTGCTATTTCCTGCCCACCTACAAGTAGCTAAGTATGAGTGGATCTTCCGGCCATAACAGCTGAAACTTTGACGTTCATGCCACCCTCCCCCATCCCATGAACAGGGATTTAGCTAACAGCTTTGCTCCAACAACTCTCCCAGGGTTAAATAAAATCACTCAGGCACGGAGATGAGAAAAAACTCAGGGCAGGCTGGTGATTACGCTGCTGACCATTTCAATTCTGTAGGAGCAGGATGGTGAGCAAAGCAGATTACTCCATCTCCAAGACAAGCTTCCACTCATGAACTCCTCCCCCCACATGAACCCTGTGCTAGAGAAGGGGGATGGACCAGGCAGAGAAACTGAGAAGGATTGTTGACAAAAAAAAGAGACTCCAAGAGATGGAATGAACCAGGCAGAAACACTATAATTAGACAGCAAGTACCAGGGGTTGCAAACAGACTGTAGGGGTTGCAGAATTCATAAGGGTCACAAATGTGACCCCTGGTGACCCCGAAATGACACCTCTATGCTAAAGCAAACAGACCCGGGTACACTTGTACAGCATACTACATAAGAAACTATGTTGGAAGTTTTGTAGGATGGGGCAGGTTATGTTAGGTTTCTGTAATGGTATACTGGGCTAGGACGAGGCAGCAGGCTGATTGTAAACAGAGAGGATCAGAGGGATGAAGAGCTAACAGAATAAAACAAACAGTTAGACTCCTGGTGCAATTATACAGGATACTGGATCAGTCTTATAGGATGATGGAAGGTTAAGTGGGTGGGGCTGTAATGGTATACTGGGCTAGAATGAAACAGTAGGCTAATCCTGATGCCTGCTCTGCTGGCTGCAGGGCAGTGTCATGCAAATAAAAGGACAGAGCTGCTCTGGATTGGAGTGGCTCTTTCCTTTCAACTACATGAAAGTTACACCACAAAACAGAAAACGCTGTTACAATCAGCCTCACTGATGACTGGACTGCCACTGCTGAGCCCATTGCAGCTTGATCTGCATTGGACCTGGTGACATACCTCTGAAAGCCCATACTGTAGCAAGATGTTTGCTTCGCGCTGTGCATGTGTAGTGCCCCAGGGAAATTGGGAGCACCGCAGAAAATAGGGGATCCTCAGAGATATGAGGGGTCAGACAGTTATGGGAACCCTGGCAGCTTAATGGGGAACCCTTGAAAAGCTTTGGTGACCCTCTGAAACACAGAACAGGCCCAACTCCAGCAGACAGTCCTAGTAGTCTAAATTCAGGGTTTTAAAAGAAAACCATATTTTTTTTCTTTCCTCCCCCTTCTCCCTGCTCAAGACCGACACCCAGCCAGCCAAACCAGTTGGGCAACATTCCTGTCCCCAGTGGAGAAGGAAGCCAAGCTGAGCCCTGTCAGCCAATCCCTGTGGCTAGGGTAGATTCAAATCTGGAGTTTTTTTTTTAAGCCACTGACCCAGCTTTAGAAGGCTGACCTCTGGATTGAGGAGCCAGTCCCCTGGCAGGTAGTCAGGACCACCCCAGCCTAGGAAAGGCTGTGCCAGGCTGGAGGGAGGGGAGAAAGAGTTTGACCAGGGAGGGTGAAGGACAGCAAGACAATGGATGTCGGTTTCCCTGTTAGGAGGTTAAAGTGAATCCCCTGGGTCCCTTTGGTGTAACTCCCTCCAGAAGATCCCCAGTAGCAGCCTCGGTCAGTTTTTGCAGAAATCTGCCATCTAGTCGGGTCCCCCAGTGTGTCGAGTCAGTTCATTTGGCCGGGAAACAGACTCAGCGCACTTTTCATGCAGCAGTCTCCAGGAGAAGATGCCTTATCACTCCTTTCTGGTTGTGCACTCCCCAGAGTACAGAAGTCTTGGTTGAACTCCAGGGGTGAGTAGGCTGTTGGCCAGCATTTCCTTTAATAATTAGTCCTAGCTAGATCTGCTCCAGCCAGGGGAAGGATTGTTTGTTTAGCAATTGTATTGTTGCACTGTGTAATTATTGTTTAGACTTGCTAAATTGCTTCCATTGTAACCCCCCGGGTGGAGGAAAGCTGCTAGCTGCTACCTTGTCCAACTGTATAGAGACAGAGAGAGAAATAAGAACCAAAAAGGCAGAAGCTAGAGGGGTTCAAACCAAATAATTGTTGGACCAAGATTAAAGGTATTTGTGAACTCCTACCTTGAAAGAATCTCTGCTAGTTTAACTTATTCTAGGCAGTCTGTGCTCCATATAAAGAGACTTAGGCACTCCCTCTTAGCCAAGAATCAAAGAAGTGCTAGGTAAACCCAGGTCAAAGCATTATTCATGAGAATGTGCATTTTCTACTGAATTTCTAATTGTTTAGCTGTAAGAAGCTAATTATTAAAAGCTTGGCAGAGCCTTATTGCATGCTTTGCTCAGAGTTCTAGGGTAATCTAAGCCCAAGTAATGGAAAAACTTAGCCCTTTGTCCATGTAGTAGAAGGGCGCGGCAGCCCATAGCTGGGACAGAGACACTAGGTACCCTGGCCTCCATATTCAGAAGGGGGTGGGTCATCAAACTGTCTCAATGCCCAAGAAGCAAACTGCATTTTCTTTATCTGCCTGCAATTTCCAGTTGCTTGCCTACCCCTCAGCTGTTCCTGATTTTCTGGGATGTCCCTGGTTTTGCCTCAGAAATTTCTTCTGTCCCTCCTAAGTATGGCATTTCTGGCACTAAAGAGTAGGGATTGGGATCACAGAATAATGCCAGCCATTGATGTTACAGTCTCATTCTCATTAAGAAAATGCTGTTCACACTAAGAAACATGTGGTATACAACTTCTGGGACTAATATTACTGTTTTATCTGATGTGTTCCCAATTTTGGTCATTTGTTCCTGCCCTGTGATAAGGGAGGTTAAGAGGTATGGTTGCCTGGACCCACTGCTTGCTGTGTCTGAACTGCTGTATTCAATCAAACTGTTTTAAATTGTTGAACTGCTTGTTATGACTGAACTGCTATATTCAATTGAGGAGTTTAAATGACTGCACTGCCTTATTTTCTCAATTGTCCTGTGTGACTGCACTGCCCTGAAGAATTGATTACTGCATTAGCCTACTGCTACTCCCTCTGAAGACATTTGGGGCCACCCCATCCCAAATGGCAGGGCTCTTGGTCATACAAGGGGGGGGGAATTGCCTTTCAGGTTTTTAATTTTTGTTCTGTTCCAGGCTGCTGCACACACCTCACACCTTACACCTCATCCAGAAGTCCTCTGGTGTCGCTTCTTTGACCCAGGGAAGGTCCCCGGGAAGCCCAGTATCACCTGCACCCACTTCCAATGACCTCCAACAACTCCAAATGTTCACCACGATGCCCCAGATTCGAGTTGTGGGTCATAAGTGGTAGCCAGCTGGTAGCTAGGGCCCACCAAAGTGAGTCAGATTTGGGGCTGCCCCGGCTCTAGCTCGAGGGACTTAAGTTGTCTGCCAAACTCGGAGTCATGTTGCCCATTCTCCTGAATAGACATTGTCCTAAGGTGGCAATAGTACCGGTGGCCTATACCAAGGCCTTGCCGAGGATTGCCAGGCTCTGTGCCCCATTCCCTGAGGTGGCATAAGTACCAGTGGCCCATGCAACAGGCCACACCAAGGGTCACCACACTCTTGATTGTACTGCCCATAGGTGGCTCATGTTCCAGTGATGCATCAAGAGGTCACACCGAAGACTGTCGGATTCTGAAGCTGCAGGGGTGAGGTGGTAAGGGTTCCGGGACCTGCCCAGAGGTCGTCCAGTGGATCATCGCACCCAGCATCCTTTCCTCGACTGGAGATCACCTGCCCAAGGTCACCGCAGCCAGTATCCCCAGAGGAGGTTCTCTTCCCCTACAACCTGGCGTCAACACCCATCCTCGACCAGGTGCTGCTCTGTCGATGTTGCCTCAGTGCCACCAGGAGTCACCTTCTTCCCAGGACCAGGTGGCCTACAGTGTTTTACTTGGTTTTTGGTTCACTGGGGGATGCCCCATTTTATGGCTTGTGAAGGAAGCGCTTCCTTAGGTTCACCCTCAGCAGTCGGCCGACCAAAATACTAGAAACCCAAGCTTGGTCGGATCACTACACCTTTAAGACTTGAATACTCTGGACTTTTGTAGGACATTAGTGGGGCCAGTTGTGGTCCCGGTAACCTTATTCACTCTTTCTCATGTGTATAGTGTTAGTGAATGCTAAGTCTTTTCTGTGTGCTCCAACTGTGGCTAGTAAACCTTGCATCTTGGCTTTAGAGTATGTCTCCAGCCTCTCCTTCCAGATTTATCTGGCATCACCCTAAACTATAGGGATACGAACCACCGCAGCTCGTCCACCACAAAAACCTGGCATAGTCAATAGGATCAGAGTCAACAAGGAGCCCAAAGCCAAAGCAACTCCAACCCAAGATGCCTTCAGATACTGAAGGAGCCACAGCATCATCCTCCCCTTCAGTTCAACCACCCCAATAATAATGCCTTATTACTTCGGGGCACCGTGGCTACCACGGTACATGGGGGACTGCAGCTCGGACACCTGCAGCCTCACTGACTTCTGTCTAAGCTGCAGGCTATGTTCCATCTCTACCAAGTGCCAGAGCAACAGAGAGTGGAAATCCTCATTGGGCAGCAGGGAGGAGCTGACAAATGAGAAGTTGAAAGCTGGTCAGATGGACAAAAGGACACTGCTGAACGGATCCTGAGCTGGCTAAGCGACATCCTCAACAAGCGGAGTGTCTCAGACCTCAAAATGAAATTCTTCTCTCGCACACGGGGCCCCCGGGGGACACTGCTGGACTTTGCCTTGAACCTGCAAGAGGCACACCGGGCTCTGCGAAAACAAGACCCAAATGAGGACCATGATCCAGACCAAGTATTGATAGAGCGGTTCATCGAGGGGGCTTGGGGAGAGCCTCTATATCAGAAGCTGTGGATGTTGCACCGACGAAACCCAGATGCAAAGTTTGTAGACTTCAAAGAGGAAGCCATAGGAGTCCTAGGCTCTGGACAACTTGAGGAAGAGATGATGGCCTTCCAGCAGATGGCATGGTGTTGCTGGAGCCATAGCCACTGGAGGTCCAATGTCTGAACCCTGCTCGTCTTGCAATACCGTCACCAGATGGAGGGCAGAGAAAGAGTTCAGACAGGAAAAAGAGTATCTACCAGATCGACTAGAACATGACTCCTACCCCAGAGGGGATAGAGAGAAAGTGTAACATCAGGTCACTCAAGCCCAGGACTGGCTTAATGACCAGGCAAGAGACAGAACCAGAGAGATGTCCTGCCAGCTGGAGGCCATGTTGCAAAGACTAGCAGAAGTTTGCTGAGTCTTACAAGACATCCAAGGGAGCTGAAGCCTAGGGTATTCTATGGACCATCCCCGACACCCAACAAGACCGGACCCGAAGGAGTATGGGCCGGTGACCCACTGACTGGTTTGACAATCATGGACGACCTATCTGCAGGCTCTGTTGCATCAGTAGCCACGTGGAATGACAGTGTATCCAGGAAGGAGAAGTTGCTGCGTCGTTAAACAGGGTGTCCCAGAGGCAGTGTACCAATGTGATAAAGGACACAAAAGGGAAATCTTTTTTTAAATTGTACATGTGCAGAAAAGCTATGCAGTAGAATAAGGTTACTCTGCCTTGTGTAATGTTTTTGCCACTCGTGTGCAATTTTTACATTTTGGTTAATTAGTCCCCTGCTCTTTAAAATCAGTTCAGTATGTAGCTCTGCTGTTGTGCCATTAGGTGCTCAAGCCAGTGACATAATTGGTTTGAATCAGTTAGCATAAGATAAACTCTCAGCAAAATATTTAAAAATCTGTAGTAATTTATTGCTCAGAGAATCTGTTTTAGACTGTGCATGTATCTCTATATAAGTATAAGGGAATCCAAAGAGAGGAGGACAGGGACAGGGAGGTGTACCTTGAATGTTTAAGGGAAGCAGGGAAAGCTGCTAGGAGAGTCAAGGCACAGACGGAGTGTTTAGCATGGACTGTGAAAAAAGGGGACAAGACATTCTATAAGTACATCAGTGATAGAAGAAAAAAAGGGAGGTTGTGAGGCTCAAAGGGGAAGAGGGAGAGTGTAAGGAGGGGGATCAAGACAAAGCAGAAATACTAAAATACTTCTGTTCAGTATTCATTAAGAAGGGATAGGTTCAAGGACCGCAGCTGGGGAGAACAGGCAATGGGGGGGAGGCAGAAGTGGACACCATTCTATTCACAGTGGAAAGAGTTCTGGGGTAACTCACAAAGCTGAAGGTGGATAAAGGCATGGGGCCAGACCACATATACCCAAGGATATTAAGTGAGCTGAGGAGGGAACTAGCAGCACCTCTGGACACCCTGTTCACAGATTCACTCAGCACAGGCATGATTCCAGAAGACTGGAGGAGGGTGCATGTAGTCACACAGCACAAAATTGACAGTAGGGAGGAAGCGGGGAACTACAGGCAGTCAGCCTCACCTCAGAAACATAGAAACAGACTTTGACGGCAGAAAAGGACTGCTTGAACCACCTAGTCTGCCCATTTCCCTATCTATTAGATAAGCTGCAGATCCTAGTTAACTAACAGTCTACTTCTGCCTGCCCCCCCACAATCATCATCATCATCATCACCCCCCACAAGAATTGCCTTATGTCTGTCCCATGCATTCTTGAATTCCTCCATTGTTGATGACCCCACCACCTCCTCAGGAAGGCCGTTCCATTTGTCCACCACCATCTCTGAAAAAATGCTTCTTCACATTGCCCCTGAGCCGTCCCCCCTCAACTTCAAATTGCATCCCCTTGTTCTTGCACATCTCTTTTTCTGAAAAATGCCACCCTATTGGACTTTGTTGATTCCCTTGAGGTACTTAAAAGTTTCTATCTTGCCCCCTCTTTCCTCAAGGGTATACATATTAAGCTCCTTTAGTTTCTCTTTGTATGGCTTCTGTTGCAGACCCTGCACCATTTTAGTTGCCCTGCTCTGGACTGCCTCCATCCTGTCTATGTCCTTGCGGAGATGGGATCTTCAGAACTGCATGCAGTACTCCAGATGGAATCTCACCAACTCTCTGTACAGAGGGATAACAACTTCCTGTTTTCTACTGGTGATGCCTCTTCCTAAACATCCCAGTATCCCTCCAGCCATTTCTATTGCTTTCTCACATTGCTTACTCACCTTTAGGTCATGTGATATAACTAACGCCCCAGTCCCTTTCCATTTTTGTTGTTGTTACTACCCCTCCCTCCCATTTTGTAATCCTACCCAGGGTTTTTGTTTCCCAGGTGCATTACTTTGCACTTCTTTGCATCGAATCTAAGCTGCCATACTTTTGACCATTCCTCCAACCTTGCTAAGTCCCTTCTCATCCTTTCCACCCCCCCTCGTGTATCAGCCGTGTTGCAGATCTTTGTGTCGTATGCAAAGAGGCATACTTTTCCTCCCAGTGACTCTGCAATGTCACTTATAAAAACATTAAAAAGGACCGGACCCAATACTGAACCCTGTAGTACCCCACTAGTAACCCCCCTTCTTCAGAGTGGACTCCATTTACTATTACCCTCTGTGTCCTGTTGTCCAGCCAATGTTTTACCCAGGCTACCACCCTGGGACCCACTGGCTAATTTGCTTATTAATCTTTTTTGTGAGACTGTGTCAATGGAGGCAGTATAGCGCAGTGGTCTAAGGCTCTGAGCTGCAAATTTGGTGACATCCAGCAGACCTAACCTGGGTTTGAATCCCACAGCTTCCACTTGCATACTGTGTGACCCTGAGCAAGTCACTTAACCTCCTTGTGCTCCCAGGTCGCTCCTGTAAAAAAGCTTTCAGCTTAGTGTGCTATACCTGGTTAAACAACTAAATAAATAAAAAAAAAATGCCTTGCTAAAGTCTAGGTAGGCCATGTCCACAGCCCCTCCCTGATCTACTACTTTGATCACCCAGTCAAAGAAATCTGTTAGTTTCGTCTGACATGACCTTCCCACTCAGAATCCATGCTGTCTTGGGTCCTCTGCCCCACTGGCCTGTAGGTACTCAACAATTCTTTCTTTCAGAAGTGATTCCATCATTTTCCCTACCACTGAGGTCAAGCTAAGCGGTCTGTAGTGTCCTGCCTCTGCTTTGCTCCCTTTTTTGTGAAGGAGAATCACATCCACCCTCCTCCAGTCCTTAGATACTACACCATCCTCTCATGATTTGTTAAAAAGTGTAGTCAGTGGTGTCACTAGCTCTCCCTTAGTTCTTTTAGTATTCTGGGGTGAATCCCATCAGGCCCCATTGCTTTGTCCACCTTCAGTTTTAGGAGTTCTTTCAGAACCCTTTCTTCTGTGGAAGGACTGGTATTGACCCCCCTATCCAGTGTGCTTCTATTGATTGTATTAGGTACCTCTCCCTCCTCTTCTTTTGTGAATACCGAGCAGAAGTATTTGTTCAGTATCCCTGCTTTTTTCACTGTCCCTCTCTGTCCACCCACCCTTCCCTTTATTAAGCCTCACTATCCCTCCCTTGGTCTTTCTTTGCTCCCTAATGTTACTATAAAAGGTTTTAGCTCCCCTTCTTGACTGAGTTGGCTATCTTTTCCTCAGTTTGGGCCTTTGCTATTCTGACTACCTTCCCCGCTTCCTTCCGCTTTAACTGGTACAGTTCTCTGTCCTGCTCCTTCTGTGTTTCCTTATACGTCCTGAATGCTATCTTTTTCTCCCTAACCTTCCCCACCATCTCTTTTGAGAACTATAGTGTTTTTTTCTTTCATTTTGATTTGTTTATTTGCTTCACACAAAGGCTTGTTGCCTCTGTGATGGCAATTTTGATGTTTCCCCATTGTTCCTCCACCCATCCTTCTTGATTGTTTGCTAGTTCTTTTCTGAGTCACTCTTCCATTTTGACAAAGTCAGCCCTCCTAAAGTCCAGTACCCTCACTTTTGTATGCCTTGACTCTGGCTGTGTTTATTGAGAATCACACTGGTTGGTGGTCACTTGTTCCCAGATGGCTACCCACTTCTAGATCTGAGATCCTCTCTCCATCCCCATTTGAGAGTACCAGGTCTAAGATTCCTCTAAGATCCCGAGTGGGTTCTGACACTAGCTGACTGTAGCATGCCCCCTGTAGGGCATCAAGAATTACCTTGCTTTTGGATGTGGCTGCAGCAAAGATGCTCCAGTTAACATCTGGCATATTCAGGTACCCCATCTGCAATATCTCTCCTTTTTCTGCCATCCTAAGGATGACTTCTATAATTTCCCGGTCCATTTCCTCCCCTTGAGATGGGGGTCTGTGTACAATCCCTGTGTGGATTGTGGTGCCATTTCCAGTCTACAGGGTGACCCACAGTGCCTCCTCTCCTCACTGTTTACCCTTTATTTCCATTGCTTTGATCCTGTCCCTTACATAGAGAGCTACATCTCCTTTCCTTCTACCCTCCCTGTCCCTCCTGTAGGGTGAGTACCCTGGTATGTTGACATCCCAGTCATGGTTCTCTGTGTACCATGTTTCTGTTACTGCCATGATATCCAGGCATCCCACTTCCATCAAGGCCACCAGTTCAGGGAGCTTGTTGCCTAGACTATGGGCATTGGTACTCATTATCCTCCATTTTTTGATGACCTTACCCCTATTTGCCCCATCCCTGTTCTTACTGCCTTTGCCTTTTTCTCCATTTATCCCTGCCCTTCTCCCTATTGACTTATCTATCCTGGTGTTTACCTTACTAACTACCATGATATTTTGGGGGGGCTAGGATTTCCCTGCTCCTTTTCAGTGCTCTCCTCCTTGGCTAGTTTAAATGCTTGCAAATGAAGCAGTTAAACCTATCACCTAGGATCCCTGTTCCCCTTCTGGACAGATGCAGACCATCACGCCAGTATAGGCCTGCATCCCTCCAGTTGGACCCGAAGTCCCCAATGAAGCTAAAACCCTGAGCTCTGCACCAGTTTTTCAACCATTGACTGAATTCGATGGTGAGGTGCATCCTAGCCTCACCCATGCCATAGACAGGCAGCACCTTCGAGAATGTTACTGTGCATGCTACTTGTCTAAGGCTCCTCCCCAACCATACAAACTCCTCCTGCACTGCTCTGATCCCTTTCCCAGCCAGATCATTTGTCCCTAGGTGGACAATGACATTCAAATCCCTCCCCCATGCAGCTGCTCCTGCAATCCTGAGGATTTGCTCCCTGTCCCTCCAAGCCATGGCACCAGAAAGGCATCTTATCTCCCTCTCCCCCCAAGTTCTACCCTCCTAACAATGGAGTCCCCCAACAGGAGTTGTTTCCTTCCCTATGGGGTCCCATGCCACCCTCTTGTGGGTCTCCTTTGTAGAGGTTTCCAGCATCTATCTTGGTCTCCACTGTGGGTGCCTCCATAGAGGAACCACACTCTGCCAGAATGGCATACAAATTGTGGAGAGGTACATCTGGAGGGAAATGACTCTGTTCCACCACCCTAACCCTCCCTGAGCCCACTGTGGTCCAACCACTCCTTTTTCTTGGCAACTTCTGAGGCAGCGATGGCAGCCCTGGTGGTCCCTGGGTGGGAGAGGAGATCCCTGAATCATGGCCAACTCAGCATGGAGATGAGCAACCTTCCCCCTCAGCCCAGAGAGGTGTCTGCAGATAGGACAACACTGCATTCTCCAGAATGTCTCCCGGAAGACTGCCACTCCACAGCCACTGCACTGCACCACTTCAATCATTTTTTATTTGTGGACGCTCAACTGTTGTTTTGTACACTTACACTTTCCTCTCTCTGTTTATTTACTTTTTTATGTTATAATATAATATATATATATATATATATATATATATATATATATATATATATATATATTAGAGCAAAAACTCTATTTAATGCATTAGATTAGGGTTGTTCCAGCAACAAAAAGTGAGGAAATTCGTGTTCGGTTGAAAGCCCCTTTGGTCCCCATCCACACCCCCAACCGCATCGCGCGTGTTGGGTTGTCGGTAAACAACTCTCACCCCATCAGATGTGTGAAGAAGCAGAGGTATAGGAGAATGGGTTGAGAGTTAGGACCGAATGCCCAATGCGCACCGATGCCAGTTGGGGTGTGGTCGGGGGTCAAAGGGGGGCTTTCAACCCTAACACCAAATTTCCTCACTTTTGTCGCTGTGGAACAACCCTAACTAATGTATTAAATGGATTTTTTTGCCTCTAATTTCCCTTCTTTTTGAGAATGATAATGAGAAATAGTGAATGTAATGCAGCATTGGGAGCACTAGGCCCTCCGTGCCCCACACTCCCGCCACGTGATGTCTTGTTCCATAGTAACATGGTGCCCACAAACACAAATAGTAGTGCACATGGTGATGCAAAGCAAAACATAAAGATAAACTGTACTGTAGACACAAATAGTTAAAATAATGTAAACGCAAGCGCAAATGAAAACGCAAAGGGTAACGCACATGGTGCCATAGACGGGAACGGTAAGGGAAACAGGTACAGAACCACAAGCGGATACGGTAAGGGTAACAGTAATGTAAGCACACAGGCTGGGTTTCCCCAAAAGCTGCAAAGAGAAAGACAGTGAGTACAAAGAATGTATGTATAATAATGGTCTCGGAGCAGAAAATGAGGAGCTGGAATACTAAATTGCTTACATCTCAGGAACCGTACGACATAGAAAAAAGATTTTAAAAAGTCATATGATGTATGACTTTCCTGGCTAGCTTTGCAATAAGTATTTTTTCAACGAAAAGTCCGTATCTCACACCATTTCTGAGATACGGGCCCTGAAAGGCGCGGCGAATGCCATAATGTTATCCTACGGGAAAAAAAGAGAAGTTTGGAGTGCGATAACTTTGGCTCTCTGTAATATTTTTTTACCAATCTACTGAAAGGCACATCTGTGGGATGTTGACTTTCTTCCCTCCAAATTTCAGCCCAAAAGACCAAACCGTTATTTTGCAGCAGGGCGGCAAAGGATTCCTGTAATGTGGCAGATGCCATAATGTTATCCTATGGGAAAAAGCATCAATTTTGGAGTGCCATAACTTTGCCACCCTGTAATATTTTTCCAACAAAATACTGAAGGGCACATCTGTGAGGTGTCGGCTGCGTTCCCTCCAAATTTTAGCCTAAAAGACCAAACTGTTCTTTTGCAGCAGGGTGGCAAAGAATTGCTGTCATTTTGCCATAGCCTGGAAAAGTAGTGTCACAATTTGCGAAAGCTTTCGCAAAATTTTGCAACAATTTCGTGAGTGTGACAATACTTCGTGAAAGTACTTTTTTCAGAAACTAGAAAAACATATTTCTAGGGCGTTTAACCTCAAAATAAAGACATGCCTAGCATCCTCAGGGTCCGACTAGGTAAACACAAAAATAATTGTGTTGCTAGAGGGTCCCAAATTTAAATGCCAAGCATTTTTCTGATCACCAACTGAAAACAAAATGGTGGATTTGTGAAAGTAAAAGGGCCATTTGCAAAAGTAACAACTGCATTTGCAAAGTGTTGAACTTTTTAACTTTTCCCATTGACTTATAATAGGAAACTGTTTTTTGAATAACTTTTGAACCGTTTAATATTTTTTCATGAAATCTTCAAAAGGCACATTGGGGACCATGGTCGCATGTTCCCTGAAGGTTTTGGACTGGTCGCACAAACCGTGCGACCTATAGAGACGACCAAAGAATTACAAAAATGCGTAAATGCACATGCAGATCATGCTTAATAACTCCGCAGCTATATACCTGAACAGTACAAAAGTTGGCAGATCCCAAGATGTATAGTTCTTGATCATGTATTCTAAATTTCAGGCAAATCCATTGAACAGTTGCTAAGTTATTAAGGTGCAAAATTTTAGGTTTAACATGTAAATGGCTCCTCAACTCTAACTATGGTAGCACTACTAGTATATCATAATATATATATATATATATATATATATATATATATAATATATATATATTCCCCACACACACTTTCCTACTGCCTCATGCCCCTAAAGCTGCTGCTCTTCCTGTTCTGGGACTGAAAGTTCCTATATTCCTCAGTAGTCTCCTTCTTACTTGATTAGAGTCAGACCTCCAGCAGCTGGGGGCTGGAGAGCTGCTCTTTTCCTTCTAGGATGGTGAGTCTTTTGTGCCTCCATGATCACTCCCTTCCTGCTCCCAAACAAGAAGTTCCTGTGGCAGTCAAATCCTGTGCCTATAATAGTAGAGGGTGGGGGTGGAGGGGATGTAAGGAGGGTAATATAGTCCCAGTAGAGTAGTAAAGTTCTAACAGCACTGCCTTCCTCTTGCTGTTCTCTGCCAAAAGCTATATAGGGCAGATTTAAATGCAAACACCTGGCTTCCTGTTGCCTAAGCCACTCCCCCTAATTCACGGTTTCCTTCTTCACCTAGTTAACTGCACAGATAACAATTCACTTCACCCAACTCAGACAAACACACTAACTCTCAGTAGTAGAGAAGATCACGGAGGCACTGCTCAAAGAAAGGATAGTGGCACACATGTAATTCAATGGTGCCTAGGATCTGAGGCAACATGGATTCACAGCAGGAAGGTCTTGTCAAACAAATCTGATAGATTTTTTTGATTGGGTGACTAGGGAAGTGAATCAGAGAGGGGTGGTAGACATTGTCTACCTAGATTTTAGCAAAGCCTTGGATACCATCCCACACAGAAGGCTGGTTAACAAGATGAGTAGTCTGGGCATGGGGGCATAAGGTGATACATTGGGTTAGAAACTGGCTGATGGACAAGAGGCAGAAGGTGGTGGTAAATGGGATCCAATCCAGGGAGAGAGAGAGGTGACCAGCAGAGAACCACAGGGCTCAGTACTGGGAGCAGTCTTATTCAATGTCTTCATTAGTGACATTGCAGAGGGTTGGAAGAAAAGGTCTGCCTATTAGCAGATGACACCAAGATCTGCAATAGAGTGGATACTCCAGAAGGGGTGCAGAAAATGAAGGGGGCATGGAGAAGCTTGAAAAATGGTCAGAAGTGTGGCAACCGAGGTTCAATTCAAAAAAGTGCAAGATAGTGTACCTGGGTAGGGGGAACCCTGATAGAGCTACAGAATGGGGTAGAAGTGTGGACTGTTACCAAAGAGGAAAGGGACCTAGGGGTTATCATATCTGAAGACCCTAACATATCAAAGCAGTGCACAAAGGCTGCAGGGAGGGCCAGTGGCATGCTGGGGTGCATAGGGAAAGGCATGACTAGCAGGAGATGGGAGATGGTGATGCCATTGTATAAAACACTGGTAAGACCTCACCTGGAGTACTGCATGCAGTACTGGAAACCACACATGCATAAGACATAGAATATATGGAGGCTATCCAGAGAAGGGCAGCAAAGATGGTGCAGGGCTTGCACCACAAAACATACTAGGATGGGAGAGACTAAAATTCCTCAATATATACTTACTGGAGGAGAGGAGAGAAATGGGGGACATGATAGAAACTTTCAAGTACCTCAAGGGCATAAACAAGGTGCAGGTGGGGGATCTTTTCCAATGTAGAAAAGATATTAGAATAAAGGGACACAATATAAAATTGGAGGGGGTTAGATTAAGAGGCAACATGAGGAAGTTTTTCTATGCAGAGAGGGTGGTGGTCACTTGGAATAGTTTGCCACAAGAGGTGGTAGGGCAAGCACAGTGTAGGGGTTTAAACATGCCTGGGACAAGCACAAGGGAACATTGGGTGGGAAGGAAGTGATGAAAAGCCATTGATCACTCAGGGTCAGTGACTGCATACAAGTATAGGGCTTACAGGCAGACTAGATGGTCCTAGCGGTCCTTATCTGCCCATAATTTCTATTTATCTATGTATCTACCCACAGCTCACTCAATAATTTGCCCAAGTCTCAGTCCAGGTTAGACTGATGGACAGATGAATAGATAGAAAAGAGAGAAAGATGGATAGATAGATATTTATTTATTTTTATTTAGTTTTCGTTGACCAGGAAAGTGCACTACACAAATCCTGCCTATTTTCAGGCACAATCCGTGGGAGGGGGATACAGATGAATGGCAACTGATCTTGAACCAGATTAAGCTGTTGATGGTATTTTTAGTGAAATGAGGGAAATTTGGCCAGGACACTGGGGAAATTCCCCTACTGCATTGCTGGCAGTAGGGGATAAGTGGCTGAGTTGAGTCACTGTTGGCTCAGACTCAGTGGTGGATGGTCAGTATGGAGCTCGGTGAGCAGTTAGGCTGCGTTAGCCAACACAATGACTCTACTGCATTGTTTGAACATCAGATTGTGGATACTATTATAGAAGAAGGAGAGATATTCATCTCAATGGAAGATTTGTCACTTTTTGGAAATCCAACGGGAGCCGTAGCTACTATGGGAGACTCAGAGGGATGACAGGAACAGCTGGAGAAGCAGCTATTGGAACTCGCTCAGGAACATGAGCGGGTGAAACTGCAATTGGATGCTTATGCAGGTAAAGACCCCCCTATGATTACGGTGTTTTCTGCAAGCATTCTACTGGAACAGGAGTTTCCAACTATACCAGAAGTGGTTACGAGAAAAAATGTTTTGGATATACATTCTGTGCAACCCCCTAATACAGTGTGTCTGGCTGGCAATAGTGAATCAGTTCCAATTCAGTGCTGAGAGCCAGGATTAGGAGGCCACTTGGCTAAAGTTGCTCCCATGGTGTCTCCGGTTGCTACGGAGACTTTTAGGAACCCAAAAATGCCTGCTGCAGAGTGTGGGGGCTCCATTTGCATTGAACAGGTACAGACACTGTCAAAAGACGCTGGATTTGTGTTTAAAGCTCCTCCTCCTGGTGGCTTCACGGAGCCTCAGCAGTCTGAGGTAAGCTGTGTTTTTCAAACTGAACCTTGCAACCAGACAGGCGTGTCGGAATTTTCATTTCTAAAATGATCTACTGCCCATTGTGAAAAAGTGGGCGAGGAAGGGAAAGAGAGACGAGCAGCAGTAATTTCTTCAAAAAGGAACTTGAGGATAAATCCAGGAATACAGACTGTCTCGGGGCCCCCAAGAAATGCCTCTGTTTCTACAGCTGTGCAGGAGGTTCCAATATTGCAGCCCTTAACTGAGGATAGTTGGACTCCTCAGAATGCCTTGAGTGCTGCAGGTTGGTCTTTCAATAATGGCTCCTGGCGTCCTACACCTGACTGGGACCTGAAGCTAAATTTCTCGCAAAACGAGCCTTCATGGAGACCAAAGTTACCTGCATTACCTGATACACCTGAAAAAATGGAGGCAGAAAAAAGGGAACCAGGTCCTTCTCAGGAAAATGTTCAAAGTCAGCCTTCTGAGGTTTTGATTGACTTGAGTCCTGAGAAAGATACTCAAACAGCACAAAATGTTTCTGAATCAAATAAAGCATTAATGTCTGAGTTATTTTTGAAAATTAAAAAGAAGCAGCTCCACGTAGAAATGCAGTAAGGTTAAGGTATAAGGGAGGTTTGGAAGTGAGGCCCAATAGGCATTATGTTGGGAAGTGTCTGTTAAAAGAATCTCTGCATTTCTCTCCCTGGGAGGTTTTCAAATGTATTAACATCTCTGGTGAGGATAATTTTGATGTGAGCTTTCGGTCAGCCTATGCCCTACATTTATTTTGGGAACAGTATAATCAAGTTAAATTTTCCCCCCTGTGGACCCCATTTCTTGCAATTCCTTTGACGAAACCACTAATCAAGTTTGTCACTATAATGTTCAGAAATGAAGGAGTGCATGTTGATGATATATTATATTGGTTGTCTCAAAAAATGTGATGTTTTGAGTTCTCCGGAAGCCATTTTAGATGATGAACAGTTTTGGACTGGGGGTTGGCAATTTAACGTAAAGCTTAGACAGACTGATAATGGGATTCTACATGTTCCAAACTCCTTTTTGTTAGGTCGAGATAGAGGTGTCTGTTTTTATGCTGGGCAACCTAGGGCATGCTATAAATGCAGCTCTAGGACGTACTTATCTAGCTCATGCGACAAGCCTCATTGCGATAATTGTGGGGAGACTGGTCATATAACTTTTCAATGCATGAATCACACAGAATGTGATCTCTGAGAAGACACAGGCCATGTTTTCTCAGAATATGAGTGGGCTGTGAAAAATAAAGCCTCTATTAGCAGTCCTGATGTTTTCATTCAAAAAGCCCAAGATTTGGCCTCGGGGGGTTGTTCCGGTAAATCATGTTTTGGGTGGTGGAATAGATGTCCCTGTTTCACAACCTTTGATGGAGAAATCTGAAGTTCATTCTGTGGATGCTCCAGTATATAACTATCCCATTACATCTCCAGTTTGTTACACTGAACAACAGGAGAATTTACTTCAGGAGTCTGTTACTTTGGTATTGCCTCAGGTGAGAAGGTCCTCCAGGAATCTAAAACCTCCTTTAGTGGCCCCTTCTTCTGTGGATATGGAAACCAGTAATCCTTTTGAGGTGTTAACATCTCAATGGGGTGATTCAGTTATGGAGTGTTAAGAGCCAGACTCTCAACCTGTACGGCATAGCCCTCCTTCCCCTTGTGTGGTACAGGAAGGATATAAAAGTAAAAAGAAAAAGAGGTGAAAAAAGATAGTTAACTACTTTAAATTTCCAACTGGCTAGTTTTAATTTGGGTTCAGTAAATGTCCATAGTTTATTAAACTTCAAAAAAGGCAGGTCGTTTTTGATTATGTACATAAAAATTTTTTGGATATCTGTTTTTACAAGAAACTTGGGTATATACTATTGATCAGGCCAGGAGTTTTCAAAAAGAATGGTGTTGGGGCCCTTCATATTGGTCTTTTGGACAACAATTGGCTGATGAGTTGGGTTTCCTTATTAATTCTTATACATTTTCCTTGATAAAATTGATGGATCTGATTCCAGGGAGACTAATGATTTTAGATGGGGTGTGGAGATCTATGACTTGTAGATTCATTAATGTGTACTGTTCACAAATCAAGACTGAATGGGTGGCACTGTTTCAAATGATAAAACCTTATTTAGTAACCTGTTTGAAATTTTCCTTTGCGGCGATTTCAATTGTGAGCTAAAACCAGGTGGGAAAACTCCAAGGGATTTGAAAAAAAATTAAAATCTACTGTGACACTCATGCATTCAGGTCTCTAATACAATCATCTGGGTTAGTTCCAGGTAGTAATCACCAGCAGGGGGCTAAATTTACTTATAAGAAAAAGACATACACATCTACTATAGATCATATTTTTATATCAGATAATCTACCCTTTTCATTTCATACAATTCCAGTTTCCTTTTCAGACCATTTATTACTTCAATGTAAATTTTCTCCTGGTCAATTCCCTCAGTGGCAGAAATCCCGGTGGAAGCTGAATGCTCCTTTATTACAGTCCTCTGGAGTGCTTCATAAGATTGGTACATTACTTGTAGCACGACTGTCAGTTTCCTTTCTGTATGAAGACTTAGGACAATGGTGGGGGATACAAAAAATGATTTATGCAAATTATTAAGGAATCAGGGGAGGTCTGAGGAAAATTTTAGATTTCTCAGCTATTTAAAACTTAGGCAACAACTGTATTATTTATTTTCTGTAGCTAATACCTCCAAATATGATTACTCTCTACAAATTCAGACTTTAAAACAGCAAATCCAACAGGTACAATATAACAGAGTGAAAACTTCACAAGTCCTTCCTCAATATGGTTTAAAAAAACAGCCTCATGGTGATCCCTTTGAAGCCTTCAAAAAATACAGAACTAGTACCTCCTTAGTTGCATTGATAAATCAGGAGGGAAGATTGGTGGAGGACACTGATGGTTTATAAAGGGTTGTTAATGCCTTTTTCTTGTCTCATGCACCTACAGTGCCTCCTAGTGTTGAGGATATGATGCAATTTTTGACTTCAATAAAAATTTCGGATTCTCCCTTTGATAAATCCTTGTTATCTGGAAAAATTACGAGATTGGAAATTGAAGCAGCCATTAAATCTCAAAAGTCCGGTATTTCATCTGGGCAAGATGGTTTAACTTCAGAGCTGTATAAAGCTTTTCCTTTTGAGTTTTCTCAATGCTTAGAATTAGTTTTTAATTTGTTCTTATCTGCAGTGGTTTTTCCTGTTTGGTTCGCTGAAGGACTGGTGATTTTTCTTTATAAATCAGGGAATAAAACACTGATTGAAAATTGGAGACCTATTATGATTTTAAATATAGATTATAAACTTTTCACGGGAATTTTGAATAATAGGCTAAAACATTATGCAGTAACAGTACTCTCACCTTATCAATACTGTGGATTGCCAGGAAGGAAAATCTAACATGCTCATATGATCCTTCGAGATCTGATTGAGTATGCTGGTTTAAAACAAAACTGGGTTGTATCGTATCAGTAGACCAAAAGAAGGCCTTTGACAGAGTATATCACCCATTTTTATTTCTGACCTTACAGCATTATGGAATTCCCGTTGTAATTATTTATTGGATAAAATCACTCTATGCTGGGGTTGTTATTCACCCGATTGTGAAACGCATGAGTGGGGAGGGTTTTCATGTGCATCTTGGGGTTCATCAAGGATGTCCCTTGAGCCCTTTATTATATTCCTTTATTATAGACACATTGATTCAATCAGTATCACAACTACCTAAGTGGGAAGGGGTGTTAGGCCCTCCCTTGTCGAAAGATCTTTACGTACAGGCTTATGCTGATGATCTTTGTGTATTTTTTTCTAATTTTGAGCAAGTAGCTGTGTTTTTGGAATATATGAACTATTACTCTAAGGTGTCTAATTCAAAGATTCAAAAAAATAAAAGTCAGGAATTGTTTATAGGGATTGGTGGGACATCTAATAGAATTATTCAGGGACTTAGAATTTCGTCAGATCCAGTAAAAATATTAGGCTTGCTATATGGGCCACAAAATTTGCCTGAATTAAACTGGGAAAATGCATTAGCCTCGATTGAGGGAAAAATTAATATGTGGAAAAGGTGGAAATTGTCAAAATTGAAAAGGGTACAGATATTAAAAATATTTATTATCCCTAGTTTATAGTATATGGCTATGGTATTTCCCTTACCCATGTATTTGGAAACACGAATTTACAGTTTATTTTTTCAACTGTTATAGGGTAATAGGCTCAACCCTGTAAAACGGCAATATACATACCTAGAATAAAATAAAGGGGGCCTTGGGATGGTGGATCCAGTAATTTTCTTCAATACATTGTTTATATCACAAAACATCCGTATGGGATTATCTCCAATTATGACTTTGTATGGGTTATTAACAAAACAGATTTTGGTACATTATTATTTAGCTTGGCAGATAATACCTCCGAAGCCCGTTCAGAAATTGATTTTATCACATTATTTTTTGTCGGTTGCAAAAAAACTTTTTAAATGGGGCTTAACAGCTCAAGTGGTAAGAAATAGCACTGGTCCTCAATTATATAAAATAGTGCTGACCTTATTATATCAAACTGAACCAGCCTTTAAAAACTGCCCCTCGACTGATATAAAGAGGGTTCTTAAGAGACCGAATAATTTTCGGTTACCTCAATATATGTGGGAATTTGTTTGGCTATCATTGTATGGTCGAATAAATGTCAGAGGGAATGCAAAACATAAAGCATTGCCTGATAGATTTTGTCCCTATCCCGAGTGTATAGCCTAGGAGGAGACGATGGAACATTTTTTATGTTTTTGTTCTTATGCTAAATCTTTGTGGAAATTCCTTGCCAAAAAATGGAATATGATATGGTTATTACATTTAGATTATAACATATTGATTTTGGGTACTTATCCTCAGTTGTGGGGTATGATATGGAGACTTGGCAAATTTTTTGTTGCTGTTTAACCTATTATTTGTGGCAAGCTAGATGCCAGTGGATATTATATCAAAAAAGAATGTCTTATGATACTGTGGGATTATTAGTGCAAGGGGCAATGGAAAGGATTTATCTTAAGGATTGTGAAGGGGCTATTGTTTGGATGGTGACTAGTTGGTGGAAGGGATTTATAATGTTTATTAAATATAAATAGGACGATTTGGAAAAACCTGATTCTGTTATGGTAGGAGCATATATAGGAGGGGATTGTGCAGGTTTTTTTCTTAGGTAGCATTAGGTATTTAATGTTGGATGCTCTTTTAGGCACTCTAATGGTGATTTACTACCTTTTACTTACTATCTGTTAGGATTTTTTATAATTAATTGTTGTCAGTTATTACTGGTATGCGAGAAATAACACAGCCTGAATGATTATTATTGATGTTTGGGAAAATTCTTTTTCCAATTTATGGGAAGGGGAGAGATGCTGATATGAAGTCCCTTCCATGTATAGTCCTGATATTGTAGGATTGTAATAATGTATTTGTTTTTGTTATGTTTGCTAATTGTATATGATTTTGTGTGATTTAACACTGTTAATGAGTTATTTATAATTTTTGTTTTGATGTTATTTAAATAAACAATTCCCCTACTCTTCGGTAGGGGGAACCACTGTCTGTCAGCACGGCGTCCTCCACTTCGTGTGTGGAGGAGCAGGGGATAGGACCTGCTTTGGATGTTCTGCCTGGTGCTGTAGACACTGTAATTGTTTCTGAAGTTTTACCTCAGCCGGTCGCTTTGGAAACCGGTATGCAGCCTAAAGATTTCGTCTCACAACAGTCTTCAGACCAGGAAAATGGTTTGGATCTTTCTTTGGAGGAGAAATGGCATATTTTGCAGGCTGAATTGTCTGCTATTGAAACATAGCTGAATGCAGAGAAATTGCTTTGCGCGGAAGATAAAAAACATAAATGTTTGGGGGATGATTCCCCTGGTAAAGTAAATGAAGGTACTACTAAAGTTTTTATTTCTTCTTTCTCTATTCAGCAGGCTTCCACGGAAGGTATTTCAGGATCTGCCCAGGTGGCTAGTCATATTGTGGTGGCATGGGAGGAGCTTGGTCCCCAGAACGGGCCCTAGAGGGGGCGGGTTGGTCACAGGATGGTGGACGGTTGCTGTCGCTCCGATACTGGAGGGTGCTGTGCAAGAAGCAGTCGAGGACTCATTTGAAACCTCTTCTATGGTTGGGGCTGATTTAGTGCATTGAGAGATGGTGGAACTTTCAGGTACTGTTTCTTTTTCCCCCCTTTTGATTGTGTCTCCACAAGGCCTGCAAACTCCCTCAGTGGATAATGCCCTGCCGCCGGTTGTGGAAGCTCCTGATGTGGACTCTGCCCCGGATCCCCCTTTGGGTGACAAGGTCGATTCCTCCCAGACCTTTGCCAGTCTGTTTAGAAAACCTGTGGAACTTGCTAAACAGAGGAATGCTGTGCAGTTTCGGTATCTAGGGGGAATGGAGACGGCTCCCGATCGTTTTTTTGTGGGGAAGGTTTTTCTGAAACAATTGTTGCATTTTACCCCTGCTGATGTTTATGCTCTCATTCATGCAATGTGGGAATCCACTTTTGATATTAGTTTTCGAACCCCAGATTTGTTGGAAAAGTTTTGGACTCAGTATATGAAATTAAAAACCAACCCTCTTTGGACCCCCTTCCAAATTATTCCTTTAACCAAACAATCTTTTCGGGTTATCACTGTTTTATTTCGTAATGAGGGGGTCAATATTCAAGATATCCTCTACTGACTGGATAAAAGATATCAGGTGCAAGGTACCCCTGAGCCCATTTTAGATGGGGAAGGTTTTTGGAACGGGGGTTGGAAAATAAAAGTTAAATTACAGTATGAGGGTACTGACTTAAAGCACTTGCCAAATTGTCTATACATTGGGCAGGATAAGGGTTTCATCTTTTATCCAGGACAACCCTGTAGGTGCTTTAAATGTGGGTCTGCAGACACATTAGCCCCAACTGTGAGATGCTTAAGTGCATTCTCTGTAGGGAATTTGGCCACACAAGTTTCCATTGTACAAACCCTTTGAAGTATACCTTGTGTGAGGAGGAGGGGCATTCCTTTCCAACTTGCCCCTGGGCATCTCATAATACTGCTGATGCAGACTTCACTATCCAATATTTTTATATCCAAAAATCTAAATTGGCCTCTGGCTTTTGGGGTTTTCTCCTTCTCCCATAATACCCCAGCTGTGGTGGTTCCAACTGTGGTCAATTCCGATATTGCTGCTATGGTAGACTCTGAGGTTGGGGTGGGGATATTACCCTGGTCCCTGGGGATGTCCCTCAGTCTTCCAACTCTGTGGCCCACCCCTAAGCCCCCCTCCTCCTCCTGTGGGTGATGGATTCCAGGAAGTTAAAAAAAAGAAGGGGACGAAGGGAAGAAAGGGTAAGGCTAACCCTGGGAGTTCTGTGGAGGCAATTGTTCATGAAAATCCTTTTCATCCTCTTTGGGAGGGTATATCTGAGGATGATTTAGACTCTGACACTGCATCTTGGGCTTCTTCACAGGCTGAAGCCCCCTCGGATGTTGAGAATCTGGAAGGTACTGTTGCCAGTCGAACTAGGAGGAGGTGTATGGGTGTCAGGGCCTCCTCTAGGAAAGTACCTTGAATCCCTCTTTGATCTCTGTTCTAGATCTGAGTATTTATGATTTAACTATAGTCTCTCTCAACACAAATAGTGTGTTGTTGGAGCGAAAGACACTGGCGACATTTTCTTTATTTTCAGATTTATGTTTTGATGTGTTTTTTTTTCAGGAAACCAGGCTACAGTCCCAAACTGATATTAAGATAGGGAGGGATGCCTGGGTTTGGGGAGCTAGTTTTTGGTCAGGGGGGACTGATCTTTGTAGTGGGGTGGGGATTTGTTTTTCCACTCATAATATCAAAGTTCTTCATTTTGTGGACATTTCCCCAGGTAGGGCCCTTTTGTTGGATGTGCAACTTCAGGAGATGGATTTTCGTCTCATAAATGTATATGCCCCTCAAACTAAATCTGCTAGGGTAGAGTTGTTTAAAGTTATTTTGCCATATCTTTTTACATCTAGATATGTACTTTTTGGTGGAGACTTTAGTATGAGTAGATTGTTTTCAGATAGGGGTCCCAGGGTCTCTAAGCTTTATTGTGATTTACAGTACCTTAATCATGTTTTAAAATTGACTGGGCTTGTTGATGCCTTTGCCTTTCCAGATATTTCCAAACCTCCCCATACCTTTTTCAAGGGACTCTTTTCTACTTGGATAGATTTTTGGTTTTTATCCCCAAATTTAACAATTAGGCATAAATCTATGACACCAGTTGCTACTTCTGAACACGGTCTTCTTGTTGTTTCTCTCTCAGATCTTGATGTTACCGCCAGGGGGAAGGGGTATTGGAGACTAAATTTAAGTTTGATGGAAAATGAAGAAATCTGGGAGGGTTTTCATGCCCTGGTACAAGTCAGACAATCTGTAGCTTTCTTATATGATTCTTTAGCAGAATGGTGGTTGGATAGTAAGGCCTATTTTCAAAGATATTTTCAGTTGATGGGTAAATTAAATGGTACAAAACAAAAAGAGGATTATATGGTTTTACAGGAGCAACTTGTGTTATTGCAGTCATTACAGGTTTCTACTGGGATTTCCTATGTTGAACAAACAGAACAGATTAAGTACAATTTGACAAGTTAACAATATGATAGGATGAAATTCTTAGAAGCTGTACAAAAAAGGGGATGCACTGGGAAATAAGGTAGTGTGAATCCTTTTGATTCCTGCTCTGTCCAGTGTCAAAATAAAGTCATATACTCCCTTAGGTCTAAGGATGGGTCTGAGAAGTTTGGGAACTTGGATATTATGAAGGAAGTTGAAAGTTTTGTAGAGTCTTAATTTTCTTCTGTAGCTATCCTTGAAACAGAAGTTCTTGATTAGGTGGGCTCGTATGATCTGCCACAAATTCCTGACTCTCTGAAATCTTCTTTGATTTCCCCAGTTACTGAACAAGAGTTGGGTTCCATTATCTCTGGTTTAAAACAAGGTGTAGACCCATGGCCTGATGGCCTACCAAATGAATTTTACAAATTACTTTTCCCATTACTCAAATCAGAAATTGTTGAGGCTTTCAACATTTTTCTAGATTCCTGCACTTTACCAGGTAGTATGTATGCTGGCCTTATTTTTTTCTGTTTAAAACTAGTGATAGGTCCTTTTTGGATAATTGGCGGCCTATCACTCTTTTAAATACAGAGAGTAAAATCTTGGCAAAATTGCTGTATCATTGCTTAGCTTTGGTTTTAGAAGATATAGTTCACCCCCACACAATTCTGTGCTGTTCCTGGGAGAAAGATAGCTGATGCACTTATTTTGCTTAGGGAAATTATGGAAAAGGGATCTGGAGGGGAAGTGAGTGGTTATTTAGTAGGGCTGGATCAAACTTTGGCCTTTGATACTGTTTGTCATGATTACTTATGGATTGTACTTCAAGGTCATGGTTTTCCAGTTATCTTCTTGAACTGGCTTAAGTTATATTACCAGAAGGCTATGGTTAAACCTTATGTGAATGGCTGGGTGGGGGCTAGTTGTCCAGTTCAGAGGATAGTTAGGTAGGGTTGCCCCCTGAGTCCGGCATTGTATATTTTGGCTTTAAATTCACTTTTAAGGAAATTACAGCTACATGACAATATTAGGGGTCTTTCAGTACATAGTGGGGATATAGAGGTTAAAAGTATAACCTATGCGAGTGATACGTGCCTGGTATTGGGGGACCAGGCATCAGCAAGTACGGCTGCTCAGGAAATTATGTACTTTTCTTTGTTAACTTATATCACCATTAATAGCACCAAAAGTATATGTCTTCCTATAGGTGACTTGGTTCCTAAAATTCCGGGTTTTTTGGACATACCATGTGAGACTTAACCACAGAAATTGTTGGGGAATTTTTTTGGTACAGGGGACATGAGTACTTATAATTGGTCTCTTATTATATCAGAAGCTAGGGTGAAAATTGGGAAGTTGAACTCTTGACATATGTCCAAGTTAAAAAGAGTATATATGGTAAAAACCTTTCTATTGCCAATGTTTTTGCATTTATGTGTGTTTTTTCTATTAACTGTATGATTGGAGACTATACTTTATGGCTTATTTTTTCAATGCATTTGGGGTAGCCGGCTTAATCCGATTAAAAGAGGGGTTTTGTATCGCCCTATCAAAAATGGTGGATTGCAGATGGTTCACCCTATTATTTTTTTCTTTTCCTTATTTTTATATGGGAATTTGAAACCTGTGTTGGGAAATGGCCTCAATGTTTGGAATCCCTGGGTTTCTGATCAAGTTGACCCGTGGATTATTTCTTGGGGTATTGAGTCCGCCATTCCAAAACAAAAATCACTTCAGGGCCTTCCTTCATATATGCAGTATATTTCTGGGAAATTGAAGCTATGGGGTATTACTAAAAGACAATTATTAACCCTTTCTAGGAAAGAGATGTATGTGTATATTGTCTCTAGTTTTTTTATTGAAGTTCCTAGATACTGGATTAAATCTCCAAGTGAAACTGCAATTATAGGGAAAATGTTACTTAATCCTAGATTGCAGGGGAAGATGTGGGATGTCCTTTGGTTAAGTGTTCACAACAAATTAAATGTGCAGAATAACTTGAAGCATAAGGGAATAGCTGAGAGAGTGTGCCCTAGAGATGACATTTGCCATGGAGTATTGGAAACTGTAGATCATTTATTCTTTGAATGTCCTTTTGGTCTTTTCCTTATTCACAGTGGCCTTCTTTTCCTTTTCCTTTTTCTTGTCTGACTAGAGATATTTTGTTGTTGAGTTTGTTACCAAAAAAATGGATTAAGTATGATTTAGGGACTGTTCATTTATTTTTGTTAATACTCAAGTACTATATATGGCAAACGAGGTGACAATTGACTTTGTATAAAAGAAGGGTTACTGCTGAACAATTGTTCTGGACAGTATATAATTATTTTAAAAGTTTTAGGGATTTGGATTTTTTAACTTGTTCACTCTCCCTTTTTCAAGAGAGGTGGCGTCATATGGACTGTTTTTTGAATGTGGGGTAGGTTTCAGCATAAGAGAAGTGTATTATATCTTCAGGTGGTATTGTCAAAACAACTGTTCATGAATTACTATACTACTTATTTTTTATGTTTTATATTTTATTTTTATGTGCTTTAACACTATTTTGTATTATTTTTGTTTGAATTTTGAATACATGTTTTCCTACTCCTGGGGGGAGTTTTCAGCATTTCTTCTAGTTAGTTTTGAGAGAGTGAAAATGAATATTTGTATTGATTGAATGATGTAATACTTATTTATGTTTGCCTTTATTTCTGTATTATGATTTTGTGTGCAGTAACACTTTTCTGTGTATAATTTATTTTCAAGTTCTAATAAAAATTCCCCTACTCTTTGGTAGGGCGAGCTGCTGTTCTCATGGCCTCTGTGTTGGATGGACGTCAGTCTGCTGGTAGCCCTGCAGGTGAGCAGATCTCCCTTCCTGCAGGTCCAGCTCTGGAGATTTTGTTTGCTGCTGATGGTTCTGTGGAGAGTGCATTATGTGACGAACTGAATGCATCTACCTGCAACATCCTTGACACAGCTGATATTTCTCTGCAGGATGCAGCACCATCCGAGGATGCCTGGCTCTGAAGGATTTCTAAGTCTAACCCTAAGTATGTTCTTTCTGTCTTGAACCACGGAGGAACTCCTGCTTTATGCGGCTCATCTGCTAGTGATGTACTGCTTACTGATGAGCCTACGCCTGACACTGTGCTGATTTCGAGCGCCGAGATATTAATCGTTTCAGGCTTTGCAATGGATTCCCCAAATGCTCCACTTCCCAAATCAGTCCCTGAAGTGGAGATCCCTTCCCGTGATGTTTCTGTTGAACAGCCTTGAACAATGCATTCTAGAGGACTCCCGGCACTGAGTATACATTTGTCGGCTTCTGCTGAAGTGGATTCTCCTGTATGCTCTGCTATATGTCCTGCTTTACCTCATGTTTCCTCCGACCAAGTACTTCCACCTTTACCTCTCCAACTGTTTCTATTGTACCCTCCCCTGGGTGATGTGCAGCTCCGAAGGCTGACTTACCTTCTGGCATTTCCACCCCTACATTGCCGGCAGCCCTTGTGATCTCTCTGCAGCAAGCTGACTGGAAGAAAATGCCACATGGAAATTGGCTGCCGGATCCCTCACATAGCCCCTTACCAGTTCCCCTGAGAGGGAGGCTCAGTGTATGCAGGGTGGGACTTCCGCTATTTTTCTACTTCATCTGCTCGTTTGGATCCTGTTTCTGATATTTTGGCACACAATGATGCTATCTCTGAAGTGCCATGTAAAGTTTCTCCCCCTCCTTTTTCTATAGTTATGGATAAGGCCTCAGGTGATGAAGGGCCTGGTGAACGGCCTAGTACATGGGGAGACCGAATGGATCCTGACCTGCCCAACCCTGTAGCAATGGCGACTGAAACTGCAAAATCTACCTGGGCCTCTTTTCAACAAAGGGATGCTTTTTCTCATCAGCCCCCAACCCCCGCACAACATTGGAATGCTGTACGACTCCAGTATTTAGGAGGCTTGGAAGCCCCACCGGATAGACTTTATGTGGGTAGAAAACTGCTTAAGGAATCTCTGGGTTTCTTTTACAAATAACTTTATGCTCTCATACATGCATCTGGTGATACCATGTATGTAAGCTTCAAGAATGCCCAAGAACTAGACAGATTTTAGTCAAAATACGAAAAACTTAAATCTTCTGCTTTATGGTTTCCCTTTAGAGCTATACCCCTGATGAAACCTGCGATTCAGTTTGTCGCTATTCTTTTTCAGAATGAATGTGTTGCAGTGCATGATGTTTCCCATTGGCTCAAACAATAATGTGACATTTTAGGCCCTCCTCAGCCCATTTTGGATTATGAACATATCTGGACAGGGGGTTGGAAATATAAAGTTAGGCTTAAATCTACTAATTCTGGTCCTCAATATCTTCCCAGTTGTTGTTTTTTGGACCGTGAAAGGAGTCATTGTTTTTATGTGGGCCAGCCCAAGACATGTTTCAAATGTGGCTCTTCTATACATCTAAGTTCCCCTTGTGATAGATTGCACTGCAATTTATGTTTAGGGTTTGGGCACTCTAGTTCAGCTTGTCAGAATGAGATGATGTGTAATTTGTGTGAGGAACGGGGTCATACCTACAGGTCTTGCCCTTGGGCCTCTCACAATAGATCTGATCAACCTTGTCAGGATTCAATTATTGTGGAGGAACAAAAGAATAGTATAGCTTCCCGGAGAGCCTTATGCACCTCTTCCTCGGCTGATACTTTGTGAGTTAAGCAACTGGAGACTCCTTCGCAGGACCCCGCCCCAGCCACATCCCCTCCCCCCTCCTCCACATGCGCTACCTCCTTTGGCTCCTGTAATACAAGATTCAATTGATATGGACTGTAGTATTGACCCACCCCAGACTTCTTCCTCAACCACCTCTGGGATAGCCTCCTCCTCCTCAGCTGAGCCTACTACCACGATGCCTCCTTCCACCGCAGTTGTAACTACTAGAAAAAGAACTTTGAAACAGTCCCCATCTCACCCTAAGATTTCCAAATATGTTATATCTCCTACTAGTATCCCTGTCCAGAACAAATTTGACCCTCTTTCAAAATTACACTCTGGCTCTGATTTGGATGATGATTCTGCATCCTCCTCTACAGTTTCTTCACAACAGGTTTTTTTCTTCTGATTCAGATAATGATTTCACACCTATCCCATCCCAAAAGCCCCAAAGGGTCACTAGGGGTCATACCATACGCAAGGGCACTAGGTGTGGTAAGATTTCTTGAATGACTCTTCCTGTATGACTGTTTTTCTAATTTTCTACACTCTCTGCTTCTTCCTTACAACTTGCTACTGTTAATGTTAACAGTATCAAAAATGCTAAAAGGAGACTTCTTTCTTTTTCTGTCCTACATGATTTAGGATTTGACATTATTTTTTTGCAGGATATGAGACTGAATATTGCCTCCCTCATTACTGCTGCACATAGATTGTGGTGCTGGGGTCCCTCCTACTTTTCCTATGGTACTGCTGTGTGTGAGGGGGGTGGGGGTTTTGTTTTGTGGGGATCATTGTCACATTTCCAGGGTCACCGTTATTTCCCCTGGTAAAGCATTTCTTTTTGATGTATCCTTTTCTGGTGCCAGTTGGAGACTTATTGTCATATATGCCCCAATATCTAAGAAATAGAGTCCATTTATTTAATTATATTTGTCATTTATTTACCACTAAGCATATTATTTGGGCTGGGGACTTTAATTGTGCAGTAGATAAGTATGATAAAGGCAAAACTCAAAAGGATTTTTGTGACACCAACTGTCTGAATAGTATTATCCTGAAGGCTGGGCTTTCAGATGCCTACAGGACAGTCCATCCTACTGGAGGGCACACATTTTACAAAGGTGCCCTCTCCACCAGGATTGATTTTGTTTTTCTCTCCCAATTTGTCAGGGTTTATAATGCTCAGATTTTTCCCTTGGAAATGTCTGATCATGCCATTTTATCTGTGACAGTGAGCCTTGATGACCCTGTTCCCATTAGTAAAGGTTACTGGAAGCTTAATAACACTTTGTTGGCTTCTTCTTCTCATTGTGTTGAAATTAGTGAATTCCTGAAGGCAAGGATGTCTGTGGTATGTTTACAACCTGATCTTAGTCTCTGGTGGGTGGAAACTAAGGTGGGTTTACAATCTTTACTAAAGAAATTGGCTTTTACTAAACATACTCAACAATATCAGAGATATCTAACCCTTCCCACACAGTTAGCCAAGCTATACTCGTTCATTAATGAAGGTTCCCCCATCAACCATAGTTATATTGCTAATATCAAAAGGGAAATGACAGACCTGCAACACTCCAGAGCTTCTTCTTTGTTGCATGAGCATAGAATCTGTATCCCAGGAGAATTTTCAGGTGGTGATGTCTTTGCCAGTTGTAGGAAGAGAAAGGAGACCAGGATCATGACATCTTTCTCTACCCCACATGGTGAAGTTGTTACAGATTCCAGGCAGATTTTGGGTGTTGTACAACAATATTTACAGGGTGTACATGCCAGGGTGAATGACTCTGCTGGTGATATTCAAAGCTGTTTGGATACTATACCTACTCCTGTTTACCCATCTGAGTTAAAAACTTTGTTGATAGCCCTAATATCCCAACTTCAAATGATCACTGCTGTTACGTCTTTAAGAAATAATACTGCACCTGGCCTAGATGGCCTTACTGTTGAGTTCTTTAAACATGTTCAGACTATCATGGTAGATATTATTTTTACCATTTATAATTTGATGTTATCCTCCTCCACTGCTGGTTTTCATTTTTGTACTGCTATCCAGATTTTTTTATATAAAAAGGGAATAAAAAGTAACATTGGTAATTGGAGGCCTTTAAGTCTTCTTAATGCTGACTTTAAAATATTAATGACAATTTTGGCCCTGAGATTGGCTTCCGTATCCCCTTTTCTGATAATGTCGATTCAAACATGTTCTGTTCCTGGTCGTAATATTTCAGATAATTTATTACTTCTTATAGTATTGGTGGAGCAGGGTAAGGATGACTTGTTGCATGGTTATCTCCTTTCCCTTGACCAGGAAAAAGCTTTCGATAGGGTTTCACATAAGTTTCTGTTTAAAATGTTGGCTCACTATGGTATACCTGAATTATTTTGTGCTTGGCTGATTTTTTCTATAATGCTGCTACAGTTATTCCATTAGTTAATGGATATTTGGGGTCATATGTATGGATCACAAGAGGGGTTCATCAAGGTTGTCCGTTGAGCCCTCTGCTTTGTTTTTTGTGTGGATCCTTTGTTACGCAGTTTGCAGCAGGCGATTCTTTTTCGTAGGGTCCGTCCGGTAACTGCTGAGTTTGATGTCAAAGTAATAGCTTATGCTGATGATGTGTGTCTAATTACACAGGATGTTACTTCAGCTTTACATGTCCTAGATGTTGTGCACACTTATGTGGGTGTGACTGGAGCTTTGTTAAATATGAGCAAGAGATATATATTGAGTCCCTCTACAAAGGTAGTGTCTGATATTAAGGAGATTTCTGTTTCTTGTAATGACTTGGCTATATTTGGTATTACTTTTGGTAGGGGTGACAACTCTTTGGTGAATTGGACTACTAAATTGGATACTGGAAGAAATAAGGTTATGCTTTGGAAATCTTGGCAACTGACCAAGAAGAAGAGGGTATCCTTACTGAAAACATTTTTTTCCCATCTTTATGTACCTTAGCATGGTTTATCCACTCCCCACTTCTTTAGAGGTGGTTTTATTGAGCTTGGTTTTTCCAAAAATATGGGGCAGTAGGTTGAATCCCATTAAGAGGGCGGTAGTGTATTTACTGATGAATAAAGGAGGGTTGGCTTTTTTAAATCCTATAGGTCATTTTTTTAGTATATTTTTCCATTACAATTTATGGAACTCGGATGCCCCTTCTTCGGAGCTATGGACCCTTGTGGCACTTAGCTGGTAAAGGCATCTTTTTCTGACTTGGCCTAATCCAGCTGGTCTTCCTAGAACCTTTCGGTCTGTTCCACATTTTTTTAAACCAGTCCTTTGTAAACTGAGGAAGTGGAAGTTGTCCCTCTCACAAGTCATTGGTAAACCACGAAAAGAGGTATATAGATTAGTGCAAATGCTCCATTTTGTTTCTGTCCCTTCTTTTGGTGGCATTGACTGTGCTTTTCGCCAGTGTATTTTTCAAATGTTGTTGGATGTTCAGACTCCCCCTAAGATGTGGGATGTAGTTTGTTTATGTTGCCATTGTAGACTTCCAGTTTGGAATAATGTAAAGCATAAAAGTGTTTCTGACCGTACTTGTCCTAGACTGTTGTGTACTACTGAACTAGAAACTATGGAACACTTTTATATTTCATGTCCCTATACTATTGATTTTTGCCAGTTGTTGTCACAAAAATGAGGCGATGCTAGATGGTAACAGGTCTCTTATCTGGAATTGATTGGGGGAGGTTTCCTTACAGTTTCATGACTTTGACAAAGGTACACTGAGACTTATTTTTACTTGTATAAAACTAATTTTATGGCAATGCAATTGCAAATTTCTTCTACAACAAATTGAGACTACTTCTTTACAGATTGTCCAGTCCCTTGAGCATGAACTCGTTCTCAGTTTCTACATGATAGACAGGTTTATTCGGAATCAGTTTGGAAATCTAGATGGACTGCTGTCCCCTTCTTGAAGGACAAGATTGGATAGATCCTGTCCCCTTTTTTGGGGGAAGGGGGTGATGCAGGTTTTTCATGGTTTATGATTACATAACTTTGTTTACTGCTCTATTGTACTCATGCTATCTTTTTCAGTATTATGTGCTTTGTCCTTTACTTTTTGTACTTGTATTATTGTGTATTTTCTTCTTTTTGCATTTGAATGTTCAAATAAAAATTCCCCTACTCTTTTTGATAAGTGCCATGGGATCTTTAACATCCACCTGAACTACCACCAATCCAGGCAGATGGGACCTCGGTTTAACGTCTCATCCGAAAAACAGCACCTCAGAAATGCAGCACCCCTCTCATGCTGCACTACAGTGTCAGTACTGGGATAGTAACGTAAGTGCCAGATGTGGGAACTTAACCCACAGCCCTCTGATGTCCTGGCCTCAGAGGCGAGTGTGCTACCTACTGAGCCACTGACACTGACATAGATAGATAGATAGATAGATAGATAGATAGATAGATAGATAGATAGACAGATAGATGAGATATTAGCTTTTTTTAGCTAAATATACTTAAATAGTATCCACTCAGCTCATAGAATACCTATCTAAATATGACATCCTATGTCCTGAGCAGCATGGGTTTCGTCCAGGCCACAGCACATCCACTGCCCTTCTGGAATTCTCCCACCACATACACTCTGCGCTTAACAATGGTCAACTTGCAGGGGCAGTTTTCATCGACCTATCCAAGGCCTTTGGCACTGTGTGCCACCCCCTGCAGTTAAACTCCCTATGCCAACTGGGATTCTCATCCGGCCCCCTGAATTGGGTCTCAAGCTACCTGCACAACAGGTCCCAAAGGGTTAAAGCTAAATAAGACCCTCTCCACCAACCTACCAGTACTCTCAGGGGTCCTGCAAGGCTCCATCCTTGGACCCACCCTTTTCAGCCTATTCCTAAACACCCTCCCAAGCTCCTGTTCCAACAAAATACTGCTCTATGCTGATGATGCAGTGATCCTAGCATCACACTCAGACCCACTCCTACTCCAATGCGCGCTGCAAAGCACCTTCCTCCAAGCTGAAAAATGGTTCAGTAACCATCTACTAGTCCTGAACCTGAAAAAAACAAAGCCAATGCTGTTCTCACATCGGCAAAACAGCGCCAAGGATACTCCCCTTCTCATCACCACCAGCATGCTCCTCCCACTAGAACAGGTAACAACATATAAGTACCTGGGCATCACCTTTGATGCAGGCCTTACATTCCACACCCACCTAAAAGCCCTGTCATCAGCCATGAACTCCAGGATTGGGCTCCTCTACCGCCATAAAGATTGCCTCCCGGAATCTGCCTTAAAATTAGCCATCACCTCATCTGTGTTGTCCCTGGCTGACTACAGACTTCCAATTTATGCAGCAGCTGACCCCTCCTCCCTGTCAAAAGTCCAGACCTCTATTAACAAAGCCTGTAGGCTCCTGATCGGTGCCCACAGCAGAACACACACCTGTCTGCTATACTCCACCGCTAACATACTCACTCTTGAGGAACGACTGAAATATCACACCTGCCTACTGGCCAAAAAATCCCTGTCTGGGTTATGCCCACCAGGGGTCTCTGCATCCCTGCAACTGGCTGTCTGGCCTATGCTGATCTGTAACTCCACCAAAGCCACCTTCCTAGTACCCAGGGCAAGGACCTTTCTCTGCCAAAGATCCTTTCATCTTAAAGCTCCGGCCTGGTTTAACTCCCTTCCTGAGGCAATCGCAAAGATCCCCGGGATTGGCCAGTTTAAAATAGCCCTCCATCAACACATTATTGACAGCCGATGCTGTAAATGCCTGTAGTGGACCATAACCCTGTCTCGTATAGCCCTATGCCCTCTGGGTCCCATAGATGACTGGGTACTGGTACAATTGAACAACTCTAACAACGGTGTTTATATAATGATGTGTGTAACTCAACAAATGTATGTATTTATATAACAATGCCTGTAACTTTACATGTGTATTTATGTATCTCACCTGTATGTAACCACTGTCCTAAACCTCACTTAACTGTTGTCTCCCCCATGAGGAGGTACCTTTGTAAACGAGTCCCTGACTCAAAGGTTGTAAAACTGATTATTTCAATAAATAAATAAATAATTGTGCCAGAACCTTGTTAGTTGAGTGGTAGATTTAATTTTAAAAATAGCTGTCCTCTAAAATATTTTCAAAAATCTATCAATCTCTGCATTGCTTTTTGGAAATGTACATATATATCAATTTGGCGTAATATGGACAGTGTTGCAAGTCATATACTGTATGTAGCTGCAAGAAATAAATCCATGACAGTGTTAAATTGTAAACATTTTTTAAAAGTTTTTTAAGTTATGCAAGTCAATGAATGTGAAAAACATGAGGTGTGCATTAATGCTAGCTGCTGATATATTTTCTAGCAAATAACACTCTGAATATAATAGTTATGTTGTTGTACCACTATACTACTAGATTCCTGTTGTGAACAGAGTATATTTAACTTTTTGAAACACTCGTTAAACAATCATTAACACTTCCTACAACAATTTTAGTTTGGCTCAGGTAGATTTACCTTTCTGTTGCTGCTAATTTCAGGGACAGATTAAGGCAACCTGGGACCCTAGACCCAAGAGAAATCTGGAGCCCCCCCTTGCTGCAACCATGCCCCTTTGCTATGACCACGTTTCTTTGCCACACCATGCCCCTTCACCATGGCTGTGCACTTTCTCCATTGCATATCAGTTGCTGAAACTTGAAAAAATATTTTCTTACTGTCCCTAAAAAGTGGTATAAAACCTAAATAACCTAACTAAAATGCTTTAAAATGAATGAAACTAATAATATCAGTATGAAAGATGCATTTGTCAATGCCGAATGATGTCTCACTGGCATTGGCATTGGTAGTACCAGAGCTAGAGATGCATAATAGAAGTGGCAGTGGAGTATTGAAGTGATGCCAACCCCACCCCCACCCTGTAGAGAGTGACAGGTATTGGGGTGTGTGTTTCGATCGTCAGCTATAACACTCATGCCATTGTACCTCACCCTACCCTGTAGAGACTGACAAGTGTTGTGGTGTGCTTTGGTGTATTTGGGCATTATACTTACCCCATTCCATAAGGAAATACACTGAAGTGGGTGCAGTATAGGAGAATGGGGTGACTTTTGTGACCAAACAGTGCAAGGCACACCACGATGCCTGTCACTAGCTGCAGGGTGGGGATGGGTGGAATGGTGTGAACATTACAGCCAATGATCCCAAGTCACACTCATGACGCCTGTCAGTCTGTACAGGGTGGGGTGCTACAGTTGAAAACCCTAACAATGTAGGTGTGTGTTGGTATTTTCCCTCTGAATTTTCAACATGGGCTGTTCATGAGTCCACCTCATGAAAAGCAGCACAATCAGTTTGTTAGTTGAAAGGTGGTTTTGCACAGTGGCTATGCCATTTGGTGACACAGGGATAAAAACACATTTTGGGCAGGATGTGGAAAATGACAACTGCACTGTTCATGAGGAGGCATAAAAAAATGACAACATTGAAAATCTGGAGTGAAAATATGAAAAATTGGTGAAGTCATGAGCATGCATAGAAACTACGCAACACACATCCGTAACCCAATTATTCTAGGGAGTTTGTTAGCCACATTTTCAACATAGGCATTTTGGGACCTCCACCTCATGAACAATGGTGCTGTGATTTTGTTAATCTGTCTCAAAATTAGATTTTCCACTGCGTCCACACCATTGTGCCCACATGTGCGGAAACACATTTTGGGCAGGATGTGAAAAATGACAGCTGTACTTTTCATAAGGTGGTGTGAAAAAATGTCAGTGTTGAAAATTTGGCATGAAAATATTGCAAATTTGCAAAGTTAGAAGGGTGCATGGAAACTGCGCAACGCATGCTTGTAACACAGTCACTTTATGGACTTTCGGCACCAAATTTTCAACATAGACATTTTAGGACCTCTGCTCATGAACAGAGCCACTGTTATTTCCTCAAACTGTCCCAAAAACTGATTTTGCACAGCAACCACGCTATTCTGTGCTGGACGTGCGAAAACACATTTCGGTCACGATATGTAAAATAAATGACAGCTGTACTGTTCACAAGGAGGTGTGGAAAAACGCCAATTTTGAAAATCTGGAGTGAAAATATTACAAATCCATGAAGTTACGCGCATGCATGGAAACTGCGCAATGCACACTTGTAAAACAGGCATTTTTTTGATTATTCTCACCAAATTTGCAACATAGGCCTTTTGAGAGCCCCCCTCAAGAACACAGGCACTGGCATTTCATTAATCAGTCCCAAAAGGTGATTCCATGCAGTGACCACAAAATCATCTTTTGGAGCTGATTAATGCCATGACATTGCCAGAATTCATGAGGAGGGGTCCCAAAAATTCCATGTTGAAAATATGGTGCCAAAATTCCAGAAAATGCCTGAGATATGCATCAAAGTTGAAAAAACCCTATTTATTCCATTATACAGCTTACAGGCATTTCTTCAGTTCATGGCCGGCTTTGAAGGGTGCAGACATGCTCCCAGTCCACCGAAGATCATTGCGCCGGACTCCAGAGGTAAGTATGGGGTGGGGGTGTGGGGAGGCAGGGTGCGCAGTGGTGGGTGCGGGTTGTGGGAGGGGCAGGAGATCCGAGGGATCATTTTTTTTACAGGTTTACAACTACAAAAAATCCATCACGGCATGTTTTTTTTTTTTTGCAGGGGAATTAGCATGCTGGGGTGAACTCCCAGCATGCCACCTAAGTGTTTTTTTTGGGGGGAGGATTCTGTAGTCGATGGGGGATTGGGCACCCCCATCGGCACTCACTGAGGGGAGGGAGACACGAGCTGAGGGAGATTGGGTACCCTCTCAGCATGCAACAAAAGCGGGGAGACATGCCCGATGGGAGTGGGCCCTCCTTCGCATAATCAACGAGATGGGGATAAATGCCGATGGGATTGGACCCCATCAGCAAAGAAAACTGTTGGGGACACATGATGCCAATGGAGTCGGCTCCCATCAGTATTATTATTATGATGAGTGGTTTGCATGCGCCGGAGGGAGGTGTGTTGTGGTCACACTGCATGAGGCTTCACTCTCATTGCAAAGGACCTTTCTTTGTTCTCATGGCCATCTTAGGGATGTGTGAGGTCAGTGTCTACTGCTGACTGATTGGGGAATGAGGGACGCACCTTCTGATGCATGCCCTGCATTCACCCAACAGTGACTGCACCTCCAAATCAGCTACTACCACAAGATGTTGGCTGCACAAGGGCGAGCCAACATAAAAATGGCATTAGTCTGAGTTTTAATCATTCAGATAATATCATTACTAAGTGGCCAGGTAAAATGAAAACCTCTAATAATCTTAACATTCAGATAGGATTTCCAGTGTACACAACTGCACAGTGTTTTTATAAAATGTTTTAGTTGTATGTAATTGTATAGTATAAATTATAAAAAATTATACTCAAATCAGTAGTCCTTGCAATCATACTCTCAGTCCTACTCTCTTTCCCTCTTAAATGGGAGCCCACTGCAGTAATCTGCCCACTGCTTGCCTCATCTCCCCAGTGATGTAGTTCAGGACAGTGGCAACCATAGCCAGCAGTAACCCATTGTGCACAGACCTCACCGTCTTGGACCACTGACTGAAGAGGGGTTGGGACTGGGAGATGTAGTTGACCAACTACAAAAGAGAGACAAGGACCGAAGGTTCAAATACTTAAAAAAGAAAAAAAAATGCCTTGAACCTTGTCAGATCCTCTGGCAGTTCAGCTCCACTTCTCTCTCTCTCTCTCTCTCCTAAATGAATGCAAATCGCTTGGTTTTACCTTTTCCCTCATTTTTATTTATGTTATTTATTTATTTATTTATTTTTTGTTGACTGGGTAAGTGCACTAGACAAATCTTGCCTATTTTCAGGTACGACCCTGGGGAGGGGGATACAGATAAATGCCAACAGATCTTGAACCAGATGAAGCTGTTGGTTGTATTTTTAGTGAATGAGGGAAATTTGGCCAGGACACTGGGGAAATTCCTGTACTCCTTTCGATAAGAGCCATGGGATTTTTAACATCCACCTGAACTATCACCAATCCAGGCAGATGGGACCTCAGTTTTTAACATCTCATCTAAAAGACGGCACCTCAGAAGTGCAGCACCCCTCTCATGCTGCACTACAGTGTCAGTACTGGGATATTAACCCAAGTGCCAGATGTCTGAATTGAACCCACAGCCCTCTGATCTCCCGGCCTCAGAGGTGAGTGTGCTACCTACTGAGCCACTGACACTGTATGTATGTATGTATGTATGTATGTATATATTTATTTATTTCATCTTGGATTACAAGTACCTTTCAGCTAAACTTAGCTCATTTACAAAGGTTCCACGTCAAAGGGATGGGGGAACAAACAGACAAAGGGGGGCTAACTAAATAATAAACATGCAGTTAATTGACAAAACGCATCATAAATCATAATAAACAGCAGCAGGTAGAGCTTAGCAACTAAATGGTAACCAAATAAACATTTCTTGCTTTCTAGAACCACCTGCCTGCCTGCTCTTCCCCCAAAAAAAGAAAGTGGCTTTATTGTTGTTTTTTAATCGAAATAGGGATGGAATGAAAGGACTGTACCTTTAGAGGAGATACTGTAAGTGACACTTCAACTCTTGTCTCCCTCCTGTCCTGCTTGTATATTAGTCTGTAAAACTTTGTACACTTCTGTACCACATCAGTGCCGGGTGCTGCACTGGCTGTGTTCCAAAGCAGTCTGCTGGTTTCTTTGAGAGTTCCATGACTTTTCTGGTTCATCCTGGTCCCTCATAATGGTCTTTTTCTCTCTCTGGTCAATGGTTGTGGCCCATCCCAGTCTCCAGCTCTGGTGGTCACAGACCTGAGGATGTAAGTAGCGGCAATGGTGCAGCTCTTGACTCTTTCTTGATCTGCTGGAACTTGAAACAAACTCTCCAATATGCAGGCTCTGTGGCTCTCAGATCCTTCTGATACAAATGATAGGGGTTCCCTCAAATGCACAAGATGAGGCAAGTAGTAGAGAAACTACTGCAGGAGGCCCACATTTAAGATTTGCACCAGTCACTCTCCCTATCAAGAACACCAGTCAGGAGACAGGGACCTTTCTAGCCACTTCTCCCCATATGGAATACCAGGGGATAGGTGTATACCTCACAATTGCTATGAATTTCCCATAGCACTATGATTTTTAAACTCAAATTTACTGTTGCTCTGCAAAGGTTTACTGATGTTCTTAATAATGTTAGAACTAGTTTTTGACACTCACTAAACTAACTAGAAGAAACATTCCTTAACACTAAATATATGGGGCCCACTATTAGTGAGCATATTATTCTTTAAAATAAGAAAATGCTACATATTCTGGCCATGTGCTCCGAATTATGAAATTTTAAACCTAGTGCTATGAATTTTAATGCTGAGATGTAGAGATGTATAGATGGGAGACAAAGCAAATGGGCCTGTCTACACCTTAAAGGTCACCAGGCTAGGGCCCCCTGAAGCTATCAGCAGCAGTTAACACCTAATTAGGGAGGTGAGAGTCATGCCACAGTTCAACCATTGCCTTGCTCAGATTACTCAGTGGCTGAGTCCTTCACAAAACAAGCATTTGTCAATGCCAAATGTTTGCTTGCTGGCAGTGGCATTGGTAGTGTAGGAGTTACAGAGCTGCATATTAGGAATGGCAGTGAAGTACTGAACTGAAGCAAACCCCACCACCACCCTGCAGATACTGACAGGCATTGGGGTGTGCCTTTGGGTTGTCAGGCATAACAGCCATGCCATTTCACCACACCCTACCCTGCAGACACCAACAAGTGTCACAGTGTGCCTTAGGGTGTTTGGCCCTTATGTTCACCCCATTCCATCAGGAAATACGGTGAGATGGGTGCTGTATAGGAGAATGGGGTGAACTTTGGGGCCGAAGAGTCCAAGACACACCTCGATGCCTCTCACTGGCTGCAGAGTGTGAGTCGGGGTGGAATGGTATGAGCATTACAGGCGACAATCCCAAGTCACACCCCTCATGCCTGTCAGTCTCTACAGGGTGGAGTGTTATGGTCAGAAACCCTAACACCTCAGGCGTTCGTTGGCATTTTCACTCCAAATTTTCAACATTTGTTTTTGTGACCCCCACCTTATGAACAGTGGCAATATCAGTTTGTTAGCCGAAAGCTGATTTTGCAAAGCGACTACGCCATTTGGCACCACAGGTGCGAAAACACATTTCGAACAGGATGTGAAAAATGACAGCTGTACTGTTCATGGGGAGGTGTAAAAAATGGCAGAGTTGAAAATCTGCAATGAAAATGCAAGAAAAACTGGTGAAGTCACGAGCATGCATAGAAACTGTGCAACGCACACCCGTAATGTAATTAGTTTGGGGAATTTTTACAGCAGATTGTCAACACAGGCATTTTGGGACCTGCACTCATGAACAGTGTCACTGTGATTTTCTTAATCTGTCTCGAACAGTGATTTCCCACAGCAACCATGCAATTCTGCGCTGAAAGTGCAAAAACACATTTCGACCATGGTATGAAAAATGACAGCTGTACTGTTCATAAGGAAGTGTGGAAAAATGCCAGTGGTGAAAATCTGGACTGAAAATATTACAAATTTACAAACTTACGAGGGTCCGTGGAAACTGCACAACGCTCGCTCATAACACAATTATTTTATGGGCTTTTGTCCAAATTTTAACATAGCCATTTTAAGACCTCTGCTCACGAACAGTGTCACTGTGATTTTCTTAATCTGTCCCAAACATTGATTTCTTTACCGACTGCGCCATTGTGAGCTACATGCGTGAAACACATTTTGGGCGAGATGTAAAAATGACAGCTGTACTGCTCATAAGGAGGTGAGGTAAAATGGCAATGTTGAAAATCTATGGTACAAATATTAAAAATTCGAGAACTTCACGAATAAGTAGGAATCATAGCATACGCTGTAAATCAGTCAATTTTGGAATTATTGTAATTTTCAACATAGGGTTTTGGGGCCTACCTCATGAACTGTGACACTGTCATTTCATAAATCAGTCCCAAAAGGTGGTTCCACACAGTGACCAAGAAATCACCTTTCAGGGCCGATTAACACCATGACAGTGCCAGAATTCATGAGGAACGGTCCCAAAAACCCCATGCTGAAAATTTGGTGAAAAAATTCCAAAAAATGCCTGAGATATGCATCAAAGTTGAAAAAAACCCTATTTGTGCCATTATACAGCTTACTGGCATTTCTTCAGTTCGCAGTCGGCTTTGAAGCATACAGGCATTTCCCCGGTCCACGAAGATCACCAGCACCAGCCTCCAGAGGTAAGTATGGGGTGATGTGAGGTGTGGGGAGGTGGATGCACAGAGGGTGGGCATGGGTTGGGGGCAAGACAATCAACGAGGGACCATTTTTTTCTTTTCGGGTGTTGGTTTTCTTTTTAGGAAGATGATGCGGGACTTGTGCCACACTGGAGTGGACTCCCAGAGTGGCAGCTGGAAGATTTTTTGGGGGGGGTCGGTGGAGCCGACATGGGATTGGGCACCCCCGTTGGCCATACAGATGTGTACCACACTGGGGTGGGCTCCCAGCGTGGCAACTGGGAGTCTGTTTCTTTTGGAGGGGTTTAATTGAGCTGATGGGGGATTGGGCACCCCTGTCAACAATCTCACTTATGCCACGCTGGGGTGGGCTCCCAGTGTGGCACCTAGAACTCTGGGGGGGGGCCGCAGAGCTGAAGGTGGATTGGGCACCCCCATGAGCCATACTGTGTGCGGCAGGTGGGGGGGCACTATTCAGAGACACTCATAGGCTGGGGAGTATTATTACAATACTGATCAGGTGTGCCAACAGACGAAAACTGTGTCTACTTTATCAGTCTCTTTGGGGTTCTGTTTTCCTGCTTTAGTTCACTTCAAACTGAATTTATGTTCCAGGAAGAGAAAGCAGAGACCTATACAAGCAGGATTGCCGGCAATATGCTAATCAACACTATCTTATTACTGCTCACTGAAGCAGAGGTCTCCCTTTCAACTGTATGCCACTGCATTTTCAACTGCTGTCATAGACAGCTGCAGCATTCATTGGTGAATTGTGGCCGTGCCTGCAAACACACTGACTGAATTGGAAGACAGTGTGCCACACCTACAAAAACTCAGATGATGGCACTATGTTTCTTGCACATGCATGCAAGCAAACATAAAAATGCATCCCAGGCAGAAAAAGAACTGTATATAGTAAATATATTTTTGGGATTTCTGGGGTCCCTCTGGCAGGCAGGTGTCCTAGGCCCAGGCCTGTGTTGTCTATGCCTTAATCCAGCCCTGGCTAAGTTTGTGGAGGGGCAGGAGTGAAGGATTTAGTTGCTGGTAAGCTTGGGACTGTTTGTACTTGTTTGAGTCTGTTACCTTTAGGGCAGTAGTGCTGAATTTGTTTAATACGGTTTATTTTTTGTGTGTATGATTTATAGTGTGAGCTGGAGATTCATTTATTTTTTCAAAAGGCATTGGTAGCAGCTTTCTGGAAGGTTCTGTCCTCTCCCCTCAGCTAGGATCAATTTATAGCTAATTGTGGTTTAAATACCAGTGAGTTCTCACACACAGCATTAGTACAGAAGCAGACTTAGTTTGTCTCAGGTAGATTTACCTTTCGGTTGCTGCCAAGTTTGTGGAGGGACAGGAGTGAAGGATTTAGTTGCTGGTAATCTTGGAACTGTTTGTACTTGTTTGAGTCTGTTATCTTTAGGGCAGGTCACATATTTCAATGGATTTTAAGGGATCTATTTTTTTTTGTTTTGTTGTTGTTTTTTTCTTTTTTTTTCCTTTTTCATTGGGGCTTGTCCTCTGCGAACATAGAGTAAAGGAGTCCTCAGCTGATTGTTTCTGGACTCAGCCAGAAGGTAATCCCACCCATCATCCCACCCACCCCTGGGCTTGTCCTCCTTTTATGGGTGTGGGCCAATAGTGTTACACCTTCCTACACCACACAGGACATTCCGCACTGAGAAAAGGGAGCAGCATAGGGGTTCATCTAGAGGGCATACCTAGGTTATAGTGCAGGCCAGGTCACATCAGACATGACAGGAGTGGTGCAGTGCAGTGGCTGTGGAGTAGCAGTCTTCAGGAAGACATTCTGGAGGCTGCATTGCTGCCTTATCTACAGGCACCTCTCTGGGCTCAGGGAAGAGATTACCTATCTCTGTCCAGATGTGGCCAGGTTACAGGCACCATCCACCCCCTACCCAGAGACCACTGGGTCCACAGCATCAACCTCAAAGGTTGCCCAGGAAGATGGATAACTGGACCACAGTGGGCTCAGGGAGAATTGGGAGTGGTCAGAGACACATTCCCCAACCAGTCTAGCTTAATAACTCCTATGCTGTTTTGAAGGAATAGGACTGCCCCACACAGGCACCCACAACTTGAACCAGGGAGGATGGTCGGGACCTCAAATCTGGAGTCCCAAGGAAGGGAGGCAAGTGACCCTAGAAGAGGGGGAAGCTTCTCATAGTGGGGGACTCTATTGTATGGGGTGTGAAACTAGGGACAACTAGCAGGGGGGAGAGGGAGGTCAATCGCCTCCCAGGAAGTGCTGCAAGGAGGAATGGGAAGTGAATCCATAGGATCGCTAGGGCGATAACCAGGACGGAGGAGCTGGATGTCATTGTCCACCTGGGGATCAATGACTTGGCGCAGAGAAAGGTAGAGTTAACCAGAGTCCAGGAGGAGTTCAGTAAGCTGGGAGAGTACCTGAAATGGGTAGCACATTCTGTGTCATTCTCTGCCTGCATCTGTCTGGAAAGGGGACCTCAATCCTTAGTGAGAAGTTGGAATGCTTCAGCAGAGAACATTTAAACTGGCCAAGGGGGGAGAGCCAGGAGAGACAGGTGGCTTGGGAACACCCCCCCACGAGAACATGCAAAAGTACAAATTGACAACAGGAACAACGCAACTGAGCAGTGAGGGGCTGGCAGGGGAAACTTTTATAAGGGGGGCAAGAGCGCATGAGCATGAATACTGGGGTGGGGGAAGAGGCAAAATAGAGAAAACAGGATTAGAGGGAAGACAAGGAATAAAACATGGAAAGTCATGTTCACAAATGCCTGCAGTCTGGGAAATAAGGTTTCAGACCTGGAAGCCTTGGTGACGGATGCGGACCTTGACATAGCAGCAATAACAGAGACATGGTATTCTGCTACTCACAGCTGGGACATCTCAGTACCAGGCTATACACTTTTCAGAAGGGACAGGGAAGGTAAAAAGGGAGGGGGCTGGCCCTGTACATCAGAGAAGGCATAAAGGCTATAGAAGTACAGAGAAGGCAGGGGGAGGCCAAGGCAATGTGGGTCACCCTTGAACCAGGAAATGGCACAGTAATATGTACAGGGGTGATCTACAGACCTCCAGCACAGAGGGAGGAAGTGGACATGGTACTAGTGGAGGAAATTCATGACATGGCAGCTAAAGGCGAAATTTTGTTAAAGGGAGATTTCAATATGCCGGACATGGCTCGGACCACCCAGATAGCTGCTTCAGCCAGAAGCATGGCCATCCTGGAATCCCTGCAGGGAGCTGGACTGAGACAGCTGCTGCATGAGCCAACCAGGCACAAATTGATTCTAGACCTAGACCTGGTATGGACCAATGGGAACAGAGTCAAAAGAATCCAGGTGGAAGGGCAGCTGGGATCCAGTGACCACCACCTGGTGTGGTTTGACATGGAGACAGGGACTCAATTAAGCCACACAAGAGCAAAAGTATTAGATTTCAGCAGGGCAGATTTCAATGAAATGGGTAGATGTTTAAAAGCAGCCCTGGAGAAGGTAGAGATAATGGAGGGGGTGGAGGAACAGTGGAAGAGACTAAAAGGAGCCATTCTGGAGGTAACTAACCAATGCATTAGGGTAGTGGCCAAATGAAAAAGGAGAAAGACACCACTATGGTTTTCTAAAAGGGTGGAAGACAAAGTAAGGGCTAAAGGAGGAAGTTTCAGGAAGTATAAGGGGACCCAAAGGAAGGAGGACAGGAAGGTGTACCTTGAATGTCTCAGAGAGGCAGGGAAGGCTGTTAGGAAAGCCAAGGCACAGACAGAGGAGGGTTTAGCACAGTCTGTGAAAACAGGGGACAAGACATTCTATAGGTACATCAGCAATAGAAGAAAAAATGGTAGGGGGGTTGTGAGACTCAAAGGGGAGAAGGGAGAGCGTAAGGAGTGGGACCTAGACAAGGAAGAAACACTGAACAAATACTTCAGTTCAGTATTTTCTAAGGAGAGGGAGGATCAAGGACCACAGTTGGGTTGCAGAGGCAATGGGGGGAAGGGTAGTGGACACCAGTCCATTCACAGTGTAGAGATTTCTGGAAGAACTCACAAAGCTGAAGGTAGATAAGGCCATGGGGCCAGACACATCCAACTGAGGATATTAAAGGAGCTGTGAAGGGAACTAGCAGCACCTCTGGTGGCCCTGTTCACAGAGTCACTCAACACAGGTGTCATTCCAGAGGATTGGAGGAGGCCACATGTAGTCCCACTGCACAAAAGTGGCAGTAGGAAAGAGGCGAGGAACTACAGGCCAGTCACCCTCACCTCAGTGGTGGGAAAGATCATGGAGACACTGCTGAAAGAAAGGATAGTGGCACACCTGGAATCTGAGGCAACATGGATTCACAGCAGGAAGGTCATGTCAAACGAATCTAATAGATTTTTTTGATTGGGTAACTAGGAAATAAATCAGGGTGGGGTGGTAGAAATCAGCTACCTAGATTTCAGCAAAGCCTTCTACACCATCCCACTTAGAAGGCGGATTAACAAGTTTGGTAGTCTGGGCATGGGCGACAAGGTGGTGAACTGGCTTAGGAACTGGTCAACAGACAGGAGTCAGAGGGTTGTGGTAAATGGAGTACAATCTGGGGAGAGGGGGTGACCAGTGGGGTACCACAGGGATCAGTACTAGGTCCAGTCCTGTTCAATGTCGTCATTAGTGACATTGCAGAGGGGCTGGAAGGAAAGGTCTGCCTCTTTGCACATGACACCAATATCTGCAACAGCATGGATACTCCAGAAGGGGTGCAGAAAATGAAGAGGGACTTAGAGAAGCTTGAAAGATAGTCAGAGATGTGGCAACTGAGGTTCAATGCAAAGAAGTGCAAAATAATGCACCTGGGTAGAGGGAACCCTGGAGAGAGCTACAGGTTGAGGAGTGAAGAGCTGACTGTCACCAAAGAGGAAAGGGACCTAGGGTTAATCGTCTCTGATGGCATTAAGGTATCAAAGTAGTGAACAAAAGTGGCAGAGAGGGCCAGTGACATGCTGGGATGCATAGACAGGGGTATCACTAGCAGGAGGCGGGAGGTGGTGATGCCATTGTATAAAACATTGGTAAGGCCTCACCTGGAGTACTACATGCAGTTCTGGAGGCCACACCTGTGCAAGGACATAGATAAGATGGAGACTGTCCAGAGAAGGGCAACAAAGATGGTGCAGGGCTTGCACCACAAAACATATGAGGAGAGGCTAAGGGACCTCAATATGTATTCACTGAAGGAGAGGAGACAGTGGAGAGACATGATTGAAACTTTCCAGTACCTCAAGGGCATAAACAAGGTACAGATGGGGGACTTTTTCCAATGTAGAAAAAGTACTGGAACAAGGGGGCACAATATGAAATTGGAAGGGGGTAGATTATGAAGTAATGTGAGTACATTTTTCTATATAGAAAGAGTAGTTGATGCTTGGAATAGTCTACCACAGGAGGTAGTGGGGACAAGCACAGTGGAGGGGTTTAAGCATGCCTGGGACAAGCACAAGAGAAGCTTGAGAGGGGAGGGAGTGATGAAAAGCCATTGATCACATAGGTACAGCAGCCACATACAATGTATAAGGCCTATGGGCAGACTGGATGGGCCTAGCAGTCCTTATCTGCCTACAATTTCTATGTTTCTGTGTTTTTATGCAATGATTTGTGGGCTCTATCTGCCTCATTTGCATATATTACTTATACACCCGTAAATTTGCTTTCCTGATTCTGACTACAAGTTTTGCTTTCCAGATTCTGATTACAGGCTAACTTCTACATTATTATTTGAATATAGTAATTAAATTAAAAAGCTAAACAGCATTTAATAATAAACAATGAGGTTTCAGTAAAACTGCAACACGAGTCAATATTAATCAGAAACCCCGAAGTGGTCAATATTCTACCATTCTCCAGAAATATTACCCGCAGCTCCATAGTAATTAAAATTTATAGGGCCATGCACTGTAAAGTGAGAAATATTTAAAGGATTTGAGTTGCTCGCTGATGTATAGCACAACACGTTTGGAACACTGTCACTGATGTGGCACATTTGTTCAGGGCACATATATGTGGTATCAGGGTTGCTGTTTGCAGTATCAATTGGATATATATCTGGTGCATCTATATTGCTTTCTGTGGAGGAAAGTTTCTCTTCCCTGCTGCCACTGATAGTTTACTGGGTCACTGCTGGGTTTATGGTCTATAGGAATAGAGTGGTTTTCTTTCTTAGCTGCTGTACTATCTTTCATGGTTCCGGAAGTATTGCACAGAATGTGCTATAGTAATTCTCCATTTTGCTAGTGGAGGAAGTGTGGTGATAGCAAGATTGTTAACTGGGTGGGTGTGTGAGTGGGTGGATGGGAAATACAATTTGCTGGATGACTATGTGGCTGGTTTGGGAATTACACGAGTGGGTATATGCTAGGCATTAATGCACACTGAATTTTGTGTCACATGTATTATTTAGACCAATTACAGTTCTATCTTTTTGTGAAAAATTGCCATGTTACAAAAGTGCATTAATCCCCTCAAAAGGAGACATTTCCTGGGAATTAATGCATGGTTGGGTGGTGGAAGCACTCGGCCTTCGGCCTCGTGCACCCCTCCCAAACCATGCATAACATGTGCTAAGAGCCAGGTGATCCTGGAAGGACTGCAGAGTGGGTTCCTGACTCAGGGTGTCACTGAACCAAGAGCTGAGACAATTCTTGATCTGGTGCTCACAAATGGGAAGCCTGTACAGGAAATAATGGTCAGGGAGCCATTGGGTGGAAGTGACCATTGTACAGTGTGGTTCCAGTTGGATATGGGCAGGGATAGCATCCCAACTAAGACCAAAATCATAGCTTTCAGGAGGGTGGACTTCAGGAAAATGGGCGAAGTGCTAAGGAGCCATATGGCAGGCAACAGAGCAGATATGGGGGTGGACCAAAGGTGGTCCATCATTAAGGAAGAAATACTGGTTGTCACAGATGAGTGGGTTAGGTTTCCTCAGTTACAATATATTCTTGTGGAAAACCTGTTCTCTCAGGATTCTCTTCTCTCCTCAACCAGCATAATCGCCAAACTGAATATCCCTCAGAAACATATTTTTAAGGTATTTCAGTTAAGACATCTTATGGTCTCCCTATTTGGCACCACATTTACTTTGTCTCAAGTCAGGCCTTTTTTAGAGAAGATTCAGGAATGTGCAAATAAGGCCCATGGAATCTCCAGGATATACTCTTTCTTGCTGGATATTAAATACCCTAATGTCCTTACAGGTTCTAAAATCTGGTCCTCTCTTTTGCAAGAGTCCTCCCTAAACTGGATTCAGATTTGGGTGGACATGCATAGATACCATACCCAAGATAGCACAGACTCATTCAGTACCATATTTTAAATAATCTGTACTATACCCTGGTTAAATTGGCCAAATTAGGTAGACTACCTCTGGCTAACTGTACACGATGTGGTGCAGCTGATGGGAACCTGATACACATCTTCTGGCACCGTGATAAGGTGGCTCCCTTATAGAATACAATCCAGACTAATCTAGATCCCCTCCTGGGACTAGGTGATCTTTTTACCATGGAAATATGTATTTTAGGGGTGTTCTCCAATATTAGAATTCGAAAGCGGAGATTTCATATGGCTCTAATTTCTATAGCAGTTAAAAAACTGGTTCTTAAACACTGGATGGACCAACTGAGCATATCGTATGCTGAATGGCTGAAAGAAATCTCGCTTTGTTTTTAACACCGAAAGGTTAATAGCAAGTTCCTGGAATTGTATAGCTTCCTTTAACCAGAAATGGGGTAAATTGTATGCTTTATAACTGAAGTAGACTTATGTACTTCATGCCTCTGACTGTAGTACTTAATTTCAGCTTCCTTTTGATGGTTGGCTCTGTTGGATTGCTGTTTGTCAACTTGTATTAACTTGTTTTGCAGCTGGTAACAAGGCACACTCCAGGGGAGGGGGTGGGGCCGGTATTGGGAGGTGGGGGAGAGGGCATTTAAATTTTAATTTGTCTTATTGGGTTATACTGGATCCAATGACATTCTGGTCTCATCTCATCTTTCAGTTATTTGGGTTGTTATTAATGTGCTGTACATCTGTCCTGGTTATATATTCTGTGCCAAGGCATAATATCAATAAAGAAGTTGAATTTCAAAAAAAGATGAGTGGGTTAGGCTCATTGGGAAGAACACAAGAGCCAAAGCACCCAGCTGGTTCAGTTCTGGGGTCACCCAGGCAGTAAGGGAAAAGAAGTTGGCCTATAGAAAATGCAGGAAGACCAAGAGAGAGGTGGATAGGGAAAATTACCTAAGGTTGACTAGTGTGGCAAGTAAAGAAGTCCTATGAGCAAAGGCACAGAAGGAGCTGCAGATAACGGAAAGCATTAAGAAAGGGGAGAAGGCTTTCTTTCGCTATATAAGTGAGAAAAGGAACAAGAAGGAAGGGATTGCTAGTCTTAAGAAAGGGGTGGAGTGGGTGGAGGATAACGGGGGAAAAGCAGAGATACTAAATGAATACTTCAGTTCTGTCTTTACCAGGGAGAAGGATGGACCAGTGTCTTCAGGATGGAAAAGAGGAGCAGGGGGGAGGGGAACACAGATGTAGTGATAAAGGAGGATAGAGTGAGGGAGGGGCTGCTGGCATTGAAGGTGGACAAATCACCACGCCCAGACAGAGTACAACCAAGGGTACTAAAAGAACTGGCTGAGGAGCTGGCAGGGCACTAGAAAACCTATTTAATAGTTCACTAGAGTCAGGCGAGGTGCCGCAGGTCTGGAGAACAGCACATGTAGTGCCCCTCCACTAAAGCGGTCCCAAGGATGACACAGGGAATTACTGACTAGTCAGTCTGACCTCCATTGTGGGCAAGCTGATGGAGATCATACTAAAGCAAAGGTTGGTGGAATATCTAGAGGAGAATGGTCTCCAGGATATGAGACAACATGGGTTCATGGGGAGATTTTGTTAAACAAATCTGATTGACTTCTTTGACTGTGTCACTAAGACAGTAGACAAAGGCCAAAAAGCAGACATCCTCTATCTTGATTCAGCAAGGCATTTGACTCTGTGTCCCAAAGTTGATCAGGAAGCTGGTGGATCTCAGGGCTGGGGAAAAGATGGCTCAATAGTTAGAAAACTGGCTGAAGGACAGAACCAAGAGGGTGGTTGTGGGGGGGGAGAGTTATCTGGCACCAGAGAGTACGTAAGTAAAAATGTATTTAAAAACGCTTTTCCATAGATCAAAGCACTTTATAGGTAACAATAAACAAACAAATATGATATTAACAATATAAAATCATAGGCCATAAGCTTTTACAAATAGAAAAGTTTTCAACTCTGTTTTAAAACTCTCGACAGTCAGGCAGCTACGTATCCGATGAGGTTGAGAATTCCACAGGGCAGGAGCTGCATAAGAAAATGCATGGGCTCCAGATGTTTTCAAACGAACCCTGGGAATCTCTAGCAATCCCTCGTCGGTGGATTGGAGTGAACGAGAGGGGCAGTAGGGAGTAGGGAGATCTTTCAGATACTGCGGTGCCTGTTCCTGTAGGGCTTTATAGGTCAGTAACCTGACCTTGAAGGTGATTCACCATTGTACTGGCAGCCAGTGCAGCTCGCACAGCACAGGCGTGATATGACTATATCTAGATGTTCCAATCAAAAGCCTGGCAGTTGCATTCGGCACTAGCTGCAGGCGGTGAATTTCAACCCCCAGTAGCCCCAAGTAAAGGGAATTGCAATACTCAAGGTGAGTGGTAACAAAGGCGTGGACCAGAGTAGGAAGGTCAGCCAGAGGAACCAGGTGTTTCACCCAGGCGATATTCCTCAGATGGAAAAAAAGAGGACTCAACAACAGCTGACACCTGTGATTTCAGAGTCAAACTGCTGTCAAATAATGCCCAGGTTATGCACCTGGCCTGAGGTAAAGAGCTGGGCACCACCAAGTCAAAGGCCTGATGGTACTTCAGCCCTATGACCCGTCTCAAGGGGACCTGGGTCCACAACGAACACCTCGGTCTTATCCGGCTTTAACCTCAGCCAGCTGGTGCTCATCCAGTCATTAATTTCGACTAGCCAGCTTTTAAGCAGAAGGACTGCATCATCCTGACCGGGAGTAAAGGACAAATACAGCTGTATCCAGTGGGGTCCCACAGGGCTCAGTGCTGGGGCCGCTGTTGTTCAATGTCTTCATCAATGACATTGGGGATGGCATTAAGGGCAAAATGTGCCTATTCACAGATGACACCAAGCTCTGTGGAAGATTGGACACAGTTGAAGGGATACAGACCTTACAGGAAGATCTGGAAAAGCTGGGGAGGTGGTCCAGGATCTGGCAGCTTGCCTTCAAAGCCAAGAAATGCAGAGTTATGCTTATTGGAGCCAAGAATCCCAAGACAGAGTACTACCTGGGCGGAGTCCACATATCTACATCAGAAGAGGAGAAGGACCTGGGAGTGATGATCACTAGTGACCTGAAACATTCCACGCAGTGCAAGAAGACAGCAGCAAAAGCAAACAAGATGCTGGGATGCATATCTAGGGGGCTCAGTAGTAGGAGAGAAGAGGTTATACTGCCCTTGTGCAGGTCACTGGTAAGGCTACATCTAGAGTATGGAGTTCAGTACTGGTGCCCACACCTCAAAAAGGATATTAACCTGCTGGAGAAAATCCAGAGGAGGGCTACAAAGATGATAGTGGGTCAGCAGGGTAAGGCATAAGAGGAGAGATTGAGGGCACTGAACATGTACTCCCTGGAAGACAGGAGAGAGAGAGAAGAGACATGATTGGGACCTTCAAGTACTTGAAAGGGATAAATAAGGATGATACTGTAATGACAGTCTCTTTAAGCTGAGTGGCAATCATACCACAAGGGAGCACAGTCTTAAGCTGGAGGGTGGGTGGTTTAGGAGGGAGGTCAGGAAGCCCTTCTTCAGAGAGAGGGTGGTGGACACTTAGGATGCATTGCCAGAAGAGGTCATCTCATTGAAGACAGTGGGCAGCTTTAAGACAGGCTGGGAAAAACATAGGCGAAGGTAAGCATCATGGGTAGGGATGATGGAAGGAGTGTGGAGGGAGGGAGGAAGGGCAGGGACATTAGCTCAAGCTGTGGACCCTGCAATATGAGCAGACTTGATAGAACAAATGGCCTTCTTCTGCTGGCTTCTTCATATGTTCATATGTTCGTATGCATTAATTCCTAGGAAATGTCTCCTTTCTCAGGGATTAATGCTTACTTCATGACTTTGTTGATTTATTTCTTTGAAACATAGAAACATAGAAACATAGAATTTGATGGCAGATAAGGACCGCTTGGCCCACCCAGTCTGCCCATTTTTCTACCTAATGGATAAGCTGCAGATCTTAGTTAACCAGCAGCCTACTTCTTCCTACCCCCAACCCCTAGAATTGCCTTATGATTGTCCCATGCATGCTTGAATTCCACCACTATTTTTGACTCCCAACCTCCTCCGGAAGGCCGTTCCATGCATCTACAACCCTCTCTGTGAAAAATACTTCCTTAAATTACCTCTGACCACCCCCCATCTTCAGATTGTGCCCTTGTTCTTGCACCTCTTTTTTGAAAGTTGCTACCCTCTTGGACTTTGTTGATTCCTTGAGGTACTTAAAAGTTTCTATCATGTCCCCCCTCCCTCCTTTCCTCGAGGCTATGCATATTAATCTCCTTAAGTCTCTCTTCACATGTCTTCCGGTGCAGACCCTGCACCATTTTAGTTGCCCTCCTCTGGGCAGCTTCCATCCTGTCTATGTCTTTGCGGAGATTGGGTCTCCAGAACTGCATGCAGTACTCCAGATGGGGTCTGACCAGCTGTCTGTACAGAGGGATAATAACTTCCTGTTTTCTACTGGTGATGCCTCTCCCTATTTATTTATTTATTTATTTAGCTTTTGTTGACCGGGTAAGTGCACTAGACAAATCCTGCCTATTTTCAGGCACGACCCGGGGGCAGGGGGATACAGATGAATGACAACTGACCTTGAACCAGATTAAGCTGTTGGTGGTATTTTTGTGAATGAGGAGATTTGGCCAGGACACGGAAATTCCCCTACTCTGAGGGGTGGGAACCCTTCCCATGAGACATCTGGACTCGGTTCAGAATGTCTCAGTCACCAACAGGAGTGGAGGTGGTGGACGATGGTCCTCAGATACCCAATGCAACACTTGAGGAGGTTGCTTTTTCTTCAGCAAAGGAGTTACAATATGGTTCTGCAGTGGTAAATGAAGAGTTACCCAGTCTGACTTATTCACTGATATAGGTGAGACCAATGCCTTAATGAATATAGCTGCTGAGGAGGATAAGAACGGAGCGTTTAGAACTGGGACAGACAGTTTGCTCTAATATGGCAAAAAAAGTGTTAAGACAAACACTGCTGACCTGCAAGGTGATATTGCTGGCGTTCAAGAAATGGATGGGGATTCTTTCCCCTTTTCAGCCCGTTTTGCTGCTTGGTCCCCTGAAAGAGCCCTGCAGGCGGCAGGTTGGATACAGACCCCCGAGGCATGGATACCAGATCCGTCGATTCCGTTGCCTGGAACAGCTTCTTCGAGCCAGAAGGACTGTTTTTCGGATACACTGTTGATGGAGGGACCAGTTTTGGTGACGGACCGGAACACTGTGTCACTTCCGCCTTCCTCGGCTGAATCCAGGAGCCCTGATGTTTCCCAGCCGAAAATGGACCTTTGCACCACAGAGAACGTCGATGGAAGAATCAAAACGCCAGACAACACGGACACAGAGATTCTGGACACTACAGCATCGGACCCTATGCCACAAGACCGTGTATCGATTGGGACTCTACAGCTGTTAAAGGTACTGTTCCTCCTGACTCACCTCCCCCAACAAACCAGCCTTTAAACCAGTAAGTTATGCCTCCTCTTTAAAAATAAGGACATACCAGCCAGAAAAGCGTTTGTTGCCCGAATTCACTATAGAGAGGCTTGAACTTCCCTGACCGTCATTATGTGGGCAAATCTCAACTAATTGACTCTCTAGGGATTCGCCCTGCTGATGTTTATGCCTTTATTCATACCTCAGGAGATCGTAACTTTGATATCTCATTCAGAACTGCTGCATTATTAGATAAATTTTGGGCAGCTTATTATACTGCCTGGATGGACTCAGTTTGGAAACATTTTGTTGTTATTCCTCTTACCAGACCAACGGCTAAAGTTGTAACTGTTCTCTTTCGAAATGAAGGAGTTAATGTACTGGATATTGTATATTGGTTAGAAACAACGCTGTACAGTAACTGGTGTTCACATGCAGTCATAGATGACAATGGGTTTTGGAGCGGGAGGGTGGAAGTTTACTGTACAACTTAAAATCACTGAAGCAGAAATTTTAACACCTCCCTAATTGTTTCTATCTAGGCAGGGACGAGGTGTATTGTTTTATCCTGGTCAGCCACGTTCTTGTTACAGATGCGTTCGTTATCCCATTTAAGTTCCGACTGTGTACAATTGAAATGCTTCTTGTGGTCTGCTAGGTCATTCGGTGCTATCTTTGCGGTACCACCTACTTGTAACTTATGTGGTGATTCTTCCACATTTTCGGAAACTTGTCCATAGGCGGCCATAATACTACGGATTACACGGAGCATGATTCATATATAGCCAAATCATCGGCTACTGCACAACACCCTCAAGCCTGTGCACACTATGGGGAACACAGTTATGAGGCCTCTCCACTTTGGTACCTCAGTCTGTGAAGGTTTCTCCTCCTTCTGAGAGTTTACCAGATATGGTTGACCTCAACCCCCGATTTATGGAGATTTCTGTGCAGTACGCTGCCCACCACTTCTGTTGTTCCAGCCCCAACTGTGGACCCACCTACTTCTCTTCCAGTTAGTGAAGATGTAGGCCTGGATCATTCAACCCTCCCCGCCTCGGACAACTGCTGTCTTCGCTCTACCAAACAGGTAGACGAATAACTATGCCTCCCATCCCAGTCTCAAATCCCTATGACCCGTTACAAGTTGGTGATGCTATGGAAGAAGAGGACTTGATGACTCTTCTCTTTCCCAACCTTCCACGGCTGCCTCAGTGCCATTGACTACTACTTTCTGAGATTCCTCTCACGGAAAAAGTCAGTCAGAACCACGGAAAAAGAAATGAAGTATTATTGCTATCTGTGGTTTACCTTTTCCCTTTGCTTATGTCTTTTTACGACTAGCCAGTCTTAATGTTAATAGTATTCGGTCTCCATATAAGTGCACTGCAACCTTTCAGCATTACAAAGTTTAAATTATGATATTTACTTGCTGCAAGACATTAGGTTGTATACAGTGGAGGAAGTCACAACTGCCTCACGGACATGGGGTTTAGGGGCCTCTTATTGGTCTGTAGGGCAGGATTTATGTTCTGGTGTGGGCTTTTGTTTTCGTTCTTCAATTTTCCTTTTGCAAAAAATGGTAGATTTAGTTCCGGAAGAGTATTAATTTTTGGATCTATTATGGTATGATTCCCCATATTCGACTTATTAATATCTATGCACCACAAAAAGCTACCAGAGTTCAGCTTTTCCGCTTGATCAAACCATTTTTATTTACTAACCAAACTATTTTATGGGGTGGTGATTTTAATACCAGCTTGGACATCCCCCCTAATAAGAAAACCTATTGTGATATTCGTCTGTTTTAAATACCATTATTAAAGAGACACATCTACTTGATATATTGGCCCCATCCCGGTTACCTACCTTTTCAAAAGGAAAATTGACCTCCAGAATAGACTTTTGGTTTTGTTCTCAGACTGTTAAGGTTGCGACTGGTATTACCACCTAACAGCTACCTCGGACCACCATTTAATAGGGTCTACGAATACGTTAGGAGAGACTATAGCACAGGGTCCGAGGACTTGGAGAGTAAACTCGTTCTTGCTATCTCTTCCTGAGTTTCTTAAAGGGTTTCAGAACCTATTATAGCAGACTCTGTGGAGATTCTTTGTGATTCTATAATAGACTGGTGGACTGACACTAAAAACTATGTGATTTCTTACTTTAAATACTATGCTAGGTTTCTAGCTGACACACATTACCACGTACTGCAAGTTTTTTAAAGAGCTGAACTGTTGGAATTGTTTTCTAAATCCCACATATATAATGTTGATTATTCAGCCTGATTAAGGAAGTTAAAATTGCTCTGGCTAAAGAACAATTTGACAGACAAAAAACTATTTCTTTGAACAAAATATCCTTATACTGGGACACAGTATCAATTTAACCCTTTGAACTAGCTACTGACAAATTTCATAGTAAACAAATACACCAATTGCGTGATGATCAACACCATGTACTTACTGGACAAAACAATCTCATGAAATATGTAACATTTTTTATCAAAACAACTTTTGAGACCCCTGTTGTTGAATCACCTGATATGGAACTTCTGTTACAAACGTTAGATGTACCGACTATAACAACATCACAGAAGTCTGAACTTCTGGCACCTTTTACCTCTGAGGAAGTGAGACAGGTTATTTTTAGTTTTAAAGATAGGGTAGCTCCTGGGTCAGATGGTCTTTCAGCAGAAATTTATAAATCTTTATGGCAATATATGCCAAGCCACTTACTAGCTATTTTAATGCCTTTCTGCTGGAAGACACGACTGACTAACCAGATGTATGAGGGTTAATGCTATTTCTATAAAAGGTGATAGATGTGACCTGACAAATTGGAGACCGATCACATTACTTAATACTGATTATAAGATTTTTTCTAAATTGTTAGGAATCGACTGTCTAAACTTTTACCACGTCAGTACTCTCCCATCCCAATATTGTTCAGTCACTGGCAGATCTATTCATGATGCTTTGCTTTTACTTAGGAATTATTTTCCCAAGGTCATCAAGGAGCCTTAACGGTTATTTGTTAAATTTTGACCTCTCAAAGCTTTTGACCGTTTTCTCCAGAATTTATTTGGTTAACACTTAATGCTATGGGTTTCGAGTCCTTTTATTAATTGGCTTCGTTTATGCTATTCCTAGCTTATGTAAGACCATATGTTAATGGTAGAATTGGTTCCCCTTGCTACATCCCGGGGAGTGCGGCAAGGTTGCCCTTTAAGCCCTTTATTATTTGTTATCCCTGAACCCGTATAATTCGACTTCTTTCCAATCCCCAAGACTTCTAGGCCTTCATGATAAAGCTATTCCAAAAGTAATCTGTTATGCAGATGACTTATGTGTTCTTGTCCCTACAGTCCGGATAGGGGAGCACTTACTATGTACAGTATTACCCATTTTTTTATCAGTTATTGGCTCTCGGTTAATTTACAAAAAGTGTAGCCATTTAATCTAACTGTGTCTATCTACAACTGTAGGCTCGATTGCTGGTATTCAACTAGTGGATACTCCACATAAATTATTAGGACTTTATTTTGTATTCCAGATATGGCCAAATATAATTGGGAGCTGTGTATAAACAAAGGCAGGAAAGGATATGTAAATGGAATAAATGGTATCTAGGCAAAAAGAAACGTATTTTTGATTAAGACCTGTTTACTACCCATTTTTTACATGTAGCACATGTTTTCCATTGCCCAAATGTTTTTCGTCCTCTCCTTAGTCTTTTCTTTTCTTGTTTTGGGGTAGTCGTTTAAATCCCATTAAACGCAATGTTTTATTACAGTCCTATCGTCAGGAGGTGTGACTATGATTCACCCAATAGTATTCTTTTTTCAATTTTTTTATTACCAATTTGAAACCTTTGGTTATGGAATCTCTAAAACTTTGGATCCCTTTGTGCATATGTCCTCACTGAAATTTTTCAGGAATGGACTGTGGTATTTTTCTACATAAAAACAAAAGACGTTATGTTTTATCTCCAGATTGGATGATAACGTTTGATATATTGAAAGACATGGCATATAACAGTACAGATGATCAAAACCCTCACTAGAAAACAGTTATATACACATATTATTACATCTCACTTTACGAAGACATTTTTACAGACTTTCACGTAACCAGAACGGACACAAATTGGTAATCGCTTAATTGATCCGCGGATCCCGATCACAATGTGGGATATTAGTTGGTTAAGGAGTCCACGGTAGAATTAATGTCTGTGGTAACTGAAACACAATAAATAGCTGACAGATATTGTTTCCGTGATTCTTGTCCAGATATGGTGAGAGACAATGTCTCATTTATATTTTCTTGCCCATTTATTCTTCGTTTCTGGTTTTATGGCGTCGGCATTTTTGGAACAAGGTATGGTGCCACTGGGATCAGAAAGCTCTTTTCTTTGGTCTTTCCAGATACTTGGGCATCTTGCAATCCTAGTACTTTGAACATAGTGGCAGTTGTAATATTGTACTGGGTGTGGCAGATTAGATGTTGGTTTTATTTCAGCAGCTGCTACTCTCACCTCTGACGTAATTATTTACAAAAATATTGAATTACCTTGATTACTTCAAAGAGAAAGAAAGGAAATCTCTTAAGACAGGCATATGGGAACGATATTGGAATTTCTTTTGATTCACTGTGTGTTATTTGCTTATGAGATGTTTTCTTTATTGTATTTTTCACATATTTGATGTTTTCTGGTTTTGACATTTGTATTGTTGTATTTTGTTTTATTTCTGAAAAAGTTTGTACATTTGTTTTGTTTTTAAATAAAATACCCCTACTCTTTCAAGAAGTGCCATGGGATCTTTAACATCCACCTGAACTACCACCAATCCAAGCAGATGGGACCTCGGTTTAACGTCTCATCCGAAAGACGGCACCTCAGAAATGCAGCACCCCTCTCATGCTGCATTACAGTGTCAGTACTGGGATATTAACCCAAGTGCATCCCAGTATCCCCCCAGCCCTCCTTGCTGCCCTCTCACATTGCTTGCCCACCTTTAGGTCATCTGATATGACTACCCCCAGGTCCCTTTCCATTTTTGTTGTTGTTAGTATCTCACCCCCCATTGTGTACTCTTCCCCTGGGTTTTTGTTTCCCAGGTGCATTACCTTGCACTTCTTAGCATTGAATCTAAGCTGCCACACATTTGACCATTCCTTTAACCTTGCCAAGTCCCTTCTCATCCTTTCCACCCCACCTTGTGCATCAACTCTGTTGCAGATCTTTGTGTCATCTGCAAAGAGACATACTTTTCCTTCCAGTCCCTCTGCAATGTCGCTTATAAAGACATTGAAGAGGACTGATCCTAATACTGAACCCTGCGGTACCCCACTAGTAACCCCCCTTTCTTCAGAGTGGACTCCATTTATTATTACTCTCTGTGTCCTATTCTCCAGACAATTCTTTACCCAGACTGTCATCTTGGGACCCACTCCCAGGCTGACTAACTTGTATATTAATCTTTTGTGTGGGACTGTGTCAAATGCCTTGCTAAAGTCTAGGTAGGCCATGTCCACAGCCCCTCCCTGATCTATTATTTGGTCACCCAGTCAAAGAAATCTATCAGATTTGTCTGGCATGACCTTCCCACTGTGAATCCATGCTGCCTTGGGTCCTGTGCCCCTCTGGCCTCTAGATACTCAACAATTCTTTCCTTCAGAAGTGATTCCATCATTGTCCCTACCAGTGAGGTTAAACTAACAGGTCTGTAGTTTCCCGCTTCTGTCTTGCTCCCACTTTTGTGAAGGGGAATCACATCTGCCCTCCTCCAGTCCTTGAGTACCATCCCATCCTCCCATGATTTGTTAAAGAGGGTAGTCAATGGTGTCACTAGTTCTACCCTTAGTTCTTTTAGAATTCTGGGATGAATCCCATCAGGCCCCATTGCTTTGTCCACCTTCAGTTTTAAGAGTTCTTTCAGAACCCTTTCTTCTGTAAATGGGCTGGTATCAACTTCTGTATCTAGAGTGTTTCTACTGTTTGTTTTAGGTACCTCCCTCTTCCTTTGTAAATACTGAGCAAAAATATTTGTTTAGTATCTCTGCCTTTTCACAGTCACCCTCTGCCCACCCTTCCTCCCCTTTATTAAGCCTCACTATCCCTCCCTTGGTCTTTCTTCACTCCCTGATGTACCTATAAAAGGTTTTATTCCCTTCTTAACTGAGTTGGCTATCTTTTCCTCAGTTTGGGCCTTTGCTGTTCTGACTGCCTTCCCAGCTTCCTTTTGCTTTAACTGATACAATTCTCAGTCCTGCTCCTTCTGTGATTCCTTGTACTTCCTGAATGCTTTCTTTTTCTCTTGAACCTTCACTGCCACTTCCTTTGAGAACCATAGTGATTTCTTACATTGTTTTGTTTTGTTTATTTGCTTCACACAAAGGCTTGTTACCTCTGTGATGGCAGTTTTATTTTTCCCCATTGTTCTTCCACCCTCCTTCCTGCCCATTTGCTAGTGCATTCCTTAGGCACTCACCCATTTAGCAAAGTCAGCCCTCCTAAAGTCCTGTACTTTTTGCCTTTGTATAGCTTGACTCTATTGCTGTGTTTATTGTGAACCATACTGTTCGATGGTCGCTAGTTCCCAGATGGCTACCCACTTCTACATCTGTGATCCTCTCTCATCTCCATTTGAGAGAACCAGGTCTAAGATTGCTCCCTCTTGAGTGGGCTCCAATACTAGTTGTCTAAGGCATGCCCCCTGTAGGGCATCTAGAATAACCCCACTCTTAGAAGTGGCTGCTGCAACTGCACTCCAGTTAACATCTGGTATATTCAGATCACCCATCAGCAGTATATCCCCTTTTTCAGCCATTCTAAGTATACTTTCTATCATTTCCTTGTCCATTTCCTCCCCCTGAGAAGGGGGTCTGTATGCAACCGCTGTGTGGATTGAAGTGCCATTGCCGGTCTCCAAATGTACCCACAGTGCTTCTTCTCCTCCCTGTTTATCCTTTTGTTCTGTTGCTTTGATTCCTTCCCTTATGTAAAGAGCTACTCCTCCTCCTCTTTTACCCTCCCTGTCCCTCCTGTAGATAGTGTATCCTGGTATGTTTACATCCCAGTCATGGTTTTGTGTGTACCATGTTTCTGTGACTGCCGTGATATCCAGATGTTCCTCCTCCATCAAGGCCACTAATTCAGGAAGCTTGTTACTCAGACTACGGGCATTGGTACTCACTGCTCTCCATTTTTTGATGGCTTTACTTTCTGTTGCAGCATCCCCCACTGACCTTTCTACCTCAGTCTTTTTCTCATTTAGTACCCTGTTTTGTAGGGAGAGGCTGGGATGTTCCTGCTGCTTATCAGTGCCTCCCCCCTTGACTAGTTTAAAAGCTTGCCAATGAAGCATTTAAACCGATTGCTCAAAAGACTTGTTCTCTTCCTGGACAGATGCAGACCATCCTGCCAGTATAGACTGGTGTCCTCCAGGTGGGACCCCAGTCCCCAATGAAGCCAAACCCTGTGCTCCACACCATTTTTCAACCATTCATTAAACTGCATGGTGCAAAGTACCTCACCTCACTCACTACATTGACAAGCAGCACCTCTGAGAAGGATACTTGTGTGCTACTTGTCTTAGGCCCCTCCCCAATTCTACAAAGTCCTTCTGCACTGTTCTAATCTCATGATGAGCCAAGTCATTTGTCACTAGGTGGACAATGACGTCCAGCTCAGACTCCCGTGCAGCTGTTCTTATGATCCTGAGGATGCGCTTCCTGTCCCTCCAAGCCATGGCACCAGGCAGGCACCTTACTTCAGTTTTCCCTGCTCCCCCCAGTTCTATCCCCCTAATAATTGAGTCCCCCACCAGGAGCTGCTTCCTTTCCTTGTGGTGTCCTCTGCCTCCTTCCTGTGGGCTTCCCTTGTGACAGTTGTCCTCAGCCTCCTTAGTCTCCTTGCGGGTGCATCCATAGGGAGCTATGCTCCCCAGAATGGTGTATGGATTGTGGAGGAACAACTGACTGGGTGTGCTCTGTTCCACCATCCTCACCCTCCCTGAACCCACTGTGGTCCAACTGCTGTGCTTTCTTCGCAACCTCTGAGGTAGTGGTGGTGGTGGCTCTGGTGCTCCCTGGATGGGGGAGGTTCCCTTCCTACCATCCAGTGTGGCCTGGGGGAAGGTTCCCTTACTACTGTCCAGTGTGGCCTGAAGACGGGCAACTTCCTCCCACCTGGAAGAGAGTTGTCTGCAAATAGGGCAGCATCTCAGCCTCCAGAAAGACTCCCGGAAGACTGCTGCCCCACAGCCATTACATTGCATTACTCCCCACATGTTTATCTACTTTGTGTGTGTGTGTGTGTGTGTGTGTGTGTGTGTGTGTGTGTGTGTGATTGGTTTGTTATATGGAAATATATATATTATACAATGTGTATGCTTATATTGTCAGTGCAGTGTGCTAGAGAGGATATGACAGTGATATGCACCTTGCACTCTTGAGGAAATGATGTCAGAACCCCAGGTATAAAGGATCTATTTCCAGGTGTGGATGGGGTGAGGGGTGGGAAGGGGTTGGGCCTATACTGTGCCCTCACAAAACAATCAGCTAAAAGCTCTGACCCACCGCTGCGATGAGTGCCTTCCTGTCAGCAAGATGCCCTACACAACCATTTGACAGAGAAAATACCCTGCTAATCAAACAGAGAAAAATCCAGACTTCCAAGTCAGACACAGGTAAACCTCCCCAGCCCCAAAACAGCCTGGTGGTTTGTGCTCTGAAAGCAGTCAGCCCCAAAATAAGACAGCTGTGCTTTAAACTCTTTCTGCACTGAAAATCTTAAGAATTGTAACAAAAGTAAAGCTAGATTCACCTCCTGCTGTTGCTTGAAAGACTGTCTTTCCCTGATAATTCTAAGTTCCTTATTTCACCTTTCAGTTAGAAGTAGCCTCCACCTGCAGAATATCTGCTACAAACCAAAGACAATTGTAAGGTTCACCTCCCTCTGTTGTGAGCACAACTCGCTTTCTTGCAAATCCTATGTTCAGTATTGCAGCTTCCAGCCAGAGGTAGTTTCACTTGAAGAATATTAGCTGTTCTGACTAGATAATCTTGTAACCAGTTCAGTACCTACCCTGCTACTGTAACCTTTCTCCCAGGACCCTCATAAAAAGTCAGTGCTGAACATAAAAAAATCTATCCTGGTGTTTGAAAATACTAAATAAAGAATTAACTAAAAAGTAAAAAAGCAAGAATCCCCCATTCACTTCTATGGAGAGTGAAATTCAGAGGTTATAAAATGTCTGAGTGCATGGATAGGGTAGCACACCAGGAGATGTTAGGAACTGAGCTGCCAGTTTCAGTGAGCCAAAATACGATCCCTTACCTTCTTAAAATGCTCAACTGATAAATCTGGCTGAGCATGTCTGCAGTCTTACCAGGATGAAGGGCTCTATTTTGTTATTTTATTTAAGCACTATTGGTGATTTTTGAGAAAAAAAAGTTTATTTATTAACTGGGTGGGGTGCTCTAAGCCAAAGGACCATTTTCAGACATGACCCAGGTGATGAATATGGCGCAGTACCATGGTACAAAGAAACTGGTACAGTACAAATACGTAAAGTGAGCATGGTAGTTACCGTACACAGGTGAACATGTTAGGTAATACTGTACTACACAATGAAGCAATGAAGCAATTTTGTTCAAGGCTGAGCATAAAGTGAACACAGTACAGTCACATCACAACTGAGTAAAACTATACAAATGTAGCAGTTGTGTGCAAAAATTTAACATAAAGTGAACACAGTTACAAATAAGTCAAGTGCACAAGAGGAACAGTGGCAGCACATTGCCCACAAAAACAGTCTTGCAGCAGCAGCATAAAAGGTACCCCCATAGGCTAGTGTAAGAATTTCCAGAACCGATTTGGGCCATTTGGTTTCACTTGAGCAGGGTCAGAAAGTCAACCAGGTCAAGATTCATGTGACTGTTGCCATAAGTTATATAACTTAATTGGTAAACACTGGAATAAAAACACCTGGTTAAGACTTTCCAAGACACGTACTATATAGTACATACATTTTATGTAATTCTCGATATGATACCAAAATGAGTGTAGAGTACAGCAACTCTGCTCTCAGACTTGGAAGTGATATGCCAAGGACTTAATGAAAAAAAAAGAGCTTTCACTGGTGTACTATTCAATCTGTTTATCTGATAGGCCACAGAAGAAAGGGTTTTACTCAAAAATACTTCACTGATTACAGATTACTGCTCATCACTGCTGTCAGACTGTATTGGACAACACGTGGGCAAGACTCACATAAATGTGCTTTGCTAGCAGAGAAATTCTAATGGTGAAGGACAGAAGAATTTTAGAAATCTTCTAAGCCAGAGATTTTATTAAGCAATAATACGTGACAAGGTGTGTGCTGCCATGGGCCACATGTCAGGTGTGTTCAACTACACGAGAAGTGACATTACCCCAAATGATAACACACATTCTGGAATGCATTATTTCTAGTATCATAAAAACACACTATTGCCCATTTACACAATTTAAAAAGAGTCCCTGGTGGTCCGGTGCTCCCAATAGCCCCCATCCATCTCACCCACTAACATCCCACCTCCCCACACCCCCTCATCCTAGTGTTAGATGCTCCATCCTGCTACAGTAGATACGGTGACCACATTAACCCTCCTCTCACCTCCATGGCTGGCCATCGTATGAGCTGCCAGTGAGCACACATACTGTAGAAACAGTTGTTCCTGAACCTGTATGGTGGTGACTCTGATGTCTGCCGGTAAACACTGGCTGTTACATTGCATTCCAATTATGTTGATGATACTGTGTTGACATCAGATGCTACAATTACACGTCTATGATGTGAGGAAAAAATCAAAATACGATCCTGCTCTTAAATTAACTTTTTAGATCTTTCACATTCATTCCTAGTATTTAGCCTATATTCCCGTTAATATATATATTCCTCTTATGAGCTAGTTATTCTCCCATGATGTTTTGCTTTCTCATCCCTTTCTTTGTTGATTTATTATAATAATGCACAATTCAGTATATTTTGTATATTGTTAATATTTTATATGCACTTGTGGTATCTGTTTGCTGCAGTAATGTTCAGTGGTATCAATATGATATAGCATTTTTATGTATTTATAGAATAAATATCCTTTTCATTATGAATGAGTAAATTCATGTCCATTAACACATTTTTAATTGATTGATTCTTTGTCCATCATTATGCCACTTTCTTTACATATAAGTTGTTTATACACTGCTATCTGTACTAATTTTTGTCACATTTTGTTTTATTTTTATTTATTTATTTTTGAATACCTATCCCTTTTTCTTCTTCCCTCTTTCTTTAATCCATTCTGTCCTTTCTCACTGTTTTTTTTTCTTATTTCTTTGTTTATCTGTCTGGTTTAATTCTTTAGCCTTTCCCTTTTTATTCACAATTTCATATTTACTTGATTTTTTCCTCATAGCAATGTTTATCATAAAGAACTCTACGGGACTATATGTATATCCAGACCAGTAATATAACTCTTCAATAGTGTATTTCTATATTATTTGCTTCACTTAGGTGTTAGGTTATAATGGTTTTATTATAAAGGCAGTAGTTGTTTCAATATATATGGGATTGCAGTGCACATTTCATATTGTGGTGATCATTTTTTTTCTGAATACAGGCGTTCTTTATTTACTTACCATGTGTATCAACATGGATGGCATTGCAATCTAACATGGGAGAATCTTAGTTGTAAAAACTGATTTTTTAATGTACAATAAATGCAGCATTTCCCATTTTTTATGTACAATAAATAAATAATAAATATTCCCCAGCATAGGTCCTGATCTCTGCAGCCATCTATTTGACTCCTTTTGTAGATTGACATATTTAACTTTATTATTTGGGATACTTTAATTCCTCAACCACTTTAGCTTGCTTTAATTTCATGGTGTAGTGTATTTTGGCAATCTTTTTAGATATCGCCTGTTTGTTAATATGAATGGTAGGTACAGAGACAAAACGGCAGCATGTTTTTTTAAAGATAAATGTATGAAACAACAGCATGTTTTTTTTTTCAATGCTAAAGTCAACCAGCATGGTATCTCAAAGAGAAAAACATATTGGGCCAGAAATTCAGACATATGCCAAAGGCTGGCACAAGTCCAGTGCAGCACAAATCCGATGCACCATGGCGCAATGATTTCCATATTAAGAGGATGAGCATGCCGAACTGCACCAGCGCAACATGGCTGAATATGGCAGAGATGCACCATGGCAAAACCAGACTTGCACTATAGCACAACCAGACATGCACCATGGTGAAAACAGATCTGCGCCATGGTGCAGAAAGAGATGCCCAAGGCAACTGTGGAAGCACAGCAGCAGAGCAACAGAGGGGGACACAGCACAGGAACAGACCCAGGAACAGTGCCAGAGAAGCACAGTGGCAGGCCACAGGTGGCCACCACCAGTAGGGCACACACAGGCACCCAGACACCCACAGCCTGGAACACAACAGTGGCACAGAAAGCAGGAAACAGGTGGCACCAATAGCCAATGAAGGGCCACCGATGGAGTCCCCCTTGGCTGCATGCTGTTCCCCCACCTACCCAGAACCCAGCAAACCACACCCGGGACCATGCTCCCAAGCACACACATGCCACACACCCCTTACAGCCACCCCATGGGCACCCCAAGGTACAGTCACTGACCAAGGAGCAGGACACCATCACTGTGGGACACACCACAGCACACAGCAGTGCACCGCAGATACACAACACATGCACCAACACATGCACACCACACAGACAGACACTGTGCCACTGCAGCATGGCTCCTCATGCCAGCTGCAAAGCAGACACTGACACAGGTAGGTATGTCAAAAAATATATATTGAACAGAACAATATACAAGGTCAAGGGGGTGGTAAAGGGTAGGAAAGTGAGGGAAGGGGACCGGAAACAGGGACTGTACAATGGGAAGGAGGACAGATGGGGGAAGTAGAGCAGGGGAAACAGGGAAAAGCCATGGCTTAAACTAAGGGTGGCCATGCCCTGCTGCTTCTTGGTGCCTCCTCCATTGCCATTCAGCCAGCAAAAGCCAGCGCACCTGACAGACTTCCTTCATGGTGGTGGACATGATAAGGATTATCTGGTGCAGCAGCCCACAGTATAGGGGCAGCCTCCCCCTCTGCCGGATACCTATGATAAGGGACAGGACAGGTGATCAGTGCAAGGTCACCAAGGTACCATGCCCTCCCACTGTGCACAATGGGCAGTGGGAACACACACCCCTGAATCGGTACCCTGGCCACCCACAGGGGTGGGCCAATGCCTGCCAGCAATCCAGCACACCAGGACAGTGCTCAGAGGTGGTCATCACTGCCCAATGTCCACCAGACTGCACAATGACAGGCACATGGCACAGGGCACCAGGAGCACCACAGCAACTCCAGTGGCAGCTGGGTGCAAACCCAACCCACCAACAGCTGGCATGTGTCTGCAATGCCTGCCCCACAATGGCATGCACCACGGACAGTGCGACACACACAGCTGCCATGGCACATGGCACAGGTGGTCATGGCCACACCCACTCCCCCACTGACCACCCTGCACTGTGCACAGGACTAAAACAGTGCCTACCTGCCCTCTGTGGCCCAGCTGGTGCCGGTTCTGCTGCCACACCACCTCAGGTGGCCTGCCGCAGCCTACTGGGCTGCCCCGGTGCTCCTGCCACCCTTGCTATGCGGTGATCCTCAGGTCCTGGGAATGGAACAAAGACAGATACACATCAGGAATCATCCACAGCATGTGCCCACCACCCCACCCCATTGCACAGGGTGTGCCCCTGCCTGACACTTCCTGCACAGCTGTATCATAACGCAAGCTGTGGCTGGCAATGCCACACTGCAATGTGCATGATGACAGTGTACCCCACTGCAGGGCAAGCCAGGCAGCCAGGCCAACACCACAGGACAGCAGTAGGGCTCACATGCAGAATGGGCTGACCTACCTGGCCATGGTATGGCCCCACGCTGTACGCATGCCTGCAGCCGTTGCTGGTGCTCCGGGTCCTGCCTCACAAGGTCACCATATCTGTAGAGGCATTGCTCACCACTTCTGACCACCCCAGCACTCTGCTACAGGCTGGCAGCAATCCCCTGACAGACATCAGTCTGTGGCTGTTGCAGGGGCACCTGGCCAAAGAGCTATTGGGCATGGGGCTGCACACAGGCCATCAGATTCACCAGCTCCACATAGGTCCAATTACGGGCCCGGCAAACTCCTCACTGTGCCATTGTGTGAACCACAATCTATTGAGGCAATATGGTGGGCAGAGGTGCATGTGTGCACAACATGCATGGGATGTGTGCCTCGGAGAGATGTGCACTGTGTCCACCCACTGCGCAATGCTGGAGATGCGTGACATGGGCGTGGCCAGACTGTCATGTGGCAGGGGAGTACCACAGGGTCAGGGGTCACATTAGGAGTCAGGGGTCAGCCGGTTCACATTGCACTGGTGTGCAACAGCTGGCATAGTGCACCATGTGCCATGGTCCCTATCGTGCAGTGGGCACAAAGTGTGCAATAGGTGAAAGCACACCGATTGGTGCATGCATAGTGCAGTCCTGTGCAGTGCACATTCCTGGACATTGTAATGTGACTTGCTCCAGAGCAATTCCATTGCGCATGGAGCAAGTAAGCAATATTCAGCCACCACATGCAAATGAGCTCATCAGTCAATGCGCGGTGCACTGGGGAAATTAGCATGTCATTACCATTGCGCCAATGCTCATTTGCATGCGTTGCACTATAAATGTGCCATGGACCAGCACAGGCCATGGACCAGTATTGCAACCATCTGAGGAAAGTTGTGCATGCTGCTGAACCCAGCCAGCACAGCAGGGGGGACGGAGTAGGCTGCTGCTGACTCTGACACACCTGTCCATGTCCACAGGTAGCACAATGTTGGAACATGAAGAGGTTGAGCAGCATGGGCCTACTCACAAATACAGGCCCAACTTCACAAAAGCAGAGGCCTACCTCGACAGGGAGCCACTGTTGAGTGGTGCCACGGGCACACCACAGGCCAGGGCTGAGGCATGGGAGGAGGTGGCGGCATGTGTCAACCAGCAGGGCAGCCACCAGCAGTCTGCACAGGAATGCCACAGAAAGGTGGGCACTGATAAGAGGCACATCAAAGAGAAGGTGGCAGCCATCCGCAGCCCGGACTGCCACAGGAGGAGGGCCTGGTGATGCGCCAAGCTCACGGTGCAGGGGGAGTTGGTGGCACCATGCGCCGCAGCACTGTGGAGGGTGTGCCAGGTGGAGGATTTCAGACAGGTGGAAGTCCATCACTGCATGGTACGAATGTTGGGCACACACAGCATGCATTGGTGGGGGGGAATGGGGGCCTTGCATCACTGACACATCTGTTTTCTCTTTCAGTACCAGCATGCTTGCATGCTTGCATGTGGAGGATGGTGCACCAGCAGCAGCCATGGAGGCAGGCCCAGCCCCGGAGGACCAGCTATCTACCTCCTTGGGCATCCAGGGGCCTGAACAGCTGCAGCACACCACCACTGTCCAGCCAGATATCCTGGGCATGGGGTCAGACGGGGCCCTGGATGTGTTTCTGCAGGATGCTAGCCATGGCATCCTCTGCATGGAGACACAGATCAGGGTGGGGTCTGACTCCGATGATGACCTGACCATGATCCTGGACAGCTTGGGTGTGTTGTGGGGGAAACACCCATACCAGGTACCATCACAGGCAGCATCCCCATTTGCCTGACAGCGGTGGAACAGCTTCTCACTGCCACTGTGGGTGCTGTTGTGTGCACTGCCATGGCAGTGCCATGTGGTGGTGGTGTGGCCATGCAGGTGCTGGGCAGTGTTCAGCAGCTGGTTGGGCAGCAGCAGCAGGCAGCAGGGGCCACAGGCAGCCAGACGTGGGGTCCACTGCCAGGGCACCTGATAGGGACTTACCCCATGGGGACCCCACTGTGCAGCATCCACCTGAGTGGGGAGCTGTGCAGCATGGTTATTCACCACAGGAGGGTCAGCTCCACCCATGTTCCCCTGGGCATCGACCCATTGGCAGAGCACACCCATTTGCTGTGGGCCTCCATGAAGCAACAGGTGCTGCTTGCAGCTGGGGTGTGTGCACTATGCGTGGAGGTGTGCCAGGTGGCCGAGCAGCGTGAGAGGGGCACTGTGCAGCTCCTGGTGGCTATACGGCACTTGCAGGAGGTCATGACCGCATCCCAGGATTGCATAGCCAATGCGATCTCAGATAGCCTTGCACTGCTGGCTGCCACAGGGCATGGTCAGCCACCACGGGCATCATGTAGTGCATTGTCCACCTCTTGATCCCAGCATTGGGTGACACCCTCCCTGTTGAGACTGGGCTCTGCTGTTGGCATCCCAGGCATGCCTGGGGTGGGCCTATTTGAGTGCCTACACACCCCTGCATGGACCTGGTTGTGGTACCACAGTACAACCCCTTGGGGGCTGTTGCCAACACTCGCTGTGGCTGATGAAAAGCCTGTGGCTGCAGATAGGCCCCGACGCAGCCTCCCCCATGGCCACGGAGGCCATGGTTCCGCATGGCGGACCTGATATGCATGCTGCACTGGCCGCAGTCTGCTGCCACTGCCCTGTGTGTGCATGGGCAGTGTGTGTGTGTGTATGCATACCACAGGTGTGGCACCTGTGTGTCGTGCTGCGTGCTGCATTCTGCCTGTGTGCATGCCTGCCCAGCCACTGGCCCGTGTGGCATGGGCGTGATGAGAACAGTTCTGCACCGGTTGAGCCTGTGCACTAATGCAATGCATCTGATCCCCACCACTAGCCAGCACCTGGGCACATGTGTGTGTGTGTGTGCGTGTATTGCTGTTCACTGCTATGCACAGTTCTGTGTGGCTGTGTTGCACTGACACCCTCACCCCTGTGCCACACCCCTGTGTGTGCATGTCTGCCCCTGCCTGTGTGCTGTACCTGTGTGTGTGGCCAGTGCATGGGTGTGGCACCACCTACCTGCAGGCACCATAGTGCTCCTGTGTGATGGTGTCCCAATGCTGCCATGCCATCCTCTGCAACCGGGGATCCCTCCACCTGGGGGCTGTCCACCACCCTCCAACCCATTACCCTTTTTTTCCCCCACTACTGTCACCCTCATCAGCCTGACAGCTATCCCACGGTCAATGGCCATGTTGTGCAGTATGCAGCAGGCCAGGAATAGAGCACAGGCTTTCAAGGGGCTGTACTGTAGGGCACCACAAGACCTGTCTAGGCAATGGAACCATGCCTTCAGCATCCCAAAGACATGCTCAATGATGTTTCGCATGCTGGCATGTGCCTCATTGAAGCGTTCCTCTGCAGGGGACGACGGTGCCGATAGTGGGTGAGCAGCCAGGGCCTCAGTGGATAGCTGCTGTCTCCTGTGTGAAGAGTGACATGGTTAGCCCTGTTTCCTCTGTTGCTGTGCCCTTCCTGTCCTGGCACTCTCCAGCACACCACCTGCCCTCCCCATCCCACGGCCTGCACTGCCCGCACCTTGCCCGTCCCATACTTACCCACCAGGTGGCCCATGGGGATGTCCCCATGCTCGAACCTATGGCACAGCACAGAGCTGTGTCAGATGAATGCATCATGTGTACTCCGATGGTGTGTGGCACAGACATTGGTGGTGCACCCCTTGGCATCGCACACCACCTGGCAGTTCACACTTAATATCCCCTTCCTTTTCACATAGGCCACACTCTCCAGGCTAGGCAGCATGCAGATGGATGCAGTCAATGGCGCCAAGCATGCCAGGTATTCGTACTACCCTGTAGAAGTCCTGCATGGTTGCAGTACGCTCTGCCTGTGTGCTGGGGAAATGGATGCATTCCGAAACATGTGGCAGCAGGGCATTGAGGAACTGTGTGAGAAGGTGTGATGTGGCTAACTGGGTTATGCCTGTGGTGTCCCCTGTCAGTCTCTGGAAGGTGCCCGTGGTGAACAGGCACATGACTGCTGTCACCTTGGTCTCCACAGACATTGCGTGGCTCCATCTTGTGGATGCCTGCATCTCCTCACTGCACAGCTCACAGAGCTGCCTCAGAAGGCCCTGTTCAGGTGATACCATCCCACAGTCTTTGTATCTGTGTAATTCTCGAAGGTGGTGTGGGCATGGTAAAACCTGTTCTGGGTGTACCGCCGACGGGCCCTTCCACGGCCACGTCACTGTTCCTCATGCCTCATCACACCCCTCATTACAGCCTCCATTTGGAAGAGTGCACTATCCATGACCCCTGATGTCCTGTCCCCCCCGGGTGGTCAACTGCTGTGGGCTGTATGCCACCCTGGTGCATTGTGTGGCACTATGCTTGCCTGTCCCTCTCACTCTCTCAGCCCCTGGCTCACTCTCCACTGTCACCTCTGTCTCTCTACCCCTATGGCTGCCTGTGACAGTCACTCTGTCCCTCACTGGCTCTGTCTCCCTTGCTCTATCTCTTTCTCAGTCTCTCCACCATCTCTTACCAACCTCTCTCTCTCTCTCTCCCCCTTTCCCCGGTGCAAGTGTTGTCTGTGTGCTTGCGCACTGTATTTATAGACTCAAGTCTGCTCAGCGCATTCACGTTTTGCTCTGCACTTATGCCATGGATTCACAGTTAAATATCGCGCTGCACCAAATTTTCATGGGCATGCCCCCTGCTCATGCGCATGAATTCATTATAGTTGTGCATTGGCTCAATGGGACTTGCACCATGCAATGACTCCTGCTGAATATCCCTCCTTGGTGCAAATCCGCACTTGCACCGGCACAATTGAGTTGCGCCATGCATAGCTGCTTTGAATATCCTTAGTTTATTGTTCTAGGAATTAATACCTTTGAGCCAAAGGCTCTTTTACAAAGGTTCCATGTCAATTGAGTACAAAACAAGTGTAGTTACAAAGAAAAGCAAAATAAGTTAAGTTATGACAAAATTGCCAGAAATGACACATAACCTTAAAATTGACAAACTTAGTATAAGACAAGGGAAACAAAATACTTTTTCATATACAAAACAAAATAGATTATGGGGAAAAGACTCAGAGAAAATGTACTATTGAGAGAGTAAGGAGGTAGGGAAGCAGACAATAGTGAGAAAAGAGCCTCACATATGCCTTTGTCAAGAAATGTAGTAAGGAAAGAGAAAGAGAAAAAAAAAGAAAGAAGTAATTTAATCAAGGCAGTCACAGGAGCTGGAGGCAGTGAGGTGAGATTGGAGCTGAGATTTGAAGACTCCTGGGAGGTGAAATGGGAAATGAGAGTATTGATGGCATTTAGCCAGCTGGGTGCATGGTAAGCAAATGATCATTGACCCTGAGTAGTCCGGCATCGGGGAACCTGGAGAGGTTGATGATTCGATCCTCTAGTGAGATTAATGCAGGAATTCGGGCGTAGCAGGTCTTGGATACACAGAGGGGTAAGGCCCATGGTTGTTTTTTTCACCATCAAGCTGGTAAGGTACTTTAAGCAGTTTGATAGTTGCAACCAACCAGTTTCAGTGTAGAGCTCACATGTGTGAGTGCGTCTATAAGCACCAGTGAGCAGTCGACAGGCCTTGTTGAGGGAGGTTGTAATGCGCTTAAGAGAGGTGGTTGAGGCAGACCCATATATAATTAAGCCATAGTCAATGATTGAGATGACAGAGCTTTGAATAGCAATCCTTAATGCAGGTTGGGTGAGGAACTGCCGGTTCCGGAATAAAATACTAATACGCTGATTTGCCACTTTCGCTGTCTTATCGATGTGGGTTGCAAAGGTTAGGCCTTGATCAAAGGTGATTCCAAGATATTTAAAGGTAGTCACTCGTTCAGTACTTCCAGATATGTATTGATAGTGAGTGGTAGTTGACTTTTCTTGTTTTGTGGGCTGGAGAAGAGCATGGATTTTGTTTTTTTGTGGTTTAGGACCAGTTTGTGATCAAGGAACCACTTCTCAACTTTGGTAAAAGCAAGTTGAAGGCTGTGGAGTAAGGGTTTCAGGTCTTTGTTATAGGATAGAATTATGGCATAATCAGCATATAAGATTATTTGTTCAGAGCATGAATTGGGGAGTGAGTTTAAAAAATTCTGAAAAGAAGAGGGCCCAAAATGGCCATTATCTCTAACAAATCTTACTTCTGATTCTAATATGCGGTTCTTCACAGTTTTGTATTTATTTAAGCTATCATTGCCCTTTCTTTAAGCAGTGTGCATTGTAACTCTGTTTTTATGAAGGGGCACCTATTTGCAAATTGGATGTGTTCAGTTGGGGTTGATAAAACAATGGTTAGTTTTATATTCATCAGATGAACAGTACGTTTAAACTGTCTTTATTAATTGAACAATTGTACTCACTATTTAAACAAGATGTATTTTGCATGAGGTCATGCCCCATGATGAAACCAAAAGGTTGAAGCACCAGGGCTTTTGGTTGCAACATCCTCCACTTTTATGTTCTTTATTTTCACTGCCGCTCACATGTTAAAGTTCAATAAATTTGTGGGCTTGCTGTCCAGCATGGCAGTAGCACTACCAGCTGTGATGCCAATTACCAGACTTCAGTAGCAAGCTTAAGAGTCAGAGGGCCAGTCAGAAGAAGGAGGACAGTGCATCCAAGGGACTGCTCTCCAACTCTGGGGGTTGGAGGGACACAGACCTTGGTGCTCGCCTGACACCTGATGGAGACCAGGGGTTGGGCACGGTGGTCTGTTGAGACATATAGGTGATGCAACAGCCATTTACACAAGTCAAGAGGGAGCTTGCAGCATGCCTTGTGATGACACTGCATATCCACACCTCCCTAGGGGCACAGAAAATGGGAAACCAGCATCAAGCAGTAGAACAACGCTGGTCTTCTGCAGTACCTGAACTCGGCTATCTAGGTGAGAGTCTATTTGAACGAGATACTATCTCCAGAGAGGTTTGGGTGACCATGCCAACCCTGCCCATGGTGGTAAGCCCTGGGGGAACAGCCTGATGAGGTAAGTCCCGGAGGATGCTGAGGTGACAGGGCTGGGGAGAACACAGGATGAGACCAGTAGGTGCAGAAGAAATAAACAAATATACAAAAAAATTCAATAAATTGTCAACTTATTGAAGTGTTTGGTCTCCTCTAGGCATCCAGTTTTCTATTTTCCATCTGTGACTGTAGCATGTTCCACCCATTACCCCCTTTGTACACAGCTTCTGAGAATACTGTGCTGCCACTTGATGAATACAGTCCATTCCACCAAAGCTTTCCATGCTAACAGTTTTCCAATGCATCCCAAATATCTTCCAAAAACCTATAATTTCCTAAATTAGATAGATGCATCTAATCCCCAGCATACAGCTGGGCAACTTGGTCATGATTTTATCATGTCATAGCACCATATCCCCCCTCTTTATTTATTTATTTATTTATTTATTGATAACTAGGATTCCTGTGGCGCCTCAGCGTCTGGCCCACCTCACATATTCAGACAAGGAGCTGCAATTACTTTAAAGAGCAGCAAAACAGTAGTTTCCCCTTACAATACAATAGTGGATAACAGCACTTTTTTTTATGATTTCCACATCTAAAACTAGAAGGAGAGTGGCATCTCAGCGTCTGGCCCACTGCTGCTAACAGAGTCCAGCAGAATTCAACAGAATCAACAGCAGTTGCCCTCTATAGATGTCTCACCAGAGTGGAAGCAGCTCTTCTGGGAAACTTGCAGTAGAACACCAAGGGAAGAGTAAAAGACAAAAAGAAAAACAAATTTCAAGTCCCACACAGATTTCAGCAATGCAAACTGAGCCAGTGTAAGTCAATGGGGCAGGAGAGCCAATCGGCTGCTGTGCCTGGTGGAGCGCTCGCTTACCGATTGGCTGCGCCTTTCCCGACTGCTCCCTCGCTGTTCCTGCTGGCCTTGTGGTTCCCAAGTTCAGCTAGGTGCTGCCGACCGCCCACTGGTGGAGCAAAGCCCCGGCGCTCAGCTGGTTGCTGTGGGCTGAAGGAAGCAGGCGATTGGCTGCGCCTTTCCCGACTGCTCCCTCGCTGTTCCTCCTAGCCTTGTGGTTCCCAAGTTCGGCTAGGTGCCGCCGACCGCCCGCTGGCAGAGCGAGGCCCCGGTGCTCAGCTGTAATATCTCAATGTAATATCTACATTACCCCAGGCCAGGTGCTCCTTAACACTCACAGGTCATCTTTCAGCTGGCAAAGAAATTCCAGCAATTTCACCAGCCCCAAATAATTTACCCCCAAATGGATCACTAACACTCCCGGAGGGCTTCACTGATGGGCTTCAACCATGACCCTTAAAAAGCAGTCATGCCACCTCCTCCCCTAGGATCCCATCCAATGCGTCTGCTGCTGTTGTGAGTCCAGGAAGAAGTTTTCCTCTCTCAGCATCTGCCTGTCCCTTCTGGTTGCCCAGTGAATAAAGGAGTACTCACAAATCTATGCCTGCTTCATCTGGAATTTTACACCTGCCAGTAAACAAACAATAGTTAAAGCAAACATGGATGCACACATCTCTCAAAGTCCTGTGATTTCCATCACCCTAAAGCCTGAATCTGGGAGTCTGACAACCCTTCTGTCCTTGCATTAGTAGATGCCTCAATGTGAAAAGAATGAGTACTGAACTCTATTGAATTCAACCCCAACTTCTTCATGGTTCTATCAAGGATGTACTGGAACTGAAATACTGTCAGTGGGGTTCCATCTCTGTTTTGGAGGAATGCACCCCCAGCTCCAGGCCTCTAGGCTATGAATTTCTGTAGTTCTGACTTAATTTCCTGCATTGTTCTCGAGGGTGCCCTCAGTTTGCTCTTACAACCAAGTACTGCTCCATCTGTTTTGCTCTTCCAGATCGGGACAAATACCCCATCAGTTGTCAAGGTCACCTCTTCATATGACAATACTGCTTTAGCCCCGGACACAATGTTCAGCTGTACCAAGTCCAACACTAAAAATGCCCCACAGAAGGACACCAAAAATGCCTGATCACCTCCACAGTACACTGTTCCATGCCTGCTTTTGTCTTCCTAGCTGTTCTCTTTGCCTTCCTAGTTTTTATTTGGTACTCTTCCCATATTTTCTCACCCTATTTTCCCTTGTATCTGGTGAAAGCCTTTCTTGGCCCTCACTGCTTCACTGACCCTTTCTGAGAACCATATTGGCCTCTTGCACTGGTTTCATTTTGTAACAAGTCTTGTGCATGACTTTGTTGCCTTGTGAATGATCCCACCGTTTGCACCCATCATTGTTCTCCACCTTTTATGCTGCCCACCCTCATCAATTTGTCTCAGATCAGCTTTCTCTCATCCCATTGAAGTCTACTCTTCTATAATCTAGGACTTCAGTTTTTGATATAGCATTGTGGTGCTGAGGGCCAGCCTGAACCAAATGGAGTTATGGTTGCTGGACTCCAGTAGTGCCCCTACTCTCCCTCCACTCACCTTCTCCAAGTTAGTGAGCACAAAATCAAGAATTCCTGTCTGTGTAGTGGATTTCTTAGACAGCTGCACTGAAAAGCAGTCCTGCAATGTGTCCAACAGGGCTTGACTTCTGGTGCATTTGACCACTGGAATGCCCCATTCGATATTTAGCAGGTTCAGATTAACCACCACCACTTCCCCTTCTTCACTTCCCTTGGCAGCTCTTCCCTGAGTGCCCCATCTCTCTCTTCTCCTTGTCCTGGCAGTATGTAGATCACCCCACCTGTATTTTCTTGCTTGAGAGCACATTGAGGTGAACCCACAGAGATTGCTTCACCTTTGCTTCCCATGATGTGTCTATCCCACAGCCTCAATGCCATCCCTGATATTTAGGGCTATGCCCCACTCCCTCTTGCCATTCCCTCTGACCTGTCTAAACATTGTGTAACCTGGGACTGACAAGTCCTAGTCATTATTCTCTGTGGCCGAAGTTTCTGTAATAGCTACGAAATCTGCCTTAGTGTGAAGCAAATAAACAAAACAAAACAATGTAAGAAACCACTATGGTTCTCAAAGGAGGTGGCAGGGAAGGTTTGAGAGAAAAATAAAGAATTCAGGAAGTACAAGGAATCACAGAAGGAGCAGGACAGAGAATTGTATCAGTTAAAGCAAAAGGAAGCTGGGAAGGCAGTCAGAACAGCAAAGGCCCAAACTGAGGAAAAGATAGCCAACTCAGTTAAGAAGGGGGATAAAACCTTTTATAGGTACATCAGGGAGCTAAGGAAGACGAAGGGAGGGATAGTGAGGCTTAATAAAAGGGAGGAAGTGGGCAGAGGGTGACTGTGAAAAGGCAGAGATACTAAACAAATATTTTTGCTCAATATTCACAAATAAAGAGGGGGAGGTACCTAAACCAAACAAAAGAAACACTCTGGATGCAGGAGTAGATATCTGCCCATTCACAGAAGAAAGTGTACTAAAAGAACTCTTAAAACCAAAGCTGGGCAAAACAATGGGGCCTGATGGGATTCATAGATACATAGATACATAGACACATAGAAGACAGTGTCGGCAGATAAGGGCCTATGGCCCACCTAGTCTGCCCATTTGAGCTTGTAAGTTCAGTTTGTTTTCCTAGAAGTCTGTTTCCCCTTACCCCTGCCCTCTAGAATTCCTTTATGTCTATCCCATGCATTCTTAAATCCCGTGATTGTTTCAGCCCCCACCACTTCCTCTGGCAGGGTGTTCCACTTGTCCACCACCCGTTCTGTGAAGAAATTCTTTCTCATGTTTCCTCTGAATCGTCCTCCCTCCAACTTCATCCCATGCCTCTAGTCCTGAAACATCTTTTCACTTAAAAATAGTGTTTTCCTGCACCCTGTTCCTCCCTGTAAGATGCTTGTATGTCTCTATCATATCCCTCTCCCTCCTCTCTCCTCCAGGAGTACATGTTCAGTTCCTTCAACCTGTCTTCATAGGACTTGTGATGCAACCCATGCACCATCTTTGTTGCCCTCCTCTGAACCTTCTCTACCCTGTCTATGTCCTTACGTAGGGTATGGTCTCCAGAACTGTACACTGTACTCCAGGTGAGGGCCTCACTAGTGTCTTGTATAGCGGAATTATGACCTCCCTTTTCCTGCTGGTGATGCCCCTGCCTATACATCCCAGCATCCTATTTGCTTTACCTAATGCCTTGTCACACTGTTTCCCTACTTGAGGGTCATCAGAGATGACAACTCCAAAGATCCCTTTCCTGCTTGGTGCATGCTATATCCTCACCCCCAACTGATATATTGTACCCAGGGTTTTTTGCCCCATATGCATTATCTTGCACTTCTTTGCATTGAATTTCAACAGCCAAACCCTTGACCATTCTTCAAGTTTCTGCAGGTCCCTTCTCATTCTGTCTACACCCTCTGGTGTGTCTACTCTGTTACAGAGCTTTGTGTCATCAGCGAACAGTGAAATTCTGCCTTCTAGATCCTGTACAATGTCACTGATGAAGATGTTGAATAGGACCGGTCCCAGCACTGATCCCTGTGGTACCCCACTGGTTACTCTTCCCTCTGTGGAGTGACAGCCATTACCACCACCCTCTGTGTCCTGCCACCCAGCCAGTTACCTACCCACCACACTACTGTCCTGCCCACACCCATATTCCCCAGTTTGTGTAATAGTCTTCTATGTGGCACAGTGTCAAAGGCCTTGCTGAAGTCCAGATAGGCCATGTCCACTGCCTCCCTGATCCACCTCCCTAGTCACCCAGTCAAAAATTCAATGAGGTTGGTCTGACGCGGCCTCCCCTGGTGAAACCATGCTGCCTTGGGTCCTGTGGTCCATTGACAACCAGATGTTCCACCAATCTCTCCTTCAGTAGTGCTTCCATGATCTTTCCCACTACCGAGGTGAGGCTGACTGGTCTGTAGTTCCCTGCTTCCTCTTTGTTCCCACTTTTGTATAGGGGACTACATCTGCTGTCCTCCAGTCTTTGGGTACCTCCCTGTTTCCAGTGATTGGCTGAACAGGATAGCCAGAGGTTCAGCCACCACCTCTCTTAGTTCTTTAAGGACCCTGGGTGCACCCCATCTGGCCCCATTGCTTTATCAGCTCTTATTACTTCCAGTTCCTTCAGGACCCTTTCTCGTGTAAAGGACTGTGTCCATTTCTGCACCATTCTCACCCTTGTACTCCCTTCAGACCCATTACCCCTCTTCCTTAGTAAAGGCTGAGCAGAAATACCTGTTCAATATGTCAGCTTTATTGTTGTCATCCTCCACGGCTCCCATCCTCCCCTTCAGTCTCACTATCCCTCCCTTTGTCTTTCTTTTCACTTATGTACCTGTAAAGGTTTTGTCCCCTACCCATTGATTTGCAATGTGTTCTTCTGTCTGAGCTTTGGCTTCCCTTACTGACTTCCCTGCCTCCCTTTGTTTCTCCTGGTACTTCTCCCTATCCCCTTCTGCCTGTGTCTTTGTGTATTGCCTGAATGCAATCTTTTTGGCTTTCACTTTCTTTGCTACCTCTTTGGAAAACCATAATGGTCTCCTCTTGCTAACCTGCCTATACATCCCAGAATTATCCAAGGAGATTCATCCCAGAATTATCCAAACTCTCTGAAGCTGGGATAGCCCACCTAGCTATAGAATGGTTCCGAGATTACCTAGCAGGAAGGATGCAAGTGGTCAAATTGAACATGCACACATCGAACCCCCTCCCTGTCACTTCAGGTGTCCCCCAAGGGTCTGTCCTCGGACCGATACTTTTCTCTATATTTCTAAATGGCCTCCCTGCAGCATGCTCCCACTCTTCCATCCAAATGTATGCTGATGATACTGTTCTGTACACCTCTGGTCCCTCAACTAGCAGTGTGGCATCTCTTCTACAGGAGGATTCCTCAGCCATCCAACACTGGTTCATGTTAAATCAGCTATCTCTTAACCCAACAAAGACTGTGTGCATACATTTGGCTCCCCATCAAAGACTTTCCATAAACACCCTGTCCCCCATTCATTACCCTCAAGGGCACATCTCAAACAACGCGCTAGCTATAGATATCTGGGTATCTGGCTTGACCAACACCTAGATTTCGCCTCCACATTGACTCCCTGCACAAAACTGCTTCCTAAACTGGGGGCTCACTTCCGTAACAAAACATGCCTCCCCAAGGAAACAAGGCTTGCCATAGTACAAAGAATGATACTCCCAGTTCTGGATTATGGTGACATAGTATACTCCACTGCCCCTGCATCTACACTGACAAGTCTAGACACCCTGTTCCACTCTTCTGCTGCTTCATCCTAGACTCTCCCCCATCCACCCACCACTGTATGTTATACAGCTCCCTAGCCCTGCCATCTCTCCATGACCGGAGACAAATAAACTGTGCGAGGCTTGCTGCCAAATTCTGGACTCCCTCCCTACCTTGTTTCTACTTTATCTCAACAACCTCCCCCTGTGTACTCCTTAAGAGGCACCGACCCCAGACTTTTACACGTCCTACTAATGCGCACTACCAAAGGACAGTCAGCTTTCAAATACAGGATCCCCCAGATATGGAATGGCCTTCCAGCCCCATCAGACATGCACAAACTCGGTCAAGCGCAACAGACTACTCAGGCACACTTCTCCTCCAGCTGCTTATGCTAAATTGCTGGGTGCCACGCTACTAAATACCCATAATTTGTGCAGGAGTACTCCTGGTTGTGATATGTATTCTGCGATATGTATTCTGCCTGTATTTTTACCTTCCTGCTTGTGATTATCCAAAACTGTACTACTCTGTTTGATATCACAGACAATGTTCGCTATTTTTCATTTATGTATTCTGCGACATGTATTCTGTCTGCATTTTTTTACCTTCCTGCTTGTGATTGTTCAAAACCATACTACTCTGTTTGATATCACAGACAATGTTCACCAGTTTCATTTCTGCATTTAAATGTTCTACTATTAACATGTACTGGGCTAGGCCCCCAGGTCACATCTGGAATCAAGCATGTTGCTCAGCATGCCTTCCTGGTAAATCTCGTAAGTAAATAAATAAATAAATAAAAGAACTAAGGGTAGAACTAGTGACAACCCTCTTTAACAAATCTTGGGAGGATGGGGTGGTACCTGAGGACTGGAGGAGGGCAAATGTTATTCCATTTCACAAAAGTGGGGGCTGGGCAGAAGCAGGAAACTACAGACCTGTTAGTTTAACCTCAGTGATAGGGAAAATGATGGGATCACTTCTGAAAGAAAGAATGGTTGAGTACCTAGAGGCCAGAGGTGCACAGGACCCAAGGCAGCATGGATTCACAGCAGGAAGGTCATGTCAGATGAATCTAATAGAATTCTTTGACAGGGTGACCAAAGTAGTAGATCAGGGAGGGGCTGTGGACATGGCCTACCTAGACTTTAGCAAGACATTTGAGAAAGTCCCACACAAAAGATTAACATATAAGTTAGCCAGCCTGGGAGTGAGTCCCAAAATGGTAGCCTGGGTAAAGAAATGGCTGGAGAACAGGATACAGAGTGTAATAGTAAACAGAGTCCACTCTGAAGAAAGGAGTGTTACTAGTGGGGTACTGCAGGGTTCAGTACTAGGACCGGTCCTCTTCAATGTCTTTATAAGTGACATTGCAGAGGGACTGGAAAGAAAATTATGTCTCTTTGCAGACGACACAAAGATCTGCAACAGAGTTGGTACACAAGGTGGAGTGGAAAGAATGAGAAGAGACTTGGCAAGGTTGGAGAAATGAATGGTCAAATGTATGACAGCTTAGAGTCAATGCTAAGAAGTGCAAGGTAATGCACCTGGGAAACAAAAACCCAGGGGAAGAGTACACAATGGGGGGTGAGATACTGACAAAAACAAAAATGGAAAGGGACCTGGGGGCAGTCATATCAAATGACCTAAAGGTGGGCAAGCAATGTGAGAGGACAGTAAGGAGAGCTGGGGGGATACTGGGATGCATGGGGAGATGCATCACCAGTAGAAAACAGGAAGTCGTTATCACTCTGTACAGACAGCTGGTGAGACCCATCTGGAGTATTACTTGCAGTTCTGAAGACCCAATCTCCGCAAAGACATAAACAGGATGGAGGCTGTCCAGAAGAGGGCAACTAAAATGATGCAGGGTCTGCACCAGAAGACATATGAAGAGAGACTTAAAGAGCTTAATATGTATAGCCCCGAGGAAAGGAGGGAGAGGGAGGACATGATAGAAACTTTCAAGTACCTCAAGGGAATCAACAAAGTCCAAGAGGGTAGCATCTTTCAGAAAAAGAGGTGTGCAAGAACAAGGGGGCACAATTTGAAGACAGAGGGAGGGTGGCTCAGAGGTAATGTAAGGAAGTATTTTTTCACAGAGAGGGTTGTGGATGCATGGAACGGCCTTCCAGAGGAGGTTGTGGAATCAAAAACAGTGGTGCAATTCAAGAATGCATAGGACAGTCATAAGGCAATTCTAGGTGGTGGGGTAGGAAGAAGTAGGCTGTTGGTTAACTAGGATCAGCAGCTTATCCATTAGGTAGGTAAATGGGCAGACTGGGTTGGCCAAGTGGTCCTTATCTGCCATCAAATTCTATGTTTCTATATTTCTATGTTAGTGTCTGCCTGGCAATGCCTGGAGGTCGCTGATTTTATTAGCCAGACTCCTAGCTTTAAGGCAGACCCCTTTCCAACTAACTCTGGATCCTCTTTCACTATTTTGTGATCCTATACCTGCATTCCTTCCCAGTTTCCTTACTGTCTTATTTTTTCTACTGCTTGTAGACTCTTAGAGCCCTCTCACCTTTGTCTCTTCCACTACTCCTTTTTGAACCTCAACCTTATTTTTAGCCAGCTTAGAAGCTGCCAGTCCCCAGTATAGGGCAGCACTATCTAGGTTGCCCTCCCTCACTCCCTTTACCATGGTTCTATAGCCTCAGTATCCCATGCAGTCAGTTTAACTGTCTAATGTACACATCAAACTTGTACCCAAGCATGCTGGACCCCTGTCTTGTTAGGTGAAGGCCATCACCTTTGAAGAGCCTCCTGTTGCGGAAGTCCCCCTAGTTCCCAACAAAGTGGTACTCCATCTCATGACACCATCCCTTTATATCTTCCCTCCTTACCCCATCTTTCCCTCCACTCACTCCACACATGGAGGACCTAGAAAAAGGCCAGGGAGGCCGAGTGTGCCTGAAATCTGTCCCCCAGTCTCTTAAAGTTCCACTTCACTTGCTCCACAGGCTGGTTCACCAGATCATTTTTAGCCAAGTGTACCTGCACCCCCAGCTTCCCCTCCTCTATCTTCCATACTTTTTCTAGATCCCACATGGCTGATACCTCAGGAAGTCACCTGACCATTCCCACACCCCTTCTCCTCTCCCCCCACCACCCTCTCTACTCCCCTGATCATACCCAATCACTAAAACTTTCCTAGCTGTCTCCTTCTTACTCTCACTCCTGGGTGCTACCAGGATGTCACTTCCATTTTGCCCGACTGACCCAGATTTCTTCTTGTTGGAGACAGATACCTAAGTGTACTTCAGTGGTGCAAAGCAATTTGTCTTTGAGATGGTGTGGGGTTGATTGACTTTGTGGCTGCCCTTGCCACCCATCCTCCTCCTCCTTCCCACCATTCTTCACCCTCTAAACCAGTGAGTCTTGGAGAGGGGCTGGGCTATGAGCTCCAGCTGAGCCAGTGCCACAGGGGAGATATCTCTTTCCTTGCAGCTACTAGCTGAGCAAGGATCTCTGTGATGATCCTTGAGAAGAGACAGTATCTCTTCCTCCAGAGCATAACCTTTGAAAACAGCACTCCACAGTCCCTACAACTGACTTGCTCTCCACTAAACCTCATGAGCTTTAGCTGACTCTACCCCTCTGCTCCACCTAATACACTGCTTCTGAAAGCTGAAACAAAATTCTTGTATTGTTACAAAACCTATCACCAGTGTCTTGTTAGTATAGCCTTTTATCCTTATGCTGTTACATTACCTACCACCAGCATCTTGTTAGTAGCCTTTTACCCTCTTGCTGTTACACAATTTACCATCAGAGTCCTGTTAGTGTAGCCGTTATCCCTGTGCTGTTACACAGCCTACCTTATCATCCTGAACTCACCTGGTGCCTTCTTGGTGAGCAGCCTAATCAGAATGCTCACAAACACAGTATGGGCAGACTGGGTGGGCCTTGTGGTCCTTATATGCTGTCAACCTCTGTGTTTCTATGTTTCAAAGGCAGAGCTGAAAACAGGCCACCAATCTGCTGTGCTGCCACCTCCTTATGTATCTTCTCCTGGGCAAGGTCTGGTCTCTCCTTGGTGGACTTCAAGTTCTCAGCCTCATATCTCTGTTGAGGGCAATCATACAGAATTCTGAAACCTACTGTGAAACTCTGCACCAGGGAATAAACAGCTGCCTAATCCAGGTACTGGATCAGTCTTGGCCTAATTTGATTTGCCCTTTTGGTGTTGGGAGGCCTGTTGCACCACTTCTGAAATGGCTGGGGGGGGTTAAATCCCACCTATTTTGCACTGTATGAAGGGATGAAGCCGGGTGCAGGCCATGCACTCTCACTTAAACCTACACTGCTCCATCCTACAAACCCCTTGGTTGTAATCATAATAGCAAGCAAAAACCTTGGCTATCTCCTGGTTAACTTGGGTGCCTTTAAATAAAATACCGGCCCTACGAAAAAAAAAAAGGAAACTCAGGTGTTGTCTTCAAAGTAATTATTTATTTAAAGTGCATTCTTGGTGTTAAGTAGTGATCATAGTCACCAACATTGAAATAAAGTGCATACATACAATTGATCCCGATGCCTCGGCTGTCCTGCCTGACAAGCCCCAGTACTTTGACAAAAGTCTTCATCAGGGGGCATAATTATAACAGCATCTGGTCCCAGACCCACATAAGGTAAAGCCTTGTACACCTCTCTTATGGGATGGGGCCCTCCTGACTGGAAAGCTACTATCTGTATGCTGAACCACCACCCATGCTCAATGGCACACAGCAGACTCATATCCAGCACATTCCAGTGTTTCATTGGGTCAGCTTGCTTCCACTGAAAAAACTTTTTCTCATATTTCAGCCATCCCTATCCAGGCTTGCTGACATGTATAAGCATTACCCTGCTGTAATAATTCCATAACCTATTTTCCTTCTCCAGGACTGCCTGCTGTATCATCTGCGCAAAGACTGGGAATACTGCCAATCAATTCTTCCAGGTGTTGCAGATCAGAACCCTTCTACCTATCTCTACCCCATCATTCTTCTCCTTCTCATCTTCCTCTTCCTCTGGCTTCCTTGGCAAATTTAAAAGCGTAAAAAGATTTTGGTCCCGTGGTGCTGAGGGTTGAGTTGCTGGACGCCACACCTCATTCTATGCCGGTGACCCCAGTTCAGTGCTGGCTGCTCTCCTCTTCCTGGGGAGGGTTCAGGGCCTGCACCATGCTGCAGCAGCCCCCAGTGGAGATTGGGGTTTCCACAGTCATGGGGCATCTAGAGGGAGGACTATGGCAGATGCCGGCACACAGTGCCCAGATGTCATTGCAAGTCTGTACTCCTAGGTGGATGAAAAAAACATGGTAGAAAATGGCGGGCGGTCATGGTGGCTTGATGGCCGCACCTCTGCACACTCTTGGACTCGAATGGAATCACACCTGGGTATTAGATCTGGGCCCAGTGGCTGGGATTAGGGATCCCTGCCATGGGCACTGCACATACTAGCCCTGTGCGAATGAACCATCCAGGGTCACATGGGGTGCAGAGAACAGGTGCCAGACAATGGCAGACCGAGCCACAGGGAGTAGAAATAATGTTGTGATAAAAAAAGAAAAAGCGTAAAAAAATTCACATGTTCTCCACACAAAATCTGTAGCCACACCTTCTTTGTGGGGCGAGACCCTACTGGCTCTCCGGAATTTACAAAGCCCATCATTGGGGGGGGACCATCACCTCAACTCCAGCTGTCCCTATCTGAGATGAGGCCAGACCCATGGTGGGGGCCCCCACCATGGGTGGGGACTGACGCTGTCCACTGAGTCAACAGTCATCACCCTCCCCATGCTTGCCCTTCAAGGTGTGCCAGAAATCAGTCAACCTTCTGCTCTAATGCCAACAGCTGCAGCCCACCCCCTGAAGTTCTCAATCCTCCTGTCTGGACAACAGGTGACTGAGTGTGAGCTGCCACCAGCAAAGCCAGGCCTCCTGTCCTGGGTGTGGCATCCAGGGTCACCACTTCACCTCCTCCTTGCCCTGCAGAGACTGGTTCACTGGGCAGATCTGTCAGCTAATTAAGGGACAGCAATGGGAGCTGAATGGGTCCCCTCAGGGCAAGGGGCAGTGTCAGGAGCCCTAGGGTGGGAAACATCATATCTGGGCCCCACACATGATCCACTGGACCAGCCAGGGGGTCCTCCTTGCTGTGCTTGGGCTTCTGTGGTGCCAGTTCCCTCTTGGGTTGCTACCTTTGAAAATGCTAACCACCAAAGCCCTCATCTGGTCAGGACTCTGTGCCCCAAAATTGGGCCTACCTAGGTCCATAATGGCTGGTGCTGATGGTGTCTGCTGCTGCCTCTTGTTCTGTCTCAGTGTTTTGGGTTGCTGATTTCTTGGTCACAGACTTCTTGACCGTCACCAGTTGTGTTGCTGGTGCCCTCTTCTTACTCTGCACTTTTGTCACCAGTTGACAGTGTGCTGTCACCTGCCCTGTTGGCTCCACTGGGTTGACTGAGTCATAAGAGCCAAAGGACACTTCCTCTCTAGGTTAGCTAACTCACCCCTTGAGTTCTCAAAACAGGCTTCCCATCATGCCTTGCCCTTTGCTCGACTAGGGCCTCCAGCTGCATCTCGAATTCCAACATCCCCCTTTTCTCCACTGTCTTTTCTTCTCCCAGCATCATTATTGCCATGCTGAGAAACAAAAACACAGACAACCTTCCCCTGCTTGCTATAGCTCGATGACACCATGGGGTCATACTATGTTCACAACCTCAAGTTATTATATAAGCTTATGTTTCCTCTCTCTTTTTTCTTTATCATTATTATTTAGTCTAATTTTTTTTTGCTATGGATTTCCTTGGGAAACCATAGTTGAGGGATGCATTTTGCACAAAGTCTTAAATTTTCACTTATGCTGTTCACTGCTTGTGGTTCTGGAATTAAGAATGTGATTAGCGCCAACTGCTAAATAAATTTCAACAGAACAGCATTGGTTTCTCCATCTAAGTTTGTTTCTCCATTTGAGTGCTTGATAATTTTGGGATTGTGTTTCTATGTGCAGGGGCTAGCTGCTTTTTGTACCAAGCACTGGCCCAGCACCAGTAGTACTGCAGAACCCCTCCCCCACTAGAGGACATTTTAATAAATTAATTTTTTTTTTTATAACTCCCCGGGCTTTTACTGACTGCTGCCTTAAACTGCTTTTATAAGGATCCTATGGGACCTCATTTTATTTATTTATTTATTTATTTATTTATTTAAGAGTTTTACCAGGAAGGCATACTGATGGGAGCAAAAAAGTGCAAAATAAATGGCCAACTGTATGGGCATTTGCATGGCTGGGACAGGGTGCTGTGAGCACTAGGCAAGGAGAACAGGGTGCAGCACAGCTAGAGGCCCTAAATACTAGAAAGGGGCTAGAGCACCTGCTCCTTGGGCCCTATGTGCAGACGCATGTTGAGGAGAGGTGAGCCTTGAGGAGATGATTTAGATGTGAGGTGTTGGTAAAGGCACGGATGCCTGCTGGTAGTGCATTCCTGAGTTTTGGCATGAGGTATTTGAACGTCACTTGGCCCTTGGATGTGGACATATGTGGAACATGGAGAAACCAGGAGTTTCCACTCCTGATGGAGTAGGCGGGCTGTGATTGGGCCGAAAGGGCATATTTGAGGTAGGGGGAAGGGACTGTACCCAGAATTTTGCTGTGAACCTGATGCAGTGGATGTGTCTATGATCGTGGAGCAGATGTTAGATTAAGGGATCTGTAGAGGTTGCAGGCTGCAGTGATGAGTCGAAAGGGGGCATTCAAGGGCAAAGTGACAGAAGGAGTGGAAAAGAGGATCAAGGCTGGCTAGAACATCTGCCCCTGCCCCTGCCCACCAAGCACCTACCCCTCCCCACCAAACCCCCTGACTTGCCCTCTGCTGAGTCTGCCCTGCTGCTGTTGCTGCTGCTCAGACAAATAGTTTCATCCAGAGAGAAGAAACAAAGAGGTTGCGCTTCAGTGTCCTTGCACATTTTATATCCTCTTTGCTCCTACACTCAAGGCCAAGCTTCCCCTGCTCCTGGGTGGCCCTACTTTCCTTACCTAACCCCTTTCCTTTTGCCAATCACCTGCCAGTCTCCTAGCTCATTTGCCAGGCATCAGGGAAAGGGCCCACAGATAAATTCTCACCTTCTTTAAAAGGAAAACTATACACTCATATTTTGTAAATTGTGTTTATTTCTGCCAGCAGACAGCTATTTTCCTGTAGCTGTTGGGGATATACACATTTGCTTTAGTGTGTTTTCATTGTTCATGCAAATTCCGTGTAACTATCCTGGGAGTCTCTATTTTACAGTTCCCGAAATCTCATTGTCCTTGACAGCTACATTAACATATGAGAACATGAAGCCACAGCAACCATTTATAAGATTTATCTCTACGCTGAAAGTACAAATATCCTGAATAAACTCTCAGAAAACACACACATTAAATGCAATTTAAAGGGAAAACCCTCCATTGCAAGTCAGTTTGCAAAGCAGTATAGCACAGTGGTTTAAGGCTCTGAGCTGCAAACCTGGAGACCTGGGGTTGAATCCACAGTCCCCACTTGCATACTGTGTAACCCTGAGCAAGTCACTTAACTTCCCTGTGCTCCCAGGTCACACCTGTAAACAAGCTTTCAGCTTAGTGTGTCTCTCCTGGTAAAAAATAAAAAAAAAAAAAGCTAACCGAATGTAAATGTGGTATTTCACACCTTGGTATACCTTGTTTTGTTGAATTCTAATTAAGCAGGCAGGCATACAGTGGAGTCTAAAGGGTGCTAGCACATATTCTCATATACTAATGCAGCTCTCAGGGGCAATGAGATTTCAGCAACCAGAAAATGGAGACCCCCAAGGATAGTTACAGGGACTACCATGAACAGTGAAAGCAAACTAAAGCAATCACATATATCCCTAACAGCAACAGAAAAAGAGTTGTGTGTTGACATGGAAACAAAATAAAATTTACAAGATATGAGAGTGTAGTGTTCCTTTAAGTGGTCCGCCTTTCTCAGGCTGTCTAATTCCTAGGGTGCACATTTTGTTTTTAAAGTTATGGTAGACAAACTAGTACACACAGTATACAGTATTTTGCAAGCTACACTACTGCTGCATACAAGAAGTAGGTAAGGTGTGTCAAGTGTTACTTGTGTCTGAGAGGCCTAATTGTTTTCTTAGTTGCATTTATAGCATTTGGCTTCCATTTCATTGCTGTGTTATATTATTTTTGCCAGCAAGTCTGGTAAGCAGTCTTACTAAATCATCCTATTCTGCACTCCAAAAAGAAGATCTTAACCTCAAAAGCAATCATCTTAAACTGAACATGCACAATGGGCAAGAAACCAGCCTTCTAGGCAACCTATTATGAAGACTTTGATTGCTTTTCCCCCAAAAAATTATCTGAAATTCAAATTCTAAGGCTACTGGCTACCTAGGTCCCAGTGGACTGAATGGCTCTAGATGATCACAGACTCGGTCTTTCCCTGAACTTTGTTAACACAAACAAAATGAGCAAAATGTCTCAACGGCCCCAGACGCTTATGTTACTCAAACTATTGCTTTTAAATTATGAATTATTCCAGGAGCACCTCTTCCACTGAGAATAATATTAAGCTGTAACAAGGCAAGTGGTAGAGGCAGAGCTCCCCATTATCACAGAATATTTTTCTTTCAAAGACCCACAAGATAAGACATTTACATACAAATGCCCTTCCTCAGAATGGTACATCCGCCAATCTTAGCACAGAAAATATATGTTTTTAAGTATTCATTGTGTAAAAAGGTATTATAAAATGAAAATGTTTAATGCCATTTTCTGACTAGCTAGCTAATATTCTAAAATAGTTATACTGCCCTGCCCTGCAAATACACACATTTGAAATGAAAATATTTATGAACATTAAAAACAGTTCAAAACTCTCTGCCTTGAGAGTATTTCTTCTAAAGAAATCATTAGATCTGCAGTTTTGAAAATACACATATAAAATCTTGTTTCATGTCATATATGTTTTATTAGAAACATTGATATTTTATCTGTTACCGTGAGTTTGAGATTTCTTTAACACACTATTAAACAATATCCTGAATGGATTCCATGTCATAATGGTAATCACCAAATAGTGATCACCGTTACAGCGAGTGTACATCACCAAAAATACAATATGGCAATGTACACTCCCAGTGAGGTAACACTGGTGAAAACAAATGTATTTATATGGGGGGCTGGACCCATCGGTGTGCCAACCACCTCACTACCACACCACACCACATGGCCAGCTTAGCAGCCTCACACCGCACTACCTCTCATACATCCCTATCATCCCTTCTCTTCTGTTCTCCCCTGGGTGGGTGGGCTCTCCTCGGCCCACCCATCTACAGGACAATGCTCTGCCCTGCCCAGGCTCCCGATAGACTAGCAGTTGTAGCTGAAATCCAAGCCAGCCACTCGCTCTCCTTGATCCGCCTGCCCAGCTACAGGACAGGCTCCCAACAGACCAGTGGTTTTGGTTGAAATCCAATTTGGCCGCTTGATCTCTTGGCCCACCTGCCCGCGCAGCTGTAGGACACCGCTCTGCCCTGCCTGGGCTTCCAACGGACCGGCAGCTGTGGTTGAAATCCAAGCTTCGATCTCCTCGGCCCACCCACCCAGCTACAGGACACAACTCCTCTCTGCCCTGGCTCCCAATGGACCAGCGGTTGCGATTGAAATCCAAGTCGGCCACTCGCGATCCTCAGCCCGCCCGCCCAGCTACAGGTATGGCAAATAACTCATTGGGAAGCACGGCTTGAAAGCCACAAATCTGATTGGTCAGCAAAGATTGGATCAGGCTCCCCATTGGTGCCCGCTATCTGCCCTACTCATGCTGTTTTAAAAGCTAGTTTGAATTGTTTTAATTAATGCTGCCTCAAGAAACTCTGTATATGAGATAATTTTGACATAAAAGTGTTAAGACAACTAGCTCATTGATCGTGTTAAAATTTATACTGCTCAAACTAAGTTTCACATCTTTTGTTTCTAATAATATTATTCAGGACAGTACAGCAGTTAGGTTACCCTGCCATATCTTAGGACCAGTAGAACAAATGTTATCTTAGGACCTAACAGCTAAATGTTTACTTCATCCTGTGTTTCAATGTGACTGCTGTAATTCTGCTTTGCTGATAACTCTGCCTCTCTACCAGTATATTAGTTACTTTTCTTTAAACTTTACCTTATCCGCCTGAATCTTATTTATTTTTAACTCTTCCTCTTAGCTTGCACTTTAACTATCTCCTTGCTAACTCCCCAGCTTGCAGTCCATTGTACCATTTTGCAGTGCATGTAAGGACACTGCTTAAAAATCTTTGCCTGTAACTCTGCCTTTTCTCCCTAGTTCCCGGGTCTGCTTCCTCTCCTGTTTCTTTCACTTGCTTCTTGGCCCTGAGCCCTTTCCGGACCTCCTGTCTCTGGCCCCTTTGGCCTGAACCTCTCTCTCCCATTGTCTCACCTCATCACCCCAGGCGCAAAAACCCAGACACCTCCAAGAGTAATTTTCAGCTTTTTGCCTGCCCCCACACTCTTTTCACACTTACTCCCCTTTACTGTTGTTAGCAGCTGAAGTCACTCCCACTGATTCAGCCTCTACTCTGTCTGCAGACATTTATCCCTAACCTCTCACTCGCTCTCTCCCCCTCCCTTGCAGGGCACTGCTCCTCCCTGCCCGGGCTCCCAACAGACCAGCAGTTGCAGCTAAAATCCAGCCTGGCCGTTCACTCTCCTTGGTCTGCCAACCCAGATACAGGTATGGCAAATAACTCACTAGGAAGCACAACTTGAAAGCCACAAATCCAATTGGCCAGCAAAGATTGGATCAGGCTCCGCATTGGTGTCTGCTGTCTGTGCTACTCGCGCTGTTTTAAAAGTGAGTTTGAACTGTTTTAATTAATTCTGCCTCACAAAACTCTGTGTATGAGATAATTTTGTCCCACCCACCCTCCACGGCCCCAACCTTTACTAAATACTCTTCCTCCCCACTTAGCTATGCCCTTTCTTCCCCTACTAAAGCTGTTGATTGGCACTGGCTACATCTCCCTTAAAGTGACAATCCCAAACTTTTGGGTACATTACCACTCTAGTTTACTCTGCTCTTCAGTGAACAAAAACAGCAGGGGACTAGATTGTTAAGAGTTGAAGGAAGTCTTTGGTCCTGCCTCAATTTACCTAAAATACAGCCCAGTATTTCCATTTATTAGTTCTTCACCACTCTGAGCTTCTCTTGCCTCTGCTTAACCTCCATCATATCTCTATACACATCCAGGCTCCTTCTCCTACTCCTCACTGCCCTCCCTCACCCACTCACTTCCCATGCTCCTACATACCCCACTACCTCACCAACACTGCCCTGCCATACCTCTCTCCACCCACCTCTCTTCAATTCATGCTATCACTCCCTTTCCTTTTATCCAAACTTGGGCACACTACCTCTTCTGCCCCAGTGCCCCACTCTTAGCAGTGCCTATGTATTGCACTCGAATACTTATGCTTAGCCTCCAGCCCCTGCGGCTTACTCCCTGCCCTTCCATGCACTCATCATGGTTCAAGAGTGCTAAACTACACTTTATTATTATTGCCCTCCTGCTCCTATCTGCTGGGGACATAAACCCTGACCCTGGATCATGCACAGTAAGTACCTCTGCCCCACCCATCATCTAATACAGGAATTTCTCCCTCAAATCTTACCATTCTTCCCCAAGGCCTTAAATTCCTACACCTTAATATACGCAGCCTCCTCACTAAAGTGGACCTACTCCAGCCACTGGTTGCCTCACTCTGCCCTGATATAATCATCCTTTCAGATACCTGGCTTAACAAAAATATAGGCAACCCCTTCCTCTCCATCCTGGGCTATGCTACATCCCACCAAGACCGAGATGGGAGGGGTGGAGGCATGGCTATCTATGTCTCCTTGTCTATCCAATTTACCACTTTTTCCATCTCAGTCCCTAAAGCTTATGAGGTGCTGATATTACAGGTCTCCCTCCCCTTCCCTTCCCTATTCCCATTTTTGTAGCGGGTGCCTACTGCCACCCTGGTATCCACTCCACAATTACTACTGACCTTATAAGCTCCCTAGCATCCAACAGCACCTTGGGTGAAGTATACATCATGGGTGACTTTAACCTAAACTGGTCAACCCCCACTCTAAACAAAGTGCATAACGATATAAATGCCCTCAACTTAACTCAGCTTATCTGTGAACCGACGTGGATGAACCACAAAACGGGCAATCACTCCTTAATTGACTGGGCCCTCACCTCACACCCCCCCATGGTCATCAATTCTGGGGTTCTATCAGATTCGTTCAGCGATCACTGCATGACCTTCTTGATATATAAAGTTCATAACATCAAAGCCCCTCATAAAACTTTACTAATCTGTTCATACAAATCTCTGAACCTTGCCTCCCTCCAATGCCACCTGTCACATACTAACTGGGCTCCCATAGTATCTGCAAACTCATTAGACATAGCTGCAGACCATTTTAGAGCCACATTCCTTAACATCTGGAACCAGTACGTCCCAATTCAATGAGTCAGGGTCCACGGGAGCCACCTCCCTTGAATCTCACCTGAACACATTGTATGCCAAAAAGTACATGACCAAGCTTGGAAGCTTCACAAAGGCTCTAAGCTTCTCAAAGACTACGAAGCCTACTGTTCCCTTCAAAACAAGTGCATGAAAGCCACACATGTGGCCAAGGCTGAGTACTTCAACTCCACCTTCCACTCCAACCTAAATAATCCCTCCAAATTTTAGAAAGTGATACACTATCTCTTCTCCCCTCTATCCACCCCTCTATCTCCCCTTCTCAACATAAGCACCTCCCTTATTACCGTCCACCATAGTGCTGCTGCTGCTTTCAACATGTACTTCTCCTCATGTGCCTCTACTCTTCTGGCCTCCCTTCAAGCTATGGGGCTGGTCACACCTGTCACCTCCTCTCGCTCAACCTCACAAACAAATAACTTCTTCTCCAAGATTACTTCTACTGAAATGCTGGAGGTTTTGTACAACCTAAATCCTACCAAAGGCTGCTCTCCTGATGGCTTGGACCACAAGTTATTATACCTTTCAGCCTCAGCTGTCACTGTCCCTTTGTCTGCTCTTTTCAACCTCTCTTTTGAACTGGCTGAAATTCCTTCTGGTTGGAAGCATGTTATTGTTCTTCCTTTACCTAAGGGCAATGATACCTCTTCTCTGGGGAACTACCGCCCTATTTCCCGCCTTCCTACTCTAGCTAAACTGCAAGAACACCTGGTTCTAACCCAACCCTCGTCCTTTCTCTCCAACTCTAATTTCTTCACCCCTTCCAATCTGGCTTTCAGAAACATCACTCCACCACATCCTCTCTGAAAAGGCTTACTGGCTCAATCCTCTCAGGGGTGGACAGCAGCCAAATCACATCTGCCATTTTTGTCGACCTAGCCAAGGCATTTGACACAGTTTTCCACACACTTCTTCTTAACTTCCTCTCCTCAGCAGGTCTCTCTGACTCAGCCACAAACTGGTTTAGTGCTTACCTAATAGGCAGGACCCAATCAGTCAGAATCACTGACTCTGTATTTCCTCCATTCCCCATCAACACAAGTGTTCCTCAGGGGTCCATGTTGGGTCCTATCATGTTCTCCATCTTCCTTAATGACCTCCCATCTGTCTATAGGTCATCTTCCATACTATGTATGTAGATGACATGGTCCTATTAACCTCTGGCCGGTCCCCTTCTGATGTTGCAAACAGACTTCAGCTGGACTTCAGTAATGTTCAGAACTGGTTTTGCATTCATCAACTCTTCCTTAATGCTATGAAGACAATCTCCATGACCTTCAGCACTAGGCAGAGACTCTCAAGGCTCCCCTCCCTACCTTCCTTCCATATCCTCGATGGGACAGCTATTAATGACACCTCCCCATTCAGATATCTGTGTGTTTGGCTTGACCAACATCTCACTTTCTCTGACCATGTAGACACCATGCTGAAAAAGTTGTGCCCCAAGCTTGGCACCTTTACAGGAACTGGAACTGCCTCCCACACCCAGCAAGGTGCGAACTGGTCCAGAAGATGATCCTACCAATTTTTGACTACTGTGATGCAGTCTACAGTGCCACTTCCAGGACTTCCTTAGCCAGATTGGATACGCTCTTCAACTCTTTCTTTAGCTTCACTCTTGACTCTCCTTCTCTCACGCACCACTGTCAACTCTACCACTCCCTGGCATTTCCCTCTCTTGAAAACAGATGCTTACACCACTTTGCAAATCTCATCTCAAAATTCTGATTTAGCTCGCTCCCAACATATCTTACTGCCGCCTTAGCTATCCCCCCCACCTGCCCACTCACTTAGAACTCATGACTACAGAATCCTGGCAGTCCCTCGACATTCCACCGCTGTAGGCCAGTCTGCCTTCTTGTGCCACCTCCCAAAATTGTGGAACTCACTTCCACTAGAGAGTTGCCACTCGTCCTCCCCCTTCTTCCTAACTGCAGCACTTCACAATTACCTCACTGTTAATTGTTCCTGCACCTAACTCCTTTCAAGTTCACCCAGTCCCTGTCTACTACTGTATCTGTGCAACAGCCACTGATGTAATATTGTACCCTATTACAGCACTTAAAAGTGATGTTTCATGATTTATGTGAATTGTAAAATGTATCCTATTATGGCACTTGGTGGTGATGCATCTTGATTTCTGTGAATCGTATTTCTATGAACTGTTACTTCCTGCTAGTAGACCAGACCTTTGTTGTATATTTTGACAAGTATATTTTTCTAAAATTGCTTTCCTGAGCCTTATCTGTATGGTTAGTTTCCACTACTGTTAAGCACATTTTTGGCATCAATATTTAAGATGTTTTTGTTTGTATTTAATGTGTCTCTCCCTTCACGCCTTCCCCCAGGATGCACCATGAGATAAGCAACTTGTTCAGTGTGCCCTTCCTGGTGAAACATTTCAATAAATAAATAAATAAATGTTCTTCTTTTTGCCCTGCTGTTCTCCCCTCACTTCCCTTTCAGGGTAGCTCGTATAACCGGTACAGAAACTGAGTTGCTCATATCCAAGTCACTCAATTTCAGCCACCCTTTTCACAGGATACTTCCTATATGCACACAAAGAAAGGGAAAGAGTCAGACAGAGCCAATTACTGTAGGCTACATAGGTCAGTTTGGTAGTAACACAGGGGGTTTGATTTACAGACCCTGAGAAGTCTGCAAACCCCTAGTGGGCCAATCATTAGGTGCACGGGGCGTGAGGCATTCTTCCAGCTGGCGATCGGGATTTTCAGTCCCGAGCACCAAATGCTACACATTTGACCAGCTTTTCCTTGATCTAACTTGCATCATTTGGAGGATCCTTTTTACAGAGTTTGCACCAAATCTTTTGCGCAAGCTGCCATAAACTGAGGAAGCTATCACAACTGTATCTAAAGTACTAAAATCGGATGCAGTTCTGTCAAAGGAGTTTAGCACAGCTGTTCCAAAAAATAGGTTCGACACAGGGCTTGACAATGCTTTGCCTTTCTACAGTCATGTGACAGCTGTAATTGTTATAAATACAAAACTATTTTCTTTTTGTTACATATGGGGAAATGTCAAAACGATCATTAAGACCAGGCACCACACACGCTGTCAGGGTGAAAATCCCATATCCTTCTCTTTGCAGGATATGGTTGTCACAGTCAGCATCACTTAGGTGAGGAAGTATGAGTTTATTTCTAGCCCTCATAATATGTAGAGCTGTTGCATAGGACACATCATTGTTTCTAATTGCCCTACAGTGTTCCCCCACTCATACCTTGAACTGGCACTTTCACTTTTTTTTATTCTTTTGGTAACTGGGTAAGGCCTACAAGCCTTTTTTTAAGGGCAACCTAGGGAGCACTGGGTGGTTAAATGACTTGCTCAGTCACACAGTATGCAAGTAGAGGTTGTGGGAATCAAACCCAGGTCTGCTGGATGTACCAAACTCGTTCACAGCTCGTCACTCTAACCTCCAGGCTATACTGCCAGCCCCAATCTTTCAATGTAAAATGCCCCAACACTTACAAGTTGACATGTAAAAACTCCAAGGGTGTCACATGTAATTAATTGGTAAATCTGGTATATTTTCTGTGTTGGAGCTCATGAACTCTACTCTTCTGCTAGAGTAATTTCTAATGGATTTATTTCAGTCTCCTTCCTTAACAAAGGTTCCAGACAAGGTTGCCCCCTTTCCCCATACCTTTTCATTCTGGCCATCAAACCTATAACAAGTAATATCTCTGAATGTCAAGTGGTTAAAGAAATTAGAACAGGCAAGATTAATAATAAGGTTTTCACTTATGCAGATGATACCTGCTTGTTATTATTTCAAACCCCAAAGACTCAATAATACACTTACGTAACATAGATACATAGAAACATAGATTTTGATGGCAGATAAGGACTGCTTGGCCCACTCAGTCTGCCCATTTCCCTACCTAATGGATAAGCTGCAGATCCTAGTTAACCAGCAGCCTACTTCTTCCTACCCCCACCTCCTAGAACTGCCTTATGACTGTCCCATGCATGCTTGAATTCCACCACTGTTTTTGACTCCACAACCTCCTCCAGAAGGCTGTTCCATGCATCCACAACCCTCTCTGTGAAAAAATACTTCCTTAAATTACCTCTGAGCTGCCCCCCCATCTTCAAATTGTGCCCCCTTGTTCTTGCACACCTCTTTTTCTGAAAGATGCTACCCTCTTGGACTTTGTTGATTCCCTTGAGGTACTTGAAAGTTTCTATCATGTCCTCCCTCTCCCTCCTTTCTTCGAGGCTATACATATTAAGCTCCTTAAGTCTCTCTTCATATGTCTTCTGGTGCAGACCCTGCATCATTTTAGTTGCCCTCCTCTGGACAGCTTCCATCCTGTCTATGTCTTTGCGGAGATTGGGTCTCCAGAACTGCACGCAGTACTCCAGATGCGGTCTCACCAGCTGTCTGTACAGAGGGATAATAACTTCCTGTTTTCTACTGGTGATGCCTCTCCCTTTACATCCCAGTATCTCCCCAGCCCTCCTTGCTGCCCTCTCACATTGCTTGCCCACCTTTAGGTCATCTGATATGACTACCCCCAGGTCCCTTTCCATTTTTGTTGTTGTTAGTATCTCCCCCATTGTGCACTCTTCCTCTGGGTTTTTGTTTCCCAGGTACATTACTTTGCACTTCTTAGCATTGAATCTAAGCTGCCATACATTTGACCATTCCTCTAACCTTGCCAAGTCCCTTCTCATCCTTTCCACCCCACTTTGTGCATCAACTCTGTTGCAGATCTTTGTGTCATCTGCAAAGAGACATACTTTTCCTTCCAGTCCCTCTGCAATGTCGCTTATAAAGACATTGAAGAGGACCGGTCCTAAACTGAACCCTGCGGTACCCCACTAGTAACCCCCCTTTCTTCAGAGTGGACTCCATTTACTATTACTCTCTGTGTTCTATTGTCCAGCCAATTCTTTACACAGGCTGTCATCTTGGGACCCTCTCCCAGGCTGGCTAACTTGTAGATTAATCTTTTGTGTGGGACTGTGTCAAATGCCTTGCTAAAGTCTAGGTAGACCATGTCCACAGCCCCTCCCTGATCTACTACTTTGGTCACCCAGTCAAAGAAATCTATCAGATTTGTCTGGCATGACCTTCCCCTGTGAATCCATGCTGCCTTGGGTCCTGTGCCCCTCTGGCCTCTAGATACTCAACAATTCTTTCCTTCATAAGTGATTCCATCATTTTCCCTACCATTGAGGTTAAACTAACAGGTCTGTAGTTTCCTGCTTCTGCCTTGCTCCCACTTTTGTGAAGGGAATCACATCTGCCCTCCTCCAGTCCTCGGGTATCACCCCATCCTCCCATGATTTGTTAAAGAGGGTAGTCAGTGGTGTCACTAGTTCTGCCCTTAGTTCTTTTAGAATTCTGGGATGAATCCCATCAGGCCCATTGCTTTGTCCACCTTCAGTTTTAAGGTTCTTTCAGAACCCTTTCTTCTGTAAATGGGCTGGTATCAACTTCTGTATCCAGAGTGTTTCTACTGTCTGTTTTAGGTACCTCCTCTTCCTTTGTAAATACTGAGCAAAAATATTTGTTTAGTATCTCTGCCTTTTCACAGTCACCCTCTGCCCACCCTCCGTCCCCTTTATTAAGCCTCACTAACCCTTCCTTGGTCTTCCTTCGCTCCCTGATGTACCTATAAAAGGTTTTATCCCCCTTCTTAACTGAGTTGGCTATCTTTTCCTCGATTTGGGCCTTTGCAGTAAAATAAAATATTTTATGTTTTTGCTTCCTTCTCAGGCCTCAGATTGAACTGGGAGAAAACTCAGTTTCTCTCTCTAAACTCATACATGAGACCAGGAGATTACTTGGGGGTGTTGCAGTCAAGTTTGTAATGTTCAGAGTATCTGATGTACCTAGGCATTACAATTTCTAAAGACACTCATAACCTAGGGAAACTGCACTTGCTCACTGTAACAAAAGAAACTGAGGCAGATCTACAAAAATGGCAAAATCTTAACTTTTCTATTTGGTGTAAGATAAATTTGGTAAAAATGATTGTGGCCCCTAAAATCTTTTACTTTTTCCAGAATTGGCCTTTCAGATTAGGCAAAACTGCTTTTATTTTGTTTGTTTTGACTCTTTTTATGGCGCCTACCAGGACTGGAACTCTATCAGGCTGCCAGCTCTCTTACCACTCTACCACCCAGTGAGACCCCCAACCTCCTCAAAGGTGTTAGCTCTCCCCATGGGACCCATGGCCCCTAGACGCACGAGGAGTTCAAGGGGCAGAGGGGGAGGCCCAGTTATGGATGTGTGGTGGCTGGCTCTGTGGAGCCATTGACTGTCCAGTCAGTGTTTTTTTTTCTTCTTAGATCATGTGTCCCCCCCCATGTGTAGCACATGCCCCAATGCACTGGTGCACAGCAAGCCCTGCATGCATCACCACTACTATCACATGCTGCAATGCTCCTCCGGTCTCCTCACTGGGGTCGCTGTCACACCGAGTCATCCCTCCCACCCCAGGGAGGAGAGCACCATGAGGCCACTCAAGCCTCAACCCTCCCCACCAACCCCCAGCACCGAGCTCACTCCCTAACCCATGTCACCGGCATAGCGCAAGATGTGGCGTCCAGTGCCTCAACCCTCAGCGCCACCGGGCCATCTGGGCAAAACTACTTTTGATAAGTTAAATAAAATAACCAGACACTTCTTGTGGAACTCCTCTACCCCTAGACTTTCATTACCAAAACTTAGAGCACATAGAGCAGAATGAGACTTTGGCCTTCCAAACTGGGAGAAATATTATTTTGCCTTCCACTTCAAGCAAAGTAGTTGATATCTAGACTCCAGGTCAGAAGGCTACTGGCCTTCATGGGTTAAAGTTAAAGTAAAAGACTTATTTTATGTCCCCACAGGAGTTCTGATTGTTTTATTCTGCCGTTTTGAACCAGTATCCTGCCTGTGTTTTGCTTGTTAGCTGCCTGGAACTTTAAGGCCTGGGAATCTCTCTAGACATTATTATTTTAGGTAGCACTTGTTAGCCTGCACTTCTTGTCTAGCCTCACATAGAGCCACTGTTTGCTGTGCTGACTATACCTGATATTTCTAAGTATACCATTCTATGTTTGCTGACTAGCGATAGGGAAGTTTTTTATTTTCAAACTGCCTACCTGGTTCTCCCGTGGTCGCCATGCTGGAAAGCTGTTCATGCGCAGTAGGGGCCTGTATCAGGACATAGCCCATGCATGCGCAGTACAGAGATTGCCTAGTCTCTCTCTCTTCCCACTGTATACTAATCATTTTCTTTGTTTCTGCTCTCTCTTTAGGCTGTACCCCCCCCCAGCACACTGCCGACCACGGCAGGGACAGACAAGGAAGCGCTCCCTCCAGGAGCCGAATTTACCAAACACTTCAAACTGCTGAAGCCTTAAGAGGTAAAGGTTACCTCACTCACCTGCTAGACTCCTGTTGTGGGGTGCTAGCCCAACAACGCTTCGCTTCGTCTGCCCCAGCCACCCAGGGGTGGCCCTCAATTTATTGACCCATCCCTATGACATCATTTCCAGCTTCCGAAATTCTAACTACCCACTTTCCCATTTGCAGGTTATACCTGCCAGCCACTAGAGGGACCTAGTGCTCCCTCTACATATTTCCTGCCCAGATAGCCCTTTTTTCTCCATCTCTGGTTCACCTCTACCCATCTTCCTTAACTCTCCTCTCCTACTCAGAAGGAACTGGAAGGGGGACAGGATCAGATCTACAGTACAGTAGCTTCTTGTTTTACATTGTTTTTCATGGATTCTACTTGGTAGAATGTTTATTTTCTTTCTTACTACTAAGGGGCTAGCAGGGTATTGTTTGGGCTGTTGGAATTTTGAAACCTGTTTTGGTAGCTAAAAGTGGGCTCATTTGTTTGGTTTACGTGTGGCAGGCTGCATTTGTAGAGGCCTATTTCTTTCTTTTAAACATAATTGGTGTAATTTAACTGGTCTGTTTCTTTGAATTGGAGACCTATATCTTATAATTCAAACCTATTTTGATGTATTGTTGGTGAAGCTGTTTGAATTGGTGTCCTGTTTCTTTGGGTGAAATTTATTCATTGTTGCTGGCTTCACTAGCTGCAAAGTTTGAGTGGGGAAGGGTGCTAATTGTCTGACTAGAGGCCTCAGCTACCTGATTGTTTCCAGAGGACTTGGCTGGTCCCACTCCACCCAAACCCTCACCCCACCCACCCCTGGTCAATTATTCCTTTGTACTAGGGGTTCTGACATCACTTCCTCAAACAGGCAAAGGATTTGCACCTGTCATAACAGAAGCAGACATCCAGGAAAGGAACTGCAGCAAGTGAAGGTGACGGCTCTCTCAGTGGAAGGGAAGTAAATGCAAATCTAGGCTTTCATTATTACTACATACATAGTTATTGCATTGGGTAAAGGGGAGTAGGAGTTGAAGAAGGTGTGCAATGGCTACTTAAAGTATTTTTTGAGTGTGGATAGGAATATACAAAGCAGTTGCTCAACATATCTAAATGTGTGCAACAAAGGAGGTAAGGGACATAAAGAATGTTTTGCACTGATAGAGGGGGAGTGGGGACTTGGGGAGTGTTTGGTATCCTGCATCTGGAAGGGTGGGGGGTCGCTGGTGGGCAACGACAGCAATGGGTAGGGTAGTAGGCTGCAACAACTGCGGTGCACCAATCTTTCTAAATATTGCCTGGAGAGTAGGAGGATGTTTAGTGTGCAACCACATAGAAAAACTTAGAAAGGAGATTGAGGGTCTGCAGGAGGAACTAAGACAGGCAAGGCAGATTGGGGGTGGGTTTAGCCCAATACTGGAGGGAGGAGGAAGGGGAGATGAGGGAGGGCAATTTAAGCCAACAGTGGTGAGGAGAGGCTCAGAAGAAGGGAAGCAGAGACAAAGGGGCCCAGGACAGGAAGAACGATTGCCGGGGAAACCAGGTCAGGAGACAAAAGTCAAATGGAAGGAGGCAATAGGGACTTGTGAGGGGAGGCGAAGAAGTGGCAAAGTCATGGGTGAAAGGAGAGAACAGGTTACTATGCAGAGAGAGGGAGGGCATTTGTGAAGGATCTTCAGAAAATAGTTTTGCACTGCTAGAGAGGAAGAAGGTGGAGGAGGGAAGTGATGAAATTAGAGGAGTAATTGATAAATGCCTGGACCAAACTGGAGCGGGGGGAAGTTCTGCTGGGAGAACTGCAACAGGGGTAAAAGGGCATAATAATGTGCAGGAGGAAGAAGAGGAGCTGGAAATGAGGGAGGGAGATGAAAGGAAGCAAGCAGGGAGTAAGGGGGTGGAATCTTAGTGCTGGGGGACTCAATACTAAGAGGAGTTAGGTGGGGTAGCAAGGCGGAGAGGCATAGTCGCATTTGGGTGGAGGCCTTGCCAGGAATGACAGCGGAAAGGGTGGGACAGTCTGTTCTGAAATATGCTAGAAGGGGTAGGGACAAGCCTCATTTAATTATACATCTTGGGACAAACGACCTGGCTGACAAGACAGTGGATATAGTCCAGAGGAGGTTTGAGGAACTAGCACAATTATGTGAGGGGGCAGGAAGATCAGTAACTTTTTCCGAGATACTTCCGGTGCCAAAGGCAAGCACAACAAGAAAGCTGAGAATAGAGGAATTTAACAGATGGCTAAGAACCTGGTGTTGTGCTAAAGGGTATGGGCTGTTGGGGGTGGGGAGGGACCTGGGAGGACAGTAGTCTCTATGCCAAGGACAGATTACACTTGAGTGAGGAAGGAAAGAAAGTGTTGAAGCAGAGGATGGAAGAATATATAGAGGAAGTTTGGAGTTTAAACTAGGAGTGGGGAGTGGCAGTTGGGGAAGAGATATGCAGGGACCACAGGTTGGGAAATCATATGAGCTTACCCCCCATAACAGTGACAAAGGACAAATGGCAAGTACTATTGGTGATGCTAGAAAAGGAGGGCAGGATGGGAGGAGGGAAAAGGGTGGAAGGTGGTTACCCTTAATGCTAGGAGCCTTGGGAGGAAAACTGCAGAGTTACAGGTTCTCATGGCAGAGGGAGAGGTGGACATTGCAGCCATCACGAGAACATGGCCACCGAATACTAATGACTGGGACCTGTCTGTACCAGGGTACAGGTTATTCTCAGAGGGACAGGGTGACTGGGAAAGGAGGGGGTGGCACTATATGTGAAGGAAGGACTGAAGTGTGTAAGGGAGGAAGGGAGGAGGGCAGTACAGAGTCACTTTGGGTGCAAATCCAGGATTCCAAGAATAGGAGTCTTAGAATGGGAGTGGTGTACAGGCCACCATCTCAGATGGAGGAGTTAGACAGGAACTAGCGGGACAGATCAGGAGGACCTCAGAGAAGGGTAGTGTGGTGATTGTGGGGACTTCAACATGCCAGAAGTGGACTGGAGCACCCCAACAACCAGGAACAGAAGGGAGCAGGTACTGCTGGATGCCTTCCAGGACAGCTTCCTGCTGCAAATGGTCAGTGAACCAACCAGGTTAGGGAATACCCTTGACCTTGTGCTGGCAAATGGGGACTTTGTGAGAGACTTACAGTGGAGGACGCTGTCAGGGGAGTGACCACCACTCAGTATGGCTCACATTGAATATGGGCAGGTGGAATCTGGCACAAGAGTGCTGGACTTCCAGGAGGGCTGACTTGGGAGGATGGGGAAGTGGTAAAAGGGTACCTGAGCCAGAATTCAATCTAGTATGGATACTAACCAGAGATGGGAGCTCATAAAGTTGGGGATAGTGGAGGCAACCAAAACCTGCTGCAAAGCCCAGAGCAAGAAGGCTAGAGCTAAGAAACCAGCTGGTTGAGCAAGGAGGTCATGGAAAAGGTAAGGAAGAAAGAGCTGCCTTTAGGAAATACAAGAAAACAGGGAGGGGAGGACAGAGGAGTACTTGACAGAATCGAAGGAGGTGATAAGGGCAGTAAGGAGCCAAAAGCATCTCATGAACTCAGGCTGCAAGGCTAATAAGAAGGGGAGAAGGACTTTAAGTACATCAGGGAGAAAAGGAGCTGTAAGGACCACATAGTAAGGATTAGGAAGGAGGGTTGGGTGAAGCAGGAGTGGGTATGATACATGGAAGCAACTAAATGAGTACTTCTGGCTCAGTATTTACTAAAGAGAAGAGGGGTGACACCCAAGATGGGTGAAATGGCAGATCTAGGGGGAAGTGGTGACAGATGGGAAATCATGGAGGACAGAGTCTCGAGAGGGTTTGAAGGCACTGAGGGTGGACAAGGCACCAGGCCCAGATGGCATCCACCCCAGGGTACTGAAGGAGCTGGCAGAGGTCCTTGCAGGACCTTTGGCAGACCTATTTAATGCCTCACTACATTCGGGTGTGTACCTCAGGACTGGAGGATGGCTCATGTGGTGCCCCTCCACAAGAGTGGCCCCAAGGATGAACAGAAACTACAGACCATAGAGCCTCACATCCATCGTGGGTAAGCTAATGGAGACTATCCTGAAGGAGAGGCTGGTGGCCCTCTTAGAGGCCAAAGGACTACAGGACAGCAGACAGCATGGCTTCATACGTGGCCGATCCTGCCAAACCAACCTGGTCGGTTCTGTGACTGGGTAACTAGGCAACTGGACGGGGACATGCAGTGGATGTCCTGTATCTGGACTTCAGTAAGGCATTCGACTCAGTGCCACATGGAAGGCTGGGAAGGAAGTTAGTAGGCACAGGGGCAGGTGCAATGCTGGTGAGATGGTGGGAAACTGGCTGCAGGAAGGCAACAGAGGGTGGTGGTGGGTGGGAGCTCTCACACCAAGGGCAGTGACAGTGGTGTCCCAGGGCTCGGTGTTGGGACCAGTGTTGTTTGGGATATTCATTGCAGACATATCATGGGACATCAAGAGCAAGATCAGTCTGTTTGCTGATGATACCAAGGTTGGTAGCGGTGGTGGATGACCTAGGGGATGGCAGGGTTGCAGGATGATCTGGCAAAGCTTGAAACCTGGTCAGACACCTGGCAACTGGGCTTTAATGCCAAAAGTGCAAGGTGATGCATTTTGGATGAAGAACCCAAGGAGGACTTACCAGCTAGGGGGAGTGCAGCTAGCCCAGACAGAGGAGGAGAAGGATCTGGGTGTCTCATCACAGGGTCAATGAACAACTCGGCACAGTGTAGGAAGGCAGCTGCAAAGGCCAACAAAATGCTGGGTTGTATTCTAGGGGTATATCCTCAAAGGAGGGAGGAGGTGATTCTGCCACTGTATAGGTCATTAGTTAGACCACACCTGGAGTACTGCATTTGCAGTTCTGGCGTCCGATTCTGAAAAGGGACATTAAGTTACTGGAGGGAGTGCAGTGCAGGCGACAAAGATGATCAAGGGTCTGGGGACTTATCATATGAGAGGAGGTTGAAGGAGTTGAACATGTACTCACTGGAGGAGAGGAGGAGGGACAGGGTGACATGATTGAAACCTTTAAATACATGAAAGAAATAAACAAGACAGGTACAGAGGGGCTGTTCAAAGTAAGGGAGGGAGGCCACCAGGGGCCATGATATGAGACTGGAGCGAGGAAGGTTCAGGAGGAGATGAGGAACACTTTTTACAGAGAGGGTGGTGGCTGGGTGGAATCGTTACCTGCAGAAGTGGTATGCAGTAGAACAGTGGACTGCTTCAAAGGGGATGGGACAGGACAAGGGGAGGGTGGAAGGGAGGGCAGCTGCAGAATAAGGGTGCTAGCTGCACATTCGAGCAGACTTGATAGACCTCTAGGCCTTTATCTGCTGGCAAATTTCGTATGTTTCCTCTCCTTCCCCCAGGCCCCTGCTACCCTGCGCTCACCTCCTGCACATCCTACCCTGTAGTTTCCACCTACTCGGACCCCCTATTCCCCCTTCTAGCCCTTATCTACTGACCACTAGGAGTCTCTACTGAGCACCCTATTTTCAGGCCCAACCACTGCCTGTTTCCGGCATCTGGACCATGGATTATGACTCCTACCCAGGTCCATTCTCCTAATACCCCAGGAGAGTCTTGAACCTGGTACCTTGTATACCAGCGGCGTTGTCGCTACCACTGAACCAAAGTGGCACTAACGCTTACTGGCAGGCAACTATCTACTTCTTTCTACCTTGCCTTCTGATCTCCTTAGCATAATGCATGCTCTCCTCCTATTGACATGCCTCACTCTCACCCTCTGTCCAATGCCACTGTCCCACCCATCTGTCACAGTCCTACTGCAGACTTGTCTAACTGATGCCACCACTTGTGCACTGGTACTACCCTCCCCCATGTACCTGAGTCAGCACTCCCACACCCTGCCCTCACTATGTGCTCCTGCTCACCCTGCCCACCCTCCAGCCTCCTCCAAGCTCCCCCCTCTGACTCCTATGGGAAGCTTATCATTCTAGCCTTCCCATCCTGAGCTACACTGCCTACCCCCTGTGCCCTGAAGCTCCCCTCCTCTTCCACTCATGTCCGTTGTAAACATACTTCCCAGCCAAATGCCCTTTGGGGTAACCCTTGCCTCAGTGTTTATGCACAGAGGTTCTTTGTCTTTTAAATAGTTTTTTATTTTAATGGGTTCACCACAATATATCCCAGGCACACTGCCTTAGGGTAGCTGGTCCATTCCACTGGGGTGTCAAACAGATGAGGCATACTGATGAGTCCTGGTGAGGACGAAACACGTGTCTATGTCTTCTGTTAGCACCCTTTGCAAACTGTGTGAGAGGCCTTTTGGCACCATGCAATTCTGCTTAAAGTTGGACCAGCATAACATTCTGTGGTGATTTGCATATGCAGCCCATGATGCTTTGCATTGTGGGGGCATGTGCGATTTTGTATATACTTTTCACCGCCCCCTGTCTAGGGTTGTAGTTATTCTACTACTCCTCTCAAGTAACATACATCCCAACCCTGGTCTGGTTCACAACAGCTCAGCTGCAGGTTCTCCTGGACTTCGTACTGCCTTAATGAATATCTGTAGCCTCCTGAAAAAATTTGAGTCATTCCAATGCTGGGTCACATTCCACAAACCTGATATTATCACCCTGGTGGAAACCTGGCTATCAAAGTCCACCCCAGACTCCTTTGTCTCCCTCCCAGGTTACTCCCTTTACCAGGAGGACCGGTTGGAAGACGGGGTGGGGGTTGTGCTATCTACATCAGAGACTCTCTCACTGGACTAGCCCTCCCAGCACCTGCCCTTGACTTCGGGGCACAGGCTCTAACCCTGAAACTGACTCCAGACCCCTCAAGGGGCCCACTCTATCTAACTACAGCCTAGTTACCCCAAAAAAATCAAACACTGGCACTGGTCTCACTTACAGAGTATCTTACTTTGCTACACCACTCCTCTGACCAAATCCCAGTGGGCGATCTAAACATTAACTGGCTTAGCCCCTCTTCCTCTGCTACCCGTGACTCCTTTGCTGCAATTGATCTGACTCAACTGTTGCCCATCCTACTAGAATAAATCCGAAGATGGGCACCAGCACTCTACTCGATGTTGTCCTCACCAATTGCCCGAAACAAATCTGCGATATCCAAGTCTTTCCTGACTCACTTAGCGATCGCTCCCCTATACTTTTTCGCTGGACTACCTCTGTATTCAAAACCCATAGCACAGTCCACCCTATGGCGGCGCCTAAGACCAGATGGTCTGAAAAACCTTAAGGAACTTCTGGCCCAAATTAATTGGTCTCCTATACAGTATGCCCCTGACATCGATATGGCGCTAACCTTCTTTACCCATACCTTCAATAAAGCCTGCGACATCTTCGCTCCTCTGACAGCCCACCGCTCCAAAGTGCAGAATGCTCCCGGGCATACTCCCGCCCTGCTTCAACAACCTAAGCACAGGGATAATTTAGGGCACCGGGCTACTGAAACTGTCTGGCCCAGCGATAGGCAGGTGTATGCTGCTGCAAGAAACAAGTGTACCTGGGCCATCAGAAAGGCTAAGGCTGATCACTATCAGTCTTCGCTCACCTTCGCTTGGGAGAATGCTAGAATTTTCTGGGACAATATCAAACAGTTAAATGGGAGCACACACACCCCCCAACCTCCCAAATCAATATCAATGGCACTATCACCACTGACCCAGCCCTTATATCTAACTGCCTCAATACTTCTTTCACAGATCTTAGCCCAGTCCACCCTAGTGATTTTTACAACCCTCCCCACCCCCTATCTTCCCCAGTCCTCACACGCCCTTACTTTCATCTACGCCGGGTCTCTGCCCAAGAACTCAGACCTCACCTAATCAGTGCCCTAAAGAGCAATAGTACTGGCAGTGACTCCCTAGATCCATGTATCCTTCACCGGGTATTGGATCTGGCCCTCGCTCCTAACACTAGTCTCCTTAATAAATCCCTCTGTTTGGGGCAATTTCTGTCAGCCTGGAAAACTGCCACAGTCACACCCATTCACAAAGGAGGAGACAGATCCCTAGCTGGAAATTACCGGCCTATCTCCATTCTCTCACCACTCTCCAAAGCCTTAGAAAAAGTGAATTTTGGATTACCTAACCAAATGCAACATCCTCTGCCCTGAACAGCATGGTTTCCATGCAGGTCATAGCACCAGTACTGCCCTCCTAGAGTTCTCAAATTTTCTCCACTCTTCACTGGACTTGGGCTCTCTGGATGGGGCAGTGTTTGTAGTCTTATCAAAAGCCTTCGACACTGTCTCCCATCCCCTCCTACTGGATGGCCTCAGCCACTCTGGATTTGCCACTGGGCCTGTCTCCTGGTGTGCCAGCTATCTGTCTGCCTGCTCCCAATGTGTTAAAATTAATGGGACTCTCTCCAACACCTGTCCCATATGCTCTGGTGTTCCCTAGGGCTCCATCCTTGGACCCTTACTCTTTTCACTATACCTCAGCACCCTCCCAGGGTCCTGTACTGGAAAAATTTTGCTGTATGCAGATGATGCTGTCATCTTTGCTTCTGATCAAAACCCTATTGCCCTCCAGGACTCCTTACAAAGATCATATAACGATGCTGAAGCCTGGTTCAAGAAGCATAGACTTGTAATGAATCTCAAAAAAACCAAAACCATGATCTTCGCCCACCCACAAAATGAAAACCAGCAATTTCAAACTCCGTGTCCTCTCTAGCTCCAAGTTTCCACTCGAGCAAGTCTACTCGTATAAGTACCTGGGGACCTACTTTGACCCTGCTCTCTCTTTCCATGATCACATCTCTGCCCTAGCCTCAGCTTCCAATATTCGTCTGGGCATCCTCTACCGGTACAAAAATTGTCTCCCCTGAGGCCCCTCTGACTGCCGGGGTCACATCTTCTATACTGTCCCTTGTAGATTATGGACTACCAGTCTATGGTGCTGCAGATCAGACCGCCCTCAACAAAATTCGCATTACACTAAACAAGGCCTGTAGGCTAATTACAGGGGTCCCTAGGTTAACACACACTTGCCAGCTATATGCAAAGGCCATGCTGCTCAACCTAGATGACCGTCTCAGATATCAAACCTGTATCGTAACAAAAAAACTCTCCTTGGTCTATCCCCACCAGGATTGACAGCCTCCATCCACCATACAAAATCCTTAGTTCAAACTTGAACCTCCTGCAAAAACACCCTGTCAATTCCCAGGGCTAAGACCTCACACGGTCAAAGGGCCTATACGCTTCTCCCCTCTATCTCTGATGCTCTCACTATCTCCAGTTTCAAAACCTTCCTTCGAAATCACCTACTTAATACACGAAGCTGTGACTGTTACTAAGTTGGTCTTGTTAAAATGCTATGACAAAGCTCCCTGAGTGGCTGCACCCAACCTACTACCAACCACCACCCATTGCATCTTCAATCATCGCCCCCACTTTTCTGAATCCCCCATGCATGTAAACTCACACCATCGTTTTACCCATCAAGTACTAAACATCTGTACCTACCTGTCTCTACTGAACCTGAAACCTTAAAAATTATATAGAAGATAGCTTGATTTTACTAAATTGTTGTATACCATATTGTTGAAACATACTTGTACTAATTTGTTGTAAACCACATTGTTGTAATGGACTGGTTGTACTGTATTTGTCCTTTTTGTGACAAGGTACTTTTGAATATGTGCCCATGGCTCAAAGGTCTGTAAACTGATGTACAAATAAATAAATAAAAATAAAGTTGAAAAGCAGTTATTGTTGCCCTTTAAACAGGGCACAGCGGGTAATAGTAACTGAAGTCTACAGTGAAGAAAGGGGGGTTACTAGTGGGGTACTGCAGGGTTCAGTACTGGGGCCAGTCCTTTTTAATGTCTTTATAATTGACTGCAGAGGAACTGGAAGGCAAATATGTTGTTTTGCAGATGACAAAGATCTGCAACAGGGTTGATACCCAAGGTGGGGTGGAAAGGATGAAAAGGGACTTGACAAGGTTGGAGGAATGGTTAAATGTATGGCTGCTTAGATTCAATACGAAGAAGTACAAAGTAATGCACCTGGGAAACAAAAACCCAGGGGAAGTGTACACAATGGCAGGTGAGACACTGACAATAGCAAAAATGGAAAGGGACCTGAGGTAGCCATATTAGACAACTTGAAGGTGGGCCAGCAATGTGAGAAGGCAGTAAGGAGAGCTGGGTGGATACTGGGATGCATAGGGAGAGGCATCACCAGTAGAAAACAGAAAGGTGTTGGCCCTCTGTAAAAACAGTTGGTAAGACCACATCTGGAGTACTGTGTACAGTTCTGGAGACCCCATCTCCACAAAGACATAGACAGGGTGGAGGCTGTCCAGAGGAGGGCAACCAAAATGGTGCAGGGTATTCACCAGAAGACATATGAAGAAAGACTAAAGGAGCTTAAGATGTATAGACTTGAGGAAAGGAGGGAGAGGAGGGATATGATAGAAACTTTCAAATACCTCAAGGGAGTGAACAAAGTCCAAGAGGGTAGTGTCTTTCAGAAAAAGAGATGTGCAAGAATAAGAGGGTACAATTTGAAGATAGAGGGGGGGACGGCTCAGAGGTAATGTGAGGAAGTATTTCTTCACAGAGAGGATTGCAGATGCATGGAACAGCCTTCCTGAGGAGGTTGTGGAGTCAAAAACAGTGGGGGGATTCAAGAATGCATGGGACGGACATAAGGCAATTCTAGTGGGGGGTAGGAGGAAGTAGGCTGTTGGTTAACTAGGATCTGCAACTTATCTGTTAGGTAGGATATGGGCAGGCTAGGTGGGCCAAGCGATCCTTATCTGCCATCAAATTCTATGTTTCTATGTTATCTTTTTGTTACACTCCCCTTGCCTTTTCATGACAACATTTTAATTACCGCCTCGATTTCGGTAATCAAAAGAATGCAGCATTTGCTTCCATTTGAGGGCCTACCTTCTCATTTAATGACAATTTGGAATAATGTTAAATTACTACGTAATCAGCTTCCTATTACAGACTTTGAATAGAGCAAATTGGGTATTACAAACCTGTCTGATCTATTGGGAGCTGCTTTCCTTTAAGCTTCTTAGAGCTTGGTATAGCCTACCAAGATTCCACTTGGCCAACTACCTTCAGTTACAGAAGGTCTTACAGGATTCATTGTTAGGTACAAATCTCCATCTGAAAGAAGGATCTGAATGGGATCCTGTACCGAAGGTGGTAAAGCTGAAGAAAGGGGAGTGTCTGATGTATAAACTTTTAATGAACACCCAATATCCCTCAATTTTGGCAGCTCCAGCAAAATCAAAGTGGGCGAGAGAGGTCAGGGAAGTCATTTCTGATTCAGAATGGGCCTCAGTGTGGGAGAAGGCTTACAGCACTAGTAGGGAAGTCCAGGGTAGGACAATACAGTATTAAAGTTTACATTTTTACTATTATTTCCCTAAAAGATTGCGCCTTCCCTGGGTTTCCAGCCAGATGGGAAATGCTGGAGGTGCCAGAGGGAAGATGCAGGTCTTTTTCCTATGTTTTGGTCCTGCCCCTATATTAAAGGGATTTGGAGTAGGGTCCATCAAGTCAGTGAATCTGCTCTTGGGATAAAGATCCCCTTTATCCCTAAATTCCTTATTTTTGGGATAAAGGAAGCAACTGGAGTTTTAAAGTGATTGTGTCATGTTTGCCATAGCAAATGAGAGTAGTAACTTGTAGAACTTGTGAATCAATCTCCTACCATTCACACTGCCAAAACTGCTGTTTTCCATGAATAAAATGCTTTTATCTCTGTGCTCTGCTTCATTTGTATAAGTCTGCTCCTTTTTTATGTTGGCGCACGTGCGCAGCCAAATCTTCCAACAGTGTGGGGAGTTGGAGGTGCGGTCGCTGTTCGGCGAATGCAGGGCACGCACCAGTAGGTGTGTCCCGCATTGCCCAATCAACCTGCATGCCTGCACCACACCATGCATACATAATGGGGTGAGCACATCTAAGAAAAGGTTTGCTGCAATCTGAGCAAAGCTCATCAGATGCAGCGGTCCTTTTCTTGCCGTGCTCGCTGCCATTATGTGCATGGTCGGCGAGCGGGCAGCCGCCTAATGTCTGCCGATTTCAGTGTCGGGTTAACCCCCATGTCTTTGTGTGCCTAGAGCCCACTCCATGTCAGCATAACCCCCAATTGTTGAATGCCGGGGGGTGCCCAATCCTCGGCTCATGCCCCCAGCTTTCTTTTCTGTGCCAGAGGTTGCCCAATCCCCACGACATTACTTCCTCCCCATGTTATGTGCCCACGAGGGTGCCCAATCCCCTTTGGCTACTGGCACCCCCAAAACAGTTATGTGGCATGCTGGGAGCCCATCCCAGTGTGGCAAATGCCCTGCAAAAGGAAAACTGTCCAGTAATGTTTTTTTCTGGGTTTTTTCCATGTAAAATGAAAATAGTCTCGTAGTCTCGATGCCCTCCCCCACCTGCACCCACCCACTGTGCACCCTGCCTCCCCTTCCCCTCACCCCATACTTACCTCCAGAGTCTGGCGCAATGATCTTCTGTGGACTGGGAACACGTCTGCACTCTTCAAAGCTGACCGCGAACTGAGTAAATGCCGGTAAGCTGTGTAATGGAATGAATAGGGGGTTTTCAACTTTAATGCATATCTTGGGCATTTTGGGGAATTTGGGCCCCAAATTTTCAACATGGGGTTTTTGGGACCTCTTCTCATGAATTCTTGCACTGTCATGGCGATATTCAGTCCTGAAAGGTGATTTCACAGTCACTGCGCAGAATCACCTTTTGGGACCGAGTAACGAAATGACAGTGCAACTGTTCATGAGAGGGGGGCTCTCAAAAAGCCTATGTTACGAGTTTGGTGGGGAAAATCCAAAAAAATGACTGTTTTATGAGCATGCATAGCAACTGCACAACACACACTCGTAAGTTAGCGTATTCTCACTATTTTCATGCTAGATTCTCAACATTGGCTTTTTACCACACCTTCTTGTGAACCGTACAGCTGTCATTTTTTCACATCCTGCCTGAAATGTGTTTTCACACTTCTGGTGCAGAATAGCGCGGTCGCTGTGTGAAATCAGCTTTCAGAAACGTAGAAACATAGAATTTGATGGCAGATAAGGACCACTTGGCCCACCCAGTCTGCCCATTTCTCTACCTAATGGATAAGCTGCAGATCCTAGTTAACTAGCAGCCTGCTTCTTTCTACCCTCACCACCTAGAATTGCCTTAAGGCTGTCCCATGCATGCTTGAAGTCAACCACTGTTTTTGACTCCACTACCTCCTCCGGAAGGCCGTTCCATGCATCCACAACCCTCTCTGTGAAAAAAGTACTTCCTTACATTACCTCTGAACTGCCCCCCCCATCTTCAGGACACATTATGAAAATGACAATGACACTGTTCATGAGCAGAGTTCCTAAAATGCCTGTGTTGAAAATTTGGTGACAATACTCCAAAAAATGCCTGTTTTATGAGTGTGCACAGCAACTGCACAACGCACGCTCGTAAGTTAGTGCATTTGCAATATTTTCATGCCACATTCTCAGCATTGGCATTTTACTACACCTTATTGTGAACCATACAGCTGTCATTTTTCACATCCTTGCCGAAATGTGTTTTTGCACTTCCGCCGCAGAATAGCATGGTCGCTGTGTGAAAATCAGTGTTTAGGACACATTACAAAAATGACAGTGATACTGATCATGAGCAGAGGTCCTAAAATGCCGGTATTGAGAATTTGGTGACAATGCCCCATAAAACGACTGTGTTACGAGCTTGCGTTGTGCAGTTTGCACACACACTCGTCCGTTCGAAAACTTCTAATATTCTCACTCCAGATTTTCTACAGTGCAATTGTTCTGCACCTCCTAATGAACAGTACAGCTGTCATTTTTCACATCCTGACCAAAATTTGTTTTCGCAATTCCGGCTGCAGAATAGCGTGGTTGCTGTGGAAAGTCCATATTCGACACACATGATGAAAATGACAGTGACACTGTTCATTAGCAGATGCCATAAAATGCCTATGTTGAAAATTTGGGAACGAAAGTCAATAAAATAAGGGTTTTATGAGCATGCGTTGCACAGTTTGCACACACGTTCATGACTTTCTGAATGTGTAATACTTTCACTCCAGCTGTTCATCATTGGCATTTTTCCATACCTCCTTATGATCACTTCAGCTGCCTGAAATGTGTTTTCGCACATCCAACACAGACTTGCACAGTCGCTGTGCAAAATCAGTTTTTGGGACAGTTTGAAGAAATGACAGTGACATTATTCATGAGCAGAGGTCCTAAAATGCTTATGTTGAACATTTGGTGACGAACCTCCATACAATGACTGTGTTGCAAGCGTGCATTGCGCAGTTTCCATGCACCCTTGTAACTTCGTCAATCTGCAATATTTTCATGCCACCTTTTCACCACTGGCATTTGTACACATCTCCTTATCAACAGTCCAGCCGCCATTTTTCACAACCTGCCCAAAATGTGTTTCCACAGCTGTGGCGCACGATGGCGTGCTCGCTGTGCAAAATCACCTTTTGAGACACATTCACAAAATCATAGCACTATGCGTCTCTAGCTACACCACTACCACTGCAAATGCCAGTGTAACAACATTCTGCATTGACAAATGCTTGTTTAATAAGTGCTGCAACCCCAACTATGACATCATGCAAAGAAAACAAAGATTTTAAATACTGTGATGAAACAGAGACCTCTGTCGGTCAGTCTTGGTATTACAGACATCCTTTTTCTTTCACAATTTTAAACTCATGACAGAAACTGGACACCAAAGAAAAAGAAAAGTAGTCTGATCCATAATTACACTCCTGAACTACTTATAGTCATTCAGGCCCTATACCATAAACATAGAAAAGTATCATCACGCTCCCACATCCTGACAGGAGCAGCCACTTCAGACCTGTCACTCCACCAGCAGGCAGTAAACGTCAAAAAACATCTACACAGACTGGTAAATTATCTTTTTGGCCAATCTGCATCACAAAAACAGTTTTCCAGAAATGTTTCTACGGACTATACTGCTGTAAACACTACCGACATAAGTGACTGCACTTTGATTAGGGGGAGAGACAGAAATCAGCTATGCACTGTACCCATAATGTCTTGAGATATATATATATATATATATATATATATATACATATAGATGGATGTTGACAGCAGATAATGGCCTACAGCCCACCTAGTCTGTCGATGTGCACATGTACTTAGATTCTTTAAGCTTCTCTAGAACTAGGTTATATGTCTGCATATTAGGTGCTATTCTGCAGTCCCCACTACCAAAACAAGGTCTGGTCAGATCTGATAGGTCTGTGATGTGCTATCAAGTGACAAAGGTTACAGATGTGCATAGAAATTATTCAATTCCCAGGTGTAACTTGACCATGTGTTGGAGGTGGTGTGCCTGATTTTCAACATGGCCTTTTTTGGATTCCTCCTCATGAGCAGTGCCAGTGTCATTTTGTTCAATTGCCCTGAAAGGTGATTGCACAGACTAAATGTGCTGTTCTGCGTTACAGGTGTGAAAACGCAGTTTGGGCAGGTTGTAGGAAAAAACAGCTGTACAGTTGTAAAGGAGATGTACAAAAATGGCTATGTCAAAAATGTGAGGTGAAAATATTAAATATTAGTAATGTTAGGAGAGTGTGTAGAAACTGCACAGCACATGCTCGAAACACAGTTAATTTTTGTAATTGTTTCACCAAATTTTCAACATGCCCTTTGTTGGACCCCTCCTCAGGAACAGTGGCAGTGTCATTTTGTTTAATTTTCCCAAAAAGTGATTGCACAGAACAAATGCACTATTCTGCACCACAGGTGCAAAAACATGTTTTGGGCAGGTTATGGAAAATTACAGCTGTACTGTTGTGAAGGAGTTGTGCAAAAATGGCAATGTTAAAAATGTGGAGTGAAAATATGAAAAATTAGCAGTGTTAGAAGTGTGTGTAGAAACTGTGTAATGCACGCTTGTAACGCAGTCAGTTTTTTGATTTTTTCACCAAATTTGCAACATGGGCATTTTGGGACCCCACCTCATTAACAGTGGCACTGTCATTTCATAAATTAGTCCCAAAAGGTGATTTTGTGCAGTGACCATGAAATCACCTTTCAAGACAGAGTAAAACAAGCATTTGTCAATGCCGAATGTTTGCTTGCTGGCATTGGGATTGGTAGTGTAGGAGTTAGACAGCTGCATAATAGGAATGGCAGTGAAGTATTGAACTGAAGCCAACCTCACCACCCTGCAGATACGGACAGGCATTGGGGTGTGCCTTTGGGTCATCAGGCATAATGGCCACGCCATTTCACCACACCCCACCCTGCAGACACTGACAAGTGTCACGGTGTGCCTTGGGATCTTTGGCCCTTATGCACACCCATTCCATTAGGAATGGAGTGAGATGGGTGTGGTATAGGAGAATGGTGTGAACTTTGGGGCCGAAGAGTCCAAGGCATACCTCGATGCCTCTCAGTGACTGCAGGGTGTGGAATGGTATGAGCATCACAGGCAAGAATCCCAAGTCACACCCCTGATGCCTGTCATTCTCTATAGGGTGGGGCATTATAGTTGAAAAGCCTAATACCTCAGGCATTCGTTGGTATTTTACTCCAAATTTTCAACATGTTTGTTTTGTGACCCCACCTCATGAACAGGGGGAATATCAGTTTGTTAGCCAAAAGCTGCTTATGCACAGTGACTATGGCATTTAGCACCACAGGTGCAAAAATATTCCGAACAGGATGTAAAAAATGACAGCTGTAATCTTTCATGGGGAGGTGTAAAAAATGGCTATGTTGCAAATGTGTAGTAAAAATATTAAAAGAAATGGTGAAGTCACGAGCGTACATAGAAACTGTGCAATGCACACCCGTAATATAATTAGGTTGGGGATTTCTTACAGCAGATTGTCAACTCAGGCATTTTGGTGCCTCCGATCATGAACAGTGTCACTGTGATTTTCTTTATCTGTGCCGAACAATGATTTCCCACAGCGACCACGCATCTCTGCACTGAAAGTGTGAAAACACACTTCGGCCATGTTGTGAAAAATGCCAGCTGTACTGCCCATAAGGAAGTGTGGAAAAATGCCACTGGTGAAAATCTGGACTGAAAATATTAGAAAGTCATGAACTAACGAGGGTGTGTGGAAACTGTGCAATGCTCACTCGTAACACAGTCATTTTATGGACTTTTGTCACCAAATTTTCAACATAGCCATTTTAAGACCTCTGCTCATGAACAGTGTAACTGTGATTTTCTTAATCTGTCCTAAACATTGCTTTCGCACACCAACAGCACCATTGTGCGCTACATGTGCGAAAACACATTTTGGGCGACATATGAAAAATTGCAGCTGTACTGTTCATAAGGAAGTTTAATAAAATGGACATGTTGAAAATCTGGAGTGAAAATATTAAATTTGCAAACTTACGAGCATGCATAGGAACTGGGCAACGCATGCTCGTAAAAGTCATTTTTAGGAATTTTTTCACCAAATTCTCAACATAGCCATTTTAAGACCTCTGCTCATGAACAGTGTCACTGTGATTTTCTTAATTTGTCCTGTACATTGATTTCGCACACCGACTGCGCCATTGTGCGCTACATGGGTGGAAACACATTTTGGGTGAGATGTGAAAAATGACAGCTGTACTACTCATAAGAAGGTGTGGTAAAATGGCAATGTTGAAAATCTGGAGTGAAAATATTGAAAATTCACGCCCTTACGAGCGTGCGTAGGAACTGCGCAATGCACGCTCGTAAAACAGTCATTTTTAGGACTTTTTTCACCAAATTTTCAACATAGCCATTTTAAGATGTCTACTCATGAACAGTGTCACTGTGATTTTCTTAATTTGTCCCGTACATTGATTTCACACACCGACTGCGCCATTGTGCGCTACATGGGTGGAAACACATTTTGGGTGAGATGTGAAAAATGACAGCTGTACTACTCATAAGAAGGTGTGGTAAAATGGCAATGTTGAAAATCTGGAGTGAAAATATTGAAAATTCGCGAACTTACGAGCCTGCGTAGGAACTGCAGCACGCACGCTCGTAAAACAGTCATTTTGGAATTTTGGCACCAAAGTTTCAACATGGAGTTTTGAGACCCTTCTCATGATTGATGTCACTGTCATGGTGTTATTTGGGTCGAAGGGTGATTTCGCAGTCACTGCTTGGTCACTCTGAAATCACTGGCCAGACTGAACTGCCATGACAGTGACATCAATCATGAAAAAGGTCCAAACCCCATATTGAAGTGAGTGCAAAATCAAAAAATACCTGAGATATGCAATAAAGTTGAAACCCCTATCTAGCCCATTATACAGCTTACGGCATTTCCTCAGTTAGCGAGTCGCCTTTGAAGAGTGCAGGCGTGTTCCTGGTCCACGAAGATCGTCATGCCGAGGTCAGAGGTAAGTATGGGGTGAGGGGAGTGGGAGGCTGGGTGTGCAGTGGGTGAGTGCGGGTTGTGGGAGGGCGGGGAGACTCACCGTGGGGCCGTTTTCTTAGCAGGTGAAAAAAAAAACAGCGGCGTGGGACATTTGCCACGCTGGGGTGGGCTCCCAGCATGGCACAAGAGGTTGTGAGGCGGCCGTTCAGCCGGGGGATTGGGCACCCCGTCGGCCTATAGATGCTTGCCACGCTGGGGTGGGCTCCCAGCGTGGCACTCACACTGGGGGAAGGACGTTCAGCCAGCGGGGATTGGGCACCCGTCGGCTCACAAGTATTGCTTGCCACGCTGGGGTGGGCTTCCAGCGTGGCACTCACTACTGGGGAAGGACAGTGCAGCCGCAGGGATTGGGCACCACGACAGCTATATGATTAGTTGCCATGCTGGGGTGGGCACCCAGCGTAGCATTTGTAAGCGTTTGGGGGAGGCGGAGGAAGCACAGCTGATGAGGATTGGGCACCCGTCGGCTATACAGTGCGTGCGTGCTGGGGCGCGCATGCCTGCGGGCGTCTGTGGGGGGGAGCTGCCGTAAGCAGCCTTATCTTATCGCTGCTCACTCAAGCGTAGCTCCCCCTTTCAACTGTATGCCACTGCATTTTGGAGCGTGTCATAGACAGCTCCAAAATGCATTGGCTTACAGGGGCCTCGCCTGCCAGCACACTGACTGAATTGGAGGAGGAGGTGACACACCTCCGAAATCTCCGATGATGGCACTATGTTTCTTGCACATGCGTGCAAGCAAACATAAAAATGACAGTGACAGTGTTCACTAGGAGGAGTCTAAGAAGCCCATGTTGAAAATGTGGAGCACAAATTCCAAAAAATGGCTGAAATATCATCATAAGTTGAAAACCCCATTGAATGGCTGTATAGCAAGCTTACCTTTCATTTTTCAGTTCACGGTTGGGCTTTGCAGAGTGCAGACACGTCCAGGTCCACAGAAGATTTTAGCACTAACCTCCAGAGGTAAGTATAGGGTAAGGGGAGGTGTGTGGGGAGGTGGGTGTGCAGTGGGAGGTGGGTGGGGAGAGACCACAGTGATGACGAGGACTGTTTTTATGTTTACAGGAAACAAAAGTGACAGCAAGGACCGTTTTTCAATTTCAACATACAAACAATGGGACAAGAAACAACACATTTCAGCACACTGGGGTGGACTCCCAGTGTGCCACACGAATGCCGACATGGGGATTGGGCATCCCATGTCGGGCATAATGTGGGAAGGGTGCAACAGGAAACAAAACATTTTGAGACACTGGAGTGGTCTCCTAGTGTGCCACATGAATGCTGACATGGGATTGGGTTCCCCATGTCAGGCATAACATCACCAGGGGGCACCGGACACAATGATATCGACGGGGGACCATTTTCTAATTTTTAGACAGACAAACAATTTCGCACACTGGAGTGGGCTCCCACTGTTGTGATATTGTGACTTAGGGAGGAAGCACAAAATACAGAATGGCACTGTGCCATTCACAACATGTCGGTACCACAGCACTGCGTATGCACATGACTCTATGCATGTGTGTGACTCCTGTGCATACACAGTGCATGCATCGAAATGCAGAAGTAACAGCCAGAATAGTGCGGCTGTTATTCCGTATGATGATCGTGTTGGATAGCTTTCAGCTCCGTTGGGCTTTCAGAAGGATACTTCCAAAAGTCCAACAAAAAAGGCTGTGAGATCGGCCGTTTTCAGAGCAGGAAAGCTCTAGCAAAATGGCTGTAGGATCTGCCCACAGCCCTAATAAGGGGCTGCACCTCTGAGTAATGAACATTTATGTCAACGTTATAATTTACCCAGATTTCTTTGTTGCTGTATATAAAACGTTGGCAGTTCCCTTCATGACTTCATTCTGGGGCTGCCCACAGAAAACTGGAAGCACGCAGAAACAAAAACATACAAAAAATGACTATGAGAGATTTTTTTACAAAACAAATTGCAACTGCAGCATCTGAAGCATGGGTTGCAATGGCATACCATGCAAAATAGGTGTTTGCAGACTGTCACTAAATCACTTAAAATAACCATAAACATTTTATTTTATGGTCAGCAGCTGTCTCTTCAAAGGCTTTTACTCTCACACTGGAAATCTCCAAACTCTCCTGGATATAGAGAATGGGGTAATAAAATGAATGAGGTAATCAATAATGAAAGATTGGCTCTACAAGTTATTGGTAAAAATGAACTGTTTGATAGAGTTTGGGTCCCCTTTCTAAATTATCTTGTCATCTCATAACTTAAGGAATAATGGTACACTTATAAAGCAGTATCTAGTGCTTCTTATTATTTTGTACTTGTTCTTCTTGATTAAGGTATTAATTATTTACCTATGTAGTGAGTTATTTGACTTATTTATCTATATATGTAATTTAATTTTATGAGACCTAACAATGAGTTATGTACTTAACAAATTATTATTGTGTTAAATATTGTACTGTGGATCTTTGTGTATCCTGTGTTCTCAAAAACTAATAAAATCTTTAAAGCCCCAAAAACCCACCTGCTGTAACACTGCACAGCGGAGTAAGAGGAGCACTCACGTGAGAGAAAGAGAGACAGACAGAGACAGGATTGCTACCATAACTTATGCTTTGACTCTTACGTTCCTGCCTAGTAGAGGACTATCATGTAACCACATTGCTTGCAGAACAGTTTTTGAGTGTTCTGCAGAATTTAACAGTGAATGGTGAAATTGTTTGACGAGCTGCAGAGTTTTAAAAATGCATACAAAATTTATATCACTTTGCTAGGAGTCATGTTTAGTAAAAGGACCAGTCTTTATTCCTTATTCTCCTCTCTTATCAGGCATTACATAGTAGCACTCCTTTTCTGCCCATCCTCCCACCTTCATGTTTTTCTATCACTTTGCTTTCCCTCACACTGACAACCCACAACCAAATATCATCATAGGTATCATAGGTGTTTCAAGCATTGCAGACTTGCCTCCATTATTGCTTGCCATGTAGTTCTAATCTAGTTTGTGTTTATTTTGATAGTATTTGTCCAGTCTATGTTTAAATTGATTCATTGTTTCACTAGTGACTATCTCTGCTGGGAGACTATTCCATAGTGGTTCTACTCGATGGCTGAACCAGAATCTTCTTTTTTGAAGATTCCATTTGTCCATGGTTAATTCACTGACCTACACAGCCAGTATAGTGTCATGCTTGTGTAACTGTGTTAGTTTTTGTTGTGGCTGTTCACACTCTCTATTCCAGAGGAATTACCACCCTGTAGGGGTACGAAGCAAGGAACTCTGGAAGGTTCTACCCTAGAGGTACCCGCAGTGCATTCCCTGTGGCTAAAGGTACCTTAGGAATCCCCTAAGGAGAGAGTGCTGCCACTGGAGGAGGAGGGGAGGATGGTGGGGGAAAAGACAAAATGCTTCACAGTGAGGCTGAGAGGAACTGCTTATGTGGCTCAGGAAGTGGGACTGGCTGGCTGCTTGGCCGTTGAATTACAGGCAAGCCTTTCAATTCACTGACCTATGCAGCCAGTATAGTGTTATGCTTGTGTAACTGTGTTAGTTTTGGTTGTGGCCGTTCGCACTCTCTTTTCCAGAGGAATTACCACCCTGTAGGGGTGCTAATCAAGGAACTCTCAGAGAGGGTTCTGCTCCTAGAGGTGCCACCGGATGGTTCCCATGGCTAAAGGTACCTTAGGAATCCCCAAAAGAAATGTAGTATCATCCCCAAAGGAGGCAACATGATGCGTATGAGCAAGCAGTAATAGTGATGTAGACACAGTAACTGGAACATAGTAGTAGAGAATAATGATGGCTTCCATTGAAAGAAGGGGATCCCCTAAGGAGAGAGGGAATGGCAGGACATCCTCCACCTCCATCCAACAAAGGAACCTACCTAAGGAAACTAGGGAACAACTATGCTAAGTGTTATGACCTGAGGCAACAGAGGAGAGAAAAAAAACCCTATGAGGAGAAAATCTCTGGGGATCCAAGGCCTAGGTCACCTTCCCTCCAGGCTTGAGAAAATATATTTAGTGATGGCTCTGCAGCTGCAATTTGGAAAACCCGATTAAAGGGAGGTGGAAAATATTCCAATTTAGAGGAAGGCTCTCACTCAAACCCTCTAGCGGGAACATCTTGGAAGATTGTGAGAAAACTCTGCAACAATACGAGCATCCAAGGCGCAGGAGGAGAGCAACAACTGTTGAGGCACTTACCTGGCCTACCCACCCTAAATCAAACCAGGTGAACCAGAGGCAGTCGTGGGGAGAATGCGGTGAAGGTGCCTCACTAGGGGAAACCACTAAAGTCAATGGCCAACCATTATAGTGGAACACTAGAGCCAAAGGAGAGCATCATAAACACCCTTTACTGTTAGTCTTAAATTCTACACCAGGAGCTGATGTTGCATAGCAGGCAGCTAAAGCCAAGCCTGGGGTGAGGATATTCCCAGCTATGGGCCAGGTGAGAAGGATCCTGCCCCAAGTTGGACACGCTCGATGATGCGGACTAAATGCAGAGCGAGAACGTCGTCTGCAGGAACCTACACCAGATTAGAATGGCTGGCATGTCCCAGAATTGACTGACAACTGTAAAACTGGTGAGTTGAATGAGCACGGCATGCTGAGATCATAAGGAGCATTGAGTGCTGAGACCTTGCAAGGTCGAATACAGATTGAGAGCAGTAGAATCCCAGGCGAAAGCCGAGGGGATTGCACTAGGCATAAAGCAATGGTTTGCGTAAGCAAGGAGCAATGGTTGTGTAACCAAGTGGGGACCTGATAGGTCAGTAAGCAGTAGTAATAGGTGGACTTGCATAACAACCGTATTAGCAAGTAAACAGCACTGAGTTAGGGGCAAGCCAGCCAGACATGAATAGCCAAATCAAGGTGACAAACTGAGGGTTTTCGTCAGCGAAGACAGGATTTAGAACAAAATTAATTAACCACATAGGCCATGGCCCCCCAAACACCTCCCAGTCCCCACCATAGGACAAACAAGGAAGCGATGAAAGGCCTAGAACCACATGCAGATATAAAAGCTAGTTTAATAGCCTCAGCAGGAACTTCAGCTAACCTCAGAGTAAACAACAGTAGAAAAGGAATGGGTGTAAACAATGCAGCAGCAGGAAGGAAGTGGGCCTGTACAGCAGTAGTTAAATGAGTAGTGTTAAACACAGGCACTGGGTACAATAGTATTTAAAGTAAACAGTCAGCAGCAGTGGCTAAAGTTGTAGGTAACTGAGAGCAGCAGCATGAGCTTTGAGTAGGTTTGCAGTTGCAGTGCAGTAAATTGAGAGTTGTAACTGAAAGCAAGCAGAATGAGCTCTGTAGCAGCAGTATGCTAGGAGTTTTAAAAACAAAAGCCCCCAAAAGAGGAAACCAAAACACAGCAAAACAGAAAACAGGGAAAGGCCCCCCAAAAAACACAAGAAACAAAACACAGGGAAGCACACAGCCAGAGGAAAGATACAAACCAGAAGCAGGAAAACAAACACTGAAGTCCAGCAGAGACACACAGAAACAGCAGGCTTGAGGAAGCCCCAGCTAGCTAGGAGGACGAAGCAACATAGCCTCCGGCTGCAAAGACAAAATACTTCACAGTGAGGCTGAAAGGAACTGCTTATATAGCTAAGAAAGTGTGAGTGGCTGGCTGCTTGGCCATTGAATTACAGGCAAGCCTTTCAATTGAAATAGATAACCCCTTGGTTCGTATATCATTTTCTTGTGCTTTAGGTCTAATTCCTCATACAATTCCTGATCTTGGAGTGCTCTGTATACCATGCACATGTCACCTCAGATTCTCCTGTACTGTAGTGTAAATAGGTTTAGGTTTTCCAGCCTTTCTGAGTATGTTTTGTCATTGAAAACCTGTCATTACCTGTCTTTGTGTGAAGCAAATAAACAAAACAAGACGATGTAAGAAACCACTATGGTTCTCAAAGGAAGTGGCCGTGAAGGTTCAAGAGAAAAAGAAAGCATTCAGGAAGTACAAGGAATCACAGAAGGAGCAGGACAGAGAACTGTATCAGTTAAAGCAAAAGGAGGCTGGGAAGGCAGTCAGAACAGCAAAGGCCCAAACCGAGGAAAAGATAGCCAACTCAGTTAAGAAGGAGGATAAACCTTTTATAGGTACATCAGGAGCGAAGGAAGACCAAGGGAGGGATAGTGAGGCTTAATAAAGGGGAGGATGGTGGGCAGAGGAGACTGTGAAAGGCAGAGATACTAAACAAATATTTTTGCTCAGTATTTACAAAGGAAGAGGGAGGTACATAAAACAAACAGTAGTAACACTCTGGATACAGAAGTTGATACTGGCCCATTTACAGAAGAAAGGGTTCTGAAAGAACTCTTAAAACTGAAGGTGAACAAAGCAATGGGGCCTGATGGGATTCATCTCAGAATTCTAAAAGAACTAAGGGCAGAACTAGTGACACCACTGACTACCCTTTTAACAAATCATGGAGGATGGGGTGGTACCTGAGGACTGGAGGAGGGCAGATGTGATTCCCTTCACAAAGTGGGAGCAAGGCAGAAGCAGGAAACTACAGACCTGTTAGTTTAACCTCAGTGATAGGGAAAATGATAGAATCACTTCTAAAGGAAAGAATTGTCGAGTATCTAGAGGCCAGAGGGCACAGGACCCTAGGCAGCATGGATTCACAGCGGGAAGGTCATGCCAGGCAGATCTGATAGATTTCTTTGACTGGGTGACCAAAGTAGTAGATCAGGGAGGGGCTGTGGACATGGCCTACCTAGACTTTAGCAAGGCATTTGACACAGTCCCACACAAAAGATTAATATACAAGTTAGCCAGCCTGGGAGTGGGTCCCAAGATGACAGCCTGGGTAAGAATTGGCTGGAGAATAGGACACAGAGAGTAATAGTAAATGGAGTCCACTCAGAAGAAAGGAGGGTTACTAGTGGGGTACCGCAGGGTTCAGTATTAGGACCAGTCCTCTTCAATGTCTTTATAAGCGACATTGCAGAAGGACTGGAAGAAAAAGTATGTCTCTTTGCAGATGACACTAAGATCTGCAACAGAGCTGATGCACAGGGTGGGGTGGAAAGGATGAGAAGGGACTTGGCAAGGTTAGAGGAATGGTCAAATGTATGGCAGCTTAGATTCAATGCTAAGAAGTGCAAGGTAATGCACCTGGGAAACAAAACCCAGGGAAGAGTACACAATGGGGTGAGATACTAACAACAACAAAATGGAAAGGGACCTGGGGTAGTCATATCAGATGACCTAAAGATGGGCAAGCAATGTGAGAGGGGCAGCAAGGAGGGCTGGGGGATACTCGGATGCATAGGGAGAGGCATCACCAATAGAAAACAGGAAGTTATTATCCTCTGTACAGACAGCTGGTGAGACCCCATCTGTGCACTGTGCAGTTCTGGAGACCCAATCTCTGCAAAGACATAGACAGGATGAAAGCTGTCAGAGGAGGGCAACTAAAATGGTGCAGGGTCTGCACGGAAGACACATGAAGAGAGACTTAAGGAGCTCAATATGTATAGCCTCGAGAAAGGAGGAGAGGGGACATGATAGAAACTTTCACGTACCTCAAGGGAATCAACAAAGTCCAAGAGGGTAGCATCTTTCAAAAAGAAGGTGTGCAAGAACAAGAGGACACAATTTGAAGATAGAGGGGGGCTCAGAGGTAATTTAAGGAAGTATTTTTCACAGAGAGGTTGTGGATGCATGGAGCGGCCTTCCGGAGAAGGTTGTGAAGTCAAAATCAGTGGTGGAATTCAAGCATGCATGGGATAGTCATAAGGCAGTTCTGGGGGGTGGGGGTAGGAAGAAGTAGGCTGCTGGTTAACTAGGATCTGCAACTTATCCAGTAGGTAGGGAAATGGGCAGACTGGGTGGGCCAAGCGGTCCTTATCTGCCTCAAATTCTATGTTTCTATGTTTCTATTACTCTTGCTTCCCTTCTCTAGATACCCTCCAGTTTCCTTATGTCCCCCTTCCTATAAGGAGACCAAACTTGTGAACAATATTCCAGATGAGGGCACACCAAAGCTTGTTATAAAGGTATTAATACTTTTCTGTCCCTACTTTTTATATATCGTAATATACAATTCAAATATTGATCAGCCTTTTTGGTGATGAAATTGCAGTGTTGACTGAATTGTAGATCATTTGTAATCCTGATACCCAGATCTCTTTCTTCTTTTCATTGTGGTAAGTTGTTATTCCCAATTTTATATGTATGGTTTACATTTTGTTTCCCCATGTGCATAGCTACACACTTTCCTACATTTAAGTCCAGTTTGTATTTGTCTGTCCATAGATGTATACTATTTATGGTGTCCTGCAAATTTGTGTGATCTTCTATTTTATTTATTATTACACCAATGCGGCAGTCGTCCCCAAATTTAATTATCCAGACTTTTTGATGGTCACTTTTTAGTGAGGATACATATATATTGAATAGGCAGGGACCCAGAACGGAGCCCTGGGGGGCCCAGTTCTCACTTCCATCCAATCAGACAGTATTCCATTTATCACTACTCTCTGTCTTCTTCCCCACCAACCAAGCCTCCACCCAGTTAGTTATGCTCACATCAACTTGCATATTATTTAGTGTGTCTACTGATTACTTATGGGGGAGTTTGTCTAAGGCTTTGGAGAAGTCTAAAAATGCCACATCAACTGCATTTCCTTCATTCAAGGCTTTACTGACTTTTTCATAAAATGATAGTATATTAGTTTGGCATGATTTGGATTTGGTAAACCCATGCTGAGTTTTGTTTATAAGAGTATTCTTTTTAAGTGGGCTAGAATCCGTTCCTTCAAAATTCCTCCCAGAATTTTGCCCATGACAGGCCTAACATTTTCTGGTTTATTTTTTGGGCCCTTTTTTAGGATGGGAACCACTGTGGCCTCCCTCCGGCACTGAACTACTATCCCAAGATCTAGTGATATTTGAAATATGTGGGTTAGTGGTGGAGCCAAAACATCTGCGATTTCCCCAAGTACTCTGGGATGTATATGGTAGGTAGGTAGGTAGGTAGGTAACATTTTTATTCATAAAATAATGACTATGGATAACTCCACTGAGCCTAGGCTCTTTTACAGTGAGGTCCAAAGTGCCAGATCCAGTTACTCTTCGTATCAGTTATACATTGATCATATCAAAAACAATAAATACAACATATCACACTAAAACTAAGCATAATAACATTACATAGACAACCACAAGTTCATATATCTTCACACTAACTTAACAGGCAATGCAATCAATACATACAAAATAGATCCAAAGTGCAGATTTTCAGGATTCCATTTTCTATATTTTCTTCTAAACTAAATCCCCTTCAATACATCATCTGGCCCAGGTGACTTATTTATATTTATATTCTTAAGTCTAGTTTTTACATCCTCAGGGTCAATAATTATTTCCATGGGATTAGAATTTATTTTATTCTCTATAAAGGCCAACAAGGACCTAATCAAAGTCATTGAAGCTATGGCTAGTATTAAAAAGGAATGTGAACTCATTGTCACTGGGGACTTTAATATAAACTGGCTCAGTAAGGCTTTGACCCCTCAGAAGGACATTGTGGCTAGTTCATATCTTTTCCAAGTAGCCACAGAACCTACTAGGATGAACTACAAATCGAGCAAAAACACTGTGCTTGATTGGCCCCTTTCAAGTTCCCCCAATAGGATATCTGAGGTCTTTTTGCTATCCGATACCCTGAGTGACCACTCACCTCATTGGTTATGTGTTTTTTCTTACTGTGACTGCAGTAGTAGGTGTTTCTGGTTACTCAAATGGACTTGTTGGTAGTGTTTGTACTACAATGGAACCCAGTCATGGCTTCAGTACACAGACAAGTCTGTCCCCTATAATATTTCTCTACAGAGCATCAGCTATAGTCCAGGAGACACAACTACAGTAACTATAGAAGCTCCCTCAGGTCAGATGTTTAAAAGGATTCCTGCTACAGACTAGAACAACTGGAAAAGATGAACCCCTTGGTACTTTCAACATAATCGATTCCTCAACTCAGGTCATTAGTTGCAATGGCATATCGAATGCTGCTGTGAGTCATAATTCTGGATCAGAAAAGCAGAAGATTTAAGTACAATGGTGGCATCTTCCACCTCAGAAGACATTCAGTTTAAAGCCACAGTAGTCCAAAGTAAAACTACATACTGGTCTAACACTGCTGGCCCAATGACAAAGAACACTCTACAGGGTAATTCTCCTGCTGCAGTCCCTACCAGTACAACACTACACATGGGAATAAGGGCATCTGCAACTGATTCTGTCTCCAGAGATGGTTGTGGCACATCTAAATTCTGCTTTACCAACCCTACAGAATGTGATTCTCTCTATAATCCAGATTGTTACTTTGTGTCATCTTCTGCACCTGGTAGTGATGGCTTGCTTATTGAAATGTGTGGCACATCCAGTGGATATGTAGCTGTTGGTTTTCCTGATGACACACAAATGGGGGATGATGATAGCTACATTTGTGGCATTGGCACAAATGAACAAGTTCAAATTCAGCATGCTTTTCCATGGGAACAACACAATCTGATTCATTACCTCTGGGTACTGTAGAAAATATAATTACATCTCTTAACAATGGTGTCATAAAATGCAGTTTTATCACAAGAAATAAAATATCAATGCAATCAAGAGCTATTTATAAGATTTATACTACATATTTTTGGCTACGGGACCAATTTCAAATGGTGTGATAGGAATACATTCCCAGAACCCCTTCACAACAGACCAGAAAGTAAACATCACCGATGTTCAGGAATTCAGTGGTAGCACTGGGGCATCTACCACCATTAAAACACATGGTACTCTGTGTTTTTGCATAAGGCATGCTATTGCACATTCAGTCCCAGTCCATTACTGCTTGAGGCTTGGTAAAGCAAGACAAGCAAATAGCTGTATTTTATTGTAGTATTTATTTAAATGATGTTTACATCTGTTTTCATGTACTGTTAAAGGCGCCCTGAGCATTGGAAGGGTGCCTAATATAAATAAAGTGATGATGATCATCATCATCATCATCGTCATCATCATCACGTGTAAGTGGTCTAATAAATACAAAGAATACACTGATTATTGTTGAAAGCAGAGTCCAGAGGAAAGGGCAGCTTAACTCTCTTAAGGTGGCATTATCCCAGATTGACTGGTCACCCATGACATGCTGCAGGAACTGGGCCTTGCATTAAAGTACCTTATAGACAATTTCAACTTGGTTTGTGACAAATATGCCCTATCCAGGAAAAGATACTCTCATGCCTATAGTAATGGGTGGATAACCGGTGAGCTTATTGATCTTATGAGGGATAGGGACAACCTCTGGTGTAGTGCTAGGACCACGAGGGATAAAAATGATTACTAGAACTACAGGGCTTCTAGAAGTAGGTATACACATCTCATCAGGCTTGCTAAAGATCATTTCTAGAGGGACCAGCTGGAAAGAAACAGGGGTGATGGGAGGTACTTCTGGGAGAACTTAAGGACCTCCTCAGGAAAGATGATAAGAAGCTACCCATGATGCTCAGTGTCAATGGGGTGAACTCCATGGATCCCTTCACAATAGACGAGTCATTCAACAATGCCTTTATGGATCTAAGCTCTGTCCTCCCAGCTGATTATCTTAAGTCTACAGACATGACCCTTGACAGAAAAACAGTTGAGAATGAGCACCCAAACTTATTTTAAGCGAGTAACAGTTAAAGAGGCCATGGGATATGTACAAAAATTCCTGGGCAAAACCAGACTAGGTAGTGACAACATACAATGTATAGGGCCTACAGGCAGACTGGATGGGTTTAGCAGTCCTTATCTGCCGACAATTTCTGTTTCTATGTTGTTTCTAAACTGGTTGCTGTTGCCCTAGATGAGTTCATTGTTCCCATTGTTAAAAACATCAACAAATCACTTACACTGGCTAAATTTCCTTAGTCAGGAAGTAAACATTGATGACCTCTGTTCTTAAGCGTAGGGATAGGTTCTGCATTGTTAACTTTAAGCCCATCTCCATCCTCTCCCTCTCCCCTCCCATCCAAGGTTTTGGAAAGGATAGTGGCCAATCAAATCACTGACTTCCTCAGAAATACCAACTGCAATGTCACCAACAACATGGTTTTGGAAAAAAAAACACAGCATTGCCACAGCCCTGGTTGTCTTCACTGATATGTGCACAAGGCCTTAGATGAAGGTAAATTAGTAGATCCTATCTTCATAAACCTAATAAAGACCTTTGACATGGTCAACCACTCCCTCTTCCTGGAACAACTACAGACTCTAGATATGGCCTCTAATGCTGTTCACTGGTTTAAAGGCTACCTGTTGTATAGAACTCAAAGAGTCTAGGTCGGCCCAGCTGTCTCAGAGTCTAAGGAAGTCATTCTGGGAGTTCATCAGGGGTCAGTCCTGGAACCTCTGCTGTTCAGCTTATTCCTGAATGCTCTCCTGGAGGCCTGTAACAGCAAATGAATTCCGTACGGACAAAAATGCTGTTATTCTCAGCAGCAACACCCACATTGAACAATTGCAGAATGAGCTGCAGTCTACATTTCACCATTTGGAGGACTGGTTCAGCTCATAAAAGCTACTACTTAATTACAAAAAAGCAAAAACGATACTCCTCTCTAGACCACATCTCAAAAGGAGGTACCCCACATTATCTATCACCAATAACAAACTGGTTCTGCTAGAACAGGTGCACTCATTCAAGTACCTAGGGGACTTTATTGATGACACCCTCTTCTTTGCACACCGTATTGATATGGTGGAGAAGGCTATCAACACCAAACTTGATGTTCTTGATGTCCTTTACAGGCACAAGAAAAACCTCACTGTGACCGTTCTCCAGCTCTCCATCTCCAGTTCTACATTATCCATAATAGATTATGGACAGGTGGTCTACAGTGCAGCTACAGACACGGCACTAAAGAGGATTCTTACAGCCCTTAATAAGGCATGTAGGCTTTCCCTTGATGCTGTCCATTATACTCACACCTGCGCACTGTTTGAACAAAGCAACTGGCTACCCCGTAGAAACAGAATTCAATTCCAAACATGCCTACTTGGTAGGAAGGCTCTGCTCGGTCAAACCCCATCTTGTATCACTGAAATATCAGCAACCAACACCAAGTGCAATACCAGAGGGAAAACACTTAACAAGTTTAGTGTTCCACTTCATAGAACAGCGCTAGGGCAACACTCTTTCTCCCAAAGAGCCCCCCAATGACTTAATGAGGTCCCAGTTGCCTCACTCAGTACTGTTAACCCCCGGACTTTTAAGTCTGAACTGAAGCAATATCTTATAAAAAGGAGTGCATGTGAATATCGGTTGAGATCCTAATAATTCCTTCTGGGTTCCTATATCCCCCCCATTCTGTCCTTCTTGTCCTCACTACCCAGACTACTTCTCTGAATCCTTGGCCATCCAGATTCCATGCCTGCTCCCCTAAGTGCTCTTTCTTCCCCCTACCTCCCCTCACCTTACTGCAGCCTATCTTCATCAGCTTCTGCTCTTGGTTGATTGTGCTCTTCTCACAATGCCCTTGCCCTCCTTACTGCCACCCTTTGGTTGCTACCTCTCTGGGTCTCACTCCCACTATTGCTGTCATCCCATCTTACTAGTCATCTAGTGTTTTTGATATGTTTCCACACCACCCTCTGTGTTGCTTTGTAATGACAAGGCTCTCCTACAAGGCTGCACCATAGTAACTCCTCCAACCCTTTCCTGTCTAGATGTTTTGCTTGAAACAACTCCTAATAATTGGTCTGTTTTCCCTGTGTTAATTCTAGTGCTTGAAACAACTCCTAATAATTGCACTGATTTTCCTGTGTTTTCTAGTGCTTCAAATCTGTAATTAGTCCTATTGACCTGGCATGTACTTATGTGCTTATGTATGTAATTTCTGTACAGGGTGTGATTATATGTATGTAATTCTGTATTGTGTTTCATGGCGTGGAACCTTTGTAAAAGATCACTTGCTCAAAGGTTGTTTCCAAAGATATATACATACTTACATAAATAAATAGCAAGAAAAAGAGAGGGGGTTTCTGTGACAAACCTTTGACTGTCTCATTCCTGCCTAACTAAAGCCGATCGCATGACTGCAATGCTCACGGCACACATTTCTGTGGATTTCTACTGCAAACTGATAATTTTACTATATTCTGTGGAATGGTTTTATGGTAAACATTTCCACAGTTCAAAGAAATTCCACTGTTCGCATGATTATTCTGCCAAACAAAGGGAAATTCCACAGTACTGGGAGAACTTCGTCCATGGTGAATACTAGTGAAATTCCACAAAAAATTGTGGAATTTAATGAAACTTTTGTGGAAGCAGAATCTGCAAATTTTGCCCAGCCTTAGTGTCAGGTTCCTACTTGTCTAGCATATCAACCAGAATCTTAAGTGAAGAACTGTCAAACATAGATTGAGCCCTCACTTTCTGTTTAATTGCCAAATGTTTCCAATCATAATGACTAGTCTGCAGTGTTATGAGATCTCATAACATTTGACAACCTGACACTGTTCACTGCTGTAAATAGGTAGCCAGACAGGCAGATGGACTTTATTCAACAGATCTGCAAAAAGAATATTTGAGATGTGTCACAAGGCATCACAGACCCAAATGATAAATTATACAAGCAAGACAACTTGTCCAAAATGAGTAACATTTAGTCAACAAAGGCAGAAAAAGGAGTTGGTGACACACTCTGATATACAATACTTAAGATAACTGACTTTTTACAACTAAAGTCGCTTTTTTTGCTCATGCACTGATGCTACAAAGACATAATAAATGATAAGGGTAGTTTAGCCAGAGTCCTCTGTCACCCAAATCTGTTGTAATTTCTTACCAATCTTTTCTCAGTTTATTTAACAATTTATCCAAAATCACCCACAAGACATGTAGCATCTTGTTTCCAGTCGGGTCCTGCTTCTACCCATTTACAGGGACTAAAACAAATGGAGCATAAGTGACATGCCCAAGGTCACACAGCGAATATTTAGCTCTAGTGAGACTTGAACCTGTGATCTCCTGATTCCTAAGCTGGGGCTCTACCCTCTATGCCATACTACATCCTATACCATGGTCCCTGTTCTCAGTCACAAATTCTGGAACTAAGTGATTGCTGTGACTACCTCGTGCCACAACTGACTTGGCAAGCCCACTGAACTGTACTCAATGGCAGTTGCAACACAGTCCTACATTTTCTCAAAAGGCACTGAGACCATGCAAGAAAGGGTCTGCAATGTAAATTACCCAAGGGGCCATTTAGAAATGCATGGCCATCCTCATGAGCCTCAAAGTAGAAAGCACTAGCACATTCAGTAGATAAGGTGAATGAGTCAAAGTGCTGTGACCAGGTGTTAAGGGCAGCAGGAGAAAGAGGATAATGATTGTGGGGAGGGGACACTCCTATGAACAGATGAAATTGTGGGGCATGGAAAGCAGGACAGGGGAGTACTACTGGACTGCCAGGGGCTGGAATGGCTAAACCTATCAGAGGGGGTCTACTGAACCCACAAGTACATTGGCCCATTGGGCCATGGAGTGACTGACTGACTGGCCCACTGTGCCGAGATGGTATAGAGAGGGGAAACTTGTATACTATGGCTCACAGTGTAGCATTCCACCATATGCCTTATGCAACGTCATGTAACGTAAGCAATAAGACATGACAGGGTGTAGGCTGTCAGGGATTAATGCATGCTTCAAAAAGTGCCATGGGATCTTTAACATCTACCATAACAGCTACCTAAACAGGCACCATAAATGCCATGAAGACTAATATCGTTTGTGCCCTGACTGTGTGCAGAGCTTGGTATCAGTGGAGCACCTCTTTTTTGAAATGTACCTACATCAGGCACTTCTGTACTCCAATGGCCACTAGGTGGCAGGACAGCATATTTGAAAAATAATGACCTATGGGGCTGGATTTTCAAATGTGTTTTTTGCTGCAAGTCCTGGGTGCATTAACCCTTAGGCTGCCGAAAGAATTAGAACATACTTTGCCCGCTTGGGTGTGACTTGGACCTTTCACGACCCCTGAACCCTCCATGGCCCCTGGACACGACCTAGCTCTACCTATCAGGTGGTCCAGCTTGCAGAAGACCGCCAGCCACCACAAACTTAATTTTAAGGACTCCCAACCTGCTTGGGTGTGACTTAGACCCTCCATGGCCCCCGGACTCTCCATGGCTCTCGGACAAGCCCTAGCTCTACCTACCAGGCAGTCCTGCTTGCAGGAGACCGCCAGCCACCACAAATGTAATTTTAAGGACTCCCCACCCACTCAGGTGCAACTCAGACTCTCCACAGCCCCTGGACCTTCCACAGCCCTCAGACAAGTCCTAGCTCTACCTACCAGGTGGTCCTGCTTGCAGGAGACCGCCAGCCACCACAAACTTAATTTTAAGGTAATTGTTAGGGAGCCTTGCCACCAGCCCAGATAATTGTTGCTGTAACTACTAAACTGAGGACATTTGAATTTTCATTTTGGTGCCTTTTCTGCTCAGATGTTGGATTGCAATTTAGCAGCCGTTGTTGGCACTGCTGCTGAATCTCACATTAATTTTCTACTAAAGCTGTCTTCAAGCTCCCGATCTGCATCAGTTTTTACTTAAAAGAGGCACAGTTTAAAACTGTCTGGGCTTTATTTCTGACCTAGTGCAACAATCTGTGCAAGCCCAAATTACTTTAAATCTAGCCATAGATATCTGGGCTGTATTTTTTTTCTACTTACTGAAACATTCTAACATACTAAAATGCCAGCAGAATAGGCCTAACGGTCTTTTGAGTCTGCTCGTTTGGTCAGCCCCCACCCTGGGAGCTGAACTTGCTGCCCCCCTCGCCTTCTCTGGTTTCTCCCTTTCCAGTTCTGGATATTCTCGCTTTATTGGATTTTGCTTCCAGAGCCCTCCCCCTGTACCTGTCCCACCCCCTCTTGAATCCCTTCACCGTCTCTGCCTCCACCAGCCCCCTAGGCAGCACATTCCATGGCTCCACCACTCTCTCAGTGAAGTAGCACCTCCTCCTTTCTCCCCTGAATCTTTCCCCTCCAGCTTCCACCCATGCCTCTAGTGGCCCCCTCCTCCTTCCTTCGAAGCACCCTGACTGTTCCTCCCCTATTTACCCCCTTCATGTACTTGAAGACATCTATCATGTCTCCCGGTCCCTTCTCTCTTCCAATGTGTACATTTTTAGCTCTTCGAGCCTCTCTTCATAGGTCCTGTCCCCAAGACCCCAAATCATTTTGGTTGCCCTCCTCTGGACCCTCTCCAGGAGTCTAATGTCTCTCTTTAAGTGTGGCCTCCAAAACTGCATGCAGTACTTGAGGTGTGGCCCCACCAAGAGTTATACAGAGGGAGTATCACTTCCCTCCTTCTGGAGGTGATCCCCCTAGCGATGCATCCCAGCATCCCGTTGGCCTTGGCTGCTGCCCTCCTACAAGTCTCCGCTTTGTTCATCTTGGCATCCACCACCACCCCCAGGTCCCTCTCAGCCATCAAGACTTGTAGCACTCCCCCCCCAAGGGTGTACACTTGGCCCGGGTTTCTGGCCCCCAGGTGCAGTACCTTACATTTCCCTGCATTGAACCTTAGCTTCCACTTTCTAGACCATCTTTCCAGAGCCTCCCGGTCCCCCTGTAGGGCCACCCTCCCCTCCTCCCCATCCACCACCACCCCCAGTTTTGAGTCATCTGCAAAGAGACTCATCTCACTCCTGATACCTGTCCTCATGTCAGAGGCGTAGGTGCTGACAGGAGGTCAAGGACTGATCCCTGTGGGACCCCACTAATGACCCTCCTTGGGGATGAGACTATCCCGCCAACTCGACCCTCTGAGTCCGGTTCTGGAGCCAATTGCCTATCCATCTGATCATCTGGTTCCCCACCCCCATTTCTCCCAGCTTATCCAACAGGCCCACATGAGGAACAGAGTCAAATGCCTTGCTGAAGTCTAGAAAGAGGACATCCAATGGTCTACCCAAGTCCAAGGCACTCGTCACCCAGTCATAGAACTCCACAAGGTTTGTCTGACATGATTTCTCCAGGACGAATCCATGCTGTCTATCGTCCAGGCACCCTGACTTTTCCAGATCCCCCCTAGCCTCTCCTTGACAATGCCCTCCATCACCTTGCCCACCACCGATGTCAGGCTGAGAGGCCTGTAGTTCCCTGCCACCTCCCTTGATCCCCCTTGTGGATAGGCACTATATGCGCCACCTTCCAGTCCTGGGGCACCACCCTGTCCTCAGAAAGATGGTGAAAAGCTCCGCCAGGGGTTTCGCCAGGACATCCACAAGTTCCTTCAGCACTCTGGGATGTAATTTATCCGGTCCCGGTGCTTTCTCCGTCTTAAGGGACCTGAGGGCTTCCCTCACTCTCTCTGCTGTGATTTCCACTTCCACTACCTCTTCTCCCTGCTTAGCCTTCCCCCTCCTGCCAGTGATGCCTCCCCCTCTCCCCAGACCCACCGATCGGTAAGGGTCCCCCCTCCTCAGTATCACTGTCTCCTCCCATGTATGATCCAGCACCCCCATTTTCCTTGGTGAAAACTGAGGTGAAGTACTCATTTAGTACCTCAGCCTGCTCCCCGGGTCTTGTGCCTATCTCTACCCTGTTTTAATCCTGCTAATCTGCCCCTTCACCCTTCGATTTTCCCCAATGTATCTAAAGAACCCCTTGTTCCCTCTCCTAATTTCCCTGGCCAGGTTCTGCTCCTTCCTTGCCTTAGCCACCCTCACCACCCTAGTGGCCCTTCTAGCCATCAGCTCGTACTCCCCTTGATCCCTTTCACTCCTTGAGCACTTGAATTTCCTATAGGCTGCCTTCTTTCCCTGCACCACTTCCTGGACCTCCCTGGTCCACCAGCAGGGTTTTCGGGCCCTACCGCATTTTCATCTTACTCTTGCACAGGTGCTGGTAGCATCCTGCACCCCTCTCCTGATGATTTCCACCTACTATCAGCTTCCATGTCTGACCCAATCCCATCAAATGCTCCTTAAGGATCCTTCCCATTTCCTTAAAATCCGCCCCCCTGAAGCCAGTTACCTCCATCTTTGTGCAGCCTTCTACCCCTCCTAGGTCCAGGCAGAACCAGACTGTGGCATGGTCACTCCCCGCCAACGGGTCCCTTACCTCCAGGTAGCATTCTGTGCTAGCCAAACAGATTTTAAAGTTAGCCAAATTTAAAAGGAAAAGTTTGGGGGCTGCATGTGAGAATAATTTGTTCTGGCATTTACTTTCTCCTGCTATTTCAAACCCTGTCTTTCAATATTATACTGCCTTGTTTCTTTGTTGTTCTTAGCCCTGCCTACTTATCTATCTCTGCTTAAAATTGCTCCTTTCTCCTCTCTTCCTTGGACTACCCACCCGCTCGGGCGCGACTCAGACCCTCCATGGCCCCCAGACCCTCCATGGCCCCTGGACAAGCCTAGCTTTACCTACCAGGTGGTCCTGCTTGCAGGAGACTGCCAGCCACCACAAACTTAATTTTAAGGTGATTGTTAGGGAGCCTTGCCACCAGCCCAGATGGTTGTTGCTGCTACTGCTAAACTGAAGCCCCGCCGTTGCTTCGCGCCACCCCCCCCCTCACCTGCCCTATCTGGGCATTTACTTATATAGGCTTATTTTGTCAGTTTCAGCTGACATCTAACAGGCCACTTTGCCATTTGCTCCTTATCATTTACTACCACTAGGGGCATCGGCTTATCTCTAGTGCTCATTCATATACATCTTGTTGCTGTTTGTATCTGCACTAAGGCTGTTTCTGACTCCTTCATGCTTTTGCTACTGTGTTGTTACAGCTCATCATGATGCATGAAATTCTGACCTCTCTTGCAACAAGCTTGTTGCTTTGTTCACTTGCTAGACTATCCCTGCTGCCATGTTCCCACAGTAGTATCTGGCAACAAAACCTGAATGATTATTTCAATTTCTCTAACATGCTGGTTAGACCTATTGACTACCTTGATCTCACTCCTCTATTGATCCCGAGATTCTTCAGTTATCTTGTGACTGCATACTTGGATTATAGATTCCATTCTAAAATCAATATGGTTACTCCTCTTATTCATCGCAAGCTTTGTTACCTCATGCTGCTCATGATCCTGTTTGCAGGTGGAGTGGAACTGAACCCTGGTCCCTCACATCCTCAGCCATGCAATAGTGCCTCCTGGGCTACCACCTCAGGGCTCCGCATAGCCCATCTAAACATTAGGAGCCTTATGCATAATTTTGCTGAGCTAGAGGTATGGGTTGCCACCTACAACCTGAATATACTGTGCCCATCTGAGAAGTGGATAAAGCTCTCTACCTCTGATTTAATCTGCTTGCTACAAAACTATAGCCTTATCAGGCTATCTCCTAAGAGGGATGGAGGAGTTGCTCTATTTTACAAAGCTCATCTGAACATCCTGCAGAACACTATACCTCAATCCTCCACTTCTGAATCCCTTCTTGCACTTCTCCGCTTGGGTACTAAAAATCTACATATAGTTGTTGCTTATAACCTGCCCCAGGGAGAGCTGTCTGCCTTCACTAAATTGCTGGAGGACTCAGTAAAACTAGCAGGCCAAAACAAACTGCTTATACTTGGGGACATGAATTTAAACTGGCTAGGACAAACTCAAGGCTTACTTCTGTCTGTAATCCAAAGCTATAACCTGCATCAAGTAATAACAGAACCCACAAGGATCTCCCCTAAATCAATGTCTAGCACGGTGCTGGATTGGGTGTTAACAAATAGGGTTGATAGAATTGTTGATGCAGGCTCTGCCAGATACTATATCAGATCACTCCCTCATTTTTTGTGTGCGGCAACACTCTAGTTCCTAGTTCCTGCCCCCATGCTATATCACTTTCAGGAACAATGCTAATCTGGATCAGGGGAAGTTCCTGTATGAAGTCTCATCTATTGACTGGTCTTATCTTTCTCTGACACTGGATGCACAAACAGCTCTTGACTACCTTCTAGACAAATTTCGTGCAGTTCAGAGTAGACATATACTCCCTGTGACCTGACGTGTTCGTGGGACACCCACAAGGTGGTTACACAAAGATCTCCTGGCTGCATTACATGTCAGGGATAAGATCTGGAGGTGTTTCAGAAAATCTGGGCGTATTGCTGACTACCACACCTATAGGGCCCAGAAAAGTGACTGTAAAAAGCAGATCAGACTTGCAAAAAGTGCATATTGCAAGGGGCTTCTGGTGGAAGCATCAGGTGACCCCAGGGAATTCTGGGCACACGTGAAATCAGTCCTGAGTGCAAAGAAAACTCAATTGGCTGATGAAATGATCATAAGTGGAGTCCACTGCAACAACCCCAGAATCATTGCAGAAGCATTTAATGAGCAATTCTCTGACCTGTCCAGCTTTACATCTGCCTTCCTCCATAGTCAGTCGTTACCTCCACCCACTCCACCCACCTCAAGTGTTCAAGTTCAAGTTCAAGTTTATTGCAGGAAAACTCCATTGAGCAAGCTCATTCACAAGGAGGTCCTGTGACATAAACACTTAAAGTACAAACACAGATAGGTAATAACAGTATATACATGAAATGCACGTTACATGATACAGGCTGGATATACATACAAGGGTACCACATAGGGTGACCGCAGGTGGTAAACATTGATATGAGACAGGGAAGCGACTTACAGGTTGCATACTGATAAATGAAACATGGTGACTGGTGTGTGCAATACATATACAGTATTTTGGCAGCTAGAACAAACAACAGTCTACAACTGATATGGGGGAGGAGTGATTTGATAGAGTAGCAGTGGGCGTAAGCAAAGAATAAAGCCAGGAGTAGAAGGGAAGGGAAAGCAGTTAATATGACAAATCAATTATACCTTACCAGTGGATAAATATGGCACACATGGGAAGGAAGAGACTTAATGACAGTTACAGGTGTCTTTTATTTTGGCTGAACTTAGCGATTTGTGAAGTTTATTGAAACTGCGCTAGTTAGTTTCAGTACAGTTGTAATTGGCTCCAAATGGAGGGAAGGGCATATGCAATAACACGTTGACCAAAGGAAATCCAATGGGGGTGAGATACTAACAACAACAAAAATGGAAAGGGACCTGGGGTAGTCATATCAGATGACCTAAAGGTGGGCAAGCAATGTGAGGAAGGCAGCAAGGAGGGCTGGGGGATACTGGGATGCATAGGAGAGAGCATCACCAGTAGAAAACAGGAAGTTATTACCCTCTGTACAGACAGCTGGTGAGACCCCATCTGGAGTACTGTGTGCAGTTCTGGAGACCCAATCTCCTAAAGACATAGACAGGATGGAAGCTGTCAGAGGAGGCAGCTAAAATGGTTACAGGGTCTGCACGGAGGACATATGAAGAGAGACTTAAGGAGCTTAATATGTATAGCCTCGAGGAAAGGAGGAGAGGGGGACATGATAGAAACTTTCAAGTACCTCAAGGAATCAGCAAAGTCCAAGAGGTAGCATCTTTCAAAAAGAGGTGTGCAAGAACAAGAGGGCACAATTTGAAGATAGAGGGCAGCTCAGAGGTAATTTAAGAAGTATTTTTTCACAGAGAGGGTTGTGGATGCATGGAATGGCCTTCCGGAGAGGTTGTGGAGTCAAAATCAGTGGTGGAATTCAAGCATGCATGGGATAGTCATAAGGCAATTCTGGGGGTGGGGGTAGGAAGAAGTAGGCTGCTGGTTAACTAGGATCTGCAGCTTATCAGTAGGTAGGAAAATGGGCAGACTGGGTGGGCCAAGCGTCCTTATCTGCCGTCAAATTCTATGTTTCTATGTTTCTATGTAAGTCCGTGTCCTTGGTATGTCAAGCATAATAAAGTCAGATTTTCTTAACGAGTATGCACTATGTGAGATACTAATAAGGGAAGAGAGATAGCTTGGCAATTTCTGCAGGAGCAGTTTAAGAGTCCATAGCCCAGCATGGAGTAGGCGTCTAGTAGTAAGGGATGTCCAACCAACAGCTGCATATAAGTCACAGTGGTGCGAACGGTAAGGGGAGTTGGTAATGAACCATAACGCAAGGTGATAAAGGATGTCCAGTTTACTTAGATTTGCAAGAGTGGTGGAGGCATAGATTACATCACCATAGTCAAGTAGGGGGAGAAAAGTGGCCTGTACAAGCTTGTTTCGAGTTTCAAGGGGGAAAAGGGGCCTATTTCTGTAGAAGAAACCTAACCTTGCTTTTAACCTTCTAGAGACATCTTCGACGTGGTCACTGAAAGATAATTTATTGTCGATCCAGATACCTAGATATTTAAATTTGGTTACAACTTCCAGAGTCTCGTTTAGCGTGGTGACAATGAAGTCTTGGGCAAGGGTATTGGGGGGGCCTGTGACAGCACTGCGAGAGAATATCATCGCTTTAGTCTTCTTAGCATTGAGCAGAAGCTTTGCCTTTATTAGGTTATGCTCAAGTTGTGTGAAGTCCGCTTGAAGCACTCCCTTGACATCAGATAACGATGAGCCAGAAGTATACAACACAGTATCATCTGCAAAAAAGTGCAGATTGGACTTAGGTATGTTAGCATCTAAGTCATTAATGTACAGAGAAAACAAGATATGGCCTAAGATGGATCCTTGTGGGACTTCTCTTGCAACTGGCAAGGCAGCAGAAAAAAAGCCTTCCACCTTTACTTTTTGGAATCTTCCAGTTAGGTAGCTAGAGAACCACTGGGTGGTATGGTATGTGGCACCCAACTTTGCAAGGCAATTGACTAATAGTTTGTGATCAACAGTATCAAAAGCTTTGCTGAGGTCCAAAAGACTGCACCAGTTACCTTCTTAGCATCTATAGCAGAGATCCAATCATTGGTTACTTTTGCTAGTGCAGTGATTGTGCTATGATTAGCCCAGAAGCCAGATTGAGCTGGGTTAATGAGAGAGAAGGTTTCCAAGTGAGATTTTAACTGAATATGGATCAGTTTTTCAAGAGCTTTAGAAAGGATAGGCAATATGGCGATAGGCCTATAGTTGTTTACATCGCATGGGTCACCAGATTTAAATAGAGGGAGGATATGTGCTGATTTCCAGCAGGACGGCACAGTAGCAGATGTAATGGAAAGATTGAAGGTGTGGAGAATTGGGGCAGTGAGATGGACGTAGCCTGACCTTAGGAAAAAGGGTTCCAAGCCATCGTCCCCTGTGCTTCCTTTGGTGTCTAAGTTAAGAAGAGAATCTTCTACTTCTTTATAAGTTATCTCCCGCAGTTGGAAGGGGCTGGGTGTAGGACTAGATGTGGCGGGAGGGGTATGCTGGCTCACCGCAGCACCAGCATAAGGTGACGAGTCAAAAGCTAATCCATCTGTGGCAAAGTGGGAGTTAAGTTCCTCCAGGATTAGGGACTTGTTTTCCACAATCTTGCCACTTGCAACTATCTGTGTTGGGACAGAGGGGGCCATGGGCCGTCCTTCTATAGCTTTGATAGTCTTCCATATTTTATGAGGGTTACCTTTAGCTTGTTCGAGTAGAAATATAATAGTTAGCTGTAGCAGAGCGAAGTTTTTCACACAGTTATTCCTGGCTGTTCTAAAGGCCTGCCAATCCGAAGATTCTTTGGAATGTCTAGCTTTAGCCCAGAGCTTATCTCGAGCTATAAGGGCTGCCTTGAGATCCGAGTGAACCAGGGTTGGAATTGTTCCGCACTTACTTTGATGAAAGGGACATGCTTATTTATTATTGTAGTGAGTTTGTCATTAAGGATGCAAGCTGCCTTGTTGACATCTTTGGCTAGGTAAAGATCTTGCCATCTGATCATGCTCAGGTCAGATAGGAAGTTTACTGCACTGAATTTGTGAAAGGATCTTTTTGTTATAAAGATGGGTTGCGGCCGGGCCTTAATTTGAGATCTTATGCAAGCAACAATTCCATGATCGTTCATGTCATTGTGAAACACTGCCAAATGAGATATTTTGTGTGGATGGGAAGTGTAATTCCCCCTCCTTTTTACCTTCATGTAGTATTAAAATCTGACATCCTGGGCCTGCTGAATACCATTTCTGACAATACTAGTGTAGGCTCTGTTGGTATAGAACCCAAACTTCCGAAACTGGCTGTACCATTTATTGCCCAACCTCTTGCAAGGATCTTTACCCTCTCTCTTTGTAATGGAGTTGTCCCAGATATCTGGAAAATGGCCGGAGTCACACTGGTCTTTAAGAAAGGGGATAAACAAGATTTAGCTAACTATTGGCCGATAGCTATACTATCAGTTCTGTGCAAAATAATGGAAAAGTTAGCATCAATAAAAGTTATTGAATTCATGACTAAATATAACCTCCTCTCGACAATCTAGTACGGCTTTTGAAAAGGTCATAGCATGTCCACGGCCTTGCTCCACCTGGCCAATTATACTCTAACTGCTATGGACAATGACCACCTCACAGGGCTGTTTTTATTGATCTGACAAAGGCATTTGACCGTGTTGATCATCCTCTTCTTCTAGATAGTCTCCTAGCCCTTGGCTTCTCACAAACCTCAGTTGCCTGGTTTAAGAGCTATCTATCAAATAGAGTTCAGCTTGTTAGATTCAACTCTGCTGTGTCCAGCCCCATGACTATCAACCTAGGTGTTCCCCAGGGATCAATATTAGGGCCCCTTCTTTTCTCTATTTTTATTAACAATATCTCATCTTGTATCCCTGATTGCTCGGTAATCCTCTACGCGGATGACATGTTCTTGTACTGTAGTGATAAGAATATACACCGCATCAACCTGACTCTCACCACTGCTTTTAAGGCTATTCAATCCTGGCTCTTCCACCATAAGCTAATCCTTAATGCTGATAAGACACATACTATGTTGTTTGGTTCTACAGTCAAATTAAATAATAACCATGACCTTTTTAAAGTTTCTGATCAGGGAGGGATGGTCCTTGAGCCAGTTCACTCTTTTAAGTATCTCAGAGTACTCCTTGATGAAAATCTTAACTCCGGTAAGCACATAACGGCTACCTGTAAATCAGTTAATGCTAAAATTGGTGTAGCCTACAAAACCAGCTATGTCCTTATGCAGTCAGCCAGATTAGTCATAGCCCATGGCACCTTGCTCCCATCATTATGCTATGGGGTAGTCACTTATTTCAACACATCCATAACCCTCCTCAGGAAGTGGGATACTACTTATAACAGCATCTGCAGGTGTGCCTCAGCTTCTCCCTGATCAAAACACCGTTGTCAGCTTTATGCTGATATAAATTGGCTACCTCCCACTTCTGCTCAAACTCTTGCTGTTGCCTCCCTAACTGATAATGTTATTAGATCAAGAATCCCCATCTCATTGGCCTCCCTACTAACTCCACTGCCCTCCTACCATGGCCTTCACTCATCTGATAAATCACTGCTGCTAATACCAAGATGTAAATCTAACAAAGGAACCCTTGCTTTCTCACACTCGGTGGCCAAATTCTGGAACTCCCTGCCTCTCGATGTTCACCAAGCCCCAGTCACACCCAGTTCAAAATCAATTGTCGCTCCTTCCTCTTTAGCCAGGTCACCAGTGTCTGCTTCAAACCCCCTTGAATCTACTTTTCGGCCTCTCTCTCATTTCACCTCTGCTGCAAACTGCCCTCTGCTAAGCCCATCTAGTCATGTTATTAGGCACTTAGGTCTCATTTTGTTTGTGCTTAAACTGTTCTTAATCTAGTTGTTTGTTAGCTACATGTCAATACTAGTCACTGAATTAATTTTCTGTTTATGTATCACTCTGACCTATCTTGTTACTTACTCAGGTATTTTGTGAAATCTTGATTGTATTTGTACTATTACTGCTTCCCTGAATTCAAAAATGTATTTCCCCGATTATCCCTACCTGTTGTAATCTCCCGGGTCGTGCCTGAAAATAGTCATGTCTTGGCTATGGTACTTACCCAGTAAACAAAAACTAAATAAATAAATATTGGAATTCTGGACTGATATATCAGTTCACGACATAGCTAGGGTTAAATATATGGCATATCAGGCTTTTGGCAAAGCAAATGGGATTTTTTATCCCATGCGTCAAATTGACATCCGCTAGACCTCTTGTCTGTGGTCTACCATGCATCACTGCTGGGGCCTCCCTTAAGCAGCTTGTGACCCCACTTTACCAGAGCCCAGAAGCTGTGGTAATAAAAGTCAAAATGTCACAACTGCATTTGAGATTTTAAAATCAGGTGAAGTTGTGGCATTTGGTCTTGATGCAGCTGCAGTAATGCATGGGTTTCACATGGGGCCTGACGAAAGCCATGCATCGTCTTTTGAAAATCTGACCCATGATGTCTTACTGTATGGAGACTTTCTGGGACACTGGGAGGAATTTCATACAACTACCTTAAAGGAGAAGTCCACCCAGAATGTGCAAAAACATATGTTATGTAGAGTGTTTTGATATGTATGTTGAGTCCTAGTGTGTCCTTCACTCTGTCTGCTATTAGGAGTTTTTCCTAAATTAGCCTGCTAGCTGTATGGTAGTTTTACGACCCCTGGGGATCTCCATCACAAATAGGTTTATTGGCTTTCTTTCTCCTATGATGCACCCTGGTTCATGTGACAGTGATATAGCTATGCCCCTAGATTTAGCAGGGTCTGTGACAGCTCAGCCACAAAGATAATACTTCTTTCAGAGAAGAAGTCACATTGCTACATTTTGGGTGAGTATAATCATTATTATTTTTTGATATTAGTACCTTGTCCTGCTATGTTACAACCTATAAGGTGATGTTCAATTGTTGCTACTTAGTACTGGTGCAAAAACTGAAAGTGACTGAGAGGAATAGAGTAAACAATGACATGATTCACACACACACACACACACACACACACACACACACACACACACACACACACAGCAGAGCATAGACGGACAAGGCACTGATATAAAAAAATAATTATGATTACACTCACCCAAAATCTAGCAGTTTGTCTTCTCTGGAAGAAGTATTTTCTCTGTGGCTGAGCTGTGACAGACCCTGTAACAAGACACTGGCTTACTGCAGGGGCAATTAGACATCACACCAAAGGGCACTCTGGAAAGACTAGAGGCCATAAAAGAAACCAGAATGGCAACCTCCAAGGGCAGTAAAACAGTTAGGGAAAGTTAGAAAAAACATCTCTCACAGCCAGAGGAAAAGACAAGCATTTGTCAATGCCGAATGTTTGCTTGCTGGCATTGGCAGTGGTAGAGTAGAAGTTACAGAGCTGCGTAATAGAAATGGCAGTGAAGTATTGAACTGAAGCCAACCCCACCACCACCCTGCAGAGAGTGACAGGCATTGGGGTGTGCCTTTGGGTCATCAGGCATAATGGCCATGCCATTTCACCACACCCCACCCTGCAGACACTTACAATTGTCGCGGTGTTCCTTGGGGTCTTTGGCCCTTATGCGCACCCCATCCCATTAGGAAATACGGTGAGATGGGAGTGATATAGGAGAATGGGGTGAACTTTGGGGCTGAAGAGTCCAAGGCATACCTCGATACCTCTCACTGGCTGCAGGGTGTGGAATGGTATGAGCATTACAGGCAAGAATTCCAAGTCACACCCCTGATGCCTGTCATTCTCTACAGGGTTGGGCGTTATGGATGGAAACCCTAATACCTCAGGCATTTGTTGGTATTTTCACTCCAAATGTTCAACATGTTTTTTTTGTGATCCCACCTCATGAACAGTGGCAATATCAGTTTGTTAGCTGAAAGCTGCTTATGCACAGTGACTACGGCATTTAGCACCACAGGTGCAAAAACATTCTGAACAGGATGTAAAAAATGACAGCTGTACTGTTCATGGGGAGGTGTAAAAAATCGCAATGTTGCAAATCTGCAGTAAAAATATTAAAAAAACTGGTGAAGCCATGAGCGTACATAGAAACTGCAATGCACACCCGTAATATAATTAGGTTGGGGAATTTTTACAGCAGATTGTCAACTCAGACATTTTGGTGCCTCCGATCATGAACAGTGTCACTGTGATTTTCTTTATCTGTCCCGAACAATGATTTCCCACAGCGACCACGCATCTCTGCGCTGAAAGTGTGAAAACACACTGCCATGTTGTGAAAAATGACAGCTGTACTGTTCATAAGGAAGTGTGAAAATGCCACTGGTGAAAATCTGGACTGAAAATATTAGAAAGTCATGAACTTACGAGGGTGCGTGGAAACTGCACAATGCTCACTCGTAACACAGTCATTTTATGGTCTTTTGTCACCAAATTTTCAACATAGCCATTTTAAGACCTCTGCTCATGAAAAGTATAACTGTGATTTTCGTAATCTGTCCCAAACATTGCTTTCGCACACCAACAGCACCATTGTGCGCTACATGTGCGAAAACACATTTTGGGTGACATATGAAAAATGGCAGCTGTACTGTTCATAAGGAAGTGTAATAAAATGGCAATGTTGAAAATCTGGAGTGAAAATATTAAATTCGCAAACTTACAAGCATGCATAGGAACTGCGTAATGCACGCTAATAAAACAGTCATTTTTAGGAATTTTTTCACCAAATTTTCAACATAGCCATTTTAAGACCTCTGCTCATGAACAGTGTTACTGTGATTTTCTTAATGTGTCCCATACATTGATTTCGCACATCGACTGTGCCATTGTGCGCTACATGGGCGGAAACACATTTTGGGCAAGATGTGAAAAATGACAGCTGTACTGCTCATAAGGAGGTGTGGTAAAATGGCAATGTTGAAAATCTGGAGTGAAAATATTGAAAATTCATGAACTTACGAGCAAGTGTAGGAACTGCGCAATGCACGCTCGTAAAACAGTCATTTTTTGGAATTTTTCGACCAAATTTTCAAAATAGGCTTCTTGAGAGCCCACCTTATGAACACTGGCAGTGTTGTTTCATTAATCAGTCCCCAAAGGTGATTTTGCGCAGTGAATGCAAAATCACCCTTCGGGCCCGAATAACGCCATGAAACATAGAAACATAGAAACATAGAATTTGACGGCAGATAAGGACCGCTTGGCCCACCCAGTCTGCCCATTTCTCTACCTACTGGATAAGCTGCAGATCCTAGTTAACCAGCAGCCTACTTCTTCTTACCCCCACACCCTAGAATTGCCTTATGACTGTCCCATGCATGCTTGAATTCCACCACTGATTTTGACTCCACAACCTCCTCCGGAAGGCTGTTCCGTGCATCCACAACCCTCTCTGTGAAAAAATACTTCCTTAAATTACCTCTGAGCCGCCCCCCCGTGCCATCTTCAAATTGTGCCTTCTTGTTCTTCCACACCTCTTTTTTTGAAAGATGCTACCCTCTTGGACTTTGTTGATTCCCTTGAGGTACTTGAAAGTTTCTATCATGTCCCCCCTCTCCCTCCTTTCCTCGAGGCTATACATATTAAGCTCCTTTAGTCTCTTTTCATATGTCTTCTGGTGCAGACCCTGCACCATTTTAGTGCCCTCCTCTGGACAGCTTTCATCCGTCTATGTCTTTGTGGAGATTGGGTCTCAGAACTGCACACAGTACTCCAGATGGGGTCTCACCAGCTGTCTGTACAGAGGATAATAACTTCCTATTTTCTACTGGTGATGCCTCTCCCTATGCATCCCAGTAACCCCCAGCCCTCCTTGCTGCCCTCTCACATTGCTTGCCCACCTTTAGGTCATCTGATATTGACTACCCCAGGTCCCTTTCCATTTTGTTGTTGTTAGTATCTCACCTCCCATTGTGTACTCTTCCCTGGGTTTTGTTTCCCAGGTGCATTACCTTGCACTTCTTAGCATTGAATCTAAGCTGCCATACATTTGACCATTCCTCTAACCTTGCCAAGTCCCTTCTCATCCTTTCCACCCACCCTGTGCATCAACTCTGTTGCAGATCTTTGTGTCATCTGCAAAGAGACATACTTTTCCTTCCAGTCCTTCCACAATGTCGCTTATAAAGACATTGAAGAGGACCGGTCCTAATACTGAACCCTGCAGTACCCCACTAGTAACCCTCCTTTCTTCTGAGTGGACTCCATTTACTATTACCTCTGTGTCCTATTCTACAGCCAATTCTTTACCAGGCTGTTATCTTGGGACCCACTCCCAGGCTGGCTAACTTGTATATTAATCTTTTGTGGGACTGTGTCAAATGCCTTGCTAAAGTCTAGGTAGGCCATGTCCACAGCCCTCCCTGATCTACTACTTTGGTCACCCAGTCAAAGAAATCTTTCAGATTTGTCTGGCATGACCTTTCCACTGTGAATCCATGCTGTTTAGGGTCCTGTGCCCCTCTGGCATCTAGATACTCGACAGTTCTTTCCTTCAGAAGTGATTCCATCATTTTCCCTATCACTGAGGTTAAACTAACAGGTCTGTAGTTTCCTGCTTCTGCCTTGCTCCCACTTTTGTGAAGGGGAATCACATCTGCCCTCCTCCAGTCCTCGGGTACCACCCCATCCTCCCATGATTTGTTAAAAAGGGTAGTCAGTGGTGTCACTAGTTCTACCCTTAGCTCTTTTAGAATTCTGGGATGAAAACCTATCAGGCCCCATTGCTTTGTCCACCTTCAGTTTTAAGAGTTCTTTCAGAACCCTTTCTTCTGTAAATGGGCTGGTATCAACTTCTGTATCCAGAGTGTTACTACTGTTTGTTTTATGTACCTCCCTCTTCATTTGTAAATACTGAGCAAAGATATTTGTTTAGTATCTCTGCCTTCACAGTCTCCTCTGCCCACCCTCTCTCCCTCCTCCCTTTATTAAGCCTCACTATCCCTCCTTGGTCTTCCTTGCTCCCTGATGTACCTATAAAAGGTTTTATCCCCTTCTTAACTGAGTTGGCTATCTTTTCCTCGGTTTGGGCCTTTGCTGTTCTGACTGCCTTCCCAGCCTCCTTTGCTTTAACTGATACAGTTCTCTGTCCTGCTCCTTCTGCGATTCCTTGTACTTCCTGAATGCTTTCTTTCTCTTGAACCTTCACTGCCACTTCCTTTGAGAACCATAGTGGTTTCTTACATCATCTTGTTTTGTTTATTTGCTTCACACAAAGGCTCATTACCTCTGTGATGGCAGTTTTTATTATTCCACATTGTTCTTCCACCCCTCCTTCCTGCCCATTTGCTAGTGCATTCCTTACGCACTCACCCATTCTGGCAAAGTCAGCCCTCCTAAAGTCCAGTACTTTTGTCTTTGTATGGCTTGACTCTATTGCTGTGTTTATTGTGAACCATACTGTTCGATGATCGCTAGTTCCCAACAGTGATAACATTCATGAGAAGGTGTCCCAAAACCCCATGTTGAAAATTTGGTGCAAAAATTCAAAAAAAATGTGTGAGATATGCAACAAAGTTGAAAGAAACCTTATCTATCCCTTTATACAGTTTACCGGCATTTCCTCAGTTTGCAGTCAGCTTTGAAGAGTGCAGACATGTTCCCAGTCCACTGAAGATTGCTACACTGGACTCCGGAGGTAAGTATGGGGTGAGGGGGGTGTGGGGAGGCAAGGTGTGCAGTGGGTGGGTATGGGTTGTGGGGGGGGCAGGGAGACTACATGGGACTGTTTTTTCTTTATAGGTTGTTTTTTTTTTAAATGACGACGCAGGACGTTTGCCATGCTGGGTGGGCTCCCAGCGTGGCACAAGAACAGCTGGTTGGGGGAGCGTGGAGCTGATGGGGGATTGGGCACCCCCGTCAGCCATAGCATCTATTGTCTCACTGGAGTGAGCTCCCAGCATGGCACCCAGTACTCTGGGGGGGACAGTGGAGCCGATGGTGGATTGGGCACCCGCATCGGCTATACCATGAGTTGCCACGCTGGGGTGGGCACCCAGCATGGCATGTGGAAGGCTTTAGGGGGGAGCACAGCACAGCCGATGGGGGATTGGGCACCCCCGTCAGCTATACATTGTGTGCGTGGGAAGGCAGCATGCAGTATGTGTGCGTGTGTTTGTGTGTGTGTGTGTGTGTAGGGGGAGCTGCGCATGAGCAGGCGATATCTGATCACTGCTCACTGAAGTGTAGCTCCCCATTTCAACTGTACGCCACTGCATTTTGGAGCTGTCATAGACAGCTCCAGCATGCATTGGAGGATTGGGCCACGCCTGCCAACACACTGGCTGAATTGGAAGAGGGGGTGACACACCTCCGAAAACTCGGATGATGGCACTATGTTTCTTGCACATGCATGCAAGCAAACATAAAAATGCTGGGAACTTGTAAGAACACAGAAAAAAAAACTACTACATATATTTTTCTGATTTTAACATGGAGTTTTCCTTTAAGAGTGCTTTTGGCATGCTGTAAATAAAGTATACGGCAAGTAAGATGTCATTTTGTTTTGTAGCAGAAATACATTTTATTAGAGGGTTTGTTGAATGAAATTATGACAGAATTTCTCCTGATTAATAATAAGGTAGCCAGAGTGCTTTCCAGGCATAGAAAACCCACATAGAAACATGTACTGGATTCAGAAAGACACCTTTAGCAGGCGGTAGAGGTCTGACATAAGGGATTTACACACAGATTGGTGGTGGAATACACAATGTTTAGGAATACTTAGTCTGTTTTGTCTTTTTTTTCCCTTTCTGATGAGTACTTTACTCACCTTTTCTCTTCGTACATAATGTTTGCATTGTTTCATATCTCATATAATGTAATTTATTATTTTATTTTTTTCTACTCTTATTTTACTCTTCAAATAAAAATTCACCCTACTCTTTTTGAGAAGACACATGGAATTTTTTAACTTCCTCATAGGACCTCAGTTTAATGTCTCATCCAAAGGATGGAACAACCCAGTAGCTCAGCAGATCCTTAGTACTGCACTCAGGTGTGAGCAGTTATGGTATTAGCTCAATCCAGGTGTAGGAGTAGAACCCACAGCCTTCTGGCACAGAGGGAGATGTGCTACCAACTAATTCATGCTGACACCTAGCAGATATGCACTACATGTCTCACATCCTTCAGTTCTCAATCAGTGTTGCATTTACAATTCTGTATTACATTTGTTTAACAGATTGCAGTGCCAGTTTTGCAACTAACAACTTGTTTCAATAAAAATGGTCACTGTTGACAGTTTTTAAAAATCTCAACTCTCCCCCGATGATACCTTTTGACTGTGCACACTCAATCCATACTGTGAACGTGTCACGTGATTTGGATGGTACATGGCACTGCTCCATACTAAACAGCTTATTGTTTTCATAGAGGGCAAGGCAAGCTATCAGAAACTTTTAAACTTTGTAAAACCCTATAAAGTCTCTCTTTAGGAATTAGATAAGATGACTAACATCATGGCCATGCTGATACATATCTTTGCACAAGCTACTGACTATATTTACCCCAAAACATATTTTTGTTCCGATGCAATGGTACATTATGCACAGGAAATATTACTATTCTGGAAAGGTACTTTTTTAAATGGATTAGCCAAAAATGAAAACTGGCACATACACAAGTACATTTTAATTGAGATTAGTAAGATACTTGATTCCTATTAATCACCTCAGGCATAACCATACCCTTAAATTACAGTGAAGTGCAGGGGTTGGCCTCCAGTAAATGTGCTTAGCATTATATTCCAAATTTTAATTCCAATTAAGTAGATGGGTTGCAAGTGCAATTTTTCTTAAAGTACAATTTTTCATTAAAAAAATACACACATCCCAACCTTCAGACTTACATTTACACCTTTTTCCATTGTTATATGGTACTATAGAATGCAAGGAAAATACAATTAGTTTGTCATAGTGCGCATTGCAGCAGATTTAAAATGGTCAATACACACCCAAGAAATGTGTAGTGATACATGTGGGGGCAAAAGATTAGTTACAAGATTATGTCTGAAAAGCAGTAAAATATAAACAGTGGATATCAAAACTTGCATGGGAATTATAATAAGCTTTAGCAATGATTTAAAAAAATAACATACATTGTAAATAGATCATATCAAGAGCAGACAAGGCTCAAAACTGTATTAGAAAAGCTTTCATTAGTAGATCAAGCCAAGTGATTATGCCATTTTACACATCCTACACAAGACCTTAAAAAAGACTTCTGCTCCCCTTTTAGGAAACCCCACCATTTGATGCAGGATGTTGATAACTAACACTGAAAGAATTCAAAGGGGAAAAACAAAATATGGTCTGTGGAGTGAGTCACTTGACTTGTGAGGACAGATGGAGGAAATTAGGCCTTTACAGCCTAAAGAGGATAAGTCTAAGGGGCGATATACTCTAATGAAATAAAATAGTATATGACAAAATACTTCTAGACAATCTAGGAATGTCACCAAAGATAAGGATGAATGACTGGAAAGGTTAATATTTCAACTGGCAACCAAGTAATTCAGGAAAAATAATGGAAAGTTGTTTTTCTCAAAGCAGGTGGTTGAGGGAGGGCTTGCAATAGCCTCCAAAAATGGCAAGGGAAATCTGGAATAGTAACCATATTTAAAACCAATTTGGATAGATATATATGTCAAATGGTATACTTGATAGTTTTTACCCCTGTAAAGTGGGGGATGGTCAAAATAGGCATACCATATATGTCTTTTTTTATCCTAAATAATAGTATAGTTCCTTATATTGAACCCTCATGGAGTTTATGTAATTGGGAAAAATCTGGTTCTCGCTGGTCCAACAACCTAAAGACAGGATTTCTAATATCTATATAGCTAAGTTTAATATCAGGAAAACCCAAACTACAAGTTTCAAAAGTCTTAGAACTGTTAAGCAACATACTTGCCAAAATGTATTTTTCATTGCACTGTAAGCAAAATAACAAACTAAAATAGGTGCTCTACAGTTGACTACCTATAAATCCTTTTCAAGATGTTCAAGCACTAAAAGGTTAATTGATGAAACTAAATGGTTTGAGAAATTCACTGTCATTAATGCTTTCCATTTGTGGGCCATACTAAAAGCTCATCAGAGCTGGCACTATCACTGAACATGTCCCATCATTTACAACTGAAATAGCTCCCGTGTCCTTATGCTAGTGGCCAACTTATCCGATCTTCCAAGGCTGGCCTTCTGATGGTCCCCAGATCATACCTGAAGCAGTCTAGGTATTTGTTGTGGTGGTACTCCTTTTTTGGAATTCACTGCCATGTCATCTGAGCAAAACCCCTCAGTAGAACAGTTCTCAAGGGGTTTGAAATGTCATCTGTTTGCACTGGCTTTCTTTGACTAGTTGCCATCTTCGCCATGAGTCATGTATATTTATGTTGTGGTTTTGAGCAATAATGAGTATTTAAATTTTAGCAAAGTATTAAATATTTGATTGACTGAAATTAATATTAGAAGTAATTTAATGCCATCTCTGTGATACTGAACAGTGTGGTGTGAAATGTTGGTTACCTGGATTTGAGACCCGCGCCAAGAATGACTGGAGTGAAAACCAGCGGGGAGGGTTATGAGCATTGCATGGATGCTGTCCTTCCTGGAAGGGAAGAAATGGCAAGCAGTGATCCTAGAGCATCTCTTGGTGTTGGCCCAGAGGAGGTGCACTTGGTGGGGTGGGTGACCACATGGTGATATGTCTGCCCCACTCAGGACATTGTGATGTGTGTCCATGACATAGAAGGTGAGTAGAGAGGTGGGAGAACATGGGAAAACGGACCCCTCTGGTGTCCCAAATGACTGTCCTCTGAGTTCCCATGCTACCGACCACTCAGTGCATTGTCCTCACTCCTGAGTGTCACCTCTGATGTCATAGTCACTTCCTCTGTGGTGGCAGCATGGAGGACCCCTGGCAGGGTTAAGCCAGAGCCAAAGAGATAATGGAAGATCTTGAGGAGTACGGAGGTGAGTGGCAGCAGTGGGGGTTAAAAGGGATCTTGAAGGAGCCAGAGGAGAGGAGCACCAAGTGGGTGTGAGAGGGAGCAAAAAAAGAAAAAAAAAGTTATTTGAGAGTTTATCCTGCTGTATACAGTACGTTTGTATTTTGTAAGGTGCCCTGAGCTTGCTAGATAGAGTACCAAATAAATAAAACTACTTACGTTCACAGTATTATTTTGGTGGTCCAATGGTTCTGCCTGGTCCCTAATCTTTTCTGGCATTCAATGGAACCCTAATCCCTAGCCTCATTGCTTGGCTGCCAGTCTGCCCTCTGTTCAACCACATAATCATCTGTTCCCCACACTGGCTCCTAGCAGGGTTGTTGCCAACTTCTGACACTCTCATTGCCTGCCCTTCATAATTGTTAGGACAGGGGGCTACAAAACTCTGTGTCAGTCATTATGAAGAGTTGCCATACATGTATGGCCCTGCCAGCCCCATTGTAGAACCATCCCAATTTTACAAATGCTTAGGGAAGGGATATGACCCCCATATGAGCACAGCTTAGGGGAGTCACAGAAATGCGACTTTGACTGGGGCTCTGTGCAGCTGCTGGACACATGAATGATATGTTTGATATGAATAACAGGGAGACTATCCTGATTCCTGTTGTTGCTCCTGAGAGATAACAGGGAGGATCTTCCATTTTAATACTGTCCTACCTGCAGCTGCTCCTGATGAAGGTAGAAAAAACACCACTAAACATCAAAGCTTATCTTTTCTATAAAACTCAAGCTGTATGCCCAGTGGTCTTTTTCCCACAAAGAATGCTATCAATAGATGCTACTGTTCTTGGAGATAATAGAGCACGATTGTAGACCAATGCTGGCCATTTGGTTGGGGGATGGAGTCTGATTAGTCTAAAGTTTACTTCATAACAACAAACAGTAAAACACCATTAATTTGGCCTTAAATCTGGATTTATATTGGATAATTAAGCTCCTTGTAGGTGCTGAAATTCAGTCTGTAAAGAGAAGTAAATAAGCTTTAACTCTCTTAAAATATCACAAATCTGTGGAAGAGAGGTGGAATCCAGCCTGCATGGTGCATACAAAAAAACTGAGGCACAGGGGATGCAGTGAATGAAGGTGGCATCAGATTACGAAAAAAATCAAGTCGCATGTGCATTATCAGTTTTTCAGGTGGACATAACCCAAGTTATAAGGAATCAGGAAGCTGTAAAGAGATGCAGTATATAATATATATACAACAGGAGTGAAGTTAAAAATGACAAGCTAAAAAAAGATATCTTAGCTAGTGATGTCCGGAACAGCAACATATCAAAAAAATTGTGGCTCTGATATTTAAAAAAAAACAGGGCAGGTGCAGCATGGCAGTTTGTGCCATGCTTATCCCTGCATCCCCCATGGTATCATATTCAGACAGGCAGCACTCATGGTTTAGTGGCACTTTCCAACTGAATATCAGTTCCCTCCTCTGCAGCATAGTGGGGTGGGAAATCACGGAGGTCCAATTGCGTTTCCTCCACACCTGGTGGCTGGAGAACATGGGGGCATGTACTAGGTTATACCTGGTCTCGGCAGGCATACCCAGTGCCCCAGAGCCTGGCACTATGCAGAGTTATGAATGCTGCCTAGTGAGGACATGCCCCCTGCGCAGACATATCTGAGGGGCTTTGGAGGCAGGCACGAAAGTGCCTTGTGCTGCACTTGTGTGCCCTTAGTGAATGCCCATAGGGGTCCACAGGACCTGTGCTGTCTGGCATTCACCCATGCGGTTGCCTGTGTGCCTCAGATCCACAGCACATAGGCAATGCATTTCTTTCTGCATAGGACCCTATATGAGCACTACTGACAACTTGTACAGCAGTTAGTCATGGAGATGAAAGGAGGGCTGTGCCAGTTGTCATACTCTTGTAAGTGATGGCTAGACAATGCAGTTGGGTGATGTGCATGGAGCTTACATGTGAGCATGTGGGTTCAGTGGAGGGCATGGGACTGTTCAGTGAGGGACCTCCATTGGGCTTTCTGGGTGTGTGGGGAGAACCACTGGACCACCAACAATTTACTGATGAGTGATGAACGGGGCAATTGGGGTGCAGGGAGCAACTGTACCTCTAAGAATTTACTAATGAGTGATGTACTGGGCAATTGGGGTGGAGGGAACCACTGGATCAGCAGGGATTTCACTTAATAAATGTACTGGGCTACTGGGAGGGCAGCTTGACACAGAGGTGAGAGACTGCAGTACAGATTCCCTGTTTTGGGGGAATAGGGGTGTGGGCTTAGTGCCTCGATAAGAGATTTTTTTAGTGGTGGCAAGAAGCTCCACTTGTAGGGCTGTTTACCACTACACCAAACCTTTGAAAATGCCACTGTGTCAGTATGTATGAAGGGCCCCCCACATTTGCATAAGTGCAGTGGTATTTTAGCCCCTTGACACTGTCAGGTTTCAGGCACACTCTGCAGGCCTTGAATATGGCCCCACCTGGAGTGCTGTCACAAACCTGGGTTAGTGGCTGCCCAAACCACATTTGCACCAATGATAATGTTTGAACATTGGAGCCGTTGTTGTTACTGTTGTCACAGTGGACATTTTTGTTGTTGTACATATATTTAAGGTTACTGTCATCACAGTAGAATACTGAACCAATCAGGAAACAGTTTTCACAGTGCTAATGCCATCTCAATGCTTAAAGTAGCACTGAATCCAAATGTTTAAAATGAAAGAAAAACAGCAAACTCTAACTGCATATTAAAAAGCTGTAACTTGCAAACTACTGTTGAATATATATGAATATACAATAACCTGACTCAAAATAGGCACTGTATCTTCACTTGATAGTGAGCAGGACTTTCATAACTTACTTGTAGCTCTGCCACTCATGAGTTATGGTCCTGTCCCTCACACATGAAGATACATTACATATTTTGAGTCAACCAGTTGCATATGCCCTCTGTATTTACCAGATATCATCCCCTAAATATAAATGACTATTCATTTCAGGTTCTGTCAGCTGCAGTAGTCCAATGAGTTCTGACATCATGTTTTCTTAGCAAAACAAAGCAAATTGTTACACAGTTAACATGTAGACAATTATCAATAGACAAACTATAAGGATACTATGTCCTTTAGAGGAATGATAATTTTAAACATGATATAAGGAATAATATATTGGTGACCGTACCCAACAAACCTAGGTTTCCATCGAAGGGTTGAGACAACAGCATATGGACCTCAAGAGCTACGCTCGAGAGATCCATGCTGTTATTTCAACCCCAGATGGAAGCACAAGGTGAGTTGTGTATGGTCACTCATATTTAATTTGTTATAGTATATGGTTCTGTACAGGGAAATGGCAAGGAGTGAGACAGAGAGAGAGAGAGAGAGAGAGAGAGCCAAGGAGCAGCTCTGCTGAGTTGGCGCCACCAGTATGTACTGACATTTACTGCCTATACTGTTTTAAAAAAAAAATCAGAGGAACATTTTGTTCCCCTATCTTTATCAAAGCCCAGCACATTCAAACCTGATGCAGCAGTCCAACAGTGGCAGCCAGTACAGAGAGAGAGAGAGAGAGAAAGAGAGAGTGTGAGCTGAGGATCGGTTCAGCATAGTCAGCACTATCTTGCTCAGGAGAATCTCCACAGACCTGCTATGGGCAAGCATCACAAATCACTTGTGTGGCAGCAAAGGCATGACCCACAGAAATCACAATGAGTGGAAGTGAAAGTGGTTGCCAGAGAGTCAGCTCAAGGAAGGACACAGGTGCATGTGATGACAGAATATGCACAACTTCTAGAATGTGCACAACTTTTGGACTGTGCACTATGACGTTCTGAGAGCCACTGATTTCCATACACAATAAGCCCTAACCAGATACTATATATTCCTTGCAGGTTGTAGTCACACACTCTGTCAGAGCATCAAGCAGCCACACAGACTAAGTCGAAATATCTGTATTTATTCAAATATATAAAAATAGCTGCAGTAAAACATAAATATATTGGAATTATACTCCTCCAATAGAATCTGGCTTATTCATGTGATATACTGTAGCAGTGTCCTGTGTTGTATTTACATGATCAAGTGAATAAAAGTATATTATAGCTATAAACCTATAACAAGCATGTCAACTATTCATTGCCTGCTAAAAGCAATTGTATGAAGTAAATTGAAGCCATGCAGTTTTAAATGGTGTGAGATATAACACTGTCTTCAACATGCAATTAAGTAGAGTAATTATTAGCTAATCAGTAAATTAGGGCTATTAGTTTAGTAGGCAACCAAGATTAATGTAAGCACAGCCCCTGTGTAATGCCAAGGGTGTAGGTGGAAGCAGGAATTGAGAAATGAGCACAGCATTTCATTAAAAGGAGCACTAAAAAGACACTTTCAGCTACAACAGGAATTCCAGCTTTTCCTTAAACACAAAGGGACCAGATGCTCGGTCGTAAGTACAGGCACAAATGTAAGTGAAATCCTATAGCTGCAGGGTCATCTCAAAACATACTACCTCCCTTTCCCCAAAGAGTCACCCTAAGTATTCTGAGGGTATAACGTTGTGATCTATCAGGCCATGCACATTGGATCACAAACTCTTTCCAGGTCCCCGCATACTCACTTGTGAGCACCCAGTATGAGTATGAACACTGTGATGATGATCGGCGTGGTCTTTCGTAGAGCTCTGCAGCCTTTGTTACCCAGTTCATAAGCTGCAGCCATCAAACTACAGTAAGTTGCAGAGAGTAACTCAGTGACACTGCTCACAACCATTGAAAATAGGAAAAGAGGACACCACAACACTAGGGCTGGGTTGGCGAGGGAAAGAGGACAACAAAGTCTATGGAATGAGAATGATGAAGGGGGTGACATAAGTGCCTGAGAATGGGGAGGTTTGTATTGGTGGCTGTGGGGGAACTTGCATTGATGTCTGAGAGAATAATATTGGTAAACCGGAAAACTTGCACTGGTATCCCAGAGGACTTGTACTGGGCATTGGGGTGATCTCTGGATACCAGGGGACATGTTGTTGGATTGAGGAGTGGCAGGAAAAAGAAATGGGTGTGTGTGTGAGAGGGGGACTGCACTGAGAAATCAGGGAATTGCATTACTTGACCGGGGGAACATGGATCATGAGGCTGAATGAGACAGCCTCAGGTGGTTGTGAATGTACTACTGAACAACAGGAACAGGTATCATATTGACGAGGGTGGGAGGAGACCATAGACATTTAGGTTGAGAATAGATATCACTGGAAACAAGTGAGTGTTTGTAAGAGGAATGGGGACCTGTGTGAAGGACTCACTACAATTTGTAGCATCAAGACATATTATGCCCATGTCCTAATTCTACATAGTGCTTTGTTATTGAACACTCAGTATACAGCAGTCTTAGTGGGTGCCATTCCCCGTACATTCACGTTAACATCTGGTTCAGCTATTTGCATTGCACCATACATGATGATAGTGAAGCACTATAGACTAGTGAAAAACTAGATTTGCATAGCATAGCATGGTGGTACACTATGCTAGTTGCTCTACTTAGGGTTAGTTAGTATGGTTCTGATGTTTTATAGCAGTTTTTTTTTTCCAGTTGGGGAGCTTTGCCCCCACAACCCCATTTTCAATTAAAAAATGGGCATGTGGGGGATGGAGCCCCCCAACTCAAACAAATTGATAAGCACGACAAGCACCATACCCTAACCCCAAGTAGAGTTACTAGCCTAGTGTGCTGGCTAAGCTACTTTCAGTTGTCAGCAGTCTTCCACCACTGCCGCATACTCATGGTGCGAGTCCTTTCCCTGCAGTGTGAGCTGGCATTTGTGTACAATGCAATCAGATTAAAGAGCAACACAGAGGAAGCAAAGTACTGGTTTTGTATCATGCTCAATTGTGACTCAAAATTACAAATAGAATGTTTAGTTTAATTGTTTGCTAAGTACAACAATGTTTGCTTGCAGATATTGGCAGGTAGGAAAATGGCAATAAAATATGGGGGGGGGACTAAACTTCACTACTGGCATGTAAATAGTACATGAGAAACTGAACAAAATGCATTTTATGTTTAATTGATGTTACAATCTGTAGTTCAGAATACAAGGCTTGTTAGGCTTGTAAAGGGATTCATATTGTACCTATTAAGCCATCTTTAATAGTCAGGTGCAATTGCCAATATATACAAAAAGACACATTAAAGAGTGTTCAGGCTGAAATGCAATGCTGAGCAAAAGCATTTCAGTAGCTGGTGGCTTTGATTGCACTTACATGACCAAGTGTCATTTTGCTTGCCAACATCTTTACCTGTCAGCTGGAATAATATTTATTCATATTTCTGATAGTGCTCTCTGAACATCGTATACAGTCAACCACAACTGAGGCATTTGCAGAAGCAGTGAATCAGAACAAGTCACAATCCATAGTAATGAGGCCCCAGAGAACCATAGAGTACTATGAATGTGACATGCTTGTCCTCTTAATATGACTCTGGAGGTCCTTAACAAAAATATTTGATTTTACTAAGCCGTTAGTTGTGTTTTTTTGTTTGTTTTGTTTTTTTGACTAGCAGTTAATACCAAGTATCGTGTACATTTAGATAAAATGTTTCTTATATGAACTTTGTGCATTTGGAGGCTGCAGCAAAAACATGCTACTGAAGTAATGTGTCACCATATGTATCTTCTTTCACTCTGAACACATTTCTTATCGTGTGACAGTAATTCCAAGAACTTATATTAGTGTCAAGATTGCATGCATGAGTAAAGTTAGTTTGCATTTACCTGTTTGCCTTTTTTATTGACTAGGCTTCCTTCACAGGAGGGTCATGGTTATGTCTGATTGTAAGTTTTCTGGTGGTCTGGTAATCAAACAAAGAGAGGTTAGTAAATACTGTACACACTGTGTTATAATAGGCAGACAATGGCTGTCTCTTAGTAACTATCTCATGGATTTGCTTGTCTTTGTACCACACCACGGTGGTCAATCCCACAGAGGGCCACATACATGACGCATCTAGACAATAAATTTTACCTTGGTGGCATATCGCTAATATCATTCATTCATAACTCAAAGCTCATGTGTAGCCCATTCACAAAAAAGTAACCATCTTTCCCTGTCAGATTTTCTTCCAGTCTGTCCCATACTACTACAAGCAACTCATTTAGCATACAAGTAATGTTAAGAATTTGTGAGTGGAATAAGACACACAGGAGCTTTAGGTAAAGGGAGACAAAATCAATTTGATCCATTACCTCACAGTCATACATACAAAGAGAATAGCGAGGGACAGAACTGATAGAGTGAAACTTAAAAGAAAAAGGGGGTGCTCCTAGATGCCCACTTCCTAAATGGAAATATTAAATAGATTTGGAGGAGACTGTCTCAGTGGAATCTACAAGATCGAGTATTCAAAAAAATAGAGCTTAACTCCTGTGTAAGTAAAATATTGATACCACTAATTGTGTTTATCCTTCCACCATGATATGAAAAACATCAATGTATTGTTGCTTCTCTATAAGGTGACCTCAATATATGGTAGGGTGGACTAGGGGGTCAAGGGGCAGACTTGATGGAAATATAGAAACATAGAAGTTGACGGCAGATAAGGACCGCAAGGCCCATCCAGTCTGCCCATTTTTTCTACCTTATGAATGTGCCATATGCCTTTACTCTGTCAATGGCCTATTTATTCATACTCATCTGTATTGCTCCCTTTTGCCTATCCCATGCCTGTTTGAAGCCCTGTACTGTATTCATATCCACCACTTACTGAGGTAGGCCGTTCCATGCATCCACCACCCTTTCTGTGAAAAATAATTTCCTCACATTCCCCCTTAATCGGCCTCCCTCTAATCTCATGCTGTGTCCTCTTGTCCGCTATTTTTCTTATATTGAAACATGCTAGACTCTTTGAATGTTTCAATCATACCACTGCTCTCCTTCCTTTGCTCTAGGGTATACATATTGAGCTTTGTTAATCTGTCCTCATATGTTTTCTGATGCAGTCCCTTCACCATTTTGGTTGCCCTTTTCTGGACTGCCTACATTTTGTTAATGTTCTTGTGCAGGTGTGGTCTCCAGTACTGCACTCAATACTCCAGATGGGGCCATAAGGTCCTTTTCTGTGTCACCTTCTGTGATTCTTTTCATGGTAATGTGGTGGTTATCATTTACAGTACTTGCTTAACTTCTTTCACTGCATCACTTCTTGAGGCATATTCGTAAGCCTTAATTCAGCTTCCTGGGTGACCCCCTCTATCAGTTTATTTATTTATTTATTGATTACAAAACGGGTTTACAACCTTTGAGTCAGAGATTCATTTACAAAGGCACCTCAACACAGGGAGGGCAGACAACAAGACAGCTACTACAGTGCAGACTGAAAAACAGAGGATGACATTACAGTTGCACAAAAGAACATTTAACATAGATACATTTTGGTTATGTAAAGTAGTAGTTTGTATGTTACTTTGGTTACATAATGTTACAAAACTGTGTGTTACCGACATGGATATAGTAGGTCCTCAGGGAAGGCAGCGGGAACACATCCCTATTTGGACCTAGTAGGGAAAGGAGTGGGTTGGGGGGGGAGACAGGCTGTCCAATAGATGTTGTCAAGCCAGGGGGAAAGGCGGGCAGGGACCACAAGTAACAACAGGGGGTTAGTTGCACCTACAACAGTGGGTATTAAAGATATGGTTCTGAAGTGCTATTTTGAAGCAGCCAATTTTAAGCAAGTTGGAGATGCATTTGGGGAGGGAATTGAACCAGGTGGGGGCTTGGTAGAGGAAGGATCTCTGGGCAAGAGAGGTCTTGGTTCTGGGCACCTGAAAGGTGGCCTTAACAGAGCTATGGGTGGCAATGGACAATGATGATCACTGTAGGGAGGTGTAGATCCCTGGTGGGAAGAGTCCTAGCAGTGATTTCTTAGCGAGAAGGCAGGTCTGGTAGAGCAGTCACTCCTCAAAGTGGAGCAGATTGGTGATAGAATAGAGAAGGCAGGTGTGAGTGTGGCTGGGGGCACCAGTCAGGAGCCTACAGGTCTTATTGATGGAGAGTTGGATTTTGGAGAGGGCAGTGCTGTCTGCTGTGGTGTTTCTTTTTGCAGTTCTGGTTGTATGAAGCCTGGTTATCTGGAAGCCTTCTTGTGGCAGCAGGGCAGTTGGCAACTCCTCCAGAGAGCTACAAATGTGAAAATTGGGAAGGGAAAGAAAAGAAAGAAAAAAGAAGGAAGGAAGGAAGGAAGGAAGGAAGGAAGGAAGGAAGGAAGGAAGGAAGGAAGGAAGGAAGGAAGGAAGGAAGGAAGGAAGGAAGGAAGGAAGGAAATTGATTGCCAGTTTGGCAAATACTTCATTGCAGTTGTTAAAGGTCACTTACACTTTTAAAAAGCTGAGTTTTATGTTTATTATTTAACAGTGCAAGAAAGGCATCTAAAAGATTCAGAGAGTTAATAGTATTCTGTCAATAGCCTGAAGAATGTCAGCTGTGTCAGATTTAGTGTCGGGCTATGTGAAAAGGCATCTCCATTATTCAGCCAGGCTGAATGAGGTTTCAGTTTATTATCTTCTGCAATAGAAAGTGCCTGGAAGGTTCTGATTGAAGCCATTTTAAAACATGACAACATCCCCAGGACAATAGGCATCTAATCTAATGAAGCCAGACTGCATTAGCTAAGAGCCGCGTAAAGCGAGGAAAATGCAATTAAAGCATTCCTGAGGACAGATGTCTACCCACATAGGGGATGCTGATATGAAGACATCTGCAAAAGCCTAATGAAAATAAATGATCTGGTAAAAATATTTCTCAAATCAATATCTGAATCCATGCCCCTTCCTGTTTAATGAATGTCACTGAGGCCACCTGCTCATCCAGATTTTTTGACTCATAAAACAGAGGAATGAAATAATTTTTACATGATTTTTACAGTTTAAAATGTTTGAGTCATTCCGACATGATAGAGTTGTACAGAAACAAGATTGAGCAGTGTGGTACGAGTATGTGACACATAACTATTCATTTGTAGTCCATTCCTGTGGGCCAGCCATTGGCTGTTATTTTGCTTTACAGCTAAGCTCAAATTTGGAGGCGAACACATTGTGTAAAAAGTGCAATTTACATTCAAATGTTTTAAGGAAGCTTATAAAATGCATGGAAAGATTCCAGAATGCTGACTAGTCTAGAGGCAATTTCAGCCATGACATTATACTAGTACAACATCACAATCTGAAACTAATCCAATGAGAAACCTACTTTAAAAGCCTTTTTTTTTTTTTTTTAATTTCATGTAATCCAGTTTGTCACAATAAGGTATTCCAGGGCATGTGTCATGCTGGTTAACATCATCTTGGAAGCTCAGCTCCTTTTTTGATCAGCTGTTCATGTGTGTGTGGTGACGGAGACTGCAGGGGATTTCACACTCTCAGCCAGCTGGGCTCATCACTGGAACTACTTTGTTGTTCTTAGGTCCTGCTGCTGCAGGCTGATCTGGACTATTCCCTCCTGGTGCCTGTTAACTTGCTGGGTGGACATCCCTCCAGTCCAAAGGCTGCACAGAGAAATAGGAGGGGCTCAACAGAGCATCTAAAGTGCTATTCAAAAGATGCTTAGCTCTGTTTCTGGTCAGCTGTTTGTGTGTGTGATGACAGAGACTGCAGGGGATTTTACACTCTGAGTCAGTCGGGCACATCACTAGGACTACCTTAATTGCTCTGGGATACAGCTGCAACAAGCTGATCTGAACTATTCCCTTCTGGTACCTGTTAACTTGCTGAGTGGGCATCCCTCCAATCTGGAGGCTGCTTTGAGAAAAGAGAGGGGTTGAACAGAACTATTTTAGACACTTACTGCAGCACAGTCCTCTCCTACGCAGCAAGGGCATCACACTGTTGGTGTCACAGCATGGGGCAGCAATTGGCAGAAGACTCTGCACCCCTGATGTAATATTGTTTTCTACTGTATTATTGTAAAATGCTGTGATAAAAAAAATACATAGTAGCACTGTAAAATTGCAGATATTGTGAATTTAACTACATAACATGAATTATTTGAAAATGTATATTATATTTAAAGGATATTAGTACGTACAGTATAAGTAACAAAGCACATTGCTGGAGGTAAAGTAAATGAAGCAAGGTAATATTAATAAGATACAATATACTTGTAAATAGGGGTCCTAGTAAAAACTCTATCGGGATACTTGATTATATGGTGCAACAGTAGTGTACTGCAGGTGCAACAATGCAAGAACTAGTGCAACAAGAAATTAAAGGGAAAAAATGGGGATGGAAATGAATGCATAATATAAAGCCTGAGTAGGAAATAAGTAAATTGCATCAAGTGCACAAGGGTATGTGGGCGGGGGTTGAATTGAATGTTGTAACTGTGGGTTAGAAGTTTTAAGGAAGATGTTTTGGAGGCTTCATTCCTGTCCAGTGTGCAACAGAACTGCAGCATTACCTGATGAGCTACTGCAGGGAAAAGCACAACTCAGTATGTGAATGGTAGAGATGTGCAAAGCTGAGAAAACTTTGCTTCGACAGAACTTCATGACATTGCCCGACTATGTAAAGTCTGAAGTGTCAACACTTTGCAGTGTTTTTTGCCAGATGAAATGGCCTTTTTGTCCTGCAAAGTGACCAAGCTTCGTTCATGAAGTTGCAACTTCATGGGAAAAACTGCCACTTTGCCTGAAAAAAATATTGCAAAGTTGTCAGAGCTGAAGTTGGTGATGACAAAAGGAACTTTCTGAAACTTCATAAAGTCAAGGTTTTGTATCTTTGCAGCAACCTTGCTGATGAAGTTTAACTTTTGCTGCATCTCTTGTGTAAGGTACAGGCAGACTGGGAGCCCATTCAGGGGGGTAGTAATAAACCCCTTGCAAAGAGTTTGAAGAGTTTCAAAAGGAGGGTGGACAGAAGTTGTTAAAGGAAAGGGGAAACAAACAATTCTAAAAGGAGTGGGAGGTAACGTTTTGATGTGACTACACCTAATCCTTTTGCACCACTTACAGATCATTTAAACCAAAAAATAACTTGGGGGAAATCAGACAAATCTGAGTTACTGAAGAACAGTAAGACCTCTGGTAAAGCAATAAGTAAAGTAATACCCTGCAATGGTACAAATGGAAAGAAAACGGTACTAATTATTGGGGATTTTATTATAAGGGGTACCGAACGATACATAAGTATAAGAAATAAGAACAATTATAATACATGTCTTTCTGGATCATCAGCAGAAAGAGAAATGAACAGAATAAAGTGCATCATAAACAGAATGTGTGGTGAGGGGAGAGAGACCGGAAGTTATTATTCTTCAAATGCCTTGGTGGTGAAACCCACTGGAAAAGTTAAAAAAGATTTTCTAGAACCAGAAGAAAAAAATCAATAGTATATCATTACCATTTTTAGAGGTCCTGCCAATTTGGTCTAAGGGAAAAAGTGGCAATACTAGGATTTTTTGTTTTAACACCTGGCTAAATAAGTAGCTAGTAGAAGAAGGCTTTGGATACATAGGATATTGGGGAAAATTTTGGAATGATAAACAGCTGTGTGAAAACAAGCATTTGTCAATGCCAAATGTGATGGTCCCAATTTTATACATTTTTATTCAGCATTTATCCTGATAGTAGAGGTGAGATGCAATATCTCTCTTTAGGGGTGATCCTGCTTTTATCATTTATTTTTCCAGGACAGATCATCTTAGATGCAACATTTCCATTTCAGTGGGGTTCTGCTGTATGGTCCTGGTTTTAGACAGCTTTGCAGTATATTTGGACAGTGTAACCCAGCTGTGGAGCATAATCTCATTTGCAGTTGGGTCCTGCTCTGATACATTTTTGTACTGTATTTATCCAGGATAGCACAGCTCAGGTGCAATCATTTTTTCAGTGGGATCTTCTTTTCTGACTTTTAACACTCTGTTTACCCAGGCTAGCACAGCTGAGATGAAAAATCTTATTTTCAATGGGGCCCTGCTCTAACCCATTCCTATGTTAGCTTGCACGCATGTACAAGCAACATCTTGTGGTACTAGCACATTTTAGAGGTGTGTCAGTGTTGTGGCAAATGCAGGGGATGCTTTACTGGGTGCGTCCCTCAGCCACCAATCAGTGAGCATGCTGGCAATGACAGCAGCTTCAAAGGGAGCCAATGAGTTGAAATGAATCTGCCAATGCAATCACAGATAGTTTCAACATTGCAGCAGCACTTCCCTCCCCTCGCAACCTTTTTGGCTCCTGTCACGTGCCAGGGACTCTGTCTCCAGGCCTTGCTCTATGAAACCAACTTCTTTGTTCACTGTGCCTTTCTTGGTGAAACATTTCAATAAATAAATCAGCCCCTGTGTGCCTTTCCACATTGGTGGCTCCTTTCACCTGCCACACACTCCCTGGAAAGCTCGACATCGCGGGTGCCCAACCCCCGACTCAGCAGGTATTCCCCCACACACACATTGTGGCACAGTGGCAGCCCACACCAGTGTGCCCAGATCATTTTTTATATATATATTTATTTTTCTGACACTGGGATGCCCCCCAGCCCCCAAGCTTACTGTCTTTGCCGATGGGGGTGCCAAATCCCCATCAGCATCATGTTTCCTCTCCCCACCAAGATCACTTTCTTTTCTGATGGGGGTTCCCAATCCCCATTGGCATCATGTCCCCCAAACTCATATGGCACACTGGGAGCCCACCCAGTGAGCCCCAAAGTTTTTTTTTAACCTGTAAATTAAGAAAAACGTCCCCCAGCATTTTTTTTAATCTGCAAAAAAGAAAATGGTCTCTCGTAGTCTCCCCACTGCTCCTCCCCCATTCCCACCCTCCCACTGAGCACCCACCTCCCCACATCCCCATTACTCCATACTTACCTCCGGAGGTCAAGAACAGCGATCATCTGTGGAGCAGGACACGTCTGCACTCTTCATAGCCGACCAGCAAAAACAAGAATCAAAGGTAAGCATGTATAATAGCTGTCAATGGGAGTTTCAACTTATGTTGATATTTCAGCCACTTTTAGAATATCAGCCCAAAATTTTCAACATGGGTATTAGATCTACCTCGTGAACATGTTGCTGTCATTTTGTTACTCAGTCGCATAAGGTGATTTCTCGGTTGCTGCGTGGAATCACCTTTCGGGACCAATTAATGAAATGACAGTGCCACTGTACATGAGGTGGGGTTATGTTGCAAATTTGGTGAAAAAATCCCAAAAATGACTGCATTATGAGCGAGCATTGCGCAGTTTCTATTCAAGCTTGTAACTTCACCAATTTTTAATATTTTCTCTCCAGATGTTCAACATTATCATTTTTTCACACCTCTTTATGAACAGTACAGCTGTCATTGTTCACATCCTGCCTAAAATGCGTTTTCACACTTGTTGCAGAGTAGATGATCCAGATGGTGTGGGCAGAATGAGAAGAGATCTGGATAAACTAGCAAAATGGTCAGAAGATGGCAACTGTGGTTTAACGCAAAGAAGTGAAGATAATGCACATAGGAAGAGAAACCCTGAAGCCACCTATAGGCTGGGAGGGGAGCTGCTGGCAGGGAAGAAAGAGACTTGGGCGTCATCATCACCGATGACCTGAAATCATCCAAGCAGACCTCTAAAGCAGTAGGTAAGGCTAGAGAAATGTTGGGGTGTATTAGTAGGGGTATCACAAGTTGGAAGAGGGAGGTAATAATCCCTCTTTACAAGACACTGGTTAGACACTATCTGGAGTACTGTGTGCAGTACTGGAGGCCACACCTTCACAAGGACATTAACCAGATTGAGGCAGTCCAGAGAAGGGCAACCAAAATGGTGCAGGGACTGCATCAGAAAACATATGAGGACAGATTAACTGAACTCAATATGTATACCCTAGAGCAAAGGAGGGAGAGAGGTGATATGATTGAAACATTCAAACACCTTAAGGGCATTAACAAGGTGAAAGAGTCTAACATGTTTCAACAAAAGAAAAATAGCAGGACAAGAGGACACAGCATGAGATTAGAGGGAGGCCAATTAAGGGGTAATGTGAGGAAGTTCTTTTTCACAGAAAGGGTGATGGATGCATGGAACAGCCTACCTCAGGAAGTGGTGGATATGAATACAGGGCAGGGCTTCAAACAGGCATGGAATAGGCATAAGGGAGCAATACAGATGAGTATGAATAGATACGCCATTGACAGAGCAAAGGCCTATGGCACATTCATAAGATAGAAAAAGAAATGGGCAGACTGGATGGGCCTTGCGGTCCTTATCTGCCATCAACTTCTATGTTTCTATGTTGTGCAGAAAGGTGCATTTGCTGTGGGAAATCAACTTTTGGGACAGATTAACGAAATCACAATGCCACTGTTCATGAGGAGAGGCCCCATAATCTGCATGTAGAAAATTTAGTGAAAAATCCCAACAATTGATTGCATTATGGGTGTGTGTTGCTCAGTTTCTACGCATGCTCATAACTTTTCCAATTCTTCATTTTCTACTCCTAATTTTCAACATTGCCATTTTTCACACCTCCTCATGACCAGTACAGCTGTCATTTTTCACATCCTGCCCAAAATGTGTTTTCGCACCTGTGGCACCAAATTGTGCAGTCACTGTGTGAAATCACCTTTCGGGATTGAGTAATGAAATGATAGTGCCACTGTTCATGAGGTGGGGTCCCAAAAAGCCCATGATGAAAATTTGGAGTGAAAATACCAACAAACACCAGGGTTGTTAAGGTTTCTAACTGTAACACCCCACCCTGTAGAGATTGACAGGTGTCGGAAGTGTAACTTGGGTTCGTCAGCAGTAATGCTCACAGCATTCCACCCCCACCATGCAGCAATTGACAGGTATTGAGGTGTGCCTTGGGGTCTTAGGCCCTAAAGTTCACCCCATTCTCCTATACTGCACCCATCCCAGCTTATTTCCTTATGGAATGGGGTGAGTGTACGTGGCGAAGACCCCAAGGCACACCGTGACACCTGTTGCTTTCTGCAGGGTGGTGTGAGGTGGAATGGCTTAAGCATTATGGCTGACGACCCAAAGGCACACCCCCAACCACTTTCAGTCTCTGCAGGGAGGGGGGATTGGCATTAGTTCAATACTTCACTGCCATTCCTATTATGTATCTTTCTAACTCCTGCACTACCAATGCCAATGCCAGCAAGCCAACATTCAGCATTGACAAATGCTTGTTTTATAATGTATTCACCTAGGACAGCCCAGCTGAAAGACAAATGTGGTTGCCCCTAAGGGACAACTTAAATTGTCAGGGGGATTCCGGAGAAAAAAGCCACTGGGTGGGGACTGGCGGGGGCATGCTAGGAGGCCCAGTTTGGGGGGATGGTAGGAAGGAGGGCTCAGGTAAGGGGAGGGGACCATGATGTCATTCCTGCAATGACAAATATGACAGGGCAGGTAAACAGGTAAGGATTGGGTGGGGGGAAAGGAGGGGTGGTCTAGGGGTTATTGAGGTGCCAGCAGAGGAGGAGGTCTCTCTTTTTTTGCTGGGTTTCGGAATTAGCAGACTCAGCACTTTGACTGGCAGGAATTTAGAATCAGGTAAAGATTATAGGGAGCTTTAGGCCCAGCTGCATGGTGAGGACTTGTTTGGATGCCTAGCAGGGCCGGTAAGGGCTGCAGGGCTGGGACTCGTGTTCCCAAGGTTGTTTATGTATACTTGCTTAATTTGCCACAGTAAAATTCTAGCCAAAAAAATTGAATGGGGTGGTGTTGGAATGCAGCAGTAAAAATTTAGGCAGACAAGGATAATTGCTTACCTTTTGGTGATGGTCTGTTTCAGTCACCTTCCAGACACAAGCTTTGGATCATTGGATGGGTCTAAAAGGCGCTTGTCCTGCTTGCAGGAGATCTGGGCTTGTGGGGGGTCACTGGTGACTGCAACAGGGACCTTATGGTGCCAAGAAGGGTGCTGGCCCTGCATGAGGGACAACTGGGGCGTCAGTGGGTGTGGGTGGGCTGTGGGGGAGGGAGAAAAATTGCTGTTGTCCTCCGGTGGCCGCGTTATGGGTGTGAGTCATTCCGGGAGGGGTGCTTCCATGTTGGCAGGGAATACAGGCTGTCGGAAGAGACACGGCCAGGAGGGAGGCATTAAGGCTGTGGGTGGCCATGATGAGGCAGGCCATAGGCCATTAGGGGAGGAGGTAGTTATGCCTCAGATCGAGAAAGAGGGGCTGGCTAGGAAAGGGTGAAAGTGATGCTGGCACTGCAAGGAGACTCGGAGGATCCAGCTTCCCCTCTGGGGCAGGCATCATCCAGAGCTGTGTGGCAGAATGCTCCAGGGAGGAACAGGCAGGTAGGCCGGTGCCTTGGGGTAGTGGAAGAATGAGGATAGCTCTTGAAGGGAGCGGTGGCTACAAGCATCCCTGGTTTGGCGAAGGGATACAGGCGGCAGGCTACCAGGACATTGGCGTGGTGTGGATTCTTTAGGTCTTAGAAACCAGGGATGGGAAGGCCACACATGCACAGAACAGCACAGGGCGCAACATGCATGCACAGCCCAGGGGAGGCCATTGTTGTAGTTTGTTGGGAAGGGAGTCGGGAAATCTTTAAAACTGGCAATTGGAAGCAGGGATTTAAAAAAAAAAAGACAGCAAAGGGAAAGGCAAGTAATTCAAGAGCTGGAATGAGGCATGGCATGAAGGGACACCTGAAAACCAGTGCGATATAGTGCGGTGGTTTAAATGGTGAGTTGGAAACTGGAGGACTGGGGTTTGAATCCCACAGTCACCACCTGCATTATGTGGGATCCTGAGCAGGTTAATTCATTAAAAAATAAAGTAATAAAAATAATAGGGTGAGCATAACATCATGGGTGTATAAAGAAAGTGTTTCCTCATTTATTAAGGGGTTGTGATGACATTGTTACTAGCTCTGGTATTCAGTGGGGGATATGGGGAAGCAAGACAAGAGTAGCAAACTAAAACCACAGATGCTAACAGCAAAAATAGTACAATAGGTTTTTGTCTTGTTAGCACACCATGACTCTCACAGAGGTGCCTTGGTGGAACTGTAGTGTATAAGGCACACACACACACACACAAAAAAAGAGGGGGGGTGAGTTGAGTAGGATTACAATATCTGGCCAAGATGGGCACTGATGGCTTGTCCAAGAAAATTTGGTGTTCTTTTGCTTTGTTTAAAATATTTTGATCTGCAAGGGAGAAGATGGCCAAGTATGTCCTTGGGGCCTGCAACATGTGGAGATCCAGGAGGCTTGGGAGAGAGTATAACCAATTTTTTCCCTATATATCTCCCCAAGTATTTACTTACATAGGATGGCAGGAAACGGAGAGATCACAAGCACCCAGATGATGGAGCAGGCGGCGGAAATGATGCAGAAGGTCAATGAGATGCTGCAAATGGCATGGAAGAAGGAGGCAGAGGAAGAAGCTGCAAGGGCAAAAGCCAAGAAAACAGCAGGAAAAGCTTGATGGAAAAGGTGAATGAGTTGAGAGAGGCAGCGAAGCAGAAGGAGGCGACCAAAACTGCAGGAAAACGGAAGACACCAGTGGGGGGGGTTCCAGCAAGAGCCCAATGGAAGAAAGAACACCACAGAGGGTGCCAGAGCAGGAACAGGCAGAGGATCAGGATGCTGAGGAGGGCACGAGTGGTAAGGACAAAGGAGAGCAGACCCCGGAGGGGGATCTGACCGAGTATTTAGCAGGTATGCTAGGAGACATGGGAAGAGGGGATAGAGAAAATGGAAAAGGCGTTATGGGAACTTAAGGCAGCTAGGGAAGAAGTGAACACAAAGACCAGGGTGGGCAATGATGGGGTGCCAGCTATGACAATGGGAGATCATGTATCTTTAACTATTAAAGAGAAAATATGGAAGGGCGAATATGTGGATATATTCTCATTGGTAGACAAAGAGTCTGCAAAGAGGTATGCGCAAAAGGAAACTGTAGGAAAATCTGAGATGGCGGTGACATTGGTGATCATGGGGAATAAGGCAGAGGAGGTAGGTTACAATGGGAAGAATATAGAGACATGGCAGGCGGGGTTTTCTATATTCAGCGCCATTCTGTTAGAGAAGAAGCCGGAGTTAGCCATCCCGCTGCTCACATACGCCGCCACAATAAATGATGCCTACAAGGTGAGATTGGGTGTGGGCTAGTTAAAATATGATGAAGCTTTTTGACAGAGGATGGTGGCCAGGGGAGATTTGAGGTGGAACTCCAATCATTCTGAGTTATGGGTGAGAAGTTTGTCAGGATACGGGGGGGGGGGTAGGAGAAGGGAGTAGACAATGGGGAAGTGGACAACAGGAAAAAACGTGCTGGGGATTCAACAAAGCATCGTGTTCTTGGACCAAATGCAAGTTCAGACACATCTGTTCAAAGTGCGCTGGGCAGCATCCAGTGACGCACTGCTGAGCAATGGGGGAAAGAAAAAATGGGCAGTGGGGGAATGGACAGCCCTTTCGGGGGGAAGGGGGGTTACCAAAACGGGAGGGGGAAGGGGTTTCAAGGGAGAGGGTGTTATGGGTCAGGTGGTATGGGGAGCCAATGAGGGGGACTTGGGCAACAGAGAGGAGGTGTTTGGGTTAGCTAGGACTCCAAGAAGGGTGGGGGTAGTTAAGGAATGGATAAAAGGATACCCAGATGTGAGGGCAGGTAGGATGCTAGTGGAAAGGTTCAAAAGGGGCTTTAGTTTGGAGTATCAAGGAGGGTGAAGGAGCATGAGAGCCAAGAACTTGGCCTCACTAAAAGGTAAGTAAGATATAGCATTTGGAAAAATAAGGAAGGAAGCTGAGGCCGGGAGGATAGAGGGTCCATTTCAGACCCCACCATTACTAACGCTTCCGGTTTCACCATTGGGGCTGGTGCCCAAGAGGCAACAAGGGGAATTTCGGCTCATCCATCAGCTGTCATATCTGGAAGGGGCGTCTGTGAATTATTACATTGCCGGGGAGTGTAGCACAGTTTCTTATGCAACATTGGAGCAGGCAGTGGAATTGATTAGAGCAAAGGAAGGGGCATGGCTAGCAAAGATTGACATTGAGTCAGCTTTCCAGTTACTACCAGTCAGGAAGGAAGATTCGAACCTGTTGGGATTTTGCTTCCAAGGGTTCTTTTATTTTGACAAGGTAATGCCCATGGGCTGTTCCACAGCCTGTGTGAAGTTTGAGGCATTTAGCACTTAGATGCAATGGGTGTTTGGGGCAAAATACGGCCACAAGGCGATGGTACATAACTTAGATGATTTCCTGCTGGTGGGGGAGACCGAAAAGGAGACAAAGTCAATGCTTCTAGATTTTGAGGACATGTGCAGATGTATAGGAGTTCCACTTGCAGAGGGAAAAACAGAAGGTCCAGCTAGGAAACTGGAATTCCTGGGGATCGAGGCAAATGCAGAGGAGCAGGTCTTCAGGCTACCCCAGCAGAAGGTGGCCAGACTCAAGGAACTACTACAGGAGGTCAGGAAGAGCAGGAGAGTCCCCTTGAGTCAGGTACAACAACTGTTGGGGCATTTGAATTTTACATGCAAGGCAGTGGCACCTGGGAGGGTTTTCACCAGGAGATTAGCCAGGGCAACCAGGGGAGTTAAACTGCCACACCTTTGAGAGGACATTTCACAGGGGTGAGGCAGGATCTGGAGGTGTGGCAGCAATTTTTAACAGACTACAATGGGGTTACGTTCTGGCAGAAGGAATGGCTAAGGAATAACGATTTGGACCTTTACACGGATCCATCCGGTTCTATTGGCATGGGGGCATATTTTCGGAGGAAGTGGATTTCGGAAGCATGGCCAGAGTCTTGGAGAGAGAGAGGGGGCTATTGAATGATATAACACTGCTGGAGATTCTTCCCATATGGGTGGTGGTGCTGACATGGGGGGAGCACTTAAGGAACAAGAAGATTATGTTTTGGTGTGGCAATAGAGCAGTGGTAGAAGTTATCGATTGGCAGGGAGGACACTTGGTAACAGCAAACAGAGTTTTGAGACAACTAGTACTGCAGGGCTTAAGACTAAACATGTCATTTAAAGCCAAGCATATTGAGGGGGTTAAAAATGACATAGCTGACAGCCTTTCCCATTTACAGCTGGAAAGGTTCAGGTCTGTGGAGCCACAAGCGGCTGCACAAAGAACGCAAGTCTCAGAGAGAGCATGGGAAATTGGCTGGAAGGAGCCCGACTGCTATATAGGAGCTCCTGGTCTGCCAACACGCTGAGGGCATATGAATGGGGTGCGAGGCTTTTCAGGAGTTCTGGGAGCAGGAAGGGTTCAAGGTAAGTGAGCCAGTTTCACAGGACCAGATAACAAAATACATGGTTAAAAAGTGGGAGTTGGGAATGGCTAGCGGGACAATGGGAGTGCAGTTAGCTGGAATAGGGTGGGCTTGCAGCACAAAAGGTTGTGCTGAACTGAATAAGTTTAAAGTGGTTCGGCATATGTTGATGGGGTGGCAATGGTTAAAAGGAGGGAAGGCAGATTTGAGGAAACTTGTGACAGGGGAAAAATTCGAAGGTCTAGTAGGGGCCCTGGGGGAGATACGTACGTCAGACTTTGAAGCCTGCTTGTTTAGGGCCATTTTTACAGTGATGGCAAAAGGTGCATTCAGGGTCAGCGAAGTAGTGGTGGGCAACAAAAGGGATGAGATGGGAGGTTTGTGGGAAAAGGAAGTACGCTTGGAACAAGTGAGGGTGACAATTTGGCTAAGACGCTCTAAAACTGACCAGACAGAGATGGGGGCTGAGATTGTATTGGGAAGACAAGAGACTGAGGTAACATGCCCAGTCACCTCTCTGTGGAAATACAAGAGGAGAAGGCAAAAAGGGGACAGGCAGTTCTTTACCCATAGTGATGGTAAGCCGGTTACATGTTTCCAGGTAACGGGGATCCTAAAGAAGGGAACGGCACATCTTGGGGAGGACCCGCAGAGTTACTCCTCTCATTCATTTAGGATTGGAGCAGCATCAATGCTGGCTGTAAAAAGGGGATCTAAGAAAAAATTTAAAAAACAGGAAGGTGGTGGTCAAATTGCTATAAGAGATATGTAAGGAAATTGGTTTAATATGCGTATTTCTATCTTCCACAGGTCAGGAAAGGTACAGATGGGTCTGGATCCTTGGGCATACCTACACTTATTGGGCAGAGAAGTGGGCCACCAACCACTGGGGTGGAAAGCAACTAGGGCAGGACCCCGACAAAGTGATGGTTTACTGGAAAGGGGTCCGGGGCATGACGTGGGCACAGATCATGCCAACCTTGGAGGAGCTGACGCAAAAGTGGCCACAACCAGATCTACTGGTAATACATTTGGGGGTGATGATCTGGGAGAATGGCCATGGGGATTCTTGTGCAAGGAAATGCTAAGGGATTTGGGGGCAATCCAACCGTTTTGGCCTCAGGTGAGGATAGCATGGTCAGAAATGGCACCTAGGATGGTTTGGTGGCAGGCAAGAGACATAAAAGGGGTGGAGTGGGCTAGGAAGAGGATTAACAGGCAAGTGGCAGCATGGTTAAAGGGGGCGGGGGGAAAACACATAGCCCATAAAGACATTGGATTTACCATCCCTGGGATTTACAGGCAGAACGGTGTGCACCTTTTGACAGTAGGGATGTCAGCATATTTGCTACACTTGGGAGATGGTACAGAAATTTGGGAAAAAGAGGGGAGGGGGGGAAGCCCATCTTTCCATCACATAAGCTGGAGATGGTCTAGTGAAAGTTTTTGGGTAAAAAATAAAATGGGGGGGTTGTAAGGTGGGAAAAGGTAAGATTCACGGGCCGGATGCAGATGCCCTGACATGGAGGCAAGTGGAAAAGGAGGCGTATGATTGAGGAAGTAATAATTTGGAAGCGGGCCAGTTGCCATCAGCAACCAGAGCAAAGAGAGGGCAGCAAGTGGAAGAGGAAAAGGGGTATTGGGCTTTTAAGCATCTGGACCCCGAGAAGATGATGGACAACAGACTGCTTCAAGAAAGAGGAGATTAAGGGGTATCGGGCTTTCAAACGTCCGGACCCCGAGAAGGCAACTGGAGAAATTTACAAATGAACTATGGGATCGAACAAAATATTAAAATGTTGGACTGTATGATGGATAACATGAAAAAGGAACCTTGTAAATATGTAAATGTTTAAAGTGGAGAAGTAAAAGCAATCGTGTGATGTATAAGCAATGGTGTGAGGTATACAATAAATTAATTGCCAGTTGAGCACTCACTAAGAAGTTGTCTGTGCGTTGTTTTTCAGGGAATCTCCCTCTGACAAATGCGGTTGTCCCTAAGGGACAACTTAAATTGTCAGGGGAGTTCCGGGGGAAAAGGCACAGGGGTGGGGACTGAGCGGGGGGCATGCTAGGAGGCCCAGGCTGAGGGGGGTGGTAGGAAGGATGGCTCAGGTAAGGAAGGGGGTCGTGATGTCATTCCTGTGATGACAAATACGACAGGGCAGGTAAATAGATAAGGATTGGGTGGGGGAAAAGGGGGAGTGGTCTAGGGGTTATTTAGGTGCCAGCAGAGGAGGGGGTCTCCCTCCTTTTGCTGGGTTTCGGAATTAGCACCCACCCACCCGTCCTGGAGGTTGGTTACTGGAGGAAAAGGAGGCACAAACAGGCAGAATGGGAAGGGACAACAGGTCACCAAAAGAGGGTGACAAGAAAAGGGGAGGAAGCCCGGTTGACATGGGTTGGCGAAGGGGGCCAACAAGGAAATAATAATAATAATAATTCATTTTATTTAATATAGTGCCTTTCATAAATTAAGGCGCTGCACAGTCATATAAAACAAAACAATAAAAACAGATAAAATCACAGAAGTTCAGGGAACGCTTTACCCCACAGAAAAGTCTTCAGTGCCTGCTTAAAGCACCCCACTGTCCTGCACTCATGTAGCTGATGGGGCAGAGAAATCCAGAGGGTAGGGGCAACAAACCCAAAGACACGAGCACCAGATGACTTTAAACAGACCCTTGGGATCTCCAGCAACCCTCATCAGCTGAGTGGAGCTGTAGCAACAGGGTGTAAGGAACCAGGAGCTCTTTCAAGTAGTCAGGACCCAGTCCGTGTAGGGGCTTTTAAAGTTAATAAACCTACCTTAAAGGTGATCCATCACTGAACAGGCAGCCAGTGCAGATCGTGCAGCACTGGGGTAATATGTGTTCTCCTTGATACCCCAGTCAGTAAACATACCGCAGCATTCTGCACTAGCTGTAAGTGGTGGATATCAACCCCAGGAAGCCCTAGGTAAAGGGATTTGCAGTAGTCAAGGCGCGATGTCACAAAGGCATGGACCAAAACAGGCAGATCGCTGGACGGAACTAGGTGCTTGATTCTGGCAATGTTCCTAAGATGGTAAAAGGCCAGCCTGACAACTGCCGACACCTGATGTCGAAGGGTCAGACCATCATCAAGCACCACTCCCAGGTCACGCACCCGCTCAGAGGTAAGAATATGGCCCCCCCCCAGGACTAAACCAGAGGGGAGATCAGTCCTCAACCCCTCTGTCCTACGACCTGGGTCCACAACCAAAACCTCAGTCTTTCCTGGGTTCAACTTTAAACCGCTGGAACTCATCCAATCTTGGATTTCTACAAGACAGCTGTTCAATACTGAGATAGCACTAACCTGATCGGGGGCAAAAGCCAGGTAGAGCTGGGTATCATCAGCATAGCAGTGAAACATCAGCCCATACCATCTTACAATGTCTCCGAGGGGCAGCAAATACTCTGCAAATAACATGGGTGACAGCACCAAGCCCTGAGGTACCCCGCAAGGCAGTGAGAAAGACTCGGAAGAAAATATTCCCGAGTCGACTCTCTCAGATCTACTGGCGAGGAAAGATGTAGGCCATCTGAGGACTGTCCCAGACAGTCCACAGATGAACCTCAAATGCTCGAGCAAAATCTCATGATCTACAGTGTCAAAAGCTGATGACAAATCAAGGAGTACCAAGATGGAACAGTTTCTCTGATCTCTCGCCATCAGGAAATCATTGAGCACCCAAACCAGAGCAGTCTCAGTACTATGCCTCTTACAAAAACCTGATTGGAGAGGTTTGTATACATTATGGATGGTTAAATGGTCTTCCAGTTGAGCTGCCACAACTTTCTCAATAATCATTCCCACAAAAGGAAGGCTAGAGATAGGCTTGTAGGTCACTAGGTTCTCTGGGTCTAAAGAAGCTTTCTTCAGGAGGGGTGTCACCACCACCTAATTCAGAGAGGAGGAGAGATGCCAGATGCCATGCCAAGGGAGGCAGGAGTGGCTGGGAATGGGGTTGCCGAAAGAGGGCAACAGGTCAGAAAGGGCAAGGGTGCAAGGAATGGGTTGCTGAAAGAAGGCAACAGGTCAGAGAAGAAAGAAGGATTCTCCAGAGGGATTTTGTGTAAGAAAGGACATTTTTGGGTAAAAAATAAAATGGGGGGGTTGGAAAGGAGGGGGCAGGTAAGATCCACTGGCCAGGCACAGACGCCTGGACATTGAGTCAAGCGAAAAGGAGGTAGCTCGTATTGGCGAAGTAATACTTTGGCGGACCAGCTGCCATCGCAACTGACCAAAGAGAGGCAACAAGTGGAAGAGGAGAAGGGTATTGGGCTTTCAAGTGTCCAGACCCCGGGAAGACGATGGACAACAGACTGCTTCAAGAAAAGGAGATTAAGGGGTAATGGGCTTTCAAACGTCCGGACCCCGAGGAAACAACTGGAGAAATTTACAAATGAACTAAGGGATTGAACAGAATATTAAAATGTTGGACTGTATGATGGATAACACGAAAAAGATGAAGGAACCTTGTAAATATGTACATTTTTAAAGTGGAGAAGTAAAAGCAATGGTATGATGTATAAGCAATGGTGTGATGTATACAATAAATTAATTGCCAGTCAAGCACCCACTAAGAAGTTGTCGGTGCGTTGTTTTCCAGAGAATCTCCCTCTGAAAAATTACATTTTCAGTTAGCTCCAGCTTTTATAATGTATTTTCCCAGGATAGAGCAGAATAGATGCACATTTCAGTGGGGGATCTGCTGTACTGGGGTCCTGTTTTTACACATTTTTACTACATATTTACCCAAGATAGACGAGAGGAGACTCAGTATCTCATTTTCACTGGTGTCCTGCTTTTACACAGTTTTAGACTGTATTTACTCAGGACAGTTCAGCTGAGAGAAGATATTTAGTTTTCAGTGGACTCCCACATTTTGACCCCACATTTTCAACACAGTGTCTTCATGACCCGACATTTATAATCAAGACACGTGGAATGATTTAGAAACATAGAAACAGACAATGACAGCAGAAATAAAACAATGGCTTCTCAAGTCTGCCCAAGTTCCCTATTTAGCCCTGGTGCCCATTTTTAAATGTTGTATGAATGATGATTACACAGTGCACTAAAAAAAAATGTTTTAGAGGGGATTTGAAAAAGGCACCTGTCATGTTCATGGGGTGGGGCAACACAAAGGATATGTTGAACATTTGGGGCCACAATCTGCAAAAATAAAGCTATGGGTAAATGTTGGAACAATTCAATGTTTCTTTATATCTTACTTTTTCATATTTTTTTTCAAAATCTGTTTATTTAAATTTCATAAAACAGTACATTCAGGTATATCACAGGTAGTAGCAGCGTATAATATTCTCCAATTAAATAATTTTCAACATACCCTTTTTATGACCCCATGTTATGATCAAGCTGGGTGGATTTTTATGTTTGCTTGCATGGATGCACAAGAAACATATTGTGACAACTTGTGGCCAATGCCGCCACTGCTTTTTGGGGCTTGTATCTGTGGCACCAGTGAATGAGCACGCTGTCTATGACAGCAGCGCAGAAGTGTGCCACCAACTTGAAAGAAATTTGCCGCTGCAATGAGGGAGTGCCCCCTCATTGCGAGGCATGCCTTGCCTGGTATAACATTTCAAATAACAGGGCAGCTGCTGTCACTGTCCACCTCTCACAGTCCCATGAAAGCTGATGTGGGGAGTGCCCAATCCCCCTGTTGGCATGCCCCCTCCCCAGTTCATTTGCTGATGGGGAGCCCAATCATCGTCAGCATGGTATACTTCTAGTTTAATTTGTCCTGCCAATGGGGTACCCAATCCCCCTTGGCATCATGCCCCCCCAAAACACAGACCCATCAGCTCCAGTCCCCCCCCAAAACACCCAGGTGGCACACTGAGAGCCCACCCCAGCATGCCCAATGTACCTGGAAAAAAGAAAACCTTACTGCAAAGTTTTTTTTTTTTTCTAACCTGAACCCCATGTTCTCTAACCAAATGCAGTTGAATCTGGCTATCTTTAGTTATCTTACTGTTTAAATTGTTGACATCTGGTACGTGAATAGCATAAATGTCCCTGCACATGGTATAAAATGTTAATCTGCCTCCTGCCTCCCCAGGCTACCTACAAACTGCCTGTAATCCTGAATCCTTTGGTCATTGCCTACTTAGATACTGCTGTTTTTTTACCTGTGGCTTAACTGTATATTGTGACTCACTGTACTATTCTATGTGAAATATTGTGTTATGTTTTGTTCTTGGAATGCTTTATTCTTTGGGTCATCACTGAAAAAGGGATTTTGTCTCAGTTGACCTACCTGGTTAACAAATTTCAAATAAATAAAATAAATAATTGAACCTGTAAATAAGAAAATGGTTCCTCGCTGTCTGTTGCAGCCCCTCCCTCAACCTGCACCCACCCTCTTTGCACCCTACCTCCCCGCACCACCCCTCACCCCATACATATCTCCAGAGGTCTGGCGCCGCGATCTTCAGTGAACCAGGAACATGTCTGCACTCTTCAAAACCGAACATGAACTGAAGAAATGCCGGTAAGCTATATAATGACATAAATGGAAACTTAGGTCAATATCTAAGCCATTTTTGTGGCTTTTGGCACCACATTTTCAACATGGGGTTCTTGGGACTCCACCTCATCAACTCAGTCACTGTCATGTTGTTATTCGGTTCCGAAAAGTGATTTTGGGGTCAGTGCATGGAATCACCTTCTGGGACTGATTAATGAAACAGCAGTGTCACTGTTCATGAGGTGGGCTCCCAAAAAGCCTATGTTGCAAATTTGGTGAAAAATTTCCAAAAAATGACTGTGTTATGAGCGTGTGTTGTGCAGTTCCCATGCATGCTTGTAACGTCAAGAATTTTTAATATTTTCACTCCAGATTTTCAACATTACCATTTTTTACACCTCCTCATGAACAATACAGATGTCAGTTTTCACATCCTGTTTGGAATGTGTTTTCTCACCTGTGGGGCCAAATGGTGCTGTTGCTGTGCAAAATCACCTTTTGGCTAATGAACTGATAGTGTCACTGTTCATGCAGTGGGGTCACAAAAAGCCCATGCTGAAAACTTGGAGTGAAAATACCAAGAAGCTCCCAGGGCATTAGGGTTTCTGACCATAACGCCCTACCCTGTAGGGACTGACAGGCATCAGGGGTGTGACTTACCATTGTCAACAGTAATGCTTATGCCGTTGCACCCCCACCCCCACCCTGCAGCCAGTGACAGGCATCGAGGTGTGCCTTGGACTCTTCAGCCCCAAAGTTCAACCCATTCTCCTATACTGCACCCATTTCAGCATATTTCCTCATGGAATGGGGTGGTGTAAAGCCTGAACACCCCAAGGCACACCTCAGTACTTGTCAGTGTCTGCAGGGTTGGGTGAGGTGAAATGGCATTAACGTTATGGGCTATGACCCAAGGGCACACCCCAATGCCTGTCCATCTCTGCATGGTGGGGGTTGGCGTTGGTTCAATACTCACTGCCATTCCTATTTTGCATCTGTCTAACTCCTGCACTTCCACTTAATGCCAGCAAGCAAACATTCAGCACTGACAAATGCTTGTTTTATATCCTTTTTTTGAAATTATATTTCTTTATTATTTTATAGAAAGGTATGATACCTGAGCAAATAGTACAGGGATTACACACTATGTCAGATGGCATAAAATACTTGATAGCTACAGTGTGACAATATACGGCATTCTACAGGAATCCCCGATTCTGGTAACACATTGAGAAACCCCTCTCCCCCCCAACCCATATCCCTTAACCCCCATCCTCCCCACTCCAGGATGTGCCTTCTTCAAAAGGAAAGAGCTAATCTTACTACATGTAACATGCATTATGGTGTACCAGCTGCCCAGGTAGCTAGAGGTGCACCCATCAAGACATTAGCTCAAATAAAGAGCGTACAATTTGCCCCATTTCCTCTCAAATGAAGCCAAGCAATTCCGAGAGCTAGCTATTAACCTTTCAGTCTGAAAGCAGAGAGAAATTTCACTAATCCATTCTGCATACGAGATAACCAATTGGTCCATCCAATGCCTAAGAACCAATCTTTTAACAACTATAGAAATTAAAGCCATATGGAATCTACGCTCCACAACCTGTATATTAGAAAACATCCCTAAAATACTTACTTCTATAGTAAATAAATCGTCTAGGCCCAAGAGAGGGTCTAGGTTAGACTGGATGGTCCACCATAACGGAGCCACTTTATCACAGTGCCAAAAAATATGTACCAGGTTCCCTTCCACCATGCCACACCTCGTGCAAAGCGTTGAAGGTAATCTATCTAATTTAACCAACTTGACTGGGGTGTAATACATGTTATTCAATATATGGTATTGAGTGAGTCTATGCCTATCCTGAGAGAGATACCGATACGTGTCTGCCCAAATCTGATCCCAAACCAGGGGGGTTTCTGGCAGAAGAGAGGACCAACATTTGGAGCCAATCAGGGGATTGGGGAATTTAGTGTCCAGTAGAAAGAAGTAAAGCTTGGAAATACTATGGGCCTTGCTTGCCTGTTCCTGTATCTGATCCAGAAAGGGCTTAATTTGAGACGGTGTGGGATTGGACCCAAAGCTGGATACCACTAGATGTCTTAACTGGAAGACTTCAAAAATATGCTTCTGAGGGATATTATATTTGGTCAGAACCTCCCCGGAGGATAGAAGAGAATTATTCAGGAATAAGTCATCCACACAGCAATCCCTCAGCTGAGGAAGCCAGTCTAAGGAAAGCGGGAGACCACCCATCTTAATGTTTAGATTTAGGGTAAGAGGTTGGGTACTGTCTTTCCTAGGAGAGAGATTGAAAAAATGCCAGCATTGATTTAGCTCCTTGATGGAGGTACCAATTACGCCCCCTTGTAGAACTGGAGGCAGTGTGGATAGGTTATAGTAGAGAATTCTGGATGGGGGGAGACCAAACTCAGTTAAGATCTTTTTCTCAAGTTGTAGTCAAATTGGTAGATATTCATCCTCCCTCAGGTCATACCACCTCCCAACTTTTGACATGTGGCTTGCCCAGTAGTATAATATAAAATTGGGAAGATGAAGCCCCCCCCTTTTCTTTAGGTAAATTAAGTTTTAAAAAGGCTTTCCTGGGCTGCTTACCCTGCCAGATAAACTTAGAGATAGACCTGTAGAAGTGATGAAAATAGGACATTGGTAGATAGATATTCATTAGGCTAAGTGGGAAAAAAACCCGAGGCAACACATTCATCTTAACAATGTTAATACGACCCCACAGAGATAGAGGGAGAGCAGACCATCTCTGAAAGTCGTGTTGTATTTTAGTCAATAGGTCGTCTAGGTTAAGTTTCCTAAAAACTTCAAGGTCCTTGATGAGGTGAATACCTAAGTATTTGAAGGATGAAGGGGCCCATTTCATGCCAAACTGGGAGAAGTTAACCTGAAGTGTATTAACATTCAGCGGGAATATGATTGATTTAGCTAAATTCAGCTTGTAGTTAGCCACTTGGCCAAACTGGGCAATGATATATAGTATGTGTGTTAGAGACGATTCAGGGTTAGTCAAATGTAGAAGGATATCATCAGCATAGGCCGAAAGAACCAGAGACTGTTGCTGAATGAAACATCCCATGACCAGTGGAGAGTTTTTGATACTGAGAAGGAGAGGTTCCAAGTATAAATTAAACAAGAAAGGTGACAGGGGACAACCCTGCCGAGTGCCTGTAAATAATGGGAATCGAGAAGAAAAAACCCAGTTACAATAAATTCTGGCAGTAGGAGATTGGTAGACTGACTTGACCCATTGAATAAAGACCTCCAGGAAGCCCATTCTCTCCAATATAATCCAGAGAAATTCCCAGTGGACTCTGTCGAAGGCTTTCTCCACATCTAATGATTCCAAAGCCATAGGAACTTGGGAGTCCTGGGCAGCCTGAAAAATATGTGAGAGAGTGCGTAAGTGGTCAATTGAGGATCTACCCTGTACAAACCCCACTTGTTCAGGACTTAGCAAATTAAGCCAGACCCATTTAAGTCTAAGGGATAGGATTTTCATTAGAATTTTAATGTCATAATTTAGTAGTGAGATTGGTCGGTAACTAGCAGGATCCGTCGGACACTTGTCTGGTTTCAGTATCAAGACAATAGTGGCTTCCAGCAGGGAAGGATCCAGGGTGTCAGCGATAAACATGTACTCAAACAATAAGGAGGGGGGCAAGTTCTTTCCCAAAGACTTCATAAAAATTGGAAGGGAAACTGTCAGGCCCTGGAGCTTTGTCTGGAGTAAATTCCCTGATCACCTCCTCCACCTTCGCTACCGTAATAGGAGAAATCAGAGCCTCTCCTAGGTGAGTTTGCAGGCAAGGAAGGGGAAGGCCTTCCAGAAACTGGTCCACAAGAGAATGAGAGAGGTGAGAGGAATCACTGCCATAAAGTTCCTTATAAAATGACTCAAAAACTCGTGAAATATCCCTGGGAAAGGTTTTAAGGGAACCATCGGAGGATAATAATGAGGGAATCCAACTCGATCCCTCTACCTCCCTCAAGCGGAGAGCTAGCATCTTACCTGATTTCTCCCCTTGATCGAGATAATGGGTTTTAGTTTTGAGGAGGGCATACTCTGCCTTATCTCTTTTCCAGTCTGAATACTCATTTCTAAGTTTCATTAGGGCTTCTAGATCAGCTTGGGAAGGTGAGGAGGATAATTTATTCTCTGCCAATCTAATTTGATTCAACAATAACATGATCCTAGCCTCCCTCTGCTTTTTCCTTCTGGATGCAAGTTTGATAGTAAGTCCATAAAGTTCCTCAGGGCCAACTGTGAAGAGGAGAGTGGTTTCAGGGGTCTATAGGATTTATCCAGATCTTGAGATGGAGTGATATTCCAATCCCCCCCGATTATTAACATTGAGAGTAAGAGTCCACTCAGCTTTTCAGCCAAGGCCATGAGAAAATCTGGGTCCTCACCTACTGGGGCATAAATCGCCCCTAATGGTATCTTCGCATTATAGATTGAGCCTTTCACAATAATGAACCTACCTTCATGGTCCGTTAAAACTCTTCTGCCAGAAAGGGAATATGCTTCTTAACCAGAATGGCAACCCCCCTACTAGAGGACAACCCACCTGAAGCAAAAACCTGGGTGTAACCCTGCCGGCGAAGCCCATTGACTTCTGATGACAGCAAATGGGTATCTTGCATCAAAAGAATATCCACATTCTGTAGAGCACAGTTTTTGAGAACCTGGTACCTTTTAGTTAGGTCTCTGACACCTCTTACATTCCATGTAGCAATTTTAAGTGCTGTAACACCCATTGTCAAGTAAACAAAGTGACAGTAGGATATAGAGACATGAAAAAATAGGCCACCCTAGAAGGCACATCCTGCCCTCCCTCCTCCCCTGGAACAATCATCCAACCATATCCCGCCCCTCCACCCCCCTTCCCCTCAAAACCAATAGAGAGAAGCTGGAGCAGTGTAGATTCCAAACATGATGCTACTATCTTTACCAGGTCCAGAACTAAGAAAGAGAACCCTATCCCCCTCCCCACTCCACATCACTCAAACTATATACAAATGTTCTCCCAGCTGCCTCCTGAGAAAAGCTGAAAGTATTAATACACGGGTAGGGGAAAAAAGCCCCACAAGCTTCCACAAACTGGGAGATCCAGGAGATAATCCTGAACCAGTACCATGAGGAAGTATTGACTACTAAGTCTAGAGTTATCACCTCGTGAGCGCTGAGAACTTCCTGACTAAAATATCCCCCATCTGGGCTGCTCTCCCCTCCTTGGTGCATTTAGCAGTCCCTCCAGGGCCAGCTCTCCCGAGGAGCTTCCCCTTGAGGAGTCTAAATGAGTCCTACAAAAAGACCCGAGAAATGGAGAACCTGACCGGAGTCTCGAAATTATCTGAATCATAGCCATGCTATACACTCATAACTTGAGAAGGAGTGGAATAGTACATGTGGAATATGCTTAATAAATCTATTTGGAGGGTGCACCATTGCTTCTGGGCTCGATGCCACCAGACCTCAATTGAGAGTGAGAACCCACCGGGGCCCTCTGGATTCCAATCTCTGCCATGAGAAAGATGATCTCTGGCCGGAATGCTAACTGACTGGGTCACCACATGACACTCCCCTACCAGCTACCATCTAATCCCGCTAACCCCTCAAGAAAATAGCCATGCTACACAACACGCTTGAGTTTAAGGCTGGGTAGGCTTAGGGTGTAGATCCCTGAAGCCCCAATGGCAGTGATGAGAGTCACAGTCAGCCCCTCCAGCCCAGGGGGCCAGCTTCAGGCTTCGCCTCAACCAAAAACCATTCGTGGTAAGGGATTCTGCTTCCAAATATAGGAGTTTGTTAGGCATCAAGCAGAACCATATAACGTCTTGCAATCCCCACTCTGGAATGTTCACAATAGCTGCCCACAGTCCACACTGCCTATTATTGGCCTAGTCTATTGCCCCTTCTCGAAAGGCCTCTCTAACTCCATCATCCACACTTGTCTACGGATATACGAGGATTGCCTAGTGACCTCTCCTGTTTAAATTGCTTATAAAAGTTCACTAAACTTAATTACCTGAGCCGGGGAAGCACAGGAGGAACCGGGGAATCAATCGGTACTAGAGGGACCAAGTGGTCCGACCGGTCCTGCATCGTGTAGAAACCACCACCAGCTCTGAGTTCCCCCGCTAATCAGTAGGCCTCTATGAGCCATCGTGCAGACCGGGCTCACCAAGTCCATCCCACCAACCACCCCCCCCAGCCACCAGAGAAACCAGACGAGAAAAGAAGAGAGAAGTCAACAACAAAAGGTGAGAGCCCAAAAATGCAGCTTGTAACAGGAGATAACTTCTTGGCACTGCTTCAGAGGTTCAGCTCGGTTTGAACAAATTAGGCAACTTGAGAGAGAGAGATCCGATACTGCTTTATCTGGGGATTCATAGGAGTACCAAGAACCATCGATGGCTACTTGTAACTTGGCAGGGTAGTTCATTTTGTAGCGAATACCCGCTGCAATCAACTTGCTGACTGTAGAATGGAATGCTGAGCGTTTTGCCTCGTCTCATAGGGAAGATCTTGAGTAATACGTAGCTTGGAACCACTCCATAAAATTGCTTGCAGTTCTCTTGCCTTTGATAATACATGCTGTTTTTCTAAGAAGCTTAGTAATTTGATAATGATGGGCCTAGGCGGTGCTCCAGCTGCAGGTTTCGTTCTGAGAGATCGATGAGCACGTTCAATATGATATTGTGGATTGATAGGAGAAGGCCCAACAACTTTGCTGAGAAACTTCTGGAGAAAAAGATTGATATCAGGGCCCTCCTCGGTCTCGGGGAGGCCCAGGATCACCAGGTTGTTCCTTCAGCTCCTTCCCTCTAAGTCCTCCATTTTGAGTTGCAGTTTACTGATCTGCTGTCTGAGATGAATAATCTCTGGGTCTATCTTCTCCCTCCAGGTCTCCAAAGAGGAAGTTCTTGCCTCCGAATCTCCCATTCTGGTGGTTAGGGTGCTGAGATCTCCCCTTAGCGATTTTAGCTCAGTAGAAATGTCGTCCAGTGTTTCTTTAAATGGTATGAGCTCTTGCAAGAAACAATCCTTGGTAAGAGGAGCTGATGAAACATTGGAAGGAGGTAGCTTGGCTGCAGACCCTGAATTCTGGTTTTTAGATTTTTTAGAAGATTTCTGAGGTGTAGATGGTGGAGTATGCTTCATGCCAGCAGGCCTCATCTCCGCTTCCATCTCAATCATCTTCCAAGTGCATTAATATGCACAAGACACAGTGCTGCCAAGTACAGAGGAGTGTTATCCGTACTCCAGATGTAAATCAGGACTTAGATGTCGATTTTGTAGGTTGAAAATAGTTTAGAAACGGGTGGATAGTGGGAGCTCCATGAAAACGCTGCCTCTAGCTGCACTGCATCAAGTGACCCTCCTTGTTTTATATCCTGTCTGAAAGGTGATTTCACAGATGGACTGTGAAAACATGTTTCAAAGGGGATTTGAAAAAATTCCACTTGTAATGTTCATCAGGTGGGGTAAAAAAGGATTATGTGCACATTTGGGTCCCAAATCAGCAAAAATCAAAAAGTTATGAGGAAGCATTGAAAACATTCAACATTCCTTATAATTGTGATGTTTTTTTAAAGTTCATCATGAAAATTAAATAACCACATTCACTGCTAGATCCAAATGATAGTAGAGCAGATAAACCAAGAGCGTTACATTTTTATGATCTTTTCTTTATGTTAACTCATCCTCAATAATGTGCATTCAGAACAAAATTAAATGTCCATCTTCTCCAATAAGGCCAGAATATACTTGTTTGCATCAGTACAAGATATATCCTGCTTGGATGTATTTGAGGTTGTTAAATAGAATGCACTCAAATATTCTACTAGTTGGTCTACTTTAAAAAAATATGTTTATCTTCCCTTCCTTGACAATTTTCTCTTTAGCTGGAGATAACAATATAAATTATGCTCCCATTTCAAAGACTTCTTGCCAATAGTTCAGGAACTTTCTCCTTCATTGTTGGGTTTGATAGGAATAATACGGGAAAAGAAAGAAACGATTACCTTTATATTTGAGGTGACCTTTAACCTTAGCCAATTTGATAAGAAAGTCTCTATCAGTATCAAAAGCTAGTCTAGCCATCATAGAAACATAGAAACATAGAATTTGACGGCAGATAAGGACCGCTTGGCCCACCCAGTCTGCCCATTTCCCTACCTGATGGATAAGTTGCAGATCCTAGTTAACCAGCAGCCTACTTCTTCCTACCCCCACCCCCTAGAATTGCCTTATGACTGTCCCATGCATGCTTGAATTCCACCACTGTTTTTGACTCCACAACCTCCTCTGGAAGGCCATTCCATACATCCACAACCCTCTCTGTGAAAAAATACTTCCTTAAATTACCTCTGAGCCGCCCCCCTTCTATCTTCAAATTGTGCCCCCTTGTTCTTGCACACCTCTTTTTTTTTGAAAGATGCTACCCTCTTGGACTTTGTTGATTCCCTTGAGGTACTTGAAAGTTTCTTTCATGTCCTCCCTCTCCCTCCTTTCCTCGAGGCTATACATATTAAGCTCCTTAAATCTCTCTTCATATGTCTTCTGGTGCAGACCCTGCACCATTTTAGTTGCCCTCCTCTGGACAGCTTCCATCCTGTCTATGTCTTTGAGGAGATTGGGTCTCCAGAACTGCACGCAGTACTCCAGATGTGGTCTCACCAGCTGTCTGTACAGAGGGATAATAACTTCTTGTTTTCTACTGGTGATGCCTCTCCCAGTTGAGTTAACTGCACAGTTTGATTCCCAAACTTGGTCCCTTCAAATTCCTCCTATGAAAACATCAGATAGCGGGAAGTAGCTATGACTGTCCTGTATAAGTCCGCTTTTCTAACCTTCCCTATCTCCCCCACCCAATTGCCCCTTCACACCCTATCTCCTCCATCTGGTCTATTTCTTGCCCCCCTCTTCTCCCCTTCCTATCCGCTCTCCTTGCCTACTTCCATAGCTCCTCCACTTTTGTTTGTTTGACTCTTTCCATGACTTTTTTCTGAGTCCTTTCCATCAGTTTTGGACTTCATATGCCTTGTGGTTAATAGAATGGGAGCACTTTATCTTGGACCAATCTAGGACAATTTCCCACAGCTGTCCCAGCCTGTACGCCCATCCTTGTACTCACTGCCTGTCCTGTGTCCCCCAGTGACTACCCCCTTCTGTGTCATTAAGCACCTTTTCCTTCCCACTCTAGTCTACTTCTGGCTGATCCTCATAACCAAAAATGCCTTCTCTGGCTGCTTGTTCCCAGCCTGCTGTTCCTGCTAATTTCTCCCTTATGAATATCTTGTGGCTCCAGTTGGCGTCTATAATATTATACCTACCTCTTTGTCTTGTTTGTATGCTGTATAATACCTCCTACTATATGGTTCTTGTAGATTTTTTTACATGCAATGTTACTCATATCTCATTATTTCTTTAATGTATTGTTTTGTACAAAGTTGACATGGAACCTACTGTATGTAAATGAGTCTCTGACTCATAGGTATTGTAATCCGAGAACTCAATAAATAAATAAATAAATTATAGATTTGGAACCCTCTGCCTAATAATGGAGGGTTGTCAGGAGGGAGGTCAAAAGTGGAAATTAGAATGCCTTTAATTAAATCCCTTACTTATGGAAATTATTTATCAAGAATTTCTGAAAGCCCAACTACCCAAATGTTCCATGATCTCAGTTGATTTTCAGTATTTTCTAATTTCTATGAGCTATTACAATTTTCTAACACTGTGCATATTGGTTTCTATAACATGAATTTTATCATTTGGATTTTGCCATTTAAGTGTCAATTTCATTTACCCTTTATCAGTTTCAGCCCCCTTTTCCTTGGTCAATTTCAGGTCCTGAGGAAGAATATCTGTTTTCTTTTTTTTTTAATACAGCTTTTTGCTTCTTTGAAGAACCCCCCACACCTCTTCCCACCACCCCTGGGCAGCAGCCACCTCTCCTGAACCTACCTGGAGTGAGTCCCCCACACCTTCCCCCTCAGTGGTGGGGTTGGAGGGGGGGTATTCTTCCCTCTTTCAGGTCCATGATCCAAAGTTGCTCCAGGTAGATGGGCGGTGGCACAGGTCTGGGTGCTCAGGGCAGAAGTTCACCATCAAGTCCCTTTTCCATTTTCTCTCAGGTGCTGTTGCTGCAGCAACATGACAGGATGGGCACGTGGAGGCACACACATCCTGCAGAACCATGGCCCTCCCTCAAGTCACTCATTTGCCTGCATTACCACTGGCCTTCACCCAGTGGCAGTAAAAGGCTTAGTCAGCTGAACACCCCTCCCCAGGAGAGGAGATCAGTCTCTGGGGTTCTCAATCCTTTCCCATGCCACTGACCCCTGGCAGTGCAGTACCAACCTCTGGTGACTGCTGGGTGTCAGTGCACTAGCCAATGCAGTGTGGGGATGGTGCGAGCAGTCACCTGGTGTGTGATGTGCAGCAACGTGTGTGGCTCACCATTGGTAGCATTGCATGCTCTCATGGGGGGGGACCTAAGGGGGAAAAAAATTATCCTCCGGCACTCTTGATGGCCACTATCTGTTGGGTCAGCACAGAACACACCCCAGCTGCTTCCCTGGTCCATCCTTAGTCTTCTGCAACATGTGGTGTGTACCGAACATGACATGGCCTGGAGAAAGGCAGGGATTGAGCATAGGAGCTGCGACTGGTGCAGTGCCACTGATGCTGATCAGATGGGGGTACCATCGGTACTATGCCCCACCAAGGAGGTGAAAATATATACTTAAAAAAAGGAAACAACACAGCTCCAAACTCCATCTGCAGCACAGGTAGCTAATACTGCTTACAGTCTGCTATCTTGTTCCTCCATTATCCACACCCAACTTTCAACATAGTCTTTTTATGACCCCTCATTCTGAACATGATAGGTGTCATTTATAAAATACTGGCTGAAATTTGACTTCATGCCTTAAGTGCGAAAACGCATTTTGGCCAGGATTTGAAAAAATGACACCTGTCACATCCATGAGGTGAAAAAACGGCTATGTTGCAAATGTGGGATCAAAATGTTGAAAGTTACCAAAGTTATGAGTGAGCATCGAAAGATTTCAATGTACCTTCATAACTTTGTTGTTTTCTATAATTTTGACCCCACATTTTTAACACAGTATTCTCATCACCGCACCTCATGTACCCAGTGTGTGAACATTTTCAAATCCCACCTGAAGGGTGAATTTGTGAAGCAACAGCGAATTCACTGTTTGGGCCAGATTTGAAAAATTTCACCTACCGTGTTCATGAGCTGGGGTCCCAAAAAGGCCATGTTAAAAATCTGGGGGAAAATAGCTACACTCTAGTTACAGTGTAACTACACTTTAACTGCACTGCAACTGCAAAGTTGTTGCATGCAACAGACATGTAACTGCAGTGCAATTACCCTGTTGCATGCAGTTAATGATTAGTTACGTTGAAACAGACACTTAAAATAAAGTGTAACCTAAAAAATGACCAAGTTGTAAGTGCAAGTTTCAAAACCCATTGCAATATATCAACCACATAATACCTGATTTCTACAGTTCCCCATCCAATCCAGTGTTGAAGATTGAAGTCACGCCCAGGAAAGATTACAGCACTGGATCACTAGTAAGTAAGTAAGGGGAGGGAGTTGCTGATTGGAGAGGTTGGTTGGAGGAGAGTAACAGTGGCAGGGATAGTGGGTGGAAGCAGATATCAATGGACTTTTTTCTTTTTTACTGGGAGGTGGGCAGGATACTTGGCAGTGGGAGAGTTACTTTTCATGGACAGGGCTCCAGTGAGCAATCAGGAGGTGAGCAGGACACCTGGCAGTGGGTGGGAATTGCTTTTCATGGATAGGGTACCAGGAGGCAATTGGGAAGTGAGTGGGATACTTGACAGTACGAGGGAATTGCTTTGCCTGGATAGAGCATCAGGGCTCAATCAGGAAGTAGGCCGGATGCTCGGTAGTGGGAGAGAGCTGTTTTGTGCATCTCCATCTGAGCCAGAGGGATGGAAACTCAGAGCTGATTGTGAGACTGCTCAGCTGCTTGCTGGGGGCTTGTAGATGAAAGCATCAAGGCGCTGTCTCATAGGACTGCTTTGGTATTTTCAACTACAAGACGTTTCTGCCCTGCAAGCAGTAACCAGTGTTATGATCAGTCTGGCTGATCCTTGGCTTTCACTGTCAAGCCGACTGAGTACCCAACAGTGACAAGCTTCTGAAATGCAGTTCTTCGTAACAAAACATTTGTTGTGCGCGGATGCGCACACAAACATAATGATAGCTTACATTCATCACCAGGTGGAGCTAATGCCTTGGTGCAAAGTCGGATGTATTTATAGAATGACATTTAACACTAACTGAATGGAAGAATGTGGCTGAGAGATGTCAGAGTGCACTGTCAGCTCTAGGAAACCAAATAGGCACTCTGCCCTCCAAAAGTGATAGAGGCACTTTTATAGATAGAGAAACAAATATATACATGGAGGACTGGAAGGAATATACAAAGGAATATAAATATAAAAACAAAGTACATTTGTGATCTGCCTTTCCATAGAATTCAGCTGGGCAAGTGTTCTGTTGCTGTCAGGGCTGCAGGCTGGTTAAAGGGGACAGAAAATCTATGCTAACTGGCAGCAGTTACTAATGTTTCTAATCAGATAAAGGAGGGACTTGCCTCCAAATGAGCCATATTTAAGTGTACGTTAATAAAGACTGATGTGAAAAAATGACTTCTCAATTATTTTCTTTTTATGGACAACATTCTGTACAGTTCTCTTCATGGAACCAGTAATTTGGAGTTTTTATTATGTCACGGTTTGTGTATAGAATGCTAAACCTGAGCTATTGTCCTATCAGAACCATGCTTAGAGTTCCATGCACAAACTGTGACATAGTTAAAACTCCAGATCACTGGTTCTGTGAACAGAACTGTAACAGAATGCTACCCATAAAAACAAAACAATGCAGAATACAGTGTTTCACATCACATTTTATTCAGGTACTATTACATATGGATCATTTAGGCTGATGTACATTATTACTGTAAATTGGAATTTTATAAACAGCTACCAGTTAGAAATCATTTCTTGTCCTCTTTAAATGAATTTCCCAAATACCTGCTAAATTTCATTACATTTGACCTATTCAAGAGATTTCTGTGGCCAGCTGTAGCAGCTCAAATCACTTGTAAGTGTTCATTTACCTAACTGTGTCTTACCTGGTAATGACACTGACTTGCTTCTGTAATTGGCTCATTTGTTATTAATTAGTTTATGACTGAATTAGCTCTGTAATTGGCTTATTTACAGTAATAAATGTTGCATGTAAAGTATTGTGTTTGCCTTGACTATATTCCTCAGGAACTGCTTGTTTGTGTTTGTATTTGTTTTTTGTAACTCAATCACTGATGTAGGACCTTTGTAAATGAGCACTTGTTCTCAAAGGTATTCTCCGAATTTTTTAATAAACAAATACAAATAAGCAAAAAGGGACATTGAGTTTTGTGTGTATTAATGCCAGACATTTAAGAAGTGAAATAAATCATCTACAGGCATTAGTGGCAGTAAATAAATTGGATATAACAGCAGTGATGGAAACATGTGCAACAATGCATCATGATTGGGAATTATCAGTTCCAGGACACTCATTATTTATGAAATATGGAAAAAGGGAAGGGCGGCATTATACAGCAATGAGAACATCCAGGCAACAGAAAATGTTGCTGGCCAAAATAACACAACAACTGAATTGTTATGGGTACAACTAATTGCAAATAGAGGAAGAGTAATCAAAGTGATTACAGTATATAGACCACCCTCTCAGAAGAATGAAGCGAACAAAGAAATGATGGGCAGGATTAAAAGCTTTGCAGATAAAAAGGTAGTCCTATTAAAGAAGATTTTAGTATGCCTGATGTCAACTGGATAATCTTATCAGCTGTAAGTGAAAGAAACCATAGAATAGTGGAAAAGATACAGGAGGCTAACACGGGTAGTAAACGAGCCAACTGAGGAAGTTATCTTGGATCCAGTATTCACAAATGGGAATAAGGTAGATAACATCAGGGTTCAAGAACCACTGGGAGCAAGTGATCACTTAGCCATGTGTTTCAGCACAAGGTGGTATAGGAAAAACAGACACAAAAATACTGGATTTCAGGACAGCAGATTTTCAAAGATGAGGGAGGTTGTTGAAAAGAAACTAGAAAGGTTGAAGGATATAATAGGTGTGGACAGCAAAAGGAATACAACTAAGCAGGGCTCACTAGTGGCAACTGCTCTTTGTGTAAGGACAGAAAGTAAAAATAAGAGGAGAAAAAAAATATTATGGTATATTAAGGATGTGCGAATTGCAGTTAGAAAAAAGAAACAAGCTTTTACAGATTATAAGGCAAACCAAACAAAAGATAAAAGGGAAATGTACCTAGAGATGTAGTGGATTTAAATTTTGCTGGTGAAGTGAACGCGAAGTGGGCACTTCACGTTGTCACTCCGCTATGCGGAGTGGCCAGCATGAAATGCCCACTTTGCCTTGTGATTATTACTTTGCGTTGTCATTCTGCCTTAACATGAAGTAAGGTGGAGTGACAACAATATTGGCAGCCCCCCACACACACAGTCACTAGAATTAATGTGCATCCCCAAAATGCTACTGTCATCTTGTCTCCAGAAAATTCCCCAGTGCTGATGAAGTGAAATGAGAGTGTAACAAGAAATGCAAAGTCTCCCAGAATTAATGTCACACTCAAGTCATGCGGGCAGTGGTCAGACAAAGTCTCCAGAATTAATGCCCATCCCCAAAATGCTACTGTCTTGTGACCAGAAAATTCCCCAGTGCTGCCGAAGTGAAATGAGGGTGTAATAAGAAATGCAAAGTCTCCCATCTAAGAGATGCAGCAAATTTAAATTCCACCTGTGAAGTGCCAGCAAAGTGGGCACTTTGTGTTGTCACTCCGCTACGCAGAGTGTCCGGCATGAAATGCCCACTTGGTCTTGTTATTGTGATTGTGACTTCTCATTGCCATTTCGCCTTAACCCGGAGTAAGGCAGAGTGACAACAATATTGGCAGCCCCCAGGCCCCACACTTCACATGGTTTACAGTACTGTAATTCACATGCTGTACAGGAATGAGAATGCTGCAGTTGTAGTTCCCAGATGATGATGACCTGTATTACAAAACTCCCCAATTTGAAAACTTGTATAAATGAGTACAGTGGTGAAGTCTGGAAAGATACTACAAAACAGGCTCACATGCAAGTTACTAGTAAAAAAATGTATTTTGTGATTCATGATGTGATCGTGAATCGTGACATGCATTCGTGACCGTGAAACATGAATTTATTTTTCTCGGAGTTGGAGTTGATGAGTGCCTGGTGTGAGATTACCAGTTATATGAAACTGTATGGGAACACGAATGCATATGGCTGTACTTCCCTGATGACCTGTGTAGCACTTGGACAGCTGGTTCTGATCACTCTATGATTTTTGTAATATAAAAATGTAGTGTGATTGTCATGAAAAGTCCTGTGCCTGGGATGACAAACCCCACCCCCCCAGGCATCAGTTCAAAAGACAGGATATATGTTAAACAGCAGATCTCTGAATGCAATTAACTTGTCAGATTGCTTTGAAGCCAGGAACAAATATATCCATTTTATGACATCCTCAGGAAAGTCAGTTAATTGCACCTGGTGTCATAAAAAATCCTTTGATGTGTTTGAGAAAGGAAACTGCTCATGGATCAAAGGGACTGAAAAATTACAGTCTTAATTAAAAGTGTCATCATTTGGAAAATGAGTCTTGCTGGAGTCATTTTAGAGACTACTTGGTGTGCCTTTGAAATTCTTTATTTGACAAGTGATGCATATATGGTTAAAGTTGACACTGTGCAAAGCTATTGGTAACACCTAACTTGGAAAAGGTAAGAGTTTATTCTGAGGTCTTTCATTAGAGTTTTAAGGGTTCATTTTGTACACCTGGTTATGAGCCTGTAGGTGAAAGATATCTGTCCCCCCCGAAGAGCAGAATTATCTGAGCCTGTATATTGGGTACGCTAGCAAGAGATTCACAGTTTGAATCCCTCCAGATCTTGAGACAAAAGTTTGATTCGAGCCCACAAAACAGACAGTAGGGTTACCCTGTTCTGTTACCTGTTCACAATACTGTGCTCAGAGGTTGGCACTGTGGGAACAGAGGGCCTGACCTGCTGAGTGGGGTTGTGACAGATTGGTTGGCAGCGGTGCGATAATTTTGGTATTACAAGCTTTTATTGTTCAGTGTGTCAGCTTGAGACTGTCAGCTCACTTGCAAAGAAAGAAAAAGGCAGTGATTTATTTTTAAAAAGAGACAGAATTGTATCACTTGGCGTACAGTCAAGTTCCTACCCAGTTTATTTTTTTTTTCTAAAGTGCAAGTCAGAGTAGCCGTAGTTAGGGAAGAATATGGCTTCCAACTACAGCAGGCACACTGTAGACTACTTAAAGCAGTTGTGCAGGGACAGAGAAGTCCCATTCGAGGTGAAAGCCACCAAACAGAACCTCATGGATGCCCTAATGTTAGCAGATACCCAGAGCATTGAGTCACAGACAGTGACTGAAAAGGACCGAACCTTGAGTGTGGCAGGGCTAGCGGACAGTGCAGCATCCAGATCTGATGAGAAGGGCAACAGGGCCAGTGCCAGTGAAGGCCCCCAGCAGCAGGGAAAGGTCACCATTATCCTGGATCCAGAAGTACTCAGGCTGCAGATTGAGTTGCACCGAATGGAGCTGGAGTTCCAGGAGAAGAGAGATCGAGAGAGATGAGAGGCAGAGCGGGAACAGCGGGAGGCTGATCGTGAGGAGCGGGAGTGCCAGAGAGCTGCAGAGGAGATTAGGGAACAAGAACAGAGGGAGGCAGCGCGAGAATGCCGAGAGGCAGAGTGAAAACGCCGAGAGGCAGAATGAGAACAGAAAGACACTGACTGTGAGGAGCGTGAGCGACAGAGGCAACATGAGCTGGAGAAGCTATGACTCCAACCAGCAGCACCAAAGCAGATAAGTAGCTTGGGTTTAACTGTGACTACAGGACTAGGTTACAAATTGAATTCCAAATTAATAGCCGAATTTAAAGATGGGGAGGATATGGATGCCTTTCTAAATTCTTTTGAAAAAGTTTGTATTCAGGCTAAAATTCCTAGGGAGTCCTGGAGCTTCCAGCTATCCCCACTACTTACCAGGAAAGCTTGGGATGCATTGGGTCAAATGGACAATGAGGACAGTGATGATTACAGCAAACTTAAAGCTACACTGTTAAAGAAATTTGAATTAACTGCTGAATCATACAGAGCTAAATTCTATAAGCTCAGGAGAAGCCCTGACATGAGCTAGGAGGAGCTAGCCATGAAACATCAGTTTTTAAAATGTTGGTGGGAAGGAATTGGAGCAAACTCTGTTGATAAAATTGAAAATGTGATTTTGTTAGAACAGTTTTTCTGGGCATGCCCAGCAGAGCTGAAAACCTGGCTGGAGGACCGAGATCCCAAAACAGTGCAAGAGGCTCCTGAAGTCTCGGACCGCTATGCCAAGAGCAGACCTCCTCTGAGAGCGAATGGGATGGGAGTGGCAGTGCAGAAAGGGAAAAGCGCACCTTCAGGGCAGCTAAAACCCTGACTGCCTCCACTGAAACCAGCTAGCCCCAGGTTTCAGAGAAAATATTTCTCTGAGAAAAGAAACGAGTGTTGGTTGTGTAAAGAAACTGGGCATATTGCCAGACAGCGTCCCAAATGGACAAGCAATAATATGCAAGGTGGTGCTAAGAAGGAAGTGGGTTGTTTGTGTGTCCCTGGAAGCATGCCTGTGAACATGAGGGAACACATGCACCCAGTCATGGTGAATGGTGTACAGACGCAAGGGTTAAGGGACACAGGGGCATCCCTGACATTGGTAAAAGGGGATCTAGTAGAGCCAGGTCAGCGTATACCCAATAAATATGTCACTGTACAGGACTTTACTGGTGCAGAGAAAACATTGCCCCTCACTAGTGTTCTCCTAGACTGGTGTGAAACAGGTGGCAGTAGCCCAAACCTTAGCAGAGGATCTGATTCTGGGCAACAATCTCAAACAGGATATGGTATTTGCAGTTACCCGTAGCCAAGTGGCAAGGAAAATTTGAAGTTCCCTAAACCCCATGGAAGCCATTGTGGAAACCACTGAGAGGCTGGTTCCCCAGCCTGTGTCTCCAGATGGGGAGATTAATGAAAAGGGGGTAGAAATTTCCCCAGTAGCAGTTAACCACACAGCTATGGAGGGTTACTCAGAAGAGGGAGGTGTGACTCATTGTCAGAGGGTTGGGATTGACAGTGATCCTGAGTACCCTGATGCTAGTGCTAGGGACCCTAGTTTAGCAATGGAAGAGGACCTGTCCCATGCCTTGGGAATGTGTGAGGAGTTCGCAGCTGCTCAGAGAAGTGACCCTAGTCTAGAGAAGCTGAGGGCTTGGGCAGATTCTGATGACACACAGGGAGGTGACGGCAGACATAAGGTTTATTGGGAAAATGGACTGATGTATACTCAGGCTGTGTAGACAGAGTGAGGGGTGCTAGGCAGGCAGCTTGTTGTTCCCCAGGGGTATCGTGAGCAGTTGCTCAAGATTACACATGATATTCCCTTGTCTGGTCTTCTGGGAATCATGCGCACTACACAGCAGTTGGCCCAGAATTTCTATTGGCCTAACTTCACAAAGCAGGTGAATGAGTATTGCAGGTCTTGTCACCGGCGCCAAGAAATAGGGAAGGAGGGCAAGAAAACCCAAGCCACCCTGATTCCATTGCCCATAGTGGAGGAGCCATTCCGGAGGGTGGGACTGGATACTGTGGGGCCTTTAAATACCCCCAGCTCCTCAGGAAAGAGATTCATCCTGACTCTGGTGGATTATGCCACCCGGTACCTAGAGGCAGTCACCCTATCCTCACTGAGGACAGACAAAGTGGCAAATGCCTTACTTGGGATTTTCTCCCATGTTGGGTTTCAGCAGGAGGTTATCACCAATCAAGGGGGTTCCTTCATATTGGACCTGATGAAATGTTTATGGGAGAAGTGTGGGGTGGTACAGAGATGCATGACACCGTATCATGCACAAGCAAATGGGCTTATGGAAAGATTCAATGGTACCCTGAAGTCAATGCTCCAGGCATTTTCTGAACAGCATGGGAGGGACTGGGAGAAATACCTCCCCCACCTGTTGTTTACATACAGGGAGGTGCCTCAAGAGTTGACAGGATTTTCCACCTTTGAATTCTTATATGGACGCCAGGTATGTGAGCACCTAGACTTGATCTGGGAGGACTGGGAAGGCAAACATGCCACTCAGAGAACTCCCATTGTGGATTACATCCTTAGTTTTAGGGAAAGGCTGAAGGAGTTTATGGGGACAGCCCAGAGCAACCTAGCAGCTGCCCAACAGAAACAAAAAGTGCAGTACAACCACAGAGCCAGAGCTCACTCATAACTGGTGGGTCAGGAAGTTGTGGTCCTTATTCCGGTCTGGAAAGACAAGCTGCAGGCTGAGTGGGCAGGACCGTACAAAGTGGTTAGGAAGGTAAATGATGTGAATTATATTATAGAGTTGTCTGACAGAAGACATACAGAAAGGATGTACCATGTCAACATGATGAAGCCATATGCAAATAGGGCTGACATGGTGTTTGCAGTGTGTAGCTCTGGGGAGGGGACGGATGAAGGAGACCCCCTTCTGAACTTGCTGGAAGAAAGTAAGCTGGAGTCCTCTGTGGAGGCAATTAAATTGTCTCCCCAGCTGACTCCAGACAAGATCCAGGAAGTAAGAGAGGTTTTAGCGGACTTTGCCCCATTGTTTACCGCCAAGCCTGGGCTAACCCCCTTAGCAACTCACGATGTGGAGACAGGGACACAAACGCCCATATGGCAGACAGAATATCAGGTGTCAGAGGCTGTCCAAAAGGACATTAGGAGGAAAGTGGAGGAGATGCTGGATTTAGGGGTAGTCCGGAGATCCCACAGCCCCTGGGCCTCACCCATAGTCCTTGTGCCCAATCCAGATGGCTCAAATCATTTCTGTGTGAACTATCATGGACTGAATGCAGTCACAAAGTCAGATGCCCACCCAATGCCCTGGATGGACAAACTCCTAGACAAGTTGATAGGGGTGACCTACCTTATGATCATTGATCTGACTAGGGGGTATTGGCAGGTAGAGTTGATGGACAAAGCTAGGGAGAGGTTGGCCTTCATTACTCTGATAGGCTTATTTGAATTCAAAGTAATGTCTTTCAGAATAAAGAATGCCCTGGCCACTTTCCAAAGATTGGTGAACCAGGTGTTAAATGGTGCTGAGGAGTATGCTGTGGCATACCTGGATGACATTGCCATCTTTAGTGCCACCTAGGAGGAACACCTGTCCCACCTTAGGGAAGTGCTGGGTAGGATACAGAGGGCTAGGCTCACTGTGAAAGTCAGGAAGTGCCAGGTGGCCATGGGAGAAGTGACATATCTCAGGCATGTGGTAGGCCAAAGACAGCTCCATCCTAACCAAATAAAAATAGAGGTAATCCAGGCATGGCCCAGACCAGAAATGCAGAAGCAGGTCAGGAGTTTTCTTGGGACAGCAGAGCACTATAGAAAATTTGTACCCAATTACAGTGCCCTGACTGCTCCCCTATCTGACCTGGTAAAGAAAAGGATGCTAAAGAAAATTACCTGGGGACCAGCCTGTGAGGATGCCTTTACCAGATTGAAGGAGGCACTGTGCAGTGCTCCTATTTTGACAAGTCCTGACTATAGTAGACCCTTTATAGTTCAGACTGACACCTCAGATGTGGGTATTGGGGCAGTACTGAGTCAGACATCCAGCTAAGGGAAAGAACACCCAGTAGTGTATTTGAGTAAGAAGTTACTTCCCAGGGAGCAGGCATACTCCATTGTGGAAAAGGAGTGTCTTGACATAGTGTGTGCCCTAAAGAAGTTGGAGCCATACTTGCATGGGCAGCATTTTGTGGTACAGACTGACCACAACCCCCTGGTTTGGCTGCACAGATGGGGAAAAAACAATGGTAGATTGCTAAGATGGAGTCTTGCTTTGCAAGGGTATGACATGACCATTTGAAATAGGGCTGGAGTGACTGGTCAGAACTCAGATGGGCTGTCTTGTGACTATGAGGAGTAAACTGATTTGGGAAGCTCATCACATGCAGGGGATAGAGCCCCCAAATTCAGTCTAGGTGGGGAGGACTGTGACACTTGGACAGCTGGTTCTGATTTCTCTATAATTTTTGTAATATAAAAATGTAGTGTGATTGTCTGTCATGAAAAATCCTGTGCCTGGGATGACAATCCCCACCCCCCACCCCAGGTATCAGTTCAAAAGACAGGATATATGTTAAACAGCAGATATCTGAATGCAATTAACTTGTCAGTTTACTTTAGCCAGAAACTAATATATCCATTGTATAGCGTCCTCAGGAAAGTCAGTTAATTGCACCTGGCGTCATAAGGAAGTGGAATATCCATTTTATGACGTCCTCAGAAAAGTCAGTTAATTGCACCTGGTGTCATAAAAAGTCCTTTGATGTGTTTGAGAAAGGAAACTGCTAATGGATCAAAGGGACTGAGAAATTACAGTCTTAATTAAGAGTGTCATCATTTGGAAAATGAGTCTTGCTGGAGTCATAGAATTCAAAACCTTGATGGGACTTCCTGTTTTGTGTGTATATATATATATATATATATATATATATATATATATGTATCCTGAAAAGGAGGAGCTAGATGATGACATCATGAAGAGGGTTGAAACACAGCATTTTTAAACTGCAGTCTGTATTCCATTTACACACACGTTTGGACTCTGAAAAAGCAACATCAGCCACTGTTAGAAGGGATACATGAGAAAGGCAATTCTAGGTGTACTGTGATAGGAGATTTTGTTTGCACTTTAAAACTTGTTTTTTTAAGTGATTTGTATGTTTTGTGATATACAATTCTGTAATTACATTTTACATTTTTATCTATTTTTAAGTAAATATCTCATTTTAGAGACTACTTGGTGTGCCTTTGAAATTCTTTATTTGACAAATGAAGCATATATGGTTAAAGCTGACACTGTGCAAAGCTATTGGTAATACCAAACTAGGAAAAGGTAAGAGTTTATTCTGAAGTCTTTCATTAGAGTTTTAAGTGCTCACTTTGCACATCTGGTTAGGTGCCCGTAGGCGAACGATATCTGGGCCCCCCCGAAGAGCAGAATTTTCTGAGTCTATAGATTGGGTATGCTAGCAAAAGGTTCACAGTTTGAATCCCTCCAGAACTTGAGACCAAAGTTTGATTCGAACCCACAAAACAGACAGGAGGGTTACCCTGTTCTGTTAACTGTTCACAATACTGCTTTCAGAGGTTGGCATTGTGGGATCATAGGGCCTGACCCACTGAGATGGGTTGTGACAACCTGTATCACAAAACTCCCCAATTTGAAAACTCATATCAATGAGTACAGTGGTGAAGCCTGGAGATATACTACAAAACAGGATTACATGGAAGTAACTAGTAAAAAAATAAATTTTGTGATTCATGACTTGATCATGAATCATGACTGCATTCATGACCGTGATGATGAAGAATGTGATTTGTACTGTATCATGAGTGACTGAGTCGTGATGATGGTCCTGACTTAAAAGTGCATATTAATGAGTACCATTTTCATGCAGAGAGATATGCACCACACCACACCAGTACTCTGAAGGGAAGCCAGAGCAACATCTGTGACTTAATTTACAGATGGAGATTGGGTCCTAAAGAAATGCAAATGCACAGATGGATTAAGATTGCACCAAAAAGATGCAGACTGAAGACTTGCACTGAAGAGATGAAGATGCAAAGGCACAACACCACCTAACCAGTGCTCACCATCAGAAATACAAATCTGGAAAAGAATACCTTTTGCTAGTTTGGGGTGAGGGTAGTGCATGCCAGTAACAGTCCACTACCAGTAAAGATACCACAAAGCAGTACAAAAAATTCATGCGGGTGCACTAGATAGCAGGTTCCCACTGCTGCAGTTACTCTGTGGCACAATAAAAGGTATCTGATTTAATGGCATGCATTGCACACACACTCACACACACACTACAAGTAACGTGTAGCAAAATGAAAACCTTTAGTAATATAACCAAATGTTTTAAACAAACTGAAATTATACACTGCTGCACCACAACAATCAGCAAAAACATTCCAAGAATTACTGAAAATATTACTGTGTACATTAACACAGTTATACAAGAAAAATATAACCAAAACTGAAAGACTTCCCTTTTCTCCCACTTAATCTACTTACACCACAGATAACACCCCTTCCCCAAAGCACGCTTCACAGTACACAGACTGACTGTTCTAAATTAACATTCAAAAGCCATGCACAAACAATAAACACTCAATGATATGAGCACAGGAGGGTTACCTACAATCGATGTACTAAATTTTGAGCAAATAAAATGCTTCAAAAAGGCTTTTTTAAAAGCTTTTAGAGGATTTGAATCACAGAACTCTGAGAGGAAACTGTCTCCATCTTCCATTACACACACACACACTACACAGAACTGAGGCTGTGCAGAACAATCTAGAGCTCATGTGACCTGCAATCCCATGAAGCATTGCAAATTTGCCTTGGAACTCAATAACAAGGCGAAGTGATGCGAAATACATTGATTTCAGTGTTACTTCACCCTAAAATTGGTGAAGAAGTGATTTGGGGAAGGTGGAATAACGAAAAGTCATTGGTTTCCATGGACTTTGTGTTCCTCATCATGATGTGAAATACTCAGCTTTGTGTTGTGGAGCACTTTGCGGATTCCGCGTTACTCCACGAATCACTTCATGAAGCGAATTTTGGCCACTTTGACCCACCACTGAATGTACCTGACAAGCATTAGGGAGGCTAACAAGAGAGTGGGGAAAGCAATCAATCAATCAAAATTTTATTTAAAAAAAGACGCCTTTCCACAGCTCAAGGTGCCTGTACATAAAAATACAATTCCATCATACAATCAAATGCATAAAATAATAACATACATAAACCATAAAATCAGCAATAAAATCAACAATATTAAAATGACGGCATCATTATATATCATCACAGAAAGCTAAGCCAAAGAGATACATCTTAAGTTCAGCTTTTAAACTTTGAATGATCAGGCATTCTCTTATTCGATGAGGCAGAGAATTCCACAGGGTAGGGGCCACAAATCCAAATGAATGGGCCCCAGATGTTTATAAACGCACCCTGGGAATCTCTAGCAATCACTCATCAGTGGATCAGAGAGGCCGGGAAGGGTGGTAGGAAGAAAGTTTATCTTGCAGGTAGCATGGCCCCTAGTCATGTAGGGCTTTATAGGTCAGCAAACTGACCTTGAAGGTGTTACACCACCGCAATGACAGCCAGTGCAGTTCGTGGAGCGCAGACATAATATGACTGGTCCTGGAAGTACCAGTCAAAAGCCTGGCAGCCACATTCTGCACAAGCTGCAGGTGGCAGATATCAACCCCCAGTAACCCTAGGTACAGGGCATTGCAGTAGTCAGGGTGAGTGGTCATGAAGGCATGGACCAATGTTGAATGATCCTTGGGAGGGATCAGGTGTTTCACCTAGGCGATATTTCTCAGATGGAAAAAAGAGGTCTTGACAACAGTAGACACCTCTGCTTTCAGGGTCAAATCACTGTCAAAAATAGCACCCAGGTTCTGCACCACATCTGAGGTGGAAAGTTGGACACCCTTGAGCAAAAGACCCAAGGGTTATCCAGCTAACACATCCGACCCCTGATGATCTGAGTCAACCACCAACACCTCAGTTTTGTTTCGATTCAACCTTAACCAACCTCTACTCATCCATTCCTGAACCTTGGATAGGCAATTGTTATTGTTAAACATGGAGAGAATAACCCTCTGTTGAGGCACAAAGGACATGTACAGTGGAGTATCATCTGTGTAGCAGTGAAAATTCAAGCCCTACTGCCCAATAATGTCTCCCAATGGCAGCATGTACACAGTGAATAACATGTGCACTGAAATGGAGCCCTGTGGTACCCAGCAGCTTGGGGGGAGAGAATTGAAGGAATAAATTCCTGAGACCACTCTCTGGGCCAGATATTCAAAACTTTGCACCGGGCAAAAACTGTTTGCGCAGGTTTAGCATGGGATTAGCATGGGTATGCTATATTCAAAAGGCCAAATAGCGTGGGCAAACTGCATTAGTGCCGGGCAAGATTATAATGTATGCAAGGGGCAAACTAACATGAATACAGGCGCAATGCTATATTCAGTGACTAGCACCGCGCTAAGTGGTTTTGCGTGACTTAGCGTGACACTTAGCGTGGTGCAAATTATCGCCCAGGAAAGCTTGTCTTAACCCTGGGCAATCAGCTTTGCATGACACTTCGGCTCTGCACGGTGTTTGCGCGGGTTTAGCATGGGTTTTGTGTGACCCTAACAAATAAATATGACACATAGATAAAGCCAAACATAGAGGAAGCATGCTGCTAACCGATGACATCACAATGATGCCATCATCTGCCACCAGTCCCAGCCATGCCAGGCAGTAAGTGGTGACCCTGCCACCAGTGGACAGCATGGCAGTGTGGCCATACAGCACACACCTGCGGACCACACATCTGTGGACACAAACAGATGCCAGCACACACATGCAGCACTGTGGGCATGGAGGATGTTGAGGGGAGCGTGTATGGGTGGTGAGGCTGTGCCACAGACCAGGTGAGGCCACAAGGCTGGGACACATCATGCAGTGCACATGGGCCAGTATTGGGAATACCCCCAACACTAGTGTGCCTTTCGGATAATATATGCCCCCCCGCCACATACCGCACAGCTGTACAACTGCCACAGCACACAAAGCCAGAAATGTACATGTCACTGTGAGCATCCCATGCCATAGGTACAGCATCTGTGGGTCACACAACAGTGTAACAGTAATGTCCACTGTCAGTAAACACCTGCAGGTTGGGCCTGTCACTGTGTACAGTGCAGTCATCATCACTGCCCTACACACCATAGGCAGTGCTGTGTCCCTCACACTATTGGCCCCCTTGCTACTGTAGTGTCTGCTGTGCACTGTACCATGCCCTACAGTGTGACAGTTGCATGCAGCACCCCCACCACCTGTGCCTATGCTGTCTTGTCCCCGGGGTACAATATTCTATGCTATGCTGTACTGTTTACATGTAGCCTGCAGCTATCATCGCACTGCCAGACTGACCTCACAGGTGGAGCTGCGGTTGACCTGGTCAGCCCCTGTACTTCCAGACTGACCTACAGGTGGCTCTGTGGGACCCTGCAGTAATGCTGGGCAAACTGCATGCAAATCAGGGTACAATGAGATACTAATCTGGTTGTTTGCCCAGAGACTACCTATGTAGGCTCATTTGCATGGCACTTTTGAATATGGCACATTTTAGCTCTGGGCAAATGTGTTTGCCCCAGCCTAACTGCTTAGCTCCACGCTAATGCCACGTTAATGTGTTAGCGCAGCGCTACCGGTACGGGGAATATTATACAGTTTTGATCACTGTTCGTTCACATCTGCTGCTTCCTGCAGCTGTACTGAGTCCATGCATTTGCTGGCACACACATTGGCCACGTAGTTAATCTGTACCTGCCCTCATGTTGCTGTGTACTGTGTTGTTGTTGTGGGTTGCACTTCCTGGTTTCTTTATTCAGTGCTGTCTTATTCCAGGGCTATGTTTACCCTGCACTCCCAGCCCAGTTTGCATGGCCTCATTACCATGCTATATTTGGAAGCTGTTTGCCCTGGGCTATTCCTTTTGAATATAGCTTCGCTCTGTGCTCCGGGCTAAGTTTGCCTGCCGGGCAGTGCTAATTTTGCCCCGGGGCAAAGTTTTGAATATCTGGCCCTCTGTGTCTTATCCTCAAGGAACAATTAAAACCATCTGAGGAAAGTACTAGACAGCCCACAGATGAACCACAGGCACTCCAATAGCACACCATAGTCCACTGTGTCAAATGCCATCGAGAGGTCAAGGAGGACCAAGATGGAACAAGTCCTCCGATCTCTTGCTGTTAGGAGATCATTAAGCACCTGAACGAGGGCCGTCTTGGTGCTATGCCTCTTCCTAAATCGGGACTGGAGGTGTCATAGACATAGTGGGTAGATAAATAATGTAATGTAAAATTTATTTCTATAAGGCACCCTTCCCAAGCTCAGGGCGCCTTTACAAAATTCCATAAACAGCATTAAAATCACAACAATAAATAACATTTTATCTATAACAAATTTAACATAATTTACATCACTGAAAATGCTAGATTAAAAAGGAAGGTCTTTAGGGCTTTTAAATCCTCCACAGTCGCCAGCCCGTCCGGGCGCAGCGATAGGATTTCGCTTGCGGCGCGGCGACCGGGTTCGGGAACGGACCCGAGTCGTCGGAGGGCTGGCCGGGGGGAGATGGATTGAGCGTCCGTTGGACTGCTCTCCTTCTCCGGGGGGAGGGTTCGGGCAGCATCCGGGGCGATGGGGACTCCTAGCGGAGGCTAGGAACACCCACGCTGCCGCGCTCAAAGAGCATTGGAGGCGGGGCAGGACGTCATGCGTCATTGCACGTCCCCGCCTTCCCCAGAAAACGGAAAAAGGGACGGTTGCCGGCCACCCTCCATGAAGCCCGCCGCGGCTTCGATTAGCCCCCCAGGCCAAGTCCTCCGACCGATTACGGTCTCTGCGGATGTTCCTCCTCCATCCTGCGTCCCCGCCTGGGGGGTAAGCCACGGGTATCGGAGGACTAGAGGCCAATTTGGGGTGAAGTCAGCGGTCCGCGGACTGGTTGAGAGTACCGGTGGCCGCAACCAGATTGGTGGAGAAAATGTAAATTAAAAAAAAATTAAAAAATAAATAAATAAATCCCTCCACAGTGATGCTATTTCGTATCTGGCAAGGTAGAGAATTCTGCAGGGTAGGAGCCATAAAGGCAAACATTATTCCACCAGATGTTTTTAAGGTTACCCTGGGAATCTCTAGCAGACAGATCACCAGGAGGAAGGAGCTACTGGTATAACCAAAGAGAGAACAGACAGATCACCAGGAGGAAGGAGATACTGGTATAACTAAAACTTCTCTACTGGGACTAAGAACTAGAAATCTTGTACTGGGACCTTCAATTTAGGGTAAAAAAAAGAGTTAGTGTGTTTGTCAGAGGTAGTTGAAGTAAATCGTTATCTGTTATCTGTGTTATCTATGTACTTATCTAGGTGCCTGTCACAGATGTCAGAAGGGAATTGTTATCTGTGAAAATTAACTAAGTGTAGAAAGATTTGCAAAGTAGGGGGAGTGGCTTAGCTAGAAGGAGCCAGATTAAAACCAGATTTAAGCATTGCCCTAGATAGCTTCTGCCAGAGAACAGACAGATCACTAGGAGGAAGGAGCTACTGGTATAAATAAAACTTATCTACTGGGACTAAGAACTACAAATCTTGTACTGGGACCTTCAATTTAAGGTAATAAAAAGTTAGTTTGTTTGTCAGAGGTAGCTGAAGTAAATTGTTATCTGTGTACTTATCTAGGTGCTTGTCACAGGTGTCAGAAGGGAATTGTTATCTGTGAAATTAAGTAAGTGTAGAAAGATTTGCAAAGTGGGGGAGTGGCTTAGCTAGAAGGAGCCAGATTAAAACCAGATTTAAGCACTGCCCTAGATAGCTTTTGCAAGAGGACAGACAGATCATCAGGAGGAAGGAGCCACTGGTATAACCAAAACTTCTCTACTGGGACTATATTGCCCTCCTTCCCTCCCCTCTACCCCCCACCCTAAAACCAGTTCTACTTTACAGGCACAGGATTTAACTGATAACAGGAACTTCCTGTTTGAGAGCAGGAAGTGAGTGATCACAGAGCCACCAAAGACTCACCATCCTAGAAGGAAGAGTAGCTCATCCCCAGCTTCTGGAGGTCTGACTCTGAGCAAGTAAGGAGACTACTGAGAAATATAGGAACCTCTTGTCTCAGAACAGGAAGATTAGGAGCTAAAAGGGCACAGAGGCAGTATGTAAATAGGGGAAGAAAAAAGGAAAAAATAAACAAACAGAGGAAAGAGTAAGTATTCCTAACAACAGTTAGGGGGCCAGAAAAAAGACATGATGGGAGTGGTGCAGTGCAGTGGCTGTGGAGCAGCAGTCTTCTGGAAGACATTCTGGAGGATGCAGTTTTGTCCCATTTGCAGGCACCTCTCTGGGCTGTGGGAGAAGGTTGCTCATCTTCAGGCTGAGTTGGCCAGGATTTGTGGGACCGCCTCTCCCACCCAGAGACCACCAGGGTCACTGCCATTGCCTGAGGTTGCCAAGAAAGAGGAGCGGTTGGATCACAGTGGGCTCAGGGAGGGTGGGGGTGGTGGAACAGAGGCACATCCCTCCAGTTGTACCTCTCCACAATTTGTATGCCGTTCTGGAAAAGTGTGGTTCCTCTATGGAGGCACCCACAGTGGAGACCAAGGAGGATGCTGGGAACCTCCACAAAGGAGACCTACAGGAGGGTGGCATGGGACCCCACAGGGGAAGGAAAGAACTCCTGGTGGGGGACTCCATTGTTAGGAAGGTAGAACTGGGGGAGGAAGGGGAGAGGGAGGTAAGGTGCCTGCCTGGTGCCATGGCTTGGAAGGACAGGGAGTGAATCACACAGAAGCAGCTGCACAAGGGAGGGAGCTGGATGTCATTGTCCACCTAGGGACAAATGACCTGGCTAAGAAAGGGATCAGAGCAGTGCAAGAAGCATTTATGGAGATGGGGAGGGGCCTTAGACAAATAGCACACACGATAACCTTCTCGGAGGTGCTGCCTGTCTATGGCACAGATGAGGCTAGGGTGCTCCACACCATGGGGTTCAATCAGTGGTTGAAAAACTGGCACAGAGCTCAGGGATTTGGCTTCATTGGGGACTGGGGTTCCATCTGGATGGAAGCATGCCTATACTGGCATGATGGTCTTCATCTGTCCAGGAGGGGAACCAGGATCCTACATGATAGGTTTAAATACTTCATTGGCAAGCATTTAAACTAGCCAAGGGGGGAGGCACTGGAATGGAGCAGGGAAATCCTAGCCCCCCCCCAAAAATCAGGGTACTAAATGAGGTCGACATCAACATAGAGATGTCAATAGGGAGAAGCACTGGGGTAAATGGAGAAAGTGACAAATGCAATAAGGACAGGGATGGGGCAAAAAGGGATAAAGCCATCAAGAAATGGAGGGTAATGGTACCAATGCCCATAGTCTGGGCAACAAGCTCCCTGAACTGGTGGTCTTGATGGAAGAGGGATGCCTGGATATCGTAGCAGTCACAGAAACATGGTACACAGAGAACCATGACTGGGATGTTAACATACCAGTGTACACAACCTACAGGAGAGACATGGAGGGCAGAAGAGGGTTGGAGTAGCTCTCTATGTAAGGGAAGGGATAAAAGCAACTGAACAAAAGAGTAAACAGAGAGGAGAGGAGACACTGTGGGTCACCTTAGAGATTGGAAATGGCACCACAATCTGCACAGGGGTTGTATACAGACCCCCATGTCAGGGGGAGGGAATGGACAACGATATAAAAGAAGGTGTACTTAGAATGGCAGAGAAAGAGAAGATACTGCTGATGGGGGACCTTAATATGCCAAATGTTAACGGGAGCACCTTTGCTGCAGCCACATCCAAAAGCAGGGCCATTCTTGATGCCCTTCAGGTGGCATGCCTCAGACAGCTAGCTTTGGAACCTACTCATGAGGGAGCAATCTTACACCTCATACTCTCTAATGGGGACAGTGAGAGGGTCTCAGATCTAGAAGTGGGTAGCCATTTGGGAACAAGTGACCACCAAACAGTGTGGTTCACGATAAACTCAGCTACAGAGTCAAGCCATACAAAAGTGAGGGTTCTGGACTTCAGGAGGGCTGACTTTGGCAAGATGAGAGAGTGCCTTAGAAAAGCATTAGCAAACAGGCTAGAAGGAGGGGTGGAGCAACAATGGGGAAACATCAAAACTGCCATCACAGAGGCAACAAGCTTTTGTGTGAAGCAAATAAACAAATCAAAATGAAAGAAAAAGCCACTATGGTTCTCTAAAGAAGTGGCAGTGAAGGTTAGGGAGAAAAATATAGCATTTAGGAAGCATAAGGGAACACAGAAGGAGCAGGACAGAGAAATGTACTAGTTAAGACAGAAGGAAGCAGGGAGAGTAGTCAGAATAGCAAAGGCACAAACTGAGGAAAAGATAGCCAACTCAGTTAAGAAGGGGGATACAACCTTTTATAGGTATATCAGGGAGCTTAGAAAGACAAAGGGAGGGACAGTAAGGCTGAATAGAATGGATGGTGGGTGGGCAGAGAGTGACAGTGAAAAAGTAGGGATGTTGAATGAATACTTCTGTTCAGTATTCACAAAAGAGGAAGCTGGGGAGGTGCCTAATCCAATTAACAGAAGCACTCTGGAGAGGGGGGTCGATCCCAGTCCTTTCACAGAAGAAAGGGTTCTGAAAGAACCCTAAAACTGAAGGTGGACAAAGCAATGGGGCCAGATGGAATTCACCCCAGAATTCTAAAAGAATTAAACAGAGAAATAGTGACACCACTGACTACCCTTTATAACAAATCATGGGAGGATGGTGTGGTACCTGAGGACAGGAAGAAGGCTGATGTGATTCCCCTTCACAAAAGTGGGAGCTAGACAGAGGCAGGAAACTACAGACCTGTCAATTTGACCTCTGTGGTAGGGAAAGTGATGGAAACTCTTCTGAAAGAAAGAATTGTCGAGAACCTAGAGGCCAGTGGGGCACAGGACCCAAGGCAGCATGGGTTCACAGCAGGAAGGTCATGTCAGATGAATCTAATAGATTTCTTTGACTGGGTGACCAAAGTAGTAGACCAGGGAGGGGCTGTGGACATGGCCTACCTAGACTTTAGCAAGGCATTTGACACAGTCCCACACAAAAGATTAGTAGTCAAATTAACTAGCCTTGGAGTGGGTCCCAGGGTTGTAGCCTGGGTAAAACATTGGCTGAACAACAGGACACAGAAGGTAATTGTAAATGGAGTCCACTTTGAAGAAGGAGGGGTTACAAGTGGGGTACCGCAGGGTTCAGTGCTGGGTCCAGTCCTTTTTAATGTCTTTATAAGTGACATTGCAGAGGGACTGGAAGGAAAAGTATGCCTCTTTGCAGATGACACAAGGATCTGCAACAGGGTTGATACACAAGGCGTGGAAAGGATGAGAAGGGACTTGGCAAGGTTGGAGAAATGGTCAGAAGTATGGCAGCTTGCATTCAGTGCAAAGAAGTGCAAAGTAATGCACCTGGGAAAGAAAAACCCGGGGGAAGATTACACAATTGGGGGGTTAGTAACAACAACAAAAATGGAAAGGAACCTTGGGGTAATCATATCAGATGACCTTAAGGTTGGCAAGCAATGTAAGAAGGCGATAGGGAGGGCTGGGCTGATACTGGGATGTATAGGGAGAGGCATCACCAGCAGAAAACATGAAGTTGTTATCCCCCTGTACAGACAGTTGGTGAGACCCCATCTGGAGTACTGCGTCCAGTTCTGGAGACCTCATCTCCACAAGGATATAGACTGGATGGAGGCAGTTCAGAGGAGGGCAACTAAAATGGTGCAGGGTCTACAAGAGAAGCCATATGAGGAGAGGCTAAAGGAGCTTAATATGTATATCATTGAGGAAAGGAGGGAGAGGGGGGACATGATAGAAATGTTTAGGTACCTCAGTGGAATCAACAAAGTCCAAGAGGGTAGCATCTTTCAGAAAAAGAGATGTGCAAGAACAAGGGGACACAATTTAAAGATAGAGGGGGGACGGCTCAGAGGCAATGTGAGGAAGTATTTTTTCACAGAGAGGGTGGTGGACACTTGGAACAGCCTTGCTGAGGAGGCTGTGGGGTCTAAAACTGTGGGAGAATTCAAGAATGCATGGGACAGACATAAGACAATTTTTGTGGGGGATAGGAAGAAATAGGCTGTTGGTTAAATAGGATCTGCAGCTTATCCTCTAGGTAGGGAAATGGGCAGACTTGGTGGGCGAAGCGGTCCTTATCTGCCATCAAAGTCTATGTTTCTATCCCTCACCAGAGGAACGGAGGGAGCAGGAGGGGCAGTAAGAAGTCAGGAGTTCTTCCTGGTAGTGGGGTCCCTAATCATCCAACTGCAGCACAACCACCTTCTCAGTAACCTTCCCAACAAAGAGAACGATAGAGAAAGATCTGTATTTGGCGAGACAGTCTGGGTCAAGGAAAGGTTTTTTCAGGAGCAGTCATACAACTGCCTCCTTTAGGGGGTCAGGAAAGACCCCCTTTCCAATGACAGCCAGACTATCTGATCCAGGACCGGGCTGATTTCCTTAATGCACCTCCACAAGGAGACATGATGGGCCAGGGTCCAAACTACAGCTGATTGGCTGCAACACCTGGATGATTCTCACAATGTCCATGATGTCTGGCTGGCCAAAGCTGGACCAGACACACCGGGTGCTCAAAACCTCCTGCCGACCTCTGCAAGTCCCCGTAGAGGGGGCAGGGTGGATATCAGACCTGAAGGTGACAACCTTATCTGCGAAGAATTGAGCAAACTCATCACATCTTTCTTGAGACAAGGCTCCACCAGACTGCAGACAGGTTGGATTGCACAATCTGTCAACAGTCCGGAGTAGCTGAGCTGGTTGATTTTGTGAGGCAGCAATCTCCCTAGACAGGAATTCTGCCTTCTTACAGATAATTGTCGATTGATAGACAATATAATGATCCATCAGTTTAGGTCTATCAACATCCAGGCTGAGCTTCCAGCAGGCCCTCTCTAACCTTTGACCCACTCTCTTCAACTCCTCCAAGGTCCCATCAAACCAAGGGGGACCTTGGGCGACGATTAAGTGGTTGAACACAGACAGGAGCAATGGAATCCAGAGCATCCAACACTGTCTTATTATAGCTAAGTACAAGATCATTTGAATCCATGCTTTCACTCGCCAGGCTAGATAGGTCTAGCACCTCTATTACGCCATCTGGGGTCTCGCCCCTCAAAGGGCAGTACTGGACCATCTTCGTAGGGGCAGACCCACTGAGGGGAGCCATGAAACTGAACCCTATGGTGTGATGATCAGACCAACCAACAGGTTCCACCACCAAGTTAGTGATCTCCACCCCCCAGGAGGAACACCAGATCCAATGAGTGACCACCAATGTGAGTCACGGAGGAAATAACCTGTGTGAGATCCAGTGATAACATAAGCTGAAGGGGATCTTGACCAAAGTGTGAGAGTTCATCATTGATCCCGGCATCGAAATCCCCCAGGATTAACCATCTGGGGGATCCCAATACCATGTTGACAATGAAGTCCACAGTCTCCTGCAGGAATTCTTTCCCATCACCAGGTGGATGGTAGATGAGCAGAATCCTGCAACCCACACCCATGATACACTCAAAGGGTCTAGTGGACCCCACGGGCACTTCCACAAGGCCCAGTTCTGCTTTTAAACAAATGGCTACACCCCCACCCTTATGCTCCATCCTCCGGTGGTGTATCACCAAGTACCCAGCTGAAACCGCAGAAGTCAATATTGCGCCTGCATTCTCATCCAGTTAGGTCTCGGTGATGCACACCAGGTCAAATGAACCAACAAGATATGCAATTATGGTATGGCATGGTAAAATTTATTTTTAGACAAGCAAAAATTTGTTAGGATACAAATCCTGTTTACAACAAAGTCCTGTTCAAGCTCCAAATAAAAAAACTGAACATAACATACAATTCACAAAACAGTTACACAATTAAGAAAATCAGTTAAGAACATGTACAATCTTTTCTCAACAATTCATATAATTTTAGCTTAAAAATTGTTAAGCTACTTATATGCTTCAGTTCATGTGGCAGGTTGTTCCAGTGTTTTGCTACACTGTTTGTAATGTTAAATCTCCCATCTTGTTGTAGGATCTGTGCATCAAAATTCTGCTATTTGCGACTCTTGCAGTTACCATTAGGCCATTACAGCAGTCTTGTTTTTTACAGACCTGGTGTTGCAAACACCGCCTGAGTCAGATGAACCGACGAGGAAGACTGTGCGACCTGCCTGCATAAAACAGAGCCTTTGGGTATGGGAACAAGACAGGGAAAATCCCTATCCTGGTCCCATTTTGCCCCAGGGCATCTCCTTGTTCCCACCACCTCAATCCAACTACCACTTTCCATTCCCTCACCAGGTTTGGGACCCCCCCCCCACACCTCTTATTTATTTATTTTATTTATTGAAATGTTTCACCAGGAAGGCACACTGAACAACAATCTACTCATCTCCCAGTGCGACCTGGGGGGTACAATTGGATAAAGAATTACATACAGTGTAACATTTAACATATCCAAGAAATGAAACATTCAATTACTTTCCATAACAAGACATACAGTTAAAAAATATAAATAATCATACAATCACATTTGTGATGCAATATACAGTTAAATATATTGTACCTGTGGAATATGCATTTAATTACAAGTGGCATATCTGAGGACATAGTACAGAAATTTAATGTAGCCTTGGAGCCAACTCCTTGCAGGAATGGATCACAGTTAAGAGGCAGATTATTTAGCAATTATTGAATGAATGAGGTGCAGTTGGGAGACATCAGGGAGGATAGAGAGGTAGACGGGGAAACCAGTTGGGGGAAGGAGAGGGTAAAGATTATTTTATTTAGTTTTTGTTTATTGGGTAGGTGCATTAGCCAACAACATGACTATTTTCAGGCACAACCCGGGAGAGTACTTAACATGGTGAAAATAAGTACAGAACATTTCAAATGGAATGAGAAACAAACCTTACATTTTTAGGAGGCAAGGCATTGTACATAGATGCAGAGAGTAAGATGGTAAAACATAATCATAGCAGAAAAGCACAGGGCAGCATTACACTTTACAGGGTATTGCCAGCTTACCAATGGTACAACATAAGGACAAATTAGTGACATAGCAGTAGACAAACAGAGCTAGCAAAATAAGTTTTATAACTAAGTCATACAATATTACAAGCACAATACAGTAAAGGGAGATACAGGTAGCAACTATACTGCTGCAGTTAGAATTTATAGGAAGGTAGGAGGAGCAGTCTGGCCATTTGTGGTGATGCGATCAACCAAGATCCATTAAGTAGGGTCAAGACAAGTGCCAGGGGCAGAGGAGCAAGTGGCAGTGAGGAAGGGGAGCCTAACAAGTCAGTTAGGGTTGGTCAAAACAAGTACAAGGTTCTGCCTTCAGAAGATAATGCCAAAACACAGTCTTGAAGTGTAGGTGGTATCCAGTCTGCCTAAGCACAAGGGGAAGCATATTCCAGAACTGAGGAGCCACATGTCTGAAAGCACCAGCACCTTTAGAGGTATAACATCTGGGGACTTTTAGTAAGGATTTATCGACTGACCTCAGATCATGAGAGGAGGTGCGAGGAAGTAGCATCTCCGCCAGTGATGTTGGGGTTTCCAACCTGAAAATAGAGTCTACTAGAGAGCCAAGGTAGTAATGTCTGGATGCAGAGGGGGAGAGCCAGCTGAGGTCATTGTAAAGCTGACAGCGATGCTTTAGGCGTGGGGAAGAGGATGCGTAGCAGCATATGTTGTTGTATGCAACATTCCACTTCTGAAGGGAGGTTTTCTGTGCATCACCCATGATGGAAGCACAATAGGTGAAGGTGGAAAGTAGAATTCCCCTTGTAATGGCAAGTTTAGTTGATGGTGTTAGCATGTAACTAGTCTTGTATGCAGCACCCAGTTTATTATTTACTGCTGTGCAGGTAGTTTGGATATGAAAGTTTAGATCCAGGGATTGATCCAGCAAGACCCTGAGATAATTAAAGGATGAGACAGATTCCAGTTGTGATCCACTCATGTTGAGGACCATAAGGGTTGTAGGACAGGTTCTAAGATTAGGGAAGGAACCAAAAAGCATGGGCATTGTTTTCTAAGCATCAAGAACCAGTTTATGATCATACAGCCAGTTTTGGATGTTCATGAAATCGTCGGAGAAGGCTGAGTTTAGGTCATCAACTTTATTTGCACTAGTATAAATGACAAGATCATCTGGATATAGGAGAGATGAGCAGTTTCTAAGGACACAAGGAACATTATTGATAAAGGGTGAGAAAAGAAGTGGCCCCATGAAGGATCCTTGAGGTGCACCAATGTTTATTAATGCACGGTCAGATATAGTCGAGTCAAATTTTACCATTTGAGACCTGTTTGATAGGTAGCTGTTAAACCATTTAACAACTGGAGTAGAGAAGCCCAGATTTAGCAGGCCAGATAGGAGCAGGGGATGGTCTACCAGGTCAAAGGCCTTTGTAAAGTCAATAAAAACAGCTCCCGTATGATGCCCTGCATCCATATTGGAAAGAATGTCAGAGGTAAGTTTTAGCAGGGCAGTAGACGTGGTATGGTTCTTTCTGAAACCATGCTGAGCATCAGAAAGTACACTAAACTTTGTGAGGAAGTCAAGTGTTTGGGAGGTGACAACCTTTTCAAGTAATTTAGACAAACCTGAGAGAATAGCAATGGGTCTGTAGTTATTGATATCCTTTTTGTCACCTTTTTTGAAGACCGGAGTTATGTGAGCTATTTTACAGAGGTCCGGAACAGTGCTGCAAGAAAGGGACAAAGGAGAGACAATATAGGAGGCCACAAGCTTGAGAAGGTAAGGCTCAAGGTAGTCCGACCTAACACTGGTATTGTCAGACATCGATTAAAGAAGCTTAAGGACCTCTAGTGCTGTTGTAGCTTTGAAATAGTAAGGCAGAGTATGTGCAGATTCTGTAGGGGATGTGGAGGTGTCGGGCACATTGATCAATCCTCAGGGATGGTGGTGATTTGCCAGGGGTTGGAAGGAGGTGGTATATAGAGACAGATCTGAGAACATCCTGTTAAAAGCATTCGCTATAGTGTTTGGGTCATTGCAGTTCACCCCATTTAGTATCATATCTGTTGGTGTGTTGGACTGAGAGGACCCAAGGAAAGACTTGATATGTGCCCAGAATTTCTTGTAGTCACATGCAGAGCTAGCAAGCAGGTCCTTGCAGTACTTGCTTTTAGCTATTTTTATTTTCTTTTTGCAGAGATTTCTGTGGGTCCTATAGGAGTTGTAATCAGACAACTTCCCAGCTTTTTTAAAATGCCTCCAGAGTTTGTCCCTCATGTGTAGCTCTGCCAGAAGGTCCTTGTGTAGCCACCTGGTTCGTCTATCTCTGACTCTCGTGATGACCTTAGGTGCATGCCTAGTCTGAATGTCAGAGAATTTTGTGAGAAAGGTGCGTAGCACCTCTTCAACGTTGTTTGTGTGATATATCACAGATCATTCGATGGAAATGTCATGAAGGAATACGTTTTCATCCAAATTTGCAAAATTCATGAAAGTAATATAGTGTGGCGGGGAGATGGAGGAGCTCCTGAGGCCCATATGCAGAAAATTGGAGCATGGTCAGTTATAGCATCATCCCAGATATAGGAACATGTTCAATACAGTTACTGAGTAGCCAGTCTATCAGGGTACCTGTTTTTGGTGGATTTGGAGTCCTAGTCAGTTCAGTTATTACCTGATGTAGTTTATAGCTGCTAGCCACCAATATTAACGAGCTATGGGTGGGTCCCAGCCAATTTAGATTTATGTCTCCAAGGATTATAGCCCCATTTTGGTTTGCATTAACCAGAGTTTTGTCCAGTAGTTCTTGAAACCAGTGACAACCCTGGGTGGGGGGTTATAGCCACAGATGATAAGGAGTTTCTTTGGACCAAGTGTGACAGTGACATGTATAAGTTCACATAACTTGGGCGAGACCTGGTCATGGATAGCAGTAATGCTGAGATGTTCTTTATGATAGATAGCAACACCACCTCCACATTTGGCAGTTGGCCTATCCCTGCAGATGAGGGAGTAGTTTGCTATAGAGCAGAGGGAGTCAGGTATTTTGGGCTTCAGCCATGTCTCTATAATGCAAAGAATGTCAGGGTTGTATTCTTTCATCCATGCCTCTAGCTCTTCCTTGTGACATGTAAGACTTCTTAGATTCAATGCAAAGAAGTGCAAAGTAATGCACCTGGGAAACAAAAACCCAGGAGAAGAGTACACAATAGCAGGGGAGGTACTAACAACAACAAAAATGGAAAGGGACCTGGGAGTAGTCATATCAGATGACCTAAAGGTGGGTAAGCAATATGAAAAGTCAGTAAGGAGAGCCAGGGGGATACTGGGATGCATAGGAAGGGGCATCACAAGTAGAAAAAGGGAAGTGGTTATCCCTCTATACAGACAGTTGGTGAGACCCCATCTGGAGTACTGTGTGCAGTTTTGGAGACCTCATCTACGCAAGGACATAGACAGGATGGAAGCAGTCCAGAGGAGGGCAACTAAAATGGTGCAGGGTCTGCATCAGAAACCATATGAAGAGAGACTGAGAGAGCTTAATATGTATGCCTTGATGAAAGGAGGGACAGGGGGACATGAAAATGTTCAGTACCTCAAGGAATCAACAAAGTCCAGGAGGGTAGCATCTTTCAGAAAAAGAGATGTAAGAACAAGGGGACAGTTAAAGATAGAGGGGGACGGCTCAGGGTAATGTGGAGGAAATTCTTTTTCACGGAGAGTGGTGGATACATGGAACAGCCTTCCTGAGGAGGTCGTTGGGTCTAAAACAGTGGGGGAATTCAAACATGCATGGGACAGACACAAAGCAATTATAGAGCGGGGTTGCAGGAAGCAGGCTGTTGGTTAACTAGAATCTGCAGCTTATCCAGTAGGTAGGGAAATGGGCAGACTGGGTGGGCCAAGTGGTCCTTTTCTGCCGTCAAAGTCTATGTTTCTATGTTTCTATGTAATATTGATATGCACAATGAAGATGCCTTTACTAGCTTGCCTTGTTAAGTCATCAGCTGAAAAGTGGACGGGTGGACCAGGATTTAATTCAATGTCACCCGACAGAAGGTTGGACAGTCAACAAATTGTCATGCAACACAGTTTGAATAGGGCACTCTCACTGCCCACCAAATCCAGATGATATAAAGAGAAATAAAGAAGCAGAGCCTAACAGAGTGGTAAGCATGAGTGTTTGCTGCCCACCTCCTCCATCTTTCAAGAGCTAGAAGTACATGATAGAAACAGCCCTTAGGAAATGGGAGAAATTGCCAGAAAGATACTGGCCACTGGCTAGAGACAAGGAGGTTTGAGAAGCAGAAGTTCTAGAGGTCGACTACCATGCCCTGGTAGTCACAGGGGATGGAGAGAGAGGATACTTTCAAACAGATGAACGCTAGAAGGATGAGGATTTTACCCCCCAGATGGTAGCTAATTATAGCTTTAGGTACCTGGTAAACAGGAGAATTGTGTGGTGACAAAGCCCACTGATTTGCCCGACGTTAGTCAAATGGGCAACATGGCTGCATTGAAATCTGAGTCCCAATACAACTAGAATTTAGGGGAGAAAGCTTCCTTTGTGACGGAACAATGCAAGTTATAGTTTTCTAGAGATCAGTAAGGATAGGTCTCTGTGGTAGTCAAAAGACAGAGTAGGGTTTTGAAGATAGCTCAGAAAAATTAGGGCAATTACCAGATAGTATTACTACGTATAGTGCTAAAGCCTGAAATGACAAAAGACACTATGACATGTGTGTAGTCAGAGAGGACTGTGAGATCAGCCCGACTAAGACATTTTTCATCAGCCCCCTAGCAGCAGAATTTTTAAGGAGCCAATGAAATTCTAGGCACTTAGTCATATGACACGAAGAACACTATATAAGTCAAAGCCCACCCAGGGTGGGCGGCGTGGGCGGAGGGGAGCCGCCCGCGCCGGTGGGATAATGATTACACCTTCACAGCCCTCTGACCCAGAAATCAGCTGGGCTCATTGTCCTCCACACTGGGGTGATGCCTTGGGGACTTGCGCTCCTTCTATGAGGGAATGCCTCAGAGGAGTGGCGGATGAGTTGTGATCCTGTGTTTGGTTTGTTATTTGTTGTGTGGATGAACTGTTGGATGTGAGTGGTTGGTTTGAATGTAGGGGGAAGATTACTGGAGGAAAATGAGCAAAAAAAAAATCAGTTATGAGAGGCCTCCTGGCTATCCCCAAAGCTCGGCATCTGAAGTTTGTCACAGATGGTAGAGGGGGACAGTCAAAAGGACAGAGGTCCCGAAGCCTGGAGGAGGAATATTGCCTGATCATGTTTTTACCCTCCAACACATTACAACATGCAGCTGCTGTCAATACTAATAAACCAAACACAATATCCACCCACTCAGACAACCACATTCAAACCAACCACTCACACCTAACAGTCAGTCAACACAACAAATAACAAATCAAACACACTCCTGACCCCAGCCAATGCAATAAACAATAAAAATTCTTATGGTAGAATATAAGGTGATTACTATTGCAAAGAGAAGTCACACATAACTCTCAGAAATTATTATTAGCTGTCTCTGGAGAGCTCCCACCTCTCCGGTAGGGAAAAACTGCCCCATGGCACTATCTCCCACATAGACCATCGCACAGTCAACAAATTATCATGCAACACAGGTTGAATAGGGCACTCTCACTGCCCACCAAATCCAGATGGTATAAAGAGAAAAAAAGAAATGTAAAGAGTGTAAAGAGAAAGAAAGAGAGAAAAGCAAAATTAGATAAAAAACTCAGAATAGCTGAAGGGGTATTAAAAGGGGACAAGACTTTTTCCACTATATCTGGGAGAAAAGTGAAAGAACAAATGGTATTGTAAGACTGAAGAAAGGTGAGAGATGGGAAGTGCAGGATAAAGAAAAGGCAAATATCCTGGATGAGTATTTCTCCTTAGTATTTACGGTAGAGAAAAAGGGTTTATTACCAGACAGTTAATTGCTAGTAAAAAGGAGAGAGGTGTAGGTGTTCAGTGTGGGAAGAGACCCATTTTTTATTTATTGTATTTAATTGTTTCACCAGGAACTCATACTGAGTAATATACAGTAACTTGTTTCCAGATGTGTCCTGGGGGGAGGGTTAAAGGGGAAGCAGTTCACAGTATTAAATGTATTTACGTTGTAGAATCATAGAATACAATAAGTACAAGATGTGCAACAAAATACAGGTTAAAAGTAACAATCATCACAATATGGGTTAGCAAGTAGACATTATTCATTGGGTACAATCATGAGTTTTGGACAACACAGCAAATGCAGCTAATACCATGTCTTGACCTGGAGGGGTGGAGGGTGTAAGAGTTATAGGTGTGAAATTGAAAGGTGGTGGGTTTGAGATAAAGGTGAAAATTATGGGCAGTAGCGAATAGGATAAGTAAAAATTTGTGGTGAGGAAGACAGGACAGCGGGGAAGGAGGCATTTTGGATAGTGGGGGGGTGCTGTTCCATAGCTTGAGACAATGAAATGAGACAGCAGACTGACCAGCATTGGTGGTCCTAAGGGGCAGAGCCAGTGTTCTAGCTCTATTCTGGAAACATAAATAACCATAAAGAGTATTAAAGGGTTTAGTAATTTAAAGGTGAATAAAGCTATGGCTATTCTGGCCAGCCTGGGTTCAAATCCTTGTTGAGACACTTATTTCATTCTTTCTTGCATTAGTTTGGGTTCCGTATATGTGCAAAGTTCCAAGCTGTGTAATTTTACAGCACTTTAGCACAGCTTTGGAATACTGCAGCAGTATGTCTTTTTACATTTAGGGGATGCTCCAGCCCCACTGTGGCACAAGCCCCCTTCTGACATGTCGCACCACCATTTCTGGTGCAGTGATGGCACGTGGCTGGTTTGGTGCACCGTCCCTGCTTTCAACGCAGCCTGTATTAAAAAATTGGGACTGATGAAACTTTTGATGCAAAGTGCCACTTGTGTCAATTCTATTTGACACAGGCAACTTGCATCAATTTCTGGGCTTTGAAGATTGAGCCCAAACAGTCCATTACCAGAATGTAAATTGCCATAAAAATGAGACAGATGTGGGTGTTCAGTGTGGAAAAATAACCATAGAAAGAGTTTTAAAGGGTCTTAGTTGTGATGATATGTGTTAATGAATATTAATGATGCACGCTCCACCTGACATCACTAGATCTAAACCTTAGTGTGTGTAGTGATTGTCAGGCCCTAACCATCCAGATTTTCAACAGGCAGGCTGTTTTAGTGTAATGGTGTGCTGGTTGTTAACAAAGCTTTGCAGACTACAGTACTTTGCCTCTGCGTTTCATTATATGGTGTCAGAAGATGGAGTAGTTGTTGGCACCTCCTGCACTAGACCTCACAGGCAACATTGCAGAAAACTGGTGCTGCTTCAAACAACAAGTGAAGATTTCTTTTGTGGCCCCAGGAGTCTCAGAGAAGTCCCAGAAGATTCAAAGCCATGACATTCCTGCATGTGGTGGGTTCAGTGGCCCTGGCATTCCATAATACGTTTAAATGTGCAAGGGAGGAAAACAACATTAATTTGACCCAGATCATGGAAGAGTTTAAAAGATACTGCAAACCACAGGAGAACCTCACCTATAAGAGACATTTTTTCAACACTCGAAACCAACAACCAGATGAAACCTTTGATGCTTATCTTACAGAATTACATTTGAGAGCCAAGACTTGTGAGTTTAGAAATATGACTGATTCGTTAATTAGAGACAAAATTGTTTGTGGTATTTTGGATGATTGTGTCTGGTGCCCACTACTCCAGTAGGTAGATTTGACTCTAGCCAAAACCATTGACATATGCAGAGCTGCTGAATTCAGCAAGAGGCAAATTAAAACCATGGGTGAGCCCCCCATTGGAGAAGCTTTGGGGAAAATGATGGTTTTCAAACAAAGGGTGGAGAGAAAGACTATGCAAAAAGTAAGAGGAACTGTGCCAGCTAGAGACCCCAGATGGCATAAATGGGAAAATGTGGGAGACAGCACAAACCAAACAGATGCCCTATGTATGGGTAAAGATGTTGAATATGCAATAGACAGAATGATTTTGCAAGAATAGAGTATGTACTGCAAAGCAAGGTGCAAAAGTGCATGCAGCCGAGGAAGAGACAAGAAGTGAAAATGAGAATGCTTTTGTTGTTGAAATGTTAACTGACATAGCTGTGGACAATAACTAGAAAGTGCACTTAGGCATTAATTGGAAAATTGTGACTTTCAAACTGGATACTAGAGCGCAATGTAATGTTATGCCTATGAGCATGTATCAAACTGTGTCCAGAGAGCCTATTCAAAAGTCAAACACATGACTGGTTTCTTATTCTGGCCATTGGGTGAATGTGTGCAGGAATGTTGTACTGGTTGTGGGATTCAAAAAACACTATCATGTAGTCACATTCCAGGTTGTTGATGCCAACAAAACACCTGTACTGGGACTGCCTACATGTTTAGAGATGATGCTTATCAAGACATTGTTCTCAGTTAATGCAGAGAGTGATTCAACTGAAGAGATATTGTTTAAGTTAACATACTAACATACTAAGATACTAAGATGCCAGCAGAGTAGGCCTAATGGTCTATCGAGTCTGCTTGAGAATCAGCACCCATTCTTGGCACCATTGCTGCCCTCCCCCGAAAATCCCCCCAGCCCCATCTGTCATCAGGGGTGCACACCCAGGTCTGGCATTACTCAGTTTTACCTTCCCCCATACCTGTCCCAGCCCACTCTTGAAGCCCTCCACAGTATTTACAGCCAACAGTTCTGCAGGCAGAGCATTCCAAGCTTCCACCATTTTCTCTATGAAGTAGTGTCGCCTGGTCTCCACCCTGAGCCTCCCACCAACCTGCCTCATGGAGGGCCCCCAGTGGCCCCCACCTCTCTTAGTGAACATCCTATCTAGGCTTATTAACCCCCTTTAGGTATTTAAAGACCTTGATTATATCCCTTCTGTCCCTCATCTCCTCCAAGGAATACAAGTTGAGCTTCCAAGTCTCTCCTCATAGGACCTTTCCTCAGACCCTGTATCATCCTGGTCACCCTCCTCTGGACCCTCCCAAGGAGTGTAATGTCATTTTTCAAGTAGGATCACCAAAACTGTACACAGTATTCAAGGAGCGGTCTAACCAGGCAGTTATACAGAGGGAGAAGCACCACCTGCCTTCTCGAGGTTATCCCCCTGGCAATCCACCCCAGCATTTTATTTGCTCTGGCCACGGACCTCCTACACTGTTCAGAGTTATTCATTTTGGCATCTACAACCACCCCAAGGTCCTTTTCCCCTCCTGAAATCTGCAGTTTCTTCCCTCCCAGAAAATACTCATGAGCTGTGTTTCTAAGCCCCAAGTGGAGAACCCTGCATCTTAGCATTAAATCTCAGTTTCCAGGTGTGTGACCACCTCTTCAGAGTCTCCAAGTCCTCAGACGTTTTTCAGGAGCTAGTGTGTCTTGAGGGAGAACATCACATTAAGATAGACAAGTCTGTTAGTCCAGTGATACATCCCCCTAGGAAATATCATTTGCTTTGAAAGTAGAGTTAAGGCTGAACTGAATAATATGGAGAAGCTGTGTGTTATTGAAAAAGTTGTGTGTCCTATAAGCTGGGTTAATTCAGTGGGGGTAATAGTGAAGCCTAATAAGGTGAGAATATGCATTGACCCCAGAGATTTAAATAAGGCTACCAAGACAGAGCACTATCCTATGAAAACAGTAGAAGAGGCAGCCTCAAGGCTAGCCAGTGCCAAAATCCTTTTGGTTCTTGATGCAGGTAACGTGTTTTGGCAAATAAAACTGGTTGGGCTCAGCCCTGAACTAGTGACATTTAACTCATCATTTGTGCACTATAAATTCAAAAGAATTCCATTTGTAAGATATGCTCAGATCCTGTAGCATTTCAAAGGAAAATATCTCATATATTTGAGGGCCTGGAAGGTGTAGAGACTTACATGGATGATATATTGATTTAGGGATTAGATTTGCAAGAACGTAATGCAAGAATAAAAAAAGTACTGCAGCGAGCAATAGAGCACCACCTGACATTGAACTTGAAAAAATCAAAGACTGATTTGAAAGAAATTCCTTAAATTGGACACATGTTGACTCAGAGTGGACTAGTAGTAGACCCAGAAAAAAAGAAGGCTGTGATGGACATGCCCACACCCAAGAGACTCTTAGAGAATTACAGAGGTTTATGGGGATGGTTCACTACTTAGCCAAATTCATTCCCAAACAGTCAACTCTGAACAAACCCTGACGGGAGTTGTTGGAAAAGGAAAACGGCATAGCATTGGGACTCCAGTTATGAACAGGGTCTTTCATGAATGAAAGAGAGTCACCACACACCCTCCAATGCTAGCTTTCTATGACTTTCACAAGCCAGTTGTCCTGTCTGTCGATGCCTCCTCTGAAGGACTAGGAGCATGTCTATTGCAAGCCAACAAACTTGTTTCATTTGCTTTAAGATCTTTTACCAAAACAGAGAAAAACTATGCAAAAATAGAAAAGGAAATGTTGGTTATTGTGCATGGCTGCACCAAGTTTCACCAGTAGATATATGATAAACAGAAAGTGCTCATAGAAACTGACCACAAGCCCTTAGAAAGCTGGTTCAAGAAACCCCTGCACACTACTCCATCTCGAATACAAAGAATGATGCACAAACTACAAAAATATGATTTACAAGTTATGTACAAAGCAGGAAGAGAGCTGCACATTGCTGACACATTCAGTAGGGCAGTCCAAAAAGGAACATTACCTGAGACTGACATTGATAAATATGAGGTGGACACAATTACAAAAATTTTAATTACTGGTGAAAAGCTGAAACAGTTTCAAGAGACATTTTGTTTGGGCCAGGAATGAATAGTCAGATCAGTGATTTGATCACCAACTGTGGCATCTGTGCTACTTGCAGGAAAGGTCAACCTAAAGAACCACTGAACTCCCACAAAATACCGGAGTGGCCTAGGCAAAAGGTGGAAGTTGATTTATTTGACTTTAACAGTGAACATACTTGCTGATGGTAGACTATTATTCAAAGTTTATTGAGATGTCTAGATTACAGAATACCACAAGTGTGACTGCGATTAACCATATAAAATCTCAATATAAATGGCATGGAATAACAAGAGATTCTTATTACTGACAATGGGCCCCAGTTTTTTAGCACTGAGTTTGAGACTTTTGCAAAAATATATGCAATCAAGCACCTCACCTCCTTACCCAAATACCCACAAACTAATGGCATGGTTGAGAGAGCAGTACAAACAGTCAATAACTTATTTAAGAAAGCCATGAAAGACAACAGAGACCCATATCTGGTGATGGCAGTATAGCCTAGAGGTTAGAGTAACAATAGTGCTAATAGCTTGGCAGAAGACACCAGGAGAAAGGACTGCTGTGTGACTGGACTTCTCTGCTGGGACTAAAGAAGAAGAACTCTTGTATTTGGACCTTTAGTTTAGGGTAAAAAAAAAAACTAACAAACAAAACAAAGAAAGTGTGTGTTTGTCTGAGTTAACTGAACTGAATGGTTATCTGAACAGTTATCTACGTGTAAATCTCAGGTGATTGAAAGGACTTAATAGTTGGGAGGTTTAAATTACTTGTAGAAAGATCTAGTAAGTAGGGGGAGTGGCTTAGCTAGAAGGAAGCTACATTTAAAGACTGCCTTAGAAAGATTCTGCTAATAGCTTTGCAGAAGACACAAGGAGAAAGGACTGCTGTGTGAGTGGACTTCTCTACAGAGACTATATTGCCCTCCTTCCCTCCTCAAAGCTAGTTCTACTTTTATAGGCACAGGATTTGACTGACAACAGGAACTTCCTGTTTAGGAGCAGGAAGTGAGTGATCACAGAGCCACCAAAGACCCACCATCCTAGAAAGGCTAGAGTAGCTCTCCGGACCCCTCTAGCTGCTTGAGGTCTACCTCTGAGCAAGTAAGAGGTCTACTGAGAAATACAGGATATTCTTGTCTCAGAACAGGACAATCAGGAGCTTAAAGGGCCACAGGCAGAAAGTAAGGAGAGAGAGAAAAAAAACAGAGGAAAAAGTAAGGATTGCAAGCAGTTAAGGGGCCAGAAATAAGACATGATTGGAGTGGTGCAGTGCAGTGGCTGTGGAGCAGCAGTAGTCTGGGAGACATTCTGGAGGATGCGGTGTTGTCCCATCTGCAGGCACCTCTCCGGGATGAGGGAGGAGGTTGCTCATCTCCAGGCTGAGTTGGCCATGATTTGTGGGACCTCCTCTTCCATCCAGTGACCACCAGTGCCACTGCCATTGCCTCAGAGGTTGCCAAGAAAGAGGAGCGGTTGGATCACAGTGGGCTCAGGGAGGGTGGGGGTGGTGGAACAGAGCGCATCCCTCCAGTTGTACCTCTCCACAATTCTATGCCATTCTGGCAAAGTGTGGTTCTCTATGGAGGCACCCACAGTGGAGACCAAGGAGGATGCTGGGAACCTCCACAAAGGAGACCCAGGGGGAGGCAGGGACCCCGCAGAGGGAAGGAAAGAACCTGGTGGGGACTCCATTGTTAGGAAGGTAGAACTGGGAGGAAGGTGCCTGCCTGGCGCCATGGCTTGGAGGGACAGGGAGTGAATCCGCAGGATTGCTGGAGCAGTTGCACAGGGGAGGGAGCTGGATGTCATTGTCCACCTAGGAAAAAATGACCTGGCTAAGAAAGGGATTAGAGAAGTGCAGGAAGAGTTTGTGGAATTGGGGAGGGGCCTTAGACAAGTAGCACGCACTGTAACCTTCTCGGAGGTGCTGCCCATCTATGGCATAGGAGAGGCTAGGGTGTTCTGCACCATGGGATTCAATCAGTGGTTGAAAAACTGGTGTGGAGCTCAGGGATTTGGCTTCATTGGGGACTGGGGGTCCACCTGGAGTGATGCAAGCCTATACTGGCATGATGGGCTGCATCTCTCCAGGAGGGGAACCAGGATCCTAGGGAGATAGGTTTAAATGCTTCATTGGCAAGCATTTAAACTAGCCAAGGGGAGGTACTGAAAGAAGCAGGAAACTTAGCCCACCCCCAAAAAATCACGGTAGTAAGTGCTGCAGACACCAACATAGAGGTGTCGATAGGGAGAAGGGCTGGGGTAAATGGAGAAAGTGACAAAGGCAAGAAGGACAGAGATGTGGCAAAAAGGAGTAAGGCCATCAGGAAATGGAGGGTAATGAGTACCAATGCCTGTAGTCTGGGCAACAAGCTCCCTCAGCTGGTGGCCTTGATGGAAGAGGGGTGCCTGGATATTGTAGCAGTCACAGAAACATGGTACACAGTGAACCATGACTGGGATGTTAACATACCAGGGTACATAACTTACAGGAGAGACAGGCAGGGGAGAAGAGGGGGAGGAGTAGCTCTCTATGTAAAGGAAGGGATAAAAGCAACTGAACAAAAGAGTTAACAGGGAGGAGAGGAGGCACTGTGGGTCACCTTGGAGACTGGAAAGGGCACCACAATCCGCACAGGGGTTGTGTACAGACCCCCACATCATGGGGAGGGAATGGACAAGGATATGATAGAAGGCATTCTTAGAATGGCAGGGAAAGGGGATATACTGTTGATGGGAGACCTGAATATGCCAAATGTTAACTGGAGCACATTTGCTGCAGCCACATCCAAGAGCAGGGCCATTCTTGATGCCCTACAAGTGGCAGGCCTCAGACAGCTAGTTTCGGAACCCACTCATGAGGGAGCAATCTTAGACCTCATACTCTCAAATGGGGGCAGTGAGAGGATCACAGATCTAGAAGTGGGTTGCCATCTGAGAACAAGTGACCATCAAACAGTGTGGTTCATGTTAAACTCAGCTACAGAGTCAAACCATATAAAAGTGAGGGTACTGGGCTTTAGGAGGGCTGACTTTGGCAAGATGGGAGAGTGCCTCAGAAAAGCACTAGCAAACAGGCTAGAAGGAGGTGTGGAGCAACAATGGGGAATCATCAAAACTGCCATCACAGAGGCAACAAGCCTTTGTGTGAAGCAAATAAACAAATCAAATGAAAGAAAAGCCACTATGGTTCTCAAAAGAGGTGGCTGTGAAAGTCAGGAAGAAAAGATAGCATTCCAGAAGTATAAGGAAACACAGAAGGAGCAGGACAGAGAGCAGTATCAGTTAAGGCAGAAGGAAGCAGGGAGGGAAGTCAGAATAGCAAAGGCCCAAACTGAGGAAAAGATAGCCAACTCAGTTAAGAAGGGTGATAAAACCTTTTATAGGTACATCAGCGAGCGTAGAAAGACAAAGGGAGGGATAGTGAGGCTGAATAGAATGAACGGTGGGTGGGCAGAGGGGAGCAGTGAAAAAGCAGGGATACTGAGCGAATATTTCTGCTCAGTATTCACAAAAGAGGAGGGGAAGTGCCTAATCCAATTAACAGAAGCACTCTTTGATAGGGGGTCGATTCCAGTCCTTTCACAGAAGAAAGGGTTCTGCAAGAACTCCTAAAACTGAAGGTGGACAAAGCAATGGGTCCAGATAGAATTCACCCCAGAATTCTAAAAGAATTAAGGGAGGAACTAGTGAAACCACTGGCTACTCTTTTTAATAAATCATGGGAGGATGGTGTGGTACCCAACGACTGGAGGAAGGCAGATGTGATTCCCCGTCACAAAAGTGGGACCAAGACAGAGGCAGGAAACTACAGACCTGTCAGTCTGACCTCTGTGGTAGGGAAAGTGATGGAGTCACTTCTGAAGGAAAGAATAGTTGAGTACCTAGAGGTCAGTGGGCTGGGACCCAAGACAGCATGGGTTCACAGCGGAAGGTCATGTCAGATGAATCTAATAGATTTTTGACTGGGTGACCAAAGTAGTAGACCAGGGAGGGCTGTGCACATGGCCTACCTAGACTTTTAGCAAGGCATTTGACACAGTCCCACACAGAAGATTAATAGTCAATTAACCAGCCTGGGAGTGGGTCCCAGGGTGGTAGTCTGGGTAAAACATTGGCTGGACAATAGGACACAGAAGGTAATTGTAAATGGTGTCCACTCTGAAGAAAGAGGGGTTACTAGTGGGGTACCGCAGGGTTCTGTAGTGGGTCCAGTCCTTTTTAATGTCTTCATCAGTGACATTGCAGAAGGACTGGAAGGAAAAGTATGCCTTTTGCAGATGACACGAAGATCTGCAACAGGGGTTGATACACAAGGAGGCATGGAAAGGATGAAGGGACTTGGCAAGGTTAGAGGAATGGTCAGAAGTATGGCAGCTAGGATTCAATGCAAAGAAGTGCAAATAATGCACCTGGGAAACAAGAACCCAGGGAAGAATACACAATGGGGGTAGTAACAACAACAAAAAGGAAAGGGACCTGGGGGTAATCATATCAGATGACCTTAAGTTTAGCAAGCAATGTGAGAAGGCAGTAGGGAGGCTGGGGTATACTGGGATGCATAAGGAGAGGCATCAGCAGCAGAAAACAGGAAGTTGTTATCCCTCTGTACAGACAGTTGGTGAGACCCCATCTGGAGTACTGCATCCAGTTCTGGAGACCCCATCTCCGCAAGGACATAGACAGGACAGAGGCAGTCCAGAGGAGGGCAACTAAAATGTTGCAGGGTCTGCAAGAGAAGCAGTATGAGGAGAGACTAAAGGAGCTTAATATGTATACCCCTGAGGAAAGAAGGGGAGGGGGGACATGATAGAAACTTTTAAGTACCCTCAGTGGAATCAACAAAGTCAAGAGGGTAGCATCTTTCAGAAAAAGAGGCGTGCAAGAACAAGGGACACAATTTAAAGATAGAAGGGGGGCAGTTCAAGGGCAATGTGAGGAAGTATTATTTCAAAGAGAGGGTAGTGGATGCATGGAACAGCCTTCCTGAGGAGGTTGTGGGGTCTAAAACTGTGGGAGAATTCAAGAATGCATGGGACAGACATAAGGCAATTCTTGTGGGGGGGTAGGAAGAAATAGGCTATTGGTCAACTTGGATCTGCGTCCTGTCCTGTAGGTAGGGAAATGGGCAGACTAGATGGGCCAAGCGGTCCTTATCTGCCATCAAAGTCTATGTTTCTATGTTTCTAAGCTGTGAATAAGCATGGCACATACAGAAGAGAGATCTGAGTTTGATTCCCACAACCTCTACGTGCATACTGTGTGTCTCTGAGCAAGTCACTTAACCTCACCAGTGCTCCTGGGTCTCTCCTGAAAGCAGTCACCTGTGCCTAGTGGGCCTTACCCAGTTAACAAAGAATAAAATAAAAAATAAATAAAAATATCTAGCACTGCTTGATTTGAAAAACAAACCTATCAAAGGCCTGCCATCCCCAGTGCAGTTACTCATGGGCTGTCATACCAGAACACTGCTTCCCACAGCACATGAACTATTGAAGCCTAACGTACCAGAGTTGAATATTCATGCTATGTTACAGACTGCTCAACAAAAGCAACAATATTATCATAACAGAACAGTGCATACCTTGCCTCCTCTGATTCCAGGACAACAGGTGCATATGCGCACTGACCAGCATGGCTGGACCCTTTCAGTTGTTGTTTCGCCTGCACAGATCCCCTTGTTCCTATGTTGTCTCATGGTGGGAAACAGTACTTGTGTAATCGCGGAGACCTGATGGGCACACGGGTCTTGCAGACCACCCAGCGGAAGATGCAGGATCCTCCATGCGGAGGAAGAGGAGAACTGGACACTGAACTTGGAGAGAATTTTGAAACCTGGAGAATGACAGGAGAAAATGCAGCAGTAATGGTTGCACAGCCAAGGCAGGACCCCAGTGAAGACTGCCACAAAGTGACATCAGCAGAGATGGCAGCTGCCCCAAAGGACCTGTGCAACCAATCAGAAAGCCCCATTCGAATTAGTATAGTCAGTGGACATCTGATACAAAAGCCTGCATGCTATAGGACTTAAAACAAGTTCTACTAAAGTTTATATCTAACTGTTTAAAAGATTATTCTTAAGGGGAGAGATGTGATGATATGTGTCAATGAACATTAAAGAGGACAGGAAATTATTTCTAATTGGTAGCTGTTTATAATGTTCCCATTTACAGTAATGATATCTATAAGCCTAAATGATTCATATGTAACTGTACGTGAATAAAAAGTGATATGAAAAATTGTACTTTGCATTGTTTTGTTTTCGTGGGCAGCATTCTGTTGCAGTTCTTTTCACAGAACCAGTCATCTGGAGTTTTAACCATGTCACGGTTTGAGGAAAGAACTCTAAGCAAGGTTCTGATAGGACAATAGCTCATGTTTAGCATTCTGTACTCAAATCATGACACAGGAAACACTCCAAATTACTGGTTCCATGAAGACAACTGTTCAGAATGTTGTTCATAAAAAGAACAAAATTGAAAACATAGTTTTTCACATCAGGTGTTTATAAAGGTATAGGTAATTATGGTTCATCTGGAGGCAGGTTTATCATTTCTCTTACTAGAAACATTACTATCTGCTGCCAACTAGCACAGATTTCCTGTCCCCTTTAATGACGCACTTGATATGAGCCTTAATATATACAGTGATTGGAGAGCTATAACCTACAGATGTTCAACAGGTTGTCTAAGTGTAATGTTGGGCTAGTTGTTAGTAAAGCTTTGCAGACTACAGTACCTTGCCTCCACTTTTCATTACATTAGCAATTTAAAGGTGAATAAAGCCTTGGGTCCTGACAACATACATACTAACATACTATTTGCCAGCAGATTAGGCCTTACGGTCTATCGAGTCTGCTCGAACCTAGATGCTTAGTTGGGTGCCGAGACCCTCCCATCCCTTGTTCTCTAGAAACCCCTATCATCCATCCCCACCCCCCCGGGACAGGCCATCATCTGATACATCCACTTTCTGTGTCTGTCCCACCTCTCTTGAAGCCCTCCACTGTGGATCTCTGAACCAGCTCACCAGGCAGTGCATTCCAAGGGTCCACCACCCTCTCAGTGAAAAACCTCCTCCTCTTTCCCCCTCCCTTCCACCTTCAACTTCAAACCATGCCCTCTGGTGATACCTCCCTGCTTTAGTCTAAAGATCCCTCCATGTTTACCCTATTTATTCCTTGAGGTACTTGAAGACCTCAATCATGTCCCCTGTCTCTCCTCTCCTCCAATGAAAACAGGCAGAGCTCCCTAAGTCTGTCCTCATAAGTCAAATCCCTAGCCCTCGTATCATCTTTTGTTGCCCTCCTCTGTACCCTCTCCAGGAGCTGTATGTCCCTCTTCAAATGTGGTCTCCAGTACTGTACACAGTACTCAAGGTGTGGTCTAACCAGTCCATTGTACAGCGGCAGAATCACTTCCCTGCTCCTAGAGGTGATCCCTTACGATGCATCCCAACATCCTGTTTGCCTTGCTAGCTGCTCTCCTGCACTGCTCAGAGTTATTCATACATGTATCCACCATGACCCCTAGGTCTTTTTCCCCTATTGAGGTCTACAGCGCCTCCCCTCCCAGGGTGTACCTGTGTTTAGGGTTTCCCCGACCAAGATGCAACACCTTGCACTTGGTGATATTGAAATTTAATTTCCATGTGTGAGCCCAGCTTTCCAGGGTGTCCAGGTCCCCTTGCAGGGCCAACCTCCCCTCTTCTCCTCAACTACTGCTCCCATCTTGGAGTCATCCGCGAAGAGACTCATTTCACACCCTATACCCTCCCTGATGTCCGATATCTATGCATTAAACAGGATCGGACCCAGGACCGAGCCCTGTGGTACCCCACTACCAACCTCTCTAGGGTTCGAGAGCTCCCCACAGACCACTACTCTCTGAGTGCGTCCAGCTAGCCAGTTTTCAATCCATCTGACCGTCAAAGGGCCTACTCCTAACCCCATCAGTTTCTCCACCAGACCATTGTGGGGGACAGAGTCAAACGCCTTGCTGAAGTCCAAGAATAATACATCCACAGGCTTTCCCCTGTCCAGTTCTGATGTTACCCATTCATAGAACTCCACAAGGTTGGTTTGACATGATCTACCGCACAAACCCATGTTGCCGACTATCCAGACCTCCACCTCCTCCAAGTATACCCCCAATCGTCCCTTTAGTATACTCTCCATTAATTTTCCCACCACGAGGTCAAACTGATGGGTCTATAATTACCTGGTACTTCCCTCGACCCCCCTTTATGGATTGGTACCACATGTGCCTCTCGCCAATCCCTAGGTACCCTCCCTGTCTCAAGTGACCTGCTGAAAAGCTCCGCCAGGGGTGCAGCCAGTATGTCCGCCAATTCCCATAGTACTCTTGGATGAATGCCATCCTGCCCAGGAGATTTGTTTTCTTTAGGGCCTTGAGGGCTAACCACACCCTTTGGTGGAGATAGCATCATCCGTCCCCTCCCTTACTGGTCTTTTATCCTTATCCAGATGTGACCCCTGGGGTACCTTTCCTCCCTCTTGCTCCATTTCTGTTGCTCCCTGATCCCACTCCCTGCCGCTCTATCCCTTCATGCCTTGTTTTGTAGATATCCCATCCCTCCCTAGTGAACACAGAGGCAAAGTACTGTAAATACCTCTGCCTGGTCCTCGCCTCTTCCACCCACCCTCCTTCTGATCTCAATCTGCTGAGATGGCCCTTAGTTTTCTCCGCCTCCCAATGTACTGGAAGACCCCTTTCCCTCCATGTATCCCTGTGCCAGCGCTGCTCTTTTACTGGACTTTGCTCCCCTCACCATTCGGGTGACTTTTCTAGATGCAAGCTGGTACATTTCCTTATCCCTATCCCCTCTTGTTGTTTTATATTTTTTTGTAGGCCGCCTTCTTTTCTCTGACTGCTACCTGTACCTCACTGGACCATCAGCATGGTTTACGTGACCTTGCTCCCTTACGTTTCAACTTAGCGCAGATCCTGACTGCCTCATGAAGTCCCCGGTTTATGACCCCTTGTCATTGAGGTAATCCCCTTCAAGTGATCCTTAAGAATATTTCCCATGCCCATAAAGTCTGCCCCCCTGAAGTCCACTGCCAGTGTCCTAGATCTCACCCCCACTCCCCCCATGCTTATTTGAAACCAGACAGTATTGTGGTCACTCCCAGTCAGGGGGTCCTGTACAGCTATGTCCTTTACCAGATCCCCATCTGCCAGAACCACATCCAGGACATGCCCCTCCTTGTGGGCTCCATCACATGCTGTGTTAGAACACATCCTGGAAGCCATCCAGCAGCCTCTGCTCCTTGGCCACCTTAGGGGACATGGTTGCCCAGTTTGTACCTGGCATATTAAGGTCCCCATCAACACCACTCCTTCCCTTTTGGACCACACTGGGCAATGATGTTGTCCAGCAAACCATCCTCTAGAACATCACTCATCCCAGGGGGCCTATATGCTACTCCCAGCTTGACCTTATCTCCTGCTGGGGATCGTAAGGTGACCCATAAGGCCTCCACGTTTCCCTCTGCCTCTTCTACCATAGCAATTTCTATATCATCTCTATATTCAAGAATACATTCATTCAAGAATATTAAAGGAACGGAGACTGATATTAGCTGCACTACTGACTGACCTGTTCAATTGTTCATTAGTGACAGGTGAAGTTCCTGTGGATTAGAGAACAGCAAATGTGATAACTCTATAAGAGAATGGGAATAAGGATAAGCCAGGAAAATATAAGCCCATAGACCTGACATCTATAATATGTAAGATGCTGGAGACGATTATAAAAGAAAGATTAGTAGACTTTTTAGAGTCAGATGGGCTATAGGATGAGAGACAGCATGGTTTCACAAAGGGAAGGTCATGTCAAAGCACCTAATAGACTTATTCCATTTGGTCATAAAGCCAGATGATAGAGGTCAGGCAGTGGATGTATTGTTCTTGAAATTTAGCAAGGTCATTAACCCAATGCCTCATGAGAGATTAATAAAAAAAACAAAATTACATGGGGGCTGAGAAAAATTTTATTAAATGGGTTAGAATTGGTTATGTGGAAAAAGTTTGTCTTAATGGAAAAGTCTCAGACATGAGAGATGTCACTAGTGGGGTTCCACATGGAACAGTTTTGGGTCCAGTTCTTTTTAATACTTTCATGTGTGATATAGGTGGGGGGATAAATTCAAAGATGAGTCTCTGCAGATGCTACAAAGCTCTATGGCAAAGTAGAGAATAATGAGGGTATATGATTACTTGTAGAGGAGCTAGAAAAACTTGAGAAATCGTGTAGGGTTCAGCAACTGAAATTCAGTGCCAAAAACGTAAGATTATTAATACTGGAACAAAAAAATCCAAGAGTAACCTACATGATAGATGGCATAAAATTAGATGAAACAGACAAGGGAAGAGACTTATGAGTGTTAATATCATCACAGTGTAATAAGGCAATGGGGAAGGCAAGTAAAATGTTGGGTTGTATGGAGGGGCGAATCAAAAGCAGAAGAAAGGAAGTAATACTATTCTTATATAAATCTCTGGTGAGGCCACACTTGGAGAATTGTGTGCAGCTCTGGAATCCACACTTGAATGAGAGAGGGATAGGGTTGAGGCAATGCAGAGGAGAGCAACAAAAATGATACCAGGTAACAGGGCAAGTAGTACAAAGAACAGTTATTAGTTATTGGAGGGAGGCAGTATAGCGCAGTGGTTTAAGGCTCTGAGCTGCAAATCTGGAGACTTGGGTTTGAATCCCATGGCCCCCACTTGCATACTGTGTGACCCTAAGCAAATCACTTAACATCTCTGTGCTCCCAGGTTGCACCTGTAAAAAAGCTTTCAGCTTAATGGGTCTCACCTGGTTAAACAATTGGAATAAAAAGACCCAAATGTGTACACACTGGGAGACAGAAGGGAGATGGGTTGCATAGAATAGACATTTAAGTTTTTTAATGGAAAAAACAAAATGGAATGCAAGAAGTTATTTTTAATTAGAGCAGACACTAGCACAAGCTGGTGGGAGGAATGTTCAAGAAAGATGTCTGGAAGTATTATTTCACTGAGAGGGTGGTGGAAAACTTTAAAAGGCTTCCAAACCAAACAGTGTGTTTTAATACTGTAAATGAATGTAAGCAGAGATGGGATAAAATTATAATGTGGGTAATCCCAGAACACAATTTCTGGTGACTCAAATGACTTTATTGTAATAATGCTAACATTGTGCACTTATGGCTCTGGGAAATGTTTAATTAGACAAACAGTTAGTGAACACTACCTGTGTTCACTGGTGAGTTGAGCACTTTACCCACAAGAAAAGCAGATGGACAAAGAAAAGGTTTAAAGTGTCCTACCGGTTTACTTGGAGGTACATGAGAAGTCCAACATCTGAAACATTTCTTTTCGCCAAAAACCTTTCACGTTCCACAGAGATGCAGTACATATACTGGCTATGGAGCACCTCATATTTCACCCAAAGGATAGCAACTTAACAGTGCAGCCCCACCCCCATCCCAGTGCTACACCACTGTGTCAGTTTTAGGTATCACCTCAAGCTGCTGGTGTGGGACTTGAACCCACACACTTCTGATTTACTGAACCCAGAGCCATATATGCAATCTGCCTACTAAGCCACTGACACTTTATTAGTTTAAAATTCCCATCATGCACAATGCAGGAGAGCCCCATGTGACACATTTTCTCATTTACATGGGGTTCCCATTGTACATGGAAGGTGCAACATACTTATGTTGCACTGCAATACAAAGATTCTTCCCCTGTTTAGGTATCTGGTTCACCCCCACCAGGAGTACTGTGTGAGGTTCTGGAGTCCCCACCTGTGGGAGGACTGTGACAGGATGGCAGTTGTGCAGAGAAGAGCAACCAAAATGGTCCAGGGACAGGGGAGAAATCATATGGAGAAAGATTAAGGGACCTTAAAATATACATCCTGAAGAATGGGGGAGGTGGGGTTATAACAGAAAAGTGTACATATTTCCATAGGATTAACATGCACCCAGTGTTGGGCTACAGTTTTTTGAGCTGTTACCAAAGCTAAATCCCACAAGTACCGAAAGTCACTCTTACTGTGTCTGTCCCATTCTGCCCCCAACATCAGTTCAAGTTGTGTGCTATGAAGGGAACGGCCCAACACAATCTCCATTACAGTATTTGCTGTACCTCTTTCCAGAAGGACATCACCTTTCTGGTCAATGCAATGTGCACCTAAAAGTCACTCAAGCTTGGGGGTAATATAGAAGATTTTTCCAGGCTATAAGCATGTAGCCTTATTGGGTCATATACATTCTGTACATACAGCTGAGATGGATTTGCCAAGTCTATTACCGCTTGAGCAATTAGTGAAGTGATCTACTGTATTTGTCAGACAACCGACATGTAATCCAAGCTCAGAGCTGACACTGGGTCATCATAACTCCCCGCAGCCAGGATGTGGACAGTGTTCATCAGTTTGGTACTGGACTGGAGCCTATATGTAGGTTGTGTCTCAGACTATGAGTTTAACATAAAAAACTTTATAAAAACTCAGTAAAGATCAAGCAAAACACCAGAAAGTTGCACTTAGTTGCTGTGAGAACTTATTTATTAATAGACTTTATATTATTTTTTTTACAGTTGTAAATTAGAAAGAGAGAGCGTGCAGGCCCTGTAGCTAGCTGCGATGTGACTGTTTTTTGGGCTTGCCTTAGCATGCAGCAGACTGCTCACTGCTGCTCTGTATAGTAAGACTTTCTTCAGGTACCTAAGTGAGAAAAGGAAAGCAAGGGGAGGGATAATGAGAATAAGGTGGGTGGCAGGGGGAGACTGCACAAAAATGGATTAAGAAAAAGTAGACATCCTGAATAGGTACTTCTGCTCGGTTTTCAAAGTGGGGGCAACCACCATGGAGCAGCAGGAACAAGGGTGGGTGGACTGAAGTCCATTTTCGAGGGAAAACACCATGAAGGGATCTGCAACTATGAAAGTGGACAAGGTTATAGGACCAGATGGGATACACCCAAGAGTTCGAAAGGAGCTCAGGGAGGTGCTAGCTACCCCATTGACAGCTTTATTCAACAGCTCACTGAAAATATACTTAATTGCAGAGAACTAGAGGAGAGCAGACATTGTCCCTCTCCATGAGGGAGGCAACAGGGAGAGGCCAGCAACTATAGGACTGGTCAGTCTCACATTAGTGGGGGCAACATTAATGGAAACCCTGTTAAAGGAAAGGTTGGTAGAATATCTTGAAACCAGTGGGCCACAAGACCAGAGTTCTCATGGATTCACGGGGGGGGGATACCAAATGGATCTGATTGATTTCTTCAACTGGTTGGACAGGGAAATGGAGAAGGGGAGGGCAGTGAACATGGCCCATGGCATATCTGAACTTTAGCAAGGCCTTCAACACTGTGCTGCACAGGAGACTGACAAAGAAATGGAACAACCTAGGGATGGGATCCAAAGTGGTGAACTGGGTAAGGAATTGGTTAACAGAGGGTGGTGACTAACAGCATTCACTCTAATGATGGGGGAGTGACCAGCGGGGTGCCACAGGGCTTAGTGATGGGACTGGTGCTCTTGAATGTCTTCATAATTGATATTGCTGAAGAACTGGAAGGGAAGGTATGCCTTTTTGCAGATGGCACCAAAAGCTGCATAGAGTAGACACTCAGGAGGGGATAGAGAGAATGCGTAGGAACCTTGAAAAATTTGAGGAGTACTCTGGAGCATGGCAGTTGGGGTTCAATGCCAAAAAGTGCAAAATCATGCGCCCAGGGCACGCACACCCAGAAGCTGATTATAGGTTAGGGGAGGTACTGACAGTCACTAAGCAGGAAAGGGACATTGGGGTTATATCTAATGACTTTAAAGTGGCAGGGCAGTGTGATGAAGCAGTGGGTAGGACCAGTGGTATGTTGGTACATAAGGGTGGGGGGGGGAGATTGCACCATAGATCAAGTAGGGTCTGCAGCTAAAAATGAAGGTTAACAAAAATGGGCAGACTGGGTGGGCCTAGCAGCCCTTATCTGTTGTCACATTCTATGTCTATGTTTGGATGCATAGGGAGCGGTATCTCCAGCAGGGGGATGGAGGTGTTGTTGCTGCTGTATCACTCACTTGTGAGATCCCACCTGGAGTATTGCATCCAGTTAAGGCCACACCTCAGAAAGGATATAGACAGAGTGGAGGCAGCTCAAAGGACAGCAACTAAGATGGTGCAGGGGTTGCATCAAAAGCCCTATGAAGAGAGACTGAAGGATCTCAACTTCTATACCCTGGAAGACAGGAGAGCAAGAGGGGACATGATAGAGACCTTCAAGTACCTCACAGGGGTGAACAGAATCCAGGATGGGAGTCTCTTTCAAATGAGAAAGAGCACCAGGATCAGAGGGTATACAAAGAAGTTGGGGGGGGAGTTAAGGAGGGATGTGAGGAAGTATTACTTCACTGAAAGAGTGGTGGACGCCTGGAACAGAAGTGGAAGTGGTGGGTGAAGGATAAAACAGCGGGAGGCTTCAAGCATGCATGAGATAGACATAGGGGAATATTAATAAATAGGCAGGGAGGGAGGAGAGTGACCCGAGACCAGTTAGGGTCTGCAGAGACAAACTAAACAGGGACCATCTGGGCAAACTGGGTGGGTCAAGCAGTCCTTCATTCCTTTTCTGAATTCAGATTCTATGTTCCTCAGTTTCTAGCACATTTTGTCTATTATTTTAAATATTATTTAATTATTTCTGTAAAAAAATTGAAATTATTGTTACACACTTCCTTTCTACACTGCACCTGTGTGATGTGTGAGTCGTGTTGTGTTACTGTTGCACACTGTTCATGTGTATATAGATACCCATCCTATAGACATACACACTCAGCAGACGAGCACAGCATGACAGCACACACATAGTGTGTGCGTGTGTATCCAAATTAGCACTTTTCATGGTAGACGAGCCACTGCCAGCCAGCACTGCAACATACAGTGAATCTCAGTACAGATTCAAATACTAGATTTAAGTGTAACCCCCAGGTGGTGCTATCCCAAGGGCTACTACCCCTGCCTGCTTGGCTACTGACAGGTTGAGAGGCCTAGGTTCTATGACGGGTGCCTCCAACCAGAGGTCAGGGTTGATAGTGGTTAAACTAGTTTGGGCACAGCCCTCTGGGACACTTTGACCCCCCTTTGTTCCCACTAGTGGCCCACAAAGTACACGGGAGTTACCTTCTCAATACCCCACATCTGAACACTGTTTACACATGTGGATACCACTTACCCTCGAGACGGATTCTGCAACACATCTCTGAGGACCCCCTGTAAAACAAAGGTTAAGCAACATACACAAACACAAACTGCAATGCTGGTTCTATATGTACTGACACCTCAGACAGTATAAAGTGCAACAATAGCAAATCTGGTTTATTCAGGGGAATAGAACACAGGAGGGAGAAATCAGGTTGATAGGCAATATTCAAATCACAGTACTGTACAGACATAAAAGGGTCCAAAAAGTCACACTCTGGGTACCAGGATGGTAGGTGGCTAGCCAGGTCCGTTGCCTGGGGTTGGCCGGCTGGTACAGCTGGATGGGCCCCTGTAGGAAGAAAATATATGCAAAAACCAATTGTAATCCGGAGCCGGATGGCTCAGTCCACAAACAGAAGAATACAAAACAATCAGTTGACACACCTGATTAAATGAAGGTGAGGGGAGGTACTCCTATTTGTACTCACAAACCCCAAACCGAGAGCTGAGTTGAGGGTGTGGTTCTGGATGGCCAGGATGAGCAAGGCATGGAGAGAAGACCCTTGTGGCAGGGCCTAACTGATTTGGATAGCAGACGGATTCAGTCCGATTAGCTTTGAATCCAGCTTCCAGCTTCAGCTCACAACTCACAGAACAAGGGAAAAAGGAATTGCGATCCCCTACAAGCACTAGACACATTTATACGTAAAGGAAATTACTATACCAGGCAGCTGCTTCTTGATCCCAATCGCAAATACTGCAAAACCCGAGAACACACACAGCAACAGAGTCCCCGACAGGCTGATCGCACTTCTGCAAATTGTCAGTCTTCTACGGGCAAGCCTGGTTCTGCACACTTCTTCCTTCTCTTTCCACAACTCGGATTCCGTCCAAATGAGCACTTGCTAACGGCTACAGGCCAACTTCAGGACCTTACACGCGCTTCCCGTGTGAACTGCATGCCGCAGCAGAACAGAGATCCTAGTCCCTTCACAGTCAACTCGCATCTGGCCCTCCAGAAACAGTTCAGGGCATTTCTCTTAGGCTCCACACAGGTTTGGTTGGTGGATTCAACTGTCAATCACTGCAGGACTCCCTCTGTTGGTGCAAAAAGGCGCCAAGGTCCAAACTACAGCTCCTAGAAGCACCTGCCATACATTCCTCCTTTAAGCAGGCTCCAGGTGAGAGTCCAAGTTCTGGTTGGCTCAGGCAGTCTCCATTTTAGGGCTCCCCTAACCCAATTGGCCCATATTAGCAGTTCAGGTCCAAAATGGAGGAGCAACACACACAGAGTCCCAGCTGCAATAAAGGCAGATTAGACAAATTGCAATTTTACTAATGCTCTAAATGATTTTAGGCAAACAGTAACATCTTTCAGGTGGGCTCCCTATGCGCTTTTAGCGACTGCAGAAACAGAGTGATCAGACGACAGTTCAGGGTGGGATTTGAGCATTAACTACACAGTCCCCTCATTCAAACTAATTTAGCCTGCGAGCAGGCAGCTCTTAAGGAGACGGTACCAGAGGCTCTAAAAAGCACCTACAGATAAATAAATGCCGTAATCATTCAGGCTGGGAGCACTTAGCCAGCTCCTAGGAGACTTTTGGGAACCCCCATTTGCAGGGGGGTTACATAAGTTTTCAAAACTTTTCCGACTTCACGTACCCTGTCTATGTGTGTCTTGACTGGTCCCAGCGGCATAGTAGGAATCTGCAAACCTGTTAAAGTCCCTGGGAGGCAGTATAAGACTGTGGTTTAGTACTCTGGGCTGCAAACCTAAAGATCTGGATTTGAATCCCACAGCCCCTGCTTGCATACTGTGTGACCCTGAGCAAATCAAGTTCCTTGTGCTTCCAGGTCTCACCTGGAAACAAGCTTCAGCTTAGTGTGCCTTTCCTGGTTAAACAATTTTGCCCTTCCTAAAAATTTTATAACTCCACATATGGACATTTTGCCCTGTTCCAGCAGCATAAGGCAATCTTATTGTCTATTTAAGCCATTTTACAGTTGCATTCTCCTTCCAAAATTCACATAGCATTGTTGCTGAAGAACGTCTGGTACTGCCTGCAGCTGGTCTCCTCTCCAAAGTCTCCAACTCTAGGCTTAGAGTTAGGGCCTGATCCCCAAAAGCTCAGCACTCTTTTCCACACCTACGGAGGGGTTATGAGGGCTTGTGTTGTGCAGAGGTCCTGCTCTGCAAATGTGGGGTCTGCCACACATCCACATCCACAGCCCTGGCAGCTAGCCCTTCTGCACCTGCTCCCAAGATGTGCACATGGCAATTTATTTATTTATATTTATTTTATTTATTGAAAATGTTTCACCAGGAAAGACACACTGAGCAAAAAGATGCTCATCTCATGGTGCGACCTGGGGGGAGGGGTTACAGTGGAGGCAGGTATACATACAATAGCTAAATATAGAAGTAGAGCAATACAGATAATGTACATAATTGGGTGGGATTACATTTGAACTTGTTACATAGGAGAACAGAGCAGAACATGGTCTTCAAATTCAGGGTATACATTTCATGGTACACATTGAGAGTAATACATGGTTACGTAAGTGCCTGTAACAGAACTTGAGTGCCAGTAACAGAACTTGAGCTGAAGCGAGCTGCACCAAGTTAACAGCAGGGGTTGGAGAGCAAGATGGGGATGAGGAGGAGTGGGCTAGAACACTATGAGTGTAGGGGGAGTGGTTTAGGTGAGATGGGGGGTAGGAGAGGGGAGTTAGTAGCTGTGACTACGGCTGAAGAGCGTAGGTTAGTAGATAGGAGGGGAAGGAAGGAAGATCTTAGGAGTGATTTAGAGTGAGTGAGTGAGAGATAGTGTGTGTAAGTACGTAGGGTAGTGTATAAGCCAGACTATTAGACAAAGGCTGAGCCGCTGGTCAGGCGCTATGGGGGATGGAGGAGGAGAAACCATCGGGGGTCATGGCAGTTGCAAGTAAGTGCAAGGAAGTTGGTGAGAGCAGAGGATAGGGAGTGTTTGGATAAAGAATGGCAGATCTGAGCCGGCAGGCCTTTCCAGAGTTTGAGGAAGAGGTAAGAGAAGGCTGATTGGCTGGCAGTGGTTCTTCGGTGAGGGATGGCTAATAGCCTAGTGTCGGTAGACCTGAGGGCGTGGGTGGAGGTAGGTGGGGAAGATAGGGAGGGTACGAGGTAGGGAGGGAGGGAGCCAAGCCAGAAGTTGGAAGTGAATTTGACACTATGTATTAGGCGCCGGTTACTCAGGGATGGCAGGGCCAGTGAGCGATAGAGCTGCAGTGATGTGTTTTGTGGGTACTGGCAAAGCTAGAAAGCATTAAAGAGGGGGTCGAGTTCGGCTAGGGTGGTCTCAGAGGCGGAGCTGTAAACAACATCACAATAGTCGATGGAGGGTAGAATCATTTTCTGGACTAGTTCACATCTGACAGGTAGAAGGAGACTGGTGCGGTTTCTATAGAGGGCACCGAGTTTTGGGCGCAGTTTTGAAATGATGGCATCCACATGTGTGGAAAAGGAGAGGTGGCGATCAAGCCAGACCCCTAAGTACCTGAAAGAGGGCACTTCATCAAGGATGGTGTTATTTAGGGAATGGAAGATCAGAGGGGAGGTGAGTTTGGACAGGCACTGGCTAGTGCTGAAAGATATAGAGACAGTTTTCTTGGCATTTAGGGAGAGTTAGTTGGTATAGAACCAGTGTTGGATTTTGTTGAAATCGGATTGAAATTTGGAGGAGACTTCTTTGTGGGTCCGGCCGGAGGTGAAGAGGACCGTGTCGTCTGCATACATGTGGATTGTGGAAGTGGAACAGGAGTTAGGCAGATCATTTAGAAGGATGGAGAAGAGGATGGGGCTAAGAACTGAGCCTTGGGGAATGCCGGTGGTGATAGGGGGGGGGGAGGTGTGGTCAGCTATTTTAGTGGATTGGGTTCTATTTAGTAGGTAAGCACTGAACCAGTTTGTGGTGGATGGTGCTAGCCCAGCCCCTGATAGGCAGGATAGTAAGAGGAGATGGGATACCGTGTCAAAGGCTTTTGCTAGGTCAATGAAAATAAGCCCTTTATCCATCCCAGTGAGGATGGAGTCCGTGAGTCTTAGTAGGGAGGAGGTGGTAGAGTGGTGTTTTCTGAAGCCAGACTGAAATGGGGTGAAGAAGCTAGTTTCTGAGAGAAAGTGTGAGAGTTTGGATAGCACTAGGTGTTCCTGGAGTTTGGCAAGAGCAGGAAGGAGGGAGATGGGACGGTAGTTAGCTGTGGAGGTAGGATCACCATCTTTTGGAAGGGGTAGAACAATGGCATGCTTCCAGTTGGCTGGGAGTGACTCAGTGCTGAAAGAAAGATTTAGTAGGGCCACGAGAGGGGTGGCAATGGTGGGGGCAGATAGGAAGAGAAGTTTGTTATCAAGACCATCAGGGGAATTGCCTTTGGAGGGGTTCAAGGAGTGAAGGGTGTCTAGAGTTTCGGTAGGGGAGATGAGTCTGAAGGAGAAGGGGTTCCTACCAGATGGTAGGGGGATAGATGTATGGGGAGCAGGTGTGGGTGCAGGAGGTAGGGAATCTAGGAGGGCCAGGGCACAAGTAGTAAAATAAGAATTAAACTTGGAGGCCACCTTCAGAGGGTCGGAGAGGAGAGTCCCTTGGGGAGGGGGGCTTGCTGTTTGGGGGAGAAAAGGAGTTAATGACTTTCCAGAATTTAGAAGGTCTACCAAGATTTGCATTTAAGGTGTTATTAAAATATTCAGCCTTAGCTAAGCGGATGGCCTTTGTGCACTTGTTGCGGAGTATGCGGTAGGTGACATAGTTGCCTGGGAGGGGCGTGGATTTGTAGTTTCACCAGGCCTTGTCACGGGCTTGTTGGCAAGCTATCAGCTCAGGAGATATCCAGGGTAGGTGAGACCCATGGACTCTAGCCTGGCGCAGGGGGGCGTGTTTATCCCAGGAGGTGAGGAAGGTGTTCCGAAACTGTGTAAGTGCTGAATCCATGTTAGAGCAGCTTGAGCTCGGGACCCAATTGGAGTGAGATAGATCTTCCAGGAGGGGGGAGAAGTTGAGGGATTTGTATGCCCGTTGGAATATAAATTTGGGAGGGGATTTAACTATGTGGATTTTGTGGACCAGGTAGATTAGGTGGTGGTCACTAACGGAATCGGGAAGGAGGCCTGAACTGATGATGTGGTGTGGATGGGATGTAAGCGCCCAGTCTAGGAGGGAGTGATTACCGGACTTATGGTTTGAGCGTGTAGGTTCCATAATAGTTGGCTAAGGTTGAGAGTGGTTATCTCAGTTTGGGTTTTGTTAAAGGTGGGTGCTAATCAGTTGTGGTTAAAGTCACCCATGACATATAGTTCGCCCGACTGTGCAAGAGATGAGAGCTGGCACAGAAGGTCGGTGACTGTTGTGGTTGGCGTGCCTGGGCAGCAATAGATACCAGCCACAAGGATAGGTAATGAGGATGGAGGGGACAGTTTTACCATAAAAAGTTCGTAAGCTTTGGGTTCAGTTTTTGTAAGGGATACTGTGAAGTATAGGGTTGAACTGATGTTAGATAGCCACCCCTCCGCCTCTGGAGGGCCTGTCTTGCTGTGAGATGGTGAACCCTGGGATAGTGATAGAGTTATCTGGTAGATTGGGGTTTAGCCAGGTCTCAGATATGATGATTATGTCAGGGGCATGTTGGGCGGCTAGGGCCTGGAGCTGATCGAGCTTAGGGGCTTGGCTACGAATATTTAGATGGAGAAGGCGTAAGCCTCGGGGAAGGTTTCCAGATCAAGTGTTGGTGGTGTCCTTGGCTGAGGTGATTGGAATGGAGTGGACGAGGACTAAGGTTGGGGTTGGGCCGGGGTTAGGGTGTATATCCCCTGCAGCCAGAAGGAGTAGGGCAATGGTTAGGTGGCAGCGTAGAAAGCGGACTGGGATTTTGCCATGCATTGTTTGGTGGCGGCAGCAGGGCAGGCTGAGCAGAGGGAGTGGGTACTGGAGTGAGAGAGAGAGAGACCAGAAGGCAGCCAAAGGAATAGACCGAGAAGAGGGAATGGGAAATGGGACCAGGAGATAGCTGGGAGGGGTGTAGTGGACTTATAGGGGGCATTTGTAAGATGCGTCAGAAAATCCGGTGGAGGTGGGTGATGGGTAGACACTTAGAGGCGGATTTAAAATGGGAAGGGACAGTAAAATGGGGGAGATCAGAAGTACAAGGGTTATTGATGGGGACATTTTACCAGATTTTGGGGAAGGGGTGCCCAAGCATAAATGCTTTGGTAATAGTAGGGTGGTGAGTTTCAAGTAACTTGGTTGCCCCTCAGAAAGTGTAGATACCACTTTGGAGTAGTGGTACTGTCACTGACTCTGATGGACAGGGTACAAGGTTCAAGACCCTGGTGGGCAGTTGGGATAGGGCCTGGTTGAGAGCAGGGATCCAGGTTCTAGGTGACTTAAGTGGGCTGGGTTTGGGCCAGAAAACAGGGTGGAAATAGCAACTCCTAGTGGTCACAGGGGTTAGTGGCAGGCTGGGTGTGGGTCAGGCAATAGGGCAGGGCTTAGTGAGTAGTGCTAGCCTGATGGCTGGGTGAGGTGTGGTCAGTGGCAGAGATGGGAGTAGGGAGAGAAGTAGTCTAATCAGGTAGAGAGCTTACAGGAAGTAGGAGGGGATTCAGGTGAGGAGACTGAGGTGGAAGGTCAGAGGGTCCCTCTAGTGGTTGGCAGATATAATCTGCAAATGGAGAAGTGGGGACTTAGTAAAAACAACCAACAGGATGTGATGTCATTAGGCAGTGCCTATAAAGGAAATGTGGAGACAAAGTGTGTGGGTGGGGCAGTTGATGTGTGCAGTGTGTCGATGGGCTAACCTCCCTCACAAGGGTGCTGCTGTTGGAGGTAGTTTATTACCTCTAGATGCCCACTTGTAGCAGTCGCTCCAGGAGGGAGCTTGGGTAGGGAATCTTGATGTCTGTGCGGGTGGCCAGGATTACAGTGAGTCAAGAAGGTGGATGCAGACATGTGCTGCAGTCTGAACACAATTTCTACTTTGTGAAATTCCAGTAGAGGGGGTGACTGCCACATCATAGTCATCCAGGACTGATCAGCACCCCTCATCCAGCCCCCAGCACTAGGAGAGGTAGGCTAAAGTCATGGTTTCTGGTGAGGGTAAAGCAGTATTTTAAGGCTGCTGTGTCACATTATTCCCTGCATCCTGTGTTAGAAAGGATTCAAGGACAGATCTGCATGAGCAACTGATTGGATGCCATTGTCCAGACTAGCTATGCTCAACCTGCCAACCTCTGCCCCAGTGAGCAGCTCTGAGCTAACAAAGCATGGTGGATGGGGTTCTGGCTGCCATTTAGTGAAGACCAGCATTGGGGTGCAGAGATTCACAGATTCACAGAAATTTAATGGCAGAAAAGGACCACACCAGCCCATCCAGTTGGCCCTTATACTCACCCCTTCCTCCCCTCCTCCTTTTACTGGCTCAGAACTTTCCCCCCTCCTCCCAACCCCATATTTCTGTTCCATGCCCTTTTGACCCCCCACCATTTCAGATTCCACCACTTCCTCTGGTAGCCTGTTCCAGGCCTCCACCATCCTCTCTGTGAAGAACACCCCCCTCACATTGCCTCTGTATTTCCCTCCTTCCAATCTGAGGCTATGCCCCCTTGTTCTAGCTCCCTCCTTCCTTTTGAACAAGAGCCCCTCCTTCACCTTATTGATCCCCTTCAAATATTTAAAAGTTTCAATCATGCCCCCCCTCTCCCGTCTAGTCTCTAGTGGGTATAGATTCAGCTCCCTCCACCTCTGTTCATATGTTTTTCCCCGCATCCCATGCACCATCTTGGTTGTCCTTCTCTGAATCCTCTCCATACCCTTAATGTCTCAGGTGCAGCCGCACCTTTGCTTTGTACAGTGGCATTAGCTCCTCCCTCCTTCTGCTAGTTATGCCCCTTCCAATGCAGGCCAACATACAATTTGTCTTTCCCACTGCCTTGCTGCACTGGTTCCCCACCTTAAGGTTGCTCAATATAATAATCCCAGATACCTCTCCTGCTCCATTTCCTTGATTTTCTCCCTCACCTCAAGGGTATAAGCTGCTGGAATGTTTTTCTGCCCTAGGTGCTTCACCGCATGCTTTTTTGCATTGAATTTTAGTTGCCAGGTTTCTGGCCACCTCTCGAGCTTCTCCAAGTCTTACCTCATGGCCTCCACTCCACCTTATTGCAGACCTTCGTATCATCCTCAAATAGGCACACTCCACCCTTTAGTCCTTCCGCTAGATCACTGATACAAAAAGTAGAGGTCCCAGCACTGACCCCTGAGGCACCCTGTCCATTACCTTCTTTACCCTGGAATGCACCCCATTTACCACCACTGTTTGGCTCCTTTCCGTCAACCAGTTTTCCACCCACCTAGTTACCTTCTGGCCCACTCCTATGCTCTCCAGCTTATTTACAAGCCTTCTGTGTGGGACAGTGTTGAAGGCCTTACTGAAGTCTAGATAGGCCACGTCCACCACCCCTCCTTGGTCCACTACCTGCATCACCCAATCGAAAAACTCTATCGGGTTGGCCTTTCATCCTGTATACCACTGGCCACCAGGTAGTCTACCACCCTTTCTTTTATTAACATCTCCATTACCTTTCCCACCACTGAGGCGAGACTGACAGGGTGGTAGTTTTCGGCCGCCGCCTTGCTTCCTCCCTTGTGTAATACAACCTCCTCTGCCCTCTTCCAGTCCCCAGACACCCACCCTGTATCCATGGACAAGTTAAACAGTCTTGTCAAAGGTGCTGCCAGCTCCTCCCTCAGTTCACGGAGTACCCTTGGGTGCAAGCCATCCGGCCCCATTGCTTTATCCACCTTTAACCTGCCCAGTTCCTCCCTTACTCTATCGATTGTGAACATTCTAGAATCCATTCCCCTGCATTCCCCCCCTTCCCCTTCAGCTCTGGTCCTCTACCCTCACCCTTTTTCATGAAGATCAAACAGAAGTAGCTATTTAATACCTCTGCTTCTTTGAAGTCCCCCTCCAGTTTTTGTCCTCCCTCTCCCCCAGTCTCACTATTCCCTGTCATACCTTCCTTCTTTCTCCCACATACTTCAAAAATGTTTTATCTCCCCTCTTGGCCTGCTTTGCTATTTTCTCCTCAGTGACCTCTTTAGCCCTCCTTATCTTCTGCCCTGCCTCCCTACTCTTCTCTCTACATGCCTCCCTATCCTCATCCCTTTGTGTCATCTTATGCCTCCTGAATTCCCTTTTCCTCTCCCTGACCGCTCCTGCCACCTCCCTTGCAAACCATAGAGGTCTCCTCTTTCTTCTGTTCTTCCTAACCTTCTTGATGCAAATTTCAGTGGCTTTCAGCACCCCTCCCTTAATAGCTGCCCATAATTCCTCCACATCCTTTATATTCCCCATCCCTGACATTTCTTCCTCAAATATCCTCTTCGTTCTGTTGAAGTCTGCTTTTTTGAAGTCCATTACCCTAGTTCTTGTCCTGTTTACTTCCCTCCCCATTTTTACTCAGAACCTTACAGCCTGTGGTCACTTGTGCCTAATCATTCCCCGACCTCCACCTCCTCCACACGTGGCAAGAGAGCCATGGACATGATGTGCTCCATTCGAGTGTATCCTGGAAACCTATGTGGACTGGGCCCTTAGTTAGTTTATCTGTCTCTGAAACCTCCCATAAAAATGTTTGGAGAAATAAAAGTGCATCTTCCATGAGATGGAATATTTGTATATGCTGCATGATGCTTCCTTGGCAAATAATGTTTTCTCTACAAGCTATGCGCAAAGTAATGCAACATGCCATTTTCTTCTACCACAAATGTTTTTTGTGCAAGGTAAAGTTACCAGTTTTCATACAAGCTTTGCAAAATTCTGCACATGCGGAGAAACAATCCCGTTGCAAAACCTCACAGGCAGAAAAGACATTCCGCACATCTCTAGCTAGTAGGCCTTTCTCTGTTATCATGCTCTACATTTCGGTGTTGCTATGTTGTACATAAATGCAGGTTACAGCAGAAACAAATGTACAGAGTGGATTCATGATAATCTCTAAAGCGAGCCACAATTATGGAGTGGGGCAAGAGGGGGATGAGGCACTGTTGTTTCATAAAACTACACTAGGGCTTATTGAGCCTGGAGTATTAGAGGAGTAAAGATGGTAATCTACCTGTAGGGAAGTTGTTGAAACTAGATCACTGTAGTTAACTAAGCTGTGCTCAATTGAAAATGAGTTTAATATGCAAATGGTGAAATGGGGTGGCATGTTAGAATAGGCTTTTTTCATATTATTGTGCCGAGGCCAAAGTGTTGTGCCTTGGTAAGGGTACCATGTATTTTTGGTTCAAATGAAATTTATAGCGCTGCAGTAATTGAATGGGTTTGCAATACCAAACTCATAAACTGGTAATAAAGCACATTATTCAGTATGTGTTGCATGGCATCACGGCACCTGACTCATTTCAGCTCCAGTGGCAGGGGAGATTCTGCTATGAATACAGCAATGAACTGTAGCCTCGTGCAGATCATATTCCAGCAATATGTTCAAATGTTCCTATTCTGTGAAGGCTTTGCATATCTATTCACCCCTTGACTCTTTGCAAGAGCTGCTCATCTGTTTGTTTTTATGTCCCAGAGTAAGGCAGGAGAGTTTGGATATACTGTGTAAATGGAGAAATGGCGTGGCATGTTAGCTTAGGTTTTTATTTCATATTATCGTGCCGAGGCCAAAGTGTTGTACCTGGGTAAGGGTACATTGTATTTCTGGTTCAAATGAAATTTATAGCACTGCAGTAATTGAATGGGTTTGCAACACCAAATTCATAAACTGGTAATTCGGCACATTATTCAGTATATGTTGCATGGCATCACGGCACCTGATTCATTTCAGCTCCAGTGGCAGGGGAGATTCTGCTATGAATACAGCAATGAACTGTAGCCTCATGCAGATCATATTCCAGCAATATGTTCAAATGTTCCTATTCTGTGAAGGCTTTGCATATCTATTCACCCTTGACTCTTTGCAAGAGCTGCTCATCTGTTTGTTTTTATGTCCCAGAGTAAGGCAGGACAGTTTGGATATACTGTGTGCCGTGTGCAATTTTTGGAATAGTCGGCACTGTATCCCCACCTACACACACACACACACATTGTGCCTTGAAACAGATAAAGTACAAAACGTGGTGCTGATGGGATGTTAACTGATGACGAAATCAAAGATAATGACTGCTAAATTCTAAAATGAAAGCATACTCTGAACTTCTCATCGAACAAATAAATGAACACATAGGCATTGATGGCAATGAGTTTACAGTGTTCATGGTACTGTATAGGCTTATAAAATGGGTAGTGAATTTGCTGCATTTTGATTGGCTTAGAGGAAACGGAACCCAGGTGCTTACCATACTCCTTAACTGTCCCTGATTTTCAGGGATGTCCCTGATTTTGCCCCAGACATTTCTTCTATCCCTCCTACATTTGATATTTCTGTCACTAAAGAGTAAGGATTTGAATCACAAAATAATGCCAACCATTGGTGTTACAGTCTAGTTCTGATAAAGAAAAATGCTATTCATACTAAGCAGCATACTGTACACAGCTTCTGGAACTAATAATTACTATTTTTTCAGATATGTCCCTGATTTTGATCATTTGTCCCTGATCATTTTAAGCCTTGTCCCTGATTTGTGATGAGGAAGGTTGAGAGGTATGGTGCTTACTGTATCACAACCACCTGTTTGGGAACCTTTCCAGCAATCAACATAGAGCAGACGTAAACATCCATTCCTCCTAGATTTTTATTTTCTAAGTTTTTGACACCCATGTTGCCAAAGTAAAAAAAAATCCTTAGTTACCATAACTTAAAACTAACAGCGTACTTCATTTCAACAACTTCAGACGCTACCATCTCCACAAACATGTAGCAGAACAAAATAAAAATTAAAACTCAATCATGTTTCTTTATTTTTCATTAGCTGACATTTTCAAAGAGAAGCTTCTAATCCTCCTACTGGCATTCCCCTGTCCCGGTCCCTGCCCACACACACCCACAATTGCTCTCCTGTTGATGACCTGCCCAGCCTCTGTCCACTCTGTCAAGCACTCAGCATTCCTATCATAAGGGAGAGACTATTCTTATTGACAGTACCTCCAGTGCTGCGTTTTACTTCAAAACAATTCTTGCTTGTTTCTTGGGCTTCTTTCTTACAGACCATGTCATAGCAGCTGCATCTGAGTTCTCTCTCTCTCTCTCTCTCCTCCTCCCTCCTCTCTCTCTCTCTCTCTCACTTTACTAGTCTCCCAGCCAGCTAAATGATGTAACGTGGCTCCTTGCAAGAGTGTACTCTGTCTCTCTCACACTTAGCTAATTGATCTCTCTCTAGAGTGACATCTTCCTAAATATAAAACCATCTTGGGCACAATAGTGATTCATTAACTCAAACTGCAAATCTTCAAAAAAGCTGCAACTAGAGTTGCGGTCTCACTCTCTCACACTGTCACTCCACTGCACTGCTCTCTTACGCTCGCTCTCACTATAACTGCTGCATTGCTCTTTCTATCTCTCCACTTAACAGGAGAAATACTGTATATGTGAAAAGCCACAGTACAGCAAAATCATATTGACCACAAAATTCTGCTTATGCCACAATATTATTTTATTAATAAAAAAAATGTGAACATGTGCAGTTAGACTATATACCCAGTTGCACTCACACCTTAATGTTAGAACTTTATATGGACTATTGTTTTAATTTTTATTGCAAAATTTAATATTTACATAATGTTTACCCCAGATTTATTTTACTATTTTTTTCTCCATTTACAAATTTGTGTATGTGGGTCCATTTTATAAGCACGATAAGTCACTCTGGGTTGTGGCTTTCACCTTCCCAGGTACAAAAGGCCCATGATGCAAGCACCTTGGACCTTACAATGCACCTGGTCAGGTGTTTATCCCAAGACAACCACCTCCCCATCATGTCTTATTTCTTATTATACAATGGCAAAAGAAAATTTCTTGGACTCTCATTGGTCAGTCTGGGGCTGGACCCATGATGTTATCCCAGCATAACATCATGGGTCTAGTCTCAGCACTGTGAACCTCTTCATGATAGTTTGCTAATTTCTTTGCCAATTGATGACTGTTTGCATCTTCTTTTAAGAAACAAATATATTTCTCCAGACTAACTAAAACATCTTTAAAAGTATTTTTTTTTCTGTATAACAACAAGCCATTGTATAATAGGAATAATGCACTCCAGGGTGTGTGCCGTGCTGGGATAACATCACTTCTGGGTTGATTGGTTGCACTCAGCCTGAGGCCTCATGCCCAATCACCCCAGGTGTGACATTATCCCAGAATGACACACACCTTGTTATGCATTATTCCTTGACTGAAAGCACTTGTCAAAAACTACTTGCCGAGTATTGCATGTGTTAACAGTTCCCAACCTTGGACTAGATTAGGGAAAGAAATTTTAAAGTAATGCACCAGACATAGCCCTCTAAAAGCTTCTTGTCTTAGTTATCAAACACATTTTTAGCAGAAGGGTTTCTTCTCAGAGTGAGCAGGAACATCACCACATTTTACAGCATTTGTAAATTATAATGGAGTTGCTTTATAGTTTTATACCTTTTAATGGATGCTGCTATGCCTTGTCTTGTATAAACAAATTATAGTACACAAGCTTTCCGGGCCACACATGTCCCTTTATCAGGTGTACTTGCACTCTGAACAAAAGAAGCTGAATTTATATGTAAAGTTTTCCATCTTACTATTTGTAGTTTGCACATTTTGCATTAAATTAGTTTTCGTATTGAACCTTTTTGTTTCCTGGTTTGGAGTACTACCTTTTTGCAGTCTATATGAGGTATTTAGGTGCACTGAATTATTAATGATGAGACTAAATGGTTTTCTAACAGCAGGAACACAAGAATGGGAAATGATAGTACATATAAATAAATACGCTAAAGTGGAGGTGGAATAGTAAGTTAGAGATAATGCAAAAGTTTCATGAACAAACTAAATCAGTTCCAAGTCCTAAGTAGAACAATAAAGGTGATAGAGTTCCCTGTGGTGTGCCATAAATCCAGTGTCCTGACTGAGCCTATGATGCTTTGAGTTCAGTAGTTTTGTATATTTTAACACCTATGTTCTTCTTTCTTGCATATCCCTGCAGATTTGAGGCAGCCACCATTCTGCCAAAAAATGAAGCTGGAGGGTATACATGATAGACCTCTTAATCACCTACTGTATATAAATTGCACAAGGCTGAATTTGATTCCATCTCTTGTGTCAGGGTGACAATGGTCTAAACAACATGACTGGGGCTAGTCATTAAAAATATTGTGAAAAAAAAAAGACCACCATTAGAAGTTCAATGACTGATAACTTGACTATAGATCTGTGGCTGGGAATCAGAGCTCTTGGGATTTTACCAAGAAACAAGACATACGGTAGTTACCTGGGTTTCTATGGCATAACTTGATATCTGCAGAACAGGAGATCACTGACAAATGATTGATTTCGTGGGTTCCCATGGCGTAGTAATGATCACAGCCAAAGGCTTTTCAATAAAGCACTAATAATTTCAGGCAGCGTTACCATGGATTACTGTTGATGTCTGAGTACTTTTTGAGCAGTCATTATGTATTGATGGAAAAACACACCAGGGATAGAGCGGACTCCTGGAATCAGAGAATCTTTTTTTTTTTTTTTCCTCTAGGAAACCCATTACACATTTTAACTCTCAAACCACTGCAGAAACTTTTAGCTGTCCTAAAACCAATATGTTTGAAAATAGCTTGGGGCCTAAGTGTGACAGGAGAAACACATCAGTTTAATTCACCTTTCTTTCCACCAGGTGAAAATTAAACATGCTCAGGAATAAAAAAAATATATGACATTCATTGCTCGAGTAATGAATGTTTGCTTGATAAAATCACTGCTGGGCATAGTAAACCTTGTTCTGGCCTTCAAACTGATAAACTAAGTATGTAACCATTGAAAAGATATACTGTATAACTATTTCCAGAACTTTATTTAGATTAAAGGAATGCAAGTTGCTGTTTTCTTATGTATGGTAATACCACCACTGTAAGAGTGGTCTCACTCATATTCTTAGGGTATGAGATCTGCGAACCAAAGGTGAGCAGTTCTGATACCCTAAGAATGTGAGACTATTCTTACAACCATAAGAGTGATCTCAGAGACAGTATTAATATATTGTTGATCAGGCTTGATCAATAATATATTATTTTTTTCCAAAACCTTACCAGAATGGCCCATTTATAGGACAGCTGTGTGTGAGACACACTTCACAAAATAAGAGTGTCTCATGTGAAGAGGAAAGGAATGCTCTGATTAGTCTGGAGCACTCCTTCAACCTATAATAGATTTTCATCCTGCATCATAACAATTGTCCTGCATTAGGCCCATTCTCTGGCTACCTTTCAACCCCAACTCATCTGGCCTGGACATGCACAACCCACAGCTTTCTCTTATGGTGTATACTGTACTTCAGAGGCTTCCTCTCACTGGTGTACTCATCCAGTGTAGTCAAGTGATGTGTGGGGGTTGAGATCACCCTAAACAGAAACACAGATAATCACCCTAAATAGAAACATAAACAACGGCGGCAGAAAAAGGTTATAGGTCCATCCAGTCTGCCCAGTTTTACCCTACTCTACTCTACAACCGATTGTCTTGATGGGGCTTTGGCTCTCACCTCCCCCCTTGCACTCCTGCTTTACTGCTACCCTGCCCCACCCTGAGTAACTATTAAGCTCCTTACTCTGTCCCAGTCATCATGCTTGAAGCCATTAATGATGTTTTGTGTCCCCCAGCATTACCACTAGGCTGTTCCATGGCTCAGTCACTCGCTCAGTAAAGTAAAAATGCTCTTGCACCCCTCCTGAATCTCCCCCCACCAGTTTACATTCATATCCTCTTGTTTTTGACCTGCCATTCCAGCTAAATAGTTCCTCACATTTTACCTTGATTATTCCTTTCAGGAACTTGAAGATCTCTATCATGTCGCCCCTCTCCCTTCTGTCCTCGAGAGAGCATATGTTCAGTGCTCTGATGTGGTCCTCATGGGATCCGCCCTATTTACCCAGAATCAGTTTGGTTACTGTATGCTGCACTGTCTCCACCCTGTCTCTGTCTCTGTCTTTCCTCAGGTGAGGACTCCAGAACTGTGCACAGTATTCAAGATAGGATCTCACCAGCAATCTATACGGAGGTAGTACTTCTCTTTCCTCGTGCTATCAAAACCCCTTCCAGTACACCCCAACATTCTGGATACCTTGCTTTGGCTTTGTTACACTGACTTGTTTGTTTTAGAGTCACTTTTGATGACCCCAGGTCCCTTTCCTCTGAAGCAGTGACCAGCATAACCCTCCCATCCAGTATTCTTTCCTGAGGTTCTTGTTTCCAGTGTGCATCACCTTGCATTTTTTGCCACTGAATTTCAACAACCAGACCTTGGACTACGTCATTAACTTTTGTAGGTCCCTCAGCAACTTCCTTAACCCCTCCTCAATGTTTACCTTGCATAGAGCTTAGTGTCATCTGCAAAGAGACATACCTTGCCCTGTATTCCTTCTTTTATGTTCAAGATGAACATATTGATAAGAACTGGTCCCAGGACAGACCCCTTGGTATCCCACGCTGAGAAACATAGAAATTGTCATCAAATACAGACTGCTAGGCCCATCCAGTCTGCCTGTTGGCCATATACATTGTATGTGGCCACATTGACCATATCTGATCAATGGCTTTTCATCACTCCCTCCCCTCTCAAGATTCCCTTGTGCCTGTCCCAGGCATGCTTAAACCCCTCCATTGTGCTTTCCCCCACTACCTCCTGTGGCAGACTATTCCACTCGTCGACTACCCGTTCTGTGTATAAAAACTGCATTACATTACCTCTTAATCTACCTCCTTCCAATTTCGTATTGTGCCTCCTTGTTCTACTACATTTTCTACATTGTAAAAGGCCCCCCACCTGCACCTTGTTTATGCCCTTGAGGTACTTGAAAGTTTCAATCATGTCCCCCTGCTGTCTCCTCTCCTCCAGTGAGTACATACTGAGGTGCCTTAATCTCTCCTTATATGTTTTGTGGTGCAATCACTGCACCATCTTTGTTGCCCTTTTCTGGATAGTCTCCACCTTATCTATGTCCTTGCACAGGTGTGGTCTCCAGAACTGCATGTACTTCAGATGAGGCCTTACCAATGTTTTATACAATGGCATCACCACCGCCTGCCTTCTGCTAGTGATATCTTTGCCTATGCACCCCAGCATGTCACTGGCCCTCCCTGCCACTTTTGTGAACTACTTTGACACCTTAAGGTCATCAGAGATGACAACCCCTAGGTCTCTTTCCTCTTTGGTGACAGTCAGCTGTCCCCACCTGTAACTCTCCCTAGGGTTCTCTCTACCCATGTGATTTATTTTGCACTTCTTTGCATTGAACCTCAGTTGCCACATCTCTGACCATCTTTCAAGGTTCTCCAGGTCCCTCTTCATTTTCTATACCTCTTCTGGAGTAGCCACCCTGTTGCAGATCTTGGTGTCATCTGCAAACAGGCAGACCTTTCCTTCCAGCCCCTCTGCAATGTCACTAATAAAGACATTGAACAGAACTGGTCCTAGTACTGATCCTTGTGTTATCCCACTGGACACCCCCTCTCCCAAGATTGTACCCCATTTACCACCACCCTCTGTCTCCTGTCTGTTAATCAGTTCCTAACCCAGTTTACTACCATGTCCACTATGCCCAGACTACCCATCTTGCTAATCAGCCTTCAATGTGGGACGGTGTGAATGCTTTGCTGAAATCTAGGTAGGCAACATCTACCGCCCCTCCCTGATTTATTTCCCTAGTCACCCAATCAAAAAATTCTATTAGATTCATTTGACATGACCTTTCTGCTGTGAAGCAGGAAGGTAAGGCTGAAGCAGTAGGTAAGGCTAGAGGGATGTTGGGGTGTATTAGTAGGGGTATCACAAGTTGGAAGAGGGAGGTAATAATCCTTCTTTACAAGACACTGGTTAGGCCCCATCTGGAGTTCTACATGCAGTACTGGAGGCCACACCTTCACAAGGACATTAACCAAACTGAGGCAGTCTAGAGAAGGACAACCAAAATGGTAAAGGGACTGCATCAGAAAACATATAAGGACAGATTAACTGAGCTCAATATGTATACCCTAGAGCAAAGGAGGGAGAGAGGAGATATGATTGAAACATTCAAACATCTCAAGGGCATTAGCAAGATAAAAGAGTCTAGCATATTTCAATATGAGAAAAATAGCAGGACAAGAGGACACAGCATGAGATTAGAGGGAGGCCGATTAAGGAGTAATGTAAGGAAGTTCTTTTTTACAGAAAGGGTAGTGGATGCATGGAACGGCCTATGTCAGAAAGTGGTGGATATGAATACAGTGCAGGGCTTCAAACAAGCATGGGGTAGGCTTAAGGGAGCAATACAGATGAGTATGACTAGATAGGCCATTCACAGAGCAAAGGCCAATGGCACATTCATAAGGTAGAATAAGAAATGGGCTGACTGGATGGGCCTTGCGGTCCTTATCTGGCATCAACTTCTATGTTTCTATGTTTCTATGAATCCGTGTTGCCTCAGATCTTGAGCACCACTGGATTCCATATGTTACCTCTCTTTCCCCTGATTTGACCCTGTTCAGACCACATTCTGCTGTCTCATCTCTAATCAACTTCCCTTCCACCCATCTAACTAGGTCCTTTGCTGCTCCCAGATTTTCTGATTTCTTCAACAACCTTCTGTGTGGTACAAAGTCAAATGTCTTGCTGAAGGCAAAATAGAGTAAATAGAGTAAATCTTTGCCCTCATCCACTACCTTTGCTATCCATTCAAAGAATACTATCAGGCTGGTCTGAAAAAAATCTCCCTGCCACTGACTCATGCTACTTACAGCTTATTATATTGAAGCCCAATTTACTCCAGGCAGTCCACTAGGTCCTCTTTGACTAGTGTTTCCAACAGTTTACCTACTGTACAATGGAGCTAAGATTGATGGGCCTGTTATTTTTCCAGTTCCTCCCTGTCCCCTTCCTTGTGGAGTAGCATCATGTCCACTATCCTTCAGTCTCTCAGAATCACCCCTGGCTGCAGTGAACTACTGAAAAGCCATGCCAGCGGTTCGGCTAGTTTCAATGTTAACTCCCTGAGCACCCTCGGTGCATTCCATTTGGACCTGGAGTCTTGTCTATTTTCAGGGCTTCAGGACTTTTTCTAACCCTTTCTCCTGTCACTACCACTTACCCCATTTCAGGGATCCTCCTTGCAGCAGCCTCTATGTTGCTTTCCAGCAGAGGCTCACTATCCTCCACTGTGAATACTGAGCAGAAGTAGTCATTTAGAACTGCTGCCATCTACTTATCCTCCTGTACCACCCTGCCCCTCTCCATCAGCCTAACAATTCCCCCTCTGATCTTTCTTTTTTCCTGATATACCTGAAGAACTGTTTTTCCCTCTCCCTTGACTCCTTCAGCAATATGCAGCTCTTTGTCTGCTTTTGCATCCCTGTCTGCATTCTTGGCCTACTTCATCTTTTCCTGGTATTTAGTCCATTTTTCAGCCCCCCCCCGTTTCTCCTTGTAGTCAATGAAGGCCCTTTTTGGCCCACACTACCTCCCTGTCCTTCTTAGAAAACCAGGTTGATCTCTTGTGCCTAACCATTCTCAAGCATTATATGAACATATGAAGATGCCAGCAGAATAAGGCCTTTTGGTCTATTGAGTCTGCTCACATTGTAGAGTCTCCATTGCCAACAAATGACTCTGCCCCCACTCTCCAGCCAATGCCCTCTCCTTTCTGGCTACACCCCTTTTGACCTTAACTTTCCCCTTTCCCCTGTCCCAAACTCTTTTGAAGCTATCCACTGTTTCCAGTGATACCACTTACTCAGGGATCCCATTCTATCCCATCAACACCCTTTCCATGAAGAAATGCCTCTTGTTCTCCCCCTAAACTTTTCTCCTTCCTGCTTAAGACAATTCACTCTCCCTTATTTTGCTCACACTGAGTCTGAAGAGACTCTCTTTGTCCACCTTCTTTATTCCTTTCAAATACTTGAAGGTCTCAATCATGTTCCCCCTTCTCTCCTCCAGGACATTTTCAGGGCATCCATCCTCCTCATATGTCCTGCCCTGCTGAATCCTGATCATCTTTGTTGTCCTCCTTTGGACTTCCTCCAGCAGGTTTATGTCCTTCTTTAGGTATGGACACTAGTAATGCACACTGTCCCCCAGGTGTGGCTACACCAGTGACCTGTACAGTGGCAGTATTACCTCTTCTCACCTGCTGCTGATCCCTCTAGCAATGCAGCCCAACATGATATTGACCTTTTTTGCTGCCTTCCTGCACTGTGTGGAGTGCTTCAGGTCGCTAGTGATCAACAACCCCAGGTCCCTTTCCTCTTTGGATTTGGTTATCAAGACACCTCCCAGGCTGTACTCCTTCAAGTACTTGGCCCTAGTGTGCATAACCTTACATTTCATTGCATTTTAGCCAAGTTGCCAAATTTTGGATTACCTCTTGAACTTTGCCAGATCTTCCTGTAGCTCCTGTAGCCTCTTCGCTGTATCCACCCTCCCGCGGAGCCTGGTGTCATTTACGAATAAGCAAATCTTGCCCTTTATTAACAATGCCAAAGCATTGTTTGGTTGCTGAGAGAATGGCTGCTTTAATTTCTGCCTACTACTCCTCCACCCCTCTAATTTTATCTACTCCAGCTAACTTGCCCTTTACTAGTTCCCTCATCTGATCAAAGTCTGTTCACCTGAAATCCAAAAACACAGGCTTTGACAAGAGTATACTGTTACACAGGGCCAGTTCAAACCATATAATGTTATGGTCACTATGGCCACTATTAGCCGTACTCACCTTGGTCAGTTCAAATCTGAAATTCGGAAGACCATCTCCCCTCCAGTACAATGTTGCTGTAAAGAATACCAGAGCCATTTCTAGCCCTCCCGGTGCCCCCCGGACACAATATGGCTTGGCTGCGGTGACCCGTGGCTCATAAGAATCTCCCGCTAATCCCCACCTTCCCACCCCTTGGTCCCCCATTTCCACCACCCCCTCACCCACTTAGCCCTCCTAACCCTCCATACCCCCACCTCCACACCTGCTTAGCCCCCCAACCCTTAAGCTATCATCCACCATTGTGCTCTCCCCCTCACCCTTCTAGTCTGTAGCCAACTCTCCCTTAATGGCTGTACTTGTTGGTGGTCACATTAATTGTTCCCTCCGGGAACCTATCTAAGCTCTATAGCTGTATTCTGGAAAGTCTCATACTTTGCACATAGTTGGAATCTTATTTACCTGATCTGTTATGGGACTATTTTCCTCTGTATTATGTAATTAAGTGATGGCTTTTGCAATGTATTCTGTTTCTCCCCCATCCTTCTATTTGTAATGCTATATAGTCCTTTTAATGATGTGTAACTGACAATGCCTACTAGCTGCTTCTGTTTTTCTCCACTGTCCATGTACTTGATGTTCCTCCACCCTCTGTTTGATGAGGATCCTTTGTAAATGAGCTTTTAGCTCAAAGGTTGTAATTCCAATTTTACAATAAATAAAGCAAGCATTTGTCAATGCCGAATGTTGTCGCGCTGGCATTGGCTTTGATAGTGCAATGCAGAAACACATTTTGGGCAGGATGTGAAAAATGGCAGCTGTACAGTTCATAAGGAGGGGTAAAAAAATGGCAGTGTTGAAAATGTGGCATGGAAATATTGCAAATTTGTGAAGTTACAGGGGTGCATGGGAAATGCGCAACAAACGCTTGTAACACAGTCATTTTATGGACTTTCAACACCAAATTTTCAATGTAGGCATTTTAGCACCTCTGCTCATGTACAGTGTCACTGTCATTTCCTCAAACTGTCCCAAAAGTGATTTTGCACAGCGACCGAGCTATTCTGCACCGGACGTGCAAAAACAGATTTTGAGCAGGATATATAAAATGACAGCTGTACTGTTCATCAAGAGGTATGGAAAAATGCCAATGGTGAAAATCCAGAGTGAAAATATCACAAATGCATGATACGAGCATGCATGCAAACTGCACAACCAACGCTCGTAACACAGTCATTTTATGGAGTATTGTCACCAAATTTTAAACATAGGCATTTTAGGACCTCTGCTCATGAACAGTGTCACTGTCATTTTCGTAATCTGCCCTGAACATTGATTTCCCACAGCAACCGTGCTATTGCACGCCAGAAGTGCAGAAACACATTTTGGCCAGGATGTGAAAAATGACAACTGTACTGTTCACAAGGTGGTATAGAAAAATGACAATGTTGAAAACCTGGCATGAAAATATTGTGAATTTGCGAAGTTACAAGCATGCGTAGCAACTGCACAATGCATGCTTGTAAAACAACCATTTTTTTTATTTTTCCCACCAGATTTGCAACATAGGCTTTTTGAGAGCCCACCTCATAAACACTGCCACTGTTCTTGCATTAATCGGTCCCAAAAGGTGATTCTGTGCAGTGACTGTGAAATCACCTTTTGGGATTGATTAATGTCATAACAGTGCTAGAATTCATGAGGAGGGGTCCCAAAAACCCCATGTTGAAAATTTGGTGCAAAAAATCCAAAAAATGCCTGAGATATGCATCAAAGTTGAAAAAATCCCATCTATTCCATTATATACAGTAGCTTACCGGCATTTCCTCAGTTTGCGGTCAGCTTTGAAGAGTGCAGACATGTTCCCGGTCCACCGGAGATTGTTGTGCCAAGCTCTGGAGGTAAGTATGAGGTGGGGGTGGGGAGGCAGAGTGCACAGTGGGTGGTTACGGGTGGTGGGAGGGGTAGGGATACTGCGATGGACCATTTTCTGTTTACAGGTGTTAAAAAAACCCATCGCGGATGGTTTTCCTTTTTTACAGGTGTTTTTTGGAGGTGGGGATACATTAGCCGACAGGGGTTGGGCACCCAGTTGGCACATAGAGAGTGGGGACACTAGTTGAGAGGGATTGGGCACCCCTCAGCAAGAAGAAGGGAGGGACATCATGCCGACAGAGTGAGCTCCCTGGGCTCCCCGTTAGTACATTAAAGAGGAAGGGGGACAGATGCCCGGCTGAAGTTGGGCACCCCTTTGGCAAACAATGGCAGCGGGGGAGGGTGCATGAGCCAAGGGGGATTGGACACCCCCTCAGCAAGAAAAAAAGGAGGGTGGGACACATTATGCCGACAAGGAGTGGGCTCCTCTATCGGCACATACATGAGGGGCAGGGTAAGTTAACCAGGGGATTGGGCACCACTGAAGTCAGCAGTTTAGTGGCCACTGTGCCACCATGTTTGTAGCTGGCAAAGCACATAGGAAGGTCCGCTGTGTGTGACAAGCTTTGCTCGCATTGCAGCGGACCTTTCCTTAGATGTGCTTGCCACATTATGTATGCATGGTGTGGTGGCAGCATGCAGGCTAATTGGGGAATGAGGGACGCACCTACTGGTGCATGCCCTGCATTCGCTCAACAGTGACTATGCCTCCAAATATCCACTGCCACATGATGTTGGCTGCACAAGCACGCGAACATAATAAAATAAATGGTCACTGGACCCCATTAGTTCCCCAATCTGAATTCCACCTATCATTTCTGAGTTAGTGAATACCACGTTGAGAAGGGTAGCCTGTCTTGTAGGCTTCCTGACCAGTTGTGCCAGCAGGCAGTCCTGCAACATATCTAGCAGGGCCTAATTGGTGCTCTTAGCTGATGGAATGTCCCAATCTATGTCTGGAAGATTGAGATCCCCTACAACTGCTACCCGTCCCTGTCCTGCTGGCCTAAAGACCACACCCATGTGCAGCTGCTTTCCTGATGCTGTTGTGAGCTATACCCACAGCAATTTCTTCTCCCCAATTTCTTCGCCTGATGGATCCACCCTCTACTACCTCTATGCCTTACTTGACATAGATGGCTACCCCTTTTAACATAGAAACATAGACACAGAAACACAGAAACATAGAATTTGATGGCAGATAAGGATCACTTGGCCCACCTAGTCTGCCTATTTCCCTACCTAATGCATAGGCTACAAATCCTAGTTAACCAACAGCCTACTTCCTCCTACCCCCCATTAGAATTGCCTTATGTCTGTCCCATGCATTCTTGAATTCCCCTACTGTTTTTGACTCCACTAACTTTTCAGGAAGGCTGTTCCATGCATGCACAACCCTCTCTGTGAAAAAATACTTCCGCACATTACCTCTGAGCCTTCCCCTCTCTATTTTCAAATTGTGTCCCCTTGTTCTTGCATACCTCTTTTTCCTTTTCCCTTATCCTTATCTCTCCTACACATAGTATAGCTTTGTACTGCCTTGTCCCAGTTGTTATTCCTGGTGGCTAGTGTTGCTCAGATAGTATCCAAGAAACTAGCATAAGAACAGATACTTCCCATTTGGCCAGATAGTTACTGTGGTAGGATAATAGTGCTATATGACCATGGCTCTGACCCTCTAGTATCAGTGCATGGATCCAACATACATTATGGATCCAGCAGATCCTAGTAATAGATCCACAGATCTCAACAAGAGATCCAGCTTGGATCCTAACTATCCGACCTAGGATCCTGGGTCTGACCTAGGTTCCCTGGATCCTACTTAGGATCCATCATTGTCTGACACCAGATTCTATATCTGTCTTTGATAGGATTTATGGTAGCATCCTAGGCAGGTTACCAGAACTATCTGACGGAGGGTGATAAGATCCACAAAAGCACTATCTGAGCAACACTACTGGTGTCCCATGTTTCTGTAGTGGCTACAATGTCTAATCCCACATTCAGCACCATCACCTGGAGCTCACTAATTTTGCTTTCTAGGTTCCTGGCATTTAGGCAGACTGCATTCCAGCTTGGGCCTACACCATTTGCCCTCTTCTGAGCTCTTCTTCCTTTATCTTCCCCCCTTCACTCAGTGTCCTGGTTTTCCTTCTTCCTGCTGTCTTTATGAACCCTCCTCTCCTGGCAGCCTTATTTAACTTACTGTGGACCCCTGCTTTCATCCCCACTGTTCCTACACATCACTTCCGTAGCCATTGATATATGCGACTGCGATTGAGTGAAACCAAAAATGATGATTCAATCATGGCACATATCATGGGGGCTACTGATGAAGTAGGGTGACCAGATGGGGGTGGGTTCACTCATATAGTGACAGGATGTTGTTACATATATGAGAGCATGGGGGAGTGGGAACAAGCATACTCAGTGAGGGACAGGATGGTTTTTGAGGGGTGGTGCCATGGTGGGCTGCTGAGCTGGCCCTGTGGCGTGGTGGGTGGGTTCGTGGGTTGGGTGGACAGGGTGCTGGGTTTGGGTCCAGGCACAGGTACTTTTTTGTTGCACCCACCCCAGATTTTTTTTCCATGTTTTGCACTCCCCCCGACATGCACCCCCCCGGAGTTGAGAATCCTTAAGTAGGGGGGTGCGGGGGGGGCACTGCCCAGCATAAAATGTTCAAATTGTAAGTCCCCAGTGCCAATTTGCTGTGCACTGGGAGTCACATTGCCGAAATTGATTTTCAGTGATGTGACTTCGTCGTAATGGCGATTGCCTTTCAGCAGTCACTGTTGTGACATAGAACCATCATTTCTAGGGGAGTTTTAGCTAGATGCACCTTTTGTTCTCTGTCCTCGGTGGGTGCTTTCCTCAAGTTTCTGTCCTACTCACCTCTCTGAAGTAGGCATGACCATGCTACACCATCCTTGTGAGGGGGAGGCCTACACTGTATCTTCTCCTGCTCTCAACCATCTTCCTGCTTCCTCTGCTCCACTGACTCTCACTTCTTTTCACTCAAGTCATTTTTTGGGTACATTAGTGAAAAAAGGAAGAAAAGGGGAGGGATTGTGAGGCTAAAAGGGAAGGGGGCTATGCAAAGGAGGATGAGGAAAAAGCAGAGCTCCTGAATTGATACTTCTGTTTATGTCTCAGAGTGGAAGGGGAGGGTGATAGAACACAGAAAAGCAGCAGGAACACTGGGAGGGGAGTGAGGTAGACACAGGTCCATTCACAGAGGAGCGTTTCCTCAAGGGACTTGCAAATCTGAATGTGGAAAAAATTATTGGACTAAACAGAGTACACCCAAGAATGTTAAGGGAGCTCATGGATGTACTGACTGTACCTCTGACAGCCATATTCAATAACTCACTGAAAACAGGAGTGGGTCTGGAAGACTGGAGGAAGGCAGATGCAATCCTGCTTCATAAAAGCAACAGCAGGGAGGAGGCTGGCAATTATAGGCCAGTCATTCTGATGTCAGTGGTGGGAAAGCTAATGGGAATGATTTTAAAGGAAAGGCTTGTGGAGTATCTTGTATCCAGCAGGTTGCAAGATAAAATACAGCAGGGATTCCCCGGGGGGAGGGGGGGGTTGTCATGTAAGATGAACCTGACTGATTTTTTTAACTGGGTGACCAGAGAAATTGATCAGGGTGAGGCAGTGAACATGGGCTACTTAGAATTCAGAAAGGCCTTCAACACCATATCATGTAGGAGGCTTCTAAATAAACAGTGCAGTTTGGTGGTGGGTCCTAAGATCGTAAACTGGGTACAAATTTGGTTGATGGATAGGCAACAGAGGGTACTGGTAAATGACACTTACTTGGGGGAAGGCACGGTGACCAGCTGGGCACCTTAGGGCTCAGTACATGGATCAATCCTCTTTAATGTCTTTATAAGTGACATTGCAGAAGAGCTGGAAGTGAAGGTACTGTATGCCTCTTTGCAGATGACACCAAAATCTGCAATAGGGTGAACACTCCTGAGGGGATGGAGAGAATGACCAGAGACCTGAGAAAACTCAAGAAGAGGTGGGCTTGTTGGCTGAAAATGGAGTGAGCTGAGTAAGGAAATGTGGGGTAGGGGCAGGAGGAGGACTGTGCTGCAATCTGAGCTATTGTGTGTGGCTGGAGCACATGCCTGCAATCAGCCAATATGGCACTGTTTGTACTTCTCATCTGGATTACTGCAATGCTCTTTACCTAGGGTTACCGGGGGTGGATCTCCATCGCCTACAGCTGGTGCAGAATGCTGCAGCCAAGTTGTTGGCAGGGTTGTCAAGATCTAGCCATGTCTCACCTGTGCTGCACGAACTGCACTGGCTGCCAGTGCGATGAAGGGTCACTTTCAAGGTCGCACTGCTGACCTATAAGACCCTACACAGACAGGGACTGGGTTACTTGCAAGACCTCCTTCGGCCATACTGCCTCATCCGCCCTCTCTGGTCTATCGATGAAGGATTGCTAGAGGTTCCCATGGGGTTTGTTTACAGACATCGGGCGCTAGGGCTTTTTCTTTTGTAGCCCTGACACTGTGGAACTCTCTACCTCGCCGGATTAGAGAGTGTCTGTCCACCGAGGTTTTCAAATCTTCACTAAAAACATATTTATTTTGAAATGGCATTTGGGCACACTGTTTAGTATTGTTACTGCTGCCTTGATTTTTATTTTTGGATTTAAAGTTTTTATATTGTATATGTGCTTTGGTTTATTGAAAAGCACGTTAAAAATAAATTTTGATTTGATTTGATTTTCCAGGTGAACAAAGCCACCCCTAGAGTGTGTCATCCCCCAGAGTGAGAAAACAATAGAGTAGGTGGATAGATTCTGCTGGGGAACTCACAGGGAAGTCCACAGGTCAACAGGGCACTCTGTCCATGACAACACCCCATTCAAGGTAAGAACACGCTGTGCAACCCACAGGAGTAACAATTCACTGGTCATCACAGGTAAAGTTGTAAGGAGTTGTAGGCTCTAGACTAGTAGCATATACATTTAGCAACAAACATAGGGTTCACTAGCATAATCCTAGCTATGGTAATGCTAGCTTTGGGGTCATTTGCATTGTAGCAGACTTGCATTACATGTATTATCCTGGTACATGATGTGGGCCTCACTCTAAGGGGACAGTAGAAAACCCTACAGTATCTGGGGAACCTTAATTCAAATATCTAAGGAGCAAAACTTAACACAGGGCAAGAGTTCCTAAGAGGACTGTACTGCTTCAGATTTGTCTACAGGGAAATCTGCACAGAGTACTCAACACGCAGGAAACAGCACTCCAGCTAGGAACTCAATATCTGACATTGGCTTTTACAGTAACCACAGTAACTGACCCGGGACACCCATTGCATCATAGGAGTTTCATGCCCCCACAATCCTATGATGTTTGCCCAGGCAGTAGGGTGGTGGTGGTGGGGGGGGGGTTGTGAGTTACAGAGGCTATGAGATCCATCTTTCAGAGGGTGCTCTGGGAGATGGGAGACTGCCTGGTTTGCAGAAGGCTGGAGTTTCTTGTGGCAGTCCTGAACCACTTTAGGGCTAAGCGCCAGAACCTGAAAGGTACACCCACCCACTGGGGACCTTGATCTGTACACATGTTTTCCAGTGACCCCTATGGGCTTCAGTTCTAAGATAGTACATGATGGGAGGGAGGGAAGAAGAATTTGAACGGAGAGTGTCCTAGTGAGTGTGAAAGCAAGGAATTGTTAGCAGCCCCTGGAATCACCTAGAGGGTACTGAAGAATTCATTCAGAATTGAAACTAGACAAGGAAGATGGCTGCACTAGGGCTTATGATTCATGGCAAAATCGTGTTCCTCTGTAAATAAATTAGGCCCTTTCAAACACAAACTCCTGCAGCATATCCTTGCTTCTTGCTGCTGCAACTGTTACTAACCCTCCCATTTCTGCTCCCTTCTCTCCTTGCCCCTACCCCAGATCCTCGGACTATTTTGACAATGTCACTTCTGACTGCCATAAGTACTCTTGCCCCCTTCTCCTCATCCTCCATTCTCCTTCTCCTGGTTTCCCCCCACTCCTTTCTCCCTTGCTGTTATATCTTGTCAAACCTACCCTCCCCTGCCTGGCTGCCCTGCTTCTTGCTTGTAGCTTGCACTGTAAGGCTAGTCAATGGGAAGGCTATAAGCCTGAGGTTAGATTGGCTGGAGCAACTATGTCGCTTCCCCATCAGGCTTGATAAGGTAGCTCATCCTGAGCCTTCCCAGGATTCATTTCTTTTTGCAGCCAGAGGTGATGCTCTTCTGCCCTCCTGCTTCATTTGCTTTGGTGGCTGCCTCTGGTTGCAGGTTCATTTCTCCTCCCATCCCTTGCTCATTTCCCTATGCTCCCTTCTGGCTGATCACCTCCAGCCACCAGCTTGCTCTGGCTGCCAGCGTGCTCTCCCTTTGGGGTTGTGCTTCTCCGTCCCTCGCTCATTCTTTGCTCTTCCCTTGCTGTCTACTCCCCCCCAAACCCTTGGCTTGTGCCCCATCGCTGCCTCTTTCTCTCCCTCGTCCTTGCTGCCGCTCATTTCATGGTGCTCCTGCTGATTCTCCATTCCGATCTGCCATCACTTGTGGGCGCCGGAACTTGGATCCCCACCTTATGCTCCTTCTCTGTCCTTCTCACCCCTACTTTGCTGTACCGGTTCGACTCTAGGTGCTATCCTCCTGACTTCCTCCTGCCTCGGGCTCTTTCCTGCCTATACCAGGCAGTGACCTTCAGCTGCTGATTCTCTGCTCTTTTCCGGTGCTGCTCCCTTGTCATTTCCTTGGCCGACGCTGTCTGCTTTCACTTTTCTGTCTGCTGTACTTTGGTGCCAGCCTGCATTGCGGCGACTTCCTTTGCTGGTTCCCGGGTGTCACTGCCATCATTTTTGCCTGTCTACTGCTGGCTCCTCTCGCACTGCTGGCTGCGCACACTGTTGTTTTTTTTCCCTTTGGCTTCTCTCAGTTTTTCCCTATCAAGTGTTCGTTCTTGTGCCAGGACTATGGCCTTGCATCTTTTCCACCCAATGATTTCTGGCTTCTCCTGATTCCTGGCTTCTAATGCTGTGCAGCATCTCTATCCAATTTGCTCACATTGGGTTCTTCCCATTAATCAGGAATCTCCCTGGTGCTCACGGCTGCGTTAGGCGGTTCTGCTAATTCATTGCTGAAGCATAATACCAAAAACAAAAACAAAATAAAAAAAAAACATGATAATGACCCATTCATTCATTTATATTCAATCAATGCTTTTTGGGGGGGGTTATCCCTACCCTGCCATCACATTCCTTACTTGTATCCTTCTCTTTTCACCATACGTATCCAGGTATTCGAATCCGATTTTTTCCCTCATTCTGACCTCCTTGTTTCTCCATTTCCTTCACTCTCTTCGTATACCTCTCCACTCCGCCTTCCAGTTCCAGCCTTCAAGGCTTCCCTTCATCATTATCTTCTTCTTCGCCTTCCATCTTCATCATACCTATAGTTCATTATCTGCGCATGTATCAGGCGAATGATTGCCACCTTCTCAAACCACGGCCCTCATGCTGCATTCCTCAAGTTCCTGACTTCGGTCTTCATTTGGGCTTCCCTATCATGAATCATTTCCACCTTACTGAACCACGGCCCTCCTGCCATATTCATCAAGTTCCTGACTCTGGTCATCATTCACCCAGCATACCCCTCTCGGGTCCCTGCTACCTCGATTCGACTCTCTCTCCACTCCGGGCCTTGCCTTCCTGTCCATCGACCTTTACTAAAGGCCGGCTGACTGCTCTCCACCATCATTCAGGTTCATTTAGAGTTCCTTTCCTGTCTCCTCTTCCTCAGTCTTCTCATGTTGAACTGCTGCACTTCTGCAACGCTCACCATCATCAGTCTGCTTCCTTCTCAGTCTTCTCATGTGCACATCTGGATGCCTCTTGCACCTCTGGCTTACACACAAATCTCCTCCTCCTTCTTATCGTCTGCTCGAGCATGCCCTTTTGGGTCCCAGCTGCCTCTTGTTCCTTTTTCGATCCATGCTTTCTTTTGGGGGTTTTCCCTATCCCATCATCTTCCTCCTCCCTACTCATCTTCTTCTCTTTAACGAATCCTTCTCTTTAGTGACATGCGTCCTTAAATCAAATGTCATCAGCCTGGAGAAAAGGCGACCTAGGCCTTGGATCCCCAGAGGTTTCCTCCTAAAGGGTTTTTTTTCCCTCTCCTCCATGCCAATGGTCATAATATTAGTTAGAGTTAGTGCTTACTTAGGTTAATGTGTTGTCTTAGGTTATTTAGTTAGGTTCCGCTGTTGGATGGAGACAGATAATTGCCCCAGCTTTCCCCTCTCTCCTTAGGATATCTGCTTTAATCATCTTCTTAGATTTCATTCATTCATTGACCTTGCCTCTTCGATGCTTGACACCCAATTGGGTATTCTTTTTGGGCTTCTTCCTAAGCTACCTTTAGCCAAGAATCATTCCGTGGCGTCTTAAGGGGAACCCTCTCTCTGGTTCCTTGCGTCATACCCTAATAGGGTAGTATATCCCACAGATAGAAAGGCGGAAAGCCACAACATAAATCAAATCCACAATGTAAGTTAAGTCACACAACCATCATCTCATCCAGTTACATTAGCATACTCAAACTTATTGCTACATTGTATATCTTTTGCATGTTGTTATTATTGCACTTTGTATTTTGTCTTTTGCAACATTGTATTTTCTGTGAACCATCTGAAGTGAAGCATTTGTAAATGAGTCTTTGACTCAAAGGTTGTAATTCCAAAATGTCAATAAATAAATGTTGAGAGCCACATTACACCCTGGACAGAAAAGACAGGACATGTAAGGAACAGGTAGGAACTAGAGCAGGGGACATGCACAGAATGAACTCCAAGCTAGTTGCTAATCAAAAGGACATTGGCAAGGCAACAAGTCACTGTAGGAAGCAGAATCCCAAAACTAGGGAAGGAGAATCAGTACAGACAAAAATAGAGTGGGCGAGCAAGGCTCCTCATAAGCCACATGCATAAACACCAGGAGCCTGGGGAACAACATGGGTGATCTTCAGGGTCTATTTACAATAGCACAGCTTGACTTAGTGGCTGAATCTGAAACCTGGGCAACATAACACCATACTAAAGGTTCAGCAAGCTCAACCCTGGCTAGTACGCCGAGATTTTATCACATTTCACATACGCATTTCTTAAATTTTGCAGGGGTGCTTCTGGTGTGTGGCCAAAATCAGAATCCAACAGTTATAGTACCAGTACTCACCCCCAAAAAAGCTGCTTGAAAGCCCGCAGTTCATTTAAGTAAATTCCATTTTCTTACTTTCCCTTCCATCATTTTAACATTTTATAAGGGTTCTTGGTCTCATCGTTCAGCCAAATCATGAATCACCTGACCACCACTGACAAAGTGATCCCCCTAATCTGTAAGGTACCTTCACTTTAAATTTTAACATGCCAATATGGGCTGAGCTCCCACAGTTTTCTCTATTTCCTTTTTTGTTGAATTCACTCTCTGGCTTCATCTTTTTGTATAGTGTGCTCTGCTCATAAGAGGCTCACAAGTTAGAGTACCATCACCCCCCCCCCAAAAGAAAAAGCAGTTGAAAGTCAATTCATTTACTGTAAGTTACTTTTATGCTTTGCCTTCATTCCATCATTTTAACATTGGGTTTCTTGGTGTCATCATTCAGTCAAGTAGCATGGCCACTGACAACAAGGTGACACCCTCGCTGATCAGGTAACTGCAATTTAAATTCAAAGAGAAAGAGTTATGTGACTCAAAATGCATCAGGTGACTTGTAACCAGCAAGGTCATTTTTACCTGTGCCTGTGTCACTGGAATAAAGTTTTACTGCTGCACTGTACCTTTTCAAGTTTTCAGCATCCATTTTCTGGGTGGTTAAGTGCCCAATTTTTTTGTTGTTTCTAATTTTCCTCTGTATACTGCTCGCTTAACAGGGCCATAGATATTAACTATGGAGACTGAGTAGGTACAGACAGACCTTTGCTCCCTGGACTATTACTATGAGCTCCAAAACTATGAAAAGCAAGTTTGTCACCATGACCATGGCAATGATTTCACACTGTGCTGCAGCTTAATATCAGTGATTTAGCCGGGTCTCTTACAGTTTGTTGCATTTTTACGCATTCTGAGTCAGAATCCCACATTTAGGTGGCAAAGAATTACAAAGCATGTACCAAGGCAATGTAAGGCTACCAAGTTCTTACAGAAGGTCATAAATGTCCCAAACATCACTAAAACGGAGGAGAAAAGTCAGTTTTAGGTTTTGCCTCTTCTTCTGATCGTAAAGATTGCAATTATTGTTTTTTTTTTGTTAAAGAGCATTTTATACCCCAGTCACCACCTCCACCTTTGTTGTGCCCCTTGTCCAGTTGCCTCCAGTCTCGCCTGCCACTCCCCCCACCTTTCAGCTAGTGGGGATCCACATGGTGTGGGACCTGAGAGCACCTGAGGCCATCATTATGAGGGGTGGAGAGGCATGGATTTTCTCTATTTTCTCCCTCCCCTGGCACCTGGCACAGGCCGTGTATCAGGACTCAAAAAGGGAACATTCTTGGGAAGAACATTCGTGCTCTTGAAAATGACTCACAGGAAAAAAAAAACACCAGCCCTGTATGAGTTTGGTACTGCCTTATCTAATAAAAGTGGTTTGTTGCACTCTATCAACATGGTCAACATGTGGCTTTTTTAACCTGGTGAAGCTGAAGTCAGCCTGGTTTGTTATTTTTCCTGCAAGTCGTGTATCTCCAAGCATGGATTCTTGCACGTACATAGCAACATCCTTCAAGGGAGACAAGCTCCCTCATCCCAATTCAGGGGTCACTATGGTGGCAGAACCAGCATGCCAACCTCCTCTGTGTGAAAATGCTGCCATGCGGCAGCACTACCCCAGCCTCCTGGCCACCCAGCTTGACTCCAGATTTCACTCCTGAACCCAGGTCATCAGCACAGGAGCATGTAGCACTTCTTCTGGGCAATTAGTTGGGCAATTAAATTATATGTTATTTTTTATTATTGGATTTCTTCACCTCCTTGGGACTGGCCAGTGGCTCTGTCCCCCTCTCAGAGGGCTCATCTTTCAGAGCCTGGTAGTCCCGATCCAGCCCTACCATGGCAGTTCCCCCACAAATTACCCTCTGTGGCAGGGCCAGAGGGAGGAGTGACAGCTCCCGCCCTCCTGAGCACAATCCAGATGCTGGGGCAATTCAGGATCAGGACATAGCCAGGCCATCAAAAAGCCTGACAGTCCCCACTTTTTACAGTTTTCTCCCAACTCTCTTCCCCTTTGTGGTGTGAGCATGCACCAGTGGAGGCATGTGCACACCACATACCCACACTCCAGTGCCTCCCTGACTCTAGTGCTGCCCTTCAGCCTCCACTAGTGAGCAGCAAGGAGTAGGATGACAACCCTCACTTCCCCGGGGGAGTATGAGCAGTCCATCAGACACTCAATCCTCTCCCTCCCCTGCTGAACTCTGGCAACCTGAGGTTACTCCCAACCCCGGGTCACCGGCATGGTGCAAGTTGTGGCATCCAGCGCCTTAACCCTCAGCACCACTGGGCCGGCTCAATTAAAATATTTTTTATAGTTCTTTAAGAAGAAAATTAGAAGAGGGTGTGTGTGCTTCTTCAAGTCGTCCTACTGTACAAAGGAATGCTATACTGTAATTCTGGTGAAGTGAAAAGAATATGTAAGTTGTATTCTCAAGCACTGTCTTCCATCACCATGATGAACACTTAAAATGGAAATCGATACAAACTTACCTCTACAAATAGATTTGGATATGATGGGTCTTTTTCTGTCTAGATTACAAATGCTGTCATCCCATTAAACACAGCTCTGGAGCTGCCGAGCATTCCATTGATTTAAATAGTTGCAAATGGGAACTGAGGAGGGAAATCGGTGCGAAGGCTAACAGCTGTGTCATGCTAAGGGTTTGAAATTAAGCACTGATGCTGTGATATACAGCCCACTCTGCTGAGGATTTGGTTTATTAGAGATGCTACTAATGGAACTCCTGGTATAATTCAGAAGAATATTGGAAATGTTTACAGATCAGACTACATTTTTTCTGACTAGAAACACATCCAAATCAATTAATTTCCAGTCTTTTAAGAAGTTATTCCACTGCCAAAAAAAATCGCTTCCAGCAGAGAAGATACCTTACATACATGCAAAAAGGAATGTATTTCTTGCCTTCATTTTGCAAAACAGTCACTGCACAGCATTCTTCCACTAACAGGATATGTTTATATTGCAGATCACAAATAGCTAATGATGGGCTTAACAGGACTCAGAATAATTTGCCTTCAGTAATTGCAAATATGTATACCCAGACAGCTGGCTGTTAGGTCAAACCCGTCTACTTATGCAGGAACAAATCCAGCATACAACACAAAGCAGTGCCATTTACTAGTAAAAGCTATGAGTAACAGAAGAAATGCACAGTATTGGTAGAGATCAGCTAGAGCTCTTTAATGTTTGCTGCATGAGGTACTTGGAAACATAAGAAACATACAACATAGAAAATTGATGGTAGAAGAAGGCTCCATGGTCTATCCAATCTCCCCTGTTGTCTACCTACTGTAGGTAGTTCCATGTACCCTAATGGTCAGCTCCAATCCTTTGTCCCACCTCATCCTCCCCACTGTACCTAACCAGTTTTCTGTGCCTATCCAATCCCCTCTTGAATCCCCACACCATTTAAGGAATACGTATGACCAGGGGTTTCATTAACCATCTTCTAATCACCCCCTAGGGGTCTAACATGGCACAAGGCACACCCGACTGCCATATTGCCCTTAGGGTGTGATTAACTGAAGATTAATGTAATCCCCTGGGGGTACCTTATTGTCTTTATAGCAATGTCTAGAATTTTCCAGTATTTATCTGTTTCATTTTAGGGCTTTTCTTAAAAGATTACCTTGTTTTTGATGCAGAATAGTCCATCTACCATATCATGTTCTGAACACAAGCCAGCATTTATTTATTTAGAAGAGATTCACCAGCAATGCAACATGAACTGTGAACAGTTCATTTCCAGGAGAGTCCTGGGGGGATCTGGTTACATAGAAGGAGTGAAAATGAAACATTTAGGAGTATACAGAGTACAGAATTGTGCATAGTACAGGCAAAAACCAGCTAGTACGCAACTAAGAGCAAGTGCAGTGTTCAATACCATATACATTTCAGTTGTAGACCAGGTAATAGAAGTATGAGCGTAAGTTATTGTAGACTATGGTGAGCAGAGCAGCAATTTTGTACATATACATTTCAGTTACAGACAGGTAAAAAAAGCGTGAACATATGTTAAATCACAGGCTTTAGATGAGCAGGCACAATTGTTCTTGGATATAACATTTGATTTATACCAGGTGATCAACCATTTTTAGTACAATGGGGACAGACTGAATGTATCCTTGCTGCTGTAAGTGCTGTAGACTTGGGAGATGGTAGCCAAGTGCTAGCTGTTAGACCTGTAAGGTAAAAGGTAAAAAGCTGTGGGCGGGGAGGGAGGGAGAGAGAGGGAGGTGGAAAATCAGGCCTTCACCCCTCTTGGGTGCAGAGAACCCTGAAAGGGGACAAGGGAGCTGACAGTAGAAAAAATAGAGAAGGTGGAGATGAATTCAGTGACAGGGCCTATGGGCAGCATTACTTGGAAAAGGATGGGCAAAATAAGGAATCCCCTTCAGGAGCCCCTTCAGGATGCAGAAAAGCCTGCAAGAGAATGGGGAGCTGGCAGAAGAGAGAGGAGCTGGCCAGGAGGAGAGGGATAGGGAAACCAATGCCTTCATCTCTTCAGGATGCAGGAAACCCTGCAAGGAGATGAGGAGCTGCAGAAGGTAGAGGTGGGCAAAGGGGAGACGGATAAAAGGAAGATGGTAGGGTGGGGGGTGTAACTTAAGGAGGAAATTGAGGGAAGACTGAGGGGATGAGAAGCAAAAGCCTACTCTCCTTCAGGAAGTAGAGAACCCAGCAAGTGGATGACATGCTGGCAGAGGAAAGGGGATGAGGAGCTTGCAGAGGAAAGTGAAGTAGGGCTAGGGGGAGAAAGAGAGAGAAAGAGGTGAAATGGGGAAGGGCCTCAAACAACTGGTACAACTGGTACAGCAACACACAAGAGACAGGGCTATCCTAGATCTAGTACTGACTAACAGGGAAAGGATCTCAGATCTCCAGGTACAAGGTCACCTGGGTGCCAGTGACCATCACATGGTATGGTTCAATTTGGCCACTTGAACAAAATCATTCCATTCCAAGGCAAAAATATGGGACTTCAGAGGAGCTGACTTTGATAAGATGGCTAACAGAGTTAACCTAGCCCTGGCAAAAAGAAATAAAGATGAGGGGGTACAGGCAAAAAGGGCAAGCATTAAAGATGCAATACTTGAAGCAACATCCCATTGTGTTAGTGAGAAAAGGAAGTACAAAAGAAGAAGGAAACCACTTTGGTTATTAAACACAGTAGCAGAAAAGGTCAGAGCCAAAAGGCTGGCCTTCAGGAAATACTGTATAAGGGAACACAGCAGGATGAAGATAGGGAGGCATACCAAACTTCCCAGAGGGAAGTAGGGAAGGCAGTAAGGCAGTCAAAGGCCCAAACCAAGGAAACACTAGCATGAACAGTAAAAGAAGGTGACAAGACTTTCTATAGATGCATTAGTGAAAGGAGAAAGTCCAGAGTGGGTATTGCTAAGATCAAAGGGGATAAAGGGGCGTGTGAGGAGGAGGACCATGTAAAAGCATCTATCCTAAATAGATACTTCTGCTCAGTATTTACTGAAGAGAAGGTAGGGCAGGGCCCACAGCTTAGCACCATGGACACAGGGGGGAGGGAGGTGTGCACTTGTCCCGTCACAAAAGAAAGGGTCCTACAAGAGCTCGATAAGCTCAGAGTGGACAAGGCAATGGGACCTGATGGTATACATCCCAGGGTACTAAAGAAGCAAAGGGTTGAACTAGCAAAGCCATTATCAGAACTGTTTAGTGAGTCTCTGAGCACAGGAGAGGTCGCAGATGACTGGAGAAGGGCTCATGTGATCCCTCTCCACAAGAGTGGTAGCAGGGAGGAGGCAAGGAACAACAGACCAGTCAGTCTTACCTCACTAGTGGGCAAGATTATGGAGACACTTCTTAAGGAAAGGATAGTGCAACACCTGGAATCCATAGGAGCACTGGATCCAAGACAGCATGGGTTTACAAAAGGAAGGTCCTGTCAAACTAATCTCACAGATTTCTTTGACTGGGTAACCAGAGTGGTGGACCAACGGGGAGCAGTTGAGGTCACCTACCTTGACTTCAGCAAATCTTCCGATACTGTTCCACATAGAAGGTTGATTAATAAGCTGGGTAGGCTCGGGGTGGGTCAGATGTTGATCAATTGGGTGGCAAACTGGTCGACGGGTGGAAAACAGAGAGTGGTGGTAAACAGTATACAGTATACAGTCAGAAGAGATGCAAGTCATAATTGGGATACCTCAGGGATCAGTCCTGGGGTCAGTCCTCTTCAATATCTTCATCGGTGACGTTGCAGATGGACTGGAGGATAAGGTTTGTCTGTTTGCAGATGACACCAAGATCTGCAACAGAGTAGATGATCCAGATGGGGTGGACAGAATAAGAAGAGATCTGGATAAATTAGCAAAATGGTCGGAAGAGTGGCAACTGGGGTTTAACACAAAGAAGTGCAAGATCATGCACATAGAGAAGAGAAACCCTGAAGCCACCTACAGGCTGGGAGGGAAGTTGCTGGCAGTCACAAGGGATGAAAGAGATTTGGGCATCATCATCACCAATGATCTGAAATCATCCAAGCAGACCACTAAAGCAGTAGCTGAGGCTAGAGGGATGTTGGGGTGTATTAGTAGCAGTATCACAAGTTGGAAGAAGGAGGTAATAATCCCTCTTTACAAGATACTGGTTAGGCCCCATCTGGAGTACTGCATGCAGTACTGGAGGACACGCCTTCACAAGGACATTAACCAAATTGAGGCAGTCTAGAGAAGGGCAACCAAAATGGTACAGGGACTGCATCAGAAAACATATGAGGACAAATTAACTGAGCTCAATATGTATACCCTAGAGTAAAGGAGGGAGAGAGGTGATATGATTGAAACATTCAAACACCTTAAGGGCATTAACAAGATGAAAGAGTCTAACATGTTTCAATATAAGAAAATTAGTAGGACAAGAGGACACAGCATGAGATTAGAGAGAGGCTGATTAAGGGGCAATGTGAGGAAGTTCTTTTCACAGAAAAGGGTGGTGGATGCATGGAACGGCATACCTCAGGAAGTGGTGGACAGGAATACGGTGCGGGGCTTCAAACAAGCATGGGATAGGCATAAGGGAGCAATACAGATGAGTATGAATAGATAGGCCATTGACAGAGCAAAGGCCAATGGCACATTCATAAGGTAGAAAAAGAAATGGGCAGACTGGATGGACCTTGTGGTCCTTATCTGCCGTCAACTTCTATGTTTCTATGTTTGTATGGGAAAGAGAGTCAGGGGATAAGTGTACTTTGAGGTAGAGGTGGTGGGAAGCTAGAGTGGCAGGGGGTAGGGATGACATAGGGAAGAATATGCATGGGGAATGTGTTGCAGTTGCAGAGTATGAATTGTATAGGGGAAGGTATGCCGGTGGTTAATTGCAGTTGCAGCAGTGTACTGATTTCATGTTCCAAGCATTGAATTCTATGCCTTAAGCAACACAGTCATCTCATATTCCAGGTGCTTAATCTACCATTGATTTTGTTTGGAAGTTAGACAGGTTCATAACCAGTTTGGAAAAGTAGGGGGTTTTGTGTGTGCCAGTGCAGGCTGCTGCATTACCATGGCAGCCTGAGCTGCTAATACAATAGTTCTGTGCTTCAGTGCAGCTCAGGTTCACATTCAGCACAGAATTCTGCAAATAGTACTGTTTAGGTTAGCTTTTTTTTTTAAATTCCTGGGGGCAATGTTATTATTCAGTAAAGCAAATTCATTTCCCTTACAGGCTTACCATTTTGGAAATCAGAAGCACAAGATAATATATGATATTTGATAACGCCGTTTAAGGGTTTTGTGAGCATGCACAGTGTCCACGATGGTTAGCCCATACCTTACTGCTTAAATATTATCTTGTGCTGCAGATGTTTAAATGGCATTTCTGTACTCTTCTGAGTTCTGTAACTTTCAGCATAGTGTCCCTAGTGGTTGTCATGGCAGCAGCTGTGAGCACTAAGGGAAGACACCGCTTTGCCATGACAAACACTGCTCTACTACAGGAAAAAAAAACAGCAGATCCTGGGTATTTTAGCAAGGTTGCCTTTGAACAATTTTTTAAAAAATATTTTAATCTGCTTTAAAAAGAAAAGTGTATTTTGAATGGTGCTGCTTATTTTTTTAATTTTGAAAATCTGTGAGTACCACATCCTGTAATGCCAAAATCGGCTTGTCAGATAAGACCTATCCTTAGGCTCTCCCCACATCATGGCCTTGCTAACACTGTTCATTGTTGTCATCTCTCTAAGGTTTGCTGAGAGAGCACCTCCAAACATGATACTAACTCCTCCACACAGAAATAATCTCACCATAATAAATTTTATCTTCACCGAGCTGAAAAGGTCCGTCCTTGGCACGCACTGTCTGGGCCTACCCCCTGTTCTCGGGCAGAGTCCCTAACCTGAACAGATTTGGCACAGGCCCCAGTTTACCCCAACATAATTTCGCTAACTTTTACAGCTTACTTCATGGCTGCTACTCCCTCGTAGGCAGCCCAGTAGGCAATTTATCTCTAGCACTCTTCAGCTCAGCACTAAAAAATCACTTCACATCACTAGGATGCACCAGCAACTTCTCTTGCTCTACCTACTCCTCTCCGATTCTGTTCATCCCCAACCCTGGCCCCCCTCCTCCATAAGCACTAATAACCTTACACACCCCTCAAAGAACACATATGATCAAAATCGCCCATCTGAACATCCAGAGCCTACTAGCCAAAAGATCCTGCTTTGGTTCCTGGCTCACCACTAACAAATTCAATAACATAGCCCTTACTGAAACCTGGCTTACTGACAAAATTCCCTCCTGTGAAATTTCCTTTGAAGGCTACTCTGTAATTAGAAGGGACAGAATTGGTTAATGGCAGGGGGGGCATTTCCTATGCTACATCTTGTAACACCTCACAGTCTCTGAACCTGACTTGACACCCCTGCTCTTGAGTCACTCTCCAGTAACCTCATCCTAGGGCAGTCTAAAATTATCACTCTATCTGTGGCATACCTACCCCTATGCACTCCTAACAGAGAACTGGAAGCACTCCTTGACCTAACAAACTTCCTCCCCTGCTGTCTCGACTGGATATTACTTGGTGACTTCAACATGAATTGGCAGTCCAGTCAATTCAGTGTTGCCAAAGAAGCCCTGGCTGGGCTAGGAACGCATCACATCACCAGGGATGCTACCCGTATGAACTACAAAACTGATTATGAACCCACTCTTGATTGGAACATAGTCACTAACCCTTCCCGAGTGGCTGATGCTGGGGTTCTTCCTGACTCCTTTAGTGATCACTGTACTGTTTTCTATAATTGGTCAGCCAAAGGCCAAAAGAAGGAGCCCAGGTTCAGCCTTTACAGACACCTTAAAAACCTTAACCTCGATGACTTCTCTAAAGCCTTCCTGGCTGCAGACTGGTCCTTCACCAACCACATTCTAGACATAGACATTGCCTTCCAATCCTTTAGCAAGACCTTTCTATCTATCTGTGACTCCTTACTCCCACTCAAAAAACTCAGGGTAATAGTCCATACTAACAATTGGATCACTTCTGACCTACTAAAGCTCATGCAGAAAAGAGACAAAGCATGGACCAAATATAGAAAATCTAAACTTCCCAACCTTCTAAAAGAATACAAAGGCCTATGAAATAAATGCAAATCCAAGGTCAGAGCTGCAAAAACTGACTTCCTCAGTGACAAACAACTGTGTGCTAGGGGTAACTCTAAACACACCTGGAAAACACTCAACAACCTACCAGGCAGAGATCATACTGCCGAACAAATATCCCTCAATAATGATGGAAGCCTAATGAGTGAACCAAGCTAGATAGCCAATCTCTTCGGTACTTACTTTGGCGACCTGGACATATACAAACAAATAATTTGCAGCTTATCAACACTAGGCTACCCACTGCATCCCCTGACTGCCCCCCTGCACAAACATCCCTCCCCCACCAAATTCTACTTCAGATATCTTTCCCATGCTAATGTAATCACCTACCTAAAAAAGAACAACCCAAAGCCCAGTCTGGGACCTGACATCATTGACTACCACATTGAATCTTATCCGTATACCTATCACCCTTCCCCTAACCAACATTCTCAACCACTTATTCTGCACTGAGGTATTCCCCAGTAAGTGGAAAAGCACCATTATAAAATCATTCCACAAATCCGGCTCCAGAAATGACATTTGTAACTACAGGCCCATCTCCCTTCTCATGCCCCTATCCAAGATAATCAAAAAATCATCCTTGATCAAACCACCAACTTCCTAGATACACACAAACTCCTCATAGACTCACAGCATGGGTTCCGAACTGGTCACAATACCTAGACTGCCCTAGTAAGGCTTACTAATGTCATTGAAAAGGCCACTGACAAAGGTTTCTACAGTGTTTGTAGACCTAACAAAGGCCTTCGACCTTGTTTATCATAAAATTCTCCTCCACACCTTATCTGGCCTAAATTTCTCTGCCGAAATGATAAAATGGTTTTAATATTACCTAAGTATTAGGATGCACATGACTACATTAGTAGACCAATACTTCAAAATTCATTACATCAAATAAGGCATTCCCCAGGGTTCCATCCTTGGACCTCTTGTTAGGCTTAGTCCCCTCACTCATATTGGCTACCCACTGTGCACAACGGACAATCTATATATCTATGCATATGTTATAATAATCAGCACTAATATTTAGGGCATTGGTACTTACCATACAAGTGTAAGTGACCAGAAATATTACTGTTATAATATTTATTGCTTGTAATGCAAGTATCAAGCCAAGAGTACATGTTGTATTCTTTGTATTCTTCTGAGAAGTCATTGTATAGCCTGCACTGCCATCATGCGGATTTATGTAACACTGCAATTATACCTATATTTTGTATGCCTTCTTTGTTCCTGTTTTAGCTGACTTTACAATTTTGTATATCTGTAGATAGCACTGTGGAGCCACATAACCTTTAGTTACTAGGGCTTGTTTTATGCATCTAGTTAGCCTGCAAATGTAATGGTTGTCATAATAATAATCGAAGTATATAAGTTACTGTATTACATATCCTCACTGAGACCACTGCATACCCTAGGGTATTTTGGGAAACTCTTTGCTCCCAGTGTCTATATTGGTAAGTCTCTGATATAGGGTGAATGCTTATTTTCTGTAATAAACAAGTTTATTATTGCACTTGCCACTTGTCTGTGTTTCTTCTGCTAGTTTACTACCAACTTTTACCTGCTGAGTGTGGATATATTTTGCCCGCACCTTACACTCTCCTATTCTCTCTTGTAGTCAACCACTCCCCGATATCGGTTCATCCACAGAGCTCATCCTCTATGCAGATGATGCGGCCCTCTTTTGCAAGGATAAGAACTCCCTCTCCCTTCAGAACAAACTGCAACATGACTTCAGTAAACTACACTCCTGGATCTCCTTCTGGGGCCTGGACCTCAACTGCAAGAAAACTAAGGTCATGGTATTCTCAGGCTCTAGGAAGTCCTTAAATTTCGATTTTACTCTTATAGACAACTACGGCAACCCAATTGAGAAAGTCACCACCTTCAAATACCTGGGGATTCACTTGGATTGTCACCTTAACTATGAGTTACACACTCACGAATTAATTTAAAAAATTCACCAAAGACTTAGCATACTACATCAACTAAAACATTTCCTCATACCAGAAACTAGGGCCTTGCTTGCCAATAGTTTCCTGCTCCCTATTTTAGACTATGGCTCCATCATATACTCAACCTCCATCTCGCAAAAAAATCTAATTAGATTAAAGACCACGTATCACAGCATCATTTGAATCATCACAGGCCTCCCCCTTAGTATGCGCCACTGTGATCTGTACAAGGCTGCAAACTGGCTCCCTCTGGAGGGCAGATTTGACAACAGAATTCTCACTTTTTTCTTTAAACTCCAATTGGTCTCCATGCCTAGCAGCATCTCCTCCCTCTTCAATACGTCTGTACACACCAGGACCACCAGGCACTCCAGTACCCACGCCGTCACGATTCCTCGCTGTCATACCACCCAGGGGTAACACTTTCTCCCTTACAAAGGTGCCACCACTTTTTAACAGCCTTCCCCCTGCCCTTGGTCCTGTGCAACATACTTACATCATTTAAAAACCAATTGAAATCCTACTTTTTAGACAAACTCCAATGCAGCTGCCCCTGACCCATGTTCTCAACTCTAATCTCTTCTTTGCAATTTTCTGCACTACTCACCTGGCATATTTGTGCTTTTGTCTTTAAATTTATTATATAGCTATGTTACATTTAACAGTATCTTCCCTATGATGTTCTGTCCCCTTTGTATAACTGTTATTCCTGACAATGAAATGTTCACTAGTATATGTTACTTTACCAGTTTTGTACGCACTCTCATTCCAAACTATGCAATGTTAACCAGTATGTATTATTGTACCAAATTTTGTCACTGGACGCATGTGAAAACAGGCAATTTTTGCTCACATGCCTTTCCAGTATAAACAAATGAAATGAAAAAATGAAATGAAATGTTTATCGGTAGTACCCAGTGCTAAGTGTGACTTTTGTTTTGTGTATACAGAGGATAAAGTATTGCAGTGGGTGTATTGCCAGGCAATATTCTGTATTGAGGTGGGGTTTTTTGGTTGTTTTTTTTGTACCAGCAATTTTGCCTCCCATTTGGGAGGCTCTGGCCCCCTGCTCCCACTTGTGGCTTCTCCCCATCCCCAGGGTTACCCCCAGGCAGAATTACCCTTCCCATGAAACACAGTCTCTAGACCCTGGCTTGCCCTCCAGGGTGGGATCACAGGAGCAGGATGCCCCCTCCCGGCGGACTTTGGTATGTGGCAGGGAGCAGTTGCAGAGGCGGGGGTCGTCATTAGCAACTGGCGATGCTTTTTGGCAATTTTTCTTCCCTGGGGGGTAGGGATGTGCAATGATGGCAGCATCTTCCCTGCCCCTCCTTTATGTGTGGCGTCGGCAGTGGTGGTACCCCCAGCCTCCACCAGAGATCCACATTGCGCCAGACACTCTTCCCTCCCTTCCCCCGGAAAAGAAAAGCAGTCCATGGGATGCTCAATCCTTACCCTCCTGACCAGCCCTCTAGCTCCCGAATCCATCCCCGAACCCAGGATGTCGGCACCGCAGACAGACGCCATGCTGCTGCCCCAGCAAACCGGCAATATTAAGGTGTTCCAGTGTCTCACCAAAACCTTGAGAGCAAAGCTTGAGAAGTTTACAAAACATCATCAGAATCCCAATATACAAAATGTTGCCATGTATTAAACCCACTGCCATGCATTGTTCTTTATAATAGCTGGGCTCAATTTTCAAAGTGAAAATTTTGACACAAGATGCCTGTACCAAACAGGTATGGTGTAACTGGCACCTTGTGTCAAAGTTTGCAGCTATCCTGATTTTTGAATGCAGGCTGTGTCAAAATCGGGATGCTATGCACCAAAGCCACCCTGTGCCACCCTTGTGGCAAAAGCACCTGTTCAACAGGTTGTAAGGGTGGTTGCATCATGGTGGGGCTGCACCGTCCCCTTTTTTGTTTGTTTTTTTTTTTGCTTGGTTTTTTTGTAATTCAGTACACTTTATTAACAGTTTTAACAATACAATACAACAACAATTCAGCAACAGCATACAATATTGACAAACGGCACTAATATACAAAACCTAACAAAACAAATTAAGTACCTCGTTCTAAACACCCCCAACCCACTGTCACCTTTGTGCATGTCCTACCCTCCAGGTACTATCTCCTTTTTTTGGAATTCCAGAAGCCCCACCATGGTCACAACAGAGGGCTGTCTTTAGACCAGCCAGAAAGTGGTCTAAGGACCATGTGCCATAGCCAGGTATGGCGACATGTGGGGGAGCTGCAAGGAGGGGATTGGGGCAGAAGGAGCATGGATGGTGCCCTAGGGAGCAAGGGAGGCATGGTGGCAATGTCAGAGTGCTGAGGTGGCACCCAGTGGGAGTAGGATGCTCACTGACAGTGAGACAATCAGCCAGAAGAGGGGGGTTGATAGGGATGGACCATGACCAGGCCCCAGGTAGACAAAGCCCTGGCACTTGCCCCATAGGTGCCACACTCCGCAGCACTGTAGGTGAGCAGCAGCCCGTCTCCACATGAGGAGCTGAGTTACAGGGGACTGTCATGGCGGCCGGGGGAATGTTCCCTTCCATCACTTGAACTCTGCAACCTACAGCCACTTCTGCCTACCTACAGTGTTGGGGACTGTGGCACCAATGAGACAGGTGCCAGGGCTGTGTACACCTGGGACCAGGCCACAGTCCATCCCTGCCAACCTCCCTCTGCCAACCAATCGGCTCACTGCCAGCACACATACCACCCCAACCGGTACCACCTCAGTACTATTATATTGCCGCCATGCCCTGGTCAACCCCAAAGTATCCCCATGCTCTTTTTACCCCGGACCCCTCCTTGCCAGCATATTTGCCCACCTTTATGGCCCCTCTAGAGTTGTGCCAGGTGGGAAGGGGTTGACGGATCCTTCCTTCAAACCTTGCAGGTGTGCCACATCTTTGGTGCAACCCTGCAGCTGCAGAACTTTCAGGTCTTTGGTGCAGGGACCCCTATTTTTATATTTGCTTGTGTGCATGTGCAAGAAATATGTTGTGACAGCTTACTAGAGTAGAAGGCTGTGGACATGCAGCCGTGTTGTGGCCACTGCCACCACTGCTTTTCGAGGCTTGTTTCTATGGCACCAATGAATGAGTACGCTGTCTATGACAGCAGCTCAGAAGCGTGCCACCAACTTGAAAGAAATTCACCACTGCAATGAGGGGGCACCCCATCATTGTAGGGCATCCCTTGCTTGGTGTAACATTTCAATAAACATGGCAGTGGCTGTCACCATCTGCCTCTCACAGTCCCATGAAAACAGACACCGGGGGCACCCAATCCCCTTGTCAGCATGCCCCCTTCCCAGTTCATTTGCCAATGGGGAGCCCAATCCCCAATGGCATGATGTCTCTGTAGTTTAATTTGTCTGCTGAAGGGGTGCCCAATGCCCCTCAGCATCATGCCCCCCCAAACACAGACATGTTTTCTTTGTAGATGGGGTGCCCAATCCCTGCCGGCTCCAGGCCCCCCAAAAAACACCCAGGTGGCACCCTGGGAGCCCACACCAGCATGCCAAATATACCTGTAAAAAAGGAAACCTTCCCGCAAAGTTTTTTTTTTTTAACCTATAAACAAGAAAACAGTCCCTCATTGTCTGCAGTGCCCCATCCCCCGACCCTCACCCACCCTTTGCTCACCCCACCTCCCCGCACCCTCTCTCACCCCATATTTACCTCTGGAGGTTGGTGCCGTGATCTTCGGTGGAGCAGGAATGCTTCTGCACTCTTCAAAGCTGACTGCAAACTCAGGAAATGCCAGTAAGCTGTATAATGGCATAATTGGGGGGGGGGGGTTCAACTTAGGTGGATATCTCGGCCATTTTTGTGACTTTTGGCACCACATTTTCAACATGGGGTTCTTGGGACCCCACCTCATGAACTCAGTCACTATCATGTCATTATCCGGTCCCGAAAGGTGATTTTGTGGTCACTGTGCGGAATCACCTTCTGGGACCAGTTAATGAAATGACAGTGTCACTGTTCATGAGGTGAGCTCCCAAAAAGCCTATGTTGCAAATTTGGTGAAAAAATTCCAAACAATGACCGTGTTATGAGCGTGCATTGCACAGTTCCAACGCACACTCATAACTTCAATAATTTTTAATCTTTTCACTCCAGATTTTCAACGTTGCCATTTTTCCACACCTCCTTATGAACAGTACAGCTGTCATTTTTCACATCATGCCCAAAATGTGTTTTCGCACATCTGGTGCACAATGGCACGGTCGCTGTATGAAATCAATGTTTGGGACACATTAAGAAAATCACAGTGACAGTGTTCATAAGGAGAGGTCCCAAAAAGCCCATGTTGCAAATTTGATGAGCAGATTCTAAAAAATGACTGCGTTACCAGCATGCGTTAAGCAGTTTCTACGCATGCTCGTAACTTCGCCAATTTTTTATATTTTTACTCCAGATTTTCAACACTGTCATTTTTCCACACAGCCTTATGAACAGTACAGCTGTCATTTTTCACATCCTGCCCAACACATGTTTTCACACCTGTGGCACACAATGGGAGTGGTTGCTGTGTGAAATCAACGTTTGGGACAGACTAAGAAAATCACAGTGCCACTGTTCATGTGTGGAGGTCCCAAAATATCTTTGTTGAAAATCTGGTGTAAAAAATCTCCCAAATAATTGCATTACAGGTGTGTGTTGTGCAGTTTCTATGCACGCTTGTGACTTCACTAAATTTTTATATTTTTACTCCAGATTTTCAACTTTACCATTTTTTTAAACCTCCTCAAGAACAGTACAGCTGTCATTTTTCACATCCTGTTTGAAATGTGTTTTCGCACCTGTGGCACCAAATGCAAAATCACCATTTGGCTAACGAACTGATAGTGTCACTGTTCATGCGGTGGGGTCACAAAAAAACCATGATGGAAACTTGAAGTGAAAATACCAAGAAACTCCCAGGGCATTAGGGTTTCCGACCATAACGCCTTACACTGTAGGGACTGACAGGCATCAGGGGTGTGACTTGGGATTGTCAACAGTAATGTTCACACCTTTCCACCCCACCACCCCACCCTGCAGCCAGTGGCAGTCATCGAGTTGTGCTTTGGACTCTTCAGCCCCAAAGTTCACCCACCCCATTCTCCTATACTGCACCCATTTCAGCATATTTCCTTATGGAATAGGGTGAATGTAAAGCCTGAACACCCCAAGGCACACCTCGACACTTGTCGGTGTCTGCAGGGTAGGGTGAGGTGAAATGGCATGAGCGTTATGGGCGATGACCCAAAGGCACACCCCAATGCCTGTCCATCTCTGCAGGATGGGGGTGGGGTTGGCGTCAGTTCAATACTTCACTGCCATTCCTATTCTGTATCTGTCTAACTCCTGCTCTTCCAATGCTAATGCCAGCAAGCAAATATTCGGCAGTGACAAATGCTTGTTGTAAAATATTGTGCAGGGTCCCTAACACCCGAAGTTTGCTACAGCCATAAATCACCACAAATTGAGGCGATCTAAGGGCTTCCTGAAAATCGAGCCCCCCAAGTCCCGAAATTACAGATGAATAAAAAAAAAATCAGTGATGGAATTAAAGAAACAGATTGAATGCTGAAGTAGTTTAGGAACAGCTGAGCAGCACCAAGATGGACTTGCAAGTGACTGACTGTATCCCGGATGGAGTTAGAATATGGTGTAGGCAAGTTAGTATTTTGAGTTTGGGATGTAAGCAGGTTGGTATTTTTACTTTTGCTGTGATATAGACAGGTTAGTATTATGAGTGTATGATGTAGAGAGGTATTGGGCTTGCAATATAGCCAAGAGGTTATAGTAATGAGTTGTGAATGAGCTTGGTACATCCAGAAGACCTGGGTTTGATTCCCACAGCCTCCACATGCATATTGTATGACTCTTAAGAAGTCACTTAAAGGGGAATTGTAATCAATTCCCGAATCTTGCAGTAGTTCCCCTATCTCATTTTAAATTCCCACAGCCATTCCTGACCCTACACACATGTGAAACCGAGCGAAAATCGAAATTTCTGACTACCCCTGCCATTTGTATTTTCGGTCTGTTCAGCCCCATTATCGTGCATGTGCAGTGGCAGGAGCAGTCGATGACATCAGTGAAGGGTCTGCTCTTCCCAGCACCATTCAATGCATTCTCTGTCCCTCTTATGCTAAGCCTAGGAATCATCACCATCATACCTGGCAGCTTTAAAAAAAAGGGGCACTGTGTGTCCCAATATCTATGATTAGTCCTTGTAGCATGCTTGTTTTTTGTTGTGTATTTTTGGATCATTTCAGCTGCTGCTGGCATACGTCTTTTCTGTCCTCTTCCAAGGCACAGCTTTAATGTATCTGCCATCGTTGTTTGGGGGGAGGGGTTGGTTGCCTTTTGTACCTGCCTTATCATCCCCGGCTCCTTCACCAGCAAAGCACCTCATTGATGTCATACACATGGATGCATCCCCCAACCCCATGCATTCAACCATTCACGTCTAATCTGCAACTGTTGGTATGCACATAGCAAGGAGCACATCCTCCGGTTGTCCGCCATTTCAGTTTTCAGCACTGTTTGACTTGCGCGCTTTCTGAACTACCAATGTATTTACCACATGTATATAGATGTCATTACATATTAATAACATTAATGCAACCACTGACAGCCGTTCTCCACCCCCAACCCCACACATAACTGCCAACAACTAACCAGGCACCTTTACCATCTAAGGGTAATCATCTAAACAGTCTGTTGTTGACTACTGCTTCAATGTAAGGAACCATCACACCTGTATGTTATGAGGTGGAGAACATTGTTTTTCAATAGTGCAGGATCAAATTCTGATTCTTTATGCCCCCTGTGTAATAGTGTTTCCCTGACATTCCATGTTCACACAGTGCACTGCCATTTCAGGTTTTAAATGCATGACATTATGTGCACTTGCCAAGTATACACACACCGAACGGTGTGTGGGGGTGGAGTTATTGGTATTATATACTTGAGACACACACATAATCCTATACATATCGTTTGACCATAAACTGCAGTGCACTGTGTGAAAACATTGGTCTTCTATACAGTGTGCACCGTGATCCTACAAATTCACAATTGATATCAGCAGTATAGTGATCCAAAGCAATGCCATATTCACCAGAATAACAGCTGACTGTATCGATGCGGTGTGTTGACTGCATGTGGCACAGACTGTGGCATGATTTTCCTCATTGGGAATCTTAATCTTCATTTATTCCATCCTTCATGTCACAGGTTGTCCACGTCAGATTGTGACTGCATTCTCATCAGGCACCAGTTATGTACAGCGACCACCAATGACAGGCTACTTACTGTATGTATACCTTTACTGAGAATCATCTTTCTCTGCATGATGTCTCTTTGGCAGAGGTTTGCTCCCACAGTCATGCATGCCTATGTCCCATACTCCACAAATCAGATCATATTCTAACTAAATCAAGATAGTGATATTTGTAGGGATTGTGTTATGTTGCAAGTTCTTTTACACCATACACTCACCTTACCAGTACATCCAACTGGCATGCATTACTTTCTATGATTAGTATGTGGTGTTGGGTGCTATACATATTCAGTTTCCAGCCCAGTCATACGCACCATGCAATTTTACAATGGGGTCCCAAAGAATCACTCCCACTGTCATTTGCAACAATGTTTTGTTTAGGAAAAAGTACTATGTTACATTCACAGGGTGCCTGGTTACCTGGTGACAGTTATGACTGTATTTGGGGGGTCGAGTGGAATGTCACTGGTTACATAAATGTTTTGAGCAATTCAGCACATCAGTATATGGTTGGTGAACAGAGTTGTGATAGGGACAGCAGAATAGACTAACAATGCTGCTTACTGAAATTGTGGACAACCGCTGGATGTCCTTGAGGCTATGGACAGATGTCCAGTTGCAAGGGAGATACTTAAATACATAGAGTTGTGGAGCATCATTATAGCAGGCATCTAGTGCTGTTAGATAGTGAAGGAGCAAGGCGATGGTGAGGCAGGTACCTCAGCTCTCCCCCACACACACATAAAACCGACATTGTAGTTTCAGGAAGATGTGACTCGCATGCAGAAAGGAAGGTTGTCTGAGCAGCAGCTGTTACTATCCCCCAAATGTAACAAAAAGGTAAAAAAAGAATTACTGGTGCAAGTACTGCCAATATGTAGCGGCGAACATGGCCCACTCAGGAAATCTCACGGACTTCTGTGCCCCACAGAAGCACAGCACCAAATAGATACAGTAGATATGTGAGCTTTGCAGCCATAAAACTGAATGCAAAGTGTGACAATTACTTTTTGGCAACAGGCACTTGACATCGCACATACTATCAGTACATGTAGAAAACAATCAGCAGGACTTGGTTTGGGGCATGGTTATGCGATTGAACCCAGAGTAGCACTTCTACTTTGCATTCTTTTTTAAGGCTGCATAGTGCTTTTTCTCTTTATTCTGTCCGAACATGGTAAGAGAGTTCCATACCTTCCATGTCCCAATAACATATGTGGTTGGCATCACCCATTAGAGTTTGGGCAGTCCAGCAGTACACTTGTACTTTTTCAACAACGCCCTTGGCTCATCCGCTTTTTCAGGGACCATACCAGCTATAGGGTAGGGAGAGTGTGGGAGGCTGGGCAAAATCACTGTACTGCGAGTGAGCCATATCATGGAGACAGAACTACAATGTAAAAAAAGGTTGTTTTTCAGTGAATCCTGCAGACCATCAGTGTGGAGCGTTTTGTCCTGTCTGATCTTGCTGCCACCCATTTAGACACATAACTGTGCAATTGGGGATATGATTTATTAGAACGATTTCAATTGTTGCATGCATGCCTCAAACCTCACCTGTTTAAAGGAACCAGAGTGTCACAGAAAAGTAAGCAGCTACTAGTAATCCACTGGTCTAGTGAATAACAACAAAACTGACTAATGGTGGAATTCCACACTTAAAATACACTCTAAAACAATGTAGTTCATCGATGATGTCACTTCTGGTCCTGGGTTGTCAATCAACCACCAAAAATGGAGGGGAAATGTGAGGTAACATAAATTTTTTCTTTTTGGGTGACATGTATGTTTTAATTAAGTGCACAACTGATGAGTGGCTTTAAGGGACAGGTAAAGAAACATGTGCACATGCACAGATTGATGACAATTCTCCTTTAACCTCCTCACTGCTCCTGGGTTGCTCGTGAAAACAGGAACTCATGCATAGTGGGCCTTAACAAGTTAACAAAGATAAAAAATAAAATTAATAAATGTTATCAGTTTGGGAAGGGGTAGAATTTATGAGAAATTAAGGGAATTTTTAAAACAGGGAAATGACTGTTACCTAAATATTACTGTATATAGTAATAATTTTCACTTCTACTTTAATTTCTGTCTGCCACATGGGATGGCGCCCTCCCATGTGGGGAAAAAGGATCTCTGTATTTAAATAAGGGACATCCCTACTAATAAGAGCCAGATGAAGGTGGTACCATATAAATAAGTGGTACTATATATAAAAGCCTGTTAACACACTACAGTAAGTTTTGTAAGGGCCTTGGGTCAGAAAGTCCCAGTTCCACTCCTGTTGATAAACAGTTTGTTTAATAAAGACAGTAATGGCAACACTTAACTCTCTAAAGTCAGCTTCTCTTCTTTACTTGTGACATCACTGTTTCCTGCATTATTAGCCCTTCTTTTTACAAAATATATGGTCACTTGTTGTACTACTTGTCAAACATTAACCAGATGTATCAATGAAATCTCACACTTTGTCTATAAATTACATGCTTTTCTGAATAGAGAAGGACAGATAGGATTGATTAGTAACTATCCCATCTTTTTTGCATACTCATCTTTAATTGTCACATTTTTCAGAGCCACACTATAGTAATTCTCTGTTGCTGTTCAATCATTGATTAGTGCTACCACTCTGAGGCTAAGCCCCTATAATCTGGAAGTATTCCCTAGAGATTGTTATACACAGTACCTTGTTTCTTAACAATATTGCATCATAAAAGGGTAATAAGGCCCATTTACTCTACGGTACCAGAAGCGCTCTCATCTACAACAGCTGGCTGCTGCTTAATCAATCAATCAATATCTTTATTTAGTCAGAGGGAACACCATTGAGCAGAACTCAATTACAAGACGGACCTGGTAGTTTAAACAACAACAATAAGTCACAATACAACAATTTGGAGTCGGCGTAGCAACATGATCAGCCTATGTACAGTCATTACTAGTGAGAAAGGCATGGCTTGGCATGATGGTGTACAATAATTTGCAAATAACAATGTAAGGCTTGACACCCAGTACAGAACAAGGCAATATAATTTACAGGCATGGTACCAAAGGCAGTCAGCATACTGCTATGTGCGAATTGTATACAAGGTAGGTATCTGATAGACAGTAGAGTACAATATTATATTGGATGAGGTCTAGACCAGCAAAGCATTACGTGGCCTAGCAGAAGACTATAAAGCAAGGGTACTTAGGGCACAGGATGTGCCAAGGATAGTGAAAGGAGGAGAAGTTAGATGGGGTGGGAAGGGGCATTGTAATACCTTCAGGATTGACATAGCTGCATTACTCAGTGCAGTAGGTCTAAGGGTAAGGGGGAGGGTATGGGGTGAAAAGGTGCCATTAGAAGGGGGGTGACAGACAGGTAGGAGGGAGAGTCAGAGATTCAGTACCAGAAGCAGTTGCAGTACTCCATAAAGGATCGTTGGTTAAGATTTTTGAAGGCAGCTAATGGTACAGGTGAAACAAGCTGTAGTACATTTTGAGCAGTATTCCAGAGGGCTGGTAAGGCATGACTAATCACCGCCCGACCAAAGCATGTTCTAACTCTGGGTATGAAAAGGGCGATATGAGTCTGGCTTCTCAGCAGATAGCTGCCAGGAACGCAAGAAGGTAGGCAGTCCTTAATATATTGAGGCAGCTTGTTAGAGATGGCCCTATAGATCCAGAGCACCGTGTTCTTTTGTCGTCTAAGACTACTGTAAGTGAGCCCCAGCCTACAATGTTGTAGAGGGTACAGTGGTATGTTGAGTAGGGAGCACCGTAATGAACCTGAACACCCGGTGGTACAAAGTGTCTAGTCTGGCAAGGACCACACTAGAGCAGTGCCCATACAGAAGGTCTGCATAGTCAATGAGAGGCAAGAACGCTATTTGTACCAACCTGGTTCTCCCCTCCTGCGTTAACAGATGCCTTGTTCTGAAGAAAATCCCAAGCCTCTGTTTAAGCTTTTTGGAGAGTTCCTCGATATGGACTTTGGAGGAAAGATTGGAGTCAATCCATACACCCAGATATTTGAAAGAATCTACATAGTCCAGTAATTCACTGAGCAAGGTGTGGATTTGAGGGGCTGTCACCACCGCGATAGAATAGAGGGAGTTTACTACAGGGTAGAAGATCATGGCCTTCATTTTCTTAGCACTTAACAGAAGTTTAGAGTAAAGGAGATTGTTCTGTAAGTGGTTAAACTCTATTTGGAGGTCACTACACACAAGTTCCAGCGTAGGTCTGGCTACATACAACACAATGTCATCCGCAAAGAGGTGTATGTCAGCTGACTTGACTCCAGCATCTAGTTTTTTTATGTAAATGGCAAACAAGACAGGACCCAAGATGGACCCTTGCGATACTCCTCTAGAGAGTGTTTTTAGGGGGGAGAGAGAGACCCCCAGCCTTGATCTGTTGGTGTCAATCAGAGAGGTAGTTAGAAAACCACTGTAAGGCAGTGTCACTGATGCCAATATTCCGTAGAGCAACCAGGAGCATGGAGTGGTCTACCATGTTGAAGGCTTTCCTAAGGTTGAGAACCAGAGTGCACACAACTTCTGGCATCCAAGGCTCTCAACCAGTCGTTTGTGAACTTAGTAAGCACTGAGGTGGTACTATGGTGGGGTCAGAAGCCAGACTGAGCAGGGTTTAGAAGGTTTGACTTGTTGATGTGCTGTCTAAGTTGGGTTTTAACCACTTTTTCCAGAAGCTTAGAGAGCTCAATCAGCAATGCTGCCAGCCAGCGTTTACATGTTGCTGCTGTGGTTCATTGCAGGGCCCTTGAACCACACTTCCTGCATTTCTATCATGTTTCCATCTAGCTTGGGGAGCTCACAGTCAATTTTTCACATTCATAGAATAGCCTTGTGTTCATCACCAGGCGCGGTTTTTGTAGATGCATTTATAGAACACAATTATAGTTGGTATGGCAGGGAAGAACTTAGATAATGTAGGAAATCTCTTGCTGAATCTTATATACAAAAAGATCTAAAGATCTTGTAGAACTGGTATACAAAATGATGTTTTCAGATGTTTCCTATTTCATGAACAATAATATTTGAAACACTTGAAGTATAAATGAGTGGTGGTGGTGATTATATCTTGATAACTAAACCCATCATTCTAGTCCAGAGTGACCCAGGAGGGATTCACTTCACCAAATATTTAGTCACACTGGCTTCTAAATAACTCTTTGACAATGCTTAGATGCTGGATTTTATTTAAGTTTGCAAGCTAGGTAAACAGCAAAATGTGTACATCTTTCTATATGGAGTCAGCATGACAAGAGTTATTTCAGAGCAGCATGGAGCAGCATGTTTATACACTAGAGCTGTGATATTCAAAGCAGTTGCACATGGCGCAAGTGTGGACTTGCGCCAAGGAGCGATATTGAGCAGGAGTCATTGCACAGCACAAATCCCATTGTGCAATGTGCAACTATAATAAATGCAGGCGCAAGTGCAGGGGCCGTGCCCATGAATATCCTGCACAGTGCGATATTCAACCATGGAACCATGGCGCAAGTGCGGAGCAAATCCAAGATGCACTGAGTAGACTTGAGCCTATAAATACAGGGCGCAAGCACACAGACAGCACTTGTGCCAGGTGAGATGGAGAGAGAGAGAGAGAGTGACAGAAAAAATGAAAGAAGGAAGGACAGACAGACAGAAAGACAGATTGAGAGAGACAGAGTGAGCGAGAGACAGACAGACAGAGGCAGCCACAGAGGGAGAGGGACAGAGGTGGCAGTGGAGAGGGAGACAGGGGCAGAGAGATAGTGAGAGGGACAGGCAGGCACAGTGCCAGGTAGTGCACCAGAGTGGCACACAACCTGCAGCAGCTGACCGCCCATTAGGATATAGGACATCAGGAGCCATGGATAGTGTGCCTTCATGATGGAGGCCATAATGAGGGGTGTGAGGGGGCAGAAGGGACAGTGACATGGCCGAGGAAGGGCCCAGCGGTGGTATGCCTGGAACAGATGGTACCATGCCCTCACCACCTTTGAGAACTACTCTGACATACAGATTGTGGGACAGTACTGCCTGAACAGGGCCATTCTGAGGCAGCTCTGTGAGCTGTGCAGTGAGGAGATGCAGGCACCCACAAGATGGAGCCACGCAATGTCTGTGGAGACCAAAGTAACAGCTGTCACGTGCCTGCTCACCATGGGCACCTTCCAGAGACCAACAGGAGACACCACAGGCATAACCCAGTCAGCCACATCACACCTCCTCACACAGTTCCTCAACACTCTGCTGCCACGTGCTTCAGAATGCATCCATTTCCCCAGCACACAGGAAGAGCGTACAGCAACCGTGCAGGACTTCCACAGGGTAGCACATATGCCTGGAATGCTTGGGGCCATTGACTGCACCCACGTGGGCATCCACACACCACCTGACCCCGAGGGTGTGGTCTACATCAATAGGAAGGGATTCCCGAGTGTCAACTTCCAGGTGGTGTGCGATGCCATGGGGCGCATCACCAATGTCTGTGCCACACACCCTAGGAGTGCACATGATGCATTCATCTGGCACAGCTCTGCACTGTGCCACAGGTTCAAGTATGGGGACATCCCACAGGGCACTAGTGGGTGAGTATGGGACAGGCAAGGGAGACAGGCAGGGCAGGCCATGGGATGAGGGAGGCAGGGTGGGCATGCTGGTGAGGATGCCAGGGATAGGCAAGGGGCATATCAAAGGATGTCAGAGGGCTAACCAAGTCATTATCCACACAGGAGACAGCACCTATCCACTGAGGCCCTGGCTGCTCATCCCCTACTGACGCCCAGCGTCGCCAGCAGAGGAACGCTACAACGAGGCACAAGCCAGCACATGCAACATCATTGAGCATGTATTCGGCATGCTGAAGGCACATTTCCATTGCCTAGACAGGTCTGGTGGTGCCCTACAGTATAGCCCTTCGAAAGCCTGTGGCCTATTCCTGGCCTGCTGCATACTTCACAACATGGCCATTGAACGTGGGATAGCTGTCGAGGCTGATGAGGGTGACAGTAGTGGGAACAACATAGGCAATGGGCCAGAGGGTGGTGCACAGCCCCCCTGGGCGGAGGGATCACCAGCTGCAACAGATGGCATGCCAGCATTGTAACACCATCGCACAGGAGCACTATGGTGCACGCAGGTAGGTGGCGCAAAACCCATGCATGAGCCACACACACAGGTACAGCACACAATCAGGGGCATGCATGGCAATGGGCATGCACACACATAGGCATGGTGCAGGGGTAGGGGAGTCAGTGGTACACAACCACACACAGCTGCACACAGCAACACACTCACGCACCTACACACCCAGGCACTGGCATGTGGTGGGGATCAGATGCATTGCACCAGTGCACAAGCGCAACCAGTGCTGAATTGCCCTCATCATGCTCACACCACAGCTGAGCAGGCACGCACACAGGCAGCATGTGGAGTGACACACAGGTGCCACACCAGTGGTATGCACACACACACACACGTCACCCATGAGCACACAGGGCAGCAGCTGCAGACTGTGGTCAGGGCAGAACACACATCAGGGTCACTGCACAGAACCATGGCCACTGCAGCCACGGGGGCAGCCATGCCAGGGTCAATCAGCAACCACAGACTGCTCATTGGCCACAGGAGGTGTTTGCAACAGCCTCCAGCAGTTGAACTGTGGGACCATGACTGGGTCCATGCAGGGGTGCGTAGGAGCCCAAACAGGCCAGCCCCAGTCGTGCCTGGGATGCCAACATCAGTGTCCAGCATCGACAGTGTGGGTGTTGCCCGATGCCGGAATCATAGGGTGGACAGTGCATTGCATGGGGTCTGTGGTAGCCGGTCATGTCCTGTGGCAGCCAGCAGTGCAAGGCCATCTGTGATCGCATTGGCAATGCGATCCTGGGATGCAGTCATGGCCTCCTGTATGTGCTGTATCACCACCAGGAGCTGCACAGTGCCCCTTTCACACTGCTCGGCCACCTGGCACAGCTCCGCATGCAGTGCATGCACCCCAGTGGCAAGCTGCACCTGTTGCTCCACGGAGGCCCACAGCAAACTGGTGTGCTCAGCCAGCAGGTCGGCATCCTGAGATTCCCTGGTGGGATGCTGACCCTCCTGTGGTGACCAGCCATGCTGCACAGCCTCCCTCTCAGGTGGATGCTGCACAGTGGGGTCCTCATGCTGTATGTCCCTAGCTGGCACCCTGGTGGTGGACCCTGCATCTGGCTGCCCTGTGGCATCTGCAGCCTGCTGCCATTGCCCATCCAGCTGCAGAACTCTGCCCAGCGCCTGAGCGGCCACACCACCACATGGCACAGCTGTGGCAGTGCACACAGCTGCACCTGCAGTGGCAGCAGGCAACTGTTCCCCCGCTGTCAGGTTACTGGGCGCGCTGCCTGTGTTGGTGTCTGGTATGGGCATCTCCCCCCACATCAGTGCCCATGCTGTCCAGAATTAAGGTGATGTCATCATTGGTATCAGACCCCACCCTGATCTGTGTCTCCATGCAGAGGATGCCGAGACTGGCATCCTGTAGGAACACATCCAGGGCCTAATCCAACCCCATGCCCAGGACATCCGGCTGGACAGTGGTGGTGTGCTGCAGCCTATCAGGCTCCCGGATACCCATGGAGGTGGATGGCAGGCCCTCCGGGGCTGGTCCTGCATCCATGGCCACTGCCAGCACCCCGTCCTCCTCACGCTGGCATGCCAGTGCTGAAAGAGAATAAAGGTGTGTCAGTGATGCAATACCCACATGTGCCCCCCCTCCACACTGCCACTGCATGCTGTGTGTGGCCAACATATGTACCATGCAGTGACGGGCTGCCACCCATCTGGAATCCCCCTCTAGGCTCACCCTCCACAGTACTGCAGCACATGGTGGCTGCTACCAAATCCTCCTGTGCCATGAGATGTGGCCTATCTGCAGGCCCCCCTCCGGTGACATTCCGGGCCTCACAGATGGCCACCAAATTCTCCTTTATGAGCCTCTTGTCCATGCCCACCTTCTTGTGGCACTCCTGTGCTGACCACTGCTGGCTTCCCTACTGGTTCACACATGCTGCCACCTCCTCCCAGGCCCAGCACTGGCCTGTGGTGTGCCTGTGGCACCATTCAACAGTGGCTCCGTGTTGAGGTAGGCCTCGAGCAGGGCCTCTGATTCTGCCTTAGTGAAGTTGGGCCTGCGCTTGCAAGCAGGCCTACACTCCTCACCCTCCTCACAATCCGACATGTTGCTTCCTGTGGACTTGGACAGTACAGTATGTCAGTGGCAGCAGCACCCCATTCCGTCCCCCCCTGCTGTGCTGGCTGGGCTCAGTGTGCTCCAGCAGCATGCACAACTTACCACAAAAGGATGCAGTACTGGTCGATGGCCTGTGCTGATCCATGGCACTTTTATACTGCATCGCATGCAAATGAGCTTGGGCGCAATGGTAATGACATGCTAATTCCCCCAGTGTGCCACGCATTGGCTGATGAGCTCATTTGCATGTGGTGGCTGAATATTGCAATTTTGCTCTGTGTGCAATGAGATTGCTCTGGAGCAAGTCGCGGTGCAATGCGCATGCATGAGCAGTGCGCAGGACCTCAGTGTACATGAGCCGGACAGTGTACTGTCACCTATTGCACACTGTGTGCCGACTGCACAATAGGGAAGATGGTGCATGGTGCACCATGCCTGCTATTGTGCACATGCACACTGTGCGGAGGCCAACCTCTGACCCCTGCTATGACCTCGACCCCTCGGTGGCCCCCGCACCCATGACCCCGCCTAGCCACGCCCATGCCACTCATCTCCAAGACTGTGCAATGGGCAGACACAGCGCATGTCCCCTCAGCCTGTGCATCTGGCGCATGCTGTGGCCATGTGCACCTACCACCACCATTTTGCTTAGTGGCTCACACCTGAAGCATGGTGCAGCAGCGAGCAGGACTAGCAGTCAACTGGACACAGGTTGAGTTAGTCAGCCTTGTCACCTGTGTCCAGCCCCACGAACCCCAACTATTTGGGCAGGCACCACTGCAGCAGCCCCGGGTGACTGTGTGGCAGGCCATTGCTGCCTCACTGCGGCAGTGCACAGAGGTAGCCAGGATGGGGGAGCAGTGTCACCACCACTACGGGTACCTGGCTCAGATGGATCTAGAGCAACTCCAAAGGCTGGAGGTGCATGTCACGTGTGGGGCTGTGCCACAGCCAGGTGAGTAGGCCCATCCTGCATGTGTGCCCTGATGCTGTACTGTGGTATTGGCTAGGCTGCCTGGCATGTCCTGCAGTGTGGTGTACTGCCATCATGCGCATTGCGGGATGGCATCACCCCCTGCCACTTGCATTGCTTTGCCACTGTGTGGGACGTGTTGGGCAGGGGCTCACCCTGTGCACAGGGGTTGGGATGGTGGGCAGCTGCTGCGGTTGGTTACTGATGTGTACCTGTTTCTGTTCCATTCCCAGGGCCTGAGGACTGAAGAAGGGCACCAATGGCAGGATGCCAGGCCGCAGTGGCCCGGGGTGGAGGAGTGTCTCTGGAACCAGTGGAGCCACAGAGGGCAGGTAGGCACTCACATTGTCCTTCGCACCATCACTGGGGGGTGCTGGGGGCATGGGTGCCTGTGCCATGTGCCATGGCAGCTGTGTGTGTCTCACTGTGCATGGTGCCCACCACTGTGGTGCATCCACTGGACTCATGTGCAGGCTGCTGGTGGGGTGGGTGTGTGCCCAGCTGCCACTGATATTGCTGTGGTGCTCCTGGAGCACTGTGCCATGTGACTGCCATGGCGCAGTCGGGTGGCCACTGTGCGGCGAGGACCACTGCTGTGTGTTGATGTGGTGTGCCATGTTGCTGGCAGGTGTTGACCCACACCCCTGTGGCTGGTCTGTACAGGCCCTCCAGGGGTATGTGTTCCTGCTGCCCAGTGCGCACTGTGGATGGGCATGGTTCCATGGGACATTGCACTGATCACCTGTCCTGTATCTTGTCCTAGGTGTCCGGTGGCAGTGCAGGAGGACCCCCTACTTCTGGCTCCTTCGACAGTTGATACTTATCACATCAATGACAATGAAGGTGGTGCTGTAGGTCTGGTGGATGCTGCTAGCAGACAGGAGGCAGCAACGTCTGCAGAGGGCAGCAGGCCATGGCCACCGCTAGTCAGGCCCTGATTTCCCCTGTTTCCCCAGCTGTACCTCCCCCTCCAGTCTCTCTTCCCACTGTACAGTTCCTGTTCCCTATCCCCTCCCCTCGCTTTCCTACCTTCCCCCACACCCTTCTCTTGTAAATAGTTGTTTTCCACAATATACTACTTTTGACATACCTGCCTGTGTCTGTGTCTGCTTTGCAGGTGGTGTGAGGAGCCATGCTGCAGTGGCTGTGCCTTGGGGTGCCCATGGGGAGGCTGTCAGAGTTGTGTGGTGGGAGTGTATGCTTGGTTGCGTGGTCCTTGGGTGTGGCCTGCACTAGCATGAATGTGCAGGGGGGGCACGGCCTGCAGCCTGTGGGGGCCCCTTTGGTAGCCCTTCATCCACCATTGGCACCCTCTGTTGCTTACTGTCTGTGCCACTGTTGTGGCCTGGGGTGGGGGTTTGGGTGCCTGTGTGTGCCCTGCTGTGCCCAGCTGGTGGTGGCCTCCTGTGGCCTGTCACTGCTTCCCTGGATCTATCCCTGGGTCACCTCCCTGTGCCATGCCCCCCTCTGTTGCTCTGCTCCCACAGTTGCCCTGGGGCTTCTCTGTCTGCCTATGGTGCATCTCTGGGTGCGCCATGGCACATCCACAGTTGTGCCATGGCGCATCCACAGTTGCACCATGGGGCAACTATGCCATATTCAGCCAGGTTGCGCTGGTGCAGTGCGGCCAGAGCAACCTCTGAATATGGCTCCTGTTGTGCCACGGCGCATTGGATTTGTGCTGCACCAGACTTGTGCCGGCCTTTGGCTCATTTCTGAATATCTGGGCCTAGGTAAAAACTCCTGCATGGGTATGCATTCCCACCAAAACAGGGAATGTTCTGTGCCACAACAGAGAGGCTTGCAATGCTCCATCAGCTGTTTACACTGCCAGATCTGCACTGGTAAAACTCATCTGGAAATGCACCTATAGATTGTGTCATTAGAAAAGACCCAGTGTTAGTAGTAGTTACATTTTATTCATAAAATTCACACTGGGGACTATGCATGAAGCTGCACCAGGTCTGGGCAATTCACGCACACCTGGCCCACATAGCTATGCACCTACAGGCAGGTGAAGGGTGTGTGGTATGCACAACTGCATGCACCTGCAGGGCACCTGTCTGTAGCCCTGGTTCATTTGCACACAGCTACATGGGGGGCAGTTTTGAGAGACATGGGACCAATGTTTTTTTAAATTACAGCCAAGTGCCCAAATGGCTGCTCCCAGCCCTCCCAGTTAGCCCAGTGGACTGGGGCAGCATGGTGGAAGGATTCCCTGTCCTGTCACAGCTGGTGGGTGTCATGGGAGGGCACATAAAAGATACAGCAGGGTACCCACTGCTGTATCCTGTGCTCCACTTGCCCTGCACTCCATGCTTTAGTGAATAGCTCAGAGTGTGAGCATGCCCCGGACTGGCCACACACATAGCTGCATGATCAGCTGTTGGATCAGAAGTAAAAGGGATGCGTGTTCTTTTGTGCATGCATGCAGGGGTCTGCAGGACCCTTAATGTGCAGCACTGATACTTTGGATTGTCTACACACTGCTGATCCACACCTAAATGTATAAGCTCCTTTATGAATATGGATTGCTTAGTTGAGCTGAGATTCATTTTCTATGGGGTCCAACAGGCAGGTATGCTACACAAGGTTTTCATTACAAATATGATAATGCAAAAGATAAACAAGGAATATACAATGTACCCATTATAAATAGAATAATGGATAGATCACTGTGAGTAATACCATCGAGAGGTTCCTGTGTCCAGAACCTCTAGATGGTATCTCCTTGGTAATGCCCAGTGACCTATCCATTTTTTTTTAATATATGGATGAGATTTTTTTTTCTTTTCAGGCAGTTGGCCACTGCAGCGTAGAAGTGTCTTGGTCTCGGCCGACCGCCACTGTGCTGTCACCCCGGCTGTCTTGGTTCTCCTATCAGTATCGGTACGCCTCCTCCCTGTAAGCAGGGTATATTAGTTTGGTTCATGAAAGTCCTACCTTTTTTATTTTACTGTGAATGCAGGATCAACCAGATAAGTCCACTTTTGGCAACAATGAAAATAAAAAAAATAAATAAAGGAAATGCCGAGTATGCAATTCACTTTCACTAAGCGAGAGACAGATGCCATGTTTTAAAACTTGTTCTGTATGCCCACAAAGGAAAAGTAGCCAATCAGAAGGCACACTTTGGGAGACATTGGGTGGCAGACTTGCAGTTGCGCAGTTGAGTTTTACTGATAATACTATCGTTCAGGTCTAGAACGATACTATTATGGGACCTGAATTATGGCATTATTACTCATTAATGATGGTATCATCACTCCGGGAGCAATAGTATTACCAGGGATTTTTTTGTATGCTTTGAAAGGATATTATTTTAATAATCCATATATTAAATTATAATAACAATTCATATAGCAGTGCAACTACCCAAAATAAACTTATGACGTTCAACGGTTCGAATTTATTAGTCTGAACATTGACAATCATTACAAAATGTGAAAATCATAAATATCATAACCATTACCAGTACCTCCAGGGACTGGGAGGGTGGGGAAGGGGTGACAGATGGGGAGACTGCAGAGAGTATGGTACTAGAGGGTCTGAAGGCGCTAAGGGTGGAAAAGGCACCAGGTCCAGATGGCATTCAACCCAGGGTTCTGAGGGAGATGGCAGAGGTGTTGGCCAGACCACTGGCTGACCTGTTCAACATTTCTCTAGGCACAGGATGCATGCCACAAGACTGGAGGATGGCTCATGTGGTGCCTATTTTCAAAAGTGGCCCAAGAGAGGAGCCAGCAACTACAGACCTGTTAGTCTCACTTCACTTCCATAGAGGATAAAATTATGGAAGCAATGCTGAAGGAGAGATTGGTGAATTTTCTTGAAGTAAATGGCATCCCAGAATGGGCAGCAGCATGGCTTCATCTTGGAGAGATCTTGCCAGACCACTTTAATAGAATAATATGACTGGGTAACAAGATAGCTGGATATAGGGCATACAGATGTCCTGTATCTGAACTTTAGTAAGGCCTTTGATTCAGTGACTCATGGGGGGTGAGGGAGAAGATGCCTAATTGGATTGTGAATTGGCTAAAGGGGAGGCAGCAACAGGTTGTGGTGGGGGAGGAACTTTCAACCCCTAGGCCTGTGACAAGTGGGGTGCCACAGGGATCTGTGCTGGGTCCAGTGTTGTGTGGCCTGTTCATATCGGATATCTCACATGGAGTTATGACTGTGTTACTGTATTTTCTCCACTTGTGCATTCCCCACCTTGATTTCCTTATTACATAAAAGAATATTAGGAGCACCATATGTTGTCAACACTTCTTCAATGAGAGGCGAAGTCTCCTTCTTTATATCCTTGGAAGAAAGAAAAGGGTTCGGTACAAGTCTTATCATCTACCATACAAAAGGTGTCTTAGGAAGTGAATGTATAGAGATAACAATACTTTTATAAGTCACCCTATATTTGGGTATGAAAATCCGATTGTAAACAAACCAGTTGTACATATAAGAATGGCATTTGTTTGTTTATTGAAATAATTTTCCTAAATTTTATAAATTATTTTAAAATAATAACTGGGGAGTGTTTTTTCCCAAAGGGAAATCAGGTTATAATTTGCCGTTATAACCAGCTGGTCATAACAGCAAACATGCACTGGGTTTCTTACGCTCCATGCATGCACCATCCTCTGGTTTCTTCTTCAGCCGCCAGCCACCATAGCTTACCACTGGACACTTCACTGCAACTCACACTCAGCAATAAGTTAAATTTAAAAAAGGTAACTGGCTCTTTTATGGACTGCCTCCATTAAATAACTGGACTTAAAAATGAAAAAAAGGTAACATTTCCAGCCACTTCCGACCATGGACTGCACGTCATCCCGATCAGACTGTGGCTGAGCAGAGATGTATCTTTATTTTATATAATTGCTGTGGTGAAAAAGCACTCCCCAACAATTTTATAAACTAAAGGCTGGGTAGGTGTGTAAAACTTGAATTTTACACACACACCCTCAGTGTGGGATGTCTTTATTAACCCCTTCTGCTTTGCTCTTGGGGTTTATGTGGTATCCCACACCTCGAGTGTGTGTAAAATTCTTATGATAACCCCCTACCCAGTCATTACTCTCTCTCTCTCTATATATATATATATGCATATATATATATATATATATATATAATTGGCTATTCTAGATATGGTCCATTCATCTTCCGTGTTCATTAAAACTGATGTAAGTTGGGGCTCTGTTAAATAAAGGCCATTGATCATTAACGGTCCAGGCCAATAATTTCTTTGTTTAGTGTACCAAGAACAGGCCCACAATATATGCATGAGGTTTCCCTTCCCTCCCTGTTGGCAATTACAATTTTGCTCCTGCAGTGATAACTTTTCAAGTTTGGCTTTCCATATGTTGTTATCGAATAACTCCAATTGTGCTTTAGCAAAGGCGTTTCTTAGAGGGGGATCTATTAAAACATCTAGGTAACTTTTATATACCAAATGAAAATTATTCAAGGCAAACCATAAAGAATATCTAGAGTTAACAATAAGTTTTTTATCCCTTTTATTCTAATAATTATGAATTTCTGTTTTTATATATTTTTAATACTTCAGACTTTGCATTATGTTCTTAAGATAATTGCTCAAAGGCATTAGGTCATATTTTTTTAGGTCTTGCTATACCTCCATTAGCCATTTAATGTTTCCACGTCCTCTCAGAATCCAAGATTCTTATTCTATTAGGCACTTCTTGGGAGTATCATGTGTGATAGTCTGGTTGTGCAGAATCTGTAGTTGATTCTTCTTGTATCTATTTTAGCTTTTATATTTGGAATACCCAGTTCAGATTTTAAATATACTGACAGACATAATTGCGGTACCCTGAGTGCTGATCTCAAATGTTTGCAAACTGGGGTAAGTAATTTTTCTGGGTTTCTGATGTCACAGATCTCAATACCATAGAGAATCTGTGCAAAATATTTTACTTTAATTATATTACGTCGTGGCTTAATAGTTAACCCACCATAACTGTAATTAAATTTACTAAGCCTCCAAACCATTTTCTTCATTTTGTCCAGTGTTTTATACTGTGTTTTGCTCAAAGACCATTCTTCAAAAAGGAAAGCCCCAAATAATCATATGGCTTTAAACAGTCTAACCTTTGATTTCCTATGTACTGTGTGCATTTGGAATTCTTTTGACAAAAATCATAATTTTTTGTTTTGGAATTAATAATTTGTAATTTTAATTCAGTAGTACAGGTTCCAAAAAAATTTTTTTGAAGACCTTTCTTGGATAATAACTTATGATGTGCAAATTATTTTGATAGCATTCTACCCACTAAAAAATATTGTCCATGGATAAATTCTGTGATTCACAGTATTAATCCCTATAGGTAGGACAGCATTGCAATGGACTATTAGGAGTAACCATAAACCAGTTTTTAATTTTTGAAAATATTAACTGATTGTTTGATGGCTTTAGCAAATAAGGAATAGAATTCCAGAGTTTTGAACTATGATTGAAAGGGAGCCCAGTCCCTGTCAGCATAATGTCCCCACCCCCAAGTTTCTGTTGTGTGCCGAGGGGCTGCCCAATCCCTCTTGGCATTATGCACCCCCATCCCAATTTTGTGCCAATAGGGGCCCAATCCCCATTGGCTTCAGTCCCCCCTTCTCAGTTTAATTTCCCAATGGGGAGCCCACTTCCCTTCGGCATAATGTTCACACCCCCTCGATTTCTGCTGTGTGCCAATGGGGTGCCCAGTCCTCCTCAGCATCATGCGCCCCCACCCATTTCTGTGCTGACTGGGGGCCCAATCCCTGTTGGCTTCAGTCCCCCTCCCCACAAATGCAGGTGGCACTCTGGGAGCCCATCCCAGTGTACCAAACACACCTGTAAAAGAAGAAAACTGACCTGCATTGTCTTTTTTTTTTTTACCTGTCAAACAAGAAAATGGTCCCTCGCGATATCACCTGCTCCCTCCCCCAACCCGCACCTACCGTCTGTGCACACTGCCTCCCCACACACCCCCACCCCATACTTACCATCAGATCCCAGCATGATGATCTTCGGTTGACCGGGAACACATCTGCACTCTTTAAAGCCGACCACGAACTGAAGAAATACCGGTAAACTGTATAATGGCATAAATAGGGTTTTACAACTTTGGTGCATATCTTGAGCATTTCTGGGAATTTTGGCACCAAATTTTCAACATGGGATTATTGGGACCCCTCCTCATGAATTCAGTCACTGTCATGGCATTATTCAGTCCCGAAAGGTGATTTCGTGGTCACAGCATGGAATCACCTTTCAGGACCAATTAATGAAATAACAGTGCCACTGTTCATGAGGTGGGCTCTCAAAAAGCCTATGTTGCAAACTTGGTGAAAAAAATCCAAAAAATGACTGCTTTGCGAGCGTGCGTTGCGTAGTTTCCACGCACACTCATAACTTTGTAAATTTGTAATATTTTCACTCCAGATTTTCAACATTGCCATTTTTCTATACCTCCTTATGAACAGTACAGCTGTCATTGTACACATCCTGGCCAAAATGTGTTTTTGCACTTCCGGCACAGAATAGCACAGTCCTTGTGGGAAATCAGTTTTAGGGACAGATTAAGAAAACGACAGTAACATTGTCCATAAGCAGAGGAAAATTTGGTGATGAAAGTCCATAAAATGACTGTGTTACAAGCATGCATTGCTCAGTTTCCACACACCCTTGTAACTTCGCAAATTTGCAATATTTTCACTCCAGATTTTCAACACTGGAAGTTTTTCACACCTCCTCATGAACAGTACAGCTGTCATTTTTCACATCCAGGCCAAAATGTGTTTTCGCACTTCGTGTGCAGAATAGCACGGTTGCAGTGGGAAATCAATGTTTGGGACAGATTAACAACAAGCGAGTGAAAGAGGGGGAGTGATCGATAGAGCTCTGTCATGACTGCTGCAGATTTCTTTGTGGGCAGAAAAAGGCACCAAAGCAGGCAGGAGCCCACTACAAAAGGGCAGCATGCAACGTTGGGAGAAACAGAATGAGTGAGTGAGAGAGGGGGGGAGTGAGCGAGCTCAATGGAGCTTTGTCAGGACTGCTACAGGTTTTTTTGTGGGCAGAAAAAGGCATCAATGCAGGCAGGAGCCCAATACAGAAAGGCAGCCTTCAGCATCAGGAGAAACAGAACATACTGAAGGGGGGGGGGGACAAGTGGGGCACGAGAAGGATGGCAACAGGTAGGGGAAGAGAGATAGCAAGGACGAAAGGGTAGAAGGGTGCTAGTAAGGAAGGAGGGAGGTGACTGGAGGAGAGAGGGGGAGTGAGTGAGGTCAATGGAGCTCTGTTGGGACTGCTACAGATTTCTTTGAGGGCAGAAAAAGGCATCAATGCAGGCAGGAGCCCAGTACAGAAGGGCAGCCTGCAGTGCTAGGAGAAACAGAATGAGTGAGTGAGAGAGGGCAGTGAGCAAGCTCAACAGAGCTCTGTCAGGGCTGCTTCAGATTTCTCTGTGGGCAGAAAGAGGTGCCGATGCAGGCAGGAGCTGAGTACAAAAGGGAAGCCTGCGGTGCCAGGAGAAACAGAGTGAGTGAGTGAGACAGGGGGAGTGAGCGAGCACAACAGAGCTCTGGTGGGACTGCTGCGGATTTCTATGTGGGCAGAAAAAGGCACCAATGCAGGCAGGAGCACAGTACAAAAGGGCTGCCTGCAGCGCCATGAGAAACAGAATGAGCGAGTGAGAGAGTGGGAGTGAGCGACCTCAATGGAGCGTTGTCAGGACTGCTACAGATTTCTTTGTGGGCAGAAAAAGGCACCAGTTCAGGCAGGAGCCCAGTACAAAAGGGCAGTCTGCAGCACCGGGAGAAACTGAATGAGTGAGTGCGAGAGGGAGAGTGAGCGAGCACAACGGAGCTCTGTCAGGACTGCTGCAGATTTCTTTGTGGGCAGAAAAAGGCATTAATGCAGACAGGAGCCCAGTACAAAAAGGTAGCCTGCAGCACTGGGAGAAACAGAACAAGTGAGCGAGAGAGGTAGAGTGAACAAGCTTAATGGAGCTCTGTCAGGGCTGCTGCAGATTTCTTTGTGGGCAGAAAAAGGCACCAACGCAGGCTGGAGACCAGTACAAAAGGGAAGTCTGCAATGCCAGAAGAAACAGAATGAGCGAGTGAGAGAGGGGGAGTGAGCGAGCTCAGTGGAGCTCTGTCGGGACTTTAGAGTTGCCCACCCACCTGCCCAGAGTCCTGTGTGGTCCTGTATTATAGCAGGGTCTCTGGGGTGGAGACAAAGCAATGATTGGATACTTTTGTGATTGCTGTAATAATACTGATTTAGTTGTTCTGTTTCTTTCTCTAACTGAGCTAAGTACTGAGTTATACTGTTAGGACTGCTGTAATAATACATATTTATTTGTTCTGTTTATTTCACTAACTGAGCTGAGTAATACTTGGAGTGCAATACGAGTTCTAACCGTGCTAAGTGAAACTATGAGGGATGAGAACAAAAAGTATGGTAGCTGAGGGGTGAAAATGGACAAGGAGGCTTTAGAATTGCTACAGTAATACAGTATCTAATGGATTAAATTTGAGACTGAATTAACCCAGTTGGCAAGGGGGCAGTAGGGGGACTAGTGTGCAGGGAAACAGAAATTTGAGTTAATAGGGCCCTTACAGTTGTAGTAGGGTACAGAAACCAGGAATAAGAGCCTGTAACATAAGATGGGGGCCAAAATGGTTCAGGTGCCATGTGTCAATAGGGCAGGCATCTTTGGTAGGGTGGTGGGTTGTACAGGGTGTGGGTCCGCCATGATCCTGGGCTGGGCTTGGATGATGGGGGGAGTAAGCTCTGTAGACAACTGGCTAGTTTGAGGGAGGAACTGTGGAGGTTAGGGCAGAGTCTAAGTGGCAGGGCAGATGAGTATGGTAGGCATCCCAGCTGGGGGGATAGGGATGGCAAGGGGGGGACAAGGAAGAACAACTAGGGCCTGAAACTGACCCCAGTATCAGAGACACTAGCAGAAATGACAGGAGAAGGGAGGGATGCCCGAGGTGAGGGAGAGGCCCCCTGATGGGGGAGGAAGAGACCATGAAGAGTACCAGGGACAGAGCAGATGGTCATGGTAGGAAGGGACCTGGGGTGGGACCAGAAGAGGCACGGAGGGGAACAAGTGGGGGGGGACTGATAGGGGGAAGAGATGTAGGAGGGGTATCGACTAGGAATAAATTTGAGCCTCTGCTATGGGAAAGGGGGGAGAAGGAACATACTGAAGAGGGGAGGACAAGCAGGGCACGAGAGGGATGGCAACAGGTAGCAGAAGAGATAGCAAGGACAAAAGGGTAGAAGGGGGCTAGTAAGGAAGGAGGGAGGTGACTGGAGGAGAGAAGGCTATGGGAAGGGGAAGGATAGGAGGGGCATCACTATCGGGATCGAAGGGAATGGGGGCTCTAAATCGACAACAACAGTGATAGGAGAGGGGTTGGAAATTAGGAGGGAAGGTCAACGTGGGAAGCCCAGTAGGAAGTAGTCAGGCTGGGAAGGGGTTTAAGGGGGATGGGAGGAATAAGGCAGAGAAAAGGTGTGAGGCAGAAGTAGGGGGTGCAGATGCAGAAGTCAGAGGGTGCACCTGGTGGGGTAAGGGGTAGGGAATAATGAATACTGGGGTGGTGGAAGGGGCATTAGAAGAGAAAGGAGGTAAGGGACGGGGGGGTACTTGTCCTCGGGGATTCTATACTGAAAGGGGTGAGATGGGGCAGAAGGGTGGAAAGGCACAGCCATATTTGGGTTGAAGCTATCCCTGGGTTGACTGCAGGAGGGGCAGGCATTGCTCAAATATGCAGCAAGGGGGAGGAAGAAACCTCATTTACTGTTGCATGTGGATACAAATGACTTGGCGGGGAAGACTGTGGAAGTAGTGAGGGGGAGGTTCCAGGAGTTGGGCAGGCAGCGTGAGAGCATGGGGGAGTTGGTGGCATTCTCAGAGGTACTCCGTACTGTGCAAGAATGGGGAGGAAGGGTAGGATTGAGGAGTTCAATGAGTGGCTGAGGGATTGGTGCCACACCAAAAATTATGGGTTGGTGACTAACTGGGGTAGGGTCTGGGGAAATAGTGACTTGTACACGGTGGACAGGCTACACTTGAGCAGGGAGGGGATGGGAGTATTAAAGGCATGATTAGAGGGGTATATCTCTACTAAGGTGGATTTAAACTAATGGGGGGGCCAAAAGACAGAGGTTGATAGAAAGGTCCAGACAGGGCAGCCTAATGAGCTCACCCCCCTAGATATAGGTAAAGGCAGAGGTGTAATCACCCTGGGAGGGGGCGGGCAGAGTCTGAGTGTAATACAGAAGACACCACCACCCAGTAAGAATACAGGCCAAGGAGACGAGTGAGGAGAATGAGGGGTATGGGTGGAAGGTGGTCTGTCTCAATGCAAGAAGCCTGGGGAAGGTGGACACTGCTGCAATGACAGAGACTTGGGCCACAGAGTACCATGATTGGGACTCAGCAATCCCGGGATACAGGATATACAGCAGGGTCCAAGGGGATTGGAAGGGGGGGTTGCACTCTATGTGAAGGAAGGGATCAAATGGATAACAGATGAGGGAGAAGAGGAGAGGACAGAGGTGCTTTGGGTGCAACTCTTGGACTCCAAGAGCAGAAAGTTGAGGCTGGGAATGGTGTACAGATCGCCAGCCCAGTCCGGGGAACTGGATGAGGAGTTGTCAGAGCAGATAAGGAGGGTCTGTAGAAGGGGGGGAGTGTGATGATAGTGGGGGATATCCTACCGGGGTTGACTGGAGCACCCCGGCAACTAGCAGTATCAGGGAGCAAGTGCTTGTTGATGCATTCCTAGATGGTCTTCTGATGCAATTGGTAAGTGGGCCTACAAGGCTTGGTAGCACTCTAGACCTAGTACTGGCAAATGGGGAGGCGGTGAGGGAGGTAAGGGTGGAGGACCCACTAGCGGGTAGCGGCCACCAAACAGTGTGACTCGTTCTCACACTGGGCAGGGAGACAGGAGGCACAGGCACTAAGGTGGTAGACTTTAGTAGGGTGGACTTTGGGAGGATGGGAGAAATACTGTGAGGGAGACTCCAGGATATAAGGCAGGGGATGGATGCAGAACAAAAGTGGGGAGTCATAAAGACTGGGCTAACAGAGGCCACAGTAGCCTGCACCAGGGCCAGGAGTAAGAAGAGCAGAGCCAAGAAACCATGGTGGAAGAACAAGGAAGCGCTGCAAGGGATGAGGGCATAGAAGGCTGCATACTGGAAATACAAGAGAACAGGAGGGAGAGGATAAGGAGGCATATGGGAGTTAGTCGAGGGAGGTGGCCAGAAGGGTGAAAAAACTAAGGCCTCCAAGGAATTAAGGTTAGTACAGGGCATAAAGGGAGGGAGAAAATATGTTTTAAGGTATGTCAGGGAAAATAGGAAGTACAAGGAACATATTGTGAGGATAAAGTAGGGAGCGGATTGGGTGGAAAAGGGGGAGGAGCAAGTGGAAATTCTAAATGAGTACATCTGCTCTGTTTTCAGTAAGGAGAGGGATGGTCCACTACCAGCATGGTCTGGGGGGGTGGGGAAAGGTGGGACGAGGTGACGGACAAAGTGATCACAGGGACTAGGGTGTTAGAGGGACTGAGGGCAGTAAGCGTGGACAAGGTACCAGTTCCCCATGGCATCCACCCTAGGGTGCTGAGAGAGATGGCGGAGCTGTTGGCTGAGCCACTGGCAGATCTGTTAAACACCTCCCTGGAAATGGGGTGTGTGCCCCAGGACTGGAGGGTGGCCCATGTAGTGCCCATACACAACAGTGGGCCTAGAGAGGAGACAGGAAATTATTGGACAGTCAGTCTCACATCCATAGTGGGTAAACTTATGGAGGCAATACTGAAGCAGAGGCTAGTGGCATTCCTAGAGAGTAAAGTAAGTAAGTAAGTAAAATTTTATTTAAAGATGTCCATTCCCAGAGGCTCTGTGCGCCGTACAATAAATTAACACATACTCAAAAGGCAACAACAAAATAACATAATACAATTGGACATATAGTTTATAAAACATTAAATTGCAGCAGGAAATCAGCTATACTTACTTCAGTTTAAAACCAGAATTCATTCAGTCATCAATTCAATCTGAAAATGCCTGGGTGAAAAGGAGGGCCTTAAGGTGGGCCTTAAAAACCTCCAAAGTCGGGGCTTCCTTAACCCCAAAAGGAAACGAGTTCCACAAGACCACAGCGGTGACACTAAATGACCTGTCACCAGCTTATTTCAACCTTGACCTTGGATCTGCTAGGAAGCCCCCAAAGGAGGAACTGAGGGGCAAGCCGAGACCACGGGAACAAGGAGGTCTAACAGATAACCAGGGCCCTCACCATGTAGGGCCTTGTAGGTGAGAAGCCCCACCTTAAAGAGGATCCTCCACCTGAATGGCAGCCAATGCAACTCACGCAACACCGGTGTAATATGGCAAAACTTAGGCTGCCCAGTAAGTAACTGATCAGTTGCGTTTTGCACTAGCTGCAGTCTGTGGAGAGATCCTCCCATGACCCCTAGATAGAGCACATTACAGTAGTCAAGCCTTGAAGTAACCAAGGCATGCATCAAAGTAGGGAGATCCAGAGGCAGAACAAGTGGTTTTATCCTGGCAACATTTCTAAGGTGGAAAAAACAGGAGCAGACAACAGGGGAAATCTGCACCTCCATAGTCATACTCCTATCAAAAATAACACCAAGATTTTACACCCTTGAGGAGGCCTTCAGTGAGACAGAACCCAGAACTAGTCCAGTCTCTGAATCATAGGCCAGCCTATCACACACTCTGTTCGACTCCACTACCAATACCTCCATCTTATCGGGGTTCAGTCACAACCAGCTAGATACCATCCAGTCATTAATCTCGGCAAGGCAGCTGTTTAGCACATCCACCGGGTTGGAGTTTCCTGGGACAAAGGATAAGAATAGCTGGGTGTCATCAGCATAGCAATGAAAACCCAAGCCATACTTCCTAATGACCCCCCCAAAGGGCAGCATATACACTGCAAACAGCATAGGGGCCAGAACCGAACCCTGAGGTACTCCACAGGAAAGGAGACTAGCGGAGGAGGAGAAATTCAGCATCACAACCCGTTTCCTCCTATTGGATAAAAAGGACTCAAACCAGCAGCTGACAGTGCCGGTAAATCCGCAGAGCTCCCTGAGATGATCTAGCAACATACCTTGGTCTACAGTGTCAAAAGCTGAGGAGAGGTCCAGGAGAACAAGAATTGTCTTGTCTCCCCAATCTCTAGCCCTAAGGAGGTCATTCCGCACCCAAACAAGTGTGGTTTCTGTGCTATGCCTTGCCCGAAACCCTGACTGGAATTGTTCGTACAAGTCGTGGGTCAAGAGGTGCTCCTCCAACTGAAGCACCACTGCCTTCTCCACAACCTTTGCTAAAAAGGGAAGATTGGAGAAAGGTCAGTAATTTGCCCTGATCTCCGGGTCCAAAGATGGTTTCTTTAAGAGTGGTCTCACCACTGCCTCCTTCAAGGCATCAGGAAAGACCCCTTCAGATAAGGAACACTGGACAATCAGGGCAAACACCGGGACAACGGTGCCGATGCAGCTCATCAAGAAACACGTCAGCACCAGATCTAGTACACAAAATGTGTGCTTCAGATTGGTTGCCACCTCAATAACCTCACTGGCTTCTACTGGTTTAAACTCCCCCCAACCAGGCAGAGTGCACTTAGAGTACCTCTGGTGACCACTGCCAGCTATGACATTGCTGACTGGAGGAACACCCCGACGAATACTGGACACTCTGTCAGAAAAGAACCGAGGAAACTCTTCACATTCAAGGTCTGAAAAAACCTTCTTCAGTTGCAGACAGGCAAGATGGAGTAACCTGTCAACAGTCCGAAAAAGTATAGTTGGTCAGCTCTTCCCAGCAGCAATCTCCCTGGACAGAAATACTGCCTTCTTATGGTTGATTGCCCCCTGGTATGCATTATAATGCACACATAGGGCCAGTTTGTCTGCATCCAGGCCGGATTTCCTCCAGCAGCACTCTAATCTCCAACCCTTTCCCTTCATCTCCTTGAGGTCTCCATCAAACCAAGGAGATTTCAGGTATGAAGATTTGGGATGTACATGGACAGGTGCGAGGGAGTTAATGGCATCAGATAAAACCCTATTATAGGAGTCTACCACAGAACCAGTGTCTCCGATACATACATTTCCCACATCAGATAGATCGGCTGCTGCCAGATGGGCAACAACATGGGTTCATCTCAGGGATGTCTTGTCAAACCAGCCTAATAGAGTATTTTGACTGGGTGACAAGGGAGTTGGACAAGGGCCATGATGTACATGTCCTGTACTTGGACTTCAGTAAGGCCTTTGATACAGTGCCTCTTGAGAGACTGGGGGGAAGGTGATGGTAGTGAGGGTGGGAAAAAAGCTGACTAAATGGATAGAGACCTGGTTACAGGGTATGGTGTACGTGGTGGTAGGGGAGCTCTTGGCACCTAGAGCAGTGACAAGCGGGGTGCTGCAGGGGTCAGTGCAGAACTCAGTGCTATTTGGGCTCTTTATCTCCAATATAACACATGGAGCAGGGTTAGTCTGTTTGCAGATGATACCAAATTCGGGGCAGTGGTGGACAAAGAGGACAGATGGGAAAAACTGCAGGGGGACCTAACCAAACTAGAGACATGGTCGGTGGAGTGGTAGCTAGGATTCAATGCAAACAAGTGCAAGATGATGCACTTCGGGCCTTAGAACCAGAAGAGGGACTATTGGTTGGGGATCACAGAGGAGGAGAAGGACCTAGGGGTGTTGGTAACTGGGAGCATGAACAACTCTGCCCAGTGTAGGGGAGCAGCAGCAAAGGCAAACAGGATGCTGTGGTGCATCACAAGGGGTTCTCATCCAGATACAGGGTTGTAATCTATCTCTCTACAGATCATTGGTCAGACTGCACCTGGAATACTGTGTGCAATACTGGAGGCCATACCTGAGGAGAGATATAAAGTTACTGGAGGGGGTGCAAAGGAGGGCAACAAAAATGTTAAAGGGATGGAAGGAAAGGAATAGTTAGGCTGAACGAGCTGAACATGTACACACTGGAGGAGAGGAGGGATGGGGGGGTATGATTCAAGTGTTTAAATACCTGAGGGGGGTAAATAAACCTAGCACCGAGGGGGTGTTTAAATTGAGGAGTGGAAGAGAGATGAGGAGGCACGGACTACGGTTGGAAGGGGGACGTTTCAAGAGGGAAATGAGGATGCATTACTTCACCGAGAGGGTGGTGTCTAGTTGGAATGCACTGCCAGAGATAGTGGTAACATGTAGGACAGTCAATAGCTTTAAGAAGGATGAGGATAATGCGAGAGAAAGAGTCAGGAGGCAGGGGCTGGGAAAAGTGTATGAGGAACTGAGGGTGAGGAGGCTGGGGCAGCTGCAATCTAAGGTGGTAGCTGCACACTCATGCAAATTTAGATAGACCGATTGGTCTGTTCCGCTGGCAGATTCGTATGTTCATATGTAAAATCACAGTAACTCTGTTCATGAGCAGAGGTCCTAAAATGCCTATGTTGAAAGTTTGGTGACAAACGTCCATAAAATAACTGTGTTACAAGCGTGCATTGTGCAGTTTCCACGCACCCTTGTAACTTCGCAAATTTGTAGTACTTTCACTCCAGATCTCCAACACTGACATTTTTTCAGACCTCCTCATGAACAGTACAGCAGTCATTTTTTGCATCCTGCCCAAAATATGCATTTACACATCTGGCGCAGAATAGCTCAGTTTCTGTGGGAAATCAATGTTCGGGACAGATTAAGAAAATCATACTAACAGTGTTCATGAGCAGAGGTCACAAAATGTCTATGTTGAAAATTTGGTGAAATAATTCCACTAAATGTCTGTGTTACGTGCATGCGTTGCACAGTTTCCATGTACACTCGGAAGTTCTAGCATTTTTAGTATTTTCATTATCGATTTTCAACATTGCCATCTCTTTCGAACATATGAAATTTGCCAGCAGATAAAGGCCTAGAGGTCTATCAAGTCTGCTCGAATGTGCAGCTAGCGCCCCTTATTCTGCAGCTGCCCCTCCCTTCCACCCTTCCTCTTCATTAACCCTCCCCCTTGTCCTGTCCCATCCCCTTTTGAAGCAGTCCACTGTCCTACTGGATACCACTTCTGCAGGTAGCATTCACCCAGCCACCACTCTCTGTAAAAAGTGTCTCCTCATCTCCTCCTGAACCTTCCTCCTCCAGTCTCATATCATGGCCCTTGTGGTCCTCCCTCCCTTACTTTGAACAGCCCTCTGTACCTGTCTTGTTTATTCCTTCATGTATTTAAAGGTTTCAATCATGTCACCCCTGTCCCTCCTCTCCTCCACTGAGTACATGTTCAACTCCCTCAACCTCTTCTCATATGATAAGTCCCCAGCCCTTGATCATCTTTTGTTGCCCTGTGCTCACCCCTCCAGTAACTTAATGTCCCTCTTCAGATACAGGTGCCAGTGCTGCACAGTATTCAGGTGCGGTCTAACTAATGAGCCTATACAGTGGCAGAATCACCTCCTCCCTCCTTGAGATATTCCCCTTGCAATACAACCCAGCATTTTGTTGGCCTTTGCAGCTGCCTCTACATTGTGCTTGAGTTGTTCATTGACCCTAAGGAGCACCCCAGATCCTTCTCCTCATCTGTCTGCACTCCCCCCAGCTGGTAACTTCTCTTTGGGTTCTTCATCCCAAAATGCAGCACCTTGCACTTTTTGGCATTAAACCCCAGTAGCCAGGTGTCTGACCAGGTTTCAAGCTTTGCCAGATCATCCTGCAACCCCTTCCATCCCCCTAGGTCATCCACCACCGTGCCTACCTTGGTATCATCAGCAAACAGACTGATCTTGCTCTTGATGTCCCATAATATGTCTACAATGAATATCCCAAACAACACTGGTCCCAACACTGAGCTCTGTGGAACACCTCTTGTCACTGCCCTTGGGTGTGAGAGCTCCCCACCCACCACCACCCTCTGTTGCCTTCCCTGAAGCCAGTTTCCTACCCATCTCACGAGCTTTGCACCCGCCCCTGTGCCTACTAACTTCCTTCCCAGCCTTCCATTGGCACCAAATCAGATGCCTTACTGAAGTCCAGATCAGGACATCCTCTGCATGGCCCCTGTCCAGTGCCTAGTTACCCAGTCGTAGAACTCCACCAGGTTGGTTTGGCAGGATCTACCCATATGAAGCCATGCTGTCTGCTGTCCTGTAGTCCTTTGGCCTCTAGGAGGGCCACTGGCCTCTCCTTCAGGATAGTCTCCATTAGCTTACCCACGATGGATGTGAGGCTCATTGGTCTGTAGTTTCCCGGTTCATCCTTGGGGTCACTTTTGTGGAGGGGCACCACATGAGCCATCCTCCATTCCTGAGGTACACACCCCGAATGTAGTGAGGCATTAAATAGGTCTGCCAAAGGTCCTGCAAGGACCTCTGCCAGCTCCTTCAGTACCCTGGGGTGGATGCCTTCTGGGCCTGGCACCTTGTCCATCCTCAGTGCCTTCAAACCCTCTTAAACTCTGCCCTCCATGATTTCCCCAATCTGTCACCCCTTCCCCCCATTTCTGCCATTTCTCTCCCCTTGGGTGTCACCCCCTCTTCTCTTTAGTAAATACTGAGCAGAAGTACTCATTTAGTGCTTCTGCCTTATCGCACCCTGCTTCCACCCCACTCCCCTCCTTCCTAATCCTTACTATGTGGTCCTTACAGCTCCTTTTCTCCCTGATGTACTTAAAGAAGTCCTTCTCCCCCTTCTTAATGCCTTGTGCCAGCCTGAGTTCCATAGATGCTTTGGCTCCCCTTACTGCCCTTGTCACCTCCTTCGATTCTGTCAAGTACTCCTCCCTGTCCTCCCCCCTCCCTGTTTTCTTGTACTTCCTAAAGGCAGCTCTTTTCCTCCTTACCTTTTCCATGACCTCCTTGCTCAACCAGCTCTGTTTCTTAGCCCTAGACTTCTTGCTGTGGACTTTGCAGCAGGTTTGGTTGCCTCCACTATCCCCAGCTTTATGCGCTCCCACCTCTGGTTAGTGTCCATACTAGATTGAATTCTGGCCAGGTACCCATTTACTACTTCCCCCATCCTCCCAAAGTTGGCCCTCCTGAAGTCCAGCACTCTTGTGCCAGATTCCACTCCTTTCTTGCCCCTATCCAATGTGAGCCATACTGAGTGGTGGTCACTCCCTGACAGCGGTTCCTCCACTGTAAGTTCTCTCACAAAGTCCCCATTTGCCAGCACAAGGTCAAGGGTATTCCCTAACCTGGTTGGTTCACTGATCATTTGCAGCAGGAAGCTGTCCTGGAAGGCATCCAGCAGTACCTGCTCCCTTCTGTTCCTGGTTGTTGGGGTACTCCCAGTCCACTCCTGGCATGTAGAAGTCCCCCACAATCACCACACTACCCTTCTTGCAGGTCCTCCTGATCTGTCCCGCTAGTTCCCTGTCCAACTTCTCCATCTGAGATGGTGGTCTGTACACCACTCCTATTCTAAGAATCCTATTCTTGGAATCCTGGATTTGCATCCAAAGTGACTCCGTACTACCCTCCTCCCCTTCCTCCCTTACACACTTCAGTCCTTCCTTCTCATATAGTGCCACACCCCTTCCTTTCCCAATCAATCTGTCCCTACGAAATAACCTGTACCCTGGTACAGACAGGTCCCAGTCATTGTATTTTGTGGCCCATGTTTCTGTGATCACTGCAATGTCCACCTCTCCCTCTACACACCTCTCTATGAATGGTGCAGCTGTCATTATTCACATCCTGCCCAATCTGTGTTTTCGTACATCTGGCGCACAATGGCATGGTCACTGTAGGAACTCAAAGTTCGGGAAATATTGACAAACTCACAGTGCCACTGTTCACGAGAAGTGGTCCCAAAAGCTTTCATGAGGTGGGGGTCACAAAAAGACCATGCTGAAAATGTTTTGTGCAAATACCAACAAACACCCAGGGTGTTAGGGTTTCTAACCATAACGTCCCACCCTGTACAGACTGATAGGCATCAAGGGTGTGCCTTTAGATTGCTGACTGTAATGCTCATACTGTTCCACCTCTACCCACCCCCACGCTGCAGCCTGTGACAGGCATCAAGGTGTGCCTTGGAGTCTTTGGCCCCAGAGTTCACCCCATTCTCTTATACTGCACCCATTTCAGCATATGTCCTTATGGAGTGGGGTGACTGTAAAGCTGAATACCCCAAGGCACACCTCAACACTTGTCGGTGTCTGCAGGATAGGGTGAGGTGAAATGGCATGAATGCTATGTGGGACAACCCAAACGCATACCTCAATGCCTGTCTATCTCTGCAGGTTGGAGGTGGGGTTGGCATGAAGTTCAGTACTTCACTGCCATTCCTACTCTGCATCTGTCTAACTCCTGCATTTCCAATGCTAACACCAGCAAGCAAAAATTCTGCATTGACAAATGCTTATTTATTTTGGTATTTTCCAGTAAAAGATTGTTCATATAAATATTAAACAGAAAGGGTCCTACAAATGAGCCCTGTGGGATTCCTTATTTAATGTTGGCAAGCTGAGATTTGACATTTTTCATAGATACCAGTTGCTGTCTATTTTTTAAATATTCTTCAAACCATCACAGAGTGGGTGGTGTAATGCCCAAGGATTTTAGGAGAATGTCATGGTTTGAGGTCTCAAAAGCCTTGATAAAGCTATGAAAATAGCCCTCATAGATGTTCTCCTGTCCAGTGCCTCCTGTACATTTCTGTCCACTCTGATTAGTGCTGATATAGTACTATGTTTTGGCTGGAACCCCAACTGGGAAACACGGTGTTATTGTTGTTCAGATAGGATCTCAGCTTGATGCTCACAAGTTTCTCCATTATTTCTGATACAATAGGTAATAGTGAGCTGGGGCAATAATTGTTTATATTTGTTTTATGTCCAGTTTTAAATACAGGAAAAATGTTTCCATGCTAGGGGAAATTCCCCTGTTAACAATAACTAACTAAAAAAAATAATAATCACAGGATAGGCAATCCCAGTGCAGCATATTTTAATATTAGAGGTGGAATATTATTATAGCCAGAAGCTTTGTTCAATAGTTCGCTGGAAACAAGTGTGGTACCAAAGGACTGGAGGAGGGTGAAAGTAGTCCCTCTCCACCAAAGTGGAAGCAGGGAGGAGGCTGGCAATTACAGGCCAGTCAGCCTAACCTCAGTGGTGGAGAAACTAATGGATCACTGATAAAAGAAAGGTTTGTGATATGTCTCAAATCCAACGGAGCACAGGATCTGAGGCAGCATGGATTCACAGTAGGAAGATCTTGTCAAACAAATCTGATAGATTTCTTTGACTGGGTGACCAGGGAGGTGGATCAAGGAGGGGCAGTGGATGTGGCCTACCTGGATTTTAGCAAGGCCTTCGATACCATCCCACATAGGAGGCTAGTAAACAAGCTTGGCAGCCTGGAAGTGGGTCCCAGGGTGGTAAACTGGGTCAAAAATTGTCTAAGCAATAGAACACAGAGGGTGGTGGTGAATAGAGTTCAATCCAAAGAGAGGGGGTGACCAGTGTGGTCCTGCAGGGATCAGTGTGCTTGGACCAATCCTCTTCAAAGTCTTCATAAGTGACATTGCAGAGGGGCTGGAAGGGAAGGTGTCTCTTTGCAGACAATATGAAGATCTGCAACAGGGTTGACGCTTCAGGAGGGGTAGAGAAAATGAGAAGGGACCTAAGCAAGCTTGACGAGTGGTCAAGGGTGTGGCAGCTAAGATTCAATGCAAAGAAGTGCAAGGTAATACACTTGAGGCACAGAAATGCAGGGGAGGAAGGGAGGAGCAAGATGGCTGACTAGGACAATTGCCCTTCAGAGCAGCTCTTGATGCTAGGAGATATTTCTAGATAAATAAGAGCTTAAAACAGTTTAACTGAATGAAAAAAAAAAAAAACAGATCAAGCTTGTCATGGGATGACTACAGTTCTCCTAGAATTTGTCCATTAGAAATACAATTTCTACCAGCAGATTGTTCTATTAGACTGGGGAGGACCGAGGAATTACCTGGCACTCAGACACGGAACGTTAAGTCTCTGATCTCTCAGAAGTCTTCACAGCCCATCAGTATTGAACATTTAACTGAAAAGTAGCCTTTACAGGCACAACTGGCTCACAGTGCTTTGTCGGGAAAAACAAAATCAGACCAGGCTGTTATCACTATTGGTACAATCCCCTGAGAACAAGGTGCAACGGCACAAAGTCCTTCAAAGAACCAGCTGACAAACAAAGGTGTTTTACCTGCTTCACCTGTATGGGTGAAAAACAGCTAAGCAGAGTACACTATAGAAACTCTGAGAAAATCAATGGACCAGATTCTGGATTGGATCCAATGTTTTGACAGGAAATTTGAAACTTTAAATGCAAAAGTTGATTTTTTTATAGCAGGAAGCTAAGATCAACAGAGAGAGCCTGAAAACACTTACCGGCCAAATCAAATCTAACTTGGAGAAGCTGACTACTTTATCTGACAAAACAGCAGGACTGGAGGCAACCACACAAGGTCTGATAAAACATAATTATAATATTAACAGGAAAGTAGAGTTGCTGGAGAACCAGATCCATTACCACAACCTTAGAATTGTCGGGATTCCATTAAGTCTAGATACAGAATTTGAAAGTACACACAAACTGGTTAAATATTTATTCATACACGTTTATGACCTACCGGCTGATAATTTACCATTTATTACAAAAGCCTTTAGAGTTCCCAAGAAAGAAAGAGGAAACACTATGTCAAGTACTGCGTCGAAAGTATTAGAGACTGAGCCTGAAGCAAAAAATCGCAATATTCATTGCACTGGCTTTCGAATCAGACCGGGACCTGATAATAAAGCTCTCAAGGGTGAAGGGAGCAGTATTGTATAATACACATTGCTTTTATGTCTATCCTGCTTTTACTTTCTCTACCCAGAAAAGGAGGAGGAAATTGTTTACATGTAGACAAGATATTCTGGAACTTGGTGCTCAGTTTCAGTTACTGGCGCTGGCTAAAGTTCGAATAACATTTAAAAATAAACAATACATCTTCTTTGTACCTGATCAAATTTCAACATTTGCATGGGCTCAGTTTGAGCAAAGCTCAGATTTGGAATCACTGACAACCTCAGAGAAAGAGATGTCACAGATAGCTGATGAGATGGAAGCTGCTGAGGACTTACAAGCTTTATGCTATAAATATTATAGAATATTTGGTCTCTGTTAAATTACTTAAATCTTTGCTTTTGTGTGCCTTAAAAATAATTTTCAGAATTAAATATAGGTTTATTTATCAATAAGGCTTCTGTATGAGGTATTGAGGAAATAATATACTTAAAATTAGTAAAATAATAAGGTCTGAATACTATATCATCAAGGGCACATCTAGTTATTAACATTATTTTTTTCTTTTTTTAAATAACTAGCTTCTCTCGCTCATTGAATTGGACTAGACTTTTGACAATAGTGAGCTGTGCTTAACAGCAACATTATTGTATGAAATATTACTGAAAATAATAAAAATAAAATAAAATAAATGAAATGCGGGGGGGTATATGATGGGGTGAGGTACTGATGGCCACCAAACAGGAAAGGGACCTGGGAGTAATCATATCTGATGATCTAAAGGTTACCAAAGAATGTGAGAAGGCTTTGAGGAGAGCCAGTGGAATGCTGGAGTGCATAAGGAGAGGTATCTCCAGCAGAAGAAAGGAGATTGTGATGCCCCTGTATAGAACATTGGTGAGACCTCATTTAGGCCCTGGACACACTACAGAACTGTTTTTGAAAACCATTTTTAAAACCAGTTTAGCTAAACCATTTCAGTGCAGCCACACTACTCAGTAACCATTTTTGAAAACGGTTTAGTGCAGCCACACTGCTAGTGTTAAACCTGTTCTCCTTGTAACTATTTTGTGTGAAGTCTAACACACAGAACTGTGCTTGCCTGGACACACTGCAGCTAGAACTATTTTTAGTTAATTCATTACAGCTTAAAACACTTTTACTCCTGGACAGACCTGTAAGTAAAACCATGCTAGCTCTAAAACTTTTTTAAAAATGGTTTTAAGACTAGGTATCTAGCTGGGTTTAAAAACACTTTTGTTAAAACGTTTTAAGGGGCTTGTAGTCTGTCTGCAAACAGTGCTAGGGGGATTTAAACTGTTTTAAGGCACTTAAACCATTTTAAGTTCCCTAGTGTGTCCAGGGCCTTAGAGTACTGTGTCCAGTTCTAGAGGCCTCATCTCCAAACAGGCATAGACAGAGTAGAAGTGGTTGAGAGAAGGGCATCAAAAATGGTGCAGGGGATGCACCAAAAGTCATTTGAGGGGATACTGGAGGATCGCAACATGTATTCCCTGGAGGAGAGGAGAGGAGAGGAGAGGAGAGGAGAGGAGAAGAGAAGAGAAGAGAAGAGAAGAGAGGAGAGGAGACAGGAACTCAAATACCTGAAGGATGTAAATAAGGTTCAAGAGGGTAGCATATTTAAAAAAAAAAGATGTTCAAGAACAAGGGGCATGATATAAAGATAGAGAGGTATACTTAGGGTAACATGAAAAAGTATTTTCATGGAAAGAGTGGTGGATCCATGGAACAGCCTCCCCGCAGAGGCTGTAGTGGCAAAAACAGGAGGGGAATTCAAAAATGCATTGGACAGATATATATAGGAACTCTAGTGATAGGAAAGAGACGGTAAGCCACAGATCATTTAGGATCTGTGGTATATGAAACAGGTAGGGAAAATGAGCAGACTAAGTGGGCCAAGCGGTCCTTATCCACCATCAAATTCTATGCTTCTATGTTTCAAATTTGGTAATATTTTCCTTACATCATCTATTTTTGTAGGTTCAAAGTTAAATTTGTTTATAGATGCTGACCTTGTTCATTTATATCTAAGCCCAGTGGGCACAGGTCATCGTTTTATGTTAGTGTCTCACTACCCATATTGATAAATAACTTATTAACTTCTTCTACCACAATAAAGTTTCGGGTGCTATTTTGGCCATTTATTTTGAAATGATCTGGTAGGTTTTGATTACTTTGATGCTGCAATTTGTTTCATTTCTTTCCAAAACTGTTTTGGATGGCACTTGCGAGTGTCATCGAAGATCTTCTAACAATAATCTTTTTTTGCTTCTTTAATGTTCTAAGTACACAGGTTTCTTGATTGATGATATGTTGCCCAATCCAAATGAATATTTATTTATTTATTTATTTGTTCGGATAATCATCTTTGAACAAGATAGCTCATTTACAAAGGCTCCATGTCAAAAACACAGCAACAATGTACATAACTGACAAGTACTTGTATACATAGTCTAGCTATAGTCCTGGCACATAAGCTTGCACAGGGATGGTGGTACTCCACAACCAAATGCAGTAAGTATTTTGTGAAAGTTAGGCACCCACCCTCCAACAAAAAGATCCCGAGCTCCAGTCAGAAAGAAATAAAGATGTGAAAAGACTCCGAGCTCCAGTCAGAAATAAATAAAGATGTCTCCAACTCAGACAAAACACAAAAGTGTTTTTCCCATGCTTCCATAATTTATCAGGTTTTTTTTTTAGTGCAAACAATTTTGTAGTATACCAGGCTGAATTATTATTTTTTTTTATGGGTACATGTAAATTATATACTCATATAAATTCTTAATAAAACAAAATACCAAGCATCATCAGCTGTGGGCATTAAGTCCAACCTGGACAAATCATTTGTTTTTCCAGATCTAACATAAATGAAACATAATCAAAATTCTTATAAACCCTTTCAGAGATAATATTTTCAATTTGCAAGTTCCTTTCCTTAACTAGTGTGGACAAAAAATAATTTGGTGGTTGCTAAAGGAGTCTGGTAGTACTCTACTCACCTTGTAGTTGTTTACTTTGTTTGTGAAAATCAGGTCAATTATTGTTGATGAGGCCAGTTCTTTATGATTTATTCTAATGGGCTCCATTATAAGCTGTTCCATCCCTAAACTGTTCTGTAAGTCTTTTAAACTATGTGTAAGGTCAATTGTTGTCCAACTGACATTAAAATCAAATCATCTACTAAAAGTAATTCATGGCTAGATGTATAAGCGAACAGAATATCCTGAAGTTTGTCAATTTCTTCTGCCTTAACCTTGGGCAGACAATACAATCCCACTATTAATAAAAGTAGTGCATAAGGCAGCCTGATCTCCTAGCTTGCGATTTTCAAATTGTCACTCTCGATTTGTAGGTTTATTGCTTTTGTGACAATACTGGTTTTCGGATATATCATCACCCCCCACTTTCTGCTACAATTATTACACCATATCTGATAACCATCTGTACCAAGAGATGAGATGGAAATCCTAGAACTTAACCAAGTTTCTGATACAATAATCAAGTCTGATTTATTACATAGTATCCATTCTCTTATTTGATCAGTTTTTGGGGTAATGATTCTAGCATTGAATTGAATGAAGCTAAAGTCATTATTAGACAGAACACCAGCTGACATATCATTAATGTTCATAGACTCAGATTTGGGTGGATGTCACCACACAACAATAGGAACAAACACATTGTGGATTTCAGAATATAATGTTAATGAGATTTATGAGATAAGAACCTTCTGAGTAAGTTACTGTACAAATTAATCACCCTCATATTTCCTGGTGTAACGCATTTGCTTGTAAAAACGATGCAAGTCCTTGTGGCCTGCCAAGGCTGGCAGTATAGCCTAGAGGTTAGAGGAACGAGGTGTGAATGAGCTTGTTACTTCCAGCAGACCAGACCTAAGTTTGATTCTTACAACCTCCACTTGCATACTGTGTGACTCTGAGCAAGTCACTTAACTTCCCAGTGCTCCCGGGTCACCCCTGAAAGCAGGCACTTGTGCCTAGTGGGCCTTACCCAGTTACCAAAGACTAAAAATAAAAAAAAATAAAAAATTTAACAAGATCTTTCTTTAAGGCATTAGCCTTTAAGCTTGCTTTATAGAATTATACATCCATAAATATTAACTTGAGGGGTGATCAAGTTCTAGGATGGGGACTTGACCATTTCCATGTTACTATGGATAGTTTAAAACTGTCATTTTGTGCAGTTAACTAAATTACTAATCCCCAACAAAGAAGCACCACACCCACACAAAAAGAACACTTATAATACATTAAGTTTGTGTACAATTGCAGTATGTGTAAATAGCTCAATATTTAAACCCCTAAACATAGATTATAGTTAAAAATAAAAATCCTAAAAATATCCAGCCTACTTTCAAGGTTAAATAACTTAAATAGCTAGTACATCATCAACAACCCTGATTATCAAGCGAACTGCATTTAAAAGGACTGCTTTGACCATGAAACAACTGCAATTATAGGGAGACACAGTCAACGTCCGTTAGAGAGTTCAGATTAGCGGGGGTCGGATAATCGGGGTTGGACTGTATATCATCAACAATGCTACATATTAATAAATAGCAATCTATTATTACAAAAATTACGTATTTTATTTATTTATAAGATCTTGGATTACAAGTACCTTTGAGCTAGGAGCTCTTTTACAAATTTTCCATGTTAGATATTCACACAATGAACAAATGCAGACAGGAGCTTAACATATAGAATTACATCACAATGGCAATAGACAATATAATCAGGTATACAAAACATAACAAAATGAACTTTCAAAAGACCCTGAGGGAATAAAATCAATGTTAAGAATCAGCCAAGGAGGATTTGTCCAGCAGAAAAGGGGGAGGGTGGTGGGGAGTATGAGAAGAGGCAGGAGTAGAAGGAGTGGGGTACGGAAGGGGGTATGCACAATAGGTTTTGAGGATTAACAGAAAAGTGGAGGTAGGTACAATAATAGGGTAGGGCTGTGAGGAGGGTGCAGAGGAGAAATGGTGATCAAGTGACAGGTTCAGCTACTATGTGCGGTGGAGGGACTGCAGGAGTGATCAACCAGTACCAGCTTAGGAATAGCAGTCACAACCACAAAGTGCCGTGAGGTGTTGGTGAAGATTATATTTGAAAGGGCCCAGTTTAGATTCAAACAGGATGTTGCAATGTAATGAGTGGTGCCAGTAGGGAGCACGTTAGGCAAATGACCTTTGACCTTGACTGGTGCAACAGAGAGGGACCTTGAAAGGCTGGCTTTCTGATACTCTAGTGTAGTGGTGGTGGTTTGTGGATCAACTTAACAGGTTCTGAACACTCAGGGGAGGAGTAGGCCTAGGCTAATTTTTTAGCTAGCAAGCAGGCCTGATACTTGATCCTGCCTTTCAAATGTAACCACCCTGCCTGTACATATAGATCATAAGTATGCATGAGTCGATGGGCCCCTGTGATAAGCCTACAGGCTTTATTTAGCACCATCATGATCTTTCTTAGGGTAGTGTCTGTAGCTGCCCCATAGATAACCAGGCCATAATCTGTGACAGGAATAATTGAGCTATATATTGCTAATCTGAGTGCCTTGGTGGTTAGGCTGTGTTTGTGCCTATGCAGAAGTTCAATTCATGCATTGACAGTTTTAGCAATGTTTTTGACATGGTTTGCAAAACTCAAGGAGCTGTCGAGGGTAATCCCTAGGTATTTGAAGGACTGTTCCAGTTCGGGGGGGGGGTGCCGGTGCTGTTCAGTTTTGTGAACTAGTGGGCTTTATGCTTGTTATAAGCATTAGAGAACATCATAACTTTTATTTATTTATTTATTGAACTCTAGGATTACAAGTACCTTTGAGCAGGAACTGCTCATTTACAAAGGTTCCATGTCAAAGAATGTAGGGTAACATACATAGAAAGGTAAACAATGGTTACAAACTTAACACATAGATTACTAAACATTATTTATATAGTCAAAAGTGAAGAGAGGCAACATAAACCAGCTTCTAACAGATTTCAGGGTGAACAGAATATGGGGTAGGAGGGAGTCAGGAAGAAGCCGTCAGGCTAAAGGGCCATTGTCAGAGGGTAGGAGGATGGTGACAAAAGTGTGGGGTGGGGGCTGGAGGCCCCTAGAATGAAATGCCAGTAGCAAGGGATGGGTGGGTGAGGGGGCAAAGGGTGTGGGGGAGGCTGGTGCCAGTAGTGTGAAGCTGAAATGGCAGGTTACAGATCATCTTCAACTAGGGTAAAAGGAGATGACTGAACCAGCCTATGGTGTCATCAGGGAGCCCGATGCTAGAGAGTTACTCAAGCAGTAGGGGGTGATTGACCATATCAAAGGCCTTGGTGAGGTCTATAAAGGTCACCCCCACAAACTGACTTTGGTCTTTTTGTAATTTAATAGAAGCTTATGCTCTAAGTACCAATCCTCAACACTAGCGAAATTACACTGTAGCTGTTTTTCAAAGCGAACTGAGTCAGAGTTACTAGAGAAGATCACGGCATCATCCGCATAAAGGAGAATCCTATCTGGGCATGCAAGAGGGAGATGATTTAGGAAGAGGCTAAACAGGAGGGGGCCTAGTATGGATCTTTGGTTACACCTGTGCGGACTTGTTGGCTTTCAGAGAGGATGCCATTTATCTTGACCTGTTGTGATCTGTTTTCTTGGTAGCTACGGAACCAGCCTATGCTGTCATCAGAGAGCATGGTGCTAGAGAGATACTCAATGAGGTACTCAACCAGCTGGTCAGAGAAAATTCACTCAAGAGCTTTGAAGAGGGGTGGGAGAATAGAAATAGGTCTATAGTTGAGCCCTGTCTCCGTCTGTATGAACGGGTGTCACCACAGTGGATTTCCACTTCTGGTGCTATAGGACAAATCTTAATGATACATTCATTATCTGAGTAAGAGGTGTTAGGATCCCCTCAAGGGTGAAGGCAACTAGTTTGATGTCAAGGTAATCTCCACTAAACTTTGATTTTCCAAGCACCCTTTCTAGATTTTTCCTGGCTTCAAGTTTGCTGATAGCTTTGAAGTAGAGTGTGGGGTCCCTGGGGTTGGTCACCTCTACCTACATTGATAGGGTTAGCTGCTACCTGGAAGAAGTGTGGGGGGGAGAACACTGCTAAGGTCAGTAAAGGCCGTATTTAATAAATCTGCTATTGGGTAATTACCCCACTAATTTCAAGCAAGAATGATGCAATTTTTGTGTCTTTTCCTGCCAGGTCCTCTAAAATGCTCCAGAACTTCATACCTTCTCCCCAGAAGTTGGTAAGCTCATCCTTGAAGTATTGATTTTTAGCGAGGAGGATAGCCTGGGTACAGGTGTTCATGGCATTTTTATAGTGCTGTCTGCTGGTAGCTGAAGCACGGTGCCACAAGTGATCTCTGTTTTTCATGAGTTCAAGAAGTGGCAGTGTGATCCAAGAATTATGATCACCCTTAACCTTACATTTTTTTTTATGAATGGGTGTAGATATCATAGGCAGCATTGAATATGATAATGAAGTAATCTAGCACTATGTCAGCATTTTCTGCATAGTCAATTGGGGACCAGTTTTGCTTTCTAAGGTGGGACTTTAGGGGTTCTTTTAAAAAAGACAATTCAGAATAGTAGCAGTAATATTGTATTATATAAAGATTAAGCAGAATACTTCACCTGTATTGCCATGATAAATTGCATCTTAGTAGGTCGGAGGAGCTGTGTTGGGTACATTGTTTTCAGATGCAATTAAAGAAGCTTTAAACTAGAAGATATGGGGAATAGAGAATTAGCAGCTGGTATTGGTAATATCAATTAACAAGTGCACAAAGGGAATGACAATAATTATCCCAAGAAACAGAGCAATAACAAAAAAAAAAGACCACAATAGGAAATTGAATATATTACTAAAAAATGTGAGAAGTCTAACAAATAAGATGGAGGAATCAAAATATATATTGTATTCAAGTCATGTACAGATATGTGCACTTACAGAAACATGGTTGCGTGATGGAGATTGAGGTATGGACATCCCAGGATATACTCTGTTTCATAAAAATAGATGAGGTAGGAAAGGTGGTGGTATAACTATATATATAGCAGATGATTTAACAGCATATGAAATAACTCTCCCGACACTTGACATATCAGACATTGAACTATTCTGGATAAAGACTGACATGGCTGGGGATAGTATGACCTTAGGTCTGGGATACAGACCTCCAAACTTAAATAATGAAGATAATAATAAGTTCATATCAGCTATCGATAATATGACAGTATCAGGTGATTATAGTCACCTCAGGGACTTTAACTTCCCAATTATTAACTGGGGCAATCTTGAGGGAAATACTAATCAAGAAAAGATATTTATTGAGACAATAGTACAAAAGGGTCTTGAGCAACTAGTAACATTTAAAACTAGGGGAAACACTATATTAGACCTTGTGCTTAGTAATCTTGAGCCAGAAGAAATTTACACCTCTGTAACCAACCCAATTAGTGACAGCGATCATAAAGTGATACTGATCAAAGTCAATAAGGAATTTAATAAAATCAGAGGGTTAGCTAAATCCAAAAACCTTTACAAAGCTGATTACAGGGCAATGAAAAAGTATTTTAGAAAATGGAAATGGAAAAAAGACTTACATAACTCTGATATGAATACAATATGGGCAAAACTTAAATCAAAAATAGATTATTGTATTAAAACATGGGTACCAGAGAAAAGTAAATAGAACAGAAGGGGGAAACTTCCAGTATGGTGGGGAAGATCAATAAAAAATAGTATCAATCATAGAAAGAGAAGATATGCAAAGTATAAAAGGGAACAGACATTAGAAAACTGAGTAAGTTACAAAAGAGATGCCAATGAAACAAAAAGATTAATAATGAAAGCAAAACAAAATGTGGACGTCCAGATGGTTACGGCAGTGAAAGACAATAAAAATACATTTTTCAGTTATGTTGGTTCACTTAAAGGTAGCCAAAAAGGTATAGGGCCATTACAAACATTATTAGGCATGATAAATAAGGAACAACACATAGCAAATGACTTAAACGAGTACCTTTTAAGTATATCAATCAATCAATCAATCACTTTATTTAACCAGGCAGGTATATATCAACCAAAAACCATATCTGACAACTCAAAAGTGCATAATAGTAGTAGGGAAAGGATTATACAGTTTGGTGAAATGGAAGTGTTGGATAAAATCAATAAATTAAAAAATAACAAATCACCAGGACTGGATGGAATAAACCCTATGTTTCTAAAGGAACTAAGTAAAGATCTAGTGGGACCCATCACAGTGCTTTTCAATGCATCCTTCATCAAAGGAGATACATTAAAGGAATGGAGGGAAGCTACTATTACACCAATTCACAAAAAAGGTGATTAAAAAAAGGTTGAAAACTATAGGCCCATCAGCCTTACATCTATTCTGAGTAAATTTTGCTTGAGAGTCTAATCCAAGAGTACATCATCAAACATATTAGAAAATATGGATATACAGACATAACTCAACATGGTTTCAGCCCAGGACGATCCTGTCTCACTAACCTATTGAATTTTTGTGAGCCTGTGAGTTTAGCATTGAATAGACGAATGCCTGTTGATAGTGTTTTTTCTGGATTATTCGATTCAATCTCCCATGAGGTTCTACTAGAGCAGTTAACCCTGTTGCATCTCCCCAATAATATAATTGCCTGGGTGGGCTCATGGTTGACAAAAAGATGCCAAAGGGTAAGCATTAGGGGATACAGTTCAGCTTGGGGGTGGTGACCAGCGGAGTGCCACAGGGTTCTGTTCTGGGGCACACACTCTTTAACATTGTGGTTTCATCTATGAAGGTCTGTGAAGGGGCCTGGCTAGGGAAGTATGCTGATGATACCAAAGTTGGACCTATTGTTAATAACAAACATGCAGCCAGAAAGCTTTAGGAAGATCTTAGTCGGCTTTAGCAATGGACAAAAAAATAAATAAACTGAATTTCAATCTGGACAAATGTAAGGTCATGCACTTAAGCTCAAGAAATCAGAAATTTATGTATAAACTAAACAGTGTCCAATTAGGAGAAACAACTTATGAACAGGACCTTGGGGTATCTATTACAAATAAGTTAGCCAGCCAGGTGGCGCTGAGGCGCTGGACACCTTACCTCGCGCTACACCAACGACGTATGTTCGGGAGCGATCACAGGCTACTGGGGGTCAGCAGGGAAGGAGAGGGATCGAGCGTCCAAGGGACTGCTTTCCCTCTCCGGAGAGGGGGGACTCCAGTGGTCGGCACACTTCTGGCCCCTAGCAGAGGCTGGGGGCAGTGCACCAATGCTGTGCACAAAAGGGAATGAGATGGGGGAGGTGCCAGGAGGAGCATGTGCAGATGTGTGCACGGTCCTTCCACTGGCATCATTGCACACCCCACTCATGTAAGGCGAGTACAAGGGAAAAGGTGTCCTGGGTCGCAGTGGCTTGATGGCCATCCAACAGGCACCCCAGCTTCAGGGGCATTGCCGAACTGGATTTGGATCCAGTGGGAGAGTTGGGGGCGAGCCACCACCCCACCGAGGGGGCGAGCCATGGAGGAAACAAGGTGAGGGCTCTAACAGGAGCTGAGGGCAGACCAGACGGTGGCCAGACATAAGGCAATTCTTGTGGGGGGTAGGAAGAAATAGGCTGTTGGTTAACTAGGAACTGCAGCATATCCTGTAGGTAGGGAAATGGGCAGATTAGGTGGGCCAAGTGGTCCTTATCTGCCGTCAAAGTCTATGTTTCTATGTTTCTATGGCCAGAAAACAAGGAAGCTGAAGACAGAATAGTGGACCAGGACCTGTGGAGAAAAAAGAGTAAGCAAAAAAAAAAACTACTACAAGTAAGTTGTCCTTTAACCTCACATTAGATCCAATGTTAAAGTAGGAAATAAAATACTAGGATGTATTTTTAGAAATATCAAGAGCAGAAACCCATCAGTGATTATACCATTGAATACATTTGTGGTGAGACCACATCTCGAATATTGTTCACCTTTCTGTGCCCCACAAAACAAGATGGGTGAAGTACTGATTGAGGGAGTTCAAAGAATGGCTATTAAAAGAATCAGGACAGTACACGAGATGAGTTATGGTGAAAGACTGAGGAATTTGGGCATGTACTCAATGAACTATAGAAAGCTAAGGGGTGATTTATGCTTGGTATATTGTGCATCTAGAGATAATTATATGAGGGAAACTATTGGACTAACATCACAAGTCCCCACTAAATCAACACGTACACACGGATTGAAAATTAAAGGTGAAATAAGCAGAACTAACAAAAGGAAAAAATGGTTTAGCCAAAGAGTAATTTCAGCATGGAACAGCCTACCTGAAGCTATAGTTATGAGTAAAACAATGGAACCTTTCAAGAAATCCCTGGACAAATACATGGGACATAAAACTTATGAGTATGACCACTGAGTCAAGTAGTGAGCGATATTGGGTCTCACGACCTCCCAGCTCATATTATTCTATGAAACTGAGTTCAACCAGATTCACAATCATTTTAAGGTTAGTTCAGTGGCAGTAGCAGCAGTGTTAAAATATCTGTGCCAATACTTCAAGTCAATAAGGATAAATGAATTGCTGAACAGCAGTATAGTCAGTACTGGGTAGTAAAGTCAGCAAATGCCGAGACCAGCCAGCTTTATGATATTTTAATGTTATTTCACGAGCAACAGCAACAGTGTCAGTTATATGCAGCAGTTCTCTAAAACAATAAAACAACTGATATGCTGGACAGTAAAAGTAGTCAGATTACTCACTCCATTTCACCAAAGGCAAATGCTCGTTAGAATGGCAGGCAAAAACTCTTATAAGATCTTCAAAGTAGCAGGTCCAGTTGTCTTCTTTTACATTTGCACTACCAGCTGCAGGGATGAGTAGGCAGCTTCATTACAAAACTTGAAACATACAGATAGCAACCCGCCTTCCTACTTTTTTGAGGATCAGATCATTTTTATGCTAGCTGAGATTAAAAGCTAAAGAACTTAACTTTTTTCTTTACCATATGGTGCTTGTTCCACTCATGCTCACGGTGTAGGGCAATGTGGGCTTTAAAGCACTGGAAGCCCCACCCCGTCATACTGCTGCACAGCTACCGGCTCACTCCTGAGCTCTCTCATCAACTGTGTAGGGCTGAACTAGACAAACAAGGAGTTCTGATGCTGGGGAGGAAGCACAGATGTCAGTTCAAGTTGCCTCATTGCTACCGGCTGTGGTAATCTCCAGGGAGCTGGCTGTTGCAGGGAACAGGCTGGAACACTTGTTAGAAGGCAGAGGTTCATTCAGTCTGCCCATTTCCCTCCATAGCTCCATGCTCAGCTTAACAGAGGTCTGAATTTAGAGATCTAACAGCCACCGGGGCTGATCATCATCCACATCCCCTGCTGAGTAGTTTCTGAGGGTAAGAGGGGGGATGGGGCAGCTGCAGTATATGGGTGCTAGCTGCACATTCGAGCAGACTTGATAGACTGTGAAGCCTGTTTCTGCTGGCAAAATTCATATGTTCATATCTATGTTCATATTCCTTCCCCTCTTCTGCCTGTTTGTTCTTTATTCCCTTATATCTACCCCACCCACATTTAAACTCTGTCACTGGCTTGGCTTAAACCATCTTTCTGGACCCAGTCCACTGGGTAAAGTAGCACACACTCCTCCCCTCAAAAGCAGGACTCATACACATCTTTCTTTGTACACAAATGTCCTTTATTCCTGTGCAACACATGTAACATATAAAAGGCAATAATCCAGCTATAAATCAAGGCTAGTGGAGCATACAGTACAATCCCTAAATAGCATTCGTTAAGAACAATCCAACTTTTAGTACTGTGTGATTCATTAGAGATGTGGGATCAACTCAAAAGCTGCTGTTTATATATTCCTCAAATGACCCAAGGACACTTTGCTGGGCAGTCTATTCCATTTGTAAACCACACACTGCATGAAGAAGAACTTCCTCACGTCCTTCCTGATGTTCCTACCCACCAGTCTCCACCAATGTTCTCTAGTCATGGTGTCCTTGTTCCTTGAGAACAAGCCCTTATGGTCCACCCTGTTGATTCCTCACAAGAACTTGTTCACCTCAGTCATATCCTCATTTCCCTCCTGGCCTCCATTGTATACATTTTGAGTTATGCCAACCTTTTCCTCATATGATCTCTACAAATGAGGCAAGGCCTTTTCTCATTAAAGCACTCAGTGGCTCTTGCTATTGCAAAGATTCTTTTGATTTGAGAATCTTACATCTAGTACTAGATACAGTCCTCTCCCCACTGACTGACCTCATTAACCGCTCCCTAAGTCTGGAGAAGTTCTCTGCAGCCTGGAAGACTGCCACAGTCACCCCAATACTGAAGAGTGGTGACAGCACCTCCCCCAATAACTACCATCCCATATCCATTCTCTCACCACTCTCGAAAACTCTCAAAAAAATTATAGCTACCCAACTCACTGAGTACCTGCTTGCTCATAACCTACTTTGCAGGGAGCAGCATGGCTTCAGATCTGGGAAGAGTACAACTATGGCACACACTGAGTTCTCTAATTGTATTCACTCTGCCTTGGATAGAAAACACCTAGCTGGAGCTGTCTTCATTGACCTGTCAAAGTCCTTTGATACAGTCTCCCACCCCTTACTCTTAAGCACACTCCACCACATACAGTAGATCTATCCCAAGGACCCATCTCCTGGTTTACCAGTTACCTCACAGCTAGATCACAATGTGTCAAAATAAACAACACCGTCTCAATCACCCTGCCAGTCCACTCTGGGGTTCCTCAGGGCTCCATCCTCGGCCCTCTATTATTCAGCATCTACCTAAAAACCTTACCCAATTCCTGCTCCAGCAACCTACTACTCTATGCAGACGATGCGGTTCTTTTTGCCTCACACCCAGATCTCACAGTATTGCAGTCCTCCCTCCAACACGCATTTAACCAGATTGAAAACTGGTTCATAGACCAAAGACTTGTGGTCAATGTAAAAGACAAAGACCATACTCTGCCCACCGACAGAATAAGGCCAAAAATGTGCAGCTAACAATCCTCTCCCATTCTCTCCTTCCTCTAGAACAGGTCCATACATATAAATACTTGGGCCTTACATTTGATTCCAGTCTCTCCTTCCATTCACACATTGACACTCTATCATCAGCCATAAATGTCCATATAGGCCTATTGTATCGGCACAAGGATTGCCTGTCTCTGGAAGCCCTTAATCTGGCTGTCACCTCCTCAGTCCTCTCCCTAGTTGATTATAGGCCCACTATCTACTCGGCTGCTGACCACACAGCCCTTAACAAAATCAACCTAGCCATAAACAAAACATGCAGACTCCTCTCCAGGGCAAACAAGCATACCCATACCTGTACCCTACATGCCCTGATAAATCTCTTCACCGTGGATGAAAGGCTATTTTATCAAACATGTCTCCTCACAAAGAAAATATACCTGGGAATTACTCCCTTGGGGTTTTCTTCCTCTCTTCTATCCTCCCACACCTCGGTGAACACCCACAATGCCAACCAACAGGTGCGGTCCATCCCGAGGGTTAGAACCTCCTTAGCCCAAAGGTCATTCCCACACAGGGCCCCAGCCTGGCACAATGAACTCCCCCCCAACATCTCCTCCATCTCCAAATTAGAACCTTTCAAGTTAGCCCTCAAAGAGCACATTCTTGCTTCACGGCGCTGCCAATGTACCAGCTAGTGCTGGGTCATCTATCTATCAATCATCTCATGGGACCACCCCGCCACTGAGTTCCTACCGATAGGGCTACCAAACATTATCTATTAACAATGCCTCCTTTGGCTGCACTCACAAGATATCTGTCTATTTCTCTACTTTGCTGCAAATATCAAACCTGTTACTCCCTCCCTCTATCAGCAAACTTATTGTTCTCTTGCAAACTGTAAAATACAGCTCTCAGTAATACGTTCTATGCAATGTATAGCTGATTTTGATTCTGCAATATTGTATAACTAAAAAAACTGTAACCTTTAGCTGCCATTCTATGTCTATATGTATTGTTTATGCTTGTTTTTTCTGATGCCGAGCCTTTGTAAATGAGTCCTTGACTCAAAGGTTGTAATCCTAAAGTATGTTAACTACATAAATAAATATGACCTCTCTTGCAGCTCCTGAATCATCTTTACTGCCTTCCTTTGTATGGGCGATATACAGTCCCTGTCTTTCCGGATGTTTGGAATCCAGAACTACCCATAGTACTCCAGGTGATGCCTCATAAGGGATCTGTACCCAAACTGGGTATATCAAATGATATACCTACTGCTTGCAGCAGACTATGAAACATAGAAAATGATGGAAGAAAAAGATCATTGGTGCATTTAGTCTGCCCTTAATACCCTACCCTATCCTACCCCATGACCTGGCGACTATATCAGGTTTCTTCCCACTTGCCTCCCCACATATCCTGCCTTATCACTGCCCCCCTGGGACACTACTAAGCCTTTTTTTGTAATTTCATCTTTATTGAAGAATTAAAGTATACAGTGCATGCGTGTGCTAAATGACAGTTACTAAACATAGTACTACATGAAATCTCCATTACAACTGATTGCAAGACATTGTACAGCAAATATTACAGTTGCCATCAACAATAGAGTAACAAAACTAAATAAACTGAAAAAGAACCAACATCAGTGTCTGGGTGTCAGTATACACATTTTTTGTTCTTGCTATCTAGTTTTCTTCCTAATTAGGTACCTGTACTATGAGTCTGTCATCAGTATCTTATGGTCTGTTTCTAGGAACATTTGTTACTATTAATCCTGTGTTCTGTTGTCTTCTGGCACACTGGGTCCCTGTAATTGTATCATTTAGCCCACTTGTCTAAGAATTTCTAAAGTAAGCCAAAGTGTAGTTGTGATGTGTCCATATGGACCACTGCATCCATTCTGTCCTTCTGTTCCTGCATGGTGGGTATAGTATTGGAAAGTGAATGAGCTCTGATGCCTTTTACTGCTACCATGTACATTATGTGAAATATTTCATGGTATCTTCTGTAGCCTAGCCTTGTGGGTAGATGGTCCAGAACACAGGTCTTGAAATATGTCTGAAAGTCTATGCCCCAGATCCTAATCAGTTCTACACAATCTCCTTCCAGTAAACCACTATCTTTGGGCAACTTAAGAAAATGTGGAAGTGATCTTGCCTGTCAGGGCAAGCCCACCAGCACCTGTCTGCATGACTATTGTCCAGAAAGTGCACTGTTATAGCTGGTGTGTGAAAAAATCTAATCAATTAATAAATTTCATATTCAGCCTCATAGCCAAAACAACAATGCTTCGCATGGTGAAAGCTCTCTTCCAAGGTGTATGAGGTTGTCACCTGTGCAAATGTATTGACAGACCTGTATCAGTATCAATATCAAAGATTTTATTGTTCAGCATGAGCTTTTACAAAACAAAGTTTTAAAATTTTACAAAATGTAAAATATTACATGTAACATCATTAATAGCATTATCAAATCTGGTATGAATTAATTCAGGTTTTTCCAAACCAGATAATTACAAGTGTGCAACATCAACAGATCACCATAGAAATACAGAATTTGACGGCAGATAATGACTGCTTGGCCCACCTAGTCTGCCCATTTTTCCTACCTAACAGGTAAGCTGCAGATCCTAGTTAACCAACAGCTTGCTTCCTCCTACCCCCCACTAGGACTGCCTTATGTCTGTCCCATGCATTCTTGAATTCTCCCACTGTTCTTGACTCCACGACCTCCTCAGGGAGGCTGTTCCATGCATCTACAACCCTCTCCATGAAAAAATAGTTCCTCACATTACCTCTAAGCCGTTCCCCCTCTATCTTCAAATTGTGCCCCCTTGTTCTTGGACATCTCTTTTTCTGAAAGATGCTACCCTCTTGGACTTTTTTGATTCCCTTGAGGTACTTGAAAGTTTCTATCATGTCCCCGCTCTCCCTTCTTTCCTCAAGGGTACATATTAGCTCCTTTAGTCTTTTTTAGTATGTCTTCTGGTGCAGACCCTGAACCATTTTGGTTGCCCTCCTCTGGACTGCCTCCACTCTGTCTATGTCTTTGCAGAGATGGGGTCTCCAGAACTGCACACAGTACTCCAGATGGGGTCTCACCAACTGTCTGCACAGAGGGATAACAACATCCTGTTTTCTACTATTGATGCCTCTCCCTATGCATCCCAGTATCCCCCCAGCCTTCTTACTGCCTTCTCACATTGCTTGCCCACCTTTAGGTCATCTGATATAATTACCCCCAGGTACCTTTCCATTTTTACTGTTGTCAGTATCCCACCCCCCATTGTGTTTTCTTCCCCTGGGTTTTTGTTTCCCAGGTGCATTACTTTGCACTTCTTTGCATTGAATCTGAGCTGCCATACATTTGACCATTCCTCCAACCTTGCCAAGTCCCTCCTCATCCTTTCCACTCCATCTTGTGTATCAACCCTGTTGCAGATCTTTGTGTCGTCTGCAAAGAGACATACTTTTTCTTCCAGTTCCTCTGCAATGTCACTTATAAAGACATTAAAAAGGACCGGTCCCAGTACTGAACCCTGTGGTACCCCGCTAGTAACCCTCCTTTCTTCACTGTGGACTCCATTTACTACTACCCTTTGCGTCTAAACAATTATCCTCCTTACAGGTGTAGTAAAGACAAATATTTCACCACATTTTTCCAGAATCATCAGGTTTGTATTATTCAACAAGTGAATAATTAGCAGATCAGGAGGGAGAGCAGTGTCACAGAGGATCTCTCCCAAGCATTTCCTTGTATAGTTTTCATATGTAGGACAAAATAGTACAATGTGTTTTAAATCGTCTTCAACCGAATTTCCACAACCACAGAAAGGGGTTTTTACCTCTTCAATGTTTTGCCTAAACAGTATATAATTGGCCTATAAAGCCCCATCTGATTTCTTGTAATAATTTGTCATTGTTGGGGATTAATAAGTTTAATTAGGTATGATTCTAACTAATGAAACTGCTTTACCGTATATCCTTAAACCATCTATAATTTTTCCCTTCAAGCCATGTGTACACTGGCAGTACAGCGCTCATTATTAGGGCATTACATGATCAAATTCCCCACAACCCTCCCCGGTGCCAAACCCCCCCCCCGGAGTTGGAATATTTAGAAAGGGGAGGCACAGAGAGCATGGGGGTTGCAGCCCCCACAAAAACAGGAGGCTGTGACATTAGGACTTGGCACCCTAATGACCGAGTGCATCGCGAGTGGTGCCGTGCATGCCCAGAACCATAATTTTTAAGTTCTGATATTCTTGCTAGGTCTTTCATCTGTGTGGTGTCCCTTATCCTGGTTTTAACCTGTAAAGTAATTTCTGCCATAGGTTTCAAATATATTTCAAGTAATAGATGACCCAGACCCCATTGGGAAAGTTCCTTCTATATAAGTCAGATAATTGGTAAAATAAACCGAAGGGTACTATAAGAAATTTCCTCCTTGAGACACCATCTGGGTATTCTTGTCTCTGGAAGAAGAAATAATCCTAGCAAAACATTTACATGCCTTTCTAGGATTAGAGTTTTTAAAGAAAATTTACCTAGTTCTGAGCTTACTACTTCTGCCAGTACTGACTGTGGTACCATCAAGATGTAACGGTATAACTTATTAATACTACATTCCAAGTCCTTCAACCTGGAATCTCTCTATGGCTCTGAAGCATACATGGTAAAAGACCTGTACATAGCTATATAAATCTCTATTAGTTACATTATACTCCTTTTTGAGGTGCTCAAAAGTGACACAGCAGCCACACACAATAATTTGTTTACACCTTGTTAAGGCCTGACAGTTCCATTTGAGGAAGCCTAGATCCCTGTACATGCAGTAGATCAAATTCTGGGCCTCTGTAATGATCATAAGAGGAATTCCCAAGTACATAATGTACTGTGGTTTGCCACTTAAAGGGGAAATTCTCCCTGAACTGTAGGGTACACTTCCCCTACACTATTATGGCTTCAGTCTTAGCAAAGTTAATTTTATACCCAGAGATTCTTTCAAAGGCATGCATTTCCTCCACTAAGGCTGATACCACTGTTTCTGCATCTCTGGTAGTTTTCCAAGTTTATTTATTTGGTTATTCAAACCATTACAAATTCAGTAATACATATAAAAAATATTAAAGAAGGACATGTTTGTTCATTAAACAACACATAATGCCAAATACATTAAACATGTCAGATACTAAAATATGCTAATGGCAGTTAAAATCTGATAAATCCAATAATTTAAAGTAATCTCCTGCTTGAGGGCAAACTCTGTTTACCTTATCTCATGATGTTTAGTCAGGTCTCAATTCACCTTAAGAGCTCTGCTATTACTAGATAACTAACACATTCACACCCTGGCACAGGCTATAAAATATCATACAATTTTTAATATACTGGTTCATTTTTCATAAATAGTCTAGCCAAGTTCATATACCTAACATATCTAATACATAACATGCTTTTCCTTATGTGGCTTTTGTAAATATCTTAATACCCTTGCTCAAGTACACATTAATAAAAACCATATAATGTTGACTCATGTTAACAGTCAATAAGGCCAATCGGGATTTCCATTGAGTGTAGCAGAGCAGTAATGGCCACTCCACACTCATGACACAATTAATGATAAGCCTCTCTGGTGATCAGTGTGGGTGCACAGATACCGTATCCGGGCAGAGCTCAGGACCCAGCATCGGGCTACTTGGCTGGCTGAGTTAACATTGCCCAAACACACCAGTTTCCTCCCCTGCCAACACACAAGCCAGCTCACATACACTGAACTGGGAAACCACTTAGGCTATACTGCAGCACATGCTGCCCCATGACCCACTGGTTAATCTCCAGTCCAGCCACTCTTGCCAGCTGCCCATGGGCATGTTAGACAAAACTACTGCATCTCAGGCAGCTTCCTCAGCATACATCATTTTGCCCAATAGTACAGCACCCAGTAACTCACACCCTGAACTGGCCCACACCTCCCAACACTATATACCAACACAGCCACCACCGAGTGCCCCCATCAGTGTCATGTGACCACTCTACTTCACACCTCTAAAGATCATCCCCAATCCTTCCCATGGCAGCAACACCTTGTTACACATAAATGGCTTTTTGGATACGTAATCATCCAATAAATAACAAGAGCCTCATGTAATCTAAACCTGTTGCAAATAGCACAATTGTACCATGCACATCAGACAGACAGTAGATAAAAATGTCAAGTTCTTTCTATAAAAAGTTGACTAAAGGTTAATAAATCATTAACTATGACATTCCAAAAGATTGGTGTCAATTATAATTAAGATTTCTACTAAAGAATGTTAACAGATTCTGGTAGATAGAACAATTGTGCTTATCCAATATGTGGAAAATATGCTAGTATACCCTGTTTTGTTGTGCATGTTATGCTTGAACTTACACATGGATCTTAGAACACAGTTTAAAAAAAAACACATAATAATACATTAACAACTAATGTTCAAAGTGAATAAATAAAGAAAGTTCAATCCTTGGGATGCTGATTCCAAGGTAAAAGCAGCAGTATTTAAAATGGGACTCGAGAACTACTTTTTTTTTAATTGCTGATGCGACGTTCATACATAAATAATTCTTAAGCAAAATTAAGGCTCCAAGAACCCCAATCATGCAGTCTTTTAATCATCCCTTGTGCTTGTACTTTACTTGTACTTTCCCCCTGATATTCAACTAATGAAATTCTTATTTTAAAACATTTTTATAGGCTAGTATTAGTCAAATGGCACATGTCCCACACATACAGCCCTGGAAGCCATTAAAAATACAAAGGGTCAAAGAGATAGAAGTATAAATTAAGCAACACATGTATGTGTCCTCTGCTGCCTAAAATGAATAGATGTCACCTTTTAAAATAAATGATACCTCCGAGATTCTCTCTCAATTCCAATCATAGCCACGGCTTAAAGGAGAAGACTCCTGTGTATTTATGATTTGGATATGTCTGATGTATTTTATTATACATTACATCAAGTACTGTACATATGTCAATACGAGATCAGTCATTTCTTCTGTTGCAACATTTATCTAGATTTTGAGGCTCTGACACAAGGTTGTAAAGTGTCAAGCAAGCCTCCATTTACATGCAAATGAGTCACTTGTAATACAGCCCCTCCCTCTCCTTGATGTCACTGCAGCAACAGTGCAGAAGAAAACATAAGGGTATCAATGCTGTCTATCCTGATTTTAATTTAAGTTTGCAATGGTTTAGGACAGTTCTGTCATGCAACTCACACAGGGAGTAGTACTTGTAGCCTTAATACTGCATGTGCAGAGCAAATAATACATCTAATAGTATTTCATTCACAGGAAACAAAATCTGTTTCTTTGTACTGCTCATTCCTCTCTGTGAGACAGTTGTATTATGTTGTGGAGAGCAGTAGATTGAATCAGTCAATCAATCAGTCAATCAAGCAGTCAGTCAGTCAATCTGTAGTGAATCAGCTGAACACCCTTGAGAAGATTAATTTACAAGGTGGGTCCTGGGCAGTTTCTCAAAGGATCACACAAGACTGAATTCCTCCTTTGCACAAATGATACACACCCTCTTTCAGCAGCCTGAAAGTGGAGAGCTAGATCACTTACTTTATAAACTGCATTGCTTCACATTTCAAACGCTCCTTAAATCTGAGTTTCTGACTGGAAATACCAAGACAGAATGCATATGACATGGGAGGAATGAGCTAAGCAAATACAGAGCACTACAAACAATAGGACTGATTAGTTTCTTTACCTACAACAGCTGAAGTGTAGCATCTGATTTGTGAGGGACATCACACTTCATATGCTGGCATTACAAAGCGTGGGGAGGAAGCCTGTCACAGCTTGTCCTCAGTACCTTCAAAGTGAAGTGCTGTAGCTCTCACATCACTGCTAATGATTTATAATGGGAATGGGGGTACTTTTAAAGTCATGTACCCGAGGGGCCATCACAGTTCTCAAGGAGGTCAGTGGAACTTGTTACAGGTTAGAGACTACGGGACTCTAGTAGGATTTGAACCAGAGTGTCCCAGTTCTTGTGTCTGTGCTTTTACCACTAGATTACCCGTCTTCCATGTGCTACAGCTGATGCTTTCCTGATAACCTGTTCCTTGTTATAGTTGAACTCTTTATTGCCTTGCAGCAGCCATCCAATCACTGACTGCTTAGTTACAAAGGGAAAGGGGCATATTTGCAAGATTGTTTCTCACTGCTAGGGTCAATCAAAACAGAGCATGCTAACGCATACAGAACATAATACAACAGCTGTATAATACCACTTAAAACTCTTGTTGTACCCAGAGTCATTTATTGGGTAAACTGTAATTGCTAACAGAAACAGTAACACAACACATACAGGCACTTCCTTATATGAATACTGCATATACCTCAAATCAGTGCTGCATCACATTCACATGGTCCTAGTCCCTATTAGACCTGCGCTTCAGGATGTGCACAACACTTAAAGGGTTCCTCCATTATTCAAGTAGGGAACCAGACATTATGGATTTGGTTTACTGGTGGAACTGCATTTAGTGCAGTACCATTATCTGTTGCTCTGATGACGTCTTCCTTCAGCAATATTGATAGTAAAATGGAGGAAAAACACATTGATGACTTCTGGGGGCTGTATATTTGTATTTATAATCTACTGTAGATTTGGACAGCAATAGGACTGCTGGAAACTGGAGGAGGCACACAACAGTTACACATAAGGAGTTGGAAAATATTGGTGTGAAACTGGGAGACTTCCCCTTTAAGCCAAAAACATTTGGCCTCCAAAAATATATTCATCAGTTTCACTTCCCATGAAGATTCAAAGTAAATAACCAAGTTTGGATTATTTCAAGGACTTTTCTTAAATTATTCCATTGTTTCACAACTTAACTCCTTCCATGCCCTTATCATTATGTCACTCACTGTCAATCTCACCCACAGCATACATCTGTGTAAGAAGAAGAAAGGAGAAAGAGACACTCCACTGAGCATAATAAATTTATAATATTTGGCTGGTTACTAAGACCCCACCAGTCCCCAGGCAATGCTGATATACATTCTGTAGTAGCTTAAAGGCATAATCTCACTCACAGTGTAACAGTAGTGGCTGGTCCTTAGCTGGTTCTCCATACATCATCTCAGTTCCTCAGGCTGATGTACAGGGTTGCAGACACGGCATGAGCCCATACCTTACTGGGGTGCAAACAAGCAAATACAAGTTTAACTTTTAGTGCCTCATGAATGTTTCGCATTATAATCATAGGCTGTCACTGTTTTACTAAACACGAGTTCACTGACACACTATTTCATTCTCTCCAAAATACACAGGCAGAAGCTAAAAAGAAAGCTGGTAAACCAGGAACGCCATGTAGCGGAGCATCATCGCAGCCATCTTGCCACGTCTCTGGTGAAAAATAATGAATCCCTGGCATAAAGTGAGATTTTTTTGTTCTGTGCCTCCCGCCCATGTTGCCTTAATGGCTCTGTTGGACTGCACAACAATTGCTAATGGCTCAGTATATAGAGCAAATATTAGAGGAGAGAGGGGGCACCCCTCCCTGGTTCCTCTTTGCAATGGGAATCAAGGAGAAGTTACTCCGTTCATGCTGACTAGTACCTCCCGGGAAGTGTATAAACATGTAAGGCAAGTGGTAAACTTAGAGCCAAATCCCATTCCTCCTAAGGTGTGGAGGAGGAAGGTCCAGTCAACCCAGTCAAATGCCATTTCTGCATTCATTGAAACAGCCAGTTGAAAAATTCTGCAACTCTTTTGAAAGTGAAGGATATTAAGGAGGTTCCAAATACTCTCATTAAGGTTCCATCCCTTAGTAAATCCTGTTTGATCCTAGTTGACTAGGGCCCCCACAACCTCCTGCATCCTGTTTGCCATCACTGAAGTCGAGATCTTTACATCTACTGGAAGGAATGATATAGACCTGTATGACTCACACTGGGTCAGGCCTTTGTCTGGCTTTAACAAGACATGCAGTATCTGTTCTCTATGCCACTCTCCCTTCCACACTGCTGAGAATATCGTCCTGAGCTCTGGAATCAAATGATCTTTAATTTTTTGTAGAACTCAACAGACATGCTGTTGATGCCCAGAGCTTTCCCACTTTTTAAACTTTTATTGTCCCACTTACAGTATTTCCTCTACCCACAGCGGGCATCTAATTTCTTCCTCTGATCCTGAGTTATGGTAGGCAGCTCAAATTTCCCAAAACACTTTTGTAAAGCTGCTTCATGTTCTTTCCGTCTGTCCTCAGATTACAATGATTCATAATAGGAGGCAAAGATTTTGGCTATTCTCCCAGGTGGAAAGTGACAGCAGTTGAAGCCCACCCATCTTTCAATTTGAGGACTGCCCCATTTTGGTATCCTGTGAAGAGGGCAAACAAATAATGGTATACCATCACAACTGTGAAGAAACCACGGCACCAACAGTTTTGCACTACCATGGTTCTGCCCCCCCCATCCCTGAGTTGTGCCCCCTTCCCGGAGTAGGAATCAGAATTAAGGGGTGTGTGGGGGGGGGAACCTCCCACAAGGGGGGTGCGGGGGGGCAAATCCCCCCACAAGAAAACACTTGTCGAAGAGTGTTTGGGCTGTGGGTTCAGCACCCATGTGATGGTTGGCCATTATCAGTTTGCCAGTCTGACATGGAACACCCTGTATTGCCACCTGTTTTTATATTTGCCATGCCCAAACTTTTCCTGCTTTCTCTCCCTTCATAAAATCTTTGTTCAGGACATCATAATTGTCCTTCTATATGTTGTTCCTCATATTTCTGTTGATCTGCCCTGCATTTAGCAATGTTGGGGAGAAGCATTTCAACTAAAGTAATCTTCTGGGTAGCTTCTAAATAGGTAATTTTCCAGTTTTCTTTGATACTTGGCCCCCTTTTTCTTTTTTGGACAAGCATACTGTATGATATCCCCCGCTATGGTGGCCATCGCATCCCAATGTGAAGTTGGGGTTGTACCTCTCACCCTACTATTACACAAATATTCTTCAATTTTTCCTTCCACCATCTGTGTAAACTCAGGGTTGTTCATATACCACAAGGAGAAACCATTCTCCTATCATAAACAGCATATTTATATTTATTTTATTTAAAGCTTGATGACCGGGTGAGCCCACTGAAACAATCAAGTCCCTTTTTTAGAGGCGACACAGGGAACTGAACATTACATACAGATGAAAAACAAACAATGGCAGATATTATTTACAGATGTGCTAGTCATGTACATACATTCATGGAGTACTATGTATCCTAGATAAATATACAGGTGATTATTTACAGATGTCTTTGATAGGTGCATACATTCATGGAAAAACTAATTATCACATACATTTGGGAGACAGTTCATTACAGATGTCAACAGCAACAAAAGTGACCATGATTATTCATGGTAGCATCATTGACACATACGTGCGGAGCACAGTCAAGATCAGCCGAAAAAAAAACAAGATATTAACTTTTTGGTAAACTAACAAGGGGAGCTTTCTGCATCAATCAGGGTTAGAGGATGACAGTCACATATAACCTATTGTATTACTTGAAGGTTGGTGTGAAAACTAAAAGGAGGTAATGCGATATGGTGAAACGAGCCAGAGAAAGAAAGAGGTGTAGTAATAATAAAGGGATAGTGGGAGTAGTGGTGACCATGAGAAGTTTAGGTACAGCTGCCATTGCAGACAGAGAGCATGCAGAAGTTTTCCCTGTACAATCTTTTGAAGAGGGGAAGAGTTTTACAGGAGAGTAATGAGTGTGGAAGGTCATTTCATTTTTGTGCTGCTGCAAAGGAGAAAGATCTTCTGCCAACCACTAGGCGAGTCTAGGGTAGACTTAACAATTGCAGATGTGAGGACCTGAGTGTTCGAGGGAAGGGTTTCAGGGTGATTAGGCTAGATATACTGGGATGGGGGTGGGTGGTGGATTAGTCTGAAGGTGATGCAATACACTGGGAAATTATCTGTCTGTACTTTAAAATGCTATCTATGACTGAAACCTGCAAAAATCTGTTTGTGCTCTGTAACCAACTTCCTGTATCTGTATTTTACCATGTAATGTTATCCCAGGTCACCCCTGAAAAAGGGACCTTCGGGGCTAAGTGGGCCTACCCGGTCATCAAAATTGAACAAATAAATCAAGTTTAGCTTTAAAAGATGGCCAGCCCAAAGTGTTTAGTGCTTCACAGTGATGGGTATGAGCTGGGGCCCTTACAACAAAGTGGGCAATTCTCTGATAGGCCATTCTGAGTTTGTTCAGGAGTCCAGACTTAGAGGAAAGGATTATTGTGGCCCCATAGAAGAGGTCTGGGAGAAGGGCGGTTGAGGCAATAGTACTCCTAGCACAGTTTGAGAGATAGGGGGCCGTGCGATAGAGGAGGCCTATTTTCTAATTAGTAGCCTTTATAATGCTGGTTATGTGTGCATCAAAGGATAGGTGCTCATCAAGCATTACATCCAGGTACTTGAAGTTGGTAACTCTTTCAAGTTGAATGCCAGAGGATGTTTGATCACCAGGGGGAGCGGGGTGCTTGTGTCGAAGCAGGTATGGTGGAACAACATGGATTTACTCTTTTTGGTATTCAGGACTAGTAGGTTATTTTTAAATCATGTTTTTAATGCCTGTAAGTCACTTGCTAGGTCAGAGTTAATACTTGAGATGTCACTGAAGGGTCTGTAAAGAATGGCATCATCTGCATATAGCTGGACTGGTGCCCCTCCACAGTTCAGAGGCAGGTCATTAAAAAATATTGAGACTAGGAGAGGCCCTAGGATTGATCCTTGTGGTACCCTGTTAGTGATAGTAGATAGTGAAGAGGTTGTTCCGGCCCATTTGACACATTGGCACCTATTCTCTAAGTAGTTTGAGATTCAGGACACAATCTGGCCATGGACTCCATATTTAGACAATTTTAATAGTATTGCCTCACAGAGGGTTAACTCAAGGGCTTTTGAGAAATGAAGAAAAAAGACATCAAGTGACTTGCCTACACCCAGGATTTTAGACAACAACACATGAAATGTGAGGGGCTTAGTAACACATGGTCAACCTGGTGTAAATCCACATTGAGGGTGCTGTACAGTTTGCTGGAGCTGCTGTTTTCACACAGAGCTATATTAATATGCAGGTTGTCCAGTTCAAATCTTGAGGAGCCATTGACAGAGTAAAGGCCTATGGCACATTCAAAAGGTAGAAAAAGTGGGCAGACTGGATGGGCCTTGCAGTCCTTATCTGCCGTCAGCTTCTATGTTTCTGTGTTTCTATATTGGGGAATAAGTTCGGCAGGGACACATTTGTCACCACATCTAATTGTCTGCAGTGACTTGTTGAGGAGGGAATTGACAAGATCGGATTGACATGTCCCTTGGGTACACTATAACAATAATCAAGGCTTGATAAAAGCATATCAGAATACATAACTATCATGAATGGAAAATGGAGGGCAGTTAACTATGCAGAGATATTTTCTATCACCTCTGAAGAACAGGGTCCAGATATTCAAAGACGAGCAAAACGGAACACAAACATTTGTACTACGTCTTACAGCAACGCTGATTTGCAAAAATGCTATATTCAGATGAATAGCGCAAGAGTGCTGGTCTTCTGAAGATAGGTCCTGTTTTTCTCAGGGCTAGCTCATTGCCTCTGCACAACTGTGCCCCAAACAGGGACCCCAGCAATGGTTAAGCGCCAGGACAAAGTTGCAATATTCAAAAGTCCTCATGCAAATGAGTCCATTTTTTTTAAACTAGGAGAGACACATTAAGCTGAAGCTTGTTTCCAAATGCGACCTGGGAGCACAAGAAAGTTAAATGACTTGCTCAAGGTCACACAGTATGCAAGTGGGGGCTGTGGGATTCAAAGCCAGATCTCCAGGTTTGCAGCTCAGATCCTTAAACTGCTGCGCTATACTACCTTGTGCATGCAAGGCACTAAGGGCCCATTTGCATGCCCATTATGGGCTCATTTGCATGGGGAGTGAGGCCCTTCAGAGCCACAAATAGCCCAGTCCAGGGAACTATCCGTGGTGATAGGGGCCTTCCCCACCCTCTGATTGCAGTTCCTATAGTAATAATATTCCTCTGGTGTCTATCGATGACCCCCCCCTGACCTTTGCTCCCAATCCCGGTAGTGTAAATATTTGTCCCTGTTGTCCAGTGGTGCCTTCCCCACCTCCCTACACCTGTCCCTGTAGTGCTATAATACATGCCTGGTGTCCACTGGGCCCTCCTCACTCCCGACACCTGTCCCCCTATCTGTATACTACAACCCTAGTGCCCAGTTGTCACTTCCCCTACCAACACCCAACCCCCTATCAATATAATACATCCCTGGTGTTCAGTGGTCCCTCCCCCATTCTCTGAACACCATCCCCATAGAAAATAATATATTACCTGGTAGTCCAGTGTCTCCCCCCCCCCGTCACTGATCACTGTCCCATTATTTAATTTCCGAACATTTCCCTGGTAGTCTAGTGATCCCTCCACATACTGCAGCCACATCCAAGAGCAGAGTCATTCTTGATGCCCAGCAGGGGGCAGGCCTTAGACAGCTAGTGTTGGAACCCACTCAGGAGGGAGCAATACTAGACCTGGTACTCCCTAATGGAGAGAGGATCACAAATTTAGCAGTCAGTAGACATCTGGGAACAAGTGACCACTGCATAGTGTGCTTCACAATAAGCACAACCATGGAGACAAGCCATACAAAAACAAGTATACTGGACTTTAGAAAGGCTGACTTTGGTAAAATGGGTGCATACCTAAGGAATGCACTAGCAAATGGCCAGAAAGGAGGGGTGGAAAAACAATGGAGAAAAATCAAAACTGCCATCATAGAGGCAACAAGCCTTTGTGTGAAACAAATAAAGAAAACAAAGTGGAGTAAAAAACTCTATGGTTCTCAAAAGAGGTGGCAGGAAAGGTTAAGGAGAAAAAGGCTGCATTCAAAAAGTATAAGGAATCACAGAAGAAGCACCACAGGGAACTGTATCAATTAAATCAGAAAGAAGTGGGGAAGGCAGTCAGAATAGCAAAGACCCAAACCGAGGAAAAAATAGCCAACTCAGTTAAGAAGGGGGATAAAACCTTTTATAGGTACATTAGGGAGCATAGAAAGGTTAAGGAAGGAATAGTGAAGATTAATAAAGGAGAGAGGAGGTGGGCAGAGGGAGACAGTGTAAAGGCAGATATACTGAATGAATACTTTTGCTTGGTAGTCACAAAAGAAGATGGGGAGGAGTTACCTAAACCAGACAATAGAAGCACTCTAGGTAGGGGGGTTGTCACCAGTCCATTTACAGAAGAAAGAGTCCTGAAAGAACTCCTAAAACTCAAGGTGGACAAAGCAATGGGGCCTGATGGGATTCACCCCAGAATCCTAAAAGAACTAAGGGAGGACTTAGTGACACCACTGAATACACTTTTTATAAAATCATGGGAGGATGGGGTAGTACCCGAGGACTGGAGGAGGGCAGATGTGATTCCCCATCACAAAAGTGGGAGCAAGGCAAAAGCAGGAAACTACAGACCTGTAAGTTTGACCTCAGTGGTAGGGAAAATGATGGAATCACTTCAGAAAGAAATGATCGTTGAGTACCTAGAGGCCAGTGGGGCACAGGACCCAAAGCAGCATGGATTTTCAGCAGAAAGGTCATGTCAGACAAATCTAATAAATTTCTCTGACTGGGTGACCAAAGTAATAGACCAGTGAGGGGCTGTGTATATGGTCTACCTAGACTTCAGCAAGGCATTTGACACAGTCCCGCACAAAAGACTAATAATCAAGTTAGCCAGCCTGGGAGTGGGTTCCAGGGTGATAGCCTGGGTAGCAAACTGGCTGCACAACAGGACACAGAAGGTAATAGTGAATAGAACACATTCTGAAGAAAAGGGGGTTACTAGTGGAGTACCTCAGGGCTCAGTACTGGGTCCAGTCCTCTTTAACATCTTTATAGGTGACATTGCAGAGGGTCTGGAGGAAAGGTATGCCTCTTTGCAGATGACACAAATATCTGTAACAGAGTTGATACACAAGGGGTAGAAAGGATGAGAAGGGACTTGGCAAGGTTGGAGGAATGGTCAGACATATGGCAACTTAGATTCAGTGCAAAGAAGTGCAAATTAATGCACCTGGGAAACAAAAATCCAGGAGAAGAGTACACAATAGCAGTGGAGGTACTAACAACAACAAAAATGGAAAGGGACTTGGGTCTAGTCATATCAGATGACCTAAAGGTGGGTAAGCAATGTGAGAAATCAGTAAGAAGAGTCAGGGGGATACTGGGATGCATAGGAAGGGGCATCACAAGTAGAAAAAGGGAAGTGGTTATCCCTCTGTACAGACAGTTGGTGGAACCCCATCTGGAATACTGTGTGCAGTTTTGGATACCCCATCTACACAAGGACATAGGCAGGATGGAAGCAGTCCAGAGGAGGGCAACTAAAATGGTGCAGGGTCTTCATCAGAAACCATATGAAAAGAGACTGAGAGAGCTTAATATCTATACCCTTGATGAAAGGAGGGACAGGGGGGACATGATATAAACTTTCAAGTACCTCAAGAAAATCAACAAAGTCAAGGAGGGTAGCATCTTTCAGAAAAAGACATGTGTAAGTACAAGGGGGCACAATTTGAAGATAGAGGGGGGATGGCTCAGGGGTAATGTGAGGACTTTTTTTCACAGAGAGAGTGGTGGATGCATGGAACCGCCATCCTGGGGAGGTTGTTGGGTCTAAAACAGTGGGGGAATTCAAACATTCATGGGACAGACATAAGGCAATTGTAGTGGGGGGTTGCAGGAAGTAGGCTGTTGGTTAACTAGAATCTGCAGCTTATCCAATAGGTAGGGAAATGGGCAGACTGGGTGGGCCAAGTGGTCCTTATCTGCCAACAAAGTCTATGTTTCTATCCCCAATCACCGTCCAGTTAAGTAGTAAGTAACATATACCTGGTGGTCTAGTGCACCCCCAACCCTTGCAGGTAGAGACCCACCACCCTGCTCCCCCCATCCCGAATCCCAGCCAGCAACTGGCACAGCCCTCTTCTCCCCACCATGGACGGCCATTGACCCTGCTGTCACTGAGCACATACTGCATAAATTATATGCTCATTGATTGATAGCTGTCAATCTATGAGCATGTTCATTATACAGTACACACTCAGTGGCAGCTCTCTCAGTGGCTAGCCATGGTGGGGAGAGGAGGGCTGTGCTGGTCACCGGCTGGGAGTTTTGATCAAGGACAGGGTGGGACCACTACACTATCAGGAAAATGTTAGCAAGTTAGATAACAGGACTGCAGTCAGTGATTGGGAAGGGGGGGACACTGGACTACCAGGGAATATATTATTTCATACGGGGCAGCGATCGGAGAATGGGGACAGGATCACTGGACTACCAGGGAATATATTAATTATACAGGGATGGCATTTGGAGGGGGGAGGGGGGACAGACCACTGGACATCAGGGATATATTATACTGATACAGGGATGGGTGTTGGGAGGGGGGAGGAGCCACTGGACACCAGGAACATATATTTACAATAACGGGAATGGGAACGGAAGGTAGAGGGCTCCACTAGACACCAGGGACATATTATTACTATAGGAACTGGGATCAGAAGGAGGGGGCACCACTAGAGACTGATGTCTATTGTGTTGGGGGGCACCAACGCACTACCTCCATTGGCCACTATGGTTGCGTCAGGTTAAGACCTGGTTTTGGATGGCGGTATTTGCTCCACACAATGGGGCTGCACTAGGCACCATTGCATGGGACAAATACTCTGAATATCAGACTGCTCTGATAGTCAGCTCCCCAACTCCCATTTGTATAGTTTTTCCTTGTGCTCCCCTCCACTCATTGCCCCGGTGCAAACCCAATGCTCCCTATCTGGGTCTTTGAAAATGGCACTGCAGTGCAAAACACAAAATTTGCATGGTCAAAATGGGTTTTGCACCAAGGCAGAGTTTTGAATATCTGTCCCCAAGTGTTCACTTTTAATGAATAGACAACTAGCTGTTTTATTTATTAATTTAATGTTCTACATTCTACTTTTATAATAAAAAATGTTTGCTTTTGTAGTGAAACATGTTTTCAAACTGACTGGAAAAATAATTTAATAGAATTCTGGTATTGCTCTGGCGTCAGAAAAAGCCAACCACTAAGTGGCCTTGTATATTTCAGTGAGAAACAATATACTTTTATTTCTTTTATAAAACAGTTATATACTTCTTCTGGCAAGACATTTTTCTTTAAAGGGGCACTGTCAGTGTTTCTGTCATTTTCATAAGTACATTGTAGCATATGTCCTGCTGGCACTGGCGACTAACAAAATGAATTAATGGTACAGAAGCTACAAAATAATTAAGTTAATAGCTTTTACTGGTGAAAATTTAAACTAGAGAGGTTCGCTTGAAGACTGCCAGTTGATGCCACCGCATGTCCCCAACTATGATGGCATGCCAAGCCATGGGCAAACTCATTCATGAACGAGTTTGAAATAAAAAAAAATGAGACAGTGCCTGATAGTAGCTGCAATCCTGAGTTTGGCAATGTGACTCTTTGTAGACAATGAGCAGTTTAACCTGTTGATTTTGCTTTTTATAAGTGACATTGCAGAGGAGCATAAAGGGAAGGTGTGCTACTTTGTGGATGATACCAAAATCTGCCATAGGGTGGACACTCGGGGGGTGAGGGTGGAAAGGATGACAAAAATCTGAGAAAACTAGTATAGTGGTCAAGGGTATGGTAGCTAGGTTTCAATGCAAAAAAGTGCAAAATTATGCACTTAGGACACAGAAACCCAGAGGCAGAGTACAAAATTGGTGAAGTGGTATTGATGACTATCAATCAGGAAAGAGATTTGGGGATAATCATATCTGATGGCCTAACAGTGGCTAGGCAGTGAGACAAGGCAGTTGGGGGGGCTAGTGGAATGCTGGGGTATATAGGGAGGTGTATCTCCAGCAGAAACAGGTAGGTGGTATTGCCTCTGTATTGGCCACTGGTAAGACCCCACCTAGAGTACTGTGTGCAGTTCTGGAGACCACATCTCCAGAAGGACATAGACAGAAAGGAGGTGGTCCAGAAGAGGGCAACTAAAATGCTGCAGGGTCTGCAACAAAACAGAGACTAAAGGACCTTAATATGTACACCCTGGAGAGGGGACAGGAGATGATAGAGACTTATAAATACTTCACAGGAGAAAATAAGGTACAGGAGGGAAGTATTTTTCAGATAAAAAGGTGCTCAAGAACAAGAGGACATGATGGAAAATGGGGACTACATTTAGGAGAGATATGAGGAGGTACTTCTTCACAAAGAGAGTGGTAGATTCCTGGAACAACCTTTCAGTGGAGGTTGTGGGGGCAAAAAAAGTGGTGAGGTTCAAGAATGCATGGGATAAGCACAATAAAACTGTAGTGGAAAGGAAAAGGAGGGGGAGCGGGAGAAAGAGCTGTAGATCAAGTAGGGTTTGTGGTGATAATGTAGTTTGGGGAAATATGGGCAAACTGGGTGGACCAATCAGTCCTTATCTGCCAGAAAATTCTGTTTCTATGTTTCTGTTTACTGTAGATACCAAGGGATAATTGTGCCATTGTGCAGAAGGCTGGCGAGGCAATACTGGGACTATTGTTCCCAGTTCTGTGCTCTCTACCAGAGAAAAGACATAACTGTGCTAGATAAGGTCCAGAGATGGGCAGTGAGGATGATTTGGGGTATGGGGGATTTGTGCTATGAGGATGGACTAGAGTCGCTTGCTCTTATTTCTATGGAAACCAGACAGCATAACTGGCATTAGACAGGTAGACCTGAACAGATTTAATGGGCTGCAGGGTCCTTTTCTGCTGACAACATCTGTATTTTTATGTTTACATGTCAAAGAGATAGTCTAATCTGGTATCCAGTGAACACAGTGATCTCAATTGAGTGCTTACAAAAACGGCGACTCAGTTATGGCGTCTGTGCTCAGAGCTACTTGGTAGGGTAGTGACCGGATACCTGGGTGGGTGGGGTAGAGTGATGGGAAGAGTACATGCACACACATGCAGGGGGGAAGAGGAAGGTGAGGTGTGTGGGATGGAGTGTGGTAGGCAGCTGCTGAGCTGGTTGGCTAGCGTGGCGGGGAGGGTGGTCGGTTGAGGTGGGCAGGGTGCAGGATTCAGGTCGGAAAGGTCCACTTTTTTTGTGCCGGCAGGCAGCTTTTTTTTTAAAGAATTTCACCCCCAACATACACCCCCCTGGAGTTGAGAATCCTTAAGTGGGGGCTGCAGCCCCTTGCATACATGTAAATTCTTTCACCGCCATGCAGTTCGCTGTGAGTGTACATCGCCGTAATTCATTTTCAGCAATATACATTCACCCAAATGGCGATCGCTATTCCGTGATCGCCGTTATGACATAGAACCATTTACCTCTAATGTTTGATATCAGCTGAGATATGACTTTAATGAGCAATTTGGGACTATCTTTTGGAGCCATTGAGATGGTTAATGGGGGCATAATGAGCACTTGAAACCTTTAAATTTCAAAACAAATAAGTGCAAATTCTTCTTCACTCAGAGAATAGTGGGGCCATGGAATAGACTTCCTTTTTTTTTAAGTCTTCTGGCTGTGGCAGAGGGAGGCAGCAGCTGAAGTTTGAAATTGTGGTGAGGTTCTGGAAAGCTAACTTTGTCATAAGTTTCTGTAAGTTTTTATTGTTTGTAAGTTGCATTTTAAAATTGGCCTAACTCCTAAAGAACTCTCTGGAACAGAGGGGCACAAATCCTTAAATCTCTCTGTGCAAGCTGTAGACTGTTCTAGTGGGGGAAGGGCTTTGGCCAGTAACACAGCCAGCCAATCAAGATTGTTTGCATTTCAGTTAATCTCTGTTTAATATTCTCATTGAGGCATTTTAAGTCTTCTGGCTGTGGCAGAGGGAGGTAGCAGTTGAAGTTTAAAATTGTGGTGAGGTTCTGGAAAGCTAACTTTGTCATAAGTTTCTGTAAGTTTTTATTGTTTGTGTAAGTTGTGTTTTACAGTTGGCCTAACTCCTTAAGAACCCTCCCATGCACCCCTTGCATTTGCCTTTCTTAAATGCAGAAGAGTCACTGGGGGTTGAGCTTAAAGGCTGGGAGGGAGGAGCTTAGGGAGTTGCAAACTTCCCCTGTGAGCAAACTCTTAAGGCTAATAGTCAGGTGGGTGAAAGTTCAGCCACTCAAGTGTTGAAAGTTTAAAAGTCTTGGACTAGTGGGGAACTTGGTGGCTTGCCCAAGTAAACCTACTTGGAGGAGGATGGGACCACATGTCATTAGGGCCGGCATCTTTGGGAGGGTGGTGGGGTGCACAGGGTGTGGGGCAGCCATGATACTGGACTGGGCTTGGACGTTTGGTGGTTGCCCAGTGTGCTACCAGCTGGCACAGCTTAAGGAGGAGGTTGAGGGGCTAAGGAGACAGCTGGGGGAAGGGGGGAGGTATGGTTGAGGAATAGGGCAGGGGCTCTCCCACGGGGTTGCACCAAACACCAGGGGCAGGGGCATAGGGAAAGGAGTGCAGGAGAGTACTCTGGGGTCGCATAAGGACCCAGGCAGATGGGGCCCAAAAGGAGGATACTACGAAGGAAGTTGGCAGGTAACTGGGAACCCTCACAGACAGGGTCCAAAGGGGGAACATTCTCAGGGAAGTAGGCAGATGGCTGGGGCTATACAGTAGGAAGAAATGGGGGGAGGTGGATTGGACCTCAACCTCAGTAACCACTTCAATTCTCTTCTTCTGCTTGAGGATGAGGGGGGTGATGTAGCCATGACAGGGATGGTCAGAGAGGGATAGGGAGTAGGGGGCAGGAGGCGGGGGCTGGATAGCGAGAGGAACAGGGGAACTTGGAATGCGGTAAAATGGGGGGAGCAGGGGATCAGAGCAGGAGGATGAGAGGGAAGAGGGAGGAAAGCACAAGGAAAAGGACCAGTTGGGAGGAAAGGGCAATTAGAAGGACCAGAAGTACAGAAGGATACAGTAAAGGGAGCTGAGGGTTTAGGTCAGGGGAGCACAACAAGCAAGGAGGGGCTGAACAGTGACGGGAAGGAAGGGAGGATGAGCCAGGCTAGTTTAGCAGATGGGGGGGAAGGACCAGTTGCGAGCAGTAACAATGGGGGTAGCGAGGTACAGAAGGATACTAAGGAGGACAAGGGGCATAGGATCAGAGGGGAAGGGGTGGCCAGGTTAAATAAGGAGGGCATGGCAGGTGGCACCCAGATAGGGGGAGGAGCAAGGAGCTGGCTGAGGAGAGGGGCTGGTAGAAAGGATGAGAGACATGGAAGGGGAGGAAATGGAGGAAAAAGGGCAGCCAGAGTACTCCTGTTGGGTGATTCCATGATCGGGGGATCAAATAGAATAGGGAGGGAGAAGCTCGCCTGGTTAGAACAAAATGCTTCCCTGGACTAATGGTGCACAGGGCCAAGCATGAGGTATATCAGCTGGCAAAGGATTGTGGAGGTTCCCCGGACATACTGGTCCACCTGGGTACCAATGGCATTGAGGGAAATAGTGAGCTAGAGATACAGGCAAGGTTCAGGGAGCTTGTCAGGGTCTGTCATGATATAGGATGCGCAATTTCCTTCTCGGAAATTCTGCTGGTGCCAAGGGCTAGTGGGGAACACAAGAGGAAGATTAGGGTGATAAACCAGTGGCTCAGGGAGTGGTGTGGGGCCAGATGGTATGGGTTGATGGGGGATTGTGGAGAGACCTGGGAGGATAAGGGGCTGTATGCTAGAGATAGGCTCCATCTCAATTCGGAGGGGAAGGAAATCCTTAAGTTGAAAATAGAGGGGTTCATTGGTGAAAGGTGGGGTTTAAACTTGTGAAGGGGGGAGAGATGGGAGAAAAGGCTGTCGAGGGGAGTCCGAGATAGGAGGAACTCTGTCTCCACCCCCCTGTGGAGCTGGAGGAATACAGAAAAAGGCTGACTGGTAAGGTGTGGACCAGGGGAAGACAGAATCCCCACAGAAACACCAGCAGGGGAAATGGAAGTATAGGGAAAGGGTGGAAGGTAGTCCTGCTAAATGCCAGGAGCTTGGGCAGTAAAATGCCTGAGCGCCAGGTGATGCTAACTGAGGGAGAGGTGGATATGATAGTGGTCACTGAGACCTGGGCCACTGCAGGGCACAACTGGGACCTGAACCTGGAGAGTTACACCATGTTCAGGAAGGACAGGGGGGAGGGAAGGGGAGGAGGGGTAGCAATAATAGTCAAAAAATGCATTGCCATAGGAGGAGTGGAGAAGGCGGAAGGAACTGTGGAGGTGATTTGGGTCACCTTGATAACAAGGGGGGACAAGAGAGTAAAAATAGGAGTGGTGTATAGACCTCCTGCTCTGGCGGAGGAGCTGGAGGAGAGTCTGGTGGCAGTTGTTGGGAGAACATTCTCAGGGAAGTAGGCAGATGGCTGGGGCTATACAGAAGGAGGAAATGGGGGGAGGTGGATTGGACCTTAACCTCAGTAACCACTTCAACTCACTTCAAGTCACTGCAATTTGGGAAGGGGAAGGGTGGTGGTGTTGGGGGGTACTTAAACATGCCAGGAACAGACTGGGAAACTATGACATCCTCGGTGGCCAGGGAACAGAGGTTGTTGGATGTCTTTCGGGATGTGTTCCTAACTCAGCAAGTGGGGGAACCAACCAGGGAGGAGTGGATACTGGATGTGGTCCTGGCAGACAGTGACCAGATTGGGGGCCTGGAGGTAACATAGATACATAGACAGTGTCGGCAGATAAGGGCCTATGGCCCACCCAGTCTGCCCATTTGAGCTTGTAAGTTCAGTTTAGGTTTTCCTAGAAGCCTGTTGCCCCTTACCCCTGACCTCCAGAATTCCTTTATGTCTATCCCATGCATTCTTAAATCCCGTGATTGTTTCAGCCCCCACCACTTCCTCTGGCAGGGTGTTCCACTTGTCCACTACCCATTCTGTGAAGAAATTCTTCCTCACTTTTCCTCTGAATCGTCCTCCTCCAACTTCATCCCATGCCCTAGTCCTGGAACATCTTTTCGCTTAAAAATAGTGTATTCCTGCACCTGCTCCTCCCTGTAAGATACTTGTATGTCTCTATCATATCCCTCTCTCCTCCTCTCCTCCAGGGAGTATATGTTCAGTTCCTTCAACCTGTCTTCATAGGACTTGTGATGCAATCCATGAACCATCTTTGTTGCCCTCCTCTGAACCTTCTCTACCTTGTCTATGTCCTTACGTAGGTATGGTCTCCAGAACTGTACACCGTACTCCAGGTGGGGCCTCACTAGTGTCTTGTATAGTGGAATTATGACCTCCCTTTTCCTGTTGGTGATGCTCCTGCCTATACATCCCAGCATCCTATTTGCTTTACCTGCTGCCTTGTCACACTGTTTCCCTACCTTGAGGTCATCAGAGATGATAACCTGAAGATCCCTTTCCTGCTTGGTGCATGCTATATCCTCACCCCCCAACTGATGTATTGTGCCAGGGTTTTTGTCATATGCATTATCTTGCACTTCTTTGCATTGAATTTCAACTGCCAAACCCCTGACCATTCTTCAAGTTTCTGCAGGTTGCTTCTCATTCTGTCTACACCCTCTGGTGTGTCTACTCTGTTACAGAGCTTTGTGTCATCAGCGAACAGTGAAATTCTGCCTTCTAGGTCCCGCGCAATGTCACTGATGAAGATGTTGAATAGGACCGTCCCAACACTGATCCCTGTGGTACCCCACTGGTCACTCTTCCCTCTGTGGAGTGACAGCCATTTACCACTACCCTCTGTGTCCTGAAACCCAGCCAGTTACCTACCCACCACACTACTGTCCTGCCCACACCCATATTCCCCAGTTTGTGTAATAGTCTTCTATGTGGCACAGTGTCAAAGGCCTTGCTGAAGTCCAGATAGGCCATGTCCACTGTCCTTCCCTGATCCACCTCCCTAGTCACCCAGTCAAAAAATTCAATGAGGTTGGTCTGACATGACCTCCCCCTGGTGAAACCATGCTGCCTTGGGTCCTGTAGTCCATTGACAACCAGATGTTCCACCAATCTCTCCTTCAGTAGTGCTTCCATGATCTTCCCACTACCGAGTTGAGGCTGACTGGTCTGTAGTTCCCTGCTTCCTCTTTGTTCCCACTTTTGTATAAGGGGACTACATCTGCTGTCCTCCAGTCTTTGGGTACCTCCCCTGTTTCCAGTGATCGGCTAAACAGCATAGCCAGAAGTTCAGCCACCACCTCTCTTAGTTCTTTAAGGACCCTGGGGTGCACCCCATCTGGCCCCATTACTTTTGTAAGGGACCCTTTGGCAGGGAGCGACCATGCCATGGTCTGATTCTGCCTGAACCTAGGAGGGGTAGAAGGCTGCACAAAGACGGAGGTAACTGACTTCAGGGGGGCAGATTTCAAGGAAATATGAAGGATCCATAAGGAGCACTTAGATGGGATTGGGCCAGACATGGACGCTGACAGTAGGTGGGAAATCATCAGGAGGGGGGTGCAGGATGCTACCATCACCTGCGCAAGAGTAAGACGAAAATGTGGTAGGGCCTGAAAACCCTGCTGGTGGACCAGGGAGGTTCAGGAGGTGGTGAGGGGAAAGAAGGCGGCCTATGGGCAATTCAAGTGCTCAAGGAGTGAAAGGGACAGAGGGGAGTACGAGCTGATGGCCAGAAGGGCCACTAGGGTGGTAAGGGTGGCTAAGGCAAGGAAGGAGCAGAAACTGGCCAGGGAAATTAGGAGGAGGGAACAAGGAGTTCTTTAGATACATTGGGGAAAAACAAAAGGTGAAGAGGCAGATTAGCAGGATTAAAACGGAGGGGAGGGATGGGCACAAGACCTGGGGAGCAGGCTGAAGTACTGAATGAGTACTTTGCCTCAGTTTTCACCAAGAAAATTGGGGGCTGCATCATACATGGGAGGAGATGGTGAAACTGAGGAGGGGAGACCCTTACCAATTGGCGGGTCTGGGGGGGCATCACTGGCAGGTGGGGGGGAAGGCAAAGCAGGGGGACGAGGTAGCAGAGGTGTAAATCACGGGAGAGAGAGAGGAGTGAAGCCCTCAGGTCCCTTAAGATGGAGAAAGCACCAGGGCCAGATAAATTACATCCCAGTGTGCTGAAGGAACTGGCAGATGTCCTGGCGAAACTCCTGGCGGAGCTTTTCAGCATCTCTCTGAGGACAGGGTGGGTGCCCCAGGAATGAAAGGTGGTGCATATAATGCCTATCCACAAGGGGGGATCAAGGGTGGTGGCAGGGAACTACAGGCCCATCAGCCTGACATTGGTGGTGGTCAAGGTGATGAAGGGCATTGTCAAGGAGAGACTGGGGGGACCTGAAAAAGTTGGGGTGCCTGGACAATAGACAGCATGGATTCTTCTCAGGGAAATTGTGTCAGACAAACCTTGTGGAGTTCTATGACTGGGTGATGAGTGGCTTGGACCTGGGTAGACCAGTTGACGTCCTCTTTCTTGACTTCAGCAAGATGTTTGACTGTGTTCCTCGGGGGGCCCTGTTGGATAATCTGGGAGAAATGGGGGTTGGAAACCAGATGATCAGAAGGATAGGAAATTGGCTCCAGAACCAGACCCAGAGGGTCGTGGTTGGCGGGATAGTCTCATCCCCAAGGAGGGTCATTAGTGGAGTCCCTCAGGGATCGATCCTTGGGCACCTCCTGTTCAACGTCTACATCTCTGACATAGGGAAGGGTATCAGGAGTGAGATGAGCCTCTTTGCGGATGACTCAAAACTGGGGGTGGTGGTGGATGGGGAGGAGGGGAGGGTGGCCCTGCAGGGGGACCTGGAGGCTCTGGAAAGGTGGTCTAGAAAGCAGAAGCTGAGGTTCAATGCAGGAAAATGCAAGGTACTGCACCTGGGAGCCAGAAAGCTGGGCCAAGTGTACATCCTGGAGGGGGAAATGCTACAAGGCTTGATGGCTGAAAGGGACCTGGGGGTGGTGGTGGATGTCAAGATGAACAACTCGGAGACTTGTAGGAGGGCAGCAGCAAAGGCCAACAGGATGCCTGGATGCATCACTAGGGGCTCACCTCCAGAAGGAGGGAAGTGATACTCCCATTGTATAACTGCTTGGTGAGACCGCATCTCAAATACTGCATGCAGTTTTGGAGGCCACGTTTAAAGAGGGACTTTGAACTCCTGGAGAGGGTAAAGAGGAGAGCAACCAAAATGATTTGAGGCTTGGGGGATAGGACCTATGGGGAGAGGCTCGAAGAGCTAAATACGTACACATTGGAAGAGAGAAGGGAACGGTGGGACATGATAGACGTCTTCAGGTACATGAAGGGGGTAAATAGAGGAGGAGCAGTCAGGGTGCTCCAAAGGAAGGAGGGGGGTGCAACTAGAGGGCATGGGTGGAAGCTGGACGGGGGGGGGATTCAGGGGAGAAAGGAGGAGGTGCTACTTCACTGAGCGGGTGGTAGAGCCATGGAATGCGCTGCTCAGGGGGCTGGTGGAGGTAGAAATGGTGGAGGGGTTCAAGAGAGGGTGGGACAGGTACAGGAGAAGGGTTCTGGAAGCAAAAAACATTGCAGCAAGAATATCCGGAACTGCGAAGGGAGAAGACAGAGAGGGAGAGGGGGGCAGCAAGGTCAGCTCCCAGGGTGGGGGCTGACCAAACGAGCAGACGTGAAAGACCATTAGGCCTATTCTGCTGGCATTTTAGTATGTTAGTATGTAAGCAGTCATTGCAATCAAATCAAGACTGATCTTCAAGAATCAAACTGATTTGTGGAGCCAACAGGAATTTAACATTAACTACTATCACTGAGAAGTAGGGGGCAGTTTCAATGGACCTCTTGGTCTTCTGTCCTAAACCCCTTAGTAGAGATGGGTGAAGTGGTTAAAATTTGTGAACTTGAGCAAAATTTACAAAGGGCCCTTTTTCTTTTTTTTTCTTGTTTTTTATTTTATTATGCTCCTCCCTCCACGCCCCAACCAGCCACTTCCTTGGAGTGCCAGTACCTACCCTATCACCCTTCAACCCCTGCCACCTTCTACCATGCCCCAATCACAGCCTTGCCAGGATACTCCAGCATATCCCTTTGCCAGGAGCATCCCTCTCTTCTGAGTGGGAAGGGACAAGCGGCCAGTGGCATGTGCTCCAGGAGCTGCAGGGCTGGTTCCAGGCTGACTCCAGGGCTTCAGGCAGTAGGAGCTGAGCACTCATCATCCACTCAGTCGGGGCATACATTTTTCATTTTTTTCTGTGCCACTCCCACAAAGTTCTTGGCCTTGTGCCAGCGTGGGGTGGACTGGAGCAGGGGCATATGGGGGTGTGTGTCAAGGCATCATGTTCCCCAAGTATACCACCAATCTACCCACAGGGCCCCAGGTGAACCCCCCCCCCCGAGAAGGAAGTGTTCAATGGACGCTTGTGATACCCCTCCTATCGGACTTAGCTCCTAGTACCCTGGCTCGGGTGTGAACCTGGTCACTAGCATGCCATGCAAACCCCTTCGCTTGGTGCCACGGAGCCAGCAAGTGCTCTTTTTCTATACAAATTAAACTAAATTTGCCGGCAAATTTGCCTCATCACCATAGCAGTGCCTGACTTCATCTGAAACAGTGCCACTTTTTCAAGAAAACTAACGGTGGAGTGGTGAAGGGGGAAATTCACAAAGTAACTCACAAAGGTAATTTTGCATCTTTGCTGTAACTTTGCCAGTGACGTAAAACTTCGCAACATCTCTACCCCCCAGTAAACCCTAGTATCACAATTAAATAGTTTCAGTTTGCTTGAGGTACTTCTGGTTTAACACAGAATAAGACTTCCAGCTTGCTCAAATTGGTTTATATGGCTGCCTTTACCTTACTTAAGGGCAAGACTGAGAACCATTGTACCACTTTGTCTTTCATGCCTTGCCACTGGGGATCTACATATCATGGGTACTCATTCTTTGAAGAGTAATTCAATCTGTTGTCTTAAGACTGTGCATCACTGAACTTGCTGACAGAATGTTATTTTGGCAATTTTGTTTGCAGAATTTATGGTCATTCACACTATTATAAAACTAAACATGCATGCTCACACATCTCATCACCTGGCAGCTCTGTATGTTATTATAAATGGTATTAACGGGGCTAATGATTCCAAAGGTTACAGAACTGCAGTGCTTTTTTTCCAAATCTATTTAACAATAAAGCTGTAATGTCTGCTGAGGAGGAGGATGAAGATCATATTTCACTGCCAAAATGCATCGCACACTGTTCTGTCTTTTACTCATTTTTGTCAGGACATATGCAGTTAGTGATCACTTTAACTGCCAGCCAATCAAAACTGGGATTTATTATCATCATGACAAGTCTGTAACTATGAGATCAGTTATCCATTTAGAAAGTTAATCACATTTTTCTTCTCTTCTAGCAGCAGAAGTTAGGCTTTTAAGATGATGACTAAAAAGAGGAAATATAGAAATGTTCTCAGGAATAATTATCTAAGTAGAACCTCTGCCAACTCCTTCATGAATCATTTAATTTTGTACTCTTTAGAAGAGTTACTGTTCAGCCAAAAAGAGAACTGTTTTTCTATATTTAAAGACCCTAAACACCATTGGGAAAACTTTAAAAAATGTAAGATTTAGACACAATCCAGTGTATATTCCATTTAACTTATGTAATCATTTCCCTTTTTTCTTTATTATTGAGGACAGTTATGTGAAAGCAAGATCATCAATGCCTAGATTTTTATTTGCTGTGGTTCCTTGTCAACATCTAACATCAAAATCCCCTGTTTATGATATCATATTGATTGATTGATTATAGGAAAGGCATGCTGAGCTGGAAGCAGCTAATTTCCAGATGCATCTGGGGTGGAGGAACAGAGGGAGGGGAGTACAGTGCAACTTAGGAGAAAAATGAAGAGCAGTAAAATAAAATACAAATAACAATTATTGTAAAAAAGCAGTACAAAATATAAAACACAGGAAAAAATTACAGATGCCATGACTATTATCTCCAAAGCAACAGATTGTGATGTCAGAAGAGACATACTGAACTAGTAAGAACTCTTTTCCATATGTTTCCTGGGTGGGTGGGGGGTGTGGAGTACAGTACAACTCAGGAGAACAATAAGGTGTAATACAATACAATGCAAATTACAGATACTGTGAAAAAGCCAATATAACATACAGAAAAAAGTACAATTGCATGACTAATAGAACAGATTCACAGAACTGGTACCAGAAAAAAGTGCAAACCCATCATTTAAATTCAATCAATCAATCAAACAAAGCTTTATTTATCCAGGCGGGCACCATTGAGCAAGGCTCATTTGCAAGATGGACCTGGTCACAGGAAAATCATAGTGCAGTAACAAGGTAAAGCATAGGACAATGACCTACAGATAAGTAAAATATACATATGTACAGTATGATGTCATTTATACATACAACCAAGATGTATACTGTACATCAGCATTGAACAAAAGATCCTTTACAACAGATAGGCTCACATATGGATATAGCCAGCATATTCACTAAAAAAAAAAACAGGTAAAGGAAATAATTACGGAATCAGAATAGGTGGCTGGCGTACATATGGAATAGGAGTGACACCTTGCCTTGGCCAAAACAATGACTGTTTAGATCCAGGGAAGGGGTCTGTATGGGGGGATGGAGACAGGAGAGAGACAGAGATTGATGGAAAGTAAAGGGATAGGGTAAGGAGAGTGAAGACAAGGGACCATGGCAAGAAGGAGAGGCAGGTAAGATAGAAGAGAGGCTGGAGAGGAGATGTGCTAGTGATGTGGGAAACAATTGCAGGTTTCCTTCATGGAGCGGTCATAAAGTGACTTGAAAATACTCAGACTAACAGGACAATTCAGCTTCAAACTTTTTTGCATTTTATCCCAGAATGAAGGAGCGAAAAACTTATAACTGCTCTACCAAATGAGCTTTGACCTTAGGTATTTGCAGGGCAATTAGAATGTATCTTCTTAGAGCATAAGTACCTATCACACTCAGAGGAATACAATCAGAGATGTGTAAGGGAAGGTTTTTGGTAACCACTCTGAATGCCCATAGTATGGCATTTCTGTTTCTACAATAATGAAGGGAAGTCCAGCCCACAGCAGTGTACAAAGAGCAATAGTGTGTGGAAAGACGAAGGCCAGTTATAAACCTGATTGCTCTATGATAAAGGGTATCCAATTTAGCCAAGGACAAGGTGGTACAATGGCTGCAGATGTAGTCTATCAATGAGAGGAACATAGATTGTACCAGCTGCATCTTAGCATCTCTAGTAAGAAAGTGGTTAATTCTGAAGAAGAGGCATAGTCTCTGTGTTAGTTTCTCCTGTAGATCTTCGAGATGTTCAGAAAAGGAGAGTCTGTGGTCAAGCCACACTCCCAGATATTTAAATTTTGACACAGACTCTAGTTTTTCACCTAGTACTGTGGTAATCTGTGGGATAGCCCCACCACTAGCAGGGTTCACTGCATAGGTAGAAGGGGAAAAGAGCATCGCTTTTGTTTTGTTTTGCATTAAACAGAAGTTTTTGCTCAGGAGCTGGTTCTGCAATAGATTACATTTGGCTTGAAGGTATTCGCAAGCTGCTTCCAGTGTTGGACGACTTACATAAAGTACTGTGTCATCTGCGAACAAATGGATATTGGCCTTATTGATGCTGTCATCAATGCTATTAAAATAAACAGCAAACAACAGGGGGACAAGAATGGACCCTTGGGGAATACCTCTTATTAAAGGTTTAAGAGGGGGAAAGTTCACCTTCAGCCTTAACCTGCTGCTGCCAGCCTGCAATGTTATCAGCAAACCAACACATAGAATTGGGGTCCAGACCTAAACTACGCAGTGAGGAGAGAAGCAGGTTATTATCGACTGCATTGAAGGCCTTACTTAGATCCAAAAAAACTGCGCAGACAAAGTTCCTATTATCAAGGTCAAGAAGCCAATCATTCGTCACCTTTGCTAGGGCCGTTATGGTGCTTTGTTTTGCTCTGAAGCCAGACTGCACTGGGTTTAACAAACTCCTGGATTCTAGGTACGTCCTTAGCTGACCACTCACTATCTTTTCCAATAATTTAGACAGAATGGGAAGGAGGGAGATCGGCCTATAGTTGTTAAGGTTGCAAGGCTCCCCTGATTTGAGCAGGGGGATGACATGGGCTATTTTCCATTGTGAGGTGAGGCTCCACTTGGATAATGACAAGTTGAAGAGGTACATGATTGGCACTGCCAGCACATGGTATGCACTTTTCAGAAAGTAAGGGTCTATAGAGTCTGCACCAGCACTTTTCTTGATATACAACTGCAGCAAAAGATCTTCAACCTCTTTCAGTGTAGCAGACTGGAAGGAAAATACCACTTTGGCAGCAGAAGACTCATGATTTGATAAGACCAGATGTGTGTGAACAGCATTTGCAGGGGAGCTGTCAAATGCTAGCCCAGCAGTTGCAAAATGATTATTGAAGACATCCAATATCTCCATTCTGTCAGAGATGGTATTACTACTGGAGATAATTTTTGTTGGAAAGGAGTCACCAGGTGAATGACCAGACATGTCCTCAATTGTTTGCCAAAACTGTGAGGGATCCTATGAGGCAGAGTCTAGTTTAACAAAATAGAAAGCAGCCTTAGCTGCTCTGACCAACTTAGTGCACTTGTTACATGCCCTCCTAAACTGGCACCAGTCCGTGTCATTCTTGCTTCTGTGTGCTTTTTTCCAAAGCTTATCTCTTTCTAGCATGGATGCCTTAAGTTCTGGAGAGAACCAACAACAAGTTTTGCTTCTCACTCATACCTTTACTATAGGGGCATGCCTGTTTAAGGCCATGGATAATATTTCATGAAAGATGTCATAAGCCTTGTTTACCATTTTGGCTAAGTAGAAATTCTGCCAACGCAGGGAATGTTTCAAGTCGTCAATGTATGCAAGCAAGTCAAAGTTGCATCTGCACTTCTTGGTTGAAAACTTTGTTACAAATTGTGGATTGTGTACAGATCTAATGCTGGCAATAAAACACTGATTACTGTCAGAGAAAAATGTTCCAGCATGAGAGAATAGGTGCGGTTTGCTTATTAATATTATATCTAGTAGGGTGCTGTTTCTAGGGTTCTTTTATTTGGGTGCTTAGGTTTGTCTATGAGTTGCACCAGCCCCAAAGTGTCACAAAAGGATTTTAATGGAGCAGAGACTTTGGATAACCAATCGCAGTTCAGATCCCCTAATATAATAGTCTCCAGCATCCTAAGCCTCAGTACGGTACACAGATGTGACAAGAGGTGTGACCCCGCAGATAGAGGCCTACAGAAACCTATTACACAGAGTGCACAAGAAGGTGATAATTCAACTTTTAGGGAAATTGAGCCAAACAAGTGAGCAATCATGGGGGGGGGGCTGGATCCCAGAGCTGCACTTGCAGGGTCGGGGCAATTGCAGTGGCAATGTTGCATGAGTAGCTGGGTGATGGAGGTTCACCTCAGAGCTCTAGTTAGTTATTCTCAGTAATTCTCTGACTGTACATATCTGATTTATTAACTCTGTATAGTTTGATTTTATCTAACACTGTACTGCCTTTACCATACTGAGTTCCCCCACCCCATCAATGAAAGCAGAGACCAAAACACATCTCATTTGATGCCCTTCTTCACATTACATTTGCATTATAAAAACATGCAACCACACATCATTGGCACTGACCAAGCCTTGGTTTTATTTTTAGGGCCAAGTTATCTAGGGTCACATTCCTTATGATGTGAAACAACTCCATAATTCTCAGTTTTTTCCCTTTACCCTTCTCACAAGAAGGCTATTCCACAGCAGACCATGTACAGCTTTGCAGGTTCCCATCAAAAGCATCCCAGACCGAAGAACAGTTGTAAATACCCTGCCTCTACTATTTTCTACACCTTTAGCTCTGTTGAGCAGACTGAAGAGACATTCTGCCCCATCTCCTGGACCAACTTCATTTGTAAGAACACCCCTTGTCTTTTCTTGCAGCCGGAGGATTACTGCAGATCCACAGACTAAAACAGTAGGAGCTAGAATCTATGGCTCAACCCCAGAACACAGCTTTCAAATATGTGTGCCTCCTTCACACCATGATTAAAACTGAATCAAGAAATGAAAGCAATGGGTTGCCAAAGGGCATTATGGAAACTCAATCCAGACCTGAAATGTTGGGAGAGAAAGTTTCTATTAGTTGCTGTGAAGATAGAGGCCTAGTGTATGTTTTATGTAGTAGAATACAGTTTTAGGACTGGCTGACCAAGCACTGTTGCACTCTTTCACTCAATTTCTCTGATATGTATTATCTTTTATGCTAAATGTATTTGCTCTCTGTATATTGTACCAGCACCACTGAAGTTGATATTACATATTTTTCCCTATTCTGTGTTTCTTTTGCAAGCACATTTTCTGACTGCAGTGGCCACTGTATTTTTTTATTTGCGCTTCTGCTCGTTTCATGATATCTATTAATTGTAACCCCCAATAACATTGCTCACCATTTATGTACCTGAAAATAAAAATATGTATGTCTTGTGTATCGTACTGGGTATAAAAAACTAAATAAATAAATAATGTATTGTGTAGTGCTCAGCCAATTGTTCTGAGTACTTTACATATAAAAGGAAATACAAGACAAAGTGAGAAAAAATAAGAAAACAAGATATACTGTACCACTTAAAGTAAAAAGAGGACTGAGCTAGAGGAACAGGGAAAACTACCCCAAGAAACTCCAAATTAGTAATTAATCATAACAAAATGAACACATATTAAAAGAACACCACTAAAAAGAAAATAAAGGGTAATTAATAAAATTAAATCCTGCCCTTTTAAATTGGAGAGAATGAGCATTTTAAGTGAAATACTCCTATGAAATGGGCTTGGTTGCTCTATCTAGAGCAAAAATATTCATATGTTTGTGATCTCAGTTCGTGAGGATCATCTGATCTCCTCAAAATGGATTTGAAAGTTTCATTTCATACTACTGCCTTCTTGTGTCCCATCAATCATCTCAAAACTGTAACTGACTGGGTCAGAGTGCCAGGGATCAGAACAATCATTTATCTTGATGACCTACAGTATAGACTACTGGTCATGAAGCAACATAAGACTCACCAAACTGAAGACTTAAAGGTGATCTGTCATACTATGGAGAGTCTGAAGTTAATGTTTTTTACTTTTTAATTTTGAATTTTATATATCACAAGAAAAATACAGGGTACTATAATTGCAAATGCTGTCACAACAGAAATAAAAAAATCATATGTAGACTCTGAATTATTTAATTTTATTTTAGTTTAAGAAGTAATCAGAATTACAACCCTTTGAGTCTGGGACTCGTTTACAAAGGATCCTCGTCAGGAAGACAAATACATTAATAGCAAGCAACAGAAAACAAAGTAAATGAGCTCAAAAAAAGAAAACAGTCAAAATTAAGGGCTGGTTACAAAGGCCCCACATCAAGGTAAATTAGCAATAACAAACAGACATAAACAATAATGTGAGCTATAATGAGTCAAATGAAGGGCAGAGTCAAAAATAGGCAGACTGAGAAGAGTAAAGGCAGGAGAAAACTCAGTCAGGGCAGTCACAGTGGTGGGAGGAGGGGAAGGGAGATTGTTCTTGAGAGCAGTATTAAAAGGCCCCAATCTTGGTAGGGAGGTGATAGCAATAGACAGAGAATTGTACCAGGATGGGGCATGGTAACAGAATGACCTCTATGCAAGGAAGGTCCTAACTCTGGGGACTTGCAGAAGGAAGTGGACAGTGCTGCGGGTAGAAAGGGAAGGGGTAGACAGGCTTATGATAGAAGACAGACCAGGGGGAGTCAAACCTGCAGTGATTTTTTTGGTCAAGAGGCAAGATTGATAGATAAGCCTTTCCTCCAGATTAAGGAACTTAGAGAGGGAATACAGTGTGCAAGTATGGGTAAGACATAGGGAACCTGTAAGCAGCCAGCAAGTCTTGTTGAGAGACAGTTTAATTTTGTGCAGAGCGGTGTTGTCAGTGGCACCATGAATAAGAAGACCATAATCCATGAGGGACAGTACCGAGGATGAGATGGCCAGCTTTAGTGCTTAGTCGGGAGACAGTCATGCTGGCAGTATACTGTAGTAGGCCTATCCTAGAGTTGATGGAGGAGCAGAGGGAGTGGATATGGTCATGAAAAGATAGGGAGGGATCAAAAAGAACGCCAAGAAATTTGAAGGAGGAGGTTCGTTCAAGTGGGAAGAGGGTACTAGATAAAATGCAGAGTGGATAATCTTTATGTTTACTTTGGTTATACACAAAAAGCATGGTTTTAGTTTTCTTTAAGTTCAAAACCAGCCTGTGGTCAGAGAACCAGCATTCAGCCTGGTGAAGGAGTCCTGCAGGGAGTTTTGTAGGAGGAGAGGGTCAGCATGTGAGTCAAATAGGATAGCGTTGTCCGCATAAAGTAGAAGGTTTCAATTACAAGCAGAGGGGAGAGAATCCAAATAGAAGTTGAAAAGCAAGGGCCCTAGGATGGAACCCTGGGGAACACTGAAATTAATCTGTCGGGGGCAGGAGGTGGTAGACCTGAATATGACACACTGGTGCAGGAGGAAAGATAGCAGGAGAACAAATTCAACACACCCTGCGAGAGGCTGAGTGGTTGGAGAGAAGAGATGAGAACGGAGTGGTGGACAGTATCAAAAGCTTTTGACAAGTCTATGAAGACAAAGCCAGAAACATGACCTTTGTCAAGAGCAGCATGAAGGAAATTGGAGAATTCAATAAGGGTAGTGGTCAGGGTCATGTGATTCCAAGGAAGGGATAAAACGTGTTTGTCAGAGCTCCATCCAACTTGCCAACAAACTATGCAAAAAACACCTGATATTGCAGCAAAGCAACTCCAATATTAAACGCTACCTTAAACGGAGAGTGTGGACATCCTTTGTTTGTTAGATGGAGACTGCCTTACCTCCAAGAACTTCAGATTTTCAGCCTGAGATGGAAGCACCGCAGGAGCCAGAGGCCAAGCGTCCACAGCGCAGCTCATCTCCTCAGTCGGCTCCCGATGAGCTATCCTCCTCTCATATTCATGCTGAGCTTTCTACAATAAAAGAAGCCCTTCTAAAGTTAATCAAGGAGGTCACCGACTTTAAGCTTGCTTTTACGTAATTATCCCAAAGAGTAGCTGATACAGAGGTCAGAGTGAGTTCTGTGGAGCATAAGCAGGACATGATGGAATCCGAGGTTGTTGCACTCAAGAGAAATATCTCCAAGTTGGAAGACCACATTGATGATTTAGAAGGGAGAAACCGAAGGAATAATTTGGTTTTGCTGGGGCTCCCAGAAGGGGAGGACAGCCCTAACGCTGTCCAATGCCTCCAGCACTTTCTAAAAAAAACAGTGGGGCCTTCTCCTAATGGTCCTGAATTTGTCACAGAACTAGCCCACAGATCACTCTGGGCTAAACCCTCAACGGCCGACCCACCCAGGCCGATCATTTTTAAACTGTTAAATTTTCTGGATCGCGAATTCATTTTGAAAGAAGCCAGAAAACTGTCTGCTATTCTTTGGGAGGGGAAAAAGCTGAGGGTGGTACCAGATCTTATTTTTAAAACCCAGCAATTACGTGCTTCTTTTTGGCCTATCACTTCGAAGTTATGGGCAGCGGGAATTCGTCATTGTATTTTATACCCTGCCTGTTTGGAAATAACCTTTTCAGAAGGAGCCAGGCACTTTGATTCAGTAGAAGAAGGTATGAAGAATCTACGAAAATGTTTCCCGGGTTTATTCCCTAAGTGAAATGGGGGACTCTCCCTTTCAATCTTTCTGCATATATTTGGGCAGCTTGTAATCCTTTTTATTTACTCTTCCAGATGTTTATGAGGAGATCGCAAGTATGGAGCCTTATAAGATTCGAGAGGGCTTTGCTGTGACTTTTATGATTTAAAACTGCCTCGCTACACATCTTCAGCATAGGAAGATAATCAGCTTGTGTCTAGCCCAGTTAGTCCCCCCTCCCTTTTCTTTTTTCTTTCTTTCAAGTTGCAGCATTATTTACTGCTGGTTTTATTGTGCCCTTTTTCAAGCTAAGTAGACCACTCGGTTCTGATTATTTACTATGCTGGATTAAATCAGCTAAGATCATTCTCCTTTTTTATTCAGTACTGCTTAACGAGGGAATGGTGGACAACTCTAAATGCACTACTAGTTTTCTTTTCACATGTTGGTACTTCCGGGATGCTACCTGTTTTCCTCCACTAGAAGGCACCAAGATCTCATTTGAAAATTGGGTAATCCAGCCAAGAGACTTATTATTTGTACTGCATTACTGTATTGTTTTTCAATTCCTGATTTTTTTTTTTTTGCAGGCTATTATTTTCACACCACCAATGGAATGCTGCATAAGACACAAGTGTTTATCATGGTTACTTTTCTGTTGGAATTTTACCCTAAACTTAGTTTTCACTAGGGGTGAAGCATTTAAGTATGTTTTACAGGGTTTTCCGAATTGTGAATATTTTTCCATCCCTTGATTGTGGACTTACCTTGAAGGGGTTATACAGACCTGATTTTATGTTAAGGATGGTGTTTAAGCTAGTTCATCCTTTCTTTTTTTCAGCAGGTTGATGAGTGGACGATAGCTCCCCCTCGGAGAGTATCATGGTCCATAACATAGGGAGTGGGCCTAGGGCTCGAGTTTCTAGGACTGTAAATAGTCACACTGTTCCTTTCTTTTTACCTTTTTTTTACTTCTCTTACGGGACATTGTTTTGGGGATGTTTATCTGGGAAGTGGGGGGGGAGGAGGCAGCACAGTCTCATATAGGAGTTACTCAACCATTTATGAATACTCCAACTTCTTATGGTTAACACGTTAACTGCTCTTTCCTGGAACATTAAGGGAGGGAGGGATAACACTAAGAAATATGTTATATTGAACCACTTGGCAAAGTTTGATCCTAAGATTGCTTTCATTCAGGAAACACACTTGCTTCCAGATCAGTTCAAGTGCTTACTGAAGTGTTGGGTAGGTCAGGTATTCGGGGCAGGCTTTAGCCCTCGGAAGCAGGGAGTGGCCCATTTAATTGCAAAAGGTTCACCTTTTACTGCAGTTGAAATGGTCAGTGACCCCGAGGGATGTCATGTGTTCGTTCATGGTAAACTGGGCAATTCTGACATGGTGCTGGGCTCAATTTATGGCCCCAATACAGAAACTCCCTCTTTTTTTACCCAACTAGCCTCAGTCCTGGCCCCCTTCTTTCAATACCAATCATATTAGGAGGTGATTGGAATCTTGTACAATCAAGTGTCTGGACCATGCATATCATAGAAGAGTTGGGTCTTCACCAGCCCAGAAGTCCTTATGTGAATTTATATCTTCCTTAGGCCTAATAGAGCCCTGGAAACTCACATATCCCTCATCCAAGGACTTCACCTTCTATTCTCCTGTCCATAAAAGTTATTCTCGTATTGTTTTTTTTCTCATAAGCCAACACTTAGGTCCCTCCATTATTGAGTCTCAAATACATGCTTGGGTAATCTCAGACCACTCCTTCATTTCTGTCACCATAGATTTCCCAGATACTCCCTTCAAGTCACATACTTGGTCCTTAAACAGCTCTCTGTTGAAAGACTGCCAAACAATTTCCAGGTACAAGCAGTTCTTGCAGGATTCTATTCAAGCAAACCTAAATTCTATCCCTTCGATGGACATGGTATGGGCTGCCTTAAAATCTACTTGGATGGGGGAATTTATACGAATTGCCATGGTATTGAAAAAGAAAAAGTTATATCACACCAATCTATGTCTAGACATAATTCGGGTACTCGAGATCAAAGGTCTAGATAAACTTTCCTTAGCAGATAAGCAAGAACTTATTCAGTTAAGGGCTCATTACTCTAGCTTGTTATTGAAAAAAATAGAAAAGGCAGTGTCCCTTATTAAAGCAACATACATTGGTCAGGGTAGTTTGTTTATTTTGTTTATTTAGATCTAGGATTACAATTACCTTTGAGCCAAGGCTCTTTTACAAAGGTTCCACGTCAGGAGAGTACATACATGTTAAACATGTTAAACAAGGGCATACAACATTAAAGAGAGCACACAACCATATTCATCAGTTCAGGTACAGCATCATGGTAAATAGGATACATGAATAACACATACAAGGAATCATTTCAGAAACCTAGAAGAAATCAGGGAGGAAGGGTGAGAGGATAGGGAGGTGGCAGCCAAAAAAGAGACTATAGCAGCTCACGGCATTGTCAAAGAACATCAGAGGGGGGTGGTTGATCTCAATGGGGAAGGGGGAAGTTAGGGGTGGCAGTCACATGAGCTGGAGGCCATGAGATGATGATGAAGGCTTGATTTGAATATGCCCAGTGAGGAGGTGGAGGTGATGTGAGTGCTGAGGGCATTCATCCAGCTGGATGCACGGTGTGCAAAAGATCTTTGGCCCAGAGTGGTGCGGTATCGGGGGACCTGTAGAAGCTGATGTTCAGACCCTCTGGTGTTATGAGGATTAGTGTTTGGGCACAGGAGGGCTTGGACACTAGGTGGAGTAAGGCCCAAAGTAGTTTTTTTCGCCATCAAGCAGGTAAGGTACTTTATGCGGTTAGCAAGTTGAAGCCATCCCATTTGAGCGTAAAGCTCACATGTATGTGTGAGTTGGTGGGATCCAGTAAGCAGGCAACAGGCCTTGTTTAGGGAGGTTGTTATGCGCCTGAGGGTGGTAGTAGAGGCAGAGCCATAGATTATGAGGCCGTAGTCTATGGCGGAGACCACAGAGCTCTGGATAGCAATCTTCCGTGCTGCCTGGGTAAGATGCTGTCTATTTCGGTAGAGAATTCCAATGCGTGAGTTTACCACTCTGGCAACACTATCAATGTGAGTCCCATAAGATAGGCAAGGGTCAAGTGAGATTCCAAAGTATTTAAAAGATGACACTTGTTCGAGGGTGTTACCAACGATTGTATTGATATCAAGGGGGTATCGCCTGTGTTTGTTTTGCGAGCTGCAAAAAAGCATAGATTTAGTCTTTTTGTGGTTTAGAACCAGTTTATGTTTTGTGAACCAGTTTTCAACAGCAGAGAAAACAAGCTGTTGGTTGTGAAATAAGGGTTGTGGGTCCTTATGGGGGTGAGAAGCACAGTGTCATCAGCATAGAGGATAATTTGTTCTGGGCAGGATAGTGGAAGGGAATTCAGGAAAAGGCTGAAAAGTAGTGGGCCCAGTATGGATCCCTGAGGGATGCCTGAGCAAACAAATTTGGCATCAGAGAGTACTCCTGAGATTTTTACTCTGTGTGAGTGCTGGTCCAGGTAGCTGTTAAACCATGCCGTGGAGTCCTGGAAGAGCCCGGCATTCAGCAGCTGTTTGGTAAGCAGGCCATGGTGAACAGTGTCAAATGCCTTAGTCAAATCGATGAATACGGCTCCAGTTAGATGGCCTTTGTCCAATGGGTTGTGAAGGACTCCAGTGAATTCCAGGAGGGCTGTTGATGTGCTGTGCCCTTGCCTGAACCCGTGTTGCTGTGCACATAGGATGTTATATTTGTCCAGGTTGTCTGTAAGCTGGTCAGCAACAATGTGCTCAAGGGCCTTGGAGGGGAGAGGTAATATAGAGATTGGCCGGTAGTTCCCCTGTGTGGACTTGTTGCCACTTTTAAAGACTAGAGTGACAATAGCAGATTTCCATTAGCTTGGGAACTGACTGAGGCTGAGGGAGAGGTTAAAGATTCTGGTAAGTGGGCGTAATACCTCTTCAAGAGTGAGGGATAGCAGTTTAAGGTCCAGTGAATCACCACTGGCTCTGGACTTGGAGACAGCCTTTGTTATGTATTTGCGGACATCATTCGCCTTGACTTTTTTGAAGTAGAACGGCAGATGATTTGAGGTGGTAGGTAGGGAATTTGGAGCAGGGGAGTCAGTTTCGGAGAAAAAGTCCGGGGGGAGAACAGCACTAAGGTAGGTGAAGGCTGCATTGAAAGTATTGGCCATGACCTTTGGGTCAAGGGTGGTGGCTCCGTCAACCATCAGTAGGGTTGGGGAGGATTTGGACTGCTTCCCTGTGACTTCCCTAATATTTTCCCAAAAAGTTCTCCCATCTTCCCAGGTGCTGGTGAGGGCTTCCTTGTAGTAGGTACTCTTTGTCTGTCATATTTGTTTTGTGCAGTTGTTGTGAGTCTGTTTGTAGTTTTGAATGTCCAGTTGAGCACCTGTAGCCCTAGCTATTGCCCAGAGGTGGTCTCTTGATTTTAACTGAGCCAGTAGCTCAGCCGTGAGACAGGGATTGGAGAGTGCCTTGACTTTGCGCTTTTTTACTGGGGTGTAGGAGTCGCAGGCAGCGTTAAATGTGGTGATGAAATAATCAAGGGCCGAGTTAACATCCAGTGCATTGTATATTGGAGACTAGTCTTGCTGACTAAGACAGGATTTGAGATGGGTCAGTTGGCCACGGGGTAGGACTCTGCTGGAAATGGTTTTAGGAGGAGGCTTATGAAACTTATTTGACCAATTGCAGATGACAGGGGAATGGTTGCTGAGGAAATCCGGGAGGACAGTGGTGTTGTTGATATGGGTTGGGTGGCTGGCAAGAACCCAGTCCAGGCAAGTGCTGGTACCTGACTTGTAGTTCTTCCTTGTGGGGGAATCGACCATCTGCGTTAGGTTAGCTGAAGAGATTGCATCCTTGTGGGTTCCTACATCAGGTGCAAGCCAGTTGATATTAAAATCACCAAGGAGGAGGATCTCAGATCTGGGAGGTTGGGATCTTACAAAGTCCAGGACCGCACAGAGAACAATCCCTTGGTCTTTTGGTGGGATTTTTTTTTTTTTTTTTTTTTTTAGCTTATTTATTCAATCTTGGACTACAATACCTTTGAGCGGGAGACCGCTCTTTTACAAAGGTTCCACGTCATAGAGGGTGGATAAACATACATTGTGGGTTTAGGAGTATCTAGCTAGGTGAGTAAACATAGACAAAAATATATTGTAAATAGGAAACAGAGATGGTTTTAACACTAGGATAATTCAGGTAACAGTAGCAGCCTAGGTGGCATTGTCAGGTAAAAGGCAGTAAGCAGCTATCCAGAAAGGAGATTTGGGGGCACTGAGTGGGGGGGGGCATGATGACTATTTAGGAGGAGGTGGGAGAGGAGAGTGCAGGGTATTGCAGGGCAAAAATGGGGACAATTCAGGGTAGAAGGACAAAGTAGGAGTAGCGAGGAGATGGTAATAACCTGAAAGGTGAATAAGACCGGGGTCAGAAGTAATTAGAAAGTACAGTCACAGTAGCTTTTATTCAGTAGGTGTTGTCTTAGCTTGGTCTTGAAAAACCCCAATCTCTGAGTGGCATTATGTTCAGTGCCAAGGTTATTGAGCCAAAGTGGTGCCTGGTAGGCATATGACCTCTGCTCTTGGGAGGTTCTGCAACGAGGGATGGTGAGGACCTGAAGGTCAGAGTTTCTGGTGCGGTGTGAACCTGTGAATAAGCTTAATAGGCTTGTGACTCCAGGAGGCTGAAGTCGGAGTAGTGAGTTTTTAGCTAAGAGGCAGGTTTGGTATTGTATCCTGTTTTCAAGTTGTAGCCACCCGGCTTGCTCATAAAGGTCACATGTGTGCATTAGTCAGGGGGACTTGGTGAGCAGTCTGCAGGCTTTGTTCAGGGCTACTGCTATCCTACGTAGTGAGGTGGGAGTGGCTGAGCTGTATATGACCAATCCATAGTCGATGACGGAGACAACTGTGCTTTAGATTGTGGTTTGGAGTGCTTCAGGTGTTAAGTATTTCTTGTGCCTGTGCAGGAGCCCAGTTCTTATGTTGACTGTTTTGGCCACATTCTCAATGTGTTCTGCATAGGAGAGGGAACAGTCAAGCGTAACCCCCAAGTATTTGAATTGCTCCACTTGTTCAAGTGAAACCCCTGCACAGTTAGTGATGTTAAGGGATGCTGCTTTGTGTTTGCTTCTAGCACCGCTAAGAAAGCATTACTTTTGTCTTTTTATAGTTCAGAACCATCCTGTGGGCTATGAACCAATCTTCAGTTTGTTTGAAAACATGTTGTAGCTGATAGTTTAGGGTGTGAGGGTCATGTTGAGAAGTAAAAATAACGGCATCATCTGCATAAAGAAGTATCCGTTGGTCACACAATATAGGTAGACTATTTAGAAAGATGCTGAAAAGGAGGGGTCCTAGGATTGACCCCCGGGGGACCCCACAATGAACTGGCAGGGGCCCAGATGTGATGTTTCCAATCTTTACCTGTTGATAACGATCAGCTGGATAGCTTTTGAACCAGTTAGTAGTGGGTTAGAGAGGCCTATCAAGGTGAGTTGTTGAAGTAGTAGGGAGTGACTGACCATATCAAAGGCCTTTGTTAGATCAATACAGGCCGTGCCAACAAGGTTACCTTGGTCCAGTGTGTATGCAGCTGGTGAACTCCAGAAGAGCTGTGGAGGTACTGTGCCCTTTCTGAAATCCATGTTGTTCCAGACACTGAATGTTGTATTTATTAAGGTATTCAACCAGCTGGTCTGAGACTATGCGCACCAGCGCTTTTGACAGTGGTGGAAGGATAGAAATAGGTCTGTAATTGGCATGCAGTGCCCGGTCACCACTCTTGTGCACCGGAGTTACCAGGGCTGACTTCCAGGCTTGGGGGAATTGAGCCAGCTGCAGGGATAACTTCAGCAGTTTACTAATGGGAGCTAGGATTTCATCAAGTGCAAGGGAAATAAATTTGAGGTCGAGTGTGTTGCCGCTTTTCCTGGATTTTCCAAGTACCTTATGAATGTACTTTCTTGCTTGGTTGTAGTTGACAGATTTTAAATAAAAGGGAGTGGGGGATGTTTGAGTGGGCCCTAGGCTTTGGCTTGAGCTTGGGTTGGTTTCTTCAAAAAAATTTGTTGGAAGTACACTGTTAAGGTCAGTAAATGCTTTGTTAAACGTGTTGGCAATAGTCAGGGGGTCAAGGGTAGGGGCACCATCGATGTTGAGTATTTGTGAAGCCTCTTTTTTGACTTTCTCTATTACATTATTTTAGGTTATTCCAAAAAGACTTGCTGTTTCCCCATGATGTTTGTAATGCTTCCCTAAAATGTTTACTTTTGACAGAGCGGATGGTCCGGGTGCAGTCATTCCATAGTTTTCTGTATTCCTGGAAGTCTGATTGCTTGACAGAGTTCTGTGCCCTATGCCACCAGTTGTCCCCATTTTTTATGCAGCCTATTCAGTCTGGTGTGATCCAGGGGCTGTATCTTCCATGGATCTTTGTCCTCTGCACTGGGGCATGGCAGTCACAAGCAGCATTGAATTGTTTGATGAAGTACTCGAGTGCAGTGTCCATATCCTCCACTGTGTCAAGGCTCCAGTCAGTGTTGTGTAGCTGCTCCTTAAGGTACTCCAGATGACCCCTTTTTAGTTTACAATTAGAGATTATTTGGGGGGGTGTTTCATTGAATTTGTTGGCCTAGCTGCAGGTTAATGGAGACTGGTCACTCAGTGAGTCTGGGTGGACTGTCACATGGGAGATACGATCCAGCAGTTTGTGAGGATCCAGTCAAGTAGTGTGCTAGATCCAGCTTTGTAGATGTAGGATGTAGGCTGAGACTACAGTGAGCACTGTATTTGGGGCCCCAAGGAGTAGTTTGATAGGTAGGAATTGCATAGAAGAGTCAGAGGGGGTAATGGAGACGGGGTGACAGGTGATGTTGTCTTTGATGTAAATTGCACCACCTCTCTTTTTGTCCTCCTATCAAGTCTGAAAACGTTATAGCACTGTAGCGCAATAGCATGGTCAGGAGTATTGGGCATCAGCCAGGTTTCAACAACAGTAAGGATATCAGGGTTATGTTCATCAGCAAAGATTTGAAGGGCAGCTAGCTTTAGGAGGAGGCTGCATATGTTGAGGGTGGCAATGATGAGACCCCCATCTGATTTCCCAGTTCTGGCTGGGCTGGAGGTAACTGGGCCAGGGTTTGGGTGAACACTCTCTGACATCAGTAGGAGGAGGAGCAAGAGTTTTAGTGCAGTCTGTCGTTGTTCATAGTCGGTGAGGTTTCATCTCTGTATATTGCAAGACCGAATATAGTGCATGTGCCGTATGTCCCAGTGCAGAGCAATGGATAGCAGCGGGGGTTGGTTTGCCCAGGTTCCATTCTCATGTGTATCAGCGTATGGCCAGACCTTAATGGGGGGGTGCCCCAAGGGAGGGCCAGGTGCATGAGCCAGGCTTCCAGGCTGGCGGTAGGAGATGAGTAGGAGGTAGGTGTAGGGTGGAGGGGGTGGCAGGCATCAGGGAGTTAGCTGAGGGGAGGAAGGAAAGAGAGAGTAAGAAGAGGCAGGAGTAGGTGGTTGAGGAGAGGCATGGTCTGTGGGACTACTAAAAGGAAAAGAGAAAAAAACAGTTGGGTTTAGCAGTGGAGAAGACTGATGGATTGGATTAGGTAAGTGTGCTTATAATTGGGCTCTCTAGTGGCCAAAATATATAATCTGCTAATGGAAAAGTTAGCTGGCAAGCTACTTGCCTGGCAATTAATACAACAATCAGCATCAACATGGATCTCAGCCATTAAACATCCCCAAACAGGAACTCTAATTTTGAATCCAAAAGAGATGCTATCCCTGGACAGGGATTTTTATCAATCTTTATTCTCTTCCCATTCATTGTCAGCTTCTCAGCTTCAAGCAATGTATGATTTTCTACAATGAGCAAATCTACCTTGTCTCTCGAGAGAAAATCAGTCCCGTCTAGCTGAGCCAATAACTGTGGAAGAAATTTCATTAGCTATTGATTCATTAAAACCTGATAAAGCGCCCATCCCAGATGTTTTTTCTGGCCTTTTCTATAAGACTTTTAAAGAACAACTTCTCCTTGTTGCTGTAGCTTTTTACCTATTGGGGGTCTTCCCCAGTCACTGATCCCTTAATATTTGAAGCAAGAGTAATTATTCTTCCTAAACCCGGAAAAGATCCTACGGTGATTAGCAACTACCAACCTATTTCTTTGCTTAATGTAGATGTTAAAATATATGCTAAAATTTTGGCTAATAGGTTAGCAGATGTGTGGTCTAGTCTATTGGGGCCTGAACAAGCCGGGTTTGTGGTGGGCCGTACTTCATCTGACCATTTTTGGAAATTACTCCACTTCATTTCTGCATCCAGGGCACCCAAACTAGAAGCAGTTTTGGTCTCCCTGGATGCAGAAAAAGTGTTCAATAGGGTAGCTTGGCCATATATGTTTGCTGCCCTAAGTTTGGTATCCCAGAGTCTTTTATTGACCATATTCGTGTTCTCTATCAGTGTCCCTCAGCACAGTTACTGTGTAATAATTACCTGTCAGATTCTGTTCCACTCGGAAGTGGGACTAGGCAAGGATGTCCCCTTTCTCCTTATTTATTTAATCTGTATATTGAACCCCTAGCTACTTGGAACAGAGGATAAAGGGTATTCAAGTGGGAGACTTAGAACTTAAGTTGTCTCTTTTTACAGATGACTTACTTCTTCATATTTCAAATGGCAGGCAATCTTTCCCCTTTGCCCTCCAAGTTATATCCCAGTTCAATGAATTTTCTAGGCATTAGCTCAATAGGAACAAATTATGGTTTACCCCCTTTCTCCTTTGGTGAGGAAGGAACAAATTGACAGCTTAGTTCTCCAATGGGAAAGTAAGGCTTTAACTTATCTAGGTATTAAATTAACCATGAAAATGGATAAACTTAAAGAACTCAATCTCGATCCTTTACTAAAGTCAACAAAAGAAGATTTGGCCTGATTGAAAAATCTACCTCTATCCTTTTGGGGTAGGGCAAATGTTTTAAAAATGGTTATTTTGCCTAAATTCTTTTATCCCTTAAGTAATCAATATATATCTTCCCAGGTCCTTCTTTTTGTCTCTCCAGAGAGTTTGTTCTGACTTCATTTGGAATGGGAAAACCCCACGCAGGGCATATAAGAAGCTTACTTGCCCTAGGTCTTTAGGTAGGTTACAACTACCAGACTTCTACGTCTACTATCTGGCCATCCATGTAAATAGGTTTTCGCATTGGGTAGCTCCTAAGTCAGACCCCTTGGAGAATCCTGACTGGCTGCAATTAGACCTCGGCCAAGTAAATTCCTATAAACGTTCTTTGACAGCAATGTTATATAGTCCATGGTCAAATATGCCAGCAAATGTTCAAGATTCTCCAATCGGATGGGATGTAAAAGCATTTCAACAATTTTGTGCCCTGACTCGGAGTCATCATAGGAAAGACTTAATACAACCCTTGTTTAACAACCTGAATTTGAAATTAGCTGACAATACCATTAACCCTCAGATCTGGGGGTTATGTCCAGAACCATGCCTAAAAGACTTCACTTTGGGGGATTCACTCCTTTCAGTTCCTGTGCTGCAAACAAAGTTTAGCATTCCTCATAAGTATGTTTTCCAATGATCTCAAATACACCATTGTATTAAAGCCTTCCTTGGTAAACAGCCATGGTCAGATAAGTCAGGTACCTTTCTAACTGCCTTATCGGATTTATCTAAAGGTCGCAACTCGATCTCCAAACTATACCATGGAATTATTCGCCGTTCCTGGATTAGCCCTTCTCATGTGGCTTATTACTGGAAGCATAATTTTTCCAAGCTTGTTCCTGATAATTCATGGAAAACAATCTGGTCTGACATTTTTGCTCTAATTGAACAGGATCACTTGAGGAGCATCCAATTCAACATACTTCATAACATCTATTATACCCCTAGTGAGCTGTATAGAATAGGCAGGTTATCCTCTGCTATCTGTAAGGATTGTAGAGCTGACAATGCTACATTACACCATAAGCTTTGGTCATGTCCTAAGATCTCTAAATTTTGGGAGATAGTTAAAAAGCATATTTCACCCTACCTCAATGTATCCCTTTACTTTGAGGAGGATACCTGCCTTTTAGGATTGTACTCTGCTATTGCCACATTCCCCAAAAAGTCCAATTTGCCAAGGTCTCCATGGTTACAAAATTGTTAATCCTAAGGCACTGGAAAGAAGAATAGGAACCGTCCTTTGGAGAATGGTGGGCTGAATTCCTTACTGCCCTGAATGCAGAACAATGTGTGGCTAGAGCCTCTCATTCCTGGGAAAAAGTCCAGAAATGTTGGGACCCTTTTTTTTCTATCCTTAAAGGCAAATTTGGCTATTAAACTAGCTCTCCTTTTTTTTATTTCCACTCCTTTACCCCCACCCAATTCTCCCCCACCTTTCTTTATTTAATTTTCCTGTTTTCTTCTCTCTCTTTGATTGTTTAGTTGGAGCTAAGAAGAAATGTAATAACACCCCTGGGTTATGTTGCTGTGGAATAAATGGAGACTGTGCGAGCTAGTGGGTTGGGAAGGGGGCTGGGATATTGTTATTATTTGTATGTTCCACAATTATTGTTGCTGTTTGGTTATCTTTCTCTTTGAGTGTATTGTTAAAACTTGTACTAAAAATTAACTTAATTGTAAAAAAAAAATAAGGGTAGTAGTGGTGCTGTGTGCATGACGAAAAGTGTGTTGTTCATGACAGAGGAGGTTACAGGTGGAGAGGTGAGTCAGAAAGCTGATCGGACACAATTTTTTCCAGAACCTTGGAGAGAAGGAGGAGGATGGAGAATGGGCAATAGTTGCTGGGGCAGGTCCAGTAGCTAGGTTAATGAAGAGGGGTGATCACTGCTGTTTTCTAGACAAAGGGGAATTGACTGAGGTAGAGGAAGTGGTTCAGCAATTTGGAAAGGGGGCTGAGGACAGCATCTAGGACCCTTTTAAGCAGTTTGGTGTTGAGGGAGTCACTGCTATGATCCGTGCCCTTAAGCGATCTGAGCAAGTAGGGGCTTGCGTCATGAGGGGAAGGGCCTTGAAGTAGAACAGGGAATGAGCAACTGGATCGGGGTGGGACTGGGTTGAAAAATTTTGAGGGAAGACAGCCGAGAGGTCAGAGAAGGAACTACTTAAGCAGTCAGCAATAGAAGCATAGAAACATAGACTTTGACGACAGATAAGGACCGCTTGGCCCATCTAGTCTGCCCATTTCCCTACCTACAGGATAGGCCGCAGATCCTAGTTAACCAACAGCCTATTTCTTCCTACCCTCCACACAAATTGCCTTATGTCTGTCCCATGCATTCTTGAATTCTCCCACAGTTTTAGACCCCACAACCTCCTCAGGAAGGCTGTTCCATGCATCCACTACCCTCTCTGTGAAATAATACTTCCTCACATTGCCCCTGAACCGCCCTCCCTCTATCTTTAAATTGTGTCCCCTTGTTCTTGCAAGTCTTTTTTTTCTGAAAGATGCTACCCTCTTGGACATTGTTGATTCCACTGAGGTACTTAAAAGTTTCTATCATGTCCCCACCTCTCCCTTCTTTCCTCAAGGGTATACATATTAAGCTCCTTTAGTCTCTTCTCAATATGGCTTCTCTTGCAGACCCTGCACCATTTTAGTTGCCCTCCTCTGGACTACCTCTATTCTGTCTATGTCCTTGCGATGATGGGGTCTCCAGAACTGGACACAGTACTCCAGATGGGGTCTCACCAACTGTCTATACAGAGGGATAACAACTTCCTGTTTTCTGCTGCTGATGCCTCTCCCTATACATCCCAGTATACCCCCAGCCCTCCCTACTGCCTTCTCACATTGCTTGCTAACCTTAAGGTCATCTGATATGATTACCCCCAGGTCCCTTTCCTTTTTTGTTGTTGTTACTACCTCCCCACCCATTGTGTATTCTTCCCTGGGTTCTTGTTTCCCAGGTGCATTATTTGCACTTCTTTGCATTGAATCCTAGCTGCCATACTGACCATTCCTCCAACCTTGCCAAGTCCCTTTTCATCCTTTCCACGCCTCCTTGTGTATCAACCCTGTTGCAGATCTTTTGTCATCTGCAAAAGGCATACTTTTCCTTTCAGTCCCTCTGCAACGCCCACTGATGAAGACATTAAAAGGACTGGACCAATACTGAACCCTGCGGTACCCACTAGTAACCCCTCTTTCTTCAGAGTGGACTCCATTTACAATTACCTTCTGTGTCCTGTTGTGCAGTCAATGTTTACCCAGGCTACCACCCTGGGACCCACTCCCAGGCTGGTTAATTTGACTATTAATCTTTTGTGTGGGACTGTGTCAAATGCCTTGCTAAAGTCTAGGTAGGCCATGTCCACAGCCCCTCCCTGGTCTACTACTTTGGTCACCCACTCAAAGAAATCTATTAGATTCGTCTGACATGACCTTCCCGCTGTGAACCCATGCTGCCTTGGGTCCTGTGCTCCACTGGCCTCTAGGTACTCAGCTATTATTTCCTTCAGAAGTGACTCCATCACTTTCCTACCACAGAGGTCAGACTGACAGGTCTGTAGTTGTCTTGGTCCCACTTTTGTGAAGGGGAATCACATCCGCCTTCCTCCAGTCCTCGGATACCACACCATCCTCCCATGATTTATTAAAAAGAGTAGCCAGTGGTTTCACTAGTTCCTCCCTTAATTCTTCTAGAATTCTGGGGTGAATTCCATCAGGACTCATTGCTTTGTCTACTTTCAGTTTTAGGAGTTCTTGCAGAACACTTTCTTCTGTGAAAGGACTGGGATCGACCCCCCTAGCAAGAGTGCTTCTGTTAATTGGATTAGGCATTTCCCCCTCCTCTTTTGTGAATACTGAGCAGAAATATTTGCTCAGTATCCCTGCTTTTTCACTGTCCCCCTCTGCCCACCCACCGTTCCTTTTATTCAGCCTCACTATACCTCCCTTTGTCTTTCTACGCTCGCTGATGTACCTATAAAAGGTTTTATCCCCCTTCTTAACTGAGTTGGCTATCTTTTCCTCAGTTTGGGCCTTTGCTATTCTGACTTCCCTCCCTGCTTCCTTCTGCCTTAACTGATACAGCTCTCTCTCCTGCTCCTTCTGTGTTTCCTTATACTTCCGGAATGCTATCTTTTTCTTCCTGACTTTCACAGCTACCTCTTTTGAGAACCATAGTGGCTTTTTCTTTCATTTTGATTTGTTTATTTGCTTCACACAAAGGCTTGTGCCCCTGTGATGGCAGTTTTGATGATTCCCCATTGTTGCTCCACACCTCCTTCTAGCCTATTTGCAAGTGCCTTTCTGAGGCACTCTCCCATCTTGCCAAAGTCAGCCCTCCTAAAGTCCAGTACCCTCACTTTTGTATGGCTTGACTCTGTAGCTGAGTTTAACGTGAACCACACTGTTTGATGGTCACTTGTCCCCAGATGGCAACCCACTTCTAGATCTGAGATCCTCTCACTGCCCCCATTTGAGAGTATGAGGTCTAAGATTGCTCCCTCACGAGTGGGTTCTAAAACTAGCTGTCTGAGGCCTGCCACCTGTAGGGCATCGAGAATGGCCCTGCTCTTGGATGTGTCTGCAGCAAATGTGCTCCAGTTAACATCTGGCATATTCAGGTCTCCATCAACAGTATCTCCCTTTCTCTGCCATTCTAAGAATGCCTTCTATCATATCCTTGTCCATTCCCTCCCCTGACATGGGGTCTGTACACAACCCTGTGCGGATTGTGGTGCCCTTTCCAGTCTCCAAGGTGACCCACATTGCCTCCTCCTCCCTGTTTACTCGTTTGTTCAGTTGCTTTTATCCCTTCCTTTACATAGAGAGCTACTCCTCCCCCTCTTCTCCCTGCCTGTCTCTCCTATAGGTTATGTACCCTGGTATGTTAACATCCCAGTCATGGTTCTCTTTGTACCATGTTTCTGTGACTGCTATGATATCCAGGCATCCCTCTTCCATCAAGGCCACCAGCTCAGGGAGCTTGTTGCCCAGACTACGGACATTGGTACTCATTACCCTCCATTTCCTGATGGCCTTACTCCCTTTTGCCCCATCCCTGTCCTTCTTGCCTTTGTCACTTTCTTCATTTACCCCAGCCCTTCTCCCTATCGACACCTCTATGTTGGTGTTTGCTGCACTTGCTACCGTGATTATTTGGGGGGGTTAGGATTTCCCTGCTCCTTTCCAGTGCCTCCCCTTGCTAGTTTAAATGCTTGCCAATGAAGCATTTAAACCTATCACCTTAGATCCTGGTTCCCTCCCGGACAGATGCAGCCCATCATGCCAGCATAAGCACATCACTCAGGTGGACCCCAGTCCCCAATGAAGCCAAATCCTGAGCTCCACACCAGTTTTCAACCCTGATTGAATCCCATGGTGGGAACCCCTAGCCTCTCCTATGCCATAGATGGGCAGCACCTCCAAGAAGGTTACTGCATGCTACTTGACTAAGGCCCCTCCCCAATTCCACAAACTCTTCCTGCACTTCTCTAATCCCTTTCTTAGCCAGGTCATTTGTCCCTAGGTGGACAATGACATCCAGCTCCCTCCCCTGTGCAGCTGCTCCGGCAATCCTGTAGATTCACTCCCTGTCCCTCCAAGCCATGGTGCCAGGCAGGCACCTTACCTCCCTCTCCCCTTACAATAGCCTTAGGATCAGTAGACAAGGCACTGTTAACAAAGAGATGGGCTGAAAGGGGGTCACAGTCTTGCCATTCAGTTCCTTGATATTGTTCCAGAAATTTCGGGACAAGCCCCAGGAGGAGGCAAGGGTGCACCTGTAGTGTTCAGCCTTGGCTTTACCGATAGCCCAGGTACATTTATTTCTAGCAATATGGTAAGCTTGCCTGTTTGCAGTCCTACCAGATTCAACAGCCCTGGGCCAAAGGTTGTCTCTGTGGTGCATGAGACCAAGTAGAGATGGAGTAACCCAGGGAGATTCATGGTCCTTAGGGACAACTTTGGAAAGGGGAGCAAAGGTGTCACAGGCCTTGTTGAAAACATGGTTAAAATAGAGCAGGGCGGAGTCAATGTCAGGGGCACGATCAACGGGGTACCAATCACAGCCAGCAAGGTACTCTTTTATTTTCTTTTATTTAAATTTTGATAACCGGGTGAGCCCGCTGAGACCAGAGGTCCCTTTTTCAGGGGCGACCCGGGATTAGTTACATAAAAAACATACTTTACACATTGGACAGCATACAGTGGTTGTAATAGTTATATACATTGGAATGACAGTAATTACAAATAACAGCATAAGTTACACCTGTGGTACGATACAATGGGGTAGCATTAGACACGGTAGATACTATCGTAAAAATGAGCATGGAGTACCATGGTCATGGGTAAGACCTGTGTAGGAGGGGATGATATGTGGGGGCTAGCGATTGCAGCCACAGAGGCTGAGTTCCAGGAGGTAAACTTTGAGGACCTGCTTGAAGCTTTGGAGAGATGGCTTGTTGACCAGGTAAGCTGGGAGGGTGTTGCCAGGTGCGGGGCTGAGTATTTAAAGGAATGCCTGCCAGAGTTGGTGCAGATCTGAGGATGGCCAGGGGACAGCCGGCAGAGGACCTCGTGGCACAGCCATGTGCCCTAGGGTTGAGCAGGCCCCGTAAGTGAGGAGGGGGGCCGGCTGTGGATAATTTGTAGGTCAAGCAGGTGGAAAAGTAGGCCAGTTTGTGCCTTAAGGAGGGCCAATGGAGGTCGGCAAGGACCTCACAGTGATGTCTCCTGGGGGGTCATTGTTTGCAAAGCGTGCTACTCAATGGTAAAGCACAGAGAGAGTATGTAGATCCCCTTCCCGAAGGGACTGGAGGAGGGGGTTCCCCATAGAAGAGGATGGGGAGAAGAGTGCAATTGGCTATAGCTCGTCGAGCCTCATCAGAGAGTGAGTGTCCCAGGCGGTAGAGGAGCCTAATCCTCTGGTGGATGGTTTTAATTAAAGTGTCAATATGAGGTTTGTAGGACAGCTCCTGGTCAAGGAGGATTCCAAGGTAATTGATCTTGCCAAGGACCTCAACTCTCTTCCTCTGGGCTGTTTGGAGTTTGAGCAGGTCAGATCTGACGGCCCCCAGACTCCTGGTTCCAAACAGGACTGCTTTAGACTTTCTCATTCAGGACTAGAAGGTTGGAGGAGAACTCAAGTTCTCTAGAGGCTTCAAGTGCTGAGAGGCTAGCTTGCAGTTTGGCAGTGATGACACTAGGTTGAGGGTCACTGCAGTAGACAACAGTGTCATCTGCATAGAGGATTAGATTACATGGCCCACAACCCCTTTCAATGTCATTGACAAAGAGGGAGAACAGCAGGGGGCCCAAGATAGAGCCTTGGGAAACCCCAGAGACCACTGGTCAGATACCAGATTGTACACCTTTCCAGACAACTTTTTGGCTTTGGTTGAGCAAGTAGCTCTTAAACCAGGAGAGTGAGAGCCCATCCAGTCAAAGGAGGTGGAGTTTGGAGAGAAGGAGTTGATGGGAGACACAATCAAAGGCTTTGGACAGGTCAATAAACAGGGCTCTTGTCGGGGAGCCATTGCCCATTGCCTCAAGGACAGCAGACATGAGCTGGATAAGGGTCGTGTCCATGCCATGGCCTTTCCTAAAGCCATGTTGGATGTCAGTTAGGACAGAGTGTGTCTTGAGGTAGTCTAGCATTTGGTTAAAGACTAGCCTCTCCTGCACCTTCCCTAGGGGACGGAGAATGGAGATGGGCCTGAAATTCCCCACGTTATCACGGTGCCCTTTTTTGTGTACTGGGACTACAGTCACAACTTTCCACTAACTGGGAACTGTACCCTCAAGGAGGGACCTGTTGATGAGCCAGGTGACAGGGAGGGCACTGGCCAGGGCAGCAGCCCTCGGTAGCTTTGATTCGAGCAGGTCATGTCCCGGGGTGGTGTCCAGTTTAATTTTGAGTAGGAGTGGAAGAACCTCTGAGGGTTTAACAAGTTTCAGTTGAAACTGGGGCCGAGTAGGTTCACTGTTGGGACTGGTATATTGGGGGGCCCCAGGCAGGACAGGGGTAGATAGGCCATCGAGGTTAGAAAAAGTGGCATTGAACTCCTCTGCTATTGAGGAGGGGTCATTGGTCAAGGTATTTCTGACCAGGAGAGCTCCATCCTGGGCATTAGGGGCACCCTTAAGTAGCAGGTTTATACGGCCTCAGAATTTCTTGGGATCCCTTAGGTGACTAGTCTGGAGGTCCTGCAAGCATACCTCTCAACCTCTTACCTCATAAATCAGGGACAATGCTTAAAAATATCAAGGACACATCTTAAACATTGGTAATACTCACACAGAAAGCTGTTAGGAATAAGGGAATTAGTGTAAGAAGCATTTTCTGATGAAGAACTAGTCTGCAACTTTAATGTTTAACATTATTTTATGCTTACAATCCCCACTGTTCAGTCACAAAAGCAGAAATTTTACGAGGGACAGAGGAATATTTTGAGGCAAAATCAGGGATGCCCCTGAAAATCAGGGACAGTTGAGAGGTATGCCTGCAAGTATGAGGACTTCGCTTGCTTGGCGGATTTCTTACAGTAGTTCCAAAGTGCCCTATATTTTTCCCAGTCAGCATTGAGGCCTGAGGATTTGTATAGTCCCCATGCCCTATCCCTGAGCAACATGCTCCATTTGAGGCCAAGGTTGAGCCATGTGTGGAACTTCCCCTGAACTCTTAGGTTTTTTCTGTGGAGCATGGGCATTGGCTATGGACAAAAATGAATTAGTGAAGTGGTCAAGTGCTTCATCCAGGGAGGGGAGAGGAGAGTGAGGATGGGCTCCCAGTCTACTGAATGAAGGTCAGAGCAGAAATCGACTGCTGTAAACCTGCTGAAGTTCCTGGCTGCTATCACTCTGGCGGCCGATTTGGGAGCCTTATTGGACCAGGTGCAAAAGATAGGCGAATGGTCACTAAGTGAGTCCGCCATGGTCCCAGCTGTCATAATTCGGTCAGGGCAGGAGACAAGGGCCCAGTCAAGGAGAGAGTGGTTGCCGGACTTGGCATTGTGCCTAGTAGGCAGGTTGATAATTTGAGTCAGTCTGGAGCCAAGGATAGAGTTCTTGGTTGCTGAGGTCCCCAGGGCAAGCCAGTTCTGATTGAAGTCCCCAAGGAGAATCAGTTCCCCCAATGGGTGCTCTGCTAGGGCATGGGTCAGGGATTCTATGGAAGAGGCAGCCGATGAGGGGGGAAGGTAGGCACACCCGATGTGGAGAGTCTTGGTGCCTCCAAGGAGCAGTTTGGTAAATATGGTCTCACATGACGAGTCATAAAGCGGAGGATAACTTAGCTGCACAGCATTGAGATTAGTCTTGGTGTAAATGAGGATGCCACCACCTTTCTTACCTACCCTATCCCGTCTGAAGACATTATAGCCAACCAGGTCAATTTCATGAGGAAGGATATGTGGCTTAACCCAGGTTTCCGTGACCGCATGTATATCAGGCTTATACAGTGCAGTCCAAGCTTCAAGGTCCTGGGTTTTGTGCCTTAGGCTACCGATGTTCATACGGGCTATCCGAAGACCCTTAGCCTCTGCCCAGAAAGGATTGGTGGGGTTGCTAAGTGCAAGGTTAGGGGAGTAGGGACCAAGGTTGAGCTCGACATCTTCCCCCAGTGCAAGCAAAAGCCTGGGGAGGTATCCTAAGATTCTAGAGGGAAGGAGGGAATACCTTCGCCAGCTTCTCTGGTGGAGATGATGTGAAAGGTTGTAACAGGTTACTTTGCGGGTAACGCCATGCTTGGACAGGAGTAGCATGATGGTCACATCCATCAGAGGTTTGAAGCTGAGGGGGGACGGCCCGGTTTTCCTGCTATGGTTCCAGGGATAGTGACACCAGGGGTAGGGCTGGACAGCTCTCAGGTTAAGAGCTTTATATGAGAAGGCTGCCAAGAGTCCCAGGCCAATCATAGTTATCCGGTGTAGAGCAAGGGGCGCAAAGCAAATATCCCTGGAAAGGAGGGCAGTTGTATGACAGGGGACAGCTGTTACAGAACAGGCACCAGTGGGCAGGGAGGACAGAAGGACAGATAAAATAGGGGAGCAATTGAATTGTTAAGCAACAGTAGTTACAGAACAGGCACCAATGGGCAGGTAGGACAGATACTATAATAGAGCAAGTGAATTGTAAAGCTACTGCAGGCGGACAGGCAGCCCAGGTTGGGAAAAACAGAAGGATGTTATTTGTTCAACAGTAGCCCAACTTAGCAAAGCAACCAGAAAGGGTGGTTAGGCAATGGCAGCAGCAGTGTATTTAAGATCAACTTTTAGAGGGTTTGGGGTAGGAGGGGCAGTCGTTCATTCACAGTCAGCCAGGGCTAAAGCAAGAGAATCATACAACAGTAGAGCTAGTATGCGACAACACTGGAATTTGTAGGTCAGACTAAAAAAACCCACAGTAGAGGAAGCTGCAGAGATTGAACCGTACCAAATCAGAAGGAGGGGCTTAGGTCCATTTAAGGGGAGGCGGGAATGAGGCGGGTGGGAGGACCTGAAAATGCACTTAGCCCACAGCAAGTCTAGATTCAGCCCCTCAGCAAGTCTTGGGCAGTGGCAGCAAGTTACAAGTTTAAGTTTAGCGCTCTCCGACCGATGCTGGTAGCTCACAGGAGCAGGGAGTCTGTGGAGCAGTTTCCCCGCTTCAATACACACAGTCCTTAGCAAATGCAGCCCCTCGAGAAGTCTTGGGCAGCTGCAGCAAGTTCCAAGTTTAAATTTGGCGCCCTCCACCGATGCAGGCAGCGCACACAGGAGCAGGGAGTCCAAGGCGTTGGCTACCCCCACGGCAAGAAGATTACAGGTGAGGGTCGTCCCAGGGATTCATCATCGGTAGTGGCATCGGTGGGGATCGGCCGAATCCAGCACCTCACCCTTTAGAGAGTTTGTCCTGGTGGAGCATTGCAGGGGAAGGGGACCCGTTGCAGTGAGCCACCCTCACAAACCCCTGAGGCAAGGGAAGAAGCGATTCTGGGCAAGTTGCTAGCCAGCAGGGCTGGGTGCAGGCTTTTAAGACCAGCTGCCCGAGCATCACTGGCTACTGATCAGACCAATGGGCAGCAGCTGCTAGGATTTGAATGTGGCGTGCCAACAGCAAGACTAGATTCAGCCCCTCGACAAGTCTTGGGCAGTGGCAGCAAGTTACAAGTTAAAGTTTAGCGCTCTCCACCAATGCTGGTAGCGCACAGGAGCAGGGAGTCCGTGGAGCAGTTTCCCCACCACAGTACACACAGTCCTTAGCAAACGCAGCCCCTCGAGAAGTCTTGGGCAGAGGCAGCAAGTTCCAAGTTTAAATTTGGCGCCCTCCACTGATGCAGGCAGTGCACAGGAGCAGGGAGTCCGAGGCATTGGCTACCCCCGCGGCAAGAAGATTACAGGTGAGGGTCATCCCGGGGATTCATCTTCGGTAGTGGCGTTGGTGGGGATTGGCCAAATCCAGCGCCTCACCCCTTAGAGAGTTTATCCTGGTGGGGCGTTGCAGGGGGAAGGGACCCATTGCAGTGAGCCACCCTCACAGACTCCTGAGGCAAGGGAAGAAGCGATTCTGGGCGAGTTTTAGTTGGGCAAGTTTACCAGGGCATAAGAGACGATGAGTGGACAGTTTGGATGGATGTTCAGGCATCATGTATGACCAGAAGAAAGTGACAGGGGAGAGATCGCTGAGCACATCAGGGAGCACAGTGAGGTTGGAGATCGTGTGGGGTTTGTTGGATAGAACAAGATCCAGTAAGGTGGAGGTACCAGTGACCAGGTTAGATCTGGTGGGCAGAGTAACAAGTTGAGTAATGTCTAGGGTGGCAGCAGCATCCCTAGCCTGGGAGGCGGAGTCAGCAAGCCAGTTAATGTTTAGGTCGCCAAGTAAGATTTGCTCCATCTTGGGGGGAAAAGGAGGTAAGATGATCAAGGAGGGATTAGAAGGCAAGGTGTTGGTGCCTAGGAGGAATGTAGGATGCAGTAAGATATAAAGGGGCTCTAGATGGGTCAGGGGTAAGTTTGAGGGAGATGGATTGAGTACCATGACTGAGCTGAGGAGTGGAGAGGTCATGCCCTTGGACTGAGTTGTGGAGGTATATGGCACAACCTCCACCTTGCTTAGAGATCCGGTCCACCCTAAAAAGTGTATACCCAGGGAGGGCAACATTATATTAAAAAATATATAATATTAGTAAAAAGACCTATGAAAAGATGAGAGTTCAGACAACTAAAGGAGACATGTTACATCATAAAAGTAGTCAGAAGGAGAAACCTTCTGCAATATCTATATCTACAAAAAATTCTTGAGGAGATGGTAGAAACCTAGAAACATAGACAGTGATGACAGAAAAAGACCAACAGTCCATCCAGCCTTCCAGAGTTTCCTATTTAGCTCTGGGACCTACCGTCCCTCCTGGGTCCTAGCCATCCTCATCCTTCCCCTCCCATTCTCCTGCTAGTTTCTGCCACCACAAGCAACCACTATACCCTTCATTCTGTCCCAACTGTGTTGGAAACCACTAATGGTTTCAACACCTACCACTTCGACTGTTAGACTGTTCCACAGTTTCTCCACCCATTCTACAAAGTAACACTTCCTCATGTCTTCCCTGACGCCCCCCCCCCCTTATAGTTGCTACTCATGTCAGCATGATTGCAAACTAGTATTCAACCTAAATAATTCCCCACAGATCACCTTAATTCCTTCTAGGAACTTTGAAGGTTTCTATCATATCTCACCTCTCTCTCTCCTGGTCTCCAGCAAGTTCATGTTCAGTGCCTAGAGGCACTTCTCAAAGGACCTGACCTGTTCATTGTAAATCATTTGTTACCCTGCACTGCACTGTTTCCAGCCTATCCCTATCCTTCCTGAGGTGAGGACTCCAGAAATGGAGAAGGTACTCTAGGTGTGGCATTACTGAGGATCTCTACAGAAGTTGTATTACCACTTCCCTTCTGCTATTAATACCCCTTCTGATACATCCCAGCATCCTACTCACTTTGTTATATGCCTTGTTGCACTGACTCGATTGTTTAAGGGTACCACTGATGGTAACTCCAAGGACCTGTTGCTGAGCTGTAGTGCTAAGTCTCACCCCATCTATCCAGTATTCTGGCCTATGGTTCTTGTTCCCTAAGTACATTACCTTGCACCATTTAATGATAATTTTCAACTCAAGAAGACATCCATCACAACCAACCTTGGAAGAAACAAAACTCAATCAGAGAGTAGCCAATTCCAATTAAGGCAACCAAGAATCCAAAAAGCAGATTTGAAAGTAAAGGCCCACTCACCCAAACTATATAAAACAATTTGTTATTGCTTCCAGGTAAAGGAACAGCCAGTGTACCGGTTAACAGAAACTACCTCTCTTTTCCCTCTCCTTTTCCTTTTTTTTTTCGCATATTGTGCCAATGGTTCATTTGTTTTCTCTTTCACTTTGCCTCCTGATGGCTGTTGTGGAAAAAGACACACCACTTGTGCTTTTAACTTTACCTATTGATTCGGCTGAAATGTTGTCAGAATTTTCAGAATCAGTGTCCAGTTTGTTTCTTTGTAGCTTTCTCATTTTTTTTCACTTTGGTTCTTTCAAGGTCTGGAGCATGACTTTGACCTTCTTATAGAGGCAAATATGTTGCTAAGAAACTGGGACCAGTTAAATACCCTTCCTTCCCGATAATCCCTGTCATATCGTTCCAGATTAGTTTGCTTCTGTTTAATTAGTTCATCCACATGTTTCTTTAATTTTTGTTGCAGCTCTCTATCCAATTTAAAAAACTCAGGATGATTAATGTTTTTTACAGTTTTTTTGATCTCTTCAATTTCTTTACTCAGTCTTTAACATTTGATAATGTCCTCTTTGATCAACAGCTGCATACATTTCTAAGAACATTCCACAGCAGTAGCTGCACACTCCTCCTTATGTTCCAATTCCTTGAAACCACAAGATGGCATGACAGTAATTCTCAAACCTCTAGGTGCTAGTCCCTTCTCAATATATTGCTCGGGACTACTAATGGTATATGTTATACTGAATTCTGAGAAATGTTGGCACTCAAATGTAACAAACAATGTTTTTAACTCACTGTTTACTGTCCCACTGCTGGTGGTTGTTAGCTTCTGTTTAATGGATTTTTTTTTGTTTTGAGAAAAACTTCCTCCATATCATGTGTATCTGAATCATTGCTGGAGCTAGTGGTGGGTGAAGTGGCCCCAATTCACTCTGCGAAGTGATCATGAGTGCTGCCTATGGCGATGAGCGCAGTACTTCACGTTAAATGGGTAACGCGAAGTCCATTGAGAACAATGACTTCACGTTACTCCGCCTTCCCAAACCACTACTCCACCAATTCTTAAGGCGAAGTACATTGAAAACAATGTGCTCCACCTCACTTTGCCTTGTTTTTAAGCTCCAAAGGTGAATTTTGCAGTGATTCATGGGATTTCAGTTCAAATGGGCTCTAGATTGTTCTGCACAGCCTCAGTTTGGGGTAGTGTGTGTATGAAGCTGTAGGAGACAATCTGCTCTGAGAGCTGTGCTATTCAAACCTTCTAAAAGCTGTTAAAAAAGCCTTTTGGGGTTATTTGTTTTGCTGAAACTTTAGTTCATCGATTATAGGGAAACCCTCTTCTGCTCATATCATCAAGCGTTTATTGTTTGTGTGTGGATTTTGAATGTTAATGTACAATGTTCAGTCTGTGTACTGAGAGACAGTGGATGTGTGCTTTGGGGGAGGGGCGTATCTGTGGGGGTAGGTAGATTAACTTGGAGAAAAAGACAGTGCTTTCTGTTTTGGTGATATTTTTCTTGTATAACTGTGTTAATGTACACACAGTAATATTTTCAATATTTCTTGCCATTTTTTTTGCTGATTGTTGTGGTGCAGCAGTGCATAATTTTAGTTTGTTTAAAATATGTGGTTATATTACTGAAGTTTTCAATTTGCTATGCATTATTTAGTGTGTTTGTCAGTATACGTGTGACGTGTGTCATCAAATTAGACACCTTTTATTGTGCCACATAATTTTAGCAATGTGAACCTGCTATCCACTGCAGCTATGTAATTTTTGTACTTCTTTGTGGTATCTTTACTAGTGACTGTTACCACAGCAGTGCAGTACACTGCCCCCGTGGCCCGCCCAACCCGGCAAAGGAATTCTTTTACAGATTTGAGTTCTCATGGTGAGCACTGGTTAGGTGTTGTGCCTTTGCATCTGCATCTCTTCAGTGCACAGTACAATCTTAATCTGTCTGTGCATTTGCATCTCTTTAGGGCCCAATCTCCATCTCTAACTTAAGTCACAGTTGTTTCTTTGGCTTCCCTTCAGAGTACTGGACAGGAGTGGTGCATAATTCTGCATGAACATTGTACTCATTAATATGCGTTTTTAAGTCAGAACCATCATCATGAGTCACTCGTGATACAAATCACATTCTTCATCATTACGGTCACAAATGCAGTCACAAATCACGATTCATGATCATGTCACGAATCACAACCTTAATCTTTTTATTAGTTATTTGGATGTATTGTAAGCCTGTTTTGTAGTATCTCTCCATGCTTCACCACCCCACCATTGTACTCATTAATGAGTGTTTTTAAGTCAGGGAGTTTTGTGCCACACCTCATCGGGGCCCAGGGAAGTAAGGCCGTAGGCATTTGCGTTTCTTCATCATCACGGTCACAAATGCAGTCACAAATCATGATTTACGATCACGGTAATGAATCACAACATTAATTTTTTAAATAGTTACTTGGATGTATTTTAAGCCTGTTTTGTAGTATCTCTCCATGCTTCACCACCCCACCAGTGTACTCATTAATGAGTGTTTTTAAGTTGGGGTGTTTTGTGCCACACCTCATTGGGGCCCAGGGAGTACAGCCATAGGCATTCATGTTTCTTCATCATCACAGTCACAAATGCAGTCACAAATCACAGTTTACAATTATGTCACAAATCACAACATTCATTTTTTTACTAGTTACTTGGATGTATTGTAAGCCTGTTTTGTAGTACATCTCAAGGCTTCACTATCCCACCATTGTACTCATTAATAAGTGTTTTTAAGTCAGGGATTTGGACAGTGTCTGCAGTACATACACAGACTGGAAAGAAGACTGACTGCACACATGCAGTTTAACACAGTATACTTGCACTGCTCAGAATACAAAGTGTCACGCATATAGAAGACAACAAAAAAGGGCATAATTACATACAAGGGTCGGGGATGGTGAAGGAATATATTTTATAACACAGCAAGGAAGGTGTGGGGGGCACATGGTGTGAGGAAAAAAAAACTAATGTGGGATCCCATGGTGATCCAGCAGCAGTTCCAGCACTGACATAATTTCCAACTGATGTCCCTCTATGCGATCCTGGTGGAGCAGCAGGTACTGCTGTGGCCCTCTTCTTCTTAGGGATGCCGCCATGCACAGCTGCACCCTCTGCCACAGAATGGCCAGCAAGTGCAGGCATGGTCCGTTCTGTGGCAGCCTGCCACTCCAACTGGAGGAGATTGAGCATATGGGTGTACTAGCCCCCAGTCCCCAGGTGAGTCCCCTGGGGGCCACAATGCACCTCCACCTCACATAGGCAGCACCTGACCACACTGCTGTTCCCCCGACATAGTGAAAAAACTGCCAAACAACGGAGGTGTGGGGAGAACCAGGTACAGGCAGGGGAGGGCTAGATGAACTGGCAGCCGACTGGTCATGGTGCTGAACAGGAATGGGATCCACACCTGAGCCTGGGGAAACAGGCACATCCTGCTCCAGAGGACCTGGTGAAAGACTTGGTGGTAGTGGTGGTGGTGGTTCAACTGCCTCAGAGTCAGGACAGGAGGCGGTGCTGGTCCTGCTTCTGGGGGAGGGACAAACAACTAACTACTTATAAAGGTAAGAAGAATAAAATTTACAGAAAGAACAAATTAAGCAAAAAAGAGTACAGAATAGACAAAAAAATGTAGCTTTTAAAAAAGCTGTTGGGTCTAAATCAAAGTTTAAATCTCCTCTACGCTCTGATCTCAAAGTATCAGCAGTCACAAAACACACTCATCTCTCTCTGTCTGCACAGGAAAAAAGTAAAAGTGTCTGCTTGTATGACTCACTTCCTTCCTGCCTAGCTAAAGAGCATGTGACTTACAGTACTGTAAGCCATGTGAAGTGTGGGGGGGCTTCCAAATCTGAAACACCAAGTGGATCACTTAGAATCATAATGAGGAATGCGAAGCCCATTAAAAACAATGACTTCACCTTACTTCGCATTGCCATTCCGCCTTAATGAGAAGTGTTAATGAAAAGGTGGAGTGAGCACTTTGCATTGCCCACTCCGCGTAAAGGAGTAGCAACACGAAGTGCGCACTTCGCGTTCACTTCGCCGGCGGAATTTAAATTCGCTGCATCTCTAGCTGGAGTGCATAGCTGGAATTAACAGGGATTGCCAACCATTTTCATCATATTCCCACAAGAATAAGTAGTTGGATTCAACTGATGACTTGTTTACCTCAAAAACAATAGTAAGAATGCTAGTGACCAGGTCGCTGCACTGACGTAAACTGAACAGTGGAACCAGGAAAGTACAGCACTCACCGGTGCGGGACAGGGTGCTAGTCAGGGGTACGAACCCCAAACTCAACTAGAACAAACAAACAACAAGACCAGCACTCCCAAGTCCAAGGTAGAAGAGATGCAAAGAATAGCAAATAAGGGAGCCATGCCCACATTCCAATGCTTGTGCAGTTTATTTAAAAAATCCTTCACCAAATGTAAATACAGGTTTGGCACTCTTTACACCATGATCCAGTCCAATGACTGTTACCCAGGTGCCTCGGAGCTTTGCTCAATTAGAGCTTTGTCAGGGGGAAGCTACCTGAAATGAATCCCATCCTTATATGTCCAGTCAGTGACATCATAACTGAATGTCAAATTAAAATACCAACAGAGCTGCAAGTAAATATTGAATACTATGGTTCTTATGTACATACAAAATGCCCCCATGACAAGAAATTTCACAATATTGGCTGCACAAAAAACAAAGTAATTGAAAAACATCTTTATACAAATTGAATATACAGCAGTATTGCTAATTTCCATTACATTTTTTTAAATGTTTTGCATAATTGCATAATGTGCAAAATAAAATTGCAGAGAGAGAAAAAAGGTACAGAAAATGAGATTTAAAACCAGGGTCAGGAGCAATCCACTCAAGCCGTACCACACCCATAATGGCTACAACAAGAAAATCCTGTTCTCTCCAAACCTGCAGCTGAAAAAAAAGGGAGAACTAAACAGTGAGAAAATAATTTATGTACAAAAATCAAGCCAAGACCCAATTGCTGTGGGACACTATCAAGCATCTAAAAATTAAGAAAGAAATTGTAGAGAGCAACAAAGCTTTAAAACATATTATTCATCATGAGTTTCTTAAACGGGATAAAGAGCTGCAACAAAAATTAAAGAAACGTGAGGACAATTAATTAAGCAGAAGCAAACTAAGCTGGAACGAAATGACAGGGATTAGCAGGAAGGAAGGGTATTTAACTGGCCCAGGTCAAAGTCATGTTCCAGACCTTGAAATAACCAAAGCAAAAAAACAAGAAAGACACAAAGTAACAAACTGGACACTGGTTCTAAAAATTCTGACAACATTTCAGTTGAAACAGCACCAACAATTAAAAGCATGGGTAGTGTGTCTTTTTTCCAAAAACCAAGAGGTAGCAAAGTAAAAGAGAAAACGGAAACACCACTGGCACAAAAATGTAAAAAAAAAAAAAGGCAAGGAGAGGGAAAAGAGGGGGTTGAAAAATCTGTGAAGTCCAAAACACAGAGTGGCAAGTAATTAATTTAGCAAATCACACTTTGACTCAGACACAGCAATTGGTACTTGCAAACTTCTTTCCTTTGTGCCTAGTCATAAACCCAATAAATTTGTGATTCATATGGATTCAGAGAAACTTTTTCGGAAGATTCAACTTAAAGATGTCTTTGCAAGGAATCCCATTCAAGAAAATGCAATGGATGCCTTTACTTAGAATGCTCACAACAATCTAGCCATCGAGGATCTGACCAGCTAAACTGGGGATGTTAATTCTTCTTAAATTGATTTTTCTGGGACTTGGAAATGTTAAATGTGGGAGATAGTTGGAACTTATTTGACTGGAATAATCTTTTGATACTTGAGTCTTTAATTCATGAGGGTGAACAAGGGCAATCAGGTAACACTAATATTACTTAATATGACTTGAATCGAAATACTATAACTTTACAGGAATGAGGAAATCCCTGTTCTCACCCAAATCAAATATTTGCCCTACATCAAACAGGCCTTAATAACGTTTTTGTGGAAAAAGGCATATGGTGATGAAGATTGCAGACTTTGATTATATTGAGAATTTTTATGGGATTATAAGTTGATTTTATTTGTTTTAAGTGTTTTAATTGTACTGCACCTTGATATTTGAAAGGCACATTAAAAATAAAGGATATTATTGTTATTGTTATCTACTAATCCGGTAATTCGTGCCTATAAAAAACAGTGTGCAATTAAATACAGAAATTACTTGACAAGGATGACATATCATCATATAAAATGTGCCTGGATGAAATTAAGGCACTTAAAAAATTGCTGGGCTTAGGTGATAGGATTTTTAAACCAGTGGATAAGGGGGATAGTGTCATGTTAACTCAGAACTACTGTCTGGTTCAGATAAATATTTGAACTTAAGAGTCAGTTCACTACCCCAGTTTAAATCAGAATTTATCCCACTTTTTAAATGTGCAAGGTAGAGGTAGGAGATAACAGAAATGGAATTCAAGTTCCTATTATCTCAGTTTCCAATCACACCTATGCTATACATTCTCCCCAAGATACATACAAATCCAAGAAATTCACCAGTCAGACCAATTGTTTCGGGGGAGGGTTCCCGTATGAATAATTTATGTGAATTCATGGATTTATTTCTGCAAAGAGGTGTGTGTTGTTTAGGTTCGCACAAAAGAGATACCATGTATGTACTAGAGAAATTTGCAAATTTTAGCTGGTCCACTGAATACAGCTGGCATACAATTGATGTTGAATCCTCTGAGTATATCAATAGTTTCCCCTACACCAATTTCAGCCACCTATAGTACTCATACCTGAGTTTGATACTGCTATACGCTAAGTATTTGTACATTGTTATTTATTGGGTTGTGTAGCATTGTTTTGTTTGATTACAACCTCTTCTGTGCTGGACAGTTTTAACAGGCTGTATATATTATTATTTTGTCACATTTTGTGCTATTTATACCTCTGTACCCCTCCACCACACACACACACACACACTGGCACCTGAAAATGAGCCTCATCTTGTTGTGCTTTTCCCAGCCATATGTCCCAAATAAATTGTAAAATAAATACAGCCAATTGAGCAAAATCCATTAGCAGGAAAGCCTGAGAGGGATTTGACTTATTACATTTATATTTCAGCCAATAACATTATTTGAAAATCTAATATCAGTTGTGTTAATTCCAGACTGCCTTCAAAGTATGGTTCTGTGGATGCTCTCTGTACTGCTTTGCATAGCTTGGATAGTAGCAAACATCCATGAATAAGAATGTAACAATAATTTTGTATTTTTTTTTCTTTCTAATTAACTCTGTCTGCTTTACAGACAGAGATGGGTCAGGGAAATGAGACTGAAATTGTTGCCAGAAGCAAAGGCAGCTGAACCTGAGAAGTAATAATCCATTTGTTGTCAGTTAATCAAGAAGCTTCAAAGAGATCAAGGTGTTTTATGTCATGGTCTTTCAGCCATCCCTGCTAGGGTAGACAGGTCTCAGAACAAATAGAGGGTTTCTGAGTCCACAGAGACCCAAGATTCCTGTTTAGGTCAACTTTCCTAATAGATGGGGCTGTCAGAAGACAAAGAACTTGTCTAGTCCATGATATCAGAGTGACATATTTGATGATGCAGCATGGGGGCTGGCAGCTGAAGGCTTTTGAGGTGGATGCCAGACTCTAATGAGTAAATTAGTTTGGGACTCAGAGCAGTTACCATCTAAGATTTGAGTTTGCCCTCACTCACTAATGTATCCTGTATGGTAAGAAATCTTTCAATTTTGGTAAGAGTTAAGGAGCTATACAAATGATTTTTTCTACTTGTTTCTTCTGCTGTGTGCAAACCATTCTCTTTTCACTTTTATAGTAACCCTGTAATTACCACAGTCTTGTATATTGTGATATTCTGTAGATTGTGTAAATATTGTGAAGTAAGGCAAGGCAAAGGCAAGTTTATTTACAAAGCACCCTTTCCGATGGCCTCAGGGCACTGTACATAGTTTAGAATTATAAACATAACAAAACCCAAATAATTTACAACATAAATAAATAAAACCATTGGCATATATGATATATTAATCAAAAATGCACTATCTGGGGAAGGCCTGTTTAAATAAATAGGCTTCAAGGAATCTTTGAAAGGCCTCCACCATGCTAGAAGATTGGATGCTACTCAGAAGGGAGTTCCAAAGCAATGGAGCTGCAAATTCAAGAGCTCTGTCCCCTGATTGTTTCAGATAGGATAGTGAAACAACAAGCAGGCCAGCATTGGTGGAGAGGAAGGGTCAGGATGGAAGGTAAGAAATCAGGAGATCTTTCAAATAGTCCAGTCCCAAACCAAGCAGTGCCTTGTATGTCAATAAGTATATCTTGAAGGGTATGCACCACTGCAAAGACAACCAGTGCATTTCACACAAGACTGGCATGATGTGGTCCTTTCAATAAGTTCCTATCACCAGCCAGGTTGCTAATAGTAAAGTAAAGTAGCTAAAGTAGTAACTATTATTTTTACATACTTCAAGCATCTGTGACTGAATTTTTTAAGGGACTAGTTAAATGTTGGTATTAACATAGCCATGATCTGTCTCTAAAGGCTACAGTTACCATATTCTAACAAGTGAAATGTTGTCTTAGGAGTGAGTGACAAGGGAAGGCAGTTTGCCTATAACCAAAGAAGCACAGTACTGTGTGAGCAGTGGCTCTTGTGGGATTCAGACCAAGAAAGTCCTCAGGTAAGAGTGGATTTGAAAAGGATTCTCAAGAACCTAGTTGACTATCCAGTCACAAAACCAGATATTACATAAGGGAACACAATGTACACTACAGTGAAGGTTCAAGAGAAAAAGAAAGCATTCAGGAAGTACAAGGAATCACAGAAGGAGCAGGACAGGGAACTGTATCAGTTAAAGCAAAAGGAAGCTGGGAAGGCAGTCAGAACAGCAAAGGCCCAAACCGAGGAAAAGATAGCCAACTCAGTTAAGAAGGGGGATAAAACCTTTTATAGGTACATCAGAGAGCAAAGGAAGACCAAGGGAGGGCTAGTGAGGCTTAATAAAGAGGAGGGATGGTGGGCAGAGGGGACTGTGAAAAGGGAGAGATACTAAACAAATATTTTTGCTCAGTATTTACAAAGGAAGTGGGGGAAGTACCTAAAACAAACAGTAGAAACACTCGGGATACAGAAGTTGATACCAGCCCATTTACAGAAGAAAGGGTTCTGAGAGAACTCTTAAAACTGAAGGTGGACAAAGCAATGGGGCCTGATGGGATTCATCCCAGAATTCTAAAATAACTAAGGGTAGAACTAGTGACACCACTGACTACCCTCTTTAACAAATCATGGGAGGATGGGGTGGTACCTGAGGACTGGAGGAGGGCAGATGTCATTCCACTTCACAAAAGTGGGAGCAAGGCAGAAGCAGAAAACTACAGACCTGTTAGTTTAACCTCAGTGGTAGGAAAAATGATGGAATCACTTCTGAAGGAAAGAATTGTTGAGTATCTAGAGGCCAGAGGGGCTCAGGACCCAGGGCAGCATGGATTCACAGCGGGAAGGTCATGCCAGACAAATCTGATAGATTTATTTGACTGGGTGACCAAAGTAGTAGATCAGGGAGGGCTGTGGACACTGCCTACCTAGACTTTAGCAAGGCATTTGACACAGTCCACACAAAGATTAATATACAAGTTAGCTAGCCTGGGGTGGGTCCCAAGATGACAGCCTGGGTAAAGATTGGCTGGAGAATAGGACACAGAGGTAATAGTAAATGGAGTCCACTCTGAAGAAGGGGTTACTAGTGGGGTACCGCAGGAGTTCAGTATTAGGACTGGTCCTCTTCAATGTCTTTATAGCGACATTGCAGAGGAACTGGAAGAAAAGTATGTCTCTTTGCAGATGACGCAAAGATCTGCAACAAGTTGATGCACAAGGTGGGTGGAAAGGATGAGAAGGGTCTTGGCAAGGTTAGAGGAATGGTCAAAAGTATGGCAGCTAGATTCAATGCTAAGAAGTGTAAGGTAATGCACCTGGGAAACAAAACCCAGGGAAGAGTACACAATGGGGGTGAGATACTAACAACAACAAAATGGAAAGGGACCTGGTGGTAGTCATATCAGATGACCTAAAGGTGGGCAAGCAATGTGAGAGGGCAGTAAGGAGGGCTGGGGGGATACTGGGATGCATAGGGAGAGGCATGACCAGTAGAAAACAGGAAGTTGTTATCCCTCTGTACAGACAGTTGGTGAGACCCCATCTGGAGTACTGTGTGCAGTTCTGGAGACCCAGTCTCCACAAGGACATAGACAGGATGGAGGCTGTCCAGAGGAGGGTAACTAAAATGGTGCAGGGTCTGCACCAGAAGACATATGAAGAGAGACTTAAGGAGCTGAATATGTATAGCCTCAAGGAAAGGAGGGAGAGGGGGGACATGATAGAAACTTTCAAGTATCTCAAGGGAATCAACAAAGTCCAAGAGGGTAGCATCTTTCAAAAAAAAGAGTGCAAGAACAAGGGGGCACAATTTGAAGATAGAAGGGGGGCGGCTCAGAGGTAATTTAAGGAAGTTTTTTTTCACAGAGAGGGTTGTGGATGCATGGAACGGACTTCCGGAGGAGGTTGTGGAGTCAAAAACAGTGGTGGAATTCAAGCATGCATGGGACAGTCATAAGGCAATTCTAGGGGGTGGGGGTAGGAAGAAGTAGGCTGCTGGTTAACTAGGATCTGCAACTTATCCAATAGGTAGGGAAATGGGCAGACTGGGTGGGCCAAGCGGTCCTTATCTGTCGTCAAAATCTATGTTTCTATGTTTCTATGTACCATTAATTTTGGTTTTAGCCAGAGTAACTATGGAGAAGACATTATGTCTGGACTGTATGAAAGTGCACTATTAACATTTTTATTTTATTTATTGAATTTTGGTAACCAAGTAGGACCTCTGAGAGAAGACAGTCCCTTTTTCAGGGGCGACCCAAAATGAATAGAGTTGTGCAACAGGAGAGGGTGGGTTATGAGGAAAGTCAATCAAGGGCAGAACTCATAAACATCTTTGAGAAAAGTGACCAGGGAGGTGCAGTAAAAGTGGTCACTGCTGACCCTAGCCATGAGACACAAGTTGGAGAGCATGAAACTGGGCCAGAGGCAGGAACTCAGGCAGCTTTGCAGGTACAGAGGTTGAATCTGGAGCTTGCCCTGGTGCAGGCAAAGGCTGAGGCAGAGTTGCAGGAGATAAAACTGGAACCACAGGAGTAAGAGAAGGCAGAAAAGTAAAAGGCTGAAGAGCAAGAGAAAGAGTGAGAAGAGCGAGAGAATGAGCAGAAGTCAAAGGTTGATGTGGAGAAGTGGAAAGCTGAGGCAGAGTTGTGATGGATACAGCTAGAAACAGTGGAGTGAGGGAAAGGATGCCAGCATGATATCCGGGAGAAAGAGTGTGAGCATGTAAGAGAGAAGGAGATTCTATGCCAGTAGACAACACCACAAACTGTGAGCAATGGTATGACGGTTTGACCCCAGAATCCAAAATTAATTGGAAAATACTCCCCACATATCAGAAGGGGGTCAATCTTGATTTGTTTTTAAGATCTTTCAAGAGAATCTGAAGGCATTTTGAATTGGGCAGGCAGGGCTTCTTGGACAACTCACCATTTGCCACTGCTTACAGGAAAGGCATTAAAAGTGTTTGCCAGAATGGGTAATGAGGACTGCATGAACTATGATAAAGTAGAACATGCTTTGTTAAAGTATCTTGAGTTAACACCTTATTTATTGTATTTATTTATTTATTTATGTTTTTGGTGACCAGGTAGGCAAGCTGATCCAAAGGACCATTTTCAGTTGTGACCCGGGCCATACAGTGGCAGATAATACAAGGTTGAAACATTAGGCACAGGCTATATTACAGAAGGAGCAATATACAGTTAGTAACATGAAATCAACAGCAATGAAACATTACACATCAAATCTAACACACAAGTTTCATAACAAACAAGAGTGCATGCCTGGATCTCAGATACATGGTTGATCACACATGAAGCCGTCACGTCGTAGAACCACACATCACTTGATCAGTCATAATATGCAGCAATGCATGGTGGAAATACCTCACGGTGATCCATGTGAACCCAGGAAGGGGCAAGCAGTGCTAAGACGTACAAACTAGTGGTCACCTGAGACCTATAGGCAAAGATTTAGAGGGTTAAGAAAGCTACCAGGAGAAAGCTATGCTGAAATGTGTGCAAGCTAAGTAATTAGTTGGAATGCTGGGCAGATGGTGCAAAAGCTTGCTTTCAAAAGGAAATAAAACATTTTTATTTCTTCCGGAACAGTTCCTAAAAATGGTACCTGAGTAACTGAGAATATGACTGTTGGACAGAACTCCGAGCTCTGTAAGAGAGGCAGCCCAGAGGGCTGACCAGTTTGTATACAACTGACCTTCTTCTCAGCATAAAGGTAATGGGGAGGGGAATCAGGTGCTTTTAAGGGAACCCTGGGGGACAACCTAAAGGAAGTCAGCCTGTGTTTGATCCAAGAAGAAAGTCCAGTGGTTTTAGAGGTAGACAGTCAGGGGAATGCAGGTGTTATATCTGTCAGAAACTGGGGCATTTGTCATATGAGTGTCCAGAAAAAATAACAAAAGGAGCTAGTGCAGCAGGAGGGGTAGCTTAGGGAGCTTACAGCAGATAGTGGTCTGTACACAGAGTGCAGTTACCACTTACTCCACTGCACATATGCACCCAGTGGTGGTGAATGAATTTTTAACCCAGTTATAGAGGGACGCTGGGGCCTCCATGTCAATGGTGGAGGAAGGTTTAATTTATGAGGAACAGATCCTACCTGGCCAGTTTTCTCAGATAAAAGGGGTAGTGCTGATGGTGGTGGTCTTGTACAAATGGCCTGGATCTTCCTACTGCTTGGAAGGTGATCAGGGCATATGGGTGGTGAGAATTGTACCAGATCTGCCCGTGGATGAGATTAAGGATAATGACTTAGATAACAGGGTCAATATTGTGTGTGTGTTATAACCAGCACAAAGGCAAGGGAACAGGTTCCTGAGGATGCTGGTAAAACTAGGACCTGCAGCTTATCCAGTAGGTAGGGAAATGGGCAGACTGGGTGCGCCAAGCAATCCTTATCTGCCGTCAAAGTCTATGTTTCTGTATTTCTATGCAGACAGGACAGTGCAAGGGGAAGTCACTCCTACCTCATTAGCCAGTTAATTTGCAGCCAAAGGATGTGCTCGAAGCAGCAGTTCTGAGCCACAGCTGCAGACAGATGACAATCCATCCATGGGTGCCTCTCCCACAGGAACATGTGTTTTGGGGAAGGTCAGTTGTGCAGAGCTAGGAAGAGCTCAGCAAGCTGATCCATCCCTTTAGAGATTTAGGCAGTTAGCCAGCAGTGGTTAATGTGATTCTCTGAGTTCTGGGAAAAAGGAAGTGTACTGAGAGAATGGGCTCCTGTACCATGCGTTGGTTCCTAAGGGAGTTCTGGAGGAAGGGGTACTCTGGCAAATAGTGGTTCCTGGGGAGTATAGGAAGCAGCTTCTAGCCTTAGCTCAAGACATACCCTTTTCTGGACACTTAGAATTCAGTAGTACAAAAAGGCTGCTAACAATTTTTATTGACCAAAGTGTTTTTAAAGATGTGGATAACTACTGCCATACTTGTCTGCACTGCCAGAGGGTGAGAAAGGTTGTGGGCAAGGCTAAGATTGCTTTGATTCCACAGCCTATTATTGGACAGCCTTTCAGGCAAGTTGCCATAAACATTATGGGGCCACTTAGCACCCCAAGTCACACTGGCAAGCGATGTATCTTGGTGGTTACGAATCATGCCACAAGGTACCTAGAGGCAGTGCTCTTGCCCTCCATCAAGGCTGAGAAGGTGGCCAATGAACTGCTGGGGATATCTAACAGGATGGGTTTTCCTAGGAGATTCTGTCACATGAGAGTGCCCATTTCATGTCTGAGTTGATGACTAGTCTTTGGGAGAAGTGTGGAATGAGGCAGTTCAAGGCCTCCTCATACCATCCTCAGATTAATGGTCTGATCGCGTGGTTTAATGCACTTCTTCAAACTGTTGAGAGCATTTTCTGACCTGCATACAAGACATCAGGACATGCACTTACTCCATCTCTTATTTGCATACAGAGAAGTCCCCTCAGGCGTCCACTGAGTTCTCACTCTTTGAACTCCTACTTGGCCATAGGATGAGGGTCACCCTTGATTTGGAAAGGGATGAATGGGAGGGTGACCTTACTCCCCAAAAGGAATCTGTTTTGCAGCATGTCTTGAATTCAGGTCTAGGCTCAAGGAACTTATGGGGTTCACCCAGGAGCACCTAGTTTTTGCGCAGCAGAAACAGAAGACATGGTATGATTGTGGGGCCAGAGCCCAAGAGTATGAAGTTGGGCAATGGGTAATGGTGCTCATCCCTGTCTGGCAGAATAAATTGCAGGCAACTTGGGAAGGTCCATACTTGATGGTCAGGAAAGTGAACAAGGTTAACTATGTGGTGGAGCTGCCCGACAGGAGACACATGAAGCAGATCTACCTCATTAACATGCTGAAACCCTATCATGACTGAGGCAAGATGGTACTAGCTGTGTGCAGCTACCCAGAGAAGGAGATAGAGGTGGACCTACTGGTGGATCTCTTGAAAGAGGTTAAAACTCAATCCTCAGTGGATGCTGTCACCCTCTCTGAGAAGCTGACTCTGGCTGAAGCTACCAAAATGTGAAAGGTGCTGTGAACATTTGATGGTATATTTATGGGGAAGCTGGGCTATACCATACTGGCAGAGTTTCACATGGATAGAAGATCCCTCCCAGGCCCCCCTCCCAAGACAGTCACCCTACTGAATCCCTGTGGTTGTAAAACATGGTGCAAATTATGCCATAGAGGGGAAGATAAAGGAGATGCTGGCTCTGGGGATGATCCAGGAGTCCAGCAATTCCTTGGCCTCCCCAGTGGTAGTGAGCTCAAAACAAAATGGAACCATGAGGTTCTGCATCAACTACCTCAAGCTCAATAGCTGTATGGAGTCAGGCGCATACCCCATGCCAAGGACAGATGAGGTCTTAGAGAGGCTGGGGCGGCAATGTACCTGATAACCATAGGCATGACAAAAGGCAATTGGCAGATGCCCCGACACCTCAAGTCAGAGATAGAGGTTGGCCCTCATCACCCCATTACAGTTATTTGAGTGCAGAGTAATGCCATTCAGCATGAAGAATTCTGAATGGAGTAGGAGATTTTACACTGACATATTTGGATGACATCACCATCTATAGCCAGAAATGGGAGGAATATGTCAGTTAGGTGACCGAGATGTTCTGCCAACAGCAAGCTGCTGGGCAGTCCGTCAAATTGGAGAGCTGCCAGATAGGAATGGCAGAGGTTTCATACCTTAGTCACAGGGTGGGGAGTGGGTATATCCATCCTGAGACAGTGAAAATTTAGGCCATCCAGGGATGATCCACATCCATGACTAAGAGAAAGGTTCAGGCCTTCCAAGGGATGGCAGGGTACTACTATAAGTTTGTGTCAGATTTCAGCAGCCAGGCCAAACCCCTGTCCAGTCTCACCAGGAAGAAAATACCAGACAAGGTTCAGTGAATGGAAACCTGCAATACAGCATTCCATCAGCTAAAGGAGGCATTGTGCTGGTCACCTGTGCATGCCAGCTTGACTATTCTCTAGGTTCATTGTGCACATAGATGAAGCTGATCATGGGCTAGGAACAGTTCTGAGTCAGGTTATGGACTCAGATGAGGAACACCTAGTCGTGTACCTGAGCAGGAAGCTGCTGCCCAGAATGAAGACCAATGCCACAGTCAAAAAGAAGTGTCTAGGTATTGTCTTGGCTTTGCAGAAGCTGCATATTCTCTGTATAAGAAGGAGTTCATGCTGGTAACTAACCACACTCCTCTCATATAGGTGCATAGGAGCAGTAGGCAGAACCCCGAATTGCTGAGGTGAAGTCTGATGATGTAGTTCTATAATCTGGACATTAGGCACCATGGTGAATTGCAGCATGGACATGCTGATGGGTTGTCTAGACAATAGTTATGATCTAGAAAAAAAAGTGGTAAAGGTACTCTGAAGAACCAGTGTGGGGTTCACCTAGAGAATGAATGGAGGGCATAGCAAGCAGAGCCAGCTGGTTCACTTGAAAAAATAAACATCAGTTAGGGTGGTAATGGAATGTGTTGTTTTTTTTTTGTTTAATTGTTTGAGGGGGAGAGATGTAACAAGAATAATTTTGTAATGTTTTTTTCCTTTTAATTAACACTACCTGCAATGGGGACTCAGGTGGGCTGGGGACATTAGACTGAAATTGTTGCCAGAGGTAAACGCAGCTTCCCCTGAGAAGCAATTACAATCCGTTCATCTTCTACTACAGGACCCCTTAGTTAGTTAATGAAGGCCCTTCAAAGAGATCAGGATCTTCCATGTCCTGGCCATGCAGCCATCCCTACTGGGGCACACAAAGCTCAGAACAATGAAAGCATTTTTGAGTCCACAAAATAAACAAGATTCTGGTTTAGGCCAGCTCTCAAGAGATGTGGGGCCACAGGAGACAAGGGAACATGTCAAATTCATGTTATCAGAGTAACATAATTGATTATCTGGCATGAGAGTTGGCAGTTGAAGGATTTTGAGGTGAATGCCAGACCCTAGCAGGTTAGTTAGGTTGGGACTCTGGGCAGTTACCATCTAAGGTTCGAGTCTGTCCTCATTCACTAAAATATCCTGTGTGGTAAGAAATCTTTTGACTTTGGCAATAGTTAAGAAGCTATAGAAGGGATTTTTCTATTTGTTTCTTCTGCTGTGTGAAAACCATTCTATTTTGTATTTCTGTAGTAACCCTATAATTCCCTCAATTGTCTATATTGCAATACCCTGTTAACAGTATAAATACTGTGAAGTAGTAAATATTATTTTCATATACTTCATGCCTCTGTGACTGAATCTTTTAGGGGAATAGTAAACTGTTGGTATTGACAAATCAATGACCAGTCTTTGAATGGGGAGCAGATAGCTGCAGTAACCATATAATAAGAACAGAAGTGCTGTCTCAGGAGTTAGTGACATGGGAAGGCCATTTGCCCATAACCAGTGAAGCACTGTACTGTGTAAGCAGTTGGTCTCTTGGGATTTATACCGAGAAAGTCCCCAGGTAAGAGAATCGCTTCTGAGTGGTGGGAACTACTGAAGGGCCCTTTCAGGTGTGGAGGTCTGAGAAGACTGGCAACCTATTGCAGACTACATCCTGCATGTGGACAGGTTGTGACAAAGGGGCAGAAAGACCATTATTTAAATCAATTATCTGGGATCAAAGAATTAAATACTTTAAATAGAATAGTGCACTGGCTGCACTACCGTACTTCAAACTTGGAGGTTTAGAATTGAAATCTCATAAACTGATCTTCATTTTAAAGCCACTGTGCAAGCAGTAAAGCTTTGCCATAGAAATGTAAAACTACAATAAAGTCCATTTTGGGGGCTAGTTTGGAGAGAGAAGAAAGTTCAATTCTTGCATGTTCATTACCCTAGAAAATGTACAGACCTCACTTAAGCAATAAGTCATGACAGTGTGTGCGTTATTGTGGGATAACAGCAGTTCCCTAGAAGTGAGTGCCCAGGTGAAGCCAAGGGCCTTATGCACCCAAGAAGTGCAGTTATCATATTATCCACCTTCTGGAACACCTTATAGCAATTATAAAATGGCAGCTCTGATTATTAGTTTTGAAGCTAAGTAATGTGGTTCAAAATATTAGAGGAAAACTGTCCAAAGTCCCCCAGACTGAAACCTTATTTATGAAAACTGTTGATTAGGTAGATTGCAAACTGTTTAAAATGTTTCAATCAGTCTGTCCTTTTTTTCTTCTTTTTTCAGCAAAGATGTGTGCCCACATTCCTTTTTATTTATTATGCTTTTTTCTGTCATTCTTCACTGGAATGTTCCCCCATCAACTCTCACCTGCTCCCACCAATGTCACTCACCTTCTCTGGGACATCTCCCAGTGTTCCTCCTTGGCTTAACCCTCGGGGTGAGGGTCTCTGGGTCATCCTCCTCCTCCCCGTTGATCCTTTAGCCCAGTGTCCGGGGGGGGGGCTTGGTTCAGCTACACAGTGGAAACAGAACAAGAAGACGGGCAGCTTGCACATTCTGGCATTTTCCGTGTTCTTCCCAACCCACAGGACTTTGTACATGTGAACATGGAGGTGAACGCGTGCGCCAGCTGAAGCTGACATCCGCTCTCCCTGATCTGATGGAGCCTACTGTACCTCCCCCCGTGATCACCCAGGGGTGGAAGAACAACAGCAGCCATGTACTCTCCCTCCCTAAGGTGGTAGCAACCATGTGAACACTCTTCTCACCTTCTCTCAGCCAGTCCTCTGATGACTCAGACCATTCCCAAACCCAAGTCACCAGCGTTGCAGGCTGCAGTGCTACCACTGCACTGGGGGGCTGGCCCAGTGTACCCACATTCCTGAGAGGGGAGTGCCATCTGCTAACTGCGACTACACCAGAAGAGAGTGCTTGGCATGTGCACAATGTTTCCTTGTGCACACAGTCCCACCTGTTTATGTACATGCCTGTCAGTGCATGGTGTGTGTTCTTCTGCTCATGTCCAGACTCTCCTTCTTCCATGCTGTATGTTACACTGTGCTAGTCCATCTTGAAGTGTTATGGGATTACTTATTTGAGTTTTATAAAACCAGATTTAATAATTACTTTTCTCAGTCTTTCTTGCTTTGTGCTCAGTCAGGCCATTATTTTTCAACCTAGTGTTCTATTAATATTACATTGGCAGTGCTACTTTGCAGTCACTCCAGGAAATGCCATATTGTATGGCCTCAGGTTGTACCAACACATCTGGCAAGATTAAATCCAGCCATAAAGTTGGCTTCCATCAGTCCACTGATCCACTGAAAAGGCAACAGCCCAAAAACCATAATGTGATATTTATTTAATCATTTATTTATTTAATCATTTATTTATTCATTTGGAAATTCTGCTGCCGAACATTTCACTTACATAGAAACATAGAATTTGACAGCAGATAAGGACTGCTTGGCCCACCCAGTCTGTCCATTTCCCTACCTAATGGATAAGCTGCAGATCCTAGTTAACCAGCAGCCTACTTCTTTCTACCCCACCCCCTAGAATTACCTTATGACTGTACCATGCATGCTTGAATTCAACCACTGTTTTTGACTCCACAACCTCCTCCGGAAGGCCGTTCCATGCATCCACCACCCTCTCTGTGAAAAAATACTTCCTTACATTACCTCTGAGCCACCCCCATCTTCAAATTGTGCCCCCTTGTTCTTGCACACCTCTTTTTTGAAAGATGCTACCCTCTTGGACTTTGTTGATTCCCTTGAGGTACTTGAAAGTTTCTATCATGTCTCCCCTCTCCCTTCTTTCCTCGAGGCTATACATATTAAGCTCCTTTAGTCTCTCTTCATATGTCTTCTGGTGCAGACCCTGCACCATTTTAGTTGCCCTCCTCTGGACAGCTTCCATCTTGTCTATGTCCTTGCGGAGATTGGGTCTCCAGAACTGCACACAGTACTCCAGATGGGGTCGTCTCACCAGCTGTCTGTACAGAGGGATAACAACTTCCTGTTTTCTACTGGTGATGCCTCTCCCTATGCATCCCATTATTCCCCAGCCCTCCTTACTGCCCTCTCACATTGCTTGCCCACCTTTAAGTCATCTGATATGACTACCCCCAGGTCCCGTTCCATTTTTGTTGTTGTTAGTATCTCACCTCCCATTGTGTACTCTTCCCCTGGGTTTTTGTTTCCCAGGTGCATTACCTTGCACTTCTTAGCATTAAATCTAAGCTGCTATACATTTGACCATTCCTCTAACCTTGCCAAGACCCTTCTCATCCTTTCCACCCCACCTTGTGCATCAACTCTGTTGCAGACCTTTGTGTCATCTGCAAAGAGACATACCTTTCCTTCCAGTCCCTCTGCAATGTCGCTTATAAAGACATTGAAAAGGACTGGTCCTCATACTGAACCCTTCGGCACCCTACTAGTAACCCCCCTTTCTTCAGAGTGGACTCCATTTACTATTACCCTCTGTGTCCTATTCTCCAGCCAATTCTTTACCCAGACTATCATCTTGGGACCCACTCCCAGGCTGGCTAACTTGTATATTAATCTTTTGTGTGGGACTGAGTCAAATGCCTTGCTAAAGTCTAGTAGGCCATGTCCACAGCCCCTCCCTGATCTACTACTTTGGTCACCCAGTCAAAGACTGTAGTAGTATGCTGATTACTTCTGGAAAGGTACTTATTTTTACCATGTATATTTTTTTTTATCGTATATGGTTTTATTAAGTATTTTCTTTTGACATACCATAATACACTGCACAGTTTTACAGTCTGATGTAACCACATAGTCAGGTCAAGGGTATATATACCACCATTATGACTAGCTATATATACACATACAGATCTGCATAATATAACTATACATTAATCTCTATCCACAAATTAGTAATAGAGACTATTCATGAGTTAACATCTTTATCACCTAACTTATCAAACACCATGCTGTTAATGCTTCCACCTCTTTCTTCAGATTCGCTCCAGCTGAACAAACTAGGCCAAGAAAGGTGGGGGGGGGAGTGTCCGACCTACCTATTAACCAGCTACATGAGTAAGAGGGTTCCAGGAGGGATTCCCAACTGATTATGTAATTTATAAAAAGTCAGATTGGAGGTATGGTCCCCATTTAGCTGAGAATAGCCACATACTTGACCCTTGCAAGGCAGAAAGCTTCTTGAACAAAGAGAGGAGAGCTATAGCCGCATGCCACATATTCCTGCTAGGTATTGAGGGTTGTCTCCAGTGCATGAGCAAGAGGCGTTTGGCTTCCAAAATAGAGGAGATGGCCCAGTGCTGCAGAGATTTAGAAAGAAATTCGAGACTGCCTTATATCTCCCTAAAGGAGGGCAGGAGGCTGAACAGGGGTAAGCTTGATACGTAACACTTGCGACAAGTCTGCGGCTACCATGTTCCAGAATGATACTAGGAGGGAACAGGACCAGAGTATGTGTGCAATATGAGCATCTGGCTGAGAACAACGCCAGCAATGGCTATGGCCCAGTAGACCCCTCTTATGTAGCATTACTGGAGTACGATGCCAGAAAAACAATATTTTTAATTGTATGAAATGGCTATTAGAATCTCTGTAAGAGTAATGGATGTTTTTACAGTAGGACAGCCATTGTCCCTCAGATATTGATATCCCCAGCAGTGATTCCCATTGCATTCTACATCTGTGCATGGGGTTAGGTTGTGAGTCTCTCCACATACTATAAAATCTACCCATAAGACCCTTTCAAGTGTCTAACCAGCAGGGGTCAGCAAGCCATTGCCACAATGCACTATGTAGACTTTTAGTAAGCAAGGGTGTTAATGCACTGCGAATTTGTAGATAACGCCATAAATCCTTATTCGGTAGGCCATATTTTTCCTGTAGTTGTTCAAAGGAAAGCAGATGGCTCGACCTTTGGTTAACCAAATCTTGGACTAGTTTTATACCTTTTTGTTGTCATTGCATCCAGTTCACCCTCGCACCTTCAATCTGAATTGAATTATTATGCCATATTGGGGCCAGCTGCAGTGGGGGGAACAATTCTTGTTTTGACGTGTGGGATTTAATGCCTAAGAGTCTCCAGGCTTTGGCGGTGTAGGAGATTATGGGGGGAGTTGTGTGTCAGTTTTAGAGTGAGCCACTAGAAGATTATATAGTATAGAGGGGCTCACTAAGGCTGCTTCCAATTGAACCCAGAGAGAGGTTGCCCTACTTTTTGCCATGAACCACCTAGTAGCATGGGCTGCCATACATGCTAAATGATATCCATAAAACCTGGGTAGATTGAGGCCCCCTCTAGTCCAATGCTCCCTTATTTTTTGCCTACTCCATCTTGGTGGTTTGTAGTCCCAGATAAAATTAGATGCTAACTTATCTAGGGATTGAAATAATTTTTTAGATAAAGGTATGGGTAAGTTGTGTAAAAGAAATAAGTCCCACGGTAGTAACAACATATGGATTATAGCTACCCTGCCTGGAAGGGATAGTTTAAGTTTTCGACACCCCTCTACTTCCACAGCCAACTGAGCACACAATGGGGAAAAATTTGCCATTTCGAGGGCTGCCCATTTAAAAGGGATTTGTATTCCTAAATGTTGGAAACAATGGTCAGCCCACGACAGGTTAGTGCCCTGTATACACTCCTTTGTGAAAAGGTAGTTTAGTGGTGCTAAGATGGACTTTTTTTGATTAATCCTGAGACCTGAAATTGTGGCAAACTCTTCCAAAAGTAAAAGCACATCAGGAATTGCTTGCCGAGGGTTAGTTAAAGTTAGTGAAAGGTCATCTGCATATGCCATAGCCACATAGGACTGCCCCCCACTTTCAATACCCTGTATCAATGGGTCTGAGTCAATAACCCTTATAAGCGGGTCTAAGGCAATCAGGAACAGGAGCAGAGAGAGCGGGAAGCCCTGCCTAGTACCTCTTTGCAATGAGAAGGGAGGAGAGATATCACCATTTGTGAGAATGCAAGCCATGGGTGATGCATACAGTGTCGCGTATCCATTGTTGGAAATATGGCCCAAAACCGAATGCCTTTAAAGTTTCATGCAAGTATACCCACTCAATAGAATCAAAAGCCTTGGCAAAATCTATTGCCATGGCTGCCATAGGGTGAGACAACCTAGATACAATCCACTTAAGGCCAAGTAATAGGGGTGTATTATCCGCACCTGTCTTTCCCCTCATAAAGCTAGCCTGTGCCAGATGAATAATAGAGGGAAGCACTGCACTCAGTCTAGTGGCAAGCACCTTAATTAGAATCTTAGTGTCTACTGGCAATAAAGATATTAGCCTAAAAGTTGTGCAGTCTAATGGATCGGATGATGTTTTAGGCAGGAGAGTGATAAGGGCATCCCTCATAGATGGTGGGAAAGTAGTCTTATTATGTGAGTCCTGAAGGGCTTGTTGAAGTGGGAGGAATATATCTGAACCTAATGCCTGATATAGCTCGACCGACATACCATCCGGTCCAGGAACTTTCCCACGTGCCATTTTTGCTAACACAAGCCGTATTTTCTCACAGGATACCGGTGCTTCCCATTGACCCACCTGCTCAGATGACAGGGATGGGAGGTGCATCTGACGACAGAAACTCAAAAGTTTCTGACTCAACTCCATAGGGTTAATTGTGGAATGGGATTTGTACAGGGGTTCATAGAATAACCGTGTGGTACGATTCACCTCTTTGGGGGTTGAAGCTAATGATCCCGAGGAAGTACAGAGGGAATATATCCTCTTGGCTGCCTGCTGCTTACGTAGCCGATAGGCCAAGAGCTTTCCTGTTCTTTCCCCATTAGCCCAATACTCCTGTTTAGTTTGAAGAAGAAGCCACTCAGCTTTTTGCTGTGGAATCACATTAATCTGGTATTTTAGATTAATGATTCTGCGATATAACTCTTTATCTACATTTGCTCTTGGGGCAGCCTGGAAGGATTGTTCCAACCCGGCCAATTTGACTTGCATGGATTTAAGCTTGGCTTTCTGTATCCTATCTCGGTTTGCTGAGAAGGCAATAATACGCCCCCGCAAAACCACTTTAAAGGCATCCCAAACCATGCTAGAAGACACTCCACAGTCTAAGTTTAATGAGAAATACTCTTTTGTAGCCATTGAAAGCATACGTTTAAATCTGGGTCCTTGAACAATAGCGGGTTGCAGCACCACCAGACTTTTTGGGTAGGTTGCTTGGAAGGGAGATATGAGAGCCATACTGGAGAGTGGTCCAATATTATTGTCAAACCTATCCCCGTATCAGAGATGCCACTCCCAGCTAGGTCATTCACCTGCCAGAAATCTATACGACTGTGGGTTTGGTGTGTTGTGGAAAAGAAAGTATAGTCTCTATCTGTAGGGTACTCCCTGCACCAGGCATCTACCAAAGCCCATTCTTCTTGTAACTCGGTAAAGGGAGTGTCTCGCCTTAGGAGTGGCATGAGCAGTGGGTGTAGACTTATCTAAATATATGTCCTCCATAGAAACATAGAAACATAGAAGTTGATGGCAGATAAGGACCGCAAGGCCCATCCAGTCTGCCCATTTCTTTTTCTACCTTATAAATGTGCCATTGGCCTTTGCTCTGTCAGTGGCCTATCTATTCATACTCATTTGTATTGCTCCCTTATGCCTATCCCATGCCTGTTTGAAGCCCTGCACTGTATTCATAGCCACTACTTCTTGAAGTAGGCCATTCCATGCATCCACTACCCTTTCTGTGAAAAAGAATTTCCTCACATTCCCCCTTAATCGGACCCCCTCTAATCTCATGTTGTGTCCTCTTGTCCTGCTATTTTTCTTACATTTAAACATGTTAGACTCTTTCACCTTGTTAATGCCCTTAAGGTGTTTCAATGCCTCGATCATATCACCTCTCTCCCTCCTTTGCTCAAGGGTATACATATTGAGCTCTGTTAATCTGTCCTCATATGTCTTCTGGTGCAGTCCCTGCATCATTTTGGTTGCCCTTCTCTGGACTGCCTCAATTTGGTTAATGTCCTTGTGAAGGTGTGGCCTCCAATACTGCACGCAGTACTCCAGATGGGGCCTAACCAATGTCTTGTAAAGAGGGATTATTACCTTCCTCTTATGACTTGTGATACCCCTACTAATACACCCTAACACCCCTAGCCTTACCTACTGCTTTAGTGGTCTGCTTGGATGGTTTCAGGTCATCTGTGATGTTGATGCCCAAGTCTCTTTCTTCCTTTGTGACTGCTAGCAACTCCTCTCCCAGCCTATAGGTGGCTTCAGGGTTTCTCTTCCCTATGTGCATGATCTTGCACTTCTTTGCATTAAATCCCAGTTGCCACTCTTCTGACCATTTTGCTAGTTTATCCAGATCTCTTCTCATTCTGCCCACCCCATCTGGATCATCTACTCTGTTGCAGATCTTGGTGTCATCTGCAAACAGACAAGCCTTACCCTCTAGTCCATCTGCAAGGTCACTAATGAAGATGTTGATGAGGACTGGCTCCAGAACTGATCCCTGAGGTACCCCACTTGTGACTTGCATCTCTTCTGACTGTATACCATTTACCCCCACTCTCTGTTGTCTGCCCATCAACCAGTTTGCCACCCAGTTGACCAACTTCTGACCCACCCCGAGCCTACCCAGCTTATTTATCAATCTTCTATGTGGAACAGTGTCAAAAGCTTTGCTGAAGTCAAGGTAGGAGACATCAACTGCTCCCCTTGGTCCACTCTGGTTACCCAGTCAAAGAAATCTATGAGATTAGTTTGACAGGACCTTCCTTTGTAAACCCATGCTGTCTTGGATCCTGTACCCTATGGATTCCAGGTGTTGCACTATCCTTTCCTTAAGGAGTGCCTCCATAATCTTGCCCACTACTGAGGTAAGACTGACTGGTCTGTAGTTCCCTGCCTCTTCCCTGCTACCACTCTTGGGAGTGGGATCACATGAGCCCTTCTCCAGTCTTCTGGGACCTCTCCTGTGCTCAGAGACTCACTAAACAGTTCTGCTAATGGCTTTGCTAGTTCCACCTTTAGCTCCTTAATTACCCTGGGATGTATGCCATCAGGTCCCATTGCTTTATCCACCCCAAGCTTAGCAAGCTCTTGTAGGACCCTTTCTTTTGTGAAGGGAGTAGTACTCACCTCCCTCCCCCCCTGTGTCCATGGTGCTGAGCTGTGGGCCCTGCCCTACCTTCTCTTTAGTAAATACTGAGCAAAATTATCTATTTAGGATAGATGCTTTTACATGGTCCTCCTCCTCACATGCTCCCTTTTCTCCATTAAACAGCAATACCCCTCTGGACTTTCTCCTTTCACTAATTTATCTATAGAAAGTCTTGTCACCTTCTTTTACTGTTCGTGCTAGTGTTTCCTCAGTTTGGGACTTTGCCTGCCTTACTGCCTTCCCTGCTTCCCTTAGGGCAGTTTGGTATGCCTCCTATCTTCATCCGCTGTGTTCCTTATATTTCCTGAAGGCCAGCCTTTTGGCTCTAGACTTTTCTGCTACTGTATTTGAGAACCAAAGTGGTTTCCTTCTTCTTTTGCACTTCCTTTTCTGTCTAACACAATGAGATGTTGCTTCAAGTATTGCATCATAATGCTTGCCCACTTTGCCTGTACCCCCTCACCTGTGTTTCTTTTTGCCAGGGCTAGCTTAACTCTGTTGGCCATCTTATCAAAGTCAGCTCCTCTGAAGTCCCATATTTTTGCCTTGGAATGGGATGATTTAGATGTAGTAGCCAAATTGAACCATACCATGTGATGGTCACTGGCCCCCAGGTGACCTTCTACCTGGAGATCTGTGATCCACTCCACTAGATTAAAATCACCTCCTAGCATAATGGGAAGGGGGGGACCGTAGAAACATAGACTTTGACAGCAGATAAGGACCGCTTGGCCCACCTAGTCTGCCCATTTCCCTACCTAGAGGATAAGCTGCAGATCCTATTTAACCAACAGCCTATTTCTTCCTACCCCCCACAAAAATTGCCTTATGTCTGTCCCATGCATTCTTGAATTCTCCCACAGTTTTAGACCATCTGCTTGTAGCTCTGAGATTGCCTGACTTACTGCCAGGAAGAAATCAGTGTGCTCCCTGTTGGGGGCATATATATTACCCAAGACCAGGACTCCCTCCAGTGAAATGAATTATACAACTATCCACCTGCCTTGGTTATCTTTCTTTACACCGTCAATCTTCCAGGCAGAGGTCCGGCGAAGCAAAATGGCTACCCCCTTGGATTTGGTAGGGGCAGAACTCGCCATCAGTTCTCCAACCCATGCTTTCTTCAGCCAATTATTAGCTCCAGGCAGGAGATATGTTTTCTGGAGTAGGGCTACTTCTACATTCAGGGACCTTAAATGCTGTAAAACCTTTGTTCTTTTAACAGGGTGACTGAGCCCCTTAACATTCCAAGATCTCCATCTACAGGCTTGGGCTGTGTTCGACATCCTGTTCACATTCAGTGAAAGAGAAGAAAAATTACTTACTGCGAGTCCTGGGCGGGAAGCTGGATTCAATGCCTTAATACTGTACCCTGCCCACAACAGCACTATCCAACCCTGAATTAGGATAGATAGAGGTGGAAGCATCGCCAGGAACAAACAATACCTTGACCTTGGTTTCTTAATATACTACTGTGCTAAAAGAGAAAAGAAAAACAGAACTGTGTAAACAGTTATAGCTTATAACAATGTTGCAGTCAAATAACTTGTTAATACACAAAGTAGTGTCCCGAGAACCAGGCACTAAAATGTATCCTATCTATGAGAGCGGAGATCACTGCAAAAGAGGGTTATCTTAACCCCCTACAACTATGCTAGCTCCACCGCTCAGTATGAGGTCATGTAATGGATGTGGTCACTCTATCAGAGTCAGCCCAAACCAAGTGTACATCCATGGTCGGTCACCCAACTCCGTGAAGGGGTGGGTAGAAACACGAAAAAAGAGAAAGGGAGGGGGAGGGTGTATATCACCCATCCATGATAAACAAAACCCCATTTAAAATATAAGGAAAACTGAGAGGGGAGTAGGGGAGTTGGAAACATCTGCCTCCCGATTATTGCCATACCCTTAGAGCCATATTCTCTACACACTAAGGGGGAGAAAAAATTAGGAACAGATAACAACACCCTTAATAATCCACAACAACAGTAGGGCAGTCTTTCAACCTTAATGTGAGTGGGGGTTGGGGGACTATCCTCTCTTCCGGGTTGTAGATGAGAGAGAGAGAGATGTCAGGAGGGATGAGAGGAGGTACAAATACTAAGCAGATATCCCAAAGACACAATGTTAGATCATAACCCTCTGAGGCCATCCGCCATTTCAAGGGTTCAGGTGTTCGAACCTCCTGCCATCTCGAGCGGCCCCGAGGGAGAGTACTAGGATCAGGAGAAACCTTTGCGGCAGCTGCTGCATAGGACAAAAGACCGGGCTTTACTCTTGAGGGAGCCTCTACCGCTTCTATTAGTGTGCTATCTGGAAAGTCTGCCAAATCCCCCATGACCTCTGTATCTATTTCTGAACTGAAAGAAGCTTCCAAGTTTCTGTGTTCAGCTGGACTGGGTAAGTCTCCTGTGAGATTTTTGCAGGAGGGTCTTTACTTGGTGACTGCTGAGGTCCACTTCTTGCTCAGTGCCTAGATTTAGAGAAGGAAATGTCTGATCTTTATGGCAGAGAGCTAGTCTGGGTCATTTGTGCAATGTTTGATTTCTGCAGTTGATTACTTCCCCTTCTACCAGGGGGATTGTCGACTGGTTGCACTGGTCCCATTGTTAACGTGCCCCCAGGCATGTGCCTTCCAGCAGAAAGGTTCCTAGCAGGAGGCGTAGTCGCGTGAGGCTCCCAGAGCATTCTGGGTGTTGTAGTTTGGTAATGTAAACCAGGCCAGGACCGAGCCAGCCACCGTTCCAACTCTTCTGGGTGGTTCACAACCACTTCATGCCCACCTTTACTGACCCAGAGTCTGGTAAGGTTCTTGAACCTGAAACGAAAGTCTTTCTGGTATAAAAACCTTTTAATTGGGCCGAATGCCTTTCTCTTTGCTGCCGTTTCTTGTGTAAAGTCTCTATAAATTTGTATTAGTGTTCCTTGCCAGTGCAACTCTTCTAGTTCCCTCGCCGCCCTTAGAATCCTCTCTTTAGTTGAATAACGAAGCAGATATGCCACAATAGGTCGGGTTTGCTTTGTTCAGATTGCTTGTTATATCGGGCAGTCACTTTTTGGGCCCTTTCAACTTCAATGGGGCCCTGCCATCTTTCACCCAGTATTACAAGAATACTGTGATTTAGGAATTTCTCCATATCCTGACCCTCCACTACCTCAGGCAGACTAATAATTCACAAATTATTGTGGTGATTCCTATTTTCGTGGTCTTCTGCCCTACTCCATAGTACTTCGAGGCGTTCTTCATGTTGTCTCAGCTTTTGCCAAATTTGCGACTGATGATCCTCGCAGGTTTCTGCCTTTTGCTCCAGAACATTGACCTAGTCCTGGAGTTGTTTAACCTCTATAACTGTGTTTGAGAGTGATAAACTTAGCCTGTCCACCCTAGAAATTAAGGCCTCCAACAGGTGAGTAATATGTCGTAAGGATTCTTCTACAGCAGGAGGCCTGTCAGGGCATGAGGGTGTTGTATTTTGTTCAACGATAGTAGCTGGAGATCTCATCTTTACTAAATCTGTACTAAATGAAAGGGGAGAGAAAACGGGTTGTCCCCGATTGAATCGCTTTTCTGCTTGTCTTCTCCATGGCGTTCAGCTACCGTCTCTGATCTTCACTGCAGTGTGTAGTATGGCTGGGGGTTGCAAATAGGGCCTACTCGGCCTCCCAGAAGTCTGCCAAGTCCCAAACACACTGCGCCCAAAGACAATACCGCTCTCCCTGAAATCCGCTTTAAACATACGCTGATCAGAAGGTACGAGTGTCACACGCTCATTGAGCTGATTTTCTGGTCAGGACTCTTCGGAATCATAGCAATTAAGCACGGATGAACACATTTAGGGCAATAGCTTTCTTTTTAAGGTGCCATCTTCCCAATGGCCAAACCACGCCCTCTTTTACCATGTATTTTGTTACTGTTGTATCACTTTGTGGCTGTGGTCTGAATGACCTGCATCTCCACACCTGTCCCTGACAGTCTGTGCACAGTCAAAACAGGCCACCCTCAACAAGTCCATGTACTGTCAGCACTGGCCTATCATCCCCTGCCCATGCTCAGTCAGAATTCTCCCACTCTCCCCTGACCCTGCACACACATGGGGGGGGTCTATGCTCACTCTGCACAGACAGTTGAGGGGTGTCAAAGCTAATCAAGCATGGATTATGGATTGGAGGCTTTTTCTGGCATTGCCAGTACTGGGTATGGGTTGCCAGTGCTGATTGTGTATGTGCTGGGGAGGGTGTCAGGTGCTGAATTTGTATGGACTATGGACTATGGGAAGGTGCTGACCTTACAAGAACTGTGTATAAGTGACTGGTACTGACTGAGCTCAGAAAGGTGGTGACTGTTTCCAAACTGGTGCTGAGTTGCTGGTGATGACTGTGGCCAGCCCTTCTCTGTCTGATGCTGACTCAGCACCCCCTACCCTGTCTGTGCTCAGTCAACAGTGACTACTCATACCCAGTAGTGGGATGGCCAGGCACAGCCACCAAGCCTCAGTCTGTGCTTAGTCAGCAATGTTCAACCCTCCCCAGTCCACTGATGGTGAGCACTTGCCCACTATCTCCAGTCTGTGCATAATTAGTAACATCCACCACCAAAGTCTAGGAATAATCACCCAAGTCTGTGCATAATAAGCAATGGCCACCCCACCCCCAATCTGGGGGATTTCATCAATGAGAGGTATCATAGAAACTATGTGGGGGGTATTGGAGCTGGGAATCACCAGGAGAGGGGGTCCCATGGACCTCCCCCCACCACCGGGATAGATACGACCTTAGGTGAAATAGGGGTTGAAGTGAAGGGTAAGGAAGCAGAAAGGCTAGAAGCAGTGTAGAGAATGATTTCACTAAATGCTAGGAGCAAGGGGAATAAGTTGGCAGAGTTGCAAGCATTGATGGCAGAGGGGGAGGTGGACATAGCTGCTATTACTGAGACATGGGCAACCAGGCACCAGGACTGGGATCTAACCATCCCAGGGTACAAACTATTCCAGAGGGATAGAGATAAAGGGAAGGCTGGGGGGGTTGCCATTTATTTAAGGGAAGGGATCAGATGTAATAGGGAGGAAAGGGATGAGGGCAGGTCAGAAGAAATCTGGCTGCAACTACACAGCCAGAAAGGGACAAAGAACTGTCTGGGGGTCGTTTATAGACCACTGGCCCAAAAGGAGGACATTGACAGGGAACTGGGTGAGCAGATAAGGAGGCATAGTGGCAAAGGGAGCACACTGGTGGTGGTAGATTTTAATCTACCGGGGATGGATTGGAGCATTCCAGCAACCACTTGCACCAGGGAGCAAATCCTCCTGGAAGCATTCCAGGATGGCTTCCTTACCCAGAGGGTAATGGCACCAACGAGGGAAGGGAATATACTAGACCTGGTACTGGAGGATGGTGAACAGGTCAGGGATGTACAGGTGGAGGAACCTGTAGCAAGCAGTGACCACTGCACAGTGTGGTTCTCAATCAATCTGGGTAGGGAAGTAGCCACTATAAAAACTAGGGTCCTGGACTTCAAAAGGGTGGACTTTGGCAAGATGGGACAAATACTAGAAAGTAATATGGCAAGCATCCACCCAGAAATGGACATGGAGCAAAAATGAGCAGTCATCAAGGTAGGACTGGCTGAAGCCACTAAAACTTGCGTCAAGAGCCAGGGCAAGAAAGCCAGGACAAAGAAACCAAGCTGGATGAGTAGCGAGGTAGTGGAGAAGGTGAGGGAGAAGAGAAATGCATTTAGGATCTACAAGAGATCCAACAGGGCAGAAGATAGAGAATAATATGTGAAGAAGTCCAGAGAAGTGAGCAGAGTGGTAAGGGCAGCAATGGTGGCTAGGGAACAGAGGTTAGTGCAGGGGATCAAAGAAGGAGAAAAGTATTTCTTCAGCTATATCAGAGAGAAGAGGAAGAGCAAGGATCAAATTGTTAGGATCAGGAGGGAAAGTGGGTGGGTAGAAAACGAGACTGAGAAGGCAGAAGTACTTAATGAATATTTCTGTTCAGTCTTCACCAAGGAGAAGGATGGGCCCATACCTCAAAAGAAGGGAGAGGTGGAAGAGGGTAGAAGAGAAGCAATCAAGGATGGAGAAATCATGGTGGAAAGGGTGAGGGAGGGCCTAAAGTTCCTGAAGGTGGACAAGGCACCTGGCCCAGATGGAATCCACCCCAGGGTGCTGAGAGAGTTGCCAGTGGTCCCAGCAAGGCCATTGGTGGACCTGATCAATACCTCTCTGAACTCAGGGTGCATGCCCAGGGACTGGAGGGAAGCACATGTGGTACCTCTCCATAAGAGTAGGCCTAAGGACATACCGGGGAATTACAGACTGGTAAGCCTTACTGCAATTCTGGGAAAACTGATGGAAACAATCCTCAAGGAAAGACTGGCGCAATTTCTTGAGACTAACAATCTCCAGGACACTAGGCAGCATGGGTTTGTCTCAGGCAGATCCTGCCAGATGAACGTGGTTGATTTTTATGACTGGCTTACGAGGGCACTGGACAGGGGACATGCGATAGATGTTCTCTACCTGGATTTCATCAAGGCCTTTGACTAGGGTGCCACACAGTAGGCTGACCTGCAAGTTGAGGAGTATGGGAGCAGGGAGGAAACTGGTAAGATGGGTCTTGAACTGGCTACAAGGTAGACAGCAGAAGGTAATGGGGGGGGAGGCATCTGAACACAGGGCAGTAACAAGTGATGTACCACAGGGTTCAGTGCTGGGACCTGTTCTGTTTAACATTTTCATAGCCGACATTGCAGTGGGGATTAAGAGTAAGATCAGTCTTTTCGCAGATGACACAAAGATTTGTGCCAAGGTAGATGGGGAGGAGGGAGCAAAAGTACTTCAGGAGGTTTTGATAAAACTGAAGGAATGGTCTCACACTTGGCAGCTTGGTTTCAATGCCAAGAAGTGCAAAGTGATGCATTTAGGAGGCAAGAATCCAGGACACAATTACTGGCTAGAGGGTGTCCCATTTACAAAATCCAAGGAGGAGAAGGATCTGGGAGTACTGGTAACCAGGGAGATAAAACACTCTGCTCAGTGCAGGAAGGCAGCAGTGAAGGCAAACAGGATGCTAGGGTGCATAGCAAGGGGGATTACTTCTATGAGTGGGGAGGTCATCTTGCCCCTGTACAGGTCCCTGGTGAGACCACACCTAGAGTACTGCATGCAATTCTGGTGCCACTACTTGAAAAGGGACATCAAACTACTGAAGGAGGTACAGCACTGGGCAACAAAAATGATCCTGGGGCTGGAGGACAGACCATATGAGGAGAGATTGAGAGAGCTCAATATGTGTACCCTGGAGGAAAGAAGGGAGAGAGGGGATATGATTGAGACCTTCAAGTACCTGAAGGGTTTGAACAAAGTAGACACCAGATGTATGTTCAATCTGAAATGAAGAAGGGAAACCAGGGGACACTCTATGAAGCTGGAAGGGGGCAGGTTCTAGAGGGAACTGAGGAGGCACTATTTCACAGAAAGGGTGGTGGCAGGGTGGAAAGCTCTGCCAGAGGAAGTTGTATCATTGCAGAGTGTTGGGGGCTTCAAGAGGAGCTGGGACAGATTCAAGGGGAGGGTACAAATCAGGAAGGGGTGGGAGATGGGGGAGGGCATATGAAGGAGGTGGGGGCAGCTGCAGTCTAATGGACTGAAGTGCTGCACGCTCGAGCAGACTAGCTAGACCAAATGGCCTGTATCTTCTGGCAATTTTTTATGTTCATATGTAATCTGTGCAAGTTAAGCAACCATCACCCCTCTCTAGTCCATGAATGGTTAGCAATTACAAACCATCCCCAGTCCATGCACAATTATCACCAGCCACCCATCCACAGTATGTGCACATACACAGGAGGGGGTGTGCACTTGCTAAAAAGGGATGGACAGCAGACGGTGGACCAGCACTTAATGAGCATGGAGCTTGAAGGCAGGGCTGGAGCTAACTAAGGATGAACTGTTAAGAGATTGAAAGTACTTACTGATCACAGACAGGGGAGAGGAGCAGCCGCAGAGTGTGCCCATACTTGAGTGGTGGACTTTGCTGACTGTGCATGAACTGGGAATGGTGGGCAATTGCTCACCATGCATGGACAGTAGAGGGGTGGCCATTGCTGACTGTGCACAGACTATTGAGGGTGGAAGGGTGTTGACTTAGCCCCCACAGTGGATGTGTGCTCAGTGACCACTGACACCCTTCACCAGTCTAGGTACAGTCAGCACTGGCACCCCCTTCCCAGTTCATGCATTGTCAGTACTTTCCCCCATGACCAGTCCTCATACAGTCAACAATCCCCCCTCACTTCCAGTCTGGGCACAGGCAATACCAACATCCCCACAGTCTAGTCAAGAGAAGGGCAACCAAGATGATCTATAGCTAGTAGCGTACATCTATGAGGAGATGCTCAGGGAGCTCAACATGTACTCTACTAAGGAATGATGGGAGAGGGGAGACATGATAGAGACCTTCAAGTACCCACATGGTGAATACTGAGGGCCTGTTCAACCTTAGAGGAACAAGGCTGCTAGGGACATAACCTAAAGGTGGTAGGGGGAAGGTTTAGCAGGGAGATGAGGAGGTACTTTTTCACCAAGAGTATGGAGGCCAAGTGGAATGAGCTGCCAGAGGAGGTGATATTCCTTAAAACAGTGGACAACTTCAAGAGGGGTTGGGACAGGGTGAGTGGAAAAGCTACGGGTAGAAGGGGATATGAGTGAAGGGAGAAGGGGAATTGAGAGAGGTGAAAAAGGAATTTGGGGCAGTTCCCTTTGTAAATACATAAGGAGCTGCACAATTGAATAGGCTAGATAAGTCTTTATCTGCTGGCACGTTCGCATGTTCGTATAACTGATGAAGTAGATGGAGATATGTTTCTTATCTTCATTTCCTAAATTTTGTTAAGTACATTCATTGCCTTACTTAAAGGATGTTATGATGGATCAACCATTTAAAATGTATGTCTCTAGGCTGGCCTGCTGGTGCTGAGGCACTGGATGTCACACCTCGTACCACGCTGGAGACCCAAGCTAGGGAGTGAGCTCAGTTTGCCTGGGGATTGGCCAGGGAGAAGATTGAGCATCCAGAGAATGGCTCTCCTCTCCTGGGGAAGGTGGGTTGTGGCTTCCCAACATCAGCAGCTCCCAGTGGAGGCTGGGGGTGCTACAGCCAGGTGTCATGTCAGGAAGAGGTGGAGGTGATGGTGAACGTTTGTAGGTGGGGTGTAGGAGAGCGCTCATCTTGCACTGGATGTCATTGCATGTCCACACCTCCAGGAGATCATTCTCATGGAGCAAAGGCAACACCCCAGCAGCTGGGAGGATGACAATGTGCCCATAGCAGCCCCCACACTCGCCGGATCCTGCCCACCCAGATCCCTGATATCCTCCAGCCTTCACTACCCTGCACAACTGAATTTCAAGGAGCACCAAAGTAAGTGGATGGTGGCCCCACCTAAGGGGGTACAAGCCGGGGGGAGGTGTCATATGTGGGCAGGAGTGGTAGGTCGGAGTTCCGGGGGGGACCTAGGGCTGAGAGGATCTCAGGACAGGTGGGAGAAAGCGGTAAGGTGCATTCAAGGGAGCTAGCAACCAGAGGGAAAAAGAATTGAAGAAAAAAAAATATTTGTCCCTTCTCAAACGGTATTATAAAACAGAAATGCATGTTACATATGTGTAAAGAGTTGTAGAACTGCAACTTAGGTGAACTCATTCAGAAACGATTGTGTCAAGCCTTCCTCGTCATTTTCATCTGTCTCAAAATATCCTTTACACTGCCCACTCTCCTCTGGCCACTTACCGCAGATGGATGATACAACACAAGCTGGGATTATACAATAAATTTTTCCCAGAATGTCATGCACCCAGTGTGTGTACTGAATGTAGGCAGACAGATGCATGAACCTGTATTGAAAACATAAATTTCATTACATACTGTGCACAAATAAATCAACCAATGGTTAGGAAATTATTTCTCCGTAACAGCAATTATAGATTACCTCATTATAAAAGCAATTGCCATTTTAAAAATACAGGCTAATTGTAAGCACTGAGGTCATCTTAATGGGTAGTATGATGGTAGACATGTTATTTGGACTGGGAAGGGTGGGCAGAGTACATGTTTTTCCGGGTTGGGTAGGGCAGGAAGATGACATTATTTTTTGGCTTGGGTATGGTAAGCAGTGGACATGTGTTCCTGGCATGCAGCAGGAGGGCAGAAAACATGTGTCACCTGCCCTTCATCTTGTCTGGGAACAAATTTCCACTTGCCTCCCTCCCTGTCCCATTAACACATGTCACCTGCCCTCCCTACCTCCCCATTCCAGGAACACATGTCACCTGCACTCCCTCCCAAGTCAGGGAACACATGTTCCTTGTCCACCCTCCCAAGGCCTAGGAAAGGTAATAAGAGAGCATTTGTTCCTGGTATGGGGAGGGAGGGCAGGATCTATGTGCCCCTTACCCTTCCTCCATGGCCCGGGATCACGTCCATGGTCCTCACTCCCAGACAGGTAACACATGTCACCTGCCCACCCTCGCTGTGCCAGGAAAATATGTCAGCAGAACCAGCAAGTGCAGTGCTCACCAGTGCAAGGCAGGGTTCTAGTCAGGGGCTATGAACGACAAACTCAGCTAAAACAAATAAACAACAAGACCAGCACTCTCAAGTCCAAGGTAGAAGAGACGTAAAGAAAAACAAAGGGAGCCACACTCACATTCCAATGCTTGTATAGTTTATTTAAAAATCCATAATTAAATGTAAATACAGGTTTGGCATTCTTCTCACCCGACCCAATCCAATGACCATTACCCAGGTGCCCTAGCATTTTGCTTGATTAGAGCTTTGTCAGGGTGTAGCTACCTGAAATGATTCCCATCCTTATATACCCAGTCAGTGATGTTGTAACTGAATGTCAAATTAAAACACTAGCAGTGTTGCAAGTAAATATTGAATACTATGGTTTTTCTGTACATACAAAATACACCCATGACAAGCAATATTATAAATTAGCTGTACAAAAACCAAAGTAATTGAGAAACATCCTTATGCAAATTGAATATGATAAACAGTAGACTTGCTAATTTCCATTACATTTTTCACATATTTGCAAGTTGCACAAAACAAAACTGTAGAAAGAAAAAAGATAAAGAAAAGGAGATTCCAAACTAGGGTCAGGAGCAATCCACTCAAGCCATACCATACCCATTGTGGCTACAACAGGAAAATCCTGCATTCTCCAAACCTTCAGCTGTGAAAAAAAGGGAGAAATAAATGGTGAGAAAAGAATTTATGTACAAAAGTCAAGCATCTCCAGACTCAATACTTGTATAATTAACACAGTAGAAGTTAAATACCTCAAGCTAGGGTCCAGAGATTGGGGGTAAAATATTGAGAGGTACAGAAGGGAGATTTTTTACTTCTGTTAATCAATGTTAAAATACATAAATGTTAATCTGTTAATCAATATTGAAATACATCAAAGTATTTCTAATGCCACTTACAAGTATGGCTTTAAATCCCAGTTAATATTAAGACCCTCTGGCTGTAGATGCCACAGCATAAAAATCCAACAGCTTTTCCATTGCAAAAGCCGGGTAAGTCTATCACCTCCCTTCCTCCTAATCCTGAATTGTTCAAGTCCCATCAACCTAATATCCTTTGGGTCACTGTTATGATGGGTCAAGAAGTGTTCGGCTACTGAATTTTCCAAACTGCTGTTCTTTATATCCCTCACATGCTCCGGTATTCTCAACTTCAATTGCCTTTCTGTACAACCAACATATAGTTTATTACAACTGTACCAGAGGGTATGTACAATAAAATTTGAGGTACAGGTAATAAATTGGTGATTATATGATTGGGAGGCAGTATAGCACAGTGGTTTAAGGCTCTGAGCTGCAAGTCTGGAGACCTGGGTTTGAATCCCACAGCCCCCACTTGCATGCTGTGTACCCTGAGCAAGTTATTCAACTTCCCTGTGCCCCCAGGTTGCACCTGTAAACAAGCTTTCAGCTTAGTGTGCTACTCCTCATTAAACAATTGGGGAAAAAAAATACAATGGAGTAAATACAAAACACCAAATCCTGCATTCTGATTGGCTGGCTGGCAGCTTTTCAGCATGGTAAATCCTCCAGTATACCAACTGAAAAAGGTGCAAGCCACCAGTCTGTTACATCAGAAAGTCCTCCTAAAATCATTCCAAGCACAACAAAGCCAGGACTCAGAAAGAGGGCAAGAGACAGCGAGATACAAAATTCCACAGTAAACACTATCAGTCATTCCCACTCTAAACCCATCAAACATCAGGTTCTGTACATCCTACCAAAACATGAATGGAAACACTGCCAAAAGCCATACTGGGATCAGAACAGTCTTTTTTTTTCTGAGTACGTTCCCCATAACCACTACCTTACAGCTCACCTTTTTCACTTTCCACTGTTGGCTATGCTCCATTCAGATGTTCCCCCAAATTATCATGGATAGCAAAGTCACTGAATGCTCCTGCAGAGTAAATAAATCTATTGATATCCTCCATTAAAAAAGAACTCCTTCAAGTCATAATGATTTTAAAAAAACAGCGCTTCAACAGCAAAGGCACCCAAAAACAGACTGTTATGAACAGCAGCCACTAGTCAGTTTGGACATAGCCCACATGCTGAACTACCGCTCCTCACTACACACTGCAGCCCAAAATGTCACATTGGGAAGAAAAATAACAAATCCTCAACCTGTCAACACTTGGTGCATACTGATTTTGCCCACTGTAGCCCCTTGCAAAAGTAAAAAAAAATTTCCAGATTCAGTGCCAACTATCCTATTACAGGATAGGACTGACTTGATGTTGCCTATCAAGTTACTGCATTCTGCCTGTCAACAGGGAACTATTTTTTTCCACACAACAATAAATAAATTAAAAAAGATTTAAAATGAAAAAAAAAATGGTATTTTTCTTTTTTTTTCTTTCACAAACTGAATGGGGAGATTGTATAATAGCAAAATACCACTCCAGGGTGTCGGTATATGGGTGGATTTACCACTTCTGATGTAGTTAAGTCACTCAGCCTGCAGCCTCATGACTGAACCACACCAGGCATGGTAAATCGACCCATATAGCCACACCCTGTCGTGGTATATTGCTTAAATATCCACCTTTCTGTTACATGATTAACGCTGAAATATCTGTTAGCAGGTGTCACAGATATTACAATTGCCACATTTGTGCATGCTAGGAGGTTTCAAGGGTAGCCAAGTATTCCTCAACTGTTCATTACTTGAAAACAGACTAAAAACCGATTTGTCTTTCATATTGGGATCTCTGCTAAAAGTAATTCTAAGTTTAGGTCCAATGTGAGAAGTCAGTACAGGATCACTTAATAAAACTGGCCAATATTTGGTTACCACATTGCCAATTTCTCAAGCCAAACATTATACTGTTATAAAAAGTATTGTACTGTTCCCATTCTCAACTCTAGATATCAGTTTAAGCAGGATTTTATGATTGATTTGTTTTGCTTTCTTAAAGGCTGTGCCAACAATGTTAACGCTATATCCCCTATTTAAGAATACATTCTTTAATTCTTCTGCCTATGCAAAAATTGTCTCATTTTCAGGGAAGTTACATTTGAACCATAAAAATTGGTTATAAGGAACAGATTTCTTAAAAGACCTGAGGTGGGAGCTTCTTGCTGACGACAAACAATTTGTTGCAATAGGTTTTCTGTATCTTTTGGTGACAATTGTGTTATTTATGCCTGCCATCAACATAATATCGGGAAAATCAATATGTTCAGAATTCATCCTGTGGGTAAACCTCAAATTCAAACTGTTGTCATTCAGCCAGTTAACAAATTCATCAACTTCCCATTCTGTACTTTACCATGTACAAATCACATCATCAATATATCTGTGCCACCTCAGAATCTTGCCATAGAATTGGTTAGAGTTATCATAGAATCATATCATAGAAGCTTGATGGGAGAAAAGGACCATACTGGCCCATCTAGTCTTCCCTTTTGTTCCTCTACATCTCCCCCTCCCTGCCAGCCTCCACCTTCCTCCCAATACTCAGCCCCATATGCTTGTCCCATGCCCTCTTGAATTTGTCTACCGATTTAGCCCCCACCACTCTGTCTGGTAGTCTGTTCCAGGGCTCCACCACCCTCTGCATAAAGAAACATCCTCTCACATTGCCCCTGTATCTTTTTTCTGCAGTCTGAAGCTCTGCCTTCTAGTGTTGACCCCCTCCTTCCTCTTAAGTAAACCCTCTTCTCCCACTTTATTGAGCCCCTTTACAAATTTAAAAGTTTCAATCATGTCTCCCCTTTCCCTCCTTGTCTCCAGTGTGTACAGATCCAGCTCCTTATACCTCTGCTCATATGACTTTCCTTGCATGCCCTGCACCATCTTGGTTGCCCTTCTCTGAACCTTCTCCAATGCATCTACATCCTTGCAGAGATGCGGCCTCCAGAACTGAGCCCCATACTCCAGGTGCGGCCTCACAGTGGCTTTGTAAAGGGGCATTATTACCTCCCTCTTTCTGCTAGTAATGCTCCTGCCTATGCATGCTAACATTCTATTGGCCTTTCCCACCACCCTGCTACATTGGATTCCTACCTTAAGTTACTATTCAATACAAACTCCTCCTCCCACAGACCCCAAAATAAATTAGTGTAACAGGGAGCCATGGAGGCCCCCATAGCTGTACCACACTGTTGAAGGTAGAAGTCATTGTCAAATTCAAAATAATTGTGTGTTAACACAAGTTCTAACCTATCTCTTATAACGTTTAAATGCATAATGTCTCTTAGTGGATCTTTAGCCAAAAAAATGCATACAAGCTCTAATACCAACATGATGTTTGATGGAAGTATATAAGAAATCATTGTAAGCCAGCTGTATTTAATGGACCAACAAAAATCTGCAAATGTCTCTAGCACATGCATGGTATCTCTTATGTGCAAACCTAAACAACACACTTCTTTGCAGAAAAAAATCAATAAAGTCACATAAATTATTCATGAGGGAACCCACCCCCAAAACAATTGGGGTGCCTGGTGGATTTGTTGGATTTTTATGTATCTTGTGGAGAATGTATAGCATAGGTGTGATTGGAAACTGAGGTAACAGGAACTTGAATTCCATCTCTGTTTTCTCCTTCCTCAACCAAGCACATTTCAAAAGTGGGATGAATTCTGATTTAAGCTGGGGTAGTGGATTGGCTGTCAACTTCAAATATTCATCTGAACCAGACAGTAGTTCTGAGTTAACATAACAATATTACCCCCTTATCTGCTGGTTTAAAAATCACATCACTTAAGCCCAGCAATTTTTAAAGTGCCTTCATTTCATCCAGAGACATATTATATGATGATATATTGTCCTTATCAAGTAATTTCTGTATTTTATTGCACACTTTTTTATAGGCATCAATTACTGGATTAGTAGAAGTAGGGCAAAAACTCAGTTTGGGGGAGAAGAGGATTTCTCATTCTGGTAAAGTTATTTCGATTCAAGTCATATTAAGTAATGTTGATGTTTCCTGATTGCTCCTGCTCACCCTCAAGAATTAAGCATTCAAGTATTGAAAGATTATTCCAGTCAAATAAGTTCCAGATATCTCTAAAATTTAAAGTGTCCAAGTCCCCAGAAAAATCAAAGAAACATTAATATCCCCAGTTTGGCTGGTCAGATCCTCGATGGCTAGATTCTTATGAACATTCTAAGTAAAGGCATCCATTGCGTTTTCTTGAATGGGATTCCTTGCAAAGGAGTCTTTAAGTTGAATCTTCTAAAAAAGGTTCTCTGAATCCATATGAGTCATGAATTTATTGGGTTTATGACTAGGCACAAAGGAGAGACCTTTTGCAAGTACCGATTTCTGTGTCTCAGTCAAAGTGTGATTTGCTAAATTAATTACTTGCCACTGACTGTTTTGGACTTGACAGATTTTTCTACCCCCTCTTTTCCCTCTCCTTGCCTTTTTTTGCATTTTGTGCCAATGAAGCGTCCGTTTTCTCTTTCACTTTGCTGCCTGATGGCTGTTGGGAAAAGACACACCACTCATGCTTTTAATTGTTAGTGCTGGTTCAGCTGAATTGTTGCCAGAATTTTTAGAACCAGTGCCCAGTTTGTTACTTTGTGTCTTTCTTTTCTTTTTTTTTTTTTGCTTTGGTTCTTTCAAGGTCTGGAGCATGACTTTGACTGGGACCACTTAAATACCTTCCTTCCTGATAATCCCTGTCATCTTGTTCCAGCTTAGTTTGCTTCTGCTTAATTAGTTTATCCTCATGTTTCTTTAATATTTGTTGCAGCTCTCAATCCAACTTAACAAACTCAGAATGATTTATGTTTTTTGAGCTGTTTTGCTCTATGCAGTTTCTTTACTCAGTCTTTGATGTTTGATAGTGTCCCACAGCAATTGGTTCTCAGTGTATAGTAAACGGTAAGTTAAAAACATTGTTTGTTATTATTGAGCACCAACATTTCTTGGAACTCAATATAACAAATAACATTAGTAGTCCCAAGCAATATATTGAGAAGGGACTAGCCCAAAAGTTTTGAGAATTACTGTCATACCATCTGTGGTTTCAAAGAATTTGAATATAAGGATGAGTATGCAGCTATTGCTGCAGAATTCTCTCAGAAATTTATGCAGCTGTTGATCAAAGAGGACACTATCAAACATCAAAGACTGAGTATAAAAATTGCAGACAGCAAAAAAGCTCTAAAAACATATTAATCATCCTGAGTTTGTTAAATTGGTTAGAGAGCTGCAACAAAAATAAAAGAAACATGGAGATGAACTAGTTAAGCGGAAGCAAACTAAGTTGGAATGAGATGACAGTGTTTATCAGGAAGGAGGGGTATTTAACTGGTCCCAGTTCCACAGCAACAGATCTTCCTCTAGAAGAAGGTCAAAGTCATGCTCTAGACATCTAAAGAACCAAAGTAAAAAAAAATGAGAAAGACACAAAGTAACAAACTGGCCACTGATTCTGAAAATTTTGACAACATTTCAGCTGAATCAGCAGCACAAATTAAAATCATAGGTGGTGTGTCTTTTTTCCAACAGCCATCAGCCAGCAAAGTGAAAGAGAAAACAGATGCACCATTGTCAGACCATGCAAAAAAAAAGACAAGGAGAGGGAAAAGAGGGGGTAGCTTTTGTTAACAGTACACTGGCTGTTCCTTTACCTGGAAACAATAACAAATTGTTTTACATAGTATGGGTGAGTGGGTCTTTAATTTCCAATCTGCTTTTTGGATTCTTGGTTGCCTTGATTGGAACTGGCTGCTCATTGACTGAGTTTTGTTTCTTTCAAGGTTAGCTGTGCTGGATGAATTCTTGAGTTTAAATTTAACACCAAAAAGTGCAAGGTAATGTACTTAGGGAACCAGAACCATAGGACAGAGTACAGGATGGATGGGGTAAGACTTAACACTACAGCTGAGCAACATGTCCTTGGAGTTATCGTCAGTGACTCCCTCAAACAATTGAGCCAGTGGAAGAAGGCATATAACAAAGCAAGTAGCATAATGAGATGTATCAGAAGAGGTATTAATAGCAGAAGGAAAGATGTAATACAATCTCAATAGAGATCCTTAGTGAGGCCACACATACAGTACCTCCCCAGTTCTAGAGTTCTCACCTCAGGAAGGATACAGATAGGCTGGAAACAGTGCAGTGCAGGGTAACAAATGATTCAAGGTGAACAGGGCAGGTTCTTTGAGAAGTGCCTCAAAGCACTAAACATGTACTCGCTGGAGACCAGGAGGGGGAGAGAGAGGTCAGATATGATAGAAAACTTCAATTAGAAGTAATTAACAAGGTGAACTGTGGGAAACTACAGTATTTAGGCTGAATACTAGTTTGCAATCATGCTGACATGAGTGGCAACTGTAAGAAGGGGGACATGAGGGACATGAGAAGTGTTATTTTACAGAAAGGCTGTGTGACAGGGTGGAATAGGACCCTGTCCCATTTGTTAGAGAAAGTGTTAAAAATGTAAGGATCTTTCCTTTTCTGTCTCTTCTCTGTATGGTTGTGCAACCAAATTTTCCTGTGAGATCCTGGACTTGATCACCCCAAACAATCTTGCAATTCTTTGCCTCTCACTGTCTCTCAGTTTGCTCTTGCTAATTAGAAAATGGGCAAATGGCAAACTCCATCCTAACTGGCTAAAAGCACCAATCAGCTGGGCCGGTATGAGACAACAGAGACTGGGAAATATGTAGTCCCAATCTCTGTTGCCTCATGTAATTCTAATATTAATGGTCCAGTAGAATTTTCAAAAAGGCTAATGCCTCCATGTTTGGTTTCTGGCTTGGTAAGCCATAAGCTAGAGCCCAGGCCTATCGCCCTTTTTATTTCCCACTACAAGATCTTCTAATGCAAAATAAAGCACAGTACAGTAATGCTAAATAATTAATTTGGATGGTTTGAGTGAAAAATGCAGCTTGGCAGCAAAAGTAAATACTACCCTCTGCGAGAGATAGAGCAGTAGATCTGGCACCGATACTGTGCATGAGAGGAGCGGTACTTTATTTGTTTTCCATACCACAGATGGACATCCATCTGCCGTATGGAAAATGAAGAATGTACTGCTTCTCTCATGCACAGTAGTGGTACCAGGGCTACCGATCTCTTTCACACTGAAGGCAGTCAACATGTATACAGCCATGGCAGTTACTGTTCTTTGTGAAAAAATAGCCAAAGTAATGCCACATACGTAAAAAAAAATTTTTTTTAAAAGACAAAGTTCCAGCCTAAAGTCCGTAGCAAGCATGAGCAATGCAACCATCACTCCTTTCAAATTCACTCTGCTGTCTTCAACGGTGGCAGTCGCTGCGCTTATGACTGCAGTCAGTCACGCTCACTCAGCCATCCCAAGCCAAAACAGAAGCAACTTTTTTATTTTTATTTTTTAAATCACCTTGTGTGGCAAAAATGATACTGAGTGCCGCCATCACTCCTGTTCTGTCCACTCTGCTATTGCCTGATGATGACACTTCTGTCGTCCATGACTGTGCTCACACTGCCATCCCAAGCAACTGCCGTATAAGCAAAGTAAACTGAGCACAACATGTAACAAAAAACAAATAAATAAGAATAAAAAATGTTTCAAATAAAATGAGTAAAATTTAAAAAGAAAGCTGTCACACAAACTCCGAATAGCCCTGTTACAGGAAAGCAGACTGCATACCTCTCAACCTTTTGTCACTGAAATGAGGGACATGGACATTTTTGTGCACTCAAAATGAGAGACAATGAGGGACACAGACCCTCAGAATGAGGGACACATCCTCAAACATGGAGATACAAGCTCAGAACACTGTAAAAACCATAGTATTTACTTGTACAAAGTTTATTTTGGATTTGTACCAGCCAAAAAAACAAACAAACACATCATTCTACTTTAGGCGGAGGAACTATTTAATTAAAAAACTCATTTAAAACTCATTTTATAATAACATTTTTATTTATTAAACTATTCTTTTTCACAGTGCCCATTTTCTAAGCCCAATAATACCCTCCACGGTGGGTGGTAAGGGCAATACCGGACCTTCCAGAGGCTATAAGGCCCTCCGCCTGCAGCGTTGGGCCTCATTACACCCCTGGTGGTCCTGTATTGCCCAATACCACCCACCCTGTCGGGTATTATTGCTTACCTGTTTTTCCTCCCTTGCATATCTGCTGATATAAAATATATGCAATTCATTGTATGGAAATGTGACTGATATTGGGATCCCTTTTGTTTATTAAAATGTATAGAATTACTGTTTAAGTATATATATATAATTATATTTTGAGATTATTGCAGAAAGCTATTGTAATCTCCAGATGTTACTTGAGTGCACATTTTTAAGCTTTTTGCAAAAGCTGTAGGGGCCTCAGCAAGCACACTGTATTCTAGCAGCTCCTTAAGCTTGCAAGAACAGAACACTTACAAAAACAGGATGCTTGCCAAGAGTGGGGGTTGAAAAGACTTATAAGAGCTAAACTACAACTGCAAAAAGATTAGGAGAACAAGGGACACAGAGACTGAAAGAAAACTTCATTTTATTTTGCCTTTGTAAATAATTATACTGAACAAGTTTATTTTATGATGCTGCTAGTGTAAATAAATAATTTTTGGTGAATTCTACAACTGCTCCTGGTTTTCCTATGCTTCCTGACCTGTGCTTCCATGACAGGTTGGAGAAACTGTGGAACAGTCTCACAACTAAAGTGGGTGGTGCTAAAACCATTGTTGGTTTCCAGCACAGTTGGGACAGAATGAAGGGTATAGTGGTTGCTTGCTGCAGCAGAAACTAGGAGGAGAAGTGGAGAGGATGGTTGGGGAGGGCTAGGATCCTGAAGGGTCTGTAGGTCCAAGAGCTAAACAGGGAACTCGGGCAGGCTGGATGGACCATTGGTCTTTTTCTGCCATCACTGCGTTTCTATGTTTCTAATGTCTCCTCAGGACATTTTTTGTAGATAGAGATATAGATATTGCAGAAGGTTTCTCCTTCCAACTACTCTTATGATGTAACATGTCTCCTTTAGTTGTCTGAACTCTCATCTTCTCATAGATCTTTTTGCAAATACTATATGTTTTCTAATTCAGGCTACATATGATTTTTTTATTTCTATTGTGATTGCATTTGTGATTATAGTACTCTGCATTTTCTTGTGAGATATAAAATTCAAAAATAAAAATAAAAAATTAACTCCAGACTCTCCAGAGTATGATAGATCACCTTTAAGTCTTCAGTTTGTTGGGTCTTACATTGCTTCATGACCAGTAGCCTATGACTAAGCAATAAGGCATGACAAGGTGTGTGTTATCATATAATGACGTCACTCCTGGGGTGGGTTGAAGCAAGAGGCAAAGCTGAGTGCTTCCACCACCCCAGGAGTGACGTTATTACACAATAACACACACCTTGGAGTGTCTTATTGCAATTATACAATGGCTCGATGTTATACAAAATAAAAAAAATATTTAAAAAAGGCTTTAGTAGATTTTTAGTGTAGCAATATATCTCTGTTTCTGAAAGAGGCATTCTAAAACAATCCAAAAAATCAATACAGTGATGTTATTGTGTAATCACATCACTGTCTCAGGCATACACTGACCAATCATAGCCCTGGAAATGTTCTTGCCATTGTATAATGTAGGTCATTGAGATACATTATTGTTCTGATCCCTGGCACTCTGACCCAGTCAGTTACAGTTTTGAGATGATTGATGGGACACAAGAAGGCAGTAGTAATAAATTACACTTCTAAACCTCTCATGTTCTGAGGAGATTAAATGATCCTCATGAACTGAGATCACAAACATATGAATCTTTTAGATCTAAATAGAGCAACCAAGCCCCTTTCAGAGGAATATTACACTTAAAATGCACATTCTCTCTGTTCTAAAAGGGCAGGATATAATTTTGTTAATTAGGCTTTATTTTCTTTTTAGTGGTGTAATTTTAATATTTGTTCATTTCATTATGATTCACTACTAATTTGGAGTTTGTTTGGGTTATTTTCCCCTTTTTACTTTAATTGGTACAGTATGTGTTGTTTTCTTATTTTCTCTCACTCTGTCTTATATTTCCTTTTATATGACTCTGAACAACTGGCAGAGCACTACAAAATAAATTATTTATTTAGTTTTTTATACCAAGTGCGTTACACTAGACATACATATTTCTATTTCCAGATACATAAATGGTGAGCAACGTTATTGGGGGTTACATTTAATAGCTATCACGAAACAAGCAGTAGCACAAATAAAAAAATACAGTGGCCACTGCAGTCAGAAAATGTGCTCGCAAAAGAAACACAGAATAGGGAAAAAACAGTGATATCAACTTCAGTGGTACAGGTACAACATACAGAGAGCAAATACATTTAGCGTAAAAAGATAATACACATCAGAGAAATTGAGTGAAAGAGTGTAACAGTGCTAGGGCAGCCAGTCCTACTACTGTATATTACTACATAAAACATTCACTTGGCCTCTATTTTCACAGCAACTAATAGAAACTTTCTCACCCAACCTTTCAGGTATGTATTGCGTTTCCAATTACTCATTAGCACCCCATTACTTTCATTTCTTGATTCACAGCTTTAATCATGGTGTGAAGGAGGCACACACATTTGAAAGCTGTGTTCTGGGGTTGAGCCATAGATTCTAGCTCCTACTGTTTTAGTCTGTGGATCTTCAGTAATCCTCTGGCTGCAAGAAAAGACAAGGGACCTTCTTACAAATGAGGTTGGTCCAGGAGATAGGGCAGAACATCTCTTCAGTCTATGATGCTTTTGATGGGAACCTGAAGAACATGTACATGCTCAGCTGTGGAATGGCCTTCTTGTGAGAAGGGTAAAGGGAGAAACCTGAGAATTATAGCGTTGTTCCACATCATAAGGAATGTGAGGCTAGAGAACTTGGCCCTGGAAAAAAAAAACAAGGCTCGGTCAGTACCAATGACGTTTGGTTGTATGTTTTTAAAATGCAAATGTAGTGTGAAGAAGGGCATCAAATGCGAAGTGTCTTGGTCACTGCCTTCATTGATGGGGGAGGGAGATGTGAATAGGTAACTGAGTTCCAGAAAATTTTTTAAACTATTTATTAACCCAGGAGCCCCTATAGAGCAGTGACCAGAGGCATAAGCTAGACTGTGGGGATGACGGGAGCTTCTGGAGCTCTTTGACCAGCTAGTTTCCTCAGAGCAGTAATCCAAGGAATATAGGAACAGAAGTGGCATGTTGTCATGCCGGTGATCAGAGATGGGGAGCGAGCTTGGATAATTGTGTCAGGAGGCAGGCCTGCCCGCAGAAGATGTCACTTGGCAGTATGGTGCAGCTGGGTGGAAGGCACTGGGCAACAGTACCACCATGAGCCTGGCAGTCGGCAAATGGAGCATTTACTACCTTCTACAGGATGTTGCTGCATGCAGCCCAGGCTGATACAAAAAACAGGGGTAAAGAAACTCCCATAGCATTTGTATGATTGCCAAAGGCTCTGAGGATCCCTCTGATGCTAGTGCTAGCCAACACTGGATGCTAGTCCACATACTGGACTCCCTTGGGAGGAAGGGAGCTGGCCTACAACCTGGGGAGATCAAGGAGCTACCAGGCCTGATCAGGGTATAACCCTGTGAATGGTGCATATCCCTGACGATGATCAGGGTTGGGATAAAAAGTTCTATATAACACAAAAAAGGAAAAAGAAAAGAAAATCAGCATCATTGACCAGATCAACCACCACTAGCTATAGTCTGATTTCCAGGCATCCCATTGGCTTACAGCCTGACACACCTTGAGAACCAGCTTTTCTCCACAGACAATACCAATATGTTTGATTGGCATTCTACAATCAAACATAAAATCTAGCATGCCCCACCTCCCAGTGCTTTCCAATAGCAAAGTTAAAAATTACTTTCTGACTTCAATCACAGTAGGAACTGGCCTGCTATGTAAATCACATTAAGGAACATCAAATAACTCAAACCAAGTAGACAAAACAAACTATAAAAACATTCCTGTACAGTGAGTACATGGGAGTGAATGCCACATACATGACACATGGCAGAAACACGAGGAACCTGACCACCCCACCATTAAAATCCAAAAAGTACAAATTTAAGAGTTATTATGGAAGATGGACATTATAAGAATACAGCAATTATCATTGAATATAGTCAGTAGTCATTTTCAACATTCCTCATGTGAACAAAAATGCCTTTGCTGCTCACAGGTCAGCATACTTCATGCATGACATATGAACACATTTTCTGACATCTTCATATGCATATTATTTACCCAGAATAACCCAGAAGAGCTGCAATAATATTTCCAGTGGAGTCCGTGCATATACCAGTTTCTGCAGCTGCATGGACTGGACCACTGGAAGGTTAAAGGGACACTGTCAACCCGTTTTGCATCATATTTCTAGATGAGAACCCACATTATATGGTTGCTTGCCTTCTCTAAAATTAATTGATGTTGCTGTTTGTTTTCTCTGCTTCCTTTCTTAGTAGAACCAAAATGCATGGTAATGGCGTAATATAAATAACCTTGTTTTGTTTCAAATCCTTGATCAACTCTTATTGCATACTTTATGAGCATTATGAACACTCGGAAACATTGCACCCACTCATGATGCAATAGTATCCTCTCCACTCACTGCATCATGAGTGGTTAGATTGTGTGGGGGGGTGTTCCCGTGTCCAAGAAAGATGCAGTGGAAGTTGATCAAGGAATGTAAACAAACATGTTTTGGTGTATGGTAACACCAGTATTGTGGGTAGTCTGTTTTTCACTTTTTAAAGGGAAATAGAATCAGAATCAAACAACCAGCTATATCAGCAATATTTACAGACTGTGAGCAGTCATAAAATGTGTTTTTTGAACTAGGGGCACTTTGAGGCCTATGGGGGGGTGACAGTGTCATTTTAAGTGAGTAACTCAGGGTGTCACTTATTGGCTCTAGCATGATCTGAATCTGCATTCTGCTGCTTCCAAACAGTGCTCTCACCACAAGAACACACTGCATCCACTGCTAGTGTGGGGGCCCTAAAAGGCCTGTGACTCAACAAAGTTTTGTTTTTTTATATATAACCACAAATAATTTTTTTTTTTTTTTTATTTCGTTTTTGTTGACCAGGTAAGTGCACTAGACAAATCCTGCCTATTTTCAGGCATGACCCAGGGGAAGGGGATACAGATGAATGCCAACTGACCTTGAACCAGATTAAGTTGTTGGTGGTATTTTTAGTGAATTTACGCAGGGTTGCCCAGCTAAAATGCAACATCTCATGCCCAGTGTGATTCTGCTTTTACCAATTCCCCAGCTGGGTTGAGTGGAGCACTCGGAGGTTTACTGACTTACTCTGGGTTGCACAGTATTTGACCTTAGCATGGTTTGAACCTGGGATCTTGTGTTTCCCAACATTGTTCTAAACACAAGACTACATTGCATGTAGTGGGGTGGGAGGAAAGGCTGGCTGGTGCTGGCAATGTTTTTTTTTTTTTTTTAATTTATTTACCCAGGATAGTATAGCTGAGATGTAAGATCTCATCTACACAGGAATACTGCTCTTCTCCATTTTGGCAATGTATTTACCTAACCAGCCCACTGGCACAGTGATAGCACTAACACTTGTGATGCAGGCGACCTGAGTTCGAGAATGAGCCTAGTTCCTCGGGGGGCTGGCTGGGGAGAGCAGGACTGAGTGTCCCACAGGATGCTCTTCTTCCTGGGGGGGGGGCGGGTGGAACTCTCTAACCCATTGCCCTCACCTGGGTGACCACAGGTGGAGGTGCAGGGAAAGAGCATAATGGGTAGTAGGGAGGATGGTGCTGCTTGGCCTGGGCAGGTACTTACACACTTCATGCCACCATCTTGCCCAGCCTGGCATCTCCACAGGAGTGGCAAAAAACAGAGGAAATCCCTGACCACCACAGCATGAAGACACCAGTGCCGCAGAGACAGACCCTCACCTGCTGACCTGGCCTCACTTTCAGCCACTGAGCAACCTTCCTGTTCCCAAGGGTCCTGACCCAAGTCCAACAGCCTTCATCAAGGGAAGGAGATACCAAGAGTGACTGATTGAGAGTCTGGTAAATCCCAGAAAATGTTAGGATTACAGGATTGGAGTGGCGCTGGGGGTCTGAGTAGGGGGCCTATAGCCGGTCAGTGTCAAGCACAGACATAGAAAGAAAAGAAAATTTATTTACCTAGAATAGGCTAGGTGAGATGCATCATCTTTCCAGTGTGCGTCTGCCTTTGCTTATGTCTGTAGCTACAAGGACCGGAGTAGTAGGAGATTAGCCAAGTTCCTCAGGATCACACAGAGAGTATTTGACTATAGTGGGGCTTGAACTTGTAATATCTTGATTCCCAACTGTGCTCTACCTATAAGGCTACACTGCCCGTGGGGGAGTGGAGATACAAATAGGCAAGCGGCTGCTAGCCATATTTTCCTGCTTTTACCCATTTTTACATCTGGATGGGCTGGAGCATTATAGAGATTAATTGACTTGCTCAGGGTCACAGAACGAGTGTTTGACACTAGCAGGGTTTGAACTTGTGACCTCCAGATTCCCAATACTACTCTAATCACTAGAACACACTACCGTCATTGGCCGGGGCGGGGGATCAGAAAACAATGGTGACAGCTGGTGGTGTTTTATTTGTTATATTTTTATCATTTATTTACCCAGGATAGTTATCTGAGATGCAACATCTTGTTTCTTGTCAGCTTCTGTTTCTATCTGTTTCCACAAATGCATAGACTAGAACAGTGGGAGGTTTAGTGACTTGTACAGTGTCACACAGCCAGTATTTGTGCGTTCCCAACAGTGCTCTAACCATTTGACCACACTGACTCCGCTTCCTGCACGGGTAGGGGGAGATCCTATAACTAGCAATTTTTTATTGTATTTGTTTATTTTAAAATTTATATATACAGGACAGCTCAGCATGATCCTGCTTTTACATGCAGTCTAAACTACAGTAGCCCCGATACAGAACTCTGGAGCACAATCCGCAGTCCTTCTGAATTGCCACCAATGCACTGACAACAAATACCTTACAATCGAAATGTAAAAATAAACTACTGAAACATGCAAACTTCCCTCTATGACTGTGGTCACATTAAGATTAACACAGTACTTCATCACCAGTTCTCTGACTCCTCAATCAGCTGCTGGTCCAGTCAATTGGCCATTTGAAAAAAAAAGGAAAGCTAACACTTGGGATAGGATCCTAACGCTGGCATTAAAAAAGTGAAAGCCAGTACTGAAGATAGACTTCTGGTCCCAGCATTGAAAAAGCAAAGGTTGACACTGTGTAACAGTAGTGACTGCACTGTTATAGCTTACCTACCTAGCATAGATAATAAGACGGGGATCTCTTAATGTGAGTCATAAGGAGCCTGAGCTTGGGGCCGCATCCAGTCATACCTGTAAAATAAATAGCAATGGAACCACATAGGATCTGTAATTCTTTAGGAACAAATTAGGACATATAGGGAAGGTTAAACATAAAACTGTACTTAACTGATACACAAGGGCTCAGCATCTGTCAGAAAGTAGTCAGAGTCTTGTCAGACCTGTAGAAGTAAAGTTAAAAATGGTTAGTATGAGGACAAAAATAGTTAAGAAAGTAAAGACAGAATTGCAGAGAGGTTCAAAAGCTACAGGATAAGTTTCACCAGGCTTGATGTGCTTGGAAGGAAGAAGTATAAAAGGTGACTCACTAATGATGTAGGACATCCTTAGGGATACAAATCTAATGTAACATCACAGTGAGCAGTCCCCTGGGTACCAGTGATCACCGTACAGTGTGGTTTAACATTAAGGCAGTAACAGAGGCTAACCACATGAGGACAAGGGTCCTGGCCTTTAGGAAGGTGAAGAAATGAGGGACTGCTTCAGAAACTAGGGGGAGTGCCAAGGAGGGGTGGAGGCACAGTAGACAAAAATAAGAAAGGATATAAGTAAAGCAACTAACCTCTGTGTGAAAGAAGTGAGCAAAAGCAGAAGGCAAAAGAGACTGTTGGGGTTCTCAAAGGAAGAGGCAAAGGTTCACAGGTTCATAGATAGTATCAAGTTTGAATATACCGTGGCCCACAATTGAACTTGCCACCATTCAAGATCTAATGATGGCCGGCCCGGTGGCACTGAGGGTTGAGGTGCTGGACGCCACACCTCATGCTACGCCGGTGACCCAGTTGCTGGGGGTCGGTGGGGTGAGGGAGGATTTAGCATCCCAGTAGATGCTCTCCTCCCTCTGGGGTGGGATACCAGGGGTGCATCTAGCACCCGATGCCCCTGAAGCCAGTGGATGTACAGGCTTTTGGGGCACCAGCAGCTCTACTGGAGTCTGGAAGGGGGGACGCTGTTACACGTGTGACTGTCGGCAACTGTCAGCATGTTGGCAAGCCTGGACGTAAGTTCTAAGCATAAGCATCCCAGGGGAATGGGAGAAAAAACAGGGGAAAAATTTTAACACCCCTGGCCCTACGAGCAGATGAAACTGGGGATGGGATGCCATGGAGATTGCTCTGGCGGATGGAGTAGGAGGAGGTACGAGGCCTCCTCTGAAAGCCGTGGGAGCCAGGCAAATAACAAAAAAAAAAAGATCTAATGATGGAACATAAACATTTTCCTTCTCCCATGAAACAGTTTAATCTTTTTTTTTTTTTTTTAAAGCTTCTATACAGTTACTTTCTACAACATTCTTAGGCAAGGTATTCCAAATGGTAAGAACTCTTTGGTTATACCACTGGCTCCTTTCGTGGTTCTTATTTACTTCACCTCTTAGTTTGTAGTTGTGTTACCTTGTATCTTTATTGTTAGCTGTATTTTTTCCTAGACCAATTGTTTCTAAGAGTGTATCATCTCGAAAAGCTCTGAAAGCTAGACAGAGTTCACCCCTCACTTTTTTGTATTCCACTGAGTATAAATTTAGATGTTTAAGTCTTTCATGATATTGAAAATTCTTTAAAGATCTAATCTGCCTTGTCACCCTCCTCTGGACATTTACCAGTTTATTTTTAACCCCGATTGAATATGGGGCACAAGAAGGAAGACAGTACTCCATACAGTATGTGGACAAACAAGTGTTGCATACAATGGAATAGTTACTTCAGGGTCCCTGCTCTTTATGGTCCTAAATATATATCTAATTATTTGATGGCATTTTCTAGTTGTTTTATGGGTGTGATTATCAAATTTTAGGTTTTTAGATATGCAGACCCCTAAATCCCTTTCATTTATGCTTTCTTTTAACAGTACGTTATTTAATATATATTGATAAACTGTGTTATTTTTCCCAAAATGCATGACTTTGCATTTGGCCTGGTTGAACATTAGCTTATGTTCGCATACCCATTTAGCAAGATGGTCTAGGAGGTGAAGGAAAAAGGGTGGCTCAGAAGGTATAAGAACACTCAGAGGGAGGAGGAGGAGGAGGAGGAGGAGGAGACAGGCAGGTATACTTAGTAAAGCAGAGAGAAGAAGGCAAGGCGATGAGGGGAACAAAGATACAGACAGAGGAAAGAATTGCTAAAGAAGTCCCCAAGGGGGATGAACTTCTTTAGATACATAAGTGAAAAGAGAAAAGAATGGGGAGGGAAAATGAGGTTTAAAAGGGCAGAGGGGAGACTGTGCCAAAGAGGACCAAGAAAAAGTAGACATCCTGAACAGATACTTCTGCTCAGTCTCTGGCCCATCAGAACTGCAGTTGGATTTCTGCTTGTGATGCTGGTGACCTGAGTTCAGGAGTGGACTCAGGTCGCTGGAGGGGCAGCCGGGAGGAGAAGGCTTGAGCGTCCCACGACTGCTTGCCTTCTCCAGGGGAAGGAGGAGGCCAAGGCCTGCAGTTTACCTGACCCAGAGCGGAGGCTCAGGGCACTGCAAGTCCAGCTTATGGGAAAGGGACGGCCAAAGATGTGTGGTGGATGTCGGTGCGCAGCGACTAGACATCAGGGCACACACCACACGTAGGGCAGGAAGAGAGGAAAATGCCTCGCATCTCCAGGAAGATGGTTTGCTGGAGCATGCCTCTATGTGTCACCACCACCTGGCCGCCTTGACCAACACCACTAGAAGTACGTAAAAGTTCGGCCCCATCTCGGCCCCCACCTGGGGTAAAATCCAGGCTCCATGGGGATCAAGGATGTACCAAGGTAGGGTGGCTGACAGAGGGATGACTCCTAGGCAACCCTGAAAGGTTGGAGATGTGAGGATGCAGGAGGGATAAACAGAAAAGTTAAAAAAAAAACTTCTGCTCACTCTTCACAGTGGGGGAGGGGGGGACCAACAGGGAGTAGCAGGAATTGGGGGATGACTAACACAAGTCCATTTTCAGAAGAAAGAGCCCAGAAGGGACTTGCAGTTCTGAAGGTGGGCAAAGCTATGGGACTGGACAGGATACAGCCAAGGTTATACAGGAACACAGTGTGGCGCTAGCTACCCCACTGACAGCCTTGTTCAACAGGTCACTGGAACAAGCATGGTTCTGGAGAATTGGAAAAGAACTGACATGGTCCCTCTACATAAAGTGGCAGCAGGGAGGAAGCTAGCAACTATAGGCCAGTCAGTCTTACATAAGTGGTAAGAAACTTATTCAAAACTCTGCTAAAGGAAATACTTGTTCAGTATGTTGAATCCAATGGGCTGCAAAACCACAGGCATCATGGATTCATGGAGATCAGGTCATGACAAATGAACCTGATGGATTTCTTTGACTGGGTGACATGGGAAGTTGATCAGGAGAGACTGTGGGTGTGGTCTGTCTGGACTTTAGTAAAACCTTCTTCACTGTGCCGCACAGGAGGATGAAAAAGAAACTGAACACCCTGGAGGTGGGATTCATGGTTGTGTAGTAGTATTTTAAATCAAATGTGTTAAAAGACCAAAGTCAGCATGGATTCGGGAGGGGCATGCCAGACAAATCTGATTGATTTCTTTCACCTGGGAGCAGTGACATAGATCAAGGAAGGCAAGGCCTTCAACAATGTGCCGTATAGGAAACTGATAAAAAAATTGGGCTGGAGTAGAAGTGGGATCCATAGAAGTAAACTGAGCAAAAACTAACTGTCAGGTGGTAAACAGCATTCCTCTAATGAGGGAGAGTAACGAGCAGGGTGCCGTAAGGCTCAATCAATCAATCAATCAATCAATCAAAATCTTTATTTAATCAGGTGAACATCATTGAGCATAGCTCATTTACAAGATGGACCTGAGTGGTCAAGAAGTGCAAGTGTTAATACATTGACAAGGGTAGCATAAACAGTAATACAATGACAGGGGTAACATAAACAGTAATACAATGACATAAGTGCTAATATATAACAATATACATATGTACACGGCACATTAAAACTTTTTAATCTGTGAGACAGAAGGCAATGGGCACATCAGGAGTAATACGTAGATTATAGGACCTAGCAGGCATTTTGAGGGTGAATCTTGGGACTGGAAACGGGAGTTTTATCAGCATATAGGAACACAAAAAAAGGAAGGGGGGGTAGGTAGGGCCGGGGTTTAGGCCTTGTGGAAGCAGTTGCAGAGTTCTGGGAATAGGGTGGTGAATAATCTTTTGAAGGATATTAAGGGTAGGAGGTTATTTAGCTTCATGGTTTTTGAGTGAATTCCAAACAATTGCTAGTGAGTAGCTGATAGCAGCCCTCCCAAACTGGGTGCAGACATTGGGGACCTTAAGAATGATAATTTTGCTGATCCTTAGGTTGTATGGCCTAGAAGTAATTTGAGTAAAATAGTCTGAGATATAGGTAGGTAGCTTGCCTGATAAGGCTTTGAATATCCAAATTGCAGCATTCCTATTTCTTCTGTGTTGTAATGATGTCCAGTTAACTGCCTTATAAAGGGAGCAATGATGGGTGCTGAAGGAAGGTCAGTAATGAATCTGATGGACCTGTGGTATAGGGTGTCCAGTTTATTTAAGAGGGGAGGAACAATGTCCGTGACAGAAAGTCAGCATAGTCAATGAGGGATAGGAATGAAGCCTGGATTAATCCTTTTTGGAGTCTCTGTTGAGGTAGTGCTTTTATTCTAAAAATAAACCAAGCCTTTGTCTCAGTTTCTTAGTAGCTCCTCAATGTGGACAGAATAGTCAAGTTTGTTATGAATCCAGACTCCAAGGTATTTGAAGTTATCAACGATTCCAGCTTCTCCAAGTAAGGTGGTTAGTGTAGGGTGGTGATGGTGGGGTAGTGGCAGAGTAACTCTTTGAGGTAAAGAACATAGCTTTTGTTTTTGGCATTTAGAAGTAGTTTTATCCAGTAGGTTGTGTTGTAGGATGGAAAATTCAGATTGTAGCAGTTCACAGGCTTTAGATAATGAAGGATTGCTAACATATAATACAGTATCATCAACAAACAGATGGATGTTGGATTGAGTGAGGTTAGCATCAATATTATTAATATAGATGGCAAAGAAGATGGGGCCAAGAATAGAGCTTGCGGTTCACCTCTTAACAGTGGTTTTAAGGTGGATAGGTAGTTTCCATTTTTACCAGTTGTGACCTATCTGATAGATAGCACTTGAACCAATTGAGTGAAGGGAATCCAACCCTAGTGAGCCAAGGAGGTGAATAATGATTCATGATCCACTGTGTCAAATGCTTTGCTCAAATCCAGGAACACAGCACAGGTACTGTTCTTCTTATCCATAGCAATCTGCCAGTCGTTGGTTACTTTGGCTAGTGCCGAAATGGTGCTATGCCTTGATCTAAATCCTGATTGTGCTGTATTTAGGAGGTTATTGTTATCCAGGCAGTCCCTTAATTGTGAGTTTACTAACTTTTCGAGCATCTTGGATAGAACTGATAGGATGGAAATGGGCCTGTAATTATTGAGGTCCATGGGATCACCAGATTTGAGTAAAGGAACTACTTGAGCTGTTTTCCAAGTGGAGGAATGGATCCAGTGGTGAGGAAAGATTGAAGAGATGAGTGAGGGGAAGATAAGACTTGAGATGCAATCTTGAGGAAGTAGGGTCCAGGAGTCTGTACCTGCACTTTTGAAGTATCTAAATTGGAGAGAGATCTTCCACTTCTTTCAAGGATATTGGGTTGAAGGAGAAGGTTGATGTAGCCTTTTGACCCACGGTGGATTGAAGGTTCAAGGAAGATCTCAGGAGATTTGCAGGTGAAGAGTCAAATGCTAGTCCAGCTGTGGTGAAGTGGTCATTGAAGGTATTTAGGATTTCTTGTTTGTCCGTAATTTCTGTGTTATTTAGTAGCAGTTTGCAGGTTAAGGCAGGAGTAGAGTTTTGGCCCAAGATACTTTTTATAGTTCCCAGAGCCTGGTTGGGTTATTACAGGAGGCATCCAATTCAGCTGTATAATAGGCAGCTTTGGCAGATCTTATTTGTGTTGTACATGAATTTCTTGCTTTTCTGAAATTTAGCCAGTCTCTGGAATCCTTAGTTTTTCTTGCCTTTTTCCACAGTTTGTCTCTGCTAGCAAGGCTGTTTTAAGATCAGTGGTGAACCAGGGCAGGACCTGCTTTAGTTCTGATATTGGTGAATGGTGCATGAATATTGAGAGCATTAGTGATAATGTCCTTTAAGATCTGAGAGCTGTTTCCACTGAGGTTGTAAGGTAGAAATCTTGCCAATATATTGTGTTACTCAGGTCATGGAGGTATCCTGGTATGCTGAACTTCTTTTGACCTTTGAGGACAAATTCAGCAGGGTTGGGTGGTTTGAGTGAAGATCTTATGCCAGCTATGGGACAATGGTCACTTACATCATTCGGTAGTACTCCTGCATGCGTATATAAGTGAGGCTTGTTTACCAACATAATATCCTGGAGTGAGCTGTTGCTAGAATTTTTTAGGTTAACCCTGGTTGGGTCTTTAATTAGCTGTGTAAAGCCAATGGTGCAGATGCATTAGATAGCCAGTTTAAATTCAAATCACCAAGGATGATGGTATCTTCAGGGCCTAGATTGGTTATTGACCCCAGGTGAGATAGTAATTTGAGGCCTGCTGAGGGGGGCCTATAGCAGCCAATCAATTTAAATGAAGACAAGTTAGGAAGGGATATTTTGATTGACAAACATTCAAATTCCTTTGGTTCGGATGTGTTGATAGCAGGTAGCAGAGATGGTGTCCTTAATGTATATGGCACCCCACCACCCCTGGAAGGGTGATCTGCTCTGGAAGAGCTGATAGTTGGTAAGGTTTACAACACTGTCTTTGGTGAAGGTCTGAGCCAAGATTCAGAGATGACCAGAAAGTCAGGCAGGGTATGTGCCACCAGGCCTGTATTATGGAGAATTTTTTTAAGAGGTTGCAGGCATTGAAGTGTGTGAAGCTTAGGCCATTTATCGAGGATAGATCAGCAGGGAAAATAAACTTTCAATGGGGCCAGGATTTATTTCAATGGTACCAAAACAGATCAGAAGGTAGAAGATTACTTTGAGGAGGGCACCAAGGGACAGGGATAGTGAGTGGTCAGAGCGTTTCCTCCTAATCCTGGGTGCCTACTGTGAGATGAGTGATGGTCCTGGTGTATAGGTGCGAATTTTATCATAGCATAATAATTTAATGGACATGCATAGTGGGTTAATAAAAAGCCATGATACAAGTAAAGTGCCAGGGCTGTGCTGAATTGTTAGGGTGGCCTTATGTGGGATATCCCAGAGGTTGCATTGTAAACGTGGTTCGAGGTGAATAAGGAATTCGTGGTTGGCCATTGTGGATGGCAGAAGTGGGCAGGTCGTATTAACTGAGTTATTTATCTTGACACTGGGCATAACATTAATATCATAAGGGATTGGGTGAGATGCGAGGCTCAGGAGCAAAAGGAAGCAAAGTAGCATTGTGGAGGTTAGGTATGGGTTAAGGAGGAAGGAAAGGGATGTGGGCATGGATTAAGAAATGGCGGAGAAAGTGTATAAAAGGAATCAACCAGGAGGGGGGGGCGGCAAAATTTTGGCTTTGCCCGCATTTTCTGCCTGCTTCTCCCGGCCTCCTGGAACCCTTGGTCGGCTGCACAGGTGCTGCCGACCCGCTGGCGGCTCAGAGCCCCTCCGCTCCCTGGACCTCGAGGGCTGCGCCTTCTACAAGGTGGGGGACAGAGGAGAAGGCAGTCAGCAGGGTACCTTTATTGCAGTAATCTGCAATAAGGTGCTAAAACTTAAGATTTGCACAACAATAGACTGGGAGGGTATGGGGGGTTAGGCGCCTAAGTGTCTAGCCCACACAGCATTTCAAAAGACTGTAACACTTATTTTAAAATACAGAAAAACAGCCCATAAATCAGGCACAAAGTAAGAGAAAACAGCACTTTTTATGAGGAATTCAAAATAATTTAAAGAAAAGCAGAAATTCCGGCAGAATAGTGCAGCAAACCCCAGTTTAAGTCTATGGGAAGGCGCGCAATGGAAGCAAGGCACAGACTGCGTCGCTCGATTGGTTTGCGGCTTGCCCGCACTCTTCTGCCTGCTTCTCCCGCCTCCTGGAACCCTTGGTCGGCTGCACAGGTGCCGCCGACCCGCTGGCGGCTCGGAGCCCCTCCGCTCCCTGGACCTCGAGGGCTGCGCCGTCTTTCTGCCTGCTTCTCCCACCTCCTGGAACCCTTGGTTGGCTGCACAGGTGCCGCCGACCCGCTGGTGCTCGGGCCCCTCCGTTCCCTGGACCTCGAGGCTGCGCCTTCTTTCCCTGCTTCTCCCGGCCTCCTGGAACCCTTGGTGGCTGCACAGGTGCCGCCCGACCCGCTGGCGGTTCGGGCCCCTCATCCCTGGACCTCGAGGGGCTGCGCCTTCTTTCTGCCTGCTTCTCGGCCTCCTGGAACCCTTTGGTCAGGCAGGTGCCGCCGACCTGCTTTGGCGGCCTCGAGCCCTCCGCCTCCCTGGACCTCGAGGGCTGCGCCTTCTACAAGGTGGGGGACAGGCTCAGTACTGGAACTGGTCCTCTTCAATGTTTTCATAAATGATATTGCAAAAGAACTGAAAGGGTTGACACGAAGATCTGTAATAGGGTGGATACTCAGGAGGAGAAGGTAAGAATGAGAAGGTAATCTTAGAAAACTTGAGGAGTGGTCGAGGGCATGGCAGCTGGGGTTCAATGCTAAAAAGTGCAAAATCATGCACCCAGGGCATACAAACCCAGGAGCTCAGTATAAAATAGAGTAGGGGGGAGATACTGACAGTCATTAAGTAGGAAGGAGGCTTTGGCATTATTATATCTGATGACCTCAAAGTTGCAGGGCAGTGTGACAAGGCAGTGGGCAGGGCCAGTGGGATGCTTGGGTGCATAGGGAGAGATATCACCAGCAGGATGAGGGGGGGACATGTTACCACTGTACTGGTCACTGGTGAGACTGCACCTGGAGCACTGTATCCAGTTCTGAAGGTTGCATCTCAGAAAAGATATAGGCAGGGTAGAGGCAGTCCAGAGGAGGGCAACTAAAGTGGTGTAGGGTTTACATCAAAAGCCATACAAGGAGAGGCTGAGAGTTCTGAACATGTACACCCTGGAAGAGTGAAAAGTACCCCATGAGGGTGAACAGGGTACATGAGGGGGTCTATTTCAAATGAGAAAGTGCACCAAGACAAAAGGGCATGCAGTGAAGCTGGAAGAGAGGAAGTTTAAGAGGGATGTGAGGAAATACTACTTCACTGAAAGAGTGGTGGACACCTGGAACAGTCTGCTAGCAAAGATTGTGGGAGCAAAAACAATGGGGGGACTTTAAACATGCATGGGATAAGCATGAGGGGATATCAGTGCATAGGTAGGGAGAGTTGACAGAAACCAGGTAGCGTCTGTGGAGAGAGAATAGGAAGGGAAACTGGGCATACTAAGTGGGCCATGCAGTCCTTCTCTGGTGACAATTTCTATGTTTCTAGAGTGAATTAGGTCAGAGGCTGAATAATGAATAGAAGACAGAGGGTGGTGGTAAATGCTATTCACTCAAATTTTTATTTTATTTTATTTTATTTTATTTAACAATCGGAAATAGAAACCTTTGAGTCATAGATTCTTTTGCAAAGGCTCCACATCAGGATACAATAGTAAGCATTACAATGCACAAAGTTAGGAGAATCTAAACAGCATTCTAGGGTAGAAGTTGGCCCAGCATTTACAGAATCACATTAGAAGATATATAATACAAAAAACCAAAAAAACATACCTTGAAAGAAAGAAAAGAATGATTGAGTGGACCCTATGGAGAACCCAATCTGAGAGAGATATGGGAATAGAGATAGGAAGTGTAGAGCCGGCATGGGGTTTGGTGCAGTCACAGGCTGATGGAGGGGTGACCAGAGGGGTGCCACAGGGCTCAGTACTGGGACAACTCCACTTCAATGTCTTCTAAACTGACATTGCTGAGAAACTGGAAGGGAAGGTATGCCTTTTTTGCAGATGATACCAAAATATGCATTAGGGTGGACACTCAGGAAGGGTGGAGAGAATAAGCAAGGATCTGGGGAACCTGAATGAGTGGTCTGAATCATGGCAGATGGGGTTCAGTGCCAAAAAGTGCAAGATCATACACCTAGGGCATAGGAACCTAGGCACTGAGTATAGGATGGGGGTGAGGTACTGGCAGTCATGGAACAGGAAATGGGTCTAGGGGTTATCATATCTTTTTTTTTTTATTTTAGTTGTTTGATAACCAGGTAAGGTCCACTAGGTACAAATGCCTGTTTTCAGGGGTGACCCGGGAGCACTGGGGAGATTAATTGACTTGTTCACAGTCTCACAGTATGCAGGTGGAGGTTGTGTGAATACAACCCAGGTCTGATGGATGCACCAAGCTCATTTACAGCTTGTGACTCTAATCTCTAGCCTATACTGCCAGACCTGACTCCAGGGCTGACTGAGAACCTCAAGGTTGCAGGGCAGTGCTGGAATGCATAGGGAGGGTGTATCCAGTAAGGGAGGCTGGTAGTGTTGCCACTGTTATGCTCTATGCTGAGACCCCCCTTCCCAGAGTACTGTGTCCAGTTTTGGCAGCTGTGTCTCAGAAAGGACATAGACAGCGTGGAGGCAGTCCAGAGGAGGGCAACTAAAATGGTGCTGGGATTACACAAGAAGGGTTTCGAGAAGAGACTGAGGGATCACAACATGTACACCCTGTAAGAGGAGAGGGACAGGTGATAGAGACCTACAAGTACCTCATAGGGGTGAACAGGATGCAAGAGGGAATTCTCTCAATTGAGGAGGAGCACCAGGACCAGGGAGCATGTGATGGAAGCTGGGGAGGGGGAGTTTAAGAGAGATGTGAGGAAATATTTCTTCATTAAAAGGGAGATTGCCTCCTGGAACAGACTGTAGAAGTGGCGGTGGCAAAAATAGTGGTAGGCTTCAAACTAATGTGGGATAGAGACAGGGCTGTAGTAGAAAATATGTATGGAAGAGGCAGGGTCACCAGAGACCTGTTAGTGTCTGATGAGACAGATTAGGCAGGAAATATCTGAGCAGACTGGGAGGGCCAAATGGTCCTTTTCTGCCAACACAAATTCAAAGTTTCTGTTTCCTAAATAAAATACATTTTTATAGAAAAGATACAGTTCAGTGAAACTGCAAAAAATGAAAATAGACAAATAGAAAAGAAATGACAGAGTAGAAAGGTTTTTAAGTCTGTTAGCTTTTATTGTGTGGCATCCCCTATTGTATTATATTGAGAAAACAGCTATATTCTGCAATGAATACATAATAAGATTCTACAGTTACTTCTCAGTGTTGCCTGCTTCAGGGCCAGGCAAGCTCCAGCATTTTGTAAATAAATAACTCAATAAACCTTCAACTTAAATTCCAGAGACTGGATTGCAGACAGTGATATCCTTTCATGTGCGATTTTTCAAAAATCAGTTATAATGCCCTACCGAGGATTCAAAATCTGCTTCATTGCTGGTGTTCAGGTAGTTATTAGATACATCTTGTAATAGCCAAGTCTCCAGAGATGATGCAAGAAAAGCTATGGAATGTGACAGTGTCAAGTATTCAAGGTAGCCATATTTAATAAAGAGAGAAGAGATGATGATGAAAGATTAAGGGAGGTGCGTGCAAATATGCAGCAGTAGGAGGAATGCATGGTAATTGAAGTAAATAAAAATAAATATCTTGATTGGGGCAGTCAAGTGGTTAGTGGCTGCGTCAAATTACAGTTCACAGCCCTGACACTGCAGGACCAAATAAGTAGGGCACAGCAGCCAGAAATCACAGCCCTGGGATTGCAGAACCCAGCAGATGGCACAAATTGGGATTACAGAGTCCAGCAGACAGGGCAAAAAAGTTACAGTTCATAGCCGTACTATTGCAGATGCAATCCAAAAGAGTTATGTAGGCACTCAGAAAAAGCTCACTAGTTGGCTAAAATAGTTATTTCTAGGGCATATCACCCATGTATTTATTGCAGCCAAAAAAAAAAAAGACAAGATCTGCAGTTTAACAAAAGTACCCATGAAGGAGTCACAAAGTAGCCTAGGAGCTTGTTTCTCTGGCTGTTCCTCAGGCATGGAGCTTAGGTCCAGCACCAACTCCTTCATACTGGCTGTCTTAAAGAAACAGGTCCCAATTTTCGAGTTAATGGAGGACTACCTTAATTGTACAGAAAACATTTGTATGGGTAAATTGGCAAAAGGGATCGACAAATACTTATTTTAAATGTCTAAAGACACCAGTTTTATGGAAGGGCATTGTTGCAAACCCCAAGCGTGACAATAAAATGAACAAAATTCATAAATGTAAAAGTGCCCTTTGGCTGTTACTATCATGCGCTGGTGCTGTAATCGTTTGGTTAGTGTGTATTTTTTTTTCTTTTTGTTCCAGATGAACTTTTTACATCCTAAAATAAATTTTCTAGTATCTACATCATTCTAATTACTTGTCTATATATGCAGTTTTTAAGAACAGAGTATGTATTCAAATCCAATTACTTAAGTACTGCTGTGATTCTATTCATTTCTTTCTCTTTGAAAATTTACTGTGTAATGTTTGTGTAATGTTTAAGAATTTTGCTGATTGTGTGAACACTGTAGGAGTTTGCTATAATTCCTTACCTTCATACTGGTGTTCTTAGACATTCAAAAGAAGTATTTTGGTGATCTTTTTTGTCAATTTAGGCCTACAAAAATCTTTCTGTACAATTAAGGTAGATTTCCATTAAATCAGAATTTGGGGCCTGTGTTTTTAAGACAGCCAGCATAAACAAGATGGTGCTGGCCCTAAGCTCTGCCCCTGAAGAAGAGCCAGAGAGGCTTGAATCTGCTGGGGTACAGTGGGAGTTACAATGTGTGTGTGTGTGTGTGTGTGAGTGTGTGTGTGTGTGTGTGTGTGTGTGAGACAATTTGTGAGAAATGCAGAAACTAACTCCTTTTTAACCACAGCTGAAACTTTTTCATTGATTTATTGATGATGTATTGATTATGTGGTGGGGAAACGAGGCTAGCCTAAAGAACTTTGTTGAATACCTCCACAGAAGCAATGAGAATTTGACATTTTCATCAACATAAAAGTGGAGAGTACTGAGTTCTTAGGCATCAAAACTGGAATAGACCCAAATGGAGAAGGTATGCAAACTAATCTGTTCCATAAGCCTACGGACAGAAACACTCTTCTCCTTGTAAGCAGCTGTCACTCCCCCACCCACACACACACAGTCAGTAACATACCAAAAGGCCAGTTTTGCAGAGCAAAGCAAAACTGCACTACAACTGAACTTTATGAAAGACAAGCAGATGGCCTGGAACAGAGATTTAAGAAAAGAAGCTATGGCCAGGAAAATATCCAGTCAGCTAGGGAACTAGTAGTGAGGCTGTCCTCACAGACAGGGTAAGAGACACTCAAAATGGGGATTTGAAGTTTAGTTTTGTTTTCGCTTACACCTCATTTGCTTATGTAATGCAGAGTGTAGTGAATCAAAGCTGGCAAATATTATCAGCTGATCAATATTTGGCAGACAGCCAAACAACCCCCAAGAACAGCATCTAGACAGGGTGCCAATCTGAGGCACATATAAGTCCACAGTAACCAGCTGTCTAGTGCACCGCAGACATAGCTTCCCCCACCCATGAAAGGCTTGTTCCCATGCGAGATTTAAATCCTGTAAGGTTATCCCCACTACAAGAAATTTACTTAACCCTGGAAATGGAAAACAGCTTGATATCAAGTTTTATAACATGTAACTTGGAAGGAGTTATTTACCTCACAACCTCTCTTTTACTTCAAACAGATTTCTAAGTCCGATACTATCAAATATGTAAAGAGGGTCCTAGGCAAAACTAGAATGGGTAGTGACATGTTAGACATGAACCTTCTCGTCCTCGCCCTGGAAGATCTTGCCTATCCTTTCACAAAGCTTTTTAACATATCCCTCAAGACTGGTATATTCCCCGATAAGTGGAAAACAGCACTCGTCAGTCCAGTCTGCAAAAAGGCGATAGGACCAGTTTGGGTAACTATCATGCGATCTCCATTCTACCACCCCTTTCAAAAGCCCTAGAGAGAATAGTATCGAATCAACTCATGGAATACCTTAATAAATATAACCTACTCTGCACTCGGCAGCATGGGTTCCGAAAATGCCATAGCACTATCATGGCAGTTACCGACTACCAAACACCTTTGTGACTCCCTTAACTCTGAAAAAACAGTTGGGTCTATCTTCATAGAACTAACCAAAACATTTGACACTGTCAATCAGCTGATCTTGCTCGACAGTTTCTCAACCCTAGGCATGTCCACTGACACAGTTTCCTGGTTCTCAAGCTACCTCTCACACGGTCACTGTGTGTCAGAATAAAAGGGATATCCTCTGAACCACAGAATGTTACTCTGGGGCTCCCTCAAGGATCAATATTAGGGGCCCTGCTATTCAGCCTATTCATCCGTTCTCTCCCTAGCGCATATCCTGCTAAGATTCTGCCTTAAACAGACGATGCAGTTATCGCTGTTCCAGGGAAGCACCCACAAGATATATTTGCTACTCTTCAAAACAGCTTTACTAAACTCAAGTCCTGGTTTTCGCGGAATAAACTCCTCTTGGATTACAAAAAACTAAATCAATGCACATCATTCTTCATCACTCAAAAAAGCATGCAGACCCATTGATCATTCAAAGTCATGAATGAGACACCATTGAACAGGGCTCTACCTTCAAATATCTTGGCATACACACAAACGACACCCTCTCTTTCATAGAAACATTGACTTTGATGGCAGATAAGGACCGCTAGGCCCATCTAGTCTGCCCATTTCCCTACCTACAGGATAGGCTGAGATCCTGGTTAACCAACAGCCTATATCTTCCTGCCCCCCACAAGAATTGCCTTATGTCTGTCCCATGCATTCTTGAATTCTCCCACAGTTTTAGACCCCACAACTTCTTCAGGAAGGCTGTTCTATGCATCCACTACCCTATCTGTGAAATAATACTTCCTCACATTGCCACTGAACCGCCCTCCTTCTATCTTTAAATTGTGTCCCCTTGTTCTTGCAAGTCTCTTTTTCTGAAAGATGCTACCCTCTTGGACTTTGTTGATTCCTTGAGGTACTTGAAAGTTTCTATCATGTCCCCCTCTCCTTCTTTCCTCAAGGGTACATATTAAGCTCCTTTAGTGTCTTCTCATTCTGGCTTCTCTTGCAGACCCTGCACCATTTTAGTTGCCTCCCTCAGGACTGCCTCTATCCTGTCTATGTCCTTGCAGAGATGGGGTCTCCAGAACTGGACACAGTATTCCAGATGGGGTCTCACCAACTGTCTGTACAGAGGATAACAACTTCCTGTTTTCTGCTGCTGATGCCTCTCCTATACATCCCAGTATCCCCGCCCTCCCTACTGCCTTCTCACATTGCTTGCTAACCTTAAGGTCATCTGATATGATTACCCCAGGTCCCTTTCCTGTTTTGTTGTTGTTACTACCTCCCACCCATTGTGTATTCTTCCCTGGGTTCTTGTTTCCAGGTGCATTATTTTGCACTTTTGCATTGAATCTAGCTGCCATACATCTGACCATTCCTCCAACCTTGCCAGAGTCCCTTTCATCCTTTCCGCCTCCTTGTGTATCAACCCTGTTGCAGATCTTTGTGCCATCTGCAAAAGGCATACTTTTCCTTCCAGTCCCTCTGCAATGTCACTGATGAAGACATTAAAAAGGACTGGACCCAATACTGAACCCTGCTGTATGCCACTAGTAACCGCCCTTTCTTCAGAGTGGACTCCATTTACAATTACCTTCTGTGTCCTATTGTCCAGCCAATGTTTTGCCCAGGCTACCACCCTGGGACCCACTCCCAGGCTGGTTAATTTGACTAATAATCTTTTGTGTGGGACTGTGTCAAATGCCTTGCTAAAGTCTAGGTAGGCCATGTCCACAGCCCCTCCCTGGTCTACTACTTTGGTCACCCAGTCAAAGAAATCTATTAGATTCATCTGACATGAACTTCCCGCTGTGAACCCATGCTGCTTTGGATCCTGTGCTCCACTGACCTCTAGGTACTCAACTATTCTTTCCTTCAGAAGTGACTCCATCACTTTCCCCACCACAGAGGTCAGACTGACAGGTCTGTAGTTTCCTGCCTCTGTCTTGGTCCCACTTTTGTGAAGATGAATCACATCCGCCTTCCTCCAGTCCTCGGGTACCACACCATCCTCCCATGATTTATTAAAAAGAGTAGCCAGTGGTTTCACTAGTTCCTTCCTTAATTCTTTTAGAATTCTGGGGTGAATTCCATCAGGACCCATTGCTTTGTCCACCTTCAGTTTTAGGAGTTCTTGCAGAACCCTTTCTTCTGTGAAAGGACTGGGATCGACCCCCCTGTCAAGAGTGCTTCTGTTAATTGGATTAGGCACTTCCCCCTCCTCTTTTGTGAATACTGAGCAGAAATATTCGTTCAGTATTCCTGCTTTTTCACTGTCCCCCTCTGCCCACCCACCGTTCATTCTATTCAGCCTCACTATCCCTCCCTTTGTCTTTCTATGCTCGCTGATGTACCTATAAAAGGTTTTATCCCCTTCTTAACTGAGTTGGCTATCTTTTCCTCAGTTTGGGCCTTTGCTATTCTGACTTCCCTCCTGCTTCTTTCTGCCTTAACTGGTACAGCTCTCTGTCCTGCTCCTTCTGTGTTTCCTTATACTTCGGAATGCTATCTTTTCTTCCTGACTTTCACAGCCACCTCTCTTGAGAACCATAGTGGCTTTTTCTTTCATTTGATTTGTTTATTTGCTTCACACAAAGGCTTGTTGCCTCTGTGATGGCAGTTTGATAATTCCCCATTGTTGCTCCACACTTCCTTCTAGCCTGTTTGCTAGTGCTTTCTGAGGCACTCTCCCATCTTGCCAAAGTCAGCCCTCCTAAAGTCCAGCACCCTCACTTTTGTATGGCTTGACTCTGTAGCTGAGTTTAACGTGAACCACACTGTTTGATGGTCACTTATCCCAGATGGTAACCCACTTCTAGATCTGAGATCCTCTCACTGCCCCCATTTGAGAGTAGAGGTCTAATATTGCTCCCTCACAGTGGGTTCTGAAACTAGCTGTCTAATGCCTGCCACCTGTAGGGCATCAAGAATGGCCCTGCTCTTGGATGTGGCTGCAGCAAATGTGCTCAGTTAACATCTGGCATATTCAGGTCTCCATCAACAGTATCTCCTTTCTCTGCCATTCTAAGAATGCCTTCCATCATATCCTTGTCCATTCCTTCCCCTGACATGGGGTCTGTACACAACCCCTGTGCGGATTGTGGTGCCCTTTCCAGTCTTCAAGGTGACCCACAGTGCCTCCTCCTCCCTGTTTACTCTTTTGTTCAGTTGCTTTTATCCTTCCTTTACATAGAGCTACTTCTCCTCTTCTCTCTGCCTGTCTCTCCTGTAGGTTATGTACCCTGGTATGTTAACATCCCAGTCATGGTTCTCTGTGTACCATGTTTCTGTGACTGCTACGATATCCAGGCATCCCTCTTCCATTAAGGCCACCAGCTCAGGAGCTTGTTGCCCAGACTATGGGCATTGGTACTCATTACCCTCCATTTCCTGATGGCCTTAACCCCTTTGCCCCATCCCTGTCCTTCTTGCCTTTGCCACTTTCTCCATTTACCCCTGCCCTTCTCCCTATCGACACCTCCATGTTGGTGTTTGCCACACTTACTACTGTGATTGTTTGGGGGCTAGGATTTTCCTGCTCCTTTCCAGTGCCTCCCCCCTTGGCTAGTTTAAAAGCTTGCCAATGAAGCATTTAAACCTATCACCTAGGATCTGGTTCCCTCCCAGACAGATGCAGCCCATCATGCCAGTATAGGCTTGCATCACTCCAGGTGGACCCCAGTCCCAATGAAGCCAAATCCTGAGCTCCACACCAGTTTTCAACCACTGATTGAATCCCATGGTATGGAACACCCTAGCCTCTCCTATGCCATAGATGGGTAGCACCTCGAGAAGGTTACCGTCGTACTACTTGACTAAGGCCCTCCCCAGTTCCACAAACTCTTCCTGCACTTCTCTAATCCCTTTCTTAGCCAGGTCATTTGTTCCTAGGTGGACAATGACATCCAGCTCCCTCCTGTGCAGCTGCTCCAGCAATCCTGAGGATTCGCTCCCTTTCCTTCAAGCCATGGCGCCAGGCAGGCACCACCTCCCTCTCCCTTCCTTGCTCAGTTCTACCTTCCTAACAATGGGTCCCCACAGGAGTTGTTTCCTTCCCTGCAGGGTCCCTGCCACCCTCCTGTGGGTCTCCTTTGTGGAAGTTCCCAACATCCTCCTTGGTCTCCACTGTGGGTGCCTCCATAGGAGAACCACACTTTGCCAGAATGGCATAGGAATTGTGGAGAGGTACAACTGGAGGGATGCACCTCTGTTCCACCACCCTCACCCTCCCTGAGCCCACTGTGGTCCAACCACTCCTCTTTCTTGGCAACCTCTGAGGCAACGGCAGTGGTACTGGTGGTCCCTGGACAGAAGAGGAGGTCCCACAAATCTTGGCCAACTCAGCCTGGAGATGAGCAACCTCCTCCCTCAGCCCAGAGATGTGCCTGCAGATGGGACAACACCGCATCCTCCAGAACATCTCCCGGAAGACTGCTGCTCCACAGCTACTGCACTGCACCACTCCAATCATGTCTTATTTCTGGCCCCTTAACTGTTTGCAATCCTTACTCTTTCCTCTGTTTTTTTTTAACTCTCTCCTTACTTTCTGCCTGTGTGCCCTTTAAGCTCCTGATTGTCCTGTTCTGAGACAAGAATATCCTATATTTCTCAGTAGACCACTTACTTGTTCAGAGGCAGACCTCCAGCATCTAGAGGGGGTCGGAGAGCTACTCTTGCCCTTCTAGGATGGTGGGTCCTTGGTGATTCTGTGATCTCTCACTTCCTGCCCCTAAACAGGAAGTTCCTGTTGTCAGTCAAATCCTGTGCCTATAAAAATAGAACTAACTTTGGGTGTAGGGTGGAGGGGAAGGAAGGAGGGCAATATAGTCCCAGTAGAGAAGTTCAGTCACACAGCAGTCCTTTCTCCTGGTGTCTTCTGCCAAGCTATTAGCAGAATCTTTCTAAGGCAGTCTTTAAATGTAGCTTCCTTCTAGCTAAGCCACTCCCCCTACTTACCAGATCTTTCTACAAGTAATTTAAACCTCACAGCAGTTAAGTCCTTTCAGTCACCTGAGATTTACACCTAGATGACTTTTCAGTTACCCATTCAGTTCAGTTAACCCAAACACACACTTTTTTTTTTGTATGTTAGTTTTTTTACCCTAAATTAAAGGTCCAAATACAAAAGTTCTTCTACTTTAGTCCCAGCAGTGAAGTTCAGTCACACAGCAGTCCTTTCTCCTGGTTTCTTCTGCCAACTATTAGCTCCCATATCAATCACGTCGTGAAATCAGCTAATATCAGAATAGGGATCCTTTGCCGCCACAGAAAGGCCATGACCCCAAAGGCCCTCAACCTTGTCACCCAAAGCTCCATACTGACAATAGTTGACTATGGCCTTACAATATATAGTGCGGCCACTGAAACCACTTTAAAATGGGTAAAACTAATGTACTACTCAATAAAGCCCATCAGCTTGTTTTAGGAGCTAATCACTATACCCACACTTGCAGTCTTTATCCCTCCACTGGTTGACTCCACCTACATCTTAGGACTAGATATCATGCATGTTTAATTGGTAAAAACGCAATCCTAGGACTTACACCTGACTCGACTATTACACAGTTCCAGCATAACTTAAACTCCAAAACTACCATGAGTACAGTTACGAAGGTATTACATGTCCCCTTTAAATGAACTTCCTTTGCCCAGCAGTCCCTTTCCTATCATGGCCCCCAATGGATGAATGACTTACCCCTCACCCTATTACAACATGAAAAACTCTGCCCCTTTAAAAAGATCTTCGTCACCTTCTGGCCGAATCCAGCGACTGTGACTGTGATGCATAAATGATGCGTATCCATCCACTGCTCCTGGCTTTCAGCCCCCTACTCCATCTCTCTTCCCACCCTTCCCCCATTTATCCCTTTACCCCTTTCCCTCCCCTGACAAAGCCACATCCTGGCTGCTAGCCCCAAGCTTATTACACTTGTCTGTTCTTGGTTACCTCACTCCACTCCCTCCAACTTCTCTCTTCTCCCTTCCCTCTTTACCTATTCCGACCTTTCATTGTCCGAGCCTTCTCTGGCGACTACCTCCCCACCAACTCCCACCCCCTATATCCACTCACTCCTACACACCCTTCTTGACAAAGTCATTTCTGGCAGCTACCTCTATGCATCTTGCACTTAGTAACGAGTCTGTTTGTCTGCTGCTTATTTCTGAAATATGTGTAGCTGCTTAGCTCTGTTTATTCCGCTGATCGCCCCTGACCTGGCCTTTCTATCTGGCCCCCCAGCCCCATCTCCAGACTTCTCCAGGATGTACCTTCTCACCAACATCCTCAGCTTGCAGGACTGTGGTGGGGAGCCCTGTCATCATTAGGGGTCTGCAAGGGACCGGATGTCATCCTGTGGCCAGAGGGGTATTCCTCCTTGGTTTTTCTCCCTGAACCTCACATGTGCAATGATGTAACAGGCAAGTTCCATCTCTGTGGAGATGTCCTCAAACGCCTATGCATGGCTGTCTTCTTCATGCCCAGACTGTACTGATACCTCGGCACCTCGAGGTGGCTGATAGGCAGAGGGTCACGTAACACCCCTTCCCTGACAGAAGAGAACAGTCCCATGGATGCTCAATCCTCCCTTGCCTGGCTGACCACAAACTACCTGAGTCCATTCCTGAACCAGGGTCACCGGCATGGCAGAAGGTAAGACACTTAGCACCTCAGTTCTCCATGTTATTGGGCTGGCCTAGGTGGGGGGCTTATTATGTAGGGAAAACCATCAGACAGTTTTTTTGTACCTGCATGGATGAACAAGTAAAGTAGGTGCAATAAGGGATGAAAACAGAGTGTATTCCGCTGCTTTACACATTGCTTTGAGTAGGCAAAAAGAACAACACAAATTTCACTTTACTGGCCATAAGAAAGTATAGAGAAACCAACAAGGTGGTGACTTTAGTAATCAAATCCTCAGAAGCGAATGCTTCTGGATCTATTTTACTGGTGCTCGAACTTGGCCAGGACTTAATTGGAAATTAGACACGATCTTTTTTCTTAAATAATGGGCTTGATTCTCAAAGTCCCCCATTGCTGAAAGCCCCACGTGCAGTGAAGAAATGGCACATGGGGATTGTGGCAATCACCCAGCTGGTGATCGGGAGTTTCATCCCATGCATGAGGTGCTGCAAGTTAGGCCAGCTTTTTCCAATCTAGCTTGCGGCATTCCCCTTGTTGCGTCTTGGTACTCAGACTGCCTTGCTACTTGTATGCAATTATTTTTCTGTTATGTGCTTTAACCTGCTCATGAGCAATGTGTTTTTATTTTGACCAATCTTGAATCACTATGGTATGTTTATTTTTGATCCTTTCCTGTACCTGTTTATAGAATTTGTTCCAGTATCTCTTATATTCCTACACTGTACTGTATGTGTCATCTAGATGGCCCAGGTTGTACCTGAAAATGATCCCCAGGAACAGTGTATTTACCCGGTTATCAAATAAATTAATTAATTCCCGGGGGCTGTTTTTATGGTGCTTGTGCCACATATTTGGTGCAAGCTCCCATAAAGCATGAAAACTGTTACAGCTGTACCCGAGATTTGAGATTTGGGTGTAGTTGCAGCAAAGGGGTTTAGGGTTACCACCTGTCCTGATTTTCGCAGGACAGTCCTGATTTGGGCAGCTGTGTCCTGCAAAAAAATATGAAAAATACTAATTGTCCTGATTTTACAGTAGAAAAAATATTTTCTAATATTCCACTAAATGTTCTAGAAAACTACAATAGCTTAACTAAAATACCTTAAAATGATAAGAAACAATAGAAGCAACTAAGAAACTACACTACTTAGTCTTAATTCTGATTATATGGAGGAAACAAGTCTGTTGCATCGGTCGAGGTTAGGTACTGTCCTGCGAAATATCATGTTTCAGTAAGAAATGTCCCACTTTGGGCTTCTTAAAAGGTGGTAACCCTAAAGGGGTTTGGCACACCACCAAAACCTAAGAGTTGTGGCACAGGGCTTGGTGCAAACCCTGTACCATGCTTTGAAAATTGAGCCCAATGTTAAAATTTGATAAAGCATGCTGAGTTAATGATGTTACACATGGACGTATAGTAATTTCTGCCTCTGTGTACCGGGTGGGAAATTGTTATGTACAGTAATTGTTCCTTTTGTTCTTACCCATCCTGCGCTTCTCTTTCCTTGCCATTACCACTGCCACCCTAACCCCCCCAACAGCTGAGCCATCATTCCATCATCGTAACCCCCTCCCCATATCTCTTGTTTGATGTTTCTTTGTTTACCACTCACCCTGATTTGTCTTCCTCTTCTTCCTCCCCCTCCCCACTCCCCTTTTTCAATTGTTGCCTCCTTCTCACAATCTGTATCTATGTGTTGCTTCTTCTGTTGTAGTTGTTTTTCTATTTCCCAGTTAGCAGTTCTCTTTGTTTTTAACCTTTTAGCTAATAATGCTAACAAATACATTTTCCTCTGTCTAGGCTGAAAGTTTCAGCCTTAAATAATGAGGAGGGATGAACTAGGTCATCCTAGGCCATTTTAGGAGCAGAATGGATGGGCCTAGTGGTCCTTATCTGCCGACAGTGTCTATGTTTCTTGGTCAGTTTAAATGCTTCTCATCTTCTGAGGAAATGTGTTTCACAGGTAGTAGAAGTCTTTTTCAAGTGCTTAAAAATGCATTTCTTTTTTGCCTTGGGTAGGAATCAGTTTCCCATGCCCAGAACCATGGTGGGGACAGAATGGATCAGTGGCACCAGTTGTGTATCGAGTAAGAGACCATCTGAGTAGCTTCCTAGCTTGTCAGAATGGCTATTGTGACAGTACAAAAAATTAACACTGACATCACAGCAAGACACCTCATCAGTATGCAGTGAATAAGCTGGAAATTTAAAATAGTTTTTTTTAGCTAATTGCTACTAAGATTTCTTAATGAAATCCCTAATCTGTAGTCGGATCTAAACATGTCATTTAGTTAACGCACACTGCAGCCATCAGTATCAATATTTTTGTCATTTCAAAGGCCAGCAAAAAATAGCCAAATTCAGAAGCCACTACTTAAATGTGATTTGGAGAATAACCACGTAACAGAGTATCAGACAAGACATGGTCAGTGGCTGCAAGTGTTCAATGGAGTGGAAACCTAGAAACATAGATGTTACTGTACCTGCACAAAGGACCCAAAGTCCATCTAATCTACCTCAAATAAATCCACTTGTCCTCTTAACCTAATGTCATTAGAGGGGTACATATAGAGATTTTGTTTAGAAGTGAAGGCAAGAGACAGTGCATCAGATATTATTACTGCAGTTTAGCCCAAATACTCCCAGATGGAAGAAGCTAAAAGTAAAATCTTTCACACCCTCACATTCTCTAGTCCTTTGGATAAACTGCTATCAAAGTACTGCCAGGCTGCCTCAAGAGAACTGCTAAGTTTGATGTGTCACCTGCTCCAGCCCTCACCGGCAGGGGAATTTTGATGGCCTACAAGGCTATCATCCCTTTTCTAGGAAGCAATGATGAGATTTGTCCCCTGCACTCTGTACCATACAGTGCCAGTGGTTCAGCAGGTTGCACACTTACCTCTGAAGCTGGAAGATCAAAAGGTCATGGTTTCTAGCACCACATCAGGAATTTGAGGTAAAATCCCAATTAATTCTGACACAGGAGAGCAGCATGAGAGGGTGTTGCACTTCTAAGATGGCCGTCTTTTCAGATGAAACATTAAACTGAGGTTCTGTCTGCCTGTCCTGGTGGTTGTTCACGTGGATGTTACAGATCCTTTGGAAGTTCCCAAAAAGAGTAAGGGAATATCCCCAGAGTACAGGCCAAATTTCCCCCATTCATTAAACATACCACCAACAGCTTACTGTGCTTCAATATGTTAGTTTACATTTGTATCCCCCACCCTACCCCAAAATGAGGCTGAAAATAGACAACTGCTTAGCCCTCCTTTCCTTTCCTTTCCTTTCCTTTCCTTTCCTTTCCTTTCCTTTCCTTTCCTTTCCTTTCCTTTCCTTTCCTTTCCCAGGCAACAAAAACTAAATAAATAAAACCATACAGGGGACTGTTAGCTGGCCTCCTTGACAACTTTGGACCATTGTAAGACTTTCTGAAATTCATACCTCAGGCACTAGCCAGCAAGACTTAATTAGGATTGATCATTACTAGCTGATGCTCAGTTTCCCAGTATTAGGATGGTGTGTCCTAGTCTGACCAACTTGACATAAGTTAAAAACCCAGCTAGTGGACTCACCCTATGATCTGGTTTCTGCAGTTTGTAAAGGGGAACCTGTTAATGATCCAGCACAAATGTACTAGACAATTTAAGAAGATAGGAACAACTCAGCCACACTACCTTAACTGGGGAAAAAAACATTTATTGTGCTATCTTGAACAGAAGAATGGACCAGGAAAACACCCACAGAGCCCATGGCTCTACCGACACTCAGCTGCTTGAGCTGGTGTCCACCTCTGGACCCCTTCAAAAAAATGACACCTATTATGGTCTCCAGGGACCCAACCTGCGGGGCATGCTGCAGCTAAGCTGAGCTATCCACCATTATGCCTGCCCCCTCTTTGTAGACAAAAGCACCTCCAACCTCTGCTAGAAATGAAAAACAGAGACTCTATGACCCAAAGGAAGCCTTTAATCAATCAATTCAAGGGGTCTTCATCTCTGCCAGTGCCTACTACAGACAGCACCTACTACAGATACCAGATGAGTACTGAAGGATCGAGGCTGTAGGAGCAGCATGCCCTGTCTTCATGTCCCTAACCTGAGGAACAAAGCCCGTGACTAAAAACTCAGATACCTTTGGGAGAACCTAAGAAGCCCCTGTTCATTAGAACTCAACATGGCTTCTCCCCCCAACCAGCAAAACTATATCCAGGCAAAGGAGGGGCTCTTCCCCTTCTGTTCTGCCTGAGAACGAGCAAGAGAGAATTCTTCTGCTCTGCTTGTGGTTGAGAGAGATTTCTTCAGCTTTCCTGTGGTTAAGAGAGAATACAGTTTAGCCTAACTGCTACTCCTGAGCAACCAGGGAAAAGATGGGGGTCACTCTGCCCCCCTTAGCTAGGTAAAGGCAGAATTTATTAATTTATTTATTTATTTTAACTTTTGGATTATAATACATTTAAGCCAGAGGCTCTTTTACAAAGGTTCCATGTCCAAATGGATTAATACAAGGGCATATAACAAATTGGAAAAACATTCAAAAAATCAACAATAAGTACACTTAAGGAGATTGGGAAACAGTCATAACAGTACATTCAGAATAAAAGCTAACAGTTGAATATTTAAATCAGAACAATATACAGTGGTCAGAGAGATGCTGTCTAAGTTGTCTTTTAAAAGGGCCTATCCTAGACTCCTCCCGGATAGCCAATTGGAGGTCGTTTAGCCATCTGGGCACCTTATATGCTCTGTTCTTGCTCTGGTATTTCCCCGGCTGGAGTTTTTCCAGCTAGTGAATATTGGGGATTATTCAATAGGCTTTGTGTGGCAACTAACAGTTTGAGGACTATCTGCAGACTTTACACCTTGCTAATCAGTTTCCATCTTGCCTGGAGCTAGTGAGAGAAGCTCCAGGCTGTCAAGTAAGGTGTCTTTTGCTGGTGGACTGCACTGGTATATTGTTTATTACTTGGTTCCATAGATATTTTGCCCAGCAGAGACTAAGGGCAGTGAGAGGCCCATGGTCTCTGAGCCATTCTGGACTTGAACTGATCTTCTGCATTTTGATTGATTACTCAAGGCTCTGTGACACATTGCCCTGTCTTGTAGGGCACTATTTTAAATCCTGTAAGTTGCTCTCCTGGAAAGTTGGGAAGCTTGGCTTCTTGTTTATTTTAGTTCCTTGGGGGGGTGTTTTTAGGAGGTTGAGTGGGGGGTAATTAAGGTTTGGGGTTTAGTTTAATGAGTGTGTGTTGTATGATTGGTTAGGCTTGCATATACTCGTTGTGTGGATGTTTGTATGATTGATAGTTATTATTTATTGAGGCTTTCTGATTGGGACAGTATGTGTCCGGGGAAGTCGAGGCGACTAGGTCAGGCTGGGATTGTGTATGAGGCATCCAAGCTCTTTGATCTGCAGCACTTTACTGACCTCCCGGTCTCCACAACTACAGCTCATCATTGTAGGAAGGTCAGATTTAAGAGGGCTCTCACTGACCAACTTTGGCGGGGCACCTCAGACACTTCAGGCGGAAGTAGGATTGAGGTTATTGAGTGCAGAAGGCACCCTGTAAGTCAACGGGTCCTAGGGAGAGGCCAGACATGTTTGGTTCCCATCTCCAGGGTTTCCACCAGAACGAGTGGACTAGTACACAAAAGGGCTACATTGCCCACCAATCCCCTGAGGGCAGTGATTTGCAATGCCAGATTGATCAGGAACAAGACCGCAATTATAGAGGACTTGATTTCCTCAGTTGATCTGGCATGCATTACTGAGACCTGGGTGGGTGATGATGCTGGCCTGGTATAAGAGGCTGCCATCCCCCCCTGGATACTCAGTGGTGCACTGCCTCAGAGTGGAATGCAGGGGTGGGGGAGTGGCCATCTGTTTTAGATCTGAACTTGGCTTCACTGTGCACCAAGTGGGAAGCCAAGGTTCCTTTGAATGTGTGGTCCTGCATGGAGGTCTGGGTGCAGGTTGCAGGATTCTCCTAATTTACCATCCCCCCCAGAATGGCAGGAGAATTCCTGCAGGAGATAACTGACTTCATCATCGGTGAGATGTTGGAGTCCCCCTGATGTCTGGTTCTGGGGGACTTCAGTGTCTGGGCCAATGACAGATCTTCTAGGCAAGGTTACATCCGCCTCCAGTTGATGTCATCTCTGGGCCTGTCACATGAAGTTTCTTCTGTGACCCCCCAGGGCGGCTACATGTTGGACCTAGTCTTCTGGCTTGAGCTTGTGATTAGTAATATTAAGACTGATCGAGTCGTTTAGTTCAATCATTGCACGGTGGAGTTTTCATTCAGGGCCCCCCCTGAGAGCCCTCCCCCTGTCAGGAAGGTAAGCTACTGCTCCTTTGAGGGGTTTGACCACAGAGGGATTTCTGGCTGCAACAGATCTATCCAGTGTGAGTAGTGCAAGTGTAGGGGGTTTGGGCGAGGCAGTTGCCACCTATAATCAGGTGATGTCGGCTTTGCTTGACTTTCTCTCACAGGTCTGTGTATGACCCAAATCCTCTCACTTGAGATCCCTGTGGTTTGATGGGGAGATCAAGGTGATGAAGATTGTGGGTCAGAAGATAGAGCACTGCTGATGGAGGTCTGGGCTTGATGTGGACAGACCGGCCCTGCACTCTCATTATGCTGAGCATCAGGGGGCAATCACCCATAAGAAGGCAGAGTTCCTGTCCAGGGAGATTGCTGCTGGGAAGAACTAATCAACTGTGCTCTTTTGGACTCTGGACAGGTTGCTAAACCCAGCCTGTCTGCAGCCAAAAAAAGCCTTTTCTGATGCTTTATGCAAAGAGTCTGCTTGGTTCATTTTGGACAGGGTGTCCACTGTCCAGCAGGGCATACAGGGCATATGGTAATATTGTGGCCGACAATGATTGCCTTCAGCATTCAGAGAGTGCTCCACATAGTTAGGGGGACTTTAAACCAGTGGAGGTGGCTGAGGTCACTGAGGTTGCCCACGGGCTAAAGCACACATATTGTGAACTGGACCCAGTGCCGATGCGTCTCCTTATGAGATGTGTTGACTTAGTTGGCCTGGTGTTCTCCTTGATTGTCCTGTGCTCTGTCTCAGATGGGGTCTTTCCAGATGCCTTGCAGTTCCACAAACTTGAAACCTGGTTCATCCAAAACAAACTCCTACTCAACCACAAAAAACTAAGAATTTGCTCTTAACTACCACCCAAAATAAAAAGAAATTCCACCTCCTTCTCATACAAAACTTCATGGGGGAGGCAACTGATCAAGTGTCCGCATTTAAATACCTTGTCATTATCCTGGATGACACACTCACTTTCACAAGCCACATAGACTTTGTTGTCAAATCAGCTAATATAAAGCTGTGGGCACTTTACCAGCAGAGGCACTCCATGACACTTGCTACCCTCAGACTTGCTACCAGCAGCTCAGTACTGTCTACCATTGACTATGGTCTGCCAATTTATGGGGCTGGACCTAAAACTGCCCTTAGTCAGATCAACACACTCCTAAACAAGGCCTGGCACCTATCACTGGGGCTTTACCTTTACACCCACACCTGTATGCTCTACACTAAGACTGGATGTCTCCCTCTCCATCTTAGAGCACATTACCAGACCTGTCTACTTACGAAAAAAGGGTTGCTAGGGCTAATGCCTCCATCCTTGGGCAGCTTTTTCAAGCCAGCAGTGCCAATGAAATTAACCAGAAGTGCAGCTACTGATAGGCTGCAGATCCCCTTTAAACATAGGAAACTTGCCCAGAAATTCATTTTTTACCAGGGCCCAAAATGGTACAGTGAGCTACTGGCTGCCCTCATTGATAACGTCAAGATTGGTGCATTCAAAACAGGGCTCAGATCCTATCTTGAGACTACTAAGACCTGCACCTGCCTGCTCTAAGCAATTACTCCCAACCTTTGTAATCACCCTCACCCACCTAATCTCCCCTCCAACTCCCCTCTCACTACTAAGCCCTGTCTCCTACCTCCTTCCTCACTTCTCCTCTCCCCACCTACTGCACACTCACCAATCCTCTCTCACTCTCCATTATCCTTCCCTCCCCCTGACAATGCCCACAACTGGCTGACACCCTCTTCTGCATCTTTTTTGTATGCCCAACTCAAGCGAATCCCACCCCTGTGATTTTGGACCGCTTATCGGGTCCTACTGGGTGGAACCTTGCTGATCCTAGTACTCTTATTATATGTGCCACATGCTCATACTTCTGCCTACTTTGCTGTATTGTTAAGTCACTGTTGATGCTGTTGTTTTGCACATTTGTATTCCCTATGCACTCCTCTCTTTACCTATTTGAAACCATTTTTTTTACTGCTTTTAATTTGTATGTAACCTGCCTGTGTAAGGAACCTAGTGTTACTGCCTATTTTGTGTATTGAGTGTTGTGTTTTGTTTTCTACTGACTTGGAACCTTTGAAAATGAGTCCTTGACTCAAAGGTATTAATCCCAGTCTGAAATAAATAAATAAATAAAACTGGTTAGGCCGCTTCTGAAGAAACCATCACTAGACCCTGACATCAAGGCGAATTATCGTCCAATCTCCAACCTCCCATTTTTAGGGAAGGTTGTTGAGAAAGTTGTGGTGCAACAGCTAGAGGAGCACCTCATGACCTTTGACCTTTATGAGGCAATCCACTCAGTGTTTCAGGTGAAGCATAGTACAGAAACTGCGTACGTTCGGGTGCATAATGACCTCCTCAGGGCTCGAGATCGAGGAGAGGGGACAATTTTCATTCCCTCAACCTCTCCTCAGCATTTGATATGGAAGACCATTTTGTGTTGCTTGATCACCTGACAGAATTGTGTGGACTCGCTGGCACTGTCATCTGCTGGTTTGAGTCCTATCTCATGAACAGGAGGCAACAGGTAGTGCTAGGGAATGTCTCCTCCTCACCCCCTAGCCTTCTGTCATGTGGAGTACCTCAGGGTTCAGTCCTGTCCAAAATGTTGTTTGCCATCTACATGCTGCCCCTGAGAGAGTTCATTAGGAAGTACAGTTTGGGTTTTCATTGCTATGTCTATAATACCCAACTGTATCTCTCCTTTGCCCCGGGACATCCAATGCATTGGATGTGCTGGATAGATGCCTTGCTGAGATCAATGATTGGATGGCCTCCACACGGTTGCAACTGAACCCCGGTAAGATGGAGGTACTGATGGTGGAGTCAAACAGAAGGTATGATAGGATGCCCTTTGGCGCAGCTACCGGGTTATTTCTGGGATCTGTGCCATTGAAGGACTCCTCTAGGGTGCGTGATCTGGGTGTGACCTTTGTCAGTGCACTGACATTTGAAGTACAAGTGTCATCTTCTGGGATCTGTACATTTGAAGGCCTCCTCTGGGGTGCGGAAGCTGGGCGTTATTCTGGACAGCAGTCTGACGCTTGAGGCTCAGGTGTCGGCCGCTGTCCATGTCAGTTTTTATCATCTGAGGAATATTGTTAGAGATAGGCCCCTAGTTCTGCCTCTGGACCTCCCAACTTTGGTGCATGCCTTTGTGATGATGAGGTTTGATTACTGTAATGCACTCTACCTCGGGGTCTCTGACAGTACCCTCTGCTGGCTTCAGCTGGTGCAAAACACAGCTACCAGTTTGTTGATGGAGCAGTCTAAGTACTGTCACACCACCCCGGTGCTGTTGGAATTGCACTGGCTGCCAGTGAGCCGGAGGGTCCTCTTCAATGTGGGTTTGCACACCTTTAAGACCCTACATGGATTGGGTCCTGGCTACCTTGCAGATCTTCTTATACCAGCCACCTCAGTCCACTCCCTACATTCCTCCTCAAGGGGCCTCCTGGCAATTCCCAGGATGAGGCTAAAAACAGCTGATGACAGAGCTTTTTGTGTTGCTGGCCCCATCCTATGAAATTTGCTTCCACCTTCTGAAAGGGAGGCCCCTTCAGTTAAGGTATTTAAGGCCTGCCTCAAGGGCTTCCTGTTCACTCAGTCTTTCCCTGATTATGCTGTATAAATAGCAGTTATGTAAGAACTTACTGTAACAGTAGATTTTCGAGAGAGGTTCCTGCAGTAGGTCTTCACATATAGGACTGCGCCCCCTGGCATCAGGACCACACGGCAAACTTGTAGCTAGTAATCATCAGTGGTGACCGCTCCCCGTTGTCAGGTGACGCGACGTTGATGTGACTATAAAAGGGGCTGTCCTCCGCCCACCCTCCAGTTCTTTTTCACCAGAAACCTGGATAAAGGAAGCAGAAAAGAGGAGTGACAAACTCCTGGTACCCTGTGCCCTGGAAGAGCCAGAGACCTGGACAGAGAAAGAAAACACACAGGAGCTAGGGGAAAGGTGGGTGGGAAACTAGACCTACTGCAGGAACCTCTCTCGAAGATCTACTGTTATGGTAAGTGCTTACATAACTGATGTAGAAACGTAGAAACATAGACTTTGACGGCAGATAAGGACCGCTTGGCCCATCTAGTCTGCCCATTTCCCTACCTACAGGATAGGCCACAGATCCTAGTTAACCAACAGCCTATTTCTTCCTACCCCCCACAAGAATTGCCTTATGTCTGTCTCATGCATTCTTGAATTCTCCCACAGTTTTAGACCCCACAACCTCCTCAGGAAGGCTGTTCCATGCATCCACTACCCTCTCTGTTAAATAATACTTCCTCACATTGCCACTGAACCCCCCCATCTTTAAATTGTGTCCCCTAGTTCTTGCATGTCTCTTTTCTGAAGATACTACCCTCTTGGACTTTGTTGATTCCACTGAGGTACTTAAAGTTTCTATCATGTCCCCCTCCCTTCTTTCCTCAAGGGTATACATATTAAGCTCCTTTAGTCTCTCCTCATATGGCTTCTCTTGCAGACCCTGCACCATTTTAGTTGCCCTCCTCTGGACTGCCTCTATCCTGTCTATGTCCTTGCGAGATGGGGTCTCCAGAACTGGACGCAGTACTCAGATGGGGTCTCACCAACTGTCTGTACAGAGGGATAACAACTTCCTGTTTTCTGCTGCTGATGCCTCTCCCTATGCATCCCAGTATACCCCCAGCCCTCCCTACTGCCTTCTCACATTGCTTGCTAACCTTAAGATCATCTGATATGATTACCCCCAAGTCCCTTTCCTTTTTTGTTGTTGCACCTCCCCCCATTGTGTATTCTTCCCCTGGGTTCTCGTTTCCCAGGTGCATTATTTTGCACTTCTTTGCACTGAATCCTAGCTGCCATACTTCTGACCATTCCTCCAACCTTGCCAAGTCCCTTCTCATCCTTTCACGCCTCCTTGTGTATCAGCCCTGTTGCAGATCTTTGTGTCATCTGCAAGAGGTCTACTTTCCTTCAGTCCCTCTGCAATGTCACTTGTAGAGACATTAAAAGGACTGGACCTAATACTGAACCCTGCGGTACCCCACTAGTAACCCCTCTTTCTTCAGAGTGGACTCCATTTACAATTACCTTCTGTGTCCTGTTGTCCAGCCAATGTTTTGACCAGGCTACCACCCTGGGACCCACTCCCAGGCTGGTTAATTTGACTATTAATCTTTTGTGTGGGACTGTGTCAAATGCCTTGCTAAAGTCTAGGTAGGCCATGTCCACAGCCCCTCCCTGGTATACTACTTTGGTTACCCAGTTAAAGAAATCTATTAGATTCGTCTGACATGACCTTCCCGCTGTGAGCCCATGCTGCCTTGGGTCCTGTGCCCCACTGGCGTCTAGGTACTCAACTATTCTTTCCTTCAGAAGTGACTCTATCACTTTCCCTACCACAGAGGTCAAACTGACAGGTCTGTAGTTTCCTGCCTCTGTCTTGGTCCAACTTTTGTGAAGGGGAATCACATCCACCTTCCTCCAGTCCTCGGGTACCACCCCATCCTCCCATGATTTATTAAAAAGAGTAGCCAGTGGTTTCACTAGTTCCCCACTTAATTCTTTTAGAATTCTGGGGTGAATTCCATTAGGACCCATTGCTTTGTCCACCTTCAGTTTTAGGAGTTCTTGCAGAACCCTTTCTTCTGCGAAAGGACTGGGATCGACCCCCCTATCAAGAGTACTTCTGTTACTTGGATTAGGCACTTCCCCTCCTCTTTTGTAGATACAGAGCAGAAATATTCGTCTCAGTATCCCTGCTTTTCACTGTCCCCTCTGCCCACCCACTGTTCATTCTATTCAGCCTCACTATCCCTCTCTTTGTCTTTCTCACTCGCTGATGTACCTATAAAGGTTTTATCCCTTCTTAACCTGAGTTGGCTATCTTTCCTCAGTTTGGGCCTTTGCTATTCTGACCTCCCTCCTACTTCCTTCTGCCTTAACTGGTACAGCTCTCTGTCCTGCTCCTTCTGTGTTTCCTTATACTTCGAATGCTATCTTTTCTTCCTGACTTTCACAGCCACCTCTTTTGAGAACCATAGTGGCTTTTCTTTCATTTTGATTTGTTTATTTCCTTCACACAAGGGTTGTTGCCTCTGTGATGGCAGTTTGATGATTCCCCATTGTTGCTCCACACCTCCTTCTAGCCTGTTTGCTAGTGCTTTTCTGAGACACTCTCCGTCTTGCCAAATCAGCCCTCCTGAAGTCCAGTACCCTCATTTTGTATGGCTTGACTCTGCAGCTGAGTTTAACGTGAACCACACTGTTTGATGGTCACTTGTTCCCAGATGGCAACCCACTTCTAGATCTGAGATCCTCTCACTGCCCCGTTTGAAATCTGAGGTCTAAGATTGCTCCCTCATGAGTGGGTTCCGAAACTAGCTGTCTGAGGCCTGCCACCTGTAGGGCATTAAGAATGGCCCTGCTCTTGAATGTGGCTGCAGCAAATGTGCTCCAGTTAACATCTGGCATATTCAGGTCTCCCATCAACAGTATCTCCCCTTTCTCTGCCATTCTAAGAATGCCTTCTATCATATCCTTGTTCATTCACTCCCCCTGACATGGGGATCTATACACAACCCCTGTGCGGATTGTGGGGCCCTTTCCAGTCTCCAAGGTGATCCACAGTGCCTCCTCTCCTCCCTGTTTACTCTTTTGTTCAGTTGCTTTTATCCCTTCCTTTACATAGAGAGCTACTCCTCCCCCTCTTCTCCCCTGCCTGTCATGGTTCTCTGTGTACCATGTTTCTGTGACTGCTACGATATCCAGGCATCCCTCTTCCATCAAGGCCACCAGCTCAGGGGCTTGTTGCCCAGACTACGGGCATTGGTACTCATTACCCTCATTTCCTGATGGCCTTACTCCTTTTTGCCCCATCCCTGTCCTTCTTGCCTTTGTCCTTTCTCCATTTACCCCAGCCCTTCTCCTATCGACCTCTATATGTTGGTGTTTACCCACCTACCATTATTTTTTGGGGGCTAAGTTTCCCTGCTCCTTTCCAGTGCCTCCCCCTTGGCTAGTTTAAATGCTTGCCAATGAAGCATTTAAACCTATCACCTAGGATCCTGGTTCCCCTCCCGGACAGATGCAGCCCATCATGCCAGTGTAGGCTTGCATCACTCCAGGTGGACCCCCAGTCCCCAATGAAGCCAAATCCCTGAGCTCCACACCAGTTTTTCAACCACTGATTGAATCCCATGGTGTGGAACAGCTAGCCTCTCCTACACCATAGATGGGCAGCACCTCCGAGAAGGTTACCATGCATGCTACTTGTCTAAGGCCCCTCCCCAATTCCACAAACTCTTCCTGCACTTCTCTAATCCCTTTCTTAGCCAGGTCATTTGTCCCTTGGTGGAAAATGGCATCCAGCTCCCTTCTTCCCTCCCTTGTCCAGCTGTTCCGGCAATCTTGAGGATTCGCTCCCTGTCCCTCCAAGCCATGGTGCCAGGCAGGCACCTTACCTCCCTTTCCCCTTCCTCCCCCAGTTCTACCTTCCTAACAATGGAGTCCCCCACCAGGAGTTGTTTCCTTCCCCTGCGGGGTCCCCTGCCACCCTTCCTGTGGGTCTCTTTTGTGGAGGTTCCCTGCATCCTCCTTGGTCTCCACTGTGGGTGCCTCCATAGAGGAACCACACTTTGCCAGAATGGCATAGGAATTGTGGAGAGGTACAACTGGAGGGATGCACCTCTGTTCTACCACCTTCACCCTTCCTGAGCCCACTGTGGCCCAACCGCTCCTCTTTCCTGGCAACCTCTGAGGCAGCGGCAGTGGCACTGGTGGTCCCTGGATGGAACAGGAAGTCCCACAAATCCTGGCCAACTCAGCCTGGAGATGAGCAACCTCCTCCCTCAGCCCAGAGAGGTGTCTGCAGATGGGACAACACTGCATCCTCCAGAATGTCTCCCGGAAGACTGCTGCTCCACAGCCGCTGCACTGCACCACTCCCATCATGTCTGATTTCTGGCCCCTTAACTGTTTGCAATCCTTACTCTTTCCTCTGTTTTTTTTCTCTCTCTCTTTACTTTCTGGCTGTGTGCCTTTAAGCTCCTGATTGTCCTGTTCTGAGACAAGAATGTCCTATATTTCTCAATAGACCCCTTACTTGCTCAGAGGTAGACCTCCAGCAGCTAGAGGGACAGAGAGCACTCTTGCCCTCTAGGATGGTGGGTCTTTGGTGGCTCTGTGATCACTCACTTCCTGCTCCCAAACAGGAAGTTCCTGTTGTCACTCAAATCCTGTGCCTATAAAAGTAGAACTAGCTTTGGGTGGGAAGGAGTGCAATATAGTCCCAGTAAAGAAGTCCAGTCACACAGCAGTCCTTTCTCCTGGTGTCTTCTGCCAAGCTGCTAGGAGAATCTTTCTAGGCAGTCTTTAAATGTAGCTTCCTTCTAGCTAAGCCACTCCCCCTACTTACTAGATCTTTCTACAAGTAATTTAAACCTCACAGCCATCTAGTCCTTTCAATCACCTGAGATTTACACCTAGATAACTGTTCAGATAACCATTCAGTTCAGTTAACTCAGACAAACACACACTTTTTTTTTGTTTTGTTTGTTAGTTTTTTTTTACCCTAAATTAAAGGTCCAAGTACAAGAGTTCTACTTCTTTAGTCCCAGCAGAGAAGTCCAGTCACACAGCAGTCCTTTCTCCTGGTGTCTTCTGCCAAGCTACCCTGCTGTATCTTACTTCAAGAGGGTTTCTGCAGTAGGTCTTCACATATAGGACTGAATACGAAGCAGTCTAATGCAAAAGAAGGAGTCGGAGACGAGGTTCTGTGAGGAGGAAAATGTCTGCCAACTAAAGGTCTGTTCAAGACAGAAGACCTTGCAGGACTGCAAGGCTGAAGCCAACCCCACACCTAGAGGCAATGTCCAGACTGTAATGCTTAGTGAAGGTATGGACGGAAGACCAGGTGGCCGCTGCACAGATATCCGCAGTGGACACATTCCTAAAAAAGGTGGTTGAAGTGGCCACACTTCTGGTGGAATGGCCCTTGACCATCCCCAGAAGGTTTTTTTTTGTTCTTCTGGTAACTGTAATGGATACAATTAGCCAGCCACCTAGATAGAGTCTGCTTCATAATAGCCTTGCCCTAGCACTGGGAGCAAAGGCTACAAAAAGCTGATTCGACTTTTGAACTTCCTTAATCCAAGAGGTATAAAACCACAAAATCCTGTGCACATTGGGAATGTGCAGGAGATACTACCCCCTGTTGGAGTGCTCTGGAAAGAACACCGGCAGTTCTGTTTAAGGGTCAATTCCAAAACCACTTTCAGAAGAAATGAAGGATTAGTCCACAGAACCACCCTGTCTCTGTGGAAAAGTAAATAAGGCTCTCTACAAACTAGAGCCTGAAGCTCTGAAACTCTTTGAGCTGAAGTGATAGCAACTAAAAAGAGTGTTTTCCATGCTAAAAAATGCATATCACAGCTTGCTACTGGTTCAAAGTGGAGCAAAGTAATCTTTTCCAAAATAAAATTGAGATCCCAGGGAGGAACAGGATTCCAGACCAGAGGTTTGATATGAAGGATCCCCTTCAAGAAAGTCTTGGAAACCTCTAGCTGAGCTAGGGTTTTACCCTCCACCAGTGGGTGGTAGGCCGAAACCTCAGAGAGGTGGACTTTCAGGGAGGAATAGCTGAGGCCCAACTCTGACAGATGCAAGAGGTACTCTAAAATCTGGGATGCTGAGCAAGAGAAAGGATAGGCCTTTCGCTGAGGACAGAGAGAAAATCTCTTCCACTTCATGCGCATAAATGGATCTAGTGGAGAATTTTCTGGCCTCCACTAAGACATGAGTGACCCCTGAGGAGACCCCATAGTGAGAAATCACTAAGTCCACAGGTACCACACATGAAGGTGGAGAGACTTGAGGCTCAGATGAACCAGGGTGCCCTGCTCCTGAGACAGAAGATCGTGGGAGAGAGGAAGAGGTATTTGGGGTTCCAGTGTCAGTTGCTGTAGCAACGGGAACCATATCTGCCGAGGCCACAGGGGGCAATGAGAATCATGTGAGCCCCCTCTGCTTGTAGTGTCAGCAGAACCTTCTGCAAAACAGGAAAGGGGGGCAAGCATATAGGACTCTCCCTGTCCAAGATAGAGACAGCGCGTCTCACCAAAAAGCACCATGCCCAGGAATGAGCGAGCAAAAGCTCGGTAGTTTTGCATTGGCTGGGGAGACAAATAGATCTAGGTCCGGCCGACCCCATTGAAGAAACAGGTCTTCTACTACTGCCTGCTTTAGTTCCCACTTGTGAACCCTGGCAAATGATTGGCTGAGACTGTTCATCAGAATTTTGTGAACACCTGGCACGTGGACTGCTGTCAAGGATAGGCCATGCTGTATCACCCAGTACCATACCTGCATTGCCTCCCTGCATAGAGAGTACAACCGGGTGCTTCCCTGTGTGTTGAGATACCAGACGGTGGCCATGTTGTCTGTCTGGATGAGAAGTGTTCCCGGAGTTAGGAGCAGCTGGAAGGCCTGGAGAGGACAGAGCACTGCTCTCATCTCCAGAATATCGATATGAAGGTACTCCTCCATGGGAGACCAGGAGCCTTGAGTTTGGTGGTCTCCCAGATGAGCTGTCTATCCCAAGTTCGAGGCATCTGAGGTGAGAATTTGAGAGGGAGGCGGAGGGTGGAAGAGAACCCCCACCGAAAGGTTGGCTGAGTCCTGCCACCAAAGAAGATCCTTTTAAAGGCTTCTGGAGACAAGGACTCTCTGGTTTATGTTGTCCAACCATTGGTCCCACTGGACTTGAAGAGACCATTGAGTAACCCTCATATGCAGCCTTGCCAAAGGAACTGTGGGTATGGCGACCGCCGTCAGACCTATAAGTCATAAGACTGTACACGTCATGGTCTCCACCAAGATGAAGCCACCAGTGTTGCTTGGGAGATTAAGGTCTCCACTTGGTCGGACAGGAAGGAAGGCCTTGCTCTGGACTGTGTCCAGCACCGCTCTGATGAATTGAAGATGCTTGGGGGTTATCAGCTAGGACTTGGGAAGGCTGGCTGAAATATCCAGGCTGGAGAAAAGGTCCAGAGTGAAGGAAAAGGATTCTTTCAGGCTGTCTGGGGAAGGGGCTGAAAAGAGCCAGTCGTCCAGGTTAGGGAACACATACAGTATATGCCCCTGCAGTGCAGGAATGCCGCAACCACCGCTAGGCACTTGGTGAAAACCTGAGGTGCCGAGGAGTGGCAAAACGGTAGGGTTCTGAACTGGAAATGATGGTCCAGGAAGGAGAACCTCAGGAAGCAGTGGTGGGCCAGAAGAATGGGGATATGAAGGTAAGCATCCTGCATATCCAGTGAGCACAGCCAAGTGTTGGAAAGGAGCAGGGGTAACAGTCCCTGAAGAGTCAACATGTGAAATCTCTTGTACTCTACGAAGAGATTGAGCATGCTAAGATCTAAGATGGATCTTAGATCCCCTGTCTTTTTTGAAACCAGGAAGAAGTGGAAGTAGAATCCCCTTCCAGTCTGATCTGGAGGTATGTGCTCTATGGCTGCCTTTAGCAGCACAGCTTGTATTTCCTGCAAGACCAACTGTTGTTGGCCTGATGGGTAAAATGACCTTCCCGGTAGGATTGGAGGAAGTCTCCCCAGGAACTTTATCAATTGACCTCTTTCTATGAGTTGAAGAACCCATGCATCTGCAGTAATGGCCTTCCACCCATCCAGGTGGAGGCCAAACCTTCCCCCCACTGGTTCCTCCAAAACAGACAGAGGGAGCAGAAGGGGGGAAGGAGTCAGAATGTGGAGGGGAGGGGCACCTTTCTCCCAGAGGCAGCTTTGGGGAACTTTGCGTGGGGGTTTGGGTGCCAGAATTCGTGGAATGACGCTTGTTCTGTCGTTTGCCCTGATTCTGTTTGTTCCATTTCCATTGGTGATAAAATGGCTACTGCCATTATCTTTGACTGGAGCGGTATATGGACTGGACATCTCTGAGGGATTTGCCATTCTCCTGCAGCTCAGTAATGATATCTTTGGTGTCGGCCACAAACAGAACTGGATCCCTAAAAGGTGCATCCAAAAGAGAGCTCTGAACATCCTGTGCCAATCCCGCCAGACGGAGCTAGGCTAGACGTCTGAGACATATTCCTGTAGCTGCCACTCGCCCAGAGTCCACTGAGTCATATGTGGTGTGGGGAATGGCGGCAGGATGATTTATTCATCCTGACTTTCTCCAGGAGTTTATTCCATAGTTGCTCTTCAGGACTGTCCTGCAGATCTCTTTCCAATTCCAAGAGAGAGGAATTTTGGAAAGTCACCATATGGGCTACCTAATTCAGGGAATGGATAGTGAAAGTGGAAGCTTTGAGTAGATTTTCCTCCCATACTGGTCCATCTGCTTGGACTCCTTATCTGGTGGGGAGGCACTAAGGTGTTTTGATTGGGCTGATCTATCGTGGGCAGCGGTGATGACCATAGAATCAGCCTTAGGTTGGGCGGTTTGGTGTGAGACCCCTTCTGGGGAAAGTACATCCTATCGGCCTTTTGGATACACCCAGTGTGAATGAGGGTTGCTGCCAAATGGTGGACGCGAGGTCCTCATGTGGACCCATCCAGGGTGGAATGGGTAGGGGTCCACATTGACGAGGTCCAAGTGCTCCGCCAGCCTTTTGTGCTTGGAGTCGAATTCCTTGGAGGCCCATCTGCAAGATTTTGAATGGTCCTGAGAAGCTCTGCAAAGGAGGGATCCTCAGGAGGAGACTTTGGTGATTCTTTCAGTTGAAGCTCAACCAGGGAATGAGGTACGGACTGAATGCCTAAATCTGAGCCTTCATCTGAATCTGAGGATTCTGATCTACTAAGCAAGGATGCCTTGAGATCCCGGGTCCGGGGTCTATGATCTCCAAGAGGCAGAGCACCCAAGTCTCCCTCAGAGACTCAACTAGAGGGTGTTGGACTAGTAGGTGGCACCCTAATAGGAGGGGTGGACTTAATTGTTACCTGAGGCTTGCCCAGTTCCAAGTGCAGTTGGGACCTAGCGTCCTGCCACCATGCAGGTATGACATCACATTTAGGCTGTGGTGGCGGTGGAGGCAGAGGCAGAGGAGACAGGTAACCTAGGTACCCTACATGAGAAGGGTAGCTGGGAGACTGGTATCAGTAAGAGTACTGGTAACACTCCTGTCCTGGCACCTGATAGTCCGGTGTTGTATAGCCCATCATTGTATAGCCCAGCATTGTATAGGCTTGGGTTGGAGAGCCCGGCGTCGGGAAGCCAGGCATTGGGTAGCCTGGTGTTGGTGGGTTGTAACCTGGTGACGGACCCTCTGGCATTGGATACTGTGGAAACTGAGGGTTCTCAGGAAAATACCCAGATGGGTCCGAAGGTGGGGCAGAAGGCCCAGCCAGAGGAAGTGCTGAAGGATGGCTGGGGAGCGGGTCCAGTGATGGGGTATGCGGAGTAGCCGAATATCACACAGGAGGGGGTTCCATAACACTCAGGAGAGGGACCAGCGAGGAATCCAGTGAAAGATGGGGATCCATCAAAGGAAGAGAGCCTGGCAAAGGGGAGAGATCAGGTAATTCCCCCAATGACAGGTCTAGAAGAGTATCCTGACCTTTTGTTTTTCTTTAGTTAGTTGTTTTTTAATTATTATTTTTGATATTTATTATTTATTGTTGTATTAGTATATTATTACCTATGTTGTGTTTTATTATTGTATGACACCCAGAGCCTCCGGGATTGGGTGTCTTTTAAACAAAACTTGCCTTGCCTTGCCATCTGTTGTCTAGATCAGCTTTTACCATCTTAAGAACACTGCCTGGATCAAGCCCCTATTTCCGCCTATGGACCTCCCCACCTTGCTACATGCCTACGTAATGTCTAGGCTTGATTACTGTAATGCGCTCTACTTTGGGATCACAGGAGGTATCCTCCACAGGCTGCAGCTAGTGCAGAACGCAGCTGCTGGATTGTTGACTGGGCAGTCTAAATACCACTTCTGAAGGAAATAATTGTTGAATACCTAGAGGCCAGAGGGGCACAGGACCCAAGACAGCATGGATTCATGGTGGGAAGGTCATGTCAGATGAATCTAATAGATTTCTTTGACTGGGTGACCAAAGTAGTAGATCAAGGAGGGGCTGTGAACATGGCCTACCTAGACTTTAGCAAGGCATTTGACACAGTCCCGCACAAAAGATTAATATACAAGTTGACCAGCCTGGGAGTGGGTCCCAAGTTGGTAGCCTGGGTAAAAAATTGGCTGGAGAACAGGACAGAGAGGGTAATAGTAAATGGAGTCCACTCTGAAGAAAGGGGGGTTACTAGTGGGGTACTATAGGGTTCAGTACTAGGACCGGTCCTCTTTAATGTCTTTATAAGAGACATTGCAGGGGGACTGGAAGGAAAAGTATGTCTCTTTGCAGATGACACAAAGATCTGCAACAGAGTTGATACACAAGGTGGGGTGGAAAGGATGAAAAGGGACTTGGCAAGGCTGGTGGAATGGTCAAATGTATGACAGCTTAGATTCAATGCTAAGAAGTGCAAAGTAATGCAACTGGGAAACAAAAACCCAGGAGAAGAGTACACAATGGGGGGTGAGATACTAACAACAACAAAAATGGAAAGGAGCTGAGGTAGTCATATCTGATGATCTAAAGGTGGGCAAGCAATGTGAGAGGTCAGTAAGGAGCTGGGGGATACTGGGATGCATAGGGAGAGGCATCACCAGTAGAAAACAGGAAGTTGTTATCCCTCTGTACAGACAGCTGGTGAGACCCCATCTGGAGTACTGCATGCAGTTCTGGAGACCCAATCTCCGCAAAGACATAGACAGGATGGAGGCGGTCCAGAGGAGGGCAACTAAGATGGTGCAGTGTCTGCACCAGAAGACATCTGAAGAGAGACTTAAGGAGCTTAATATGTATAGCCTCGAGGAAAGGAGGGAGAGGGGAGACATGATAGAAACCTTCAAGTACCTCAAGGGAATCAACAAAGTCCAAGAGGGTAACATCTTTCAGAAAAAGAGGTGTGCAAGAACAAGGGGGTACAATTTGAAGATTGAGAGGGGACGCCTCAGAGGTAATGTGAGGAAGTATTTTTTCACAGAGAGGGTTGTGGATGCATGGAACAGCGTTCCTGAGGAGGTTGTGGAGTCAAAAACAATGGTGGATTTCAAGAATGCATGGGACAGTCATAAGGCAATTCTAGTGGGTGAGGGTAGGAAAAAGTAGGCTGTTGGTCAACTAGGATCTGCAGCTTATCCATTAGGTAGGGAAATAGGCAGACTGGGTGGGCCAAGCGGTCCTTATCTGCCATCAAATTCTATGTTTCTATGTTTCTATCACCCTGGTGCTGCATGAAATGCACTGCCTGCTGGTCAGGTGGAGGATCTTCTTTAAGATGGGCTTGCTCACCTTCAAGACCCTACATGGGCTGGGCCCTGGATACTTGTCTGACCTTCTAACACATGCTGCCTCTGTCCACTCCCTCCATTCTTCCTCTAGGGGCCTCTCTGTGGTTACCAGGGCAAGGCTAAAGACCACCGGTGACAGAGTATTTAGTGTCGCTGGCCCCGTCCTGTGGAACTTGCTGCCTCCATCTGTAAGGGAGGTCCCTTCAGTTAAAGTGTTTAAGGGCCACCTCAAGACCCTCTTGTTTAGTCAAGCTTTCCCTGACATTGTCTATTAGTATTTATTTCTGGGATAGCCTCATTAACAACTACTATTATTTTTAACTGTACTTATTATTCAGATTATTTATTTGTGCGTTGTTTGTATGTGCTGTATTTTATGAATAGTGTGTATTTATTTGTACTGCACCCAGAGCCTGGATTGGGTGCCTTGAAAAATAAACCTTGCCTTGCCTACATGAGAGGGATCACTGAGCCTGGGAGGTGCGGCAAAAAGGAACGTGATATGCCTGTATTAACATGCCCTAAGTTTGGTGAGGGTTTGATGTGGGGATTAGGCATTTCTGGGTGATGGGGGGGGGCTGTCAAAGACTAATTTTCTTTGCTAGGAGGCAGGTCTGATAATTTATTCTACCTTTCAGGTTTAACCAGCTTGACTGTGCATACAGTTCACAGGTATGTGTTAGTCTGTGTGCTCCAGTAATCAACCTGCAGGCCCTGTTTAGTGCTATGCAAATCCTTTTGAGCGTGGTGCCAGTCGCTGCTCTGTAGACAACTAAACCATGGTCAATAATAGACAGAATTGAACATGTTACTGCAAGCCAAAGGGCTTCTGGGGTCATACAGTGCCTATGTAAGGATTAAGCCACGAGAAAGCATGGGTCTACTGTGGTATTAATCCATGGTTGGGGGGGTTGGACCACGAGGCCGAAGGCCGAGTGGGTTCAACCAACCAACCATGGATTAATTCCACTGTACACCCATCCTTTCGAGTGGCTTAATCCGCTTGTAACATGGCAATGAGTGCATGACTAATAGTCTTTGAATAAATGAGTACAATCACACTGATTTACTTTCAGAATACTATAAATTGAGCTATTAAACACAATGTACATATACTTGTAAACAATTGGAACACACCTATTGGAAATATCGTGACTACTATTTCACTTTTGTTAAAATAACTTTCATTACAAGCTTTGAGCTTTCTAACATCAAAACATATTTTACAACTTTTCAAAAACTTGCATTTCACTTTCTATTCTAGGTGCTTTGATTTTCCTCTCTATGTATTAGAAGATATGGGTTGCACTGCATGATGGGAGTGTGCTATGGTACATTTTAGTTTTCTTTCTCCAGTTTCTTTGCAGACCAATAGGTGGCTGTCACACAATCCTAGTAGCACAAGCACCTTTTCTCCAAATGTACTGAACTAAGCCAATGTGAAAAACACTTTATTGAACAACTACTATTTTGCGGAATATTATTTTCACTTTTTTTCCCTCTAAACTACCTAATTCAGCAGGACATAGAACAACATAACGTTTACTGCTTTCATCTTTCAAATACTTGTTTTGACTACTATTGTTAGTCTGTTTCTTTGATTTCTTTTTGTTTCTCTCAATTAATTTTTCTTTTCACCCATAGAAGTATCCTCTCTCTTTAATTTTGCTTTGTTTATCTCAGTGTCTGTTACTTTTGCTTTCGGTTATAGAAGCTGCATGCTTATCTTTACCACTGTGTATTCACCAAGAAAAGGCCAGGCCAGATAATGTTATTCAGTCATCCACAATGCATTGCACCCACAGTTGCTTAGAAAGCAGTAGATCAGAAGAGATGGTAACAGTATGTAACTGTTCATTTCTACAGAAATATTGCTGCAGCATAATTAACAGTATATGTGGAGTTTAAATGTGCAATCTTTAGTAACTCATGAACTTCTGTTGTAGTTACAATATAGAACAGTCTTGAAAAAGTCAAAAATCCTGTGCCAGGACAATTCTTAGTAAATACAACTTGGGACAACTACACATTGCAAGCTATTTGTATATTTTTTTCACTTGTATACTGCTTCTTACCTGTAGTGGATTGCCAAGGTATTACAATACAAACCATGATCTACTATGGTATTAGACCATGGTTTCTACTGTACCACATGGTGTGTTTGCACCTATGTGAGTGCTTCATTTCATTTTTCTTTTTTTTGCCATGTTACAAGACTGTATAAAGACCCTAACCTGGTATTTACTGCTCTTGCAACAAGATCTGTGTGTGTAATGTAGGACAGTGAAGTGCTGAGTGTTATCCTGAGGTACTTGAAGGTCAGGACTTGTTCAAGAGGGGAGCCTGCATTGTTCAAAATGGATAGCTGGTGGGATTTGTATATGTTGTGGGGGCTGGTGAAGATCATAGCTTTAGTCTTCTTATAATTCATTAATAGTTTATGTGTGGTGAATAGTGAATGGTTTGGTGAATCAGGGCTCGACATCTGAGAAACTATTCTGAAGTTGTAATTCAAATAGAATGGAGTCAGACTGGTTAGTAAAAATGATGGTGTCATCCGCATATAGCAGTATGTTATTGGAGCACACCGGGGGAGGGTATTTAGGAAGAGACTAAAATGTAGGGGGCCCAGGACTGAGTCTTGTTGGGCACCAGATAGCACTTGCCAACTGTCAGATAGGATGCCACTTATTTTAACTTGTTGGGACCTGCAGCAGAGGTAGCTTCTAAACCAACCCATTTCATCAAAGGATTGGCCAGCCTCATGAAAGGAGTTTATCAGGACGGTGTGATTAACTGTATCAAATGCTTTAGTGATGTTGATATATATATCACCCCCACCAGCTGACCATGGCCAAGTACATTATGTATGTACTGTAGGCAGTGTATTCCAGCAGGGCAGTTGTGGTGCTATGGGCCTTATGGAAACCATGCTGTTATGTGTATTGAATTTGGTACTTCTCAAGGTATTTGGAAAGTTGATCCACCATAATGTGTTCCAACACCTTCAGTTGGGGGGGGATTGAAATTGGGCAGCAATCTGTGTGAAGGGCTTGGTTCCCACTTTTGTGAACAGGTGTAACTGTAGCAGCCTTCCACTGCTGTGGGTACTGGCCGAGGCACAGTGACAAGTTTAGTATTTTTGTTAGTGGCAATAGGACCTCATTGAGAGTTAAGCTAATGAGTTTAAGGTCAAATGAGTCACCACTGAACCTAGATTTACCGAGCACCCTCTGATGGTACTTTTTTCAGTCCGACAGGGTGACTGTTTTAAAGTAAAAGGGGGGTGAGGTGACCCAGATGGGTGTCACTTATATTCGGCTTGGCAGTGTTTGATTGGATGTTGAAAAAGACAGGTGGAAGTATACTTCTAAGGTCAGAGAATGACAGATTGAAGGCGTCGGCGATGTGCTTAGGGTCCTGGATGACTACCTCATTGACCTTCAGTAAAGAGGGAGATGCTCTACTGATTTTGCCTGTGAGATCTTTGATGTTATTCCAAAATTTCCTACCGTCTCCCGGAGCTTGAGAGACCCTCCTTGAAATGGCGGATTTAGCAAGGCAGACCACATGAGTGCAGGCATTCCTAGCAGCTCTATCTCTTAAAGTCAGCAGGCATGCTGGCGGCCCTAGCAGGATGCAGGAGGTTATCTCTAGTGGTCATGAGATTGAAAAGGGAGAAGGAAATTCATGGGCTGTTTACACTTTTTAACTTACGTTTTTTGATAGGGGCATATATATCATAGGCGGCATTGAATTTAGAAATGAAATAATCCAGAGCTTGTTCTACATTCTGTGACACATCAATAGGGGTCCAGTCTGTTTGCAGAAGGGAGGCCTTAAGGTGCTTGAGCTGCCCTCGCTTTAGTATTCAATGTATTGCTGTATTAGCAGGTAGCTTAGACCACCAGGGTAATTTTTCGTGTAATTATTCGGGGTTGGGTTGGTGGGGAAACTGGGGTTGATTTATTTTTTGTATCAGGTGGGTGATCAAGTGGGGGAAGGGACCACTAGCACCAGGGAAACTATTTTGTTTACAACAGACCAGCGATCAGAGAACATGGGGTGGGGGGATACAAATACCACCAGGGCATACATTACATTTTTTTTTAACTGTGGGCATGGCAATTGGGGGAGGAGGGAGAGAACCACTGCCACCAGGCACTATAACACTGTACCTTCCTTTTGTACTATGAGAACGGTGATTGGGACAGGAGAGGGACAAGTAGACCAACAGGAAGGCAGCCTTTTTCTGTCATTTGCCAGTGATTGATGATGGGGGCCGGACTCACTAAATCACCAGGGAAGACTGCGGATACATTTATTTCTGGGATCAGGCTAGTGATTGGTGAGGGGGTCCACTAGCACTACGGCATTCTGCTGTTTTGTTAAACTATAAAGATGGTGATCAGCAATCAGGACAGGGGGTGACACTGGACCACCTGAGAAATGATTATTACATACTCAGAACTGCAATCGGCAGTACCCACCAGCCACTAGATTTGCACAGAATAAAACCAGGTCTTGGTCAGAAGTATTTTCTCGATACAAGGGAACCCCACAAAAGGCCCTTATGTGTAGAAATTGCTTAGGGAATAGGACTATTACAGATATACACAGATCCCCATTTGCACTCTGCGGCCCCCTCAAAACGTTACCCTGGTGCAAACTTGGCTTCGCTTGCAACCTTTTGTGAATACCACTTTAGTGCAAAACCCAGTTTATGCGGCGCAAAGTTTTGTGAATCGGGCCCCAGAAGTAGATATTCATACATTAAAAGCTGGATAGTAAGTCCAAACAGGTAACACACTGAAATCATCTCACTTGCCACACAGCAACCTGGCAGCTACCTCCAACTTGTGCTTTGACTCATCCGAGTTTTCATCACAGGGTGGGCTTAATGGTGGAAGAAGCCATCCATAAGTACCCAAAAGATTTAAAGATACAGTATCTTTTTTATAAATTAGGTACCTAGTATGTTATGTGGCCCCTAGAGCTTGCACAGCAATTCATTTTACATCTCTCAAGTTTTTTAATAGATATATACCTCCTGTGACATTTTTAACCCACAATTTACAAATAAAAATATTAAACCAGTGCATAAAAATAATGCTATTATATTTTGTGGGGCTTTGTCAGTGCAACCAGATAACTTGAATTATAAAAGAGACATAAAATTACTAGTGTGGGGAGTTGTTCAAAGGATTCAAAAAAGACAGAAAAAAATAGACAGATGTACTGTAGGTGTCATCTGTCACTGCACTGTTGCAAGGCACTGTGATTACCCAAACTCCTTCACTCAATATTTCCAAAGAATACTTCCAGGGGATCTGCATGTGTCCTACCAGTTCCTCTGATTAAAGATCGAGTGGATGACACATAAAGAGAGAGAGAGAGAGAGAGAGAGACAGGGAGTCAAATATAGTCCCATAGATCTAAAGGAATAAAAAGAGAAAAAAAGTGTAATTAATCAATGCAACAAATCATTAAATTTAATTTACATTACATTACAACACCAATGACTACAGCTATAATTTTAAGGCAACCAATGCCTCTTCCACCAGTAAGCCACCCCCTGATGAAGACTTGGGTGAGTCAAAATGCCAGAACAAACTGACAAAGGTAGCTACATGGTTACTACAGTATGTGGCCATTGAGCTGATTTCAATGTGTTACCTGTTTGGATTTACAATGCGGCTTTGAATATATGGATATTTACTTCAGAGAACTATAGGGTATGACTAGGATTGGCAGAACTCAATTTTTATTTTATTATAATTTCAATGGAAAATATTGATTTTTATTTTTAAACCCTTTTACCCAAGTTTTATCAATTTAAATTTTCACAGTTGCATGAAATTATGAGTAGAGATGCAGTGAATTATAAATCCGCCCGTGAAGTGGACGCGAAGTATTCACTTCGCGTCCATGAGGCTTCTACACAAAGTGGACCCTGTAAAGTGCTCACTGCGTATTTGTCATCATTACCACTCTGCTGTTCTCAATATGCCTTAACGCAAAGTAAGGCGATGTGAGAAGAAAATAGGCACATCACATGGCCTGCAGTACTGTAAGACACATGCTTTAGCCAGGCAGGAAGGAAGTGAGTCAGAGAAGCAGTTTCACTTTCTCCTTTGCATTTGTACAGGGAGAAAGCAAAATTGTGAGAGGAGAGGAGTTTGCTTGGCTCTCAGAGTCATTTCTTGTTACTGCCATAACAATCAAACAGCTTTATTAAAATCTATTTTATTTACTGTTTACATTGTCTTAGTGTTTTTTTGGTTAGTGAATTTTTTTGTCTAAGTTTTGTTTTTGTTTTGTGTGTGTGTGTGTGTGTGTGTGTGTGTGTGTGTGTGTGTGTGTGTGTGTGTGCGCCCCGTGGACCCAGGAGGATGGAGGGTCATGTTGGAGTTAGAGAAGGCAAGTCACTGGCACGTGGGAGCATTAGGAGAGGAGGAGTGTGGACCTGTGGGGGGGGTGGGGCGGTCGTGTTATGTTGGACTGCTCCAGACTCCTGGCCAGTGTTGTTTCCCCTGTGGAAGCAACAGAAGCAGCAGCAGCACACCAGTTCCATCAGTGGCTGTTGCTCATCCACCTTCTCTGCCACCACCACTAGCAGAAGCTGTTGGGGCTCCAGCAGCACCCCCTCCACCACCTCCACAGCCACAGGAGGTGGTCCCGTCAATTGATGGTGGTGGGACTCATGCCCAACAAGTGTGTACTGTGTCTGATCCTCCTCGCAGCTCCCCAGTGTGGGAGTTTTTTAATTGTGTGGGGGGGAGACAGCACAGTGGTGCCGTGCCATGTGTGTGGTGTGCTGGTGCACCGTGGGCCCCCTGGGACACATTTGGGGAATGGCGAACAGCACACCTGCATGATGAATCACCACAGGGCAGAGTGGCAGGCTGCCACAGAAGGGGCCAGGTGTCCACCTGCTGGCCCTTCTGTGGCAGTGGCCGAGGGTGCTGCTGGGGTGGGAGATGTGCCTCGCAGCAGTCACTGCCACAGCAGGAGGAGGAGAGCTACATCAGGTGCTCCACCACCACCAATGCCACCATAGCCACCAGCACCACCCTGTTCACCACCAGCCCCACTACCTGGATTACCCACTGCAGTGGACCCCGACACAGTCCCTGTTAGCCAGTCTGACCTCTTCCTGGTTTGGGCAGCACTGGAGGAAAACAACAAGCATTTCAGTGCTTTGGAGCAGCAGGTTACCAGAGTGGAAGCACAGCAGCAGCAAATACTTTCAGTGCTGCACCTGCTGCTGGACCACCATGGCATCCTATGGCCACAGTAAGTCCGGGTATTGTTTTCTGCCCCCCACCACACCCACACCCACACCCCTGACCCCACCCCACTACTGTGTTTTACTTTTGTTGTGTGTTTTTTGTTTGTTATTATTAAACCATATACATTTTCCCTTCCAGGGGACTCTTTCTTGCACCACAATGTGCAAGACATTTTTTTGAAAACCAGACGTAAATGCATTACAGTGAGTCACATGATGGAGGCATTCCAGTTCTGAAAATCTGCCCACATTCTGCCTCCCTTATCAGCAACATTAAGACGGCATGGCAAGGAGAGTGCGTGTGCATGCTCTATACAGTGACTGTCCGATTGTGCAGGTTTCCGAATGTTTCTTTATGTAAATGGTCAGTTTGTTGTGAAATGTGTGGCCACGTTTCCAGTAAGAAGAGCCTTGAAACATCCCACATTTCACCACAAAGTGAACCTTATAACATTAGGAAACATTGCTTGGGATAGCTGCTGGACATTCAGTATAGTGGAGCATGCACCTGCGCTCCCTCTGCCATCACGTCTTAACGTTGCTGAGAAAGTGTGGCACAAATGTGGGTTGCTTTTCAGATTGTTAATTCCTCCATCATGTGACTCACTGTAATGAAATTATGGGTGGTTTTCACAGACATATATTGCACTCTGTGGAGCAAGAAATATTCCATGGTAGTAATGCCCCCACATATTAGTTTATGTGCATCACCGTAACTATGTAATGTGGTGACTGTCTGTAAAGTAGCAGTGCAACAATCTGTTGATTACTCTGACCTATATATTTTAATGCTATGTTACAACTTCCTTTACTTACATCCTGACTGACTGGAATGATACGATAATTTGCAGTAGTTGAGTGTGCTGTACTACCTTTTTTCATGTGTAAAATAATGAAAGGAGCATTCCTTTTAAATTGGTGCTGCTGACAGTAAATGTGACCAGGTATTTGTCATTCTTTTCCTCTGCTTTTCTCCATCACATCAAGTAGTTGTCATATATCACTTCTCTTGTTAACTAACAGTTATGCATCAGTCAGTGTTTTATATGACACCACGGAACAACAGTTATTGAAAAGCAGCTGCAAATAAATACAAAGCTGGTCGGAACAATATTGGAAGACGTGTTCATTTTGTTTTCATACATGAAAAACAGTAGGAGTAAGAGAAGCAGACATAAGTTGTGAGAAGAATAGTATCATTCAAGTCACTGACGACTTGGACATAAGTAGTGGTTGCTGTGGCAATTTAAAGTAGCATAAAAAAGTACAGTTCAGAACTGTGAGGACATTCTTGCAATGCAGCTTTAATTGTAAAAATGTCACTATGACATCATGACTATGAGCTCACAGCAACAATCACAGAACACACAAAAGTGGCACAGAGTCCCCATATTTCTTCTGCAGGCCCACAATGCATCCTCCTTGTGTGCAGAAAATTGGCAAGTGGTAACGAAGTGAAAAGAGACTGTTTCAGCACATACAAAGTCCCCCAGAATTAATGGTGCACTCAGTCATGCACGCAGTGGTGGCACAGAGTCCCCAGATTTTTTCTGCAGGTCCACAATGTGTCCTCCTAGTGTGCAGAAAATTGATAAGTGATAACGAAGTGAAAAGAGACTGTTTCAGCACATACCCCAGTATAAAAGTATGACTGTGAGGTTCGTGTTGCTGGTCCAATGTGTTGTGCAAGATGATTCCACCATATGAAATGTGATCATCTCAACTGGATTGAAAGGTACCCTTTGGATGTACACTAATAGCCTTGGTGAGTAGATATATGGTTGTGTATTTTGTAGGTGATGATGAGGGGGGTTGAACTTGACATGGACATGTACTCATGCTATTGTTCTGCATCACACAGGTGACTCATAAACTGTTGGTGTGCACATTCCAGTGCTCAATCAGAATTTTTTGCACTTAAATGGAAACGGATAACTCTCAAGCACATGAAGGTAAGTATTTTTTTGGGGGGAATCATATTTTTCAGTTTTGTCTGTAATGGTTTCTTATTTTTCACTTCTTCACAGATTTCATCAGCATCCTTCTGGAGTCGGTTGTTAATGATGGTCATGGTCATCGAATGAAACGACTTCTGCATGTTGCATGTGTCCCAAGCTCGGGGAGGGTGTGCCTGATGTTGAAGAACTTTTTGGATAGGCCCTGACAGAACAACAAAGCATCTCAAGTTTCCTAAAAAAAGAAATGAATGACTTCTTACAAGTTACAACTTCATTGTTATGTATCCCTCCCTGGTTCTCAAATCTCAATCCCTATTGTCAAGTTACATTTCAGAGACACATCTTGTCAACTACTAAGACAACCTGTTGTGTGCAATATTTGCAGCAGTCTTTACAAAGCAATGAAATGGATAAAATAAAATTTTCATACTTTCCAGAATGGATTTTACATGGACATTACGTCGGTTCCTCTCTGTACGGTATAGCTACAGCATCTTTAGAAACGAATATTAGCGATCGAGCCTGTTTTTGTTCTCCTGTAAAAGGAACAAAAGAAGTGTACTGTATATATTTTGCCATTGCGACTCTGAAAAGCTACAGAAAAAAAACATACAACTTAAGTGAGGCAGCATAACAAACATGAGTGCACATACTCACTTTATGGTTTAAATATTAAGAAGCTGGTGGTGGTGGTACACTGGTGGACTGGTGGTCCGTGGGGGGGCAGACAGACTCATGGTGGCAGACTTGCATAACATCAGTCCCGGTGGTGGTGGTGGTCCGTGGGGGGCTGACAGACTCATGGTGGTGGCAGACTTGCATAACATCAGTCCCGGTGGTGGTGGTGGTGGTCTGTGGGGTGCAGACAGACTCATGGTGGCAGACTTGCATAACATCAGTCCCTGTGGTGGTGGTGGTCTGTGGGGGGCAGACAGACTCATGGTGGCAGACTTACATAACATCAGTCCCGGTGGTGGTGGTGGTCTGTGGGGGGCAGACAGACTCATGGTGGCAGACTTGCATAACATCAGTCCCAGTGGTGGTGGTGGTCTGTGGGGGGCAGACAGACTCATGTGGCAGACTTGCATAACATCAGTCCCAGTGGTGGTGGTCCATGGGGGGCAGACAGACTCATGGTGGTGGCAGAATTGCATAACATCAGTCCTGGTGGTGGTGATGGTGGTCCGTGGGAGGCAGACAGACTCATGGTGGCAGACTTGCATAACATCAGTCCTGGTGGTGGTCCAGGGTGGGGGCGCAGACCGCCTTTTAAATACTGCAGTTAAAACCTGCCAACATTAACCACATCATCATCCTCATAAAGAAAACTGCCCTCACAGTCATCAATGTGTGAAATCTGACCACTGGGAAATTCTTTCTCCATTGTGTCATCATCTACGTCAGTGGTGGGCCGTTTCAGGCAGCCACTGCCAGTGCCACCAGGATGCTCTATTTCCACATCAGCAAGATCACCATGACTAGGCCGGGGTACGAATACCGAGGTTGCAGTCTGTGCTGGTATGTGCTACTCATTCATTTTAATGAATGTTAGTAAACTAACATTTGCAGGAGACAGGTTTGTCCAACGATCCCTGACTATTGCACCTGCTGAGCTGAATACCCTCTCAATACTTACACTCCAGTACAAAAGAGGATCTTCACTTATTGTCAGATTTGTTTTTTTATTTATTTAGTTTTTGTTGACTGGGTAAGTGCACTAGACAAATCCTGCCTATTTTCAGGCACGACCCAGGGGAAGGGGATACAGATGAATGCCAACTGACGTTGAACCAGATTAAGATGCCTGTTTTCAGACAAATATGACTCAACCATTCTCTGTGCCACACTAAGTCCAACTGTTGATACATCAGCCTGTTCTCCGGAATCATTTATTTCACAAATACCCACTTGGGACAAAGTCTCCCAAAGCGGGTTGATGCCACCCTGACCCACTTTGGATGACAGACCACCTGGAACTACAGTCCCCTTACCCTTGCATGATATGCTTGCTGGTCCTCCAGCTACACCTTCAGCTGGATTATGCTGCTGAGGTTTGCACACCTTGGCACGTGACTTCTGTGTCCCATGAATCAAGCGAATCAGTTGACCACTGATATTTTTTACCTGTTCAGGCCCTCCCTCCAGTACTGATGCAATTCCATGTTTGTATCGTGGGTCCAGCATTGCTGCCATGGCAAAGTTGTCACTACGCTGAATGCTCACAATGTGACGATTCTAGTAGAATACTGTCAGCATATGTTTCAGCAACATACTGCTACCACCGTCTCCGGCAACATCAAGGCTATGCTGTACATTCACCAATGTCTGCCTCAGCAGCTGCAGCAGTGGAACTGATTGGCTAGTGGAGGCAGACTCACCACTCACTGCCTGTGTGGCATGTTCAAAAGGCCACAAAATTGTTATTACTGAGTCCATGAGGCATCACTGTTCAGTCATCATAGACATGGAGGCCCCAGAACTGTCACGGCTAGTGTGCATAACAAGATATTCTGAGATGGCTTTGTATTGTTCATACAACCTCTCTGCCATGTATAACGTGGAGTTCCATCAGGTGACAACTTCCAGCTTCAAGCGGTGCTGAGGCAGGCTGTTTTGTATCTGTAACTGCCGCAGTTGGTCAAGGGCCTTTCCAGATTTTGAAAAGTGAGAGCAGATACGTTGTGCAATGGTCAGCATTTCCTTTATGTCAGGGTGCTGCAGAAACTCCTGAACCACAACATTTAAACAGTGGGCCATGCATGGAACATGAAAAAAAAACACCATTCGTGATGCATTTCACCACATTTGACCCATTGTCACTTGCTATGAACCCAGCTCTCAGGGACAGAGGGTTTAGCCATCTGTCAATTTCAGTCAGTACCATGTCCAACATGTGCTCACCAGTGTGTGAACAGGTCACACTGTGCATAGCAATTGTTGCATGCTGATGAATTCCAGGAAGATTGCTACCACGACAATCCACCTTACTGCACTGATTATTCACACTACCAACATCACAAACAACCCCCGGCACCTGCGCCCAGTGTGCAGTTATACACAGATATGAACTTCCCGCTGTTTTGCCACTTGTCCACATATCCATACTTAAATGGATGAATGGAGTGAAGGAATGTTGAAAGGCATGTCTTACTGAGTCTGAGACAGTGCGGAACAACTCGGGAACAGCACGGATAGAAAAGTACTGTATGTCCTAGATGGGACTTTCCATTTTGGACAGGCACGGGCAGCAAACCGCCAGAACCCAGAATTCTCCTCAAAGGAGAAGGGCAAAAGGTCAATTGCCAGCATTTCCACTACAGCAGCATTAAGTTCACGTGACACTGTATGATTGGGGGGGTACTTCAGCTTATGCACAAAAACCTTCTGTGACGTGGTCTGACTTAAACATTTTACATGGGGTGTGTTGTTGGTCACAAATGGTTGTGCTCTGTGATGAATGGCATTGGCAGGGGGTGGAGTGTGGACATTTGATGAAGACGGTTGCACAGGTGATGATGACAAACCCAGAAATTATGTTATTTTTCCAGATTTGCCAACCGGGGCTGGTGTATCACTTGCACTAGATATACTGCATTCACCACCACCACCACCACAAAAACTGCTGCTCTCACCAGCACCGGACAACATTTCAAAGTCATTATGGTCCTCCACCTCAGCATGCATGTAGTAATCCTCTGCTCTTATTACCGCACTACTGCACATGTTTAATTTCCTATTGGGCTTAACAGTTATGGAAGGGGATAACATGCTGGCTATGGTTGCCGGTGATATGGGTGAATGCCCCAGTATGGTATTAGCTACCAGCTTGTGCTGGGTCTACAGAGCCAAGTGCCTATTCTTAAGATGTGTATGCTGTCCTCCTGTCCCAAGATGGCTCCCCTTTTTACCTCGACTCACACACATGGCAAACCTGGCAGATTGCAACTGAATCATCATTTGCATCTTTAACAAAAAAATCCCAAACAAGGGAGTGTAATGCTCTGCTTTTAACATGTCCATGATCATGTGGCTTATTTAAGTCTTTTATTTTTAGCACTAAAGTGGGGGGGCACGTGATGTTTCTGGCACTGCACACCTGGACTGCAACTGACCACCATGACTACCTATCATATTGATTACTGGGTGTCATCATCATCATCATCAACTAAAACCGGTAAATCACAAGTTTTTACAGGGGGAGGATTTCTGCAAACAGATTCAGACACAGCCGCTTTTAATTTCTTTTTCTCCGGTTTCCAGCTGGGGTCAATTTTACATCATCATCATATTCATCAACGTCACTGTCACACACATCCACATCTTCTGCTTGGATGCTAACATGTGGACTGCATGTTGCAACAACAGCAACATCATCATCATCAGAATCATCACATTCATGATCAGCATCTACACCACCATCACCTGATATTTTTTCACCACACTGTGAATCACTGCATGGAAAATGCATGACATTAAGTGCCACAGTGGATGGAATATCACATTGTATGCTATCGTTGACATGATCATCAGAATCAGGTTCAGTTAATGGGATGTTACTGTGAAGTATGACATTATCTATGCTGTCACTCACTTGCACTGCTTCACATTCAATATGTTTGGATATGGTACACTGGTTGGAATTAGAACTTGAAGCAACAATGCTAATACTATCTCCACCACCACTAACACCAGTAACACTAACACCACCAGCTGGGAAAACATAATCTCCTCCAACTATGAGTGAAGCTACTGATTGGGCTGTAAAAAACATCGCAGGAGAAATACCTTTCCTCACATCAGCAAAGCACTTCTCTATCCGCGAACTACTACCACGCCCACAGACCCTCTTACTGCCAACATTGCAATGGCCAGAAACAGCTTTACTTGCACATCTCTTTGCAGGCATTTTGGGGGATCAACCATAAATATTATTACCAAATTCAGATTTTGATACATTCACTTTCTGACTGGAGGGATGCTGGCTGGATGTGAAGCAAAATAAACAACTGTGGCTTCAGCAACAGATAAGAGACTACTGTGTTGTAACACTGTCACGGAATTAAAACAACTTCAGTAACCAGTGGTGCTGATGGGGTCACAAAAACAATCCAGTCTGGTAAAAAATACCTTTTCAATGTGGGGGTGGGGGGGCACTGAATACAGACAGTGCTGATTTTTACGGCACTACAAGCAGCAAAACTAAGAACAGAGAACACGATTGTAGTACAACATCAGGCAGCCACAGTGGATAGCAGGTTCACAGTGCACTGCTGTGCTTATTTGCACTTACACTAGTCTGTGTCACAAATTTTAAAAGGTGCATTATATTCGATGCACGCAACACTGCACACACAACACAGAACAGTTTGTGTACAATGCTGAACGAGGAATGCGACGCAAATGCAAAGTTCAGTGTACTGCCATGTAATGTAAATTTGTAATTTAAACAACCTGACCTTATGAAATGCTGCACCATATTCACACAACAAACAGCAAGAATATTTGTACTATTACTGACAATTTTATTATGTGTAGAGTAACACAGTCAGTTATATAACAAAAATATAACCAAAACACAAAAATATCACTAGTTCTCCAACTTAAATCTACCTACACACAGATACGCCTCCCCACACAGCACACTTCACTGTCTTTCACACACACACTCAATGTTGTAAATTAACATTCAAAATCCACACACAAACAAAATCCTTGATGATGTGAGCACAGGAGGTTTCCTACACTCAATGAACTACAGTTGATCCCCAAAAATGCAAAAATGCTTTTTGAACAGCTTTTAAAAGATTCCTACAGACAGCTATCAGAGCACACTGTCTCCTACTCCTTCCTACTCATACTACCCCAAACTGAGGCTGTGCAGATCAATATAGAGCCCATGTGACCTGAACTCTCATGAATCACTGCAAAATCCACCTTCAGAGCTCAAAACAAAGTGAAGTGAACTGCCACCAATGTGCCATGCTTAAAAATTGAAAGAGTAGTGACCAGTGGAGACGGAGTAACAGTAGTTTTGTTTCTAATGCACTTCGTGATTCTCATTATAACGCAAGTACTTACTGCGTGAGCACTCTGCAACCGCTTGTGCTCCACGAATGCTTCTGTGGAGGGATTGAGCCTACTACCACCACTAATTATGAGTTTTTAAGCATTTATTTTAATTTGTATTGATTTAATTTTCACAGTTACAGTTAATGATAGTAAACACTGAGGATTTATAAACTGATAACACAAATTGTTAACACCGCATGTCAAAATAGTAATATCATTTACTTTGCTTATCTGTAAATTTTTTTAATTTCTTATGAAAGGACACAGTCTTATATACCATAAATTTGATGACATCACAGAACATTCCATAAGAAATTAAAAATCAGAATAATTTCAAAAAGGAAAAAGAAAATATTAAATACAAAAAAGGGGGTTACTATTTAGTGTAGTGCTTATGCAAAACCTTGCTGAGGGGGAGAAACTGTTTTACCATTGCAAGTCCCCAGTTACTTTAATTGCATATAAATTGCAGGAGAAATCATGAAAAGATTCAAATCACACACATTAAGCAAAGCTCAAGCGCCACATTAACAACAACAAATGAAAGACTCAGCTTGTTGTCTTAGCAATCTATCAAACTATATTATATATCAAAGTACATTTCATCAAGTAAAGAAAGATATTAAAGATATAGAAGAGTAACCGTGCAGGAGTCGGGAGCAACTCCACTCATTATAGCCATTCCAAAATAGCCTAATAAAATGTGGTAAACAGGAAGTTCTGTGCTGTCCATAAATCTCCAACTGTAAAAAGAAAATAGAAGAAATATAGTTAGTAATTGGTCCAGACATCTAAACAACCTAGCAGAAAACTAGAAACATTTGAAAAAGAGGTTGGAGGGGTTGAAAAAATATATATTAAAGCAGCAGTAATGGATAATCAGGAAGTGATTATCCAAATGTTGCCTTTTGGCTGGAAACATGCAGCCATAGTTCCAGTTTCTATAGCTAAAAATTTTTTTTTCCAGCAATCTTTAGTTTATTAGATATTAAAAATGTATTTTAATTATTGTGGGTCCACAATAAATATGGCTGGTGCTTAATTTGCAGCCGAGTTACCCCCTCACGTCGCATCACATCACATCCTTTGTTGACTTCCATGGGACCCTGTGCTGCTTGTTATCACTGTCCCTGTGCAGCACTGCAAGTCACGCAAGTGCACAGTTGGCAGCAGAGGGTTCCACTTTAACATGGCATATGGGAAAACGTAAACAAAAACAAACAAAAATGGCGCAAATTACAGGGTGATAGTACAGGGAAAACAAGAAACATTACCAGGTAAGTGCTCAACAGGTCACAGGGAACAAACTGTTGCAAAAATCAGATCTTTTTATCTAGTACTGCTGTTTTAAATTTTCAGTGTTACAGTTTAAACATATTCACAAATATGGTCTCAGGTCCCAATCCTGATTTAAACCCTCTGGTGTTAAAGCACTGAATGTGAAAATCCAAAAATGTTCCCTCGGGGATAGTCTATCCAACCTATCCCCACTCCTCCATCCAATCCTGACCTGTTCCAAACCAATACATCTCAGAGATGTTGGGTCACTATTGTGGTGCGGAAAGAAATGTACAGCTACTGGACTATCCATTTCTGTGTTGCTTATATCCCTTATATGCTCTTGAATTCTGCTCTTAAGTGGATGCATTGTTCTACCCACATACAATTTGTTGCATCCACACCAAAGTGTATATGCCAGGTACAGTATGTGGTTACACATGAAATGAACTGCTTGATGGATACCCTTCTGTTGTTTGTAGGGGCTATGAAGCTGCTACCCTGTTGACAGTGTGTCACACACTGCAGTTTCCACATTTGTACATGCCATGTGGCTTAATGGGTAACCATGTCCTAACCACTGGGTTATCTGTTGAAAACTGACTGTGTACCAGTTCATCCCAGAGGTTCCTATCTCTTTTAAATGAGACTGTAGGTCTTTCACACATATGTTGAGTCAGTATGCTATCGCTTAACAAAAATTGGCCAATGTTTTGTAACAGCATTGTCCAACTGTCCTGCTAGATGGTTAAATTTGGTAACACATTTGATTTGCCTCTTGTTCTCATGTGCTCTGCCCCTAGGTCTAAGGAGATCCTCCCTATTCTGAATTTTCATTCGATGTAAGGCCTGATCTAAAACTGTTGAATCATAGCCCCTATCCAAGAACAACTGTTTTAGTTCTTCAGCCTGTGTTAGGAATGTATCCTGCTCCCTGAAATTCCTCTTCAACCTAAGAAATTTACAAAATGATATTGAGTTCTTTAAGGACATAGAGTGTGAGCTGGTAGCAGGGAGGATGTTGTTAGTGGCAGTAGGCTTTCTATAGCCTTTTGTGATAATGAGATTATCAGGTCCTCTGGATCGTGCTATGTCAAGAAATTCTGTTTCATCCAAATCACATTTGTGTGAAAAATGCAGGTTTCTATCATTTTGGTAGAGCCACTGTACAAACTCCTCTGCCTCCAGCCATGTTCCAGACCATATACAGAGTACATCATCAAAAAATATGGCCCACTTAACAATGTGATTAATGAAGGGATTGGAGTTTGTGTTCGAAAGGACCTGTTCCTCACAATATTCAAGAAATAAATGGGCATATGAGGGGGCCATAGAGGCCCCCATAGCAGTTCCACATTTTTGTAAATAAAAAGTCACAATTAAACTCAAAGTAATTGTGATTCAAGACAAATTCATATCCCTTGGAAATCAAATTCAGCGGCATGTGTTCCTTCAGAAAGTCCTGTGCTAGAAAGTGCTTGCATGCCTGTATTCCATTGGCATACTTAATTGATGTGCACAGTGATTCAATATCTCAACCATCACATACCTTCCTCCCATTCAAAGTCCCTGAGTTGCTTCATTAAATGCATGATGTCTCTAGTGTAAGATGTCAGAGGCACTGCACTTCAGGAAAAAATCTAGAAACTCATATAAATCATTTGCCATGGAATTAACCCTAGAACACAGTTGTGTGTCCTGGTGAGTCATTGATGTCTTTGTGCACCTTTGGAAAAATATATAGTGTCGATGTAATGGGGAATTTTGGAAGTAAGAACTTTAATTCATCCCAAGTGATTTCCTTATCTGCCCTTGCCCTCTACAACACTGGATGACATTCTAGTTTATATTTTGATAAGGGGTCAGAATTTAACAGTTTATCATTTTTTCTATTTGACAATAAATCCAAGGCTTTCTTACTGTAGAAATCCCAGTCCATATAACCAGATTCACACCTTTATCCATTGGTTAAATAACCACATCATGATTACTTTTTATGAACATGCAAAGTTGTCCAGCAGATAAAGGCCTCCTGGTCCATCAAGTCTGCTTGATTGCACATCTAACAACCATTACACTGCAGTTGCCCCTCCCCCACCTGTGACCCTACCCCCTACCCTGTCCCATCCCCTTTTGAAGCAGCTCACTGTACTACTGGATATTATTTCCTCAGACAATGCATTCCATCAAGACAACACCATCTGTGTAAAAAAGTGTCTTTTCACTTTTCTCCTGAATCTTCCACCCTGCACTCTAATTTAAAGCAATGAACTCTTCATAGTACAGGTTATTTCTATAGTGACTGTTTTTATCTTCCAAAATCTTCAATACCTTATGCAGTACTGTTTTTCTATATGCATTAATAGAAGGGTTTAATGTCTGTGGACAGAAACTTGATTTAAATTTGAATAAACATTTCCTAATTTCCTTTAATTGTTCTCATTCACGTCCTATAAATGCATATTCAAGTACCCACTAGCAGTGCTGTCAGCCTGCTGCATATTTCAGTGAATAGTTTGTTCAAAATGACAAGGTTCTGTACATCCATAGGATTGCATTCTCCAAATTGTTCAAGTACCCAGTCAGTATCAAAAAATCCAGTAATGGAGGTCCCTCCAAATTCCCTTGTTCATCCAAATCACCAGGTGTAGCACTTGATGTGTGAAGACCCATCTCTAAAAATTCCATTGTGCTGGCTTGTGGTGGGACTCTAGCAAAGTGATAGTTTAGTTCAATACTTTGGAAAAAATCTTTCTTAATCTACAATGATGTCAAAGCCATTAGGTTTGGGGCTGGGGACAAAGGACAGTCCTTTTCATAACACACTGATCTGCTGTTTGGTAAGCTCATATCCAGACGAGATAATTATTTGCCATTATGGGTTTGGGTTTGGTGGCTGGATCTCCTACAACCCCTTTCCCCTTCAGGTCTTTTTTTTAGTTTTCTGACCTTTAGTTAATGTTTCCCTCCGATGAATTGTCTTCTGAGAAACTAACTTTTTGTTGGGTATGAGATATAGAAGCCTCACCCATCTGTGCCATGATCTAATCAAATAGTTGATCTTTAATAATAATAATACTTTATTTATAATGCGCCTTTCAAAACACCAAGGCACCTTGACAATAAGATAAGACAGAATGCAATAAAACAGTTAAATACAGACTCTCATAAAATTTAGATATCAAATAAAATAAAACAGGGTAGGCTTGATGCCACAAGTGGGTTTTTAGGGCCTGTTCAAATCCTTCCATGGTTGCGCAGTCCTGGAGCTGACGGGGTAGAGAATTCCACAGGGCTGGGGCCACGTACATAAATGCATGGGCCTCCAAAGATTTGAAAGAAATCCTTGGAATCTCTAGCAACCCCTCATTAGCCAAGCGGAGCAATCACAAGGGGCAGTAAGGGACCAGAAGCTCTTTCCAGTAGTCTGGGCCCTGTCCATGTAGGGCTTTAAAAGTAGTGGCTGTTTTGTTTTTATTTCTTTTGTGCTTTTCGGGTTGCCCATGAGACTGAAATCTGGAGCATGACCTGTCTCTTGATTCAGATCTTTCCTTTTGCAAATGGGGTCAATTAAATCAGTGTCCCTCTTGATAATCCAGTGTATCTCTTTCTAGCTTATATTGTTTTCTTTAATTGTGTCAGTCTCATGATTTTTTAATTTAATCTGTAGTGCTTTATCAGACTTCCTGAAATCTGTGAGATTGATGAATTTCTTAAGCGATTTTTTGGTCTCAGTTATTTCCTTTGTAAGTTTCTTATGTTTAATAGTGTCATTCGTGATGACCAATTTAATGAAGATTAATGCATTATTTTATGCCACCTCCTCCCACTCTGCTTGTGGATTGAAATCATCAAATGCATCTGACAGAATAATGGTCACTCTGAGACCCCTATGCGCAATGTTTTTTTTTCCCAAAGTATGGTTTCAAACTGCTGATGTTATAAGTTAAATTCAGTTCAGTAAAAAGTTGTCTATCCAGAGTTTGAAGTAATGTTTTTAGCACACATTCCTCAGAATTGTTACCAGTGACTACCAGGCATTGTCTTGCTGATGCCTTTCTTGTTGATAAGTCGCCTGTCACGGAAAGACAAATAGGCTGAGATTCTTCTGCGTCTCCATCGGAAAAGTCATCTGAACTCATAATTTCTTAGAAAGCATAAATTGCTGTTAACTTATGACCATTTTTAGCCTCTAAAAGCTTGTACTGTCTGGTTTGCCAACTCAGGTTCTTCATCTCTAGCTGCTCTTGATACAAACAGTGCCCAGGTCGCAGCATTGACGTGGACTGCAAGTAGAGAACAAAGGTGCTGCGCTCTCTACTGTGGCGGGTGTGAGTGCAGGGCTACAACCCAGAGTTCACAAAGAAACAAACACACAGCACTTGCACTCCAGAGCCAGGAGCAGTAACTCCAATGAAGGTAGACAATGTTAACTGTTGATACAAAATAAATGCAATTTATTGCCAGTTGTTGCCATAGAATTAAAGCAGATTATAAAAGCCCAACTATTTCCACTTCTGTGTTATGTAGTACATTCCTTATGTGCTCTGGAATTCTGGTCTTAAGTGGGCATATTGTTCTACCCACATATATTCTGTTGCATCCCCACCATAGGGTGTATACTATGTGTGTGGTTATACACAAAATGAACTGCTTGATGGATACCCTTCTGTTGCACCCTTGTTCTCTACCTGACTGTAACTGGCTTGATGAAAAGAGTAAAACACTCAAAAGCTGGTTGCAAAAACTATTTTGTAAGTTGAATAAAAGATATCCCCTGCAATATATGTGTTGTTTTTTTAACCTGCATTTTTGTCTCAACTAACACAGCTACAGCATCTACATTCACTACTTGTCCACTCTTGACATCATCATTCTATTTTAAGGACACATTGCAATACATTGATGTGAAAGTAATTATGATGTTTTAGGAAGAGAATTTTGATGCCACATATAGACAGAAAGCAGCAACTGATGAAGTGCAAGGGACAAAGATCCCACTTCCAGATGCAACAAACCCACAAGTGTTAAGAAAAGGTGATTTTTAACACCTTGTTTGAGCCATAACATTAGGAACTCTCAAACTTCACTCTCGAGCTCAGATGGTGTTACAGAACCCACTTAGTTTTAAGAATCATCCCGGTCATAACACTTGGAGGTTAATTATTCTAAATGGGGGCTATGCACCAATGGGCACAGGGTATGCATAAGAGACATGTCCTCAGCCCGCATAGCTCTGTGCCCAGTGGACAGGTGCACAATGGTCAGCATTCGCAATCACTGGCTACTACGGGTGTCAGCCTGTGGATCCACCTACCCAGTGTGCTAGTACATGGAGGGAGGAATGCGGGGATCCAGTTACATGCCTGTCCTGGTCCTGTAGTTGAGCCCCCACTCCATGCAGAGCAGAGAAGCGTGGGACAGCATGGGTGATAAAATTCAAAATGTTTGAGCAGGTGCTCAAATGGTTATCTCCAGTCCTCCCTGGCTGACTGGAGGGCTGGGGCAGCATTGTGGGGGTCCTCGTTGTCCTATATCCAGTGGAAGCACTCTACAGGGAGCACACAACAATTTCATCAGGGTCCCTCTTGCCATATCTTTTATGTTCCTTGCCCTGCACTCCAGATTTTTATGAATGGCACAGAGTGTGCATGTCCCCTGACACTCCTGTGGACCTTCTAGGTGCATAGCCACATGACCAGCTGGGGGATGGAGTGCAGAAAGGGCACATTCCCCTTCTGTGACTGCCGCCAGGATCCACAGGACCACCAGTATGTGACTTGCAATCATAGGGTTGCCTAATTGCCATGGATACATGGCATGTAGGCAAGTACTTTTTTCATATATAGCCTTCTATAAGCAGTATTAGGGCCTCTACATGCAGTGCACTGGAATTCATAGTTTGTTGGTTATTTTTACAGTTCCCCAGGCATCTCAAGGTACACGTTGAGAAAATAAAATGTTTAGATACATTTCTGTTTATTGTTCTGCTTGGATTTCCATGCCAGCTGAAACTTTGTACATCAGTTCAATGGTCATGGAATGCAGTTGTACTCTTTTGTGGTATGACAACGTTCCAGCTGATCCTAAATCCTTGAGGCAGTTGGTGTTTTTCACAGCACTGCTGAACATGCAGCAATCAGTTCAAGTTCTGAAATGCAACTGCCAGAACATTCACAGCTGCTGGAACACTGTGAAAACACTTTTATTTTATAAAAACAAAACTATGTACCATAAAAAAAAATACTAGTTGGGCAACTACATGCCCAAGTAGCCTGTCCTACCACCTCAGGATTCTGATTGCTTGGATCTCTTGAACTTTGTTCTCGAGGTCTGATGTAATCAGCGCCCCTCTGTGGCAGCCCATGCTGGTTGTGTATAGTTGCCCAACCAGTATTATATATATATATATATTTTTTTTTTACTTGCCAGCTCCCATGGCTTTCAGAGGAGGCCTCGTACCTCCTCCTTCTCCATCCGCCATGGCAATCCCCAATGTATTCCATCCCCTTAGCTTCATCTTGCCCATAGTTCTGGGGTTTGTACATTTTTTCCCCAATTTTCTCCCTTAGTTCCCAGCCCCCTTAGGATACTAACATACTAAAATGCCAGCAGAATAGGCCTAATGGTCTTTCATGTCTGCTCGTTTGGTCAGCCCCCACCCTGGGTGCTGACCTTGCTGCCCCCCTCGCCTTCTCTGGCTTCTCCCTTCCCAGTTCTGGATAGTCTTGCTGCATTGGATTTTGCTTCCAGAACCCTTCCCTGTACCTGTCCCACCCCTCTTGAACCCCTGCACCGTCTCTCCCTCCACCAGCCCCCTAGGCAGCACATTCCATGGCTCCACCACCCTCTCAGTGAAGTAGCACCTTCTCCTTTCACCCCTGAATCTTCCCCCCTCCAGCTTCCACCCATGCCCTCTAGAGGCCCCCTCCTCCTTCCTCCAAAGCACCCTGACTGTTCCTCCCCTATTTACCCTCTTCATGTACCTGAAGACCTCTATCGTGTCCCCTTCTCTCTTCCAATGTGTACATATTTAGCTCTTCGAGCCTCTCCTCATAGGTCCTATCACCTAAGCCCCAAATCATTTTGGTTGCCCTCCTCTGGACCCTCTCCAGGAGTTTAATGTCCCTCTTTAAATGTGGCCTCCAAAACTGCACGCAGTACTCAAGGTGCGGCCTCACCAAGCAGTTATACAGAGGGAGTATCACTTCCCTCCTTCTGGAGGTGATCCCCCTAGTGATGCATCCCAGCATCCTGTTGGCCTTGGCTGCTGCCCTCCTACAAGTCTCAGAGTTGTTCATCTTGACATCCACCACCACCCCCAGGTCCCTCTCAGCCATCGAGACTTGTAGCATCCCCCAGGGTGTACACTTGGCCCGGGTTTCTGGCCCCCAGGTGGAGTACTTTGCATTTCCCTGCATTGAACCTCAGCTTCCACTTTCTAGACCATCTTTCCAGAGCCTCCAGGTCCCCCTGTAGGACCACCCTCCCCTCCTCCCCATCCACCACTGCCCCCAGTTTTGAGTCATCCACAAAGAGACTCATCTCACTCCTGATTCCTGTCCTTATGTCAGAGACATAGGTGTTGAACATGAGGGGCCCAAGGACTGATCCCTGTGGGACCCCACTCATGACCCTCCTTGGGGATGAGACTATCCCACCAACTACGACCCTCTGGGTCCGGTCCTGGAGCCAATTGCCTATCCATCTGATCATCTGGTTCCCCAACCCCATTTCTCCAAGCTTATCCAACAGGGCCATGTGAGGAACAGAGTCAAATGCCTTGCTGAAGTCTAGAAAGAGGACGTCCACTGGTCTACCCAGGTCCAAGGCACTCATCACCCAGTCATAGAACTCCACAAGGTTTGTCTGACATGATTTCCACGGGACGAATCCATGCTGTCTATCATCCAGGCACCCTGACTTTTCCAGGTCCCCTCCTAGCCTCTCCTTGACAATGCCCTCCATCACCTTGCCCACCACCGATGTCAAGCTGACAGGCCTGTAGTTCCCTGCCACCTCCTTGATCCCCTTGTGGATAGGCACTATATGCACCACCTTCCAGTCCTGGGGCACCCACCCTGTCCTCAGAGAGATGGTGAAAAGCTCGCCAGGGTTTCACCAGGACATCCGCAAGTTCCTTCAGCACTCTGGGATGTAATTTATCGGCCCCGGTGCTTTCTCCATCTTAAGGGAGCTAAGGGCTTCCCTCACTCTCTCTACTGTGATTTCCACTTCCGGTACCTCTTCTACCTGCTTAGCCCTCCCCCCTCCTGCCAGTGATGCCTCCCCCTCTCCCCAGACCTGCCGATCGATAAGGGCCCCCCTCCTCAGTATCTCTGTCTCCTCCCATGTATGATGCAGCACCCCCATTTTCCTTGGTGAAAACTGAGGTGAAGTACTCATTTAGTACCTCAGCCTGCTCCCCTGGGTCTTGTGCCCATCGCTCCCCTGATGCTGGCACCTTTAGGACTTACATCCAGAGAGGCGACATGCGAGTGCACATCATCCTCTCATGTGCCATATGACATCTCCCCTCCCCGACTCCAGCATATCAGAGCCGCCAATCCCCTTCAAGGGCCAGTGTTTCCACTGGCACTCTCTATGGGAGTGTCGGACACTACTGCGTCCCTGGTATCCCATCCCTAAGGGAGGAGAGCATCCACTAGGATGCTCAATCCTCCCTCCCTCCTCCCTGTCAACCCCCAGCAACCTGAGTCCGTTACTGAACCCGGGTCACCAGTGTAACGCGAGGTGTGGCGTCCAGTGCCTCAATATTTTCTATATATTTATATGAAAATTTGTAACATCAACCAATTCAACAGACTCGTTTCCTCAAAATAATCAGAATTAAGACTAAGTGTTGTAGTTTTTGGTTGTTTCTATTGTTACTTATCATTTTAATGCATTTTAGTTAAGGTATTATAGTTTCTGCAACAATTAGAAGAATGTTAGACAATATTTTTTTTCTACTATAAGGTCAGGACATGCAGTATTTTTCATGTTTTTTTTTTTTGCAGGACACTGCTGCCCAAATCAGGGCTGTCCTGCAAAAATCAGAGCAGATGGTAACCCTAAGGTCTCTGTTTCACAACAGTGCTTAGAGACTTTGTTTCCTTGCATGATATCACTGTTTGGAGTTGTAGCACTGAGAACAAATTCTGGTCAGATCCACCACGGCTGCATAACGAAGTTAGTGAAGTTGCATGGAATTGTTAAGGAGGTACAAAGAAACAACACAATGATTTGTAAGTAGTAAGATTTGTTTTAGTTTCTGTTCTAAGGAAGGCATGCACGTTATCAGGGAAATACAAGGAAGTGTACATTTTAATGGAAGGAATAGGAAGCACTGTAGGTTTACAAAAGAACCCCAGAGCAAATGCCACTGATGTATGTGTTATCCCAGATGATACTGGCCAGACAGACACATTTCAAAGAAAACACAATTGCGCATACCCCAATAATGCAAAGTATTATGGGAAACATATGCAAATCCCCATGATAGTACAGAAGGTGGCAGTACATGATAAAGTAATGGCTGGCATATGTTCAGCCTTGGGATTATTTACACAGGTTTTTTTTGTTGTTTGTTTTTTTTTTAGAGAACAGGGTTTTTGCCCATGATGTGATGTAAGTTATATTTAAGCAATGTGTTGATGTCAGGAAGTCAGGTGTAATGATGACGGACTGTTAGCAGAGAAAATGTGATGGTAACTTTCAGAGGGGGTCGCTTTTGATAAGGGCAAGGTAGTTATGCTTGTGATAATGGGAATATTCAGAAAGTATGAGGTCTATGCAGAAGTGGAGTACAAATATACACAGTTTCATAAGTATGTGCTCAGAGTGCAGTCAAATGTGATATGCAGGTTTGATTTAGAAATAGGTAAACATAGCAATACATGCAATTGATAGAAAGATACTGCTAGAAGGATAGATAATTACATAGACATGCAGGCCCTGTCCACACTACACTCGAAAAAGCTGTAATGGATTCAAACTGTTACAGTCTGTAAACATTACAGTGTGTCCACACTGCCAGTGAACAATGTGGATAATGGTTTCAAAACATTACAGCTTGTCCACGCTGAGTGAGATAGTGTGTGTGGTCTCAACCCTGTAGTAGCAGTGCACATCTCATGGTGCACTCCGGGATGACAGCTGCATTTTGAGATGCCCTCCTACATGTCCTATGGAGTACTGCGTATATGGCACAGTCATATTAAGTAAATAACCATATTTCACTGTTATGAGACATAGAAACATAGAAACATAGATTTTGACAGCAGATAAGGACTGCTTGGCCCACCCAGTCTGCCCATTTCCCTACCTAATGGATAAGCTGCAGATCCTAGTTAACCAGCAGCCTACTTCTTCCTACCCCCACACACTTATGTTGTGGAGGTGACAGAGAGAGGTTCGACAGAGAGGGAGATCTGTATGTTGGAATTGGAGGCTACGTCAGTGAGAGGGAGGGAAGAGGAGGGAGAGAGAGTGAGAGAGAGGGGGGAGACATGGCATCAGTTCTGCCAGTATTAGGGCACCTGGGCACAACAGTCATTTATGTACTGCTGCTGTATGGCTGAAGGCAGACCCTCTACTACTGTCTTCAGTGTTTCCCACTGCTCCACTGTGCACAGTGCCACTTGTCTATTGTCCACTGTAGCAGTGCTCCATGATGCACTCAGGAGCTCCACTAATGTATGTGTTCACTACTGGTACTGCTCTGCAGGTAGTATTGCTGCTACATCACACATGGACAGGCAGGGTACTCCCAACACTCAGCACAGTGAGAAGAGTAATCAAGGACCGTACACGGATACCATCAGGAGGTGGCCTTTGAGAAGGCAAGTGCAGACAGAGAGATAGGTTAGGTGGGGACATGGGGAGTACACCTGGGGGGGGTGCATACAGCTTCAGGTTACTGTGGTATGGAAGCATCCCAGTATTGCAGCCTACACCCATGCTCCACACTGCCATCTACATATGTCCTGGTAGTCTTCGATCTCCCTGCATGCAATGAAACAGTGCTGCAATGTGTGCAGGTATAATGGGAGACTGGAGGCTACATGGTGGAGCATTTAGATGCAATTGCAATTAAAAACTGATAAAGGTGTAAAGCTGTAAATAAGAGTGAAATAACCATGCTGGTATGCATGCCACAAAGTGGTTCTTTGAAGGATACTAATTGGGGGTGGCTCAATTAAAGGAGTAGTCCACCCAGAATTTGCAAAAACATACTTTATGCAGAGTGTTTTGATTTGCAGTAGTGTGTCCTTCCCTCTGCCTGCTTTTAGGAGTTTTTCCTAAAGTAGGCTGCTAGCTTAGGGTACTTTTTTGCACCCTGGGGATCTCCATCACATATAGGTTCATTGCCTTCTGCCTCTTACAATGCACCCTGTCTCATGTGACAGTGATGGAGCCAGGCCCATAGATTTAGCATATGCAGTGCTTTTTAAAATCAGTTCACAACAGCAGAGCTTTGTAACTATTCTTATCCAGTGAGCACAAATGGCAGCAGTTACAATTTAGCAGATGCCTGAGAGCTACGTAACTGGGGTTTCTGTAAGAAAACAGCTACTAAATAGCTCTAATTCACTATTTGTGTATTTTAGGTGTGTGTCATGTCTAGCTAGCAGTAATATGTGTTTTAATTTAAACATTTTATTTCATCAAACTACGCACGACAATAAAAAGCACAGAAATTGCCCCAGATCATCACTGCTATAATTAGTAAAGTCTATAGCAGTTTTCTTACAGAAAACTCACTCAGTTTTCTCTGAAGTATTCACTAAACTATAAATGTAGGTACCAGCATTCTTTTTTTTTCTTTAAGCAGGAGAGATACACTAAAGCTTGCTTACAGATGTGACCTGGGAGCACAAGGAAGTTAAGTGATTTGCTCAGGGACACACAGTACGCATGTGGAAACTGTGGTATTCAAACCCAGGACACCAGGTTTGCAGCTCAGAGCTTTAGACCACCACACTATACTGCCTCCTCTATTCTAATAGGTAGAACTGTCAGTTAGTGCCGATTTTGCTCTGTGACATGATTTTCAATTTTTTTTTGGTTACAAATGTGAAGTATCTTTTTAATAAAGTATAAATATATGTATGTGCGAGTTATTAAGGTTGGCAAATATATGTTTTATTATTAGAAAAGAGGGGATACACTAAATGTGTAGTGCAATGAACCATTGTAACATGGGAGTAAATGTGTAGCTGAAATAGTCACTGTGATCCTGTTTTCATGCTATAACACACACAGGAGAAAAAGTGACTTTAAAGCAGCAGTACTATGAAATCAGGAAGTGACTTATCAAAATTCTGTTTTTGGGCTGTAAGCATGTGGCCAAAGTTCCAGTTTCCATACCTGTAAATATTTTTTTCCAGTCGTCTTTAGTTTTTTAGATATTTGCAATTTATTTGAAGTGTTGTAGCGCTACAACAAATATGGCGGCTGATTAATTTCAGCTGCGCTTTTTCTTCAGATCGCATCACATCTTTTGACAACAGCAGAGGGACCCTCTGCTGACCATTCCCGATGTTCCTGCAAGTCATTCACATGTGCAGTTTGCAGCAGAGGGGGTTCCAGTGCAACATGCTGGGTGGCAGACATGTAAACAAAAGCAGAGAATAACTGAGCAAATTACTCAGCAATAGTACAAAGCCAGTGAGAAAGAGTACCAGGTATATGATTAGCAGGGCACAGGGAATAAACTGTAAAAAAAAAAGCACAATTTTTTTTTCATAGTACTGTTGCTTTAAAGTATTTTCTAGGCTGCAGCTTCATACCATACATTTCATTTGTAAAACAAAGATTAAATTCATCTCACAGACCAAAATCCACAATAAATGTTAGTTCTACCTAATAGAATGCTGGTACCTACATTTATAGTTTAGCAAATACTTGAAATCTAACTGAGTGGGTTTTCTGTAAGAAAACAGCTAGAGTCTTAACTAATTTTAGTGCTAATGATATGGGCAATTTCTATGCTTCTATGGTTGTGTATAGTTTGATGAAATTAAAAGTTTTAAAATTAAAACACTCCTGCAAAGCTAGACCTGACACAAAAAGAAAACAACCACAGTGAATTAGAGCTTAATTTAGTAGCAGTTTTCTTACAGAAACTCCAGTTAGCTAGCTCTCATGTGTCTGCTAATAGGCTAATTTAGGAAAAACTCCTTATAGTAGACAGAGGGAAGGACACACTAGGACTTAACATACAAATCAAAATACTCTGCATATGTTTTTGCAAATTCTGAGTGGACTACTCCTTTAAAACTGCAAGCTCAGTAAAAAATATACACTGCAGCCTCTTGCTGTACTGATATGCTCCAGCTGATGCAAAATACAGAGTAAGGTAGTCGGGGACAGGGTTGGAGGACAGGTCTGAATAACATCATATACCAACCTGGAGGGACTTTGCATCTCTTGGAATGTATTTGTGAAAATGTGTGACCAGGAGAGGAATGTAAGCTACTAAATGTGTCGTGCAATGAACCATTGTAAAATGGAATCAAATGTGTAACTGAAATAGTCACTGTCATCCTGTTGTGTTCATGTTATACCACACACAGGATAAAAAGTGACTTTAAAGTATTTTGCACTTTCTAGGCTGCAGCTTCATACTATACACTTCATTTGTAAAATACAATGAAAATCATGTCACAGACCAAAATCCATACTAAATGCTAGTTCTACCTAATAGAATGCTGATACCTACATTTCTTGTTTAACAAATACTTGAAATCTAACTGAGTGGGTTTTCTGTAAGAAAACAGCTAGAGTCTTAACTAATTATAGTGCTAATGATCTGGGAAAGTTCTGTGCTTTTCTGGTTTTTATTTATTTTATTTTATTTTATTTACTGAAATTTACTGAAATTCGAATGGGTTGTGTATAATTTGATGAAATTAAGTCTTTAAACAGTCCTGCAAGCTAGACCTGACACACTTAGAAAACAACAATAGTGAATTAGAGCTTAATTTAGTAGCAGTTATTTTACAGAAGCCCCAGTTAGCTAGCTCTCAGGTATCTGCTAATAGGCTAACTTAGGAAAAACCCCTAATACCAGACAGAGGGAGGGACACACTAGGACTTAACAAAGAAATCAAAACATTCGGCATAACATATGTTTTTGCAAATTCTGAGTGGACTGTGGACTACTCCTTTAAAACTGCAAGCTGGGTGAAAAATATACACTGCAGCCTCTTACTATACTTGCATGTTTCAGCTGATGCAAAACACAGAGTAAGGTGGTGGGGGCAGGGTTGGAGAATAGGTCTGCATAACACCATAAACCCACCAGGAGGGACTTTCCATCTCTTGGAATGTATTTGTAAAAATGTGTGACCAGGAGAGGAATGTAAGCTGAGCCAATGCTGTTTAAACAAGTGCTGTATAGGGATGCAGTTTCAGGCTTTTCCTTCTGAAGCTTAAGCTCTGATGCCCAGGCAGCTCTGGTAGTCAGTTGTTCCAGCATGATAGATCCAGCTCATGTCCCTCCCACATGAACCAAAACAAAGGTGAGGTGGATCTTTAGAAGATTCTTGGGTGGACATGGGGGTGGATCTTACTCCCCCCCGAAAAACTAATGCTGCCTCCCACTACTCAAGTTCCAGTTCTTGTACCTACCACTTAAGAAAGAAAATAGTGCACTGCAGCCATTGACTAACTTGAAAGTGTATTTATTTGAGGGCGGAAAGCATTTCTTGGAGGAGGGTGAGGTGGAAGACCCTATTTACACCTTTATTCAGTTCCACAGGCAGAAAACATGACATCACTCCTTTTGTACATGCAAAACATCTGCAGGCTCTGCCTACTGCAACTGTAAAAAAAGGGTGGGTTTGCAAAGGAGGAAAGGCACATAAATGAAAGCATTTTTGTTCATGGAAAACAGCACTTTTGGGCAGTTTGACTGGTAGAGATTGAATCACAACTCCTACATGTTACTACTGGTTATTAATTCTATTTGCTATGGCAAAACTCATAAAATCTCTTTAAGCAATGCATCAATAGTATGTCTGACTTATAGTGATTCTAAATGTAACTTATATATTGGCACAATATACAAAAACAGGTAAACATACAAAATCCATAACTACGATTTATGAGAGAAAACCTTTAATTTTTACAATTCAGATAGCAAAACTAATGGGTGGTTCTATGTCCCTACATTTCATTGAGTTTCTCCCATTTTGTGCCTATGGCAAAAATTGGTTGAAAATGGGATCCTGATATTTATAACTTTAGGGTCAGGTGCATTTTACATCCCACATATTGTATAATCATCACATAATACATGGTATTCCTTGTAATCAGCTCCCTGTTGCAACATATGGAAGTATTGTTGCAGCCATAGACATACCACAGATATTTCCTGAAATTTCTGTGATATCCGCAGATAAATCTGTCTGCTGGCAGTACCACTGTAGGGCCACCAGAGAGATTTCCTTTGGGAATATTGCAAGATATCTGACTCTATCTGGACAACGTGACTACTGTAATGGTAGCTTCAGCCCTGTAATTATTAGCCTAGATTTTTTAAAGTGTGATTTATAAGCCACAGGCCAATAAATCTAAACATTTTGTACCTGTAAAGGACATCATCATTTTAAGCAAAGAAAATGAAGGATACACAAACATAAGTATTTGCTCCTTGCTCCATTAATGAAACTTCTACAGCACCAATTTTGCATTAATGTTTTCCTCAGTATTTATAGTGGAAAAGAATTCACAATGATTAGTCTGCACCACAAAGCCCAATAAGGATTTTAAAATAGGTCACGAGCTGCAAGTACTGGCCAAAAATTAGGCTTGTAGCTCTGCAAATTATGTGCAAAGATGAAGCCCCTGTTTCCTTCTCAAGCCCATGTCTCCTTCATTTAGTGACTATTCACTCCCCATCTCATTACCTTATTCTGTGATGTTATCCATAAGATTAGTTTAGGGCCACTGATTAGATTTATAGTTTATAGTAATTCTAGTTTGCATATTTGCCTTTTCCTTATGTAATCAATGTGACTTATGACTAGACGACCAATCTCAAAATTCCTTGAAACACATTCCTCCCAAACAAACTTATACAGAAGTAAACATACAATTACCTGTATTAAACATTTTAGATTTTACAGTTTATTTATATCTGCTGCCTAACTTTGGCAGCATGCTCACAAAGTAATGACATATCACCTGGTCACTTATTTAGAAATCAAAGGGATGGCATTTTTTAACAGCATGTAATTTGATGTGGAGGCTAAATAAATCCACCAGAGACCAGAACCTATGAATTATAATTTCAAAGGCTTATAAAGCACAAAGTTGATCATATTATAAATGGTGTAGGTGTGGATCCTGGTTTATATTCTTCAAACAACCCTGACTTTTGAGACCAACAGTGGTGTATGATTTCAGGCTGTTCTTTAATTAGTTGAAACATGCATTAGAATACTGGTGCAAATGTTCAGACGTCTGTGGAACTATTACATACTTTTTCATTTTGGGAATGTATTGTAGCCCCAGCAGGTGAATTCCTAATTTCTAAGATTCTGTGCAGAGGTGGGTTTTAGTCTGTATAATTTTCTCTGTTCTTACCCATGTCTGGGGAGGGAATAGGGTTAACTGAAAATAGATCTAAGTAAATTATTGTGCATGCTTCCAGCAACTGCCAAGTTAATTCCTGGTATGCCCATCCAAACCCCAAAATTGTGTATAATCCTCCTCAACAAGACACCATGCAAAGGCATTTACTTGATGTTAAAAAAATGCAAGCAGAGAGATCACATGATGCACTTGGCTAGCTTGTTGCTCTCCCTACCAGCTCCCGATCACCTCCTCAACAATCCGTGTTAATCAAGCCCCAAAACAGGTTAATCTGCTAAATGAACAGCTGTCTCCTTCTCTGTACTGCCTATCCATGAGGATCCTGCTCTTTATTGCATCAAAATCAGCCTATTTTCGCCATGATGGAGGCAGACATGAGACCGGCCTTGCCAAGACACACACCCCCGTTCTTGCCTGAGAAGCAAGCTAAAAAAGCCAAACAACATCAGCAATCCTCATCCAAGCAAACAGGCACCCTGCCACCTTCAGTACCACTCACAGAAGAAAGATTCCTAGAGGAGATGATGCCTTTCAGAGAAACGTTACACGAAATAGCCTCACAACTCAAAAATGTGGGGAGTGAGCTAGGGGACTTAAAAATTCAGATATTTGATGCGTAAGCATGTACCAGCTCCCTGGAATCATGGAAGGACAGATCTGAACCAGAAATTATCAAGTTAAAACAACAAGTCTACAAGCTTCATTTAAAAATGGAAGACCTGGAGGAATGAAGCCAGAGGAACAGCATTCTTATTTTCGGCTTGCCAGAAGGTGAAGAAGGCTCCTCCACAATCCCTTTCATCCAAATACTGCTTACCAAGGTGGTTGGCCCCTCACCACACTATCCCAACTATCTAATCGAATGAGCCCACCGGTCTCTGAGACCCAGACTCCCAGACTTGGCTCCCCAAAGACCAATAATCATCAGGCTGCTAAACTACTTTGAAAAACAGCATAACCTATCCAAGTTTCGGGAACTACAAGCAATATTCTGAGAAGATAAAAAACTACGCATCACGCAGGACCTGCCTCTGGAAACCCATCAGAAGAGAGCCACCTTTCACTCCATAGTGTGCAACCTAATTGCTGCCAGCATTAAGTTCTGTATGACATACTCAGCCATTTGCAAGTCCTGGTGAATGGTACCTGGCTATCCTTTGACACAGCTCCTCAAGCTCAAGCAGAGCTCAGTGTGAAGATGCCTTCCCTCTTTAAAGCCCCTGAAGATACTTTTTAAATTGGGCTTCACTGTTTCAAGGTTTCTCAGTTGTATTTTGATGCCTACCTTGATTGCTGCCATTGGATCAGTTGATTGCTGGATGAGAAGGAACTTTTGCAGAGTGCGATATGGTGGATGGTCCCTCTGTCTAATTAGATCTAGGCCCCTTATCCAGGCTGACACAGTCTAGCTCATGGAGGTACAATGATCCTGTTTTTCTCACTCCCAGACCTGTTCTCTTTGTTTGGTGATTCCCCAGGGACTGACTTTCTGTTACACTGGTCCATCTGGCTTTTGGACCCTCGCCGGACTGATCCACCACCTGCTAGATCTATAGGGGGTTGTTTCATTCTTCTCCATTATGGTTGTTGCCTAGCAGTTAAATTAAATTAGGCTTTTTATATCACAACAGTTCCTTGTCTTGTCTCTGCCCAACTGGGATATCGCGGATCCAGGCCCATGTCCCTTCTATGCCCTGCTGCATTTTTATGTTTTCTCTGCCAGTACCCCCACCTTGGTACCTCCTGATCTTTCTTCTTTTCTTGATACCTTGAGCTGCTCAGACTTTGACCGGCAATTTCTGACCCAGTTTTTCTCTGCTTAACCTGAGCCCCGGGGACCTGGATGGTGATACCGGAAGTTCCAGCATGGCTACAGGCTAGGTCTTATTTCTGTATTTTGCATTTTGCTACAACCTGTTGAATTCAGTTGTTTTAATGATATCTCACGTACTTTGATTTGTTGGGGGGGTTTGGGGGTTGGCAGTTGAAGATGGTCAGCCTCACGTGCTGGACTGCTGGGGGGTGGACCCTGGATGCTGCCTGGCATTTGTTAATCTATGCCTCTTTAACTCTCTTCTAACCTGGGTTTTGCTGAGTCCTTTTGTTGCTATGTGAACTTTGTTGGATTCAGCTCAGCCCAGTTGCATGTTTAATATCACTCTGTGGTCATGCCTTCCACAACTGACTCTTAATGATGGAGAAAGGGTATCCAGGGTCACAAGGGGTTTGCTCACCACTGGGCACTTTGTTTTAAATTATTATGGGAGCTGGACATTTGGCAAGGGGGAATTTGTGCATAGGTTTATTGGGGGAATGGGCGGGGGGGTTGGGATCTCAGAATCAGGCCTAATCAGCAAACTTTACATCACCTCAGGACTGTGCTTTTTCAGGACTGTCATATCAGAATTGCAGTATATTCAAGGCCACTTGGAACAGGGCTGCTGATTTATTTGTTATCCATTATGAGTAAGTGGGGTACAGAGCATTGCAGGAAGGGTGGGGAGGGAGGGTGAGAGGTGCATACTGAGAGTAACACTTATCTGGGGATCATCTTGACACACCTTGATAATGGTTAGTACCATAACCACATTTCTTACATGGAATGTCAGAGGTGCCCATGACTGCCCCAAAAGATATCAAATCCTTAAACACATATTGCTTCTACATGCTAACATCTCATTTATTCAGGAGACTCGCTTACTCCCCGTAGAAGCTAATGGCTTTAGAAGACAAGAAATTGGCCAAGTTTTTGCCACTGGAATATCAACTGCTAGCAGATGACTGCCATCCTGATAAATTGCACGATACCCTTCCAAGCAGACAAGACCACTGCCAATCCACAGGGAAGATACATCCTGGTAAAAGGCAAGATTGTCCACACAGAGATAGTACTAGGAAGTATCTATGGCCCAGTGGGTGGGAATCCCGCTTTCTTCATAGAATTAACTGAAAAGTTGACCCCTTTTATGTCGCTCCCATTGATTCTAAGAGGAGACTGGAATCTCCCACCCACTCAAGACTTTGATCGGTCTCACTATCCCCTTAAACCTCTGTATGCTGCTCAAAGAGCCTTACAAGAATTCTTGGATACCTTGGGCTTATGGAATTCTTAGAGAATACCGAACCCTCTCTCTCGTGTCTTCTCTTTCTATTCCACAGTCCATCACACCTCCTCCCGTCTAGACTATCTATTGATTAGTCACTCTTTCCTCCATGGACTCTGTCACACAGGGATACAGCCCATTGTTTTATCCAATCATGCAGTGGCATGGGCATCACTGGTATTAGATGCTAATTTTCAAAGCGATTCATCCTGGAGACTGAACATTCAGCTCCTCAAGGATGAGTACGCAGTCCCCCAGGATTTCCTCTCTTATCCAAACATTCTTGGCCACCAATCATGACTCTGTGCCGATAGTAGATCATGAATGGTGTGCTATGAAGTGCTTTTTAAGAGGAGAATTTATACGACTCTCTTCCTCTCGCAAATGCCATAGGGAAGCAGAAGCACTCTCTATACTAGGCCAGATTTGAACCCTGAAGAGGTCCCACTCTGACTCCCCTGCAAACCCTGCTTTTTCTGAGGAACAAATACTTCTCTCTTCTGCAGGAAAAAGTGGAGTTTGCTATATTAAGAACTAAGGTGAACTACATAAAGCATGGAGAGAAAGAGGCCACTTACTAGCCCTTCATTTCAAGAAGTTAGAGGCCTCCAGAAATATACCTGTGACCAGTGCACCTGACGGGTCCATTACAACTCACCCTAGGGAGATCGTGTCTATGTTTGAGCGATTCTACTCTTCCCTTTACAGCCATAGTTCCTCTCCTCCATCTAAAGAAGACATGTCAGCATACATAAACTCCTCAGCACTACCATGTCTCTGTGCTCCATGCCAAGCTTTCTTATCTGCCTCTCTCTCTCTCTCTCTGCAGGAAATGGAAGCTGCTATTAATATCCTCACACTCGACAAGGCCCCAGGCCCTGATGGTCTCCCATCAAATTTTTATAAAATTTTCGCCAAAGATCTTTCCACTATCCTGCTTCATTTCTACCATTACATGCTCTCTGGAGAGGCCCTGGACCTCTTTATTGGAAGCCAGCATCATTCTTATTCTCAAACCTGACAAACCTCCTTCCTACCCAACTACCTATTGACCTATCTCCCTATTAAACTGTGATATTAAACTCCTCACCAAGATCTTGGCCACTAGAATAGAAAAGACTTGGTCCTGTCTCCTGAGTCCAGTACAAGTTGGGTTTGTCTCAGGAAGATCCTCTTTCAATCATATTTGTAAACTCTCTCATATTATCCAGGCTGCGGATCCCCCGCTGATGGCTTTAATCCATCTTGACACAGAAAAAGCCTTTGACAGGGTGGACTGGGACTTTTTGTGGTTGACCATGGAAAAAATGGGTTTCCCCTCAGACTTCATTCAATGGATCCAGGCCCTGTATTCCTCTCTGTCCGCTAAAATCCATTGCGATGGGGTTCACTCTTCTTTTTCCTCTTTAATCCATATCTGGAACCCTTAATTAGGTGTTTAAAATATTCTCCCACTGTCACTGGTATCCCAGTCGGTAACCTGGCCCTGCAGCTCTCGGTCTATGCCGACAATATTCTTCTACATCTCTCAGATCCCGCTTCTTGTCTATCATCAGTTCTGGAAATAATTGACACTTTTGTAAAGTACTCAAATTACAAACTGAATCTCAATAAGACTGAAATTTACTCCCTCAATCATTTAATCCCCAGCCAAGACTTCATTCAATTTGGCATAAAGTGGTCACCTCGGTACATCAAGAACTTGGGGATTTTTATCACCTCCGATTCTCTTTTAACCTGCAAGCTTAACCTTGAGGATCTATGGAGCACTACCCAGCAAGATCTATTGTCCTGAAGAAACCTTCCGCTCGTTGTGGGGCAGGATTAATATCATTAAGATGAATGTTCTTCCCTGGCTCTTCTACCCTCTCAACATGCTCAACATCTGGCTACCCCTTTCTATTTTCAAGCATATCCATTCTGATATTACCTCATTTATCTGGCTTGAAAAAGCTCCTAGAAGGTCTTTCCTGAAATTAAACTTGCCCAAGGAATCCGGTGGGCTGCGCTTGCCAAACTTCTCACTCTACTACTGGTCTAGCCATCTATACAAATGTGGGAAATGGCAGTCTATACCCCAGCTTAAGCTACAACATGATTATACTCTTATCTGGCTTCAAATTGAATCCATTCTCCTCCTTACTCATAAGTTGAACCCTGCTGCAATTTTCTTTTCCTCCATGAAAGCCATACCTAAGACCTTGTACTCCTCCCCTATTGGAGCCTCGCTCAAAGACTTTTCACAATTGCCTGGATACCTTAAGATGTCCCCTGCTAAAGACCCTTCCCAGCCCATCCTCTCCAACTCAAACATTAAGTTGGGAGGACATCCTCTTTCCACAACATGGTTCCCGGTACCCTCAGAGTTCTTAGTTTCAGATTTTTATTTCTGCATTCTATTCTGTCCTCCCAGGAGATACTAGTTAAGTTAGGACTGCCGCTAGCTTCCATTTTCAAGGTTTATCAACTGTGGCATCTCTTGGTCAAAATATTTGGGCTCCAGCCACAATCTTCCTTCCTTTGTCGATTTCTTGCAGCAGATATGTGGCCCAGCTCGCAGGCCTCGTGGAGTCTCTCTCTTGTACAAGCACTTGCTCATCAGTCCCCAGCTTTCCTCTCCAGTAGGCTCTAAGGTGTGGGATACTCTCTTACCTGATCTTGGAATCCATTGGGCCCAGCTCTGGAAGGACTTAGCAACATGTGCTACACCCAAGTAAAATCAGTTAGATTGGGGCACCAACCCTCGTCTACATGCTCCAGATGTGGTAAGGAGGATGGCTCCCTTCACATCTTCTTGCACTGTGAGAAGGTATCCCCCCTATGGAATCAAATTTAAAATACATTAGACCTGCTCTTAGGCCTGCAGGGCCTTTTCTCCCCTGCCATCTGTACCCTGGAGGACTTCTCTCAGATTCCCATAAAAGAGAGGAGGTATCTCATGGCTCTCATCTCACTAGCAGTCAAAACTCTTGCACTTAGACATTGGATGGATCAGGCACCCATTACCTACTCAGAATGGCTGCATGGGATATCCATCGCCCTTTGAGCAGGACAGTTAATTGCCAGTGTCCACCATCGTAAACCCTAATTCAACAAGAAATGGGGGAAACTGTACGCCCTTTACCTATCTTGACCTCTTATTGTTGGCCGTCCCAAGCACCTCCATAATATCTGGTAAACATCATCAAGTTGGTTATAATTGTATTCCTAACAGCTAAAGATTCTAACAATACTACTTCACCTCACCTGGGAGAATGGATGGAAGGGAGGCAGTGGGGGGGTTATTTTATTCCTCTCAATGTATCTGTTAATTTCTGTACTGCTTCATTGTGTGTTGTGTTTATTGCTGTAAACTCAATAAAACTTCTTTAATTCAAAAAAATGCAAGCAAGTGCTGTTATTCTCATAATATTACTTTACATTTTCATTCTGCACCAAAAAGCTTTATAAGACCTGTCATAAATTAAATGTATGACTCCAGAAAATCAATCCTTATTCATTGTTTTAGCAACTAGATGGATGTAACACTTGAGAGGCACACATCCAAAGGGTGTTTTTCAAAGTGAGCCTAAAACTGAAGACAGTGCCAGGGAAATGGATCGGCTGAATTCATTAACATGCAGTTGCAGAAAAAGCAAATTTTGAAATCAAGGATGGAAATGAGAAAGGAAAAGTGTGGCCTATTGGGATTTGAACCTCAGATCTCTGGTATGCCATTCCACCTCTCTAACCATTAAGCTACAGGCTCACTGGTCAAACTGTCTGAGAAATTTTCATTACAGTCACACACACTCCTTTCTCTAGTGTTGCACAATTATGCAACTAGGAACCAATGTTAGAAATACCACTTTTCTCAGTGCAGTTTAACCCCTGCAAGGTATATATATTTTTAAAATCAAGGATGGAAATGAGAAAGAAAAAGTGTGCAAGATATACATATTTTTAATACCAGAGATCTGTGGTTCAAATCCCAGTAGGCCACGCTTTTCCTTTCTCATTTTCATCCTTGATTTAAAAATATGTATACCCTGCATGGGGTTAAACTGCACTGAGAGAAGTGGTATTTCTAAGCAAAAACAAAGGAATTCCTTGCACTTAAACATGTCACTGGTAACTCTATAAAATGATCTCTCCAATGCAAAATGGTATCAAAAAATGAAGGATTCATAGAGAATGCTTATGGAGGACTTTATCTTAAATGTTGACAGTTAGCAGTACAGGAAGTGAGGTAAAGTATACAGTAGCAAAGCTACTCTGTCCCACTTCAAAACCCAATGCATGTCACAGTTTAAAATCTTGCTTCCAGAGTTTCTCACAGCATGCATTAAAATGCCTACATTCACAGCTAAAGTGCTACTTTGTGCAATTTACATTTGAAATGCAAAAACAATATACAAATTGGGTGGCAATATAGCCTTGTGGTTAGAGTAACAAGCTATGGATGAGCTTGGTACATCCAACAGACCTGGGTTCACTTCTCACAACCTCCACTTGCATACTGTGTCACTCTGAGCAAGTCACTTAACCAGTACAAAGCTTCTGGGTCACCCCTGAAAACAGGCAGTTATGCGTGTGGGCTTTACCTGGTTACCTAAAACAAATAAATATTTCACATATTTCTTGTATTTAGTTTCCCCTTGTTTATTTATATCTACGCACTTTAAAATGGAAATGGGATTAGTGTCTGTTAGACTACATCTGTGCTACTCTGGTTGTTTTTCTAAATCTGATATCACAATCTTCTGTTTGCAAAATCAGTCTGTTGTTCTGATGTTATAAAGAGAGAATATGGGGAAACCAGGTGCCTATAAGCATACAGAAGAAATGTTAAGACAGTCTATGTGACCTTTTAACCTCTGCTGCACTTATTCTTTCATAAAATGAAACCCCATGTTTCAGTTCAAACTCTACACTGCCATTTATTACCACTCAGCTAAAATTCCAACAGAAAATCATTTAAAAATACTTATAAAATGGGTCGGGAGAATCCTGTATCCTGACTGACTGAGAGGAACCTGTGGCCGTGGCCTTATCATGGCATATTGTGCCAACCGGTACCTCTTCTGCCATTCAGGATGCTTTGCAAAATAAATCATTCTGCTTCACTGTGCAAACCTCTGAATTTTAAAACTATGACAAGCTGCCTGATTGGGCTGCATAAGAGTAACACTGCCCCCCCAAAACGCACAACCAGCTATACAATATTACCACTCACAGAAAAAAAGAAACTGTTACCCTTAGCAAATGCACATCATTTCCCATATTCAAAAGTCAGCAAAAAAACAAAGCGCTGATGGACAGAAATGGCTTTCATATCGAAGCCAACATCTCCACCTTTACCTGCTCTCAGAAATGGCTTTCACATTGAAGCCGACATCTGCACCTTCACCAGCTATCATAAATAATGTTTGAAAAAAATAATATTGTAAAATCCAGTAAGCTGACAGCCATTCAGTCACACAAGTGCTTGGAGAAAAGCAGTTACTATGGTGGCTGGTATGGGACATGCTCACTACCAGAAAGAGCCACAAAAGGGAAAATCATACAAAATAAAATAAAAATAAAAAAAACACTTTTTGAACTGTGCTTCTGTGTGTGGAAATACACTTCAGGATCAGGGTCTCTTTATGGGGGAGCGGTCGGAGAAAAGCAATTACTTGGGTGACTGGTAAAATACGCTGGCTACCAAAAACAACTGACACAAAGGGAAAAAGCATACCAAATTAAAAAAATAAACACCTTGTGAACTTTGCTTCTATGTATGGGGATGGGATGATAAAAAATACATTTGAGGATCCTAGTCTCTGTATGGAGGACTGTGAGGGGAGGCAGACTTACATTAACACCCACAGCAAGGACTACTTTTCCACTAAGATTTGTTTTACATCTTTTACAATATTTTTCACTTTTTATTTAGAGTTATCAACCTTTTATTTTTTTACTGGGGGATCTATTTTATAAGCAGAATAAGACACTTCGAGGTGTGGTTTATAGGCTGATGAGAGCACTTGCCAGGTGCTAAAGGCATTCGGCATAAGCACCTCATGCCTCATTATGCATCTGGGGCATGCTCTTATCGACCCATAAACCACACCTCATCATGTCTTGTTCCTTACATATACATCCCCTTTAGGAGCTGAAGCATATCTCTTGCTACAAATATAAAACAAAATCTGGCCAGAGCTGATAGGGCTGCAAGAGAGGAATCTGGGGTAAAAATACTGAAAATTACTTTTTTATTATTATTTTTACACCAAATCTTCAACATAGCGATGTTATGACCCTGCCTCATGAAGAAGGGCAGAGAAAATGTTCAACCCCTGACCTAAAGGTGATGTAATGCAGGAACTGTGAAATTGACTTTTGGTACGCAAAGACACATTTTGGGCACTAATTGAAAAATGACTGCTGTCACGCTCATGAGGTGCTGTACAAAAATATGAAATCACCTTTTTAGGATGTAAAAATATCTTCTTGCCAGGATGTGAAAAATGACAGCTGTCGCATTCAAGATGTGCTGTAAAGATATAGCTACAGTATGTTATAAATTTGGAGTAAAATACTGACAATTGCCAAAGTTACAAGCCTGCATTCACAAAATGCAATGTAGGCTCAAAACTTTATTTTTTTTTTAATATTTTTACACCAAAGTTTCAATAAAGCCTTTTTATGACCCCACGTCATGAACAAGAGACAGAAAATGTTCAAATCCTGCCCAAAAGGTGATTTTATGTATGGACTGCAAAATCACCTTTGGGATATAAAAAAACATTTTGGTCAGGATGTGAAAAATGACAGCTATCACATTTATGAGGTGCTGTAAAGATATGGCTATGTTGAAAATTTGGGGTAAAATATTGAAAATGATCAAAGTTATAAGCCTATGTTCTCAAAATTCAATGTAGGCTTATAACTTTATTTTTTTTTAGTATTGTTACACCAAATTTTCAACATAGCCTTCTTATGACCTCACCTCATGAATGAGGGCAGAGAAAATTTTCAGCTCCTGCCCAAAAGGTGATTTCACACAGGGACCTCATAATCACCTTTTAGGACAGATTTGCCTGTTGGCAGTGCCACTGTTCATGAGGCCAGGTCCCAAAAAAGGCATGTTGAAAATGTGGGCCAAAAACATGCAAAAGCCTATTTATGCCACTAAGTTCAAAACCCCACTGAAATACACTGAACTGCATACCTGTTTTTTCAGTTAACATTCTGGCTTTGAAGAGTGAAGACACGTCTACAGTCCAGAGAGGATTACAGTGTTGCACCCCCAATGATTAAGTAAGTAAGGGCTTGGGGGGGTACAGAGTGGTGGGTGCTGAGTGACAGGGTCAGGTGGGTGGTGAGGAATGGCTGCAAAATACAAGAATGGGCAGTTTTCTTTTTACAGGTAAAAGAAAAAAAAAACATGAGCTAGGATTCCTGATCACAGAACTGGGGATTGGGCACCCTCAGTGTCACTGTTATGTTTTGGGGAGTGGGCACTGAGAGGGAGGGTTCAGTGGAGGGAGAAAAAATATGTATACTGTATAAAAAAGGGGTCAATGGACACTGGGGGATTGGGCACCCACAGTGTCACTGTTATGTTTCTGGGTGGGTGCTCAGAGGGAGTGTGGGGTGGGGAAGAACAGAAATATATACTAGGGAACACAATCATGACACTGGGGGATTGGGCACCTGTAGAATCATTGTTAAGCTTTGGGGGGGTTGTGGGTGCTGTGATGGAGGGTGGGGTGGGGGTATGCATACTTTTAAACAAAAAAAAGTCTGCGGTCACAGCAGAACATGGCTTACTCTGCTATGACCAAGATGGTCACTGTTCTTTATTGCCCTTGCGCTAATAGTTGCACATGCGCGATACAATTTGGCAGCCATTTTGCACACTGAAGAGTGTGAAGTGTTCCTCCATGACCACCAACAAAGAAAAATAGTGCAGTACAACTGCCAATGAAGGCAACTAGTGGAGTGCTTCACAGACATGGAGGTGACTGTTGCAGCTTTAATATGTTGTTCGGTTGGAAGGAATGCACTAAGTCCTTTTCTGAAAGCAAGAGATCTGCAGGGCTCCACCCACTGCAACACTAAAAATAAGAGTTCCTGCCATGTTCTGAACTCATGGTCTCATAATTATCAGCCTCCTGACAATTCCTCCATGCCAACAAACTGACATGGACAGCAATGCATGCAGCTCCTGTGACCTAGTGGTTGATTCTCATTAGTACAATAAAGCAAAAGTTGATGAAGAGGTGAATATTTAAAGTCTTCTGCCTAAACATTCCTCCTTCTTCACTTTTCATGTTAGTGTACATAGTTATAAAGAAAAACGTGATGATAAATAAAAACATATATAACATATAAGCTGAGATGTATCTAAATACTATATTTTTTCAAAATGCCCCCTGAGATGACAGGGGCTCTCCAAAGGGGTGATGATAACTTTGGTGGACTCAGTGTGATGGAGACTTGTATCCCCCTTGCTCACATTAAACTCTGCTGAGCTTACTTTGAACACCACCACTGATGACAGCATGCAGTAGCAGTCTGAACATTCTCTTGTGTGAGGTGGCAAGATTTGCATCTGTCAGCTAGTAGTACAGTACCTGAAAGGAGTACAGTAGATAAAGTCCTTTAGGACTTCGATCAACCTCTTGGTTGCCTCCATTTGCTTTCAGGGTCTCAATAACTGTGAGATTTTGCATAACGTTATCATAAGGAAGCTGGCTGTACCTGTTTGGGAAGGAGTTCTGCTATTAGGCCACACAATTATTGTGGCATTCACCTGTTGGATGGGGACAGAAATGTGAAGTCCCTGGTCGATTTCAGTAGACAGGTCAGCAACCTGGGAACTGGTCCAGAATAAGATCAGGTGAGTGAAGGGTCAATATGACAAGCTGCAAAGGAAAAGTAATTGATCTCAGGACAAGAGTGTTGTGGGTCAGTAAGTATGCAAACAATAATACTGTGACAGGCAGATCCTGTCACCCTTGAGGACTGAACTTTTCTTAAATCTGTTGCAACAGTTCTTCTATGCTTTAGCCTAATCTGTCCTTTACAATCTCTAGTCCATAAGGTTGGCCACCTCTGTGCACCCCCTTCCCTTTCTTAAGTATGCCATAGTGTCCTCTTTAATTTTCCCCTTCCCTCTCAGGTCCTTGTACAGGCAGGTAATTGTGGTGTTCTCCGAACTGATGAAAAACATCAGGCTGCATTCCTTATTGTTGGATTTAGTATGTAATTGCACCATTTCATAAAATAACTTGATGTATATACCTTATGTGTATGAAACCTGTAAAAGTTGAAAATACTATGGCACTAGGTACCTTCATAAAGGTAAAAAGTACTAGCTGACTGTATTATAGAAATTAAGTTACCTGAGTAGAGATATCAAAAAACACTGTTTTGTTGTTAAATGCATGTAAATTGCAACTTGTTTGGGAGTCCCTTTTGGTACCATGCATTCCTGCTGTGAACTGAGTCAGCCTGAAAGTTCATGGTGATTTGCATATCCAGCCCATGATGCTTTGCAGTATGGGGGTATTTGTGATGTTGTGTTTCTTAGAAGTTTGGCTTTACTGCCAATGCCCTTTTGGGTAACCCTTGCTTCAGTGCTTCTGCACTGATATTCTTTGTCATTAGCTTGTTTTTTTTTTTTTTTACCCCCCCATCACCCAAACAAACAAGACAAACATAGGGATGAAAATGGTGTTCACTACAAAGTTAGATAAGTGGGTCAGTTGGTACTGACTAAGTGCAAAGGAAGGACATGCATAGTCTGTTGCTGCAAACTGATGTATTAAAGAAGGGACATGCCATTGCTGAAGGTTATCTGCTGTATTTTAAATAAACATCACACAGAGATTGTGTGTTGAACTTGAAGTTCTGCATCTGGTCCATCTGTTATCCCATGGCCTCACAACAAATACCCAACAGGGTGAGCTGTATTGGGCAATACTGGACCTCCCAGGAGCGTAATGAGGCCTGATGCTACAGGCGGAGGGCCTTATAGCCCCTAAAAGGTCCAGTATTGCCTCATACTGCCCACTCTGGAGGGTATTATTGTGCTTAGAAAATGGGCTGTTTGTGACATTTTTTTTATGAAATAATTTAAAAATCTCACAAATTTGCTTAAAAAAATAATATAAATTAATATCAATTATTTCTGCTGCAAAGTTTCAATAACTTATGTTTTGTGACTTTTTGTGTGCTTGGTAGTTAATTTTCTTCTGTTTCACCCTCCCCATCCTTGTTTTTTGTACCTGGTTTCTTGGTTTTTGCCTATCACTCTCTCTTTATGTTTTTTTTTGTTAAGAGGGACTGTCGTGGGTGAAAGTGTGAGAGGGATGGTGCAGTGTTGGAGGAAAATGTTTTTATTTGTGCTCGGGAGCCATAACAATAACTGTGCTGGGCTCCATCACAGAAGATGGCATGCTGCTGGTAATGAGGTAGATCATGGTCGGGCCGCCATCAGGAGCGTAGAATTATACCCATGCTGAAGTGGCACCAACGATCGGTTGGATAGTTGAAAAGAAAGTCCAACAAAACTTTTGTAACTGCTGGAATTAAAGTGACTGGGGGTGGGGAGAGAGAGGAATGGAGTGCTTGTGACTCAGATGTGTGAGCAAGGTCTGCTGCAGCAACATTTAACTACATTTTCAATAAAAAGGAATAGCTGGGGGGAAAGAGTGCTTTGTGCTAGAATGTCTAATTTTCATTTACAGTACTCTATTAAGGGGCTGGTTTACTAATGACTAACAGGGGAGGGAGAGTTTACGGCAATTTGGTGAGCAGGAAAAAACATGATGGCCGGCAAGTTTGAAAATTTGGGGTGGCCCAAGGATAACCTAAGTAATCAGGCACCCTGAATTGGCACTTGTTTTACACCCAGCTTCTATCGAAAGTTAATGTACCCGCCTGCTGTGGTTCTCAGCCAATGAGAGAGGTCTTAGTATCTAGCCCATTTTCTAAGATGTGATACATATAATGTTCCAGGTGGCAGCAGCTCTGGGTAGCAGGCTATATCTAACATTGGTTGCATGTGCTTTATATAATTTCATTTACTATGTTTGTAAAAAGCAAGGATAAATTAGAATTTTTTATGAGATGATATATACACAGCTATCTACTCAGTTCAGAGTTTATTCTGTTTCCTCAGAAATATCAGAACACATTGAACTGAGATAAGCTTTTTGTGTATTACAAACTTGGATTTATTGGCATTAAATTCTGGAACAGTGACTGCTTTACTCTTTGCATCCTTGTGGGAGCTGTAAGCTGTGAGTCGTAAACAGTGATTTACTGACTTAATTCCAGATGGCATTTGTTTTCCGTCATGGGTACTGGCATGATGTTTAGCTTGAGCCTACACCGAGCTGAAGCTATGCTAAGCTATAAAACACTGATTTCCTTGTCTAAGTTTGATGATGCTGTTTTTCATCTCTGATTCTACAGGTGACATGGCGTGTTTTATTTTTTTATAATTTTCTATAATAACATTCTCTTGTTTACCATTTTTTCTGCATCATTGATTTTGGTTTCTTATTTAGGCTTTCACAAGTGCAACCTACCATAATGGTGGGCCAACTGTTGTAAAAACAAAAATTTTGTAAAATAACCTATTATGATTGATGGAAGCATAGAATTTGTCAACAGATAAGGCTCGCTTGGCCCACCTACTCTGTCCATTTTTCCCTGACAATACTTTCACCGCAGATCTTATCTGATTTCCAGGGATTCATCAGCTAAATATTCAAAATTAATGAGCAGCTAATGTGATTGGGGCTGGTAAGTCACACCAGGATGTTACCTGTGTCTGTATCTAAGTAAGTAGTTTGAAAAAAAAAACACATTTCATAAAGTAAACAATTAGATGAAAGCCTTTGTACGGTAAACTTCTATTCAGAAAGCTTTGCAGTCTCAAGCAAGCTGTAGCTCTGCCTCATAAAGCAAAGTCAGAAATAAAACTGTGTGGTATTTTCAGAGGAGAGGAAGCTATTGATAGCTCTGGTTTGTAATCTTCTGGTCCAGGTGCTACACTAAGAACAGATATTGACTGGCAGTTGACTGCCAGTCTATACCTGGTCTCGGTATAGTACTGGGACTGGTAGAGCACAAATCAGAACTATTAATAGCTTTATCTAGATGAAACTGCTGTGCAGACTCCCGCACCTGCTCCTCAGCTCTGATTTGAGCCTCGAGACAGCTGCTAGAGGTTGTGGAATGCGCCGTTAGGTGCAAAATAACAGCAGGATCAACCAGACAAAATTTAACTATCTAAACAGCCTGTAAGTAAAACAGGTTTTATGTTTGCTTGCGCGCATGTGCAAGAAACATGATGTGACAGCTTAGGAGAGAAGCGGGTTGTGGAGGCGCAGCACTATTACAGCTAAGGGAAGCACTGCCTTAGGGGGCTTGGCAATGGTGGACCAAAGGAGACACAGTGTGGTGATGACACTGGTCTCCAAAAGTGCACCATCTTCTAACGTTTTCACCACAGCAATCAGGGGCTGCCTCGTCATTGCAGCATCAGTCATTGTGCTGCAATGAGGGAGTGACCCCTTCATTGCAGGGTGAAAAGTTAACTAGCCTAATACTGTTTGTGAACAAGGCAGGCGGCTTGCCGCCACATTCATAAACAATATTATGCTGCCCCCATGCCGAGGGAGTGCCCAGTCCCCCTCGGTAGCAAGTGTCCCCCCCAGATGGTCTTTGTTTGCTGACGGGGGCCCCACTCCTCACTGGCTTCAGTGCGCTAATGCTGTTGTGTGTCTGCCAATGGGGGAGCCCACTTCCCGTCGGCATGATCTAACCCACCTCCCCATTTTCTTGTGTGCCGACGGGGTGCCCAATCCCCTTCGGCATGATTCCCCCACCCTCATTCTTGTTGTGCCGATGGGGGTGCCCAACCCCCAATGGCTACAGGTCCCTCCCAAAAAACACAGTCTGTTGGCACGCTGGGAGCCTGCCCCAGCATGCCAAATGCCCCTGCAAAATAGAAAACCATACCGCTTTGTCTTTTTTTTTCCAGTGGAGAAAAGACGGACCCTCGCAGTCTTCCAGATCCCCCTTCCACAATCTGCACCCACCCACTGTGCACCCTACCTCCCCACACACACCCTCTCCCCATACTTACCTCCAGAGTCTGGCGCGATGATCTTCATGGGACCGGGAACACGTCTGCACTCTTCAAAGCCGACCACGAACTGAGGAAATGCAGGTAAGCTGTATAATGGGATAGATAGGATTTTTTCAACTTTGCTGCATATCTCAGGCATTTTTTGAAATTTTGGCACCAAATTTTCAACATGGGGTTTTTGGGACCCCTTTTTATGAATTCTGTCACTGTCATGACGTTAATTGGGCTCGATGGGTGATTTTGTGGTCACTGTGTGAAATCACCTTTTGGGACTGATTAATGAAGTGACAGTGTCAGTGTTCATGAGGTGGGCTCTCAAAAAGCCTATGTTGCAAATTTGGTGAAAAATCAGAAATGACTGTCTTTACAAGCGAGCAGTACATGGTTCCTATGCAGGCTCATAAGTTCGCAAATTTGTAACATTTGCACTCCAAATTTTCAAAATTGCCCTTTAATCACTTACTTATGAGCAGTACAGCTGTCATTTTTCACATCTCGCCCAAAATGTGTTTCCATGCATGTAGCGCACAATGGCACAGTCGGTGTGTGAAATCAATGTTTGGGACAAATTAAGACAATCACAGTGACACTGTTCATGAGCAGAGGTCTTAAAATGGCTATGTTGAAAATTTGGTGAAAACATTCCTAAAAATGACTGTTTTACGAGCATGCATTGTGCAGGTCCTACACACGCTCGTAAGTGCGCAAATTTTTAATATTTACACTCCAGATTTTCAACAATGCCATTTTACCACACCTCCTTATGAGTAGTACAGCTTTAATTTTGCACATCTTGCCCACAATGTGTTTTCTGCACATGTAGCGCAGTAGGTGTGCAAAATCAATGTTTGGGACACATTATGAAAATCACAGTGACACTGTTCATTAGCAGAGGTCCTAAAATATCTATGTTGAAAATTTGGTGAGAAAAGTCCATAAAATGAGTGTGCTACGAGCATGCACTGTGCAGTTTCTGTGCACACTCAGCTAGTAGTAGCCACAGACATTGCCAGCTATTTCCAGATATTTCACGAAATTTCTAAAGAGTTTCTCTCTGCTGCCCTTACTGTGGAAATGGAGAAAGCATGAGATATCTCTGGAAATATCACAGAAGCAAATGATTTGATACCTTTTAATGGACCAACATAGATGTAACAACAAGAACAAAGCGCTCCAGCTTTCGGGACAACCAGTCCTTCTTCAGAAGCTCATGGCAGTTGTTTAGAAAATACAATACTTATAACAGCTAGATAATGCAGAGAAAAACAGAAAAAATCCCCATTGGTTTAAAATACTCATTTAAAAAAAAAAACAGAAGATGATGTCAGAGAAGTTTAACAGTACAATACTGCCTTCAGCCAGAAAGAACCTTGGGTCAGATGTGCTTGGTGGAACACACATGCAAAGAATCCTACTGCATATAAATTTAATTGACATAAGATAACACTGCTGAAGCAGATAACTCCTAAATCAAGCTACGAGTGTCACAGTTAGTATAAGGATGTGATTACTGAAAGGCAACCCCCACCCAGATTAAAGACAAACTAACATTGTTATAGGGCTCATGAAATTTCAATGTTAGCATTATAGACAAGAATTTACCAGTAAAGTTGTCTTAAAAACATCAGTGCACACTGTGTGATGTGTAAAACCTAGCTGGACCTGTCACCCAGCTGTATTCTCAAGCTAGATATAAGGCCCAAGAAATTTCAAAAACCTCAGGACTATATACATGATAATTTAAATATAAATTGATAATATTAGTGTCAAACAAAAACTCTAGTCAAGGAACCTCAAGGAATTAAGACCATGTAGCCTGATATGTACTGATGTCAATATATACTGAGAATGTAGCAACTTGATGTACCACAAGTGTCTAAGGAATCTGAAAAGAGATAAAATGTAATTTCTCTCCTCCTCTTCATACAAACAATACAACCTAATCCACCCCACATCACAATAATGTGGGTGGGGGAGATACATAGCTTAAAGGAGTTGTTGTCTCTCTCTCTCTCCTCCCTCCCACCTTCTCTCTCTTTCTCTCTCTCTCTCTCTCCCACAGACACACACACACACACACACTCTCTCCTAGTGAACCTATATTAACTTCAGTCACTGCAATTGTTCCCCAAAGGAATTCAACTTGTCATGAAATCCTGAGTAAAAGGGCTTATGTCTCCTAATATCTACAGAGCAAAAATGTAACATTATTTAACCATACTACTATCTGCAAAGTAACATTTCCAAGGATACTAGATAGAACTACCATGAAATAAACCTGCCACCCTCCCCAGGATAAGGTAACTAGAAGTAAATATAAAGTATATGTGTAAGACCAGAGGTCTAACATACCTACATATCCACAAATTACTACAATATTAGCCTAATGTAAAAAGATCTGTGCAGGACCCCCCATGCAAATGAGATCACACACCCCAATATGTACAGAGTTACAAAAATTATATGTAACAGTATATGATAACACTCGTATGTACACCTAGCAGGTTGGGTAATCTGAATATGGTGCAATGGAATTAATCCCCCAGCAAAGATAAAAGCAAGGAGGAATTAATATTCATTATGTGTGTGAAATAAGAATAGTAACACATTAAACTCCATATATCTAAATAGAGACTTACCTCAATGTGACAGCAAGCCCCACATCTGTTATATCACATACCTCAATATATACCACACACATACATACAACCATCCACATCCCACACATGCTGAAGTCCTATAATATGTCAGTTTGAAGAAGAAAAGGTCCGTGGATGTTAGTTTCTGTAGTGTCCCATAAAGCCAAGATCAACATGCATCCCATCTGCTACCATATTGAGATGTAAAATAAGTTTAATCTCAAAAGCTCGTCTCTGTTGTGTGTTTTTGAGATTTCCTTTTTGGAAATATCACAGAAATTTCAGGAAATATCAGGCAGTGTCTGTGGCTGCTACTGTACCTTCACATATTTGCAATATTTTCACTCCAGATTGTCAACACTGCCATTTGTCTGCACCTCCTTATGAGCAGTACAGCTGTAATTTTTCACATTCCAGCCCAAATATGATTTTTGCACTTGCAGCGCAGACTAGCGTGGTCGTTGTGGGAAATCCATGTTCGGGACACATTAGGAAAATCACACTGACACTGTTCATTAGCAGAGGTCCTAAAATGGGTATGTTGAAAATCTGGTGACAAACGTCCATAAAATGACTGTGTTACGAACGTGCATTGCGCAGTTTCCACGCATGCTCGTAACTTCGCACATGTGCAATACTTTCATGCCATATTGTCAACATTGCCATTTTTCCACACCTCCTTATGAACAGTGCATCTGTCATTTTGCACATCCTGGCCGAAATGTGTTTTTGCACTTCCGACACACAATAGTGCGGTCGCCGCGGGAAATCACTGTTTGAGACACATTACAAAAATCACAGTGACACTGTTCATTAGCAGAGGTCCTAAAATGCCTATGTTGAAAATTTGGTGATGAAAGTCCATAAAGTGACTGTGTTACGAGTATGCGTTGTGCAGTTTCCATGCACGCTTATCATTTTGCAAATATGTAATATTTTCAGTCCAGATTTTCAACATTGCCATTTTTCCACACCTTCTTATGAACAGTACAGCTGTCATTTTTCACATCCTGTCGAAATGTGTTTTTGCAGTTCCGGCATACACTACAGTGGTTGCTGTGGGACATCAGTGTTTAGGACACAGTAACAAAATCACAGTGATGCTGTTCATGAGCATAGGTCGTTAAATGCCTATGGTGAAAATCTGGTGATAAAACTCCATAAAATTACTGCATTATGCGCATGCATTGCACGGTTTCCATGTATGCTTGGAACGGCAAGCATTGTTAATATTCCCACTACACATTTTCAACATTGCCATCTCTTCATACCTCCCTATGGATGGTACAGCTGTCATTCATCACATCCTGCCCGATCTGTGTTTTCGTACATGTGGTTCAGAATGACACTGTCACTATTGGAAGTCACTTTTCGGGATGCATTGACAAAATCGCACTGCCACTGTTCATGAGAAGAGGTCCCAAATGCTTTCAGGAGGTGGGCTCACAAAAAGGCCGTATTCAAAATTTGTACTGTGAATACCAACAAACTCCCGAGGCATTAGGGTTTCTAACCTTAACGTCCTACCCTGTACAGACAGACAGGCATCGGGATGTGCCTTTGGATTGCCGACTGTACTGCTCATGCCATCCCACCCCCACCCTCCGCCACTGGCAGGCATCGAGGTGTAACTTGGACTCTTCCTCCCAAGACTTCACACCATTCTCCTATGCTGCACCCATTTCACCATATGTCCTTTTGGAATGGGCTGACTGTAAAGCCAAACACCCTAAGGCACAGGTCAACACATCTCACTGTCTGCAGAATAGGGTGAGGTGACATGGCTTGACCGTCATGGGTGATGACCCAAAAACTTACCCCACATCCTGTCCATCTCTACAGCATGGAGGTGTGGTTCATGTCAAGTTCATTACTTCACTGCCATTCCTATTCTCCATTTGTCTAACTCCTGCATTTCTAATGCTAATACCAGCAAGCAAACATTCGGCATTGACAAATGCTTGTTACTTGTTGTGAGAATGCTAATTCATTCCCTGTCCCACATTGATTTGTAGGGCATTTTAGGGCATTTATAGCTGGACGTTTCCCTTCAAAGCAGAAATGCACTGAATTATCAAGAAGTCATTGGTCCTGTAGAAGCTGTTTGGGAACTATTGGTTACAAGTCTGCTATTGTTCATTATTGACTTGTTTATTAGTATATCCAGTGGATATTCCTGCATGGACCTCTCCCCATGTCTAGGGGGTATCTGATGGTATTTATTTATTTAGTTTTTGTTAAGCAGGTATGTGCACTAGACAGGTACCTATTTTCAGGCATGACAAGGGAGATTACATACATGAAATGCCTTACAAAGAATGGTACAAGACAATAACAATTCAGACAAAGCAATTTTGTTGGGAGGGAGCATACAGACCACCTTAGCTCCTAGTGTACTTGACCTCCAGGACTTTAGGTGACCTCACAGGCACTCTGACACTTTCAGACTGCACAGGACTGCAGAACAAATGGTTAGAAACTGCAAAGGACCCTAACACAAGGACGGAATGTCCAGAACAATACTGAAATCAGACCAAGAACCCTTTAATTATTCAAGCTCATGAGCAAACAAATTTCAGCAAGCATGCTTTCTTTAGATTGTTCAGTCTTCCTCAGTCCAAATCATTTACTGATTCACAGTTCCCATTGAGGAAGTACACTCTACAGTTCATTTGCACTCTAATTCCACTTATGTAACAGTTGGGAATTGAGGCTTTGGCTGCAAGTAACCTAGTGGGGTACAACTCTAATAGCTCTCTCTCTGCCATCTCTTTAGCCACAATCCAGAATTAATAGTTTGTCTGTCCCAACCAGAGTTTTCCTAACCTGCATGAGACCTCTGTGACTGAGAATTGAAACAGTGACCCTCCTTTTAGCTGCTGGATATTCATCTTGACCCACAGTGAGTCTAAACGGACCCCGGACCCCGAGGCAGGTGTAAGGGCTTCGCTGCCCTCCCACGAGCCAGGACCCCGGGTGCAGGTGAAGATCTCCTGGACCCCCAAGGGCAGAGGTGGGGAGGCTTCCCGATGCCCTCCCACATGAGCCATGACCCCCACGGTGCAGAGTGAAGATCTCGGACCGCCCCTGAACCCCGAGGAGTGGAGAGGTCGGAAGGCTTCTCACTGCCTCCCACACGAGCCAGGACCTCAAGGGGTGCAGAGGAAGGTAACAACTCACCATTTGGCGCCATTTTAACAAAGCTCAACACTCCTTCTGAAACTGACCCTCCTGCACACTCGGAAAATGCTCGGAACTAAGAACAAGCTTGTGCCCTTGCCTCCAACCGGCGATCACTCAGGGGGGCTGCTGCAGTCTTTTTTGTCAGTGCAGGAGTGGAGATATTGCATGAACATCTAACTTTTTCTCCCTCCAGCCCTGCATTCAGCACTGAAACAAGTGGTTACCTTAAGACTCCTAGTACCTGCTACCTTTGTGCCATATACTGGTGGCTCTAACCTTTTTCCCTTTACTTGGATATGCTGTGCAATGAGCCATAGTTGTTTAGCTGATTTTATCAATTGAATTGCATTTGAGCTTTAGATGTTAGACCCTGCCTGTAGCAACTGCAACCAGTGTAGCTGAATCAGCAACGGATTTTTATTTAATTGAATTAAGCTTTAGAAGTTTGACCCTGCCTGTATTGAACAATATCTGAGCACAATGCAGGGAGGCTCTCTGTCTCGCATTTAAAAGCTTACACTTCCAACTGATTTGTCACTTGTGGTGCTTTGTAAAACTTAGCCCAATCACTGATCTGGTCCCCCTGGTTCTTTTGTTCTGTCCCCCCCCACCCTTATAACTCACCTGTTTTATTCCTCTGTCCTTCATAGATCTCAGAACCCCCACCCTGGACCCCGAGGTGGAGGTCGTGAGCTTCCGCTGCCCTCCCCACATGAGCCAGGGCCCCAGCAGTGCAAAGTGAAGGTGTAACTCACCATTTGGTACCATTTTAACAAAGCTCAATGCTCCTTCTGAAACTGACCCTCATGCATGCTCGGAAAATGCTCAGAACTAAGAACAAGCTTGTGCCTTGCCTCCTACCGGCGATCACTCACAGGGGCTGCTGCAGTCTTTCTCGTCGGCGCAGGAGTGGAGATAGTGCATGAACATCTAACTTTTTCTCCCTCCAGCCCTGCATTCTGCACCAGAACAAGCGGTTACCTTAAGACTCCTAGTACCTGCTACCTTTGTGCTGTATACTGGTGGCTCTAACCTTTTTCCCTTTACTTGGATATGCTGTGCAATGAGCCATAGTTGTTTAGCTGATTTTATCAATTGAATTGCATTTGAGCTTTAGATGTTAGACCCTGCCTGTAGCGACTGCAACCAGTGTAGCTGAATCAGCATCGGATTTTTGTTTAGTTGAATTAAGCTTTAGATGTTTGACCCTGCCTGTATTGAACAATATCTGAGCACAATGCAGAGAGGCTCTGTCTCGCATTTAAAAGCTTACAGTTCCAACTGATTTGTCACTCGTGGTGCTTTGTAAAACTTAGCCCAATCACTGATCTGGTCCCCCTGGTTCTTTTGTTCTGTCCTCCCCCCCACCCTTATAACTCACCTGTTTTTCTCCTCTGTCCTTCATAGATCTCCCAGACCCCCGGAACCCCTAGGAGCGGAGGTCGCAAGGGCTTCCCGCTGCCCTCCCCCACACGAGCCAGGACCCCTGCAGTGCAGAGTGAAGGTAATAACTCACCATTTGGTGCCATTTTTAACAAAGCTCAATGCTCCCTCATGAAACTGACCCTCCTGCATGCTTGGAAAAGGCTCGGAACTAAGAACAAGCTTGTGCCCTTGCCTCCTACTGGCGATCACTCAGGGGGGCTGCTGCAGTCTTTTTCATCAGCGCAGGAGTGGAGATAGTGCATGAACATCTAACTTTTTCTCCCTCCCTCCCTGCATTCTGCACCGGAACAAATGGTTACCTTAAGACTCCTAGTACCTGCTACCTTTGTGCCGTATACTGCTGGCTCTAACCTTTTTCCCTTTACTTGGATATGCTGTGCAATGAGCCATAGTTGTTTAGCTGATTTTATCAATTGAATTGCATTTGAGCTTTAGATGTTAGACCCTGCCTGTAGCAACTGCAACCAGTGTAGCTGAATCAGCATCAGTTTTTATTTAATTGAATTAAGCTTTAGATGTTTGACCCTGCCTGTATTGAACAGTATCTGAGCACAATGCTAGGAGAGCTTTCTGTCTCGCATTTAGAAGCTCACAGTTCCAACTGATTTGTTACTCGTGGTGCTTTGTAAAACTTAGCCCAATCACTGATCTGGTACCCCTGGTTCTTTTGTTTTGTTCCCCCGCCCCGCCCTTATAACTCACCTGTTTTTATCCTCTGTCCTTCACAGATCTCCAGAACCCCCCACCCTGGACCCCCGAGGAGTGGAGGTCGCGTGAGAGCTTCCCGCTGCCCTCCCCACATGAGCCAGGGCCCCCGCGGTGCAAAGTGAAGGTAGTAACTCACCATTTAGTGCCATTTTTAACAAAGTTCAATGCTCCCTTCTGAAACTGACCCTCGTGCAAGCTCGGAAAATGCTCAGAACTAAGAACAAGCTTGTGCCCTTGCCTCCTACCGGCGATCACTCACAGGGGCTGCTGCAGTCTTTTTCGTCGGCGCAGGAGTGGAGGTAGTGCATGAACATCTAACTTTTTCTCCCTCCAGCCCTGCATTCTGCACTGGAACAAGCGGTTTCCTTAAGACTCCTAGTACCTGCTACCTTTGTGCTGTATACTGGTGGCTCTAACCTTTTTCCCTTTACTTGGATATGCTGTGCAATGAGCCATAGTTGTTTAGCTGATTTTATCAATTGAATTGCATTTGAGCTTTAGATGTTAGACCCTGCCTGTAGCGACTGCAACCAGTGTAGCTGAATCAGCATCGGATTTTTGTTTAGTTGAATTAAGCTTTAGATGTTTGACCCTGCCTGTATTGAACAATATCTGAGCACAATGCAGAGAGGCTCTGTCTCGCATTTAAAAGCTTACAGTTCCAACTGATTTGTCACTCGTGGTGCTTTGTAAAACTTAGCCCAATCACTGATCTGGTCCCCCTGGTTCTTTTGTTCTGTCCTCCCCCCCACCCTTATAACTCACCTGTTTTTCTCCTCTGTCCTTCATAGATCTCCCAGACCCCCGGAACCCCTAGGGCGGAGGTCGCAAGGGCTTCCCGCTGCCCTCCCCCACATGAGCCAGGACCCCTGCAGTGCAGAGTGAAGGTAATAACTCACCATTTGGTGCCATTTTTAACAAAGCTCAATGCTCCCTCATGAAACTGACCCTCCTGCATGCTTGGAAAAGGCTCGGAACTAAGAACAAGCTTGTGCCCTTGCCTCCTACTGGCGATCACTCAGGGGGGCTGCTGCAGTCTTTTTCATCAGCGCAGGAGTGGAGATAGTGCATGAACATCTAACTTTTTCTCCCTCCCTTCCTGCATTCTGCACCGGAACAAATGGTTACCTTAAGACTCCTAGTACCTGCTACCTTTGTGCCGTATACTGCTGGCTCTAACCTTTTTCCCTTTACTTGGATATGCTGTGCAATGAGCCATAGTTGTTTAGCTGATTTTATCAATTGAATTGCATTTGAGCTTTAGATGTTAGACCCTGCCTGTAGCAACTGCAACCAGTGTAGCTGAATCAGCATCGGATTTTTATTTAATTGAATTAAGCTTTAGATGTTTGACCCTGCCTGTATTGAACAGTATCTGAGCACAATGCTAGGAGGCTTTCTGTCTCGCATTTAGAAGCTCACAGTTCCAACTGATTTGTTACTCGTGGTGCTTTGTAAAACTTAGCCCAATCACAGATCTGGTCCCCTGGTTCTTTTGTTTGTCCCCCCCCTTATAACTCACCTGTTTTTATCCTATGTCCTTCACAGATCTCAGAACCCCCACCCTGGACCCCGAGGGTGGAGGTCGTGAGCTTCCGCTGCCCTCCCCACATGAGCCAGGGCCCCAGCAGTGCAAAGTGAAGGTAGTAACTCACCATTTAGTGCCATTTTAACAAAGTTCAATGCTCCTTCTGAAACTGACCCTCGTGCAAGCTGGAAAATGCTCAGAACTAAGAACAAGCTTGTGCCCTTGCCTCCTACCGGCGATCACTCACAGGGGCTGCTGCAGTCTTTTTCGTCGGCGCAGGAGTGGAGGTAGTGCATGAACATCTAACTTTTTCTCCCTCCAGCCCTGCATTCTGCACTGGAACAAGCGGTTTCCTTAAGACTCCTAGTACCTGCTACCTTTGTGCTGTATACTGGTGGCTCTAACCTTTTTCCCTTTACTTGGATATGCTGTGCAATGAGCCATAGTTGTTTAGCTGATTTTATCAATTGAATTGCATTTGAGCTTTAGATGTTAGACCCTGCCTGTAGCAACTGCAACCAGTGTAGCTGACTCAGCATCGGATTTTTGTTTAGTTGAATTAAGCTTTAGATGTTTGACCCTGCCTGTATTGAACAGTATCTGAGCACAATGCTAGTAGGCTGTCTATCTCGCATTTAAAAGCTTACAGTTCCAACTGATTTGTCACTCGTGGTGCTTTGTAAAACTTAGCCCAATCACTGATCTAGTCCCCCTGGTTCTTTTGTTCTGTTCCCTCCCCCCTCCGTCCTTATAACTCACCTGTTTTTCTCCTCTGTCCTTCACAGATCTCCTGGACCACCAAGGAGCGGAGGTTGCGAGGGCTTCCCGCTGCCCTCCCCCACACGAGCCAGGACCCCCGCCGTGCAGAGTGAAGGTAATAACTCACCATTTGGTGCCATTTTTAACAAAGCTCAACGCTCCCTTCTGAAAATGACCCTCCTGCACGCTCGGAACTAAGAACAAGCTTGTGCCCTTGCCTCCTACCGGTGATCACTCACGGGGGCTGCTGCAGTTTTTTTCATCGGCGCAGGTCTAGCCCCGCCGAACGCTACGCATTCAGCTCCTCACCACCCCCCTACCACCCTTGGTCAGCTCTCCCTTTTATAGGTAGCTGGTGATGATGTGGAACTGAATTAACCTATCAGCCCACTTCTCCATCAGCAGGCTATACCATTCTGCCTCTAGGGGTTTTCCCACTTGTCCTGCATTAGTCTCTACACTACACAAATAGTTCCCATAGCTGCACTCTCCCGCTGTTCCCTTAGGAGATTCCTCCACCCTCCTGCTGTTCCCATAGTCGATTCCCCCACCCCCTGATTCCTATTCCTGTTGCTCTAAACCCTCGGTCTCTTGCTACCCAGCCCAGGACCCGCCGCTGTTTCGATTTCAGTCACCCCCATCACTATCTACACACCCTATCTGCCCTTCTATCCAGGGACCTGCTGTGCCAGGGCAGCCTTCCCTCTGAAGCATGGTCCCCCCCAGCTGGCCCATCCACCAGCAGCCAAGGTCCCCCATCGCACCCAGCACCCTACTGCCCCCCGGGGGATGGCCAAGGGGTTAAAAATAGCCCACCTGAACATCCGTAGCCTCTTCCAGAATCTGGTGGAGCTAAGTGCTTGGGCTGCCTACTACAAACCTGACGTCCTGTGCATTACAGAGACATGGCTCAAACCCCGCACCCCTGACTCGGCTTGCTCTCTCCCGGGCTACGGCATGGCAAGACTCGACAGGGCTGGTAACAAAAGAGGTGGAGGTGTACTTATATACTTTAAGGTACACCTAAACATTTCCATTGTGTCACACCAAACCCCTGGAACCTTGCACTGTAAGTTGCTCCACTCACTCCTTCTCCTTGGTAACACCAAAAAGGTGCACATAGTGTGTGCATATAACCCTCCCAAGGGGGGGCGGTCTGCAGGGATTGTCGTCACTACTGGAGTTACTCCAGGAGAAGGTGGGCTCAAGCAAGCTTCTCCTGCTAGGTGACCTTAACCTTAACTGGTTGGGATCTCATGCCAAGTTGTATGAACCACTACTCTATGGCCTCTTCCTCAGTCAGGTCATTGCGGAACCCACCCGGCTCTCCAGTCATGGGGATAAGGGGTCACTCATTGACTGGATCCTGTGCAACCAGCTGGACAAAATTGTTAAGTCAGGACTCCTTCCTGACTCCATCTCGGACCACTCGCTGGTATACTGCATTTGGTACTCAAACCTGCCCAGGGTCCCCTGCCGAGTAGTAACTATGAGGGACTACTTGAAATTCTCGATCCCCACCTACCTCAAGGACCTGCAGGGAGTGTCTTGGAACCACGTCATGGCTACACCAGACCCCGTTACAGCCCTTGATCTCTTCCTCATGGCATTTGCGCCACTCCAGAACAAGCACGCTCCCCTTTCCAGGAGGCGTGTCCGAGGCTCGGTGACCAAATGGCTTCACAGCCAGCTCCTATCTCTCATGAAGCTGTGGGATAAGGCCTGGTCTAAATATAGGGCATTGTGCAACCAAACGGACCTCCAGGTGTACCGTCAGCTTAGAAACTCCTGCAAGAGGGCTATACGTTCTGCAAAAAGCCAGTACTGTAGCTCTGCACTGATTGCCACCGCACGCGACCCCAAACATTTCTGGCTGAACATAAAAAACCTAGTCAGTGGCTCGACCAAAACCCAAGTTACTGATATGACAATTGGTGAGGCAAACTGCAATAACCCCCTAACCATTGCCTCCTCCTTCAACCGCCTCTTCACTGACCTGCCGTCAGCCCCCTTCCCACTGCCAGCTGCCCTAGTCCTCGGCTACGGCCCCCTGTCTCCCCACCCATCCCTCTACCTCAAGAAGATCACTGTGAGGGAGACCCAGGCTCTCCTTGTCAGTCTCTCCCACCTCTGGGGGTGGGTCACAATGGCCTCAAACCCAGGCTTCTCAGCCTGGGGGCTCCCCATATTGCCAGGCCACACGCCCACATCTTCAACACCTCGCTCATAACAGGGGTCATCCCGACTTATGGAAAATTGCCAGGGTTGTCCCTGTACTGAAAAATGGTGACCCCAAGGACATTAACAATTATCGTCCTATCGCCATACTCTCAGCTGCAAGCAAACTGCTGGAAAAAGCAGTTTTGTCACAGCTTCTACACTACATCCAGGAATATAATGTCCTTTCCCCATGTCAGCATGGCTTCCGTAAAAACCACTGCACCTCTACGGCACTAGCCGACGTCACAACAAGGATCAGGACTGCAACCGATCAGGGAAAGCCCACGGGGGCCATATTTGTGGACCAGGTCAAAGCCTTTGACCGTTTAGATCATTCCCTCCTCCTCGGCACACTCCACACCCTCGGCTTCTCCCGCCGTTCCCTCGACTGGTTCTCCAGCTACCTTGGGGACAGGAAGCAACCCACCTGCTTCAATCGTACCCTCTCGCCCCTCCTGCCCATATCCAGTGGAGTACCGCAAGGATCTGTCCTTGGACCGATCCTCTTCTCCCTGTTTGTCAATGGCTTACCCTCCACTGCTACCAAAGGGCACCTTACTATGTATGCGGATGACCTCGTCCTGTTAGCCGGCTCCCACGATATTACCAACATCAATGCCCAACTCAACTCTGACTTTTCCCGAATCAGAAAATGGCTGGAAGGGCACAAACTCATAGTCAACCTTAAGAAAACCCAGGCAATGCTATTCGGCACTGTGGTTAAAATCTCCTCCTGCACGACACCCCTTAATATCCTTGGTACCTGTAACTCCCTACTGGCTACAACAGACTCTGCTAAGTACCTCGGACTCACCCTTGACCCCCAGCTGGACCTTTCTGAGCACATTAGGAACATCTGCAATGCCACTAATGGTAAACTTGGCCTTGCTTATAGGGCCAAGGACTGTCTCACCCCCACAACCCAGCTGGCTTTAGCGAGGGGGGTACTTCTGCCCACCCTCTCTTATGGTCTCGTCGCCTTTGCCTCTGCCCCCTCCTCATGCCTTGCACAGTGGGATACCACGTACGACAACATATGCCACTTTGCGCTCTCAGCCCCCCCGACTTACCCACCGATGTGAGCTCTACTCCAGTCTGGATTGGCTCCCCCCTGATAAATTCCAGATATACTCCATGGGCAACTTCATCGACAACATTATCCGCACTTCCGCCCCTGCCTCGCTCGCCCTCCCTCTGAAACATGCCTCCCCGTCTACCACCTTAGCTCCTGTGTGTCCCAGACCCGCCTGGTCCCCAGGACCCGCACCCTCACTGGTGATAGTTCATTTGCCTCTCATGCACCCAAGCTGTGGAACTCCCTCCCCCAGGTTCGAGCCTCCCCCTCCCACTCCACCTTTAAAACCTCCCTCTGGAACTTCCTTAAGCCTGCTGCTACCTGCCTGTGTGCGGCCTAATCGCCCAGCCCCACAACCTTTTCTGCTATGATTCCCCAACCTAGCTCTGCCCCCCCTTGCTGCTGATTCAGTGCAGCACTCTACTAGTTAAGTTTGCCATCTAGTGTCTTTCACCCTGGGTAGGGTCTCGCACCACCCTGTAGCCCCTGGGTCAGTATGTTTTGAAACCTGTGGTTGTCTACATGCAATTCCATTGCTTCTTCTCACAATCCCTTGTTGTTCACCCCACCTTGTTGGAGTACGTGCTGCTTCCCTATTGTTAGGCTATTCTGTACCGTACGCACCTGCCAAAATGTTTCCGCTCCTGATTGCAATGCTGTCTATGTATCTATCGATAAGTTATTCTGTACCGTATGCACCTGACAAAATGTTATCTCTGTAACTACTACTCTGTCTCATTGTTGGAGTATGCCTGCTCCTGATTGTAATTGTCGTCAGTGCACCTGATTGTAATTGTTGTCAATGTAATTTCCCTGTGATTCTCCCGGGCCACACCTGAAAATAGGCACCGGCTGTCTAGTGTGCTTACCTGGTTACCAAAAGCAAAAATAAATAAATAAATAAATAAACATGGGGCACTTTTTACTCTTTCACTTATACCTTTGGATCATTCTTCACTCTATCAGACTTCAGACACAGCAAGGGGCATTTGACTCTATAAAGCTGCCTGAGGAATTCCACCATCCAACCGTACCCTAGACCTGGTACACCGTACCTGCCCAGGGGGCAATTAGGATAGCAGCTTCCAGGCCTTTAGATCCACTTTTGCTTTGTATGAAATCTTCCAGAGAATTAAGGTGGAATCCAGTGGGAAGGCCACACAATTTGTATGGCATGGGGAAGTAGGCACCCCCTGGGGTCTGAGGTTGCCACTGATGTTACCTCCCACTCTCTCTCCCAAAAACTGATCCCTATAGGAAGAGAGTCCAAGGCCAATTAAGTACACTTCTGAGCTTCATTCCTACTTCTGGGATCTTTGTGGGTTTCATAGGTTTGCAGAGTTTTTGAAGACCATAGTCCATACACTCACCATTGCCTTATGTATATCCAGAAATATTATTATTGATCAAATATTGATCAATTTGCATCTTAAAGGATTCCATCATTCTACTGACTATTATTTCAATTGGAAGCATATTCCAAATCTTAACTACTCTCACAGTTAGCCAGTGCTTCCTCCTAAGTGTATTGTACCTATCTGCTTCAATCTCTAGCGGATAAGCTCTAGTATTATAAGGTTGATGCCTCAGTACAAGATTTAATTGTTCCCAGAGTGTGGGATCATTTAGTGCCCTATATATCAGACAAAGATCACCTCGCAGTCTCCAAAAGTATAAAGGCCCAATGTTAACAATCTCTGTTCATAATCCTCACTCTGGACCCTAGCTATCCTCCGTGTTGCTCTCCTTTGCACCCTTTGCACCCTTTCCAAGGATCTTATATCACATTTGCCCCCAGGATCCCAAAGCTGGGCGCAGTATTCCATATGAGGACGTACTAATGATGTAGAGTGGTAAAAGAACTTCTTTTCTATTACTCTTAATGTGTTTTTTTATGCAATATTGTATACTACTGGCCCTTTTTATTATCTGATTATAATGTGGCCTAAAGCTTAAATTATTGCATATCTTTACCCCAAATCACTTTCTTTGGTGACAACCTTTAATAACTCATTGCCCAAACTATACTGGTACAATTTATTATTTTTACCTATATGCATCACAGTACATTTTGCCACGTTGAAGGTTGACCCTTAACATAGTGCCCAGTCTTCCAAATTTCTTAAAGTGGCCTGTAATCCATTTGCTTCCTCTTTATCATTTATTACCTTGCCTAATCTGTTATCGTCGGTAAATTTTGAAAGCCATACATCAGATGCAGGGCTCATAAACCCAATATATATGGTGAACAGGCAGGGACCCAACACAGAGCCCTGTGGAACCCCGCTGGTCACATCCATCCATCTGGAATACTCTCCTTTTACACAAACTCTCTGCTGTCTACCCATAAGTCATGACCTAATCCAGTGAACAATATCAGAATGTATCCCCAACATACTAAGTGCATCAATCAATTTGTCATGTGGCACCTTATCAAAGGCCTTAACTAAGTCCAGAAAAATCACATCCACTGAGATCCCTTCGTCCAAGGCCTTATTTACTTTACCATAAAATTCAAGGAGATTTGTCTGACAAGATCTGCCCTTCACAGAACCATGCTGTGTACTATCAATATTCCCAGTCTGATGTTGAAAATCTATAATATAATCTTTTACAATTCCCTCCAGTACCTTACCCAAAATTGAAGTCAGGCTAATTGGCCTGTAATTTTCCACATCCTGCATGGATCCCTTTTTATGTATGGGGATAACCACTGCCTGTTTCCATGCTACTGGCACATCCCCCTCTTTTATAGATTGTTGAAAAAGGCAGGTTATAGGACCTGCCAATTGTTCAGCCAATTCCTTTATTACCATTGGATGCAATTCATCAGGACCTTGAGCTTTATTCTGATTTAGCCTCTTTAATTTTTGTTCCACATCACATACCCTTAAGGTAATAATCAGCTTACAAGATGCCATACCACTTTGAGGTGTGGTGATTGTGGGGTGATTAAAAACTGAAGCAAAGTAATTATTATAATGTTCTGCCATTAACTGATTGTCCGATATGGTGTTTCCATCCTAATTTCTTAGGGGACCAATATGTTTTCTATTACCTTTTTTGTTATTTATATATGAATAAAATGATTTATAGTTATCCTTTACTTTGGTAGCCAATTTCAATTCATAGTTCCTTTTTGCTTGCTCAATATGTTTTTTTGTAACCATTAAACATTCTTTATATTTTACCCAACTTTCCTTATCACCACGTAATTTTGCTGTTCCATACATTCTGTTTTTTTTTTCTGTATCTCCTTCTTAATTTTTGATGTCATCCATACAGGGAGGGTTTTTTTCTTTAATGCCTCATATTTTTTTAGAACATGGGACGTGGGTCTTAACTAGGTTATACAGTTTGGTTTGTAATTTGTCCCACATGACAGCAAGTGAAGCATCCTTAAATTCTTTCTCCCAGTTCCAATTTACCAAATCACTTCTCATGCCATCAAAATGTGCCCTATCGTACCTAAAACTGGAAGTTTTGCTAGAAGTAACACTTGTCTGTTGCATATAATTAAACCTAACAATTGAATGGTCACTAGAACCTAATGGTGGCAAAACTGAACAGTCTTGTATCTTATCACCTAGATTGCTCAAAACCAGGTCCAAGATGTGATTTCCCCTGGTGTTTTTTTGTGACATACTGTTCTAAAGCAGCTAGATCAAATATTTCTAAGTAATGCTGTTCTGTAGCTGTATTCACTTGCAGTGTATTCCAGTTTATGCCTGGTAAGTTAAAATCACCTAATAATATGACATCATTTAAACTGGACAACTGCTTGACAAAATCGGACAGCATAATATCCTCCATTGTGGTAAGCGAAGGAGATCTATAAACAACCCCAATATTTACCCTAGTATTTTGTCTTAAAGAAATTTTCACCCATAACACCTCACAGTTATCCCATTTTGATGTATCCAGTCCCTCAGATACAAGACCTTCAGATATATATAAGGCCACCCCCCACCTCTTGTTGATTTCCTATCCTTATTATATAAGGTATAGCCTTGAATATTTTTATCCCAAGTATCCTCCGGTTTCCACCATGTTTCAGTAACGGCACAAATGTGGATGTCATGGGTATGTAAGACAACTTCAAGCTCATCCATCTTATTATTTAAGCTTCTTACATTAAGTGAAATGGAATTTATTCTGGGTTTTATTGGGCTATTTCTGGGTGCTGTGTTGTGTGTAGTTAAATACTCCCCCCCCCCAATTTTTAGTTTAAATGCATATCAATTATTTGCTTTAATTTGTAAGAAAAAATGTGTTTTCCCTGTTTATTTAGATATAACTCATCCTGACAAAATAAATTATGTCCGAAATCCTGCCAATGATCTATATATATATATATATATATATATATATATAAAATCTTCTCTCTGGCACCAACTTCATCCAACCATTTAGCCTAAATATTTCCCTTGTTAAAGCTTGGTTTGCCTTAGGTCCTGGCAAGATTCTGGAGATTATTAGGTCATACCCCTGGGACTTTAGGGACATGCCCACTTCCTCAAAATCTCTTTGGATCTCTGTGATATTTATTTTGCCTACATCATTGACACCTACATGGAGGAGTGTAACAGGTTTAATAGTATTTTCGGTGAGACCAGGAAGTAGTCTTTTTATATCCCCAATTCCTGCTCCAGGAAGTGTACTAACAGTTGTATACTCCTTCCTGTGTTTGCAGAGCACAGAATATGTATATTTAATCACTGAGTCCCCTACAATAAGCACATCTTTTAATCCTACACTATTTAATCCAGTACTGTTACTTGTGTCCACTGAGGTTTTTCTGTCCCATTGTAGTGATTTCTCTCTGCTAGTCATAATATGTTGATGTAACTGGGGTCTCTTTACTTATAGGGTGAATTTACTGGTAGGAGGGCACTATATCTATTTAGTGTTAAAATATTTGATGCACCCCCTGTATTTCCCTGCCCTTTTTGATTTTACTTGCTTTCCTCTGAACAAGGCACCACTCCTCAATATCGATTCTGCCACCTTCCTCATTTTGTACTGGTGTTGATGGCTCACATGTATATGGATAAATTTCCTCAGAAATACTGTTTGCCATGGTATCAATATACTGCTAAAGTGAGGATATGTCAGTTTGAACTTGTATTCTTTGCTTTAATTGGGTAATCTCAACTTGCAGGGTTACCAACATACAACATTTTGGGCATATGAACCCTAACTGGACAGTAGTGAGGGAACCTTCCCCCAGGCCACACTGGACGGTAGGAAGGGAACCTCCCCATCCAGGGAGCACCAGAGCCACCACCACTACCTCAGAGGTTGTGAAGAAAGCACAGCAGTTGGACCACAGTGGGCTCAGGGAGGGTGAGGATGGTGGAACAGAGGCACACCAGTCAGTTGTTCCACTCCACAATCCATACACCATTCTGAGGGCATAGCTCCCCTATGGATGCACCCACAGAGGAGACTAAGGAGGCTGAGGACAACTGTCTAAAGGAGGCCCACAAGAAGGAGGCAGAGGACACCACAAGGAAGGAAGCAGCTCCTGGTGGGGGACTCAATTATTGGGGATAGAACTGGGGAGCAGGAAAACTGAGTAAGGTGCCTGTCTGGTGCCATGGCTGGAGAGACAGGAAGCACATCCTCAGGATAACGAGAACAGCTGCACAGGAGTCTGAGTTGGATGTCATTGTCCACCTAGGGACAAATGACTTGGCTAATCATGAGATTAGAGCAGTGCAGAAGGACTTTGTAGAATTGGGGAGGGGCCTAAGACAAGTAGCACACACAATATCCTTCTCTGAGGTGCTGCCTGTCAATGGCATGAGTGAGGAGGGTACTTTGCACCATGCAGTTTAATGAATGGTTGAAAAAATGGTGTGGAGCACAGGGGTTTGGCTTCATTGGGGACTGGGGTTCCACCTGGAGAGGACACCAGCCTATACTGGCAGGATGGTCTGCATCTGTACAGGAAGGAACAAGTCTTTTTGAGCAATCGGTTTAAATGCTTCATTGGAAGCTTTTAAACTAGTCAAGGGAGGCACTGATAAGCAGCAGGAAAATCCCAGCCTCTCCTACAAAACAGGGTACTAAATGAGAAAAGACTGAGGTAGAAAGGTCAGTGGGGGATGCTGCAAAAGAAGGTAAAGCCATCAAAAAATGGAGAGCAATGAGTACCAATGCCCGTAGTCTGAGTAACAAGCTTCCTGAATTAGTGGCCTTGATGGAGGAGGAACATCTGGATATCATGGCAGTCACAGAAACATGGTACACACAAAACCATGACTGGGACATAAACATACCAGGATACACTATCTACAGGAGGGACAGGGAGGGTAAAAGAGGAGGAGGAGTAGCTCTTTACATAAGGGAAGGAATCAAAGCAACAGAACAAAAGGGAAAACAGGGAGGAGAAGAAGCACTGTGGGTAAATTTGGAGACCGGCAATGGCACTACAATCCGCACAGGGGTTGTATACAGACCCCCTTCTCAGGGGGAGGAAATGGACAAGGAAATGATAGAAAGAATACTTAGAATGGCAGAAAAAGGGGAGATATTGCTGATGGGTTATCTGAATATGCCAGATGTTAACTGGAGTGCAGTTGCAGCAGCCACTTCAAAGAGTGGGTTTATTCTAGATGCCCTACAGGGGCATGCCTTAGACAACTAGTATTGGAGCCCACTTGAGAGGGAGCAATCTTAGACCTGGTTCTCTCAAATGGAGATGAAGAGAGGATCACAGATGTAGAAGTGGGTAGCCATCTGGGAACTAGCGACCATCGAACAGTATGGTTCACAATAAACACAGCAATAGAGTCAAGCCATACAAAGGCAAAAGTACCGGACTTTAGGAGGGCTGACTTTGCCAAAATGGGTGAGTGCCTAAGGAATGCACTAGCAAATGGGCAGGAAGGAGGGGTGGAAGAACAATGGGGAATAATAAAAACTGCCATCACAGAGGTAACAAGCCTTTGTGTGAAGCAAATAAACAAAACAAACGATGTAAGAAACCACTATGGTTCTCAAAGGAAGTGGCAGTGAAGGTTCAGAGAAAAAAACATTCAGGAAGTACAAGGAATCACAGAAGGAGCAGGACAGAGAACTGTATCAGTTAAAGCAAAAGGAAGCTGGGAAGGCAGTCAGAACAGCAAAGGCCCAAACCGAGGAAAAGATAGCCAACTCAGTTAAGAAGGGGGATAAAACCTTTTATAGGTACATCAGGGAGCAAAGGAAGACCAAGGGAGGGTTAGTGAGGCTTAATAAAGAGGGAGGGTGGGCAGAGGGTGACTGTGAAAAGGCAGAGATACTAAACAAATATTTTTGCTCAGTATTTACAAAGGAAGTGGGGGAGGTACCTAAAACAAACAGTAGAAACACTCTGGATACAGAAGTTGATACCAGCCCATTTACAGAAGAAAGGGTTCTGAAATAACTCTTAAAACTGAAGGTGGACAAAGCAATGGGGCCTGATGGGATTCATCCCAGAATTCTAAAGAACTAAGGGTAGAACTAGTGACACCACTGACTACCCTCTTTAACAAATCATGGGAGGATGGGGTGGTACCCAAGGACTGGAGGAGGGCAGATGTGATTCCCCTTCACAAAAGTGGGAGCAAGGCAGAAGCAGGAAACTACAGACCTGTTAGTTTAACCTCAGTGGTAGGGAAAATGATGGAATCACTTCTGAAGGAAAGAATTGTTGAGTATCTAGAGACCAGAGGGGCTCAGGACCCAAGGCAGCATGGATTCACAGCGGGAAGGTCATGCCAGACAAATCTGATAGATTTCTTTGACTGGGTGACCAAAGTAGTAGATCAGGGAGGGGCTGTGGACATGGCCTACCTAGACTTTAGCAAGGCATTTGACACAGTCCCACACAAAGATTAATATACAAGTTAGCCAGCCTGGGAGTGGGTCCCAAGATGACAGCCTGGGTAAAGAATTGGCTGGAGAATAGGACACAGAGGTAATAGTAAATGGAGTCCACTCTGAAGAAGGGGGTTACTAGTGGGGTACCGCAGGTTCAGTATTAGGACCGGTCCTCTTCAATGTCTTTATAAGAGACATTGCAGAGGGACTGGAAGGAAAGTATGTCTCTTTGCAGATGACACAAGATCTGCAACAGAGTTGATGCACAAGGTGGGTGGAAAGGATGAGAAGGGACTTGGCAAGGTTAGAGGAATGGTCAAATGTATGGCAGCTTAGATTCAATGCTAAGAAGTGCAGGTAATACCTGGGAAACAAAACCAGGGAAGAGTACACAATGGGGATGAGATACTAACAACAACAAAAATGGAAAGGGACCTGGGGGTAGTCATATCAGATGACCTAAAGGTGGGCAAGCAATGTGAGAGGGCAGCAAGGAGGGCTGGGGGATACTGGGATGCATAGGGAGAGGCATCACCAGTAGAAAACAGGAAGTTATTATCCCTCTGTACAGACAGTTGGTGAGACCCCATCTGGAGTACTGCATGCAGTTCTCGAGACCCAATCTCTGCAAAGACATAGACAGGATGGAGGCTGTCCCGAGGAGGGCAACTAAAATAGTGCAGGGTCTGCACTGGAAGACATATGAAGAGAGACTTAAGGAACTTAATATGTATAGCCTCGAGGAAAGGAGGGAGAGGGGGGACATGATAGAAACTTTCAAGTACCTCAAGGGAATCAACAAAGTCCAAGAGGGTAGCATCTTTCAAAAAAAGAGGTGTGCGACAACAATTTAGGAGGGCAAAGAGAGAAAGACACTTCCTGGGTTTTCAAGGCTGCCACAGGTGTTGCCTTCTCCCCTTTTCCAAGATCTTACTCCTGTGGGTTGAGGTTCCCAGGCCAAATTACTTCACTGGTGCATACTTCACCCCACACCTGCCTGGTGCAGAGAGTGGGGGTACTGCTGGTTGCATAAATCAGTCACTTCTTCAGGAATGCATAACATTCACATCTGCAGTTGACATTCAGCGTCCATTTCTTTGGTTGTTCTCGGAAGCTCCAGTCCTTGTCTGGCTTCTGCTGCATGGAGGATGGGGGTCCTCCCCCAACACAGCTCTCAGCAACCAGCAACCAGCAGCCACCACAATTCTCTGAGATGCTCCTGGAGCTCTCTCACTGGAACAGAGGTTCAGCAAAGGGAGCAGGCACTGAATGCCCAGTGAATGCCCCCTTACATTGAATGCCGCTAGCTGCTGCTTTTCAGCTACAACCAGCTGGGTCCCCCTTCTCCTGGAGTTCTGAAGCAAATCAACTGGCCCAGTCCTCCAAGGGACAAGATTTTACCCCTTTGAAGTCTTGTAGACCTAATGGGAGCTATATCTGATTTACACCCTCCTGTTAAGGACCATTTAAGAACTAAATGCCATAGTTTATGTCCTTATTAGGCTCAGCCATTGTTGTCATGATGCATTTGTGTCCTACTACAGAAGACCCAAAAGCACTTTTCATAAAAGATGGGAATCCCACCCCCCCCCCATGTCCTGGCCAACATTCTCTTTCCCATAAAGCCAGTTCCTAAAATTGTCCAAGGCTGTGTGCTGCTGCTGATGTGTGAAATGGCTACCAGTACACATTCACAGTCACTTCATGACCATTCTCTCACTGCATGTAAAGCGCTTTGGAATACAATGTGCATGAAAAGTGGTATATAAATGCAAATTACTCTTCTTCTTCTAATGCTCTACATGGACACAATGATATGAACACCATACCTCATCTGGAGACCCTTTGGTGAACATCAAAGCAAAGTATTCATTCAGCATCTCAACCACTGCCCTCGGATCTCTCATAGGTCCTTCCCAGTTCCTTCTTTCATGGGCCTAATGCTCTCCTTCACCTTCCTACTTCCATTTATGTACTGTAAGATGGCTTTGATGTTTCTGATTTAAAAAAAAAATTCAGATATGATGTAGTAGTGGTCTTTTTTTCTTAAGTACCCATTTGGGGTGGGATGCTCTGAGCACTTTACAATAGCATATCAAAAATGAAAACAACACAAATAATAAAAAAAGTCATATGTAAAATAATAACTTAATTATAAATAATAGTTACAAAATTCTCAATGCAATATGCAGGAGAGGCAAAAGGTGTGGCAGCAAAACTCAAACAGATCATATAATACCAAAAGCCTCACAAAAGAAGAAAAACTTCAAGCCCCTCTTAAAGACCTCCACCCTCCCTAAGTGAGGTGGCAAGCTTGTTCCATAGAACTGAGCCTGCAACTGCAAAGGCTTGATCTCCTGAGAATTTCAGCTTTGCCCTAAGAACCACTGGGAGGCACACGTCAGAGGAGCAGAGGGGGAGAGGGGTATGATAGGAATACATAAAGCTGTTTTTGCAAGAGCATTCTCCAGGTAATTTCTTTGGGAGAAAACTGAGCTTCATGGTCATTTTGAGAAAATGGAAATCGATTTCTTTACAAACAATACTGTAGTTTTGACTTGGGTTTTTCTACTGACTTGTTCCACTATTACCTATTTTCACTAGTTAAGCACCAGTACAATTACTAGATGTATCAGATTCACCCTTACAGAACAGACTGGTTAGCCACCCATTAAACAGGGTGATTCTGCCAGCACACCAGATTTTGTTACACAGTAGATGCTCCAAGAAAAGATGCTGAAACGTCCCAGGTTAGTACCAGAAAATCAGTATATGGATCTAAATTACTTGTTACATTTATTATTTTTCATGAGAAACAAACTGCAATGAAGCTGGTTATGAAAGAAAAATTGATAGTACATATTGGGGTCTAGGAATTAATAGGCAGATTGCTTACACGCCACTGATCTATAGAGTGTAGGCAACCCAAAGTAACAATGATGTGCATGGGGGAGGTGTCCAGCACACCCCTGGTGGCATTCATGGAAGAGATGTGCACCCCTTCAGTACTTGATCCCCTGACAGTTCACATGGCCATGGATGCAAATGGTCAGGGGGAGTGTTAGGGGGCATACCTGTACACCATGCCATTAAAAATCTTGCAGAGTGCCCGGATAGGGGCACAGACAATGGGGGCAGGTACTCTGCCATAGCCACTGTGCAACCCCTCCCCCACATAGCACACCTGCCAGCAGCAGTGGGACCTACCCCCCCGCCATTGCTGCCCCAGCCCTCCGGAAAGTCAGGGGGGATGGGGCTCCCATTCCATCAATCATTCATTCTTCATTATAATACCAAAGCAACAGCATCCCACAATCCCCTGCTCTGCATGAAGCAAGGGATCCACTAAGGGACCAGGTAGGGCATCCAACAGGATACCCACCTGTGTCCTCCAATTTGGCCCCCACACAGCAGCATGCCAGTGGTGATGCCACAGACAGGCACTGCTTGTTGGAGTGTGCTGGTGCATGCTGCACCCCGTGCGCCTGTCCATGGGTGCGGAGCTGCTCGGCCAGGTACGTGACTCTTGCATGTAACCAGCTCGCATTTGTGCATAGCCCCCAATAAAAGTAAACCAAAAGGGTTCAATTAAATGCAGACTGAAAATAAAGCTAAAGTTAGAATCAAAGTTTTAACCAGAGGTCTTCTTCAAGCATTAATCTAAAAAGGAAAAGGAAAGCATAGCTAGTGAAAAATGTTGCTTTGATGAACACAGGGCTGTCTGCACTTATTTACCTTCAAAGTCATGGGTCATATATCAAAGCCATGTTGGCATACTCTGCAACACAGAGGCTGAGGTCAAACATTCATATTTCATATTTCTGCCATTAAAGTGCTGTAACATCAGTGTCCCGATATTGGATCAGTAAATTATGAACTACTGATATCATTAAATAGGACCTGAGAATAGTACAGACTGATAAGTTAAGAAAAACAAACAGTTTTCTTGAAAATGTTTACAGTTTTATGAGTTGTTTAAAGAGATATTTCAGCATCCAGGAACCCATTTTAGAATATAATATTTAGACATAATGGGCTGAATTCATGAACTGATCATGTTATTATTTCCAGCTGTATCTGTCCCTCATCTGGAAGCCAAATTCCAGTCTGATGCAACACATGGCTGCCGGGTAACAGTCCTGGAATAAAGGTTGCTTACCACAATGATAACTGTGGCAGCAGTCAAGGCAATGCCTAGGACCACCAGGCTTATTTGCATGTGCTCTGCACCCGCGAACTGCACATAGGAAGAGTTGGATGGCAGGCTTGCAGGTGGAATTAATGTCAGGACATTTTCCAATGTACATATCCACCAGCCCCAGGTTTCCATTGATACCATCTGCAAACCCCCTAATTCTTTTGACAGGGCACCCAGACACAGCGATACCTGTGGTACAGACCCAGAAATCTGAGGCATCAGATATTCTTGTGGGCATCAAACCTGCCCTGCCCTCTGTGGAACAACTGCAGTATACACAATGGCCCCTACTCTGTCACCCGGGCTACATCACAACAGTCAGTTGACATAGGGAGTCACACAATGGCAGGAAACATAGAAACACAGAAACATAGAAACTGTCAGCAGAGAAGGGTCACTTGGCCCATCCAGTCTGCCCTTTTTTGTTGCATTGCTTACACTGTAGACACCTGCAGATCTATGACACTTTCTCTTCCATCCCTTACCTATCCGTTATGATTCCCTTGTGCTTATCCCAGGCATTTTTGAATCCCACCACTGTTTTTGTCCCCAAAACCTACACTGGAAGACTGTTTCAGGCATCCACCACCCTTTCTGTGAAGAAGTATTTCCTCACATCTCTTCTGAACCTACCCCTTCCCAGCTTCACATTATGGCCCCTTGTTCTGGAGCACCCTGTCCTCCACAAAATACCTCCCACTTGCACCTTATTCATCCCCCTGAGGTATTTAAAGATCTCAATCATATCCCCCCTCTCGCTCCTCTCCTCCAGATTGTACATGTTTAGTTGCTTTAGCCTTTCCGCACAGGACATTTGATGCGGATCCTGTACCATCTTGGTAGCCCTCCTTTGCACAGCCTCCATCCTTTCTATGCCCTTTCTGAGATGTAGCCTCCAAAACTGGACACAGTACTCCAGGTGGGGTCTTACCAAAGACCTATATAGTGGCAATACCACTTCCCTCTTTCTGCTGGTAATACCCCTACCTATACACCCCAACATCACTCTAGTTCTCCTTATTGCTTTGTCGCATTGTTTGGCCACCTTCCTGATAATCCACATGTCCCTTTCCTGCTTTGTCATTGCTAATATCTCTCTCCCCCCATTTTGTACTGCACCCCTTGGTTTCTGTGACCCAATTATTTTGAACATTTTTGCATTAAACCTTAGCTACCACAATTCTGACCACTCCTCCAGTCATTTCAAGTCTCTTTCCATGCTTTGCACCCCCTCCAGAGAGTCCACCCTGTTGAGGTTCTTGGTGCCATCCGCAAAGAAGCAGATCTTCCCTTCCAGTTCCTTTGGAATGTCGCTGATGAAGACATTGAAGAGGACTGGCCCCAGTACTGACCCCTGCGGTAGCCTGCTGGTCACTCTCCCCTCCTCAGAGAGAACTCCATTTACCACCACCCTCTGCCTTCTATCCTCTAACCAGTTTCTCACCCAGATTACCACCTTAACGCTCACACCCATGCTACCCAACTTGTTTACCAGCCTCCTACATGTGGAACAGTGTCAAAGGCCTTGCTGAAGTCCAAGTAGGCCATGTCCACCACCCTTCCCTAATTCAACACCTTGGTTATCCAGTCAAAAAACTCTATCAGATTTGTTTGCATGACCTTTCCTCCACAAAGCCATGCTACCTTGGGTCATGCAGTCCATTGGATTCCAGGTGTTCCATGATTCCTTCTTTTAAAATGTTTCCACCAATCCCCCTACTACAGATGTTGGGAGAGAAACAGGGGAAGGCATCTACAGCTCGCCTTGCCCCATCACTTAGCAGCTAGATGAGACAGCTAAATGGGAGGGGTCTGTGACCTGTGAAAGCAGAATCAGGTGTGCTCCAGATCAGTTTGATTCTGCTTTTAGAAGCACCACATTTGGTAGAGGAACAGTGGGCTACATAAGGAGTAGGCCATTAAGCAGCCCACCATGTGAAGGACCATTGTGCTAAGGACATTGGATTCTGCCACCAGAGTCAACCCAACAAGGCAGCCGGTGGCTGGACACTCTGCAGCTCAACAGACAGGCAGGGGAACAATGAAGGAGGAAGCAGGACACCAGAATATTGTACCTGACATCAGTGGTAAGCTTCCTGTTTAAAATCCTGTAAATGCACACACTTTGCCAGGGGGTGAGGAGAAACAGGGGCACGCAATAATTAGGGTATAGGTTAAATACCCTGTATAGCATAGGAGTAAAAACAGGGCTAAAGGGACAAAAAAAAAAACAGGCAGGGTAGCGGTGAGTTAAGGTCTAGCAATAGTTTGTGTGTAGGCGTGACACCCTATCTAGGATAGGAGTAATTGAGGGTTTAAAGAGAGCAAAAAAAAAACAGGTCTAGCAATAGTTTGTGTATAGGTGTGACACCCTATCTAGAATATGAGTAATTAAGGATTTAAAGAGAGCAAAAAAAAAAAAAAAAGGAAAGGTAGGGTGGGAGTGAGTTAAGGTCAAGCAATAGTTTGAGTGCAGGTGAAACACCCTATCTAGGAAGGGGTAAAAAAAAGTGTCTCAAGGAAGGCAGGGTAGAACATACATATGCTGAGAGTGGTGCAGTGCAGTGGCTGTGGGGTAGCAGTCTTCAGGGAGGCTCTCTGGAGACTTCAGTGCTGCTCCATCTGCATGCACCTCTCTGGGCTGAAGGGTGAGGTTGCTAAACTCCAGGCTGAGTTGGCTAGGATTCGGGGTGCCTTCTCCCACACCCAAGGACTATGGAGTCTGCTGCTGTGACCTCAAAGGATGCCAAGGAGGAGGAGTGGCTGGACTATGGTGGGCTTGGGAAGGGTGAGCGTGGTGGATCAGAAGCACATCCCCCACATGGTACCACTATTCAACTCCTACACTGTTCTGGCAGGGTGGGATTGCCCTACAAAGGCATCCACAGTAGTGACCGGAGAGTATGTGGAGGTTCTCTGTAGTGGAGACCCCAAGGAGGATGTAAGTGGACACCAGAGGAGGAGAAAGCAACTCCTGGTATGGACTCAATTGTTAGGGGGATAGATTTGGGGACAGGAAGGGAGGAGAAGGAGTGGGAAGGTAGGTGCCTACTTGGTGCCATTACTCAGAGGGCTGGGAAACAGATCCTGAGGATCACTAGGGCAGCAGGATGGGAGGGAGAGTTGGATGTCATTGTCCACCTAGGGACCAATGACCTGATGAGATTAGGAGAGAGTGCAGGACGAGTTCAGGGAGTTGGGGAGGGGTCTTAGGCAGGTAGCATGCTCAATGGCATTTTCTGAGGTGCTACCTGTCTACAATAGGGGGAAGGATAGGGAACTCCATACCAGGAGCTTCAACACATGGTTGAAGGAATGGTGCAGAGAGGAGGGGTTTCGCTACATTGGGGACTGGGGTCCCACTCTGAGGGATAGTGGCCTATACAGGGAAGATGGCCTGCATCCATCCAGGAGGAGAACTGCAGTCCTCAATGAAGAGTTTAAATGTTACATTGGTGAACATTTAAACTACCAGAGAGGGGTGGCAGAAGGAAACAGACAGACATAAACTGTACCCCTCCCCAAACTGAAGTAGGTAGTTGGGAGAATCCTAAGGGAGATAAATCTCCAAGGGTACCCAACACCAAAAGAAACAAAATGGTAGAAATGAAGAAAGATGGGAAATGAGAGAGAGAGAAGGCAAAAGGGGACAGAGAAGGCTGACAACAGGGTGGTAATAGATTCTGGAAGGCCACGTGTGTAAAAGCTCAAAGTCTGGGAAACAAAATCCTGGACCTAGAGGCCATCATGGCAGAGGCTGACCTGGATATTGTCACCATCACCAAGTCATGATGCACTGAGAACTAAGACTGGGATATAGCCATACAAGGCTACACTCTGTTCAGAAAGGACAGGGTGGGAAAGAAAGCGAGAGGAGTAGCTCTTTATGTAAGGTTTAGCATTAAAGTTACAGAGAAACAGGGAAATCAGTGAGGAGCAGAGGTACTGTAGGACACCTTGGAAACAGGGAAGAGAGTCGTTGTTCATACTGGTGTGATTTATAGACCTCCAGCATGGGGGAGTAGTTGAATAAAGTTCTGGTGGAAGCTATCCAAAAGATGGCAAACAAGGGAGAGGTGCTGCTCATGGGGGACTTTAATCTGCCGGATGTAGACTAGAGCATCCCAGCTGCAGCTTCAACTAGCAGCAGGGACATCCTAGACTCCCTGAAGTGGGTGTTCCTCAGGCAAGTAGTAAAAGAGCCCACTTGTGAGAGGGCAATACTGGACCTTGTACTCACCAACAGGGACAGCGTTGCAGACATCACAGTGGGTGGCCACCTAGGAACCAGTGATCACCATACAGTCTGGTTCAATATAAGTAATATGGCAGAATCGAACCATACAAAGGCAAGGTTCTTGGACTTCAGGAGGGCCGATTTTAAAAAGATGGTGGAATGCTTCAGGGATGCCCTGGTGGGGGACTTGGGAGTGGAGGGAATAGTGGTGAATCTCAAAGGAGGGATAGAGGAGTCAACAATCCTCTGTGTCAGACAAGTAAGCAAAAACAGGAGGAAAAAGAGACCGCTATGGTCCTCAAAAGAGGTGGCCAGGAAGAGAAGGGCAAAATAGTTAGCATTCAGGAGGAATAAGGAAAGTAGGATAGAGAGGTGTATCGGAGAAACAGAAAGAGGCAGGGAAAGCAATTAGGAGTGGAAAGGAACATATGGAGAAGAAAATAGCCCAGCAGTACAGAAAGGGGACAAGGTATTTTTCAGGAATGTAAGTGAAAAGAGAAAGACCAAGGGAGGGATAGTAAGGCTTAGGAGGGAAGGAAGGGAGTGCATGGGGGGGCAGGGAAAAGCAGACATCTTGAACAAATACTTTTGCTTAGTGTTCACTGAGGAAGAGGGAAGGTGGGGGACTACAGATAAGGGCCAGGAGCACTGAAGGGATGGAGACACAAGTCTATTTACAGAGGAGATGGTCATGAAGGAACTCGCAAATCTGAAAGTGGATAAAACAATGGGACCAGAGAGGGTGCATCCTGGGATATTGAGGGAGTTCAGGGAAGAACTGGCTGCACCTCTGATAGATCTGTTCAACCACTCACTGGAGCCAGAGTGGTTCCAGAGGACTGGAGGAGGGCAGATGTAGTCCAACTTTACAAAAATGGTAGCAGGGAAGAGGCTGGCAATTATAGGCCAGTCAGCCTCACTTCGGTGATGGGGAAATTAATGGAATCAATACTTAAGGAGAGGACTGTGGAATATCTCGAATCCAGTGACTTTCAAGACCTGAGGCAGCATGGATTCAGTGGGGGAGATGATGTCAAACAACTCTGATAGCTTTCATTGACTGTGTGACCAGGGAATTAGATCAGGGTGGAGCGGTGGATGTGGCCTACATAGATTTCAGTAAGGCCTTTGACACTGTTACACATAGGAGACTCGTTAACAAGCTAGGAAGCCTAGAAGTGGGTCCAAACTTGGTAAACTGCATGAAAAATTCATTGGGGACAGGAGACAGAGGGTGGTGGGTGTGCAGCAGGGATCAGTACTGGGATTGGTCCTCTTTAATGTGTTTATTAACAACATTGCAGAGGTGCTAGAAGGGAAGGTATGCCTCTTTGCAGATGACACTAAAATCTGCAATATGGTAGACACTCTGGGGGGTTGCAAAAAATGAATGGAGATCTAAGAAAGCTTGAGGAGTGGTTGAGGGTGTGGCAGCTAAGTTTCAATGCAAAGAAGTGCAAAATCATGCACTTGGGGCACAGACACCCAGGGCAGAGTACAAAATGGGGGGGGGGTATTAACTACCACCAAATCGAAAACGGACCTGGGGGCAATCATATCTGATGGCCTAAATGTTGCCAGACAATGTGACAAGGCAGTGGGGAGAGGTTGTGGAATGCTAGGGTGCGTATTTATTTTATTTAATTATTTACTTTTGGTAGGGTAAGTGCACTAGGCAAAAATACCTGCCTATTTTCAGTCATGACCCGGGAGAGTACAATAACAGAGAGCAAAAACATTTACAGTTACAGAGAGGAAAAACATTATCAAATCAGATAAAGCACAACCATTCACAATGAATGGGATTGTGTAGAAAGATTACGGGTGTTGGGAGGGGTCACTGAGGTAACATTAAAATACACGACATACAAATATTACAAGTACCACAGCGTTTCAGTGAAAAAAAAAGCTCAGAAAATATAAAACAGTACAAACTGAGATTAAGAGGGAGTGCAAACTCAAATTCAGAATAAAAATCTAGAATGACAAGAAATTAGGACTATGGCATTAAGTAGATAGTCCAGGACTTAGAGTGGAGAAGCATATAAGTGCTTTGGTTTTTAAACCACTCTCTAGGACTGGGTTATGAAAAGAGGAGCAGGCTAGTTAAGATTCGAGAGTATGCCGAAGAGACTTAGGGCAACTAGGGGATGAGTGAGTAGGGGAGACCTACAAAGAGGTGAGATAGACTAAAGGAAAGGGAGGAAGGTGGTAAGTGTAACAGAAATTGAACACAGGGTTAACAGCAAATGAATGAAAAATGAAACAGAATAGAGCAGCATGAAGGAACAGAGCAAGATAGAAAGGTGTGGGGTAATGATCAGAAGCAAGAGCAAGCGTCTAAGGTTCTAAGGTATGAGTGGTGCTCTTTTTTAAAGACAATGTGGGATTTAGAGGCTTTAAGGTGATAGGGCAGGGAATTCCAGGTTTTGGGGGCAAAGTGGGCAAACACTTGTTCTCTCATTTCACTTACACAACGAGGGGCTACCCGGAGGGCCTAGGTGGAGGACTGAAGTTGGTGAGAATGTTCTTCTGGGACAAATATAGAGGACAACGAAGCTGGTTGTAAGGGAGGGGTATCATCAGTAGAAAGAGAGGTGTGATGTTACCACTGTATAAATAACTGATGAGACCTCACCTACTGTGTCCAGTTCTGGAGATCACATCACTGGAAAGACATAGAGAGGGTAGAGGCAGTCCAGAGGAGGGCAACTATGCTGTTGCAAGGTCTGTATCACAAACCCTACAAGGAAAGATTGAAGAACCTCAGTATGTACACCCTGGAGAAAAGGAGAGAGAGGGGGAATATGACAGAAACATTCAAATACCTCATGGGTATAATAAGGTTCAGGAGGGAAGCATTTGTCAGGAAACAAATGCTTAAAAACCAGGGGCCATGCTATGAAGCTGGAGAGGGGGAGACTCAGAGGGATGTGAGGAAGTACTGTACTTATAGAAACATAGAAACAGAATTTGATGGCAGATAAGGACCGCTTAGCCCACCCAGTCTGCCCATTTCCCTACCTAATGGATAAGCTGCAGATCCTAGTTAACCAGCAGCCTACTTCTTCCTACATCCACCCCTACAATTGCCTTATGAATGTCCCATGCATGCTTGAATTCCACCACTGTTTTTGACTTCACAACCTCCTCCGGAAGGCCATTCCATGCATCCACAACCCTGTCTGTGAAAAAATACTTCCTTAAATTACCTCTGAGCAGCCCCCCCATCTTCAAACTTGTGCCCCCTTGTTCTTGCACACCTCTTTTTTTGAAAGATGCTACCCTCTTGGACTTTGTTGATTCCCTTGAGGTACTTGAAAGTTTCTATCATGTCCCTCTCCCTCCTTTCTCTGAGGCTATACATATTAAGCTCCTTAAGTCTCTCTTCATATGTCTTCCGGTGCAGACCCTGCACCATTTTAGTTGCCGTCCTCTGGACAGCTTCCATCCTGTCTATGTCTTTGCGGAGATTGGGTCTCGAGAACTGCATGCAGAGCTACAGATGGGGTTTCACCAGCTGTCTGTACAGAGGGATAATTACTTCCTGTTTTCTACTGGTGATGCCTTTCCCTATACATCCCAGTATCTCCCCAGCCCTCCTTGCTGCCCTCTCACATTGTTTGCCCACATTTAGGTCATCTGATATAATTACCCCCAGGTCCCTTTCCATTTTTGTTGTTGTTAGTATCTCACCCCCCATTGTCAACTCTTCACCTGGGTTTTTGTTTCCCAGGTGCATTACCTTGCACTTCTTAGCACTGAATCTAAGCTGCCATACATTTGACCATTCCTCTAACCTTGCCAAGTCCCTTCTCATCCTTTCCACCCCACTGTGCATCAATTCTGTTGCAGATCTTTGCGTCATCTGCAAAGAGACATACTTTTCCTTCCAGTCCCTCTGCAATGTCATTTATAAAAGACATTGAAGAGGACAGATCTAATACTGAACCCTCGATACCCCACTAGAACCCACATTCTTCAGAGTGGACTCCATTTACTATTACTCTATGTGTCCTATTCTCCAGCCAATTCTTTCCCAGGCTGTCATCTTGGGACCCACTCCCAGGCTGGCTAACTTGTATATTAATCTTTTGTGTGGGACTGTGTCAAATGCCTTGCTAAAGTCTAGGTAGGCCATGTCCACAGCCCCTCCTGATCTACTACTTTGGTCACCCAGTCAAAGAAATCTATCAGATTCATCTGGCGTGACCTTCCCCTGTGAATCCATGCTGCCTTGGGTCCTGCCCTCTGGCCTCTAGATACTCAACAATTCTTTCCTTCAGAAGTGATTCCATCATTTTCCCTATCACTGAGGTTAAACTAACAGGTCTGTAGTTTCCTGCTTCTGCCCTGCTCCCACTTTTGTGAAGGGGAATCACATCTGCCCTCCTCCAGTCCTCAGGTGCCACCCCATCCTCCCATGGTTTGTTAAAGAGGGTAGTCAGTGGTGTCACTAGTTCTACCCTTAGTTCTTTTAGAATTCTGGGATGAATCCCATCAGGCCCCATTGCTTTGTCCACCTTCAGTTTTAAGAGTTCTTTCAGAACCCTTTCTTCTGTAAAATGGGCTGGTATCAACTTCTGTATCCAGAGTGTTTCTACTGTTTGTTTTAGGTACCTCCCCTCTTCATTTGTAAATACTGAGCAAAAATATTTGTTTAGTATCTCTGCCTTTTCACATTCACCCTCTGCCCACCCCACCCCACCCCTTTATTAAGCCTCACTTCCCTCCCATGGTCTTCCTTCATTCCCTGATGTACCTATAAAAGGTTTTATCCCCCTTCTTAACTGAGTTGGCTATATTTTCCTCGGTTTGGGCCTTTGCTGTTCTGACTGCCTTCCCAGCTTCCTTTGCTTTAACTGATACAGTTCTCTGTCCTGCTCCTACTGTGATTCCTTGTACTTCCTGAATGCTTTCTTTTCTCTTGAACCTTCACTGCCACTTCCTTTGAGAACCATAGTGGTTTCTTACATCATTTTGTTTTGTTTATTTGCTTCACACAAAGGCTTGTTACCTCTGTGATGGCAGTTTTTATTATTCCCCATTGTTCTTCCACCCCTCCTTCCTGACCATTTGGTAGTGCATTCCTTAGGCACTCACCCATTTTGGCAAAGTCAGCCCTCCTAAAGTCCAGTACTTTTGCCTTTGTATGGCGTGACTCTATTGCTGTGTTTATTGTGAACCATACTGTTCGATGGTCGCTAGTTCCCAGATGGCTACCCACTTCTACATCTGTGATCCTCTCTCCATCTCCATTTGAGAGAACCAGGTCTAAGATTGCTCCCTCTCGAGTGGGTTCCAATACTAGTTGTCTAAGGCATGCCCCCTGTAGGGCATCTAGAATAACCCCACTCTTCTAAGTGGCTGCTGCAACTGCACTCCAGTTAACATCTGGCATATTTAGATCACCCATCAGCAAATTTCTCCCCTTTTTCTGACATTCTAAGTATACTTTCTATAATTTCCTTTTTCATTTCCTCCCCCTGAAAGGGGGATCTGTATACAACCCCTTTGTGGACTGTGGTGCCATTGCCTGTCTCCAAATTGACCCACAGTGCTTCTTCTCCTCCCTGTTTACCCTTTTGTTCTGTTGCTTTGATTCCTTCCCTTATGTAAAGAGCTACTCCTCCTCCTCTTTTACCCTCCCTGTCCCTCCTGTAGATAGTGTATCCTGGTATGTTAATGTCCCAGTCATGGTTTTGTGTGTACCATGTTTCTGTGACTGCCATGATATCCAGATGTTCCTCCTCCATCAAGGCCACTAATTCAGGAAGCTTGTTACCCAGACTACGGGCATTGGTACTCATTGCTCTCCATTTTTTGATGGCTTTACCTTCTGTTGCAGCATCCCCACTGACCTTTCTTCCTTGGTCTTTCTCTCATTTAGTACCCTGTTTTGTAGGGAGAGGCTGGGATTTTCCTGCTGCTTATCAGTGCCTCCCCCCTTGACTAGTTTAAAAGCTTGCCAATGAAGCATTTAAACTGATTGCACAAAAGACTTGTTCCCTTCCTGGACAGATGCAGACCATCCTGCCAGTATAGGCTGGTGTCCTCCAGGTGGAACCCCAGTCTCCAATGAAGCCAAACCCTGTGCTCCACACCATTTTTCAACAATTCATTAAACTGCATGGTGCAAGTACCCTCGCCTCACCCATGCCATTGACAAGCAGCACCTCTGAGAAGGACACTGTGTGTGCTACTTGTCTTAGGCCCCTCCCCAATTCTACAAAGTCCTCCTGCACTGCTCTAATCTCATGATGAGCCAAATCATTTGTCCCTAGGTGGACAATGACGTCCAGCTCAGACTCCCGTACAGCTGTTCTCGTGATCCTGAGGATGCGCTTCCTGTCCTTCAAGCCATGGCACCAGGCAAGCACCTTACTTCAGTTTTCCTGCTCCTCCACTCTATCCCCCTAATAATTGAGTCCCCCACCAGGAGCTGCTTCCTTTCCTTGTGGTGTCCTCTGCTTCCTTCCTGTGGGCCTCCCTTGTGACAGTTGTCCTCCAGCCTCCTTAGTCTCCTCTGTGGGGCATCCATGGGGAACTATGCTCCCTCAGAATGGTGTATGGATTGTGGAGTGGAACAACTGACTGGGTATGCCTCTGTTCCACCATCCTCACCCTCTCTGAGCCCACTGTGTTCCAACTGCTGTGCTTTCTTCGCAACCTCTGAGGTAGTTGTGGTGGCTCTGGTGCTCCCTGGATGGGGGAGGTTCCCTTCCTACTGTCCAGTGTGGTCTGGGGAAGGTTCCCTTACTACTGTCCATGTGGCCTGAAGACGGGCAACTTCCTCCCTCAGGGCAGAGAGTTTCTGCAAATAGGGCAGCATCTCTGCTTCCAGAAAGACTCCCGGAAGACTGCTGCCCCACAGCCATTACATTGCACTACTCCCCACATGTTTATCTACTTTGTGTGTGTGTGTGTGTGTTGTGTGTGTGTGTGTGTGTGTGTGCACGTGATTGGTTTGTTGTATGGAAATATATATATTATACAATGTATATGCTTATATCGTCAGTGCAGTGTGCAAGAGAGGATATGACAGTGCTATGCACCTTGCACTCTTGAGGAAATGATGTCAGAACCCCAGGTATAAAGGAACTATTTCCAGGGGTGGGTGGGGTCAGTGGTGGGCAGGGGTTGGGCCTAAACTGTGCCCTCACAAAACAATTAGCTAAAACCTCTGACCCACCGCTGCGATGAGTGCCTTCCTGTCAGCAAGATGCCCTACACAACAATTTGACAGAGAAAATACCCTGCTAATCAAACAGAGAAAAATCCAGACATCCAAGTCAGACACAGGTAAACCTCCCCAGCCCCAAAACAGCCTGGTGATTTGACGCTGAAAGCAGTCAGCCCCAAAATAAGTCAGCTGTGCACCATGACAGACACAGTAAACAGTATTCCACCCCTCAGGGTTTAAACTCTTCCTGCACTGAAAATCTTAACAATTGTAACAAAAGTAAAGCAAGATCCGCCTCCCTCTGTTGCTTGAAAGACTGTCTTTCCTGATAATTCTAAGTTCCTTATTTCACCTTTCAGTTAGAAGTAGCCTCTGCCTGCAGAATATCTGCTACAAACCAAAGTCAATTGTAAGGTTCACCTCCCTCTGTTGTGAGTTCAACTAGCTTTCTTGCAAATCCTATGTTCAGTATTGCAGCTTCCAGCCAGAGGTAGCTTCACCTGAAGAATATTAGCTGTTCTTTTTCACTGTACTTTTTCATTGAAAGAGTGGTGGATGCCTGGAACAGACTCCCAGTGGTGGTGGTGGTGAGGGCAAACACGGCAAGAGATTTCAAGAATGCATGGATAATCATAAGAGAATCTCAGAGGCAGGAAAAGGGGGGGGTAAAGCTAGATATCAAGTAGGGTCTGTGGTGTTACAGTAGGGAGGGAAAATGGGCAGACTAGGAGGGCCAAACGGTCATTATCTGCTGTCAATATTTGTTCCTATGACTGATGGGGCCTGTAATTTCCCGCTTCCTCCTTGCTACCACTTTTGTGAAGTGGGACTATGCTGGCCCTTCTCCAGTCCCCCAGGACCACACTGGTCTCCAGTGAACTTAGATACATAGATACAAAGAATGTGTCAGCAGATAAGGACCACCTGGCCCATCTAGCCTGCCCATTTTGTTCTACCTTTAACTATGCTGCAGACGGTAGTTGATCTACGGCTTTCCTACTCTTTCCTTTTTCTAGGATTCCCTTGTGTGTCTCCCATGAATTTTTGAAGTCCTTCACCATTTTTGCCCCTACCACCCCTGTGGGGAGGCTGTTCTAAACATCCACCACCCACTCTGTAAAGCAATACTTCCTCACTCTACCCCGATTCTTCATCCCTCCAACTTCTTCTCATGTCCCCTAGCTCTTGTCCATCTTCTTTTCTGAAAGATGCTACCCTCCTGTACCTTATTGATCCCTTTAAGGTATTTATACATCTGTATCATGTCCCCCCTCTCTCTTTGTATCTCTAGAGAATACATATTGAGATCTTTCAGTCTGTCTTCATATGACTTCTGGTGAAGCCCCTGTACCATTTTTTAGCCCTTCTTTGGACTGCCTCCACTCTGTCTATGTCCTTCCTGAGATGCGGCCTCCAAAACTGGACACTGTACTCCAGATAAGGCCCCATTAATGATCTGTATAGTGGCATCACCACCTTCTTTTTTCTGTTTTTGATGCCTCTCCCTATGCACCCCAACATCCCACTGGCCCTTTTAACCGCCTTCTCACACTGTCCGGCCACCCTTAGTTCCTCAAGTATAATTTTTCCTAGATCCATCTCCTATTTGGTGGCTGACAATACCTCTCCCCCTCACTGAGTACTCCTCTCTTGGGTTCCCATGACCTAAATGCATAATTTTGCAATTCTCTGCTTTGAATGTCAACTGCCATACATTTGTCCAATCCTCCAGTTTGCCCAGGTCCCTTCTCATTCTTTCCACCCCCACTCCCTGGTGTGTCTACCCTATTGCAGATCGTTGTGTCATCTGCAAAGAGCTACACCTTCCCATCCAGCCCCTCTGCAATGTTGCTTATGAAGACATTGCAGTGAACTGGGCCTAGTACCAATCCTTGAGGCACCCCGCTTGTCAGCTCCCTTGTGTCCTACCGCTCAGCCAATTTCTAACCCAGTTAACAACCCTAGATCCAGCTCCCAGGCTGCTCAATTTGTTTTTAGCCTTTTAAGTTGGATGGATGGAAGGCCTTGATAAAGTCCAGGTAGGCCGCATCTACTACCCCTTCCTGATCAATCTCCCTTGTCACTGAGCCAACGAAATCAGGTTTGTTTGGCAAGACCTGCCTGCTGTGAAACCATGCTGTCTCAGATCCTGCTGTCCACTAGATTCAAGGTATGTCACAATCCTTTCCTTGAGTAATGATTCCATTAATTTTCCTACCACTGAGGTTAGGCTGACTGGCCTATAGTTACCAGCCTCCTCCTTGTTCCCACTCTTATGGAACTGTTAAACAAGTCCGTTAGGAGTACAGCTAGCACCTCTCTGAGTTCCTTTAAAACTCTTGGATGCACGCCGTCTGACCCCATGGTTTTATCCACCTTCAAATTAGCCAGTGCTTTTCTGATCCTCTCCTCAGAAAAGGGACTGATGTCCACTTCCCTCTTTCCAATCCCTTGGTGCTTATTTGTGGTCCCACCCTTCGCCCTTGACAGTGATCACTGAGCAGAAATATTTAAGATGTTTGCCTTTTCTTGGTCCTCCTCAGTGTAGCTCCATCTCTCCTTTATTACCTGTGCAATCCCTTCCTTGATCTGCCTTTTCTCGCTGATGTAACTGAAAAATGTCTTGTTACTCTTCAGTACTGTCTGGGCTATTCTTTCCTCAGCTTGCACTTTTGCACTCCTTACTGCCTTTCTTGCCTCCCTCTGTATCCCCAGATACACTTCTCTGTCCTCCATTTTCTGGGTCTCCTTATACCTTCTGAATACTACTGTTTTTGCCCTTACCTTTTCTGCCACTTCCATCAAAAACTATAATGGCATCCTCCTCCTTCTGCTTTTGCTTATTTGCCTGACACACACGTTTATCTTTACTATGCTCTCCTTTAATCTGACCCATTTCCTCTCCACCCTCTTGTTATCTCCCCCTTCCAGGTCCTCTCATATGCATCCCCATTCTTTGTAAAGTCAGCCGTTCTGAAATGCATGACCCTTACCCTTGTGCAGCTGGATTCTGCTGCTGTTCTTATGTTAAACCATACTGTGCGATGGCCACTGATCCCCAGATGACTTCCCCCTTCAAAGTCTGCCACACTGTCTCTTTGCAAGTACCATGTCCTGTATTGCTCCACCCCGAGTGGGTTCACTGACCAGCTGCCTGAGGAATGCCCCCTATGGGGAGTCCAAGATGTCTCTGCTCCTATCTGATATTGCAGCAAGTAGGATCCACTCTACATCTGGCAGATTAAATTCCCCCACCAACACCACCTTCCCATTTGTAGCCATTTTGCCTATGTCTTCCAGCATCTCTTTGTCTACATTCTCTCCCTGTGTTAGAGGCCTGTACCACTGCCATGCAAATACTAGCTCCGTTTCCAGACTTGAAGTTAACCCACAACACCTTGAGTACACCCCAGCTTCCTTGTACCTCTGTCGCTTTGATGTTTTCCTTAACATAAAGCACCCCCCCTTCCTTCCTACCCTGTCCCTTCTAAACATTGTGTAGCCAGGTATGACCATTTCCCAGTCATGGTTGTTTGTGTATCATGTTTCAGTGATGGCCACACCATCCAGTCCTACTTCAGCCATGGTGGGTTCCAGGTTTGGTATCTTATTTCCCAGACTTCTAACTTATGTATTTTCATGGGTATCTCATCCACTTGCTTTAATGCCCACTTACTGCTGCCCTCTACTGATGAGGTCTGGAAGTCTGTGTACCACTGTAGGTGTGCAGTGGCCAGATTTGTGGTACATTCAGTGGTAGGATGGGCAATCCTGAATCCAACCCAGTATTGCTTGCATATTGCTTAGGTATACATTTTCTACATTAATCTTCACTTTTTCTTTATTGTTGAACATATTTTAGGAAAACTGGATCTTCGCTCCCATACTTCATCTCATTCTCTTGCTTTTCCCACATAACCTTCTGCTTGTGACATCACAATGTGATCCTCTTGCAGTAATTATGATGCCACAAACAGAGAATCCTGAGTTAAGAGCAGGAGGATAATATGACACCTTGGGGACAAAGTTACTGTTTTCAGGCAAATGTCCACAGTAATTAAAAATAAGAGGAGATATGTACAGGAAATAAATTCAATAGAAGTTGAATTGTATCTGAATATTATACTGCATTTTTAAATGTTCCATTGGATACAAGAAAATCCCTGTGCTTTCATAATGTTCGCGATAGCTCCCTGACAGACAGTGGCCAACCGAGGAGGCGAATGGAGGGCTGTGCCAGTCACCATCACTGTCTGTAATTACCGATCAATGTCTGGGGTTGAAGGGGCAAGATGGGAGTCCTAAGCAGCTGGGTAGGGTGGAGGGGTTGCAATCATTCAGGGAAGAGGAGTCCACTAGACTACCACAGAGCTTTCTACACATAACCAACTGGGCATTCAGGGGCAGGGGTCCAATAGACACCAGGGAATACACTTTTGTGAAACAGCATAGGCAATTGGGGAGATCCACTAGATATCATGGATTATGCAGTGTTTACATCATGGGAGTGTCAGGACTATGCAGGTATGCTAATGAGCCCACAGTGGCCTTGAATGCCCAATACGGTCATTAGTATGCTAAGGATGAACGTGGCCCACAGGAGCCCTGGCGCTGTCCTGTTTGAGCAGTGCTATCCCCATTTGACTCCCCTGTGAGCCTTAGTCAGGCATGGGTTGTGTTAGCACAATGTGTAGTCACTATGTACAGTGCTGGCTGGCCCAATATTCAGACAGAAGCATGCTTTAGTGAGAGCATGCTGTCTGAATATTGCACAGTGCTGACCATGTGCTACGGCTACACAGTGCACTTGGCTGCACGGTACAAATGGTAGTCTCTGAATATGGGGGCCTTTACCTTTAAGATCAATTATAAAAAAAAAGTAAACCAGCTGCTAACTCTAACCATTTATATCTTCACAGTATTGACTTTTCATCCTATATATGCAGTCTTGTTGTGCAGTATGTCCTGTAGTGCTTAATACCAAAAGCCTATACTAAGTGTAAATAAATGTTACCTTTGAACATAAATACATTTGAAAACCTGCCATGCTGAAGTGTTTGATTTAGTTTTAGACCCCCTGCTTCACATGCAGTATAGGGATTTTCACCAGCATCTAGCAGAACTGATGAGATGTTGAGCAGTTTCAGCAGGGATAAGGGAGGCTCCATGTATGCTTCTCACAGATTTTCCATAGTGGTCACAGTACATGGAAATCTCAATAATTTCAATAGTAGGAAACATTCTTGAGTCAATAACTAAATATGAATTGTGAAGCTTGTAGAAGTGAATGCATTAATTACAGCTAGCTAGCATAAGTCCACAAAAGGGTGAAGTTGCTAAAATTCATTTCCCACACTGTTTGCATAATTGCACCATTTTGTAAATGTTTGCATAATTTCACAAATTGAGCATAGTATATTTTAAAATGCAATTTTTGAACATAGTACTGTGTTTAGGAAAACAAATGCACATTTTCATTTTATTTTCACAAGGTGAGTGGTACTTAAGAGGTCATAGATGTAATCTTACAATATTAGAGACATTTTGCAAGTGTCGTGGCTTTTTGCACAAAATGAGTGAGATTACACAATTTTAAAGATTTGAGTTTTTTAAAAATACACACTTTTGAAAGTGCACAATAATCACATTGAAAAACTAGTGTGGTGGTTCCAAAAGCCCTTCTCTTGAGCAGTGCCAGAGTAACATTGTCATGGGCCCTATGCACGGCAGTATCCAAGGGCCCCCCACTTCCTGCATTGCCACACCCTCAAAGATGGTGCACCACTGCCCCCATTCATGTCAAAGGATATCACACTGTGGTAGTATAGCACCTCCTTGTAGTACACTATATTGAAACACAATCGTCAAGCAATCTTCACAAACTTACAACTAATCATTATCTGGTTAGTCATTAGTGTAAGCAGCAGAGCTGACATTCTGTTCACAAACAAAAAAACATTGTGTAAGCAAGTCATTCACCAAACAAAATGGTCTTACAATTTTCTGTCTTTTGGTTAACTTCTTTGGCTAGGCTAAACCAAACTAGACAGTCAGCTCTATTTAAAGCCATCTAAACAGACAGAAGGGGAGGGGGCAGTTAGCTCCATTTCCAGCCATCTGGACAGTCAGTGGGGAGATATGTGCATTAAGAATGGTTTTATGATGGGGGGCGCTGCTGATCAGCCACACACAGAGAAGCACTTTTGTGGTGCTCTAGAGAACCTCCTGCAAAAGTAATATTAAGTATAGTTTATTGCACCTTTTTTCTGCTTTGCCTGGAATTTACATGTGGCAGGAACCCTCTTGGCATTGGCAATGGGAAAATCTAATAGGGAAAATTCTGCGATGGATGATTTTTTTCAGCCAAGATGTTTATGCAACACATGGCCTGTGCATGGGAATGCAGCCAGGACTTCTGCAGATCAGCCTACAGAGGAGGTTTCCCTGGCCACAATTAATGCCACCCTGGGGCTGTTGGTAAAGACAGTTCAGGATTTGGACCGAAAGTTTGACTCGATCTCAGCCAGGATTGCATCCCTGGAAATGAGGATGGATTTGGTGGAGCAGAATTTTTCAAAAATGGAGACTAACCAGAATAAAACAATGGACACTGCCACTAAGTTAATCTCGGACATCACCCTACTTAGAAGATGCTTGGACCAGGTCGAGAACTAGGTCCGAGAAAGGAATATCTGAATCCTGGGTCTACCGGAGGGGGTAAAGGGTGAAGAGACTCTGGATTTTGTTAGAACTTTCCTGACTGGGGTGCTTGGAGTCAGCGAAGCTGAGGCCCTTCTTGTTTTTAAGAAGGCCTACTGGGTCTCTATTCGTAGGGCCTCTGAGGATAATCCTGCACCCAGGGCACTAATTGTGGTCTGCAGAGGAGTCAGGGACCAGGACTGAATTCTGGATATGGCCAGACATCATTGCCAATTTAAGTATTTTTATTTTATTTATTTAGTTTTTGTTTACTGGGTAGGTGCACCAGCCATGGAAATGACTATTTTCAGGCACGACCGGAAGGGTACAGTACAACCAATGCATATAGAAACAGACATAACCGATAACAGAATACTTTAACAATAGTCAATATTTCAACTGACAAAGAGGTAGAATTAATGGGAACACATTTGGGTAGGGGAGAGAATGGTACTCCAGTGAAATCAAGATACACAAGTACATGATTGTTTACAGTGAAGTTTTGGAGTTCGGATACAAAACAAGGTTCACATAACAGTAAACAGCAGTGTGGTATAGGTGGCATAACTGGTTGAGACATAAGTGCCTTGAATATCTGGACTGGGTTGGCTGGAAAGGTTATAGGGTGCGGCTAGTAGCAGTGGGAGGTAGGTCAGCAGGATCGTAGAGACCGTGGAGATAGAGTGGCACATTTAGGAGGCTTTGAAGCAGGTACAGAAGACCTAACTAAAGAGGAAGGAGTGACATTTGTTTTTCAATTGGGCATGACTGGGAGATAGGAGGATGTCCAGAGGTAGGGAGTTCCAGAGTTTGGCTGCCGAGTGTGCGAAAGCAAGGGTCCCTTTCTTAGATTTGCATCTAGTTATAAGCAGCAGTGATTTATCAGCTGATCGGAGGCCATGCGAGGAAGGCAGCAGAGATAATAAGGAGGCAAGCGAAGTCAGGATTCCATTTCTGAGTATATTGTCTGTCAGGGTGCTTAGGGCCAGAGTACGGACTGAGATGGGGGAAAGCCAGTTTAGGTCCGCATAGAGCTGGCAATGGTGTTTAGACCAGGGGCAAGCTGAGGCATACCTGCAGACACTGTTGTAGGTGGTATCCCATTTCCTGAGAATAGACTGAGATGCATCTATATATGAGACTACCCCATAGGAAAGTGATGGGAGCAGGATCCCCTAGCGATGGCTAATCTAGCCAATGGTGTGAGGACATAGCTGGCTTTGAACTCTACTCCAATTTTAGTATTAACTGATTTACAGGTGTTCAGTATGTGTTTGTCAAAGTTAAGGTTTTCCTCAAGGAGGACTCCAAGATACTTGAAGGAACATGCCGATTTGAGGTCTAGCCCACCCCAACCACCCAACACCTTAAATAAGTCTCGGTTGTGTTTTAATTTGCCTGTCATCCCAAACAGCATTGTTTGGGTTTTATTAGCATTCAGAATTAACTTATGGTGGAGAAGTCAAGATTGAGTGGACATGAAAGCAGAAGAAAGAGACTGGTTGATGTGTTGTGTATTGTTTCCACTGCAGTACAGAATCAGATCAACAGCATAAAGGATCGCATTGCAACCTGGGATAGCTGATGAAATACTGTTAATGAAAATGGTGAAGCGAAGGGGGCCTAATATTGATCCTTGTGGAACACCTAGGTTAACTGCCAGAGGGCTGGACACCTCAGAGTTGAATTTGATAATCTGGGTACTACTAGATAGGTAGTTCTTAAACCAGATTACTGAGTTAAGTGAGAAACCAAGGGCTTGGAGGCTATTAAGCAGGAGAGGATGATCAATAAGGTCAAATGCCTTGGTGAGATCAATAAATACTACTCCTGTTAGTTGGCCATTATCCATTGCAGTAAGGATGTCATTGGTAAGGTGAAGTAAGGCTGTGGAGGTACTGTGACCTTTACGAAAGCCTTACTGAATTGATGAGAGAAGGTTGTATTTGGTCAGCAATTCAGTAACTTGGATAGATACAAGTTTTTCCAGGAGTTTGCACACGACTGACAGGATAGCAATCGGATGGTAATTTGCCATATCTCTTTTGTCTCCTTTCTTTGGAACCGGGGTGACTCTAGCCACTTTCCAGATCTCAGGGACAATTCCAGTGCACAGGGAGAGGGTGAAAATCCTAGACAATGGCAGGGCAATGAATGGCATGGCAAGTTTTAAGAGTCTGGGCTCAATTTCATCCAAGCCTACACTAGCATTATCAGAAATGGCGTTAAGAAAGTGAAGGACTTGTGATTTTGTTACCACCTTAAAGTAAAAGGGAAGGGCAAGCATGGAAGGTGAGGGCAGAGTGGGTTGGGATAAAAGCTGTGCAGGGGGGAACCTGGATGTGAGCTGGGAGAAGTCAGAGAATTGCTTGTTAAATGCTTGAGCAATAGTTCAGGGGTCATTGCATTGGATTCCATCAATGATCATATCGTTGTCTAAATGAGGTTTCTTAGCACCTAGAAATGTTTTCACATGCACCCAGAATTTCCTAGGATCATCAGATGCATTCAATAAAAGACCCTTACAGTAGGAGCTTTTTGTTAGTCTGATCTGCATTTTACTCTTGCTACGCTGGGCCCTATAGATCTGGTAGTCTGTGTTAAGGCCAGATTTCCTAAAGCGCTTCCAGCTATTGTCTCTGGCATGAAGCGCAGCTAGCAGATTCTTGTGTAACCACCTGGAAGATTTCACTCTAACACGTCGGGTGACGAGGGGCATGTGTCTGTTTTGAACTGCTAGAAATTGTTCTAGAAAATATTTAAGTGCTGCTTGGACATCTAGGATCTGAAAAACATAGGTCCAGTCAATAGCCACAATTTCATGTAGGAACTTCGCTTCATCTAGGTTGGCAAAGTTCCTAAAGGTGATCAAGCATGGTGGTGAAGGCTGGTGACTAGAGTGTTGCCACTCACAAAAGATGGGGGAGTGGTCAGACATAGAATCTGGCAGGATGTCTGCATTTTCAATTCTGTCTATCCTGTTTGTTAGTACCCAATCCAATAGTGTACTAGACTTTTTTTAAGGGAGACCCTAGTTGGTATAGATATGACTTGGTGGAAGTGGTAGCTTTGGATCAAAGATTGAAGGGAGCTATGGGTTTGCCCAAGCCAGTTTAGGTTCATATATGCCCAATAATGAGTAGATCATTGTGACCTGATATCATTATTGATTTCTCCAACAGATTGGAGAAGACAGGCAGCCCCCCAAGGGGTGGATTATAGGCAACAACTATGTGAAGTTTTTTGGGACCTAGGTGGAGGAATGTATGAAGGGTTTTATTCTGAGTGATATGGAGATGTGCTTTGTAAAACAGTGCAACACCCCCCACCTGCTTAGAAGATAATCGGTCATGTCTAAGAAGGCTGTAGCCACTTAGTAAGCAGACAGAGTCGGGTAGAGAGCTTAAGCCATGTCTCTGATAGACCCAAAATGTCCTGGTTATAGGTGGAGACTCAAGCCTCGAGGTCAGGGAAATTACGTGTCAGGCTCCTTATGTTTAGGTGGGCAATGCAGAGCCCAGAGGAAGTAATCCAGGAGACAGCATTGTTGGAGAGATGCTGTGAGGGACCAGGATTCTGTTCCATGTCACCTGCTAGCAGGATGGCCAGCAGCATGAGATACCAGAGTCTATGATGGAAATATGTGTGAATAGTCATCTTTCTAGAGCTGAGATTCAAATTCAAGTAGGCAGCAATTAGGAAATTGAGGAATTTGGGGATCAGTAGTGGAGTGAGGTCAAATTGCATTACCTGTCTGACAAGCAAGTTTGAAAAGAGAAAATCATTGGCAGAGTGATGCTCCCAGTAATTCCTATGGGAGGTAGTGGCCAGGGAGAGCTTTGTGAAGGAGAGTACCAGCAGGCTGGCTGCAAGTAAGAGCAGGAATTGTGGTGTCAATATGTGAAAGACATTCATAGTTACAGAAAGAAGTCAGCATACAATGGTGCAGAACTAGTCTTATTTGGAACTGTAAGCATGAGAAGTAACCAGATGCCCCTAGTGTTGGAATTATATGAGGAACTAATGGAAAAACAACCTGATCAGTTGGTTCTAGATGAAATTGACATCCAAGGGCTATATAAGTAAATGCCCAGATAGATACGGTGAGACAGCGATCTCCATTTTCTGGACTTGTCCTTTGGTACCCACCAGTGCAGAAAGGCCTTTGACAGTGTGCGGAGCCTCCTTTGGCATCTTAAGGTACCCCAGCAACTCTTGCTCCCTGTAAGACTCTGGGTTTCTTGGAAGGGGAAAGTCTATATGTTCCATGACCCACACAATGCGGAGAGAGAGAAAGCAGCCACCAGCTTCCTTAAAGCAAGGAGGTGATTTAATAGAGTACACTGAACTGAATTCTTAATTTTGGAGTCATTTGTGACTAGACCTGTTTATTTAAACTCTGTGAAATAGGTGCTTGATAAAGAGAGGAGCTGAAAGGAGCCTGAGAAACTGTGGATTCAAAACTGGAGTTGTTTGTGGACTCTGTCTGCTGTAGCTGAGAGAGAGAGAGAGCAGCCACCAGCTTCCTTAAAGCAAGGAGGTCACCAGTGCACAGAACCCAGTCTCGCATTGACTATCTTTTCCTCTCTCAGGCCCTTTTGCCAGGGATCTTGACTGCTTCGATCCAGCCAGGTCCAGTATCTGATCACTCTTTAGTAACTTCCAAGCTGGCCTTCCCTAACATTCCCAATAAAGAAACCTGATGGAAATTGCTCAAAGATACTAAGTACTGTGACCTAATAAAGGAGCAGATTGATTTCTTTTTTTCCATTAATTCCCCTGAGGATATGACTCCTGATATTTTGTGGGGTGCTTTCAAATCATATACGAGACGGATCATTATTAGCTTAGCCACAAAAAGGAAAAAAACTCGAGAGGTGGAATTATTAGCTTGACTATCTCTAATTAGGTCTTTGGAAACCAGGTTATCCTCTAATGTCTTGGAAGAAGATATGAGAAGGATCTCTGTAGCCAAAGATAAATATTTAGATCTATCGAGGGAAAAGGCAGAATTATCTATTATTTGTACCAAAGCAAACTAAACCGATCAGGGGGAAAAGGCAGGCCGCCTGTTAGCCTTAAGGTTAAAGCAGCAAGAATCAACTAGATTTATACCTCCAATTAGGGCCCAGGCAGATGGATCCTTGAAGGTATCCCCCTCTGAGGTTGTGCAGGAGTTTGCCTCTTATTATGAGGATCTATACAGGGATATGGACAACCCTCCTTCCTTAGAAGAGCTTGAGGCCTACCTGAGGGATTCCTCTCTGCCCTGTCTATGGGAATCACAGGGGAATTTTCTATCCTCACCAATATCATTAGAGGAAATTTCAGAGGTCATTGGGGCTTTGCCTTCAGATAAGGTCCCAGGTCCAGATGGGTTTTCTGCCTTATTTTATAAAACTTTTCAACCACAATTATTGCCAGTTCTTCACCGGTTGTATTGTCACATTCTTTCTGGCACAAAAGTAGATGCACATTTGTTCAAGGCCCTGATTGTACTTCTCCCTAAGCCCAAAAAGGATCCAGAATTAGTGCAAAGATACAGGCCAATATCCTTATTGAATCAAGATGTTAAAATTCTCTCTCTCTGAGATATTGGCTGATAGAATAACATGAGTTCTTGCTGACCTGATTAATATGTCTCAGGTGGAATTTATGAGGAGGCGTTCATCAGCTGACCATCTACGTACCCTGTCACATGTAGTCTCGGCGTCGAGGGATGCTGCCTTTCCGACGGGATTGGTCTCCTTGGACACTGAGAAGGTGTTTGATCGTGTTAATTGGAGTTTCCTGTTTCAGGCCCTTAAGGTATATGGCTTTCTGGCTAAATTTATAGAGTGGATTCAGGCCTTATATCAAACTCCATCTGCCAGAGTTTCTGGCAACGGAGCATTCTCCAAACCCTTTCCTTTGTCTTATGGTGCTCGGCAGGGCTGCCCTCTCTCCCCCCTTTTATTTAATGTATACTTAGAGCCCCTTATTCGAAATATTCTCAACAATCCAGAGATAAGCGGTATCCCGATTGGCAATCAGGTGGTAAAGCAGAGGGACTGGAAGGAAAAGTATGCCTTTTTGCAGATGACACAAAGATCTGCAACAGGGTTGATACACAAGGAGGCATGGAAAGGATGAAAAGGGACTTGGCAAGGTTGGAGGAATGGTCAGACGTATGGCAGCTAGGATTCAATGCAAAAAAGTGCAAAATAATGCACCTGGGAAACAAGAACCCAGGGAAGAATACACAATGGGTGGGGAGGTAGTAACAACAAAACAGGAAAGGGACCTGGGGTAATCATATCAGATGACCTTAAGGTTAGCAAGCAATGTGAGAAGGCAGTAGGGAGGACTGGGGGTATACGGGGATGTATAGGGAGAGGCATCAGCAGCAGAAAACAGGAAGTTGTTATCCCTCTGTACAGACAGTTGGTGAGACCCCATCTGGAATACTGTGTCCAGTTCTGGAGACCCCATCTCCGCAAGGACATAGACAGGATAGAGGCAGTCCAGAGGAGGGCAGGAGATCAGAGGGCTGTGGGTTCAGTTCCCACATCTGGCACTTGGGTTAATATCCCAGTACTGACACTGTAATGCAGCATGAGAGGGGTGCTGCATTTCTGAGGTGCCGTCTTTCGGATGAGACGTTAAACCGAGGTCCCATCTGCCTGGATTGGTGGTAGTTCAGGTAGATGTTAAAGATCCCATGGCACTTATCGAAAAGAGTAGGGAATTTCCCGGTGTCTTGGCCAAATTTCCTCATTCACTAAAAATACCACCAACAGCTTAATCTGGTTCAAGGTCAGTTGCATTCATCTGTATCCTCCTCCGGTCGTGCCTGAAATAGGCAGGATTTGTCTAGTGCACTTACCCAGTCAACAAAAGCTAAATAAATAAATAAAATAAAACTAAAATGGTGCAGGGTCTGCAAGAGAAGCTGTATGAGGAGAGACTAAAGGGGCTTAATATGTATACCCTTGAGGAAAGAAGGAGAGGGGACATGACAGAAACTTTCAAGTACTTCAGGGAATCAACAAAGTCCAAGAGGGTAGCATCTTTCAGAAAAAGAGACTTGCAAGAACAAGGGGACACAATTTAAAGATAGAAGGAGGGCGGTCTAGGGCAATGTGAGGAAGTATTATTTCATAGAGAGGGTAGTGGATGGATGGAACAGCCTTCCTGAGGAAGTTAGGGGTCTAAAAACTGTGGGAGAATTCAAGAATGCATGGGACAGACATAAGGCAATTCTTGTGGGGGGCAGGAAGATATAGGCTGTTGGTTAACTAGGATCTGCGGCCTATCCTGTAGGTAGGGAAATGGGCAGACTAGATGGACCTAGCGGCCCTTATCTGCCGTCAAAGTCTATGTTTCTATGTTTCTATGTAGATCACGGCTTACACTGATGATCTCCTTCTTCATTTATCTCATCCTAAAACTTCAATTCCCACCATGTTGAGGGAAATCACCAAGTTCAGTGCTATCTCGAGTTATAAGTTGAATATAACCAAATCCTCCATTTTCACTCTTAATCATAAGGTTTTTAAAAATGATTTGTCGCTTTTGGTCTTGGTTGGTCTCCACGTGTTCTCAAATATCTTGGCATCAATTTGACGCGTAACCCCTCCTCCTGGTTTAAGGAAAACCTGGAGCCTCTTTCTCAAGTGATAGTTCAGGATCTCAATAGATGGTCTAAACTCCCTCTTTCTCTTTGGGGTCACATTAATATCATTAAAATGAATGTTTTTCCTCATTTATTTTATCCCCTCTCGCTTCTTAACTTCTTTACACCATTATCATGGTTTCATAAAATGCATGGAATTTTCACAAATTTTATCTGGTCTAATAAACAAGCTAGGTTAGCATATTACAAACTAGCCACTCAAAAACTAGATGGAGGGCTGCAGATCCCCCATCTAGCAATTTATTACTGGGCTAGTCATATTGTAAAATATTTGCGGTGGGTTAATCTGGGTCCTGAATATTTAAGTCCAGTCTGGCTCAAAATTGAGTTAGACTTTATTCAATCCGAGAACATTGACCCTCGGACATTGTTCTATCTAAAAATAGCCTCCCTACCAGACACTATTAGTAGTCCTATTATCCGAACTTCCTTGAAAGTTCACACGCACCTTTGTTCATTTCTGCAGTATTCCCCAGAAATGGACTTGTCCCAGTCCATTTGGAATTCTCCATCTTTCTCAATAAACAAAAACATGATATCTCGAAAATGATTGCCCCAGATCAGGAATGGGATAATTTACACTTTTCTGGATGACACAGGGGAATGGCTCTCAGTTTCTAATATCATCCGCAAGTTCGATATCCCTTTAACTTTTTACTTTAGGGTAGCCCAATTGAAACATTTACTCTCTACAATATTTGGCAACGTCCCTCCTCATCCTCCCAATTTTCTGTTTGTATCGGATCTCTCCCCTTTATTGGGGTCACCAGGTACCATTTCCAAAATATATCGTGTCCTATATCAATGGAGATATGGGAGACCAGAAGGCTATACTAGGCTCTGGGTCTCTTTTTTTCCTCAATATACTCCTAATTGACCAGCTTTATGGAAGTTCTGTCATAAATATGTATCTCAGGACAGACTCCACTTTATGCAATTTCATATATTGCATAACATGTATTATACCCCTGTGAAGCTAAAGAAATGGGGTCTTATAAGTTCAGGGGCCTGTACCAGAGGATGTCAAGAAGAAGGTACACTTCTTCACGTCTTTTGGTCATGTCCTAAGATAAAGTCATTATGGATATCCATACAGAATAACCTAGACCCCATACTGGGTTTGCAGGAATACTTCACTCAAGATGTATGTTTATTGGGGGATTTATCCTCTATCAAGGTTAGAATCAGAAGGTTTCATATTTCCATAATTGCACTATCAGTTAAGAAATTGTGCTTTGGCACTGGAGGAATGCATTAAGCCCAACATATCAGGAATGGGTTAATGACATTTTGGCTAACTTACATTCTGAGAAAGCGATAGCGAGCCTCCACAATAAGTTGCGGTGGTACAAGAATACTTGGGATCCCCTTCAAATGTTAATAATGGTCAGAGTTGCTAAATGAGTCTGTACATCCAGTGCTTTTTATTTTGTGATACTATATTGTATTCTTCCACTTGTGTAAGTACCTTGCTGCTGTATGGGGTTGGGGGATGGGGACAGCTTATGTATTATTCTGTGTATTAGCACTGTATGTGGTAATTTTCTGTCCCCTGTATTAGTAAAAAAATTTACTAATAAAATATAAATTAAAAAAAAGGCAAGGAGGTGATTTAATAGAGTACACTGAATTCAATTCTTAATTTTGGGGCCTGTGTAAATAAGTAGGAGTCAGTGTTTTGGTTCTCTGTTTTTGGGATTGACTTTTTTAGTGTAACTTTTATTTGCCAGGGAGGAAATCTAACTGGGAGTACATTTGCAGTAATTTGTGACTAGACCTGTTACTCAAACCCTGTGAAATAGATCTCTGAAAGGAAGGAAGACACTCACCAGGGTCGTGGGTCAGAGTTGTAGTTGATTGCCCCTCACCCCACTTGCCCCAAGTGCATAATTTCCTTTATATCAGGGGTTCTGACATCTCTTCCCCAAATGTGCAAAGGACATACAGCTGTTCATATCCTTAAAAGCACAGTACACTGAATAGGGGGTAAAGACACTCATACACTTGCACACACTAAAAAAAAAAAAAAAAAAAAATCTTAAACAGGAAAGGAGACAGACATGTGGGGAGTGGTGCAGTGCACTGGCTGTGGAGCAGAAGTCTTCCACGAGATGTTTTGGAGGCTGCATTGCTGCCCTATTTGTAGGCACCTCTCTGGTCTGAAGGAGAAGGTTGCTCGTCTCCATGCTGACCTGATGAGGGTTCAAGAAACCTCCTTCTCTACCTAAGGAACACCCCAACAACCACTACTGCCTCAGAGGTTGCCAAGAAAGAGAAGCAATTGGACCATGGTGGGCTCAGGGAGGGTGAGAGTGGTGGAACAGAGGCACATCTCTCCAGTTGTGCCTCTCCACAATTCATATGCCATGCTGGTGGAGTATGGTTCCTCTATGGAGGCACCTGCAGTGGTCACCAAGGAGGATGATGGGAACCTCCACAAAGGAGACCCACAGCAGAGTGGCACATGACCCCACAAGGGAAGGAAACAACTCAGCTGTTAGGGGGTAGAACTGGGGGAGGGAGGGGAGAAGGAGGTAAGGTGCCTGTTTGGTGCCATGGCTTGGAGAGACAAGAAGTGAATCCTCAGTGTCATGGGAGCAGCTGCATGGGGGAGGGAGCTGGATGTCATTGTCCACCTAGGAACAAATGACCTGGCTGGGAATGGGATCAGAGCAGTGCAGCAGGAGTTTGTGGAGTTGGGGATGGGCCTTAGAAAAGTGTCATGCACAGTAACTTTCTAAGAAGTGCTACCTGCTTCTGGCATGGGTGAGACTAGGGTACTCCACACCATGGGATTCAATGACTGGTTACAAACTGTTGTGGCGCTCAGGGATTTGGCTTCACTGGGGACTAGAGGTCCACTGGGAGGGATACAGGTCTATACTGGCATGATAGTCTGCATCTGTCCAGGAACAGAACCAGGATCCTAGGTTATGGCGTTAAATGCTTCATTGGCAAGCATTTAAACTAGCTAAGGGGGGAGGAATAGAAGAGAAGCAGGGAAATCCCAGCCCCTCCCCCACAAAACAGGGTAGTTAGCGAAGTAGACACAAAGGTAGAGAAGTCGATAAAGAGCAGGACAAGGGTAAATCCAGGAAAAAAGGCAAAGGCAGTAAGGACAGGGATGGGCCTAAAAGGGGTAAGGTCATCAAAACATGGAGGGCAATGAGTACCAATGTCCATAGTCTAGGTAACAAGCTCCCTGAACTAATGGCCTTGATGGAAGCAGGATGCCATGATACTGTGGCGGTCACAGAAACTTGGTACACAGAGAACCATGACTGGGATGTCAGCATACCAGGGTACACAATCTACAGGAAGGACAGGGAGGGTAAAAAAGGAGGAGAAGTAGCTCTCTACATAAGGGAAGGAATCAAAGCAACAGAACTAAAGGGTAAACAGGGAGGGGAGGAGGCATTGTGGGTCACCATGGAGACAGGAAATGGCACCACAATCCACACAAGGGTTGTTTACAGGCCCCATCTCAGGGGCAGGCAATGGACAAGGAAATGTATTTATTCATTCATTCATTCATTCCTTCCTTCATTCATTCATTCATTCATTCATTCTCGGATTACAATACCTTTGAGCACATAACAGCTCTTTTACAAAGGTACCGCATCAGTGGAAAGGGTGACAGACGTACAATGCAGGGTTTTATTTAACTCTAAAAATTGAGTAAAGTTTTGCTCATAAAAGTGCTAAAACATTGTAAAAATGCATAGCACTTGCCTCATTGTGTTTAACAAACATAACACTTCTAGAAAACCTATACAAATACTTTCTGAACAGTTAGTATTGTACCAGGAAAAAACTGCTAATCAATTATTTAAAACCCTGCAACGGATGGTATTACGTAACATTTTGACAAGAAAGTATTTGAAATGACAATATGACATTGACATTAACACTGTAATTAAAATTAAAACTATGAATCAGTAGGAAACCAAAAATAACCTAATAAAAGTAGACAGCCCAAGGTGCTTTGTCAAATAGGTGTAGGTAGATTTGGGTGAAAAAAAGTTCAGATAAGTGAAGATAAATAGTAAAGAAGATGGAGGGTGAGAGGTGTGAGGTGAAAGAAGGATTAGGGAAGGAGGCAGGAAATAGGGCAGAGCAGTTAGGGTGAAAGTGGTCATTCACAGAAAAAGGGGAAAAAGTAGGTACACAAGGATGTGTCAATACTGCTGAGGTAGAATGATAGAAGGGATCCTTAGAATGGCAGAAAAAGAAGAGATATTATTGGTGGAGGACCTAAATATGCCAGATGTTAACTGGAGCACCTTTACTGCAGCCACATTCAAGAGCAGGATAATTCTCGATGCCCTACAGTGGGCATGCCTCAAACAGCTAGTGTTAGAACCCATTCAGGATGGAGCAGTCTTAGACCTGGTACTCGCAAATGGGGATGGAGAGAGGATCTCAGATTTAAAAGTGGGTAGCCATCTGGGAACAAGCGACCACCAAACAATGTGGTTCACAATAAACACAGCTGTAGAATCAAGCCATATAAAAGAAAGAGTGTTGAACTTCTGGAGGGCTGACTTTGGCAAAATGGAAGAGTGCCTCAGAAAAACACTAGAAAACAGACAAGGAGGGGAGGAGGAACAATGGAGAACAATCAAACTGCCATCATAGAGGCAACAGCCTTTGTGTTAAGCAAATCAACAAAACAAAATGAAGGACAAAGCCACTATGGTTCTCAAAAGAGGTGACAGGGACGGTTAAGGAAAAAAGGAAATATACGGAAACACAGAAGGAGCAGGACAGAGAACTATATCAGGTAAAGCAGAAGGAGGTAGGGAAGTCAATCAGAATAGCAAAGGCCCAAACTGATGAAAAGATAGCCACTCTGTTAAGAAGAGGGATACAATATTTTATAGGTACAATAGGGAGTGAAGAAAGACCAAGGGAGAGATAGTGAAACTTAATAAAGGGGAGAGAATGTGGGCAGAGGGTGACAGTGAAAAAGCAGGGATACTGAACAAATACTTCTGCTCAGTATTTACAAAAGAAGAGGAGGGGGAAGTACCTAAACCAAACAATAGAAACACTCTGGATAGGGGGATCGATAGCAGTCCATTCACAGAAGAAAGTGATCTGAAAGAACTCTTAAAATTGAAGGAGGACAAAAGCAATGGGGCCTGACGAGATTCACCCCAGAATTCTAAAAGAACTAGTAACACCACTAACTACCCTCTTTAACAAAGCATAGGAGGATGGGGTGGTACCTTAGGATTGGAAGGGGGTAGATGTGTTTCCACTTTACAAAAGTGGGAACAAGGCAGAGGCAGGAAACTACAGACTAGTTAGTTTGACCTCAGTGGTAGGGAAAATGATGGAATCACTTTTAAAGGAAAGAATTGTTGAGTACCTAGAGGCCAGCTGGGCACAGGACCCAAGGCAGCATGGATTTACAGTGGGAAGGTCATGTCAGGGGAGTCTAATAAATCTCTTTGACTGGGTGACCAAAGTAGTAGACCAGGGAGGGGCTGTGGACTTGGCCTACATGGACTTCAGCAAAGCATTTGACACAGTCCCACACAAAAGATAAATACACAAGTTAGCCAGCCTTGGAGTGTGTCCCAAGGTGGTAGCCGTGGTAAAAATTGGCTGGACAACAGAACACAGAATGTAATAGTAAACGGAGTCCTCTCTGAAAAAGGGGTTACTAGCAGGGTATCTCAAGGTTCAGTACTGGGAACGGTCCTCTTTAATGTCCTTATAGGTGACATTGCAGAGGGACTGAAAGGAAAAGTATGTCTCTTTGCAGAAAACACAAAGATCTGCAACTTGATTGATACACAGGGTGGGGTGGAAAGGGTGAGAAGGGACCTGGCAAGGTTAGAGGAATGGTCAAATGTATGGCAGCTTAGATTCAGGGTAAAGTGCAAAGTAATGCACCTGGGAAACAAAAACCTATGGGAAGAGTACACAACGGGGGTGACATACTAACAATAAGAAAAATGGAAATGGAACTGGGGGTAGTTATATCAGATGACCTAAAGGTGGGCAAGTAATGTGAGAAGGCAGTAAGGAGGGCTGGAGAAATACTAGGAAGCATTGGGAGAGGCATCGCCAGTAGAAAACAGGAAGTTGTTATCCCTCTGTATAGACAGTTGGTGAGACCCCATCTGGAGTACTGCATGCAGTTCTGGAGACCCCATCTCCACAAGAATGGAGACAGGATTGAGGCTGTCCTGAGGAGAACAACCAAAATGATGCAGGGTCTGCACCAGAAGACATACGAAGAGAGACTAAAGGAGCTTATTATGTATACCCTCGAGGAAAGGAGGTAGAGGGGGGACATGATAGAAACTTTCAAGTACCTCAAGGGGATCAACAAAGTTCAAGAGGGTAGCATCTTTCAGAAAAAGAGATGTGCAAGAACAAGGCGGCACATTGTGAAGATGGGAGGGATGACTCAAGGGCAATGTGAGGAAGTATTTTGTCATGGATAGGGTGATGGAAGCATGCAATGGCCTTCCTGAGGAGGTCATGGGGTCAAAAATAGTGGGGAAATTTAACAATGCATAGGACAGACATAAGGCAATTCTAGTGGGAAGTAGAAGGAAGTAGGCTGTTGGTTAACTAGGATCTGCAGCAGATTCAATAGGTAGGGAAATGGGCAGACTGTGGGCCAAGCGGTCCTTATCTGCCATCAAAGTCTATGTTTCTAGTGACCTAACATAGCAATATGTCATAGCCATATGTTATGCAGTGACCTGGCATAGCCCTATGTCATGTACTGACCTGGCATACCCCTATGCCATGCAGTGACCTGGCATAACCCTATGACATGCAGTGACCTGGAATAGCCCTATGTCATGCAGTGGCCTGGCATAGCCCCTATGTGATGAAATGGCCTGGCATAGCCCAATGTCATGCAGTAGCCTGGCATAGCCCTATGTCACGTAGTGGCCAGGCATAGCCCTATGTCATGCAGTGATCTGGCATAACTCTATGTCATGTAGTGGCCTGGCATAGACCTATGTGTTTAAATGGCCTGGCATAGCCCTATGTCATGCAGTGGCCTGGCATAGCCCAATGTCATGCAGTGGCCTGGCATAACCCTATGCTGTGCAGTGACCTGGCATAGTCCTGTGCCATGCAATGACCTGGCATAGCCCTATGTCATGCAGTGGCCTGGCATAGACCTATGTGATTAAATGGCCTGGCATAGCCCTATGTCATGTAGTGGCCAGGCATAGCACTATTTATTTAGTTTTTGCTTACTGGATAAGTGCACTAGCCAACACAATGACTATTTTCAGGCATAACCCGGGAGAGTACAACATAATGAACAGGTACAAGAACATTTTGACGGTGAGAGAAGCAAACAATACATTATACAAGGAAAAAAGCAAATGTACAAAATGTAAGAACCATGAGGGAACTAATTCAACATAACAGAGATAGTAGGTAGCATTACAGGTTCTCATGTGGTGAAAACAAATTTAGCCTGGTACAAGTGGAGGGAAATAGAAAGCATAACACTAAACCACGGTAGGCAGGACAAGTAGCAATTGTTGAGGGGATAAACACAGGATAATTCAAGCAAATACAGTTTGTATAGAATTGGGTATCAGGTCTAACTCTGAAAAAAATCTATAGGATTAAAGAGGAGGAGGAGGGCAGGAGCAGACAGTAAGGTAATATAATGAGAAGAGGGTAAGGAAAGGAAGGCAGAGTAGCAGGAGTAAGGGAGGACAAGTGTAGGAGGGGGGTGAAAAGGTGGAGGACCAGGCAAGAGAGAGACAGGACAGAGGGATCATAGCAGGAAGTGGGTAAGGAAAGGAAGGAAGAGTAGCAGGAGTAGGGGAGGACATGCATAGGAGGGAAGTGAGAAGGTAGAGGACCAGGCAAGAAAAAGACAAGGCAGAGGGATCATGGCATGAAAGAGTTAGAGCGGAGATACAGGAGGAGGGAGGGAGATAGGGTTTTGAGAGATAGGAGAACTTCCTGGGTAGGCAAGCCTATAGGACTTAGGGAAACCAGGTCAAGATATATACAGAGAGGAATAGAAAAGGAATGAGAGAGCACTGGGGCATGCGATTTTACCAGGACTATCAGGTGGGATCAAAACAAGTGCAGGGGCCAGTATGCAATAGATAATGGCAAAGCTCATTCTTAAAACACCAATGAGACCCAGCCAATTTGAGTTTAGGGGGAAGAGTATTCCAGAACTGGGGAGCCACACACTTGAAAGCCCCAGTGCCTTTAGTGGTAGAGCATCTTCGAACTTGAATTAGAGATTTGCCAGTGGACCTCAGACTGTGAGGGACTGAGTGGGGAATTAGAAGCTCTGCCAGAGATTTGGGGTTTTGAGCTTTACAATAGAGTCAGTAAGGGAACCCAGATAATATTATCTTGTTGCCAGGGGAGAGCCATCCCAGGTCATCATAAAGCTGACAGCGTGCTGTTGTCTTGAGGAGGAGGATGACATCGGTTACGCGTTATTGTGTGACATCCCATTTCTGAATGGCATTTTATGAGCACTAGAGAGGATGGGGGCACTGTAGGTTAGGGAAGGTAGCAGTATACCCTAGCAATGGCTTTTTTAGCAGATGGCGTTAGCAGGTAACCAGATTTGTATGCTTCATCAAGTTTGCTATTTACAGTCTTACAGATGGATTGAATGTGCAGGCTGAGATCAAGGAATTGGTTGAGCAGGACACCAAGATAGTTATAAGATGAGACAGTTTCAAGTTTTGTATCACCTAGGTCATGAACTGTAAGGGAGGAGGGGCACCTACGAAGTTTTGGGGCAGAGCCAAAAAGCATGATCTTGGTTTTCTTCGTATTTAGGACCGGTTTGTGTTCGTACAGCCAGTTTTGTATATTTTTGAAATCAGTTGAAAGTGCTGAGTTTAGCTTCTCCACATTGCTATCGCTGGTATAAATGATGAGATCATCTGCGTTCAAGAGAGATGAGCAACTTTTCAGTGCACAGGGGACATTATTTATAAAGAGAGAGAAGAGAGTGACCTGGCTAAGGCTATGTCATGTAGTGGCCTGGCATAGACCTATGTGATGAAATGGCCTGGCATAGCCCCATGTCATGCAGTGGCCAGGTACAACCCTATGTTATGCAGTAGCCTAGTGTGCATGCTGTGCTCTAATTCCCAGGCATCAGCAATGAAATTCACCCTATAGCAGTAGCCCCAGCTGAAACTGTACAGGGAAATTGTGCCATCAGCTGTATATTAAAAGAAAACAAAATGGCAACATTAAATGTACTCTAAAAATAGAAAATAGAGTAAGAATTGATGTTTTGGCCTTAGGTCTTCTTCAGGAATTATCTGAATGACAAAAAAATCATAGTACCTTTTTTCTCTTTCAGTTAATCCCGAAGAAGACCTATGGCCAAAGTGTCAATTCTTACTCTACTTTGTATTTTTAGCATGCATTTAAAGCAGCAGAACTAGATAAAAAAAAACGGGATCTTTTGCAACATTTCGTCCCCTGTGCTCTGTTGATCACTTACCCAGTGCTGTGTCTTGGTTTTGCTGTACTATCAGCCTGTAATTTGCTCTGTTTTCTTTGTTTTTGTTTACATTTCTCTCAACCGCCATGCTGAATTGGAACCCTCTTCTGTCATCCACACATGCACATGACTTGCAGTTTCTACACTGGGACAGTGGGAACACGTGGCACAGGGTCCCACAGAAGTAAACAAAAGACTTGATGTGAGGAGGGGAGCTCGACTGCAAATTAGCTACCAGTAATATTTTTTGTGGCTCCACAACAATGGAATTAAATTTTAAATATCTAAAAATGTCAAGATTGCTGGAAAAAAATATTTACAGATGTGGAAACTGAAACTATGGCTGCATGCTTCCAGCCACAAAGCAGAATTTTGGTAATCACTTCTTGTTTATCCAGTACTGCTGCTTTAATATCACCATTTTGTTTTGATTTCAGACCACATGCTGATGTATCACATTGTTTTTTTTGTTGTATATTTTTTTTTATTAAAAGGACAACTATTGTGTGATCAGCCAGTAGCAGTACAAGTGCCCTATTTAAGCAGAGGTCCTCCGCCTAGTGTAGCAGCACAGTATGCGTGCAGTGCTGTCATTCCCAGGCGTCAGCAATGAAATTCATCATATAGCAGTAGTCCCAGCTGAAACTGTACAAGGAAATTGTGATAGCAGCTATATACTGAAAGAAAAACATGTTTTGGATTTTTGATCAGCCAGTAACATTACAATTGCTGATTCCGTAGGGACGTCCTGCAGCATGTGTGAGAATTGGTGCTGTTCTCTGAAACTGAGTATTTTAAGAGCTTACATTATTAAATATGTTCAATCTGGGAAAAAACATGAAAAGCAGTATCTTTGGCAAAACTCCCTATATAAGGTAGGCCAGTTTTGGGTCCAAATTATGTAAGCATTAAGGTATGACAAAGGAGTGTTCTACTGTGGAATTAATGCATGGTTGGAGCACGATGCCACAGGCTGAGTGCCTACAACCACCCAACCATGCATTAATTCCATAATAGAACACTCCTTTGGAGTGCTTTAATGCACTTGTAACATGGCACTCTTGTGTGACATGCAATATTTAGTTGACATTTCATTATGTTTTGTCATAGCAAATGATGCTAGTAGTGATAAATAATGACACATACAGTTTCATGCTAGTTCTGATATTCATTCAATAACGGCTGGTCGACAGGCACATAACAAACTATACATCATGGTTACTGTTGAGCAAAACAAACTGCTGCGACTACAGTACTTTGTCACTGCTCCATTTCTAAACTAAATAGCACTCCTAAATATCTCAAAATATGTACATTTACTGTGCTATCTTACTCACAAGATGCGGTTGCATTGATAATAGGCTGGTGCATCATGGGTAAAAATATGGCTATATGAAGAAACACTTGCATCGACATTTCTCTGCAATCCAATGTGAATTCTTACATGGCAAATTGGATTACATGTAACAGAAATTATTTTATTATGCATGCATTTTGCACGACTACAAACGATTGAGTTTCTGTATTTGACATACGCCATGCAATCTCTGCGTTCCCCTACTCTTCCAGTGGGTTCCTCTCTAATAAAGGCTCAATATCACACTTCCTAGCTAGAACTGCTGTGTCACCCACAATCGCCCAATAGACACTTTTGTAAGTACTTCAGTACATAAGATGACCAAAGATATGTGCTCCTACTAAAATGCTACTATTAAAATGATGTATATTGTTGAAAAGGAGAGTGAATTGTGGTGTGAACAGATGATGGTCCTGTGGATAGGAACAAACAGTGGTTATTTGGAAACAAGAGGTCATTCGGAGCTGTGCTGCTCTTTCTCTTGCTGAGCTGAGGTCTCGCTATTCCCGCTATGTGAACTGCCAGCAGTGCTGAGGAGCAGAACAAATGCTTATTTATAACATGACAAAAATGAAAGTGAGGAAACGGAGTGTTTCTTGTGAGTGTCTGATTTTTTCTAGTGGTTGTACACAGTGCTACAAGACCAACTATGCATTATTTGGAAATTAATGCATGGCTGCCTACTATTAATTGACCAATAGAAACACTCCATTTGCTGGTCCATCAGCGCAGCTATTGGATTTACGCTTGTGATGTTGGTGACCCAGGTTCGGGAACAGACCCAAGATGTTGGAAGACCAGTTGGGGAGAAGGATTGAGCATCCCAAGGACTGCTTTCTTTCTCCGGGAGGGAGGGAGGTAGGGAGGGGAGTGTGACCAGTGCTTGATGGACCCCTGGAAGAGGCCCGGGGCACCACAGCAGCCAGCACCAGAATGTAGCTTGAGGGACAGGACAGATGCTAGCCATCATTGCACACCCCCGCCCCTCACATACAGGGGTGAAAATTCAGCTGCCTGCCACCCAGATGAAGCCTGCCCCTCTGCTTTGATGAGCTCCCTGACCTATCCTGACTTTGCAGCACTTGAGCCAATGCCGCAAACCCACCCTGGGGTCAAACCAGGGGGTATCAGTGAGTCACAGATAATGTGGGAGTGGAAGCGGAGGGGGCAGTGACCAAGGCTGAAGAATGGCGGCAGGTGGCATGAAAGAAAAAAAAAGAGCGTAATAAATAAAAAATAAAAAAAGAGATGCTCCATTTGAGGTCTTTCATTTTTGCCATGTTACAAAGGGTAACAGGCAGGTAGAAGAACGTGTGGTAATACAGGCAGTCTAACAGTTATTGTGTGTAGGGTAACAGCAGACAGTTTGGAGCATAGGTACAGTGGGGAGATGGTCAGCTGCAGAGATTATGGGGTGCTCATCTCTAGGGTTACACTCTGACTGCGGGGACAATGCCTCATATGTAGAACCTTTGGGGAGCTCCATGCTCAACTGGAAGAAGCTAGAGAAGACAGATTTCAGTTGCACCATGAGCCAAATTGGTGCCCACACTCCCCACACCCAATCCGTCAGAGGCCCACTAGCCCTGGACACTGGTGGGTAGTGGAAAGAGTGAGAAGAGAGGGAGTGGAAAGGGAGGCAGGGGCAGTCACAAGGTGGGTGACCAAACCCACAAAATTATAACAGAAAATGCTTTGTACTCCTAAAGGAGGCACTGGTGCCTGACTCTGTTGGGAGGGAGGAGGAGACAGTCAGAAAGAGAGTATAGGACAGCTTGGTGGCACCTGGGGGTGAGCGCAGAAGGAAGTTTGAAAGGCATATCTTAGTCATAGGAAACTCAGTAATTACAGGGGTGGAGAAGGTGTTGGGGGAAGGGAAGTGGGATGATCAGATGCCTTGATAGAGCATCAGCCACCCAGGATATGGACATGATAAGGAGAATGGTATAAGAGAGTATGAGGGAGCAGGGGTGCTGCTACACTTGGGCACCAACGATGTGGCTAACCAGCCTATAGCTGTGGTGAAGCACAAGTTTTGGAGGCTGTGGGACACATTATAGGCACACTCATCTTCCCTGACCTTTTCTGAGGTTTCCCTTTGTGGAATATGGAGAATGGAAAGGACAGAGTGAGAAAGGAGATCAAAGAAGTTTAATGGGTGGTTGAAGGGATGGTTTCAGGTTGAGGTGTACCATTTTGTGGGAGACTGGGAGGCGTCTGGGACAGGAGGCTCTTCAGGGGTGATGGCCTTCCCCTAAAACATCTGGGGACCAATGTGCTGGGGCAGACGTTTGACATATATTGGTGGACAACTAAATGGACTGGGAGAAGCTGAGGCTAGGGAACCCACTGAGAAGGAAGAGGAAGGGGGAACCTAGCTAGGGATCTTCCTCAACTGGTGGCTAGAAACACTTGGGAGGGAAGCAGCAAGGCAGGAGTTCATAAATGGATAGGGAAAGATGCCAGGAAGGGGGCTCATTAAGCCTGCAAAAAACAGGAAAAAAAATTAAGGAGACTGGGGAAAAATGAAGGTAGTGGACCTATAAAAAACAAAAAGGGTTTGGGTAAAAGATGGAAAGCAATTTGCCTTAATGTCCGGAGCCTGGGAGACAAAATCAGTGAGCTCCTGCTGATGGTAGCAGATGTAGGGCTGGACCTCATAGCCATTACAGAAATGTAGGCCACAAAGAAGAATGACTGGAGCCTGACAATCCCAGGCTACACCAAGTACAGGCGAGATGGGGGAAAGGTAAAGAAGGAGGGGTAGCCCTATATATCAGGGGAGGCATTAAGGCAGTAGAGGATGGATCCATAAGAGGAGGAAGAAGGGAAATAGAATAGCTATGGGTTCAGCTCATGCTGGCATCAGGGGAGAAACTACATATGGGGGTAGTCTGTAGACCAACAGGGCAGGGAGACATGACTGATAGGGAGCTAAGGCAGAAGTAGAGAGGGGTTTTGCAAAGGTGGAGTTGGCAGTAGTGGGGGGTCACTTTGCCATACATTGATTGGGACATTCCACAGTTAGGATCAACACATGTTAGGCCCTGCTAGATACTTTGCCAGACTGCATGCTGGTGCAGCTGGTCAAGGAACCTACAAGGCAGGCTGCCATTCTTGATGTGGTGCTCACCAACTCAGACAGGGTGGGCAGAGTGTGGATTGGGGAATCGTGTGGTCCAATGATCCCAACACATTATATGGTTTGAACGAGATCTTGGTACCAGTAAGCTCTCGTTGAAGCTGATGTTCTGGATTTCAAAAATGCAGACTTCTACCAGATGAAAGAATTAGTCCAGGACAGGTTAATTGGAGTGTTAAGTATCAGTGAATGGAAGAAAGATGGGGAGGAATAAAATGGGCAAATTTTGCGGCATCAAAGTCATGCTTGAGAATAGTTATCTAGAGAAACAGGTACAAGAGGCTGATATGGATATCTGACAAGGTCAGGAAGGCAGTGAGGGTCAAAAAGAAGGTCTTCATCAGGTATAATGAGAAGCAAGGGGATGAAGAGTGTATGGAGTACCAAGTAAGAACTAGCAAAGCCAACAGGGCAGGGATGCAAAAGCAGACATTGAGCTGCATGTTGTGGAGGGGATCAAGGGCAGAGAAAAACAGTGTTTCAGGTATAAAAGGGAAAAATGAAATACTGGAGTGGGAGTTGTTAGGCTAATAGAAGGAGACAGGGTAACATAGAAACATAGAAACATAGACTTTGATGGCAGATAAGGACCACTTGGCCCACCCAGTCTTGCCCATTTCCCTACCTACTGGTTAAGCTGCAGATTCTAGTTAACCAACAGCCTACTTCCTGCAACCCCCAATTATAATTGCCTTGTGTCTGTCCCATGCATGTTTGAATTCCCCCACTGTTTTAGACCCAACAACCTCCTCAGAAAGGCTGTTCCATGTATCCACCACTCTCTCCTTGAAAAAATTTCCTCACATTACCCTGGAGCCATCCTCTATCTTTAAATTGTGCCCCCTTGTTCTTACACATCACTTTTTCTGAAAGATGCTACCCTCCTGGACTTTGTTGATTCCCTTGAGGTACTTGAACGTTTCTATCATGTCCCCCCGTCCCTCCTTTCATCAAGAGTACACATATTAAGCTCTCTCAGTCTCTCTTCATATGGCTTCTGCTGCAGACCCTGCACCATTTTAGTTGCCCTCCTCTGGACTGCTTCCATCCTGTCTATGTCCTATGTCTCCAGAACTGCACGCAGTACTCCAGATGGGGTAACAGATGAGGATGAACAGAAAGCAGCAACCATTCTTAATGACTACTTCTATTCTGTATTCACTATGTAGGATGTGTTTTTTCCACAGAGTGGCTTAAGGCTGTTGAAATAGGGATCCCAGAAATAAGGCAGCAGGTATTTATTAGCGAAAGGATCAAAAAAGTGCCAGCAGTCCTGAAGAAAGATAATGCCCCGGAATGGACGGGGTGCATCTGAGAGTAGTCAAGGAACTGACATCAGAATAAACAGCACCCCTGGTAGGGCTATTCAGTAGCTCTATTTAGAGGGGGATCTGAAACATGGGAGGATAGCGGATGAAGTTCCACTCCACAAGGGTGGTGACAAAAGTAGCAGGGTAACTACAGACATCTCAATCTTACCTCTGTTATAAGTAAACTGGTGGAGACACTCGTCAAAGAGGACTTAGTAGAGTACCTGGAGAACAACAGGATCCAGGATAGTAAACAACACAGGTTTGTGGAACAGAGGTCTTGTTGCACCAGCCTGATAGTATTCTTTGACTGGGTAACTAGGAAAGTAGATAAGGGGGTCCTGTGTGATAACAGCGATCATGAAAAGGCATTTGCCGTTAGGATGAGTGTACATCACCAAAAATCAGTTTTGGCAATATACGCTCCTGGTGCACAGCAAAAGGGCACCGGAGTCTTGGATTTTTTTTATGTTGGGCTGCACCCCTACTAAGCTTCTCAACTCCAGGGGATGCATGTCGGGGGTGCAAAGACGAAAAATAGAATTCCAGACCAGCGTAAAATGAACATGCACCCAGAACCGAACCTGGCACCCTCCCAACCCTAGCCTGCCACTAACCCACTGTGCCACGGGCTACCAATAAGAGTGATGCAGTGTATTTACTCTACTTTGACTTCAGCAAGGCATTCAACTTGGTACCTCACAGAAGGTTGTTGATGAAACTAGAGGATCTGGGTGCAGCAAAAGATATAGTTAGATGGGTAGGAAGTTGGTTGGAGTGAAGATGGCAGGGGGTAGTGATAAACAGAGTCAGATCCAAGGAGAGAGAGGTCATTAGTGGGGTGCAACAGGGACCAATCCAGGGTTCAGTCCTTTTCAATAATGTTCATCAGCAACATAGGAGAAGATGTGTCTCCTTGCATATGGCACTATGCTCTCTGGTATAGTAGACAGCAAGGAGGAGGTAAGAGTGATGCAGAGGAATCTATAAACATTAGAGAGAGGTTTAAGGTTTGGCAGCTGAAATTCAATGCCAAAACTGCAAGGTGGTGCACCTAGGGAACAATAATCCCAGAACAGAGTATTGGATAGGAGGTTTTATGCTGGACACTACCTCTGAGGAAAGAGACTTAGGAGTCATGATAAGTGACTCCCTTAAATAATATAGCCAGTGTAACAAGGCCTACAGTAAGGTAAACAGGATGCTGGGGTGTATTCGAAGGGGTTTTGACAGCAGAAGAAAAGAGGTATTACTGCCTCTCTATAGATCACTAGTGAAGCCACACCTGAAATACTGTGCCCAGCTCTGTAGTCCTCACCTATGGAAAGACAAGTACAGGCTGGAGACGTGAACTATGAAGAACTATACAACAGGAATAGTGAATCTAGAACATGAGGACATGGCTAGAAGCTGGCAGAGGGGAGCTTCAGGAGGGACATTAGAAAGTTTTATTTGACACAGAGTGTGATTGAGCCATGGAGCAGTCTACCAGTGGAGATGATGGGCACTAAAACCATTAATGGTTACAAGCATGACTGGAACAGAGTTAAGGGCTAAGTAGTTACTTATGAAGTAATAGTAAGACAGGAAGCACAGGGCTGGATAGAGTAGACGAAAACCCTGCATTGACAAAAGGGCTTGGGGTATGACAGGACATTATGGGCAGACTGGAGGAACCAGTGGTCTTTTCTGCAGTCATTGTCTATGTTTTTCTGTTTTGAAAAAAAAAGTTGCAATTAGGGAAAAAAAGAGAAAGCTAAATTATGTTGGACTCTGACACAATTTCATTAAATTGCTTGAATGTGAAATCATAAATTTCCTGCTATTCTTTGTGATAAAAATTTCACCCAGCACTATTGATGTCTAATAACTTTGGTTGACTTCTATGATGAAAGAACTTAGAAATCTGATGGGAGAGGCAGAGACAATTGTTGACTTTGATTTCAAAAAAGGCATCTCTTTAACATTCTGTTTATCATGCCCCCTTCCATCAGCCTGCCTTCCTTCACCCCCCCCAGCCCTAGCCCCTTCCAACCTTCTCTGGGACTTACTCAGCTCCATGTTTCATCCTGGTAGCTATCCCCCCCCCCACACACACACACGCACTGTGGGGTTCTTCCATCAATGACTCTTCAAGGCAACTCAAGCCAGTGTTTGTGGAGCAGTGCACGTTCAATGGTGCAAGGCCGATGAGCAGAGGCAGAGAGTCATCCAAATTGACTGGTGTCTTTTTCCTTAGTTACTCCCAGCTCTGTAATGAGGGCACACTGGGGAGCCAAGGGTCCTGTGCTTGTTGAGTGGCATGTTACTCAGGCTAATGGCCTGCATCTCCCCCTCACCATTGCCTTCAGCTGCACTGCCACCCATGATTGTCCAGGTGGTGGTAGAGAAGCAAGAATGGTGACTCTCCCTCCTTAGAGCAGGAGAGCATCTGTGACTGAGGATGCTCGATCCTTCTTGTCCCTACTGACCACCGATTACCCAGGTTCATTACCAAACCTGGGTTGCTTGATTCACAAGTGGCAGCACTACCACTGTGTCAACATTCTGGCTCTAAAAGGCATTTTATATGGTATCACACCAGAGGATGTTCTACAAGGTTAGTGAGTATGATCTGGGACGTTCAGTTCCAAACTAAATAAATGAACTCGTAAGGTAAGTTTGACAGAAAATGGGAACAACAGAACAACCCTACTTGAAGGTCAGTAATAAGTGGGGTTTCAACAGTCAGTAATTAGGTCAACATTATTCACACTGGCCTTAAACAATCTGGATGAGGGAAACTAGAGAGCTACACAGAAATAAATGAAACAATATTGTGAGGATAAATGTGTTGAACTATATTTTTGCTTTCTGCACAATTTTCATGAAACTATGCACAATTTTTAGAAATTCATTGATCGTGCATCGTTTCCATATTGCACATATTTTAAAACCTCATTTGTAAAAATTACACAATTTGGAACCTTCATGTGCAAAATATCTGAAAGTGAAAACTTTTGCTCAAATTGCAAATTTTTTTTTAAATAATTTTTTTATGGCCACTTTGGAATGTTTTTGTGTAAAGTATGGCTAATTTGTTAAAAGTTAATCTTGTTTTTAATAATACATGCTTTGAACTTTTACAGTACATGCAAAATACAAGAAGGTGTGACTTTTATTTTGTCAAAATTATTCATTTTTTCAAACAAAGTTTTTAAAATTTTTACAGTTTGGAACTTTTTGCAAAAGGATAAGTGTACAAAGTTTTCATGTAAAAACATGCTATCTTTGAAGCTTCAGTCTTTTAAGAAGGTGAAATTAATATGCACTTAAAAAATGTCTCAGAATTTTGCTGAAAATTATGTGTAATTCATGAAAATTGAATGATGCAAAATGTCCACATTTTGCTCAGCTCAAGTTAAAAACAAGGGAGGCAGTATAGCCTAGTAACTAGCACACATAATTCTGAACCAGGAGACCCATCATCAGATCCAAGCTTGAATTTCTTAGGCCAATTAAACAACCTCTTCCACAGAAATGCTTAATCTTTTAGTTCTGCAATGATCCATCCTTGGCCTTTTTCTTTTCAGCCTGTTTTTTTAAATACCATCCTGCTGTATGCATCCTATAGTTTTATTCCATTTTGAATCAGTGTTTTATTGTATCTGTGTGTGAATCCCCCCAGCCTAGGGATCTAAATGGCACCATTAATTTTACAGTGAGGGAGACATAAATGAAATTGAACGTGTTTCCCTATTTGACCTCCTGGATCTGGGTAAATCTTCTTGGTTCTCGGACATCCTCAGGGTGAATACAGGCTGCAAATTAAGAGGGTGAGCAGGTAGAACATTTAGAAACTGTTACCCAAATGTCCAATCCGATGTAAAGTCCAAACAACCTCCATTTAATGAAAATAAAAGCTCATGGACATATCAGCACTTGTACAGAAATAAAATACCTGCTGGGGAAAGGGATCATTTTTTTTCTGATCCAACAGAGGGGAAAGTTCATTACTATTGTCCAGCTTTCTTTTTGGGAGGAATTACTTCAGGGCACTGAGCCCTCACAAATTCAGAGTCCATATTCTTTGGTCTGCTCACAACCCAAGGGCACAAATGGTTCCAGTTTCTTACAGATTATTTAGAACACAATCCACTTGGGGTAAAGCTACACAAAAAAAAGCAAGGAAGGACAGTGCACACCAACACCAAAAATACAAAACCTTTACTGTAGCAAAGTGCCTTAAAAGCTCCAGCTCTTTGAGTCATTACCTGGTGAAGAGTCAGAGCGACTCAAAGCGCCAGGGCTTTGAAGGTGGTTGGCTTATGAAGTTTTGTATTTTTGGCATTGGTACATGCTGTACTTCCATGCTTTTTGTCTGCACCTGGTGCCTCATGTACAGAAGCACCTGTACAGTGTGTAGCACACAGGTCTGTATTGTTAAATCTACATAAGACTATATCTGTGGTTTTGAAATTACTGAAAAGCACAGCCAACTGGATAGGACATAGGAGGTTACAATGCATGCAGCACAGCCCAAGACTTATTTCCATAAATGCTAACAGACCCCTACACCTGGGTTCCCACCCTGCCTCTGCATTAAGAAAAGGTCTACAGTAAGATAGTACTAGGTTCCCATTTGTCCACACAGCCAACTCAGGGTTCCTTGGGTATACAGTACTCTAACTCTAGATGTGAGAAGGCAGTAAGGACGGCTAGGGGGGATACTGGGATGTATAGGAGAGGCTTCACCAGTAGAAAACAGGAAGTTGCTGGCCCTCTGTACAGTCAGTTAGTAAGATCACAACTGGAGTACTGTGTACGGTTCTGGAGATTCCATCTCCACAAAGACATAGACAGGGTGGAAGCTGTCCAGAGAAGGGAAACCAAAATGGTGTATGGTCTGCACCAGAAGACATGTGAAAAAAGACTAAAGGAGCTTAAGATGTATAGCCTCGAGGAAAGGAGGGAGAGGGGGGACATGATAGAAATGTTTAAATACCTCAAGGGAATCAACAAAGTCCAAGAGGGCAACATCTTTCAGAAAAAGAGATGTGCAAGAACAAGGGGGCACAATTTGAAGATAGAGGGGGGAAGGCTCAGAGGTAATGTGAGGAAGTATTACTTCACAGACAGGGTTGTAGATGCATGGAACAGCCTTCCTGAGGAGGTTGTAGAGTCAAAAACAATGGGGGAATTCAAGAATGCATGGGACAGACATAAGGCAATTCTAGTGGGGTGTAGGAAGAGGTAGGCTGTTGGTTAACTAGGATCTGCAGCTTATCCATTAGGTAGGGAAATGGGTAGACTAGGTGGGCCAAACAATCCTTATCTGTCATCAGATTCTATGTTTATGTGTTTCTATGTTTAACAATGTCTGGCTTTGATCCCAGCTAGCTCAGGACCTGTGTAAAGTAAGGCAAGGCAACTTTTATTTGTAAAGCACCCTAACCCAAGGCTCAGGATGCTGTACACTCAATAAAACAGCTGCAAAATATAAACATCAAATATAAAAATGTATAAACAACACCATAATACATAAATAAAAAAATGTTCTCTGAATGCTAAGGCAAACAAATACGTTTTTAAAGACCTCCACCATGTGGGCTGTGTGAATGCTCCGTGGTAACGAATTCCATAGCTGTGGAGCTGCCACACCAAATGATCTATCCCCAGACTGCTTTAAATGGAAACATGGGACAGCTAGCAAGCCTGCATCAGAGGAGCAAGGAGGCAAGTTCAGTGGTAAGCAACCAGAAGATCTTTCAGGTGGTCAGGACCCAAACTGCGTAGGGACTTGAATGTCATCAAGCATGTCTTATTCATTTATTTAAAATTTGTGACCATAAAAGGCACACTGAGCTGAGGCTTGTTTCCATGTGCAACATGGGGTACAAATTATACACAGGAGTAAAATGTTATAATATAAGAAATTTACAAAAATTTACTAGAACTTAAAATGGTTTAGGCACAATGTATACAAAGGTAAGACACAAATGTATAAGGCGAGAATACATACTGTAGGTGTGGCTAAAAATAATATAGTAGGACACTTTGAGGCCTCCTGTATGGGTTTCTGGAGCAGGCAGGGTGGCCAGATCAGGCCAACAGAGATCTATGAACATAAAGCGGGAGGCTTGTGAAGCAAAACAAAGTGGAGATAAGAGGGGAGAGCGCACTGGGTTGGAAGGGAGATGGAGGAGGTTTGGAGCATTGGGGCACTTAGAGTAGGGGAGGAGTCTAAAGGAGTCTTTTGAGGGAGAAGAAAGGGGAGGCAAGGTGAAGATCAGAGGGTAGGTTATTCCAGAGAAGAGGGAGATGGTGTGAGAAGGCAGACTGGCCAGCAGCAGAGTGAGGACAAGGGCTGGGAAAGGTGCATGAGTCCCTGTGGCAAAGACAGTAGGTTATGGATTTGGCTGGTGTAAGGCAGGATGAGAGATGAGGGGAAAGGGAGCAAAGCCAATAGTTAGCAATGAGGGAGGCTCAGTGGACAGTTCTCCTGTGAGAAAGCAGAGCAAGGGAGAGTAGAGCATAAAGGAGACAGTGATGGGTAAGGGGAGGTGGTGGCAAAGTGTCAGAAAGGGTTGAGAAGGGTGTATAATTTGGAGAGGGAAGAGGCTGGGAAAGCAACATAGACTACATCAGCATAATCCAACACTGACAAAATTGTTTTAAGTACTAGTACTAGTTCTCACTGATTGGAGAGAGAGGAGAGGGAGGCTGGCTTTGTGGCAGTAGAAGACTGCAAGTTTGGGCCAGAGTTTGGTGCAGATGGCATTAATGTGTGTAGAGAAATCAAAGTGACTGTCCAGCCAGACACCCAAATACTTGAAGGCAGGGACCATCTCAAGGGGTGAACTGTCCAGGATGGTGATTGCTGGGGGTGGCTGGGAGGGAGTTCAGCTTCTGTTTGGAACCCAAAAAATATAGCAACTGTCTTTTTAGCACTGAGGTTTATCTGGTTTGATTGGGACCAGGACTGAACTCTGTTGAAATCATTTTGGAGATTGGGGAGAATGCTGTAGTGGGATGGGCCGGAGGTCTAGATGACTGTGTCATCTGTGTACATGCACATATTCGAGGACTGACAGACAGAGGGAAGGTTGTTTATGAAAAGAGAGAAGAGGATGGGGCTAAGGATAGAGCCTTGAGGAACCCCAGAAAGGATAGGGAAAGGAGTAGAGAGTGCATCACCTATTAGGATTGACTGATGTATATTTTGGAGGTATGAACGGAACCAGTCAACTGCAGATTTAGCAAGGCTGAATGAAGTAAGTTTATGAAAATGGAGTGGATGGGAGACAGAATCAAAAGCTTTTGCCAAATCAATGAAGATTGCAGCAGTGATTTGGCTTTGGTCCATTGCAATGAAGATGGAGTCGGTGACATGCAGCAGAGAGGTGATAGTGGAATATTGTTACTGAAAACCCGATTGCACCGGTGATATCTTGAAGGTGACACACCACCACACAGGCAGCCAGTGCAGTGCATGCAGGACCGGCATGATATGGTCCCTCTGAGATCTCCCACAATCAGCAAGGTTTCAGCATTCTGGACCAGCTGCAGGCATTGCATCAAATCTCCAGATCTCTAATTACAGAGCATAGCAATAGTGTACCTCGGAGGTGACAAAGATGTGGACTGTTGTCCCAAGATTGGCCAGTGCCAGATTTGATTTGATCCAGGTGATGTTACATAGATGTTAAAAGCCAGATCAGACAACTGTTGTTACCGCCTGTTCTAGTATCAGTTTACAGTCCAAGATGACCACCTAGATTCTTTATTGCATCTGAGTGGTTGGCCACCTACCGAAGGAAGGGTCACCAATCCACTCACTGATCCCTGCCGATCTGATTTGACAGTCATAACTTCAGTCTTCCCTGGGTTGAGACACATCCAATTGGAGGCCATCCAATCACTGATCACCCCCAAAAAAGAAGTTGCTTGAACCCCATCAGAAGGCAAGACAGTTATACAGTTCTGGGTATCACCTGCATAGCACTGAAACTCAGCACCATGCCATCTGATCTCACCCAATGCCAGTATGTATACAGAAAGGAACACAGGGGCAAGGATTGAGCCTTTATGAACCCCACAGAAGAGTGCAAATGCTCCAGAGATGTAATTTCCTAGAGCTTCCTGCTGCATTGTCCACATTAGGTAGGACTCAGACCAACACAAAACCATACCACCCAGACCCATATAATTACTCAGGTGATCAGATAGCACCCCATGGTCAATACTGTCAAGTGCAGATGAGAGATCCAAGAGGATCAAGATAGAACATAGTCCTCTATCCTTCACCATGAGGAGATCATGTGTCACCCTAATGAGCACCATCTCTGTGCTTTGACAGGGTGAAATGCTGACTGGGGTGTCTCATAGATGTCAAAGTGTTCCAGTCAAACCTCCAGCAGTGCTACCACCACCTTCTCGATAATCTTTCCAAAAATGTGAAAATTTGAGATCAGTGTGTAATTCGCTAGGGCATTAGGAGCCATGGATGGCTTTTTAAGGTGGGGTCAAACCACCACCCATTTCAGAGCAGAAAGAAAAATGCTCTCCCTCTAGGAACACTCAACAATGTCAGTAATAATTGGGGCCAAGGATGCCTGACAGCACAAGAGCAGCCAGGTAGGCCCAGTATCCAGCATATAGTAGGGGAGTGCACAAACCCAAGATCACCCAGAGCACCTCCTCCTCCTCAACAACTTGTCAGAATGCAGTCCAGGTTGTCAGGGGAAGGAAAGGGACATTGTTTAACCAGGCATAGCACACTAAGCGTAAGCTTGTTTCCAAATGCAAGCTGGGAGCACAAGGAAGTTAAGTGACTTGCTCAGGATCACACAGCGTGCACTTAGGCAGCTGTAGGATTCAAACCCAGGTCTCCAGATCTGCAGCTCAGAGCCTTAACCCATTGTACTAAATTGCCTCCCTAAAGACTGATCATGCCCCTCATATTCTGACTACCTCTTATCCATGACAGACTGCTTGGGGAAACTCCCAATCAGATAAATGGCACCTTCTCTGAAAATAAGTTGCAGAGCTCCTCACAATTTTCTGCAGAAAAAGTTAGAGTGGATCGCAGACATGAGGGATTAATCAACCTGTCTATAGATCAAAAGAGTTGAGCTGGCCAATTCTTCCCTGCAGCAATCATCCTTTACAGGAAATGTGTCTTTTTCAGGGCAAATACCTGCAGATACTCACCACAGTAGGTCCTCAGCACCAACCTGTCCTCCACAGATAGGAAACTCTGCCAAGAATTCTACAATTTCCATCCCTTTGTCTTCAAGCAATGCAGCTTATTGCAGTGCCATGTTGAGCAGTGACAGGATGCTAGGAAGTCTAAAACAGCCATAAGAACCATATTATAGTGCTTCATTGCATTCTCAGCTCCCTGTGCACAAGTGAGCATCATGCCCAAGATGTCCAGTACCTCCAGGACATTGTGAGGCTCCAGATTATGTTTAGGACAGTTCTGAATCATCTTCTCGGGATAGTTAAACAGGTGATGCTCCTCAAAATAATGACATTGCATAATGATCTGACCAAGAGCCTGGATCAACCCTGACTGCACTAATGTCAAGACCTAATGAGAAGATCATATCTAAGACCTGGACATGTTGATGTGTACCAGAGGAAACTGTCTGTGTTAGACCCAGTGAAGTTGTCAGCTGGATGAGCTGCTGACCAAAGGGTGAGGTTTCATTATTGACCTAGACACTCAAGTTCCTCAGCACCAAATGTCTGGGTGCAATCAACACTTATTTGACCTCAAAATCAACCAGCTCCTGCATAAAATCAGTCCCACACCCTGGAGGCTGGTGTATATGAGAATGGTTTTACAACCAACAACTGGGACTTCCACATATTTAAAATATCTGAACGTTTCCAAGGGGTATGCAGTAAGCCTCAAGGTGAATTTAAAACAAACCGCCACCCTGCCCTCTCCCTGTGATCTTACAGCAGTACACTACAGAGTATGTGGCCAGAATAGATGCTTTCTGAACAGGGCTAAAGTCATCACCCAACAAGGTCTCTGTACTGCAAAGAAGGTCAGTAGAGGAATCGCTGATGAAATGCTCCATCACTGGTGTTTTATTCCTTAGTGACCCCTGCATTACAAAGAACAACCAGAAGGGGGCAGCAAAGTTTGCTGGTTTTATTACTGCTGGATTGTTAACAGTAACAGAAGCCCTGGGGAGGGAAACGAAACAGGGAGGACCCTAATATTGATTTCAGATCCCTTGGGTGTCTCATGAATTTCACCAACCCAGTCTTTCCCCCTCATTGTTATACCCGAGACATCCACTGTGGATTTTGCACCTCCTCCAGAGGATCTCCAGTCCCATATAGCAGCTGAGAACCTCTGAATAGATGGGTGAGGGGCAAGTCTCTCTGGAGGACCGCAGCTTCAGGAAGTCCTGCCACCTAACCATCTACCTTACCAAATCCCATGGAGAAGAGGATCTATAGCTAAGTCCAGAACACCCCATTATAGGTTTCTTCTTGTTACCCAGCAAGAAAGGGGAGTCAAGGTACCTGTTACATTTTCATTTCAATTACATTTTACCCCAGAGGCTGTTCACTTAGCTTATTTCCTTTGATAAGAGCTGGTCCTTGATAGATCTGACAGTTCTATGGAGTGTCCACCCCAGTGGAAGGCAGGATGAGATGGCTGTCACCAAAATCCTGCTGAAGAATTGTGGGTCTATCTCCAAAACGAGGCCTCACAGCTCCTCAGTGGGTTTGCATTCGGCTTCCTCAGTTACTCCCAACCAACAGATTAAGTAAGTAATAGGCCACTACAGGGTGTAAATTACAGGATTTTCATGCATGCACCAGGAGCATAGTAAGGCACAAGGTCACTGGCCAAGTGTCTATACATCCCTGGGAAGTGCATTAACAGATGAATGGCAACTGACCTTGAACCAGACTAAGCTGGTGATGAGTTAGTGGTGGAATGGGTAACGGCAGTGTTTTTTTGTGCAGAAGCCACATAGTATAGTTTAAGCAATTGAAGGTCAGTTGCTTTATTAAACTTCTGGGATATATTTTTCCCTGTGTTGTAAGTCTGGCAATGAAGCGTGTTTTTGAAAATATTGTGAGCAGTTAATAATAAATTGTACTTAAATATTAGTGTAGAAAAGTATAAGATTTTAAAAACAATGTGTAACCCCCCTATAAATGGGGGTTCCCCCGAAAAGTCTTCCTTGAGCTTGCCTAAATGCTCACTGCCTGGCTGGTGTCCTGCATTTTAGCAGTTTAAATGTGGTTGCCAGATGGTGCCTGTATAGCCTCTGCATACTGTCTCTTTAAGAGCTGCCTGGATTGCAGTCATAAGTAATCTGAGAGGGAGCTCTGTTGAAAGATGTAACTATTTGCTGAAAATTGTTTAGAGTGATAATGATAATGTAGTTTGTCTAACCTGCCTTCTTTGCAGCAAGAACTGTTTTGTTTATCTCCACTGTCTTGTCCCGGGACTGCGAATTGGACCAATCAGTACTGGTGGGACCTAAAATGGAGCCAGACTACAGGATTTGTCTGGATTCAGAATCTGAAGGAATTGTAGTTTTGGGCTTTTGGCACGTTTCTGCACCTGAAGGGGGAGTTCCTGTTGTGAATGACAGATGAATCAGCCAACTGAACCTTTTGGATCTTGGGGAAATTCCCAGGCTTGCTGGAAGTTGAGTCAGATCTTAGTTGTGAGCTGAAGAAGCAACAGCTTGAGACAGTCAAGCAGCTGTCTGAGTAGTTTCATGCGGGAGAACAGTGGAAAGGCCTGAGTTGTGGCCTGCATGTCTGCCTGCTGTCCCTGAGAGGGAGAGAAGAGAATAATTTCAGATTAAATCCAAGTTTGTGAGAACAAAGTAAGCCACTGATTTTTTTACCAGGCTCATACCTGAAGAGGACTAAAGATTTTGATGAATGTGATCGGCCTGTCAGGATTTCCAGCTGCTTTTGAATCCCCGGTTTGTGCAGAGACTTTGTGATCATGACTGGAGAGCAGTTTGCCTAGTACAGTAGAATTTCTTACATGTAAATGTGCTGCGTATTGAAAGTGGGTCGTGATTTGGTTCCCCACTGTGTGAACTGTGTTCTGCTTGCTGGTACTGTAGAATCCTTTACATGTAAATGTGTTGTGTATTGAAAGTGGGTCATGATTTGGTTCCTCACTGTGTGAACTGTGTTCTGCTTGCTGGAAGCTTCATCCAGCCTAATTGGACTGAATCTGCGTTCATCTTCATTCAGCCTGGGTCATGCCACTCTGTCCCTGCCAGACTACACCACTGCACAGGGAAAGCCACCGACGGGAGACCTGCCTGGGGATCAGCCCCCTGCTCCACGCTTGAACAGGAATGATGCCTCGGCAATTCGTGTGGGCTCTGGTTCTCTTGGCACTCCAGATTAACCACTTGCTGTCTCAATTTTCATCCAGCCTGTGTCCAGTCTTGGGTATCATGAGTAATCATTAGGATAGCTCCCTGCAACAACAGCCTAATCTAAAAGTATGTTATCTGATTGTCTTGTTCTTTTCTTTTCATGAACTGAGCCCTCTGGCTCTGGATTGCAAATAGTGTGTGTTGTGCATGTTGTTTTCTTCCATCCCAAGACCCCAACCAGCTGCAGTCTTCCTGGCTAGCCCACTGTTCTCCATCTGGGTACCCAGAGTGTGTGACTGTTTATGGACCCAGAAGTGCTTGCATAACAGTTTGATTGATAGAGCCGTTAAGCAAATTAACCTGATTACACACCCTCCTTTGTTCAAGTACCTTAAATAAATCAGATCTAACTCTTTTTTGCATTTACCCTGACTGTGGTTCCAGTTTGTGCAAGAATAATGTACTGCTGTTATTTGCTGTGTATAACCTTGTTTTACAGGGGCTCCCCAGGGCCAAGCCAGATGAAAGCCCTGGTGGTAAGTGCAAACAGTGTGGGCACTTGTGTGGTTTATCAGGAGTATTGTGAAAATGATTATTGTGTATTGATTCAGCCACTAGTAAGGGAAGGGGGGGGTTACAGTGTCCTGGAGGGCTGTGCCCAGGTTAGCTTGACCACTACCAACCCTGACTTCCTGTTGGAGGCACCCATTTCAGAACTCAGGCCCCTTAATCTGCTACTAGCCAAGCAGGCAGGGGTAGTAGCCCTTAGGATATCGCCACCTAGGGGTTACAAGTGGCCACTAGATTTTTTAAAATATAATTTTGTGTCACTGGCAGGTACCCAGGGGATGGGGGGGCAGAAGCTACCCAGGGTTACATGTAACTGTTTTTAGTGAATGAGATACACAATCTACATTGTCTTCACTGTTTGAATTCCTGAATGCTGTTGCCCCCTGGGTCACTTATAATTGAGATAGTTCATTTCAATCATGCTTATGCCAAAGAATATTTTCCACCAAATTACCACCAACAGCTTAAAAAACCTGGTTCAATTTCAATTGGCATCCATCTGTATCCCCCTTCCCCAGGAAGAGGTTGAAAATAGGCAAAAAATTGTCTAGGCCTCTTTCCTGGTCAACAAAAACTAAATAAATATACATTTTAAAATAAATAACTCTGAACTAAACATCACGCTGTATATGAAGACACTGTATTCTATGCTAGAGTCAATTCCTTTACAATGTTCAATGGCACAACAAGCAACCTTCAAAAAGGCACAGGCCTGCATGGACAACAACAATCTCCTGCTGAACAACTAAAAAAAGGCATAATGCTCAACAACAAAATGTTCAAATCCTTCCCCAGTCTGCCGCCACCCGCAACCTCAGCCTGAACACCTGATGCCAATATTGCACATGTAGCTACAGCACTACTGGCTCTGGAATATGGAAGCAATTTTTGCAGAACAGCAAACTGCACATCTCTACACAAAGTCTGTTTAGTGTTCTATTATCTTGACAGACTTGCATTAGGCTGTGAAAGGCAGATCCCCCCCATTTGCCTATTGTACTGCGGTGCAGCATACACCCCCACCCACCCATACAGGACAGCAAGCTCAGATGAATTTCCTTTGTAGGAATAGACTGTTTACTTCCTATCTTTTGTAATAGTCTGCCCAAGTCCATTCAGCCCTATCCTTATCAACTGAGATCAAGCTACAGAAACCTCCTCCACATATTAGGAAGGGACCTGGTTTGCTGGCAAAGGCACCTAGCTTCACCTGAGCTCTTTCCTTCTAGGTTGCTTGTAAGGACAGAGCAAGGAACCTTATCAGATCAAGGAAAAAGAGTAAGGTTTCTTTTGGTTAGGCAGATTTACTGTGTGTTATTTTCTTTTGTACTTTTTGTTGCTAAAATGTTACTACTTTATTTTTCTCTGATTCAAATTGTTGTTGCAGGGTATTCTTTCAGCTACATTATTACAGGGTGTGCCTACAGGTCTGTGCTTACAGATTACTGCTGTAATCTTCTGATCAAAATAAGTTTTTACAAGGTATATCTTCAGTTACTGCTTTATTTTTCTCTGTAGCAAAGTGTTTTATACAGGGTAGATCTTCTGTGAAATTATTACAGTTGGTGCTTTACAGCTTTTAGTTTTATCTACCATTAGGCTAAGCTTTCAGGGCTACTGCATTTGTTATTGGTTGATTGTTTCTGCTCTTACCTCCTTGTTTCTTCCATCCGTAGTTCTTCTTCTGGGCAGGGGAAGAGCCCAGCCACCCACCCCATCCCTACTACCCCTCGTTATGCTCCTTTTATAGGGTAGCACAGTGGTGACATTTCCTGTAGCAAAGCAGGAAGGAGAGGATCAGAGTAGTATCCACACAGTGACCTCATTTACAGGTGCACAAGTAATTTAACTTCTTTTAACAAGTTATATCAAAACAAACAAAACACAAAATAAAATTGTTGCTTTCATTTTCCTCCTTCTAATTACTCTGACCAAGTTATAAACCCAGCAACTCATCTAGAATGGATATTATTAAGTGCAGGTACTGGGGACACTTTTCAAAAGGGCAGTTATACAGGATTTAGGGCACTATCCTACATGCTGGACCATTGGAGATATAAAGGCTCAGCTCCAGGCAGCATGGGCAGAGATTGTGTGCCTCAAATCACATATTCAGGAGGAAATATAAGAACCACCCACCTTTTTCCTAACATCCAACAGAAGCACCTCAACTGCAGAGGGTAGTTAGTCTAGGAGGTTGGCAGGTGGTTAGGAGGGGCAAATAGGGTGCCCCATCACTCAGTGCTCTCCAACGTATCCCTTCCACAAACCATATAAAAACTACAAACAGGTATCTGCCTCTAGCTCCAAAATCAAACAAAGGGGCAGAGGACACTGCATAGTAGGACACTGCAGCACAGGAGCTAGCACAACAAAACGCTGCCAAAAACAGGGACCTAAACAAAAAAAGCAAAAAGGAAATCCAAAACATTTCTGACCATAGGAGACTCCATGATTCGGAAAGTTGATACCTACCTCCAGCCAGGGGTAATGGTCAGATGTCTCCCAGGTACATCAGCGTGGAGAGTCACTGACTGCATTGCTAAAATCATGCAGGAAGCAGCAGAAAACATCAATGTTCTGGTACACATAGGGACTAATGATCTTACCAGCCAGTTAGTTATGGAGACCAAGGAACACCTGACCAGGCTGGGTGATAAACTGTCATCCATTTCACTCAGCATCTCCTTCTCTGAGATCCTGCCAGTCTGGGAGAGGGGGAGATGGACAGAAGATCAGAGAAGGGGAGATAGGGGACCTAAGCATGTGGCTTAAGAGCTGGTGCCAGGAAAAGGGACACAAATTTGGAGGTAACTGGCAACAGCTTTGGAAGTGAAAGTTCTTTAAATTCGATGGACTGCATCTGACTAAAGAGGGAGTCAGTGCAGTAGGGCAGAAGTTTGACATCTTTGCAGAATATTTAAACTGGCAGATGGGGAGAGGGGTGCAGCACCTGATATGTTGTGTGGGAAGAACACCCCTTCCCCCTCAGCTAGTGATCAAACAGGAGTTCAGCATGTTTGTAGTTCATTTTTCAGCACCAGATAAGGTAAAAGGTCCTGCTTCCCATACGATGAACAAGGGAAATGCCGGACCTCGCCTAACTACTAAAACACTGAAATCTGGCTGTCACAGAGTGGCTCTGTGAGATCTGGGGAAAGTAACATATTGGTCTAGATATTTATTTTCACCTGCACTAGAGTATTTGGAAGTTTTCCCCTTAAGAGAGAAAGATTTACATATTAGAAATGCTGGATGAAAGTATTACAATAAGGGAGAAAACTTCTTTAGTTAAGTATAAAAGCTATTAGGTTTGATTTTCATATTAACCCTTGATGTAGTCCTTAGGAGATAATAGACAAAAAATTCCAGTTAATTTAGTTCTTGTGAGTAGCTTCCCCAGTTTGTTGCAGCCGCTCGAGAAATCCTTAAAGTGGCACGACTGTGTGATTGAGCACAAATTCGTGCAGCTTATAAACATATCCCAACTTCGATGTTTAAAGGCAGTAGTTTCTTTTAAACTGCCTGTAAGTAAGTTTGATCCCAAAATTGCAGTTATCCTTCTTTTAAGGAGAGTGCAGTTACTCTCTGAAAGTAGCTTCAGTTTAATAATGAAAAAGTTCCGCCGATGGCTTAGCCTTATAGAAAATATAGTGTTTTGTTTGCATGTTCTTTTAGAATGCATTTTGAACATTAAATATGTTACTGGATTAAAATAAAAACTAAAATAAAAGGATGGCTTTGTATAAGTAAAAGTCTCAGGACGCTGCGTTTAAGGTCCAAGTAGTTGAGAATTTAGTTGAGAATTATGCCCCATAAAATATAACGTATTTCAGAACCTTGAAAATATGAAAAGAACCTCTCGGTCCTTTAGTTTTACCCCATTAGGTTCTCTGTATAAAAACACAAAAGAATGCAGTTGTTTGTTTGTAGTTTTGCTGCTGAGGTTCACGTGCGACATCTGAAGTGCTACTTGAAATTGCTGTGCAAATGTCAGCACCTTCGGAAGTTATTCCCTTCTAGCTTTTATTAATTATTCCCATATGTTTAAAATCCTCCATATGCTTTCTACATACTGTGGATGAGTGAAGTGGAGAGGTTTTGAGCTATTTGGGAAAATATGCTGTTCAGAGAAAGTGGTTATTCTCTCCCCACCCGATGCGGTTTTCCAATTATTTTATTTTGTAGTATTTCTTTGGTCTCGCCTGTGCTATGTAATCTTTGTGATAACGTTGAGACCCCTTTTTGGTTTTCCCTTTTGATCTTCATTTTGTCTTCTGGCAGGAGCTTTTAATTAATGCAATTTTGACATTCTTGTTCTGTCGCTAATGCTCCTGTATGTCTGTACGAATACGAGCACTGGTAATTTTAGACCCGCTCGATCATTTGCATGATTGTGAAGGCATGTAGCCTTCTTACTTATTCTGAAGTAATTTTATCTATATAAAAACAAGAGTTCATTCCTTTTCATACCCTTGTGAGGTGAATTCAGGTATTGTGGTGGTAATGTTGGGTTGTTTGTGAAACAAGGGGTTTCTGCTTGGGTTGGCGTTGTGGAGCACCGGGTGTCATGGTCTAGTTCCTGCAGGTTCTCTTAAGAGCTGGCCGGACATTCTGTGCATCTCTAAATACTGTTAGAAAAGGGGTGGTGCTTCTCTGACACCAGAAATAAAACTTAAAATGCTTAGAAGAGGTTTAAATTACTTATCAGCTGGAAAGTAGGTTGTAACATGAATTTAATGAGATGGTTACTACCTTAAATAAAATAAACATGAGTAAATAGAGATATTGTTAAAACAACATGTGGGGTGGGATTTTAAAGTCACTGACCCCTCCCTTAGGGTATAAAGAGATGGAAACAGTTAGTTTATTAGATCAGATTCAGTTCTGGGTCTGGAGGGAGAAACTCCGGGAAATGGTGTTAAAGTACTAATTTAAGATGCTCTGAGGAGTGAGCCTTTGTTCATATCTTGCTCCAGATGGAAGAATAAGTGTGCAAGTCTAATTCTATGAGATAAAAATGTGGATGAATTTTGGAAATACTGTTAATGGATGAAGAAGCCTGCTGTTTAGAGACTTTCCTCAGACTGTTTGGGCCAATGATGGTCATTGTAAGAATGTGCACCCTGCTATTATAAAGAAATTTTCTGTTACACAATAAAACTTTGAAGCATATAAAGAACTGCTGTGGTGTTGCGCTACCTGTTTGCCCACATACACCTGTGCCCTATCACACTGGCCAATGGAAAATCTTGTACACAAATGCGCAGTCTGAGAATAAGATACCAGACCTGCAGCTAACAATAAAGAAATAAACTGGATATAGACCATTAGCAAAGATATGGTTCATCAGTAACCACACTTGAAAACTTCAGTACCGGCTATGTACACTTTGGGAAGACCAAAGGTTCATAAGGTGAAAGTGGGTGGCTCTTTATGTCAACAAAAATATCAAACACAAAATTCAGAAACACATAAAAACAGAAAACTATAGAATCACCCTAGAAACAAATGGACCACCTAAAACTAAAGTTATTTAGCCTCAGACTGGGGGATATAGGCATATTACTGCTAGAATATACAAAACATGACTGCTAAAGGGGAGGTTCTGATAATGGGAGACTTTAACATGCCAGAAACAGATTGGTCAATACCAGCAGGAACATCTACCAGAACTAGACACATAGTATTTCCCTGCATGTGAGGACCTCAAACAAGCCGTAGAACAGCTCACAAAAGACAGGGCTATCCTATATCTAGTACTGACTAACAGGGAAAGGACACAGATTTCCAGGTAGAGGGTCACCTGGAGGCCAGTGACCATCCCTTGATATGGTTCAGTTTGGCCACTAGAACTAAATCATCCCATTCCAAGGCAAAATAATGGGACTTCAGAGGAGCTGACTTTGATAAGATGTATTTATTTAGTTATTTAACCAGGAGTAGCACACTAAGCTGAATGCTTTTTTACAGGAGCGACCTAGGAGCACAGGGAAGTTAAGTGACTTGCTCAGGGTCACACAGTATGCAAGTGGAAGCTGTGGGATTCAAACCCAGGTCTGGTCTGCTGGATGTCACCAGATTTGCAGCTCAGAGCCTTAAACCACTGCACTATACTGCTTCCCTAAGATGGCCTACACAGTTAAGCTAGCCCTGGCAAGAAGAAATACCGGTGAGGGGGTACAGGCTAAGTGGGCAAGCATTAAGGATGCAATACTTGAAGCAAAATCCTATTGTGTTAGAGAGAAAAGCAAGAGCAAAAAAAGAAGGAAACCACTTTGGTTCTCAGGAACAGTAGCAGAAAAGGTCAGAGACATAAGGCTGGCCTTCAGGAAATATAACGAAATGCAGCGGGATGAAGATAGGGAGGCATACCAAACTTCCATAAGGGAAGCAGGGAAGTCAGTAAGGCAGGCAAAGGCCCAAACCACGGAAACACTAGCACGAACAGTAAAAGAAGGTGACAAGACTTTCTATAGATACATTAGTGAAAGGAGAAAATCCAGAGGAGGTATTGCTAAGATCAAAGGGGATAAGGGGGAGTGATAGGAGAAGGACCAAAGAAAAGCATCTATCCTAAATAGATACTTCTACTCAGTATTTACTGAGGAATGGGTAGGGCAGGGCCCACAGCTCAGCACCATGGACAAAGGGGGGAGGGAGGTGTGCACTAGTCCCCTTCACAAAATAAAGGGTCCTACAAGATCTCGGTAAGCTCAGGGTGGACAAGGCAATGGGACCTGATGGCATACATCCCAGGGTACTAAAGGAGCTAAGGGTGGAACAAGCAGAGCCATTAGCAGAATGGTTTAGTGAGTCTCTGAGCACTGAAGAGGTCCCGGAAGACTGAGAAGGGCTCATGCGACACAAGAGTGGTAGTAGGGAGGAGGCAGGGAACTACAGACCAGTCAGTCTTACCTCAGTAGTGGGCAAGATAATGGAAACACTCCTTAAGGAAAGAGTAGTGCAACACCTGGAATCCATAGGAAAACAGGATCCAAGACAGCATGGGTTTACAACAGAAAGGTTCTGTCAAACTAATCTCATAGACTTCTTTGACTGGGTAACCAAAGTGGTGGACCAAGGGGGAGCAGTTGATGTCACCTTCCTTGACTTCAGCAAAGCTTTCAATATTGTTCCACACAGAAGATTGATTAATAAGCTGAATAGGCTTGGGCGAGGTCAGAAGTTGGTCAACTGGATGGCAAACTGGTTGGTGGGCAGAAAACAGAGAGTGCTGGTAAATGATATTCAGTCAGAAGAGATGCAAGTCACAAGTACGGTACCTCAGGGATCAGTCCTGGGGCCCATCCTTTTCAATATCTTTATCAGTGACATCGCAGATGGACTGGAGGGTCAGGTTTGTCTGTTTGCAGATGACACCAAGATCTGCAACAGAGCAGATGATCCAGATGAGGTGGGCAGAATGAGAAGAGATCTGAATAAACTGGCAAGATGATCAGAAGAGTGGCAACTGGGGTTTAACACAAAAAAGTGCAAGATCATGCACATAGGGAAGAGAAACCCTGAAGCCACCTATAGGTTGGGAGGGGAGTTGCTGGCAATCACAAGGGAAGAAAGAGACTTAGGCATCATCATCAAAGATGACCTGATATCATCCAAGCAGACCACTAAATCAGTAGGTAAAGCTAGAGGGATGTTGGGGTGTATTAGTACGGGTATCACAAGTTGTAAGTGGGAGGTAATAATCCCTCTTTACAAGACACTGGTTAGGCCCTATCTGGAGTACTGCTTGCAGTACTGGAAGCCGCACCTGCACAAGGACATTAACAAAATGGAGGCAGTCTAGAGAAAGGCAACCAAAAATGGTGCAGGGACTGCATCAGAAAACATGAGGGCAGATTAACGGAGTTCAATATGTACATGCTAGAGCAAAGGAGGGAGAGAGGTGATATGATCGAAATATTCAGACATCTTAAGGGCATTAATAAGGTGAAAGAGTCTAACATGTTTCAATATAAGAAAAATAGCAGGACAAGAGGACACAGCATGAGATTAGAGGGAGGCCGATTAAGGGGAAGGTGAGTAAGTTCTTTTTCACAGAAAGGGTGGTGGATGCATGGAATGGCCTACCTTAGTAAATGGTGGCTATGAATGCAGTGCAGGGCTTCAAACAGGCATGAGATAGGCATAAGGAAGCAATAAAGATGAGTATGAGTAGATAGGCCATTGTCAGAGTACAGGCCTATGGCACATTAATGAGGTCGAAAAAATGGGCAGACTGGATGGGCCTTGTAGTTCTTATCTGTCATCAACTTCTATGTTTTTATGAACAAATCTATTAATGAGAAGGCCTTTTTCAGAGCTGCCCCTGTCTTCTGGAACTCTCTTGCAGACTCCAACATTTTTGTGCTAATTAGTGGCACAATTCCTGCATCTACCAACACAAGATAGCCCTAAATATCCTTCTTTCCCATGCCTCACATCTGGAACACTCCTATATGCATCTTAGTTCTGGGTCTAAGGTCCCCAAGATGAGCATAGCTAATATTGTATAGTAATATATGGATAAGCCTCAATAATACTGTACTAAGTTATACAAAAATGCCCCAGTAATGCATCACTACTCTCAATAATACTATCATGAAAAGTGATAATACTATCGTTTTTACTGATAATACTACAGTTCAAAGGTCATCTCAACTGTAGTATTATCAATGGATCCATATATTACAAAAAATAACAGAAAGATGAGTGTTTTACAAGGCAGTAATACCATCTTGAGGTTTTGGGGACCTTAGGACCTCTCGGGCTTCGCTCTCAATGTTCCATGTCCCCGAAACCTCTTGATGGTACTACTGCCTTGTAACGCACACTTATCTATCTATTATTCTATTTTTGCTGTAAATGTTCATTACCTGTAATATTTCCTGCTATGTTATAAGTTTGTCACAATTCAATTTGTAACTACTGTACTTTGCTACTGTAACTGTCTTCCTAAGAACCCTGTGTAAAATAGGTCCTACACCCGAATGGGGCTATGCTAGGGCACAACATTTAAAGAATAAGGCATGGCTGGACGTGAGTTATCTTGGCATAATGTCACAGTGTTAACAATCATAATACACATACTGGAGTGCCTTATTGTAATTATAAATGGACCTTGAAGAATTAAAAAAGGCTTTGATTTCAATTTTTCTTTAGACCACGAGGTTGTACTGAGATAACATCATGGCTGTAACTGCCTCTATGCCAATCAGAGTTCAGGATTCTTTATATCCATTTTATAATTCTAAATAATTAAATCCAGAAATTAAGAGGAAAAACAGATACCTCAAATCCATTTCTGATAGTACTGGAACACCATTAAAATTAAGACAGGACAAGGTCAGTAAGGAATATAAGAGAGTTGTTTTTGCACTGAGAGCAACAAACCTACAGTATAAAATATACGAACATACAAACATACTAAATTTGCCAGCAAATAAAGGCCTAGAAGTCTATCAAGTCTGCTCAAATGTGCAGCTAGCACCCCTTATTCTGCAGCTGCTCCTCCCTTCCACCCATCCCCTTCATTAACCCTCCCCCTTGTCCTGTGCCATCCCCTTTTGAAGCAGTCCACTGTTCTACTGCATACCACTTCTGCAGGTAACGCATTCCACCCAGCCACCACCCTCTCTGTAAAAATGTGTCTCCTCTTCTCCCTCCTGAACCTTCCTCCCTCCAGTCTCATATCATGGCCCCTGGTGGCCCTCCCCTCCCTTACTTTGAATAGCCCCTCTGCACCCGTTTTGTTTATTCCTTTCATGTATTTAAAGGTTTCGATCATGTCACCCCTGTCCCTCCCCTCCTCTCCTCCAGTGAGTACATGTTTAACTCCTTCAACTTCCTCTCGTATGATAAGTCCCCCAGCCCCTTGATCATCTTGGTCACCCTGCACTGCACCCCCTCCAGTAACTTAATGTCCCTCTTCAGATTCGGGTGCCAGTACTGCATGCAGTACTCCAGGTGTGGTCTAACTAATGACCTATACAGTGGCAGAATCACCTCCTCCCTCCTCAAGGATATACCCCTTGCAATACAACCCAGCATTTTGTTGGCCTTTGCAGCTGCCTTATTACATTGTGCTGAGTTGTTCATTGACCCTGTAATGAGCACACCCAGATCCTTCTCCTCCTCTGTCTGGGCTAGCTGCAATCCCCCCAGCTGGTAACTCCTCCTTGGGTTCTTCATCCTAAAATGCAGCACCTTGCACTTTTTGGCATTAAACCCCAGTTGCCAGGTGTCTGATCAGGTTTCAAGTTTTCTAGATCATCCTGCAATGCCTGCCTTTCCCCTAGGTCATCCACCACTGTGCCTACCTTGGTATCATCAGTAAACAGACTGATCTTGCTCTTAATGTCCCATGATATGTCTGCAATGAATATCCCAAACAACACTGGTCCCAACACCGAGCCCTGTGGAACACCGCTCATCACTGCTCTTGGGTGTGAGAACTCCCCACCCACCACCACTCTCTGTTGACTTCCCTGAAGCCAGTTTCCTACCCATCTCACAAGCTTTGCACCCGACCCTGTGCCTACTAACTTCCTTTCCAGTCTTCCATGCAGCACCGAATCGAATGCCTTACTGAAGTCCAGATACAGGACATCCACTGCATGGCCCTGTCCAGTTGCCTAGTTACCCAGTCGTAGAACTCCACCAGGTTGGTTTGGCAGGATCTGCCACATATGAAGCCATGGTGTCTGCTGTCCTGTAGTCCTTTGGCCTCTAGGAGGGCCACCAGCCTCTGTTTCAGGATAGTCTCCATTAGCTTAACCATGATTACATAGATTACATAGATCATACAGAGCATATAGACAATTGTCCGTGAGCTCGAAAGTTGTAATTTACCCATACCTATTTATCTTTTTTTCTTTAAGATACTTGTCCAATTGTGTTTTGAACACTTGCATGGTACTGCTGTCAACAATTTCCTTTGGCAAGCTGTTCCATACTTCTGTTACTCTGTTATTCAACCAAAATTTCCTCCTGATAGTATTATATCTATCCTTGAATAATTGAAAGCTATAGGACCTAGTGTCATATGTTTGTTCTCTTTTTTTCAGTCCCAAGAGTTCCCACATGTTAGAGTCAGTCCATGCCCTATAGATCAAACACATATCACCTCGTAATCTATGGTATTCCAATGGATACAGATTTAGGTATTGCAGTCTTTCCTCATAGTTCATCCCCTCTGTCCCCTGTATTCTTTTAGTCACCCACCTCTGGACCCTCTCCACCAACTCAACATCTCCCCTCCTATAAGGGGTCCAGAACTGGACGCAATACTCCACATGCGGTCGCACCAGTGCAATATATAGTGGCATAACAACTTGCCTGTCCCTACTCCTGGTGTGTCTTGCTATACAATTTGCTATGCCACTAGCCTTTTTAACCACGGTATTACATTGGAGCCCAAAATTAAAGCCTTGGCTAATCATAATTCCCAAATCCTTCTCCTCACTGACAACCTTTAACATGGATCCCCCCAGAGTATACCGAAATCTATTATTGTTTTTACCAAAATGCATAACATTGCACTTATCAATATTAAATATAGCTTACTTCCGCAGCCCACTTCTCCAATCCATTTAATGCCCTTTGTAGGCTACCTGATCCTCATGGTTGTTAACTGTACTCCCAGTTCTGGTGTCGTCCGTAAATTTGGACATCCAGACATCTAGCTCAACTTGCATTGATGAAATAAACAGATCGAACAAACATGGCCCCAGCACCGAGCCCTGGGGGAACCCGCTAGTCACTCCGGCAAAACTGGAAAATTCTCCCTTCACACAAACTCTCTGACTTCTTCCAATGAGCCAATCCCTTACCCATTTTTGTAGCCAATAGGGTAGACCAATCTCGTGCAGTGACTCCACAAGCTGTTTATGTGCGACCTTGTCAAAAGCCTTCGCAAAGTCCAGGAACACTATGTCCACTGATTCACCCCTGTCCATGGCCCTACTAGCTTTATCATAAAATTCCAGCAAGTTAGTCTGACACGATCTGCCCTTTGTAAATCCATGCTGGGTTGTATCAATCTTACCAGTACTGTCAATATAGTCTACAATATAATCCTTGATTATTCCCTCCAAGATCTTTCCCATGACCGAGGTCAAACTAATTGGCCTATAGTTTGAAACCTCCTGTCTACTACCTTTTTATGTTTGCTTGCACGCATGTGCAAGAAACATAGTGCCATCATCGGAGATTTTGGAGGTGTGTCACCTCCTCCTCCAATTCAGGCAGTGAGTGTGCGTGGCGGCCTGTAAGCCAATGCATTTGGAGCTGTCTATGACGCTCCAAAATGCAGTGGCATACAGATTGAAAGGGGAGCTACGCTGGAGTGAGCAGTGATAAGAAGCTGCTCACGCAGCTTCCCCAGCCGCAGGCGCAGTGCACTTCATTACGCAGTGTATAGCCGATGGGGTGCCCAATCCCGCTGGCTGAGCTGCATCGCCTCCCCAGTAGTTGGTGCCACGCTGGGGCCCACCCCAGCGTGGCAATCCAGTCATTTTGCCGATGGGGGTGCCCAATCCCCGTCTGCTGAACCCCTCAAAGTCCTTGTGCCACGCTGAGGCCCACCCCAGCGTGGCAAACGGTCCCACGATGTCTTTTTATTTTTTACCTGTAAGAAAAACAGTCCAGCGGTGCATCTCGGCCCCCTCCCACAGCCGCACCCACCCACTGTGCACCCAGCCTCCCACACCCTCCCACCCCATACTACCTCTGACTCGCGCAGCAGTCTTGGTGGACCGGGAACACGTCTGCACTCTTCAAAGCCGACCGCTGAACTGAGGAAATGCCGTAAGCTGTATAATGGGCTAGATAGGGGGGTCAGTTTATGCATATCTCAGCCATTTTGGGAATTTTTGCACCAAATTTTCAACATGGGTTTTGGACCCTTCTCATGAATGATGTCACTGTCATGGCGTTATTCGGGCCCAAAGGGTGATTTCGTGCAGTGACTGCACAGTGACTGAGAAATCACCCTCGGGCCTGAATACCTCCATGACAGTGACATCATTCATGAGAAGGGGCCCTAAACCCCATGTTGAAAATTTGTGTCAAAATTCAAAAATGACTGTTTAATGAGTGTGCGCTATGCAGTCTTCACGAGGCTCGTAGTTTTAAATTTCAATTTTCACTCCAGATTTTCAACATTGCCATTTCACCATACCTTCTTATGAGTAGTCACAGCTGTCATTTTCACATCTCACCCAAAATGTGTTTCCGCCCATGTAGCGCCAGAATGGCGCAGTCAGTGTAGAAATCAATGTACGGGACAAATTAAGAAAATCACAGTGACACTGTTCATGAGCAGAGGTCTTGAAATGGCTATGTTGAAAATTTGGTGAAAAATTCCTAAAATGACTGTTTTACGAGCAAGCAAGCAGTAGTTCCTACGATGCTCATAGGTTTGCTAATCCAATATTTCCACTCCAGATTTCCAACATTGCCATTTTCCACACCTCCCTTATGAGCAGTACAGCTGTCATTTTTCACATCCTGCCCAAAACGTGTTTCTGCCCATGTAGCTCACAATGGCGCAGTCGGTGTGCAAACTCAATGTATGGGACACATTAACAAAACCACAGTGACACTGTTCATGAGCAGAGGTCTTAAAATGGCTATGTTGAAAATTTGGTGAAAAAATTCCTAAAAATGACTTTTACGAGCGTGCGTTGCACAGTTACTATGCATGCTCGTAAGTTTGCAAATTTAATATTTTCACTCTAGATTTTCAACATGTCCATTTTATTAAACTTCCTTATGAACAGTACAGCTGCAATTTTTCATATGTCACCCAAAATGTGTTATCGCACATGTAGCACACAATGGTGCTGTTGGTGTGCGAAAGCAATGTTTAGGACAGATTAAGAAAATCACAGTTACACTGTGCATGAGCAGAGGTCTTAAAATGGCTATGTTGAAAATTTGGTGACAAAAGTCCATAAAATGACTGTGTTACGAGTGAGCATTCTGCAGTTTCCACGAATCCACGTTAGTTCATGACTTTGTAATATTTTCAGTCCAGATTTTCACTAGTGGCATTATTCAACACTTCCTTATGAACAGTACAGCTGCCATTTTTCACAAGATGCCCGAAGTGTGTTTTCACACTTTCAGTGCAGAGATGCGTGGTCGCTGTGGGAAATCATTGTTCGGCACAGATAAAGAAAATCACAGTGACACTGATCACATGATGGAGGCACCAAAATGCCTGAGTTGACAATCTGCTATAAAAATCCCCAACCTAATTATATAACGGGTGTCGTTACACAGTTTCTATGTCTTCAGTGACTTCACCATTTTTTAAATATTTTACTACACATTTGCAACATAGCCATTTTACACCTCCCCATGAAAGAGTACAGCTGTCATTTTTATATCCTGTTCGAATATTTTTGCACCTGTGGTGCTAAATGCCGAGTCACTGTGCATAAGTAGCTTTGGCTACCAAACTGATATTCCCTTGTTCATGAGGTGGGGTCACAAAACAAACATGTTGAAAATTTGGAGTTAAAATACCAATGAATGCCTGAGGTATTAGGCTTTTCAACTAAATCGCTAACACTATAGAGAATGACAGGAATCAGGGGTGTGACTTGGGATTCTTGCCTGTGATGCTCATACCATTCCACACCCTACAGTCACTGAGGGCATCGAGGTATGCCTTGGACTCTTTCGCCCCAAACTTCACCCCATTCTCTATATCGCACCCATCTCACCGTGATTTCCTAATGAAATGGGGTGCGATATGGCCAAAGACCCCAAGGAACACAGTGACACTTGGTCAGTCTCTGCAGAGTGGGGTGGGTGAAATGGCGTGGGCCGCTATGCCTGACCACCCAAATGCACACCCCAATGCCTGTCACTCTCTGCAGGGTGGTGGTGGGGTTGGCTTCAGTTCAGTACTTCACTGCCATTCCTATTACGCAGCTCTGTAACTTCTACACTACCACTGCCAATGCCAGCAAGCAAACATTCGCATTGACAAATGCTTGTTTATATATAGGTATAACCACGGCTTGTCTCCAAGCCTCTGGTACTTCCCCTGTGTTGATACTTTCTTGGTATAGGTAAGTTATAGGCTCCACCAATAATGGTGCCATTTTCTTTAATACCCTTGGGTGGATCCCGTCCGGGCCTTGTGCCTTATTTTGATTTAACCTCCTTAATCTAGTTAGGACATCCACTGGATCGATTCTTAAAGGTAGTTCTCCCTGTTTAACCGTCATACTACTAACAGGGGGCTGGGAATTTTATTGAAGACAGATGCAAAATATATACTATATTCCTCTGCAAGAGCTTTATTATCACTCACCGTACTTCCTTCCTGGGTTTTTAGAGGTCCAATAGTGGTAATTTTACCTTTTTTATTGTTAAGGTAAGCATAGAAGGCTTTATAATTATCCCCAACCCTTGTTGCTAGTGTATACTCATAATTTCTTTTAGCTTTTACTATAGATTTTTTTAATATTTTAAGATTATTCCTGTATACCTCCCAGCTTTTCTCAGAGTTGATACTTCTTGCTACATGATAGTTTTTGTTTTTAGTTTTAAGTAGTCTCTTAATTGCTGTATTCATCCAAGGTGCAGTTCGATTTCTTGGCTTATTATATTTGTTACTGACTGGTACGATGGATGTGAGGCTCACTGGTCTGTAGTTTCCCAGTTCATCCTTGGGGCCACTCTTGTGGAGTGGCACCACATGAGCCATCCTCCAGTCCTGAGCTACACACCCCGAATGTAGTGAGTCATTGAATAGGTCTGCCAAAGGTCCTGCAAGGACTTCTGCCAGCTCCTTCAGTACCCTGGGGTGGATGCCATCTGGGCCTGGCACCTTGTCCACCCTCAGTGCCTTCAAATCCTCTCGAACTCTGCCCTCCATGATTTCCCCATCTGTCACCACTTCCCCCGCTGCTTCTGCCATTTCTCCTACCTTGGGTGTCACCCCCCTCTTCTCTTTAGTAAATACTGAGCAGAAGTACACATTTAGTGCTTCTGTCTTATCGCACGCTGCTTCCACCTAACCCCCCTCCTTCCTAATCCTTACTATGTGGTCCTTACAGCTCCTTTTCTCCCTGATGTACCTAAAGAAGTCCTTTTCCCCCTTCTTAATGCCTTGTGCCAGCCTGAGTTCCGTAGATGTTTTGGCTCCTCTTACTGCTCTTGTCACCTCCTTCAATTCTGTCAAGTACTCATCCCTGTCCTCCCCCTCCCTGTTTTCTTGTACTTCCTAAAGGCAGCTCTTTTCCTCCTTATCTTTTCCATGACCTCCCTGCTGAACCAGCTCAGTTTCTTAGCCCTAGCCTTCCTGCTCTGGGCTTTGCAGCAGGTTTTGGTTGCCTCCACTATCCCCAGCTTTATGAGTTCCCACCTCTGGTTAGTGTCCATACTAGATTGAATTCTTACCAGGTACCCTTTCACCACTTCCCCATCCTCCCAAAGTTGGCTCTCCTGAAGTCCAGCACTCTTGTGCCAGATTCCACTCCTTCCTAGCCCATATCCAATGTGAGCCATACTGAGTGGTGGTCACTCCCTGAAGCGGTTCCTCCATTGTAAGTTCTCTCACAAAGTCCCCATTTGCCAGCACAAGGTCAAGGGTATTCCCTAACCTGGTTGGTTCACTGACCATTTGCAGCAGGAAGCTGTCCTGGAAGGCATCCAGCAGTAACTGCTCCCTTCTGTTCTTGGTTGTTGGGGTGCTCCAGTCCACTCCTGGCATGTTGAAGTCCCCCACAATCACCACACTACCCTTCTCGCAGGTCCTCCTGATCTGTCCCGCTAGTTCCCTGTCTAACTCCTCCGTCTGAGATGGTGGCCTGTACACCACTCCCATTCTAAGAATCCTATTCTTGGAATTCTGGATTTGCATCCAAAGTGACTCTATACTACCCTCCTCCCCTTCCTCCCTTACACACTTCAGTCCTTCCTTTACATATAGTGTCACCCCCCATCCATTCCCAATCACCCTGTCCCTACAAAATAACCTGGACCCTGGTACAGACAGGTCCCAGTCATTGTATTGGGTGGCCCATGTTTCTGTGATGGCTGCAATGTCCACCTCCCTCTGCCATGAGAACCTGTAACTCTGCAGTTTTCCTCCCAAGGCTCCTAGCATTAAGGGTAACCACCTTCCACCCTTTCCCCCCCTCCCATCTGCCCTCCTTTCCTAGCATCACCAACAGTACTTGCCATTTGTCCTTTGTCACTGTTATGGGGGTAAGCTCATATGGTTTCCCAACCTGTGGTCTCTGCATATCTATTCCCCAACTGCCACCCCCCACTCCTAGTTTAAATTCCCAACTTCCTCTATGTACTCCTCCATCCTCTGTTTCAACACTTTCTTTCCCTCCTCACTCAAGTGTAGCCTGTCCTTGGCATAGAGACTACTGTCCTCCCAGGTCCCTTCCCACCCCCCCAACAGCCCATACCCTTTAGCACAACACCAGGTTCTCAGCCATCCGTTAAATTCCTCTATGCTCAGCTTTCTTGTTGTGCTTGCCTTTGACACCGGAAGTATCTCTGAAAAAGTTACAGATCTTCCTGCCCCCTCACATAATTGTGCTAGTTCCTCAAACCTCCTCTGGACTATATCTACTGTCTTCTCAGCCAGGTCATTTGTCCCAAGACATAAAATTAAATGAGGATTGTCCCTACCCCTTCTAGCATATTTCAGAACAGATTGTCCCACCCTTTCCGCTATCATTCCTGGCATGGCCTCCACCCAAGTGCGACTATGACTCTCCCCTTTGCTACCCCACCTGACTCCTCTTAGTACTGAGTCCCCCAGCACTAAGATTCCACCCCTCTTACTCCCTACTTGCTTCTATTCATCTCCCTCTCTCATTTCCAGCTCCTCTTCTTCCTCCTGCACATTATTTCCCCCTTTTACCCCTGTTGCAATTCTCACAGCAGAACTTCCCCCCACTCCAGTTTGGTCCAGGCATTTATCAATTACTCCTCTAATTTCATCATTTCCCTCCTCCACCTTCTTCCTCTCTAGCAGTGCACAACTATTTTCTAAAGACCCTTCACAAATGCCCGCTCCCTCTCTCTTCATAGTAACCTGTTCTTTCCTTTCTACTCCATGACTTTTGCCACTTCTTCACCTTCCCTCACAAGTCCCTATCTCCTCTTTCCATTTGTCTTTTGTCTCCTGACCTGGTTTCCCCGGCAATCGTTCTTCCTGGCCTGGGCCCCTTTGTCTCTGCTTCCCTTCTTCTGACCCTCTTCTCACCACTGTTGTCTTAAATCGCCCTCCCTCATCTCCTTCTTCCTCCTCCATCCAGTATTGGGCTAAACCCACCCCCAATCTGCCTTTCCTGTCTTAGTTCCTCCTGCAGATCCTCAGTCTCCTTTCTAAGTTTTTCTAAGTGGTTGCACACTAAACATCCTCCCACACTCCAGGCAATGTCAGTGTCTCAGTAGGTAGCACACTCGCCTCTGAGGCCGGGAGATCAGAGGGCTGTGGGTTCAGTTCCCACATCTGGCGCTTGGGTTAATATCTCAGTACTGACACTGTAATGCAGCATGAGAGGGGTGCTGCATTTCTGAGGTGCCGTCTTTAGGATGAGACGTTAAACCGAGGTCCCATCTGCCTGGATTGGTGGTAGTTCAGGTGGATGTTAAAGATCCCATGGCACTTATCGAAAAGAGTAGGGGAATTTCCCCGGTGTCCTGGCCAAATTTCCCTCATTCACTACAAATACCACCAACAGCTTAATCTGGTTCAAGGTCAGTTGGCATTCATCTGTATCCCCCTCCCCCGGGTCGTGCCTGAAAATAGGCAGGATTTGTCTAGTGCACTTACCCGGTCAACAAAAGCTAAATAAATAAAATAAATGTTTAGAAAGATTGGTGCACCACAGTTGTTGCAGCCTACCACCCTACCCATTGCTGTCATTGCCCACCAGTGACCCCCCACCCTTCCAGATGCAGGATACCTAACACTCCCCCAAGTCTCCCCTTCCCCCATCAGTGCAAAACATTTCCTTTATTTCCCTTACCTCCTTTGTTGTACACGTTTAGATGTATTGAGCAACTGTTTTTTATATTCCTATCCTTCCTATCCACACTCAAAAGAGACTTTAAGTAGCCATTGCACAACCTTCTTCAAACTCCTAGTCCTCCTTTCCCCACTGCAATATCAATGTGAAGAAGTAATAATGAAAGCTCCCTACATTTGCCTTTACTTCCTTCCACTGAGATTAGCAGTCACCTCTTAAACTACTGTTCCTTTCCTGGATGTACTTCTGCTATGACAGGTGCATATCCTTTGCCCATTTGAGGAAGTGATGTCATAACCCCTGGTATAAAGGAAATAATGGACCAGGGTGGTGGGTGAGGGTTTGGGGGTGGGACCAGCCCAAGTCTTCCAGAAACAATCAGGTAGCTGAGGCTTCTGGTCAGACCATTAGCACCTTCCCCACTCTGCACTAAAACTTTGCAGCTAGTGAAGCCAGCAACAATGAATCACAATTCTACTCAAAGCCCCCCAAATAGGTTTGCTACCCAAAGAAACAGGACCATACCTCTCAACTGTACCATATTACGAGGAACGTTCCTCATTTTACCTCACAAAAGCTCCATGTTCCACACTGTGAAGACTTGATCCACATTCAAAGTCAACATTTTAAAGCACAAAATTCATAGTAAATGATGCAAAATATATATTACTCAATTAGCAACAGACTTTCTGAACATAAATGCAACATTTTAACAATGTTTTGAGCTTCTTAGGTAAAGATTTGATTAAGTGTTCCACATTTTGCCCATTTGTTCCACATTTTGACAGGCAATGTTCCACATTTGGGAGACAAAAGGTTTAGAGGTATGAACAGGACTCCAATTCAAACAGCTTCACCAACAACACATCAAAATAGGCTTGGAATTAGAAGATATAGGTCTCCAATTCAAAGAAACAGACCCAGTTAAATCACACTAATTATGTTTTAAAACAGAAGAAATAGGCCTCTACAAATGCAGCCTGCCACACAGTGAATCAAACAAATGAGCCCACTTATAGCTACCAAAACAGGTTTCAAAATTCCAACAGCTTCAAACAATACCCTGCTAGCCCCTTAGTAGTAAGAAAGAAAAGAAATAACCTTCTACCAAGTAGAATCCACAAGAAACAATGTAAAAACAACAAGAAGATAGTGTACGTAGATCCGATCCTGTCCCCCATCTAGTTCCTTCTAGTTGCCCCTTTCTCACCTCACGACATCCTCACTCGCAGTTTTATTACCTTGCTTTCATCCTTAGCTGCTCAGGATGCCTCTGTGGGAAGTGGTACACTCTCACTCCTGGCAGCAGTTTTTCCCTTGAGATTTCCCAAGATAGCTGCTGGGACAATATATTTTAAAGGGGACACTTGGAGGTCAGCAGTATTACAAAGTTCAAAGCAGAATGGGACAAGTGATTGTGATGGGAATGCGACCATATTGATGAAATCTCCTTTTTTTGGTTACTGTAATAATTTTTTTGTACTTATTTTTGTATAAACCTTTCTGTTTGGAATGGCATAGGGCAAACAAAATGAAGTGCAATCCACATGTACCAGCAGCTATCCTGGGAAATCTCAAGGGAAAAACCGCTGCCAAGAATGAGAGTGTACCACTTCCCACAGAGGCATCCTAAGCAGCTAAGGATGAAAGCAGGGTAATAAAACTGCCAGTGAGGATGTTGTGAGGTGAGTAAGGGGCAATTAGGCCTGGCCGATATAGTCACAGAGACACACACACGAACACATGTATGCACCATGCAGTCACTTGGGTAGGGAATACTGAAGAGGGCTATCATTCCAGGAAGAGGTCCCATCCTACTGCCTTGAGCACATAAATAAAAGAGTTGAACCCCAACTCACTCTCTGACTTCCTGCAACCTTTAAAGAGAACCTGGGGTCTATTTTGGCAAGTGACCCCAGAGGATGGATGGCCCTGCTCCATGTAAGCAATAAGACATGACAGGGTGTGCATGGAACATATTTTACCACATGGCCAGGGGCGTGATAAGGCACAAGGTCCATGGCCGAGTGCTCAGTCACTGGTGTGTAGTAAAATATGTTCCATGCACATTTTGGAATGTCTTATTGCACTTATAAATTGGGCTAGTTTAAACTAAAAAGTTTCTGCAGTTAGAAAAATAATTTTTATCAGCAGAAAAAAAGATTTGATTATGTAAATTTATGATAAAATAGTCCTTCCACATAATACAAATTGACATCATCATGTAAGTACTGGACAAAGTTTGTCCTTTGCTGTCATCTGTAGTACTGTTTTTGTTGCCAGCATATGAACATAGAAACATAGAAACATAGACTTTGACAGCAGATAAGGACCACTTGGCCCACCCAGTCTGCCCATTTCCCTACCTACTGGATAAGCTGCAGATTCTAGTTAACCAACAGCCTACTTCCTGTCACCCCCACTACAATTGCCGTGTCTCTGTCCCATGCATGTTTGAATTCCCCCACTGTTTTAGCCCCAACAACCTCCTCAGGAAGGCAGTTCCACGCATCCACCACTCTGTCCATGAAAAAAGATTTCCTCACATTACCCCTGAGCCGTCCCCTCTCTATCTTTAAATTGTATCCCCTTGTTCTTACACATCTCTTTTTCTGAAAGATGCTACCCTCCAGGACTTTGTGGATTCCCTTGAGGTACTTGAACATTTCTATCATGTCCCCTGTCCCTCCTTTCATCAAGGGTATACATATTAAGCTCTCTCAGTCTCTCTTCATATGATTTCTGATGCAGACCCTGCACCATTTTAGTTGCCCTCCTCTGGACTGCTTCCATCCTGTCTATGTCCTTGCATAGATGAGGTCTCCAAAACTGCACACAGTACTCCAGATGGGGTCTCACCAACTGTCTGTACAGAGGGATAACCACTTCCCTTTTTCTACTTGTGTTGCCCCTTCCTATGCATCCCAGTATCCCCCTGGCTCTTCTTACTGACTTCTCACATTGCTTACCCACCTTTAGATCATCTGATATGACTACCCCCAAGTCCCATTCCATTTTTGTTGTTGTTAGTACCTCCCCTGCTATTGCGTACTCTTCTCCTGGATTTTTGTTTCCCAGGTGCATTACTTTGCACTTCTTTGCATTGAATCTAAGTTGCCATATGTCTGACCATTTCTCCAACCTTGCCAAGTCCCTTCTCATCCTTTCTACCCCCCTTGTGTATCAACTCTGTTACAGATCTTTGTATCATCTGCAAAGAGACATACCTTTTCTTTCAGACCCTCTGCAATGTCACCTATAAAGATGTTAAAGAGGACTGGACCCAGTACTGGACCCTGAGGTACTCCACTAGTGACCCCCTTTCTTCAGAATATGTTCCACTCACTATAACCTTCTGTGTCCTGTTGTGCAGCCAATTTGCAACCCAGACTACCACCCTGGGACCCACTCCCAAGTTGGCTAACTTGATTATTAATCTTTTGTGCAGGACTATGTCAAATGCCTTGCTAAAGTCTAGGTAGGCCATATCCACAGCCCTTCCCTGGTCTATTACTTTGGTCACCCAGTCAAAGAAATCTATTAGATTCATCTGACATGACCTTCCTGCTGTAAATCCATGCTGCTTTGGGTCTTGTGCCCTGCTGGCCTCTAGGTACTCAACAATTCTTTCTTTCAGAAGTGATTCCATCATTTTCACTACCACTGAGGTCAAACTGACAGGTCTATAGTTTCCTGCTTCTGCCTTGCTCCCACTTTTGTGAAGATGAATCACATCTGCCCTCCTCCAGTCCTCAGGTATCACTCCACCCTCCCATGATTTGTTAAAACATGTGGTCAGTGGTGTCACTAGGTCCTCCCTTAGTTCTTTTAGGATTCTGGGGTGAATCCTATCAGGCCCCATTGCTTTGTCCACATTATATTTTAGGCGTTCTTTCATGACTTTTTTCGTCTGTAAATGGACTGGTGTCAACCCCCCTACCCAGCGTGTTTCTATTGTCTGGTTTAGATAACTCCTCCTCATCTTCTTTTGTGAATACTGAGCAAAAGTATTCATTCAGTATCTCTGCCTTTTCACTGTCTCCCTCTGCCCATCTCCCCTCTCCCTTACTAATCTTCACTATTCCTCCCTTAACCTTTCCATGCTCTCTAATGTACCTATAAAAGGTTTTATCCCCTTTCTTAAGTGACTTGGCTATTTTTTCCTCAGTTTGGGCTTTTGCTATTCTGACTGCCTTCCCCACTTCTTTCTGCTTTAATTGATACAGTTCCCTGTTGTGCACCTTCTGTGATTCCTTATACTTTTTGAATGCAGCCTTTTTTCTCCTTAACCTTCCCTGCCACCTCTTTTGAGAACCATAGTGGTTTTTTACTCCACTTTGTTTTCTTTATCTGTTTCACACAAAGGCTTGTTGCCTCTGTGATGGCAGTTTTGATTTTTCTCCATTGTTCTTCCACCCCTCCTTTTTGGCCATTTGCTAGTGTATTCCTCAGGTATTCACCCATTTTGCCAAAGTCAGCCCTTCTAAAGTCCAGTATGCTTGTTTTTGTATGGCTTGTCTCCATAGTTGTGGACATATGAAACCTACATACGAAATTTGCCAGCGGATAAAGGCCTAGAGGTCTATCAAGTCTGCTAGAATGTGCAGCTAGTACCCCTCATTCTACAGCTGCCCCTCCCTTCTACCATTTCCCTTCATTGACCCTTCCCATTGTCCTGTCCCATCCCCTTTTGAAGCAGTCCACTGTTCTACTGGAAACCACTTCTGCAGGTAACGCATTCCATCCAGCCATCACCCTCTCTGTAAAAAAGTGTCTCCTCATCTCCCTCCTGAACCTTCCTCCCTCCAGTCTCATATCATGGCCCCTGATGTCCCTCCACTCCCTTACTTTGAACAGCCCCTCTGTACCTGTATTTTTACTCCTTTCATGTACTTAAAGGTTTCAATCATGTCCCCCTGTCCCTCCTCTCCTTCAGCAAGTACATGTTCAACTCCCTCAGCATCGTCTCGTATGATAAGTCCCCCAGCCCCTTGATCATCTTGGTCACCCTGTGCTGCACCCCCTCCAGTAATTTAATGTCCCTCTTCAGATATGGGCACCAGTACTGCACACAGTACTCCAGATGCGGTCTAACTAATGACCTATACAGTGGCAGAATCACCTCTTCCCTCCTCGAGGATATACCCCTTGCATTACAACTCAGCATTTTGTTGGCCTTTGCAGCTGCCTTCCTACATTGTGTCGAGTTGTTCATTGACCCTGTAATGAGTACCCCCAGATCCTTTTCCTCCTCTGTCTGGGCTAGCTGCACTCCCCCCAGCTGGTAACTCCTCCTTGGGTTCTTCATCACAAAATGCAGAACCTTGCTCTTTTTGGCATTAAACCCCAGTTGCCAGGTGTCTGACCAGGTTTCAAACTTTGCCAGATCATCCTGCAACCCCTGCTATCTCCCTAGGTCATCCACCACTGCTCCTACCTTGATATCATCAGCAAACAGACTGATCTTGCTCTTGATGTCCAATGATATGTCTGCAATGAATATCACAAACAATACTGGTCCCAACATCGAGCCTGGTGGAACACTGCTTGTCATTATCCTTGGGTGTGAGAGCTCCCCACCCACCACCACCCTCTTTTGCCTTCCCTGAAGCCAGTTCCCTACCCATCTCACCAGCTTTGCACCCACCCCTGTGCCTTCTAACTTACTTCCCAGCCTTCCATGCAGCACCTAGTAGTATGCCTTACTGAAGTCCAGATACAGGACATCCACTGCTTGGCCCCTGTCCAGTTGCCTAGTTACCCAGTCATAGAACTCCACCAGGTTGGTTTGGCAGGATCTGCCCCATAGGAAGCCATGCTGTCTGCTGTCCTGTAGTCCTTTGGCCTCTAGGAGGGCCACCAGCCTCTCCTTCAGGATAGTCTGCATTAGCTTAAACCCAATGGATGTGAGGCACACTGGTCTGTAGTTTCCCAGTTCATCCTTGGGGACACTCTTGTGGAGGGGCACCACATGAGCCATCCTCCAGTCCTGAGGTATTCCCTTGTACTGTTGTGAATTTACACAAACACTCAGCAGCCAGACCTCCTGTATTTTCTCCCACCCCCACCCCAGTCTGTAATTATTTAGTCTAGCAGAGGAGGAGGATGCATCTTTTGGATGTTGCGTGGGAATGCTAGTCCTCGAATGAGTAGTGCAGACCTTTACTACCCTGAGCCTGAGGAGAGCAAACATGACCAAATGAACATGTACAGTAGCAGCAGGTAGGATGGAGCAGCCCTCCCCCTTTCCTTCATCTACCTGCTGGAGCTCACTGGTGAGTACAGTAGTAGCAGCTTGTCCATCATGCGCAGTGCATCAGTGTGTCGCTGTGACTGAAGTGAAGGTGCTGTGACTGAATTAAAGGAGAATGCTAAGCAAACAGTAACTACAGATAGTAGCAGCCATGCCCATATTGCATTCTGGAAAGCGAGGTACAAGTTAGGGCTACATGTGAGTTTGTTCTATTCTGTTTGCTGTTTGAAGTTGGCTGGGTATTGAAGCTTATAAAATGGGTAGGCTAAATAATCCACGCAGCTTTTCACGGTGCTCAGCAAATATAAGATGGCTGACAGTAAAAATTCCAATGTTCCATGGCTTATGGATTCTGACCTTTTTACTGCCAGCTCTGTTTTTTTAGTCATGCATGTAACATATTTCATGCATGACTGTTTGACCAGATTCTTGGATTTAGTCTGCCCATTTTATAAAGCTGGCTTATCTGGGTGAGGAAAGAACAGTCTGAGTGACTGTCTCTTTCAAGTTATCTGGCAGGTAAATATAGATCCAAGTGTGAGATAAGACTGTGAGCTTATCCTGTAAGTAATTTGTCTGTCTAAATGTATTGTTTTCCTTTCATGTAAATGTTTATATATCTTTTTAATTGTACATATCCTGTTGCAATGTCTGCAGCATTTAGTGGTAAAGAATTTAGTTTAATAGAAGCAGTGGCTGAGCATCCTTATTGCAAAGATACACTTAATATTTCTGCTGGCAAAGTGAGAATTCTCTGTCTAAAGTCCACTACCTGAAGTGCATGCTACCAAATATTAGTGCAGTTGTCCTTCAAAATTTCTGAGTTGGACAGAAGTATTTTACTGATTTAACCAGGTGGTGGTAGCAGGAGAAGTGAATTGAACCAAACTACCCTAGAAGCTGGTACAGCCCAAATGGAGTATGCCATTGTGAGCGCGCCATAATGGAACCATCATGTGGGTGCTGAAATAAGGTTGTGAGTGACAGAGGCATTCAGGATTTTAGATCACTCTGCACTCATACCATGTTCAGTGGCTCCACAGTTCATTCACCCTTCCTGGCATGCCCAACTCAGAGTTAGTTATAATTAATTTTGGGGTGGTGCAGTGTGAGAAGGCCCACTGCAAAATGTAACTGTTCCCAGGGGACAGTCCTTTGGCGTGGTAAGTTTCTGGGGGTGCATTGTCAGCCACTATCATGATGCGACAACATTTTTTTGGCATCCTCAGTTACTATGACCACATCTCCCATGTACCGGCATAGGTGAACCCCCACAAAGGGTAGTTTGTCACAAACTGGTGGAAGAGTGGTGGGATTAATGCACAAATTTAAAGCCAAAATTTGCGGACAGTGTTCTTTACAGGTGGAACTAGGAACTCAAAGAAAGGTAAAAGTCTTACCTAGCACACAGATAAACAAAGACTGCCAGTAGAAATGTTACCTTAACAATCACGAAACAGGATGTACAAAAATAGTATATATTTTAACTACTGTTCTTTTTATTTCTAGAAACACAGTTTAGTGCAGTGTAGATAGCAATGATGAGCTCCTCAACATATGGCAACTTTTGTGTGCCTCAGCTCCATGAGTTGTACAAAGGGAGAGGGACAGTCTATGAGGGCCTGACAAAAAATGAACTTATAGTAGCCCTGGAGAAACTTGACCAAACATAGCTGGAGCAGGCGGTCCCTGATAAGGATGACCTAAGTAGTGAGGCGGAGGTCACAGAGGCTGAGCCAGAGTTGAACCTCGATGAATGAACTGGAGATGCAATACAAGCATGAATCAAGAACTGGTGCAGCAGAGTCTTAAAATCAGCTTGAGCTAGTGAAACTGGAGCTTGTGCTGAAAGGGGCAGAACTGCAAAGGGCAGGGCTTGTGGCTGAGAGGGAGCGAGTAAGGCTGGAGGCTGAGGGAAAAGAGAAGGCACGGTAGCACAAAATCCTGATGCAGCAGGAGAGAGAAGGCAGCAGTATTAGAATGAGATTCTTATATGAGAAGCAAGAGAGAAGGAAAGAGAGAAGGAATGAGTGGAAAAAGAAGAAATGCCAGCAGCACTAGAAAGAAATGGTGATCCTGCACCAGAAATCACAGCAGCAAACAGTAAGTAATGGCATAGGGGTCAAATCCACAAAGCCACAGTTAATTCAAAAATATTTCTGCAATACCATGAGAGGGATGATCTTGATTTGCTTTTAAAATCATTTGAGAGGGCATGTGTGCATTTTAAATTTAACAGGACTTCATAGATGAACTATCTTACACCCTTACTTACTAGAATGGATGATAGCAAAGCCAAACTTGTCAGAATTGGATTAATTACGGCCTATAAATGCATTCTTCAAAGACAGAAAGATCAGACACCTCCAAATATATGTATGTGGCTAAATTATATGATAGGGACACATGGAATGGAAAAGGTATATTATACAACAATAAATCAATTGAATAAGTATGAACAAATGTGAGGCCTATTTATTGTCCAGATACAAGCACCTGAATTAAGGTACCTTTCTCAATAATTGGTGGTAAAACATCATGCTTACTGTCACTAAATTGCTAGCCCAGAAGGTCTTATTTAGAATCTAAATTATAGTTATCAGAGTAATATCATATAGAATAATGCACGGGGTTGTGTGTTTAATGAGTTTTTGCACACACCCCGAGGTGTTGGATGCTAAGTATCCAACATGGAGGGGTGTGTGTGAAAACTCAAGTTAAATACACAACCCTCGGCGTGTTTTTGTGTTTTATTTGATATAATTACTTAGGAGCATTTTCTTGCCACATCAATTATATGAAATAAAACTGCCATAGTCAGTGTGGAGGAAGCCAGTCTGGTATGGAGGAAGCACAGTCAGTGCTCCAAGCGGCTCCCGAAACCTTTTCATTTTTTTTAAAGTTTTGCACTGGAGGGCGGAGGCAAGTTTTTTTTTTTTTTATATTTACGTACCGCTGAGTCATACTGGTGGTGTACAGTACCTGGTAGTACAGTGAAAAGTTGCCGTGACTCAGAGTGCCATGGTTAGTGGGGAGAGCGGAGGCAGGCGCATGCATGGAGCATTGGAAAGCCGGTGCATGTTCGCCCTTATAACCCGTGAGTTATAACGGTGAATTATAACCCAGGTTTCCAATGGGAAAAAAACGCTCCACAGTTATTATAATACATTAATGTTTATAGCCCAAGCGATGATACATTTTGTATGTGTTACTATGATTTGAGTCAGTAGCATGTATGCACCTATTTACATTTATATGTATATTTATATAAGGTTGTGTGTATCCTAACTGTGTTCATTTGTATGCACTTTTTTTCACAATAAAAAAGTATAATGGATGATAAGGAGTCTGTGGACTATGATGAAGTCAAGAGGGTGTTAATGAAATGTTTTGAGCTGTCTCCTGAGGCTCAGCAGATAGCCTGCTCACAGACTGCAGTACAACCTGATTGCTCTATATACAGAATATGCACTCTGAACTAGTTAATGGGACTGTGACACAGAAAACAAGGGACAGTGGTGCGTCCACTTCCATGGTGAGACATGTTCTAATCCAAGTGGAGAAGATTCTGCCAGGGCAAGTTTCCAAGATTCAGGGAGTCACAGGTCCAGCAGTCATAGTTGCATTGCCTCAGGTCTTTCTGAGCTGGTAAGGTGGCCATTGGGTACAGGATGTGGGAGTCATGATTCCATGTCATAATAGTGATCGTAAAATAGGGATTGCTATTATGGCGAGTGTATATCACCAAAAAGCAAATCGGCGATATATACATGCCGGTGACCCAACATCCGGCAACAACACTAAGTGTTTTTGTGTGGGGGGAAGCCCTCCACACACCTCTGGCTCTAGATTGCTAACTCAAAGGGGGTGCATGTCAGAGATGGGGGCCACGCTCCAGTTGTGGCACAAAAATAAAGGCAGCCACAGACAGTGGCAAAATATTATCTCCAGGTCCCCAGCCCCGAACCAAGTACCTGCTGCACCAGAGTGAACCACCCTCACCATCACACCACATGGCTGGCTCAGCTGCAGTAGGCTCACCACTCCCCTACAAATCCCTTCCTTATCCTTCTCCCTCCCTTCACTATCCCCACCTTCCACTAGGCCTCCCCTATACTCACTTTTGCGTAGGGTCACTTCCCTTGAAGGGAGCCCATGGGGATAGCGCTGAATATGAGTCACCGTCTTGACGGTCACTCATATTCAGTCATTATACTCACTGGACACCGGGAGTCATACCTGATCTCCCTGTGGATATGATAATAGGGAATGATTTTGACCACAGGGAAACCCTGGTGTGTGTGTTACAACCCACTGTGTGGCAAAAGAGCAAGTTCCTGAGGGTGAGGAGGAGGCAACACAGCCTAGGCTAACTTCTCCCTCAGCACCTGAGGAAGCAACTAGTGTGGCTGAGGAGCTAGCTAAGAGTAGCAGCCCTGATCCCCAGCTGCAAACTGAGATCTCAGCCATGGGCAGATTTCCTTTGGAAGGAGAATTAGGGAGGGTCAGACAGGAGGAGCTGGGCAAAGCTCAGCTGGCTGACCTTACCTTCAGAAACTTAGAGAGATAGCCAGTAGTGATGATGACTCTCAGAGGAATACAAAGCTAGTTTACTGGAAGAATAGGCTGTTGTACAGGGAGTGTACACTGCAGAGGGGGCTAGAAGGAGAGGTACTTCAGCAGCTGGTATTCTTTCGGGCTTATTGCAAGCAGCCTTTGGCCTTGGCCCATGACATCCCATTTTTAGGCCACCTAGATATTAGCCACACAAAAAAGTGGCTTGCCAACAATTTATTTTGGCCTAGTATGTACACAAATGTGGCAAATTACTGTTGGACTTGTCCACAGTGCAGGAGGGTGGGAAAGGTGAGGGACAAGGAGAAGGCAGATTTGATGCCCCTGCCTATTATTGGTGAACCATTTAGGATGGTAGCTGTGGACATAGTGGGGTCCCTGGGTACCCTGAGTCACACAAGAAAAAGGTAAATATTGGTTGTTGTGGACTACACAATCAGGTACCCCAAGGCAGTGGTTATGTCCTCTATTGAGGCATAGAAAGTAGCTGACAAACTCCTGGTAAACATTTGCTGAGTGGGATTTCCTCAGGAGATTTTGTCAGACCAGGGGATGAATTTCATGTCATCACTCATGACTAGACTGTGGGAGAAAAGTAGGGTGAAACCACTCTGTGTCTCATCCAATCACCCTGAGACTAATGGCCTGGTCAAGTGGTTCAACAGATCATTGAAAACTGTGCACAGGACATTAAGTCCTACAGGAGTCCCTAGGGTTCTCATCCTTCGAGCTCCTGTTTGGTCACAGAGTGAGAGAGACCCATAGATTTAGTTTAGGATGAATGGGAGGGTGATCTCACCTCCCAAGGGGAATCTGCTGTGGAGGATATCCAGTGACGATAGCAACTGTCAAAACAATGATTCATTTACAGCGCTATCCTATTGGGCTACCCTATAAGGGTAGCGACAGAATGCGATGGCGATAGTAGGGATGAGTGAGGGAGGGTGACAGTAAGGGGAGGCATAGGGAGGGAAAGGGAGGGATAGGGAAGAGGGTTTGTGTGGGGTAGTGTGCTGTGCTGCCACTGAGTTAGCCATATGGTGTGGTGGTGAGGATGGCTAGCTCCCCCCCAACATGCATCCCCCTGGAGTTGGTTATATTTAGTCGGGGGGGGCCACATAAACACTATTTTAACTTTGCGGATGTGTTATCACCCACTAGTGTACATCCCATAACTACTATTTTAATTTTGTGGATGTGTTGTCACCCACTAGTGTACATCGCTGATTTGCTTTTTGGCAATGTACACTCCCCATAACAGCGATTATGACTTGGAACTATTGTGGAGTATGTCCTGAACTTCAAGATCCAGCTTAAGCAGCTCATAGGCTCACCCAGAAGCACTTGGCAACTGTACAACAGTGGCAGAAAGCCTGGTATGACAGTGGAACCGGAGTCTAAGAGTACAAAGTTGGACTATGAGTGATGGTACTTGTCCCAGTCTGACAAAATAAATTGCAGGCAGCATGGGAGTGCCCATTCTCCATAATCAGGAAGGTGAATTAGGTCAGTTAAGTGGAAGAACTGCCTGCCAGAAGGTGTAGGCAGAGAATGTATCATGTTAACATGATGAAGCCCTATTATGATAGGAAGGAAATGGTCCTCACTGTGTACAGCACCCCAGAAGAGGAAAATGAGGTGGATCCTTTCTAAACCTTCTCAATGAGGCATGGGAGGAATCCTCAGTTGATAATCTCACCTCTCAGGACATCTGACACTAGCCCAGGCAGAGGAAATTAAGGAGGTGTAGCAAGCATTTGGGGAAGTGTTCACAGGGAAACTGGGGCACATCACGTTAGCTCAACATCACATGGACACTTGGACCTGAGTGCCATTGAGGCAGTCCCCCACAGGGTACCAGAGGGGGGTTAAGAAGACATTGCAGGAGGAGCTAAGAGAGGCACTGGCTCTCAGAGCAATCTAGGAGTCCAGTAGCCCCTGGGCATCGCCTGTGGTTCTGATCCCAAGAAGGACTGTACCCCAAGGTCTGCATTGGCTACTGGAGGCCAAACAGCTGCACAGTATCTGATGCCTACTCCATGCCCAGAACAGATGAGACCTTATAACAGCTGGAGAGGGCCCAGTACCTGACCATGATAGAGTTGAAAAAGTGCTGCTGGCAGATAACTGTAAGACAGAGGTGTCCTGAATTTTGTTGCCGCAATTAGGATGCTACAGTAAGGATGACAGTGACAGGGACGATCTTAATTTTAGATCACCCTTCAGTCATGCTCCCCTTTGCACCCACTCAATTTCTGCCCCATCGGGGTTATATTTAGTTGTGGGGTGTGTGGATGGCAAAGTCCCCCCAACAAAACATGACTATTTCCCAGGACAGGGCTTTGGCGCTCTTCATCCTGGGAGCTGCAATGCCTGGCACAGAAATGCTAGACAGCATATTTCCTCGGCCCATGTTGGTGTCAGCAAAATGACTGTCACACCAATATGGTGAACCGTCCTACCTTGGGCACTATGTGGGCAATGGATGCATCCCCCTGGAGCCTGTGAAAGTTGATGCCATCCAGGCCTGACATACCCCTACCCTGAACAGACAGGTAAGGGCACCTCTTGGCACAGCCAGGTACTACAGGAGGTTTGTTCCTCACTATAGTGATGTGGCAAAGCCCCTGATAGATCTGACAAAAAGGAAATTGCAAGAGAAAGTTATGTGGATGGAGGGCTGTGAATCCACTTTCCAGAAGTTGAAGGAAGCATTATGTGGGTCACCCATACTTGCTAGCCCCAATTATACGCTAAAGTTCATTGTGTATGTGGACCCCTCAGACCATGGACTGGGTGCTGTTCTGTGCCAGGTTATACTGAAGGGGGAAGAGTACCCCATAGTGTATCTCAGCCTGAAGCTGCTGCCTGGGGACAGCATATGCCACAATTGAGAAGGAATGTCTTGGGATGGTGTGGGTACTTCAGAAGCTGCAGCCTTATTTGTTTGGGCAGGAGTTCACTGTTGTCATAGATCATAATCCCATAACATTGCTCCATAGGACTAGTGGGCAAAATACAAAATTGCTGTACTAGCGTTTGGTATTGCAGTCATATTACATGACCATCTCGCACCACAGTGGTTCACAAAACGCCAGTGCAGATGAGTTGTCTAGGCAAGGATAAGTGCATGGCATGATACCGTTAGGCACTTCTCGCTCCCACAATGAATGGCAGTGTTTCTTGGGAGTAGTGGTTAAAGCAGAAATTTATAACAGGGGAACTCTACCTCTACTTCTACTATACCCCTAATGTGTATCATGAAGGGGCACAGGGAGACTAGACCCCTGAATTCCCCTTCTTTAATCACTGCTTGGGGGTCACCTAGAAGAGACATACCTTCATTTTCAGGGCAGGGGAAATATGACGAGAATGTGACCATGTTGCTATAATCTCCTTTTTAGTTACTGTAACTATTTTTGTTTCTACTCATTTTCATATAAGTCTTTGTCTGTAATGACATAGGGAAACAAAATGGAGTGCACGTAATTGGGATACCTCAAGGGAAAAACAGCTGCCAGGTGTAAGAATGTGACTTTTCCCACAAAGGCATCATGAGTATCTAAAATGTAAAGAGGGTAGTAAAGCTTTGAGTGAGGATGTCAGAATGTGAGAAAGGGACAATTAGGCCAGGCAGATTTAAACACATACACACACACACTCTCACTCATGTGGATGAGGAATACTGAAGTGGGCTATCATTCCAAGGAGAGGGCTTATCCTACTGCCAGAGCACATAAATAGAAAAGTTGAATCCCAACTCACTGTCTCTCTGACTTCCTGTGCCCTTTGAAGGGGAACTGGGTCTGTCTTGGTGAGTGACCCTAGAGGACAGAGGGCCCTGCTCCATAGCTAGCTTATAAGGGTGAGGAAAGAACAGTCTGAGTGAAACTTTCTTTCAAGTTAGCTGGCAGGCAAATATAGATCCAAGTGTTAGACTAGGCTGTCAGCTTATTCTATTGGTAATCTATCTGTTTAAACTATATTGTTTTCCTTTCTTGTAGAAGTGTATATCTTTTTGGTTGCTGTACATATACTGTTGTAATATCTGTAGCATTTAATAGTAAATAACCTGTTTTAATAGAAGCAGTGGTTGAGCATCCTTACTGCAAAGATAAACTTAATATTTCAGCTGGCAAGGTGAAAATTATATATTTAAAGACTGCCATCTGCAGTGCTCTCTACCAAATATTACTGTGTTTGACCTTCCAAGTCCCTGAGGAAGACAGAGATATTTTCCTGTATAACCAGGTGGTGACAGCAGGAGAAGTGAATCAGACCAAACTACCCAAGAAGCTGGTACAGCCCAAAGGAAAGTCTGTCACAATTACTGATAGGAAATGAAATATTACAGGTTAAAAGTACAACTGCTAAGATAGCATAGGAAGGACCTATATGAATGGGTCACCTTATGGTCTCCTTTTATCATACAATGTACTGTGTCCCAGAACTATAAAACAAAACAGGGGAATACTTAACAAACTACAGACTTTAAAGGAATGAAAACATATCTGTTTTTTTTTTGGGGGGGGGCATCTGGCAACTCCAAATTCACTCTGGAGTGCCATAAAGTACTCCACTCCAGTATCCTAAGTAGGTGCTCACTTTTTTGCAGGTGGCTTGTGTGCCATTGGTTCAGTTTACCTCCCTGTTTTGACTTTTCTGCAGGCAGTCAGAATTTTCTGTGCTTCTTGTTTTATATGGAGGGGGAGGCAGTTCATCTGCTATGCTATGCTATGCTATGCTATTCTATGCTGCTGTATCTGTGATCCTACCTGTCATCACCCCTCTCCATTGTTGCCTTTGCCTCCTGCACCCTACACTCCAGGGACCATCACATCTTTGTTTTTGTTACACCCCTGTAACTCAACTAGCCTGCCAGCCTTTGCCTATTATCTCCCTTCACTTTGGAACCATCTCCCCCTCTTCCATCCAGTTCACTGCCTCCCTCAGATATCAGTTGAGACTCCTTCCCTCATTCCTTGCTCCTGATCCCTCTCTTAACTATGTCCCATACACTTGCTGTGATGTTCAAAGCCTGCTTATTACTTGTTCGCTCATTGTGCACTTTCAATGGTCTTCGTGTGCTCTAACTTTGCACATTTTTATGCAACATTGTATTTCTCTATGCTGTATATTGTTTTTAGCCTTTGCTTCCCACCCCCAGGTCCACTTGGAAATGGGCCTTGACTCAGTTCGTGCCTTTCCTGGTCACCAATTCTCTATTAAATAAATAATACCTGCTCACCGCCACGCTGTCATAGACCCTAGCATTTTATGACTCCCCCCAACCTAATAGCTATTTGGGCTTTGCCCCCACCTCTTTGACTGTTGCCCACTTCTGAACATCCTTCCTATACTACCTCAGCTGTGTCTGTGGTTGCTGCCCCACCCTTGGGTCATGAACCCACCAATGTAAGTCATTCCAAGCTGCTAAAAGCCCTACTAACTCATGTAACTGAGACACCATTTAAGCAATGTACTTTGCACTAGGCACCCCACACTGGCTCTTGTCTCTTCAATCATCTGCACCCTGCACTCTCAACCTATAGCAGCTCAAAGCCTTCACACAAGATATTCAAACTTCTTCCCAGCTATTTGCATATCACCATCAATTGCTTCTGCTCCATAGCTGTTACCCCACTTGCAGTGCAGATTTTTCTTCACTAACTTAGTAGACTGCATAAGTCCAGCATCCAAGTCAAATTCTAGCTCCTACATTGTGTCTCTGCCTCAGTTTTGCCTCTGCAATCTGCATTAACTTAACATATTTCCCTGTACTCAAAAAGCTTCTCCTATTGGCCATTGTATGTTTGTTTGTTTTTATTTACTGTACTTTTATGCCCCCATGTTTTCTGTCAGCTCCCTTCTGCCAGCCCCAACCCTTCCAGCTTCATAACCCACCTCCACTGGAATGGTGTCCCATCAAAACAGCGAGTCAAATACAGTGACTGAAAAACAGCAAGCAAATACATGCTTGTCATTTGAGCGATGTGGTATTTACTGCACATGTCAAGTTTAGCACTGTTGGAATTATTGCTCTTGTGGTCTGCTTTTTGTGGCTCGGAGATGGTTATTTTTTGTTAGGCGGGTTTTGGGGGCACATCTCCCCAAACAAGTGACTTATAATGGGGGGTTCAGTTGTCGTTGTTCAGCACTGTATTGCAATGTGCTGTTATAGTTCTCGTTGTTTTTAAATCACTGTATTTGCCCTGCACAGTTCTGCAGGGGCGATGTTGACATGGACCCCCATTGAACTTTACCATACTTCCTGTATCCCCATGGCTTACCCCCATGGCAGGGTCATTGGGGTGCTGGCACCAGGTCCCCTTTGAAGTTCAAGTCTGGTGTTGAGGTGGGTGCCATGGTTGGAAGTGCAGAGTATGTGGAATGGAGGTCAGCTTTATCTCACTGTGGCTGAGGGGTCTGTTACTCTTTTTCTCCACACACCCCATGAATGCTGCCACCTGGAGATGTTGCGATATACAGTACACACACACTATGTGTGCTTGCGCCAACATCAGGCAGCATCCTTCCTTCTCTTAGGAGCTCTCAGCTGCAGCATCACCAGTGAGCTTCCCTGCATTACCATCACCCAGACAGTGGTAATGCTGCAAAGCTCACTGCCAATCCACCTCAGAGGAGAAGGTGAGTGTCTGCTGGGATGCTCAGTCTGCTCCCAACTGGCCCCTGATGACCCAGTCTGATTCCCAAACCTACTGACATTCAATGTTAAACAAAGTTAGGAAGTGGACAGAAAGAATGTTGGCTTCAAATTGTCAAGAGGAACTTAAACCAGGATGTTATCTAAGCACAACAGCCCGGCTGAAAGTAACTCAACAAAAATATGTTTAAAAAAATACATCCAGTTTACAAAAAGGACCCCTTTCATAATTTCATTTTTCATTTTTCATTTTCATTTTTTGTTTTGTTGACTGGGGTAGGGCATTGGAACAAGTCATTTTCCAAGCCCAGCCTGACAAAAATACAAACATCACAAACAATAGCAATACAAATCAACATACAGACAATTTACAAAAAAACTATCACAATTATCAGCAGACATCAAATATTGCTTAAAATGAGCTTTAAACCTGTAGAATGAAGACTAATCACAAAGATTATCTGGTAACTCATTTCAAAATACCGGTGCTGAAATAGAAAAAGATTGTGACTCTACCTTAGTTTTGTGTAAGATAGATTGTAAACTACCCTGGGAGGAGAGCAAAGGGTCAGGGGAATTACGAACAGATCAGTCAAGGAAAATTTAGGAGATAAAAAGATGGCTTTAAATATCTGACATCCAAATTAATATGCAATTTTAGATTTAGGGGATAGCTAGGATAATTGTCAATAAAGCAAACAATGATGAGTTCTAAAGGATGAACCTATTACAAAATGACAAATATGGTTATATGCTACTGACAACATTTTTGTTTCCTTAAAACCAATATTAAAATATAAACTTGAGCAGTAGTCAAAATGAGGCATAAGAGAGTCAAGGGCAATTGTTTTCTAAATATCAGGGAAAAACATGCTTAACCCTATAAAGCATCCCCAACTTTTGATTAATTGTGTGACTAATAGCCACAACAAGGCACTCCAGGTCAGGTGGTTGAAGTACTCGGCTTTGTCTTGTGCTTCAGACTACCCAAGGGGGGTCATTATCCCACCAGAACACATGCCATGTCATGCCTTATTGCTTAAACAAATAATATGAAATAGAATCATCAAAACACATAATTTGATGGCAGATAAGAATTACTTGGCCCACCTTGTCAGATCATTTTTTCCCTGCCTATACTGACACGGCAGACCACACTTGTTCTCTGGTCCCCCTCCTTGCTACCCACTGATTCCCTTGTGCCTATTCCATACATGCATGAAGCCAACCACTATTTTTGCCCCCAGCACTTCCACTGGAAGACTGTTTCAGGCATCTACCACTGTTTCAGTGAAGAAGTACGTCCTCACATCTTTCTTGAATTTCCCCCTTCCAAATTCATAGCATATCCCCTTGTTCTCATGCATCTTTTCCCCTTACAAATACTCCCCTCATGTACCTTATTTAACCCTGTGAGGTATTTGTCGGTCTCTGTCATATTCCCCCCTCAAGTATGTACATATTGAGGTCCTTCAGTCTCTCCTTGTAGGGGTTCTGATGCAATCCAGTTGTTAATTATGAACCAAAAATAAGAACCTAGTGAGGATTTTTACCAGCAAAATAAGGTACTTATGTGCTGCTATCCTGAGGAAATCATAGCAGTGCAAAGGAAGAGCCTCAAATTGTAAATGGTTTTACTGCAAAAAAAAAAGTTGCCTTACATAAGAGATTTTGGATCACCTGTGGCCCGATATTCAAAAATGAGCAAAACAGAGTGCAACATTTTGCTTTGCACTTGCCCATTTTCCATGACCCCAAGGATGCTATATTCAGTTGGATAGCACACCAGCGTTAGTCGACTGAATATAGGCCCATGTTGGCACAGTGCTAAGTCGACTAGTGCTGCCCTGACATGGATACTGGCAGTGCAGGGAATAACATCCCTGTGCCAGTAGCTCCAGTGAGATATACTTTCTATAATTTCCTTGTCCATTTCCTCCCCCGAAAGGGGGATCTGTATACAACCCCTGTGCAGATTGTGGTGCCATTGCCTGTCTCCAAACTGACTCACAGTGCTTGCTCTCCTCCCTGTTGTTCTGTTGCTTTGATTCCTTCCATTATGTAGAGAGCTACTCCTCCTCCTCTTTTACCCTCTCTGCCCCTCCTGTAGATAGTGTATCCTGGTATGTTTATGTCCCAGTCATGGTTTTGTGTGTACCATGTTTCTGTGACTGCCACGATATCCGGATGTTCCTCCTCCATCAAGGCCACTAATTCAGGAAGCTTGTTACCCAGACTATGGGCATTGGTACTCATTACTCTCCATTTTTTGACGGCTTTCCCTCTTGTTGCAACATCCCCCACTGACCTTTCTACCTTGGTCTTTTCCTCATTTAGTACCCTGTTTTGTAGGGGGAGGCTGGGAATTCCTGCTGCTTATCAGTGACTCCTCCCTTGACCAGTTTAAAAGCTTGCCAATGAAGCATTTAAACCGACTGCCCAGAAGACTTGTTCCCTTCCTGGACAGATGCAGACCATCCTGCCAGTATAGACTGGTGTCCCTCCAGGTGGAACCCCAGTCCCCAATGAAGCCAAACCCTTGTACTCCACACCATTTTTTCAACCATTCATTGAATCGCATGGTGCGAAGTACCCTCGCCTCACCCATGCCATAGACAGACAGCAGCTCTGAGAAGGATACTGTGTGTGCTACTTGTCTTAGGCCCCTCCCCAACTCCACAAAGTCCTTCTGCGCTGCTCTAATCTCATGTTGAGCCAAGTCATTCATCCCTAGGTGGACAGGAATGGTAATCAGAGAGTGGGGGATAGCACTAGTAATAGGGACTAAGTATGCCATGATGAGAACATTGATTGGAGGGTGTGTGAGGACCACTAGACAGTAGGGACTGGATATGTCATTATGGAGATGGCAATTGGAGTATAGAGGAGATCAGTAAATGCCAGGGACTAGATATGTCAGTAACAGAGCAGCGATCGGAGGGTGGGAGTTGCCACAAGCCACTGGAGATTACTGTATTGTTATGAGGCCAGGGATCAGAAGATGGTGGACCATCGACCACCAGGGAAATATCTTTTATTATGCAGGATGGCAATTTAAGAGTGGGGAGGGGGACTGCTATACACCAGGGAAATACTGAACATGATATGGGCCAGTGATCGGGGGAGGACCAGTAGGCACCAGGGAAATACTTAACATGCTATGAGCCAGTGACTGGAAGGTGGAATGACCGCTGGGCATGAGGGACATAGGTTGCATGCTATGGGCTGGCAATCAGAGGACAGAAGGGACTACTGGACACCAGGGACATGTTTTACTTTAATGTAGATGGGGATCAGTGGATGAGGGACCACTGGACTACAGGGGTCAGGTGTACCTAGGGCTGTCAGGGGTTGATATCTGCCACTTGCAGCTAGTGCAGAACGCTGAGGCGTAGTTGTTGATGGGGACTCCTCATTCGAGTCACATCACGCCAGTACTGCGCGAACTGCACTGGCTGCCTATTCAGTGGTGGATCACCTTCAGGGTCGGGCTTCTGACCTTTAAGGCCCTGCATAGACTGGGTCTGAGCTATCTACAAGAGCTCCTGAATCCTTATTGCCCCAACCAACCTCTCCGCTTAGCTGCCGAGGGATTGTTAGAGATTCCCAGGGTATGGCTTAAAACATCAGGGGCCCATACTTTTATGTACACGGCTCCGACCCTGTGGAATTCTCTACCTCATCAGATCCATGAGTGCATGACCGTGGAGAGCTTCAGGAGGGCTCTGAAGACCCACCTATTGCATCTTGCATATGGTGTTTAAATTGTTATAACTAGATCAGTATTTATTGCCTGCTGTAGTTGAATTTTTGTTTTTTATTCACTTGATTTTTATCTGTTTTAAGTTGTATAGCACCTTGATTAAAGAAAGGCACTTTATAAATAAAGTTATTATTATTACTCCCCCAACCGCCAACTTGATTGTTGGCTGTAGTGACTCCAGGGGCCACTAGGGTTGCCTGGAGCAAGTCGAGGTTTTGCACCCAGTAGCAGTGATGTGCAAAGTGGTCTGTGCTATTCCTTTTCCACAGCACTACTGTGTTGAGTATTGTGTTGTGTAGGTATTCTTGTCCTGCCCCTCTGTTTGCCTACTGCATACATTATTTGTTTTTGTGTGCACTAACCCTGTTAGCACATGCACAAAAGCTCTTTGAATATTGCACACAGGCAGAAACCCCAGACAAAAAGGGCACATTCACTTTGCCCACCTGATGTTTGCTACCATATCCAATCAGCATTGGCTGGAAACACCTGATTTCATATTGCTACAGTATATGGAGACCTCCACTTTCTCCACATGTGTAAATTCTCCATTGTACTCTATGCTACTCACAGGGGAATTGTCATCAGTATCATCCTTTGTAACCTGTTTCCGAATCATATTGACAACTTGCACATCCCTGCCCGAGCCTCCTAAGTGAATACCTCAAGTAAAAATATTTCTTTATGCCTGACGTTTGCTTGCATTACTTACATCTGCACAGTTCTATTTTCAAACATGTGCAATAGCACAAAATTAGCCCGGTGACATCACTGGTGTGGGCCCCGCTCTCTGCAACACTAAGAAAATAGCGGGGAGCTAAATGTATGCTGATATATACCTGCAGCACTCTTTGTGTTATTAATGAACATTTTGTTCAGATTTTCTGTGTTTTACATCTTTCTTTACTCTCCCTTTCATTTTCAGTGCTAATCTGTGATTTTAGAAGTAGGATTGGCGTGAATAGGAAGGCAACGTTGTCTTTCTGCATGATGTTGTGAGCTTGATTTGAGATGACTGCGGCAGGTATGCAAGTTGGGTAACTGGTGGCAGTTTTATATTTCAAATTCTGCCAGGCTCTCTAAGCTCCCCACCAAGTCATCCATCTTTCCGAGTACAGGGCTGGGGTCTGGTATAATGGAACCCAAACTTAGGTTCCCAAGGGCAGGGCAGCAGCAGCAGCAAAGCTCAAGAGTCCAGGATACAAAAGCAAAATTAAAAAAGTTTGCAGTGAGTGACCTGCCTACCTTTTGCCATGCCCCCCAGCCAATCGTGAAATGAAGTGCACCAACCAGCACAGCCCCTCACAGAGTGAGGATAAAGTAGGAAACATGTATTTTTGCTAATTGCCAAATGTCTCTGTGGAAAGCATTCCATGTAACCGCACCTACAGTGCTCCCCTTATCCCAGTTGTTTCAGTCCTGAAAGACTACATACAGGTGTTTGAATGTCTGAGGGTATCAGGCAGAGAGGAGAGTGGACACGGCAGACTAGAGAGTGCACAGAACAGATTTACCTCAAACACTGCCACATCGCTGCATATCTGCATATCATAAACACCGAAGGGCTACTGTATCCTAAAACGCCATAATCGCAAAGTCCCACAGTAGTGTATTTAAATCTTGTGCTTTCTTAACCTCTGTTTATGCTATGCATAGAAAACACACAGAACTGACAGAGATCTGAGAACTTGGTAAGGGGTGACCAGTTCAGAGGGGTGAGGATGAGCAGAGGGATGGAGAGGCAGGAAAAACACAGAGAGTCCTTCTCACCGAGACAGCACGTCTAGGCGTGCATGCTAAGAAGTATGCTCTCTCATTTAACTAAAATCACACTTATACAAAAGTTTGTTGTTTCTCCCACTAGGCTTTGAGATAAACAGGGTTTTACTGTATTACAGAAACATAGGCGCAGAATGTGTCTTCGAAAAGTGAACACTTGTCAGTACTGCATCTGCATGGAACCAAGTGGAAGCAATGCAGACACAGATACTAAAGATAAATTTGACACGCTCAGTTCTGGGGGTGTCTATCCCTGTCAAATTCTACCAAGGCTCAGTAACTTCCATCTGTCAGTAATAAAGCTGATGCACACCTTATTTGCTATATGTTAAGATCAGGGGTCAACCTTAACCTTTTTTTGCACTAGCCAGCAGGGCAAGTTGATTGAAAATTGCACTAGCCCGCAAATGGTTGCACTAGCCCTTAATTATAATGGTATATTTTGATCACTTTCACAGGAAACCATGCAAGCCAAGAAATACTCTGATTATTGCACATTTATTCCACTCCCACATTGCTTCCAGCTCCACAGCAGAAAAAAAGACTGCAATGCCATCTCACACAGTGAGCCCCCTCTCACAACTGTTTTGTACCATGGCCTCCTCTCTTCCTCTTTCTGCTCCCTCCTCCCACCACCACCAAACCAGAGGACATCACAACAGCAAATGTTCAATCAAGTAGTCCTAGCTATGCACACACAATAGCTGACATCATCATGCACCTCATCACTCTTTCACCACCACCCACAGTGCAATGAATAGAGTCAGGCACAGAATGACACTCTCTTCCCCACCCTGTGATCAACTGGACACCTGCACTTCTGGAAGTTTTTGCATAGTATCAAGTGAGCCAGAAGCACATCTAAGATTTATTTGGGGTGGGGACTACACAAACCTAAGTGGCTTGGAAATAGAAAACTATGACATTTTTATTTCTTCAGCCCGGGAAACAGTACACAGGCATAATGCTATACTGTCTCTATTTCTATATAGGAAGATCTGTGTACCCCAGGGATGCCTATTTTAAGCTTTCAAATTATGGTATTTTATTAAGGTTAATTTTTATACCATACATGATCCAAAGCTTTGTTTTTAGGATGAAAGGACATGCTGGTGGGATAAGTGTGGGACTGTATGAATGGTGATGCTGGCATGGTCCATTTAGAAGAACTGGGGCCCCCCTACACTTACCAGTAATGCCAGCTATGGATCTGAGGATGGTCATTTCAGAATCTAATGCAGTGGTGTCCTGGGAAAGAACAGAGTTGAAAGATTTGGAATGGAGAGGGGAGTTATGGTGAGGTTGGGATAAAACCCACCACCTGCAAGGCTGATCCTGTATACCGCCTTGCATTTTGGCACTGAAATTATTGGATACAGACACTCAAAATGTAGGAAAATTTGGTGCACTAGTCTTAATAATACAGGACAAATTTTTAGACAGAGACACATTTAGAAAACTGGAAGCTAGTGACTTAACAGCACTCTACTCTTGATCACACTTTGGACACTAGCTGAATGTCCTAACAGTGAAGTGATAATAACTCACATTTAGTCTTTTGTGGGATCTTCCTCTTGAACTGCCAGATAATTGCAGCTGTTAATGAGCTGTTAATCACACCAGGCCATTTGGAACATTGAGAGAGATTAGCATGAGGACTAGAGCCTGTTAAGTAGAGACTTTTTTAACTTCATTAACAGCGATGAAAATCTGCACTAGTCAAGATGGACAAGTAGAGAGTTAGCTGCACTAAACCTGGTCAATTTGCACTAAGGTTTGGGCTAGTAAAACAATATTAAGATCGGCCCCCCCGGTTAACGTGTTTAACACAATGGATTATCTGTTTATGCCATCATGTGCCATCCACATTGTAAGCATGCACTGCAGCTAAACAAAATCATGCATTTCAGTGTCAGTGTTAGTGGCTCAGTAGGTAGTACATTTGCCTGTGAGGCTGGGAGATCAGAGGGCTGTGGGTTCAGTTCCCACATCTGGCTCTTGGGTTAATATACTGATACTGTAGTGCAGCATGAGGGGGGTGCTGCACTTCTGAGGTGCCATCTTTCAGATGAGACATTAAACTGAGGTCCCATCTGCCTGGATTGGTGGTAGTTCAGGTGGATGCTAAAGATCCCATGGCACTTATTGAAAAAGGGTAGGGGAATTTTTTATTCAAAATATACAAAAGTGTATTACTTCATACAAAATCATAATGGAAGAAGTCAAAACGTAAAGAAGTATTGCAGCACACATGAACTGTGAACATAAATTATCCATATTGGTACATAACCCCCATCCCCACTAAAAAGAGTAGGGAAATTTGTTATTCAAAACTTAAAACATAATATTCTAAAGTACATCACTTCATACAAAATCAAAAATGCAATAAATCAAAAAACAGAAATAAGCTTTACAGCAGACATGAACTATAATACATAATCCATATATGTACATAATCCGCATCCTATCCCCATGAAAAGAGTAGGGGAAGTATTTTCCTAAACTTCAAAACAAAAACAGAGAACAGTGCTGCTCATCATACAATCCAAAAGAAGAGATGCCAATAACACAGTTAGGGAAGAATCCAGGAACACAAATCCCAGTACTGCCAAAACCCCCAGTGATAATGAGGTTTTCTCGGAACAATCAACAGTGTATAACCCCTGTAAAATCTGAGAAACTACCTGCGTAGGACTACACACTTTCTGTTGCAGCAAAAAGGCACATCTGGCCTGCCACAAATAATAACGACAAAATGCAAAAATTAAATGCAGAGTACTGGGATGATAATGACTCAGACCAGGGAGATAAATACCATAAATCAAAATGTCATACGTAAGAGTTGAAAGGGCCTTTTCCTTCCATTTATGGAAAAGAAGGGTCCATATAGGTTGTGCATAGGGGCAGGCAATAAAAAATGCAACATGGTTTCAGGAATTGAAAGGCACGAGTCACGAGGACAAGTCCTCTCTTCCTTAGCCTTATGTTTCAGGTTATCATGAACACTGAGCCTTCCATGGCATGATAACCAGGTAACATCCCAAACCCACTGAGGGATGTGGGGAATCAGTCAATTGATGAAAAACACTTCAAGAATCCAAAATAGTGCCAAGGGAGTCCTGTAACACTGGTAGGTCAAAAAAATATGACCCCAAAATAGACTGATACAACTGCTTCCATGAGGAAGAGAGAATTGTTGTGGGGTGCAAAGACCACTGACATATTTTCAAAAAAGTGGGGATGGTGTAATGGGGGAGATCATATTTATGAAAGTTTCAAGGAATCTCCATAGGAGGAAGACACCATGTCGCGCATGATGGAGCAACACGATGATAGAGACGAGATAACCAAAAGACTGGAGGGGTTTGCAAAAGGTAGGGAAAATTGAATTTCAGAAATAAACAATGAAAAAACACCAACAGGTTCAACATCTGGACCCCACCAAGACAATAATCAGGGTAGGTATAAGTCCATTTAACCGGATTCAAATGACTGCCCCAGAATCCCTGAAAGAAAACATTATATAAACAGGCATCCAAGGAAAAGTGGACAGGAAAAACTGAAGCTAAATGAAGAAACAAGGAAAGAACAAAAGTCTTCGACAACAAAACCCACTTCCTTTTCACTATAATGTGACCTTTCCAAGAAGTGACCATGTGGAAAGCCTTTTCCAGAACATTACTCCAATTTGTGAGAGCAAACCTTGATCGGGGTGAAAAGAAAATATACCCCTGCAACATGACGATGAGAAGCAGGGGGTGACAACATTGGGAGGTACAAAGCCTGAGCTTTTACCGTAGTTCAACTTAGAACCAGAGACCTGTTCAAAATGTGTAAGAAGAAAAAGCAAGGCTGTCTCCTGAAGCTGAGGTGTGGTAAGAATACAAAGGTCACCCACATAAGCCAATACATTAGGAACAAGGTGTACTGAAGGAAAAGAGAGATGAGGAATAGAAATATGGTGTAAAATCCTGCGAGGCAAAGGATCAATGAGAAAAATGTAAAGAAGAGGACTCAAGAGGGCAACCTTGCCTAAGGGATGTCATTCACGTATGGCTGGATCAAAGCTGTAGAATAAAGTAGTCTAATCCATAGAATAAAACACTGCAGAATACCGTAGTAAGAAAGGACATGAAAGAGGTAATCATGATTCACCCTATTGAATGCGTTCTCCTGATCCAAAGACAGGAGAAGTGAGGGAGAAGAAGAGGAGCTGAAGGCAGAAACATCTCTTAGTAGGGAAAGATTTGAAAAAAATAATGCGACGAGGGATAGCACAAGTCTGAACATCGGAAACAACGTGGGATGTAATAGGAAGGAGGCGAAGGAGCAGGATGAATGCAAAAATCTTATAGTCCATGTTCAGGAGACTCAAAGGTCTCCAATTCCGAATATCCATCCTATCCCCTTTCTTAAACAAGAGAAACATGATAGCGTCTGAAAAATTGGGAGTGACAGAATGAGAATCAATGATAGTATTAAAGAGCAAAACAAGGATGGGAGAAAAAAGATCAGAAAAGCCTGGTAAAGTTCCGCTGTAAGGTCATCCTGCCCCAGGGAAGTACATTGTTTCTGTTTCTTGATGGCTGTCTGTACTTCTAGCAAGGAAATTGGGGCAGTCAACTGGGTGCAGAGATCAAGAAGGGGAGAAGGGATCTGAAAATCAAAAAAGGAAGTGATAGTCGGCAAGGTCACTGTAGGAGACACAAAGACACTGGCTAAGTGGGAAAAAACCTTATGCTAGAGAGAATCTATAGTGTCATAGACTGTGGGGAAGTCAGGGTCAATAAGACGTTCAATGTGCAAGGCTGTTACCCTGTCCGAACATTGCTTATAAACATCAAAGGAAGCCTTAGAAGAGCGGGTATCGCAAGAAGCCTCAAGACGCAAGGAGCGAGCTCTATTATATTGATGTTCTTTCATCTGTGTCATCAGAGAAGCTATAAGAGGGAAGTAATCCTGTCCAGTCCCACAAGCTCGGGAGATAGTATCCCAGAGATGTTGCCTCAAAAGTAAATACTTATGATAAGAAGAGGCAGATTTTCTTCTAGCACGCCTGATAAAAAAACGTTTAAGATCTAATTTAGTATCCACCCACCAATGCAAGGGGGTAGGCATAAGCTTCCAGAACCGAAATATGGCACAACAAAAATTCGCGACAGTACCCAACAAGACCATCATCTGACAACAAAGAGCTATTCAACTTCCAATGAGAAGAAACCACAAGAGGATGGGAAGCCATGGAAGGATGACAAAGCAAAGAAAGAGCCATGTGATCCAAAGTTTCACAAGGAATAACTTTCACCTGCTGAACCATAACATTCTGAGAGAGGAAGAAAAAATCAATACGTGTGGCCAGAAGGCTTCTGTGATAGGTCTATGCACCCATAGGATGTATCTCACAGTAACCATCCTTAAGAGAAGCGGTCTGGAGAATAATCTGCAAAGCAGTAGAGTCCCCAAAAAACTCCTGAGTGGAGCCCCTTCTGTCCACCAGGGTAAGACCACAATTGAAATACCCTCCCATGTAAAGATGCTGGGATGTGTGTAAATAAGGTTGCAACAACCAAAACAAATCCAAATGAGCAGCAATACCTTAAGGCACATAAACATTGAGAATTCGGAGTTTCAGGCTACGGAAAGTACAGTCAAGCAGTAAGGCGCGACCAGGGACAGTATCAACCAGTCTTGTAACAACATAGTCAAAACCAGAAAACAAAATGCCCAAGCCATCACATTTATCCTCACCTGAGGACCAATAGGAAGGACCTGTGGTCCATCTGGCAGAAGCCCGGGACAGCTCAAAGCAAGTCTTCAACCTTGTATCCTGGATCAGGTAAAAATCATGTGGGAGTTCCAAGAGGTACTGCAAGGAGATAAGAAGTTTCCTATGGGATTTCATGCTGCACACGTTAAGAGAGAAGCAGCGGAGGCTAAGACTCACAGGCATAAGGAAAATGGAACGGATGAAAAGGACATGGAAAAAAGCAGGGGAGAACTAAACAAGAATGTGTCAAGTAACCACAGATTGTTGTCTGGTGTCTGATCTAGAGGTGGAGGGGTCCTGCTGGGAATCAGAGGAGTAGTCCATATGGAGAGAAAAGGCCTGAGAGGATTCAGAATCATTTTCCTCATCCATTATGTCACTCCACTGTTTCCACTTAGTCAAGGCCTGATAACGATTCCGGGTCAGAATGGACTGCCAGGGGGGGGGCCGGGAGCCTTCTGCTTACCTTTAGACTTACCCCCTTGCCCTGAGAAACCTCTGTGAAGGGGACCTGGTCTGGAAGGGGAGCGGGGCATGGGATCAGAGGGGGTAACAACCTCCAGGACTGGGTCCGTGTTGGGAGGGATGGGATCATGCAATAAAGGACTAGCTACCTGAATCTCAGGAGCAAAAGCTGGGACAACGTCACACAAAGGAGGAGGGGGCATCACATCCTGGTGGTCCCCATCCTGCTGATGAAGTATCCGTGTTTGAGAATCAGATATGAGGGCTACCTTATCCGGGGCGATCAAACTGATTGCAGTCAGCCCACGGACATTGATGGTAGGTATGACCAGACTCATCACAGAGATTACATTTCTGTGGGTTAGGGCAACCAAGACTAACACTGAACATAGGCCAAGCAAATAGAGCACCATGGCTTGTCACAGGTATGACTGAGGTGTGTCCAGGCACCGCATTTATGGCAAGTGCAGGGCTGACCAGGGTAAAAGCACAAACCCCTGTCTCTACCAATATAGAAACTACCAGGCAAGTGTGTAATATCCTGGTCAGTCTGCTGCAATTGCACCTTAACCTTCCAACCCCCTGTCCAGATGAGGTCCTCATCCAAAATAGGACGAGGAGCATCGATAATATTGCAGCGCTGCTTAAGTCAGTATTGGACATCCGCTGTGCTCACTCCCTCATTATGAAAAAGCAGGGTAATAATTTTAACCATAGGTTTGGTAAGGAGAATGAGCATAAAGGGGGCCCACAAAGGCTGAGACTTCACCAGTTCATATTTGGTCAAAAATCTTTCCAGAGTATACACATTCTTAAAACTAAGATCATGTACAGATTCCCCCTTAACATGTATAAATGCAAACAGTTCACTTGCTGAAATACCCAAAGAGTCTTGCAACATAGAATGCAATATAGTTTGTCTATTAGGTGCTGTGGAAAGATCTCCAACATACTTTAAACAAACAGCATTCCTACACTGGACTGGTGCACCCAAGTTTCGAAAAAGAACACTGAGGCGAAAGGGATGGGCCTCCAATGTCTCACCTGCAGGTAGGGGAGGCAAGGTAGAGACATCCATATGGTGCTGGGAGTCGTCCTCCGACGAGGAGGAAGGTTTCGGTGCAGAAAAGTAATCTGGAAGGAGCCCAATGTTTGTAGATGGAAACGGTGGTTTGCCAACTGTAGAGACCCGGAAGGGAGTCGAAACATCCTGGGGCAGCTCCAACAGAGAAGAATGAACAAGCTGAGGGCTAGCAGCAGCAGGCAAAATGGAGACTGAGGTGTTCAGCATGATGTCACGGGCACTGACAGTCCGGGAGAAGTCCATGGTGCACCAGGAAGCTACTGCGTCCAACCCACAGCTCGGAGAGCAGAAGCCAGGGACCAGACTGGGTCAGAAGAGGAAGTACTGCCATGAATGGTCTCCGGAGCAAATGGAGCAGAAGGAGACAATGCAGAACCTTGAGGAACAGCAGGCTTACTGTGCGAGGCAGCAGGAGGTAGTGCAGTCGGAACAGCAGGCTGAACTGAAGCGGGTGGCAGGTCACTACACAATGCGCCTTCTTCTCTAACAAAATCCCCTAAAAGGGAATGATGCTAGTTATAAAGGAAGCATAACTGCATTGGAGACATGGGAGTAGCACAGGCCCCCGAAATGACAGCAGGAGGGTAGTCCAAAGGAAGCTGATCAGAATCCAGAGCTATAGCAGCCGTAGGAGACTGAAGCACCGCAGATGAAGCATCTAGGCTAGGCACAGAGTCAGAGCGACTATTACTGCAAACACTAGGCTGAAGAACAGGCTGAAAATCAGGAACAAACCCCTGGGGACAAAGAGCAGCATCACCACCACCTCCACCAGGGTCCAGGACAACAGCCATCTTGGTCAGCAACCAGACGGCCAAAGGGTCCCCCTGCTGTAGAGTAGGGGAATTTCCCCAGTGTCCTGGCCAAATTTCTCCTGTTCACTAAAAATACCACCAACAGCTTAATCGGGATCAATTTCAGTTGCTTGCCATCTGTATCTCCCCTCCCCATCAGTCGTCCCTGAAAAAGGGACTTCTAGGCCCAGTGGGCTTACCGGGTCAACAAAAATTCAATAATTTCAGAGCTTGCATAAAACATGCAATAGTAGTCTACCTCACAATAGCCACATAATACAGTATCAGTCCTATTCAGTATATTTATCTGTATGGTCGGCAAACTATATCATTGCCATTCAATGGCACATTGAAATTCTGATGGTGTGACAGGTGTGGAGCCACAGGTGATTTGGAATAGGGAGGTTTGTGGTTGTGAGCTGATCCACAGGCACTGTCAGGCACCAGAGCTGCAGCCTTGGAGATTTTAGATGCACAGGGGGAGACCAGGCATTACTTGATGTTGTTAATGTTTTTATTTTAAAGTTTAATATGTGAGTGATACCAAAAAATAAAGGCTCACTGGGAAATGGGTATTGGCTCTCACAAATGCATAAACGAGGTGTACAGCCACACTGAGGATGGGCTCTCAGTGCCGCAAATATTGTGATGAGGAGGCTCTTTCTAGGGACACTTTCCTGCTTTCAAGCAGGTGCTTTTTATCTTTTACCATTTATTTAAGTATTGTACTACCATTGCCACAACGTGTTTAGATCACATGATTAAGTTCAAGCATTATGATTTTTGTTTATTTCTTAGCTAAAGGGGACATTATGAGGATGGATGATGTCGCAACACAGAGCCCCAGAGCTGCAGCCACCATGCGGGACTAGGAGTGCAAGGAGTGGTAAAAGCGGCACCTACTTGCAGCAGTGTCATGACCCATATATGTATGCGCCTCGCATGAACCAACTTCATTAGCATTTGTCAATGTTTCTTATTATGGTAATGCAGTACAAGTTAAAGATTCAGTTGACAAGCAGCAATTTACTGCAGGGATTCTGCAGTGGTCCTAAAAGTGTGTGTGGGGGGGGGCAGATACTACACAGGAACATGGCAGATCTCGGCAAGGAGAGGATGAAAATTCCAGACTCAAACAAAATTGGAAAAAGCCTGCCACGCTTAAGGAGGTCGAAGCATACATTTTATTCATTATTTTTTGGTTGTGTGGACAATGCTACATACACTAATCCGAGGGTCTGTTTGCCGGCAGTCAGTGCTGAGTAAGTGGTTTCAGCTGAGAAAGGTGCTCAAAAATAGCAATTCATTGCCAATTTGTGTGGGGTGTCATGAATAACCTTGAGTCTCTGTCATGTTGTTTTCTGTATAATGTGATAAATATAGTGGGGGCAAGAAAGGTACCGTACCAGGGTTCGTTTCACTGGGCCGTCACAAAATCAGATGGCATTCTTGTGTGTACATGCCTCTTGTAGTTGCTAACTTCATTAGTACAACAGGACTTTCTCAATGTTTCCTATTAGGGTAATTACATTCTGCCCTTGTAGGCTTGGCAGTGCGTAGTACCTTCCACCCCGCACTTGTGATAGTGGCTGTGTCACATAAAGTAAAATTGAGGCATTTTACTTGATGAAATTGTACTATTGTATTACTTTTGTCCAGTTCACCCCAGGTTCCACACTGCTACTGGGTACTCCATGTCACACCATTGCTGCCGCAGCATCCCCACAGTGAATCGTGCATTTTCAGCTGGATCTATGCCTTGATTTATTGTTCCATGATCAATCTTGATCAATCTTTCACTTGCTGTGGATTTTTTTTACAATGAGGGAGACAATATCCGTAAATTCCACATATGAGACGGAGGAGAGACAGCATCAATCGAGAAAATCGAGTCTGCTGATCAGACCAAGTGACCGTTGTGTCTGTGTGGCTAGTGGCCCTAGTGCTGAATTCAGTCCGTGAGAGACTGATTGGCTTACAAAAGAAAATAAAAAAAGAGAAAGAAAGGTACACATTTAAGTGAAGGACAACAGTTTGTTGTGGGGATTCAGTGGTAGCCAGAGCAGGGCAGTGTACTAGTCAGAACCAGGGAGGAAACCGTCATGAAACGGCTGAGCATATCATGATTTCTAAAGACAAAGTTTACTTTATTGGGCTCATCTGCATCCATAAGTGTGTGTGTGTGTGTGGGGAGGTGGCACTACCCAGCAGCATGCAGGATCTTGGCAGGGAAGGGATGTAAATATCGGACTCAAACAAAATCGCAAATAAACTGTCATGCTAATGAAGTGAGCAGCTATTGGAGGTGTCATATGAATGGCATCGGTCTGGTTGATGGCTCCTTGAAATGGAGGACCTGTACCATTTTTGTTCCCATTTCTCCACGTAATCAACACATTATATAGAAAATAATGGGGAATCATGATGGAGACTAAACTTTGTTCCTACCCCCCGACACCCATTCCAAAATGCAAAAGTAATGATATGCATGCACATGTCACAGCCAGATTTGGGGACACATCACTGAATTCCAGTGGACAGGCTCTTTTACATTCTTAAAACCAAAAAAATAGAATAAATTACATGTAATCCGAGTGCATCACTTACAGTCCCCGACTCTCACCTCAGACACGATACTGGCCCATGTGTCTGTGAGGGGGATGAGCTCTGAACTGTGAAACAGGGCTTTACAGAGGTTAGATTCGGGTATAAAAAAAAAACACCTTAACGAGTGTACCAAAACTGGACACAATGCAAAACTGACACCATGTGGAAGTAAGAAACACATAGGAACTATGTTAGAGCAACAAACAACTATATTACAAATAAAATAAGCAGCAAAAAAGTCAGGGTAGTAAGTGAGGTAAATACCAAGATAGAGATGTCAATAGGGAGAAGGGTAGGGGTAAATGGAGAAAGTTACAAAGGCAATAGGGACAGGGATGGGGCAAAAAGGAGTAAGGCCATCAGGAAATGGAGGGTAATGAGTACCAATGCCCATAGTCTGGGCAACAAGCTCCCTGAACTGGTGGCCTTGATGGAAGAGGGATGCCTGGATATCGTAGCAGTCACAGAAACATGGTACACAGAGAACCATGACTGGGATGTTAACATACCAGGGTACATAACCTACAGAAGAGACAGGGAGGGGAGAAGAGGGGAAGGAGTAGCTCTCTATGTAAAGGAAGGGATAAAAGCAACTGAACAAAAGAGTAAACAGGGAGGAGAAGAGGCACTGTGAGTCACCTTAGAGACTGGAAATCGCACCACAATCTGCACAGGGGTTGTATACAGACCCCCATGTCAGGGGGAGGGAATGGACAAGGATATGATAGAAGGCATTCTTAGGATGGCTGAGAAAGAGGAGACACTGTTGATGGGAGACCTGAATACGCCAGATGTTAACTGGAGCACATTTGCTGCAGCCACTTCCAAGAGCAGGGCCATTCTCGATGCCCCATAGGTGGCATGCCTCAGACAGCTAGTTTCGGAACCCACTCATGAGAGAGCAATCTTAGACCTCATACTCTCAAATGGGGACAGTGAGAGGATCTCAGATCTAGAAGTGGGTTGCCATCTGGGAACAAGTGACCATCAAACAGTGTGGTTCACAATAAATTCAGCTACAGAGTCAAGCCACACAAAAGTAAGGGTACTGGACTTCAGAAGGGCTGACTTTGGCAAGATGGGAGAGTGCCTCAGAAAAGCACTAGCAAGTAGGCTAGAAGGAGGGGAGGAGTGACAATGGGGAAACATCAAAACTGCCATCACAGAGGCAACAAGCCTTTGTGTGAAGCAAATAAACAAATCAAAATGAAAGAAAAAGCCACTATAGTTCTCAAAAGAGGTGGCGGGGAAAGTCAGGGAGAAAAAGATAGCATTCGGGAAGTATAAGGAAACACAGAAGGAGCAGGACAGAGAGCTGTACCAGTTAAGGCAGAAGGAAGCAGGGAGGGAAGTCAGAATAGCAAAGGCCCAAACTGAGGAAAAGATAGGCAACTCAGTTAAGAAGGGGGATAAAACCTTTTATAGGTACCTCAGGGACCATAGAAAGACAAAGGGCAGGATAGTGAGGCTGAAGAGAATGAACTGTGGGTGGGCAGAGAGGGACAGTCAAAAAGCAGGGATACCGAATGAATATTTCTGCTCAGTATTCACAAAAGAGGAGGAGGGGAAGGTGCCTAATCCAATTAACAGAAGCACTCTTGATAGGGGGGTCGATCCCAGTCCTTTCACAGAAGAAAGGGTTCTGAAAGAACTCCTAAAACTGAAGGTGGACAAAGCAATGGGGCCTGATGGAATTCACCATAGAATTTTAAAAGAACTAATGGGAGAACTAGTGAAACCACTGACTACCCTTTATAACAAATCATGAGAGGATGGTGTGATACTTGAGGACTGGAGGAAGGCGGCTGTGATTCCCCTTCACAAAAGTGGGACCAAGACAGAGGCAGGAAACTACAGACCTGCCAGTTTGATCTCTGTGGTAGGGAAATTGATGGAATCACTTCTGAAGGAAAGAACTGTTGAGTACCTAGAGGCCAGAGGGGCACAGGACCCAAGGCAGCATGGATTCACAGCGGGAAGGTCATGTCAGACAAATCTAATTGATTTCTTTGACTGGGTGACCAAAGTGGTAGACCAGGTAGAGGCTGTGGACATGGCCTAACTAGATTTTAGCAAGGCATTTGACACAGTCCCACACAAAAGATTAATTGTCAAATTAACCAGCCTGGGAGTGGGTCCCAGGGTGGTAGCCTGGGTAAAACATTGGCTGGACAACAGGACATAGAAGGTGATTGTAAATGGAGTCTACTCTCAAGAAAGAGGGGTTACTAGTGGGGTACCACAGGGTACAGTACTTGGTCCAGTCCTTTTTAATGTCTTTGTAAGTGACATTGCAGTGGGACTGGAAGGAAAAGTATGCCTCTTTGCAGATGACACAAAGATCTGCAACAGGGTTGATACACAAGGAGGTGTGGAAAGGATGAGAAGGGACTTGGCAAGGTTGGAGCAATGGTCAGAAATATGGCAGCTTGGATTCAGTGCAAAGAAGTGTAAAATAATGCACCTGGGGTACAAAACCCAGGGGAAGATTAGACAGTGGGGGAGGCAGTAACAACAACAAAAATTGAAAGGGACCTGGGGGTAGTCATATCAGATGACCTTAAGGTTAGCTAGCAATGAGAGAAGGCAGAAGGGAGGGCTGGGGGTATACTGGGATGTATAGGGAGAGACATCACCAGCAGAAAACAGGAAGTTGTTATCCCTCTGTACAGACAGTTGGTGAGACCCCATCTGGAGTACTGCGTCCAGTTCTGGAGACCCCATCTCTGCAAGGACATAGACAGGATAGAGGAAGTCCAGAGGAGGGCAACTAAAATGGTGCAGGGTCTGCAAGAGAAGCTATACAAGGAGAGACTAAAGGAGCTTAATATGTGTACTCTTGAGGAAAGGAGGGAGAGGGGGGACATGATAGAAATGTCTAAGTATCTCAGTGGAATCAACAAAGTCCAAGAGGGTAGCATCTTTCAAAAAAAGTGCAAGAACAAGGGGACACAATTTAAAGACGGGGGAAGGTGGTTCAGGGGCAATGTGAGGAAGTATTTTTTCACAGAGAGTGTGGTGGACTCATGGAACAGCTTTCCTGAGGAGGCTGTGGGGTTTAAAACTGTGGGAGAATTTAAGAATACATGGAATAGACATAAGGCAATTCTTGTGGGGGTAAGAAGAAATAGGCTGTTGGTTAACTAGGATCTGCAGCTTATCCTGTAGGTAGGGAAATGGGCAGACTAGGTGGGCCAACCAGTCCTTATCTGCCATCAAAGTCTATGTTTCTATAATTCAGCATTGATGTTACAGCTTTTACTGACTGCAATTTGGTTTCGGTGGCCACATACAACAGTCCAAACACCAGGAAACCAGCAGAAACCTAACATAATGAAAAAAAATAAATACCTGTGGATCACAGAACTGTGAGACTTGAAGAAATATTCCACTATTAATCCACAGATGTTTAAAAATACAGAGCTGCCATACAGTTATTTTTTTTTCTAATTACTATGTTTTTTGCTCCCTTGCCAACCGTCGGAATCCGTTCTGGTCACGGACCCCTTTGCCTCCGGATATGCCTGCACTCACCTTGTTATCTCTGGCTTGCCCCCCGGAGAGTGGGGTCGCAGCACTGATCCCCATATTGGGCCATGCTACATATATCTGGTCGGGGAGCTGGCTTCTGGAGGCTGATCAAGGCATCATGGGCAGAGCTTCATTTAGATGGCCAGGTGCAGGATGTTATTTTCTCCCCTTTGAACAGGGGTGGGGACGTGCAATGACGACCGGCGTCTGACCCACCCATAAGTTCAATTTGACATTGATGCCATGGTGAACTCAGACTCCGCTAGGTGTTACCAAGGCACCGAGTACCCAGATCCCCCTCCCCCCAGAAAAGGAGAACAGTCCTATGGATGCTTGATCCTTCTCCCCCGGCCAGCCCTTTGACAACCTGGGTCTTTTCCCAAACCCAGGTCACCGGCGCCGCAAGCAGAAAACCACCGCTGTGCCGGTGGGCCTCTCACTACCATACAGTTTTAATCAGGTTAAAGAGAAAGACAAAGGCTGCAGTCTATTGGTTATGTTACTTTGGGTCACAACTGTCAATCACACTTGGAAGTGGCCCACCATGCCTCTCACCTGGCGGGGGTTGCCCACGGCCTCCATAGATGGTGGGGTTGGGCTGCCCAGATCCTGAGGGCCATAGAAGGCAGCCCTGGCATGAAGTGTCAATCAGTGGGCCAGGGACAGCGTAGGCCAACCCAGGCCTCTAGGAAGAGCCTTGGTCTGGGAGAGGCATAAAAGGGCTGGACCTGAGGAGGTGCACCCTCTTGGGACCAGCCCACAAGACCTACAGCCACCCACCCACCCACCCTGTATTCATGGGCCACAGCATCAGTTCAAGGTGCCATTAGTCTGACAGTTGCAACTTGTAGGACTTATTTAAAGAGGAAATAAATTCATGGCTGACCTGGTAAATTATTCTGGGCTTAATGAGTAAGGCATGCTAACTCGTGATGGGGTGACAGCTGGTTGGAGGCACGACCCTGGGCGGGTTCGCTTCACAGAACCGGGAGGGGCAGTCACTCAATTAGAGGTGTGCACTGAATGTGGGGACATGAAATGAAGCTGGAGGAGTTGTGTCTCTCATGGCATGCCCTTCAAGTGCCATGTCCCTGAATCAAGCATTAAAATGGTGGGAGATTGCCCAAAGGGGACACTTGGCCATGGGCAGGTCTGTCTGACTGATGGGCCAGAGTTTCCCCAACATGCATGATGTGGAAGGTGGAGGGTCAAGCCAAGAGCTGCATGAATTTAATTAGTTTAGTTCAGTTTAATTTATTGTAGGAAAACTCCATTGAGCAAGCTCATTCACAAGGAGGTCCTATAACATAACAATATAACAGTAAATTACAGAAGAACATGTGTAGCAAATAAGGGAATACATAATTGAGATATAACAGAGTAGAAACATAGAATTTGATGGCAGATAAGGACCGCTTGGCCCACCCAGTCTGCCCGTTTTCCTACCTAATGGATAAGCTGCAGATCCTAGTTAACCAGCAGCCTACTTCTTCCTACCCCCACCCCCTAGAATTGCCTTATGACTGTCCCATGCAGGCAGTACATGGTAGTACACATCAGAGCCACTTAATACAAGTCCATATTTCTCCTGGAGCACTAAATGTATAGCGAGAAACCGTGACTAGCAAATGATGAAAGGATATAAGGGAGGGAGAAGAGTAAGTGGGGTAAGTAGGATGGGAGTAGGTCAGTCATGAAGAAGTATTCCCAAATGAGTGCACACTGGGACATGGTACACAAAGAACCAACAAGGTAGAATGCTCAAACAGAAAGGTTCTGGCACACCCAAAAACTCGACAGAGGGATGCATAAATAAAATAACTGATTTATTAAATCATAGCAAAATTAAAACGTTAGCCTGACATGTTTTGGACTGAACGCAATCCTTTCTCAAAGACTAAAGGACATCTAGAACACTTCATTTAAATACATACTGTATCACAAGTGGCACAAATAAATTAGTTTAGAATTGTCAATCAATGAATCAGAGCAAACATAACAAAATTAGTGCATCAATCAGATTTTAACCAATCAGAACTTCTAAAATTTCAATTTAAAAACTATAATAAAATTATCCTAGTATAGCATTCTACTTAAAACATTGACAGTAATTAATGACAAAATTCTGAACACCATACAATTGCTAGCATTGTGGATGTAGGACAAAGTATAATTTCATTTTTTATCATTTTTATGTTTGCTTGCACGCACGTGCAAGAAATACAGTGTAGTGCCATCATCTGAGATTTTGTAGGTGTGGCACCCGTCCTTCAGTGCAGTCAGTGTGTTTGCAGGCATGGGCACAGTTCACCAATGAATGTTGAAGCTGTCTATGACAGCAGTTGAAAATGCAGTGCCATACAGTTGAAAGTCAGAGCTCCACTTCAGTGAGCAGCGAGAAGCTACTGCCTGCGCTTGTCCTCCCCCACACACACATGCGCATGCCGCATGCATATTGTGTGCTAATGCACCACACACGCTGTATGGCGATGGGGGTGCCCAATCCTCTGTCGGCTCCAATGTTCTCCCTAAACAGACAACTGGGTGCCATGCTGGGAGCCCACCCCAGCATGGCAACAGTCCGTATGGTCAATGGGGGTGCCCAATCCCCCATCGGCTCCACTGCCCCCCACCCCAAACAGCCTTCCAGCTGCCACGCTGGGAGCCCACCCCAGCATGGCACAAGTCCTGTGTTGTCCAAGGAAAAAAAATAGAAACCTGAAAGGGAAAACCTTCCCTCGTTGAATGTCCTGACCCCCGCTCCCCCCACCCACGCCTACCCTCTGCACCCTGCCTCCCCACACCCCCTTCACCCCATACTTACCTCCGGAGTCTGGCGCGATGATCTTCGGTGGACCGGGAACACATCTGTACTCTTCAAAGCCGACCGCAAACTGATGAAATGCTGGTAAGTTGTATAATGTAACAAATAGGGTTTTTTCAACTTTGATGCATATCTCAGGCATTTTTGGGAATTTTTTCACCAAATTTTCAACATGGGGTTATTGGCACCCCACCTCATGAATTCTGTCACTGTCATTTTGTTAATCAGCCCCAAAAGGTGATTTTGCAGTCACTGCACGGAACCACCTTTTGGGACCGATTTACAAAATGACAGTGTCACAGTTCATGAGGTAGGCCTCAAAAACCCTATGTTGAAAATTTGTGAAAAAATTCCAAAATGACTGTTTTATTTAATATCGCTATGCTTGTTCCTGCACACTCATTAGTTCACAAATGTTTAATATTTTCACTCCAGAATTTTAACATTGCCATTTTACCATACCCCCTTATGAGCAGTATAGCTGTCATTTTTCACATTTTGCACAAAATGTGTTTCTGCGCATGTAGCACACAATGGCGCAGTCAGTGTGCAAAATCAATGTTTGGGACAAATTAATAAAATCACAGTGACACTGTTCATGAGCATAAGTGTTAAAATGGCTATATTAAAAATTCAGCAAAAAAACACCCAAAATGACTGTTTTTCGAGCATTCATTGCGCTGTTCCTACGCATGCTCGTAAGTTCGTGAATTTTCATTATTTTCACTCCAGATTTTCAACATTGTCATTTTACCACACCTCCTTATGAGCAGTACAGCTGTCATTTTTCACATCTCACCCAAAATGTGCTTCCGCGCATGTAGCACACAATGGCGCAGTCAGTGTGCGAAATCAATGTTTGGGACAGATTAAGAAAATCACAGTGACACTGCTCATGAGCAGAGGTGTTACAATGGCTATGTTAAAGATTTGGTGAAAAAAGTCCATAAAATGACTGTGTTACGAGCGACCATTGCACAATTTCCACGCATCCTCGTAAGTTCATGGATTTCTAATATTTTCAGTCCAGATTTTCACCACTGGCATTTTTCCACACTTCCTTATGACCAGTACAGCTGTCATTTTTCACACCATGGCCGAAATGTGTTTTCGCACTTCCAGCGCAGAAATGCATGGTCGCTGTGGAAAATCACTGTTCGTGACAGATTAAGAAAATCACAGTGACACTGTTCATGAGCGGAGGTTCCAAAATGCATGTGTTGACAATCTGCTGTAAAAAATCCTCAAACTAATTGAATTATTGGTGTGCGTTGCACAGTTTCTACACACGCTCATGACTTCAACAGTTTTTTTAATATTTTTACTGCAGATTTTCAACATTGCCATTTTTTCCACCTCCCCATGAACAGTACACCTGTCATTTTTGACATCCTGTTCAAAATTTGTTTTCGCTCCTGTGGTGCCAAATGGCGTAGTCACTGTGCAAAATCATCTTTTGGCTAACAAACTGATATTGCCACTGTTCATAAGTTGGGGGACACAAAAAACCCATGTTGAAAATCTGGAGTGAAAATGCCGATGAACACCTGAGGCATTAGGGTTTCCGACCATAGTGCCCCACCCTGTAGAGATTGACAGGCATCAGGGGTGTGACTTGGGATTCTTGCCTGTAATGCTCATACCATTCCACACCCTGCAGCCAGTGAGAGGCATCGAAGTGTGCCTTGGACTCTTCGGCCCCAAAGTTCACCCCATTCTCCTATACAGCACCCATCTCACCGTATTTCCTGATGGAATGGGGTGAGCATAAGAGCCAAAGACCCCAAGGCACGCCATGGCACTTGTCAGTGTCTGCAGGGTAGGGTGTGGTGAAATGGCATGGCCATTATGCCTGATGACCCAAAGGCACACCCCAATGCCTGTCAGTCTCACTCTCTGCAGGGTGGTGGCTGGATTGGTTTCAGTTCAATACTTCACTGCCATTCCTATTATGCAGCTCTCTAACTCCTACACTACCAATGCCAATGCCAGCAAGCAAACATTCAACATTGACAAATGCTTATTTAAGGTAGGGGTACAATTCTAAAGACCCATTCAATCCCAGACTAGAATTTGCCCTTAATGTTAAAATCCAAAAATGTTCTCTGCGTAGGACAAGGTTGTCATAATCTACACCCCTCGGACTATGGCATACCTTGTCTATTGCCATGAATTTAAACAAATGTAAAAAAGAATCATCCGTTTTAACAATGTGTGCTGCTGTGGCATATGTAATGTCCTTCTTCTGAATAGCTCTAATGTGTTCCCTCACCCCATCTTGAAACTTCTAACAGTTTTACCTACAAGAAGGCTTCACCAGCTAAATATATGACACCCTGGGTATCACATGTAATGCATTGTCTCACTTCAAATCTCTTTTCATTATCTGCACTAGAAAAATATCTGTCTTGAATAATAAGGTCAGTCACAATAAACACATTTCTTACATTTAAAATTTCCTTTTGTCTTATTCAACCATACCTCTGGTTGTTTATTCTTAAAATGACTTTGTGTGTCAATAGATCTCCCAATGTTGGTGCTTTTCTGAAACAAAACCCAGCTGGTGTCTGTATTAGATTTTTTAATCCTGGTTCTACTCCCAGCACATGCCAGTGTTTTTTTAATCACATTTTCCAACTCTTTAGCATGGGCTGAAAATTCAGTAACATAGTTAAAACAGCATTCTGTATCTTTATCTTCATTATTTGTTAGAAGTAAAATGCTTCTTTCAATGTTCCTGGCTCTTAGAAGGCTTTGTGTATATTTGTTTTATTGTAACCTCTCTGTACTAGTCTTTCTGTTAAAATCTCTGCTCTCTTCTCAGAATCATTCATCTCAGTGCAGTTCCATTTTATTCTAAGAAACTGGCCAATGGGTATGTTATTCTTTACATGTGTCAGGTGGCAACTATTGCAAGCAAGATGGTATTTCCATCTACTTTCTTTCTAAAAATATTGGTTTTCAAAGTACCCCACTCTGTTTTTTCGATTTCTAAATCTAAAACAATGACTGACTCACTAGAACTGGTAGTTGTAAATCTGAGATGTGAATTCGAATTATGTAAATAATTAACAAAAACATCAAGGCTAGTTTTGTCTCCCTGCCACAAAACAAAAATATTGTCAATATAACATTTCCAACACAACAAACAAAAAAAGAGCTAATTTTCTGAATCAAGTACATGACGATGTTTCTGCATTTTTAATTAAATTGCTGGAATGCGTTTTCAAATGTAACACTTTTACATTCAAACAGGAGATGTTTCTTCAAATTAAAGGAATGGTGATGTGGGCCACATGTGCGCCCTCTATAGCCAATTTATATGTTGGCAAATGGGAAGAGGATTTTATTTTTAATTACGAGGCTAATAAGTTTAACAAAAATTTGTTGTGTTGGAAATGTTATATTGACAATATTTTTGTTTTGTGGCAGGGAGACAAAACTAGTCTTGATGTTTTTGTCAATTATTTACATAATTCTAATTCACATCTCAGATTTACAACTACCAGTTCTAGTGAGTCAGTCATTGTTTTAGATTTAGAAATCGAAAAAACAGAGTGGGGTACTTTGAAAACCAATATTTTTAGAAAGGAAGTAGATGGAAATACCATCTTGCTTCCGAATAGTTGCCACCTGACACATGTAAAGAATAACATACCCATTGACCAGTTTCTTAGAATAAAATGGAACTGCACTGAGATGAATGATTCTGAGAAGAGAGCAGAGATTTTAACAGAAAGACTAGTACAGAGAGGTTACAATAAAACAAATATACACAAAGCCCATCTAAGAGCCAGAAACATTGAAAGAAACATTTTACTTCAAACAAATAATAAAGATACAGAATGCTGTTTTAACTATATTACTGAATTTTCAGCCCATGCCAGAGAGTTGGAAAATGTGATTAAAAAACACTGGCATGTGCTGGGAGTAGAACCAGGATTAAAAGATGTAATACAGGCATCAGCTGGGTTTTATTTTAAAAAAGCACCAACATTGGGAGATCTATTGACACAGAGTAATTTTAAGAATAAATAACCAGAGGTATGGTTGAATAAGACAAAAGGAAATTTTAAATGTAAGAAATGTGTTTATTGTGACTGACTTTATTATTCAAGACAGATATTTTTCTAGTGCAGATAATGAAAAGAGATTTGAAGTGAGACAATGCATTACATGTAATACCCAGGGTGTCATATATTTAGCTGGTGAAGCCTTCTATGTAGGTAAAACTGTTAGAAGTTTCAAGATAGGGGTGGGGGAACACATTAGAGCTATTCAGAAGAAGGACATTACATATGCCACAGCAGCACACATTGTTAAAACAGATGATTCTTTTTTACATTTGTTTAAATTCATGGCAATAGACAAGGTATGCCATAGTCCGAGGGGTGTAGATTATGACAACCTTGTCCTACGCAGAGAACATTTTTGGATTTTAACATTAAGGGCAAATTCTAGTCCAGGATTGAACAGGCCTTTAGAATTACACCCCTACCTTAAAAAACTATAACAAATAAAATTATGCTTTGTCCTACATCCACAATGCTAGCAACTGTATGGTGTTCAGAATTTTGTCATTAATTACTGTCTATGTTTTAAGTAGAATGCTATAATAGGATAATGTTATTATTGTTTTTAAATTGACATTTTAGAAGTTGATTGGTTAAAATCTGATTGATGCACTAATTTTGTTTTGTTTGCTCTGATTCATTGATTGGCAATTCTAAACTAATTTATTTGTGCCACTTGTGATCCAGTATGTATTTAAATGAAGTGTTCTAGATGTCCTTTAGCCTTTGAGAAAGGATTGCATTCAGTCTGAAACATGTCAGGCTGACATTTTAATTTTGCTATGGTTTAATAAATCAGTTATTTTATTTATGCATCCCTCTGTCAAGTTTTTGTGTCTGCCAGAACCTTTCTGTTTGAACAGTCATGAAGAAGGCAACTAATGTTAGAAGGACTGGATGATGCTGGAAGGGAGAGAAGTAAGGGGGAGGTAGGGGAAGGAGGGGAAGGTGATAGGTGGGAGAAGTAAGAGGGATGAATGGGGTAGGTGATGGGAGGATGGGGGGAGCCAGGGGTCTTAATGTTTTATACCATGTATGTATATAGGTTGTTGAAACTTTAGAGTTAAAATGTTATGTATTGTTGAAATTATCTAATTTTAGTAAAAAAGCTGTAGCCTTTTTTATACCAAATCTGAGTAGTGTGTTCATTTATTGGGGGTCCATTTGGGCAATGACCCACCTGGACTCTCACTGGGGAGTGTTTTGCCTATGGTCTCCATAGATGGTGGGGGTTGGGCTGAACAGGTCCTGAGGGCCATAGAAGGCAGACCTGGCATGAAGTGACAATCAGTGGGCCAGGAACAGACTGGGCTGACCCAGGCCTCTAGGAGGAGGCTTGGCCTGGGAGAGGCATAAAAGGGTAGGGACCAGAGGGGTGCACCCTTTTGGGACCAGCCCACATGACCGACACTCACCACCCACCCACCCACCCTGTGTTTGCAAACCACAGCATCAGTTCAAGTGCAGTTAGTCTGACAATCGCAGCTTGCAGGACTTATTTACAGAGGGCGGTAAATTCATGGCTGACCTGATAAATTGTTCTGGGCTTAATGAGTAAGGTACTCTAACTTGTGATGGGGTGACATCTGGCTGGAGGTGTGACCCTGGGCGGGTACACTTCATAGAACTGGGTGGGGGATTACTCAATTAGGGGCATGCACCAGAAAGTGGGGGGACATGAACTGAAGCTGGGGGAGTGTGGCCCTGGGTGGGCATGCTTCTCAGCAAGAGCCATATCCCTGAATCCTGCTTTAAAAGGGGAAGGGGACTGTCCAAAGGGGAGACACGGGCAGGTCTGTCCGACTGACTGGCCAGAGTTCCCCCCAACATGTATGATGCGGAAGGTGGAAGGTCAAGCCAAGAGCTGCATGAATTTGCTGCCCCAGGGGTCCTAATGTTTTATATCATGTATGTATATAGGTTGTTGAAACGTTTGAGTTAAAATGTTATGTATTGTTGAAATTATCTAATTTTAGTAAAAAAGCTGCTGCCTTTTTTATATCAAATCTGAGTGGTGTGTGTTCATTTAATGGGGGTCTGTTTGGGCAAATGGAGGAGGGATGTGACAGCTTAAGAAAACATTTTTTTGTGAATTTGAAATTCTTTTTGCACACACTGCACGATTTGCATTAAGAGGGAACAAATGATGCCAGTGCGGATACCCAGATTGCTGCCAGTTCCCCTTTAAATATGTTACCAACATAATAACAACAAAACAAAAAAAGGAAATGAAAATAAAGCCAAAAGTGTCAGAATAAGTATCTTGCTCATCCAAAAGCAGCTCTCAACTGGAAATGTGCCAAGTCCTAACACAGCACCACAGCCCTAACCATCCCTCCAACCTGAAAATAAGAGGGGAGACGAGAAGCAAAATCCAGACAAAATGAATAAGATGTTCTCAAATCATACAGGAAATAAATGATACATAAAATTCAAAGCAATACGTAGAAGCTGTAGTGGGACTATTAATAAAATTCATACCCCCAGTTCATTAACAATAAATCAATAGAATAAGCTCCATAAAAATCCCAGATGGTGCTATATTCAGAAAGTTTTGAAATCTGCAGCAGATAGTAAGTAAGAAAATACTTCTAAATATTTATAATATAAGGACAGTAACATGTAAAATAGTAGTTGACGGCAGATAATGACTGCTAGGCCCACCTAGTCTGCCCATATTCCCTGCCGGCATCAGCTGCCACTGACCCTACCTGGTCATTGGCTATTGCCTCTCTTCACCTCATCTAGGGTTCCCTTATGTCTATCCCATACATGTTTGAATCTCTCCATTGTGATAGCACACCTTCCTGGGGTAGACTGTTCCAAGCATCCAGCACCATCTCCATGAAGAAAACCTTCCTCACATTTCCCCTTATCTGGCCACCCTCCAATCTCATATCATGTTCCCTTGTCCGTGTACAACTCTTGTTCTGAAAGATGTCGCCCACCTACTCTTTGTTCAAGCCTTTAAGATACTTGAAGGTCTCTATCATATCCCCCTGTTCCCTCCTCTCTTCAAGTGTATATATATATTAAGGTCTTAATCTGTCCTCATATGCTTTCTGATGCAAGCCATTCACCATCTTGGTCACCATTCTGTGGACCACCTCCAGTCTGTCTATGTCTTTGCGAAGATGCAGCCTCCAGAACTGAACACTGTATTCAATTTGAGGCCTCACCAGTATTTTGTACAATGGCATCACCACCTCCCTTCTTCTGCTAGTGATGCCCCTTTCTATGCACCCCAACATCTCATTGGCCCTCCTCACAGCCTTGTTACACTGTTTGGCCACCTTTAGGTCATCTGAGATAATTATTCCAAAATCCCTCACTTTCCTGCTGACTGTCAGCGATGCCCCCCCCATCCTGTAGCTCTCCGAAGGGTTTCTTTGCCCCAGGTGCATGATCCTGCACTTCTTTGCATTAAACTTTAATTGCCACACCTCCTACCACTCTTCCAGCCTTCTCAGATCCCTCCTCATTCTTGCAACCCTCTCCAGTGTGTCTACTCTCTTGCAGATCTTGGTATCATCCGCGAATAGGCAACCCTTCCCCTTCAGTCCTTCAGCAATATCACTAATGAAGATATTAAAAATGACTGACCCCAGTAGCAGTTCCTGAGGAAACCCACTGATCACCCTCCTTTCCTCAGATTTCATCACATTTACTGCCATCTTCTGCTTCCTGTCCTTCAACCAGTTGCTAACCCAGTTTTCCACCTTGTGGCCCAACCCCAGGCTACCTAGCTTGTTCACCAGTCTTCTGTTGGGTACGGTGTCAAAGACAATGCTGAAATCAAGGTAGGTGATATCCACTGCTCCTCTTGATCCACCTCCTTCCTCACCCAGTCAAAAAAGTCAATCAGATTTGTTTGACAATGACCTTCCTACTGTGAATCCATGTTGCCTTTGATCCTGTGCTCCCATGGTTTCCAAGTGTTCCACAGTTCTCTCCTTAAGCAGTGCCTCCATGATCTTACCCAGTGCTGAGGTGAGGCTGACCAGTCTGTAGTTTTCTACCTCCTCCCTGCTACCACTCTTGTGGAGAGGGACTACATATGTCCCCTTCCAGTCCTCTGGAACTACCCTGTATTGAGTGACTCACTAAATAGGGCCACCAGCAGCACTGCTAGGACCGTCCGTAATTCTTTTAATATCTTGGAGCATATATTATCTGGTCCCATCACTTTGTCCACCCTCAGTTTTGCGAGTTCCTCTGGGACACTCACTTCTGTAAAGGGACTGGCATTTACCTCCCTCCCCCCGTGTTTTTGCTGCCACATAGCTATGGTCCCTGTCCCTCTCCCTCTATCATGAATACTGAACAGAAGTATTTATGTAGGCATTAATCCCCGACAGAAGGGGGCTCTACTAGGGATTAATGCCTGGTTGGGGGGGTCAGTGCACGAGGCCGCATGTTGAGTGCTTCCAACCACCAACCAGGCATTAATCCCATAGTAGAACCTGACTCTGGAGGGGATTAATGCTCTTGTAGCATGGGCAATGTGGAAGGGGGTACTGTTGGACTGCTGCCTGTAATATGTTACATGAAAAGATATGTGCAGTGGTGAAGAAAATGTGGTTTGGAATACAAATATAGACAACTTGTGATTGTGTGAGAACCACATTTATTCATATGGTGGTGTTTTTGTTGATACATATTAAAAGGTTTGTGATTGCAAGGGAACACAATGGTTAGTCGAATCGTGTGTTTCATTTCAATAACTATGCGTGAAAATCTTTTTTATTTCACTCGTTCTTTGGCATAATCCATGTCGGTTGCTAATGGTACAATGCGGCACTAGGTACTTTGCATATTTTGTGCAGCTCGGCGCTCCACATGTTGGTTTTCTCCAGGTATGGGACTCGCCCCATACCGCTATGTACTTTGCCCACACTGCTGATGGATCGAACTACTGCTGCATGCTACATGACATATCAGTGATTTGGAGGTACATTTCTGTCTTTCATGTGTCTGGGTCAGTATTTCTAGCAGTGTTAATATTAAAACATTTCTCGTGGGGGGGGGCCACTGCCATATTACGCACTCTGCTCTATAGCTGCACTCTGCTACTTACTCTGATGCCAGGAAATATTGCTCACGCCATTGACGTTCAGTGTTTGTGTGAGGGATAGCAGGAGCAGGCATTACTGTGGCATTAATACCCACTGGAAACTGATCACCTGATGTCTTTAAGCCTATCCGTTTCCTTGTTTTGACTTAGGATTAATCCCCATGTTATACTTAGTATCAATGTCTTTTCTAGGTCCCCCTCTACATATGCCCCTTCTCACCCTTTTGAGCCTTATAATGTCCCCCAGCCTTCCTTCTATTACTAATGTATCTATAAAATGTCTTGTCCCCCCCTTCTCATCTATGCTACTCTCTCCTCTGTCTGTGCCTTTGCGCTCCTAACTGCTTTCCCCGCATCCCTCTGTCTTTCTAGGTACACTGTCCTATCCTTGTCCTTCTGAGTCACCTTGTACTTTCTGAACACCCTGTTTTTGTCCTTCACTTTCTCTGCCACCTCCTTTGTGAACCATATTGGTTTGTTCCTTTTTTTCCCTTGTTTCTCAGCCTAATGCACTGATTTGTCGCCTCCACTATGGCTTCTTTCAGGTGTGTCCACTGTTCCTCAACCCCTCCCCCTTGATCCCTTCCTGCCAGTGCCTCTTTGATCTCTGTTCCCATCCTAGCAAAGTACAACCTCCTGAAATCCAAGACCCCTGTCTTTGTGTGGCTCTCCAGTGTCACTGCACTGATGCTGAACCACACTGTATGGTGGTCACTGGACCATAGGTGTCCATCCACCCTGACTTCCTTGATCCTATCTCCATTGGTCAGCACAAGGTCTAAGATTGACTTATCCCTGGTGGGCTCCTAAACCAACTGCTTGAGGCCTGCACCTTGCAAGGATTCTATGATGTCTTGGCTCCTGGCTGAGGCAGCTGCCAGGATGGTTCAGTCTACGTCTAGCGTGTTAAAGTTGCCTAGCAGCTGTACTTCCCCCTTTTCTGCCATCCCATGTAAATCCTCCACTATTTCCCTACTCATCTCTTCTCTCTGTGTTGGAGGCCTGTAGATCACCCCTGTATGGACTGCTGTTCCATTTCCTGGCTCAAGTGTGACCCACAGTGCCACGGCCTCCCCCTGTCTACCTTGCACTACTGTTGCCTTAATACCTTCTCTCATGTACTACAGAGGGCCTCCCCACCCCACCCTCCTTTTTACCCTCCCTATCCCTCCTGTGTAGGGCATACCCTGGTATATTTACCTCCCAGTCATGGTTTCCAGTGTACCATGTTTTGATAATTGCCACTATGTCTAGATATGGCTCTGTCATCAGGGCTGTTAGGTCTGGAATTTTGTTCCCTAGATGTCGAGCATTAGCATGCATGGCTGTCCATGTTTCACAGCCTGTGCCCCTTGCATCTCTGCCTTTGCCTTTTTGCTCCCTTCTTCCAGCCCTGTTTTCTTTCTGCTGCCCATTTACCTATGCCTTATCTATTATGATGGGCCCAGGTGTATCTGTCCCTGTTTCCCTTCCTGTTCCACTTGTACATCTACCCTTTCCACCCTGATCCCCCTTACCAACCCTGTTTTTGTTCATTTGCTGCCTCCCTTCCCCTGCCTTACCTCTCGTAATGAGTTTGGGGAAATCTGTTTTCAACATTTCCTCCTGATCCAACCTGGTACCTATTCTGACCGATGGGGGTAGGCTGCCCAACTTTCCCTGCTCCTGACAGCCCCCCCGGCAAGTTTAAATGCTTGGAAAGGAAGCATCTAAACATTTCATTGAGGATCACAGTACCCTCACTGGATAGAAGTAGGCCATCCCCATGTACAGGCCCCCATCCCTCCAATTGGGTCCCCAGTCTCCAATGAATTCAAACTCATTTACTCCATGCCAGCTCCTCAACCAAGTACTGTATTGAACTTGCTCATGCAGAGAATTTGAGCCTCCACCTGCTGTGGAGTGGCAGCACCTCTGAGAATCTTATGGAGCCTGCCACCTCTCCAAGACACCTACCCAACCCTCCGATATCCTACTGTACCTGTTCTACAGTCACCTCCTCCTAGCTAGGTCATTTGTTCCCAGAAGCACCATGCAGGATAGTAAAAGAATAGAATATCATATAGAAACATAGAAACATAGACTTTGAAGGCAGATAAGGACGGCTTGGCCCATCTAGTCTGCCCATTTCCCTACCTACAGGATAGGCTGCAGATCCTAGTTAACCAACAGCCTATTTCTTCCTACCCCCCCCACAAGAATTGCCTTATGTCTGTCCCATGCATTCTTGAATTCTCCCACAGTTTTAGACCCCACAACCTCCTCAGGAAGGCTGTTCCATGCATCCACTACTCTGTCTGTGAAATAATACTTCCTCACATTGCCCTGAACCGCCCTCTATCTTTAAATTGTGTCCCTTGTTCTTGCACGTCTCTTTTCTGAAAGATACTACCTCTTGGACTTTGTTGATTCCACTGAGGTACTTAAAAGTTTCAGTCATGCCCTCCTCTCCTTTCTTTCTCAAGGGTATCATATTAAGCTCCTTTAGTCTCTCCTCATACAGCTTCTCTTGCAGACCCTGCACCATTTTAGTTGCCCTCCTCTGGACTGCCTCTATCCTGTCTATGTCCTTGAGGAAATGGGGTCTCAGAACTGGACACAGTATTCCAGATGGGGTCTCACCAACTGTCTGTACAGAGGGATAACAACTTCCTGTTTTCTGCTGCTGATGCCTCTCCCTATACATCCCAGTATACCCCCAGCCCTCCCTACTGCCTTCTCACATTGCTTGCTAACCTTAAGATCATCTGATATGATTACCTCCAGGTCCCTTACCTTTTTTGTTGTTGTTACTACCTCCCCCATTGTGTATTCTTCCCCTGGGTTCTTGTTTTCCAGGTGCATTATTTTGCACTTCTTGGCATTGAATCTTAGCTGCCATACTTCTGACCATTCCTCCAACCTTGCCAAGTCCCTTCTCATCCTTTCCACGCCTCCTTGTGTATCAACCCTGTTGCAGATCTTTGTGTCATCTGCAAAGAGGCATACTTTTCCTTCCAGTCCCTCTGCAATGTCACTTATGAAGACATTAAAAAGGACTGGACCCAATACTGAACCCTGCGGTACCCCACTAGTAACCCCTCTTTCTTCAGAGTGGACTCCATTTATAATTACCTTCTGTGTCCTGTTGTCCAGCCAAGGTTTTACCCAGGCTACCACCCTGGGACCCACTCCCAGGCTGGTTAATTTGACTATTAATCTTTTGTGTGGGACTGTGTCAAATGCCTTGCTAAAGTCTAGGTAGGCCATGTCCACAGCCCCTCCCTGGTCTACTACTTTGGTCACCCAGTCAAAGAAATCGATTAGATTTGTCTGACATGACCTTCCCGCTGTGAATCCATGCTGCCTTGGGTCCTGTGCCCCACTGGCCTCTAGGTACTCAACAATTCTTTCCTTCAGAAGTGACTCCATCACTTTCCCTACCACAGAGGTCAGACTGACAGGTCTGTAGTTTCCTGCCTCTGTCTTGGTCCCACTTTTGTGAAGGGGAATCACATCCGCCTTCCTCCAGTCCTCGGGTACCACACCATCCTCCCATGATTTATTAAAAAGAGTAGCCAATGGTTTCACTAGTTCCCCCCTTAATTCTTTTAGAATTCTGGGGTGAATTCCATCAGGCCCCATTGCTTTGTCCACCTTCAGTTTTAGGAGTTCTTGCAGAACCCTTTCTTCTGTGAAAGGACTGGGATCGACCCCCCTATCAAGAGTGCTTCTGTTAATTGGATTAGGTACTTCCCCCTCCTCTTTTGTGAATACTGAGCAGAAATATTCGTTCAGTATCCCTGCTTTTTCACTGTCCCCCTCTGCCCACCCACCGTTCATTCTATTCAGCCTCACTGTCCCTCCCTTTGTCTTTCTATGCTCACTGATGTGCTTATAACAGGTTTTATCCCCCTTCTTAACCGACTTGGCTATCTTTTCCTCAGTTTGGGCCTTTGCTATTCTGACTTCCTTCCCTGCTTCCTTCTGCCTTAACTGGTACAGCTCTCTGTCCTGCTCCTTTTGTGTTTCCTTATACTTCCTAAATGCTATCTTTTTCTTCCTGACTTTCACAGCCACCTCTTTTGAGAACTATAGTGGCTTTTTCTTTCGTTTTGATTTGTTTATTTGCTTCACACAAAAGCTTGTTGCCTCTGTGATGGCAGTTTTGATGATTCCCCATTGTTGCTCCACACCTCCTTCTAGCCTGTTTGCTAGTGCTTTTCTGAGGCACTCTCCCATCTTGCCAAAGTCACCCTCCTAAAGTCCAGTACCCTCACTTTTGTATGGCTTGACTCTGTAGCTGAGTTTAACATGAACCACACTGTTTGATGGTCACTTGTTCCCAGATGGCAACCCACTTCTAGATCTGAGATCCTCTCACTGCCCCGTTTGAGAATATGAGGTCTAAGATTGCTCCCTCACGAGGTGGGTTCATGGCCTGCCACCTGTAGGGCATCAAGATTGGCCCTGCTCTTGGATGTGGCTGCAGCAAATGTGCTCCAGTTAACATCTGGCATATTCAGGTCTCCCTTCAACAGTATCTCCCCTTTCTCTGCCATTCTAAGAATGCCTTCTATCATATCCTTGTCCATTCTCTCCCCCTGACATGGGGGTCTGTACACAACCCCTGTGTGGATTGTGGTGTCCTTTCCATTCTCCAAGGTGACCAATAGTGCCTCCTCTCCTCCCTGTCTACTCTTTTGTTTAGTTGCTTTTATCCCTTCCTTTACATAGAGAGCTACTCCTCCCCCTCTTCTCCACTGCCTGTCTCTCTGTAGGTTATGTACCCTGATATGTTAACATCCCAGTCATGGTTCTCTGTGTACCATCTTTCTGTGTCTGCTACAATATCCAGGCATCCCTCTTCCATCAAGGCTACCAGGTCAGGGAGCTTGTTGCCCAGACTATGGGCATTGGTACTCATTACCCTCCATTTCCTGATGGCCTTACTCCTTTTTGCCCCATCCCTGTCCTTCTTGCCTTTGTCACTTTCTCCGTTTACCCCTGCCCTTCTCCCTATCGACACCTTTATGTTGGTGTTTACTGTACTTACTACCATGATTTTTTTGTTGGGGGGCTAGGATTTCCCTTCTCCTTTCCAGTGTCTCCCCTTGGCTAGTTTAAATGCTTGCCAATTAAGTATTTAAACCTATCACCTAGGATCCTGGTTCCCCTCCTGGACAGATGCAGCCTATCATGCCAGTATATGCTTGCATCACTCCAGGTGGACCCCCAGTCCCCAATGAAGCCAAATCCCTGAGCTCCACACCAGTTTTTCAACCACTGATTAAATACCATGGTTTGGAACACCCTAGCCTCTCCTACGCCATAGATGGGCAGCACCTCCGAGAAGGTTACCGTGCGTGCTACTTGTCTAAGACCCCTCCCCAATTCCACAAACTCTTTCTGCACTTCTCTAATCCCTTTCTTAGCCAGGTCATTTGTCTCTAGGTGGACAATGACATCCAGCTCCCTCCCCTGTGCAGCTGCTTCAGCAATCCTGAGGATTCTCTCCCTGTCCCTCCAAGCCATGGTGCCAGGCAGGCACCTTACCTCCCTCTCCCCTTCCTCCCCCAGTTCTACCTTCTTAACAATGGAGTCCCTCACCAGGAGTTGTTTCTTTCCCCTGCAGGGTCCCCTGCCACCCTTCTGTGGGTCTCCTTTGTGGAGGTTCCCAGCATCCTCCTTGGTCTCCACTGCAGGTGCCTCCATAGAGGAACCACACTTTGCCAGAATGGCATAGGAATTGTGGAGAGGCACAACTGGAGGATGCCCCTGTTCCACCACCTCACCCTCCCTGAGCCCACTGTGGTCCAACGCTCCTCTTTCTTGGCAACCTCTGAGGCAATGGCAGTGGCACTGGTGGTCCCTGGATGGAAGAGGAGGTCCCACAAATCTTGGCCAACTCAGCCTGGAGAAGAGCAACCTCCTCCCTCTGCCCAGAGAGGTGCCTGCAGATGGGACAACACCGCATCCTCCAGAACGTCTCCTGGAAGACTGCTGCTCCACAGCCATTGCACTGCACCACTCCCATCATGTCTTATTTCTGTCCCCTTAACTGTTTGCAATCCTTACTCTTTCCTCTGTTTCCTCTGTTTTTTTTCTATGTCATATACATGCATGGAATAAATAGGGCATATGCCAAGGTGCTTTTCTGCTTGAGCACAAATACAGGGACAAGGGGGAACTCACTAAACTAGCAGGAGGGAGATTTAAAAGAGACATCTGCAAGCACTTTTTCCCTGAAAGAGTGATGGACAAGCGGAACAAGCTGACAGCAGAAGTGGTACAGGCCAAATCAGTGAGCAGCTTCAAATGGATATGGGACAGGCATATGGGATTAGTTAAAAAAGGTGGCAGAAAAAAGGGGGGGATGTCCACTAAGGCCTGTGTAGAGTAATTCAATAGGATGGGAAAGCTGGTTGGGCTTATGGACCTTTTTCTGCCTTCATTATCTATGTACTGCATCTATGTTTACACAGTGCACATTTGCAAGTGTGAGCAAGTGCAGGAAATAACTAGCATGAAACTGGCATTGCTCCAAACTGGAACTAGATAGTGTTTGCATCTGATCTTAGAAAACCTGCAATCTTTGACTAATAAATACAAACAGATGGTAAACATTGTCTCAGTATCACAATAACCAACTTCCCAACTTTCCCAAGGGAGCCAAAGACTGTCTTCCTCCCTGAATATTCTGTGGAATTTGTGCTGATAAAACTTGTTCAGTGCCACTCGGCCAGATATCCAAAGATGTACAATAACGGCAAAATTAATTAAAAGTGGGAATAGAATTTCCCACAAGACACTGCATGGCTTCTGATCTGGAGAACTGTAGATACAGTCCCACTCATATCAATCACTTGTTTCAATTATTAGTATACAATTCAGCTAAAGAGGGCATATCATCTGTAAATTCATATAAGCTTATTTCTGCATCAGTGCTTTACATTTGCTGCCTAACAAATGCTCAAAACCGCACTGCCCCATTCACAAACACAGACTCAACAGTCCACCATCTTCTCTCTCTAAACACAACACCCCCAGACTGATATGATGGAGAAATAAGTCTGAAGGAGAAATCAGTAAGCAAAGGTTGAGGGGGAAACAGAGAATACTAAAAAGAAGAATTGCGTCAAGTATTTTAGATGACTAAAACCTGCTGAGATCATTTGCTGGAGATGAAGAAATAAATTAATCTTGTGATTATGAGCAACAGTAATCCATGCTTTTCATTATGCTTATTAGGGTCTGCTTGGCTTTTAATATGGTAATATGACTCCACTTGAAATCCCTTTAGACCTTCTAACAATCCTAATGTTTTCCTCCAAGCATAATATAGCTGTAATAATATTAGTACATGTTTAAACCTGCTTGGAATCTCTGTGGGATCCCGTGCCATATTGTAGAAGAGCATTGTAGAGGGAGGGAGGGAGGGATGGAGCCTTGGTAATTTGTTGCTTAACTGGTGTTGATGAAGCCCTATGAGAATTCTAACATCTTAGTCGTCACTAAGTACTCTGTTGCTAGCTTCTGACATTTAATCAAAAGGAAGCCTTACTGACTTACATAGGAGTGAAGGACACATACATTTTCAGTGGACAGAACAGGTAAGGTGAATGTGATATACTAATGTGATAAAGTCTTTGTCATTGTCCATATATACATATACCTATATATGGGGAATATCACTTTTAAATTATTGGTTCTAGGCTTGAGGCAAATAGTTTGCTTTGCTACAACATATTTCTCAAATTTATGAGGTAATGTCAGTATCATTCTCTCACAAAAACTATTTGTATAGATGTAATAAAGATACCTTAGGAAAGAAAATAATTATTAGTGGAGCCATGCCTTTAGGCACAGAAACTCCTCTGGGAGAGGAATGTGCTAATGGTCCATGTGAGTTCATGATTATATCGCTACCCAAGGACTGAGAAACAATTCCTCTCAATTCTTCCTGTTGAAGCTGAGGTGCATGATGGAAAAGGTCAAATCCTTCAAAAACCAGCTGTGATGTTGAAAGTAAAGGCTGAGGAAGAGGCACTGGCAGTGACCATTACATTATATTCATGAAGGCACTCACTTTACATTTCACAGATCTTGGAGTCAGTTGGTGACCTCTAAGGTCTAAATAACTGGTTGAACCATGTGCAATAAAGAACATCAGCCAATGGAATGAACATTGCACTATAGCAGATCTGTGTTATAAGAATACCCTAAATACCCCCAAAAAAATGTTCTTGCAACAGAGATATTCTCATAAGAAGGCTTTATTGGCAACATTTAAAAACTCAAGCAGCAAAACCCTATTTCATCCATTTGAAGCTGCTCTCTGTCTGTTGCTGCTCTTACAAGCCACTTGTGGAACTTACATTGTAAATAGAAGCCACACTCATTTAATGGCCACAGTAAACACAGCAAAAAAAAAATTAAAAAAAAACTGTGCTTTCAGTAGATACAGTGCTTTACTTGAAGATTGGTTTGTTCTATTTTACTTTTATATTTAAAAAGAAATTTACCAGCAAAGTCTTATTTGGATACTCCTCAGGTGCATTATTACTTGCTAATTTTTTTTCATCAGGTTTTTAACCTGGCGGCAACAGGGTGATTGCCATCAGTTTCTTTCAATTTGACTACCACCAACTGGTATTTCTAATGATTCTCCTTTTGTATTGCCATTTTGGTGTGCTGGAAGGCATATGTGTTGCCCTTTTATAAAACCCTCATTTCACAGATTATTTAACTAAAGCCATTGTTAACTACTGGCCACCCTCAATTAAAAAAACATATCTACTTTCCTTAACATCATTTAGAAACCTCAGTTTTTAAATAATGAAATATGGTACTCAGCCACAAATAAGGTCTCATAAAGTGTGTGTGTGTGTGTGGGGGTGGGGGCTGAAATATCACAAGGGTTTCCACTATGTGATTACTGTGATCATTTAGTAACACCTGCAACTCAGTGACCCAGTTGGGCTATCAACAGAGGTTACTACCCTTTTATACACCGTAACAAAAGTGTTTGCAACCTTGTGGAGAAAGGGCAAGCCAGAGCAATTTTATTTACATCTTGCAGACAAAAATAGAAAATTCCTGGTCAAGCAACCATGCACAACCAGCCTGTGCTGCCACAAAGGGGTTCTGATGACATCAGACCTTCGACAGCAAAGCTCAAGAAGTCTGATGTAATTAGGAGCCCAAGGTGGCAACACAGACTGGCCGGGCATGTGGTTGCCCAACCAGTATTTTATATAATGTATGATTTATTTTTTGTTTAGGTTTTTTTTTTTGTTAGGGAGGCATGAGTAAGTGTTGAAAGTGAAAGCAGCTGCCATCTTGAGAGTTGCACTGAAAAGACTGTTTAACAACAGACATGTTTTAAAAGATAGCAAGCAAAGATAGCAAGATAGAAACATAGAAGTTGATGGCAGGTAAGGACCGCAAGGCCCATCCAGTCTGCCCATTTCTTTTTCTACCTTATGAATGTGCCATCAGCATTTGCTCTGTGAATGGCCTATCTATTCATATTTATCTGTATTGCTCCCTTATGCCTGTCTCACGCCTGTTTGAAGCCCTGCACTGTATTCATCAAGATAAGAAAACAAAAAGAAAAATTAACACTGGGCTTGCCTGTGTTTGTTCTGTTGCAAGTTTGTGTTGGGTTGGTCTTCCACTCCTGCATCCAGTGGCTCGGGAGCTTCATTTTAAAAAACACATGGTAGGCAGGGCACAGCAGTTCTCACCATGGTTGACCTGTGATTCCTGATCAGCTAATATGCTATTGTACCACAGAAGGGTACAACCATGTTCCATGACGTTTGAACTGTGGTACAATGACGTTTTAGCAAGGATGGAAATCCATGCTGAACAAGGGTCCACTATATACTATATGCAAAAAGTGGCACACATAAAGCAGTATTTTTTTATCTAAAGCAGTAGTGCATGTAATTGTTGAAATTTTTGACCTATACTGTATTTCTTTACAGTGTATTTAAGCAATAACAACCAAACTTTTTCTTGTTGTTTAACCAGGAATAGCACATTAAGCTGAAAGCTTTTTTACAGGAGCGACGTGGGAGCACAAGAAGTTAAGTAAGTTGCTTAGGGTCATACGGTATGCAAGTGGAAGCTGTGGGATTCAAACGCAGGTCTGGTCTGCTGGATGTCACCAGATTTGCAGCTCAGAGCCTTAGGCCACTGTGCTATACTGTCTCTACTGTCAATCATTTCCTGGGGATTAATGACTGCCTGAGGGCTGGGTGGCCCAAGGCACAGCCAAGGGCCACAACCCATCACCCAGTTGTTAATCCCCAGGAAACAACCACTAGTGAGATCATTCTTGTTGTTATGAGGCTAATTTCATCTTGTAATAGCAGGATTTTTACAAACTTATTTATTCATTTTATTTTTTCCCTTTGTAGAGCTGGTGGCATGGGTGTGCAACCTTTGTGATATCCCACATAGAGTAAGTGACATTAGGTAAGGCCATTATGACATGTGTGCACATCTGCCGAGCTGCTGTCAAATAGTGTGGCCACATGGTGTGGCACCTCATCTGTAACACTAGGCAACTACCACTTTGCATGTTTAGTAGTGGATTTTAGTTCTGTTATAAACATCTGGATTTTACTGACAGCATCTTGTCTGCTTCCATTTCTTTTTCTACCATTAAGGAGAAATGGTTGTGCAGGACTATGGAGCATTGTTTTCACTATGTCTGCCATTGAAAAGTCTGTGTTCACAACATATGAAATATATTTTTTTTTGCTGTTGTTTACACATGGGGAATGGGATCAGTGATTATTAGGGAGAAAGGGTTGTGGAGTAGAGATCCTTTTCACTTTTTATGCTTTATCTTGGTTCTCATTCACCACAATTCGTCAAGCTGTCAAATCAAAGTTCAGCTGATGGAATTCTATGCTTGCATGTGGTCCTGGCAGCGTACTAAAATACTATGCAGTTATGTGAGGTGGCTTCTCACATCACTATAACAGCTGGTTCAGTCATTAACTGACCATTAATGATCAATCCAGTTGCCAATCACAGACTGCACTTAGCTAATTTCTATGTAATTAGCTTTATAATCCATTTTAGATTGCCCCTTTCCTCCTATATTGGACTATACTATTTTTTTTCCATTTTGAGTCTGCTTTAGCACGTTTTTATACATTTTAAATAATAAAAGGAGCATTCCTTTTAATATGGCTCAGCCCAGGTTTTCATTAGTGGTCTTAGCTGTGGTTGCACATACTGTTGTCCTATAAGGTCAGTGTGCAGTGTCTGCTACATGCTAGATCATTTTAGGCACACAAAACTAATGTAAAATAATGATTGTTCAGAAACAACAGAGAATACTAATGAAAACCTGGACTGAGCCATATTAAAATGTGTGCTCCTTTCATTATTTTAAATGTAAAAAATGTGCTTATTCAGACTTAAAATGAGGAAAAAGAGAGAGGTATGATATATGGTAGGAGATGAAGGGTAATCTGAAATAGAATAAAAGCCACAGTGTCAGTGTCAGACTCAGAAGGTTGCACACCTGCCTCTGAGGTTTAAAGTTTGGAAGGTTGTGAGTTCTAGTCCCACATTGGGAACTTGGAATAATACTGACAGTGTAGTGCAGCAAGATGGAGGGGGGTACTGCAATCCTGAGATGCTGCTTTTTCAGATGAGATGTTAAATTGAGGTCCTGTCTGCCCTTCTGGTGGTTGTTCGGGTGGACATTAAAGATCCCATGGCACTTCTCGAAAAGAGGAGAGGATTTTCTATTAAAGCAAATCAAAACTCATACCTATATTACAATACACAAATAGACAAGTAAAAAAAAGGAAATATTAAAATAAAAAATCAGATGAGAAACTTATAAACTTGTGAATTAGAATCTGCAAAAGGAAATCTGATCCAAATGATTAGCTGAAAAAATGATATCTAGGATCAAGTCCTGCTCTGCACCAGGATGGAATCCAGGTCACTGATTTCCAAACAGACTGTAAAACAAATTTTGACAAATTTTTAATAACAGTTTCCTAGATGCGAAGACATTCATCATTATTTTTTTCCATCAACCCTGTCAGAAGCATATCCTGGGGCTACATGACTAACTTCCATCTTACCTGCCTAATGCACCACTTTATTCAGGCTAGGATCACTCTTGAAGTACTAAGTTGAAATTTCCCCACCCCCCCACTTCCAGCTTCCTCCCCATACACCAAAGTGCCATAATTCATCAACATAAACTGTGGGTTCTTCCAGAACTGTGCAAAATAATGTCAAAAGGAAGCAATGTAGGAACAATAGAACAACAAGTGGTCCATGGTTTCTAACCGTAAAACACACACTTGTCTGTAACAATGCCTGTCCTTGGGCCTTTTATGTTCAAAAACAGTAGGGGTATTTTTTCATTAAAACAAAAAGAAAATACAATTCAAAAAGAGTAGGGGTACTGATTGAAAACAAATGATATGGAATAGTCAAAAACAGAAGAAAAATCAGTCAAATAATACAGACATCAAAAGGAAAAGAAAAAAGAAACTAAGGTGGGTGAGCCAACTAGGGAGGCCCAGGCACGGAACGTGCTCCTGGCAGACAGTGATCAGATTAGGGGCCTAGAGGTGAGGGACCCGCTGTCTGGGAGTGATCATCCCACAGTCTGGTTCTTCCTGGACCTAGGGGGGAGGAAAGCTAAACAAGGACGGTAGTAACCGACTTTAGGGGCGTAGACTTCTGGGAGATGGGAAGGATCCTTAAATATCATCTAGACAGGATAAGGACAGATATGGATGCTGAAAGCTGGTGGGGGACCATTAGGAGGGGAATACAGGAGGTTACCAGATCCTGCACAAGGGAAAGGCGTAAGTTCAGTAAGGCCAGAAAACCCAGCTAGTGGACCTGGGAGGCACAGGAGATGGTGAGGGAAAAGAATGCAGTCTATTGGTGCTTCAAGTGGTCAAGGAGTGAAAGGGATCAGGAGAAATATGAGCTGACAGCCAAGAGAGTCACCAGGGTGGTGAGAGCAGCTAAGGCAAAAAAGGAGTAGTCCTTGGCCAGTGGGATCTGGAAGGGGGACAAGGGGTTCTTTAGATACATGGGGGAAAAAATGAAAGTAGGGGGGCAGATCAGCAAGATAAGGGTAGGGGATGGTTGGGCACAGGAAGCTGGGGAACAGGCAGAAGTCCTAAATGGGTACTTTGCCTCAGTTTATACCAGGGGGATGGAGGGGCTATGTCTTGTGAGGGGAGCGGGGGCAAACTGGAGCAAGGGGTGAGACCGGTAGAGACCAAGGGCCTGATGGGTCTGGGGAAGGAGTGGCCACCACAGACAGGTGGGGCACAACAGTTATGATGAAAGGGGAGGACGAGGCTGAAATCCCAGTAGAGAGAGAGAGAAGCCCTCAGTCCCTTTGTATGGAGAAAGCACCTGGGCCAGATGAGATACATCCCAGGGTGCTGAGGAACTGGCAGATGTCCTGGCAGTCCCTCTAGTAGAGCTTTTCATCTCTGAGGACTGGTGGGTGCCCCAAGACTGGAGGGTGGCCCATGTCATGCTGATCCACAAGGGGATCAAGAGGAGGCAGGAAGTTACAGGCCCGTTAGCCTGACATCAGTGGTCAGCAATGTGATGGAGGGTATTGTCAAGGAAAGGCTAGGGGGTTTACTGGAGTAAACTAGGTACTTGGATGATAGGAAGCATGGCTTTGTCATGGGAAGATCATGCCAGACAAATCTTGTTGAGTTCTATGACTGGGTGATGAGGGCCCTGGACCAGAGTAGGCCAGTGGATGTCCTCTTTCTGGATTTTAGCAAGGTGTTTGATTCAGTACCCCACAGTGGCCTGCTGGCTAAGCTGAAGGAAATGAGGGTAGGTAGACAGTTGCTAAGATGGATAGGAAGCTGGTTCTCTGAGCGTACTCAGAAGGTGGTGGTTGGAGGGTTAGCCTCATCCCCAAGGTGGGTTACTAGTGGGGTTCCCCAGAGGTCAGTGCTGGGGCCACTCCTGTTCAACGCCTATATCTCAGACATCAGGAGGGGGATCAGGAGTGAGATTAGTCTCTTTGCAGATGACTCAAAGCTAGGTGCAGTGGTGGTTGGGGAGGAGGGGAGGATGGCCTTGCAGGAGGACCTGGAGGCTCTGGAAAGGTGGTCGAGAAAATGGAAACTAAAATTCAATGTGGGGAAGAGCAAGGTTCTGCACTTGGGAGTCAGAAATCCAGGCCAGGGGTATACCCTGGGAGGAGACATGATTCAAGTCACGGAGGGGGAGAGGAACCTGGGGGTAGTGGTAGATGTCAAAATGAACAACTCAGAGACCTGTAGGAGGTCAGCAGCAAGGGCAAATAGAATGCTGGGATGCATCACCAGGGGGATTACCTCCAGAAAGGTGGACGTGATCCTTCCACTGTACAGCTGCTTGGTTAGGCCACACCTCAAGTATTGTGTACAATTTTGGAGACCACATTTAAAGAGGGACATACTCCTAGAGAGGGTCCAAAGAAGGACAAACAAAATGATCTGGGGTCTGGGGGAGAGGATCTATGTGGAGAGGCTCAAGGAGCTTGTCATGTACACCCTAGAGGAGAGGAAGAACAGGGGGGACATGATATATGTCTTTAAGTACATGAAAGGGATCAATAAAGGAGGCCCAGTCAGGGTGCTCCAATGGAAGAAAGGTGAGGCAACAAGAGGTCACAGGTGTAAGCTGGAAGTGGCAGGCTCAGAGGGGAGAGGAGGAGATGTTATTTCACTGAAAGGGTGGTGGAGCCATGGAATGCAGTACCCAGGGAACTGGTAGAGACTGAGACTGTGGATGGGTTTAGGAGGGATGGGACAGGTACAGGGGGAAGGTAAATCTGACCAGGCACAATACAGTGGAACATCTGGGACTGGGGACAGTATAACCCAAGGGGGAAAGGGGACACCAAAATCGGCCCTCAGTGCGGGTGCTGAAAATTGAGCAGACTCAAGATACTGTTAGGCCTATTCTACTGGCATTTTAGTATGTTAGTAATAACTAACAGACAAAGTCTGAGGTGACAACAAGCTCTTGGCCCCTGCCTCGCTGCAGAAGAGAACTGGCTGAAAAAATTCTTGTTGCTGACCTTAATTTGTGGAGAACTCACTGTCCAATATTCAGAGGGCTGCTGCACCAGCGTTCATCGGAAGGCGTGAGGCGGATCTTTTTGCTCGTCCTGCGGCTGTGATCAGACCCACGGACCCACCGCTGAAAATCCTGACTTTGGGCAAATCTGCTCTTTGTTTAAACTTTGGCACTGAAACTGCACCTCCCTATTGGGCTCCAGTCTGTGTTGACGCTCTCCCTCTGCCCTCTAAAATGGGAGTGCTGTCCCACCAACACAGTACCATATCCTGACGCCGTGAGGAGGGGAGGCGAGGGTGACCTACTCGAGGGTCCCCCCGCATGGCCAAGAAATCCTCCCTGATTGCTGAGTTGAGGTGCTGTGGGCTACTGTGAGCTCCGGCAGGCCTCCTCGGTGGACAAACTTGTAAAACCCAAGCTCGTGGCCCCTGCCTCGGTGCAGGAGAGAACTGGCTGAAAAAATTCTTGTTGTGGCCCATTCACCCTCCCTGTTTGGTGTGTGAGTTTATATGCGTACTGGCCCCACCCTTGAAAGCCTCATTACCCTATCTGTCATTAGGAGGTCTCCTTGCATAGCGTGGGGCTTCTCATGCATAAGCCTCTTCCCTTATCACTGGTGTATGTCATGCATGCTATTGGGTATGCAAATCCAGCTGGATAACACTGTTGCTTAACCTGGTTCTGTGATTTTAACACGACTATTTACTTTTGTCCATTATCTCTATAAGTTATGTCATATAGTACTGCCTAGTGTTGCCCCACTACATTCATGTTTTGCACCACTATATTTTATGACTTATGATGTCTGTCCTTTACTGTACCTGGAGTTGGGCTAAAGGCATAATGTTATATACTCTCTAGCAGCCCTGCCTGGTTGCTCAGACTATTTTGCTTGCTGTGCCTGGACTTGCCTTCTTTTACCCAGTGGGATACAGCCTTGGCTAAACCTGACGTAACTGGCCTCTGTTTGCTGGCAATCAAACTGTGTGGGTGAAATTACAGGGTGAGAGCACTATACCCTTCCATGCAGTTTATCCCTGGTGGGGTGTCCGGGCATGAACCCACACGCTGGTCTCATCGTGCCTCCAGCCATGAAATGGGTGCAGTTCCTCCTGTCCTTACCTGGGGAAGGTAGGGTAGCTCCTAATGCTATGGCTAGGGGTAGGCTTTCAGACACCCCTAGGGCTCTTCTGCTTGTAGAGCTGTCGCTGGGGCTGGCCCTCCTTCAAAGTCTCACATCTCCCCCAATATCCCTGGGAGTCATTTGGAAGTGGCCCACCTCTCATGATGACATTGACTACTCCTTTTCTAATATGCTGGTAACAAACAAGGGACACCACTGTATTATTTTCAGCCTCGACATTAGGTGCCTTATGTACTCAGCCAGGGTCAAGAAAATCCATGCTAATAATCGTCCAGATGGTCACCCACACTATAGGCAGGGGTATCTTCCCTGGCTCCTCCTCCTTGCATTACTTATGGCCGGGGATATAGAATCCAACCCTGGACCCTGTAACCTGTCCACCAATATCCCTACAGCATGGAGCATGAGTAAGGAACTAAAAATAGCTCATCTAAATATCAGGAGCTTGCTACCTAATCGAGACGAGCTATTAGCGTGGGTGGCACTATATAAACCTGTCATCCTTGGGGTAACTGAGACCTGGCTTAAACCCTCCATTCCTGACTCTGCCTGCACCCTCAATGGATATGAGTTCACCAGCCTTGACAGAGTTGGGGGTAAGAGTGGGGGTGGCATCCTAATCTACCACAGAAACCACCTAAAAATCTCTCTAGTAACTCACCTGCAACCCGAACAGACCCCCTGTGAGCTACTTCATGTGCTTCTGCTATTAGGGGATACAAATAAACTGCATCTGGTTTGTGCCTACAACCCTCCTAGGGGAGGTCTAACTGGCCTTACCTACCTTCTGACGCAGTTAGTCCCTGTGTTGGGGACAACAAACTAATTATCATGGGTGATATCAACCTGAACTGGGAGAGTGGCAATGTTAAGAAATTTGAACCTCAACTTGCCAGCCTAACCCTAACCCAACTAATTCATGACCTGACCAGACGGATGGCAAATGGTTCCTCTAGCACCCTGTTGGATTGGATCCTGTCTAACCATCCGGAGAGGATAGCATCTGCAGGCACATTATCTGACTCCATCTCGGACCACTATCCGGTGTTCTGTGTCTGGAAAATTCCCTCCCCCAAAATACCCCACAAAATCATACAAGTCAGAAATTACTCCAGGTTTGATTTGGGGGGGTTCCTGGATGACTTAAGACTTACCAACTGGTCCAGGGTGCTTGGAGCCTCTGACCCCTCAGTGCCAACCTCCTGCTTCATTGAAACCTTCAGGGACCTACAGAACAAACATGCCCCCAAGGTCACTTGGAGGGTGAGGGGAACTGCTACCCTCTGGCTGAATGGTAATCTCCTAGCCCAGATGCTGGAGAGAGACAAATGCTAGGCCCGTACTAAGGGATCCAATGATCCTTCTAATCTCCAAAGATACCAGCACCTCAGGAATCAGTGTAAGAAGGCAATCAGGGCAGCTAAGAGTGACTTCTGTAAGTTTGCCCTACTTAGCTCTGCCAGAGATCCTAGGAGGTTTTGGAGGAATACCAAATCTCTCGTCAGTGGGTCCGCCCATCCGGGAGTCACGGATATGGTTATAGATGGAGTCTCATGTAATAATCCTCATACCATAACCAATTCACTCAACTTACACTTCTCTGACCTCTCGGCCTTCACCTCCCTTTTCACGACTGGGGAGAGCTCGTCCCTCACCCCTTCCCCCCACATGTCAGGAAGGTCATCACCCTCGGAGTAAGTTTAATCTCAGGGCTGTATCAGTTCAGGACATTCAGAGATGCCTTGCTGCTCTCTCCCAGCACTCTAGTCCAGGCCTTGACAACCTTGACTTCTTAAGCTTGGCGCTGTTTATATTGCCTCCCCAGTAGCCCACATTTTTAATCTATCCCTCAGCTCGGGGCTAATCCCTGATATCTGGAAGGAGGCGAGGATAGTCCCTGCTCTGAAGCAGGGCAACCCCAAACTACCTGACAACTATTGCCCAATTGCTATTCTTCCATCCGTTAGCAAACTCCTAGAAAAGGTGGTAGCTGAGCAACTCTCGGAGTACATCCACACCCATGAGCTGCTATCCCAGGCACAGCATGGCTTTCAAAATGGACATAGCACCACAACTGCCTTGATTTCTGTAACTTCAAGCATCAGATCAGCCATGGACCAGGGCAAACTCTCGGGTGCCATATTTATTGATTTGTCAAAAGCCTTCGACCTTGTTGACCACAAACTACTTGGAGCGCAGCTATGATCACTTGGACTCTCTCCGCATGCCATGAATTGGTTAATGGGCTACCTGAATGGAAGAAAATAAGTATACCTGCTTCAACAAGGCCCTCTCTGAGCCCAGGGCAGTGACAATGGGAGTCCCCCAGGGCTCGGTGCTAGGCCCTCTCCTATTCTCGCTCTTTATTAGCCAACTGCACTTGGCAATCTCTCACTGTCAAGCCACCTTATATGCGGATGACATGGCGATAGTCGCTCATTCTCACAATGCCACCGCCCTAAACCAGAGCTTGTCTGATGATTTCAACAAAGTCTTGTCCTGGGTTACTAACCACAAACTGGTTCTGAACCTAAAAAAAACACAGGCCATGCTCTTTGGTTCCACGGCCAAGATCAAAGCCTCATCAGCCTTGCTAAACATAACTAGTGAGGGTGGTCCCTCGCTGCCAACAGTGACCTCAATCAAATATCTTGGTGTTACTCTTGACCCCCAACTTGACATGGGGAGTCATATCATAAACATCTGTAGGACAACAAATTGTAAGCTTGGCTTGGCCTATAGGGCCAAATAGAAACATAGAAACATAGAAGTTGACGGCAGATAAGGACTGCAAGGCCCATCCAGTCTGCCCATTTCTTTTTCTACCTTATAAATGTGCCATCTGCCTTTGCTCTGTCAGTGATCTATCTATTCATGAGTCATTTGTATTGCTCCTTATGCCTATCCCATGCCTGTTTGAAGCCCTGCACTGTATTCATAGCCACCTCACTTGTGGTAAGCTATTCCATGCATCTACCACCCTTTCTGTGAAAAGAATTTCCTCACATTCCCCTTAATCGGCCTCCCTCTAATCTCATACTGTGTCCTCTTGTCCTGCTATTTTTCTTATATTTAAACATGTTAGACTCTTCACCTTGTTTATGCCCTTAAGGTGTTTAAATGTCTCGATCATATCACCTCTCTCCCTCCTTTGCTCAAGGGTATACATATTGAGCTCTGTTAATCTGTCCTCATGTCTCTCTGATGCAGTCCCTGCACCATTTGGTTGCCCTCTCTGGACTGCCTCAATTTGGTTAATGTCCTTGTGAAGGTGTGGCTCTCAATACTGCACGCAGTACTCCAGATGGGGCCTAACCAATGTCTTGTACAGAGGATTATTACCTCCTTTACAACTTGTGATACCCCTACTACATACACCCTAACACCCCCTAGCCTTACCTGCTGCTTTAGGGTCTGCTTGGATGATTTTAGGTCATCAGTGATGATGATGCCCAAGTCTCTTTCTTCCTTTGACTGCTAGCAACTCCCTCCCAGCCTATAAGTGGCTTCAGGGTTTCTCTTCCCTATGTGCATGATTTTGCACTTCTTTGCATTAAATCTCAGTTGCCACTCTTCTGACCATTTTGCTAGTTTATCCAGATCTCTTCTCATTCTGCCCACCCCATCTGGATCATCTACTCTGTTGCAGATCTTGGTGTCATCTGCAAACAGACAAGCCTTACCCTCTAGTCCATCTCGTGAGGTCACTAATGAAGATGTTGAATAGGACTGGCCCCAGGACTGATCCTGAGGTACCCCACTTGTGACTTGCATCTCTTCTGACTGTATACCATTTACCACCACTTCTGTTTTCTGCCAGTCAACCAGTTTGCCACCCAGTTGACCAACTTCTGACCCACCCGAGCCTACCTAGCTTATTTATCAATCTTCTATGTGGAACAGTGTCAAAAGCTTTGCTGAAGTCAAGGTAGGCGACATCAACTGCTCCCCCTTGGTCCACCACTCTGGTTACCCAGTCAAAGGAATCTATGAGATTAGTTTGACAGGACCTTCCTTTTGTAAACCCATGCTGTCTTGGATCCTGTGTCCCTATGGATTCCAGGTGTTGCACTATCCTTTCCTTAAGGAGTGCCTCCATAATCTTGCCCACTACTGAGGTAAGACTGACTGGTCTGTGGTTCCCCGCCTCCTCCCTGCTACCACTCTTGTGGGCAGCGGATCACATGAGCCCTTCTCCAGTCTTCTGGGACCTCCTGTGCTCAGAGACTCACTAAACAATTCTGCTAATGGCTCTGCTAGTTCCTCCTTAGCTCCTTAAGTACCCTGGGATGTATGCCATCAGGTCCCATTGCCTTATCCACCCTGAGCTTAGCAAGCTCTTGTAGGACCCTTTCTTTGTGAAGGGAGTAGTGCTCACCTCCCTCCCCTGTGTCCATGATGCTGAGCTGTGGGCCCTGCCCTACCTTCTCTTCAGTAAATACTGAGCAAAAGTATCTATTTAGGATAGATGCCTTTACAGGGTCCTCCTCCTCACATGCTCCCTTTTCTCCATTAAGCTTAGCAATACCCCTCTGGACTTTCTCCTTTCACTAATGTATCTATAGAAAGTCTTGTCACCTTCTTTTCTGTTCGTGCTAGTGTTTCCTCAGTTTGGGACTTTGCCTCCTTTGCTGCCTTACCTGCTTCCCTTAGGGCAGTTTGGTATGCCTCCCTATCTTCATCCCGCTGTGTTCCTTATATTTCCTGAAGGCCAGCCTTTTGGCTCTGACCTTTTCTGCTACTGTATTTGAGAACCAAAGTGGTTTCCTTCTTCTTTTGCACTTCCTTTTCTGTCTAACACAATGGGATGTTGCTTCAAGTATTGTATCCTTAATGCTTGCCCACTTGCCTGTACCTCCTCACCTGTGTTTCTTTTTGCCAGGGCTAGCTTAACTCTGTTGGCCATCTTATCAAAGTCAGCTCCTCTGAAGTCCCATATTTTTGCCTTGGAATGGGATGATTTAGATGTAGTAGCCAAATTGAACCATACCATGTGATGGTCACTGGCCCCCAGGTGACCTTCTACCTGGAGATCTGTGATCCCTTCTTTGTTAGTCAGTACTAGATCTAGGATAGCCCTGTCTCTTGTGGGTTGCTGTACCAGTTGTTTGAGGCCCTCCTGCAGGGAATCCACTATGAGTCTAGTTCTGCAGATGTTCCTGCTGGTATTGACCAATCTGTGTCTGGCATGTTGAAGTCTCCCATTATCAGAACCTCCCTTTAGCTGTCATGTTTTGTATATCTTCTAACAGTAATGTGTCTATGTTCTCCTCTGGTCTGGGGGCCTGTAGACAACTCCCAGTTCTTATGGCTGTCCCATTTCTGTTTCCAGGGTGACCCACAGTTCTTCTGGCTCCTTTATGTATTCTGAATTTCTGTAGCTTTGATATTTTCATTAACATACCGCCTCCCTCCCCTTTTTGCACCTCGGTCTCTTCTGAATAATACAGCCAGGTACTGAAGTCTCCCAAGTGTGGTTACTGGTAAACCACGTCTCACTAATTGCTACTATGTCCAGTTTAGCCTCTGACATTATTGCCTGCAGGTCTGGGATCTTATTTCCCAGGCTGTGAGCATTTGTGTACAAGATTTTCCATTGGCCAGATTTTGGTTGTGTTAGTTGTCGGGTGAAGTTTGGCATTACCCCTGTGCATCGTATGGGAGACAAACCTTTTTCTTACTGGTGATGCAAATGAGCGCAAACACGCTGAATTCCTGTTTGACCACTAGCTGAGGGGAGGTGTTCTATTCGACGATGGGTGCTGCACCTCTCCCCGCTTGCTAGTTTAAATATTCTGCAAAGACGTCCAAACTTCTGCCCCAATGCACTGACTCCTCTTTAGTCAGATGCAGTCCATCAAATTTAAAGAACTTTCGCTCCCAGAACTGTTGCCAGTTCCTACAAATCTGTGTCCTTTTTCTGGCACCAGTCCTGAGCCACGTGTTTAGCTCTATCCCCTTCTCTGACCTTCCGTCCATCTGCTCCCTTCTCCCAGACTGGCAGGATCTCAGAGAAGGAGATGCCGGACGAAATAGATGATAGTTTGTCACCCAGCTTAGTCAGGTGTTCCTTGGTCTCCACAACTGACCGGCTGGCGAGATCATTAGTCCCAATGTGTACTAGGACATCAATGTTTTCTCCTGCTTTGTGAACAATTTTAGCAATGCGGTCAGTGTGTCTCTCCATGCTGATGTACCTGGGAGACATCTGACCATCACCCCTGGCTGGAGATGGGTATCAACTCCCCGAATCATGGAGTCTCCTATGATCAGAAGTTTTTTGGATTTCCTTTGTGCTTGTTTAATTTTGGTTCCTGATTTGGGTGAGTATTGTTGTGCTAGCTCCTGTGCAGTGATGTCCTGCTCTGCAGTGTCTTCTGCCTCTTTATTTGATTTCAGAGATGAGGCAGATACCTGTTTAGTGTTTATATGGTTTTGGAGGTAATGTGTTGGAAGCAGAAGTGATGGGGCACCTGATTTGCTCCTCCTAACCACCTGCCAACCTCCTGGACCAACTACCCTCTGTGGTCGAGGTTTTTCTGTTGGATGCTGGGGAAATGGTGGTGGTTCTTATAATGTATTTCCTCTTCAATATGAAATTTGAGGCGTGCAATCTCTGCCCATGCTGCCCAGAGCTGAGACCTAAGATCTCCAAAGGCCAGCATGTAGGACAGTGTCCTAAATCCTGTAAGACTGTCCTTCTGAAAATTGTTCCACAGTACCTGCAGTTAATGAATCCATTCCAAATAAGTTGCTGGGTTTGTAACCTAGTCAGAGTAATTAGAAGGAAAAAAAAGGAAAAAAATGCAAGTAATGGTTTAATTGTGCTTTGTTTAACTTGTTATAACAAGTTAAATTACTAGTGCCCCTGTAAATGAGATCACCTTGTGGAGGCCCCACTGATCCGCCCCTTCCTGCTCTGCCACAGGAAATGTCACAACTGTGGTACCCTATAAAAGGAGTGTAGCATGGGGTGGGTGGCTGGGCCCTTCCCCTGCCTAAAAAGAAGAACCACGGATGAAAGAACAAGGAGGTAAGAGCAGAAACAATCAGTCAACAACAAATGCAGTAACTCTTGAAAGCTTATCCTAATGTTAGATAAAACTGTAAAACCTGTAAAGCACCACCTGTAATAATTTCAGAGAAGATATACCCTGTAAGAAACACTTTGCTCCAGAGAAAAATAAAGCAGTAACAGAAGATATACCTTGAAAAGACAATTTGAATCAGAAGATTACAGCAGTAATCTGTTAGCACACACCTGTAGGCACACCTTGTAATAATGCAGAAGAAGGTATACCAGCAACAACAATTTGAATCAGAGAAAAAATAAAGCAATGAAATGTTAGCAACAAACAGTAGCAATCCCTGTGAGTAAAAAATAAAAACACCACCACACAGTAAATCTGCTTAGCCAAACTAAGTCTTAATCCTTCTCCCTTGCTCTGGTAAGTTTCTCTACTCTGCCTTTCAAGCAGTCTTAGAAGGAAAGAGCTCAGGTGAAACTAGGTGCCTTGGCCAGCAAACCAAGTCTTCTACTTAACTCCCGGGGCTAGACTCCCCCTTGCGAGAGGAGTGCTTCTTCCCTCCCTCAGCTATGCACTTTACTTATTTGCTCGATCCCCCCAAACTCATCTCACTCGGTGGAACATGGCATATAATAACATCTGTCATTTCGCACTAGCTGCCCCCAAACTCACTCACCATTGTGAGCTTTACGATACAAACTCTGCTGGCTCCCCCCAGCTAAATACCAGGAATTCGGTGTTGGAAGCTTCTCTGGAAAGGTGGTTACCTCTGGCATTCCACATGGACTGGTCTAACTTCTTCCAAAAATGGACCCCATGCCCTACCACCTTAGGTCCCAGAATACTGGGTTGCTTAAAGTCCCCCCACCCGTACTCTTATGGAGAACCATGACTTTGCTGCGATATGCATATGAGGAGGAGTAGCTCTTTACATAAGGGAAGGAATCAAAGCAACAGAACAAAATGGAAAACAGGGAGGAGAAGAAGCACTGTGGGTAAATTTGGAGACCGGCAATGGAACCACAATCTGCACAGGGGTTTTATACAGACCCCTTCTCAGGGGGAGGAAATGGACAAGGAAATGATATAAAGTATACTTAGAATGGCAGAAAAAGGGGAGATATTGCTGGTGGGTGATCTGAATATGCCAGATGTTAACTGGAGTGCAGTTGCAGCAGCCACTTCGAAGAGTGGGGTTATTCTAGATGCCTTACCGATGGCATGCCTTAGACAACTAGTATTGGAGCCCACTCGAGAGGGAGCAATCTTAGACCTGGTTCTCTCAAATGGAGATGAAGAGAGGATCACAGATGTAGAAGTGGGTAGCCATCTGGGAACTAGCGACCATCGAACAGTATGGTTCACAATAAACACAGCAATAGAGTCAAGTCATGCAAAGGCAAAAGTACTGGACTTTAGGAGGGCTGACTTTGCCAACATGGGTGAATGCCTAAGGAATGCACTAGCAAATGGACAGGAAGGAGGGGTGGAAGAACAATGGGGAATAATAAAAACTGCCATCACAGAGGTAACAAGCCTTTGTGTGAAGCAAATAAACAAAACAAAATGATGTAAGAAACCACTATGGTTCTCAAAGGAAGTGGCAGTGAAGGTTCAAGAGAAAAAGAAAGCATTCAGGAAGTACAAGGAATCACAGAAGGAGCAGGACAGAGAGCTGTATCAGTTAAAGCAAAAGGAAGCTGGGAAGGCAGTCATAACAGCAAAGGCCCAAACCAAGGAAAAGATAGCCAACTCGGTTAAGAAGGGGGATAAAACCTTTTATAGGTACATCGAGGAGCAAAGGAAGACCAAGGGAGGGATAGTGAGGCTTAATAAAGGGGAGGAAGGGTGGACAGAGGGTGACTGTGAAAAGGCAGAGATACTAAACAAATATTTTTGCTCAGTATTTACAAAGGAAGAGGGAGGTACCTAAAACAAACAGTAGAAACACTCTGGATACAGAAGTTGATACCAGCCCATTTACAGAAGAAAGGGTTCTGAAAGAACTCTTAAAACTGAAGGTGGCAGCAATGGGGCCTGATGGGATCCATACCAGAATTCTAAAGAACTAAGGGTAGAACTAGTGACACCACTAACTACCCTCTTTAACAAATCATGGGAGGATGGGGTGGTACCGAGGACTGGAGGAGGGCAGATGTGATTCCCCTTCACAAAAGGGGGAGCAAGGCAGAAGCAGGAAACTACAGACCTGTTAGTTTAACCTCAGTGGTAGGGAAAATTATGGAATCACTTCTGAAGGAAAAAATTGTCAATTATCTAGAGGCCAGAAGGGCACAGGACCCAAGGCAGCATGGATTCACAGTGGGAAGGTCATGCCAGATGAATCTGATAGATTCTTTGACTGGGTGACCAAAGTAGTAGATCATGGAGGGGCTGTGGACATGGCCTACCTAGACTTTAGCAAGGCATTTGACACAGTCCCACACAAAAGATTAATATACAAGTTAGCTAGCCTGGGAGTGGGTCCCAAGATGACAGCCTGGATAAAGAATTGGCTGGAGAATAGGACACAGAGAGTAATAGTAAATGGAGTCCACTCTGAAGAAAGGGGGGTTACTAGTGGGGTCCCGCAAGGTTCAGTATTAGGACCAGTCCTCTTCAATGTCTTTATAAGCGACATTGCAGAAGGACTGGAAGGAAAAGTATGTCTTTCTGCAGATGACACAAAGATCTGCAACAGAGTTGATGCACAAGGTGAGGTGGAAAGGATGAGAAGGGACTTGGCAAGGTTAGAGGAATGGTCAAATGTATGGCAGCTTAGATTCAATGCTAAGAAGTGCAAGGTAATGTTCCTGGGAAACAAAAACCCAGGGGAAGAGTACACAATGGGGGGTGAGATACTAACAACAAAAATGGAAAGGGACCTGGGGGTAGTCATATCAGATGACCTAAAGGTGGGCAAGCAATGTGAGAGGGTGGCAAGGAGGGCTGGGGGGATACTGGGATGCATAGGGAGGCATCACCAGTAGAAAACAGGAAGTTATTATCCCTCTGTACAGACAGCTGGTCAGACCCCATCTGGAGTATTGTGTGCAGTTCTGGAGACCCAATTTCCGCGAAGACATAGACAGGATGGAAGCTGTCAGAGGAGGGCAACTAAAATGGTGCAGGGTCTGCACCAGAAGACATAAGAGACTTGAAGCTTAATATGTATAGCCTCGAGGAAAGAAGGAGAGGGGGACATGATAGAAACTTTCAAGTACCTCAAGGGAATCAGCAAAGTCCAAGAGGATAGCATCTTTCAAAACAAGAGGTGTGCAAGAACAAGGGCACAATTTGAAGATAGAGGGGAGTCAGCTCAGAGGTAATTTAAGGAGGTATTTTTTCACAGAGAAGGTTGTGGATGCATGGAACGGCCTTCCGGAGGAGGTTGTGGAGTCAAAAACAGTGGTGGAATTCAAGCATGCATTTGACAGTCATAAGGCAATTCTAGGGGGTGAGGGCAGAAAGAAGTAGGCTGCTGGTTAACTAAGATCTGCAGCTTATCCATTAGGTAGGGAAATGGGCAGACTGGGTGGGCCAAGCGGTCCTTATCTGCCATCAAATTCTATGTTTCTATGCACCCAGACTCTGGAAATCTCTCCCTGATCATGTCCGTTCGCCCCTCCCATGGGAATTTTCGCACCTCTCTGTGGTCTCATCTGAAACAAACAACGGTGTGTGACTGCCCCAAGCCCCCTTAGAGAAATGAATCAAGTTGAATCAAGCCGCCCCTATTGTCAATTATGTACCTTCTATATGTTGTATAATTGTTGATTGTGTATCTTCTTTTCCACACATGTTTATTATTTCATATAATATGCTGTTCCACCCCTATTGTTGCCTTGTATGTATTCTACATGTTGTGCTCTCCCGGGTCGTTCCTGAAAATAGGCATAATACTTGTCTAGTGTACTTACCCGTAAACAAAAGCTAAATAAATAAATAAATAAAGGTCCTATGGTATCAACCAAAGGAAATGGAAAACCCCTAAAATAACTTTAAAACCAAAAGAAAAAAATTCAAACCAAGAAGAAAACAAAACTATACCTTAATCTGCCATGCCCATGGTTCACATCACAGACTTATTGGAATCAGTAATCCAAGGTATGTTCAAAAAGAGTAGGGGTATTTTTTTATTAAAGGAAAAACAACAAGCAACCAAGACAGTAAAGGTCAGGCAAAAAAAATAGCATGTTATTATGCAATCATAGCAAACAAGAAAATATACATAATCACTAATAGGAATGGAAAAAGGAAGCAGTAATTAAGTGAGGAAAGAAAAATATCCTACAGCATCGACACAACCACCAAAACTTGCTGGGTAAATATAAAATAAATAAATAAAAAACAGAAAAGAAGCACCTCAAAATCAAGGAGAAACAAAAAGGATGAAACCCAGTCCATAACTTTGGGTAAAGTATAATGAAAGGGCCATTTTGTCCTGTAAATATAAATTAAGTAGGTTATTATGAACCATAGAAACAATCATCTGTGGATGGATCATTCACTGTTGGATTGTAAAGGCACAGCGAGCTTGCCAAAGAAAGCATTTTCAAATGGCAAAACAAAGTTATAGTCTAGCGACATGAAAATGTTGCCATGCAATAGGGTATAATCCCAAAATGACTATGCAATAAGTAACATGGGCAAAAAGGGGACAGTTCCATTTTGCACTCAAAAGTATCCAAAATTAGTGTTTAAGGGGACAATCAAAGAAAAATTGGGAATGGTTTCTACCTCTTCTAGACATTCAGACTGTGGGCACATTCTTTCAGCTAGGTCTTATGTTTCATAGAGTCCCAGATAGCCAGTTTGTCATGAAGACTGAGCCACGGGGAAGTCTACGTTTGGTTAGTTGTGACAAAGCTGATTCAACTTCAGTAGGGGAGCAAAATTTAAGGTCTACGTTAGGAGAGGACAACAAGTCAAGGATGGAGCAATACATTGTCCTTCATACCCAGGTAGTAAGATCTGAAAAGGACTAATGCCAAGACTGGATTTTGTGAAAAGACAGTTTAATGTACAAAGGACGACATGGTCATACTCATGACTTGGGAAATGGGAGCCCTCTGCACCCCAACATGCCAAATATGAGGCAAGCCAATCTTCCAACAAGTGGACCCAAGATTGTTAGGTCCAACAGAAAAACAGGGAAATATTACAGGAAACAAGAACACAGAAATAAAAAAACAATGGGGTCAACCATATTGAGGCCCCCTTTAGCTAAAGGATGATAGGTAATGTCCCTTTTAACTGGGTTGAGTCGGAAGCCCCACAAACATTGAAAAAATAAACAACCTAGTTTCTAGGGCTAGAGGAAGTGGGAACATACAACTAAGTAAAACAGAGGAGTAAGAAGGTTTGATTAAACAACCCTCTTGCATTCAGCAAAGTTTCTATGTTTCCATAGAGTTAAGTTGCATTCTGCTTTAGGCAGACATTGAGACCAAATAAAGTAACTGGCATCAGGATGGTAAAAATTAGATACCAAGAAATCTGACAGGGTCATGGCTAATAGTTATGCCTGAAATGCAATGAATATAAGGGGTGGGATGCAAACCAGTCGGGATTGCAACACTTTTAGAATAGTTAATCTAAGAACCAGGCAGTCGGGAGAACTGGTGGCGCATGGAATGAAAGGGGGTTGCAGAGGTAAATATATGCTTCAAAATAATACAAAGATCATCCACATAGGCAGGTGCAAGCAGGATAGCTCTAATGTCAGGTATATTATTCAGTAAGCAAAGCAAAGGATCAATAGAAAAAATATAGAGTAAAGGGCTTAAGGGACAACCTTGTTAGACACCTCATTTAAGGGAAACAGGTAAGCCAAAAAAAGAACTAATGAGAGGGAACACCTTTGCATTAGAATACAACAATTGAATCCATCTTATAAAAATAGGAGGACTACAGTACCATTTCAAAATTTCAAACAGGTAATGTAAAATTTACATGATCATGAGCTTGTTCTTTGTAGACTAAAAGACTGAAACTAATAAACATCCCATTGTTATCGCTTTCAGATAGTTCACATAATATAATAAGATTATCACTGATTTCATGGTCAGGAATTAAGCAACATTGGGATGGAGAAATGACCAGACCAGCAATCACACATAATCATGTAGCAATAATTTTAGATAAAATTTTATAGTCTGTGTTTAGGAGGCACAAAGGTCTCCAATTATTAAATAAAGTGTGATCACTCTTTTTATGTAAAAAATAAGAAGGGCCTCTGTGAATGAAGGGGGCATAGTACCATAGGTTAGAACTTGGTTTAATAGCAAATATAATGTAGGGACCAAATGATCAGAGAAAGTTTTATAAACTTCTGTTGGCATAGAAACATAGAAAAATAGAATTTGACGGCAGATAAGGACCGCTTGGCCACTCCCTAGAATTGCCTTATGGCTGTCCCATGCATGCTTGAATTCAACCACTGTTTTTGACTCCACAACCTCCTCTGGAAGGCCGTTCCATGCATCCACAACCCTCTCTGTGAAAAAAATACTTCCTTACATTACCTCTGAGCTGCCCCCCTATCTTTAAATTGTGCCCCCTTGTTCTTGCACACCACTTTTTTTGAAAGATGCTACCCTCTTGGACTTTGTTGATTCCCTTGAGGTACAGTACTTGAACGCTTCTATCATGTCCCCCCTCTCCCTCCTTTCCTCGAGGCTACACATATTAAGCTCCTTTAGTCTCTCTTCATATGTCTTCTGGTACAGACCCTGCACCATTTTAGTTGCCCTCCTCTGGACAGCTTCTATCTTGTCTATGTCCTTGCGGAGATTGGGTCTCCAGAACTGCACACAGTACTCCAGATGGGGTCTCACCAGCTGTCTGTACAGAGGGATAACAACTTCTTGTTTTCTACTGGTGATGCCTCTCCCTATGCATCCCAGTATCCCCCAGCCCTTCTTACTGCCCTCTCACATTGCTTGCCCACCTTTAAGTCATCTGATATGACTACCCCAGGTCCCTTTCCATTTTTGTTGTTGTTAGTATCTCACCCCCCATTGTGTACTCTTCCCCTGGGTTTTTGTTTCCCAGGTGCATTACCTTGCACTTCTTAGCATTAAATCTAAGCTGCCATACATTTGACCATTCCTCTAACCTTTCCAAGTCCCTTCTCATCCTTTCCACCCTACCTTGTGCATCAACTCTGTTGCAGATCTTTGTGTCATCTGCAAAGAGACATACTTTCCTTCCAGTCCCTCTGCAATGTAAACACAAAGACATTGAGAGGACCGTCTAATACTGAACCTGGGCACCCACTAGTAACCCCTTTTCTTCAGAGTGGACTCCATTTACTATTACCTCTGTGTTCTATTCTCCAGCCAATTCTTTACCCAGGCTATCATCTTGGGACCCACTCCCATGCTGGCTAACTTATATTAATATTTTGTGGGACTGAGTCAAATGCCTTGCTAAAGTCTAGGTAGGCCTTGTCCACAGCCCATCCCTGATCTACTACTTTGGTCACCCAGTCAAAGAAATCTATTAGATTCATCTGGCATGACCATCCTGCTGTGAATCCATGCTGCCTTGGGTCCTGTGCCCCTCTGGCCTCTAGGTACTCGACAATTCTTTCCTTCAGAAGTGATTCCATCATTTTCCCTATCACTGAGGTTAAACTAACAGGTCTGTAGTTTCCCGCTTCTGCCCTGCTCCCACTTTTGTGAAGGGGAATCACATCCACCCTCCTCAGTCCTCAGGTACCACCCCATCCTCCCATGATTTGTTAAAGAGGGTAGTCAGTGGTGTCACTAGTTCTACCCTTAGTTCTTTTAGAATTCTGGTATGAATCCCATCAGGACCCATTGCTTTGTCCACCTTCAGTTTTAAGAGTTCTTTCAGAACCCTTTCTTCAGTAAATGGGCTGGTATCAACTTCTGTATCCAGAGTGTTTCTATTGTTTGTTTTAGGTACCTCCCCCTCTTCATTTGTAAATATGGAGCAAAAATATTTGTTTAGTATCTCTGCCTTTTCACGTCACCTCTGCCCACCCTCTCCCTTTATTAAGCCTCACTATCCCTCCCTTAGTCATCCTTCACTCCCTGATGTACCTAAAAAAGGTTTTATCCCCCTTCTTAACTGAGTTGGCTATCTTTCCTTAGTTCGGGCCTTTGCTGTTCTGACTGCCTTCACAGCTTCCTTTTGCTTTAACTAATACAATTCTCTGTCCTGCTCCTTCTGTGATTCCTTGTACTTTCTGAATGCTTTCTTTTTCTCTTGAACCTTCACTGCCACCTCCTTTGAGAACCATAGTGGTTTCTTACATCATTTTGTTTTGTTTATTTGCTTCACACAAAGACTTGTTACCTCTGTAATGGCAGTTTTTTATTATTCCCCTTTGTTCTTCCACCCCCTCCTTCCTGTCCATTTGCTAGTGCATTCCTTAGGCATTCACCCATTTTGGCAAAGTCAGCCGTCCTGAAGTCCAGTCCTTTTGCCTTTGTGTGGCTCGACTCTATTGCTGTGTTTATTGTGAACCATACTGTTTGATGGTCGCTAGTTCCCAGATGGCTACCCACTTCTACATCTGTGATCCTCTCTCCAAGCAATTAGAACCTGGGGCAAGACCATTAGGGAGAGATTGGATGGCTATGATGACCTCAGATAAGGAAATGGGGTGAGTAAGGTGCAACCAGTCAGATTCAAGCAAATCAGGGATTTCTAGAGTAGAAGGGAAAAACATCAAAACAAAGAAGGTCCATAGTACCAAATTTCTGAGTTTGATATTTACTGTATTCATGTGTTGTTGTTATGTGTTAGTCAAAGATTGTTCAGTTTCATACTGTTTCATTTTCCTCTTAGGCTATGAGGTGTCATGAACACTTTAAAAGGTTTACAGTACTTTATGGATATTGGATGCTGTGCATTTTCAGTGTAGCCAATAACTGGGGCTTTGTGGCAGTGAGGAGTTGGATGACCAAAACACAGTTTGTCTAGCTATGCTGTATGGAGACTGCATGCAACACCTTGTCCATCCATACATTGTAAAGGTCTAGTGCTAAATATTGTTTTGAATAGCTGATATCTGGGCAACTTTTTCCACATCTTGTATGCCACCATGTTGCTCAACACGTGGGAAGAGCAGTAACTCAATATGCTGTAAGGGACAGGGTCAGATTAGCTACTGTAGCCCCATGGAAGCAATGGTTTCCCTGTAGGTTTACAGGAAGGGCTCCATAAGATTTTTCCCAACGAATATTGTACTTCTTATTTTGAAAGTAAGGTGAGTAAAACCAAATTTAGATGCATACAAATGACTTCATGGCTTGGAGTGAGGAGTACATTTCTTTTCTAAAACACTGCATTTTTTATAATCTTAAACACACAACAAAAGTATGATAAAGTATTTTACTATATTTTTAATATTATAAAGAAAATACAATGTTTTAAAAACAGTGTATGTTGCTAGCTTTAGCTACAGCCTGTAGCCTACAAATGAACAATTCCCTTCCCTTCCATGTTACAAACCTTTCTACAACTAAATATGTACTGTATGATTCAACATTTCAGTTTCTTTAGCAAAAAGTGTAAACATCTTAGTAGCAGTAGTAAAACATTTTATTTTTATACAGGATAAAAGATAAAGTTGGTACATTTCTTTTCTTGTCTCACCTTTAGGAACAAAGTCCTATTTTCAAGGTGGTCTTGTTTTAATTTATCTGGTGCAGGTTAGCATGGAAACAAACATACCGTATTTAAATATACAGTTAACAACAATCTATAAAGGTACATTCAATAATATAGAACAGACTAAATTATAAATAGATAACCAATTTTTGCAGTAATGTGTAGCCAGGAGTGCAACATTTCAGCTATTACACATACATCTGTTAGTTCCTTCTTAAATTTAGTGTTGAAGCTCTTTACTGATTAAACAAGTTGGGGAACAAGTTGGCAGAGTTGTAGGAATTGATGGCAAAGGGGGGAGGTGGACATAGCTATAACAGGGTCCTGTTATGAAGTGAAATATCAAGAAATTACAAGATACCCCCCCTTTAAGTTTTCACTCTATCCTGTCTGCTTCTATATTCTTATTTAACTTAATTTTCTTGTCAGGGTGGCCATCCTGGCAATATTTAAATCTTTCTTTACTGACCCTTATTATCTTTAAATAACTGGTATCCAAATCTTGATAAGCTGGAATGCAGCTGGTTAATGTTGTAGGGCTTTAATAAAGTATTTGCCCTTATGCAGCTATCCCCAGCTAAGCAAGTGTCTAAATAAAAAGACAAGTAGTGCTTTATTGTAAAGAGCTTCCCTACTCTCTTTTTTTAGAGGGCTCTCTGTGTTAAAGGAAAGAGAAATGTTTTCTTTGAAAGAAGCGCTTAGAGCTAAACATTTCAATTGCAGCGATCCCCGAGCGATGTGTGTGCATGTTCATGTTGCCATATGTGCGAACACTCACAGAGTACCCTGCGCACAGTCATGCAGGCAAAGGGACAAAGAAATGAGCTGCTGTGAGGAGAGATTGCAACTGCTTTGTTGCAAGTAAGACAGAAACAGCTTAGTGGCTATGCAGCTGAAAGCAAAGCCGAAAAGGCGCAACTGCGTACAGTTGTTAGGGAGCAGTGCTACGCTCCCTGTCTAGGAACCCTGAAGCCTTGTTTCAATGTCCGCTCCAAGGAGTCAGTAATAATGGGCTGAATTTAAAGCAAGGACACTAAGGGCATTAAGTAGAAAGCCCTGCAGTGTCCACAAATGGAAAACAGAGTTGTAATTCCTGAAGATAAGCCCTCAATCATGTTCGAAGGCTGGCATCAAGTCAATTGAAACAATCAGCTGTAGGCTGAAATTTCAGCTGCCTGGTACACAGAAAAATGCATGTAAACCTTCTAAACTGTATAAAAGGCTTCTGCAGCTTGAATTACAGTTTATAAATGCAGAACATTACTGTGCCAGTTTAATTAATTAAAATAATTTTCTTCAGTTTTTTTCTTTTTGCATTACTACAGAATAAAAGAAGTTTAAAGTATGAAATAATCTAAACTCTTACAAGGAGACAGATAGGAAGTGCGCCCCTCATCTGTTTTTTGTTTGGTTAAGATTCTAGATTCTTTTTAATGAACTAACCATGTTTTTTCCTTTCTGTATGTAACATTTTGAAATATTTTGTTCTTTTGTAATAAAAATGCTGTTTACCTGATTGAAGTTAACCTGGAAGTTCTTATTATAGGGCAGGCAGCCCATGAAACTGGGGAATGTGATGTCACAAAGCAGGAGGGGCTCAATTCAAACCACACCCTTTTTGTTTACTATATAAACCCTCCACTAGGCGACATTAACAGATATAGAGAGGAGAGAGGTGGGTCAGTATTCGACTGACCACAGAGCAAGGAGGTTGTGTGTGTGCTTTCACACAAAGTGCTATTCAGATAAAGGAAAGGAAAAGACATTTCAGGAGTCTGTGGAAAGAAATATTTCCTGTTGTTTATGGATGTGAAGACTAACACCGATTTTTTCCTTTCTGTGAACTTTAAGTTATTTTTCTTTTTTTGAAATAAAATGACAAACATGTGCTTTTGCATTTTTTATGCATCTTAACCTTCTGTCTGGACATCTTGTTTTCCCACACTTCTACAATAGCTGCCATTACTGAGCTGTGGGCAGCCAGGCACCATGACTGGGACCTAACCATACCAGGGTACAAACTATTCCAGAGGGATAGAGATAAGGGAAAGGCTGGGGGTGCCATTTAAGTAAGGGAAGGGATCAGATGTAATAGGGAGGAAGGGAAGAAGGAAAGGTTGGAAGTAATCTGGCTGCAACTACACAGCCAGAAAGGGACCAAGATCTGACTGGGGATGTTTATAGACAAACAAAAGAGTTTTCTGCATGCACTAAACCTCAAAAGAGGGACACCACACGCTAAACCTTAAAACAGGGATGCCACACAGCTAGTTTACTGTGCAAAAAAATACATTTATTAAATTTAAAATACACACCATCTCCAAATACCAGCTTGACATGATTTGGAAAAAATCCTTTCTCAAAAGCTGATCACTGAAGAAACAGCCACTCTTAAATATAGTAAACAGAACCATGTGACCATCACACCCACAACAAACCGTAATATAATTAATTAAAACCTTATAACCATTACTATGTCCTAAAGACTAACAAGTTTAAACAAAATTTACTAGCATAGAATGCTTAAGTACCTATCATTTAACATTTAATCATAATAATAACACCAGAGAAACATCAAACCTAAAAAACAGGATCTCGTTTATAAAGGGTTAATTTATAAGGACAAAAAAGGGGGGGGGGAGTTAGGTCCTCTTGCTTTTCTTAAATTCTTTCATGTAGGCATATTCATTTATTCTGTGTATGAATACATCAGAAACTTCCTTAGAATACATGCATTTTGTCAAAAGGAACATATGTAAACCATGACATAATTATTTATATATGCTAATGGTCCATATTATCACATTTTAACCCATGAAATTTCATTAGAGAGGTAACACAGCTAACTGTTGAAAGAGGAACAAAATCCTTTCTATTAAACTAGGAGAAGAAATGACCATACTTTTTTAATAATTCATTTCCTTCTATTTCTTTTCAAATAGGGGCATATACCTAAACGTGCAATAAGACCAGTTTATTTTATCATTTCATTCAAAGTGATGATCTAGAAATTCTACTGGATCAACATTAAATTCTCAAAATCACCCCCCCCCCCGGTTCCTGCATACCTTATCAATAGCAATAAAATGGAACTGATGTAGTGAAGGGTCTAAGGAAGTGGTGACATGTAGGGTTGTAGCATACATTATGTCATTTCTTTCAATAGCCTTAACATGTTCACAGACCTGGGTTTTAAAACATCTCATCTTCCCCACATAAAATGCATCACAGTTGTAGGTCACCAAATAAATGACACCTTCAGCATTGCATGTAATGCATTGTTTGACAGAAAAAATTATTTCCGTATTGCAATACTGAAGGTTTTTGTGGGGGAGACATACATGCAAGCTACACATCTTTTGCACTTAAAACAACCTACAGGTCGATGAAGCCAGTTACCAGTTTTCTTATCAGTAAAATGACTGTGAACCAGCATATCCCACAGAGTGGGTGCTTTCTTATAACACATCCTTACTGGTAAATCTGTGGTTTGTCTTTGTCCTGGGTCCACTGACAAAATGTGCCAATGTCTTTTTAAAATTCCCTCTAGTTGGCTGGCTTGTGCCAAATTATTTGTCACAAAGTTAAATCTAAGGTCACTCATTTTGGGGGCATCCTATATTAATAATAAGCACTCTCTACATACACCATCTCATTCTTGTTAATCTTCAAATCTAGGTATATAATTTCTATCGAGCTGCTGCAATTGGTAAACCTCAGATTTGAGTTTGTATCATGTTAAAAACTAATAAACTTATCAAATTCTATCAAACTGCCTTTCCAGATAATTAAGACGTCGTCAGTGTAACATTTCCACAAAACCAAATTTGGTGCAAAGATGTTAATAGCATTATTGTACAGCACAAATTCCTCCCATTTACCAACATAGAGGTTTGCTACTTAGGGGGCACATGTGGCCCCCATAGCTGTTCCTTTAATCTGCTGGAACATCAAATAATTAAACAAAAAAATAAACATAATCTTTCAAGAGAATTTCCAACATTTTTAAAATTGTAATTACCAAAGCCCCTTCAAGTTCTATATGATTTAAAAAGTGAGCCACTGCATCCAAGGCCCCCTCAAGGGGGACATTGGTATATAGGGCTTTGATGTCACAGGTTATGAGCAGCATATCCTCCTCTAAAGGAATAGTGGGTAAAATATTTAGCACTTCTTTTGTATCTTTAAGAAAGGAAGGTAAGGTGGACACCATATGTTTCAAATAGAAATCACAAAATTGTGAAAGTGGTTCCATTAAGGACCCTATACCACTTATAATAGGGTGACCAGGTGGACCAACAAGTGTCTTATGTACTTTTGGAAGAGTGTAAAAAGTTGCTTTAACAGGGAAAGGAGTAATCAGAAAGTCTTTGATTTTGCAATCTATTACCCCTTCCCTGTGGCACTGCAGAACTAATTTGTCAATACTGGACTTAAAATCATATGTAGGATCCTCAGTAAGCCTTATATAAAACTCTTTGTTGTCCAACTGCAGAAGAGATTCTTTATTTCTCTTTATCCAATAGGACCACCACTCCATCCTTGTCCACTTGTTTCATAATTAGATCCACATCCCATTTTAAAGTCTGTATTGCATCCCTCTCTACTTTACTTAAGTTGTTAAAATGAGCAAACTGTGGTGTGCTGAAAAAAGTCTCTAAATCCTTTTTGACCAATTCTTTAAATACAGAGACTGCCACACAGGGTAGGGGACAAAAAGTAGAGGCCACTGAAAAAGGTGGAGTGTGACTTTTGATATTATGATTCACATAACTAGCATCTTGCACTTTAGTTTTTTTTGCTGAAAAATGCTTGGAGGTTCGACTTCCTAACGGAAAGGTTTAAGTCCATTAAAGTCCCCACTCTGTCCATTATTGCCGTGAGGGAAAAACCAAGTTCCTTCTTTAAAACTTCTTCAGAAATTGTCAAAACATGTTTAGACAGGTTCAGTTCTTGTATTGCAGAGAAAGTGCTTACCTCCTCTGACATCCCCTGCCCTTCTGTGTTTTCTTGAAGGTTCTCCCCCCTCAGTTGTTCCTGTGATATTTATTCCCTCTGTAATGGATATTGTAGTACTCCTCGTCATTACTTGCCTCTTCTCATCTTCTTCCTAGATCTTGGAAGTCTCACGGGTGCTGACTAATCTTGGACTCCATCTGAGTGGGATTTGTTGATTCTGACTTTCTTCTAACATTTGACTGGACTCTGCATGATGTGGATCCATGTGGTGTCCTTTCGCTTGAAAATAGGTTCTCTTCTGAGCTCCTCCCCATCTGAATCACTCACATTTGTGATGTACTCAAATGAAGCATTTCTGGCCGGTTTCAGAATGCCTCTTAAATTAGTATTCTTTCAAGAAAAGATTGTTCCCCTTTCCCAGTCCCTCTTGTCTAATAAATTTTGTCCTTTTCAATTTTTGCAGATCATTATCTAGTTTTAAAATGGAATCCTTTAATTTATTGTTAAGTCTCTCAAATTCCATATGTTCTTTAAATTTTAAAACTTCTCTTTCATGTTTTCTTTAATCTTCCTTCAATTTAGTTTCTTTCTCTTTACCATATTTAACCAATAGTTGTACTAACTTAATGCTTTCTTCAAGGAGAATATTATACCATTCCTTTAAGAACTCAGAATTGTCTGTACCACATGCTGGAGTCTTTTGTAATTGCAACCCTCTCGGAACTCTCTTTACCTCTATGTATGCTTCCAAATTAGTGTTACTCCAGTATAAGTGTTGCAACTGGTGCGATAACTTCTCCAACGTTTTAAAAGCAGTGTGCAAAGAGTGTGATTCTCGTTCATTCGGGACTTCCATAGTATCATCCACCACAAATGGATTTGTGGCTGCTGCTGATGATAGAATGTGGTCCACATATGCTGGAGGATTTTCTGATATGTCTGATGTGTTTCTTGTTGCATTTGAGGAACTTGGAAATACCAAATTTGGACTGTCTTATATGGACCCATTTTCAGCTGCCATTCCATGAATTAAGTGGAACTGATGGTGTGTATGAAGCTGTATACCCTCGGGTTTTTATACAGTCAGGAGAAATAAGGTGTCCAGTTGCTAACCACCTCAATTAGGGGCCTCTTTGCTCTTCAAAAAAATTCCTGACTGAAACCAGTGCAAAAACTCTTAACTCGATTGTGAATCCAAACCAAAGAGTATGCACACAGATATGGTGCTAGGAAACAACTGAGATAAGACACACAAACGGAGTTTCTTTCACACACTAAACCTCAAAAGAGGGACACCACACAGCTAGTTTGCTGTGCAAAAAAATACATTTATTAGTTTAAAATGCACACCATCTCCAAATATCAGCTTGACATATTTCGGAAAAAATCCTTTCTCAAAAGCTGATTACTGAAGAAACAGCCACTCTTAAATATAGTAAAAAGAACCATGTGACCATCACACCCACAACAAACCAGAATGTAATTAATTAAAACCTTATAACTATTACTATGTCTTAAGGACTAACAAGTTTAAACTAAACCTACCAGCATAAAATGCTTAAGTACCTATCATTAACATTTTAATCATAATAATAACACCAGAGAGACATCACACCTAAAAAACAGGATCTCATTTATAAAGGGCTAATTTATGAGGAAAACAAAAGGGAGGAGAGTTAGGTCCTCTTGCTTTTCTTAAATTCTTTCATGTAGGCATATTCATTTATTCTGTGTATGAATACATCAGAAACATCTTTAGAATACATGCATTTTGTCAAAAGGAAGAAATGTAAACCATAACATAATTATTTATATATGCTAATGGTCCACATTATCACATTTTAACCCATGAAATTTCATTAGGGAGATAGCACAGCTAACTGTTGAAAGAGGGAAAAATCCCTTCTATTAAACTGGGAGAAGAAATGACCTTACTTTTTTATAATTAATTTCCTTTTATTTCTTTTCGAATGGGGCATATATCTAAATGTGCATTAAGACCAGGGTTTTTCACCCAGGGGGTGATTTTGAGAATTTAATGTTGACCCAGGAAATTTCTGGATCATCACTTTGAATGCAATGAAGAAAACTGGTCTTAATGCACATTTAGATATATGCCCCTATTTGAAAAGAAATAGAAGGAAATTAATTATAAAAAAGTATGGTCATTTCTTCTCCCAGTTTAATAGAAGGGCTTTTTCCTCTTTCAACAGTTAGCTGTATTACCTCTCATATGAAATTTCATGGGTTAAAATGTGATAATATGGACCATTAGCATATATAAATAATTATGTTATGGTTTACATATGTTCCTTTTGACAAAATGTATGTATTCTAAGGAAGTTTGTGATGTATTCATACACAGAATAAATGAATATGCCTACATGAAAGAATTGAAGAAAGCAAGAGGACCTAACTCTCCCACCCCCCCTTTTGTTTTCCCTGGTAAATTAACCCTTTATAAATGAGATGCTGTTTTTGTTTTTAGGTTTGTCTCTCTGGTGTTATTATTATGATTAAATGTTAAATAATAGGTACTTAAGCATTCTATGCTAGTAGGTTTTGTTTAAAATTGTTAGTCTTTAAGACATAGTAATGGTTATAAGGTTTTAATTAATTATATTCTGGCTTGTTATGGGTGTGATGTCACATGGTTCTTTTTACTATTTATGAGTGGCTGTTTCTTCAGTGATCAGCTTTTGAGAAATGATTTTTTCTGAAACATGACAAGCTGATATTTGGAGATGGTGTGTATTTTAAATTAATAAATGTATTTTTTTGCACAGTAAACTAGCTGTGTGCTGTCCCTCTTTTGAGGTTTAGTGTGTGCAGGAAACTCTTTGTTTGTCTTATCTCAGTTGTTTCCAAGCACCATATCTTGCATACTTTGGTTTGGATTCACAATCGAGTTAAGAGTTTTTGCACCTGTTTCAGTCAGGGAATTTTTTTGAAGGGCAAAGAGGCCCCTATTTGAGGTGGTTAGCAACCAGCCACCTTAGTTCTCCTGACCCTCTAAAATCCTGAGGGTATACGGCTTCATACACACTATTAGTTCCACTTAATTCATGGAATGGAAGCTACAAATGGGTCCATAGAAGACAGTCCAAATTTGGAATTTCCAAGTTCCTCAAATGCAATAAGAAACACATCAGACACATCAGAAAATCCTCTAGCATATGTGGACCGCATTCTGTCATCAGCAGCAGCCATGAATCCATTTGTTGTGGATGATACTATGGAAGTTCTGAATGAACCAGAATCACAGTCTTTGCACACTGCTTTTAAAACACTGGAGAAGTTAACGCACTAGTTGCAACACTTATACTGGAATAACACTAATTTGGAGGCGTACACAGAGGTAAAGAGAGTTTCGAGGGTTGCAATTACAAAAGACTCCAGCATGTGGTACAGACAATTCTGAGTTCTTAAAGGAATGGAATAATATTCTCCTTGAAGCAAGCATTAAGTTAGTACAACTATTGGTTAAATATGGTAAAGAAAAAGTAACTAAATTGAAGGAAGATTTAAGAAAACATGAAAGAGAAGTTTTAAAATTTAAAGAACATTTGGAATTTGAGAGACTTAACAATAAAATAAAGGATTCCATTTTAAAACTAGATAATGATCTCCAAAAATTGAAAAGGACCAAATTTATTAGAGACAAGGGGGACTGGGAAAGGGGCACCATGCTTGGAAGAAAACTAATTTAAGAGGCATTCTGAAACCGGCCAGAAATATTTCATTCGAATACATCACAGATGTGAGTGATTCAGATGGGGAGGAGCTCAGAAGAGAACCTTTTTTTTGAGAGGAAGGACACCACATGGATCCACAACATGCAGAATCCAATCAAATGTTAGAAGAAAGTCGGAATCAACAAATCCCACTCAGACGGAGTCTGAGATTGCAACAACACCCACAAGACATCCAAGATCTAGGAAGAAGACAAGGAGAGGCAAGTGATGATGAAGAGCACAACAATCACTATTACAGAGGGAATCAATATCACAGGAACAACCGAGGGTGGGTGAACCTTCAAGAAAACACACAGGGGCAGGGGATGTCAGAGGAGGTAAGCACTTTCTCTGCAATACAAGTAATAAACCTGTCTAAACATGTTTTGACAATTTCTGAAGAAGAAGTTTTAAAGAAGGAACTTGGTTTTTCACCCACAGCAATAATGGACAGAGTGGGGACTTTAGTGGACTTAAATCTTTGCTGTAGGAAGTCAAACCTCCAAGCATTTTTCAGCAAAAAAACTAAAGTGCAAGACACTAGTTCTGTGAATCACAATATCAAAAGTCCCACTCCACCTTGTTCAGTGCCCTCTACTTTTTGTTCCCCACGGTGTGTGGCAGTCTGTGTTTAAAGAATTGGTCAAAAAGGATTTAGAAACTTTTTTCAGCACACCACAATTTGCTCATTTTAACAACTTAAGTAAAGTAGAGAGGGATGCAATACAGACTTTAAAGTCATATGTGGACCTAATTATAAAACAAGAGGACAAGGATGGAGTGGTGGTCCTATTGAATAAAGAGAAATATATTAAAGAAGCTCTTTGGCAGTTGGACAATAAAGAGTTTTATATAAGACTTACTGAGAATCCTACATATGACTTTTAGTCTAGTATTGACAAATTAGTTATGCAGTGCCACAGGGAGGGGGTAATAGATTGCAAAATCAAAGACTTTCTGATTACTCCTTTCCCTGTTAGAGCAACTTTTTACACTCTTCCAAAAGAACATAAGACTCTTGTTGATCCATCTGGTCACCCTATTATAAGTGGTATCGGGTCCTTAATGGAACCACTTTCACAATTTTGTGATTTCTATTTGAAACCAATGGTGTCCACCTTACCTTCCTTTCTTAGAGCTACGAAAGAAGTGTTAAATATTTTACCCACTATTCATTTAGAGGAGGATATGCTGCTCATTACTTGTGACATTGTAGCCCTATATACCAATGTGCCCCATGAGGGGGCCATGGGTGCAGTGGCTCACTTTTTAAATCATATAGAACTTGAATGGGCTTTGGTAACTACCATTGTAAAAAATGTTGAAATTGTCTTGAAAGATAATGTTTTTTGTTTAATAATGTGATGTACCAGCAGATTAAAGGAACTGCTATGGGGTCACATGCCTCAATAGCAAACCTCTATGTTGGTAAATGGCAGGAAGACATGCTGTACAATAATGCTATTAACATCTCTGCACCAAATTTGATTTTGTGGAAACATTACATTGATGAAGTCTGAATTGTCTGGAAAGGCAATACGATAGAATTTGATAAGTTTATGAGTTTTCTACATGACACAAACTCAAATCTGAGGTTTACCTATACCAGCAGCTTGATAGTAATTGTATACCTATACTTGCAGATTAGCAAGAATAAGAGGGGGTATTTAGAGAGTGACATACATAGGAAACCTACAGATGGTAATACCCTTTTGTTGGCAAATAGTTGTCACCCTCCTCATGTGACCTCTAACATTCCAAAGGGACAATTTCTGAAAAATGAGACAAAACTGCTTAACAGAAACAGCATTTGAAAGAGGTGTGGAAGAGCTTACAGATAGATTAGAACAATGGGGTTATGGATATCAAAATATTATGAAAGCTCAGAGTAAGAGTAGAGAGAACCTAGTATTGATACAGGATGCCCCTGAAATGAGTGACCTTAGATTTAACTTTGTGACAAATTATTCAGCATAGGCCAGCCAACTAGAGGGAATTTTAAAAAGACATTGGCACATTTTGTCAGTGGACCCAAGAATAAGACAAACCACAGAATTACCAGTAAGGATGTGTTATAAGAAAGCACCCACTCTGAGGGATATGCTGGTTCACAGCCATTTTACCAATAAGAAAATTGGTAATTGGCTTCAACAACCCATAGGTTGTTTTAAGTGCAAAAGATGTGTAGCTTGCACACATGTCACCCCATAAAACCATCACTAGTTGCAATATGGAAAGAATTTTTTCTGTCAAACGATGCATTACATGCAATATCGAAGGCGTCATTTATTTGGCGACCTGCATCTGTGATGTGTTATATGTGGGGGAGACGAGGAGATGTTTTAAAACCCGGGTCTGTGAACATGTTAGGGCTATTGAAAGAAAACACATAACATATGCTACAGCTGTACATGTCACCACTTCCTTAAACCCTTCACTACATCAGTTCAATTTTATTGCTATTGATAAGGTATGCAGGAACCCGGGGTGTGTGGTGATTTTGAGAATTTAATGTTGATCCGGGAGAATTTCTGTATCATCACTTAGAATGCAATGAAAAAATCTGGTCTTAATGCACATTTAGATATATGCCCCTATTTGAAAAGCAATAGAAGGAAATGAATTATAAAAAAAGTATGGTCATTTCTTCTCTCAGTTTAATAGAAGGGATTTTTCCCTCTTTCAACAGTTAGTTGTGTTACCTCTAATGAAATGTTATGGGTTAAAATGTAATAATCTGGACCTTTAGCATATATAAATAATTATGTTATGGTTTACATATGTTCCTTTTGACAAAATGTATGTATTCTAAGGATGTTCCTGATGTATTCATACACAGAATAAATGAATATGCCTACATGAAAAAAATTAAGAAAAGCAAGAGGACCTAACTCCACCCCCCCTTTTGCTTTCCCTGGCACATTAGCCCTTTATAAATGAGATCCTGTTTTTTAGGTTTGATGTCTCTCTGGTGTTATTATTATGATTAAATGTTAAATGATAGGTACGTAAACATTCTATGCTAGTTGGTTTTGTTTAAACTTGTTAGACTTTTAAGACATAGTAATGGTTATCAATCATTCAATCAATCAAATCTTTATTTATTCAGGTGAACATCATTGAGCACAGCTCATTTGCAAGATGGACCTGATAAGGTCAAGGTTCAATAATTGGTACATGTATAGGAAGATTTAAAACATGTATATACTTATATACAGTAATCAAGGTTCAATAATTGGTATATGTCCATGAATAATTAAAACACTTATAGATTGTTCACTTGGGAACTCACAGCAGCAGGTTGGTTGGACAGAGCTCTGGGTTTATATTCTGTTTTTAACTGAAATATTGGAAGTTTGTAAGTGAAATTAGCTCTATGTGGTAAAAATTATTACCCTGAATTAGAACTGTTACTTGGGCTGTGATATTGTAACTTTTTGAGGTTTGGGGACAGTTGTTTGTCAGGGTTAATTAGAGGGAAATTTAAATGTGTTGTTTGCCTGGTGTTTGTAAGAGCCTCCCACCCACCCTGTTTTGTAGGGTTTCTTAAATACTGAAAAACCACTGGGGTTGGGATTGAAAGGCTGAGTATTTCTGTTTTAGGACTGGAATTTGAAGCAACAGCAGCTGAGTGAGCCTGTGACATCATACAGGTACTTGATGTCTGCTTACACACACTGTTAGTGGGACCCGGACACACACTGGACTGTACGTGTTTGTGAGACTTTGGAACTTTATTGGTGGGGTTGAAATTGGGTTTGTAAATAACTACAGTCAGTATAGAGAGAAACTGTATTCCAGGGGAAAGGGACTGAGAAAAGGGGGTGTGCCATTATAAACAGAGGGGGATAAACAGGGTGGCCATATTCCACCATGGCAGGCATCTTTGGAAGGGTTGTAGGCTGTACAGGCTGTGGAATGGCAATAATTCTAAATTGGGCATGGAGAGAGGGAGGCTGCCCACTCTGTAGACAGTTATCTTGTATCAGGAGTGAGGTATATTGGTTAAGGAGTAAGCTGGGGGCTGGGGTGTCAAGGATAAGGGTGTGGATATGGGCAGCAGAAGGGTGGGGCTGAGGGAGGCTGGAGCAACGCCTGAAATTACAGGACGTTATGTTACAGCAAGCAGGAGGGGATATTAGGGACAGAGGACCCTTAGATAGGGAAGTTGATGCTAAGGGAAAGCGTGCAGGGGTGAACATTCTGAATACAAAGATAGTGGAGGGGGAAGAGTCAGAAGGGCTGTTGTGTGGAAGCCTAAAGCAGCAGACTGTGGGAAGGGAGCTCCTAAGGTGAACAGAGCAAGAGGGGAAGAAGAGGGGCAGTTTAGAGGTGCAGTCAGAGGAATCTCGGGTTACTTGATGGAGGCTGACATAGAGTGTCACAATAAATTTGAGCTACTAAGCAACCTAGAGGGGAGGAAGGGGTTGGTGGAAATGAGAAAACTTATACAGAGGCTGGGAGGAGGGAGTCTGATACCCATAGGGCATCACAGACCAGCAATGGAAAGGATAGAAATAGTCCCAGAGGGAGAAGGGGAAACATATATGTTAAGCAAATGGGGGAGATGCAACATATTCCAGACCTGAGAGAGGAGAGCATGATTGGAGAGAAACTGGGAGACAAGGAGGTGGGAGAGGAGCCCCCTTTCAGCAGGGGGGTCAGTACCAAGGATGGGGCCCTAGCTAAAGGGGACCCACAGAGAGCCTCTGGAGGCAGGGGTACTATTACAAGGGGGGAGGATGGCGGTGTGGGGGAAGGAGAAACCATCAGGGCCAGGATAAATGGTTCAGATAAGAGAGGGTTAAAGGGGACACCTATTCAGAGGGAGTTTGAGTTAAGTGGGCAAAATAGCAAGGGAGGCAGAAAGGGGAGGGTGACAAGGGGGTTTCTAGTAAGGCAGGAAGACTCCCACGAAATTGAGATCATGAATAAAGGGGGGGAAGGGGCTGAGAGGGCATAGTGGAGGTAACCATAAGGATGATGGCGGTGTTAAGGTTCTGTTATTGGGAGACTCGATGATTAGGGGTATCCAGTGGGAGGGACAGGGGGGTGGATGCCATAGCCAGGTGAAGGTAGTGTGTATCCCTGGGCTGACACTGCACAGAGCAAAGTTCATGGTGTATGAAATGGTTAGGGATTGTTGAGGGAAACCGGATTTCCTGGTGCATTTGGGAACTAATGATCTAGAGGGAAATAGCATTTTGGAAATCCAAGCAAGGTTCCAAGAACTTGCCAGAGTCTGTCGGGATAATGGATGCAACATTTCTTTGGAGATATTGCTAGTACCAAAGGCCTCAGTGGAGAAAAAGTGAACTCACAGAGGTTAATGACTGGCTCAGGAAGTGGGGTGAAGGGAGTGGGTTGGGGGTGTTGGAACTGGAATGGAGTTTGGGAGGATAAGGACTATATGCCAAGGACAGGTTTCATCTTGCCCCACTAGGGAAGGAAGTCCTTAAACAGGGATGGCTGACTACATACAAGAAAGGTGGGGTTTAAACTTGTGAGGGGGAAGGATAAGGAAGGGGCTGACCAGAAGCCCTCCTCCAGATGAGGGAGTAGCTCTCACGCCCAAGGGGAAGGGGTAAACAGGATTGGGGATGGAGGTTTCAGGAGGAGCAGAGGAGGATGGAAGTATAAGGAATCTGGGTGGGTCTGACAAAGAGAATCAGGATAAGGGTGGGGTTGGTGTTAGTAAATGCCAGGAGCTTGGGAAACAAGTTGCCTGAGTTCCAGGCCATGCTGTTCGAGGGGTGGATGTGGCGCGGTCACGGAAACGTGGGCCAACAAAAACCATGACTGGGACCTCAAACGCATAGGCACACTATGCTCAGGAAGGATAGAAAGGAGGGCAGAGGTGGAGTGGCTATGTTCATTAGAGATGACATAGAAATTGCTAGGGTAGAAGAGGCAGAGGGAAACGTGGAGGCCTTATGGGTCACCTTTCGATCCTCAGCAGGAAATAAGGTCAAGCTGGGTGTAGCATATAGGCCCCGGGATGAGTGAGGTTCCTAGAGGATGGTTTGCTGGACAACATCATTGCCCAGTGTGGACCAAAAGGGAAGGAGTGGTGTTGATGGGGACCTTAATATGCCAGGTACAAACTGGGAACCATGTCCCCAAGGTGGCCAGAGCAGAGGTTGCTGGATGGCTTCCAGGATGTTTTCTTAACACAGCATGTGATGGAGCCCACAAGGGAGGGGCATGTCCTGGATGTGGTTCTGGCAGATGGGGATCTGTAAGGACATGGTTGTACAAGACCCCTGACTGGGAGCGACCACAATACTGTCTGGTTTCAACTAAGCATGGGTCGAGGGGGGTGAGATCTAGGACACTGGCAGTGGACTTCAGAGGGCAGACTTCATGGGCATGGGAAATATTCTCAAGGATCACTTGATGGGGATTACCTCAATGACAAGTGTGGAAAGGAGATGGGAGGTCATAAAACGGGGACTTCATGAGGCAGTCAGGATCTGCACTAAGTTGAAATGTAAGAGCAAGGTCACATAAACCATGCTGGTGGTCCAGTGAGGTACAGGTAGCAGTCAGAGAAAAGAAGGTGGCCTACAAAAAATAAAACAACAAGAGGGATAGGGATAAGGAAATGTACCAGCTTGCATCTAGAAAAGTAACCCGTATGGTGAGGGCAAAGTCCATAAAAGAGCAGCGGCTGGCACAGGGATACATGGAGGGAAAAGGGGTTCTTCCGGTACATTGGGAGCGGAGAAAACTAAGGGCTATCTCAGCAGATTGAGATCAGAAGGAGGGTGGGTGGAAGAGGCGAGGGACCAGGCAGAGGTATTTAACAAGTACTTTGCCTCTGTGTTCACTAGGAGAGGGATGGGATATCTACAAAGCAAGGCACGAAGGGATAGAAACATCTGCAAGTGGGATCAGGGCAACAAAAAAATGGAGCAAGAGGAGAGAGAGGTACCTCAGGGTGTCACATCTGGGTAAAGATAAAAGGCAGTAAGGTGGAGGGACGGATGATGCTATCTCTGCCAAAAGGTGTGGTTAGCCCTCAAGGCCCTAAAGAAAGACAAATCTCCTGGCCGGATGGCATTCATCCGAGAGTACTATGGGAATTGGCGGACATACTGGCTGCACCTCTGGCGGAGCTTTTCAGCAGGTCACTTGAGACAGGGAGGGTACCTTAGGGATTGGCTGAGAGGCACATGGTACCAATCCACAAAGGGGGTCGAGGAAGTACCAGGTAACTATAGACCCATCAGTTTGACCTCGTGGTGGGAAAATTAATGGAGAGTATACTAAAGGAACGATTGGGGTGTACTTGAGGAGGTGGAGGTCTGGATAGTCGGCAACATGGGTTTGTGCCAGGTAGATCATGTCAAACCAACCTTTTGGAGTTCTATGAATGGGTAACATCAGAACTGGACAGGGGTAAGCCTGTGGATGTATTATTCTTGGACTTCAGCAAGGCGTTTGACTCTGTCCCCACAATGGTCTGGTGGAGAAACTGATGGGGTTAGGGTAGGCCCTTTGATGGTCAGATGGATTGAAAACTGGCTAGCTGGATGCACTCAGAGAGTAGTGGTCTGTGGGGAGCTCTAACCCTAGAGAGGTTGGTAGTGGAATCCGTGGGGCTCGGTCCTGGGTCCGATCCTGTTTAATGCATACATATCAGACATCAGGGAGGTATAGGGTGTGAAATGAGTCTCTTCGTGGATGACTCCAAGATGGGAGCAGTAGTTGAGGAGAAGAGGGGAGGTTGGCCCTGCAAGGGGACCTGGACACCCTGGAAAGCTGGGCTCACACATGGAAATTAAATTTCAATATCACCAAGTGCAAGGTGTTGCATCTTGGTCGGGGAAACCCAAACACAGGTACACCCTGGGAGGGAGGCTTGAGTCTCTCAATAGGGAAAAGACCTAGGGGTCATGGTGGATGCATGCATGAATAACTCTGAGCAGTGCAGGAGAGCCGGCTAGCAAGGCAAACAGGATGTTGGGATGCATCGTAAGGGGATCACCTCTGGAGCAAGGAAGTGATTCTGCCGCTGTACAATGGACTGGTTAGACCACACCTGAGTACTGTGTCACAGTACTGAGACCACACTTAAAGAGAGACATACAGCTCCTAGAGAGGGTACAGAGGAGGGCAACAAAGAAGATGAGGGCTAGGGGATTTGACGTATGAGGACAGACTTAAGGAGCTCTGCCTGTTTTCACTGGAGGAGAGGAGAGCAGGGCGGACATGATTGAGGTCTTCAAGTACCTCAAGGGAATACATAGGGTAAACATGGAGGGATCTTTAGACTAAATCAGGGAGGCATCACCAGAGGGCATGGTTTGAAGTTGGAAGGTGGAAGGGTAAGGGGGGAAAAGAGGAGGAGGTTTTTCACTGAGCGGGTGGTGAACCCTTGGAATGCACTGCCTGGTGAGCTAGTTCAGAGATCCACAGTGGAGGGCTTCAAGAGAGGATGGGACAGACAGAGAAAGTGGATGTATCAGATGATGTCCTGTCCCAGGGGGGTGGGGATGGATGATACGGGTTTCTGGAGCACAAGGGATGGGAGGGTCTCGGCACCCAACTAAGGATCTAAAGTTCGAGCAGACTCGATAGACCATAAGGCCTAATCTGCTGGCAAATAGTATGTTAGTATACAGAAATCAAGAACAGAAATTGTTTAAACATAACAGGATATGGTAGGAACATATGAGATGCACTCTAGGTAAACCAGTATATACATATCAACATTGGCAGTAAACATGGCATACATTCAACATGATATACCCAAGATTCCAAAAGATCCAAGGGAAGTCAATGTGGACAAAGAGAAATAGTGATTGGATGACTGAAAGAGGTGGTCATAGACTGAGACAAGTGACATGGTAGGAAGGCACGCATGACTAGAGCAGGGGCTGGTGCTAGGAAGTGGGAGGTGAAAGGCAGTGATAAGGCTAAGGTAGGAGCCTGGAGTTAATGAGAGAAGATTATAGCCAGGGGTGAGGTATCTGTGAGATGAATTTAGGAAGTGAATTGCCATGATATGATAGCAGCCTGAGAGGGGGAAGGAAAGAACTGCGAATAAACTAGAACTTGTGGAAGCAATTGCATTTTCAGGGAGAGACTTAGGTATAGATGCTTGAAGGATGCTAAGGATACCCGGTTGATCAGCTTCAAAGACTTTGAATCGTGTTCCATGATATAGCTAGATTATAGCTGATAGCAGATCTCCCATGCCGGTGTTGACTTTAGGCACTTTGAGCATAATGAAATTGTAGCTTCTTAGGGCATAGGTGCCAGCTGTGGCCTTCAGCGGCAGTCTAATATATAGTTTGGAAGCATCTTAGTCAAAATTCTGTATGTCCACACTGCAGCATTTCTGTTTCTTCTGAGATGTAGAGATGTCCAACGACTGCTGCATAGAGAGCAATGGTGAGTGTTAAATGGTAGATCTGTTATGAACCTTCAGAGCTCTGTGGTATAGTGTATCCAATTTGCATAGGTAGAAGATAGGGCAGTGACTATAGAGGAAGTCTGCATAGTCAATTACTGAGAGAAATGTGGCCTGGACCAACCTCATTTTGGAATCTCTGTTTAGAAAGTGCCTTATTCTAAAAATAGACCAAGTCTCTGGCGAGCTTTTTAAAGTTCTTCAATATGAACTGTGTAGTCAAGTTTGCTATCTATCCACACCCCAAATACTTGAATTTTTCTACATAATCAAGGTTCACCAAGGATAGTGGATAGCTGGGGAGGTTGTTTAGTAATGAGGGATTTGTATGGCTTTGGGTGGAGAAAACATTGCTTTGTTTTCTTTGCATTTAAAAGAAATTTTTTCCAATAATTGATGTTGTAGTATAGAAATTCTGTTTGTAGAACTTCACAAGCTGTAGCAGGCGATGGGTTGCTGACATATAAAACAGTGTCATCTCATAACAACTGTACAGTGGCTTTGGTATGATTCAATCAATATTGTTAATATAAATGGCTAAAAGGATAGGGCCCAGGATAGATCCTGTGGAACTCCTCTTAGAAGTGGTTTTAGTGGAGATAGGTCTCCTTCAGCTTTCACTTGCTGTGTTCTTCCTGTTAGGTAACACCTGAACCATGTAAGGAGGATGGATCCAAGCCTATGGAGTGCAAGGAAGAGAGTAGCTCATGGTCCACCAGTATCAAATGCCTTGCTTAGATCAAGGAATACAGCACAAATGCTATTCTTTTATCCAGTTCGGTTTGCCAATCGTTTGTAACTTTAGCCAGTGCAGAAATAGTACTATGCTTAGACCGAAACCTGGATTGTGCTGTATTTAAAAGATTAGATTCTTCAAGGTAATCTCTTAATTGGATGCTTACCAGTTTTTCTAGCAGCTTAGATAGTACTGGAAGGATAGAGATTGGCCTATAGTTGTTAAGGTCCATGGGGTCCCCTGATTTCAGCAGAGGAAAACTTGGGCTGTTTTCCAAGTTGCAGGAATAGAACCAGATTTTAAGGACAAGTTAAAAAGGTGTGTTAAAGGAACTGCAAGTGCATGCATTGCAATCTTTAGAAAGTAGGGGTCAAGGGAGTCAGCACCTGCACTTTTTTTTATATCCATCTGCGAGATTAGATCCTCCACTTGTTTCAACAGAATCGGTTTGAAGGAGAAGGAGGATTCAGCTAACTGAGATCCTGTATAGTGGGAGCTTAACTGAGCACATAGCAGATTGGCTGGAGAGGTATCAAATGCAAGGCCAGCGGTTGTAAAATGATTATTGAATGCATCCAGTATTTCCATTCTGTCCAAGATTGTCACCTTGTTGTGGTGCATTTGAGCTGGTAGTGAAGTGCTAGGATCTTGTCCCGTTATGCCCTTAATAGTGCTCCAGAACCTGGCAGGATTGTGGTATGAGGAGTTGAGTTCAGCCATGTAGTAGGCAGCCTTAGCATCCGTACTTTCTTGGTACAGCTATTCCTGGCTTTCTTAAATATCAACCAGTCATTTGGGTTCTTAGTCTTCCTTGCCTTTTCCAAAGCTTATCTCTCTCAAGCAGGGCTGATTTAAGGTCAGAGCAAATCAACGACAAGATTTGTTTTTAATTCGAACTCTAGTAATTGGTGCATGAGTGTTAAGGGCATCTAGTATTATGCTATTTAACACCCGATGAGCTTTTTCCACTGAGTCTGCTAGGTAGAACTCTTGCCATCTTGTAGAGTGATTTAGATCATGAAGATATGCCTCAGAGTTGAAAGTTTTCTTGGATCTCCTCAGTAGGAATTTAGCTGGGGGTGTTAGTTTACCGGATGACCTTATTCCAGCAATAAGGCAGTGGTCACTTATGTCGCTGAACAGCACTCCAGCGTGTGTGAAGAGGTGGGGTTTGTTCACCAGCATGATGTCAAGTAATGTGCTGTTGCTCAGGATTTTTTGTTGATTCTTGTTGGTTCATATATAAGTTGTGAAAACCATATGTATCACAAAATGATACTAAAGGAGCCGCGCCTTGGATAGCCAATTAAGGTTTAGATCACCTAGGATTATGGTCTCTTCAGTATCCATCTTGATTTGATTCCCAGGTGAGCTGAAACATGATCCGCTGAAGGGGCCTGTGGCAACCAACTAGCTTGAAATGCTGCAGTGTTGGAGAGAGCCACTTTGAGGGATAGATATTCGAATTCTTTGGGCATAGATGTTGCATCTAAGCAAGTTACAGATATATTGGATTTGACATATATAGCAACTCCCCCAACCCTTGTCTGGCGATCCACTCTGAATATTTGATAATTGGGTAAGTTTATGTCTCTGTCTGCTGTGGCGGGTCTGAGCCATGTCTCTGGTTATGAGGTTTTAATTAATTATACTCCGGTTTGTTGTGGGTGTGATGGTCACATGTTTTTTTTTATTATATTTAAGAGTGGCTGTTACTTCAGTAATTAGCTTTTGAGAAAGGATTTTTTCCGAAAAAGATGTCAAGCTGATATTTGGAGATGGTATGTATTTTTAATTAATAAATGTATTTTTTTGCACAGTAAACTAGCTGTGTGGCATCCCTCTTTTGAGATTTAGTGTGTGCGGGAAACATTTTTGTTTGCCTTATCTCAGTTGTTTCCTAATACCACATCTGTGTGCATACTCTTTGGTTTGGGTTGTTTATAGACCTCTGGCCCAGAAGGAGGACATTGACAGGGAACTGGGGAATCAGATAAGGATGCAGAGTGGCAAAGGGAGCACAGTAGTGGTAAGAGATTTTAATTCCACCGGGGGCTGGATTGGAGCATCCCAGCAACCACTTGCGCCAGGGAGCAGATCCTCCTAGAAGCATTCCAGGATGGCTTCCTTACCCAGAGGGTAATGGAGCCAAAGAGGGAGAAGAATATACTAGATCTGGTACTGGAAGATGGTGAACAGGTCAGGGATGTAAGGGTGGAGGAACCTCTAGCAAACAGTGACCACCGCACTGTGTGGTTCTCAATGAATCTGAGTAGGGAAGTAGCCACTACAAAAACTAGAGTCCTGGATTTTAAATGGGCAAACTTTGGCAGGATGGGACACATAGCGGAAAGTTTTATGGCAAACAGAAATGGACATGGAACAAAAATGGGCAGTCATCAAGGCAGGACAGGCTGAAGCCACTAAAACTTGTATCAAGAGTCAGAGCAAGAAAGCCAGAACCAAGAAACCAAGTTGGATGAGTAGAGAGCTTGTGGAGAAGGTGAGGGAAAAGATGAATGTATTTTGGATCTACAAGAGCTCCAACAGGGCAGAAGACAGAGAAGAATATGTGAAGAAATCCAGAGAAGTGAGCAGAGTGGTAAGGGCAGCAAAGGTGGCTAGGGAATGGAGGTTAGTGCAGGGGATCAAAGAAGGAGAAAATGATTTCTTCAGATATATCAGAGAGAAGAGGAAAAGCAAGGATCAAATTGGTAGGATCAGGAGGGGAAGTGGGTGGGTAGAAAAAGGGGCTGATCAGGCAGAAGTACTTAATGAATACTTCGGTTCAGTCTTCACCAAGGAGAGGGATGGGCCTGTACCTGAGAAGGAGGAGGGCGAGGTGGGAGAGGGTGGGGGAGAAGCAACCATGGATGGGGAAATCATGGTGGAAAGGGTGAGGGAGGGCCTTAAGTCCCTGAAGGTGGACAAGGCGCATCACCCAGATGGAGTCCACCCCAAGGTGCTGAGAGAGTTGGCAGAGATCCTGGCAGGGCCATTGGCAGACCTGTTCAATACCTCTCTGAACTTGGGATGCATGCCCCAGGGGCTGGAGGGAAGCACATGCGGTACCTCTTCATAAGAGTGGGCCCAAGGATGAACTGGGGAATTACAGACTGGTGAGCCTTACTGCAACTGGGGGAAAACTGATGGAGACAATCCTCAAGGAAAGACTGGTGCAATTTCTTGAGGATAACAATCTCCAGGACAGCAGGCAGCATGGGTTTCTCTTGGGCAGATCCTGCCAGGTGAACTTGGTTGATTTTTATGACTAGGTTACGTGGACACTAGATATGGGACATGCAATGGATGTCCTCTACCTGGATTTCAGCAAGGCCTTTAACTCAGTGCCACATGGTAGGCTAACCTGCAAGTTGAAGAGTCTGGGAGCAGGGAGGAAACCGGTCAGATAGATCAAGAACTGACTGCAGGGTAGACAGCAGAAGGTATTAGTTGGGGGGGGGCATCTGAACTCAGGGATGTAACAAGTGGTGTACCACAGGGCTCAGTGCTGGGACTGGTTCTGTTTAACATTTTCATAGCCAACATTCCAGTAGGGATTAAGAGCAAGATCAGTCTCTTTACAGATGACACAAAGATGTGTGCCGAGGTAGATGGGTGGGAGGAAACAAAGTACTTCAGGATGATTTGGCAAAACTGGAGGAATGGTCTAACACTTGGCTGCTTGGTTTCAATGCCAAGAAGTGCAAAGTAATGCATTTAGGAGGCAAGAACCCAGGGCACAATTACTGGCTGGAGGGTGCCCTGTTAACAAAATCCAAGGAGGAGAAGGATCTAGGAGTGCTGGTAACCGGGGAGATGAACCACTCTGCTCAGTGCAGGACGGCAACAGTGAAGGCAAACTGGATGCTAGAGTGCATAGCAAGGGGGCTTACTTCTAGGAGTGGGGAGGTCATCTTGCCCCTGTACAGGTCCCTGGTGAGACTGTACCTAGAGTACTGCATGCAATTCTGGTGCTGCTACTTGAAAAGGGACATCAAACTACTGAAGGGGGTACAGCGCAGGGTAACAAAAATTATCCTGGGGTCGGGGGACAGACCATATAAGGAGAGACTTAGAGAGCTCAACAGTTATACCCTGGAGGAAAGAAAGGAGAGAGGGAATATGATTGAGACCTTCAAGTACCTGAAGGTTTTGAACAAAGTAGACACCAGGTTTATTTTCAGTCTGAAGGGCGGAAGGGAAACCAGGGTGCACTCTATGAAGTTGGAAGGAGGCAGGCTCAAGAGGGACCTGAGGAGGCACTGTTTCCAGAAAGGGTGGTAGCAGAGTGGAACACTCTGCCAGAGGAAGTCGTATCACTGCAGAGTGTTGGGGGCTTCAAGAGTGGGTGGGACAGATTCAAGGGGAAGGTACAAATCAGGAGGGGGTGGGAGATGGGGAGGGCATATGAGGGGCTGCTGTCTAATGGACTGAAGTGCTGCACACTCGAGCAGACTAGGTAGACGTAATGGCCTGTATCTGCTGGCAATTTATATGTTCATATGTTAACAGATTTAGTTTTGTCACTAACATTAGCCCAGACAGTTAGTGCATAAAATGGGAACATCATTTCAATAAATGTATTCCTAATTTTTGGTACTCTCAATTCCCTAGAGGATTTATTTCATAGGTTGTGTTTATGCTCCACTTTATTAAGTTTCTCAATTAAATAAGTAGGTCTAGCAGTCCTTGTTATTTTATACATTTGATTTGCCCAAATTATTTTTTGTTTTTGTTCTCGTGGGAGCCAATTTAGTTTCTGATACATTAGACAGTTGTGGGTTTTATAATCACATCTGAGGACAAAACGTGCCATTTTGTTATATAGTGCATCTAATTTATTAAGCTGAGTTTTATTTGTCAAGCTGTATATATGGCTATCGTAATCCATTACAGGAATAAGTAGCTGGTTTACAATGTTCTTACGCATTGCCATGTTGGTATAGTAGCTTGACCTTCTGAAGGCCCCCAGTCTTCTATTCTGATTGGTTATCAACTTTGAAATATGCAAGTCAAAATGTAGATGCTGGTTTATCCAAACACCCAGGTATTTGTATTCATCTACATGTTTAAGGGTCTCACCCATCAGTGCTTTGATTTCAAATCTTGGAGGAACATTCATCTTTTTAGTACTGGTCTTGTAGAACATCATAGTTTTGGAATTTTTGCTATTCAGAACTACTCTAGAGTCCTCGAACTATTAACACATGTGGTAAAAATCAGACTGTAATTTTTGACTCATTCCAGCTATGGATGAGTCAGTGGACACCATTACTGTGTCATCTACATAGTCACATGTCTTTGTGGTAAAAGTATCATCAATTAATTTGTTGACATAAATCAAAAATAATGTTGGGCCCAAGATAGATCCTTGGGGAACGTCCCTTACCACTGGTTGCATGTCTGAATATTTATTTCTAATTGCTACAAATTGTCTTTGATCACTTAAGTATGCCTCATACCATATAATGGCTTCTTCTGATATACCGATGTCCAAGATTCTTTCCTTCAAAATAACATGCTCTATGGTATCAAAGGCTTTTGATAAGTCCATGAACACCACACCCACTGCCTGGTTGCCCTCAGGAGACTAGGCCAATATATTGACCAGGTTGGTAAGCGTAGTGTCTGTGGAATATCCCCCTCGAAAGCCTGATTGGTATTTAGACAGTAGTTTATATTTATCCAAAAATTTTGTTAACTGCTTCTGAACTAATCTTTCAAATATCTTAGAGATCACCTAGAGCAAGGTTATTGGTCTATAGTTTTATGAATCAGAAGTTGGCCCTCCTTTATGTAGTGGTGTTATTTTAGCAATCTTCCACAAGGTGGGGTACATACCTTCCCTTAAACTATGGTTAAACATATTTGTTAATGTTGGGGATATAAAATCTACTGCACTCTTTAAAATTCTAGGCTTGATGCCATCTGGACCGAAAGATTTTTTAATTTTGAGTTTTTCGATTTCTCTAGGGACCTGATTTACTTAAATTAATTTAAACCTAAATCTGGGACAGGTATCTAATTTGGGACTTTCCATTCCATTTATGAAATTATTTTGTTTCTGTTTACCAGGAGGGATATTACTATCTGGAAGACTCACAAAATTATTATTTAAAATATTTGGAGATGACCGAGGGTCCTGTAATACTAATACTAATGTCATATCAGTGTCAGTGGCTTAGTAGGTAGTACACTCGCCTCTGAGGCCAGGAGATCAGAGGGCTGAGGGTTCAGTTCCCACATCTGGCACTTGGGTTAATATCCCAGTACTGACACTGTAGTGCAGCATGAGCGGTTGCTGCACTTCTGAGGTGCCGTCTTTCGGATGAGATGTTAAACTGAGGTCCCATCTGCCTGGATTGGTGGTAGTTCAGGTGGATGTTAAAGATCCCATGGCACTTATCGAAAAGAGTAGGGGAATTTCCCCAGTGTCCTGGCCAAATTTCCCTCATTCGGTTAAAATACCACCAACAGTTTCATCTGGTTCAAGCTCAGTTGGCACTCATTTGTATTCCCTTCCCCCAGGTCGTGCCTGAAAATAGGCAGGATTTGCCTAGTGCACTTACCCGGTCAATAAAAACTAAATAAAAAATTAAAAAATAAAATACTCCATTGTTCTCAATTTGTATTGGTGGGGAATTTGAAACTGGCAATTCTAGGGTTTTAATAAGAGATCCATATATTGCTGTATCAGTTGTTTCTGCTATTTTTTTTTGTTGTTGTAGTAGTCTTTTTTTGCCTTTTTTAGACATTTTCAGCTAATTTCTAATAGTTTTGTATTCCTGCCAGTCATTTGGATTTAAAGTCTTATTTACAATTTTCCAAATTCTATTTTTAACTCGGATTAATTTCTTTAGCTTTTCTGTTATCCAGGGGAGATGATTTTTCCTCTGGATTACTTTAACAAAGAGAGCAATCTTATTACAAATTGTTAAAAAGCTATTTGTAAATTCTTCAATAGCTAAATCAAGACTAGTTATTAGAAAGAGTCTATCCCACCTTGCTTCTTGAATTTTTCATTTAAAACTTTCCTATTATATTTTTTAAAGGAACACCATATTTTAAATAGAGAATACTGGCTGGGTAACCATGCAGAACCAGTATGTTCTGCCACAGAGGGGTTTGATTCCCTGTGACCTTGAGAGCGAAGCTCGAGAGGTCCTTGGGAATCAGACCCCAAGGTAGCAGAAAACACTGGTTCTGCATGGGGTTACCCAGCCAGTTTTTTTTATAGTGTACGGTGCCCCTCAAATTATTTTTAAAACATTTTTAGGCTTTCAAACTGTATTTGAATTGTAGATAAAGAAATTGTTGTTTCCCCTAGTTAGTAGATGGAGTTGAGTGGTTGCTAGGGACTGGGCATCCCTAACATAGCAGCGCACATGCCCATTGGTTGCCGCTGTGCTGTGGGCGGGATTTAGAAAAAAAACATTGTGGACGGACGTCTCACTTAGTGAGGAAAATACCCGCCCCAAGGTCAAAAAATGTAAGTTGAACACTTTTTACAGATCAAAATCTAGTTGATCCAGCTTTTAAGTTAATCAATGATTAACTGACAGCTTGTCTAAAAACCGTGGTCATTTTCAGTCTGTTTCAGTGATATTGGCCTGCGGCAGTTTTCTGTAGATGCCGGCTCGAGGTTTTAACTCTAAATGAATGGAATGCTGTTCTACATGTACGATCAATACAGCATTCCATTCATTTAAGTGTATGTGGATGAACAGCATTTTTGTAAGGCTGGATTTCGGGTGAGAACAGCATTCCACCATACACTATTATATTCTTCAGCTTCAGTTTTAGTAGTTTGTTTAGTAGTACCCAGTTCAAAATAACATATAAGAGAATTGTGACCTCCCAGCATTGGTTGATATATAGTTACAGTAGCTATTTTTATTTCAGGGGAAGTAAATACTAAGTCCAAAATATTTCCAGGGCTTTCGATTGAGGTTTTCCTAGTAGCTTTAGTTATAACCTGGGTCACATTAAGGGGGGGTAAAGCTTTGCAACAGACTTTTACCTCTTTTGCATTCCCATGGGGCATTGAAGTCTCAAACAACTAACAGATGATCTCCTGCTGAGAATTTATCTAAGGTCTGAGCAAGTTCCTCAAAGACCTATACTTTAGTTTTAGGAGGACCATATACTATCCCTACTGGAAGGGATGAATGTTGAAAAATGACTATTTGACATTTCTAATAGGTCAATGAAACCTTTGTACATAATCTTGGGAAAACCTAACTTCTATTTAGAGTATAGTAACAGCCCCCCATTCAATCTAAGAGAATGATAACCATCAATTTGTATTTCCCTAGAACATATTGATTTATTCAACCAGGTTTCAGTTAGTACAATCAGATCTGGGTTCTTTTAAGTGGACCAAACTTTCAAGGTATCAGTTTTATTTTTTAAGCTTCTAGCATTATCATATATAAGCTTTAAATATCAAATGAAAAAGTGTCATAGATTGTAAATAAAAAATTGAGGTCAAGTCCATGTGTCATGACTAGCGTTTCCTGAAAATATAATGCTGTTTAGTTTTGTGGTTTTCTTTAAATCAGCATCTGTTAATGTGCTCTGCAGTAAATGAAAATAGTGAAGAAACAGTGAAAATGTTTCTGTCCCCGTCAGTGAGCAATGACATCATACTTGTCCATCCTGTTGCTGCTGCAATTAAGTCCCTAATTGCCTGAAGAAGCTGTTTCACTTTCCAGGTAAAGCAATCTGTCTTTACTCCAAGTGTGTTACTAACCCATCTGGTTTGTGTTTAGATCAATTAGTTTACAATCTATCATTCTGTTCTCACAAAGAGTTGGTAATTTGTGTTTCAGTGGTGCACTGAAGTGGTATAAATGACTGTGAGAAATCACCTGTCTGTATCACAGCAGTCAGTAGTAGTACTATCACATCAAAACTCTTCATTGTTGTCTGGCAATATAACACAGGAATGTTTAATGGATATCAAATAAATCTAAAGTTTGTTAAGTCACAGAACTAGTGTGTCTTTGATGTAGCTTCCACGAATATGTTTATGTGAGAACAATATTGTTGATATGTCATATTGACAAACAGGTGTCTGCCACACTCTGCTATTTATTTATTTATTTAGCTTTTGTTGACCGGGAAAGTGCACTAGACAAATCCTGCCTATTTTCAGGCATGACCCGGGGGAGGGGGATACAGATGAATGCCAACTAACCTTGAACCAGATTAAGCTGTTGGTGATATTTTTAGTGAATGAGGGAAATTTGGCCAGGACACCGGGGAAATTCCCCTACTCTTTTCGATAAGTGCCATGGGATCTTTAACATCCACCTGAACTACCACCAATCCAGGCAGATGGGACCTCGGTTTAATGTCTCATCCGAAAGACGGCACCTCAGAAATGCAGCACCCCTCTCATGCTGCATTACAGTGTCAGTACTGGGATATTAACCCAAGTGCCAGATGTGGGAACTGAACCCACAGCACTCTGATCTCCCGGCCTCAGAGGCGAGTGTGCTACCTACTGAGCCACTGACACTCAGGAACGTGTACTGTATGAACTCACAAAATTCAGTTCTCTGAGGGATTCTGTGTGAAAATACATCATATATGTGTGTAACTAGACATACTATATATCATCCTGATGCCCCTGTCTCCTGCCCTTCAGTTGAGGCTGCTGCACCCTGCTTCCCTCTGCCCCCCCTCCATAGGCATCGCCAAAGCCCCCTGTTCCAGTCTCCACAGACAGGACTGCTATACTCTACTAAGCCCTAGAGTCCCAGGGCCTCTGCCTCCACAGTTGGGTCTGCTGCATCATGCTGCCCAAAGCCACCAAAGGCAGGGCTTTTGCTGCACTCTGCTAACCACTTCCACTGCCCTAAATGGGCCCTAACTTGGAGTAAAGACAATTAGCCTTACAGATTGCTTTGACTGGAAAGTGCAACAGCTTCTTCAGGCAATTCGGGATTTAACTGTACAGCAACAGGCTGGACAAATATGATGTCATTACTCACTGACAGGAACAGAAACATCTTCACAGTTTTGTCAGTTTTCAGTTACTGCAGAGCACATTAACAGATGCTGATTTAAAGAAAACCACAAAACCAAACAGCATGATATTTTCAGGAAATGCTAGTCATGACACAGGGACTTGACCTCATGTTTTTATTGACAATCTGTAAAACTTTTTCATTTGATCTTTAATTTAAGTATTTCAGTTGGACCAGGATTTATTTCAATGTCACCACACAAAACCAATGCTATTAAGTACTAGATTTTCCATGCCACCCACTGGTTTATAGTGCAGGGACGTAAAATTTAGAGGTGTACTAATTGCTTATGTACAGAGAAAAATGTATTTCTTCTCTTTGATTTTGCACATTTGGCCCAGTCGTGCTGTTATTTAGGACTTTTAATAAATCACAAGTTCTAACAGGCACTGCTGACTTGTTCCTAGAAACTAATTGCAACAGTATAGAGCTGGTCACAGTTATTGTTACAAATAGCAATGGCAAACTATTTACTATCCTCATGATTTCAATGAATTTCTAGACTAAAGTATAAATGAATAACTTTATAAAATACTTTGTGGACTGAATAAATCCAGACACTGTAAATTCACCTGTTTGTTATAATCTACTAACTTAATTCCAAAATAATGCTAAACCATCTGTACCAGAAACTTATCATAAAACAAAAAGTTTCCATTATTTTAAAACCCAAGAATATCTTAGGAAAAAATATATACAAATATGAAATTATTTAAAATTTTTAAGCAGACTAATTATTTCTAGTGTATCTGTCTACATTATTTTTTCAATCCCAACAAAGGTGCTATACTCTCAGGAACATTTATACTGCTCTTATACTACATCTTAACCAAGGCATATTTTCTTCTCATTATGCAGAGCTATTAGTAAAAACACCTCGTTATAACAATCAGCTTTCAGCTGATTCCTCAGTGAGGATATGAGAATAGAGCACCCATTTCATCTCCTGAGTTCACACTTACGAACATATGAACAAGCCAGCAGAATAAGTCAAAGTCATTTTTATTTCTAAAAAGCGCTTTCCCAATATCAAAGTGCTTGTACATAGACATACTAAAATTGAAATAAAACAGTTATCAATTAAAATCAGCAAAGTTACGAGTTAAAACACATTCTAAGAAGGCTGACTCAAATAAATATGTTTTTAAGGCAGCCTTGAAAGTCTCAGCGGACAGGCACTCTCTAATCTGATGAGGTAGAGAGTTCCACAGAGTCCGGGCCATATATGCAAAAGAACTCACCCCCGAGGTCTTCAAACAGACCCTGGGAACCTCTAGCAATCCCTCATCAGTAGAACGGAGTGGGCAGAGGGGCAGTAGATATGCAGGAGGTCTTGGAAATAATGCAGTCTTTGTCTATGTAGGGCCTTATAGGTCAGCAAACCAACCTTGAAGGTGATTCTGCACTGCACTGGCAGCCAGTGCACTTCACGGAGCACAGGTGTGACATGGCTAGATCAAGATAAGCCCATCAACAGGCTGGCTGTGTTGTTCTGCACTAGCTGCAGGCAGCAGATGCCCACCCCTGGGAGCCCTTGGTAGAGAACATTGCAGTAGTCAAGGCAGGAGATCACAAAGGCATGGACTAGGGTAGGAAGGTCATCAGGCAGAACCAGATGTTTTATCTGGGCGATTTTCCTCAGACGATGAAATGAGGCCTTGATGATGGCTGACACCTGTAATTTAAGCACAGCTCACCATCAAAAATAACACCCAGATTCTGCACTCATTCAGAGGTCCTCAGCTGCCTACCTCCCAGAACAAGCCCAGAGGGCTGAGCAACCAAGGACCCCTCTACCTGATGACCAGGGTCCACAACCAACACTTCAGTCTTATCTGGATTCAACCTCAACCAGCCGGCACTCATCCAGTCCTGAATCTTGGCGAGGCAGCTGTTGAAGATCATGACAGCATTGTCCTGCTAGGACACAAAAGACAGATATAGCTGAGTATCATCTGCATAGCAGTGAAATCTCAGCCCATACCACCTTATAATGTCTCCCAACGGCAGCATATACACTGCAAACAACATGGGGGACAACACTGAGCCCTGCGTCACCCCACAGGTCAGGTAGAAAGGGTCTGAGGGAAAAAAAATGACACCACTCTTTGAGTTCTGCCCATGAGAAAAGAATAGAACCATCTGAAGACCATACCAGACTGTACACAGATCAACCCCAGGTGCTCCAGTATCACCCCATGGTCCATGGTGTCAAATGATATGGAGAGAGATTTAGGAGAACCAAGATCAAACGGCTCTTCTGATCTGTCACCATCAGGAGGTCATTAAGTACCCGAACAAGAACCATCTCAGTACTATGCCTCTTCTAAATCCAGACTGGACAGGATCATAGATCTCATGGGTGGTAAGATGGTCCTCAAGCTGCAACGTGACTACCATCTCAATAACCTTACTCACAAAGGGCAGGCTAGAGACAGGTCTGTAGTTTGCAAAACAGTCTGGGCCTAGGGAAGGCCTCTTTCAAGGGGTCAGGGAACACCACCTTCACCAACAAACTCCAGACTATCTCAGCAAGCACCAATGACATCTACACACTCCACAAGGAGGCGGGTTGGACCAGGATCCAAACTACAGCAAGTCAGTCACATACCCTGGACAGTCTTCATGACATCAATGATCACCAGCTGGACAAAGTCGGACCAGACAAACCGGGTACTAGTGACCTCTCACCATCCACCACATCATTCTTTGGAGCATACAGAGTGTATCTCTGACCTGATGGTGGCAACCTTATCTGCAAAGAATTGACTGAACTATTCACACTTAATCTGCGAAAGGGCTCTCCGATTCTGAAGACAGGTTGGATTGCACAACCTGTCAACAGTACAGAAGAGCTGGGTCTGTTGATTCCTTGCAGCAGCAATCTCCCTGGACAGGGACTCTGCCTTCTTACAAGAGATGGCCAATTAATAGTCCCTATAGTGGCCCATCAATCTAAGTTTGTCAACCTTCAGGCCAGATTTCCACCAACAATGCTCCAGCCTTCACCCAACTCGCCTCAACTCCTCTCCTTCAAGGTCCCATTGAACCAAGGGGGCCAAGGATGAAGACTGAGTAGATGAACATGGACAGGAGCCAATCTATCTAGTCTGCTTGTACTGCAGAATACTCAGCTTACAGACCTGATCTTGCCCTCCCAGGTCCTCCCTTCCTTTCCATCTGCCCTCCCATGCCCCATCTTTCCCCTTATGCCTATCTCAGCCTCTCATGAAGCTTCTCACTGTCTTTGAGGCCACTTCCTCTGGTAGCGTATTCCAGCTGTCCACCACCCTCTCCATGAAGAAGCACTTCCTAACCTCCCTCCTAAATCCCCCCCAACTTTAGACTGTGTCCCTTCATGGTTCAACTTCCATTTACCTTGAAGAGACCCTCCTTATCCACCCTATTTATCCCTTTTAAGAATTTGAAGTTCTCTGTCATGTCCCCTCTCTCCCTCCTCTCCTCCACAGTGTACATATTCAGGGCTCCCAACATCTCTTCATATGTTTTACCCTGCTGACCTACAATCATTTTAGTTATCCTCCTCTGGACCATCTCCAGCAGGTTGATGTCTTTCTTAAGGACAGCATTGTACTCCATACTCTTGATGTGGCCTCAAAAGCAACCTGTACAAAGGCAATATTGCCTACTTCTGCTTACTGCTAATTCCTCTGGCACAACTCACCTTTGACCTACATAGCATCCAGTCTTGGCCTACTCTAAATCGTCTGATCCTCAGTGTCTGTAAGACCCAAGCCATGCTTTTTAGATCCCTCAAAAAGTCCAGCACTGCTACCCAAGAACTGCACACCAAATGCCTAGATGGTTCTCCTGTCTCTGTCACCCTCACCCCCCCACAGGTACCTTGGAGTCATGCTCATCCCAACTCTGGACTTCTCTCTCCACATTAATAATATATGTAAATCTGCCAACTCCATAATTGGCATGGCCTATCATGTCCACCATGCCCCCACCCTAGCTGCTAAGATTACAATTACCCAGAGTGTATTACTACCTGGACTATGTTATGCTCTCCAAGTCTTCTTCCAGACTCATGCCAGTTTCTTTCATAAATGGGCCATTTTGTACAACACCATCTGCAGGTTTGACCTATCTAAGCCTCATCTCACCCATCAATATGAACAGTACTCTGCCTTACAAAGGCTATCCCCCTCTTCCCAGTGACTTTACATCAGCGGCTGCCTAATTGAAAATGTCGTTAGGATGTCACAACCCACTTCATTGTCTTCTATGTGTGCCCCAGTCAAACATTCCCACCAACTTTGGTCCTCTATCCAGGCCCTCCATGTAGTTCCTTTTTGTACAACTAAAATGGGAGAGTAAGCATTTGCCCACTTTGCTCCTAAAACCTGGAACTTCCTGTCCTATCACCTTAAAGATCATGTGCAAAGGTTTTTGCATATTGTTAATAAAGCTCGAATTGAAGTCCTTGTGTCATGATTAGTATTTCCTAAAACTGTCATGCTGTTTGGTTTTGTGGTTTTCTTTAAATCAGCATTTGTCAATTTGCTCTACAGTGGCTGAAAACAGTGGAGTTATTTCTGTCTCTCACAGCCAGGCTTGATGAGTAATGACATAATCTTGGAGTACTGTAGCTTGCTGCTTCAGATTCCCAATCACAGCAGGCTGTAGAGTTAACGGTTTGCTCTTCAGGTTTCTTACAAACTCAGTCTGTGGTTTGTGTTTAGATAGATTAGCTTAAAATCTATCATTCTCTTAGAAACAGAAACACAGAAATTGTCAGCAGATAAGGACAGCTAGGCCCATCCAGCCTGCCCATAAGTTCTACCCTTGTTTGTGGCTTGTTTCTTATAAAAGTTGATCATTTGAGTTTCAGTGCTGAATTAAAGTAGCAGAAATCTTTCTCTGTGAGAGATCAACTTGTCTGTATCACAGCTTTCAGTTCTTTCTCATCAAAAAACTGATTTTTTTCTAATTATATAACACAGGGTTGTTTAATGAATATAAAATAAACCTAAATTGTGTTCATTCATAGAAACAGTTTGTACTTGATGTAGCTTTCATAAGTACATTCATGTAAGAACTTTTTTTTTCATGTCAGATTGACAAACAGGTGCCAGTCGCACTCTACTAAGCACATGTACTATCTGAACTCACAAATTTCAGTTCTTTGGTGGTTTTTGTGTGAAAATACATCATGTACATGTATAAATAGAAACACTATATGGCATCCCAAAGCACCATGTCTCATCCCCACAGTTGGGGCAGCTGAACTCTGCTGCCACCTGTCACCTGCCCCACAAGCTGCTTGCCTTCTGCTCCACATTCGAGGCTGCTGCACCTGCTGCACACTGTCTTCTCCCACATAGTCAGGAATTGTGCACCCTGCTGCCTCAATCCCCTGCCTAAAGAATCAGGGTTGCTGCACCCTGCTGCACTCTGGCCAAACAGTTGTGGTTGCTGCACCCTGCTGCCCTCTCTCCCTGCCCCCACAGTCAGGGATGCTGCACCTGTTACCCCCGTTCTTGTCTCCACAATCATAGCTGCTGTGCTCTGTTAAGTCCTAGAGTCCTAGGTCCCCTGCTTCCACAGTTGTGGCTGCTGCACCATGCTGCCCTAGGCTACCTAGGGTGGGGCATTTTCTGCACACTGCTACCCACTTCCATTGCCACAAATGGGAAGGGCAACTGCACCACACAGACCCCGTCTCACTGTTAGGGCTGATGTACCCTGATTCCCCCCTGTATCTATCCCCACAGTTGAGACTTCTGCACCATGCTGTCCTCTGTCCCCCATCACCACAGCCAGGGCTGCTGCACCCTGCTGCTGTCTACACAGTTGGGGTTGCTGTGGCATGCTGTGCCCTAGAACCCCATGCCTCTGCACTTAGGGCTGCTGCACCATGATGCCACTTACCACAAGAGTTAAGGCATTTGCTGCACCCTGCTGCATGCCTCCACAGTTGAGGCAGTTGCACCCTCCTGCCCCCTTATCAGAGTCAGATCCTTTGCTACACCATGCCACCCACATCCCTTGTCCCAAACAAGCATGGCTACTGCACCCAGTCCCTCATTTTGGACTTCTGTACCCTGATGCCACCCCTATCTTCTGACCAAACAATCGGGGCTGCTGAATGCTGCTGCCCTCTATCCTCACCCCCATAGTCATGGCCACAGCACCCTGTTGCCCCCTGTTCCTGTCTCTACAGTCAGGGCTGCTATGCCATGCTACACGCTAGAGTCCCATGCCCCATGCCTCCAAAGTTGGGGCTACTGAACCCAGCTATGCACTTCCATTGCCCCAAATGGGCTGGGCTGCTGCACCATGTGTGCCCTATGCCATGGTCATGGCTGCTGTACCCTGATGCCCACCTGTGTCCTGATCGACATTCAAGGCTTCTGCACCATGCAGTCCACTGTCCCTTGCCACCACTGTGCTCTGCTGCACCATGGAGCCCCTTGCCTCCACAGTTAGGGTTATTGCTTTATGCTGCTCCCTCTTACAGGAATAGGGGGCAACAGGGTGCTGTGTTTGTGACTGTGGGGGTGGGGAAAGAGAGCAGCAGGGTGAAGCAGCCCTGACTGTTCAGCCAGGAGAAAGGGGTTTCACCAGGGTACAGCAGCCCAAACTGTGGGACAGCACAGCAGCCATGCCTGTTTGTGACAAGGGATGTGGGCAGCAGGGTGTAGCAAAGGATCTGACTAGTGTGGCAAGAAGGCAGCAGGCTACAACTGCCTCCACTGTGGAGGCACACAACAGGGTGGAGCAAATGTCCTGACCTTGTGGCAAGTGGCAGCTTGGTGCAGCAGCCCTAACTGCAGAGGCATGGGGTTCTAGGGCACAGCAGGCCACAGCAACCTCAACTGTGTAGACAGGAGCAGGGAGCAGCAGTCCTGGCTGTGGTGACAGGGAACAGAGGACAGCATGGTACAGAAGCCTCAGCTGTGCAGCAGGACACGGGGGGCATCAAGGTGCAGCAGCCCTGACTGTAAGACAGGGTGTGCATGGTGCAGCAGCTCTGACCATTTGGGGCAATGGAAGCGGGTAGCAGGGTACAGCAAAAGCTCCACCTCAGGTGGCCTGGGGCAGCATGGTGCAGCAACCACAACTGTGTAGGCAGGGGACTTAGGACTCTAGGACTTAGCAGAGCACAGCAACCTTGATTGTGGAGACAGGAACAGAGGGCAACAGGTGCAGCATCCCTGACTGTGGGGGGGAGAGAGGGCAGCAGGGTGCAGCAACTCCAACTGTTTAGGCAGGTTGCAGCAGCCCTGATTCTTTAAGCAGGGGATGGAGACAGCAGGGTGCACAATTCCTGACTGTATGGGATAAGACAGTGTGCAGCAGGGTGCAGCAGCCTCAAATGTGAAGTAGAAGGCAGGAGGCTTGTGGGGCAAGGGACGGTTGGCAGCAGAGCTCAGCTGCCTCAGCTGTGGGGAAGAGACATGGTGCATCAGGATGCCATACAGTGTTTCTATTTACAGACATACATGATGTATTTTCACAGAGAAACCACCAAAGAGCTGAAATTTGTGAGATCAGACAGTACATGTGCTTGAAATAGTAGAGTGTGACCGGCACCTGTTTGTCAATCTGACATGAAAAAAAAGTTCTTACATGAATGTATTTATGAAAGCTACATCAAAGACAAACTATTTCTATGAATGAACAAAATTTAGATTCATTTTATATTCTTTAAACAACCCTGTGTTATATAGTTAGAAAAATAGAGTTTTGATGAGAAAGAACTGAGAGCTGTGATACAGACAAATTGATCTCTCACAGAGAAAGATTTCCACTACTTCAATTCAGCACTGAAACTCAAATGATCAACTTTTATTTAATCTGCTTTATTTAGGTTTTGACAACAATACAATACATCAGTAGGTATCTAGAGAGAGACTGAGGAGGCAAAACACTTAAAAGTACAATTTTGTGGGCAAAAACCCTCAATCAGAATTTATAAGGTAAACTTATTACAGTATTAACATTATCCACCCTATCAATTATCCCACCCAGAATCAATCCCTGTGCCAAAAAGTAGGAGAATGCATATATAGGGTTAATGCGTATGTATATACAAACTGAGTCTGGAGTAATCTAGGGTTTCCAGAATGTGAGTAAGGCTTCCAGCGGACCCCATTTGTCTAGGAAGGCCTGATTCCTGTTGGTTGACATAGCTATATGCTTTTCAAGTTGTAGAGCTAGCAACACCTCTCTGTGCCATTCTAACACTGATGGCAGTGAGTCTGCTTTTCAGTGTCTCATGATAATTAATTTAACAACTGCTGAAATTAGAGCTATGTGGGCTTTTCTACGTTTAATAGTTCCTAAAGGGAAACTATTAAGAAGACAAATTTCAGAGGTAAATAAAGATTGCAATCCAAGTAGTGGGTCTAATGAGCTTTTGATACTATGCCAAAACAATGAAACTCTTGGGCAAGACCATAGCCAAGGCCCCTGGTGCTCTACGGCAGAATTTTATGATTTCTGAGGCAGGGCTCCTTGGCTTCTGCGGCAGCATTTTCTGTTTTCTGTGGCATGATTTATTCACTTCTCTGGCAGAATGCAGTCCTGTCACTGGTTAAATATGATGTGATATCATCAATGACATCATATGCTGAGCATAGAGGAGGGGCTTCAGGATAAACTAGATGGGAAAGAAAACCTGACACTATGGAAAAACAGTATATTTAAATGAAAATTCACCAAAAACAATGAATTCTGTGGCACTATATATATTCTGCGGAATGATGTAAATTCTGCAGAAAATTCCGCAACTGCAGAACTGCAGAATTCAAGGGGCCTTGACCATAGCATATGATAAAGGTCTCCCAGAGAGTCATAACAACTTTGACACTGAGGTGATGAAAGCCTTCCCATTTTGTGCAGTCTGTCAGGAGAAAAGTAAAAATTATGCAGAATATTATGTTGTACCAAATGGAGCCTATCCTGTTTAGAAACATACAAACATAGAATTTGATGGCAGATAAGGACCGCTTGGCCCACCCAGTCTGCTCATTTCCCTACCTAATGGATAAGCTGCAGATCCTAGTTAACCAGCAGCCTAGTTCTTTCTACCCCCACCCCCTAGAATTGCCTTATGGCTGTCCCATGCATGCTTGAATTCAATCACTGTTCTTGACTCCACAACCTCCTCCAGAAGGCCGTTCCATGCATCCACAACCCTCTCCATGAAAAAATACTTCCTTACATTACCTCTGAGCTGCTCCCCATCTTCAAATTGTGCCCCCTTGTTCTTGCACACCTCTTTTTTTGAAAGATGCTACCCTCTTGGACTTTGTTGATTCCCTTGAGGTACTTGAAAGTTTCTATGATGTCCCCCCTCTCCCTCCTTTCCTCGAGGCTATACATATTAAGCTCCTTTAACCTCTCTTCATATGTCTTCCGGTGCAGACCCTGCACCATTTTAGTTGCCCTCCTCTGGACAGCTTCCGTCTAGTCTATGTCCTTGCAGAGATTGGGTCTCCAGAACTGCACATAGTACACCAGATGGGGTCTCACCAGCTGTCTGTACAGAGGGATAACTACTTCCTGTTTTCTACTTCTGGAAGAATGCAGTCCTGTCATTGGTTAAATAGGTTCAAAGGTTCAAGAGAAAAAAGAAAGCATTCAGGAAGTACAAGGAATCACAGAAGGAGCAGGACAGAGGACTGTATCAGTTAAAGCAAAAGGAAGCTGGGAAGGTAGTCAGAGCAGCAAAGGCCCAAACCGAGGAAAAAATAGCCAACTCAGTTAAGAAGGGGGATAAAATCTTTTATAGGTACATCAGGGAGCGAAGGAAGACCAAGGGAGGGATAGTGAGGCTTAATAAAGGGGAGGGAGGGTAGGTGGGCAGAGGGTGACTGTGAAAAGGCAGAGATACTAAACAAATATTTTTGATCAGTATTTACAAATAAAGAGGGGGAGGTACCTAAAACAAACAGTAGAAACACTCTGGGTACAGATGTTGATACCAGCTCATTTACAGAAGAAAGGGTTCTGAAAGAACTCTTAAAACTGAAGGTGGACAAAGCAATGGGGCCTGATGGGATTCATCCCAGAATTCTAAAAGAACTAAGGGTAGAACTACTGACACCACTGACTACCCTCTTTAACAAATCATGGGAGGATGGGATGGTACCCAGGACTGAGAAGGGCAGATGATTCCCTTCACAAAAGTGGGAGAAAGGCAGAAGCAGGAAACTACAGACCTGTTAGTTTAACCTCAGTGATAGGGAAATGATGGAATCACTTCTGAAGAAAAGAATTGTTGAGTATCTAGAGGCCAGAGGGCACAGGACCCAAGGCAGCATGGATTCACAGTGGAAGGTCATGCCAGACGAATCTGATAGATTTCTTTGACTGGGTGACCAAAGTAGTAGATCAGGGAAGGGCTGTGGACATGGCCTACCTAGACTTTAGCAAGGCATTTGACACAGTCCCACACAAAAGATTAATATACAAGTTAGCCAGCCTGGGAGTGGGTCCCAAGATGACAGCCTGGGTAAAGAATTGGCTGGAGAATAGGACACAGAGAGTAATAGTAAATGAAGTCCACTCTGAAGAAAGGGGGGTTACTAGTGGGGTACCGCAGGGTTCAGTATTAGGACAGGTCCTCTTCAATGTCTTTATAAGCGACATTGCAGAGGGACTGGAAGGAAAAGTATGTCTCTTTGCAGATGACACAAAGATCTGCAACAGAGCTGATGCACAAGGTGGGGTGGAAAGGATGAGAAGGGACTTGGCAAGGTTAGAGGAATGGTCAAATGTATGGCAGCTTAGATTCAATGCTAAGAAGTGCAAGGTAATGCACCTGGGAAACAAAAACCCAGAGGAAGAGTACATAATGGGGAGTGAAATACTAACAACAACAAAAATGGAAAGGGACCTGGGGTAGTCATATCAGATGACCTAAAGGTGGGCAAGCAATGTGAGAGGGCAGCAAGGAGGACTGGGGGGATACTGGGATACATAAGGAGAGGCATCACTAGTAGAAAACAAGAAGTTATTATCCCTCTGTACAGACAGCTGGTGAGACCCCATCTGGAGTACTTCGTGCAGTTCTGGAGACCCAGTCTCCACAAAGACATAGACAGGATGGAAGCTGTCCAGAGGAGGGCAGCTAAAATGGTGCAGGGTCTGCACCGGAAGACATATGAAGAGAGACTTAAGGAGCTTAATATGTATAGCTTCAAGAAAAGGAGGGAGAGGGGGGACATGATAGAAACTTTCAAGTACCTCAAGGGAATCAACAAAGTCCAAGAGGGTAGCATCTTTCAAAAAAAGTGGTGTGCAAGAACAAGGGGGCACAATTTGAAGATAGAGGGGGTGGCTCAGAGGTAATTTAAGGAAGTATTTTTTCACAGAGAGGGTTGTGGATGCATGGAATGGCCTTCTGGAGGAGGTTGTGGAGTCAAAAACAGTGGTGGAATTCAAGCATGCATGGGACAGTCATAAGGCAATTCTAGGGGTGGGGATAGGAAGAAGTAGGCTGCTGATTAACTAGGATCTGCAGCTTATCCATTAGGTAGGGAAATGGGCAGACTACGTGGGCCAAGCAGTCCTTATCTGCCATCAAATTCTATGTTTCTATGTTTCTATGATGTGATGTCATCAATGACATCATATGCTGAGCATAGAGGAGGGGCTTCAGAATAAACAAGATGGGATCAAGATTCCAGTACTTTTGCACCTGGTGCAGGGCCTTAAGGGACCATCCAATTGGTGTATTCCTGAGAGTTTTAGGTACCTGTTGTGGGGAGGCATATAATAATGCAGGTAAGGTGCAGTGATTATCTCTCACCATGGCTATTTCTATGTCCAACCATAAGGGTTTAAGGGAGCCAGAATTTCTTTGGTCAGGTGATAAATTTGTATGTGTTACACCAAATACAGTGCCAGGAATGGATGTCCATAGGTAAAGATAGTTTGTTCACCCAGTAATAACCAAGACCATTGAGCAAATTGAGATCAAGGGTTTGCAATTCTTTATATACCATGGATATTGCATGAGGTTAATTTGCAATCAGGAGTAGGGGATAAGGCTCTACTTCAGGAGGGGTAATATGTGCTGTCTGACCTAGAAATGAGAGGACTGTCTCTCAAATTTGCCAATATTTAAAAGGATTTCCATTCTGTACTTTGAGAACTTGGCAAAACTGTAAAAAGGAAAGCACTTTGCCCTCTGGGGCCAGGTCTCAAAGCTTAGTATTAAGTAAGGGGGCCCAAAAAAGAGGGGAGATAGGGGCTTTGCATTTGAAAATGTGGGTTACCAATCAATGGTTGCTCTAAGGATTTGTGCCAATCAAGATTCCAGTGCTTTTGCACCTGGTGCAGGACCTTAAGGGACCATTCAATTGGTGTATTCCTGAGAGTTTTAGGTACCTGTTGTGGGGAGGCATATAATAATGCAGGTAAGGTGCAGTGATTATCTTCCACCATGGCTACTTTTATGTCCAACCATAAGGGTTTAAGGGAGCCAGAATTTCTTTGGTCAGGTGTCAAGATCCAGTAGACAAGTTTACTTATGTGAATGGCACTGCAGTAGGTAAAAATGATGGGAGTGAAAGGCCACCATAGAGCTTCCGGGCAGTAAGTTTGAAATATGCTTGCTGAGCTCCTTTTCCCTTCCATAGGTCTTGATTGATCAGAGTTTGTAATCCAGTAAACCAACATTTAGGAAGAAAGATACCCAAAATACTTAAGAGGTAGAGAATGTGAGGTAATACATTCATTTTAATTGTGGAAATTCTACCCCAAAGTGAAATTGGTAACATACCCCATCTGACTAAATCTGTTCCAAGAGTCATAGTTAGGTTGGAGAAGTTTTCTTTTATTATAGATAGGATTCTTCTGAAAATCTTGACACTTAAATATGTTAAGGACTTCGATTCCCACAGCAACTCATATCCCTCAATGTCTGCTGGAGTAGTTTTTCCATTCAATGGGAAAACTTTTGTTTTGGAAGGGTTAAGCTTATAGTAAGAAACTTTGGAAAAAATGTCAATTTCTCTGAGCAGGGCTGGCACTCCATGTACTGGATTTTCCAAGTGTAATAGTAGGTCATCTGCATATGCTGATATGAGATGACTAGATGTATCCACCGGTATACCATGAAGGTCAGGTGAGGAGATTAGTTTTTGAATGAAGGGTTCTAAATATATATTGAAAAATAAAGAGGACAGGGGACCGCCTTGTCTGGTACCTCAGTGCAATGGGAGAGGATCCGATAGGATGCCATTACACCAGACACGGGCGGTAGACAAATGGTAGAGAAGCTCCACCTATTTAATAAAATTGTTAGGGAAGCCTAGTCTGTCTAGGACTGTAAACAGAAAGTCCCTGGAGATGCGGTCAAATGCCTTTTCAGCATCTAGTGAAATCAAAGCAGCAGGTACATCAGATTGGCTTGTCAGGGAACGTAAGTGTAAAGGACAACCTATATGTTCACAATTGAAGATCTACTGGACATAAATCCTACCTGTTCAGGGCCAACTAAAGTACTCATAAGGGGGCTCAATCTATTTGCGAGGACCTTTGCTAGTATCTTTACATCGGTGTTTAAAAGTGATATGGGAGCGATAGTTTTCTGGACATTGGGGGTCTTTGCCAGGTTTAGGTATGAGGGTAATAATGACTTCAAGGAAACTTTGTTCTGAAAATCCATTGGAAAACCAATGGTTTTATACCTCAGTCAGTAAAGGGGCAAGTTCTGAGGAACAGAATTTGATCAAATTAATCGTGAGGCCATCTGGGCCAGAGGATTTATCTAAAGGGAGTTGGCGTACTGCATGTTCAACTTCCAGAGCTTGGATAGAAGTGCCTAAGGGAGATGCCACATCAAGAGGGAGACTTAGGAGATCAATTAAATCAAGATAGTTGTTTATTTCATCCTGAGTAGTAATATCCCCTCCAGGAACACTATACAAACTGTGGAAATATAATCTAAAAGCCGCAGCAATTTGTATAGGGTTAGTAATAGTAGGATTATTTTCTGTTGGTTTTAAACTAGGTAAACAGTGGTTCATATCTGCCTGTCTAAGTCAGATAGCAAGCAATTTACCTGCTCACTGTTCTGACTCTAAATATTTAAATTTAGTTCTCTTCAGCATTAATTCAGCTCTCTGAGACATAAGATCAAGAAATTGTGTATTTAACGAGTGCAGTTTGATCCAATCCTCCTCTAGGGAATAGCGGCTAATGTTTTTTTTGATGTATTTAATAGAGAACAACAGACCATCTATTTTGATTTTAAACTGCCGGGATCTCATGGATGCGAGGCGAATACATTCACCCCATAGAGCACACTTGAGGGCAGCCCAGACTACACCAGTTTTTGTGATTGAGCCTTTGTTGGTTTCAAGAAACTGGGAAACAAAGTCCTTAACATGTAGTAAGGTGGTTGGAATTTTAAGTAGTTGGTTATTTAGGCGCCATAAGGTATTCCTTCTTATACCTGGGCCTAACAAATAAGAAAGGGAAACAGGAGAGTGATCTGAGATTACTTTGGGATGTATTTGACTGTCAATTATTCCTGGAAGAAGGAAGGAGCTGATCAAAAAGTAATCAATCCTGGAACAGGTGCAGTGCGCAAAGGAGAAAAAAGTGTAAAGTTTCTCTGTGGGATTTAGGATTCTCCATATGTCCACCAGCCCTGCTCCAGACATTAGGTCTTTTGAGGCTCTTTGAGCTGGGGAAAGTCCTATTCTTTTATTATCAGATCTAATTGTAACTGCGGTGTCAGGTTCCAATCCCCCAGAAATATGGCTTCCTGCGAAGAAGAAGCTACCAGGTTGAGAAGGTGTGAGAAAAAAGGGGGCAAGTCCATATTAGGGCCATAAATAGACCCTAAAATAATTGCTGGGACTGTAGCACACCATTCAGTAGGACATATCGACCATTCATATCCCAAACTTCGTGTGTCAGTTTAAAAGGCACTGTTTTGGAAATTAATATAGCACCCCCTCCCAGCTGGTGGAAATGCCAGCCCCATAGGCTTGCCCGACCTAATTCCTACTAAGAAGAGGGATATCCTCTCTCCTGAGACGGGTCTCATGTAGACATACAATTTCAGCATGGTGGTGAGAGAGGTGTCTTAGGATAATTTGACGTTTACACCTGTCTCTAGCTCCTCGGGCATTCCTGGTTATAATATTACGTGGGCGTCCCATTATAGAAAACCTAGATGGGGCAATTCCATAGGAGATTGTGCATATAGGATCTGCTCAGTCCAGTTAACACTTAGCAACTCCAAGTCTGAATAGAATAATTTTGGCACCCCCATCTATATCGCCTCCAAAAAACATCAAACTACTAAAACCCTGGTTAAACCTCAAATCAAAACAATGAATAACAAATAACTACCCCCAGTTCTACAAGCTGTACTGGCTAAATATACTGCCGGTGATGTCTAAGTGCATGCCCACAATACAACTTCCCGCCCCCAACTCCACACACACACACACACACACACACACCCCCGACATGACTTATATAACAACAAGCATTGTTACTTCAAAAAGTTGTAAAAATTAGTATTGACTAGTACATGATTAGCCCAATATATAAACTTCTCAGACAGGCCATCAAGTGTTCAAATAAGAAATTGAGTCTCAAAAATGCCACTCCGAATTCAAGGGTCTGAGCCTTACACAGAGTAACAGGAGGGTGGCCCAATTAATAAATCAAAGCAGAACGTATGCAATAGGTCAATAGCCAGATAGGCTATATAGTCTAAACAGCTTGCTATTTAAGCAGTGGGCATCTGTTAACAGCACAGAGGACTGTCCTTAGCTATCCTGTATTTGCAAGTAAGGACCTCAGAGTAAAGAGAAGGTAATTTAAACCAATCGTGGGTGGAGAGATGAGCGAGAACAAATAGTGTTAAGCAAACAGTCAGAGTTCTTATGCCATGTCAGGTCATTAAGTTGAGTGCTGAGAAGTTATCCAGTAGAGACAGTTTGCATATTCAGAGACATCTGGGACCGTAAAGTCTATTTTCAGAATGTGTAGCAAGGTGACAGAGTTAACTGTTCTCAGGAAATCTGCTGCAGGAGGCAATGATCGCTTAGGAGATACTCTGACACTATAACCATGCCAGGCAACCGGACCAAGGATTCCACTTTGGACTTAAAGAGCGAAATTTCTCTCACTTGAACAAGTCAGGTAGGAGCTTCTTAAGCTCAAGTTATGCTTGATCTTGGGTTTTGAACGCATGCCACTGGTCATCGATTCTCACCTGGAGCATGGCAGGGTATCGAACCCTAAACTGCTTCCCTTCCACAATTAGTTTGGATACAAGGGGATGCAACTTCTGTCTCTTTGTTCTTACCGACTGAGGTAAGTCTTGGGCAATGTCTTTTTTGGCCCTCCCACTGCACCTCTTGAAGGGTTATGACTTGGGCCAGGATGAGCTGTTTATCGAGGAAAATTAAGGAGCTTAAAGATTAGTGGCCTAGGAAGTGAGCCGGGGTGGACGCAGCACTCTATGAGCTCTTTTAATGATGTATGTAGTGCCTTTCGGCTATGGCCCAACAATATTTTCACAAAGTTTTCGTAAAAATAAAATAGGGGGACTGCCTTCCTCCTTTTCAAGGATCCCAAGAATTAGCAAATTATTTAGTCGGCTTCTGCCCTCAAGATCCTCTAGTTTCTCCTCAATTTTTGTAATCCTTTTAGCCATGCTACTGCAACCTAGGTCAGCCTTATCCTGTCTTGTCTCCAGGGAAATAAGTTGTGCTTCTAAATCAAAGGCTCTTATTGCTAGAGAATCCATCGAGGATTGTACTTGGTATAATTCCTCTGATATGGCTGCAATGGAGCTTTCTAGTGGCTGCATAAATTCCAAGAGGCATTCCTCGGTAAAGACAGATGACCCCCCTGGAGTTTTACTACTGCTTGACGGCTGTTGTTTAGGCTGCTTTGTATACCTCCATCTCTCAGGATTTCTTTCTCTCTAGTAACTCTATAAGTGGTCTGATCAGTTTTTGGAGTTGAGATTCGGTCTGGTTTGTAGTAGAATTAAGGAGGAGGTATGGAGAGCGGTGGGAGCTAGCTGCTGCTCGTTAGGCTGCCATGATCAACTTTTATAAGAAACAAGCCACAAACAAGGGTAGGACTTATGGGCAGACTGGATGGACCTAGTTGTCCTTATCTGCTGACAATTTCTATATTTCTGTATTTCTAAGAGAATGATAGATTTTAAGATAATCTATCTCAACACAAACCACATACTAAGTTTGTAAGAAACCTGAAGAACAAATCATTAAATCTACAGCCTGCTGTGATTGGAACTCTGAAGCAACATGCTACAGTACTCCAAGATGATGTCATCACTCTCCAAGCCTGACTGAGAGAGACAGAAATAACTCTACTTTTCTCAGCCACTGTAGAGCAAGTTAACAACTGCTGATTTAAAGAAAACCATAAAACCAAACAGCATGAAATTTTCAGGAAATTCTAATCATGTCACAGGAACTTGAATTCAAGCCTTATGAACAATATGCAAAAACCTTTGCACATGATCTTTAAAGCCTCTTAATCCCAAACTGTTTTAAACAAGCTCTGGCAGAGCCACTATGACTGTGAATGCATTAAATAGATAAGGGTGTTTCATGGGCTTAAACAAAAACATTTATTTATTTATTTAAAAAAATATCAGATTTACAAACCTTTGAGTTGGATGCTCATTTACAAAGGCACCTCGTCGAAACTAATACAAAGACAGCACAGTTAATAAGTCCAAAAACAATGGCTCGGAGAGCAGACAGTTATAACAATCATTCACTTTAGATACATGGGTAGCAGTAGATAAACAGATTACATAGTTTAAGCACACAGGCACCACATCAAGAAGACCAAAGCAGTTCAAACAATATACAATAGCTAAAGCAAATAGACATCAAGAGTCAAAGAGAAGCCCAGAGTGTTCACATGAAGGCTGTTACATACACTAACTGAATCAAAGTATAGTACATTGAGAAGGGCATATTTAAGCAATAAGACATGACAGGGTGTGTGTTATCATGCAATAATGTCACTCCTCAGGTGGGCTGATGCATGAGGCGAAGCCGAGTATTTATTTGCACGTATTCATTTGATCCATTGGATTAGCAATATTTGCAAAAGCTGTGCCCAGTGCAGATATTACAGCACTAGTCCTGGTCTGGTGATCTGGGTCTTACCGATACCACACTGCATTTGGCTTAGTGATATACTGTGCAGATGGCTGCAGAGTCTAACCCATTGAAGGCTGAAGTTTCAGAAAACCATTATGCTACAAATATCAAGACTCACTCCCTCCCTCACCCCCCACTCACAATTAGTCCTCTACCAAAGTCATGCATAAATACTGGTGCCTCTACAGCCACACCACTAAGCTTTTAATGCCAACATGCTTCTTCTGCTGCTGTGAATTAAACTCTTTATTTAAAAACATTTTTTTGAGAAATTTTTGTTTTAGTATATCCATGGTCAGGAAAAATGAATTTGTAAAAGAAACCAAAATCCCCATTCATCAGTTCATTGAATCACAATATAGCATGTTATGAATTTTTCAGATTCTATGTGTAACCTACAGTAAGTCAAACAGAAATTAAACACAAATACCTACCTATCTGCAAGTGAAGCAGATGTAGTCATTATCATTCAATTGTAAACACCTATAATCACAGCCAGGATTCAATAAAATAGATGACTGCCATAATTCAGGAGGCAGTATAGCACAGTGGTTTAAGGATCTTCTCTGCAAATCTGGAGATCTAGGTTTGAATCCCACTGCCCCCACACAAATGTGGAGTATCGTTTTAAGAAAGTATAAAATACTGTGAAATGATTTTAAAGCAGTGCACATGCTAAATCCTACTGCCACATTCAAAACATCATACCCTACCTACTTACCACATATAAATTCAACTATATTAAAAAAATAATTCTAGGCACTTTTTTTTTACCAGGAGAGACACACTAAGCTGAAAGCCTGTTCACAGGTGTGACCTGGGAGCACAAGGAAGTTAAATGATTTGCGCAGGGTCACACAGTATGCAAGTGGGGGCTGTGGGAGTCAAGCCCAGGTCTCCAGCTTTGTAGCTCAAAGCCTTAAACCACTGCCTACTTAACCATTTACAACACGGTTACACTTATATATAATACATACTTCTCAAACTTGAAAGAAAAAATACACTTCATTATCAAAGTCTGTATTTACCAAGTACTGTGCCCATGTTTAAAATAATTTGAACCCCCCAAAAATGTGCCCTGACATGAAACTGCATGTTTAACTGTAAAGACAATTAAAAATTGTATTTCTAAATGCATTACTAACACCAATGCTTCATGATTAAAGGAGTAGTCCACCCAGAATGTGCAAAAAACATATGTTATATAGAGTGTTTTGATATGTATGTTAAATCCTAGTGTGTTCTTCCCTCTGCCTGCTATTAGGAGTTTTTTCTAAATTAGCTTGCTAGCTGTATGGTAGTTTTATGACCCCTGGGGATCTCCATGACAAATAGTTTTATTGGCTTTCTTTCTCCTATGATGCCCCCTGTCTCCAGTGAAAGTGATGTAGCAATGCCCTTAGATTTAGCATGTGTACTGCTATAAAATTAGTTTAGCAACAGCAGAGCCTTATAACTGTTCTTATCCAGGGAGCACAAATGTCAACAGTTAGCTTAGCAGATACCTAAGAACAAGCTAACTGGGGTTTCTGTAAGACAACAGCTACTAAATAGCTCTAATTTACTATTTTTGTTTTCTCTGTGCATCAGGTCTAGCTAGCAGGTGTGTTTTAACATCAAAAACACAAATAATGAATTACAGCTATTTAGCAGCTGTTTTCTTATAGAAACCCCAGTTAGATAGCTTCGGTATCAGCTAAACTAAATAGGAATAACTCCAAATAGCAGACAGAGGGAAGGACACACTAGGACTTAACATACATAACAAAACACTCTACATAACATATGTTTTTTGCACATTCTGGGTGGACTACTCCTTTAAAATAATTTCAGCCCCTCCCCCCACATCACAGATTGCATTCTGGGAAGATTACCTTGGCAAGATGCTATAAAAAAACCTGAAAACAGGTTTAATGGAGTGAATGTTGACATCCTATTTCTAGTATCCATGATAAAATAAGAAAGTTAAGCTTTTTTTTATGTCAGCTCTGATCAGAGTAGCTTTTAAAATCACCAATTGTTTCTCTGTTCAATGTTTTCTAATACGTCTCAAACTTAAAAGAAGAAAACACACTTTATCATCAAAGTCTGTTTTCAGCTTCCTACCATACACTTCATTTGTAAAAAAAAATGATCTTGTCACAGACCACAATCAGCACTACTAACAGAATGCTGATACCTACATTTACAATTTAGCAAATACTTGAAATCTATCTGAGTGGGGTTTCTGTAAGAAAACAGCTAGAGTCTGTTAATTATAGCAGTTTATAGCATTGATGATTTGGGCAGTTAGATCTTGGTTTGAATCCCACAGCCCCTCCTCCCAAAAATGAACATTTTCTTACAGAGCTAGAGGTGTGTCTAGGTCTCCTGCTGAGGCCCCAGGTGGCTCTGATAATTATTTTTCCAAAGGAGTTTTAAGTCAATTTGAAGGCATTAAATATCTTCTGTTCTGTTCTCCACTGCACAGGCATGTCTGTTAGTTGATAAGGTCCCAAACTAGTGTATCTCGTTATAGCATGCTAGAGCTATCTCATGCCCCTCCCACTTGAATCAGAAAAAAGTTTGGGGTGGAGGTGGAGGTGGATCTTACTCCAAAAAAAAAACCTAATGCTGCCTCCCACTGCTCAGGTTCCAGTACTTGTACCACCCATTTAAGAAAGAAAATAGTACCCTGCAACCATTGACTAACATGAAAGCGTATTTATTTGAGGGCAGACAACATTGCTTGGATGAGGATAAGGTGGAAGAGACTATTTACACATTCAGTCTGTTCCACAGACAGAAAACATGACATCACTCCTTTTGTACATGCAATACTCCTGTAGCTTCCACCCACAGTCATAGAAAAGACCTTCTCTCATACCTAAGAACTTTAGACTCCTGCTCTTGTTTCTGATTGCCACCCCACACCTTTCTATCTTGCTCTGCTCCCTCCCACAGCTCTGTTCTGTTCTGTTCCATTTTTCACTCTTCTGCTGTGACTTCATGTGCAGTTTCTGTTGCACTGATTACCTTCCTCCCACTCCTTTAATCTATTTTACCTATTTGTAGGTCTACCCTACTCACTCATCCCTAGTCCCTTCTGTGTTCTCTTGAATCTTAACAAGCCCACTCCTGTTTCCATAACCCAGTCCCGGAGGGCAGTTTGCAAACCAAAGCACTTATACACTTCTCCCCTTTTCTTGTCTCCCCAGCTCAGAATAAGTCCTGGACTTTCTACTTAGCACCATAGTCTTAATGTTTTTGCCATTCTAGATTTTACTGCTGGATTTGATTTTGTACTACCTTCCTAATCTCAGTTTTTACTGATTGTATTCAGATCTTATTTTACTGAAACTGGATGGCACCTGAAAATTTGTATGTAATGCATCTTAATCATTTACATCTGTAACCCTGTGTAATTTGTCTACACAGTCCCTTTTATTTGTGAATGGTTGTGCTTCAGCTTATCTGCTAATGCTTTTGCCCTCTATAACTGTAAAAGTTTTTGCACTCTGTAATTGTACTCTCCTGGATTGTGCCTGAAAATAGGCAGATTTTTGTCTAGTGCACTTACCCAGTTACCAAAAGCAAATAAATATACACCCCAGCATCTTGTTTGCCACTGCTGCTGCTTTTTTGTACTACCTGCAATGCTTCAGGTCGCTAGTGATCATCATTCCCAGATCCTTCTCCTCTGTTGCTGCTATCTGGACTCTCCCCACCCCACCCCCATTAGTAGTTCATTCCTGTATTCCTGGCTCTGATGTTCATGACTTTGCATTTCTTGGCATTGAAGCCAAGCTGCCAAATCCCATCCCACCTATCTAGTTTTCAAGGTCTTCCTGCAGGTCTTGTATCTTTTCTACTGTGGCCTTGCTCCCACAGAGTTTGTGTTGTCTGTGAATAGGCAAATTTTGCCTTTATTGCCATCCCCAATGTCATTGATGAAGACATTGAACAACACTGGCCCTAGCACTGAGCCCTGTGGGACCCTACTGGAGACTTCCCTGGTGCTAGATAACTCTCCCCACCACCCTCTGGGTCCTATGCCTCAGCCAGCTTTTTATCCACCTGGTCATCTTTTCCCCAATCCTTAGATCCTCCAACTTCCTGATCAAACTCTTGTGTGGTATAGAGTCAAAGGCCTTGCTGAAGTCCAGATATACTTTCAAAAAGACTAAGTTCTTCCTGGACACCTCTAACACTTTAAGCCCCTACCAATCTGGTTTCAGGTGCCTCCATTCAACCTTCTTTTCTCTGTTCCATCTTACTAACCACATTTAGTCCTCCATGGACAAAGGTCACCTCACATTAGCAATTTTCATTGACCTCACTAAGGCTTTTGACTCAGTCTCTGACAGTCTCCTACAAAACAAACTAACCTCCATTGGACTCTCTCCCTCCTCTATGGACTGGTTTCAATCATATCTCTCAGACAGATACCAATATGTACCACTAGGCCACATCACATCTGCACCCCTTCCCATTTGTGCTGGTATCCCTCAGGGGTCAATTCTGGGTCCTACTCTTTTCTAAGTCTTGGTTAATGACCTTCTCTTCTTGCCTGTCCATGCACATGCACATATATGCCAACAACACTGTCATCTATGCTTCAGGACCCTCCCTTCAAGTGGTCCAGACAGCCATACAGGCTGCTTTTGAGAACACCCTCAATTGGTTTGAGGCTAACCTCCTCAAGTGCAACACAAAAAAACTGCTGCCATCGCTTTCGGCACTGCCCAAAGGCTAGCCAATCTCCCCTCCATCCTTCATTTCCTTGGATAGTACAAAAATAGATAGAGTGAAGTCTTTCAAATACCTGGGGGTCTGGTTAGATCCCAAGCTAGATTTCTCCCAGTACATTGACCCCATCCATTCCAAACTCTGGCCCAAACTGGGGCCTTGTATAGGATTAAGGATGGTCTCTCCCTCCCAACCCATAAAGAGCTCATAACCAAACTAATCCTCCCCATGATAGACTATGCTGACATAGTCAACAGTTAGGCCCCCCAATCATCTGTCACAAAACTAGACCCCTTGTATAACACTTTTTGTTGCTTTGCTTCCAACCTCCCCTTTCAAATCCACTACTGCTCCTTGTACTCTACCCTAGCCCTCTCCTCTCTCACCAATCAATGTCTTGCTCATTGTGCTGCCTTCATTGGCAAGTTCTGGTTTGCAGATCTCCCTCCCATCTCTCCAATCTTTTATTCCCCTCATCAACTTCAGGCTACTGCCTTAGAACATGTGATTCCCACACTTTCACTTTCCCTCATCCACACTCACAATCAGGCAAGGTTGCATTCTTCTTTAAGCTTCCAGATCTTTGGAATCTTCTCCTCCATTCGATCTGCCTCACGCCCACTCTAGCCTCACTCAAAAATAAAATAAAAAACCTCCCCCACTGCAACTGCTCCCCTTCTACTCCCCCAACCCCCCGCTCCTCTCTCCTCCCCTCCTCCACCCACCTTCTCTCCCACTGAGTACACTTGCCCCCATATCTTTATTACCTTGCATTGTTTCTGAGACCATACTATCCATCTACCCTTAATTTCTCCTCAGTCCTTTCTATGTGTCTTCCTGAGCTGTCCTAGCTTTATGCCCACATATACCTAGTATACCCAGGTGCCCAGATTATACATCTATTGTGCCTATGTATATATATTTATTTTGCCTATGTATATTATTGTTTGTGTTATATTATATGGTGTATTATACTGCCTATTGAACTCTGCACCTTGTCAATTTATGCTTCTCCAAATTATGTACCTTTATATAGTTCTACTTTGGTAACTCAGGTTTTTTGCTATTTTGCTACTCTGACTATTGTATTTCCCATTACACTCTCCCCTGGGTCGCACCTGGAAATAAGCCTCAGCTTAGTGTGCCTTTCCCAGTTACCAAATTTTAAAATAAATAAATAAAATAGATAAAAGATTTCTGCCACCTGGCCCCTGTCCACTGAGTTAGTGACCCAGTCAAAGAAGTCATTCAGATACATTTGACACGATCTTCCTCCCTTAAATCTGCCCTCATTTAGATACCCTACTAATCTTTTCTTAAGAATGGGCTCCATGAACTTGCACATGATTGAGGTCACACGGGCCAGCCTGTAATTCCCCAGGTCATCCTTGGGACTGCTATTGTGAAGGGGCACCACATGTGCCATTCTCTAATCCTGCGGTACCTTGCATGACTCTATGGAACCATTGAACAGGGCTGCAGCACACCACGACTGGGATCTCTTGATCCCAGGATACAAACTCTACAGAAGGGACAGAGAGATAGGCAAAGGGGGGGTAGGTGGCAACATACATTAGAGAGGGAATAACATACATAAGGGAAGAGAATGAACAGGGGAAGTAGAAACACTGTGTCTCCAACTACAGATGAACAGGGGGAGGCAGATCAGGATGGGGGTGGTCTACAGACTGCCTAGCCAGGATGAAGAAAATGACAGAGAACTATGTGCACATAAGCTGAGGGCAGCAGGAAAAGGGGAGGTGGTAGTTGTGGGGGACTTTAATCTTCCCAAGTTGGACTGGACTATACTAGCCACATCCTGCACCAGACGTCAAGAGATTCTAAATGCAATACAAGGAGGATTCATGACCCAGTGTGTTACTGATCCCACCAGACAGGTGGCAATCCTTGACATAGTTCTCACTAATGGTGAGCATGTACAGGAGGTAGAGGTCAGGGAACCTCTGGGTGGCAGCGCGACCACAGTACAGTGTGGTTCAGTTTAGATATGGTTAGGGTTAACATCCCAACCAAGACCAAAATGCTGGATTTCAGGAGGGCGAATTTTAAGAAGATGGGAGAGGTGCTAAGGGAACACCTAGTGGGTATTGTAGAGGACATGAGGGTGGACTAAACATGGGCCATCATCAGGGAGGTGATTGAAGCAGCCACATCAGATTGCACCAAGCTTAGAGAAAAGAAATTGGGGGCCAGATCACCCATATGCTTTAATGATGAGGTAGCCATAGAGGTGAAGGAAAAGAAGGCGGCCTACAGAAGATTTCAGGAGAACCACTAGAGAAGAAGATGAGGAGGAATATCTGAGGTTGTCTAGAGTGGCAAGAAGGGAAGTGCAACATGCTAAGGTACTGAAAGAGCTGCAAATAGCTGAAGGGATAAAGAGGGGGAAGAAGGCCTTCTTATTTTATTTTTATTTTTTTTAACCAGGAGAGACACACACTAAGCTGAAAGCTTGTTTACAGGTGCGACCTGGGAGCACAAGGAAATTAAGTGACTTGCTCAGAGTCACATAGTATGCAAGTGGGGGCTGTGGGATTCAAACCCAGGTCTTCAGGTTTGCAGCTCAGAGCCTTAAACCACTGCACTATACTGCCTCCATTGGTCTATGTAATAATGCCTAAAAGGCGTCACCGTTATCGCACAGAGTACCAAACTTTTGGCACTCTGACAAACCATGGCGCACAGGACAATGGCAAGCAGACAGTTTTTAATGCTTTTTGTAGGGGCTGTGCCCCACACCACCCTCGCTGGGGCTTCACCCTTGCACCCCTTAACTTAAGGATTCTCAACCCAGGAGGTGCATGTCGGGGGGTGAAAGCATTAAAAAAAAAAAAAGGTTTGGGCCGGGCACAATAAAATCACACCAGCGCCCAGACCCAAACCCGGTACCTCACCCACCACAACCACTAGCCAACCACTGATGCCATGATGCAACTTTGCCAGCCACAGCAGTGCCACCCCCTACAGCTCCTCCACCCCATCCCAGCCTATGCTCGCCATGCTCGCTTTCCCCCCCACGCGTACACATAGTGACATCCTGTCGCCCAGTTCACCCACCCCCTCATCAGGTCACCCTACCCTTCCATTGCCATGAGGGATTGTGCTGAGAAGGAGTTGCCATTATGGATGGCGCCCTTCCTCATGCGCCCACCTCATGGGATACCACCTCCATTCACTACATAAGTGAAAAGAGGGATGAAATGGATGGAATAGTTAGGCTAAGGAATGGGGATGAATGGGTGGATGAAGAAGTGAGCAAAACAGAAGTATTAAATGAATATTTTTGCTCTGTCTTTACAAGGAAAAAGGATGGGCTAGTGTCACATGAGGGAGAAGGAGGAAGGAGATGGAAGGGCTGAAGCAGTAATAGAAGTTGAAATAGTGAAGGAGGGGATGCTGGCACTGAAGACGGACAAAGCCCCAGGGCCAAGTAGCATACACACTAGGGTGCTGAAAGAGCTAGCAGAAGAACAGGCAGGAATGCTGGCTGTTCTCTTCACTAGATTCCTGGAGTTGGGTTTGGTGCAACTAAACTGAAGAACAGCACATGTGGTGGACCCATGGATGACCCAGGGAACTACAGGCTGGTAAATCTAACTTTGATAGTATATAAACTCATGGAGACCATTCTTATGGAAAGGATGGTGAGAAACATTAGCAAGGCAAGGTAAGGCAAGTTTTATTTAAAAGATGCTCAATCCCAGAGGCTCCAGGCACCATACATAAAATCAACCACAAAGTAATCATCAACAAATAACAATGCTCATAAAACTATAATGATGATGAATACAGTTTCAATAAATAAAAAGAAAAAGGAAAAATAATAAAATTCCAATAATTTGGGACAAATAATATAAGACACAAAGTTCCTGAAAAATTTCTAGATAGTCCACGGGTAATGTCCTCTTTAGATTAAATCCTTCAACATGCTGTCTCTCCCGATGTGTTCAAAACAGAAAAACTCTTTCTTTCTAAAGATGGGGGGGGGGGGCGCAAAGAATCACATGTGTAGACAGGACTTTTTTTATTCAGAATCTAGTTTCTTTATTTATTTTCTGGCCCAATTCTTCTGCGTTTCACCAACAAATATTGGCTTCATCAGGAGGTGCCTTCATGAACCTTTAAAAATATAAATATACATTTATAAATAAGCTGTCTACATTTCAAAACACATTCAATTTGAAATTCTCTTTTACTAAGCAATGTGTGCCACTCTCTTAATATTCTGTGATTCAATTATAAACTCCTTCCAATAAGGCTATTCATACATATATTAAAAACAGATAGTTAGAGTTCACAATTTTTATGTTACTCTCATACCATCTATTACCAATTAATCCACTCCATATCTTACAATGTGTTTAATTTACATCCTTATATTAAAACAGTGCATGTATTTCAAATCCCACAAACATAATATTATTTAAATCCATGTCTTTTTCAAAATATAGTTTGTGTGCTAATGTATATTGTAATTTGTTTTACCTTGTCAGTCTTTATTTCAAAAATGTTTTTTCTTTTTCTGTAATTTTATATGCCCCACGATATGGCTGCTCTAAAAATTGAAATGCAGATTCCATAAATCAATATTTATTTCTCTTTTGGTAGACCATTATTTCCTCTATGTTCTCAACATTGTAAGTCCCAGCAGTTATCTCTAACACACATTATTCACATTCAGAAATCAGTGTTTACCAAGCTACACTGCATTTCACTACTTCAAAACAACTTTTCCAATGGGATTGCCCCCTTCATGTCTAAACAGCTCTTCCTTCTGAAAACTCAAACCTACATTTGTTATGAATCCCAGCGTTTATTCCTAACGCACATTATCCAAACTGCAGAAATCAATATTTACCACACTACACTGCACTTCATTTCTCCATTACAGCATTTTCATTTGACTAGTTCCCTACATATAACTTCTTCTATTCTGTCGGCTCAAACATTCTCCATTTAAATTCTTTGGTTATTTATCTTTCTTATCTTACCTTAGTTTCAAAACCTGCACAACAACGCTATGCTGTTACTAGAGATCTAAACAGAGTTTTGGCATTTTGCCTGATATTTATGCACCTGACCCTTTCAAATGACATCATACATTTAGCATGCAAAGCTGTATTCTTAAAGGAAAATGTCCTTATTTCCATATCTTTCTTTAAAAGATGCTGTATATCTTATTTTTAATTTGTTATCCTAGAAACAGATTACAGGCATCCTACACCACATCTGCTCTCTCTTAAAACTTTTTTTTTATCTAGAATAGTTGTTCCTATGACTTTATATGTCATTATTTAATCCTGGAACTAATCGCATCTTAATTTCGATCAGGTTCTAAGTCCAATAACCCCAGTGGCAGATCACATCTACTTTTGACGCTTAAATACACATATTTTATGCTGTTTTTTTATTTTTAAATTTGAGAATACAATATTCTTTACTAAATCAGACTATCTAGAAATATTTTTACTGCATCTGACACAGGTTCTTTTACTTCTTTATTCTAATTCTTTTTTTCTTACTTTATTGTTTAGTTGTTCCTTCTCATCTGCAACAACAATTCCAATTAATTTCTTTATTCATACCAATATTTGGATTAAGTGTTCCCATCTCATAAATCTAGCGGGTTTCTACTTTTTCCACTATCTTAGCATAATCTCCACCTCTTTCAGGCTTTTTAACAGCTTCCAAACCCAAAAATCTAATTGAGGCTCCTGTATGCCCCACTATACTGAAATGTTCTGCCACTGGTGTTTTTAATTTATTTCTAATATTGGACTTATGTTTCTGTATCTGTTGCTTTAATTGTTGTGTAGTCATCCCTATGTATATTTTATCACAGGGACACTGTAACACATATATGACACCTTTAGTCCCACATGTAATAGATTGTCCAATAGGATATTCTTTATTTGTCCATGGATGTTTATAGACATTTTTTTTTACTTGTGTGTCCACACACTATACGATGTCCACACTGTGTCATTCCTAGACTTAAAGGCCCCAATACAAGTTGTACATTAGTAGTTTGTCTACCTTGAGGATGATCCATATGTTCTAGTTTATCTCTAAGTGTTGCTACTTTTCTTTCTGCTACTAAGGGTAGATGTTGAAACCCATTATTTCCCATAGGGAAATTTTGTAAAATAGACCAATGCTTATTTATTATCTGTTGCATTTCTTTCGATTTATGATTATGCTTCACACTAAAAACTATTCGTTTTGCATTTTCTACCTGCTCATTACTTTTTAATGCCACTTCCTGTGTAACCTGCCCTATACGTCTTTTTGCTTCTGTCAATGTTTTTCTATCATATCCCCTTTGTTTAAATCTTTCTGTAGCTACATCAATTTCTTTCCTAAAATCTGTCTCTTGTCCACAATTTCTACAAATTTGTAGAAATTGAGATTAAGGATACTCTTGATGAGGTTATCTGAATGAAAACTTTTGGCATGTAGTATAGTATTACGTGCTGTTTTTTCCGATATAATGAAGTATACATTCCCTTGTCACATTTTATGACCTTTACATCAGATATGGAATAAATTCCTTATTGTAATCCATGATAAATTGTACATGTTATGAACATGAATTTAGATAAAAACTAAACTCATGTAATTTCTCAACCGTCCCTGTCCATATAATGAATAAATAGTCTATGTATCTTTTATACATTTTTATACATTCACTGTAAGGATTCTTATTACTGTTGATCACATATTCACTTTCAAATGCATGCATAAATGCATTAGTGTACGCTGGCGCCATGGTCGATCCCATTGCAGTTCCTCTTTTTTGTTCAAAAAAATTACTTTCAAATCTAAAATAATTTTTTATTTTATATGAATTCTGCTAACATCTGTAAAGTTCTTGTGCTAGGATGTAATCTCATATCCCTCAAATCCAATAAATTTCCCATCGCTATAACCCCTTCTTCATGGAGGATACAGGTATAAAGACCAGAGACATCCAAAGTCACCAGCATTATTCATTGTCTCTATTCCCTTGTAAATTGTATATTTTTTAACATATCAATGAAATGCGAAGTATCCCTTACATATGTAGGTATTGTTTCCACTAATGGTTATAAGTGGAAATTAATATGATCAGGTACTGTCTCAAACAAACTACCAATCCCCGACACAATGGGTCGACCTGGGGGATCACTGATGTTCTTATGTATTTTTGGAATTGTATAAAATACTGGTGTCTGTGGCTGTCTCTGTAACAATACATTTCCCTCCCAGTCTTTTAACTGGTTTCTCAATATCAATTCTTCCACTATTTCTAATAGTTCTTTTTGTAAACATTATGTCGGATCTTTATTTAATTTCACATAATTTTCTGTATTTTTTAGTAACTTTAAACACATCCTTTGATAATGGTTATAATCCATCACAACTATCCCCCCTCCTTTATCTGATGGTTTTATAATAATTGACTCATCCATTTTCAGAGAATTTAAAATTCTACTCTCATTCTGACTTAAATTGTCTCTAGTTATTTTCATATCCTTTTCTGTTGTAAAAAGATCATGACTTTTTTTTACTGTTTCAATATATGTCTCTACTGCTGGATATATTCCTACAGGAGGATTATATGTAGATCTAACCTTTAGTTCATTCAACAACTTTTTTTTATATTCATCTCCTGAGTTCTGATTTCCATATTGAGCTTTTAAACGTAATTTTCTAAAGAAATTCTGCAAATCACACTCTAAATCAAAATGATTCACAGTTGTCGGTGGTGCAAAGGAAAGGCCCTTAGATAGAATTTTATTTTCTATTTCAGTCAAATTTCTATGACTCAAATTAAATATTGGTACTATTTCTGATAATACCTCTGCTTGGGCCTCGTGTCTTCTCTCCCTCTGCCTGTTCCTGTTTCTATTTCTCCTCTTGCCAACTGTATTACCTCTTCTGAAATTCCTCTGGCCCGGGTATTGTATCTGTTCTCTATTTGCTCTGTTCTGATTTCTACTCTGCTCTGTCCTGGTAGTTCCCTGTTTGTCCCTTCCTGTCTGGAAAAATTTTCTCTAAGTGTGTATTCTTGTTCTTCCCTATTCACATTCTGTACTCTTTCTCCCATCCTATCATGCCTGTATTCAACTACAGTCTCCTTTCTAGGACCTCTTTGTGGTTTAGAACTACTTCTTCCATCACTTTCTGATCCACTACCCTCTAACCTTGATCTATACGGTACATTCTGCTTGAAAATACTTTTAGAATGTGTATAGCTTTTGTTTTCCTTATAATCATTCATGTCTCTATTAAATTTCTTAATTGTTTGTTGTTTTAGATTTTTTCATACCCTTCTAATTTTTTCTTAATTTGTTCTAATGTTTTATTAAATTCATCTAATTGTATTTTAAGTTTCAAAACCTCCTTCTTCGATGTAATTGTTCTGCTGTATTTCCCCTCTCCTCTATAATCGCCTCAATTAATGCATACATAAAATCTACAGAGCATTTAGTTCATATTCCATCCTACTTATTATCCAGTTTTGCAGATATTATGTCAATAGTGTGCTCTACATATACTCTCAAACCTCGTGGTATCAAATTATGTCCTAAATACTGGCTCAATGTGATTGCATGCCAATCAAGTCTACAATCCTTAAATTGTTGATTCTCAATTTTATAAATTGTCTGTTTTGTGTTATCAAATGCTGTAGATGTTAGATCCCTGTCTCCTCTTATCCGTCCCAATAACCTATCTTTTTCTGCTTCAGAGAAAGTAGCGAATTGATATTTCACATTTACGCTTGCCCCAATTTCACTAAATGCATCCATATTTTATATTTATTATTTTTGCTATTACTGCAAAAAATTCCACAAAAGAAAGAGTTGTTTCTTACTTTTTAACAGATCACCAATTTGTATAAATTCCAAAAATGCATATAAAAGTATATACAAATATGAACATTGCCCACATCACATACAATAATCTTATAAAATCCTTGTCATCATAGGAAAGAGCCCTTTTTCCTTTCCTGATTGTGAAGGCAAAAAAATTCTTGTCTTGCCTTCAATAGCTTATTAAAGTACAACTTCCATGATCATGGTGCACCACATCATTTACACCTGTTAAATCAAAGACACAAAGTTCCAGAAAAATTTCTAGATAGTCCATGGGTAATGTCCTCTTTAGACTAAATCCTTCAACATGCTGCCTCTCCTGATGTGTTCAAAACAGAAAAACTCTTTCTTTCTAAAGATGGGGGGGGGCACAAAGAATCACATGCATAGACAGGACTTTTTTATCCAAAATCTAGTTTCTTTATTTATTTTCTGGACCAATTCCTCTGTTTCACCAACAAATATTGGCTTCATCAGGAGGTGCCTTCATGAACCTTTAAAAATATAAATATACATTTATAAATAAGCTGTCTACATTTCAAAACACATTCAATTTTAAATTCTCTTTTACTAAGCAATGTGGGCCACTCACTTAATATTCTGTGATTCAATTATAAACTCCTTCCAATAAGACTACCCAGTTCCAAAACATATCCCATACATATATTAAAAACAGATAGTTAGAGTTCACAATTTTTATGTTACTCTCATACCATCTATTTCCAATTAATCCACTCCATATCTTACAATGTGTTTCACTTGCATCCTTATATTAAACCAGTGCATGTGATTCAAATCCCACAAACATATTATTTAAATCCATGTCTTTTTCAAAATATAGTTTGTGTGCTAATGTATATTGTAATCTGTTTTACCTTGTCAGTCTTTATTTCAAAAATATTTTTTTCTTTTTCTGTAATTTTATATGCCCCATGATATGGTTGCTCTAAAAATTGAAATGCAGATTCCATAAATCAATATGGGTGTTTTTAGTTTATTTCTAATATTGGACTTATGTTTCTGCACCCGTTGCTTTGTCTTGTAGTCATCCCTATGTATATTTTATCACAGGGACACTGTAACACATATATGACACCTTTAGTCTTGCATGTAATAGATTGTCCAATAAGATATTCTTTATTTGTTCATGGATGTTTATAGACATTTTTTTTTACTTGTGTGTCCACACACTGAACAATGTCCACACTGTGTCATTCCGGGACTTAAAGGTCCCAATAAAAGTTGTACATTAGTATTTTGTCTACCTTGAGGATGATCCATATGTACTAGTTTATCTCTAAGTGTTGCTACTTTTCTTTCTGCCACTAAGGGTAGATGTTGAAACCCATTATTTCCCATACGAAATTTTGTAAAATAGACCAATGCTTATTTATTATCTGTCATATTTCTTTCGATTTATGGTTATGCCTCACACTAAAAACTATTCTTTTTGTATTTTCTACCTGCTCATTACTTTTTAATGCCACTTCCTATGTAACCTGCTCTATACGTCTTTTTGCTTCTGTCAATGTTTTTCTATCATATCCCCTTTGTTTAAATCTCTCTGTAGCTTCATCAGTTTCTTTCCTAAAATCTGTCTCTTGTCCACAATTTCTATGAATTTGTAGAAATTGAGCAAAAGGGATACTCTTGATGAGGTTATCTGAATGAAAACTTTTGGCATGTAGTATATTATTATGTGCCGTCTTTTTTCCGATATAATGAAGTATACATTCCCTTGTTACCTTTTACGACCTTTACATTCAGATATGGAATAAATTCCTTATTGTAATCCATGCTAAATTGTATATGTCATGAACATGAATTTAGATAAAAGCTAAAGTCATGTAATTTCTCAACCATCCCTGTCCATATAATGAATAAATCATCTATGTATCTTTTATGCATTTTTATCCATTCACTGTAAGGATTCTTATTACTGTTGATCACATATTCACTTTCAAATGCGTGCATAAATGCATTAGCGTACGCTGGCACCATGGTCGATCCCATTGCAGTTCCTCTTTTTTGTTCAAAAAAATTACTTTCAAATCTAAAATAATTTTTATTTAATATGAATTCTGCTAACATCTGTTAAGTTCTTGTGCTAGGATGTGATCTCATATCCCTCAAATCCAATAAATTTCCCATAGCTATAACCCCTTCTTCATGGAGGATACAGGTATAAAGATCAGAGACATCCAAGGTCACCGGCATTATTCGTTGTCTCTCTTCCCTTGTAAATTGTATATTTTTTAACATATAAATGAAATGCGAAGTATCCCTTATATATGTAGGTATTGTTTCCACTAATGGTTGTAAGTGGAAATTAATATGATCAGATACTGACTCAAACAAACTACCAATCCCTGACACAAGGGTCGACTTGGGGGTCACTGATGTTCTTATGTATTTTGGAATTGTATAAAATACTGATGTCTGTGGATGTCTCTGTAACAATACATTTCCCTCCCAGTCTTTTAACTGGTTAGTCAATATCAATTCTTCCACTATTTCTAATAGTTATTTTTGTAAACATGATATTTAACATAATTTTCTGTATTTTTAGTAACTTTAAACACATCATTTGATAATGGTTATAATCTATCCCCCCTCCTCATCTGCTAGTTTTATAATAATTGACTCATCCATTTTCAGAGAATTTAAAATTCTCCTCTCATTCTGACTTAAATTGTCTCTAGTTACTTTCATATCCTTTTCTGTTTTAAAAAGATCATGAGAAATGAAACACAGCGTAGCCTGGTAAACACTGATTTTTGCAGTTTGGATAATGTGTGTTAAGAATAGCTGCTGGGACTCATAACAAATGCAGGTTAGAATTTTCAAAAGGAAGAGCTGTTTAATGAAGTTATATGTAGGGAACTAGTCAAATGAAAATGCTGTAATGGAGAAATAAAGCGCAGTGTAGTGTGGTAAATATTGATTTCTGCAGTTTGGATAATGTGCATTAGGAATAAATGCTGGGATTCATAACAAATGTAGGTTTGAGTTTTCAGAAGGAAGAGCTGTTTAGATTAGAAGGGGGCAATCCCATTGGAAAAGTTGTTTTGAAGAAATGAAATGCAGCGTAGCGTGGCAAACACTGATTTCTGAATGCGAATAATGTGTGTTAGAGATAACTGCTGGGACTTACAATGTTGAGAACACAGAGGAAATAATTGTCTATCAAAAGAGAAATAAATATTGATTTATGGAATCTGCATTTCAATTTTTAGACCAACCATATTGTGGGGCATATAAAATTACAGAAAAGAAAAAACATTTTTGAAATAAAGACTGACAAGGTAAAACAAATTACAATATACATTAGCACACAAACTATATTTTGAAAAAAGACATGGATTTAAATAATATTATGTTTGTGGGATTTGAAACACATGCACTGTTTTTAATATAAGGATGTAAATTAAACACATTGTAAGATATGGAGTGGATTAATTGGTAATAGATGGTATGAGAGTAACATAAAAATTGTGAACTCCAACTATCTGTTTTTAATATATGTATAGGATATGTTTTGGAACTGGATAGCCTTACTGGAAGGAGTTTATAACTGAATCACAGAATATTAAGTGAGTAGCCCACATTGCTTAGTAAAAGAGAATTTAAAATTGAATGTGTTTTGAAATGTAGACAGGAAATTTATAAATGTATACTTATATTTTTAAAGGTTCATGAAGGCACCTCCTGATGAAGCCAATATTTGTTGGTGAAATGTAGAGGAATTGGGCCAGAACATAAATAAAGAAACTAGATTTTGGATTAAAAAAGTCCTGTCTACACATGTGATTCTTTGCATCTCCCCATCTTTAGAGACAAATAATATAATCAGTTAAAGCAGAACAAAATTTACAAAACTGTGTCAGGGAAAGTCTATACAAATAAGAAGGTCTTGAGGCATGCTTTGAATACATACACCGAGGGAGCATCCCTTATAGACAGAGAAAGCTAATTTCACGGGATGGGGCCGGCAACACTGAAAGCTCTGTTGCTGGCAGGGTTCAGCCTCATCCTGGAAATTGCAAGGAGGTTCCTTGAGGAGAACAGAGGGAGTGGACTGATGTAGCAGGCATAAGAAGGTCTACCAGGTAACCAGGGCCCAGTAGGACCTTAAAGGAGAGCAAGCCCACCTTGAAGAGGATCCTCCATCTGACTGGTAGCCAGTGCAGTTCACGTAGCACCAGGGTGATGTGGCAGTACTTAGACTGCCCCGTCAATAGCCTGGCAGCTGCATTCTGCACCAGCTGCATCCAGTGGAGGGTACCTCCTGAAACCCTAGGTGGAGCACATTACAGTAATCAAGCTTCGATGTCACAAAGGCATGCACTAAGGTAGGGTGGTCAAGGGGCACAACCAGGGGCCTAATCTTGGTGATATGCTTCAGATGGTAAAAGCTAGTATGGACAACGACCGACACATGAGCCTCAAGTGTCAGGCCACTGTCCAGGATAATGCCTAGGTTATGCACCCAGAAGGAGGCCTTCAAAGGCACAGAACCCAGGACAAGTCCTGTTTCAGTGCCTGAGGCCAACCTATCATGCCCTCTGTTTGACTCCACTACCAGTACCTCTGTCTTATCGGGGTTCAGTCACAACCAGCTGGAGGCCATCCAGTCATTGATTTTGGCAAGGCAGCTGTTAAGCACATCTACTGCATTGGATGTCCTGGGTGCAAAGGAAAGATACTGCTCGGTATAATCAGCATAGCAATGAAAACCCAAGCCGTACTTCCTAATGAGCCCTCCCAGGGGCAGCATGTACATGGCGAACAACATTAGTGACAATCAATCAATCAATCAATCACTTTATTTAACCAGGCATAAACACCATTGAGCAAGCTCATTTTCAAGGTGGTCCTGGGCATTAATACAATACAGTACACTTCATAAGATTACAATTACGGTGGACAGCGGTGCTCCCCAGCCTTGAGACAAGACAGAGCCCTGAAGTACTCCACAAGACAGGAGACTAGGAGAGGAGGAGAAAATCCCCATCACCACCCTTTGTCTCCTGTTTGTGAGAAAGGACTCAAACCAGCAGATGACAGTGCTGGTGAATCCACAAAATTCCCCAGGTGGTCAAGTAACACACAATGGTCCACCGTGTCAAAGGCTGAGGTGAGATTGAGGAGAACAAGAATTGTCCCTTCCCCTCAATCTCTCACCCTGAGAAGGTCATTGTGCACTTGGGCTAATGCAGTTTCTGTGCTCTGCCTTGCCCAAAAGCCAGACTGGAAAGGCTCCTATAGATCAAAGGCCATGAGGTGCTCCTCAAGCTGAAGCACCACAATCTTTTCCACAATCTTGCCCAAGAATGGTAGGTTGGAGATAGGACGGTCATTTGCCATGACATCAGGGTCCAGAGGTGGCTTCTTCAGAAGGGGTCTCACCAATGCCTCTTTCAAGGCATCGGGGAAGATCCCTTCAGACATGGAAGCACTGGACAATCAAGGCAAACACTGGGCCAACGTAGTCGACACATCCCATCAAGAAACACGTTGGCACCGAGTCCAGTTCACAATATATGTGCCCCAGCTTGGAAGCAACCCCAATGACCTCAGCCACCTCCACTGGTCTAAACTCACCCCAAACAGGAGCAGTACTCTCTGGGCAGATGAGGCGATTATTGTCAGCCATAGATTGGCTCACTGGCAGAATTTCCAGCTTGATGGCAGACACTCTGTCTGAAAAGAACTGAGCAAACTCTTCGCATAACGCATTCGAAAAAGCTTTTTTCAGCTGCAGACAAGCTGGGTTTAGTAGCCTATCTACAGTCTGAAAGAGCACAGTTGGTCTATTCTTGCCAGTGGCAATCTCCCTGGATAGGAACTCTGCCTTCGTATGTTTGATTGCCCCCTGGTACTCAATATAGTGAGCACGCAGGGCCAGCATATCCATCTCCAGGCCCATCCTTCGCCAGCAGCTCTTCAACCTCCAACCGAAAATCTTCATCACCTTGAAATCCCTATCAAACTATGGAGATCTCAACTGAGAGAATTTAGGTCCTACATGGATTAGTGCAAGGGAGTCGAGTGCCTCAGACATCGCCTTATTATAGGTGATGACTGCAGCGCAGGTAACCCCCCTACCCCGCATGTGATGCCCACACTAGATAGGTCAGCCGCCACCAAAAAACCCTCAGAAGTCTCACCCTTCAAAGGATGGTAACTAACCATCTCGGCAGGGGGAGGGCTCTTGGGGGTACCCCGAATGAGAACTCCATCATGCATTGATCAGACCATGCAACCTGATCAGTCCTGAGATTATTAATCTCAAGTACCAACGAGAAGACCAGATCCAACATGTGACCACACTGATGGGTCATGGAGGAAACATCCTGCAACAGGCCCAGCAATGACATAGTCTGAAGGACCATTGAAGAGAATGGTCTACAGGATGAGAGGCAGCATGGGTTTGTGGCAGGCAGATCATATGAAACAAACCTGATAGAATTTTTTGATTGGGTCACAAGGGCAGTGGATAGCACCCAGGCAATGGATGTCATATACTGTACCTAGTCTTCAGCAAGGCCTTCAATTCAGTATCACACTTAAGGCTGATCAGGAAACCGATGGATCTAGGGATGGGAGAGAAACTGGTAAGGTGGGTAGACAACTGGCTGAGGAGCAGAACCAGAGAGTACAGGTGGGAGGAGAGTTGTCCAGCACCAGTGAGGTCACCAATGGGTCCTGCATGGCTTGGTGCTGGGGCCAGTGTTTTCAATGTCTTCATAAGTGACATTGGGGAAAGCCTTAAAGGCAATATGTGCCTATCTGCAGACAACACCAAACTTTGTGGGAGAGTGGACACAAAGGAAGGGATACAGGACCTGCAGGAGGACCTCGGTAAACTCATGGTTAGGAATCTGGCAACTCGGCTTCAATGCCAAAAATTGCAAAGTGATGCACATTGGGGCCTAGAATCCTAGAACAGAGTATTACCTGGGGAAGGTTTGGGCAGCTGCTTCAGCAGAAGAAAAGGATCTGGGGGTGGTGATTACTAGAGACCTAAAGCACACCACACAATGCAAGAGTGGCAATAGCTTTCAGGATGCTGGGGTGTATAGCCAGGGGATTCAGTAGTAGGAGGAGCAAGATCATTTTGCCATTGTACAGCTCAATGGTCAATGGTAAGACCACATTTGGAATATGTGGTAAGGTACTTGCATCCATACCTTAAGAAAGACAGCAGCATGCTGGAGAGGGTCAAAAGGATAGCAACCAAGATGGTACAGGGTAAACAGAATAGATCCCATGAAGAGAGGCTGGAAGCCCTAAAGATGTACTCCCTGGAGGAGAAGAGAGAGAGAGAGAGAGAGAGCGAGAGAGATGACATGAAGGAAACCTTCAAATACTTGAAAGGGATTAACAGAGTGATAAGGGAAGGTCTCTTTAAAATGAGTGACGATAGAACCACAAGGGGGCATAGCTTAAGGCTGATGGGGGGAGGTTTAGGAGGGACTTTAGGAAGCATTTTTTTATGGAGAGGATGGTGGACACATGGAATGCACTGCCAGAAGAGGTGGTCTCAGTAAAGATGATGAGGGCCTTTACAAGGCCTTAGCCAAACACATAGGGAACCATGGGGCCAAGGAGGGGTAGAAGGGAAGAAGAGGTGACGAGGGGGTGGCAGGGTCATTGGTGTAAGCTAAGAACCCTGCATCAGTTACTGAGCAGACACGATAGACCAGTAGGCTGTCTTCTGTTGGTTATGTTTGTATGAACAGGCCCGTCAGCTGCCCCACAAGGGCCCGTGCCAGCTCCCTCAGCACCCTTGGATGTATGCCATCTGGACCTGGTGATTTGTCCACTTTCAGTGCAAGCAGTCTCTCCCACACTCTGTCCTCTTCTAACACCACATCCATGCTCCCCCACTCCCCACTCCCCTTCTTCCCCCTGTAGGCACTGGACAATCTTTTTCCCAGGTGGATACAGAGCAGAAGTATTCATTCAGTACCTCAGCCTTTCCCCATTCTCCTCTACCAATTCTTCCCCTTTTCGAAGCCTAACAATCCCATCCTTCTTCACCTTTTTTTCACTTACTGTATGTAGTGAAAGAATGCTTTCTCCACCTTTTTCATTCCCTCAGCTATCTGCAGTTTTTTTTATGCCTTAGCCTGCTGTACTACTTTACTTGCCACATTGGCCAACCTTGGGTAATTTACTCTATCCACCTTGCTCTTGGTCTTTCTGTATGTCTAATAGGCTGACCTCTTGCTCCTCACCTCTTTGGCAACCTCAGTGCTGAACCAACTGGGTGTTTTGGCCCTAACATGAGACTTGGGCCACACCACACCATGACTGGAATCTATCAATCCCTGGATACAAACTATATAGGAGAGACATGGTGATAGGAAAAAGGGTGGAGGGTAGCTGTTTGTATCAGGGAGCACATAACATGCATGAGGGAGGAGTCAGAAGAGGGGAGGGTAGAAACACTACGGATTCATTGTCAGCCTTGTCAGCTTTACCAGCCCATCTTGGGCTGGTAAAGGTCCCCCACCACCACTACCACCTGTCTCTTCCCTGCATGATTGGACTACATAATAAAGGAGAGGGAGGGTGGGCAGAGGGTGACTGTGGAAAGGCACAGATACTAAACAAATATTTTTGCTCAGTATTTACAAAGGTAGAGGGGGAGGTACCTAAAACAAACAGTAGAAACACTCTGGATACAGAAGTTGATACCAGCCCATTTACAGAAGAAAGGGTTCTGAAAGAACTCTTAAAACTGAAGGTGGACAAAGCAATGGGGCCTGATGGAATTCATCCCAGAATTCTAAAAGAACTAAGGGTAGAACTAGTGACACCACTGACTACCATCTTTAACAAATCATGGGAGGATGGGGTGGTACCGAGGACTGGAGGAGGGCAGATGTGATTCCCTTCACAAAAGGGGAGCAAGGCAGAAGCAGGAAACTACAGACCTGTTAGTTTAACCTCAGTGGTAGGGAAAATGTTGGAATCACTTCTGAAGGAAAGAATTGTCGAGTATCTAGAGGCCAGAGAGGCACAAGACCCAAGGCAGCATGGATTCACAGCTGGAAAGTCATGCCAGACAAATCTGATAGATTTCTTTGACTGGGTGACCAAAGTAGTAGATCAGGGAGGGGCTGTGGACATGGCCTACCTAGACTTTAGCAAGGCATTTGACACAGTCCCACACAAAAGATTAATATACAAGTTAGCCAGCCTGCGAGTGGGTCCCAAGATGATAGCCTGGGTAAAGAATTGGCTGGAGAATAGGACACAGAGAGTAATAGTAAATGGAGTCCACTCTGAAGAAAGGGGGGTTACTAGTGGGGCACCGCAAGGTTCAATATTAGGACTGGTCCTCTTCAATGTCTTTATAAGCGACATTGCAGAAGGACTGGAAGGAAAAGTATGTCTCTTTGCAGATGACACAAAGATCTGCAACAGAGTTGATGCACAAGGTGGGGTGGAAAGGATGAGAAGGGACTTGGCAAGGTTAGAGGAATGGTCAAATGTATGGCAGCTTAGATTCAATGCTAAGAAGTGCAAGGTAATACACCTGGGAAACAAAAACCCAGTGGAAGAGTACACAATGGGGGTGAGATACTAACAACAACAAAAATGGAAAGGGACCTGGGGGTAGTCATATCAGATGACCTAAAGGTGGGCGAACAATGTGAGAGGTCAGCAAGGAGGGCTGGGGATACTGGGATGCATAAAGAGAGGCATCACCAGTAGAAAACAGGAAGTTATTATCCCTCTGTACAGACAGCTGGTGAGACCCCATCTGGAGCACTGCGTGCAGTTCTGGAGACCCAATCTCCACAAAGACATAGACAGGATGGAAGCTGTCCAGAGGAGGGCAACTAAAATGGTGCAGGGTCTGCACCAGAAGACATATGAAAAGATACTTAAGGAGCTTAATAGGTATAGTCTCGAGGAAAGGAGGGAGAGGGGGGACATGATAGAAACTTTCAAGTACCTCAAGAGAATCAACAAAGTCCAAGAGGGTAGAATCTTTCAAAAAAAGAGGTGTGCAAGAACAAGGGGGCACAATTTGAAGATAGAAGGGGGCGGCTCAGAGGTAATTTAAGGAAGTATTTTTTCTCAGAGAGGGTTGTGGATGCATGGAACGGCCTTCCGGAGGAGGTTGTGGAGTCGAAAACAGTGGTGGAATTCAAGCATGCATGGGACAGTCATAAGGCAATTCTAGGGGGAAGGGGTAGGAAGTAGTAGGCTGCTGGTTAACTAAGATCTGCAGCTTATCCATTAGGTAGGGAAATGGGCAGACTGGGTGGGCCAAGCGGTCCTTACCTGCCATCAAATTATATGTTTCCATGTTTTCTATGTTAACATTCTTCCTCTTGAGCCTAACACACTCCTCTGTGGCAGCCAGTAATCCTTCTTTGATGATGGATCATTTTTGGTCCACCCCATATCCACTCTGAACTTCCTGAAGTCCACCCTTCTGAAATCAAGGATTTTGGTCTTAGAGGGCATGCTTTCCTGTCCATATTCAACTTGAACTACACTGCGCGATGGTCACTATTACCTAGCAGCTCCTTGACCATTATCTCTTTTACATGCTCCCCATTCGTGAGCACTAGATCAAGGATTGCCCCCTCCCTGGTGGGCTCTATGATGCCCTGAATCAGGAACCCACTCTGCAATGCTTCTAGGATCACATGACTCCTGGCATAGGATGTGGCTGGTACACTCCAGCCCATCTTGGGCAGGTAAAGGTCCCCCACCACCACTACCACCTGTCCCTTCCCTGCAGCTTCCAAAAATTGTGAGCTCAGTTCCCCATCCCTATTCTCATCTTGGTTGGGTGCTCTATAGATCACCTTCAACCTCACCTTTGTCCCTCTATTGGACCATAAATGAATCCATAGTGTTTCTACCCTTCCCTCTTCTGACTTCTCCCTCATGCATGTTATGTGCTCCCTGATACAAACAGCTACCCCCCAACCTTTTTCCTATCACCATGTCTCTCCTATATAGTTTGTATCCAGGGATTGAGAGATTACAGTCATGGTGTGGTGTGGCCCAAGTCTCAGTTATTGCTGCTATGTCGACCTGCCCCATAGCTAGTAGCAGCTGCAGGTCTTCTATCTTGTTCACAAGACTTCGAGCGTTCAGCAATATCACCATCTATCTCAGCTCTGTGCCTCCTTCCCTTCCTTCTTTTCCTTTCCTAACATTTCTCCACCCTGTATTCTCTCCCCACCCCCATTGCTAATTGCTCCACTTCCCCTCCACATCCACCCTCCCAACTACTTCTACCAATATGGGGGAGGTCTATTGACTTCCTCCTGGAGTCTTGGGCCTGCTGGCCCTCCACCACCCCTCAGTAGTTTAAACTCATTTCACTGGCTCCGTACTCCCCCAGTTTTTCCCTGAGTACCTTCGAGCCCTCTCTACTGAGATGTAGCCTATCTGGCGAAAAAAGGATTTTATTCAACTAGGTTCCCCCCCAGTTACCAATACAGGTGAACACTTCTTCCCTGCACCAGTTTCCTCAGACAGCTATTGAAGTTTTCTACTTTTTTTTTCCTGACTGTGCTGGCTATGGGAACTGGTATCACCTCTGAAAAAGCCAGAGAACTTATTACCTCCCTGCAGGTCTTTGCTAACTCCCTGAATCTGCTTTGTACTACCTCCACCTCCTACTCCCCAGCTATGTCATTGGTTTCTATGTGGATGACTGAGTTAGGTTTCCCTCCAACCTCTCTTACAATGTCCCTGACTCTTGGTCCTGCCTTCCCTGCTGTCACCCCTGTCATACAAACCACCCTTCTTCTTGTTTTTAGGTTCCCCTTCCTTCCTCAGTGAATACCTTTAATTATGGAGTCCCCAAGAATTAACACCCTTCAATCCACTGCAACTGTGTTTCACATCCTTCTTCCTTTACTAAGATACCAGCTGCTCCCCCAATCAACACCACCCCATCCACCCTGATTAACTTTCTAGGGCATCCACTACCCCACCCCCAAATCTGCTTCACTGTTCGCTCTAAGCCCCTTCTTCCCTGGCTACCCATGATTCCTACCCTAGCACTTTTATAATAATAATAATAATAATAATAATAATAATAATAATAATAATAATAATAAAATTTATTTAGTTAAGCGCCTTTCAAATTTTCAAGGCGCTGTACAAAAAGCATAAAAACACCAACATCAATGAATACGATAAAACAGAACAACAAATATAACAGATAAAAAGCCAATTACGATATAACAGGGAAAGCCTTATCCCATAGAAAGGACTTTAAGGCCCTTTTAAAACTGTCCACCGTTGTACTCTCTCGGAGCTGACGGGGCAGAGAATTCCAGAGGGAAGGAGCCGCAAAACCAAAGGCACAGGCTCCAGAGGACTTCAAATTTATCCTCGGAATCTCCAGCAACCCCTCGTCAGCCGAGCAAAGCTGTCTCAAAGGGGTGTAGGGCACCAGAAGCTCTTTCAAGTAGTCAGGACCAAACCCGTGTAGGACTTTGTAGGTCAAAAGACCCACTTTAAAGGTGATCCACCACTGTATTGGCAGCCAGTGCAGAGTGCGCAGTACTGGGGTAATATGAGTTCTTCTTGAGGCCCCAGTCAACAAACGTGCTGCTGCATTCTGCACTAGCTGCTAGCGGCGGATATCAACCCCAGCAAGCCCTAGGTACAGGGAGTTACAGTAATCAAGATGAGATGTCATGAAGGTGTGGACCAAAACCGGCAAATCACCAGGTGTAACCAGGTGCCTAATCCTGGTGATGTTTCTAAGATGAAAAGATGCAGTCTTGACAACTGCAGACACCTGATAATGGAGGGTCAGGCCAGTGTCAAGCTCCACACCCAGGTTACGCACCCATTTAGAGGTAGGGATCTGCCCCCTAGAATTAATCCAGAGGGGGAACCCGCCCCTAGACCCTCAACCCTGTGACCAGGGTCCACCACCATAACCTCAGTCTTTCCCGGATTCAACTTTAAACCACTGGTGTTCATCCAGTCTTGGATATCTGCGAGGCAATTATTCAGCACCGAGACAGCACTAACCTGGTCAGGTGCAAAAGACAGGTAGAGCTGGGTATCATCAGCATAACAGTGAAACCTCAGGTCATACCGTCTTACAATGTCTCCGAAGGGTAGCATGTATACTGCGAATAACATCAGGGAAAGCACTGAACCCTGCGGTACTCCGCAAGGCAGAGAGAAAGCCCAATAGGAATGTAATCCCAAGAACACTCTCTGCATTCTCCCCTCGAGGTAAGATGAAAACCATCTGAGGACCACACCTGAAAGTCCACAAATGGACCTCAGACGTTCAAGCAAAACCCCATGATCCACAGTATCAAAAGCTGATGACAGATTGAGGAGAACCAAAATGTTCCCTCCCCCTTTCCTACCCTGTTCCCTCCCTCCTCCCAATCCTCTGCTGCACCCTGCTTGCTTCTTCTTCTATGCCCTCCCAGACTAGTCCCCTCCCTCCACCCCTTACCTCCAACACTTGACTCTGATTTATCACATTCTCATTCCCCACCACTTGATTCCCCCTACCCTATACCTGACATTGGTGGATACCTGTTCATTAACAGCACCACATATTCAGTTCCAATCCTTGTTTTTCCTCTCTCAGTCACTCCCCTTCCTGCCCCAGTTGTTCCTCTCACACTCCTACCCCTTCTCCCTACCACTTGCCATTCCTCCACCTTGGGCTGTCTGGTTCTGTGAGGAACAGATATCCCTGGATACTATGTGATCCTCCCTGTTCCCTTCCCCTGCCTGATGCCCATGTTCCCCTGGGCACCCCCCCTACATGCCCTTTACTCATCTGTTTCACTCCCCTGACTCCCCACTCCATTGTCTCCAGCTCCCATCTGAGCAGTCTTACTTCTGCCCTAAGCTGCACCTGGCTCCTACACACTAGACAGCTCCCTTGCACGCCACATTGTCCCCAGAAAGACTGCTGCCCCCACAAACTGTACAGCATACCACTCTCCTTCCACTATCCTGACTTCTGTACCAGTTGCTGTTCCATCACATACTCTCTTCCCAGCTATTCTGATTCCTGCACCAGCTTTATCTCCCCACATCCCCCTTCTCAGCTTGTCTTAGCCCCCAGTTATGAATCCCTGTATGAGACTTGGTTGGTGCTATGTACAGTGTTCCCTCAAGTCCACTCTATACCCCTAACCCTCCTGCCTCCTTTTTGCCTTAGTGCAAATATAGGCTGACCCTAGATGGGGATCAGCTGTATTTTCCTTCCACCCCTTGCATTGTACAGTACTCCCAATCCCCCTTCCTTCTTGTACTCTTCAAATATAGCCTGGCCTTAGGTAAGGATCAGTTGCATCCCCTCTTTCAGCCTCTTGCACTGTATTTTCTACCTTCTCTTTCCCCTTACCTTTGCTGCCATGACCAGCGTGGCCAGCAGCCTGCTGTCTTTCCTGTGGATGCCCTACCAATATTCTCTGACATCTCTAAGTGAGATGCTACTCTCTTGTTTTGTGGTACTCGCTCTTCAGGGTCACTCAAGCTTTGGGGCCCTTAGGGATTATGGGATTTTATAGGAACTACAGCCTTCCTATTGGGGATGGTAGACATGTGGCTCACTGGGCCCACCACTCAGGCCAGCTAATCTGGCTCAACACCTGCAATCAGCCCTCTCTGTGCTGACATCCTCATCCACTCAATACTCATAGCTCCCAACACAATAGTAGCAAGGCATGTGTTTAAAAGTGCTTTTTTGCTACGTAAAATTTAAGTCCTCCCAACACAGATTCCTGCTACTGTAGCCCCACTTATCTGGCTGATCCTGCACTGCATTCCTCCTTATTGTCTGTGGCATCCTGAAGTGAGTGTGCAGGCAGACATATTTAAAGTGAGAAATACTATAGACTCACTATCGGGGGACTGCAGCCATGTGGACCGCTAGGCCCAGCAATCAGGCTGGCTAGTCTGTCTCAACACCCGTCCTCAGCCCTCCCTCCGCTGATAACCTCCCTCCACCCAATGCACATAGCTCCCAGTACAATATCAGGAAGACATGTGTTTAAAAGTGTTTTTTTGTTACATAGAGTTTAAGTCCCCCCAACACAGATTCCCACCACAGTAGCACCACTTATCTAGCTGACATTGCTCTCAGTGGCATCTTGAAATCCTTACTCTCTGATTTTTTGTTTCATTTTAAACACAGAGTGAGCTGACTAAACCCTGAACACCGGGTTCTACCAAATTTTAAACAGAGTGAGTAGCGAGCAGAGAGCTGAGTAAATACTGAACACCATGTTCAGCCAACAGGATGTCCTCAATCAAACCCCTATTCCTGATTTCAGAAAGATGCTAATTGTCAGTCAGAAGTAAGAGGAGAGAGCAGAACCCTGATTCCCACCAACAATGAGAAAGCAACTTAAAATACCGTTGAATTCAATGTTTTTTCTACAATCGCACTACCACTACTGCCTCATCTTCTACTGTCTACTTCACCGAGAGGGTGGTGGACCCTTGGAATGCAGTGGAAAGATTCAAAAGGGGCTGGGACAGGTGTAAGGGAAAGGTAAGACTGAGTAATGCCAGATCTGGAGGTGTTACTTTAATGGGGGATGGGGTTGGGGGGGATTTACCGAGGAAGTGGGGATGACAGCAATGGTGCTCTGACCGGGTGCTGATTTTTGAGCAGACTCAATAGACCATTAGGCCTACTCTGCTGGCATCTTAGTATGTTAGTATGTATGTTAGTAGGTCTGCTTGCCTACCCACCCACTGTCAAGCACACTGCTCTACTCCCGTTCTCTAGTCAACATGAGATATCCTCCACCACCAATCACAGTCTGAGTTATCTTAGCAGGGGTTGGGGAGAACAGGCCAAGAACAATTGGAGTTAAAAAAAAAATACTTTTAGTACATCTCTGGCCAGTTGGCTCATATTCAGCCGAGCAGTACTGGGGAGTTAGGATGAGCGGGGAGGGAACAAGTAAGTGAGGGAGTCAGACTGAGGAGACACATTAAAAAAGTTGGCACTCCAAATGCCAGGAAGATCTTTGGGGGAATAAAAACAAGGGCACACACTACAGTCCATCAGTGAAATAGATGTCCTTAGTATGCAAGGCAGTCAAAAGCAGCATTGTAAATGACCATTTCAGAAGCTTAATTCGGGGCTGCATGCACCTTATCTTGAGCCCTGCTTACAGGCCACTAAGAGTTAACTCCAACCTGCCTGGGAAACTCTCTGCTGGCTAGACTGACCGGAGGCTCTCAGGGGGTGTGGCCAACTTCTAATAACTGAGAACTCATCTGGAGTTGTTTAGATCAGTCTGAAGGAATTCAGAGACCTGTATCGGGCAGCTGAAGTAGTTGAGATGCTTAGCTGGAAGTTGGACCCTCCCATGCCTTAGATTGTGGTGAAGGCCTCTTCCAGGAACCCCCTTTGGGGTGAATCCAACAGCTTTGCAGATCCTTCAAGGAAGTGTAGTGAAGAAAGTTGTAATGGTTATTGCTAGATTAGCTATTGTAGCCCCTGGGAAACTATGGCTTTCCTGTCGGTCTACAGGCCACTAAAGATCAACTCCAGCATGCCTGTGAAATTGAGGCAGTATAGCGCAGTCGTTTAAGGCTCTGAGCTGCAAATCTGGTGACATCCAGCAGATCAGACCTGGGTTTGAATCCCACAGCTTCCACTTGCATACTGTGTGACCCTGAGCAAGTCATTTAACTTCCCTGTGCTCCCAGGTCACTCCTGTAAAAAAGCTTTCAGCTTAGTGTGCTACTCCTGGTTAAACAACTAAATAAAAAAAAAAAATTCCCTGCTAGCTAGATTGGCTGGGAGCTCCTGGGGGGGGTGTCAAGCTGCTGGTGCCTGATGAGTTACCTGGGGTTGATTAGCTGAGTCTGAATAAGGAGCCTGTAGAGCCGCATCAGGCAGCTGAAATAGCTGAGAGGCTTAACTTGAAGTTGAACCCACCCAAGCCTTAGGATTATGACAGAAGGCTAGCCCATCAGTTCAGCAGTAGCACAACCACTCATGATGCTAGTGACCTGGGTCTGGGAATGTGCCTGGGTCATTGGGGGGCAGCCAGGAGGGAGGAGGAGGATCAAACATCCTCATGGACCCTGTCCTTTGACAGGGAGGGACTGTTGCCATCCTCACTACTCTACTGCCAGTTGTGTGACCACAGGTGGAAGTTCAGCTGAGGGCACCAGGAAGGGGGAGACAGGTTAGGAACTAGAGCAACACGCACGCTCAGCATAAGCACATTTCTTGGCTCTCCTGGCATGTCTGCATTATGGAACTAGGAATAACTAAGGCAAAAACACCCCACTGAGCAGGGAGACTCTCTACCTCCACTCTCAAGCCTCGTACTCCCAACTGCAGCACTGCTCCACAGACACTGGCTTGAGTAAACTCGAGGGGTCCAAGATCCCCCATGCACCCTGATGAAAGAGCCCCAACATGGGGGGTAAGCCTCTTGGGTGAAACATGAAGCAGGGTAAGTCCCAGCTGATTCTGGTCATAGGAGACTCAATGATTTGGGGAGTTGATAAATACCACCAGCCGGGAGATAATGGTCAGATGTCTCCCAGGTACATCAGCATGAAGAGACACCAACCACATTGCTAAAATCATGCAGGAAACAAGACAAAACATCAATGTCCTGGTACACATAGGGACTAACGATTTTGCCAACCGGTCAGTTGTGGAGACCAAGTAACACCTGACCAGGCTGGGAGACAAACTGTCATCCATTTCATCTGGCATCTCCTTCTCTGAGATCCTGCTGGTCTGGGGGGGGGCAGCTGGATGGAAGGTTAGAGAAGGAGAGATAGGGGAACTAAACATGTGGCTCAAGGTCTGGTGCCAGGAAAAAGGACACAAATTTGTAGGTAACTGGCAACCGTTCTGGGAGTGAAAGTTCTTTAAATTTGATGGACTGCATCTGATTAAGGAGGGAGTCAGTGCATTAGGGCAGAAGTTTGACATCTTTGCAGAATATTTAAACTAGCCAATGGAGAGAGGGGTGCAGCACCAATACATCAAATGGGAAGAATACCCCTCCCCCCTCATCTAGTGATCAAACAGGAGTTCAGCTTGTTTATAGCTCATTTGCATCACCAGGTAAGGAAAAAGGTCTGGCTCTCCATACAATATGCAGAGGAAACGCCAGACCTCGCCCAACAACTAACGCACCGAAATCTGGCCAATGGAAAATCATGTACACAAATGCCTGCAATCTGGGAAACAAGATCCCAGATCTGCAGGCAACAATGACAGAGGCTAAACTGGACATAGTAGCCATTAGCAAGACATGGTTCACCAGTAACCACACTTGGGAGACTTAAGTACCCAGCTATGTACTGTTCAGAAGAGACCAAGGTGCAGAAAGGGGGGGGGAGTAGCTCTTTATGTCAATGAAAATATCAAAGCTACAGAAATTCAGAATACACATAAGGAGCCAGAAGAACTGTGGGTCACCCTGGAAACAGGAAATGTAACTGCCATACGAAATGGGGTTGTCTACAGACCTCCATACCAGGGGGAGAACATAGATACATTACTGTTAGAAAATATACAAAACATGACAGCTTAAGGGAAGGTTCTGATAATGGGAGACTTCAACATGCCAGATACAGATTGGTCAATACCAGCAGGAACATCCTCCAGAACTAGACACACAGTGGATTCCCTGCAGGGGGAGGGCCTCAAACAACTGGTACAACAACCCACAAGAGACAGGGCTATCCTAGTACTGACTAACAGGGAAAGGATCACAGATCTCTAGGTGGAAGGTCACCTGGGGGCCAGTGACCATCACATGGTATGGTTCAGTTTGGCCACTAGAACTAAATCATCCCATTCCAAGGCAAAAATATGGGACTTCAGAGGAGCTGACTTTGATAAGATGGCCAATAGGGTTAAGCTAGCCCTGGCAAGAAGAAATACAGATGAGGAGGTACAGGCAAAGTGGGCAAGCATTAAGGATGCAATACTTGAAGCAACACCCCATTGTGTTAGAGAGAAAAGCAAGAGCAAAGAAGGAGGAAACCACTTTGGTTCACAGAAACAGTAGCAGAAAAGGTCAGAGCCAAAAGACTGGCATTCAAGAAATAAAAGGGAATGCAGTGAGATGAAGATAGGGAGGCATACCAAACTTCCCTAAGGGAAACAGGGAAGGCAGTAAGGCAGACAAAGGCCCAAACTGAGGAAACACTAGCATGAAAAGTAAAAGAAGGGGACAAGACTTTCTATAGCTACATTAGTGAAAGGAGAAAGCCCAGAGAGGGTATTGCTAAGATCAAAGGGGATCAGGGGGAGCGTGTGGAGAGGACCAAGGAAAAGCATCTATCCTAAATAGATACTTCTGCTCAGTATTTACTGAGGAGAAGGTAGCGCAGGGCCCACAGCTCAGCATCATGGACACGGGGGGGGGGTGTGTGCAAAAGTCCCTTCACAAAAGAAAGGGTCCTACAAGAACTCACCAAGCTCAGGGTGGACAAGGCAATGGGACCAGATGGCATACAACCCAGGGTGCTAAAGGAGCTAAGGGTGGAACTAGCAGAGCCATTATCAAAACTGTTTAGTGAGTCTCTGAGTACAGAAAAGATCCCAGAAGACTGGAGAAGGGCTCATGTGATCCCACTCCACAAGATTGGTAGCAGGGAGGAGGCAGGGAACTATAGACCAGTCAGTCTTACCTCAGTAGTGGGCAAGATTATGGAGGCACTCCCTTAAGGAAAGGATAGTGCAACACCTGGAATCCTTGGGAGCACAGGATCCAAGACAGCATGGGTTTACAACTGGAAGGTCCTGTCAAACTAATCTCATAGATTTCTTTGACTGAGTAACCAGAGTGGTGGACCAAGGGGGTGCAGCTGATGTCGCCTACCTTGACTTCAGCAAAGATTTTGATACTGTTCCACATAGAATAGTGATTAATAAGCTGGGTAGGCTCATGTGGGTCAGAAGTTGGTCAATTGGGTGTCAAACTGGTTGGTGGACAGAACACAGAGAAAGGTGGTAAATGGTACACAGTCAGAACAGCTGCAAGTCACAAGTGGGGTACCTCAAGGATCAGTCCTGGGGCCAGTCCTCTTCAATATCTTCATCAGTGATATTGCAGATGGACTGGAGGGTAAGGTGTGTCTGTTTGCAGATGACACCAAAATCTGCAACAGAGTAGATGATTCAGATGGGATGGGCAGAATGAGAAGAGATCTGGATAAACTGGTGAAATGGTCAGAAAAGTGGCAACTGGGGTTTAATTCAAAGAAGTGCAAGATCATGCACATAGGGAAGAAAAACCCTGAAGCCACCTATAGGTTGGGAGGGGAGTTGCTGGCAATCACAAGGGAAGAAAGAGACTTGGGCATCGTCATCACCGATGACCTGAAACCATCCAAGCAGACCACTAAAGCAGTAGGTAAGGCTAGGGGGATGTTGGGGTGTATTAGTAGGGGTATCACAAGTCAGAAGAGGGAGCTAATAATCCCTCTTTACAAGACACTGGTTAGGCCCAATCTGGAGTACTGCATGCAGTACTGGAGGCCACACCTGCTCAAGGACATTAACAAAAGGGAGGCAGTTCAGAGAAGGGCAACCAAAATGGTGCAGGGACTGCATCAAAAAACATGTGAGGACAGATTAACGGAGCTCAATATGCATACCCTAGAGCAAAGGAGGGAGAGAGGTGATATGATCGAAACATTCAAACATTTTAAGGGCATTAAGAAGGTGAAAGAGTCTAACATGATTCAATATAAGAAAAATAGCAAGACAAGAGGACACAGCATGAGATTAGAGGGAGGCCGATTAAGGGGTAATGTAAGGATGTTCTTTTTCCCTGAAAGGGTGGTGGATACATGGAACGGCCTACCTCAGGAAGTGGTGGATATGAGTACAGTGCAGAGCTTCAAACAGGCATGGGATAGGCATAAGGGAGCAATACAGATGAGTATGAATAGATAGGCCATTGACAGAGTAAAGGCCTATGGCACATTTATAAGGTAGACAAAATGGGCAGACTGGATGGGCCTTGCAGTCCTTATCTGCCATCAACTTCTATGTATCTATGTTTCTATGTAAGGTGGGTGTTGGGGTTGGGACTGACAGGGGGATGAAGGAAGCATTCTAGTGGATTATTGGATGGGGCATGACAGAAACAGAGAATATGAAAAAAAAGGATCATGATAGAAGCGCCTTCCAGGAGCCACCGTGGGGTGAATCTCCACGGCTATGCAGATTCTTGAAGGAAGTCATAGCTAATTCATAACAAATAAGCTGCAGCCTCTAAGGTAGAATGTAAATTGTACTGGACTCTAAGACACAATGTGCTAGGTACTGCAGTGCTTTCCTCTTGCTGTGTAGCAGGAGGAAACCCTTAATGTTGTGGTGCAGTAATTTGGCCAGGAATCCTCTGTTCTACAAGGGCCACTGTGGTAGAGGGTGAGGTGGCAGGACTCATAGAAGCTGTGGTCTCCTGGTGGTAAATACCCCTCTGAATCCTTTCTAAATTGTGTGGTGAACCACACAGGTCGTGGCTTACCCGGGACCACAGAAAGGCTATGGTGGAGCAGTTATTATACAATGGCTAGTAAAATAAAGCATTCTGATTGGCTGGCTGGCACCTTCTAGCTGTTGCAAATCCTAGCATCACCCCACAGAAAAAGGTGCCACTCACCAGTCAGCTGCATCAGGAAGTCCCCCTGAAATCACTCAGAGCAATACAACCCCAGCACTCACAAAGACGGCAACGGACAGTGAGATGCAGAACTCCACAGTACCGTCCATTCCTGTTCTAAAAACACTTGCTCCCATCATAAAAGAATATCACTACCAACAAGCAATATGAATCATCAGCCCCCCCCAAAAAAAATCTTTTAGTTTCTTTCTGCTGTTCTCTTACTCTTTTTCCTGCTTCAAACCCATGCAGTCACCCAAACAGCCAGAATTTTACACTGTGCCGTTGTGCGTGCTTCACATTTTCTCTCTTGCCATCCTTTACAGTTCTGTGGTGTGTGCTCTGTTGCTCATTTCTGTGAAAAGTCACACACAGTTGCAGATTCTCTCTGTCCTTTTCAAGTAATTGTCCTAAAATAAAAACAAAAACAAACATAAGCAGCAGGACCAAGCAACGTACCAATCACATCTGAAGTAGGGGAAACCTCTCGATCCCTGCAAATCACTAAGCTGAGCAGCTCCATTTTGTGGTCACGGCTCCCTGCTCCCAAAACAGCTCTCTAAATTCAAAATATTTACCTGGTTCCAGTTCAGTCAGTGGAACCAGGTGAATTAAACTTAAGGATAAAACCAGAGACTCATAGAAAGGAATGCTCGGAGAGGGACTGGAAGGTGAAGGCATCGGTTCCATAACGAAAATCAACATACAGTCCCGCTCATGTTACGCTTCAACTACAGAGGGTGTAGTCTATAATTTAAAATCAAATTGGCCATAGATCAACTGCTGAAGGCTGTCCAGCCTCCTGAAACAAAAACAGAGCCTGGCCACAGTAAACTGCCGCCATCCCATACAGCCTACAAGCTTTCCATGCCCCAGAGAAAGCATCGGAACTTGGAATTGCATAACAACACTGCTCATGCACATCCCTATCAGTCAAGGACTATTTTTTCAGGAGCAGCAATAAATTTAATAAAAATAATTAAAAACCTAAACAAAAAGTGATTTTTTTTCTTTATGTTTTTCACACAAAACATACAGCGGCAGATTGTATAATTGCAATAAGCCTCTCCAGGGTGTGGGTGATGCCAGGATTTACCCACTTCAGGTGTAATTTACTCACTCGGCCTGTGGCCTCGTGACAGAACCACACCAGGTGTGGGTAAATCTTGGCATCAATCATACCGTGTCATAGTATATTGCTTAAGTATTCCCCAGGGCCTTTAAATTGGCTGTCATAATCCCACAAGGTAACGTATGCACATGAACCTAGTTCTGGCAGCTAGGGACCTTCCCTTGGCAGTCAGCAGCGAGGAAGGTACTGGGTGTAGGGGGAGTTGCCATTTGCAGAAGTAATCCCCAGGCAGCTCTACATGAGGGAAGGCCCCTGTGCTCCTTCATTTTGCCCTTGCTTGTGAGCAACATTAAAGGCAGCAGAACTAGAATCTGCTAAATCTATTTCATGCTGGTCCTCTGAAACCTGTTGGGTATGAACCCCATCTTTACAGCTATACAAATGACATGGGGGGCACAGCTCTATATTTCAAGGAGGGAATACAAGCCACTGCTATAACAGAGAAAATAAAATCAGATAATCCAGAGGTAGCAGGGACTGTATTAGTCAAAATCTTCAATAACAATACAAGACGTTTAACCATCAGAATACGTTATAGTACCCCAGATGTTTCATACTGAAAAAAGAAGATCCTTTTATACCCAGTGTATAGTCAATCCATGGAACAGACTCCCTGAAAAAATAATTTGTAACAAAACTAAAGATAAATTCAAAACAGAAATTGGATAGATATATCTTAAATGGGAACTCCATTTACTATTACACTTAGATACAGGACCGTATAGGGGCTTATCGCCTTGCTTAACATAGAAACATAGAATCTGACGGCAGATAAGGACCGCTTAGCCCACCCAGTCTGCCCATTTCCTTACCTAATGGATAAGCTGCAGATCCTAGTTAACCAACAGCCTACTTCTCCCTACCCCCACCCCCTAGAATTGCCTTATGACTGTTCCATGCATTCTTGAAATCCACCAGTTTTTGACTCCACAACCTCCTCTGGAAGGCTGTTCCATGCATCCACAACCCTCTCCATGAAAAAATACTTCCTCACATTACCTCTGAGCTGTCCCCCCTCAGTCTTCAAATTGTGTCCCGTTGTTCTTGCTCACCTATTTTTCTGAAAGATGCTACCCTCTTGGACTTTGTTGATTCCCCTTGAGGTACTTGAAAGTTTCTATCATGTCTCCCGTCTCCCTCCTTTCCTCGAGGCTATACATATTAAGCTCCTTACGTCGGTCTTCATATGTCTTCTGGGGCAGACCCTCCACCATTTTAGTTGACCTCCTCTGGACTGTCTCCATCCTGTATATGTCTTTGCAGAGCTTGGGTCTCCAGAACTGCATGCAGTACTCCAGATGGGGTCTCACCAGCTGTCTGTACAGAGGGATAACAACTTCTTGTTTTCTACTGGTGATGCCTCTCCCTATGCACCCCAGTATCCCCCCAGCCCTCCTTACTGCCCTTTCACATTGCTTGCCCACCTTTAGGTCATCTGATATCACTACCCCCTGGGTCCCTTTCCATTTTGTTGTTGTTAGTATCTCACCCCCATTGTGTACTCTTCCCCTGGGTTTTTATTTCCCAGGTGCATTACTTTGTACTTCTTAGCATTGAATCTAAGCTGCCATACATTTGACCATTCCTCCAGCCTTGCCAAGTCCCTTCTTATCCTTTCCACCCCACCTTGTGTATCAACTCTGTTGCAGATCTTTATGTCATCTGCAAAGAGACATACTTTTCCTTCCAATCCCTCTGCAATGTTGCTTATAAAGATATTAAAGAGGACTGGTCCTAGTACTGAACCCTGCGGTACTCCACTAGTAACCCCCCTTTCTTCAGAGTGGACTCTGTTTACTATTACCCTCTGTGTCCTGTTCTCCAGCCAATTCTTTATCCAGGCTAACATTTGGGACCCACTCCCAGGCTGGCCAGCTTGTATATTAATCTTTTGTTAAGGGATGTTTTTTTTTTTACCAATTGTTCAACCAAGTGAGACACACTAAGCCGAAAGTTTATTTACAGGTGCAACTTAGGAGCACAGGGAAGTTAAGTGACTTGCTCAGGGTCACACAGTATGCAAGTGGGAGCTGTGGGATTCAAACACAGGTCTCCAGATTTGCAGCTCAGAGCCTTAAACCACTGCACAATACTGCCTCCCATAAAAGAGGGACTGTGTCAAACGCCTTGCTAAAGTCTAGGTAGGCCACGTCCAAAGCCCCTCCTTGATCTATTACTTTGGTCACCCAGTCAAAGAAATCTATTAGATTCATCTGACATGACCTTCCCGCTATGAATCCATGCTGCCTTGGGTCCTGTGCCCCTCTGACCTCTAGGTACTCAACAATTCTTTCCTTCAGAAGTGATTCCATCATTTTCCCAATCACTGAGGTTAAACTAACAGGTCTGTAGTTTCCTGCTTCTACCCTGCTTCTACTTTTGTGAAGTGGAATAACATCTGCCCTCCTTCAGTCCTCAGGTACCACCTCATCCTCCCATGATTTGTTAAAGAGGGTAGTCAATGGTGTCCCTAGTTCTACCCTTAGTTCTTTTAGAATTCTATGATGAATCCCATTAGGCCCCATTGCTTTGTCTTCCTTCAGTTTTAAGAGTTCCTTCAGAACCCTTTCTTCTGTGGATGGGCTGGTATCAACCCCCATAACTAGAGTGTTGCTATTGTTTGATTTTCGGTACTTCCCCCTCTTCATTTGTGAATACTGAGCAAAAATATTTGTTTAGTACCTCTGCCTTTTCACAGTCACCCTCTGTCCACCCCCTTCCCTTTATTAAACCTCACTATCCCTCCCTTTGTCTTCCTTCGCTCCCTGATGTACCTACAAAAGGTTTTATCCCCTTTCTTAACTGAGTTGGCTATCTTTTCCTCGGTTTGGGCCTTTGCTGTTCTGACTGCCTTCCCTGCTTCCTGTTGCTTTAATTGATACAATTCTCTGTCCTGCTCCTTCTGTGATTCTTTGTACTTCCTGAATGCTTTTTTTTTCTCCCTAACCTTCCCTGCCACCTCCTTTGAGAACCATAGTGGTTTCTTACATTGTTTTGTTTCATTTGCTTCACACAAAGGCTTGTTGCCTCTGTGATGGCAGTTTTGATTATTCACCATTGTTCTTCCACCCCTCCTTCCTGCCCATTTGCTAGTGCATTCCTTAGGCACTCCCCCATTCTTGCAAAGTCAGCCCTCCTGAAGTCCAGTACCTTTGCCTTTGTATGGCTTGACTCTACTACTGTGTTTATCGTGAACCATACTGCTCGATGGTCACAAGCTTAGCTCCTAATGCCATAGTATGAACCACAGTATGTGACAAGTGATGCAACTAAGAATATTTCACAGGAAATTGAAAAGGTGTGTGAATGGGAAGAGACTGTCATCACAGGATATTCCAGTTTAGCAGCTATTAAATGGTCTGATCATACTGTAGTATCACACCAGTCCAAATTGTTTTTAAATCTAGTAAATCAATTAGCTCTTTCACAACACATATCCCAACCAATCAGGGGAAATAATAATCTTGATCCTATATTTACTACGATATCTATACTTATAAAAGATTGTACTATTACAGACCCACTCAGGAACAGTGACCACAGCTCTATATTATTTGATATTCTTACATCCAGTAACTTTAATCTTGGCCTCATTGAAGTCCTTGGAAGTCTACTGCTACCATATTGCAGATAATAAAAAAGAGGATAAATTAATGGAGATAAACTGTGAAACAATTCTACATAGAGGTTGATGGCAGATAAGGACCGCAAGGCCCATCCAGTCTGCCCATTTCTTTTTCTACCTTATAAATGTGCCATCGACCTTTGCTCTGTCAGTGGCCTATCTATTCATACTCATCTGTATTGTTCCCTTATGCCTATCCCATGCCTGTTTGAAGCCCAGCACTGTATTCATAGCCAGCATTTCATGAGGTAGGCCATTCCATGCATCCACCACTCTTTCTGTGAAAAAGAATTTCCTCACATTCCCCCTTAATCTGCCTCCCTCTAATCTCAGGCTGTGTCCTCTTGTCCTGCTATTTTTCTTATATTTAAACATGTTAGACTCTTTCACCTTGTTAATGTCCTTAAGGTGTTTGAATGTTTTGATCATATCACCTCTCTCCCTCCTTTGCTCAAGGGTATTCATATTGAGCTCCTTTAATCTGTCCTCATATGTCTTCTGATGCAGTCCCTGCACCATTTTGGTTGCCTTTCTCTGGACTGCCTCAATTTGGTTAATGTCCTTGTGAAGATGTGGCCTCCAGTACTGCACACAGTACTCCAGATGGGGCCTAACCAGTGTCTTGTAAAGAGGGATTATTACCTCCCTCTTATGACTTGTGATACCCCTACTAATACACTTTAACATCCCCCTAGCCTTACCTACTGTTTTAGAGGTCTGCTTGGATGATTTCAGGTCATCGGTGATGATGATGCCCAAGTCTCTTTCTTCCTTTGTGACTGCCAGCAACTCCCCTCCCAGCCTATAGGTGGCTTCAGGTTTCTCTTCCCTATGTGCATGATCTTGCACTTCTTTGCATTAAATCCCAGTTGCCACTCTTCTGACCATTTTGCTAGTTTATCCAGATCTCTTCTCATTCTGCCCACCCCATCTGGATCATCTACTCTGTTGCAAATCTTGGTGTCATCTGCAAACAGACAAGCCTTACCCTCTAGTCCATCTGCAATGTCACTAATTAAGATACTGAAGAGGACTGGCCCCAGAACTGATCCCTGAGGTACCCCACTTGTGAATTGCATCTCTTCTGACTGTATACCATTTACCACCACTCTCTGTTTTCTGCCCGTCAACCAGTTTGCTACCCAGTTGACCAACTTCTGACCCACCCTGAGCCTACCCAGCTTATTTATCAATCTTCTATGTGGAACAGTGTCGAAAGCTTTGCTGAAGTCAAGGTAGGCGACATCAACTGCTCCCCCCTTGGTCCACAACTCCGGTTACCCAGTCAAAGAAATCTACGAGATTAGTTTGACAAGACCTTCCTTTTGTAAACCCATGCTGTCTTGGATCCTGTGCCCCTATGGATTCCAGGCGTTGCACTATCCTTTCCTTAAGAAGTTCCTCCATAATCTTGCCCACTACTGAGGTAAGACTGACAGGTCTATAGTTCCCTGCCTCCTCTCTGCTTCCACTCTTGTGGAGCGGGATCACATGAGCCCTTCTCCAGTCTTCTGGGACCTCTCCTGTACTCAGAGACTCACTAAACAGTTCTATGTTTCTATGTTTCTAAATCATTCTGAATGGCAAAACTACTGAGGAAATATAGGAAACATTCAAAGACATTATCCAGGACTAGCAGGAAAAACATGTTCCTAACACAAAGAAATCCAATCATAAAGGAACACGACGAAAGTGGTTGAAAAAAGAAGTTAAAAACAAATTAAAAACAAAAACAAGGCCTTAGCCACCTTCCTTAAGACTAAGACAGAGGAATCATGGCCCAGATTTAAGGCAGCACATAGAACATATAAACATACTATCAAAAAATAAGGAAAAACAAAATTAATGGAAGCCTCACTTGCATAGAATGCTGAATGAAGTAATTGCAAGATTTGTTTATAGCTATATTAATTCCATGAAACAATCGTAGTGTAGCGTAGGGCTGATTGTGGTTGACAATAGCACTATGAGTAATACGCAAGAGATGGCTAACACCTTTAACACATATTTCTGTTTGGTTTTCCTCTCACTGTAAAAAACATATAAGAAAACCACATAAATATAGACTCAGCCAATCCACAAAATTGTATAATTAATAAATCTGCTGTTCTCGACAAAATCAAGGATTTAAAAAAATAAGACAGCCCAAGGACCTACATAGAAACATAAAGATTGTCGGCAGATAAGGACCATGAGGCCCATCCAGTCTGCTCAATTTTCCTACCTTAATAAGGTACCTGATAATATTCAGGAATATTTCTGAAAATACTGTCCAATAACATACAGTAAAGTAATTATGCCACTATATCAATTTTTCAGTTAGCAATAGACAGAGGGCACATTCCTGTCAGTAGGAAAATGGCAGATGTTATCCCAGTTTTCAAAGAAGCATTTGTCAATGCTGAATGTTTGTTTGCTGGCATTGGCATTGGGAGTGCAGGAGTTAGACAGATGCAGAATAGGAATGGCAGTGAAGTATTGAACTTCACGCTAACTCTACCTCTACCTTGCAGAGACAGACAGGCATTGGGATATGTGTTTGGGTCATCACCCAAAATGTTCATGCCATTTCACCTCACCCTATCCTGCAGACACCGACAAGTGTTGAGATGTGCTTTGGGGTGTTCGGCTTTACAGTCACCCCATTCCATAAGGACATACGCTGAAATGGGTGCAGTATAGGAGAATGGGGTGAACTCTGGGGCCGAAGAGTCCAAGGCACACCTCGACGCCTGTCACTGGCTGCATGGTGGGGGGGTTGGGGTGGAATGGCATGATCATTACAGTCGTCAATCCAAAGACACACCCCTGATTCCTGTCAGTCTGTACAGGGTGGGACGTTATGGTTAGAAACCCTAATCCCCAGGCGTTTTTTGGTATTTGCACTACTAATTTTCAACATGGTCTTTTTGTGACCCACACCTCATGAAAGCATTTGGGACCTCTTCTCTTGAACTGTGGCACTGTGATTTTGTTAATGTGTACCGAATTTTGAGTTCCCACAGCGACCGTGCCATTTTGAACCAGATGTACGAAAACACAGATCAGGCAGGATGTAAAGAATGACAGCTGTACCATTCATAGGAAGGTGTGAAGAGATGGCTATGTTGAAAATCTGTAGTGAGAATATTAAAAATGCTCAAACTTTTGAGCGTACGTGGAAACTGTGCAACACATGTGCATAACACAGTCATTTAGTGGAATTATTTCACCAAATTTTCAGCATATGCATTTTGTGACCTCTGCTCATGAACACTGTCACTATGATTTTCTTAATCTGTCCCAAACATTGATTTCCCACAGCGACCGGGCTATTCTGTGCCAGATGTGTAAAAGTATAGTTTGGGCAGGATACGAAAAATGGCAGCTGTACTGCTCATGAGGAAGCTTGAAAAATGCCAATGTTGAAAATCTGGAGTGAAAATATTACAAATGAACAAAATTATGAGGGTGCGTAGAAACTGTGCAATGTACACTTGTAACACAGTCATTTCATGGAGTTTTGTCACTAAATTTTCAACATAGGCATTTTAGCACCTCTGCTCTTGAACAGTGTCACTGTGATTTTCTTAGTCTGTCCTGAACACCGACTTCCCACAGCAACCGCTCTATTGTGTGCCAGAAGTGTGAAAACACATTTTGGCCAGGATGTGAAAAATGACAGCCATACCGTTCATAAGGAGGTCTAAAAAAATGCCAATGTTGAAAATCTGGAGTGAAAAAACTACAAATTTGTGAAGTTACGAGGGTGCGTGGAAACTGCACAACACACGCTCATAACACAGTCATTTTATGGACGTTTGTCCCCAACTTTTCAACATAGGCATTTTAGGACCTCTGCTCATGATCAGAGCCACTGTGATTTTCTTAATCTGTCCCAAACACTGATTTCCCACAGTGAAAGCATTATTCTGCACCGGAATTGCAAAAACACATTTCAGCCAGGATGTGAAAATGACAGCTGAACTGTTCATAAGGAGGTGTTGACAAAATGCCAGTGTTGAAAATCTGGAATGAAAATATTACAAATTTGCAAAGTTATGAGGGTGCATGGAAACTGTGCAATGCACGCTTGTAACACAGTCATTTTATAGTCTTTTGTCACCAAATTTTCAACATAGGCGTTTTAGGACCTCTGCTCATGAACAGTGTCACTGTGATTTTCTTAATCTGTCCCGAACACTGATTTCCCACAGCGACTGCGCTATTCTGAACTGGAAGTGCGAAAACACATTTTGGCCAGGATCTGAAAAATGACAGCTATACTGTTCATAAGGAGATGTGGAAAAATGCCAGTGCTGAAAATCTGGAATGAAAATTTTACAGATTCGCAAAGTTACGAGTGTGCGTGGAAACTGCACAATGCATGCTTGTAAAACAGTCATTTTTTGGATCTATTTCACCAGATTTGCAACATAGGCTTTTTGAGAGCCCACCTCATGAACAGTGGCACTATCATTTCATTAATCAGTCTCAAAAGGTGATTCCGCGCAGTGACCGTGAAATCCCCTTTCAGGACCAAATAACCCCATGACAGTGACTGAATTCATGAGGAAGAGTCCCAATAACCCCATGTTGAAAATTTGGTGCTGAAAGTTGAAAAAGTCGCTGAGATATCCACACAAGTTGAAAAAAAAAACTATTTATGCCATTATACAGCTTACCAGCATTTCTTCAGTTCGCGGTTGGCTTTGAAGAGTGCAGACGTGTTTCCAGTCCACCAAAGATCATCATACCGGGCTCCAGAGGTAAGTATCAGGTGAGGGGGAGTGTGGGGAGGTGGGGTGTGCAGAGGATGGGCACAGGTTGGGGGATGGGGCACGAGAGACAGCGAGGAACTGTTTTCTTTGTTCAAGGACACAAATTAAACTAAGGACATCGCTGGAAGGCTTTTTTTTTTCAGGTTTGTATTTTGCACACTGGGGTGGGCTTGCGGTGTGACACCTGCATTTTGGGGGAGGGGGGACTGAAGCCAATGGGGATTGGGCCCCCTGTCAGCAAAGAAAGACTGTTTGGGGCCATGATGCCGAGGAGGATTGGGCACCCTTTCAGCACACAACAAATCGGGGGACATTATGTTGACTGGGAGTGGGCTCCCCCATTTGCAAATGAACTGGGTCAGGGGCATGCTGACAGGGGGATTTGGCACCCCTTCAGCTTTCATGAGGCTCTGAAGCAGTGGCTATGCCACTGCCATGCTGATGGGAATGGTATACCAGGTAAGGTACCGCCCTGCAATGACAGGTTGCTCCATCATTGCAGTGAAATGGCTGACACTGAAATGATGAGGTAGCCCGTGATTGCAGTGGTGAAATCGTTTCAACTTGGTGGCATTTTTGCAGAACCAGTATCATCAGGACACTGGGCCTGCATTGGGTGAACACAGCCAAGCCCACAAATGCAGTGCCAGCATTGGCCGCCACAGTGCTGCACCTCCACAACCTACTTCTCTCCTAAGCTGCCACATAATGTTTCTTATGAATAATTACAGAACCATCAGTCTAATTTCAGTCACAGGCAAAATGTTTGAAGGCCTTATTAAAGACAAAATAACAGAAACAATTGCCATCTGAGATCCTTACCACCATAGATTCACCAAAGAAAGACCATGTAGCACTAATCTCTTGCACACCTATGAATACACCAATAAGGCATTAGATACTAAACACCTCGTGACACAATCTTTCTTGAGTTTAGCAAGGCTTTTAACTTTGTGCTACAGTAAGCTATTATAGAAAAAAATGAAAAACATCAGCATTAACCCAATTATTACTAGATGGACACTGAATTGGCTCACAGAGAGGGTTGCAGACAGTAAAAAATCAACAGATATCATTCTCCATCAGGGGTGTGACCAGTGGGGTCCCTCAGAGCTCAGTTTTGAGCCTGATAATATTTCACATCATAATTTCAGACATGACTAGTAACATCATAAATTGGGCATCCAAATATGCTGGTGATTCAAAAATGGAGGGCCATGTCTTTTGGAGGAACAAGTAGAGATTATTAGATCTGATCTTGATAAAATAACTGAATGGACAGAACATTGGGAGATGAAATTAAGGTAAATGCTGAGTTATGCATCAGGGTACCAACAACAAAAACACAGAATATCAACTCTGTGGTGCTACACTTTTAACATTGACCTCAGAACAAGACCCAGGGGGCTTGGAGAACAAATGACCTAGACCAATGCAAACATTGTGAAGATGTGTTCACGAGAGCAAATCATGTGATCTATAAAGAGAAATATCAGGTTATGAGAGAAGGATGTAATATTTCCCCATTATAAATCAGATGTAAAGCCACTTATCCATTTTATGAGCCAATTTTGGTGTCCATATAGGAAGAGTCCAATCAACAAAATTGAAAAATACAGAGAAGGGCTATCAAATGTATCTTGGCTACCAAAAATGAAACTTATGAATACAGGCTAAAATCTCTGCACATTATGCCAATATCAGTTAGATGCTTACGAGATTTGCTTTTCGTGTTTAACATCACGCAGGACCCTTTTCTCATATGAGAGCTTAATACAGACTATAGATCTAACTCAGCAGACTTTAGAGGGCATCCTCTCTAGACTGTGGGGAATAGATTCCATCTACTGAAGAGAAAATATTTCTATACTCCATGTATTATTAATCCCTTGAATTTGTTACCAACTGATATTGTAATCAGCTAGAGTAAAACTGAATTTAAAGCTAAACTACGACAGGTATATTCCAGAAGGAAAATTATATATCTGTCATGAGTATTAGACAGAGCTCTCGTGGGCTAACTGCCCTCTTAGCTCCTATACACCTTATTATTCACCTTAGTGTATACATCAAATGCACCCCAGGGCTGGACACAGCCCTGCAGTGTCTTGAATGCCAGGGGGCCTTTGCCTTATGAAATGACTCCCAGTATGGCATGTTGGATTCTACAAAATACATTTCCCTCCTTGGGAAAACCCTTGCCTGAAATAATCCCGGATGGAATTTATGATGGTACTGCTCATGTGTGCTAATGAGCTGTTACTTTTGCTAAAATGGATTTCTGTTTGGACTTTATCTTGGATTTAGAAATTGAGTTACTAGTTACCAAGTGTTTACTTAGTAACAAAGTTAATTTGTAGCTTGCAGTAGCTCCAACGATGTACAATCACCCAGGAGATCACCGTAGGCATAGGAGGTCAGGTTAGTGGTTTTGCTTTCAAGGGCTACCTCCCTGAAAATGAATGTCACTGGCTACCCTTGGCCTGGGAGGGGGTTACACTAGTAAATCTAAAAGGGTAATTTTATCATTTTGGGCCCCACCTCGATGTGGGTTTGAAGGACCACCAGGCAAGTTGTAAAGGTTGTTAGATTTTAGTGGTGACAATCTAGCTATTCTAGAACTTATTATGACCAAATTAATGTAATGAATCTCACTCTTGGTAGTGAACACACTTCACTACTTGGAGAGGCCTGTAAATTTCTGTGAGGCTGACAAAGTCAATCAGAGTGTCATAGAATGTATTCTGATGGTAAATGTTTATAACTGACTTTCCCAGTTATAATACGAACTTCTTAACAAGTTAATGATAGTGTGCCAAGGGACAGTCAGAAAGCATCTAAGTTTCTTATATTATGATAAATCAGTTGCTTTCCAAACAATATGGTGGAGCCCACTTAAAAAGTCCTGATGTGAACATCTCATACTCATTCTTGTCTCTATGACTGTGACTTACTCACATTAAAAAGAAAAAAAAACTCAACTTTATAGTTTTTTTGTTAGAAAACTTGGACTCCCATCAGTTCTAACTCCTGTGGTCCAGCCTTAGTCAAGTGAAGAGTGATCTATTGCCTGCTGCCTAGGTTGGACAGCTGATGATCAGCTGCTTGTCGAACCTTCTGTGTTCTGACTGAGTGAAGTTGGGTCGAGAGGGTCTGGACTGGATTCTGAGTGGGTCAGGGTCATGTATGGTAGAACTGACTGACTGGTACAGGACTGGTCTGTCAGACCATGGATATATGAGTATACACCCACGGCTTGCCCTGCTTGCTTCTTTGGCAGATTTGGTGGCAGCTGTGGTGCATCAGAGAAACTCTCTAGTCTGGAGCAGCAGGTGGTCACTGGGGGTCCAGTTACAATGTATCATGGTACAAACCATCACGGTCATGGCTCATGAATGTGCAAGTGACCAGCAATGGTGATGGAAGCAGGTGGGATCTGGGCAGTGGCCAACTTCAACAACTAGCCTGACCAGAATGGCACTTGTGTAACTCATTCAGCACCACTTTTCCAGTTTTCAGGCAGACAGGGAGCAAAAGTGGCACAAATATAGCTGCTTCTACTGCAATGTAATGCATCAGCTACTAGCCTGGTGGCACCTCCTCTGCTGCTACACTGAGTTTCGACTACATAATGTTAAAAGGGAGTACAGCAGTAGTCAGGTCAGCTCGTCATGCCTGGGCAGAACTAAGTTATCTTCTACATCCAATTCAGGGTGCCAGTGAAGAAGAGGGAAAAGGAACCAGTGATCCAATGGCATATAGGGGAAAGCTAGGAGTGGGAAGACCATATTCATCATCTGTCTGAAGAATCTCTGGTTTGAGGCTTTGACTGGACTGGAAAAAAAAAACATTAGTGTATGAACAAAAATGCCCACCCCAAATGAGGCCCTGGACAAATGTCCTTATTGCCCTTCCTCTAATCCAGAACTGGTAATGGAGGCAAATCTTACCCACTGGCTGTTAGTAATTCCTGACACAGAATTTAGATTTCAGAAAATATAACAATGATCCAAACATTATTCCAAAACTGATTAACATGGAAATATACTGCTTCAGTCAACATAGTTAAGTTCAACACAATGTGAAGCACCGCTGAATAATTTATTTTGTATTTAATTTTCATGCACTGAACATGTACTTTTTGGAGGACAGGCGAGAGAGGGGGACATGACTGAGACCTTCAAGTACTTGAAAGGCATAAATAATGTGGATAAGGAGGGTCTCTTTAAGCTAAGTGACAACCATAAGACAAGCGGGAAGTCTTAAGCTGGAGGGGGGGAGGTTTAGGAGGGAGGTCAGGAAGCACTACTTCACAGAGAGGGTGGTGGACACTTGGAATGCACTGCCAGAAGTGGTGGTCTTGTTGAAGACAGTGGGCAGCTTCAAGAAAGGCTGGAATAGGCATGGGGCAAAATAAGGATCATTGCCTGGGAAGGGAGGATGTAACGGATGAGTGGAGTGGGAGGGGGGGCAAGGTCAGTAGCTCAAGCTCTGCACCCTGCAATACAAGCAGACTAGATAGAACAAATGGCCTTCTGCTGGCTTCTTCGTATGTCCATATGTTAATTTCTTAATGCTACATATGAGTTGATAACCAAATCAAAACAATTTTCAAGTTAATGTTTGACATTATGTTTACTATGTTTTTTCTAGAAAGCCTCTTTAAATCCTGGTAACCAGCAGGGTAGCATTTCAGTGCAGCTAAATACAGTGATGTTTTAAAAAATATTTATGTTAATAATTAATTTCTTCATTGTCTTGAGGCCAACATATGTTGGTGTAATTCATTCCAGTCTCCACAGGGCATGCTGGCCAGCACTAAAAGGAAGGTATTCAGACCTAATCAAACAGAATAAAAGATAAAGATGGGGTGTAGGGACACAGGGATCATGAATTCTGAGCAGAAATGCAAGTTATAATACAAACCAAAATAATCATAAAGTGAATGCTTAGGTGTAGTAGTTAGCATCAATACCCCATCACTGCATAACTTTTAAAAACATTTCACAAATAGAAAAAGTGTTAGGCGCTGTGTACAGATATTTTACTAGTCCCAATGACTATACCAGGATGCAGTGTTGTTTAATAATAAGAACATTGGCTTGGAGCCAGAAGACCACAAGTTCAAGCCATGCTACAGCCAAATAGTCACTGTGTGACCATGGGCAAGCAACTTAAAGGGACCCTTTTTGCATCATAGTATTTTAAGTTGAACACACATATTTTATGGTTGCTTACCTTCTCTAAAATTCATTGGTGTTGCTGGTGGTTTAATCTGCATCCTTTCTCAGCAGAACTGAAATGCATGGTAATTGTGTAAATATACCAAATCTTGTTTTGTTTCAAATCCTTTATCTACTCTTATTGCTCACTTCCTGAACATTAGGAACACCCCAAGCAGTGCAGCCACCCATGATGCAATGATCTCCTCTGTTCCCACTGCATCTTGAATGGCTAGACTGTTGGGTGTGTTCCCAAGTCCAGAAAAGATGCACTGGGAGCTGATTAAGGAATGTAAACAAACACATTTTGATGTGGTAATATCAATATGGTGGGTGGTCTGTTTTTCACTTTTAAAAATGTAAAAACTCATCAGAATCAAACTACCAGCCACATCCGCACAGTCTACAGAATGCAAACAAGCATAAAATATGTTTTTTTAAAAAGGGACAGTTTGAGGCCTAAAGGGGTTGACAGTGTCCCTTTAACCTCCCATTGCTCCACTCCACCCAGCTCAAAAATAGAAACATAGAATCTGTCAGCAGATAAGGACCATACGGCCCACCGAGTCTGCTCATTTCACTACTCACTGCTGCAGCCCCAGATCCTTTTTGATCTGTGGCTCTCCTGCTCTGCACATCTCCAGGGTACGCTTATGTCTATCCCATGCATTCTTGAACCCCTGTATTGTTTTTGCACCCACCACTTCTGCTGGAAAGCTGTTCCACAACTCCACCACCCTTTCAGTGAAAAAGTACTCCCTAACATTACCCCTGAGTCTTCCACCCTTCAGCCTCATATCATGCCCCCTTGTTCCTGTGCAGAGTTTTCTCTGAAATATGCCTTCCACCTGTACCCTAAATGGGTAATGATAATGGGTAGAAGCTGGACCTCAGTGGAAATGAGATGTTCCCTCTGCTGTGCTATATTGGATGAATAAACTGTAGACAACAAAATTTTGGGGTATGCTGGAAAACTTTAAAAATATAGGATTTAGACCTAATTTAGTTTTATTTCCTAAATTTTCTTGATTCACCTTCAATCACTGTTTAGTTGAGTACCTGGAAAAATACGACATCCAGTGTCCTGAGCAACATGGTTTCCAAAAAGGGCACAGTACCACCACTGCACTATTAGAATTCATGAGCTTCATCAATACCACTCTCGATTGAGGAAACTGTGTACGGGCAGTATTCTTCGACGTTACGAAAGCCTTTGATACTGTGAGCCACCCACTCCTAATCAAGCAATTATCTAACACTGGCTCTTTGATGAAGCACTGCTCTGGTTTTCAAGCTACCTTGGGGAGATGGTCCAGTGGGTTAGGATTGCTGATGTCACCTCTGAAGGAAAGCCAGTCCTTTCAGGGGTCCCACAGGGGTCCATCCTGGGGCCATTACTTTTCAGCCTCTTCCTCAACAACCTTCCCAGTGTCTGCCACCAAAAAGTACTGCTCTACGCCGACGAAGCAGTCATGTCGCAGTCATGTTCCCCAACCACCAAAACATAGAGCTCCTCAAGAAACAATTACAACTTGAATTCATACACATTGAAGAATGGTTCAAATCACACAAACTGATCATAAACTACAGCAAAACAAAGGTTATGACATTCTACAATGCCAGGAGTAAGTTCAAATCCCGTGACATCACCATCCTAAACCAAGCTGGGACCTCACTTGAACACGTTCCTGATTTTAAATAGCTAGGTGTCACCTTGGACAGATCACTCTCCTACCATTGGCACATTGACTCTGTCGCCAAAGCCACCAACATCCGTATAGGCCTGCTGTACAGGCACAAACACTGCATGACTCCTGACACTCTCCGTTTGGCTATCAACAGCTCTGTCACCTCTGTCATCGATTACGGGCTAGCAATCTATGGCTCTGCCTCTGCCCTCTGCAGAATTACAGTGGCACTCAACAAAGCATGCAGGCTGCTAACTGGGGCTGACCAACTTACCACACTTGTGACCTGTACACTCGGGCAGGATGGCTTCCTTTCATCAGCAATATTCAATATCAAACCTGTATCCTAGCCAAAAAAGTCCTCCTCAGGGGCTTGTCCCAGGCATTAAAAAGATACTCATAGACCACCACAGTGCACAGTGAACTAGAAGCTCTCAACAATTAACCTTCCTTGTCCCCAGATGCCTGACCACCGTGTGCCAGAGGGCCTTTGCCCACAGAGCACCTCAGTGGTACAATACTCTCAACAAAGAAAATCTTGCTGCTTCTGCCCTTGGCCCTTTTAAGAGACAACTCCAACTTCATCTCATCTCAACTAGTCGTTGTGACTGCCTCGCTAATTAGGGGCCCAATATCCACTGCCCTCTACTTGAGCGTTGATAGCTACCTCTCCCTGCCTTGTCCACCTTCTATCTGCTTTACCTTCCCACCCCTCACCCCCTCTCCCTTTCCTCACCCCCCCCGGCATTCCCTGATGTTTATCCACCCTACCTCTTCCTCTTAGAGCCCTTTCCCATCCTCTACCCTCTGAATATAGCCTTCCTGCCTGCACTCACCCCCTTCCTCTCACCCACAGCACTTATTCCTAAGTTTTCCCCTGGCTGGTATGTCATACCACATAACATTTGGCACATTTTGAATTACTGTGATTTTTTAACCCTCAGTCTCTTGTTTCCTTTTATTGTGTAACTTTGTATTTTATGTTTGCCCTTTGTATCTATACCCCCCCATTCCTTTGACATGGAACCTTTGTAAATGAGCAGTCCCTGCTCAAAGGTAATTGTAATCCTAGATTTCAATAAAATAAATAAAAAAAATTTCTGAGGTAATCTGGATGAAAACTGGATGCTACTGTTTATTCTGCCTGCTTATTCAGGTCATTATGCGGTCAAAGGCAATTACAGAAGTAATAAAACCAACAGCAGAGACTGCACAGGGTATGGGGTACTGCCAACACACACTGAAATAGCAAAAAACAGAAAACTGTGCACTTACCACCCTCAAGTACAGCAACTAAGGACTCAGACCCAAAATTCAGTTTAGTACAAAAATCATAATGCTTTATTTGGTTCAACAAGCAAAAGATAAAAATCAAGGACTTACAAATGCTTGACACATTTTGGAAAACTATTCCTTTTGCAATGGCAAATGCTCCAGGTGTTCACTTCTTTATAAGCAGACCTATGATGTCATCAGTAGGTGACAAAGTCTCTGCACCTGTTACAACTTTAAAAGTTAATGCAAATAATGCAGTGTCATGTGAACCACAGAAACACAGAATCTGTGGACAGAAAAAGATCTCTTGGCCCACCCAGTCTGCCCCAATGGTCCTTGTCTAGTCTGTCTCCACAGATCCTAACTGGTCTCTGACAACCCTCCGTCCTCCCTGCCTATTTAGTAATATTCCCCTGTGTCTAACCCATGCATGCTTGAAGCCACACTACTGTTTTCACCTTCGCCTCTTCCACTGGCAGTCTGCTCCAGGTTTTCACCACCCTTTCAGTGAAGCAATATTTCCTCGAATGCCCTCTGGTCTTGGTGCTCTTCCCATTTGAAACAGACTTTCCCCTTTTGGTTTCTGTTTTTGCAGTTGCAGGAGTGGGTAGAGAATATTATTAAAATAATTCACTAGTTTCCTTAAAACACACATTTTAATACAAATTGGACACAGTTCAACTTTTATTTCTTTAATGACCTGTAGTTATGTCCCTTGTTCTTTATTAGTAAGAACATGTGTGCGAAATTAGGATCATTGTGTGTCGGACATTACTACATCCTACTGCTTTTGATTCTGCTGCAGTCCTAATCCTTATTTTGTTGTGTAAATTATGATGTCACTAACTGAAGATTTTGATGTCAGCAGAGGAAAAAACAGGAGGAGTAGGTGAAATCTAAAGCACAAGAGCCCTGCTGTCATGCAGATATTCCCAGTGATGAAGAATGAGGAGACAGAAATGAAGAAAATTAAGCAATTATAAGATGAATGGTATGTTTTGAAAAGAATTTCTACCAACCGGATAATCTGTTTAACATTCAAAAGATGTAGTGCTGTTACTGAGAGAGAAATCAGTATAAACAAATTAAGAAAAAGCTGTTGACTGATGGTTAATTTGGAAAGTATTTAAGAACTATTGTACAAAGTGTTATGTTTCTCTGTTTGTGAATTATAACCATGCTAAATGTTCATTATTTACCAAATAACAGTAGATCTTTGGGAGGATCCCAACAGAGCCATAATACATTAGCCTGTAAATCGCCAGTGTCAGGACCTCATGGAAAGCTTTTACAAGATTGGGCTGCCCGCGTTGATGGACCTGTGGGCGTGTTGCTGGTGCATGGTATTGCCTATAAAATGTGCACTGTCCCAAAGTTTACTTCAGTTTCCTGCCACCAGTAAGTAAAAGTAAGCAAGTAACATTTTATTTATATTAAACGCCCTTCCCAAGCTCGGGGTGCTTTTACAGTAAAATAATTAAAATCACATTTCAAAACAATAAATCAGACAACCATACAGTACACTTACTCATCATGTACCGGCAAATGCTAAGGCAAAAAGGAAAGTTTTTAATTGTTTTTTAAAACTTTCAACAGTTAGGCATTCTCGTATCTGATGAGGTAGAGAATTCCACAGGGTTGGTGCCATATAGGCAAAAGACCTACCTCCAGACATCTTTAGACGTACCCTGGAAATCTCTAGCAATCCCTCATCAGAGGAGCGAAGAGAACGGACAGGACAGTAAGACACCGAGAGCTCTTTCAGGTAGTGAGGTCCCAAATCATGTAGGGCCTTAAAGGTCAATAATGCGACCTTGAAGGTGATCCGCCACTGTACTGGCAGACAGTGCAGATCACGCAGCACAGGTGTCATATGGCTAGATCGTGAAACTCCCATCAACAGCCTGGCCATTGCGTTCTGCACAAGCTGCAAGCAGCGGATATCCACCGCCGGCAGCCCTAGATAGAGGGCATTGCTGTAATCAAAACGGCTGGTAACAAAGGCGTGGACCAAGATGGGAAGATCTTCCCGTGGAACCAAGTGTTTCACCCGGGCGATGTTCCTCAGATGAAAAAAGGCAGATTTGACTTCGGCCGACACCTGCATCTTCATAGTCAGGCTTTCGTCAAAGATTACTCCAAGGTTATGTACTTGGCCAGAGGCAAGAAGCTGGGTCCCCCCAAGATATAAACCCGAGGGTTTCCCCGTCCAAGCCCCTGTTATCCTCCCTCCAGGGTCCACAACCAACACCTCAGTTTTCCCTGAATTCAACCTAAGCCAACTAGCACTCATCCAATCCTGAATCTCCAGGAGGCAGTTATTAAACATCATGATGGAATCCGATTCCTGATCAGGCATAAAAGACAGATAGAGCTGAGAATCATCAGCATAACAATGAAAACTCAGCCCATACCGTCTTATAATGTCCCCCAATGGAAGCATATACACTGCAAATAACATATGGGACAGCACCGACCCCTGCGGTACCCCACAGGGCAGACAGTGAGGGGCCGAGGTGTTAACTCCAGACACCACTCTCTGAGATCTGCCCTCCAAAAAAGATCAAAACCAACTGTGGACTGCTCCCCTCAGACCACAGAAAAACCACAGGCGGTCGAGCAATACCCCATGATCCATGGTATCAAATGCTGCTGAGAGACCCAGGAGAACCAAGATGGAATCGGTCCTCCAATCTCTTGCCATCAGGAGATCATTCAATACCCAAACAAGAGCCGTCTCTGTACTATGCCTTTTCCTGAAGCCGGATTGGAGAGGGTCATAGATATTGTGGTTGGACAAATGATCCTCCAGTTGCAGAGTGACCACCTTCTCAATAACCTTCCCTACAAAAGTGAGGTTAGAGACTGGTCTATAATTTGCTGGGCAGTCGGGGTCAAGAGAGGGGCTTAAAAGAGAGGGCTTTTTCAAAAGGGGGTATATTACCGCCTCCTTTAAGGGATCCAGAAAGATCCCTCTCTCTAATGACACCACCACTATCCCAGCCAGGACTGAGCCAATAACATCTACACACCCCACCACCAGGTGAGTAGGGCCTGGGTCCAACTTACAGTACGTAGGTCGCAAAGTCTGGATAATCCTCACTATATCTATTACTGCTGGTAGACTAAAGGTAGACCAGTACAACTGGGCATTAGTACCACCCGATTGATCAGTGCAATGTTCAATAGAAGGACACTGGCTGATCTCATCCCTGATGGTGGATACCTTGTCAGCAAAGAATTTCGCAAACTCCTCACACTGTACCTGTGATAATGCTCTATCGGTCTGGAGACAGACTGGATTGCACAGTCTGTCCACAGTCCGGAACAGCTGGGATGGTCTATTCCTAGCTGCAGCAATTTCCCTGGACAGGAACTCTGCCTTCTTATGGGAAATTGCTGATTGGTAGAATTTATAATGTTCTAACAATTCAAGTCTATCCACCTCCAGTTGAGTTTTCCGCCAGTGTCTTTCTAATCTTCGTCCCTTCCTCTTCCACTCACAGACCTCCCCATCAAACCAGGGAGCCCCTAGGTGAAGAGTACGGGGATGAACATGAATTGGAGCAATGGCATCCGGGGCCTCAGTTACAACCCTATTATAGGCTAAGACCAAAGGCCCTGGATCCATGCTATCCCTTGGAAAATCCGAGAAGTCCAGCTCCGTCATTAGGCCCTCTGAGGTAATCCTCTTAAAGGACGGAACTGTACTAACTACCTGGGGGCAGGCCTATTTTGGGGGGCCGCAAATCTAAACCTCAGGGCGTGATGGTCAGACCATCTGACTGGCTCCACCTCCACATCAGATATCTCCATCCCCAGATGGAACACCAAATCCAATGTATGCCCCCCCTCATGGGTTGCAGAGGTAATTACCCGTGACAGACCCAATGAATCCATTAATTGCAGGAGGTTTTGACCAAATGGCGAGAGTTCATCGTCGATCCAGGCATTGAAATCCCCCAGAATTATCCATCTAGGAGATTCCAATACCATATCGGCGATGAAGTCCGCAACCTCCTTCAGGAACTCCCTCTCATCCCCTGGTGGACGGTAGATAAGAAGGGTCCTGTAGCCTGCACCTGCACCCACCATGCATTCAAAGGAGTTGGTATCACCAACTGGCACTTTCCTGAGATCCAGATCTTGTCTGAAACAGACCGCAACCCCCCGCCCCTCCGGTCCACTCTCGGGCAGTGAATCACTGAGAACCCAGCCGGAATCGCGGAGTCCAGCACAGGACCAGCATTTCCATCTAGCCAGGTCTCAGTGATGCAAGCCAAGTCGACTGAGGAAACAAGATCCGCAATCACTGCAGTCTTATTCCTAATCGACCTGGCATTGCTTAACACCGCCCGAAAGGGACGGAAATCCAAGGGTGATCCCACTTCCTGCCTGACACACTCCAAGTCAGTGCCCTTGGGTATGGGAACTAGGCAAGGAGAACCTCGCTCCAGTACCCATTTCGTCCCAGGGCCTCCTAGCCCTCACTACCCATATCCGTTCTCTTCCTCCCATCCCCCCAACAGTTCCAAGATCCCCATATCGTTCTGCTTTTTTGATCTTATAGTGCCAAGATTTCAACATCTAGCATAAACCTCCCCTGTAAGTGGGGGTAATTCAAAGGGATGGAGATCATGAAGTCTTGAAGGGGAGTACTGCCTAACCATTTTACTTATACCCCAACACATATTTTAAACCAATTTATTCACCCTCATACAAACAAAAACCCTCCCAGCCCCAACTTAAACAACTCTAAAAAAGAACAACAAAAAAAAATAATAATAATAATAAAATAAATAAAATAAAATACCCCCTTAAAATATTAAAACAATTTCATACACATCTAGGGAGTTCAGCTGATCTAGGCCCAAAGTTCCAATCAGTTTTCCGTCTGTAAATCACTAAAAGCAAAAATGATATACACCCTAGGGCTCTCCCTGAGAATTTATACCAAACCTATCTCTCACATAGGCAGGGTAATAATAACTAAACAGTTGCACAAATGATCTTGATGAGAAGAAAGAAGCACTCTCACTGCTTCACCAAAGTACATAAGACAGAAAGGGAACAGTCTGACCTGGATGGTTCTCAATCTCTCCACAGTAACATGATCAGTCTTGTAGCCAGGAAATCACTTCAACTCCTCTAATTGTATACAGATTTCCCCTCCACGGGAGCTACCCAGCTGAAGAAGTTTTCACCTCAGTCATCCCTCGAGTGGTTACCGGGCTAGTTAAACACACCACTAGGTCCAAGCAAATAGGCTCTCCAGCCTGCCTGCCAAACCCAGGAACCACGGGCACACTGGGACCTGTCCTCCGACGGCACCAGCCCCGATCTCCTCTCGTGATAAACAACCCCAGCAAACCGCCCTGGGTTCAGACTTTCAGCTTGCTCACTGTGAAAACAACACTCCAGAAAACAAAACCGGTGACACTGCAATCTGTAGAGCTAAAGGAAAAGTCGCTAGGGTCTTACGAAACCCAGCCTCAGAATCCCTCTACGAAATCCATAATTCGGACAAAATCAACAGTCAGCTCATAAACCCGATATCTTCCCGGCACTTCACAAGGTCCGTAGCACAGTTCCAAGATGGCACCAACCAACAGTCGGCTCACAATCCCAGGCTCCCAGTCTCAACAGACAATAATAAACGACCATTGGAGTAATCCAAAAAGAAAAGGAGTCCGAGTCCTTACAGAAATCTTTCCAGGACAAAACAGGCAGGTCCTCCGAGGCAAGCCGAGAAAAATCGTAGATTATGATCCTAAACCTACGAACTCGGCCATAACAGCAACGCACAATGTGCAATTGTTATCTCTGCTATCACAAATACTTAAAAAGCAAAATAAGACAAAAATAAAGCAACAAAATAACCTAAACATAAAAATGCTATAGCGTGGCATAGCCCAGTGTGGCCGCCATCTTGAAAACAGGTGAACCCTAATGTCCAGTGAGCAGAGTTCTCAAAAATCTACCTACAGAAGGACTGGTGTCACCCCACCAATCAAGTACAGAATGACAGGAGGAGCAAGAAGTGGCACATGATAAAAAAGGTGGTCTCACTATACAGTGCTAAAACAAACAAGTGTGCACTGGTTTGGTAGTGCTCACGAAACAAACAGCAGACATAACAAACTTGAATTTGGGCACTCACTACCTTTTAGAAAAAGGACACCAACAGCTAAAATTTATATCATGACAATCCAGAAAGGCAAACACCCACAGGTGTCTGCCTAACATGTTTTGGATTTTTCCAAAAACTGCCACAGCCTTTGATAAAGGATTTAAAAATTCAAAACGCGTCAGGTGGGCACCTGTGGTTGTTCGTCTGTCTTTTATGGATTGTCATGAAATAAACTGACAATGGATCAAATACATTTTAGCTGTTGGTGTCCTTTTTCTAAAAGATGGTGAGTGCCCAAATTCAAGTTTGCTCTTATCACTTTATAGTACCTTGCCAAGAAGCTGAAAGGAGGCACCTGACATACCAGGAGGATGGTAAGTGGGAAAGTTATAGCACTATGAAGAGCCTCTCAATGGTATACTGTTACCAGTAAGTAATTGCAGGAGTAGCTGGGATTATGTGGGGGAAGAGCTCCTCCCCCACAGCCTACTTAATGGAAGCAGCTGGCTCCCGCTCTGCTTAGAGCGAGTCGCACTCGGCACTCTCTCCTTGTTGCTGCTGGTCTGCGGCTGTGCCCTTTCTCCACTCTTGTTCCCCATTTACTTTCTAGGTTGTTTCATCCTTGTGCCTTTTGTCCTGTTGTCCTGTATCTTTCTCTGTGTGTTGCTTGTGGTAGTGGTCTTTTCTTCGTCGCCTCTCAGGCCTCGCTCTACTCTATCCTTCCCTTCTCCCTGCTGCCGCCCGCTCCTTGCTGGCTGCGTTTCCTCTGCAGCCGTGGTGGTGACTGTCTTCCCTTCCAGCAACTGCACCTGCAGCAGCACAGTTTACTTCAGCTCCCTCAATTCCTCATTCTTTCAGCACCTCTGGACTCCTGCCATTGCCCCTCTGCCTATGACCGCGTTCTGGCTCCAGGCTGCTTCTGCTTGCCTTCACCACAGTTTTTACGTTCAGGCTTCCTGGACATTCCACAGAGCTGCTCTTGCCATTTTTTGTTCCAGCCTATCCTACTCAGAGGTCAACATTCTACTGCAGCGAGCTATCTCAGGATGACTCATGCCTACCTCATATGGGGCTCCTCAATCAGCGCTTTAGTTTCTGTTGTGTTCGGGACCGGAGCCTCTCGCTTCCAGCAATTCTGACTTTCCCTGACCACCTGCAGTGCTTTGTCATGTGACATGTCCTATGGCACCACAATTGCCTTGCAACTTGGGGGCTCGCTTATGTTGGGGGCTGAATGTAAGTACTGTGGCAGCTTTCAGGAATCATTCAATTTACGCTGGGCTCCTGTTCTAGTGAGATGGCTTCCAACTTTCGAACATTGATCGGATGGTCGTCTGGGGGGATTGGGCAATTTGCATCTTGCCTAGTTTACAGTCTGTTACTGCAGGGATTGTTTAGATTAAGGGAGTCCGTGCAGATGAACCACATGTAGTCTAGCCGGTCTAGCTTTGCACCTGCAGTCGGCCCAGTTGCCTGCTTCGGTATGTTTTCTTCACTTCACTCAAAGAGAGACTGGCTTTCCTAAGCTTACTACTATGTTTACAGTAGCTACGTTTCCTCTTCCCTCATGCCCGTTCTAGTTTTTTTACTGCTACCAGCTTCACAGTGACAGACAAGGCAGCGTTGTATCTATTCATACTGCTACTTCTAGGGTACCTCCTTCAGTTCATCGGCTGACCTGCACATGGTCTAGCCATTTTTCATATCTTTGGGCCCCCTTCCCTTAGTTTCCGTCAATGCTTCTTACAGAGCTGTGTCATCAATTAGACCTTCAAATCATGCTTCCTACAGTTTCCGATTTCAATGGACTGTTTCTGACATACTCCAAGTTATTCATCTCAATTCCCTCAGATGCTTCTCATCCAGTTGTGTCACCTCCTTCCAGGTTCATGCTGCTACCATCCCTGCCTGACCTCTCTGCTGAGCTATACTACATCATGCCTTCATTAGTCGACCTGCTGCCTCAGACAGTGATCTACAGTTTTCAGCGTGCTTATTTCCTCCGGCCAGGTTGTCAAATTCTTCCATCTGAAGCATCTTCACTGCACTCCTTTCCATCCATCATCTGGATGAGACAGTCAACAGCACCTTGCACAGCTCTCATGAGTCGGCCCTACAATATGTTATTGCTACACACCTCATTGACTCAGGATATGCTACTACATCTGCATCATGCTGCTTGCTTACTATTACAATTTATATGGATTCACTTCTTACCTTTCTGCTCATGTTACATGCTTCCCCCTCCCAAGGATTAGAAGTCATCATGACTAACCTGCCATTCCAACTTCTTGTGCTCCTCTTGCACTGGCATTCACCTACCCTATGTTTCCATATTTCATCAATATCTGCATACCAGGACATGCCCATCTGCACTGCATGGAGTTCTCATTTCCTTTGCATTATCTACCACTGATCTGCAACCTGCCTCGTCCCGTAGGCCAGAGATTATCCATCGTATTTGGTCAGATCTGTGCCCCACCTGGCCTGGAAGTCCTTCGTTCCTATATTTTACTGTATCATAATCACCTGCTTCTACGACCTGCCTTCGCCCTTCGGGCTGGAAGTTTACCTCATCTTCTGCTTCTACGGCCTACCTTCGCCCATCGGGCTGGGAGGTTTTCCTACTAGTCTTCTGCATTTCCAAACTGCCTTCACCCATCAGGCTGGGAGGTTTACCTACTTCTACCTCGCCAGATCGGGGCCTGGAGATTCCCGCATTCTACTATTCGCCTACCTGCTGCCATGTCCTCCAGCCAGAAGCTCCTTTATCGGATCTGCATCTGGCCATTTCTTCATTCCTCTTCTATTCTTGGATGCTTCGCCCTGCTGTTTCAGCCATGTGGAATTGCTGCTGCTTCACCCTTTCCAGGACATTTAGTTGTGCCTCTCATCAAGACCTTATCCTGATTGTGCTCTTCCACTTTTGAACCTGCACCAATGCTACTTCATTGGACTCAGCCTCTTCAGTTATCTCCATCCAGGACTCTTCTGCTCAACTATTTGGATCTCGTCTCATTGTTGCTGCCTCAACCATTGCATACCTACAGTTTCAACTGCTATTCCTCGTCACGTTACCATCTCTATGTCATGGTCTCTTCAATGCGATCCCTGCCATCCTTGGTCTAATGGATACGTCCATCTTCAGCACCATTCCATTCTCTACATCTACCTTACAAATGCAGTACTACTCTGCTCTAACCTGACTCATGATATGTCTCCTGGAGGTGGTATACCACGCACTATTCCTACTGGCTGACCTCCGTAGGTCTGGCTGCATTTTCCTGTTACCTGGAGCTAGTCGCCTCTCATTACCTCTCCAGCTGATGGAACAGCTGCGCTACTCACCGAGGGACTAACTGCCAAGCTTTATTCTTCCAGCAGACTTCCATGGGTCTGACTGCATTTCCCATCCTGGAATCAGCCGCTTCTCTCTCTCCTACCTCACCAGCTGTCGGTTCAGCTGCACTTTCTTCAGGGGCTGATTGCCATGCCCTGTTCCTTCTCCTCTGCCTTCATGGGTGCAATCCCTGCTCCTATTACCTCTCACTTCAGATTGGTAGTCCAACTGACTTGCTTTCTTTTGGGCTCACCATATTCTACTACTTGGATGCTTCATACCTCACACCAGTGTCTCTGATTATCCTCTACAGCTTGCCATTATTCCTGCTCAGCTCTACAGCCGTTGCCTTCATATCAATTCCTAAGACTATACTTCACTTATCAGAACTGGATTCATCAGTCGGTAGCCTGGCTACAAGCCTTCTCATTACGTATACTGTACAAGTCCTCTATCTGAAATCAGGAAGTCATACTACTTCTATTCATCCTGCCTCGTTCACGTCAAGTTTGGATGCAACTATCTGCATCTAGTTTCCTGTATTGAATTCATCTGTCATCAACTTCTTCTTAACCATCAAACATTTCCTGGATTATGCCTTCTATAAACTGAAGTCTGGAAGAAGGTTCTTCATATCCACTCTCCATCATTCCGAATTGTATATGGATTCTCGGACTCAGACTTTATTAGGAGGAAATTACTTCACTGGACATTTACAATTCAGTTCTTCTTAAGCTCCGTTTATCTGGATTAAATTCTACAAATTAGAATTCATATTTGGCTGATTAATTTAGTTTAATTAGGATCTCTCTCCTTTAGTATGCCCAGAAGGACGGGCAGGTCAGTAGCCATGGGTCCTTAGAGGTTCCCCCCAAGGGGGGTTTTCCTCTCCTGAGTGCTACTGATCACACTCTCCGGAGTTGGAGGAGGTGATCGTCTATTCCTTTCATTATTAGGTGTTGTCATGCACGACTCTTCAGCATTCAGTTAAAGAACAATCGATGAAATATAAATATTCTTTTGGGGCTTTCATAATTCTAAACCAAGCTTCCTTCCTACAGGTGGGATACAGAGAAAGGCCAAAACTATCAAATATTATCAAACAACTTAATTCAAGCATCCAAGTACCTAAGCACAAACATTCTGTACTACTACTTAATGAACATTGTCCTCTTAATGCTGGCCTCTGTATCCAACAACCATCTACATGTTACATAAGCACTGAGCTATGTACCACACATAATTGCAGGAGTAGCCAGGATTATGTGGGGGAAGAGCTCCTCCCTTACAGCCTACTTAATGGAAGCACTTGGCTCCAGCTCTGCTTAGAGCGAGTCGCACTCACCCACCATCCTTCCCGACACCTCCTCCTTCTGCGGCACTCTTATCCCACCAAGGGGGCTTTCATAATTCTAAACCAAGCTTCCTTTCTACAGGTGGGATACAGAGAAAGGCCCAAACCATCAAATATTATCAAACAACTTAATTCAAGCATCCAAGTACCTAAGCACAAACATTCTATACTACTACCTAATGAACACTGTCCTCTTAATGCTGGCCTCTGTATCCAACAACCATCTACATGTTACATAAGCACTGAGCTATGAACCACACATAATAAACCTACAGTATCTTCTATGAGACTATCTCCATAGAACCATAATAGAACCATAATACACTGAATGATTACACAGCAGTACCATCCCCACCTGGGTGACTGGCAAGAACAGCAGACTGAGCTTCATGGGAGCTAGACTTGACATACAGTAAATCCAAAACCTACCCTCCTATGGGAAATATAAGCAGATGCGATAGGCTGGGTGTTCATCTTCTGCTGTCTCTTTTCGTAAATCAGATTCAGACTGTAATGCTTAGTAAAAGTATAAATTGTGTGCAGGTAGCAGCCCTGAAAATGTCAGTGACTGAAACAGTCCAAACGCTGGCCACTAAGGCCATCGTGCCCCATGTGGCCCTACCTGTAACTGCACCTGGCAGGTCCTGCACCACCTACCAGAAGCAAAAAAAAAAGAAAAGGTGATGAGAAGATCCATTTGATGAGGCTCTGTTTGAAGACAGGTTTACCCCAATGCAGGGCTAAAGGAAACAAATAGCTGAGAAGGCAAGTCCTTGGTATGGTCCTGGTAGTGCTGAAGGATCCCGTTGACATCCAGAAAATGCAACAGCACTTCGCCTGGGTTGTGAGTGAAAGTAAAGAAAACAGGTGAATCAATGGACTGATTCAATATGAAATCAGATAACCACCTTAAGCAAGAATTTGGGGTGAGTACATAATGCCACCCTGTCCCTATGAAATGCCATAAAAGGGGTGGCACAAACCAAGGTTAGTAGTTCAGATATATGCCTGGCTAAAGTAATAGCCACAAGCAGTAACATCTTCCAGAACATGCACTTCGTGTCACAGGAAGATATGGGCTTCTAAGGGGCTTGAGTCAGGGACTCAAGCACAAGGCTCAGGTCCCAACCTGGAACAGGCTTGCAGATCAGAAGGGCCACATGCAACAGACCCTGCAGGAGCCTACAGACCACAGCCAGCTGGACCATCTTCCTGTCTTTGATCAGGGCATGGAAGGCCTGAAATGGTCAACAGGTGAACCTTCACTGTGGGGTACTGCAACTCCAACTGGGGCAGAGACAGTAGGTAGTCCAGTACCCTCTGCACAGGGCAAGTAAAGGGTTCCATGGATGGCATCCAACACTACATAGTAAAATGCTTCCCTTCAAGGAGTAGGTGCATCTGGTGAAATGTTTTCTTTTAGTTAATTTCTAAAAACATTTATTAGTTGTTCTTCACATGTTACAAAGCGACAGTACATAATCATAACATGAAGACTAGCAAAGTATTAATAACTACTATCTGTAAATGTTATTTCCTAGAGCAGCCAAAACCTCTGTCTATACCCCGGACCATTCCAGTCCCTCCTGGACTGGACTATTGAAAGGGGGGCCACCTGGCACCATACTGTAAAATACTTCCACTTCAGGATGTAGTCTGCTGGTTTCCTAGCAGCGAGCAGAAACAGTGAAAATTGCGGCTGTGACCCACACTGAGAGACCTCAGTGTCTGCAGGCATCAGGCATGGAGCCTGAAATAGGCTACAAGTCAGTTACAAGGTTATTTACAGTAACGGAGTCTGCAGGAGCAGTGAAGAAAAGATGAACACACCGAGATTCTTTGGTAATTATTTACTACAAAATAACACAGCATAAAGCAGGTGGAAACCATGCTGGCTGTGGATTGTATGACTTGATTTCATCATTTTGTGACTTTAAGGTTGGGTTGTTATTTCTTTTTATGGCTGTGGACAGAGCCTACAGCCATCTTGCTATCTGTAGCTGGAAAATGGAGTATCGTGGAACACATGTTTTGGACTTTTCAATGTATCCTTCCATGTCAACTGAAATAAAATACTCCCTTCCTTCTGTTAAGAATGTTGGAGACATAACTTCAAGCTGTTTATCAGATGCCATTAGGAAACTGAAACAGCTTATTAAATATTTGTTAAATACTGGTTGCCTATTAAACTGGAGATTTGTTTACCCCCTTTCAGAATGCAACAACTTGCACATTTAAATATGTAGCATTTAAACAGCTTCTTACTACTAGTTTCACTTGGGAATGCACTGTCTTATAAGAAAGATTCATACCTCATAAATGTCATCCCTTTCCCGGCAAATCTATAATTTACACTGTTTTTTAACCTCTAAAGACACTATCTGATAAGTCCTGTCTCAGACTTATACCAGCTCTTCAGTGAACTATCCAGACTAAATATGTAGCAATCAGCAGGCATTTTCTACTGTACTTTTTGGGAAAAATAATATTGAGCTACAGCAAACACACACACACACACACACACACACACACACTGTACACAGCATCCTCATGGCCACAACATTCAAAATAAATATTGCATTCTAATATGTCATACAACAATAAAAAAACTGTTTATGCCAGTGAATACAGTGAAGTTCAGTTTAGAGTAGATTTCCTTTAGAAACATAGAAACATAGCCTTTGATGGCAGATAAGGACCACTTGGCACTCTTAGTCTGCCCATTTCCCTACCTACTGGACAAGCTGCAGATCCTAGTTAACTAACAGTCTATTTCTTCCTACCCCGCACAAAAATTGCCTTATGTCTGTTCCATGCATTCTTGAATTCCCCCTCTGTTTTTGACCCCACAGCCTCTTCAGGAAGGCTGTTCCATGTGTCCATCACCCTCTCTGTGAAAAAATAATTCCTCACATTACCCCTGAGCCATCCACCCTCTATCTTCAAATTGTGTCCCTTTGTTCTTGCACATTCCTTTTTCTGAAAGATGCTACCCTCTTGGACTTTGTTGATTCCCTTGAGGTACTTAAAAGTTTCTATCATGTCCCTCCTCTCCCTCCTTTCCTCAAGGGTATACATATTACGCTCCTTTAGTCTCTCCTTGTATTGCTTCTCTTGCAGACCCTGCACCATTTTAGTTGCCTCCTCTTTACTGTCTCCATCCTGTCTATGTCCTTGTGGAGATGGGGTCTCCAGAACTGTATGCAGTACTCCACATGGGGTCTCACCAACTGTCTGTACAGAGGGATAACAACTTCCTGTTTTCTACTGGTGATGCCTATCCCTATACTTCCCAGTACCCCCCACCAGCCATCCCTACTGCCTTCTCACATTGCTTGTTAACATTTAGGGCATCTGATATGATTACCTCCAGGTCCCTTTCCATTTCTGTTGCTGTTACTACCTCCCCCATTGTGTATTCTTCCCCTGGGTTTTTGTTTCCCAGGTGCATTGCTTTGCACTTCTTTGCACTGAATCCAAGTTGTCATACTTCTGACCATTCCTCCAACCTTGCCAAGTCCCTTCTCATCCTTTCCACCCCCCTTGTGTATTAATCCTGCTGCAGATCTTTGTGTCATCTGCAAAGAGGCATATTTTTCCTTCCAGTCCCTCTGCAATGTCACCTATAAAGACATTAAAAAGGACCGGACCCAGTGCTGAACCCAGTGGTACCCCACTAGTAACCCCCCTTCCTTCAGAGTGGACTCCATTTACTATTATCTTCTGTGTCCTGTTGTCCAGCCAATGTTTTACCCAGGCTACCACCCTGGGTCCCACTCATAGACTGGCTAATTTGTTTATTAATTTTTGTGTGGGACAGTGTAAAATGCCTTGCTAAAGTCTAGGTAGGCCATGTCCACAGCCCCTCCCTGGTCTACTACTTTGGTCACCTAGTCAAAGAAATCGATTAGATTCATCTGATATGACCTTCCCGCTGTGAATCCCTGCTGTCTTGGGCCCTGTACCCCACTGGCCTCTAGGTACTCAACAGTTCTTTCCTTCAGAAGTGATTCCATCATTTCCCTACCACCAAGGTCAAACTGATAGGTCTGTAGTTTCCTGACTCTGTCTTGCTCTCACCTTTGTGAAGGGGAATCACATCCTCCCTTCTCCAGTCCTCAGGTACCACATCATCCTCCCATGATTTGTTAAAAAGGCTAGTCAGTGGTGTCACCAGTTCTCCCCTTAATAATTTTAGAATTCTGGGGTGAATCCTGTCAGGCCCCATTGCTTTGTCCACATTCAGTTTTAAGAGTTCTTTCAGAACCCGTTCTTCTGTGAAAGGACTGAGATCGACTCCCCTATCCAGAGTGCTTCTATTGATTGGATTAGGTACCTCCCCCTCCTCTTCTTTTGTGAATACTGAGCAGAAGTATTCATTCAGTATCCCTGCTTTTTCACTGTCCCTCTCTGCCCACCCACCATCCCCTTTATTCAGCCTCACTATCCCACCCTTTGTCGTTCTATGCTACCTCATGTACCTATAAAAGGCTTTATCTCCTTTCTTAACTGAGTTGGCTATCTTTTCCTCAGATTAGGCCTTTGCTATTCTGACTGTCTTCCCGCTTCCTTCTGCTTTAACTGATACAGTTCTCTGTCCTGCTGTGTTTTCTTATACTTCCTAAATGCTATCTTTTTCTCCCTAACCTTCCCTGCCACCTCTTCTGAGAACCATAGTGTTTTTTACTTTTGTTTTGATTTGTCTATTTGCTTCACACAAAGGCTTGTTGTCTCTGTGATGGCAGTTTTGATGTTTCCCCACTGTTGCTCCACCCCTCCTTCTTGCTTGTTTGTTGGTGCTTTTTTGAGGCACTCTCCAATTTGACAAAGTCAGCCCTCCTGAAGTCCAGTACCCTCACTTTTGTATGGCTTGACTCTGCAGCTGAGTTTATCGTGAACCACACTGTTTGGTTGTCACTTGTTCTCAGATGGCTACCCACTTCTAGATATGAGATCCTCTCATGTCCCCATTTGAGAGTACCAGGTTTAAGACTGCTCCCTCCCGAGTGGGTTCCAACTCTAGCTGTCTGAGGCCTGCCCTCTGTAGAGCATCTAGAATGGCCCTGCTCTTTGATGTTGCTGCAACAAAGGTGCTCCAGTTAACAGCTGGCATATTCAGGTCCCCCATCAACAATATCTCCCCTTTCTCTGCCATCCTAAGGATACTTTCTATCATTTCCTTATCCATTTCCTCCCCCTGAGATGGGGTCTGTATATAACTCTTGTGTGGATTGTGGTGCCATTTCTAGTCTCCAGGGTAACCCACAATGCCTCCCCTCCTCCCTGTTTACCATTTTGTTCTGTTGCTTTGATCCCCTCCCTTACATAGAGAGCTACTCCTCCTCCTCCTCCTCTTCTACCCTCTCTGTCTCTCCCATAGACATTTCTTATCCTATATTTTGTATCCTGGATAGTGCAGGGGAGATGCTACATCTCATTGTCATAGGAAACTTCATTTACACATGTTTGCACTGTATTTACTCAGGCTGTCCCAGATTAGATGCAATACCTTGTTTTCAGTGGGGGTCATGATTTTACCATTTTGATAATGCATTTCTTCAGGGTAGACTAGTCCAGGGCCCCCATAATCAAAGGAGATGGAAGGCACATTCCGACGGAAAAGGGAGATGTGCCATGCAACTCCAACAATGAGCTGCAGCATGATATTCACACATGCGGGATGCACTGGCCACAAGGGAATGGGCCAGGGTGCACACAAATAGTATGCCATGCAAGTCAAGGGTGCATTCCCATGCATATGCCGCACTGTGGCATATTCAGTGGGAATGCACCCCTCACAGTCCAGAGCAGTGCAGCCCACAGTTAGGTCATGAATAGCTGGCCTATCCTGGTCAGCCACCCACAGGTGGGCTGCAGATGTGCACACAGGTACACAGCAGCTTGGCAGCCATGGTGGACTCGAGGTATCCCCTCCCATCCCCAACTGATCCAACTCCATCCCCAAAGAGCTCCATAGTGTAGGGTCCCCCCGACCCAGTTGCACTAGAGGAAACCACAGTCCATATCCATTGCATAGACAACCCCCATCCACTGCCTTGGTATGCAGACACCCCTGCTCCCCCCATACCTGACCTGCTTCAGAGACTGGCACTGCCCTCCACACCCTGTAATGGCCAGCCACCAACATCAATGGACCCAGGCCATGGACCTGCACTCCAGAATGACCCAAGTGGCTGTACCATGCATTGGGGCACTACGCAAGGTGTGGACTGTGTATGCAGCCATATGTATGTCCCTGTAAAACCATAAGAGGGAACTGACATACCTCCAATGCATGCATTGTCAGTGTTGTATCTTCCTGCTGTCATACTCCACTGCAGGCCCACACTCTCCCTCATTCCCCTGTGTAACATGCCACCCTCCAGATTGCTGAGGTATTCTGGGTGCCATGGGGTGTGGTATCTTGCAATGCCATTTGTAGTGTATGTTCCAGGCTATGGATAGTGTATCTGCGGTTCCCCAATTGAGCAAATGAGTGGGAGGTTAGCTGTAACATGCCTGTTCCAGGACTTGTGTGAGTGGTTACAGCATTGACTGTCACCAGCACTGAGCAGTGCAACGGCACCGGGACGATGGATCTGCATGCGAGCACCTGAAGTGTATAGCCATTGGGTGCTATTGCCCAAGAACAGCTCATGTCCATGTATGACACATTACAGCATCCTACTGCCAGTGTTCTGCCACCCAAAAATAAAATGCCATTTTTTCTGTGAACTATCCAGGCTAAATATATAACAATCAGCAGGCATATTCTAGAAAAATAGACTGCAAAAATGTGTAAAAGGAAGACCACATTGAAACTACCTCTCAGCAGATCTGCATTGTGCAAATTCGTTAGGAATAATGGTTAAAAGCATCCCAAAAGCTCTACACAGCCATATCAGCTCTGACAAGAGTTTGTTTTAAATGCAACTGATTTTTATATGACCAACAGTAAGTGACATAAAGTGTACAGTTAATTTCTGTGCATATGCCTATTTCTTCCTTTCCTCTGGACAAGTTCAATTTCTATTGCTGGTAGGTACTTTTATTCTAATTGCCACTATCACTCACAGTGACCCATTCACATAAGCAAAAAGACAGATTTGTAGAAAAGCTTGACAAGGCTGGTATGGCCTGAAGTCCACAGAGATCTTCCCCTCTGTCCAGAAAACTTGTGTGAAGGGCTTGTACAAATGACGATCAGAACCCTAGGGATTGGTGAGAGCCCTAGCAGGCACCCCCACCAGGTTGGAGGCATTCATTGTAAGGCTCACCAGTGGTTGAGGCTGTAAAAAGGAGTGCCTTCAAGCAGGTGATTTCTGCCCTGCCATCACAACAGGGCATCCCATAGGAGACCAGAAACACAATAAGTGGTCTAGCTGATGTGAGATCAGCAACCACTATGCTTGCAGTGATCATTGAAGGACCTTCATCAGGAGGTGTGGGCGTTTACCTGGACTGCATCATGATTGCTCTGTGGATTCAACCCTGTGACAAGGAAACAGAACTGACTTTCCCACATTCACAAGCACCCCTGACTGTCACATGTCTGGTGTGGTACAAAGTGTACATCACCTTGGCTGCTGAAACCTCTGACAGGAACCAGTTGTACAGGGAGTGGAAAGTATAGAATGTTTCCCAATGTAGTGCTGTGGCCACCACAGCAAAGCATTTGTATGCCAAGGACAACCCAAAGGGCAAAACCCAGAAATTGTAATGTAACCCCCAGGTAGCTGATGCTTCCATGTAAGTTCACAGACATCTAAGGGTTAACTCTAGCCAGGCAAAACTGGGTAGGGCCACTCACAGACTTCAGTTGTGCAGAAACCAGAAACATGTCTGTGCATACAATAAGGAACATTGTATTTACTGCACCTAAAGAAAACGCAATCCACTAAAGTGGAGAGACATAAAAAATATTTTCATTTTACTTGCATCGAGAGTTGCAAATACAGTATTGCTTGGACTACAACCCCATGTAGCCCCCACAGGTAGAATCCCTGCAGACTGGATTGGCTGGGAGTAATCAGGGGGATGTGGCCAGCTGCTGGTGACTGGTGAGTCATTGAGTGTGGTTAGCTCATTCAAGTAGAAGAGTGAAGGAGAACTGCAGCAAGCAGCTGAAGAAGTCAAGTCAAAGTTTATTGGCAGGAGATACTCCGTTGAACAAGCTCATTTGCAAGGAGGTCCTGAGCAAATAAGAAGGCTCAAAACATAATCAACAATTAAACTTTCAGTAGGGAGGGTAACAACAGTAGGGTTTACAAGTGAGTAACAATGAGTAACAATAAGAATAACAATAAGCTTCGCAAGGATATGTACAGTAAATCCCTATATATACAAGTTCAGTCCACTGTTTGCTGAACAGTGGGGTTAATAAAGGAATAATGCCCAACAGGGTGGGTGTTATGCTGGGATAACATCCTGCCTCGGGTGGTTGGGCTCGAGGCCACCGGCCGAGGGCGTCCAATACCCGAGAAGGGATGTTATCCCAGCATAACACCCACCCTGGAGGGCATTATTCCTATTATAGAATGGCTAATGTTTAACTTGAAAGAAAAAAATAAATAAAAATAAGTGTTTTTTAAGTTTTTTACTTGATTTCTGTGCGTGGAAGTGTATTTACACAAAAAGGAGTTCCTTTTTTCTATCTGTCCAACAGGTGGCGCTGTCTGTGTGCAGTACATGTATTTTGTTTTTGTGTCTGCATCTCAGTTCCCACATGTGCTTTAGTTTCTTTCCCTCTGCCATGCCCCCCCGAACTGTGTCGCGGTTGTAGTTTACACTTTGCTACCTATTTAAATGTACCAGGATATTATTTTGACTGCCGTTTACAACTCCCGCCTCATTACTCTCCTGTGAACAGCCCACTACCACGCTGTCAAAGGGATGTCTGACAGTTCAATTTAACAAGCTACAGGAAAGGAGGTAGGGTGGTTGTAAGGAGAATGTGTTTTCCCCATATTTTCTGATAAAGATACATGCCGAACATTAAAAAGAAAAAAAGGAATGAGTTTACGGTTATGCCGAGCGAGGACAACAGCCACGCGCTCACTGCTCAAAGACGTGGTTTCACTGTTTTTCTTGGGAGTTTGGGAGGGGTGAGAGAGCACTGAGTGCTCACTGCTGAAAGACGTGGTTTCCCTGCTTTTCTTGGGAGTTTGGGGGGACGAGAGAGCACTGAGCACTCACTGCTGAAAGACATGGTTTCCCTGTTTTTCTTGGGAGTTTAGCAGGGGGACAAAAGCGTTGATTCTGAGTGGGCAGGGATGGCGATTGTTAGCAGGATAAGGAAGTACAGATGAAGCTGCTCATGAGGACGATTTCGGAGCATTTTTTTTTTCCAATTACTTATGCGGTCACAAGTGTACTGGAACTACAGCCGGGATGTTATGCTGGGATAACATCCCGGCCCCAGTACCAGTTTGACCAATCAGGAAACAGGATTCTCTCTTGTCATTGTATAATGAAAAGTAAATGATAAGAAAGGTGAGAACATGAGATAGACATAAGGGATAAACATTTGGACAGATTTGGTATGAGACCAAGGACCAGTAGGGATTTTTGGAGGAAGAGGAGGGTGGGGTTGGGTGGGTGGGGTGGGGTGAGGTGGAGGGGTGAATAAGGGATAAGGTGGTAGCAGATGAAGGGAGGATGTAGTGTGTGATGGGGCTGGAGGTGCAAGGAGAGCCAGGAAGTGGGGGATATTGGGGGAAGGAAGTTGATGGTGAAGGGTCATGGTAAAGGGGGAGAAGGTGGTGGCAGAGGAGGGATTGAGAGGGTGGGAGGTGGAGCACAAGGCACCAGGGAGAGCAGGAAAGTAGGGGAGCAGGAGGAGGGATGGAATACTAGAGAGGGATGAGGGAGTATGAGAAGGTGAACTAGGGGAGGAGGGGGTGATAGTGGGGAGGGGTAGTGGGGAAGGATGTTAGAGCAATGGGGGAGGGTGGTAAAGGGGAAGGAGAAAGGAAAGGACAGGAGCTGAAGACCTTGTTAGGAGTGCAAAACAACCCAGGCCTTGGAATCATGGTGGCAGTCTTCACCATGGAGCTTCTGTGGTGTGCAACCATCCACAGAAAGCAGATCCCCAAAGGAAGTTACTGTGTTTCTTTACTCAAAGCTAAGCCTGGAACCTCTGTGATAGAAATGTGATTGTTTATGGACTTTAAGAAGAAATGGATTAAGATACTATGATGCCCCCAACCACCCACGGGGTAGCAGAAGGGTAACCATGTAATGGGATGGTGCTAAAATTCAACCTTGGATCTTTTGTTCTATGGGGGCTGGCAGAGTACAGAGTGAGGTGGCAGGACTTGCAGAAGTGGCAGTCCCCCAGCGAGAAATGTTCCTCTCTATGCTTCTAAATTGTGTGGTGAGCCACGTAGATCCTAGAGTAGCTGGGACCAAAGCATGGAATAGGTAAAGATTATGTAGGCTCAAGGGTCCCTGAGTTGACTACCATAATTTCACCAGGTAGTGGACATCTGGGAGTCTTCAGGCTACTGTAGATCTTCCCGTGGGGAGCAGCATTGAAGAGGGTACCAGGTCAGGGGGAGGTCAGATGGATGGTATCCCACATAAGCGTCTGAGTAATATGCCTCATGGCTACATCCATACATCATACCGCTGTTGTTCACATACTACAGACCTAGGTTCATACTAGCCTTCAAAGCAGCGTTTTATAGACAGAAGTAGGAAAGTGCCCATAGGTATCATCCCCTCACTCTTTCAGTAATGGGATTTGAGTTTCTCTTGTTCCATCCATTTATCAATCTCAATTTAAAATCCAAGAAAGTTTCTTGCCTTACTACATATTCGGGTAGATTATTTCCCAGATTCACAATTTGTTGGCTATATGCTCACAAAAAGGCTTGTGTTTTTGGAGACAACATAGGCGGGTTAAGTTGTGGAGAAGCTCAGTTGAATTGATGTATTTATTATTGAGTGAAGGGTAAATCTGAGCCCAGCCACAGTAGCCCACATTAAAGTAATTTACCAAGTTTTGCAGAGCAGCAGTTGGGTAGTCCTGCTGAAGTCCTGTGCCCCTTACTAGTGGAACCACAAATACTCCAGTGTGTTTTGATGCCATATTATCCTTTTCATTTTTTTTTTGTCAACCGCTTTGTTTTCTGCATTTTTTTCTCTTTGTGACTTTCACGCATACACATTCCATGCATGATTTCAGCTCAGGGATGCCGACCTCCACCGAGCTACTCCATACTCACACAGATGCCACTGCTGCTGCTATAACTTGTAAGGGTCAGTTATTTGCCGTGCTGTGAGGCAGAAGTTCAAAGACAAACTAATAAGTTATGAATGAAACCCAGGCTGAAATCGTATATTGTTGCTAAGAGTAACTGTTGGAATCACAACGGTGCAATCAAATTGATTCTCAGCAGGCAAGATCCTCATTGCATTAAATGCTCACATCCTTTGTTCAGTCAATATCTTAATGTGCTTCTCCGATATCCACGATAATATCATATGTTCTTCAATTGTTTTTTACTAGTTCAGTGGCATAGCAGACAGTGGGTAAAGTAGCACTGACTGACCAGAAGGACACAAGAGAAAAGTAATATTTTTTTTTTTTGAGTAATTCCATTGAGCTATACATTCATAAGACAAGTTTTTATACCTATTAGTGGGTACATAAACCCTGTGTTACAGAGGTAAGAAGACAATTCTTACAGCTAGCAGCTGCCTAATTTCATGCAGTGGATGTTTCTCTGGACTTACAAATTAATGCTCTGAGTCTGTTGAATTTATAAAACACCCCTGTAAACTGCACACTGTGACAAGCATGCAATGTCAGGTTGGCAAGCACCAAGATGTATGTGTCAGGTTTGCCCTCTGCCACCTCTCTTCCAGAGTGCACATATTAAAATTGACATGCCGCTATACTTTATTTTTTATTTATTTTAGTCTTTGGTTAGCAGCTAAGGCCCACTAGGCACAAGTGCCGTTTTCAGGGGTGACCTGGGGGTACTGGGTGGTTAAGTGACTTGCTTAAGTCACACAGTATGTAAGTGGAGGTTGTGATAATCAAACCCAGGTCTGGTCTGCTGGATGTACTAAGCTCATTCATAGCTTACTCTAACCTCTAGGTTATACTGCCAGCCCATCAGTAGATATGATTAGTGAAACCCAATTGACGTTATTAGTAACCTAGTACCACTTGCTAGAGATGCACATTGTGCAAGTCATGTAGGGACACCTGGATGACACACTAGTGCAATTCATCAGGATTTTTTGATGTCAGCCACTGGGTAGACACTCTTATAATACCACAATTCTGCTTACTCGTGCAACCCCAAATAGCATGGATCTGGTAACTGCTTTGCACAACATTGTGCACTAAGGTGCCTGTATAGAAAACAAACAGTACGCGGTTGTCTAGAGACTCCATCACATTATCCAGGAGTAACTCTGTGCTCTGCGCCATCCCTTCTTAGGTGAGCTGGTGGCCCACACAACCTCATGCCTTGGATGGTATTGTACGAATAAACATGATGATTGGGGGGGCACCTGTGAATTCTTGCTATGTACCTTGGGTATCATCCAATGGAACACTGGACAACTGGCAAAGCAATAGTAATACGTGGGCTGGCTGCTGAGTGTAGAGATGCAGCAACATTTTAATTTGCATGCAAAATGAACGCAAAGTCACCCACTTTGCATTCGGCTGAATTTTGCATAGTTTTTCTCTGATAACCCGAAATTTGCCATTGACTTTGTCTTCGAGTTCTCACTTAGCCTTTATTTTGGTGAACAGGTGAAATTGCCAGTAAACAAGCAGTTTGGTCACATGTGTGCCTCTCTGCATGTCACATGATGACCACTTTCCTCAACAGGAAATTATTTTTTCCACTTGTTGAGTCAGTTTGAGTCAGGCTGTGGTGTGTGGAGGACTACAGGCAGCTACTGAGAGCAAATCAATTCATTCATTTAATAATTATCATAGTTTAATACTTTTTTCTTTAACTAAAGGAGTATCAATCTATCTTTAACTTTTTCCTACTGCATTTTGCTAACTGTACTATCTCTGTTTTTTGTTTTAAACTTGTGTACTTTATTCTCTCTCTATGACTCTCTCTTTCTTGTTTTTTTTCTTTGTCAGATCTTCTCTTCTGGCTGTTATGGATCATCTGGCTAGATGTCGCAGCCCAACGACACGTGGCGGTTCACATGTGGTAATCTTAAATAGGGCAGTTTTTGGGATGCAGGTCGACAACAACCAAACATAGAGGTGGAGGTGCAGCAGGAACATGAGCAGCAGCAGCTGCAGCTGCAGCCAGTGAAGCAGCAACAGCAGGAGCAGTAGCATTCTGGTGACCCCCCACATGGTTCCATGCCCACGGCATGAACCATCTGCTCCACCAAAACAAGAGGCAGAGATGCAATGCCAGCCTCGGGGCCCTGGGAAGACCTCCTCTATGTGGGCATATTTTCAGTGTGACCCCAATGAGTGAAGTGTGGCTAACTGCATCATATGCCACAAGGTGGTCCATAGGGGGAAGAGTGGCAGCCAAATTGACAACAGGGGGTAGTGGACACACCTAGCCATGCACCTCTATGCAGAATGGCAGGAGGTGAAAACAGCAGCTGCTACATTAGCAGCATCAAGCTGAAAACAGAAACTGCAATCGGCAGTGGTCCCCCCTCTCCTGCTGTAGAAATACTACCAATAGTTGCTTCAATGGCACCACCACCAATAGTAGCAGCAGCAGCACCAAAACCACCAGTAGTAGCAGCAGCACCACCACTTGCAGCAGGCAATGATCAGGAGGCGTCAATGTGCTGAGAAACTGTCAACTTGCGATGTATAGTCATGGAGTTCCAGCAGACTGTTGCTCAGGTTCATGACAATCAGGACCATGGGACTGCCATTTTGACTGTGATCCAGGATCATCTTTGTGGTGGTGATAGAGGTGCCACTGACTAAATATGTTGCACTGTTCGAACTTTGTCCTCTGTTCTGTACCCCTTTATCATCTTTCCTTTTATCTTGTCTTTCTGTAACACCTATGGCCTTTTTTTTTTTAAACACAAAAAAATATGAAAGTATATAAAAATGATGAAATGAAAAAATCTGTGCTATCCTTCCTTGACCCTTCTTCACCTTATCTGTTACATCCTGCTGTATGCTCCTTTTTCTACTTTCATTCTTCCATTCACAGATGTTAAGTACTGTTCCCATTACAGAAAGACTTACATGCTGCTCATACCGCTGTTGCTGTGCTGTGCTGCACTGATGCACTAGTGTGCAAGTAAGATGAGAATTCCAGAATAATACAAAATGAACATCTTTTGTGTGCGCATTGAAACATAAATCTGTTCATATTCATGCATCCTTCTTCTATCCACAAATGTCAAGTATTGGTCGCATTATCGAAAGGCTTACATGCTGCTCGTACTGGCGCTGTGCTGATGCACTGATGCACTGGTGTGCAAGTAAGAAGAGACTTCCCAAAGAATAAAACATGAACTTCTTTTCTGAGCATAGAAACAAAAGTGTTTTCGTACTGATGTCTCCTCCTGCTAGCCACAAATGCCAAGTAGTAGCCCCATTACAGAAATGCTTACATGCTGTGAAGTAAAACTGCTACTGCTGCTGCACCGGTATGCAAGAAAAAAGATAATTCCAGAAGATTTAAACATCAACATCTTTCTTGCTGCTGTTGAAATGTCAAAAAGAACTAGCTGTGAAATACATTTGAGTCTCTCCTGTTAATAAAATCTTGACATCACATACACTACTACGAAATGAAAAGAAATACAAGTTGACATGTTGCTTTTACTTGGTGATCTTGGTTCAGCTGCTGCAGCTCCTAATGATTTTGATATTGTGGAGTGAGAAAATGCTGTGCTGTTGCTGTTTGCTGCTGCAATCTCGGTGACAGAGAGATGGTGTATGTTGGAGCTGTACTGTTATACACAGACTAACTCATGTAAGTACTTTTTGCCAGTGTAATACAGTTATGTTGGCTTTACAAGTAAATGTTCAATCATTCGGTGTAGATCTCACTTAAGTTGTGTCTTTTTGCATTGCTTGCACGCTTGCACAAGGGACATCTTGTGCTAGTAGAACATTTCAGAGGTGTGTCTCTGTTGGCGAATGCAGGGCACACTTTAGTAGGTGCATCCCTCATTCCCCAATAAGCCAGCATGCTAGTGCTGACACAAGTATTATGGAAAGTGGACACAACTTCTAAGAAAAGTACCGCTGCAATCAGAGGCAAGTGCGTCAAGCAGCAGCACTGATGACACACCTCCCGATGAGCGTTTCCTGGTGAAGCATTTAAATAAGCATGGTTGTGGCTGCTGCTGCCTTCTGCCACACACAATCCCCAGAAAGCCAAATTCAAAGGTGCCCAATCCCCCTGCTGGCAAGTTTAACCCCCCCCCAAGATTGTGTGGCACACTTGGAGCCCACCCCAGTGTGCCTCCCTGTGTTCTGAAGCCAATAGCCATCAGCATGTTCCTGCCCTCACCCCACCCCACCCCATTATGTGCCACACTGGGAGCCCACCCCAGTGTGGCCAATATCACCCCAAAGCCATGGGACACACTGGGAGCCCACCCCAGTGTACTCAACATTTTCTTACACCTGTAAAGAAAGAAACCATCTGGTCATTCGCTTTTTTTTGTTTTTTTTTATTTCCTGAAACAAAGAAAACGGTCCCTTGCTATTAGGTCCCCACTCCCAACCCTCACCCACCCTCTGTGCACCCCCTCCCCACACCTCCCTTACTCCATACTTACCTCTGGAGGTCGGCGCCACAATCTTCGGTAGAGCAGAACACGTCTGCACTCTTCAAAGCTGACTATGAACTGAAGAAATGCTGGTTAGCTGTATAATGGCATAAATGGGGGGGAGTTCAAATTTGGTGGATATCTCAGTCATTTGTTTGAATTTTGCCACCACATTTTCAACATGGGGTGCCTGGGACCCCACCTCATGTACACATGGACTGTCATCTCGTTACTCAGTTCCGAAAGGTCACTTCATGGTCACTGTGTGGAATCACCTTTTGGGACCGATTAATGAAATGACAGTGCCACTGTTCATGAGGTAGGATCCCATAAAGCCTATCTTGCAAATCTGGTGGAAAAATGCAAAAAATTAACATTCAATATTCACAAAAAGTCAATAAATGCTCAATGAGATAACAACATATGGGTTTACTACAATCATTCTACTAAATTTTGTCATAACATTTTGTGGCAAAAAGGCATTTTTAAAGGTTTTGAGAGTTTGAATCTCAGAGCTCTGAGAGCAAACTGTCTCCAGTTTTCCACTACACACACTATGATGAACTGAGGCTGTGCTAGAAAATATAGAGCCTATGTGACCTTACATCCCATGAATCACTGCAAAATTCACCTTAAACTGCACAAATACAAGGCAAAGTAATGCCAAGTCCTTAGAGAACAATGGGAACTTTGCGTTACTTCGAGATGCATAGTTACTCATTTCGCTTTGCGGAGAATTACACAAAATTCGGGTTATACATGAAATACTACGCATAGTGGATTTTGGGCACTTCACCCACCAGTAGCTGAGTGTGTGTGGAGGGACCACTAGCCACAATGGACATACTTGAAAGTTATGGGCTGGGTCAGTCAACTATTGAAGACAGTGGACTGCATAAAATACAGCATATACAGGGTGCAGACAGCACTGCACTGACCCATTTACAGATTTATGACACGGTGAAGCTTTGGGAACCCCCAGGACAACTTGCAGTAGACAACCTTGCAATGGACTGGTGGTAGTACGGAGGGGTTGACATGGTGCTAAGTGGTCCTGATACACAGCTCGTGTACAATATCCATTACTAAATGAGTGGTAAATCCACAAGGCGGCCACTACTATCAGCAATTTTACATCACTCAGCCATTGGAAAACTGGGGTCACCAAGTCTCACAGCCAGAGGTCACAGACAGTGAGACTTAGTGCTGTGATCCTGTGCAGACACAGGTGGGACATAACATACAGTGTATAGGAAGCATCGCAGAGGAATGGAAGGGAAAAAGTGAAGTGAGACTGGATGAACCACTAACATGGGGACTGGAAAATGGCACAGAATCACTTGAACCATGGCACACTTAAAACACAACAGACTGTCAGCCACCCAGCCATGCACTACTGCTGCTGATGTGCCAGCATGGAATGGCAGAGGACTGCAAATGACAGGTGATGGTGTGGCCTCCAAATGGCATGCCATGAAGTGACCAAGTACTCTTCAAGCACTCACTGCACCAAACAAAGATTACTCTGAGGAAGCTTAGCAGTTTCCTAAGTGAAACATCAGTTAACTTTGTGGCTTTGCTGTTCAACCATTTGCTTGCACTGCTGTTGCTTATTCATGCACTTTAATTAAATGGACTGGACACTTGTTTTCAGTGTGATCTTGATTCATTGTCCAGTGCAGTGGGTGCCTGAAGAGTGCTTGGTGTCTTGTTGAATATTTCGCAGCACCACTGCCTTTATTCTTGGTGCTCCTTACCTCCTGCTCTGTTGTGCCATGAAGTACATACAGGCAGCATGGGGGCATTTCAGTATCCCTTGCTGAGACTCAGAGAGGGACAAAACAGATGGCATGCGGGCTGCAGCAGGACACGAAACAGAACATTAGGCAAGGATACATCCAGTGCAGTGTGAGTCGCTCAACAGGTATTCTTGCTGTCACTGACTGGTAATTGTGATATGCACTATTCATAGATCACATGGTGTCAGTGGCAGCATGGGAGGCCAACAGACTTTGTGAACAGGAAGATGACAGATATCGGTCACATATTGACCACAGTGACATGTTACAGTGAACTGTGGACCAGGGCAAACAGATGAGGCATACAAAAAAAAAAACCTATGTGAAAAACGGTATTGCCGTCCACGATCACCATGATACCACAGGAATCACTACTGACAAAATTTGAGGATGTGAATGAGAAACACACTATTGCTGACACAGCAGTTCATAGCAGTTACCACATGTATTCTGACAATGAACCAACGGCACAGTACAGAAAAGAAAATAGTGGTGTACTGATACCATTCACTGCTGACTCTGCACTCACTGCCATACTGCATATTATCCAGACTACTGCTTCTACTGTCAGAGCCGCTTCTGAACTGCTGTGATTACTGTTGCGTGGGTCATCCCTATAGGGGTCTAAGTCGCTCAGATGAGCCCATAGTTCCCCTGGTTCACTGCTAGCATAACTATTTTCAGAGAACATGATAGGACTGTTCACATCATCTTCTCCAGAACTATACTGAAGGTTTTCTGGAGCACCAACATCAGACATTGCCAAAGAGAAATACTTGGTGACTGCACAGCATTGCTGATTACAGTGACACAGCAGGGCTACTAAAAGACAGCGTGGACCCCCCTGTCATGACATGGCAGTGGTAATGAGTGCCAAAGGTCAAATAAAATCACTTAATGAACACACATAGAAACTTCTGGGTTCACGTGTATGAAAACAACATTTATTATGAAAATTGGGGTTGCTGCACAGAAAACAAGCCAGCGAGGTGATTACGGATACTGTGTGCTTCAGACATATGCAGTTCACTAACAAAACTTGGTGAATCTCTTTAAGGGGCCATATTATAAGGCCTTTGTCTAGCCCTGTAGTGTTGGGGAAGGGTGATAATTGTCTGGTCTGGGGCGTCAGCTACTTGATAGTTAGAGGTGGGATTGAATCTGAATTCTGGTTGCAGTTTGATTATGGCAGGGTGACATGACAGGGGACTAACCAGGGACTCGGTAGTTCAACAGGAAGTACCAACTTAAGGCGGCTGTACAGAAAGGATAAAAGGCAGCCACTCCTAACATGTCCCCACACATGGTCATGTCCCAGCATGAATGGAACAGTACAAGAGTGGAACAGGTGAGAGACTGGCATCATAGATGTTGGCGGGCATCTGGAGTGAGAGCAGGGGACTCTGTCTGTCAACTAAGGTAAGGTACCAGTTCACTACTGTGTTGGCATTCACTGCTGGGAAGGGAAGAAGTCAAAGGTTGGCTAAAACTAGGAATACAAACAACACCCTATCTAGGGTAGGAGTATAAAGGAATTTAGACAGAGAATGTGAGAATGCCAGTAGCAGCCTATACAGGGTCAGGTAGCAAAGGGTTAGGGGAAGGTGAAAGTGTTGCTACCATGATAGGAAAAAGCAGAGGAAGGTGAGGGAGAAAATGAAGGGAGAGAACTCTTTAGATAAAAGTTGAACTACTGCCAGCCCGCTGGTGCCGCAGTAAGGCATCCATCTGTGGTGCCGACATCCCAGGTTTGGGGACGGACTTGGGAGTCAGAGAGCCAGCTGGAGGGAGAAGGACTGAGCACCCTTAGATGTGATCTCTTTCTCTGGAGGGAGGGGGGAAGAGTGTATGGCACAATGCGGACTTCTGGCAGAGACTGGGGGTACTGCTATAGCTGGCACCACACATCAGGGGGGCAGGGCAGATGCTGGCATCATTGCACATACCCACTCCCAGGGAAAAATAGCTGAAAAGAAATGACGGCTGCTAATGACGGCCCACACTTCTGCCACCACTTTCACTCAGACCCTGGTCCGCCGGGGGGGGTGTGTGTCCCGATCCACAACCACATCCTGGGGGTCAAGCCAGGGCTAGAGGTCCATGTTTCCTAGAGGGGGCACTCATCCGTCAGCTCTGCCCAGGAATGTGAGCCTGGGAATAGGGGGCAGCGAGCAGGAATGGAATACCAGAACCCCCGTGGGGGTGGGGGGAAGATGCTGGCACAAAAAAAAAAAGGTGAACTACTTGTTGAGTGGGGTAAGGAAAAACTAGAAAAACCCTTTCAGGGGTAAGGTTACAAAAGTATTTCCAGGTAATGCAGGGAGAGTAAGAATTGGAAATGTTGGGAATGGTGCAGTGCAGTGGCTGTGGGGCAGCAGTTTTCAGAGACCTGGAGACTGCAGTTCTGCCCCATCTCCACGTACCTCTCTGGGTTGAGGGAGGAGGTCTCTAGACTCCAGGCTGAGCTGGTTAGGATTCAGGGGGACCACTTCCTTTACCCGAGGGCCACCAAGTCTGACACCATTACCTCAGAGGATGCCAGGGGGGAGGAACCGTTGGACTGTGGTGTGCTCCGGAAGAGTGGAGGAGGTAGGACAAAGGCACATTCCTCAACCAGTACCACTACATAATTCCTATGCCACTCTGGCAGGCGGAAATGCCAGAAACAGGCACCTGCAGTAGTGGCCAGGGAGGATATGGAACTCTTAAGGTGCTCAGAGTGCTGGCATTACAGCACTGGCCAATCAGGGCACCAAATATAGGATGCACCCCCCCCCCAAGGTCTTCCCACCCCTGGAGTTGGAATCTACCAGTAGGGGGGATGTAGGAGGCACAGCCCCCCACAAGGGTGGGTGCAAGGGGCACAGTTCCCCGCAAGAAACATGATTGGTGACATTGCTGACTAGCACCCTAATTGCCCAGTGTCGGATCATGGGGGCCTTCTAATGGTGGAACCGATGTGGGAACCCTCTTTAGTGGAGACCCCAAGGAAGGTGGTAGAAGATGCCAGAAGAAAAGTAAGCAACTTCTGGTGGGGGACTGGATTGTGAGGTGGATAGATTTGGGAATAGGAAGGTGGGTGGAGAGGCAGGTTAGGTGCCTACATGGCGCCATGGCCCAGGAGGAATGGTAAGCAGATCCTGAGGATCACTAGGCACCAGAATGGGAACGAGAGCTGGATGTGAAAAATGACAGCTGTATATTGTTCATGAGGAGATGTGAAAAAATGGCAATGTTGAAACTATGGAGTGAAAATATGAAAAATTGGTGAAGTTACAATCATACGTACAAACTGCGCAATGCACACTCATAACAGTCATTTTGTGGAATGTTTTCACCAACTGTTCAACATGGCCTTTTTGGGACCTCCCCTCATGAACAGTGGCACTGGGATTTCATTAATCTGTACCAAAAGTTGATTTTGCACAACAACTGTGCCATTCTGCACCACAGGTGCAAAAACACATTTCAGGCAGGATGCAAAAAATGATAGCTGTACTGTTCATAAGGGGGTGTGGAAAAATAGCAATGTTGGAAATTTGGAGGGAAAATATAAAAAAATGATGAAGTTAGGAGCGTATGTAAAAACTGTGCAATGCACACTTGTAATGCAATCATTTTTTGGATTTTTTTCACCAGATTTGCAACATGGGCTTTTTGGGACCCCACCTCATGAACAGTGGCACTGTCATTTTGTTAATCAGTCCCAAGAGGTGATTTCTCACAGCAACCAAGAAATCACCTTGCTGGTCTGAGAAACTAAATGACAGTGCCAGTGTTCATGAAGTGGGATCCCAAGAACCCCATGTTGAAAATTTGGGACCAAAACTCCAAAACATGGCTGAGATATCAAACTAAGTTGAAACCTGTGATTATAGGGCTTACTGTGATTTCTTCAGTACCTGGTTCAGCTTTGAAGAGTGCAGATGTGTTCCCAGTCCACCGAAGATCACTGATTCTGATTTTCGCAGGTACGAATGGGGTGAGGGGTATGCGGGGAGGAAGGTTTGCAGAGGGAGGATAGGAATGGGGGAGGGGCCATGTGGACAATGAGGTACAATGAGGGACTGTTTTCTTTTTTTTTTAGGTTAAAAAAAAGAACTTGAGGGACGGTTTTCTTTGCAAGTGAAATAATATTTAAAATAGATTTCAGCACTTTGGGGTGGGCTCCCAGTGTGCCAGATTGGTGGTGGGGGGGGGAGCAATGCCAACCCAGGGCTTGAGCATCCCAAGATCGGGTGAGAAAATAGGGGCATGGGGGGGAGGTCCAGTGCATCCGACACCGGGAGTGGGCATTCTGGTGTTGGAAACATAAATAAGTATTTTGGCACACTGGGGTGGGCTCCCAGTGTGCTACATTAATGAGAAGAGGGAGATACATGCTGACACAGGGATTGGGCACCCCGATCTTGGCTTTCTGAAGAGTGTGTGGGGGGGGCAGCAGGAGCCACCAATGTGGTAAGCCGCAATGTGGCTTATTTATTTATTTAACTGTTTCACCATGAAAGGCACACTGAACAAACTGGGGACAGGAGCCAACAAGAACTGAAACTCTGCCCATGCACATTACTGTGCACTGTAATGCACATGGCCAGATTCTTGTCTGCTGGATGTCTGTTTGCCTGGTTGGGAGGGGGGGAGGAGCTGCCGCTGCAATGATGAAACTGTCCCTTGATTTCTTTCAAGTGCTGCGCTCGCTCTGAAACTACCATCATTGGAGCTTCCCAGTTGATTGGTGGCCGAGGGATGCATCCAATAGAACATCCGCTGCACTGGCCACAACATAGACACACCTCTACAATGCTGTACAACCTCAATATGTTTCTTATGTGCACAAGCAAACATAAAAAAGGGGGTTAATAAACGGAGTGGCAACAAAACCTAGAATGCCATGTGTGAATGTCAGAAGTCTAGGAAATAAGATTCCAGACCTAAAGACCACAATGGCAGAGCCAACCAGCATATCGTACTGTGGCCATCACTGAGTTATGGTGCACTGAAAACCATGACTGGGACATGGACATACCTGGCTATACTCTGTTCAGGAAGGACAGGATAGGAAGGAAAGGAGGAGGTGTGGTACTTTATGTGAGGGAGGAAACTAAAGCAACACAGAGACAGGGAATATGGAGGGTGCAGAGGTACTGTGGGTCACCCTGAAAATAGGGAATGGAGCCTCTATTTACCAGGAGGGGAACCACTATCCTTAGTTGATGGTATAAATGTTACTTTGATGAACATTTAAAATAATCAAGGGGGGTGGCAGAATGAATTGCGGAGGCAGATACTGTCACCTCCCCCCACAGGGTGAAGTAAAAAATGGGGAGAATCTGACAGGAGAGGAATCCCCCAGGGTGCAAAGTAAGAAAGGAAGCAGGATAGTAGGAATGAAGGGGGAAGGGGGAAGGGAATGGGAGCATTAAGGAGGGGGTTTGTAGGGAGGGCAAAAAGGAAAAAAGGGGTCAACAAGCAGAGTGGCAACAAAATCTGGAAGGCCATGAGTGCGAATGCTGGAAGTCTAGGAAGTAAGATTCCAGACCTAGAGGTCATCATGGCAGAGGCCGACCTGGATATTGTGGCCATTACTGAATTGTGGTGTACTGAAAACCATAACTGGGACATGGCCATACCGGGCTATACTCTGCTCTGGAAGGACAGGGTGGGAGGGAAAGGAGGGGGTATGATGCTTTATGAGAGGGAAAGCATAAAAGTGATTTATATACAGGGAATACAGGGGGAGACAGAGGTACCGTGAGTCACCCTGGAGACAGAGAACAGAGCCTCTATTCCCACTGGAGTGATCTACAAACCTCCAGCACAGGGAAATTAATTAGATAAGGTACTGGTGGAAGTCACTGGCATGATGGCAGAAAAGAGGAAGGTGTAGCTGATGGGAGACTTCAGTCTGCTGGATGTAGATTGAAGCCTCCCAGCTGTGGCTTCAGCTAGAAGTAGGGATATCCTGAACTCCCTACAGGAGGCATTCGTCCGGTAACTGGTCAGAGAACCCACTTGTAATGAGGAAATACAGGACCTGGTACTCACTAACAGGGACAGTATTGTAGTCGTCAAGGTGGGAGGTCACCAGGGGACCAGTGATGGTCATACACTGTGTTTCCATATAAGGATGGCTGCAGAATTGAACCAAACAGAACAAGGATCCTGGACTCCAGGAGGGTAATTTTTATAAAGATGGGTGACTGCCTCAGGGATGATCTGGCATGGGAGGTGACCTGTGTGGGGTGGAGGAACAGTGGGTGAAGCTAGAAGGAGCATAGTACAGGCAATACACCTCTGAATCAAACAAGTCAGCAAAAGCAAGAAGAAAATGAAACCACTATGGTTCTCAAAAGAGGTGGCTGAAAGAGGCACCTTTGCTCTCTTTAGGCAGAAAAAGGCAGACATTCTGAACAAATACTTTTGTTCAGTGTTCACAGAGGATGGAGAAGGAGAGGCAACATAAAAGTGACAGAAGCTTTGGAGGGAGGGAGGTGAACTCTAGTCCTTTTCCACAGGAGAGAGTCCTGAAGGGACTCACTAATCTGAAAGTGGTCAAAGCAATGGGGCCAGATGAGATGCCTCAAAGATGTTGATAGAGCTCAGGAATGTACTGGCTGCACCTCTGACAGTCTTATTTTACAGCTGACTGGACACAGGAGTAGTTCTGGAGGACTAGTAGAGGGCAGATGTCCCACTTCACAAAAGTGGTAGCAGGGAGGAAGCTGGAAATTATAGTGCAGTCGGTCAGACAACGGTAGTGGGAAAGATATTGGAATTACAGCTGAAGGAAAGGATTGTCGAATATCTTGAACCCAATGTGTTACAAAACCCAAGGCAGCATGGGTTCACAGGGGGTGGAGGTCATATCAAAGGAATCTGACAGATATCTTTGACTGTCTGACCAAGGAATTCCATCAGGGTGGCGGGCTAGATGTGATCTACTTAGATTTCAGTAAGGCATTTAACATCATTCCACATCAGAGACTAGTAATCAAGCTGCACAGCTCAGGAGTGGGTCCAAAGGTGGTAAACTGGGTAAGAAAGTGGTTAGGAGATAGGTGACAGAGAGTGGTGCTAAAAGGAGTTCATTCCAAGGAAGGGAGGATGACCAGCGGGGTGCCTCATGGCTCAGTGTTAGGATTGGTCCTCTTTAATGTCTTTATAAGTGACATTGCAAAGGAACTGGAAGAGAAGGTCTGCCTTTTTGTGGATGACATCAAAATCTGCAGAAGGGTGAACATCTCATGGGGAAATTGAAAGTATGAGCAGAGACCTGAAAAAAATAGAGAAGTGTTAAGGGTATGGCAGCTGGGTTTCAGGGTGAAAAAGTGTCAAGTATTGCACTTGAAGCACAGAAATCCAGGGACATCATACAAAATGGGTAGAGTGGTATTGATGACTACCAAGCAGGAAAGAGACCTGGAGGTAATCATATCTGATGACCTAAAGCTGGCCAGGCAGTGGACAAGGTAGTCAGGAGGGTTAGCGGGATGCTGGTGTTCATAGGGAGGGGTATCCCCAGCAGAAAGTGAGAGGCAGTGTTGCCTCTGTATAGGTCACTGGTAAGACGCCATCTAGAGTAGTGTGTCCAGTTCTGGAGACCACATCTCTGGAAGGACATAGACAGAGCAGATGTGGTGCAGAGGAGGGCAACTAAAATAGTGTAGGATCTGCATCAAAAGCCCAATGAGGAGAGACTAAAGGCTCTAAATATGTACACCCTGGAACAGAGGAGGGAGGGAGTACATGATACAGACCTTTAAATGCCTCACGGGGGTAAATAAGGTACAGGAGGGAAGTATTTTTTAAGAAAAACAAACATTTGTCAATGCCAAATGGTTCCTTGCATGGTTTATGTGGCAGGTGTGTATTGTGTTAGTTGAACTTCTGATGGGAGGAAAAGCCTGCCTAAACTATGTTTTGACAAGCTGTCATATTTTGGACAGCAGTTGAATACAGAAGCTCGAGTCTGTGGAGGGGTTGTGGGATAACAGATGGACCAGACACTGAACTTCAAATTCAACACACAATCTCTGTGTGATGTTTATTCAAAATGCAGAAGATAACCTTAAGCAATGGCATATCCCTTCTTCAGTGCATCAGTTTGCAGCAACAGACTATGTATGTCCTTCCTCTGCACTTAGGCAGCACCTACTGACTCACTGATCTCTGATCTAATGTATCTGTTGAGATGTAGCCTCCGTCCCTATGCGGGCCTTGTTTGCTTGGGTAGTAGGGGCTCAAATAAAAAAAAAGCTAAAAACAAATAACCTCAGTGTAGAAGCACTGAAACAAGGGTTACCCCAAAGGGCATTGTCAATAAGCCAAGCTTCAAAGAAACACAATATCACACATACTTCCATAATGCAAAGCATCATAGGATATATGTAAATCACCATGACATTTCAGACTTGTTCAACTTACAGCAATTTACATGCATTTTAAATAGCACAACTAACTTAATGTCTATAATATAGTCACCAAGTACTTTTTACCTTTATCAAAACATCTAGTGCCATGGTATTTTCAACATTTGCAGATTTTATACACAAAGGTATATACATTAAAGGATTTTATGACACCGTGCCATTGCATACTAAATCCAACAATGAGGAGCACTGCCTGTTGTTTTATATCAACTTGGAGGTCACAACAATAACCTCCTTGTACGAGGACCTGAGAGGGAAAAGGAAAATTAAAGAGGACACTACAGCATAGTCAAGAAAGGAAAGGGGGTGCCCATAGGTGGCCAAACTTATGGACTAGAAATTGTAAAGGATAGATTAGGTTAAGAAATAGAAGAACTGTTGCAACAGATTTAAGAAAAGGCCAGTCCTCAAGAGTGGCAGGAGCTCCCTGTCACAGGGTAATAAGAAGGCTATGTTGAAAATGTGGGGTGCATCGCCAGCCCGGTGGCTCTGAGGGTTGAGACACTAGACGCCATACCTCGCGCCGTGCTGGTGACCCATGTTCAGGAGTGAGTGCAGGCCACTGGGGATCAGCAGGAGATGAGAAGGATTGAATGTCCCAGGGAGAGCTCTTCTTTTCTGGGGAGAGGGGCAACCAGTTGTCAGTGCATGCCTGGCCCCTAGCAGCAGCTGGGGGCTGGCACACTGACGCTGCAGACATGGGTCAAAAGTGGGGAAAACGCCTGATGGGGTGTGTACACGGGAGCGTGCTTGGCACCATTGCCAGCATCCTTGTACACTTTGCCCCTGAAGGGGAGAAACCAGGAGGAATAAAGCTCATGGCAGATCATGGAGGGAGCTCACAGGTCCCATTCCGAATAGTCACAGCGCTGACCACTTGTACTGGATCTGGTCTTCGTGAGGGTGGGCTCCTCACCAACCCTGTCAGAGGGGTAAGCCCTAGGGGTAGCTGATCAGCTTCGGCTGGTGGACGTCGAGGGGCAGGGTTGGGGCTCCCTCCAGATAGAGAGGGCAATGCAGCAGAAGTACAAATAATAAAAAAAGATGTGGGGTGCAAATATTTAAGATTTCCACAGTTACTAGCATGTGTACCGAAATTGCAACAAGTGGCCATAACTTTGTCATTGTTTCATATTTTGACCCTAAATGTTGAACATAGTCTTCTTATCATCCCACCTCATGAACCCTGTAGGTGAAATTTTTCAGATCCTTGGGAAAATGGTTTTCCACGCCACAGGTGCGAAAACACATTATGGGCAGGATGTGAAAAATGACAGCTATACTGGTCATGAGGCGGTGTGATAAAAAGGCTATATTGAAAATTTGGAATGAAAATATTGAAAATGACCAAAGTTACATGTGTACAAAATTTTGGATGACCGGGTATATCTTGGCCATTTTTGGAGTTGTTTCACTAAGTTTTCAATGTGGCCTTTTTGGGACCCCACCTCATAAAGAGTGCCACTGTCATTTTGTTCACTTATCCCGAAAGGTGGTTTCACAGAATGACTATACCATTCTGTACAACAGGTGAGAAAACACATTTCAGGCAGGATGTGAAAAATGACAGTTAGACTGTTCATAAAGAGGTGTGAAAAAATGGCAATGTTGAAAATTTGGAGTGAAAATATTAAAAATTGGTGAAGTTAGGAGTGTGCATAGAAACTGTGCAATGCACACTCGTAACGCAGTAATGTTTTGGAATGTTTTCACCAAATTTGCAACATGGGCTTTCTGGGACTCCACCTCATGAATAGTGGCACTGTCATTTCAATAATTGACCCCAAAGGTGATTCCATGCAGCGACCATGAAATCACCTTTCAGGACCGAGTAATGAAATGACAGTGACAGTGTTCATGAGATGGGGTCCCAAGAACCCCATGTTGAAAATTTGGGGCCAAAATTCCTAAAAATGGTTAAGATATCAACCTAAGTTGAAAACACCATTGATTTCCATTATATGGCACTTACCTTTGATTCTTCAGTTTGCCAGTCAGCTTTGAAGACTGCAGACATGTCCTGATCCTCAGAAGATGACATCATCAACCACTGGCGGTAAGTATGGGTAAGGGGGGGTTGTGGTGAGGTGGGTGCTCAGTGGGAGGGTGGAGATGGAGGAGGGGGGACTGGGGAGACGATGAGGGACCATTTTCTGTTTTACAGGTAAAAAAAAAAGGTTTTGGAATGGTTTTCTTTATTTACAGGTAAAAAAAAAAATGGGCACACTGAGGTGGGCTTCCAGTGTGCCACATGAGTTGGAGGTTGCATGGTGACAACACGGGGTTGGGCATCCTGATGTCAGCATAGGAACGGAGGGTGCAGGGTGGACAGCATACAGTGGGAGTGAGTGGGAGGGTTTAATTAGATGTGGGGAGGACAGCAGCAGTGGGAGGCAGCAGGAGGGTTTAATGAAAGATGCATGGCCAGTGCGGGAATGGAGGGTGCAAGGCAGACTGCAACAGTGGGAGGGAAGGGGAAGGTTTGATTAGATGTCTGGGGCTGTGATGTGAGTGGGGAGTATAGCAGCAGTGGGAGGCAGTGGGAGGGTTTAATGAAAGATGCCGGGGTGGTGGCGGAATGGAGGGTGCGTGCGGGGTGGACTGCAGCAGTGGGAGGGAGTGTGAGGGTCTGCAGACTTGCAATGCTGGCTATGCAAATGAGAGAAATGAAGTGCAATCTCTCATTCATGCAGTTAATTTCTCTCAAGTGCGAGCCAGCTCCCCGCTGTGAAATTCCGATGGCCGTGACACTCGGCTTCAGTGGCCATTGGTGTGTCAGGTTGTGCCCACTGCACAGTGCTCTGCATTGTGCTCGTCCCTGACACACCTCTCAAATGCAGTACTGTCTCAAGCTGTTTCTTGCACAAGCTCAAGGAAACACAAAAAGGTGCTCAAGAACAGGGGGACATGCTATGAAGCTGGAGGGGGGTAGATTCACAAGAGATGTGAGTTTCTTCACAGAAGCAGTGGTGGATTCCTGAAACCATCTACCAGCAGAGGTGGTGGGTGTGAAAATAATGGTGGGGTTCAAGAATGCATAGGATAGGCACAAGGGAATCATAGTGGAATGGAATGGTGGGAAGGAGAAAGACCTGCATATCAAGTAGGATCTGTGGTGATACTGTAGAGAATGGAAAATGAGGAGTATGGATGGGCCAAGCAGTCCTTATCTGCCTCCAAATTGTATGTTTCTGTGTTAGTAATAGTTCCTTTTATTTGTTTTGAATAATTGCCCTCTTAATTTCCTATTATGTATTCTTGTGTTGGTTCTGTTTGGATCTACCACGTGCTGGGTCCTGTTTAGTAATTTCAATATAAAACCCACAGCTACATTTCACTTCTTATTTGCTCCAGGGTTGTGTGCAGCCCCTAGGTGTTTTAAAGATGCTGTTTAAAGGGCCAGTTCCCTAATTAAGTGCCTTGCATGTGGGATGTTGGAGTCTGTAAAGGGACCCCCACCCCATAAGACATTTATGACCTGAAACCTTTTGAGCTGGTCTATGATTTTTCCCTGTAATTATATGCTCATAAACTGTTACTTTCATTAAAACAGATTCTGTTTAGACTATCTGCCTGATTCTGTTTAGACTTTCTACCTGATTTTGTTGAAGTTTGTAAAGGGACATACCCCCCCCTCGGATTCGGTTTAGACTTTCTGCCTGATTCGGATATTCCATTACTACTGTAGTTGCTGCCTGCTAACCAGCTAGTTTGCAGCAATCAGTGGTCCAAAAAAATCTAAGCACCCAGGAGATAACTGCAGACATGTGAGGTCAAAAAAGCAGATTTAATATTGCCTACCCTGTTGTCTACGATATGCCAATGATACAGCAAGCCCCCTAGCATCAAGACCATCACAACAACAGAAATCATGCAAAATTCTTGGGTCGCTGTGATGGTCTCTGCTGGCACTGGGACAGCCTCGCCCTGTGTTTGACCTCCTCCCCTGAGACAAGTCCAACTCAGAGTTGTATACCTAGAGACCGGGGTGTGTGGGGGGTTCGGAGTGCAGCCCCCTGATAGCAACACTGAGACATGGGATGTCAGCACTGCAGATGTCTCAGCACTATAGGTAAACTGTTGTCTACCCCTAGGCTGAGAAGGGGATTACATGTGGGGGATCTGTCCGTGATTGAGGTGGCCATGGGGGCAGAACAGCAATCGAAGGACTTGTTGTGCATGCTTGAAAAGATAGTAAGATTCACAAAGTGCATTTGCTTAAAGTTCAAAATAGCTCCTGAAGAGCCTAATTAAAGTGTGCATTGTGGAGCAGTTGTTGGGGCTGGACAGTAAATGTGCCTCAAAGCTCTCATGCCCCAGTTCAAAGTTTGCATAGGAGCCAACTCATTGTTGGAATTAGTGTAGCAGTACTCAAGGATCAGGAGCGTGCTCGTGCATGACTTTCATAAGCCTACATAGATACATAGACAGTGTCGGCAGATAAGGGCCTATGGCCCACCCAGTCTGCCCATTTGAGCTTGTAAGTTCAGTTTGTTTTCCTAGAAGTCTGTTGCCCCTTACCCCTGACCTCTAGAATTCCTTTATGTCTATCCCATGCATTCTTAAATCCTGTGATTGTTTCAGCCCCACCACTTCCTCTGGCAGGGTGTTCCACTTGTCCACCACCGTTCTGTGAAGAAATTCTTCTCATGTTTTCTCTGAATCGTCCTCCCTCCAACTTCATCCCATGCCCTCTAGTCCTGGAACATCTTTTCACTTAAAATAGTGTTTTCCTGCACCCTGTTCCTCCCTGTAAGATACTTGTATGTCTCTATCATATCCCCTCTCTCCCTTCTCTCCTCCAGGGAGTACATGTTCAGTTCCTTCAACCTGTCTTCATAGGACTTGTGATGCAATCCATACACCATCTTTGTTGCTCTCCTCTGAACCTTCTCTACCCTGTCTATGTCCTTACGTAGGTATGGTCTCCAGAACTGTACACTGTACTCAGGTGGGGCCTCACTAGTGTCTTGTATAGCAGAATTATGACCTCCTTTTCCTGCTGGTGATGCCCCTGCCGATACATCCCAGCATCCTATTTGCTTTACCTGCTGCCTTGTCACACTGTTTTCATCTTGAGGTCATCAGAGATGACAACCCCAAGATCCCTTTCCTGCTTGGTGCATGCTATATCCTCACCCCCAACTGATATATTGTGCCAGGGTTTTGTGCCCCATATGCATTATCTTGCACTTCTTTGCATTGAATTTCAACTGCCAAACCCTGACCATTCTTCAGGTTTCTGCAGGTCGCTTCTCATTCTGTCTACACCCTCTGTGTCTACTCTGTTACAGAGCTTTGTGTCATCAGCTAACAGTGAAATTCTGCCTTCTAGATCCTGCAGCAATGTCACTGATGAAGATGTTGAATAGGAACGGGCCCAACACTGATCCCTGTGGTACCCCACTGGTCACTCTTCCCTCTGTGGAGTGACAGCCATTTACCACCACCCTCTGTGTCCTGCCACCCAGCCAGTTACCTACCCACCACACTACTGTCCTGCCCACACCCATATTCCCCAGTTTGTGTAATAGTTCTATGTGAAACAGTGTCAAAGGCCTTGCTGAAGTCCAGATAGGCCATGTCCACTGCCCTCCCGATCCACCTCCCTAGTCACCCAGTCAAAAATTCAACGAGTTGGTCTGACGTGACTCTCCTGGTGAAACCATGCTGCCTTGGGTCCTGTAGTCCACTGATAACCAGATGTTCCACTAATCTCTCCTTCAGTAGTGCTTCCATGATCTTCCCCACTACCGAGGTGAGGCTGACTGGTCTGTAGTTCCCTGCTTCCTCTTTGTTCCCACTTTTGTATAAGGGGACTACATCTGCTGTCCTCCAGTCTTTGGGTACCTCCCCTGTTTCCAGTGATCGGCTAAACAGGATAGCCAGAGGTTCAGCCACCACCTCTCTTAGTTCTTTAAGGACCCTGGTGTGCACCCCATCTGGCCCCATTGCTTTATCAACTCTTATTACTTCCAGTTCCTTCAGGACCCTTTCTCGTGTAAAGGGACTTGTGTCCATTTCTGCACCATTCTCACCCTTGTACTCCCTTCAGACCCATTACCCTCCTCTTCCTCAGTAAAGACTGAGCAGAAATACCTGTTCAATATGTCAGCTTTACTGTTGTCATCCTCCACGGTTCCCATCCTCCCCTTCAGTCTCACTATCCCTCCTTTGTCTTTCTTTTTCACTTATGTACCTGTAAAGGTTTGTCCCTCTACCCACTGATTTTGCAATGTGTTCTTCTGTCTGAGCTTTGGCTTCTCTTACTGACCTCCCTGCCTCCCTTTCTTCTCCTGGTACTTCTCCCTATCCCTTCTGCCTGTGTCTTTTTGTATTGCCTGAATGCAATCTTTTTGGCTTTCACTTTCTTTTGCTACCTCTTTGGAAAACCATAATGGTCTCCTCTTCCTTTTCCTTTGCTAACCTGCTTAATGCATAATTCTGTTGTTCTTGTAATCCCCATTTTAAATACTGCCCACTGTTCCTCAACCCCTGATTCCTGTCCCATTTCCTTAATGCCTCTTTCAAGTATCTCCCCATTTTCCCAAAGTCTGCCCCTAAAATCCAGGATAGTGTTTTGTGTGGTTTGGTTCTGCTCTTTCTGTGATTTCAAACCACAATGCCTGGTGGTCACTGTTTCCCAGGTGCTCCCCCACTGTTACCCTCATCACACTGTCCCTGTTTGTGAGCACAAGGTCCAGTATTGCCTTCTGCCGAGTTGGTTCCATGACCAGTTGCTTGAGGAAGGCACCCTGAAGGGAGTCCAGTATAAATCTGCTCCTAGTTGATGCTGCTGTTGGGATGCTCCAGTCCAGTCTGAAATATTGAAGTCTCCAACCAGTACTATCTCTCCCTTGTCTGCCATCCTTTGGATGGCTAGCATCAGCTCCCTATCTGTTTCTTCCTCCTGGACTGGTGGTCTATAGACCACACCTGTGCAGATGGCTGTCCCCATTTTTCTTTCCAGCTTAACCCACAGTATCTCTCCCCCATTTTGTTCCTCCTGGATCTCTGTGGCCCTTATGTCATTTTTCACATACAGTGCCACTCCTCCTCCCTTCCTGCCTGTTCTGTCTCTTCTGAATATGTTGTAGCCAGGTATGGCCATCTCCCAGTCATGGTTATCATTACACCAGGTTTCAGTGATGGCCACAATGTCCAGGTCTGACTGTACCATGACAGCCTCCAGATCTTCCATCTTGTTGCTAAGGCTCCTGGCATTTGCACACATGGCTTTCCACGATTTGACCTCCCTAGGCTGCTTCACTGTTCTACTCCAGCCCCTTCCTTGGTTGTCATTTATCCCTGGTTCTCCTTGCTCTCTGCCCTTCTGCTGAATTTTGCCCCTTTTCTGCTTATCCACTTCTTGGGCACTAATCTCCATCTTGCACACTGCTTTGCAGAGATAGCCACTCCTCTGGTTCACTGGTTCCACTGCTAGCTGTGGGGGTGAGCAAGTAGGTACCCTCCTTGCTGCCTGTCACCCCTTTGCTAGTTTAAATGCTTGTCAATGTAGCATTTAAACTTATCATTGAGTGCTTGGATTTCCTCCAGGATGGATGCAGGCCGTCAGGCTTGAACAAACCTCCATCCTCCAGGTGGGTCCCCAGTCACCAATGAATCCAAACCTTCCTCACAGCACCAGTTCTTCAACCATGAGTTAAAGTTCCTGGTGCATGCACTCCTATGTCTCCTTGCCTCTCACAGGTAGTACTTCTGAAAGTGACAGAAGTAGCTACTTGCTTGAGACCCCTTCCCAGTTTCCTAAACTCTTAATGAACTTCCTTTCACTCCCCATTTGCCAGGTCTTTAGTACCTAGGTGGATAATGACATCCAGCTCACCCTCCTATCTTGCCTTCCCAGTGATCCCCAGGAACTTCCTTCCATCCCTCCATGTCGTGGCACCTGGTAGGCACCTCACCTCCCTGTCCTCCCCCTCCTGTGTTCCTAGCTGGATCCCTCTTATGATGGAGTCCCCCACCAGGATTCACTTCCTCCTCCTCTGGGGTCCACTGCTTTCCCGCTGAGGTCACCTCCCTGGCTAACCTCCACATCCTTTCCTTCCACTTCTCTGGGTACCTCTTATTTGGTTGTCCTCATTTGCCAGTGTGGCATATGAGTTCTTGAGTGGAATAGGATCTGGGATGTGCCTCTGCCTGACTGCTCTAACCCTCCCTGAGCCCACTGTCATCCAAGTGCTCCTCGTTCTTGGCATCCTTTGAGGCAGTTGCATTGGACTGGGTGGTCCCTGGACAGGGGTGATGGTACTCCTGACCCAGTTTACTTCCGCTCTGAGTCTGGCTACCTCATCCCGCAGTCCAGAGAGATGCATGCAGATAGGTCAGCACCTCAGTGTCCAGAAGGTCTGCCTGAATATGGCTGCCCCACAGCCACTGCATTGCACCACTCCCCACATTATACTGCAATTCCACTACTTGTCTGCTACTGAAGCTCTCCTAGTTCCCTTTTTGTTAATTTACTGTACTAAAAATCCTGTCACTGATCTTCAGATAATTTTTTTTTTTTAAAGAAAAAGAAACCAATAAATAAATAAATGAGTCAAAACACTTGTCGTGCTGAGGGTGGGCTTCTTCCCCCTTATGCCCCTCCTACTTCACACCCCTTATTGACTGTTCAACAGCTGTGTAAATTTATTCAAGATTCTTGGATTCTGCTTGCTGCCTAGACACATCTGTTCCTGAACATGTGCTGCCCCCATGAATGTTAAAATTGTGAGACTGCCCACTCCTAATCCATGAGCAACCATTGGTTCTGAGTATAAAGGGTGTGTGACTGGCTTGAAAGTAGTGCTTGCTTCATGTGAGCTGATGGCCGTCTTGGGTGTAGCTGTTGTTGAGGAAAGACCCAGGAGTTTTGGCTGCTCAGCTAACTGAACTAAATCCACTAGTTTACATTCAAACCCCAGTATTTTAACTAATTTTTTGTTTCCCTCAGGTGTTTTTTCCTGTCAAGAAAACCAAGAGTACCATTAAAGTTGACGTCAGCAGAATGCTTTTGTGAGAAGGGATCCAAGACGATCTGTGAGAATCAGTGTGAGAAGGAGTTTGAGGTGAGCAAAGTATCTTGTGGCAGGCAAGGCGAAATCAGCGTGTGCAGTGACAGTGTGAATATTGACGTTTAGAAGAATAATGTAAAGTGGAGCGTGAATCAGGATTAAGTTAGTGTAATCAGTTTTAAACTGCAGTAGGGATTCGAGGTGTGAGTGAAGCGAGCTGAGAGAAAGGCGATGATGAAAATATGTTATTGATTATGACTATTACAATTCAGATTAGAGAAGTAAATCAACTAGGTGGTAAGACAGTTCTTTTCCTATTTGGCTACTTGATGATACTTTCACCAAATGGAGAGGCAGGAGGCACATCTCATGAAAAGGACCAGTTTATTGAGCAAATGACCACAGAAATTGGAACAGGAGAAAAGAGGTGCAACAACATTCAATCTCTTCTACAACTCTCTACTAGTACTCTGAAGAACCTTATACTCTAAGAACTAATAATACTATGGCATCTAATTGTTCTATGTGTAAAGACTCTAAACTTTAAACCTTACACCATGTCTATAAATGCTAATACTTCTATTGCTACTAATGGTTTTATTTGCAAGGACTCAACTTTAAACCTTATACTGTATCTATGCACACTGTACTTCTATGGTGGTTGTATAGATCTATTCACCAGACTCTAAGACTGTATGCATGACCTCTACAATCCTTTCCACTTCAAAAGTAATTTCTTATTCATTGGGCACCATGAATAGCAGAGGGATGCACAACAAGGGCACTTCTGCACATGTGCGTCTGTTGACAAGCTTGTAAAGCAGCTGAAGTGAACACTTGGGCACTGGGTACCAACAGACCAAGCGATAAGAACAAAACACACTTGTAGGTTGGTTATTTGTAACTGCGGTCCGACAGCATACTGGATGTCCCATCCAACACTTCTCAACCATCATTCCCCAACAATGGTGGAGATTTGGCCGGCCACTGGGGCGTCCAGGCCCCAAAAGCTCAATCGCTTCCTCTTTGAAATCTAGAAACTGCCTGTTCTGTTTTGACAACAGCCATAATTCTCTGTGGAGAGTATCACTTCTCACCCTTCTATAAATCTTTCTTTTAACAGTTTATCCAGATCATGGGGATCCAACCTTTCGATTGCCTTGAGGGCCTCTTGCAAGCCGACTGCATACTCTCATAAAGTTTCACTAACTCCTTGCACCCTCGGGAACATTTTTAGTTTTAAGTCTGAGAGCGTATGAGCGTCAAACATCCTGCGCAGTCTGTTGAAAATCTTTTTCACATGTACCTTTCTCCATTCTGGACAAGCACTAACTTCTTAGTGGGCTGCACCAGTCATTTGCACAATCAAAATTCCAACTTGCTGTTGCTCAGGAATTTCATATAATCGGAACATAGACAGCATTTTGCTTCAAAATTCTCCCAGATTCATGGTAGACGAATCTGTAGGTTCCCCAGAGAAACATGGCAACCAGGGTGTCCCAAAGTAGTACAGTATGGTAATCGGATTCAACTATGCCCCTTCTCCAGTTCCACCTCCCAAAGTTTCTGACCTTCTGGATTCCATTCCTGCTAAGTCATTTCCTGCTTTGGACTCCAATTAAAGTATCCTGTCCAAGATGCCAGGTGAAGTGAGATGAGAGAAAGATGATGTGGTCAAATAGGGATTTAGCATGTTTGCAGTTCATTTGCATCACCAGGTAAGAAAAAAGGTTTGTCTTCCCATATGACGCACAGAGGTAATGCCAAACCTCACCCAACAACTAACACACCAAAATCTGGCCAATGGAAAATCATGTACACAAATGCTCACAGCCTGGGAAATAAGATCCAGACCTGCAGGCAATAATGTCAGAGCTAAACTGGACATAGTAGCAATTCGTGAGGGCGTGGTTTACCAGTAACCACACTTGGGAGACTTCAGTACCTGGCTATGTATTGTTCAGAAGAGACAGGTACAAAAGAGGGGAGTGGCCCTGTATGTCAATGAAAATATCAAAGCTACAGAAATTCAGAATACACATAAGGAGTCAGAAGAACTGTGGGTCACCCTGGAAACAGAAATGGGACAGCCATAGAACTGGGGTTGTCTACAGGCCCCAGACCAGAGAGTACATAGACACATTACTGTTAGAAGATATACAAAACATGACAGCTAAAGGGAGGTTCTGATAATGGGAGACTTCAACATGCCGGATACAGATTGGTCAATACCAGCAGGAACATCTGCCAGAACTAGACACATGGTGGATTCCTGCAGGGGAGGCCTCAAACAACTGGTACAGCAACCCACAAGAGACAGGGCTATCCTAGATCTAATACTGACTAACAAGGAAGGGATCACAGATCTCCAGGTAGAAGGTCACCTGCGGCCAGTGACCATCACATGGTATGGTTCAATTTGGCTACTACATCTAAATCATCCCATTCCAAGGCAAAATATGGGACTTCAGAGGAGCTGACTTTGATAAGATGGCCAACAGAGTTAAGCTAGCCCTGGCAAAAGAAACACAGGTGAGGGTACAGGCAAAGTGGGCAAGCATTAAGGATGCAATACTTGAAGCAACATCCCATTGTGTTAGACAGAAAAGGAAGTGCAAAGAAGAAGGAAACCACTTTGGTTCTCAAATACAGTAGCAGAAAAGGTCAGAGCCAAAAGGCTGGCCTTCAGGAAATATAAGGGAACACAGTGGGATGAAGAAAGGAGGCATACCAAACTGCCCTAAGGGAAGCAGGGAAGGCAGTAAGGCAGGCAAAGTCCCAAACTGAGGAAACACTATCATGAACAGTAAAAGAAGGTGACAAGACTTTCTATAGATACATTAGTGAAAGGAGAAAGTCCAGAGGGTATTGCTAAGCTTAATGGAAAAAGGGAGCATGTGAGGAGGAGGACCCTGTAAAGGCATCTATCCTAAATAGATACTTTTGCTCAGTATTTACTGAAGAGAAGGTAGGGCAGGGCCCACAGCTCAGCATCATGGACACAGGGGGGAGGGAGGTGAGCACTACTCCCTTCACAAAAGAAAGGGTCCTACAAGAGCTTGCTAAGCTCAGGGTGGATAAGGCAATGGGACCTGATGGCATACATCCCAGGCTACTTAAGGAGTTAAAGGTGGAACTAGCAGAGCCATTAGCAGAACTGTTTAGTGAGTCTCTGAGCACAGGAGAGGTCTCAGAAGACTGGAGAAGGGCTCATGTGATCCCGCTCCACAAGAGTGGTAGCAGGGAGGAGGCGGGAAACTACAGACCAGTCAGTCTTACCTCAGTAGTGGGCAAGATTATGGAGGTGCTCCTTAAGGAAAGGATAGTGCAACACCTGGAATCCATAGGTGCACAGGATCCAAGACAGCATGGGTTTACAAAAGGAAGGTGCTGTCAAACTAATCTCATAGATTTCTTTGACTGGGTAACCAGAGTGGTGGACCAAGGCGGGGCAGTTGATGTCGCCTACCTTGACTTCAGCAAAGCTTTTGACACTGTTCCACATAGAAGATTGATAAATAAGCTGGGTAGGCTCGGGGTGGGTCAGAAGTTGGTCAACTGGGTGGCAAACTGGTTGACGGGCAGAAAACAGAGAGTGGTGGTAAATGGTATACAGTCAGAAGAGATGCAAGTCACAAGTGGGGTACCTCAGAGATCAGTCCTGGGGCCAGTCCTCTTCAATATCTTCATTAGTGACCTTGCAGATGGACTAAAGGGTAAGACTTGTCTGTTTGCAGATGACACCAAGATCTGCAACAGAGTAGATGATCCAGATGGGGTGGGCAGAATGAGAAGAGATCTGGATAAACTAGCAAAATGGTCAGAAGAGTGGCAACTGGGATTTAATGCAAAGAAGTGCAAAATCATGCACATAGGGAAGAGAAACCCTGAAGCCACCTATAGGCTAGGAGGGAAGTTGCTAGCAGTCACAAAGGAAGAAAGAGACTTGGGCATCATCATCACTGATGACCTGAAATCATCCAAGCAGACTTCTAAACCAGTAGGTTAGGCTACGGGGGTGTTAGGGTGTATTAGTAGGGGTATCACAAGTCGTAAGAGGGAGGTAATAATCCCTCTTTACAAGACACTGGTTAGGCCCCATCTGGAGTACTGTGCGCAGTATTGGAGGCCACACCTTCACAAGGACATTAACCAAATTGAGGCAGTCCAGAGAAGGGCAACCAAAATGGTGCAGGGACTTCATCAGAAGACATATGCGGACAGGTTAACAGAGCTCAATATGTATACCCTTGAGCAAAGGAGGGAGAGAGGTGATATGATCGAGGTATTCAAACACCTTAAGGGCATTAACAAGGTGAAAGAGTCTAACATGTTTAAATACAAGAAAAATAGCAGGACAAGAGGACACAGCATGAGAGTAGGGGGCCAATTAAGGGGAATGTGAGGAAATTATTTTCACAGAAAGGGTGGTGGATGTATGGAATGGCTTACCACAAGAAGTGGTGGCTATGAATACAGTGCAGGGCTTCAAACAGGCATGGGATAGGCATAAGGGAGCAATACAAATGACTATGAATAGATAGGCCACTGACAGAGCAAAGGCCGATGGCACATTTATATGGTAGAAAAACAAATGGGCAGACTGGATGGGCCTTGCGGTCCTTATCTGCCATCAACTTCTATGTTTCTATGTTTCTATGATGAAAATATGTTATATTATTGATTATGACAATTAGAATTCAGGGTAGAGAAGTAAATCAATTAGGTGGTAAGGCAGTTCTTTTCCAATTTGGCTACCTGATGTTACTTTAACCACAATGGACAGACAGGAGGCACAGTTCATGAAAAGGACCAGTTTATTGAGCAACTGACCACAGAAACTGGAACAGGAGAAAAGGTGTGCAACAACATTCAATCTCATCTACAACTCTCTACTAGTACTCTGAAGAACCTTCTACTCTAAGTGCTAATAATACTATGGCATCCAATGGTTCTATTTGTAAAGACTCTAAACTTTATACCTTATACTGTAGCTATAAATGCTTAAACTTCTATGCTACTGATGGTTCTGTTTGTAAGGACTCTAAACTTTTATCCTTATACTGTATCTATGAACACTATAATTCTATGGTGGTTGTATGGATCTGTAAAGACTCTAGAACTCTAAACCTTATGCTGTATCTATGAACACTATGCTTCTATGGTGGATGTATAGATCTATTCACAAGACTCTAAGACTGTATTTATTTATCTAGTTTTTGTTGATGGGTAAGTGCACTAGACAAATTCAGCCTATTTTCAGGCACGACCTGGGGGAGGGGGATACAGATGAATGTCAACTGACTTTGAACCAGATTAAGCTGAATGCATGACATCTACAATCATTTCCACTTCAAAAGTACTTTCGTATTCGTTGGGCACCATGAATAGCAGAGGGATGCACAATAAGGGCACTTCTGTGCACATGCTTCCATTGACAGACTTACAGAGCAGGTGAAGTGAACACTTGGGCACTGGGTGCCAACAGACACAGCGATAAGAACGAAACACACTTGCATTCCAAAAGCATGATGAGAACTGAAGACCTCCAGGCTGCCTTTCCTACCCAGGTGAAGACCTGAGATTGAAAACTGGACTGACTGAGGAAATGTAGAATAAGAACAACTCCAGGCTGGCAGCACTGAGCCAGGAAATTTGGAAGAACTGACTTGAGGAATGAAGAACTGAAGATCCATCAAATAAGAACCACTCCAGACCATCACTACTGACAAAGGAATCTGGAAGAACTAATGTGAAGAATGAAGAACTGAAGATCCATTGTACAAGAACCGCTTTGGGCCATCACCATTGACCCCTGAAACTGGAACGTCTGAAGACTGAGACACCTTTGCTGGAGAACCTCTGGAAAGGCTGGATACCTGCAACATAAACACCAACCCACTGGGTGAAGGATCCATACCTGTGAATTGAAGCAGTTCCCTGCACTACCTAATATTGTTAGAGAGGGGACGGCCTGTAGATCTATAAAAGAAGTAAATGATAGGGAGCTATCTACGCTATTCTTATGCTGGTGACCAGCCCCAACTTGTCCAAAGAAGGATGACTGTCACAGTCTCTGGTTGGTCACTGCTAGCGACAGTGTGAGGTTGAGCAATAATCAGGTGAAAGGACTGGCATTAGGCAAAGAGAATCTTGAAAGAACAGGCAGCTCTGTGGCATGCAGGGCAGTTCATTACCAAAAATGGCAAGTATGGAGTTAATCCAACAGTCTTTTGAAGCAAACAAGGCAAATTCAAACAGAAAGGGCACATCATTACATGCATAGCAAATTCTGAGTTAATCCAACAGTCTTGAAAATAACTAAGGTACACTTGAGCAAGAAAGGCAGTTACACCATTATGTTCAAGTGCTATCCCTTTAAATGCAGTCTGAATGTCAATAAAGGTTTTGCCTTTTTCACAATTCACGCACAGTTCAGCATTTCACTTTCAAAATGTTCCACAGAAACATTTTCTGTAACAGGAACTCTAGAGAGGAGATGCAAGGTGAAAACCTGTCAAACGCTAGGTAACTTACTACACGGGGACCCTGGTGTACAACCCCCCTCCCACAGGCAATTGGGTTCAAAGGAGCCTTACAGAAGGATTACCCTTTGACTGCGGATATCTGCCTAGCTGGCATGCTAAGGGTCCCTCACTGACTGTCCCTCCCTGAACTAGGAGGCTACGAGGCAATTACACAGGTTACTAACCCTTGGCTCAGGCTGAGGCTACTACACTGCTGGGGTGGCTAACATGTGTACCCACTCCACCACCACACTAAGATAGAGCAGTCGATAGGGATAAGGGCAGGGGTGAATGGAAAAAGAGACAAAGGTAGTAAGGACAGGGATGGGGCAAAAAAATAAAGCCAGGAAAAAAAACTGGAGGGTAATGAGTACCAATGCCCATAGTCTAGGTAAAATACTCCCTGAAATGGTGGCCTTGATGGAAGAGGGATGCCTGGATATCATGGCAGTCACAGAAATGTGGTACACAGAGATCTATGACTGGGATGTCAACATACCAGGGTACACAATCTACAGGAGGGACAGGGAGGGAAGAAGAGGAGGAGGAGTAGCTTTGTATGTAAGGGAAGGGATCAAAGCAACAGAACCAAAGAGTAAACAGGGAGGAGAGGAGGCACTGTGGGTCACCCTGGAGACTGGAAATGGCTCCACAATCAGCACAGGGGTTGTATACAGACCCCTGTCTCAGGGGGAGGAAATGGACAAGGAAATGATAGAAGGCATCCTTGGGATGGCAGCGAAAGATGAGATATTGCTGATGGAGGACCTGAATATGCCAGATGTTAACTGGAGCACCTTTGCTGCAGCCACATCCAAGAGCAGGGCCATTCTCAATGCCCTACAGGGGACATGCCTCAGACAGCTAGTTTTGGAACCCACTCAGGAGGGAGCAATCTTGGACCTGGTACTCTCAAATAGGGAAGGAGAGAGGATCTCTGATCTTGAAGTGGGTAGCCATCTGGGAACAAGTGACCACCAAACAGTGTGGCTCATGATAAACTTAGCTGAAGAGTCAAGCCAGACAAAAGTGAAGGTATTGGACTTCAGGAGGGCTGATTTTGTCAAAATGGGAAAGTGCCTCAGAAAAGCACTAGCAAACAGGCAAGAAGGTGGAGTGGAGCAACAATGGCGAAACATCAAAACTGCCATCACAGAGGCGCCAAGCCTTTGTGTGAAGCAAATAAACAAATCAAAGCAAAAGAAAAAAACACTATGGTTCTCAAAAGAAGTGGCGGGGAAGGTAAGGGAGAAAAAGATAGCATTCAGGAAGTATAAGGAAACACAGAAGGATCAGGACAGAGAACTGTACCAGTTAAAGCAGAAGGAAGTGGGGAAGGCAGTCAGAATAGCAATAAATCATGGGAGGATGGTGTGGTACCTGAGGACTGGAGAAGAGGCGGATGTGATTCCCTTCACAAAAGTGGGAGTAAGACAGAGGCAGGAAACTACAGACCTGTCAGTTTGACCTCAGTGGTAGGGAAAATGATGGAATTACTTCTGAAGGAAAGAATTGTTGAGTGCCTAGAGGCCAATGGGGCACAGGACCCAAGGCAACATGGATTCACAGCAGGAAGGTCATGTCAAACAAATCTAATTGATTTCTTTGACTGGGTGACCAAAGTAGTAGACCAGGGAGGGGCTGTGGACATGGCCTACCTGTACTTTAGCAAGGCATTTGACACAGTCCCACACAAAAGATTAATAAACAAATTAGTCAGCCTGGGAGTGGGTCCCAGGGTGGTAGCCTGGATAAAACACTGGCTGGACAACAGGACACAGCAGGTAATAGTAAATGGAGTTCACAGTGAAGAAAGGAGGGTTACTAGTGGGGTACCACAGGGTTCATTACTAGGGTCAGTCCTTTTTAATGTTTTTATAAGTGACTTTGCAGAAGGACTGGGAGGAAAAGTATGTCTCTTTTCAGATGACACAAAGATCTGCAACAGGGTTGATACACAAGGTGGGGTGCAAAGGTTGAGAAGGAACTTGGCAAGGTTGGAGGGATGGTCAAATGTATGGCAGCTTAGATTCAGTGCTAAGAAGTACAAAGTAATGCACCTGGGAAATAAAAACCCAGTGGAAGAGTACGCAATGAGGGGTGAGATACTAACAACAACAAAAATGGAAAGGGACCTGGGGTAGTCATAACAGATGACCTAAAGGTGGGCAAGCAATGTGAGAGGGCAGTAAGGAGGGCTGGGGGGATACTGGGATACATAGGGAGAAGCATCATCAGTAGAGAACAAGAAGTTGTTGGCACTCTGTACAGATAGTTGGTAAGCCCACATCGGGAGTACTGTGTACAGTTCTGGAGACCCCACCTCCACAAAGGCATAGACAGGACGGAGGCTGTCCAGAGGAGGGCAACCAAAATGGTGCACGGTCTGCACCAGAAGACCTATGAAGAAAGACTAAAGGAGCTTAAGATGTATAGCCTCGAGGAAAGGAGAGCGAGGGGGGACATGATAGAAACTTTCAAATACCTCAAGAGAATCAACAAAGTCCAAGAAGGTAGCATCTTTCAAAAAAAGAGATGTGCAAGAACAAGGGGGCACAATTTGAAGATAGAGGGGGGATGGCTCAGAGGTAATATGGGAAGTATTTCTTCACAGAGAGGGTTGTACATGCATGGAACAGCCTTCCTGAGGAGGTCATAGAGTCAAAAACAGTGGGGGAATTCAAGAATGCATGGGACAGACATAAGGCAATTCTAGTGGGGGGTAGGAGGAAGTAGGCTGTTGGTTAACTAGGATCTGCAGCTTATCCATTAGGTAGGGAAATGGGCAAACTAGGTGGGTCAAGTGGTCCTTATCTGCCGTCAAATTTTATGTTTCTATGTTTCACTCCCATTCCCTGGCTGCTAGCTAAGGCTATCACCTGAGTGCACTTTTAAAACAACAGAATTTTACACTTTGTAAATACTAGCTGTGGGTTGACTACTGGTGGCCACTTGACTAGTGGCCACCTTTTTGCACTCTGGAGCACCCTCTGATGCAGTCTAAGGCTTGTTTCCCCTAGCTAGCGCATATGGAGCTGGATAAACTGAACAGAACTGAAAAGGATGTGAAAAATAATAAAGAAATAATGTTTGGCTACCTGGCCCCTAATCAACTGGCCCACCTGGCTAGCATGGCTGCCACTTTGACTGGGGCCCTCCTTGCTCTGACTGGTTCTTTATTCATAACTTTAAAGGAAAGGAAGCTTTTGGGCTAACTAGCCCTGTCCATTAGCCTACTGGCCCATATACTGGGGTTTTGACTTGCCCCAGGCTGCAATTTTCTTTTTAAATAAATTTATTTATTTATTCAGGGCCTGTGCTGGCATAAGGTCCACCTCCAGGGAGCTTAATTTACATATGCCCCATCCCTCCCAAATCGCTCACTTGCTAGGGGCTAATTTTAATAAATAAATATTGTAGCATAGGCACACCTATGGATGGTCCTTTCCAATGGGGCTTTGCCTGCCCCACTCTCAGCTGCCCCTCCGTGTGGTTTCTGGCACTGAAAACAAATTCTTTATTTTTTTTTTTTAAGTTCAGGTGGTCAGCACCTGCCAGTTGGTGCTACCGCCGACTCACCGACCCGGCCTGGGGAGAAGAAGAGCTGGAGAGAGGAGGCGGGATGTCCTTGCTGTTGCTGGCACTGGAGGCAGGTGGTGGAGGAGACAACCATGGGGGTTTGACATGCCCGAGTCTGACTGAAGAGGATGCAGCCCCGCTAGTGGGTGCCACCGACAAGGGACCGCAATTTAACTTTTAATTTAAAACAAAAAACGAAACAGGGTAACTGAGCCCACACTGCAGCTGACTGCTGCTGGGGGACCCGCTGGCCACTGGAGGACTGCCCCAACACTTCTGGGAGGCACTGCACTACAGTGACCAGAGGAGAACAGCAGGTGCAGTTTGTTTTTTGCAGCTACCTTCCTGTATCCCCTCTCTCCTTTCTTGCTGCAAAACTTGTTTTTTCTGTTCTTTTCTTTATGTTGGAGCACCTGAGGGTGCTCTCCCGACCAATGCTGCCTACTGGCCACTGAACGACTCACTGAAAAATGGCTGTTACTGGCCATGAAAGAGCCTACCCTGACATTTGAGATGCTGAGTCTCTAGCGACCAGGGATGCAAGCAGCTGCCCAGCATGAGCTGGACAAGGCAATGGCACACGCTCGTGCCAGTGCTGGGAGGGCTGCAGAAAAGAGAGAAGAACAAAAAAAAACATTTTAAAACTGCAGGCTGCAGTTTACAGTGCAGGGGCTCCTACACTAGATTTGCTTCCACCCTGCCACCTAACTGATGGAGCACCTGGGCACTGTGCTGGGACACTATGCTGGGAACACTGGGGACTGCTGGGTAACACTACTTACTGCTGGGGGACCCCAATTTTGGGGTATTATATGAGCAGCACAGGAAAATACCGAAGTGCATAGACAAGCAGACAGGGCCTTAACAGCGAATAATAGGGATACGAGTAGTGAAGAGTGATTGGTTTCTTCCCTTTGTTTGTTTTGCAGTTAGTGTTGGGCGAAGTGGCTTGAAATCGCGGAGTAACATGGAATCTGCAAAGTACTCCGCAATGCGAAGCGGAGTACTTTGCGTCATGATGAGGAATGTGAAGTCCATTGAAACCAATGACTTTGCATTATTCCACCTTCCCCAAACCACTTCTCCACCAAGTTTAAGGCGAACTACATTTAAATCAATGTACTTCGCAACACTTTGCCTTGTTATTGAGCTCCAAGGTGAATTTTATTTTATTTTATTTATTAAATTTTGATGACCGGGTAGGCCCACTGAGCCCCAAAGGTCCCTTTTTCAGGGGCGACCCGGAGAGGCATTACATGGAACAATGCAGGCAGTAAGAAGGTTACAGAGTACATACATATAGGTTTTTGTCATAGATGGAGAGCAATAATGATATTCCATCTATAATTGTATAGCATGACCCTTGGGCATTGGTGAGCTACCGAGATAAGGGACAGTTCTGTGCCTGGTTGTATGAGTAAGGTGGTTAGCATAAGTTGGTGGGGGGGAATGTCAGATGACCTGACATCAGCGAGTGCTGGTCTCAAGCAGGTGTGCCTTGAGCCAGGTACAGAAGTTCATGAGAGAGGTAGCTTCCTGTACCACTGGTGGCAGTTTGTTCCACAGATAGGGGGCTGTGAAGGAGAATGACTTGCCACCAACGGAGGTCCTGACCTTGGGGGTTTCTAGCAGAGTCTGCCCTGAGGTCCTCAGGGCCCGAGGGTTGTGCTTGGAGGCAATGGTAGCTGTGAGGCTTGGCGGAGCCGCCGGGCAGAGTAGTTTAAATGCTAGGCAAAGGAGGGGGTATTGGAGGCGTGCTTCAAAAGAAGGCCACTGTAGTTTGGCTAAGGTATCACAGTGGTGGCTTCTGGAGTGATCCTGGGTAGCGAACCATGCTATCATGTTGTATAGGATCTGCAGCCGGTGGACTTCCTGCTTGGCCATACCCTGTATTACCCAGGCAGCATAGGTCAGTGTTGGGAGCAGGATGCTGGAGACAATGGTGAGCCTAGCTTCTGGTATAATCTGGTCCTTAATCCGATACAGGATGCCTAGTTTCCCATGGATGGTCTTGGTCACCTGTTCCACATGGTTCTTGTAGGTGAGACATTGGTCAAGTCTGATCCCTAAGTATTTTAGGGAGGCCACCACTTCAATGCTGGTCCCTGCAAGTGAGTTAAGCTGTAGGGAGTTGGTCCTGTCTTGCCCTAGGGATCTGGGCCCGAACAGCATGGCTTTTGTTTTGCAGTGCTTCATGGGATTGCAGGTCACATGGGCTCTAGATTGTTCTGCACAGCCTCAGTTCTGTGTAGTGTGTGTGTAGTGGAAGAAGCAGACAGTTTCTTTTCAGAGCTCTGCGATTCAAATCCTCTAAAAGCTGTTAAAAAAGCCTTTTTGAGCCTTTTTTTGCTCACAATTTAGTACATCAATTGTAGGAAACCCTCCTGTGCTGATATCATCAAGTGTTTATTGTTTGTGTGTGGATTTTGAATGTTAATTTAGAACAGTCAGTCTGCGTACTGTGAAGTGTGCTTTGGAGGAGGGGCGTATCTGTGGTATAGGTAGATTAACTGGGAGAAAAAGGCAGTCTCTGTTTTGGTTATTTTTTTCTCTTGTATAACTGGGTTACACACAGTAATATTTTCAGTAATTCTTGAATTTTTTTTGCTGATTGTTGTAGTGCAGCAGTGTATAATTTCAGTTTGTTTAAAACAGTTGGTTATATTACTAAAGTTTTTCAATTTGCTACGAATTACTTGTAGTGTGTGTGTATGAGTGTGTGTGCGATGTGTGCCATTAAATCAGACACCTTTTTTTGTGCCACAGAGTAATTACAGCAGTGTGAACCTGCTATGCACCGCACCTGCATGAATTTTTTATATTGCTTTGTGGTATCTTTACTGGTAGTGGACTGTTACTGTCATAAACTACCCCCCCCCAACCGGCAAAAGGTATTCTTTTCCAGATGTAGATTTGTGACTTGTGAGCACTGGTTAGGTGGTGTTGTGCCTTTGCGTCTGCATCTCTTGAGTGTGCAGCGCAATCTTAATCTGTCTGTGCATTTGCAGTTCACCATTAATTCTGGGAGACTTTGCATTTCTTGTTACGCTCTCATTTCACTTCATCAGCACTGGGGAATTTTCTGGACACAAGACAGTAGCATTTTGGGGATGCACATTAATTCTGGTGACTGTGTATGGCCACTGCGCGCATGACGGAGTGCACCATTAATTCTGGGAGACTTAGAATTTTTTGTTACCCTCTCATTTCAGTTCATCAGCACTGGAGAATTTCCTGGACACAAGACAGTAGCATTTTATCGATGCAAATTAATTCTGGTGGCTGTGTGTGACCACTGCGCGCATGACTGAGTGTGTCATTAACTCTGGGAGACTTTGCATTTCTTGTTACACTCTCATTTCACTTTGTCAGCACTGGGGAGTTTTCTGGACACAAGACAGCAACATTTTGGGGATGCATAGTAATTCCGGTGACTGTGTGGGTGAGGGGCTGCCAATATTGTTGTCACTTCACCTTACTTCGCGTTAAGGTGGAATGACAGCGCGAAGTAATAATTACAAGACAAAGTTTTGTATTGGCCACTCCGCATAGCGGAGTGACATCACGAAGTGCCCACTTTGCATTCACTTCGCCGGCGAAATTTAAATTTGCTGCATCTCTAATTGCGGTTAAGCAAGTGCTATGCTAAAATACAATAATTCATTAAAAACATTTTGATAACCACATATATATAGAGAGACACTGAAAAAACAGACCATAACAATATTTAAATAAGTTCTAGCCAGAACCGATATGGCTGTGAAGAGCTACCAGATGACCAAAGTTACTCATGTGCATAGAAATTATTCAATGTTCTGGTGTAACTTGGCCATTTTTTGGAGGTGTTGCACCAGATTTTTAACATGGCCTTTTTTGGACCCCTCATCATGAAGAGTGTCAGTGTCATTTTGTTCACTTGTCCCGAAAGGTGATTTCGCAGAGCAAACGTGTTCTTCTGTGCCACAGGCATGAAAACACATTTTGGGTAGGTTGTGGAAAAGGACAGCTATTCTGTTTTGAAAGAGGTGTGCAAAAATGGCAATGTTGAAAATGTGGAGTGAAAATATTAAAAATAGGTGAAGTTAGGAGCGTGCGTAGAAACTGTGCAACTCAAGCTCATAATGCAGTCATTTTTTGGAATTTTTTCACCAGATTTGCAACATGGGCTTTTTGGGACCACACCTCAAGAACAGTGGCACTGTCATTTCATAAATCAGTCCCAAAAGGTGATTCCGCACAGCGACTGCGAAATCACCTTTCAGAACCGAGTAACAAAATGACAGTGACAGTTTTCACAAGCTGGGGTCCCAAGAACCCCATGTTGAAATTTGGAGAACAAATTCTTAAAAATGTCTGAGATATCAGCATAAGTTGAAAACCCCATTAAATGGCATTATAGTAGGCTTACCTTTGATTCTTCAGTTCGTGGTTCAGCTTTGAAGAGTGAAGACATGTCCTGGTCCAGAGAAGATGACAGCGCTGACCTCCAGAGGTAAGCACAGGGTAAGGGGGGTGTGGAGAGGTAGGTGCTCAGTGGGAGGGTGGGGATGGTGGAGGGGGACTGCAGTGATGATGAGGGACCATTTTCTTGTTTACAGGGAGAAAAAAAAGACTGGAGCAACGACGAGGGACCGTTTTCTGTTTTACAAAAAAAAAAAAAAACATTTGGGCACACTGGGGTGAGCTCCCAGAGAGACCACATGACTGGGGAGTACATAATGCCGACACAGGGATTGGGCATCCCAATGTCGGTGGCGGTGGGTGGAGGGGGAAGAAAAATAATCAGGCACACTGGGGTGGGCTCCCAGTGTGCCACATGAGTTTAGGGGGCACAGAATGCCACGGAACTGGTGGCAGCTGACAAGGGTATTGGGCACCCTGATGTTGGCATACAGAACTAAAAATTTGGGCACACTGGGGTGGGCTCCCAGTGTGCCGCATGAGTTTGGGGGTCACAGAATGCCACGGAGCTGACAGCAGGCAGTTGCGGTGAATGGCATTTTGCCTTATATGGCACCGACAACAGACTTGCGCATGCATGCAGGTACAGTTCATGCCACAGAATGCAGAAGTAACAACCAAAATAGTGCAGCTGTTATTCCATAGTGGCCAATCATGGCAGAGGATTTTAAGCTTCTTTGGGTTTTCGGAAGGACACTTCCAAAAGTCCAACGGAAGGTTCCATGAACTGCCATTTTTAGAGCCACAGAGTAGTCACAAAATGGCGGTAGGCTCCACACACAGACCTAAAAAGGACTGTTAACTGAAATAGACATCTCTGATTTTCAATAAATACACTTAAACAGAGAGATGTACAGTACCAAATAGCCAAAGAGCCATATAAATCCATTATTTACATGTAAAGCCTTTCTCTAATGTACTTGATTAAAATATGTCGGTGCCACCTGCAGACATTTAAGGCTTGAGGTGTGGCTGAGTTTATGGGTCATATTTACACAAAGGAATGTGGCAAACACCACACATTCAACAAAAGATGGATTAACAGTTCCCACAGTGCTTGTACTAACTGATATGGAAATATATAAAACCAAGACGATTCTGTGCACTATGCAGTGCATATGGGCAACTGGATGGCAAACCTATAATGAATGCCAAGGGTCCATGTAGCAAATACCAAGAATAGCATTTGTTCCCTTTGTTGTTGTCACGTGGTTCTGTAAGGCATACCAGAAAATCATTCAGAGATGGACTCTCAGGGCTAGCTGGGGCAACCAACATGGTGCCAAATCTAAACAAGCATTTGTCAATGCTGAATGTTGTCTTGCTGGCATTGGCATTGGTAGTGCAGGAGTTAGAGAGATGCATAGTAGGAATGGCAGTGAAGTATTGAACTGATGCCAACCCCACCCCCACCCTGCAGAGACTGACAGGCATTGGGGTGTGCCTTTGGGTCATCACTCATAATGCTCACACCATTTTACCTCACCCTACCCTGCAGACACTGACAAGTGTCATGGTGTGCCTGGGATTTTCGGGCCATACACTCACTCCATTCCATAAGAAAATATGCTGAGATGGGTGCAGTATAGGAGAATGGGGTGAACTTTGGGGCCAAAGACTCCAAGGCATACCTCAATGCCTGTCACTGGCTGCAGGGTGTGGATGGGGGTGGAATGGCATGAGCATTACAGCTGACGATCCAAAGTCACACCCCTGACACTTGTCAGTCTCTACAGGGTGGAGAGTTATGGTTGGAAACCCTAATGCAGCTGGCATTTGTTGGTATTTTCACTCCAAATTTTCAACATGGGATTTTTTGTGACCTTGCCTCATGAAGAGTGGCACTATCAGTCTGTTAGTCGAAGGGTGATTTTGCACAGCGACTGCACCATTTGGCGCCACAGGTGAGAAAACACATTTTGGGCACGATGTGAAAAATGACAACTGTACTGTTCATATGAGAAGCTGTAAAAAAATAGCAATGTTGAAAATCTGGAATGAAAATATGAAAAATTGGTGAAGTCACGAGCATGCTAGAAACTGCACAATGCACACCAATAACTCAATTATTTGGGGGATATTTTTAACCACATTTTCAACATAGCCATGTTGGGACCTCCCCTCATGAACAGTGGCACTGTGATTTTGTTAATCTGTCCAGAAAGTTGATTTCCCATAGTGACCATGCCATTGTGCGCCACAGGTGAGATAACACATTTTGGGCAGGATGTGAAAAATGATAGCTGTACTGTTCATGAGGATGTATGAAAAAATGGCAATGTTGTAAATCTGGAGTGAAAATATAAAAAATTGTCGAAGTTACGAGTGTGCGTGGAAACTGCGCAACACATGCTCGTAATGCAGTCATTTTTTGGAGTTTTTTTCACCAAATTTGCAACATGGGCTTTTTGGGACCCCATCTCATGAACAGTGGCACTGTTATTTCATTAATTGGTTCCGAAAGGTGATTCTCTGCAGTGACCGTGAAATCACCTTTCAGGACAAAGTAACGAGATGACAGTGCATGTGTTCATGAGGTGGGGTCCCAAGAACCCCATGTTGAAAATCTGGTACCAACATTCCCACAAATGGCTAAGATATCCGCCTACTGTAAGTTGAAACCCCCCCATTGCCTACCATTATAAAGATTACCACATTTTGTTCAATTCCCGGTCAGCTTTTGAAGAGTTCAGACGTGTTCTCGCTCCACAGAAGATTGCAACACGGCCCTCAGGAGATAAATATGGGGTGAGGGGGTGCGGGGAGTGGGGTGTGAAGAGGTAGGTGCGGGTTGGGGAGGGCACGGCAGCATGGCGAGGATCGTCTTTTTCACAGGTAAAAACAAACTGGACTTGAGGACTGTTTCATTATTTACTGGTAAATGATTTCAGGCGCACTGGGGTGGGCCCTAGTGTGCCAAGTGAGTTTGAGGGGGGACATGCCGACAGGGGATTGGGGCAGCCCCATCAGCAAAGAAAGTGTGTGTCGGGGCATGATGCCAATAGGATTAGAGCCCCTGTTGGCAAACAAATTGAACTGGGAGGGACATGCCAACATGTGGATTAGACATCCCCGCCGTCGGGCTTTTGAGGATTAGCGGGCGGCAGCAGCCACCATATTTATTGGAATGTTTCCCCAGGAAAAGCACGTAACGGAGCCTTGTCATCTGATGTGCCAATAAGGAAACTGCAACTCATTGGAGCAGCAGATTTTTTTCTACTCCGTGGCTCTCTCTGAAACTGTTGTCATCCCCAGCATGCTCGCTAATTGGTGGCTGAGGGACGCACCCACTAAAGCGTTCCCTGCATTCGCCATAGCACTGACACACCTCTGAAGGTACTACTTCCACAAGATGTTGCTTGCGCGTGCACACACGACAACATAAAAAGAAAGAAAACAGAAATTTTACTGCTAAGAACACTGAAGATCAAAAATGTGGATCACCACTAATATCCATAAATACAGAGTTAGTATTCAGAATTTATTTAAGGAACTTAGAAAATAAAATAATTATGGGGGGGGGGAGTCTTTTAGAAAAGTGCTGAAGGAATATTTCAAAGCATTTCAATATACAATTGTAACTGTGGATGGAACAGGTGGGGGTGGATTGCTATAAAAATGGTGCCACCTCTAATCTGCCATTAGGGCCCGGGCTGGTAGTTACCCTCAATGAGAAGATACAATCCTGTTCCCTCTTCAAGAGCAGTCTATCATACTCTCCCGCTGCTTCCTGTTTTTAATGGAGTTTTCAATTCCAATAAAATACACTTAGGCCCAGATATTCAAAGCAGTTGCGCATGGTACAACTCAGTTGCATTGGCACAAGTGCGGACTTGCACCATGGAGTCATATTCAGCGGGAGTCATTGCACAATGCAAAACTATAATGAATGCAGACACAAGTGTAGGGGGCATTCCCATGAATAACCAGCGCAGTGGTATATTCAACCGTGAAACCATGGCGCAAGTGCGGAGCAAATTGAAGATGCGCCGAGCAGACTTATTCCTATAAATACAGGGTACAAGCACACAGACAGCACTTGCGCCAGGAAAGAGGGAGTGAGAGAGAGAGAGAAAGAAGAAAAGAAAGAAAGAAAGACAGACAGAAAGAGACAGACTGACAGACAGACCAAGACAGACACAGAGGGAGAGAGACAGAAGTGGAATTGAAGAGGGAGAGAGGGGCAGAAAGAGTGAGAGACACAGACAGACACACTGCCTGGCAGTGCACCAGGGTGGAACACAGCCAGCAGCAGCCAACCACCCAGGGGGATATTGGACAGCAAGGGCCATGGATAGTGCACCCTTCATGATGGAGGCCATAACGAGGGGTATGAGGGGGCAGGAGGAACAGCAACGTGGGTGGCTGAGGAAGGGCGCATCGGTAGTATGCCCAACACAGGTGGTACCGCGCCCGCATCACCTTCGAGCAGTACAGTGACACACAGATTGTAGGCCAGTACCACCTGAACAGGGACATTCTGAGACAGCTCTGCCAGCTGTGCAGTGAGGAGATATAGGCACCCACCAGACGGAGCCACACCATGTCCGTGGAGACGAAGGTGACAGCCGTCATGTGCCTGCTCACCACAGGCACCTTCCAGACACCAACAGGGGACACCACAAGCATAACCCAGTTGGCCACGTCCTGCCTCCTCACACAGTTCCTCAACGCTCTGCTGCCACGTGCGTCGGAATTCATCCATTTCCCCAGCACACAGGCAGAGCATACAGCAACCATGCAGGACTTCCACAGAGTAGCACATATGCCTGGCATGATTGGGGCCATAGACTGCACCCACATGGGCATCCGCATGCCACCTGGCCCCAAGGGTGTGGCATACATAAACAGGAAGGGGAGCCTGAGTGTCAACTGCCAGGTGGTGTGCAGTGCCACAGGGTGTATACCAATGTCTGTGCCACACACCCTGGGAGTGCACATGATGTGTTCATCTGGCACAGCTATGCGCTGTGCCACAGGCTTGAATGTGGGGACATCCCCTCGGGCCACCTAGTGGGTGAGTATGGCATGGGCAAGGGGAGATGGACAGAGCAGACCGTGGGATGGGGGAAGGCAGGGTGTGCATGTTGGTGTGGGTGCCAGGGAAAGGAAAGGGGTGCAGCATAGAACAGCAGATGGCTAACCATGTCATTATCTACACAGGGGACAGTGCCTATCCACTGCAGCCCTGGCTGCTCACCCCCTACCAGTGCCTTCCATCCCCAGCAGAGGAATGCTGCAACAAGGCACATGCCAGCATGCGCAACATCATCGAGCATGTCTTTGGCATGCTGAAAGCATGTTTCCATTGCCTAGACAGGTCAGGCGGTTTCCTGCAGTACAGCCCCTCGAAAGCCTGTGGCCTGTTCCTGGCCTGCTGCATACTACACAACATGGCCATTTACCATGGAATAGCTGTCGAGGCTGATGAGGGTGACAGTAGTGGAGACGATGGAGGCAATGGGCCAGAGGGAGGTAGACAGCCACCCCCTCAGCAGAGGGATCCCTGGCTGCAACAGCAGGCACGATGACACCAAAACACGGTGTCAGTGTGGCTCAGTTGGTAGCACATCCGCCTCTGGACCAGAAGGTCGTGGGTTCTCGTCCCACACCAGGATTGGACTTGCACCTTAAAATCGCTGGCATCTGAGTGCAGTATTGGGGGGTGCTGTACTGCAGGGGTGTGCCGTCCTTCGGATGAGACGTTAAACCGAGGTCCCTTCTGCCCATCCTGGTGTTGTCCTGGTGGGTGTCCAGGTGGAAGTAAAAGAACCCAGGGCATTCTTCAGTAAAGAGTAGGGAACATTCCCGGTGTCCCAGCCAACATTCCCCTTCCCATAAACCGGTTCATGCAATTACCCAGGCTGTGTGTGGGTGATGATGTGCGATATGGCCTCCACCACACATTCAGTCACTTCACTACCAGTCTAGCATTGCTTGTAAAGTGCTTTGGTTGTATGAAAAGCGCTATATAAATACAGATTCTTCTTCTTCTTCTTCAACACCATCACACGGGATCACCATGGTACACACAGGTAGGTGGTAGGATACACATGCATGGGCCACACAAACAGGTACAGCACACATGCAGGGACATGCATGGCAATGGGCATGCACACACAGAGGTGTAAAGCAGGGGGAGGGGAGACAGTGACACACAACCACACACAGCACCACACACAGCACCCCTCCACATACACACGCACCCACACACACAGGCGTTGGTTTATGGCATGGATCAGATGCATTGCACTGGTGCACAGGCACAACCAGTGCAAGACTGCCATCATCACACCCACGCCGCATGGCCCAGCAGCCGAGCATGCACGCACACAGGCAGTGTGTGGCATGACACATAAGTGCCACACCAGTGGTAGGCACACACACACCACCCATGTGTGCACTGGGCAGCAGCTGCAGACCACAGGTGGGGTGGCCTGCACATCAGGTCTGCTGCGTGGAACCATGGCCACCACGGCCATGAGGGCAGCCTCACCTGGGCAGATGAGCAGCCATAGGCTGCTCATTAGCCATGGGGGTGTGTGCAACAGCCCCCAGCGGTTGAACCGCGGGACCGCAACTGTGTCCATGAGGGGGTGTCAAGTCACCCAAACAGGCCAGCCCCAGGTGTGTCTGGGATGCTGACATCAGAGTCCAGTGTTGACTGCGCTGGCATCACCCGATGCCAGGTTCAAGGGGTGGACAGCGCACTGTGGGGGGTCATCTGTGCCCGGCCATGCCTTGTGGCAGTCAGCAGCACAAAGCCATCCGAGATCGCATTGGCAATGTGATCCAGGGATGCAGTCATGGCCTCCTGCATTCAATTCAATTCAATTCAACTTTATTTTTAAAAGGCGCTTTTCTTAAAATCAAAGCACCTGTACAGATACATATAATAATAAATATAATAAGTCAAACTAATAAAAATCATTAAAAGCTATATTAAAAAGGTGGGTTTTCAGCGCTCCCTTAAAACTAAGGACGGTCGGGCAATCTCGCACCTGACGAGGTAGAGAATTCCATGCGAGCCATAAAACTAATACTAGCACCAGATGTTTTCATGTGTACCCTGGGAATCTCTAGCAATCCCTCGCCAGTGGACGGAGGGGCGAGAGGGACTATAGGGGCAAAGGAGCTCTTTCAGGTAGGTAGGTCCCAGATCATGTAGGGCTTTATAGGTCAACAAACCGACCTTGAAGGTAATTAAGCCAAAACACTGGCAGCCAGTGCAGTCCAGCGAACTGGGCATTATGTGACTGGATCTAGAAACTCCAGTCAACAGCCTGGCTGCCACATTCTGCACCAGCTGCAGACGGCGAGTTCAACCCCGATAGCCCTTAGGTAGGTAGGGTCACAATAGTCCGGCTGAGGTAACAAAGGCGGATCAGTGTTGGAAGGTCCTCTGGAGGAACCAAGTGCTTCACCCTGGCAATATTCCTCAGATGAAAAAAGGAAGTTTTTATGACCGCTGACACCTGGGATTTAAGTGTCAAATGGTCATCAATTATTACACCAAGATTTTGCACCTGGTCTGAGGTCGTCAGCTGGACACCTCCAAGCCATAGGCCTGAGGGTGATCCCTCCGGCAGATCCGCCTCACAGCGACCTTTATCCACAACCAACACCTCAGTTTTCTCCGGGTTTAACCTCAGCCAACTCCCATTCATCCAGTCTTGGATTTCTTCAAGGCAGTTATTAAATACCGACAAGGCAGCATCCTGACCGGGCACAAAAGACATATACAGCTGGGTATCATCTGCATAGCAGTGAAAACCCAAACCGTACCATCTACTAATCGCCCCCAATGGTAGCATATACACCGAAAACAACATTGGTGCTAAAATGGAGCCCTGCGGTACCCCACAGGGCAGGGAGAATGATGCTGAGGAAAAAATTCCCAACACCACTCTCTGAGTCCTACCCTCAAGGTAAGATTGAAACCATCTGAGGACCGTACCAGACAGTCCACAGACTAACCGCAGGCGCTCCAACAGCACACCATGGTCAACGGTGTCAAACGCTGCAGAGAGATCAAGTAGTACCAAGATGGATCGGGTCCTACGATCTCTTGCCATTAGGAGGTCATTTAGTACCCGTACGAGTGCTGTCTCGGTACTATGCCTTTTCCTAAATCCAGACTGGAATGAATCGTAGATATTGTTGTTGGTCAGATGATCCTCTAACTGCACTGTGACCACTTTCTCAATAACTTTACCCACAAAGGGTAAGTTAGAGACTGGCCTGTAATTTGCTAGACAGTATGGGTCTAAGGAGGGTTTCTTTAATAGAGGCTTAACTATAGCCTCTTTGAGGGGATCTGGAAAAATCTCCCTCTCCAAAGACTTCCATACGATCAAAGCTAGGACTAGGCTAATCTTATCCACGCAACCCACTAAGAGGTGCGTGGGACCAGGGTCCAAATCACAGCAGGTCGGTCGCAGTGCTCGAATGATCATCACAACATCCTCGATTATGGGAAGGCTAAAGTCAGACCATTCCAACTGGGTGTTTGACATCTCCTGACGACCACCGCCGCTCCCATTAGGAGGGGAAGAGTGAATGTCCGATCTGATTTTGACAACCTTATCTGCAAAGAAGAGAGCAAACTCCTCACACAATTCTTGAGATAAGGCTCTTCTGGGTTGAAGACAGACTGGATTGCACACTCTGTCCACAGTCCGCAAGAGCTGAGCCGGTCTATTCTGTGCAGCCGCTATCTCTCTGGACAGGAATTCTGCCTTCTTACGAGAGATTGCAGATTGATAGACCAAATAATGGTCCATCAAACTAAGCTTGTCATCATCACGACCGGACATTCGCCAACGCCTCTCCAGCCTTCGCCCAACTCTCCTCAATTCCCTCATGGTCTCATCAAACCAAGGAGACCTGGGGCGAGGAGTAAGAGGACAAACATGAACTGGTGCAATAGAATCCAGGGCCCCTGTTACTGCCTCATTATAGGCATGTACCAGATCACCTGGATCCATGCAATCTATCGGTAGGCTTGATAGGTCCAACACCACCATCAGGTCTTCTGGGGATACACCCCTCAAAGGGCGGTATCGAATCATCTCCGTGGGGGCAGACCTAACAGGGGTGGCCTCAAAACTGAACCTAATGGAGTGATGGTCTGACCATCCAACCGGTTCCACCACCAAGTCAGATATCCCCATCCCCAGAAGGAACACCAGATCCAATGAGTGTCCACCCACGGGTGGGTGGGAAACCACCTGTGTGAAGCCCAGTGATATCATCAACTGGAGGAAATCTTGACCAAACCGAGAGAATTCATCATCGACCCAAGCATTGAAGTCCCCCAGAACCAACCATCTGGGGGACCCCAATGTTAGGTCGACAATGAAGTCTGCGACTTCCTGCAGAAAAACATTCTCGTCACCTGGTGGACGGTATACGAGAAGTATCCTGCACCCCACACCCTCGCCCACAATGTACTCAAAGGATCTGGTGACTCCCGCTGGCACCTCCACCAGACCCAGTTCTGACTTATAACACATGGCAACACCCTCGCCCCTACGATCCTGCCTCGGGCGGTGTATCACCAAGTACCCAGCCGGAATTGCTGCGGCTAATACAGGCCCAGCATTTTCATCCAGCCAAGTCTCGTGATGCACACCAGGTCAGATGACTCAACAAGATCAGCTATAACAGCCGCCTTGTTTTAATAGACCTGGCATTGCATAACACTGCTCGAGTAGGACAAACCTCCGATAATGACTGGCCCTACCTGCTGGTCAAGCCCAGAACCCTTGGGTATGCAGGCACAAGACAGGGAGGACCCTCTCGTGCCATTTCACCCCAGGGCGTCTCCTTGACCCTACAATCCCAATCCAGCCACTCCTTTCCATTCCCCCTCCAGCATGGACCCTCCGTCTCCTTCTCACAATCCCCAAAGCCCTACATTTCCTGTAAACTTCAGCTGACAATCGGGGACAGGAGAAAGGACGGAGGTCCCTAAGCATAGAGGGGGAATAATACCCGGACGCCTTATAATTACTCCAGCACATTTTTACACTACACTAAAAATAAAAACAATAATCACAATAAAACACAAAATCTAGCAATTCTAGTGCTGTTAAAATTATCAACATCTATTATAATTCTAATTCTACCCCCCCCCACAGTACTCTCACCACTGCAGGGAGAGGAGCACACCACCTAAAACTACTAAAAAATTTCCCTATATCTTTAAAACTTATCTAACCATACATTCATTTAGTACAGAAATAGTGCAGACTGACAACGGAAGGTTAACTAACAATGTTCAAAGTCCTTTTGATTTTGAAGTCACACTTTTGTGCTCTCACCACACCATATGTCCTCAATGTACATCAGACTCCTCTCACGAGCCCGATGTACCCAAAATAAACTCAGAACAGTTAGGCTTCACAGTCATCTTCCACAGTCTCCCAGTACCAAACACAGCAGCTCACCGAAAAATAAATAAAGATACTTCACCAAATCCTGCTCTACATTTTCCGAAACTCGATCCCAATTTCCAAGTTCCCAGTAGCCGAGGATGTAGAGGCATCAAATCAGCTTGTGACAGATTTGTAAAAAACGACTCCTCACCTCCACAAATATTAACCACTCCAGCTCCCCCGACCCTCGCTGAAATGAGGAAGGCAAGACCACCCTCCGATGGCCCCCCTGCCCCACCCAGGGAGCAAAGCAAGCCCCACCACCCTCCGGAGGCAGAACAAACCAGCCCCCCTGTCTGGACCAGGGAGCCAGACCTCAGGTTATGTGGAGGTACAGTTTCCAGCTATCCACTGCCAAATTCCTCTATCGATTCCTCCAATAGCCACTTCCTTGGCAAGAAAGTCCCACACCAACACAGTCCGACAGCCTCTCTCCTGGTCTGACAAGAAACCGTCCCCGGACCGAAACCACAGCTTTACCCCGCCAATTTCTTGGATGAATACTCTCCATGACTCCAAAACCTGCACACACCTACATCCAGGGGAAAAAGGAAGCCACCGCCAAGCCACCAAGGCTCCCAGTCACAATCCCAGCCACAGTCCTCCGAGTCATCACAATCTGTCCGAAGACTTCAGCCTCCAGTCCAACACCCGGACGCCCGAGCCGACCTCCTGCGAACCTGCGATCAGGTCAGTGCCTAACAAGTGGTCGCCAAGCTAAACAGCGATTAAAACACTTGTACACCAGATCTCTCAGTCCTTGGCGCTGAAACACTATGGCTCATCCCAGATTTCCACGATCCGACCACGGACAAAGCCCCAGCCTGCAAGCAGGACAAAACGGGCCAAGTCAAAACGGAGGAAACAAAACGTAGGCAAACCGAAAAAGCAAACAAGTAGTAACGACTATAAAATAATGTCGCTACATGATTAAAAGAGCCATAAAATTACAACAGATAAAATAAAATAAAAAGGGCAATAAACAAAACAAAACAGCAGAGCAGAGCAGAGCAATTTGAAGTGGCTAGCCCAGCATGGCCGCCATCTTGCCCTCCAGATGAAGGGAATAGCAGTGACAGGGCATGCATGTGCTGCATCCCCACCAGGATCTGTGCAGTGCCCCTCTCCTGCTGCTTGGCTAACTGGCGCACCTCCACATGCAGTGCGTGCACCCCAGTGGCACGTAGCACCTGTTGCAGAATGGACGCCCACAACAAACGGGTGTGTTTAGCCAGTGGATCAGCATCCTGGGGCTCCCTGGCCAGCCATCAATCCTCATGTGGTGACCAGCCATGTTGCAGAGCCCCTCTCTCTGGTGGATGCTGCACAGTGGGGTCTTCAGGGGGAATGGGCACAGCAGGCACACTGGCAGTGGACCCTATGTCTGGCTGCCTGGTGGCACCTGCAGCCTGCTGCTGTCACCTGTCCAGCCACTGCATGACACCCAGCACCTGCACAGCCACACCACCACCACAGGACACAGCCAGGAAAGTGCACACCACTGCACCTGCAGTGGTAGCAGGCAGCTGTTCCACCACTGGTAGAACACTGGGCATGCTGCCTGTGTCGGTGGCCAGCAGGGGCATCTCACCCACAATGGTGACCATGCTGTCCGGGATAATTGTGACTTTGTCATCGGTGTCGGACCCCACCCCGATCTGTGTCTCTGCGCAGAGGACACCAAGGCTGGCATCCTGCAGGAACACATCCAGGGCTTCATCTGACCCCAGGTCCAGGACATCCACCTGCACAGTGGTGGTGAGCTGCAGCCTGTTGGCCCCCTAGATGCCAGTGGAGGTGGACAGGTGGTCCTCTTGTGCTGTTCCAGCAGCCACGGCTGCTGCCGCTGCCCCATCATCTGCACGGAGACATGCTGGTGCTGCAAGAGAAAGAGAGGTGTGTCAGTGATGCATTGCCCACATGTGCCCCCCCACACTGCCACTGCATGTGTCCTGCAGCATGGCATGTGCATGGGTGCGCACACATGCACATGACATGCATGCCAGCTACATGCATACCAGCATGCCCATGTATGCACTCTCTGTGCCACCAGCTGTGCATGGGTGACATACTTACCATGCAGTGATGGGCTGCCACCCATCTGGAAACCACTGCCAGGTACACCCTCCACCATGCTGTGATGCATGGTGGCTGCCTCCAACTCCTCCTGTGCCATGAGCGGTAGTGCATCCACAGGCCTCCCTCCGGTGGCATTCCAGGATGCACAGATGGGCACCACCTTCTCCTTGATGCACCTCTTGTCTGTGCCCATCTTCTTCCAGCACCCCTGTGCCGACCACTGCTGGCTGCCATGCTGGTTGACGTATGCTGCCACCTCCTCCCAGGCCCCAGACCTGGCCTGTGGAGTGCCTGTGGCACCACTCAACAGGGGCCCCCTGTTGAAGTATGCATCAAACAGGGCCTCTGTCTCCACTTTCGGGAAATTGGGCCTGCGCTTGCGAGCAGGCCCACACTCCTCACCCTCCTCACGTTCCAACATTTCTCTTCCTGTGGACATGGACAGCACAGTGTGTCAGTGGCAGCATCACCCTGTTCCATCCCACCCTGCTGTGCTGTCTGCTCCCAGTGAGCTGCAGCAGCATACGCAACTTACCTCGAAAGGATGCAATACCGGTACATGGCTTGTGCTGTTCTGTGGTGCTTATATGGTGCAATGCATGCAAATAAGGTTTGGCGCAATGGTAATGACATGCTAATGCACCCAGTTCACCACGCATTGGCTGATGAGCTCATTTGCATGCGGTGTCTGAATATTGCAATTTTGCTCCACGCACAATGAGATTGTTCCAGAGCAAGTCGCGGTGCAATACACATGCATGCATGGTGCTCAGGCCTACAGTGCACATGCTCCGAATGGTATCATGATGTCAATCATGCACTGTGCACCAACAGCGCGATGGAGGGGCATAGCGCATGATGTGCAAGGCCTGCTATCGTGCATGTGCGCACTGTGCAGAGGTGGGCAACCCCTGACCCCTGCTGTAACACCTGGACACTGGGTCACTCCCCTTCCCCAGTGACCCCGCCTAGCCACACTCATGCCGCGCATCTCTGGGACTGCACAATGGGTGGACACAGTGCATGTTCCCTCGCATTGCGCATCTGTTGCATGTCGTGGACACGTGAGCTTACTGCCACCATGTTGGTCACTGAGTTCACTGTATATCATGGCACAGAGATGTGTCCCTAGAGCCCAGAACTGGACATAGGTTGAACTCATCAACCTGGTGGCCTGTGTCCAGCCCCACGCCCCCCCCAACTATTTGTCCAGGTGCCCCTGCAGCAGCCAAGGGTCGCAGTGTGGCAGGGTATTGCTGCCACACTGCAGCAAAGGACCAGGGTGGACAGGATGGGGAAGCAATGCTGCCACCAGTACGGTGACCTGGTGAGGTGGGACCCAGAGCACCTGAGGAGGCTTGAGGCACACGTCAGGTGAGGGGATGTGTCACTGCCAGGTAAGTCAGCCCATATTTCATGTGTGCCCTGTTGCTGTACTGTGGTGTTGGCTAGGCTGCCTGGCATGCCCTGCAGAGTGGTGCACTTTCATCATGTGCATTGCAGAGTGGCATTGCCAGCTGCTGCTTACATAGTGATGCAGCCGTGCGAGACGTGTCGGGCAGGGGCTCACCCTATGCACAGGAGTGGGGGGTGTTGGGCAACTGCTGTGGTTGTTTCCTGATGTGTACCTGTCTTTGTTCCATTCCCAGGGCCTGAGAATTGCCAGCAGGTGCAGGCGGCAGCAGCAGCAGGACAGCAGGCCGCAGCGGACCACGAGGGAGGAGCAGGAGCAGGACCAGAGCCAGCAGGGCTGCAGAGGGCAGGTAGGCACTGTCACGGTCCTTCGCACTTTAAATGGGGGTGGTGGGGTGTGGGCATGGCCACCTGTGCCATGTAACGTGGCAGCTGTATATGTCACACTATGCATGGTGCATACCGCTGTGGTGCATCCATTGGACATGTGTGCCAGCTGTTGGTGGGGTGGGTGTGTGCGCCCAGCTGCTACTGATGTTGCTGTGATGCTGCTGGTGCACTGTGCCATGTGACTGTCATTGCACAGTCGGGTGGCCATTGTGCAGTGGGGACCACCTCTGTGCATTGTTGTGGTGTACTGAGTTGCTGGTAGGCATTGACCCACCCTCCTACAGGTGGCCAGTACTGGCCCTCCGGGGGGGTTCCCACTGCCCATTGCATGCTGTGGGTGGGCATGGTTCCTTGGGACATTGCACTGATCACCTGTCCTGTCCCTTGTCATAGGTGTCCAACGGAGGCATCGGAGGCCCATATACTGCAGGCTGCTCCGGCAGCTAATTCTGATTATGTCCACCACCATAGAGGCAGTCCTTTTGGTTCGCTGCCTTCTGCTTGAGGACTGGAGTTAGCGAGGACACCAAGGGGTGGCAGGTCATGGCCACTGGTAGTTTGGCCCCAGCATTTCTCTGTTTCCCCTGCTGTACCTCCTCCTACAGTCCCCCATCCCACTATACAGTCCCTGTCCCCTTCCCTCGCTTTCCTACCCTTTCCCACCCCCTTGTTGTTGCAAATAGTTTGCTTTGGAAATATATATTTTTTGACTTACCTGCCTGTGTCAGTGTCTGCTTTGCAGGTGGCATGAGGAGCAATGCTGCAGTGGCCCAGTGTCTGTCCATGTGGTTTGCATGTGTTGGGGCACATGTTGTGCTTCTGTGGTTCACTGATGTGTGCTGTGGTGTGTCCCACTGTGGTGGTGTCCCTTCCCTTGGTTGGTGGCTGTGCCTTTGGGTGCCCATGGGGTGGCTGTCAGGTGTGTGTGGCAGGTGTGTGCATGGTGGTGGCACATGGCCATGGTCTTTGGTTGGGTACTGGCCGCACGCTGTGTTGGGGCCCCTGCTTGGGTTTGTGCAGCCTGTTCCATGTGGTCTGCCATGATATGTGCCTCCTGGCACATTTAGTGCCTACTGTGTGGGCAGCCTGTGTGCCTATGTGGTGTGTGTGTGCTTGGCTGCATGGTCTGGGTGTGGCTTGCTCTGGTCTGCCTGGGTGGGTGGCAGGGCACGGCCTGTGGAGGGGACTCCCTTGGTGGCCCTCCATTTGCCATTGGCACCTCCTGTTGTCTGCTATCTGTGCCATTGTTGTGTACCAGGGCAGGGTGTCTGGGTGCCTATGTGTGCGCTGCTGTGCCCTGCTGGTGGAGGCCTCCTGTGGCCTGTCACTGTGCTTCCCTGGCTCTGTCCCTGGGTCTCTTGTCTGTGCCATGCCCCTCTCTGTTGCTCTGCTGCTCTGCTCCCACAGTTGCACTGGAGCATTTCTTTCTGCGCCATGGCGCAACTGTGTTTAAGCCATGGCGCAACTCTGGAGTGCCATGCACTACTCTGGTTGCGCCATGGTGCAACTGTGCCATATTGAGCCGGGTTGCGCTGGCACAGTTTGGCCAGTGCAACCTCTGAATATGGCTCCTGTTGTGCCACGGCGCATCAGATTTGCACTGCACCAGACTTGCACCGGCCTTTGTCGCATTTCTGAATATCTGGGCCTTAATGTGCAGCTTTATTATTCACCCTCTGGATATGAGCTCCCAAAGCATTTTTTTGATCATTATTATCAATGGAGCACATGAGTTCCCCAATCCAGATTTTGAACTGTCGTTTTATTTTACCCACTTAAAAAGTGCCACACAAACATGTGACGAAGTATATCATTTTTTTGTGGCACAAGTAATAAAGCCCTCACTTTCACCATTCTGTTGGTTTTGGGTTATGAGGATGACCGTTCCAGGAATTTGCCCTCTTGCTGTGAATAAGTACTTTCTCACATCTCACCTGAATCTACCCCTTCCAGCTTCTTGACATGCCCCCTTGTCCTTGAGCACATTTTTTTCTGAAAAATATTTCCCTCCTGTACCTTATTTACCCTGTGAAGTATTTAATTATTTATCATATCCCTCCTCTCTCCTCTCTTCCAGAGTGTACATATTTAGGTCCTTAAGTCTCTCCTCGTAGGGTTTCTGATGCAGATCCTGCACCATTTTAGTTGCCCTCCTCTGGACCACCTCCACACTGTCTATGTCCTTCCAGAGATGTGGGCTCCAGAACTGGACATAGTACTCTAGGTGGGGTCTTACTAGTAATCTATAGAGAGGCAATATCACCTCATTCTTTCTGCTGATGATACCCCTCCCTGTGCACCCCAGTATCCCATTAGGCCTTCCAACTGCCTTGTTGCTATGCCTGGCCAGTTTTAGACCATCTGATATGATCACCCAGGTCTCTTTCCTGCTTGTTGGTCATCAGTACCACTCCTCCCACTTTGTACTCTGATCCTGGCTTTCTGTGCCCCAAGTCCATTACTTTTCACTTTTTCGCATTGAAACTCAGCTGCTATACCCTTCACCACTCCTCAAGTTTTATTATGTTTCAGCTCATCCTTTCCACACACTCCCAGAGTGTCAACTCTATTGAAGATTTTGGTATCATCCACTAAGAGGCAACCTTCCCTTCCACCTCCTCTACAATGTCATGTGTAAAGACATTAAACAGCACCAGTCACAGCACTAATCACTGAGGGATCCACTGGTCAACCTTCCTTTCTCTGAGTGATCTCTGTTTACCACCACCCTCTGTCACCTATCCCGTAACCAATTTCTTACCCAGTCTACCCCCTTTGGACCCACTCCTAAGCTACCCAGTTTGCTTATTAGCCCTTGCTCTATGTGGAACTCTGTTGAAAGTCTTACTGAAATCTAGGTAGGCCACATCCACTGCTCCATCCTGAGCTAATTCCTTGATCATTCAGTCAAAGAAATCCATCTGATTCGTTTGACATGCCCCCCAGAATCCATGCTTCCTCAGGTCTTGTAACCCATTGTATTCAAATTATTCCACAATCCTTTCCGTCAGCAGTTACTCCATTAACTTTCCCACCACCAAAGTCAGACTGACCAGCCTATAATTGCTGGCCTCTTCCCTGCTACCACTTTTATGAAGTGGGACTACAACTGCACTCCTCCAGTCCTCCAGAATCATTCCTGTTTCTAATGAGCTGTTAAATAGAACTGTCAGTGGTGCGGCCAGTATCTCCCTGAGCATGGATGCACCCCATCTGTCCCATTCCTTTGTCCATTTTCAAATTAATAAGTTCCTTCAGGACATTCTCCTCTGAAAATGGGCGGTGTCCACTTCCTTTCTTCCAATGCTCCTGTTATTTTTTTGTGGCCCCTCCCCTTCTCCTCCTCTGTGAACACTGAACAGATTGGCAGAACATTATAAAGGCTATCAATCAGAAATCATCCATAAGAAGGAAAAGTTCCTGTCCAGAGAGATTTCTGCTGTGCAGAATCGACTGGCTCAACTCTTCCGAACCGTTGACAGATTGAGGAAGATGGCCGCCTGGCTGGGCATGCTATCAGCAGTTTGAGCAGCTAGTCCATTTTATTGTTTTATAAGTTTTATATGTTTTATAAGTTATTTTATTATTTTATTATTTCCCCTAAGTTTCTGAGTTAGAACTGGTCGGTAAGAGTGCGTGTGGAGCGTTATTGGGGCGACTGGAACTTCTGCAGTGCGTACTGAGACGATCTGTTGTTTACCAGCTACTGCTACCACTTAAACATTTGTATTTTGTGTGTTCTTTTTTTATGTTGTGTGAGCCACTATTCAAGTTGCTGGGTTGAGTGTACCTGGTCACTATCTGAACCGCTGGGACTGGGTGAATTGCGGCTGTTGTTTTTGCTGGCAGGGCACTTCTTGGACCCACCTGTTCTGTGTTTGTTTTACCTTCCCGACTGCTTGGTGCTTGGGGATCCTGGAGGAGCTGCAAGTGGCCTTTTTCATTTTTGTGCCCGAGGAAGTTTGGGTTGTTTTCTCGGATTGCTGACTGGTGGTTGATGTCCTTGGTATTTTGGACATAAAACTGAATTGGGATAGTTGTTCTTATTTTAATCTTGGACCCTGTTCCTCAGTTACCCAAGGAGTGAGTACAGTACACACGTTTGTGGGTTATCGGAGTGGATTGGACTTTTTGCCTGCCCATGGACAGTGGGACCCTGCAGTTGTGGGTGTCTTGCTCACTGGAGTCTGCCTTTGCTTGGGAGGACCAAGCCTGGATTGGTCAGGGAGCCGGCTGGCAGGTTTATGGTTTCCTAGGCCCCTAGCTGCATCAGCCAGTGGGTTGGAGCAAGTGGGGTGCCGAGGTTGCGGGACAGATATTTCTGGTGGTAGCCTTCTCAGGCAGGGTTCTCAGGCATTGACATCACCAAGCAAGAGTTGGATTATTGCCGGGATGTTTCTGTCCTAAGAAATCACATCAACAGAGAAAACTCATGGTCAGACCTCAAACTTTTTTCTTTGGATTTTGGATTATTATTTGGCAGTGAGAGTGCCTTGTTCTCTTTCGGACTCCCCAGGTGGTGAGAGGGCCTGGGGGGCGTGGCTACCACCCGAGCTGAATGGACGCTTGAGCTCTGAGCTGTTGCCTAACCCCTGAAAATTCGTCTGTTTATCCACTGTTTTTCTACCTAACTCGGTGCGATCTGCCTGGTATACATGTTCGGGTAATTCATGTATGGTGAGATTTGAAGTTTTCACTTTCAGACGCTTTGGTCCGTGATTATCTCTCTCCGTGGCCTGGATCTGCAAAATGAGGCTTACTGCTCGATTAGATGGAGACCGTAACACAGGCTAACGTGCATCACGGCGATATGCCCGAAATTCGCCAAATGTTTTCCGCGATTCTACAACGCATGGACAATTTAGATGTGGTGGCTAAGCAGAATGTGTCTGACATTAGCAACTTGGCTCAACGGGCTTGTGTTACTGAGCACAGATTAGCTGAAGCGGAGGATGGATGTCATAAAGTTAGCACCCGGCTCCGGGAAAAGGAGCGCCTTATCCAGCTACTTTGAGGCAGAGTGGAGGATTTGGAGAATCGAAGTCAACGCAATAATTTGCGCTTGGTGGACTTTCCGGAGCGGTGTGAAGGATCGGACACCATCACTTTTCTACAAAAAGAGTTGCCTGCATTGTTGGACTGGCCTGAAAAGGTCCCTATTGAAATTGACAGAGCCCACAAAACTTTGATGCCTCACCCTGAGGCTGGGGCTTGCCCGCGCACATTACTGGCTCGCTTTCTCCGGTTTCAAGATCGAGAGTTGATTACTAAGCTGGCTCGTACTAAAAAGGAGTTATACTGGAAAGGTCATAGAATACAGATTTTTGTGGACTACTCTCAGGAAGTTACAAATAGACATCGGGCCTTCACTGCTGCCCATAGAGCCTGTGCTGAACTGTGGCTCGAATATTCCCTCCGATACCCTGCTTCGCTTAAAATAATTTACAATGGTGCTCCCAGAATTTTTGACAGCCTTGCTGCTGCTGAGCAGTTTCTCTCTGAACAGGCCCCTAAACTTTCTTGGGGCCGTCTGTGCGAACCCTCTGGCTCACTGGCAACTCACAATCAGCTCACGCCGATGGAAATTACTCCTCAGGACCCAGGCCTTAATTCTCAGAAGCACAGTTCGATCCAGAGTACCCACAACTGCCCATCCTCATCTCCATCTAAACCCTTAGGTGGTAGTGGTAAGCAAAGGAATAGGAGACAACAATGGCATGAAGGGCTGCACATTGATAAGACCCCTCATCTCCGGTCAAGGAGCTATAGCGGAAGCTCGGAGTCCTCGGCTTCTCAGGACTCTTACAAACCTGATATGAGGAATAATAAATTTCAGCCACTGATGAATCTGCCAACGGAAGACTCTCTGGCCACGTTTTCCTTACCTCCACGGTCTTCTCCTGCCAAGGCCACTGGGTCGAAAGGTCTCAAGGGTCCCTCTAAGTCAGAGGATCAAGACCTCTCTGGGGACGCTCCACTAAGCCTGAACAAGCCGCAGAACTGTACACCTACGGAAGAGGCGCTCCCTGTGAAGGAGGCCGTGGACTGCTGCCCATTCAGTTCTTTTTGTTTGTGGCCATATCGTTGGACTGGCACATGCTGCCGAGGATGCCCTGGTGGTTTTAGTCTGCAACCAACCTGCTCCACCAAGATCTCATTCTTGTTCCCTTCTCTCTCCCTATTTGAACTCTGGTCAACTTGGGGGGCAATTTCAATATCCAGTTTTGATTTGTTTTTTTGGATCAGGACAGTGTTGGACCTTCCCTGGACTGCTGAGTGCATTACCTTCTATATGATCATCTGATCCTGTGTGCGGACTGTCACTATAACATGTATCTCACCGCCCGGACCCCAATGTGGGGTGCGGGGGACATCTCGCCTTTTTTTTTTCTTTTTCTAGCTGTGCCCTGTGGGTAAAAGGACTCCATCAGTGCCAGAGGATAGGGGGTGGGTGGGTGATCTCGGATCTGGAGAGTCCTTTTTTTTAGTGTAGTCTCTGGCTACACTACCCCCAGCCACCTCCGCTGGTATCTGGACCACTGCTGGTCAATACAGTCAGCGGTTGCTGGTCTGTGATGGACTTGTGTCTGGGGTTGGGGAGGGGGTTGGGGATGATTCAGGGATTGGGTGTTTTTTGGATAGTTATGAACTGGTTACTTACTTATTTGTTGGGGGCACTTGTTGCCCATGGACACTTTGTTACATTATGCTATTTTATGTTTTTCTATGGCAATCTGAAACTTAGGGCTATTTATGCTATTACAGGAGTAGCTAGGGGGTCTGGGTTAATTGGGCACAGTCTACTTGGGTGGGGTTTCCTCTTGTATTCCCTCTCAGTCATGATAGTAAATTGGACGCATGGGGACTAGATTTGTCTCTTGGAATGTGAGGGGGCTAAATTCACCAGTTAAGAGCAAGAAAGTCTTGCTCCACTTAAAGAAATTGCAGCCGATGGTGGTGTTTCTCCAAGAGACAAGACTGTCCTCATGTGAGGCTATGAAGCTCAAGTGGGATTGGGTTGGTGCGGAGCTTCATAGTGCAGCTAAGGGACATAAGAGGGGAGTCTCTATTTTACTTCATAAGAACCTGGGGTGGAAATGAAGCATCACAAACAATATAAGGAGGGAAGATGGCTCCTGGCTGAAATAGAGACCCCTGAGGGGTCCTTGATTCTGGCCAATTTATACGCCCCAATCAAGACTGCCCTCAGTTCTTTTTTGCTCTGAACCAGGCCCTTACTGATTTCAACAGTCCTAATGCTCCGGTGGTCATGGGGGGATTTCAATTTAGTTTTAGACTCTGCCATGGATAGAAGTAACAAAACCCCTGAACCTCACAGGCAGGCTCTCAAAGTGGTTCAGGCACTAATGTCAGAACATGCTCTGCTGGATGTGTGGAGAACTATGCACCCAGGAGTTTATGACTACTCTTGTTATTCCCAGGTTTATGGTTCCTCTAGCAGGATTGACTTCTGGCTCCTCTCATCAGGCCTATATGAGAAAGTTACTAGTACCGATATGCACTCCATTTTTGTCTCTGACCATGCACCCATAGAGTTCAGACTCCAACTGGGCGCTGACTTTACTCCTACCCCCATGTGGTGGTTGGACCCCCTGTTAATTGAGGATGCTGAGTTTGTCCGCTGTTTGGGGCCTGTGGTTCAGGAATATTGGGAGTCCAATTATAATGGGGAGGTGAATGATTCAATGCTTTGGGAGGCCTTCAAGGCCACCATTAGAGGCAGAATTATTGCTTATGCCTCTGCTAGGCAGAAACGGCGTCAAGCAGACCAAAGGGCTTTGGAACAACAACTAGCATCTTTGGAGGCCCAGTACAAGTCGTCAACTCCGTCACAGTCATTATTAGCTCAGTTGAATAGTGCTAAGATCTCTCTGAATGCCCATTTGACCCGGCAGGTGGAACTAAATCTCAGACGGCTGCGCCACTCCTATTGGGAAGGGGGGAAGAAGCTAGTAAACTTGTGGCTTATCGGCTCAAGCAACAACAGGCATCTCTCACCATTCATGCACTGAAAGATATACATGGGGTCTCGACTCATTCTTACAGGGGATAAACAAAATCATGGCTCAGTTCTATGAGGCTCTTTATTCTGATTCCCACCCGTCCCTCGGTATTCAAAATTTTTGGGGACCTTCCTATTCCCCGGCTAGTGGCCTCCGATGCCAAACTCCTGGAGGCGCCTATCACCGTGGCTGAAGTGGAACAGGCCATAGCTTCACTGAATTTTCGGAAAGCCCCAGGTAAGGATGGCCTCCCCGTAGACTTTTATAAACTTAAGGAACTCAACTTGGCCCCTTTCTTGAACAGGATGTTCCGGCATTCCTTACAGGTGGGTTTTCTCCCTCCGTCCCTGAGGGAGGCCACCATTACTGTGATACCGAAAAAGGGGAAGGACCCTTTACTTCTTGCAAGCTACTGCCCTTTATCCCTTATTAATGTGGATGCTAAAATCCTGACTAGACTCCTTGCTAGTAGGCTAGAGTGCCTTATGAGTGATCTGATCCACCCTTGCCAAGCGGGGTTTATACAGGGGTGCCTTGGATCGGATCATCATAGATCATTGATGTCACTGGTACATCAGACTATTGCAGCTAATAAACCCTCCGTGGCCCTAGCAATTGATTTTGAAAAAGCATTTGATTCTGTACAGTGACCCTTTCTGTTTCACACTCTTTCTAGTATGGGGTTCGGCCCTGGCTTTACGTCTTGGGTTAAGTTGCTATACACCTCCCCCATGGCCTTGGTCCTAACAAATGGGATCATGTCCCCGTCCTTCTCTCTCCAAAAAGGTACCAGGCAGGGGTGTCCCCTTTCCCCTCTCTTTTTTGTATTGGCTATTGAACCATTGGCCATTGCACTTAGGGAATCACCTCACATTCCCAGGATATGAGTAGGGAGTAACGTTTTTAAAACGTTTCTATATGCTGATGACTTGCTCATTACAACGGAGGCCTCTGCTGGAGTGATTGATAGTATTCTTGAGATTCTGGCTACCTTTGCAGAGATATCGGGACTTAGGATCAATCACTCCAAAACTGAAGTGCTCCCATTGAATTCCAAGACCTCTGGGACCGATTTCATAAATAGGAGCCTCCGATGGTCCCCTAATGGTATAAAATATTTGGGTATTATTCTTCATTTTAATATCGGGAAAATGCTCTCTGCCAATTTCACTATGCTGTTAGAATCCCTTAAACAGGACATGGGGAGGTGGAAGGCCTTAAGGCTGTCTTTGGCCGGTAAAATTGATTCCATCAAAATGATGGCCGGCCCCAGGGTACTATACCTATTAGCTCACTTGCCGGTGGTTATCCCTCAAAGATGGTTTCAGAAAATAGATGCATTAGTGGGGAATTTTTTATGGGAAGGGGCCTTGCCCTGGTTAGTAAACATAAGCTTCGTCAGCACTGGAGTAAGGGTGGATGGGGCCTTCCCTGGTTTAAAAGATATCATATGGCCTTCATTACCTCTCAAACTATCAGATGGTTTGCTAAGATTGGTCTATCCTCTCCAACATGGCTGCACTTAGAGGCGTCACTGGCCCAGGCCCCCTCACCAGCGGTGGTGCTCTACAACAAAACCAAAGTATTTCAGGGCCTTTCTCTTCCCATGCAGGTTTCGATTCTGTACTGGAAACAAGCTCTCTCAATCCTGGGACAGGACCCTACTCCGTGGAGATGTATGCCCTTGCGGAACAACCCAGCCCTCCAGATAAGGAGGTCTCCATTTACTGGAAGTACTGGGAGGCCCAAGGCATCACCAGGGTTCAGGATCTGTTGCTCCCCAACAAAATCATCATAGATACTTTTGAGTCATTGAAAGAAAGATTTAGTCTCCCTCAATCTCATTTTTGGAGATACCTGCAGATCAGGGATGCTATCATCCATCTGCATAATGCTCCACGGGCAGGAGGGGGCAGCTTTTATCTCACCCATTAGATGTCTGGGAGAAGAGGTGTAAGGGCTGGGCCAGCTGGCTATATTCTGCACTTAGGGATGCAGCTGCTGATCCCACTCAGCAGATTAAAGGGCAATGGGAAAATGACCTTCAGGTCTCAGTCTCAGACAGGCAGTGGAGACATAGCTGGTTCAGGGCACATAAGGCCTGTCGGAACGGGCGTACTCGGCTCCTTATGAACAAGACCAGTCATAGGTACTATAGGGACCCTGCTAAGCTCCACAGGATGGGTCTTCTCCCCAATGATAATTGTTGGAGATGTGGTAAAGGGGGGGGCGAATTTGTTGCATGTTCTCTGGGATTGCCCTATGCTGCATTCCTTTAGGGCTTCAGTTAGGAGTATGTGCCGACAAATATTCCCAGACATTAACCCAGACCCTCCTCTCCTGCTTCTCGGATGTGCACAACAGCGTGTTCCTAAACGTAATCCTGGGGCCATATGGGTTACAGCTGTTGGGGCGGTTGCCAAACGACTCATTTTAATTAATTGGAAATCCTCTACGACGCCTTCCTTTCAAGATTTTTTATTGGCACTAGGCCAGGGGGCCATAGTTGAAAGGATATCTAGCTTTGCGGCTAGTTCTATATCCTTTTTTGAGAAATGCTGGTCGCTCTTCTTGCAGTCTAAATTCTGCCACAATGTCTCTTCTCGTATAACCTCCCAACATGTCAATCCTACTGGCTCTGCTCGCTAACTGGTGGAGATGGTGCCCCCTTTGTTCTCATGACTCCTGGCTACTCCCTTCATGCCCTTCTGTTAGTGAAGATTGCCATTCTGTACATAGCTGATATGGTCACTGGACCCTGATTAGGCACACACATGCTGTACTTGCTACGACTATCCAGCTCTTTATTTTATTTTATCCTGGCCGGACAGCTTTTATGAGTATCATGTACTGTCTGGTCGTCATTTGAGGTGCAACTTTTCTGGAAGTTTCTGCACTAGCTGTTTCCTATTTTTTTTCTCTCTAGTGTTGTTTAACTTAACTGGCTGGTTTTTCCTATGTACTTCCATGGTTTGCACCTATGTACCCTTGTATGTATTGTATGCAGTATTAAGTTTATCTTAGTGGTCCTGCCCCCTCCTATAGCCGGGGTATGGACGGGCTTTTATCTGTCAGGCATGATGTGTGCGTCTAGTGATTATTTCGAAACAATAAAAATTGTTGAACAAAAAAGAGAGGGCCTGGGGGTCTGTACTACACCAGATATTAACAAATTACTTTTGTACACCCAGTGAGAGGGGGGTACTTAAGTTTTATTGTCATCTTCTATGGTTTAAGTTCAGTCCATACAGTTTTAATTCATTTCTCTGTGACTTAAAGCCTTTAAAGTGGAATTTTGTCTGCTGACTGGTATATTGCCTCTTTTCCTTGGATTGGTATTGTCCACTCAGACTAATCTCCTTTACCCGAGACATGGTGCTTTGGACTGAAATATCTAACCACTTTTGGAAGAATTTTATAACTTTTAAATGTGATTGTTTACTGTATCATAGCTCACTGAATGTGTAGGTTAGGTGTTTTAATTTTGTTTTGGTAATTAGTTAAGTGTGAGTTGTTTGATAAACTGACTGCCAGAATTTGTTGGAGGCCCACTCCCATGGTCGTGCGCTATTCGCCCTCCGCTCTCCACGCCCATCATCCCTTTTTTTCCTCCCCCATTGCAATTTATAACATACCAGCACTGTAGGGCACTGGGTATTGCTTGTAAGGGGAGGAGGGGGACTGGGGGGTGCGAACAGTGGAGGGTGATTGAGCGGGGCCATCACATCGGGTTTGTGAGATCCAGGAGATGCCCTGGTGCAAAATGGAACCAAGAATGTGGCTCACCATGTCTGGTTTCCATACCCAAAGGCACTACCAGTATTGGTGGGCAGGTGGTCTGGGCAGCTCTGGAGGTTCATCTAACTCGGGCTGTGTTATGCAATGCCAGATCCATTAAAAACAAGATTGCAATTATTGCAGATCTTGTAAGAACGATGGATCTGGCTTGCATCACTGAGACCTGGCTGGATGAGAGCTCTGGTTCCATCTTGGAGGCCCTAACTCCAGCTGGATACTCGGTGATCCACCTCCCGAGATTGGATCGCGGGGGGGCTGCGGTCTGTTTCAAGACCAAACTTAATCTTGCGAGTGTACCAGTTGAGGAGACTGAGTCATTTGAGTGTAACGTGGTAGCAGGTGTAGGTTGTAGGATCGCTCTCATCTACCGTCGACTCGGAGATGAGAGGCGTTTCCTTCAGGAAGTGGCGGACTTTGTCGTAGACATGGCAATTGAGTCGCCCAGACTGATAGTTCTGGGTGACTTCAATGCCTGGGTCGATGACAAGCTTGCACCGTTTGGACAACACTTCCTCCAGTTAATGTCATCTCTGGGCCTTACACGGATAGTTACCACTGTTACACATAAACACGGTCACTCCCTTGACTTAGTCTTCCTCCTGGGGATCGAGGCCTCTGACTTGGGGCTGGAACCAAATGCATGGTCTGATCATTACACCATGGGATTTAGTTTTAGCACCTCTCTTCGTAGGCCTACCCCTGTGGAGATGGTCAGGTATTGCCCTCTACGAGATATTAGCTCTGAAGGCCTGGCAGCGGTACTTGACCTATTGTCCCTTCCAGTAGCAAACAGCGACCCAGAGGCCCTCATGATAGCCTACTATATGGCTATATCGACGGCCCTCAATGTTGTTGCTCCCATCCGTGTTCATCCTCTCTCCCTTCGCCCTTGGTCCCCATGGTTTGATGGGACCTTGAGGGAGATGTGGCAACTAGGACAAAAGTTAGAGCATTGCTGGCGGAGATCCTCCCTTGATGCCGACCATCTTAAATTGATGGAGCATTATCAAGCCTGTCAATCTGCAATCTCCTGTAAGAAGGCAGAATTCCTGTCCAGGGAGATTGCCATTGCTCAGAATCAACCAGCTCAGCTTTTTCGCACCGTGGACAGACTGTGCAACCCAACCTGCCTACAAGTGTGAAAAGCCTTTTCACAAGTAGAGTGCAATGAACTTGCTTGATTCTTTGCAAATAAGGTGGCCAACATCAGGGCAGTACTCCACCCAGCACACTCTAAGGGTGTTGCTTTGGATCAGCGTGTTGCTGCTACTCCTCAGCTTTTCTGGAGTACCTTCAGCCGACCAGAGTTCATGGATGTCATGCTGATTGTCCAGAGTATGCACCCTATGTGCTGTAGTTTGGATCCTGGACCAACTTGCCTGATTTTGGGTTGTACTGACTCCATCGGTCTGGTCCTCACACGGATAGTTAGGTGCTCCTTGGAAACAGATGAGTTTCCCAGTTCCCTGAAGGAGGCGGTGTTAACACCCCTCCTGAAGAAACCTTCTCTGGACCCTAACTGCCATGCGAACTACAGACCTATCTCAAATCTTCCCTTTTTAGGGAAGATGATTGAGAAAGTAGTGGCCATACAGCTGTAGAACCATTTCACCATCCATGACATCTATGAACCTCTCCAGTCTGGTTTTTGAAAGAGGCATTATACTGAGACAGCGCTGGTTCGGGTGCTCAATGATCTCCTGATGGTGAGAGATTGGAAGAGCTGTTCTATCTTGGTTCTCCTAGATCTCTCATTGGCATTTGACACTGTGGACCATGGGGTATTGCTTAACCATCTGAGGTTCATCTGCGGGTGGATTATCTGGTGTAGTCCTCAGGTGGTTTACATCTTACCTCACTGGAAGAACACAGAGAGTGGTGTCTGGAGTTTACTCCTCAGACCCAGTTTCTCTGTCTTGTGGGGTTCCTTGGGGTTCAGTATTGTCCCCCATGTTGTTCGCAGTGTACATGCTGTCCCTCAGAGACATTGTGAGAAGGTATGGGCTGAGGTTTCACTGCTATGCTGATGATACCCAGCTCTACCTTTCTTTTGCACCTGACCAGGATGGAGCTCTCTCAGTTTTTAATAACTGCCTCACAGAAATCCAGGAGTGGATGGATTTGAGTTGGCTGAAGTTGAATCCGGATAAGACTGAGGTGCTGGTTGTGGATCGGGGGTTGGTTTGCCCTCAGGGTTATACCTTGGGGGCTTATCACTCCCAACCTCTGAACAGGTGCAGGACCTGGGGGTAATTTTTGATGAAGGGCTTACCCTGCATTCTCAGGTGTCTGCCGTCATCAAATCCTCTTTCTGTCATCTGAGAAATATCTTCAGGATTAAACACCTCATTCCGTCTGTCTATCTTCCTATGCTGGTCCACACCTTAGTGTCCTCGCGCTTGGACTATTGCAATTCCTTTTACCTAGGGATACCTGGGGTGAAATCCGCCACCTGCAGCTGGTGCAGAACACAGCAGCCCGGCTTTTGACAGGAACTTCTTGGTCCAGCCATATTTCGCCAATGCTGCGCGGACTGCACTGGCTGCCAGTTCAGTGGCAGATCACCTTTAAAGTTGGTCTTCTGACTTTTAAAGCCCTACACGGACTGGGCCCAGACTACTTGAAAGAGCTCCTGGTTTCTTACTGCCCTGGGTGATCGCTCCGCTCAACTGATGAGGGGTTGCTAGAGATCCCGAGGGTGAGCTTAAAATCTTCTGGGGCCTGAGCATTTATGTTTGCGGCCCCTACCCTCTTGAATTCTCTACCCCGTTGGTTACGGGAGTGTGAGACCATGGAGGAATTTAAACAGACCTTGAAAACATCTGTGGAGGCAAGCGTTCAGTGGTTAATTTCTTTTCTGATTGTATCAGTGGTTTTATTGTTGTTCTATATTTTAGGATATCAAACTGTATGACGTGTTTTTAAAAATCTGTTCGGCACCTTGTTTTTTTGAAAGATGCCATAAAAATAAAGTTTATTATTATTATTATTATTAATCTGTCTCCAGTCCAGAAGAGCTTTTTCACAGAATAAGTGTGATGAGCTAGCTCGGTTCTTCGCAGATAAGGTTGCCAGCATTAGGTCAGGAATTGGCCCGGCTCTCTACGAGGGGTTGTGGAGGTTGATGGGAGTTGGTGAGCACCTGGTCTGTCTAGATGGATTTCAACTGACCAGAATTCATGGACATTGTGAAGATTGTCCAGCCTTTGTGCCCAACCTGTTGTAGTTTGGATCCGGGCCCTACCCTCCTCTTAGTGGGGTGTGTAGATGTTATCTGCCCGATCCTAGCTAAAATTGTGTGGAGATCCTTGGAGAAGAGAATCTTTCTGGCCCCCTTAAAGGAGGCGGTCATTCGATCACTCCTTAAAAAACCTTCCTTGGATCCCAACGATCCAGCTAACTACTGACCTGTCTCTAACCTTCCCTTTGTGGGGAAGGTTATTGAGAAGGTGGTTGCACTGCAGCTGGATAATCACTTTGTAACTCACAATGTCTATGAAGCCCTTCAGTCTGGTTTTAGGAAAAGGCATAGCATGGAGACTGGCCTTGGTTGGGTACTAAATGACCTCCTGATGGTGAGAGATCGAAAGGCTCGTACCATCTTGGTCCTTCTCAATCTCTTGGCAGCTTTTGACTCTGTGGACCATGGAGTGCTTTTGGAGACCCTGCGATTCCTTTGTGGACTGTTGGTTGCAGTCCTCAATTGGTTTCGATCCTTCCTCACAGGCAGATCTCAGAGGGTGGTCACTGGAATTTATTCCACTGACACCCTCCCTCTGTCCTGCCGGGTGCCGCAGGGCTCTATATTGGCACCCATGTTGTTCACAGTGTGCATGCTACCATTGGGAGATATCATCAGGTGATACAGCTTGAGATTTCACTGCTATGCAGATGATACTCATCTGTATATGTCCTTTGCGTCCAGACAGGTTGATGCGATCTCCATGCTAAATAACTACCTTTCCAAGGTCAATGACTGGATGGGCTCTAGTTGGCTGAGTCTGAATCTGGATAAGACTGAGGTGTTGGTTGTGGACCCTGGTCACCCTGGGGAAGGTTTGGGAGTTGGGCACATGTCTGGTCTGTGGCTTGATGATGTCCAGCTCATGTCCTCAGATCGGGTGCGGAACCTGGGTGTTATTTTTGATGATGGCTTGACCCTGAAATCTCAGGTGTCAATTTTTGATGATGGCTTGACCCTGAAATCTCAGGTGTCAGCTGTGGCCATATCCTCATTTTACCATCTGAGGACTATCACCCAGGTGAAACACCTTGTTCCGCCGGGCAACCTTCCAGCATTGGTCCATGCCTTCATCACTACCCGACTTGACTACTGTAATGCCTTCTACCTAGGGCTGTCTGGGGTTGATATCCGCTGTTTGCAGCTGGTGAAGAACACTGCAGCCAGGCTTTTGACAGGTACCTCTAGGTCCAGTCATAAAATGCATGTGCTGTACGGACTGCACTGGGTGCCGGTTCAGTGGTGGATCACCTACAAGGTAGGCTTGCTTACCTTTAAAGCCCTACATGAACAGGGACCTGACTACCTGAAAGATCTCCTGACTTCTGCACCCTTAATCGCCCTCTCCGATCCACCGACGAGGGAATGCTAGAGATTCACAGGGTTCGTCTTAAAACATCTGGAGCTCGTGCGTTTTCATTTGCAGCACCAAGCCTGTAGAATTCTCTAGCTCATTGGTTAAGAGAATGCCTGACCATCAGTAGTTTTAAATCCATGCTAAAAATGTATTTATTCTCACTGGCCTTCCCAGACTGAATGATTTTTACATACAGTAACTATATTGCCCTCTGTTTTTATATTTTCTGATGTAATTTGTGCAGCGCCTTGATATTGAAAGGAGCTATATAAATAAAGAGTGATTTGACTCGAACAGATGTATTTTTTCAGGATGTCTGCCTTTTTCTGGCGCCCCTCCACTCAGTATCTCACTTTCTATTAACATCTGCAGTGGGTGTAGCCCTGCAATCATCTTGCGAGGACTGTAGAGAAAAAAGAGCTCACTGGATACCAAACATACTGTTCCTAACAGTGGAGGTGAAGAGCAATCACTGCACGTTCACTGCGCTATTTTGTCTGTCAGTATCAAAACTGTCTGCCATGTTCAATGTGGTGGTGCGGAGTTTTCTGCACATGCACTATGATTTGTGCATGCTCAGTGTGCCGCCGTGCCATGGAGTTCACTATGCATGTGCAAGTCATTCTCCACAGAACATCAGGACTTTAAAATTAAAGCTGCCAAACATAAAAAGTTTATCAGAGACCATCAGGACTATGAATCAAGCCATGTTTTTGATTGGCACAAAGTAAAACCAGCCACCAATTCATCTAAATGAATTATTAAAAATGATGTGAATGTATTGGCTGAGATTGATGCTGATCTTGATAGTACTGGCAGCACTGCTTTTTTAGAGATGTCCCCACCAACCAGTCTACAATGGAAGAGCCCACAGATATGACTCAACAGACAACACAACAGAGGAAGACCAGAAGAGGATGTAGGGGAGAAGAAGGATAAAACAAACAATGAGTGAAACCATGGAGGCAACAACAGAGGAATCAGCAGAGACAGATCACATTGAAGAGGCAATAATGCACCGGCCCAGTGGCACTGAGAGCTGAGACACTGGAAGCCTTACCATGCATCATGCCAGAGACCCACATTCGGGAATGAGCATGGGCCGCCAGAGGTTAGCAGGGGACAAGAAGGATTGAGCATCCAAGGGACTGCTGTCCTTCTCTGGAGAGGGGAGAAGCCAGTGGTTGGCATACGACTGGCCTCTAGTGGAGGCTGGGGCAGTACTCCAATGCTGTAGATGTGGGTGAAGATGGGGCAGATGCCTGGAGGAGCATGTACAGATGCGTGTGTGCTCCCTCTGCCGGCATCATTGCACACTCCATCTCCAAAAGGGGAGAAAATAGAGGAGAAATAGTTGCTGTGGCACATGATTGAGGGTGCCTCACAGGTCCTGCTCCCAACTTGCCATGGCACTGGCCACAGTGGATCCGGTCTTCGGTGGGAGTTGGGAAACCCCGTGGGCCCCACCAAGGAGGTAAGCCCAGGGGGTAATGGTCAGCGCTGGCTGGTGGATGCCAGGGGATGGGGCTGGAGGCTCTCTCCAGAGGTAGGGGCCGCAGCAACAAGAGTATAAAATAATAGCATAAAAAAAAAAGAGACAATAATACTGGAGACAACCATGGAAGAACTACACATATTTTGGTGGTAAATATCTCCTCTTATTTACCTACTTATCAGGAGCTCTCAGTATTGAAAAAAGGATTATCATTCGTACTGGCTACTAATATTAAACTTTTTGACTGTAACACCAATTTACTTAGATTTACTAGAACACTAAATGAGTACAGTATTACTTTGCAGAAAATTCTATGTTTTTTGTTCAGCAAGAGGTCCAAGACGACTTTAGAATTGTTGGCAAGAATTTAGTGTGTTTGAAATCCATGTATTGTCCACCTTCAGAAGTGGGGGTAGTGGCTTTCGAACAAAGTTTTAAAAGACAGATGCAGAAGTTCATGGAAAAATGTTTAACTGTGCTACCTTTGTTAACATCAGCAATGAAGAACGAGCCACCCTTTTATTTTTGGAAGAAAGTAGCAAAATTATGGTCAAACCAGGGGAAGCTCCATTGTAATTATGGGTACAAACAAATATATTGCAGAGGTGCACAGACAATTGGGGGATGCCAATATATAACAGAAACTTAGATCTGATCCTACTTACTAACATACTAACATGCTGATTGCCAGCAGATTAGGCCTTATGGTCTATCGAGTCTGCTCGAACCTCAGATCCCTAGTTGGGTACTGAGGCCCTCCCCTCCTTGTGTTCCAGAAACCCCTATCATCCATCCCCACCCCCCTTGGCCAGGCCATCATCTGATAAATCCGCTTTCTGTGTCTGTCCCACCCTCTTTTGAAGTCCTCCACTGTGGATCTCTGAACCAGCTCGCCAGGCAGCACATTCCAAGAATCCATCACCCTCTCAGTGAAAAACCTCCTCCTCTTCCCCCCTCACCCTTCCACCTTCCAGCTTCAAACCATGCCCTCTGGTGATACATCCCTGCTTTAGTCTAAAGATCCCCTCCGTGTTTATCCTATTTATTCCTGTGAGGTACTTGAAGACCTCAATCATGTCCCCCCTGTCTCTCCTCTCCTCTCCTCCATGAAAACAGGCAGAGCTCCTCAAGTCTGTCCTCATACGTCAAATCCCCTAGTCCTCGTATCATCTTAGTTGCCCTCCTCTGTACCCTCTCCAGGAGCTGTATGTCCCTCTTCAAGTGTGGTCTCCAGTACTGTACACAGTACTCAAGGTGTGGTTTAACCAATCCATTGTACAGCGGCAGAATCACTTCCTGCTCCTAGAGGTGATCCCTTTACGATGTATCCCAGCATCCTGTTTGCTTTGCTAGCCGCCTCCTGCACTGCTCGGAGTTATTCATACATGCATCTACCATGATCCCTAGGTCTTTTTCCCCTGTTGAGGCCTCCAGCGCCTTCCTTCCAAGGGTGTACCTGTGTTTAGGGTTTCCCCGCCCAAGATGTAACACCTTGCACTTGGTGATATTGAAATTTAATTTCCATGTGTGAGCCCACTTTTCCATGGTGTTCAGGTCCCATTGCAGGGCCAACCTCCCCTCTTCCCCCTCAACTACTGCTCCCATCTTGGAGTCATCAGCAAAGAGACATTTCACACCCTATACCCTTCCTGATGTCCGAAATGTATGCATTAAACAGGATTGGATATTAGTTTGCCAGCACCAGGTAAAACTAACAGAGTGCTTTGTCCAAGCCTGCCAAGTAAGGTTGTGTGCTTACTGCCAAGTGAGATTATGTGCTAAAATATGCACCGAAGGGAATCCACATCATTCCACATGCGCTTTCAAATCCAGCGTTCTTTATTTTTTTGTGGTGGTGGTGGTGGTGGTGTGAAACGCATTAGGACACTGTGTGTGGAGTAAAGGAGGAGGTTGGCAGCCTGTAAGCCTACAGTTTGTAAGGAGCCTGTGAAGAGTGGGAGCACTTGTACCTCATATGTTGTGTGAAAAAATAAAGAATGCTGGATTTGAAAGTGCATGTGGCATGGTGTGGATTCCCTTCGGTGCATATTTTAGCACATAATCTCACTTGGCAGTAAGCACACAACCTTACTTGGCAGGCTTGGACAAAGCACTCTGTTAGTTTTACCTGGTGCTGGCAAACTAATTTTCGTTTATTTACATCTGCCTTAACGCTGAGCACAGGACCCTGGTGCAGACCTTAACCCCTGCTTTCATTAAACAGGATTGGACCCAGGACCGAGCCCTGCAGTACCCCACTACCAACCTCTCTAGGGTTCGAGAGCTCCCCACTGAGCACTACTTTCTGAGTGCATCCAGCTAGCCAGTTTTCAATCCATCTGACCATCAAAGGGCCTACTCCCAACCTCGTCAATTTCTCCACCAGACCATTGTGAGGGACAGAGTCGAACGCCTTGCTGAAGTCCAAGAATAATACATCCACAGGCTTTCCCCTATCCAGTTCTGATGTTATCCATTCGTAGAACTCCACAAGATTGGTTTGACATGATCTACCTGGCACAAACCCATGTTGCCGACTATCCAGACCTCCCACCTCCTTCAAGTACACCCCCAATAGTTCCTTTAGTATACTCTCCATTAATTTTCCCACCACCGAGGTCAAACTGATGGGTCTATAGTTACCTTGTACTTCCCTCGACCCCCCTTTATGGATTGGCACCACATGTGCCTCTCACCAATCCCTAAGTACCCTCCCTGTCTCAAACGACCTGTTGAAGAGCTTCACCAGGGGTGCAGCCAGTATGTCCGCCAATTCCCATAGTACTCTCATATGAATGTCATCTGGCCCAGGAGATTTATCTTCTTTAGGCCCTAAGGCTAACCACACCTTTCGGTGGAATAGCATCATCTGTCCCTCCACCTACTGGCCTTTTATCCTTATCCTGATGTGACACCCTGGGGTACCTCTCCTCCCTCTTGCTCCATTTCTGCTGCTTCCTGATCCCACTCACTGCTTCTATCCCCATCATGCCTTGCTTTGTAAATACTCCATCCCCTCCTAGTAGACACAGAAGTACTCGTTTAATACCTCTGCCTGGTCCCTCGCCTCTTCCACCCACCCTTCTTCTGATCTCAACCTGCCGAGATGGTCCTTAGTTTTTCTCCGCTCTCCAATGTACCAAAAGAACCCCTTTTCCCCTCCCCGTATACTCTGTGCCAGCCACTGCTCTTTACTGGACTTTGCCCCCCGCACCATCCAGGTGACTTTTCTAGATGCAAGATGGTACATTTCCTTTTCCCTATCCCCTCTCGTTGTTTTATATTTTTTGTAGGCAGCCTTCTTTTCTCTGACCGCTACCTGAACCTCACTGGACCACCAGCATGGTTTATGTGACCTTGCTCCCTTATGCTTCACCTTAGCGCAGGTCCTGACTGCCTCATGAAGTCCCAGTTTTATGATCTCCCATCTCTTTTCCACATTTGTCATTGTTGTAATCCCCTTCAAATGATCCTTGAGAATATTTCCCATGCCCACAAAGTCTTCCCCCCCGAAGTCCACTGCCATTGTCCTAAATCTCTCCCCCCCTCCCCCCATGCTTATTTGAAACCAGACAGTATTGTGGTCGCTCCCAGTCAGGATCCTCTACAACCAGGTCCCTTACCAGATCCCCATCCGCTGAGAACCACGTCCAGGACATGCCCCTCCTTGTGGGCTCCATCACGTGCTGTGTTAGGAACACATCCTGGAAGCCATCCAGCAGCCTCTGCTCCTTGGCCACCTTAGAGAACATGGTTCCCCAGTTTGTACCTGGCATATTAAGGTCCCCCATCAACACCACTCCCTCCCCTTTTGGTCCACACTGGGCAATGATGTTGTCCATCAAACCATCCTCCAGAACATCACCCATCCCGGGGGGTCTATATACTACACCCAGCTTGATCTTACCTCCTGCCGGGGTTCATAAGGTGACCCATAAGGCCTCCACGTTTCCCTCTGCCTCTTCTACCCTAGCAATTTCTATGTCATCTCTAATGAACATAGACACTCCACCCCCTCTGCCCTCCTTTCTATCCTTCCTAAGCATAGTGTACCCCTGCACATTTAGGTCCCAGTCATGTTTTTTGTCGGCTCACGTTTCGGTGACCACCGCCACATGCACCCCCCACCCAAACAGCATGGCCTGGAACTCTGGCAACTTGTTTCCCAAGCTCCTGGCATTTACTAACACCACCCCCAACCCTTATCCCTGATCCTCTTTGTCGAACCCCACCCAGGTTCCTTACACTTCCACCCACTCTCTGCTCCTCCTGAAACCTCCTCCCAAAATATATATAAAAAAAAAAGAAATTATATATTTCTTGCTGATTTTTGTCAGAGACATTATTATGAAAGAGAAGTGTTTTTTTGACTGTCGATCACCTGATACTCACCATAATGTATATTCTCCCTAAAATACATAAAACTTTGATAGATCTCCCAGGTCAGTCCAGTGTGGCGAATATTGGGTATTTAACTGAAAATGTTTCCCAGTATGTGGATTTTTATCTACAGTCATCAGTGAGTCGAATCCCATCTTATTTAGGAGATGCATCTAATGTCTTAAAACTGTTAAAAGATTTAAAAGTGGGAACTAACCATCTTTTAGTGACTATGGATGTGACTTCATTATATACAAATGCCCCCATGCAGAAAGACTCACAGCAGTGCATTACTATTTAGAACAGACTGGGAAATAAAAACCTGAATTTGTCATCTTTCTGGTATTAAGTGCTGAATATGTGTTAACTTGTAACAATTTTATCTTTCTCAGTGAACACTACCTTTAGATAAATGGCAAGGCCATGGGGGCCTCCCTCACTCCCAGCTACATAAACCTTTATATGGGGCTATAGGAGTAACACGTGATATTACATTTGGATTTCAGCCCCTTCTGTACTAAGATCATAACCTATTTCAGGTACATAAAAACAGATTTTTGTCAGCAGACTCCATCCAGTCTGGCCGCTGTCCCTGCTTATTCTATCACCACTGACTCTAGTAAGTCATAGGTGTCACTCCCTCTCCCCGTTTGTCTACCTACTGTAATATGCCCCTGTGCATATACCATGCATGCTTGAAACTTCCCATAGTCTTTGCCCCTACTACATAGAAACATAGAATCATAGACTTTGATGGCAGATAAGGACCGCTTGGCCCATCTAGTCTGCCCATTTCCCTACCTACAGGATAGGCCGCAGATCCTAGTTAACCAACAGCCTATTTCTTCCTACCCCCCACAAGAATTGCCTTATGTCTGTCCCATGCATTCTTGAATTCTCCCACAGTTTTAGACCCCACAACCTCATCAGGAAGGCTGTTCCATGCATCCACTACCCTCTCTGTGAAATAATACTTCCTCACATTGCCCCTGAACCACCCTCCTTCTGTCTTTAAATTGTGTCCCCTTGTTCTTGCACATCTCTTTTCCTGAAAGATGCCACCCTCTTGGACTTTGTTGATTCCACTGAGGTACTTAAAAGTTTCTATCATGTCCCCCCCTTCCTTCTTTCCTCAAGGGTATACATATTAAGCTCCTTTAGCCTCTCCTCATACAGCTTCTCTTGCAGACTCTGCACCATTTTAGTTGCCCTCCTCTGGACTACCTCTATCCTGTCTATGTCCTTGCGGAGATGGGGTCTCCAGAACTGGACACAGTACTCAGATGGGTCTCACCAACTGTCTATACAGAGGGATAACAACTTCCTGTTTTCTGCTGATGCCTCTCCTATACATCCCAGTATACCCCAGCCCTCCCTACTGCCTTCTCACATTGCTTGCTAACCTTAAGGTCATCTGATATGATTACCCCCAGGTCCCTTTCCTTTTTGTTGTTATTACTACCTCCCCACCCATTGTGTATTCTTCCCTGGTTCTTGTTTCCCAGGTGCATTATTTTGCACTTCTTTGCATTGAATCCCTAGCTGCCATACTTCTGACCATTCCTCCAACCTTGCCAAGTCCCTTTTCATCCTTTCAACGCCTCCTTGTGCGTATCAACCCTGTTGCAGATCTTTGTGTCATCTCAAAAGGCATACTTTTCCTTCCAGTCCTCTGCAATGTCACTGATGAGACATTAAAAGGACTGGACCCAATACTGAACCCTGCGGTACCCACTAGTAACCCCTCTTTCTTCAGAGTGGACTCATTTACAATTACCTTCTGTGTCCTGTTGCGCAGCTAATGTTTTACCCAGGCTACAACCCTGGGACCCACTCCCATGCTGGTTAGTTTGACTATTAATCTTTTGCGTGGGACTGTGTCAAATGCCTTGCTAAAGTCTGGTAGACCATGTCCACAGCCCCTCCCTGGTCTACTACTTTGGTCACCCAGTCAAAGAAATCTATTAGATTCGTCTGACATGACCTTCCCGCTGTGAACCCATGCTACCTCCTCTGGCAGACTGTTCCAGTCATCCACTACCCTTTATGTGAAGAACTATTTCTGCACATCTTTCCTAAACTTCCCCTCTTTAGCTTCATTGCATGCCCCCTTGTTCTAATGCCTTCTTTTATCTGAAATAGACCCTCCACATGCACCTTGTTCACTCCTGTGAGGTACTTGTAGGTTTCAATCATGTTCCTGCTATCTTTTCTCTCTTCCAGGGGTACATGTTGAGTTCCTGCATCCTTTCCTCATATGGTTTCTCATGCAGCCCTCACCATTTTGGTTGCCCTCCTCTGTGCCACCTCAACCCTTTCAGTGCCCTTGTGGAAATGCATCCTCATAGATGATTTTCTAGTATAGTAGATGGCATAGCTGACTAACTTTCATAGATATCGTGAGCTCTCAGATCGTAATCTTAAGTCCACATTGCACTTAAATTCTGTCACTGTACCTTTTTGGATCTGAAAACCATTAAGTCACTGGCACTAACAAATGATTAAGCCCAATGCTAGTGTACTTTATCTAACACCAGTAGCTGTGCCCTACAGTACCTACCTTTGTGACTCATTTTAATACTCAGCTCAAAGTCCTCAGATACTGTTCACCATAATGTAGATTTTGTCACACTGGGACCATGATCAGAACTATGTCCAATACCAGTCTCAGGTGCCGAAGCTAGGGTTCATATAATGCAACAATACAAGTAAGCAGTTTGCACGTGTATTACAAATGACACAAACACGTACGGGACTTATGGGCAGACTAGATGGGCCTGGCGGTCCTTATCTGCCGACAATTTCTATGTTTCTATGACATCTGAGGTATTTTGGCAGATGCCCAAGTAGTTTTATTGTAAGCATATTATAAAGGTTAGTACAAGAATATAAGTTATATTTTGCTCTCTCTCTCTCTCTCTCTGTAACAATGTATATCAGAAAAAAAGAAATAAAACAGTCTTCCTTATTGTTAAGGTAAATGGCATGTGGTTCCTCTTTCTCTAAGGTTGGCAGTGTCCATGCACATTTCCTGAATCTAACAGAAAATTACTTACAGCCTAATAAGCATACCTAAAGTCATATATTTGCCATTACTCACATTACAATACATTATTCTAAATTATACAATGGGCATTAAAATAAAGGAATTTGATTGGCTGGCTGGCACCTTTTCAAAGTGGTAAAATTCAGCATCACCAATGCAAAAGGTGCCAGCCAGCCGCATCTCAATAACTACAAAAAAAATTTTTTTTAATCATTCCAAGCTGCCATCTTGTTTTTTTTGGTAAACGTTGCCTGCTGTGCCACTCCATTACCCCATAATTCATAATAAAAAACAAAAAAACACCAATTTTGCCAGAAATAAAAAACCTTTACAATATATTTCCCTCTACATCTTTCTAGCTGCAAACCCAGAAGCTAAACAGAAAATCACGATCTCGGATGCCCCACTCACAGCGCTGAAGACACCCCGCTCTCTGCCTGTTTCAGCCTGTCACCTGTTCTCAACACGTTAGCAAAGCTGACAGACACAAACTTAAAAAAAAAAAACCCTGGAGCCTGAAACCTTGCCTTCTGTCTTTAACTGAGCAGCAACTGACATTTAATTTCCACACTGCACTCTCTCCCTTCATTTGTGGAAAAGAAACAAAGCTTCACAGCCTCTCTCGCTTTCTGAGCTCCACCCCGCTGACCTCTTATTTGCTGTCCATTACAGCCCTCTCTTTCAGTCTTGTGTACAAATTACTCTCTCTCCATTGGAGAACACAACTATTTTTAAAAAACAAACCTTTGCAGTCTTTATCTCTCTCTCTCTGTCTCTCACCCTGCAGCATGCACGATCTTATAAGCCAGCACAAATCAAATAGCTCCCTTAGCCTACACTTTTTTTAACCCAAATACACTGGACTATTTTTTGTAGCGTAACAACAAATTAAATACAAACTTATAAAAAAATGAAAAAGAATTATTTTTCTCTTAATTTTTGACCAAAAATTAAGGGGACATACTATAATTGCAATAAACCACTCCAAAGTGTTGGGTGATGCTGGGATTTACCACGCCTGGATGGTTTGGTCACTCGGCCTGTGGTCCGTGACCGAACCACACCAGGCGTGGGTAAACCCAGCATCACCCACACCCTGTCATGATTTATTGCTTAACTATATTCCAGCCTAATCTGTAGTGAAGCTCCTATATATTTGTATTTTTGTTGCTAAGCATTATCCAAAAGTAGTCTCTCTTATCTTATGACTTCTGATCATTTTTGCATGTGAAACTATGAATGCAAGAAGCTATAAAAAGCTGGACCATCTGTCTTACCACACCATGGGACCTTGTCAATGAGTGTCAGCCTGAACCCACTGGACACTCAGTATTGTCTTCACTGGAGCATGTTCAAGGTGTCCTCCAGAGTTATAAAAGGTCTAAGATTTTATAGTTTAGCTGGGGAGGCTCTTTCAATCAGATACCAATTACATATCATACAGTAGTTGCATGCGTATCATAGCTGAAATGCTAATAATAAAATACCCTTTGTGAGAGCTATTCAACTCCCCTTTCAAATTCTAAACAAATCCCCTTCACAAGTATGGATGACTATCATACTATTCTTCAGAATATGATCTTCAGCTGGCTTGCTGTAACTTGTTTTTTGTCTGTATTATGCATAACTAAATTTCAAATTACTTTTGGGCCTTGCTAGGCTGTCAGGGTTCCTTATCCACTGGCTTTATGTATGTATGTATTTATTTAAAAGGCCTACTGAGCAGGATTGCTCATTTCCAGATGCATCCTGTGGGGGGAAGAGGGGATAGGGAACAAGTTGTTCTACAATAACAATAAATGCAGGGATGAACAGTTCATATACAAATAATAGATACAGCACTAGATTAGCAATAATGCATAGAGTACATGAATCGTGGGTCTGTAATAAGTATACTATTACCATAGATGACAGCATAAAAATAGCAAAAACCATAGGGCACAACGTATCTTGCAGTGGGTGCTGACCCAGTGCAGAGAAATTTCAGTGCGGTGTTCAAGGAACATAGCAGTGAGGCAGAGCTGGGCATGGTGTGGTGTGGTGTGGTGTGGTGAGGGGTAGGCTTAGGGTTTAGCTTAGGTAGGCTTAGGGAGAAGCAGAAGGCATGGTGTGGTGTGAGAAGGCTTAGGGTGTAATAGAAGATAGTTGCCAACCTGAGAGGAGGATTGGACCTGGACTTGGAGGAAGGTGAGGTAAGGGTAGTCACAATGTAGGTAGATCAGGGCTGAGTCATGGTGTGGTGAGACACTAGACTAAGAGTGTAACTGAGAATAAGGGTACAGAAGGATTGCCTGTCTGGCAGGTGGAGAGGGCCTGTGGTTAGAGACAGGTGAGATTAGGTGCAGGTACAGACTGAGGAGGTGTAGACATGGAGCAGAGATGAAAGGGCTGCTTGAGTCGGTGCATCTTGGATGCAGGGGAGATGTTCCACAGTTTAGGGCAGCGATATGAGAAGGCAGACTGACCTGCAGTGGTGGATCTTTGGGGGAGAGCCAGGGATCTGTGACCGGTGTTGTGGAGGGAGTAGGCGGGAAGGGCAGAGGGTTGAGAGAGTACAGGTGAGGTAGGAGGACAATGTACCAAACCAGAATTTTGCCACAAAGCTAGCAGAATGGCTGAGACATCTGGGCTCTAGAGATGGGAGGGAGAGGGCTTTATAGAGATCACAGTGATGGGTCCTTGTGGGTGGGGAGGATAGAGCCAAATGGTAGAAGGAGTGAAAGAGGGTGTCCAGTCTGGCAAGGGAGGACCTGGGAGCAGCACTGTAGACTACGTCAGCATAATCTAAAGTGGGGAGGCTAATTTTTGGTACAATTGCACGGTGAGCCGGTAGTGGAATGCAATCACCATTTCTGTATGATGCGCCAAGCTTGGGGTGCAGTTTTTTTTTTTATTGTGTTCACATCTGCAGAAAAGTTCAGGTGCTGGTCTAGCCAGACCCCAAAGTACCTAAAGGAGGTGATGTTCTCTAAAGATGTCCTGTCCAGGGTGTGGAAGATAGTGGGAGAGTGGGGTCTAGAGAGTCTCTGCCGTGTGCCAAAGGTCATGGAGACAGTCTTTTTGGCTTTTAGGAACAACTTGTTTGAGTGGAACCAATGCTGCACCTTGTTGAAATCCATCTGAAGTCTTTCTGCCACCTCAGACCGGGAAGTACCTAAGGTGTAATCGACAGTGTCTTCCTCATACATATGTATGGCTGCTGATGAGCAGACAGCAGATAAGTCATTTAAGATCAAAAATAGGATTTAGCCAAGTACTGAGTCCTGTGGGAGACCAGTAATGATGGGGGGGAAGTAAGTCACCTATCTTAACCAATTGCAACCTACCTTCTAGGTAGGATCTGAACCAGGTAGTGACTGAAATGGATAGAATGGTGACTTTTAGTTTATGTAGGAGGAGGGAGTGCAATACTGTGTCAAAGGCCTTAGCTAGGTCAACAAATATTGTGGAAGTGAACTTCCCGGTCCATACTGGTGAGTATGGAGTCAGCGAGCTGAAGGAGCAAAGTAGTGGTACAGTGTGACTTGCAGAAGCCAGACTGGAAAAGGGTGAAAAATGTGGAAGAGTCAAGATGGGGGGAGAGTTGGGAAAACACAATGTGCTCCTGCAGCTTAGCTAGGATGGGGAGTAGGGAAAATTGGGCAATAGTTATCAGGGTTGGCGGGATCACCACCCTTAGGGAAAGGGATGACTGTTGAGAATTTCCAGTATGCAGGAACTGTGGCTAGAGAGAACAATAGGTTTAGGAGTACAGCAAGAGGGGAGGAGATAGCAGTGGCGGAGAGACAGAGGAGCTTGAATCAATCCCATTGGCGCTCTTACCCTTGCAAGGGTTTAGGGCTAGAAGGGCCTTGTGGGCTTTACCTGGATTGATCCAACCTGCTCTTTGGGAAGTGGCTTTTCCCTGTATCATTCACAGTGTCAGCTTTATGTTACTTACAGCTATGCCTTATAAGCTATGGCAGAGTCCTAGCTGGATCTTGTGGCAGTCACAGAAACCTAGACATCTGACAACAATGATTGGGATCTCTCGACCCCAGGGTATCTGCTCTTTAGGAGGGATAGAAAGGGTGCCAAAGGGGGTTAGCACTTTATGTTTTAGAGAGGATAGAGACAACATCATGCTATGTAAGCAGTAAGGACGGGGTAGAATCACTGTGGGTACAGCTTAGTTCATCCTCAGGAAAGAGGATCCATATCAGAGTGATATATAGGCCTCCAAACCAATCGGAGGATAAGGACAGGGAGCTATTGGAGGAGATTAAAGGAATATCACTGAAAGGGGAATTAGTGGTGGTAAGGGACCTAAACATGCCAGATGTGGACTGGGGCAACCAACTGGCAAGATCGGCTAGGAATCAATTGGTGGTAGAGGCCTCACAGGATTGCTTTTTCATGCAGTTGGTCACCGACCCAACTAGACAGGATAACCTCTTGGATGTGGTTCTCACCAATTCAGAAAAGTCGGGGCAGTCAGGGTTGGAAAGCTGCTGGCCAACAGTGACCACAACTCTGTTTGGTTTGAAACATCCCTGAGGGATGTCAAATCTTAGTCCAAGGAGGAAGTCCTGATTTTCAAAGGGGCTAACTTCAATAAAAAGAGGGACCTAGCAAGAGATAAACTAAGATACACAGACACATAGAGGTAGAATACATTTGGGGAACAATCAAACAAACCATTTTAGAGGACACTAAGACATGTGCAAAGACCTTGACAAAAAGAAACAGACACAAAAGGCCCATTTGGGTCACAGGTCAAGTAAAGAAAGCCATTGGGGCCAAGAGAGAGGCCTAACACAGCTTCAAAAGGAAGCTGGTTGACAATCTATGGAAAGACTATGTCATGAAGAACAAGGAGTCCAAGTCGACAGTGAAGCAAATGAAAGCAGCAGCAGAAGTACATATAGCAAATGGTGTCAAGGAAGGGAACAAGCAATTCTTCAGATATTTACAAGAAAAAAGAAAAAAGGGGGAGAGGTAGTTAGATTCAAGGACAGGGATAGGATGGTGGAAGTAGACAGGCAGAAGGTCACCATACTGAATAAATACTTCTGTTCAGTATTTACCAAAGAACACAGCAGCCCAGTGCCTGATAGTGGCATCACAGCACAGGGCAGAGGGGTCCCATAAATGGGAACACCAACAATTACCACAAGCAGGGTTAGGAAGGTGCTCAAGCATTTAAAACAGGACAAGCTAGGATACTTAGGGAGTTGGCAGGTGAGTTGTCAGAACCCCTAGTGCACTTGTTTAGCCATTTGCTCCAATTGGGAGTGGTGCCAAAGGACTGGAAAAAAGTTGAAATGGTGCCCCTACATAAGAACGGAAGTAGGGAAGAAGCAGGGAATTACAGACCAGTTAGCCTCACATCAGTGGTAGGCAAACAAATGGAGGCCCTGATTAAACAGAACATAATAGAATACTTGGGCAAGTATGGCCTACAGGATGAGAAGCAGCATGGTTTTAAGGCTGGCAAGTCATACCAGACAAACCTTATTGCATTCTTTGATTGAGTGACTACGGAAGTGGATAAGGGCCATCCAGTGGACCTCCTCCATTTCAACTTCAGCAAGGCCTTTGATTCAGTGCCGCACAACAGCCTACTGAAGAAACTTGAGGATCTGGGCATAGCAAGCTGCACTGTGAAGTGGGGGGGGCAACTGGTTGGAAGACAGAAGACAAGGAGTGGTAGTCAACAGGGAGATATCAGAGGAGGGAGAGGTGACAAGTGGGGTTCCACAGGGCTTGGTTTTAGGAACAGTTCTCTTCAATGCATTCATCAGTGACATAGAAGTAGGTATCCAGGGCAAGATAGCATTGTTTGCAGATGACACCAAGCTGGGCAGTAGGGTGGACAGTAAAGAAGCAGTTGAGAACCTACAAAATGATCTGAAAAGGTTAGAATGATGGTCTAGTATCTGGCAGCTAAAATTCAATGCCATGAATTGTAAAGTGATTCATATAGGCAGAAATAACCCAAAGACAACCTATTGGCTCAACGGGGTCAGACTAAATGCCTCACAAGAGGAAAGGGATCTAGGAGTTATCATAAATGACACCCTAAAACCAGCCAGTCAATGCAATGCAGCATATAGCAGAGCCAACAAAATGCTGGGGTGCATAAGGAGAGGATTTGACAGTAGACAGAGGGAGGTAATACTATCACTGTAGATGTAGATGAGACCCCACCTTGAGTACTGTGTACAGTTTTGTTGTCCACATCTTAAAAAGGACAAGGATAAGATAGAAACCACTCAGAGAATGACGACCAAAATAATACAGGAGCTCCAGGGGCTACCGTACGAAGGGCAACTGGAGGCGCTAAGCATGTACTCACTAGAAACAAGAAGGGAGAGGGGGCATATGATTGAAACCTTCACTCATATCCCCTACACCTTCAATCACATCCCCTACACCTTTCTACCTTCCGCCACCCCCCTACTATCTCTTCCTATCGAACTGCCAACACCTGCCTTAAACCCCCCAGGTCAAACTTAAACATCTCATCTCCCTACTACTACTCCTGTCAAGCACCCACTCCCCTTTCTCTTTCCCCAAAGACCTCCGTATCCTCCACTTAAACATCTTTTTTTTTTTCTTTTTTTATTTAGTTGTTTAACCAGGTATAGCACACTAAGCTGGAAGCTTTTTTACAGGAGCGACCTGGGAGCACAAGGAGGTTAAGTGACTTGCTCAGGGTCACACAGTATGCAAGTGGAAGCTGTGGGATTCAAACCCAGGGCTAGTCTGCATCTGCATCTGCAGCCTCCCATCCAAATTCTCCCTGCTGCAGCCACTTACCTTAACCCTACGCCCGGACATCCTAGTCATCTCTGAAACCTGGCTAAAACCACACCACACTGATATGTAAGTATCACTACCGGGGTATGAAATAATCAGGCATGACCGCATTGGTAAAAGGAGAGGTGGTGGCATGGCTATATATATCTCAAACAATCGCCAGTTCACTCTAGTGGACATCCCCCTATCCCCTGGTAACATAGACTCTCTACTCATCAAACTCTCTCTCCCTAGTTCCGCCCCTATCTATGTGGCTGGTTCATACTGCCCCCCCCGCACTCCCCCCGAGGACATCCTATCCCATCTGGGCAACCTTCAGTCTCTAGCGGCTGGGGGTGAACTCCATATCACTGACGACTTCAACATATATTGACTCGGCCCTGACAAAGCCCACCTTAAGACAAAAATTAAGGCCCAGAATCTATCTCAACTCATCACTGATCTGACCAGACTAAACCACAAAATCCTTAACCACACTTTACTGAATTGGGCTCTTGCCTCCCACCCCCACAGGATTCTAAGCGCAGGCCTCCTACCTGATTCCATAAGCGATCATCATATGATTTTTATGGTCCGGAAGACTCACAGCCCCCCTGCCCCACCCCAAAAGACATTAAACACTAGGTCCTATAACTCCCTCAACCTAGCTTCCCTCCTGTCGGATCTAAGGCAGATTAACTGGAATTTCATCTCAGCAGCGCCCTCCATTGACATTGCCTTTGAGGCTTTCAAATCAAACTTCCTTAAAATATGGGATAAACACGCCCCATTACGGACAAAAAGAGTCAGAGGAGCGCATCTCCCCTGGATCTCGACTGACATAATTAGAAAATGCCAATCTAGAGACCTCGCCTGGAAAGACTATAAGAAGTTAGGCACACAGGCCTCCCTCTCTACATACAGATCCCTACGGAACGCGTGTACACATAGCATTCATCAAGCGAAAAAAAAACTACTTTCATTCGACTTTCAGCAAAAACTTAAACCACCCAAGTGACTTCTGGAAATCTCTCAAAACCCTGCTCTCCCCCCTACCCAACCTGCACCCCCAACATTACTTGTACAGGGCACCCCAATCTCCGACCCAATTTACGTGGCTGAAGCTTTTAACACCCACTTCTCCAGCTGCGCTGACAAGCTCCTCTCCTCCCTCCCTCACTTTCTCCCCCAGGTCCCTCCCACTGCACAAGTGCCCCCAGCCTACCCCCACAACCATTCCATTCTCCTTCCGCCCAGTCTCCCGAGCTGATGTCTTCCACTCCCTTCAACCATTAAACCCAAATAAAGGTAAATGCCCTGCATCCATGGACACAAAGATGCTCTACCTCTCCGCCCCTGCCATAGCCGCCCCCTAGCCAACCTTCTCAATCTATCCTTCTCCTTGGGCAAGCTTCCATCAGCCTGTAAGCTCGCCACCGTTATACCCCTGCCAAAAGAAGGTGACTGCTCTTCCCCTGAAAACTACCGACCCATCTCCCTACTTCCAACCTTGGCCAAATTACAGGAATGATTGGTCCTGTCTCAACTCACTCTGTACCTTGACACCTCCTCCTTTTTTACACCTTTCCAATCGGGCTTCCGTAAATCCCATTCAACCATAACCTCCCTGTTTCGTGTCATGGATGATATCCTCACGAGCATGGACAAAGGATATATCACCTCTGCCATTTTCATAGACCTAGCCAAGGCCTTTGACACCGTCTCTCACCCCCTACTCATCGACAAACTCACCGACGCAGGTCTCTCTACACAGGCCACTAATTGGTTCTGGGACTACCTAGTAGGCAGGAAACAAGTAGTCAAAATTGCCTCTCACACCTCCCACCCACTGCTAGTCCCTGCAGGAGTCCCCCAAGGCTCTGTCCTGGGTCCCCTACTCTTCTCCATCTTTCTAAATGACCTCCCTACTGCATGCTCCCACTCTTCCATCCAGATGTACGCAGACGACGCTGTCCTTTATACCTCTGGTCCCACAACACATAGTGCAGCAACTCTCCTCCAGGACGATTTCAACGCCATCCAGAACTGGTTCAGGTCAAATCAGCTATATTTTAACCCCCCAAAAAACGTATCACTAACTTTTGGCTCCCCTCAAAGACTCTCCCGCCAAGCCCCCACCCCCCTACAAAACCTTGGATGGAACACCCCTGGCTAACTGCACAAGTTTCAAATATCTGGGTGTCTGGCTAGATCAACACCTAGATTCCTCGACTCACATCACCTCCCTACACAAGTGGCTGCTCCCCAACTTGGTGCACTACACTGCAACAAAAGCTGCCTCCCAACACAGACTAGGCAGGTCATTGTTCAAAAAATGATCCTTCCGGTACTCGACTATGGCGATATAGTTTACTGTATCGCCCCCGGGTCCACGCTAGCCAGCCTAGACACCCTATTCCACTCCTTCTGCCGTTTCATCCTCGGCTGCCCCCAAACCACACACCACTGCAACCTCTACAGCTCATTAATCCTGCCATCCCTACATGACTGCAGACAAACTAACTGTACTAGGTTCGCTGCCAAATATTGGTCCCACTCCCTTCCCCCCTACCTGGCCTCTGTCCTCTCCCAACAACTTTCACCTGCGTACTCCCTTAGAAGTATGGACCAAAGACTATTCCTTGTCCCGTTTATGCGCACATCCAAAGGCCAGGCTGCTTTTAAGTATCGGATACCAAAGACCTGGAATGCCCTACCTGTCCCCATTAGACACGCCCCAAACCCTACCCTCCGCAACCAATTACTCAGAGCACACTTTACCTCCAGCTGTTCCTGTTTTAACTAGGATTATTTTAATCTAAGTATTGTTCTCTCAAATGTCATGCTCTTATTAATGTAAATACTCAACTAAATGTCATTACACTGTATGTATTTTTCTACCCATGTCTGCATTGTACTCCCAGATTTCCTTAAAATTGCTAATTGTACAAACCTATGTTCATGTCTGTACAGTCTAAGTAAGTCAAATTGTATGTGGGCCTCGGCCTCCAGATCACATCTGGAATCGAGCATGTTGCTCAGTATGTTCTCCTGGTAAAACTCGTAAATAAATAAAATAAATAAAGTACATGAGGGGATTAATTGTAGTACCCTACTCTGAAATATTTACCAAAGCTCCCAGCTTCAATATGAGGGGGCATGAATGGAAACTGAAGGGTGAGAATTTCAAAAGGGATCTAAGGAAGCATTATTTCTCTGAGAGAGTGGTGAGCCATGGAACAGAATTTCTGTTGAAGTGGTGGTGTTGAAACCATATCTGCCTTTAAAGGTGGGTTGGATAAAGAATTTTTGAGAACTAAAACAGCTCAGAAAAGTGTCAGCTAGGCCCCAGGATCTCCTAGGATCTTGGGATCTTATGGGCAGACTTGATGGACCTATGTTCTCGTTCTGTCATCACCTTTCTGTGTTTCTAGTTTTGGCTAGCATGCTTTTGCTTAGCCTGCCTGTATGTACTGTAGGCACAGGCCATGGGGAAAATTGCCCTGGTATCAGTTTGTTGCTCATAGAGGTTTCTGTGCTACATTCATAGAAACATAGAAATATAGACAATGGAGGCAGAAAAAAACCAGAGGTTCATCCAGTCTGCCCAAGTTCCCTATAATTCCTGGAACCTACTGTTCCTCCAGGGTACTAACTCTCCCTGTTCTCTCTCTATTTACCTCCTTGATCCTGTCGCCCTTGGTAATCACTGTTGCCTTCATTGTGTCCCAGCCCTGCTTGAATCCCCTGTTTTCACACCCACCACTTCGGCCAACAGACTGTTCCAAGGTTCCACCACCCTTTCCATAAAGTAGTACTTCTTCACATCTCTCAGTCCTTAACCTGCCTCCTGTTAATTTCCATTTGTGTCCACGTGACCACAAATTGGTATTCATGCTAAATAGTTTCCCACAGTTTACTTTGTTAATTCCTTTAAGGAACTTGAAGGTCTATATCATATCTCTCCTCTCCCTTCTGGTCTTCATTGAGTACATATTTAGTGCCTTGAGGTGCTCCTCATTGGATCTGACCTGCATTCAGCTAGTAACACTTCCAAATGACTACACTATCCATGGTAATGTACTAAAACATGTCCCCAGAGACCACATGGTTCTGTTCACCGTTAATAGCTTCATTTTAACTATGCCAGTCCTAGTTTCATTTTCACTATGCCAGCCATAGTTTCATTTTCACTATACCTTTGCTATTTAAATGCATAATGTAATGCTTGATTGAACCTAACCTGTTGTTCAAATGAACTGTTTCAGGTGCAATGATTATAACACACCAAAAGTGGGATTTGACTGAAACAAAGCAAAAATCAAAAGCCTGATATTTTAGTAGTAGAAACTAAAAACTGCCTGTAAATATTATGCAAAACCATTACTAAAACAGCAGGATTTCTTTCTTTCCTTTATTTATTGTATGTGTTTGGATTGTACAGTGCTCTCAACTTATGGGATAGGGTGTTTTACAAATACAACTACCTTGCCTTGTCCATTAGTCAATCAAAAGCCAGAATAGCAAAGCAAAGCAAATTTTATTTCTAAAATGCCATTCCAGAAGACCATGGCATTGTACATAAACATAACAGAAAACATCATTGTCATAAAAACATATGCCTAAGGTAAATTAAAAGAAAAAGAATCGGCAGGAATTAAACCTCAGAAAAGGCAAAGTTAAAAAGATGGGTCTTCAAGGCAGATTTAAAGATTTCAACAGATGGGTACTCTCTGATCCGATGATGTAGAGAATTCCACAGGGTCAGTGCTACAAAAGCAAAAGATCTAGCTCCAGACATAATCAGGCAGACCCTGGGAATCTAGCAATCCCTTATTGGTGGAATGGACTGGGCAAAGGGGGCGGTAGGGGCAAAGGAGATCTTGCAAATACCATGGTCCCTGTCCATGTAGGGCATTATAGGTCAGCAAACCGACCTTGAAGGTGATCCTCCACTGTATCAGCAGCCAGTACCATCCACAAAGCACAGGTGTGACATGGCGAGATTTTTAAAAAAACAGTCAACAACCTGGCAGTCGCGTTCTGCACCAACTGCAGGTGGTGAAGGTCCACACCCGGCAGCCCTAGGTATAGGGTGTTGCAGTAATCAAGGCTTGAGGTCACAAAGGTGTGGACCAGAATCAGAAGATCATCAGGTGGGACCAGGTGCTTTATCCAAGCGATGTTCCTCAGATGGTAAAATGAGGTCTTGATCACAGCCGTCACCTGAAACTTAAGTGTCAGTTCATTATCAAGCACAACGCCCAGATTCCACACCCATCCAGAGGTCAACAGCTGGTTACCTCCAAGCCAAAGCCCAGAGGGCTGCCTACCCAGCGATCCCTCTACCCCATGACCCAGGTCCACAACCAACACCTCAGACTTACCTGGGTTTAACCTGAGCCAGTTGGCACTCATCCACTCTTGAATCTCAGAGAGGCAATTGTTAAAGACTGAGACAGCATCATTTTGTTCGGGTACAAAGGACATGTACAGCTGAGTATCATCTGCACAGCAGTAAAAACTCAGCCCATACTGCCTTACAGTATAATGTCTTCCAATGGCAGCATATACCCTGCAAACAACATGCGGTACCCCACATGGCAGGGCATGAGGAGCCGATGAAAAAGCACTTCACAAGTCCCTCTGCATCATAAAGGACAGGAAATGCACTCTTCAACTTTAAATTTTACTAATCTTGAATAATATCATAACATCTAATTGGCTAAAGGAAGTCAGATGGTAGGTTTGCATGTGATGTTATTGAAATACATTGCTGCTTGAAAACAGGATGAGTGTTTAGCCGAGTATAGATTTTTCTCAGTAGAACAATAGCTGGACAGATAACTACAAAAAAAAAAAAGGTTTCTATATTGCTTTTTCTCATCTAACATCCAGCCGCAACAGTGCAGTATCTAAGGCGGGCAAAACTAAAACAGTGTGTAGGTTTCCCAACAGTTAACAAGGGAAGCAAGTTGGTTTAGGGGTTGACAAATATAGTTGCTGAATCAGCAGCAGTCAAGTTCTTTTGTTTAGATTTTCTGAACCCTGCTATTCAGTGTTCCGGTTGTCACAGCCAATCTTCCAACCCTGTCCTAGATGACTCAGTCATCAGTGGGGTTCCCTAGGGGTCTGTATTGGGATCCCATCTGTTCAAAATAAGTTAATCACATTTTCAGATTGCAAAAAACCTAATGATGGTGGTAGACTACAAGGGAGGAGGAAGACAGTTAGCAAATGGGCTTAAAGGTATTGGAGTATGGGTCAAAAAGTGGCAAATAATAGTTCAATTTAATTCAGCAAAGAAGTTGGCAACATCCATCCATTGAACCATTAAACCAAGGTCCTGTCTGCCTTTTCTGGTGGTTGTTCAGGTGGATGTTAAACATCCCAAGGCACTTCTCAAAAAGAGTAGGGCAAATCTTTTATTGATAAAAACATATCAAAACAATAAAATATAAACCAATCAGAGTAAAGAAACAAATAACGAAAACTTTATCGAGGGCATGACAACTTGATAAAAAAATATTCCTAGAAAAGGTAAACATATCAAGTAAATTCTATAATTCAGAATGAAAAAACACCATCGCCCATACTCATTACTCCTCCAGTGTATCATCCCCAGGTTACCCCTTCTCAATTTGTTTTTGAAACAGTGCATAATTCAGACATTTAAGTTCATGCTCATGAATGATTTGGAGTTTGACTGTAATCATCCTTACCAGTGCCGGCAAAGATACATTTTTGCTGTGTAGGAGCACCTGGCTTGCCATTTACACAATTTAATACTGTCACATATTACTAGTGGTGTACGATTCATCCAAAAAGACCAAGTGTTATCCAATTGCCCCAGCTTCAGATTCTGAAATGAAATGTTCCAAAAGTGCAGAACCCTCCACTGTCCTGCTAACTAGTCCTAAATTTTTTTAAGAACACAAAAAAGAGGTGTTCCATTTGTTTCCTCAAGTGCAATACAATGCCACCTAATACACAGGCCATCTGCCAAGCTTTTAAGTTTCAAATTTCCTTTATGTTGAGATGGCCACGGGCACAGAGTCAAACCACGTCCCACATCTTACACGGAATCTGGGTATCTGTAACTTATATGGTTACTACAGATTCTGCAGCCCCTAAGTTAGGGTCATATGCAGGTTTAGATAAAAATACACTGGATAACACTTGAACATGTAGTTGATTATACAGTAATGGTATTGCCCTGGTGACGAAATTTCCCCAATTCACTAAAACACCATCAAAAGGACAAGGCTGAAATTAGGCAGTGATGTCTAGACCTCTTTTCCAGGTTAACAAAACACAAATAAATAAGCTCTGAAGAATATAAAATGTCAGTGTGTCATTGTGCATTAGTGCTGTGCAGAATTTTCAAATTCCGGCGGAATGACATTCTACAGAATTTTCAAAATTCTGCTGAAATTCTCCCGAATTTCACCACAAATGGAATGGTGAAATTCTGCAGTAGAAAATAGTTGTGGAATTATTTTTCGCTGAAAAATGCTGTTCCAAGGAATATTATTCTGCAGATCTTAATATTTTCTGCAGAAATAGTTGTGGAATAATTTTCCATGGAAAAATTGCTTTTTCGCAGAATATTATTCCATGGATCAAAGTCGGCAGAATTTTACTGAAGAATTAGTGAAATTCTGGTGGAAATTTCGATGATAGAATGGCCATTCTGCACTAATTCTGCCGCCATTTATGTGTTGCTGTGCATGCACCCTCTTCTCCTGATCACTATAGAAATGGCTTGCTAACACTGCTTCCTGGTACAGGATGAAGTACATTTTAATTAAGCGCCACTGTTGCAGAGCTTATGTTTTTACCCCAAAGGAGTGTTGCTGGTGGATTGGGTTCTTGCTGAGGATCCTAATAAGGAAGTCTGCAACATTTGTAAGCACCTGTGGCCTTGTAACTTGAATTCAGCTGTGTGAGTGCCATCTTCCCAAAAGTGTATACACTTTCAAAGTTCTAAACTGTTCAATGAGGATAAGTGTAAGGCCCTTTACTTGGACGGTGGGCCCAGCAGCACAGAGGCAGTGTTGCTGCTCATGATGCCAGTGAACTGGGTTCAGTTATGAGCCTAGGGTACAGGAGGGCTGTCGGGGGTACATACTGGGACTGTGCGCTCACTCCAAACATGCATCAGGTGCCATTAATGTCAATGGCAAGAGAGCAAAAGCACACACACAAAAAAATACACTCCAGATATGCACACAAAGGTTGTTGTTGGCTGCAAAAATTGTTTATTAAATGCAAAAAAAGCTCATGACTGCCATGCGAGGTGCTAGCCTAACTATCCCAGCGCTTTCCATATTAGAGCATGATGCTTTGTTATGGGAGAAGGGGTGGCAGGGCATCCCAAAAGATGTTTTCTTCCTTGGATGGGTAAGCGACTGATCTCCACTACATGACCTCCACTCAGGGGTGCCCAGGAAGTGTAAGCCAGTCAGGAATGGCAGAGGGAGGGGACATGCGCTGGGTTCATGGTGCATGCACAGCTGTTGTGTAGTGCATATGCTGCTCATTTATAGTTAAGCATCTTGAGGCGGGTGAAATAGTGGAAAAACACCCCCAAACCTGGGGGGATGATGCCAGCCATGCTGGGCTCTGCATCACCTGCCCACTTAGCACTGTGCACCTCCCCTACCACCGCATTCAAAAAGGTCCTGAGGGTGTGTGACTATGTCTGAAAGGTCCTAATGAGAGAGGGTTTCACAAAAGGATAGGAGTTTGGATTGTGCCAGAGCTGTATGTCTACTAGATTGGTAGGGGCAGAGAGAGGGCAATTAGGTGGGGGCAAAAGCACTAATAAAAAAAAAATAGTCCTTCAGTTAGGCACAAAGAATTCAGATCAGAGGTTAATTAAAAAAAACAGCAGCCACAGACCACGCTGAAGACGTGGGGATCACCAGTGATGGGAAGCTGAAGTTGTCACAACAATGTTCAGTGGTAGTGGGCTGATGCAAATCAAATGCTGGGCTGTGTTATAAAGGGGATCTAGCATCTTTCCAAATATAGTGACTAGTAAGGCCACTCGTGCAGTACCATTGCATAAGAAGGATGTTGCAGCAACTGAGAGTGCAGCAAAGACTAGGGCTTACCTAGAATAACACAATGCTGTGTTCTTATTCAGTCCTTGATGTTCTGTCTTTTCATGACAGAATAGTTTCACTCTGTGGTACCTCTCCACAAGATAGCTACTGTATATTACAAGCCCCTGAAAATCTCACTGCCCTATTTCCAAGATGCAATAATCACTTCAATACCTGGTCGGAGACAAGGTTTACAGTCAAGATTCTCTTGCTGAAAACACCTTATTGTCAGAGGTGTTCTGCTTATCATGCCTTTACTAAGCAGTAAGACACGATGAGGTGTGGGTTACGGCCTGATAACAGCATGCCATAGGTGCATTATGAGGCATGATGCACTTGTACCAAGTGACTTTAGCACCTGGGAAGTGCTCTTATCAGGCCATAACCCACACCTTACAGTGTCTTACTGGGTTTATAAAAATGGCACAAATTTCCAATAAGACACATGACAAAAAGCTGCTTTTCAAAATTTCAGACAGAATGTATTCAGGTTTTTTCATAACCTCAAACTGGACTAAAATGAACTGTTTTGTTTTCTTTCTGTCAGTAATTCATTTTATCTGATGAAATTAATGAACTCTACTTTTTCCATGTAGTAGCTGTTTAAGATGAATGATTTGTTGGTTGTGATTCCCTTCTTAACTGCTGAATGAGGGTTGAGCTTTATTTATTTATTTAGTTAGTTAACTTTTGATTACTGGGTAGCTGCACTAGACAATAAGATGCCTATTTTCAGACATGACCCTGGACAGTACAGTTACAAACAACCAGGAACACAATATAGTACTGAAGATATTGGAGGCTGCTTGTCAGTGCTTGAATCAGGCTTTGTATCATCACTGGATGGAGCTAAGGACTGAAGTGAAGATATGCTGCAGCATGGCTCTTCCTGAAATGTTGTCACAGAGGTATTTTGATTTGGTTTTGTCAGTTTGTGTTCAATGCGAGGATGTCACTCCAGCATTGTCTGTCCTCTACTGAGTCCACCCAGTAGGAGTGCAGGCTAGATTCAGACCAATGACCGGTCACGGACATTATTTCTCTTACCTGTAATCATGATTACCGTCTCACCTTTAAGCCATCCTGCTCCTGATCCTGCACCCGTTGTTCCAGTATGGGGGGCTGCGAGAGGATGGCAGGTGTGCCCAGGGAGTTCAGACAGAGGGCGGGGCTCCCATGCACCTGCATAAACATGCAGCCGCACAAGAGAAGGCATTCCTGTGGCTGGTAGCACCTGCAGTATGCAACATCTAGCCTGCCATACAGCCTGCTCCTGCACTGAACTACCGCTGACTTGTTGCACGGTCCTGGGCATTGCTGAAAAGATCTGCTGCTTTATTACCTGCTGTTCTGTTACAGGTATTTTGTGACTGTAGTGCCACGGAGCCCAGTCTAGCCCTTGAACCATCATGCTCCTGGTCCTGCACCCATTGCTCTTGTATGCGGGGGGGGGGGCTGCTGGAAGTCAGGAGGTGTGTCTGAGAAGCTCAGACAGGGGGCAAGGCTCCTGTGCACCTGTATAAACATGCAGCCACACAAGTGGCTGCCCATAGAGCGGCTGTCTGCATGAGTGGCTCATGCAGGAGTGGTGTGAGTCACCCTCAGTGAGTCCACCTGGGGGAGGCCATGGGGAGGCCTAAACATTTTTTTTATTTTTGTTTTTGTTTGTTTTAGCTCTTACTTTGCTTTGGAATTTTTGGAAGGTTAAGTCTTAGATTCCACCACCTGTGCGTTACTTGTATTGGGATTTTATGCTGTAGCGACTCTGTTTATTAGCTGAACTGTACTGTCGATAAAGTAATTACGTTTTACAACTTGTATTACTGTCAACTCAGTTAAATGATGTTATCTTGGACAAAATTAGATTCTGTTTGCTATGGTGGGGGCTTATAGGATTTATTGATATTCTGTCATACTTAAGTAGTTCCAGTTCAATTAACACACCAACAATAGAAATAAAAACATAGAAACATAGACTATGATGGCAGATAAGAACCACTTATCTAGTCTGCCCATTTCCCTACCTACAGGATAAGCAGCAGATCCTAGTTAACCAATAGCCTATTTCTTCCTACCCCCACCACAAGAATTGTCTTATGTCTGTCCCATGCATTCTTGAATTCTCCCACAGTTTTAGACCCCACAACCTCCTCAGGAAGGCTGTTCCATGCATCCACCACCATCTCTGTGAAAAACTAATTCCTCACATTGCCCCTGAGTCATCCCCCCTCTATCTCCAAATTGTGTCCCCTTGTTCTTGTACATCTCTTTTTCTGAAAGATGCTACCCTCTTGGACTTTGTTGATTCCACTGAGGTACTTAAAAGTTTCTATCATGTCCCCCCTCTCCCTTCTTTCCTCAAGGGTATACATATTACGCTCCTTTAGTGTCTGTTCTTATGGCTTCTCCTGCAGACCCTGTGACATTTTAGTTGCCTTCCTCTGCACTGCCTCCATCCTGTCTATGTCGTTGCAGAGATGGGGTCTCCAGAACTGGATGCAATATTCCAGATGGGGTCTCACCAACTGTCTGTACAGAGGGATGACAACTTTCTGTTTTCTGCTGGTGTTGCCTCTCCCTATACATCCCAGTATCCTCACCAGCCCTCCCTACTGCCTTATCACATTGCTTGCCAACCTTAAGGTCATCTGATATGATTACCCCCAGATCCATTTCCATTTTTGTTGTTGTTACTACCTTCCCCTCCATTGTGTAATCTTCCCCTGGGTTCTTGTTTCCCAGGTGCATTATAGTGCTCTTCTTTGCATTGAATCCAAGCTGCCATACTTCTGACCATTCCTCCAACCTTGCCAAGTCCCTTCTCATCCTTTCCACACCTCCTTGTGTATCAATCCTATTGCAGATCTTTGTGTCATATGCAAAGAGGCATACTTTTCCTTCCAGTCCCTCTGCAGTGTCACTTATAAAGACATTAAAAAGGACTGGACCCAGTACTGAACCCTGCAGCACCCCACTAGTAACCCCCATTTCTACAAAGTGGACTCTGTTTACAATTACGTCCCGTGTCCTGTTGTCCAGCCAATGTTTTACCCATGTTAATACCCTGGGACACACTCCCAGCCTGATTAATTTGTTTATTAATCTGTTGTGTGGGACTGTTTCAAATGCCTTGCTAAAGCCTAGGTAGGCCATGTCCACAGCCCCTCCCTGGTCTACTACTTTGGTCACCCAGTCAAAGAAATCAATTAGATTCGTCTGACATGACCTTCCCACTGTGAATACCTGCTGCCTTGTGTCCTGTACCCACTGACCTCTAGGTACTCAACAATTCTTTCCTCCAGAAGTGATTCCATCACTTTTCCTACCACAGAGGTCAAACTGACAGGTCGGTTTCCTGCCTCTGTCTTGCTCCCACTATTGTGAAGGGGAATCATGTCCACCTTCCTCCAGTCCTCAGGTACCACACCATCCTCCCATGATTTGTTAAAAAGGGTAGTCAGTGGTGTCACTAGTTCTCCCCTTAATCTTTTTAGAATTCTGGGCTGAATACCATCAGGCCCCCACCTTCAGTTTTAGGAGTTCTTTCAGAACCCTTTGTTCTGTGAAAGGACTGGAATCAACACCCCCATCCAGAGTACTTCTGTTAATTGGATTAGGTAAACATAGAATTTGAGGGCAGATAAGGATCACTTGGCCCACTTAGTCTGCCCATTTCCCTACCTAATGGATAAGCTGCAGATCCTAGTTAACTAACAGCCTACTTCCTCCTACCCTCCACTAGAATTGTCTTATATCTGTCCCATGTTTTCTTGAATTCCCCCACTGTTTTTGACTCTACGACCTCCTCAGGAAGGTGGCTCCATGCATCTACAACCCTCTCTGTGAAGAAATACTTCCTCACATTACCTCTGAGCCGTCCTCCCTCTATCTTCAAATTGTGCCCCCTTGTTCTTGCACATCTCTTTTCCTGAAAGATGCTACCCTCTTGGACTTTGTTGATTCCTTTGAGGTATTTGAAAGTTTCTATCATGTCCCCCCTCTCCCTCCTTTCCTTGAGGCTATACATCTTAAGTTCCTTTGGTCTTTCTTCATATGTCTTCTGGTGCAGACCATGCACCATTTTGGCTGCCCTCATCTGGACAACTTCCACCCTGTCTATGTCTTTGAGGAGATGGGGTCTCCAGAATTGTACACAGTACTCCAGATGTGGTCTTATTAACTGTCTGTACAGAGGGCCAACAACTTCCTGTTTTCTACTGGTGATGCCTCTCCCTATGCATCCCAGTATTCCCTCAGCCCTCCTTACTGCCTTCTCACATTGTTGGCCCACCTTTAGGTCATCTGATATGACTACTCCCAGGCCCCTTTCCATTTTTGTTGTTGTCAGTATCTTACCTCCCATTGTGTACTCCTCCCCTGGGTTTTGTTTCCCAGGTGCATTACTTTGCACTTCTTTGCATTGAATCTAAGCTGCCATACATTTGAACATTCCTACAACCTTGCCAAGACCCTTTTCATCCTTTCCACCCCACCTTGCATATCAGCCCAGTTGCAGATCTTTGTGTCATATGCAAAGAGACATACTTTCCCTTCCAGTCCCTCTGCAATGTCGCTTATAAACACATTAAAAAGGACGGCCCCAGTACTGAACCCTGCGGTACCCCACTAGTAACCCCCCTTTCTTCACTGTGGACTCCATTTACTATTACCCACTGTGTCCTGTTGTCCAGCCAATGTTTTACCCAGGCTAATACCCTGGGACACACTCCCAACCTGATTAATTTGTTTATTAATCTGTTGTATGGGACTGTGTCAAATGTCTTGCTAAAGCCTAGGTAGGTCATGTCCACAGCCCCTCCCTGGTCTACTACTTTGGTCACCCAGTCAAAGAAATCAATTAGATTTGTATGACATGACCTTCCTGCTGTGAATCCATGCTGCCTTGGGTCCTTTGCCCCACTGGCCTCTAGGTACTCAACAATTCTTTCCTTCAGAAGTGATTCCATCATTTTCCCTACCACTGAGGTCAAACTGACAGATCTGTAGTTTTCTATCTCTGTCTTGCTCCCACTTTTGTGAAGAGAAATCACATCCACCCTCCTCCAGTCCTCTGGTACCACACCATCCACCCATGATTTGTTAAAAAGAGTAGTCAGTGGTGTTACTAGTTTTTCCCTTAGTTCTTTTAGAATTGTGGGGTGAATCCCATCAGTTCCCATTGCTTTATCCACCTTCAGTTTTAAGAGTTCTTTCAGAACCCTTTCTTCTGAGAAAGGACTACTATCAACCCCACTATCCAGAGTGCTTCTATTGACTGGATTAGGTATCTCCCCCTGCTTTTCCATTGTGAATACTGAGCAGAAGTATTCGTTCAGTATCCCTGCTTTTTCGCTGTCCCTCTCTGCCCATCCACCGTCATTCTGTTAAGTCTCACTATCCCTCCCTTTGTCTTTCTACGTTCCCTGATGTACCTATAAAAGGTTTTATCCCCCTTCTTAACTGAGTTGGCTATCTTTTCCTCAGTATGGGCCTTTGTTATTCTGACTTCCCTTCTTGCTTCCTTCTGCCTTAACTGGCACAGTTCTCTGTCCTGCTCCTTCTTTGTTTCCTTATTTTTATTTATTTCAATCTAGGATTAGAAAATACCTCTGAGCACAGAGGAGCTCATTTACAAAGGTTCCACATCAGTAATGGGGAGAGGGTTACAAAACAAACAAGAGTATAAAGCCCAATATCATGTACATATAATATGAAATACAGCGATCAGTAGAACAGCACAATACATAGTAAACATAGGTGATTGCAATTAGATACATAGTTGGCATTCTAGGACTTTATAGGTGAAAATATGGGTGACTAATACCATATGGAAATAGTAAGGAAAGGGTGTGTCAGGGGATGAAGAGAAGCAGCAGGACAGAGAACAAGGTGGGGGGTGCAGCTGGGCAGCATTGTCAAGCATGTTGAGCAAGGCAGGAAGAGGTAGAATGGGTGGGAGCAGGGGCAGGCACAGGAGGAGAAGATGACAGGAGGGAGGGTATGGTGAGAGGTGTGGTGGGAGGGAGGGAGGGAGGGAAGAGGGGAGGGGGAGGAAGAAAGGTGTGGAAAAGAGTCTGTCAGTGGTCATAGTTATACTTCCTAAATGCTATCTTTTTCTCCCTAACCTTCCTCGCCACCTCTTTTAAGAACCATAGTGGCTTTTTCTTTAATTTTGATTGGTTTATTTGCTTCACACAAAGGCTTGTTGCCTCTGTGATGGCAGTTTTGTTGTTTCCCCATTGTTACTCCACCCCTTCCTTCAAGCCTGTTTGCTAGTGCTTTTCTAAGGCACTCTTCCCATCTTGCCAAAGTCAGCCCTCCTGAAGTCCAGTACCCTCACTTTTGTATGGCTTGACTCTGTAGTTGAGTTTATCGTGAACCACACTGTTTGGTGGTCACTTGTTCCCAGATGGCTACCCACTTCTAGATCTGAGATCCTCTCACTGTCCTCATTTGAGAGTACCAGGTCTAAGATTGCTCCCTCATGAGTGGGTTCCAAAACTATCTGTCTGAGGCATAACCCCCTGTAGGGCATCGAGAATGGCCCTGCTGTTGGATGTGGCTGCAGCAAAAGTGCTCCAGGTAACATCTGGCATATTCAGGTCCCCCATCAACAGTATCTTCATCCTAAGGATGCCTTGGTAAAGGGACTCTTGTCAATAGGTTATTTTAATTTTTTTTTTACCTGAACTTGTTTCATCTTCTATAGTAACAGCTAGGGCTGTGCAAATACCTTTTCCTGAATACTCGGCCGAATATTAGGTATTCAGGTCCCAGGTATGCGGTATTCGTTAGTCGGTATTTGGCCAGAGAAGGTGTTTTTTTAAGGAAACTTTAAAAAAGCACTTTAACAACACCATTAATCACCCATTAAACCTGGTGTAGCATATACACCTCAATGAGACTTCAACCACCAACACAGAGCTCTCATTAATGCAACACAAGCTACATGCGGCACACTTGATCCACCACACCACACATATAGCACTCTGAAAACAATATCAAGCATTGCATTGGGTCAGCGCTGGAGGATGTTCATGGTCACAGACACGGTAGCCCATGACATGGGCATCGGTGATTGAGTGCTTGCAATAATGGTAACTCAATCCTGGTGCATGTCGAAGGGGCTACTGCTGAGGAAGGGTGACCGGATGGGGGAGGTGGGAGCATATAGCGACAGGACATCACTATATGTGTGCGTGTGCTGGGGGGGGTCCAGCATGATGGAAGGGAGGGAGGGTTGGTCTGGTGTGGTTGGTGTGGGCCCGCCAAGCTAGCCCCATAGCATGGTTGGTGGTTGTCAGCCTAAAGGTGCAAGGGTTTCAGGTTCAGGTCTGGGCACACCTACATTTTTGTGTGCCCGTCCCCCAATTTTTTTCTCCAGATTTTGCATCCCCTCTGACATGCACCCCCCCCGGAGTTAAGAATTCTTTAGTAGAGGGGTGTGGGGCAAAGCAAGGGGAACAGCCCACTGCATGAACAATCAAAATTTAAGTCCCTGGCACTGTTTTCCTGTGCGTTGGGGGTGTACCTCACTGAAATAGATTTTCGGTGATAGATACTTGCCCTGCCACCAATCATGATTGTGCTTTCGTGGTTATCACATAAGTCCACAGACATGGAGTAGACGGTGCTTTGGCCATGGGCATAAGAATAGTGGTAACAGTAGCTGACATAGTGGTGACAGCTGAAAGGGTTGCTGCTGCATGAATGGCACCGGTGGTGGTGGGAAGCACACTGATTGTGGATGTAGCAGCCATAGTGATAGCAGTGGGAACACTGGTGGTGGTGTCTGCTGCTTCCTGCACAAAGCATGTATGCACTAATGCCCTCTTACTACTGCACGAAAGGATGTGACAGTGAATGTATAGATGGAACAGGTGGTGACACCAGTAGTAGTAATAGTTCTGCCAGTGGTATTAGTAGTAGTAGTACTATTCCCAATGCTACAAGAACTAAAAGGCTTGCTTGGGGAGAAAAATATTTGAGGCCATCTAATAAAGAGACATCTGTCTGTCATCGTCCATGTAGTCTATCTCACCACCTTCTCTGGAATTGTATTATGTTATCAGTAGTATACAGTGAAGCAAGACAAGATGCAATTCAATACTTTGCATTAAATGCTGTCACAAAATATTGGATGACTAGAGATTAACTGCCATTGAATTACATAGCTCCTTGCAGCATACTGCAGTACTTTGCAATAATTTTGAAGGCATGGAAAATAATTGAGACTGGTGATGCCACACTGATAACCGGAATATTTCAGGCATGTGAAATACTTGGGACTGGTGATGCCACACTGATAACTGGAATATGTCAGGCATGGGAAATACTTGTGATGGGTGATGCCATACTGATAATTAGAATATTTGAGTCGTGAAATACTGGAGACTGGAGATGCCATACTGGTAACTGGAATATTTCAGTCATGTGAAATACTAGAGACTGGAGATGCCATACTGGTAACTGGAATACTTCAGGCATGTGAAATACTTGAGAATGGTGATACCATACTCATAATCGTAATATTTTAGTCATGTGAAATACTTGAGACAAGTGATACCATACTCATAACTGTAATATTTCAGTCATGTGAAATATTTGAGACAAGTGATACCATACTCATAACCGTAATATTTCAGTCATGTGAAATACTTGGGATGGGTGATGCTATACTGGTAACTGGAATATTTCAGTCATGTGAAATACTTGAGACAAGTGATATCATACTTGTTACTGTAATATTTTAGTCATGTGAAATACTTGAGACAAGTGATACCATACTCATAACCGTAATATTTCAGTCATGTGAAATACTTGAGACTGGAGATGCCACACTGTTAACTGCCATATTTCAGGCATGGGAAATACTGAGACTGGAGATGCCACACTAACTGCCATATTTTATGCACTCAAAATACTTGAGACTGGTGATGCCACACTTGTAACTGCCATATTTCAGACATGGGAAACACTGAGACTGGAGATGCCACACTTGTAACTGCCATATTTCAGGCACGGGAAACACTGAAACTGGAGATGCCACACTTGTAACTGCCATATTTCAGGCATAGGAAACACTGAGACTGGAGATGACACACTGTTAGCTGCCATATTTTATGCACGTGAAATACTTGAGACTGGTGATGCCACATTGGTAACTGGCACCTGGAAAGCTGTTAAAGAGATCAATGGAATATGGGCACAAGCAACACGGGGTTGAGAGATGTAGCAACTCCAGTTGAGGATTTTGTATTGGGAACAGCAATCAATAGGTGGGTGTCAGTTTTAGGCACTGGGAACTGCAGGGCATGGTCGTTCAAAAGAATACACCATGACAGTGGAAGTAATAAAGGAAAAGGGTGCTGGTCACAGATTTGTGTTAGTATGACTTTGAATATAAATGTTAACATGTGCTTATTTGCTAACAGAACAATGATGAATAACACAGAATGGCTTGTGTATGGGTCAATGCTACAGCACACAAATGTTGTATCTAGTACAAGACAATTATTTAATGCAATTGTTAGTGGCCATATGTGTACCCAAGGTGAGGTAGATTTATTTTTATAAACACAAGTTGTTCCACATGTGCAGGGTCAAGTGAGGATCAGTGAGGTTCCACCACATCCCCAGCAGTGCTGAACATTCGATCAGACGGTACGCTGGTAGGGGGGCAACAGATATATTTAAGGGCCAACTGTGCCAAGCGCGGAGATGTTTTCATCCTTTTGATCCAGTACTCCACTGGATTTATGGAGAATGACTCCAGAGGCTTATTGAAATAACTGTTCAACAGATTGGGTACCGACTGTGGCTGCTGTTCTGTTCTCTTCTGCTGCTCAGCCTGTAGTGATGAGCTGAGTTCAGCCCAACAATCACACTCCTTCTCAAGGTTTTCCATACTGCTTTCAGTTTGCGATTCTGAGACTGGCTCATCAATAGGGTTACCTGCTGGTTTCATCGACCCAAGGATGCAGAAACTAAGTTCTGAGCACATCTGCTTCTGAATGTCTGTAACCCTGTGAGTAGGCATTATAAGGTGTAGTACCTCACACTTGAAATGTGAATCCAACATAGTGGCAAATATGTGCTTTTTATTGGAACAGAGATCAGAAAATCTAACTTCTAGTTCTGTAGTGAGGTTTTCCACAAGGGATATCACTGTTCCTGGTGTCTGGTTTGGATCTTTCTCAGCATTTTCACTGAATCTCCTCATGGCTTTTTTCAGGATCGGTACAGCAGGAATTACCTGACTTAGCAGTGCAGAATCAGAGCTAAGGTCACGAGTGCTCCTTTCAAATGGGGCTAAAACCTTCACCAAGCCATCAATCACAGCCCAGTCCTGATGTCCGAGGACTCCCCCTACATCAGTTTTCATGCTCATCTCATGAAGGGCCCGCTTTTGCTTCTGAAGCCTTTGCAGCATGTAGTAGGTGGAATTCCACCGGGTCTGTACATCCTGGATGAGATGAAGCTGCAGCATTTGAAGATGCTCTTGTAGCTGATACAGACGGTTTGTGGCTTTCACAGAGTGATGGAAGTGGCTGCATATGCTTCTGGCTACTTTGACTGTGTGATCTGCCTCCACTGTGTTTGCCAAAGCCTTTGTCAGCACCAAATTTAGTGTATGAGCAAAGCAGTGTATCCCCTCAAAATTGCCATCTCTAAGTGCTTTTATCATATTTGTGACATTGTCTGTGACCACAAACCCTACCTGCAAATTGTTGCCATCAATCCATGGGTTCAACATCTCTTGCAGGAATGACAGTATGTTTATAGCCCGGTGATCCTTTTCCATAACACTGACATTTAGCAAAGCAGACCTGCAGGGAAAGGGGGAAGAGACAGAACCAGCACCAGTACCACCATCACCACCAGTGACTACCACATCTGCAACACACCAGTGTGCTTTCAGTGACATATATGCATGATTTGAATTCATGCTGGTCCATATGTCAGTTGTGCAGTGGAAAACTCCACCAACAGCCTGTGCTATTAGTCTGGTAACTTCTTTTCTCAAGTCATGGTAAATGTTGGGTATTACAGTACGTGAAAATGTGGTCCGTGATGGTATATTATACCTAGGGTGTAAATGCTGCAGCAGCCTATGGAAACCTGTGTTTTCCGCAATGAAAAATGGCTGCAGATCCAAGGCCATCATCTCACCAATTAAACTGGTGATCTGCTGTGCTGTTGGGTGTGACACCTGGTATTTAGTGCGGGCATGGAAGGCTTGCATGATGGGTGTAGTCAAAGGGGTACCACATTGCATTGATTTTGACTTTGAACCCATGGTGGGGGGTGTTGCAATAACAGACGATTGAGAAGAAGAAGGCAGAATGGGTGATGCTCCTGTACAGGGATGCACTATAAGTGGTGTAGGGGGGAGTTGAGGGCACACTGTATGTCTCAGTAATAGAATCACGAACAATACTTTGTACATCTACTGGACCAGTACCAGAAGAGGGCATGTTGCGGAGGGGGAGGAACAGCTGTGGATCGCTGAAGTGCACTGGGATGTTTCATTCAGAGATGGTTCATCATTGATGTTGTTGTGAGATTTGAAAGGTTTTCACCACAACTTATAGTACAGTCAAACACAGCATACTGCCTTTGTTGGATCATGTTTTACAACACTAAAGTACAGCCACACCACACTTTTCCTTGCACTGACAGTGGAAGTACGGGCCCCAATAGGGTGACCATGGGCATGTTTTGCCCTTTTCCCCTTATCAGACCTGGGTGCAGTGGATGCAGTTGTTCTACCCCCTTTCTTTCACTGCAACAGATGTAGTTGTAAAACTACTTTGTGTATCAGATGGAGTTGAACTTGACACAACTCTTTGAAAGCACAGGGTGGACTGTTTGTTTTTTTTTTAGGAGGAGGAGGAGGGTGACCCTGACTGGCCTGCTTGTCACGACAAGAAGCACTGAATTTTTTGGCAGCTGCACATTCACGCTTCTCACACAGATATGCCGCATATTCGGCCTCACCACCAAATTCGCTTAGGTGGGTATCACTGTCAGATGATGTACTTAGCAAGTCTTGAGGCTCTGGTAAATATTCAGAACCAGATGAATGCTCTTCTTCCAAATCCTCCACATCAGCAAAAGGAAATGTGGTGAGAGGAAACTTGCGAGGATGAGCAACAGTACATTTTGGCAACACAATTGGTGCAGTCTTTGTAACAGTCTCATGGTCAGTACTAGTCACAGTACCTATGGTCATGGGCACAGTTGGCAAGGTAGTAGCACTGTCGACCATAGTCCTGTTGCCAGAATTACAATCAGGAGTTACAGTTGAAGAAATTGGCATCATATTACAGCTAGTTGTAATACTGGCAGCAGTAGTCATGGTGACAGCAGAACACTCAGGACTACTAATGGAGGCAAAGGTTGTGGTGACAGTGGCTGTGCAAGGAGCACAAATAACCGTGCACACTGTTATGGCAGTGGTGGTGTCAACAGTACACAAAGGATTTGCTCTGGTTGCTGAAATCACAGCACTGGTGGTGGTGGGGAGGAGCACTTTGATAGGCAATGTTACCTCTTTGGGGCAGTTGTGTGAACAGTACTACCACTGGTAGTGGGGGTGGGTTCTTGTTCTTGTATAACTGGAGATGTCAGCTGTAAAGCCCTCCTACTTTCATAAAATGATGGTGATGCAAATGCAGTACTAGTAATAGCAGTGGCAGCAGTTGAAGTTATAGTAGTACTAGTACTACCCTGAATCTTACTGACACCAGAACCTGAAGGCTTATCAGGGGAGAAAACTATTTTTGAGTGGCGAATACGAACAGACCTTCTCTCGCCCTGTTCCTCACCACTTACGACTGGTGGTGAAGATGACTTGCTTGGGCTGGACCATGTACGTTTACGGGATTGATGAGACATGGTCCGTAACTTACTGTGTATATTATTTGTGATTAGTGTCTTTGTTTATGTTGGTGCTTCTTGCAGAAAACAACAATAGCAACACTGCATATGTAGCAACTAATAAAGTCAAGCTGATACTAGAGAGAGATGGAGTCAGCAAACAACTTCTTACTTGTACGGTGTCAGTTGTGCAGTCATACAGTACAGCAATTCAAGCTTTGAAGGTGCACCAAACAACTTACAACACATAGAACCCAGTGAGTCACGCATGACATGCACAGAAATACTAAAGCAGTTCACAGAAAATTTCTGTGTACACACTCACAGTAGTGCACACACGGGGGGGAAGACACACAAAAAAGGAAAAACTCACATGCACAGGAGGCCACTCAGGTGCAGTGAGCTGTGGAGGGAGGAGTCACCTGCAACACCCTCCTTACTCAGTTGTACAGAGAACTGAGCCAAGAACCAGACTACAGTCAGCAACAATTCAATGGGCCAAGCCTGACCCACTGAGAAAAAAATGCGCTGCTTTATATATCACAAAAAAAAATGCATGCAGACAACTGTGCATGCACTTGCAGGACACAGATTACAAGAACAACAATACAACGCACACATGGATGATGTATGCACCGTGGTAAGCTGCAACGCAGATAAGAGGGAGTCAGATGACAATCACACCTCACTTATGCAGGGAACCGAGCCCGGAACCTGATTACAGCAAAATACCAATTTGCTTCACAAAAGAAATAGAAAACACCACAGGGGCTGTGTGTGGATTTGGAACAAAAAGCTAAGCAAGCACAGCAGTGGGGATGGGGCAGTCAGCAAAAGCTTGAGCCACTCACTGTTACTGAGCCCAGTAACAGTTACTCACTACATGCAAAAGCCAAACTGGACTTTGTTGACAAAAAAAAAATCCTGATAAGAATTAATTGGTTCTTAAGCAAAAAATCAAACCACACTGCTTCAGCTGAGCTGTGAAACTGTAAGCAGTGGGGAAGGGGAGTCAGCATGCAGCAGCACACACACAGATTCACTCATAGAAACATAACATAGAAACATAGAATTTGTCGGCAGATAAGGACTGCTTGGCCCACCCAGTCTGCCCATTTCCCTACCTACTGGATAAGCTGCAGATCCTAGTTAACCAGCAGCCTACTTCTTCCTACCCCCAACCCCTAGAATTGCCTTATGACTGTCCCATGCATGCTTGAATTCCACCACTGTTTTTGACTCCACAACCTCTCCGGGAGGCCGCCCATGCATCCATAACCTCTCTGAAAAAATATTTCCTTAAATTACCTCTGAGTCGCCTCTATCTTCAAATTGTGCCCTTGTTCTTGCACACCTCTTTTAAAAAGATGCTATCCTCTTGACTTGTTGATTCCCTTGAGGTACTTGAAAGTTTCTATCATGTCCCCCTCTCCCTCCCTTTCTCGAGGCATACATATTAAGCTCCTTAAGTCTCTCTTCATATGTCTTCCAGTGCAGACCCTGCACCATTTTAGTTGCCCTCCTCTGGACAGCTTCCATCCTGTCTATGTCTTTGCGGAGATTGGGTCTCCAGAACTGCACGCAGTACTCCAGATGGGGTTTCACCAGCTGTCTGTACAGAGGGATAATAACTTCCTGTTTTCTACTGGTGATGCCTCTCCCTATGCATCCCAGTATCCCCCCAGCCCTCCTTGCTGCCCTCTCACATTGCTTGCCCACCTTTAGGTCATCTGATATGACTACCCACAGGTCCCTTTCCATTTTTGTTGTTGTTAGTATCTCACCCCTTGTGTACTCTTCCCCTGGGTTTTTGTTTCCCAGGTGCATTACCTTGCACTTCTTAGCACTGAATCTAAGCTGCCATACATTTGACCATTTCTCTAACCTTGCCAAGTCCCTTCTCATCCTTTCCACCCCAACTTGTGCATCAACTCTGTTGCAGATCTTTGTGTCATCTGCAAAGAGACATACTTTTCTTTCCAGTCCCTCTGCAGTGTCGCTTATAAAGACATTGAAGAGGACCGGTCCTAATACTGAACCCTGCGGTACCCCACTAGTAAGCCCCCTTTCTTCAGAGTGGACTCCATTTACTATTACTCTCTGTGTCCTATTCTCCAGCCAATTCTTTACCCAGGCTGTCATCTTGGGACCCACTCCCAGGCTGGCTAACTTGTATATTAATCTTTTGTGTGATCACACACAGACTCTCCTTTTCCTTGAAACTGAGCCCAGTTTCAAGGATGAAAAACAAAACTGCAGTCAGATGCAGACACAAGGTGATCAGATGTAAAAACTGGATCACACACAAAACATTTTTTAAACAGCTATAAAAGTTACAAGTGGTAAACTAAACAGAGCTAGCTCTCTGAAAAACACCTGTCTCCTCTCATCTACACACTCAGAGTGAGGAGATCACATGGTGTTCCTGGCTCTGAGCTCAAAAAAACAGCCTCTGATTGGCCAGCGAAGCTCTGTGAGATTTTGAAATCTCACCCACCAAATAGTACATCCCAAATAGTAGCCAAATAGTGAACTAGTCGGAATGTCCATCTGAATATTCGGCAAGCCTACTATTCGTGGTATTCGGGAAATACTATTCAGACCATGCACACCCCTAGTAACAGCCCATCAGACTAGGATTTGGATTAAATTATTTGCTTTATTCAATTCCTCCACAACCAGGTGACCAGACCACAGCAACACTCTCCTTTTGAATCCATTTTGTAAGGGTTTTAGAGTATTTCATAAGAAATGTGCTAGATCTGGCTGTTTAGATACAATGAGAGTTGTTTTTGTAGTTTATCTCCCTATTTGTAGTGATGTATACCCTAATCCTTTGTCCCAATACTTGTGTAAACTCCATTTTTTACAGTCAATGCTCTCCGGGGGAGGGCTTGATCTTTGTACATTTTAATGGTTGCAGTATCTTAAACTTGATTGATTATTTCAGAGACTGGATCCCTTGCTACAAACTGGATGTAGTTGTAATTTATGAATCGTGGATTAATGAGAAATTTACTAATTGCTCAAGTAAGATAAATGGATATCAATCATGGTGTACAGACCACAATAAAAGAGGGGGTTGGGTTTTAATTTACACAAACTCTGAATTAGAAGTTAAGGAATTAGTGTCCGGATTAGACTGGGGTGGCTCTGAACTTCTTTTTTTTGAAAATTTACATCCAGTTTACAAAACTAGTTATACTTACAGGGATGTATTATCTACCCAAATCTGATCTGGATTTATTCCATGTCCTGCAGGATTTTTTGTTAAATTATGTGGGAAGAGTCATGAAATATTCATAATTGGAGATTTTAATACAGACTGGGAAAAATAGATAGAAATCATATCCTGAGTCTGACTGAATGTATTCACTGCTTAAGTATGTCTCAGCTCATTTCTGATGTTACCAGAATAAATTTTAAAAATCGTAATTCATTGTCTATTTTAGATGTAATGCTGACTACCCATCCTGATAAGAGAACTCAAGCTGGCATACTGCCCATTTCTGATCACCAGGCTATTTTTTGTTTAAGGAACTATAAAAAGAGAAAGGGACCTGGGGAAACTATTGAATATCATTTTTATAGTATATCTGGTTATCTATGCTTCATGTTTGAATTAGAAGGTAAAGAATGGAACAAATTAAATTTGATTCCAACTGTCAATGACGTGTGATCCTTTTTCTATCTGGAATTCATGAACACCTGAAACAAGCATGCTCCATTATTATATAGAAAAATTAAACTTACAAATGCTCCCTGATATATCCCTCATCTTAATAAATTGCTCAAAATTAGAGATACATTATGGAAAAAGGCCAAAATGTCTAATAGTTTGCCCAACTAGAATAAATATAGGCAAGTTAGAAATACATATCCAAAGGAAATCCAAAAGTCAAATCATGAATTCCACAGATGACAGTTCTCACAGAGTGTGAAATCTAACCCCAGGCAATTCTGGAAAACAATACAAAGGCTGCAATGGTGGAATATTATAGATTTGCCTCAATATTATGATATTGATGGATAAAATGTCCCTTTAAATGAATTGGCAGCTAATAAATGTAATAATTGTTTTATTAGGATGGATATAGCAGCATTAGAGCAGATTCCCCTTTCAAGTTTAGTTGACAATCATCCTGACTTGAACCAATTTAGAGAATTTCAATTTCAGGAAATTTTTGGACAGGAGGTTCAAGAAGAAATTCTAAAATTGGACCCCAGAAAATCAAGTGGTCTTGATGGTATTCCGGTTAAATTGTTCAAATATGCCACCCCTATAATTGCTCTTCACTTGGCCGACATCTTCAGTTGATCCCTAGCCACAGCTGAAATTCCTCAAGGGTGGAAACTTGCCTAAGTAATTCCCATTATTAAAACTGGTCCTAAAAACAAAATAGAGAATTATCATCCAATCTCGATCTTATCAGTGTCCCTAAAGGTGTTAGAAAAACTGATCTGTAAACAACTACAGAATTTTTTAGAAATGAAAAAGGCCACAGATACCTTCCAATCAGGGTTTAGACCTCTCCATAGTACTATTTCTGCCCTGGTCAAGGTTGCAGCTGCTATTCAGAGTGCTCTTGACAGGAGGATGTATGTTGGAGCCGTATTCGTGGACTTACCAGGGCATTTGATACCCATGACTACAGTATCCTCTTGCTACAGACTGTCATCAGCGTGCCTTCATGGGGAAACTGGGGAGTGGTTTGACTCTTATTTGAAAGGTCACCACCAAACTGTGGCTCTAAATGATGTTAAATCAAGTCTGGCCCCACCCTGTGTGGGGTCCCTCAGGGCTCCATTTTGAGCCCTATGTTATTTAATATCAATATGAACAAATTTCCCCAGATGCCCTCACAAGTTAAAAATCATCTTTATGCTGATGATACAGTGATTTATGTGGAAGGCCTTATAGCACCCCAAGTTGAGTCTGCCTTACAATTATCATTTAATCATTTACATTTTTTCATCATTCAAGATTGGTTTTAAATGTTAAGAAAACTCAGGTTATGATCTTTCATGGGGACAAGGTGGAAGACCTTTTAGTCCACTCCTTGCACATTGTAACTCTTGATAAACATGTTCTGCAACATGTGAAGTGTTACAAATATTTGAGAGTTTGGCTGGACAAAAAAGTCAAGTGGACTGTTCATATTGACTACTTAGTGAAAAACCTAGGGAAATGCTTAGAACTTCATATAAGGTCAAAAATTGTATGGACAGGGAAGTTAGAAAACACGTAGTGAATGCAATTATGCCCCTTTTTCATTATGGAAACATCTTGTTTGCTGGGCCTCTGGCAAGGAGTTGGCAAAGTTGGATATGGTATTTAACAAATTTGCCTTTTTCATCCTTGACGCCCCTTGAACAACTCACAGTTGTGACCTATATAGAACCCTGGGATGGATGCAATTAAGTGACCGGAGAAAACATCACATTCTTATATTTATGTGCAAGTGTGTCAAAGAAATCATACCTGGTTATTTATTGGAGTACCTTAAATGTAGAACCATAAAATCATGCTTCAGAACAGTATCTGTGTTAGAATTTTACCCAGTAAAATGTAATATGGAAATAGGAAGATTCCACTTTTTTGCAATGGGCCCCAATTTATGGAACAACTTGCCCACTAATCAGAAACCTCAGGTAGGCAAGATTCTAAGAAGTAACATTTGTAAATGGATGTGTAGTCAGGCCAATCGGATCTCATCCTGTTGCCCCTATGAGGATACTGGGTGAATGCATGTGTTAAGCTGATTACTGTATACACCTATTTGCAGTTTGCTTGCATTATTATTTTATATTATCTGCATTTTACTATTTCATTGTTTTGTATGAACTATTTACTGTAATGTACTGTTAGCTTTTATGTCAAGGACCTCATTGAAAATGAGCTTTGCTTTATTGAGTCTCCTGTTCATATGTGAAATATGAATACAATTGTACCTACCTACATTCTAACAGTAGTTGAACAGCTGTTGTGCGTACAGTATGGTTAGTGTAAGGCATGGAGAGGCCCACTTCACTACTTGGCTCAGGCATTAAATTTGCTAAATGGTTCACTCCAAGTGGTTCTCTGGAGTACCAGGTTTCTGCACTTTCATATTCTGTAGGCTGTAATGTCCATGGGTGGCAATAGAAAGCAGGAGGGTTAGAGGGTTGGTTGCTTAAATATTTTTTCAAATGATGCAGCAGGGAAGAGTGGATTGTTGGGGAGGGCATATATATATTATGTACCCCGTACTGTTGTTTATTTGGCTAATTGTTCTAATGGTTTGTAGTGAATTCATTAAATGTGAGCATTATGTATTTGGTTCTGTTGTTATCTGTCTTTATTGCAAAGTGTTCCAGTTTTAATAGGTGTGAGCACCTCTCTCCCATGGCGTGCCATGCAGAGTTGGATGTTGAGCCATACTTTGTAGAGTAGTCTACGGGGAGTGCTCTGGGACACCATGGTGGATTTCTTCAGTAATTCGAGATCAGGAGCGCTTATGGCTGGTTGGTGTATGGAGGTGCCCTTTCTCTCATGGTGGTACCACTTGCAGACCACCGTAAGGATATTATTGGCAGCTTGTAGCTCAGGGTTATTGAGAAGATTTATACATTGGTTGAGAGGGAGGCTACTAATGTGTCTGTTGAGTCCTGCTCTCAGTGCCAGCAGGCTGGTGAGACTTTTCTCAGAGCCATCCATCTGCTGCACTTCCAGATAGAAGTTCCGAAAAATTTGACACAGGTCTGCAGCTGACACAGTTTTGAAATCAAGCTAGAATTATCATACCGAATACTAGTTCATTAGGATGTTTGTTGCCCAGAGAGTGCTTTTCTGGGTGTTGAATTCATTCTTCTCATTCTCAAGGCTGTCAAGCTTCTCGGGGTTACTCATTACAAGTGTTTTCTTTCTTTTCTTAAAGGGACACTGTCAGCTTTTTGACAGTTTCTAAGATGTCACTTGTTTATAGCTCCTGAAGCCTTTATACTGTTCAACAATGTAATACTGAGCCCTGATATTCGTATATTGCCCTTAAAAAAAAACATATATATAATGAAAGTAGTAACCTGAGTAGTCCACCTTTTCATACAGCTCCTGATGCAGACGCACGTTCCTGTCACGAACATGGGAAGAAGCACCAGTATAGTCATGCATGCACAAGTACTTCATTTTTGGGGAGAATTTAGATAACAGTACAGATTGAAAGGATCCCAGCTCCTGAATGTGGCAAAGTCCTGTAAGTATAAACTGAAGTTTGACATATTAAAGAATGACTTTGAAAAACCAGTTTTCTCCGGCACGCGTCCATGGTGGATGCTAATGTGCATGGCCGAGTCATGGCTTTAGTTTTCAAAGTCATTTTTTAACATGTTAGACTTCTCGCTTAATACCTAATCATTGCTTTATCTGTAATCTAGGGGTCATTGTCTGTTTTATTTAGCAACACATAGGTATTCCAGTCCTTCATATCATCTGTTATAGCCCCCCCATTATATTCTACAGCAACTCATTGACCTATGCTGTGTCACAAATTGTATATCTATATTTTTTAATATGTCTTTGTACTTATCAGTTCTGAACTATATCAAGTCATACTGCTTACTGCATGTGTGTGGGGGGGGGCTCTGCAGAGGTGCTCATGTGTACCAGTTGTCATCATAATTTGATGGTGTTTCTTACTAGTTTATATGGGGTTGTGTTTGGATATGGTTTCATCTTGTGTTGTAGTACAAGTATTTTGTGCATTTTTTTCTCATTGCATAGGTTACCTATTCTGATGTGTGTGTGTGTGTGTGTGTGTGTGTGTGTGTGTGTGTTGTGTATACTGTGAGGGTGATCTTGACTGTCTGTTCCTGTACTGTCACCTTTGTGACCACATGTGGATGTTCATGGACTGGTGGTCGAAACTGGCACGAGCCCACTAGCCAAATGTTGTTAGATATTGTTCTGGGATAGACAAAAATCTTTGTAAGAATAAAAAAGAGCATTGCAAGTCTTATTTTTACCACTTTGAAAAACAGGACCGCAATCCTGAGCATGCATGTGACATTGCCATGGAAGTGAAATGAATGCTCAGGATCCCGATCTTGTTTTTCAAAGTGGTAAAAGTAAGACTTGCAATGCTCTCCATTATTCTTACAAAGATCTCTATGCTCAGAAGAGCATGTACGTTTAGCCCCAACTATCACTTACAGTTGTTCAGGAAATTTGCACATGCGCAAAGTGTGTTCAAATTAAGAAGAGGCATCAGGCAGCTGAAGATCGGCCAAGTGCTAAGGTAATATGTTTGGTCTGAGCTAAGGTATATATTTTTAAAATTTAGGTAACGGATCTTACTGTTACTCATAAGGGGGCACATGAATAGTTTATTTTGCCATAGATGTTATTACAGGCACACTGGTCATACAAGTTCAATATAGCTCCTGAAAGCTGACAGTGTTACTTTAACAGTCTGCTCCTTCTCCAGATCACTGCTCTCTTCATTTTTCAGAAGATTTTCCACAAGTTCATCGAACTGGAGATCAAATTGACTGTCTGGTATGTCTGGCATTTTTTTTTATGAGACTTTCAAAATTTGATATGGCTGCAGATGCCAGGCTGTCAGATTGGTTTTAGAGGGTGGCACAGTGATATTCAGAGTTTCAGGGTTTTCCTTGGCATAAATAGTGATGGTTGGCAAGTTATGCCCTGATAAGTACTGTGGAGTATAGGTTGAGCATGGAGCTCAAGATTAGCTGCTGCCCCTTTAACCAAGGACAATAATGTTGCAGCCAGTGAGTTGTCACATGTTATGCTAATTAATTCCTGCAGGGGCTAGGAAACCCCAATTTCCAGACTAGTCAGAGTCTAGTCTGTACCTTGTGCTGATGAGATGTCCTTGCTTGTGTTCCAGAATAAACCTTATATTGTTTATTATTTTATGCGTTCGACTCAGTTTGTTCAGTACCAGCAGTTGACTATTGCAGAAACACCACATGGGAAAGCAGAGTGTGGGAGAAGCTAAGGGATCCCGTGGCAGACCAAACACCAAAACACCATACATGGTGGAGAATGCAGTCCTTCTTCTGCTCAGACCCCCATCTCACTTATCTGTGTCATTGGGTACCCCAGAGTCATTACCCAAGTGTGCCTCAACTGTGTGCATGCTCAGAAAAAATCAACCTGGCAGCAGAGAGGAAAAATAAAACTGAACTGTATCCTGTTAGATTCTCCCTCCTGCAATCTGCCTCAGAAAATATAAATGTGCTGGCATATAAATATGCATGAATGTGGGACATTGGTGCTCCAGCCTTACCAATTGCAGTAACTAAACAGACTTTTACAAATTTTCCTCCACAGAGCTTGAAACTGCAACCCCCACCCTCCCCCCAGCTCCAACCTCGTGGCAGGGCCTGCACATAACCAGCCCAGTACAGTTTTCTAATGTGAAATCAACCAACTTGCAAAAGGGCACCAAAGTTAAAAAGTGTCCATCAGCCCAGCAGCAATCTGCCGCTCCGCATTTCAGCTTCCACAGATTGAAATGCAGCCACTGCCACACTACCTCAGCAGCTACACAAAAGAAGACACCTCACTAATTAAAAGTCCTGATGCTGCATCTGGCCTACAGCCCTGCACTAACCTGCCAATATGTTCCCACTGTGACTACAGTGTCAGAACCCCCCTGCTCCAACCCACGGCATGGAAGGCCACTCCTCAAGGAACTGCTCCTCTCCAAAACAAAATAAAGAAAATGCCACAGCCACTTGGCCCAAAACTCTCCAGCTGGCTCTATGACTTCCACTCTCCCCTCAGTCACAGAGTACAAAATCAGAGCCACCACTCCATGCTTGGCCCTCCTACCTCTTGCTGCAATAGACCACGGCTCTTTCTCAGCATGGCCCACTCTCCTCAGCTCTGCCCTCACAACTGAGGCTTCTCTATGCCAGCTGCTGCTCAAATGGAGCTACAAAGCATCAGCCTCTCTGTGGAATATTGCAGCTCAGGGCCGCAGTGCAGTCTTTCCGCACGGCCGCTCTTGCAACACGGAGCTCTGCTTCTCCCCATCCTGGCCACATACAAATAGACCTTCTTAAATCATGACTGCATGAAGCACATACCAAGCAGATAAATAATCGGGAGCTCTATAGCTACACACAGCCACAGGATTCCAATCGGAGTGCATCAAAAAATAATCGGGGGCAGGAAAACAAAACACAAACACAAATAAAAGCAAAGCAAAGTGCTCCAACTAATTCAGAGCAGGGCACAGTATAAATCATAGGGGGCAAGGCAAAATGCATAAACAAAGCACGGATCTGGGGGCAACTACAGAGAAATCAGAGCTTAATCTACAGAATGAGGGTCAGGAAAGAAATAAACATACTGGACAGTGCAATCAATAAAAATAAAATGCTGCAAACAAAATACTAACATTTCCCCCAGCATTTTGTCACTCACCACAGGGGAGCATGCCAAATTTCAAGGGGAAAAGATGACCTGCAGCCTGGCAGCCACCATTTCCCTGCTGTGCTGTAACCTTGTGGCAAGGAGTCTCCATTTTGTAAGAAAACAGTGCTATAAGCAGTGACCTTGCTCCCACTGGTGGTGATACCTTGCTACAATCAAGCATTGAAATTACCTCAGTTCAAAGCAAATGAATGGTATTCAGTACAAGTCAATGGCAAGCCTATGCAATTAAAGACACAGTACACCAAATAAATGATTTTCTGATACAACTTTATTTAAATAACACACGACACCAAAATAAAGTGGAAATTGTTTATTAAGACATCCATCGATGAAAATTGCTTACAAATAACTGTACTTTTCTCTACAAAAATATTTTTCTCTTGGCAACTTATTTCTTCAAAAGACATCTCATTCTTTATATTACAACCATGCCTACTCATTCCTACAACCTCCGTTCAGTGACACGCAGCTCATCTCTGACCATGAGGTCCGAGGATGATGCTGTTTCCAGCACTGCAAGCTCCAAGGCCCCACCTTCACCTGCCTTGAGAGCATGGGGTCTCAAAATTGAAACTATCCTGCATGACATCCAGTCATCCATCTCAGCTCAAGGGATGCCCACCATGCAGGCCATTCAGGATGACCTTGCCTACATTAAAGCTATTTCCCCACACTCAATGGTCCATACCAGCTTACAGCCAGTACCTTTCTCAGCACTACCCCATGAAGATGCTGTTGACTGGCTGGAGCAGTTCCAGGCCTGGATCTCCTTCAATGGTTAGACAGATCCGTTGCGAATTTTCAACACCATGTGCTTACTCCTGAGAGGGACGGCCATCTTGTAGTTCAGTGCACTTCCAGACCAAATGAGAGGGAACGCTGCCACCCTGTATACCACCTTCAAGGACAATTTTCTACAAGCACATCCCTCTGGTTGTTAGAACAGCAACTATGGGAGCACACTATGCAACCCTCCAAAGCATTGGACGCATTTATGGTGGACACTGAATCACAGCGTAAACGTCTACAAAAATTAGAGAAAGACCAAATCACATCCTTTGTCTGGGGACTACCTCCTCAATTTCATACCTACATTATCCAGCAAAATCCAGCCACCTGGATGGACACAATCCAAGCTGCACGGCTAGCCCAGGAGTCTATTTCCATGCTTCGGCCTACCACTGTTCAGGAGCTACAGTCCTCACAATTGGCTGCACTTGCTACTTGTGTCCAACAGCAAGAAGTAATCATTGACAAGCTTATTTCAACTATCAACAGCTTACATTCCAGCACTGTGGCTTCCCTTGCAACTCCTGTCAATGTCCTGCAGCCACCTCCACAGCGACCTGAGCTGCCTTCACCTTCATGAGAGCCAGTGACCTGTCAGTGGTGTGGACTCAGGGGACACACTGCTGCAGTCTACTGCAAACTGAAAAACTTTCACAGAAATCAAGAAAGCCAAAGGCATCCACTGCAGTGCAATCTGTAAAATGCTAGAAACTATTCACAGGATCAGGGAACTGAGAGCTTCCCAGCAAACTAGGGGCTTTTGTTCATAGGGATCATAGGGATTATGGGAGTTATGAGTTAAGTAGGCAGTTATGCCTTTTACAAACTCGCCACCAATTTAACTGGTGGAAAATAACTTTTTTATTATTCATATACATGTCTAGACTACTCTTACTTGTTGGGCAGGTAAATAAAGCAACTGAACACCCACCAACTCTTGTAACTCAAACAAACTGCACCCTCCAGTTGATAAGTCAGGCACAATATCGCATAAAGGAGCAAAAGTTCCTGTCATCAGGTCACCCTTCCTTGCAGACTATGTCCCTGTCACCATTGGGAATTGGTCCACGCATGCCTTGGTTGACTCTGGAGCAGACACCTCAGTTATCCATAGCAGCATACCAGACAATCCAGCTATTTGCCATGAATGTACTGTTGCTCCAGCTGATCTAAAGTACATTATCACAGCAAGCACAGCTACAGTACCTATCACAGGCACAGTCCATCTTAAGCTCCACTTCGGCTCAAAACAAGCTACTGTTAAATTCTACCTAGTGCCTGAACTACAACCAGACGTGATTCTTGGCCTGGACTTTCTCAAAGTGCACAAAGCCATCCTAGACTTTGCCTCGGAGAAACTGTCACTAGAACACCGGAGGCAGCTCACCGCTATAGACTCAGTCACTGTGCCTCCTAAGTCAGAGACAATTTTAATTGCCAAGATTCGAGGTGACCCACTCCCACAAGATGTTGTTGGCATCGTCACAGGATCCTCAGCTCTGCACTCCTCAGGTCTCCTTCCAGGGAACACCTTGTCTGCTGTGCACGCCGGTTCAGTATTCCAAAAATGCTGCAACTTCACAGACGAGCCAGTGGTCATCTCAAATGGTGCCAACATCAGAAAGTTTATTTGTCTGTCTTAAGGGGACCAGCTTCAACTTCTGCACGAGCCTCAGCCTGGTTCCACTAACATTCGTCCTGTCAGTAGCATCACAACCACTCCAGCTTCAAAACGGATACCCTTCAGTCAGTGGCTATCTGCCTCAAAACTTCCAGCATGCCCAACAGAGAAACAGCAACTTCTAGAATTCCTGGAGAACTACCCAGATGTCTTTGTTGGCCCTGATAACAAACTCAGATGCTGCGATATCCTGCAACACTCCATTGAGGTGCAGCCCAACCAAAAGCCAATTCATCAGCGAGACTACAAACTGGGACACAAACTAAAAACAAGTCCTGGAGGACTTAATCAAGGACATGCTTGGACAGAACATTATTGAGGAATCTACAAGTCCCTGGGGTGCATCTTGCTTGCTGGTGGTAAAGAAATACAAAGGGTATTGGTATGTGGTGGATTACAGAAAGCTCAATGCCTACACGGTGCAGGACGTACACCCCTTACCTACCACAGATGATGCCTTAGAGAGCCTCAATGCGGCCAGCCCAGCTTACTTCACCACTCTAGACCTTCAGAGTGGATTCTACCAAGTTACTATTGATCCAGCTTCATGCCCATACACAGCCTGGTGCTGCCACTTGGGACTTTTCCAGTTTAAGCATCTGCCTATGGGACTTCGGGAACAGCCCAGCCACATTTCAGCACATCATAGAAGCTGTAATATATAGACTGTCTTGGAAATATTGCCTAGTTTACCTCAACAATGTTATTGTCTTCAGTGGAACTTTCCAAGAGCATCTCCAGCATCTCAAAGAGGTGTTAGAACGTCTAAGGCAAGCCAACCTCAAACTTCATCTGGAGAAGTGTTGCTTTGCACAGCATCAAACTCCATTACCTGGGACATGTGGTCAGTTTGCAAGGCATCTCACCAGACCCAGATAAGCTGTCTGCTGTAAAAGACTATCCAGAACCTACAAACCTCAAAGTCCTTAGAGCTTTTCTGGGCTTGTCTGGCTACCACAGAAAATTAATTTGCAGCTATGCCAAGATAACAGCTCCACTGTACGCTCTCACCAAAAAGGGATGTGACTACCTATGGACTTCCGAATGCAAAGAGGCCTTTGAAACCTTGAAAGAAAAACTGATTTCTTCCCCAATACTGGCCTACCAAGGTTTGACCAGCCATTCAAGCTCCACACAGATGTTAGTTCCTTTACAGTGGGCACGGTGCTGTATCAAATCCAAGACGGAACAGAACGAGTTGTTTTCTATGCCGGGCGCTCTCTTCCATCAGCTGAGCAAAACTATGGCATCACAGAAAAAGAATGCCTAACCATGGTTTTTGCTGTAAAGAAGTTTGATTTTTACCTTTGCCACTCCTCCTTCACAGCTATTGTGGATCACGCTGCCCTCAGATGGTTGTTTGAAATGAAGGAGCCAGTAGGAAAGTTCTCCCAATGGATTGCCATACTGCAATGCTACAATTTTGAGAAACAATACCGACCAGGTCGAGTACACTCTAATGCTGATGCTGTAAGCTGGAGACGGTATCCCTCCGCATCAGCCTCACCAGTGAAGAAGCTTGCTTACAAGTTCTTCCTTTCCATTCCACAGATGGGCTTCCCCTGGACATTCCTACAGCACCTCAAGTTGCTTTGCTGATACCAACTGCTTCTACAAAGAAAAGCACAAATCCTCACTTACTGCAAGCAGCCAAAGAGCTTCTTACAACCTCTAATACTGATATCTCCTTGACGATGATTAAACTGCAACAAAGAACTGATCCTCAATTTACAGATATAATCACGCATCTAGAGACTGAACTTTACCACAACAAAAGAAACACTGACAGGATGTCCTATGCTTTGCATCACAGTACTTTCTCAATGATGGTGTGCTTTTTCATATTTGGACCAAGGAATGCAAGGGTCATCGCATGGATAGAACTCATGTACAGTTAGTTGTGCCAACCTCTCTAGTCTCTGAAGTTCTTCAATCCACTCATGTCTCTCCAATTTCTGGAGGTCATATGGAAATCCACAGAACTCTTGAAAAGACAAGGCTTCACTTCTTCTAGCCACACATGAACAAGGACATTGTCCACTTTGTCAGATCCTGCCAGCCCTGTTCCCAAAGAAAGTCTCCTGACAAACTGACAAAGGCACACATCATTCCAATGCCTGTAGCCACTGAACCTTTCCAACAAGTCAGCATGGACTTTCTTGGCCCCTTGCCTACATGCCCTGACTCTGGAAACAAGTACATTCTTGTTTTTGTGGACTACTTAACTAAGTACTTGGAATTAATCCAACTAAAAGACATTAAAGCTGCCACAATGGCAAGTGCCTTCCTCAACACTATCATTTGTCATCACGGTACTCCAGCGTACCTGCATTCAGACAAAGGCACTAACTACCTCTCAACTATTGTATGAGAAACCTGCAAACTTCTCGACATCAAAAAGACTCACACAACCAGTTATCATCCACAATGCAATGGACAAAGTGAGAGAATGATGTCTACCTTTCTTAATACACTATCCAAGTACTTGGATGAGACTCACGACACTTGGGATAATTTTGTTCCCTTCATTCAATTTGCTTACAACACCAGCCCTTGTGTCGACAGTACAGAGTACACACCATTTTTCCTAGTCCATGGACATCACCCAAGAACACCTCTGGACAAAGATCTCTCACTGTTAAAGGTCACAAAGTCAGTTTCATCCTTCATCGTTCCAATGTTGGAACAGCTTGAACTTGCCAGACGTGTTGCAATTGACACAATGGGACTGAGAAAATCTGCAATGCAGAAAATGTCAGCAGCCAAGTCACATGAACCTTCATTTTCTGTTGGGGACATTGTGTATTTGTACTGACCTGTCCTTGTTCTGGGTGGCACCAAAAAACTGCTTTGCCCCTGGACTGGTCCCTTATATATTGTGGAAAAGCTTCCTCCTGTTTATGTTCATTTGTGCCACAAGTCCGATGGAAAGCTGATACACAATAAAATTCACATCAACAGGCTAAAACATGGGTACCTGAATGAAACCATCCCTGATGAGCCCAGTCCCCCAAGTAATGAAGCTGCACTTGAACCTGCAATACTTTCTGAAACTGAACTTACTGCTGACAATTTGATGCCAGTTTCACCAGAACCCTATGGTCCTGATACTTATCTGCTGGATCCTGTTCTATCTGCTCAACCAGATGGACTTTCTGTGACTTCTCTGCCTCTTGCGTCTTCTCAGGACTCTCATGCACCCCAATCAGTGTACCAGATCGAGAAGATTTAGCGCAAAAAGTACATTAATGGATCATGGTCGTACTGCGTCAAATGGTGTGGTTTTGACAATGCTCAGAACTCTTGGGTCCCATTTTGTGACCTGATACCACCCTGTCAAGAACTAGTTCAAGCCACCCATTAATCAATTCTAATTGATTGAAAAAAGTCACAGAAACAAGTGAATTTTATTACTTGAACTCAGTGTGGTGATTCTGTAATTTGTGTGTCTTAACACTAGGCTATTGGTTCTAATTTTATGTTGCTATAACATTTTTCTCTTCTAGCTCTTAGAAATGATTGTTTTATTCCAATCATAACATCAAAATTGTATTGCATTTGGGTAATAATTGCTGCTCCCCTTTTCCTCTCTTTCTTTTCCCTTCCCCTCACCTTAGTGCTTGTGGCATGGCCAGCCTCAAGTGTTATTGTGTTCCCCCCTTCCCTGGCATTACACAGACTGGCCACCAGTGTAGTCCATGCTCTTTCCTCCCCTCCTCTGCAGCAATGTACTGTGCTTGCCTTCCAATCAATGAAAAGTCTTCTTAATAATTGCATCCATGATGTTGACAAATGTTCATATTAATGTTTAATACGGTATTAATGTTAATAAGGTTTTTCTAATTCTTATTCTTGTTCTTGCATAACAATGTTTTTTTTTTACTCTTCGAGTGGTACTCACATTTTCAAACCCCAAGGTGATGTGGAGTATAGGTTGAGCATGCGGCTCAAAATTAGCTGCCGCCCCTTTAACCAAGGACAGTAATGTTGCAGCCAGAGAGTTGTCACATGTTATGCTAATTAATTCCTGCAGGGGCTAGGAAACCCCAATTTCCTGTCTAGTCAGAGTCTAGTCTGTACCTTGTGCTGATGAGATGTCCCTGCTTGAGTTCCTGAATAAACTTTATATTGTTTATTATTTTATGCATTCGACTCAGTTTGTTCGGTACCAGCAGTCGACTATTGCAGAAGCGCCAGATGGGAAAGAAGAACACTAGAGAAGGTAAGGGATCCCGTGGCAGACCAGACACCAAAATGCCACACTACAGAGCTGAAATAGGGTATTAGCCAATCATATTACAGGACATTTTGTGCCCATTTTATAACATTTTTATTCATTAACCACTTGATGTTTTGTGTTGTGTGTGAAATGTACAAGTTTCAAGGGCAAATTACTCACTTCTTAAAAGACCATGCCATTTGCCAATGGTATGGAAAAGCTTTCAGTAATTTGTAATTGCTGAGTCTGTTATTCAATGCATTGCTGATGCTTTTTGTATCTGTATGATTGTATTTATTTGGCTGGTCATTTTGCTCATCAACTTACCAGGGTAAAAAAATAATAATAATGACAAATTAAAGAAATGCTTATTGGAATGGAGAGGTTAAAAGGTGTGGAGAACAGCACTGTAGCTTGAGCACATGTGTAGGAACCTGGGAATGCAGGTTCAAATTCCATCTGAGCCACTTAACACTGTGCGACGCTGAGCAAATCAATTAACTTCCAATGTTTCAGTTTACCCAGCTGCAATAAAAAATAGCAAAAACAGGCACCTACAGAAAATGAAATATGGCATTTCATCTATTGCACCAGGACAAGAGGGCATGACATGAAACTGGAAGGGGAAGAAGTTTAGGAGGGATGTGAGGAAGTACTTCTTCACAGAAGGAGTTGTGAATGCATGGAGCAGTCTTCCAGTGGAGGTGCTGTGGGTGAGAACAGTGGTAGACTTCAAGCATACACAGGATAGGCACTAAAGAATCTTAGTGGAAAAGCGAGGGGGGAGGCATAGATCAGGTAGGTTCTGCGGTGACAATATAGGGGGATAAGTGGTCCTTACCTGCTGACAAAGTCTATGTTTCTATCTGGGCTGTCCTGTTTAAATGAGTTGTGAAACAAACATCTGCAGTCATCCCAGTAGTGTAGCAGCAGAGCTACAGCTTGCAATGCCTGCAACACAAGTTCAGGAATGGACTCGGGTCAACCAGAGGCCAGCCAGGTGAAGGAGCATTGAGCATCCCAAGGACAGTTCTCCTCCCTTATGGAGGTGGGATGCTGCATCCCATGCCTTTGTTTTTTTCAGTTAGTGGTCTATCTCCTTTTTCACCTATTTGCCCCCAGCCCCATCAGCCAGCTTCTCTGGATCCTACCTTCATACCCTGGCCTGTTCCCTGCCACAGGACATTTGAAGGTGCCCAGCTGCAGTGTGGGACCTGCAGTGGAATGGGCCCTCATCTAGCTGTGGTCAGGGTTTTTTCCACTGTTTTCTCCCCTCAGGCCCCCAACGCATGCAATGATGCATTGTCCATGCTCAGCCTCCATGGAGATGCACCCAGCATCCTGCGGGTAGGATCCCTTTTCCCTTGAGTCCCACTACACTATCACCCAAATTCCTCCAGGTAAAAACCAGCAAATGGGATACATGTTCTCCCTCCCCCTCAAGAGAGGAAAGCTATGCTTGGGATGCTCAGTCCTCCTTCTCAGAGGCAGCCCTGAGTAACCAGCATCCATTCTTGAACCCAGGTTGCTGGTGTGGCAGGTGGTGTGGCACTCAGTGCCTCAGCCCACTGCGCAACTGGGCTGGCTGCATTGCACTACTTGACTACCACCTGGTGGAGACCAGGTGACAGCACAGCAAGAGCACCATGACAAGGAGTGGGGCAGCTGCCGGATGCCAGGCATGCATTCATTCTGCCGCATGCATGTGTGTTGTTGTATGCCGGCACCCTCAAGGCAAAAACCAGGAGTGGGAGTGAAAACGCCCTGTTCTGCCACTGCACCAGCACCCCTGCAGGCCATGCACAACTAAAAAAGCAGGCCACTCACCAGTATCATTGCTCTGAGCAAGTGGTGGATAAGCAGCAAGTCCATGATGAGGTTGGTGACAGGGCTGGGGGTGCCATTGGGCAAGACGGGGCACAAGAAAACCTTGATTAGAAACAAATACTGTAAATAAATATAATTCAGTGTTTGATGAATTGTGTATAGTGCTTTTGCATATTTAACTCTGGCCTTCCTCTACTCCTACCCACAGTAGAGGTGCCGGGCAGTGTTATGGAAATGGAAGGCCCAGCACAAATGGTGCCGAAGGTGGAGGAGGTGGGGAGGATGGTGGATGCTTGAAACACACTAAGCATGGGCTGCTGGGAGAGGCTGGTATTTATTTGGTTGTGGTAGGCGTTATTCCTTCACACTGAACCTGGCGCAAAGCCCTCCCCCAAAAAATATTTTGTCAGGCTAGTTATGTTTTTCCTACTAAAGAGAAGGCTAAAAGCAAAGTTGCTCAGGGAAAATGCAGTGTTCAGCTTGTTCAGAGCAGTAGAATGTTATGCTTAAAGCAGGGTAGAATTGGGGATAAAGTGAAGCTTTCTTTCTGCTGAGAAGTGATGAAACAAGCTGCATAAAGCAGCGGTGCAAATGTGGAGTATTGAATCTGTTAAACTCAGGTTGAACCAGTTCTTCATAGAAAATAACATTACTGGCTATAGCATTTAATTCACTGGAGAGGGAAGGTAACATGGCACATACCTCATAGCATAATAAACATACATGGGAGAAAATGGAGAAATTGGGTAACCAGAGGTTTCCAGTGTTTCACTTGATGCTGAGTGCTGCAGCTGCTTGGATGGCAGGGTACCAACACAACGGACCCTTGGTCTCTTTTTATCTAACTTTTCTTGTGCTCTTATGTACTAGTGTTTTACATCTGCAGTGGATGTAGCCTGCTGACATTTTACATCCAAAAAGGACCTACGTCATGTTTTAAGTCCGTACAACATGATGACGTGTTAAAATAGTTTCTTCCATGGAGAGCCCAATTACTACACTGACTGTATGAGGTATAGTAGTTGAAGAGACCTATTTTTCTCGGCACTTGATGTCTTGACAGTTTCCCTCCCTTGGAGAGTATGGTTAACCCGCCTCAACTCCACCCCCCACCACTCTCTGTATTTTGTTCGGTGCTTGAAGTCTTGAGAAGTCCCCTTCCCCAGAGAGTATGGTTAACCCACCCCAACTCCATCCCCCACCACTCACTGTATTTTGCTTACTCCTAGCATTTCACCACAGACGTCCTTCTGAGAGGCTGAGTGGTGGGCAGCTGCTCTACCTATACAATTGTTAGTAGACAACAAGCGGCACCCCTGACCAGCCACATAGCTCTGCTGCCCCCCAACCACACACACATACACACACAGGGGCGAAGCCAACATCTTCCTTGTCGAGGTTCGTAATGTAGTGCCTTGGCCACCCAATTTGGCAGATAAGAAAGGAGAGACAGATTGACCCACCGGAGCACTCGGCATATGCTCTCGTGACCTTGCACCAGTAAGATAGTCAATTTCACTATGTGGCTGTTAAAGTGTGAGTGTTGGTGGCACGCACAATGCCGCTGAAAACTGCCAAAGAGTTACCTCTCCTCTGACATCAAAGCCCAAATCAATTCAGTTGCCCTACAAAAAGTACATCCATAGGTGATCAGTCAGTACCTTTGGGATTTGGCAGTTCAATAGTATTTGTGGTGAGGGAGGGCGAGGAGACTCCAGGTCCTCAGCAACTATGGCATCCACCCAAGCTTGACAGATAGGGGCCTGATCCTCCTCATTTGTAGTTGCCAGGGGTTCAGGCTCCATCGCTGATTTGTCGTCTCTGGGGCCAGGGAGATCATGTGCCCCCAGCAGGAGTTCACTCAGCGGATCATAGCAATTCCATTGCTTGATCAGGGTGTCGATTGGAGAAGAGCTGATAGCCCCTGATATCTATTGTCTGGCCTGGTGGCTTCATGATCTCTGTCTCAGCCTCTGATCTCTAGGGGTATCTGGGCCCTTTGATCTTCTTTTCTGGTGACATCTCTGGACTTGCTGACATGCCTCCATCGGGGTTGGATCCTTGTTTGGAGACAGGGGAACTTGCTGGGTATCCACTGGAGTAGCAGGGGGGCACTGACCAGGTTGGTCTCTTGTACTGCACTTGAGGTTGGGGATGCATGGAGCTGTCATCATGAGTATCGGCCAAGAATTGCTTGACCTGCTGGGGGTCATGGAACATCAAAAACTTGTCCTTGAACTGCACCCAGAGCATGGAGGGGTACCACAGCAAAGTCACAATGCCCCTTTTATACAATTCTTGCTTTACCCTGCCCCCACCATAGTCTCTCCATTTCTTTGATAGCACCTGCAAGTAATCCTGGAAGATTTGAATTGTGTGCCCTTTCCACTGCATGGCACCCTGCTCCCTTGTCGTCCGCAAATCAAGGTTTTTAACCGGGTACTTGTTAAAGCGGCACAGCACTGGTCATAGATGTTCCCCTTCCTGAGGCTTCAGTGCTAGGGATCTGTGCACTCTCTGAAACTCCGGCCATGGGGCATTGTTCAGCTGTAGAGGTTTGGGGAGGAAAGATGACAAAAAATGCAGCATGTCAAAACCTTCTGCTTTTTCAGGGACCCTGACAATTCTCAGGTTGTTCCATCGGGATCTATTCTCCATGTCATCGACTTTTGCAAGGAGGTATTGTATTTGATTATGGCATTCCCTGAAGTGGCATTGATGGGTGTGAATTATCTCCTTGTGGGCATTTACTGTCTTCTCTGTGCCAGTGACCCTGGTAGTCAGTGCCTGCATCTCCTGAACAGCTTTTCTAGTAGTGTCCTTAAGTTGAGCAGTATCTATTAAAATCCTATTTAAGCGATCAGAGATACTAGCCAGTTCCTGCGCTATCATGTTGTCCTTTTCTAGTGCCATGGTAATTGACAGCAGTAAGCCTTGCATACAAGTGCCAGCTGCTCCCGATGCTCTGTTGAACTACTTCACTCCTTGGTTGCTGGCCCTGGTTGAAAGTGCACCCTGGAGGTTGGTGCCCAAGTTTTTTACAGGAGGGATAATAAGTTCATTTTTGGTGCTTACCAAAAAAGGATGATATCAAATGAAAGGGTGTTTCCTAGGCTGTGTATTAGTCCATTTTTTTCAGAAAAGGAGCATGACTTAGGATGTCATGGATAGTAGATCCTGAGGTCTCTCCTTAGGAATTAAGCTGCCACCATCTTGCCAGGCAAGCTCTGCCCCCCAACCTCAAGTTATTATATTAATAGCTGAGATTTTTAATAATGGGACCATATGAGTTTTCATAAAGAAAGAAGACTGGATGGCAAAATGGCTTTCCAGTCGGGCCCTCAAATCTAAATACCTCTTCTCCCTCCCCATTCTCATTTCCCTTCTGCCCCCTCATTTCTTACAGTAATTGCAATGAGACTTAAATAATATTTTATTCTATATATACACTTTTATAAAATAAAATAAGAAATTATGATTAGTTTGGTAATAATAAAAAAAAATGTCATCATTAGTTTTTGAAATGACCTGCATTGTATTTAAATATTTGCTGTTTCTTTCACCCCTGATAAAGACCACATATATATGGCACAATTGTGTTTTTCTGATCCCTAACCATTCAACCTCCTCTCCTCCATCTGAAACTGCATTATACAGCCTTGTATAAATTAAAGTATTGTAGTTTGTCTGGCCAGTTTATATGGAGATTGGTAATCTTAAGAAATAACTGGATATAGATGAATCATACTATGTTTCCATCACTGGGACTGACTGATAAGCAAGCAATAACACACAACAAGGTGTGGGTTACGTGCTGATAAAAGCACGCCCAGGAGTGCCTTATGCCTCTGGGCGTGCTCTTAATAGCACGTAACCCACACCTCGGAGTGTGTTATTGCGCTTATAAAATGGGTTTCTCAATTAAGTATTTATGGAAAAAATAAATAAATGAAAATATGGAAATTATTTTAAGAATTTGAGGTTTTAAAAGGTGAAGTAGCAAAATAGTCCCTCTACTTAACTGCTTTCTGTAATATGCGATGTCTACTTTATTTCCCTCCCCCCCAACACCGTCACTCAGATACATAGAGATAGTGGTCAGGTTGTAGTTTCTGTATACAGTTTTAATTCTACATTGTTTACCATTCTGTAGATCGTGTTATTTCCATACCTTTTTCCCCATTCCACATAGTGTTTACGTGGGAATGTCGCAGCGAGTGACTGCTTTGACACCGAGTAGATGGCTTTAGTTTTTATGTGCGTCTCCTGGCAAGTGTATTTTTTCTGCAAGGCAGAAACAGTTTGTTGCTTTTTACTTATTTTGTTTTAATTTAGTGTTTGACTAGATATTTTGATGCCTGCAACTTGGTTGTCATGGGCGGAGCATGTCTTGTAGCGGCCGCCGTAGAGATTCATTTCCGGGTTACTGTTTTTTTTTTTTCCGTTTCTTTTGTATGTGGTACGGTTATAATTTATGCAAACTGAAGGAGTTCTTGCTTAACAGAAATGTTATTCCTGGAGTTTCTGTTGATCCTGGCAAACAGTATCTGAAGGGGATGGGGTAACGAGCGCGGAGGCAGCATATTCTGAAAGTAAAAGACATGTGCAGCGAGCGGTTCCTATTTTAGCGGTGTTAGTAAGGTATTTGTTTTTTCTACTATGAGGGGGAAAAACTTCAGGCAAATTTTTTAAATTATTTTTGTGCTTACAGAGACACAGACAGGCTATGTGTTGCTTGATGCCTGCTGTTACAGGTCTGCAGCGTTTCAGGTTGGTGCCACGTGTTGTGTGCCTAGTTCTTGGAAGAGTTTGTAGCTTGGGTAGGTTACTGATTCCTGTGTGTTGTGAGGTTGCTTAGGTGAGAAAAGTGCCAGTTGGCATAGATACCTGCTGATAAGGACACAGCCGGAAGGTCCTCTCAGCCAATCAAATTAAGAGATTTATTGAACCCATTTTATAAGAATATATATTGCTTTAGCCTGCTGTAGTTTGTGATTGGTAATTAAGGCATACAAGTGGAAGGTATACCTCTTTTTAGTGCTGATATGTTATAATATAATAATGAGATGATGTGGTTTTCTAACTTAATATGGGGTAAAAAACGTTGGAATGTGGAATGATCTAATTGTTTGGGCATCCTGCATGTTTTTGTTGATTGATTTATTTGTTAAAATGGTATATAAGGTGACCACAAGGGGGTATACTATATCTTGATAAAGCACTTGGAGCAGTGCAAAACATAGGTTTGTGGTAGCCTCCTTGGGCTACAATGGCTACCTGTGTCAGCGTCTGTATTGCTAATAAATTATAACTTGGAAAGACTGTCTGAAGGATCTTTGTTTTTATGGCACAGAGTGCTAAGCCCCTTTTTACGTCTGCAGTGGGCGTAGCCTGCAAACATTTTACATCCAAAAAAGGACCTACATCATGTTTTCCATCCTTACAACATGATGAAGTGTTAAAATAGTTTCTTCCATGGAGAGCCCAATTAGTACGCTGACTGTATGAGGTATAGTAGTTGAAGAGACCTATTTTTCTTGGCACTTGATGTCTTGACAGTTTCCCTTCCTCAGAGAGTATGGTTAACCCACCCCAACTCCACCCCCCACCACTCACTGTATTTTGCTCGGCACTTGAAGTCTTGAGAGGTCCCCTTCCCCAGAGAGTATGGTTAACCTGCCCCAACTTTGCTTGCATAAGATCTCAAATTAAGGCCCGTCCGCAACCCATCTTTATAACAAAAAGATCCTTTCACAAATTCAATGCAGTAAACTTCCTATCTGACCTGAGCATGATCAGATGGCAAGATCTTTACCTAGTCAAAGATGTCAACAAGGCAGCTTGCATCCTTAATGACAAACTCACTACAATAATAAATAAACATGCCCCTTTCATCAAAGTAAGGGTATGGAACAATTCCAATCCCTGGTTCACCTCGGATCTCAAGGCAGCCCTTATAGCTCGAGATAAGCTCTGGGCTAAAGCTAGACATTCCAAAGAATCTTCGGATTGACAGGCCTTTAGAACAGCCAGGAATAACTGTGCGAAAAAACTTCACTCTGCTAAAGTTAACTATTATATTTCTACTCTCGAACAAGCTAAAGGTAACCCTCATAAAATATGGAAGACTATCAAAGCTATAGAAGGACGGCCCATGGCCCCCTCTGTCCCAACAAAGATAGTTGCAAGTGGCAAGATTGTGGAAAACAAGTCCCTAATCCTGGAGGAACTTAACTCCCACTTTGCCACAGCTGGATTAGCTTTGAGTCGTCACCTTATGCTGGTGCTGGGTGAGCCAGCATACCCCTCCGCCACATCTAGTCCTGCACAGTCCTTCCAACTGCGCGAGATAACTTATAAAGAAGTAGAAGATTGTCTTCTTAACTTAGACACCAAAAAAAGCGCAGGGGACGATGGCTTGGAACCCTTTTTCCTAAGGTCAGGCTATGCCCATCTCACTGCCCCAATTCTCCACATCTTCAATCTTTCCACTACATCTGCTGCTGTGCCGTCCTGCTGGAAATCAGCACATATCCTCCCTCTATTTAAATCTAGTGACCCATGCGATGTAAACAACTATAGGCCTATCTCCATATTGCCTATCCTTTCTAAAGTTCTCAAAAAACTGATCCATATTCAGTTAAAATCTCACTTGAAACCCTCTCTCTCATTAACCCAGCTCAATCTGGCTTCGGCTAATCATAGCACAATCACTGCACTAGCAAAAGTAACCAATGATTGGATCTCTGCTATAGATGCTAAGAAGGTAACTGGTGCAGTCTTTTGGACCTCAGCAAAGCTTTTGATACTGTTGATCACAAACTATTAGTCAATTGCCTTGCAAAGTTGGGTGCCACATACCATACCACCCAGTGGTTCTCTAGCTACCTAACTGGAAGATTCCAAAAAGTAAAGGCGGAAGGCTTTTTTTCTGCTGCCTTGCCAGTTGCAAGAGGAGTCCCCCAAGGATCCATCTTAGGCCCTATCTTGTTTTCTGTACATCAATGACTTAGATGCTAACACATCTACGTCCAATCTGCACTTTTTTGCAGATGATACTGTGTTGTATACTTCTGGCTCATCGTTATCTGAAGTCAAGGGAGTGCTTCAAGCGGACTTCGCACAACTTGAGCATAATCTAATAAAGGCAAAGCTTCTGCTCAATGTTAAGAAGACTAAAGCGATGATATTCTCCTGCAGTGCTGTCTCAGGCCCCCCCAATACTCTTGCTCAAGACTTCATTGTCACCACGCTAAATGAGCCTCTGGAAGTTGTAACCAAATTTAAATATCTAGGTATCTGGATCGACAATAAATTATCTTTCAGTGACCACATTGAAGATGTCTCTAGAAGGTTAAAAGCAAGGTTAGGTTTCTTCTTCAGAAATAGGCCCTTTTCCCCTTGAAACTCGAAACAAGCTTGTACAGGCCACTTTTCTCCCCATACTCAACTATGGCGATGTAATCTATTCCTCCACCACTCTTGCAAATCTAAGTAAACTGAACATCCTTTATCACCGTGCGTTACGGTTCATTACCAACTCCCCTTACCGTTCACACCACTGTGACTTATATGCAGCTGTTGGTTGGACATCCCCTACTACTAGACGCCTGCTCCATGCTGGGCTATGGACTCTTAAACTGCTCCTGCAGAAATTGCCAAGCTATCTCTCTTCCCTTATTAGTATCTCACATAGTGCATGCTCGTTAAGAAAATCTGACTTTATTATGCTTGACATATCAAGGACGCGGACTTCCTTTGGTAAACGTGCTATTGCATATGCCCTTCCCTCCATTTGGAATCAGTTACAAACCGTACTGAAACTAACTAGCACAGTTTCAATAAACTTCTACAAATCGCTAAGTTCAGCCAAAATAAAAGACACCTGTAACTGTCATTAAGTCTCTTCCTTCCCCATGTGTGCCGTATTTATCCACTGGTAAGGTATAATTGCTTTGTCATATTAACTGCTTCCTTCCCTTCTGCTCCTGGCTTTATCTTTGCTTACGCCCCACTGCTACTCTATCAAATCTCTCCTCCCCATATCAGTTGTAGACTGTTGTTTGTTCTAGCTGCCAAAATACTGTATATGTATTATCACACCAGTCATCATGTTTCATTTATCAGTATGCGACCTGTAAGTCGCCTCCTCTTCTATATCAATGTTTACCACCTGCGGTCACCCTATGTGGTACCCTTGTATGTATATCCAGCCTGTATCATGTAACGTGTATTTCATGTATATACTGTTATTACCTATCTGTGTTTGTACTTTAAGTGTTTATGTCACAGGACCTCCTTGTGAATGAGCTTGCTAAATGGAGTTTTCCTGCAATAAACTTGAACTTGAACTTGAACTTGAACAACTCCATCCCCCACCACTCACTGTATTTTGCTGACCCCTAGCATTTCACCACAGACGTCTTTCTGAGAGGCTGAGTGGTGGTAGCTGCTCTACCTATACACTTGTTAGAAGACAACAAGCGGCACCCCTGACCAGCCACATAGCTCGGCTGCCCCCAACCACTCACACACACACACACACAGGGGCGACGCCAACATCTTCCTTGTCGAGGTTCGTAATGTAGTGCCACGGCCACCCAATTCAGCAGATAAGAAAGAAGAGACAGATTGACCCACTGTCATCCCAGACACAAGGTGCAATCAGTGCTTCTCACGCTGGCAGATCTCTCTTTTACTTAAGTCTGGAGAGGTATAGCGTGACTTTGGTACTTACTGATGGACCTGACTCATCCATTACAGATGCTCCAGACCTGAATAGTTCTGATTCTGTATTTTTAAGTGTCTATAAATGTTTGGTTGGTGACAGGCACCAACTCCAATTTGCTGCAACTGCTGATATTGGTGAGGTGCGTGCAAAGTGGGCAAGTTTGGAATCCATCATGTTTGGAGCAGTCTGCAGTTCAAAGTAAACTGCTTTTATAAAACTGGACCAGTTGCATGGCCGCATTCCTGGTTTGAAGCGTTTAATGATCAAGAACATAATTTCATAGTGGAAGAGAAAATCAAAGTCATATAAAAAAGTAATATTAGAATACTAAAAATAGTGAAATATGGAGCATTTTTTTTTGAGACAGAAAAGAGCAACTGTCTGTATTAAACTAATTCTCCCTCAACACACACACACACACACACACACACACACACACACACACACACACACACACACACACACACATCTCTCACTCCCCTCACTGACTCCAATCACAAGACTCCCAAGAAGGACCCAGTTCCCGGTCCTAGCTCACCTGCTCGTCTCTCCAGGATGGCTCAGCAGCTCCGATTGTAGGTGGAAGGATGGAGAAAGGCTCGGCTCCTGCTCACACAGCAACTCAGAGAAAAGTGGAAGACTCTGATTGCTGCTGAGGAAGGGAGGCTCGGCTCCTGCAGTATCCTCACTTTAGTGAGGACAGGGAGGACTCTGGTGCTGTCAGTCCACAGAGAGATAACGGGTGCTATACTGCTGCCTGTTGGGAGGGGGACAGCATGGCAGTGAGGACTGCAGCAGCAGCGCTGACCTGTCTCCTATTTAAATGTCTTCCAGCTGAGAGCCGCTCGCCGACTGCTGCACATCATTGCCCAAGGGGCAGCCCCTGAAGGAATCACAGGGTACCTTACCATCCACCCCTTTAACACTTTCTACCCCTCACACTTGGAAGGGATCCCGTACAAGGATCTCCTGCAGTTAGTAACTGGTTGGCCTTTCCTGAAAATGCATGTGTGTGGGGGGGGGGGTCCAGTGGATTCAGTATCATTGCCCCCTGCCGAGAAATATTATGAGACATGGAAAACATTGCCAGGGACATCACACCAAAAAAAAAAAAACAAATTTAGATCTAAAAAGAAATGACTCAAATTATACAGAGAACAGAACAATCATCATCACATAACACGTTGTATGGAAAAGTGCAGTTTTATTTAAGAATAGTTTTGCATTCTGGAACCAATTACTTTTTAATAGCAACCCAGTAAAACTGTGAATTGCTGTTGTTTCACTTTGTAAATCTTCAACATAGAAATAACTTTTTTTTCCAGTGGGGAGTCTTCAGATCCCTGTGTATTTTTTAATTCTAAATGTCTTGTGGGGGGGCAGAAGGCTTAACTCTGGCCCCAGCTAAACATCCTGAAAATCAAATAGTGGGACCATGGCACTCACAGTATGTGTTTGTGTGGTGAGGGGATGTGGACCATGCAATTAAATAAAAAGCTTAGAATATTGTAGAAATTAGAGCTTTGGTCTTTTGTTGTTAGCTGCTCAGTGTAATATCTGTCTTGATTTTATAGTCTCAGTGTAAAATGTGGGAAGCAACACCTTTTCCATATGGGACAAGGGGGTTATGCAATATAAAAAGAGGGATGTCCCACCTAAACAGTGACATCTGAATAAGTCCCACACCAACAGGGATTATAAATGGACACACAGGTTGATGCCTTTTATCAACAGACATGAAGGCCATTTATTTCCAGCAAAATCTTGAGACACAGGCATTTTTCTGTTCCAGTGGTCTTAAGTCATGGTGAGGGAGTAGTGATGAACGACTATTAACCCAGATGAAACTAGCACTTGTGTGAGTTCTTGCCTATGGCGTTCCTTTCAACTGTCCCAGATTTTTAGGAATGATCCTGATTTTCCCTCCAAGAATTATGCCATTCCTGAAATTGGTGTTTCTGCACTCAAAAATCTGGATTTGAAGCACAAAATTATGTAAAAAAATTGTACCTTACATAATGATCCCCCCTTAGAAAATGGAAACTTCCTGTACTGATATTGCCATTTATTGAGATGTGCCCATGATTTGTGCTCCAGATTTGGATAATTTCTTCCTGCTTTTCCAAACCTCGTTGCTCCTTATTTGTTATGGAAGAGGTGGTCACCTTTCTCTGTTTTCTGTAAGGAAAATGTGATCGCCTCCTCACCTCCTTGCAAAATCTTCAGTTTCAGGTACAATAAGGGAAGAGATGACCGGCCGGATTTGCTAGTCTATCTGACCGTGCTTGAGAAGCACCCGCCATGCTGCAACTTTTAATCCCGGCATCATGCGTTATAATCACTGCAGGTTGTTCCTCTTTAGAATTCCCTTTCTAATCCATTTCACAGGCGCTCTACATGTGCATCATTTTTTGCAAACAGGTCCATCCAGGCCACAGTGGGAGGATTACACAGTAACAAGAAAATAGGCAAGTCATACTTTTCACATAGAATTAGGTAAAAAAAATGGAACTGGACACATATATGATGAAACATTTTAAAGGGGCATATGTATTCAAATGAAAATTATGTTTAAAAGACAGAAAAAGGCAAAACTATATTTGCTCACATCTGCATTTATTATATAAATACGTATGTTTTAAAGATGTATGTTACCAACATTTTCTCCTGAAAACAGTAGCTCTAGGTGTAAAAAGACTAACAACGCCAAAGCGCATTTCTCTGCAGGAGAATCGAAAAGAGTAGGGGATATTTTTATTCAGAACTCAAAAGGATAATCACACACAATGGTATTACATCATACAAATCATAAGAAAGGAAAAGAAAAACAAACATGAGCTATACAACATACTGAAAACCCTCAATAGAAAGAAAAACAAACACCCCACTCCCCACCAAAATGAGCAGGGGAATGCGTTGTATTCAAAACTCATAAAAAAGAAGAAAATCAAACATGCACATCCTGAATATTCAACAATATAATAAAGGAAAGCAAAACCCTCCCACTCCCCTCCAAAAAATTAAAACAATGGTTAATATACAGAAAGGAAATTATACAAGCAGTAGTATTACTTCATACTAATACAACAGAAATGGGTGGTGCAAGAATACGAGGGATTATAACAATATGACATAAACCCATCAAAGACATAACAGAAAATATAATAACGGATAACATAGTACACAAACCATAAGGAAGGACATATAATGCATGATGGCAGTGTACCAAACTGATAAAATGAGACCAAATACCATGCAGGCAGGCACGTACCCCATACCTCTCTTGAAATCAGAGGGGAAATTGTAATGAACATTACAAAAATAAAATCTATAAAAAAGGTGGGACTATACAGCAGATCAAAAAAACATATCCCATCCGTAAAGGGAATAGCAGCACCCAGGATCACCGCTAGGGAGATCAAAGCACCACAACAAGGGGAATCCGTAATGCAAGGAAAGTGCCAGGTCTTGACGTAATAAAACCTCACCCCGTATCCAACCAAGTCATCTTCCTCCACCACAATTTAAACAATTCAGGATGCACTGTCCTCTCCTCTTGTGATCTCCAATGATGTATAAAGGATTTAAGGGTACAAATAATCTGGGATTCAGAAAGTAGTTTCTGTCGAAGTGTTAGATTACACCTGGCATGCCACAACTGAAAACCTATATGACCGATTAACAGGCGCATAGTAATATTATCAAACCCAAGCCATGAGCCTGGCAAAAACCCTTCCACCCAAAGCTGAGAGGAAACACCCTGGAAGGGATTCAAGGGCCACTCCTCATGAAAGTGAGACCAGAAAGAAACAACAAAGGGACACTCCACAAAAAAATGTTCCATCGTTTCTACCACCCCACCGCAAGTCTCTACCCGTGGACAAAACCTCTCAGAGAGATCTTTATGTTTCATGTTACCCTTCACCCCTAGCTTCTTATGGAGATGCAGCCACAAGAAATCCCACATGTGTTTAGGCACCCTCTTGCTGACCAATACTTTCAACCTAGATTGCTGCTCCGAAACAGACAAATCATGAAACCAAGGTTTAATAAAAAAACTATCACGTAAAATGGTATGGTAGAATTGCTGCCGGGATTGTAGAGTCAGAAAATTCTTGACTACATGCCAGGATTTCAATTTTTGGAACATTATATGAAAATGACCATCAAAGCCACAGAGCCTGACCTGCCGAGCTAAACCAGAATCTTGATCCCAATGCTGCAGGAAAGGACCTATGCTGTCAGCCACCCATGGAGACCAGATCTTCACCACCCCTTTAAGTAATGGGACTAAATTATAATAAATAAAATTACTATGCAAAAAAACTATCGGGTTAAGCATACCTAAACCCCCTTCCCCAATGGGAAAATATGTGATACCTCTCCGAACTGGGTGCAATCTACTGCCCCAAAGGCAAAGAAAAATTACATTGTAAAGCGAAGTCTCCAAAGAGGGAGGCGGGGGAAAAACTGCAGCTAGGAACAAAAAATATGGTAACAAAAAAGTTTTAATTAAATAAATATGTTTAGCCTTAGACATTTGGCCTTTATTCCAAATCAGCACCCTATGATGGGCCTCCAATAATTGCTGCTCCCAATTATACTTCTGAGCATCCAGACCTCCAAAATACACTCCAAGTACCTTCTTGTAACTAGATTCAATAGGCATATCCCAGAGTAAAGCCACATCAGTTGCCTCATACCACAAGGGCAAGATTCCACTTTTAAGCCTGTTAATAGAGGACCCTGACATGACTGAAAATTTATGTAATAATAATTTAGATGCAGCAGCAGAATTTCGATCTGAGAGGACAAGGACCAAGTCATCTGCATAGGCAATTGACACTATTGGTGGGTCCACACTGCCAACTGAAAGACCAATGATATCATCTGTACAAGACAGGGCATGTAAAAGGGGATCTAAAGAGAGCACATAAAGTAGTGGGCTAAGTGGGCACCCCTGCCTAACGCCTCTATGCACATCAACAGCTCTTTCCAACCAACCATTAACACTAGGTATCAAAGTAATTCCCCCATAACAAGTCTGCAGCCATCTAATGAATTGTAAGGGAAACCCATACCACCTCAAACAGGCCCAAAGATAATTATATTCCACTCGATCAAAGGCTTTAGATTGATTAAGACACACCAAATTCCCAAACATATCCCCAGCCGCCCCTTTAGAAATGAGCTCCTGAAGCAGGATCAGTGCATCCTGGACCTTTCTACTAGGCACTCCACTAAACTGTGATGGATGTAATAAAGAGTCTAAAACGCCCTGTAACTGGGCACAGAGGATTTTCATTAAAATCTTATAATCCGTGTTCAAAAGAGACAACGGCCTCCAATTGGTCAAATCTCCCCTATCCCCCAGATTTTTATATAGTAAGAGTAAAACCCCCTGCAACATACTGTGTGGCAACGCCTCCTTCTGTAACCCCTCATTCAAGACTTGACAGAAATCCGATCCTACGGCTTCCCATAAGGGTTTGTAAATTTCATGAGATAACCCATCAAAACCAGGAATGACGCTAGGCTTTAAAGACCAAATAGCAGACTTCAGCTCTTCAACCGTGATGGGTTGTACCAAAGTGAGTTGTTCCACAGGAGTCAAACCCGGAACCTGTCTGCTAAGAAACCAGTTACGGATGGGAACATCAGAAAGGAATTGACTTTGACAGGAAGTAGAAACATGAGTATGAATCATATCTAGCATACCAATATTTGTAGAAACCCGCCCACCCCCTCAGCATTTAAATATTGCATAACTCTAGAGTGTTGTAGAAACCGCAGATGCTCAAAGGGTAAGGTGTCCCTTTTTTTCCCATAAACCTCATAGGAATGTTTTTTCTCCATCTCCTGCAATACCTTAGACTGTAAGTCAGCCATCTCCCCCTTGACCTGTTTAATCTGCTCCACACAATCAGATCCCAAAAACTGATGGAAGGAAGACAAAAAGTGCAACCTTTCTCTAAGGGAACGCAGTCTATCATGTTTTAATCGACCATTCAATCTACCAATGCGTCTGAAGAAAATTTGAATCTCACATTTTGTGTCTTCCCACCAAATATTCAGATCGTCATATAAAAACAACACAGACTGTCTGGCCAAAAGCAGGGAGTGCAACCCCTCAGCAACACAAGGAATTTCCAACAGGACCGTATTCAATTTCCAATACCCCGTCCCTCTGCGGGCTTCAGGCAGATCACACAACACCAACTTAAGCAATCTATGATCTGAAGAAGCGACCTCCTGTAAAACTTGAAACGTGCAACAACCCCTGGTGAAATAAAAAAATAGTCTATCCTGGACGCCCTGGAGCCACAAAAATAAGTATACCCAAAACCTGAGGTCGAAGGCCCAAAAGCATCTACCAGTCCTGAGTTCTGAAGCAGAGTAGACAAACAAGCTATGTCACAATACACCTTTCTTTTCTTGTTCCCAGGAGCAGGAGAGGAAGGGAGGGAACAATTAAAGTCCCCTCCAAGAACAACAAAAGAAGAAGTGCATAAAAAAGCGTACAACGCTTTAAAAAGGGACACCTGGTCAAATTTAGATTGAGGTGCATAAATATTGATCAATCTCAAAGGCAGAGAATCCCACCTAATATCTAAGACCAAGGCTCTACCGGGCAGGATCTCTAGCTGGTGTATCACTGTAACATAAGAATTAAAAAAACAGATCCCAACCCCACTACATAACTCTACTTCCCAAGGACCAAAAACTATCACCCCATAACCAGCCAGCAGTGGCAGCAGCCACCTCCTCAGAGGAATGCTAACGAGTATCCTGAAAAACACACAATCCAAATTCTCAGATAAGGAATGAGAATAAGTGGTTTTATGTTTTACAGGGGATTTAATACTGTTAGCATTTAAAGTAGCCACGTGAAAGGAAAAAGAAACCATAAATAAGGTCAGGGAAAAAGTCACTTAACTTTACTAGGCGCCCTAGTAATCCGACCAGTTTTACCATCTGGAGGCCTCGGGCCTACCTGTCTGGCCACAGTGTCCTGACACACAGGCCTAGGTGGAGGAGGAGGAGGAGGCCCTGGCATCTCAGACAGAGCCTTTGGATCCTCTGCCAGAACAGTAAAAATATTAGGATCAACAAATGAAACGTCAGGAGCAGCCATTGCTGATTTTTTACCTAACTTCCCTTTCCCTTTAACCACCTTACCCTTCTTCCCACCAATCACTGAAAAACCATCCAGCAAGGAATCCACCCCTCCCACAGAGTCATTTTGGAGAAGAGCCTCACCTGACCCTGTCCCAGACCCTTCAGTAGTCTCAAATGTTGGGAGCACCGGGTCACCTGGATCCAAATTAGAATCAGTGAGCCTACAGGACTCAGACAAGGAAGGTACCACCTCAGAGGTGTTGGGAACCGACCTGCCCCCAGCAGGTAGGCCAAGTTGAACCGCCTCCCTAATATAACGATCTTGTATCCCAAAATCAGCCACAGCTGTATTTTTTGCAGCAAAGGGGCGGAGTTCAAAAGTATGACCCACCTGCTCGCAAAGGTGACATTTAGAAGCCTGAAAGCAGTGAGCACTGGGATGGCCAGTTTCCCCACAATAAGAACAGTTAAGTACCTCATAGGTTGTGCTTATGTGAGTTCGAGACCCACATTTAAAACAAACCCGAGGTTGACCAGGATAAAAAAGAAACCCTTTATCCCTTCCCAAAAAAAAAACAATTGGGTAAATTAATCAAATCTGAATCAGTAGAACGAAGTTTGACTCGAAACTTCCAACCCCCATTCCAAAATCCCTCAGCATCTAATATGGGAACAGGATTCCACTGAACATCACATCTCTTAGACAGCCAATGCACAATATCAACAATGTTCGCCCCTTCATTGCGAAACATAATCGTGATGACCCTAGAAGCTTGTTTAGAAAGAGGCAAAACAATAAAGTCAGACCAAAATGGGTTTGTTTTCAGAGTCAAATATCGGCTCCAAAAAAGTTCCGAAAGGGCAGGGGTATGGAAACTAATATCAAAAGTAGACTCCCCTGGAACATGAATCAGAGCATAGACTTCAGATGGAGAGAAACCCATACTTTGTTTCAATAACGTCTTCCCAATGTAAAACCTGTCAGGGGGGTTGTCTCTAGGACCTACATATCTCAACCTAACAGTGTTCCATCTTCTGGCAAGCTCCAAAGGTTGCCTGAAATGACTGGCGTAAGTGGGATTAGGCACAGCATCCAGAACCGGCCCCTTCAGGACTGAGGAGGAAGCTGCAGTGTCAGCAGAGCCCGCCGAAAGTTCCCCCAAGAGTGCAATAGGCTGAATACAAGCCTGAATGGGAAGAGATGCCTGCAAAACTGAACCCTGAGCAACAGCAATAGGATCAGGGGCAACCTTAGTACTTATCTGAACATCCTCCGAAGGGACCGAGGATCCATCGTCCGGTTTCCATTCAGCCCCCGAAATCTGAATCCAGCCCGCTCCATGCAATGCTCATTCTGGAGACCACGACTCTTCCGCCAACTCTCCCCAGTCTTGAGGAACCGAGTTCTTGCCAGGCAGAGACCTGGGCTCAGCAGAATGCAGCTTGCTAGGCCCCACAGCCTCCGTCGCACTCGGGGAACCCTCCGAACATTTCCGTTTCCTGTCGTCCTCCGAGATAATGTTCCAATGCTCCTGAGCTAGGAGCTCACTAACTCTCAACAGTTCCTTCTCCAAACAACATTGTTTTTCCACCAAACTGAGATCAGAATCACCAGGCAATTCCAGCGGACTGCTAGAACTGGCAATGTGCTGGCCACCTCGCAGGTGCATTCCAGCTGTCACTTCAGCAGATCCAGACTGGGAAACATCGTTGGGTACAATAAGGCATTGGGCAATCTCAGTCCCAGGCAAAGCTCCTTCCTCCTCCATAGCAGAGAGTGGAATGACCTCCTCCAACAGCGGCAGGGTCCCCCTACTGGCAAACAGTAGGGGAATTTCCCTGGTGTCCTGGCCAAATTTCCCTCATTCACTAAAAATACCACCTACAGCTTAATCTGGTTCAAGGTCAGTTGGCATTCATCTGTATCCCCCACCCCCGGGTCATGCCTGAAAATAGGCAGTATTTGTCTAGTGCACTTACCCGGTCAACAAAAAACTAAAAAAAAAAAAAAAAAAAAAGAAAAGAAAGGGACTAACATTTCCATTAAATGTAACAGAAGTTGACCTTTTTCAAAGATTCACTTATACAGACGGTTCTTGAGGAAGTGACCTCAGCTGAGTGAGGGGTTAACAAATTATACGTTTTCTCTTTTTATTATTGGGTGGCATCCTTTTTTATTTTATTGAAAGTTACACTTGTATTTGGCCCTTTGGCTCCATAATTTAGGACATATGGGGCTATGGCTAAATATTATATACCACCCGCAGCGGAAAGGGTCTGTGTGGCCATCGACTGTTAAAGTATTTACTGTAGATTAGGGACGTGGAGGAGGAGGAAAGACAGAACATTGAAGAAATAGGGAATATATAATGAGTTGCAGAGGCTTAGCACATTTGTCTTCACTAATGAGTGATAAAATCCATAACTGATGAGTAACCGAGGCTAGGATTTAGTTATGAAGGCCTTATCACTGGTGTGGAGACAAATGTGTTATGCCAATGCATCCAACTTTGTATCTGATATATACCAGAATATTGTTAATGTTTTTATTACTGTTTATCTTGTTTTAGCTTGAAACGGTCTCATTTCCCATGGTAAACTCTATGAGATCCATCATTCTCTGTTTCCTGTATCCAGATTATGTTCCAGAGTCGAAATACAATGGTTTAAGTATAATACCATGTGTTCTAAGTAAAATAGCACCGTGGTATAAGTGAAAATAAATATTTATACAACAATAACCAGATTAATTTACCCATTTTTTCACCAAAGGTGTGGCGTGTATTATCATTTTGATCAGTTATATAATTCAGAAGAACAGCAATGGTCTGTGAAATTCTATTGAACAAATGCAGAAAGTAATTAAATCATTCCCAATAATCTCTGTGTGGTTCTGTTCTCCACTTTTTAATCAGTTTAATGTATAAGTTCAGTAACAACATGACAGTGTCCTGTTGTCCTATGTGATGTGAATCTTTTGAGCTTCAGTAACTTAAACAAATCCTCCCAACAATTCAGATCGTTATGGCCGGGCTAAATGCAAAATGATTTTTGGATATTTCCATAAATTATTTAGTTTCATATTAAATAATCGCAGGTGCGCAAGTGGAGTCTTTATTATTATAAGTCCATCAAAGTCAATAAGATACCCGATCCTTTTATCAAGTGTTTTAACAATTGTGTATAATAAAACTGCTAAAACATACACTGGCAAGTCCATAACCCCTAGAAGTTTTTAAGTGCAACCTAGCCATCTTCAAAAGATCAGACTGGATACCTTTAAGAAAGGGTAGAGTAAAGCGTTGTTGGTTCAGAATCAGTTCACACAGTACAGGCATAGAGCTAGCACACAGCAGACACTTAATGGCAGTGTGGTGTTATAAAAGACTTCTGAAAAGCTCTCTTGCTGGGTTGATTGCTTGCAATGCAAAAGCCAGCAACAAGTCAATGAATTAGCTGCTAAATAAATCAACCCCCTCTGGCAGTTATCTAAGCTTTGTGTCTGATCTGGCAACAATGACATCACCAATTCTTAACTGCCCATTGAGCTTCACCTATCTGTGGATTTGATCTTATTTCCTTAAGTTTCCTTTTTACTTATAGAAACATAGAATTTGATGGCAGATAAGGACCGTTTGGCCCACCCAGTCTGTCCATTTCCCTACCTAATGGATAAGCTGCAGATCCTAGTTAACCAGCAGCCTACTTCTTTCTACCCCCACCCCCTAGAATTGCCTTATGGCTGTCCCATGCATGCTTGAATTCAATCACTGTTTTTGACTCCACAACCTCCTCCAGAAGGCCGTTCCATGCATCCACAACCCTCTCTGTGAAAAAATACTTCCTTACATTACCTCTGAGCCACCACCCCCTCTATCTTCAAATTGTGCCCCTTGTTCTTGCACACCTCTTTTTTTTGAAAGATGCTACCCTCTTGGACTTTAATTCCCTGAGGTACTTGAACATTTCTATCATGTCCCCTCTCCCTCCTTTCCTCGAGGCTATACATATTAAGCTCCTTTAGTCTCTCTTCATATGTCTTCTGGTGCAGACCCTGCACCATTTTAGTTGCCCTCCTCTGGACAGCTTCCATCTTGTCTATGTCTCTGCGGAGATTGGGTCTCCAGAACTGCACGCAGTACTCCAGATGGGGTCTGACCAGCTGTCTGTACAGAGGGATAATAACTTCTTGTTTTCTATTGGTGATGCCTCTTCCTATGCATCCCAGTATCCTCCCAGCCCTCCTTGCTGCCCTCTCACATTGCTTGCCCACCTTTAGGTCATCTGATATGACTACCCCTAGGTCCCTTTCCATTTTTGTTGTTGTTAGTATCTCACCCCCATTGTGTACTCTTCCCCTGGGTTTTTGTTTCCCAGGTGCATTACCTTGCACTTCTTAGCATTGAATCTAAGCTGCCATACATTTGACCATTCCTCTAACCTTGCCAAGTCCCTTCTCATCCTTTCCACCCCACCTTGTGCATCAACTCTGTTGCAGATCTTTGTGTCATCTGCAAAGAGACATACTTTTCCTTCCAGTCCCTCTGCAATGTCGCTTACAAAGACATTGAAGAGGACCGGTCCTAATACTGAACCCTGCGGCACCCCACTAGTAACCCCCCTTTCTTCAGAGTGGACTCCATTTACTATTACCCTCTGTGTCCTATTCTCCAGCCAATTCTTTGCGGACACTTACACTAACACAACTAATTCAGAATAAAGGGTGTGCCAGACTGCTGCTCCTGATTTTAATTCTTGATTTCTTTTTCTGAAACAGGAAATCTCTATCAGAAATGAAGTGTAATAAATTAAATTTAAGCAGGGAGGGAAGGTGGAGGGGTCAGGAAAATAATACCTATATATATATATACATATATATATAGTAGAGTGGACACTTACACCCTGAACTCCATTGTGTTTGACTGCAGAAAATGTTTAATTTAACAACTGGAATCCCTTTGAATAAAACATACAGTAGCACACTTTTGTGGCATAAACATTTCTGTGAAATCTCAGCTCATATTCTGTTTTTAAACTATGTTTGATATGCTGGCCCATCGGCGCAGCGGTAGCACTATAACTCATGGTGTCGGCGTCCTGAGTTTGGAAGCAAGGCCAGGTCATCAAGGGCTGGCTTGGGAAAGAGGATTGAGCATCACAGAGGATGCTTTCCTCCTTTGGGGGAGGGAGGGTAGTCAGCTTTGGTGCAATGCTGCCCCCTGGCTTACAACAAGTGACAGTTCACATGGAGCAGCAGAAAGAGTTGAGGTGATGCTGACAGTGATGTCTTCTGCACACTTGCATGCATAAGGGCTTACACGTGCCTAGTGTCAATGTCTCACAAGGAGAAGATTGGCAAATCCCTGGCCAGGGTTCCAACATGCTGCGGCAACATGGAATTTGCTGACCATCAGCACAGCAATGGCACAACACCGCCAACTGGTGTTGCGCCATCACTGGGGAAACTTGTGTTTTCTGTGGGGGATCCACACCCCCTGCACTTAAATTGACCAACTCCGAGTCAGAGTTGGTTCAGAGAGGGGGCGAACACCCCAGAGGCAACAGTGTTGGGAACCCAGCGGACCATCACAGAGAACTCCTGAAAATATCGTGGTGATGGTCTTCGCTCTATTCCCGACAGTCTTGCAACATGATACCCCTGGCCAGCAGCATAATGACAGTCCGACCTCTCACAGGCCCTGCACTGGTGATGTGCCCCTCCCCCCAGCTGAGGATTCATATCTGCAGCAGGCCTGTTGCCCTTACCATGGGATGGGGGCTGTGGAGAAGTGAAGGTTTGATTGGTAAGTCCACAGAAAACAGGGTGATGGGGCTTGGGGGGTTGGACCTATAGGGAGCACGGCCAATAGCTGAGGAGGCAAAAAGAGATTAACAAAAAACAAATAAATGATGTTTGACTAACATTGACACAAGCCACTTACAATACAGCACAGACTTCCCCATATCTCTCTGATAATGGACCTCATCTATAATGCTGAATTTTGGCTACGGCCATTGCCATAGCTGGCATCTGAATTATGAGCACTAGCCTAAATCCACTAGTACTGCAGCAATAACTAAAGGGCGAACACCATTCAGTCTGCAGTAAAAATACAAAAATGTTTATTACTCACATGCAGGATGCCGGTATTGCAATGCAAAAAATCCCTGAAGAGGTGCACAGCAAAAACTGGTTGGATTCACATGGTGGTGTTCCCGTCACTCTTTGCTCTTCCAGTTGTTGTTTGCACACAGCACGTATGCATCTTTAAGCAATACAGTGTTTTTGCATCAGTATACTGGCATCCTGTATGTGAGTAATAAACATTTTTGTATTTCCAATGCTGGCTGAGTGGTGGTTTTTCTTTAGTCATTGCTGCAGAACATATTGATAGCGGCACATTTGGAGACAGAGATGCTTTTTTGTTTGTTAACTTTAAATCCCCTCATAACCTCAGTCATGATTGTGCCATGCACTTGATGTGGTTATAGGCTAGAGTATTCTGAGCATCAGTGGCAGACACCTGGGGAGAGAGTTAGGGACCTTGGGAATAGGTAGCACCTAATGGAAACAGGGAGAGCTTTCCCAACTCTTCAGCATTTGCTCCCTGACTTGGGAAGTAATTTATAGGTGGACAAAAAATGTTATTACGTTTGTGAAAATGCAAGAAATTGCCAATTTCACATCCATGCAATCTTTGTGAAAATAAGCTCAGATCTGGCTTAATTTCACCAATGCTTTTTTATTCAAAAAGTACCATTTTACCCAAATTGTGCATCTTTCAAAGTGTGAGTTCTTCAAAATGCACAACCTTAGCATGATTTTTTAAGGCACAGTTACAGCCAAAATTGCCGATTTTGAACACACTGTTCTAGTTCTGAGGTTGCATGATTTTCTCAACTTATCTGGCACTAGATATAACGGCCGATTGGCCAGTTTCTGTTGGCAGCTTCTATGTTTCTGTGTTATATTTCTATATAGCATATGGTTACCCCTTGTTATATATGAAAGTAAGTGACTGCTCAAACATTGCTGTTCATGTTATACCATCAGCCTCATCTGCACTCCCCCCCCAACTCACTCTGGATGTTTTCAGCTTCTCAACAACACTAGTGAGTTTCACCTGTGCTCACTCCCTCTTTCGATCACTCCCGCCACTTTGCCTACAGTGCTTAAGAAAAACAAGTCTGCAGCAGTTTCTTCAACAAGTAAAGACAGAATGGTTAGGGGAGGTGAGGAAGAGGATTGGAACAGTGAGAGGAAACAGACTTTATTTTTTTAAGCAAAGATGGATTCCAGGCATTGTGGGAGAAGGGGAGGAAGTCCAGCAATGTGCTGCATACTAATTGTTTCTAAGCCATATACTATATCACGCAGTCTGAAGTCCTAAAAGCCCTTATTTCTCTTAACCCCTCTAAGTCTAGCCCTGACGGTCTGCACTCTAGGCTCCTCAAGATTTTGGCCCCCTCCATAATCTCCCCCTTAACCTTCATCTTAAATCTCTCTCTCTCTCTCTCTCCTCCTCCCTTCCTCCTCCTCTCTCCCTCTCTCTCTCTCTCTCTCTCTCTCTCTCTCAGTCTCTCTCTCTCTATACTGCTACTATCCCCACTGCTTGAAAATCTGCTACTGTCCTCCGACTTTTCAAAGGTTGTGACCCAACTATCCCTGGTAACTACCACCCCATCTCCCCTCTCCCCTCCCTCACCAAAGTCCAGGAGTCCTTAATTCTCACTAGACTGAATGATTTCCTTATAACTTCTAACACTCTCTCCCCATTTCAATCTGGGTTCAGACAATTTCATTCCACCACCTCCTCTCTTCTATGCTTTACCAATGCTATTTACTCTGCCATGGACCTTGGCCAGATCACCTCTGCTATCTTCATTGATCTGGCCAAGGTCTTTGACTCCATCTCCCACCCTCTCCTAGTTGACAAGCTCAGTTCCGTTGGCCTATCCTCTGCCTCTGTATCCTGGTTTAGGTCCTACCTCTCTGGCTGCTCTCAGGTAGTCTCTGTCAACACACCTCATCCCTCCCTCCCTCCCTATCCTGGCCGGTGTCCCCAGGGATCAATTCTTGGGCCTGTCCTTTTTTCCCTCTATATTAATGATCTCCCCCTGGTATGCAACCATGTTAGTATACATATGTACGTGTACTACACTGTTCTTTTTTTGTCCGGCCCCTCCATCCAATCCATACAATCTCCCCTTCAAAGAGACCGTACAGCAGTTACAGCCTGATTTAATGCTAATTGCCTAAAGTTTAACACAAATAAAACAGTTGCCATGACCTTCGGATCCAAACAGAAACTTACCAGACTACCCATCCTACCAGTTTTCTTCTCTGCAGCCAACACCCCCCTTAAGAATGTCCCCTCCTACAAGTACCTGGGAGGTTGGCTCGATCCCTCTCTTGACTTCTCTTCCCATTTTAATGCCATGCACTCAAAACTGCATCCTAAACTCAGGCTACTGTATCTCCACAAGGCCAGCCTCTCCCTCCCAGTCAGACGTGATCTCCATGTCAAATGGATCCTCCCATCCTTTGACTATGCCGACATCGTCTACACTACAGTGCTGCACCTGCCACTTCCCTAGCGAGACTTGATGTTCTGTTTAGTGCCTTTTGCATGTTAACTACCAACTCTCCCTTCTCAGCTCACCAAGATCTATATTCCTCTCTTTCCCTCCAATCCCTCACACAGAGATGCTCCTCACACTGCTCCTCCTTCATAGCCAAATTCTGGTTTGGGACCCTTCCACCCTACCTGGCCTCCCTCCTAAATCCGGCAACCCCTTTGCCTTATAACTCGCAGTCAAACTACACCTGGACTTTCTCACTCCCACGTGTATGCACCACAGCTGGCAAACTTTCCTTTTCTTTTTATCTTCCCTTCCTCTGGAATACTGTCCCCCTTCAGATTTGCCTCTCTCTGACCTTCCCTGCCATCAAACGCCTCCTAAAACCAACCCCCTCCACTGCCTCTATCTGTTCTCTCTCCTAGAATCCTCCCTGCCCTGTCACTACTCCCTTCTGTCCTGATCCACTGTAATATTGCTGTACATAGCCTTGTTTATAATGTTCTGTTTATATCTGCCCTGTATTTATCTGCTGCTCCTTATTTGTAATTTCACTGTAACTACCTGTTTATTTATTTATTTTAGTCTTTGGTAACTGGGTTAGGCCCACTAGGCACGAGTGCCTGTTTTCAGGGGTGACCTGGGAACACTGGACGGTTAAGTGACTTGCTCAGAGTCACACAGTATGCAAGTGGAGGTTGTGAGAATCAAACCAAGGTCTGGTCTGCTGGATGTACCAAGCTCATTCACAGCTCATTACTCAAACCTCTAGGCTATACTGCCTGACCAATGCCCAGCTTGTGCACAATCTCTTTACCATGTATCATCCCTGTTATTGTAATGTTGTATTTTTTAACCCCTTGTACCCCCTTCCTCGGGTCGCACCTGGAAACGAGCTTCTGCTCACAGTGCCTTTCCCGGTCATCAACTTTTAAATAAATAAAATAAATAACAAATAAAATATGGGCAATCATACACAACTCACCTTGTGTTTCCATCTTGGAGTTGAGATAACAGCATTGACCACGCAAGCTTTGCTCTCAAGGTATATATGCTGTTATCTCAACCCCTCGACGGAAACAGAAGGGGAGAGATTTTAAAAACTGACACAAGTGGGTCTCCACTTGCAGAGCCACGGTTTGTCCTGCAGCTGTGGTATTCTCAAAGATTTTTTTCGCCAACTCTCTCTCTCCTCTGGTTACCAGCCCCTGGGATCTCCATCAAACATAGCCCCCAGGCAGTTTTTCCCACACAGCCTGAGACCCTCCCAGCCCAATTTCCCCACTCTCCCCCAGGAACTCTGACCTGCACTCCTGCCCACTTAGACTTCCCCCGGACTTGTACCCCCCCAAGGCAGGGCCGCCATCCTCTTACTTCTTGGTGCTCCTTCAGTCAAATCTGCAAGCAGAGTGAGAATGGAGGATATAAGGGACCTTGGTGGGCAGAATCCGACTGTGAGCATGGAGCTGATGTTGGCTCATTGTCATCCTCCTAGGCACTGGGTTTTTCCTTTTTGTGACCGCCAACGTGATCCCCCCGGAGGTGCAAATGTTCAGTGATGTCCAGAGGGATATGGGCACGCTCCCGCACCCATCCTGCGGATGTCCGCCATCACCTCCACCCCTTCCTGATGTGTTCCCCACGTTATAGCACCCCCAGCCTCCACTTGGAGTCACTGATGCTGGGGATCACTGACCCCAGCGACATTGCCGACACCCTAAATAAATTCTTCACTTCTTGTGCCATGCCGCATGGCCCTCAACCCAGTACTACCACCCCCACCTCCCCTTCACCAAAACTACTTCAATTTCCTGCCCGTCTCTAAACAAGAGGTCCTCACCACCCTCCACTTTCTAAACTCCAGTAAAGCCAGCCCAGATGGGGTCCACCCCAAGCTCCTGCAAATCTTTGCCCCTGCAATCACCAAGCCACTCACTGACCTACTCAGTCTCTCCTTTTCCTCAGGCATAGTCCCTCAGGCCTGGAAATCAGCCTCCATTATCCCCCTCCACAAAGGTGGTGACGCATCAATGCCTGGATACTACAGGCCGACCTTCCTACACCCAACCCTTGCAAAGCTGCAGGAATCCCTCACCCACTCCAGACTATCTGTATATCTGACCGCATAAATCTCCTATCCCCTCACCAGTCAGGTTTTAGAAAACAACATTCCACCACCTCCTCCCTCCTGTGGGTCACAAACCACATTCACACTGCCTCCAACAAAGGCATGCTAACTGCTGCTGTTTTTGTCGACCTTGCCAAAGCCTTCGTTTCCGTGTCCCACCCTCTTTCTCCTAGCGAAACTCGAGGCTGGATTTTGTGCAGGCAGAGGGGAGGTCATTTTTGAAGAGGGAGAACAGGATGGGACCAAGGACAGAGCCTTGCGACACACCAGATAGGATGGGACTGGGAGAGGATGAGACATCCAAGATTCTGACAGACTGCGATCTGTTGGAGAGGTAGGATTTAAACCACTGTATGAGATGTGGTTTAAATCCTACCTCTCCAACAGATTGCAGTCTGTCAGAATCTTGGATGTCTCATCCTCTCCCATCCCTCTGCCTGCACAAAATCCAGCATACACATGTATGCAGATGACACCATCCTCTTTACCTCTGGCCCAACAACTCATGAAGTCCAACATACTCTGCAATGCGATTTCAATAATATCCAGCAATGGTTCAGCCAAAACCAACTCAAATTAAACACTAGCAAAACCGTATCTATGATCTTCAGCACTGCTCAGAAACTTAGCAAATCCTCCCACCCACCCCCTATCACCTCCCTGGATGGAACCCCGCTAGACCAGGTCACTAAGTATAAATTTCGGGGTGTCTGGCTGGATTCTCATCTATCCTACACCTCCCACGTTGACACTACTGAAAACAAACTGCACCCCAGATTGGGTGTGCTTTATCAGCACCTTGATTCCCTCCCACCCCAGCCAGTTGCCAGATCCTAAACAAAATTATCCTCCCCATCTTTGACTATACTGTCGTGGTCTATGGCATAGCCTCTGTTTGCACTCTATCCAAGCTGGATACCCTCCTAAACTCCTTTTGCCCATTTTGCGACAAATTCTCCTCTCAGAATCCATCACTGTGACCTTTATTCTCTCCTCAGACTTGCCCCACTGTCACACAGGCAGTATATCCACTCCCTAAACCTTATATCTAGATTCTGGTTTAACATGCTACCTTCCTACCTATCTGACTGTCTCTCTCTCCAGCCACCATCGCACCATACCAGCTGAGGCAAAAAAATGAACACTTGTTTAGCATCCCTGCCAATCTTCCTCATCTGGCCTTGCAGAATTTTCCTTCCGGCTGCCCAGTTTGTGGAACAGACTCAGCCCCTCCATCACCAGCTCCTCTTTCTGCCGCCTGTAAAAATCAACTTTGTTCCCTTCCACCACCCTCATGCCTATGCTCCAGATGACTAATGCTACTACCCTCTGGCTCTCACTTCTTCCTCACCTACGCACTGTCTCTCTACCTTCCTTTCTAGATGTATCACTTCCTGTAGATTCCTCACCATGCAATTTTCTCATCTGACCTAAACTGAGCTTATGACCCATGAGGAGCTACCAAAATAATTGCTGTTTTTACTGTATATCCCACTGTACTGAATATTTTGCAGCTGTATTACTGAATAATTGAACTGTACAATTGTATCATCTGCTACTGGGAGCAAGGCAGAAGCAGGAAATTACAGACCTGTAAGTTTGATCTCAGTGGTAGGGAAAATGATGGAATCGCTTCTGAAAGAAAGAATTGTTGAGTACCTAGAGGCCAGCGGGGCACAGGACCAAAAGCAGCATGGATTTACAGCAGGAAGGTCATGTCAGATGAATCTAATAGATTTCTTTGACTGGGTGGGTCAAGAACAGTGGGGGACTTCAAGAATGCATGGGACAGGCATAAGGCAGTCCTAGTGGGGGGGTAGGAGGAAGTAAGCTGTTGGTTAACTAGGATTTGCAGCTTATCTGTTAGGTAGGAAAATGGGCAGACTGGGTGGGCCAAGCAGTCCTTATCTGCCGTCAAATTCAATGTTTCTATGGAGGGTGGCCAAAGTAACAGACCAGGGAAGGGCTGTGGATATGGCCTACCTAGACTTTAGCAAGGCATTTGACACAGTCCCCCACAAAAGATTGATAATCAAGTTAGCCAGCCTGGGAGTGGGTTCCAGGGTGGTAGCCTGGGTAGCAAACTGGCTGTACAACAGGACACAGAAGGTAATAGTGAATGGAACACATTCCAAGAAAGGGGGTCACTAGTGGAGTACCTCAGGGCTCAGTACTAGGTCAGTCCTCTTTAACATCTTTATAGGTGACATTGCAGAAGGTCTGGAGGAAAGCTGCACTCTCTTTGCAGATGACACAAAGATCTGTAACAGAGTTGATACACAAGGGGTAGAAAGGATAAGAAGGACTTGGCAGGTTGAGGAATGGCCGACATATGGCAACTTAGAGTCAACGTAAAGAAGTGCAAAGTAATGCACCCGGGAAACAAAAACCCAGGATAAGAGTACACAATAGCAAGGGAGGTACTAACAACAACAAAAATGGAAAGGGACCTGGGGGTAGTCATATCAGATGATCCAAAGGTGGGTAAGCAATGTGAGAAGTCAGTAAGAAGAGCCGGGGGATACTGGGATGCATAGGAAGGGGCATCACAAGTAGAAATGGAAGTGGTTATCCATCAGTACAGACAGTTGGTGAGACCCCATCTGGAGTACTGTGTGCAGTTTTGGAGACCTCATCTACGCAAGGACATAGACAGAATGGAAGCAGTCCAGAGGAGGGCAACTAAAATGGTGCAGGGTCTGCATCAGAAACCATATGAAGAGAGACTGAGAGAGCTTAATATGTATACCCTTGATGAAAGGAGGGACGGGGACATGATAGAAATGTTCAAGTACCTCAAGGAAATCAACAAAGTCCAGGAGGGTAGCATCTTTCAGAAAAAGAGATGTGTAAGAACAAGGGGGCACAATTTAAAGATAGAGGGGGGACGGTTCAGGGGTAATGTGAGGAAATTTTTTTCACGGAGAGAGTGGTGGATGCATGGAACCGCCTTCCTGGAGAGGCTATGGGGTCTAAAACAGTGGAGGAATTCAAAGATGCATGGGACAGACATAAGGCAATTATAGTGGGGGGTGGCAGGAAGTAGGCTGTTGGTTAACTAAAATCTGCAGTTTATCCAGTAGGTAGGGAAATGGGCAGACTGGGTGGGCCAAGTGGTCCTTATCTGCCGTCAAAGTCTATGTTTCTATGTTTCTATGTTACTGCAACCCACTGAAACTATGTCTGTTTTTCTAAATGTGTGTATTTTATGCAAATTTGTATGTAATCCAAATTTTCCCTCCCTCCCCCCTGGTCGCACCTGGAATCGAGCCTCGGCTTAGTGTGCCTTTCCAGGTTACCAACTGTTTAAATAAAAAAATAAAAATAAAAAAGATCCAGAGTCCACCCTCCCCAGGAGAGGAGAGCAATCCTCTGGATGCTTAATCCTCTCCTCCCCGGCCGACCCCCGGCAACCTGAGCTCACTCCTGAGCCCGGGTCACCAGCGTTGTGCATGGTTGTGGCACCAGGCACCTCAACCCTCAGTGCAACTGGACCATCTGGCATTCTCAAAGGTAGAGCAGGTTTATGTTCCATGATTTACAGCACCTTGGAGCTCTTTTTTCAGTGTAGCTGCACCAAAATCTTATACCTGGTGAGACCAGGCGTAACTTTGGTGAGACCAGGCATAACATCCCCCGCAGCTGCTCCAGCTGAAAATACAAAACTCCGCAAGTGCAAAAATTTCATCCTGCAGCTGTGGCTGTGGCTGTGGTGTGGGACTTAGTTCCCATGTCATTTCAAAATCTAGCCCAGGCTCGTTGTGTATGGTCACCTACATATTATTCCTTATGTTTTACATCTGCATACTCATACTATGCTGTTCCAACTTATGCTTGACATAGAATAGTTACCATCCAGTGGAAACAAGCCCAGCTACAACTGAGCTGACACAAAAAGAACCAGACAGATATCTCAGCGTCTGTAACAGGAGCAACAATCTAAAATGAATTTGGGACTCCCTCTCTGAATATTGGATCTGACCACTTAGATCATGGGAAAGGACCCCTTCCTAATGAAATAACTAGTCCTACTTTGTTTCAACCTTCAGAACCAGCTTAAGAAAATGAGGAACAGCAAGTATGGATATTTAACTCCTTAGCTCAACCTCATCCCCAGACCTTCACTTCCTCCCCTGTTGATTAAAGAAGACTCCTGTATATTTATGATTTGGATATGTCTGATGTATTTATTATACATTACATCAATTACTGTACATATGTTAATAAGAGATCAGTCATTGCTTCTGTTGCAACACATATGTAGAGTCTGAGGCTCTGACACAAGGTAGTGAAGTATCAAGCAAGCCTCCATTTACATGCAAATGGGTCACTTATAATACAGCCCCTGCCATTCCCTGATGTCACTGCAGCAACAGTGCAGAAGAAAACATAAAGGTGTCAATGCTGTCTATCCTGATGTTAGTTTAAGTTTGCAATGGCTTAAGACAGATCTGTCATGCAACTCACACAGGGAGTAGTAATGTAGCCTTCATACTGTATGTGTAGAGCAAATAATACATCTAATAGTAATTTATTCACAAAAAAAATAGAATCTGGTTCTTTGTACTGCTCATTTCTCTCTGTGAAACACTTGCAACATGTTGTGGAGAGCAGTAGACAGAATCAGTCACTCAATCAGACAATCTAGCAGTCAGACAATCTGTATTGAACCAGGTGAACACCCTTGAGAAGATTCATTTACAAGGCAGGCCTGAGCAGTTTTCCTAAAGGATCACACAAGACTAAATTCCTCCTTTGCACAAATGATACCCCCCCCCCCTCAGCAGCCTGAAAGTGGAGAGCTGGATCACTTACTCCTTAAAGTGTATCTGAATCTGAGTTTCTGACTGGAAATACCAAGACACAGAGTGCATATGACATGGGAAGAATGAGCTAAGAAAATACAGAGCACTACAAGCACTGAGACTCAATTAGTTTCTTTACCTACAACAGCTGAAGTGTAGCATTGATTTGTGAGGGACATCCTACTTCAAATGCTGGCATTACAAAGCGGGGGAGGGGGGAGCTGCCACAGCCACAGCTTGTCTTCAGTACCTTCAAAGTGAAGTGCTGTAGCTCTTACATCTCTGCTAATGATTTATAATGGGAATGGGGGCACTTTTAAAGTTATGTACCTGAGGGGGGCCATCACAGTTCCCAAGGAAGTTAGGAGAACTTTGTTAAGGGTTAGAGAGTAAGGGACTTTAATAGGATTTGAACCAGAGTCTCCCAGTTCTTGTGCCTGTGCTTTAACCACTAGATTACCCTTCTTCCATATGCTGCAGCTGATGCTGTCCTGGTAACCTATTCCTTGGTATAGCTGAACTCTTTATTGCCTTACAGCAGCCATCCAATCACTAACTGCCTAGTTACAAAGAGAAAGGGGCATATTTGCAAGATTGTTTCTCACTGCTGGTGTCAATCAAAACAGAGAATGCTAACACACACAGAATATAATACAACAGCTATAGAATACCACTTAAAACTCTTGTTGTACCCAGAGTCATTTATTGGGTAAACTGTTTTTGCTAAAAGAAACAGTTACATAATACATACAGGCACTTCCTTATATGAATACTGTATATACATGTCAAATCAGTGCTGCATCACACTCATATGGTCCGAGTTCCTATTAGACCTGCACTTCAGGATGAGCACAACACTTAGAGGTTCCCTCCATTACTCAAGTGGGGAACCAAACATTGTGGGTTTGGTTTACTGGTGGAACTGCATTTAGTGCAGCACCATTATCTGTTGCTTTGATGATATCATCCTCCAGCAGCATTGATGGTAAAATGGAGGACAAACACATTGGTGACTTCTGGGGGCTGTATATTTTTATTTATAATCTAGATTTGGACAGTAAATATGACTGCTGGAAACTGGAGGAGGCACACAACAGTTACACATAAGGAGTTGGGAAAATATTGGTGTGAAACTATGGGAGACTTCTCCTTTAACCTGCATCTTGTGAGCAATACATATAGCAGAATGTACCCAGTTCAAAAGAGCTGTCATGACATGCGCTGTAGTACAGTATGTGGAATGATGTGGAATGATGCTTTGAAATTATTATGCCTGTTCAAGTATGAATGTTTCATTCCTCCCCCCCCCCCCAGAATAAACAAGGCAGACAGCAGTGAGATGTTTACAATGAGTGGTAATGCAGGCAGCAGGGGAAATGCCAAAACTGGTGTGTTCAAAAAGGATATTAGGAAGTACTTATTTTTATGGAAAAAGTGGTGTCAGAGTACAACTAACTTCTAGAAGAGGTCATCTGTGCTGAGACAGTAGGAGTTCAAAAGGGGGTGGAACCTGCACCTGGGAAAAGTGTGTATGGGGCAATTGGGGATGGGGAGGCAGGGGAAGAAATGATGACTTTCACAGCACACTCCATAGATTTAAGCAGACTAGATGGGCTGATAAGCCTTTATCTGCTGACATTTCTGTTTCTATGAAAAATAGACGTTCCTGCATCTGTTCTTTAACCTCAGTTGACCATGACCCCATCTTTGCCAGTGTTCTCAAGTGCTATATTGGGCCACGCAGGGCAAGTGGTTTTCACCAGCTCTCAGTTCTGCTCCATTAGGAAGCTAATTTCATGGTCCAGATTTAGCCTTACTGCAAAAATGTTGCCCAATTGCTCTTCCACAAGGTGAAGGCTTTGCAGAGCTAGAAATTAACATTTGTGCTGCTGATGTGGATAGAATAACTAGTAAAACTGGGATTTGATTCCTTTACTGTATATCTGTGGACTTGTACAGCACTGTGCTGTCTCTACATATACTTTTTTATGTCTTTTATTTTTTATTTTAGATTAAGCTAATCTTTTTCTTTTTTCTGCTCCCTTTCATCTAGTGTGCCTTATCAGAATATTGCTTTATGATGGTTGTGGTGGAGGAGTTTCACTGCAGAAGTGCTCTGCTAGCAACAACAGTATATACAGAATAATCTATAGGCAACCATACATAAAAAGGCTATGCTTTCATCGAGGGGTGAGATGACACCATATACCTCAAGAGTGAAGATTCTGTGATGCCATCTCAGTCCAAGATGGAAACATCAGCTTTGTCATGTACGGTTGCCCATACAATATTTTGTATAGTATACATATGTTTTAATTCATTTACCTATTTACCTTCTTTGTAACTCTGGCTTGAGCTTTGGTCAAATGCAGTGAAGAGAAAACAGCAAACAACAAGATAAGATTAAAATATAAAAATATATATATATATATATATATAGTTTTTTTGCTCCCTGTCCTGGTTGTCCCTCCTTCTGGCCAGTCCTACCAGCCCCATCACCCCTGCTTCCCCAGGGCTTATCTCCCCCATAGTCCCCCATGGCTTGCCCTCTGTGGCAGGGTGGTGGGGAGTCCTTCAACCCACCAGAACCGGACCCAGATTTCATGAGGTGCCTGGGGTGCCAGGTGTGGAGCCTGCAGAGGCCAACTCTCAGTTGCATGACCAGGGAATTTTTCCATTTTCTCCCCTGGGAGATGTGGCATTCGCTGACATCAGGGAATATGCACCAACATCTGCCACATCTTCCTCACCTCTTCTTTGCTCAGGCTGCCACTTCTCTAGATTCTGACAGGGGTCAGTCAAGCACTGAGCTCTTCCCCACCATCCCCTCTCCCAAAAGGAGGAGTGTGGTCCTTCAGATGCTCAGTCTTCCTCCCCCCAGCCAGCCCTCTGACTCATCAAGCTTGTATCCAAAATCGGGTCATTGGTGTCGCAAGCAGCAGCACTACCTGAAGCAAGATGGCGGTCGTGCTGGGCTAGCCTTTGTTACTACGTTTCATTGTCCCATTTTATTTTAGTTTATTTAGTTTATTTTTACATATTTTAATTTCTGCAAAGTTGTTTTACTGTGTTTTTATTGTGTTTTGTTTGTTGTTAGTTTTCTGCATTTGTTTTGGCTCGGTCGATGGTCCCTGGCAGCGCTTCCTCTGTGCCTTTGTGCTTTCCTTGTAGAGAAGTGAAGAAGTGGAGCCCAGTTGTATGCTGGAGTTTGGTCGCTTGCTGGAGTCCGGCCATTTGCTGGAGTGTGGTGCCTTCGCTGGTGCTCAGTCGGGGAGTTGGTTGGTACTTCCGGAGCAGCTATTGTGCCAACTGAGGGAAGCATTTTTCATTTATCGGACATTTAGTTTGTGCCTGGGAGTCTGAGGGTGAACCTCTTTCTTGAGGGATTTGCCTTCTGAATTGTGCTCGGTGGATCGTTGGATTGTCTTCTGGGTGTGCTTTGGAGTGTTTTGGCCATGGAAGTCTGAACTCTGGAGTTGACTTTCACCATGCCTTTGCCTCTCGGACTTAGTGCTATATTTCTTCAGCGTTGGATAAAGAAGGACCTGGATTGAGACTTTCTACTGTGAATTAATTTTTGGAAATTGGCAGAAGGGACTGTTTGCGGAGTTTGGAGTACTGTGAGTGGGGGCCTGATTTATTGATCAGTGCCCCTTTCTTTCCTGCAACTTTATACTTCTCTTAGTTCAGAAGTAGGGCATAAATAGCGGTCTTGCTGCTGGTGGCTTTGTCCCCCAACCCCATGTTTGTGTCTGGGTAACTTTGGGTGCTACCTGGGACTGAGTAGGAGCCACCTCACTCTTCCCTGGGGAGTCGGGGATTAGTGGGGGAGCTACTGTCGGGTTGGTCCTTTTGGTGTGTCCTTGGGGTATTTGTAGCTGCAGGTCCTGGGGGTACATTTGGACCTGATAAAGCAGATTAAGGGGTGAGGTGAGGGAGCCCTCACTTTCCAGTGGCTTGGCCTATATATACTGGCTTCTCTGGAGAAAAGTTTTGGTCCCTTTTTGGATTTTTACCAAGACATTACTGCATATTGGAAATATTTATCCTGCTTCGTTAAATCTTGACATTTGGTTCAACTTACATTGGATTGCTTTGGATTATTATGGTTCCTCATACTATTTGATACCTTTTTTCCCATTTCTAAATTTATTTTAAGGTTCCCTGGTGGTGAGAGAACCAGGGTGCCTTGTTATTTTTTTTTTCTTCCCTCCTTCCTCAGCTGTGTGAGGACTGTGGGATGTGGGTATTTTTTGTTATATTTTTTTTTGGTTTTGTTTTTAAACATCCTGTGAGAGGGGATTGTTTTATCATTTGATTATTACCACCCCCCCCCCCCCGGCTGTGAGAAGGCTGTGGGAGAGGGATCATTTTTATATTTGTAAATGTATTTTATCCAGTGAGAGGGGACTGTGTTATTGTATTATTTTATTTTATTTTGGGGGTGTGAAAGCCACCTTATAGTGGGAGCAGGATAGTTTATATGTTTAACTAGGGCAAAGATAGTTGTTTAAGTTTTTTTGTTTGGGGGTTTTGCTTTGTCTGCAGTATCACCTTTGTGATGTAGGAAATTTGTGTTTTATGTGCTTTCCCCATTGTTTTAATATTGTAAGTGAAATGTGCCTGCTTGACCCTCCTGTCCTGTGCTATTCGGCCTCCGATCTCTGTGCCCTCCACCCTTTCTTCTCTCCCTCTCTCATCCTCTACCTGCTTCTACCTACTAATGCTGTCTAGCTTTGGGGATTGCTCGTTGTGGGGAGTCGGGGATGGGTGGGAGGTTGCAGACAGTGAAGCCCAAATGAGCGGTGCTCTCCCATAGGGGTGGTTAGGACCAGAAGACACCCTGGGTTGAAATGGTATCTGGAACATGGTGATTCCATTCTGTTTCCCATACCCAAGGGCACCTCCATTTTGGGAGGGCAAGTAGTCGGGACAGTTCGCCAATCTCGTCCAACTCGGGTGCTGTTGTGCAATGCCAGATCTGTCTACAACAAGACTGATCTTATTTCAGACTTTGTTGCTAGGGCAGATCTGGCTTGCATTACTGAGACCTGGTTGGACGGGAATGCTGCCCCTTTTTTAGAGGCGGCTGTTCCCACTGGGTACTCAGTTGTACATCGCCCGAGAATGGACCATGGGGAGGGTTGCAGTCTGTTTCAAGACCAAATTGGGCCTAACCAGTATACCAGTTGAGGAGGCCGGGTCATTTGAGTATACTGTGGTAGCTGGTGTGGGGTGCAGGATAGTTCTCATCTACCGTCCACCAGATGATGAGAAGCTGTTCCTGCAGGAAATAGCAGACTTTGCTGCCGACATGGCTTTGGAGTCACCCAGACTGACAGTTCTGGACGACTTCAATGCCTGGGTCGACGACGAATCCTTGCTTTTTGGTCAACATTTCCTCCAGGTGATGGGATCTCTGAGCTTCACACAGGTTGTTTCCTCAGCTACACACAAGGGTGGTCACTCTCTTGATTTGTTTTTTTTCCTGGGGATCAAGACCTCTGACTTAGTGGTGGAACCAGTCGGTTGGTCCGACCACTACTCGGTTGGGTTCAATTTTTCAGCCCCCCTGGGCAGGGCGGCCCCTGTGGAGTTGGTCAAGTACTGTCCTTTATGGGATGTGGTCCCTGAAGACCTGATGGCAGTTACTGACCTCTCGTTGTTGGACGAGACTTGCACAGATCCCGAGCAGTTAGTCGTGGCCTATAATGGGGCTGTCTCCTCCGTTCTCGATCTGATTGCTCCTACCTTTGTTCACCCCCTCCCGCGTCGCCCTGTGGCCCCTTGGTTTGATGGGGCTCTAAGGGAGTTGTGGATATTGAGGCATAGGTTAGAGTGTCATTGGAGGAAGTCTGCCTCTGATGCTGACCACCTTATTTTGTTAGAGCATTATAAACTCTATCAAACAGAAATTTCCCATAAGAAGGCAGAATTCCTGTCCAGGGAAGTTTCTGTCGCACGAAATCAACCAGCTCAACTCTTCACAACTGTTGAGAGGCTATGCAACCCAGCCTGCCAGCAGTTCCATTGAGTTTTTTCACAAATTGAGTCTGATGAGATCGCTCGCTTCTTTGCTGATAAGGTGGCTGACATCAGGTGGGAGTGCCACCAACTTCAATCTAAGGGGGTTGCTGTTGATCGGTTCTTTGTCACAGAGCCTGGAGTTTCCTGGAGTACCTTTCACCTGCTGGATTTCATAGATATTATGTAGATTGTCCAGGAGATGCGTCCCACTTGCTGTAGTTTAGACCCTGGCCCTACTTTCCTGATTTTGGGTTGTAGTGATATTATCAGCCTGGTCTTAGCTTGGATTGTCCGGTGCTCTTTGGATTTGGGTGAGTTCCCCTAGCTCCCTGAAGGAGGGGGTGGTGACTCCCCTTCTAAAGAAAGCTTCTTTACACCTGGAGAACCTAGCAAACTACAGGCCTATCTCTAACCTCCCTTTTGTGGGGAAGGTTATTGAGAAAGTTGTGGCAGCTCAACTGGAAAACCATTTAACCATCCATAATTTATACGAACCTCTCCAATTGGGTTTTCGTAAGAGGCATAGTACCGGAGACCACGCTGGTTCGAGTGCTCAGTGATCTCCTGATGGTGAGAGATCGGAGACACTGTTCTATCTTGGTTCTCCTGGATTTATCATCAGCTTTTGACACTGTGGATCATGGGGTTCTGCTCGAATGTCTGAGGTTTATCTACGGGCTGTCTGGTACAGTCCTCAGATGGTTTTCATCTTTCCTCACTGGTAGAATGCAGAGAGTTATCTCGGGTTTATTTTCATCCTGGGCTTTCTCACTGCCCTGCGGGGTTCCTCTGGGTTCAGTGCTGTCTCCCATGTTATTCACAGTATATATGCTACCCCTCAGAGACATTGTAAGACAGTATGGGCTGAGGTTTCACTGCTATGCTGATGACACCCAGCTCTACCTGTCATTTGCTCCCAACTAGGTTAGTTCTGTCTCAGTACTGAACAGCTGCCTCATAGAAATCCAAGACTGGATGAATACCAGCAGTTTAAAGTTGAACCCAGGAAAGACTGAGGCTTTGGTTACGGACCCGGGTCATAGGGCAGAGGGGTTGAGGACTGGGCTCCCTTCCGATTTAGTCCTGGGGGAGGCCCAGATTCTCATCTCTGAATGGGTACGTAATTGGAAGTGGTACTTGACGATGGCCTCACTCTTTATCATCAGGTGTCAGCAGTCGTCAAGCTGGCCTTTTACCATCTTAGGAACATTGCTAGGATTAGGCACCTTGTTCAGTCCAGTGACCTACCTGTCTTGGTCCATGCCTTTGTGACACTGCAACTTGATTATTGCAACTCCCTTTACCTAGGGCTTTCTGGGGTTGACATCCGTTGCTTGCAGCTAGTGCAGAATGCGGCAGCACGTTTGTTGACTGGGGCATCTAGAAGATCTCATAAAACCCCTGTGCTGCACGATCTGCACTGGCTGCCAATGCAGTGGCAGATCAACTTTAAAGTAGGTGTTTTGACTTACAAAGCCCTACATGGATCGGGCCCTGACTACCTGAAAGAGCTCCTGGTTCCTTACACCCCTATGTGACAGCTCCACTTGGCTGACGAGGGGTTGTTAGAGATTCTGAGGGTTAATCTAAAGTCATTTGGTGCGTGTGCCTTTGGGTTTGTGGCACCTACCCTCTGGAATTCTGTGCCCCATTAGCTTTGGGAGTGCAGGACGGAGGGGAGTTTTAAGCAGGCACTCAAGACTTTTTTATGGGGGAAAGCATTTTTGGTATTTTCTTGATTTTATATTGTATGTACTGTGTTTTGTTTTTATGTGAATTGTACAGCGCCTTGAAATGTGAAAGGTGCTTATACAAATATATGTTATTATTATTATTATTATTATTACCACTACGCCAGTGGGCCAGCAAGATTTAAAATATTTAATGATTTAAGTAATGATCTTGCAACATTTCTAGTAACTATTCTTTTAACAAACAGTGCACATGGGATGTTATCAGTTTTGCTGATATCTTTGTTATGAGGAATCTGCAATGTAGATAAACAGAAGGAGTCTTAATAGACATGGACCTCCATTTTCAGAAGTCTGCACAGAGCTAACCATGTTAGCACTGAACTAACCAGAAATAGCATGGTTGAATGGAGTGGGGCCATTTGCAGTATCCCCTGGTGAGCAGCACTAAGCTAATATTGCATATGCACATATATTCCGATATGCCCATACAAATGAGTAGTATTTACAGGTTTTTTTTTATTCTTTTTCTGAGAGATTCTGGTCCCTCTGCTTTCCACGCACTGCTCCCCCTCCATTCCCAGACCCCCCAGTGAAATCCACCGGTGGGCACCCCCAAGGATCACAGTCATGAAGCCTGGCTTCTCCCAGGGCAGGGCCACAGGAGTGGGGACCCCCCCCGCAAACTGTGGACTGTGGCGGGGAGCAGCAGCAGAGGTGGGGGCCATCATTAGTGCCCGTCAAAGATTTTTTACTGATTATTTCACCCTTGGGGCCAGGACGTGCAATTACGCCAGTGTCCACCCTGCCTCCTGTTACTTGTGGCACCAGCCTCAGTGATACCCCCAGCCTCTGCCAGAGGTCCACATTGCACCGGACACTCTCCCCCCCAGAAAAGGAAAGAAGTCCATGGGACGCTCAATCCTTCTCCCCCCAACTGGCCCTCTAACTTCTGAATCCATCCACAAACCCGGAATATCGGCACCGCAGACAGACACCTTACAGTGCTATTTAACACTTTAAAAATGTTGCCCTTATCAGAGTGTACACTGGTGCGCATTGCCCTCCCATCCCCAATTGCCATTCCAATGCTGGAAACCCCTGTTATAAACCCATCCTGATATCCAGTGGTCTCCCTATCCCCCAATTATTGTTCAGAAGTCCCCATATCTATTATGAAATTATCTTTAGTAGTGCACTGGCCCCTCCATACTGTCCACCCCAATCGCTGTGCAGATGCTCCCATCAATATTAGTATCACATCCCTGGTAATCTAGTGGTCCCACCAATCTCTGATCACTCCGCAGATACCTCCATCAACATTAGTAGGTCATCCTTAGTAGTCTAGTGGTCCCACCACCTCTTGATTGCTTTGCCAATGCTGCTGTCCATATTAGTAACTCATCCCTGGTACTCTAGTGATTACCCCATCCCCTGATCGTGGCGTAGATATCCCCAATCCCAGTAATACATCATCTCTGGTAGTCTTGTGGTCCCCACCCTCCCAATATCACATCAGACCCCCCTTCTGATCCTGCCCACTCAGGTCCTGCCACCCTCTCTCCCCAGTTTCCCCCCCACTCACCCAAGCAGGCAAACCCCTCCCTGTGACTGGTGACCAGTACAGCCCCTCCACTCACCACCTTGGCCGGCCGCCATCTGAGTGACAGGGAGCAAGCACATGTATAGTGTAGAAACAGCCCTTTCCACAGGCACATGCTCACTCCCTGTCACTCAGACAGTGGCTGGTCAACATGGTGAGTGGAAAGACTGTGCCAGTCGTCAGTCACAGGGGCATTCCTACATTCCTGGATCTCATGTTCACTACACTCCTCAATCTTTCCTTTCATCTTGGTACTGTTCTATTTGCTTGAAAACAGGATCAAGTCCTCCCCTTGTGAAGGTAGGGACCTCTCCTCTCCTCTCCTGGCAACAATTGCCCAATCTTTCTCCTCCCTGCTCTGGCTAAAGTCCAGCAAAAGTTGGTTCGATCCCAAATCTCTGCCCTCCTTGACTCATCCTCCCTCCTCTCCCCTTTCCAATCCGGCTTTCAGAAAAGCCACTCTACTGTCTCTTCCTTCCTTGGTGTCACTCAGAATGGACCTGGGACATGTGGCTGCTAACATATTCATTGATGCAGTTAAACACTTGGATACTGTGGCTCACCATGCACTCCTAGAGAAACTGGGTGCTGTGGGACTGTCCCACCATATGGTGGGCTGGTTCTGATCCTAACTTACAGATTGACACCAGTCAGTCCATGTTTGTAAGGCCTTATCCCCTTCCCTTACTATCTCCTCTGGAGTGTCTCAAGTCTCCATCTTGGGACCAATCCTTTTCTCTTTGTTTCTCAATGATGTCGCCACTGTCTGTGTCTTGTCTAACAAACACATGTGTGAGGATGACACTGTAGTCTTTGTCACTAGTGCCTTAGTTCCTGAGCTGGATGTGTAAATTCAGCTTGACTTTGACTACATTTAACACACGCTCCACTCACACCACCCCACCCTAAATTTCAAAAAAATTAACCATGACCTTTGGCACCAGTCAATAACTTGACAAGCTCCATCACCCCCCAAGTAATTCAAACCTTAATGGCTGCCCAATTTGAAGAGGTCTCCTCCTTCAAGTAACTCAATATCATTGGATAAGAACTTAGACTTCTCATCCTCTGTGATGCCATACATAAAAAAACTCCATCCAAAACTCAGCACCATATACAGGAATCAGTCTTGGCTGCCACTTCCAGACCATTGTGAGATCCTAAGATAATCATGCTGACATTTGATTATGCAGATGTGGTCTATGGTGCTGCCCTAAATCCACCTTGGCAAAGATTGATCCCTCCTCCATGACTTTGCACCTTTGCCACTAACTCTCATTCATGTACTCACCACTATTCCCTTTACCAGAACCTTTCTATCTTCTTCCTCAGATCTTATTAGGTCTCTCAGTGTGCTGCCTTCATTTCAAATATTTGCTTGCCTCAGCTCTCTTACCTGTCTCTCTGCTACTGTCTCCCTATATTTCCAGTTCTTCCTACCTGCACTCCTAAAACATTCCTCACTGTTACATCTCTATTGGCTAATCCACCTTTTCCATGTGAATGACCTCCCTCCTTTTGAAATTTGATTTCTTTGACTGGGTAACCAGAGTGGTGGACCAAGAGGGAGCAGTTGATGTCGCCTACCTTGACTTTAGCAAAGCTTTTGATACTGTTCCACATAGAAGATTGATTAATAAGCTAGGTAAGCTCGGGGTGGGTCAGAAGTTGGTCAACTGGGTGGCAAACTGGTTGATGGGCAGAAAACAGAGAGTAGTGGTAAATGGTATACAGTCAGAAGAGATGCAAGTCACAAGTGGGGTACCTCAAGGATTAAGTCTTAGGCCAGTCCTCTTCAATATCTCTTCAGTGACATTGCAGAAGGACTGGAGGGTAAGGTTTGTCTCTTTGCAGATGACACCAAGATCTGCAACAGAGTAGATGATCCAGATGGGATGGACAGAATGAGAAGAGATCTGGATAAACTAGCAAAATGGTCGTAAGAGTGGCAACTGGAGTTTAATGCAAAGAAGTGCAAGATCATGCACATTGGGAAGAGATACCTTGAAGTGACCTATAGGCTGGGAGGGGAGTTGCTGGCAGTCACAAGGGAAGAAAGAGACTTGGGCGTCATCATCATCGATGACCTGAAATCATCCAAGCAGACCGTTAAAGCTGTAGGTAAGGCTAGAGGGATGTTGGGGTGTATTAGTAGGGGTATCACAAGTCAGAAGAGGGAGGTAATAATCACTCTTTACAAGGCACTGGTCAGGCTCCATCTGGAGTACTGCAGGCAGTACTGGGGGCCACACCTTCACAAGGACATTAACCAAATTGAGACAGTCTAGAGAAGGGCAAGCAAAATGGTGCAGGGACTGCATCAGCAAACATATGAGGACAGATTAACAGAGCTCAATATGTATACCCTAGAGCAAAGGAGGGAGAGAGGTTATATGATTAAAACATTCAAACACCTTAAGGGCATTAACAAGGTGAAGGAGTCTAATGTGTTTCAATATAAGAAAAGTAGCAGGAAAAGAGGACACAGCATGAAATTAGAGAGACCGATTAAGGGGTAATGTGAAAAAGTTATTTTTCACAGAAAGGGTGGTGTATTCATGTAATGGCCTACCTCAGGAAGTGGTGGATATGAATACAGTGCAGGGCTTCAAACAGGCATGGGATAGGCATAAGGGAGCAGTACAGATGAGAAAGAATAGATAGGCTATTGACAGAGCAAAGGCCAATGGCACATTCATAAGGCAGAAAAAGAAATGAGCAGACTGGATGGGCCTTGCAGTCCTTATCTGCAGTCAACTTCTATGTTTCTGTGTTTCTATGTAACTCCCTTCCTCATGCAGTCCAGCACATCACCTCCTACCTCTCTCTTAAATGGTGATAGTGAAAAATACCGGACCATGCCGGATCTACGTTATTAGTGTAGAATTCAAGTTACGCTACTTTCTCAAAATTTCATTTTGGTTATTTTTTATTAGTTTATTTAAGCTGGTGGCTTCACCCCCACCCCCTTAAAAAGAAAAAGTGTGTGTGAGGGAGCGAAGGCCCCAACACAAATAAACTAATATAAAAATTAATAACAACACAAGCCCGCACTGAATTCATAAACGCTTTACGCTACGCAAGTATTCGCCTCTAGCGCCTCTCAAACAGCACCTCATAATTCATCACTCCCCAGTCTGATCCAACCTCTAATCTCTACATTAGTCTACCATTTGCAGTTCACACTAGCACTACAACCCCCCCTTCCCCGGCAGAGGGAAATCTGGTTTCCTTAAAGATCAGCTGACACCTTCAGGAGAACTTTAACAAAGCATAACATTTAGGCACAGTTCAGGTTGTATTTCACATTCATTTTGTATTCTTCCTCCCCATTATTTATTACTGAGGTCATCTGTATGTAAACAGGATCTTTGCTCCAGAAGAGTTAATCTATTTCTATTGCTTTTTACCTACTTGAGATCGTAATGCTCTGATTGCAACATGACAGTTTCTCCCATGGCAACAGATTGTGATGTCACAACAGAGCATTATGACTTGAAGTAGTGAGCCAGCTGTAGAGGCAGATGAACTCTAGGAAAACTCTAAGGGATAAAAATGATATACTCATGCACATTTACTCAGTAATAAATAGCAAGGAAGATAAATATATAGAATACATATGGGGTGTACCTAATTATTATATTTTCAAAGTTTTCTTTTTGGCATCAGTGGCTCTTTAAGTTTATTTATACAATAATATGTAGGTTATTGGTCATTCCAATTACTGCACTTGGTTGTTCAGTTCTGTCTTCTCTGCTTTCTCCCACTTTGTAATTTAAACTGCACTCCCCTCTTATGCAATAGTGGGTTTGAGACTGTTGATTCATCTGTATTATTGTTGTACTTCCACTGCTCCCCCCACCCCGCCCCCAACTAGAGATGCAGCAAATTTTAAATCCGCTGGTGAAGTGGCCACAAAGTGGCCACTTCGCACTGGTGGAGCACAACGTGAAGTGGGCACCACATAGTGCTCACTTTGCATTCTCATTATTACTTTGTGTTGTCATTATGCCTTAACGCGAAGTAAGGTGAAGTGACAACTAAATAGACAGCCCCCCACACATCACATTGCTTACAGTACTGTAAGTCACATGCTTTAGCCAGGCAGGAAGGAAGTGAGTCAGAGAAGCAGTTTCACTTTCTCCTTTGCAGTTGTAGAGGGAGAAGGCTTTTTGTGAGATAGGAGAGCAGTTTGTGTCTCAGTGCTTTTGTGCCAGAAAAAAACAGCTTTTTTAAAAGTTACATCTTTATTTACATTTTGTATTGTGTTTGTGATTGTTTTTTGGTACTGAATTTTTTTTTTATAAGTTTTGTTTTGTGTGTGTGTGTGTGACTGTGTGTGTCAGTGTAGGTGTGTGTCTGAGAGTGTGAGAGTGAATGCAGCCACTGGGTGAAGGTTAGGTGTCGACTCTGGACTCGTTTATAGTCAGGGACTTGTGTGGAATGGACCCAGGACAAGGAGAGTCTCTGGCCCATGGGCACAGGCAGGGGATGGGATTGCACACACATGGGGGAGGTTGTGTGTTGCTGGACTGCTCCCAACTCTTGGGTGTTGCTTCCCCCCGTGGAAGAAACAGCAGCACCAGTGCCACTGGTGGCTGCTGCGCATCCACTTACTCCACCACTACCACCACCAGCGTTAGCAGCTACAGAGGCTCCAGCAGCACCACCTCCATAGCCACAGGAGGTGCCCCAGTAAAATGTAGGTGGTCCAAGGATTGTATCTGGTCCCCCTCCCTGCAGCTCCCCAGTGTGGGAGTTTTTTAACTGTGTGGGAGGAGACAGCACAATCATGGTGTGCCATCTGTGTGGTGTGCTAGTCCACCGTGGCTCCCGGGGGATACATTTGGGGACAAGTGACCAGCGCACCCACATGTCGAACCACCACAAGGCAGAGTGGCAGGCTGCCACAGAAGGGGTCAGGCGTCCACCTGCTGGCCCTTCTGTGGCAGTGGCAGAGGGTGCTGCTGGGGGTGAAGTTGTGCCTCACCACCACAGCAGGAGGTGGGCAACTGCAGCAGCTGCTCCACCACCACCACCACAGCCACCAGCACCACCCTCTCCATCACCACCTCTACCTGGGTTTCCACCTGCAGTGGACTCCGCCACAGTGCCTGCAACACAGGCTGACATTGCTCAGGTGTGGGCAGCCCTGAAGGAGAACAATGACAGGGTAGGTGCTGTGCAGCAGCAGGTAGATACAATCCATCAACTGCAGCTGCAAATAGTCACAATGCTGCACCTGCTGCTCAAACACCATGGCATCCCACATTAAGGGATTGTTTTCTGGACCACCCACTACTGTGCTGTACTGTTTTTGTGTGTTTTTATTTTGTTGTTTAATAATACACATTTTCCCTTCTGTAGTTGTAGTGCCTCAGTAATGTTGACTTTTTGTTTTGGAGTGCTTGTGGACAAGCTTTTGTGAGAAGTGCAAGTATGATGTGTAAAATTGCATATGTGCAGTCAATGTTGTTTCCTGTGTGTGTGTGTGTGTGTGTGTGTGTGTGTGTGTGTGTGTGTGTATATGTGTGTGTGTGTGACATCAGACATTGTGCAGTGTGTTGCAAACATATATTGCTGTGGCTGACTGTAGCAGGCAGTGTTTATGCTATAAAGAATAATGAGCAGAATATGGTATATTTTATTGTCACCATCATCATCAGTGGACTAAGTGATATGATACTTTTTCAGAGGTGTCTGGCCAGAGTGCACCTTAGTCACATTATATACTATACTGCACACATAACTTTTAGGAGAGTATGTGTGTTTTTGTGCTATGACCTCCGCAAAGACATGTGTGCACTGTGAATGACTGAGGTGCACAGTGACCCAGTACATCTGAAAAAATATCATATCACTTAGTCCGCTGGAGCTGATGGTACCAATAAAATATACATCAGGTATTCTTTGTTATCTTTATTCTTGATAATGCAACAAGTCTTACCATATATATGTTTGCATGAAGCTGGACAATGTATCCACACACAGCAAAGAACAGTGACGGCACACATGCAGTTTAGCACAATATACTCACATTGCTCAGTCATCGTGCTGTTTGCGAAGGACTTAAAATCCAATTCATGAGTCCCGACACAAAGTAATCATTATTGAGGCTCTATAACTATTTTGTTGTGAAATAGACATGAAAAAGATTCACCAAGTTACAGCATTGCACCCAATATATGGGTGCCTTACTTCCAGGGCAATCTTTCTTGCGCTACATAGTGCAATATATTCCTGTGAAAAATGCCCATAATTTCATTACAGTGTGTCATGTCACAGAGGAATTCCCGTTCATAAAAGCCACCCAAATTCTGCCCTCCTTTCTCAGCAATGTTAGGATGTGATGCCAAGGAAAGCGCGAGTGTGTGCTCCATTATAGTGAATATCCAATTGTCCGGCAGCTTTCCGAATGTTTCTTTATATTATAATGGTCAGTTTGTGGTGAAATGTGTGGGTACGTTTCCAGTAAGAAGAGCCTTATTAATGGAAACGTGCCCACATTTCACCACAAAGTGAACCTTTTAACATAAAGAAACATTTGGATAGCTGCCAGACATTCACTAAAGTGGAGCATGCACCTGCGCTCCCCTGGCATCATTTCCTAACGTTGCTGAGAATGTGGGGCAGAATGTGGGTGGCTTTTCTGAATGGGAATTCCTGCATGACGTGACACACTGTAATGAAATTACAGGCAGTTTTCAAAGAAATGTATTGCACATGTGGAGCAAGAAAGATTCCCCTTGAAGTAAGGCACCCACATATTAGGTTATGTGCAACACCATAACTATGTAACGTGGTGAATCTCAGTAAAGCAGCAGCTCAACAATCTGTTGAGAACTCTGACCTATATTTTTTAATGTTATGTTACAACTTCCTTTACTTACATCCTGACTGGAATGATACTAGAATTTCCAGTAGTTGAGTCTGCTGTACAACCTTTTTTCATGTGTGAAATAATGTAAGGAGCATTCCTTTTAAATTGGTGCTGACCAGGTCTTTGTCATTGTTTTCCTCTGCTTTTCTCCATCACATCAGTTAGTTGTTATATATCACTTCTGTTGCAAATTAACAGTTATGCAGCAGGCAGTGTTTTATGACACCACAGAATAATATTTATTGAAAAGCAGCTGCAAATAAATACAGACCTGGTCAGAACAATACTGAAAGGTATGCTCATTTTTTTCATACGTGAAAAAAAGTAATCAACTAAGTAAAGCAGACAGAAATTGTGAAAAGAAGTGTATCATTCAAGTCACGACTCAGAGGTAACTAGTGGCTGTGGCAATGTAAAGTAGCATAAAAAAGTACAGTTCAAAATTGTCACGACATTCTTGCAATGCTGCTTTAATTGATAATGTCAGTATGACATCATGAGCTCACAATCACACAACACACAAAATGCATCCTCCTTGTGTGCAGAAAATTGGCAAGTGGTAACAAAGTGAAATGGGATTGTTTCAGCAGATTCAAAGTCCCCCAGAATTAATGGTGCACTCAGTCATGCACGTAGTGGTGGCACAGAGTCCCCAGATTTTTTCTGCATGCCCACAATGCATCCTCCTTGTGTGCAGAAAATTGACAAGTGGTAACAAAGTGAAATGGGATCATTTCAGCACATACAAAGTCCTCCAGAATAAAATGATAACCATGAGTGAACTGTTGCTGGTCCAATGTGTCCTGCGAGGCAATCCGAGCAAATGCAATGTGATCATCTCAACTGGATGGAAGGGTGCCCTTTGTCTGTACACTAATAGTAGCCTTGGTGAGTTGATATATATAGATATATATTTGTGTATTTTGTAGGTGAGGGGGGTTGATGTGACATGTACTCATGGTATTGTTCTGTATCACAGGTCACAGAAACTGTTGGTCTGCACATTCCAGTGCTCGATGAGAACTTTTTGCGTTGATATTTGAAATGGATAACTCTCTAGCACATGAAGGTAAGTATTTTTTGAGGGGGTGGGGGGAGCATATTTGCAGGTTTGTCTGTAATGGTTTCTTATTTTGTTAATTCTTCACAGATTTCATCTGCATCATTCTGGAGTCTGGTTGTGAATGATGGTCATGGTCATTTCATGAAATGACTTCTGCTTGTTGCATGTGTGCCTGATGTTGAAGAACTTGTTTGGATAAAGCCACTGTGACAGAACAACAAAGCATCCAGAAGTTTCCTAATAAAAAGAAATGAATGACTTCTTACAACTTAATTGTAATTTGTCCCTCCCTGGTTCTCAATCTCAAGCCAAGTTACATTTCAAAACCACATCTTGTCAAGTAACACAACCTGTGTGCAACTTTCTCAACACTGTCATGGTCAGGGCTGCACAGCTGTAAGTTCAGAATACAGTGCATGAATGATATCTTACAGAAATAGTTTTGGTGACATACACGTCACCTAGTTTATGAATTATACTCAGTTGCATTTGCTGCAGTCTTTCCAAAACAATGAAACAGATGAAATAAAAGCTCCATACTACCAGAATGGATTTCACATGGATATTCCATAGGTTCCTCTGTACGGTACAGCTGCAGTACCATTCCCACCGGGTTTCAGCAAAGGAGACTTTTTTTGTTAACCTGTACAAAAACAAAATAAGTGTACCGTATTAGTTTGACCATTGCAGCTCTGAAAAGCTACAGAAAACAAAACATACAACTAAAGGAAGTGAAATAGCATAACAAACATGAGTACACATACTCACTTTATGGTTTAAATATCAAGAGGTTTTGTGTCTGTGGCTGATGGATGTGGTGGTCTGGATATACTCATGCTCAGTGGTGGCAGTGGCTAACATCAGTCCCAGTGGTGGTGGTGGTGGTCCGGGGCAGACAGACTCATGCTCAGTGGTGGCAGTGGCTAATATCAGTCCCAGTGGTGGTCCGGGGTGGACAGACTCATTCTCAGTGGTGGCAGTGGCTAACATCAGTCCCAGTGGTGGTTGTGGTCAGGGGCAGAGAGACTCGTGCTCAGTGGTGGCATTCACTAACATCAGTCCTGGTGGTGGTGGTGGTCTGAGGGTGGACAGACTCATGCTCAGTGGTGGCAGTGGCTAACATCAGTCCTGATGGTAGTGGTGGTGGTCCAGGGGCAGACAGACTCATGCTCAGTGGTGGCAGTGGCTAATATCAGTCCCAGTGGTGGTGGTCAGGGGTGGACAGACTCATGTTCAGTGGTGGCAATGGCTAACATCAGTCCCAGTGGTGGTGGTGGTCCAGGGGTGGACAGACTCATGCTTAGTGGTGGCAGTGGCTAACATCAGTCCCAGTGGTGATGGTGGTCTGGGGGCAGGCAGACTCATGCTCAGTGGTGGCATTTGCTAACATCAGTCCCAGTGGTGGTGGTGGCGGTCCAGGGTTGGACAGACTCATGCTCAATAGTGGCAGTGGCTAACATCAGTCCCAGTGGTGGTGGTAGTAGTGGTCTGGGGTGGACAGACTCATATTCAGTAGTGGCAGTGGCTAACATTAGTCCCAGTGGTGGTGGTGGTGGTCCAGGGAGGACAGACTCATGCTCAGTGGTGGCAGTGGCTATCATCAGTCCCAGTGGTGATGGTGGTCTGGGGGACAGACAGACTCATGCTCATGCTCAGTGGTGACAGTGGGTAACATCAGTCCTGGTGGTGGTGGTCCAGGGTGGCACACCACCTTTCAACAACTTCAGCTAAAGCCTGCCAACATTAACCACATCATCATCCTCATAAAAAAATCTTCCCTCACTGTCATCTATGTCTGAAGTCTGACCACTGGGAAATTCTTTCTCCATTGTGTCATCATCTACATCAGTGGTGTGCTGTTTCAGGCAGTCACTGCCAGTGCTACCAGGATGGCCCATTTCCACATCACCAAAACCACCATGACTAGGCTGGGGTATGAATTCCAAGGTTGCAGTCTGTGCTGGTATGTGCCTCTCATTCATTTTAATGAATGTTAGCAAACTAACATTTGCAGCAGACAGGTTTGTCTGACGATCCCTGACTATTGCACCTGCTGAGCTGAATACCCTCTCAACATTTACACTGGAGGGTGGGCATATGAGGTATGTGAGGTACTTCAGTGCCACTGCAGTCAACTCTGGCCATTCACTGACCTTTCTACTCCAGTACAAAAGAGGATCTTCAGTTATTGTCAGATGCCTGTTTTCAGACAAATATGACTGAACCATTCCCTGTGCCACACTAAGTCCAGTTGTTGATGCATCATCCTGTTCTCCCAAATAATTTATTTCACAAATACCCACTTGGGACAAAGCCTGCCAAAGCAGGTTGATGTCAGCCACTTTGGATGACAGATCACCTGGAACTGCAGTCCCCTTCCTCTTGCAGGATATGCTTGATGGTCCTCCAGGTACACCTTCAGCCGGACTATGCTGTTGAGGTTTGCTGACCTTGGCATATGACTTCTGTGCCTCATGAACCAAGTGCACCAGTTGGCCACTGATATTTTTTACCTGTTCAGGCTCTCCCTCCAGTACTGATGCAATTCCACATTTGTATCGTGGGTCCAGCATTGTTGCTATGGCAAAGTTTATTTATTTATTTTTATTTAGTTTTTGTTGACTGGGTAAGTGTACTTGACAAATCCTGCCTATTTTTAGGCACGACTTGGGGGGGATACAGATGAATGCCAGCTGACCTTGAACCAGATTAAGCTGTTGGTGGTATTTGTAATGAATGAGGGAAATTTGTTCAGGACACCGGGAAAATTCCCCTACTCTGCCTGCAGAGGGCTTGACTTCCTGCAGCGTGGAGGAGCTCAGTTTGAAGCCGGACTGCAGAGGAGGAGGAAATGCTGATGTGGCAGTGGGGAAAACATAGCTGACAAGATGGCCGCCCAGATGGATCCAGGAGGAGGAGGAGGAGGACTGCAAACAGGAGAGGTAGAGGTTGTTTTTGCATCTGCATCTCCAGAGGAAAACAAAGATGTGAATGTGCTGCCTGAGGAAGAAGATGATGCACCAGTATGCTTTGTCGATAAAGATATGGACTGGTCCCAAATCATGGAAAATGCTGAGAGTAAAGCTCAGGTATTGTCTCCTTTATCTGTTAATAGTATGACTGTAACTGACAAAGAAAGACTGGTAAAAGAGCTATTAATAACAGAGGAACAATGTAAAGTAAAAAGAGAAGCACTATAGCGAGAGAGCTGTCAAACTTGCAAGACAGCTCTCCGACAGGAACACTCAGTGACTCACCAGCATTTCAGCTGAGTGGTAACATGGCAAAAAGTACTAGTACTATGGTAACAGAAGCTATCCCCAAAAAACAGGAAACCTCTCTGGCTGGCAGTTGCAAACAACAAAGTACTGTGTGCCAAGAGCCGATAAAGCCTTCTCTTCCAGCAAGACATAGGTTGGGACTTTCAAATATTCAAGGATCACTCAAAAATAAAACCGATTCAGTGAAGGAAGCCCCAATGTGTTCAGAACTGTTGGATGCAAGTGCATTAAACAAGACGCATTCACCACTGTAGAAAAATGTAAGAAATGAGGAATTAATAACACTACAGCAAAACTGGTCCCCTGCCGGTGCGCTAGAAGGTGCAGGGTGGTTGCAAAGTTCATCAGGAGTCTGAAAACCAGATTCTGTAAATAAAACAGTGCAGAAATATCATGCTGAGACTTTACAATGTGAAGCTTCTACTTCTAATGACCAGAATAATGCCAGCACACCTTTAAACATGAAAATGGATACCCCTCCAAAGGATATGGGCCCCAACATTGAAAAAAATGAAAATTTTACAGCACAAGTCACTAACGCTACAGTTCAGAGAAATGAACCTTCACCTAGATTGGGGCCAACAGAGCATATTCTACAGGATCCTAATAGAAGGGCTTGGTTGGACCCCATGTTTAAACTATCTGACTTGTTCCAAAACAAAGGGGAGCTAGCCCCAAGAAAAAATGATGTCAGGCTAATTTTCAAGGGAGGCCTGGAAGATCCTCCTGATAGGATCTATGTTGCTAAGCAATTACTGAAGGGAACAATGCAGTTTTTTCATCAGAAATTTTTCCATTAATTCACCTAGGAAATAGGAACTTTGATGTTAGTTTCAAAACTGTCTCTAGTCTAGACAGATTCTGGTCTCAATACCAGACACTGAAGAATAATCCTTTGTGGATCCCCTACATGGCCATCCCTCTTACAAAACCAGCTGTAAAATACATCACTATTATGTTTCATAATGAGGGAGTCCATGTAGAGGACATACTTTTTTGGTTAAGACAAAGATGTGAGGTGTTAGAGAAGCCAGCCCCCATTTTAGACAGTGAGCAAATATGGAATGGGGGCTGGAAAATAAAGGTTAAACTATACTCTACAAATAATGGACCAGTACACTTGCCAAGTACTTTTATCTGAGGAGAGACAGAGGAGTTCTATTTTATATGGGGCAACCCAAATCATGCTTTACTTGCAGTTCCCGTATCCATTTAAGTACAGCCTGTGATACCCCCAGAGGTAGTCATTGTCTAGACTATGAGCATACTTCATCCACATGCATTGACTTTTTTAAGTGCAATTTATGTGAAAACACAGGACATGGTTATGGGAAGTGCCGTTGGGCCTCCCATAATCGTGAAGATTGTCCCTCACAAGATGGCCTCATTAACAGAGCACAGCAGTTACAAGCCCCAAAAATTGCCACTACAGCAAATAAAGAATCCATAGTGCAAGACCTCTCACTTACTAGTGTTAACTCCCAACCAGGGATAGTGGAGAAATCTCATAAAACAGTTAAAAATCCTACCCCTGACACTGATAATCACTCTGAGGTGCAGACTGCTGCAGAAACTGAAAGTCCTGAGGGAATAGGAGAAATAGAGGTGAAGAGCATGCCCCCACCCCCACCACCCAGCCAGGAGACAAAACATAGGAAAGCAGCTGCCAAACGAAATAGGTCAGATAAAACACTCAAAAATAAAAACCTGGAAGAGGAAGTAGGGAAAGAAGCCATGAAAAAAACATGGAGGAAAGGGAATAGATATGAGGATCTGGTTTCAGAAAAATCTGATGAGGATACTGAGGGAGAAATGTCAGACACTTCATCTACAAACACAGGCACCGCAGAAGTAACCTCAGAAATAGAAGGGGGGATACACATATTGCCCAGAGGACACGGAGATGGAGATGTAGTAAAACTCCTTGATGCAGTTGAGTTTTTTGAGTATTTTTTAATTTCAGGGACCCTTTAACACATGGAATCCCTTACTTTAACAACAGTAAATGTAAATAGTGTTAAAAGCAATGCTAAAATGATTATGGTTCTAAGTTCTTTAGCCACAGAAAAAAATGACATAATTTGTCTTCAAGATCTTCTTCAAGGCTTAAGACAAATATAGAACTACAGCAAGCTTCTAAACATCGGACAAAGGGATCATCCTTTTAGTCAGTAGGTCAGGAAAGATGTGATGGGGTAGGAATTTTAATAAACAACTCTAGTATCAGGGTTGCTAAATTAGTAGACATTGATCCAGGGAAAGCTTTAATGATAGATATTTCCTTATATTCTGAAAGATTTCAGATAATAAATATCTACGCACTCCAGACTAAAGCTCTCAGAGTTGCTTTATTTCAAAAGGTACAACCATACTTGCATACATCCAGATTACTGTTATGGGCTGGAGATTTTAATTGTGGATTGAGGAAGCTGGATAGAGGGCTTATAACAGAAAAAATGTTCTGTGACTCCACAGCTTTAAATAAAATAGTTGATAATGCAAAATTAAAGGACTCATAGAGCAAAATATAAAACAGGTGGAAACAGTTTTTTAAGGGACATTTATCAACCAGGATCGATTTTGTTTTTGTTGCTGAAATTTTACTTATCTTAAATGTTACCTTGTTAGGAAGAGAATTTTCAGATCATAAGTCAATAACTACAAAAGTTACTTGGAAAGATACTCCTAGATCCAAGAAAAACCTATGGAGACTGAATAGCTCAGTCTTAACAGACAAACAAGTGCAAAAACTGTGGAAACAAGAATGGCAGGCTAGGTTATCAGTGACCATAATGTATGATAGTGCTGCCTTCTGGTGGGAGGACACAAAAGCATCCTGAAAACATTGGTTTCAGAAACTTACAAGAGAGATGAATGATAAATATTTCAAATATTTACAGTTAAGGGCTCAACTTCAGGCCTTGATTTAAAAATCAGAGACATTAAAATTGAACTTAGATAACCAAATTCATGAAATCAAAAAACAAATTTGCATATTACAATATGAAAGAGCCAAAAGCCTGGAGCAAGAATTAAAATCTGGTACCAACATAAAAAAAGGATCAATCGATCCTTCTAAAGATTCTAAAGGTAGAGTAGAACACAGATTTCTACATAAATTAAAGTTAGAATCTGGACAGATCACTTCCTCACCGGAAGAAATACTAAAGCAGGTGAATACTCATTAATTAGAAACTTTTGGAACAGCACCACAGACATTGGGGGGAGAGGACATACTGCAGGATCTACCTAAACTTGATAAAAAGGACAGTATCCAGTTGATAGCCCCTATACTGGGAGAGGAAATAAGGAGTGTTATAAAAGGCCCCTGCGCCAGATGGAATAGGGGCAGAATTCTATAAAATTGTTTGTGAAGATTTAATTCCAGCGTTAGTGATAGTATATAACAGTATGCTACAAGAAGGTATGTTAGCAAGATCCATGTATGAAGTATCACTAATTCTACTCTTTAAAAAAGGTGAAAGAGAAGATTTAAAAAAACTGGAGGCCACTTAGCTTATTAAATGTGGACTTTAAAATATTAAGCAAACTATTAATGAATAGACTAGTGTCAGTTGCAGACAAATTGATCAGTCCCGGTCAGACATGTGCAATTCCCAACAGGAAACAAGCAGATAATTTAATTGTACTTAGAGAGATATTCTATGAAGCTGAGAAACAAAATTTGCAAGGATATATAATAAAAATTGACCAAGAAAAAGCTTTTGATAAAATATCACAGCAATACATGTACAACATTCTTAAAGCATATGGCATACCTGAGGAATTTATTAGATGGGTGGAGGTCTTATACAAACAAGCTACTTTAACACCTAACATAAATGGATGGATAGGTAAAGATATTAAAGTAAAAAGAGGTGTAAGACAGGGGTGCCCACTAAGTCTCTTATTATACTTGTCTTGTATTGATGTGTTTTTAAGGAAACTAGAACAAGATGATAGAGTTGAAGGGTTGGAACTATGTTCTTCTTCACCCAGAATTAAGAACTTAGCTTATGCAGATGATTTAATTTTATGTATAGGCCCTTCAACAAATGAAAATATTCTACTAGAGCATTACCAGACTTTTTCTGATTTGTCAGGCTCAAAAATAAACTTTCATAAAAGTACAGGAATAGCATTAGGTGTTACTCCTGTCCCACAGCATAGGTCTTTTTCTGGGATTAAAATTGACAAGGGCACCATTCCAGTATTAGGTATAGTATATGGAGGTGCAGACATGGCTAGGCTAAATTGGAACACAAAACTACAGAGAGCACAACATTTAGTTAACGGGTGGAAGGGTCAGGCTATAGGGAAAAAAAAGAATCATTTTGATAAAAACCTTGGTAATCCTGATCTTTTTGTACATAAATTATGTTTTTCCCCCTCCACAGTCATTATGGGTAACAATATATAGTGCGTTCTATCAAGCATTGTGGGGGAGCAGGCTTAACCCTGTAAAGAGGTTAGTGACTTACAGAAAAACAGAAGAAGGAGGCCTAGGAATGGTTAATCCTATCGCCTTTTTCTATAGTATATTTTTGTCATACAATCTTGGGGGGGCATTGCTTCCTGGATTTAAGATTTGGAAAGCAAAAGTTATGCATGAAATTGAATTAGGTTCTACAGCTTGGTCCTTAAAGAAAACTGTGGCTTTACACAGAGTACCAGGACTTACAAAATATGGGATGGAAATGTTGAAATATGTAATAAAATGGAATATTACAAAAGAAATGATTCAACTGAAGAATAGGAAAGAACTATACTCCCACATATTAAATGAGGAAGATAGAGACAAACTCTCCTTGGGGGAATGTCCAGATAGTAATTTACAATTAAACATTGACATGTTAAAATCTAAGCATATGCCAGAGTTTGTATGGGATACAGTATGGCTCAGTCTACAGTACATGGGAAATTGAGCGTGCGAAACAATAACAAACACAAACAAGTTCAGGATAGGTATTGCTTAAGACAATCGTGTTCAAAAGTGGGACACACAAAAAAAATTTACTTGTGGAATGCGATTATGTAAAAGATTTTTGGGCATATCTAGCTAAAGAATGGAATGAGCCATGTTTTACCAAGTTATCTTATGGTGCATTGATATATCGTCAGGTGGAAGGGGGTATCGGGAAGTATTATTTTGAAACACTGTATATAGTATTGGCAATTGTAAAATATTATATATGGCAATCCCGATGTTTGTGGGCAACTCAGAAGAGAACAGTGTCATATATTGAGATGGGTAGGAATATTGGCATCTCATTGCAGAAACTGAAGGGGTTAGACACTAAAAAATATATGGAGGAAAAAAGTAAATCATTTTGGATCAGCTGTGAACATTGGGCTAAACCACCTTAAAAGACTGAACAAGAAAGGTTAATGGTTATATCTAGCATTAATATCGTTTAAATTTATAGCATAACTAAAGGTGCTGGTTGACTGTAAATATGTAAAGCATCATGATGTACTGTATGTATATTGTAAATATGATGCATGTTTTCTTTTCTGTCTGTAAGTCCTCTTAATAAAAACTCCCCTACTCTTTTCGATAAGTGCCATGGGATCTTTAACATCCACCTGAACTACCACCAATCCAGGCAGATGGGACCTCAGTTTAATGTCTCATCCGAAAGACGGCACCTCAGAAGTGCAGCACACATCTCATGCTGCGCTAGTGTCAGTACTGGGATATTAACCCAAGTGCCAGACGTGGAAACTGAACCCACAGCCCTCTGATCTCCCAGCCTTAGAAGCGAGTGTGCTACCTACTGAGCCACTAACACTGCATTGTCATTACAATGAATGGTCACAATGTGACGATTCTGGTCGAATACTATCAGCATGTGTTGCAGCAACATATGGCTACCACCATCTCCAGCAACATCAAGGCCATGCTGTACATTCACCAATGTCTGCCTCAGCACACACAGCAGTGGACTTGATTAGCTAATGGAGGCAGACTTGTCACGCACTGCCTGTGTGGCATGTTCAAAAGGCGGCAAAATTATTATTACAGAGTCCATGAGGCGCCACTGGTCAGTCATCATAGACATGGAGGTCCCAGAACTGTCACAGCTAGTGTGCATCACAAGATATTCTAAGATGGCTTTGTATTGTTCATACAACCTCTCTGCCATGTATAAAGTGGAGTTCCATTGGGTGACAACTTCCAGCTTCAAGCGGTGCTGAGGCAGGCTGTTTTGTATCTGCAACTGCCGCAGCTGGTCACAGGCCTTTCCAGATCATGAAAAGTGAGAGCAGATGCATTGTGCAATGGTCAGCATTTCCTTTACATCAGGGTGCTGCAGAAACTCCTGCACCACAAGGTTTAAACAATGGGCCATGCATGGAACATGAAAAAAAACACTGTGATGCATTTCACCACATTTGACCCATTGTCACTTGCTATGAACCCAGCTCTCAGGGACAGGGGATTTAGCCACTTGTCAATTTCAGTCAGTACCACATCCAACATGTTCTGACCAGTGTGTAAACAGGTCACATTGTGAATAGCAATCATTGCATGCTGTTGAATTCCTGGAAGATTGCTACTGCGACAATCCACCTTGCTGCACTGATTATTCACACTACCAACATCACAAACAACCCCCGACACCTGCGCCCAGTGTGCAGTTATACACAGATATAAACTCCCCGCTGTTTTGCCACTTGTCCACATATCCATACTTAAATGGATGAATGGAGAGGAGGAATGTTGAAGGGCATGTCTTATTGAGTCGGACACAGTGCGGAACAACCCGGGGACAGCATGGGTAGAAAAGTATGTCTTGGATGGGACTTTCCATTTTGGACAGACACATGCAGCAAACCGCTAGAACCCAGAATTCTCCACAAAGGAGAAGGGCAAAAGATCAATTGTCAGCATTTCAGCAACAGCAGCATTAAGTTCACGTGACACTGTATGATTGGGGGGGTACTTCAGCTTATGGGCAAAAACACTCTGTAACGTGGGCTGACTTAAACATTTTACATGGGGTGTGATCACAAATGGTTGTGCTCTGTGATGAATGGCATTGGCAGGGGGTGGAGTGTGGACATTTAATGAAGACAGTTGCACAAGTGATGGTGACAAACCCAGAAAAGCAGTTATTTTGCCAGATTTGCCAACTGAGGTTGATGTACCACTTGCACTAGAAATACAGCATTCACCACCACCACCACCACCAAAACTACTACTCTCACCAGCACTGGACAACATTTCAAAGTCATTATGCTCCTCCACCTCATCATGCCTGTAGTAATCCTCTGCTCTTATTACTGCACTAACTGCACACGTTTAATTTCCCACTGGACTTAACAGTCATGGAAGGGGATAGCATGCTTGTTATGGTTGCTGGTGATGAGGGTGAACGCCCCACTGTAGTATTAGCTGCCAGCTTGTGCTGGGTCCACAGTGCCAAGTGCCTATTCTTAAGATGCATATGCTGTCCTCCTGTGCCCAGATGGCTCCCCTTTTTACCTCGACTCACACACATGTGGTAAACCTGGCAGATTGTAACTGTTTCATTATTTACATCTTGAACAAAAAAATCCCAAACAAGAGATTGTGATGCTCTACTTTTAACATGTCCATGATGCTGCTTATTTAACTCCGTTCTTTTAAGCACTGTGAAGTGGGGGGGCACGTGATGTTTGGGCACTGCACACCTGGACTGCAACTGACCACCACAACTACCTATCATTATTACTGAGTCATCATCATCAACTAAAACTGGTAAATCACACATTTTTACGGGGTTCCTGCAAACAGTTTCAGACACAGCCACTTTGAATTTCTTTTTCTCCAGTTCCCAGCTGGGGTCAATCACATAATCATCATATTCATCAACGTCACAAACATCCACATCTTCTGCTTGGATGCTAGCATGTGGACTGCATGTTGCAACAGCAGCAATATCATCATCATCATCACATTCATCATCATAATCTACACCACCATCACCTGATATTTTTTCACCACACTGTGAATCACTGCATGGAAAATGCGTGACATTAACAGCCACGGTGGATGGAATATCACATTGTATGCTATCATTGCCATGATCATCAGAATCCTCAGGTTCAGTTACTGGGATATTACTGGGAAGTATGACATCATCTATGCTGCCACTCACTTGCACCGCTTCACACTCCACTATATTTTTGGATACGGTACACTGGTCAGAATTCAAACTTGAGACACCAATACTAATACTACCACCACCATCAATAACACCACTAATACTAACACCACCAGCTGGGAAAACATCATCTCCTCCAACTATGAGTGAAGCTACTGATTGGGCTGTAAAAAACATGGCAGGAGAAATACCTTTCCTCACATCAGCAATGTACTTCATCTCATACTACCACACCCACAGATTATCTTACTGCCAGCAGTGCCATGGCAAGAACCAGCTTTGCTTGCATGTCTCTTTTCAGGCATTTTGGGGGATCAACAACAAATTTAGATTTTGGTACATTCACTCTTTGATTTGGGGGATGCTGGATGTGAAGCCAAAAAAACAACTGTGGCTTCAGCAACAGATAGGGACTGTCACGCAATCACGCCAACTTCAGTAACCAGTGGTGCTGATGAGGTCACAAAAACAATCCAATCTGGTAAAAAATTCCTTTTGCCAGTGGGAGTGGGGGGAGCGCTGACTGCAGATTTTTATGGCAGTACAAGCAAAAAAACAAAAAACAGATACCACGATCGCAGTACAAAATCAGGCAGCTGCAGTGGATAGCAGGTTCACACTGCTGCGCCTGCAATTACACTAGTCTGTGGCACAATAAAAGGTGTATTATTTGATGTCATGCAACACCACTCACACTCACACACACACACACACACACACACACACACACAAAACACACACAGAACAGTTTGTCTACAATGGCGAATGAGTAATGCGTAGCAAATTTAAAAGTTCAGTAATATGCCACGTATTATAATGTAAACAACTGGAATTATTAACTGCTGCACCAGATCCACACAACACACAATCAGCAAGAACATTTCAACTATTACTGACAATATTACTGTGTGTGCATTAACACAGTCAGTTATATTTTTATTTATTTGCTTTTGTTAACCAGGTAAGCGCACTAGACATCCAAGTGCCTATTTTCAGGTGTGACCAGAGAGAGTTACAAAGTAACAGTGAGACACAATGCAGAGTCGAGGTAACATACAGGAACCACATGCTCCGACAAGTTGGTTGAACAGCTTATGGTACAGACAGGCTCAAGGCTGGACTAAGAGCAATCAAATAACAGATAGGCATGCCAGCATTGGGAGGTAGAATAACATCACATAACAACTAGAAAATATCATCAAAGAACATCTCAAACAGGAGCAACAACAAAATTGATTAGGAACACACATGTATGCGCTAGCCTGACCAGATCGCCTATAGTGAGAGAAGAAATGAAAGACTCAGTCCGGGACCAGAGGCAGATATTGTTATGAACAATATCGCCACTGCGCCAGGGGGCGGTAAGTGCCTTAAGAGGGTTGTCGGCAGAGATAACAGTGCCAGGAGAAACTGCACACAGGCAGCTCACCCAGAGGGTAGGGGGGAAGGAGAGAGATGCTGGGTATAACCAAAAAACAAAGAAATCACCATTTCTCAAACTTAAATCTACCTACACCACAGATATGCCCCTCCCCCAAAGAAACTTTCACTGTCTTTCACTACACACACTTAATGTTGTTCATTAACATTCAAAATCCCTACAAAAACAAAAATGCTCGATGATATGAGCACAGGAGGGTTTCCTGCAATCGATGAACTAAAGGTGGAGCCCCAAAAAAATGCAAAAATGTTTCTTTAACAGCTTTTAGAAGGTTTCAATCACAGACAGCTCTCAGAGCACACTGTCTCCTACTGCTTCCTACACACACTATCCCGAACTGAGGCTGTGCAGATCAATACAGAGCCCATGTGACCTTAAATCCCATGAATCACTGCAAAATTTGCCTTTGGAGCTCAAAAACCAGGCGACTGAGGCGAAGTGCATTGTTTTCAATGCACTTCGCTTAAGATTTTAGTGGAGTAGTGGTCTGGGAAGGCAGTGTAATGTGAAGTCATTGTTTTCAATGGACTTAGCGTTACTCATTATAAGGCAAATGACTCTGCTTTGCATTGCTGAGCACTCTGCAAATCCGTCTTTGCTCTGCGAATCACTTCGCGGAGCGTATTGAGCCGACTTCACCCAACACTACTCCCAGCCTCGTGGTTGCATCTAGAAACAAGCCTCAGCTCAGTGTTCTTTTCTTGGTTACCAATTTCAGAATAAATTGATAAACGATTGCTGGTGCCTTCTTTTGTGTGCCATTTTTTGTAACTTCTTTACTGAGAAATTTGCAGAGTGTACAGAAGAACAGAAATTAAGGGTGCCTAATACATTATGTTATAGCTATAACCATATAGATTGGGAATGATGGCCAAAATTGTTCATGTTTGTATTGGCATGAGTGACTGGCAAATAACTGAAGTACAGATATTTCAGTCCAGTACTGTATCTGTGCCTGTGAGTCCAACTATCTTATAAGTCCTGATCCAAAAGTAAAGGTCTATCTGAAAATCCATTCATATTACTCCATTACAGTATTCAGATTAATTTCTGTTATGGGTGAGCTCAATTCCTGGTTAGCTATACTCAAAAAGCATTAGATTATGGACCTGTGCTGCTTGAAGAACCCTCGATAATAACAGGGATGACATCTAACAAACAAGAAAGATAATAAAAAAATAAATGAATAAATAACCCTCACCCTTTCTTAAAACTTATAAAGCCAGGACATGAGGTCTAATAACAAACTCAAAGAAATGATGACAGTTTCCAACTTGCTCCTATGTTTACTCCAAAATGCGTCCCTCGATACATAGGTTCAGTGTGGTGCCCCACAGGCCTCCTCAGTAGCCAGCTACCTGCTGGGATAGAGCCAAGCGGCCCTCTATATCCTCTATTAGGGTCATAAATGGTAGCCATACACCCCAAAACTTTTCCAGCTGGAGTTTAAGTTCAGCAGTTAAAAGTTTTCCCTGGTAAATGGATTTGATAATAGTGATACTGTCTGCCTTTGTGGGACAGGAAGGGTCAGCCACCTTCTTGTTATTGCTTTACAGGCTGCTTCTACCAAGATGTCTGCAAAATAGGCCAGCCATGGTAACACTTTGGCTGCTCTGTAATACATTTTCAGATCGGGCAAGCCTAGCCCCCCCCCCCCCATCTTTGGTCATGATAGGTCTTGCCATTTTATCCTCAGTTTTGCTCCTTTCCAAACAAAGTGGTGGAGAACCTTTAGAATTTGGTCCACTCTGTCCTGGGAATATGTAAGGATAAAGTTTGGAACAGAAATAACAAGCATTTGTAAATGCTGAATGTTGCTTGCTTCTATGTGCTGTTTAGGTATTTGGAAGTCATTGGAGTGCAAATATTGAAAATTTATGAACTTACGAGTTTATGTGAGGAACTGCGCAACGCATTTATCAGAAACAGTTATTTTAGGAATTTTTCACCAAATTTCAACATAGCCATTTTAAGACATCTGCTCATGAACAGTGTCACTGTGATTTTGTTAACGTGTCCCATACATTGAGTTTGCACACCGACTGCGCCATTGTGAGCTACATGGGCGGAAACACATTTTGGGCAGGATGTGAAAAATGACAGCTGTACTGCTCATAAGGAGGTGTGGTAAAATGGCAATGTTGAAAATCTGGAGTGAAAATATTGAAAATTTGTGAACTTACGAGCCTGCGTAGGAACTGCGCAACGCACGCTCGTGAAACAGTCATTTTTAAGAATTTTTTCACCAAATTTTCAACATAGCCATTTTAAGACCTCTGCTCATGAACAGTGTCACTGTGATTTTCTTAATTTGTCCCGTACATTGATTTCGCACACCGACTGTGCCATTCTGTGCCATATGGACGGAAACACATTTTGGGTGAGATGTGAAAAATGACAGCTGTACTATTCATAAGAAGGTGTGGTAAAATGGCAATGTTGAAAATCTGGAGTGAAAATATTGAAATTTCGCGAACTTACGAGCCTGCGAGGAACTGCAACGACGCCATAAAACAGTCATTTTTTGATTTTGACTCAAATTTTAACATGGGATTCTTGAGACCCTTCTCATGAAGATGTCACTGTCATGGTGGTATTCAGGCTCAAAGGGTGATTTCGCAGTCACTGCATGAAATCACCCTTCGGGCCTGAAATAACGCCATGACAGTGACATCATTCATGAGAAGGGTCCCAAAACCTCATGTTGAAAATTTGCAAAATTCTCAAAATGCCTGAGATATGCAACAGTTGAACCCCCTCTATCTAGGCCATTATACAGCTTACCGGGCATTTCCTCAGTTCGCGGTCGGCTTTGAAGAGTGAAGACGTGTTCCTGGTCCACCGAAGATCGTCACACCAGAGTCCAGAGGTAAGTATGGGGTGAGGGGGCATGGGGAGGCTGGGGTGCAGTAGGTGGGTGCGGCTTTGGGAGGGGTCGGAGCATCCGCTTGACCGTTTTCTTTTTCAGGTTAAAAATTAAAAAAGACGCAGGGGACCGTTTGCCACACTGGGGTGGGCTCCTCAGCAAGGCACAAGGATGTTGGGGTGTTCAGCCGACGGGGATTGGGCACCCCGTGCCGCCAAAGGACTGATTGCCATGCTGGGGTGGGCTCCCAGCGTGGCACCTACAACATGGGGGAGATGCAGCTCAGCCGATGGGGATTGGGCACCCCGTCAGCTACACAGTACGTGGGAGGCGTGCGCCTGGCGTGGGGGGGCTACGCTCAGTGGGCTTTTATCTCTGCTCACTGGAAGTGTAGCTCCCTTTCAATCAGGTGTTACTGCATTTTGGAGCGTGTCATAGACAGCTCCAAAATGCATTGGCTTACAGGGGCCGCGTCTGCCAGCTCACTGACTGAATTGGAGGAGGAGGAGGTGACACACCTCCGAAATCTCCAATGATGGCACTATGTTTCTTGCACATGCGTGCAAGTAACATAAAAATTGTGATAGAACATTCATTTAACTAAGTCTGTTCTACCAAACAAGGATAAAGGTAGTAATTCCCATCTTTTTAAGTCTTCTAGGATATCTGTTATTAGTTTCTCATAGTTAACTTGGTATGCATTTGAGAGTTGTACTGGGATTTAGACACCTTAATATCTTATTTTGGACCTAGTCCACTTACAGGGTAGGTTACAGCTTGATTGTGGCCACCCCACTAAATATCATAACTTCAGTTTTGTCCTTATTAATCTTAAAACCAGAGACCTTACTAAATTCCCTCAGAACTGTTTCTAGGATTGGAAATGTTCTAAGCTGATCTCTTAAATATAATAGTGTGTCAGCAGCATACAAAGATAGCTAGTGTTCCTCCCCACCTACTAAAATTCTTTCCAAATTTAGGTGATATTTTTTTAACTCTCCTTTATTACTTCAATTTTTGAAATACAAAATAATGTAACACAACACAATACAATATAGTTTCAAAGTTTATTAATACAAAAGATGTATAAAACAATACATTTTGTCACATCCATGCACAGCATATACAACACAATTAGTCAATCAAAGAACAGACTAAATCATTTTACATCAATATAAATACCGTAAATACATTAAAACATATCAATACATAAAGATCACTTTTTCATCTTATTAGCAAAACTAGCCATACCAAACATTATCCTGATATGCTCCAGACCAAGCAGGAGTTTCATACGCATATCCTTACTTTCTAAATGTTTTTCCATAATTAAAGGGGTAATCCATTTGTCTCTTTCATTATTCATTTCATCACAATCTATTAACTTATAACACAAACTTTCAACATCCTAATTTTTACAATTGCATTTCTTCTTATTCCCAAATTGACCCCACCATTTGTTATACTGTAGATTTGGGATACCCAGACTTTCTAGTCTCATATTGCACGATTTATTCCTATGTTTTTATTTTCACAATATGCTAAATATATTTCCATTTTCCCATTTAATTTTAAATCTGAGTAATACCCTTCTCTGTCTAACTCATGTATTTTAGCCAGATCAACTTGAACTGCCACATCAGAAAATCTTTGAACAGCAATTTTTTGAAAACATGTTTACATCATTCAAGGCTTTATTAGACCATAATTCTTCCAGACCAGAGTACTTTAATGAATTATTTAGACTTTGGAACCATCCATTTATATCATTTCCCCTATTTAATCTCTCCAAAAAATCAACCCAGCATAATTTGGGGAGTCTTTCCATAGACATCTTTATTACTTTTTTACAATACTTCATTGCTCTAACTTTTATTTAAACATTCAGAGCAGGAAAACCTGCTTCTAATCTCATGAAGGCTGTCGGACAAACCCATGAAAGTTCCGAAGTTTTTCTCAAAAATGAGTTTTGAATAGGTTCTAATTTTGTATCTTCTACTAATAAACCCCAGACTTCACTACCGTATAACGTCTGAGTAATGGTCTTAGCTTCAAATACCTTCTTAAGAGCCACAAAAGAATTATTGGCAAACTTATCTGCAAAACCATAGATAGCATTCATTGAACTATATGATTTATTTTTTTAGTTCACATATATGGGCATCCCACCTCAAATTGTTTTCAAATAATATTCCCAAGTATTTAAATGATTTTACTTATTCTATTCTATTATTCTTAACATTCCAAAAATGTTTCCTATAATTTTTATTCCCAAATGATATTATTTTTGCTTTCTTTACATTCATATTAAGTTTCAGGTTAGCCAATGACTCCAACAATCTTGACATTGCTCTCTTTAAACCCAATGGAGTTTGTGAGATAACTAAAGCATTGTCTGCATACATTAGTAATTGAATTTTTCCATATTTATCGATGGAGCAAATGTATCAATATTAACCATATCTCTAATAACTGTTTCACTATATAAATTGAACAGTATTGGTGCCAATAAGCGGCCTTGCTTAACCCCCTTTCCTACTTTTATCTCTCTTGAAAGTGCACCGTCTCTAGAGTATCATACTGACGCAGTGGTATTATAATGTAACCTTTGTAGCATTTTTAAGACATGTTTATCTATATTTAGCTTTGTCAAAATCTCCCATAATTTATTTCTATCCACAGAGTCAAATGCTGCTCTTATATCAACAAAACAAACATAAAGTACACGTTTCTTCCTGCATACATATAATTCTAACAACGTATTACAATTTTTTTTTAAACCACATTGATATTTGGAAATTAATTTATTTTCTTCCACCCATACTAATTACCTATTCAATAATAAATGAGTAAAGATCTTTTGAGATATAGGTAATAACGTAATTGGTCCATAACACATAGGATCATATCTAGAACTTTTTTTAAACAATGGTACAATTACCCCTTTATTCCAACTAGCTGGCAGCATATTAGATTGAACAACTGCTGAGAATAAACACATCAAAACCTCTGCCCAATAATCAACATTATATAAATACATTTCAGCTGGAACACCATCAATTCCAGGGGCTTTATTCCTTTTCTGAGCTTGAATTGCCTCCTTTACTTCCCCTACTGTAAATGCAAATATCCATGCAGCACTCTCACCTCCAACTTCATCTAAAACACTAATATCATTATTATTATTATAGATTTGGCTAAAATGACACACCCACTGATCTTCAGATATCAATCCTAATAGATTATATTGAATATTAGTCTCACAACAACCAAAGGCCACCAGAGACCAGAATGTTTGGGTATCTTTCTTAAAAATGGAATCCTGTAATTTACCCCATAATGAGAAATTATAAATCTTCTTCTTTCTATATGTCATAGTTTTATATTCTATTTTCAAATTGCGAAAGGCCTTCAATATAACTAGGGAGGTATTCTGAACCCTAATCCTACCCACTCTTTTAACCTCTTTCCTCAAGTTTCTACAATCATGGTTGAACCAAGACTGAATACTACCAATATTAGCATTTGTCCCCACTCTCTTTTTTTTTTTTGAGCTTACTGCCAGAATTATTTGCTGCATATAATATTCATAAAATCGATTTCACTCATTCGGTCCACCCTTGTTCATTCTGTCTACTGGATGTTCGCTCATATTTTGCTTTTGGATTATCAGATCAATACATTCTTTTGTGTATTTATTCCATATATTTTTTTCCATATTTAATACACATATTATCTGCCTCTCTTTCTTTCTTTTGATTTTTTTCTTTTTAATGTAATATTCAATATAATAGAACATATCACAGCATAATGATCACATTCCCACATTTTAACAACCTTAAAATAGTTAACTCTATGGTAATATGATGCTTCCACAATGCCTAGATCTAAAACACTGCCCCCTTTAGCTCTTGGGTAGGAAATCTTCCCCTTCCAATCACCTCTAATCCTACCATTTAGAATCCTTAAATTAAATTTATCCAAGAACTGTAGCAATAATTTAACTTTTGAATTTAACACTCTGTCCTTTTATTGATGCACAGGTATATTTAAAATATCTTCCATATCCCATCCTAAATCAATATTTTCAATACCATTACCCACCTGCACATTAAAATCTCCAAACAGATATATCAAGATCCCTGGATATCTAGCTTTCAAAGATTCAGTATTCTGTCCTATACATTTAAAAATGCTGGCCAATTCTCCTACTTTAATACCTGGAGGAATGTATATATTAAATAAAGCAAAACATTTCCTCTGGGCTACAATAACAATGTACATAAAAAATTAATTATGCACACTAACTTCCGGGTTTTCAAATTCAGCTAGCACACTAATGCATATAATGAGTCCACCTTTTGCTCTACCATACTTAGAGGTCTTATATGCTGGGGAAATCCAACTTTTATATACATTTACCCATATCTCATCTAGTTTATCTATCCATGTTTCTTGTAAAAGCAAAACTGGATATTTAGTAATCCACTCTAAACATATTTTATCCTCCATTTTTTCTTTGAGGCCAGCAACATTCCATTAAATTAAATCTATACCTTTCTAAAAAAAAATTTTGTCAGATTGTTGACCCCAGCATTATAATCTCATCACTACTTTCACTCACCCTTCCTGTACTATTAATTTGTCTATCTTTTAACATATAAGAAGAATTCGCCTCATCATAACTACTACCGAAGCTCTCTTCAGGCTCCAAAATCACTGAAGAATTAATACGTACACCAAGTTGTTTTCTGCCTCTTCTCGTTATACAATGTCTGTCTTCCCCAATTAAGATATGAGTTGTCTCAGTTGGTTTTAGGAATGATGTAATTCTAGGTTGTTTAACCATATCTTTATTTTTTTTATTAGCATCTGCTCTCACACCCTGTTTTCCTTTCAGATCATTTATACCATTTCTGTTCATTACAATTGTTGTATCAAGACAAATTCCCAACTCACAAAATTTAGCCTTTTCTTTCAGAATTTCTCTCCATTTTTCCACATTCTTTAGGACAACACATAACCATCCTTTATAAGGTCTAGCTTGATATCTATAAACTGATCTGAAATCTTGCCAATTTCCTTTCCAAAAATCCCTTTAATAAGATTATACGATACAATATATAATAACAAACAAAGAAATAACATAAACCCCCAAAATAGTATTATGAAATGGATACAATTCCTAAGGTAAACAAGATCCCTCCCCAAAATCTGACCCAAAAATACAAAATTAAGGATAACGTCAATCCTATTAATTACCTTGAAGAAATACGATATGGCATTACCCATAAAATCAGTGAGGTAGCTATGAGTCCAAACAAACTTACACACCCCAGAGAATAAATGTCACTCCCCAAAAATGTAATATGTAGTTGACAAATTGGTTTATATTAGTACATGATGGATATCTCCCCATGTGTTAAAAAATGGATGATATTATTATGAAATAAGTAAATTAATCTGGTATTCTGAAGACTGAGAAGAATATTGGATGTCCACTCTTTCCAACCAGTGTATCACAATAAGTTGTTTTGAAGAGATAGCTAACATGGATATAATTGCTTTGTTTTTTGCTCCCTTGACTACATTTAAATTTCCTAGAATACAAGTCTCAAAATTAAAAGCATAATATAGAGATCATTTATTTCCATATTCCAGTTTAACTGAATTCCAGATATATTAGGTGAAGTAACAGTCCCATAAAATGTAACAAATTGTTCCTTCATTCACATTACACTTAAGACACCTATTAGAATTGATAGGACCAAATTTATGCATTTTTTGAGGAGTCAGGTAGGTGTTATGGAGAATCTTATATTGAATAAGTCTTTGGTTATCTAAAGGAATATATTGATAAATATTCTTCCATAGGTTAGACCAGTTTAGAAGATTAAGTCCAGCCTGTTTGTTCCAGTAAGAAGGAATAATAGGGTTAATGTTAAGTTTATAGTTTAAAAGAAGTTGATATAGATTTGAAATAGGATGAGGTCTTAAACTATGATTTTCTATTTCTTTTATTTGGTCCTGAGAGTCAGAAAGAGTTGGGCTGAATCTGAATTGGGCCTTTAAAGCCAGTTTGATTAATAATAAATCGGGTAAGAACTTCTTATGGAAGTTCTAGGTGAGATCTAATGTGTGCTGCTAGGTGTTCTATGCTAAGTGCAAATAAAATAGGGGATAGGGTGCAACCTTGTCTGGCACCACTGTACATGGACAGGGATTCTGACTCCATACCATTGATTTTTACTTGGACTTGAGGGGCATTATGAATTTATTTTAACTAAGAGATAAAGGTTTCCCCCAAACAACATTTCTTTAATTTGACAAATAAAAAATCTTAATTTAGCTGATTGAATGCTTTTTCAGCATCTACCATAATGGTGACCAGCTGTCCTTTAAAATTCTTCCCTTCATGTAAAATATTCAAAAATGTTCTAATGTTATTGGAAAGAAGCTAGTTAGCAACTAAACCAGATTGGTCTTAATGAATCAGTTTTAGAAGGACTGTATTTATCCTGTTTGCCAACATTTTAGTATCTTGGCATCTACATTAACTAGTGAAATAGGTTGGTAGGAAGCACAATGGCCGGAAGGATTCCCAGATTTTGGGATCACTGTTATGAAAGCTTGGTGCCAGGAGTCTGGGAAGTCCCCTTGCTCCTCTTTTGAGTTGAACAGGTACACCCACAGTGGTATCAAGGAACCCCGAAAGATCTTGTAAAATTTAAAGGTCTCATAAAATTCATTATCAAAGCCATCTGGGCCTGGTGATGTCCCAGTTTTTAGATCTTTAATCACCTGTTCAACTTCTGCTACTATAGTAGGGCATTCTGGTCTTAGCGATTCTGCTTTTACTAACTTTGGGAGTTCCATCTTAGGCAAAAAATGGTATATCTCCTCTGGGGTGCAATCGTCCCCTTCCTGTCGATTCAAAGCTGTATAATAATCTGCATAATAATCTTTGACATAATTAGTTTTCAGTGAATATCCAGTCTGCCCTCCATTCAGAGGGGACCTAACTTGTTTGACATATCTATATGCTGGTTCTTTTGGGATTCTGAGTGCCAGTAAGCACCCTGCCCTTTTACCTGCCTCATAATATTTATGATTGAGATGCATACATTTCCCCTCTATTTGAATATCAATTACAGCCTGTAATTATTTTCATGTGTCTTGCATTTGTGATTCTTTGTCCCTAGTGGGATGTAATTTATGCTGTGCTTCTATGGCCCTTAATTTACTTTCTAATGCTGTCCATTTTTAGGTCATTGTTTTTTAAGGTTATTTATTTATTTATTTATTTAATATTTTGGTAACCAGGAAAAGCACAATGAGCCGAGGCTCATTTCCAGGTGCAACCCAGGGATGGGGTAACAAATTACATACAGATGAAATACATACAGTCAAATACAAGTGCCAAGAGCGATTTAGGCAGTGCAGGGTACAGGGTATAGTGGGAAGAGTATGAGATTATTACTTCCCAAAGCTGTGCTTTTAGCGAATCCCATATCCACTTGTTTTTTGTTTGAGTCCCCTTATGAACTTGAACGTGTTCTTCTATTGCCAATACTACCGATGTTTTAAAATCTTCCCTAATTAACATGAAAGTCTTTAGCCACCAAACTGTCAACCTTGTCCAGTATCCCAGCGTAGTTTCTACTGACACTGCTGAGTGAGCTGATATAATTCTCAGGTGGATTGTACAGTTATGGTACCATGAAAGTCTGTTTTGTATCTAGAAACAGGTCCAACCTAGAGTAGAACTTGTGGACAGGAGAGTAAAATCTCATTGTGCAGGGTGTTGTTCCCTCCAAATGTCCACTAATGCCAACTCTTCCATACCTACTGAGTTGTTTACTCATTTGATGGTTTGTGACTTGGTTCCCTGAGGAACGATCCAACCGAGGGTTGACAACACAGTTAAAATCACCCCCTATCAATATTATCCCTTCAGCCAAACCTGTCATTTTGTGAGTCAAGTGAGTTTTAAAAGCTGGGGAATCATTATTTGGCACATAGAAATTGGTCAGACGTAAGGTATGTTCAAATAATGTTCCTGAGAGTATTACTAATCAGCCATCATCTGTAGTTTCTTGGTTGATGATATCAAAGGAAACATTTTTATGTAGCAAAATTGCCAATCCTGCTTTTTTACCTGAGGGATGGGAGGCTGATACCACCCTGCCCATCCATGTCCTTTTTAGTTTTTGATGCTCACTGTCCAGGAGCTTGGTCTCCGGCAGGAACTCCACATCACAATGCATCTTGCTCAACTGATTGATGACTCTTGTTCTCTTTACCATTGAACTGATGCCTAGGACATTTAACATGATCACATTAAGGGTACCCATCTTAAACAAGAGAAAATGAGAAGTATGAAGGCTCCACCAGGTGGTCTCGGAAAAGAACAGTTTAACTAAGGGGGCCCATGGAAAGAAAGTTGTCAGATACTGTATGTCACCATCTGGTAGTCAAAATATGAAACACTGAACTCTAGAACAACAACAAGATAAACAAGCACAACAGGTGCCAAATCTAGAATAACTGAAGTTCAGCAATCATTAAACTTCTTGCAGGTATTGTATACTTCCCAGGTCTTGATCAACCCCACAAGAACCTTTCATGGAGAACATAATTATGGAATTATGCAACATGGCTTGCAGTTGTGTGCAAGCATGGCCTGGAAATTTCAGGTCAAAAGTTACATAACTTGATGCAGACTGCAGAGGATGGTGTCCTGAACCTCCCACTTAAGGATGCACATGGTACATCCCCCTCCCCCTTGCAGGCAAAAAAATGCTGCTCTCCCCGAAATAAAAATTCCTGTTGCCCTTAAAACATCCCTCTCCTTTTCCCAAACCCTCTTTAAATGGGAAGTGATGGATCAGATTCCCTGCAGCTTCAGCTGGGAGTCTTGTCTTTCAAGTGTAAGACTAGATTGGGAACAGCTGTTTGTGGGATCTGCTGTTGATGAATTGAAAGGTCCAAGGGGCACTCTATCCCTGAAAATGGAGTATATCGGAGGCAACCAGAATGCCCCCCCCAGCAAGCAAGAGACCATGCTCAGGGCCTCCCCCAGACCCAGACAGGGTAATTAAGAAGTGGAAAGTGGAAAACAGCCCTCTCAGCTATTATTCCTGTATCAAGCACCCATGCAACCTTCAGTATCATGTGAGGTGGGTGCATGGGGAAGGGCACTGTCCATAATGGTGACTCCTTCCCGGTGCAATCCCTCATGGCTATGGGAGGGTAGGGCAGCCGGATACGGGGGTAGGTGAACTGGGTGATAGGATGTGCTATGTGTACACGCATGTTGGGGGGAAGTGAGCACGGTGAGCATGGGCTGGGAGGGGGCTTAGGAGCTGTAGGGGTGGTGCTGTGGTGGATGGCCAAGCTGCATTGTGGTGTCAGAAGTTGGCTAGTGGTTGGGGTGGCTGAGGTACCAGGTTCTGGTCCGGGCACTGGTGCAATTTTATTACACCCAGCCCAAACCTTTATTTTTTTAATGCTTTCACCCCACTAACATGCACCCCCCTGGAGTTGAGAATCCTTTAGTAGGAGGGTGTGGGGGTGAAGCCCTCCATGATGGGGAGTGTGGGGGGGTGCAGTTGTCCTGTGTGCCAGGGTTGTCAGAGTGCCGGAAATGTTTTTGGCACTCTGACTGCAATAACGGTGATTGCCTTTAGGCATTCACCATTATCACATAGAACCGTGGCCTTCTGATGTATATGGACCATTCTCTCCCAACTGTCCATAGGAAGATTTCTGGCCAGATAAATCTACATAATCATGTCTTGTTCAGTGTGAGGGAGACTTTACAATTTACCAGTGAGCTTATGCTAAGGTGGGTGGTGTAGTACTGTTCCCACTGGGCCAACTCCAAGTAGCCTCCCAACCAGAGCATGTGTAATTGCCACAATGAAAGCTAATTGCCACTGTGCTGCTCAAAAGTGGCTTTGAGAGGACAGTACTCAGGCTAAAAGGAAATCTAAAGCATGGCGAGATCTGCTTATTACCCCAAAGGAGGATCAGTTTTCCAAGGGACCCTCTGACTCAGCTAGGGCTGGGTGGCATCCCCTGGCCCATCCTCCTCCTCTCCCCCAAGATGGGAGCACCCCACCCCCCAAATATCCAGTCCAACTTCAGGTTCTGGCTGCAGGAGGAGATCTCCTGTGACAGTTTTATTTGAGGGCATCTCCCCCCATACCAGTGTAGTACAATACAACATTGTCCCACCCCAGATATAATGTCAGGCACACCAACCTTGGAGCATAGCATGAAAGGCAGTCATCAGAAGTCAGCCCTCCCCCAGCCAGTACCCAAAATAAGGTTATGCAGAAGAATTCTCCCTCCAAATTCACTCTTATCCTGGTAGCTAGAAAAACATGGAGGCCACCAGACCTGCCCCAAATGGACAAGCAGGCAGCTCCACCCACTGTCTCCCATAAAAATGACATTTTATAGAAGGAAAAAAAGTGTGTGGCTGGATGAAGAACAGTAAAGCATTTGGCACCAGTTGGTCTCTGCCAGTCACCTTTCCTTCATCCTGAACCACCCGTGGCAGACAGAGGCTGGTCAACTAGAGAGACCCTCCACCCCTGAAGCACTGAACCATCCCTTAGTAAGAAGGAGCTTTAGAAATACATTTAAAAAAATGTATCTCCCAGTTCATTCAGGTGGAAGTTTGCTGTGCCCCCACTCCTTTGATATCCTGATCTGTAATGGTTGAAATCAGTCTTTTAAGTTCACCATCCAGAAGGTGCTGTGTGTCCAACTGTAGATGAGCAGGCAGAGAGTTAGACAGGATGATGATTCTCCATAGCCATCAAGGTCGCCTCCATGCCACAATGCTGATGTGATGCTCCAGTGTTTCCATGGTCAGTTCCAGACACAAGATACCCAATTTTATGAGGGTCAGAGCCACTTCTCTAAAGATTCAAAGGTTTGCACTCCTTTGTTTAGACAAAACTCTTCAGTTTGGTGAGGAAATTAGTTAGATTCTAATCTGCTTTTTCTTGGCTTGTTTTACGACTTCTTGCACCATCCTACATTTGTTACTGAGTAAGTCTGAGAAGCCCTAATCAAAATATATTCTTTGACCATCCAACATAAGATTCATTAATTTTCAGGCCATTTGAAGAATCAGTTGTCTTTTAGGGGGCTCCAGCAATCTTTTTTTTATTTATTTGGATTTTTTCCCCAATTTTTCTGGGGAGATGGCAGGTAGCTCCACTCCCCTTCCTTGGGAGGGGGGGTCATGTCTGGTCTTGGCCATTTGCCAAGATCATCATGGAGCCTGCCATCTCTGTTTTTCTCCCCACCTCTGCTGCAGCTGCACATATGCATATGGAGACATGCACATGATGCTGTCCTATAGCATCCACCCCTTTCTTGTGTCACTCCTGACCTGCGCTACCCTCAGGCCTCCACCTAGGGGAAGCCATGCAGCAGGAGCAGCAAGATCCCTCCCTGGGAGAGAACAGCTGCCTTGCAGCCATTCCATCCCACTCCCACCCCGGCCCATCCCTGAAGAGGTAGGCTCATTCCCGAACCCAGGTCACTCGCATAGTGTGAGGTGTGGTGCCAGCTCCATGGCTGACTTTCATTTCTCCATCTGCCATAGATCTGCCTGCAATCTGCCACTGAGGAGTCAACCTAATGAATGGCCTCGTTTTATGCAATTGAGCTTTGAGAGGACAAAGTCATGTTCAGTGGAGCCATCTCCAACTTCACTTCCTTCCAGACTGGGGGTCAGGAATCCTGGCTTACTCCTGGCACCATTTCCTGGCTTACTCTCTTGCACCATCTCCATCATAGCGGGAAAGGCTATTAGGATAGCCAAAGCCCAGATGGAGGAGAAAATAGTGCAGGGAGTAACAAAGGGAGACAAAACATTATTTAGGTACATAAGCAAAAGAAAAAAGAGTAAGGGTGGGATAATCAGGCTAAAATTAACTAAAGGACAGATAGCTGAAAAGGATGAAGACAAGGCAAAAGTGCTAAAAAAATTCTTCTGCTCAGTCTTCACCACTGAAGACCAAGGCAGTGACCCTACTATGGGAAAGGTAGTGTGCAACAGTAGAAAAGCAGATGACTTCCACTTCTCAAGAGAAAGAGATCATGAAGAGCTTAGCAAACTAAAAATAGACAAAGTAATGGGACCTGATGGAATTCACCCTAGGATTCTAAAGGAGTTACTGGAAGAAATTGCAACATTGCTTACTGACCTTTTTAATAAGTCACTGGAAAGTTTCACAATACCAGTAGACTGGAAAAGGCTATTGTGGTACCCTTAATAAAAGTGGAAGCAGGGAAGAGCCTGGGAACTACCTCCCAGTCGGTCTGACCTCAGTGGTAGGCACATTTGTGGAAACCCTGCTGAAAGATAGAATAGTGTATCTTCCAAAAGAATCTGGAAAGCTTGACCCCAAGCAACACAGATTTACAGCAGGAAAATCATGCCTTACAAACATGATAGAATTCTTCAGCTGGGTGACCAGAACAGTGGATTTAGGGAGGCAGTGAACATGGTGTACCTAGACTTCAGCAAGGCCTTTGACACCGTACCACATAGAAGGCTTATGAATAAGCTAGAGAATACAGGACTTAGTCAGAAGACAATCAACTGGATTTAAAACTGGCTCAAGAATAGGACACAGAGGGACTTAGTTAATGGAGCTCAGTCAGGGTAGGGCAAGGTGACCAGTGGAGTGCCACAGGGTCAGTATTAGGCCCCATCATCTTCAACATTTTCATCAGTGACATTGCTAATGAGCTGGAGGGGAAAGTATGCCCATCTGCAGATGATACAGAACTCTACAACCGGGTGGACACCCAAGAAGGACTCTTGAAGATGGAAAAGGATCTGAATAGGCTGGAAGGATGGTCCAAAAATTGGCAATTGAAGTTCAGTGCCAAAAAATGCAAGGTCATGCATCTGGATAAAAGAAACTCCTGGAAGGAATAGATGGTGCTATGACACCAGCTCTAAGTAACACAGGTGGAGAGGGATCTTGGCGTATTCATTACAGATGACCTTAGGATGAGCAAGCAATGTGAAAGCGCAGTGCAGAAAGCAAATGGCATCCTTGGATGCATTGGAAGGGGTATAACTAGCAGAGAAACAGAGGTGATAATGCCATTCTACAGATCACTGGTCAGGCCGCACATGGAATATTGCTTCCAGTTTTGCAGGCTGCACCTGAAGAAGGATATCAACAGACTGGTGGCGGTTCAGAGAAGATCTACAAAGATGGTACAGGGTTTGCACCAGGAGCCATATGAAACCAGACTGGCTGACTTACAGCTGTACTCACTTGAACAGAGAAGAGACGGGGGGACAGGATTGAAATGTTTAGGTATATGAAAGGAATTAACATGGTGCAGAAGGAAAACCTGTTTCAGGTGAAATCAGAGAATCATACAAGAGGCCACAATCTAGGACTGGCAGGAGGTAAATTTAAGGGAAATGTCAGGAAGTACTTTTTTTTTCAGAGAAGGTGGTTGACCCTTGTACTAGCCTACTGCAAGAGATAGTAGACTCAAAAAAAGTAAGGGAATTCAAACTGTGTGGGATAAACACTACGTGCAAAAAAGGAAATAGTCCAAGAGGAGGGGGGGGTAGGTATTTTGGGCAGACCAGATAGACCAAGAGGTCCCCTTCTGCTGGAAAATTCTTATGTTCATATGTTCTTATGCCAACTGCATTCATTAAAGCTTTGATCTTCACTGCTTGGGAGATATTTTTCTCCCACAGCTAGAGGTCATACTCCAGGATGCTTTTGTGTGGAACTGGTGGGTTTACCAAGACCAAGAGGAGATGTGAGTTTTCACCCACGGTCAGAGGAGCCAAAGTGTCAAGTAGCCTTACGTCCTGTGACATCACCAGATGTTCGCTCACTTTGTGTGCCAATTTTAACTTTTGTTAATAAATTCTTTATGCAGTTTGAACTGAAGACTCAATTGTTGTCTTTTGCATGACCAGTGATGTGTCTTTGCCAATCTTTTCTTTTAATATTCCTGAGTTTATTGATGTTGTGAGCACCATTACTCTCTAAGTGACTGTTTTCATCCTTTGGCAGAATTCAAGTTGATCAGCCAGTGGTCTTATCTCATAGGTAAGCAATCGATAGTATAAACAAAAAAGTCAAAAATAATCACTATAAATAAACTATTGATGAACCTTAAAGAGCAATTGTTGACTTTCAAAACTTTTGAAAACAAAATACCAATACACAGCTCAGTTTATATTTCAGGTTAGCTGTGCATTTCTCTTCCAATAATTCATTTTTAATGTGGATATTTGCATGTAAACAGGACTTTTGTCCCTTAGACTTTATCTGCTCTTGCTGCCTTATGTAAAGTCATATGCCCCAATATTCAAAAGTTAGCTTCGGTGCATATGTGGTTCACGCTGGCACTGACCAGGTTTGTGCTGGTGCTCGAGGCAGGGCCGTGTTCAGAAGCCCCCTGAACACTGCCCAGACCTGGCAGCACCAAGGGGCAAAAATATTGCAGCACTTTGAAAGGTTTGCAGCAGCAGTAAACAGCCCCCCCAAATGGCGCTGTTTACCACTACTGAAAACCACTTTTTAACAGGATGCTAAGCCCATGCCCCTGAAGGCAAGGCAGTTGTACTGCAGTCTCCCTCCCATGCAGAGCAGCCCCCCAGTCATCCAGTATACTGTTAATTAGCAGTCCCTGGTGGTCCACTTGATCCCCGCACCCGATTCCCCAATATATGTTTTGTAGTTATATCCCTGGTGTCCAGTGGTATCCCCACCCCCAGATCACCCAATAAAGCATATGCAACATAACCTGGTGGTCTAGTGGTACCCCAATCCCCCAATTACACAGTAAAACATATGCCAACATGTCTAGTGTTACCCCCAGTCACCCCTCACCAGTAAAGTATATTTCAATATATCCTGGCAGTCTAGTGATTGAGCTCAATGACTGTCAGATGGCAGTTGACCAAAGAAGTGAGAAGAGAGTTGTACCACCTGCCACTTTCATGGGTGGCACTGTTGGTGAGGGAGTGGAGATCCTGGGCAGGTGAGTGGATGGGGGTGTTTGAGTACATTCAGGAGATCAAGATACTACTAGACCACAAGGATATTTTTACAATTGCTTTATTGAGTGATTGGGGGAGACCACTGGACACCAAGGCTGTCCTTTCAAGAAGATTGGGGCACTAAGAGGCTGCTGTACCTCATACAAATGAGCCCATAATGGGAATGCAAATGGCCGCTTAGCACCTTGCATGCCCAATAGGCTCATTTGCATGCTCAAGCTGAATATGGCCCACAGGGGACCTGGTGCTATCCTGTTTCCGGCAGCGCTGTCCCCTGTGGGCCATATGCAGCCTGTTCAGTGTCAGGGCAGCACAGATACACTTAGCACTGTGCTGACATGGACCGATATTAAGTTGGATACCACCCTCTGTTGGTGAGTGCTATCCATCTGAATGTCACAGGGGCCTTTGGAAATGCAGGGACAAGTGAAGTGCAAATGGCTGTGCCGCTCTTGCACTGCTTTTTAAATATCAGGGCAATTATTCTCCAGTTGTGACATCACAGCTATTTCCTTGGCAGCAGATTATGATATCCCAGGGACAAGATTATGAATTCAGTGTCTGGTGAATTGTGTATAGTGCTTATGTAGACTTTAACTTTGACCTTTCTCTATTCCCACCCTTAGTAGAAGAGTTGGGCAGCATAAGGGAAATAGAAGGTTCAGCACAAAGGATAAGAATAGTGTCAGAGGAGGAAGAGGTGGGGAGGATGGTGGGTGCCTGAAACATGCTGAGTGTGGGCTACTGGAAGAGGCTGGAATTCATTTTTTATGTGGGAGGAGTTATTTTCCTACACTGAACCTCGGGCATAGTCCTCCCATTCAATATTTGGTGAATGTTCAAAAATGTGTCAAAAGGAACAGTATGCAGCAATTCCAAAAAGTTTTGGAATATAAGTCCATCAATAGGGAGTCGTTTAGGAGCTATTGTGGCTGATGCTCTACAGATTTGAGCAGGAGTTTAACAGAGGCATGAGATAAAAATTGAAGTCAGGGATGGATTTGGCTAAGATAAGAAGAATTGGATTCTGGATAAATATAACTTTATAGTCCCATGTGATAATTTGAAGGTTTAATGGCAGTAGGTTATGAATGCAAGTACATGATCAACAGGGGAGGAACTCCTATGGATTGATTGGAAGGCACAAAACAAGGAATACATCTTCTATGGTGGGGATAAGAGTTGCTTGGGAAGCAGTCATTAAGATGGGCTACATGAAAGCTTCAGCTTGCTGACAGTCATATACTAAGTAATGATGAGATTGACAAAGTGAGTAGGGGAAGTCATGATCGAGTCCATTGAGGTGTAAATGTGACAAAAGTCTTGGAGCTGACATTGAGATAAGGAATCAGCTGAGTCATTCATATAACCAGGATTATGAAAGCATTTCAGAGTAAAATATGGTATAGAGATAACCAAGTCAGCCTCTGAATAAACAACATGATGGAATGGGACAAAAACCTGCCTTATTGATAATGTTCACTGCTGATTGATTGTCTGAAAAGATTAAGATGATCTGCTAATAGGAGACGTCCCCATACAAATGCAGTGGCTTCAATAGGGAGGACTTTGCAGAGAGGAGACACCTCTGAAAAGTCTTGAAGGGTGAATATATCATGGATATATCAGGAGGCCAGGGAGTAGTGATTCAGGAATGCTCAAAGACAGCAGCAGATCTATGAGTTAGTGATGTGTCAATATACATCCTGGGCTGCAAGTCAGGAGATGGATCTTGTAAAACATAAAACATGCAGTCCAGTAGGCAGGACAATGAGATGAAGTGATTATCATTGTGTAGTATGTGACACATTCAGACAAATGAACTGAGCATGAGCAGGACCACAAAAAATGCAGATATGAAAAAAATGGACAGCCAGAGCCCGGGCAGCCTTCATCATTAAAGTTATTACAAATCAGTTTGCCTTCTGCATTTTTAATGAGTCTGCCTCTTCTTACCATACTTTTAGGCAATATAGCGCAGTGGGTTAAGGCTCTGAGCTGCAGATCTGGAGACCTGGGTTTGAATCCCACAGCCTCCTAGGTGCATACTGTGTAATCTTGAGCAGGTCACTTAACTTCCTTGTGCTCCCTGGTCGAATCTGGAAACAAGCTTCAGCATAGTGTGCTACTCCTGGTTAAACAACATTCCCTTTCCTCTCTCCCTTTCCTTTTACCAAGTTGGGCAGAAGGAGGCATTAGAAATAGCAATCATGGGGGGTGCTGTGGAGCCTGAGCTGACAGACATAGGAGGAGCAGCATCATATATAACATAAAGCAAGAATTATTATACTTTGCAACTTAAACTAAGTAGTTAAAAGACCTATATCGGTAGTTCAGCTAATTGGAACCAAAATGTACAATCCTAAAAAGAATGACCATGCTCAGACACCTGGTACTACAACGAGTTCAGCGAGGTCGGTGCCTACCACCAGCAAAGAGGGTGAGGAAACTGTGCAGGTGCTAGGCCATAAGTTGCAATCACTGATTTTATCGGTAACAACCATGAACACAAAACTAGATGGGCTAGCCAAAACAATTACCTTGGTGGAGACAGCTGTAGAGCAGATAAGTAGTACAGTGGAGGATCTACAACAACAGGTGACTAAATGCAATGCTTTAAATGCAGGTCGCTAGAAGGAGGTACAGCATCTTAACAACCAACTTGAGCAGTTGGAAAATCAAGTACGGAGCACCAATATAAGGATGATCAGCTTACCAGAGGGGTTAGAAGGGGATCACCCCTTGTTCTTCTTTAAAGAATGGATGCAGGATCAGTTTAAGGGCCATGGAGACTTCTCAGACTGGCCCTTCCTTAAGGCCTATAGAATCCAGACAGGTGGTAAGCAAGCAACTGAGGCACCACGTGTACTCATGATAATCGCAGACAGCATGGGCACCAGAGACACTATTTTGGGTTTGGCAAGAAGATTGAGCCCACTTAATATACAAGACCACACAGTGCAATTGTTTCCAGACCTTTCTTTTTTCCACTCAGCAACACCGTAAAAAATTTGATGGAGTTCGATGAAAGTTCAGGGATCTAGCTATACCTCATGCGGTTCTCTTTCCAGCTAAACTCCACATTGTACATCAAGATAAAGTGTTTGTGTTCACTGATCCAACTGTTGCTGAAAAATGGGCTACCAGGGTAGAAGCACACCAGTCTATAGTTTGTGAGCACCCTTCTGATGATGAGTCCTCTGAGGAAACCTGAAAGGGACCAATTGGTGGCATTTTCCTTTTTTTTCATGTGGGACTTTAAGCTCTCATCTCATCGGATTGTTGATGACAGTTATTAAAATGTAGTAAAATGCTCAGCAACATAAGTTTTCAAAAATGTTCACTGTAGCTGACCTTATGTCATACCTTTGATGCTATTTGTAAAGTAGTAATTAATGAGATTGTGGCCATTGCACCCCATCATTTGTAAGAATGATACACAAGTAATCGGAAGATTTAAGCTGTACTCTCCCGAGGTCTATATTTAACTTTTAGGACAGTGATGCAAGTTGCATTTTTCCTTGAAGTCTAAAAGTTCTTCTATGGGGTTATATTTCTCTTTTAGGTATAGAGGTGGACCCTAAGCTCTGTGAGCAAGGTAATTTAGAAAAAACTTGAGGAGCAAATTTATTTAATATGCCCACCTGCTCTTGGGCTACAGCTACACAGAATATGTGACTTTCAAAATGTATTTGTTCTATTTTAGCATACTCCCCTCAAATATAGGACCTACTTTGAGAGACTGTTATCCTGATTATAGGAAAGATTGTTTTTTCCTTGTTGAATATATCAGTTATGATATTTCCAAGATGAATTATGTACGTACACCTGTTTATACACAAACCAATAAACATAAAGTATAAAAAAAAAGAAATAGCAATCATACAGGTTAGCCTCAAAGAGGAAAAGGAAGCAGAAGTTGCTCTATCACTCTTAGCTGAAATGGTAGATGGTGAGACATCTCACAAAGTTAAGGAATAAAAAGAAGTGGAATGGGCTAAAGAGCTGTACAGTATGCTTGCTGCCCAAAAAAGTAACAACAAAATGGCTCATTATCAAGGATGGCCCAGAAGGACCTATGTTATGATAATCATACAATTACATCCCTCCATATTGATACCTAGATCAACCAAGATATATAAATACAAGTCCAGTTCCTCACTTCTTGATGGCAATGAAGAATAAAGTCATCATGATATAAGCTGAAAATGAGAATGCACTCCAGTACAGACAGTTTCTTCACTAGTCTGGGATCTTTTGACTTCAAAATGACAGAAACATCTCTGTTACATACTATTGTGTTTTTGATGTCATTGAAGGATGAGCTGAGAAGCAATGTCAGGTTTACTTCTTTTCCACCTATGATATCCTTGTGGAGGTGACCCAGGATAAGTCGAATAGGATAGATAAACTGAGCAGGAGTGACTAAGGAGGAAGTAATACAGTATCTGAATTCTGTCTAGTTGGCAGCTCTGAAGGGGATGGAGTGCTTATGGTTGGTGTAGCACTAGTAGAAGCAGACTTTTTGTGAGTATGACTGGTGGATGGAAGGATAGCAGGTATTGCAAAGCTGAAGGCTGCAGTACAGTAGGTTGCGAGGAAAGGCAAGCTTCGAGAGAAGTGATACAGGATCGTAGCTCTGATATGAATGTCACAAGCTGAGCCATGAATTCTTGAATTTCAAATAAAGCAGCAGGAACAGGCTGGGAAATAAGCAGGCTAGGTGCAGGAGTTCTGGCAAGCTGATATTTAGCAGCTATGAGCTACAGTTTGTGTTTCTGGGCTGAAGCTGAAGGTGGAATATTGATTTTTGTTTCAGTCCAGACATAAGATGAGGGACAGTACAGTCCTTTATGGAGTATTAATTGTGTAGGTCTTTTGTGAGACAGATGTGTGTCTGAAGAGGTCTGAGGATACTCTGAGGACCTTCATTGGGATCTGAAGATAGAGGCCTGGTAGTAGTGGTAGAGGCCATAGTGCCAATATACCACTTTGTGTTGCACTTCAGAGGAATGAACCCCAGCAAAGGAACTTGAGCCTTTTACAAACCTTGAAAGAATAGGGGACAGTGTGCTCTCTCACAAGTTCATGAGGAAGCATTACCACAGGTGGCGTCCAAAAGGAAAATGAACCCCAGGCAGCTAGGACGAGTTACTGGACACTGTTGTGGATGAAATAGTTCCAGTGGAGCTGTGTTTGCTTCATAGCTTTGTAGGTTGCAGAATCGCACTTCTGGCAGATGAAGTCAAGCCTAATATGTGTATCAGTTGAATAAGTTCTGAATGAGTAATTGACATTTATTTATTTATTTGTTTATTTAAGTCTTTGGTAACCGGGTAAGTGCACTGATCTAGGGGACCATTTTCAGGCATGACCCGAGCCACACAGGTGGAAGTTACAGAGGTAGTGACAAGTTATACAATGAGTACAATCCATGTGGATATACAGACATCATTGGTGAACAAAGTGGATATACAGACATCATTGGTGAACAAAGAAAGTGACATAGGAAAGTAAAATTAATGAGAGGCTGAAAAAAACAATCAGTGCATCATGATAAGCAACAATTATTATACAAGTATTTATAAAGGATAAGTGGCCAGTGCAAATTAATGCATGATGTAAAAAATAAAAGTGTAAGGCTGATGCATCGTTGATGGATTGAAAGTTGCAGACTCCCAACTCTGGTAGATGAGTTGAACACTACCTACACTCATAGACCTCCTAGAGGAATGAATCAGGGAGTCAAAGTCCAGTAGGGCTGCTGGTGAGGGCTGTTGAAGGAAAGAGAGGATGCAGACTGGCTGCTTAGGAGTTGAAATCAAGGTGGAGCAGTAGGAATATGGAGGCCTGAGTTGTTAGGCTAGGAAACTGATAGCATGAGTAATGAGTTGCAGAACAGCAGAAAAATGCAAAGAAGAGAAAGAAATGGATAAGGAGAAGGCAGCAGTAACTGAGATGGAAAAAGAAGAAACTCTGTAGCAATATTAGTAGGGGAAACAGCATATGCTACAGCATTTATATTCACTATGTGCTAAAATTCCCAAGGTGTTTTACAAGTGTAGTGAACCATTGATCAAATGTGTATATTTCCTTCTTTTAATTTAAGTGTCTTTCATAATATACTTAAAATATATCTTCTAATTTAAGTTTCTTTCATAAAATGTTTAATCTAAGAATAAGAGAGATAATAGGGAGCACAGAAAGGATTACTACTTCTTTATGAGATCTGCTAGCAAACACTCTTATTTATTTTATTTATTTATTGGTTTATTTATTGAGTTATAAAATTACAAATGCCTTTGAACCAGAGATTATTTTACAAAGGTTCTGCGTCAGATGCAATTGTGGATCAAAATAACAAAAGTCGAAAGTTACAAAACAGTGTAAATGATATAGTGAAGATGCAAACATTGACCTAATAATATCAAGGCATAAAGAGAAGGGGAGAAGGTGAGGGGGGTAATATGCAGTAAAAAAATAGAGACTTACTAGTGGTAACAAGAGTACAGGGGCAAGCACATGGAGGGGGAGGAGAAGGTGAGGAGTAAGGCAATGGGAGAAAACAGTAGGAATTGGGGGAGTAGGGGGAAGGACGGGGGAGTAAGTGAATGGCTCTACAATGCTGGTTCAACAAATATTTTGTTGACCAACATCACAGTGATGGATTTATGTTGACCGCAATTTGGAGTTGACATAAATCCTTCACAGAAATAGTTGGTGTTCACAGGAGGGCTTTGCCCCACTGAAGCCCCCATGTCAGGGCTCTGCCCCCTGCACTCCCCAGACTTAAGGATAATCAGCTCTGAGTCAGAGTTGATTCAGGAGGGGGTTCAGGACAGGGGAAAAAGAGTGCCAGGTTCCCTGGTGGACTTTAAAGTGAACTGTTGATGTTGTCGGCATCTATGTGTTCTCTGTAAAGGTTTTGCTTTACAGAGGGCATACTGAAGTGAACAACAGAGGGAGTGGAAGAAGGGCAGGGGAAGGGGAGGAGCAGGTGTACTGGGGGTAAAACAAGAGAAGGAAGAAGAAGAACAAATGAAGGAAAGAGGGGAAGGGTGAGAGAGGGAAGGGTGCTACTTTGAATGATAAAGGGCTTCAAGGAGAAGGGACAGAGGGGAAGAGAGGTGAACGGTAGTGGCAGGGAAGGGTAGGGGAAGAGGGAGGTGAGACAGTGGGGGAGGTAGAACAGTGAGGGAAGGGGTACCGGGGAATGGGATGGAGGAAGGTGAAATATTCAAGGGAGGATGAGGGAAGAGGTGGCAGTGAGTAAGTGGGAAGAGAGTAGGAAGGGAAGAGGAAAAAGTAGACAAGGAGGCTAATTAAGTGGATATAAGAATGTACAGTATGACAGGTTTAGAAATAAGTGATCCTGACTGACTAACAATGATGTCACAATTTATAATGAGTTAGGAAGACTGTGAGAATGATAATTCTGAGTTTAATTGGTAAATGGGCATGTTTGTGCACAGCATACTGATGAAAAGGGTTTTATTGCAGAGACAGACCAGTTTGGAAGACTGGGTGCTGTTTCCAGGCTCAAAAAACAGTAAATGCAAGTTTTATATATAGTGTATTACTGGCTTGATGAAAGCCCTCTTCCCTATGCTTGTTTGTAACATGGTTCAGTGTTTGATTTTGTAACAAGGATGTATGATAAAATTAAATTCTGAGGCTTTCAGAGAAGCGATGACATCAGTTGCATCACAACCGGGATGAATGAAGATAGCTCCAAAAATGGAGCAAAACCATTGGAGAACAAAGCAAAAACAGTACAGAGAACCACTTAAAGGAACCCAGAAAGTGAACAACAAGCATGAGAGAAGGGGTGCAGATCCAGAGGAGATTAAACACAGCAAGCTTGGAGGAAGAGAGGGGCATGGAGGGGCAGAGGGAAGACTGATGACTGAAAGCCACAGGGGTGCTAAGCAGCAGGAGACAGCAGGGGAGAGAAAGGGAGAAAGGGCAGGCAAAAGGGAGGGAAAAAATATAGGGAGAAGGGAGGAACAGAAATGGCAGCAGGACTGCTGAAAATAGGCCGCAGCAGTGGCAGAAACAGCAGAAGGCAAAGAAAAACAGGAAGGCAAGTGGCAGCACAGAAGAAACAAGCAAACAGAGAGAGGCAGCACACAGCCACACAGACCATGCAGCAGCTCATGTGCTTGAAACACGCTGAGTGTGGCTGCTGGGAGAGGCTGGAATGTATTTAGTATGTGGGAGGAGTTTCCCCAGATTGAACTTGGAGCATTGCCCTCCCATTAAAGTGGGATATGAATAATAGGACTGCATACACTGTAAGGTGCAGTCTTCACACACATTACTTAAATAATGAAAAACAAGTGCAATATTAATACTAAAATGTATTGAATATATTCATCCTCACATTCAGTTGAGCAATATATGTTATATGATTGATATCTGTAGTCATTTTTATGCTCACCGTGTGCAAGCAAACATTTTGGTATGATATACAGGGTTTTGGGAGGTGTGCCACAGTGGCAGGAGACTCTGCAAGGGGCTTGGCACTGGCACACCAATTATCAGCAAGGCTGCACATGACACTGTTCTGGCTCACCGGGTGGAAACTTTGTCTATTTCAAAAGGAAGAGCTGACCCAATCATAGATTGGCTCTTTCCAGTTATATGATGCCTGTATAATAGATAAAGAAACTCAATAAAGTATAATTAATGTAAAAAAAAGATTGTCTCTTTCCTTTGATCTAGACAACAGCCTAGCAAACATAGCAAATCTCATCATTATCAGCCTGCTGTCAGCCTGCTTGCCCACTCACTCCCCCCTCCCCCAACATTACGGTGACGGAAAACTGAAACTGCCTTTGCTCGCTGCCAGTGTTTGAGTAAATGAGAAAATGAGTTCAGCTACAGTTACACAGACCAGTTATGTTTCATGCTAAGTGGACTCACACTTGATGTAATCTGCAGGTGTGTGTGTGGTGTGTGTGTGTGTGTGTGTATCAAACACACACACATACACACACACACACACACACATACACACGCACACACAGGGCCAGGTTACACAAACACATGCTCTGGACTAGTTTATCTCTAAGGCTGATGATAGATTTGAAAATGGACTGTTTAAGTAAATTAATGGTCACATGACCATTAGCGCTAGTAACACTAGTAAATAAGTGATCAGTTCACATTAATTTAGGGTAGATCAAACAATGAAATAACCAGTGTCTGGCACTGATTTTTAAATATTGGTTGCCTATAAAACTGGAGTTTAGTTTACCCTTTCGAAATGCAGCAACTTGCAAATTTGAACACTGCATTGAAACATTTTCTTGGGGAGGATTTCATATTCCCTGTTTAAAGAAAAAAACAGATCCCCTGGTAAAATCTTGGAATGGGTTCTGCCCTCAGCTAGCCCCAACTGCAGTCTCTAGGTACCTGAGGCCAGCCATACAATTATATTTTTCCTTGGAGTCAGGAGTGGGGGGAGAACTAACAGAACATTGCTTTATCTTCCATGTAAGCCTTAAAATTCACCACAGAGCAACTAAAACCCCAGAGCTTCTGGGGGCTGCTCATAACACTGACACTGGGGGTACCCAATCCCCAATGTCTCCACCTGAAATAAATAAAACCCTCCCTCGTAATTAAATCTTTTTGAAATAAACGCTGTAAAAAAGAAAACTGTCCATCGATGTCTGTTGCTGCCCCAAAGTGTCTCCCCTCTCCCCAAGTCCAACCCACATGAGTCTTCCGACACAGGGATCTGCAGTGTGACCCAGTACAGCAGCATTACCAGTGGGGAACATCTGGCATTGACAAATGCTTGTTAGTCATTGTCCTGCTGGCTGCATTTATTTATTTATTGTGCCTCCCCATCATGCAGGGCCATCTTGTTATTTTAATTATCATTATATTCTTATTTTACTGTTGCCACAGTGATATTTGTAAATAGGCCATTTCATTTTACCTTGTTTTAAAATATTTTTTCCTACGCCTCCTACCCCCTCCGGGCTCACGAATAGAAATAAACCTTGGCTCAAAGCATCTCCCGGTCACCAGTTCTCAAATATAAATAGATAAAATAGGAACAAAATGCTTTCTAAATCGTATGTTTCTCAATGTTTTTTTAGAGAGGTCAGTTGCTGTTTAACAGAAAGGCTGTTTTAGCTCATAACCTTAGGCTCATCTTATTTTGTAAATTATTTTGTACCCCATGGAAAAAGTTTTAAACAATTCTTTTTAATCTAACCTGAAAAAGAATTATAACAGTTTATAAATGAACTGTAATAAGGACCTTAGCCGGTTCAGTGGGGTCATTTCACTAGGACAACCTCCAAGTCACCCATCACATGAAGAAGGGATCAAGGTCCAGTTTCAGAATGGCTGGATCACAGTTTACTTGCTAAGCTGATTAACAGTAACAAGAAAAGGGAATTATATAAAGCCTACTCCTCTATAGCTCACTGGGCACCTTACAGGGAACTTAGAAATGCATGGAAATGAGAGAGCAGGCATAACAAGAGCCTCCACTGTAAGCAGCTCTTTGATTCCAATGCCCATAGTCCCAGATATTTCTGGACAGCCATAAAACAGATGTTGGGCCTAAGTGATGATCATGCATGTTGTAACATGATTCTCAGTGATGTGAACTGTAACAATAGTTGCACCATTCTGGATCATTTTAACTGCTACTTCTCTGATCTCTCTGCCTGTGCTAAGGACTTACCCTTCCCACCAGCTAGTGCCACCTTATTGACTCTCCTGCCCCTTAATCACACACACACACCTTTTTATTTCAAAAGGGTTCAATTCGCAGAGATCCAAAGGCTTCTTAAATAGGTATCTGAGTCCAAGTCTGCAGGCTCAGATGGCATAGAACCTAAATTCCTCAGGATAGCAGCACATGAGCTGGCCTCCCCGGTAACACTTTAAGTGTCCTTAACTACAGTTTAATTACTGTATAACTATGCTGTAACTTCACTGTAACTACTGTGCAGTTACATGTAACTACTATGTAGTTAACTAGTTTCACAGTTGCATGTTAAGCAGTTACACACAATTTGCATGAAGTAACTACACTGTAACTTTTGTGTAGTTACATATAACTACTATGTAGTTGTTAACTAGTTTCACATGTGGGTATGGTGTAGTTACGCAACTTGCATACATTTGCAATTACTATAGTCTCCATTTTGGCACAAATCATGTCATTCTGACAAGCATAACTACACTTGTAACAGCTGTTGCAAAGTGTAACAGAAAATCTATTGTGCAACTACCACTCCATCTCTTCTGGTATTGTGTTATTTGTTCATATAAGGGCAACTACACATGTAATAGTTATTGCAAGTTGTAACAGCAAATCTGTTGTGCAACTACTATGTTACTACATTTGGCATTATTAAAGTTGTTTTTACAAGTGTGACTACATATAAATGCAGGTCATGTGCACTGTTTCAACTGTCTATGTCTATCTGACATTTATTTAAAAGGTAATCACACAGAAAAATGTTAAAGTGTAATCAAAATGGTAACTAAAATATGAATACAATGCAACTTCAATCTGCTACAGTTAAATGCACTGACTGGCAACTCTTTAGATGATGTTCCGTGTCTGTATTCCTGTTTTTCATGAACTTACAGGTTACTACCATGCAGTCTAATACTATGAATTGATATGTAACCGTACACAAAAAATATTTCATTTGCATAATTGCTAATTGCACTATAACAATATTGTGGCTAAGAAATAACGGTACTGTTTTCACAGTTAATGCCTAGGTAACATGTATTTGCAGTTGCACACACTTACATTTACCAAATGTCAGTACTGTAGCTGTGATGTAATTTCTCATTCAGAGATCAGTCCTTCATGAACTTACTGCTTATAAAACATGCACTCTAATATTAGATCCTATTCACATAGGTGGCAGGGAATGTGCCAAATATGCATTCCCAGGCCTGGGGATCAATAGCAGCTATCCAATCAGATGGACTGACCAGGAGCAGACTGGATCATTCTGTGCAGATAGGGGAATTGTGGGTTATGGGTGATCTTCCCATTACTGCTGTTTTCCAGTAAGGGGACCTACTGATCTGCCTATGTTTACCGCCTTGCTCCCAGCCCTCATGGCATAGTCAGAGGGCTGGAATAGCTTGATGTGAAGGATGATGCTATGGCAGCCACACTGTTCAGACAGAAAGAAGGGCATGTAATGGTTAAAGAAGGTTCCCTGTCTGTGTATCCAGCACCACCCACCACCACTCCACACAGCATATCAGTGATAAAGCATGGTCAGGGCTGTAATTTTTTTCATGGTAAAATCTGGCCAATTTTACAGTACATTTATAGTATTCCATTGGTGTTCCATATTTTGTGACTGTCACAAAGAGCAAGAGAGAGAGACAGAAGGACAGCCCACATAGAGAGAGCCTCCCCAACTCCACTCCCCGTCCTTCTTTCATTCACCTGAACTTCTCCCCACTGAAGCTCATATTCCAATTAACCTCCCCCAAAAACTTTATTTTCATTTAAATTTCCCCTGACTAGGAACCCCTTGTGCACTCTGGAATGGCTGATCTACTGCAATGCTGACAAAGCAAAGGAAGAGAAAACTCCTTAGGGAACTGTCATTCTCCAGCTCGCTCCCCTTAGTCTCTTGTTCCAACCCCCATGGTGAGGCAGACAGCTGATTAAATTGCGCTCTCTGTTCAGTGTAGTGAGGCATAATGAGTATGCATCTGTTTGCTTCGGATCACACAGGTACCTTTGCACCTAGAAAAGCAGCACTGATGGCAGCTGATTATAAAAGGACTATAACTTATTGTCAGTACACAGACACACTAGTAATTAAAAGCATGTCTGTCTGTTTCAGCTCACAGAGGTAGCACTACACCTAGAAAACTGGGGATTTTCAGGGGTGGCTACCAATTTCACATCACTGAAAAAATTTATATATTTCATGGTAATCAGGAAATCCATGCCCCCGTGAATTAATTACAACCTTAAGCATGGTATGTAGTCATGCCCCACCCCCAGCCACCTGACTGGACAGTAGCAGGCCAGGAGTGTGGGTGTAGAAGAGGTGTGGGTCAATGCCACAGAAGTAGCACATTTCTTAGTAACTACAGCACTGATACAAGCCAATAAGTAATTATGTAAATGATTTGTATTGCATAAGTAAACAATGTAGTTGTATAGCAATTAACAAATGTTAGATTGCATGTTTATTAAGCAGTAAGTGCATGAGGGAATGATTTCTGAAGGAAAATATACATCAGAACTACAGCACTGACATTCAGTGTAAGTGTATAGTAGTTACACCCGTCTTCTTATGCTTTATTTTAGGTGTCAGTTTCTGCATACTTACTTTGCAAATACATGTTAGTTAGGAATTAACTGTGGAAACAATGCCACAGAAGCAGCACATTCTTAAAAACTACAGCACTGTTACACCCTTCTTACAGTTTATTTAAAGTGTCAGTTTCTGCATACTTATTTTGCAAACACATGTTAAGTTAGTCATTAACTTTGAAAACTATGCCACAGAAGCAGTACATTCCTTAGTAACTACAGCACTGCTACACCCTTCTTCTTACATTTTATTTTAAGTGTAAGTTTCTGCGTACTTACTGTACTTTGTAAGTATGTTAGTTAGGCATTAACTGTGGAAACAATGCCACAGAAAAAGCACATTCCTTAGTAACTACAGCACTGCTAAAAGCCAATAAGTAATTATGTCAATTAATGATGTTTTATTGTATAGCAATTTACAATATTAGATTGCATGTTTATTTTTAGTTATTTTGTTTGGGGGGGTTTCACAGTAGACAAGTGGCAGCTCTGGCATTCCAACCCAGTTCTTCAGGTTTGCAGTTCAGTTCTTTTAACCACTACGCTATACTGCAGTAAGTTCATGAGTGAATGATTTCTGAAGGATAATTTTAAATGTCACTAAATACACCTTCTGTATAACTACAATTTAACTGCACTACTGTGTAGTTGTTAACTAGTTTCACCATGTGTGTTGTGTACTTACATAACTTTACATGTGCTGCTTTTGTGAGATTGACCCACACCTCTACTGCACCCACACCTCTGTCCTGCTGCTGCTCAGATGGTTGGCTGGGGGTGGGGTATGGCTACCCTAGGATGAGAGTCCTAATTCTTCTGTACCTAAGACTAAACTGTCCCATTGTACAATGCTGAACAGTCATAAAACTGACTGATTGTACATCATGTATATTGCACCCACACTTTAGTTGATGCTTTATTGTGTTTCAGCTGTATTCTTGCACTTAATTGTATCAAGCGGTACTCAGTATATTCAGTGTATTCTATTTCCTGTACTTTTTCTGTTAGTGTAAATGTATTGTCTGTATTACCTATGTACCATCTTTATGGCCCAGGTATTCCTGAAAACGATCCATTGTATCAATGCACCTACCCGGTAAACAAACAAATCTCTCTCTCTCTCTCTCTCTCTCTCTATATATATATATATATATATCTGTGTGCGTGTGTCTATATATATAATTATATATGTGTGTGTGTGTATATATATATATATATATATATATATTATGGTAGCAAGGTAGTGCTACCATAGTTAGGGTTGAGTACCCCATTTAATGTTAAATGGTGAAACTTTGTACTTTAATAACTTTGCCACTGTTCAGCGGAGTTGCCTGACATTGCAGGCACAGGGTATAACAATAGATCTTGGGATCTGACAACTTTCCTAGCGGTTGGATATACGGCTGTGGAGTTATTAAGCAACATTCTAGGGAGCATTTATGTGTTTTCGAATTTTAACTTGCGCACCACCACGGGTAGCATTTACGCGTGACCAGTCCATGTCGGGGACATGTGGTGTTAGGGTTGAAGCCCCTTGCACCCCCTCAGCCTGCCCTCCCGACCAGCATTGGGGTGTGCACTGGGTTCATCGATCCTCTCACCCATTCTTCTATACCTCAGCTTGTTTACACATGTGATGGGGTGAGAGTTAGGGCCGGCGACCCCAAACGACACCCAATTCTGGTTGGGGAGGCTGGGGTAAGGGCTAACCCTAACACCAAATGTCCTCACTTTTGTTGCTGTGGAACAACCTAACTGATGCATTAAACTGAGTTTTTGCCATGAATATACAGTATATATATATATATATATATATATATATATATATATATATATATATATATATATATATATATATATATATATCAGAAAATGAACATGGAGCACCAGGAAAGATGCTGTGGTGCTCAATAACATAGTAGCAAACATGAAAAAGATTATTTGAGCACCCACAACAACCAGGAAGCACATGGACTCCAAAGTCAAGTATAAAAGTCCTTTAATTACATAAAAGTGCACATTTTCACTCACACCATATGAGCCCCATACAAATGGCTGACTAACTGCTCCGAGACTAATGTTTCTCCTGGCTACTGCCAGGCATCATCAGAGTAAATCTAATGTAATCCAAGTACAGGCCTGATATGTATATAGTGACATCATAAAGTGCATGTGACACAGTAACCAATCAGGTGTTACAAACATCTATTTACAAACGCATACACAAAAAATCACACTTGATGCTAATACATTCAATCATATATAAAATAACTCATACTAGATATCATGGACTTGTCAAACAATAGTTTTTGTTCCGTATTTATCAGAAACTTCTATATACAGTGCAAACATAGCATTTCATTCCAGTATGTACTTAATTGCACTAATGTCCTATTGCAAAGTATTTGACTACCCAGGCTCACTACTTGAAAACTAAATGTGTGTAATGGAGCCAGTAGCCATGAACAGCATTAAATATGTGTATACCTTAGAATACACAATTAATATTCAAAATGTTTTTAAAAAAATTTTGATCAGAAGGCTACAAACTGGCATACACACAATTACACTTTTAATCTGGAACTGGATTTGGAGAATCACCAACATGAATGAACATTGACTGTTATGTTTTAATTCTTTCTACATTTTTACAGGAATGATGTAATGTCAATATTTTCATTTAACCTGTCCTTTCTCCTTGCTTCCAGCTCATGTATCCAAAAACTCTTCCTCCTCCCTATGTTTTGTTTGATGTTACCACCTTTGGGCTGACTGTAACCATTTCCACTCCTGTGAACTTAATTATGTGAAGACCACATGGATTATCTTTAACATGCTTAACTATGGTGTAGGAATTATCTCCTCTGGCTAAAGCATGAACATGTTCACTTATACATGTCTTAAAGCTGCGTGTTGTGCGTCCTACATAATAACTCCCACAAGTGCAGCTCAGGAGATATACTACACCTCTAGTGTAACAGTTAATGAAATGTTTTACTATAACAGTGGCCCCAGTTCTGGGATTGGTGAACATATGGCATGTGTGCATATATTCATAATATATGCACATTCCACATCTATACATACCCTGGGGGGAGGGGTAAACTCAAATATGCTCTGTCATGTTCTCAGCGAGGTTTAATGTTAGATACTATCATGTCCTTCAATGTTTTACATTTACTAAACACTACTCTAGGGCCCTTCTTAACAAAGCTTTCCAGCTTAGGCTTCAATTGGAGAACAGACCAGTTACTTGTAATTATTTCATGTACTGTGTTGAACCTCCTAGAATATGTGATAACAAAGGAGCTTGGGGTATACACCTCCATCTTTGTGTCCCTATACTGTAGGACCTGTTCGCTATCCATGGATTCTGTACTCTCTATCGCACTAAGAATACTTCTATTACTGAACCCCCGACTTTAAATCTTTTGACTTGGGTTCTATATTTTGCTTAAAATTCTTCCTTCTCTGTACAGTTTCTCAATGTACGTACTAATTGCCCCTTTGATATATTAAATTTTACATGGTGTGGATGACAGCTTTCAAAATGTAGCAGGCTGTTATGATCTGTTGACTTTTGGAACAGAGTGGTACATACAGCTCCCCTGTCATTGCAATAGATTTTTAAATACAAAAAGGTAATTTCCCTCGAATGTATTGCATGATTGTATCTAAGACAATTACTGGAGTTTTCCATCCACAGTATAAAATCTTCAAATTCTTCTATGGTGCCCCTCCATATTATAAGTATATCATCTATAAAGTGCCACCACAAATCTGCCTTCTCAAAGAATGGATTTGTGGTGGCACTATACAGATGCTGGTGCTCCCACCTACTAACAAACAAATTTGCATAACTGGGGGCCATAGTGGGCCCCATTGCCGTTCCTTTGGCTTGGAGGTACAGGTGGTTTTGGAACATGAAAATATTATTAGTAAGGACATTTTCAGCAAGCTGAACCAGATATGATGTTGGAACCTCAACCATTTGCTCTTCAGTCCTAGTATTTAAAAAGAACTCAATTGCTTCAAGACCTTCACCATGTGGTATAACTGTATATACCACTTATCCCCCATGTCCAGGTTCTCCATTAGACAAATTATTTCTGTGGAGTCTCAGATATAGGAGGATAAATTCAGAACCAGAGGTTGTAAATGGTGATCCATAAATATAGAAAGTAGTTCAGTGACCCACCCTCAGACAGATATAATTGGCCTTCCCGGAGGTTTGTCCAAACTTTTGTGTATATTGGGCAATGCATAGATCATGGGTATAATGGGATATGCTATAGTCATAGCCCTACAGACATTATCTGTGATATATCATTTTACATAATCCACATTCAAAAGTTCATCAATTCCCTGTTTAAATATTGTACCACAGTCCCTACTGACCCTAGAATAATATTCAGTTTCTAAAAGCTGTCTCCTGATCTCATAAATGTATTCCTCAGTATTCAAAATGACTATTGCCCCACCTTTATCTGCTGGTTTCATGGTTATTTGTTTATTTTCTAATAAATTTTTAATAGCTCTATACTCTGCAGGACTACAGTTTGAGAAACCAGGTTCCACAGGGATACTGAGAACATTTTCCAAGTCTAGTTCACATTTTTTTATAAACGTGGACACCACGGGGTTAAAGGATGGACAATACTGAGAACTGGCCCGAAACCCAATTTGCTGACCATTGAAAACCCATTGCCACTAGTGGTGTTATCAGTTTGACTAGAGTACATATATTTAAATGTTAGATTTCTTGCAAACATATGCAAATCCACACTTGTACAGAAAAAGTCAATATCAGCAGTAGGACTAAATGACTGTCCTTTACTCAATATGTTTTATTCATCAGCTGCCAGGACATAATCAGACAAATTTATAATGAGTATACTTTTGGTGGTGGGCATGGGGGTGGGGTTACCGATATGTTGTTGAACTAGTAACCTGTTTTTCTTTTTCATCCATGCCACACACACCCTCATCCTTTTCCCTTTGGTTGGTAAGTGTTTTGAAAATGGGTAATCCATTTGCTGCTCCTGGTGTTCCAAATATTCTGTGTGGATGAGGGACTCTACTGTGTTTTCCCCAAGTCCTCCTCCAATAAAGGGTCTGTTTCTAACCCATCTTTCCGATGGCCCTATCATGTTATCGAGCACTGAATTAGAGTCCCCTTCCCTTTTTTGAGACCCAACAGTTTTTTTTAGAATTGATTTAGGCTGTTAAGATAGTTGTTCTTTGGCATGTCAATCATAAACCCTATTCAATTTGAAGCCATTTTCATCACTTGTGAACTTTTTTGTTTGTGCTTTTTTAATTATTGATCATCGTGAGTAACCTTATCAAATAGCATCTTGTTACATTTAGCAAACTCTTCAGATTTTGTTCATGACTTAAGTGTAGACTCAGCATCAGCTATATCTATAGTCAAACATTCATGAGCTGGTTTGGCATATGTTAAAATCAATTCAATGTTTTTTAATGGTGCGTCTTCCATATTTTGATGCCATTTGGCCATAAGGGCTGGGTCATCACTGTCATGGGCCGGTTTTTGCAAAATGCGAAGGCCTTGTGGTACTCATTTCACTGTTAAGTACGCTTCAAGTGTGGTTTTATACCAAAACATCCTCCTACCTTTAAGGATAAGTTTCTCCAGATTTTGGAAGAGGGTTTTGGTCTCAATTTCAGGGAAATAGGGAGGAGGGAGAGTTTTTGGATACATGAGCTGGGAGCAAGGAAACATGATGGGTCAAATGAAAATATTGACCTTGCATCATTCCTGAAAAAATTGAGAAAGAGTTAAAATATAACAGTCGATGTTCATTCATGTTGGTGATTCCCCAAATCCAGTTCCAGATTAAGTGTGTAATGATGTATATGCCAGTTTGTAGCCTTCTGATCAAAAATTACTTTAAAAGCATTTAAAATATTAGTTGTGTATTCTAAGGTATACAAATATTTAATGCTGTCATGGCTACTGACTTCATCACACACATTTAGTTTTCAAGTATTGAGCCTGGGTAGTCAAATGCTTTGCAATAGAACATTAGTGCAATTAAGTACATATTAGAATGAAATGCTATGTTTGCACTGTATATAGAAGTTTCTGATAAATATGGAATAGAAACTATTATTTGACAAGCCCATGATATCTAGTATGAGTTATTTTACATACAATTTAATGTATTAGCATAAAGTATGATTTTTTGTGTATGGTGTTTTTAAATAGATGTTTGCAACACCTGTTTGATTACTGTGTCACATGCACTTTATAATGTCACTATATATATCAGGCCTGTACTTGGATTAAATTAGATTCACTCTGATGATGCCTGGCAGTGGTCAGGAGAAACGTTATTCTCGAAGCAGTTAATCCGCCATTTCCATGAGGCTCACATGGTGTGAGTCAAAATGTGCACTTTTATGTAATTAAAGAACTTTTATACTTGACTTTGGAGTCCTGATGCTTCCTGGTTGCTGTGGGTGCTCAAATCATCTTTTCTTGATATATGTGTATATATATATATATATATATATATATATATATATTTTTTTTATGCAACAGGTGTGAACAATAAATGCATGCCATAAATAATGTGTATTGTAGCTACTGTGTAAATAAAACCATTTATGCAACAGGGGTCAGGATAAAAACTGTAGAATAAAACCATTTATCTTCGCTACTATGGTAATAAATTTATTTACCCACATAGTAACTACATCATCACCCATTTATTCACACAGTAACTACATCACTAGCTCATTTATCTACACAGTTCTCTTCAGAATTCATTTAGAATGTTCAGCCTCAGAAGCAGTACTAACCATATTTAAATGTCAATAACTTAAAAACGAAAAAAGATAACATGGTACTTTGAGCACGAAAATTATTCAGCACAAAATTATCTACAAAATGAATACTGTTTCATTTATATAAACCCTGTATATTGTATATGATTAGCAAGAAGACAGAAGAAAATGTAGTTTTTTTGTTCACTTTTTTGACAAACAAATATAAATAACTTTAAAACAAAAAATGATAGCATGGTACTGTGAGCATGAAAAATGTTCAGCTCAAAAATATCTACAAAATGAGTGGTGTTTCATTTATAGATACCATTTTGTTTTTTTTTATAATTAGCAAAAAACAGGATAAAATTAAATTTTCTTTTCCCTTTATTGACAAATTATTTACACCTACCAAAATCAAAATGTTCACACGACATCTAAACCTGTTGCATAAATGGAATATGCAGCAGTTCAGTATGTGATAATGCATTTATTTTGTACAGTTTCCAGTGACCTCTCGTAACTCTCACTCATGCCTTCGGCACTCGTGAGGTTTACTTGAGGTCACTGGAAACTGTACAAGATAAATGCATTATCACACACTGAACCACTGCATATCCCTTATTTACGTGCATAGTAAGTAAGTCATCCCTCATTTACATACATAGTTACTATGTCATCACTCATTTATATACACAGTTGCTATGTCAACAGCCAATTTAGAATGTTCAGCCTTAGTAGCAGTACTAATCATATTCAAATACAAATAACTTTAAAATGAAAAACGATAGCATGGTACTGTGAGCACAAAAGTTGTCCAGCACAAAAATATCTACAAAATGAGTGGTGTTTCATTTATAGATATTTTTTAGTTTTTGTAGAATTAGCAAAAAACAGCAGAAAGTTAAGGGATTTATTTTTGCACTTTTTCGACAAATAAATACAAACAACTTTAAAACGAAAACTGATAGCATTTGTATGTTGAGTGCAAAAGTTGTTCAGCACAAAGCTATCTACAAAATGAGAGGTGTTTTCATATATTGATGCCTTTTAGATTGTTTTATAATCAGCATAAAATGGCAGACAATTCATTTTTTATTTACTTTTTCTGATAAACAAATTCCCCCCACAAAATGTAAAAACCAAAGAATTGTGCATCAAACGTTTTCATTATGTACTGTCCATAATGTAAAGTTGGAGCATCCATAGCAACTGCTTAGCAACCACTATGCTAAGCCAAGCTACCCTGGGAAAACTACAAAAAGTCCATGTATGTTAACATGAAAAATGAAATAAACAATTTAAAACAAAACTCCTTACACAATCCTAAATAATCCCTATTGCATAAATGAAATACGTAACAGGGACCTTGTGAAATACATGATTTATTTTCACTCGAGCTGTTTGACCTTGTGCACAGCACTCGTGGCTTACACCACTCGTGAGATTACCCAAGGTCAAACAGCTCTTGTGAAAATAAATCATGTATTGCACAGGTCCCTGTTACATATCCTCTCTCTCTCTCTTTCTCTCTCTCTCTCTCTCTCTATATATATATATACACATATATATATGAGATTGGTTGTGTGAATTGATGATGGGTGGTGCCAGATACACATGCAGGGACTCTTCCTTAGCTGTTACATGCCCTTCCCACTAGCTGAATGAGGTAGCAGCCATGGCACCTTCCTTGACACCAACCTACCACAGCCCTCTGACTATACCATGTGGGCTTGGGGCACAGTGGTGAACATGTGCGTGTAATGACTAAGGAAGAGTTCCTGCATGTGTTTCTGGTACCACCCTTCATAACTAAACACAGCAGATCAGTGAGAATATATATATATATATAAATACTGTATATATATATATATTATAATTATATATATATATATATATATATATATATATATATATATATATATATATATATAAAATTACTTATTGGCTTTTAACAGTGCTGAAGTTACTAAGGAACGTGCTGCTTCTGTGACATTGTTTCCGCAGTTATTGCCTAACTAACATGTGCTTACAAAGTAAGTACGCAGAAACTGACACTTAAAATAAAGTATAAGAAGAGGGATGTAACAGTGCTGTAATTACTAAGGAATGTGCTGCTTATGTGGCATTGTTTCCACAGTTAATTCCTAACTAAGATGTATTTGCAAAGTAAATATGCAGAAACTGATACTTAAAATAAAGCATAAGAAGAAGAGTGTAACTACTATACACTTACATTGAATGTCAGAGCTGTAGTTCTGATGTATATTTTCTTTCAGAAATCTTTCCCTTAGGCACTTACCGCTTAATAAACATGCAATCTAATATTGTTCATTGCTATATAACTACATTGTTTACTTATACAATACAAATAATTTACGTAATTACTTATTGGCTTGTATCAGTGCTGTAGTTACTAAGAAATGTGCTGCTTTTGTGGCATTGACCCACAGATATTCTTCACCCACACTCCTGACCTGCTACTGTCCTGATGGGTGGTTGGGGGTGGGGCATGACTACATACCATGCTTTTTCACTGATCTGCTGTGTGGAGTGGTGGTGATTGGTGCCGGATACACTGGCAGGCAACCTTCTGCAATGACTACTGCAATGCCCTGTACCTAGGTCTACCGGGGGGGGTATATATCCGCCACTTGCAGCTGGTGCAGAATGCAGTGACCAGGTTGTTGACTGGCTTACCAAGATCATGCCATGTCACACCTGTGCTCCACGATCTACACTGGCTGCCAGTACAATGGCAGATCACCTTCAAGGTCAGTTTATTGACCTATAGTACAATGCCCTACCTGGTCAGGGACCACGGTACTTGCAAGATCTCCTTTGTCCCTACCACTCACTCTGCTCCACTGACGAGGGATTGCTAGAGGCTCCAGGGGTCCAACTTCATACCTTGGGGGCCCGTTCTTTTGCGTTTATGACCCCTACCCTCTGGAATTCTCTACCTCATCATATTTGGGAGTGCCCAACCATTAAGAGCTTTAAATCCACTCTTAAGACTTATTTACTTGGATTAAATCTTTCAGAACCTGCTTAATATACTGTTTGTTTTAATGATTTGATGAATTTTAGTGAGATTTGTGTATTTTTACCATGTTTAATGTTTGATGTAGTTGTACAAGCACTTTGATCTTCTGGAATTGTGCTTTTTAAAAATAAAGATTGACTGATTGATGATTGATTGGTTCCTTGCCATTACATGCCCTTCCTTCTGGCTAAATGGTGTGGCTACAGTAGCATCATTCTTCACATCAAGCTATCCCAGCCCTCTTACTAAACCATGAGGGCTAGGGGCAAGGTGGCAAACATAGGCAGACCAGTAGGGCCCCTTACTGGAAAACAGCAATAATGGTAAGACCACCCATAACCCACAATTCCCCTATCCACATAGAATGCAATATCCAGTCTGCTTCTGTTTAGTCCATCTGATTGGATGGCTGCTATTGACCACCAGGCCTGGGAATGCACATTTGGCACATTTACTGCCACCTACGTGAATAGGGTCTAATATTAGAGTACATGTGTTGTAAGCAGTAAGTTCATGAGGGACTGATTTATGAATGAGAACCTATATCACAGCTACAGTACTAACATATGGTAAATGTAAGTGTGTGCAACTGCAAATACATGCTACTTAAGCATTAACTGTGAAAAAAGTACCATTATTTCTTAGCCACAATATTGTTATAGTGCCAATCAGTAATTATGCAAATGAAATATTTTTGTGTACAGTTACATATCAATTCACATGATTAGACTACATGTTTACTAACCTGTAAGTTCATGAAAAACTGGAATACAGACACAGAACATCATCTAAAGAGTTGACAGTCAGTGCATTTAACTGTAGCAGACTGAAGTTGCATTGTATTCATATTTGAGTTACCATTTTGATTACACTTTAACATTTTTCTGTGTGATTATTTTTATTTTTTATTTAGTTGTTTAACCAGGAGTAGCACACTAGGCTGAAAGCTTTTTTACAGGAGCAACCTGAGAACACAGGGAAGTTAAGTAACTTGCTCAGGGTCACACAGTATGCAAGTGGAAGCTGTGGGATTCAAACCCAGGTCTGGTCTGCTAGATGTCACCAGATTTGCAGCTCAGAGCCTTAAACCACTGCGCTATACTGCCTGTTTACCTTTTAAATAAATGTCAGATAGACATAGACAGTTGAAACAATGCACACAACCTGCATGTATTTATTTATTTATGTCTTTGGTAACCAGGTAGGTGCACTGATCCAGAGGATCATTTTCAGTCATGACCCAGGCCACAAGGTGGCAAAAACAGTGACAGATACAGAAATGGTACATACACAAGCATCATACAGTGCGCATCCTGCTCTAGGTGGCAGGGTAAGATATACAGTGGGTATTTGAGAAGGATAATAAGTACATGAGCATGAAACAAGCAATGAGAAACAAACAGATGGTTTAGATTACAAACAGTAACAGTATACAGCTTCAGTGGTTCCATACAGTAAACTGTGCAGGTTCTAACAGATCAAAAACATTCATGGTATAATCTTGAATTTGAGACAGAGGAGATAGGGGGTGGAGGCAGAGCGTGTAAAAGTGTGGGGGCAGAGGGGACAGAAGAAGGTTTGGGGAGTCTTGAGGCTTATGTAGGGAAGATAGGGGTGGGAGAAAATGGAGGGAAAGACAAAAGGGGAAGGCAAGTGCTATTATTTGAGGAATATGTAGTTACACTTATATATAAGGTACAATTTATACGTAGTTACACTTGTAAGAACAGATTTAATAATGCAAAAAGTACTAACATAGTAGTTACACAACAGATTTGCTGCTACAATTTGCAATAGCTATTACATGTGTAGTTGCCCTTATACAAACAAATAACACAATGCCAGAATTGATGGAGTGGTAGTTGCACAACAGATTTTCTGTTACGCTTTGCAACAACTGTTATATGTATGGTTACACTTGTCAGAATGAAATGATTTGTGCCAAAACAGAGACTGTAGTAGTTGCCCATGTATGCAAGTTGCATAACTACAGCATACCCACATGTGAAACTAGTTAACAACTATATAGTAGTTACATGTAACTACACAGTAGTTACAGTGAAGTTACAGCATAGTTATACAGTAATTACAGTGTAGTTAAAGAGACTTAAAATAAAGTGTTATCACCTCCCCCATAGCCAGATTATTTAAATTATCTTTGTCTATAGGTTGTATACTTGACCTGTGTAAATCCCCCCACATAGTCCCTGTATTTAAGAAAGGGAACCAGAAACTCATCAGCAATTACAGGCCCATCACTATCCTTCCTATTTTGAATAAATTACTAGAGAAAATTGCTGCTTCCCAAATTAATAGTTGCCTATCCTCCAGAGATCTAGCTCCCACACAACATGTCTTCAGAAAAGGAAACAGTACTACCACTGCCCTCCTCATGCTTAGGAATAGTGTCACCTCAGCCGTGGACAAGGGTGGCCATACAAGTGCAGTCTTTACAGACCTTACAAAGACCTTTTATCTAGTGGATTGCACCATGCTGTGCTCCAAACTAGCCGGAATGGGCATCTCATACATGGCTCTCCCCTGGTTCCAAAAATACCTCACTGACAATAATAAAAAAATGTATCCAAGGACCTACAATCTGTTTCTAAGTGGTTGCCTATGAAAAAACTGATCCTGATCATGACTAAAACCTAGGCCATGCTGTTCAGCATGACCCATAGGCTAGGCACTGTCCATCCCCATTATCTCTTGCCTACCAAGAGGAATCTTTAGTTCCTACAGTCGCCTTCTGTTCACTCTGTGATGGGTGTCTCTTACAAAGTTGGCTAGAGAGGTCTCCCTGGGAGTCCCCCAAGAGACCATACTTGGCCCGCTGCTTTTTAGTTTATTTTTCTTATATGCACTCCCTGATGCCTGCACTAGCAAAATCATTCTGTATACTGATGATGCAGTCATCTTAACTTGTCACTCCTAGCTTGCTCAACTCCAACAAAATCTCCAGGACACCTTTCACAAACTTGAAGACTGGTTTCAACAACAAAAGCTGCTGCTCAACTACAAAATAATGAAAACCATGCTCATCTCATGCTATCAACGCAAGGCAAGAAACCCTATACTCACCATTACCAACAACAAGATAGTTCCACTGGAGTAGGTAGACTGCTTTAAATACCTAGGGGTCATAATAGACGACACCCTATCCTTCTTGAGGTGCGTTGAACAGGTAGTAAAAGCAGTCAATATCAGTCCAGAGGTCATTTTTATGTTGATTGCGCACATGCGCAAGAAACATATTGCGGTAGGTTGCCAGAAGCAGGTTGTGGAGGCATGGCACTGTTGTGGCCAATTCCCCCACAGCCTTTAAAGGCTTGGCCCGCTTTCCCCAATGCCGCTGCACACTGCTACTGAGACTAGTTCAGCCAGTGTGCCGCAACTTTGTAAGGTTTCAGCCACTGCAATCAGGGGCTGCCTCGTCATTGCAGCATAAGCCATTCGCTGTAATGAGGGAGAGACCCATCATTGCTGGGCCGAACCTTGTAACAGTGATATTGTCTGTGAACATGGTGGTGGCTTGCCGCCATGTTCACAAACAATATTAAGCACCCCCCCCTGCTGAGAGGGTGCCCAATCCCCCTCGGCAGCATGTGCCCCCCCACCATGTTTGATTGCCGTCGGGGGCCCCAATCCCCGTCGGCTTCAGTGCCTGAGTGATGTTGCTGACAGGGGAACCCACTCCCTGTTGGCATTATGTAACACCCCTCCCACTTTTGTTGTGTGCCTATGGGGGTGCTCAATCCCTGTCGGCATAATGTCACCCCCCCACTTTTGTTGTGTGCCGATGGGGGGTGCCCAATCAACATCAGCATAATGTAACCCCGCTTTTGTTGTGTGCCAATAGGGTGCCCAGTCCCTGTTGGTTACAGCTGCCCCCAAAAAGAGTCTGTTGGCACGCTGGGAGCCCACCCAGCATGCCAAATGCCCTGTTAAAAAAAACGGTCCCCCCCATGTTTTTTTACCCTATCAAAAGAAAATGGTCCTTGCAGTCCCCCTATCCCCTCCCACAACCCATGCCCACCCACTGTGCACCCTGCCTCCCTACACCCCCCTCACCCCATACTTACCTCCGGAGTTTGGCGCGATGATCTTCGGTGGACGGGGAACAGGTCTGCACTCTTCAAAGCCAACCACTAACTGAGAAAATGCCAGTAAGCTGTATAATGGACTAAATAGGGTTTTTACAACTTTGAGGCATATTTCAGGCATTTTTTTTTTAATTTTGGTACCAAATTTTCAACATGGAGTTTTTGGGACCCCTCCTCATGAATTCTGGTACTGTCATGGTGTTAATCGGCCCCAAAAGGTGATTTCCACGGGTCACTGCGTTAGAATCACTTTTTGGGACGTGATTCAGAAATGATAGTGCCAGTGTTCATGAGGAGAGACTCTCAAAAACCTATGTTGCAAATTTGGTGGGCATCAAAAAATGACTGTTTTACGAGCATGTGTTGCACAGTTTGCACGCATGCTTGTAGAGTTCACAATTATAATATTTCACTACAGATTTTCAACACTGCTCATAAGGAGGTGCAGAACAATGGCAGTGTTGAAAATCTGCAGTGAAAATATTATCAATTCACAAACTTACACGGACGTGGGTGCAAACTGCACAAATCATGCTCGTAAAACAGTCATTAAGAAAATCAAACTGATACTGTTCATGAGCAGAGGTCCAAAAATGCCATAAAATGACTGTGTTTTATGAGTGTGCATTGTACAGTTTCCACGCACCCTTGTAACTTCGCAAATTAGTAATATTTTTATGCCACATTTTCAACACTGGCATTTTTCCACACCTCCTTATGAACAATACAGCTGTCATTTGACACATCCTGGCCAAAATGTGTTTTCGCACTTCTGGTGCAGAATACTACAGTTGCAGTCGGAAATCAGTGTTTGGGACAGATTAGGATCGAGCGAGTGGGGGGGAAGTGACCGAGCTGAACTGAGCTCTGTCGGGACTGCAGCAGATTTCTTTGTGGGCAGGAAAAGGCACCAATGCAGGCAGTAGCCCAGTACAAAAGGGCAGTCTGCAGCGCTGGGAGACACAGAACGAGTGAGTGAGGAAGGGGGAGTGAGTGAGCTCAACGGAGCTCTGTTGGGACTGCTGCGGATTTCTTTGTGGACAGAAACAGGCAGCAATGCACACGGGTCCCAGTACAAAAGGTCAGCCTGCTGCAGCGGGAGAAACAGAATGAGTGAATGAGAAAGGGAGAGTGAGCCAGCTCAACAGATCTCTATCATGACTGCTGTGGATTTCTTTGTGGGCAAAAAAGGGCGGCAATGCAGGCAGGAGCCCCGTACAAAAGGGCAGCCTGCAGCGCCGGCAGAAACAGAATGAGTGAGTGAGAGGGGGGAGTGAGTGAGGTCAACGGAGCTTTGTCGGGACAGCTGCAGATTTCTTTGTGGGCAGAAAAAGGTACCAACAGAGGCAGGAACCAAGTACAAAAGGGCAGCCTGCAGTGCCAGGAGAAACAGAATTAGCGCGTGAGACAGGGGAGTGATTGACCTCAACGGAGCTCTTTTGGGACAGCTGTGGATTTCTTTGTGGGAAGACAAAGGTGCCAACACAGGCAGGAGCCCAGTACAAAAGGGCAGCCTGCAGTGCTGGGAGGAACACAACCAGCGAGTGAGAGAGGGAGAGTGAACGAGCTCAACGGAGCTCTATCATGACTGCCACAGATTTCTTTCTGGGCGGAAAAGATGTAGCAGGCAAGCCAGTACAAAGACCAGCCGTGGCGCTGGCAGAAATGGAATCAGCGACTGAGAGGGGGAGTAAGCGAGCTCAATGGAGCTCTATCGTGACTGCTGAAGATTTCTTTGTGGGCAGAAGAAGACAGCAACACAGGCAGGAGCCCAGTACAAAAGGGCAGCCTGGAGCGGTGGCAGAAATGGAATGAGCGAGTGAGAGAGGGGGAGTGAGCAAGCTCAGCAAAGCTCTTTCGGGACTGCTGCAGATTTCTTTGAGGGCAGAAAAAGGTGCCAACAGAGGCAGGAGCCCAGTACAAAAGGGCAGCCTGCTGTGCCAGGAGAAACAGAATGAGTGAGTGAGGCAGGGGGAGTGAGTGACCCCAACGGAGCTCTATTGTGACTGCTGAGGATTTCTTTGTAGGCAGAAAAAGGCAGCAACATAGGCAGGAGCCCAGTACAAAAGGCCAACCTGCAGCACTTGCAGAAATGGAATGAGCGAGTGAGAGAGGGGGAGTGAGCGAACTCAACAGAGCTCTGTCAGAACTGCTGCACATTTCTTTGTGGGCAGAAAAAGGTGCCAACAGAGACAGGAGCCCAGTACAAAAGGGCAGCCTGGAGCGGTGGCAGAAATGGAATGAGCGAGTGAGAGAGGGGGAGTGAGCAAGCTCAGCAAAGCTCTGTTAGGACAGCTGCAGATTTCTTTGTGGGCAGAAAAAGGTGCTAGCGCAGGCAGGAGCCCAGTACAAAAAGTGAAGCCTCAGCGCGGGAAAAACACAGCTGAGTGAGAGAGGAGGGTGGCGGCCTCAATGGAGCTCTCTCGTGACTCTGCAGTTCTTTGTGGGCAGAAAAAGTGGCAATGCAGGCAGGGAGCCAGTACAAAAGGCCAGCCTGCAGTGCCAGCAGAAACGGAACAAGTGAGTGAGAGAGGGGGAGTGAGCGAGCTCAACGGACCTGTGTCAGGACTGCTGCAGATTTCTTTGTGAGCAGAAAAAGCCGCCAACGCAAGCAGGAGCCCAGCACAAAAGTTCAGCCTGCAGCAGCGGGAGACACAGAATGAGCGAGTGAGGGAGGAGGAGTGAGTGAGCTCAACGGGGCTCTGTTGGGACTGCGGCAGATGTCTTTGTGGGCAGAAAAAGGCAGCAATGAACGCAGGAGCCCAGTACAAAAGGGCAGCCTGCAGCAGTGGGAGAAACAGAATGAGCGAGTGAAAGAGGGGGAGTACGCAAGCTCAATGGAGCTCTATCATGACTGCTGCAGATTTCTTTGTGGGCAGAAGAAGGCAGCAACACAGGCAGGAGCCCACTACAAAAGGGCAGCCTACAGTGCTGGGAGGAACACAACCAGTGAGTGAGAGAGGGAGAGTGAACAAGCTCAATGGAGCTCTATCATGACTGCCACAGATTTCTTTCTGGGCAGGAAAAGGTGGCAATGCAGGTAGGAACCTAGTACAAAAGGCCAGCTGACAGTGCCAGCAGAAATGGAATCAGCGACTGAGGTGGGGGGAGTGAGCAAGCTCAACGGAGCTGTGTTGGGACTGCTGCAGATTTCTTTATGGGCAGAAAAAGGCAACAATGCACACAGAGGCCCAGTACAAAAGGGCAGCCTGCAGCAGTGGGAGAAACAGAATGACCAAGTAAGAGAAGGGGAGGGAGCAAGCTCAACGGAGCTCTGTCGTGACTGCTGAATATTTCTTTGTGGGCAGAAGAAGGCGGCAACACAGGCAGGAGCCCAGTACAAAAGGGCAGCCTGGAGCGGTGGCAGAAATGGAATGAGCGAGTGAGAGAGGGGGAGTGAGCAAGCTCAGCAAAGCTCTGTTAGGACAGCTGCAGATTTCTTTAAGGGCAGAAAAAGGTGCCAACAGAAGCAGGAGCCCAGTACAAAAGGGCAGCCTGCAGCTCCAGGAGAAACAGAATGAGCGAGTGAGACAGGGAGTGAGCAACCTGAATGGAGCGCTATCGTGACAGCGGTGGATTTCTTTGTGGGCAGAAAAAGACAGCAATGCAGGCAGGAGCCCAGTACAAAAGGCCAGCCAGCAGCACCAGCAGAAACAGAATGAACGTGTGAGAGAGGGGGAGTGAGCGAGCTCAATGGAGCTGTGTCGGGACTACTGCAGATTTCTTTGTGGGCAGAAAAAGCAGCCAATGCAGGCAGAAGCCCAGTCAAAAGGGCAGCCTGCAGCAGTGGGAGACATAGAACGAGCGAGTGTGGGAGGGGGAGTGAGTGAGCTCAACGGAGCTCTGTTAGGACTGCTGTGGATATATTTGTTTGCAGAAAAAGGCAGCTATGCACCCAGGGGCCCAGTACAAAAAGGCAGCCTGCAGTGCCAGGAGAAATAGAATGAAGGATGAGAGGGGGTAGCAACTCACGGGCTCTATCACGACTATTGCAGGATTGCTTGTGGGCAGAAAGGGGCCGCAATGCAGGAGGGAACCCAGTACAAAAGGCCAGCTAACAGCGCCGGCAGAAATGGAATCAGTGACTGAGAGAGGGGGAGTGAGCGAGCTCAACGGAACTATGTTGGGACTGCTGCAGATTTCTTTGTGGGCAGAAAAAGGCAACAATGCACACAGGGACCCAGTACAAAAGGGCATCCTGCAGCAGTGGAAGAAACAGAATGACTGAGTGAGAGAAGGGGAGTGAGCAAGCTCAATGGAGCTCTATCGTGACTGCTGAAGATTTCTTTGTGGGCAGAAGAAGGTGGCAACACAGGCAGGAGCCCAGTACAAAAGGGCAGCCTGGAGCGGTGGCAGAAATGGAATGAGCGAGTGAGAGAGGGGGAGTAAGCAAGCTCAGCAAAGCTCTGTCAGGAATGCTGCAGATTTCTTTGTGGGCAGAAAAAGGTGCCAACAGAGGCAGAATCCCAGTACAAAAGGGCAGCCTGCTGCGCCAGGAGAAACAGAATGAGCGAGTGAGACAGGGGGAGGGAGGGAGTGACCTCAATGGAGCTCTATTGTGACTGCTGAGGATTTCTTTGTGGACAGAAAAAGGTGCCAATGCAGGCAGGAGCCCAGTACAAAAGGCCTGCCTGCAGCGCTGGCAGAAACAGAATGAGCGAGTGAGAGAGGGGGAGTGAGCAAACTCAACCGAGCTCTGTCGGGATTGCTGCAGATTTCTTTGTGGGCAGAAAAAGGTGCCAACAGAGGCAGGAACCCAGTACAAAAGGGCATCCTGTAGCGCCAGGAGAAACAGAATGAGCGAATGAGACAAGGGGAGTGCGCTACCTCAATGGAGCTCTGTTGGGACAGCTGTGGATTTCTTCATGGGCAGAAAAAGGTGCCAATGCAGGCAGGAGCCCAGTACAAAAGGGAAGCCTACAGCACCAGGAGAAACACAGCGAGCGAGTGAGAGAGTGGGAGTGAGCAACCTTAACGGAGTTCTATCATGACTGCTGTGGATTTCTTTGTGGGCAGAAAAAAGTGGCAACGCAGGCAGGAGCCCAGTACGAAAGGCCAGCCTGCAGCACAGGCAGAAACGGAACGAGCGAGTGAGAGAGGGGGAGTGAGCAAGCTCAAGGGACCTGTGTCGGGACTACTGCAGATTTCTCTGTGGGCAGAAAAAGCCACCAACAATGGCAGGAGCCCAGTACAAAAGGGCAGCCTGCAGTGGCAGGACAAACAGAATGAGCGAGTGAGAGAGGGGTAGTGAGCCACCTCAACAGAGCTCTGTCGGAACAGCTGTGGATTTCTTTGTGGAAAGAAAAGGGTGTCAACGCAGGCAGGAGCCCAGTACAAAACAGCAGCCTGCAGCACTGGGAGAAACAGAATGAGTGAGTAGCAGAGGGACAGTGAACGAGTTCAATGGACCAAAGCAATCAACATTCAGCAAATGCTTGTTATTTACTGCCCCTCATCTTTTTAATTCACTTCCCCTCCATATCACCAACTGCACTTCTTTATTCACCTTTAAAAACTTTCTGTGGAAATGGCTTTTTGAGAAGGATGAATGTAATTGTTCTGTGTTATAGTGTAATGATGTTATTTATTGTATGTGTTTTCTATGACTTTTTGACTGTATGTATAGTTTGTATTTAAGATGTCCTTTTATGTGTATGTGTACACATGTCGCATATGAAAATGAGCAGATATGTCATTTTGCATACAAGCATAAAAAATAAAAAGAAATGACTTGGGGGTTTTATATAGGCACTGTCAATACTTTACTCCCACAGCCCTTTGCCGCTCCGTCACTAGCTCTATCCTATCAATAATTGACTCTGGTCTGGTAATATACGGTACTGCCTCAGAAACTGCCCTAAAACAGGTGGCTAAGGCACTCGATAAAGCATGTAGGCTAGTCCTTGGGGCAGATAAACATACCCATACATGTGCCTTATGTGAACAAACTAACTTGCTCACACTCAGAGACAGGGTCAAATTACAAACTTGCCTACTAGGTAAAAAAGCCCAACTAAGTCTTGCACCCGCATCATACACATCATCCTACCAGCTCACCCACAGCATAACTCAAGGGGCACAGTTAGAGGTACCCTATGTGACCCCTTTCATGAGGACATCCCTCAGTCAGTACTCATTCGCCTACTGGGCTCCCCTCTGGTTAAATGAGATCCCAGTCAGAGTAAAGAATACAAAGAGCTTCTCTACCGTTAAGCATGAGCTAAAGCAATCCCTAATAAATACTAGAACCTGTGAATGCAGACATACATGAGGCACTTACACCCCTCAGTAAGGCACTCGCCGTCCACATAAGTACTCCACTGTTGGATATCAGACTCCGTATCTTCACCTGACAGGATTTTAATCCACCACAGATTAGCCCTTACTCCCACCTTGTTCTTCCCAGCCCCTCTCACTGCATGCCTGAGCCCCATTACTTCAATCCCATCCCTGTGACTCTGAACCTGATCCTACCCCCCTCATTTCCTCTCATCCTCACTACTGTCTCACCATCCAATTCTGCTCTTACCTCATACTCGCTTCCACTTTACTTCACATATCACCTGTTGCTTTCCTAGCTACAATTTTTCCAGTTTATCTCCGGGACTGTGCCTGTTGATACCCCACTCCTGCACCCTTCTCCCTTCTTCCCTATACCTGCAACTATTTTGAAGAATTTAGGACCTGAAACTTGTGACAATGCTTGACCCAAGGCACCTGGTTATTCCTCTCAAACTTATTTCATTTATTTATTTATTGAGAAATCAGAATTACAACTAGAGAATCATAGAAGCTTGACAGCAGAAAAGGACCATACAGGCCCATCTAGTCTGCCCTTTTTTTCTCCGTACACCTCCCACTCCCTGCCAGCCCCCACCCTCCCACCGATACTCAGCCCCATATGCTTGTCCCATGCCTTCTTGAATTCTTCCACCGATTTAGCCCCCACCACTCCATCTGGTAGTCTGTTCCAGGGCTCCACCACCACCTCTGTGAAGAAATGCCCTCTCACATTGCCCCTGTATCTTTTTCCTTGCAGTCTGAGGCTGTATCGTCTAATTTTGACCCCCTCCATCCTCTTAAGTAAAACATTCTTCTCCCACTTTATTGAATCCCTTTACACATTTAAAAGTTTCAGCCATGTCTCCTCTTTCCGTTCTTGTCTCCAGCATGTACATATTCAGCTCCTTAGACTTCTGCTCGTAAGACTCTCCCTGCATACCCTGCACCATCTTGGTTGCCCTTCTCTGAACACCTTCCAACACATCTATATCCTTGCAGAGATGAGGCCTCCAGAACTGAACTCTTACTCCAGGTGCGGCCTCTCCATGGCTTTGTAAAGGGGCATTATAAGTTCATAAGTTGTTACAAAGCTAGAAGACCTATTTTGTCCATAGTGCTTGCCATATTTTAATTTTTTATTTTGTTGGTACCCCAAGATACCATTACCTAAAAAATATGTATCTAGGTTTTTTCACATCAATTTTTTACCTTCCTCTTTCTGCTAGTAATGCCCATGCTTATGCATGCCAACATTCCATTGACCTTTCCTGCCACCCGGCTATATTGGATTCCTACCTTACGGTTCGAGGAGATTATGATCCCCAGATCCCTCTCCTGTTCTGTTACTTTCATTTCCTCCCCAACTAGGGTATACCCTTCTCTTCTGTTCCTACTCCCCAAGTGCATCACAGCGCACTTCTTGGCATTAAATTTCAGCTGCCACATCCCAGACTATTTTTCAAGTGTTTTTAAGTCTTCCCTCATGTCCTCCACCCCCCCCCCGAGGTGTCAACTCTATTGCACGTTTTCATATCATAAGCAAATAGGCACATCCTCCCCCTCAAACCCTCATCAATATCACTGATGTAGATGTTGAAGAGAAGAGGACCCAAGACTGACCCCTGTGGCACTCCACTCTTGCCATCCTGGAGTGTACCCCATTGAGCACCACCCTCTGAGTTCTTCCTGACAGCCAGTCCTCTACCCAGCTTGTTATTTTCCCACCCAACCTCAGGCTTTCCATCTTGCTCACCAGCCTCCTATGGGGAATGGTATCAAAGGCCTTACTGAAGTCCAGATAGGCCATGTCCACCACCCCCAGGTCAATCACCTGGTGTGTGAAATTAGGAAAGTTCATTCCGGAAAATATTTCATGAAATTCAAGTATTTCATGAAACATTTTCCGGGTGCGAAATGTGAAATTCCACAGGTGAAATACAAAATTTTGCCCGCAAAATGCAAAATTTTGCCACGAAAGGTGAAATTTCACCCGTGAAATGCGAAATGTTGCCCTGAAATGCAAAAATTGTACTCACAAAATGGCGAAATTCGAGTGAAATTTGGCAAAATTTTGCATTTCGTGAAGAAATTTCATGTTCTGCAAGTAAAATTTCTCAAATTCGCACCCGGCAAAAATTTCACAGAACAGCGGAATTTTGCAAAATGTTTTGCATGCCAAAATTGCTGATTTCGCAGCAATTTTGCTGGCAAAATTTAATTTTGCAACATCTCTTATTACAACCTTTGAGCTAAAAGCTCATTTACAAAGGATCCTTGTCAGACAAAAGGGGGGGGCAGAAACAGGAGTCAGGCGGAAACAATAGCAGCTAGCAGGCATTGTCTAAACATCATGTAAAAGGATATAGAGTATTCCACATCAGACAGGAGACATTGCATAGTCCATAACACAGGTACAACATACACATGGGGAACAGTACCCCATGCAGGGAGAGATAATTAAAGTGCAATAAACTGCATATATGTACAACTTTAGTTGATACTCCAAGATAGCAGCTATAAAGCAATCATAGAATCACAGGAGATTGATGGCAGAAAAGGACCATGCCAACCCATCTAGTCTGCTCCTTTTTTCTCCCTACACCTTCCCCTCCCTGCGAGCCCCTGCCCTCCCCTTGATACTCAGCCCCATATGCTTGTCCCATGCCCTCTGGAATTCTTCCACTGATTTATCCCCCACCACTCTGTCTGATAGTCTGTTCCAGGGCTCCACTACCGTCTCTGTGAAGAAATGCCCTCTCACATTGCCCCGTATCTTTTTCCTTGCAGTCTGAGGCTGTGCCCTCTAGTTTTGACCCCCTCCTTCCTCTTAAGTAAACACTCTTCTCCCACTTTATTGAGCCCCTTTACATATTTAAAAATTTCAGTCATGTCTCTCTTTCCCTCCTCGTCTCCAGCACGTACAGATCCAGCTCCTTACACCTCTGCTCATATGACTCTCCCTGCATACCCTTCACATCTTGGTTGTCCTTCTCTGAACCTTCTCCAACATATCTATATCCCTGCAGAGATGAGGCCTCCAGAACTGAACCCCATACTCCAGGTGCAGCCTCACCATGGCTTTGTAAAGGGGCATTACTACCTTCCTCTTTCTGCTAGTAATGCCCCTGCCTATGCATTCCAACATTCCATTGGCCTTTCCTGCCTCCCGGCTACATTGGATTCCTACCTTATGGTTTGATGAGACTATGATCCCCAGATCCCTTTCCCGTTCTGTTACTTTAATTTTCTCCCCAACTAGGGTGTACCCTGCTCTTCTGTTCCTACTCCCCAAGTGCATCACAGCGCACTTCTTTGCATTCAATTTCAGCTACCACATCCCAGACTATTTTTTAAGCGTCTTTAAGTCCTCCCTCATGTCCTCCACCCCCCCCCCGGGTTGTCTACCATATTGCATATTTTTGTATTATCAGCAAATAGGCACACCCTCCCCTGAAACCATCAGTAATATCACTGATGTAGATGTTGAAGAGAAGTGGACCCAAAACTGACCCCTGTGGCACTCCACTCTTCACCCTTGCTGTCCTGGAGTACACCCCATTGAGCACCACCCTATAAGTTCTTCCTGACAGAGTGGCCTCCACCCAGCTTGTTATTTTCCTACCCAACCTCAGGCTTTCCATCTTGCTCACCAGCCTCCTATGGGGGATGGTGTCAAAGGCCTTACTGAAGTCCAGATAGGTCATGTCCACCACCCCCCCAGTCAATCACCTGAGTCACCCAATCAAAGAACTGAATTGGTTTGTCTGGCAAGATTTCTCCTTCATGAAGCTATGTTGTCTGTTGTCCTGCAAGCCACTCTCCTCCAGGTACTCCGCTACCCTTTTCTTGATTAACACTTTCATTACCTTCCCTACCACTGACATGAGGTTGACAGGTCAGTAGTTCCCCTTCACCTCCTTACTACCTCCCTTGTGTAAAGGCACTACATCTGCCCTCTTCCAGTCCTCTGGCACTCTCCCCGTATCCAGGGACAAGTTGAAGAGCCTTGTTAAGGGTGCAGCCAACTCCTCCTTCAATTCCCTTATCACCCTGGGGTGTAAACTGTCAGGCCCCTTTGCCTTGTCCACCCCCAATCTATCTAGCTCTGCCCTAACCCTATACACAGTGAATGGGCTCAGATCCACCCATTTGCCTTCCTTCCTCTTCGACTTTAGCTCAGGTCCCCTACCGTCCTCCTGCTCCATGAATACAAAGCTAAAGTACTTATTTAATAACTGCTTTTTCACAGTCCCTTTCCAATTTTTTTTCTCCCTCTCCCCTCAGCTAAGCAATTTCTGCCTTGCCCTTCTCCTGTCCCTCACATATCTGAAAAAGATTTCATCCATCCTTTTGGCCAGTTTTGCTATATTCTCCTAAGTATCTGCTTTTGCCCTTCTGATCTTCTTCCCCACCATACTCCTCTTTTCCCTATACTCTTCCTTATCTTCCTCACTGAGTGTCCTCTTAAATTTTCTGAAAGCTCTCCTCCTTTTCCTGACTGCCCCTGCAACCTCCTTTGTAAATCAATGAGGTCTCTTCCCCCAATTGCTCTTCCTAACCTTTTTTATGCACATTTCCACAGCTTTCAGTACCCTTCCCCTGATAGCTTACCATAACTCCTCCACTGCCCCATATTCTCCGTACCCTCCATTGTCTCCCTTACTATCCTTCTCATCTTGTCAATGTCTGTGCATCTGAAGTCCATGACTGTAGTACTGGTTTTACTTGTCTCCCTCCCTGCCCTGACCCGAAACATTACTGTGCTGTGGTCGCTGTTGCCCAAGGCTTCTCCTACCTGCACCTCCTCCACACTCTCCCCATTTGTCAGAATCACATCCAGCAGGTTGTTGTCCCTTGATGGCTCCCTGACTAGCTGTTGAAGGAATACCCCCTGAAGCACAGCTAGTATCTCCCTGCTCCTTCATGATGCTGCATCCAGGATTTCCCAGTCTATATCTGGGAGGTTTAGGTCCCCTACCAGCAGTAGCTCTCCTTTTAAGGCCAACCTTGTGACTGCTTGAATTAACTGTTGATCACCCTTCTCTTCTTGCGTAGGTGGCCTGTGTACCACCCCCAGTCACAAGGATTCTCCAGTCCTCCTGCCTAGTGTTACCCACAGTAGCACAGTCTCCCCTCCTCCTCTTGTCCTTCAGTTACACTTATGACTTCCCTGATGTATAAAGCAACTCCTTCCCCCTTCTAACCTCCCTATCCCTTCTGAACAGTCGGTAACCTGGGATAGTCGTTTCCCAGGTGTGCAGCTCTGTCCACCAGATCTTGCTTATAGCTACTATATCTAGTCCTTCATCCCTCATGATGGCCTCCAAGTCCACCATCTTGTTTGCTAAGCTCCTGGTGTTGGCTGCTAAGCCCCTTCCACCAGGTTCCCCCTCCATTCCCCTCTTCACTATTCTCCCTCATGCTCATTTTTTTAGCACTATCCTGTGGGGGAGGCTGGTAGCCCCCCATTTCTCCTGCCTTGTGGTGCAGATTTTTCACCTCCTCCCCCTAATCTAGTTTAAATTATAGGTTTCTTCTGTGAACTCTCCTAATTTGCTTTTTAGCACTGCTGCACCCTCCCTATTCAGGAGCAGTCTGTCTGGAGCAAATAGGCTCTCATCCCCCCCCCATGTGGATCCCCAGTCGCCTACTAACCCATACCCCATTTGCTTGCACCACCAAACCAGCCACTCATTTAACTCCTTAATCCTCAGCCTCGTATCAGTACTTGCCTTTGGTACTGGCAACACCTCAGACGAAGCCGCTGATTTGAATCCCATACTGCTGCAGTGTCTAGCAAGTGCTCTAAATCTTGCTTGCACCTCCAACAGGCTTTTTCCCACTGGGTCATTTGTTCCCAGGTGAAACATCAGGTGCGTTTTCTCATCCTGCTGTTTCCCCCTTGAGGGGATATAGTGAATGACCTCTGCCACCATCATTCCTGGCAGACACTCAGCCCATACTGCTCTACTCTTGCCCCCCATTTAATTCCTTTTATTCTAGACAAGGCCCCTAGAATTCTGTGGCCGCAGAATTTTGTGCAGAACTTGCAACCTACTGCAGAACTTCTGAAGTGCTGCAGAATTCACTGTTCTTAATAATAATAATAATAATTTTATTTGGTATAGCGCCTTTTGAATCATCAAGGTGCTTCACAAGTACAAATGTACACAGTTAAACAATAAATAAGTATAAAATAATTGAAAATCAGGCAATGCTTTAACCCAAAGAAAGGTCTTCAGTGCCTGCTTAAAACTCCCCACAGTCCTGCACTCCTGTAGCTGACGAGGTAGAGAATTCCAGAGTGATGGGGCAGTGAACATAAAAGCCCAAGTCCCAGATGACTTCAATCTAACCCTGGGAATTTCTAGCAACCCCTCATCAGCCGAGTGGAGTTCTCACACAGGAGTGTAAGGGATCAGATGTTCTTTCAAGTAGTCAGGACCCAGTGACCCAGTCTTGGTGATTCCTTATTAATATTTCCATTTATCCATAGAACCTGGTTCCCTTCCCCTTTTTTTATATCCAAACCCATCTATGCTCAGAAGGTGTTGTTATCAATGCTGTAACATCATACATTAAATAATGAAATAGCTGCATTCTGCCACAGAAGTGAATAGTCACTTGTCTGTCGCAGCTCCCACTGTCAGAGGTGGTGGCACAGCACATCAGGCATGGTGATATTTGCTCAACCTGCACTACAGCCTAATACAATTTTCAGTCTTACGTTATTACACTAGATCCAACTTAAACAAAACCTTGACAATATCATAGACCTGTTAAGTACATACATTACTTTGTACAAACTTATTTTTGCCTTTAAGGTATTGAGATGCCATCTGAAATGAACAAATGGTAAAATAAATTAACCTGTCATTTTTAAGAAAAATAAAGTCATTGTGCCAAGAAAAGTGGAACATAATAATGTGTTGACCTGTTGAAAGACTAGACCTGTTAAATAAATGATTGCGCTGTACACATTTTTGCCAGGGTTATTGATTACATATTGTCATTGGTTGCTAAAATCACCTAAAAGTTATGGAGAAATGTGTGCAGGACCAGCTGGTGGGCCAGAGGGTAGCATGTTGTGTTCCCATGCTGGCAACTCAGGTTCAGATATGTGCTCTGGGAGTTGGCTGGACAGCACAAGGATTGGGGAAACACATCACTGCTCTGAGCCTGGGAAGGTATGGTGAAGTGTTCTGTCACACTGGGGACACATTGTGATGGGCTGGAAAGCTTCATCTCACAATGGGTTCACATGCATGTCATGGCCTGATGGTGCTATGTAGTGTGTCAGGGGAAGCAGGTTGGCATGAAAAATTTGTTGTGCAATATCTCCTCTAGTCTGTTTATTCTATTTTCAAAGGGACCTGTATGAATGAGGATACAATTTCATGGAAATTAAAAAAAAAAACATATATATATATATATACACACACACATATACATACAGTATCTCTCTATATATATATATATATATATATATATGCACACACACATATACACACATACACACTTGTATGTATGTTATAGACTGCACATAAATATATAAGTCATACACAGTGGGGACCTCATGAATGGTACAGACAGCATGAGTATAGAGTTGCCTTATTTATAACATAAGGTCCCCTCTGTGTATTTCATTTATGCAATAGGCTAGGACCATAAGGGATAAATATTTTTTTTCCTTTATTAGGCATAAAATTATTTTTATAAGTCTGTTATTTTTTAGACTAGTGTTAATGTGCTTTCCCCCATCCTGATTGCAATAACCATTGCCATGGAAGTGAAGTCAGGATGACAAACTGACACTGTGATGTGGTAGTTCATTAGTGCCACAGAACTTCTGCAGAAATTACAAACCACCATTGCAGAAGTTCTGTGACAAATGGTAATTTTGCTGCAGAACTTGGTCCCAACGTGCTGCAGAAAAGTAGGGGCCTTGATTATAGAGTCCCCAACAAGTAGGACCATGTTCTCATCACCTTCTGTTTGCATTTCCCTCCTATACTTCTCCCAACCCCTTCCATTACATTTCCCACCCTTTTCTCACTATCCCCTTTGCCTGTTTCATCTCCCAGTGTACTGTCTTCCCCCTGCGCTCCCTAGCTCCATGCTCCCCACAGGCATTTACTGCTAGGCTGCCTGCCTCTGCCCCACCATCTGCAAGCTTTTTCCTTCCCCTTTGATTTCCCCAAGCCCTGTCTTGCTTGAATTCCCCAGAGAACTTTCCCCTTTCCCAGCCCCATCTAGCCCTAGCCCTTTTGAACCTCAGCTCCCTGTCTCCCCCCCCTTTTGGGTTTGCTCTTTCTGGGGTGTGTTCACCCCTGTGCCCCTATCCTTATGTTTACTACCCTTCTTGTTCTTTCCCAAAAGAGTATTCCCCCTTTCCAATTTTCTTTCATCTTCCTTCACACTTGCTTCTCCTATGTCCCCTGGATTCTCCTCAACTCCACTTTTCTGATTTTCTCCCCCATTTAGTGCCCCTACTGGAGCATATTTGTTTTTACGATCAAGCCCACTGTCTGTATCCACCTGGCTGGGGCTCCAACCCTTGCCACCTCCTCCCTTGTCCTCTGTGCGGGCTTTAGAGATGCAGTGAAATTTTATTTTGCGAGTGAAATTATGGCAAAATCACCAATTTTGCCTAGCAAAACATTTCGTGTAATTCTATCCTTTATTTTCGCCTGTACTTCTGAGGCAGAATTAGGCTAAATTGGTATTTTTGCTTTGCTGGTGGTCACGTGGTTGAGACTAAACAGACAGGAAGTGAGTGGTTCATTTCCAGTGCTATTTATCTCGAGGAAGCAGGCAGCATTTATACTCACTGTGACTGCAGAGTGTACTTTCACAGATTAATTGCTTCATTTGTGCTATTTTTTTCTAACTTTGTCTTGTTTGTCTTTGTTCTAGTTCATACTTTAGTACCTGGTGATTGTGTGTGTGTGTGTGTGTGTGTGTGTGTTTGTGATTGTGTGTGTGTGTGTGTGTGTGAGTGATCCCTCCCCCCTCAGGCCCTGGCTCTCTCAGGGTCTGTATTTCTATTTCCTTTTTGTTTGTTTGAATTGGTTGTTTTTGTGGACATAATGGAGAAGTGTGAAGACAGTGGGGCACCTGTATGTGCATTTCAGGTAACTATTACAACTGAAATGCCACAGCAGGAGGCTTTTGGCTCCAGCACCAGCACCCAGCAGCCAACTGTGCCCCCTCCCCAGAAGCAGGAGGCAACTGTGGCCCCTCCAGTGCAGCAGCAGTTGGAGACAGTGCCTCCTCCCCAGCACCAAGAGGATACTGTTCATCTGCCCTGGCAGTAGGAGACTGTGCCCCCTTCTAAGCAGTTAGTGGAGTTAGTGCCTGAGGCATTATCAGTGCCCCTCCCCCCACAGCACCGTCAACCTCGAAGTTGTCCTGTCTGGGATTTTTTCTATGAAATATCGGTAGGTGACCCAGTGGTCACCTCTAATCTGTGTGGGCAGGATGTGCATTGGGGAAAGGGTGGATCCCACTTTGGAAAAACAGGCCAGCATAGCCACATGGAGCACCACCACCCGTTCCAATGGGACCTCAAATTTCAGGAGGTGGCGGCATCAAGTGCAGCTATAGAGAGCAGTACAAGTGTAAACACTGAAGCGGGTGAGCTGGGTGTAGGTGTGGCTGGACACAGAGAAGGGGAAGGGGACCAGGAAGAACAAGGTGGCCCTTCTCAGTCTGTGATGAGCCCCATGCAGGGGGCGCAGTAATCTGATACAGCAGCAGCAGGAGGCAGCAGCACTGGCGGCAGAATTACCCCACAGTCAGTGGCGCTGCAAGCATCAGGATGCTGAACCCACACTGGCTGCAGCTCGTGGTCACGTGGTCATCAGTGAAGACCTGGCAGCTGTGCGGGCTGAAGTGCAAGCACGCGGCACGACTATCAACAGTTGAGACTGGAGTTCGGTGAGGCCAGGGGGGCTATCAACAAAATAATGGAGGACCAGCAATAAATTTTCAACCTCCTGGCAGACTTGTATCATGGTGGTGGTTGTGGCACTTCTTGGCATGTTTAAATTACTTATTTTCAGTCAGCAGCAAGTTAATTGTTTTTTCTTATTTCTGATTGAATCCCATCCTCCTGTGTCCTGTCACTGTGTTTTGATATTCTTCTCTTCTCTCCATTCTATCTCCACCCTCTAAAAATATGAAAAAAATTTAAAAAATTAAAAAAGATAAAACAATTCCAAAAAAATATTTTCTGTCCTCTAATCTTCCTCTGTATCCTCGTTTGTTTGTTTATTGTCATAAATATACATCTTTGTCCAGTGATCCTGTGTGATGTGTTACTTATGTCAGGTCAGTGTCAGTGGCTCAGCAGATAGCACACTCGCCTCTGAGGCCGGGAGATCAGTAGGCTGTGGGTTCTATCCCCACAACAGGCACTTGGGTTAATATCCCAATACTGACACTGTAGTGCAGCATGAGGGGAGTGCTGCACTCCTGAGGTGCTGTCTTTCGGATGAGACGTTAAACCGAGGTCCCATCTGCCTGTTCTGGTGGTAGTTCAGGTGGATGTTAAAGATCCCATGGCACTTCTCGAAAAGAGCAGGGCAATTTCCCTGGTGCAATGGCAAAATTTCCTCCATTCATGAAAAATATCACCAACAGCTTCATCTGGTTCAAGGTCAGTTGGCATTCATCTGTATCCCCCTCCTCCGGGTTGTGCCTGAAAATAGGCAGGATTTGTCTAGTGCACTTACCCAGTCAACAAAGACTAAATAAATAAATGTGTAATGTTATGTTCCCCATAGTATTAAATCCTTTTCACTGTTCCCTAATTCTTTATCGCCCTCTCATATTACACAACCCATGACCCGGCCTGTCCCACTCTCCCTGTCGTACTCGTGTGTCATAGTCAGTAGTGTTGTACCCATAAACTCCTTACCTTTGTTTTTCTTGTTTGACTCATTCATATATTCTCTCCTGCTATCCACAAATGTCAAGTATTGTTCCTATGAACAAAAAAGTTTTTCCAAAAATATGCGATGTTGCAGCAGTCATGGGTGTGTGCAGCAACACTCCAAAGACATACACAACAATCATAGAAACATAAGCAATTTTATTCTAAAATTAAACATAAATATGGTTTCAGTGCTTAACACATGTGTCCTGCACTTGCCACAAATGTTAAGTGGGTTCCCTCCCTTCCAAGCCACACTGTGCTGTGTAGCACATTAAATTCAGACTGAAATCAGGTGTCAGTCATGCTGTTAAATGTTGCATGCCTTCCACACGGAACAAAACATGTTGTTTTGCCCACTGTTTACAAATGGTTTCATGCCTGATCTTGGTGTAGCCACTGAGTAACATGGCTCAAAAGTCCAGAAATGTTGCCCAAAAAATGTTACAGTAACTTCAGACTGAAATCAGTTCTCAATCATGATGTTTTATAGTGCCCAAACCCCCACCTGGACCAAACGATGGTCTCTGGTCCACTGTTTACAATTGATTTAGGCCGCATCTTGTTTCTCCGAGTGCAGTACAGGCAGTATATGTCCAGAAATATTTCCTAAAAAATGGTACATTAAATTTAGACTAAAATCTGTTGTCAGTCCTGATGTTTGATGGTCCCCCCCCCAGTAGTCAGACATTAAAATGCAGTTTTGGCCACTGTTTACAATTGCTTTTAGGCCTCACCTTGTTTCTGCGAGTGCAGCACAGGCAGTACATGTCCACAAATGTTTCCTAAAAAATTGTACATTAAATTCAAACTGAAGTCTGGTGTCAGATATGCAGCTACATGGTTCACATCCACAAAGGACCCTAATCTGCTGTTCTCTGCACCATTTAATATGGTTTTCAGGCCTAACCGTGGTGCCGTCACTGCCTCTAATGCAACATACACCAGTTTGCCACGATAAGAAAAATAAATCCTCCTGCAAAATGGTCCTGCAACTCAAAGTTGCACTTTCTTTCTCCTGCTGCTGCTTTCTCAATTGATTGCGAACTATGGAATTAACATTTCACAATGATAATGCCCTTTTTAGCTCTGTTGGCTCTGTGGTTTTAAGTCAGTGTGGATTGAATGACATTTTGTGTGCTGCTGCTATTGCCTGTAGCTGCTGCCTGCTGCTCTGACTAGTTGCCACAAGAAGTAATGCTTTGTCTGCTTCATGGGGATCTTCTTCACATAATCGACCGATGCTGCTGCTGCTGCACATGTAAGTATCTGTCTGTATTTACTCTTTCAGGTGCAAGAGAAAGGGAATGGTGGGTTGCTATTGGGACGTCTTGAGTTCTTATATGTTTGTACTTATTTTATATTATCTAGTGTGTTGAGGAGTACATCATCATGACACGCATGCCAGCTCAGGATTTGGATAAGGGATGTTGGAATGCACCACATTTCACATTGCACAAAGACAAGGTAAGTAGTGAATTTTTCATTACTGGGAGGGATAGGTGACTGCAGCTTGGATATCTGAATTGTGATGTAATTGTATTATTTTTTCTTTTCTCAACACATGCAGGAATTCAAGTGCTGTTAATTCCAGGTGTGCTGCTGCTGCTGCTGTTCAAAATGTGTGCAATTCATTAACTTGTGGTAAGTATTTCTTAATTTATGATGGTCTTTGGTGGGTGGGTAGTGGAGGAGGTGGTTGAGGCCGGGTTGGTGTGGGGTTGGTGGATATGGTTAAGTATTAAGTTTGTGGTTACTGCAGTACAGAGATGTCAGACTTTGACAATAATATATTACTTTTATCCACGATTGTGAAACTGACACTGTAAAAGGCAGCATAACAATTTATCACCTGCACTATGATGCTACCTGAACTAACACTGTTACCAATACTAAACAAGCATTTGTCAATGCCAAATGTTGATTGCATTGGTCTGTTGAGCTCACTCACTGCCCCTGTGTTACTCGCTTGTTCTGTTTCTCCCAGTGCTGCAGGCTGCTCTTTTGTACTGGTCTCCTGTCTGCATTGGCATGTTTTTCTGCCCACAAAGCAATCCGCAGCAGTCATGATAGAGGTCTGTTGAGCTCATTCACTCCCCCTCTCTCACTCGCTCATTGCGTTTCTCCCAGCGCTGCAGGCTTCCCTTTTGTACTGGGCTTCTGCCTGTGCTGGCACCTTTTTCTGCCCACAAAGAAATCCGCAGCTGTCCCAACAGAGCTCTGTTGAGATCGCTCACTCTGCCTGTCTCACTCGCTTATTCTGTTTCCCCTGGCGCTGCAGGCTGACGTTTTGTAGTGGTCTCCTGCCTCTGTTGGCGCCTTTTTCTGCCCACAAAGAAATCTGCAGCAGTCCCGACAGAGCTCTGTTGAGCTTGCTCACTCCCACTCTCTCACTCGCTCGTTCTGTGTCTCCTGGTGCTGCAGGCTGCCCTTTTGTACTGGGCTCCTGCCTGCATTGTCACCTTTTCCTGCCCACAAAGAAATCCACAGCAGTCCTGACAGAGCTCAGTTGAGCTTGGTCACTTCCCCCCCTGTCGCTCAATGCTAATCTGTCCCAAACACTGATTTCCAACAGCGACTGCGGTATTCTGGGCCAGAAGCACGGAAACACATTTCAGCCAGGATGTGAAAAATGACAGCTGTACTTTTCATAAGGAGGTGTGAACAAATGCCAGTGTTGAAAATCTGGCATGAAAATATTATTAATTTGCAAACTTACAAGGGTGCATGGAACCTGCACAACACATGCTCGAAACACAGTCATTTTATGGAGTTTCATCACCAAATTTTCAACATAGGCATTTTAGGACCTCTGCTAATGAACAGTGTCAGTGTGATTTTCTTACTATGTCCCGAACACTGATTTCCAATAGCAACCACGCTATTCTGCACCGGAACTGCGAAAACACATTTCAGCCAGGATGCTAAAAATGACAGCTGTACTGTTCATAAGGAGGTGCAGAAGAATGGCAATGTTGAAAATCTGGAGTGAAAATACTATTAATTCGTGAAGTTATGAGTGTGCGTGCAAACTGCGCAGCACACGCTCATAACACAGTCATTTTATGCAGTATCATCACCAAATTTTCAACAGCATTTTAGGGACCTCTGCTCATGAACAGTGCCACTGTCATTTTCTTAATCTGTCCTGAACACTGATTTCCACACCGATCGGTTCTTTCTGCCGCAGAAGTGCAAAAACACATTTTGGCCAGGACGTGGGAAATGACAGTTGTACTGTTCACAAGGAGGTCTGAAAAAATGCCAATGTTGAAAATCTGGCATGAAAATATTGCAAATTCATAAAGTTACGAGCGTGGGTAGCAACTGCAAAATGCACGCTCATAAAACAGTCATTTGGGGGATTTTTCCCATCAAATTTTGAGAAAAGGCTTTTAGAGAGCCCACCTCATGAACACTGGCACTGTCATTTCGTTATTCTGTCCCGAAAGGGGATTCCATGCAGTGACCGCGAAATAACCTTTTGGGTCCGAAAAATGCCATGACAGTGACAGAATACATGAGGAGGGGTCCCAAAAACCCCATGTTGAAAATTTGGTGCCAAAATTTAAAAAAATGCCTGAGATATACATCAAAGTTGAAAAAACCCTATTTATTCCGTTATACAGCTTACTGGCATTTCCTCAGTTCGCGGTCGGCTTTGAAGAGTGCAGACGTGTTCCCAGTCCACCAAGATCGCCGCCCTAGACTCTGGAGGTAGTATGGGGTGAGGGGGTTGTGGGAGGCAGGGTGCACAGGGTGGGTGCAGGTTGTGGAGGGGGCAGGGAGACCGCCGAGGACTGCTTCTTTTACAGGTTAAAAAGACATTGCGGGACCATTTTTGATTTTTACAGGGGCATGTGGCATGCTGGAGTGGGCTCCACTGTGGCAACGGAGTCTTTTTGGGGGCAGCTGGTGCCAATGGGGGATTGGGCACCCTATTGCAGACAACAAAAGTTGAGGGGTTACTAATGCCGACGGGAGGGCTCTATCATCAACATAAACCTTGGCCGTTGAAGCCAACAGGGATTGGAGCCTCTGCCAGCAAACAAACACGGTGGGGGGGCACATGCTGCCGAGGATTGGGCACCCTCAGCGTAGGTTAATATTGTTGTGAACACGGCGGCAAGACGCCGCTTCATGTTTACAAACAATATCAGTGTTTCAGGGTTCCACCTCAGTAATGACAGGTCACACCTCATTGCAGCGACGCTGACGCTGGTAATGACGTAGGTGGCCCTGATTGCAGCGGCTAAATTTTTGCAAGGTTGTGGCACGCTGGCTGAACTAGTGTCAGCAGCAGCATGTTACAGCATTGGGGGAAGTGGGCCAAGACTTTCAAGGTTATGGGGGCATTGGCCACAACATTGCCATGCCTCCAGAACCTGCTTCTGGAGAAAGCTGCTGCAATATGTTTCTTGCACATGCACCCAATCAACATAAAAATGAATTCCTTTTGAACAGAAAATTTCATTTGACTTGACAGTCACCCAGTCCAAGACAGATGTTGTTTGAACCAATGTTATCTGTAAAAATGTGGAGAAAAAACATCAAAAGAAAAATAAAATTTGCATTGATACTTACCTGTGCAGTGCTGAATCCTGATACTTACCATCCATGTTGGCAACATGACCAAAAATGCCCCACCACTGAAATAATTTCAGTTATGAGCCTATAGTGAAACATACCAGGACGTTCAGTGCCTGGAATGGAATACACAAAATCTAGCAAGTGAAAAACATTATAATTCCAATACTGACCTGTACATAATGATGCCTGCAATGTGTATTGACTGGGCTCTGAATGTGCCATGTCACTGTATCATTATTGTTCCGCAGTCTAGGCCTCATATGACGTCATCATGACAAACCCTGCATTGAGTTAAATGGAAATACATAAGATAAGTTACACAATAATGTATGCTGCCTTGCATGCATACTTGACATTCTATCACAACAAAGGCATGCATAACAGCACAATGGAGGTATAAGTAATAACATGACAAAAACTGATATCTAATTACTATGAATCAGTTGAACAGAAGACAGGCCATGGAGGAAGAACATATATATGTCTTGCTTCATGATGATATGTGTTGCTTTCTGAGTGGCTGTTTCTTTTGCTGGAGGGAAAACGACACCAATTGTGCTTGTTGGGATGAAAGTGATGCATTGTGCGGGTTGATGTACTTGCCCCAAATGTGCTGGTATTGGCAATGCTGAGGTTCTTCTTGATGGAATAATGCTGTAGGAGGAGGAGGAGGAGTAATTTAGATGGACTTAGAGGCAGCATCAATGTACCGGTCTGAGACTGCTGTTTATGCTGGAACATGCATCTGTCAGTTTCATAGATTTTCAGCGGTATTTCTTGGCAGTATGAGAGTGATGACCCACACTGTTGAAGTCTGTGTTATACACATTAGGAAGGATGACAAGGAGGCAGATTACATGATGGTTAATTGTATGTATGAGGATGGAGTATGCATGCATTTCTGAGTAACATAGTACTGGCTTTGCACTGTCCGACTAAGTTGTTATTGTTACATTGTATATCCAGTGGAGGCACACTCACTAGACACTCATGCAGGTTCTCATGGAGGAGGTATATATGGAAAAAGGGAAGATGTTGTTCAGTATTTGTCACATGATGGGGCCATTGTGTATTGCTGAGATGACATATTTATTCCAGTTAGAATAGCATGGGCAAATAAATTTTCAAAAATGAAATAAAGTAAACATTGTTACTAGGTTGGATAATCAAATTAAGCAGTTTAACTGGATGTGTAACACAGAACAATGAGCAAAATAACATTTAAAATGTATAACAATAACATAAAACAGCATATTCACTGGAAATGGGGGGGGGATGCTGGTGGTGGCTTGGGGGTGGGCAGAACACATTTAGCCTTCTTCCACTGACACATCATCCATGAAGCAGCCCTCTAAGTCTTCAAGACTGGAGTCATCAGCAGGTGGAAAGTCGGTCATCATTGCTGCTTCATCTACTTCCCTGCTAATAGAGACCTCATCAGTGTGGATGTCTTCATTGTTATCATCATCTCCGAGACACAGTTCTTGGGGCAACACCATTGAAATAACTGTGTTATGTGGAATGTGAGCCTCATTCATTTTTATAAATTTTAGGATGGAAACATTCTTCAGTGACAGATTTGTCCTACGGTCATGCACAATGGCCCCAGCAGACCTGAACACCCGTTCCACACTGACACTGGATGGTGGGCAGCTGAAGTATTTAAAAGCAACAGATGCCAGTGCAGGCCAATCACTCACTTTGCTGCTCCAGTACACCAATGACTCATCAGTGATGTGAGATGCTTGGTGTCTCCCATGTAGGCATCCACCATACGTTGTGCTGCCCTGAGTCCTGCTGCCTCATCATGCTCCTCCTCCTTGTCTTCAGTTTCTTCCACGCCCACCTGGTACAGAGCATCCCAAGTGGGCTTGCCTGCCATGATGTGCAGCGACTTTGACATTTTCTCCGATTTGGTGGCCTCTGATGATTTACTGGTGGTGGTGGTAGCAACACCTGGTATATGTGCCCTTTGTGTATCTTCATTTTTCATCTGTGCGCCATGTACCCGACTGACAAGGTAACTGATCAGTTTGTCCACTCACACATGACCCCTTTCAATCATTGCAGGCAAGCCACGTTTGTACTGTGGATCAAGCATGGTAGCAATAGCAAACTCAGTAGACTGCATAATGCCAGAGATATGTGTATTGCTGTCCAGTATATGGAGCATGTGACCCATTACATGAACAGAACTATGATCATCACTTGCCTCCATCTGGTGACAGACATTTACCAGTGTCTGCCTCAGCACCTGTATAAGGGGAATTGATTGACTTATACAGGCAGTGTCCCCACTCACAGCCTGTGTTGTATGCTCAAATAGATGCAGAATGTTTATTATGTCTTCCATTTGTTGCCACTGCTCCGTTGTTAGGGCGATGACACTCCAGCACTGTCCCGGGTGGTGTGCAGCAGTAGGTAATCTGAAACCACCTTATACTGCTTATAAAGCCAGTACAGCATGTACAGTGTTGAGCTCCACCTGGTAACATCGAAATTCATATGGTGCTGAGGCAGATGGTTACTGCACTGCAACTCACGCAGATGGTCACAGGCCTTTGCAGAATGGGCAAAGTGCACACAGATGCATCTGGCAACAGACACAGTTTCCTTTATTTCATTGTGGTTCAGAAATTGCTGCATGACTAGATTAAGGCAATGTGCCAGGCAGGGAACTCTGAAAAAAAACACCATCAGTAATGCACTTAACCACATTGGAGCCATTGTCACTGGCAATAAACCAATAATACAATTGGAACATTTTGCAAAGTACAGATAATGGACATTTGATTTTTGGACAAAAACCATGGATTACAGCTCGTAAAACTAAAACTTTGAAAGATGAACTAGTTCATACACAACATTGGAAACCAGTCTCACAACAAGAAACTTGATTAAAAAGTAATATTAAAGGTTTTTTTCCATGTGGTAATTGCACACATTGTAATAGCGCAATAAAAAGCAAATTGATTAAAAGCACATATCAGGATAAAAGTTTTACAATTAGAGATTTTATAGCTTGCAACATAGATCATGTTATTTACTATATTATTTGTCCTTGTTCTTTATATTATATTGGGGTAACCACAAGATTATTGAAAGTATGGATCACTGAACACAAAAGCAATACTAGAAGAGCTAATGAATGTTCTCCACTAACAAGACATTTTTTACAACACAATCATCAGATTTCAAGCTTAAAAATTTTTGGAATTGAAAAAGTAATGAAACCAAGAGGAGGGACAAACTGAGAAACCAAGCTTCTACAAAGAGAAGCATGGTGGCTTTATACTTTATGAACATATCAAAGAAAATATGGTTTAAATGAAAATTTACTTTGGACTTCTTTTCGTTAATATTTTTTTAACAAGGTTTTTTTGATATTGTTTTTTTGGTTATTTTTTCATAATTTGCTGTTTCATATTGGTCCTGTTTAGTTGTATGTAGTAAATAAGATATTTTGGGTTCATGGTTCTGATCCCACTAGATCCACAAGTTTTTTCACATTATATATGCTATGGGGTTCTGGTATATAATAAGTTCGTACTTTTAAGGTAATCTTTGCCAAAACATAATTTAGTAAAATACTTGGATTTATTTGTCTCAAAATTATCTTTTGAGATCTTTTTAAAAATATGTTCAAATTACATTTTCATCGCAATTATATATTGTGATGCTGAAATATGTTAGTTAATTTTCTAATAATGAGTAATGCTCAGTTTTGTTAAGTATCATAATGGAAAGGGGGATCAGCACATGTCTTCAGATGTTGATTTCTATTTTAGACTGGGCTGCTAAGCAGGTCACTCAAGTGACATTATCACGTATCTTTCAGGTAGCATGATAAAGCAGTCCAGCCTCTTCTTCATTTGATCCTAGTAGTAAAAGAAAGTGAAATCAGGTTCATGATTTTGAATCCCACCAGAACCACTGATTTTTATATAAAATGTGGCATGGGGTTCAATGCATCATGAGTTAGTTTTCTATTGGAAATCCACTGCAAAATTAAAATTAGAAATATTTGATTTCACTTCAGCTAGAATAACAAAATGTTTCTATTTTGAGGTCTCTTATAGATATAAACTTACCTCATCTGCTTGCCATTTTTGATGTGTTATACTCTATGATGTTCAAATATGACAAAATGTTGAGCTTTGTAAAGCATTGTATAAAAAGAGGGGGATCAACGTACATAATCAAATGTTGATTTCTATTATAGACTGGGCTGCCAAGCTAGTCTCCTTAGTGACATCATCACGTACCTTTCAGGTAACGTGATAAAGCGGCCCAGCCCCTTCTTCATTTGACTTTCAGAAGTGAGATAGCGATAGCGTCTTGGCTTATGGAGGCACTTTCAAAATAAAATTGGTTAAACTTTAATCGCAACGTGGTCGTAACACTCGCTAACGTCAGCATTGAAACTTTATAAACGGCAATGCTACTCCACACACATGTAATGCTTATGCTGGTAAGCTTGAAAGCTTTGTTTTATATTTTTTCAGATGGCAATTGCAGAAACGCATTATAATTATGGCTTAGATTTAAGGTACTCATTTTAAATTCCATATTTTTCAGATGGTTATGGTTAAGAACCTTGACTTTGACTAGCTAAGACTCTTAAGCAATCCAGGTATTCTACCATCGCATTTTGATACCAGAACCTTGATATTTGAATCACGTTAACATTTGTAATTTGAATACTTATAATTCCTGCAATTTTGTTTTAGAAAAGTGCCAGCCTGGAACAAAAAGCATTAATGATGAAAGGTTACATTCAGGTGTGTTCCCCCGACTATATATTTTATGTTTATATATAAACTTTGGGTATTTGTTATTGTATGAAGATTTCATTAATTAACAATGTGCTTATTTGATTGTAGCACTTGGAATATGTTTTGGTCTGAGGAAGGAACACGTGAGATCCAAAAACGTTCACCTGCCTAATTGTATAGAAATGAAGTGAAACAAGTACAAGTGCTCCTGTTTGGAAAATGTGTATTACATTCTTCAGAACAATGGAATCAACAATAATTGTCTTTATTCTATTTTCAATTATGTGTTCTTATTGATTAAGTATAATTCATTTGAATGTTAAGGGTAGAGAGTTTGCATTGTTTCATTTCAATTATCAGAATTCTCCAATTAGTAAACTCTTCCCCATTATTAGTCTTTTGCATTTAAGCTACAAAAAGGGAACCGAGGGAGAATCTAAAAAACTGTGATCTATTGCATTCTGATGAATACCAGGTGTGTTGCTACCACCACAATTTTGCTTTATGCAGCTTTTGCCAGGCCCCAAATCAATAACCACCCCAGGTATCTGTGCCCAGTTTGCTGCTATGCACAGATATGAGCTGCCCACTGTTTGCCCACTTGTCCACGTATCCATGCTAATGTGAATATATTTTGAGGCAGAATGCTTCATGGCATGTAGGATGGACTGTGAAACTCTTCTGTAGTGTTCAGGCATGGCACGTTTGGAGAAATACATTCGCGATGGCACCTGCCATTTGGGTCAGGCACAGGCCGACAAATGGAAGAATCCTGGATTCTCCTCAAAGGAGAAGGGCAACGGGTCAATGGCAAGCATTTCAGCTGTGGCTGCATTCAGCTCATGTGCAGCAGCATGAATGGGGGGTACTTTGAGTGCCACTCGAACACACTCTTCAATGTGGGCTGCATCTTTGGAGTGGGTCAACAAAAACGTTTTACTTGTGCCACCAGTGTTGTTCTTGCTGGGGTACCAGGTGACCCTTCGGGCCTGGGATGTGCAGCATGTATGAAACTGGTTATTTTGGTGGATTTGGTGCCTGGTGGTGTACTTTTGTAACTTGAGGGAGTGGCAGCTCCACTGCTACTATGCCCACTGCTCAAGAGAGAAAATGATTCCTCACACTCTTCCTCCACCGATACACTCAGCCCTCCCTCCTCCTACTCTATTGCACTGCTGTCACTAACATTAAACTTGACAAGGCAAGTCCCACTAACAGCTCTGGTATCTTTCTGGTGTTGGTGCCAGTGCAATGGGTGCTTGTTTTTCAAGTGGGCATGCTGGCCACCAGTGCCTATGTGGCTGCCCTTTTTTTCACAACTTACATGTGCTTGACACAGCTGACATATCACCATGGTGTCATCAGCTGCATCAAGCATGAAAAAAATCAAAAACTAGGGACTTTGTACCTCTAGATTTGACATGGGACTGACACTTGGACAGTGGAGCCAACGATATGGAAGTTTTTGCTTTTTGTGCCACTTGCATGATATCTAGCATGCTACATTTGGGAGGTGGGGTGACTGGACTGCTTGTTGAAGGCTTGCTGATATCCTCATCCTCAGTTTACACATCTAGAGGGGCTACATCTTCTACCTTCATCTTTTTCACTTCTGGCTCCCACAGGGGATCCAACACCTCATCATCATCTGTACCAAAATATATTATATCCTCTTTCTCCTCCCTATCACTATCTACTGCCAGACAAATATTTCCCTTCTCTGGAATCTCCTCACTGTGGAGGGGCTGACTTTCCTTATCTCCTTCTGCAGGAGAAACAGACTGAAGCTGGATATTATCACACTCATCACCATCAGTTCCTCCTTGAGCAGGAACAACAGTCACACTGACAACTTTTTCGACCTCCTCCTGGACCTCTGGACCTCCACTGGTGTGAGCGTCTCCCTTATTCCCAGTATCATCCCCAACAAGCATACTAGCTACAGATTCGGCAGTAAAAAAAATGAGTCACAGACTTGAAGCCACTTCTGACTTCAATTTTGCTGCTTCTGGCTGCCACAGCAGCAGCGGAGCCCACAGAGGACACTGATTCAGAATCAGACATAGGTTTGCTTTTTCCAACAGACTTCTTTGAGCCACCTCCCACCCTGACACCTTTACCTGAAGTTAAACATCTCTTGGCAGGCATATTTATATGCTTGTTTCATTTGGCTTCCTCTGGAACTATATTATTATGTATTTCTATTAAATAAGTGTGATTTAACACCTGCAGTGCTATCTACAAAGGCAAACAGAAATAAGAACAGGTAGCTGCACTGTAGTGTATGTGTATATAACTACCTATAACTGCTACTGTAGCCTATTCAAGTGTGAAAACACTATTTTATTTTTTCAATTACAAAAACATGAGTTAAGTAACATGGACTAACAGAAGAACAGAAGTAAGAGACTTTCAATCCAAAACCGACAGAGAACACCACCACAACAAGGTTGTGCAGTAAATCTGAAAAGATTATTACACAACTTGATAATAACTGGGTAGATGCTGGTAGGTTCACAAAAACTAAACTGTAAACCAACTGCACAGAACTCCTCTCAGTCAAAATATGAACTACGGTCCGGATAAGTGGTGTCTGGAAAAGGTGAGTACTGCAGTGTGTTAGTACTTACTAAATACAGTTTTGGCTTACAGATATATCAGACAGAAGGGACAACAAGATTTGAAATGAACAAACAAAGTCACCTCCTAAACTCATGCAGGGATCACCACTATCTTAAAAACTATGTCGTTTTTTTATATAGTAGGTCAGATAGTAAACAACAGTGGTGTGACAGTGAGGAAAGGGTTAATATGATAAGCAAATTAAATAGAAAAACAGGAACGCTGCAATGCAGAGGATAGATCACAATATTAATTTCTGTGGGCAGTTCAACAATACAGTGTACCTGGATATGGACAAGTCAAGTGGTCAATGTTCACAAATACTTTCAATCAAAAAAATATTTCACAAAAGTGATTAATGAAAGGGAAATAGGAACAGAAATACTCAGTCAGAATGTAATAACTGTTCAGATAAAGTTACCCCAAAAAGGGTCAATATGTAAGAAAAATATAACAAATAAGTAGCACACAAACAAAATTATTAAGACTTATAAGAAATTACAGAAACTCAATCACTACTTGTGAGAAATCTGTCAAATATTAGGAACTAGCCTGCTCTTTCACATACACACACATACAAATCACACGGTCGACCCGCCCCCATTCAACTCCCTCACAGACACAGAGAAAACTGAAAACACTACCTAAGTTTAAATAAGTATTATCCAAAGACACAAAAACAAAAAAAAAGGTTCACTAGCAGCACTAGGAACTAAATTGAGATTTTGGGAGCAATTAACTCTCAAAAATCACAAGGTTTTTGAAGGGTTTATTGGCTGTGAGGTGCCACACTGGACTGCTCTTTGATTCAACAGGCAATATACTGTGCAGGAAGCAGCCTGCATGTGATACTTCAGCTGTCTACCCACAATGCATTGCAATTTCTCTGGCAAAATTGAAAAATATTGGTGAAATTAAGGTTAATAGCAAAATTTCACCTTACGCGAAAGCAAAATTGGGTGAAATTGGGGTGAAATTTCACATTACATGAAAGCAGAATCAGACACGAAATTACATTTTGCCTAGGCGAAAGATTTTGTGTAATGCAGGAATTACACAAAATACAGTATTTCACTAGGCGAAATTTTCCAATTTCATACATCTCTAGCGGGCTTTGGACCTTTATATTTACCCTCCTGCCATTCCCTCTGGCTTCCTTTGTGTCCCTTGCCTCCTCTCTCTGGGATTTCTGTAGCCCCTCTAGAGCCATCCTCTACCCCTCCTACCCTGCTTCCATACTCCCTTGTTTTCCTCCATTCCCCAGGGTATTCTCCCCTGCCTATTTCTGTATTTGCTCCTTGTCCCCCCACAGCTCCCCCCTCTAATCTCTATTGCTCCTTCAGTGGAGCCCCTCCTGTCCTCCATTATATTCCTCTCCCTGTCCCAGTTTAGTGTCCATCTCAGCCATCTCACCTCCTCCCTCAGCTGTGCCAGCTGCCTACATACTATGCAACCCCCCCCCACACTTTCCAAACTATATCCAGTACCATGGCCAACCCATAACCAGTGTAACCCACCATCCTCCCAAAGATGCGCCCAGCCATTGTAGCCTAGGGACCATGCCTCAGACCTGCCCCCACCCTGCTCCATTGACCCCCTCCAATTTGTACACCTCTCCATTTTTCCTATGGCTTATTATAAGCTTTAGTTTCCAGGCCCTAGTGTGAAAATTCCCTCCACTTGAAATATCAGTATCCAGCCACCGTGGCTTTAAATTCCAGACCTTGAAACTCCTGCAGCTAGGATTTCAGGCACCGAAGCAACTTCTAAGTTCTATGTAATGTACAACCAAATAAACAGTACCCAAAAACACAGTGCTTTGAGCTTTTTAGATCCCAGAGATGCACTTATAAACAGTGCCCTAAAAACACAGTGCTTGAGCTTTAGATTTCAGAAATTCCTACAATTTTTCTCTGGTTTCACAGAACCATTTATAACCATAGAAGCCCCATAAATGTCACAGGACTTTAGTTTTTGAGGATTATGAGCACCAAAGATGTCCCAGTTATACCACAGTACCACAGTTATGCTCCAGTAAGGCCACAGTACCTTAGTTCTGAAGTTTTGAGCAGACCCCAAAAATATGCCCAGTACCTTAGCATAGCAGAAATTTAGCTCTGGAAAGAAAAATATGCCACAGTACCTTTGCACAAAAGAAATTTAGCTCTGGAAGAATCCAAAGTGTCACAGCTCCTTTGCAGATGTTTGCATGCCACCTGCTAGCAACAGAGATGCCCCTTTCCCAGACCCCTTGTCTGCCCTTTTTGTTGCTTTCCTTATTATCTACTGTTTACAGCTGTAATGTTAATAGAGTTTAGTGGTATACTGTATCAAGATTTACATCAGGGTGTGGTGTGTGGCTGTGTTGTGTACTGAAATATGATGGCTAACAGTATTGTATGAAGTTAGCTAGTACAGTATGATGTCACAGGCTATGGGTATAAAAAGTGATGTGCTGCGGCGGTGGGTGGGTGGGATGGGCCACTTGAATCTCCAGAAACAATCTGACTGGTAGAAAACTGATGTCACAGAATGTAGAATCTCAGTTCCAGGTTCAAGTACAAACACACTGATCCACACAGAAGCAGGCTGTAATTTCTTGTGGTTTTCTCATGTGCCCTAGATGATACAGGCTCTTGTGAGAGAGAGAGAGAGAGAGAGAGAGAGAGAGAGAGAGAGAGAGAGAGAGAGAGAGAGAGAGAGAGAGAGAGAGAGATCACATTACACCAGGAATGCAAAGTCAGTTTAGAGCTTCCCCTCTCTCAGACACAGGGACAGCTGATCTGTCAGTTTCATAAAGGGTTCGAGGTAGATACATCCATTAAAGCCAGTGCAGTCATTAAGGAGTAGTAGGCTATAGTCTATGGGGGGAGGAGGAGAAGGAGGAAATAGGCAACAGGAAGCAAAAAGGGAGATAGACTGGTGGGGATGCCTGGGGGGAGGTGGCGAAGTGGGTGGGAGAATAAATAGGGTAGGGGATTGTTAATTGTGATTGCTTGTAATCAACTACAAAGCTACTGTTTTGTCCAGCAAGTATTCCTATGTTAGATACCTGTATTTCTGTCTGTGTGAACTGTACCATTCTAACTGTTGTAAATGTTGTATTGTCTCTTGATGCGGATCTTTGTAAAAGAGCTCATAGCTCAAAGATTAATTCCAAAGTGTTGACTAAATAAATAAATAAAATAAAGTAAGTTGGAACCTTACTCCCCAAGCCAGACTGGCCATTGTAAGTGGGATGCTGCTCTTCGATGTTATTTATGGCACCCCAGTTTTCTCAGCTGAGGTTAAGACTACCCTCCACAGGTGGGATATCAGGGACAATAATATCTGCTATTTTGCACTTGCCCATCACCCATCACTGCTCCTTGTTTGCCAAATCTTGCAGGCTCCCCCTTCCTCAATGAAGGCCTTTGCACTTGGGGGTTGGGGTGTCATCTTTAGCACTCTGTCCAACTGCCTTCCTTTATCCCGAGCTACACTTCTTCCACCTGCTCAGAATGCATATCCGCTCAGATCCTATGAGAATGCACCACTGTCTGTCCAAACCCTCAGTACAAATTGGATAATCTTCCTTGACATATGCCATCCTTAGGCTGCGGAACTCAATACCTCCAGAAGTTTGTTCCTGTCTCTCAGTGGCCTCTTTCTGTAATAGGTGCTGTGAGCATCTCCTAATGAAAGCTCACTGCTCCTGTCCCTGACTCACTGATGGGTGTTTCTTGATTCATGTCCTGTTCTTACATGCACCTTGTTATTTTATGTAAAATTCTTATTGTCTTGGTGCTTCTTTTCGTATATTATGCATTATGTTAACGCTTCATGTTGAGCATTCTAAATGTCTGCATCTGTTAAAAGATTTCTGTGAATTACAGGGGTGGGCAAACACCTTATTTTGAATATTTGGCTGAATATTCATATTTGGAGCCCCAAGTATTGGGTATTTGGCTTCATTATTCATGTAACTGTGGGGAGGGAAATAAATATCCCCCAATATCCTCCCCAGAACAAGCATTTATACTATGACACCCCCATTCCCCAACCTTCTGCTACAACTCCAGTCCCACCTTCCCCCCAGCACCCACAATTTAAGGTATATTTATTAACTTTAAAAAAAACTCCCATGATGAGCGACTGGCAGCAACTTTTCCTGTTTTGACTATGCTTATTGGCTTATGCCTTGACTACGGTGATCATCGGTAACCCGTCCACTTCACTGATTGGTCACCATCTATTGTCTAACCTTTTCAAATCAAATTTTTTCCACCTGCACCCTGACAGCAGCACCTACCTTCAGCCCTCTTCCCCCAGCACCTAACTATTCTAAATAGAATGGCCTTTCAGGTGTGGCAAAGGTGACTGGTAGCAACCCGCTATCCTCCATGGCCAGCTGGCTTCTTGTGAATGGAAGCACTCCTGCACTTGCTCACATAGTAAAACAGCTGACCACATGATCAGCTGTTTTACTGCTGTATGTGAGCAAGCAAGGGAGTGCTTCTATTCAAAAGAAGGAGGCCGGCCATGGAGGAGGGTGGGTCACTGCCAGTCACCTTCGCCATGCCTGGGAGGCCCTTCTTTTTAGAACATTTTGTTGCTGGGGGAGGAGGGTGGGAGTTAGGTGCTGCTGCTGCTGCTGCTGCTGCTGTAGTGTGGTGTGGGTGGGTAGAAATAAGCTGATTTGAAACATAGATACATAGAAGTTGTTGGCAGATAAGGACATCTTGGTCCACTTAGCCTGCTCTATATTCCCTACCTCTGCCGAATATTCCCTATCTACTGTGCCACCGCAGACCCCACTCAATCTCCAGTTCCCACCCCTTGCTTTACTTCTAAGGTCCCTTGTGTCTGTCCCATGCATGCTTGAATCCTGTTGCCATTTTAGCAACCAACACCTCTACTGGGAGGCTGTTCCAGGTGTCCACCACCCTATCCGAGAATAACTATTTCCTCATATCTCCTCTGAGCCCCCTCCCAGCTTCATAGCATGACCGCTTGTCCTGGAGCATTTTATTCTATATCCCACCTTGCCCTTCTTTCCTCTGGAGAGTACATATTTTGTTCCTTGAGTCTTTCCTCATAGGGTTTTTGACACAGGCCCTACACCATTTTGGCAGCCCTCTTTTGTACCACTTCCACACTATCTACTGTATGTCCTTCTGATGTGGGGCCTCCAGAACTGGACACCATACTCAAAGTGGGGTGTTTCCAGTGATCTAGTCAAGGGTAATAATACCTCCCTCTTTCTGCTGGTGATGCCCCTCTCTATGCTCCCTAGCATCCTGAAAGCCTTTTCCACTGCCTTATCACACTGCTTGGCTACCTTCAGATCATCAGAAATGATTACCCCCTAGATCCCTTTCCTGTTTTGTGGTTGCTAATATCTCACCGCTCAATTGGTATGTTGCCATTGGGTTTCTGTGCCCCAAGTGCATGATTTTGCACTTTTTTACATTGACACCCAACTGCCATTCCATTGACCATTTTTAAAGCATTTTCAGATCAACCCTCATTCTTTCCATCCCCTCCCCAGTGTGTCCAGTCTGTTGCAGATTTTTATGTCACCCATGAACAGGCATACTTTCCCTTCCAACCCATCTGCAATGTCACCAATCAGGACATTGAAGAGGACCGGGCATAGTACTGACCCCTGTGGCACCCCACTGGTTGCCTTGCCTTTGAAAAGGCTAGATAAGAGATGGTGACCAGTTGTGGAGGCAGATGAGATGCGGCCCGGTCACTGTGGTTGAGGCATACTGTAGGTCAGGGCGCATAGGCAAAACAGGGAAATTTGTAAAGTTTGCAAGTAGCATTTTACTATTATTAATAACCATAAAATAATGTTGTACAGGATAGAGTTTCATAGAAGCAGTTCAAACAAAAAAAGGCCCTTCATCTGAGAGTCTCTTTTTAGTTTAAATCTCAATCTCTTTCTGTAACTCTCTAAATAAACATTGCTCTCTCTTTTTATAAGATGTTTTTCCTGGAAATTAAATTCTGCATCCTGTTCTCATTAAGATATTTCTTCTGTTTTCACACAGTGTACCAAACTCTGATATTGCCCTTCCTGTCACAAGCTTGAAGAGAGTACATCTAGACTTCTTAATTAATACATTCTGTCCTAGGGCTGATTCTTGCTGACAATTCTGTAAACAAGTTTGTGGAGGTCAAAATACATTTCAAGGTTAACCCCTTGTGTTACTGCTTGTTAACTTCTCTGATAAACACCAATAGCTGTATGCAATATTTCAACAAAGTAATTATACGCATTTGCAAATGAAGGGATCCTAGTTTCAAATAGAGATACATGTATTTATATTTTTAACTGCAGAGAAGCAAGTGGTGAAGAAAGAGCAGAAAAAGCAAGTAATGGAAGGGAGATAACCGAGGGATGTTTGACTGTAGGAGTGGCCAATTCCTAGGTGCCACAAGGAAAATTTGATTGAATAGTCAGACAGGAAAGGCAGTGACAAACAACAGAATAGGAGAGGACAAAATAGATCCTTGCTTTTAACTCTCTGTATAACAAATGAGACAGGGTCTTACCCAACCCTGTCACAAACCCCCCTTTTTAAGATGGAACCTGTTCCAAAAAAATGTTTTCCAAAACCTTCTGTTATTTCTCTTTTATTATTACCTTAAAACAGTTACAATTCTTTGCATATGCAGTATCCCTTTTTATAACACCTTTTACAGCAAACATTTCAGTTAAGCACACACAATTCTTTCAAAATTCTGAATTCCTAATTCTTGATCCATATCTTGACAGAAAATCAGTGTTGACATTCTGTTTTCTGGATTTGTGCATCACTTTTCTGGATTTGTGCATCACTTTTCTGGATGTGTGCATCACTTTGAATGTAAATGGCTGTAGTACCAGGTACCACCTTCTGATCCTGGGAGTTTTGTCCTGCATTTGTTTAACCAACAAAGAGGATTGTGAGCTGTTATAAGTACAAATGTCAGCTCCTAGCAGATACAACTTATTGGATTCCATTGCCCATTTTGCAGCAAGGCACTCTTTCTCAATAGTGGAGTATTTTTTCTCTCTGTTGTGCAGTTTCCTACTGATAAACAGACTGGGATGTTCATTCCCATCAATATTCTGACTCAGAACTGCACCTAAGCCTACACCTGATGTATTTGTCTGTAACTGAAATTTTTTCTCAGAGTCTGGAATACTTAAAACAGGGGATGAACATATGCTGCCTTGATAGCCCAAAACATCTCATCACACCCTGGAGACCATTTCATATTATTCAGGTACCATTTCTTCATGTGTTCAGTGAGGGGAGTAACTAATAGGGTCAAGTTGAGAACAAATCTCTGGTAGTACACAGCCAGCCCTAAAAAAGACCTGACATTTATTGTATTTATTTATTTATTTATTTACTTATTTATTTATTTATTTATGTCTCGGATTACATATACATTTGAGCTCAGAGCTCTTTTACAAAGGTTCCACGTCAGTAGAAAGGACAACAGATTAAACAGGACAGTAAAGTACAGTACAATAAAGTGTAAATAGGAGGTACAAAAATCATAATGGACAGTCAACGTAAAACAACAGAGACACATTATGCTAATCAGTTTCAGGCACAGGAAAATGTGTATAGTACATTGATATTGGCCAACAGGCTTTGTCAAGACAAACGGGGCACAGGGTGTAGGAAGGGATGTGGGAGGGACATGTTTCTTTGTGTTAGGGACAGGACTGTTAACTACAGCTTCTGTCTCAGAAATTGGCTTTAATTCTCCATTTTCCAACATATAACCCAAATATCTGGTGTCCTGCATGCCTAATGCACGCTTGGTAGGATTAATGGTCAGACCCACAGTTTTGATAGATTGTACAACTGCTCATAGGTGTTCTGAGTGGCTTTTCAAGTTTGGACTATACAACATGATATCATCCAATTAAGCAGCACAGTAACCAGTGTGAGGAGCTAGAATTATATCTATGTATCACTAGAATCTAGTGAGTGTGCCATGTAAAAAAAACAGTATGGTGGTGCACTGATAGAATCCAATAGGAGTGTCAAATGCAAATTTTTCTCTGAATTCCTTAGCTAAGGGAATTTGCCAGTAACCCTGGGTAAGATTGAGCATACTAATGTACTTGGCACTTCCCAATCTGTCCACCAAGTCATCTACCCTGGGAATAAGATAGCTGCCAAATTTGGACACTTGATGAGGTTTCCTAAAGTCAAGGCAGAGCCTTACATCTCCTTCTTTTTAGGGCTGCAGTGAGCATAGCCCTTCAGACCTCTTGCTATGAGAAAAGGACTCCCACATTCTTTGCAAACCAACAACATGTTGGAGTGTCAACACAGTTGCCTCCACTTCTGTTAACACTCCACTCACTATCTCTATAGTCAGTTGCACTGCACTATTTGAAATCCTTTTACTGACCCCCCCTTCCACTACCATGCATGCATGGTTAGTTGTGCCTTTTTTTAATATATTTATTGTTTCCTTCCCCACACCTGAGCCTCCCTCTCAGCACCCATCACCCAACTTCTCCCCCAGAAATGTAACAGTGGCACTGGGGGGGGAGCCCAATCCCTCAGTGCCAGAATCCTCATAGTGTCCCAATCTACTGCTCCCCCCATTCACTACCATGCATGTGCACTTATTTTCACACTTTTTTGGGGTAAATATATTTATTTTTCCCTCCCCACACACAACATTCCCATTCAGCACCCAGCACCCCACTTTTCCCCCAGAAATGTAACTTTGATCCTGGGGTTGCCCAATCCCCCAGTGCAGGAATCCTCATACTGTCCCAATCTATTGACCCCCTTCCATTCCATTCACTACTGTGCATGCACAGTTATTTTCTTTTTTATATATATATATATATATATATATATATATATATATAGTTTCCTTCCCCATCCAACCCTCCCTCTCAGCACCCACCACTCTACTCCCTCCCAGAAGTGTAACAGTGGCACTGTGTGGTGTCCAATCCCCAGTGCAGGAATCCTCATTTTTTTTTGGTTTTTAAACTTGTAAAAAAAAGTCCATCGATGTCTTTTGCAGCCGTTGTACTCCCACCCACCTGACCCTCCCACTCAGCACCCAGAACCCTGTACTGCCCAAAGGCCTTACTTACCCATCAGGGTCCAATGCTGTAATCCTCTTTGGATCACAAACATGTCTTCACTCTTCAATGCCAGACCACGAACTGAGGAAATCATGTATGGCGTTCAAAGTATTTCAATGGGGTTTTGAACTTAGTAGCATAACTTGGCCATTTTTCAATATTTTTGCCACAGATTTTCAACATACCTTTTTTAGGACACCACCTCATGAACAATGCAAGTGACATTAGATAAATCTGTCCAGAAAAGTGATTTTGTGGTCCCTGCACAAAATCACATTTCAGGCAGGAGTTAAGAACATTTTCTCTACCTTTGTTCATGAGGATGGGGAATGTTATGTTGAAAATGTGGTGTAAAACTATTAAAAAAAACCTCAGTTATGAGCCTAGGTCGAATTTTATGAATGTAGACTCATAACTTTGGTAATTTTCAATATTTTTACCCCAAATTTACAACATGGCCATATCTTTACAGCACCTCATGAATGTGACAGCTGGTATTTTCCAAATCCTGGCCAAAATGTTTTTTTTTTTTCACATCCAGAAAGGTCCCTGCGTGAAATCATCTTTCAGGCATGAGTTGAAAATATTCTCTGCCCTTGTTCATAAGGTGGGGTCATAAGAAGACTACATTGAAAATTTAATGTAAAAATATTAAAAAACACTAAATTTAAGAGCCTACTGTACATTGAATTTTGCAAATGCAGGCTCATAACGTTGGTAATTTTTAATATTTTACCCCAAATTTACAACATAGCCATTTCTTTTCAGCATCTCATGAATGTCACAGCTGTCATTTTTCAACTCTGACCCAAAAGGTGTTTTTGTATCCTGAAAGTTGATTTCACAGTCCCTAAGCAAAATCACCCTTCCGGGCAGGAGTTGAACATTTGCTCTGCACTTCTTCATGAGGCAGGGTCATAACAAGTCTATGTTGAAAATGTGGTGTATAAATATTACAAAACAACAGATGTATGAGCCTAAGTTACATTTTGGTAATGCAGGCTCATAACTTTGGTATTTTTCAATATTTTTACCCCAAATTCCTCCCATGCAGCTCTATCAGCCCTGGCCAGAGTTTCTTTTATTTACAGTCACCATTGGTGATGACCAAGCAATTATCAATTCTACAGTGATACCCAACTCTTTCATTTTTTGTGTTTCGTTATCAACATCTGTTCTTAACCGCTCTGGTAATCTGTATGGTTTTGTCTGATTGGACAAGCATTCTTCATCACTGGTACATGCTCAACCCCTTTTGTTTGACCTGGCACTGTGGTAAGAGTACTTTTAAAGGTTTTTACCAAGTTACACATTTCTGTGATTTGTTTGTGGGTTAACGAAACATTCACCTTTACAGCATCAGAAGTTTCTCTTTGTTCCAGTCTGTCATAAACTACTGTATATCAATATCTTCTTTATCACTTTCTGGTAATACTAACAAAGCAACCTTTGGTGTGTTTCCAACCCATTTTTCAGGATGTTAGCATGGTATATCTTGGTAAGATTTTTTCTATCAGCGTCTCAATCTCACACATAACTGCACCAGAAAATCTAACCACTTTATAAGGCCCTTTCCACTTCATAAACAGTTTGTTTTCTGTAGTGGATAACAGTAACAAGACCTTTTCACCTGGTTTGAAAACTATTTTACTCCATGGTCATAATATAGCTTCTACTGTCTTGGGAATTCTTCCTAATTATTGTGGGTAACTTCCACATATTTTGTCAGTTTCTTTCTCAGTGCACACATGTACAATGTACTGTCATAGATTCTTTCTGAGTGGGGTTATCTTCCCACATTTCTTTTATTAAATCTAGTGGCCTTTGAGGTTGTCTACCATACAACCTTTCAAAGAATGAAAAATCTGTTGATGCTTTTTGGCACTTCTCTGTAAGTAAAAAGCAAGTAAGGTAAGTATTGATCTCAATCTTTTCCTTCACCTCTCACAAACCTTTTTAACATGAATTTTAGGGTTTGATTAAAATGCTCAACAAGACCATCTGTCTGAGGGTGATAAGGGGAGGCTCTTATGGCAGTGATACCTCGTAGCTGGTACAGCTTCTGTAGTAATGCAACACCAAAATTACTAACCTGAAAAGCAATAATCTCTTTAGGTATGCCCATCCTGCTGAAAATGTTGGCAAGCTCTGCTGCCACTTTTGGGGTCTGTGACAGTCTGCATTGGAACTGCCTATAGGTACCATGAGTAGCATAGTTACATAGTACCAATGGATTACCTTTTTACCTTTGTCTAAGGGGCCTACCACATCCATTGCAATTCTCTCAAAAGGCACATTTATCAAGGTTATGGACACCAGGGCACTTTGTCTTTTTTAGCCACTGGGGCTTCTTTCTGACATACAGCACAAGAACTGCAGAGGGTAGCAACATCCTCTTGAACAAGGCCACTGATCTGTAGTGATTAAAATAAAGAAATTCCATGTTTAAGACTTGAAATTCCGGGAACTACACTGGTGATTGTTAGTCTAATTTCCAGATTTTATCAGAATTCTTCTTACATTCTTTTAGCATGTGTATAAATAATCAGAATAAAAGAAGGCTTACTATACAGTGTATTAAATGAACCAAACTGAAATTAGTACAGGAAGCAAATATAAGAAAATTATAAGTTCTGAAGATTTACTGATCTGGTCTAAAATGCCACATTCCGTGAAACACTTTGTGTACAGGCAGTCCAAATTCCAGAATTTTACCAGGTTTTCTAGTAAATAAAATGGTGAAATCAGTGGCATGGTTCATGAAACTCAGGCCACTAAAATCAGTACAATAATCTAGCAAGGGTGCAGTCCCACCATGAGTGATCAGCCATAGGACTGTCATGTGCTTACTGTAACAACTCAGTCCTATACCTCTTTTGTATGATTGATTGATTGTTTGATAACAATTTTATTTTTATACAGGATCTTTTGTTGGGGAAAGAAACTTCATTTACAACAAATTCATGTGGTTTGTGAAGGTTACAAGTTACTAACACATACAAGACAATACAACACAATCATTCACATTGGTTTATAAAATAATAAGTTACAAGTTACTGACATACATCAGATAGTATCAACAATACTAAATGCACTAAACGATTATCTAAAACATTGGAATTGAACCTTCAAGTAATTGTGCAACTTGTATTTAAACTTGTGCAAAAATGTAATCACAGTTAATTCATGAGGTAATGTATTCCAATTTCTAGCCAGACTATTCTGAAGTGTCATGTTCCCCATCTTATCAAAATTATATTCGTGGGTAACTCCACAGAAGATTTCCTTAATTTAGATATATATGATCTGTTTCCAACAGTACTGAATATGTCAGTGGATGTAATTTTTTTTTCTAGTGAATTAGTCCATGACGTACCAGGGACCACAAATATTCTCTCCATGCCACTGGTTGCAGCCAATCAAGTTCTTGGAAAACTATGCAGTGGTGTACCCCATAACGTCTTCTTAATATAAAATTCCCCATCCTATATTCCATCTATTCCTGTATCTGAGGATTAACCCAAACTCTGTACAGTATCCCATTATATTTTTTAAACATTGGTTCACCCTGTTTTTGTTTCACCCCCCCCAGTTGCTTAAAATAACGTTGGAGAGAACCATTGTTAGTTTGCTCAGAAACGAAAATCACAATCAGTTATCAGTTTAGTTTCAGCATTTTCATATAATAACCCCTTATGTCCATCATTGTCTTGTTGCCACTGTATTTTCAAGCATCTTCTTTCTTTCCTGGACTTCCAGATCTTGGACCTGAGCTCAGACAAAATCTGAATCAAAGTCACCGAATGGAAAAGAGACTTCAACATTTGAGATTTTATTTGCCTGTGCTCTTGTTATCACAGCTGTTGAAACAATAGGATTTGCTCCCTCTGATTAACTTCTCAAACCCATGGAAAGTCATTTCCAATAATCACAGGTACAGGTAGCTTTGGTACTACCCACCATTTCATTTGGCACAACAACCCATTAATGCTCAGAGTCACTTGGCTAGAGTGGTGGGATGGTATTGAGTGTCCCCAAGAAGGCATATTTATTTATTTATTGAAAAGTTTCACCAGGAAAGGTACACTGAACAATATAAAATTGCTTATCTCATGGTACATCCTGGGGGAAGGACGAATGGACTACAAAACATACACATTTACATGAGTACAATAACATATGCATTTACATGAGATAGACAAGTCAGGGACACAGCCAAAGCTAGATATGTATAATACATCATAGAGGCATTTAGGAAATATGGATGGGCAATACAGCTCATTTTACAAGTCCATGAGTATTTTGCAAGCAGAATAATATAAAAAGTAAATATAAAAATGCAATAAGAATTTTCTATACAGAAGTGCATTGTGCAAAATAGATCTGCTCACAGTACACACGTGATAAGAGCTACTGTATATAGGCTGGAGGGGAAGAAAAGAATTAGGGAAGTGGTGAGGAAGGCAGAGAAAATTTTGGGGAGCTAGGAGCAGTTGCAGGTTAGAGAGAGGAAGTTGTGAAGAGAGGCAGAGATGGATCACGGGAAGGAGGAGTGCTAATTTGGTATGGCAGTGAGTTGCATAGTGTGGTGAACCTGTGTGAGAAAGCCAATTGACCTATAGAGGTAGAGCGCTGAGGAATGGCCAGGGTGCATGAGTCATTAGATCGAGGGGGTAGGGAAGGAGGGTGGGTGGCTAGGGAGAAGGACAGGTAGGATGGTAGAGAACCAAACCAGAATTTCAAGATGAATTTAGTGCAGTGTGCCAAATGACAGTTTTCCACAGAAGGGAGAGCTAGTGAGTGATAAAGAGTACAGTGGTGAGTGAGGGAGGGAGGGGGCATCCAGAGCGAAGTGAAAGAAGGCATTGAAGAGAGTATCCAATCTGGTTAAGGAGGACTTCAGAGCAGCACTGTAGACTATGTCGCAGTAGTCAAAGATAGGTAGTATCATTTTCTGGATCAGCTCTCTCCTAGCTGGTAGAGGTAGGCAGCTTCGGTTCCTGTAGAGGACACCTAGTTTGGGGCACAACTTTTTCAGGATGGAGTTGATATGCCTAGAAAAGTTGAGGCACTGGTCAAACATAGAAACATAGAATTTTACAGTAGACAAGGACCGTTTGGCCCACCTAGTCTGCCCATTTCCCTACCTAACGGATAAGCTGCAGATCCTAGTTAACCAACAGCTTACTTCCTCCTTCCCCCCACTAGAATTGCCTTATGTCTGTCCCATGCATTCTTGAATTCCCCCCACTGTTTTTGACTCTACAACCTCCTCAGGAATGCTGTTCCATGTATTCACAACCCTCTCTGTGAAGAAATACTTCCTCACATTACCTCTGAGCTGTCCTCCTCTATCTTCAAATTGTGCCCCCTTGTTTTTGCACATCTCTTTTTCTGAAGGATGCTACCCTCTTGGACTTTGTTGATTCCCTTGAGGTATTTGAAAGTTTTTATCATGTCCCCCCTCTCCCTCCTTTCCTCGAGGCTATACATCTTTAGTTCCTTTAGTCTTTCTTCATATGTCTTCTGATGCAGACCCTGCATCATTTTGGTTGCCCTCCTCTGGACAGCCTCCACCCTGTCTATGTCTTTGTGGAGATGGGGTCTCCAGAACTGTACACAGTACTGCAGATGTGGTCTTACCAACTGTCTGTACAGAGGGCTAAGAACTTCTTGTTTTCTACTGGTGATGCCTCTCCCTATGCATCCCAGTATCCTCCCAGCCCTCCTTACTGCCTTCTCACATTGCTGGCCCACCTTTAGGTCATCTGATATGACTACCCCCAGGTCCCTTTCCATTTTTGCTGTTGCCAGTATCTCACCCTCCGTTGTGTACTCTTCCCCTGGGTTTTTGTTTCCCAGGTGCATTACTTTGCACTTTTTTGCATTGAATCTAAGCTGCCATACATTTGACCATTCCTCCAACCTTGACAAGTCCCTTTTCATCCTTTCTACCCCACCTTATGTATCAACCCTGTTGCAGACCTTTGTGTCACCTGCAAAGAGACATACTTTCCCTTCCAGTTACTCTGCAATGTCACTTATAAAGACATTAAAAAGGACCGGCTCCAGTACTGAACCCTGCGGTACCCCACTAGTAACCCTCTTTTCTTCACTGTGGACTCCATTTAGTATTACCTGCTGTGTCCTGTTGTCCAACCAGTGTTTTACCCAGGCTACCACCCTAGGACCCACTCCCAGGCTGGCTAATTTGTTTATTAATCTTCTGTGAGGGACTGTGTCAAATGCCTTGCTAAAGTCTAGGTAGGCCATGTCCACAGCCCCACCCTGGTCTACTGCTTTGGTCACCCAGTCAAAGAAATCAATTAGATTTGTCTGACATGACCTTCCTGCTGTGAATCCATGCTGCCTTGGGTCCTGTACCTCACTAGCCTCTAGGTACTCAACAATTCTTTCCTTCAGAAGTGATTCCATCATTTTCCCTACCACTGAGATCAAACTGACAGGTCTGTAGTTTCCTGCCTCTGTCTTGCTCCCCCTTTTGTGAAGGGGAATCACATCCGCCCTCCTCCAGTCCTCAGGTACCACCCCATCCCCCCATGATTTATTAAAAAGGGTAGTCAGTGGTGTTACTAGTTCTTCCCTTAGTTCTTTTAAAATTCTGGGGTGAATCCCTTCAGGCCCCATTGCTTTATTCACCTTCAGTATTAAGAGTTCTTTCAGAACCCTTTCTTCTGTGAAAGGAATAATATCAACCTCCCTATCCAGAGTGCTTCTATTGACTGGATTAGGTATTTCCCCCTGCTTTTCCACTGTGAATACCGAGCAGAAGTATTCATTCAGTATCCCTGCTTTTTCACTGTCGCTCTCTGCCCAACCACCTTCCTCTTTGTTCAGCCTCAGTATCCCTGCCTTAGTCTTTCTTTGCTCCCTAATGTACCTGTAAAAGGTTTTATCCCCCTTCTTAACCAAGTTGGCTATCTTTTCCTCGGTTTGGGCCTTTGCTATTCTGACTGCCTTACCCACTTTCTTCTGCTTTAACTGGTATAGTTCTCTGTCCTGCTCCTTCTGTGTTTCCTTATACTTCCTGAATGCTATCTTTTTTCCCTTACCTTCCCCGCCACCTCTTTTGAGAACCATAGTGTTTTTTTCTTTTGTTTTGATTTGTTTATTTGCTTCACACAAAGACTTGTTGCGTCTGTGATGGTGGTTTTGATGTTTTCCCATTGTTGCTGCACCCCACCTTCTTGCATGTTTGCTAGTGCTTTTCTGAGGCACTCTCCCATTTTGATAAAATCAGCCTTCCTGAAGTCCAGTACCTTCACTTTTGTATGGCTTGACTCTACAGCTAAGTTTATCGTGAACCACACTGTTTGGTGGTTGCTCGTTCCCAGACGGCTACCCACTTCAAGATCAGAGATCCTCTTTCCATCCCCATTTGAGAGTACCAGGTCTAAGATTGTTCTCTCCTGAGTGGGTTCCAAAACTAGCTGTCTGAGGCATGCCTTTTGTAGGGCATTGAGAATGGCCCTACTCATGGATGTGCCTGCAGCAAAGGTGCTCCAGTCAACATCTGACATATTCAGGTCCCCCATCAGCAATATCTCCCCTTTCTCTGCCATACCAAGGATGCCTTCTATCATTTCCTTGTCCATTTCCTCCCCCTGAGACGGGGGTCTGTATACAACCCCTGCGCAGATTGTGGAGCTATTTCCAGTCTCCAGGGTGACCCACAGTGCCTCCTCTCCTCCCTGTTTACCCTTTAGTTCTGTTGCTTTTATTCCTTCCCTTACATAGAGAGCTACTCTTCCTCCTCTTCTTCCCTCCCTGTCCCTCCTGTAGATTGTGTACCCTGCTATGTTGACATCCCTGTCATGGTTCTCTGTGTACCATGTTTCTGTGACTGCCACATTATCCAGGCATCCCTCTTCCATCAAGGCCACCATTTCAGGGAGCTTTTTACCTGTACTATGGGCATTGGTACTCATTACCCTCCATTTTCTTCTGGCTTTATTTCTTTTTGCCCCATCCCTATCTCTACTGCCTTTGTCTTTTTCTCCATTTACCCCTGCCTTTATCCCTATCGACTGCTCTATTTTGGTGTTTACCTCACTAATTACCCTGATTTTTGGGGGCTAGGATTTCCCTTCTCCTCTTCAGTGCCTCCCCTCTTGGCTAGTTTAAATGCTTGCCACTGAAGCATTTAAACCTATCACCTAGGATTCTGGTTCCCCTCCAGGATAGATGCAGACCATCATCCTGTATAGGCCTGCATCCCTCCAGGTGGAGCCCCAGTCCTCAATGAAGCCAAATCCCTGAGCTCTGCACCAGCTTTTCAACCTGTCATTGAATCCCTTGGTGTGGAGTGCTCTAGCCTCATCCATGCCATAGACAGGTAGCACTTCAGAGAAAGTTACCGTGTGTGCTACTTGTCTAAGGCCCCCTCCCCAACTCCACAAACTCCTGTTGCACTGCTCTGATCCCATTCTCAGCCAGGTCATTCATCCCTAGGTGTATAATGACATCCAGCTCCCTCCCCCTTGCCGCTGCTCCCACGATCCTGATGATTCATTTCCTGTCTCTCCAAGCCTTGGTGCCGGGCAGGCACCTTACCTCCCTTTCCCCTCCCTCCCCCAGTTCTACCCCCCTAACAACTGAGCCCCCACCAGGAGTTGTTTCCTTCCAGCCAGACCCTGAGATACCTAAAGGAGGAAGTGTCCTTAAGAGAAGTGCTGTGAAGGGTTTGGAAGGAGGGCAATTTTGCTAGCCGAGAGAGTCTCTGCCTAGTGCCAAAGGTCTTGGAGACAGTTTTTTTTGGTGTTTAGGAAAAGCTAATGTGTGCTTAACCAGTGCTGAACTTTGTCAAAGTAATTTATTTATTTATTTTGTTTAGTTTTTGTTTACCAGGTAAGTGCACTAGCCTTGGCAATGACTATTTTCAGGCATGATCCAGGAGAATACAGTATATCAAAGTATACAGAAAAACTTTTCATGACAAGTACAACATACTTTACAATAGTATACATTTCATTTCAAGTTTGACAAAAAATTAACAATAGCGTATATTTATTTACAAGTATGACATGTATGTTAATGCCGGACAGAGGAAAAGAGAAAGGAAAAATGGTGGTAGTAGGCAAGGTAGAAAGTATTTACAGTATGAGGAAAGGTAGTATGCAGAAGAGAGAGAGTGGCTACCTACAGGGTAGAAGCAATATGCAGTGTGATGGAAGTAAAAACAGAAACATATTCAGAAATACAGATTACCAAATATATATGTTGAGGAAAAGGATAGAATGTAAATGTTGTAGTGTTAAAATGGGGTTGATAGTCGGGAGAAACTAGGGGGTACAAGAGTAAGGGAGATAGGAAGACCAGGAAGAGGATAGGGGACAAGCCAGAGTGGGAGGTGGGACAGACAGGTGGAGGGGAAGTACTATTAATATAGTATAGTAAAAGTAGCAAAGCAGGGGGAGAGACTAGGTAGGGCAGAGTTGAGAGCTAAGGGGGTTTGAAACAGCTGCTCATTCAGGAGGACCCAAGATGGGAACGCAATTTTTTCTTAAAAGTTTCATGTGATGGTGCTTAACGCATGGCTCTAGGGAGGGAGTTCCAGTATTGGGGGGCATGGCAGGTGAAAGCACTTGGACCTCTAGAGGTATGATATCTAGGTATGAAGATGGGAGCATTATCAGAGGATCTCAAACCGTAGGAGGGTGTTCTGATTTGGAAGTAGACTGCAATGGGTTTGGGTATTTGTAGCCTGACAATACTGTCTATGACTGAGCCATATGTATAAAGCCATAGCTCGAGTGGAGGAAGCCATCCCAGTTGTGAATAAAAGAGACAGTGGTGTTTCAGCGTATGTGAGGAGGACACATAGCGACAGATGTTGTTGTACGTTATGTCCCACTTTCGAAGACTTGTTTTGCACTCGGAGATATACAGTATGTAGCAGCTCCATAGGTAAATGAGGACAGTAGAATGCCATGTGCTACAGCAAGCCTTGCCAAGGGGGGTAAGTGCATAACTGGTACGGTAAGCTATGCCAATTTTAGTGTTAACCTGCTTGCAGGTCAGCTGCATGTGTAGGTCGAAATTTAGTGACGGGTCAAGTGTGACACCAAGAAATTTGAAAGAGTCCACCACCTCAATAGTTAAGCCATTTGAGGAGCAAACTTTAAATTTTGGATGGGCATCCTTGAGTTTGGAATTTGATCTGAAGAGCATGGCTTGGGTTTTGGACTTGTTTAGCTGGAGATTGGAAGCGACATCAGATGGAGAGTGGCCAGAGTACAAGATGACGGTGTCGTCAGCATACATATGGATTGAGGAGGTGGAGCAAACTGATGGGAGATCATTTAGGAATATGGAAAACAACAGTGTGCCAAGGACAGAGCCTTGAGGCACACCAGTGTTTATCAGGAGGGGAGGTGATGTGGACTCAGCAATTTTGACTGACTGGGATATGACCCCAGTACCTGGTCCTTTCGCACAGTTTTTTCCCAGAGCTTCCACATGCACCACGATCTGTCTGCTTCCAGATTCTGTAAGTCACTTCACAGTCTTAAATCCCACCTTGACATCTTTTGAAATACTTATCCCAATTTTCTCAGGCCTAATTTGTAGCAGTGTTACCCAGCTTATTTTTATGGCAGTTTCTTACAATATGGCTGACTTATTACAGATATAGTAAATAAAGTCATTGGGTGCGGATTTGTTACCCCCATCAGAGTTTTTATCTGATCTGGAGTTAAATTGGGAAAAGAGGGTCTTATCATTCCTTGAGTGTTACAGCACTGCTATGGTGTCTGTAATCTGATAGTCCTCAGCCAAAGACATAGCCTTTTCCCTACTTTCTAGTCGGTGTTCCTTTACCTAAAGCTGCACATCTGCAGGGAGGCTGTTTATGAACTGCTCTATTCCAGATATGTCGATGATCTGTGGGACTGTTTTTCCCTCTGGTTGAAGCCATTTAATAAGGATTTCTTTGAGTTGGGTGAAGGCTTCTCAAGTATTATCGACTAAGTGGTATGATGGGATTCATCCCAGAATTCTAAAAGAACTAAGGGTAGAACTAGTGACACCACTGACTACCCTCTTTAACAAATCATGGGAGGATGGGGTGGTACCCGAGGACTGGAGGAGGGCAGATGTGATTCCCCTTCACAAAAGTGGGAGCAAGGCAGAAGCAGGAAACTACAGACCTGTTAGTTTAACCTCAGTGGTAGGGAAAATGATGGAATCACTTCTGAAGGAAAAAATTGTTGAGTATCTAGAGGTCAGAGGGGCACAGGACCCAAGGCAGCATGGATTCACAGCGGCAAGGTCATGCCAGACAAATCTGATAGATTTCTTTGACTGGGTGACCAAAGTAGTTGATCAGGGAGGGGCTGTGGACATGGCCTACCTAGACTTTAGCAAGGCATTTGACACAGTCCCACACAAAAGATTAATATACATGTTAGCCAGCCTGGGAGTGGGTCCCAAGATGACAGCTTGGGTAAGGAATTGGCTGGATAATAGGACACAGAAAGTAATAGTAAATAGAGTCCACTCTGAAAAGGGGGTTACTATTAGAGATTACCCGCAGGAGCTCTGTATTAGGACCGGTCCTCTTCAATGTCTTTATAAGCGACATTGCAGAGGACTGGAAGGAAAAGTATGTCTCTTTGCAGATGACACAAGATCTGCAACAGAGTTGATGCACAAGGTGGCGTGGAAAGGATGAGAAGGGACTTGGCAAGGTTAGAGGAATGGTCAAATGTATGGCAGCTTAGATTCAATGCTAAGAAGTGCAAGGTAATGCACCTGGGAAACAAAAACCCAGGGGAAGAATACACAATGGGGGTGAGATACTAACAACAACAAAAATGGAAAGGGACCTGGGGGTAGTCATATTAGATGACCTAAAGGTGGGCAAGCAATGTGAGAGGGCAGCAAGGAGGGTGGGGGATACTGGGATGCATAGGAGAGGCATCACCAGTAGAAAACAAGAAGTTATTATCCTCTGTACAGACAGCTGGTGAGACCCCATCTGGAGTACTGCATGCAGTTCTGGAGACCCAATCTCCACAAAGACATAGACAGGATGGAAGCTGTCCAGAGGAGGGCACTAAAATGGTGCAGGGTCTGCACCAGAAGACATATGATGAGAACTTAAGGAGCTTAATATGTGTAGCCTCGAGGAAAGGAGGGAGAGGGGATAGAAACGCGTCAAGTCATCTCAAGGAATCAACAAAGTCCAAGAGGGTAGCATCTTTCAAAAAAAGATGTGCAAGAACAAAGGGCACAATTTGAAGATAGAAGGGGCGGCTCAGAGGTAATTTAAGGAAGTATTTTCTACAGAGAGGGTTGTGGATGTATGGAACGGCCTTCCAGAGGAGGTTGTGGAGTCAAAAACAGTGGTGGAATTTAAGCATGCATGGGACAGTCATAAGGCAATTCTAGGGGGTGGGGGTAGGAAGAAGTAGGCTGCTGGTTAACTAGGATCTGCAGCTTATCCATCAGGTAGGGAAATGGGCAGACTGGGTGGGCCAAGCGGTCCTTATCTGCCATCAAATTCTATGTTTATATGTTTCTATGTACTTCAGGGACTGGAATTTTTGTCTGTAGGTCTCTTCTGAGATGTAATATCTTTTTTTACTTTTATTTTTTTTTTTTATCTCTGCCTGGCACCTCAGTCCTCGTCAATCCCCAGACCCCATCCTGCCCCCCCAGAACTTACACCACAGGCAATACCCCTTGGATTGTCCCCCAAGGCAGGGCAACCTCACCAGTGTGACCCCCACAACAATGGGAGAAGGATGACAGCAGGGGTGCCAACCAGCATTGCCTCCCTGGCTTGTCCCCCAGGGCATGGTGCAGAGTAAGCTGGATACAGCAGATGATGGGAGAGGTCATTTGTTCAGGAGTGCCAGGGCAGATGATTGGGGCCATGGAAGTGGGTGGGGCATCATAGATGGCAGCTGCTTATTTTTCCCCTTGAAGGAGGAGGCATGATGTGCAATGACACCAGTGTCCACATGCCTCATAAGGAATTTAGGTGCTGGTCACTGTGAGACTCCCAGCCTCTACTAGGGGTCTGACTTGTGACAGGCACACAGCCCCCACTCCCCCCCAGAGAAGGAGAGTTGTCCCTAAGATGCTCAACCCTTCTCCCACCAGCTGGCCCTCTGACTTCTTGGGTCCATTTCCGAACTTGGGATGTCAGTGTTGAAGATGGACGCCATGCCTCTGCACCAGTGGGTCAGCTTAGATGTCACTTCTTTTCACAAGGTCATAGTTTGCTGACTGCGAAGTGTCCATATTGCTGTAGGCAAGTTTGACTTTACCTGTCAGATAAGGTAAGCCTGATTCTCCATTGCTGTTTTGACCATTGGCAGGGTCCAGCAACCCTTTCAGAAGTTGTCAGGTATGCATTGATATCATCTGTGGAAACAACTTTGCAAGTTTGATGTCTTTTATGTTTGTGCTTTGTTGATCTGCTGGACGTGTACCAAATCCTCTAGCTATAATAGCTTGCACGGCATCCAGCCACTACTGCTCTTGTCACTGCATCTCTTCTTTTCTCTGCTTCTTAGTCTCTCTCTTTGGTGTATATCCCACCATTTGAAGAAGGCAGACATACTTTAAGGTTCTGCCCCTGCCTTTTCTTCTGCTTTCCTCACTGGTACTGGGTGTACAGTCTCAGTTTGGATTTTTATTTCTGCTTCTAGTTTGGCTGCCATTCTTCTAGTAATCACTTCTGAGCTTGATGTTGCAGGGTCCATACCATCTTTATTTGGTTCCCTGTTACCAGGTCTAGTACCCATGCAAAAACTCCTGGCTTAGATTATACACAGTGTAAATCCCATTTTGTCTCACACAAACTGTGGTTGAGGGATAGGTCAGGATGCATAGGCAAAACAGGAGAAGTTGTAAAATTCTGAAGTAACATTTTATTATTATTAACAACAATAGAATAAAAAATAAAATTGTACAGGATAGCGCTTCACAAAGGCAGTAAAACAAAAGAAAAACCAAAGTCCTTCATCTGAGAGGCTGTCTTTAATTTAAATCACAGTCTCTATCTGTAACTGTCTAAACAACAATGCTCTCTCTCTTTTTGTAAGATGTTTTCCATGGCAATTAAATTCTGCAACCTGTTCTCTTTAAGCTATATCTTCTGTTTTCACACAACGTACCAGACTTTGTCATTGCCCTTCTTGTGACCAGCCTGAAGAGTACATCTAGACTTCTTAATAGGTACCACCAAATACTACATACAGTCACAGGGCTGGTTTCTTGCTGACAGTCCTGTAAAAATGCTTACAGAGGACAAAATGGATTTCAAATTTAACTCCTTGTGTCCCAGCTTTTTAGCTTCTCTAATACACCCCAATAACTGTCTGAAATATTTTAACAATATAAGTATATACATTTGCAAACTAAGGTATCTCCATGTCATATAGTGTGCAAAAAACATTGTTAATGTAACAGTTAGGGTTCAGATTAAAGTGACAAAAGTAGGGAAATGTGCTGTTAGTGTTCCCAACCCTAACACACCACCCCCACCCTGCAGGCAGCAAAAGGAAAAATCATTATGGTTTCACTTCTTCTGAGTCTTCACAAATCAGGCCTAGGGTGTTCCTTGGGGATGTCAACCCTAACACTCAACCCATTCCATCAGTAAAGAAGCTGAGACGTGCAGACTATATGAGAATAAGGGTGAGCATTAAGGTTGACAACCCCCAAGTAACACCCCAGGCCTAAGTCTTAGGAGAGGTGAAACCATAATGGCTTTTCCTTTTGCTGCCTGCAGGGTGGGGGTAGGATGTTTGGTTTAGGAACCCTAACAGCACATTTCCCTACTTTTGTCACTTTAATCAGAACTCTAACTGGTGCATTAACAAAGCTTTTTTTTTTATAAAGAATTTCCGTACTTTTTGAGATTGTATAATCTTATCCTCATTTACCTGTGTTAACATATCCATTTGCCTATGGAACCATAGGGCCTCAAGGGCCCTACACATCCATCCCTCCATAGATGCATACACCTATGTTGGTGTGGAGGAACATGTGCTTCCATTTCTCCCCAAAGCAACTTATTTGCTTTGTTATATGGCTTGTTAAACTTCCAATGTTATCCTATGTGATTTTTGATGGTTTAATTTGCTTATCTTTTTATATTGGCCCTAAATTCTTTGAGGGTATTATGTGTTATTCTTGTAGTACTCATTAAGATCTATGTGTTGATATATAGATTGTTTATTAAGTGCAAATATTGAGGGAATTCTGGCTTGTTAACGTTTAAACTGTCTTGGAGTTCTTCTTGAACAAATACTACATTTCAAATACATGGAGGTCACCTTAGCCAGTTGTCTATCCTATGCTAAACATATAGATAATGTAGCCAGGGCTGCCAATGTCAAGACTGGTCTCCTACATAGATGTAAACACTGCCTTACTCCAGAAGCCCTCTGACTTGCTATATATAGTTCCATCATATCATTGTAGGCTATGGTCTTGTAATCTATGGAGCCAACCCCATGTCTTTGTTGTGCAGGATATCCATTGCTCTGAACAAGGCATGTAGACTACTCAAGGGGTCCACACATTTCACCCACACCTGTGATCTTTACGCTGAGACTGGTTGGCTACAACTCTCTGGGAGAATCCAGTACCAAACCTGTCTTTTGGCCTAAAAAGCACTTATTGGCCTCCTGCCACCAGGCACTGCAAACCTGATAAGCCCCCATTGTAGTTCACAGCATACGTGATGCTCAAGCAGCCATCATCTCCATGCTCCTAGATGCCGGACAGCTCAGGGGCAAAACTCATTTGCTTATAGAGCACCTCACTGGTTTAATACTTTTCATAGTCATATAACTACCCTACCTAAATTGGGACCCTTCAAATTGAAGTTATGCCAACATCTCACAGCCAACAGTTCTTGTGACTACTTCATCTGAGACTCCCATCTACTAGCATTCAGTCTTCTCCTCACAACTGGATAACCCTGTATCTCTGCTGTTACCTCAATAATTCTGAGGCTACCCTCCTTTTCACACTTTTACAATGCCCCAGCTACCCCCATCCACCTCACCCTCTGCCCCTACCCTCCCACCCCAGATTGACAAGTCCTATGGCTGCCACTTCCTACATTTCTTACCCCTGTCCACCTCACCCCTGCCTCTCCCTCCCACACCAGCTTGACAAGGACTATGGTTGCCACCTCCTACCTTTCTTAGCCCCCTGCCCACCTCACCCCCCATCCCTACCCCCACACCAGCTTGACAAGGTCTATGGCTGCCACTTCCTACCTTTCTTTCTCCTGTCTTTATCCTTCTCCCTCATCTATGCTTTCCTCCTATTAGAATGATAAAACTGCTTATAGATATATATATTTGCTCACTTTATTTTACTGTTTTTGGAACCATTGTACTTTGCCTCTTTTGTATGGTTTGTCTTCCCTCCCCATTGACATGGGACCTTTGTAAATGAGATGTCTGTGCTCAGAGGTATTATAATCTGAGAATGAATAAATAAATAAATGTGGGGAAAAAACTAAGTCTGAATTATTTTTTCATACAATGGCATCCTTTTTCATATGAATGAAAAATCCATATGAAAAATGATTCTTCATATGAAAAAAAGATTCATAAAAAAATTTATTCCAAAATCGTTTTTTTTTTTTGTATGAAGGTATCCTTTTTTTTATAAATAGAAAAAAACATACAAAAAAGGATCCCTTCATACAAAAAAAAAATTATTCGGTCTTAGCTTTATTAACGATTCTTTTTTGGTATGAATGGATTCCTTGTTGTATGTTTTTTTGTTTATATGAAAACAGATGCCTTCATATGAAAAAAGAATCAGTAAAACAACTAAGACCCATTTATTTTTTCTTATGAAGGGATCATTTTTCATATTCCCCAATTCCTTTTTCGTATGGCCGTATGAAAAAGGAAATCGATTTATGAACAAAGATTTAAAAATGTATTAAAAAAACACATTTCTGGGTAATTTTTCCAAAAGCTCACCATAGAATCCACCTAACGGGGTTCCAATTAGCAAGATATACAGTGTATGTGTTGGTGTCTCTTCAGAATCTCACTCTTATGGGTTTTCAAAAATTTTTTTATGAAAAAAACAGAAACAAGATGGCGGCCATATGAAAAAGGAATTTTACCTCACAAAAAAGGATTACTCTCATACAAAAAGGATCCTTTTTTCATATGAACCAAATTGTTTTTTCATTCCAAGCAGCTATCCAAATGATTGTACTGAACATGCTAAGAACAGAAATTTTAAAATCTTAAAACTTTGGAATGGATAAATATTTTTTCACCAAAGCAGCATAAAGCACATCTGAGGGCCAAGCCCTTTTTACCCTGAAAGTTCAGAGCAAAATTTCAAACCATGATAACAAACAAACAAAAAAAAACCCTGAGTTTTTCATGTTTTTTGCTATCTGCATCTCGGAATTCACACATCTGTCTGGAATGAGACTTGACAAGACAAGAGAGCCTGCCCCTGAGACTGTGCATGCAAAATTTTGTGCAAATCTGCTGAAGGATTGTGAAGCCATTAAAGTGAAAAGTTTGGGCTTTAACATAGAAACAGGGGTGGCTAAACCGGGGTGACAGACTGGCCACTCCACTCTTATTCCTGGGTGGGCCACATATGTCTTTCTCCCCACACACACTTTTTTGACACTAATGTATTTTTTTATTAATGTATACATAGCCTGTGTATATTACTCTCAATCAATATATGCAGCACAGAAATTGGGATTTGAGTTGTGCATTACTATCAGCTGCCTGTGAACATGGATCATATACCAATATCATGATGGTAAAAAAGTATATGCAATTTAATCTGTCTGCCTGGTTACTATGTAAGTTTGAATATAGAATTTGTTTATTGCTTCTCCTAGTATTACTATGGTGATGGGTGCTCTCTGCAAGTAGTACTGGGGAACCAATAAATTAATTATTCATTCAAGCAAATGAATTATCAGCACACAGCAGCCACTAATTGGAGCAGGAACACGGCATACTGGTAGTCAAACTGAGTTGGTTGGCAGGTAATAGAAGTGCCTGAGGTAATAAATGCATGGTAAAATCCTGCCTTTTTACATAAAAGTATGATCTGTTCTACATCTGTACTCATTCTATCCAGTGTGGCCATATTGGGTCGGGTTAAGCAGTGGATGGGTCTGATGCTATATGGAGCTACTGGAAGGAATGGATTAAGAGTGGTGTGGTTCCGATCTGTGTTTGCTGCCTAATATTTTTAGTTATTTGTGGGTAATCAAAGTTCCAAATCCTGAGTGACTCTGGTAAATTGTCGAATCCTGCCATTTTCCACAATAGTATGACTTGTACTGCCACTGCTGCCTATTAATTTAGAGTGGCTCAGATTAGCTTTTGCTGGCTGATTTAAAAAATTTTTTCTGTGGGTAATCAAAGTGCTAGATCCTAGGCTGTGTGACTGAGATAAATTGTCAAATCCAGCCATTTTCCACAACAGTCTGATCTGTACTGCATATCATACTGTTGTGGAAAACAGGTGGGTTTGACAATTGACCTCATTCACTCATCTGCTGCCTATTAAATAAGAGTGGATTTGATTTGTGTTTGCTGTCTAATATCAGTTTTTTTTATTTGTGGGTATTTGTAGACAGTGGCTTCATGTGGCATTGGGACTTACTTTTATTATATTAAGCTCTCACACCTTCCACACAGTGTGTCTCATGCTCAGAGCATGTTTAGCTATAACAAGAGCTCATTTGTGTGGCTTTATGATTTTGTAATGTTTGTGAACTATAACCTTTTCAGTCTGGATGCATTGGTGGGGTTACTGCAGCAAATAACTCCATCTGACCCACTGCCGAAGAGCTAAAATGTAATGATTATTGGCGGTGCAGACAGTTGATTAGCAAGTGTGTTTGCTAATAGATATTGTATGTGTCAGTGCCACTCTGGAGTGAGCTGGGCTGCTTTTTCATAATTAAGGAAGAAAATCTGACACGATTGCTGGTTTTGAAGCACCCCCTATTCTACATCTTCCCCTTGAGGTACATTATGTTCATTGACGCCAACTGCCATCATTGTATATTTATTTGTGAGTTTACTGTTTCAACTGTGGTGTCCTTCAAAAAAAAATCTGAGATGGAGACAGTTTGCAGCTTTTTATCTGCTGCTGTTATATATGTCCATTAAATATTAAAAGCTCCTCTTGCCATCTGGCTGTTGTGTGTGGTATCTGGCAGCAGTTTTTTTTTTTTTAAGACTGATGGAGTTGGGAAACTTATTATTTATTTCTTAATGTTATTGTACATTTTCTTGTCTCTTCACTGCCCTTGCACTCTCCACCCTTTCCCCTTCCATTGATCAGCTTATGTTAGTCAAGCACATCGACCACTCACACCCCAATCTGGTCTGTGATCTGGTCTCAGAATGTTAGGTATCTTGAAAATAAAAGAGAGGCAGGGAAGGAGTATGTGTTAAGAAATGCATTGGCTCATAGATGTTGTTGAAGCTCACCAGCTCGACTTCTGAGCACCAACTATAAAAACAATCAACCTGGCATTGCTGATCTCACCTGGTACAAGAGTAATACAAGCAATATGAAGTCAAATGCTGCAGGGGGGATTATGTGAAACAGCATTTGTGCATGCTCAGCACAAGTAGGAAGGCACTGCACATCACCATTCAAGGTAATGAGTCTAATTAGATTATTTAAGAATAAATTCTTGCCATGATACTGTATAATTTATTTATATGAAGTAAATACTGTGAAAGATAAAAAAAAAGACACCAAAACACTTAAAAAGGTGTAACATTTTCAGGGGGTCTAGGCAGCCCCAGACCCCCTGCCACTTCAGTGAAGATTCTTTGGTCCCCTCCCGCATTGAACATAGTTGAACCGCCCCTGCATAGAAACCCTGCTCAATCCTAATTATCATGGCTCTACCATGCCACTATCACATATGCTTTTTTTTAATGCAGAGAAAAGCAAGGGGGAAAGAAAGTATAGAAACAGCAATTGAAGGAAATAACAGAGATAAATTGTGGGATCACATAAGTGACCAATTCCTATGTGCAAGAAGGAAAATTTGATTGCACAATCAGACAGAAAAGAGAGACAAGAGGCACACTAGGAGAGGACAAAAGAGGGCCTTGCTTTTAAATTTCTCTGCATATCAAATGGGACAGGGTCTTACCCAACCCTGTCACTGTCACTGTCACCCAGCGTGGGAGGTATTTTTTAAGTTAATAAATGTAGCATAAATTGTGGGTGCTAGGGTGAAAAGGGTGAGACTGGGCTTGTAGCAGAGAGTGGGGGACAGGGTTATAGTTTAAATAACTGGACTGGGGAGGAAAGTGGGGCCTATTTTCTTTCTTTTTTGTTGTATTTCCTGAATACTATAGGTGCCATTAGTGCCACTGTTTATTATCCGTATCCAAATAAAGAATAGTGCATTATTTGTGCTATTCAGGTAATACTATTCATTATTCACACACCCTTAGGGGATTACCCTTATACACTGAGAGTGGGATATTCAGAAATGCACCAAAGGCATGTGCAACCCCGGCGCAGTGCAAGTCAAATGCGCAATGGCACAGTGACTGTGATATTCAATGGTTGCACACCGCAACATGCGCCAGTGCAACACGGCTGAATATCGCAGGCACTGCACCATGGCACAGTGAGAGGTGCACCAGGGAGCAACCAGAAATGCACCATAGCACAACCAGGGATGCGCAAGGGGCAGAGGAAGTTGCACCAAGGCACAGCAAGAATAGCCACAGGCACAGCAGGGTGACAGGCAAGGGGGAAGGGGGAACAGTGCAGGAAGGTGGGCACACCAGGCCAGGAACACTGGCAGAGACACAGCAGCACACAGGACACCACTGCACAAGGAGTGCAATCATGCAGCTGGTGGCCCCTCACCCCCCATGAAGGATGCAGGACACAGGTGGCACTGACATACAGGGGTGGGCACCGCTGTCCACCACACACTGGAGGGAATGCAGCCTCCCAGCCAACAACAAGCCACACCCCAACACATGGCACCCACCCCACACACACACACACACCACACATCCTGAACTGCCACTGACCGAGGGGCAGGCCAGCACCATGCACGCACCACCCAATGGCACAGTCACACCACACAGCCACCCACCACACAACTTCAGCATGGACCCACTCGTCAGCTGCAAAGCAGACACGGACACAGATGGGTAAACAAGTAACAAATATAATGTCAGAATGAAACACAGCTGAACAGAAATAGCAAACAAAGAGGAGGGTAGGGGTAGGTGGGAAGGGGTCAGGGGACAGGGCCTGTACAGGTGGATGGGGGAAGTTAGGGGAAGGGAGGACAGAGGTGTAAAGGGGGCTGGTGGTCCTCAAGGCTGGCCAATTCCTGCCTGCACCCGGTGCCTCTCCGTGCGCCAGTTCTGGAGCATTATCCACCGAATCTGGTCCACCATCTCCATTGTATGAGACATTATTAAAACAATTTGCCACAGCAGACAGAGTAGAGCGGGAGCCTGGAACTCCTCCGGACACCTATGACAGAGGAAGGGACAGATGATCAGTGCAAGTCCAAAGCACCCCAGCCCCCCTGTGCTCAGCAGACAGTGGGTACACACACCCCTGGAGTGGCACCCTGGCCACCCGCAGTGAGCAGGCCTATGCCTGCCGCCAACCTGACAAGCCACAGTGGTACACAGTGCTGGAATCCACTGCCCAAGGGCCACCCAACAGCACAGCAGCAGACAGGAGGCATGGTGCTGCAGTGAAACCGTAACAGCACAAGTGGTGGCTGGACACACACTCAGCCCACCAATAGCTGCCACACGTGTGCAGTGGCTGCCCTGTGGTGCCACGCACATTGGACCATGTGCCAACCACAGCTGCCATGGCACAAGGCATAGGGGACCAAGGCCGTACCCCCAACCCCACCACCCACCCTGCACAACAATGTGGGACTTCACAGTGCCTACCTGCTCCCCGTGGTGCTCCACGTGCTGGTCCTGGCACTACGTGCCTGCTTGGACCTCCATCCACTGCTGATGGGCCTGCAGTGGCCTGCTGCAGACCGCCAAGTACTCCAGCCACTCAAGCTCTCCTCCGATTTTCAGGTCCTAGGATGAGAACACAGACAGGCACACATCAGAACACAACCACAACATGGGCCCACTGCCCCCACCACCCATGCACAGAGTGCACCCCGGCCCGGCAGGGCCACTGGGCATATGCACAGCACACACAGTGACTGGCAATGCCATGGAAATGGGTGCACTACCACAGCGCCCCCACATGGCATGCAGCCCTGCCAGCCCCATGGAAAAGTGGACTTGCACAGAAGCAGTCGGGGCACACTCACCTGGCCGTGGCATGGCCCCCCACTGGACACACATCTGCAGCACCCTCAGCTGCTCTGGGTTCCTCTGTACCAGGTCTCTATACCGGTGGTGACACTGCTTCCTGGTGTGCAGCACACCAGTGGCCTGGACAAGGCTGTTGGCAATCTCCTGTCACACATTAGTCCTGGGTCTCGTGAGGGGCCGCTGGCCAAACAAGCCAGCAGCATGGGGCTCCACCTGCACCTACCTGTGCATGGCCACGGCACATGGGCAGAGGACACTGGGGGGCACAGGGCATGGCGGGGGTCAGGGGTCATCATTCACAATGTGCGCGGGAGCACAATTGGGCCCACGATGCATGATGCTCAATAGGGCCATGAAGGCGGCAAGCCCCATGGGACCAATAGCACCTGAGCACCATTGCTCCAATGGTGCACAAGTGCCAGTGCCCCGATGGAACCCAAGCGCCATTGTCCCGATAGCGCCCAAGCACCATCGGCCCAATGGTGCTCAAGCTTCATAGGGCCTATGGCACTTGAGCACCACAGGGCCCATGATGCATGGGCATGATGGCCCCTATAGCACATCCAGTGCATGCCATGAATTAGGAGGCAGTATATGCTGTTGCACATGTGCATTGGCAGGTACGCACTGCACATGTCATGGCATTGCACAATGACATGCGCTGGAGCAAGTCCATTGCAAAATGCACAACAGCGCAATGTTCAGCTGCCATATGCAAATCAGCTCATCATCCTATCCAGGGTGCAATGAGGACATTTGCATGTCATTATGGTTGCACATCAGCTCATTTGCATGTGATGCACTATAAAGGCGCCGCACAACATCACAGGCCACAGACCGGTATTGCAACCAACAGTGGTAGATTGTGCCTGCCAAGGGAGGGCTGTCACAGGGTGCTGGATGGCTGAGGAGGCCCGCTGCAGCCACTAACTACATGTCCATGTTCACAGGTAGCATCATGTCCGAGCACAAGGAGGGTGAGGAGCATGGGCCTGCCCAGAAGTGCAGGCCCAACTTTACGAGAGCAGAGGCAGAAGCCCTGTTTAAGGCGTACCTCAACAGGGAGCCTTTGCTGAGTGGTGCCACAGGCAAACCCCAGGCCAGGGCCGTGGCCTGGGAGGAGATGGGGGAGACCATGAACCAGCAGGGCAGCCACCAGCAGTCTGCACAGGAGTGCAAGAAAAAGGTGGGCACAGACAAGCATCAGATAAAGGAGAAGGTGGTGGCCATCCGGGCCACAAGGTCGGCCACTGGTGGGGGCCAGACCACCGTGCCACAGCTCACACCACAGAAGAAGACGGTGGCCACCACCATGCAGCATAGTGCAGTGGAGGGAGTGTCAGGCGGTGGCTTCCAGACTGAATGGAGCCCATTACTTTATGGTAGGTATGGCAGGCAGGGGGGTGGAGGTGGAGGTCTGTCGGGTCAGCAGATCTAATGCATCTGTGTTCCTTTACAGCACCAGCCCACCAGCATGTGGTGGCAGAGGCACGTGTGACTGTCGTGGTGGCCTGTCCAGCCCCGGAAGACCAGCCTTCCACCTCCATGGGCATCCTGGGGCCCGATAGGCTGTGGAACGTCACCGCCATCCAGCCGGATGTCCTGGGTGTGGTGGCAGATGAGGCCCTGGCTGTGTTCCAGTGAGACACCAACCAAGGCATGCTCTGTGCTGAGACACAGATTAGGGCGGGGTCCAACACTGATGACAAACAGACCATTGTCCTGGAGAGTGCGGGGCTTGTCGGAGGGGAGTCACCCATACCATACAACTGCACTGGCTGCGTGGCCGGTGGCCTGTTGGTGACAGATCAGCTGCCCACAACTGCCCCAGGGTGGTGTGGCACCCACACAGGTGCTGGCCAGCATACAGGGGCTGGAGGGGTGGCAGCAGCAGACGGCTGGAGACGTCGGGGGGCCAAGCACCGCATTTGCTGCCGGTCTTCCTGACATTGCCCAACCCCATGAGGACCATGCTGTGTGGCACCCACCTTAGAGGGGGGGCCATGCAATGTGGTCATACATCACTGGTGGGGTGGCGCCATGCCCATGGACCCCAGGGAGCCGATCCCTTGCCCAAGCACACCCAATTGCTGTGGGCCTCCGTGGAGCAACTGGTGCTGCTCATGGCTGGGGTGCAGGCACTCCACGCAGAGGTGCACCAGGCAGCTGAGCAGCATAAGAGTGGCACCGCGCAGGTCCTGGAGGTCATTCAACACCTGTGGGAAGACATGACCGCAGCCCTGGACCGCATTACCAGTGCAATCACAGTTGGCCTTGCACCGCTGGCTGCCATAGGGCATGGCCACCCACCACAGACACCGCAGAGTGCAATGTCCACCCCACGGTCCCGCCGTTGGGCGATCCCATCCATGTCTATGCTGGGCTCTGCTGTAGGCATCCCAGGCATGCCAGGTGCAGGCCTGTTTGGGGGTCTGCAGACCCCTGCGAGGACACGGTCACAGTCCCACAGTCCCAACCCTGGGAGGCAGTCGCAGACCCTCCTGCGGCCGTTGCTCAGCCTGCGTCAGCTGGGTGGCCACGGTGCGGTCATCCCCATGTCCATGGTGGCCATGTGTCTGCACAGTGGACCTGATGTGCTCGCTCACCTGTCAGCTGTCTGGAGCCACCGCCCTGTGTGCACATGGGCATTGTGTGTGTGTGCATGGCACGGTCGTGGCAGCTGTGTGGTGCACCACACGCAGCCTGTGTGTGCAACTGCCTGGCCGCTGGCCTGTGTGGCACGTGCATGATGGTGCCTTCACAGCACCAGTTGTGCATGAGCACCGGTGCCCTGCGTCTGATCCACGCCACGCGCTGGAGCCCAGTCACATGCATGCGGGTGACACTATGTGGGTGTGTGTGTGTGCATATGTGTGTGTGTGTGTGTGTGTGTGTGTGTGTGTGTGTGTGTGTGTGTGATGCTGTGCAGTGATGTGCGGTGTGGTGTTGTGTGTGGCCATGTGGCACCACTCCACCACTGCACCGCGCTTGTGTGTGCATGGCCCTAGCCATGGCCACACATGGCTGTGTGCCCTGCCACTGTGTCAGTTCTGTGCATGTGTGTCTGTCCACCTACCTGCATGCACCATAGTGCTCCTGCGCTATCGCATCTCGCTGGTGGCATGCCAGCCGCATGAGTCAGGGATCCCTCCTCCCAGGGGGGCTGCCCACCCCCTCCCAGCCCTTCACCTGCGTTGTCCCCACTGCTGTTCCTCTCATCAGCTTCGACAGCTATTCCACGGTCAATGGCTATGTTGTGCAGCATGCAGCAGGCCAGGAATAGGCCGCAGGCCTTCGAGGGGCTGTACTGTAGGGCACCACCAGACCTGTCCAGGCAATGGAACCATGCCTTCAGCATCCCAAACACACGCTCTATGATGTTCCGCATGCTGTCATGTGCCTCATTGTACCACTCTTCTGCTGGGGACGATGGGCGCTGGTAGGGGGTGAGCAGCCAGGGCCTGAGTGGGTAGCCACTGTCACCTGTGTCAGAAGAGAGTGAGCGAGAGTGTAAATAGGTTAGCCTGGTGACCCCTGTCACTGTGCCCCATGCTCTTCCCAGTTGCACACGGCAGTTCCCCCGCCCTGTCCACCCCCCGTTCCATGCTCTGCTATACCCTGCTGTCCATGGTCTCTGCCATACTCACCCACTAGATGTCCAGTGGGGATGTCCCCACTCTCAAACCTGTGGCACAGTGCCGAGCTGTGCCAGATGTAGGCGTCATGTGCTCCCCCAGGGTGTGTGGCACAGACATTGGTTATGCATCCCCTGGCATCGCACACCACCTGTCAGTTGATGCTGGGGTAGCCCTTTCGGTTGATGTAAGCTACCCCCTCTGCACCAGGTGACATGTGGATGCCCACATGGATGCAGTCTATGGCCCCTAGCATGCCAGGCATATGTGCTATCCGGTGGAACTCCTGCATGGTTGCTGTATGCTCCACCTGTGTGCTGGGGAAGTGGACATGTTCTGCAGCATGTGGCAGCAGGGTGTTGAGGAATTGTGTGAGGAGCCGTGACATGGCCGACTGGGTTATGCCTGTGGTGTACCCTGTTGGTCTCTGGAAGGTGCCAGTGGTGAGCAGGCACAGGACAGTTGTTACCTTTGTCTCCACTGTCAGGGCATGGCTCCATCTAGTAGGTGCCTGCATCTCCTCACTACACAGCTCACAGAGCTGCCTCAGAATTGTCTGGTTCAGGCGATAATGTCCCATGATCTCTGTGTCAGCGTGGGTCTCGAAGCCGATGTGGGGCTGGTACTGCCTGTTCCGGGTGTACCACTGACAGGCCCTTCCACAGCCACATTGCTCTGCCTCCTGCCTCCTCACACCCATCATTACTGCCTCCATCTGGAATGCCACACTGGTCATGGCCCCTGTTGTCCTGTCACCCCCTGGTCATCCGGCTCCACTGCCCCCCCAACTCTGTGGGGCAGTGCCTATCGTTTGGCAGGCCCCCCTGTGTACCCTGCCCCTGGCTGGGATTTGCCTGCTGGCTCTGTCGCCCACCCCTGTGGGTGCCTGTGTGGCACCACTTGGGTCCGGTGGCTCCCTTCGGTACCCACTCTCTTCCCCTCCCTCAGTGGGCCTCTGTGAGTGACACTCTCACACTCTTTCTCTCTCTCTCTCTCTCTCTTTCCTTGTCCTTCTCTTCTTCTCCCTGTCTCCCTCTTCCTCTCTCAGATGGCCTGTCTGTCTCCCACCATCCTATTCCCCTCTGGCACAAGTGCTCTCCTCTTACTTGCTCCCTGTTTTTAGAGGCTCAAGACTGCTCTGCGCAACTGGCAGTTGCTTCTCGCTTGCGACATTGCTCAGCGGTTGAATATCATGCTGTGCTGCATATTCATGGGTCCGCCCCCTGCCCTTCCGCATGCATTCATTACTATTGTACATTGGTGTACTGCAACTTGCGCTGTGCAGTTGCTCCCACTGAATATCACTCTTTGGCACATCTCCGCAGTTGCGCATGCGCAACTGCTTTGAATATCCAGCACTGAGTCTATCAATTGTCTGTATCTGCTCATATGTATTAACTCTATACACTGTATTACATTGACCTGTTTTGTTGTAATCTCCCAGCCCATGCCTAAAACTAGGTATTTGATTGTCTAGTGCACCCATCTGGTAAATAAAAATTATTAAATGCATACTGTACATGCAGTACATAGTGCTGGAGGGACTTCTGTTTACCATCTCTTGAACGGAAGGCACCTCTGGTAGTGCAACAGCTCAATAGTATTACACCACACTGTTAGTACTGGGTTTGAGCCCGTGTCCCCACTGTAGGACTTAAGCCCATGAGATGCTGAAGAAGGCATACTGGTGAAAAATCCAGAACATGTTGTATTATTTGAAAATAATTCAATAAATTAAAGTCATAAAATATTAGTTTATATGCTCTGTTACTGTCAAAGGTTGCACATCTGCATCCATGCCTACACCCCTCTTGCACTGACTTGTAACAGACCTTCACCTTAGTTCACTGTGGACTGTGTCCTATGCCCACACTCGCCCTCTGTGAAGTTGGCACTCCCTTGACATCTAAACCCTTTAGCCTGGTCACCAGTCTCCCTAGATCAAGTTAAAGCTGACGGCCCACACCTCTGGTGGGGTGCGGTGTTGTTTTTCCATGATTTACACTTATTGCTTCCCAGCTTCAAAAAGGATTGCTTGGCTCAGATCAGCTATGATAGTATCTCTTTCAGAATGACAGATACCTCAGAAAATTCACAAAAAGACCTTATATCAAAAGGCATGACCACTCAGCTATATCTTGCTTAACAGTTGCTGTTTATTTACAAGATATAATACAAATTAAACAAGGATTAAAAGCATATTCAGGAATAACATATAAAAATTAAGATTTTTAAACAGTAACCACAAGGACTGAACTCTAACTCAAGCTGGCTGGCATTTAAAGACAGAACTGTTAAATTAACTTGCAGAAGAAAATGATTAACTTTTTACCAAGGGAAAAATACATTTCAGCTTCACTAAGTCACACAAAATATCCAGATTTAGTCTGCGTATCTCCCCAATAGTTTATAGACTGAGTCCTAGTCATGTCTGTTCCCCTTCTCTCACCAAGTGGAGTGTCACAGAGGTAACTACACCATTGTTACCACGGTTTGTTTGCATTTCTACTGTAACCTGAAAGACAGGAACATTACCATACACTAAGGTGCTTCCCTGATCACCGTGCAGAGCCATTCCAGTTTAGGTATGCTGTTTGATGGCCTGATCATGAAAATGGACTCAGGTTCCAACAATAGGCAGCATCTGTTAGTATTTAACCTTTGACCTCCCTAGATGACTCAGTATGCCTGTGTCAGGGAATAAATGTTTAAGACTGATTGTTGTAGAAAAATTATACACATGTATGCCACAGGTACATTTGGGATTTTTGCCATGGATATATGGCAGTGATTCGCTCTCTGACTCGTTGCAGCAAGAGCAAAAAAGCTGTATAAAAAGAGGTAAAGTGGAGCACAAACCATATGTTTATGACTCACATTTGCAGCTGTGAGACATTTCTCTGTTCTATTTTTCTACTGTTAAAATTAGCCCCTATTCACTTTTTAGAGCACTGTACAGTAAGAGTACACTGGGGAACATTTTGTCCCAAGGTGCCCATACTCAGAAGGAACTCTGACTCAGCTGCTAATACAAAGAATTGGAATGATGAGAGCATCAGCATGACAGTGCAAAAATAAGTTTTAAACCTGACTGACTTCTGCTGTAGTTCAGATAAGGGCAAGGCAAATAATTAAGTTCTGTTCAAAAGTTTTCAAAGCATGTTTCAGCCAAGTGATCACTTTTTTAACTTTTTTGAAACCTGAAGTTTGAAATGTTTAATGTAAACACATACCACTGTGGAGAGTCACATGTGTCAGCAAAATGAGGACTACGTATCATTCATAGCATTGCTTCTCAGATTCCCATCCACTCCTGGGGGAGTGGACGGCACTCAGAGCAGATAAGAATATGGTGTGTGTGTATATATACTGTATATAGTGTAGCAAACAAGTCAAGCAGACAAACGCAAAACCTGTGTTATGATAACCAAACAATACCAAGCTTGGGGTTAGGATGTAGGCTAGAGAGGCAACGTAACATGCGTATGCTGGGATATTATACAGCACATACAGTAGGCCAGGAGTGGTGAGATAATTAATCACACTGAAGGTAGGTCCTGATTTGCACTGTCAGTCCTCTGCTTCTCCTGGGACCAAGAGGCAACACAAGGGGGAATTGGAAAAAAATACCCAATTTTGGGTATAAAACTTCCTAAAGTGCTCTTTGTCACCGAGGCCACATTCTCAAACATAGTTTGAGTTCTCATCTCTTATACACATTCTTCCAAGGAGGGAACCACTGACATGATGATGGTGATGATAACATTTGTATTTTTGTACAGGGATGAACACATTACAGCAAAACTCTATTTACAAGTGTGATCCTGTGCAGCATAGTTACATAACACAAAGATACAATAACATATAGAACATAATAAAAGTAGCAATTAATAACACCCAGTGTGATAAAAGCATAAACAAAAACACATACAGTTGGATAAAATGGAATTGTCAAAAGCAAGAAAAATGTTACACGCTATCCCTCATTTCCAATTTTGATTTAAGCAGCCCAGATGAAACTGCTTCACTACAGTCAGTGTCACTAGCAGCCACTGTTTGTTCCGGGAACAGAGGCATCGCACAGAACTGTGTCCACAGATGCAAAATACTGGGGAAGAGGTGACATTCAGCCTCAATTCCAAGTTACAAATGGACTCAATTACCAATCACTACATCCACACCAGAGAGCAATGCCAAATAATATGGGATACTGTGCGCGCCTCCTGTCCACAGCCTCAACAAGGGGCCTAAGGGAGGAGTCCCCATCAGTGTAGTCAGTGAGGGGTTACATACAATTTATGTAGGATTTTGAATTCAACAAACCTACTTCAAGTGCCCAGCATGGATGAACAGTTGAGACCAACACTAAGACCAGTTGCAGTTTGTTAAGGTGAAGCCCAGTTTGCATTCACAATCCCAGGTCTCTCAGATTGGTTAGGTAGGGTCCAGAGAACCACCCAACAGGGCAAATTATATAAGCTTACCAGGGTGCCTTGTATGAGTTGAACAAAGCATGAATTCAACCACTTTCAGAGGGCCCTGGAAGGAGGGGTTTGGGCTAAGGTGCAGGGCATGGTGTATCTGGAGGTACTGCCAGAAACAACTACAGGGCAGATTGTACTGTGTTATTTATTTTTTGAAGGATAAGAGGGCCTCAATATCCTGGTCCATCAGATCACCCTTCAACTGGATATTTAGTGTATCCCACTGTCTACTGAACATTTTATGGCTATCAGTCAGTATACAGAGATTATTCTATGGGGTAAAGAGTAAGGATGCACAGCCTATCAAATAGAAGTCCTTGGCAGTGCTCTGACAGCCTCTTCAGGATGCCAAGAGCATGGGATTAGTATGGAGATCCAGGGACAAACCTTGAAATAAAAATATCAGAAAAGATTTTAGGCACACGGGGGAAACATTTATGTCCATCCACCTCAGCCAATTAGCAGCCACATCTCTTGGCCAAATCCCTTTTAGGAGGAGAGCCTGATGCTGATACTCCAGATTAGGCAAAAAAAAGTCTTCCTCATCAGGGTCCTTCTAAAGTTTCTGTTAACTAACCCTAGCCCTCCCCACATAAAGAGTCAAATTAAGCTCTTTAACCGCTTTGAACAGTAGGAGAGCAATTGGGATTTGGAGGTTCTCCATCAACTCTAAATAATTGTGCGTTTCACTCCATATAAAATGGATCAGATTATTTTTATTATTAATACAGTTCCACCTAGCTCATTGAAACCAATGTGTTGTGGCTCTCCACCACTTCTCCACAATTTATTTATGGCAGTGGTACCTACAATAGTTTTGATTGACACCTTACTGCAAAAATAATCGCAGTCATTTCCATATAATTAATCTGGCCTTCGCCTGCAGCTTCCTGGGCCCTCCCCAATTCCTTTTTCATCATTTCTCAATCCTTGCACTGATCTTGAAAGTTTCTAGTCTGTTTATCTTCAAAGAGCCACTGCCTCTTGTGTCATAACAGGCCTTTTTTGGCATCTGGAGAAAGAAAGCTGATTGGATGGGTGGGGGTCCCTCGCCATCCAGAGAATGTTCAGGAGTCTCCAGACATTGTTCAAACGGTGGCCTTCTGCCATGATCCTGACCTGATCTGGTTGAATTAACATAGAGATAACCTGGCTCAGCATATAAGAGGCCAGACCCAGGGCTAAGAGCTTGCAATCAGCTGAGATCAGCAAATTAGCCAGCTACATTCCACAACAAGCTGGATCCTTGCCAGACTGATGGATAAGGAAGATTAGGGAAACATGCATGGAGGCAGGAAGGAATCACATCTTATTTCTTCCTGAAAGGTTGCCAAGCAGGGGGGATCAAGTGAGGCATACCTGCCTAATACAATTCACCTGGTTTCCATCCACACCAGGGGCAGATGCCTGATAGCTTCACCCGACTCGCAGCCATAATCCTTCTCATATCTGCATCAGAGAGGTGAAGCAAGGGGACCTGGTTTAAGATGCCCCCCATCTTACTCTTTGTGAAACCAGGTTCTGCAGCACACAGCTCACTAGAGAAAGAAAAGAAAGCATGATTAATCTTAAATTCCAGAGGCAGAAGAAGGCAGTGCCCCGATTCCTTTTTTACAAAAGTTATGCTTAAAAATAGCAGGTCCATCCCCTAATGGAGGGGTTTATGTCATTGAAAGGGCTCACCGTGTCCTGCACCCCATGCCACCGGCAAGCCTGCCCCCCAGACTGATTATCTTTAAACTATTAAACTTCCTCGATAAGTAGCATATTCTGGCGAAGGTTAGGGAGATTCAAGAGGTGTCCTGGGAGGGTCAGAAGATCCGTATCACTCAAGATCTCCCGCATTCTGTGCGAATGAGGCGGCAGGAGTTACACCCAATGGTATCCAAATTAGTGGCAGCTGGTAAGCCCTTTCAGGTTAAATATCCGGCGATCCTTGTAGTTAAGCACAACAACAAGTGGCTTTCTTTCAATGCTCCTGATCAGGCAATGTAAGGCTTAAAGGAACTGTTTCCTGATCTATACAAGTGACGAGAGGGTTTGCTATTGGAATGGTGTGTTAAGGTGGCTGCAGTCAGCTGAGACTTTTGCCTTAGTATTGTGCTCTGTCCTTCCACGGCAACTCTGTATGGTAGAGTTGGGCAGTTTGTATTTGATCCCTCATCTCTGAGGTTTTGATCCCTACAATGGAGATTGGATAACTATGTGCATATCTAACTGATCTCCAGGAGCCTCATGGTACGTGGAGGAAAGGTCCAAAGTGCACGCTTCTGCATCAGATTATAGCACTCCAGTCGTGTTGTTCATTCGGGGCAATATGCGGTTAATAGTGCTCCATTTCATTACCTGAACATTACTTGTGAAGAAAGCAAATATTAACTGACTGGAATCGGGGGTCTTTTATTTCTTGAGTGAAGAGGGGAATTCTCTTGATGACAGATTGCTTCGTAGCAACTGGAGCAGTGGTGACATACTCCCTCACCTCTTAAGTTTGTGCAGACATTGTATTTTGAACAGCAAACTGGCCTCTGGTCATTAAATCGAGGGACTTTTGTTTGGTAACTTGGACTGATGATATAATAAGGCTAGTGCACTGAGGGTTGTTCTTTTCCTCCCTTTAATAGAGTCATAACGTTGGGAGATGTGTATCCCTCTGATTTTGAATTAGTTTATGGTCAATCGTGACATCGCAGGGTTTTGGTTTATCTGAAGGGACATATTCCTTAGATGAAACGTGGTCCTGGGGCTTTCTATATTCAGTATTATTAAGATATAATCATCTCCTGAATAAAGGAATGTTGGTTTATGTTGCTTTATTTTAGGGATCAGTTTAAATAGGGAGAAGGGGATTATTTTGACCTGTTGCCAGCGTGAATAAATAGCAATGAGGCTTACACAGCTAATTAGTGCAGCTTAACACTGGTTCTTAATTTCATTAAGTACCAATTTTCCTTAATTGTAAGCATTGTATTTAAATGTTAGTTGAATCTGCAGTATAATTTTCCATAGATACCAATCCAGTATCATGGTACTGTGTAATTAATTTTTTTTTCCAGTGCTAAGTTAACATATTACATGTTTGGTTTTAGAATACAGTGTTAGTGTTAATATAGATAAATACAGGGTGGTGGTTATATTAGGAATAGTATCATTAATAGATGCTTTTACTGTTTCAGGCTCAGAGGATTGGTATTGGGGATATGGTGGGGGGGCATGTGGGGATTGGAACGTCTCTTTCAGGCTTGTACTACAACATCATGTGGCAGTGTAAAAGTGGTAGTGCAGTTAATCTGAACTGGGGGTTGTTTATAGTGCTGTGGGATTTTTGTTTTAAGAGTCTTATTTTTTGGGGGGATAGAGTTGTCTTATGGGAAGGTTTTCATGTGATATTAGGGAGTGGGTTCTGTATTGGTAATGGTGGGATAACCAAATACTGCCATGCTTTGTTTTTAATGACTATTGGGTTTATTCTGCTGGGATTGATTCCGTCATCCAGGAGGATATTTTTGTTAGAGCCTGAGTAGTCAATATAACTTTGCAAGTTGGAATATTAAAGGGGCCAAAGATAGGGGTAAAAGACAAATAATATTGAAACATCTGTTATGTCTTCGAGCAGGGATAGCTTGTCTCCAAGAAACCCATTTGAGGCGGGAGGACATTTCCCTTTTTAAGAAGCAATGAGTGGGACAAGTTTTTGGATCAGGGATATCAACCAATAAAGGTGGGGTAGTGATTCTAGTAGCAAAAACTGTCCCGTTCAGGCTAACCCAAGAGATTTGGGATCCAGGGGGCCGTTATATTTTGATACATGGTTTGCTGGCATCTCAGCCAGTTTTGATTTGTGCAATCTACAGTCCAAATATTGACTCCCCCTCTTTCTTTGTACAATTACTGAACCTTGTGGTGACCAGTCCCCCTAAGCTAACGATATTGGGTGGGGACTGGAATCTTGTCCCCCAAACAGAATTGGATAGGTCAGATGGCAAGAAAAGTGGTTTATCCCCAGCTCAAAGGGCTCTGAAAGATTTCATTAGAGGAGCTGGTTTGATAGATGTATGGAGAGTCCTGAACCCTACAGAGCGGCAATATACCTTTTTTTCTCCTCCCCATGGTACCTATTCCTGAATTGATTATTTTCTTATAAGCTCTTCTGCCCTACCTGGTGTTTTAGATGTGGGGATTCATGCTAGAGTTTTGTCAGACCATGCGCCCATTAGTATCAATTATCTGTTAGGGTCAGGAGTCAAACAAACCTCCCAGTGGCGGCTGAATGCTCAGTTGCTTCGCAATATGGTTTCCCTGACTCATATTAAGGAGTTTATTACATTCTTTCTCGAGAGTAATAAGGGATCGGTTGACAAATATGATTTGATGTGGGCAGATTTAAAATGTACCTTAAGAGGAGAATGTATTCGAATGGCGAAACAAGAGTTTGTCCACTGAGGGCTCAGATAGATGCTCTCCTTACCTCTATTAAAAGCCTGGAGCATACCCATTCCCGGCATTCCGGGGCCGAAGATTGGGCCAGGTTGCACCAGTTACAAGCGCAGTATACAGGTTTGGTCACGCAGAAGGCGGAGCTGTCTCTCCATTGAACTAAACTTAAGCATTTAGAGGCAGGAGAAAGAGCAGGGAAATTACTCTCACTTCGATTTCGACAAATGGAAACTTCACAATTTATTCCCGGTATTTGTTTTGCACAAGATGGTCAAGTTTGTACTGATCCTAAGGAGATAGCAGAGGGTTTTGGATGGTACTTCCAAGAACTTTATGCAGTTGATCCTCTCCTACACCCCTCTAGGGCTGATATAAATCAATATCTCAATTCTATAATATTGCCTAAAATATCTAATGCTGAGGCAACCTTATTGAGTGCCTGCATTTCCACTGTAGAAATCCAACTGGTCATAGAACAACTGCCTGTTGACAAATCTCCGGGCCCTGATGGTCTACCAAATAATTTATACAAGGCCTGTCAGTCTATTTTAACTCCAGTGTTGAGTGAGGTCTTCAATTTTTGATATGACAAGGGTATATCAGACCCCAGTTTTCAGGAGGCTTTGATAACCTTAATTTTAAAACCAGGGAAGGATCCTTTAAATCTTGGAAGTTACCGCCCCATATCCTTGCTTAACTCCGATATTAAAATACTGGCTAAAATATTGGCCAATATGCTCTTGAAGGTAATGGGTAATCTTATAGGCCACGAGCAGGTTGGGTTTATGGCTGGGAGATTGTCTGGGGATCATATGCGGAAACTCCATACATCTAATTTCCGTGTCCAGGGATTCCAACGTACCAATGGCGTTGATATCCTTGGATGCAGAAAAAGCATTTGACAGGGTCTCGTGGGATTTTCTTTTTGCCACCCTAACCCATTTTGGATTGCCTGACTTATTTCTTAAGTGGGTGCAGCTTTTGTATACCTCCCCATCAGCTAGAATTAGATGTAATGGTATACTCTCTGCTCCTTTCCAACTTTATCGTGGTACTAGGCAGGGATGCCCCTTGTCCCCATTACTTTTTAATTTTTATTTAGAACCCCTGATCAGAAGGTTGTCAGCTAATCCAAGAATTACAGGTATCCAGGTAGGAAGCGCAAGATATGCGCTTTCTGCATATGCAGATGATATATTACTGCATGTTGAGAATCCTCAACTGGTTATCTCTGTTTTACTTTCTGAAATTGAGGAATTCTCAAAGGTATCATTCTATAAATTAAATCACTCCAAAACTAAAATTTTCCCTTTAAATGGCAGATTAACGCAGGCGGATCTAGCACCTTTCTGCTTCTCATGGGAAGCAAAGTCCCTAACATATTTGGGTATTAGAGTCTCTAGGGATATAGGATTAATGATTAAGGATAACCTCTCCAGCTTACTTAAAATTTTATCTTCTGACATGGAGAGATGGGGATTACTCCCTCTTTCCTTGTGGGGAAGACTGAACACTATTAAAATGAATTATTACCGAGGATTTTATATCCAATGGGTATGTTAGGATGCTTTCTGCCCAAAGTGTGGTTTGCCAGGCTTCAAAAAATGGTTAATGGTTTTATATGGAGAGGGAAAGGAGTTCATAGAAACATAGAAACATAGAAGTTGATGGCAGATAAGGACCGCAAGGCCCATCCAGTCTGCCCATTTCTTTTTCTACCTTATAAATGTGCCATCGGCCTTTGCTCTGTCAGTGGCCTATCTATTCATACTCATCTGTATTGTTCCCTTATGCTTATCCCATGCCTGTTTGAAGCCCAGCACTGTATTCATAGCCACCACTTCTTGAGGTAGGCCATTCCATGCATCCACCACCCTTTCTGTGAAAATAATTTCCTCACATTCCCTTAATCGGCGCCCTCTAATCTCATGCTGTGTCCTCTTGTCCTGCTATTTTTATATTTAAACATGTTAGACTCTTTCACCTTGTTAATGGCCTTAAGGTGTTTGAATGTCTCGATCATATCACCTCTCTCCCTCCTTTGCTCAAGGGTATACATATTGAGCTCCGTTAATCTGTCCTCATATGTCTTCTGATGCAGTTCCTGCATCATTTTGGTTGCCCTTCTCTGGACTGCCTCAATTTGGTTAATGTCCTTGTGAAGGTGTGGCCTCCAATACTGCACAGTACTCCAGATGGGGCCTAACCAGTGTCTTGTAAAGAGGGATTATTACCTCCCTCTTACGACTTGTAATACCCCTACTAATACACCCTAACACCCCCTAGCCTTACCTACTGCTTTAGAGGTCTGCTTGGATGATTTCAGGTCATCAGTGATGATGATGCCCAAGTCTCTTTCTTCCTTTGTGACTGCTAGCAACTCCCCTCCCAGCCTATAGGTGGCTTCAGGGTTTCTCTTCCCTATGTGCATGATCTTGCACTTCTTTGCATTAAATCCCAGTTGCCACTCTTCTGACCATTTTGCTAGTTTATCCAGATCTCTTCTCATTCTGCCCACCCCATCTGGATCATCTATTCTGTTGCAGATCTTGGTGTCATCTGCAAACAGGCAAGCCTTACCATCTAGTCCATCTGCAATGTCACTAATGAAGATATTGAAGAGGACTGGCCCCAGGACTGATCCCTGAGGTACCCCACTTGTGACTTGCATCTCTTCTGACTGTACACCATTTACCACCACTCTGTTTTCTGCCCGTCAACCAGTTTGCCACCCTGTTGACCAACTTCTGACCCACCCCCGAGCCTACCCAGCTTATTTATCAATCTTCTATGTGGAACAGTGTCAAAAGCTTTGCTGAAGTCAAGGCAGGCGACATCAACTGCTCTCCCCCTTGGTCCACCACTCTGGTTACCCAGTCAAAGAAATCTATGAGATTAGTTTGACAGTACCTTTCTTTTGTAAACCCATGCTGTCTTGGATCCTGTACCCCTATGGATTCCAGGTGTTGCACTATCCTTTCCTTAAGGAGTGCCTCCATAATCTTGCCCACTACTGAGGTAAGACTGACTGGTCTGTAGTTCCCTGCCTCCTCCCTGCTACCACTCTTGTGGAGCAAAATCACATGAGCCCTTCTCCAGTCTTCTGGGACCTCTCCTGTGCTCAGAGGCTCACTAAACAGTTCTGCTAATGTCTCTGCTAGTACCACCCTTAGCTCCTTAAGTACCCTGGGATGTATGCCATGAGGTCCCATTGCCTTATCCACCCTGAGCTTAGCAAGCTCTTGTAGGACCCTTTCTTTTGTGAAGGGAGAAGTGCTCACCTCCCTCCCCCCTGTGTCCATGGTGCTGAGCTGTGGGCCCTGCCCTACCTTCTCTTCAGTAAATACTGAGCAAAAGTATCTATTTAGGATAGATGTTTTTACAGGGTCCTCCTCCTCACATGCTCCCTTTTCTCCATTAAGCTTAGCAATACAGGGCTTATTTTAAGCTAACGGCTCCTAAGCATCAGGGAGGCCTCGCGGCCCCCTCCTTCTTATTATATTATAGTGCTCATCATGTCAGTAAGTTGGCATTTTGGAACAAAAATTATGGGCCTTCAGCACAGCTAGAATACGCCCCCCCCCCGTGGTTCAATATAGAGAAACAATTGGCATCAAAAACCCACTGTTCATTATCTGTACTTTTGTATGTTACCCATTCTAATATACCCAAATCTCTTAAGAATTCTCCCATTGGATGGACCCTTAAGGCCCTTTATCAACTCCAGAAGCATCTTGGAGTGAGATGGTACCAGTCATTTGAGCAGCCTATCATATGTAACCCTCATTTTAAGATTGGAAATAAGCCAATACCTCCTACCTTTTGGCCTCTGATCAATAACTATAGGGTCTCTGACCTATTTTTGAATGGGGGGACCTATTCCTTTTGCTCACCTTCAAAGGAGCATCAGAGTTCCAGATACCTATGCATTTAAGTATGCACAAATTAGTAAGGCTCTTACTTCCTTTTTCTGCAATATTCCCAAGAGAGCCACCACCACTACCTCAGAGGTTGCAAAGAAAGCACAGCAGTTGGACCACAGTGGGCTCAGGGAGGGTAAGGATGGTGGAACAGAGGCACACCCAGTCAGTTGTTCCACTCCACAATCCATACACCATTCTGGGGGAGCACAGCTCCCCCTATGGATGCACACACAGAGGAGATTAAGGAGGCTGAAGACACCTGTCACAAGGGAGGCCCACGGGAAGGAGACAGAGGACACCATAAGGAAAGGAAACAGCTCCTGGTGGGGGACTCAATTATTAGGAGGATAGAACTGGGGGGAGCAGGGAAAACTGAAGTAAGGTGCCTGCCTGGTGCCATGGCTTGAGGGACAGGAAGCATCCTCAGGATCACGAGAACAGCTGCACGGGAGTCTGAGCTGGATGTCATTATCCACCTAGGGACAAATGACTTGGCTCAACATGAGATTAGAGCAGTGCAGAAGGACTTTGTAGAACTGGGGAGGGCCTAAGACAAGTAGCACACACAGTATCCTTCTCAGAGGTGCTGCCGGTCAATGGCATGAGTGAGGCAAGGGTACTTTGCACCATGCAGTTTAATGAATGGTTGAAAAAAATGGTGTGGAGCACAGGGGTTTGGCTTCATTGGGGACTGGGGTTCCACCTGGAGGGACACCAGCCTATACCGGCAGGATGGTCTGCATCTGTCCAGGAAGGGAACAAGTCTTTTGAGCAATTGGTTTAAAAGTTTCATTGGCAAGCTTTTAAACTAGTCAAGGGGGGAGGCACTGATAAGCAGCAGGAAAATCCCAGCCTCTCCCTACAAAACAGGGTACTAAATGAGAAAAAGACTGAGGTAGAAAGGTCAGTGGGGGATGCTGCAACAGAAGGTAAAGCCATCAAAAAATGGAACGCAATGAGTACCAATGCCCATAGTCTGGGTAACAAGCTTCCTGAATTAGTGGCCTTGATGGAGGAGGAACATCTGGATATTGTGGCAGTCACAGAAACATGGTTCACACAAAACCATGAATGGGACGTAAACATACCAGGATACACTATCTACAGGAGGGACAGAGAGGGCAAAAGAGGAGGAGGAATGCTTTTACATAAGGGAAGGAATCAAAGCAACAGAACAAAAGGGAAAACAGGGAGGAGAAGAAGCACTGTGGTAAATTTGAGACCGCAATGGTACCACAATCCGCATAGGGGTTGTATAGAGACTCTTCTCAGGGGAGGAAATGGGCAAGGAAATGATAGAAAGTATACTTAGTATGGCAGAAAAAGGGAGATATTGCTGATGGGCTGACCTGAATATGCCAGATGTTAGCTGGAGTGCAGTTGCAGCAGCCACTTGAAGAGTGGGGTTATTCTAGATGCCCTACAGGGGCATGCCTTAGACAACTAGTATTGGAGCCCACTGAGAGGAGCAATCTTAGACCTGGTTCTCAAATGGAAATGAAGAGAGGATCACAGATGTAGAAGTGGTAACCATCTGGGAACTAGCAACCATCGAACAGTATGGTTCACATAAACACAGCAATAGAGTCAAGCCATACAAAGGCAAAGGTACTGGACTTTAGGAGGGCTGACTTTGCCAAAATGGGTGAGTGCCTAAGGAATGCACCAGCAAATGGGCAGGAAGGAGGGGTGGAAGACCAATGGGGAATAATAAAAACTGCCATCACAGAGGTAACAAGCCTTTGTGTGAAGCAAATAAACAAAACTAAATGATGTAAGAAACCACTATGGTTCTCAAAGGAAGTGGCAGTGAAGGTTCAAGAGAAAAGAAAGCTTTCAGGAAGTACAAGGAATCACAGAAGGAGCAGGACAGAGAACTGTATCAGTTAAAGCAAAAGGAAGCTGGGAAGGCAGTCAGAACAGCAAAGGCCCAAACCGAGGAAAAGATAGCCAACTCAGTTAAGAAGGGGGATAAAACCTTTATAGGTACATCAGGAGTGAAGGAAGACCAAGGGAGGGATAGTGAGGCTTAATAAAGGGAGGTGGGCAGAGGGTGACTGTGAAAAGGCAGAGACACTAAAAATATTTTGCTCAGTATTTACAGAGGAAGAGGAGGTACCTAAAACAAACAGTAGAAACACTCTGGATACAGAAGTTGATACCAGCCCATTTACAGAAGAAAGGGTTCTGAAAGAACTCTTAAACTGAAGGTGGACAAAGCAATGGGGCCTGATGGGATTCATCCCAGAATTCTAAAAGAACTAAGGGTAGAATTAGTGACACCACTGACTACCCTGTTTGACAAATCATGGGAGGATGGGGTGGTACCCGAGGACTGGAGGAGGGCAGTTGTGATTCCCCTTCACAAAAGTGGTAGCAAGGCAGAAGCAGGAAACTACAAACCTGTTAGTTTAACCTCAGTGATAGGGAAAATGATGGAATCACTTCTGAAGGAAAGAATTGTTGAGTATCTTGAGGCCAGAGGGGCACAGGACCCAAGGCAGCATGGATTCACAGCAGGAAGGTCATGCCAGACAAATCTGATAGATTTCTTTGACTGGGTGACCAAAGTAGTAGATCAGGGAGGGGCTGTGGACATGGCCTACCTAGACTTTAGCAAGGCATTTGACACAGTCCCACACAAAAGATTAATATACAAGTTAGCGAGCCTGGGAGTGGGTCCCAAGATGACAGCCTGGGTAAAAATTGGCTGGAGAATAGGACACAGAGAGTAATAGTAAATGGAGTCCACTCTGAAGAAAGGGGGGTTACTAGTGGGGTACCGCAGGGTTCAATATTAGGACCGGTCCTCTTCAATGTCTTTATAAGCGACATTGCAGAGGGACTGGAAGGAAAAGTATGTCTCTTTGCAGATGACACAGAGATCTGCAACAGAGTTGATGCACAAGGTGGGGTGGAAAGGATGAAAAGGAACTTGCAAGGTTAGAGGAATGGTCAAATGTATGGCAGCTTAGATTCAATGCTAAGAAGTTCAAGGTAATGCACCTGGGAAACAAAAACCCAGGGGAAGAGTACACAATGGGGGATGAGATACTAACAACAACAAAAATGGAAAGGGACCTGGGGTAGTTATATCAGATGACTTAAAGGTGGGCAAGCAATGTGAGAGGGCAGCAAGGAGGGTGGGGGATGCTGGGATGCATAGGAGAGGCATCACCAGTAGAAAACAGGAAGTTATTATCCCTCTGTACAGACAGCTGGTCAGACCCCATCTGGAGTACTGTGTGCAGTTCTGAGACCCAGTCTTCGCAAAGACATAGACAGGATGGAAGCTGTCCAGAGGAGGGCAACTAAAATGGTGCAGGGTCTGCACCAGAAGACATATGAAGAGAGACTTAAGGAGCTTAATTTGTATAGCCTCGAGGAAAGGAGGGAGAGGGGGACATGATAGAAACTTTCAAGTACCTCAAGGGAATCAACAAAGTCCAAGAGGGTAGCATCTTTCAAAAAAAGAGGTGTGCAAGAACAAGGGGGCACAATTTGAAGATAGAGGGGGCGGCTCAGAGGTAATTTAAGGAAGTATTTTTTCACAGAGAGGGTTGTGGATGCATGGAACGGCCTTCCGGAGGAGGTCGTGGAGTCAAAAACATTGGGTGGAATTCAAGCATGCGTGGGACAGTCATAAGGCAATTCTAGGGGGTTGGGGTAGGAAGAAGTAGGCTGCTGGTTAACTAGGATCTGCAGCTTATCCAGTAGGCAGGGAAATGGGCAGACTGGGTGGGCCAAGTGGTCCTCATCTGCCGTCAAATTCTATGTTTCTATGTTTCTGTTTCTTGGTTCGAATGTTGAGGACTTGTCTGCAATCGTTCAAGTAACTAACCAGCCCTTCTCCGTTTCCAATATGTATAAGACTCTCCAAGTATTGGACTCTAACTTACCAACTGGGACTGGTTATTATTGAACACAGGAATTGGGAATTCCTGCTGACACTGATATATGGAAAAAACTCTGGCAGACATCTTACAAATTTATTAAGCAGGTTAGACTTTGTTTAGTCCAATTTAACATTATGAATAACCTTTATTTTATGCCAATAAAGCTTTTTAAAATGGGTAAATTGATTTCACCAGATTGTGGTCGATGCAAGAGTGATATCGGTTCCCTTTATCACATGTTATGGATTTGCCCTAAAGCACAGAGCTTTTGGCAATCTATCCATAGACTTTTGGACCCTCTTTTAGGGTAGATATTTTGTTTACCCCGGAATCCTGTTTGTTAAATTATTACCCTCCTGGTACTCCAAGAGTCAGAAAGGTTCATATGGCACTTATTGCTGCAACTGCTAAACTGGTTATCATGAGGCACTGGGCAGATGACATACTTCCTCCAGTAATAGAATGGTATAGGGAGGCTTTACTAGCATTGCAGTTGGAAAGGCATATTGCCTCTATGCAAGATAGGTTGAAAGCCTTTCTGACAACTTGGGGATCTTTGGAGACCCTTCTTACCTTATGGAAACCTTAATAGTCTTGTACACATTTCAATGTGATAGACTGTTTGGTCTAATCCTAGCGGGGCAGTTTTTGGTATAAGGGATGAGGGGGTGAGGGGGGAGTTTTACTGTGTTTTTATATATTTGGTGTTTGTGTATTTTATTTTTTGTATGTTTTAACATGATCCATTCTGTTTTGTCTGATATGATGTACCTGCTCTCTGGATCATTGAAAATTAATAAAGCATACTTAATAATAAAAAAAGCTTACCTAAAACCAATGCAACTACGGTCCCGACTAATACCCAGCTCTTGCTCAGGAAGCTTTTGAAATCACATCCTTTCCCCAATTTCTTCCTCAAGATTGAAAATTAGAGTTCTGTCAGCACCAGGTAAAGGGGCCAATACTGGAACAAGTCCTTAAAATGCAAGGCTGTTTTCAGTGATACATATGGTATATACCGTATGAAACCACATTCTGCTCTGCTTCTGGAGCCCTTATACTGCATGTGCTGTCCTCTCTCTCTATCTTTCACTCTCTCTCTCAGGCTGTACTGCTCCATTGTGCTCCTGCTGGTCTAGGCACTCTCATGACAGCCGGCATTCTCCCCCACTTGCTTGGGCAGGATGAAAGTGTAAAAGCAGGTGCCCTGCTGGATACAGCTGTATTGCCACTCACAAAAGTTCACAGATTGTTAAACCTGCCTGCGATGGGTGTGGGGAGTGGGTGGAGGTGTACAGCGCACAGTGGGAGACTGCGGGAAGGTTTGTTTAAAACCGTAGTAAACCGTAGTAAACTCCGTGTGGGGCGGAGTTGGGGTGGGTTAAACATACTCTGTGGTGGAGGGCACCTCTGGAGACATGAAGTGGCAAGAAAAATAGGGCTGTTTAACTACTATGCCTTATACAGTCAGCATAGTACCTGGGCTCTACGGAGGAAGAAATAATGTTGTGTGGATGGAAAACATGACGTAGGCCCTTTTCTGATGCAAAACATCTGCGGGCTTTGCCCACTGCAGATGTAAAAATGTGAATACATAATAAGGCAAGCTAGGTAACAGTAAGACAAAAACGGTCTAAATTGGGCACGTATTATAATATTTCTAACTATATACATATCATGTTCTGGGAGGAAAAAAGGGGTTAATGATAAGGGGGCTATATAAGGAGAAGGGGATACAGTGTCAGAATTAATTGGAACCTCACACTAAGTGAAGTTATCAAGGGGTGAGGGGTTGAGGGGCATGGGTCGTAGTGAAGCAGGGAATACACACTTATGGAATAGGTTAGGAGGTTTGAGAGATGGAAGGAAGGGCAGAGTAGGGGGTAAGAGTTAGGGTATAAGGTTTCTGAATGGTAATGTTTGTTGTGTGAAAAAAAGAGGGCAGAGGATGATAGTACGCAGAAAGGGAGCAGCTATAGGTGGTGAAAACAGTGACATACTTCAGTGACTGTTTTTGCATATAAAATCTTGAACACTGCAAGATTAACTGGGGATCTTAATTTCAAAGATTTTTGCAGCTTATTCCAGAGAGGTGGCAGTGAGAAGCCTATGGCCGCTCTCCCAAAATGTGTAAAGACCCAGGGAATCCTCAAGGAAATTAGGGAGTAGCTCCTTAGGGCATAGTTTCAGAGCTCGCTTATAGGCAGTAAATCAATGATATACTGTGGTAATTTTCTGGTAACCGTTCTGAATGTCCATATGGCTGCATTTCTATTGTGCCTGTATTGTAGGGAGAACCATCCCGCTGCAGCATATAAAGAGCAGTGGTGGGTGGAGAAGGGGAGGCTGGTAATGAAACACAGTGCTCTGTGGTATAGCATGTCTAATTTACCCAGATATGAGGCATTACAATGACTATAGATGAAATCAGCGTAGTCACTTAAGGAGATGTATGTGGACTGGATTAGCTGTTTTTTTGCCTCTGTAGTTAGAAGGTGGTTTATCCGATAGAAAAGACCAAGCCTCTTCCTCAGTTTTTTCAACAAATCCTCCAAGTGTTCCACGAAGGAGAGTTTGTGGTCTAACCAGACCCCAGGTATTTAAACTTAGTAACAAACTCCAAGTTTTCTCCCAATAAGGTGGTAATAGAGGGTAGAGTGCCAATAGCAGCAGGGTGAGCCATGTGGTTGCCAGGTGAGAGTATCATTGCCTTTGTTTTCTTTGCATTGAGGAGCAGTTTTTTGCTAAGAAGCTGGTACTGCAAGATATTGAAATCAAGTTGTAGGCACACAGGCAGTTTCAGGTGTTGTCTGGCTTAGATAGAGTACTGTATCGTCTGCATACAGGTGAATGTTGGCCTTCTTGATGCCAAAATCTATGCTGTTAATATATATAGGAATAGTAGCGGTCCCAGGATGGAACCCTGAGGGACACCTCTTAACAACAGTTTGAGGGAAGAAAGCTCCCCTTCTGCCTTGACCTGCTGGTGCCTGTCCATTAAGTAGTCCTGGAACCAGCCCATCAAAATGGTGTCTAGACCTAATGCTTTTAACGAAGAAAGAAGTAGGCAATGGTCAACAGTATCGAATGCCTTGCTGAGGTCTAGGAAAACAGCACAGACAAACTTTTTGTTCTCTAGATCACATTGCCAATCATTTATTACCTTGGCCAGCGCCCTAACCGTACTATGGTTAGTTTGGAAACCTGACTGTATAGGGTTTAGAAAGTTTGTGTTTTCTAGGAAGGCTCTTAGCTGGGCATTCACTATTTTTTCTAAAAGTTTTGACAGTATGGGGAGTAGCGAAACTGGCCTGTAATTGTTTAGATCACAGGGATCCCCAGATTTAAATAGTGAGATGATGTGAGCAGTTTTCCATAGATTAGGGAGAGACCCCTGGGACAGTGACAGATTAAATACATGAGTAATTGGCACAGTTAGAACATGACAGGCAATCTTTAGGTAGTAGGGGTCCAGAGAATCCACATCAGCACTTTTCTTAGCGTCCAAATGAAGGAGAAGGTCTTCAACCTCTTTCAGAGTAGCAGGTGAGAAGGAAAAGGCGGCATTTGTTAGGTTGGGTTCAGGAGGCAATACAGTCATCTGGGAGCGCAGACAGCAAGCAGGCAAGTTGTCGAATGCTAGTCCTGCTGAGGCAAAACGATTGTTGAAGGCTTGTAATGTTTCCTTTTTCTCACTGATAATGACATTGTCCAAGGAGATTTTCCAAGGGAGCACACTTCCTGTCGTATGGCCAGATAGATTTTTTATTGTGGTCCAGAATTTAGTTGGGCATTTTGAGGCAGAGTCTAGCTCTGTGTGGTAGAAATTAGATTTGGCCTCTCTGATCAACTTAGTGCAGGAGTTTCTGGCAGTTTTGAATGTGACGTAGACAGCCAGTTCTGAGTGCTGTATTATATTGTTTTAATATAAAATGTATTAATGTCTCTGCTGAAAATTCAAATGCTCTAGGAATGGCCTCTCTCATCTCTTCCCCCCCACCAGATTTTAGCTGACAGATGAAGGCCAAGAGAACTGCTGACAGCACTGTATCACACACTCAGTCTTTTTAGAGACAATGTGTTACTGGAAGACTTTTACTAAGGATCCTGTTTCTCTGAGCTAATTACAGAGTTGTTAAGTTAATTTTGTTAAGAGAGAAAATCATAAACTAGGTTTATGACATAAAAATAAGGGAAGCTAGGATGTTACATAGAGGTGTAAGATTGTAAATGACCCTATGAAGCCTGTGTGAAGAGGGTACAGCATGAGATCAAAAGAGGTGTCATTGAAACTTGAGTTATGCTAAGGTTGCAGAATTAATACATCTTGTATAGCTGTATAGTATATATTAATAAAATTACATCATGTGGTTGTATAAAAATATATTTTTGTTAGATATTTGACCAGAGGAGGGGCTGGATGACTTCATCAAAAGGGGTTGGCCAATACTGCTTGAAAAGATTATTCTCTTTCACTATAGAGATACATTTGTATCTGACACTGACTAAGGAAACATTTGAGCACTGAAAACAGGTATTTAGAAAGCTAGAAAAAATCTAAATATAGTTGTAGGAATTGCACTGTTTTAAACCTTGTTTTGTTTTAAAGATTTGTATGTCTTTTGATATAAGAGTTCTGTATTGTATGTTTGACATATTATTATATATTTTAGTAAAAACTCTACTTTTAGAGCAAACCTGGTCTGTCTTTGAATTGCTTTCTTTTGCTAAGAAATATTTATGGTTCAGCAGACATATAACTTGTATGGTGGTACCAAACTGGAAACAGAAGCACTTTAAATCTGAGGTCTTTATTAAGTTTTAAGGGTTCATCTCTGAATACCTGGTTAGGTGCCTGTAGGCAAAGATATCTGACCCCCGAAGACAGATATATCTGAGCCTGTGCATTGGGTATGCTAGCAAGAGGTTAACAGTTTAAATCCCTCCAGAACTGAGACAAAAGGTTGATCCAAACTCACAAAAACAGACAAAAGGGTTACCTTGTCTGTTACACTGTTCACAAGACTGCACTCAGAGGTTGACACTTTGGGAGTAGAGGACCTGACCTGCTGAGTGAATTTGTGACAGATTGTTTGGCAGCGGTGAGAAAATTTTGGTATCACAAGCTTTATTGTTCTGTCAGCTGAGACCATAAACTCTCTTGCAAAGAAAGAAAAGACAGAGATTTAATTTAAAAATAAAACAGAACAATATATCACTTGGTGTACAGTCAAGTTCCTACCTATTTTATTTTTTTTTCTAAAGTGCAAAGTCAAAGTAGCAATAGTTAGGAAAGATGGCGTACAACTACAGCAGGAGTCCTATTCGAGGTGAAAGCCAGTAAGCAGAACCTCATAGATGCCCTGATGGTAGCAGATACCCAGAGCAGTGAGTCACAGACCATGACTGAAAAGGACAGCAGGGCCACTGTCAGTGAAGGGCCACAGTAGTCGGAGATGGTCACCAGTATCCTGAATCCAGAGGTACTCAAACTGCAAACTGAGTTGCGCAGGATGGAACTGGAGGCAGAGCAACAACAGAGGGAGGCAGACCGTGAGGAGCATGAGTGCCAGCAAGCTGCAGAGGAGAAGAGAGAGCGAGAAGAGAGGGAGGCGGACCATGAGGCAGAGTGAGAATGCCGTGACGCAGAGCGAGAATGCAGAGAGGCAGAGGAAAAGAGAGAGGAGCGCCAGTGGCAACATGAGCTGGAGATGTGACTCTGACCAGTGGCACCAGAGCAGGTAAGTGGCTTGGATTTAACTGGGACTGCAGGACTGGGTTACAAATTGAACTCTAAATTAATAGGGAAATGGGAAATTGTTTAACCAGGAAAGGCACAATAAGCAGGAGCTTGTTTCCAGGTGTGACCTGGGAGCACAAGGAAGTTAAGTGACTTGCTCAGGGTCACACAGTATGCAAGTGGAAGCTGTGGGATTCAAACCCAGGTCTGGTCTGCTGGATGTCACCAAATTTGCAGCTCAGAGCCTTAGACCACTGCGCTATACTGCCTCCCAATTAATAGCTGAGTTTAAGGATGGGGAGGATATAGACGCCTTTTTAAATTCTTTTGGAAAAGTTTGTATTCAGGCTAAAATTCCTAGAGAGTCCTGGAGCTTCCAGCTATCCCCACTACTTACCGGAAAAGCTCAGGATGCATTAGGTCACATGGACAATAAAGACAGTGATGATTACAGCAAGTTAAAAACTGCACTATTAAAAAAGTTTGAATTAACTGCTGAATCATACAGAGCTAAATTCTGTAAGCTCAGGAGAAGCCCTGATATGAGCTATGAGGAGCTAGCCATGAAACAATGTCAGTTTTTAAAATGTTGGTGGAAGGAATTGAGGCAAACACTGTTGATAAAACTGAAAATGTGATTTTATTAGGACAGTTTTATTGGGCATACCCAGCAGAGTTAAAAACCTGGCTAGAGGACCGAGATCCAAAAACAGTGCAAGAGGCTGCTGAACTCTTGGACCGCTATGCCAAGAGCAGACCTGCTCTGAGAGCGACCGGGGTGGGTTTGGCAGCACAGAAAGGGAAAAGCATGCCTTCAGGGCAGCTAAAACCCTCACTGCCTCCACCGAAACCAGTTAGCCCAAGGTTTCCAAGAAAAGATTTCTCTGAAGTAAGAAATGCTTGTTGGTTATGTAAAGAAACTGGGCACATTACCAGACAGTGTCCAAGAAGGGCAAGCAACAACACGCAAAGTAGTACCAGAAAAGAAGTGGGTTGTTTGTGTGTTCCTGAGAGCATGCCAGTGAACATGAGAGAACACATGCACCCAGTCATGGTGAATGACGTACAGATGCAGGGGTTAAGGGACACAGGAGCATCCCTGACATTGGTAAAAGGGGATCTAGTACAGCCTGGTCAGCTTATCCCAAACAAATACATGACTGTACAGGACTTTGCAGGTGAAGCGAAAACATTGCCACTGGCCAGTGTTCTCCTGGACTGGGGTGAAACAGAGGAAACTGTGCAACAGGTGGCTATAGCTAAAACGTTAGCAGTAGATGTGATCCTGAGTAACAATCTCCAACAGGGGATGGTATGTGCAGTTACCCATAGCCAAGCAACAAGGGAAAATTGTAGTTCCCTGAACACCACAGAAACCAGTGTGGAAACCACGGAGAGGCTGGTTCCCCAGCCTGTGTCTCCAGATGGGGAGACTGATAAAAAGGGGGTAAAAATTTCCCTGGTAGCAAGTGACTACACAGCTACAGAAGGTTACTCCAAAGAGGGAGGAGTGACCAACTGTCAGAGGGTTAGGATTGACAGTGATCCTGAGGGCCCTAATGCTAGTGCTAGGGACCCTAGTTTAGCAACTGAAGGGGACCTGTCCCATGCCTTGGGAAGGTATGAGGGATTCGCAGCTGCTCAGAGAAGTGACCCTAGTTTAGAGAAGCTGAGGGCTTGGGCAGACTCTGAGGGCACACAGGGAGGTGACAGCAGACATAAGGTTTATTGGGAAGATGGACTTATGTATACACAGGCAGTACAGACAGAGAGAGAGGAATGCTAGGCAGGCAGCTTGTCGTTCCCCAGGGATATCGTGAGCAGTTGCTCAAAACTGCACATGATATTCCCTTATCTGGTCATCTGGGAATTGCATGAACTCTGCAGCGGTTAGCCCAGAATTTCTACTGGCCTCACTTCACCCAACAGGTGAAGGAGTATTGCAGGTCTTGTCACCGGTGCCAAGAAATAGGGAAGGCGGGCAAGAAAACCCAAGCCACCCTGATCCCCTTGCCCATAGTGGAGGAGCCATTCCAGAGGGTGGGAATGGATATTGTGGGGCCTTTAAACACCCCCAGCTCCTCAGGGAAGAGATTCATCCTGACTGTGCTGGATTATGCGACCCGGTACCCAGAGGGAGTCGCCCTGTCCTCACTGAGGACAGACAAAGTGGCAGATGCCTTACTTGGCATTTTCTCCCGTGTTGGGTTTCCGCAGGAGGTAATCACCAATTGAGGGGGTTCCTTCATGTCGGACCTGATGAAATGTTTATGGGAGAAGTGTGGGCTGGTGCAGAGATGCATGACACAGTATCACCCACAAGCCAATGGGCTTGTGGAATGATTAAATGGTACCCTAAAGTCAATGCTCCAGGCGTTTGCTGAACAGCACAGGAGGGACTGGGAGACATACCTTCCCCACCTGTTGTTTGCATACAGGGAGGTGCCCTAAGAGTTGACAGGCTTTTCCCCCTTCGAACTCTTGTATACATGGGCCCCTAGACTTGATCCGGGAGGACTGGGAAGGCAAGCACACCACCCAGGGAACTCCCATTGTGGATTATGTCCTTAGGTTTAGGGAAATGCTGAAGGAGCTTATGGGGACAGCCCAGAGCAACTTGGCAGCTGCCCAGCAGAGACAAAAGGTGTGGTATGACTGGAGAGCCAAAGCTAGCTCATACATGGTGGGTCAGGAAGTCATGGTCCTTATTCCGGTCCGGAAAGACAATCTGCAAGCTGAGTGGGCAGGACCGTACAAAGTGGTTAGGAAGGTAAATTATATAAACTACATTGTGGAGTTACCTAACCATAGACAGACTGAAAGGATGTACCATGTCAACATGATGAAGCCATAGGCAAACAGGGCTGACATGGTGTTCGCAGTATGTAGTCATGGGGAAGGGACGGATGAAGGAGACCCCCTTCTGGACTTGCTGGAAGAGAGTAAGCGGGAGTGCTCTGTGGACAGTAAATTTATCTCCCCAGCTGACCCCGGACCAGATCCAGAAAGTGAGGGAGGTTTTAGCAGACTTTGTCCCCTTGTTTAGCGCCAAGCCTGCACTAACCCCCTTAGCAACACACGATGTGGAGACAGGGACACATACGCCCATATGGCGGACAGCATATTGGGTGTCAGAGGCTGTCCAAAAGGACATTAGGAGGGAAGTGGAGGAGATGCTAGATTTAGGGGTAATCCAGAGATCCCACAGTCCCTGGGCCTCACCCATAGTCCTTGTGCCCAAGCCAGATGGCGCAACTCATTTCTGTGTGGACTATCATGGACTGAATGCAGTCACAAAGTCTGATGCCCACCTGATGTCCTGGATGGACAAAATCCTGGGCAAGTTGGGAGGGGTGACCTACCTTACGACTATTGACCTGACCAAGGGGTATTGGCAGATAGAATTGACAGACAAAGCTAGGGAATGGTCGGCCTTCATCATTCTGATAGGCTTATTTGAGTTTAAAGTAATGCCTTTCAGAATGAAGAACACCCCGGCCACTTTCCAAAGGTTGGTGAACCAGGTGTTGAATGGTGCTGAGGAGTATGCTGTAGCGTACCTGGATGACATTGCCATCTTCAGACCAGCTGGGAGGAACACCTTTCACACCTTAGGGAAGTGCTGTGTAGGATACAGAGGGCCGGGCTCACTGTCAAAGCCGAGAAGTGCCAGGTAGCCATGGGGGAAGTGGCATACCTCTGGCATATGGTAGGCCGGGGGCAGCTGTGCCCTAACCAAATAAAGATAGAGGTGATTCAGGCATGGCCCAGACCAGAAACCCAGAAGCAGGACAGGAGCTTTCTAGGGACAGCAGGGTACTACAGAAAATTTGTACCTAAATACAATGCCCTGGATGCTCCCCTATCTGACCTGACAAAGAAAAAGGTGCCAAAGAAAATTACTTGGGGCCCAGCCTGTGAGGAAGCCTTTACCAGACTGAAGGAGGCACTGTGCAGTGCTCCTGTTTTGACAAGTCCAGACTACAGCAAAACCTTTATAGTTCAGATGGATGCCTCAGACGTGGGTATTGGGGCAATACTTAGCCAGACGTCTAGCCAAGGGACAGACCACCCAGTTTGGTAGCTGAGCAGGAAGCTGCTACTCAGGGAACAAGCATTCTCCATGGTGGAAAAGGAGTGTCTTGCCATAGTGTGGGCCCTGAAGAAATTAGAGCCATACTTGTATGGGCAGCATTTTGTGGTGCAGACTGACCACAGCCCCCTGGTTTGGCTGATGCAGATGGGAAAGAGCAATGGGAGACTGCTAAGATGGAGTCTTGCTTTGCAAGGATATGATCTGACAATCATACATAGGGCAGGCATTAAGAATCAGAATGCCGATGCACTGTCTAGGGTCTGTGAGGAGTGAACTGATTTGGGAAGCTCATCCCATGTAGGGGATAGATCCCCCAAATTCAGTCTAGGTGGGAAAGAGTGTGACATAGACAGCCAGTTCTGAGTGGTGTATTATATTATTTTAACATAAAATGTATTAATGTCTCTGCTGAAAATTCAAATGCTCTAGGAATGACCTCTCTCATCTCCCTCCACCCCAGATTTTAGCTGACAGATACAGGCCAAGAGAACTGCTGACAGCATTGTATCACACACTCAGTCTTTTTAGAGACAATGTGTTACTGGAAAACTTTTATTAAGGATCCTGTTTCTCTGAGCTAATTACAGAGTTGTTAAGTTAATTTTGTTAAGAGACAAAATCATAAACTAGGTTTATGACATTAAAATAAGGGAAGCTAAGATGTTACATAGAGATGTAAGGTTGTAAATGACCCTATGAAGCCTGTGTGAAGAGGGTACAGCATGAGATCAAAAGAGGTGTCATTGAAACTTGAGTTATGCTAAGGCTGCAGAATTAATACATCCTGTATAGATTAATAAAATTACATCCTGCGGTTGTATAAAAATATATTTTTGTTAGATATTTGACCAGAGGAGGGGATGAATAACTTCATCAAAAAGGGGTTGGTGAATACTTCTTGAAAAGATTATTCTCTTTCACTATAGAGATACATTTGTATCTGACACTGACTAAGGAAACATTTGAGTACTGAAAACAGGTATTTAGAAAGCTAGACAAAATCTAAATATAGTTGTAGGAACTGCACCATTTTAAACCTTGTTTTGTTTTAAAGATTTGTATGTATTTTGATATAAGAGTTCTGTATTGTATGTTTGACACATTATTATATATCTTAGTAAAAACTCTAATTTTAGAGCAAACCAGGTCTGTCTTTGAATTGCTTTTTTTTGCTAATAAATATTTATGGTTCAGCAGACATATACCTTGTGTGGTGGTACCAAACTGGAAACAGAAGCATTTTAAATCTGAGGTCTTTAATAAGTTTTAAGGGTTCATCTCTGAATACCTGGTTAGGTGCCCGTAGGCAAAGATATCTGGCCCCGAAGACAGATATATCTGAGCCTGTGCATTTGGGTATGCTAGCAAGAGGTTAACAGTTTAAATCCCTCCCGAACTGAGACCAAAGGTTGATCCGAACTCACAAAAACAGACAAGAGGGTTACCTTGTCTGTTACACTGTTCACAAGACTGTGCCCCGAGGTTGGCACTTTGGGAGTAGAGGGCCTGACCTGCTGAGTCAATTTGAGACACTGAAGAGACACCAGTCTTTGGCTAGCTGCGATTTGCGAGCATTTTTCCAAAGCTTGTCTCTTTTTTCTAATGCAGAGTTAAGGTCTGCAGTAAAACAGTGAAACATTCTAGGTTTTATGTGAGTTTTGACCAGCAGAGCATGGGTATTGAGGGCATTAGTTATGATTTCCTGGAAGATGGCATATGCTTTGTTTACTGATTTAGCAAGGAAAAAGCTCTGACAAAGCAGAGAGGCTTTTAGATCATTGATATAAGCCAGTGGGTCAAAATTCCGTTTTGATCTTTTAATAGAGAATTTCATTGTGGATGTAGGCTTAGGGTTGGCTCTTACACCAGCAATAAAACAGTGGTCACTAACATCAGTGTGAAAGATGCCAGCATGGGAGAAGAAGTGCGGTTTCTTTACTAGTAAAACATCTAAAAGGGTGCTGCTCAAAGGGTTTTTCTTGTTAATGCGTGTTGGTTCATCGATGAGTAGTGAAAGTCCATGGGAGTCACAGAAAGATTTGAGAGGTTGCGAAGCACTGGACAGCCAGTCATAGTTATGGTCTCCCAGTATAATTCTTTCAAGTTTACTAGTGACCATAATAGATAAAAGATGGGACAGGAGCTGCGATCCAGCAGATGGTGGTCTGTAGCAGCCGATGATACGTTTGTCTGTCGCAGATGAGATTTCAATTTTTAAGGACATGCATTCAAATCCGTTGGCAATCAAAGAGGAGTCAAGAGTGGAGACTGTAAATTTGTCCTTGATGTAGATGGTGACTCCGCCACCCCTAGTTTGTCTATCGGTTCTGAATAGTAGATAGTTGGGAATGCTGACCTCTTTGTCAGGAGTGGATGGCTGGAGCCAGGATTCTGAGATGACAAGTACGTCAGTTTCAGTGTGTGTAAGCCAAGCCTGGATAGAGGCAATATTTTTTGAAAGGCTACATGCATTGACATGCATAAAACGAATTCCTTTTAACTTAGTGAGTGCTGAGGGTGATGTAATGTCTTTTGTTGGACCAGGATTGAGTTCAACGTTGCCTGAACACAGTAATAGGAGGAGAACAAGTTTCCTCAAAGCAACAAGGGATATTTTGAAGAGTTTTGTCCTTTGTCGGTTAGATGAAGCATCCAAATATGTTTGCAGGAACCTGTTTTTAGTACTATGTTGTCCTAGTGATGCATAGCATAGAACCCTTGCTGCAAAGCACAAAGGAGTATGATTACTGAAAGGATATGGTGGATTTCCTCCCAAGGGCATCTGACTTCTAGTGGTGTCCCGAGTATGATACCCAACTTGGAGAAGGTGCAGAAGTGTAGGGGTAACACAAGAATTAAATAATGGCTTAATATGTAAACACTCTTGTGATGAAGAATGTACCTCCCCATTTAGGTAGATCCTGCCCAGCAGTTTCCCTATTAAGGGTATTATACATGGGGCGGTAAGAAGTTGGAGCCAAAACGCCACAGCCATGATTTCAGTATGTGGACTCAGGTGATGAAGCTTTGAAAGAGGCACAACCCCTTTGAGACAAGCTAGGAGAGCAGGATTTCAATGTTAGGCAGCACCTCAATTAGAACTAACACACCACTAGGTTCAGTGGTCTAGATATATATGGACAGTATAAATAATTAAGAGGGCAGAGTAGGATAGGCAGGTGGAAGGCCAATGACAGTAGGGGGTGGAGCAAGGTGATCTATGTAGAAATGAACAGGGAGGGGATGGGTGGGTGGGTGAAAATTTCAGCTTTGCCATACCTCTCAGGGATCATCGTCCGAGTAAGTGATCTCAGGCGCGGCTGGAGTGCTGACCGCCCGGTGACCACGGTTCCCTGCGACGTCTGAGCTGGGAGCCCTGGAGGGTCCTTGGCTGAAGAGAGAGAGAGAGAGATGGGTCCAATTAATACTGAAGCATGACAATGGGCCAGCTATCCAGTGGAAAACACAATTTACAAGTGAATAGGAGAGCAATTTCCTTGGCATCCTGGAGTCTGGCTTGCAGCTACAGAGGCAGGAAAGGGCTGTATCACTAATATAACAGCAGTAAGCAACTGGCAGAAGATTCCAGGTTTAAAAACATTTTAACATTTAAAACAGAGTAATTTCAACAACATTTAGTCCTTTTCAGGTGAAAACAACTATTTTTGGCCAGGTTTACATTCAAATCAGTGGAGAAGGGAGGAGAGCCAATCGGAGCATGCCTAGAGAAGGCACTCGCGTTACGATTGGTTTGTGGCTTTGCTATACCTCTCAGGGAGTATAGTCCAAGCAAGTGGTCTCAGGCAGCAGCTTCAGGTGCACCAACCACAAGGTGGCTGTGGTTCCCTGCAGCATCTGAGCTGGGAGCTCTGAAGGGTTCTCGGCTCTCAGGGAGTGTAGTCCGAGCAAATGGTCTTGGGCGGCAGCTTTGGGAGCACCGACTGAACGGTGGTCATTGTTCCCTGCAGCTTCTGAGTTGGGAGCCCTGGAGGGTTCTCAGCTCTCAGGGAGTGTAGTCTGAGCAAGTGGTCTCGGGTGGCAGCTTCGGGAGCGCCGACCACCCAGTGGCCGCGGTTCCCTGCGGCATCTGAGCTGGGAGCCCTGGAGGGTTTTATTGTAAATGTATTTGTTGTATTTGTATTTTATAATTTATGGAACTTTAGGTAGTGTACAGGACTGTCTGATAAACTGGACTGTTAAAGTCCAAATGGCATGTCTTTTCCTGTATAAAAATACAGTTTTACCAAGCTGTAGATCCTAGTTAACCAACAGCTTACTTATTCCTAACCCCAACAAGAATTGCCTTATGTCTGTCCCATGCATTCTTGAATTTCCCCACTGTTTTTGACCCCATGACTTCCTCAGGAAGGCCGTTCCATGTGTCCACCACCCTCTCTGTGAAAAAATACTTCCTCACATTGCCCCTGAGTCACCCCCCCTCTATCTTCAAATTGTGTCCCACTGTTCTTGCACATCTCTTTTTCTGAAAGATACTGCCCTCTTGGACTTTGTTGATTCCCTTGAGGTACTTGAAAGTTTCAATCATGTCCCCCCTCTCTCTCCTTTCCTCAAGGGTATACATATTAAGCTCCTTCAGTCTCCCTTCATAGGGCTTCTGTTGCAGACTCTGCACCATTTTAGTTGCCCTCCTCTGGACTACCTCCATCCTGTCTATGTCTTGCTGTGAGTGATGCTGTCTAGTACCTCCCTCTTCTAGTTTTAAGATGATTGTTCCTTTTAAAGTGATTGTATTTTGAAAGATGCTGGACAGAGTATGGAATACATTTTCCAAACATCTGCATGTGCAATGTTTTTACTCCAGCAAATATTAAAGTACTTGTCCAAAATGTGTAGTGACATCATTAGAACTCACTATATGCCATATATCTTTGATCAGAAGACCCCCCCCCCTGAATTCAAGCCACAGCCCATGGTGAAGCATTTTTAATAAAAGCCACCCTCGACTATAAGCCACACCTAATCATGTAACATAAAGCAATCTATGTTTTTATTTATTTATTCATTTATTAATGGGGTGGGTGCATTGATCCAAAGGACCGTTTTCAGGCACAACCCAGGTCATGGAGATAGCACAATAACACGGTACAAAGAAATCTGGTACAAATAAGTAAAGTGAATGTAAGTAGTTGCAGTACAGAGGTGCATGAGACCCATGCACAACTGACAAAGTTTCTTACCAGCTGCTGTTTACTTGAGTATTCCATAATATGGGCAAGTCAAATTGAGTGACACAAACTGAGCGACTCAGTTTGAGTGCCTGTGGGAACAGCGAGTGCGAAACAATAGCAAGTATCAGTATATAGCAAGTGTAACAGTGAGCTACACCAGCTGCATGAGGCTATAGGGCTTTGTTTGGCCAGGCAGTTCACAGCTGGTCATTTCGTATAGTGGTTTCAGTCACTGCTTCTGTGGCTGGTGGACCTGGGTTTGGGTCTGGCTGTGGGGGAATTTTTTTGTTTAATATATTTTTATATTAAATCCCATTCTACTGCTCTCCTGACTTTGTTCTCTTCTGCCAGAAGGTTGACCCCCCGAGTAACCCCCTCATGAGTTTTCCCTGTCCCTCTATTGCTCTATTGTGTCATTCCCCCCCCCCGGAGTTGATTATATTATTTAAAGGCAGTGCGCCGGACAAAGCCTCCCTGCAGAAAAAGTAAATGCAGATCGCCCCCACATTAAAGGTAGGAAGCCTTTGCTGTTTGCTTTTCAATGATGTGCACTCACTGTTTTTGTCAGCACTGTTTTTTTCTTCAACCTTATCACATAGCACCATTTACTTGTATCATGTTCCTGTGATTTCTATCCCTGTAAATAAGATCAGCATGGTACTTAAAATCATTTTAGTTGATATTTATGGTTAATTTGTTATGAGGTATACCATTGCCAAAAAACTTGGTCATAGAAACACAGAAATATAGACTATGATGGCAGATAAGGACCAATTGGCCCACCTAGTCTGCCCATTTTTCCTTACCTGCTGTATAACTGCAGACCCTACTTGATCTCTAACTCTACCTTCCCTTGTCTTACCACTAAGATTCCCTTATGCCTATCGCATGCATTCTTGAACCCCGCCACAGTTTTTTCCCCTACAACCTCTGCTGAGAGCCTATTCCAGGCATCGGCCATTCTTTCTGTGAAGAAGTACTTCCTCACATCTCCCTTGAGTCTATCCCCCCTCCAGCTTCATAGCAAGACCCCTTGTTCTTGATCATCTTTTTTTCTGAAAAAATGCTTCCCCTTGCACCTTATTTATACCTGTGAGATATTAGAAAGTCTATATTTTCCCCCTCTCCCTCCTTTCCTCCAGGGTGTACATACTGAGGTCCTTCAGTCTCTCCTAATAGGGCTTTAATGCAGACCCTGCACCATTTTAGTTGCCCTCCTCTGGACCACCTCCACTCTATGACTTTCTGGGAGATGACGTCTCCAGAACTGGTCAAATCCAGGATGTGTTAAACAAGTTGAATTTTTAAATACAAATCACCTTCATATACAAGCTGCCCTCAGATACAAGCTGCAGGCAAAAATATGAACTTTGCATAGAAGTCACGACTTCTATTCAAAGATATACAGTAAATTCTAATGTTCTCCCAATATGTTCTGGGCAGGTATTTTTCAATCAATAAAGAGCTTTCACATTTGAGGGAAGAATCAAATTGTACATGCTATTGTACTGAAATGCTAGCTCTGAATTTCATAGAAACACAGAAGCATGGAAACAGAAGCATAGATGTTGGCATAAAAAGGCCATGTGGCCCATTATTTTTTCTCAGGCCTACCTAATTTATTTATTTATTCAGTTATTCAGAAAGCACCTTTGAGCACAAGTGCTCGTTTACAAAGGTTCCACATCAAGGTCATTATAATACAATTAGGGTATAGTAAAATCACATCAAACAACATACAGTGAGATGCAATCCAATGACAATAATGAAACAGTGAATCTAATCACTAAATAAAGCAAAAGCTTCAAGCAGGGTTATGTGCATCTGTATATCTACCTACTGTTGTTTTGGTGGGGGACTCAGTGGCTTTTCATTCTTAGTTCCTCTCTACTCTTTTGGCTTCATCTTCATATACCTATCCCACTCTTGTTTAAAGAGTTACTACTGACGCTGCAAAGAAATCTTTAAAAAACAAACCGGCCCAGTGGCACTGAGGGTTGAGGTGCTGGGCACCACACCTCGTGCCACACCAGCAACCCGTGTTCGAGAATGGGCATGGGCTGCCAGGGGTCGGCAGAGGAGGAGAAGGATTAAGCATCTAGAGGACTGCTCTCCTTCTCTGGGGAGGAGGTCTTTCAGTGTCAGTGCCTGTTTGCCCCCTGGTGGAGGCTGGGGGACAGGGGGCCATGCTGCAGCACGGAGGGGCTGGGGACAGATGTTTGGAGGAGAGTGTGCATGGAAGCATGTGCTGTCTCATCTCTGTCAGCATCATTGCACGTTCCTCGACTCCAGGGGGAAAAAAGTGAAAATGTTGGCCCCACGTACGAGCTGGCTCTGGTGCCTGACCCTCAGGCCATGATAGTTCCACCATGGTGGCCCCACTTGGGGGTGGCATCCCCGAGTATGAAGGTACAGGTTGCCAGAGCCTGGTAAGCCTACTTGCAGGGCTAGGGGAACCCAGCAACAAAAATAGTAACCAAAAAAAACCCTTAAAAAAACACAAAAATTAGGTACAATTCTGCTTGCATTCCATTTAGAGTTTACATATTTCTCCTCCCCATACTTTATTACTAAAGAAATGTGTATAAATATATGACTGTTGTCCCTTAGAGTTCATGTTAAGTCCATCTGCCTCTGTAGCTTACTCTCTACTTCAAGTCATAATCCTCTGTCATGACATCACAATCTGGTGCCATGGGAGTAACTGTGAGGTCACAAGCAGTGCTCTATGACTTCAGGCAGGAAGAAAGCAGCAGGAATAGATGAGATGAACTCTTCAGGAGCAAAGACCATGTTTTCATGCAGATGACCTCACTACTAAATAATGGGGAGGAGGAATACAGAACTAATGAGAAATATAAGCTGGACTGTACCTAAATATTATGTTTTGTTAAAGTTCTCCTGAATGTTTCACCAGCTCTTTAAAGAGCTCCTGACAACATTAGGAAAACACTGAAAAAAAGGAAAATTTATATTCAGCTCCACCCCTTTTTTTTTACTACTTCATATATTTTCAGTTATTAATTCCCAGTTTTCTTTATTATTGAAAACAGTTGCATGAAAACATGATCCCTGTCCCCTACACTATATCTACTCTGATTGCTTCTCTACACACATCACAGTCCCCTGTTTATGATTTCATAATTATCTCCACAGCAACATATTTTGATGTCATAAACATAATGATGATGTCAGGTGTAGGCAGGCAGTCGGAGCTCAAAGGGCAGAGATATTGTATTCATGCAAACACCCTCAGTGTTAAGGAATTTAAATAAGGATGAGAACTGCAGAATAAAATATGAAATGTAAGCTGAATTTATGTCTGAATGTTAAATTTTTTCAAAGTTGTCTCAACTGTGTCAGGAGCTCTTTAAATCCCCCATGATTAAACAAAGATTGTCTCTATTGGTAGCATATTCTGCCCTTCCACCACCCTTTCCGTAAATAAATGTTTTGTCATGTCTCTCTTAAACTACGTTCCCCCCTGCCAACCTCACTGAATTTCCCTGGTGATTGTGTTCTCACTCAGAATAAACAATTCTCCACTATCAACTTTTCATGTCATAAACATAATGATGATGTCAGGTGTAGGCAGGCAGTCAGAGCTAAAAGGGCAGAGATATTATAGTCTTGCAATTACCCTTAGTGTTAAGGAATTTAAATAAGGGTGAGAACTGCAGAATAAAATATGAAATGTAAGCTGAATTTATGTCTGAATGTTACATTTTTTCAAAGTTTCGGCCAGGCTCACCCTTTAAGGGTTTGCGGTGATTGGCAGGGGGAAACAAACACCTGTGTCACCTGGTTTGACTTTGGTAAGCCGGAATTCATGGATATTGTGAGGATTGTCCAGACTGTACGTCCAACCAGCTGTAGTTTGGATCCGGGCCCTACGCCACTATTATTAAGTTGCATAGATACTATCTGTCCAACCATTGCTGAAATTGTTTGGAAATCTCTGGAGCAAGGGATCTTTCCTGATCCCCTAAAGAAGGCTGTCGTTCGACCACTCCTAAAAAAACCTTCATTGAATCCGAACTGCCCAGCTAACTACAGACCTGTCTCTAACCTGCCCTTTCTGGGCAAGGTTATTGAAAAGGTGGTTGCACTGCAACTGGATGACCACATCACAAATCACAATATCTATGATACTCTTCAATCAGGATTTAGGAAAAGACATAGTACTGAGATTGCCCTTGTCCGGGTTCTAAATGATCTCCTGATAGCGAGAGATCGAAAGGCTAGTACTATTCTAGTCCTTCTTGATCTCTCTGCAGCATTTGACACTGTGGAGCATGGTGTGCTTCTGGAATGCCTGTGGCTCTGTTGCGGACTGTCTGGTACAGTTCTGCAGTGGTTTCGATCTTTCCTCACGGGGCGGAGACAGCGGTCATCACCGGAATTTATTCCTCTGATGCCATCCTCCTGCCCTGTGAGGTTCCACAGGGCTCTATTTTAGCACCCATGTTGTTCGCTGTCTATATGCTGCCATTGGGAGACATTAGGTAATACAGCTTGGGTTTTCACTGCTATGCAGATGATACCCAGCTGTATTTGTCTTTTAGTCCCGGACAGGAAGATGCAGTCCCTATACTTAACAGCTGTCTATCCGAGATCAAGGATTGGATGAGTGCCAGCTGGCTAAGGTTAAACCCGGATAAGACTGAGGTGTTGGTGGTGGACCCAGGTTGCCTTGAGGTGGGTTGTAGGGCTGGGCTTTCTTCGGCGTATGGATCGATGGTGCCCAGCTCCCAACCTCAGACCGGGTGCGTAACCTGGGCGTTATTATCGACGACAGTTTGACCCTGAAATCTCAGGTGTCATCCGCTGTCAAATCCTCCTTTTACCATCTTAGGAATATCGCTCGGGTGAAACACCTAGTTCCTCCACCTGACTTTCCGACATTGGTCCATGCCTTTGTTACTTCTCGCCTTGATTACTGCAATGCCCTGTACCTAGAGATACCGGGGGTTGATATCCGCCGCTTGCAGCTGGTGCAGAGCGCAGCAGCCAGACTTTTGACTGGGACATCTATGAGAAGTCATATTACGCCTGTGCTGCGCAAACTGCACTGGCTGCCGGTTCAGTAGCAGATCACCTTCAAGGTCGGGCTACTGACCTATAAAGCCCTACATGAACAGGGACCGCAGTATCTTCAAGATCTCCTTATTTCCTACTGTCCCTCTCGATCGCTCCGCTCTGCCGATGAGGGATTGCTAGAGATTCCCAGGGTTCATTTAAAAACATTTGGAGCACGGGCATTTTCTTACGCTGCCCCCACCCTGTGGAATTCTCTACCTCGTCGGATACAAAGCTGCCTGACCGTCGAGAGTTTTAAGTTAGAATTAATAACTTACTTATTTCTAAAGGCATATGGAGAGTGATTTTATTGTGATCTTATTGTGATTGTATTGTTATTGTTAGTGTTATATGTTTGTATTTTAATTGCCTCCTATTTGTATAGCGCTTTGGCTTTGAAAAGCGCTTAAAATAAATTGTTACTTACTTACTTTACCCTGTGCCAGCCGCTGCTCTTTACTGGACTTTGCCCCCTTCACCATCCGGGTGACATTTCTAGATGCAAGATGGTACATTTCCTTTGCCCTATCCCCTCTTGTTGTTTTATATTTCTTGTAGGCTGCCTTCTTTTCTCTGACTGCTACCTGAACCTCACTGGACCACCAGCATGGTTTATGTGACCTTGCTTCCTTACGTTTCACCTTAGCGCAGGTCCTGACTGCCTCATGAAGTCCCCATTTTATGACCTCCCATCTCTTTTCCACATTTGTCATTGATGTATTCCCCTTCAAGTGATCCCCTACTCTTTTTGATAAGTGCCATGGGATCTTTAACATCCACCTGAACTACCACCAATCCAGGCAGATGGGACCTCGGTTTAACATCTCATCCGAAAGACGGCACCTCAGAAGTGCAGCACCCCTCTCATGCTGCACTACAGTGTCAGTACTGGGATATTAAATTTACAGGACCAGTTTGAATGGATGAGGTTATCTGACCACTCAGTCAGCTGTTTTCACTCTTACCCTGAGGGCAAGTTTTAAGCTGTAAGTATCAGGGACTCCATCTTCCCAGTCTCCATTTCTGATCAGCTGTTCCCCATGGCACTGTTCTGGGCCTGATCCTTTTCTCCATCTTCCTAAATAATCTCCATGATGACCACACCTCTGTGGCCATCCACATATACTGTATATTGGTGATACTGTAATTTTTACCTCTTGCTCCTCTGCCCATGACCTGGCTGCTCAGTTCCAATCAGATTCCTCTATCATCCAGCATTAGTTTTAGGCTAATAAGCTCTCCCTAAGTGCCAAGAAGACTGTCTCTATGACATTTGGCATCAGGCAGAGGCTAGCTAGTTAGACTCTCTCTATTCTCCACCCCGTCCATACCGTGATGGTGCACTGATTGAGCGTATCTCCTCCTTTAAATACATTGGGGTTTGGTTGGACCATCACCTCAAATTTTCTCTGCATGTCTTTTTTCTTTTTAATTTTTATTCATAAATTACTTTAAGAATTGGATAGACTCAATTGAGCATTTGCTCATTTACAATGAGGTCCACGTGGTACAGCTTGTTACAATAAATTCAAAGACAAAACATAAAATTATACAGAAGTACAAAAATTCAATTGAACAAAAACATTTCCTGAGTATGGTGTCCTACTGGCTCTTAAATTTGATTTACTTTTCAAGCACAACGTTCCACTACACTGTATGTTGAACATTTATTCAATTAAAGTGCAGCAGTGCCTAGAATTATCATCAAATGTCCCCAACCAAAATTTTACATCCCCCCCACTTTATGATTTTTTCCCACTGTTCTCAAGTATGTAGTCATGCTATTCCACAACTGTGGTCCTCTAACAAATACTGATTTTTTCCCTATATCTGTGTTGTACCTTGGTATAACAAGATCCAAAGTGCTCGTTGATCTCAAAGAATCAGCTTTTTCCCTGGGTACCAAGTTCTCCATGATATAATTTGGTAATTTACCTGTTAGCCCTTTATGTACAAAGGCCAAAAGATGTTCACTATGGCTGTCATGTGAATACTTCCAACCAAGTTGTCTGTACATTAAGCATTTATGTGTTAAATGAGGGGCTCCTAATGTAAAATGAGCCAACCTACTAAGACAAATGTCCAGCTTATGCAGGTCTTTTTTTAAACCTGTGGAGTATAAAATGTCTCTATAGTTAAACAAAGGGAGAATCATATAGTCCACAACCTGTTTTCTTACCTCTATACTCATGTAATCTTTGATTCTGTAAAGGGCACCTGATCTTTTCCCTTTATTCACAGCCAAATTGTTTATATGAGTGGTGCAACTCAAAGAGGTGTCCAGCCATAGTACCAGGTATTTATACACTTGGACCTGCTGGATCAGGAAGCTCCCACATGCAACCAGACCCAAATCTTCAACCCCTTCCCGTATACCCATGCTATTAAAAAACATAGTCTGTTTTTTTTTGTATTTAGTCCCATACTGCTGTAGTCCAGAAAGGCCTAGAGACCATCAAATACTGTCTGCAAGGCTTCCTGCACAGCAGTCTTATCTCTTCCAGCAATATATATTACCGTATCATCAGCATATAGATGATAATTAACTGAGGAATCACAAAATGGAATCCCATTAATGTAGATATTAAATAATAAGAGCCCTAAAATTGAACCCTGGGGCACTCTCGATCCAAAAGGATGCAAACCTGAGATCCATGGCCCTAAGGACACCAGCTGAGATCTGCCCTTCAAGTAGGAGGACAGCTATATTTGTTCCAACCCTTGGAGACCAATGGATGCTGCCCTGGACAGGAGGATGTCATGGTCCAAAGAATCAAAAGCTTTGGACAGATCAACAAATAATGCTCCCACTAACATCTTCCTGTCCAGGGCCACCTGAATGTCTCCCACCACTTTCACCAAAGCCATGGTTGTTCCATGGCAGCTACAGAAGCCAAATTGCATCCTATTCAAGAGATAGTGTACATCAAGATGGTCTTTTATTTGTTCTGCAATTAGTTTCTCAAAAATCTTTGAGAGCTGTGGCAGCAGCGAAATAGGGCGATAATTGTCCAATTCTGCTTTATCTCCCCCTTTAAATATAAGGATAACTTTCACTTGTTTCCAAGCAGTGGGAAAAACACCTAAACTTAAAGGCAAGTTGTAAATGTATGACAAAGGATATGCTATGATGGGAGAAGCATATTTAAGCAACTTAGTTGGCAGGTTGTCTAAACCAATAGATTCTGATGTATCTAATTTTAACAATTCCCCAATTATGGACTGAGTTTTTATCTTTTTAAATAAAAATTGTTTAACTAATGATGTATAACCCTGATTTAAGTTTAACAAATCTACTGTAGAGTTTCCTCTCCCTGAATAAACGAAACCTTTATTAAATTCTTCTGCCACCCTAATTGACGCAGGAATCATCTTTTCTTCTATTTTAAATATATTAGGTGAATCTTTGCCTTGTCCTTTTAACAAGACATTTACTTTATTCCAAAATTTCCTAGGGTGGGATGAATGGTCACTATCCTAGTAGTTGAGTATAATGTCTCTGCTTGGCTAACCTAACTTGCTTAACGTATTTATTTATTTATTTAGCTTTTGTTTACCGGGTAAGTACACTAGACAAGTATTTTGCCTATTTTCAGGAACGACCCGGGAGAATACAACAAAGGAATACAGATAACTGCACATAAAGGTTGCGGGTACATCATGACAAATATAACAAGACATAAGGGAAATAAGGTACGTCATTGACTAATAAAAGTAACATACAGGAGTAACAGCACTATTCACAGGAATGGTAGGTCATAATATAACTTATAACTTAAACTTACAACTATATAGTTTAGCACCCCAGGGCAATGGAGGTTCATAGACAAGCTTATGGTCAAAGGTGCAATGCTGAGGTCAAAAGAGGTATATCCAACAGTCAGAAAAACCCGGGGAACTGAAAAGAGATTAATGGGATCATTGGGGTCAATGAGAGATATCAAGCAGCTTCAGCGAAGGCAGCTTGGGGCAAGTATGACAAATAGTTTAAGATTCCCCTAGGGAGGCTTGGGGCAGTCACACACAGAGGCTAGTTTCAGGTAGCCCCACAGGGAGTTGCGAAAACTCCGATAGGAGGGGGCCGAGCGGATGTCACCAGGGAGGGAGTTCCAAAGTCTGGGTGCACTAACGGCAAAATCCCGGTCATCCATGAGGGTATGGGTGGAGGGGACTTTGAGCATCCCTGAGGTCTGGGATCTGAGATGGTAGGGGGTAGCTTCCAATTGTGGTAGGAGCAGGGCTAACCCCTGTGGGGTTCCAGTTCTGATCACTTTCCCCGAGAGGCATCCAACCCCAAAATCGAGGTATCTGGCTGGGGAAAGCCAGCAAAGTTGATCATATAGCTCACACCGGTGGGTGAGACGGGGGGCAGCCAGAGCGAAACGGCAAATGCTGTTATATGCCATGTACCACCGAGTGAGGTGAGTTTTTGGGGAGCGGGCAAATAGGTGCAAACCATAGCTGAGCGAGGGAAAAAGTACTCCTCTCGCAAGGGCATGTCTGGCCACCGAGTAAGATTGTACTTGGCCCTGTAGGCTAGGCCTAGTTTAGAGTTCGCTTATTACAAGTCTCGCCATACTGGGCCCAATCTGACATATTTCTGCTCTTTTTTGCTTTCCACCACTTTTTATCCCTGTGCTGTTTTAGTTTTTTCATGTCTAATGAATACTATAGGGCATGTTTATTTTTTAGTACTTTACATTTGAGAAGGGAGTGCCTGTTGCACATAACCGTGAATTCATTTAAGAAGTACTCCCACATGTCATCTACTGTTGGTATTAATTGTAAACTATCCCAATTGATGTTACTAACATCTAACATAAACCTAATGTAATCAAAATATGTATAGCTTCACCGATAAACAAATGTAATTTATTCTTTCTCCATGACCTTTTACCTGGTACAGAACACTAGTTGGTGGTCTGAGAAAGTCTCAGGCATGACCCCACATTGTAGGATGTTATCAATCTTGTTTGTAAAAGTTAAGTCTATTATTGATGATGATGCTGGGCTCTTTATATTAATTCTGTTTGAGTCATAAATCAATTGGGTGAGCCCTAGATTTTTCTGGAGCTCAACCAATGGATTGGCCTCATCAATATTTTTCCAGTCTGAATTAAAATCCCTGGCCACTATTAGTTCGTGACTATTGACATACTCAAACAATTTGTCTGGTTCTGGTCAGTAACATCATGGAACAAAATAAAGTGGCAAAAAACAGTGTCACCATCAATATTGGCAGCACATAATGAAGCGTGGCAGAACAATGCCGGCCACATGACATGCAGGGAGCAAACAATATCCACCACATGGAGACACTGCAGTAGAACTCCAGTGGCCAGGAGCACAAGCCAACATGCAATCTCCCCTGTCCTGTGTGTTGTGTGTGTTGCTGGGGACATGCTGGCTTGTGCTCCTGACCCCTTGCATTATACACAGCCATCCACATTGTGGCCATGGTCCACTTGTCCTTCAATGGTTACCCTGGTGCACGGTCTCTATCACTCAGCATTCTAGTGAGTGCTTGTGCCATTAGATTACCATGATAGGTGTCCAGTGGCCCTCTTCCCCCAGTGGTGGTTGTACCCTGCCCTGCTTCATCTCCCTGCACCCCTGTTTATTTTTGTCCACTTTATTTTGTTCCACAATGTTACTGACAGGGACCATTTGTCCTGAAGTAAATTAAATACCCCATGGTTTACCCTGGGTGGGCGATAAACTCCTGCAATCAATATTTTTTTTATTATGTGGGGGTCTCAGTTCCAGGAGCAAAACTTCTATTCCTTCCAGGTCTTGTTCAAATTTGAATTGGGTGAGAGGTAAATTAAATAAACCATAGATGTGGATGCCATCCACCAGAAACTCCACTCAACAGTAAGCTCAATGCTGTCTACTGAGAAAGAGAGTATGTCCTCAAAGAGCTGGGGTTTATGATGGTTGTCAGGTCCTAGGTACAGTATGTCCACTTTCACTTGTCTATTTTTCACACTTTTTTGCTTTTTTTTGCACTTTTCAGAGTGGATGCATGATTGTACATATTGAATATTTCATAAAGTAACAATGGGTCTAGTTACAGATGGGAGTGTGAGTCTCTGTGATGGCACATTTGTTGTTTTTACTCAGCACCCAGCTTAAAAAGTAGCACAACCAACTCTGTGTCTAAAGCTTGTATCCTGCTTCCTGCTCATAGAGAAATTGTTACAAAGATGATCCACTCAGTCTTCAGTTATGGTGATTTAGTTTACTGTGCCTCTCCTTAGTCTACTTTGGCTTGACTGGACTCCCTTTTTCACTCCTTCTGCTGCTTTGCTCTTAACTATCCAGCTCACTTTCACCACTGTTCTCTCTGCTTCTCTTTCTCCTTCTCCTTCTCTCTCCCATATCTGGATGCTAGCTGCCTATTTCATTTTGCTACCTTTATCTCCAAAGTCTCATTTGGCTCACCTCCTACCTTACCGTAGCTCCTAAATCTCTGATTCCTCTGTCCTTGTGTACTCCCTCCCAACTCTTAATCTCACTTACTCTCTCTACCCATTGTAAAATCCTCTACTGGTCAGTCTTGTTTCTCATTCAGATTCCCTAAGCTCTGTGCTTCATAACCTCCTGCTATTTGCTCTGTTCCTTCTTTCTGCTCTTTCAAATCCTTCCTTCATGACTTCTCTACTCACACCTGCAAATGCCTCTGATCTCCACACACTGTCCCCTTGAACTAAATGCAGATCTTGGCTAGGCTCTGTTTTCTGACCTCATGACTGCAACTTAACTGTTAGGATTTATCGTGTTCTTATTGTAATTATGTGGGACTGTTGTTCTAATGTTACTGTTTCTAATGTACTCTCTAAACCCCCTTCCCCTGAACACATCTGGAAATGAGCTGTTACCAGCTTAGTATGACTTTCCTGGTAAAACTTTTGAAATAAAGGAATAAATCCTGGACTGGTCAGATCCCAGTCAAGTTACTGCATAGCCCGTGTCTCCATGATCACCACCAGGTCGAAGCATGCTTCTGCCACTACTGCCTGCAGGTCACTGGTTTTGTTCCTCAGGATCCTGGCACATAAAACTTCACATCAATTACCTCCCGTGTAACACATTGTTCCCTATCATTCCCTCTGCACCCTTCATTGGCCCCTCTCCAACTGCCCCATTCACCCTTTCCCCTGCATTCCCCACACCTCTTGCACTATAACGTGTCTGAGTACTCCTTTGTCCCCACTCTGCTTCCTTTCTCTTTCTCCTCATCTACTAACAGTAGGGAAAGACCATTCCAATGTCCAGATCATACAATAGATTTGGTGACATAACGTTAAGAATATTGTTGCACATTTTTGGAATGTTTTGCCTTATGAATTAAAGACCATTGACAGCCTGCTTAGTTTTAAGAAGAAAATATGGGAATATTTCAATTTGACTTGTATTTGTTTTAAGTAACTGTTATTTGTACCGTCTTTTGTTTTGTATTCTTATACTGATTGTTTATTCTGTACTACAGGACATTGTTGAAAATGGGATACTGTCCCAACAAATGTGATTCCTGTATAAAAAATTAATTTTGATCAATCAATCAATCCTGGCCTCCCTTATTTGAACAGTTGATTCTATAAGTAACTGATCTGCCTCCCCCCACCTTATAGTTTTTAGGCACTTTTGATGTGCTCTGTAAACTTGCACCCTAGCATCCTGGTGCCCCCTCTGAGGGATACAGGCCACTCCATTTCTATAACCTCGTATCCAAAAGGAGTGCCTCCCATCTCTCATGTACTCAAATCCCTTCTCTGCACGGCTTCCTTATACCAGGAGTAAAACAAGTGATCAAGAGAAGCCTCCCCTCTTCCCTAGTCCAAACTGCCAGAGCCTAAGAAAAGGATACTGAGGCTGCCGTCAAATTCAGCCTCCATACTAGCTTCCTGGTGTTGTCTTTAACCTTGCCCAAGGGCCAGCTAGCTAGGTCATTAATCCCTAGGTGGAAAATTAAATCAAGCCATCCCCCCTTCCTCTAACTATTTTCTCTGTCCTGTGTGTGTTTGTGTGTGTGTATCCCTACCATTTGACACCCTCGGAAGACACCTGATTATCCTGCCTCTACAGGTCTCCCATACCCAATACCTCTTCCAACCCCCAATGATGGAGTCCCCCATTACAAATATTTTTCTAGTCCTCACACACCCTTGGGACTCCTAGCGCATCTCAGATGTTCACCAATGGACAGACCTGGTGCCCTGGGAGAGAACAGGTTCTGGTCTTTACCTTGGCTTACCAGACCTACTGAGTCACACAGGGCAGTGAACCAGTTCACTGTCACCCCTTCAGAGCCCCCACCTCTGCCAATAAGGCCCTTATCACTTCCCCCTTTGCCAACTATAGTCAACCCCCCACCTTGACCTTAGGTGTCCTTTAGGGAGGAGAAGTGATTATCGTGTGCCTCAGACCCTCTTGGACATTCCTCAAAGAAGACTAAGTTCCATCTTTACTGTCTCCATTTTCAAAACCAAAATGCATGACTTTTTCACTGAGGTAATGCTTTTATATAAACATATTTTAGAAGACCCACTAAGAAGAGAGTACTAAGCATCTACTGTTTTTAGTCATTTGTAAACACGCTTTGGTATTTCTTGAATTGCGTTTGAAACAAATAAAGTTTATTATTATTATGAGTTAAATTTAGCAGCTAGGGTTAAAGATAGCCATAAATTCTTCCATAAATATATTAACATTAAGAAGGGTGGAGCCGGTGAGATGGGGCCTTTAGCAGACAAAAAAGGGGTGTTAGTCTCTGAAGCATGGAGGGCAGGGTACACAGGTCACCTCCTTCTTGACCAGTCCTGAGTGCAGATTCTTGGGCTGTCATGGTTACTTGAGGGGAATGGCCTGGGTTCTTAAAAGACAGGTCCGAAACTCTCTAAAAATTTAAAGTGTGGGGCCTCCACCTGAGGACATGGGCAACATAACAATGACATTCCCCAGGAACAATACTGCCATCTCCTGCACTCCTTCAGGCAATCCCCAACAGAGTACAGCACCCAAAAACAGTGGTGGAGACAACAATTGCTATAAACATAAACAAGTTTTATTCTTGGGGAAGGAAAAAGGAAAAGGGACTGGCAACTTGGCTGCAAGAAAATAAGGTTAGGTTAGGCATTTATATAACACTTTCCAACACCAGTAACTATATCAGTAATACCATTAACAATGCCCAATATATATATACATATATATATAAATATATATATAGAGAGAGAGAGAGAGAGATATTCATTGCAAAAAAACTTCATTAATGCATCAGTTAGGGTTGCTTCAACAGTGACAAAAGTGAGGAAATGTGACGTTAGGGTTTTCAATCCTAACTCCAAATCACACACACACACACACACACACACACACACACACACACACACACACACACATATACAAGCAGGGGATGGTACAAGGCAATACAGCCAATCAGAAATAGACACCGTAAGATAACAGAAAGAACATACAACTCTGTAAACATACCACAAGAGGCATCCCTCATCATGTTTCAGCTAGGTTACCCGTTATAATCGCAACCGCAAAATCGCTACTGTAAAATAGCGAATACACAATAGCGATTTTGATTTCAGCGATCACCACTTAATGGCAAACTTGCAAAAATAGTGATTTCACCTGCCAATGTGGGCACAATAATCACAATGTGCACAAAAGGTGACCAGAGACAACAACACTCTACTTATTTCCACCTCTTCTTATGACCAGTGGGGGCCAACCAACTGTTACCATTCCTCCCTAATCCCTAAGCTCTGCTTGTTCCCCCCCCAATGAAAAGCAGATCCCAAGACTACCCTTGAATATCCTACTGTTTACTTCATTTTATCCATAATATTTTTCTAAACAAAATATATAATACATAGATTTCATGGATCCCACAGAAGGAAATCCAGTTTCTCAGTAGGTGTGCATTGGTTTATAAATAAAACAGTCTTAAGAAAAAAAAAATCCATTTTATAAATCATACTACATTCAGTTCAGGCTACTAAATAATCGGGTACTATTGGCTGCTAGGGCACGCTCATTTTTACACAAAAATATTTTCTTCGGCCGGCCTGCCAGCGCAGCTGTTGGATTTCCACTTGCGACGCCGGCATCCCTGATTCAGGAGCAGACTCGGGTCGCTGGAGGGCCGGCCGGGGGAGATAGCCTTGGATGTCCCACGACAGCTCACCTTCTCCAGGGGGAAGGAGGGAGCCATTACCCACCACTTGTCTGACCCTGAGCAGAGGCTCGAGGTACAGCAAGCCCTGCTTTCAGGGGAGGGCCAGCCACAGACATGCAGTGGACGTCAGCGCATTGTGCCTGACATCAGGGCATGCACTGTGTGTGTGGGTGATTAAAAAACAGGAGGAAAATGCCAGCTGGCCCTGAGGAGATGGAGTTCCTGGAGCTAGCCCTAATCTGCAGTCACTTACCGGGCTGCCTGGACTGACAAAAGCAGTTTGTCAGGGTGTAGGAACCCCTCCTTGTCCCCCCCAGGAGGCAAACCATGGCTTCATGGGATACCAGCGAAGGACCCAGGTAAGGTGGCTTGCAGGGGTAGACTCCGAGGATCTCCTGAGGATATGGGGCAGACAGGGGTGTAGGAGGGGGATAAACAGAAATATAAAAAAAATTGTTTTCTTCTTTCAATTTTAATTTCGTTTACAGAACTGTGGAAGTGATCACTGACTCCCTGTGCTGCTTCCCAATTTTGCAGATCGCCTTCATACATGCAGACTGAACAGTCATGGAAAGAGAGGTATGAATGATCTGACTGAGATCCACCCAATGAGTTGTGCATTCTTTGTGAGGAGTATGACAGAGGATGTGTGCCACAGTGCCGGGAGGCGGGAAGGGGGGCATTCCTCTCTGATACTGCATCTTGGCACTATGATAACATGACAGCTCAGGCACAGGTATAGAGAACTGCAGATTGTGAAAATAAGTTCAGCAGACAGGGTTGCTATGTTTAACTAATATGCACAGTGGGTAATTTTCGGATTTCTATTATTATTACAGTGCCATTATTATGTGCAGCACTAAGAAGACAATGAGCTATTATATCTTGTTCTATTAAATACTCACTAATTTGACGATCACGATTTTTTAATTGCAATTTTCACATGGAACCTTTCAGCTGCTGTATCACTTCTGCTGCCATCCCAGAGTCTTGGGGGGTACACCCACATGCTCTGCAACCACGTAAGATGGCGACTGCATGAACTGTATATCCCCATGCAGATTGTACAACAGTACCCATAAGTCATGGTAGAACCACATGGTTAGTTGTACCCTGTTCCTCCATCCTTCCATTGAGATAGAACAACACTCTACATATGTCACAGAAGGACCACAGGGTGCTATTACCTTGCCCTACCATCCCTGCATTAGCATACTACAACACTATTTATGCGTCGCTGTGTCCATGTGTCACAGTGTCACCTCATGGTTGATTAGATACTGTACTCCCATCCCATTATCAAGATATATGTACAACACAATCTATATGTCACACTAGCCATATGTTACAGTGAGTACAGGGTGCTTCATATTCTGCTGTCCCATTCCTCCATCATCATACTACAACACAATACATACATCACACTACCTATATGTCATAATGAGAAAAGTGCAACATATAAATAGTGTAACACATGGATTGTGTTGAACTATTTCAATAGAGGTATGGTAGTGTACGGTCCAAACTACCCTGTATTCTCACTGTGACATATGTGCAATGTGACACATGGATAGTGTTGCACTATCTTGATGTAGGACTAGGAGGGCAGGGTGTCACAGTGACATATGAACACTGTGTTCTATGGATTCTGACATGTTATGTCAATGTATGGATGACAGGAAATGGTCCAAAAGAGGCATGGAGTCATAATGTCACAAAAGACGTTATGCCGCATGGCAAAATTGTGCTGCCAATACAGCGCAATTTATGCCATGATGCATAAATCTTTTTTTGTGGGGGATCCACCCCTAGTTATGGGGGCTGCACCCCCAACCCCACCAATAAAGATTCTCAACTCCGGGGAAGGGGTTTACCTCAGGGAGCTCACAAAGTCAAACAAAAATAAAAGGTTCTGGGACCAGGAATCAAACCCAGTCCCAGACACAGCGCCTTGGTTTCTGCTGCTGTGGCTCAGTCCAGTAAGCCATGGCAGCTGCTCAGTGGAACCCACTCCCAGCAGAGGTCTTATCCTCTGCCTGGGAGAGTGAGAATGGTGGAATACGTTGTACAGCAGTATACGCTGTATTGCACCATTCACTCACTGGTACAGAGCTGGACTGCTTAAGCCATAATGTCATAAGCTATTAAGAATGTAACATTATGACCCAGTAGGTCCAAGAGACAGTGCACTCCCAGCACCACATTGATATAATAGAACAGGGTCTTTATGAAATGTTGGGAACACTATTCCTCCATGTAGGTACTACAACAGTCTGCATACATCAGGTTTGGAGTGTGGAGTTATTCACCTACAGTCACATCCCCACATGCTGTCACATCCCTACATGCCGTCACATCCCTACATGCAGACAGAAGAAGAGTGTACATAGCTAACAGAAGAACCACATGATACTTCACATCCTGCACTTCCATACCTCCATCCACACAAAAGAACAGTATATATAAGTCACAGTCACACAGTAGGTTGGTTTACACCCTGCATTCCTATCCCTCCAAAGGCGAACATACAGTATATATCTATCTGTGGAAATATAGTAGAGTGTGACCCATATATTTCAACTCATTAAGTTATGAGCAGGTGTAGCAAAATAGTATGAAATAGTCAGAATCATGTAATTTTAAAGAACTTTCATCTAAAATGTTCTACATAGCCTTCTTAACACCTACCCATGTGTTTGCACAGCATGTGGGTGTACCCTCCCAAGACACTGGGATGGCAGCAAAAGTGATACAGTAGCTGAAACATGATGATGGAAGCCTCTTGTGGTATGTTTAGAGAGTTGTATGTTCTTTCTCTTACCTTATGGTGTCTGTTTCTAATTGGTTGTGTTGCCTTGTACCATCCCCTGCTTGTATGTGTGTTGTGTGTGTGTGGGAGGAGGTATTCAGAGTTAGGGTGAAAATGTCACTTCTGTTGCTGTTGAAGCAACCCTAACTGATGCATTAATGACATTTTTTGCAATGAATTTCCTTACGTTTTGAAAAAATGAAATATAACTACTAAATGGTATGTGTTGGTGGGAGCGCAGGGCCCAAAAAAGCTACCCATTCATGCATCATGATATGAATGTGTGGGAGCACGGGCTCTCCAGGCCCCGCACTCCCACTGACACATAACAACAGAGCCATACAGCAGCCCTATAGGGCAAGGAACAATTGTAACACAAATTTGCCAATATCTCAGCAACCATAGCAGCTATGAAAAAAATTCAAGTGCCATTGTAATCATGACAGCAAAACCTCCACACAAAATTAGTCAATGAAGTCTGTATCTTGCATCATTTCTGCGATATGGGAGCTGAAAAGCACTGTGGGTGCACAATGCTATGCTATGGGAAAAGTCTCAACTTCGTAATGGCATATCTATGGAACCAATAACATCTTTTACACCTAAGTAGCATAAGTCACACCTCTGTGTGCCTTAGAAAAGCACTAGCAAATAGGCTAGACGGAGGGGTGGAGCAACAATGGGGAAATATTAAAACTGCCATCACAGAGGCAACAAGCCTTTGTGTGAAGCAAATAAGCAAATCAAAATGAAAGAAAAAGCCACTATGGTTCTCAAAAGAAGAGGCGGTGAAGGTTAGGGAGAAAAAGATAGCATTTAGGAAGTATAAGGAAATACAGAAGCAGCAGGACAGAGAACTGTACCAGTTAAGGCAGAAGGAAGCAGGGAGGGTAGTCAGAATAGCAAAGGCACAAACTGAAGAAATGATAGCCAACTTGGTTAAGAAGGGGGATAAAACCTTTTATAGGTATATCAGGGAGCATAGAAAGACAAAGGGAGGGATAGTGAGGCTGAATAGAATGGATGGTGGGTGGGCAGAGAGTGACAGTGAAAAAGCAGGGATACTGAATGAACACTTCTGTTCAGTATTCACAAAGAGGAAGTGGGGAGGTGCCTAATCCAATTAACAGAAGCACTCTGGGGGGTGTCGATCCCAGTCCTTTCACAGAAGAAAGGGTTCTGAAGAACTCCTAAAACTGAAGGTGGACAAACAATAACAGATGGAATTCACCCAGAATTCTAAAAAGAATTAAGCAGAGAACTAGTGACACCACTGACTACCCTTTATAACAAATCATGGGAGGATGGTGTGGTACCTGAGGACTGGAAGAAGGCTGATGTGATTCCCCTTCACAAAAGTAGGAGTAAGACAAAGGCACGAAACTACAGACCTGTCAGTTTGACCTCTGAGGTAGGGAAAGTGATGGAATCACTTCTGAAGGAAAGAATTGTTGAGTACCTAGAGGCCAGTGGGGCACGGGACCCAAGGCGGCATGGGTTCACAGCGGGAAGGTCATGTCAGATGAATCTAATTGATTTCTTTGACTGGGTGACCAAAGTAGTAGACCAGGGAGGGCTGTGGACATGGCCTACCTAGACTTTAGCAAGGCATTTGACACAATCCCACAAAAAGATTAGTAGTCAAATTAACCAGCCTTCGAGTGGGTCCCAGGGCGGTAGCCTGGGTAAAACATTGGCTGAACAACAGGACACAGAAGGTAATTGTAAATGGAGTCCACTCTGAAGAAAGAGGGATAACTAGAGGGGTACCGCATGGTTCAGTACTGGGTCCAGTCCTTTTTAATGTCTTTATAAGTGACATTGCAGAGGGACTGAAAGGAAAGCATGCCTCTTTGCAGCTGACATAAAGATCTGCAACAGGGTTGATACACAAGGAGGCGTGGAAAGGATGAGAAGGGACTTGGCAAGGTTTAGGGTTGCATCCTATCTGGCTTTTGACCAGATAATCTGGTTTTTAGGGTCCTTATCCAGACATCTGGTTTTGGTTACTTGCAGTCCGGTTTTTGGGCCATTTTGAGTGCTCATATACTCTTAAAACTGATGTATCAAATCATTTACTGTTTTGTCTGCATTACATGTCCAGGTTACAAAGAAGTTCTGCTGTCACAGTCATTCAGACCTGCCTTTGTTTGTAAAGCCAGACTGTCTGAGAGGTGTGAAGTATGGCCATTAAGATCATTCGCAGTAAATTAACCTATTCTTTTCCACTCTGAATTTTAAGTATGGTCTTTTACTGCTATGACAGGAAACAGTTTTTACACCTTTATGTGCTCTCATGTGTTTCTATTTGTTTGTTATATATTATGGTAAGTTTTAAACTCATTTTTGTTAAATTAATAATCTAACTTTTATTGCTTGTATTACTACATTTGCTCTAATTTTTTGTATTACCTGAATATTCCATGATATTAGCTACACTTTGACAGGCCATTCAGGTAAACAGCGTGGAATGGTGTATCTGAAATTGTGGAATGTCTTAGAAATATGAAAAGAAACAGCAGTAGCTGCTGAGGTAAATGGGAACACATTGCAGTATTAAGGGTACCACAAGCACTGATAATTAAGTTATAAAAAATTGGTCAAAGAATCAGAATACATGACTGACATGGTAAGGAAAATATAAGAGTGTTTAACATAGGGCTGAGCAATAAGCTGTGGCTGAGCTTGGCACATCCAGTAGACCTGAGTTTGATTCCCACAAGCTCTACTTAAATACTGTGTGACCCTAAGTAAGTCACCTAACCTTCTTGTGCTCCTGGGTCACTCCTGTAAAATAGGCGATGTGGCCTATGGGAGGTAACCTGGTTGCCAAAGAATACAAATAAATAACTGAATAAATAAATCAAATTAATAACAGTATAAAAATAATTTCCTATCACCAGTAATGTCTATTTCAACATGACAAATGGCTTTGGAGGAGAAGTGATATACTCACCAGTCATAAAAAAGGGGTGGAGCCAGACACAGAGTTTGGGGTGTGGTTTCGGATCCAGTTTTTACCTCATCCAAAGGTGGTAACCCTAGCAGGTTGGAGGAATGGTCAGAAGTATGGCAGCTTGGATTCAATGCAAAGAAGTGCAAAGTAATGCACCTGGGAAACAAAAACCCAGGGGAAGATTACACAATGGGGAGGGGGTAGTAACAACAACAAAAATGGAAAGGGACCTGGGGGTAATCATATCGGATGACCTTAAGGTTGGCAAGCAATGTGAGAAGGTGGAAGGGAGGGCTGGGTGGATACTGGGATGTATAGGGAGAGGTATCACCAGCAGAAAACAGGAAGTTGTTATCTCCCTGTACAGACAGTTGGTGACACCCCATCTGGAGTACTGCTTCCAGTTCTGGAAACCCCATCTCCGCAAGGACATAGACAGGATGGAAGCAGTTCAGAGGAGGGCAACTAACATGGTGCAGGGTCTGCAAGAGAAGCCATATGAGGAGAGGCTAAAGGAGCTTAATATGTATACCCTTGAGGAAAGGAGGAAGAGGGGGGACATGATAGAAATGTTTAAGTACCTCAGTGGAATCAACAAAGTCCAAGAGGGTAGCATCTGTCAGAAAAAGAGATGTCCAAGAACAAGGGAACACAATTTGAAGATAGAGGTGGGACGGCTCAGGGGCAATGTGAGGAAGTATTTTTTTACAGAGAAGGTGGTGGACGCATGGAATAGCCTTCCTGAGGAGGTTGTGGGGTCTAAAACTGTGGGAGAATTCAACAGTACATGGGACAGACATAAGGCAATTTTTGTGGGGGTTAGGAAGAAATAGGCTGTTGGTTAAATAGGATCTGCAACTTATCCTCTAGGTAGGGAAATGGGCAGACTAGGTGCACCAAGCGGTCCTTATCTGCCGTCAAAGTCTATGTTTCTGTTTCTCTGGGATACCCCCTTTATACCCTGCAAATTTCAAGCCAAAATACCAAACCGTTTATTTACAGTGTCATGTACCTGGTAACTGGTATGTGTTGGTGGGAGCACAAGGCCCAAAAAAGCTGCCCATTTGTACATAGTGATATGCATCTGTGGGAGTGCGGGTCCTCCGGGCCCTGCGCTCCCACTTACACATAACAATGGAGCCATATAATAGCTCTATAGGCCTGAAAAGGAATCCTTGTAACACTAATTTGCCAATATCTCAGTAACTGTACAACCTATGAAAAAAATTCCAGTGTAGGTGTAATCTATGACTACTTCCTCACATGCTTAGTTCACCTAAAGGTGAACTAAGCTGAGGAAAGCGAAAAATCCATATCTCTCTTCAGTTTTGAGATATGGACACCGAAAGGCGCCACAATGTTATCCTTTGAGAAATTTCTCAACTTTGGAATGCGGTAACTATGGACCCGTTGAATGTTGTGGGACCAAGTCTTGCCAGTCTGCAAATTTCAGCCTAAAAGCAAAATCCATCATGGCGCAATGAAGTGACAAAGAAATCAACACATGTTGTGGAGTATTGTTTTCGCGACAACAAAAATGCTTTCACAACCACAAAAATGTTTTCTTGATTCCCTATACCTTATAATGGGATGCTGTCACACATGAAAAAATGTTGTCACGCTCAAAAAAAATTTTTCGCAAACGTTTTCTCAATGCACATAGAAATTTTCCCATAGGCTATAATGGGATATGTAAAACTTGAATAACTTTTGAACGGAGCAATATTTTTTCACCAAGTCTTCAAAAGGCACCAGTTCAACCCAGGCCACATATGGACAACCAAATCTGGATCCACTGAAATGCATTCTTCAGTCCATTACGGCCGACCAAAGAAATGCACAAAAGTTGACCATTTTACATGTTTTGAACACCCTACAGTTCTGCAACTGTACATCCGACTGTAAAGAAACCTTGCAGATCCAGAGATATATGGTTGTTAGTTGTGCATGCCAAAGTTCAGGCAAATTGGACAAACAGTTGCAAAGTTACTAAAGAACTAGATTTTGGATTTAACATAGAATTGCCCATGCAACCCTAACTATACTGGTCCTACCGGGCCAGTCTAATACGGGATATGAAATATTAAAAAAAAGATTCTGGGCTAGCATGGCAGATCCTATGAGGAACACCTCAAGGTACTAAATATTTATTTGTTTAGTTTTTGTTAACCAGGTAAGCACGCTAGACAAAACAGATACCTATTTTCAGGTGCAACCCAGGGGATTACAAGGAAAATATAGAGACATGTTCAAACAGAGTTACACATAGCATCAGGTAAACAAAGCATACATTTCAGGGTAGTAAGGATTGTACTAAAGTTCAGGAGACAATTTACAGACATTTCAAAGGATATTGACAGGGCGAAAAATTTAAAATACATACAGTAAAAAATGTGCAGGTAAACAGAAAAATGGGCAGGCATGGCAAGCCAGCGGAACCAGTACAGGAACTCTGGAAAGTGCCAAACAGAGATGGCCAGAGACAAGTGTCCTACATGCAGGAGAGGTCATTAGTGCAAATAAGAGCAGTTGCATGCCACGGAGAACTGCAAGTAATCCCAGAGGGAGTTTTGGAAGCAGGTGTGGGAGGGGGTAGAGCGGAAGCACATACGGCAAATGTCCTGTCACCCATTTGCATGCAGGTAGCATGAACCATAAGAACTGCTGAGCCATGGGACCTAAGGGAATATGAGGAAGAAGCAGGTTTGAGGAGCTCTGCCAGTACTAGAGGGGTGGCAGTTCTAATGACACTGCCTGTGAAACATCCCAGGATAAAGCTCTGATGGTTGCTTGGGGAGAGCCAGGTAAGTTTGTTGTACAGGCTGGCCCAGTGGCACTGAGGGATGAGTCACTGGACACCACACCTCTCTCCATGCCGGCGACCTGGGTTTGGGAACGAGCCTGGGTCATCAGGGGTCAGTGGGGAGGACTAGGACCAATCATCTGATGACAGCTCTCCTAGTCCTGAGAAAAAGGGGTGGTTGTACGCCATGCTCTGACAGTTCCTGGGGATGCCCAGAGATACTACAGATGCACAGGGAAAAAAGAATAGGGAAAATGGCAGCATAGTCCACGGCAGCTTGATGGCTGCAGGTTCACCAGCTGACGATGCCTGAATAAGGTGTGTGCCGGTATTGGATTCTCGCCAGGCACGGGGGCATGGGGGGCCCCTTTCAATGGTTGTAGCTGCATATGCCAGCTGGGCACATCTGCTTTGGGGTCGGCGGTGAAGGAGGAGCAGTGGCTGGAAGAATAAGGCAGGTTTGTGGCTGCAAGGTGAAAAACAAGAGATATAATAAAAGGTTTGTTGTACAGGTCACAATGGTGGGTGAGACGAGGGGCAGCAAGTGTGAAGCTGCAAATGTTGTTATAGGTTACATCCCATTTTGAGAGGTGCGACTTAGCAGTTTGTGCAAATGTGATGAGCCCAAAACAGAGGGTGAGGAGGAACACACCTCTAGCCAGGGCAAGGCAAGCAGCAGATGTGAGTTTGTTCTTCACTCTGTAAGCCAGGCCTAACTTGCTATTTACTGCTCTACATACGTTTTAGATATGCTGGGCAAGGTCAAGCTGGGGGTCAAGGGTAACTCCCAGGTACTTGATGGAGTCAACAACCTTCATGAAGGATCCATCGGTCCTGTTAATACTCAGGGAAGCAGGGGAAGCTTTTATTTTTGCCTGGGATCCAAAAAGCATGGCCTGTGTCTTTTTGAGCTTGAGGATGAGTTTGTTAGCTCTAAGCCAAGATTGAATGTTGCTAAAATCAACACTAAGTTGGTGGTTAATAACACTGATGTCACGGGAGTGTGTAAGGATTACCAGGTCGTCTACATATAATGTGGTGCTACTATGAGATGGTACAGATGAGAGATTATTAACAAATGCAGAGAAAAGGAGGGGCCCTAAGACAGACCCCCGAGGGACCCCAGAAGTTACCGGGGTGGGCTCTGAGAGGGCCTTATTGAATTTTGTGAGTTGCTGTCTTCCCTGAAGGTACATAGATACATAGATACATAGACAGTGTCGGCAGATAAGGGCCTATGGCCCACCCAGTCTGCCCATTTGAGCTCGTAAGTTCAATTTATGTTTTCCTAGAAGTCTGTTGCCCCTTAACCCTGACCTCCAGAATTCCTTTATGTCTATCCCATGCATTCTTAAATCCCGTGATCATTTCAGCCCCCACCACTTCCTCTGGCAGGGTGTTCCACTTGTCCACCACCCGTTCTGTGAAGAAATTCTTCCTCATGTTTCCTCTGAATCGTCCTCCCTTCAACTTCATCCCATGCCCTCTAGTCCTGGAACATCTTTTTCGCTTAAAAATAATGTATTCCTGCACCCTGTTCCTCCCTGTAAGATACTTGTATGTCTCTATCATATCTCCTCTCTCCCTCCTCTCCTCCAGGGAGCAGATGTTCAGTTCCTTCAACCTGTCTTCATAGGACTTGTGATGCAATCTATGCACCATCTTTGTTGCCCTCCTCTGAACCTTCTCTACCCTGTCTATGTCCTTACGTAGGTATGGTCTCCAGAACTGTACACTGTACTCCAGGTGGGGCCTCACTAGTGTCTTGTATAGCAGAATTATGACCTCCCTTTTCCTGCTGGTGATAATAATAATAATAAACTTTATTTATATGTGCCTTTCTCAAAACCAAGGCGCAATACAATAAAATACAGAATAAAACATACTAAAACATATTAAAAAACTCAGTTGACTACAAGCAATTAATGCCCCTGCCTATACATCCCAGCATCCTATTTGCTTTACCTGCTGCCTTGTCACACTGTTTCCCTACCTTGAGGTCATCAGAGATGATAACCCCAAGATCCCTTTCCTGCTTGGTGCATGCTATATCCTCACCCCCCAACTGATATATTGTGCCAGGGTTTTTGTGCCCCATATGCATTATCTTGCACTTCCTTGCATTGAATTTCAACTGCCAAACCACTGACCATTCTTCAAGTTTCTGCTGGTCCCTTCTCATTCTGTCTACACCCTCTGATGTGTCTAATCTGTTACAGAGCTTTGTGTCATCAGTGAACAGTGAAATTCTACCTTCTAGGTCCTGTGCAATGTCACTGATGAAGATGTTGAATAGGACCGGTCCCAGCACTGATCCCTGTGGTACCCCACTGGTCACTCTTCCCTTTGTGGAGTGACAGCCATTTAACACCACCCTCTGTGTCCTGCCACCCAGCCAGTTACCTACCCACCACACTACTGTCCTGCCCACACCCATATTCCCAGTTTGTGTAATAGTCTTCTATGTGGCACAGTGTCAAAGGCCTTGCTGAAGTCCAGATAGGCCATGTCCACTGCCCTCCCTGATCCACCTCCCTAGTCACCCAGTCAAAAATTAAATGAGGTTGGTCTGACATGACCTTTCCTGGTGAAACCATGCTGTCTTGGGTCCTGTAGTCCATTGACAACCAGATGTTCCACCAATCTCTCCTTCAGTGGTGCTTCCATGATCTTCCCACCACCAAGGTGAGGCTGACTGGTCTGTAGTTCCCTGCTTCCTCTTTGTTCCCACTTTTGTATAAGGGACTACATCTGCTGTCCTCAGTCTTTGGGTACCTCCCCTGTTTCCAGTGATCGGCTAAACAGGATAGCCAGAGGTTCAGCCACCACCTCTCTTAGTTCTTTAGGACCCTGGGGTGCACCCCATCTAGCCCCATTGCTTTATCAACTCTTATTACTTCCAGTTCCTTCAGGACCCTTTCTCGTGTAAAGGGACTTGTGTCCATTTCTGCACCATTCTCACCCCTTGTACTCCCTTCAGACCCATTACCTCCTCTTCCTCAGTAAAGATTGAGCAGAAATACCTGTTCAATATGTCAGCTTTACTGTTGTCATCCTCCACGCGGCCCCCATCCTCCCCCTTCAGTCTCACTATCCCTCCCTTTGTCTTTCTTTTTTCACTTACGTACCTGTTAAAGGTTTTGTCCTCTCTACCCACTGATTTTGCAATGTGTTCTTCTGTCTGAGCTTTGGCTTCCTTTACTGACCTCCCTGCCTCCCTTTGCTTCTCCTGGTACTTCTCCCTATCCCTTCTGCCTGTGTCTTTTTGTATTGCCTGAATGCAATCTTTTTGGCTTTCACTTTCTTTGCTACCTCTTTGGAAAACCATAATGGTCTCCTTCCTTTTCCTCTTGCTAACCTGCTTAATGCATAATTCTGTTGTTCTTGTAATCCCCATTTTAAATACTGCCCACTGTTCCTCAACCCCTGATTCCTGTCCCATTCCCCTTAATGCCTCTTTCAAGTATCTCCCCATTTTCCCAAAGTCTGCCCCCCTAAAATCCAGGATACATGGTTTTGTGTGGTTTGGTTCTGCTCTTTCTGTGATTTCAAACCACAATGACTGGTGGTCACTGTTCCCCAGGTGCTCCCCCACTGTTATCACCATCACACTGTCCCTGTTTGTGAGCACAAGGTCCAGTATTGCCTTCTGCCAAGTTGGTTCCATGACCAGTTGCTTGAGGAAGGCACCCTGAAGGGAGTCCAGAATAAATCTGCTCCTAGTTAATGCTGCTGCTGGGATGCTCCAGTCCACATCTGGAATATTGAAGTCTCCAACCAGAACTACCTCATCCTTGTCTGCCATCCTTTGGATGGCTAGCATCAGCTCCCTATCTGTTTCTTCCTCCTGGGCTGGTGGTCTATAGACCACACCTGTGCGGATGGCTGTCCCCGTTTTCCTTTCCAGCTTAACCCACAGTATCTCTCCCCATTTTGTTCCTCCTGGATCTCTGTGGCCCTTATGTCATTTTTCACATACAGTGCCACTCCTCCTCCCTTTCTGCCTGCTCTGTCTCTTCTGAATATGTTGTAGCCAGGTATGGCCATCTCCCAGTCGTGGTTATCATTACACCAGGTTTCAGTGATGGCCACAATGTCCAGGTCTGACTGCACCATGACAGCCTCCAGATCTTCCATCTTGTTGCTAAGGCTCCTGGCATTTGCACTCATGGCTTTCCATGATTTGACCTCCCTAGACTGTTTTGCTGTTCTACTACCGCCCCTTCCTTGGTTGTCCTTTATCCCTGGTTCTCCTTGCTGTCTGCCCTTCTGCTGAATTTTTCCCCTTTTCTGCCTATCCACCTCTTGGGCACTAATCTCCATCTTTTGCACACTGCTTTGCAGAGATAGCCCTCCTTTGGTTCACTGGTTCCACTGCTAGCTGTGGGGGATGAGCAAGTAGGTACCCTCCTTGCTGGCCTGTCACCCCTTGCTAGTTTAAATGCTTGTCAATGTAGCATTTAAGCGTATCATTGAGTGTTTGGATTCCCTCCAGGATGGATGCAGGCCATCAGGCTTGAAAAACTCCATCCTCCAGGTGGGTCCCCAGTCACCAATGAATCCAAACCTTCTCTCACAGCACCAGTTCTTCAACCATGAGTTAAAGTTCCTGGTGCATGCACTCTATGCTCTCCTTGCCTCTCACAGGAAGTACTTCTGAGAAAGTGACAGAAGTAGCTACTTGCTTGAGACCTCTCCCCAATTTCCTAAACTCTTCCTGAACTTCCTTTGGCTCCCCATTTGCCAAGTCATTAGTACCTAGGTGGATAATGACATCCAGCTCACCCTCCCTTCTTGCCTTCCCAGTGATCCCCAGGATCTTCCTTCCATCCCTCCATGCCGTGGCACCTGGTAGGCAACTCACCTCCCTGTCCTCCCCCTCCTGTGTTCCTAGCTGGATCCCTCTTATGATGGAGTCCCCCACCAGGATTCACTTCTTCCTCTTCTGGGGTCCACTGCTTTCCCCGCTGAGGTCACCTCCTTGGCTAACCTCCACAGCCTTTCCTTCCACTTCTCTGGGTACCTCTATTTGGTTGTCCTCGTTTGCCATTGTGGCATATGAGTTCTTGAGTGGAATAGGATCTGGGATGTGCCTCTGCCTGACCGCTCTAACCCTCCCTGAGTCCACTGTCATCCAAGTGCTCCTTGTTCTCGGCATCCTTTGAGGCAGTTGCATTGGACTGGGTGGTCTCTGGATAGGGTTGATGGTACTCCTGACCCAGTTTACTTCCGCTCTGAGTCTGGCTACCTCATCCCACAGTCCAGAGAGATGCATGCAGATAGGGCAGCATCTCAGTGTCCAAAAGGTCTGCCTGAATATGGCTGCTCCACAGCCACTGCATTGCACCACTCCCCACATTATTCTGCTATTCCACTACTTGTCTGCTACTGAAGCTCTCCTAGTTCCCTTTTTATTAATTTACTGTCCTAAAAATCCTGCCACTGATCCTCAGATAATTTTCTTTAAAAAAAATAAGAAAAGAAACCAATAAATAAATAAATGAGTCAAAACACTTGTCGTGCTGAGGGTGGGCTTCTTCCCCCTTATGCCCCTCTTACTTCACACCCCTTACTATACCCTGTGTTTAGTTACTGTCAATCAGATTTAACAGGGCGTATAATTAAGAGCAATTAAAGACAGCACAGAATTACACCACCCCTACATTTTAAATTTTCAACAGCCCAAAAACAATTCTAAGTAAAGACAACAAAGAAAGTACAGTATCACTAAAAACCCACAATCTAAGTTTAAAAGAAAAATAGCAATTACCAGTTACTCTAAAACACTGAATTGAATATGTTTCCTTCCTTCCCCTTCTGGCTTCTTCTGAGAAAATAAAACTCACTTGCTACCTCAACTCTGACTAAGCCCCACCTCCAGTTATCACGTAGCTGAGATCAGAGGCCAGACAATTAACACCCCTCACCCAACTACAGGGCAGTCAGACAAGCCAAGATAAAATTTGCAGCAATTAAAGACAGCACAGAATTACACCACCACTACGTTTTAAATTTTCAACAGCCCAAAAACAATTCTAAGTAAAGACAACAAAGAAAGTACAGTGTCACTAAAAGCCCACAATCTAAGTTTAAAAGAAAAACATCAATTACCAGTTACTCTAAAGCACTGAATTGAATATGTTTCCTTCCTTCCCCTTCTGGCTTCTTCTGAGATAGTTGGAAAACCTCCCAAGGGCAGGGGCAGACAGGCCAAGTGACCGGAGTTGAGAGCACAGGAGTGCATGATCAATCAGGTTGAAGGCCTTGGAAAAGTCTATGAAGATAGCACCAGAGAGCTTACCTTGATCCATGGCAACCCTGATCTCAGAGGTAACTTTACCTAGGGTGGAGGAGGTTCTGTATCCCTCATAGAAGCTATACTGTTCTAGAGACAACAGATCATGAGCCTGGATGTAGTCCATAAGTTGTGCTGCTACAACCTTTTCCAGAAGTTTGCTAATGGCTGATAACATGGCTATAGGCCAGTAATTGTCAAGGCTTTTGCGATTACCTTGTTTAAAAACTGGGACAACCCTAGCCTCCTTCCAGAGGTCAGGGATAAGTCCCAAGGTGAGCGACATGTTGAAGATGTGTGATACAGGTAAGGCAATGAAAGGGGCACCAAGGTGTAGGAGTTTAGGCTCCATATTATTGTGACCAGCACTAGAGTGCAGGGAGAGACCAGAAAGAAGTCTCTGCATCTCCCTGATGGTCACCACCTTGAGATAGAATAATGGACGCGAGGCAAGTTCAGGCTCAGGGCTAGGTGATACTGCTTGATTATCACATGCAGGAGCAGGAAACAGAGAGGTATAGCACACAAATCAAAAAAGTGGAAATTGAAGGCATTAGCAATATGTACTCACTGGAGATGAGAAGGGAGAGGGGAGATATGATGGAGACCTTCAAGCTCCTTAAAGGAATTAACAAAGTGAACTGCAGGGAACTATTTAGCCTGAATACCAATTCACGGTAACATGGACACAAACAGAAATTAACAGGAGGTAGGTTCAGGAGGGATGTGAGGAAGTACTACTTTATGCAAGAGGTGGTGGAACCTTGGAACAGTCTGTCAGCTGAGGTGGTGGTGTGCGAAAACAGTTAGAGGATTCAAGCAGGACTGGGATGTAATGAAGGGAATAGTGCTTACCAAGGCTGACTGGACCAGGGAGGAGAATAGAGAGATGATGGGGAGGGTTAGTACCCTGGTAGAACAATAGGTTCTAAGGGTTACAGGGAACTTGAGCAGACTGGATGGACCTCTGGCCTTTTTCTGCCATCATTGTCTATGTTTCTATGTTTCAATGTAACTTCTCCCAAGCTTCCACCCGTCTGGTACCAGACCTGTCCTCAAGTCTTTTTTGGGGTACCCCACTATGGTGGCAGGGCTGCGATGCAATGGGTAGGGACCCTAGGTGCAGAAATAACACAAGGCAAAGCAACTTGGAGCAGAAGTAACCATTTGTAATCCTCTGGAGGAAAATGAATACTTAGCTGACACAATGCTAGTGAAAAATATGTCCCTGGCTTCGAATCATGTTGGAGTACTTGGCAGGCAGCAGCTTGAGCAGAAGCTTCTCGACTGAAGGTGAACCACAGCCCCATTGTCCCAACAGGAACAGTTCAGTGCAGACTTTGATTCCAGGTGGGGTCTTGGGCCAACAGGCATGTAGCAGGATCTTGGGCCAACAGGCCAGTAGCAGGATTTTGAGGCAACAGGCCAGTAGCAGGATTTTGGGCTAACAGACCAGCACCCTTGGGTACAGTGTCCATGGCAGGGTCCTCTGAGCTAAAGATGAGCTCCAGACCCTTTCTTCTTGAATCTTAGGCTGCTGTCTGGAGTGAAACAAAAGCTTCCTTCACACAGCAGCAATAAGGCAGAAAATTCACTGGAGCAGCAGCTCCCCAATTGATTTTAGCATGACTTCACAAATGCTTAGTGTAGCTTGTCCTTTTCTGTGGCCAAACAAGATCGAGGAACAAAGGGCACAGTCCTTAGAGTTTTCAAACTTTTCTTTCTCCATAAGAAACCTTCACCCTCGAAGTCACAGTCCCCCACAGTGCTGTCATCACTGTGGTCTCATTCACTTGCAGCTGTCTCACAGCTGGATGGAAGTGAGCTCACAGCTCTCTTATAGCTGAAGGCTTCAAATTCTCAGGGTCCTGGGGGACAGGAAACTGGCAACCCCACGGCAAATCCATCTCTGGGCTGAAAAATAACACTTTCCTCTGCTTGGGACTGGAGCCCTCTCCAGCAGGGGGGGGTCCCGATAGACTGACGGTCATGACTCCAAGTCTCTTAATTTTTGGGAGCTCTGGAAGACTTCTGATTGGTGGAAATACTTATCCATCTGAAAAAATTAGTATTCATTAATCTCACTTGATGCCTTATTTGTCTTATTAAAAGCCCCTAAAGTTACAAAATGGCAAAAAAATTTCCTGGACTCTGATTAATCAACATATGCTTGTTGCAGTGAGGTTTATCAGAGCACAACCTCATGTCTAAACATATGGATGACTGCATAACAAACTGTATGACAAGCCATAGTTTCTCTTGCCAAGACAGCCAGAAACTTTGCAATTATAACACATAAGCAAAAGCTTAGTTTCATATAACAACCTTATTTACTTATATTGTGGGGGGGTAATACATTTTTTTTGTCATGGCTAAAACATTTCATAGTTAGGCAGAGAACAAGTGTCAGAACATCTCCTTTATAGTGTGGGAAAACCTCTTTTTATAGTATCAGTTTTACAGTTTTATTTTTTATGAGGAAACACACCACATATGACTACACTGCATCATGGGTATGCAAAATACCCAATTTTCTAGTATTGCATAAGACACTACAGTGACAGAAGACACACGCATTGGGAACAAGGTGGATAGTTCCGAAGGTATATGAGAGCTACAACAGGCATTGGATAGTCTCAGTAATTGGGCTGACAAACACATATTACATTTTAATTAAGAGAAATGTACCATGATGCACTTGGGGAGCAAGAACATCACTGGCTGCTGGTCAGATTGAGGGTCCTTTTCAAGGTGGGCTTGCTCACCTATAAGGCCCTATATGGACTGGGTTCTGGCTACCTCTCAGAGCTCCTGACACCTGCAACCTCTGCTTGCTCCCTCTGCTCCTATTCAAGAGGCCTCCTGGAAGTTCCCAGGGTTTGGCTCAAGACATCTGGTGACCGAGCATTTAGTATCTTTGGGCCAACCCTATGGAACGTGCTTCCATCTGTAGTCTGGGAGGCCCCCTTGATTGGTATTTACAAGCAGAGGCTAAAAGCCCACCTTTAAGCCTGGCTTTAACAGAATGATCTTACATCCTACTGTTTTAATTATTATAGGTGATTGTAAAAACTGTAATCTGATTTTTATTTATTTTTGTAATTTCTTGATTTTAATTGTTGTTTTATTTCTCATGTTTTTGTTAGGCGCCCAGAGACTCAGGGATCGGGCACCCTAAAAATAAAACTTGCCTTGCCTAGTTTGCTGGGCAGAAAGCTTAAGGTGGTATCCCATGAAGAAGATTTGGTCATCATGGTAACTAATGATCTGAAATTTAAAATGCATTGCAATCATGTTATCCATTGGTATACTTAACAGTGTCATGAGATATGTAAGAAGCAGGTTGAGGAAAGTGATTATGACACTGTGTACCTCATAGGCTAGGCCTCACGTGGACTATTGTGCCCAGTTTTGGGCACCAGCAAGTATCACAGAGATTCATAATCTGGAGATGGTTCAGAGGAGGGCAACAATGATGGTTAGTGATCTAAAAGGCAATCCTTGAGTGTAAGTTAAATTGTCTGGGCCTGTTTTCCCTGTACTACTGAAGATTTAGGTGAGATGTGTCTCCTATTCAGGGCAATGTCAAACTTAGATCTGTGAGACTGTATAGGTCTTGATAAGCATTGTAAAATCAGATTTATGGTACCAGATCCCACCCATTACAGTTTAAAGGTGAATTATGTTGCTCAAATAGGAGATCAGCTTGGTATAACCAGAGGATGGTGGCTTTTTTGAACTTAACTGTTACTGGAGGTGGTTGGCAGTGGCAGTATGACTGACTTTAAGAAAAATCTGGGCAATCGCAGTACTAAACATGGCACAGGAGGCTACAGATAATAACAGTTGGCAAACTGAAAGGATGCAAGTCTGCTATGCTCTGTATCTACCTATGATACTATTGGAGCATATACATGTACTATGAATGTTATTCAAGTTGGGAGGGCTTAATCTCGAACCATGGTGAGAAGGAGTAGAGATTACTCCCACTTCTTAATTGCCCGTGATTTTTGTTAACTACCTCCTTGCTGATGTATTCATCAGAAGCGGTGCTGCTGCTAAAATCAAGGCCTTCCCCGTAAATACTGTTTCTCCAACGTTACACAGCAATTTAAGGTCTGATGGGACTCTTGGTCCCATCATGCCCCCAACCAAGCTTCATACGTATGGATGAACTAGATATGCTGTGCAAACATGCACCAGTTTATAGAGATTCCCTATCCACTCTACTATCAAGGGTAGCCAGTGTTTTCCTTAGTAGGCAGAAATTTGTTTGGGCTTACCCTAAAGGCCTGTAGTGTCTTCAGCTTCACTGTCTCCACTGGTAGACTGGTACAAATCTACAGTAAGTAACCTAGCCAGATCAGAGGTGTGGAGGGCTGAGGCACTGGTTGCCTTACCTTCTGCCTCACTGGCAACCCAGGTTCAAGAACAGCTCAGGCTCATTTGGGGCTTGTTGGGGGAGGAAGGACTGAGCATTTGTTTCTGCCACCACCTCCACCAACTCATGAGTGTTACTTCACCTTGATCCTGTGCAATATCTCAAGAACTCCATATGAAGTCGAAATGACTTTAAAATAGAAATAAACTTCTGATTCTGTATGGATGCAAAATTTTGCTGCCTCTAAGACTGAGGTGTGAGTTTTAAGCAACTTTTTTGCACAATAAAAAGCATCAGAAAAGCATTTCAGTTTCTTGTGTCTTTTTGCATCATTTGATTGGGAAGCAAGGATTGAGTGCCCCTGGGACAGCTCTCCTCCCTCCAGGAGGGGGAGTAAATGTGTCCCGCTGCTTGTCTGACACCAGGAGGAATCTGACAGGCAGAGCAGCTGGACTATGTGTCGGAAGGGACCCCACTCGCAGGACGTCAGGGGGCAACTCTGCAGAGGTGGAGCTCACAAATAGTGTCACTGCATGTGTCATGGGCCTGAGAAGAAAAACAGAAAAACACCCGAACTACAGGATGATGGTCCAATCCTTCACAGACCCCACACTGGTGACTGGCACCTCCATGGTCCTATGGGAGAGAACAATGGAGGAAAGTAAGCTCCAGAGAAATCAGGTGACAGGGCTGGGGGGACTAGTCTTTATGGGGGCAGGTCGGTCAGACCAGAAGTAAAAAGAATAAACTAAAAAAAAAAAAAGAAACCTTAACAAGTTGCCATCAGTTTTAAGGTACCCCAAGTTTTGAACAATCTGCCTCCTGACTTAATGTGTTCCCCCAATCTCCATCTATCCATACTAAAAATTAAGCAGCACTTTGTTTCCTCCTGTGTTTGCCAAAATTGGTTGGCAGTGTTTTTGTAATGTAATATATTTGCATTTCCTCTGTACAATGTTGCTGCTAACTGACATTTTGAATTGTTAATATTGCTCTGTTATTTAATATATACCTGTCGTCCCTCCCCTTCACATCTACCTTTTCACTACCCCAGGTAAACAAGACTGATTGTTCTCCTCATCGTTCACCTGGTAAAACAGTTTCAAAATAAATAAATAGGCTGCTTTGTAGGCTGATGGACAAATTCTGGCACCAATCAATCAATCAATCAAAATCTTTATTTAACCAGGTGAGCATCATTGAGCAAGCTTATTTTCAAGATGGACTCAGACATTAAACAAAATACGTTATAGGACACCGAGGTTACAGCAATACCAACCAACACAAAATTTAGCTGGAGACAGTACAATTAACAGTAAGAGCAAGCAGGCATAGAACATCATCAACAGCAAAAGACCAAAAAAATATAAGCATTTCCATAGATATAGACAATATTTACACAGTAGACCTGAATCAGACCAAAGGACAGCAAGAGTGTATTCATAAGTTAGATGTTGAAATAGGGTGGGTGAACAGGAGAAGGGGAGGGGGAGTGGATGAGGGATGATTATACTGTGCAAGGGTAGGGGAAGTAGGGAGGGGGCGAGGATGAGGGAAGAGAGTTCACTGTAATGATGAGACCCCATTTAAGACCATCAGGAAAAGCAGAGCCTAAAAGTGCAAATTTGGATAGCATACATTCTCCAAGGTGGGGATAGTAGAGGTTGTTTACTAGTGTGCAGTCTACTCAAATAGGGTAGTAAGGGTTGTTTAATAGTGAGTGTGCTTAAAGAGTGGGCAACATACACCATACCAAAAAATTAGTATGACGTGCTAGAGCAGTACATTCGGAAGAGGTAGGAGCAGGTAGAGGAGAGGACAGGAATATGAGAGGGCAGCAAGAGAGGACTTAATGCAATGCAAAGGGTAAGGAATCAAGAGGACACATTAACCTGGTAGAGTAAGTGATGAAACAAGGTAGCGGAGATGATAGGAATGATAAGAGGACAGTAAGAAAGATTTCATTCATAGGGCACAAGGAGAGGATCAATGAGGACTCCATTAACTGGGGAGGTGGCAGGTATCAGGGGAAGCAGGTACAGGATTCCTTGAAGGAGTGATTATAGCTAGATTTAAATACTGCTAGGCTTATAGGGCGGACCAGGTAAATTGCAAAACTAACTTTATTCAAACAAAGTTTCTGTGTGCCATATCAGCTCAGTCTAAAACAGACACCTTGGTCAGTTTTGCCCAGCAGAGCATCATCAGGAGGATGCTCTGTAGGCTTACCACCCACTGGGAGAAAAAGCATCTCCCAACAGTACCCCTAAATTTAGCACCCCTGAGCTTCAGAGAATGCTGCAAGACATCAAATCAAACACAGGATTGGTCAAACATTATGATAGTATAGACTTGAGTGTTTTAAAGACTGAAATCATGTCTCCCTCTCAGTCTCCTTTTCTTCAAGGTAAACATGCCAAAGGCCTCCAGCCTCTCCTCATAGGTTTTGTCCCCATACCTCCGATCACTGTGGTTGCCTTGCATTACACCTTATCATTTGCCTCAATAATGCTAGTTACAAGCTATTATACAATGGCAAGAAAGAATCTTGGACTGTGATTGGTCAGTTTGGGGCTGGACCCATGGTGTTATCCCAGCACATCGTCATGGGTCTACTCTCAGCACTGTGAACCATGGCAGATGAACCTTTGATTGATTGTTTCATCTTCTCTTAAAAACAAAAATATTTTTCCACACAAAAACATCTTTAGAATTATTTTTTTTATTCTGTATAACAACGAGACATTGTATAATAGGAATAATGCACTCCAGGGTGTGTGTCATTTGGGATAATACCATGCCTGGGGCATTGGACGCACTCGGCCTGTGGCCTCGTGCCCAACCCCCCCAGGCATGGCGTTATCCCTGCACGACTCACACCCTGTCGTGCATTATTTCTTTAGTGCTGCCTATTGCTGTGGGCCCACCATCATTAAGGAAATGCTAGCATGACAACAGACAGTCTTTTATTTTTATTTATTTTATTTAAAATGTTGGTAACTGGGAAAGGCACACTGGGTCGAGACTCGTTTCCAGGTGTGACCCGGGGACAGGGGTAACAAAACACATATAGAGGCAGAACATACAGCCAAATATAAGTGCCAAGATCAGTTTAGGCAGCACAGTTTGCAAGGTACATACAATGATGTCGCAGGCTCATTGCCTCATAAACAGTTCCTGTCTTTTGGCTGTCCTTAGCCCCATAAGTACAGTGAGACCAGCAAAAGACTGACTGGAGCTCGAACCAGCTCTAACATATATTGCAGGCAATTGAATCTCCCTTGGTTATGTACTTTGATAACCTGCTGTAACAAGGGACCACCGTGAAAATGAGCTGCTGTATCTTATGGGACCACACTGTCACTTGTTTGATACAAATTCCCAAATAAATACCTTCAGAAAACGTAAAATAACTAAGATGTCAGATATGTAGACCTTTTTATCTCAGCTCATTCAGGCTCTGTTTCTTACAACACGTGTATTCTTTAATCACTTAGCCTGTTAGGAGTCAGACCAAGTACCACCTGAAACAATTATAATAGAACCTTTTTGCCAAATCGTATTAAACTAAGCACTGTGATTGCTGATAACTGGTTTAGGTTCCTGTAGAGTTGAGATGCTATGATTTAATTGATACTAAGGCCATTAAATTAATATCACTACTGGGGAAAGCAATTATTGTGGTGAAGTAAGCATTTAAAAGATCTGTAAATAAATTGGGACACACCAAGGGCTTGACAGGCCACTATCCCTTTCAGACTAAGATTGATGTTGGGGTACTTTTAATGAGACGACCAGATAGTGGTGCAGTGTATGCTCAGCAGGACCCAACTGCTTCCTGAGTCGTAAGGAAGGGGAAGTGCAGACACAGTGAAGTCAGTAACATCTGTTCTGTCCCAGGAGCTCCCAAAGGCAGCTGTACGGAGCTTCTTTCCTGACAAAAATAAATAACGCAGGGCATGTTTCTGAAGCCAAGGACAAAAAGACAAACAGAGAAGAGACTGCAAGTGTCAGCTATTTTAATCCTACACGTTGCTCTTTTTGTTTGCCTTCATACAAAGAAAGATGGATAACAGAAATGTATTTTCTTTATAGCCACAATGTGAGGTTTTGTATCATAAACACCCTGAAGAATTCTAAAGAAATATAAACAATGGAATTCTTGCTTCATTTTTTTCACTACTGGTACCTTAGCAGTAGTATAATTTAGTGTTTAGAGCACCTATTTGGACCCAGCAGATCATAGGTTTTAAGCCCAGTAGAGTCAAATACATAATGATTGCCCTTGGGCAAGTCTCTTTAACTTTCCAGAGCTCCAGCCCACCCAACTGCGCAAATCGGTAAAAGTAGGACCCCACTGGAAATGAAATGGTGCATCTCAGCTTGGCTATCCAACATCAAGAAGCTGTAATATAAAAAATCCATTTAAATCTTCTATTTGCCTTATCACAGTTAATTTTTTTCAACAAAAAAGTTAGGTGAATTATTCAGTTCTTTTACAATTTAATGTTTGCAGATTTGTAAGCGTGCATGTGTATTTGTGAAGGAGAGAATTCTCATATATGAAATAAAGTATATGATTACCCCTTGATGTGCATGGAAACAGGATAGTTCAGAATCCTGGTTGTGCATGTTCCAAATGGTTATGGACGTTCTAAAGTTTTGTTCTGCACGTTCCAAACAAAAGCAAAACAGCTGCATCAGTTTGTGCAGTGCATTGATTCTTTTGGGCTGCAGCATTGCAAGTAAGGCCATCTTTTCAGTATGAATATACTATGAAAAACGTGAATCTGGACAATTATACTCAACTTGGCATGTATTTCCACCTTGGGTTGAAAGGGCATCAGGAATCTCTCAAGTTTCACTCTCACAGTCTCAGTTATGTCCTCCCAACCCCTTGATAGAAACATAGCCTTATTGTGTAGGATTGTCCATGCACTATTCTCCATGTAATGCATGTGTGCAGGGCCTGGGATATAACAGTGTACTGATGAACATTTAGGATTCAGCATCCTTAATACCAGCCGTAAATGTATTGTTTTTGTTTTAAAGGGGAACAATCTTTGTCCCTGGGTAGTACAACAGTGGAGAACCTGGAAGATTTAGTTAACTGAGCCCCTGGTATGGCCAGGTTTGCCGGAGAAGTGGAGGATGTTTTGTACCCCGGAAGGTGCTAGTCCCAGATTGACTTTTTTGGCCAGAAGACAGGTTTGGACTTTAATTCTGTCTTTTAGTTGAAGCCAGTGAGTCTTAGTATAGAGGACGCAGGTATGCATGAGTCAAGTCTTGTCCTGTGAGAAGCCTGCAGGTCTTGTTTAGGTCTGTGGAAATTTTTCATAGAGATGTTTCAGTGGTGGAGCCATAGATTGTGAGCCATAGTCTATTATGAACATGATGGAGCTGTGGATTGCAATCTTTGGTGCGTCTGTAGTCAGAGTCTGTTTGTGTCTGTGCAGAAGTCTGATGTGAATGTTAACAGCCTTGGTAACAAATTCAATGTGATGGGAGAAAGAGAGGGTGCTGTCCAGGGCAATTCCAAGTTATCTGGCAGCATTGCAGATTGTTAGAGGGTGAGGATGGTATTTGCTATGCTGGCTAAAGAAGAGCATAACCTTTGCCTTTTTGTGGTTAAGTATTAGTTTATGTCTGCAGAACCAGTCTTCTGACTATGTGAAGCTTTACTGGAGCTGCTTTTCAAGGAGCTTTGGGTCACCGTTGTGGGTGAAAATGACTGCAACATCAGCATACAGCAATAAACAGTCATGGCAGGAGTTAAGCAATCTGTTCATGAATACAGTGAATAGAAGGAGACCCAGAATGGACCCTTGAGGGACACTAGATAGGACTACATGACTATCTGAGAAGTGACTGTTGATCCTTACTTGTGGAGAGTGGTCTGAGTGGTAACTTTTGAACCAGGATATGGTGTTCCTGGACAGACCTAAATTTGATAACTGGGTAAGCAGAAGAGCATGATTCACTGTATCAAAGGCTCTGTATAGATCTAGAAATGCTGAGTTGACAATATAGTCTTGGTCAAGATGCTCGTGAATGAAGGCTGTGAATTCAGTGAGGGCTGTGGTGGTGCTGTGACCTTTTCTGCATCCATGCTGTTGAGGACATTGTAGTTGGTAGTTTTCGAGGTAGTCAAAAAGTTGGTTTGCAACAACATGTTCTAAGGCTTTTGAGAGGGGAGAGAGGATGGAGATAGGCCTGTAGTTCCCATGGTGTTCCCTCTCACCACTTTTGTGAACAGGGGTCACTATTGCGGATTTCCACTTGTCATGGAATTGGTGTAGCCTTAGTGAGAGATTGATAATTTTGGTAAGTGGTGATAAAATTTCCTCCAGCGTTAGAGCAACAAGTTTCAGGTCCAGGGAATAACCACTGATCCTGGATTTACCTAGGACTTTTAGGAGGCATTTCCTGGTTTTACTGACATTGATTGCTTTGAAGTAGAAGGCAGAGGTGTAGTTGTGGCTTGATGACATCAGTGTCCTCAGAAGAAGAGGAGTCTGTGAAGAAGTCAGGGGGTAGGATATCACTGAGATTGGTAAAAGCCGTGTTTAAAGTGTTGGCAATGGTTATATGGTCAAGGGCTGGTGTTCCATCAACGTTAAGCATTGTTGGGGGTTGTTTAGGGTTCTTGCCTGTTACTTCTTTAATGTTTTGCCAGAACTTCCTCCCATCTTTCCACAAGTTTGTGAACTCTTCCTTGTAGTACTGGTTCTTTAGGATATGGATTATATGCATACAGTCGTTTCTGGCTCTCTTGTACTTCTGTATGTTCCCTAGCTTTCCAGTTGCCTGTGCACATTGCCATAGGTGATCTCTAAGGTTCATGAGCTCCAGCAGGTCCAGAGTAATCCAAGGGTTGCAGATACCTTTAACTTTCTGTGTTTTTTGGGGGGCATGTTGGTCACAAGTGGTGTTGAATTGGTGGATGAAGAAGGCAAGTACAGTGTTTGCATCATTAGCATCCTCAGTCGGGGACCAGTCAAGGACATGTAGCTGCTGTTTGAGTAGGTTGAGGTGCCCACGGAGTAGGGTCCTTCATGTGATTGTTCTGGCAGGAGATTTGGTGAACTTGTTGGACCAAGTGCACATGATCGGGGAATGGTCACTAATAGCATCTGGAAGGACAGTTATGCTGATTATGCTTTTAGGGTGATTAGAGAAAACCCAATCAAGAAGAGTACTGGTCCCTGTTCTATAATTTGTTTGGGTAAGGGAGGTAACAAGTTGTGTGAAGCGTTCCACCGAGATAGCATCTCTGTAGCTGCCTGCATTGGGGGACAACCAATTTGCATTGAAATCACCCATGAAGATGGTTTCAGAGCTTGAGTGTAAATGCTGAATACAGTCCAGGACTGATACTAGCCCTGAGACATTGTGCTTTGGAAGGATGTATATCGAGGCCACTGTGAGAGACTTGTTATGCCTACCAAGTAAGACCTTGATTGGTAGCACCTGTACATTGTTTTCTAGGCATGGAATGGGTAATACATATGCCATGATGGTGTCCTTTGCATATATTACACATCCACCCCCTCGCTTATTAAGCCTGTCATGCCCAAAGGCTGTGTATCCAGGGAGGAATATGGACGTATCCACTATTTTGGGTGAAAGCCACATCTCTATGACCAAGAGAATGTTAGGGTTATGCTGGGTGACCCAGACATGTAGGTTGTCCAGTTTTGCCAGCAGGCTGCAGATGTTGATGGAAGCCAGTGAGATCAAACCTTGTTTTGTTCCCGTAGAGGATGATTGTAGTGGAGGGCCAGGATTTGGGTGAATATTGCCAGAAGTCAGTAGTAGCAGAAGAATGAGTTACATGAGATATTCCTTCAGTCACTTGCTGGTGATGGCATGCTCATGTTTATGAGAGGATCGATTGGTGGGTATGCAATGAGCAGTTGAGAAGTAAAATACAGACAGAAGGTGAGAGTGCCATGAAGAAGTCCCTGAGCACAAGCGTCCAAGGGTGGGATTAGGAATTTCATCAGATAATTTCAGAGCTTTTCGGTCTGTGAGGAGATAGCCAGTGATGGTTCCTGTGCCATAGGCATTATGGATGTAGTTTAACACTGTGAGTATTGAGGACAGAGACTGTTATACACCTGGTTGCCTGTTAATTGTAGTCAATCCAGCTAGGAAGAGTAGACTGTTGAGGAGGTACAAGGCTGCCATTGTCATTTCTGCTTTACCTGGGGTAGACACAAGATGGGTGTCAGAGTAAATTAGGGGGTAATGTAACTGGCAAAATGAGGTGTGCAACGTGATACTCTGAGCGGAGCAATAATAGTGTCGTTGGTGGAGCTTATGAATTATGTAGGAGCAGAGGAAGCTTGGGATGGACAGCCATAGTTTCACACTTAGGTGTAGCTGTGTTCCCTTTCCCCAGCTAAACAAGGCTCTGGTTTGGTCCTAGAGGGTGCAGTGGCACAGGGAAGTAAACCACTAGAGTATTCTCTTTAGTTGGTTAAGTGTATCTGTTCCCCTATGTTTGTAAGGGAGTATTAGGGTTAGGGGTGTATAAACCTTAGGAGAAGGAGCCTGATTGTAATGGATGGAGAGTGCAGAATAAAGATGAGTATCCCTTTAAGAGGACAGGAGATCAAAGGTCTGTGGGTTCAGTTCCTACATCTGGCACTTGGGTTCATATCCCAATACTGACACTGTAGTGCAGCATGAGGAGGTGCTGCACTTCTGAGGTGCCGTTTTTCGGATATCTACAATTGTTCTGAATCAATTATTGGTTCCGGCAACCCAAGAACAGAACATTTTAGGTTCAACCACCTCAGAATATCTGAAACAGCCATACCTTCATTCTTAAATAAGACTGTTATATACCTTATTGCAGGTTTTGTGAGTGGAATGGCTAGGAAAGGTGACCACAAGGGGGTGTATTTCACTTGGTTGTGTCTATACCAGAATGCTTCCAGGCCTCCTGGGGTTTTAAAACTGAGATCAAAATTAGGATCCCGAGATGTGTATATTATAGCATACACTTCAGTGGGGTGGAACTGCAGGCTGTCTTTGACCAATTTCTTACCCACATATATCCAATCTGGAAATAATTCTAGACCTCCCCTGTATTGCAGACACACAGCATTCCTGCATTTTGCAGGCTCTGAGGGCCCATGAAACAGCCCAGCATAAGTTCCTGCATTTGGGGTAGGCCCTTGGTTATTTCTTTGATTTTTTTCCTGTCTTTGGGGTCCTGTTCTCTGTGAGGGGGAGGGGAGGGGTGGGGAGAGTTATTTATTTGTGGTGCTTGAAACACCATGTTATATCTTCCAGCAGTATCCTCTTCTTGTTCCCTCCCTTCTGTGTCCTGCATTACTTTAAATTGTAGCACAGGGTTCTGGGTTAATCTCAAGGGAGAGAGAATTTCCAATAAATCTGTACTACTTTCATTGTTGATCTCTGTTATAGGAGAAGGGGACCAGGACTGATCCCCCTGCTGCTTATTCCAACCTGCTGTCCTAAGTGCTTCAGCTATGGAGACCCCTGTGACTGACATATTTCCATCAAAATTAGATCTAGCTTCCTCTGTTTGCTCAAAAACAGTACTTGCATTATTTTGAAAAAGCACTTCCTCCTCCCTTCCCACAACATGCATCTCTTCATTTTGTGGAGTTATTTCCCCCTCTGTATTGTCACAAGTTTGAGTATTCTTAAATAACACAGTACCTGATGCAGACAAACACTCTTCTTGTTGTTTTGGCAAGTTTTCTTCTGTTCCTGTATTGCCCTGTAATGTCGTTTCAGTCTCCAGCTGTACAGACCCATCTTTATTTACACCAGAGGTTGCTGAGTTTCTTATTGCATTGCCTAATGAAATATTGGGCTAGAGTTCCGTGCTAGGGCACTCACTCTCCTAAAACTGAATGTGTGAGTTGTTTCTACATTCCCTGCTCCTTGCTTGCAACACTGGGCCGCTTCCTAGCTCTTGCGACTCTAGGCACTCGCTAGCTGTAGTGATTACACTGCCAGTGGTGTTTCCTTCTCGAGCTAGGGGTTCTGTTTCATTTTTAGACATATCGGCTCTCAGATTGACAGATTCTGCATTTGGTTTGACATTTAGTGAAGTTTCAGCAGCTGCTGAGACATGATGCATCTGGCAGCTGTCAGAGCTAGTTAACAGTGTTTTTGCTGCTTTCAGAGCCAAAATTCTGCTCTGCAATGCTTTTTGCTTGCACATAAAATCAGCTTCTTCTTTTTGCAGGTTTAGTAAAGCATGACTTTTAATTTTTGACACTTGTACTGGGTTTACCTCTGAATGACTTAAGTTCCCAATGTCCTCTGGCAAGAATTCTTCTGGCAATAATTCCTCTGCTGTTGCCATCATTTCTTCCTCAGATTCTGTTTGGGTCACCAGCCTATCAGCCTCTTGCAAAGGCTGGGTAGGGAAGGAGGCCATCTCCCTTGCCACATCAGCCCTTCTTCCTCCTATGTCTGGCTGCATACTGGGTCCCTCCATCCCATCTACAGGAAGTGACAGCACCCCTGCAGACAGAGTAAGGGAATTTCCCCAGTGTCCTGGCCAAATTTCTCCCTTTCACTAAAAATTCCACCAACAGCTTAATCTGGTTAAATTTCAGTTGCTTACCATCTGTATCTCCCCTCCCCCCCAGTTGCCCCTGAAAAAGGGACTTCTAGGCCCAGTAGGCATACCAGGTCAACAAAATACAATAAATAAATAAGAGAGGGAGCTAATCTATGCTGTCACAGGCCAGCTAGAAGGGGGGAGAAGGGTGGGTCTTGCAGGAGGTGCATTTAAAGAGTGATGGGGCAGGCAGAAAATTTGCAGGGAGAAATAAAAGCAGTACAGTAAAAGATCCAAATAATAAAACAGCAGTCACAAATAACAATAGAAAAGTGGCCGCTCTGCTAGATAAAGTCCATGGAGCGAGCCGCAGGGGAGAAACTGGTGCCTATTCAGATTAGCCACAAAGGGTGCCAGATTCAAAATCCCCTCAATTGCTCTGCAGGGCCGTTTGGCTTCGGGGTAATGGTACCTGGATCATACACGGGCAAGCAGGCAGACAGGACTTCTTCCTGAACCATGGTTACAGTTCATACCCTGTAACTGAGCCCTATCAGGGGCTACCAGTGCCTGGAGGGGAGAGGAAAAAGGAGCAGACTTATGAGGAGCTGAATCGGGGTGGAGATTAAAAGGAAAAAAAACAAAAGACAGTCAGAGACAAGCTGCAAAAATCAGAAGTTAGGTTGGGGGGGAGTTACAGTGGGATGGGAGGTCCCAGAGGGGAAAGAATAAGGAGAAGGATTAAAATTAAATGGGAGACTGAAAAGGGCAGAGACTGATAGAAATCAATGATAATGCAAAAAATCACTTTTCTAATATCTACTACAATGAAATTCAGCTTTAAGAGCCCAATTAAGTTTACAGTTTTTTATACATTAAAAATTTGCAGGGAGAAATAGCAGCAGTACAGTAAAAGGTCCAAATAAAAAACAGCAGTCCCAAGTAAGAATAAAAAAGTGGCCACTCAGCTAGATAAAGTCCATGGAGCGAGCCACAGAGGAGAAACTGGTGCCTGTGCAGATTAGCCACAAAGGGCACCAGATTCAAAATCCCCTCAATTGCACTTCAGGGCTGTCTAGCTTTGGGGTGCTGGTACATGGATCATAGACTGACAAGCAGGTGGGCAGGACTTCTTCCCAAACCGTGGTTACGGTTCGTATCCTGTAAGTGACCCTATCAGGGGCTACCAGCACTTGGATCGTAGACTGGCAAGCAGGTGGGCAGGACTTCTTCCTGAACTGTGGTTGTGGTTCCTATCCTGTAAGTGAGCCCTATCAGGGTCTACCAGCAACTGGATCATAGACTGGCAAGCAGGTTGGCAGGACTTATTCCCAAACTGAGGTTACGGTTTGTACCCTGTAAGTGAGCACTATCAGGGGCTACCAGCAAACAGGTACCCTGTAAGTGAGCCCTATTAGGGGCTACCAACAAAAAGGTCCCCACATTCAAGTGTGAGTCTGGTCCCAATGTACACTTTGTGTGCAAAACAATTTTGGTTTACGTACTGTTTACTGTAGTACAGTAGATTTTATCTGAATAATTTTATTTACTTCCAGGCTAACATCTTCTGTTATTACAAATCACAGAATCCTCTGCAGCTGACATCAGAGTAGTAGACAACAGTGGAAGATTCAATTGCTTGCAGTGTATGTTAAAACTTCTATAATCTCCGATCACATGTTTTCCAGTTCTGCTTTTCTCCAGGGGCTAAGCACGGTCCTTTGTGACTGTACTTAGCCCAGGGAGGACAGCGAGACCAGCAAATGAAAAATCAGAGTTTATATAAACTTGAAAATGCACTGCAGGCTATTGAATCTCACTCTGCTGCCTACTGTTCTGATGTCAGCTGCAGGGGATTCTGGGATTTGTAGTCACTGCAGATCTCAGCCTAGATGTAAACAAAATTAGTATGATACAATCTACTATACTACAGTAAACAGTAAGTAAACTAAAATGTTTCTGCATACAAAGTGCACACTGGAACCAGCTCCACACTCTGAACCAGCTCCACACTTGAGTGTGGGACCCTTGGTATTGGCTGTTTACTTTGAAAGAGGTCATGGTAACTATTTCAATTTAAATACACTTAAAGACTCTTACGACACCACTGTATTGCAGTAAAGACAGAAATAAGCATGCATCACATTCCTAAAGAAAAAGTGAAAGAATTATGTTTTGAGTTAACTCTTCTTTTTAATTCAGTGTCATGGTGTGACTGAACTAGGAAACTGGCAATAAAATGCTGAAGTGCAGGTCAGGGGCAAAATGATTGCCTGCTGGGGTGAAACTGCTTTGATAGTCACTGCAGCCAATTATACACTTGGCACCAGGTGAATTTCTAGCAGTTGGTTTGCCCTTTTCTTCTTCCACTGAATAAATTTGACCGTTTAAGTTACAGAGTATCTTACATATAACAAATGGAATATAAATACCTAGAGATAAACAGTTTACAATATGGAATAGGTCGCCTGCCAGCAAAGGTGAGCTAGGGTCACACTTTCATTTGCAGACAAGACCTGCATAACTGGCCCGTAGTATTGCTAATTTACAAACAAGGACAACCAGACAGTTATTAGTGTGCATTTTGTTGCAGCAGATTTAGCTCTAAGGAAGCCAAATCAGCTGAAATGTTAGAAACACAGAAACAGAGACTATGCTGGAAGAAAAGGCCTATCCAGTATGCCCTATTTTCCCTGCCTATTCCAACACCTCAGACCCGATTTGGTCACTGGCATCATTTTCACCTCCCTTTCCTCTGCTTATTATACCCATGTGCCTATCCCATGCATGCTTGAAGTGCCCCACTGTTTTTGCCCCACAATCTTTTCTGGTAGGGGGTTCCAAGCATCTACCACCCTTTCAGTGAAGAAGTATTTCCTCATATCCCTCTTAAACTCCCCCTCTAGCTTCATTATATGTCCCTATGTTCGGCTGCTTTTACTTCTCTGAATGAAATTCCCCACCTCACCTTGTTCACCCCTGTGAGGCACTTATAGCTCTTAATCATGTCCCCTCTCACTTTCCTGTTCTCCAGGGAGTACATGTTGAGATCCCAAAGTCTTCCCTGATTTTAGTAGTTCTCTTCTGGGCCTCTTCCACCCTGTCAATGTCTTTGTGGAGGTGCAGCTTCCGGATCAGACCACAGTACTCTAGGTGGGGTCTCACTAGTGAGAGACACAGTGGCAACACCATCTCCCTCATCCCTCTAGGATTCACCTCCCTATGCACCCCAGCATCCCACTAGCCTTGCTTATTGTCTTGTCACACTGCCCTGCCACAGTGAGTCCATCAGATATGATTACCCACAGGTCCCTTTCATGCTTGGTGACCATCAGTACCCCTTCAACTATTTGGCATTGAAACCCAGCTGCCATGCCCTAAACCACTCCTCTAATTTCCCCAGATCCCTTTGCATTCTCTCCACCCTTTCCTGACTGTCCACCCTGTTGCTGATTTTTGTGTCAGTCACAAAGAGACATACTTTCTCCTGCAGTTCTTCAGCAGTGTCACTTATTAAATAGGACCAGTCCCAGTACTGATCCCTGTGGCACTCCACTAGTCACTCTCCAGTCCCCGAGTGTTTGCCATTCACCATCGCTTTCTGCCTCCTATCCTTCGGCCAGTTTGATAACCAGCATACCACTTTCTTCCCAGTCCCCAGGCTGCTTTGTTTCTTTACAAGCCTCCTGTGTCTAGCACTGTGCCTAAGGCCTTGCTGAAGTCCAGCTAGGCCACATCCACTGCCCTCCCTGGTCCATCTACCTAGTCACCCAGTCTAAGAAATATATGAGATTTAGAAACATAGAAATTGATGGCAGATAAGGACCACAAGGCCCATCCAGTCTACTCATTTTCCCTACCTACTGCAAAAGCCACAGACCCTACTTGATTTCTGGCTTTACCTTTCTTCTTGTTCCTATCACTAGGATTCCCCTATGCCTGTCCCATGCATTTTTAAATTTCCCCATTGTGTTTGCCCCACCACCTCTGCAGAGAGTCTATTCCATGCATCCATCACCCTTTCCATGAAGAAATACTTCCTCACATTACCCCTTAGTCTACCCTCTTCCAACCTCATGTCATGCCCCCTCATGGGTTGTATATGCTGGCTTGACAAAAAAGATTGTGACCAGCATTACAGCGATGGGCTCCATGGTGACCGCAAGTTGCAATCGGCATGGGGCCGCACTGTTCGAGAATATTTTTTACATCAGGGGCTTCGCCTCCAGAACCCCCCACATGGGGGCTTCACCCCCGTACCCTGAACTAAAGAATTCTAACTCCAGGTCAGAGTTAATTCGGGGAGGGTGTTCAAGTCACGGGAAGTGGTTGCCCCTTCCAGCTGCATTTCTACGGCGCCATGGCGCTGTAGTTGATATCAACGCATGTTGCCGTAGAAATGTCGCTGTTAGGGTGGCATACCCCTCTTGTTGCTGAACATCTCCTTTTCTGAAAGATGCTACCCTCTGGCACCCTATTAATGCCCTTTAGATATTTGTAGATTTCCATCATATCTCCCCTGTCTCTCCTCTCCTTCGGGGTATGCATATTGAGGTCTCCCAATCTCTCCTCATATGACTTTTGGTGCAGGTTCTGCACCATCTTTGTTTCTTTGAATGGCCTCCACCCTGTCTACATCCTTATGGAAATGTGGCATCCAGAACTGGACACAGTACTCCAAATGAAGCCTCACCAATGATCTGTATAATGGCATCATTACCTCTTTTCTTCTGCTTGTGATACCTCTCCCTATGCACCCCAGAATCCCACTGGCTCTCCCCACAGCCTTGGCACATTGCTTGGCTGCCTTTAGGTCATTAGATATGATTACCCCCAAATCCTTTTCCTGTTTGGTAACCATCAGTATCTCTCCTGTCCCCTCATCATTTAATCCTCCCTGGGTTCTTGTACCCCAAATGCATGATTTTGCACTTTTTCACATTGAATCTCAGTTGCCACATTCTAGACCACTCCTCCAGTTAATCTAGGCCCATCCTCATTTTTTCCACCCCTCCTGGACTGTCCACCCTGTTGCAGATCTTAGTGTCATCTGCAAAGAGGCACACCTTCCCTTCCAGCCCTCCCGCAATTTGATTGCATGACCTTCCCCCTGTGAAGCTGTGCTGCTGGTGGTCCTGCAGCCCATTAGACTTCAGGTACTCCATCAGCCTCTCCTTCAGTAGGGTCTCCATTAATTTCCTCACCACTGAGACTGACTGATCTCTAGTTGCTAGCCTCCTCCCTGCCACTGCTCTTGTGTAGAGGGACCACATCTGCCCACCTCCCAGTCTTCTGGAACTACCCATGTCTCTAATGAGGTGCTGAACAGTGTTGCCAGAGGAGTGGTTAGCAGTGCTGTTCTTTTAAATCCCTTAATTGAATTCCATCCAGTCCCATCACCTTGTTCTCCTTTAGGGCTTCCAATCCCTTCTGGGCTGTCTCCTCTGAAAAATGGACTTGTGTCCACGCCCCCCTCCCCCGGTGCCTGCTAATACATGTCGGTCCTCCACCCCCAACTGTGAAGACCAAGGAGAAGTACTCATTTAAAATTGTTACTTCTGCCTTGTCTTCTTCTGCACAGTCCCCACCCCACCCTCCTGATTCTCACTGTCTCACCCCTTGCTTTATTCTTTTCACTTATGTACCTGAGGAAAGCATTATCCCCTTTTTTGACCTCCTTGATGATCATCTCCTACGTGTGTGCTTTAGCTGCCCTCACCCTCCTTCCTGCCTCCCTTTGTTTTTCCAGATATACCTCCTTCTCTGCCTCCACTTAGGTCTTTTTGTACTTCCTAAATGCTGTTTTTTGTTTTCTCCTTTACCACCATAGCCATTCTGTTCTTTTTGTTGTGGACTTTGTCAGTAATGTAAATGTCTCTAACCATCAGCACATTAATTTTATTTGGTGATCAGATAACCCCAAAAGTATCAGATGCCCATTTTTAAGGAGGACCCAAGAGATAAGAAAAAAACAGTACATGGATATTGCAGAGTATCAGTATCATTACACAGACATCTTGAGATATTTATATAATTTTTTTTATTTTTTAACTTACTGTTTATGCCCACTCCTCACCACACTTGCTCCCTCCCTCAGGGACTCCCAAGGCAACCGCTCAGGCTGCATCGAAGATTGCGAGGACTTCCACTCCTCTGTGTGTCCTCCCTCCTTCAAGCCCTCAGATTACACACTGAGCTGGGTGGAAGGGGGACCCAGAACCCTTCCATCCTTCATCCAATTTGGGCAGGCACTGAGTTGCTTCTCCCCGATCTCCAGTCACTGGCCCAGGGCCCATCTCCAGAAGCCAACATGGGATTTTTTGTGTTTTCTGGTCTCCACCCCTGCTGATGTCGGTACATAAGGAGGGACCAAGGAGATGAAGGCATGCTTAATTGTATCTTTCCTTCGGACCCTCCGCTGATGTCCACCCTCCCGTATCTTCTGCTTTTCCATCTGTACCTCCACCTGTGGTCACCCAGGTGGTGATATAGCAGCAGGGACTGCATCCCTCCCTTCCCAGAAAAGGATAGCAGCCCTCTGGGTTGCTCAATCCTTCTCCCCCCAGCTGGCCCTCCAGCAACCATGGCTCATTACTGAACCCAGGTTGCTGGCATTGCAAGTGGTAGTACTACCGCTGTGCTCATGGGCCAGCCATATAATGTTGTTTTAGCTGTTTCTTAAAGACAAGAACAGACCTAAAAGATAATGAAGAGTCAGGCAAAGCATTTCCTAACTTAGTGACATGAAACAAAAAACATATCTCTGTCCTAAAGATGTTTTGCAAACAGGAGGGCATAAAAAATTTGTTTGAACAGATCATGTAAGTCATTGATTTGAACTATCAGAAAGCTCAGATATGAAAGAGCATTGTATTATGGAATTATAAAACCTTTGAAATGTAATTATACAATAATAATTGAGTTTTTGTTCAAAAGATAACAGGCCCGATTCTAAGAAGCGTTACGCCAGCTCAAGGCGAGTTACGCCACACCCGATGTCACAATTCGCACCTTACACCAGGCATAACACCAGTTGGCATTCCAAAAGGCACCTTGCACCATGTTGAATGCAGGTTGTGCCAAATGTGGGTTACGCCACCCACTACGCTGCAACCAGCAATGGCATGGCACAAGGGTGGGTTATGGCAGCAACTGTGCCCTATTCCAAAAGGGCGACTGTCATAACACAGTTATGCAATTCTGAGAGCCACATTGGCACAGTGGAGTTAGACCATCATGGAGATGGTCTAAGGGGCATCCATCTGTGCCAAGCTCCACAACACCATGGCACAGTTCTCGTCATGCTCCCCATGCCCTCCAACACATATATGCCCCCACCCTCCTGAATGTCGGGGACCCCCAGGGTCCTTGTTTCAGAGTGCCCCCAGATGACTTTGTCCATCCCCCCATGCCCACGGTGCATGCCGTGGTGTTCCAAGGCAGAGCAGCTGTAGGGGGTGGTTTGTAGTGGGCCATGACTTGCGGCATGCAGGGCTATTGTGCCATGCCCGTGGCACTAGCCTATGCCTGCCACAAGTTGCAGGTCATAGGTGCCAGCATCCTGCCATTCTTATAATATGGCACAGGGTCCCCGGTGTAGCGACGAATGTTGCAACTCGCATACACCTTCGAGTTGCAACATTCATCTTGGAATCAGTCCCAACTACTCTAAATTACAATACAAGACATAGTGATGAGTTAAACAATGACTGGAACCAGCAAAATGACAAATTGGGTGGTATAAAACTTTTACTCGGTAAAGTACCAGTGAGGTTGCCGAGGAATATAGTGGAAGACCATAGTCAGTTATGGATAGAAGTAGTGATTGGGCCTAAACTTTTTTGGTTGAATGGATAGACAATTTTTTAATCAATACAATTGTCCCAAATGGGTATGTACAGATTTAACAAGATGATCCACATTAGCCTGATAAGTCAAAGGCTGGTACAGAATAAACCCTAGGTAATAAAAGTTTTTGATTAGCTCAGTGTGTACCCCGGCCAGGTCACAAAGTGGTAAAACAGAATCAAATTTTTTGATCTTTTGTTCAGTCTCCAAAATTAAGAATTGTGTTTTAGTAGTGTTCAATAACATTCCATTATTTAACAGTCAGTTTTGCACCTCATTAAACTCCCTTGGAATATTAATAACAAGGTCAGAGGGACCTTTACCTGATCTATTGGGGTACATAGTAATGTGTGTATCTGAACCCTGAATGACAAGTGGTAACATGATCAAGAAAATGCTAAAGAGTATGGGGAAGAGCTGTGTGGAGTATAAAATTCTGTCATGGAATGCCTGTGGAATGACCATTCCAATTCCATGGAATTCTGTGGAGCATTTGAGAACATTCCGTGGAATTTTGCAAAATTTTAAATTTCAGTTATTTCATTATACTTTTGAAAGTACATGTCCAAATAACCCCAAATTTGGAACATAAACAGCACCCTATGGCTTTATAAATTTGTACCAAATTTCAGAGTTGTGAATTAAAAGAGGGCCAGAGTTATGGGTGGCCAAACATTTAATCAAAATGTTATTTTCAGTTATTTTGAGATCATTTTAAAATTTATTCTCCAAATTTCTCCACCATGTCAGAATTTAGAGAAACACACAGAATGCATATATGCACCATGTTTTAAGTCTCTAGCTTTAATGAGAGCTGAGTTATAGGTAGTCAAATATTTTGCCAAAATTTGGATTTCTGTAATTTTAGCATAACTTTGATAGTATTCATTGAAATATTACAAAAATTGCCAGGTATACGGGTTAGCACTCCATTTATATATGCACGTAGTTCCAGATTTCTAGTTTTAAATGGGACTGCGTTATAGCCTGCCAAACATTTTATTTATTTATTTTTATTTATTGTAACATCAGAATTACAACCTTTAAGCTAAAAGTTCATTTTCAAAGGATCCTCGTGGAACAGAGAGTGGGGGAACATCAAGTACATGGACAGTGGAGAAAAACAGAAGTAGCTAGTAGGCATTGTCAGTTTCACATCATTAAAAAGGCTATACAACATTACAAGCAGAAGGATGGGAAGAGACAGAATACATTGTAAAAGCCGTCACTTAATTACATAATACAGAGGAAAATAGTCCCATAACAGATTAGGTAAATAAAGTGCAGATTCCAACTATGTACAAGGTATGAGAATTCCCAGAATGCAGCTATGGAGCTTAGATAGGTTCCCAGGGGGGAACAATTAATGTGACCACCAACAAGTACAGCCATTAAGGGAGAGTAGACTACAGGCTAGATGGGTAAGGGGGAGAGCACAACAGTGGGTGATAGCTTAAGGGTTGGGGGGCTAAGCAGGTTTGGAGGTGGGGGTATGGAGGGTCAGGAGGGTTAAGTGGGTGAGGGGTGGGTGGAATGGGGGACAAAGGGGTGGGTAGGTGGGGATTAGTGGGAGATTCTTAGGAGCCATGGGCCACCACAGCCGTGTTGCAACAAACATGTTGCCAAAATTTAAGTTTCATTTAGTTCCCTCTAATTTTAAAACTACATATCCAAATTTAACCAGAGCTGAAACATCTAAATCACTATATCACATGGTCATTTCTGAAAAAGTTAATATTTTCAGCTTTAAGTGGGATTAAATGAAAAGTAGTCGAACTTTCACATTTAAAAATTTAACTTTGCAAGAATGTAAACTACAAATTCATAAACGCCTGAAACTTTAAAACTAAAGAATGCAATACCATTAAATTTGGCAGGTTCGTAGACCTTACACGGAGACTGTGTGCCAATTTTATTAATTGCTTGCTGTGAGAAATTGCAAAACAAATCTCTACTTAAAGTCAAATCCCATGAGTCTTTGTGAAAATTGCAGAAATTCATGAAAAAATCCATAAAAACTTGAATTTTCTGATTTCACTCAGCCTTATCGGGGGGGAGTTCTAATTAAAGGACAGGGGTATAAGAGACAGGTAGCACAGGGGGTCACCAAGTTCAGGAGTTAGATGCACAGTTTTACCAAGAAATGGACAGCTGAGCTGGGTGGCACAACAGTGATACACCCCCAGGTTGGAGCAAGAAAGCACTGAATGCCAACAATTCCAACCTGAATGCAATATATTTAAGGATCACATCCATTAAATTTATGATCCAGGGAGCCTGGTGTATATGCAAGTCTAGAACTTAGAGGTACTCAAAAACATTTAGTGGGGAAAACAATGTCTTGAGCAGCAGGAAGAAAGAATTCTGGCTATTCCAGCAGGGTAGGTTGATAGGGAAAGGAGTAGGTGACTCACGGTTTAAGGAAGTTTGTCACTGTAAAGAACAAAGAGGATATCAGTGGGATCAGTAGTTCTACTGAATAATTCTGGCTATGCCAAAAGAGAAGGGGGAGGATAGTCACCTAGTGAGGAACAGCAGGACTGCAAAAAGCTCAGCCCAGCTTATCAAATGAAGTAGTGATATGTGCATTATTAATGTTAAATTCCACAAAAATAAATTTTGGATGCTTCATCTACAGAATATGCTATCATAAATATGTGAGAAAATCTTACCAATAATTTTTTTTCTTCTGTAAAATTAAAACTGCTTAACCAATTTAACCAGTTTTGCTAGACACCAGGATACGCTGACTATGGATATGCATGTCAAATGTTAACTCTATGCATGCAAGGGCAGAGAAGTTATAAACATTCACATTTTTTGATAGTTTTCAGAAAGTTTTGCAAATATTTACACAGTAAAGTTTTGAACAACTGTAACTTAAAAATCTCTTATCTAATTCACTCTACATTTAGATCATTTTATCAGCATTAAAAAAAGGTTATCCATACTAATTTACATATGTCTAGCTCCAAAGGTACCTGAGTTATATGTAGATGAAATATTTTCATGAAATTTCCTGAAAAAAATTAAATGACAGATTTTGAGCACATATAATTTTGAGACGCTGCATCATATTGTCATGAAATCTGGCACATTGAAAGAACACCTATTATCAAGAAATCATGCCAAATTTAAGATCCCTAACCTAATAGATGATTAAGGTACATGCAGACAAAAAATTTTCATGAAATTTCACACAAACAATAAAATGACAATATTCGAGACCCTATAATTTTGTGAGTATCCTCCAAACTACATGATATTTGGCAAGTTTATGGCCATTGTCCAAGAGAGTATATATTCCAAATTTCAGACCTCTAGCTTGAACAGTTCTTGAGTTATAACCATATTATTACATGTTAAAATTCCACAAAATATCGACAAAATTCCACAGAATTTTGTGGAATTTTGTGAAATTTTGTCAAACTTCCATGGATTTGGAATTTCCCCATTCTGCACAGCTCTAGTATGGGGCCTGGGATAGAACCATAAGGAACATCCTTTTTAATATCAATCAGGGGGACATCACAGTACCAAATAAGAGCGATTGTTTTCCGGCAGATAAATAATGTTGAAATAAACAGTTGCAGCTGAGAAGCTGAGATTCAAGAGTTTTATGAGAAGGTGATCATGATTTAGGAGATTAAATGCCTTTGACAAATCAAGACATAAAAGCTCCCGCCAAACTACCACTGTCCAAGTTTCGATGAAGAACATTAATGACCTCCAGCATGGCTGTAAGGGTATTATAATTCTCCCTAAAGCCATGCTGGAATGGTACCAATGGATTCTTAGTATCCATACAGTATAATCCTTTACTTGGTCTTAAACAATCCTTTCAGGGACCTTGGACACAGGAACATGAAGGGAGATACAGTGATAGTTCTTTGACAAAGTGTGCTCTCCAGATTTATAAATCGGTACAGCTGTAACCTCCATCCAAGACTGTGGAATCTCAGAAAATTTCAGGAAATGGTTAAATAAAATATTTAGAGGGTAAGCCATTAAGTCCCAAACTAGAGTAAACAGACACACGTTAATAAAATCAGCACCCATACATGATCTCAGGTTCATTCACTTCAGATACTCAGAAGTCTTTTCCAGTGTTAACATTTTGAACTCAAAATTTGGATAGGGTGCATCTACAGCAAATTCTCTAGGATCATTGGCTAAGGGAGCAATGGGGGAGCTACAGTAGTTCGGCTACATTTGGAAAAACTCTATTGAGTTCCAATGCTATAGTTATTTGATCAGTTACATCACCTTCACCTGTAATCAGCAATGGCACTTGAGTTGTGTCAGATTTGTGAAGCAGATTATTAAGAATGGATGAGTTTTCCTGCTGTTTGTTTGTGCAGGGAAGCTGGTGCTGCAAACAATAATCTGGCTTGGTCCACCTCACAAGTTTTTTACATCTGTTTCTAAATTGTTCATAATTCAGAAGAGATGTAGGAGTGTGTAATTTAATATAGGTGCCCCAAGCACTATCTCTTTCTTGCATTTTTGTAATTAGGTCTTGGGTAATCCATTATTAACATTTATTTTTCAATTTTAATTTGTGTAATGGTGCAAAGAAATCACAAACGACATTAAATTCACAGGCAGTAAAATCAAACATCAAATCTATACTAGGAATGTAATGTAGATAAGTCCAATCTATGGAGGCAATGGCTTCACAAATTGTTTTATGTTCAGATTTGTTTAAAGAACGTGAAGTGATATAAATAGGGGTTCATTTTTGGATTATGCACTCTCCAGGCACAGAATATTGAACAATGGTCACTCAGACTGTCAGCAAGTGAACTTGCCTGTAAAATCCTGTCAGGCCCAGTGGTCAAAATCCAGTCTATCAGGGTTTCTGAGCCAGTTTTGTTAATTGTGTCTTGTTGTCAAGTTGATTACTTGATGCAGGTTCAAGCCAATGAGATAGTCACTAATTTTAATATTAGCTTTATCAAATCAGTTTACATTTGCATCCCCTAGCACAGACACATAATTTTAAATAGGTATGCACATACAAATAATTCTAAATAGATATACCATCCTTTTTCATTTGTTTAAACTTGTTCTTTATCTCCTGATTGCACCAGTCTCTCCTTATCAGCCTTCCATGACTCTCCTTCCCCTTGGCCATACAGTCCTGAGATCCCTGACTCCACGCACAGCTGCTCAGCAAGTAGTACACCATGCCTGTTCCATTGTGGCTCCTTCTCCTGCTTCCATGGACAGTGTTTGCTGGGCCTGCCTCAGCTCTCTACCCACAATTATATGGTGTTTCTTCATCCTAGTTGCCTTTCTATGAGCTCATGCTGCTACTTCTAATGAGGGCTTTGTCCATACTGTAATCACAATAAAGTACTTCAGGGCATGTGTCACTGCGATAACATCACTCCTTGGGTGATTGAAGATACTCAGCCTGTGGTCTTGTGCCTCACAACACACCGAAGTTATGAAGTTATCCTAGCAAAGTGCATGCCCTAGCATGGCTTATTACTTAAATGTGCATCATTTTAGCTAATCTGATCACAAGTTTTCAAGGCATAGGTTACATAATCAAAACCTTAATTAAAAATGTCACCTGGATAAACTGCTTATTTCTACTTGTTTACTTAAAGTATAGGATGCATGAACATCTTCTAGATTGCTGTGCCACAGAACACCACCAGTGGAGATTCTGAACTTGATCTGCAACCCCTTCCGTGATATCTTTTTTTTTTTGTTACTCCTGCCAATTTTAACTCTATGGTCCATTTAACAGAAAAAAATTACTTGGCAGTACTCAAAAAAGTGCAGAAAAATCCAAGTATAAAGATATATATTTATTTTTTAAATCATATTTTATCTCTCACTGCTAGCAGGGCTCAGTGACACTTATACTGACAATCCACACTCTGTCCTCCCTCCAGTTGTTGGGGATCATGCTGCATGGCAGTGGAAGCTGGGTTTTTACCTTATATGTGGTTTGCTGTTGCTTTTTTTTGCCTGGCACCCCACCACTGAGGATGCCAGCATGAAGGACATTAAGTCCAAGCTGCAGACATGCTAATGCACATCTCAGCCAAGCACCTAATGGCATCCTCTCCCCCCACACTGTGAGCCCTGTGCCACCACTTGTGCATTCACAGGTGGTAATGGGCAACTGTGACAATCTCCTCCCCCCCCCTCACAGAGGAGGAGAGCATCCTCTGGGATATTCAAAACTCCTCCCCCTCACCAGCCCATGTAAATACATTTATTTTTTAATGGTCTAACTAGAAATTTCCTTTTGGGTTGTATAGAATTGGTCAGACCAATGTCAGATCCATTTTGGTGCCTATTATGCAGATTAAATGACAACTGCTAAACACCCATTCTGTCCCAGTGGGCTTCCCTTCCTGTGATACTTGTGGGAGACTGGAATGAGGTATTAGACAATGATTTGGACAGGGACTCAAGATGCTGTCAACCCCTTACACCGAGTCAGTTTGCACTGCGAGACCTCATGGATTCATTAGGGTTGATAGACCCTTGGAGAATTCTACATCAGGAATTGAGGGAGTATTCCTTCTATTCCATACCATATAATTCCTTCTCCTGTATTAATTTATTTTTACTGAATGCTGAAGCATTGCCAGGTGTCCTTTTGAGCCATTATAGTGCATAGGTACTGTTTGGCCATCACCCAGTTCTGTTACAAGTCAACACTGACCTTTCTCTGGTATGGGATAAGACATGGCATTTTAATAACCAACTACTAAAGCTCCCAGAGCTACTTGAGAAGTTACAGCACTTCATTTCTGATTGTTTTACTCTTAATTTGCCTACGATGCCTAAACTTGATATTCTTTGTTGCTCTTTTAAATGCTTCTCTAGGGTGAAATTACCAGACTGGCAACCAGACGGAAAAGGGAACTCTCTCAAATGTCATCCTCCCTGCCGTCACAAATCCAGGCAGTTGAGCGGGAGCTTTCGGACTCTTCCCCAACATCGGACAGGGAATGTCTTGAGGCCCTTTGAGCGAAACATAATGCCCTCCTTGGAGAGAAAGCTGAACATCTTCTCCAGAGGACTAGAGCCCAGTATTTTGATCAGGGGAAGAAAGCTGGAAAGCTCCTCGCCTTGCACCTGCATACTCAACAAGTGGACAGGATTGTGCCATCCATCCGCTCGGAGTCTGGCTATCTACTTACTTCCACAACAGATATTGTTTTGCAGTTTCAGATCTTATATCATTCTCTGTTTGCAGCTCCCCCGACCCCTTTGATCATTCTGCCTTAGATATCTTCCTTCAAAATTTGGATCTGCCTGTGCTAGGTCATGCTCAGGTTGCCCTGCTGAAGGCTCCTTTGACTCTGGTGGAGGTGACTGCAGCGATAGACTCCTTAGCCCCAGATAAATCTCCTGGTCCAGTCGGCTTCTCTTTAAACTTCTACCAGAAGTTTAAGAATTTGCTGTCCCCATATCTCCTGGACTAATTTCAATATGTTTTTTTTACATGGCCTTTCAGACTTCCTCTCTTACAGCTGCTACCATAATGATCCTGCCTAAACCAGGTCAGGACCCCCTTGTTAGTGACTAACTACAGACCTATGTCTTTAATTAATGTGGATCTTAAAATCTTGGTAAAAATTTTAGCTACTAGGCTAAATTCTGTATGGGAGTGTCTTCTTAGTAGGGAGCAGGTGGGATTTGTCTCAGGCAGATTGTCTGCAGATCATACCTGGAAACTCCTGTACCTTATCTCTGCATCCAGGGACTCCTCCATACCACCTGTTCTGACCTCCCTGGATGTGGAGAAAGCTTTTGATAGGGTATCCTGGGATTATTGGTTTCACTTGCTCCCCAAGTATGGCTTCCCTTTTGAATTTACCAGATGGCTCAGGGTTCTTTATACTAATCCCACTGCGTGCATCTTTTGTAATGGAATTCTGTCCAACTCCTTCCCCTTGCAGCAAGGGACTTGCCAGGGTGTCCCCATCCCCATTTTTTTTTAACTTATACCTTGCACCCTGATTAGGAAAATTAATCTTTCCCCGCGAGTTCAGGGTATATCCTTAGGTGTCTCACAGTACAAATTGTCTGTTTATGCAGATGACATTCTCCTACATACTGAATCTCATTCTACTTCTCTACAAGAGGTCCTAGATATAATCCATTTTGGTGCTATCTCTAACTATGAACTCAGTCTTTCTAAAACTAAACCTTTGCCACTGAATGCTGCAACTCATCATGCTAGTGTAGAACACCTGGGCCTTCTTTGGGTTAAAGATAAATTAAAGTATCTGGGGCTGTACCTTACTACCGATCCAACCAAGTTTAAAAGATATAATCTAGACCAAGTGCTCGCCCAAATTCAAAATGACCTTAATCACTGGTCCTTGCCATCTTTGTCCCCATGGGGTCATGTGAACATTCTTAAAATGAATGTGCTCCCACAAATTTTGTATCCCTTACCATGCTCGGCCTGGCCCTACCTAAGACATGGTTTCTCTAGGTTAACAGAATCTTTTCTCACTTTATTTGCCAGGGGAAACCTCCTAGGAGAGCCCTGGCAAAGTTAATGAGATCTAAGGAGGTCGGTGAACTGAAAGTTCCTAATGTCTATCTTTAGTACCTGGCCATACACTGTTCCCAACTTTTCTACTGGTTTCATCCAACCCCTGGGGGGCCTTGAATGCTCATTGTGCAATCATTTTGGTCTGAACCATCATGCCTTGTTGTATGTTCCCTCTAAGAGAGTTTCTGGCCTCTTGAAGGCCACCCCTGTTGGTTATTCTTTTTAAGCTCATAACCAGTTATGTCAGCTGCTAGCTTTAGACCCCTATCATGACATTACCCAGGCTATAATCAAAAATCAGAACCTAAAGATTGCTGGGAAGAGGCTGACCAGGGCAATCTGGCCTTCTCTGGAGTCCTTGTCGGTTGATCAACTACTGTCTGCCAACAAACTTTTTTACTTCTCAGGAGGCTCAACAAAAATTCAACTGGTCTACGTGTATGTGTTTTAAATATTTGCAACTCAGGCACATGTTGTTTCAATATGTTGGTACTGGTGTCTGGTCTAGAGAGTATGGAGGTGCATTGCCTCCCTTGTTATCGACTATCCCTACCTCTCATGCCATAGCTTTCTTTCATACATGGCTGTGGGATCTCCTTGCTGAGAGGGAGCATGCATTTTTTTACACTTGGGAACAGATCTCCCCCCCCCGGGAACCCTCCGTGATTGGTCTCGCATCTGGAGGGAGGTATACAAATATATCAAATATATAAAATGGGATAGGTACAGTTTCTTGCAGTTTCAGATGCTGCATAACATACTTTACACCCCAATTAAACTTCACAGAATGGGTAGGTTGTCCTTGGATGTATGTACAAGATGTCAGAAGGAACGGAGGTTATTGTTTCACGTTCTCTGGATCTGTTAAAAGATTAGGCCTTTTGGGAAAGATATTAGACATCAGCTGGACCCCCTATTTGGGCTCAGTCAGGGTTTCACTTCTAAAATTTGTATTCTGGGGGATTTTGCTCAGGCTTTAATTGGTAATCAGATACCACATATTGCTTTAATAGCAGGCTGCTCCAAGAAGGTCATTCTTCGGCACTGGTGCAACCAGGCCACCCTACTTATGTGGAATGGTACCGAGAGATTCTTTTTGCACTGCAGGCTGAACGTATTATTGCAAGTATGTCATAAGTCCACAAGAAATATAATCAGGTATGGGAATCCCTTTTTACCTTGCTGACTCTGGATACTGGGTGATGGTCGACTACTTGCTATTCACTACCTAATATTCATTATTTATGGATTATTATTTATGGCTCCCACATTTCATACTCCTGAGAAGGGTTAGACCTCATTAGGCTTAAAACCTACATATTAGTGTAATACATACTTCTCCTTTTATTTTGTTTTTGTGATGCTTCTCTTTTGAAGCGTTCTAGTTGCCACCCCCTGGGTTTTATCGAATGCCCCAGTTTCCAGCGAGGGGGGGAGATAGTTGGTGGGATGGGTATGGGGGGTTGAATTGTTATAATTATAGATTGGTTGAGAAGTCTACATTTTTGGATAACTTCTTTATAAAATTGTTACATATCCAGATATTATTAATGCAACTACTATTTTATTGGTTAATGATATGATATGCGTCTATGAGTTCATGTATTCTCCGTGTTCTTGATGCTTTTCTTCCAACCAAGTTTAATAAAGCATTTTGAATTAAAAAAAAATAAGGAAACCTCTTCCCTTCAAAGGTCAATTCCTGAACAGTCTTTTCACACAAGCAAATTGTTACAAATTTAATAGCTTCATACTTGAACTTTTCCTAATGCTCCCGGTATCTGAACAAATCCGCTTTAAGTGTGGTCATTTCAGAGAAAGCGGTGGAGTTCTCCCACTCACTCATGCTCAGTCAACCAGTCGTAGAGTTGCAGAGCCTAAGTGAGCAGCAAAAAGACTCCACTTTCTCTGAAATGGTTGCACATAGTTCAGTGAAGGTTTGTTTATATATTCAGAGACTCAGTCCCAGTTCAAACACAAAACTATTAGGTTTGAGAAAATGTTTTGTTTGTTTAAAACACTATGTAAAAGGTTAGCTTTTTGGCAGAACAGGCTTCACTGTTTTTAGGAATTTTTCTTTAAAGTCAAAATAATAGATTCAGAATCTGACCTGTAATTATTTAACATGTGCACAGACTGATTACATCCTTTACATTTAGAATTTTGAAACTACTCAGCAAGATCAGAATGATGAATTTCATGTCTTCCTGAATCTTGTACCAGGACCAAGGAGCCCTGATGCTTTAACCAGATAGACCATGAAGATTCTGTGAAGATTCTGAGCCAGTGAATTACATAGAAACCTAGAAAGTAGATGGACTGTTCAGGTATTTTCCATCTGTCATGTCTGTCCCAAGAATCCCTGCTTGGAGATGTTCTAGTCTCCATCCTCCCTCCCAAGCACCCCCACACACTTCTTGTCAGATAATTTCTTTATATGCATGCCACTTCCTTTTGAATCCTGCTACTGTTTTTGTCTTTACAACCTTGTAAGAGTTTGTTCTACCCAGCCACCACATTTTCTGTGAAGAAATTCTTCCTAATGTTCTTTTGCATCCTTCCCCCCTCCAGCTTGAGCACGTGCTTCATGGTGGACATGATGTTTCTTAGTTTGAACAGATTTGCTGTGTTCATTCTACTGAACCCATTCATAAAATTGAAAGTCTATAACATGCCCCCTCTTCCCTCTGTCCTCCAGTGAATACATGCTGAAACTTTAAGATCTCTTATCATACGCCTTGCACTGATAACCATGGATCATCTTCTTAACTCTTTATTACACTGTCTTTAATCTGTCTCTGGCCTTTATTAGGTCCAGACTCCAGAACTGGGCATAGTATTCTAGATGTGATCTTACCTATGATCTATACAGAGACAATACCACTTCATTTCTCCTGATTTATCTCACAACATTCATCGAGGATCACTTGACAGCTGAACAGAGAGACCATTGTGGGGGTAGGGTATTAGTGTTGGGACATCCTTTTAAATCATCAGTGCTACATGATAAAGCAAATCAAGGTTTTTAAGCCAGTCAAGTTTATTGATAAAAAAAGTGTGTATAGACAGCAAGTCATGACGTAAGATGACATACAATAATGACATAAACATTTAAAAACAACAAATAATACAGTCTCTATGGTCATCCATACATTACAATCTCAGTTAAAAACAGTGATCCACTCTTAGTAATAGAATATACATAAAACACAAATATTACTGCAAATACATCTCTAAACAAGTTATATCTATGTCAGCTTCTACAATGCATGAAGTGCAAATATTGCAACAGCAAAAATAGGTACTTTGCAATCAGAGAATGTAAGGTGTTCAATCACAGGATTTATTTTGCTATTCACATAATTACTCAATTCTGGGGGTTCCAATCATCTATTTCTATCTTCCTTTAACAAACTGCAATCTAACAGTAAACATCGTATGGTTATCTTCTTTCATTATTGCACTTGCATGTCGGATTACCATTATTCTGTCTGCCCTTCTTATAGAGAGAAGGCATTCCCGTCCTCTAAAATCACCAATCTGAATCTACATGAAGCAGTCTTGTGTGTTTCTTTTTCACAATATTTCAAGTGTAATTTTTTCATTACATTTTGTATTTTTTTGTAAAGGGTAGCACCTGTAAGATCATCTAGTTTTACACAGACTGCTTGATAAAAATGATCACAAATTATTTGTTCCACTTCTCTGACATATGTTTGTACATTGCTAAATTCAAAAGGATCCCATATACTTGGTAGTCCAAATTTTATAACCACATGAATTAATTTTCAGAATCATTTTTCTACATTTATATGGCAACTGAATCCTCCCAAACTCCTGATAAAGTGCTAGTCTTATCAGACTCTATCATCTTCTTCCAACATCTAACCACTCATATTTGTTCTAGTCTTTAATGACATTGGAAAGAACACATCAATGTAGCACCAGGACAAAATCTGTTGTGCTTTATATTCAAACAGTCATTGTAGCAGACAGAAAAGGAAATAAGCACCAACAGAATATACTTGACAACTGACAGCAGACTATGTCAAAAATGTTTTCTTTTTTTATAACAAAAAGTGCAGTGTCTTGATGAAGACTGGAAATGTCAAAGCAAAATGTTAGCCCAGTTCTGGCATAGCCTTTGACAGTGTTGTGGCAGTTTTTCTGTGACCTAGTTGGGTGAGCTATATTACACTACACTTTTTTGTTATAAATAAACCATTTTTGCCATATTCCATTGTCAGTTGTCAAGTATATTCTGCTGGTGCTTATTTCCTTGTCTGCCTGTGTTTTTAATGACATTATATTGTTTCCTATTAATAGCAGAGCCTTCTGGGTGTCATAGGGTAACAATAATAGCTGTCTGTAGAAGTTGCTCTGTATTACTTAAAGATTTTTAATTTTCACTTTTTTTTACAGAGAATGCGCCATACCTCACTGCCATAAAGTATCTATATATCTATTTATTTTAACATCAAAGTTTTCTTTAAGACCTAATATGAGTTGCCCACAAACTGTTTAGCAAACCTAATAACAGCTTTTGTCGATTGTATTACCTTCTTCTTGTATCCTTCAATGCGGGGAACCCATTTATTAGAGTTATTAAACAATGCCTCTAAACAGCTATATTCTTTGACACGTTTAAAAATATATCCATTTATAACCCATTTCTCAGCAATATTTTTGTATGTTTACCCAAGGTCATAATGGTTGATTTTTTGGTGTTCATTTTCAGATTTAATGTAGCCAAATGTGTAATAGTAACTGACAATGCTCTTTTAGTGCCTAATGGAGTTTTCAATAAGATAACTAATCATCAGCATAGCCTAATAACTGAATCCTGTTATTCCCAATTACCGGTGCAAACCTATCCATATCCTTCATGGCATTTATTAATGATTTCAAATATATATTAAAAAGAAAAGGGGCAAGAATACAACCTGCATGCTGTAACTCCTTTCTGGACATAAATTTTTGAAGATAATCTACCCTCTTATGCCCACTCTGACATATGATTTGATGTTACTATGTATAAGCTGGCTCAATTTAAGTAAATGTAAATCCATATTATACTGCATTAGTGTCTCCCATGACTTCTCCCTATTTATATTATTGAAAGCCATGTTCATATCAATAAGTGCTAGGTAAAGTTCTGTTTTTCTTGACAATATATATAGAATAAAGTATAGGTCGGTGTGTGTTATGAGAAGTTTACACACACCCGACGGGTTTATGAATAGCATCTAACCCTGAGGGTGTGTGTAAACTTTGAGTTTACAGACATTGACCCATAATTTCTTTTATATAATTTCTGGGTTTCCCTTTTTTCACCTCAGCAATTGTATACAATAAAAAATGTATGTGCAGCCGTGGTCCAGTTAAGTTGCAGTGCACGGCCGTGGACGCTCTTCTTTACTTACTTAAAGTTTTTTTTATCTTGTGGGCAACAGCTGAAAGTTAATTTAAGTCCTTTTGGCACATTATAGTTTTTTTATTACTTACCACCTACTCCAGGTGGTGGTTTACTGTCCCTTAGTGGTTTGGTAAGCAGAGAGCAGTGGGTAAGGGAGGAAGTGTGGCGGATGCATGCACAAAGTGAGGGAAACCATGCACATGTTTGCTATAATGAACACTCCTTCATTACAGCAAATTATGCCATGGTTTCCCTTCGGGAAAAAAGGGAAACCAGTTACTGTATAGAGAATAATGTATGGGCAACCATATACAACAAGACTGTGTTTCTATTGAGAGGTTTAGATGACAGCATGTGAACCTCAAGAGTGAAGCTCAAAAGGTCCATGCTGTCATTTCAACCCTAAGATGGAAACACATGCCAAGTTGTGCTGTTGTCCATATTTAATTTTTTAGAGTATATGTTTTTTTACACCAGAGTTACAGACCCCACTAAAGTGAAAACAAAAAATCTTGCCATTTCTTGTTCTGTTCAATTATTAGAATCAAATTTACAGATATTTGAAAGTTAAAAGGTACAACTTTAGGCAGTGGGTGGTTAGTAAGTAGCTAGGTGTGGAATAAATGAAAAATTTAAAATTGTATGACCTTTGAACTGTACAGAACAACTGTTTGGAATGCACGCAACACTTTGGAATGCACACAATGATTTAGAATGTGCACAACAAGGATTTTGAGCAGGCTGATTTTTATTCAGAACAAAAGTTAACCATATACTATATTTATTTATTATATGGCCTAAAATGAATATGTTGTTGATAGTTACATTCCTTTTATGAAAACCAGACTGTAGCTCTGAGACAATTATTTGATTTCCTTCCCATTCTTCTAATCTAGATAAAATTATTCTAGAGAACATTTTTAGGGTAATGCGGAGAAGTGTAATTGGCCTATAATTAGTGGATTATTTGGATCTCCTCTCTTTCATAATGGTATGATGGTGTCATTAAGATAATCTAAGGAGATTTTTAATATTGCAGAATCTATATTAAGCTCTGCCAGAGCAGACATGGCAGTAGCTGAGTTCATTGTGGAACAGTGTGCCATGCCCAAGATGGCCATTGGAGTTTAGTACGTGTGAGAGAGCAGCTGCACATGTACGAATTCACTTCTGCAGTTGTAGTGAAGTTGTATATGTGCACTGAGCTCCAGCAGCTATCTTGGCCATGGCGGACTGTTGCACCATGTGCTCAGTGTGTATGTGGGATAAGCAGAGGGAGTCACACATGAACACTGAGCTTCGGTGGACATCTTGGTCATGGCAGACTGTTCCACCATGAGCTCAGTGTGCATGCACAATAAGATGAGGATGCATGGCACAGAGAACTGGCTGACCCCTGTGGCATCACCTGATACCCTCTGGAAGGACCCCATTGCATAACAAGATTGCACACAACACCTTTATCTCAACTGTCATGACATGGAACCACAGTGTCCATGACTGCACTCGGGGACTGACCATGTCCCACAGGTGTGATAGTGTCACATGGTTCACCTGGAACCTGTCAAGGCAGTGTATGTTCCATAGATTGCATGCATAACCTTAATCTGTACAGCCTGGAATAGAGGAAAGAAGATACCTGACAGATACCTATAAGCAAATCACAGGCTTGAACAAATTAAAAAAGAATGGAGTATTTTCAATGGAAAAATATACATTTGAACAAAGGGACATGAAATGAGACTTGAAGAGAAAGAAAATAGAAGATAATAATAAAGGATATAAATAATATAGGAGAGATGTTAGGAGGTTCTTTTTTTTATTATTCAACATCAAATTCTGTGTTTCTATGTTTCTGTCCCTAACCAAAATCTATTTACATTTGCAGTCCAACAATAGCAGTAAAATAGTTTCAGTTTACGCTAACAAGAAATATTTCCACAATAACAAACACAAACAATCAAAAAAAATATTGTTTGTATTGGAAAATCTGAAGTCTATATAACAGTTGTATTTTCAATGATGTCATCCATCACATTTGAACTGATCTTGGATTATACTGTGATCATTGATCTGATATAGGTAACCAGACCACAAAAATGGGCTATTAACTGACAGACTTTACCATAATGCATATCATAATATAGCTCCACAAACTGATTCTGTTTGCACTCTAAGCATCCTGTAGCTCCCCAAGCCGAAATGAAAACAAAGCAAAAAAAAAATTATGAAATGATTATAAATTTTGTTAGATTTTATTTACATCAAACGAAAAAAGCCATAGATGCAATAACACAACTTATGGTAACACCAACAATATTACTGTTATGTTCATTCCCATTATGACAAAGTTCTTGAATTGTTTAGTATTGCCTGGACAACTCTGCATAGTACTAGTACTGTGTCATCATTTGTCTGTCACTCATTAGTACCACACAAAAAACTGGGTAATTAATTTAAGATAATTAAACTTATTAAAAAAAAAAGTGCTACAGCTGAAAGTGTGACTCCTTACATTTGGTATGGGACTGCACATTTGGCCTCCTCCATAAAAAGGTAATAATAACTCCTGAAGGTATATTTACAGTATTATGAAAATAATAAAATTAACGTTTTTATAAAGCGTTAGGGAATAAACCCACATATAAATATTAAAATGTAATTCAGTGTGAATAGTAGGAATTTGTTATAAATGCATTTATTGCTTTTGAGTCTCTGTGATATTTGTGTCCCTTCTCAAGCTCCCATACCTAATACCAGACACCCGTGGATAAGGAAAAAATATAACAATTTATGACTGTCTTTTTACATTACATTTGAGTTTCATGGCTGACATTCATATAGTCAGCACATATCATAGTACAGCAAATGTTTTGACCATTCCAACATCTGCAACAAAAGGGCTGTCTATCAGAATAAATAACAAGGAAGAAAATATAGGATCGCATTATGACAGTTGACAATTTATAGTATCTGCTGTTTGCTTGTATTGACACTCTCAGAGTTGCTGCCCCCCCCCCAAAAAAAAACAACAGGAATAGAAATGATATACAGAATACTGGATGGGCAACTACACACAACCAAAGTGCTCTTCAACAGAAGGGTTTTGATGCCCTCTGACCTCGAGAGCAAAGCTCGAGAGGTCTGTGGGAATCAGAAACCCAAGGTGGCAGAACACACTGGTTATGCATAAAGTTGCTTCATTCTGTATTTTTATAGCATGTAGTTTTATAAGAAATGTGTGCATTGTGTGTTTTATCTCTTTCACAAAGAAACTAAACTGTGCAGTCTCTAGGGGCTGTATAATGCTATTCTACCACTGAAGAGTACAATCACATTCCAAGACCTTTGAACTGTGGTACGACAGCATTTTGAAAAGGATGGATTTCTATACAGAACAATGCTTTACTATACACTATAAATATGTATCCACTATATGGCAACTTCATTCAATTTTGTTTTGATAAAAAAAAAAAAACATTAGTTGAAAAAATAAAAATGACCCCTCATAATTTGATGCTAAAAATTTGTTTTAAGATGAGATGACTTTGCACTTGGGAAGGCAGAACTTAATAATGTTGGAATCAGACTGAAACACAGTTTGAAAGACAGAGGTTATGCGGTTATGACTAGTTTTGCTAATTGAGGAAGGGGCAGGTTATGTAGATTGATATAGTGCCAGTATGGTTCAAAACACATTATCATGAAACCACTGCTATAACAATCAAAGACATATTAAATCAGTTTTTTTTTCTTAAATAAGAACCGTATGCAGTTGCAACTAAACTTCATAAATACATCACAGATATGGCAGCAACAGACAGCATATGTGCAGTCAAGATGTGCCATAACAGTAAGAACCAGGAGTGACAATCATTTTTAAATTCACCATTCTTCAAGAGGCTGAGATTGAATGTAGACTTCATCGTCACTTGATCCTTGCTTGTCTGAACCAGCTGATAATAATATAGTGACAGAATGGGCTAGGGGTACAAAGGCAAATGGTTCCACAACTGGGAAAATATAACAAGCATCTGACTGAGCAGCACACTCTTCTTTGTCCGTGTCTATACAGTACGTGGTCAATACCATGCAAGAAAGATAGCGTGGTATTAACTGCGTGTGTAGAGCACACCTGGATTTACAGCAACAGGGGTATAACAGCAGTAGGGAATTATTGCTACCCTGTCACTGTACACTTTAACTATGGAGGGATCAAGTTGCCATGCGCTGGGTGCCTGGTCAAGCTGCTCCTGTGGTGGAGTGGCTAAGGTACCAACACATGGTGGGATCGGAGACCTGGGATTGTGGTTCTGTTCCCCCCAGGTCTCAAGTGTTACTACTTTTTCATTTTTTAAAATGTAAAAATCACGTTTTCCCCCCTCTCGAGTTTCTCCCCATCCCTGAAGTCCACCCCCTTCAAGAGTTTGTTATTTAAAATTCGGGGGATGTGCGGGGTGTGGGGGGCTAAGCCCCCCCTGCAAAAAAATAAATCCTATTGTTTACTATGGCATGCACTGTTTGTGTTGTGGTCATTGTTGTTACCCACCTTATTTCAGCACATGCCCTTTGGCTTGTGGCATTGATTGCTGCACAATTTTTGTTTTAGGTGACATGACCATGTGCTATCTATACTTGACAGCCTCTGTTCACTCCAACTGTAAGCACACAAAGGACATCAGGCAAAATTAACGTCACAAGCATGATGTGACTGAGCATGTGTTTGAAAAAAATTCTGAGCCAGCATGTTTCAGTATGGCATCATAGATCTGTGTTGAGAACCTTATGATATGGCACAATATATCAAGGACACATTTCCTTTCCTAACAGGATATCTGAAAATAAAATAAAAAATAAACACAAATGAAGCACTGCAATTAATCTAAGAACATTGCTATGCTCTACTTGAAACCTGCAGCAGTTGTCAGAGTGAATGGTAGCACATCTGAGAGGTTCATAATTAAGAGAGGAAGCAGGCAGGGATGTGGTCTCTCCCCATTGCTATTCACCCTCAGCAAGGACCCTCTAGCTGAAACTATCAGAAACAAGATGTTTGCATGTGTTTTCTGGGGAGTAGGGTGGATGCTCTGAATGCTATATAAACTGAACATCAAAGGAATAGAGCAAAAACATGTGATTTCTTCCCTCTGTTTCAGCTTCTACAGCTAGAGCGAAATCACAAACAGCATTTAATATAGCCGGGGATGTGTTCAATCAAAACTGGAGGATGGGTTGCATCACAGACTGTACAAAAGGACAGAAAATGACACATTAATCTGCCTCGCACAGTGTTAGTCATCTGGATGTAAATACTATTATTATTATTATAAGGCACTATAAGACAAAGGGCTGAGTTCAAAGTACAGTAGGTATGGCCAATGCTGGTGAGGACAATATGGGGCACAGTATTGAAATCTTTCAGATGTGACACTATATACAGCTTAGCAACCTCTTGGAGTCTGGACTTTTGTCCAGGAGTAGCTCCGGAGCAGAGGAGTGCTGTGATGGATCAATTCACGTGGGTTTGGGGCAGCCACAGGCTGAGGCAAATTTGAGATGGTTCCATAGGGAGGAATGGAGACACATCTGTGAGTGTGCGGCATGGACCTGGGCAGGGAAGGAGTTCCACAGTCTGGGAGCGAATGCAGCAAAGTCCCGCCCACCCATTTGAGTCCGTGTAGCCAGTGTCTTGAGGAGGGCCTGTCCCTGGGACCTGAAGGAATAGGAGGAGGAGGAGACGGATGGGACAAGAAATTTTGCAAGCCCTGGAGGGGTGCCAGTGCCATGGACCTTTCCGGTGAAGCACCCTCAGACGAAGTCTATGTGGTTAGTGGGTGAGAGCCAATTTAGCCTGCTATAGAGGTCGCAATGGTGAGTGAGACGGGGCAGCCAGCGTGAAGTGGCAGACATTATTGTAGGTAGTGGACCACCTAGTGAGCTGGACTTTGGATGAGTGGGCAAACAAGAGGAGCCCATAGCAGACCGAGGGTAGGAGCACCCCTCTGGCAAGTGCAATCCGAGGTGCCGGAGTAAGATTACATTTTGCTCTGTATGCCAGACCCAGTTTGCAGTTTACAGTCTTGCAAGTATTCTGAATGTGGCGGCCAAGGTCAAGCTGCGGGTCCAGCATCACCCCAAGGTATTTAAAGTTGTCAGTAACTTGGATCTTGACCCTGTCGACACCAGAAACACATAGTGGAGTAGGGGTGGCCTTAATCTTGGCCTGAGACCCAAAGAGCATGGCCTGGGTTTTCCTGAGATTTAGAACCAAATTATGTGACAATATCCAGGATTGGATGTTCCTCAAGTCCTCGCTCAGGTGATGATTTATGACCCCTATCTCAGGGGAGTGAGTCAGGATGACCAGGTCATCTGCATAAAGGATAGACTTGCAGTGGATAGCAGCAGCTGGGAGTTTGTTCACGAATATGGAGAATAGCAAGGGCCCCAAGACGGAGTCTTGTGGGACACTCATGGTAACAGGGATAGTGTCCGAGAACTCCTTCCCCTACTTAACAAGTTGCTGTCTGCCACTTAGATAGTTGGAAAACCAGCTGAGCACCTCAGGTGATAGATCATAGGAGCTGAGCTGGGTGGAGAGCATGGTGTGATCAACAAGATCAAAGGCCTTAGAGGGATCTATAAATGAGCTGGCTGAAGTCACAGCCAACTGTGCCATGTACAACTGGGTGAAATAGTGCACCCCTGGGGGGGTACAGGGTGAGTGCATTGTTTTGGAGTTGCAGAAGGATCGTTCAAAAACTCCAGAATGGAAGTGCTCCCCATTGTCAATCTGGTAGCTTGCTTTTAGAGCTACCGCAAGATGGCTGCAGGCTCTGGTCAACTGCAGCCGTAAAAATGGGATAAATATATTTGCCCATGACTCAGAGGCAGCAAGAAAAATTTCTGCTGGTATCCCACCGTGTCTTGCTGCTTCAGAAAACTTTTGGGACTTTATTGCTCTAATGCCTTCCCTTTCTGTTATAATAAATTTATCATTATGATTATCCTGTTGAGTGGTTATGTCCTTATAATTCATGTTATGTTTTACAACTGTAAATTGGTTCCCCTCTATCTCCTTATTTAACTTGTATTTCTCCTTGAAAAACAGTTCTCATTTGACACTGTCTGTGGTTCCCACTATATTCCTGTCCAGACTTTTAGTACCAAAAGCAACTAATTTCCAAAATGTTTTACTGTCTTTTTCTGCATGGACTCTTGTAACTGTGGCCACAGATCCCAGTTGATTTCTGTTTTTGTTTTTCTTTTTAACAGCCTTTTTTATTCTTTTCATAATGTCCACTAGGGCTCTGCAAGCATTCACATCGCCTCAGTTTTAAAAGTCATTCACTAGCCTATACAGTCATTTTCTTGTTTCCATACATTTCCTCTCAAACCATTTATTTTTCTTGTGGTTTACTGCATCACTCTTCAGTCTAGGCTTCAAAGATAAAGCTTTCTACAACTTATTGATTACATCCATGTACAACCCTTTTACAACTTCATATACATTAATATTTCCATCCATTGTCTACCAGTTGGTAAGAGTAGGAGTTGCTGTACATCAGATAGCCTTCTCTAAAGTTTTTAACAAAATCTCTGGATATGGGAGTCCATTTACTTCTTTTCATATTATGAATAAACAGATGTTCCTCTGCTAGATTCAGATCCTTTTTCTAGATAACCCTTTGCTTGGAACATGAGCTTTTTAAAGAAACAATCAATTGAAAATGGTCACTGTTGACTTCCGGTTCTGCCACGGCCCGCCAGACAGCCTCAATACATAGCTCCCCCCCTCGAGGGATAAAACAAAATCTTTCTTGGTGGTTCAAATGCACCAAATTAGCAAAGATGCCACCCAAGGGGAAATGAGAAATCAAACTCTACAAGAACCAGCAGGACAGAGGTGAAATGACTATTGATGGCTCTAGATACAGGCTCTCTCTAATGCGTCAGCTGTCTCAGGCCCCTATTCAAATGGGTGACAATACGCACCACAGCAAAATACAATTAGACACCATTCTCCAAGAAATACAGGAGATGCAGAAAGAAAATAAGTCTGAGGTCCAGAAGTTACAGACAAAACTGGCACCCACCTCTTCCTTGCCATACCTACCCTCCATGCCTTACCCATCCCCTGCACTCCTACTATCAGGACTGCACATCGGCACCATACTAAGGGTCCTTGTCGCCACCATCCCCTAATTAGATTAATCACTCTGCTCTTACTGCTCTCACTGCTCTCTGGGAATATACACCCAAACCCTGGAACTATGCCAACCAGCCCTCCCATACCCCACTCTGGAGCCAGTCTCTGTGTTGCATCACTGAACATATGCAGCCTTCTAAAGAAATCCACCGCACTCCTGTGCTGAGTTGTACAACACCAGCCCGATATTATTGCGTTAGTACAGACCTGGCTCTCCAAAACAACCCCTGACTCTATTATTTCCCTCCCTGGATACATCCTGTTCAGGGAAGACCGAGTTGATAAACGTGGTGGTGGGTGTGCAATCTACATGTGGGACACCCTTATAAGCTATGTGCTCCCTGCCCCCAAGCTTGACTATGGTGCCCAAGCCCTCACTCTAAAAATTACCCCTGACCCAGCCACAGGCCCACTCTTCCTCACAGTCTCCTACATACCCCCAAGGAACCATAACCCAGTGGTCCAGTCTCTCATAGACTACCTCACCTCCCTACCACACAAAGCCGAACAGCTCATCCTAGGTGACCTTAACGTCAATTGGCTTGGTACCACTGCCTCCCATACCAGGGACTCCTTCACTGCCCTGGACATGTCCCAGTTTGTCACCCAGCCCACTAGATTCAACTGGACAAGTGGCTCCAATACCCTCCTAGACGTAATACTATTGAACCACCCTCATAAAATTCAGCATATCAATGTCCTCCCCAACTCACTTAGTGATCACTCACCTGTCCTCTGTCTCTGGTCATCCTCCACACCGAAACCTGTGTCCCAGTCCACCTTGTGTTGACGCCTACACCCCGGGGTCTCAGAAAGCTAAAATTGCATTTAGCACAGCTGGACTGGTCCCCCATCTGTCAAGCCCCTGACATTGACTTTGCCCTAGACCTCTTCACCAATGCCTTCAGCAAGACCTGTGACCTTTTCGCCCCCCCCACACCAGAACCCATACTAAAAAACAAAATGCCGCATGGATCAACCCATCCCTTATCCAAAAACTTAAGCATAGGGATAATCTCTGGCTCAACGCTATCGAATCAGGCAAGTTGGCTGATAGACAAGCCTACAACACAGTGCATAATCAGTGCAGCTGGGCCATTAGACGGGCCAAGGCACAGCACTATCAGACCACCCTCACATCCACCTGGAGTTCCGCCTCGACTTTCTGGGACAGCATGATAGAGCTTAATGGGAAGACCTGATCCCCCCCACCATCCCAGCTCTCCATTGATGGCACCGTCACTACAGACCCAACTCGCATAGCTGATTGCCTCAATACTACATTCTCTGACCTAAGCTCTGTCTTCCCAAACAACTTTTTTGACCCAATCCCCGCCTCTATCCCCCTGCCTTGGATCGCCCTCCTTTCTAACTGCACATTATATCCCCCCACATAGCCAGGCCGCACCTGCTAAAAGCCCTTGGTAGCAAGAACCCCAGCTGTGATCCCCTAGACTCCAGGATCCTCCGCCTGGTCTTGGATGTCATCCTAGTCCCCCCTTATAGACCTACTAAACTGGTCTCTATGCCTTGGTCAGTTTCCCAGTGTCCAGAAATCCGTCAAAATCACCCCTGTACATAAGAGTGGAGATCGGTCTGCACCTAACAACTACTGGCCGATCTCTATCCTCCCCCAGCTCTCTAAAGCCCTGGAAAAAATAGTGTCTATTCAACTCTCTAAGTACCTGGCCAAATTTGACATAATGTGCCCAGAACAACATGGTTTCTGCCCAGGATACAGTACCACTACTGCTCTCATGGAGTTCTCTCAATACCTGCACTCTGCTCCTGACTCCGGCTACCTTGCCGGCACAGTGTTCATAGACCTCTCCAAGGCTTTTGACACTGTTTGTCACCCCCTCCTGCTTGACTCCCTCCACCAACTCAGCTTTTATGCTGATCCCCTTGCCTGGCTCTCCAGCTACCTCTCTGCTAGAACCCGGCGTGTGAAGATAAACAGATTCTTGTCCAATACCTGGCCCATTTGTTCTGGGGTACCCCAGGGCTCCATTCTAGGCCCTGTACTTTTCAGCCTCTACCTCAACACTCTCCCCTACTCCTGCACAGGAAAAATGCTCCTCTATGCTGGTGATGCAGTTCTCTTTGCCTCCCACCCCGATCCCTCTTCTCTCCAGGTATCCCTCCAGCACACCTACAAGCAAGCTGAAAAGTGGTTCCTTGACCACTGACTTGTCATTAATCTAAAGAAGACTAAGTCAATGCTCTTCTCCCATCACTAAAACAAGGCCAAGAATGCCCCCTTCTTCATTCTTTCCAGCACTCTGCACCCGCTAGAGCAAGTGACCTCTTACAAATATCTAGGTATCACGTTCGACTCGGCTCTCACTTTCCACACCCACATCAATGCCCTGTCCTCTGCCATAAGTTCTCAGATAGGCCTACTATACATTCATAGAGATTGCCTCCCCCAAGTTGCCCTCCTGCTGGCCATCACCTCTTCCATCCTGTCGCTAGTGGACTATGGCTTGCCCATTTACGCTACAGCGGACAATAACGCCTTGACTAAAATCTAGCTCTCAATCAATAAGGCCTGTAGGCTCCTGACTGGAGCCCCTAGCCGCACTCACACTTGCCTGTTCTACTCCACCATCAACCTGCTCACCTTTGAGGAGTGTCTGCACTACTAGACCTGCCTACTCACCAAAAAATCTCTTCTAGGGCTCTCTCCCCCCGGGGGCCTCTGCTTCCCTACAGCATGCCTTCTCATCTGTTGCCACCCGTAGCTCTGTCAAGGCCACCTTTCTGGTGCCTAGAACCAAGACCTCGCTAGCCCAGAGTTCCTTCTATTACCAAGCCCCTGCTTGGTTCAACTCCCTCTCACCCTGTACCACAGACATTGCCAAAACTGGTCCCTTCAAAATCACCCTCCGGAACCATCTCTTTGATGTTCATTGCCTTAGATGCACCTAATTAATCCCACTGTGGGATCCTCCTGTCAGGCCTCCCTGACTTGACAACATCCTCTGGACAGCCTATCCTCCCCTCCTCCCACCCCACTCCCCATCCCTACCTCCACCCTCTCCGGTATTATCTAGGTATGTCCAGGGCCGACTCTCAATGTAACCCTTGGGTATCTCGTATATGAATGTAACGTATTGTAAGTAACATTATTATGTAACCTATGTGTACTCTATGTTTAATGTTCTGCACCTGTACTGTTCTCAATGTTGTAACCACACTATGTAAAGATGTGGATTCTACCTTAAAAGAAGTGGGCAGACGTGTCTCCAGGCTGGAGAGAGAGGAATCTTTCCATGCTGAGGCCCTATCTGCTGTGCTAGACTATGCCAACACCCTGCAAGCAAAGTGTATTGATTTGAAAGCCTGATCTAAGAGGGACAATTTGAAGTTGTCAGGTCTCCCTGAGGGCACTGAAGTAGGCAATATGGCACTTTTTATATAAGACTTACTCCAAGATGTTTTAGCAGTTCCACAGACCCTGAAAATCTGCATTGAGTGAGTACACAGGATTCTTGGGCTGAAGCCTACAGACCCCTTGGCTAGACCAAGACAGATCTTAATGAAATTTTCTAGCTATGCCACTAAAGAAGAAATCCTGAGGCTGGTGTGGCAGATGGGGGAAATAAAATATAACGGCACTCTCCTGTACCTGGATCAGGATTATCCACCCGAGATACAGCAGCTGAGACTTCAGTATCGCCCTGCAATGAAAGCTCTACACTCTAAAAAAATTAGATTTCAAACTCCTTACCCCGCAAAAATCAGGGTTTTTTGGGAGGATGAAGTATGGCTGTACACAACTTCAGAGGGAATAGAAGAGGCACTCCAGCAGAGAGGAATCGCAGTGGAGAATTACCCTAAACCTATGACATCATCCATACAGGAAAACCTTCAGAGAGTAAGGGACCAGTTGCAACAGGGGCCAGAAAGATTCCTGCACGCAGATCCCTGGAGCAGATACACAGGAGATTGCAAACCCTGAGACCAGCCCAACCACTAAGAAAGCAACAAAGACAGGACACTTGAAGAAGGAAAGCCTTGGAGCTGTGGATATTACTTTATTTCCAACTACCCTAGCGGGGTTTCTTTGTGTCGTGGCAACATCATGCTGACAGATGGTAAGCCACAGCAGGGAGATACACCTGCATTACCCCGGAGCATCTGGGCCTTTCTCAGAAGGGGGGAGGAGGTGATGAAGGGATTATCAGTGGAAGTCTACCTACCAGTTAATTTCAATAACAAAGTGAATTTTACAGACTTGGAAGTGAGTCAGTCGGTGAAAGGTGGGGATGGGACATTCTCCCAGGATCTTTGATAGATAATAGGTTCTATGATATAATTTGTGGAGCAATACTGGACAAAAGACACAGATACAATTCAGAGACTGAGGCAGAACATTTACAAAGGTTCTATTGCTGTACAATTGTATTCAGTTGGGGGGAGGGAGTGAAAAAATCTTGTGTTAAATACAATATGCTGCTGGCTTATCTTTTTTTTGTTTTGGGACAGCTAAGACTGGGCAGCACTCCAGTTCTACACTATCCAAGTAGTGTTCCTCTTCAGAGAGGACAGAGACCACACTACACCTCTGCAGGGTTGTTTAAATTCTGCAGAGAAAGGGAGCATATTTTTCTGTTCTCCTACCTTGGAAGTATCGAGTTAAGTTTTATGACTTGTGTTATACTTGTTAAATGTGTTTCAAGCTACAGCTAAGGTTGAGAATATAGCTCAAGTTACCAGTTCCTTATTATGTTTTTTAGGTGAGGAAATGCTTAGTGTGATCCAGGTGATGTGGAAGGAGGAATGTGGAAGTGGGGGCACATTCTCTGACCTCTGCACAATGTCTAATACTACATTTATTAAAGGCATCTAAAGTATTATCATTCAATGTGAATGGTTTGACCAACCCTATAAAGTGGAAGGAAATTATAACTTACTGCAAACAATCCAAAGCAGATTTTATTTTACTGCAGGAGACTCACCTGTTGGTGGAGGAACATCAAAAATTGGAGAATTTTGTTTTTTCAAATGTATGTTCCTCCTCCTACAGAGGGGGTAGATGCAGAGGGGCAGCTGTTTTAGTGCCGGCTGGGACCCTTTTAGCAATACAGGACAAAATAACTGACAAAGAGGGGAGATACGCATTGATTAAAGGCTGTTTCAATGGCCATGTACTCACAGTGGTCTCGGTCTATGTGTCTCCAAATTCTCCTTTTGAGCTGTACAGAAAAAATATTGATTATGATTGCTGAGAAAGCTGAGGGAACATTAATTATAGGGAGAGAGACTGGAACATGATCTTAGACCAGAATAGAGACACTGCTTCATGTATCCCCAGGCAAATCTATAAACTCCGGAGACAAATCAAGGCCCTTTTACAGAAAATAGGGCTTCAGGATGCTTGGACTTTTTTAGAAGGACCAAGTAAGGGATATACACATTGTTCTGCAATGTACCAACTCTGTTCCAGGCTTGACTACTTCTTTCTCACTCGGGACGCTCTACACATGGCACAGCAATGCAAGGTTGGTCCCATAGCCCTTTCAGACTATGCCCCCTTATTATTAACAATAGATCTCTCATGTTTCCACAACACCTTCTGGAGAATGAATCGGTCCCTGCTTAGGGACCCATAGGTGTTATGTCAAATCCCTCAATTAATAACACAAACCCTGAAAGATAACATAAATAGTCGGGTTAGCCAGGGTATGCTTTGGGATACTATCAAAGCTGTGCTTCAGAGAAGGCTTGTGACAATGGCCACAGCCTGGAAGAAATGTAGAATTGAGAGACAAAAAACATTAGAATACCAAATACAATCCCTAGACAGGCTACAACAGGAGAGATTTCAGGGTTGGAGGGAGAAGGAATTGGTCAACCTAAAAAGAGACCCAAGCAAACTTTTGGACACACAGGTAGAGCGTTACCTCCAGTTTTTATAAAACAAAGCTATTATGAAGGAGGTTCAAAAGTTTTGAGACGACTAGCACGACACCTCCAGGCCAGGAAGGCCAAGGCTCATATAGCATGGATAGTACACCCTGTGACTAAAAATAGGGGATCCACGGTAGAACAAATATCAGAAGCCTTCACTATGTATTACAGACACTTATATTCATAGAAGGAGAGGCCTACTCAGGGACAAATTGGGGCTTTTTTACAAAACTTAAAACTGCAACAACTTCCTGATGACTCTAGGGCTCATTTATTAGTTCCCATAACCAATCAAGAGATTACTATGACAATTAAGAATTGGAAGAAGGGGAAATCACCAGGGAATGATGGATTTCCAATGGAGTTCTATAAGAAATTCCATGAATCTATAGTGCCCCTTCTGAGACCTGCATACCAGGAAGTACTGGATGGAGATACTGTACTCCCCTCATCCTGGCATCAGGCAGTCATATCAGTGCTCCCTAAGCCCGGCAAGGACCCAATCTTGTGCTCATCATATAGGTCGATCTCTGTCTTAAATGTAAATTATAAAATACTGATATCAATCATAGCTAAAAGATTACAACAAATCATCCCCCTATTAATACATAAAGATCAGACGGGTTTTATCCCGGATAGACATGCAGCAGATAGCATCCGTAGGACTATGTACATCATTGATTATCTAAATAAAAATACTTCCCTCACTGTAATTATGAGTTTAGATGCAGAAAAAGCTTTTGATCAAGTAAACTGGGAATTCTTGTGTAGGGTCCTTGCCGGGTTTGGTTTACCGGATGGTTTTATGGAGATAATACGGTGACTATATACAGACCCACAGGCCTATGTACGTACTAATGGTGCCATCTCCCAAAATTTACTTTACAGCAGGGCACTCGACAAGGATGCCCCCTGTCTCCGCTGCTGTTCACCCTCTATATCGAACCCCTGGACCACTGGATTAGGGAGGATCCCCTTGTGCGGGGGATAGCACTGGGGGTGGGATACATAAGGTGGCCCTATATGCGGACAATGTTTTATTGTACTTAACTACACCCGAAATGTCTATCCTTAGAGTATTAGATATGACTAACACCTTCACTACAGTTTCAGGGTATACCCTTAACTCTTCCAAAATGGAAATATTGACATTTAATTATTCCCCCTCAGCCCAACTAAGAGCAAAATATAAAATGAAGTGGGGCATGTCCACGCTAAAGTATTTAGGTGTCACACTAAGAGTAGATAACCAGCACCTTTTTGTGGATAACTCTAGGCCGCTTATACAACAGATACAGGCAGACATAAGGAGATGGTCCCTGATTATATAACCTATATATGCCAGAATTCAGATGGTCAAAATGAATCTTCTTCCTAGAATTTTGTATTTATTACAATGTGACCCCCTTCAGTTACCACAAAAATGGTTCTCTGACATGCAGATTCAATTGTTTAGGTTCCTTTGGGCTTATAGAGACCACGGACCTGTAGAGCACTACTTATGGCTAGCAGAAGGGTGAGTGGCCGTGCAGTCCCAAACCTTAAAGAATATTGGATAGCGGCTCAGATTAGATGGCCATTGTTCTGGGCTCACGCTCCTACTTGGGCACATTGGCAAGACATGGAGCGTGCTCTGTGCCCAGAGGTTCAGATCTCCTTGTGCCTGTTGACTCTGATGCAACCACTGGGACTGTTGGAATATAGAGTGATTCCAGTGACCCTAAAAGCCTGGGATTTGTTGCTAACTTATAGGGAGTTTAAGAGAGAGAGATTTGGAGAGTGGCCTGGTTTTTCACTGCTTCAGACTTTCCTCCTGGTCAAGGTGACCGCTGGTATGAGAGACAGGCTATGAGGGGACTCTTTTTTCCGGCCGAACTCATGAGAGGGAATCAGGTCCTCTCATTCCAGGACTGTGCTAAAACATGGGGCTGAACCCCACAAGACAGAATATATTACTGCCAGATATATACGTATATACAGCGAAAGCTTCGTATGAACCAAGAGGCTGGATCTGGAATAAAAAAGGCCCAACTTTGGTGGAGCTTTTTTCCCTTACAACACCCAAACAGACCATATCTAAGATTTATAAATTCCTAAACCAACATAAAGATCAGACAAATAAATTCATTATGACCAAATGGGAGGAAGAGGCTAATGTTCATTTATGTCAAAAAGATTGGGATGGTATATGGAGGTCCACCCCCAAGGCTACTGCCTCACCACTGAGGCAGGAAGACTTCTGGAAACTCAAAGTGCAATTTTTCCTGACGCCAGATAAAGTTACTAAGTGGAAGGTGGGCTCCCCTGCTAGCTGCTGGCGACTATGTGGTGAATTGAGAGCAACCCCCACACATATATTTTATACATGCCCCTCCCTAGACACATTTTGAACAGTGATAGAAGATAGCATGAAGATGCTATTTCAGTTAACAACACCTTTGACACCTCAGAATCTGATCGTGGGCCTTGCCCCACAGGGGATACAGGGAGATGACACATACTATATGTGGTACATCTGTGAAACAGCCTATAATAAAGCCATTTCTAAGCAATGGCTACAGCCAGTATCACCTAATTTGACACAGTGGAAACAGATAGTCTCTTCCATCCATCATATAGAGGAATTAACCTATCAGATCAGGGACAACCAGGAGAAATTTGTGAGAAGATAGACTAGATGGGCCTTGATTTTGGGCCCCATGCCATAAAATACTGAAACCTGGGTAGAGGGTCAGACTAATGAGCTGGATTATGGGCAGTCATGTATACAACCATAGAAGCTGTAGCTCTGATCGTTATCAATCAGAGTATGTATGTTCCCCAGATTCACACCACTGGATACGTGATCTCAATATTTTTTGATCTGTCAAACTTGCTTTAACTCTCACCTAATTGTTCTTTTGATGATGTAGTTTTGGCCACTATGTTGGCACGTATGTATAATGCTATGTCTCTGTATGAAAAAATGAGTACATGGATGTCTAGTCTATGTATTGAAAAATAAAATATAGTACATATAAAAAAAGAAAATGGTCACTGTCCCACAATTTCTTAATTGTTAGTACAGCAATTTTGCCAAGATTAAAAACATCAATAATACATAGGTCCAACAATGAGCTACCTTTTTGTTGGAAATGTAAAAGTACCTTTTCTATCACCTGTTACTCTTCCATTGACCACTCTTAGTGAATTACCACCTAACACTGACATAACATTTTTCCCAGTTTTAGAATTTCTAGTGTCAATCGAATTGTGTAATGGTATATTATAAGCTTTATCTAGGTTCCAGTTCATATGACAAATTGCATGACATGCTCCAATTTTAAGATTAAAATCGCCCATAAGAAACAAAATTGTGCCTGTTTAAGTTACTGTAATGCTTTGCAGCATAGTATTTAAGCACTATAAATTTCACCTCTTCAGATATATTATTAAGAGGTGGAACATATCCATTTATAACAATGAACTCTAACCCATCTATACTTGTAATAAATGTGCATAGAAATACTGTTCACCCAGGTCCAATACTACAAGTTTTTTTTTAAATGACTGTTTATATTAGTCAGACTAGCCCCCTCTCACCTGTCCATATGGTTTACTTTTTTGCTTCTCTTTCAAAATATAGATAGCCCTGTAAAGTAAAATTCTTCCCCTAAAGCCATGTCTCCTGCAAAAGAATAATATTGTACTTGTTCACTTGGGAGCTTAAGCAGCAGGCTGGTAGGAAAGAGGTTTGGGGTTATATTCTGTTTTAACTGAAATATTTGAATAGTTTGTAAGTGAAATTAGTTCTATGTGTTAAAAATTATTACCTTGAATTAGAACTGTTACTTGGGCTGTGATATTGTAACTTTGGAGGCTTGGGGATAGTTGTTTGGCAGGGATAATTAGAGGGAAATTTAAATGTGTTGTTTGCCTGGTGTTAGGGGGAGGGGACATTAGCTGCAATTACCTTGTCTTTAAACAGGAATTACCTTGGCTTTCATTGTTCACTTGGGAGCTTAAGCAGCAGGCTGGTAGGAAAGAGGTCTGGGGTTATATTCTGTTTCAACTGAAATATTTGAATAGTTTGTAAGTGAAATTAGTTCTATGTGTTAAAAATTATTACCTTGAAATAGAACTGTTACTTGGGCTGTGATATTGTAACTTTGGAGGCTTGGGGATAGTTGTTTGGCAGGGATAATTAGAGGGAAATTTAAATGTGTGGTTTGCCTGGTGTTTGGTAAGAACCCTCCCACCCACCCTGTTTTGTATGCTTTCTTAAATACTGAAAAGCCACTGGGGTTGGGATTGAAGGGCTGAGTATTTCTGTTTGGGACTGAAATTCGAAGCAACAGGAGCTGGTGGGCCTGTGACATCATACGGTACCTGATGTCTGCTTACACACACTGTTAGTTGGACCGAACACACACTGGACTGTATGTGTTTGTGAGACTTGGGAACTTTATTGGTGGGGTTGAAATTGGGTTTGTAAATAACTACAGTCAGTATAGAGAGAAACTGTACTCCAGGGGAAAGGGACTGAGAAAAGGGTGCTATTATAACAGAGGGGATAATCAGTGGCCATATTCCACCATGGCAGGCATCTTTGGAAAGGTTGTAGGCTGCACAGGCTGTGGGATGGCAATAATTCTAAATTGGGCCTGGAGAGAGGGAGACTGCCTACTCTGTAGACAGCTGTCTTGTATCAGGTGTGAGGTATATTGGTTAAGGAGTAAGCTGGGGAGCTGGGGGTGTCCAAGGATAAGGGTGTGGATATGGGCGCAGAAGGGTGGGACTGAGGGAGGCTGGGGCAACGCTCTGAAATTACAGGACGTTATGTTACAGCAAGCAGGAGGGGGATATTAGGGACAGAGGACCCTTAGATAGGGAGTTGATGCTAAGGAAAGCGTGCACAGGGTGAACATTCTGAATACAAAGAGACTGGAGGAAAGAGTCAGGAGGGCTGTTGTGCAGAAGCCTAAAACAGCAGACTGTGGGAAGGAACCCTAAAGTGAACAGAGCAAGAGAGGAAGAAGAGGGCAGCTTGAGAGATGCAGCAGGGGAAACCTCGGATTACTTGATGGAGGCTGACAAGAGTGTCACAATAAATTTGAGCTACTAAGCAACCTAGAGGGGGAGGAAGGGGTTGGTGGAAATGAGGAAACTTATACAGAGGCCGGGGGGAGGGAGTTGGATACCCATAGGGCATCACATACCAGCTATGGAAAGGATAGACATAGTCCCAGAGGGAGAAGGGGAAACATATATGTTAAGCAAATGGGGGAGATGCAACATATTCCAGACATGAGGGAGGAGAGCATGATTGGAGAGAAACTGGGAGACAAGGAGGTGGAAGAGGAGCCCCCCTTCAGCAGGGAGGTCAGTACCAAGGATGGGGCCCTAGCTAAAGGGGACCCACAGAGACCCTCTGGAGGCAGGGGTACTATTACAAGGGGGAAGGATGGCGGTGTGGGGGAAGGGGAAACCATCAGGGCCAGGATAAATGGTTCAGATAAGAGAGGGTTAAAGGGGACACCTATTCAGAGGGGATTTGAGTTAAGTGGGCAAAATAGCAAGGGAGGCAGAAAAGGGAGGGTGACAAGGGGGTCTCTAATAAGACAGAAAGACTCCCATGAAATTGAGATCATGAATAAAGGGGAGGAAGGGGGCTGAGAGGGCATAGTGGAGGTAACCATAAGGATGATGGCGGTGTTAAGGTTCTGTTACTGGGAGACTCGATGATTAGGGGTATCCAGTGGGAAGGACAGGGGGGTGGATGCCATAGACAGGTGAAGGTAGTAAGCATCTCTGGGCTGACAGTGCACAGGGCAAAGTTCATGGTGTATGAAATGGTTAGGGATTGTGGAGGGAAACCGGATTTCCTGGTGCATTTGGCAACTATGATCTAGAGGGAAATAGCATTTTGGAATCCAAGCAAGGTTCCAAGAACTTGCCAGAGTCTGTCAGCATAATGGATGCAACATTCCTTTTCGGAGATATTGCCAGTACCAAAGGCCTCAGTGGAGAAAAAAAATGAAGCTCAGCAGAGGTTAATGACTGGCTCTGAGTGGGGTGAAGAGAGTGGGTTGGGGTGAGGGAACTGGAATGGGTTTATGATAAGGACTACACGCCAAGGACAGGTTTCATCTTTCCCCATTAGGAAGGAAGTCCTTAAACAGGGGATGGCTGACTACATACAAGAAAGGTGGGGTTTAAACTTGAGGGGGGAAGGGATAAGGAGGGCTGACCAGAAGCCCTCTCAGATGATGGGAGTAGCCTCTGGCCCAAGGGGAGGGGAAACAGACTGGAGATGGAGGTTCCAGGAGAGCAGGGAGGATGAAGTATAAGGAATCTGGGTGGGGTCTGACAAAGGGATCAGGGATAAGGGGTGGGGTTGTGTTGGTGTGGTGAGAAACATGCGAGCTGTAAACAAGTTGCCAGAGTTACAGGCCATGCTGTTGAGGGGGTGTGGATGTGGTGGCGGTCACGGAGACGTGGGCCAACAAAAACCATGACTGGGACCCAAACGCCGGGGTACACTATGCTTAGGAAGGATAGAAAGGAGGGCAGAGGGGTGGAGTGGCTATGTTCATTAGAGATGTCATAGAAATTGCTATGGTAGAAGAGGCAGAGAAACGTGGAGGCCTTATGGGTCCCTTACGATCCCCAGCAGGAGATAAGGTCAAGCTGGGAGTAGCATATAGGCCCCCGGATGAGTGATGTTCTAGAGGATGGTTTGCTGGACAACATCATTGCCCAGTGTGGTCCAAAAGGGAAGGAGGGAGTTGATGGGGACCTCAACATGCCAGGTACAAACTGGGGAACCATGTCCTCTAAGGTGGCCAAGGAGCAGAGGCTGCTGGATGGCTTCCAGGATGTGTCTCTAACACAGCATGTGATGGAGCCCACAAGGGAGGGGCATGTCCTGGATGTGGTCTCTGGCAGATGGGGATCTGGTAAGGGACATGGTTGGTACAGGACCCCTGACTGGGAGTGACCACAATACTGTCTGGTTTCAAATAAGCATGGGGGGGGTGAGACCAGTGCACACTGGGCAGTGGACTTAGGGGCAGACTTATGGGCATGAAAATATTCTCAAGGATCACTTGAAGGGATTACCTCAACGACAAGTGTGGAAAGGAAATGGGAGGTCATAAAATGGGGACTTCATGAGGCAGCCAGGATCTGCCTAAGTTGAAATGTAAGGAGCAAGGTCACATAAACCATGCTGTGGTCCAGTGAGGTACAGGTAGCAGTCAGAGAAAAGAAGGCGCCTACAAAAATATAAAACAAAAGGGGATAGGGATAAGGAAATGTACCAGCTTGCATCTAGAAAGTCAACCAGAGTGAGGGGAGCAAAGTCCAGTAAAGAGCAGTGGCTGCACAGGGATACATGGAGGGAAAGGGGTTCTTCCAGTACATTGGGGAGTGGAGAAAACTAAGGGCCATCTCAGAAGATTGAGATCAGAAGGAGGGTGGGTGGAAGAGGTGAGGGACCAGGCAGAAGTATTTACTGAGCACTTTGCCTCTGTGTTCACTAGGGAGGGATGGGATATCTACAAAGCAAGGCACCAAGGGATAGAATGCAGGAGGGATCAGGGAGCAACAGAAATGGAGCAAGAGGGAGAGAAAGGTACCCTAGGTGTCACATCTGGATAAGGATAAAAAGACCAGTAAGGTGAAGGGACTGGATGATGCTATCTCCTCCAAAGGGTGTGGTTAGCCCTCAAGGCCCTAAAGAAAGACAACTCCTGGGCGGATGGCATTCATCCGAGAGTACTATGGGAATTGGCGGACATACTGGCTGCAATTTCCTGGAGCTTTTCAGCAGGTCACTTGGAGACAGGGGAGGGCACTTAGGATTGGCAAGAGGCACATGTGGTACCAATCCATAAAGGGGTCGAGAGAAGTACCAGGTAACTATAGACCCATCAGTTTGACCTCAGTGGTGGGAAAATTAATGAGAGTATACAAAGGAACGATTGGGGTGTGCTTTGGAGGAGGTGGAGGTCTGGATAGTCGCAACATGGGTTTGTACCAGGTAGATCATGTCAAACCAACCTTGTGGAGTTCTATGAATGGGTAACATCAGAACTGGACAGGGTAAGCCTGTGGATGTATTATTCTTGGACTTCAGCAAGGCATTTGACTCTGTCCCCACAATGGTCTGGTGGAGAAACTGATGGGGTTAGGGAGTAGGCCCTTTGATGGTCAGATGGATTGAAAACTGGCTAGCTGGATGCACTCCAGAGAGTAGTGGTCTGTGGGGAGCTCTTGAACCCTAGAGAGGTTGGTAGGGTACCACAGGGCTTGTCCTGGGTCCGATCCTGTTTAATGGCTACATATCGGACATCAGGGAGGGTATAGGTGTGAAATGAGTCTCTTCATGGATGACTCCAAGATGGGAGCAGTGGTTAAGGGAGAAGAGGGAGGTTGGCCTGCAAGGACCTGACACCCTGGAAAGCTGGGCCTCACATGAAATTAAATTTCAATATCACCAAGTGCAAGGTGTTGCATCTTGGTCGGGAAACCCTAAACACAGGTACACTTGGGAGGGGAGGCGTTGGAGGCCTCAATAGGGGAAAAAGACCTAGGGGTCATGGTGGATACATGTATGAATAACTCTGAGCAGTGCAGGAGAGCAGCTAGCAAGGCAAACAGGATGTTGGGATGCATCGTAGGGGGGATCACCTCTAGGAGCAAGGAAGTGATTCTGCCGCTGTACAATGGACTGGTTAGACCACACCTTGAGTACTGTGTACAGTACTGGAGACCACACTTAAAGAGGGACCATACAGCTCCTGGAGAGGGTACAGAGGAGGGCAACAAAGATGATATGAGGGCTAGGGGATTTGACGTATGATGACAGACTTGAGGAGCTCTGCCTGTTTTCATTGGAGGAGAGGAGAGACAGGGGGATATGATTGAGGTCTTCAAGTACCTCAAGGGAATAAATAGGGTAAACATGGAGGGGATCTTTAGACTAAAGCAGGGAGGTATCACCAGAGGGCATGGTTTGAAGTTGGAAGGTGGAAGGGTGAGGGGGAAAAGAAGAGGAGGCTTTTCACTGAGAGGGTGGTGGACCCTTGGAATGCACTGCCTGGTGAGCTGGTTCAGAGATCCACTGTGGAGGGCTTCAAGAGAGGGTTGGACAGACACAGAAAGTGGATGTATCAGATGATGGCCTGTCCCGGGGGGGGTGGGGATGGATGATAGGGGTTTCAGGAGCACAAGGGATGGGAGGGTCTCAGCACCCAACTAAGGATCTAGGTTCGAGCAGACTCGATAGATCGTAAGGCCTAATCTGCTGGCAAATAGTATGTTAGTATGTTAATGACTTCTTCTAGCCAAGCTATATCCTCGTACTTGCGTGTTGTTCCAACTACTGTATATTCCAATTAATTACTCTAATTTCTGATCTGTCTACATCTAACTGTCAATCTAGCTCTGTTGTTTCCATCGATTTTTCGTATTCTGTTGTTGTTTCATCTCTTGATGGCACATTGCATATACTATCTTCTCATTCAGTCTCCTCCTCACTCTCAGAAAGTATCACACATATTGATTTCGGGGCATTTTTGTTTCCTACCCCTTATTTTCTTTCTCTGTCTCTCTATAATAATATCCCAACAGGGAGGTGTATTGTGCGTTGTACCAGACTGCCCAGGGGCGTAATGAGGCTCGACGCTTGCAGGCAGAGGGCCTTATAGCCCTGGAAGAAATTGGTATAGTACTTCACCACCCTCCCTGGAGGGTACTATTGCGCCAGAAATGGGTACTGTGGAAAGAAAATAAGTTTTATAAAAGTGTAAATAAAAAATAGTTTAAAATACATTTTTTAAATAAAATAGTTCCTCCGCCTGCATTACAATAATATGTGTGTGTGTATGTGTGTGTTTTGTTTTTTAGATAGAGACTTTCCTTGTATAAGTTAAACACACTGTATTTGAGGGCTTTTTCCTTTCTCACTAATGAGCACCTACTTTGAGCTACAAGCTGTGTCTCCCCTATCGCGATCGCATGACAAAAGTGCTCTTTTACAAAGCCAAATTGAAATATTGATGGTGGTTTCTGCTTTGAGCTCATAAGGGATGGGAAGCACTGAGCACGATATTCTCACTAGAGTTAGTGTTTGACTTTAGTACGATCGGGTAGAGCAACTGATGGAAACTGAATCCACAGACGCGCAAGGTTGAAAAGTAACTGCACAAGGCAAATTTTCTTTACCCCTGCAGGTGGGAAGCAATAGGAAGTAAAGAGACCCCACCTGTGTTGCATGTCCTGCCATCCCATCCAGAAGCAGTGTGTACCCTTCGTAATTTCACCCCTTACAACACAGAGAGCCACCAGCTCGGGAACAAGCAGCCAGAGTACTCCATGGACATTTTTTTTTTAATTGAAGATGTAAGATGCAGAGCCCGTGACAGTGAGACCTTTAAGTATGCGCGCGGGGAGTAACCTAGTTCGATCGTTTAATGAAAAAAAAAGAAACACACACTCACAGAGAGACCATGGTGCTCACTATCTCCCTCATCCTTTTCACTGTGCCTGTATGATCTTTCAAATTGTCGTTGGCAGCGGAGTGTATTAACCGTATTTGATCAGCTTGGCAGGGGCAGTTGATAAGTGAAGAAGCGATTGCTATCAGAAACTAAGCAACTCCCTGAAGAGAACATCAACAGTATGATTTATGATTTTTATTAGTAACTCTGCATTTATATATGAGTTTCATTTCACCCGGTGACAGTTTGAGCAGGGCAAGGTTCTCTCACTCGCTAAGGGAGAAAAAAAACATGGCAGATTTTTTTTTTAAACATTCTATGGCACAGTAATCATGGAACAAAATGAGGCAAACAGAAACTGGGACTCCTTCTTTCCCAGTCTCTGTTGCCTCATACCCGACCGGCTGGTTGGTGCTTTCATCCAATCAGAATGTCCATTTCAGACTGCCCATTTTCTAAAACTCCATAATGCATAATTATCTTCATGAGTTAGTGAATGTACATCATTTGCCGGTTTTACAAACTCAGTCATCCTCATCTGATTTTCTTTGTGTTACCTTGTGTAACTTAACTGACTGCTTGTTTACCTCTCTCACTCCTTTCCTTTTTTATGCAAATTCTTTACTGGACTTCATTTTACAGTATTTTCTAACTAGAGGCACCACAGAATTATTTAATTTAATACCAATGTGTTTAACATTCTGCATAGTTTGCAAAAGTGCCCTTCTTGTTTTAGTATTACTTAAGGTAATACAGATACTTCCGGTAAGTTGCTTGCATTCGTAATCGTAACAATACACTGTTGTATATCTTGCCATTTTATTTATTTTCCTATGGAATTCTTGCATATATTGTATACCATGACCGTCAATGCTTCTCAGCTTTCATTTTTTTTTAATTTTGATGTTCCCCTGAAATATAATGGTGGTAATCTCATTCCCATGTTAATTTCAGTTTCTTTTTTTCTGCTTCACTTGTAGTTTGTATGCCTTTCTCGTGCTGTCTAATTTTTTTCTTTATTGTTCTTCTGTTTGTTGTTGGTATTATACTTATTCAGTTGCTTCCTTCAGTTCTTCTGTTTTTTAATCTTTTTTGGGGGGCTTTCATCCTCTTCTTTTTCTTCAATTAAAGGTATTTATAAGTCTCAACCATGTCCCCTCTCTCCTCAAGGGAGTATACATTCAGGTCTCTCAGCCTGTCCTCATAGGTTGTTTGATGTAATCATTGCATCATCTTGGCTGACCTCCTCTGAACTGCCTCCACCCTGTCTATGTTTTTACATAGGTAAGGCCTCCAGAACTGGACACTGTACTAGAGGTGTGGCCTCACTAATGTCCTGTATAGTGGAATTATGACCTCCTTTTTCCAGCTGGTGATATTCCTGCCTATGTATCCCAGTATCCTGTTTGCTTTACCTGCTGCCTTGTTGCATTGACTTCCTACCTTGAAGTCATCAGAGGTGATAACCCCAGGTCCCTTTCCTGCTTGGAGCATTCTATATCCACCCCACCTCACCCCCAGCAGCTGATATATTGTTCCAGTGTTTTTGTGCCCCATGTGCATTACCTTACATTCCTTTGTGTTAAATCTCAACTGCCACTCCCTTATTGTTGAACCATAACTCTGTTGATCTCATGTAATGCTACTTGCATTAAATTATTATTACTGCTCTCCTCAATAGTTTCCTTATTACTATCTCTTAACTAGCCATCTGCTTCTGTTATTTATGCGTTTATATTCTGCCAGTAATGTGGTCAATCAGGTGGGACTTGGGTGGAGGATCTAAATTAAGTCTTGCTATGTATGGTGATAAAAAATGTTCAAAAGTTTGAAGAAATGACAATTTTCTACTTTCCCTTTCCTTATTTAAATTTGTGTGTTCTTGAGATAAGTCAGTCTTCCTTTGGTTAATACCTACCTGTGTCTTTATTTCTGCTTCCTCACTCTCTCATGACATTATTTCCTTTGATTGTCTACTAACATCTCTCCTTTTTCTGTTTTGAACCAGTCCCTCATGTTGTATGACTTCTTCTTTCACTACTTGCACTCCCTACTTCTCTAATTCTTTAATTTCAACTAATAAGGGGTGATCTAAATTTCAGGGCTGTGGCCTGGCACATTTAATCAGTGATGAGGTACCATTGGAGTGCAAGGCACCTTTTACCCTCACATGCTTATCGCTGTCAATGAATTCAGTTTCATTGCCTGAAGTAATAACATAATTTAATATCTTTTTTTGATTGTCCTTTGCTTAGGATTTTTCTCTGGCATTCCTTCTGTAGCACACTTTCCAGTACTATGATTCTTAAAACCAGCTACCTACAACTATTTGAGAAATAACAATTGATCAGTCTTTAAATAAAATAGTGTAGCAATTCAGTCCATGGTCCTGACTGATTTCTCATTTTTTCCAAAATAGTTTCTGTGTGAAAGACCAGTCTCTTTGTAAAAACTTGCAGGGCTATCCAAACATCTAATTAAAATGTAAGAGAAGTTCTTGCAGGCAAAGATAACTGCAGACTCTCACCCAGAGAAAATGTGGCAATATTTTTTTTCCAGTAAACTGTATCCATCTAAACGATGCTGAGCAATCACAACTGTCCCAGTTTTATTTATTTATTTATTTATCAAGTCTAGGATTACAAATACCTTTGAGCAATGGCTCTTTTACAAAGGTTCCACGTCAGAGAAATACAAATTATGGGGAACATCAAGACAGGCATTACAACAATGTGGACATTGCAAACAGAGTACAAATTAATACAGTTCAAAGGTAGCATTGTAACAAGGCAGCCAGAGGCATTTGTCAGAGAAAATAGACAACAGATAAGAAGTGCCAGAGTCATAGGGAGAGGAAGAGGTGGGGGGAGAAGGAATGTAGGAAGAAGGCAAGAGGGTGAAAAGTGCAGCATTGGGTATACCAAGATGTGAGGGTAGAATCCAGTGGGGGGGGGGGGACAACTAGAGCAGAAAGGGAAGTGGAGAAACAAGGTTAAGTTGGGTAGTCACAGGAGCTGTAGGTAGTGAGATAGTCCCGGAGCCTAGTTTTAAACATATCAATAGTTACTCTTAATATCTTGTCTTCTATGGTGTCATAGTTTATTCCCCAAACCACACCAGATGGACATTATAGCAAATATTTCCACTGTGAAAAAATGTAAATATAAATTATGATAAAGATGAGCAGGACTAAAGCAACCAAAAGCTGTGTTGATATAGGCTTTCTTGAAATGTCTTTGCAAAAGCATAGCCAGTTAATGCAAGTAATAAGCCATGACAGGGTGTACATTATAGGATTTTAATGCATGCCCCAGGGTATAGGAAGGCATGAGGCCAAAGGCCAAGTGTCTTTTCACCCCTGTGAAGTTCATTAAAATCCTATGATGCACACCCTGAAAGGTCTCATTACACTTATAAAATGTCTCTAAGTAGGTTTTTGGGGGGAGGAAAATGGGATTTGGCACCTGACAGTGCATTTATAAAGATTTAATGCATGATCATGTGATGTCTGTCAGCCATTGAAATGTCTATGTTTTTTCTTGTCATTTTATAAGTACAACTTAATAGTCATGACTATCTATTTATACACAAACTCTGATTATACCATCACATTTCAACCTCATATGAAAATAAAATGCCAGATTTGTAGATGATGATTTAACTTGTACTCACTCTTGTAAATTATTAGGGTGGAATGCCAGGTTACAACTGATTATGTCAGCACAGCTTCATATCCAGGTTTTTGGTTTATTTGTAGCTGTTTTTGACCATGCACTGAAAGGAAGAACCTGGTGTATTATATAACTTTAGCCAATGTATCAGATTGGTGGGTTAGTTAGTCATAAATATGAGCAGACTTAATGGACCATCAGTCTTTTCTGATGTCATGGTCTGTATTTCTGTGTTGGCATTTAACAATGAGTGGATGTCAAATAAATGTGTTTGGACAGTGAGAAAATGCAAGTATAAGGTCCATCCTTTCAACTATGCTAACTAAAAGACCTAAAGATCAGAAGATCATCTGCACATAAGTGACACTCACACTTCAGTAAGTTTGTGCAGCCATCATTGATGTAAATTGTGAATGGAATTATGCACAGAATAGAACTGAAAGGCAATCCCTTTTTATTTTGATGACTCTGAGGTTATGCATTGTGATCTGTATTGCAATAAACTAGACAACTGTTTTCATGGTAACTTGGTAACTTGGATTTTAGGACAAAAGTAGGCCATGGCCCATCGAGATTGTCCCCCACGTTAGTGAGCCATTTATCCCAGAGAGTATTACTTGAGAGACACTTGTCTGTTTCTTAAAGGTAATGATGTTTGTGCAATCAACCAGTTCTTGTGGTAGTTTGTTCCAAATTCTAGGTGCCCTGATGGAAAATAAATGAAGCCTTTTATTGGTCCTAGCCTTTCCAACCCGGAGTTGGTTGTTGTGGAGTCTAGCAACTATCTTTCTTTCAGAATAAGTTATGCCACACTGTTCCATTACTAATGGTGATTGCAAGATTCTAAACAGTTCAAGAAGGTCACCTCTTGTGCATCTTTGTTTTAGTGAGTAAAGCCCTGTCTTTTGTAGTCTACTGTTGTAGTCAGGTTTGTCAGATGGGTGACAATCTGTGTTGCCCTATGTTGTACAAGCTCAAGTTTATCTATGTCTTTGATCAGGTGAGGCCTCCAGAAGGGAAACTCATAATCTAAATATGGTCTGATATGTGATATGTACAGTATGAGAATGCACTGTTCTGATTTGGATATAAATGAGTGTTTTATATGCCTTAAAAGTGCATTGGACAGATTGGCCACTCTGTTACAGCGGTTGGTTGAGGTGAGTTTGGTGTTAACAATAATACCCAGATCTTTCTCACAGGAAGATGTTTTTAATATTGCATTATTTAATGATTATGTTTGTTGTGGATTTTGCTTCCCTAGATGTAGTACAAAACATTTTTTTGTATTGAAATTCATTTTATTGGTTTTTGCCCAGTCATCAATGGTGGCAAGGTTTGATGTTAGAGAATTCATGTTTGAGGGACTATCCACCCTACCTCCCAATTTTGTGTTGTCCACAAATTTAACCAGTATATTTGTCATACTTATTTGCATATCGCTAACAAAGATGTTAAAGAGTGTAGGCCTCAAAACAGAGCCTTGTGGGATGCCAATGGAAACCTCTCCAAGATCAGATAACACTCCATTAATCTTTACCCTCTGTGTTCTCTCCTTTAGCCAGCAGTTAGTCCATATGACTATATTACTTGAAAAACCCAAAGTTAGGAGTTCTTGGACTAGAATATCATGTGACACTCTGTCTAAAGCTTTGCTGTAGTCTAAAAAGATAACATCTACTGGGGTACTGGAGTCAAGGTTTTGGCTTATGGAGTTGTAAAAAGTGAGGAGGTTGGTGGTGCATGAATATTCTTTTTTAAACCCATGTTGGGAGATATCATTGATGTTCAGGGATTGCATTTCTGTTTTAATAATAATTTTCACAATTTCCTCCAATAGTTTACAAGGTATTGAGGTGAGACTGATGGGGCAGTAATTATCTATTTTTGAGCGATTAACTTGTTTAAACATTGGTGTAACAATAGCTGTAAGCCAATCAGAGGGAACACAGGATTTGGCTAAATATTTATTAAATAAAATAGTCAATGGGGTATTTAATACATCAGATGTTTCAATTAGATATCTAGAGTTTAGGTCATCTGGACCTGGACTGGTTGTTCTTTTTAGTGTTTTTAATACTAGATTAGTGTCTGAGGTTGTAATCAAGTACTGAGAGTTGTTTGTAGTCTAATTTGTAAATTCTGTCTGTTTGTCACCTTTAGAGAATACAGAGCAAAAATAAAGATTGAGTGTGTCAGCTGTTTCCTTGTCTGATGTTATTGGAGAGTCACTGATAATAATGGGGCCTAGTGCCCTATTGTTCCCCTTTTTATGTTGGTGTGCTTGTGCAGCCAACATTGTGGGACAGGGCAGCTTTAGAGGCACTGTCGCTCTTGGGAGAATACAGAGCACGCACCAGTAGAGGCGTCCCGCAGTGCCCAATTAGCCTGCATGCCGGCACCACACCATGCATACATAATGGGGTGAGCACATCTAAGAAAAGGTCCGCTGCAATCCGAGCAAAGTTCCTCAGATGCAGCGGTCCTTTTCTTTGCTGTTCGCTGCATGATTATGTACATGGTAGCCACGGTCAGAACTGCCAACTTCAGGGGTGGCTAGTCCTCTGTCAGCTGTCCCTGCCCCCTGTGAATGTGCTGATGGGGGATCCCACTCCCCATTGGCAAAAAGCACCCCAAATTGTTTAATGTCGAGGGGTGTCCAATCCCACTTGGCTCTTACCTGCCCCCCTTTCCATTTGTACCAATGGGGGAGCCCACTCCCCATTGGCAGAAATAACCCCCCAATTGTTTAAAGCTGAGGGGGTGCCCAATCCCTCCTTGGCTCTGCAGCCCCCCTTCTTTGTGTGCCGACGGGGGTGCCTAATCCCCATCAACATAAATTCTTCCCATGTTGTTTTACAATGAGGGTGCCCAATCCCCCATCGGCTACAGACACCCCCAAACAGTTAGGTGGCACACTGGAAGCCCATCCCAGCATGCCAAATCCCTGGAAAAAACTGTCCCACTATGTTTTTTTTTTTTTGAACCTGTAAAGGAAAACGGTCCCTCGTAGTCTCAGTGCCCCTTCCCCACCCGCATCCACCCACTATGCACCCTGCCTCCCACCCCCTCACCCCATACTTACCTTCTGAGCTCAAGAATGATCATCAGTGGACCCGGAACATGTCTGCACTCTTCAAAGCCGACCGCAAACTGAGGAAATGCCAGTAAGCTATATAATGGGATAGATAGTTTTTTTCAACTTTAGCTCATATCTCAGGCATTTTTGTGAATTTTGGCCCCAGATTTTCAACATGGGGTTTTTGGGACCCCTTCTCATGAATTCTTGCACTGTCATGGCTTTATTCGGTCCCAAAAGGTGATTTCGCAGTCACTGTGCGGAATCACCTTTTGGGACCGCATAAGGAAACGACCGTGCCACTGTTCATGAGGGGGGCTCTCAAAGACCCTATGTTGCAAATTTGGTGGGAAAAATCCAAAACATGACTGTTTTACGAGTGCCCATAGCAACTGTGCAACGCACGCTCACAAGTTAGCGAATCCGCAATATTTTCATGCCAGATTCTCAACACTGGCATTTTACCACACCTTCTTGTGAACTGTATAGCTGTCATTTTTCACATCCTGGTTGAAATGTGTTTTCACACTTCCAGCACAGAATAGCGCGGTTGTGGTGCAAAATCAGTGTTCGGGACACATTACTAAAATGACAGTGACACTGTTCATGAGCAGAGATCCTAAAATGCCTGTGTTGAAAATTTGGTGACAATACTCAAAAAAGTGACTGTTTTACGAGTGTGTGTAGCAACTGCGCAACGCATGCTCATACGTTAGTGCATTCGCACTATTTTCATGCCTTATTCTCAACATTGGCATTTTCCCACACCTTCTTGTGAACTGTACAGCTGTCATTTTTGACATCCTGGCCGAAATGTGTTTTCACACTTCCAACGCAGAACAGCACAGTCACTGTGCGAAATCAGTGTTTGGGACACATTACAAAAATGACAGTGACACTTTTCATGAGCAGAGGTCCTAAAATGCCTGTGTTGAAAATTTGGTGACAATACTCCATAAAATGACTGTTTTATGAGGTGCATAGCAACTGCGCAACGCACACTCATAACTTAGCGGATTCACAATATTTTCACTCCAGATTCTCAGAATTGGCATTTTACTACACCTTCTTGTGAACTGTACAGCTGTCATTTTTCACATCCTTGCCAAAATGTGTTTCGCACTTTCGGCGCAGAATAGCGTGTTCGCTGCATGAAATCAGTGTTCAGGACAAATTACGAAAATGACAGTGACACTATTCATGAGCAGAGGTCCTAAAATGCCTGTATTGTAAATTTGGTGACAGTACTCCATAAAATGACTGTGTTACGAGCATGTGTTGTGCAGTTTGCATGCACTCTCGTAAGTTCGCAAACTTCTGATATTCTCACTCCAGATTTTCTACAGTGCCATTGTTCTGCACCTCCTAATGAACAGTACAGCTGTCATTTTTCACAATCTGACCAAAATCTGTTTTCACAGTTCTGGTGCAGAATAGCGTGGTCTCTGTGGAAAGTCCGTGTTCGAGACACATGATGAAAATGACAGTGACACTGTTCATTAGCAGATGCCCGATGTTGGTTGGAAATGAAAGTCAAATGGTAGTTTATGAGCGCGCACGTACAGCCTTGCACGCACGCCATGACTTTGTAGAATTTGTATTACTTTCACTGCAGCTGTTCGCATTGGCATTTTTCCATACCTCCTTATGAACACTGCAGCTGCCTGAAATGTGTTTTTGCATGTCCGGCACAGAATTGCACGGCCACTGTGCGAAATCAGTTTTTGGGACAGTTTGAGGAAATGATGATGACACTATTCATGAGCAGAGGTCCTAAAATGCCTATGTTGAAAATTTGGTGCCGAAACTCCATACAATGACTGTGTTGCAAGCGTGCATTGCACAGTTTCCACGCATCCTTGTAACTTCATCAATCTGCAATATTTTCATGCCACATTTTCACCACTGGCATTTGTGCACGTCTCCTTATCAACAGTCCAGCTGCCATTTTTCACAGCCTGCCCAAAATGTGTTTCCATAGCTGTGGCGCACAATGGTGTGCTCGCTGTGCAAAATCACCTTTTGAGACACAGTCATAAAATCACAGCACTATGCGTTTCTAGCTACGCCACTCCCACTGCCAATGCCAGTGAAACAACATTCAGCATTGACAAATTCTTGTTTTCATTAAGATAAGAAGAGAGGGATTTATGGGAATCCTTTGTATGCGCTATTTTGAATTCTAGATTCCTTTTAGCTACTAGGATCAGTTTTTATAAATGTTTTTACTGCTGTTCGGTATAGTAATAGTGCTTCTTCTTTTCTATTGATGGGGTATTTTTTTAAGTTTGCAAATAGTTTTTCTTTTTGTTTGATTTGTTTGTTTTATTGTGTTATTAAACCAGCAAGGGAGCCTCCCTTTTTTGTTGTATATATTAATTGTAGGAACATGCTTATTCTCAGTCCCTTGGATGGTTGTTTTCAAAAGGGTCCATGCTTCTTTGAGCTGGAGTGGCTGGAGGATTGTTTCCCATTGAATATTGTGGAAGTGTTTATTGATTTCTACATAGTTGGCTTTGTCATATTGTTTAATTTGCTGTTGCCTTATATTAGGTTGGTGGTTATATTTGATTGTTAATAAGATAGACATATGATCATTATTCCCCAAGGGTTCTTGTATTGAAAAATTTGTTACTATGCTACCATTATTTGTTATTACAAAGTCTAATGTGTTATGCCCCCTGGTGGGCTCCCTTATGATTTGAGTGAGGCCCAGATCAATCATAGAGCAGAGAAATATTTTTTCATGTTGGGTGTTCCCTGTGAGGGAGTCCCAGTCTATTGTTGGTAAATTAAAATCTCCTAGGGTGAGACTACTGCCTCTATTTGCCATAAATAACATTTTGTTTATTAGTTGGTTAAGGTAATCAAGATTTGATGATGGAAGCCTATAACATATGCCCAGGTAGGTCTGTGGTTGGCCTTTGAGTTGTATGGTAATCCATATACTTTCTGTCAGGATTGGATGATGCATTTCACAAGAGGTAATATTATTCCTGACATATAGACATACACCACCACTGGTCATCACTCACCTTGGGTGTGTAAAACAACTTCATTACACACAGTTGCCTATGCATTACTCTTTATAATATTTGGTATGGGTTTATTATGTATTGAAATTAATGACATTCAAAAAAGTTGTTATGGATGGTTTCAAAGTTGCTATGAATGGCTCAAAAGTTTTAATGGATGCTCAAATGTTATGGATGGTTCCAAAGTTGTTACACATGTTATCTCATTACTGATTCACCTGTGCTGTGCCATGCACTGGCTCCCGCCGCCCTCTCACACTGTTTTCTCCTGTCAGTTCTTTGCTTACCACACAGGCATTCTCAGCACACTACCATGACTCCCATTCATGTAAACTTCACAAATGAAGAAAAAAAATGTCAGTGGCAGTATTCTCAAAACAAATACTTGGGAGAGAACAATTAATTTTTAGAGCAGGAGAACAAACAGACAGTGCAAACAAAACCAACATCTGCCAGCCTGCTTTCATATTCACTGAGTGCTCTCTGTCTCTCTGTACCACTGAGCACTGCTTGCAGTGCCAGCTGACTACTTCCCTCAACAAACAAAACCATATACTATAAAAAATAAAGTACGGGTGACCATGCACAACTTGCCTTGCGTGTCCATCTCAGGGTTGAGATAACAGCATGGACCTCTCAAGCTTTGCTCTCAAGGTCCTTGTGCTGTTATCCTTACCCCTCAATGGAAACACATGCTAGTCGTGTCTGATCACCAATACATTATTCTTTATATTATTTATAGAGGAAATTGTTCTTATATTGCATGGGAAGGGCAAGGATACAAATAAAATAATTTAGAGACTTTATGGTCTTCCAGAAATGTGTGCATCATTCAGCTTGTCACTTAGCAGGTTTACAAAGTAATGTGACTCTAACTGTTGAATGTCAGACATATACTTGTTGCGACAAGGTATGGTAGGTTTGCAAGTCCTGTGAAGACTGTGTGTGCTGGGCTTTAAACCATATTTTAAAGTGGCTAGGAAAAATCTTGAAAGCTGATTGGTCTAGAGGTGGTTCAAGAAATAATGTTACCCTTAGTATAACATCATGGTCTGAAACCACTAAAGAAAAATCTACATAAAATGCCTTTTATGTATTCTACAGGATCCATTTTATAATTGCAATAAGGCACTCCAGGGTGTGCGTTATACTGGCTAAAAAGTCACTTCTCAGGTGGTTAAAGGTAGTCGGTGGTGCTTCATGCCTCACATCACACCTGTGGCATGACAATATACCAGAACATCACACACCCCATCATGCCTTATTGCTTAAGTTTATTCCTTTTTGGGATTAACCCATCAAATTCTTGGCAAAACCATGGTTTCTCAAAGTCTCATGCTTTTTTTTTTAAGGAAGCTTCCTCATTTGGAAGTTCCTGGAAGGAATTGTAATAGAAGGAAGGAGAGTCAGGTATTGCGGGAATGGTTTCAGTTTTGCTGCAATCTAATTTTGCCACATTCCTGACAAATGCCTGCTCAGAGAAAGTCATACGGTTCCTTTTAATGATGCCCCATAGGAGTGATTTGGCATTCAGGTGTCACAAATGCAAAGGATAATGCAGTGATCACTCATGACATTCTCAGAAATACCTGTATCTACATACCTGTGTGAGGAGTTGGTTAGAATTAAATAATTGTTTAGTGTGTTTGTTTTGAAAAGTCTGATTTTTCCCTTTTTTAGAGTCCCTTGTTAATGCTGCCTTTTTTCTTGCCCAGTGTTTATTGTTTTACACTTAAATTTTATTGAGGATTCAGCAATAAGCATTTACAACAAACCAGTTCAGTTGTACATCACTGACTTGAAACTTTTCATGTACATGGCAATATACAGTACTTCATTTTCATTTTTACTGTATATGGTATACCTTATATTTAAAAGGACAGTTGAACATAAAAGGCAACAATCCTTCATTATATTTTAACTCTGTATCTCCTGTTCTGTTTTCTCTCAATTGCAAATATACACTAACACATGTGAACTGCACCCATATGGGTCGAACCACTGGCACACCCATATGCACCACAGAGGTAGGTGGTAATGTGCACCATGCAGAAACACATGTGCAGGACAGGCAGTGGTGTGTGCGTGGTGTGCAGACATGTGCAGGCCTGCATGGAGGAGACACAGGGCAGGAGTCCTGTGCATGGCCATGCCTCTGAACTTCACCATATATGGACATTCATACCACCCTGCTGTTGCACAGTACACAGTGCACATCTGCAAAAGTGAATATCACTATGGATGTGGTGAGGAGAGTGGAGCCAGAGAATGACTGGGGAGGTGCACCACAGGCATTACTGGATCTGTCATTAGACCCCGATGGAATGGACTGTGACCAAACACCATCATGAGGACATGCACCACGGTCCACAAACTTCTTCCTGGGTCAGGTAGCAGTCACGGTAGCAGACATCAGGGAGCACTATGCCCCACTGTATTGGGCACAGTCCCTGAAGGTACCTGCAGAGACTAAGGTCAATTTTAAAACTTGGCTTGTATCTAGGGCAGCCATTTTGTTTTATTTACAAGTTACTACTATTGACTTGACTTGTCTGTAAGACAGCTAAACATTTTGTTTGACCTGGCTTGCATCTAGGACAGTTGCACGTCTTTTGTTTAACTTGGCTTGTATCTAGGGCAGCTAGACATTTTTTGTTATCTTGACTAGTACCTAGTGCAGCTGTTTTTGTTTTTGGTTTTTTATATAATCTGCTTAATTTGGCCTGCATCTACAGTGGTAGACGTTTTGTCATACTATATACTACCACTTAACTTGGCTTGCAATAGGGCAGCTTGTCCATTTTGTTTATTATACTATCTTTTTAACTCAGCTTGTATCTACAGCAGCTAGACTTTTGGTCATACTATATACTACTGTTTAACTTACTAGGTATCTAGGACAGCTAGTTTCTTTGTGTATTATACATATACTACTGCTTAAATTGGCTTAGCTTCCATACATAGCACTTTGTATTGAACATACCTACTTATTGATTAAGATAGAATGGAGATTGTCAGTTGTAGTAGCTGTGGCACCTTTATCTCCAGGGGACTGCTCTGGAGAAGGGGGCACTGCCCCATTTGTAGGACCTTCACAGAGCTCATGGCTCAGCTGGACGCAGCAAGGGTAGAGATATCCAAGCTGTGTATCCAGCTCTGCTGGAGCTCACCCCCACAGCTCCCACTTCCACAGAGGCCATTTAGCCCAGGGAGATGGAGAGTGGTGGATAAGGCACAGGAAGGTGGGACTAACCATGAAGGGGTTCTCCTGACCATTTCCATCCTTTGGCCTGGGAAGGGGTGGAGCGGAGTGGGCGGATTGGGGGTAGTGGTTTCAAGGAGGTGCCCTGGGGCAAAATGGGTCCAGGAAAGGGGTTCTCCCTGCCTGGTTCCCATACCCAAGGGCTCCACTAGCAGTGGGCACATGACGCGCTCTTCCTTGGCAGCCCATCCAACTCAGGTGGTGTTATGCAATACCAGTCGATAAAGAAGAAGACAGCATTAATTGCTGATCTTGTTGGAATATACAACCTGGCTTCCATCACTGAGACCTGGCTGGGTGAAAATGCTATCCCTGTATTGGAATCAGCAGTTCCAGCCAGGTACTCAGTGATACACCGCCTGAGATTGGATCGTAGGGGCCGGGGTGCATCCATCTGTTTTCAGAGGGAACTGGACCTTATAGATGTTCCAGTAGGGGCCACCAGATCCTTTGAGTGTATCTTGGGTGCAGGTGTGGACTGCAGGATACTCCTCATCTGCTGTCCACCCGAGGAAGAGAAAGCTTTCCTGAAGGAAGTCATGGACTTCATGGTCAACGTGGTGTTGGAGTCCTCCAGGTGGCTGGTCCTGGGATTTCAACACCTGGGTCAACAAAAACTCTCACATTTTGGTCAGGACCTCCTCCAACTGATGATTTCATTGGACTCCACACAAGTAGTTACCTCTGTGACCCATAGTTATGGTCACTCTCTGGATCTGGTGTTCCTAATGGGGATGGAGGTCTCTGACCTGGTGGTGGAACCAGTCAGTTGGTTCAACCTTCACACTATAGGGTTCAGTTTCATGGCTACCCCAATAGACCTTCCCCTCTGGAGATGGTCTAGTACTGCCCTTTAAGGGGTGTGACCCCTGAGGGTCTAATGGTGGTACTGGACTTATCGTGTAGACTGATGGAATGCTTGGATCTGGGGAACCTTGTATTGTACTATAACAGTGCAGTATCAGGGGCCCTGGATTCCATAGCTCCTGTTCATGTTCACCCACTCACTCTTCATCCTCAGTCCCCATGGTCTGACAGGACCTTGAAGGAGTTGAGGTGAGTGAGATAAAGGTTGGAACAGCACTGGCAGAAATCCGGCCTGGAGGATGTCAAGCTTAGATGGATGACCCATTGTTTGGACTATCAATCAGAAATATCCCATAAGAAGGTAGAGTTCCTGTCCAGGGAGATTTCTGCAGCAAGAAACTGAATGGTTCATCTCTTCCAAACTGTTGACAGGCTGTGCAGTCCAGCTTGTCTTCAGAATCAGAGAGCATTTTCACAATTGAAGTGTGAGGAGTTCACTCAATTTTTTGCAGATAAGGTTGCCACAATTAGGTCGGAGACCTAGCTAGCACGTCCTGTTGAGTGTTGTGACTGTCGGTGGGAGGTTACAGGCACCTAGTCTGTCTGGGCAAATTTTGATCAGCCGGTGATCACTGATATCGTGAAGATTGTCCAGGGATTGTGACTGACTTGCTGTAGTTTGGACTCTGGTCCTACTCATCTCCTGGTGAAGTGCATGGATGTCATTGGACCGGTCCTGGCTGAGATTGTCAGGTGTTCAGTGGAGAAGGGTATGTTCCCACAACCTTTGAAAGAGGTGGCGGTGACACCCCTTTTAAAGAAATCCTCCCTTGACCTAGATTGTCTCACGAACTACAGACCTGTCTCTAACCTGCCCTTTGTGTGCTAGGTAATTGAGAAGGTAGTCGTGTTGCAGCTGGAGGATTATTTTACCACCCATGAGGTCTATGATCCTCTCCAGTCTGGTTTCAAGAAGAGGCACAGTATTGAGACGGCCCTTGTTCGGGTACTAAATGATCTCCTGATTGTGAGAGATCAGAAAAGCCATTTGATCTTGGTTCTCCTTGATCTCTCCACAGTGTTTGACACTGTGGACCATGGGGTGTTACTGGAGCACCTGCAGCTGATCTGTGGACTGTTGGGTACAGTCCTCAGATGGTTCCATTTGTTCCTCATGGTAAGGTCTCAGAGAGTGGTGGTGGGGATTTTCTCCTCAGCCCCTCTTCCTCTGTCATGTGTGGTGCCACAGGGCTCTGTTTTCTCTCCCATGATGTTTGAGGTGTATATGCTGCCATTGGGAGACATTATAAGAAAGTACAGGTTGAGTTTTCACTGCTGTGCAGATGACACACAGCTATACATGTCCATTGTGCCTGAATGAGGTGATGCTGTCTCGGTCTTTAACAATTGCCTTGCTGAGATTCAAGACTGGATGAGTGCCAGCTGATTGAGATTGAACCTGGATAAGACTGAGGTGTTGGTGGTGGACCCAGGTCATTGGGCAGAGGGATTACCTCCTGGTCAGCCATCCGGACTTATACTGGGGGCATCCAGTTGAGGACTTCAGAATGGGTGCAGAATCTGGGCATTGTACTTGATGGTGAACTGACATTTAAGCCTCAGGTGTCAGCCATTGTCAAGACCTCGTTTTACCATCTGAGGAACACAGCCCAGATAAAATACCTTGTTCCACCCAAGGATCTTCCAGCTTTGGTCCATGCCTTTGTGACCACCCACCTTGACTATTGCAATGCTCTATACCTAGGTCTCCCATGGGTTGTCATCCACTGCCTGCAGCTGGTGCAGAATGCAGCAGCCAGGTTGTGGATTGACCTGTCAAGATCTAGGCATATCACACCTGTGCTCCATGAACTCACTGGCTGCTGGTGCGGTGGAGGATCGCCTTCAAGGTCACTTTGCTGACCTATAAGGCCCTACATAAACAGGGACAGCATTATTTTCAAGACCTCCTTTGTCTCTACTGCCCCCCTGACAACTCTGTTCTACCAACAAGGGACTTCTAAGGGTTCCCAGGGTCTGTTTGAAGATCTCGGGGGCCAGAGCCTTTGCTTTTATGGCTCCGACCCTATGGAATTCTCTACCTCATCGGGTGAGAGAACGTCTGTCCACTGAGATGTTTAAGTCTGCGTTGAGGACCTATTTATTTGAGTTGGCATTCCCTGATGCTATTTAATATGTTTGAATTATGTTTTATGGTTTGGGATTTTAATGGCATAAAATTGTTTTTATGGTAGTATGTTGTAAAGGCACTTTGGTATTTGAAAAGCACCTTTTATAAATAAAGCATGACTTGACTTGCTTTGCACCCCTGGAGGAGGTACAGGAACCCAACTCCATTGGGGGGGGACTCTACGTCAATCAGTGGATCAAGGCATGACAATACGGTGGCTCTCAAAAGTATGAAAGCCAGGAAAGTCTTGGTGGTCCATGACTCTATAATCCAGGGAGTGAAAAGAGTGGTGGGTGAGGAAAAGGGGATGGTTAGGTCCCTGTCAGGTGCTTCAATGATCTGGGATTTATGTAGAATAGGGAAGATGGAGAGGGAACGGGGAGATCTGGGGGTGCTGGTACACCTGGGTACCAATCATCTGGCAAACCAGTCAATAGGTGCAGTGAAACAAAATTTCCAGAGACTGGGAACAGATTGGCAGGCACTTAGACCCCCTGGCCTTCTCCGAGGTCCTCCCTGTGTGGGGGAAAATGGCATAAGGAAACAGGAGATAGACAAAATTAATGGGTTACTAAGGAATGGTGTTAGGGGAGGAAGTACCATTTTATAGGTAACTGAGGGGACTTAGGGATAGGAGACTTTTTAAGAGGGATGGACTCCACCTGATGAATGAAGAGACCAGTGCACTGGGACAGAAGTTTGATGCCTATATCTTATGTTTAAACTAAATGAGGGGGAGACTGGGGCTAGAGGAACCAAAAGGATAAACGAAAGAAAGGGGATCCTAGCTAGTTCTTCCCCACACCTGGGAGCCTGTAGCAGCACAATGGGAAAAACTTGATTCAGGCCCAAAATGAGGTAGGGGATAGACTAACGGTAGATGTGCACTAAAAGGGTGATGCAAACAACAGGAAACCAAAAAGGCCATGGAAGAACACTGGTAAAATTCAGACAAATAACAAACGTCCAGAGGGTAGTTGGAAAGGAGTCTGCCTCAATGCCAGAAGTCTGTGCAATAAAATCGGTGAGCTCCAGGCAATGATGGCAGGCACTAAGATGGACCTTGCAGCCATCACTGAAACATGGGCCATGGACAGAAATTATTGGGATCTCACAGTGCCTGGGTACTTACTGCTAAGGAAGGACAGAAAAACTGGTGGGAAGAGTAGCCTCTATATCATGGAGGTCACGGAAGATAGGAATATCAAGGATGGTAAGGAAGGGACAGAGTCTCAAGGGGACAGCTTACAGTAACAGCAGGAAAAAAACTCTACTTTGTGGTGCTCTACAGACTGTCAGGGCAAGGGGTAGCAGAGGACTGGGAGCTCAGTGAGGAAATTATAAGGGGACCAGCTGGGGGAAATGATGTGGTCGTGGGGGATTTTAACTTGTCTGATATAGACTGGGATGTTCCAGTGGCTAGGAGCACTAGAAGGCATGCTGCGCTGGATACCTTTCAGGACTGTCTTCTGGTGCAGCTGGTAAGAGAACCCACCAGACAAGGATCCATCTTGGATGTGGTGCTCGACAACACTGAAATAGTAAACACAGTAAGAATTGGGGAGCCACAGTAAGAATTGGGAAGCCACGGTAAGAACTGGGGAGACACAGTAAGAATTGGGGAGCCATTCACAAAATGGAATTAATTCCTGCCAATAAACTTTGACTCTGACTTGACAAACAATGATCACAACTCAGTTTTGTTCAAGTTAGGCCTTGGGACTGAAAAAAAAATGTACACAAGAACAGAGGTCTTGGAATCCACAAGAGCAGATTTCTGCAAACTCAGAGGGGTGGTTCAAGACAAGTTAGATGAGGTAAGCAGCATAGATGGGGCACAAGGGGGGTTAATAAAAGGGGCCATTCTTGAAGTATCGCAGTAATGCTTACATAAAGTAACCAAAAGAAATAAACTCAGGAGGCCACTGTGGTTCTCAGCAAGGATCAGGGAAGTGGTAAGGGCCAAAAGATAAGCCTTCCACATGTTTAAAGAAAAGCAGGGGGAAGCAGAACGGGAAGAATATGCTCAGAAAAATAGAGAAGCAAAGAAAAAGATTAGGGAGACAAAAGCAGACATGCAATTGAGATTAGCCGAGGGGGTTAAACACAGAGAAAAACATTTTTTTGCTGTATCAGTGAAAAAAAGAAAGTGAAGTGGGGGAATAGTTAGGTTATTAGATGGGGCAGGGTGGTAGAGGATGATGAGCAAAAGGCTGCAGTCCTGTATGATTACTTTTGCTCCATCTTCACCAGGGAGGATAGCGGCCCCCTCACTAAGAGTGGTATCAAAGCAGCCGCAAGAGGGATTCCAAGAATGGAGACACCAGCATTTATTAAGGATAAGGACCTGAAAGGGCTAGCAGGCCTCGGGACAGACAAGACCCTGGGTCCAGATAGGATGCACCCTAGGGGGCGCAGGGAATTGGCTGATGTACTAGCTAAACCTCTAGCAGGTCTATTTAAAAACTCACTCCAGGCAGGGGTCGTCCCAGGAGACTGGAGTGTGTCAGGCATACAGTAGTTCTACACCATAAGGATAGAGGGGACAAGGAACAAGCAGAAAACTACAAACCTGTCAGTCTTACCTCCATTGTGGGAAAGATGATGGAGTGACTGTTCAAAACAGACCTAGTAGACTATTTGGAGGGTACTGGTCTCCAGGATAGTAGACAGCATGGCTTTGTGTCAGGGAGGTCCTGACAGACTAACCTAATAGTCTTATTTGACTGGTTGATAAAGAAACTGGATAGAGGCCATGCTGTGGATCCACTTTACTTTGACTTCAGCAAGGCTTTCGACTCTGTGCCTCACAGATGCCTGCTGAGAAAGTCAGAGGAATTGGGGGTGGCTAGGGATATAGTTAGATGGATAGAAAGCTGGCTAAAAGAGAGGCAGCAGTAGGTTGTGGTAAACAGAGTTAAATCAGAGGAGAGGGGAGGCTATGAGGGGGTTACCACAGGAGTCTGTCCTGGACTCGGTCCTTTTTAACATGCTTATCACACGACTAGATCCCATGGGCATGAATGCTTTACAAATAAAAGCTTGCTTGTTGATTAGTGACATTGGAGAAGGGATCCAGAGTAGGATAGACCTCTTTGCAGATGACACTGAACTCTGCGGAAGGGTGGGAAGCAGTGAGGGAATTAGAGAATTACAGGATAACCTGCAAAAGCTGGAGAAGTGGTCAAATATTTGCCAGTTGAAATTCAATGAAAAAAGTGCAAGGTGATGCACATAGGGAACAAGAACCCACGGACAGAATACTGTATGGGAGGGTTAAACTTAATACCACAGCTGAAGAATGGGACCTGGGGAGTCGTAATCAGTGACATCCTTAAACTGGCTAGCCAATGCAATAAGGCTTGTAGTAAGGCAAATAAGATTTCTGGGGTGTATCAGGAGGGATATTAACAGTAGAAGGAAAAAGATGATACTCCCCCTGTTTCACAGCTGAGAGGTCCTTCCAGACAAATCTGTTTTTTTTTTCAATTGGGTCACCAAAACAGTGGATCAGAGTGGGGCAGTGGATGTGGTTTACCTGGACTTCAGCAAAGCTTTTGACCCCAGTCCGCACAGGAGGCTAGTAAAAAAACTGGAGAACATGGTAATTGGGCCCGAGGTTACAAACTGGGTCAGAAACTGGTTACATGGGAGAACTCAGAGAGTATTAATAAATGGTACTCTGTCTGTGGAAGGGAGGGTGACTAATGGGATCCTGCAGGGCTCAGTTCTGGGGCCGATCCTCTTCAACATATTCATCAGCAACATTGTGGATGAACTGGGAGGAAAGGTGTGCCTGTTTGCATATGACACAAAAATCGGCAACAGGGTAGACACAACAGAGGGAGAGCAAAGCATGGAAGCTGATCTCCGAAAACTGAAGGAGTGGTCCAAGACCTGGCAATTGAAATTCAGTGCTAAAAAATCTAAGGTCATGCACCTGGGAAAGCGTAACCCAAGGAATCTGTACTCAATGGGAGGGTAGCAGCTGGTGGTTACCAGGCAGGAGTGAGATCTAGGGATGATCATATGAGATGACCTCAAGGTCAGTAGACAATGTGAAAAACCAGCACTAAAGGCTAGTGATATCCTGGGATGCATAGGAGGGGCATCTTGAGCAGAAGGCATGAAGTAATCAAGCCCCTGTTTCGGTCACTGGTCAAGCCTCACCTGGGGTACTGTGTACAATTCTGGAGGCCACACCTCAGGAAGGACATAGATAGGCTGGAGATGGTACAGAGAAGAGTAACAAAGACAGTGCAGGGTTTGCATCAGAAACTGTACGAGGCAAGACTGGATGACCTCAAATTATACTCCCTAAAACAACACAGGAATCGCGGGGACAAGATAGAAACATTCAAATGTGCGTGTGGCAATGTGCGCGTGCTAAGCCATCACAAGGAAACATACAAAAATACAAAGCAGCCCGCAATGCCGGCACTTGCCTAATTCAGAATACCAAAAGTAAATATTTCAAGGAGGCACTTACCAACTCCTGGGGTGATGGGAAAAACTTCTGGATCAACCTGAAAGAACTCACCAGCAAGGCACCTAATGCACCCCTTACCATGCTCAAGTTACACAGCACTCCAACGCTCGACCTTGACACCATCAGTAATACCTTCAATAATGCTTTCACAAACCTGGACAATGTGCTTCCACCTTATTTCTTTGACAATCCTTCCCCCAATGCCCCCCTCAAGACCACCTTAAATTCTCATTCAGCTCCACCTTTCTTCTTCAAAGAGGTTCCTCCACATGTGGCTCGTACCTATATCTGCAAAGCCATCTGCAAGTCCGGGTTCAGTGGTGACTCCCTTGACCTCAGGCTACTGGCACATGTTCTGGATGAGGACACTGAACCCCTGATGAAAATTTTTAACCTCTCACTAAGATTGGGCCAATTCCCTGCACGCTGGAAGCAGGCAACTGTCACACCGGTTCATAACAATGGAGACAGGTCTCTTCATTCCAACTACAGACCTATCTCACTTCTCCCCTGCTATCAAAGGCATTGGAATGAATAGTGTCAGACCAGCTAGTCGAATACCTGGATAAATATGAAGTCCAATGCCCTGAACAGCATGGCTTCAGAATAGGGCACAGCACTACCACGGCTCTTCAGGAATTCACAAGTTTCATTCACTACAGGCTTGACAAAGGATACCGTGGTGGTGCAGTCTTCATTGACCTCACGAAGGTCTTTGACACTGTTAATCACTCTCTACTTCTTAGGCAACTGTCCTACATTGGGCTCTCTAAAGAGACCCTTCAATGGTTTGCTAGTTACCTCAAGGATCGGACCCAAAGGGTCAGGATTGCAGGTGTCATGTCCTATGTCAAGCCTGTCTGCTCCAGAGTCCCCCAAGGGTCCATCCTAGGACCTCTACTCTTCTCCCTCTTCCTCTATAGGCTTCCTGGTGTCTGCCAGCAAACAATTATACTCTACGCCAGGGGTTCTCAGACCTTCTCAGGTTGAGCCTCCCCTATGTGCCTTTGGACAAGCCTGGGCCTCCCCATGTCTCAAGCACAGTAGCATACACTCAAAAGGATATGGAATTTCATGCGTGATTTCATGTGCAATCACGAAACAGGCAAAATATACTGTGATAGTGTTTTATTTACAAAGTGAAGCACTGTGCATTGTAAATACTGTGCAAATTTGTAATTAAAAGTCAACTGAAAGGCAGTGTACCACAGCACACCACAGATACCATGCAAAGCAGCAATAAAAGTCAACTGATAAAAAATGTGCTGTACATCTAGTGCTGCTTAAGTCCGTCAGCTGAAGACAGCCTGTAAGCCTGTTTTTCACAGTCATTAAAAGGCACCCCCTCCACCAAATCTAGCATCTGAATGTTTTTAAAAATCATTCAGCTGAAGGGAGCCTGTGAGCCTGCTTTTTGGCAGTCAGTTGCTGGATTCTTGGCTGCACTGTCGAGAGATAGAGGCACAAGTCATCTTCAACCCTGAGGCAGAACCTATACTTTGTCTTTATGCCAGCCAGTGCAGAGTACCCAGACTCACAGAGATAGGTTGAAGCAAAAGGCAGTAACACTTTAAGCGCTCATTGTTTTAATTCTGGAAATTCACATCCCAGTGACAGCCAAAACTTAGCCAGTGGCAACTGTCCAAAAGAGACCTTCAGTGCTGGGTCTGTAGCCAGATCTATAAGGCTTTCTTGCTCTCTTAATGGCAGGTTGTCCACAGACCTCGGTTTTAAAATGAATGGATTCCTAACCCACTGGTTACACTCCTCCTGCTGGTATTCAGGGAAGTACTCACAGAGTTTTTCCTGCAGTCCACTTAAATGTTCTGAAATTGGCATCTGGACACTGTCAATGGAAAGCTCATTTTCCTGCAGGAAATCCTCCAGTTTGGGAAGGAGGAAACCAATCCCTGCTGCAGTCTTGAAGACCATAATTGTAGTTTCTGACAAAATCCATCAATCCTGTCCCTTACAATGAACATGTTGGTGTCCCGACCTTGAGTGAGGCATTGAGGGTGTTCAGTCTGTCAAAAACATCCGCTAAATATGCCAGCAATGCAAGCCATCGTGAATCGTGGAAATTTTCCACAAGTGCAGAGCCACAGTCAGCAAGGAAAATATGCACTTCATCACGCAATTCAAAGAGACGTGTTAGTACTTTTCCCCTGGACAGCCAATGGACCACTGTGTGCCGCAGTAGTTGTTCGTGGTTTGCTCCCATCTCCTCACACAGCACAGCAAAGCGTCTTGCATTTACTGGCCATGCCTTGATAAAGTTCATTACTTTCACAGCATCTGCCAAGACTTTCTGAAGATCAGCTGGCATCGTCTTGGCTGCTAGTGCTTCTCTGTGGATCATGCAGTGATTCCACGCAGCACTAGGAGCCACTGCTTGCAACCTTGTCACCATGCCACTGTGTCTGCCAGTCATTGCCTGTGCTCCATCACTACAAATTCCCACACATTGGCTACAGGCAAGATCTTTCTCTGTAATGAATGTATTAAGCATGTGGAACAGCTTCTCCCCAGTTGCTCGTGCAGGCAGCGGTTGGCAAAACAGCAATTCTTCCAAGACTTCAGTCTCCATGGCATAACGGACATAGACAAGGAGCTGTGCAGCATGGGCAATGTCAGTGGACTCATCAATTTGTAATGCAAAGTATGGACTTTGCCAAACAGAATCCAGTATCTGTTTCTTGACATCAACAGACAACTCCTCAATGTACTGGCAAACTGTATCATTGGAGAGGGAGATGACATCTAGCTGTGCTGCTGCTTTGTCTCCCAGCATTATTGAACACATTTCTTTTGCAGCAGGAAGAAGCAATTGCTCACCAATGTTGTGCTGTTTTCCTGCTTTGGCAATTCGCAATGCCACACAATACGAGGCTTCCACAGCTTTGCTAGGCACAGTGCCATGCCTTTCCACCAGTTTCTTTTGGCCCCTCCGTTCTTGTAGCTTTCGATGAAAGAATTCCAGAGGTTTGGAAACTAGGCTGGGATGCTTTCTCTCCAAATGCCGTCGAAGCCTGCAGGGTCACATGCTGTCTTGTGTCAGAACGTCAGCACATACCACACACTGTGGCTGAAGTGCTTCACTGGTCCCAGTCCAGGTGAATCCCATCTTCAAGTATTCCTCATCATACCATCTAGCCTTGTGCTTTGCTTGAGGGCCTGCAGCTCCTTCGTTGGCTTCTACAACAGCTACTTCTCCATGTACGCGTTTTCTTCCGGTCACCAGAAAGTGATCCATTATCTACGATACACCAATGTTGAAAATTGTCAAACAATGTAACCAAAATCATCCTGGACATGCACATACTTGCATGTCCAACAACAATCGGGCATTCCAAAAAGGGGAAAAAAATGATTAGAGAAAATGCAGTACCCCAAACTGCATGTCAACACTCACAAGAATTACTGGACATGTAAGTTGCAGTCTGCAACATATCCCTAGTAACATTTTTTGCTTAAAACAAAAGGCAACATCCATATTGACCTGTTAATAATGGCTATAGCTATAGCAAATAATTATGCTTGTGTGCACAAGGGCAGTGGCATCGTAGTTCTGGCCCACATCATTTTAATGGCACCAGCAGAAGCAGTAATTTGAAAAGAAGACGAGCCTCATAAACAGACCAACAAATAAAAACACTGCTTCCTACGATAGTTTCACTGTGCATCCACAAGACCAAAAACCCAGCAATGAGATTTTTAAAGAATGATTCAGAATCCATTTCTATCCAGAACCAAACATTCCCATTTGTCACTTTTGCATGCCAGTCTAACACTGCTTCACTCACAGTTCCTAAGCTAGGCAGTCCTGTGTTTCACTCCTCCAGTGCAAGCCAGACCAGCACACCAAACCACAGATTCCATTCACCTTCATTGACCTCAACATGGCAACTCTTGTCGGCTTGCATCCTGATCTGCACAGCAAAAGGTGACCCACAGAGACAGTGTACTGTAACTGTGCAGTCATCTCAATGTCTCATTTTAAGTGCACATACACACTTATGCAGTGACAAAAGGGTTGAGGTGCACCTCAGCCAATCCTAGCACAAATTCGCATGCAAAGGGCCTTGGGAAATGGGTGGTTTGGATCCAAGGGCATGCAGATGTGGATCGAGTGCTTGTCTGTGCTCAGAGGCAGATGCAGTTTAGAGTAGGGACCCAGCTGATGGGCGGTCTACCTCAAAGTGGTAGCTGGGTGACTTCACAGCAGGGCCCTGCTGTGAATACCAAAAGACCCCCACTCCACTGAGCCTATTTTGTGCTGTGCACCCATGTAAAGGTAAGCCAAGAGCACAGCCTTCACTCCACTGTTCCACCACACAGGCAAGACACTGGGGTTGGGGGCAGGGGAAGCATAGTAGAAATTCCTTCATACTTACCATGATTTTCTTATCAGTTAGTTCCAGCATGTCAGTGGGGTATTCACGTGGATCTTCACTCCAAAGCCTCCCAACCCACCCAAATATGCAGGTACAAGATTCCAACACACAATTTGAACCCCACAGCACAAATAGGTAAGGCAAATAATGCTTTTTCAGTGAAGGGTCTTAGATGGGTTTGGGGGCATCCCTGAAAACCTGAAGAAGCCTCTCACCCCCAAGGTACCACCACAGACCCTTCACTCCCAAAATGAACAAAAAAAAAACAGCACCATTTGATACCCACAGCACACAAGAAAGGAAGATTATGCTTTCGTAGCGAAGGGTCTCGTTTGAGTTGGAGGGGGCATTTCTTAAGACCTGAAGAAGCCCCTCATGTTCAAGGTACACCAGCAGCCCACCCCCAAAATGGGCACCATTTTAGTACCAGAGAACTATCATATATATGCCCCCAAGCTACACCCACAGAACCATCACTCAGAAAACAGTCAAAACCATGATTATATACCACCCCCTCCAAGCAAAACCACCAGGTCCATCACTTCAAAAACAGTAGCATAAACAACTGTGCATCTTCCCACAAAACAGAAGCATCCAAAAGTCTCCACAGCCCCTACCCCCAAGATGCAGGTCCATCATTGTAGCACCCCCCCAATCACCACAAGACTTCCTTTTGTGGCATTTCAATCATACCCCCTCCCATAAATACAAATAAACCAGACATAGAAAATGAACCAGAAGCAATCCGTCCTGTGAAATAGTCAGCTCTGTCTGTGTACACTCCCCTGTTTCCAGTAACAATATTCATGGAAACTACTGGCTGAGAGAGTCAGAGCCTGCATTTGGAGTCCCATTTTCACAGCAGCAGACAGAACCCCTCCAAGATGGAGGGGGGGCAAGAACATTTTTTTAGCAGCATATAAAAAAACCCAACCGTACAGCTCCTTCCTTAGAACCCCTCCAAGATGGGGGAGGGCAAGAACATTTTTTAGCAGCAGTAAAACCCCAACCTTACAGACCCTTCCTTAGAACTCCATCCTTGCAGTCCCTCCATGGGGGGGTCAAATGAACTTTTTTTGCAGCACATTAAAGACCAAACCTTACAGCTCCTCAATGTGGGGGGGGGGTGAAATAAATATTTTTTTAAGAAGCATATTAAAACACCAGCCTTGCAGCCCAAAGGCCCCTGCAGCAAAAACCCTGAGTTTACCAGCCCCTTCAGCAAAAACAAAAAAAAATTCAATCCTTACCAGCCCCTTCAGCAACAGATGACTTTGTAAGAGAGTGCAGTTCTACTCTCCAGGTGGCAGCTTAAAAGAGATCAACGTGAATGGAGTTTTAAAACGAATGCATGGACGATCGGTGTCGGCGACTCGAGCAGTGGCTTGAGGCAGCGGGTCCCCGGTTCGAATTTCAGCACAGATCTTCCGATTCAGCAGCTTTTCGGGAGATGGAGAAAAAAAGCATCCTGGGCATGCCGCTTTATTTCCGGAACTGTTCGGCAGCACAGGGTAAGCGGCAGCTGATTGGCCGAAGAAGTCTGCCAGCCATTGGCTGGAAATTGATGGTATACGATTGGCTGCATTCACCTCCTTTCTCATTAGCTGCTATTTGTGTGCTCCTCATTGGTCCGGTACAGACAAACTCCTGCCTCTCTATTGGTGGGCTTGTGATACTCTCCTAGCCCCTCTAGTTCCGATGCCTTTACTCGTGTTTCTCCCGACACTGGCACAAAGAAGTTGGCGCCTCATCAAGGTGCTATTAGCACCTCATCAAGTCATCTTGCCTGGGATTCAAGACAAAGGCAGTGGGGAGAGGGGATGATGTTAAAGAATTCATGGGGGATGTGACTTTAATGACAGTCCACTCCAGCATCACGGAGGCGCCGTTTTCAGTTTGGCTGCATGCTTTCAGCATGTAGTTCAGTCAAGCCTCCGCGCCTCCCCTGGAAGCAGCTCGTGCCTCCCCAGGGAGGCGCGCCTCACCATTTGAGAACCACTGCTCTACGTGGATGATGCAGTACAATTCTTATTTGATCTCTGAAGCAACTAGAGCCATGTCATCCCATCAAACAGGTACACTCCTAGACTGGGTGATGGTTAACCGTGTGGAACATGTGTCAAAAGCAGGAATCCTTGCAGATGCACTAACAGACTACTCATCCACTTTTTGTATCCTATCTATGGTTGCGCCTCCATCTCCTCCATCAAGACTAATCACGTTTACAAATCTAGCTCATATTGACCAGGATGCATTTCTCAATGATGTCTCCAATATCGTCTGGGCAGGTATCTATTAAACAAAGGATGTGGAGGTTGCTCTACAGATATTCATAAATGAATTTATTACCATTCAATATAAACATGCCCCCAAGACTACTAGGAAGGTCAGAGGAAAACAGACGAGGTGGCTGCATAAAGACCTCCTTGCTAATCTGCGCCAGAGGGATAAGCTCTGGATTCGCTACAAAAAAACTGGCCTACAGTCAGATCTTATTGTCTATTGTGAACTAAGGAACAGATGTAAGAGACAAGTTAGAGCTGCTAAAAGCAAATACTGCAAGGACATTCTACAAAGCTCAGCCTGTGACCCGAGGAAATTCTGGGCCCATGTCAAAACATTTCTGGGTACCTCGCAGTTGGTCACTCCTGATGAAATTATCATAAATGAGGCACATTGTAATGACCCTAGAACCATCTCAAACAGTTTTAACAATCTTTTCTCTGATCTGTCACACTATACCTTGGCTTTACAACCTAGTGGATCGCATTCTAACCTACCTACCACACTACCATGAGACAACCATACTGCCCTATCATATGATGCTCCTCCAGTGCCACCATTCTATTCCAAGGCTATATCAAGAGTGGAAGTTCTGAAATTACTGAGATCCATATCTGCCAATACCAGCTCTGGCTCTGACTCACTGGAACCTCATCTTCTTAAGCTGGCAGCTCCACTCATTGCATCTCTGATTGCCAGAATCTACACTTTATCCCTTATCCATAGTACTGTGCTGGACCTATGGAAATCTGCAAGAGTAACTCCTGTCTTTAAAAAAGGTGACCCAAAGGACATAGCCAATTACAGACCTATAGCAATTCTCCCTGTCCTTAGCAAGATCCTAGAGCAAATAGTTGCATCACAGACCACTGACTACCTTACATGCTACAATCTCCTCTCAGACACCCAGCATGGTTTCAGAAAAGGTCATAGCACCACCACGGCTCTTCTTCAACTAACTACCAATATTCTGTCCAACATGGATTGTGGAAAACTCACAGGTGCCATCTTCATTGACCTCACAAAGGCTTTTGACCTTGCTAGGCTTGGAGGGACTGGGAGCGAATCCTCAGGATTGCCGGAGCAGCTGCACAGGGAAGGGAGCTGGATGTCATTGTCCACCTAGGGACAAATGACCTGACTAAGAAAGGGATTAGAGAAGTGCAGGAAGAGTTTGTGGAATTGGGGAGGGTCCTTAGACAAGTAGCACGCATGGTAACCTTCTCGGAGGTGCTGCCCATCTCATGGCGTGGGAGAGCTGAGGTGTTCCGCACCATGGGATTCAATCAGTGGTTGAAAACTGGTGTGGAGCTCCAGGGATTTGGCTTCATTGGGGACTGGGGTCCACCTGGAGTGATGCAAGCCTATACTGACATGAAGGGCTGCATCTGTCCAGGAGGGGAACCAGGATCCTAGGTGATAGGTTTAAATGCTTTATTGGCAAGCATTTAAACTAGCCAAGGCGGGAGGCACTGGAAAGGAGCAGGAAAATCCTAGCCCCCCCCAAAAAAATAACGGTAGTAAGTGCGGTAAACACCAACATAGAGGTGTCAATAGAGAGAAGGGCAGGGGTAAATGGAGAAAGGGACAAAGGCAAGAAGAGCAGGGATGGGGCAAAAAGGAGTAAGGCCATCAGGAAATGGAGGTTAATGAGTACCAATGCCCGTAGTCTGGGCAACAAGCTCCCTGAGCTGGTGGCCTTGATGGAAGAGAGATGCCTGGATATTGTAGTAGTCACAGAAACATGGTACACAGAGAACTATGACTGGGATGTTAACATACCAGGGTACATAACCTACAGGAGAGACAGGCAGGGGAGAAGAGGGGGAGGAGTAGCTCTCTATGTAAAGGAAGGGATAAAAGCAACTGAACAAAAGAGTAAACAGGGAAGGGAGAAGGCACTGTGGGTCACCTTAGAGACTGGAAAGGGCACCACAATCTGCACAGGGGTTGTGTACAGATCCACATGCCTGTGCGAGGAAATGGACAAGGATATGATAGAAGGCATTCTTAGAATGGCAGAGAAAGGGGAGATACTGTTGATGGGAGACCTGAATATGCCAGATGTTAACTGGAGCACATTTGCTGCAGCCACATCCAAGAGCAGGGCCATTCTTGAAGCCATACAGGTGGCAGGCCTCAGACAGCTAGTTTCGGAACCCACTCGTGAGGGAGCAATCTTAGACCTCATACTCTCAAATGGGGGCAGTGAGAGGATCTCAGATCTAGAAGTAGGTTGCCATCTGGGAACAAGTGACCATCAAACAGTGTGGTTCACGTTAAACTCAGCTACAGAGTCAAGCCATACAAAAGTGAGGGTACTGGACTTCAGGAGGGCTGACTTTGGCAAGATGGAAGCGTGCCTCAGAAAAGCACTAGCAAACAGGCTAGAAGGAGGTGTGGAGCAGAAATGGGGAATCATCAAAACTGCCATCACAGAGGCAACAAGCCTTTGTGTGAAGCAAATAAATCAAAATGACAGAAAAAGTCACTATGGTTCTCAAAAGAGGTGGCTGTGAAAGTCAGGAAGAAAAAGATAGCATTCCAAAAGTATAAGGAAACACTGAAGGAGTAGGACAGAGAGCTGTACCAGTTAAGGCAGAAGGAAGCGGGGAAGGAAGTCAGAATAGCAAAGGCCCAAACTGAGGAAAAGATAGCCAACTCGGTTAAGAAAGGGGATAAAACCTTTTATAGGTACATCAGCGAGCATAAAAAGACAAAGGGAGGGATAGTGAGGCTGAATAGAATGAATGGTGGGTGGGCAAAGGGGGACAGTGAAAAGCAGGAAACTGAATGAATATTTCTGCTCAGTATTCACAAAAGGAGGAGGAGAAGTGCCTAATCCAATTAACAGAAGCACTCTTGATAGGGGGTCGATCCCAGTCCTTTCACAGAAGAAAGGGTTCTGCAAGAACTCCTAAAACTGAAGGTGGACAAAGCAATGGGGCCTGATGGAATTCACACCAGAATTTAGAAGAATTAAGGGGGGAACTAGTGAAACCACTGGCTACTCTTTTTAATAAATCATGGGAGGATGGGGTGGTACCTGAGGACTGGAGGAAGGCGGATGTGATTCCTCTTCACAAAAGTGGGACCAAGACAGAGGCAGGAAACTACAGACCTGTCAATTTGACCTCTGTGGTAGGGAAAGTGATGGAGTCACTTCTGAAGGAAAGAATCGCTGAGTAACTAGAGGCCAGTGGGGCACAGGACCCAAGGCAGCATGGGTTCACAGCGGGAAGGTCATGTCAGACGAATCTAATAGATTTCTTTGACTGGGTGACCAAAGTAGTAGACCAGGAAGGGGCTGTGGACATGGCCTACCTAGACTTTAGCAAGGCATTTGACACAGTCCCACACAAAAGATTAATAGTCAAACTAACCAGCCTGGGAGTGGATCCCATGGTGGTAGCCTGGGTAAAACACTGGCTGGACAACAGGACACAGAAGGTAATTGTAAATGGAGTCCACTCTGAAGAAAGAGGGGTTACTAGTGGGGTACTGCAGGGTTCAGTATTGGGTCTAGTCCTTTTTAATGTCTTCATAAGTGACATTGCAGAGGGACTGGAAGGAAAAGTATGCCTCTGTGCAGCTGACACAAAGATCTGCAACAGAGTTGATACATAAGGAGATGTGGAAAGGATGAGAAGGGACTTGGCAAGGTTGGAGGAATGGTCAGAAGTATGGCAGCTAGAATTCAATGCAAAGAAGTGCAAAATAATGCACCTGGGAAATAAGGACCCAAGGGAAGAATACAGAATAAGGGGGAGGTAGTAACAACAACAAAAAAGAAAAGGACCTGGGGGTAATCATATCAGATGACCTTAAGGTTAGCATGCAATGTGAGAAGGCAGTAGGGAGGGCTGGGGATACACTGGGATGCATAGGGACAGGCATCAGCAGCAGAAAACAGGAAGTTGTTATCCCTCTGTACAGACAGTTGGTGAGACCCCATCTGGAGTACTGCATCCAGTTCTGGAGACCCCATCTCCTCAAGGACATAGACAGGATAGAGGAAGTCCAGAGGAGGGCAACTAAAATGGTGCAAGATCTGCAAGAGAAGCCGTATGAGGAGAGACTAAAGGAGCTTACTATGTATACCCTTGAGGAAAGAAGGGAGAGGGGGGACATGATAGAAATGTTTAAGTACCTCAGTGGAATCAACAAAGTCCAAGAGGGTAGCATCTTTCAGAAAAATAGACATGCAAGAAGAAGGGGACACAATTTAAAGATGGGGGGGTGGATAAGGGGCAATGTGAGGAAGTATTATTTCACAGAGACGGTAGTGGATGCATGGAACAGCCTTCCTGAGGAGGTTGTGGGGTCTAAAACTGTGGGAGAATTCAAGAATGTATGGGACAGACATAAGGCAATTCTTGTTGGGGGGTAGAAAAAAATAGGCTGTTGGTTAACTAGGATCTGTGGCCTATCCTGTAGGTAGGGAAATGGGCAGACTAGATGGGCCAAGCGGTCCTTATCTGCCATCAAAGTCTATGTTTCTATGTTTCTATGTAGACCATCCCCTGCTTCTCTCCACTCTCCATAAATTCCATTTCTCTACTCCTGTTGTGGACTGGTTCTGCAGCTACCTGTCAAACAGGTCACAGGCTGTCAAATTTAACTCCTCCCTGTCCAACACGTCTACTATCAACCTTGGGGTCCCCCAGGGCTCTATCCTTGAGCCCCTTCTGTTCTTAATTTTTATCAACAATGCAGCTGAGGTCCTGGAATCCTGCTCAGCTGTTCTCTATGCTGATGACCTGATCATCTATACTAGTTCTTCTAATATTGCCTGCATAAGCACATCACTTACTTCAGACTTCAATAAGGTCTTAGACTGGCTACTAGACCGTAAGCTTGTACTAAATGAAAAGAAAATGAAAGCCATGCTCCTAGGTTATGCACCAAAGATTAAGGCCTGTTCTTGTTTGCTGGAGGTTCTTCACCAAGAAGGATTTCCACTTGAAAATGTTACTTCCTTTAAGTACCTTGGGATCCTGCTGGACCAGTCCCTGGATTTTAATCTTCACATTCAGTCCTCGTGCAAAGCTATACACTCGAAACTGGGGGTAGCTTACAAAACGAGCTCCTGTACATGCTTACACCCTCAGCCAAATTAGCAATTGCCCGAGGTATTCTGCTCCCAACCCTTACTTATGGTGCCTCTATTCTTACCTCTGCCGATAAAACCTCCCTACTAAAATGGGGTGTAACTTATAACAATATATGCTAATTTGCCTCTTTGTCACCTCGACTCAAACATCACTGCCTTCTTTATAAGGATCTGAATTGGCTCTCAACCTCTGCCAGTAGACAATACTGCCTTGGATCACTAATGGACTTGGTCATCTGGGAAAAAAAAAAATCCCAGCTGGCGGCATTGCTGGTCCATCAAACATCCTCCCATGGCCTGCGATCAGCTGACAAATCCTTGCTCTATGTTCCGAGATGTTGGACGACTAAAGGCACAGGGGCCTTCCAGTTCTCTGCTCCCAGGCTATGGAATGCTCTTCCACTCAACCTCCAGCTGTCTCAGTCTCACTTTGCATTTAAAAGTGAATATCGTCATTATCTATCCTTAGCTGATGCTTGTACATGCTTTGACCCAACCTGAAGCTCCTGAGACTTACCAGTAATGTCACTCCTGCTCTAATCCAGCTCCAAGACTGTCTCCTCTTCCCCTTCCCATATGTTTCCTTCTCTTTGTAAATAACTTCTTGACTACTAGCTCTCTTCCTTCTCAAACCTTGTTGCTGACCATCCACTGTTGTTTTGCCAATTACCACCAATGACCTTCCTTCTGTCAGTCTTTTTTGTTATGTTTCAACATTCCTCACATTTCTCTCTATATAACCTTACTATCTTATTAACCCTTTCACTCCACATGTCAGGTCCATGGTTTCTGCACTTATTATATATTTTACTGCCATTATCTGTATAATGCTTGCCATTATTTTTTGTTGTTTCTACCCATTGTATTTTTGTAGCACTGCTGTACTGTTCCTGTATTTGTATTATTGTAGCCATGTTGCTGTTGTTCAACTGTTCTCTTTTTGTTGTACTCTCCCGGGTCGTGCCTGAAAATAGTCATTTTATGGCTAGTGCACCTACCCAGTTAACAAAAACTAAATAAATAAATTCTCCTCTCACCATGACACTAATCTCCTTGAAACACAGATGCAACTTGACTTCAAGCGTGTTGAAGATTGGTTCACCTCGCATAAACTCATCATGAACCATAGCAAGACCAAAGTTATGACATTCTGTAATCCAAGGAGCAGGTACAAATCTCGGTCCCTCAATATCGTGAACAATGCCAGGTTTTTGCTCCAACACATCCTGGAGTTCAAATATCTTGGTGTCACACTGGACAGCTCCCTCTCCTATACGTGGCATATTGACACTGCTGCCAATGCTGTTAATATGCGAAGTGGATTGCTACACAAACACAAGTCCTGTATGACTGTGGACACCCATAGACTGGCCATCTACAGCTCTGTCACCTCTATCATTGACTATGGTCTAGCTATCTATGGCTCTGCTTCCTCAACTGCTCTCCGTAGAATCTCAGTCTCGCTCAACAAAGCCTGCAGACTCCTAACGGGCGCTGCCAGAGACACGCACACGTGACCTCTATATACAGACTTGTTGGCTACCACTCCTCAGCAGAATTCAATAACAGACCTGCTGCTTACCAAGAAGATTCTTCTTGGACTCATGCCTCCTGGTGTTTGTAAGCTCCTCTCTGCCTTCAGTGGTACACAGCAAATGCGTAATGCCCAATCCCAAACCTTTCAGGTTCCTAGATGCCGTACCTCTTTGGGTCAGCAGTCCTTCTACTACAGGGCTTCTTATTGGTTTAATACCCTCAACAAAGAAGCACTTTCCTCCTCTACAATTGGACCCTTTAAAAAGAATCTCCGACTTTACCTCACCTCTACCTCCAAATGTGACTGCTTCTCCTAACTGACTGGTCCATTCTCTGACTAAAAGATCTTGTCCTGGGCCATGCATCCCTCCTGACGCTATTCCCACTGGCAAATGTCTCCCTGTGCTCCTTTTCCCTCCTTCATCATTCCTCCCTCCTTCCCTTCCCCCTACACTCCTCCTCCACTGTTCTAACCCCACCTTTTCCCCTGTTTTGATCCCCTCCCACCTTCCTTCTCCCCCTTATGACAAAGGCCCCTCAACCTGCCTCATCTCTCTTGCTATTATCAGGCCATTTGCCCCCGTTCTTCTTGATTCCCTTACTCTGCTATATCTTCTATCTGCCTACCTTCATTGCTCCCTACTAATAACCTTTATCTCTAAAGTAAGAATTGTCAACCTTGTCTATATTATGCCTGGTTACCATTACCGACCTTTGTATGTATGTTTCCCATTACTTTGATGTGGAACCTTTGTAAATGAGCAGCTCCTGCTCAAAGGTACTTGTAATCCAAGAGTTTAATTAAAATAAAATACCTTAAAGGCAACAACAGGGTGCACGTGCAGAACCTCTTTCAGGTAAAGGGCTACATCAGGACTAGAGGGCACAACCTTCAACTTAAGGGAGGAAAGTTCAGAAGCAATACAAGGAAATTTTTCTTCACAGAGCATGTTGTGGAACCATGGAATAGCCTGCCAGAGGGGGTGGTGGGAGCCAAGACAGTGGGGGGAATTCAAGAGGGCATGGGACAGACACTGTGGGATACACAAGCAGGCAGCTAAGTAGCGGGATAGGAAACTAAGGGCAGACTTGATGGATCATACGGTCCCCATCTGCTGACAACTTCTATGTTTTTATGTTTCTATAGATCTTTGGTGAGGCTGCATCTGGAGTACTGTGCCCAGTTCTGGGACCCTCACCCTAGAAAGAAAGAGGATGGGCTGGAGGTGGTACATGCGTAGGGTGACGGAAATGATAAAGCTACACATGTGGCACTTTGGGCCACCTGATCTGATTTGAGCACTTTTGTAGTGCCAATGGAAAATTATTTTATTTGTTTTTCATTTTCAGCTGTTGCCGCACTCTGGGTACTGGATAAATCCATGCATCTAAGTATCACTAGTCTTCCTATACCAGCTGGTCTTTCTTTTATTTTTTATGAGCTATCTTGTTGCTGTGACAATTGGACTAGTGCCTGTGAGACACTGGAAGCTGGCAGCAAAACTGAATGCTGCAGGCATAGGAAGACTTGCGATCCTTAGACGCACAAATTTATAACATCACATTTATTTTTTTATGTGTGTGGGGGGCCTTGGAATTAGCAGCTGCCACTCAGAAATTGAAATAAGCAAGGGTGATAAATGATCAGCTGTCAGTATGAGTAAATTGTGTTCAGTTGTCAGCATAATCACACTCACTTTCATTCTGCAGACTGTCACTGACACAAACTGAGCAATCTTAATACAACATATTGAATATTACAACATGTTTTTTAATGATTATAGGGCAATTGGTATGTATCAAAAGAGACATGCTGGAGTGAAATGTGACTGATTTGTTGAATTCAGTAGGATGATCTGCTCTCATGCCCAAGAGACAAACGGAAGTCAGAGATTAGAAGCTGACAGCATGAGAGAGTCTTGTTCGCTCTCATGCTGCAGCCAATCAGCCCCATAAAATGAATTTGCTGCTTTATTCACCATGCTGCACTTTATCTGTGCAACAGCAATTACAACCTGTAACAATGCTGTAGCAGAACAACTTCACTATGATTTGCCAACCTCTGACATGAGTAGAAGGAAGCGTTAGTGAACGTTGTGAAGTGCCAGGCTGTCAGCTTGAGTGAATCTCATTCACTCGCCCTCTGCAGCCTGGCAGAGCAGCAGCTTCAGATTTATATTCACTTTAGTGTCTGATGATAAACAAAAAAAAACTCTTTAAAGTAAAAATATACAGTGCAAGTTCTGTACAGGCTGTAAATTTGCCAGACTTTAGGATATGACTGCAACTTTCACTCTTTCAACCCAAGTACAAGAAAGCCCATTTCTTGGGCTCACTGAGTCCTCACCCACATGCCTTCCTATTGACAAAGTGCAAAGTGCATGCACAGGGATGCACAGACCCGAATCTGGCAAGGAGAGAGTGGGCTACTACACGGGAGCATGCTTGCTCACGAAACCAGAATCGTTTACTGTAACTTACATCATATAGACTCTGGCTTCAGGGCACATTGGAAAACCAAAAATAAAAATCGGCACGTCTTTCCATTTCTTCACTATCCATGGAGCTATCTGAAATGACAACAGTAAATGAAAAAAAACAACAACACAGGGAGACAGGTACTTTACTGACATACTTAAAACCAGAAACGCGAATATGTAAAAATCAGTGGATACCTGCTCTTTAAAGGAAAACTAAAATCAAAATTAAAAAAAAAAAGTATTCACAAAAGTTGTGCAGAGTGTTTTGATTTGTAGGTGTACTCCTAATAAGTCTTTTCCCTCATTTGCTCAAAGGAGTATTTTCTAAATTTGTTTTCTGATGTTGTGGCCCTGGGGATTTCAATATTAGCATGTTTAAAGATTCTTCTTGCTCCTGCAATGCCTCCTGTCTCATGTAACAGTGATGTGTCCAGGGCTGCATCTCTCTAACTCCTGCACTGCCAATAGCAGCAAGACGACATTTGGCATTGACAAATACTTGTTCTACTTGTGATGCCCTTTCTATGCATCCCAGTATCCCCCTGGCTCCCCTTACCGACTTTTCACATTGCTTACCCACCTTTAGGTCATCTGATATAACTACCCCCAGGTCCCTTTCCATTTTTGTTGTTGTTAGTACCTCCCCTGCTGTTGTGTACTCTTCTCCTGGGTTTTTGTTTCCCAGGTGCATTACTTTGCACTTCTTTGCATTGAATCTAAGTTGCCATATGTCTGACCATTCCTCCATCCTTGCCAAGTCCCTTCTCATCTTTTCTACCCCCTCTTGTGTATGAACTCTGTTACAGATCTTTGTGTCATCTGCAAAGAGACAGAAGGGGTGGGGATATGGGCTTAGCAAACAGTTAAAAGGTGATTATCAGTAGTAGTAAACTGCAACACTTGAGGGGCTGTTTACCATCACCTCAAACCTCTGAATATGCCACTGCACTACTGGTATGCATGCAGGAGCTCCTCATTTACATAGGTGCAATGTTATTTTATCTGCTAGGTTTGGAGGTACTCCCGGGCCTCTGAATGTGATCCCGCCGAGAGTGTTAGGGCAAATCTGGGTTAGTGCCAGCACTAACCATGTTAGTATGAGCACTACCCTTTGAATATCAGGCCCCTGATTCTTTGCTTAGCTCTGATACTCAAAAAACTGCTGTACTGTTGTATTTTTATATATTAAAAGCATGTGCTTTCAGGATTTGAAATATAATCTGTAGTCAGGCAAAATATTTAAATATTTACATTTTTAAAGCATTGTTTTCATATGTATAATCTAGACAAAAGAGCCATTTAAATGCACTAAGATGTCTTTTCAAGGACTGTAACAGTGTCGGTATGAAGCCAAAATATTTTAAAACACTGATCTCAAATATATAATGTATCCAGAAGAATCACTTATGCAGCACAAAGTGCTTTAGTTTAAAGACTCATTACTGAAGATTAGTAAGAAAGAATTCAGTTTTAATCTTTAACTCTCACTATGTGACTGATTTTGCTTCATTATTTAAATACAACTATACTGTAATTTTAACAAATCACATTTCTGCAGTCAAGACATTTGCTAGTAAAGTTACATTTCTAAATGGCAAAAATGTTTAGGAAGCATGTTTACCCTTTTTGATAACCATCACTCTTGCAAACTGATTCTTTATCTGAACATATATTTTGCTAGCATACCCATAGCCTTTCTTTTCACACTTTTTAGCAGCAAGCATTAACATGTTTTTAATAGTAAATCATGACTTTTGTGAAATTTTCTGTAAACTTTCAGTGAAACATGCAGTTAGCTAACTGCTTATGGAATGGTGTTTTAGCTCCTCATAATCTTTTTCAAACATTGTATTAATCACATTTTTTGTTGACAGCAAGCACCAGTTTCCCTGCACTTGTACTATAATTCCATGAAGTTGAAAGACAGCAGTGTTACTGCTTCCCATCTTAGCTGGGACTGCTCTGCTCTGTTTACTTGAAAACTGGCAACGAAGAACCAGTTCAAGGGTCCTGTATTGAGCTCAGTGCCTGCAGTTGATGTGCCGATGGGTGGCATCAGGAGGATGCCGTTGCTGAGTAATGACTCTGCATAGTCAACTGACTGTGCTCCCCTCCACAAGCACGTATGATAGTGCTGGGATTCTAATTTTCTGAACCATTATTGTAGACTGTTCTTTTTTAATATCCCCTAAAGTAGCATTCCCAAACTGGCTGTTTGAAATAAAAGATCTACAAAGTACTTCTTAGGCCAAATTGAAAAGTTACCATAAAGATGTTTTCATAATATGGAAGCTGTTAGCCAGTTCATCGGCGCAGTGGTAGCGCTACTGCTCGCAATGCAAGTGACCCAGGTCTGGAACTGAACCTGAGACTTTAGTGGCCAGCCATGGGGAGGAGGATCGAGCATCTTGGAGGATGTTGTCTTTCTCTGCGGAAGTCTGTGAGCTCTGCTGCAACACTGCCATCTCGGTGACCACAGGTAGCAGTGTGAGCAGAGCTGCGAGGGGTGGGCAGGTGCCTCCAGACTGAGGACGTAGGTATGCATGCATGTGATGTCCACTTCAGTTCTCACCTTTAAGGCACTGGGGGGGGGACAGAAAAATGGAGCCCTTGACCAGAGCATGATGCCACCTCTGTCCTCACAGGCCACCACACTGCTCAATGGGCTGTAAACCAAACATCTGAGCTAAACTCCTCCCTGGCCTGGGAAATCCAGGAGGCTCTACCGCAAGGGGAAAACCCATGGAACACTGACAGTGGAGACACTTGGATAGATGGCCTATGTTAGGAGACAGGGAAGGGTGTATGTTTGGTGGAACTGGTGGAATGGGGCAGTTGGGGCCAGCAGGTATGGGGGAGCCAGGTTCTTAAAAGCTTGCTATGAAGTAGAAACATAGAAACATAGAAGATGTTGGCAGATAAAGACCTCATGGCCCATCCAGTCTGCCCTATTTTTCCCTACCTACTCCACTGCAGACCCTACACAGTCTACAGACATTTCCCCCTGCCTTACTTTCAAGATTTCCTTATACCTATCCCACACATTCTTGAATCCTGTAACCATTTTAGCCTCCACTACCTCTGCTGGGAGGCTGTTCCATGTATCCACCACACGCTCCATGAAGGCATACTTTCTTATATTACCTCTAAGCCTCCCCCTTTCACCTTAATTTTGTGACCCCTTCTCCTTGAGCATCTTTTGCTTTAAAAACAATGCTGCCTTCTTGTATGCTGTTTTTGTCTCTAAGGTATTTGTATGTTTCCATCATATCCCCTTTCCCATCCTTTCCTCTAGGGAGTACAAATTCAGCTCCTCAAGCCTTTCTTCGTAGGACCTTTGGTACAGGCCCTGCACCATTTTGGTTGCTCTCATTTGTTTGAAATGTAAAATATAGGAAAACAATTATGGATAAATATGAGAGGGGTTAGATATGAGTGGATAAATATAAAGGGGGAAGGGTGGTGAGCGTCAAGTGGAGTGTGCACCAGACATATTGGGTAGTCTCTTTATTTCAGTCTACAGTGATAGTGGGATAAGAGTGTGCACCAGCTGGTGTGGAATACACAGCTTTTTATTATACTGCAGGGAATGTATCCCACCAATTCTCTTACAAGCTAGCAGGCCACAATGTGACCCTATCTGCCTCTAAAAGTGGCTAGTTGGTGTATCCACCAAATCTCTACCTTTTCCAGTTTTTTGTTGGAGTTCCCTCCCATACTGTCTGGGTTAACTTTCTACAACCCCTAAAAATGCAGGGAGGGATCGGTATGGCCCCTTTCCCTGAAGTGCATGATGACACTGGAAGTTTTTTCACCACATCTGCTACCACTCTTATGTTCAATGATAAAATGGGTTCTGAAAATCCTGTATTCTGATTCATCAAAACAGGTCCCCTGACCATGGATTAATCCCCTGTTAACCCACAGTAGCCTTACCACACTACAAAATCCTGAGTGACAGCAATGTAAACTGAACTTTTCAGAGGACCCCACCAGAGAAACATGTAAAAAACTACAACTATGGCATCCTCATTAGGACAAATCAATCTAGTTGAGAACTACAACTATGACATCCTCAAAAGGACAAACCCATTTGGTGGAAGAACTATTTTATTACAAATGCATGTAAACAGTGTTCTTTTTTTGTATCTTTATTTAGGTGAACCTCTAAAATAAAATTGCCCATTTTATAAGTGAATTAACCCCACTCCAGGGCATGGGTTCACTGAGCTTTTATCCACGTCTGGGTGATTAAAGTCACTTGGCCTGTGGCCTCGTGACACACACACACACACACACTCACACACACATCAGGTGTGGATTAATGCTCAGTAAACCCATGCCCTGTCATGGATTAATCCTTACTTATTCTCTCTTTCAGCTCCCTCCTGGTTTTACCCATGTAGAGCATATCACAGGGGCATTGCATAAGATATGCAACTCCCATGGTTGCAAATGTTATATGAGACTTAACTGCATATGTATGCCCAGTATATGGGTTGCTGAAAGTTTTTTTTTTTGTTAATGTGCCCACACACTGAAAGCCTTCCACAGAGTTGCATGCCATCTCTCAAAGGCCCTAGTTGCAGTTGTCCAGCCTCTGTTCCTACATGTGCATGGTTTCTATGTACCAACTTAGTTTTGATGTTTTCTACTCTGTTTGATGTGACAATTGGTCTATGTCTGCACACCCCTGCTATTGAGGGGTGTTCCTGCAAAATTCTCCTTTGTTTATTCATAATATGCTCTATCTACCCCATTTCCTTACAGTGCATAATGTTAGAAAACAATCCTGCTTCTCTGCTTTTACACCATTGGAAATTAATATGACCTCTCTCCATACTTGTTCATCCATATTAGTGGCTTTTTTGGGGGTACTGTGTGTAACCTTGAGCATCAAATCTATGTGTCATATTGTTTTTTGTTTCTCTTTGGAAGTCTATCTCAATAGTATAATTTCCATTAGTCCTCAACATCTGTGAAAATGGGGTGCTCTGAACTAACTTATCTGGTTGAAAACTGGATGCATGTAAGACAGTACTGTGATCTGTGGGATTCTGGAATGACTTTGTGTGTAACTTGTTCTGGTGCTTGAAGATGATGATGTCTAAGAAGGAAACGTTCATGAGACAAAATTCAACAGAGACCAGCTCCATGGAAATGTGTGCGATAACTACTTGAGAGTGAAAATAGTGGCATGGGCAAAGGAAAGACTGCCTCTGATTTGTACCGCCCTGTATCTGAGTGTTGTTTTCCCCATGCCACCCCTGGGACAACCTGGGCCACTAAATAGTATTTCTTAGAATCTGGAAGACCCAAACTGCCCAATATTCAAGTTTCAAACCCAGTGCCATCAGTTAAGCTGAAGTCAACTGTGAAGGTTTCCATACCAGGTTTCCTCTCAACTGATGTCACTGAGTGCCAGAACTGTTAAGTAATTGAAAACTGAATGTCAGGTGGGAAAAGGGTGCATTAAAAATAGGACCCTAAGTAAGGACAAATAGGATTATTTCAAACTAAACACTGAAAACAATACACTGAGGTTGTTGAGCAGACTTCACACATGCCCAAAATTAATAAAAGCAACAGGGTCATATAGAAATATAGAATTTGACAGCAGATAAGGACTGCTTGGTCTACTCAGTCTGCTCATTTATGTTACAATTGATCAAGTAACTCTGTGTTCCATTCCTTTATAGTAAAATAGATTTTGACATAGAATCACAAAAATGAAGACAGAAGAAGGGGGGACTCAGTAAAGGGGGGATACTAGGCAGACTAGGTGCACCATGTAGGTCCTTATCTGTCGGCACTATTGTGTATGCATGTAGGTAGGTATGTAGATAGGTATGTAAAGTAAGAAAAAAACCCAAGGTTCTTCCAGTCTGCCAAAAGAAAACCTTACCTATTCTCTATTGGCCTATAGCAAGCTAGGGAAGTTATCCTGTGTTCCAGTTCCACCACTGCCATGCCACCTCTCCATCACTTCTCCCTCCCCTGCCCTACATGTTGAACTACCAGCCCCCTGAATCTGTCCAAGTCATCATTGACCCCTGTTACAGACCCTTAAGTTAGTCCTATTGTTAACAAGCTGGAATTCCACAATACTGTACATATGGTGATGTTTAGTAGGTAAGCAACAACCACATCAGTAATGCCTGCATAATTGTTACCACTCCTAATCCCAGATGTTTCAAATGTGTTAGTGAAGAAAGCTAGGCTCAGCAGGTCTACTATTCTTTGATAGATCTCCTTAATTTCAGATACTGTATGCAGATATGATGACAATTCTTTACAAATAGATTACAGTCAAGAGCATTTCTTGCTACTAAAGGTGGAATGACTGGAATGGAGTTGAAAGCTGTGTGCAATTGATGGCCGATTAAGTCATATTCTTCACTGTATGTATTTTAAAACTATATTATGAAGCACTGCTCTTTTCTGATGCGTTCTTAATGTATTGCATTTACACTGTTGGTTTCTAGACTGCGTTGATTTGCATTGGTTGTACAGTCTACATGCTTTTCAGGGTTTATAATTTACTTCAAGTCCCTCATAAGCTTTCATTGTCTCTCAGTCTCAGGTGTTTCCCATTGCTCTATTAATTGACTTGTAATACTGCAGACATGCCAGGTTCATTATGCTAGTTTATTGCAACAGATCCATCACTTGTGAACATAGGGCACAATTCATTAAAGAGATATACTGTAAATCTCTTGAGTTTGCAGTGGTTTGGAACTATGTTACACAGGAATTGCTGTAAGCAGTTCAATTGCAGAGCAAAGCTGTGGAGGGGAAGATTGCCAACCACCACATCCTCATTCCTGTGTTCATAACGGGCTAGGAAATCAATTCGAAATTTAAGCAAAGTGAAATAAACTCCCAATCAGTTATTTAAAAATACCTTCATGGTTTTCAAAATGGAAACATCACAAGACTTTCCTTTGTTAATACCCCACAACCTACATCATGGCATGCTATGACATATACCTATAGAATGTATTTAGTTTTTGTTGACCAGGTAATCACACTAGACAAAGAAATACCTGTTTTCGGGAATGTCCCAGGAGGTTTACAAGGAACTAAACAAAGTAACAGGCATACGTGGTACAAAAATAGCATAACTTACAACAGGGCAAACAATTATACTGCTTTCTGTCAGAAGGCACAGGCAAACAATGTGTCAGAAATGATCTCATCAGAAGTAAAGAGGGGCACAGGACAGGTAGGGGCAAGTTGGGGAAAAAAAGGTGGTGCAGTCACATACACATACAAGTTGAGGAGGTCAGCAGGTGATTGCTGTGTCCTCTTGAAGAAATAGTGGGTAGGGCAGTGATTTGGAGCTGTTGCTCAGGAATTGAAGTAAGCAGTTTAATAACAGAGCAAAGCTATGGTGGGGAAGGGTTCCAGTGGCCACTTCCTCACTATGGTGTTCATAATGGGACAGGAAACCAATTAGCAATATAAGCAAAGTGAAATGAAAACCCATTTGGTTATTTAAAAAACCTTCTTGGTACTCAAAATAGAAAAGTGATAAGCCTTATCCTTTTTAATAACCCACAACCTTCATCATGGCATGATGTGGTATGGGACTTAGATTTTTTTTTTATAGGCAGTTATAGCAGCAGAGTCCCCCCAGCTATCTGCTTAATGTTTTCTTTAAAAAAGATAACATGAAGAAAAACTGCTCAGCTCATCACTGTATTATTGCAGGGGTTTCTTTTTTTTTTTTTTGCAGTCAATTTCTTTTCTCTCCAATAGTCCCCTGTTTGGGCAATCACCCACAGCCACCCAACCCCACCACCCTGTCTTTCCAACGGGACTTATGGTTGCACTTCTGCTGTATGGCCTGGGTGCTTACTGGGAGTGAGGCATGCAAGTGGCTGTAGGTGGCCAGCCAGCTGGGAAACTGCTTTATCTTCCTCTGGTGTTTTCTCCCGAGGGGAGGGATGTGTAATTCCACCCAAGATGGCCCTGAATATGCCTCCCTGCAAAGGACATCAGCAGTCATCACTCCCCCTGTCCCCTGCGTAATGATCCCTGGCTGCCTTTCTCCCAGTCATTGCTTGGGGTCAGACTAGTACCAGGCACCATGTCCCCCACTCTCCAGGAGAGGAGAGCTGTCCTCGGGATGCGCAGTCCTCTCCCTCCCAAACCAACCCCCAGCAACATTTGTCTACTCTCAAACCCTGATTGCCTGTTTGGCAGCAGGTGTGGCATTCAGCACCACAACCATCTGCACCACTGGGCCAGATATAGCAGCTGCTGGACCATGTACACTGCAGGGTAAACTTGGTGCCAGAAATAATGCCAGTAGTTGATTTGGGCAGTGTCTATCAAACAATCACCACGCAGGTTCTGAGGACACTCAAGGCCTGGAGTTCAACAGAGAGAAATGATGGCAGCAGAGATGAACAATATGAGAATTTCAAATATAAAAAAAACAGCTATAATACAGCAGGGCATTTAGCAGCTTATTTTGTTCAGCATGGCTTACAAAGTCCTACATGAGCCACCTCCTCCCCAACAGAACATTCATGCTCGCTTTCCTTTTCCTTTTACTTTAAGAATAAGAAGTATGAGTCCACCTGGATCACTGCACACTACTGATACTTTTTAAAAAGATACATTTTAATTAGGTAAGAACAAACCAGCTCTGATTCTAATATGGAGCCCACCAGGTCTCTGAGGTGGACTGCTTCGGACTGTCTTGGTTCTCTGCAGTAAGCTACGGAGAGACCCAGGCTGGAATCTTGACTAGGATACCTTACCCATTCCTACTTTTAATTGGGGGAGGGAGGTGGCTATTGGTAGTCCATTTCTGCCAGTCTTTATTCTCCAGTGCTATCCATTTATGAAAACATTTTCCAATGAGGAACTTGATGGCCCAGGCCCTAGGATGTATAATTTAGCCATCAGTTTAACAGTGGCAACATTTCAAAGTCTGACTCTGACTTTTATTAAATAATGGTATATATTCAGTATAAGTAGCGCTAATCCTTTAAAACTCTTAGAGTAGTACAACTTTGTTTGTGCTTAATAAATTGCCTCTTATTTTTCCATTTTCATCCCTACTCAGAATTACTGAGTATATTACTCGTCATATCTATTCACACATATATGCTAGTCAGGAAACTGGTGCGGTCTTCATTAATTTGACAAAGCCATTCGACACAGTTAATCACTCTTTGCTCCTAGCAAAACTGGACTCCTCCAGTCTCCCTGCTTTGTCTCAAATCTTACCTTTCAGATAGGTCCCAATCAGTTAAATTAGGATCGTCAGTCTCCTCTTGGCTCTCTGTCACATTAGGGGTACCTCAAGGCTCGGTCCTAGGTCCCCTCTTTTTCTCTGTCTTCATAAATGAACTCCTCAGGCCCTTAACTGCTTGTAAATTATGTGTGTATGCAGATGATACCATCATTTTTCCTCTGGTCCCTCACCCTCTTCTATTGAGAAGTAATTTCAGCTCAACTTCATCAATGTGCAAAACTGGTTCCTCACAAGTCAGCTAGCTATGAATGAAAAGTAGGGCTGTGCAAAGTTTTAAACATTCTACCTCACAAACATTCTGAATAGAACCCCCAAAAAATGATTCCAGGTTACCAGATATAACCAGGTTCTACCAGGTAAAACCAGATTATACTGGGTATAACCAAGTTCTACAATACATAACCAAGTCCTACCTGGTTCTACTTGACTAAAAGCCACAAAAGTATTTTGCAAGTTTGGTAAAGACCATTTAGTACTATGAAGGGTATGTTTTGCAAAGGTTTGGTACACAGAGATGCTGTAAAATAATATGGTATATTACACCTGACATCTAATGCTTTCTAATTCTGGTACTGGCCCAAAGAATTAACCCCCTGAGCTACTCCCTGTCAAAATAATTAAAATTGTCACCCCATTATTGGACCCAAGCACAGATAACTCCCCTATGGCTGTGGCCATGGGCCATAAGGAAATGTTGACATCTACTAACAGTTTTGGATTTCCTGTCATTTTGAATGAAAAACAGTATTAATCCAGTTCTCTTGACCATTTAGCATATTTTCTCACCTTCCTCCCCATACCCTTCAAAACTATGACAATAGTATCCAATTGTCCCACCGTTCCTAGCAACACCTGCTTCTCGTTCTAACCAGAGAACTGCTTGGCATTTATCATATTTGGTAGTGACAGTCAGCAAGTACTACTTCCATATATGAGAAAGAGAAGCTGTTTCTGGTAGATTGGTCAGGTGAAAGTGTACCCCACCTCTATCTTTGCCATGTTTCTATCCCTAGCAGGGCTCTGAGCATCCTGAAGGGGCTAGACCTTAAGATACACCCCTGACCTCCCTTCTCCTCCCCTCCTTCCCCCTTCCCTACCCTCCTTCCTTCCTCCTCCTCACCTCTACTCTGCACTAATACTGGTAGCCCCTAAATCTCTATTGCACTTGTAGTTATTTGCACTTCTGGTGTACCATAGCTAACTGTACTGTCTGCACGACTGCATACTAACTTGCCTTAGATCAAAACTGCTAGTACTCCATTCAGACATTGTTTACTTATACAGACTATGAGCTGTAGTTTATCCTCATTTTCCTTAGATCAAAACTGTTAGCATTCCACTCAGTCATTGTTTACTTTACAGACTACACGCTTTTTACTTGTTTGTATTCAAATGTAAATTTTGTGATTTGTATCAAATTTCTGTAGTTAATCCTCATGTTTCCCTACCCCCTAGGTCGCACCGTGAGATGAGCAACTTGTTGTTCAGTGTGCATTCCTGGTAAAACATTTCAATAAATAAATTAAAAAATTAAAGTACAACCAAGGAAGGTGGGAGAGTGTTCAATGAAGTGATAGCAGGAATGGAGGAGGAAGGGTGCTAAATGATTTGTCACATTGTTTAGTTGCAGTCATTCTTGGCGAAGAAGGGTGGTAGAGACACAGAAACATAAAATTTGTTGGCAGAAAAGGACTGGTAGGCTTATCTAGTCTGCCCTATTTTACCCTACCTATTGCTACACCCTTGACCCTATTTGGTCATCAGTGTTCCTCCCTCTTCCCTGCCTGTACTTATTTGCCCATGTGGCTGCCCCACACATGCTTGAAGCTCCCCACTGTCTTTGCTCTACCATCTCTTCTGGCAGGCTGTCTGCCACCCTTTCTGTGAAGGAGTATTTCCTCACATCCCTCTTAAATTCTCTCCTCTTCAAGCTTCATTGCATGCCCCAATATTCTGGTGTGTCTCCTCAACTGAAAGATATACTCCTCCTGCACCTTGTTCACCCCCATGAGGTACTTATACTGTAGGTCTTAAAGATGTCCCCTCTTGCTCACCTCTCGGTCTTCTCTCCTCCAGGGAGTACATATTGAGCTTGTGCAGCCTCTCTTCGTATGGTTTCTTGTGCAACCCCCACACCATTTTTGTAACCTTCCTCTGGACTGTTTCAACCCTAACTAAAGAGCCTCAATATGTACACCCTGGAAGAGAGGAGGGGGGGGGGATATGATAATGACTTATAAATACCTCACGGGGGGTAAATAAGGAACAAGAGGGGAATATTTTTCAGAAAAATGATGCTCAAGAACAAGGAGACATGCAATGAAGCTGGGGGGTAGATTCTGGAGGGATGTGAAGAAGTACATCTTCGCAGAAATAGTAGCTGCCATGAAGAGTCTTCCAGCACAGATGGTGGGGGAAAAAACAGTAGTAGGGGTCAAGAATGCATGGGACAGACATGAGAGAATCTTGGTAAAAAGGAAGAGGAGGAGAAAGAGCTGGAGATCAAGTAGTGTCTGTGGTGACAGTGTAGGTAGGGAAAAATAGACAGACTGGGTGGGCCACGTGGTCTTTATCTGCTGTCAAATTCTATGTTTCTATTTATTTTCATTTATTTATATAGAGCTAGGATTACAAGTACCTTTGAGCCAAGGCTCTTTTACAAAGGTTCCACGTCAGTTCCAGGACAGTACAACAGAACACAACAGTGCAAATGCAGTATTAAACATAGAAACATAGAATTTGACAGCAGAGAAGGACTGCTTGGCCCACCTACTCTGCCCATTTTCCTACCTAACAGATAAGCTGCAGATCCTAGTTAACCAACAGCTTACTTCCTCCTACCCCCCACTAGGACTGCCTTATGCCTGTCCCATGCATTCTTGAAGTCCCCTACTGTTCTTGACTCCAAGACCTCCTCAGGGAGGCTGTTCCATGCATCCACAACCCTCTCAGTGAAAAAATACTTCCTCACATTACCTCTGAGCCGTCCCCCCTCTATCTTCAAATTGTGTCCCCTTGTTCTTGCACATCTCTTTTTCTGGAAGATGCTACCCTTTTGGACTTTGTTAATTCCCTTGAGGTACTTGAATGTTTCTATCATGTCCCCTCTCTCCCTTTTTTCCTCGAGGCTATACATATTAAGCTCCTTTAGTCTTTCTTCATATGTCTTCTGGTGCAGACCCTGCACCATTTTGTTAGCCCTCCTCTGGACAGCCTCCACTCTGTCTATGTCTTTGCAGAGTTGGGGTCTCCAGAACTGCACACACAGTACTCAGATGGGGTCTCACCAACTGTCTGTACAGAGGGATAACAACTTCCTGTTTTCTACTATTGATGCCTCTTCCTATGCATCCCAGTATCCCCACAGCTTCCTTACTGCCTCTCACATTGCTTGCCCACCTTTAGGTCATCTGATATAATTACCCACCAGGTCCCTTTCTATTTTACTGTTGTCAGTATCTCACCCCCATTGTGTACGCTTCCCCTGGGTTTTCTTTCCCATGTGCATTACCTTGCACTTCTTTGCATTGAATCTGAGCTGCCATACGTTTGACCATTCCTCCAACCTTGCCAAGTCCCTTCTCATCCTTTCCACTCCATCTTGTGTATCAACCCTGTTGCAGATCTTTGTGTCATCTGCAAAGAGACATACTTTCCTTCCAGTTCCTCTGAAATGTCACTTATTAAGACATTAAAAAGGACCGGTCCCAGTACTGAACCCTGCGGTACCCCACTAGTAACCCTCCTTTCTTCACTGTGTACTCCATTTACTACTACCCTTTGCGTCCTGTTGTCTAGCCAATTTTTTATCCAGGCTACCACCTTGGGACCCACTCCAAGGCTAGCTATCTTGAGTATTAATCTTTTGTGTGGGACTGTATCAAATGCCTTGCTAAAATCTAGGTAGGCCATGTCCACAGCACCTCCCTGGTCTACTACTTTGGTCACCCAGTCAAAGAAATCTATTAGATTCGTCTGACACGACCTTCCCATTGTGAATCCATGCTGCCTTGGGTCCTGTGCCCCACTGGCTTCTAGGTACTCAGCAGTTCTTTCCTTCAGAAGTGATTCCATCATTTTCCCTACCACTGAGGTCAAACTAACTGGTCTGTAGTTTCCTGCCTCTGTCCGGCTCCCACTTTTGTGAAGAGGAATCACATCTGCCCTCCTCCAGTCCTCGAGTACCACCCCATCCTCCAATGATTTGTTAAAGAGAGTAGTCAGCAGTGTCACTAGTTCTACCCTTAGTTCTTTTAGAATTCTTGGGTGAATCCCATCAGGCCCCATTGCTTTGTCCACCTTCAATTTTATTAGTTCTTTCAGAACCCTTTCTTCTGTAAATGGACTGGTATCGACCCCCGTCTTCAGAGTGTTTCTCTTGTTTGGTTTAGGTAACTCCCCCTCCTCTTCCTTTGTGAATACTGAGCAGAAATATTCGTTTAGTATCCCTGCTTTTTCACTGTCACCCTCTAACCACATTCCCTCCTCTTTATTAAGCTTCAGTATCCCTCCTTTGGTCTTTCTTCTCTCCTTAATGTACCTATAAAAGGTCTTATCCCCCTTCCTAACAGAATTGACTATCCTTTCCTTGGTTTGGGCCTTTGCTATTCTGACTGCCTTCCCAGCCTCGTTCTGCTTTAACTGATTAAGTTCCCTGTCCTACTCCTTCTGTGTTTCCTTTTATTTCCTGAATGCTGTCCTTTTCTCCTTAACCTTCCCTGCCACCTCTTTTGAGAACCATAGCGTTTTTTTCCTTTGTTGTGTTTTATTGATTTGCTTTACACAAAGGTTTGTTGCCTCTGTGATGGCTGTTTTGATCACTTCCCATTGTTCCTCCACCCCTCCTTCATGCCTGTTTGCTAATGCTTTTCTGAGGCACTCTCTCATTTTCCAAAAGTCAGCCCTCCTAAAGTCCAGTACTCTTGCTCTTGTATGGCTTGATTGTATGGCTGTGTTTATCGTGAACCACACTGTTTGGTGGTCGCTTGTTCCCAGATGGCTACCCACTTCTAAATCTGAGATTCTTTCTCCATCCCCATTTGAGAGTACCAGGTCTAAGATTGCTCCCTCCCGAGTGGGTTCCAATACTAGCTGTCTGAGGCATGCCCCCTGTAGGGCATCAACGATGATCTTGCTCTTGGATGTGCCTGCAGCAAAGGTGCTCCAGTTAACATCTGGCATATTCAGGTCCCCCATCAACAATATCTCCCCTTTTTCTGCCATTCTAAGAAAGCCTTCTATCATTTCCTTGTTCATTCCCTTCCCCTGAGATGGGGGTCTGTATACAACCCCCATGCGGATCGTGGTGCCATTTCCTGTCTCCAGGGTGACCCAAACTGCCTCATCTGCTCCCTGTTTACTCTTTAGTTCTGTTGCTTTGATCCCTTCCTTTACGTAGAGAGCTACTCCTCCTCCTCTTTTACCCTCTCTGTCCCTCCTGTAGATTGTGTATCCTGGTATGTTGACATCCCAGTAATGGTTCTCTGTATACCATGTTTCTGTGACTGCCACAATATCCAGGCAACGCTCTTCCATCAAGGCCACTAGTTCAGGGAGCTTGTTACACAGACTATGGGCATTGATACTCATCACCCTCCACTTTTTGATAGCCTTACCCCTTTTAGCCCCATTTCTGTCCTTACTGCCTTTGCCTTTTTTTGCATTTAAATCTGTTCTGCTCCCTAATAACTTCTGTACCTTGTTTTTTACCTCACTAATCACCATGTTTTGTGGGGGGAGGCTCATATTTCCCTTCTCCTTTTCAGTGCCTTCCCCCTTGGCTAGTTTAAATGCTTGCCAATGAAGCATTTAAACCTCTCACCTAGGATCCTGGTTCCCCCCCTGGACAGATGCAGACCATCGCACCAGTATAGGTCTGCATCCCTCCAGGTGGCTCCCCAGTCCCCAATGAAGCCAAAACCCTGAGCTCCACACTAGCTTTTCAACCACTCATTGAATTCCCTGGTGAGAAGTGCCCTAGCATCTCCCTTGCCACAGACAGGCAGCACCTCCGAGAAGGTTACCATATGCGCTACTTGTCTAAGACCCCTTCCCAACTCTACAGACTCCTCTTGCACTGCTCTGATCCCATTCCTAGCCAGGTCATTTGTCCCTAGGTGGACAATGATATCCAGCTCCCTCCTTCATGCAGCTCCTCCCACAATCCTGAGGATTCGCTTCCTGTCCCTCCAAGCCGTGGCACCAGGAAGGCACCTCACCTCCGTCTCCCCTTCCTCCCCCATTTCTACCCCCCAATGATTGAGTTGTTTTCTTCCCCTGTGGGGTCCCATGCCACCCTCCTTTGGATCTCCTTTGTGAAGGTTTCCAGCATCCTCCTTGGTCTCCACTGCAGGTGCCTCCATAGAGGAATCACTATCCACCAGAAGAGCGAATGAATTGTGGAGAGGTACAGCTGGAGGGATGCAACTCTGTTCCACCACCCTCTCCCTCCTTGAGCCCACCCTGGTCCAGCCTCTCCTCTTTCTTGGCAACCTCTGAGGTAGTGGCATTGGCCCTGGTGGTCCCTGGGTGGGGGAGGAGGTTTCATGAATCCTAGCCAGGTCAGCCTGGAGACGGGCAAACTCCTCTCTCAGACCAGAGAGGTGCCTGCAAATAGGACAACATCGCAACCTCCAGAATGTCTCCCGGAACACTGCCGCCCCACAGTCATTGCACTGCACCACTCCTATCATGTCTTATTTTGTGTCCTCTCTACTGTTTCTCTGGATGCTTATTCTCTCCTCTCCTCTCCTTACAACTCTCACCCTTTCTGTTCTGGGACAGCAACTTCCTATCTTCTTCAGTAGCCTCCTTCTTCCTTGCTCAATATCAGACCACCAGCAGCTGGGGGGGGGGGAGAGTGAGCTACTTTTTTCCTTTAGGGTTGACAAAACCAATGTTTCTCTATGATCCTTTCCTTCCTACTGCCAAACAGGAAGGTCCTGTTGACAGTCAAATCCAGTGGCTATAAAAGTAGAACTGGCTTTGGGTGGGTGAGTGGAGAGGTGGGATGGAGGGCAATTAGTAAGAAAAAGGCTAGCAACAGGAAGTTGTAATTTGACTCACCTGCTTTTATAGTGTCTAAACCACACCCCCAGGTAAGCTATCTTTCCTCCTACTGGTTTAGCAAAGTCATCTGATACAGTACCCTTCCCTGCACAGAACACACACTGACTTTCTTTCTCTTCTTTCTTTTTTTAACCCTAAATAAGACCCCTTCTACTTCTAATAAAGTTATCTGTCTACTTAATCTTAATATTAATTATCTTAATCTTATTAGGCAGGATAAACAGATTAACACTCAGTTGCATGTAAATAAAATGCATACTTATGTATAATACAGGCAGAGTAGATAAGGGAATACAGTAGGTTACAGGAAAGGGAAAGAACACTGGGAGGTAAGAGCTGCCAGAGGCAATTGTCACAACACAAAGAGAAGTGCAGATGGTGGGGCTGGGTGGAGAGGTGGGAGATGAGGGGGGGAAGAGGAAAGAGGAGGAGAAAGATGTAAAATGCTATGTGGGGGAATTGGGCAAGGACTGTGGGATAGTAGGGAAGGCTGGCTAGGTAAAGCAGTCAGAGGTGCTGGAGGCAGAGAGATTGAGGCTGAGCCTTGTTTTGAATGGACCTAGCTTGGGGGAGGAGGAGATCTCAACATTGAGGCTATTCAACCAGCTAGGAGCCCTCTAGGCAAATGAACGTAGTTCCGGAGAGGTTCTGCAGTGAGGGACCAACAGGAGTTGAGATTCAGAGCCCCTAGTGTGGCGGGGTTACTACTTGGGCAGAGGAGTGGTGGGACCCCGGGGGGGCAAGGCCCATGGTTATCTTATTAGCCATAATGCAGGTTTGGTATTTTAGGTGATTGGAGAGTTATAGCCAGCCAGTTTGGGCATAGAGGTTCCACATATGGGTTAGTCAATGGGATCCAGTGATAAGTCAACAGGCTTTGTTGAGTGATGTTGAAATGCGTCTGAGGGCACTTGAAGTGGCCGAGCCATTATATGATGAGGCCATAGTCAATAATGGAGACAACCGAGCTTTGAATTTTGACCCTAAGGCTGCTAGGGTTAGGCATGTCCTGTGCCTGTAGAGAAGACCAAGTCATGTATCGGCAGCCTTAGCAATGTTGTCATTGTGGGCCCCATAGAACAGGTTACTGTCAAGAGTGATTCCCAAATATTTAAAGGATTGTACCTGTTTAAGGGTCATTCCTAGTCAGTTTGTGATGGTCAGGGGATGCAGCCTGTTTTTGCTGTGGGAGTTACTAAAAAGCAAGGTCTTTGTTTTTTTTATAATTGAGGAGGAGTCTCTGTTTACTGAACCAGTTCTCCACTGATGCGAAACCAAGCTGGAGATAATTTTGCAGAGATTGTGGGTCCTTATGGGTGGTGTGAATTACGGCATCATCAGCATAGAGTATGACTTTTTCTGGGCAAGATCGAGGGAGTTTATTCAAGAAGAGACTGACTAGGAGGGTGCCCAGTATAGATCCCTGTGGAACTCCAGAGTGAACTGTCCTAGCGTCAGAGAGGACACCAGCAATTTTTATTCATTGTGATCTATTTTCCAGGTAGCTTTTAAACCAGGCCGTGGAGTCAGGGGAGAGCCCAGTAATTAAAAGCCGGTCCAGTAGCAGTTTGTGATGGATGGTATGGAAAGCCTTGGTTAAATCAATTAAGACTGACCCAGCTAGGAGACCATTACCCAGGGAACTGTGAATGGCTCCGGTAAATTCCAAGAGGGCAGAAGTGCTGCTGTGCCCTTTTCTGAAACCATGTTGTTGTGTACATAGGATATTGTGTTTCTCCAGGTAGTCAGTGAGTTGGTCAGCAACAAGGCATTTGAGGGCCTTGGAGACGGGAGGCAGTATGGAGATTGGTCGGTAGCTTCCATGGTTGGTCTTGTCACCAATTTTATGAACCGGAGTAACGGTAGTGGATTTCCATCTGTCAGGAAACTGGCTGAGGCTGATGGAGAGGCTGAAGATCTTGGATAGTGGTCTAATTACTTCATCAAGGGTAAGGAAGAGCAGTTTTAGGTCAAGTGAGTCCCCACTATTTCTTGATTTGGCAATAACCTTACTCATGTATTTGTGGGCTTCGTGCATCTTGACTGCTTTGAAGTAGAAAGGGGAGTGGGTAGTAAAGGGGGGTGCTCATAGGGTAAGCAGAGGAGTTGATTTCATTGAAGAAGTCAGAGGGAAGAACAGTACTGAGGTCTGTGAAAGTGGTATTGAAAGCATTAGCGATAGTTGTGGGGTCCAGGGTAATAGCCCCATCAATATCTAGCATAGTTGGAGAAGTTTTGGGCTGCTTTCCGGTTACTTCTTTGATATTGTTTCAGAACGCTCTCCCGTTACCCCATGTATTGGTGAGGGATTCCCTGTAGTAGGTGCTTTTGTGTAGTCTGATAGCTTTTGTGCAGTCATTCCGGGCACATTTATAGTTCTGAATGTCAGTTAGTGAACCAGAGGCTTGGGCCAGAAGCCAGAGGTGGTCCCTTGATTTTAGCTGCGCTATTAGGTCTGCGATGAGCCAGGGATTACATAGTGCCATGACTTTATGCTTTTTGAAGGAGGCATAGGTGTTACAGGCTGCATTGAAATTGGAAACGAAGGAATCCAAGGCCGAGTTGACATCCGAAACATTGCAAATTGGCGACCAATCCTGCTGCCTGAGTTAGGATTTGAGGAGATTCAACTTCCCATGAGGAAGGACTCTGCTGGTGATGACTGATGGTGGTGGTTTGCAGAATTTGTTAGTCTATTCACAGGTGACAGGGGAATGATCACTAAGAGAATCTGGGAGGATGGAGATATTGGAGATTCAGGTAGGGTGGCTGGTTAGAACCCAGTCCAGAAGGGTGCTGGTGCCAGATCTGTAGTTGTGCCTGGCAGGGGAGGCAACTAGTTTTGTAAGGTTTACAGAGGAGATGGCATCTCTGAGGCCTCCAGGCTCGGGGGAAAGCCAGTTTATGTTAAAGTCTCCAAACATGATTAACTCGGAACCAGGAGGTTGCGTTCGGATGAAGTCCAGGATGGCACTGAGGCCTTTCATTTGCTCCTTAGGAGGGATGTAGACTGCAGCGATTGTGAGAACTTTGCCATGGGCTCCTAGGATGATACGAATTGGAAGGATCTGTGTAGATGAGACTGAGGGTGGGGCGGTTAGGGGGTGACCCAGGAGAGATTCTTTGATGGGTGGGCGGGACTTTGCTGCATTCACTCTCAGACTATGGAACTCCTTCCCTGCCCAGGTCCATGCCGCGCACTCACAGATGTGTCTCCATTCCTCCCTATGGAACCATCTCAAACTTGCCTCAGCCTGTGGCTGCCCCAAACCCCCGTGAATTAATCCATCACAGCACTCCTCTGCTCTGGAGCTACTCCTGGGCAAAAGACCAGACTCCAAGAGGCTGCTAAGCTGTATATAGTGTCACTTCTGAAGGATTTTGATTCTGTGCCCCTGAAACTGCTCTTGGCTTCCATAAGGTGTTTATGTTGTTATGTTAATACTGTATAATCTATGCCTTGCCACGCTCGTACACTGTGTTGAATTTGTAACATTACTGCTCTTATCTCCCACAAGGTGTTTATTTTTGTTATGTTAATACTGTATCATCTATGCCTTACCATGTTTCGTATGCTATGTTGAATCTGTATCCTCACATGAACTGTAACATGTCTAATTTGTACAATGTCGTTGTATGTACCTAAATCTATTATTCCTGTACTCTCCTGGGTCGTACCTGAAAATAGGCAATTGTCTTATCTAGTGTACCTACCTGGTTAACAACAGCTAAATAAATAAATAAATAAATATATAGCACAGCTCCCTCCTCTTTTAGTCTGCCAATCCAGTCTAAAAACAGTATAGCCTGGTAGGGCAATTGCCAAGTCAGGGACTTTAGGTGTTAGCCAGGTTTCAACAACCACAATGATGTCAGATTTGTGCTGGTTAGAGAAAACTTGCAGGGTATCAAGTTTTGGGAGAAGGCTACAGATGTTTAGAGTTGCAAAGGAGAGTACCCCAGAGTGTTTCACTTGGTTGGTTGAGCCAATAGTTATGGGGCCTGGGTTAGGGTGAATGTTGCCAGACAGCAGTAGCAGAAGGATCAGTAGCTTCAGGGAACACAAACGTAGGTCCCTGAGGGAGAGTTTACAAGACTGCTCCATGATGCTAGGTAGAGAGAGCTGCTGGTGCTGGTCTCAGAGTGTCGTCATATGGCCCAAGAGTGGGAGAGGAGGTGAGAGAGCCCAGAATCCTCGATCAGGAGTTCCTGAGAGCAGCCATTCATAACCTGCGGGGGATGCAGGGGTGGGGTGAGGCACAGAGTAACGAGTGCCTGGGTGGTAGTGGATGAAATCAAAATGATAATTGGATAGAGGTGTAGGGTAACAGGCACTAGGGAGGTAGAAGAGTGGGAGTAATAATGAGAGAATTGGGAGTTGTAAAAGCATAGTGGAGTTTATTATAACCTCCAGCAACCGAGGTTGGCAAGCAAGGTGGGGGCAGCAGTGAAGCACAAGATAGTAAATGGAAACAAAAACGGGTGGGGTGCTAGAAGAAGGGGGGAGGTAAGGAGGGTACCGGTGGAACTATTAGGTCTTTTGGCTATGCAGAGAGAGAGAGAAAGGGGGAGGACAAGGTGAGTGAGAAAGTAGGCAGGGAGGGAGGTCCTTACGCGAGGCCCAATAGAGTTAGGGTAAGGAGGCGACTCAATTGGGAGGGAGGAGCTATGGTCTATTTAATAAAGGTAGGATGGGGGGCTGGGGGGACTGGCGCAACATTACAGCACTTTCCAATCTAATACAATGGGCACTGAAGCCCAGGAGAGCACAAAGGCAGCAATAGAAAGCCAGTCCCATCAGAGGCCACGGCGTAAAGCACAAGTCCAATCAGAGGCAGCAGTAAACAATACTTGCCAATGGGAGCTTCTCACTGCTATCCAGGCCGGTCTGCAGTCTTAACCGGCTTTGTGGAGCTCCTGAGTGGCTACGGAGGTGGTGAGGGTGGGCAGCTGGCTTCTCGAGCCACGGCTGCTCTGGTGGCAGAGGCAAACCCTGTCTGGGGCTGGAATCTAAGGGGGAGAGGAAGAGGGGTTACTAATATGCAGCAGAGAGACAAAGGAGCATGATGCAGGTGTTAAAATGGGGTGGGGAGAATACAGGTGGTCTGAGAGTGAAATTAGCACAGTAGAAAAGCTGAGAAGGGAGGGGTGGGAGGCCAAGAACAAGAGAGACAATTAACCTGCCTTGGCGCCACGGGGGGAGGTATAAGACAGGGGTGATTAGAGAGAGAAGCAGAAAGTGAGCAATAAAAAAAAAATAGTTTCAGTTGCAGAGGCAAGGGAGAGTTAAGCCAGAAGGTGGACTAGGGGTGAGGTACAGAGTTACAATGCTAGGCAGATTAACTAAAGTGACACTAGCAATGCAGTACAATTAAACAGAAAACAGTAGGGATTAAAGCAGAGCAGAAATTTGGCAAATTTACGGCACTTTCCAAACTAATACAATGCAAGGCAGATTAACTACAGTGACACTAGCAATGCAGTACAATTAAACAGAAAATAGTGGGGATTAAAATAGAGCAAAATTGGACAAAATTACAGCACTTTCCAATCTAAGACAATGGGTGCTGAAGCCCAGGACAGCTCAGAGGCAGCGATAGAAAGCCAGTCCAATCAGAGGCAAAGGCATAAAGCACAAGTCCAGTCAGAGACGGCAGCAAACAGTGCTAGCCAGTGGGAGTTTCTCACTACTATCACGGCCAGTCTGCAGTCTAACCTGGCTTCATGGATCTCCTGAGCAGCTACGGAAGTGGTGAGGGTGGGCGGCTGGCTTCTCAAGCCGTGGCCACTCCGGCGGCAGAGATGAGCCTGGGCAGGGGCTGGAATCCAGCTTCATGGAGCTCCTGAGCGGCTACGGAGGTGGTGAGAGAGGGTGGCTGGCTATTTGAGCTGTGGCCGCTCCGGCAGCAGAGGCGAGTCTGGTCAGGGGCTGGAATCTGGCTTCATGGAGCTCCTGAGTGGCTACGGAGGTAGTGAGGGTGGTCGGCTGGCTTCTCGAGCCGCGGCCACTTTGGTGGCACAGGCGAGCCCAGTCATGTTTCTGTGTTATGGTTATGTTTCTCTTCCCCCCCAGTCCTGCTCCCAAAATCTACTTCCCTAGCAGTTGAGTCCCCCACTAGATGCTGATTCCTCTACCACTGGGGTCCTTTGCCTCCCACCTTGAGGCCATGAATATGGAGGATTTTCACATCCTCCCTGGACACTACCATGGGTGCCTCATCTTGGCAGTCCCATCCCACCAGAGCAACAAAAGAATTGCTTAGTGGCAATGGCTCTGGAATGTGCTCTGACCCACCACCTTCACCCTCTCAGAGCCCACAACCGTCCAGCTTGCCTGCCTCCTTGGCACCCTCGGTGGCAGACATGGTAGACTTGGTGGCCTCTGGCTGAAGGAAGAGGTCCCCTGAATCCTACCAATTCACCCCGGAGTCTAGGGAATGCCTCTCTCATTCCAGAGAAGTGTAAACAAATAGAGCAGCACCTCAGTCTCCAAGAGGTCTCCCTGAAGACTGCTGCTTGGTGTGCTAAAAGCCAAAGTGTTTGTGGAAAATTATCTATGTGATTTCACTAAGGAGAAGGGTGTGAGGAGGATGTGTGTCAGGCTATGTGAAGAGGAAGGTTTTGCCATACTTGCACACTTGGTTGAAAGAGGATGGGAGTCAGTAGAGTGTGCTTGTTGGAAAGGGGAAATGGGGGATCCTGTATCTATTCATCTTTACTCAAAATAATGAAAAAAAAAACCATAGGCTACTGTCAACAATTCTTTATTGCACCAGGTGTAGGGCTGAGGATCTAACAATGAAGGTTGGATTAGGTTTGTAAGAGGGAGTGGCTAAGGGGGTCCGAACTAGAGGTGGGCAAGCCAGGAATTTTTCCCCTAGGGCCAAGCCAGAGCCGAGCCAGAGGTCTAGCTTGACTCTACGAGCCAAAACACAAGCCGAACCCTGGCTATTGCAGGCTGTTCTGTAAATGGGATTTGAACTTTTCAGACACTACACTAACTGCTCAACCTGATAGAAATGCTTACTTTGACCATAAGTGGCTTGGCTTGACCTTAGGACTCAATTTCTTATGGAGGTTAAGCCGAGCCGAGCCAGGCAGTAAGCTTGAGCCAGGCTCGAGCCTGCTCTGGCTTGTCACCTCTAGTCTGGATTTGGAGTTGGGAGGTTAGAGTAAGATCAGGGATTTATTATTTTTATTCTTGTGATGCTCAGTGAGTACATGGGAACATGACTTTTTTTTAACTCTAGTCTTTTATTTTCATTTTGTAGGTTGGGATGAAAACTATATATATCTGGAGGATGGCTCAGTCAGGATTAAAGCCTCAGATGTGTCCTTTGGTCCAGCACTAAAAAAGGACATCAGAAAGTGGACATTGCAGCAAAACTAAAAAAAATTAAATCCCCATCTGGACTGGAAGAAAGACCATCACAGATTGTTAAATTCTGAATCTGGGGTTAATAGAAATGCCAATGAAACCAAAAGGCTAAAAAACTCTGTGACACTAATGTGTAGTCATTTTTATGCTTGCTTGCGTGCAGCGCACAAGAAACAAATTGAGACAGTAGAGCATTGTAGAGGTTTGGCAGTGTTGTGGCCAGTGCAACAGACGCTTTAATGGGCGCATCCCTTTGCCACAAATTAATGCTGAAGCTGCCAAGGATGGCAGTTTCAGAACAAGCATCTCACCTGAAAGAAATCTGCCACTGCAGTCAGGGGCAGTTTCATAACTGCAGCATCAGTTCTCCATCCCTCTCAACCAGGCACACTACAGGACAACAAATTTAAATGTTAGCTCCCTCCCGCTGCTGCCTGACCCACACCCTCCATTCCCCGTTGCACTGGCATATAATGAAACCCTCCCACTCCCTCCCACTGCTGCTGCCTGCCCTGCACCCTCCATTCTCTGTCACACTGGCATCAAACCCTCCCACTCCCTCCAACTGCTGCTGCCCGCCCCACACCCTCAGTTCTCCATCACACCAGCATAAAACTCTCCCACTCCCTCCCACTGCTGCTGCCAAACCACCGCCCTCTGTTCCCCATCACACCAGCATATAATGAAACCCTTCCACTCCCTCCCACTGCTGCTGCCCACCCCGCATCCTCCATTCTCTGTCACACCAGCATAAAACCCTCCCACTGCTGCTGCCCGCCCCGCACCCTCCATTCTCCATCGCACTAGCATAAAACCCTCCCACTTTCTCCCACTGCTGCTGCCCACCCTGTACCCTCCATTCTATGCTGCACTGGCATAAAATCCTCCCACTCCTTCTCAAAGCTGCTGCCACCCCACACCCTCTGTTCTCCATACCCTGCCGACATTGAGGTGCGCAATCCCAATGTCAGCATATATCCCCCCTCCCCCATTAATGTGGCACACTGGGAGCCCACCCCAGTGAGCCAAAAAATAGTGCTTTGAGGTTTCCAACACTGGGATGTCCACTCCCAGTGCCAGATGCACCCCCCCCAGGCTTTATGTTCTCAGCTGACCTCAGAGTACCCAATCCTCGGGTCATCATTGATCCCCCCCTCCAGTGCTCTGGTACACTGGGAGCCCACCCCAGTGTGCCAAAATCCGTTTTGGTAATATTTCACCTGTAATAAAGAAAACAGTTCCCCAATGTTTTTTGTTTTTTTTTTTAACTTGAAAAAAAAAGAAAATGGTCCTGCATCGCTCCCGCCTACTCACATCCCCCAACCCGCACCTTCTCTCTATGCACCTCTCCTCCGCACCTCCTCACCCATACTTACCTCTGGAGGTCACGAGCAGCAATCTTCTGTGGACCGGGAACTTGTCTGCACTTTTCAAAGACCAACTTGGAACTGAAGAAATGACGGTAAGCCCTATAATGGCAGTCAATGGGGGGTTTCAACTTAGACTGCTATCTCAGCCAACCTTTTGGAGTTTTTGGTCCCAAATTTTCAACATGGGGTTCTTGGGACCCCGCCTCATGAACACTGGCACTGTCATTTTGTTTCTCCATCCTGAAAGGTAATTTCACAGTCGCTGTGTGGAATCACCTTTTGGGACCAATTAACAAAACAACAGTGCCACTGTTCATGAGGTGGGGCCCCAAAAAGATCTTGTTGCAAAAAACTTCAAAAAATAACTGTGTTATGAGTGTCCATTGCGCAGTTTCTATGCACGATCGTAACTGCATCAATTTTTAATATTTTCATTTTAAATTTCCAACATTACCATTTTTTCACACCCCCTTATGAACAGTACAGCTGTAATTTTTGCATTCTTCCCAAAAAGTGTTTTGGCACCTGTGGTGCAGAATGGCGCAGCTGCTGTGAGAAATCAACTTTCAGGACAGATTAATAAAATCACAATGCCACTGTTCATGAGTGGAGGTCCCAAAAAGGCCATGTTGAAAATTTGATGAAAACATTCCAAAAATGACTGCGTTATGAGCGTGTGTGTTGCACAGTTTCTCACCTTTTCCGTGGCACCATTAAATTTTTTCATATTTTCTCCAGATTTTCAACATTGCCATTTTCACACCTCCTCACGGACAGTACAGCTGTCATTTTCACATCCTGCCCAAAATGTGCTTTCGCTCTTGCGGCACCAAATGGCCCACTCGCTGTACGAAATCACCTTCTGGGACTGAGTAATGAAATGATACTGCCACTGTTCATGAGGTGGGGTCCCAAAAAGCATATGTTGAAAATCTGGAGTGAAAATACCAACAAACGCCCGGGGTGTTAGGGTTTCCAACTGTAACTAGGTGGGCCAAGTGGTCCTTATCTGCTGTCAAATTCTATGTTTCTATGTTTCTAATGCCCACCCTGTACAGACTGACAGGTGTCGGAGTGTGTGCCTTATAGTAGTCGGCCATAATGCTCATGCCATTCCACCCCCTCGAACACCCCCACCCTGCAGCCAGTGACAGGCATCAAGGTGTGCGTTGGGGTATTCAGCTGTAACATTCAATCCATTCTCTTATACTGCACCCATCTCAGCTTATTTCCTTATGGAATAGGGTGAGCTAAGGGCCGAAGACCTCAAGGCACACTGCAACACCTGTTGGTGTCTGCAGAGTGGGGTGAGATGAAATGGCCTGCATGTTATGGCCAATGACCCAAAGGCATACCCTGAATGCCTGTCAGTCTCTGCAGGCTGGGGGTGGGGACTGGCATTACTTCAATACTTCACTGCCATTCCTATTATGCATCTCTCTAATGTCTTCACTACCAATGCCAATACCAGCAAGCAAACATTCAGCATTGGCAAATGCGTGTTATGGTTGTTTCAGCTGAACAGTTTGCAGTGCCCCTTCAGTTGCTGGTGCTGGGTTGGGCCTCAGAGGCACATGAGGGAACCAGCACCAGACAGGAAATGTATTACTAAACAGGGCAATAAACCACTTAGTGGCTAGTCAAGTGTAAACACAGGAAATAACCCCAAACTGGGCAATGGACTAGAAATGAGATCTTCATTCCCAAATAGGTCAGTAAAGCACTTGTGGATGTGGGTGCATTGGGTTAAGTAGTGAAAACACCGGGAGATTTGTACCAGACAGTTCAAAAAATACTTAGTGGGTGCATCTAGTGTGAAAACCAGAGAATAACCCCAGGCGGGGCACTGAATGAACTAGAATAAGGGGAAAGTTATTCCCAAATAGGCCACTAAAACTCCATCCCTCCACTTCTGATGCTCGCCACACTGTCAGAAAATGGCAAGTGCACAGCTAGAGAGTGCTACAGGGCAGTCAACAACCCACCCTTATGTTTGGGTGAGGCAAAGGTCACACTGTATGCCAATGATGCCATGCTTTACAGAACTGGGAGGGATGCCAGGTCCCTCAATCAAGAACTGAATCAAGACTTTGCTACCCTAGAGGAATGGTGTCAGGCCAACAGGCTAGTCTTGAACAATAAGAAGACCAAAGCTATGCTCTTTGGTCCAAAAAAACTGGGCCCAGTGAGAGCAAACCTTCTATCTCTCTCTCCACCCTGAATGGGGCAAGGATAGAAGTAGTGGACAATATAAAGTACCTTGGAATGTACCTGGACCAGGAGATTTCATTCAGGACACACATAGACTACCTTACAGAAGTGGTTAACCAAAAACTGGGACTCCTTTACAGGCTGAATCCCTATCTGACCAAAGAAACAAGAAAAGCAGTCAGCTACGGGACAATCCTACCCACCCTGTTTTACGGAGTGGCTATGCTCCAGACACTGAGGTCAATGGAAAGACTGTGTCTGAGCACCCTTTACCATAGGGTCAGCCAGGATACCACAAGGGCACAACGGATGGTACACCATTGCAATGTGCTACAAGCCCTAAACTGGCCTTCATTCAAAGCCAAATTGGCATATCCCTCCCTTTGCCTGGCGTATAAACTACAGCAACCTGACACCCCCCCCCCCCCGAGTTTTCAGGACCTACTCGGCCCCAAAACCAATAGAAGAAAGCTCAGGTCCACTGATCAGAAGCTACTCAAAATCCCAAGAGCCAAAACTTCGCTGGGGCAACAGTCAGCCATTGTAGCCCTACCAAAGCTCTGGGATGGCCTTCTGAAAGAGTTACAGGCAGCACCTCTCTTGCGGGTTTCAAGAAAGAACTGAAGTTACACCTAAGCCCTGGGTCCCAGTGCTGCTGCCCTAACTGAGCACTAACAATGGGACTCTACAAAGGGTGTCAATGCTTAGGGAACTCAGTCAAATGAGATGTAGGGACAACAAGACTGACAATTAAGCACTGGCTTTTCACTTGCCCACATGGTTTGATAGATGTGTATGTCCGTTCCTAACAGATGTGTGCACTTAGTTGTAAATGTTGTATTATAGTTTTTACTGTCGATGCCTATTCCTATACACTATGTACTTTTGCAGTACTGTAAATATCAAAGCACTGGTTTTCTTCTTCCCTAGGTACATGTAACTAACCCAGGATCACCCCAGAAAAAGGGACTGTCAAGGACCCAGTGGGCCTACCCAGTTACCAAAATTTAAATAAAATAAAATAAAGTTCACCCATGTGGCCAAGTTGTAACCTGCTCCAGTGGTCACTGTTGTTGCTGTATCCTGTAGGAGAGGATAAAGGCATCCTTCAATAGCAGTGGACATTACTTGTCCTCTCTGCTAATACAACAAGAATGATGATGGGCAGCGGTTGGGGGTGGTGTCACTCATCATGTTTGACTGGTTGTTTAGGGGCAGAGTATGCATTACACTGACTGCAGGTAGACTGCTGACACTGCTAATGAGATTTATAACTTTTTTTTACAGTCTGGGCAAACCAAAGTTTACCAGTTTTTACAATATGTTCACACATAGGCTGACAGCGTGAACTGCAGGAATTAGACTACTCTGATGCCTTTGGCTGAACTGAACTTGCAGCCCTAATTAAAAGATCAACCCCAACTACTTTGAAGTTACAGTACAGTCCTTATTAGGTTCATACTAAGGTGGATGAGGAGTGAGAAGGCTGATCTAGCCCATAAATGCTCCTATTCTATGATAATGAGTAATGATTTAAAGTCTGCCCAGATAGCAAAAAAATATCAGGACACTTCTTAAATTCAGCTTTTGTTTTACTTGTAACTATCTCCAAGGGTAACCTATTCCATGGATTTGCAACTCTAAGGGTAAAATAGTATTTTCTGCCAATATAGTTGAAATGTTTTCCTGCACATTTAAGAGGGTGGCCTCTAGTATCATAAATATTATTTTTAAACTCAAGCTCAAGTTCAGTCATTAGGTAGGGGTCTTGAACAATGTCAAACAGAAAAAGCAGATTGTCCCTTAAACAACCTGTTTCCAGTGTCATTAAATTCAAGGTGGCTAGTCTGTTTTTGTATGTTTCATTGTGTAAGCCATGTGTGTGTTTTGTATATTTCTGCTGGACTTTCTCTAATAGACTACAGTCAGATTTTTTTTAAAGGGGCACCACAACTGGGAAGCATACTCGAGATGGGGTCTAACATATGCTCTGAATAAAGGCATCATGACCTCAGAGTCACGGGATTTAACGGTATGTCCTGTAGACCAAATCACCCTCTTAGTTTTATTAATTACTTCATTGATTTGTTTAGAATGCCCCAAGTCATTAAAGATAATAATCCCTAAGTCTTTTTCATCACAGGTTGTAATCAAGGTGGACCCACCCCCCCGGACATATGAGTCATTTGGATTTCGTGTACCCAAATGCATAACTTTACATTTGCTTGTGTTTAACTTCATGCCCCATTTGGTAGCCCGTGTAGAGGATTTTATCCAAATCTTGTTGTACACTGTCTGCTTGATCTGTGTAGGCACAGGGTCCGCCAGTCTTAACATTGTCAACGTATTTAATAGAAGCAGTGATATAATTGCTAGTCATGTCAGATATAAAAGCTTGAAAAAGATAGGGACCCAAAACAAAGCCTATGTGACCCCGCTAGTAACATGAGTCAATGCGGAAAGCTGACCATTAATCAGTACTCTCTGCATTCTGCCAGAGAGCCAGTGGCATATCCAATTGGGAATATTTTTGTTAATTTGAAAGTTGTATAATTTATCTTTCAAGGCCCAATGGGGCATAACTTCGAAAGCCTTACTGTAATCAATGAATATTACATCACAGGGAATTCTCTTGTCTAACTGAGAGCTAATAAGTTCATAAAAACCCATCAGGCTGGTCAGACAACCTCCATACTGTTTAAACCCATGCTGCACAGGGTCATGTATATCAAGGACCGGTGTGATCATATCTTTAATCAGGCTTTCCAATAACTTACAAATGGAAGATGTGAGACTAATGGGTCTGTAATTTTCCCGTATGGTTTGGGGCCTTTTTTTGTGCATAGGAATTACATGAGCATTTTTCCATTCATTCGGAACAAAATTGGGTGACCCTATAGACTCTGTGATTCCCTATAAATAGTTTAGCATGTTTTTAGACCAACATCTAGCCTACTCCCAACACACAAACTGCATTGTGGCAAAGTGTTTGGCCAAACGAGGAGCCCTTTATAGGGTAAACAATTGTCTCCCCCTTAGCACTAGGAAATCTATAGATCTTCCCCTTGCTAGAGTATGAGAATGTGGTTTTCTCTGGAGCCCCCAATACTGCCTTATCTAAGCTCTCCTTCCTTTTGAATGCTCTGCACAGATTTGTTTTGGCCTGCCCTCCCTGAACCCACCACTGTATTATGTACAAGGAGCTTGACTGGGCCCCTCCCCATGAGGCACTCTCTCCCTATAGTCCCGTTAGGTGTCAACTTTTGGTCAGGTAAATTACAGGGCTACCCCAACAATTACACAGCTACCTCAGCAATTTATTTTCCCCCTCCACCAACTCCTCCTATTCCATGCATGCGGAGGATAGAAATAGACTCCAAATTCCTAAGTACAGGCATGATGCTGATCAAGCCTCTATCATGTATAGACATCTTCCAAGTGGAATAGCCTTCCCCCTTACTCAGTACCCTCTCTAGTTTCCAGTCTGTGAAGGCCTCATTCAAGGAGTACTTTACGGACCCCTGACATGTCACAGTTGCCCTCATGGTGGCCCATAATCCTTATTTGGAGGTCTCCTGGTGTATTAGTCTGGTTTGGGGCTTAATCCAGATCCAACCATGCTTACAGAGATTGGTTTCCACCCAGGTATTTTTCTACTCATGGTACAATAGTATGTTGTGACTTATCCTATTTGGAGAACTGCTGCTGTGTAGTGTGGCTACCATTCTGCTTATCCAGTGCCATGGATATAAATCCTTTGTATCATCCCATGGCATTTATGTTCATATCCACTGTACAATGTGATTTCTGTTTGTAATTATGACTCTGTGTTTTTGTTGAACACTGTGTGAAGTGCAATCAACACCCTCCAGGGGCTTAAAGATCAATCCCCTTTATGACAGCAGAGCAGCGTGGTGGTTTAAGGCACTGAGCTGCAAACCTGGAAACATAGGTTTGAATCCCACAGCCCCCACTTGCATGCTGTGTGACCGTAAGCAAGTCACTTAACTTCTGTGTGTTCCCAGGTCACACCTGGAAACAAGCTTTGGCTTAGTGTGCCTTTCCTGGTAAACAATTCCCAGCGCCCTGTATCATTCCCTGGAAGTTATTGTTTCATCCACTGTACACTGTGACTCTACATATTTTTTTTACTCTGAATTTGTTGTTTATTCCTTTTGCTTACCCTACCTTGTCTGTATTTTATTTTGTTGCTTATCTCTGTTACCCCTTCCCCAGATCGCAGCTGGAGATATGCCCAATAGGACTCTACTTGCTTACCTGGTAAGCTCAAACTGCAGCCATTGAAAGAAAAGAACAAAGCGAGAGAATGTAAAGGCAGGAAAACAACAGAAGACGCTATCGTGGATTTCAATCTCTTTCAGGGTATGATGATTGAGGCGTGGATGGCAATACAGTTCTGTTCCAATCTATCACACCAAAAAAATAAAATTTGAGGCAGCACCAGAGGAAAACAGTTCAAATCAAGTTTTAAACTAGTCAGAGGGGGAGGCACTGACAAGCAGCAGAAAAATCCCAGCCTCTCCCTACAAAACAGGGTACTAAATGAGAAAAAGACCAAGGTAGAACGGTCAGTGGGGGATGCTGCAACAGAAGGTAAAGCCATCAAAAAATGGAGAGCAATGAGTACCAATGCCTGTAGTCTAGGTAACAAGCTTCCTGAATTAGTGGCCTTGATGGAGGAGGAACATCTGGATATTGTGGCAGTCACAGAAACATAGTATACACAAAACCATGACTGGGACGTAAACATACCAGGATACACTATCTACAGGAGGGACAGGGAGAGTAAAAGAGGAGGAGGAGTAGTTCTTTACATAAAGGAAGGAATAAAAGCAACAGAACAAAAGGGTAAACAGGGAGGAGAAGAAGCACTGTGGGTAAATTTGGAGACAGGCAATGGCACCACAATCCGCACAGGGTTAGAGTACAGACCTCTCTCAGGGGAGGAAATGGACAAGGAAATGATAGAAAGTATACTTAGAATGGCAGAAAAGGGGAGATACTGCTGATGGGTGATCTGAATATGCCAGATGTTAACTGGAGTGCAGTTGCAGCTGCCACTTGAGAGTGCAGTTATTCTAGATGCCCCAGGGGCAGCCTAGACAACTAGTACTGGAGCCCACTCGAGAGGAGCAATATTAGACTTGATACTCTCAAATGGAGATGGAGAGAGGATCACAGATGTAGAAGTGGGTAGCCATCTGGGAACTAGCGACCATCGAACAGTATGGTTCACAATAAACACAGTAATAGAGTCAAGCTTCACAAAGACAAAAGTACTGGACTTTAGGAGGGCTGACTTTGCTATAATGGGTGAGTGCCTAAGGAATGCACTAGCAAATGGGCAGGAAGGGAGGGTGGAAGAACAATGGGGAATAATAAAACTGCCATCACAGAGGTAACAAGCCTTGTGTGAAGCAAATAAACAAAACAAGACGATGTAAGAAACCACTATGGTTCTCAAAGGAAGTGGCAGTGAAGGTTCAAGAGAAAAGAAAGCATTCAGGAAGTACAAGGAATCGCAGAAGGAGCAGGACAGAGAACTGTATCAGTTAAAGCAAAGGAGTCTGGGAAGGCAGTCAGAACAGCAAAGGCCCAAACCGAGGAAAAGATAGCCAACTCAGTTAAGAAGGGGATAAAACCTTTATAGGTACATCAGGAGCGAAGGAAGACCAAGGGAGAGATGGTGAGAGGCTTAATAAAGGGAGGAGGGTGGGCAGAGGGAGACTGTGAAAGGCAGAGATACTAAACAAATATTTTTGCTTAGTATTTACGAAGGAAGAGGGGGAGATACATAAAACAAACAGTAGTAACACTCTGGATACAGAAGTTGATACCGGCCCATTTACAGAAGAAAGGGTTCTGAAAGAACTCTTAAAATTGAAGGTGGACAAAGCAAAGGGGCCTGATGGGATTCATTCCAGAATTCTAAAAGAACTAAGGGTAGAACTAGTGACACCACTGACTACCCTTTTAACAAATCATGGGAGGATGGGTGGTACCCGAGGACTGGAGGAGGGCAGATGTGATTCCCCTCACAAAAGTGGGAGCAAGGCAGAAGCAGGAAACTATAGACCTGTTAGTTTAACCTCAGTGATAGGGAAAATGATGGAATCACTTCTAAAGGAAAGAATTGTCGAGTATCTAGAGGCCAGAGGGCACAGGACCCTAGGCAGCATGGATTCACAGCGGAAGGTCATGCCAGACGAATCTGATAGATTTCTTGACTGGGTGACCAAAGTAGTAGATCAGGGAGGGGCTGTGACAAGGCCTACCTAGACTTTAGCAAGGCATTTGACACAGTCCCACACAAAGATTAATATACAAGTTAGCCAGCCTGGGAGTGGGTCCCAAGATGACAGCCTGGGTAAAGAATTGGCTGGAGAATAGGACACAGAGAGTTATAGTAAATGGAGTCCACTCAGAAGAAAGGAGGGTTACTAGTGGGGTGCCGCAAGGTTCAGTATTAGACTGGTCTCTCAATGTCTTTATGTTTACATTGCAGGGACTGGAAGGAAAAGTATATCTCTTTGCAGATGACACTAAGATCTGTAACAGAGTTGATGCACAGGGTGGGGTGGAAAGGATGAGAAGGGACTGGCGATGTTAGAGGAATGGTCAAATGTATGGCAGCTTAGATTCAATGCTAAGAAGTGCAAGGTAATGCACCTGGGAAACAAAACTCAGGGAAGAGTACACAATGGGGGTGAGATACTAACAACAACAAGAATGGAAAGGGACCTGGGGTAGTCATATCAGATGACCTAAAGATGAGCAAGCAATGTGAGAGGGCAGCAAGGAGGGCTGGGGGGATACTGGGATGCATAGGGAGAGGCATCACCAATAGAAAACAGGAAGTTGTTATTCCTCTGTACAGACAGCTGGTGAGACCCCATCTGGAGTACTGTGTGCAGTTCTGGAGACCCAATCTCCACAAAGACATAGACAGGATGGAAGCTGTCCAGAGGAGGGCAACTAATATGGTGCAGTGTCTGCACCGGAAGTCGTATGAAGAGAGACTTAAGGAGCTTAATATGTATAGCCTCGAGGAAAGGAGGGAGAGGGGGGACATGATAGAAACTTTTAGTACCTCAAGGAATCAACAAAGTCCAAGAGGGTAGCATCTTTCAAAAAAGAGTGTGCAAGAACAAGAGGGCACAATTTGAAGATAGAGGGGGCAGCTCAGAGGTAATTTAAGGAAGTATTTTTCACAGAGAGGGTTGTGGATGCATGGAACGGCCTTCGGAGGAGGTTGTGGAGTCAAAATCAGTGGGGGAATTCAAGCATGCATGGGATAGTCATAAGGCAATTCTGGGGGGTGGGGGTAGGAAGAAGTAGGCTGCTGGTTAACTAGGATCTGCAGCTTATCCAGTAGGTAGGGAAATGGGCAGACTGGGTGGGCCAAGCGGTCCTTATCTGCCATCAAATTCTATGTTTCTATGTTTCTATGTTTAAGAGTGTACATTAGAAACTGTGGCCACCAGCATTGCAGTCATTGACAGCGTGGCCGGGCAAACAACCACAGTACATGAAGGTAAAAATAATGACCGTGAAATAATAAACTAAAAAAATGCTAAGCTCATCACAATGTTAGCAGTAGTAGTAGTAGTAAAAATAGAGCCTGGCAAAGTGTTCAGTAGCACAGCAAAAATGAAAGGAGGCTGAGGCTCCACTGAAACTAACAAACTGCAATGAGACGGATTGCAGCAATATTCATGTTAAGCAGCCTGCAATAGATTTCTACAGAATTGTTTCCCATTGATTACAGTTTGCTAACTTTCCTTAATTTTTTTGCAGGAATGTGTGTCATTAGCAGTTCTGGACTGTGACCACTCATTGCGAGGGAAAAAAAAGTGTCTTCCTGTTTATTTTCATAGTGACGTGTGACGTCACTTGTTTGTGTAAACATGATTGTAGCTGTAAAATAGGTAAGCAATAAGACACAATGGGGTGTGCATGGAACAGATGCTACAGCACGACCAGGGGCATAGTGAAGCTCGAGGCCACAGGTCAAGTTCCTTCAGCCCCTGGAAGTGCAGTAAAATCTAGTCCACGCACAACCCCTGAGTGTCTTATTACACTTATAAAATGGGCTCCTTTTTTGTTTTACTTTTTACAGTTGGGAAAAGCATATTTATATGTAGAAACAATAGATTTACTGGCATGCAATAATGATAAAATAGTCCTTCTGCCCACTGCAAATGATGTCATTGTATTACTGCTGGACAAAGTTTGTCCTTTGCTGGCATCAAGATTCAAGATATGGAATGTTTATCATGAAATGTTTATCATGGCGTGTTTACCATGGAATACATGGTTTCAAAATTCTACTCAGTTCCACTGGCAGAATGTTCTTCTCCTAACATCCTGTACACACACAACAAAGGCCTCTTCTATAGCCAGAGACTCAATTATCTCACTGGCAGGGCAAGAAAAGCGATTTCACTGGTGAGCAGGTAAAGACAGAAGGGTGATTTTTTATCGTCAGCAAAGAAACAGTTGTAATGAAAACTATAAACAATACTTAATGTTTCTAATTTGTTTATATGTGTAAGGAAAGTGTGATGATCAGGGAAACAAAAATTAATTGTTTTATGTTTTATTTAACATAGTTTTATTTTTAGGGCCCAGTTGAGGTTTTTTTACAGTATAAATGTGGCAGCCATGTTTGTGATGGAAGATCAATTCTGGTTGTAGGGGGACTGATGGAAGATAGTTCTGGTTGTAGGAGGACTGATTTGCTCATTGTGTGATGTGGTTTAGGACCAGGATGACTGTGTATGAAACAGATTTAATGCATGATCACATGACATATTTTGACCAATGAGACTTCTTTATTTTGGATGCCTATTTTACAAGAGTTTTTGTAAAATAAAAACAGCAATAGTTTTTATAAGAACATTTTGAACACAAAGAGAAGCAAAAATGTAGTAAAAAATGGAAACAGTCCATCGATGTCTGCTGCTGCCACCTTGTAACTGTACCACCCTCCTGACCCTTCCTCTCAGCATGCCCTCCCACAAGCATACCACTGACAATGGGGGTGTCCAATCCCCCAGTGTTGCTGTCACCATCTGAAATAAAGCATCACACATCATTTTTTTACCCTGTAAAAAGGAAACCCTCCATTGATGTCTGTTGAGCCACTAGTCCCCTCACCTGTCCCTCCCATTCTTTACCCACCACCCACACACCCCAAGTCCTTATATACCCAAAGGTGGTCCAACGCCATAATTTTCTGTGGACCACAGACACGTCTTCACTCTTCAAAGCCCAAACTGAGGAAATCAGGTATGCATTTCAGTGTATTTCAATGGGGTTTTGAACTTAGTGGCATAACTTGACCATTTCTGAATAATTTTACCCCAAATTTTCAAAATGCTTTTTTGAGACCCCACCTCATGAACAACTGCAGTGAAATTAGGCAAATCTGTCCCAAAAGTTAATTTTACCAGTCACTGCGTGAAATCACCTTTTAGGCATGAGTTGAACATTTCCTCTACCCTCGTTCATGAGGCGGAGTCATAAGAAGGCTATGTTGAAAATTTGGTGTAAAAATATTAAAAAACAACAAAGGTATGAGCCAACATTGATTTTGTGAACATAGGCTCTTAACTTTAGTAATTTTCAATGTTTTTACCCCACATTTTCAACATAGCCATTTCTTCACAGCACCTCATGAATGTGACAGCTGTCATTTTTCAAATCCTGGCCAAAATGTGTTGCTGCACCCCGAAAGGTGATTTAGCAGTCCCTGCACAAAATCACCTTTCAAGCAGGAGTTGAACATTTTCTCTGCCCTTGTTCATGAGACGAGGTCATAAGAAGGCTATGTTGAAAATTTGGGGCAAAAATATTGAAAAAACAAAGTTATGAGCCTGTGTTGAAATTTATGAACACAGGCTCATAACTTTGGAATTAAATAAACCACAAAGTGCACCATAATGCATCTAGTATCCCAGGGCTTCCATACCAGTGATGAACATCCGGGATTGACAAATGCTTGTTTTCAAATTAATCTTGCTCTTGTCAAGCTTCTGTGTATCACCTCCATTTGCACCCTGTCTGGCTGTATTTGAAATCAATAGACGCTATGCACAAAGGTGCGAGAAAGGTGTGTAAACATGATGGATACGCGGCACACAGCTGCATGCTGTGCAGGACCTCTGGAACACACAGCATGCATGAAGAGAAATGTGGCCCAAGGAGAGGCAGTGGGCAGCACCACAGAAGGGGTGGAAGAGAATGCACAGGCAACAGAGGATGGACCAAGCTATGCGACCCCTTCCCGTGACCCTGCCATAAAAGAACATCCATGCTGCCCAGTGTGCACACGTGAACGTGAATGCCGAATGCATAGGAGATGATGCATGGATGGTGGAACCAAGGGAAGGTGCGGAGCAAGCTGTGCACAGTGACAGGGAGGAAGAGCAGGAGAGGCACACAGCAAGCCAATCACATGGAGGTGCCCCCGGTGGTGAGACTGGTTGGTCCCAGCCATCAAACTTCACCGGGGCACAGGTGGCTGCAATGGTCAGTGAAATCAGTGTCAACTATGCCAGGTTATACAGAGCACTCACTCCAGCCACCCTCGTGGAGGTGAAGGTACACCTGTGGCTGAGTGTGCAGGCCACCATGAACACCGCAGCGCCAGGTGCCAGGATGCTAATGGTGATCAAGCATAAGTGGCATGACCTGCGAACAGCCGTGAGGAAGTGACTGGCTGCTGGAGTGCACAAACAGTGGGGCATGGGTGGCGGATCGCCCACAGCAGACACACAGCTCACACCAATCGAAAGCATAGTAGTGGACACACTGACCGCAGTGAGCATCCATGGGGTGGATGAGGGCGTGGAAACACTTGCAAGTAGGTACTGTACACATGCACAGCATTCCCATGTGTGGGACAGCCAGACCAACCAACGCCTAATGAGCAACCCATGTGCCAATAGAGCAAGCCATGGATGGAGTACTCGGAGGTGTGCCACTGGTGCATCCACCGCACAGCACATACACAAGACATGGCCGGCTGATGGAGGACGACACCACAGGTAAACCAGGGTTGGGTACAGCCATGGACACAGGCCATGCAGTATGAGCAGTGCCGGTAACACGGACTATCATCCACTCTCCACAGGGTAAAGAGAGGCAGCAGAGCCAGCACTGCTGGACATGGCCAATGACACCACTGCTGGACCTGACAGTGAAGAGGTGGAGACGCCCACGGATACATTTGTGGACGATGGAGGGGAAGAGACCCAGGGTGTGAAGCAGAGCAGCTGCGTGGTGATGGACATTGAACAGCCATGGACCACCAGTCAATGGGGCACACAGGTGTAGGCAGTGATGTGCCATCATGTGGGGGTGCAAACTGTGACCAGTGCAGATGTTGACAGGGTGATGAGGGCACATTCACCCAGCCAATAGGGCACAGCAGAGTGGCATGTTCCATGGAGAGAGTCAATCCACAATACCGGGAACTGTGGCAGCTGGAGCTGGAGCTGGACCACCTCAAGGCACAACAGCGGCACATGGAGGCACTTGTGATGCTCACCGGTGCAGTCATCACCATGGGGCATGACACAGCATGGATAGCAGGGTCACAGGAGCAGATAGAGATCATCATCATGGGCTGAGGAACACCGCCATTGTGGCCCAACAGAGTTCCGAGCCCAGCACACAGGAGGTCTGAACGTGGGGCCACGGATGACTTGAGGTGTGTGCAGGAGGACGGCAACATGGGTACGGGGGGTGTCCACATCCAGACAAGGAGGTGCACGGCACAGGCACCAGCACCACTGGGACCACAGAGACACCAGGCACCATCCCATCAGACACAAACATGGGGGACAGCCAGCCAGGCGACTGACAGCGTGACATGTCCGACAAGGAATGCGTCACTGAGCAGGACACAGCAGTTGCCACCAACATGCAGAATTCACCATGGTGCTGTGGCCAAGGTGGCAGGGCACTGGTGCACACATGCAGGTGGAAGACACGGATCATGGCCCAGGAATAGGCAGCCCTGTATGGCACACTGCAGCCATGAGCTGAAGTAACCATAGCGCCCCAGCATGGGCATGTACGACGCCTGACGGGGGCATGCACACACACCCATGGGCACACACAGGCACACATGCACACAGAGACACACACACAGTGGCACGGTGGATGGATGCATAGGGGGAGGGACCATCCACCGCATGCACGCAGCCATGCATACTGGGGTTGGGGGGTGGACCCCTGTCCGGCTGTCTACCTTGCCATGGTACAGGAGCTTAATGAAGCATCCCTGGGGCCCTGCCACGTAATGCCAGCCATTCCACCCAGCACCGCATGCACACACCACAGACATGACAGGGATGACGTGTGCCCTCAGTCGTGCCTCATCATTGGACATGCATTGGTCAGTGTGGCGATACTCTGTGCTGCTGATCCGAGTCCCATCACACCGGCCACTGGTCAGGCATGCCACATGGTGTGCAAGCTTGCAAGGGGTGCCGAGGCTAGCATCTGAATGTTCCAGTGATGACTGCTGCACGTGCTGCATGGCCTGCAGCTGTCTCCTGGCCATGCACTGGCTCATCGGCAGGATGATCTGGTGGCATGTTGTGCGGATCATAGTCAGGCATCAGTAGGCCCCAACGCATGGCCATGTTGCACAGCAATGCGCAGACCGCGAACACACGGCAGGCACACCATGGACTCAGCATCATTGTTCCCCTGGTGTGGTCCAGGCATCTGAATCGCATCTTCAGTAGGCCGATGCTCCTCTCCACAATGGCCCTCATCTGATGGTGTGCTGTGTTGAAGGCCACCTCCGCAGCATCTTTGGGCACCAGGTCGGGCGTCAGCAGGTATGGATGCAATGGATATCCACTGTCACCTGTGGGGAAAGGGAAGAGGTTAGACATGGCATGGGAATGCTGTTGACAGACATACAGGGGCACATGATACCTACCCAACAGGCACCCATCCACATGACCTGCATGGACCCAGGCACCAAGCTCAGATGCATCCAGGATGTAGGAGTCATGGCGGAACCTGGGTAAATGTGCACACACATTGGTGAACATGTACGCTGCATCATACTCGACCTGGCAGTTGATGCTATGGAAGCCTTTGCAGTTGCAGTATGCCTCCTCCTGAACCGTGGGTGTCAGGATGCTGATGTGCACGCCATCCACGGCACTGAGCTTATTTGCCATGCAGTATGTAGAATGCCTGCTTCATGGCTCGTACTTCACCATCTATCATCGGGAGGTGTATGTGGTCCCGTGAATGCTGTAGTACACCCGTGCATGGCAAACGGGCAACCTCTGTACCATGGGGCCCTGTATGCCTCCATCCTGCTGCCATGCACCGTGCACCATTACGTGGCCATGGGATGTCCTGCATAGTGCCAGCTGTGTGCTGACCTGCAGTCTGCTTTGCTGTCCCCCCAGAATTTCTGATGTTGGTGCTGGATCTATCGGGCTTGTCAAGTGAATGCATGAGTCCAGGGGATCTTGTACTGGCCTATAATAGATCAGTGGGAGAGGCCCTGGACAAGATTCCTCCAGTTTGTGTTTGACCACTCACTCATCAGCCAAGGACCCCATGATTTGATGGTTCCTTGAAGGAGTCGAGGAGAGTTGGTCGAAGGTTAGAGAGAGCATGGCAGAAGTCTGGCCTGGATTCCCACAGGCTTAGTTTGATAGATTATTATAAAGACTATCAATCAGAAGTCACCCGTAAGAAGGCAGAATTCCTGTACAGGGAGATTTCTGTGGCAAGTAATTAACTGGCTCAGCTCTTCCGGACTGTGGACAGACTGTGCAATCCAGTCTGTGTCCAGCTCGGAAAGGCCTTTTCTCAGGCAAAATGTGAGGATTTTGCTCGAGTCTTTGCAGATAAGGTTGCCGGCATCCGGGCCGGTATCCACACTGCTGTTACTATGAGGGATTGCAGAGGTCGGCGGGAGGTGATGAGCACCAAGTCTGTATGGGTGGACTTCAGCCAGCCGGAACTCAAGGACATTGTGCAGATCATCCAAACACTGTGCCCAAACAGTTGTAGTTTGGATCTGGGACCTACACCCCTGTTAATAGGTTGTGTAGATGTTATCTGCCTGATCCTAGCAAAAATTGTCTGAGGGTCCTTGGAGAGGGGTGTCTTTCCAGATCCCCTTAAGGAGGCGGTCGTACGACCACTCCTAAAAATCTTTCTTGGACCCAGACTTGTTAGTTAACTACAGACCTATCTCTAACCTTTCCTTTATTGGGAAGGTTATTGAGAAGGTGGTTGTGACACAGCTGGATGATCACCTTGTGACCCACAATGTCTATGATGCTCTCCAGTCCGGATTTCAGAAGAGACATAGTACTGAGATTGCACTTGTTTGGGTATTGAATGACCTTCTGATAGTGAGGGATTGAAAGGCACATACCATCTTGATCCTTCTCAATCTCTCTGCGGCATTTGACACTGTGGACCATGGTGTGCTTTTGGAGCACCTGCGGTGTCTCTGTGGACTGTCAGGGACAGTCCGAGAGTGGTTTCAATCTTTTCTCACAGGCAGATCTCAGAGGGTAGTCACTGGAATTTATTCCTCTGACTCCCTCACCCTGTCCTGTGGAGTCCTGCAAGGCTCCATATTGGCACCCATGTTGCTCGCAGTGTACATGCTGCCATTAGGAGATGTCATTAGGTGATACAGTGAGTTTTCACTGCTATGCCAATGATACTCAACTGTATCTGTCCTTCCTACCCAAACAGAGGGATGCGGCCTCTGTATTTAACACCTGTCTCACCGAGATCAAGGACTGGATGAACACCAGCTGGCTGAGATTGAACCTGGACAAGACTGAGGTGATGGTTGTCGATCCTGGTCATCCTGGGGTGGGTTTTGGGGCTGGGCACGTGTCGGGCATATGCCTCAATGGTGTCTAGCTCATAACCTCTGACCTGGTGCGTAACCTGGTCATTGTTTTTATGATGGTTTGACCCTGAAATCTCAGGTGTCTGCCATTGTCAAATCCTCTTTTTCCCATCTGAGGAACATCTCCCAAGTGAAACACCTGGTTCCTCTGGATGACCTTCCAACATTGGTTGATGCATGGTCACCTCCCGCCTCAACCACTGCAATGCCCTCTACCTATGGCTTCCTGGGGTTGATATCCGCTGCTTGCAGCTAGTGCAGAATGCGGTGGCCAGGCTTTTGACTGGGACTTCCAGGTTCAGTCATATTATGCCTGTGCTGTACCGACTGCACTGGTTGCCTGTTCAGTGGTGGATCACCTTTAAGGTCAGTCTTCTGACCTTCAAAGCCCTACACAAACTGGGACCTCACTACCTGTAAGAACTCCTGACTCCCTACCACCCCCTCCGTCCTCTCCGGTCCACTAACGAGGGATTGCTAGAGGTTCCCAGGGTATGTTTGAAGACATCTGGTGCACATGCTTTTTTTATTTGAGGCCCCTACCCTGTGGAACTCTCTAGCCCGTTGGTTGAGAGAATGCCTGACCATCAAGAGGTTTAAATCAGAGTTTAAAACCTACTTATTTCAAAAAGCATTCCCAGATGTTGTTTTTTATTTGTTTGTTTTTTTTTAACAGCAAGTAGATAAATTTATTTTTCCAGATTAATTATGCTTTATTGTTAGGAAGATATTTTACTATCATTTGTTACAGATGTCAAGAAAAGATTGTTACGTTTCATTTTGACGTACAAAAAAATGAAAGATGGAGAGATTTTACAATGATAAATATTCACACAAAACAAAAAGAAACTCTAATGAGTGATATATATAGTATTATACTTCTTTATACACATCACTCCAAAACTTAAGAAACATGCACTGATTCATCCTCCTAATTTCCCCCCGCCCCTCCTTGATCCATCACCCTCCATCCCCCCACCTTCAGGTATACAGAAAGATTATTCTATGGCTGTATTGGCCCTGGGTGCAATTACTGTAAAATGCCTAAACGGTATATTGGTTTTTATAGTAGTAACTGTTGAGAACTTTTGTAATCTGTAGATTATGCAATTAAATGGTTAATAGTGTATGTAAGGGGACCCATACTTTCTGATAATAATGTTGTCTTTTTGCTGTTTGAGCGATGATGCATTCTGCCTGTAAGGCAAAGAGTATTTCTGTCAACCATTCAGTGAATGTGGGAGTGCTCTGATCCAGTCAGTGCCTCATGATTATTTTCTTGGTACACAGAGATATTAGTGCCATATGTTTACGTTGATTACCAGTCAAAAGTCCCCCATATTCCCCTATTATGCAAACGTCTGGTTTAAAAGCTTCCGAGAGGTCCAAGAGAGGATCCAATTTAGATTTGATAACGAACCAGAAGGATGTAACTTTATTACATTCCCATAAAATATGCAGTAGTGTACCAGGACATTCCTTACACCGGGAACAAAGATTGGAGGGAAGCTTCCCCATTTGATATAGTCTGGCCGGGGTGTAGTATAGCTCATGTAGAACATAAAATTGTAGAATGCGGTATCTGATCCACTTCATATCTTGATATACATGTGACCAGATTTTGGACCATGATAGCAGTGTTGGGGAGTCTGAAGGTAGTGCTTGTTAGTAGACGTAGTGTGGTATTCCCCACAGTTCCTCTATGCCATCCCTTAGGAGACAATAGAGAAAAGAAATAAGATGGGATGAAGATAAGTTAGAAAGGACCAGGAGAAGCGGGCCTGCTAAATTTTGTTCCCAAGGTCCTGGCCCAAAATGTTGTGATAACATGTGTTGTATTTGGGTGTATTTGAAGCAAAAAAAGTTGGGAAGCTTAAACTGTGCATGGGCTATTTGGAATTACATCAGTTTATATTCTTGTAGTAAGTCTATGACTTTGAGTTGAATATTCCCTGGCCAAAAACTATATGGAAGAGGTAGTCCTCCAATCTTGAAGTTGTGATTACCACATATAGGTTGGGAGACATCTCTTACCAGGATATCTGGAATGTGGTACAAAGCTGGGCATGCACTCAAAGTGTTATCCCAATGGGTAAGTCCCAAAGACTTTTGATTAGATTCTTAAACTGGATAAATATGAGAGTATTGAGAGTTATACTATATAAGGAGGCAATGGACTTTTCTATTTGAAGCCACAGAGGATGATATTGGGTCTGATCTGTAATTGTCTTGGCCTTCAACCAGAATGTAAGAACTGAGCATGTAATGGAGAACTATTAAAGAAGATCTGGAAGCCGTAGACCTCCATTCACTTTACTTCTTTGTAGTTTAAAGAGGGCCCTCCAAGGGGTCTTGCCGCCCCATATAAAGTGAGATATAGGTCAATGGATTTGCATAAACCAAGTTTTAGGTAAAAAGAGACACGTCATCTGTAAGGGGTACAATAGCTGAGGAAGAACATTCATTTTCACTACATTTACGCGTCCCCAGAGGGAGAGTGGAAACGCGGCCCAGCAGGAGAGATCTATTTTAATTTGAGTAAGAACTTTGTCAAGATTATATTGTTTCATCTTGACTTCAGAACAAGAAAGATACATCCCCAAATATGTTAGTTTATCCTTAGTCCAATGGAGCCCTAGATGAGAAACATCTGCTGAGAACGTATGGACATTTAGAGGCATTAGTTCCGTCTTAGTTACATTGAGCTTATAATTAGAGAATTTCACAAATTCCATGATGATTTCGAGTGCAGCAGAGACAGATGTGGAGGAGTATGTCACATGCAGTAATATGTCATTGGCATACACTGAGAGTTTATACTGATATGGACCAATAGATATGCCAGAAATATTGGGAGAGTTGTTGATGTGTCAGATGAGCGATTCTAAATATAAGTCAAACAGAAAAGGGGAAAATGAACATCCCTGTTTGGTATCTTGCAGCAGATTGAAGGGTTGTGATAAATGGCCATTACAAAGTACTCGTGCAGAGGGTTGTGTGTAGAGAATCTTGATCCATTTGATGTACTGTGCTGGTATGTTAAAGTGATGTAGTAGATAAAATAAATAATCCTATGAAACCCTATCAAATGCTTTTTCTGCATCCAGGGAAACCAGAGCAGATGGAATTCGGGATTCCCTGGATGCAGAAATCAGATAGCCCAATTTGCACACATGATTGGAGGACACCCTACCCACAACAAAACTAGCTTGTTCCCTGCTTATAAGACCATTCCACACTTTAGTCAACCTAGTAGCCAGAATATTAGCAAGTATCTTCATATCAACATTAATTAAAGAAATAGGATGATAATTAATAATTAGAAGGGGGTCCCTATCGGGTTTGGGGAGAACCACGATTGTGGCTTCAAAAAGAGAGAAATCTGAAACACCATGATTAAACATATAATTGTATGAATCTAGTAGAACTGGTGTTAACTTGTGATTTAAAGAGTTTGAAGAATTCTGTTGTAACCATCTGGTCCTGGGGCTTTGTCTAAGGGAAGGGAATCAATGGCCAGGTCTATTTCATCCCGGGAGATAGGTGTCTTAAGCATGTCTGCTTGACTAGCATTCAGTCGAGGAAGTTGAATCTTCTGTAAGAACTTATCTACTGCTGCTGGATTGAAAGGGAAAGAAGACTGAAAATATAACGTTTGATAATATTCTTGGAAACAGTTTACTATATCTCTAGGGGAAGTAACAATTTGCCCTCTAGAGTTTTGAATACATGAAACAATTTTGTCGGAAGCCTGTGCCTTGAGATGTAAAGCCAGGAGCATTCCTGCCTTGTCCCCCTGATCAAAGTAGTGGATTTTGGAGCGTATAAGAAGATGCTCCACTTTTTCAGTTAGAATTGAATTATAGCGGTCTCTGAGAATTTCTGAGGCATTGAGCTCATCTAGGGTGGGATCGGTGGAAAGTATTATTTCCGAATTCCTGATGTCTTGTAGTAGAGCAGAGGTTACCTTGGAAGTAATCTTTTTTTTTAATGTGGCCAGGTGAATAATTTCCCCCTGCAATGAACATTTAAGAGCTTCCCATAGAGTATCTAGCTTTGGCATAGTGGGGGTGTTGAGATTGCGAAAATTAGCAATGAAGTCTGTCAGACGAGATTGCAGATGTTCTGACTGAAACAATTGACTGTTAACTCTCCAGACCTTATCTTTAGAGAGGGGTGGGCCAGGACTCCAACATAATAAAGTGGGATAGTGGTTTGAGATCAATTTAGGGAGGTAGTTACAGGATAAAACTGATGAAAGGTGCTCAGTGTCCAGAAGAAAATAATCAAGACGGGAAGATGAGTTATGGGGAATAGAATGAAAGGAATATTCCCGTTGGTGAGGGAAAAGGACCCTCCAGGGGTCTGTTAGACCAACATAATCCATCATTTCTCTGATGGCAAATTGTGCAGGGGAGAGAGATGAGAGGTACCCTCTTGAACGGTCCAGGATATTGTAATAAACTAGATTCCAATCTCCTCCCAGTACAATGGGAAGGGAGGATCATGGGATCAGGTCATTCATGAGGGAAATGAAGATGGAAGGATTTTCTTATTAGGGCCATATACAGAGCCGAGTACCACCCTGGAGTGGCCTAGTAAGGCCTTAGTCAAAATATATCTATGTTGGAAATCTACAATGGTTTCCAATAAATGGAAGGGTACTCTCCATGCTATGAGGATTGCTACACCCCCTTTATGTGTGTCAGGCCCATTCCCTAAAGCTTGACCCACCCAAGACCTTCTGAGCTGCAGGACTTGGGGGGGGGGGAGGCAAATGGGTTTCTTGAAGAAACGCTGCACCTATATCTATATCTAATTTACGGAGATGCAGCAGTACCTTGGCATGTTTAACCAGAGTTTGGGTGACTTTCACATTCCAAGAACACACTTTATAAGTAACCGTCATAGTGAGAATTTTTGCCAGTATTGCTCCTTAGGCCAAAGAGAAGTATAGAAAGAAAATAAGAGAAACAGTATCGCACTGCATACCTTAGCCCTCCCCCCCCGTCCTGCCTTTAGCTGCCCCTCTCCCTTACATATCCCCCAAAACCCCACACTCACAACGATTTGGAAAATACTCATTAAGGATTGTCCTCTGACATGGGTTACATATGAGCAGCCCAGAACAAATACGATTAAGCAAAATGACTGTCCAAGAAATAACAAAATAAAAAGCTGTCAGTACCCCCACCCCTTACTCTGGTACATAACACCCTTCTCAAGTTGCAGAGTTCAGATTGCCCCCTCCCACCCCAACTCTCCCAACAGCATGAAAACATCATAACATCGTAACGTATATCTTTATTATGTTGAAACAATGGAATTGCAATCCTCTACCCTGGTATATAACAATAGAAAGCAATTAGACTGTAGTAATGTGCAGAAACAAGACCCCTCTTTGATGTAAATATGTTAAATGGGTCTCCAAAAATAAAAACCTTTATTCCCCCCTTAACAGCAGGGGGGGGAAAAACAAGAAACGAAAAAACAGGGGGGATCTCTCTTTGGATCACGCTCACAAAGCAGAGCTGTAGACTGTAGTAATGTAAAGAGACAAGACCCCTCTGATTTATAAACATGCTAAATGGGTCTCTAAAAATTAGAAACATATTATTCCCTCCTTAATTGCCGGAGGAGAAAAACAAGAAATGAGAAAACAGGGGAATCTCCCTTTGGATCGCACACAACAAATCAGAGCTATATTAAATGATTTAGAAATGTCACAACCATGTTAAGCCATAAGCACAAATGCGGAGCTCTGGCGCCCTCGTGTGGTAATGGAATATGCAAGGATTTTCTTTGCACATTTGTGCTATTCAAAAGTCCAGCACTAGATTTCAACATGACTTGAACAAGTCTGGAATCAAGGGTGTAGACAGGCATACTCACTGTACACATTTGTGTACAGTTTTGTTGACTGCCTGCTACAAACCATAAGCCACTCTGTTAATACTATCATTCTAATCTGTAGTATTTGGGTTAGTGTAGGCCACTGAGGAGTGTCCAATACTTGTATAACCTCTTTAGAGAGTAGAGGAGTCATCTGACAACAATCTGACTTGTTTGGAAGGGGGTGCCATTTGGAAAGGATGTGCACATTTTTTAATGGGGGGTGGTAACTGTTGGAGATTGTGTACAAAATGGAAATTTCTGGCTACATTCCTGTCTGGAATCAAGGCTTGAAGTTCAGAAAGGGCTTGCTCCGCGGTGTCAAAGCTTTGCCAAGTGGTTTTATAATAAATGGAAAGCTTTGATGGATACTGTACCATGTATCTTATACTGTACTGGCAGCGATCAGCTTGGTAACTATGGGGTGATATGCTGTTCTGCGCTGCTGGACAGTTGCTGGAAGATCCTGTGCAAACCGTAACTGCTGGCCTTCCCATGAAATTTCCTGGAGATCTCTGGCTTGCCCCAAGATATGCGTTTTGTCCAGGTAATTGAGAATTTTGAGTATGAGAGGTCTTGGTGGCTTTCCTGCAGCCAGTTTAGGTCGAAGTGAGCGGTGTGCCCTCTCTATTACATATGTGGTGTTGTTGGGTGAGGGCCCAGCTATTTTAGTTAGCATCCGCTGTAGAAAGGTGATTGGTGCAGCTCCTTTGCTGTCTTCTGGAAGGCCAAAGATAAGAATGTTGTTACGCCGACTTCAGCCTTCCAGGTCTTCCAGTTTGGCTTCCATACGATGTAGCTTTTGATGCAGTGAAGGGAGTTTCGGTTCCATTGAGGCTTTCCTGCCCTCCAGAGATGTTGTCCTGGTCGCCACATCCTTAATCGCTCTAGTTGCATCTGTGAGCTCCACATGCATAGATTTGAGCTCCGAGGTGAGGTCTTGAAGGACTGTGCGAAACGGGTGCAGTTCCTCCATGAATCTCTGCTCAGTTGGGGGAGCTGCAGCTTGTGCAGAGGTCGAGGATGTATTAGTTTTAACAACGGTGCCCATTTGCCCTCTGGAGTGTTTTGGGGTTTTCTCCAGTGTCTGCGGTGGAGTGTGCGGAGGAGGTGCCTGGCACATTTCTGCCTCCATACCACAGATAGGCTTCAGATTTTGAATGGTCCGATCCGCTTCAAGAAGGTTTTAATTCGTGTCCAGCTTCACCTTGGTTGTTCCGGGAGACTATCGGAAGTTGAATGGTGAGTAGGCACTTACAAATAATGTTGCAGAGTTAGAGAATTGTATTATATTGTGAGAGCTGATGTGGGAGTAGGTTCTCCGAGCTGCTAGCCCTTCAGTGGCATCACGTGATCCTTCCCAGATGGTTTTAATTAATTTAGAGTTTTATATTTGTATTTCTTGATGTTCTTTTATTGTTGTTTGTAAAGCGCCTTGGTTTTAAGAAAGGCGCTATATAAATAAAGTTTACTTTACTACTACTACTTTACTCCCCTTCCCTATACAGGTCTCCATGGGCATGCCAAGGAGGATCGAGCTGCGGAGGCAGGTGCAGCCAGATGGGGTGGCTGTCATGGTGGAGATGCCTAGGGTACAGTACCACATGTGGTGGGTGTGCAGGATGCCATGGTATCTCCAGAAGACTATTGTGGGAAGCATGCTCCACTACGATGGTGAGCAGGGTGACGCGAAGCCACAGACCCTGTGGCAGGTCATTGTACCATCCCAGGTAGGTGTATACCTCTCAAACTCCTGTTCCATATGTCAGGGACAAGGCTTGAAAGGTCAGGAACACAGGGCCTATATCAGGACACATCTTTGCAACTGGTGATATCCACTTGGGAAGCTGGTAGACTATGGGACCTAGTGTTAAATGCAGTTGCTAAGGATGAACATGTCTGTATCTTTACTGTTTGACATTAGTTTGTGGTTACAGCCCCAACTGTTTGGTCACAGCAGCACGATTTGTATAGAGGGACAGAGTAACATATTGTGGCATATTCAGGATCATCCCTGATACTCAGGAACAGTTGAGGGATACGGGTAGGTGGCCCCCGTCAGTCTGTCATCATGCACCTCCATTGCTGCTCTGTTGGTGTTGCAGGGTGGGCCATTGTGTGGGATGCACCACACCATGCGTGTCCGGCCAGGTGGTGTGTCCATATCAGCCCTGGGGGGGGCAGCACCGCTGTGTGTCCAGTCATCACAGGGTATGTGGGTGTCCTGCCCTATGTACACAGTACTTACTGTCTGTTTCTGTTCACAGCACTTCCGGGGACCCATCAAGCACCTTGCCCTGTGGTGGGTGGCATGGCCCACGCCTGCAGAGGAGGGCAGCAGCAGCAGTATGGAGGTGCATCATCCAGTGGTGATGGCACTGGATCGAAGGGTGTAGCATACTAGGTAGGGGACTGCTAGGGTCAAGGCATGGCTGTCTGCTTGTGCTGCAGCACAGGACTATGGACTGCACTTGGGGTGTCGGGGAGGTTGTCAAGCACTATGTTGTGCATTTGTATCTGTTTTTGTAATAAACCTTTGTCCACTATTCTACGTCTCTTCACTGCCACGTGTGCATGTGTGTGTGTGTGTGTGTGTGTGTGTGTTGGGGGGCCTGCAGCCTTGTTCGGCTTTGGGGCCGTTGGCTTCTGTCTGCCCTTTTGGTGGTGCTGGGGGGGCGGTGTTGCTGCTGTCGCCTGCTGGGGGGGCCCTTCAGCGGCATTCAGCTGCTGGCCCCTGTGTGGGTCATGGGTGGTCCCGCCTGCTGGGTGACCAGGTTTGCCATGTGTAGGGTACTGTGCAGGCCTGTGGGGCCCACTGCAGGGATCATGCCTGTCTTGGCCATGTGGTTGGTTGTTCTGCCCGGCTTCCCTATGCCATGCATTGCCCTGCCAGTCATCACGGGTACAGGTCCCTGGTGGGTGGTGTTGGCTGCCATCGCCTTCTGGGAGCACTGTTACTGTCCTGCTTTTCCATGGGTGTGTGGGTGCCTGTACAATGCAATGGCATCCTACACTGTGCATGTTGCCCACCTCACAGTTTCATGCCGCATGATCACTGTTTCCAGCGGTCTGTGGGGGCTCCCGTGGTTGCCCATCCTTCTGGCACATTGGGAGCTACAGTGCTGTGCTGCCACACCTGGCTGTCTGTGTTGGGTGCTCTCGGCATGGCCTGTAGGTGGTTGGCTATCCGTGGTGGCATTCCTCTGGCTAGATCGTGCCTCTGCTCCCTGCTATGTGCCTCTCTTGTGGGCGTTTGCTGCTGTTTGGGCTTCTGATGGTGGCGTGGCATACACAGCTGTTTACGGCTGCCCCAGGACTCACATAGCTCTACGAGCTGTGTGGCACACATATGCACACCTTACGGATGTTCATGCATGGACTGCGTGCTCCACACACAGTTCCTCCCCCACATAGCTGGCGCGTGTGCGGCCTGTGTAGCTCCACATTGCCAGGCTGCATGGAGCCTTATGTGCACATCGTGCATGCTGCTCCTGGCTTTCATGCACATGCATGGTGCATATCCACCCCTGCTGGCTACTCACGTGTCCTGAGCATGCTGCATAGCCTTCATGCATAGTGCCCATTGTTTGTACTGTGGTGGGAATTTTGTCTGGGTTGTGTCTAAAACTAAGCAGTTGTTTGTCTAATGCACTTACCTAACTAACAAAAGCTAAATAAATAAACACTGTAGAGCATGCTAGTGGCTCCCCCTGTGATATTTCAGCTAATATCAATCAGCCTGTTTGGAGGGTAGGTTCTACAGGGTATGCTGCATGATAACAAAATCTGCTTTCCTATGGACATGATAGGGAAGATTTGTTGTATTTGTCCCCATTTTAATGAAACTAAAGAAGCCATTCTACAATCCAAAAAGACTAAAATAATAGTAAGTTCTCACATAAGAGCTCAAGATTACAGAATTATTGGGAAACCAGGATTTGGTTTCACTTCAATAGTTGGTGCCCTTTGCATACCATTTAAGATCCTTTATTTCCGGTGCTACTCTCCTTTGCTAGCTAGCTACCTCCCTCTCTGATCCAGCCCTTCTATGTTACTTAAACACCCCCTCTGAACCCTACAGGTTTGCCCCCCTCCCATAGTGGAGCCTCTTCCTGAAGCAAGTCAGTGTTGGTAGAAAGTAATGGGCCATCAGATCACTGGAGCCAAAAAGTGCTGCACTTCTTTCAGCTTATGCCAAGACTCTTCCTTTTATTTTTTATTTATTTTATTTTAAACCTTTGTTTACCGGGTAAGTACAATGAGCCAAGGCCCATTTTCTTGTTCGACCCGGGGACCATATACGTATACAGTCAAGATGTTTACAATAAGATTAACAAAACTCATACTACAATACATTACAACAATTATTAGATGTATATCACTCAGTTACAATACAACAATCATTAAAAAGAAATACAAAAATAAAATACTCATTAAAAACAACAACAATGCAATTTGCCAAGAAAATAATCTCTTAGCCTAATTTTAAAAGTTTGGTGGCTAACATTCCCATATAAAACAATAGGAAGCTCATTCCAATTTTTAGCAGCAGAATAAGAAAAAGAACCATCACCCATTTTGGTCTTGGTCTTGGGAACATTTAATTTAATTTGATGATCTGAACGAAGTTCCCTTGAGTTTATTTTAATCCATAATAATGAATATAATGATGAATTTGTACCTTGATGGAGAATTTTATCAGCTAAAGAACATAAACTGTATAGACAATCCAGCCTAGGTGGAAGTCAGGCAGATAGTCTCTACAGTTCACAATGGTGTGTAGAATAAGGCAGCTTAAAAGAAAATCTACAAATACCATGAAACACATTAGCAAGAAGGGATAACTCTCTATTAGACAATTTTGAAAAAAGAAATGAATTATAATTTAACTGAGGGAGTAATACATCCTTGGCTATTGCATGCCTTGCTGGTAAGGTCAGCAATGATTGAAACTTGAATAAGACACCCAATCTCAGATTTATTTGATGAGAAATAAAATTTACATGATTGGAAAAATTGAAGTATTGGTCCAACAGGACTCCAAGATATTTAAATTGTTTTACCTTCTCCATCCTATTACCCAATGAATCAGAGATGGACAAATTCTGAGATCTATTGAGTCTAATTCTAGATCCAAAAAGCATACATTTTGTTTTTGAATTATTTAATGCCAAATAATTCCTTTTTAACCAACTACAGAGTACAGCAAAGTCCTTATCTAAAGACTCGTTTATAAGTTCCACTGAAATAGAACTTTTGTAGAGAATAATGTCATCTGCATAAATCAGACAATGAGTGTCACTCAGTAAAGATGGAACAATGTCTACAAACACAGTAAACAAAAGTGGTCCCAGAACGGACCCCTGGGGCACCCCCTGTAATAAAACTAGAAATAAACGCTCCATTCGATCCTACTTTAAGTGGTCATTTTGACAAATAGCTGTGAAACCAATCAACAGCAATCTCCACCATACCATAGTTTTGGAGCGTCCTGATCAGCAAGGGATAATTTACTAGATCTAAGGCCTTGGACAGGTCCACGAACACAGCACCAGTGAGCAAACCTTCGTGCATAGCTACACTGGTGTGGTTCGTGAACCTGGCCAAGGCCGTCCCCGTCCCATGGAATTTTCGAAACCCATGCTGATCAGGTGTCCTAAAACCTTTATCCTGTAAGTAGGCAGAAAAACTGCTCATTCACAAGTCTCTCAAAAATCTTACCCAAAGGTGGCAAAAGGGAAATAGGACAATAATTGTACATATCCATTCTGTCACCTGATTTATAAATGGGTTTGATTATTGTTTGTTTCCATTCATCAGGGAAGCATCCAGTAAGCTAAGATAAATTAAAAATAGAAGTGGATATGTATTATATTCAAAAATCAATTTTAAGAACCTAATCTCAAGTTCACACGCACTTGAACAAATTGGCATTTGTTTCAAGAGATTATAAACCCGGTATGGTTCAATAAATGAAAAATAAAAAGAACCAGATTCAGAAGTAATACAGGACTGTTCATCTACACACAGACCCTGATTAGAAGCCTGTGTATATCTGGACAAATCAAAAAATGTATCCAAAAAAGAATCACAAATAACCTGAGCATCAGAAATCACTTGACCATCCTTAATAAAAGCCCTAATAACTTCTTTCCTAGATGGATTGATTAAAAGTGTTTACAGAAGACCAAAACCTTTTTGGGTTATTTAAACCAGAAGTTTGTAAATTCTGAAAGTAACTAGATTTACTTTATCTAACTTTTATTTTACATTCATTTCTAAGCTTCCTGTAGCTATTAAAATATCTCATTGATTTAGTTACCTTATACAATTTCCAAGCAGCATCTCTCAATTTCATTAGATGCAACAAGGGAGCAGTAATCCATTTATTCAAGGAACCTCTAACTCTCCTAACCACTTTAGGAAAATATTTATTTTGTAATTCCAAAAGAGTGGAAGTAAAATAATCAACGGCAATATTCACGTCAGGGATTGTATCCAAAAAGGTCCAATCAAGCTTCTGTAGATCAGCAAGAAAATCACCGCTCACCTCGTTAACAAACCTATGGTATGAAATGAACCTAGGAGGCAATTTGGGCCTTTTGGATCTCCATATGCAATAAGTGGCCAAATGGTCACTCATTACATCGGGAAGTACACCAACACTAGAAATATTTACCTGTTTGTTAACAAGGACCCAATCTAAAATTGTGTGGTTATGACTACTCATATTCATATAAGTAAATGAGTTAATGAGCTGAGACAAACCAGCATTGGCCAGTAATGTCTCTGTAGAAGGATTGTTAATAGGGTCCCAATGAATATTAAAATCTCCAGTCAAAAGATCACTACCTGATTGAATAGTTGTTACAAACTTTAAAATATCATGTAACCCTTTTTTAGCAAATTTTGGGGGATTATAAACTGTGCAATATCTTAATTTTTGACAACCACCCAATTTCAATTCCAACAAAAGCCATTCAAATTCAGAAGTAAGTTTGTATCCAGGAGAAATCTCAACTACTTCCAAGTCTGATTTATAATATACCATTATACCCCCTCCCTTCTTTTTTCCATTCCTGTCTTTCCGTATTAAACTATAACCTTCAAGAGCAATAAGGTTATCTAGAACTGAAGGTTTCAGCCAAGTTTCAGTCACACACTGAATATATCTGGGTCATAGTTAGTGACCCAAGACTCAATTTCAGCTTGTTTGGACATAAAACTTCTAACATTAAGATGAACTATTCTTAAACCTTTAGTTTGCCAATAATTATCATATAATACCGCATCAGGAATTAAAGGCCCAGGGTTTGTTTCCACATCACCAGATAGAAGTAGAGTACACCACATAATACCAATCAACAGGGAAACAAATGGAAACTTTATACTAGATTTTACAAAAACGAAAATCCCCATCTCATATATATTCCTCTTGTTAAGACAACCTAAATCCCTAACATTTAAGGAAAGACAATAGGTGGAGGCCTTTAAAGAATTTGAGAATGTATAATCAGTAAGTGAATGAATTTGAACATTTGTTGGTGTAATAGGATCAATAATATACATTAATCCTTGTTCGAACAGAATTAACCCAATGCAACAACACATCATAGATATCCTTAGGCCCCACACGTTAACTAACTAATCAATGAACAAATAACTTATATATCTTTCCAATTACACCTATGTTACTACTTGCATATACTATCTAATATACAATAAAAGTCCGTAAATGACATGTAGTTTCCCTCCGTTGACTCCTGATAGTGACTCCACCACTCCTGCATACTCCACTCACACATACAGCTGCTCTGTGGATAGCCGCTAAAGATGTAACAATGTATAAGGAGCCTATTCTGCCGCAAGCTTCCGCCCGGTAGCCCCCTCGCTTACCGAAACCGAGAACAAGATTTTAACAGTCAAAGCGGCCACACTGCTTGCCGAGAAATCAGGGCACAAAAGTCTTATAGTGAATAGGTGTAGGAGGAGACTCTACAATTAACTGCAGGCATGAAATAAAGCACAAAGTGCAGTGTCTTGTTGATGGTTACAGCAGCAGCTTTAGATGTAATTCGGGCAGTGTAGAATCAAAGAGCTTTCCTCCCCTGTTTCTCCCTCCCCCTCATGATTCCAGCTGCAGGGATTCTGTCACATGTGCACACAGGCATATGCATGCCAGCAACAGGCTCAGCCACCATCACCCCACTCATACGCTGCTCCAACTGCAGCACTATACCTGTGGTCATCCAGGAGGTGGTATGCAGAACATATAGAATTTGTCATAGAAACATAGACTTTGACGGCAGACAAGGACTGCTTGGCCCACTTAGTCTGCCCATTTCCCTAACTACAGGATAAGCTGCAGATCCTAGTTATCCAACAGCCTATTTCTTTCTACCCCGCACCAGAATTGCCTTATGTCTGTCCCATGCATTCTTGAATTCTCCCACAATTTTAGACCCCACGACCTCCTCAGGATGACTGTTCCATGCGTCTACCACCCTCTCTGTGAAAAAAATGCTTCCTCACATTGCCACTGAGCCATCCCCCCATCTTCAAATCGTGTCCACTTGTTCTTGCATATCTCTTTTTCTGAAAGATGCTACCCTCTTGAACTTTGTTGATTCCACTGAGGTACTTAAAAGTTTCTATCATGTCCCCCCTCTCCCTCCTTTCCTCAAGGGTATATATATTAAGCTCCTTTAGTCTCTTCTCATATGGCTTCTCTTGCAGATCCTGCACCATTTTAGTAGCCCTCCTCTGGACTGCCTCCATCCTGTCTATGTCCTTGAGGAGATGGGGTCTCCAGAACTGGATGCAGTACTTCAGACGGGGTCTCACCAACTGTCTGTACAGAGTGATAACAACTTCCTGCTTTCTGCAGGTGATGCCTCTCCCTATACATCCCAGTATCCCCCCAGCCCTCCCTACTGCCTTCTCACATTGTTTGCTAACTTTAAAGTCATCTGATCTGATGTGATTACCCCCAGGTCCTTTCCGTTTTTGTTTTTGTTACTACCTCCCCACCCATTGTGTAATCTTCCCCTGGGTTTTTGTTTCCCAGGTACATTATTTTGCACTTCTTTGCATTGAATCCAAGCTGCCATACTTCTGACCATTCCTCCAACCTTGCCAAGTCCCTTCTCATCCTTTCCATGTCTCCTTGTGTATCAGCTCTGTTGCAGATTTTTGTATAATCTGCAAAGAGGCATACTTTTCCTTCCAGTCCCTCTGCAATGTCACTTATAAAGACATTAAAAAAAACTGAACCCAGTACTGAACCCTGCGGTACCCCACTAGTAATCCCTCTTTCTTCGGAGTGGACTCCATTTACAATTACCTTCTGTGTCCTGTTGTCCAGCCAATGTTTTACCCAGGCTACCACCCTGGGACCTACTCTCAGGCTGGTTAATTTGATTATTAACCTTTGTGTGGGACTGTGTCAAATGCCTTGCTAAAGTCTAGGTAGGCCATGTCCACAGCCCTTCCCGGGTCTACTACTTTGATCACCCAGTCAAAGAAATCAATTAGATTCATCTGACATGACCTTCCCGCTGTGAACTCATGCTGCCTTGGGTCCTGTGCCCTGTTGGCCTCTACGTACTCAACAGTTCTTTCCTTCAGAAGTGATTCCATCACTTTCCATACCACAGAGGTCAAACTGACAGGTCTGTAGTTTCCTGCCTCTGTCTTGCTCCCATTTTTGTGGAAGGGAATCACATCTGCCTTCCTCCAGTCTTCAGGTACCACACCATCCTCCCATGATTTGTTAAAAAGGGTAGTCAGTGGTGTCCTAGTTCTTCCCTTAATTATTTTAGAATTCTGGGGTGAATTCTATCAGGCCCCATTGCTTTGTCCACCTTCAGTTTTAGGAGTTCTTTCAGAACCCTTTCTTCTGTAAAAGGACTGGGATTGACCCCCCTATCCAGTGTGCTTCTGTTAATTGGATTAGGCACCTTCCCCTCCTCCTCTTTTGTGAATACTGAGCAGAAGTATTTATTCAGTATCCCTGCTTTTTCACTATCCCTCTCTGCCCGCCCTCCATCCTTTCTATGCAGCCTCACTATCCCTCCCTTTTGTCTTTCTACGTTCCCTGATGTACCTATAAAAGGTTTTATCCCCCTTCTTAACAGAGTTGGCTATCTTTACTTCAGTTTGGGTCTTTGATATTCTGACTTGCCTCCCTGCTTCCTTCTGTCTGTACTGGTACAGTTCTCTGTCCAGCTCCTTCTGTGTTTCCTTATACTTCCTAAATGTTATCTTTTTCTCCCTAACGTTCCCCGCCACCTCTTTTGAGAACCATAGTAGCTTTTTCTTTCATTTTGATTCATTTGCTTCACACAAAGGCTTGTTGCATCTGTGATGGCTATTTTGATGTTTACCCAATGTTGCTCCACCCCTCCTTCTAGCCTGTTTGCTAGTGCTTTTCTAAGGCACTTTCCCATCTTGCCAAAGTCAGCCCTCCTGAAGTCCAGTACTCTCACTTTTGTATGGCTTGCTTCTGTAGCTGAGTTTATCATGAACCACACTGTTTGATGGTCACTTAATCCCAGATGGCTACACACTTCTAGATCTGAGATCCTCTCACTGTCTCCATTTGAGAGTACGAGGTCTAAGATTGCTCCCTCAAGAGTGGGTTCCAACACTAGCTGTCTGAGGCATGCCACCTGTAGGGCATCGAGAATGGCCCTGCTTTTGGATGTGGCTGCAGCAAAGGTGCTCCAATTAACATCTGGCATATTCAGGTCCCCCATCAACAGTATCTCCCCTTTCTCTGCCATCCTAAGGATGCCTTCTATCATATTCTTGTCCACTCCCTCTCCCTGACATGGGGGTCTGTATACAACTGTATTGTCAGCAAATAAAGACTCTTTGGTTCATCTAGTCTGCCCATTTTCCCTCCCTACTTGATCTCCAGCCGTCCCCAACCCTTTTGTTACTTCCAAGGTCCCCTTGTATATGTCCCATGAATGTTTGAATCCTGTGACTGTTTTGGCCCCTACCACCTCTGCTGGGAGGCCGTTCCAGGCTTCCACCACCGTCTCTGCAAAGAAATATTTCTGTACATCCCCCATGAGCCTCCCCCCCACTCCAGCTTTGCTGTGTGACCCCTTGTCCTTGTTTCTGTCTTTCTGTAGAACATGCTACCGTCCTGTACCTTATTAAAGAGCTAGTGGAACCAAAATAGACAGGAAAATTATACAAATTTTAAGAAGTAGCCAGTTGTACCTTTTTGTTTCTAAAGTTTTTTTTTTCCTTTTGCCCAATTGCCATTTTCTATGTAATAATATTGTGCTGGAAGTGTGGAACAGCTCTCACACTGGCAACTAACATACCTACCTCTAATCCCCCTACTACATCATCAACATTGTGATCTCACTAATAGTGACATCACAGACAACTGACCTGACAGCTACTGAATAACTGTTCCTAAGCAGCAGTGATGTCACAGTCAGTGAGGTCAAATTGCTGAATTTCTAGTGGGAGGATAGAGCTAGATATGTCAGCTGCCAGGCAGAGTGTTATTCCACACATCACACTTACTAACATCGGTTAAGTAATCTTGTAATTAACCAAAGAATAAAGAAAGCCTATCTCAGATATGAAAGGTAATGGTTGACTGCTTTAAAAAACTAATATTAGTTTTTGGTCGTACACTAGCTCTTTAATACCTGTTATGTATGTTTTTGTCATATCCCCTTTCCCTTCTTTCCTCCAATGAGTTCATATTCAGCTCTCTTAGTCTCTCCTCATAGGGCTTTTGATGCAGTCACTGACCCATTTTGATTGCCCACCTCTGTACTGCCTTCACCCTATCCATGTCCTTCCAGAGGTAGGGCTTCCAGAACTGGACACAGTACTCAAGGTGTGGTCATACCAGAGACCTGCATAGGGGTAATATTACCTCTCTCCTCCTACTGGTGATACCTCTCCCTATGCACCCCAGCATTCTACAAGCCTTTCCTACTTCCTTCCTTCTCATACTGCCTGGCTACCTTGAGGCCATCAGAAATGTTTACCCCCAGGTCCCTTTCCTGTTTGGTGGCTGCCAATACCTCTCCTGCCATTTGGTATGTAGCCCTGGGTTTCTGTGTCCCAAGTGCATGATTTTGTACTTTTTAGCATTGAAACCCAGTTGCTAATCACTTGGCCATTCTTCTAACTTCCACAAATCATTCCTCATCCTCCCCACCCCCTGTGTGTCTACCCTGTTTCAGATTTTTATGTCATCCAGGAACAGGCAAACCTTCCTTCTAGCCCTTCTGTAATGTGACTAATGAAGACACTGAAGAGGACTGGACCTAGTACTGACCCCTGAAGTACCCCACTGGTCACCCTTTCCTCTCCTGGGTGGATTCCATTTATCACCATCTGACTCCTGTTGCTCAACCAACTTCTTACCCAGTTTTCTACTTTCTGTCCCACTCTTAGACGGGCTAGCTTGTTCACCAGTCTACTATGGAATGTGTCAAATGCCTTCCTGAAATGCAGGTAGGCCACATCTACCGCTCCACCCTGATTCACCTCCCTGATCACCCAGTCGAAGATCCCAGTCAGGTATGTCTGACAAGACCTCCCCCCTGTGAAACCATGTTGTCTTTGATCCTGCAATCCACTTGTTTCAAGGTATTCCACTATTCTTTCCTTCAAAAGTGATTCCATAACCTCGCCTACTTCTGAAGTCAGGCTGACAGGTCTGTAATTTCTTACCTCCTCCCTATTCTGACTTGTAGTATCTGAGCCTGCTGCCCTTCCTTCCCAGAGGAGGTGTGCGTCCTCTGGGTTGCTCAACTCCCCCCCCCCAGCAGGCCATGCAATGGCCTGAGCTCATACTCGAACCCAGGTCAAGGGTGCCATGGTTGGCAATGCTGTCACTTGACCAATATTCTGGCTCAGGTCTTTCTTTAGTAATGTGTATGTCTCAGACTATTTGGCCACCTCTAAGGAAGCAGCGATAAAGCTTTGTTTCACGTAGGTAATGGTTAAAAAAGTAATTTTGAAACCATACCAATCTGTTTTATTTTATTTTTATGTTCTTATCTAACTATTGTGATTGCATTTTTCCGTGAATCACAAAATATGCTAATGTTTGTATTTTACATGCTTCATGTGGACCAGATCACTCCTGAAAATGGAATCTTTGTATTCCACCTGAACTTACCTTGATAAACAAAAATAAATAAATAAGCAACAGAGAAGTACAAATTGGGGTGCCACTCAGTGGTGGAAATGGACGGGAACCCAGGGGAACTCAGTTTTAGGGTACAATTACAAGTCTGACTCAGTTCCAGGAGGAAAATGGGGATGGGCATCCCTTAAAGGCATAAAACTGACACAATCAAGTGCACAAATGCAATATATAATGAGGGTACTTCTCCCTAGACCCTTGGCAAGTTTGTTGGATCCTATGTTAAAGGTCATGGGCTCCCCTATTGACTTGTTTCCTGTACTGACACTGACGGCACTGACAATTTAGTGAGATCTTGTGTATCCTGTATTAGTAGATGTTATATTCTGCTCTAGTGCAAGACCTTCTTTTACATGTATTGTCTTTCTTATAAAAAAAATTAAAGACAGAAGTCATATGCAATGAACGTTTACTGGCTTACTTTCTCTTTTTTGCCCGACGTATCAGTTTGGTGCAGGAGTTGCGGAGAGTACAATATCTTTGTAGGGATTCTTGGGAGCATGCAAGTCTATGTTTAATCCAAGTCTGATCTCTGGTGCGGCAGCTGCTAATGAGATCTGCTGAGACCCAAGGAAGGTGGGATCCCCTTACTCGTGTGTTTCTTAGCGGGGCATGGTTATCCCAAACTGTGAGAAACCTGGTCTTAAATGTTTCGTAAGCATAGTCAATCAAGGGTGCTTTTGGTATGAAGGACCAGTCAATATAAGCCAGGTCATAGGGGAGCGCAGGTAGAAATAAGGATTTGTAAGACCTTGTGAGAATTGTTTTAGAGGGGGGTTTTGCGGGTCTGTGCACTTTCCTGACCATGTATATCATGTGATGGTTACTTAGGGAGTCAGGGAGGAGACCAACACTAATGATTCTGTGAGGGTGGGAAGTGAGGGCCCAGTCTAGGAGGGAGTGGTTAGGTGTTTTAGGGTTCAGTCGGGTGGGTTGGGAGATTTTCTGGGAGAGGTTTAGTGCTACCTCAACTACAGTATATCCATCCTCTTTTTAGCCATGACATTCAGTGCTAATCAGCACAGGTAGCTCAACTTTGAAGAATATGTTTTGATTGAATCACTCTACCTGTATTTTGAACTACATATAACTGCTATCAGCTGTCAAAACTTTCTTGAATGCTTATCTGTTTATGTAACCCATACCAAACAATGCCTTAATACAAATGTCAGTGTAGTGTCTAAGTAACTGTAAATTATTTATTTATTTAGCTTTTGTTAACCAGGTAAGTACACTAGACAAGACATTTGCTTATTTTCAGGTACGACCCAGGAGAGTACAATAAATAAAGTTCACATACAGAGGCCAACAAAATAGTTCTACTTCTTTAATACTATGTATTTATTGACTATGTGCGGAAAACTTGAAATTCCCCCAGGTCTCCCCTGAAAAAGGGACAACTGTGTCTCAGTGGGCCTACCCAGTTATCAGAATTCAAATAAATAAATAAATAAATCTCAGCTACCTCAGTAAATTAATTTCTAAGTAACAGGAAGAAGGTTTCATTTTGTCAGGTTTTACAGCACAACACAAGCTGTGTTTTCTTACCTGCATAGCAGTGCTTCCCAATCCAATTTAAACCGGAATTTAAAATGCAATGACTTTATATTGCTTTTTCCATATTTCAGAGCTGTTTCTAAATGTAAAATCTGGACTGGCAGTCCTTATCTATACACGTATATTCTGAAATAGAAAATGATTTGACTGGCAAAGGGATCACATCCTATGCAAATTTCTGTTGACTGCATTTTATAGGTAACTCTTGTGAATCCCTGTAATTTCCCTTAATGTTAGAAGGTTTGACATGTCACCGACAGACTCATGGAACTGTGCTGGCAAAGCAATTTAGCCACTTTCTCTGTGTCTCAACCTTGCAGCTTGTTATGAGGTAGTAATAATACGGGAGTTATGTTACCAGGTATGCAATTGCAACAACTTTATTTTCTTTTTCGAATTATTGTTTTCTTTTCCTTTTAGTCTCTGACCGGCCCCCATCTTCTGTCCCATAGCCCCATTACTCATCTTCTCCTGACTTACCCACTCCTTGCTTCCTTCAGGGGTTGCCCTTTTCATGATCAGGCCATAGGGGTGGCCACAAGCCCCTGCAGAAATCCAATTCAGGTTTCAGAGTAGAGTCAGGCTGACAGTTTGGGGCCTATGATGGATCACTGGTCATCCTGTGCTGGTTGGGCAGTGTCCTATTATATATATATATATATATATATATATATATATGTGCTGCTTTACACATGTGATGGGGTGAGAGTTAGGACCGACGACCCCAATGCACACCCCAATGCCGGTTGGGGGTGGGCAGGGTCCAAGGGGGTTTTCAACCCTAACAGCGAATTTCCTCACTTTTGTCGCTGTGGAACAACCCTAACTAATGCATTAAATGGAGATTTTGCCTCTAATTTCCCTTCTTTTTGAGAATGATAACAAGAAATAGTGAATGTAATGCAGCGGCGGGAGCGCGGGGCCCTTCAGGCCACGTGATGTCTTGAGGCATAGTAACAGGAACAGCAATGCAAACAGAAGCACTAACAGTGGCGCACATGGTAACGCAAGCGCGAATGAGAACAGAAAGGGTAACGCACACGGTGGCGTAGACGGGAACGGTCTGCCACGTGATGTGTTGTCACATAGTAACATGGTGCCTGCAAACAGAAATTTCAATGAGCATGGTGATGCAAACTAAAACAGAAAGAGAAACAGTACTGTAGACACAAATGGCAAAAAATAACAGAAACGCAACCGAAAATGAAAATGCCAAGGATAACGCATATGGTGGCGTAGGACGCCAACAGTAAGTGAAATGGGTACGGGACCGCAAGCAGAAAGGGCAACAGTAACAGTAATGTAAGCACACAGGCTGGTTTTCCCCAAAAGCTGCATAGAGAAAGACAGTGAGTACAAAGAATATATGCATAATAATGGATATCAGAGCAGAAAATGAGTACTTGGAATACTAAATAGGTTATATCTCAGGAACCGTACAACATAGAAAAAAAAATTTAAAACTCATATTATTTACAACTGTCCTAGCTAATTTTCCATTTTTCCGACAAAAAGTCTGTATCTCGCACCATTTCCGAGATACGGGTCCTGAAAGGCGCGGCGAACGCCATAATGTTATATTATGGGAAAAAAAGAGAAGTTCGGAGCACCATAACTTTGCCTCCCTGTAATATTATTTCACCAAACCACCGAAAGACACATCTGTGGGCTGTTGGCTGTCTTCCCTCCAAATTTCAGGAAAAAAGACCAAACTGTTATTTTGCAGCAGGGAGCCAAAGGATTCCTGTAATGCGTCGGGCGCCGTAATGTTATCCTATGGGAAAAAAAATGTCAACTTTGGAGTGACTTAACTTTGCCACCATGTAATATTTTTTCAATACAACACTGAAAGGCACATCTGTGAGATGTTGGCTGCATTCCCTCCAAATTTCAGCCCAAAACTCCCAACCGTTCTTTTGCAGCGCAGTGCCAAAGAATCACTGTCACTTTCCCACAGGTAGAAAACTACTGTCACAATTTGCGAAAGCTTTCCCAATAAAGTTCGACACTTTCGTGAGCACGAAAGTAATTTGCGAAAGTACTTTTTCCAGAAATTTGAAAAACATATTTCTGGGGTGTTTTACCACAAAATAAAGACATGGCAAGCATCCTCAGGGTCCGACTAGGTGAATACAAAAAGAATTAGGTTGCTAGAGGGTCCCAAATTTAAATGCCAAGCATTTTTCTGATCACCAACTGAAAACAAAATGGCTGATTTGCGAAAGTAACAGGCTCATTTGCGAAAGTAAAAATGCATTTGCGACACTGTCAAACGTTTTGTTAACTTTTCCCATTGACTTATAATGGGAAATTGTTTTTTGAATAACTTTTGAACCGTTTAATATCTTTTCACCAAATCTTCAAAAGGCACATCGGGGACCCCAGCCGCACGTTCCCTGAAGATTTCAGGCTGGTCACGCAAACCGTGCGACCTATACGCGTGACCGTAGAATTCCAGAAAAAGCGTAAACGCGCACGCAAATCATGCTTAATACCTCCACAGCTGTGTATCCAACCGGTACAAAACTTGACAGATGCCAAGGCTATGGTTCTTGATCATATATTCCAGATTTCAGCCAAATCCGTGAAACGGTTGCAAAGTTATTAAGGTGCAAAGTTTTGGGGTTTAACATAGAAATGGCTCCTCAACCCTAACTATGGTAGCACTACCTTGCTACCATAATATATATATATATATATATGTATATATATATACAGTTTTTTTTGTTATATGAAGCGTTCTGCCCTTGACACCCCCTCTGAATGGGTAGCCAGAGTTTGGGACAGATTATTACTGAATGTACTTCTTCTGGCATAAGTGGAGGACTAAGGACCTCACCGTAGGCATTACATGAATGCCACACTGTGGTATTAGCGTGCTGCAATCTGTCCCAACCTCTGGCTACCCATTCACAGGGAGTGTCAGGGACAGAACCCTTCATACAATAACTGGTGAGCACTTTCTTCTTAGTGCTCAGCCAGCTGATATTTTCCATAATAACCCATCGGTTGTTATGGCATACATGTGCTACATCTATCAAGGGTAGCGCTCCCTCATTTTTATTTATTTATTTATGACTTTAATAACTGGGTGAGTGCATTGATCCCAGGGACCGTTTTCAGGCATGACTCGGGCCATAACACATGGTGCAGGGTGACAGTGGAGTACAAGATAATAGTAATACACATGAAACAGATTTTATACAGGCAACAATAGTAAGCACAATATACAGATTTGATGCATAGGTCCATTTGAGAACAGTGAATACAAGGTTTCAATATCGGACACGAGGAGATTTGGTACAAAACAAACAAATCATAGGCACAGTGTACAATGTGTGACTGCATCGTCCAGTGGGAAGTAATACACAGACTACTCAGTAAAAAAATATATATACAATATGTACAGGCAAGGAAGTCAGATATTACTGTGAAAAATACGATATAACAGTTGCAGGCAGGGGAGCTGACTAGTGTGGGTAGGTGGGTAACCACTAGGCTGGGGAGTTGACTAGTATGGGTTGGTGTTAGACCCCAGGGAGCAGCGGCAGGATGAGTTTGCCAAGAACCAGACTTCAAGGCAGGACTTGAAACTGGAGTGTGTGTCAGTGGAACAGAGTTCAGCCGGTAGTTTGTTCCACTGCAAAGGGGAGTTGCAGACCAAGCTCTGCTACCCATGTTGGTGGATACCCTAGGAACAGCCAGAGGGGGAGTACCATTAGAGCGGAGTTTGTGGAGGAGCATTCTGGTTTTCAGGACAGTCATGGGGGATTCTGGAGCCATGCAGATGATGTTGTCTACCATGCAGCAGAGAGCTAGGTCAAAGCGACCTTATAGCGGTAGCCATCCAAGGGTACTATAGAGGGTACAGTGGTGAGTGGAGAATGAGGCCAATAAAGCAAAGCAACAGGTGCTGTTGTACCAGCAGAGAGTTTAGCCATGGCAGTAGCTGAGGTCCTGGCATAAATAGGGGAGCAGTAGTCAAGAATAGGGAGAAGATTACCCTGGACAATGGCTAATCTGGCTTCAGGGGTAAAGTATTGCCTGAATCTATAGACAGCACCTTACTTTTGATGGAACCTTATGACAAGGGAATTTGTATGCTCATTGAAAGTGAGGGAGGGGTCGAGCAGTACTCCTAAGTATTTATAGGTCTTGACATCCTCCAGGGCTGGGCCATCTGGGGTGAGAATGCGTAAGGCGGCATGGATTTTAGTTTTGGCCAGAAAGGGTTTAGATCCGAACAGCATGGATTTAGTTTTTTTGGCATTTACTAAGAGGAGGTTTTTTGAGAACCAGCTGTGGGCCGCAGCATAGTTGTGTGAGATAACTGAGGAGATTGCAGCCGTGGACTTGTCATTGTGGAAGAGGACAAGGTCATCAGCATACAGGAGAGAGTGACAGTTGAGGCAGTCATTGGCTCTCGTTCGCTCAGTGGGTGGGATAAACCATTCTGCAGATACAATGGCTATGACCGATGCTTATTGAGAAGCAGCCAGAACACTTGCCTTAGCATCTTTTATTTTTATAATCGAAATGATTCCTCTTAGTTTTAAATCTTTAAAAAAAGCTCAATGGTTGATCCTGCTGTTCGATGAGTTCAGGCTATAGTGTGAGGAGAAATGGGCTGTGGCTACGAATGGGGCCACAGCTGACTTCCTACAGCACTAGGTAAGTGCAATTGTAACTCCAGAGTCCAAACTGTAAATAATAAAAAAATAAATAAATAAAATAAAAATTAAGGGAAAGGGAGACAAGAAAAGATAGACTGTGTATCTCTCCATGTGTGTGTGTGTGGACACGCACCGGTGTGTGTCAGTGACACTGAGAATCACAGGACCCAGATGGAAAAAAGTGATCCCCAGATATTATATAAAATAAAAGATGGGGAAGTGTGGGAAACTTGAATTTAATGTACACCCTCAGTGTGGGATGCTTTAATAAACCCCTCGGGCTTCGCCCTCAGGGTTTATGTGGCATCCCACATCTTGGGTGTAAATTAAATTCTTGTATCACACACTTCCCCATCCATTATTCTCTATATAACAAAACAATCAACTGTATGCAGGCACTTACAAATTACCAAGGTTACTAAACAGCAGTATGCAGGCTATAACAGAAGGGAAACTTATAAGTCAATCAAGAATTTACATTATTTTGTAATATTTACAGTAAACAGTATACAGAGATAGAAAGTAAGAGAAATGCTAGACATTCACTAAAAAGACAGACAGGTTGCGGCAAACACAGGAAGGGGGAAGGAAGAATAACCTAAACTAGGCAGTGCTGTGCAAAAATAAAATTCAGCAAGTGGCATTACTGCGAAAGCTGAAATTTCGGTTCCTCAAAATTTTAGAATGCACTGTGGTAACTTTTATAAAATTCTGACTTGAAATGGTGGAATAAATTGTTGATTAATGTATTAAACTGCGGAAAAAATTCTGCAGAACTGATCACTGATCAGAAGAATGACTACAGGTATTGCAGACTGATGTATAAAACCGTGGAATGGAATTCTCCAGAACTATCATCCTGCAGTCCACGTGTATCATTCTGCAACTTAGCCAGAAATTTCACAGAACTAGGAAAAATTCATCAAACACATTTGGAGGAATTGGATTCTGCCAGTCAGAATTTTGGAAGTGTTCACAATATCTTTGAAAATTTGTGAAATTTCTGTGAATTGGAAATTCTCAGTTTCCACACAGCGCTAATACCAGGACAGAATGAAGACAGGGGCCAGAGGCCAAACTATCCAAGGCTGGTGCAAGGGGGTGGGGGGGAGAGAAGTTGGAGTTGATGTTTGAAAGAAAAGGAGGAGGCAGACAGGTGAAGCTGGGTGAAGAGGGAGTTCAAAATGGTGGGAAGATAAGAGGAGAAGGCAGATTGCCCAGCAATCTGTAGCAGCTTTCTTCTTTTAAGCAAAAAGTAACAACATCAGGAGTTGGATACAATTGGCAAAATAATAGGATTGTTAGGATGAACTTAAAACTAAAGCTTCATACCAAATCACAGTGTATCTCATTCTTTAATATGCATCCTATTGTGTGAGAATATTGTCTAGTTTTTAGGTAGTAAAATTATGTGTTTGCCTTTTATGAAGCTTGCAGTCCTAGGTTCTATGTATAGCTGACATTGACTTAAGAATCACTTTTTACTAACCAAAGTAGATCTGTCTAGGAAATGAACTTGAGATGCCTATTTTGACACATCCTCTTTAAGGTTACTGTTTTGCCATAATTTGATATCTTAACACAACTGCATCTAATAGGAATGAAGCCTTAAAAATAAGACTAAATTGCTTAGTATTCCTGTTTAAGAATGCAATAACTCCACAGCGGGCTCTAATGAGCCTTGCAGCCTTTTAAACATTCATGAACTTTTTCCTCTTTGCTCCTAGATTTCTCATTTTAAGGACAATCCAACTGATGATTAATGAGAGCTGGATAACCAGTTTATAAGTGACAGTTCAATCTGGGATAAATTACAATAAATGTGAAAGCAATTCTGAGCACCACATGACCTGGCAGGTAAGGATGTTTCTGTGTCACAGAGCTGCCTTGTTAGCACAGGGTCTTCATCTTACTTACGGCTTCCAAGCAGGTAGCTGTGTATTTTTCCAATAACCCTGGATACCCAGTTCTTACTTGCTACAGTAGTTTTACTCATGTTGCCCTCATAAGGATGCACTGTGACGGGGGTTATAATTTAAGGTATGGATTAAACATGAGACAACATAAAAACTGTAACCCCTTACTGCACTGACGGATGTATAGATACTTGCATCAGTATTTTCAGATGTCATGACACAGGAGCAAGTCCTGATTTCAGACACAGCCTGCATCACACCAAAGATTTAAAAACCTGCGAACGCCATTCTCAAAGGTTTTGACAGATTTGTGACAGTTTCAGTTCTTCACAACAGCTTGCATCACTAAATTGATGCATGTGTCACTTTTCTGACAAAATTGTTGCCAAAAGGGCCACAACATGTGGCACTTATTTTTATTTTTTTGTTTGCTATCCTCTTTTTGCTCTCCTGGGTCCTGGTTGGTATAATGTTCCATCCATAGATTTATAGATCTTGTCTACAGGTAAGGACCTCTTAGCCCATCCAGTGCAACTCATTGCTGCAATCATGGCCCCAAACCCCAGGAGGGCTTTGAAAATTCCCCCTTATACTACAGTATATATTCCTTCTTCCAGGTGGCACTGAACTCACAACAGCAGTAAATATTATCGACTGTATACGATTTTTCCTCACCATGATTGGCCAGGAACCATTGCAAGCTATGATACTGCACAATAAATTTACAGCCTGTAAAAGGTTCCAGAATCCATTTTCACCTACCTGTAATCCATTTGATCATGGCAATAATACACTTCACAATGTATTTTGTCATTTGGGATAATGCCACTTTTTATGGTTAAAGGCACTTGGCTGTGCCTCATGCCTTACAACACACCCAACTTGTGGTGCTGTCCCATGGTAAAACATGCCCTGTTGTACTGTATGTTACTGCTTCAGTATTGAGTTCATTCATTCAGTAGTCTCAGAGCAGTAGTGTACTATGCCTCATCACCATAAAGAGAACTAGGTTCACATACTAAGCCAATTTCCAAAAGCCAGATCAGTGGTGCCTGGGGAGAGCAGTAGGATGGCAGGGTATTCTGGGGAGAGGAGGAAGTCTGAGTGCCCTGCCACATCAGTCTCCCCACCGGTTTAATTGTGGAGTGGTAATGATGCTGCAGGTGTCTATCAGTCCTACATTAGGGGAGACAGGAAGGCCTATGGTCAGAAATAATAAGTGTTAGGCTACAGAACGGCCCCCTCAAGAAGAGACGTGTAGTCTCACAGCACAGGTATATACTGTTTGCTGTACTCAGGTTTACTAACTAAAGCCTTACCACTTTTTGAAGATTCCATCTCTTTGATTTTTTTGTTATGCTGTCTCTGTCTGGGGTGCTGTTCCCTTCTGTTGCTGCAGAATGGTGCTTCCTGCTGCAGCCCGGGCACCAATTGCCAGTTAAGGGCCCCCAGAAGTTCCCATCTCCCTGCTGGACCCTAATATGGAAGGGGAGTCCCACTGCGGGGGGAACCAGGAGGGCTGGACCAGAGATGGCAGACAAAACACAACCAGTGGAATACATTGTGGTGTTGGGGTGGGTAGACAGAAATAATGAGAGCAGAGGTAAGGCCACTAACATTATAGAGAATATATATATTTTTTTAAATCCCATGAACAACGCAAAGATAAACATCACCCATTTTCTTAGTTACAGCAACATTCAATCCCTGACCTTCAAAATGGGGGGGGGGTTTCAAAACATGGGGCATATGTCATGGAGATAGAAGGCCAGAAATTAAGTCTTTCATGTACATATGGTCAGCTGCTGATTGAGCACCCTGAAATGTACTGACCTGTATTTCTGCTCTAGGATATCTGTGTATAATGTAGAATTATAGGCAGCTCGAGGGGGGATTCTTGACTAATCGGAGTGCTCCTTTACCCAGTGCATGAGATGCTGTTATTCTGTAAAGTATGTCTCATGCACAGCTGCCCTAGAAATGGACATAGTTGGAGGAGGTTTTTTCAAATTGTAATATTTTATTGATCAACCTTGATCAATAATATATAAATAACACTGCTGAGACCACTCTTGTGGTTGTATAAGTGGTCTCGCTTACATATATAGGGAATCAGAACCATTGACTTTTAGTTTGTGGTTCTCATACTTTAGGAGTACATGTGAGACCACCCTTACAACCATCAGATCAGTCCCAGCAGTGGCATTAACACACACAGAATGACGTCTAAGTGGCAAAGTGAGGGGATGTCAGTGAGTGGGATACCTGAGACTGATGACAATCTCTGAGTAAATTATGTCGCAGGATATTCAAATAAAATTGCTATCCTGGTCCTTTACAAAAGTTAGAAAAAAAGCACTGATCCACGCAAAAGGGGCATGTGAAGCCATGGTCCAGAAAACACCATAATAGCAGCCTATGACTTTCTGCAGAAAGCAGTGCCATAGTAAACAGAGAAAGCATACAACTCCCAGAGGTTATTAAAGGAAGTTCTGTAACTCAGTCCCTGCAATGCAGAAGGTTCTTCTGGCCTGAAGACCACAATGATGATATGATAAATAGCAGATTACATTTGGGGGCTAGATGTTACTGATGGGGATCTCCAGGATACAATTCTACACTATTTGGGTATGTGGGCTGAATGCAACAATACGAACTATGTGGCTAAAACATTGTTTTTAAACATTTGTGCACTGTATTATTGGGAGCCCTGGTACTAGAACCAGGAAGAGAGGTTGTAGTTCCATTACTAGGAACATAGGGACTACTACAGCCTAAATTAATGTTCCACCTGCAATTTTAATACTCGGAGCCAATTTCCAGAAAGAGTCACACATGAGGGGCTCTGTTTTGGGAGTTTTTATTGAACTTTATAAGGTTTTATTATTAAAATCACTCGCTCTTGGGAGTTACCTCTACGGAGCACTGCCGGGTGAGCCACTGCATTTAAATCGCACCACTGTGAGCGGGGCACACGTCATGCACGCGGAGATGCACGCAGAGACACACGCATCTGCGTGTGTCAGCTGTATCCGCTGGATGCGCTGGAAACCTGAACATAGGAGTGCTGTGGAAATAAAGGCAGAGGGTAAATGCCACCCTTCAAGGCAATAGTTTCCAACGGATCTTCTCTCTGATATTACAGAATGCTTCTAACTATTTTCAACATGTCACAGGCTAGAAATAAAAGGGGTAACAAGAAAAAGGCTTGCTCTAAATGCAGGATGTACGCAGAAGAACCTGGTAGTAAAGAATTCATATGTGATAATTACTTACTAATAAGTACCTTACAGGAAGAAATTAATTGAAGAATTGATAAAAAGGCTTGACACCCATAAAGAAATTGAGCTTCTTATTAACAAAGAAGCCCAAACTGTTAATAGCAGGGAGGCAACAAATTTAGATTTAGCAAAGGAAGAGGTACAGCTATTAGTGGATGCACATGTCATAAATGATATACCTTGGAAACAAGTTAAATGCACCAACATAGAACTTTGCCCAAACCAGCTGGTTCAAGCTCCCCTAAAGTTGCAGAACAAATCTGATAGTCTTAGCCAGCATACTGACAATACACTTGGGAACCACAATATTCAAACTAAAATCGACACCGGAGCAAAAGATAATTCTACCCACGACTCCAATAAAGCAAGTCAAACTCTATTTAAGGATATACAAGCCAGGGATATAGTAATTATTGGTGACTCCATAATGAGGGGTATTGATTCTGCTGTATGTTATGGAAGAAAGTTGCACACTACAGTTAGCACACTTCCTGGGGTTAAGAAAAGCAACCTCTCCGATTTATTAGATGGGCTCCTGGAAAATACAAAAAATCCACTAGTGATCCTGCATGTGGGCACAAATTATGTTAACAAAACTGGTTTCAAGGATTTACAAACCAACTTTTGTGATGTAGTCAATAGGATCAGAGACAAAAATGTGGAAATCATAACATCTGGTTTATTACCAACTTTTGGTCATCAGACATATAAAAATGGGGCAATCTTAAACATCAATAATTGGTTGAGACATTTCTGTAAAAATGAAAACATAGGTTTTATGGACAACTCTGTCACTTTTAATAAATCCTTGTTTAAATCAGATGGCCTCCACCTCAATCAAGCGGGTATGAGGATATTAAGTAAAAAAATGAATGAGGTCGTTCAGTTTCATTTAAACTGGCAAAGAGGAGGTCTGGTGACTGACAGTAGCTCTATTATACACAGGAATGATGGAAGTAGGGAAATGCTGGATTGGAAAGGAGTTCTACTCAATGCTAGAAGCCTGGTGAACAAATTTGATGAACTTAAAATATTACTAGTTACACAAACAATTCATTTGGCCTTAATTACAGAGACATGGTGGGTCAATAGGTCAGAACGAGGGTGGAACACGCTGAAATGCTCAGAAGGAATGTCTGCAGCAGGAGTCAGCAAATGCATAATTTTTTGCTTATGACAGGTATGCCACCGTTGCCTCTATAGCGAGAATTTTTGCTGACCTTTCCAGTTCAGCTTTGGATTCTGCCCTCGAGAAAAGGAAAGAAAGTAGAGTGTTGTGAGGGAGAAAGATGCTGTAGGCTCCGGTTACACCCTGTGGAGGTGAGGAATCTGGTGCTGTGGCAGAACCACACTACCCAGGAGTGAAGCATCAGTAAGACCTGTGGAGGTTTAAGGGCCTACTCGCTTCTTGTTCCTCACTCTACATTCCTCGTTCTATCTACTGGACTCTGTTAAAATTTATTAGACTCTGCTAGATTGTCATATTGCTGGGTTCTGCATAGCTCTGTTTATTATATGCTTGTTACATGCTGAGAGCAAAAACAGAGTGGAAGGAGCATACATCAGAAGGAGTTCTCTTTACTTTTTCAAGAGAAGATTTTATTGGAACTTATGAGTTCATAGTTCATAGCTAGTATAATTTAAATTTTTTGGCATAATTGCACACTGTGTATGCTGCTGTGTAGTCATTGTGTTGTTGAGTTGTTGAGTGCACATTAATAGTTTTTAAGTTTTCACCGCTCCGTGGCTCATGAGGTCCTCAACCACGGATTTTGCTCGGGTTTGCCAGTTTTTTTTGTTGTTTTTTTTTTTGAGGTGGAAAAGCAGGGGTGTTGTGTTTTGCTCGTTAGTCCAAAAATTGTTTAAAAACAAGAAAATCAAAGAAAAAACTTATATATAATATAAAGAGATTTGAGTAAAACCAGGAAGTTGATTTTAACCCCACTTCATTGGTTGGTGAAGATCACATGGTTAGGCCTATATAGATGCACAGACTCTGACGTTGTGGATCAGCCTATCCATTCATTCACCCGATGTCTTGAGATGAGGTACAGTAGCTGAAGTCACTCCAGTTTTGGTTTTCTGCACATGATAGTGTGTGCTGGTATCCAGTGATATTGTCTTTTCCTTGACTTACCAATTTATTGATTGAGCGTTGACACCTAATGGATAGCTTTTTTGGGTGAGGACCTGCTGAGGATCTGCCAATTTACTGAAGTCACTGTACACCCATTTTGCAGTTTTTTATTTGCTGAAACGGTGAAACTGCTTGATGCTCTCTGGTTTATTTATTGATAAGGATTCCACCTCTAGAAGTAAGTTTAATAACTTTAGTAAGTTTATTAAGGGTCACTGTATGCTCGCAGACTCTCTACTCTTGCGCCCCTAGTTGCCCTCCTGCTCTCCCCTCCTTTTGTGCCTCTGCCCCCCTCCCTCCTTCCTCCTCCACCCATCCAATATGCTCCTCTACACATCACCCCCACCTGGGCACCACCTCCCACCCCCCGTGCTCCCACGAGCATCTTATCATGCTTGCATTCCCAGCCTGTGCTGCCCTACCCACCCCCTGTGCTACTAAACCTCCCTGCCCCTCCTATCCCCATCGGCATAAACTCTCCTTCTGCCACCCGCTATCAAGGGTGGCTCTCCTCCTCTTGCTCCTGACTGGTAACATACATCCCAATCCTGGGCCTGCCTGGAATGGCTCCCCATTGAAATCCTCCGTACTCCGTATTGCGTCCATGAACATATGTAGCCTCCTTAAAAACTCGATCTCTACATTGCTGGGTGGCGGTTCATAAACCAGACGTTATTGCAATAGTTGAAACCTGGCTGTCAGACTCCACCCCTGACTCCCTGGTCTCACTCCCTGGCTACTCCCTCCACCAGGAGGACAGTGTTGGTAGGTGAGGTGGGGGATGTGCCATTTATGTCAAAGACCCTCTCATTGGACTAGCCCTCCCTGCCCCTGTCCTTGACCACAAGGCCCAGGCCCTAACACTAAAACTATCTCCTGACCCCTCTAGGGGTCCCATCTACCTGACTACGGCATACATGCCTCCTAAAAATCAAGCTCAGGCACTAGGCCCATTAATTGACTATCTTACCTCCTTTCCCCACTCCTCCGACCAAATCCTGGTGGGGGACTTGAACATCAATTGGCTTAGCCCCACATCCTCTTCCTCCCGTGATGCTTTTGCTGCTATTGACCTAACTCAACTAGTCTCCCAACCTACTAGAGTAAACCCCAGAAGGGGCTCTAGCACTCTCCTGGATGTGGTCCTCACTAACTGCCCTTGCTGCATCCACAATATCCAAATTCTCCCTGACTGTCTTAGTGACCACTCCCCTGTTCTCTTAAACTGGTCAACCTCCCTGCCCAAGCCCACTGTACAAACTACCCATTGGCGGCGGCTCAGACCTGGTGGGTTGAAAGACCTTAAGCTTCTCCTAGCCCCCATTGTCTGGTCCCTGTTACAAAACACCCCGGACATTGACAAGGCACTTGCCTTCTTTATCCACACCTTCAACTCTGCTTGCAACATTTTTGCACCTTTATCTGCACGCAGGTCCAAAGTAAGGCATGCCCCCTGGGTCACCCTTGCCCTGCGCCTACTTTTTAAGCATCGGGATAACCTATGGCACAGTGCTGTTTAAACTGGCCACCCAGCTGACAGGCAGGCCTATGCTGCTGCCCGTAACAAATGTACGTGGGCCACCCACAAAGCAAAGGCTGAGTATTATCAAGCTTCCCTCACCTCCTCATGGGGGAACCCCAGGTCCTTCTGGGACAATACCAAGCAGCTGAATGGTGGCACATGCTCCCCCCCACCCTCGCTTATTAACATTAATGGTACAGTCTCCTCAGACCCTGTCCTTATTGCCACCCACCTCAATAACTCCTTCACGGACCTTAGCCCGGTGCTCCCAGATAATTTCTTCACCCCCCCTCCCTCCAGGGCTGTCCCTACTATCCCATGCTCCCTGTTCCACCTGCATCGTGTCATTGCCCAGGAAGTCAGACCATACCTACTTAAAGCCTTAAAGAGTAACACTATTGGCAATGACTGCCTTGATCCCTGTCTTCTTCATCAGGTCCTGGATCAGGTCATCTCACCAATCACCTGCCTCTTTAATAAGTCTCTCTCTGCCTAGGGCAATTCCCCCCTGCCTGGAAGGTTGCTACTGTCATCCCAATTCACAAGGGTGGTGATAGGACGCACCCGGGCAACTATCAGCCTATCTCAATCCTCTCTCCTCTCTCTAAGGCCTTAGAAACAATTGTGGCCACCCAAATCTCTGAATGCCTCTGCAAATATGGCGTCCTTTGCCCTGAACAACATGGCTTCAGAGCTGGCCATAGCACCAATACTGCCCTCCTGGAGTTCTTTAACTTTCTGCACACCTCTCTGGACTCTGGCTCCTTGGCTGGTGCTGTGTTCATTGACTTATCAAAAGCCTTTGATACTGTCTCACACTCCCTCCTGTTAGCTACCCTTAGGCACCTAGGCTTTTTGCCGCTGGACCTGTCTCCTGGTGCTCCAGCTACTTGTCAGCCCGCTCGCAATGTGTGAAAATTAACGGAACACTCTCCAGCACCTGCCCTATCCATTCTGGAGTCCCTCAGGGCTCTATTCTTGGTCCCTTGCTCTTCTCCCTCTTCCTCAACTCCCTGCCCAGTGAATGTACTGGTAAAATCCTACTCTATGCTGATGACACGATACTCTTTGCCTCTGATAGTAACCCCATCTCACTCCAGACTTCTCTTCAGCAATCCTACAATGACGCAGAAGCCTGGTTCACTGAGCACAGACTTGTTATCAACCTAAAGAAAACCAAAGCCATGCTCTTTACCCACCCCCAAAATAAGTCCAGTAACTTTCCTCTCTCTGTCCACTCCACCTCCAATCTCCCTATTGAACTAGTTCACTCTTATAAATACCTAGGTATAACCTTTGACCCTGCCCTCTCATTTCATGCCCACATCTCTGCCCTGACCTCTGCCTCTAACACTCAGTTGGGTATCCTCTATCGTCATAAAAACTGCCTCCCCACTGATGCCCCCACCTTGCAGTCACCTCCTCTGTTATATCCCTAATAGACTATGGCCTACTTGTTTATGGTGCGGCTGACCAGACTGCCCTGCTCAAGATATGCCTTACCCTTAACAAAGCCTGCAGACTCATAACTGGTGCTCCTAGACTTACCCATACCTGCCTCCTTTATTCCATGGCCAATCTACTCAACCTAGATGAGCGCCTCATGTTCCAAACCTGCCAACTAACCTATAAAGCTCTCCATGGTCTATCCCCCCCGGGCCTGTCAGACACTATCCACCAAGCAAACCCTACAGTACATACCCATAGTTCCTGCAAAGATGCACTGGTTATACCGAGGGCAAGAACCTCACAAGGTCAAAGGGCTTACCCCTATAGAGCCCCCTCCTGGTATAACACCCTCCCTGCTGGAATCACTGACGCCCCATCATTATCTTGTTTTAAATACAGCCTCAGAAATCACCTGCTCACTTCACGCAGCTGTTGCTGCCCATAACACTTCTTCTCTCCCTGACAATGCTCGCTGAGCAGCACTCTTACCTCCTGACTAGTGCTACCTTCACTTGTCTTCTCTCCTCCCACTGGAGTTCTCCTCTCAGCCTTTCCTATCCGTCTACTGAATTGATCTTCCTGTATCCACTGTCTAATATGCTAAACTCACCTGTATGCATTTTTTATACTGCCTTACAATTGCCTTTAACTTTGACTGATGCCTACTTTGTACTCTGTATTGTTGCCTTATCTGTTGTCTGTTGTACCGTTGTTTGTCCTCTCTGTGATGAGGTACCTTTGTAAATGAGCCTCTGGCTCAAAGGTTTTTAAACTGATGTTAAAATAAATAAATAAATAAATAAATAAATAAAAAATAAGTTTAATAAAAGCTAACTTTTAGTAGTACCATTGTATGGTTCGTATAGAATGTTATAGATTTTTCCAATTGGTATTAAGAAATCAGCATATTAATGTATTAGCACATTAGCAAATTAACACATTTGGCAATTTAGTATATTTGATAACCAGTTTTCTGCTACATTATTATTAGGTACCTTAATTTTTTAAGTGATTTTGGCACTTGTTTATGATTTCTGGGGTTTTGTTTTATTCTTCTGTTGTTACCCCCACTATCTTATTATCTCATTTCCTCTAGTGACTTTGGAAGCTATTATTACTTGGACCTGCTTAAGAATGAAAAGGAGTAAGGGAACTTGTGAATATAAAACAAAAAAAGGAAAGAAGTTAACACTGGCAGAACATTAAGTGCTGGACTGGACTGATTTAATAACTATCAATCGATATTGGATTTGGGTTTGGACTTAAAGCTGAAATTAATCCTTTAAGCCTGTTCAAGATTTCCCAAGATTCACAGTAACCGTATGGTATTTCTTATTTAGAACAGCTGAACTCGTATGAGATCAAGCGATTAAGAAAAAGTTGAGTGGTGTTAAGAGGTGTTAATTGGAATTAAGCTTAATTAAGCTTAGTTAGGATCTGAGAGACACTTTTTTTTAGCTTGTTAGAGAGTAAAGCACAGTAACATTGAGTGCTTGTTTAATCTTGTTTATGCACTTTGACAATATTTGATAATTGATATTGAATTCTGGGTTTTACTCGGGGCTCTTGGGTGTTTTCCGAGTACCCTGAGTTGAAGGGAATTGGGTTGCGAATTAAAGATGCCCATGGAAACAAGAAGCAGGAAATCTCCTGCTTATTAAATAAAAATGAATAAGGACAAAATAACCCCCGGAGTTAAAGTATCTAGGGGGATTGAGAATACACTTGTTAAAGATAAATGTAACAACAACAAGAAAAAGTCTAAGAAAAAATTAAACTCAAGGAAAATAAGGTAAATCTAGAGGAGAAAAATAAGAAAGATAACATGCAAAAAGTGGTAGAACCAGCTATTGAAAAAGGGAAAACTAAGTTGCAACCTTTAATCAGTGATTTATGGAAACATAATCAAATACAACATAGCAGAGAACATGATGGGTGACAAAAGGGTATTAGACAGAGGCCAGACTTAATTGAACTGGTAAACAGTGAAGTAAGTAAAACAGTTGAACACATAAGGGAGACAATTAGAACTAATTGTAGGATCGAACAGAAAATTAATTATCTAAAAAAATTCAGGTGAGATTTAGATGGATCATATAACCCAGCTATAAATAGTAACCAGGGGGCTGATTTTGATTATAACAGGAAAGAGGAGTTTACACATGTTAGAAAGGACATCATACTAGGAGTCATACTAGGAGTATTAGATGTACAGAAGGCTATTAGCCCATTTATGCACATCTCCTACAACGTAGGCATAAGTTCCCTCAACCCAAGTTCATTAAGTAACTATCAAGACTAGTCTTAAAATAATCAAAAGAATCAACTTCTACAATGTCCCTAGGAAAGGTATTCCACATAGGGATAATACGCTGTGTAAAAAAGTTCCTTCTTAGTTGGCTTTTTGGGTTGGTAAGCCTAAGTTGATATTTATGACTTCTTAATAAAAAGTTCCTTTGGATATGAATCAAACCCAATTCAGAAAATAAGGTTGGGTCCCTTATAATTTTAAACATTATTAACAGATCTCCTCTATGTCTCCTCATCTCCAATGAATAAAGGTTTAATGAATTTAATATGGAACTGTAATCAGTCCCTTGAAATCCCTGAACCATCTTTGTAATTCTCGTCTGAACCCCCTCAACTTTTTTAACATCCTTACGTAAGAAAGGGCTCCATAATGGAGAGCAATAGTCAAGAATAGGACATACATAGGCCTTATATATAGGGATTAAACAAGCCCTGTCCCTAGATCTCACAGATCTTCTAATACAGCCAATTAATCTATTAGTCTTTTTTGTTAATTCTGTACAATGAGAGCTAAATTTCAAATCACTATAGACTAATACACCCAAATCCCTTTCATTTTCCACAGACTGTAGCTGCTTTCCAGCTAAAGTATAGCTATAACATGGGTTATTATTTCTCAAATGTACAACTACACTTTTGTCAAGGTTATACACCATACCATTACTATCTGCCCATTTCTCCATTTTCAAGAGGTCATTACAAAGATTAGTATATCCATCCTCAGTGCTTACATCTGTATTGATTTTTGTATCATCAGCAAATTTTACTGTGTGTCCATTTAAGTCCCTATCTATATCTGAGACAAAGATAGAGAACAACAAGGGGCCCAGCACAGACCCCTGGGGCACTCCACTAGTCACCTCACCCATACTAGATAGAAAACCTTTAATTTTAACAACTTGTTCTCTATTCATCAACCATGCATTCACCCATCTAATAATAAAACTGTTTAACTCAAGGTTTATCATTTTATTTACAAGAGTTACATGGGGAACTTTATCAAATGCTTTGCAAAGGTCGAAGAATATGATGTCAATTGGTTTTCTATCCTCTAATAATTTGCTAACAGCTTCGTAAAAACAAAGATTTGCAGTAAGACATGATCTTTGAGAAATAAAACCATGCTGTGAATTGTCAACAAAGCATTTTGATTCAAGATCAGAGGAGAGTTTATCTTTAATGATGGATTCCATCACTTTTCCCAATATACTAGTCAAACTAATCAGTCTATAATTGGCTGTACAACTATAGTCCCCTTTTTTATATATAGGGATGACAACTGCCTGTCTCCAATCATCAGGCAATTCACCATTTGTCAATGATTTATTAAAAAGCAAATGTAATGGCTCAATCAACCATGATTCAATAGCTCTTAGAACCCTTGGATGAAGTTGATCAGGGCCAGAAGCAGTATTTATTTTGATATTTTTTTAATTTATGATGTATTTCTTCCTTAGATATATTTAGAACCTCTGTGGAACTTGTATCAAAAACAGATGTAATTTTGTTATTATTATGTGAAAGCACAGAGCAAAAGTAGTCATTAAATACATTAACCATATCAGATGGTTCTTTGATGATAGTATTAGAAACTTTAATTGGACCAATTGTATTAGAAGTAGATTTGTTATTATTAATATAGGAGTAAAAAGATTTCCCCCCATCTTTTATGTGAGACAATCTGAAGTCTATTTTCTGTTTTTTAATTTTTATGATAGATTTTCAGCCTCTTAAAGCCTCCTTGTATTTATTTTTATTATAGTCATTACTACACGTTTAACTACCTTATATGTTCTTTTCTTTACTGAAATTGCTTTACAGACTTTATTTGTATACCACATTGGAAGTTTTCCTCTTTTATTATACAATGTATGGTTGGGAATATATTTATCACACAACTCAATGATTTTATTCTTTAAGTTATTCCATAAGCCATTAACTGATTCACCCTTAACATTCCTTGTCCAATTATAAAGTTCATTAATAATTGCTCCAAAATGTGCCCTTCTAAAGTCTTTGACAATAGTAATACCGGTTTGTTTAATAAATTCATTATTGATTGAGAAAGTTATAGTCCTACGGTCACTATTAAACAAAGGATCAGAAATATTCAAGTCTAGGATTTTATCTTGAATGTTAGATAAGACAAGGTCCAGTATATTTTTGCCTCTTGTAGGAAAATCCACAGCTTGTTGCCAACCATTATCGATACAGAAACCTAATAAAGCTTGTTCCTGAATGGTAAGGGCAGAAATAATTATTCCAATTTATGCCTGGAGAATTAAAGTCACCTAATAACAATATATCCTTATGCTTACATTTAATAATGATAATAGTATTCAGATGGGAGTAGAGTTTGGAGAGGAGAATGAAACATTGTATATGAGCCCAGAAGAGGAAAACATACCTGATTTGGAGACATTGACTAGGGGTTGTGTCATTGCATTGCAAAATCCTTTGATAGAGAAAATGCAATGATATATGAACAATTGATTATGTCAAAACAAGAATTATTATTTATCAAGGGAATATGTATGGAAAATAAAAAAAAAGATTGATCTCATTTTTGAGAGACTTAATAGGGATGTTAAGCCCTTAACAGAATATTTGACAAAACAAGATAATGACATTGAAATGAACATGAAACAATTAGCTTATGATTTACCCTTGCAACCTGAGATTATTAGTTCAAGCATGGGTGATGAGTTCTATTCTGTTTTTAAGATAAATTAAGACACTCTGGAACTGGAATCAGAATTAATTATGCTACCAGAGGGTTATGAACATCCAGATAGCATAATGGAAGAAATAAAGGCAGGAAATCCCAAACTATGGGAAAAAGGGATACTTCAAGGAAAAGAAGGGATAGCAAAATTTGAAGGGGAAGATTATGAGTATGATTGGAATTGTTTAGAAAGATTGAATATAGATCAAAGTAATAAAATGGTAGAAACTGCTGTAGATAATAAAATAAAGGAAAAGAAGGGAAAAAAAATAAGGTGGGAAAAAATATTAACAGACAAAATAATAATAAGCTGACACAGAAATTGAGGGTTAAAACTTTGGGAAAGAAATGCAATGCAAAGATGAGAAAAACAAAGAAAGTGACAAAAAATAAAAATAAGAATGAACAGGAAGATAAAGTCCAAAGTGTTGATAAGGAGTCAACTGGAAACATCACAACAGATGTCAGAGATAATATAGAGAAAAGGAGATTGACATCAGAGGCTGAAAATAATATAAAGGAAAATATTGAAGCAGAGTGAAAATTAAAAAATTTCCTGGAAACAGACTACATATTACCTACTGTTATATATATAAAGTTTCAATAATGCCGGAAGAAACAGAATGTAAATTAAACATACATTGAAGAAACTATTAGAGGCAGTCTTACAAGGGAATGGAAAGTATGGGGATATAATAAATACGATCAGTGTTATTAGACCTTTGCCTGATACCGAATTGTTTTTTCTCCTTTCTGATCAATATTTTGTCCTTAAAGTAATAGAAAATCAGAAGAAAACAAGCATTTGTCAATGCCGAATGTTTGCTTGCTGGCATTGGCAGTGGCAGTGTAGAAGTTACAGAGCTGCGTAATAGGAATGGCAGTGAAGTATTGAACTGAAGCCAACCCCACCACCACCCTGCAGAGAGTGACAGGCATTGGGGTGTGCATTTGGGTCGTCAGGCATAACGGCATGCTATTTCACCACACCCACTCTGCAGAGACTGACAAGTGGCACGTGTTCCTTGGGGTCTTTGGCCCTTATGCGCACCCCATCTCATTAGGAAATACGGTGAGATGGGCGTGATATAGGAGAATGGGGTGAAGTTTGGGGCCGAAGAGTCCAAGGCATACCTCGATGCCTGTCAGTGACTGCAGGGTGTGGAATGGTATGAGCATCACAGGCAAGAATCCCAAGTCACACCCCTGATTCCTGTCATTCTCTAGAGGGTTGGTCGATTTAGTTGAAAAGCCTAATACCTCAGGCATTCGTTGGTATTTTCACTCCAAATTTTCAACATGTTTGTTTTGTGACCCCACCTCATGAACAGGGGAATATCAGTTTGGTAGCCGAAAGCTGCTTATGCACAGTGACTACGGCATTTAGCACCACAGGTGCAAAAATATTCCGAACAGGATGTAAAAAATGACAGCTGTACTCTTTCATGGGGAGGTGTAAAAATGGCTATGTTGCAAATGTGTAGTAAAAATATTTAAAAAAATGGTGAAGTCACGAGCGTACATAGAAACTGTTACGCACACCGTAATATAATTAGGTTGGGGATTTTTATAGCAGATTGTCAACTCAGGCATTTTGGTGCCTCTGATCATGAACAGTGTCACTGTGATTTTCTTTATCTGTGCCGAACAATGATTTCCCACAGCGACCATGCATCTCTGCACTGAAAGTGTGAAAACACACTTCGACCATGTTGCGAAAAATGGCAGCTGTACTGTTCATAAGGAAGTGTGGAAAATGCCACTAGTGAAAATCTGGACTGAAAATATTACAAAGTCATGAACTAACGAGGATGCGTGGAAACTGCACAATGCTCACTCATAACAGTCATTTTATGGACTTTTGTCACCAAATTTTCAACATAGCCATTTTAAGACCTCTGCTCATGAACAGTGTAACTGTGATTTTCTTAATCTGTCCTAAACATTGCTTTCACACACCAACAGCACCATTGTGCGCTACATGTGCGATAACACATTTTGGGTGACATATGAAAAATTGCAGCTGTACTGTTCATAAGGAAGTTTAATAAAATGGACATGTTGAAAATCTAGAGTGAAAATATTAAATTTGCAAACTTACGAGCATGCATAGGAACTGTGCAACGCACGCTCGTAAAAGTCATTTTTAGGAATTTTTTCACCAAATTTTCAACATAGCCATTTTAAGGCCTCTGCTCATGAACAGTGTCACTGTGGTTTGTTAACGTGTCCCATACATTGAGTTTGCACACTGATTGCCATTGTCGCTACATGTGGAAACACGTTTTGGGCAGGATGAAAAATGACAGCTGTACTGCTCATAAGGAGGTGTGGAAAATGGCAATGTTGAAAATCTGGAGTGGAAATATTGCACCAAGCAACCCACGAAATGCAGGTGACCTGTGCAATGCACACTTAAAAACAGTCATTTTAGGAATTCTTTCACCAAATTTTCAACATTGCCATTTTAAGATCTCTGCTCATGAACAGTGACATTGTGATTTTCTTAATGTGTCCCATACACTGAGTTCGCATCGACTGCGCCATTCTACGCTACATGGGCGGAAACACGTTTTGGGTGAGATGTGAAAATGACAGCTGTACTACTCATAAGAAGGTGTGGTGAAATGGCAATATTGAAAATCTGGGTGAAAATATTGAAATTTATGAACTTCGAGCCTGTGGTAGAACTGCATAGCGCACGTCAGAAATAAGTCGTTTTTGAATTTTGGCACCAAATTTTCAACCCAGCCCAAAGGGCCCGAATAACGCCATGACAGTGACATCATTCATGAGAAGGGGTCCCAAAAACCCCATGTTGAAAATTTGGTGCAAAAATTCCCCAAAATGGCTGAGATATGCAATAAAGTTGAACCCCCCATCTAGCCCATTATACAGCTTACCGGCATTTCCTCAGTTTGCGGTCAGCTTTGAAGAGTGCAGATGTGCTCGGTCCACAGATCGTCGCGCCGAGTCTGGAGGTAAGTATGGGGTGAGGGGTGTGGGGAGGCTGGGTGCGCAGTGGGTGGGTGCAGGTTGTGGGAGGGTCAGGAGAGCGCACCACTGGACCGTTTTGTCTTACAGGTTAACAAATACAAAAGACATCATGGGACCGTTTGCCATGCTGGGGTGGGCTCCCAGCATGGCACAAGGCTAGGAGGCGTTCAGCCGACAGGGATTAGGCACCCCGTCAGCAAAAGGAAAAAGCAAAAAAACCTTGGGACCATTTCCACACTGGGGTGGGCTCCCAGCATGGCACAAGGACTTTGAGGGCCTACAGCCGAGAGGGATTAGGCACCCCATCAGCAAAATCACTGATTGCCCACGCTGGGGTGGGCTCCCAGCGTGGCACCAATACTGGGGGGGTGAGGAGTGGTGCAGCTCAGCCAGCAGGGATTGGGCACCCGTTGGCTATACACTCATGTGGGGCGCACGCCTGTGGCTGGGGAGCCGCATGAGCAGCTTCTTTATCGCTAGCTTACTCAAGCGCAGCTCCTTTCAATCATGCCACTGCATTTTGGAGCACAGTCACAGACAGCTCCAAAATGCATTGGCTTACAGGGGCCACGCCTGCCAGCACACTGCCTGAATTGGAGGAGGAGGTGACACACCTCTGAAATCTCTGATGATGGCACTATGTTTCTTGCACATGCGTGCAAGCAAACATAAAAATGAAAGACCTAGGCTTTGAACTAGATAGAGTGGTGACTATGGAGTCCATGTTTCCTGAGTACTTTGCAGAGAACAAAGAACTGATGAAAAAGAAATATCCAATCTCTATATTTGGGATTGGTAATTTGTCAAATGAAACTCCACGTAATTTGTGATTCAAGACTATAGATTTTTTACAGAATCTGTTAAAAGTTAACAAATTACATGAAAAGATTTTCAGAGTAAAAGGATGGGAAAATCAAGGGCAAATAACTATTTGGTTAAAATGCGAGCAAGATTATAAACTTTTCCTTTCCAACTCAGAGAGGCTGGATAGGATAGATATAAACTTGAAAGGTGAAAATGAGATTTTGTGGGATAATAAGAAAAGAAGTGATAACCCTCAATGGTCAAATATAATCGAGATGACAAATAGGTTTCAGATTTTACAAGACATAGTTGATGATTGACAGATAGAAATAAATGATTCAAAATATATTATAAATACAGATTTCAACATCTTATCTTGGAATGTCACTGGATTGGGGAAAGGTTGGTAGATCCAATGTTTATAAATTATTTAAAACAGTTTAATATTGTTTGTCTGCAAGAAATATGGACCAACAAGGAAATACATACTGATGGTTATAAGATGTTTAATAAAGGGGCAAGCAGTACAAGTAAATTTGGCAGATTATCAGGTGGTCTTCTAACTTGGGGAAAGACTGCAAATCAAATGGAGTATGATGAATACATAGTGAATTCTAACTATATATTAACAATTATTGCTGCAATAAAAAATAAGAGAATTCTTATCGTCAGTGTCTATTTCTCTCCAGTTGGATTTAAATATGAAGACAAGAACAATATTGATAGGCTCATTTCCATAATAGAACAATGGAAATTAAATGAGTCGGAAGCTAAAATCATTCTTGTGGGGGACTTCAATGCCAGGGTGGGACACAGCCTGGAGCCCACCAGAGAAATTTGGGAGGCCTGTGCAGCCCTGGGGTCACAGAATCTAAAACTGGGTAGGGTGACAAAAGATAAGAAGGGTTGCGAAAGAGGGAAAAAACTAGTATTAGGACTGGAAGACAATAATATGCTCTTTATTAATGGTCGATCTAATGGAGATCGCTTTGGAGAGCTTACTTAGTTGGGGTAAGGGGTGTCTCCATAATTGAGCTCTGTTGGATAACTTTGAATTTGGTGAAATATTTTGTAGATTTCTCTCTAGGTAAATGATAAGAAAGTGAATATAATCCATTAGAGATTATAATCCATATTAAACAAGGGAAAAAAAGATTGCAATAAACAAAATAAAGGTATTCGAAGAGTTAAGAAAGGGATAAAATGGGATTTAATACAAAACCATAAATCAGTTGAATTACTTAAAGACAGTAGGATAAGGAATGACATTACAAATATTCTACAGTGTATGCCTTGTGTGCAATTCCTGGATTCATACACAAAGATTATGGCAAGGATTTCTGAGATTATTATTAAAACGTTGATATACAGGGAAAAAACAGGTAGTAAATGGTATGATGGGGAGTGTAAGGGTAAAAAAAAGAAGGTAAATCAACATGCAAGGTATACTCTTAAAAATCCGAGTAAAATTAATAAATATACCTTAAGTAAATTAAGGAAGGAATATAAAAAAAACTCCTGGAAAAAAGAAACACCTCTATAGAAAGAGGTTATGGGAACAATTTGAGAAGGCTGCTTGGGCAAAAGATAGTAGAAACTATTGGCAAATGGTAATTTATGGATGGGATAACATACCTTATGTAATAGAGAATCACACTGAGCCAACTTTGTGGTATAGTCATTACAAAAATCTCTTTCATACTAAAGTTATTCAGAAAGAGACAATATATGAGGAAAATTGGAGACCATTGGAAAATTAAATCTCTGAAGAAGAAATTATTTGTGCTATCAATACAGCTAAAAGACATAAAGCTCCTGGACCTGATAGAATTCCTGTTGATACTATAAAAGATGATCCAGAACTCTGGATCCCAGTCCTTAAGAGATTATTTAATCTTATAAATAAAATAGGAAGGATGCCATCAACATGGCAAGATAATAGTATTGTTCCAATTTATAAAAAAAGGTGAAAAATCTAACCCAAGCAACTATAGACCCATAAGTCTATTAGATATAACGCAAAAATTATTTACAAAGATAATTCACAGTAGAATATTGACCTGGTTGTCAAACAAATAAATTTTGAATGAAGGACAATCAGGCTTCCAACTAGATCATTCAACAATAGATCAGTGTTTTGTATTATCCCATTTGGTCTACAAATATATTTATATTAAGAAGCAAAAATATTTATGTGCATTTATTGACCTTAAATCAGCATTTGACAGAGTTAATAGGGAAAAATGATGGGAAATTTTGGGAAAGTATAAGCTAGATGATTCAATTATTTGCTTGCTTAAATTGCTATACAGTGAAAACCATACTGTTATAGGGTATAATAAGGAAGGTGATAATATCCCCAAATTCCCATCAAATATTGGATTGAGATAAGGTTGTGTTTTGTCACCTGTACTCTTCAATCTTTTTCTAAATGAAGTACTGGAAGATTTGGATGATCCAGGGCTGCACATGCCCAGGTTGGGCTCCAGATGGTGTCCCTACCTGGCATATGCTGATGATGTCGTCTTAATAGTGACTAGCTTTCTGGGTCTCAAAAGAAGTCTGTTGAAATTCTATGAAAAATGTGTTGAAGTTGACTTAATTAACTATGACAAAACAAAGTTTATTGTATTTCACAGAAACCACTTGAGATCGAGTAACATACCAGATTTATATTGTATGAATAATAAAATTGAATATGTAGAGAGATTCTGCTATCTGGGTATAGTATTCAAATATAATCTGGGGTGGCAAGAACATATATCCACTTTGAATCAGAAAATTAAATGACTGACTCCGCCAATTGAGTCTTTCTCTTATAGGTATGGAGGCCAGTCCATTAAGGGCTCTCTAAAGGTGTTTAATGCAAAGATCAAATCACAAATTCTTTATGGATCTGAAAAATGGGAACGACATGATATGGATAGGCTTGAATCTGGCATGAATACATTTTACAAAAAATTATTAGGATTGCCAGTGTAACATCTGTATTAACCAGACTTGAAATTGGAAAGTTTCTGAGAAAGAAAGAAATTGAACAAAGATTATGTATATACTGGCTAAAAGCATACAACATGCCTAGTAAAAGACTACCTAGGATATGTTTGGAGGAGATTTTACACTATAACCATTTAGGTTATAAGTGTCCTTGTTTATATGCATTACAGGAACTTATTAAACCTTATGGACTCCTTCAGCTGATAGTTTGGTAAAACAAATCCCAGAAATTAAGCAAGAATTTAAAACCAGAATTAGAGATATTCATGCCCAGAGAGAAATGGATTTAAATAAGAACTTTAAATTAAGTGGCTAGCTGTCAACTAACAACACAAGAGTGTATGGAATAAAGAAATATCTATATTTAATACAAAATCCCACTCTAAGAAAGATATTTACTAAACTGAGATTTGGTTATATAGACAGCCAGACCCTAAGGAGTCGATATGGGAGGTCAGATTCGGAATTGTGTGCTTGTCATAAAAACAAAGATGACTTAGTTCATCTACTTGTATTCCACCCCCTATATAATAAAGAGAGGATACAAATTCTTGGGGATGTCCTTGCCACCCTGGATATGGATCTATTGTACTAAATTAACTATTTATTAAATTCAGAAGAAAAAATTGTTATAGATAAAGTAGCAAGCTTTGGTAGACTCTTGGAATGCAGAAAAAGACATATTCCAAAGAACGAAGAGGTAGACTAATGTGCAATATAAGATAAAGTGTGTTTTTCTCTCTTTTTTTTCTGTCTGATCGTTTATTTGTATACTTTTTTTTTTACTGATAATTATTGGATATTGTGTATTTATCTTCTTATTTATTAATGTTTTTTTTTTAATTGTGAAGACAATTGTCTTTGTCAACAATCAACTTGAACTTGAACTTGGTGGGACAATAATGATACTTGGGCAAAATCTATACAGGGATACAATTTATATTTTAAACCTAGGGTATACAGGAAAGGGGGTGGCATTGCCATGTATATCCATGATTCAATTAAAAGTGTAGAGATTCATCAGGATGACTCAGAATCAGAGATGCTATGGGTTAAATTACTCCCTCACGATGGACCTAAAATAATAATGAGACTAGTTTACAGACCACCCTCTGCAACAGCAGCTAATGATATGGCTCTTATAAACCAAATAGGCAAATTAAACCCAGCAGACAGAATTTTACTGTTAGGGGACTTCAACCTACTCAACATAGACTAGAAACCATTAAAAGGAGCTAATAAAACAGATTCCATGTTTCTGGATGTGTTTGACCAAATCGGGCTGGATCAAAAAGTACTAGATAGCACAAAAGGTAATAACACACTGGATATCGTGCTAACAAATATGGGTGACTCAATTGATAATGTCAGGATTAATACCCCACTTGGTAATAGTGACCATTTTATGGTCCTATTTAGCATCAAAGGGACTAATACTCTTATTGAGCCAGGTTCTACAAAAAAGTTGAATTTTACCAAGGCAGACTTTGCACAGTTTAGAGTTGAATTTTCCCTATGGGACTGGGGTAAATATTTTCAAGGATGTTCAGTAGCTGTGATGTGGAACTTGTTTCTTTCAAATTTAAAAGAACTGCTTAGTAAATATATACCAAGTTCAAACAAATTTAATATCAAAAAGAAGAAAAATCCAGGTCGAATGAACTCATCTATCAAAAGGTTAATTAACAAACAGAATAGAATGTTTATAAACTATAAGAAGGTTAAACCCAGTTTAATCACCAGGTTTTTAGAGACCTTACAAGGAAGGTTAAATCCACAATTAAAAAAAGTGAGAGCCCAACAGGAGGTCCTTTTAGCAACAACGGTGAAGGACAATAAAAAATCCTTCTTTTCCTTTATTAACAGCATAAAAAGCAGTTATTGTGTCAGAGACCCCTTCATGAATGACAATGGTTTATTGGCTTCAGATAAAGAGATGGATGACATAAAAAATAAATATTTCTGTTCAGTCTTTAACAACAGTGTCTCAACCCCTTGTATATTTAAGAATCAGTCATCTCCTGGGAAAATTGTAATTGACCCTAATGATGTTTTGGACAGACTGTGGAAGTTGGTATAAGCAAATCCCCAGGACCAGATAATGTACACCCTAGAGTGTTACACAAGCTGGCTGACCTTTTGACACTACCTCTCACTCATATATTCCAGTCCTCACTAGACAAAGGTGATGTCCCACAGGATTGGAGAGTTTCAATCATGGTTCCATTGCTAAAGAAAGGGCCCAAGCTTTTACCAGCAAACTTTAGGCTAGTGAGTTTGACTTCACTGGTAAGGAAAGTATTGGAAGGTATTTTAAAAGAAAGAATTCTGTTTTTTTCTAGAGGAACATGGTCTGACTGATCCTTTACAACATGGCTTTACTAAATCAATGTCTTGTCAGATGAATCTACTTACCTTTTATGAAAAAGTTAATAGAGAGTTGGATAAAGGAAATGCAATAGATGTGGCCTTTATGGATTTTGCAAAGGCGTTCAATGAACTTCCTCACTGAGAACTACTGAATACATTAGCTGAGCTTAGTATGGATTCTAACATTCTAAACTGGATCTTTGAATGGTTACAGAGGAGGAAGCAAAGGGTTACTGTATAGGGCATCAATCTCTAGTGGGGTCCCTCAGGAATTGGTCCTGGGTCTGTGCCTCTTTAATATTTACATTTCCACTCTAAAACTTAAAGATCCGAACATCATTTTATCCAAATGTGCAGATGATTATAGGGTGGGTAGGGTCATGAATAACCCAGTTGAGGCTTCATCCCTACAAGGGGCTATTGATGAAATCTTACAGTGGACCGAGATAAATAAACTAGAGCTGAATACAGCAAAATGTAAGGTTATGCATTTGGGCCCACATAACAAACAACTATGCGTACAAACTTGGAATAGTTACCTTAAATGTCACCCAGTAGGAAAACGATTTGGGAATCAAGATTACTACCAATCTCAAATTTAGTTTCCACTGTAAAGACCAGGTTAAAAGAACTAACCAAAACCTCTATTGTATTTTAAGAAATATATCCAGAAGGGATGAGAAGGTTTAATCCTATTGTATGGTGCTTTGGTAAGGCTACATTTGGAGTACTGTGCTCAGGTGTGGTCTCCATATAAAAGGGAGGATATTCTTAGAATAGAGGGGGTGCAGCAAAGAGCTACTAGATCAGTAGCTGGGCTCAAAAATATACCCTATTCAGAAAGATTGGAGCACTTAAATCTTTTTTTATTAGACTATAGGAGGTATAGAGGTAATTTGTGTATGTTATGCAAAATAATGGGGGACATCAAGTTGCAAGAGGAATTAGGGATCACATTTAAGACAAGTTGGTGCAGTGGAAGGAGACATAGTAAGCAACGTTTTTTGCCCAAATGGAATTTGAACAGAAAGAAATATTGGTTTAGCCAAAGGGTAATTTCCTCTTGGAATGATCTTCTCTCTACTGTAGTGGATAGTCCAACCATGGATACCTTTAAACTAAGACTAGACCTTTTTTGTAGGGAAAGAACAATTAAGTTCTAAATATTGTGGGATTGGCAAGCAATATGGACAAAAGTCTTGATGCTTGATGCTACCTATGATACCTATGATAGTGGAGAGGCAGATGGGGGTAAAGGCTGGGAGCTGGATCTTCAGTCAGCCTTTTCTAAGCTACATTATAGCTGTAGGGTTTTTCTTTAGAAACATAGAAACATAGCAGTCGACGGCAGATAAGGACCGCAAGGCCCATCCAGTCTGCCCATTTCTTTTTCTACATATAAATGTGCCATCGGCCTTTGCTCTGTCAGTGACCTATCTATTCATACTCATTTGTATTGCTCCCTTATGCCTATCCCATGCCTGTTTGAAGCCCTGCACTGTATTCATAGCCACCACTTCTTGAGGTAGGCCATTCCATGCATCCACCACCCTTTCGGTGAAAAATTATTTCCTCACATTCCCCCTTAATCACCCCCCCCTCTAATCTCATGCTGTGTCCTCTTGTCCTGCTATTTTCTTATATTTAAACATGTTAGACTCTTTCACTTTTTAATGCCCTTAAGGTGTTTGAATGCCTCAATCATATCACCTCTCCCTCCTTTGCTCAAGGGTATACATATTGAGCTCTGTTAATCTGTCCTCATATGTCTTCTGATGCAGTCCCTGCACCATTTTGGTTGCCCTTCTCTGGACTGCCTCAATTTGGTTAATGTCCTTGTGAAGGTGTGGCCTCCAATACTGCACGCAGTACTCCAGATGAGGCCTAACCAGTGTCTTGTAAAGAGGGATTATTACCTCCCTCTTACGACTTGTGATACCCCTACTAATACACCCTAACACCCCCTAGCCTTACCTTTCAGTTGCATCTTAGCCAGAGTTGCTTATTTTCAGCAGCACTGAATGGAAGATGATTTTTTTCTTATCTAGCATTTATGTCATTTCCAGTATTTTTGCAAGAAAATGTTTCCACACAAAAAATGAGAAGTGTTTTGACTCATTGTGATTTTAGATGATTCTGTCAAAAACACCCTCATGGAGAGAAATATTTGCAGGCAGAAAATGTCTCCAGATATTTTCTCTGTAACTACAGCTTGTGTGACTTTGGCACCAGGTCAGAGAACTTAGAAACACAGAAAGATAAAAAGGTGTGAGCAGAGAAGGACAAGGGGCTGGATTATCAGAGGGTTTTTGGCTCCAAGCCCCAGGTGCATCAGTGATATGCTGCATCAGACTTGTGGCAAGAAAATTGCATTTTCCATCCAGTGCATTAGTTAGATGCATGCTAGACCACTTTCTTTGGTCTGTCATGCATCAATGCTGGGGCCTCTTACAAGCTCCTTGAAGCCATTCTTAACCACCAACTATCGCAATTGCATCTGAGATGTGAAAAATTAGGTGCAGTTGTGGCATTTTGGTTTCACACAGCAGCAGTGCATGGGATTGCACAGAGACTGATTCAGGTACTGCACCAACCTTTGAAAAATCTGATCCACAGAGTTTGCTTAATCTGTTCTAGATCCTACATTGAATCTACTGCCCTTACTGCACTGGAATATGTACAGTATGCTCAGGGACATACCAAGACTGTCATTTTGGGGAGGTCTGGCCCATCCACGGTATGCAACTTAGTCAGTCACATGACTTATTTGCATAACAGAGGCAGGACCTTCTGGCTCCACCCACCCTGTTCAAGATGGACAAAGCAATGATTTTGAAGGCAGCCGAGCCAAGCAGAACTGTACATAAAATCGAGACAATCTAAATCAGCACCTGCATTGCTGCCTGAACTTAAGTTAATTAAAGGATAAAGTCCAGGCGTCTACTTTTTACAATAAATCTCTCTAGGACCTCATCTGCTTATAAAGGGACGTTGCGATGATCAGGAAGTAAAGCCAGGCCATTCAGTCTATCTTCTCCGGTGCGATTTTTCCTCTTGGTCTTAATGTGATCAAGCATAGAAAATGTACGTTCCGCTTCCGAAGTAGTGACTGGCAGTGTCACAAGGATTTTTAATAAATTGTGCATGTTTGGATAAAAGTTTTGGTCACAGCAAGATAAACCATCAATAGCTGTAATCGGAATGGATTCTTTCTTGTCTTTTGCATCAATCCATCTGTCATGCCAGTGAAGGAATTCATTCTGTAGAGCAAGAATATTATCAAGAACATCACTGTAGAAATTTTTCAGTTCTGACAGAAATTCCACCTCCACAGTATTCAAGGAGCAATCAGGGATGACTTTTTCAAGGGAAGTCAGAATTTTTCTATGTATGAGAAACCTTTCTGTCATTTGCTGTTTGAAGAAATCTAGACATGGAATGAACACTGTTATGCTGCAGTACTGTTCTATTTCTTGCAAACTCGGCCCTGTTCGTGAATTTCTTGGAAGTGTAATTGTAAAATTAACCTCTTGAGCTAATGCTTGGACTTTTGAAAAAAGTTCTGAAAACTGTGTTTCTGCATCATGACACATGGTACAGATCTGTTTCAAAGCATCATCAGCAGTCTGAACACACATGGAGAGATCTGTCTGAACCTTCTGCAGATTTACTGACAGTATGTATGTAACTGAGAGTAGTTTTTCCGAAACAACTAAAGCAACTAGAAAACATCCTTTCTCAATAGTGTTCTGGAGCTGCTCAGCCTTAGATGAAGCATCATCTCTCCAAGTAGTAGATATCTTGTCAAGAGCTGCAACTACTGCATGGAACAGATCTATGAAGGTGAACTCTGCTTCGTGACATTCTACCCATCGTGTTTCTCAAAGCCTGACAAGCTTTTTCTTTTTCTTACTTGGCAATAGGCTTATTATTTTGTTCCTAAGAATTTCGCTACATTTAGCAGAACTCTTGAAAAATGTACAGCAGTCAGATATTGTTGTAAAACATTTTCTGATGGAGTTTACCGAACAGGTTTTTGAAACCACTAGATTCAGAGAGTGGTTTGCACAGTGAACATACATAGCTATTGGATACTCAGCAGCAATTTTAGTTTGTACACCATTAGCCTACCACTAAATGTAACATCATAGCCCTGCCCCTGAGGTCACGAAGATTTAATCCTAGATTTATTCAGGTTGACATGATTGTATTAGCCAGACTTTCACCAGTCAAATTTGTAACTGTCAGGAAAGTGAGGAAGTCTTCCCTGATTTGTGGCTTTGACCCTTCAGTGTCAACATATCGTACACAGATGCATAACTGTTCTCTGTTGCTAACATCCGTCATTTCATCAGCTAAAATGGCAAAGGGACCACAGTGTTTTACTCTTGTGGCTATTTTCTCAATCATTATATCTCTAATAATATCAATTATTTCATTCTGAATTTTAGGGCTAAGATATATGGCGTTACTGGAATTATTTTGTAATGATTTTCGGAGTGCTTCATCTCTATGATTTGCTGTATACCGGATTAGAGTTCTGAAATTTCTATCATTTTCTATCAGGTCTTCAAGTCTCAATGGCCCTGAATCTTCATTTCCATGGAGTGCAATCTCCTCACGACCACATAAAATTGTTGTATCTATCACAGCAAGTATCTTGTTATGATTCTCTATTGCTAGAGTTCTTCGATAGGAGTCTATTTGTTGTGTAATTGATGTTGAATCACCTCTTGAGATGAAACAAAAATTCCCAGCTGTTAATGAACTATTTTTATGATACTCAGTACGAGACTGTAAGTCAGAAAGATCTTTAGCTTTTTTCAAGTTTCTTAAAGGCTCACAGACAAGCTGTCCAAGATGCTGATGACTTCCTTTACCTGCTTCGTCATTGCAGAAAGCAACATATATCTTACAGTAAGCACCGTCTGTCATAGACGAATATGCAAGCCAATTGTACTGCGAAAACCAGTGGTGTTGGAAACGGAGATTTCTCTTGCCAGTTGCAGGAAACTTGTAATCACTGTCAGGTTTATGCAATACATTCATTATTTTAAACCATTCCTCTTCAGTAAGTCTTATCCCTATGTATTCACTTATATTGTTCCCGACCCGAGCATTAGGGGTAGTCTGACCGGGTGGTGGTCTGCAGCATGTGGTGGTTGTGATGGATGAAAGTGAAGCTTCAGTAGTGGCCATTGCAACTGGCACTGTAACAGAGCCAGAAGTGCTTGCAGATTCAGAATTACAACGTGAATGTACTACATTTACAGCTTCAGTTTCAATTGTTGTGGAAACACTGCTTTCCACATCTACACCTCCTGCTGCTTCGTTGACCACACTTTCAGTAATGGACTTAGCTTTCTTTCCACTTGCACTAAACATATCAAGCAGAGTCATTTGCCTTTTCATTTTTAATTTTTATTTATTTGTTTTTTAATTTTAATACTCAGAGAGTAAGGGTCATCTGGGTGAGGTTCAGGGTCACTGACTGAATGTTATGGTTAGCTAGTATTACGTTTCTTTTTGTACTGGATGGACACTACTACACTAGACTAATCCATCCTGTTTTATATAGTGTGCACTGTCCAGACATGACACAGACTAGTGATGACAATGCCAAGATAATATAAACTTTTACTCAAGTATGGAACTGGAGAGAATTATATGTTTTAGTTTCTTACTTAAAATAGTAACTGTTTCTTTTCTTTTTTTTATACCAGAAACTTTCAAAGAACACAAACCAGATACGGCAGGGCAGGCACAGAGCAGCATGAACAGATCATAAGGTGAGGCTGTAAGGTACCAGCCGGTGTGAGACGACCTACCAGCAACATTACAAGGCTTTTTAAAAATCTGGGAGGAAATGAATATATTTGGGATTGGGAAACAAACTTTAGGGTAATCTGGAGTGGAGCTGTCTAATAATTAACACACTTGAGTACACTAAAGTAAACAACAAGTTTAGAATTATATAACTTGTCTCTTTAATGAACTTTTTTTGGGGGGAAAGGTAACTTGTCTCTTGTCTTGTTGCTGTCTCTTATTTTTCAACCCAAGATAGGTCTCTTCAATGAAGTTCTCTCTCTCTCTCTCTCTCTCTCTCTCTCTCTCTCTCTCTACTTTGACTGTAGTAGTCCTGCTATCTTTCTCTCTCTGAAGTCCTACTATCTCTCTCTCTGAAGTCTCTCTACATGCACTACACACACTAGTTAGTACACGCAGTCACAGACAGTGCAGAACACTCAGTTTAATCAGAAAAAAATCTGGCAAGGTCAGAAGGGCAGGCTTGGTGGTCTACTTAGTACACACACACACAGACAGTGCAGATCAGTGCTCGCCTCTCTCAGTTTAATCAGAAAATATCTGGCAAGGGTTGGCTTGGTGTTCACTAGTATAGTACACACACAGTGCAGATTCAATTTTAATCAGAAAAAATCTGGCAAGGGCTGGCTTGGCGGTCTAGTTAGTCACACACACACAGTGCAGATAGTGCTCTCAGGCTCTCTCTCAGTTTAATCAAGAAATATCTGGCAAGGCCTTGGTGGTCTGGTCAGTCTAGTTAGTGCACACAGTCAGAGCAGATAGTGCTCTCAGACTCTCTCACTTTAATCAGAAAAAAATCTGGCAAGGGCTGACTTGGTCTACTAAGTAACACACACAGACAGTGCAGATAGTGCTTGCCTCTCTCACTTTAATTAGAAAAAAATCTGGCAAGGGCTGACTTGGTGTTCTACTAAGTACACACACACACTGACAGTGCAGAAGATAGTGCTCTCTTTCTCAGTTTAATTCAAAAAAATCTGGCAAGGGCTTGGCTTGGTGGGCTACAGTACTTAGTATATACACACAGACACACACACACACACACACACACACAGTGCAGATAGAGTGATCTCAGACACTCTCTCAGTTTAATCAGGAAAAATCTGGCAAGGGCTGACTTGGTGGACTGGTCAGTCTAGTTAGTACACACAGTCAATGCAGATAGTGCTCTCAGACTCTCTCTCAGTTTAATCAGGAAAAATCTGGCAAGGGCTGACTTGGTGGACTGGTCAGTCTAGTTAGTACACACAGTCAATGCAGATAGTGCTCTCAGACTCTCTCTCAGTTTAATCAGGAAAAATCTGGCAAGGGCTGACTTGGTGGACTGGTGGTCTACTAAGTACACACAGACAGTGCAGATAGTGCTCACCTCTCTCAGTTTAATTAGAAAAAGTCTGGCAAGGGCTTGGTGGTCAGTCTAGTTAGTACACACGCTCACAGTCTCATACAGTACAGAAAGATAGTGTGCTCTCTCTCTCAGTTTAATCAGAAAAAATCTGGCAAGGGCTTGGTGGTCAGTCTATAGTACCTACACACACCGTGGAGTGCAGATAGTGCTCTCTCTCTCAGTTTAATCTGAAAAAATCTGGCAAGGGCTGTCTTAGTGGTCTAGACTTAGTACACACACACACAGACAGTGCAGATAGTGCTCACCTTTCTCAGTTTAATCAGAAAAAAATCTGGCAAGCCTTGGCAAGGGCTTGGTGGTCAGTCTAGTTAGTAGCACCTACACACACAGTGCAGATAGTGCTCTCAGGCTCTCTCTCTGTTTAATCAGAACAAATCTGGTAAGGGCTTGGTAGTCTGATCAGTCTAGTTATTACACACAGTCAGTGCAGATAGTGCTCTGCTCTCAGACTCTCTATCTCTGTTTAATATGAAAAAATCTGGTAAGGGCTGACTTGGTGGTCTACTAAGTACACACACAGTGCAGGTAGTGCTCGCCTATCTCAGTTTAATTAAAAAAAAATCAGGCAAGGACTTACTTGGTGGTCAGTCTATTTAGTAGACACACATAGTGCAGATAGTGCACTCAGACACTCTCATTTTAATCAGAACAAATCTGGAAGTGGCAAGGGCTTGGTGGTCAGCCTAGTTTGTAGTACACACAGACACACAGTCAATGCAGAACAGATAGTGTTCTCCGTCTCTCTGAGTCTGACTCTCTCTAGTTCAATCAGAAAAGAAATCTGGCAGGCAGACTAGACTTCACTAGTTCACTTTAACTTTATGTTCTTCTTGAAGTCTCTCTCTCTCTCTCTCTCTCTCTCTCTCTTCTCTCTCTCTCTCTCTCTCTCTCTCTAGATTTAGAAGGTCCTTTTTCAGCTCCAGCAGCTTCTTCTAACAAAATATCCCTGGCTGAGACTCTAGAGCATAAGGCTGAGACCCCTCCTTTTGAAGTGGATGCCTGTCCCCTGCATGCAGACTGGCTGCCCCACCCAACAACACACACACACACACACACACACGCACACATAGTCTTTCTGTCCTGTGTCCTGCTGCCCAACTTTTCTCTCTCCTTCAATTCTTTAGTTTTTTTTTTTATATACAGAGGGGAGAAGAAATTAAGAAAATAATGTATTTATTATGTTGTTATAGGCAGCTACTGCTAGTAGCAGCAAAATACACAAGCAGCTCCAAGCTCCTCATCCTCTTTCAGTTTAATCAGTGAGACTCACTGACAGAGGAGACTCACTCACTCTTGTTTGCTGATTGAGTGAGTCAGCAAGCAATTCAACAGAGCAGAGCCCTTACAAGGGCTTTTTTTTCTTAGATACCGATGAGTCCATCCAATGACAATAAAATAAAAATAGCAGGCCAGGTGCACTGTACACATTTTATTTTATTTATTTAGTTGTTTTACCAGGAATAGCACACTAAGCTGAAAGCTTTTTTACAGGAGCAACCTGGGAGCACAGGGAAGTTAAGTGACTTGCTCAGGGTCACACAGTATGCAAGTGGAAGCTGTGAGATTCAAACCCCGCTCTGGTCTGCTGGATGTCACCAGATTTGCAGCTCAGAGCCTTAAACCACTGCGCTATACCGCCTCCCCGACATGACAAGGAGGAGTGAAGATAACACGACAACACCCTCCTTGTTCGGTCAGCAGCTTCTCGCTAATTGAATCCCTGGCCAGACATCTCTTGTGCTGCACCCTGATCAGGTACTGGAAGGAGGGCACAGAACGTGAGAAAAAACAATTCCGATCGGTCTGTCACAGAGCTGCCAATCAGTGTTGGTCATGGCAGAACATTGGGGCGGGCTTTGAAAATGGGACTGAGCTGTCAGTCATGGTGCTGGAGGGTAGGATGGTGGCAGGCTCCTATGTCTTCTCTCTGCTTCTCCCAGAACAACTTCGGTCCATCCCTCCAATCATGTGACTGCACAGTCTGCAGTTCACAGGCACCATGTGACCCCGCCCCTGACCAGGCTGGCAGCCAAAGTGCATCCTCCTCCATATCACCACCCTATGCCCAGGACTGGAATAATGCGCAGTGGCACAGGCAGTAGCAATTGACAGGTGCTGGCTCAGCAGCAGACAGGAAGAGGTCTGAAAAAATATATATCTGCACAGTCAGCGCTCACGCATGCACAGTGCACAAGTCTAGCGAGTGGGGGAGGAAGCTGTATTTTGGAACAGGGCTCACAGATTTAGCAATTTATGGGGCATTTAGGGTTTGTGGGTTGCAGTCTTCATGGGCAAAGGTGAAGGTAGATGTGAAATATGTGTATGTATTGTACATGCACAATAGTTGAAGAAGAGGATAAGTGTCCTTAGCTGTCTGAAGATCCTGAATGGTCCACCATGTCAAATTTGCTTTACATATTCCCTTTTACCAAAAACAGGTAGAGAATATCTCAGCCTCCTGAAGAGCATTGAACCACTGCAAACCATCAAATTCTACCAATTTTTTACAAACTGTCACACACCTTGGTTTCAACAGCAGCAAGATTTATTGTGGACCATTCAGAACAGTTCTATTTAACAGCCCTGTATCATCACTGGAGACTTATCTGTATGCAGTAATGGTGTCAGCTGCATACCCAGAAGGTTTATATTCAAAGTACAATATACACTGGGGAGGCCATTCCTACTGTATCAGAAGAAGTAAAGGGCTTTAAAATTGGGTCCTGTGGGATGCCTACAATAATAAGGCATAGGTCATACTCTGCAGAATAATAAAACATGATTTTTACAAATAAACTATCTATAAATTATTTTAGATCCACATCACATGACATTTGGAAATTAGCTTTTCAAGAGTGTAGTTTTGTAGTATAAAAACAAAAAGAGGCAAAGAAATCATATTAATATACGTTTCTTACAACTTTACATAGGTCCTTAAAGAGCTAGTGGATCCAAAACAGGCAGACAAGAAGATAATACACATTTTAAGTTGTAGTCAGTTGTAACTTTTTTTTCTGAATTATTTTTTGTTTTCATTTTGCTCATTAGAAAGTCTTCTATGTGATAATATTGTGCTGGGTGTGTGGAACATCTCTAAGCATAGAGGTTGGCATAGCTGACACTGTCCCACCCACTACATCACCAGCATTGTAATCTCACTGACAGTGACATCACAAATGACTGACTGGTAGGGCTGTTCAAATACCTTTTTTCGAATATCCTGCCGAATATTCATTATTTGATGCCGAAATATTTGGTATTCAGTATTCGTGGTGTCCAGGGGCGTTGTTTAAACATAGAAAAATAAGCCTTTTCCAGCTCCCCCTCCCAGCCAGCATTAAAAACATATATCAATCCCCGGTGTCTAGTGGTCCCACCCCCCTGGCCAATGCCAGCCCAATATGAAGAATCTTCCCCCTGCTGAGATTCAGATTCGTACCCCTTCCAGAAATTGAATTAAAAATAAATAAAAATGGCCCTGGTGTCTAGTGATACCACTCCCCTGGCCGATCGCTGGCGCAGTATGAAGAATGATCTCCCCACCCCACCGAGATTCACACCCAGTTCCCCGTTGTCCAGTGCTGCAGCTGTGCCATCCACAGTTCCACAAATTTAATTAAGAAAAACCTTCCCTGGTGTCTAGTGGACCCTCACCCTGTCCGGTAGTGACCCCCAACCCACTCCCCCCCCATCCATGACCCCATCGGGCCACTGGCATAGCCCTCCACTCACCTACATGGCTGGCAGCCCTACTGAGCACTGTCAGTGAATAAGCACAACTAAATGCTTTTTGCGCTCAGTCAGGCTCATTCATTGAAAATGCTCAGTTGGGCTGCCGGCCATGGAGGTGAGTGGAGGGCTATGCTGGTAGCCCAGTGGGGTGGAGCTGTGGCTACCAAATGAGGGGATGAGGGGTCCACCACACACCAGAGAAGGTTTTTTTTTTTTAAATTAAATGTGTAGAACTGTGGATGGCACAAGCATTGACAAGGGTGACTGTGTGAATTCAGCCGGGTGGGGGCTATTCATCATATTGGGCCTGGGGTCAGCCAGGAGGTTGGTACCACTAGACACCATGGACATTTTCATTCATTTTTAATTCAGTTTCTGGATGGGGGACAGGTATGATTCTCAGTGGGGGGGGGTGGTGGTGTAATTCTCCATGTCGGGCCGGTGACTGGCCGGGGGGTGGGACCACTAGACACCAGGGATCATCAGGATCCTAAAGTGTATTTTAATGTTGTCCAGAAGGGGGGAAAATGCTTTTTTTAACTTTTTAAACAACCCCCTGGCCGAATAACGAATACCACTCGAATAGTGGGCTATTCGGTATGCAGTTCCGAATATTGTTGTGGGGTGAATAAAGACAGACATGTCAGCTGCCAGGCAGAATGTTGTCCCACACATCACACATACTAACATCAGGTAAACAATCTTCTAATTAAAGGAATACTACAGTCAAAATTTGCAAAAACATATGTCGTGCAGCGTGTTTTGATTTGTGTGTTTAGTCCTGGTATGTCCTTCCATTTGTTTGCTATTAAGAGTTTTTTTCTAAATTAGCCTACTAGTTACATGGCAGTTTTATGGCCCCTTGGGATCTCCATCTTAGCAAAGTTTATTGCTCTTCTTTCTCTTACAGTGCCTCCTGTCCCATGTGCAGTGATGTATCCGGGACCACTGATTCAGCAAGTACTAGAGATAGGAGCCTGATGTTCTGGCCTTGACTAAATAGCTGATCCAGTATTTTGTTTTCTATGTGTGCCTCTGATCTAACCAGCAAGAGTAAATATTTTTCCTTTAAATCTTTTTATTTTATCAAACTACACACAGCCATAAAAAGTGCACAAATCACCCCATCCCGCTCATCAGATCCCCGGTATGCCTGTTGGGTTTGCACTGTCGGGAGGCTATACCTTGGAGGCTAGCAAAGCATTTGTGAGGAGGGGGGGAGTAAATGTGATAGTGGGCTTAGGGGATTGCTTTTAAACTGCTACTGGGTATCAGTGTGTTTCTGGGTTAAGGGATTGCCATTAAACTGTTGCTAAGTACTAGCACTAGTGTGTTCCATGGTTCAGGGGCTCACTGTTAAACAGCTGCTGGGTATTTTAGTGTGTACGGACATGTTGTTAAACAAATGCTGGATATTAGTGTGCTTCAGGGTCTAGGGAGTTGTGGTTACTGTGGGTTAGTAGGATAGCCCTACTGAGGCCTGGGACAGGAGAACAGGAAGCATAAGAAGAACAGGAATAAAGGAAATGTGGGGAGTGGTGCAATGCAGTGGTTGTGGGGTGACAGTGTAAAGGGAGACCTTCTGAAGACTGCAGTGCTGTCCCATTTGCATGGACCTCTCGGGGAGAGGGAACAGGTCTCAATGCTCCAGGTAATGCTGATTGAAAGTCAGGAGAATGTCGCAAGACTCAAAGTTGTGTTGGCAGGGACTCGGGGGACTGTTTCTCCCACCCAGGGACCATGTAGCTGGATACTATTACCTCAAAGGATGCCAGAAGGGAGGAACAGTTGAACTACAGTGGGCTCAAGGTGGGTGGGGGTGGTGGGATCTGAAAGGCTGGGAGGGGCGGGTCACAATCACACTCCTCAGCTGGTGCCACTAAAAAATTCCTTTGCCATTCTAGTGGAGTGAGACTGCCAAGAAGGGGCACCCAAGGTGGTGGACAGAGAGGATGTGGGGGTCTGCCCAAATAGAGTCCAGGCTGGAGGAGGACCCCAGAAGAAGCAGGAAATAACTTCAGGTGGGGGACTCTATTGTCAGAGGGATAGAGTTGGGGAAAGAAAGGAGTTAGAGAGGGATGTAAAGTGCCTGCCCGGTGCAATGGCTCAGAGGGATGGGAAGCAGTATAGCGCAGAGGTTTAAGGCTCTGAGCTGCAAATCTGGAGACCTGGGTTTGAATCCCACAGCCCACACTTGCACACTGTGTGACCCTGAGCAAGTCAATTAACTTCCCTGTGCTCCCAGGTCACACCTGAAAACAAGCTTTCAGCTTAGTGTGTCTCTCCTGGTTAAACAATTGGAAGCGTATCCAATGAATCGCAAGGGCAGTAGGAAGGAAGGGGGAGCTGGATGTCATTGTCCACCTGGGGATGAATGACTGAGCTGTGGATGGGATGGGGTTGGTGCAAAAGCAGTTTAGGGAACTGGGGAAGGGTCTTAGGTAGGTATCACACACTGTAACGTTTATGGAAGTGCTGCCTGTTTACAACAGGAGGAAGGAGAGGGAGTTCCACACTAAGGCCTTCATCACATGGTTGAAGGAATGGTGCAGCGAGGAAGGGTATGGCTACACTGGGGACTGGGGTTCTATCTGGAGGGATTCAAGCCTATACCAGGCAGCATGACCTGCACCTATCCAGGAAGGGAACAGCAGTGCTCAGCGAATGGTTTAAATGTTTCTTCGATAGACATTTAACTTAGCTGAGGGAGGTGGCAGAAGGCAGAGGCAAGGCAGCAGCTATGCCCCTACAGGCTGTGATAGAGGGTAGAGAAATCCCGAGAGAAAAGATTCCTACCAGGATGCAAGACAGTCATGGTAGCAAAGGATTAGCAAGAGAGAAGGTGGGAAAGAGAAGCAGGAAATTTAAAAAGATGAGGAAGTGGACCAGCTAGAAAAAGAGAGAAGGGACAAGAAAAGGGCTAACAAAATCTATACAGCCATGTGTGCCAATGCTAGAAAAATGTGAAATAAGATACCAGACCTGGAGACCACCATGGTGAAGGCAGACCTGGATATTGTGTCCATTACCGAATCATGATGCACTGACAACCATGGCTGGGAATTGATCATACCTGGCTACGCAATGTTTATAAGAAACAGGGTAGGAAGGAAAGGAAGGGGAGTGGTGCTTTGTGTTTTGGAAAACATGAAAGCAATGGAGGTACAGGTAATTCAAGGGGAGTGGTCGAGGTATTGTATGTCATCCTCAAGTCAGGAAATGAAGGTGCTATTTGGAAAGGAGTGATCTACAGGCCTCTAACACAGGGCAAGGACTTAGATAAAGAAATGTTTGAAGATATTGGCAAAATGGCTGAGAGGGGCGAGGTGGTGCTTGTAGGGGACTTTAATCCGCCAGATGTAGATTGGAGCCTCCCTGCTGCAGCATCAGTTACAAGTAGAAACATCCTGTACTTTTTGTAGGGGGCGCTGATCAGGCAGCTAGTCACAGAACCCACTTGGGGTGGGGCAATTATGGACCTGGTGCATACCAATGGGGACAGTGTTGTGGACAATCAATCAATCAATCAATCAAAATCTTTATTTAATCAGGCGAACATCATTGAGCATAGCTCATTTACAAGATGGACCTGAGTGGTCAAGAAGTGCAAGTGTTATTACATTGACAAGGGTTGCATAAACAGTAATACAATGACGAGGTAACATAAACAGTAATACAATGACATAAGTGCTAATATATAACAATATACATATGTACACGGCACATTAAAACTTTTAATCTGTGAGACAGAAGGCAATGGGCACATCAGGAGTAATATGTAGATTATAGGACCTAGCAGGCATTTTGAGGGTGAATCTTGGGACTGGAAATGGGAGTTTTATCAGCATATAGGAACACGAAAAATAGAGGGTAGAGAAATCCCGAGAGAAAAGATTCAGGGTGGGAAGTCATCTGGGGACCAGTGACCATCGCACAGTGTGGTTTAATATGAGAACAGTAGCAGAATCCAACCACACAAGGGTGAGGGTCATGGATTTCTGAAATGCTGACTTTTCAAAACTTGGGGAGTGCCTCCAAAAGGACCTGGTGGGGGTAGATATCCTGGGGAGGTGGGCAAATGGGTCAGATTAGAAGAGGGCATAGTAAAAGCAAAAAACCTATATGTTAAGCAAGTAAGCAAAAACAGAAGGAAGAGGAGACCATTATGGTTCTCGAGGAAGATGGCAGAAAAGGTAAGGGCAAACAGAGTGGCTTTCAGAAGGTACAGTATAAGGAGACCCAGAGATAGTAGGATAGGTAAGCGTATCTGGGGAAATGGAGGGAGGCAAACATAGCAGTGAGATGCGCAAAGGCGCAAACTGAGGAAAGAAAAGCCTAGACAGTATCTAAAGGGGACAAGAAATTTTTCAGGTATGTTAGCAAGAAAAGGAAGACAAAAGGAGGAATTGTACAGTTAAAAAAGGAGGGGAAGGACTGTATGGAGAATAACCAAGAAAAGGCAAATATCTTAAACAAATACTTCTGCTCAGTGTTCACAGTAGAAGGGGAAGGGGAAGGACCCAAAATAGGAACTAAGAGCTTTGAGGGGAAGGAAGTGGATACCAGTTCCTTTACTGAGGAGAGGGTCAGGAAACCACTTGCTAATCTGAGGGTGGACAAAGCCATGGGGCCAGATGGGGTGCATCCAAGAGTGCTGAAGGAACTTGGGGAGGTGATGGCTGTACCCTTGGCAGATTTAACAGTTCACTGGAGACTGTCGTGGTCCCAGAGGACTGGAGGACAGTGGATATAGTCACACTTCACAAATGTAGCAAGGAGGAGGCAGGAAATTAGAAGCCTTTCAGACTAACTTCAGTGGTAGATAAATTAATGGAATCACTATGAAAGGAAAGGATTGTGGCATACCTGGAATCCAGTGGACTGCAGGACCCAAGACAGCATGGTTTCACAGAGGGACGGTTATGCCAAACAAATATAACAGATTTTTTGACTGGGTAACCAAGGTGTTGGATCAGGGAGGGGTGGTGGGCATGGCCTACCTGGACTTCAGCAAGGCCTTTGATATCATTCTATCCACACAGAAGACTGTACAACTTGGGTAGCATGTGGTGGGCACTGAGGTGGTAACCTGGATAAGAAACTGGTGAAGGGATAGGAGACAGAAGGTGGTGGTAAATGGACTTCAGTCAGAGGATGGGATAGTGACCAGCGAGGTACCTCACTTGTCAGTAATGGGGCCAATCCTCTTTAATGTCTTCATTAGAAACATAGCAGAGGAACTGGAAAGGAAGGTCTGCCTCTTTGAGGAAGACATCATAATCTGCAACAGAGTGGACATGCCGGAGGGAGAATGCTAGGATGGAAAGAGATATAAAATGACTGGAGGAGTGGTCAAAAGTTTGGCAGCTAAGGTTTAATGCAAAGAAAATGTAAAATAATGCACTTGGGTCACAGAAACGCCAAGGGTGGAGTACAAAATGGGGGGAGAGATACTTGTAACAACCAAGCAGGAAAGGGACCTGGAGGTAATCATACTGGATGAACTAAAGGTGTCCAGGCAGTGCGACAAAGTGATCGAGAGAGCAAGTGCGATGTTTGGGTGTATGTATAAGGGTATCACCAGCAAGAAGAGGGAAGTAGTGCTCCCCTATATATGTCATTGGTAAGACCCCACCTGGAGTGCTGTGTCCAGTTTTGGAAACCACGTCTTAGAAAAGACATGGATAGAGTGGAGGCAGTCCAGAGGAGGGCTAACAAGATGGTACAGGGTCTGCATCATCAGCCCAATGAGGGGAGGCTGAAGGAACTAAATATGTACACGCTAGAGGATCAGAAGTAGAGAGGGATATGATCAAGATCATTAAATACCTCACAGGGGTGAATAAAGTACGGGTGGGATGTATTCTTCAGAGGAAAAGGTGCTGTAGAACGAGGGGTCATGATATGAAGCTGGAGGAGGGTAGGTTCGGGAGAGATGTGAGGAAATACTTCTTCATAGAAAGGGTGGTGGATGCCTGTAACACTCTTCTAGTGGAGGTAGTGAGGGCAAAAACAGTGGTGGGATTTAAAAAAAGCTTGGGATAGGCACAAGGGAATCAAAAGGGAAAGGATGGGGGGGTGGATGAGATCATGCCGTAGACCAAGGAGGGTATGCAGCGAAAACAATCACAATCACAATGAAAATAGGCAGACTGCTAGTAAAATGAACACATGTTCATACAAAAGATGTTACAGATGTAACCCCTGGACCCCTGCCTTTTTGCAAACCGAGAGGTGGCATGCTGTTGAAACTGACAGCAATACCTGGTGGGGACTGGGTTTGGGGAGGATGAGGTTACTCGGCACAGGGGGTCTAGGTTTGGCTACTCTGCACAGAGGCACCCAAGTAAATCTGAACACAGGAAGCAATAACTGTAATGTCCAGAACCAGGAATGGGATTCTACAGTGTAGATTTTATTCACATCCAAGCTGAACAAGCAAAGCATAGACAGACACCCACAGGGCTACATTCCTGGTAATGCAGATTAGAGACAACAGAACACTTCTTCACTATTTCCATCCCCTCAGGCTCTGAACCCACCAGGCACACAGCCCGGACTTGCACACAGCTTTGGGTACACAGCCCGACTTGTACACTACTTGGGTTTTCCCCACGGGCCCGGCTCCCCCGCCAGCCACTAGATCTGTGGTCCATTTTGGGAAATGAACCAGTTTTTCCTGTTGTGGCTCCCCAAACCACCTTAGAGCCTTCGATTCCTAGAGGGGAATTTTCCTTCCAATCCCACGTCTGGGTACTTCCCTCATCACTGGCCAAGTGCATGAGGCAAAGTAGAAATCCACAGAGCAAATCCGAAGAGGTGGACCTGGTCACTAAAGATGGGGGTCTCCCACCTCCAGCTCCCACAGTCCATATCCGGCCATTTCTCTGGATACTAAACAACTCTTTTCTGAAAGCTTGGCAATGTAGATTACTGGGTAGACGTATGTCACTTCTCCTCTACATGTCTTGACTTCCACTAAGTGCTGGACTTGAACATACTTTTACTTTTGGCTAAGCCTATTACTCTAGGCCTCCCACTACTTCAGTAGTCCAATCCCCACTATCACACAAGTCCCAGGGTGAAAAACATAGGCCCTTTGGAAAGAGCAGAAACTCACCCTCCGGTTGCAGGTGCCCCACAGGCGATTCACAAATCTTGTTTCCCCAAAACTCTGGAATAAATAAGGCAGCTTCTCCACCAGTAGAAAAAAACAGGGGGTAGCTGCTGGAATATGCAGGAAACCTTCCTGCCCCATCGCCTGAGGGATGGGGCACTGAGACCCGAATCAGCGGTCTCCACCACTTTAAAAACTATCTTCTGTGTCTCTCTTTTTTTTGGTGGAAACACACACCTTTTTTCTGAATGGTAGCCCTATGTCAGGGCTGAGGCTCCAAGAGCCTAACCAGAGCTGCTGTGCTGCTCTCTCAGCAAGCTCCAAACTCCAACTGACCTACTGACTACTGTTCAAACCTCCCAACATTCTATTCCAACTCCCTGCTGCAGATTCCATTGTGGCTCATGCAGCTGCGACAGTTCTATGGTGATGTCATCCCTTAGTCTCAGCTGAGACTGAGAACAGAGTGAGACAGTGTGAAATCCATTTAACTGGAGTTTCACAAGCTGCCTTCCCTGCCTACCACTAGGTATTACTGGGATTCTAGTAACCCCAGGTAACAAGGGGGTTACACAGATATGTACATATTTGGATTAAGGGGCACTGTAGAACCACAATTCTTCAAGCTGGGTATACACACTACACATCCAGGTTTAGAAAAAGTTCTTCAACAGCTGAAAAATGCCCCCCCCCACCCAGTATCATATCCTGACTGGATACACCTACCATCTCTATATCTATAACTGTACACATATAGACTTCCATGAAACTACTGATTCTATGTGGTACATTATATTAAACCACATTCAGACTAAATAATTTGCTTATGAGAGAAACTACATACAGGAGATATAGCAACACTGCACACATAATTAAACATACAGAAGGGAATACTATATGAGAACTCAATACATATAATGAAATAGTACTGTAAGAGTGCTTTGAGTACATGAACAATAGAGTTGGGTGCGTTTCCTAGCTCCCTGAAGGAGGCTGTGGTGATACTGCTCCTGAAGAAAGCTGCTCTGGACCCAAACTGTCCCTCTAACTACAGACCTATCTCAAACATTCCCTTTGTAGGGAAGGTGATTGAGAAAGTTGTTGCACTACAGCTGGAGAACAATCTTACCATCCACAATATCTACGAACCTCTCCAGTCCGGTTTTTGTAAGAGGCATAGTACTGAGGCTGCTCTGGTTTGGGTGCTCAATGATCTCCTGATGGCAAGGGATCAGAAACACTGCTACATCTTGGTACTTCTTGATCTCTCTTCAGTCTTCGACACCGTGGACCATGGGGTGCTTCTCAGGCACCCGAGGGTCATCTGTGGCCTGTCTGGAACAGTTCTCAGATGGTTTCAATCTTTCCTCACTGTTTGATTTCAGAGGGTGGTGTCGGGGATTTTTTCCTCCTGCCCATTCTCTGCCATGTGGAGTCCCTGGGTCAGTGTATATGCTCCCCTTGGAGACATTGTAAGACAGTATGGGCTGAGGTTTCACTACTATGCTGATGATACCCAGTTCTACCTGTCTTTTGCACCCAACAAGGATAGTGCGTGCTCAGTCTTTAATAACTGCCTCACTGAAATCCAGGACTAGGTGAAATCCAGCTGTTTGAAATTGAACTCTGGAAAGACTGAGGTGTGCGTGGTGGATCTGGGTCACTGAACAGAGGGGTTGGAGGCCAGACAACCTTCCGGACTCTGTCTCAGTGGTGTCCAGCTACCTTCCTCTGAATGGGTGCCAAACCTGAGGGTGGTTTTTGATGATGGGTTGACACTGCGTTCGCAGGTGTCTGCAGTTGTCAAGTCTTCATTTTACCATCTCAGGAACATCACCAGGATTAAGCGCCTTGTGCCATCCGGTGACCTTCCAATGTTGATGCATGCTTTTGTGACCTTGTGCCGACTACTGCAACTCCCTGTACTTAGGGCTACCAGGGGTTGATATCCACCACTTGCAACTAGTGCAGAATGCTGTGGCTCAGTTGTTGATGGGGCTCTTTGTTCGAGTCACATCACACTGGTGCTGCACAAACTGCACTGGCTGCTGATTCAGTGGCAGATCACTTTCAAGGTTGGACTTCTGACCTTCAAGGCCCTGCACGGACAGAGCCCGAGTTATCTCCAAGAGCTGCCCCAGACAACTGCTCCACTCAGCTAATGAGGGGTTGTTAGAGATTCCCAGGGTACACCTTAAAACATTAGGGGCCCGTGCTTTTATGTATGCGGCCTGGACCCTTTGGAATTCACTACCTCATCAGATACGAGAGTGCACGAATGTGGACAGTGTTAAGAGGGCCTTGAAGACCAACTTATGGCATCTTGCCTATCAGGAGTAACTGTATGACCTACTGTACGCGAATTTTAAGCATTTTATTGGATTTTACTTGTTCTTAAAGCTGTACAGTGCCTTGGCTATAGAAAGGTGCTATAAAAATGAAGCTATTATTATTATAATGGTTTCTCTTTTTATGTTCTTTTTTAGATGCAAATAGAGGAATCGAAGGGAAGCCACAGGGACCTATGTCTCTGGGCCTTCATTTGATTTTCACTGTTACTTAATTTTAACTTTTTTAATGATCTATTTACCTCTGTTTTAACTATTGATTGTATATAATACACGTGAATTTATGTGAATGTATTATATGCTATTTAAAATTATTTCCATTACACTGTGCACTTTCTTAGTCACTTACTAGGCAGCAGTTTGATAACATCACGTATGATGTCACATGTGTGCTGTACAAATTAGATACGCCTTACTCTGCGTATTAGAGCCATTGAGAAAATAATCAGAGGATTCTTGAAATGCATCTGGAGCATTTGCACATTGATAATTTGAAAATAAAATGAAGCACTACTAAGAAACTGTGAACAGTCTTTATTTCAGATTGGTGGTGAGTGTAGGATTCCACTGGACTGTATTTAACTTATTTATCCCGGCACCATGACCATGTGCACACCTCTTCCACCACTTTGCCTACTCATTCACTGCTTGTTACCCTAACCTCTAAGCTATACTGCCAGCCTGGGATGGGGAGATACAATAGGAGCTTTAAAACCCTCAAGAGCAACTATCCTGTTTTCATGCATATGACCTCACTAATAAGTGATGGGGATAAAAAATACACAGCAAATGAGATATAAGAAAAAATTACTCACCTTAGTAATTGCTTTTCTTCTCATGGAGTCTTGCTATATTAGGACCTTTGCAGTATGCCCATGGCTTTTGACTGCCCCGGAGATGAAATAGTTAACTCCAGAGTAATCTGGAGTTCCACAGCGCGAGGGCACTATTGAAAGCTCTATCTGGGTTGTTTGAACCCAAACTGTCAGGTTCTTTACGAGGCTAAGCTAACATAGCAAGTCTGTGTGGAAAAGCCTTACACTAGCCATTGGCTACCTACTAACAGTAGAACCACAAAAACACAACAACAATAATGAAAACAGTATTACGTAATATTGTTAGGGGAACCCCTGACAATCATACTAAGGCCCCTCTGCCCAAAGACTCAAGTCCAGAGAGGGCCCAGCTACCAATTAACGAAAACAGAAACTATCTAGTTCCTAACCAAGAAAGAAAAAAGAGGGGGAGAACTAGAAGCTAAAAAGGCATGACACAGTGATTGCACTAATTTGCCAACCCCATACCCAAGTAGGGATTCTGAGAGGGGTAGGAGGAGGGTTGTCCAATATAGCAAGACTCCATGAGAAGAAAAGCAATTACTAAGGTGAGTAATTTTTTCTTCAAACACCATGAAGTCTTGCTTATATTAGGACCTTTGCAGAGTATACAGCAGTACCTCCATGGAGGAGGGTCAGAACCTACTTAGGAAATAGGCTCTGAAGCACAGCTGTGCCAAAGCGAGCATCTCTCCTGGACTGGACGTCCAGGGAATAATGCTTAGTAAAAGTGTGGACTGACTTCCAGGTAGCAGCTTGACAGATTTCCAAAATGGGAATATCTCTAGCAGCCGCTAGAGATGCAGCTGTACCCCTGGTGGAATGAGCCCTCAGGCCTGAGGGCGGCTCCTTACCCAGTTTTTGATAACAGAACTGGATACAAGAGACAATCCACCTAGCAATTGTCCTCCTAGTAGCAGGTCTCCCCTTACCCACATCTCCATAGGTAAGGAAGAGCTGGAGGGATTCGAACCTGTGACCCTTGGTACGTTCCAAATAGTAGCTAAGGGCTCTTTTTACGTCCAAACTGTGCAACCTTCTCTCACCAGAAGAGGATTGCTCAGTAAAAATACTGGAAGAGAGATGGACTGGTTAAGATGAAAATCTGAAACCACCTTAGGTAAAACTTTCTGTTAGTCCTGAGAATCACTTTATCTCTGTGGAAAGAAATGAAATCTCTTCCACTGACAAGGCCTGTAATTCACTTATACGCCTAGCAGAAGTGATAGCCACTAGAAAACAGTTTTCCAAGTTAGGAACTTAAGATCTGCTGAAACCAGAGGCTCAAAGGGAGGTTGCATTAGCTGGGCAATGCAAACATTCAAGTCCCATGCAGGGGTTGGTTCCCGAAAGGGAGGGTTAGTATGGAGTAACCCTTTGAAAAACTTGGAAAACACAGGGTGAGAAGAAAGGGAAACTGGTTTCACTGCGGAAATAAAAACAGAAACAGCTGCCAAATGAACCTTTAAGGTAGCTGGTTTGAGGCCTAAGGAATTTAAGTGGACCAGATAGTCCAACAAAATAGGCAGGTCAGCTGATTCTGGGGTGATTTGCCTCTCAGAACACCAAAATGAGAATCTCTTCTATTTAGAATTATAAGTGGCTCTAGTGGAAGGCTTCCTAGAGGCCTTCAAAATATCCAAGACACCTTGAGAAAGGTGTAACTGAGCAATTCTAACTCCTCAAGAGCCAGGCCTTGAGGTGGAGGGAGTTGAGATCGGATACCACCCTCCCCTGCACAGGTCAGCAGGTCGTGAGTCCTGAGCAAGGTCAGGAGAGGCGAAATGAGAGGGACAGAAGAAGCGAGTACCAAGGCTGCCTGGCCCAGTCTGAGCAATCAGAATCACTCTGCAAGGCTGAGTTCTGATTTTACCAAAACCCTGAAGAGGAGAGGGAACGGAGGGAAAGCATAGAGGAACTTTCCCTCCCAATTCAGCTGAAAAGCATCCAGGGGGACTGACCCCAGAACTGGGGGCCTGCAGCAAAACAGGGGAAGTTGGTGGTTGTCTGGGGCTGCGAAGAGATCTATCTGAGGGGTGCCCCAGCTGGCAAAGACCGACCCCAGCACTTGAGGGTTCAGAACCCATTCGTGATGGCCCTGAGAAATCCTGCTGAGGGCGTCCGCTAGGACATTGTCCTTCCCTGGGAGGTGAACCGCTATCAGAGAGGTGTTCAGGGAGTAGGCCAGAGACCACAACTTCGTTGCTTCGGTGCACAAGGCTGAAGAGCGAGTGCCCCCTTGCTTGTTGATGTACCACATTGTTGTGGTATTGTCTGTCCTGACTTGAACAACCTTGCTCTGGACAGTTTCCGAAAAAATCTGGAGAGCTAGGAAGACAGCTCTGAGCTCCAGTAGGTTGATGTGAAGCAGAGATTCCTGAGGGGACCAAACTCCCTGAGTTGAAAGGTCGCCCAGGTGAGCCCCCCAACCCAACAGGGACGCCTCCTTGGTGAGGGTGAGGGAGTGAGGAACAGGAAGGAATGGGACCCCAGAGGATAGGTTGCTTCGATCCAGCCACCACTGGAGAGCTAGGATCAGAGTCTTGGTCACTGGGACCAATTTGGTAAGGGGGTCCCTCCTTTGAGACCAATAGGACCTCAAGTGGAACTGAATGTCCCTCATCTGAAATTCGCTCCTGGCACAACAGCTGTAGAGGCAGCCATGTGCCCCAGGAGTTGTAGAAAGTGCCTTGCTGGTCGAGACCTGCATGGTGAAGGAAGATGCCAGGGCAATGAGTTTGTCCACTCTTTCGAGGGAGGAATGCCCTGGCTAACTTTGTATTCAGCTCTGCACCTATAAAAGTTAGTACCTGAACTGGTTCGAGAACTGACTTTGAACATTCAACAGGAACCCCAGAAAGGTGAGGAGTTCCTGAATGATTTGCAAGTGGGATTTTACCTGCTCTGGTGACTGACCCACAATGAGCCAGTCGTCCAGATAGGGAAACACAGCTACCCCTTGTCTTCTTAGGTGGGCCACTACTACAGCTAGACATTTTGTGAAAACTCTTGGAGCAGAAGTGAGTCCAAAGGGCATTGCCCTGAACTGGTAGTGGCCCAAGGGCAGTTCAAACCTGAGGTACTTTCGGTGAGAGGCCCTGATTAGAATATGGAAGGAGGCGTCCTTGAGGTCCAGGGAAGCTAACCAGTCCCTGGCCTCAAGGATGGCAAAATCATTGCTAAAGTTAGCATTTTGAACTTTGGTTTTACAAGATGCTTGTTCAGAAATCTTAAACCAATATGGGCCACCAGTCTCCTGTCTTTTGGGGTCAGAAAGTACCTGAGTAAAGACCCTTGCCCTGGTGGCAAGGGGGACCCTTTCCACTGCCTTGCAGTCCAAAGAGAAGAAACCTCCTTCTAGTGCGAGGGTTTCCAAAAGACTTGAGGGGAAAGTGCCTGGCTCTCATCTTGGGAAACTGTTTGAAACTGAGAACCAAGCCTGGCTTACCACCTCCAGAACCCATTTGTCCGAGGTTAGGGACAACCAGTTCTGGCAGAAATAAGTCAGTCTGCCCCCACCGTACAGGAGAGTCAGCCCCAGACACCCGGTCAGGGTGCCTGCTTGGCAGGAGCAGCTTTAGGTTAGGGAGAGGAAGAGGCCTGCCTGTGCCCCTGCCTGCCTCTGCCTCTGAAAAATCTCTCTCGCAAAAAGCAGAGGATGCCTGAATTGGTAAAAGGCTCATTGAAAGGCCTGCCCCTACCGCTGGGGCATGCCTATGTTGAGTGGCATGCCTCTCCTTAGCTTGGGCACTTTTGTAAGTAGTTCTGTATTCATCCATCTTTTCATGTAATTTTCTGTTTGTTCTCCAAACAGAGAATTTCTCAACAGGAAAATCTATAGCCTTTGACTGGGTATCTTGGGACAGATTAGTGCATCTGAGCCATGCCAACTCACGGAGAGCTACAGAAGTGGCCATGACCCTAGAGAAAACATCATTAACATCAACAGCAGCATGAAATTGAACTTTAGAGGCTTCAATGCCATCAGCAGCCACCTGTTCCAACTCACTAGCCAACGGGCCCTGAGCCTGCTTGGCCAACTGCAATATAGTGTCCCATCTAGATTTCTGATATCTAGCCACATAAGCCATATAATTAGCTTGTCTGAGTCCCAAAGAAGCTGCCACATACTGTTTCTTCGCCATGGCATCAATCTTCCTGAATCCTTATTAGAGGATGTGAAGCTAGGGAATATTAGCCTTGTCACAGGCTGCAGCTTGAACAACACCTACATGACTACACTGTTCAGTAAGGAAGTCTGTATTAGGCCTGACAACGATACCTTCTGTCCATTTTTTATCTACAGGAGGGACAGAAAAAGGATTTTTTAAATCTTAGAGGTCTGCCTCCTAAATGACTTATGTAAAGGAATAGACAACCTTCTAGCCTCTGGAATATCCATCATTTCCACATAGTCAGGCTCCTCTTGCTCATCCACAGCCTCTTCTAAGGGGAGCTGGAGAGTTTCTGCTACTTTCTTATAAAATCTGAAATGAGAGGGAGACTCAGACAACAAAGGGGGAGATTCAAAGGGTCTGTCTGGAGAAATGTCCGGTTCTATTGGCACTTCCAGACCTTCCCAATCACAATTACAATCATCAAAACCTTCCTCCCTCCTGTGGTTCAGAAAATCCTCAACATCATAATCCTGAACCACTGGACCTGAACGAGACCCCCTTTTCCAACCAGAGAGGGTTCAACAAGTCCCTGAGACAAAGACTGACAATCTGTATGGCTTTAGCTATTTCTACAGCAGAAGGAGAAACAAACTGACCCACACTAGCTGATTTCTTCGCTCTTTTTTGCTTTGACTGGTTCCTCAGGACCAGCCTTTCTTTTGCCCGAGGAAGTCTCGCCTGGTCAGAGGGCACTCCTCTGGTCCAGCCGTAGCTGGACCGGGCTGGCCATCCGGGTCAGCGGACTTTTTGGCCTCTCGTTCCCTGAGCCTGCCCAATCTCTTTTCCAGGGTGGCTGCAGGAAATTTTACACACCTGGCAGTCTGACAGGAGGTGGTCAGCCCCCAGACAACAGACACAAGTGGTGTGTGGGTCAGCCTTGGCAAAGGCTTCCCCACAGACATCACAGTGTTGAAACCCAGTGGGCCCGGTTTTTCTTTTGGGTTTCTCAGACATAATGCCAGCCTAACCAAACTTGTCCTTTTCCGCCTTACAGGACAAGACACCTTATCGTCCCTAACCGTGTCACGGGTATTTGAAAACAATTTTAATGCCAGGTTTTAGGACCGATAAGAACCGGGTACCTCACTCTAAATGCAAAGAAAATGATTTTTAAAGCAAACTGATCGCTTCATGACGAAACCGATAATGAGTTTCACACAGACTAAAAATTATTTACTTACGGTTACCAGATAGAGCTTTTGAACCGAAAACCATGGTAATTTTAAACACTTTCTCGTAAATGAACCATTAAAATACTTAAAACCGCAAAACGACCGAACTGAAGGAGCTGGTCTCCGGAGCGTCTGTTCAGCGAGAGCGGAGTAAAGAATCTGACAGTTTGGGTTCAAACAACCCAGATAGAGCTTTCAATAGCGCCCTCGCGCTGTGGAACTCCAGATTACTCTGGAGTTAACTATTTCATCTCCGGGGCAGTCAAAAGCCATGGGCATACTGCAAAGGTCCTAATATAAGCAAGACTTCATGGTGTTTGAAGCTGATTTGTTGTTGTTGTTGTTATTCTTATTTCTTCACCTGCTACGGTGACTTACCGGCAGGGGCATCCAGCCACCGGCCTTGCCCGCCAGGAGAGCACCAGGCTCATTCACATGATGGGGGATCTGACACAGCCATCACCGATCTGCTGGAGGGTCTCCCCATACCCTGTCCAGCCAAACCGCCCCAGACCCCCCCAGTGCAATTCTACATGAGTCCTCACGGCAAGGCAGAGCGCGACCATCAAGCTGCATGATTGCCCCCAGCCACTTTCCACTTTTTCTCCCTGTTGGGAGGCCGGACGTGCAATGACGTCCATGCACATATGTGCAGACGCCCGCCACAACCCCCCCCTTCCAGTTAAACTGTTGCATGCGGTACATCCGGGCATGCCATGGGGCCGCGGCAGCATGGTGTGGTTTCCCCAGCCCACCCCAAGACTAGGAGAGCTGTCTCCTGACGCTCGATCCTAGTCCTCTCCTGCCGACCCCCGACAACCCGAGCTCATTACTGAACCCGGGTCGCCAGCATAGCGTGAGGTGTGGCGTCCAGCGCCTCAACCCTCAGCACCACCAGGCCTAGATATAAGCTGATTTGTGTACAAATATTATGTTTTTCAAAGATCTTGAGGTCTTGGTGGTTTTTAAGGATGTAGCACATTTGTTGAGGGGAGTGGTCCATTTTAAAGCTCAGATTTAGCTGTAACAACTGCTGCTGAGCCATAGAGTGGTGGGGGCTGCCTTACTACAGAGCTGAATGTAGTAGTGAAACAAGTAAAATGGGGGTCCACAGGATCAAGCAGAAGTAAGGTTGGGTGAATACCTTAAAGAGGAATGCCCAGGCCGGCCCAGTGGCACAGAAGGCTGAGACACTTAGCGCCTTACCTCTCCCATGCCAATGGCCCATGTTTGGGAACAAGCACAGGTTGCCGGGGGTCAGCCAGGGGGCAGGGATGGGAGTAGGATCGAGCAGACGACAGGCAACTTTCCTCTACTGAGTAGCGGAGATTGGTCTTCCCAGCACTTAGCTGCCACCAAGTGGGGGCTCAATAGTACAGCTGCACAGATGGGGACAGGCACTAGGGTGGGGGGGCAGACCACGGACTGCTGGATCCAGCATGCACACACACCTCCATGTGCATCGGCAAATGCTGCCGTGGCCCATGGGGAGTTAGGGGGAGACATCTGGAGGAAAAGAGACAGGCACGGCAAGGGTGTATTATGCCCACTGGCAACACCTCCACCCACTACGTCATTAGGAAGCCCAGACTGAGGAAGTGGATAATGTGTTTTGGGGCGAGATCAGACTTCTCTCTCCTGACTCTGGCACGGGGGGGTGAACCATGGGGGTACGCTCGCTACCAGTGACTGGGGAGATGTAGGATGGTAGAAAGGGGTTGCTGCAACTGGCAGAAAGGAGCCCATTTTGTCATGGCCCCCAGGAATGCAAACAGAATATGGAAAAAAGAGGAATGCCCAGCTTCCCAGCACAAAAGTAACGGGACCTATATGTCCCGATTTACAAATTTACGAAAAGTGTAATTTTTAAACTACTCACTGGCCTGCAATATTTATTTTTACCTGGTTGATCCTGCAACTCCTCACCTGCCATTACTGGGAACTATTTCTCCCAGAGTCCCCAGTGGCAAGCCCTCTGAAGACACTCCTGACGGGCTAAGCCATGGAGAGACTTTTATGCCTTAATGCATATAGTCACTTTTAACTATTTATTCGGTGCATAATCATACTTATGGCACTGGTACTGATCAGCTGAGGAAAGTGCCTTCCTTGACTAATCACTAGCAGTGCTATAAGCATGGTTATGCAGATAAGAGGAAAACAGGAAAGCCTACAAGTGTTGCATTGTAAAGCACAAGACTGTGCTGTAAAGAAGGACTAAGCACTATGTACATTGCAACAGTGTGACTAGACAAGGTGAGAACATCTTGTGAATGTGGAGCAGTCTTTGGAAGAAAAAGAACTATGTGTGATATATCCAAATGCAAGAGCCATCTGAATTCAAAGGAAGGAAAATTTGGTGGGCTTTGGGATGAATGAAAACAAACATTTTTATGTTGATTGCATGCATGCGCAAGAAACATGCTGTGGCAGTTTTCTTGAGAAGCAGGTTGTGGAGGCACGGCACTGTTGTGGCCAATCCCCCTCAGGCTGCAAAGGCTTGTTCCGCTTCCCCCAATGCCATGGCATGCTGCTGCTGACACTAGTTCAGCCAGAGTGCCACCAACTTGTGAAAATTTAGCCACTGCAATCAGGGGCCGTCTCGTCATTGCAGCGTCAGCCATCTACTGCAAAGAGGGAGCGACCTGTCATTGCAGGGCGGGATGTAGAAATGCTAATATTGTTTGTGAACATGTCGGCGGCTTGCCACCATGTTCACAAACAATATCACCCCCCAACCATGTTTATTTGCTGACAGGGGCCCCAGTCCCCATTGGCTTCAGTGGCCCACTGTTTATTTTGCCGACAGGCAAGCCCACTCCCCTTTGGCATGATGAACCCTCCCCTGCTTTTCTTGTCTGCTGATGGGGTGCCCAATCCCCATCGGCATAATGATACCCCCCTTTTGTTGTGTGCTGACGGGGTTCCCAATCCCCCATTGGCTACTGCTGGCCCCCCTATAAGAAAGCCTCCAGTGGCATGCTGGGAGCCCACCCCAACATGCCATGTGCCCCTGTAAAGTAAAAAACGGTCCAGCGACATCTTTTTTTTTTTACACTGTAAAAAACTGTCCCTCAGCGGTCTCCCTGCCCCCCACCAACAACCCACCACCCTCTCGCACCCTGCCTCCCCACCTCCCCACCCTACATACTTTCTACTCTGCAGCTCGGGCGGATTTATCTTCGTGACAGGGAACACGCTCACCTTCAAAGCCAACTACTTAACTGAGGAAATGCCGTAAGCTGCATATGGAATAAATAGGGTTTTCCAACTTTAATGCATATCTTAGCCATTTTTTGGAATTTTGGCACCAAAGTTTCAACATGGGGTTTTTGGGAACCCTCCTCATGAATTCTTGAACTGTCATGGCGTTAATTGGCCCCGGAAGGTGAATTTGCGGTTACTGTGCAGAATCACCTTTCCGTGCCAGTTAATGAAATGACATTGCCAGTGTTCATGAGGTGGGCTCTCAAAAAGCTTATGTTGAAAATTTGGTGGAAAAAATTCCCAAAATCACTGTTTTACAAGCGTGCATTGAACAGTTGCCACGCACGCTCATAACGTCGCGTATTTGCAATATTTTCATGCCAGATTTTCAACATTGGCATTTTTTCACACCTCCTTGTGAACAGTACAGCTGTCATTGTTCACATCCTGGCCGAAATGTGTTTTTGCACTTCCGGCGCAGAATAGCGCGGTCGCTGTAGGAAATCAGTGTTCGGGACAGATTAAGAAAATAAAAGTGACACTGTTCATGAGTAGAGGTCCTAAAATGCCTATGTTGAAAATTTGGTAATGATACTCCATAAAATGACTGTGTTATTAGGTGTGTTGATGATAGTTCAGCGTCACGCCAGAATCCCACTAATTTATAATATTTTCACTCCAGATTTTCAACATTGCCATTTTCCCACACCTACTTATGAGCAGTACAGCTGTCATTTTTCCCAACTGGACAAAATGTGTTTTCTCACTTCCAGCACAGAATAGAGCTGTCGCTGTGGGAAATCACTGTCCAGGACATATTAAGAAAATAACAGTGATACTGTTCATGAGCAGAGGTCCTAAAATGCCTATGTTGAAAATTTGGTAATGATAGCCCATCAAATGACTATGTTACAACTGTGCATTGCGCACTGTACACACACTTGTAACTTAGCAGATTTGTAACACTGTCACGCCGGATTTTCAATAGTGGCATTTTTTTCACATTTTTTCACACCTCCTTATGAGCAGCATAGCTGTCATTTTTCACATCCTGACCAAAATGTGTTTTCACAGTTCCGGCACAGAAAAACGCGGTCGCTGTGGGAAATCAGTGTTCTGGACAGATTAAGAAAATGACAGTGGCACTGTTCATGAGCAGAGGTCCTACAATCCCTATGTTGAAAATTTGGTGACGAAACTCCATAACATGACTGTGTCACAAGCATGCGTTGAACTGTTTCCACGCACCCTTGTAACTTCGCAAATTTGTAATATTTTCATGCCACATTTTCAACAGTGGCATTTTTCACACCTCCTTATGAACAGTACAGCTGTCATTTTTAACATCCTGGCTAAAATATGTTTTTCCACTCCTGCCAGAGAATAGCATGGTCGCTGTGGGAAATCAGTGTTTGGGATAGATTCAGATCAACTGACTGAGAGAGGGGAGAGACCGAGTTCAACTGAGCTCTGTCGGGACTGCTGTGATTTGTTTGTGGGCAGAAAAAGGCCCCAATGCAAGAGCCCAGTACAAAAGGGCAGCCTGCAGCACTGGGAGAAACAGAACAAGAGAATAAGTGAGGGAAGGGGAGTAAACATACTCACCGGAGCGCTGTCAGGACTGCTGCAGATTTCTTTGTGAGCAGAAAAAGGCATCAATGCAGGCAGGAGCCCAGTACAGAAGGCCAGCATGCAGTGGTGGGAGAAACAGTACGAGTGAGTGAGACAGGGGGACTGAGTGAGCTCAACGGAGCTGTGTCTGGACTGCAGCAGATTTCTTTTTGGGCAGAAAAAGGCACCAATGCAGGCAGAAGCCAGGTGCAAAAGGGCAGTTTGCAGCGCCAAGACAAACAGAATGAGTGCATGAGAGAGGGAAACTGAGGAGCTCTGTTGGGACAGCTATGGATTTCTTTGTGGGCAGACAAAAGTGCCAATGCAGCCAGAAGCCCCGTACAAAAACATAGCCTGCAACACCAAGAGAAACAGAATGAGCAAGTGACAGAGCAGTAGTGAGCGAGTTCAACAGAGCTCTATTGTGACTGCTGTGGATTTCTTTGTGGGCAGAAAATGCGGCAACACAGGCAGGAGCCCAGTACAAAAGGCAAGCTTGCAGCGCCAGCAGAAATGGAATGAGTAAGTGAGAGAGGGGAAGTGAGCGAGTTCAGTGGAGCTGTGTCGGCACTGCTTCAGATTTCTATCTGGCCTGAAAAAGCCACCAATGCAGGCAGGAGCCCAGTTCAAAAGGGCAGCCTGCAGTGGTGGGAGACACAGAGCGAGTGAGTGAGGCAGGGGGAGTGAGTGAGCTCAACGGAGCTCTGTTGGGACTGCTGCAGATTTGTTTGTGGGCAGAAAAAAGCAGTAATGCATGCAGGGGCCCAGTACAAAAGGGCAGCTTGCAGTGGTGGGAAAACCAGAAAAAGAGAGTGAGAGGGGGAGTGAGCAAGCTCAACAGAGCTCTATTGTAACTGCTGCAAATTTTTTTGTGGGCAGAAGAAGGCAGCAATGCAGGCAGGAGCCCAGTAGAAAAGGGCAGCGTGCAGCGCTGGCAGAAACTGAATGGGCGAGTGAGAGAAAGGGAGTGAACGAGCTCAACAGAGCTTTGTCAGGACTGCTGCACATTTCTTTGCTGAGCAGAAAAAGGCACCAACAGGGGCAGGAGTCCAGTACAAAAGGGCAACCTGCAGTGCCAGGAGAAACAGAATGAGCGAGTGAGACAGGAGGAGTGAGCGACCTCAACGGTGCTCTGTCGGGACAGCTGTGGATTTCTTTGTGGGCAGAAAAAGGTGCCAATGTAAGCAGGAGCCAAGTACAAAAGGGCAGCCTGCAGCACCAGGAGAAACACAATGAGCGAGTGAGAGAGGGGGAGTGAGCGAGCTTAATGGAGCTGTATCGTGACTGCTGCGGATTTCTTTGTGGGCAGAAAAAGGCGGCAATGCAGGCAAGCACCCAGCACAAAAGGCCAGCCTGCAGCACTGGTAGAAATGGAATGAGTGAGTGAGAGAGGGGGAGTGAGCAGGCTCAATAAACCTGTTTCGGGACAGCTGCGGATTTCTTAGTGGGCAGAAGAAGGTGCCAACGCAGCAGGAGCCCAGTACAAAAGAGAAGCCTGCAGCACCAGGAGAAACAGACTGAGTGAGTGACAGAGGGCCAGTGACAGAGCTCAACACACCAACATAATCAACATTTGGCATTGACAAATGCTTGTTATATCACTGGTATATGTTTGGAGCAAGGTAATATGCAGTCTCAAAGAACTGAAGATCTGTATCTATAATCTGTATTTAGACTTACTGGTGACCTGGGCTCCATGTAGGGAGGAGACATTTATCTAATCTTGCTTACAGTATGTGTACCCACTTATCTTGTCCATATGGACCCAGGAGATACTGTAGATATGAATGTGCAGAAGTCTGCCACTTCTTTACAAAATGTGTCTTCTCCTTAAAACAACAGGATACACTTAAACACAATGTCAGTTTTATTGCCTGTTTTCTAGAAAGGGTTTGAGCTCGATATGATCATTAAGACCTTTGCTCATATAGGCCCCTAATGTGAAGATCCAAAAACTCTCCCTTCTACTTAATAAACCCTCTCTATCAGCTCCCCTCCTCCACAAATAAAGACTCAAGTTATGAATCTGGAAAAACCTTCGGTCTTTACTGAATGCAGCAACAGAGTACAGAAACAAATGGACACAGTCAAAAACTTTTCACGTTTCACCCAACCATGGCCTTTTCCAAAGATTGTGACCCCTGTTGTGGAGACTCTAATATAGCATACAAATTAATGACTCAGTGATCACATGTAAAACATATTTAAAGTGCTAGTGCATACTCCATAGATATTCCTCATATGAAAAAATTAATATAAATAATCACTGCTAAATCCACCACTAAAACACATTAAAAACAAATTTCTGTTGCAGACAATATTAAATGCATTTCATTATAGTCATAATGCCTCTGAAAATAACTTTTTATAGCTATTCTAGGAATGAATTCCTTAATATGCTTTCCTTTTTGTATTACTGTCATGAAAGGCTTTAGAAAAATGTGGGAACTGAAAATTTTGCCCAGGCATCTATGAATGCAGCATGTTTAGAACCCATATGATAACATGATGTGTGGCATAAAGAAACATAGAAGCACAGAAGTTGACATCAGATAAGGACCGCAAGGTCCATCCAGTCGGCCCATTTCTTTTTCTACCTTATGAAGGTGCCATAGGCCTTTGCTCTGTCAACGGCCTATCTATTCATACTCATCTATATTGCTCCCTTATGCCTATCCCATGCCTGTTTGAAGCCCTGCACTGTATTCATATCCACCACTTCCTGAGATAGGCCGTCCCATGTATCCACCACCCTTTCTGTGAAAAAGAACTTCCTCACATTACCCCTTAATCGACCTCCCTCTAATCTCATGCTGTGTCCTCTTGTCCTGCTAATTTTCTTATATTGAAACATGTTAGACTCTTTGCTTGGCAGAAGACACCAGGAGAAAGGACTGCTGTGTGACTGGACTTCTCTACTGGGACTATATTGCCTTCCTTCCCTTCCCTCCACCTTCCCACCCAAAGCTAGTTCTACTTTTATAGGCACAGGATTTGACTGACAACAGGAACTTCCTGTTTGGGAGCAGGAAGTGAGTAATCACAGAGCCATCAAAGACCCACCATCCTAGAAGGGCAAGAGTAGCTCTCCAGTCCCCTCTAGCTGCTGGAGGTCAGCCTCTGAGCAAGTAAGGGGTCTACTGAGAAATATAGGATATTCTTGTCTCAGAACAGGACAATCAGTAGCTTAAAGGGCACACAGGCAGAAAGTAAGGAGAGAAAGAAAAAAAAAGCAGAGGAAAGAGTAAAGATTGCAAACAGTTAAGGGGCCAGAAATAAGACATGATGGGAGTGGTGCAGTGCAGTGGCTGTGGAGCTGCAGTCTTCTGGGAGACATTCTGGAGGATGCGGTGTTTTCCCATCTGCAGGCACCTCTCTGGGCTGAAGGCGGAGGTTGCTCATCTCCAGGCTAAGTTGGCCAATGCCACTATCTCAGAGGTTGCCAAGAAAGAGAAGCGGTTGGACCACAGTGGGCTCAGGGAGGGTGAGGGTGGTGGAACAGAGCTGCATCCCTCCAGTTGTACTTCTCCACAGTTTCTATGCCATTCTGGCAAAGTGTGGTTCCTCTATGGAGGCACCCGCAGTGGAGACCAAGGAGGATGCTGGGAACCTCCACAAAGGAGACCCACAGGAGGGTGGCAGGGGACCCCGCAGGGGAAGGAAACAACTCCAGGTGGAGGACTCCATTATTAGGAAGGTAGAACTGGGGGAGGAAGGGGAGAGGGAGGCAAGGTGCCTGCTTGGTGCCATGGCTTGAGGGACAGGAGCAAACCTCAGGATTGCCGGAGCAGCTGCACAGGGAGGAGCTGGATGTCATTGCCCACCTAGGGACAAATGACCTGGCTAAGAAAGGGATTAGAGAAGTGCAGGAAGAGTTTGTGGAATTGGGGAAGGGACTTAGACAAGTAGCACGCACAGTAATCTTCTCAGAGGTGCTGCCCATCTATGGCGTAGGAGAGGCTAGGGTGTTCCAAACCATGGGATTCAATCAGTGGTTGAAAAACTGGTGTGGAGCTCAGGGATTTGGCTTCATTGGGAACTGGGGGTCCACCTGGAGTGATGCAAGCTTATACTGGCATGATGGGCTGCATCTGTCCAGGAGGGGAACCAGGATCCTAGGTGATAGGTTTAAATGCTTCATTGGCAAGCATTTAAACTAGCCAAGTGGGGAGGCACTGGAAAGGAGCAGGGAAATCCTAGCCCCCAAAAAATCATGGTAGTAAGTGGTAAACACCAACATAGAGGTGTCGATAGGAGAAGGGCAGGGTAAATGGAGAAAGTGACAAAGGCAAGAAGGACAGGGATGGGGCAAAAAGGAGTAAGGCCATCAGGAAATGGAGGGTAATGAGTACCAATGCCCATAGTCTGGGCAACAAGCTCCCTGAGCTGGTGGCCTTGATGGAAGAGGGATGCCTGATATTGTAGCAGTCACAGAAACATGGTACACAGAGAACCATGACTGGGATGTTAACATACCAGGGTATATAACCTACAGGAGAGACAGGCAGGGGAGAAGAGGGGGGAGTAGTTCTCATGTAAAGGAAGGGATAAAAGCAACTGAACAAAAGAGTAAACAGGGAGAGGAGGCACTGTGGGTCACCTTGGAGACTGGAAAGGGCACCACAATCCGCACAGGGGTTGTGTACAGACCCCAGGTCAGGGGGAGGGAATGGACAAGGATATGATAGAAGGCATTCTTAGAATGGCAGAGAAAGGGGAGATACTGTTGATGGGAGACCTGAATATGCCAGATGTTAACTGGAGCACATTTGCTGCAGCCACATCCAAGAGCATGGCCATTCCTGATACCCTACAGGTGGCAGGCCTCAGGCAGCTAGTTTTGGAACCCACTCGTGAGGGAGCAATCTTAGACCTTGTACTCTCAAACGGGGGCAGTGAGAGGATCTCAGATCTAGAAGTGGGTTGCCATCTGGGAACAAGTGACCATCAAACAGTGTGGTTCATGTTTAACTCAGCTACAGAGTCAAGCCATACAAAAGTGAGGGTACTGGACTTCAAGAGAGCTGACTTTGGCAAGATGGGAGAGTGCCACAGAAAAGCACTAGCAAACAGGCTAGAAGGAGGTGTGGAACAACAATGGGGAATCATCAAAACTGCCATCACAGAGGCAACAATCCTTTGTGTGAAGCAAATAAACAAATCAAAATGAAAGAAAAAGCCACTATGGTTCTCAAAAGAGGTGGCTGTAAAAGTCAGGAAGAAAAAGATAGCATTCCGGAAGTATAAGGAAACACAGAAGGAGCAGGACAGAGAGCTGTACCAGTTAAAGCAGAAGGAAGCAGGGAGAGAAGTCAGAATAGCAAAGGCCCAAACTGAGGAAAAGATAGCCAACTCGGTTAAGAAGGGGGATAAAACATTTTATAGTTACATCAGCGAGCGTAGAAAGACAAAGGGAGGGATAGTGAGGCTGAATAGCATGAACGGTGGGTGGGCAGAGGGGGACAGTGAAAAATCAGGGATACTGAACGAATATTTCTGCTCAGTATTCACAGAAGAGGAGGGAGAAGAGCCTAATCCAATTAACAGAAGCATTCTTGATAGGGGGGTCGATCCCAGTCCTTTCACAGAAGAAAGGGTTCTGCAAGAACTCCTAAAACTGAAGGTGGACAAAGCAATGGAGCCTGATGGAATTCACCCCAGAATTCTAAAAGAATTAAGGGGGAACTAGTGAAACCACTGGCTACTCTTTTTAATAAATCATGGGAGGATGGTGGTACCCGAGGACTGGAGGAAGGCAGATGTGATTCTCCTTCACAAAAGTGGGACCAAGACAGAGGCAGGAAACTACAGACCTATCAGTTTGATCTCTGTGGTAGGGAAAGTGATGGAGTCACTTCTGAAGGAAAGTATAGTTGAGTACCTAGAGGCCAGTGGGGCACAGGACCCAAGGCAGCATGGGTTCACAGCGGAAAGGTCATGTCAGATGAATCTAATAGATTTCTTTGACTGGGTGACCAAAGTAGTAGACCAGGGAGGGGCTGTGGACATGGCCTACCTAGACTTTAACAAAGCATTTGACACAGTCCCACACAAAGATTAATAGTCAAATTAACCAGCCTGGGAGTGGGTCCCAGGGTGGTAGCGCCTGTAAAACATTGGCTGACAACAGGACACAGAAGGTAATTGTAAATGGAGTCCACTCTGAAGAAAGAGGGGTTACTAGTGGTAACGTAGGGTTCAGTATTGGCTCCAGTCCTTTTAATGTCTTCATAAGTGACTTTGCAGAGGGACTGAAGGAAAAGTATGCCTCTTGCAGATGACACAAAGATCTGCAACAGGGTTGATACACAAGGAGGCGGAAAAGGATGAGAAGGGACTTGGCAAGGTTGGAGGAATGGTCAGAAGTATGGCAGCTAGAATTCAATGCAAAGAAGTGAAAATAATGCACCTGGGAAACAAGAACCCAGGGAAGAATACACAATGGGGGAGGTAGTAACAACAACAAAAAGGAAAGGGACCTGGGGTAATCATATCAGATGACATTAAGGTTAGCAAGCAAGTGGAGAAGGCAGTAGGGAGGGCTGGGGCATACTGGGATGCATAGGGAGGCATCAGCAGCAGAAAACAAGAAGTTGTTATCCTCTGTACAGACAGTTGGTGAGACCCCATCTGGAGTACTGCGTCCAGTTCTGGAGACCCCATCTCCGCAAGGACATAGACAGGATAGAGGCAGTCAAGAAGAGGGCAACTAAAATGGTTCAGGGTCTGCAAGAGAAGCCGTATGAGGAGAGACTAAAGGAGATTAATATGTATACCCTTGAGGAAAGAAGGAAGAGGGGGGACATGATAGAAACGTTTAAGTACCTCAGTGGAATCAACAAAGTCCAAGAGGGTAGCATCTTTCAGAAAAAGAGACATGCAAGAACAAGGGGACACAATTTAAAGATGGGGGGGCGGTTCAGGAGCAATGTGAGGAAGTATTATTTCACAGAGAGGGTAGTGGATGCATGGAACAGCCTTCCTGAGGAGGTTGTGGGGTCTAAAACTGTGGAGAATTCAAGAATGCATGGACAGACATAAGACAATTCTTGTGGGGGTAGGAAGAAATAGGCTGTTGGTTAACTAGGATCTGTGGCTCATCCTGTAGGTAGGAAATGGGCAGACTAGATGGGCCAAGCAGTCCTTATCTGCCGTCAAAGTCTATGTTTCTATGTTTCTTTACCTTATTAATGCCCTTAAGGTGTTTGAATGTTTCAACCATATCACCTCTCCCTCCTTTGTTCTAGGGTATACATATTGAGTTCAGTTAATCTGTCCTCATATGTTTTCTGATGCAGTCCCTGCACCATTTTGGTTGCCCTTCTCTGGACTGCCTCAATTTGGTTAATGTCCTTGTGAAGGTGTGGCCCACAGTACTGCTCACAGTACTCCAGATGGGGCCTAACCAGTGTCTTGTAAGAAAAAATTACTCACCTTAGTAATGTTGTTTCTTCTAATGGTGTCTTGCTGTATTCTGACTATTGCAGTGATATCCAACCTTTGAACTGCCCCGGAGAGGAAAGAGTTAACGTTCCATGCAAGGCATGGAACGCTGAGCTCGAGCTTGGTTGAGACTCTGTCTGTTGTTGTTTGAACCCAAACCGCCAGATCTTTATGAGCTATACTCACTGGGTGTCCTGCGTGGAAACTGTAAACTCACACTAGCCAACTGGCAACTAATTTTAATAAAAAGATTTTTGGTTCCAAGGCAAAGACTCAAGTCAGGAAACCCAAAAAACAAAACACAACACACACCCAAAAATAAGAGGGTGAGAAAAAGGGGGCACCTCTAAGGTGCCAACACTGTTCCTGCCCACCCACATCCCAAAACCCAAGTTCTGAGAGGGAGGAGGGAGGTCAGAATATAGCAAGACTCCATTAGAAGAAACAACATTACTAAGGTGAGTAATTTTTTCTTCAAACAACATGAAGTCTTGCTGTATTCTGACTATTGCAGACTACCAAGCAGTACCTCCATGGAGGAGGACAGAACCTACTTTGGGAACAAGCTCTGAAGCATCATAGGGTTAAACCACATCACTCCTAGCCTGGATATCCAGGAGAGTAATGCTCAGAAAGTATGTACCGCTTTCCAGGTGGCTGCTTGACAAATCTCTAAGATAAGAATATCCCTGGCAAGCAGCCAGGGAAGCAGTTGTACCTAGTAGAGTGAGCCCTCAGGGGCCTGAGGGGGTGGATTCTACCTAATTTTCACAGCAGAATTGTATACAAGAGACAATCCACCTGGCAATAGATCTCTCAGTGGCATGTTTTCCCTTACCAACCTCACCATAAGTGAAGAACAATTGTAGGGAGTCAAACCTGTGATCCTTGGTGCACTCTATGTAGTAGCTAAGGGCCCTTTTCACATCCAGGCTGTGTAGCCTCCTCTCCCCAGAGGAGGAATGGTCAGTTAAGAAAACAGGAAGAGACATAGACTGACTAAGGTGGAAATCTGAAACCACCTTAGGCAAAAACTTCCTATTAGTCCTGAGGACCACCTTATCTCTATGGAAAGAGATAAAATCAGGCTCCATTGACAGGGCCTGTAACTCACTTATGTCTGGCAGTAATGGCTACCAAGAACACAGTTTTCAAGTCAAGTACTTAAGCTCTGCTGAGGACAAAGGCTCAAAAGGGGGTTGCATAAGCTGAGCAATGCAAACATTAAGGTCCCAAGCAGAGGCAGGGTCCCTGAAGGGAGGATTGGTATGCAGCAATCCCTTGAAGAATTTACAGAATACGAGATGAGCTGAAAGGGAAGAGGGCTTGCCTGCTGACAAGAAGGCAGCGACCGCTGCCAGATGCACTCTAAGTGTTGCTGGTCTGAGTCCTAAGCTATTGAGATGACCCATATAGTCCAGGACTGTAGGCAACCCAGCAGACTCTGGAGAAATATGCTTACCGGAGCACCAAATAGTAAACCTTTTCCATTTGGAGTTGTAAGTCTTTCTGGTGGAAGGCTTTCGAGAAGCCTTTAGAATATCCAGAACACCTTGAGAGAGATGCAAATCAGCAAACTCTAACTCTTCAAGAGCCAGGCCTTGAGATTGAGAGATTTGAGATTCAGATACCAAACCCTCCCCTGAGAACATGTTAACAGATTGTAATTCCTGGGAAGAGACAGGGGAAGGTGGACTGCTAAGGACAGCAAGAGAGGGTACCAGGGCTGTCTGGCCCAGTCTGGAGCAATCAGAAACACTCTGCAGGGTTGAGACCTGATTTTGACCAGTACCTTGAACAGGAGAGGGAAGGGGGGAAAAGCATACAGGAATTTCCCTTCCCAATTGAGAACTAGAGCATCCAGGGGGACTGAGCCCAACAATGGGGGTCTGCAGCAAAAAAGAGGAAGTTGGTGATTGTCTGAGGCTGCAAAAAGATCTATCTGTGGAGTGCCCCATCTGGAGAAGATCACCTTTAAAATTAGGGGATCCAGGGACCATTCGTGATGGCCCTGAGATATCCTGCTGAGAGCATCTGCCAGGACATTGTCCTTCCCTGGGATGTGCACTGCTATTAGAGAGGTATTCAGGGAATAAGCCAGAGACCACAACTTCATTGCTTCCTGTGCACAAGGCCGTAGACCGAGTGCCACTTTGCTTGTTGATGTACCACATTGTGGTGGTATTGTCTGTCCTGATCTGAACTAGTTTGTTCTGAACAGACTTGGAAAAGACTTGAAGTGCTAGAAACACTGCTCTGAGTTCTAAGAGATTGATGTGAAGCAGAGATTCTTGAGGTGACCACAACCCTTGGGTGGTCAGATCCCCCAAGTGGGCTCCCCAGCCCAAGAAGGAGGCATCTGTGGTAAGGATTAGAAAATGAGATTGAGTGACAAAGGGAACTCCTTGCCTTAGGTTGTCCTGATCCTGCCACCATTGCAAAGCCTGGATCAGGGTTTGAGTCACTGGGATTAGCTTGGTCAGAGAATCCTTTCTCTGGGACCAGAAGGCTCTTAAGTGGAACTGAATGTCCCTTATCTGAAATCTTGCTCCTTGGACCATTGCCGTAGAGGCAGCCATGTGGCCCAGGAGCTGCAGAAAATGCCTTGCTGGTTGAGACACCTGAAGGGTGAATGAAGAGGCCAGTGCCACAAAGGGTCCTTGCCCTGTCCAGGGGAAGGAAGGCTCTTGCCCTTATTGTATCCAGCTCCGCTCCTATGAAGGTGAGGAGCTGCACTGGCTCTAGAACTGACTTTGAAAGATTCAGGAGGAATTCTAGAGAAGTGAGCAGTTGCTGAATTATCTGTAGGTGTGACTTGACTTGGTCTGGAGACTGACCCACTATGAGCCAGTCGTCCAGGTATGGAAAGATGGAGATCTTTTTTTCTCCTTAGGAAAGCAACCACTACTGCCAGGCATTTTGTGAACACCCTTGGAGCTGATGTTAGGCCAAAGGGCATTGCTCTGAATTGATAGTGGCCTGAGGGCCACTCGAACCTGAGGTACTTTCTGTGGGAGCATCTGATGAGAATGTGGAAATAGGCATCCTTGAGGTCCAGGGAGGCTAGCCAGTCCCCTGGTCTTAGAGAGCGTAGAATTATTCCCAGAGTCACCATTTTGAACTTTGGCTTTAAAAGGTGCTTGTTTAAATATCTGAGATCCAGGATGGGCCGCCATTCTCCTGTCTTTTTAGGGGTTAGGAAGTACCTGGAGTACTATCCTTTTCCCCTGTGTAGGGGTGGAACCCTTTCTATGGCTCTGAGAGCCAAGAGGGAAGAGACCTCTGCCTCTAGGACAAGGGCCTCTGAAGGATTTGCAGGTGGAAAGGATCTGGTTCTCATCTTGGGAAATTGTTTGAAGCTGAGAACCAGTCCCTGGCTTACTACTTCCAGGACCCATTTGTCTGATGTTAAAGACATCCAGTCCTGGACAAAGTAAGCCAGCCTGCCCCCTACGGGTAGTGGAGAATCGGCCCGGGCAAACCCATCAGGGTGCCTGTTTGGCAGGGGCTTTAGGCTGAAGGGTGGTAGCAGGCCTGCTTATACCCCGTCTGCCTCTCCCTCTGAAGAACCCCCTCTGAGCAAAGGCAGAAGAGGAGGCCTGGGCTTGGTAGAAAGGCCTATGAAAAGGCCTGCCCCTGCCCCTGAAATGCTGCCTCTTGTACTCATCCATTTTCTTCATGTAGTTCTCTGTCTGCTCCCCAAACAGAGAATTACCAATAACAGGAAAATCCATGGCCTTAGTCTGGGTATCCTGTGACAGACTAGTACATCTGAGCCAAGCCATCCTACAAAGGGCCACAGATGTAGCCATGACTCTAGATGAAACATCATTGGAGTCCACTGCAGCATGAAATTGCACCTGTGTAGACCATATAATTAGCCTGCCTGAGTCCCAAAGATGCTGCCATGTACTGTTTCTTTGTCATGGCATCAATCCTCCTGGAGTCCTTATCTGGGGGGTGTGAAGCCAAGGGTATATTTGCCTTATCACAGGCAGCAGTCTGCACTACCCCAACATGGCTGCATTGCTGGGAAAGGAACTCCATATCTGAGCCTGACAGAGTATACCTCTTGTCCATTCTTTTGTCCACAGGAGGTATGGAATTAGGAGTCTAAAATTTTAAATGTTTGTTTCCCAAAAGACTTATGGATGGGAATAGACAGTCTCCTGGACTCTGGGATGTCCATCATCTCAACATAATCAGGCTCCTCCTGATCCTCTACTGCTTCCTCCATAGGAAGCTGGAGAGTTTCAGCCACTATTTTGGAAAACATAAAGTAGGAAGGGGACTCAGAAAGCCTAGGAGGAGAAACACCTGAAGGTCTGTCTGGGGAGATGTCCGAGTCAATGGGCACATCCACTTTCATAATCACCATCACTATCCTCATACTCTCCCTCCTCCTCCTCCTCCGGTTCATAAAAATCCTCTAAATTATAATCCGGAACCGGGTGAACTGACCGAACCGAGCACCTAACTGATGGTGCCGGTTCGGTCGGAACTGAAGTTAGCAATTGAACAATCCTTATCGCTTTGGCTATTTCATCAGCGGTCGGAGAAAGAACTTGTGGATCTGAACCGGCTGACTTATCCCTTCTTTTTCCTTTAACTGGAACCGACTTGTCAGAGTCGGTTCTCCTTTTGCCCGAAGAAGTTTTGCCCTGGTCAGAGGGCACTCCTTCTGGTTCGGTTGGAACCGAACCGGGCTGGCCATCCGGGTCAGCGGACTTCTTGGCCTCCCTTTCCCTCAGCCTACCTACTCTCTTTTCCAGGGTAGCTGTGGGAAAACTTTTGCAAATCTGGCAGTCTGAATTGAGGTGGTCAAACCCCAGACAATAAACACAGGTGGTGTGGGGGTCAGCCTTAGCAAAGGCTTCCCCACACACACTACAGTGCTGAAATCCAGTGGGCCCGGTTTTTCTCTTGGGTTTCTCAGACACGGCCAGTCCTAACCAAACTTACCCTTTTTTTGGCAATCCTCCAGGCAAGACACCCCTATCGGTTCCTGTCCGTGTTACGGGTCGTGGAAAAAAACGTAATGAAATCTGTTTTTTTTAGAACTGATAAGGACCGGTTACCACACTCTAAAAAGCAGAACAAACTTTTTTTACAAACCTGATCGGTTCAAACCGAACCGATCCGATGTTTACAAGTTCCACACAGAAACTAATAATAATAAACCTATCTAGTATTCACGGTACCACAGACAGAGACTGAACCGACAGGTTAGATAGAAGAAATTTGGTTGAACCGAGGAAAACGACACTTTAACCGACTAAATTGAACCGAGCGAAGGAGAAATCTCCGGAGCGACTGTTCAGTGAGGCGGAGTAAAGAATCTGGTGGTTTGGGTTCAAACAACAACAGACAGAGTCTCAACCGAGCTCGAGCTCAGCGTTCCATGCCTTGCATGGAAAGTTAACTCTTTCCTCTCCGGGGCAGTTCAAAGGTTGGATATCACTGCAATAGTCAGAATACAGCAAGACTTCATGTTGTTTGAAAGAGGATTATACCTCCTCTTCTGACTTCAGATACTCCCCTAATAATACACCCTAACATCCTCTAGCCTTACTTACTGCTTTAGAGGTCTGCTTGGATGATTTCAGGTCATCGGTGATGATGATGCCAAGTCTCTTTCTTCCTTGTGACTGCCAGCAACTCCCTCCCAGCCTATAGGTGGCTTCACGGTTTCTCTTCCCTATGTGCAAGATCTTGCACTTCTTTGCATTAAACCCCAGTTGCCACTCTTCCGACCATTTTGCTAGTTTATCCGGATCTCTTCTCATTCTGCCCACACCATCAGGATCATCTACTCTGTTGCAGATCTTGGTGTCATCTGCAAACAGACAAACCTTACCCTCCAGTCTATCTGCAGTTTATTAATTGCAACACCACCTATGTTGTTGTTTTTTTTTACATTCTGTACCTGTGGTGCCTACTATGTGGGCAAAACTAAAAGAAAGTGGAAGGAAAGGATAAGTGAACACCTGAGGGCCATTCGAAATGGAAATATGGATTATGTGTGGGTTGTGCACACACATGCATGAAGCAGAAAACAAAAAAGACCATAAATTCAGTGGGATTGAAAAAGGTGGTACTGAGGCCAAGGGGTGGTGATAGAGATGGTTTACTAAGTAGAAGGGAGAATTATTAGATCTTCACATTAGGGGCCTATTTGGGCAAAGGTCTTAATAATAATAATAATAAAACTTTATTTTTATGGCACCTTTCAAGAAACCAAGGCACCGTACAGAATAAAACAGTAAAAATTTCACATATTATAGTAAAAACAGCAACCAGATAAGTATAATCAGACTCCAATTCATGGATCCACAGATACATTTTTAGGGCCTTTTTGAATCCCTCCACGGTCGCGCACTCCAGTAACTGGCAGGGTAGAAAATTCCAGAGGGTACATAGATACATAGATACATAGACAGTGTCGGCAGATAAGGGCCTATGGCCCACCCAGTCTGCCCATTTGAGCTTGTAAGTTCAGTTTATGTTTTCCTAGAAGTCTGTTGCCCCTTACCCCTGACCTCCAGAACTCCTTTATGTCTATCCCATGCATTCTTAAATCCTGTGATTGTTTCAGCCCCCACCACTTCCTCTGGCAGGGTGTTCCACTTGCCCACCACCCGTTCTGTGAAGAAATTCTTCCTCACGTTTCCTCTGAATCGTCCTCCCTCCAACTTCATCCCATGCCCTCTAGTCCTGGAACATCTTTTTTGCTTAAAAATAGTGTATTCCTGCACCCTGTTCCTCCCTGTAAGATACTTGTATGTCTCTATCATCTCCCCTCTCTCCCTCCTCTCCTCCAGGGAGTACATGTTCAGTTCCTTCAACCTGTCCTGATAGGACTTGTGATGCAATCCATGCACCATCTTTGTTGCCCTCCTCGGAACCTTCTCTACCCTGTCCTTATCCTTACGTAGGTAAGGTCTCCAGAACTGTACACTGTACTCCAGGTGGGGCCTCACTAGTGTCTTGTATAGTGGAATTATGACCTCCCTTTTCCTGCTGGTGATGCCCCTGCCTATGCATCCCAGCATCCCATTTGCTTTACCTGCTGCCTTGTCACACTGTTTCCCTACCTTGAGGTCATCAGAGATGAAAACCCCAAGATCCCTTTCCTGCTTGGTGCATGCTATATCCTCACCCCCCAAATGATATATTGTGCCAGGGTTTTTGTGCAGACTCGATAGACCGTAAGGCCTAATCTGCTGGCAAATAGTATGTTAGTATGTTAGTATATGCATTATCTTGCACTTCTTTGCATTGAATTTCAACTGCCAAATCCCTGATCATTCTTCAAGTTTCTGCAGGTCCCTTCTCATTCTGTCTACACCCTCTGGTATGTCTACTCTGTTACAGAGCTTTGTGTCATCAGCGAAAAGTGAAATTCTGCCTTCTAGGTCCTGCGCAATGTCACTGATGAAGATGTTGAATAGGACCGGTCCCAGCACTGATCCCTGTGGTACCCCACTGGTCACTCTTCCCTCTGTGGAGTGACAGCCCTTTACCACCACTCTCTATGTCCTGCCACCAAGCCAGTTACCTACCCACCACACTAGTGTCCTGCCCACATCCATATTCCCCAGTTTGTGTAATAGTCTTCTATGTGGCACAGTGTCAAAGGCCTTGCTGAAGTCCAGATAGGTCATGTCCACTGCCCTCCCCTGATCCACCTCCATAGTCACTCAGTCAAAAAATTCAACGAGGTTGGTCTGACATGACTCCCCTGGTGAAACCATGCTGCCTTTGGTCCTGTAGTCCATTGACAACCAGATGTTCCACCAATCTCTCCTTCAGTAGTGCTTCCATGATCTTCCCCACTACCGAGGTGAGGCTGACTGGTCTGTAGTTCCCCGCTTCCTCTTTGTTCCCACTTTTGTATAAGGGGACTACATCTGCTGTCCTCCAGTCTTTGGGTACCTCCCCTGTTTCCAGTGATCAGCTAAACAGGATATCCAGAGGTTTGGCCACCACCTCTCGTAGTTCTTTAAGGACCCTGGGGTGCACCCCATCTGGCCCCATTGCTTAATCAAAGGGACCAGGAGCTCTTTCAGGTTGTCAGGGCCAAGTCCATGTAGGGCTTTATAAGTCAGAAGACTGACTTTTAAGGTGATCCACCACTACACTGGCAGCCAGTGCAGTCTGCGCAACACTGGCGAAATATGGCTGGACCGAGAGGTACCAGTCTAAAGCCGGGCCGCTGCATTCTGCACCAGCTGCAAGTGGCAGATTTCAACCCCAGGAAGCCCTAGATAAAGGGAGTTGCAATAGTCCAGACATGAGGACACAAAGGCATGGACCAGCGTAGGAAGATCGCCGGACAGAACAAGGTGCTTATTCCTGGAAATATTCCTCAGAAGGTAAAATGAGGACTTGACGACCGCAGACACCCTCGTCAAATATTACCCCCAGGTTATGCACCTGTTCAGAGGTCGGGAGTGAAACACCCCTGAGATAAAGTCCAGAGGGTGAACCAACCCCCGGCCCCCCTATCCAGCACACAGGATCCACTACCAACTCATCCGTCTTTTACGAGTTCAACTTCAACCAACTCTAATCCATCCACTTCTGGATCTCGCTAAGGCAGTTATTAAAGACTGAGAAAGCTCCATCCTGATTGGGTGCAAAAGAAAAGCAGAGCTGGGTATCATCAGCATAGCAGTGAAACCTCAGCCCATACCTTCTTACAATGTCTCCGAGTGACAGCATATACACTGAGAACAACATGGGGGACAACACCGAGCCCTGAGGAACCCCACTATTTAATTCCTTCGAACCACTTGACCCTTCCCCAATTGATGAAATCAGCTCTAGTCAGAAGGAGAATATCGTAGTCAACCCAGATTCTTTCCTCTTAGCTAACACTAATCTTCAACCATTTACTCAATACGGTAGCAAATATGAATCAGACAATGCCCAAGCTGGTCACCCCCCACCATCACTTAATACCAAGGAGGTTTTTGTACTGGGCGGATTCCATGATTAAATTCATTGATTGTACAATATGTAACCCTGACAAAGAGAACAGAACTTGCTCAAGTTATAGGGGGGCTAGAATCTCTGATATAACATCTATGACGAAAGCTGCACTTTCAGATGCAAGTAGCAACCCACTGGTGATCATCCATGCTGGGACCAATGATATTACCAAAGCCCCACTACTACAACTAAAACAGGACATTGTGGCACTATGTAACATTCTAATTGAAAGAGGATGTAGTATTGGTATCTCTGAAATCCTCCCTGTACCCCGAGCCTCTTATCCAATTCTGAAAAAAATTAAGGCACTGAATGAATGGCTTCATAAATGGTGCTACAGGCAGGGTAGTAACTGTCTCACACATTGGGAAGAGTTTAACGATAATACTTCTCTCTTCTGCTGGGATGGCTTGCACCTCAGCAGAAGGGGGAGCTCTCTTCTTGGTTGACAGTTTTTATCATTTATTAATAACCATTTAAACTGACATCTAAGGGGGAGACTAGGCCACTAATGCCATCTCTTAATATCTCAACAGCACACAACCTAAATGTTTTATCATTCAATGCAAGGTCTCTTAATAAGATAAAAATGGCAGAATTAGAACTAAAGATCCACAAACTTAACATAGGACTAATTGCCATAACAGAAACTTGGGGTAATTCTGATAAACATTGGATAATGAATATTCAAGGATTCAAACTTTATAACAAAAATAGACCTGGCAACCAGAAAGGTGGGGGAGTGAGCCTATACGTTGCTAATAGCATTCCATCCTTTGAATCCTCGTTATCAACTCAGACGGAAAGTATCTGGGTCCATCTACAACCTAATGGCTACCCCCAAATTTTGGTAGGCACGTCCTATCGCCCCCCTCTTCTGATATCAGTTACATTAAACAATTATCTTCAGAAATCACCCAAATTGCTGACAAGGGATCAGTAATTATCTTCTGTGACTTTAATCTCCCCACTATAAATTGGGACACTCTATCAGGTACAAACCAGCATGACCTACAGTTTATCTCAACAATCATCGATCTTGGCCTTACACAACTAATTAGAGAGCCCACTCGTGGGACTAATATACTGGACCTACTTATAACCAATATGGAGGCATCTTTACACAACTTACAAATTATGGATCCACTAAGTAATAGTGACCACAAGTCAATTTTCTTTTCTATTCCATTGACACATAAAACACCTACCAATAAACTTATGATTAAATTATATGAGAAAGCAAATTTTTCAAAAATTAATGAGCAGCTTTCAGCCATATCATGGGACTCATTACTCTCACCGCTTAACATCAACGACGCATGGAACACCTTTAAGGATATTATACATAGTCTAGAAAAACAATATGTTCCCGAGAGAAGAAAATATAACATCAAAGGTAAAGTTCCCGCTTGATACAACAACTCAATCAAAAAACTCAGCACACGTAAAAGGAAGTTATTTACCAACTTAAAACAGTGCCAGCCCAAGCAGAAAGAAGACATACTACTAAGATACAGCAAGGTAGTTAAGGATCTAAAAACATCAATTGTCCTAGCAAAACGAGATCTAGAATTTAAAATTGCCCATACCAAGGATTTGCATAAAAGTTTATACTCCTATCTAAATAACAAAAAGGGAGATACTAAAAAGATAAGGCCACTAATTATAGATAATACCACCATTCTCTCTGACAAGGTCATTGCTATGGAATTTAATAAATACTTCTGTTCAGTTTTTGAACAAGATTTAGAACCCTCATCACTTGTCAATCCTGGTATACCATCTGGTCACTCCATTTCCCTTTCTGATACCCTTAAGCTCCTAAACACACTAAAAAAAAACAAGTCCAGGACCTGACAACATAACATCTAAATTCCTCATGGGAACATCTAATAGCATCACTGTCCCCCTCAGCATTATTTTCAACAAATCCATTAGTGAATCTAATGTTCCATTGGATTGAAAGACAGCTATTGTCACACCAATCTTTAGAAAAGGGTTACACTATAAAGCAGAAAACTACAGACCCATTAGTCTTACGTCCATTGCTTGTAAACTGCTGGAGAAAAAGATTAAATATTTAATTGAAGAAGAGATGCTGTCTCTGAATTTAAATGACATTACACAACATGGATTTAAAACAGGTCATTCCTGTATAACTAATCTGTTATCCTTCTATAACTCATTCAGCATAAACCTCGATTTAAATATCCCAGTAGACGTAATTCTGCTTGACTACAGTAAAGCCTTTGACAAGGTTTCTCATTCTATATTGATAAACAAACTTGTAAACCTAGGATTTTCTAACCATATTGTGTCATGGGTCCAGAGCTGGCTTTACGATAGATCCCAGGTTGTAAGGGTGAATGGAGAACTCTCTGATGAGGGGTTGGTGTCTAGTGGTGTGCCCCAGGGCTCGGTGTTGGGCCCCACACTGTTCGGTATCTTTATTAGCGACCTAACCATCTCATCCAATAACATCATATCTAAGTTTGCAGATGACACCAAGCTGGGGGGACGAGTTGATAGTGATACTAATAGGAATATCCTATAAATGATCTAAAAATAATTGAATCATGGGCACAACCAATAAAATGTCATTTAATGTGTCTAAATGTTCGTATTACATATGGGAAAAATAATCATAAACAAACCTATTACCTTTACAATACTATAGTCAGGGAATCAATTATGGAAAAGATTTGGGCATATTACAACAATAAGCTATCATCCATTGACCATTGTAACAAGGTTGCTAAACATGCTAACACCCTTTATGTAGAATCAATAACACATTTGTCCTTACAATCTGAGGGGTATTATGGCCCTTTATAAAACTCATGTCAGACCTCACTTGATTATGGTTCATCCTTTTGGAGTCCCTACTTGGTTGGGGACATAGACAGAATTGAAAAGGTCCAGAGGAAGGCCACAAAAATCATACCACATCTCTCATCACTTGATTATGAATCCAGATTACAGAAAACGGGGCTTTATTCACTTAAATTTAGAAGATTAAGAGGAGATCTCCTCCAGTTATACAAGATCTCTCATTCAGCAATATTGATGAATTCATGTGGACTCTCTTTTACATCAAGAAAAACCGTGGCTAGGATTCACAACAAGCAAATTGGAGTTGATAGAACAAAATCGAACAAAAGGCAACAATATTTTACTGTTAGAACCCATAGAATTTGGAATTCCCTGCCCCAGGATATCATTGATAGCCAGACCATAAATATTTTTAAGCTAAACTTGACAAATGGCTTTTAAATAAGAACACAACTTAACAATGATCCACAATGTGTGAAGAACATCCTCGATGGGCTTCGGCCTTCTTTTATCCATCAACCGAGTAACCGAGTAAGACAGAGAAACTGGATCCAAGGAATAAACCCCAGAAACCACTCTTTGCATTCTTCCAGTGAGGTAAGATATAAACCACCTGAGGACTACATCCGATAGTCCACAGATAAACCTCAGACGCTCAAGCAGAACCCCATAGTCCATAGTGTCAAACGCTGATGAGAGATCTAGAAGAACCAGAATGGAATGGTTCCTCTGATCCCTAGCCATCAGGAGATCACTGAGCACCCAAACCAGCTCTGTCTCAGTCCTATGCCTTATTTGAAAACTGGACTGGAGGGGTTCATAGATATCACAGATGGTCAAATGGTTCTCCAGCTGTACAGCCACTACCTTCTCAATCGCCTTCCCTAAAAAGGAAAGGTTAGAGATTGGTCTGTAGTTTGCATGGCAGTCAAGGTCCAAAGAAGCTTTCTTCAGGAGGGGTGTTACCACTGCCTCCTTCAGGGAGCTCGGAAACTCACCTGTTTCCAAGGAGCACCAGACTATCCATGCTAGGACCAGATCAATGGAGTTGATACAACCTAAAATCAGGGAAGTTGGTCCTGATCCAAACTACAGCACGTAGGGCGTGCAACCTGGACAATCCGCATGATATCCATGAATTCCGGTTGGTCAAAGGCACTCCAGGAAAACCAAGGAGCAGCAGCCTCACACTGATCGAAATCAATGCCCTTAGCATGTGCCGGTTGGAGTGCCTTCCTAATGTCAGCCACCTTAGTAGCAAAGAATCGAGCAAGTTCATCACACTCCCTTTACGAAAAAGCCTTTTGGACCTGTAGACAGTCTGGGTTGTACAGCCTGTCCACAGTGCAAAAAAGCTGAGCTGGTCGATTCTGAGCAGCCACAATCTCCCCGGACAGGAACTCTGCCTTCTTATGGGTGATTGCAGATTGATAGGTTTGATAATGCTCCATCAATCTAAGGTGGTCGGCATCAAAGGAGGATCTATGTCAGCAATGCTCTAACCTTAGACCTAGTCGCTGCATCTCCCTCAAGATCCCATCCAACCATGGGGACCAAGACCAAAGAGAGAGAGGGCGAACACAGACAGGAGCAATGACATACAGAGCTGCCAAGATGGCCATATTATAGGCCACCACGAGAGCTTCTGGGTCATTGTTTGCCACTGGAAGGGACGATAGGTCAAGTACCGTCACCAGGCCTTCAGAACTGACATCTTGTAAAGGGCGATACCTGACCATTTTCACAAGGTAGGCCTACGAAGGGGTGGCACTAAAACTAAACCCCACGATGTAGTGATCGAACCACCCAACTGGTTTCACTCCCAAATCAGAGGCCTCGATCCCCAGGAAATAAACCAAGTCAAGGGAGTAACTATCTTTGTGGATAGCAGTGGTAACTATCTGTGTGAGGCCCAGAGATGACATCAAGTGGAGGAAGTGCAGTCCAAACTGCGAGAGTTCGTCATTGACCCAGGCATTAAAATCACCCAGAACCATCAGTCTGGGTGATTCAAATGCCATGTCAATGACGAGGTCCGCCACTTCCTAAAGGAATCGCTTCCCATCTCCGGGTAGATAGTAGATGAAAGGGCGATCCTTCAGCCTACACCTGCTACCACGGTACACTCAAATGACTCAGCTTCCTCAACTGGTACATTTGTGAGGTTAAGTTTGGTCTTAAAACAGACCGCAACCCCATCCCCCCCATGATCCAATCTAGGGCGGTGAATCACCGAGTAACCGGCCGGAATTAGAGCCTCCAAAATGGGGCCAGAATTCTCATCCAGCCAGGTCTCGGTAATGCAAGCTAGATCCACCTTTTCTACAAGATCTGAAATAATTGCAGTCTTGTTTTTGATGGATCTGGCATTGCATAACACAGCCTGAGTTGGATGAACTTCCAGGGCTGCCCGGGCCACCTGCCCACCAATATTGGTGGTGCCCTTGGGTATGGAAACCAGGCATGGTGAACCACGTTCTGGGTTCCATTTCACCCCAGCGCGTCTCCTGGATCTTACAACCCCGATGTGGTGGCCCCGCTCATTCACCCTCTATTGTTCACAGCCCCCCGCCCTTCTCCTCCCCCTGCGAGCAATATCCAACACCCGACAGTGCTGGCAAGTTGTAAACTGCAATGGGGGAGGAAAAAAAGGGTCTAGGGTGTGAAGGGCCGAGGGTGAATAGCGCATGAGCATGAGGGCAGGCCTCCAGTACATTGCAACACTTAGCTGACCTACAGACTAATAAAACTAAAACAAAATAACTTAAAATCAGCTTAACTAAAACCCCCAATTAACACCCATAATATTAAACAAAGAAGAAAAACAAAAAATACAGGCACTGTAACTGCCTGTCAAATAATAAAAAACAATAACTTTAACCTATAAAACTTAAAGCTATATAAACATAAAATAACAAAAGAAAAAATAATTTTAACTTCTGAAGTCCATAAAAAAGGATATTATGAAAACAAGCCCAAAATCAAAATCATACAAAAACAAAACAAGTACATCCCACAAAGTTTCTGTAGGAAGGCTAATCCTCAGCTGCTGATAGGTAGCAGGCTTTAGTCCAGATAATAGTCACGCAACATACAGAACACAGTTCAGGAGGTATCCAACACAGCAGGGGATTAAGCACAGATAAATCCAAGTGGTGGCCTCCCCCTTCCCACAATACTCCAGAATCACAAACCCTGTCAAATTACAAATAAACTTGAGGTTTCCAGCCCCGAGTGGTCTTCACACCACCAGAGGAGACTGGTAAATGCAAAGGTCACAGTAATTTCCCCAACCCCAAAGTACTCTCACTACCGGGGTGGAATTACTGAAGATATGTCCAGGCACTTTTGTTAACATGGTGCACTCTCACTGTTCAGGAAGCAAAAGGAAGAATGCACTTTCACTGCCTTCTGACCAACTTATAAATGAAAAATATAGATAGGTCTGACCGTATTTGCAGGAGACAGGTGCAGGATAATCCACTACAAGTCTTAATTGCTCTGAAGCCGGAGCGGGCCCCGACAAATCCTACTGGGAGGCCAAACCGCAAGCCCGCGGCCACTGCTACAGACCCCCGCCAAGGTCCACTTATTGGCAGGCCCCACGGAGAAAACCTAAGGGGACACCAGCCTAAATCACCAGCTACCTGGCAAAATAGAACCAGGATCCCTGCATAGCCACACACTGCAGTCAGCTCACCCACTACTCCAAATGAAGCTGGTCTTCATGTACCCACAGATCCTGATGATCTCGCAACAGACTGCCAACAATTCAAGTATAATCTCCTGCCAGTTAATCCCAGGTCTTCTCATAAAAAACAGATTCCCTTCTCCACTGTTCCTGTTCCTAATGACAATATAACCTCCCAAGATCTTTGTCGACTATCTCAACCACACAGGGGATCGCAAACATCAACAGCGATAAATCCACAACTGGAAATTCAAATGGGGCAGCCAGCTATAGCAAGCCCCCTTAGTTTGCCGGAGTAATGAAGCAGAGGCAGCGGCCCAGCAGATTAAGTGTGCAGTAGCGTAGCAGTAGCGGTAAGGGTCCAGGACAGGACAATCCAGTACACACTACATTAATCACCCCGATACCATTTTCACACTTTGGCACACTCCAACTGCTGCGGTTTACTCCAACTTGAACTCAGGAGAGACAAACCGCGAGGTAGACAATTTCAGAAATTCAGAAACAAACAGCTAGGAGACCAGGCAGATCCATAGAAAATGCATGCAATACAAATACACAAATAAGTCCATCAAATCTGTGATGATATAGCAGCAAACTCTAAAAATAAAGAAAATACTACTAAAAAACGGCTAAAAACAATAAACTAAAATGCTAAGCTACCAGAGCAGCCAACAACGTGCCCAGCCCGGTGGCCATCTTAATATGTTAATGGTCATATAGAGCTCAAACCCGTTCTAGAAAACAGGCAATAAAACTGACATTGTGTTTAAGTGTATCCTGTTCTGCTCTTGTTGTTTTAGGTTCAAAATGAGAAGGCACATTTTGTAAAGAAGTGGCAGACTTCTGCACATTCATATCTATCTCCTGGGTCTATGTGGACAAAATAAGTGGGTACACATAAGCAAGATTAGATAAATGCCTCCTCCCTACATGGAGCCCAGGTCACCAGTAAGTGTAAATAAAGATTACAGATACAGCTCTTCAGTTCTTTGGGACTGCATATTACCTTGCTCCAACCACATACCAGTGATATAAGAATGTTTGTTTTCATTTATCCCAAGGCCCACCAAGTTTGCCTTCCTTTGAATTTAGACGGCTCTTGCATTTGGATATATCACACTTAGTTCTTTTTCTTCCAAAGACTGCTCCACAGTCGCAAAATGTTCTCCCCTTGTCTAGTCACACTGTTGCAATGTACATAGTGCTTAGTCCTTCTGTACAGCACAGTCTGTCTTATGCATTACAAAACATCATTTATAGGCTCTCCCATTTTCTTCTTATCTGCCCTTCATGACAGTAATACAAAAAAGCATTTGTCAATGCTGAATGTTGATTGTGTTAGTCCATTGAGCTCGCTCACTGGCCCTCTGTCACTCACTCGTTCTGTTTCTCCTGGTGCTGCAGGCTGCTCTTTTGTACTGGGATCCTGCCTGCGTTGGCATGTTTTTCTGCCCACAAAGAAATCTGCAGCTGTCCCAACAGAGCTCCGTTGAGGTGGCTCACTCCCCCTCTCTCACTTGCTCATTCTGTTTCTCCTGGTGCTGCAGGCTGCCCTTTTGTACTGGGCTCCTGCCTCTGTTTGCTGCTTTTTCTGCCCATAAAGAAATCTGCAGCAGTCCTGACACAGGTCCGTTGAGCTTGCTCTTCCCCCTCTCTCACTTGTTCATTTCGTTTCTGCCAGCACTGCAGGCTAGCCTTTTGTACTGGGCTTCTGCCTGCATTGCCACCTTTTTGTGCCCACAAAGAAATCTGCAGCAGTAACGATAGAGCTCCATCGAGGTAGCTCACTCCCCCTCTCTCACTCACTCGTTGTGTTTCTCCTAGTGCTGCAGGCTGCCCTTTTGTACTGGGCTTCTGCCTGCATTGGTACCTTTCTGGCCACAAAGAAACCTGCAGCTGTCCTGACAGAGCTCCATTGAGGTCGCTCACTCCCCCTGTCTCACTCGCTCATTCAGCTTTTCCTGGCGCTGCAGGCTGCCATTTTGTAGTGGGCTCCTGCCTGTGTTGGTGCCTTTTTCTACCCACAAAGAAATCTGCAGCAGTCCCAACAGAGCTCCGTTGAACTCGCTCACTCCCCCTCTCACCCGCTCATTGTGTTTCTGCCGGCACTGCAGGCTGGCCTTTTGTACCAGGCTCCTACTTGCATTGTCGCCTTCTTCTGCCCACAAAGAAATCTGCAGCAGTCATGACAGAGCTCCGTTGAGCTCACTCACTCACTCCCCTCTCTCACTTGTTCGTTCTGTTTCTGCCGGCGCTGCAGTCTGGCCTTTTGTACCGGGCTCCTACTTGCATTGCTGCCTTTTTCTGCCCACAAAGAAATCCACAGCAGTCCCAACAGAGCTCTGTTGAGCTCACTCACTCCCCTCCTTGACTTATTCGTTCTGTTTCTCCCTACGCTTCAGGCTGCCCTTTTGTACTGGGCTCCTGCCTGCGTTGGCACCTTTTTCTGGCCACAAAGAAAGTTGCAGCTGTCCCAACAGAGCTCCATTGAGGTCGCTCACTCCCCCTGTCTCATTCGCTCATTCTGTTTCTCCTGGCGCTGCAGGCTGCCCATTTGTAGTGGGCTTCTGCCTGTGTTGGTGCCTTTTTCTGCCCACAAAGAAATCTGCAGCAGTCCCAACAGAGCTTTGTTGAGCTTGCTCACTCCCTCCCCCTCTATCACTTACTCATTCCATTTCTGCTGGTGCTGCAGGCTGGCCTTTTGTACTGGACTCCTGCTTGCGTTGCCGCCTTCTTCTGCCCACAAAAAAATATGCAGCAGTCATGATAGAGCTCCGTTGAGCTTGCTCACTCACTCCCCTCTCTCACTCATTCGTTCTGTTTCTCCTGCCGCTGCAGGCTGCCCTTTTGTACTGGGCCTCTGCATGCATTGCTGCCTTTTTCTGCCCACAAAGAAATCTGCAGCAGTCCCAACAGAGCTCCGTTGAGCTCACTCACTCCCCTCCTTCACTCGCTTGTTCTGTGTCTCCCGCCACTGCAGGCTGCCCTTGTATTGGGCTCCTGCCCCGCTAGGTTTTATGCCTACAAAGAGATCAGCAGCAGTCCTGACACAGTTCCGTTAAGGTCGCTCACTCCCCCTCTCTCACTCACTCATTGCGTTTCTGCCGGTGCTGCAGGCTGGTCTTTTGTACTGGGCTCCTGCCAGCGTTGCCGTCTTTTCCTGCCCACAAAGAAATCTGCAGCAGTCACGATAAACCTCTGTTGAGCTCGCTCACTCCCCCTCTCTCACTCACTCATTCTGTTTCTCCCAGTGCTGCAGGCTTCCCTTTTGTACTGGGCTCCTGCCTGCATTGGCACCTTTTTCTGCCCACAAAGAAATATGTAACTGTCCTGACAGAGCTCCATTGAGGTCGCTCACTCCCCCGTCTCACTCACTCACTCTATTTTTCCTGGCACTGCAGGCTGCCCTTTTGTACTGGGCTCCTGCCTCTGTTGGTACCTTTTTCTGCCAACAAAGAAATCTGCAGCAGTCCCGACAGAGCTCCATTGACCTCATTCACTTCCCCTCTCTCAGTCGCTCGTTCCATTTCTGCTGGTGCAGCAGGCTGCTCTTTTGTACTGGGCTCCTGCCTGCATTGCCACCTTCTTCTGCCCATGAAGAAATCTGCAGCAGTCATGATAGAGCTCTGTTGACCTCACTCACTCACTCTCCCTCTCTCACTCGTTCGTTCTGTTTCTCCCGCTGCTGCAGGCTGCCCTTTTCTACTGGGCCCCTGCATGCATTGCTGCCTTTTTCTGCCCACAAAGAAATCTGCAGCAGTCCCGACACAGCTCCGTTGAGCTTGCTCACTCCCCCTCTCTCACTCGCTCGTTCCGTTTCTGTCAGTGCTGCAGGCTGTCCTTTTGTACTGGGCTCCTGCCCGCATTGCCGCCTTTTCCTGCCCACAAAGAAATCTGCAGCAGTCATGATAGACCTCCATTGAGCTCACTCACCCCCCCTCTCTCACTCGCTCATTCTGTTTCTCCTGGCACTGCTGGCTGCCCTTCTGTACTGGGCTCCTGCCTGCATTGGCACCTTTTTCTGCCCACAAAGAAATCCGCAGCTGCCCTGACAGTGCTCTGTTGAGGTCGCTCACTCCCCCTGTCTCACTCGCTCATTCTGGTTCTCCTGGCACTGCAGGCTGCTCTTTTGTACTGGGCTCCTGCCTCTGCTGGCACATTTTTCTGGCCACAAAGAAATCTGCAGCAGTCCCGACAGTGCTCCGTTGACCTCAATCACTCCCCCTCTCTCACTCACTCATTCCATTTCTGCCGGCGCTGCAGACTGCACTTTTGTAGTGGGCTCCTGCCTGCATTGCCGTCCTTTTCTGCCCACAAAGAAATCCACAACAGTCACGATAGAGCTCCGTTGAGCTCGCTCACTCCCCCTCTCTCAGTCACTCGTTCTGTTTGTCCCAGCAATGCAGGCTGTCTTTTTGTACTGGGCCCCTGCATGTATTGCTGCCTTTTTCTGCCCACAAAGAAATCTGCAGCAGTCCCATCAGAGCTCCATTGAGCTCGCTCACTCACTTCCCCTCCCTCACTCGCTCGTTCTGTGTCTCCCGGCACTGCAGGCTGCTCTTTTGTACTGTGCTTCTGCCTGCATTGGTGCCTTTTCCTGCCCACAGTGAAATCCATAGCAGTCCCGAGAGAGCTCAGTTGAGCTCGGTCACACCTCCCCTCTCTCGCTCGCTGGATCCTAATCTGTCCCAAACACTGATTTCTGACAGCGACTGCGGTATTCTGGGCAAGAAGCACAAAAAAAAGGATGTGAAAAATGACAGCTGTGCTTTTCATAAGGAGGTGTGAAAAAATGCCAGTGTTGAAAATCTGGCGTGAAAATATTACTAATTTGTGAACTTACAAGGGTGCATGGAAACTACACAACACACGCTCGTAACACAGTCATTTTATGGAGTTTCATCACACAATTTTCAACATAGGCATTTTAGGACCTCTGCTCATGAACAGTGTCAGTACGATTTCTTAATGTGTCCCAAACACTGATTCCCACAGCGACCGCGCTATTGTGTGAAGGAAGAGCAAAAACACATTTCAGCCAGGATGTGAAAAATGACAGCTGCACTGATCATAAGGAGGTGTAGGAAAATGGCAATGTTGAAAATCTGGCGTGAAAATATTGCAAAGTTGCGAAAGTACAAGCGTGCTTTAAAATTGTGCAACACACGTTTGTAACACACTCATTTTGTGGACTTTTGTCACCAAATTTTCAACATAGGCATTTTAGGACCTCTGCTAATGAACAGTGTCACTGTCATTTCCATAATTTGTCCCAAACATGGATTTCCGAGAGCGACTGCACTATTCTGCGCTGGAACTGCGAAAACACGTTTCAGCCAGGATGTGAAAAATGACAGCTGTACTGTTCGCAAGGAGGTGCAGAAGAATGACAATGTTGAAAATCTAGTGAAAAATATTAATTGGTTATTTAGTGTGGCTCTGCAAACCGCGCAACACACGCTCGTAACACAGTCATTTTATGGAGTATCGTCACCAAATTTTCAACATAGGCATTTTAGGACCTCTGCTCATGAACAGTGTCATTGTCATTTTCTTAACCTGTCCCGAACACTGATTTCCCACAGTGACTGTGCTATTCTGCGTTAGAAGTGCGAAAACACATTTCAGCCAGGATGTGAAAAATGACAGCTGTATTGTTCACAAGGAGGTGTGAAAAAATGCAAATGTTGAAGATCTGGCATGAAAATATTGCAAATTCGGGATATTACTGAGTAGCATAGCAACTGCACAATGCATATATAAAACAGTCATCTTTAGTATTTTTCACTGAATTTGCAACATAGGCTTTTTGAGAGCCCACCTCATGAAAACTAGCACTGTCGTTTTGTTAATCAGCCCCAAAAGGGGATTCCATGCAGTGACCGCGAAATCACCTTCGGGCCGTAATAACGCCATGACAGTGGCAGAATCTCATGAGTAGGGGTTCCAAAAACCTCATGTTGAAAATTTGGTGTCAGAATTCCAAAATGCCTGAGATATGCATCAAATTTGAAAAGCCCTATTCATTCCATTATACAGCTTATCGGCATTTCCTCAGTTGCAGCTGGCTTTGAAGAGTACAGACGTGTTCCCGGTCCACTGAAGATCATCGCTGGACACCGTGAGGTAAGAATGGGGTGAGGGGGTGTGGGTAGGCAGGGTGCGCAGTGGGTGGGTTGTGGGAGGGCAGGGAGACCTTGAGGGACCTTTTTTTTAACAGGTTTAAAAAAAAACATTACAGACGTTTTTTTCTTTAGGGCATTGAGCACGCTGGGTGGGCCCCAGCGTGCCACCTGAATGTTTTAGGGGATGCAGTTGATGGGGAATTGGCACCCCATCGGCACAAAAGCCGAGGGGCGAAGAGCCAAGGGGGATTGGGCACCCCCTCGGCACAACTCTCCAGCCACTCTTCGGGGACCTGATGCTGATGGGGAGTGGGCTTCCCCATCGGCACATCAAACAGGGAGGGGGAACATAATGCCAATGTGGAGTGGACTCCCCTGTTGGCAAGTTAACTAGCACCGGGGACGGAAGCCGACGGGGACTGGGGCCCCCGTCGGCAAAAACATGCTACTGTGGGGAGGGGCACATGCTGCCGAGAGGGATTGGGCACACCCTCAGCACTGGGGCCAGATTAATATTGTTTGTGAACATCGCGGCAAGCCGCCGCCATGTTTACAAACAATATTACAGTAGCAACGTTCTGCCCAGCAATGACTGGTCGCTCCCTCATTGCAGCGAATCGCTGATGCTGCAATGACGAGGCGGCCCCTGATTGCTGCTGCGAAAACATTTTACAAGTTGGTGGCACACTGCCTGAACTAGTGTCAGCAGCAGCATGCCACGGCATTGGGGAAAGTGGGCCATGCCTTTACAAGCTGTGGGGGCATTGGCCACAACAGTGCCACGCCTCCACAGCCTGCTTCTGGAAAGTTGTTGCAATATGTTTCTTGCGCATGCACGCAATCAACATAAAAAGAAAAGAATGTAAAGGAATTAATTCTTAGAACAGCTATAAAAAGTTATTTTCACAGGTATTATGACTACAATGCATTGAAATGCATTTGAATACTGTCAGTAAGGAATTTGTTGCGTTCACTTGCACAAGGAACGTCTTATGTTAGTAACACTTTTTAGAGGTGTGTCTGTGTTGGCAAATGCAGGGCACACTTTAGTAGATGTGTCTCTCATTCCCCAATAAGCCAGCACGCTAGCACTGACACCAGCGTTATATAAAGTGGACACAACTTCTAAGAAAAGTGCGGCTGCAATCAGAGACAAGCTCGTCATGCAATGGTACCGACTGCACTGCCCCCAAGACTCTGGTCTCAATTCTTGTCTCTTAATATGGTGGAAAACAAACCCTTCCCCTATTGCCCACTGTATGCTGTACTACACCCACTGCTCCAGTCCCAATTCATGTCCCTTACTGCATTTTTTTTTATTTTGTATATTAAAGATACTCCCCCCTTCCCCCAGCACTCTGCTACCTTATGGGAGCGGGCCTCCCATGTCTTTTTCTTGTTTTCCCCTGCATCTGGCACTCTTTAGTTTATAGAACTGGTAGAGGAATGTATAGTAGTACAACTTTGCTCAGATCAGATTACTGCCACCTCTTGCAAGACAGCACACTCCTCCTCCCAATCAACAGTGATGAGTGACCTCTGATCCCTGCCTAGCAATTTCGGGAAACCCCATCCACCGAGATAGTGGGATACTAGCTCATGCAATGTCCAAGCATTTTCTTTTTTTGTTTTCTTTTGCAGGGTTTCACCTTATAGGTGAATTGGGGACCAAGTCAGGAGCAGGGAAGCCGACTGGGGATCAGTTTTTATCACCCTGCTGAGTTGGGGAATTATGCTGCTTCTTAAAACAGGATCTCCATTTATTTATTTATTTATTTAACTCTTTTTTTATTCAGAAGTGGGACGCTACACCATAGAGGTAAATCTGCAACTGGATAGCTGGGAAGGAGTATATGGGGCTAGTAATGGGACAGCCGTTAGGCTGTAACATTGGCGCTGAGTTTATTTTGCAAGATGGAGTTGCTTGTGCCAGTTATGCTACAGCATATGAATTCATTCCTTATCCCAAGCAAATAGGTATCAAAAACAGTTCATATTTTGCCAGGGCTCCCACTTGTAAAGTCAGAGAAGTTAGCTGAGCCTCTGTAGTTTGTGTATCACTGTCATTGACTTTTGGGGTTGTTGGATCACTGCCGTTATAACCCACCCTCTCCTCAGCAGAACTCAGCTTATCTCTCAGACCTCATGAAATGCTGTGTTCAAAGTTAGAACTAACACAGATTGGAGACAGCTATAACAATAGTGAGATGTTTTATGCTATTATTACAGGCAGCCCGAATAGCTGTACACTCACTGCATCACGTAAGTAGTGACAAATGTGAGACTGTCACTTATTTATTATAACCCTTACCCCTGCATAATTATAACTGTTTTCCTGGAATGTCATTATAGTTTTTGCACGGACCCTCCTCACCCAAGCACTTGTCCTGTGTTAGCATTGCACTGATCCATAAAGAGACATCTCCATTTTTTTTACAGTCTGTAATGTACATAGAGTGAAAGCCGTATCAGGTCATTAGTGGCAGATGTAAGTTTGTCCTGTTTATAACCTCACACCAGTAAATACAGTTTACTCACCTGTAACAGGAGTTCTAGGAATGGTATATGTTGTTCATCCACACTTATTGGCAGGTTCCTTGCCGCTTTAAATCTTGCCGGAAGGTCTTCATGCTGGCTCCTCCCACCCACCCGGGTGGTAAAACTCTCGGCTCCGCCCCATGACGCCAGATCTGGCCCGCTGGAAGCTCAGGGCTGTGCGTCAGTCAGAGGTTTGGTGGAATGTAGGATGAACAACAGACACCATCTCTAGAACTCCTGTTACAGGTGAGTAACCTGTATTTCTAGGGACATGGATATGTTGTTCATCCACACTTATTGGCAGACTCCTAGCAGTTCTCCGGGAGGAGGGAGGCAAGGCGCACACCCCCAATACTTACTTGGGAAATAAGGACTGGAGAACCGAGGCCCCAAAACCAGCATCCCGGCGTGACTCAAGGTCGATGTGGTAATGGGTAATAAAGGTGTGTGCTGACTTCCAGGTAGCAGCCCTGCAGATTTCCTGGATAGGGACGTCCCTGGAAGCAGCCACCGATGCAGCAGTATGACGGTAGAATGAGCTCTTATCCCTCTGGGAGGCCTCCATGCCCGCCAACTTATAGCAGCGATCTATGCAGGGAGGTGACCCACCTGCCTATCGTCCGCTTGGCTGCAGGTCTGCCAGGTGCGGCTTCAGCGTAGGTGACAAACAGCTGGCGAACCTCTCCTGAATTTCAGCCATGCGCTCCTTATAATAAGCGAGCGCCCTTCTAGGGTCCAGAGTATGGAGCCTATATTCGGCCTCCGAGGTGTGATTGGGGTAGAACACCGGCAGAGTCAGCACCTGGTTAAGGTGAAACTCCGACACCACCTTCGGAAGGAATTTCGGGTGGGGGCACAGGACAACCTTGTCCCTGTGGAAGACCAGGTAAGGAGACTCGATGCAAAGCGCCTGGAGCTCTCCCATCCTTCTGGCTGACGTGATAGCCACCAAGAAGGCGGTCTTCCACGACAGGTGAGAGAGATCACACCTGTGCATTGGTTCGAATGGCTTGCCCATGAGCTTTGCCAGTACCAGCAGTAAATCCCACGGAGGTGGAGGTTCTCACACCAGAGGGGAAATGTGATCAAGGCCTTTGAAAAAGTGCCCGACCACCTTTTCCTGCTCCACCGACTGCTCCCCGCCCGCCCGGTAAGCAGAGATGGCTGCCAGGAGCACCTTTAGGGTCGTCGACCTAAGCCCTTGACTAGAAAGGGACCATAAATAGAGCAAATGCTTGCCACAGAACAGGAGGAAGGGTCCAAGCCCTTGCCCTGACACCAAATGGAGAATCTCTTCCATTTGAAGCGAGAATTTTCTGGTTCGACCTTACAGGACGCCAACAACATTGAGGAACTCGTTGGAAAGACCCAAGGCCAGGAACTCTAGCCACTCAGGAACCAGGCCGTCAGGTGCAGGGATTGAAGGTCCGGATGGAACACCTTCCCCTGATTGACTGAGAGCAGGTCCGGGCGAGCTGGAAGCTGCCTCGGCAGCCTGGAGCTGAGGCTGAGGAGATCTAGGTACCAGAACTGGCGGGGCCAGTCTGGGGCTATCAGGATCACCTGCACCTTGTCCCTCCTTGCTTTGGAGAAGCACCTCAGAATCAAGGGAAATGGGGAAAGGCGAGAAGAGGCCCGGGGTCCACAGCCTCGAGAAGGCATCCCCTGCAGCGAGCCCTGCTGAGAGGGGCGGGCATGAAACAGCCTCAGCTCTGCTTCCCTGGAGGCAAACAGGTCCACCTGAGGTGTGCCCAGTGGGAGAACAGATCTTGTACTACCTCCGGCAGGAGAGACCACTCGTGAGATGCAGCCCCTATCTGGCTCAGGGCATCGGCCAGGGTGTTGGAAGCTCCTGCCACATGAATGGCTAGGAAATCCGCCTCCAGGCTGCACACGAGTGACCAAATGTGGAGAGCTTCCTTGCATAGAAGCATGGAGCGCGTCCCGCCCTGCCGGTTCAGGTAGTACATGGTCGTGGTATTGTCCGTCTGGACTTGGACCACTTGACCACGGAGAAATGGACCAAAGGCGGTGAGAGCTAGGCGGACCGCTCGGAGCTCCAGCAGGTTGATGTGGCATCGGGACTCCCGCGGGGACCAGAGGCCGTGCACCCGGTGTTCCCCCAGATGGGCACCCCAACCCATCAGAGAGGCATCGGTCGATAGAGAGACTGTAGGCTCGGGGCAGACAAACGGGATGCCCTCCTGCAGATGGAATGGAACGGTCCACCACTGGAGAGCATTCCACATCTCCTGGGTCACTATCACTAGCTGGTCCAAAGGATCGCAGCATTGTGACCACTGGCTGGCCAGTCCCCACTGAAGGGGGCGCATGTGCCAGCGCGCCCAATGGACCACGCTGGTACAGGCTGCCATGAGACCCAGAAGGCGCAGGAAGTCCCGGGCAGGGCGCGATTGCCCAACCAGAAATGATCGGGCAAAGAAGTTAAGAACCTCGGCCCTGTCCGCCGGGAGCCGTGCTCTGGCTCGAAGAGAGTCGAGCTCTGCCCCGATGAACAGGATCACCTGCTTCGGCTCGAGTTCCGACTTGGCCTCGTTGATGAGAAGGCCAACTCGAGAGCAAACCTGGAGGGCCAGATCTCTGGACCACTCCACCTCCCATCTGGAGGAGGCTGCTATCAGCCAATCGTCCAGGTAAGGGTACACCCGGACCCCTCTGCGCCGCAGGAATGCTGTCACCACTGCCATGCATTTGGTGAAGACCCTGGGAGCTGGAGATAAGCCGAAGGGCATGGCTCGGAACTCGAAGAGGGATCCTCCCTCGAAAGCGGAGGAATCTCCGATGTGACGGACAGATAGGGACGTGAAAGAACGTCCTGTAGGTCCAGAGAGCAGAACCACAAACGTGTTCCAGAGATGGTATTATCTGTGCCAGAGTGACCATCCTGAAGGTTCGAGACCTTAGGAACTTGTTCAGGTCGTGTAGGTCGAGAATGGGGCCCCAGCCCCCGTCCGTTTCGGAACCAGGAAATACCTGGACATGAACCTCGGGTCTGGAAGGGGGTCCTCCACCTCCGTGATCACCTCCTTTGGAGGAGGAGAGAGCGATGTCGGCTCGGGTGAGCCACCAATGAGGCTGGCGGACCCCGAGGCATCTTGAGGCGACGGCTCTGAAGGGTGGGGCCTACTCGAATTCCAGAGGTAGGCCTTTTCCCACCACCTCCAGTACCCACCTGTCCGTGGTAACAGTGGACCAGGCAGAAAGGAAGTGTCTGAGCCATCCCACCATGGGGGGAACCAGGGGTGAGGTGACAGGGATGGGGGCGACACCCCTCAGCCCGTCACTGGGCAGGTTTGGAGGAGGGACCGGCCGAGGGACCTCCTGGGCCTTTACCTCCCTGCTTCCTGTTGGAGGAAGCCGACAGCTTGGGCTTGGGATACCAAGGTCGAGCCTGCTGGCCCTGACGTTGCTGGGCAGGGCGCGCCGCGGGCGCAGAAGGACCTAAAGGGCTTAGCTGTGACTCTGCGGCCTTTGTCCTTCTGAGCGGAAGAGACCGAGTCCAAGGTAGCATTGACTTCTCGATCCTCTGCAGGTGACCTTCCACCCCAGGGTCAAGAGGTCAGTCCCAAAAGGAACATCCACCAACTTGTGCTGGGTATCCAAAGTAAAGGTGGATATCCCCAGCCAAGCCCGACGACGCATGGCCACTGCGGTCACCACAGACCTGGCACATGAGTCCCAATGTCTAACGCAGTCTGGAGCTGCTGTTTAGCCACTGCCCTGCCCTGGTCCCACACCTGCCTGGCAGTAGTCTGAGATCAGGCGGGAAGATGAGGGACAACCTCATCCAGGGAGCCAACAGGGCGTGAAAAATGTACCATGAGGACGGCCGAACTGGTCTGACGGCTACCGAGAGAGAGGACGTAGTACAGACTTTTCTCGCCGCATAATCCAATTCTTGGATTCCTTTGTCGGGAGGTTTGTCCACATCCCTGGTGCTCCTGGCACGACGGAAAACGCTGTCGGTAACCAACCCCTCAGCCGAGGGGTGTTCCAAAACCGACAGGAACGGTAGGGACCAATACTTCTGGCCAACCTGGTCAAGGCGCAGGGCAGGAAGCAGGACGCCAAAGTTCCAAGGCCTGACCCACTCATGGCTTCGGCCACCGGAAAGGCCTCCGTAGGAGAGAATCCCCTCGGTCCAGAATCTCCATGAGGGGATACCTGGCCCGCTTAGAAACGGGTTCGAGCTTCATCCTGGTGGACTCCGAGATGAGTCGAAGCAACCCTAAGAAGGACGAAGGGCTATCGTCCATTGACTGTCCTCCCGAGGACTCCAAGTCCATGTGCTTGGAGAAGAGGGAGGAACCATCATCGGACTCAGAAGAGTCCTCAAAGAGCTGCCTCAGCCCTGAGCCACCCTCCACCTGCCGAGGTTATCGGGAGTGAGGGTGACCGACAGCCTATGGGGCAAACCCAAAGCCGACCGAGAATTTTTGGTCGGAGCCCCAACTAATGGCTGTGGGGGTGGAGGTTCCACCAGAATCGGTGGGGCAACTGGAATTGGCCAAACAACCGGCCTGAGAACAGGCTCCTCGACTACAACGAGGGGTTGTTTCGGTTGCTCCGGTGACAGCCACTTAATGGCCGGGGAAGACGACTGGGTCGGCTTATTCCCCGGTCAAAAGGAGCTGTTGCCACATAAGTTCTCGCACTCCGGACGAATCTCAGCCAAGCCTCCCTCGCCCGTGAGGAAGAGGAAGAGCGCGGCGCCGCTTTGCTGCTGTCCGACCGGAGACCGCCTATGACAGCAGGATTGGTTGGATCACGAGGATGTCCGAGACCGAGACCGAGAGTCTCGACCAGGCCGAGGAAGGCGAGGGAGAAGTGTTGGAATCGGCACTCCCCTCGGCTCGGACGATCCCACTGAAGGCTCCAGAACCGAGGCAAGGACGAGCTAACGGATCCTCAACTCCCACCGGGGAACCGGGAGAGGGATTCTCAGCTTCTCCAGCCGACAACCTGCCTAACGGGTCGAAAAATCTCAACCGCGCGACAGGAGTCTCGGCCAACTGGCCTGACGGGACACTGTGAAGCCAGTGGCCGCTGAGGGGTCGACCGGGGCAGACTGCTCGACAAGGGGAGGGGATCTTTCCGGCCTCCCAAGATCGCCGACGAGAGACTTACTTTTGCTCTTTGACCTGGAAAAGGTCCCGAAAGATTGGACCCTCACCTTTGGTCGAGAGGGTCAGACAAAGCTCTTAAAAGAAGCCGGTATGAGGCACCGAGAGAGAGTGGACAAATGCCCAGCCGAGGTAGAAGCGGCTCGCCGCCGCTTCCTCTTCCGAGGGTGATCATCTGTTCTAGTTGATCCGCCGAGCCCTGGCCGGGACACCGCCAATCGGGCTCTTTAGATTTCACCGGTGGAATTCTTTTCTCGGGCACCCCAGTTGTAATCGGGCAGCACGGTCTTCAAGGGACGAGGGTCGGAGGTGCGAAGAGCACAAGTCGCAGGCCCGCGGGTCGTGCTCAAGGCCCAGGCAGTAGACGCACGCGGAGTGCGGATCCGCTCCCAGACATCTTCTGCTCCGCAAGGGCACCTCCAAACCGGAGTCGACGGTCCATCGCTGCCATGAGGATACGAAGACCGAAGTCTTTAGCAAAACTTTTAATTTTAACTTTCAAGAATTAGGAACCAGTCTTAAACGAACGCGTTAAGGAGGGAACCTGAGCTTCCAAGCGGTAAGGAAGATCTGGCGTCATGGGGCGGAGCCGAGAGTTTTACCACCCGGGTGGGTGGGAGGAGCCAGCTTGAAGACCTTCTGGCAAGATTTAAAGCGGCAAGGAACCTGCCAATAAGTGTGGATGAACAACATATCCATGTCCCTAGAAAAACTGTTAAACTTCAGTTCAACAGTCTTCTAATCTCTTCAGCAATGACACAAGCATAAGGAGTTTAGCGGCAGATGGTTAGAGGTGAAGCTATGGTCAGCTTTAGTTTTAATAAGCAGCTTAGTTGAGGACTTCTATGTATTGTATTTTTCTTTCCGATGAATGAGAGTGGGCATATAGCATATTTTTCTGCAGTAGCTGGGCATACACTGGTTTTCTTCTTTACTTTTATTTGTGCAGTATTTTTTTCTTTTGTTACTTATCATTGTTTCTACTCATGAATGATCAAATAAAATAAATCGGACTTCCAATTTTATTTGCTACTTCCTTGACTGATGGAAAGGCATACAGTGTTGATCACTACACTGTATCTGAAACGCTCCCCCCTCCCCCCCCCCAAAAAAAAAGTTAAAATACAGCTCAAAGTTCAGCAACGTACAAGTATTTTCTGTTTTGCTTTATTTTGCATGGTTTCACATTGCAGGTGAATCAGGGGCCAAATCAGGATCAGGATCAGGGAAGCCAACTGGGGATCACTTTTTCTGTCCCTATAGAGTTTGGGAATTACACTGCAACACAACATTATTTAAACTTACTTCACTGCCCCTGGGGTGTGAAATTAGGAACAGGGAATGCTAGAGGCAACAATCCACTTCAGGGAACTGATGAAGGCTGATCTGTGGCATTCACCACTAATTGTTGCTTTTTTCTTTTCCACAGGCTCAGCAAAGGAGTCTAATATTAATTTTGTATGTTTGAAAATACAGTAGTTTTGCATTTATTAAAACCAAATATTTTATACAGAACTTCCCATTACTATACAATTCCACAGTATTATTGTAATCAAAGAAATCAATATTTGTACAGAGGCTGATCTTCTGTGGCATTCACCACTTTTTTCCCCCGTCAGCTCAGCAGAGGAATGATCACTACACTGTGTTTGAAACGCCCCCCTCCAAAAAAATAGTAAAACACAGCTAAACGTTCATAGGGATGACACTGTTTCCAGTTTTTAACAAAAGGAATTTTTCAATGGAACTACTGCAAGTGCAATTTCTTATTCTGGTTTCATTAGATTTTACTGTTCTCAGGCACCTTTTTCTTTAAGGGAATTTTTTTTTTTTTTTATTTTCTTTATACACCTTGCACCCCCAGGCATCCTTCAGGAGTGCCCACTCAGAATTCCCCCTAACTCTCTGCCTGAACCCTTTGCATCTCCCAGGATCCTCTCCCCCGAATGTCCACAAGCAGGCTTGACATCCGGTATCACCTCCGGGGCTGGTTCTCCCCTCCCTCTGGTGGTTGGCTCCTAAGTGTGAGGAGCCTCACCTGCTATTGATAGATCAGCCCATGGAGATAGATCAGGGCGCATCTGGGCTGGCATTGGGATGTGGGTGATTCCCCTGGGGCCACCATCATCTCACCCGGCGGTAAAGGAATATTTTTTTCCCTTTTCGTTCCCCTACGAGCACGGTGTGCAATGGCATCGGCACGCAGGCTGCCCCCATAGACACCTGCCATGCTTGTCCCCAGATTCTTGATCCCATGCATGTAGTACCCCCCGGTCTCCACCAGGAGCAACTAATGCATCAGAAAACCCTGGATCCCTGCCTGGCAGAGGAGAGCAGTCCTCCAGATGCTCGATCCAGCTCCCTTCCCTGCCAACCCCCAGTGCCTGGGCTCACTCCCGAACCCGGGTCACTGGTGCAGCGTGAGGTATGGCATCCAGTGCCTCAACCTTCAGTGCCACCAGGCCGACTAAGGAAAATGTTTAATCATACTTTCTTTACATTCTGTTTACCATTACCACAAAAAGTTGCTGGCATCTCCACCAATTACCTCATCAGGAAAGAATTATACTATCAGCCACTCCCTGTGGCTCCCCTTCCCCATTCCATTGTTTTCCCATTTCAAATTAATTAAATACAACAGTAAGTTCCTTCCCCTGTTCCGTCAATTGCCCAGTTCAAATTAAATAAAACAGATAAATAACTACCTTCCCCTGTTCTGTCACTCATCCTGTTCAAATTAATTAAATAGATTAGCTGCTCCCTGCAGCTACCCACTCTTCTGGTTGTGCAATTTGCCTGGCTGTGATAGATTATTGGATATATGATGGGTTTATTTTTAGCTATCAGAAATATCTTCACAAGTTGTCTTTGACCCCAGTGACCTCATGAGTGCAGCCATGGTGAGAATTCACTGAATCCAAAACAGCAATGAGATACAGTATTTCTGATATCTAAAAATTACCCATCACATATTTGTTGTATACAGCAGGAGTGGGTTAAAAATGGACAAGCTTGGTGTGTCATTAGTAGTTCAAAATTTACTGTTTATGAGTTGCTGTAATACTTTTACTGAGGGACTAATTGTCAGTCAGCTTTTTGTGCTTCTGTTTAAAAGTTTTGAATGACAGTGTTTCAATGGTAAAGTTATTACTGATAAATTGGAAGCAGCATAATATTAAAATCATCCCATTGGATGTTGCCAACGTGGTGTGCACTAAGTTGTTGCTAATTGGGCTATCTCACTGGGGTTTCCATAGTATTCTCATTTGCTTGGAAGGTGGCGGTTGCTAGGTGATTTTCTCAACCACGCTGCTGTGTGCAGATTGGAGACTTACCTTTTAATTTGCCGTCTTTTATTATCTTCAGTGACCTGTTCTATGCTATTTTCTTGTTCTTTACCAATGGATTTGCATCGATGCTGGTTGTTGTTACGGACTGTGGAAATACAGCATCAATCAACTCTGATGCACCATGATTGAGCTGCTATGCTCTGTAAAGGTGGATTTTTTTCTTATGCTCAATAGCATGGTTAAAACACTCACATCCCCTGCATATATATATACACACACACACACACACACACACACACACACACACACACACACACACACGCAACAACAAAGAACATTCCTGCTGCAAATGGTCAGTGAACCAACCAGGTTAGGGAATACCCTTGACCTTGTGCTGGCAAATGGGGACTTTGTCAGAAAACTTACAGTGGAGGAACCGCTGTCAGGGAGTGACCACCACTCAGCATGGCTCACATTGGATATGGGCAAGGAAGGAGTGGAATCTGGCACAAGAGTGCTGGACTTCAGGAGGGCCGACTTTGGGAGGATGGGGGAAGTGGTAAAAGGGTACCTGGCCAGAATTCAGTCTAGTATGGATACTAACCAGAGATGGGAGCTCATAAAGCTGGGGGATAGTGGAGGCAACCAAAACCTGTTGCAAAGCCCAGAGCAAGAAGGCTAGGGCTAAGAAACTGAGCTGGTTGAGTAAGGAGGTCATGGAAAAGGTAAGGAGGAAAAGAGCTGCCTTTAGGAAGTACAAGAAAACAGGGAGGGGGAGGACAGAGAGGAGTACTTGACAGAATCGAAGGAGGTGACAAGGGCAGTAAGGGGAGCCAAAGCATCTATGGAACTCAGGCTGGCACAAGGCATTAAGAAGGGGGAGAAGGACTTCTTTAAGTACATCAGGGAGAAAAGGAGCTGTAAGGACCACATAGTAAGGATTAGGAAGGAGGGAGTTGGGTGGAAGCAGGAGTGCAGTAGGCGGAAGCACTAAATGAGTACTCTGCTCAGTATTTACTAAAGAGAAGAGGGGTGACACCCAAGGTGGGAGAAATGGCAGACGCAGGGGAAGTGGTGACAGATGGGGAAATCATGGAGGGCAGAGTTCGAGAGGGTTGAAGGCACTGAGGGTGGACAAGGCGCCAGGCCCAGATGGCATCCACCCAGGGTACTGAAGGAGTTGGCAGAGGTCCTTGCAGGACCTTTGGCAGACCTATTTAATGCCTCACTACATCTGGGTGTGTATCTCAGGACTGGAGGATGGCTCATGTGGTGCCCTCCACAAGAGTGGCCCCAAGGATGAACCGGAAACTACAGACCAGTGAGCCTCACATCCATCGTGGGTAAGCTAATGGAGACTATCCTGAAGGAGGAGGCTGGTGCCCTCCTAGAGGCCAAAGGACTACAGGACAGCAGACAGCATGGCTTCACACGTGGCAGATCCTGCCAAACCAACCTGGTCGGAGTTCTATGACTGGTAACTAGGCAACTGAACAGGGCCATGCAGTGGATGTCCTGTATCTGGACTTCAGTAAGGCATTCGACTCGTGCCACATGGAAGGCTGAGGAAGGTTAGTAGGCACAGGGGGGTGCAAAGCTGGTGAGATGGGTAGGAAACTGGCTGCAGGGAAGGCAACAGAGGGTGGTGGTGGGTGGGGGCTTTCACACCCAAGGGCAGTGACGGGCGGTGTCCCACAGGCCGTGTTGGGACCAGTGTTGTTTGGGATATTCATTGCAGACATATCATGGGACATCAAGAGCAAGATCAGTCTGTTTGCTGATGATACCAAGGTTGGCACAGTGGTGGATGACCAAGGAGGATGGCAGGGGTTGCAGGATGATCTGGCAAAGCTTGAAACCTGGTCAGACACCTGGCAACTGGGCTTTGATGCCAAAAAGTGCAAGGTGCTGCATTTTGGGATGAAGAACCCAAGGAGGACTTACCAGCTAGGGGAGTGCAGCTAGCCCAGACAGAGGAGGAGAAGGATCTGGGTGTCTCATTATAGGGTCAATGAACAACTCGGCACAGTGTAGGAAGGCAGCTGCAAAGGCCAACAAAATGCTCGGGTTGTATTGCAAGGGGTATATCCTCGAGGAGGGAGGAGGATTCTGCCACTGTATAGGTCATTAGTTAGACCACACCTGGAGTACTGCGTGAAGTACTGGCGTCCGTATCTGAAGAGGGACATTAAGTTACTGGAGGGGGTGCAGTGCAGGGCGACAAAGATGATCAAGGGTCTGGGGGACTTATCATACGAGAGGAGGTTGAAGGAGTTGAACATGTACTCACTGGAGGATAGGAGGGACAGGGGACATAATTGAAACCTTTAAATACATGAAAGGAATAAACAAGACAGGTACAGAGGGGCTGTTCAAAGTAAGGGAGGGGAGGGGAGGACCACCAGGGGCCATGATATGAGACTGGAGCGAGGAAGGTTCAGGAGGGAGATGAGGAGACACTTTTTTACAGAGAGGGTGGTGGCTGGGTGGAATGCGTTACCTGCAGAAGTGGTATGCAGTAGAACAGTGGACTGCTTCAAACGAGGATGGGACAGGACAAGGGGGAGGGTTAATGAAGGGGAAGGGTGGAAGGGAGGGGCAGCTGCAGAATAAGGGGTGCTAGCTGCACATTTGAGCAGACTTGATAGACCTCTAGGCCTTTATCTGCTGGCAAATTTCGTATGTTCGTATGTACTATGCTGTGTAATTTTGGATGTTACAGGTTACTTTTGTCGGTGTTGAGGGAAGGAAGGGAGGTAATGACACTGACTGACATTTCTGCAAGCAGTATTGTGCATTTTGCAAACACACAGCTTGCGGTATTTCTGTACTGTTCTGTGGATAACGCTTCTCTTCATGGAAATGCTACTTCTTGTGTCAGCAGTCATTGCCGGCATTGCCATCTGTGCCTCCTGTTGTGCATTTAGACATTTCTCACTCATTTACAGTTGGGATGCCATTGGTGACTTGCTTTTGCAGGCACAATTGCTGGAGTCTGCTCAGTGTCAATGTTGTTTTACTTTTGCTTGTTTTTTTGTGCATCCCTTCTCTGGTTTACATCATAGAGTAATGCACAATGGTTGTTGAAAAAAGAGAGAGAAATACTTAAATTAATACATTCAGAACACACACACACACCCCCACCCATGCAATCATCGCATACTCACACATACGTGCATACAATTCTCATATGCAAATGACAAACTTGGCCTATTTGCACCTTTATGTTTAGTTACTATGCATTTAAATGATATGCTTTTTGAATCTGTCACATTGGCTGATTGTGTACACAGTAAGAACTTTTTTTTACATTTGTGATGTACTATTCTGTTTTGAAAAATTAATCATTATTTATTATTAAATAATTGAGAACAAACAAGCTTGTTGCTGTTGAACAAAAATGAATAACACTTTAATTTTTGTTCTGCAAACATTTAAGGAATTATACGGTTGCTTTCTCTTTTGTACAGATTATGTACTCAGTGTCATGTCAGTATACAGTGGGAGTTGAAATTTGAATTGCATGTCTTTTATTGATGCACAGAACTATTACTTGACTAATTAAGACAATATACAGAGAAAAAAAAATACAGTTGCATCAAAAAACAACATCATGCTATTAATACTAACAACCAGGACAACAAAATGTGTTTTTCTTTTTTTACACTATATGCTTATTTTGAATATTCAGATTTTTACTTTTCAATCGTCATTTCATTTTTTAAACTGTTTGTAAATACTTATATTGACTGCTTCTCTTTCATTCTTACAGACCTATTGCTGTTAATATGTAAGAAACTTGTAAACGTTTATTTATTCATTCAACTCTTTGTTACAACGATATTATTTAGCATTTTCATTTATTCAGTTGTACTTATACTATACCCAATTTATTTATTACCAGGCAGCCATGTTTGGTTGTGTTACCATTGATCTAACATTAAATAATACATGCCTGCATTCTTTATTTGATCAACAGTTCGCTACATATTCTTTTATTTAAAAAACATGTACTTCTGCAATTTCAGAAAATTTTAACAGTTCTGCTGTGTATTGATGCTTTGTTCAGGCATCATGTTATGACACTTGCTTGACAATGCTGTCCGTGGTAACATGATGAGATGTTGGTGCTTTTTCAAGTTGTCTGTTATTTAACTGTGTATGGCTCCGGACTACAGATTCCTAGAAAAAAAAAAATCACACATTTAATATGCTATGCTATTAACTATTGCTTTTTGATTTCTCTTTATATTTATTGGCTGTTTTACACTGTTATTTTTTTTTTCAACTAAGTACATAGTTTTAATAACTTATCTATGTTTTGTTGGGCTCTACGTTCTGGTCATACAGACTAACTGTTACCATTTTTTTCTCTAGTTTCTTACTTTTAGATCTATCGATAATTTACTGGCAGGACAACACTAATAAACAGTGTAATAATTGCTGTAGAGAACAACACATTTATTGATTGCCACACAGAGGCACAAGTCTCAGCTTCACTACATATGACAGACATTGTAAGAGTTCAACTTTATAACATATTCTTGTTAACTAATTAATTAAATATTCCACTTTTACACTGCTGACATGTGAAACATCTTTTTGAAACACTTAACCTTTATTGTATGGAGTACAATGCATACTGTTTCAAACAACTTGCTGAGTAATCATAACTGTGTCTACTATGCTAATGCCATAGCAATCTCCCTTATGTTGAACTAAATTATACAGTACACAGAAAAAGAATTGTGAGAAATACAAATATTAGACTGCCCAGGGGCATAATGAGGCCTGATGCCACAGGCGGAGAACCTTTTAACCCCTGGAAGGTCAGGTATTTCCCAATATTGCCCACCCTGGAGGGTATTATTGCGTTTAGAAAATGGGTTGTGTAAATCTTTTTTACAGTTAATGCTACTACCTGATAAATGCTTGTGGGCATTTCTGCAGTGTATGATTTTTTTCTGTGGACCTTGAAGCAGAACAATTTATGCAAGGTTTTGTTAAATACTAAAGAAACAAGTAAAACATTGAGTCATGCTAATGAAGCACACAGGAAGAAAAATACTTTGAAAATACTACATGAATACGTAATTTTTTTTCCATTTACCTGCCACTAATGTGAATCGCTGTCACTGATAATTCTTTTGCTCCATGGACATTTCAGCTTGTTAGGCCTTGACTCTGATCATTGGAGAGAACTGGGGAAAAAAACAGAAACATGAATTGTTTAAACACTCTAAATAAAGTCAAACATAGGCAACATCATCGAGCTACTCAGAGCCACTGGTTGTTATGTCAATTAGTTATGACAGTTTTATTATAACATCTTTGCATGTAGGCCTAAAAAGACAACTTTAAATAGACTGCTGAAAACTGTTGCAAAATGTGTATCTTAGCTACAGTTATTTGATCTAGCATTTACAACAACAAAAAATACTGTCATTTGAAACAAGTGCTATCTTTTTTTCATTACTACTGTATTTACTTATTTGTGTATTACTTTTTGATTACTGGATAGGCACACTTGAACTAGAAGTACATTTTTTACATGGATACCAGGTTGGGGTTGGGAGGATACGTAAGCAATAATAACCCGACAGGATGGGCATTATTGGAAAATATTGGACCGCCCAGGGGTGTAATGAGGCCCAATGCTGCAGGCAGAGGGCCTTATAGCCTCTGGAAGGTCCGGTATTTCCCAATAGTGCCCACCCTGGAGGATATTATTCTGCTTAGAAAATGGACTGTGTAAAAAAAAAAGTTGCACAAAAATTGTTAATAGAAAATTAATTTAAAGTTAAGTTTTGTGATAAAATAGTTCCTACGCCTTCATTATTATGAACAATGTAGCTTAATAAAAAGCCAGTTGTATGCAACTACTGCCCCGACCCTCTCTCCCCTGTTTAGTTTTGCAGCACTTTTTTTTTCACTGTCTAGTTTATTTTTTTATTTTGCCTTTATGAATCTCTCTCGCAACTAAGTGGACCATGACACAGCTGAGCTCAGGACTGCTTATGATTTTTCACCATATGGTAATTAACTTGTTTTTATTATGTGGGTTTATTTGTATTTTGTTTTGCTGTCCATTAAAACTAGTAGCTTGAGAAATGCCTTCCGATTTTGAAAATGTTCACTGTGGTGAAGAGCAGAGACTGTGGTATCTCCAGCACCGCTACTGTGCATGAGAAGACTGGTATTTCCTTCATTTTTCATACCGCAGCTGGACGTTTATGTGCAGTATGGAAAGTCAAGGAAATACCACTGCTCTTGTGCTCAGTCACTGTTTCAGTGATGGCGCTCTCTCTGTCTGACTAGAGTCAGCACTTTTAAAATTGGAGTGGAGTGTTTACTACCCCATGCTATTTAATGGCAAAACAGTTTTTTTTTTTTTGTTCTTTGAGTCACGGGAGGAAAGTGGCTGAGCTGCTATTGTTTGCATGTTTATTAGTGAGCAGAGAGAAATGGTGGCTTACTGAGCTGAATATTTGGAGTGCCTAAGAATTCATAGAGTAATGGGGCACCCAATGAGGATCTAGTTATACAGCGGGCTCTATTGAAAAATACCCACCCGCTGATATTGATACCCTAGCCAATCAGAAAGCTAGGATTCTTGGACCCATTTTCTAAAGATTGTTATCCACTGGAAATGAACAACTTTAAGATGTTTGAGGCACTTTTTATGTTGGCATTCGCGCATGCGCAAGCAACATCTTGCGACAGTGCGGGTCTTGGGGGCACAGCTGCTGTTGGGCGAATGCAGGGCATGCATCAGTAGGTGAGTCCCTCATTCCCCAATCAGCCTGCATGCCACTGTCACACCATGCATACATAATGGGGCAAGCACATAAAAGCAAAGGTCCGCTGCAATCGTCATACGCAGTGGTCCTTTGCTTGACGTGCTCGCCGCCATTATGGCCATGGTCGGTGAACGGGTGGCCACCTCACCTCTGTCAACATCGGGGGTGCCCAATCCCCCTGTCAGAAACCTCCCCGTGTTTGTGTGCCGTAGGGGGCCACTCCGTCGGCATCCACCAAATGTGGAATGCCAGGGGGTGCCCAATCCTCGGCTCGCACCCCCACTTGTTTTGCAGCTGACGGGGCCACTCCCGTCGGCATCTCCCCGCAAATGTGGAATGCCGAGGGTGCCCAATCCCCTCGGCTCGCGCCTCGCTTTTTGACCGACGGGAGCCCACTCCCGTCCGGCATCACCCCCCAACTGTTGAATGCCAAGGAGGGTGCCCAATCCCCTCAGCTCGTGCTCCCCGACTTTGTTTGCCGGGTGCCCAATCCCAGCGACATTACTTCCTCCTCAGTGCTGTGTGCCGATGAGGGTGCCCAATCCCCTGCCTGCTACTGACCCACCCAAACCCACTTAGGGTGGTATGCGGAGCCCACCCCAGTGTGCCAAATTCCTGCAATGGCAAAACTGTCCCGCTGACGCTTTTTTTTTTTTTTACCTAGAAAACGAAACCGTCCCTCATAGTCTAGATCCCCCTCCCTCCCCACCCACCCACTGCGCACCCTGCCTCCCTCACCTCCCCCTCACCCCATACTTACCTCTGGACTCTGGCGCAATGATCTTCAGTGGACCGGGAACACGTCTGCACTCTTCAAAGCCGACCGCAAACTGAGGAAATCCCGGTAAGCTGTATAATGCAATCAATAGGGTTTTTTCAACTTTGCTGCATATCTCAGGCATTTCTTGGAATTTTGGCACCAAATTTTCAACATGGGGTTTTTGGGGCCCCTCCTCATGAATTCTGTCACTGTCATGGCATTAATCGGCCTCGGAAGGTGATTTCGCAGTCACTGTGCGAAATCACCTTTCAGAGACCTCATAACGAATGATGGTGCCAGTGTTCATGAGGAGGCCTCTCAAAAAGCCTATGTTCCAAATTTGGTGGGAAAAATCCAAGAAAATGCCTGTTTTACGAGCGTGCGTTCCACAGTTGCTACGCAGGCTCATAACTTCGCTCATTCACAATATTTTAATGCCATATTTTCAGCATTGGCATTTTTGTGCACCTCCTTGTGAACAGTACAGCTGTCATTTTCCACATCCTGCCCAAAATGTGTTTCCGCACTTCCGGCGCACAATTGCGCAGTCATAATGGGAAATCAGTGTTTGGGCCAGATTATAAAAATGACAGTGACACAGTTCATGAGCAGAGCTCCTAGAATGCCTATGTTGAAAATTTGGAGCTGATACTCCATTAAATGACTGTGTTACGAGCGTGCGTTGGCAGATTGCACGCATGCTCGTACCGTCGTGCATTTCTGACATTTTCTCTCTGGATTTTCACCATTGCCATTTTTACACACCTCTTGATGAACAGTACAGCTGTCACTTCACATATCCTGCCCAAAATGTGTTTCCGCACTTCCGGCTGCAGAATGGCGGTATTAGCGAAATCACTTCTTAGGACACTTTCAGGAAATGACAGTGACACTGTACATGAGCCAGAGGTGCTAAAATGCCTATGTTGAAAATTTGGTGCCTAGCTCACAAACTGGCAGTGCTGCAAGTGTGCCTTGCATATTTCCCATGCACCCTTGCAACTCCAAGAAATTCTAGATATTTGTATACCACATTTTCAGCACTGGCATTTAATTACACCTCCTTATGAACTGTGCAGCTGTCATTTTTCACATCCTGCCCAGCATGTTTTCCCTCACTGTACTAACAAACACCCACAGGGACACCCTAATGCCTCTCACTCTCTGCAGGGTGGGGGTGGGTTGGCATCAGTTCAATACTTGACTGCCACTCCTATGCTGTATCTCTCTAACTCCTGCACTGCCAATGTCAGCAAGACAACATTCGGAATTGACAAATGCTTGTTTAGTTAATGATAGGAATCTAAACTGAACAACTTGAGAATTCCCCTATTCTTTCCAATAAGTGACATAGGAGCATTTGACACCCACATGGGCAAACAACTGAGCCAGCAGGTAGGATATTACTGTCATGGCTCAGCTGAAAGATACCATCTCAGGAGTGCAACATCACTCTCATGATTCAGTACAATGTCAGTACTATGATTTAACTCGGGTGTATGTTGTGGGTCTAGAATCCACAGACTTTCAATCTTTCATTATCACTGTCTCAAATAAAGCAAGCATTTGTCAATGCCGAATGTTGTCTCGCTGGCACTGGCATTGGTAGTGTTGGAGTTAGAGACACATAATAGGAATGGCAGTGAAGTATTGAAGTGATGCCAACCCCACCCCCACCCTGTAGAGACCGACAGGCATTGGGGTGTGCCTTTGGGTCATCAGCTATAACACTTATGCCATTGTATCTCACCCTACCCTGTAGACACTGACAAGGTCGGTAGCCTTTGGGGGTCTTTGGCATTATACTTACCCCATTCTATAAGGAAATACACTGAGGTGGGTGCAGTATAGGAGAATGGGGTGAACTTTTAGGCCGAACAGTGCAAGGCACACCACGATGCCTGTCCCTGGCTGCAGGGTGGGGTGGGTGGGGTGGGGTGCAATGGCGTGAGCATTATAGCCAATGATCCCAAGTCACACCCCTGACACCTGTCAGTCTCTACAGGGTGGGGTGCTACAGTTGGAAACCCTAACACCGTAGGCGTGTGTTGGTATTTTCACTCCAGATTTTCAACATGGGCTGTTTGTGAGCCAACCTCATGAAAAGTGGCACTATCAGTTTGTTAGCTGAAAGATGGTTTTGCACAGCGGCTATGCCATTTGGTGACACAGGGACGAAAACACATTTTGGGCAGTATGTGGAAAATGACAACTGTATTGTTCATGAGGAGAAGTAAAAAAATGGCAACGTTGAAAATCTGGAGTGAAAATATGAAAAATTGGTGAAGTTATGAGCATGCATAGAAACTGTGCAACACATGTCCGTAACCCAATTATTTTTGGGATTTTTTCAACCACGTGTTTAACATAGGCATTTTGGGACCTCCCTCATGAACAGTGGCACTGTGATTTTGTTAATTTGTTCGAAACGTTGATTTTGCAGTGACCATGCCATTGTATGCCACAGGTGCGAAAACACATTTAGGGCAGGATGTGAAAAATGACAGCTGTACTGTTCATAAGGAGGTGTAAAAAAATGGCAGTGTTGAAAATCTGGCATGAAAATATTGCAAATTTGCGAAGTTACAAGGGTGCATGGAAACTGCGCAACGCACACTTGTAACAGTCATGTTATGGAATTTCATCACCAAATTTTCAACATAGGCATTTTAGGACTTCTGCTCATGAACAGTGTCACCATCATTTCCTCAAACTGTCCCAAAAACTGATTTTGCACAGCGACCGCGTTATTCTGCGCCAGACATGCGAAAACACATTTCAGCCAGGATATGTAAAATGACAGCTGCACTGTTCATAAGGAGGTGTGGAAAAATGCCAATTTTGAAAATCTGGAGTGAAAATATTACAAATTCACAAAGTTATGAGTGTGCGTGGCAACTGCACAACGCACGCTCATAAAACAACCATTTTTTAGATTTTTCCCACCAAATTTGCAACATAGGCTTTTTAAGAGCCCCCCTCATGAACAGTGGCACTGTTGTTTCATTAATCAGTCCCGAAAGGTGATTCCATGCAGTGACCACAAAATCACCTTTTGGGACGGAATAACGTCATGACAGTGCATGAATTCATGAGGAGGGGTCCCAATAACCCCATGTTGAAAATTTGGTGCCAAACTTCCCCAAAATGGCTGATATAGGCACCAAAGTTGATAAAAATGTATTTGTGCCATTATACAGCTTACCGACATTTCTTCAGTTCGTGGTCAACTTTGAAGAGTTCAGACTTGTTCCCAGTCCACCAAAGATCATCGTGCCAGACTCCAGAGGTAAGTATGGGGTGGGAGGGTGTGGGAGGCAGGGTGTGCAGAGGTGGGCATGGCTTGTGGGAGGCGGCAGGGAGACCGCGAGGGACCGTTTTCTTTTTTGCAGGTTTAAAAAATTAAAATCACCGGACGTTGTTTTTTGCAGGGGATTTAGCATGCTGGGGTGGGCTCCCTGTGTGCCACCTAAGTGTTTTGAAGGGATGCTGTAGCCAACAGGGGATTAGGCACCCTGTTGGCACATACTGAAGGGGGGAGACACGAGCTGAGGGGATTGGGCACCCCCTCGGCACACAACAAAAGTGGGGGAGACATTATGGCAGCGGGTGGGCTCCCCATCGGAAAATAAGCGGGATGGGAATAAGCGCCCGATGGGATTGGGCCCTCCATCAGCAAAGAAAAAATATTGGGGGGCGCATGATGCCGAGGGCGATTGGGCACCCCCTCAGCATATGTCTTAAATGGGAGGGGGGTCATTATGCCGACAGGGAGTGGACCTCCCCATTGGCATTGTGACAGGAAGCGGCGGCAGTCACTGCCGCCATGTTGTGTGCACGTCGAGAGGTGTGTTGTGGTCCCGCTGCATGAGAGCTTTGCTCTCATTGCAGCGGACTTTTTCTTAGATCTGGTGGCCACATTAGGGATGCGTGATGTCAGCGCTTGCTGCTGACTGATTGGGGAATGAGGGACACACCTACTGATGCGTGCCCTGCATTCGCCCAACAGTGACCGCACCTCCAAATCTGCTACTACCGCAATATGTTAGCTGCGCATGCGCGAGCCAACTTAAAAATGTGTGCAGCCTTATGTGGCTTAATGTACATTTATTTTATGTTTTGTGTTTACTAATCAACTTATTTAATCAAATTTTTTTTTACTATTACTTCTGGTTTTGGGGCACTTGCAATTGTTTGTGAGAATGCCTGTAAGATGTATTTATTGATATTTTACTGGTAGGTGGCAAACTTTCTAACATAAACTATTATAGTTCTTTTATGTTACCAGTTCAGGCTTTTGTTGAAAATCATGAAACTTGTTTACATAAATACAAAATTACTGTTGATGACTATCTTTCTGCTGGATGGATACATACACAAGACTCTTAACTTACCATTTCCTATTTTTATTGTTATTTTTTTTTGCACTGAATGATGGTTAGTAAAACAGACCCTCAAATGAAGTGCTTGACATCGGAAGGCTGCCCAAACGGCATTCGCGTCGGATGGATTGATCGATGTGTGTTTGCTATTTCTTCAGGCTTTCGGCCTACACTTATGATATCAGATATTGTATTCTGCTGTTTGTCATATAGTTTACTGTAGTCATTTATGCTTTTGACACTTTTGTGCCCAGTAATTTGCATTATTTCCATCGGCTGTATACCAGAGTCATTCTGAGTCTGAACCAGGTGTTTTCTAGCACTATGGTTTGTTAATGTTTTATTAGTTTCTATTCCTGCTGATTTTACTATCGACTTCACAGTTGTTGACAACGCGTTAACACCAACTGGTTGGTTTTTGAACCAACAGACACTGCTTGATAGTGCTGGGCACTGGACATTTACTGCCAAATAAAATGGACTGTCATCAGACAGTGCTTTGGGTGGACATCGGGACTTGTATTAATTATATGACACTACTGGGCACCTTTCTGGTTTGTCTGCTGTCTCATATGCTCTGGGCTGGATTTCCTGTTGATCCTTGTGGTTTACTTCTGTGCTGGTTTTTGTACTCCTCTCAGTGCTGTACTCTAGATAATAAGTGCAGTTCTCATCTCTCTTCACTGTCACATCCCCCCATTGGAGGTCCCTCATTTCCTGGTAACCATGGAGGCCAAAATAAGGCTGCAGATCAGCCACATTGTATTTATTAAAGCATATGGCGTGCTCGTGCATAACTGTTTTTTGACATAAAGTTTATCAATCAGGTCACTGGTTAAGTTCGTCCACAGCATTACAGCTACGGTCTTTGCCTATACTTTTTAATTGGCGACTTTTAGCTTGAAGAACCTTCCTTTTCTGTTCAAAAATTGGGTCGCTTGCTAATAGTGCAGGGTATACATTTATTTTTAGATGTCCTTCAAGTGACTGAAACATGCACCATAAGGTAACTGGCTCATTCGTCACCGGTTTTCTTTTTGCCTTCCATGAAGTAACACACATATTTATTTAGTGTTGCTGGGGGGCAGTTCAAATAACTCTCTAGAGTCACTAAACTTTTTGACTATGAATGACTTAATAACCTTTATGTCATATTGTGTGTTACGATCTGTGTTTGCATTGCTGTTCTTCGATAAAAAACTTGCGTCATTCTCTATGTCTATTAGGCTGGTTTCACTGACTAAGACATTAAAATGCCTGAATGCATGCTTGTGTCAGCTGAAGAGGTTGATACAGTGGGTACTGCAGTTACTGCTTCAGAACTGGTACTGCTTCCCAGTATTTCGTGCGTGACATTTGTGCTGTCTGCTGTGTTTATGCTTTCTGCAGGTACTGTCAGATTAGCCATTGGCTCAGCAACAACATAGCTTGCATTATCTGACTGCCCTACAGATACTGGCTGCATTTCAAGGCTTAACATGCTTGTCTGAGGCTCATTTAAGGGATCTGATACATTTGGAACAGTTAATGGGTCATTCAGTGGCTCAAGGTCCTGCTCATAAGAGCTCATTAAATCTGCTAACTCTATAGCAAAACTTGTATTCATTTTTAAGTTGGCTCGCGTATGCGCAGCTAACATAGTGCGGTAGTAGCCGATTTGAAGGTGCTGTCACTGTTGGGCGAATGCAGAGCACGCATCAGTAGGTGTGTCCCTCATTCTCCAATCAGCCAGCAGCAGGCGCTGACATCACGCATCCCTAATGTGGCCACCAGATCTAAGAAAAAGTCTGTTGCAATGAGAGCGAAGCTCTCATGCAGCCGGACTCTAACATGCCTCTGATGTTACTTGCATAACATGGCGGCAGTGACTGCCGGTACCTCTTGTCACAATGCCGATGGGGAGCCCACTTCCCGATCAGCATAATGACCCCCTTCCATTTAAAATGTATGCCACAAAGCGTGACCAATCCCCTGACTGTCGGCTAGCGTTTTTCTTTGCCGATGGGGGCCCAATCTCCATTGGCATTTTTCCCCATCCCTGTTTATTTTGCAGATGGGAGCCACTCCCCATCGGCATAATGTCTCCCCTTTTGTTAGGAAAGTCGAGGGGTGCCCAACCCCTCGGCTCATGTCCCCCTCAGTATGTGCCAACGGGGTGCCCAATCCCCTGTCAGCCACAGCATCCCCAAAAACACTTAGGTGGCATGCTGGGAGCCCACCCAGCGTGCCAAATCCCTGCAAAAGAAAAACAACCCCCAATGTTTTTTTTGTTTTTTTAAACTTGTAAAAGAAAAGCGGTCCCTCACGGTCTCCTGCCCCTCCACAACCTGTGCCCACCTTCTGCCCTCCGCCCCCCCCCCCTCACCCATACTTACCTCTGAAGTCTGGTGTGACGATCTTCAGTGGACCGGGAACACGTCTGCACTCTTCAAAGCCAACCACGAACTGAAGAAATGCCGATAAGCTGTATAATGGCATAAATAGGGTTTTTCAACTTTGGTGCATATCACAGCCATTTTTGGGAATTTTGACACCACATTTTCAACATGGGGTTATTGGGACCCTCCTCATGAATTCAGGCACTGTCATGGTGTTATTCAGTTCTGAAGGTGATTTCACGGTCACTGCATGGAATCACCTTTCAGGACTGATTAACGAAAATGACAGTGCTACTGTTCATAGGGGGGCTCTCAAAAGTCTATGTTTGTAAATTTGGTGGGAAAATCACATAATGGCTGTTTATGAGCGTGCTTTGCGCAGTTTCCACGCATTCTCGTAACTTCATGAATTTGTAATATTTTCACTCCAGATTTTCAAAATTGGCATTTTTCTACACCTCCTTATGAATAGTACAGCAGTCATTTTATATATCTTGGCCAAAATGTGTTTTCGCACGTCCAGCGGCAGAATAGCGCAGTCGCTGTGCGAAATCAGTTTTTAGGACAGGTTGAGGAAATGATTGTGACACTGTTCACGAGCAGAAGTCCTAAAATGCCTATGTTGAAAATTTGGTAATGAAATTCCATAAAATGACTGCGTTACAAGTGTGTGATGCGCAGTTTCCACGCACTCTTGTTCCTTCGCAAATTTGCAATATTGTCATGCCAGATTTTCAACACTGTCATTTTTTCACACCTCCTTATGAACAGTACAGCTTTCATTTTTCACATCCTGCCCTAAATGTGTTTTCGCACCTGTGGCGCACAATGGTGTGGTCACTGTGCGAAATCGACGTTTCAGACAAATTAACAAAATCACAGTGCCACTGTTCATGAGGGGAGGTCCCAAAATGCCTATGTTAAACATGTGGTTAAAAAAATCCCAAAAATAATTGAGTTACGGATGTGTGTTGCACAGTTTCTATGCATGCTCATAACTCAACCAATTTTTCATATTTTCACTCCAGATTTTCAACATTGCCAATTTTTTACATCTCCTCATGGACAATACAGTTGTCATTTTCCACATACTGCCCAAAATGTGTTTTCATCCCTGTGTCACCAAATGGCATAGCTACTGTGCAAAACCACCTTTCAGCTAACAAACAGCCCATGCTGAAAATGTGGAATGAAAATACCAACACACACCTGCGGTGTTAGGATTTCCCAACTGTAGCACCCCACCCTGTAGAGACTGACAGGCATCAGGGGTTTGACTTGGGATCATCGGCTGTAATGCTCACGCCATTCCACCCCCACCCCCACCTCCACCCTGCAGCCAGTGACAGGCATCGTGGTGTGCCTTGCACTGTTTGTCCACTAAGTTCACCCCGTTCTCCTATACTGCACCCACCTCAGTGTATTTCCTTATGGAATGGGGCAAGTATAATGTCCAAAGACCCCAAGGCACACCACAACACTTGTCAGTGTCTACAGGGTAGGGTGAGGTACGATGGCATGACCGTTATAGCTGATGACCAAAAGGCACACTCCAATGCCTATCGGTGTCTACAGGGTGGGGGTGGGGTTGGCGTCACTTCAATACTTCAATGCCATTGCTATTATGCATCTCTAACTCCAGCACTACCAATGCCAATGCCAGCGAGACAACATTCGGCATTCACAAATGCTTGTTTTGACTACTAATTGTGCCTTGCAGATAGCATTGCAATAATTTGCTGTGTCTGGCACCTTCTACAAATGATTCAACAATATCTTATTTTTATTACTAAGAAATCACTACTGAAAAAAATAAATTACAGTGGGGCAATGTTATTTAATACTGCTTTCCTTTATGCTACTGCTTTTTATGTTTGCTTGCAAGCATGTGCAAGAAACACAGTGCCATCATTCGAGTTTTCAGAGGTGTGACAGCCCTCTTCCAATTCAGGCAGTGTGTTTGCAGGCGTGGCCGCAGTTGTCCAATGCCTGCTCGACTGTCCTCAACCAGTTCAAAATGCAGTGGCGTGCAGTTGAAAGGAATTACGCTTCAGTGAGCAGCGATAATATATCGCCTGCTCATGCATGCTCCCCTACACACACACCACACACTCCCACGCGCCTGCGTGCTCGCCTCACACACACACTGTGTAGCCGACGGGGGTGCCTAATCCCCGTCAGCTGTGCTGCACTCCCAAAACAGAGTTCTATATGCATGCTGGGTGCCCACCCCAGCATGGCTACAAATCAGTATAGCCGACGGGGTGCCCGATCCCCGTCGGCTCCACTGTCCCGCCCAGAGTACAGGGTGCCACGCTGGGAACCCACCCCAGCGTGGCAACACATGCTATGCCTGACAGGGATGCCCAATCCCCGTTAGCTCCACCCCACCAACCATCCTTGTGCCCGCTGGGCCCACCCCAGCATGGCAAACATCCAGCGTCGTCGCCATTTAAAAAAAAAAACACCTGAAACTCAAAAGCGGTCCTTGGTGTCTCTGTCCCCACCCAGCCCACCCACTGCGCACCCTGCTCTCCCACACCCCTCACCCCATACTTTCACTCCGCACTTGGCGATGATCTTCGATGGACCGGAACATGTCTGCACTCTTCAAAGCTGACGCTTGAACTGAGGAAATGCCGGTAAGCTGTATAATGGGATAGATGGGGTTTTCAACTTTGCTGCATATCTCAGGCATTTTTGGAATTTTCACCAAATTTTCAACATGGGGTTTTGGGACCTTAGAAACATAGAAACATAGAAGTTGGAGCAGATAAGGACCTAAAGGCCCATCAGTCTGCCCATTTCTTTTCTACCTCATAAATGTGCCATTGGCCTTTGCTCTGTCAGTGACCTATCTATTCATAGTCATTTGTATTGCTCCCTTATGCCTATCCCATGCCTGTTTGAAGCCCTGCACTGTATTCATAGCCACCACTTCTTGTGGTAAGCCATTCCATGCATCCACCACCCTTTCTGTGAAAAGAATTTCCCCATATTCCCCTTAATCGGCCTCCCTCTAATCTCATGCTGTGTCCTCTTGTCCTGCTATTTTTCTTATATTTAAACATGTTAGACTCTTTCACCTTGTTTATGCCCTTAAGGTGTTTAAATGTCTCGATCATATCACCTCTCTCCCTCCTTTGCTCAAGGGTATACATATTGAGCTCCGTTAATCTGTCCTCATTTGTCTTCTGATGCAGTCCCTGCACCATTTTGGTTGCCCTTCTCTGGACTGCCTCAATTTGGTTAATGTCCTTGTGAAGGTGTGGCCTCCAATACTGCACGCAGTACTCCAGATGGGGCCTAACCAATGTCTTGTACAGAGGGATTATTACCTCCCTCTTACGACTTGTGATACCCCTACTAATACACCCTAACACCCCCCTAGCCTTACCTACTGCTTTAGAGGTCTGCTTGGATGATTTTAGGTCATCAGTGATGATGATGCCCAAGTCTCTTTCTTCCTTTGTGACTGCTATAACTCCCTCCCAGCCTATAAGTGGCTTCAGGGTTTCTCTTCCCTATGTGCATGATTTTGCACTTCTTTGCATTAAATCCCAGTTGCCACTCTTCTGACCATTCTGCTAGTTTATCAGATCTCTTCTCATTCTGCCCACCCATCTGGATCATCTACTCTGTTGCAGATCTTGGTGTCATCTGCAAACAGACAAGCTTACCCTCTAGTCCATCTCGAGGTCACTAATGAAGATGTTGAATAGGACTGGCCCCAGGACTGATCCCTGAGGTATCCCATGTGACTTGCATCTCTTCTGACTGTATACCATTTACCACCACTCTCTGTTTTCTGCCAGTCAACCAGTTTGCCACCCAGTTGACCAACTTCTGACCCACCCCGAGCCTACCTAGCTTATTTATCAATCTTCTATGTGGAACAGTGTCAAAAGCTTTGCTGAAGTCAAGGTAGGCGACATCAACTGCTCCCCCTTGGTCCACCACTCTGGTTACCCAGTCAAAGAAATCTATGAGATTAGTTTGACAGGACCTTCTCATGAATAATCTCACTGTCATGGCGTTAACCGGTCCCAAAGGGTGATTTCACAGTCACTGCGTGAAATCACATTTTGGGACTGAGTAACAAAATGACACTGCCACTGTTCATAAGGTGGGCTCTCAAAAAGCCTATGTTGAAAATTTGGTGGAAAAATTCTAAAATGACTGTTTCACAGGTGTGCGCGTGCAGTTCTCTTGCATTTCGTAGGTTCGCGAATTTTCAATATTTTCACTCCAGATTTTCAACATTGCCATTTACCACACCTCCTTATGAGCAGTACAGCTGTCATTTTTCACATCTTGCCCAAAATGTGTTTCCACCAAGGTAGCGCACAATGGCGCAGTCGGTATGCAAAATCAATGTATGGGACACATTAAGAAAATCACAGTGACATTGTTCATGAGCAGAGATCTTAAAATGGCTATGTTGAAAATTTGGTGAAAAAATTCCTAAAAATGACTGTTTTACGAGCGTGCGTTGCGCAGTTCCTACACACGCTCGTAAGTTTGTGAATTTTCAATATTTTCACTCCAGATTTTCCATATTGCCATTTTATTACACTTTCTTATGAGCAGTGCAGCTGTCATTTTTCACATCTTGCCCAAAACGTGTTTCCACCCATGTAGCGCACAATGGCGCAGTCGGTGTGCGAAATCAATGTATGGGACACATTAAGAAAATCACAGTGACACTGTTCATGAGCAGAGGTCTTAAAGTGGCTATGTTGAAAATTTGGTGAAAAAATTCCTAAAAATGACTGTTTTACGAGCGTGTTGCGCAGTTCTCATGCCTTTCGTAAGTTTGCGAATTTTCAATATTTTCACTCCAGATTTTCAACATTGCCATTTTATTACACTTCCTTATGAGCAGTGCAGCTGTCATTTTTCACATCTTGCCCAAAACGTGTTTCCTACTCCATGTAAGCACAATGGCGCAGTCGGTGTGCTAAATCAATGTATGGGATACATTAAGAAAACTGACAGTGACACTGTTCATTAGCAGAGGTCTTAAATGGCTATGTTGAAAATTTGGTGAAAAATTCCTAGAAATGACTGTTTTACGAGAGTGCATTGCGCAGTTCCTACGCACGCTCGTAAGTTTGCGAATTTTCTATATTTTCACTCCAGATTTTCAACATTGCCATTTTATTACACTTCCTTATGAACAGTACAGCTGCCATTTGAACCCAGAAGCACCTCCCTATATAACATCAGTGCAATGGAAGGCCCTGCACTGAGGCTGAGGTCGGGGGCCATCTACTTACAGTGTTACTGGATACAGATGCAGCTGTGCCTATATTACATGATGATCACCCAGAAACATCTTCTTGGTCCACCGGATGGAGGACCAACATGTCAGGAGTAGATGATACTAGGTTGCCAGCATACCGTTCTCCACCTTTGTCTGTAGAGTTAGGACACCTGAAGGCCTCACTCACCTTCCAACCAATGGTTTTGCACGACCATCCTAGTATTGTTGGAACTGAATTCCTAGCACCACATGGCTGAGTGGTGGATCTAGCCAACATGCTACTGATCCAGATTCAGGGCCAGTATCATACCATTTTGGTCCCTGATTCACACGTGGAGGTAACAATATCTGCCAACAATAAAGAGTATGACGTCATAGATTTGTTCAAGAACCATAAGCTTTTCCCGAAGCTCCTCCCCATTCTACAAAGACTTTTGGAAGGATTTGCTACCAACAAGCATGACTGTGGCAGAATGCACACTGTCATCGAAGTACCAGGCCCAGCACATGAGAGGCAAAGGCAATATCCTTTCCCACCTGAGGCCTTGCCTTCTCTTAGGGAAACAATAATATCTCTCCTCAACCAAGGTGTAATCAGTACATGTGTTTCTACTGCCAACACCCCAGTGTGGCCTGTGAAAAAACCCACGGGTGCCTGGAGACTTACTATTGACTACAGGAGACTGAACCAGGTCACCCCCAGTTGCACTCCAACTGTGGCCTCAGCACCTGATGTGCTACGACTTTTGACCCCTGATCAAAAATGGTTCAGTGCCCTGGACATCTCCAATGGTTTCTGGTCACTGCCATTGGCCCTTAAAAGTCAATATAAGTTTGCCTTCACCTTTGAAGGTAGACAGTACACATGGACCTGCCTACCACAGAGATCCCATAACAGCCCTTCCCTGTTCCATCTGCACAAGATGGATGCCCTTGAGGGTTTCTCTACCCCCCAGTGTCTCTTGTAGTATGTGGACGACCTGCTATTGGCAATTGCCACACAGGAACAACACTTGGATCTCTTGGATGAACTACTGACTCTTATCCAGACAGCAAGCCTCAAATGTAATCCAGCAAAAGCACAACTATGTCAGAAAAAGGTACTCTTTCTGGGCCTGAGAATAACTGATTAAGGCCGGAGCCCTACCCGGAAGAAGATACAAGGATTGCAAGACTTGCCATTGCACACCAGTGTGGCCACTCATAGGAGGTTTCTAGGTATGGTAAGATTTTATTTGTGATTTTGTTCAGAAAGTTGCTCCTCTGTATGAGTTACTGAAAAAGGACATTTCCTGGACTTGGGGTCCCATTCACACCCAGGCTGTGACATCACTGAAACAGGCCCTGGCCTCGGCTCCAGCACTGGGCAACCCCAACCCAGCATTGCCATTCCATCTGGAGTATGCCACCTCTGACATAGCAATGTCAGCAGTGTTGGCCCAGAAGGTTCTTGGCACTGTGAGACCCACTGCATATGCATCACAGCTCTTGACCCCAGTGGAACAAAAGTACAGCTTTTGTGAAAGGAACCTTCTGGCCACCTACTGGGCTGTCAAGCACTTTCTGTATATCATTGGGTTCTCTCCACTGATTAACACCAACCACACACCAACTACCTTTCTGCTATCAGACAGAGTGAAGGATGGGTTAGTCTCTAACACTAGGCTGACACACTGATCACTCCTTCTCCAGGATAGAGACATACAGGTACACCCAACCAAATTCCATCCATGCTGGCACATGGACTCCTTTTTCAAGGAGAACCCCATGACTGTACACTGCAACCACCTGATCTTCCAGATCCAGGTCCTTTCCTCCCTGCCACGCAACAAATACTTGAGAACACCTCACTGTGTAATATTTTCACAGATGGTTCAGCTTCCTATTATCAGGGAGAACAAATTGCAGGGATGGGTATCTTGGTGATTTACCCCTATGGTAACACTGTTAAAATCTCTAAGCATTGCAGTGTGGCATCATCACAGTATGCCGAGATGGCAGCGGTGGCCTGTGCCCTCGAGTTCATCCAGCATGGGACCGAGGATACCATCATCTTTCCAGACTCTAACTGGGTTTGTTGTCCTCTTACAGAATTTCTTCCATTCTGGCAGAAGAACTTCTTCCTCTTGTCTGATGGCAGTCCAGTGAAACACAAAGAACTGATAGTCCATATACATTCACTGGCCCAAAGGTTTGCACACAAACTCTATGTACACAAAGTTAAAGCTCACTCCATGCATGACCCCTATCATGCCTTCAATGACCCAGCAGACACCCTTGCCAAGGAAGGGGCCCAAGGGGGGGGGCACCTGAATGATGGACCATCCAGACGCTAGAGTGGCTGTACACATAGCAGCAATCAGAAAAAAAACTGAACTCTTTCCTCCTTGGACCTCTTAACAGCTCAGCATGCTGATTCTAAACTCAAAGAAGTGTTCAGATTCCTTGACAAGCACACCGAAGAAAACTTACCTACCCATAACCCCTACCAGAGACATGAAGGTAAGTTACGCTTGTCTCCAGATGACAAGCTCATGTGGTATCAACCAGATGACACTACCACCAAGTTGTGGGTGGACCCTAGACACCTTAGGTCTGAATGTTTGCACCCAAGTGCACGACACCTCTACTGGTGGACACCAAGGAGTTGAAAATACCCTCCAGAGGCTTAAGACCACTGCCTAGTGGCCTGGTGTCACCAAAGATGTTAAACAGTACATGGATAACTGCCTTGTTTGTGCACAAATCAATCCCATCCCCACCAAACAAAATTCCAAACTACTACCATAAAGACATTCTGGTCCCTGGCATTAGGGTTGTCAGAACTCTCTGAAGTTCTGGGTTCTAGTTCTAGTCTAGAACTTTTGAAAAAGTTCTAGGGTTCTAATCTTTTTAGAACTTTTTAGAACTCAAACCCTATTTTTTTATTGTGCTGCCAGTAATGAAGATAGTAATAAAATACATGTAAAGGAAAAAACTGTTCAATATAAGGGGGAGAGAAATGATCATGTGTGACATTGATAGGAATACAACTAGGTTTATCTATGGTTTCTTCTGTTTGCTAAAGCCAGCAACTTAATATGTAACAGGCCCACCCACCCATATGTTAAAAGTTTTCCTGCTTCAGCTGCATCATAGTTCCTTAGTGAAAGAAAGAGGCACATTAGCCATTTATGTACTCGGTTATATATACTCATCGTCATGAATTATGAGAAAAAATAACTGATATTACCTAATCTCAGCTATTTGCTGCTTTCTGTTTTAAATGAGTAAATCAAAAGTTGCTATGTTTAAAAGAAAGCTTTTATAACAAAGTCAAGCCAAGATACTACAGCAGTAGCATATGGAACTGTTGCAAAACATATTATGTCATAACATAGTCAGTCAAGACATTTGAATAAAAAAAAATGCCAGTCGTTGCTGGCAAAAAATGCATGCAATTTTCTAAGATAATGCATACATATACCAACATTTTTGTTGGCAAATTGAAGTAATACATACAACTTTCTAAGATGATGCATTTGTGCAGCTGATACTTCAATAAAATCTGTATTTCAGTCACATAAATAAAAAAAGTGGTTTCCTCACCACATACTAACTTAAGGAACATTTAATGTAGCTGCAGCAGTTGGCATGTGATGTTGAAGGGACAGCGTCTGTCAACCCCATTATGTATCAAATTATCACTACTTGTAAAGCAAAAACACTTTATGATAGGTCACATTTTGTGAAAACTGCTGATGCGGATTTTCTTTTATTTCTGATTCCTTTATTCTTTTTTTAAAGGGGACAGGACAATTGTGCTAGGTGGCAGCAGTTTGCAATGTATTTAATAAAAATATATATATATATATATATATATATATATTATATGTACACAGTAGGTTCGGTCTGTCATCATTTTTTTCCTCACCATCCCCAGCCGATCACGAATCTGTAAATGAAGGGACTAAAACAACACCCACCTTTCACCCCATCACCCATTCCACTTTTCTTCCACCACCCTCATCTGTGCAGTAGCACCATACCACCCTTACACCCATGTTAAAACCAACCCACAACCTCACCCATGTACTAGCATCCATTTTTGGTTTATGGCTAATATTTCTGTAATTGAAAAATAATAAACAGCTACCAATTAGAACTCATTGTTTTGTCCTCTTTAAAATTGAAAAATAGACCACTCCAGTCCCAGCCCATACTGATGCACCACAAAGTCCTGAAGGTAAATCCAAAATGTATGTTTGCACTTTAACTATAAATAATATGATACAGAAAGGATTGACGTGACAGTGTCCCTTTATGCAAATTTGGGCCTGTTCCACTGATGTTAAAATTGCCCTGTATATAAAACTTGTTGACTTTAGTTTAGACCCTAGCTACAAAGCAGTTTGCCATGAAATGGTGAAAGTTTTGGGGAATATAGTCCAAGGTAATAGATCGAGAAAGGAGAGAGACAACCAAAGTCATCACAGTCTGTAAAGTTTCCTTTTGGTGCAGAGACTGTCCACACAGTATTTACCAGCCACCACCATCTGAGCTGTCATCACCATCAACATCCACAACATCAATCACTTCAGGATCAGTTTGTATACTCTTGTAGGGATACGAAAATCTTGACTTATTAACTTTAATAAAAGTTACATGTGTACATTTTCTGGCAGCAACCTATTTCTGGTGTCTGTCACAATATTGCCAGCTGTGCTAAACATGCGTTCTGAAGAGACACTTGTTGCAGGACAACCAAGATATTTACAGGCTTCATCATACAGCTCTGTCCAAATTGACTTTTGATCTCCAGTATTCAAAGGGCATGCATCAATAGGAATAGGCAGTTCTTGCAGGTAACTGTCTACCATGATGGACAGAGACCGCTCAGAAGAGGAATCAGCAGAAGCTGGTATGGCAGCAATTTGGGAAAGGTTTTGCCACAGATTTAGCTTGCTACTAAGGGTTGAAGAAGTGGCAGTTTTGGAACAACTACTGTTAATGTTTGGTGACTTTTCCAGTTCTGTATCCCTTTGTGAAGATGAACCTGCATGTTATGGTGATGACAACCTGAGGGTACTGTGCGTGTCTGTGTTTGACTCCTGTGAGCGCTGCAGCTCATCTAGCAACAGACATTTGTACTGCTCTATATCATCTGTTTTTGGAAGATGTATAGCCTTGAACCTGGGATCTAAGAGAGTTGCAAGGATGTAGTGTTTTGATTTCGTCATTGCAACTAATTTGTCATTGGTTTTGAAGCGCTCGCTCATTCTCTTTACGAGATTCTCATGATACAGGTGACATGTTGTCTGCGCTTCAGATCTGTCCTTTTCTATTTGTAGATTAAGAACACTAAGATGATGTGAAATGAGCATTATGAGTGGAATAACCTGACTCACAGATGCGCCTTCAGAAGACATGTCCCTTGTAGCTGTCTCAAAAGGAGCTAGGATGCAGCACACTGTCTCCATTAATTTCCACTGCAGCACAGACAGCATAATGCCATCTCCAATAATGTAACTGGAGCAATACTCATGTACAGCTTGCTTTTGCTCCAAGAGGGCGCTGCAGCATATAAAGTGTTGAGTTCCAATGAGTGGAAACATTTTGAATCAGCTTTTGCTGGGGCAGCTTGTGTTTTTTTTGCAGTTCGGACAATGTCTGTATAGCCTTGGTTGAATGTGAAAAGTAAGTCACAATTTTTTTGCAAACAGCAATCATACCATCCACTTGTGTTTCATTGCTGAGAAATCCCATGACAATTAAATGTAAGCAATGAGCAAAGCAAGAAGCATGCAGAAATCCTCCATCCTGTATTTGCTTTCAAGATGTTGGCTCCATTGTCACTTACTATGAAGCCACATTTTAGACCGTGAGAATAAACCCATTCATCAAGGAGGTCATTTAGTTCCTGCAAGATGTTTGCAGCAGTATGACTTTGCCCAAACTTCTTTATATGCAGCAGCGCCATCTTTTGGGGTGTCTTTGTTTTTGAAGAAGCACAAGAAAACGTGACCCAATGAGCGGTAAGGGACATGTAATCTATGTTTTGAGTGCTGGTCCACATATCTGTTGTGACATGAATAACCCCACCCTCCGCAGTTTTAAGTGCAAGCATCACTGTCGCTTTTAAAGCCAGATAAATGTTTTGTATTTCAACATAGGAAAAGTACCTTTGATGAGGAACATTGTAACGAGGCTCTGCTAATGTCATGAGCTCCCTAAAATTCTCATGATCTACCAAAGAGTATGGGAGAAGGGCTCCAGCTAACAGTTCACCAATTCTGTGATTAAGATGTAGGGTCTTTGGATGATTTCTAGTAAAGGTATTCTTCCTTTCAAATGACTGAGACAGTGTTAGCTGTTTACAACATGTCCCTGCTGGTTTATTATACACCGTGCTTCGATGGGCAGATGGACGCAGAGATGGTGGACTAGGACTTATACATTCAGTGCCATCACTGGCTGTGCAACTGGTACTAATGGTGCTGGCATTGGTGGTAACAGTGATCCTAGGGCTGGCAGTGGTTTTGCCCGCATCAAGTTCAGACAATTCAGTATCCATTTCAGATTCCTGACCCTTCTCACGTGCGGTCTGCAAGATGGAGGACATGGGTTTTGGATGATCAAGCAAAACTGAATGCTTTTTCAGATGGCGTTTAAGAGCTGTAGTGCCACGGCATGACACAACTTTACCACGGCTTACACTCTGTTTACACAGGGAACAAATTGCTCTGCATGGATCAGTTTTACTGACAGAGAAATAATTCCACACCTCAGATATGACAGATTTTGTTCGAGTGCTAGGAAGATAGCTAAAGACTGTTTGTGTCTTTTCACCTGTCCTAACAGAACCCGGACATGCTCCTTGGTGCTAGAAGTGGGCAGAAGACTCTGATGGATTTTCATTGCTGGCCAACACAGAAGTGGTGGATTCAATGGATATGTCCTTTTCATTGCCAACAGTGCTGGATGTATTTGCAAGTGCACTACCTGATTCATTGCAGCAGACTTGCTCATTTCACTTTGTTGAGGAAGTAATGATTCGTCGATGAGACACAACAGTGTCGGACTGAGACAAAAGAGCTACTGTCTGAGTCAGAGAGGGACTCACTGTCACTTGCATTATTGCTGCTAGTCACAGGTTTTAACAGCATGAATGGCATACCTTATGGTGCCTCTCCGTGTGACCCCAGCAGCTGTACAGGTTTTCTTAAAAGGTCCCCCTTTACCACACTTCACTGTTGCTCTTTTGCTGTTTCTTGAATTTTTATCACATGAAACATTTTGGTTATTTCTGCTAGCACCAGGATTACCACTACCACCAACACCTACTCCAACACCATCACCAGATGCTTCATCTATGTTGGTGTCAGCCATAACAGTACCAGTATACTGCGGTGAACACACCCACACCCAAACAATTCCTGTGTAAGAAAGCAATGTGATCTGTGATCGCTGGCTACAACTCCAAAATTTTATTTTGGTTGTGTGACACTGTGATGCAGTAGACTGAAAGTAATTAAAGAATATGACAGTTTGCAACTAAAGGATCCCAGGTTCAAGGCTTACAGAATGATTGGGCTGCTGGGCATGAGGCATCGATAGCAGTCAAGGGCAAGCAGCAGGGTGATGGGCTGACCACAGGAGATGGCGTCACATACACCCAGGAATGAGAATTATATTTCTACGTTTCTGTCATGTAAGGTTAATGCCACCACACAACTGGCCACTGGGCTTCTCTCTGAAACACACACTGGGTAGGGTACAGTGCAGTCAAGGGGCACACAGCAGCAGGGTGATGGGCTGACCACAGGAGACGGAGTCACATACATAACACACAACTCAGGGAATGAGAATTATATTTCTACGCTTCTGCCATGTAAGGTTAATGCCACCACACAACTGGCCACTGGGTTTCTCCCTGTAACACACACTGGGTACTAGAGTAGGGTACAGTGCAGTCAAGGAGCACACAGCAGCAGGGTTATGGGCTGACCACAGGAGACAGAGTCACATACACAACCCAGGGAATGAGAATTATATTTCTACGCATCTGTCTCGTAAGGTTAATGCCACCACACAACTGGCCACTTGGCTTCTCTCTGTGACACACACTGGGTAGGGTACAGATTTATTTGCCTTTTTTTTTGTCCCCCTTGTTATATGCTTGTTGCTGGCAGCTGCTGAGTGTGCACCACTGTGCAGTGCTGCAGTTTCAATCACAATCACATTCACAAAGGTTCTTATTTTCATTTTTTTATTCTCTCTCCTGAGTCCTGATATTGATTGATCTCGGTCTCGATCCATATTCCCCAATCCCTTCCCAATTCTTGATTAATCCCTCCACCTGAACCTCCCCTAGTCCCACTCCCACACCCAACCGTTAATTTATTGAGCCTTTTTTTCAGCCTTTCTCTCGTTCTCGGTCTCTCAGGCCTGCTTAGCCCTTTTTCACAGGAAAATGGATGATGGAATTTTTTAAATAATTCAATAGCACTGCAGCAACTAGCAAGTGCTGCAGTCCAATTGTGGCCACACTGACCTGGGCCCTGGCTTAGTAAGTAGTATTGGGCAAGAATGATGGCTGCAGTAGTAGCGGTACGCTACAGTTAAGTAGGCTGCTGCTGCTGCCTCCTGAAATCCTCAGCAAATGGCGCTCTGTCTCGGCTTGCATCTGCCTAAATAAATAGTACCCCCACAGATCCCATGGCTCGCGCAGCTTACTAGACCCCCACCTGACCACATAGTATTGGTCAGGTGGTGAGGAGGATGACTTCACTTGAGAGTACATACGTGAGACAAATCGCGGTGGATCTGGCAAGACTGGCAATGGCAACCCCAACAACACTGCTGCTGCTGCTGCTGCAACCCCCACTACATCGGGGCTGCCACTTGCCTGCTGCTGCTGCTGGGACATGCCTCCTCCAGTCCCCACACATACCCCTACCCCCCCACATCGGGGCTGCCTGCTGGGACGTGCCTTCTCTGCCCTCCTCTCCACACACACAAGCCATCAGCTGGGACTCAGATTCGAACCCTTTTGTGAACCTTTTAGTGTTCGAGTTCTAAGTTAGAACTCGAACACCAGGGTTCGAGGAGGGATCGAATCTTTGACGAACTAGTTCTGACAACCCTACCTGGCATGCCATTCAAGTTGATTTTATTGGTCCATTGACTAATACCAGCAGAAACAACAAGTATGCTCTTGTGGTAACCGACCTTTTCTCAAAGTGGGTTGAAGCGTTCTCCACTAAAACATGCACTGCTAAAACCACTGCCAAAATTCTGGTGGAACAGATTTTTTCCAGGTGGGGCCTACCTCTTAAGGTAGACTCTGACAACAGAACCAGTTTTACAGGAGAGTTGATGAAAGAATCACTTGAACTCCTAGGAGTTCAACAGAAGTTCCACATACCTTACATAGAAACATAGAACTTAAAAACTGAGTTTGACGGCAGATAAGGACCACTTGGCCCACCCAGTCTGCCCATTTCCCTACCTATTTGATAAGCTGCAGATTCTAGTTAACCAACAGCCTACTTCCTGCAACCCCCCACTATAATTGCATTATGTCTGTCCATGCATGTTTGAATTCCCCACTGTTTTAGACCCCACAACCTCTCAGGAAGGCAGTTCCATAGTCCCACACTCTCTCCGTGAAAAAGAATTTCCTCACATTACCCCTGAGCCATCCCTCTAACTTTAAATTGTCCCCTTGTTCTTACACATCTCTTTTCTGAAAGATGCTACCCTCCTGGACTTTGTTGATTCCCTTGAGGTACTTGAACATTTCTATCATGTCCCCACCATCCCTCCTTTCATCAAGGGTACATATTAAGCTCTCTCAGTCTCTCTTCATATGGCTTCTGATGTAGACCCTGCACCATTTAGTTGCCCTCCTCTGGACTGCTTCCATTCTGTCTATGTCCTTGCGTAGATGGGTCTCCAAAACTGCATGCAGTACTCCAGATGGGGTCTCACCAACTGTCTGTACAGAGGGATAACCACTTCCATTTTTCTACTTGTGATGCCGCTCCCTATGCATCCCAGTATCCCCCTGGCTCTCCTTACTGACTTCTCACATTGCTTACCAACCTTTAGGTCATCTGATATGACTATACCCAGATCCCTTTCCATTATTGTTGTTGTTAGTGCCTCCCCTGCTATTGCGTACTCTTCTCCTAGATTTTTATTTCCCAGGTGCAATTCTTTGCATTGAATCTAAGTTGCCATATGTCTGACCATTCCTCCAGCCTTGCCAAGTCCCTTCTCATCCTTTCTACCCCCCCTTGTGTATCAACTCTGTTACAGATCTTTGTGTCATCTGCAAAGAGGCATACCTTTCCTTCCAGACCCTCTGCAATGTCACCTATAAAGACATTAAAGAGGACTGGACCCAGTACTGAGCCCTGAGGTACTCCACTAGTAACCCCCCTTTCTTCAGAATGTGTTCCATTCACTATTACCTTCTGTGTCCTGTTGTGCAGCCAGTTTGCTACCCAGGCTACCACTCTGGGACCCACTCCCAGGCTGGCTAACTTGATTATTAATCTTTTGTGGGGGACTGTGCCAAATGCCTTGCTAAAACCTAGATAGGCCATATTCATAGCCCCTCCCTGGTCTATTACTTTGGTCACACAGTCAAAGAAATTGATTAGATTCCGTCTGACATGACCTTCCTGCTGTGAATCCATGCTGCTTTGGGTCCTGTGCCATGCTGGCCTCTAGGTACTGAACAATTATTTCTTTCAGAAGTGATTCCATCATTTTCCCCACCACTGAGGTCAAACTAACAGGTCTGTAGTTTCCTGCTTCTGCCTTGCTCCCACTTTTGTGAAGGGGAACCACATCTGCCCTCCTCCAGTCCTCAGGTACCACCCCATCTTCCCATGATTTGTTAAAAAGTGTGGTTAATGGTGTCACTAGGTCCTCCCTTAGCTCTTTTAGGATTCTAGGGTGAATCCGTCAGGCTCCATTGCTTTGTCCACCTTGAGTTTTAGGAGTTCTTTCAGGACTCTCTCTTCTATAAATGGACTGGCGTCAACCCACTACGCAGAGTGCTTCTACTGTTTGGTTTAGGTAACTCCTCCTCTTCTTCTTTTGTGAATACTGAGCAAAAGTATTCTTTCAGTATCTCTGCCTTTGTACTGTCTCCCTCTGCCCACCTCCCCTCTCCTTTATTAATCTTCACTATCCTTCCCTTAACCTTTCTATGCTCCCTAATGTACCTATAAAATGTTTTATCCCCCTTCTTAACTGAGTTGGCTATCTTTTCCTCGGTTTGGGCCTTTGCTTTTCTGACTGCCTTCCCCACTTCTTTCTGCTTTAATTGATACAGTTCCTTGTCATGCTCTGTCTGTGATTCCTTATACTTTTTGAATGCATCCTTTTCTCCTTAACCTTCCCTGATACCTCTTTTGAGAACCATAGTGTTTTTTTATTCCGCATTGTTTTCTTTATTTGTTTCACACAAAGGCTTGTTGCCTCCATGATGGCAGTTTTGATTTTTTTCCATTTTTCTTCCACCCCTCCTTTCTGGCCATTTGCTAATGCATTCCTCAGGTATTCACCCATTATGCCAAATTCAGCCCATCTAAAGTCCAGTGTCCTTGTCTTTGTATGGATTGTCTCCATGGTTGTGTTTATTGTGAAGCACACTGTGCAATGGTCACTTATTCCCAGATGTCTACTGACTTCTAAATTTGTGATCCTCTCTCCATTTGAGAGTACCAGGTCTAATATTGCTCCCTCCCGAGTGGGTTCCACCACTAGCTGTCTAAGGCATGCCCCCTGTAGGGCATCGAGAATGACCCTGCTCTTGGATGTGGCTGCAGTCCATATAGCCCAGTTACCATCTGGCATATTCAGGTCCCCCATCAACAGTATCTCCTCTTTTTCAGCCATTTTGAGAATGCCCTCTATCATTTTCTTGTCCATTTTCTCCCCTTGAGACAGGGGTCTGTATACAACCCCTGTGCGGATTGTGATGCCATTCCCTGTCTCCAAGGTGACCCAGAGTTCCTCTTGTCCTCCCCCTTTGCTTTTTAGTTTCTTTAGCTTTGATCCCTTCCTTTATGTAGAGAGCTACTCCACCTCCTCTTTTACCCTCCCTGTCCCTTCTGTAGATTGTTTACCCTGGTATGTTGACGTTCTCCGTGTACCATGTTTCTGTTACTGCCACAATATCCAAGTGTTCCTCTTCCATCAGGGTTACTAGCTCTGGAAGCTTGTTTCCCAGGCTACGGGCATTGGTACTCATTGCCCTCCATTTAATGTTGGCTTTATCCTTTTTTACCCCATCCCTGCTCTTATTGCCCTTGTCCATTTTTCCATTTACCCCTGTCCTGCCCTCTGTCAAGCTCTGTACCTCAGTGTTTACCCTACTACCTGCCATGTTTTGTGGGGGGAGGCTTGAACTTTCCCGTTTCCTATCAGCTCCCCCCCCCTTGGCTAGTTTAAAAGCTTGCCAAGGAAGCCTTTAAACCTGCCACCTAGGAGCGTGTTTCCCTTCCTGAACAGATGCAGACCATCATGCCAGTATAGACCTTCATCTCTCCAGGTGGACCCCCAGTCCCCAATGAAGCCAATGCCCTGTGCTCTGCACCAGTTTTGCAAACATTCATTAAACTGCATGGTGTGCAGTACCGTAGCCTCACCCCTGCCATAGACTGGCAGCACCTCTGAGAAGGTAACCATGCTTGCTACCTGTCTGAGGCCCCTCACCAACTCCACAAATTCATCCTGCACTGCACTGATCTCATGCCTAGCTAGGTTATTTGTCCCGAGGTGGACAATGATATCTAGTTTCCTCTCCTGTGATGCTGCTTCTGCAATCCTGAGGATTTTCTTCCTGTCCCTCCAAGCCACAGCACCAGGCAGGCACCTTACTTCCCTCTCCTCTCCCTTCCCCAGGTCTACACCCCTAACAATTGAGTCCCCTATCAGAAGCTGTTTCTTTCCCCTGTGGTGTCCCTTGCCACTCTTTTGTGGGTCTCCCTTGTGGATGTCCCCAGCATTCTTCTTGGTCTCCAATAAGGGTGTCATTAAAGAGGAACCTTGATTTGCCAGACTGACATATGGTTTGCGTAGAGGTACAACTCGGGGGCTATGCCTCTGTTCCACTACTCTCCCCCTCCCAGAACCTACTGTGGTCCATCTGCTCTTCACACATGGCAACCTCTGAGACAGTGGTTGTGGAACTGGTGCTCTTTGGCTGGGGGAGGCCTCCTTAGTCCTTGTCAGTTCAGCCTGGAGGTGGGCAACCTCCTCCCTCAGAGCTGACAGTTGCCTGCAAATAGGGCAGCAACACAGGTTCCAGAATGTCTCCCAGAAAATTGCTGCCCCACAGCCAGTGCATTGCATCACTCCCCACATGTCCCTCTTCCTTACCACCCACAATCATCCGGTCAAGTAGAAACAGCCAACAGATGGATTAAGCAAATGCTTTCCAAATTCATTGAGGACAATCCCAAGACCTGGGATTCCCTATTGCCATTACTCCTTATGGCAATTAGGGGTACACCCTCAGCCACTACCCAATTGACACCCTTTGAGGTTATGACTGGAAGACAGATGAGATTACCTGTACACCTGTTGTTTGACCTGCCCCCCCCACAGCAGACTGTGTGTCTGTAGACCAATATGTGGAAAAACTCAGACAAGACCTCATGTACACACACACACACACACTTGCATGCTGCCAATTGCATGGGTAACAGTCCAAAATACAGTTTCACAAACATGCTCAAGAAGTGGATTGGCAGGTCAGGGATCAGGTAATGGTCCTCAGATTTGCACATCCCACCCACTCCTTCTCCAATAAGTGGGAATGCTCCTATCCCATTGTCAACAAGCTCAGTCCAGCGTCTACCAGGTTAGACCCTTGCACAACAATAAACTGACTGACAAATGGTTACATGCAAACCAGTTGAAACTATATAAAGGAGTAGAATTACTTTTCCTTACCCCATTGGGCGGAATAGTACTAACCTACTAATGGTTGATCTTCCTTTGCAGCTTTGCAGATACACTGACAAGATGGCTATCTTGTTCCACTTTCTCCTCATCTCAGGAGTTATCCCCTGCATCCAAGGCACAGTAAAGCACCTCCTTCCTCACCTTGATCCTCCAATGTCTCTATCAATATACCTGACAATTTGATTACTGTACAGGAAGGTTCTGATGCCTACCTCACTGCTTCGGTTGTTGCTCCTGACAAATCCACCCTACAAATTGAGTGGCAACCACATCATAAGGACAAATTCTCCCTGTGGCCAAGCTCTCCAAGGGAACTTTCCAAGGATGGCCCAATGCTAAATTATCCCCTAATGGTTCTCTGTCCTTGCTCTAAACTGCTCTTAGACATTCTAGTTTATACAATATCAGTGCCTTAATTGATCCCTCATATTGTAGTTCTTTGTCTAAGGACTCCGCCAGGAAATTTTGTGCTGTACACAACATGGTCTGTGCTGCCATGCATCTCTCTGTGCTACCCCCTACTGAAAAATAGCTTTTTGAATGTCCAAAGCACACCCCTGGTCCTCGTAGTGGTCTCACATCCATTACGCTACCCGGTACACTTATTAACAACTTACAATTTATGCATATACCTGTTTTGTTTAATTTGACTTACTGGAATATGAAAGAATTTGGTATGTGTCATACTACTAACACATCAGCATTTTACAGTACGTTATTGCTTGATAGTTTAGCAGCTTGTCAGATTCTTACTCAAGACCCTATTGCCGGGGTACACACCACCAAGCATAGAGGCAACTTCAGGAGAAAATCCAATCCTGATGATCAAAGTCATAAGCGTAATACACATGAAGTTGACAGTTCTGATGTCACTGGTGCCACAGGGACTGTCACAGATTTTTTTGGTACAGTTATGTCTATTTGGAATAAAGCAGACATTGCTGCTATTAAATCTCATTCAGCTAAATTCCGAACTGGTTTGGTAAATGATATTTTACCCCCAATTTTGCATGGTGTGGATGGCCTTAGGAAGAAAGATAGACTGTTTATAATATGCACGACATCGCTAAGGCATTAACAGATTCTAAAGATAAGATTAATGCACTCATTGCATTGAACAACAAAGAAGCAGATAAACAATACATTGCTAGAGAAATCCTATGTTCAGCCTATGGTGCATATATTGCCACTACCATCAACAATCTCTTCCATGATCTAGAATCTGGAAGGATCCCTGATATAATACATGACAGACGTATTTCTAAATGGTATTGTCCACGATGTAAAACCCCTGGCTGTATTGCTATGAGTATGCAACAATCTTTAACTATTCCTCTTTCTACAGCTAGGAATTTGGGTTTCAACACCAGACACCCTAATACTGGTCCATGTTTCACCTCTAAGAAATGTTCTATCAAAGAAACATAAACATAGAAACATAGAATTTGACGGCAGATAAGGACCGCTTGGCCCACCCAGTCTGCCCATTTCCCTACCTACTGGATAATCTGCAGATCCTAGTTAACCAGCAGCCTACTTCTTCCTACCGCCACCCCCTAGAATTGCCTTATGACTGTCCCATGCATGCTTGAATTCCACCATTGTTTTTGACTCCACAGCCTCCTCAGGCCGTTCCATACATCCACAACCCTCTCTGTGAAAAATACTTCCTTAAATTACCTCTGAGCCGCCCCCTCTATCTTCAAATTGTGCCCTCTTGTTCATGCACACCTCTTTTTTGAAAGATGCCCCTCTTGGACTTTGTCGATTCCCTTGAGGTACTTGAACGCTACTATCATGTCCCCCTCTCCCTCCTTTCCTCGAGGCTATACATATTAAGCTCCTTAGTCTCCTCATATGACTTCTGGTGCAGACCCTGCACCATTTTAGTTCCCCTCCTCTGGACAGCTTCCATCCTGTCTATGTCTTTGCGGAGATTGGGTCTCCAGAACTGCACACAGTACTCCAGATGGGGTCTCACCAGCTGTCTGTACAGAGGGATAATAACTTCCTGTTTTCTACTGGTGATGCCTCTCCCTATGCATCCCAGTATCCCCCCAGCCCTCCTTGCTGCCCTCTCACATTGCTTGCCCACCTTTAGGTCATCTGATATGACTACCCCCAGGTCCCTTTCCATTTTTGTTGTTGTTAGCATCTCACCTCCCATTGTGTACTCTTCCCCTTGGTTTTTGTTTCCCAGATGCATTACCTTGCACTTCTTAGCATTGAATCTAAGCTGCCATACATTTGACCATTCCTCTAACCTTGCCAAGTCCCTTCTCATCCTTTCCACCCCACCCTGTGCATCAACTCTGTTGCAGACCTTTGTGTCATCTGCAAAGAGACATACTTTTCCTTCCAGTCCTTCTGCAATGTCACTTATAAAGACATTGAAGAGGACTGGTCCTAATACTGAACCTCATGCATACCACTAGTAACCCTCCTTTCTTCTGGTGGACTCCATTTACTATTACTCTCTGTCTCTATTCTCCAGCCAATTCTTTACCCAGGCTGTCATCTTGGGAGCCACTCCAGGCTGGCTAACTTGTATATTAATCTTTTGTGGTACTGTGTCAAATGCTCTACAAGTCTAGGTAGGCCATGTCACAGCCCCTCCCTGATCTACTACTTTGGTCACCCAGTCAAAGAAATCTATCAGATTCATCTGGCATGACCTTCCCACTGTGGAATCCATGCTGCCTGGGGTCCTGTGCCCTCTGGCCTCTAGATACTCGACAATTCTTTCCTTCACAAGTGATTCCATCATTTTCCCTATCACTGAGTTAAACTAACAGGTCTGTAGTTTCCTGCTTCTGCCTTGCTCCCACTTTTGTGAAAGGGAATCACACTGCCTCCTCCAGTCCTCGGGTACCACCCCATCCTCCCATGATTTGTTAAAAGGTAGTCAGTGGTGTCACTAGTTCTACCCTTAGCTCTTTAGAATTCTGGGATGAATCCCATCAGGCCCCATTGCTTTGTCCACCTTCAGTTTTAGAGTTCTTTCAGAACCCTTTCTTCTGTAAATGGCTGGTATCAACTTCTGTATCCAGAGTGTTTTCTGTTTGTTTTATGCCTCCCCTCTTCATTTGTTAATACTGAGCAAAAATATTTGTTTAGTATCTCTGCCCTTTTCACAGTCTCCTCTGCCCACCCTCCCTCCCTTTTTTAAGCCTCACTATCCCTCCCTTGGTCTTCCTTTTGTCCCTGATGTACCTATAAAGGTTTTATCCCTTCTTAACCGAGTTGGCTATCTTTTCCTCGGTTTGGGCTTGTACTGTTCTGACTGTCTTCCCAGCCTCCTTTACTTTAACTGATACAGTTCTCTGTCCTGCTCCTTCTGATATTCCTTGTACTTCCTGAATGCTTTCTTTTCTCTTGAACCTTCACTGCCACTTCCTTTGAGAACCATAGTGGTTTCTTACATTGTTTTGTTTTGTTTATTTGCTTCACACAAAGGCTTGTTACCTCTGTGATGGCAGTTTTTATTATTCCCCATTGTTCTTCCACCCCTCCTTCCTGCCCATTTGCTAGTGCTTTCCTTAGGTACTCACCCATTTTGGCAAAGTCAGCCCTCCTAAAGTCCAGTACTTTTGTCTTTGTATGGCTTGGCTCTATTGCTGTGTTTATTGTGAACCATACTGTTCGATGGTCTCTAGTTCCCAGATGGCTACCCACTTCTACATCTGTGATCCTCTCTCCATCTCCATTTAAGAGAATCAAGTCTAATATTGCTCCCTCTCAAGTGGGCTCCAATACTAGTTGTCTAAGGCATGCTCCCTGTAGGGCATCTAGAATAACTGCACTCTTCGAAGTGGCAGCTGCAGCTGCACTCCAGTTAACATCTGACATATTCAGATCACCCATCAGCAATATCTCCCCTTTTTCTGCCATTCTAAGTATACTTTCTATCATTTCCTTGTCCATTTCCTCCCCCTGAGAAGAGGGTCTGTATACAACCCCTGTGCAGATTGTGGTGCCATTGCCTGTCTCCAAATTTACCCACAGTGCTTCTTCTCCTCCCTGTTTACCCTTTTGTTCTGTTGCTTTTATTCCTTCCTATGTAAAGAACTACTCCTCCTCCTCCTCTTACTCTCCCTGTCCCTCCTGTAGATAATGTAATCCTGTATGTTTATGTCCCAGTCATGGTTTTGTGTACCATGTTTCTGTGACTGCCATGATATCCAGTTGTTCCTCCTCCATCAAGGCCAATTAATTCAGGAAGCTTGTTACTCAGACTACAGGCATTGGTACTCATTGCTCTCCATTTTTGATGGCTTTACCTTCTGTTGCAGCATCCCCACTGACCGTTCTACCTCAGTGTTTTTTCTCATTTAGTATCCTGTTTTGTAGGGAGGCTGGGATTTTCCTGCTGCTTGTCAGTGCCTCCTTTGACTAGTTTAAAAGCTTGCAAATGAAGCATTTAAACCGATTGCTCAAAAGACTTGCTCCTTCCTGGACAGATGCAGACTATCCTGCCAGTATAGGCTGGTCCCTCCAGGTGGAACCCCAGTCCCCAATGAAGCCAAACCCCTGTGCTCCACACCATTTTTCAACCATTCATTAAACTGCATGGTTCTAATACCTCATCTCCCCCATGCCTTTGACAGGCAGCACCTCTGAGAAGGATACTGTGTGTGCTACTTGTCTTAGGCCCTCCCCCAACTCTGCAATGTCCTCCTGCACTGCTCTAATCTTATGATGAGCCAAGTCATTTGTCCCTAGGTGGACAATTATGTCCAGCTCAGACTCCCTTGCAGCTGTTCTCATGATCCTAAGGATGTGCTTCCTGTCCTCAAGCCATGGCCAGGCAGGCACCTTACTTCAGTTTTCCCCAGCTCCCCCCAGTTCTATACCTCTAATAATTGAGTCCCCCACCAGGAGCTGCTTCCTTTCCCTGTGGTGTCCTCTGCCTCCTTCCTGTGGGCCACCCTTGTGACAGTTGTCATCAGTCTTCTCTGTGGGTGCATCCATAGGGGAGCTATGCTCCCCCAGAATAGTGTATGGATTGTGGAGTGAAACAATTGACTGGGTGTGCCTCTGTTCCACCATCCTCACCCTCCCTGAGCCCACTGTGGTCCAACTGCTGTGCTTTCTTCACAATCTCTGAGGTAGTGGTGGCACTAGTGCTCCCTGGATGGGGGAGGTTCCCTTCCTACTGTCCAGTGTGGCCTGGAGGAAGGTTTCCTTACTACTGTCCAGTGCAGCCTGAAGACGGGCAACTTCCTCCCTCAGGGCAGATAGTTGTTTGCAAATAGGGCAGCATCTCAGCCTCCAGAAAGACTCCTGGAAGACTGCTGCCCAACAGCCATTACATTGCACTACCCCCCTCATGTTTATCTACTTTTTTTGTGTGTGTGTGTGTGTGCATGCGCGTGTGTGATTGGTTATATAGAAATACATATATTATACAATGTGTATGCTTATTTGTCAGTGCAGTGTGCTAGAGGGGATATGACAGTGAAATGCACCTTGCACTCTTGAGGAAATGATGTCAGAACCTCAGGTATAAAGGAACTATTTCCAGGGGTGGGTGGGGTGAGGGGTGGGAAGGGTTGGGCCTAAACTGTGCCCTCACAAACAATCAGCTAAAAGCTCACCCACCGCTGCAATGAGTGCCTTCCTGTCAGAAAGATACCCTACAACAATTTGACAGAGAAAGTACCCTGCCAATCAAACAGAGAAAAATCCAGACATCCAAGTCAGACACAGGTAAACCTCTCCAGCCCCAAAACAGCCTGGTGGTTTGTTAGCCACAAAGGAAAATCAAATATGCAGTTATTTCAGCCCTTCTGAAGATGCTGACAAGATAAGCAGTTTTGAAAACCCCCTTCCTGAATTAAAAACTAAAATAATTAAACACAAAGCAATACCACTTTAAAAGTGAGGAAAACTTCTCTCAGATGTAAGCAAGAGAGAGAGATTAGTTACAGATATTTAGTCCAATATAGTATATCCCACGCAGCTTCTCAGTTGTTTCAACGCACACCCAGTACACAACTTGGAAGAAGATGGACTTCTGTCTCAAACAGGATCCTACCAGTAGTTTATAGTAATAGAACAATGCTGAAATAGTCAAGCTAGACAACTGGCTGTGATGCAGGCCTCTGACTTGTGAAGACAATTTCCCCCACCTCAGGCTATGTCTGGCATCCCATTACAAACTGCAGCCTCTGCTATTTTAAAATCACACAACCCCACCAAAAGTTGCAAAATATTTTGATGCAGATTGTCACAGAATTCTAGTAATCAGTCCAGTTAGCCACAAAGAAAAATCAAACATGCAGTTATTTCAGCCCTTCTGAAGATGCTGACAAGATAAGCAGTTTTGAAAACCCCCTTCCTGAATTAAAAACTAAAATAATTAAACACAAAGCAATACCACTTTAAAAGTGAGGAAAACTTCTCTCAGATGTAAGCAAGAGAGAGAGATTAGTTACAGATATTTAGTCCAATATAGTATATCCCACGCAGCTTCTCAGTTGTTTCAATGCACACCCAGTACACAACTTGGAAGAAGATGGACTTCTGTCTCAAACAGGATCCTACCAGTAGTTTATAGTAATAGAACAATGCTGAAATAGTCAAGCTAGACAATTGGCTGTGATGCAGGCCTCTGACTTGTGAAGATAATTTCCCCCACCTCAGGCTATGTCTGGCATCCCAATTACAAACTGCAGCCTCTGCTATTTTAAAATCACACAACCCCACCAAAGATGTTTGTTTCTTTTACTGTCTCTTTACCACGTTTTGATCCCACTACAGCTTTGTTCAACAAGCTAGCTTCGGTACACTCCATTGGGCACCTTGATGATGACATCTACAGAGAATGCCTGGACTTGCCTCCTCTACTGGTCTTCCATCTTTTTCCTGGATGCCTAGGTCACCCCGTACATGGACTGCTGTGCTAAGAAAGTGTACATTTACCTGTGTCGATCTGATGTATTTGATGTTATTAAACCTGTATGTGGTTATTCTCCCGACAGTATTGATTGGTCCTTTTCCATGGATAATGACATCAGCATGAATGGCGCAGACTCTTTGGACTCAGCATTGGCTCCAGACAAACTTTTCCAGTCATATCGAGAGGAGGTTCGCTGCTTGTCAACATGGATTTCCAAGACCAGCTACACCTGCCCAGTACAGTTGCAAAAATGGAGATTGCCTACTGTTAAAATGCAATATAATTCTGACGGCGAGTATTGTATAGTGTCTAATTATAAAATTTACACCTACGGAAACCAGTCATGTGTTATTGATTCCCCAAATTTCAGTTTTGTTCCCCATCAAAAGTCTATCATTGGACATACCATTATTACCCCTGTCCCACTTATGGACGCTGATATCACTGATGGTAACCCTGATTATCTGCTCACCCTTTCTGAATATTTACCATATTTTAATGTACACATTGATCCACTCACACTTACACTAAAATCACTTTTAGACAGAAAAGACACCCACCTTATCCACATCAGCAATAATATTACAAAAGCTAATGAAGCTATCCTTGCACTTATTAATGATGGTAATATGAATGATGCATTGACTAACACTTGGTTAGAGATTACCTTTAAAGGTTTTGTTATTATACAAGCATTTTTAATATTTTTCTTTATTATTATGTTTTGCTGCCTACGGCGTACACTGGGTCAACACCATGAGCAGCAGGAGTTCCTTTACAAGGCTCGTGAGTCGGGTCTGTAAACGACTCCTGCTCTCTATCCACTTCCCTATTTTTGCTGTGTTGGCCTGAGAGACAACAAAGGGGGGGATGTTACATGAGGTCCCTGCACTCTTATTGGTACCCCCAGTGGTACACCATAGACAGCCAGCACTTAGGTATATGTTATACTAACATATAGGGCTAAGGGCATGTACCGTATAAGAGTAGATGTCAGGATATTTATGCATATTATTGTTATATACTTTGCTTTCTAATACACATGCGTATTTCTTGCTTACAAGATGTTTGGACACCTGTGTCTTTGTAATGATTATATATATAAGTCAGCATTGCCACCTTTTGGTGATTTGGACTACCACAATGATTTATGTAAGAACTGTACTCTTTTGTTTCACAAAGTGATAACTACTTTAAAATTGTATAATGTTATCTTGGACCATGGAGCCACCTCTAATTTAGCCAATAGGGCTCATCTCTGTAACTAGAAATGTTTCTATCTTACAGTAGCCATAGTAATTATCATAAGTATATAATGTGAGACATTACGTCTTCTACCTCGGAAACCCCAAGAGACATGGAGGATCCTCGAGGTATAGGGACCACTTAGCATTGGCTCCTGGTTCGTATTGGTAAGAACTGCTTAGGGCAACTGTAATTATCCTTTTGGCAGTAATAAACAAGTTTATTACTCTAATGCAATGTGTCTGTGATTCCTTGCATTCCCAATATTGCCAAGAACCTGAGAGTGGGGTTTAGACCTCCTGACAAGCCTAAGCCAGTTTTGAGTCATCCAAGCCTGGATCTCATTGAGACAGTTGTTAAATACAGAGTCCAACACCTGGGTATTGTTTGCACAGGACAGGTACAGCTGGGTGTCATCTGCATAGCAGTGAAAACCCAGCCCATACCGCCTGATAATGTCCCCCAGTGGCAGCATGTACACCGTGAACAACAAGGGCAACAAGACTGAACCTTCGGTACTCCACAGCACAGAGGTTTTGGGTTAGATGAAGCTAATCCCATCGTCACCCTCTGCACTCTGCCTGTCAGGTATGACCTGAACCAGTTGATAACAGTACCAGACAGGCTACACCAATACCACAGGCAGTCAAGCAACACCTCACGGTCCACGGTGTCAAATGCAGCAGAGAGGTCCAGGAGGACCAAGATGGTCCGGTCTCTCCTGTCCCTCGCTACCAGGAGATCATTAAGCACCCTCACCAGAGTGATCTCTGTACTATGTCCCGCATGAAGCCCAGACTGGTAAGGTTCATAGGTGGAGGAAGAGGCAAGATGTCTCTCAAGCTGCATGGTCACCACTTTTTCAATAACCTTCCCTAAAAATCGGAGGTTTGAGACCGTCCTGTAATTGCTGAGGCAGTCCGGGTCCAGGGAGGATTTTTTCAAAAGGGGTCTCACCAAGGCCTCATTCAAAGCCACTGTGAAGACCTCACTCCTCAAGGAACTCCAGACAACCCCAACAATCACAGGCACAACCAGATCCAAACAATCAACCAACAGTCGGGTCGGACCCGGGTCCAGTTCACACTGGGTTGGCTGCAGCTTCAGGATTATTTTCACCACCTCCTTCACCCCAACCAATTCAAACTCATCCCAGGCAGGAGGAGTGTTATGACACTCTCCAGGCCAGTCCATGCACCTCCTTTGAGAGATACTCGAGGAGACCTCATCCCTGATACAGGACACCTTGTCGGCAAAGAATACAGACAGCTCCTTGCACCTAGTGCTTGAACCTGCTCCCCCAACACAGAGACAGCCAGGATGTAATAGCCCACCCACTGTGTGGAAAAGCTGAGCTGGTCTGTTCCTCGCTGCAGCAATCTCTCTAGACAGATATTCCACCTTCTTACGGGAGATTGCCCCCTGATAGTTGGCATAGTGCAACCTCAGGGCCAACTTGTTCTCCAGCAGGCCAGATCTCCTCCAGCATCTCTCTAGTCTCCGCTCCTTATTCTTTAAACTCCAGAAATCCCCATCAAACCACGGAGGTCTCCGGTGAGTGGACAAGGGACAGACACAAATGGGTGTGATGGAATCGAAGGCCACTGTGACTGCCCCACTATAGGCTACCACAGCTTCCTCCACTCCAATTGCACAAGCCACCCCAACACTTGAAACTCCACTTAATGGGTGGTACCGGTCCATCTCCACAGGGGCAGGACCATCTAGGGGGTGCCACCAAGCATGAACCTCATGGTGCTATGATCTAACCAAAATACTGGATCAACACTGAGATCATTAACATCTAAACCCAATAAAAAAATCAGATCCAATGTGTGGCCACCTGAGTGTGTAGCTGTTGTTACTTTTTGTGACAGGCCCAGGGCCCCCATGCTTTCTAAAAGATCATTCCCAACACACGAAAGCCCACCGTTGACCCAGGCATTGAAGTCCCCCAGAATTAAACACCTGGGAGACTCCAGCACCAGAACGGTAATGAGCTTCTCAACCTCAGCAAGAAAATCCCAAAACACTCCAGGGGGACAATAGAGTACAAGGACCCTGAAACCTGCCCCTACACCCCCTCGGGTGACCACACATTCAAACAATCACGTATGATCTACGGGTAGCACTGTGAAGTTTAGGCTGGTTTTAAAACAGATGGCTACCCTCCCCCCGCCCCTGCAATCCTCCTTCAGGCTGTGTATCACAGAGTGCCCAGCCGGAATTGCTGCCTTCAAAATGGGGGCTGCATTTTCAGCCAACCAGGTATCCATGATGCAAGCCAGGTCAGCCAAGGATATCAAGTCCACCATTATGGCAGTCTTATTCCTCATTGACCTGGCATTGCATAACACAACCCAAGTAGAATAAGGTGAGGTAGCCGAACCTGCTAACTGCCCACCATCCACTGTGGAACCCTTGGGTATGGGAACTAAGCATGGCAACCCCCTCTCCAGTTCCCATTTTGCCCCAGGGTGTCTCCTTGGCCTCACCACCACAATCTCAGACACCCCGGCAGCCACTCGGGTACCACCACTACCACCCCACCCCTTCCTCCAAGCTATTCCCAAGGCTCTACACCTCCTGTAGGCCACAGCTGGAAGTCCAGGAAGCTCAAAGGGATGGAGGTCACGGAGGTAGTTCCCTGAGCAGCTGCGCCTTACAAATCCCTGTCCCAGACACATTTTATACAAATAATTAAAACAATCCCTTTAACTAAATCAATTATACAGTCTCAATGTCCAGACCACAGTAAATATACAGACAATTCACTTTTCTGGTTGAACCCAAGCTCTGGTGAACCTAACTAACAGGGGTCCCTCTGACTAGATCAGGTTCTTCCTGTTACTGCGGTTCTGTATGACTAGCAAGACTCCCTAAACAGCTGGGGTCTCTAAAGCTGCTTGGCCCCATAACACCTATGGAATCTAAATGGCTAGCAGTGGGCCTAACTCACCCTTTTAAATAGCAGTGGGCCTAACTTGCCCCTTTATGTAGCAGTGCAACATAGCAGTGTACTGTGCAGTGGGCTTAACTTGCCCCTTTTTACAGCAGTGGGTCTAACTTGCCTATTGGGTCCTGGGCTTCTCTTGCCCTTTTAAATAAACATTTGGGCCTGTCTTGTCCTTTTAAGCATTTGTTGAGCCTCTCCTGGGTGGGCCCCTTTAAATAGACTGGGCATCCCCTGTAAAAGGCCTTTTTAAATCCTGGGCCTCCCCTCTGGACAAGGCCCCTTTAAATCATTGGGTCTATTTAGGCTGGGCCCCTTTAAATAGCTGGGCCTACTTGGCTAAGCCCCTTTAAAACACACTGGTCCCTTCTAGACAGAGCTCTTTTAAATCCTGGATCTGGCTTGGGCTTAACTGTCAGTCTCTCGCCCAACCATGCCTCCCTGATGAATATTCATGGCCCTTCTGAGGCCTGTCCTGGTTAACCCCTTCCCGTGGGCATCACCTTCCCTGAACAGCTTAACTTATTTAAATTTCAGAGCCCCTGGCCCACCCCTTCATGGCATTCAGACATTCTCATTTGTACCTAGCTTAAACTTTTAAAAATAAAGTACACTTTTCTTTTGCTTCAGGGCAGACAGCACATTGCAGTGTGCTGCCACCAATTCACCACACCACTGAGAGGCTGAAGATGTAGATGGGAGGTGGGAGGTGCTGCTAGAAGAGGGAGAGAGTTGCAGGCAGGTACTGGATGAAAGGGGAACTTGAGAGGTCCTGGGACAGCACGAAACGATGCAGCAGCGTGATCGCTGCCTCCGGGGACCAAAACATTAACTTTCAATAAAAATAACAAAACGGGGCACCAAGCCCTTGTGGGGATATAGCAGGACATCTCTCTTCTTCCTGGAGGCTCACCATGGCACCGTGGACCAAACGACACATGCAGGTAGCGATTCTTCAGTGACTGGAGACAGAGGGCACACAGCAAAACCCTCAGGGACAGCTTCAGCCCTCCTGGTAAGCTCTTCTCATCCCTCCTCATTTTCTGTGTCTTCTCTCCTCCATAGTCACCATGATTCTCCCTAACAGATAATTATTTTTTTAAACTGTACACTCTGGGTTCTGATTCTGGAAGGCATGGCAGGTGCCACACAGTAGGCATTCCATCTGCTCAGCCTGACATTCTATTTGCTGCTGCATGGCATTGCACTTAACTTTTGCATTATTCTCTGAAATATTTACAATATTTTAGACATGGTTTGTAGCAGGTTTTGATGCTGGCATCTTAAACTGGGCACCTTGGCATGTTTGGGGCACCTCTCTACTGTATTGAGGCACCTATTAAAGCTGAGCACTTTTCTATCTTTTATTTATGTGGTGCCCCCAACTCTGGGGCACTACAAGTTGAATAATCTGAAAGTCTGCTTCAAACCTTACTGAAACTCATTAACACTGACATCAACAATGACACCTAACAATTTCTTTCATACTTCATAAATTGCAGTGAGAAAGAAAGAATGTTCCACACTGGGGTTTGAGCCTGGGCTTGTGTAGGTCTGAAATCATCATTGACATCATGCAGCAAAATCACTCAGAATGCAACTTTAAACTTGACCGAATGAAGAAAAGAACACTTATGATTGTAATAAGCACTTATTATCTTATGCTATTCGACATCTAAAAGCTACTAGTACTACTACTTCTACTGGAAGCAGATAATGAACCATTTAACTTGAAAATCATCCATTCAAATGCAGATAGGTCACAATGCACCCCCCCACCAGAAGTCGCTCAAGTGTCTGACCACTGAAACCTCTACTCGATTAATGCTTACTCCCTCATGTCAGAGGAAAAACAGGCAAGGAACTCCTCAGTCTTTTCTGAGTCCTGCTTGCCTGCATTATCTTTCTCTTCACAAATGACCAGTAATTACCATGTACCCTGTGTACTGAGTGACACTGCTGCCCCATGCCCGGTCCATCCAGGAAATCTGCTCTCTGACTCCAGCTGCCTCAAAATCTGTGGTGACAATAGCATGTTTATGCAAGGTATAACCATAAATATCGCAAACTATGGTGAACTTGTTAAAAAATAATTCTGGACTGTCATTGAGGATTGCTCAGACTCAGGCTAAAATAAGCTCCTTAAAATTCCCTACAGTTGTCAGCCCAGTGGTGCTGAGGGCTGAGGTGCTGGACGCCTTACCTCATGTTATGCTGGTGACCTGGGTTCGAGAACAAGCCTAGGTCATCAGAGAGCTGGTATGGGGGGGAGCAGGACTGAGCAGCCAGAAGGCAGTTCTCCTCTCCCGGGGAAGATCCTGTCACCTGCTGTAGTTCCACCGCCCTCAGGTGGAGGTCCGTGGGCAGTGCAGGTGAGCAGGTGGCAAGCAGTGGGAGGGCGCCCCGGAACTGCAACGCATGCATGCCTCCACACGCTTGCAGCACGGCGGGGCAAGGTTAGGAGAAATTGGGGGTAAAATCGGGGATAAAAAAAATCCCTACAGTTGAAATTGAGTGTGTGTGTGGGGGTTGGCACAGGAGGTGGGAGAGGGGGCAGGGGTGTGGTAGAGTTATCATCACTTAAGATTACATTAAAAAAACGGTTCTGTTTTTCACAGATATATCACTGCTTAAATCAAGAAATCTGTTGCAGATGGAATGAATAAAAGTGTGTCTGTTACAGACGGAGTGAATAATAGAAAAGTGGGTTATTTCTCTTGTTCTGTTGTTTCAATTTCTGTCAATATGTGATGAATTACAGTAAACTTCTCTTCAAAAGCACCTTTCCTCTTCACTTTTTTATGTCTGCAGACAAACACAGAACCATATACTATGTAAAATAACAAATAGCTGTGCTCAAACAAGGCTGTGTTTTCATCTCAGGGATTCGATATCATAGAAAACTCTTGAGCTTAATTCTCGAGGTCTATGATGTCATCAAATCCCCTCAATGGAAACACAACCTTATTGTACACAGTTCCTATGTATTATCCTATGTCCATTAGCAGCAAAAATATTAAAATAAAAATGCCATATTATTAAATATAAGTATTGAGGCCTTATGAGTGCTGCCAATAAGTGTGACATTAGAAGTAAAAACTATCCCACTGGTCTCATACTTCTTAAGTCCATGTGCCTGTTCTGCCCTTAGTAATATTTCAACTCTAGTTTTCTAGAGAGATGGTCCAGGATTTGGCAGTTATGCTTCAGTGCTAAGAAGTGTAAGGTAATGCACACTGGCAAGAAAAACTGATGCAATGAGTACTGCATGTTGTGGGTGAAGAAAGCAGAGGCAAGGAAGGGGAGAGATCTAGAGGTCATTATCAGTGATAGTCTCAAAGTCTCCCAACAGTGCATCTGGGCATACAGCAAGGCGAATAGGATGTTGGACTGTATAAGTAAGGCAGTGGATTTAACAGTAGAAGGGAAAGGTGATTTTGCCGTTATAAGTAAAGCCTCACCCCTCTGAAGCCAGCCCAGGGTCAAGAGAGCTCTTCCAGCTGCAACCCTTGCTCTTGCCCCACATTTTATGACTGAGCCTGGACCATGGACTCCAAGTAAGACCAAGCCACTTTTCCTGAGATTCTAAGAGCTCCATTCAGTGGGCAGGTCTTCTGAAACTGCACCTTCTCTGCCATTCTAGACCAATTCTGAGGGGCTGCCAGCTACTCTAGTTGCCGGCTGCAGGAGCTTAAATTCACCACCTCGCACTCTCATGTCCTGTGAAGTCGCCACTTCCTCAAACCAGTATATTGTGCCAGTGAGTTCTTCAAGCTGTAACCCTTTCTCACCCCCACATCTTGCAATGGTGCCCAGATCCTGGACTCCAAGACAAAGCTACTCCTCCTGAGATTCTGAGGGCTCCAATCAACAGCCAGTTCTTCTGAAACCACACCTCCTCTGCTATTCTGGATCAATCCTGAGGGGTTGCAAGCTGCCTTAGTTGCCTGTTGCTTGAGCATAAATTCACTACCTCTCACATTCTTATCCTGTGAAGCCACCACCTCCTGTAGCTAGCCTGGGATCAACTGAGCTCTTCCAGCTGTAACTCCTTGCTCTCCCCGCACATCTCACCACTGTGCCTGGATCCTGGATTCCAAGATCATGCTGTACTCACTAAGATTCTGAGGGCTTCAATCAGCAGCCATCTCTTCCAAAGCCACAGCTTCTCTACTATTCTAGATCAATCTTGAGGGGCTGCCAGCTACTCCTAGGGTCACCAGAAACCTGCTCAAAAGTGTATCCTCCTAGTGGTCCTCCACACTGTGGTCCAGAGTGCTAAGGTCCGGAGAACAAAGCACATAGTCATTTAGGAGTCTGCCTGGAGTCAGTCATCAGCCAGAGAGGCTGCCCTTCTTCTATGACAGCAGACCTCCCTCTACAAGCCCTCCGACGGACTGCTCCTGCACCTGTAATTGTTAAGCTTTTCTCCAGCATTTGCTATATTGCTGCTGTACCTGTGTGCACTACTGTTGAGCTGCTGGACATTGACTCTGTGTTAGCTGCTTTCCTCAAGGACAGCACCCTTCTGAACTGTTATACCTATTTTACTGTGCACCTCAGGTCTGTCTGTGGGTTTTAGCTTTCTCCTGATTCTTGTAAAGCTATGCCTGTGGTTCAGTGGATGGAGCAACTAACCATGCCTCTGATCAGGCCTTATAAGGCCGCTCATCTTGGTCACTCCAAGATCATTCTTTTATTGCATCCGGAAGCGCTGCTCTCCCTCGCTCCTCTCCCCATTTCTCCCACTTCTATGCTGCAGCTGTGTTTATGCAGAGCCCATGTCCGCTGGCTCTCCCCTCCCTCTTCTGTCCTCCTCCCTGCCCCTTCCCAGTTGTCACCTTTGTGCTGTCTCCTTCTCCCCACTCCCACCTGCAGCTGTTTTCTGGTACCTCCATTCATTGCCTTCGGGGCCACCTTGTGGGTTGTGCCTTGCCTCCTCCATTCATTTCTGTTTTTTGTTTTGGTGGGGGGGGTACTCTCACTACGGGGAGCTTGCCGCCACATTCACAAACAGTATTAGGCAGCCTTCCATGCCAAGGGGGTGCTCAATCCCCTTCGGCAGCATGTGCCCCCCAAGCGGCCTTTGTTGGCTGGCGGGGCCCCAATCCTCCAGCTTCAGTGCATGAGGTGTTTATTAGCCAGAAGGGGCCCCTCCCCATCAGCCAGATGTAATCCCTCCACCCGCTGCCGTTGTCTGCCCGACAGGGAGCCACTCCCTGTCGGGCGTGATGTAACCCCCCAGGTTTTGTTGCCCGCCGACAGGGTGCCCAATCTCCTGTCGGCACCATGGTCCCATTTTTCTGGTGTGCCAACAGGGTGCTCAACCCCATTGGCTACAGATGACCCCCAAAGAGTCTCTTGGCATGCTGGGAGCCACCCCAGCGTACCAATGCCCTATAAAATTGAAAGAGCCGTCCCACGTTGTCTATTTTTTTTCTCCTGTAAAGGAAAACAATCCTCTCGCAGTCTGACAGACCCTCCCGCAACCTGCACCCACCCACTGTGCACCCTGCCTCCCCACACCTCCCTTCACCCCATACTTACTCTCCAGAGTCCAGTGCACATTATCTTCGTGGACCAGAAACACATCTGCACTCTTCAAAGCCGACCGTGAACTGAGGAAATGCCAGTAAGCTGTATAATGTCATAAATAGGGTTTTTTCAACTTTGTTGCATATCTCAAGCATTTTTTGGAATTTTGGCATCAAATTTTCAACATGGGTTTTTTGGGACCCCTCCTCATAAATTCTGTCACTGTCATGATGTTAATCAGGCACGAAGGGTGATTTTGCAGTCACTGCGCAAAATCACCTTTCGGGAATGATTAATGGAATGACAGTGCCAGTGTTCATAAGATGGGTGCTCAAAAAGCCTATGTTGCAAATTTGGTGAAGAAATTCCTAAAAATGACTGTTTTACAAGCATGCATTGTGCAGTTCCTACGCACTCTCGTAGGTTCACGAATTTGTAACATTTGCACTCCAAATTTTTAACATTGCCATTTTATCACACCTACTTTTGAGCAATACAGCTGTCATTTTTCACATCTCACCCAAAATCTGTTTCCGCACATGTAGCACCCAGTGGCGCATTCGGTGTGTGAAATCAATGTTTGGGACAGATTAAGAAAATCACAGTGGCACTGTTCATGAGCAGAGGTCTTAAAATGGCTATGTTGAAAATTTGGTGAAATAATTCCTAAAAATGACTGTTTTACAAGCACGTGATGCGCAGTTCCTATGCACACTCGTAAGCTTGTGAATTTGTAAAATTTGCACTCCATATTTTCAACATTGCCATTTTATCACACCTACTTATGAGCAGTACAGCTGTCATTTTTCACATCTCGTCCAAAATGTGTTGCCGCGCATGTAGCGCATAATGGTGCAGTCGGTGTCCGAAATCAATGTTTGGGACAGATTAAGAAAATCACAGTGCCAGTGTTCATAAGGTGGGCTCTCAAAGCCTATGTTGCAAATTTGGTGAAAAATATTCTAAAATGACTGTTTTATTGAGGCCGCAGTACGCAGAAGTTCCTACGCGACGCTCGTTAAAGTTCGCTAATTTGTAACATTTGCACTCCAAATTTTCAACATTGCCATTTTATCATACCTACTTATCAGCAGTACAGCTGTCATTTTTCACATCTCATCCAAAACATGTTTCCACGCATGTGGCGCACAATGGCGCAATCGGTGTGCGAAATCAATGTTTGGGACAGATTGAGAAAATCACAGTGGCACTGTTCATGAGCAGAGGTCTTAAAATGGCTATGTTGAAAATGTGATTAAAAATTTCCTAAAAATGACTTTTTTACGAGCCTGCGCAGTTCCTACACATGCTCGTAAATGCGTGAATTTTTAATATTTGCAGTCCAGAATTTCAACAATGCCATTTTACCACACCTACTTATGAGCAGAACAGCTTTAATTTTGCACATCTCGCCCAAAATGTGTTTCTGCGCATGTAGTGCACAGTGGTGCAGTTGGTGTGCGAAATCAATGTTTGGGACAGATTAAGAAAAGCACAGTGACACTGTTCATTAGCAGAGGTCCTAAAATGTCTATGTTGAAAATTTGGTGAGAAAAGTTCATAAAAATGACTGTGTTACGAGCGTCCGTTGCACAGTTTCTACGCACGCTCATACTTTCGCACATTTGCAATATTTTCACTCTAGATTGCCAACACTGCCATTTGCCAGCACCTCCTTATGAGCAGTACAGCTCTCATTTTTCACATCCCAGCCCAAATGTGTTTTTGCACTTCCAACGCAGACAAGCGCAATTGTTGTGGAAAATCCGTGTTCGAGGCACATTAGGAAAATCACACTGACACTGTTCATTAGCAAAGGTCCTAAAATGGCTATGTTGAAAATTTGGTGACAAAAGTCCATAAACTGTGTGCATTGCGCAGTTTCCACACACGCTCGTAACTTCGCACATTTGCAATATTTTCACGCCATATTTTCAACATTGCCATTTTTCCACACCTCTTTATGAATAGTACAGCTGTCATTTTGTACATCCTGGCCGAAATGTGTTTTTGCACTTCCGGCACAGAATACCGCTGTCGCTGTGGGACATCACTGTTTAGGACACATTACAAAAATCACAGTGACACTGTTCATTAGCAAAGGTCCTAAAATGCCTGTGTTGAACATCCAGTGATTAAAGTCCATAAAATGACCGTGTTAAGAGTGTGCGTTGCGCAGTGTCCACGCACGCTTATAACTTTGCACATTTGTAATATTTTCACTCCAGATTTTCCCATTTTCCCATTTTCCCACACCTCCTTATGAACAGTACAGCTGTCATATTTCACATCCTGGTTAAAATGTGTTTTTGCAGTTCCGGCATAGCATACCGTGGTTTCTGTGGGAAGTCAGTGTTCAAGACACAGTAACAAAATCACAGTGACACTATTCATGACCACAGGTTGTTAAATGCCTATGTTGAAAATCTGGTGATGAAACTCCATAAAATGATTGTGTTACGTACATGAGTTGTGTGGTTTCCACGTATGTTCAGTTGTGCAAGCATTTTTGATATTCCCACTACACATTTTCAACACTGCCATCTCTTCATACCTCCCTATGGATGGTACAGCTGTCATTCTTCACATCCTGCCCGATCTGTGTTTTCGTACATTTGGTGCAGAATGGTACTGTCACTGTTGGAAGTCAGTTTTCAGGACACATTGACAAAATCACACTGCCACTGTTCATGACAAGAGGTCCCGAATGCTTTCATGAGGTGGGGTCACAAAAAGGCCATGTTCAAAATTTGTACTGTGAATACCAACAAATGCCTGAGACATTACGGTTTCTAACCATAATGTCCTACCCTGTACAGACAGAAAGGCATCGGGGTGTGCCTTTGGATTGCCAGCTGTACTGCTCATGCCATCCCACCCCCACCCTCCAGCCACTGACAGGCATCGAGGTGTACCTTGGACTCTTCGTCCTAAGACTTCACCCCTATTCTCCTATGCTGCACCCATTTCAACATATGTCCTTATGGAATGGGGTGACTGTAAAGCCAAACACCCTAAGGCACAGCTCAACAAGTGTCAGTGTCTGCAGAATAGGGTGAGGTGACATGGCTTGACCGTCATGGGTGATGACCCAAAACCTTACCCCAAATCCTGTCCGTCTCTACAGGATGGAGGTGGGGTTCATGTGAAGTTCAGTGCTTCACTGCCATTCCTATTCTGCATCTGTCTAACTCCTGCATTTCTAATGCTAATACCAGCAAGCAAACATTCGGCATTGACAAATGCTTGTTTGTTCTTCTTGTCCCGCTTGGTGTCTCTGCCTGTCCTGCTTTTTCCGTCCCTCTACACCAGAGCTGCACCACATGTTTTTCATTTCTGACCCTTTCGGGTTTAGTTGGCAGCTGATTTCAGTCCTCCTCCTCCGTTCCATATCCCATATCTCCAGTTGTCCCTCGACATTGTGTGGCAAATTTCCCTACCTCCATCTTTTGTCTGCATCCCGTTTCTCCTTCATGCGTTCCACCTGCTTCTCTTTGCTGCGCCTTGCCATACAATTTCTCAGGGCCATATATTGGTCCTACTGGTCACTCACTTTGGTCTACCCTATCTCCACTGCTTGACCCACTATGCATGTTTTCTTCAGTACAGTGCCTATACCTTCCTTTTATTTTTCCTGTGTGTCTGTCTTCTCCCCTCATCTCTCTCCATCCTCAGGTATTTCTTTCCTTCATTTCATCTAGTGGATTTCTTCCCCCAATCTGCACTCTCTTACTGTTTTTCCTGAACCCTCAGCATGTATTTCACTCCACTCCATGCCAGCCAGCTACAGCTGCCAGTGTTACCTCAATTTACTTTGTCTAACAATTTTATTTTGCTTCCTGGTGTCCCAGTGCCTATTTCGTGGCTCTCTGTTTTTCCCCATGGTGGGGGACTGCTGAGTCACAGTGGGCACTGTGGCTCCAGGTAGCCAGCCTACTACCATCTCTTCAACTCATATTCATACCTCTGTTTTCCTGACCCTCACTATGCCAACCTCCTACAGCTCGACACCGCTTGGCTCCTCTGTTTGTCAGACTCCATTCATCTCAACCCTCATCCTTCCTATATCGACCTCCCAGCTCCTCCTACCTGCCATTTTTACCTAGCTTTGCTCCTGGTACTTTGTACCTCAACTGTCAGCTGTGGGCTTCACCCAGCCATTCTAGGCTCTCCCACTCATGCAATTCAATCCAATTTGGCTTATTGATGGACCCAGTTGGCATGCACTCTTGTGGTTACTACTTGCAATCTCCTTCTCCAGACCCTCATCAGAGTCTAATTTGCTCCATCCGACCTCATGTAGGTCTACTTATTCACATCGACTATCCGAGCATATCCCTCATACGAGTCTCCTGCTCCATCGACTTGACCTGCTCTCCAGTCAGAGACATGCCTTCTTTGTCCATTGCTCCATGGCTTGTGGCTAGCCTGTAGCCGACAGTCTCGCTCTGCACCAACAAAGTCTGCATCTAGAGCATACGAAGCTAGGAGTGGGGTCCTTCTCCATGGCCCATGGTGAGAATATCTTCTCTCCTGGTGGACCTTCAGTCATCACTCGTTCTGTTGACACCTCTGGATGCAGAATTTACAACTTCATCTGTGAGGGGTGAGGCTCTCTTCGGTAGGGCACCTTTGACTGCCCAAGGAGGTTCAGAGGCACCCTTTATGCTATTCTCCCTTGATCACCTCTGGTTCACCTGGTCTGTTTTGTAGGCTCATGTAAGCCAGCTGAGTGCCTCTCCTCCTTTGCTTTTGTGCGCCTAGTTGCAGAGACATCACTCACAATCCTCAAAAGCATTCCTGTTAGCAGGACAGTGTGAGAGTTTCCTCCAAATTGGAATCTTTTCGTCTTCCCTTGATCGTGACTCTAAATTACAGTAGCTGAGCCATCACTAACCAAAACATCCTTCAGCCTGGAGGGAAGGCAACCTAGGCCTAGGATCCCCAGAGGTTTCCTTCTCAAAGAGGGTTTTTCCTCCCCTCTTTGTCGATGGTCATAATACTTAGAGTTAACAATTTCATAGTCAGGTGCTGCTGCTGGATGGAGTCGGATGGTTGCCCCCCTAGCTTTTTGCTCTCTCTCTCTTAAGGAAGTCTTGCCCCTCACGCCTCATGTCAGACTCATTACTCTCAGTTATTCCTCCACTGTCTTCTGTTCCTCTCCAGTTCTATCTAAACTTATCGACCTCTGTTCATGTCCTCAATATTGTTTGAACCCCTTCCTCCTTCCCGGTGCTCAACACCCTTTTGATTATTCTTTTTGAGCTCCTTCCTAAGCTCCTTTTAGCCAAAGGAATCATTCCTGTGGCACCTCTAGGGGTGGAATCCTCCTACTCTAGGGTTTCTTACCGTCATACCCCTACAGGGTGGTATATCAGCTAAAGAGGCGAACAGCCACAATGTATCCAAGTCACACAAGCATATCCTCATATCAAGTTGCGTACGCACACTGAATTGTAAGGCTATGCCTTTGGTTCAATAGGCGGAGCAACTAACCATGGTCCCAATCAAGTCTTAAAGGGCTGCTCCTCCTGGTCACTCCAGGATTGTTCTTTTGTTGACCCACCATCCACCCCTCCTCCTCCAGCAGCTCTTCTCTCCCCTCCTTGGTCTGCTTCCTAAGCTACCTTTAGTCAAGAGAATCTTTCCTGTGGCACCTCTAGGGATGGGGCCCTTCTGTAGGGTTCATTGCCATCGTACCCCTACAGGATGGAATATCCCATGGATGGAGAGGCGAACAGCCACAATGTATCCAAGTCACACAGGCATATCATCATACCAAGCTGTGTAAGCACATTGAACTAGCTGCAGCCTATTTGGGTGAATTCAATTTTAAAACTGCATTGCTTAACTCTAGTGAAGTCTCAGTTTGCCCTATTTGTGTATTTAAGTTCAGCAGTTTGTATTTCCTATGTTGACACTACCATTTTTCTTATTTTTTCTGGATCCTACCTACTGTACAATTTATCTGGGGGACTCCAGTTTTTAAAGTTTGCATTGCTAATCTCTGATAGTGCTTCAGCACTGCTTTAATTTAATTAAATGTGTTCTTCTCAACAGTGTATTTTCTGGTAAAATAAAAATTGAATTGAATTGAATTAATTTATGCATTTCTGCTTAGATAGCTAGTACTTTCTAGCTGGTATTTGACTTTTTGCTGCAGTGTTTGTTTTTCTTATTATTCAAGTATTGCCACTGTTATTGCCACCTGCTGCTTTGATATTGATGCACCCAAACCCCCTCTTCGGCCTTCTGCTCCTCCCTTTCCTTCTCCTGATTCCTCTTTCCTTCCCCACCTATCCTCTCTCTGCCAACCCCTACACCCACTCACCACATCCACCCTGGTCTTCTCCCCTCCCCATCCCTAAATCTTGAGTTCCTCAACCATGCCATTAGTTCTCTTTCCTTCTCTCTCTCTCTCTCGCCTGAACCTCAGTACCACAAATTCCACACTATTCTTCCTCTCCTTACGTTGCTTCTCCTTCTAGCTGGCAACACTGAATCTAACCTGCCCCCCACCGCTCCCTCCCCTCTTCTCCACTCAAAGGCCTTAGCATTTATTTTTAACGCTAGAGCCTACTTCCTATAATTGACCTCAACGTCTGGGTCTCTCTGCTCTAATACTGAAGTTAATACTTAAGTGGAAAGGAGCAGAAGAAGGTGTTAACCCATGATAGCTCCTGTGTATTATGAAAATACTGCATCTTAGCCCTACTCAGAATGTGTTTGTCTAGTTTTGTTTAAAACATGTTTTTATGTTTGCTAAGTATAATATCCACTGGGAGGGGTTAATAATGCATTGTGTTGGCCAGTCCGACAGTGTAGCGGTTAAGTGTCTGCTTGCGATGCTTACAGGAATGAGCCTAAGTGTCAAAGGACTGGCTGGGGGGAGGTCAGACCACATCCATGGACAGCCCTCCACCTCTGGGGGAGGTTTGATGGCACCACATTATGGAGTGACACCCAGCTGAGACTCTGGGTACATCACGCTCAGGATCACACACGGGTGAGGCAGCGCAGACATCTGCAGGGCATATGTGGGAGCATGAGTGCCTGTGCACTGACATCATTGCATGGCCACATCTCTGGGGAACTGACACAAGGGGAAATCCCTGTGCAGCAGCGCAGAGTGATGACTCTACTCCTCAATGAATAAAGCCACATTGTAAGTCTCAGGGCAGGCAACATAGGTTGATCTCAGTCTCTTCCTAGGAGACCTGCTGTAGGGGGTAAGCTATGGGCCTTCATTTCCGGTGGCTGATAGATGATGCTGGTGGAGATACGTGGAGGATAGAGTCAGGAAACGTCCTTGCCCACCGCATAGTGCAGTTAAAAAAAGCTCACAGTGCAGTAAAAAAGAGTTTCAAAAGTGTGTAGTGTGAAATATTTTTTATCTTTTATTAGTTTTAAATCTGTCAGACAAATTGTAGTGAATGATCTCAATTACTCATGTTATCATTTTTAAGTTACAGTTGTAACTCACCTACGAGGTATTGATCTTGACAAGTGTCATACAAAAGTAAGATATCTCCTTTCTTTTGAGGGACACAAGGTTTAGTTGCTTTAGATGATTATTGCAGCTTTCATTTTTTAGGATATAAATGGTTTGTGGCCCTGTCCTGCACCCTCTCAACTCTTTCAATACTGTATCTCTCCTTTTGTAAGGACACTACAAGTGTTCAAGTGGCTACCATAGTCAGTTATGGGCTAAACATATGCCCTATACAAAAGCATAATGACCTCCAATTTCTTACTATTAAAATCCCTGACCTGCTTTGCATTTCACAATCCTGGCTTTCCGCCTGAGTTCCCGACTCCTGCCTGTCACTCACTAACTACAACCTCTTTAGGCAGGACTGTGGCAAACAAGGTGGAAGGGTTACCCTTTACATCTGCTAGAATTTCACCTGTACCATCTCCCTCATGGAATCTGTACCCTCCTGCCACAAATTTCTCCTTGTCAAACGCTCCTTTTCTTTCTCCTTGACCATCTTCTTTGGGGTCTTCTATGCTTCCCCTAAAATCTCCCTTCCTTCTCTGGTTGATTCTCTCCCCATTTTAGCGTCTCACTCCTCTGCCAGTGAACTCTTTCTCCTCAGGGATTATTGGCTATCCTCGGCCTCCAGGATGACCTCCCATAGAACTGAGTCCCTCAGCCTCACCCAGCTCATCACGGAATCCACCTATCTCAATCCTCACTCCTCCAACCATACCCTCCTAGACTGGGTTCTTTCCTCACACACCCACAGAATTGTTGCAGCTGGTATTCTGCAGGACGCCTTCAGCAACCACTATATGACGTTCTGCATCAGGAAAGTTTGTCTTCCTCCTTCTCTCTTCAAATACATCTGTTCCAGCTCCCTCTGGTCTATCAACACCAACTCCCTCCTCAATGACCTTGCTGCAACAGACTGGCCTGCTATCTTCTCTGCCCCTGACACTGATGTGGCCTTTTCCTTGTTTCACTCAAATTCACACACATCTGGGACAACCACATCCCTCCCTCAGAAAATCCAGGGTCAGTAGCTCCCCGCATGCAGACTGTTTCACGGCTCCACCACCCTTTCTGTAAAATAAAACTTCCACATGTCCCTTCTGAGCCTTCCTTCTGTTAGTTTCCACTTATGTTCACATGGCTGTGAATTAGTATTCAAGCCAAATATTTTCCCGGAGTTCACCTTATTCATTCTTGAAGGTCTCTATCATATCTTCTCTCTCCCTTCTGGTCTTCAGTGAGTATATGTTTAGTGCCTTGAGGCACACTTCATGGGATCAGCCCTGCTGGTCCTGAATTATTTTTATTACCCTGTATTACCCCACCTCCAGCCTATCTGTATCCTTCCTAAGGTGAGAACTCCTGAACTGGGTGCAGTACTCCAGGTGTGGCCTCATTAAGGATCTATATAGGGGAAGTATTACCTCTTCCCTTCTGCTATTAATACCTATCCTGATACATCCCAGCATCCCACTTGTTTTCTATATGCTTTGTTGCACTGACTCAGTTGTTTGAGGGAGTCACTGATGATAACTCCAAGGTCCCATTCCTTAGCCATAGTGTTAAGTCTCACTCACCCATCCAGTTCTCTGTCCTGAGCTTCTTGTTTCATAGGTGCATTACTTAGCACCTTTTGGCATTGAATTTCAACTGCCAAACCTTAGATCACCCCTTTAGCTTTTGTACGTCACTCTACATTTCCCTGATTCCATTGTCACTATCCACCCTCCCACAGAGCTTAGTGCCATCTGCAAAGGGACATGGCCTGCCCCAGATACCCTCATCAGTGTTGCTAATAAACATATTGAAGAGAACCAGTCCCAGAACACATCCCTGTGATACCTCACTCATGACTGCCCTCTTTGCTGAATTGAACCCATTGACTACAAACTTCTGCTGCCTCTCCTTAAGCTAGTTACCTACCCAGTATACTATGACCTTAGCTGCAGACAGATCCTCCATCTCCCTCAGTGAGCATCTGTGAGACACCAGGTCGAAAGTCTTGCTGAAGCTGAAGTAGAGCAATTCCACAGCATGGCCCCTATCCAAGTCCTTCATCACCCAGTCAAAGAAAATTATCAGGTTAGTCTGACAAGACCTCCCTGCCAAAAATCCATGCTATATAATATCCTTAAACCAATTACTATTCTTATAGTCCACAAGCTCCTCTTTGACCAGTGACTCCGTCAGCTTCCCTACAATGGAAGTAAGAATGACAGGTCTGTATTTCCTCACATGTACCTTGTCCCACCCCCACCTCTACCCCGGATGGGCAGAACTATGTCTGCCACCCTCCAATCCTTCAGAACTACCCAATCCTTAGCGACGTAGCCAATCAAAACCGCACCATCCAAAACAGAGTGATCAAGAAACTGCTCTATCATGATTGGGCATTTCCTTGATGCAGTTTTTAATCGTGTATGTTTTACATGGATGCACGTCTTTCTTTCACATTATTGATGGTGCTGTTATGATCATGCTGTCTTTGCGTTGTCTTGATAGAAACACAGAAACATAGAAACATAGAAGTTGTCGGCAGATGGGGATCATACGATTCATCAAGTCTGCCCTTGGTTTCCTCCCCCCCCACTTAGCTGCCTGCTTGTGTATGCCACAGTATCTGTCCCATGCCCAATTGAATTCCCCCACTGTCTTGGCTCCCCCCAACCCCGGCAGGCTATTCCATGGTTCCACAATGTGATTTGTGAAGAAGAATTTCCTCATATTGCTTCTGAACTTTCCTCCCTTAAGTCGAAGGTTGTGCCCTTTGGTCCTGCTGTAGTCCTTTACCTGAAAGAGGTTCTGCACATGCACCCTGTTGTTGTCTTTAAGGTATTTGAATGTTTCTATCATGTCCCCACGATTCCTGCATTGTTCTAGGGAGTATAATTTGAGGTCATCCAGTCTTGCCTCATACGGTTTCTGATGCAAGCCCTGCACCATCTTTGTTGCTCTTCTCTGTACCGTCTCCAGCCTATCTATGTCATTCCTGAGGTGTGGCCTCCAGAATTGGACACAGTACTCCAGGTGAGACCTGACCAGGGATCGATACAGAGGCATGGTGACTTCATGCCTTCTGGTCATGATGCCCCTCCCTATGCATCCCAGGATGCCACTTGCCTTAAGTGCTGCCTTTTCACATTGTCTACTGACCTTGCAGTCATTTGATATGATCACCCCTAGATCTCGCTCCTGCCTGGTAGTCATCAGCTGCTCCCCTCCCATTGAGTACAGTTTCCCTGGGTTACGCTTTCCCAGGTGCATGACCTTGCATTTTTTTGGCATTGCATTTCAATTGTCAGGTCTTGGACCACTCCTCCAGTTTTCGGAGATAAGCCTCCATGGTTTGCTGTCCCTCTGTTATGTCTACCCTGTTGCCGATTTTGGTGTCATCTGCAAATAGGCACACCTTTCCCTCTAGTTCATCTGCAATGTTGCTGATAAATATGTTGAATCGGCCCCAGAACTGAGCCCTGTGGGACCCCGCAAGTCACCCTCCCCTCCACAGACAGAGTGCCATTTACTAATACTCTGAGTTCTCCCATGATGTGAAACCTCATTAGTGAGTTCTTGAATAGATCTACCAGGGGGTTCAACCAGTTCTGCTGCCATTTCCCCGAATAACCTTCAATGCAACCCATCTGGTCCCAGGGTCTTATCTATTGTTAGTGCTGTCAGCCCTTTCTGGATCCTTTTGTTTGTAAATATTGGCTGCATCATCTCCAGTAGATACCCTCTTAGTGGCCACTTTGATGCTACTCACTGGCAAGGATCCACCCTTCTCCTTAGCAAAATCTGAGCTAACGTAATCATTAAGAACAGCAGCCTCTTGCCCATCCTCCTCGATCGCTCTAACCCCTGTGCTAACCTTATGATTCTCCCTCCTTTCCTCCTTTATTCCATAATATATCGAAATAACTATTTTTCTCTGCTCTTGACCCCCTCCACAATACGCAGCCCTGTGTCTGCTTTTGCGTCCCTAACCACCTTCTTTGCCTCCCTATTTTTCAGTATGTATTCTCCCCATTCTTCCTCCTCCTGACTTTCTTTATACTCACAGAAGGCATTTTTCTCTGCCCTTATTACTTCCTGGACTTGACGAGAACCTTAATGGTCTCTTGAACCTGTTCTTTTTGATTACCATTCTCATGCATAACTACGATGCCTTGAGAATGGCTCCCTTAATTGCCCCATCTCTCTTCCACCTCCTAATGTTGTCCACCCTGACTAACTTTTACCTGACCAACTCCCTGAGCCTGTTGAAGTCCACCCTTCTGCAATCCAGGAATTCAGCTCTTTATTGGGGTTTTCCAGACCAAAGGGCAAGTTCAAACCAAAAGAAGTTCTGGTTGCTGTTCCCCAGTGGCTTCCCTATTCTCAGAGTTCCAATCACCTCCAGCTTGGTGAGCACCACTATAAGAATTGTTATCTGCCTGGTGGGTTCCTTAACTAGCTGCACCAGCAGACAGTCCTAGAAGGCCTACAGTTATAAGGCCTGATTTCTGGTGCTCCCGGCCACTGCAATATCCCAGTCAATGTCTGGCAAGTTCAGATCACCCACCACCATTACTTCCTCTTTTGCCAACCCTCTTTGAAGTTCTTTCCTGAGCTCTCTGTCTCTATCTTCTCCTTGCCCTAGAGGTCTATAGATAACCACCGCCAAGCATAGTTTCTTGCCTGAGGCTGCCTTGAATTGCACCCACATTGGCTCAGTCTCTCCATTACTATCCCTGATGCACCCATCTTCTGCTACCTCAATACTCTCCTTGACAAAAAGGGCTACTCCTCTCCCTCTACCTATTCCTCCATCCCTCCTAAACACTGAGTGCCCAGGGACCATCAGGTCCCAGTCATTTTTTTTCTGAAGCCTATGTTTTTCTGATGGCCACTAGGTCCACCTCACTGTCTGCCATCAGCACCTGGAACTCATTGATTTTGTTACCTAGGCTGCTGGCATTAAGGAATACCCTTCTATCTGACTCCAATCCTTCATTGCTACAGCCCTTGTGCTTTCCTTGTCCTCTCATCCTTTTTTTTTGGTGTTTGCATACTTTGTATTACCCCTCTCTAATGTCTCCTCACCTAGTCCAGTTGGAGCCAAAACCTTCTTTGTACCCACTGTGTTGCTCCAAGCCCCCAAATGTGGGAGAGCACTTGTTGGGATCCCCTTCTTCTCACCTGCCATGATGGTTCCCCTATTTCCAGTCTCCCCAGCAGTCAGTTTAAACATCTGATATAGACATCAAAGTTCTACCCCACTGTGCAGGCCTCCTCTCTTGCCAGTTGAAGTCTGTCACCCTTGAAAAGTCTCCTATCTCAGAAGTCCCTCCAATCTCCCACAAAGTGGTATCCCTTCTCCTGACACCATCTCTTAAGCCACCTGTTAAGCTCTGTAATTACAACAGAACACTCCTTATCCTATCCTGCTTTCCCTCCCTGCCCTACACAGAAAGGACTTCTGAAAAAGGTGAGGGAGGCTGGGTGTGCTAACAATCTCTCCTCCAGTCTACTGCAGTTCCACTTCACCATCTCTATTGACTGGTTCACCAAATCATTGGTACCCTGGTATACAAACACCCCATCTCCCTCTGCTTCTTCTCCACCATCCTCCCTATCCTGTGAAAATGCCCTGATGGCCAATTCACCTGGAAGGCACTGGACCATCCCCCTCCCATCCAACACCCTCAGCACTCTCTCTACACCTCTAATCATTGACCCCCCCACCACCACCACAACACTCCTGGTAGACTTGCTCCCCCTGGATGCCATCACTTTGCTTGCCCTTTCCCAGTAACTAACTAGGAGTCCCCCAAGGAAAGTCAGGTGCCCAAGCACCCTCTAAGGATGTGAAGCAGTTTGCCATCTTGATGGTAAGCTGATCAACCTCCTTATGGCTACCCTTGCCCCCGCCCCCAGCGCCCCACCACTCTCCATCCTCCTGGACCAGAGGGTTTCTGGGGGAAATGGAATGTGGGGGATGGGCTCCAGTTGAGGTGGTAACATAGCTGAGATATTTCTACACTGCCACCAGCTGAGCCTGGAGCTCTGCCAAGGTCCTACGGATGGGACAGTGCCCCTCCTTCAAAACATATCCCTAGAGAAAAGCATCCACAGTCGCCACAACTGACTGCTTCCTCTCTAAACCCTTCCTTATACAGGCCATTAAATAAGGCTAAATCTAACTGATGTGGATTTCCAACAACAGGATTACAGTTAACAAAATCCTAAGTCAACTCTTAGTGCTCACCTAGATAGGGTGTATCTGTTTGGTTCCGCTATAGCACAGGGAACGGGGATGAAAACTACCTTGTAGTGCTCACCCAGATAGGGTATAGCTGTGAGACCCAACTATAACAAAAATGCTAAATTGAATCATACAGCTACATCCAGATAAGGTGTAACTGTAAGACTTAGCTGTAACACAAGGGTATATGGTCAGAATAGCGCAGTTATATGACTGTGGTAAAAATAGCGAAGGGAAAACAGCATGAATGAATATAGTGACAGGGAAACTATAGCACTGAATAGTACAGTGTGCTGAACACTTCAAGTAAGCAACTATGGGCAAAGACAGCATGCTGCTGCTTTGGCTAAAGGAGAGAGCCGCAGACTGGGAAGGCAGTAAAGATCTAAGGATCAGGGGTTCAAGACCAACCCTGCACTGTATGTTTTTTTGGCTCTTATTTTTTCTCTTTATTTATTTATTTTTTGCTTTTGCGTCTGACCCTTGCTGGCCTGAATTTTCCCCCTCCTCGAGTGTGGTTCTCCCCCCCAGAATTGATTATATTTATTATGGGGGGGTGCAAGGGGCTATGCATTAAAAATTGTATGCTGTGTGCTTTATGGTGTCGGGGAGCACTGGATCATGAGGTTGTTTAAGTCAATTTTTTCTCCACCACGGTCTTTTACTACATGGTTTTGCTCACGCTGTGCTTGAATGCCCTGTTATATTTTCGCGGTTATTGATCTGATCCTAACACAAGTACTGTACTAAATTAACTCATACAGCTATACCTAGATAATGTATATCTGTAAGACAACAAAAGCAAGAAAACTGGCGCTACTCACACAGTGCATAAAATAGGATACTAGATAGCTGCTACTTGGTGCCTCGAGTTTTATTTGGGTAAAACAGCAAATGCAGTGTAACAGGCAAACCCAGAGAGGTGTGCAATGACATGTGACTATGTTTCATGTGCCTGTGCTTTGTCCATTACTCTGTTGTGGTCTTCATTTGTGCTGTGTATCTGTAGGACTTAACTACAAGTACAAGTACAAGTACAACTTATATTTAATGCAAAGAAGTGCAAGATTTAATGCAAAGAAGTGTAAGATCATGCACATAGGGAAGAGAAACCCTGAAACCACCTATAGGCTGGGAGGGGAGTTGCTAGCAGTCACAAAGGAAGAAAGAGACTTGGGCATCATCATCACTGATGACCTGAAATCATCCAAGCAGACCTCTAAAGCAGTAGGTAAGGCTAGGGGGGTGTTAGGGTGTATTAGTAGAGGTATCACAAGTCGTAAGGGAGGTAATAATCCCTCTTTACAAGACACTGGTTAGGCCCATCTGAGTACTGCGTGCAGTATTGGAGGCCACACCTTCGCAAGGACATTAACCAAATTGAGGCAGTCCAGAGGAAGGGCAACAAAATGGTGCAGGGACTGCATCAGAAGACATATGAGGACAGATTAACAGAGCTCAATATGTATACCCTTGAGCAAAGGAGGGAGAGAGGTGATATGATCGAGGCATTCAAACACCTTAAGGGCATTAACAAGGTGAAAGAGTCTAACATGTTTAAATATAAGAAAAATAGCAGGACAAGAGGACATAGCATATAAGGTAGAAAAAAGAAATGGGCAGACTGGATGGGCCTTGCAGTCCTTATCTGCCATCAACTTCTATGTTTCTATGTTTCTATAAGTACTAAATTAACTTGTAGTGTTCATCCAGATAGTATGTAGCTGTAGGATCTAACTGTAACACACATACTCCATTTACTCACACACATACTTCTTACACCTTCATAGAAACGTAGACATAGAAACATAGAAGTTAACAGCAGATAAGGACCGCAAGACCCATCCAGTCTGCCCATTTCTTTTTCTACCTTATAAATGTGCCATCGGCCTGTGCTCTGTCAGTGGCCTATCTATTCATAGTCATTTGTATTGCTCCCTTATGCCTATCCCATGCCTGTTTGAAGCCCTGCACTGTATTCATAGCCACCACTTCCTGAGGTAGGCCGTTCCATCCATCCACCACCCTTTCTGTGAAAAAGAATTTCCTCACATTCCCCCTTAATCGGCCTCCCTCTAATCTCATGCTATGTCCTCTTGTCCTGCTATTTTTCTTATATTTAAACATGTTAGACTCTTTCACCTTGTTAATGCCCTAAGGTGTTTGAATGTCTCGATCATAACTGTCTTAACCTTAGTTAACTTAAACTAAAACACAAAGCAAGCAACATTTTCTTTTTAAGACTTAAAAAACACTTTGTAGTCTAGAACTGTATTCCTGGTATTATAGAACTCAGTGGCCTGAGTAAAATCAAGCAACTCAGCTGTTACCCATCCATTATCCTATATATGATGATGCCTTACAAGTACAAACACAAAGAAAAAACAATTAGCAATAACAAAAAAAAAAACAGTTGAAATTAGCAGCCCTGAAAGCTCCTTAAACATCAGACAACATCATAGCTGCACACCATTCACAGGCTGCAACAACAGATCAGCAGATCTGAAAGATATGACACATAAAACAAGCATTTGTCAATGCCAAATGTTGTCTCACTGGCATTAGCATTGGTAGTACAGGAGTTAGAGATGCATAATAGGAATGGTAGTGAAGTATTGAACTGATGCCAACCTCACCCCCACCCTGAAGAGACACATTTTCAACATAGGCATTTTGGGACCTCCCCTCATGAACAGTGGCACTGTGATTGTGTTAATCTGTCCCAAAAGTTGATTTCCCACAGCGACCATGCCATTCTGCACCACAGGTGCGAAAACACATTTTGGGCAGGATGTGAAAAATGACAGCTGTACTGTTCATAAGGAGATGTGAACAAATGCCAGCGTTGAGAAAGTAGCATGAAAATATTGCAAATTTGCGAAGTTACAAGGGTGCACGGAAACTGCATAACGCATGCTTGTAACACAGTCATTTTATGGACGTTCATCACCAAATTTTCAACATAGGCATTCTAGGACCTCTGCTCATGAACAGTGTCACCGTCATTGTCTCAAACTGTCCTGAAAACTGATTTCGCACAACGACCATGCTATTCTGCACTGGACGTGCAAAAACACATTTCGGCCAGGATATATAAAATGACAGCTGTACTGTTCATAAGGAGGTGCAGAAAAATGCCAATGTTGAAAATTTGGAGTGCAAATATTATAAATTCATGATGTTACAAGCAAGCGTGGAAACTGCTCAACGCACACTCGTAAAACAGACATTTTTTGGATTTTTTTACCAAATTTGCAACATAAGCTTTTTGAGAGCCCACCGCATGAACAGTGGCACTGTCGTTTAATTAATTGGTCTCGAAAGGTGATTCAGCGCAGTGACCACAAAATCACCTTTCTGGACTGAATAACACCATGACAGTGACTGAATTCATGAGGAGGGGCCCCAATAGCCCCATGTTGAAAATTTGGTGCCAAAATTCCAAAAAATGCCCGAGATATGCACCAAAGTTGAAAAAAAAAACAATTTATGCCATTTTACAGCTTACCGGCATTTCTTCAGTTCGCGGTCGGCTTTGAAGAGTGCAGACGTGTTCCCAGTCCACCGAAGATCGTCGCGCAGTGCTCCGGAGGTAAGTATGGGGTGAGGGGGGTGTGTGGGTAGGCAGGGTGCACAGAGGGTGGGCGCGGGTTGCGGGAGGGCCATCGGAGTCGACGAGGGACCATTTTCTGCTTTGGAGATTTTAACAAAAAAAATAAATAAATTGCGGGATGGTTTTTCTTTTACAGGGGCATTTGGCACACTGGGGTGGACTCTCAGTGTGCCACCTGAGTGTTTCTTTTTGGGGGGTTCTGCAGCCAATGGGGGATTGGGCACCCCCGTTGGCACACAACAAATGGGGGGGGACATTATGCCGATGGGGAGTGGGCTCCCCCATTGGCAAATTAAACTGGAAAGGGGGGGACATGATGCTGAGCAGGACTGGGCACCCCCTCAGAACACATGTTAAATGGGAGGGGGGTTGCATTATGCCAACGGGGAGTAGGCTTCCCCGTCGGCAAATGAAGTGAGTCGGGGCACTCTGCGGTGACATGACGACATGTTTTGTAAACTGATTCACCAGGAAAGGCACGCTGCTGCATTAGAAGCTTGGCTCTCATTGCAGCGGACCTTTCCTTAGATCTGGTGGCCAGTTTACATGCTGAGGGTGTTGGCACCTGCAGCTGCCTTATTGGGGAATGAAGGACGCACCTACTGGTGCATGCCCTGCATTCACTCACAGGCCGCATTTCCAAAATTACATTATTAATATGTTGGCTCCGCAAGAGCGAGCCAACATAAAAGTCAGAGATAGCTCAATAAAATCTGATGTACTATTGTGTATTAGGCATACATCAGTGGAAAAACTTAATGCTTAAAAAGAAAAAAAAAGCAGCCACCAAAACAGCCAAAATGGCCAGAAATGACACCTAGAAGTTAAGTGACTTGCTCATGGTCACACAGTATGCAAGTGGTGACTGTGGGATTGAAATCCAGTTTTACAGTTTTGCAGGTCACTGCTCTCAATGACTGCACCATACTGCTTACCTCTGCACCCCCCCCCCCGGCATTTTTCCTTCCCAGTCTTCTCTTCCCTTCCCTCTTCCCCTCTGTCCCACCTGCCCCAGGGGTTTCACTTCTCCCATGTAGCTCCTCAGGAGAACTTGCAAGCTCTTTCCTCCCTCAGTCTAAATCCAGCCCTGATGGTCTGGGCTCCAAACTGCATCTATCAGCCCCTGCTATTGCCTCCCCCCTCACCCTCCTTCTCAAGCTCTCCTTTTCCCTCTGTGCTGTCCCTCAGTCCTGGAAATTTGGTAAAATTCTCCCCCTATACTAAGGGGGTAACCCTTCTGCCCTCTCTCCCTCCTCCCCACTCCTGGAAAGCTGCTGGAGAAATTGTTTTCTCTAGGCTTGCTGACTTCCTCTACTCCTCCAACTACCTCTCTGCTTTCCCTAAATACCATTCTACTGACTCCTCCCTGCTGTGGGTAACTGACCCCATCCTTAAAGGGATAAATCAGGAACACATCATGTCAGCCATTTGCATTGACCTGACCAAGGCCTTTGACTCAGTGGTCCACCCCCTCCTCCTGCACAAGCTGAGCTCTGCTGGCCTCTCAGCTCCCTCTATAGACTGGATCCGTTCCTATGTCTCAGGCCATCTGCAGTAGGTATAGGCTGAAGGTGCCCTGTCTCTTCCTGTTCCCATTCAGTCTGGGGTCCCTTGCATTCCATCCTGGGGCCTATCCTCTTCTCCGTCTTCCTTAATGACCTCCTTTCTGTCTGTGAAAACTCATATATGCATATATATGCAGATGACACAGTCATTTACACCTCCAACCCCTTGGCCTCAGCTGTGGAAGCTTTGCTCCAGCAAGACTTTCATAACATCCTACACTGGTTTCACTACAACTAACTGTAGGCCAACACTAAAAGGACAGTGTCCATAACTTTTTATACCAGCCAGAGACTGACAAGTCTCCCCCCCCCCCATTTTCACCACCCTGGATGGCACCCCTCTTGAAGTTTTCCCCTTCTTCAAGTACTTTGGTGTGTGACTGGACACAGGGCCAGATTAATGCAACCTGGGGCCCTAGGCCCAAAAGTCTGAGGCCCCCCCTCACCACACCAGTGCCCCTTAACTGTGACCACACTCTTTGAACATTGCATATCAGTTACTGAAATTTTTAAAAGATCTTTTTTTCTGCCCATAAAAAGTGACATAATAACTAAAAAACCTAACTAAAATGCTTAAAAATGAATTGAACTAATAATATCAGTATGAAAAAAAACATTGGTCATAGTTTTGATTATATAGAGAAAATAATTTTCTAATTTGCCTGGTACAAATACTGTTTTGGGTATGAAATGTCTCGATCTGCACTTCTGACCCCCCCCCCCCAACAGATGCATGTGCAATTGCAGTGTGGGAGTTAACACTCGCCTCTGAGAATGGGAGATCAGAAGGCTGTGGGTTCTGTTCCCACACCAGGCACTTGGGTTAAATCCCAATACTGACACTGTAGTGCAACATAAGAGGGGAGTCTGCTCTGGTGGTAGTTCCGGTGGATGTTAAAGATCCAATGGCACTTCTCGAAAGGAGACGGGGAATTTCCCCACGGACCTGGCCTAATCTCCCCCTCATTCACTAAAAATACCACTGACAGTTTAATCAGGCAGAATTTGTCTAGTGCACTTACCCAGTCAACAAAAACTAAATAAAATAAAACATAAACTGTTTTGTTCTGTCAAGTAGTATGAACCAGGATTTAGGAGTTTTATCAGGTAGGGCCCATCACTGAAAAAGCACAGGTCCTGGGTGGCGTAGCAATTAAACTGGTGGTTTACTAAATGAGTCATGATGAATGATAGAGATTATGTTGCGCAGTGAGTGACTGTTGAAAGAAATAATTTCAGGGACTGTACATTTATGTTATTGATAATAAGCCAGGATCAAATAATGGCAAGATTTATTGATGGGACTCTGGAACGATACTCAGTGGTTCACCCTGAAAACAGAATTACATCAGCACCAGAACTTCAAAATGAGTGGGACGAGGGAATAAAAAAAAAAAGAGTACAATTCTTAACATTACAATTAAACTGCATTGTAGATTTTATGATTTTAGGAGTGAGATTAAAAAGTTCCTGACACAGTTGAGACAACTTTGAAAAAATGTAACATTCGGGCATAGGTGTAGCTTATATCTTGTAATTTTTTACTAAGGGTATTTGTAAGAATACAGTATCTCTGCCCTTTTTAGCTCTGGCTGCCTGTCTACACCTGACATCATAATTGTCACATTAAAATATGTTACTGTGAAAATATTTGTGTTATCATAAACAGGGGATTGTGATGCAATATGTAGAGAAGTAGTCAGAGTAAATACTGTATAATTCCCTAGTCTGACAATTTCTATATTTTGTAACATTTTCTCAAAATTTTGCTCTGTAAATATTGTATTCATCATGTATTAATTGAACATTATTTACCCCATGTTATTTATGTGCTAGTACTGTATGCGTTTTACCTGCCTTCTATTTGTATGTGTTCCTGATATATGTCCTCAGGCTTTCTTTGTGGATAAGCCTGCTCGATGGAGTTATTCCTGCAATAAACTGGAAAGAAATTGAGAATTAAGTACTTAAATATATATGAAGTAATAAAGAAAATGGGATGAAACTGAATATAAATCTTACTTTTATTTAAAGTTTTCCTAATACTCTCAGGGGCTCTTTAAATATAAAGCATAAATATAGAATTACACTGTTAATCTTTTATATTTGAGAGTAAAATTTGATAAGTGGAGATTCTATGTGGGAGGGAGAGACAAACCAAAGGAAATGGGCATGTTCACACCTTACAGGTCATCCTGGCCATGGGCCCCTAAAGCAACCAGCTATACTTAACACCTAATCATTTAGGTGAGAATCATGTCACAGTTCAGTCTCTGTCTTGTTCAGGTTACCTAGCAGATGAGTCATTTACAAATAATGCATTTCAGGTAGAAGACAAGCATTTATCAATGCCGAATGTTGCTTGCTTGTATGTGCTGTTTAGGTATTTGGAAATGATAGTTCCATGCCTTCCTCCCGAGAAAGAGAGAAAGAGAGAGAAAAAGAATGTGTGTGTGTGTGTGTGTGTGTGTGTGTGTGTTGTATGTGTGTGACTGGACTTAGGCAGGAACAAAACTGATGACCAGATATTATATAAAATAAAAGATGGGGAAGTGTCTGAAACTCAAATGTAATGCACACCTTCAGTGTGGGATGCTTTAATAAACCCTTTGGGCTTCACTCCCAGGGTTTATGTAGCATCCCACACCTCTGGTGTGCATTAAATTCTCATGTCACATACTTCCACGTCCTTTATTCTATATGAATGTCAGCACAATACTTGCAGGAGGCAGAGGATGGCCAGCTGTGGAGGTTGCAATAGACATATGCTGGCCATCATTTTGGGAGTAGGATGGGTGCTTTATTTGCTAGGGAAGGTCAGGGGGTACCACCAGTCTACCAAGGGACTCAGATATTAGCTTTGGGAGCCACAGAGGGTACCACTGGACAACCAGACAGATTGGCAGATGGAGTGGTTGAAAAGATCTCAGAATGCCATTACACAGATTTTTTTTTTTTGCTGACAGGCACCTGTACCGTGATTGGGGGAGTGCAGCCATACCTTGTTTAATGTGACACCAAGACCAGGATTGGGGAATGGCTGCCAGCTATGGAAGGTTTTTGTACCAGGAGCAGGAGTGGGAGGGTGTTGACACTAGAGCCAATGATGACTGATTGGGGACAGAAAGAAATGGGGGGGGGGTGCCTGCACTGTGTAGGTTGTTAAAAGTATGGCTTGAAGTGTAAATTAACCCTGCACAAGCATCCTGTTAGCACTTACAAAAACATCTGAATATGCCAGTGTGCCAGGTATGACTGCCACCACCCCTCATTTTCATGTAGGCCTAGTGTCAGCGCTTATCATGAGCTGACAGTTTTGGATCAGGCTAACTGAGCCTAAAAATGTGGCACCTGCCACAGTAACACACTCTTCAGCACGCAAAGCAGAGCTAGCCTGGCCCAGAGCCTGCTAGCTTCCTACCAACTGTTGGAATTCCATAAGCGATATTGATCCTTGTCACTGCAATCAGTTGTGTACTGTTTGTTTTCCAGACAAGGATTATAAAAAGAACATGTTGTAATGCACAGTTAAATATATTTAAAACACTGTATGATGTTTAAAAATATACAGTTATAAAATGTGACATTATGACTACCAACAGTACATGTAAGACAGTGATGTTTAAGGATGCGAAATGCGCATTTGTAACATTTTTCAGTGTTCCGTATGTAAACTATAATGATATGCATCCTACAGTATATTTGCTAATTTATCAGCCTGTCCCGGTCATTCCTGAAAAAGAGCAACCATGAGCAGTGCACTCACCTGATTAACAAATAAATTGATCTGAACAAGACAAAACTGTGAAGGCGGAAGGAGTGATGAAGCACTTAGCCATGCCCAGTTGAACATACTGTACCCAGCAGCATCATAAAACAGGGGAAGTACATAAAATGCACTTTGCACTGCAGTGAATTAATTAATGCAGATTTTTCATAAGGGAGGCAGACAGCATGATAAAGGAACATTTTGTTTGCTTTGGAAGTGCCCCTGGCAACTAGTCTGTATATTAGTTATGAATGTTGTCGGATGTTAACCAAAAACACAAAGCGGTATGGTAGAATGTCTGCTGAAAAAAATCAGAAACATGTGTAGCTTACTAGCAACTGCATCGCATATTTAACTAAATCAAACCTTGTCACATCTTCATGGTGTGAAGTGAATTGGGTATATATTTTTTTTGTTTGACCATTGTTGCCTGCCACCCATCCATAAAAGAAGTCTTTAATCAGAACATGTTGGTTAAGGTATAAAATAAAGCCCTAGAGAATCAGAAACAAACATGCAAAAAAAAAAAAAAAAGACGTAACACATAATTGCTGTTTCCAGGTTTCCTGCCATTTACAGTACATGTGGCTACATTAAGAAAATCATAGCAAAAAGGGTTACATGAGGGGCTCGATGTGTCAGATGCTATTAAGGAAACTCGGTAGTTGGATGGAGAATAAGTGGCGGAAGTCGCCTGTCAATGCCACCCCAACAGCAGCAGCAGCAGCTGGCTGAACATCTAGCAGGACTGCCTGCGTATGTTTCTGCCAGAGTGTCAAGGGCTCGTGATGGGCACTTATTAACACACTTCCACGCTGGCTTTATTGCCATTTTTATGTTGCTTGCACGCATGTGCAAGAAACATAGTGCCATCATCAGAGATTTCGGAGGTGTGTCACCTCCTCCTCCAATTCAGTCAGTGAGCTGGCAGGCGCAGCCCCTTGTTAATGCATTTTGGAGCTGTCCATGACACGCCCAAAATGCAGTGGCATACAGTTGAAAGGGGAGCACGCCTCAGTGAGCAGAGATAAGAAGCGAGCTCCCCGACACGCAGGGGCGCGGCGCGCCTCACACGCATTGTGTAGCCAACGGGTGCCCAATCCCCGCCGGGCTGAGCCGCGCCTCCCCCCAGCAGGGTGCCACGCTGAGCCCACCCCAGCGCAAGCAATCAGTCCATAGGCCGACGGGGTGCCCAATCCCCGTCGGCTGAACGCCCCCAACATCCTTGTGCCATGCTGGGAGCCCACCCCAGCGTGGCAAATGGTCCCACGACGTCTTTTTTTTTTTTTAACCTGAAAAACGAAAACGGTCCCGCAGAGCGTCTCCCGACCCCCCTCCCACAACCTGCACCCACCCACTGCGCAACCAGCCACCCCACAACCCCCACCCCAAACTTAACCTCCGGACTCTGGCGGCGACGATCTTGAGTGGACCGAGACACGCCTGCACTCTTCAAAGCCGACCGTGAACTGAGAAATGCCGTAAGCTGTATAATGGCCTAGATAGGGGTTTCAACTTTGTTGATATCTCAGCATTTTTGGATTTTTTGCATTATTAACATGGTGTTTTGGGACTCCTTCATGACGATAGTCACTGTCATGGCGTTATTCAGGCCCGGCGAGATTTCGCCGAGTGACCGCGCAGTGACTGCAAAATCACCCTTCGGCCTGAATACCACCATGACAGTGAAATCACTCATGAGAAGGGGTCCCAAAAACCCCATGTTGAAAATATGGTGCAAAAATTCCAAAAAATGACTGTTTTACAAGTGTGCGTTGCGCAGTTCTTACGCAGGCTCGTAAGTTCGCGAAATTTCAATATTTTCATTCCAGATTTTCAACATTGCCATTTTACCACACCTTCTTATGAGTAGTACAGCTGTCATTTTTCACATCTCACCTAAAATGTGTTTCCACCCATGTAGCGCAGCATGGTGCAGTCGGTGTGCGAAATCAATGTACGGGACAAATTAAGAAAATCACAGTGACACTGTTCATGAGCAGAGGTCTTAAAATGGCTATGTTGAAAATTTGGTGAAAAAATTCCTACAAATGACTGTTTTACGAGCGTGCGTTGCACAGTTCCTACGCAGGCTCGTAAGTTCGCAAATTTAAAATATTTTCACTCCAGATTTTCAACATTGCCATTTTACCACACCTCCTTATGAGCAGTACAGCTGTCATTTTCACATCCTGCCCAAAACATGTTTCCACCCATGTAGCAGCACAATGGCGCAGTCGGTGTGCAAACTCAATGTATGGGACACATTAACAAAATCACAGTGACACTGTTCATGAGCAGAGGTCTTAAAATGGCTATGTTGAAAATTTGGTGAAAAAATTCCTAAAAATGACTGTTTTACGAGCGTGCGTTGAGTAGTCCCTATGCACGCTCGTAAGTTCGCAAATTTTCAATATTTGCACCCCAATGACTTCCAAATACCTAAACAGCACATAGAAGCAAGCAACATTCGGCATTGACAAATGCTTATTTTAGTTCCTACTCTGAGATGGATGAAGCATGGTGGCAGAGACTCCCGATCCCTGTCTTTTCAGCTACCACCTTTCCCCCGGACAAGCCATTTGGAGACGGGGAGCGCTCAGGGGCTTGAAACATGGCATGTAGCAGCAAAGATGGTTACTGCCACCAAGGAGACAGCGAGCATGATGTCCTCTACTGCTGCGGTCGCAGCCACTCTCTTCTGCTTTCTCTGCGTGACAATAGGGAAAGTTCTTGGTACAGTAGTGCCATGCAAGCAGGAGAATTACCTGCTATTGTACAGCACCTGTCACCGTTATTTGGAAAAAGTATGCACCTGTTTACTAGATTGCTGCTTTGGTATGTTGTAATCAGAGAAGCAATTAACAAAAAAAAAAGCTTTTCTGTGTGTTCGTTTGAATTACTAAGTCCCTTGTCTTAAATCATTTTTGCAGTATAGCAGAGCCTTTGGGAGGGATCAAAAAGGATGAGAAATTGTATCCCAAAAATTTTACACGCATCCTGGACAGTCTCTTTTTTTAATTCCTACTCTGAGATGGGTGAAGCATGGTGGCAGGGACTCCCGATCTCTGTCTTTTCGGCTACCATTTTTCCCCCGGACAAGCCATTTGGTGACGGAGAGCGCTCAGGGACTTGAAACATGGCATTCAGCAGCAGTAGCAAAGATGGCTACTGCCACCAAGGAGACAGCGAGTGGTGTTTTACTGTTGCTGTCGCAGCTAATTCTTCTACTTTCTCTGCGTGACAATAGGGGAAAGTTCTTTACCAGATTGCTGCTTCGGTATTTTGTAATCAGAGAAGCAATTAACAAAAAAAAAAAAGCTTTTCTGTGTGTTCGTTTGAATTATTAAGTCCCTACTCTTAAATAATTTTTGCAGTATAGCAGAGCCTTCGGGAGGGATCAAAAAGGAGGAATAGAAATTGTATCCCGAAAATTTTATGTAACCTGGACAGTATCTTTTTTTAATTCCTACTCTGAGACGGGTGAAGCATGGTGGTAGGGACTCCCAATCCCTGTCTTTTCGGCTACCATCTTTCCCCCGGACAAGCTATTTGGTGATGGGGCTTTCAGGGCTTGAAACATGGCAGTACAGCAGCAGTAGCAAAGATGGTTACTGCCACCAAGGGAGACAGTGGCGTGATGTCTCTACTGCTGCTGTCGCAGCCACTCTCTTCTACTTTCTCTGCGTGACAATAGGGAAAGTTCTTGGTACAGTAGTGCCATGCAAGAAGGAGAATTACCTGCTATTGTACAGTACCTGTCACCTTTATTTGGAAAATGTATGCACCTGTTTACTAGATTGCTGCTTTGGTATGTTGTAATCAGAGAAGCAATTAACAAAAAAAAAAAAAAGCCTTTCTGTGTGTTCATTTGAATTATTAAGTCCCTTCTCTTAAATCATTTTTGCAGTATAGCAGAGCCTTCTGGAGGGATCAAAAAGGATGAGAAATTGTATCCCAAAAATGTTACATGCATCCTGGACAGTCTCTTGGATGGTTATGACAACAGGCTGTGATCTGGATTTGGGGGGTATGATCTGAAACAATGACGTGTCCTCCTGTGTTTGTGCTTCTAAATGTCATTTTGTATGTGTGTTATCGTTCATGAAACCCAACTTAGTAAAATGTTGGCTAATGTATGTTAATAAGAACTAGGTTATGAAAATGGAAGTGATATGAATTTTGAACAATGCCGGAAGCACATTGTACGCTTGATGTGGTGACAGGACAGAAGATCTGCCAGGTTCAACTGTTTATGTCCTAACTGCCCATTTAGTCTAATAAACATTGTGCATAGAGAATGCTGAAAGGATTCAAGATCTGATATGGAGCAGGTTTTAATAGGATTCGATCCATAATTATGTTAATTCACTATGCTATTCTTCACAAATGACCTTTGATGCTTTTATAACATATATGCCTGCGTGTGTGTGTGTGTGTGTGTGTGTGTGTGTGTGTGTGGGAGGCGCGCTGCTCACTGAAGTGGAGCTCTTCCTTTCAACTGTACGGCACTGCATTTTCAACTGCTGTCATAGACAGCTGCAGCATTCATTGGAGAATTGCCGGCCGTGCCTGCAAACACACTGACTAAATTGGAAGACGGCTGCCACACCTCTGAAAACTTGGATGATGGCACTATGTTTCTTGCACATATATATATATATATATACATATATATGACAAAGAACCTCTGTGCGCAAACACTGAGGCAAGGGTTACCCCAAAGGGCATTTGCCTGGGAAGCCAAGTTTCAAGAAAATACAAAAATCACACATGCCCACACAATGCAAAGCATCATGGGCTGCATATGCAAATCACCACAGAATGTTATGCTGGTTCAACTTTAAGCAGAATTGCATGGTGCTGAAAGGCCTCTCACACAATTTGCAAAGGGTGCCAACGGATGACATAGACACGTGTTTCATCCTACCAGGACTCATCAGTATGCCTAGTCTGTTTGACACCCCAGTGGAATGAACCAGCTACCTTAAGACAGTCTGTCTGGGTTATATTGTGGTGAACCCATTAAAATAAAAAACTATTTAAAAGACAAAGAACCTCTGTGAGCAAACACTGAGGCAAGGGTTACCCCAAAGGGCATTTGGCTGGGAAGCCAAGTTTCAAGAAAATACAAAATCACACATGCCCACACAATGCAAAGCATCATGGGCTGCATATGCAGATCACCACAGAATGTTATGCTGATTCAACTTTAAGCAAAATTGCATGGTGCCAAAAGACCTCTCACACAATTTGCAAAGGGTGCTAACAGATGCCATAGACACATGTTTCATCCTACCAGGACTCTCAGTATGCCTCGTCTGTTTGACACCCCAGTGGAATGAACATATACATACACACACATATATATATATATATATATAGTAAATATATGTTCTGGGAACAAGTGACCATCAAACTGTGGTTCACGTTAAACTCAGCTACAGAGGCAAGCCATACAAAAGTGAGGGTACTGGACTTCAGGAGGGTTGACTTTGGCAAGTTGGGAGAGTGCCTCAGAAAAACATTAGCAAACGGTCTAGAAGGAGGGGTGGAGCAACAATGGGGAATCATCAAAACTGCCATCACAGAGGCAACAAGCCTTTGTATGAAGCAAATAAACAAATCAAAACAAAAGAAAAAGTCACTATGGTTCTCAAAAGAGGTGGTGGGAAAAGTCAGAAAGAAAAAGATAGCATTCAGGAAGTATAAGGAAACACAGAAGGAGCAGGACAGAGAGCTGTACCAGTTAAGGCAGAAGGAAGCAGGGAGGGAAGTCAGAATAGCAAAGGCCCAAACTGAGGAAAGGATAGCCAACTTGATTACGAAGGGGGATAAAACCTTTTATAGGTACATCAGGGAGCATATAAAGACAAATGGAGGGATAGTGAGGCTGAACAGAATGAATGGTGTGTGGGCAGAGGGGGATAGTGAAAAAGCAGGGATACTGAGCAAACATTTCTGCTCACTATTCACAAAAGAGGAGGGGCCGTACCTAATCCAATTAACAGAAGCACTCTGGTTAGGGGGGTCAATCCCAGTCCTTTCACAGAAGAAAGGGTTCTGAAAGAACTCCTAAAACTGAAGGTGGATAAAGCAATGGTGCCTGATGGTATTCACCCCAGAATTCTAAAAGAATAAAGGAGAGAACTAGTGAAACCACTGACTACCCTTTTTAACAAATCTTGGGAGGATGGTGTGGTACCCGGGGACTGGAGGAAGGCAGATGTGATTCCTCTTCACAAAAGTGGGACCAAGACAGAGGCAGGAAACTACAGACCTTACAGTTTGACCTCTGTGGTAGGGAAAGTGATGGAATCACTTCTGAAGGAAAGAATTGTTTAGTACGTAGAGGCCAGTGGGGCACAGGACCCAAGGCAGCATGGGTTCACAGCGGGAAGGTCATGTCAGACAAATCTAATTGATTTCTTTGACTGGGTGACCAAAGTAGTAGACCAGGGAGGGGCTGTGGACATGGCCTACCTAGACTTTAGCAAGGCATTTGACACAGTCCCACACTAAAGATTAATAGTCAAATTAACCAGTCTGGGAGTGGGTCCCAGGGTGGTAGCCTGGGTAAAACATTGGCTGGACAACAGGACACAGAAGATAATTGTAAATGGAGTCCACTCTGAAGAAAGAGGGGTTACTAGTGGGGTACCGCAGGGTTCAGTACTGGGTCTAGTCCTTTTTAATGTCTTTGTAAGTGACATTGCAGAGGGACTGGAAGGAAAAGTATGCCTCTTTGCAGATGACACAAAGATCTGCAACAGGGTTAATACACAAGGAGGCATGGAAAGGATAAGAAGGGACTTGGCAAGTTTGGAGGACTAGTCAGAAGTATGGTAGCTAGAATTCAGTGCAAAGAAGTGCAAAATAATGCACCTGGGAAACAAAAACCCAGGGGAAGATTACACAATTGGGGGGGGGGGGTAGTAATGAAAACCAAAAAGGAAATGGACCTGGGGGTTATCATATCAGATGACCTTGAGGTTAGCAAGCAATGTGAGAAGGCAGTAGGGAGAGCTGGGGGTGTACTGGGCTGCATAGGGAGAGGCATCACCAGCAGAAAACAGGAAGTTGTTATCCCTCTGTACAGACAGTTGGTGAGACCCCATCAGGGTACTGCGTTCAGTTCTGGAGACCCCATCTCCGCAAGGACATAGACAGGATAGAGGCAGCCCAGAGGACGGCAACTAGAATGATGCAGGATCTGCAAGAGAAGTCATACGAGGAGAGACTAAAAGAGCTTAATATGTATACCCTCGAGGAAAGAAGGGAGAGGGGGGACATGATAGAAACATTTAAGTACCTCAGTGTAATCAACAAAGTCCAAGAAGGTAGCATCTTTCAGAAAAAGAGATGTGCAAGAACAAGGGGACACAATTTAAAGATAGGGGGCTGTTCAGGGGCAATGTGAGAAAGTATTTTTTCACAGAGAGGGTAGTGGATGCATGGAACAGCCTTCTTGAGGAGGTTGTGGGGTCTAAAACTGTGGGAGAATTCAAGAATACATGGAACAGACATAAGGCAATTCTTATGGGGGGGGTAGGAAGAAATAGGCTGTTGGTTAAATAGGATCTGCGGCTTATCCTGTAGGTAGGGAAATGGGCAGACCAGGTGGGCCAAGCGGTCCTTATCTGCTGTCAAAGTCTATGTTTCTGTGTTTCTATGTTGGAGATTGCTGTAGGCCGTCTAGCAGGCAGGGCCCCAAGGCACATGCCTATTTTGCCTATGCCTTAATCTAGCCCTGACTGGACAGCAGACTGGATTTCACTGCCCACATCAACTCCATTCACTCCACGCTCTGCCATAAACTCAATTTCCTGAACTGCAAGAAGTGCTGCCTAACTTCCCAGGTCTGCTGGGAGCTGGTTACCAAATGATTCTCCCAGTATTCAACTATGCAGATGTGGTCTACAGCTCTGCCCCTTGCTCTTCCCTTGCCAGACTGGATACCCTCTGCAATGCTTTCTGTCATTTCACTACCAACTTCCTCTTTCACACCCACCACTACTCCCTTTATTCTTCCCTATCTCTTATCTCCTTTCACATTGCCATTATCAGATCACCTCAATTATTTCCAAATAATGGTTTGGTTCACTCCCTCCTTATCTCTCCTCATTTCTCTCTCCCATTCCCACTGCCTCCTCTTCTCTTCAGCCCAGAGACTCATGCGCCTTCTTTCTCCCTCACACTCACGTTACTGCTGGGCAGTCTACTTTCTCCTATTGCCTCCCCTCATGGAACACTTTCCCTTCCCCTCTCTGTCTCGCTCCTTCTCCTCTCTCTTTTAAACACCAGCTAAAACTTCACTCTCTGCTCTGTCCATCCCCTGACAAACCTCCCTCTGACCCCTCACTCCTGTTCAGGGCCAGATTTATATTCTCATGGGCCCTATGCACAACAGTAACCATGCCCCCCCATGGTGTCATGCAACTTATGTTTCTCATCCCCCCCCGCAACAGTGGGTGGAAGAACAGCACATGGCACACCAATTAAACCTGTACATTTTTCAATTACAAATGCAGGTCCTTCTGACCAATAACAGATGCATAAGTCCCAACCCTGTCAGAGGTTAAATCCTCCTCTATGCAGAGGGTGTCACAAATGCAGTTGCAATATTCAGCAATGCAAGTGCTGACAGTTTAACTGCCTCCCCATCAGCGAATAATTACAGAAAATGTCACATACGCACAGTGTCACCAAATTCTCAATACATACTCCCACAATAGTAAATATTTGATTGCCATGTTACCAGCGTATTCATTATTTGTTTTATTTACTTGCTTCACATACTCTGTGCCACTGGCCACAGTCCACTGTGTCAAAAGGAAATGACAGACTAGTGGACCATTGGGTTGGTGGAAGCAAGTCGTGGCTCACTGTGCATCTCCTGATTACAAATGATCAAATAATAAATGGAGAGATAAACACCATCGCCCCCCCCCCCCGCTGTGCCAACATTATATTCTCTCACAGCAGAAGTCAAGCTAAATGAACTCATTCACATCATTTAAAAAATAAATTAAAAAACACTATAAAATAGTACAACTAAGTAGTTTTTGTACAGCAGTCTGTCAGTGGTAGAAGTGAGGCAATGTTGTGATAAGCACAAGGGAATTGTATGGGTAAGGAAGAGGGAGAAAGAGACAGCACCGTAGACCAAGTAGGGTCTGCAACAAAAATGAGGGTAGAAAAAAATGAGCAGACTGGGTAGCCCAAGTGGCCCTTATCTGCAGACACGTTCTATGTTTCTATATAGTATATAGTTTGGGCTTATTGTGTATGGAATTCCGTGTCCCTCTAAAAGCTGTTGTAGGACAGTTCAAAGGTCACAGAATGTTGCAATATCGCTGTGACATCACAACAATACTACAACAATTTTTTGTGACCTCTGAACCTCCCACATTTTGCATTAGGCTTATGGAGAGCCTTATGAGGTGCAAACGTTACAAAAACACCTCCTCGCACCACCTAATCATCTCCATTAATGAGTAGATGTTAAATGTTTTTTTTTTCCAGTAGTGCAAGCGCATCTCTGCAGAACAAGCCAGCAGCAGCTGGTCTATTGTACGGATCTGCCGAGGAAGCTGCACCATGGCTGTCTAAAAAAAACACCCTGACCCTGTTATTTGGGGGTAAGAAACCCTTTACCAAAATGAATTTCACTTCTATTGGTGGACTGTGTGAATGAGTGGGCGGGGGGAAATGAACAAGTGAGCAGGTGGGTGAGACAAGCGGGTGTGGGAAACAAGCAAGTGATTGGGTGGAGGCAGGCAGACGATCTCCTGTTTTAAACCATATACCATATAAAATAGCATATGGCCAACTACGCACATACAAGGCTGTGTTTCCTTCTCACAGATGAGATGACATTGGGACTTCTCAAGCTTCGCTCCAGAGGTTCCTGCGATGTCATCTCAACCCCTCGATGAAAATACAGCCTTGTTGTGTATGGTTGCCCATACACTATTCTATATGTTGTAGAGTATTGAGTACACAACTGCTTTAGTTTAATTAAACTATTTGTCTCCCACAGAACACCATACATATCTGTATACTTCACTGTGTGCCTGTCACACATTAAATTAATTTACCTGTTGTACAAGTAATCATGATGAGCAGAGCACGTGATGCTTGAGTCCAAAATCTACTGCATCATAGTTCACTAACCATACACCATGTCAGCTGTGTTATTGTACGGCAGGGAAAACTACCATGCTGAATGCATTTTAAGTAACTTGGAAGATACAGACATTGTGTGACTGCACTAAACTGCATTTAATTTTTTTTTAAACAAACGACTATGACTATTAGCCAATGAAGTAACACACCATTTTGCTGTGCTGCTGCTCCTCTAACCAGTCAGTCCCAAGTTTCATCTCTGACCCCAACCTGACTCCCCTCAGGACTACTGCTGCTTGCACTACTGATCTCCCCTCTACCCACTCTCCCTGCCTCCAGAGTAGTTGGGAATTTGGGGGGGGGGGTACTTTTTCTGACAAAAATAAAATAATTTTTTAGAGGCTGCCTGCCAACTGCCCAGCTCACTGACTAAGCCATCTACTGTCTGGAAACTCCATCTTTATATGATAACTGGCATCAGGTTTCCAGATTCCTGACCCTCAGCTCTCCATCTCAAGAATGCCTAGTAATGTGTGCCTGACTGGCTGCTGACTGACAACATGGAGATTGGTGCCACATTCGCAGTAGCAGCAGGCAACAGTTTGGCATCATGGAAGCCCACCGCATCATCACTGACTCTCCTCAAGCTCCCAACTCTGGCTCCTTGTTCTCTGAATGTCTCAAACTAGCAGTCCGAGCAGGCAGGCAGTCCCGGTGAGACAGCACACACACAGACTGACTCGGACAAAGCAGCGACAACCGGAGCTGCATACTAACTAAGAGTGTGTCAGTCTCAGACCCTGGTACTCTTGAGAAATTACTTTGGGTGTAAAATTGTTGTGAGACTTTTTTGTACCATTTGTCCCAGTTTTTAAATGTTTTGATACATAAAAACGTATTTTTTATGGCAATATCAGCCTGCTTCTTTCTTGCACTAATAGCCAGTTAAGAGTGGTGCCCTTTTTTGTCCATCGTGTGTGCAAGAGCAGATGAAAATATTGATATGAGAGTTGCTAGAGAGAGGTGTGAGAGGGTGCCAGCCCAATGGCCAGTGGTGCTTCAGGGGCCGGTCTGTGGCTGGCTAATTAGCAGACAGTGTCCTGATGACACGGGTTTGCTGAGGGGGTTCATCTCAGCAAACATTTCAAAGGACAGAGCTGACACTATGTCCTCTTTCTCTGCTGCCACTCTTTGTGTCTTTCCTGGTTAAACAATTTCCCCTTTCTCTTTTTGACACCATGATGCCCACTCCTGGTGTCGGATGTGCCCCCCCAACCTGTCTATATCCCTAGCCGACATACGGGTGCCCACTTCCCGTATCAGCATTCGCCCTCCCCACCACTATTGTGGCACACTGGGAGCCCACCCCATTGTGTCTAAACTGATATAATTTTTTTTTTACCTGTAAATGAAGAAAAACTTCCCTCACATTTTTTTTTCACCTGTAAAAATGAAAACCGTCCCTTGTTATCTCCCCCGTCCCTTTCCCCCATCCTGGCCCTCCCTCTGCGCACTCAACTCCCCGCACCCCCCTTACCCCATACTTACCCTCTGAGGTTGGCGGATGTGATCTTCTGTGGAGGGGAACATGTCTGCACTCTTCATAGCCGACCGGCAAACTGAAAGAATGAAAGATAAGTCATATAATGGGAGTCGATGAGAGTTTCAACTTAGGTTGATATCTCAGCCCTTTTTAAGATTTTTGGCCCCAAATTTTCAACATGGGGTTCTTGAGACCCACCTCGTGAACATGTCACCATCATTTTGTTCCTCAGTCTTGAAAAGTGATTTCACGGTGGCTGCACGGAATCACCTTTTGGGACTGAGTAACGAAATGACAGTGCCAGTGTTCATGAGGTGGGGTCCCAAAAAGCCCATGTTGCTCATTTGGTGAAAAAAATTCTAAAAAATGACTGCGTCTACACATGTGTTGCATGTTTCTATGCATCATTATAAGTTCGCCACCTTTTTATATTTCACTCCAGATTTTTAACATTGCCATTTTTGCACACCTCCTTAAGAACAGTACAGCTGCCATTTTTCACATCCTGCCTGAAATTTGTTTTTGCACCAGTTACACAGAATGGCGTGGTCTCTGTGCAAAATCAACTTTCAGGATGGAGTAACAAAATCACTGTGCCACTGTTCATGAGGGGAGGTCCCAAAAAGCCCATATTGAAAATTTGGTGAACAAATTCCAAAAAATTACCACGTTATGGGTGTGCATTGCACAGTTTCTATGCACGCTTGTAACTGACAATTTCTAATTTTTCACTCCAGATTTTCAACATTGCTATTTTTTTACACCTCCTCATGAAGAGTACAACTGTCATTTTTCACATCCTGCCAAAAATGTGTTTTAGCACCTGCTGATCTGAATGGCACAGTCGCTGCGTGAAATCACCTTTTGGGACTGAGTAATGAAATGATGGTGCCACTGTTCATGAGGTGGTGTCCCAAAAGCACATGTTGAAAATTTGGAGCAAAAGTACCAACAAACATCTGGGGCATTAGGGTTTCCAACTGTAATGCCCCACCCTCCACCCTGTAGAGACTGACAGGTGCAGGCGTGTGCCTTGGGGTCATCGGCCATAATGATCTACCATTTCACCCCCACCCCACCCCTGCCCTGCAGTCAGTGACTGGCATTGGGGTGTGCCTTGGAGTCTTTGGCCCAAATCTTTACCCTGTTCTCCTATACTGCACCCATCTCAGCTTATTTCATTATGGAAGGGGGTGAGCGTTAGGGCTGAAGATCTCAAGGCACACTGCAACACCTGTGGTGGGGTGGAATTGCTTGAGCATTAAGGACGATGACCCAAAAGGATATCCCCAATGCCTGTCAGCCTCTGCAGGGGGGTTAGGGTTGGAAACCCTAATGCTTCATTAAGGAAGTAAATCAGGGAGGGACCTTTGATGTCACCTACCTTGATTTCAGCAAAGCTTTCGACAATGTCCAACATAGAAGGCTGATTAACAAGATGAGTAGTCTGGCAATGGGGCACAAGCTGATAAACTGGGTTAGAAACTGGGTGATGGACAGGAGGCAGAGGGTGGTGGTAATGGGATCCAATCTGGGGCAAGGGGGTGACCATTGGGGTACTTCAGGGATAGGTCCTGGGACCAGTCCTGTTCAATGTCTTCATTACAGACATTGCGGAAGGGCTAGAAGGAGAGGTCTGTCTGCATGTTTGCAGACACCACCAACATCTGTAACAGAGTGAATACTCCAGAAGGGGTGGAGAAAATGAGCAGGGGCATGGAAAGCTTGAAAAATGGTCTGAGGAGTGGTAACTGAGGTTCAATGCAAAGAAACCCAAATAATGCACCTGAGAAGAGGGAAACCTGTGGAGAGTTACAGGATGGGATGGAGGTGCTGATGATCACCAAGGAAGAAAGGGTCCTAGGAGTTATCAGTTCTGATGACAAAAAAGGTGTCAAAGCAGAGCACAAATGTTGCAAGGATGGCCAGTGGCATGCTGGGGTGCATAGGCAGAGGTATCACTAGCAGAAGGTACGAGGTGGTGATGCCATTGTATGAGGCACGAGTGAGGCCTCACCTACAGTACTGTGTGCAATTCTGGAGGCCGCAAATGAGCAAGGATATTGATAGGGTGGAGGCAGTCCACAGAAAGGCAACCAAGATGGTACATGGCTTGCAACACAGAACATATCAGAAGAGATTAAAAGGATCTCAATATGTACCTATTGGAGGAAACAAGGGAGTGGGGGAACATGATAGATACGTTCAAGTACCTCAAGGGCATAAACAAGGTGAAGAGGTGGACATCTTTCAATACATTTGTAAGGTGCATGCCTGTAGTTCTGTGGGGGAAGAGCTCCTCCACCACATCCTACTAAACTGATCAGGCTACCGCCGTTCTGCTTAGAGCGAGTTGCACTCTCTGTGCTCACTCCATGCTGTGTTACTGGGGCTGGCTCATTCTGCTTTGTACCCCCCCCCCGTGTTGCCCGTGCCTTCCTGCTTGCGTGTTTTGCCTCTCATCTCCCCCTTCCCTGTGTTGTCTCCTTTCTGGCTGCTTCTCCCCCCTGCCCTCCCTCCTGATTTCTGGTTCCTTTCTGAGAGTTTCCACCTTACCCCAGCACTGCAGCATTGCTAGTTCGGCCATCGTCTTCTGCTGTGCATGTTTTTCTTTTGGCACTTCCTGTGCTCCTCGGCATGGCTTGCCTTGGCTTCTGCTGCTCCCTCAGTCCTCACAGCTTCCTCTGGGCCAGGTTTACAGCTCGACTTCCCCTGCGATTGCGGCTTGCACCATCTCCATGCTTCGGCACCTCCCCATGATGCCTGCTCTGGCAATCTGCCCTACTGGACCCATTCCGACATTCCCATGGGTGCTGTTCGATCTGATACTGCTCTGGCAGCCACACACTCTGATTCCAGTGTGCATGCTTCAATGGAACCAACCCTTGGATTTACTGCTGACCACAGTACGCTGCACAACTGACTTATCTAGACAGCATTATTGCTGAACCAATTGTATTGCTTTTTTTGTTACTGCAGTCGCCTTCTGGTGAACGATTAACTCACTGCAATATTCCTCCATCTCCTGTATCACTCACACTCGAACCTCGGTGCCAGGTGCCTTTATCTTCTTTCATCACCGTTCTGCCTTGCCAACCTGGTTTGTTGCCTTGGAGTGTCCCTTCTGCTGGAGCTGGTACTTGGACTTTGCTGGGCGTTGTAGTCAGTCCAGCTTTCATTTTCGTGGGTCATCTGTTCACCACACCTACCCATGACCCACATGGAACATATGGCAGCCATTGCCTGACAGAATGATACTGTGCTCAGAAAGTGTAGAGCATGTTCCGCAAACCCACTATGGTGAAATACAGCTGTTATTGTGCTACTGAGCGATATCTAGTCATTACTTTGGAGAAGGCACAGTTGTTGTCCACATATGTGATCTCTATTGAGGAAACCTATGCAACAATCCTTTTGTTTGCTGTATTACTGTACCAGAGCTTCCGCTTTTCTGCCCTGTGTTTGGGCACCAGCCACCACATGTTGCTCCTGTCTCTGCTGCCTGGTTTTCCACTGCCAAATGGTGCCTGCTGTGTGGACTGGCATACTGCTTCATTGGTTTCTTGACGATGCTCCGCAGTCTCAGTTTCAAATCTTCCTATAGCATCACACCATTCTGTTTCTGTGCCACTAGCCAGTTACTCAGCATTGCTCCATTGCTTCCCAACCTGTTCTGACCCTCTCTGGCCTGGCAGGCCTCATGCAACTCCTCATTTCATCAGCTCCCTCCTTGCTCCTATGTCATGCAGACCTACATGCTAGTCTGACTTGCATCTCTGTTTCTTGACCATGCAAGACACTCTTGCTCATGCAATCGTAGATGCAGGCCTTGGCCTCCCTCTGCTTTGGCCTCTGGGATGTCTGCTGTGCCGGGCTGCTCTCCTTGGCAGTGTTCCCATCCTGCCTAGCCTTCTAGAGGTCTAGCTTGACTCCCTTTCTGTCCCCTTCCACCTGGCTTACGTGGGGTCCGGCCATTTCCACTGGCCTCACAAGGGCCTAGCCTGTCAAGCTTTCATTGCTCCTTTGCTGCCCTGCATGAGGGTTTTGTGGTCTGGTAGCCTTTGTGGACCCTCGCTGCTGCTCTTTCCTCCTTCCTCCAGCTGACCTACATGTGGTCTAGCCACTCATCCACCCCACGCAGGGGCCTCGCTTGTTGCTTTCCCTCCATCCTCAGACATCTGATCTGCACTCCACCTGTGCTCTCTACCCTGGTGTGCAGCACCCTGCTCCAGATCCATTTGGCTGGCCTTCATCCAGGTTTCCCTGCTGCATCATTCATTCCTGCTGTCCAGTATCCTCCAGCATTGGTCTGCCTGGACATTCCAGTGGTTCTCCTCCTGGCTTTGGATGTTCATTTCTCCTGCTTTGTGCTTCCCCCGAGCACTGGATTTCGGCTCTGTGCACACTTCCCTCTCCTGCAGTTTTCTCTGATCCAGATCAGCTGGTTCATTCCTTCCTATCCTTGCAGCATGTTGGATCTCCTTCTGTGGACCATCTGCTTCTGTCCTGTCTCCCTGCTGTTTGCCTGCTGGATCTGGACTGTATCTAGACATTCATTCATCTGCCTGCCTTGTCCAAGTATCCCTGTGTGTCTGTTTCTCCCTGGCCTGGACCGGTCTGCTCCTGCTGCTTCCTTGCCTGCATATTTTGGATTATTTTCCTCCTTTTGGACATTTCATCGGATCCCCATCTGCCAGAAGCCTTCATTCCATGTCACTTACTCATCCGACTTTCATCAGGATTGGACCCATTGCCAGTGATTCTCACCTTCAGTCATTCTACTTGAGTCTGGATGATGCAGCCCTCACCTTGCCTGTTCACACCTACTTTCCTTCGTCAAGGATATCCTACTTTGTTCCTGTGGACTTACATCTGGATTACATCTCAGGATATTCGCAGTCAATTCCCTTGGACGCTTCTTGCCATGCTGCTTCAGTTCGTATGGATTTACTATTTCTCCCTTTCCTGCCAGGACTCTCAGCCAAACTCAATTCCTTAGTGTTATTTATATCTCATGACTTAAGCCTAAACATTAACCTACTCCAGCGCTATGAAGCTTATTGAATTTGGTCAAGTTGCCAACTCATCCGATTCGGTCCTCTTCACCGCATTCTTCTACCATACTTTGACCATCAGGAGCACAAAGTTTGTTCGGACTTGTCAGACCCGATCTCACGAGTTCACCCTTCCAACTTGCCACCTCGTCCTGGCTTCCACCTAAACGTACATACATACCGCCCTATACAGGGATATTTGCTCAGCTAACAGGAGGCTCTTCTATTACCTGCTTATTTACATGCCCTTAATGGTCTTCACAATGTACCATACACAATCTTTTCAGTACTACTCCTTTGCTACTATGTCTGTATTTTCCATGCAGGTTCCACAATTACTACTACTACTACTACTACTGACTTATGTGTAGGTCTACTCTTGCTTACACAATAATTGCTCATGCCTACCACCATCCCTTTTGCTTCAGCCTCTGGGGTGACAGCTGAGCTCTCTACCACTACTCTACAACCTGCCTCACCCCGCTGGAGCATGGAGGTTTCTCTGCATCACACCTCGATTGACCTGCACCCCCCGGGGCCCGGAGGTCCATTGAACTTCTATTACAAACACGTACCCGCTTTGGCCTCAGGGCCTGGAGGTTCATTGCTTCTCTTGTCTACCTACTCGTACCACAAGTTCTATTGCCTAATTTGTTCTTACCTGCTTCGCCCTGCTCAGGACCCGGAGGTTCCAACTGTTCAACCCTCCAGCCTCATAGCCTGCGTCCAGCTTCCTTGCTTCATCACCAAGGACCTTATCCTTTGCATAGCTTGCCATCGGAACACAGACCACCAATCTTCCTATTCTGGATTGTAGACACATATTCATTCTAGCTTAGGTCCTCCTCGGAAAGAATTCCTCACCTTCTAGATTGCTTCGACCAGTTCAACACTCGGCCCTTCCAGACTGTTTATGCTCTCAACCATGGATTTGAATTTACTTGTATCAGATTCTTGCCCTGGACATAGATATCTATTGGACTGGGAATTTGCTAGAACAATAGTTCTCAGACTTTGTCACAGTGAGACTCCCCAGATCCATGGAAAAGATTTTGAGCCTCCCCTCAAAAACTGAAATAATCTTGGGCCTCCCCAAAGAAAAATAACATACTGTACTTTGCACAGTACACCATGAATAAATTGAAACCCCTTTGAGTACTTGGTTCACATTTAGTTCTTTTTCTTATACTGACTTGGAACTTTTGAAAAGAGCTCCTGGGCTCAAAGGTGTTATCTGAATAACAAATAAACAAATGTTGTTATTCAGCTTATTGTAACCCCACCCCCAACAGACCAACCTACTTGTTCTGCTATTTTCATTCTTGAACCATTGTTACTCCTTGTTGCAGTACCTTCATGGGTCAAACTACTTTCTCTGTTTCCTCTCTATATGAAATAACCTTCCTACATACTTTGCCTCTCCCCCTCCTTCGCTGCTCCTAAGCAACTTCTCGGGGCTTACTTTGCTCCTTCCTGCTATTATTCTTAGCACTTCAGTGCTCAACCCTTGTATTTGGGCTGTTCTGCCATCCGTTTACAAATTGATCAATTACCACCACTCATTAATTTATTGTTCATATTTATTTGCATTATTGCTCTCTGTATATTTCTTGATTGTTTTGCAGTTGCCTTTTGAAATGTATTCACTCCCTACCCTTCCCCAGGTACACCTGAAATGAGCCTTGGCTCATTCACCTTTCCTTGTCACCTATTAGTAAATAAATACATACAGTTCATCTACTGTTATTATCCTCTATCAGTTTGCTTCATCTCTTCATACAAAATATATAATACCCAACATTTAAATACAGTACTTTTTCAGACTTGCTTGAGCCTCCCCTGGAACAGGTTGGGGCCTCCCCAAGGAGGCTGGCCTCACCATTTGAGAACCCCTGCCGGCTAGAAGGATGTGCTGCCATCTTCTCGTTGGACACTCATCATCAGGGCTTCGATTCCAGCTTCCCTGTTTTTATTGGATTCAGGATTTACAATCTGTTGGACTTCGGATTAGCTGGCAACCTAATATTCTTAAATTAGGATTACTCTCCTTTAGTATGCCCAGAAGGATGGGCGGGTCAGTATCCATGGGTCCTCAGACGTTTCTCCCCAAGGGGGGGTTTCCTCTCCTGCATGCTACTGGCCTCACTCTCCAGAGTTGAAGGAGATAATCGTGCCAGCAATTACTTTTTCTTTTGGGGGTCTCATCCTACTCGTCTAAGCATCCTTCCTAAGATGGGATACAGAGAAAGGCCAAAACATCAAGTCTTAACAAGTTGTTATTCATCAGTGCAAGCAAGTTTAAGTTTAAGTTTATTGGTTGGCAACATTGCCATTACAAATAAATAAGTAAATAAAAGAAATACAGTTAAAAAATGAAAGTATTATGTGTACAGAATGACATAAAAACTTATTACACATTAAAATGCTATCAGCTTATTTCATAAAAGCGATTATGTTCTTATAGTAATGTGAATAATAAAATCATTTAAAACTTATAGAATCCACAGCAAAGAGTTTAACCTTTACAGTAGTGGCCCCAAGTTTGATAAGCATCTGGTTAATCTATGATTATTCTTTATGCTCTGCCCTTTTAATAGTCAGTTCAGATTTATCCAGTCAAATGAAGCCTTCTCTGATCAATTATTTTAAGGAGAGAGACCACGGAGCTCAGAATTACGGGATCAGTGTTTGTAAATAAATATGCCAGTAATTGCATTGGGTGGTAGGACTGTGATTTGAGTATATTGCCCAACCAGATGGCCCTATGTTTCTCATAGAGGGGGCATAAAATCATTAAGTGCATTAGGTTATCTTCTCCCAAGCCACACTTACACTTATATTCCTTGTTCTTTTCCCCTAGATATAAACCATTTATTTTGTTACTCTCAAATACCCCAAAGCGGAACCTAGTAAAAAGGGTCCTCCCCCAGGGAGAGTGTAAGATATGGAGGTATCTTTCAAACTTGTGTTCTTTTTTGTTATTTGATAACCATGGACATGCTTTAGATAGTCGGCAGGACTCTAAGTCTTTTTGGACAAAATTGTCTTTAATTTTATTATTTATTATTGTTTTGATGTACTCAATGGGAAGCCTTAGACAATCAGTAACTATATGTAGAAGCCCATATGGTTTAATGAGTTCTTCCAAGACCACCACACTAGGGAAAGTATTGTTAGAATGGGGGTAAAGGATGGCCTGTTCCAGACACATTCATGGGAATCTGTCAGGAGGCATTCTGAATATCTTAATCCAGTAATTTATTTGTCTCTGCACACAAGCACACTCTAAGGGAGGCTCTCCAATCTCAGTCCTAACCAAGGCAGAAGGGGCACTGTTTGGTAGGCCCAGTATCTTTTTGTAAAATTTGTTTAATCCAAAATCCTTGGGCCCTTTTAATTCATGTCCCCATAATTCAGCCCCATATAATATCTGGCTTTTAATTTTGGCTCTTGACACTCTTAGTATTCCATCTACCGAACGCCCCCCATATTTGTATGAGAATGCTGATACGACTGGAAAAAATCCTTCCAACTTACTTTTAACACTTTTTAGGTGGAGGTTCCAGGAACCAGTTTGGCTTACCATAAGCCCAAGGTAGCAGAAGTTTTTTACCACCTGAATCTTGGAGGAATTAATGTAATAGTTGTAACCTCTCTTGTTACCCCAAACACTAGAACCTTAGTTTTGTCATAGTTAACAGACAGATCAGCATTTTTACATTCAAGCTGGAATTTTCCTATGCTTCTGCACATATCCAGATGACTAAGTGATAGGAGTACAACGTCATCTGCATAAGCCAGATAAGGTACCATTCTTGTCCCTAATTTTGGTAAATGGAAGTCCGGATTATACAGATCTTTTAAAACAGTGCTGAAATAAAGATTAAACAGTAATGGGGCCAGTGTGCAGCCTTGTTTGACCCCTATATTGTTTGTGAACCATCAGTGCAAGCACCTAAGCACTATGCATATACAGTCTAGTTCACGTACTACAATCACTGACTTGCTCATATCTATGCTGAAGTATCTAAGCACTAATCATCTCATATAACTCGTATACCTTGCAGGCATTATCCTACTTATTGGTCCGGCCTATGTATCCAAGTATAACCTACATCATTCATCTCTACTGTACGTAGTATAAGCACTGAGCTATGAACCACACAGAATGGTAAGGCGCATGCCTGTAGTTCTGTGGGGGAAGAGCTCCTCCCCTACATCCTGCTTAACTGATCAGGCTACTGCCACTCTGCTTAGAGCAAGTCACACTCACACTCCATCCTCCCCTAACACCTTCTCCTTCTCTGGCACTCTTATCCCACCGTAGGGTCTCATCCTACTCGACTAAACATCCTTCCTAAGGTGGGATACAGAAAAAGGCCAAAACATCAAGTCCTATCAAGTTGGTATTCATCAGTGCAAGCACCTAAGCACTATGCATATACAATCCAGTTCATATGTACTACAATCACTGACTTGTTCATATCTATGCTGAAGCATCTAAGCACTAACCATTCCATGACTCATATACCTTGCAGGCATTGCCTACTTACTGGTCTGGCCTATGTATCCAAGCATAACCTACATCATTCAGCTCTACTGGACGTAGCACAAGCACTGAGCTATGAACCACACAGAACAAATGTTCGGCATTGACAAATGCTTGTTTTTTATCCCCCCCAAAAAAAGAAAACCATCCATCATTGTCCACTGTGTAACCCCCCTCCTCTAAACAGTATACAGACACTGGGGGTGCCCAATTCCCCAGTGTCCTCATCTGTTCGTCCATCGTCAGTGCCGTGTAACCCCCCAACAGTATGCAGACACTGGGGGTGCCCAATCCTCCAGTGTCACTGTCCATCCATTGTTGTCTGCTGTGTAAACCCCCCCCCTACAAACAGTAAACAGACACTGGGGGTGCCCAATCCCCCAGTGTCACTGTCCATCCATTGTTGTCCGCTGTGTAAACACCTCCCTACAAACAGTAAACAGACACTGGGGGTGCCCAATCCCCCAGTGTCCTCATCTGTTCAGTAAACTCCCTGAAAAAAAGAAAACTGTCCCTCGTCGTTCTTTTTCCCTGTAAAAAAGAAAAACATCCATTGTTGTCCATACCGCCGATACCCAACCCCTACCCTCCCACTCAGTGCCCCAAACCCCACCTCCATACCCCATACTTACCCATTGGAGGTCCATCACCATAGTCTACCTTGGACTGCAGGCACATCTTGGCTCTTCAAAGCCCAACCACGAACTGAGGTAACTAAGCTCTTCAATGTATTTTAATGGGGTGTTCGGCGTCAATGTATTTCAATGGGGTTTTGAACTTAGTGACATAACTTGGCCATTTTTAAATAATTTTGCCCTAGATTTTCAACATATGTTTCTTGGGACCCCACCTCAAAAACAGCTGCACTGAAGCAATTTTCAGACATCCCCTTCCCCCATGACACCAGTGCACATGAAGAACATTCGGCATTGACAAATGCTTGTTTATTGTAGTTCCATAAAAATCCCTTATGCCTTTCCCATCCCTGCTTGATGCTGCTGACTGCTGATTTGGCCTGTACCACTTCCACTTGTCCACCTCACTTTTCATGAAGAAGTTACTTACGGATGTTGGATGTCCTTTTTGAACCTCCCCATGCAAGCTTTAGTGAATTCTCCCTCATCCCTGTTTTTGAACTCAAGGAGGAGACTTCCTTTACATCCACCCTATTTATCCAGAGCAGGTGCTGGTACGTTTATCATGTCACCCCTTCTTTCCTCTTTTCAAGTGCCAGTGTTTCAGCTGCCACTCACCAAATTGCATTTTGCTGTTAATTTCCGGTTTTGTCTATTTTTTCTGGGCTCTGAATTACCACATTGCAATGCTGATGGCTGCTATGTGTGTCTAACTAAATGATATGTTTGGGATTGTCTACAGTTTTAGGGATTTCCCAACAAAATTTCTGTAGCAATTCACAAGAACTACAAGCTTAAAAATTCCCACTTATGTCCTGAAGGCGTACGTGTCTAAGTCCTGCAGCCTCTCCTCATGCATCAGTTCCCCACTTAGTTACTCGTTCTGTGCAGCATCTCAATTGTTGAAGTCTTTCCTTAGGTGTGGACTCCAGTACCAATTGAGCAACACATTCTAAATGAATACGCTGTTTTGGATAATCAGGAGATTGTACTGCCGCAGATATGACCTGACTTGAGCTTGTAAAAGCTCCTTCGACCAGTGCTTTTGCTCAATTAACAAAATAATGATTGTCATGATAGGTTAGTCTGCTACATTCAAGCATTCATGCATGGGGTGCCCCATCCTTTCATTTTGGGCTGCCATGCTTAGGATGATCCCCCAATCCTTCCCCCCCATGCTTCAAGAAGAGTCCTGGACCCCATCCTTTTTCAGGTACAGCATTTTTGGGACCACATAGGAGACAAAAAAGGAAAGAAGACCTAGAGAGAGAGAAAAGGAAAAGCACAGAGAGAAACAAAAAAGTCTAAGGAGTGAAAGAAAGAAATCGAAGAGAATGGAAAAGTACTGTTACACCCATGTTGCTCAACAAATGCCATATTTTTACTTTTTCTGGGGGAAACACAGACTTGCTATGTATCATACATGCAATTTAAAGAGCTACTGACACCTCAAAGAAAACTTAAAAAAAACATAATAATTAGGTACAATTCTGCTTGCATTCCATTTATGTTTGATATAATTCTCCTCTCCATAATTTATTACTAAGGAAATGTGTATGAATATATGATCGTTGTCTCTTAGAGTTTATTCATTTGATTCTATAGATTACTTCCTCCACCAAGTCATAATCCTCTGTGTGACATCACAGTCTGTTGCCATGGGAATAATTGTGAGGTCACAAGTAGTGCTCTGTGATTTCAGGTAGGGAGAAAGCAACAGGAACTCTTCGGGAGCAGAAATCCTGTTTTCATACATATGACCTCAGTAATAAATATTGGTTTGGAGAAATACGGAACCAACGGGAAATACAAGCTGTACTGTGTCTAAATATTATGTTTTATTAAAATTCACCTGAACATGTCAAGAGCGCTTTAAACTGCCACTCTCCTAAAGCAGCACCCAACACCTGCAAATCACTTAATTATCCTATGACTGCAAACACACAATGGGTACAACCAGAGAATTGAGGGCATGGAAGTAGCTTATAATCAGATTCACGCTATGCTATGTAATTATGCAGTCCAGCTTAGGGTACATACGAACATACGAAGAAGCCAGCAGAATAAGGCCATTTGGTCTATCTAGTCTGCTCATATAGCAGGTTCCTCAGCTTATGCTACTGCCCCACCCCTTCCAGTCCTCCCACCCTTTCCATCTGCCCCTCCCATGACCCATACTTTCCCCTTATACCTGTCCAAGCTTCTCTTGAAGCTGCCCAACGACTTCATAGAGACCACTTTTTCGGGCAGCACATTCCATCTGTCTACCACCTTCTCCGTGAACAAGTGTTTCCTAACTTCCCTCCTAAAACTCCCGCCTCCAGCTTAAGATGGTGTCCCCTCGTGTTCTGGCTGCCACTTAGCTTAAAGAGACCCTCCTTATCCATCCAATTTATCCCTTTCAAGTATTTAAAGATCTCTGTCCTGTTCCCTGTCTCCCTCCTCTCCTCTGGGGAGTACATATTCAGGGTCCCCAACCTCTCTGCATGTGTTTCACCCTGCTGACCCACAATCAACTTTGTTGCCCTCCTCTGGACCATCTCCCACAGGTTAGTATCTTTCTTATGGTGTGGGCAATAGTATCTTACTCTGTGCTCTTGGGCCCAGATATTCAATGGGGTTGTGCCTGGTGCAACCGAGTTGCACTGGCACAACCCCACAATGTGCCCTGGTGCAATATTCAAAAGGGTGACCGCACAGCACAACTCCCAATGCAGCAGGAAGCATTGGTAATGTATGCGGTGCATCTGAAGGGGGCTTGCCCATGAATATGCGGCGCATCTTGATATTCAGCCCGGGATGTGTGGCGCATCTGCTGGCACAGTCCCCAGATGCGCTGCATACTGTGGCACAAAATTGAGCCGGGAAAGAAAAGCACAAATGCTGGCCACCCACAGGTGGGCTGCTGTATTGCAAGGCACAACACAACAGCCACCAGCTGTGGGTGGCCAGCTGCCCACCCAGAACACTGTCCACAAGCACCCATATGGTCCCATGTAGCCCAGTGGTACCCCCCAGCCTCCCGTAACCCCATTCATGGGTAAACTGGCAGACTACACATGCCCTAGTGGTCTAGTGGAACACCCCCACCCTCCCTCTAGCCCGATCATGGGTAAAACGATGGTAGGAATATCCCTGGTAGTCCAGTGGTACCCCCATCCCTTCCAGTAGCTGTGATCATGGGTAGAATAAGGTATAATGAATCCCTGGCAGTCTAGTGGGCCCCCCAGCAGCACCCACTCCCAATAGGCCCTGGATGTTAGGTAGGATGTGAACTAACCTAGCTCTAGTAATACTTATGCAAGCAGCAGGCTCGGGTCATCAGCAGCAGTCTCTATGCCATGCCAGTTAACGCTAATGCTTGCATTGCAGCTGCAGTTGGAGCTGCAATGCGGCAGAGCAGTTCACAGGGAAAGTGATTGGCAGCCGCAAACTGACGCTGAGCATTGAACATACAGTGACAGGGGTACTGTCTGTCATCCTAATGTGCACAGCAGGGTGAACCAGGCTGACTTCCCAACCAATGCCAGGAGTTCCTCCACTCTGGCCAAGCAGGCTGCAGTCGCTAATCCATCGGAGAGTGGGACTGACACCGGACCAGTCTTGGGGCACAGCACAGGGGCAGCAGCAAGAGCAGGATGTGGCAGGATGCAGAGCAGGTAGTGACAGTGGTATAACACTGTTTACAATAAGGTCCATCAACTAGTCTAAGTGACTAGCTCACAGTGACAGTCCTGCCTCCTGGTACCTCTCCAGATCGATCTATTGGTGCAGATCCTGTCATGCTGGCTGGTCTGACTGTCACTGACAGAGTCAGCTGGTTTGCCCTCTTTGGGCCGGGAGGGGTATGACCTTGGACTGGGTTCATTTCCCTCTGGATCATGTGGACTGCCTGCCTGTCTGGCTGGGGTCAGGATGGGGTTCAGTTACATCCAAGATCAGATCATCGCGACCTGGATGTGGGAGAGGACAAGGGAGGGACAAGTCAGAATGTGAGCCCCACAGACAGCAGACTAGGTGTTGTGCACCTGTAGGTCTCACACTAACTGTGACTATGTGGAGGACCAGTCATGTCCAGAGCAGGTGGCTTCTGAATATATACCACATCCAACCCCCTCTGCTCTGCAGCAGGTTCCCCCTCCTCACCTCCGGCTACTAGGGCGGGCGCAGCATGTCACTAGACCAGACAGTCGGGTGTCAGTCACTCCTCCCTCCTCCCTCAGACCACCATCAGACTGGCAGCAGACGAGGACCAGACCACGGTTTGGCATGCTTGCCTAGCCAGTTATGGTGTGTGAGGAGTCAGTGATCAGTCGGTTCGCTGGGGCCTGGGCCTGTCCCCTTTCCTGTTGCCTGTCCAGTCCTCCCAGCACCTGACAGCTGCTCAGCTCACACGCACAGTCACACTACTAGGGATTGGGTGACAGGAATACAGCACTACAATGACATATTGAACATTCACCGTCCACCACGATCCTTTGCGTCCTCAGCACAGGCACAGTACGCTGTTACTATTCCCATGAGTGGCTAAACTGAGTGGCAGACTGTCATGCACAGTTAAGCATGGGAATGGTAAACAGATTTACGTCTGGTTTATTTTCACCAACAGCCTGCAGTGGACCTGGTTGCTATGGCAATGAACAACATGGATTGAGTCAGGCAGCCAGGAGGTCCACATCCCGGACAACAGAGCACTGCAATGCAGATCTGCCAGGACATCACATTCCCAGCTATGACGGAGGACATGTCTGGGTGACAGAGGACGTCTGGTAACCCTACCTACTAGAGAGTCTATATACATCATGGCACCTGCAAATCAGGGTTATGGGAGGGTGGGAGGTTACCGCTAGCCTGCCAGGGCTTACTTACCGTTATTTGTACCATGATAGAGCTATGAGGAGGGAGGGGGCTACCACTGGACTACCAGGGATTGCCTTTTGATCGGTTTTACTGTGATCATGGTTGCGGGGCAGGGGGTGCCCCAAGGCCCGCTCAGTCCATACACCATTCCATGCAGGGAGCCAGGCACATTTTGCGGGCTGCCCTGTGCATCACATGCAAATGGGATCATAATGGCATGCAAATGGCCCCGTTTGCACCTTGCATGTATTATGGCCTCATTTGCATGCCCAAGTCTGAATATCACGGTAATGCACACAGCGCAGCTACAGTTGCGCTGGCACATTCCCAGTCCTCCCTGTCTGGGGACTGCGCCGGCGCATTGTAGTTGCGCCATGCGCATTCTGTGCCATATTCAACAGAGATGTGCTGTGGCACATCACCTTTGAATATTGCACGGTCCTGGCTCTGGTGCATCTCATTTGCACTGTGCCTCCACTTGCACCATTTCCTGGTGCAATCTAAATATCTGGCCCTAGATGTAGCCTCATCAGTGGCCTATACAAGGGCAGTATAACCTTTCACCTACTGCTGATTCCTCTGGCTATACAACCCAGCATCTTACTTGCTCTTGCTGCTGCTTTTTTGCACTGCATGAAGTGCTTCAGGTCATTAGGGATCATCTCTCCCAGATCCTTCTCCTTCTCTGTTGCTATTACCCAGACATCCCCACCCCCACCTGGTAGTACTCTGTTCTTGGATTCCTGGCTCTGATGTACTTAACTTTGCATTTCTTGGCATTGAAGCCAAGCTGTCAAATCCTGGACCACCTCTCAAGTTTTCTCAGGTCTTCCTGCAGTTCCTGTATCCCTTCTATTGTGTCCACCCTCCCACAGAGTTTGATGTCTTCTGCAAATAGGCACATTTTGCCCTTAATGCCATCTCCAATGTCATTGATGAAGCTATGGAACATCAGCGGCCCAGATAATGAGCCCTGCAGGACCCCACTGGTGACTTCCCTGGTGTTAGATAACTCCCCTCCTCCCACCCTCCGGGTCCTGTCCCTCAGCCAGCTTTCTACCCACCTGATCATCTTCTCCTCAACCTCCAGATCTGCCAAAGTCCTGATTAACCTCTTGTGGGGTACAGAATCAAAGGCCTTGCTGAAGTCCAGAATGTCCCCACCTGGCCCCTGTCTAGTTACTTAGTGACCTGGTCAGAGAAGTCAGTCAGATTAGTTTGACACAATCTCCCTGCTATAAACTCATGCTGTGTTTCATCCTAGAGACCATTCTCCTCTATATACCTTACCAACCTTTCCTGAAGTATGGTTTCCATGAGCTTGAACACAAAATTGAGATCAGACTGACTGTTCTGTAACTCCCTGGGTCATCCTTGGGACTGCTTTTATGGAAGGGCATCACATATACCATTCTCCAATCCTGTGGTATCACACCTGACTCTTTGTAACTATTGAACAGGCCCAAAAGTGGCCCCACAAGCTCTCCTGACAGTTCCCTCAGTACCCTTGGGTGTATGCCATCCAGGCCTGGTAATTTGTCCACCTGCAATACTAGCTGTGTCCTCTTTAGGGTAGCACTTTTTCTTTTTCTTCTCTCTGGCAACGTGCACCCCATCCCTAGACCCATTGCATTGCTCAACCCGACCAGTCACAGGGCCAGCGGTCTAACACTAGCCTCAATTAATATATGCAGCCTGTTGTAGAAATTAGACCTTCTCCAAGGCTGGGCTACTGAGTACAATCCTGACATTCTGGCTATAGAAGAAATGTGGCTGTCACCAAAAAATCCCCGACTCTGCCATTGTCTTGGCTGGTTACACGCTCTTTAGAGCTGATAGGCAGGGGAAAGGGGGAGGGGGCTGTGCCATCTACCTCTGTGACTCTCTTCAAGGTCAGGTCTTACACACCACTTTATCCAAGCCCTTCCTGTCAAAATCACTACTGGAAACTCAGTCAAGACACTTTTAGCTATGGTTGTCTACATTCCTCCCCATAGCCCTAAGCCTGCCTTCGATTCTATTCTCGACTATATCTCCAAGTTGCCCACAAAGACCAAGGTCATCATTATGGGTGACTTTAATGTCAACTGGTCTGCCCCCCCTAGCTGCCCAGTACAGGAATGCTGTAGTGGCCATTAACCTTACCCAGGTCACATCAACACCAACGAGGGTCAACTCAGAACTGGGACCAATACCCTGATAGATCTTGTCCTCACAAACCAGCCTGAGAGACTCGTTAACATCTCCGTACTACCTGATACTATTAGTGACCACTCCCCCATTATCTGCTCCTGATCACACCATTCCCCGTTACCTTCCCCCCCAAAGTTCTCCTATCTGCACTCCCTTAAGAAAGGCTCCTTGAAGCTACTCAAGGAACATCTCCTTTGCTTCGATTGGTCCCCTCTTGATACTGCTACAAGCGTTGACAGTGCATTGGCTTTTTTCATTTGCATCTTCAACTCAGCCTACGATATATTCGCCCCATTTACCAAGCATCTACTAAAAGGCCCAGATACCCCTTGGCTTACTCTGGTGTTTCCTGACCTTATGTGCTCCCATGATAATCTCTGGTACAAGGCCCTTGCATCTGATCGTGCTCATGACAGGCAGTGCTACAGGGCTGCGAGAAATGTCTGTACCAGAGAAATTAATTGGGCCAAAGCAGCCTACTTCCAAGCTCGCCTTACCTCCTCTTGGGGTGAAGGGAAGAAATTCTGGGACAATATCAAGGACCTGACAGGTAAACCTAACTCTCCTCCCCCCCCCCACTGAACATAAATGGTGTTGTCTCCACGACCCACAGTTTATTGCTAATACCTTTAACACTGCCTTCTGTGACCTAAGTAGTGTTCTCCCCCCTGACTTTTTCAACACTCCTTTAAAATCTCCACCTTCCTTCTTCCTCTCTAATATCCCTAATTTCTGCTTTAGTACTATTTCCCACCATGAAGCTAAATCCTACCTCTCCAAGATCCTAGGTAAATCAAGATTTAGTGCTGACTCGCTGGATCTGAAGCTCCTTTCTCTGACCCTGGATGCTGTCCTTCTTCTCCTTACCAGAGTCCTCAATCTTTCCCTTTGCTTGGGACAAGTCCCTTCTCAATGGAAATCTGCTGTTGTTACTACAATATTTAAAGTGGTGACAGAACCTCACACAACAATTACCACCCCATCTCCATTCTTCCGCCCATTTCCAAATCCCTTGAAAAGTTAATTTCTGACCAACTTACTGATTAGCTCCAGAAATATAACCTTCTTTGCCCTCAGCAGCATGGGTTTAGGTAGGGCCATAGTACTACCACTGCACTCCTGGAGTATACCGACTTCATACAAAAAGCCCTGGATCGAGGTCACCTAGCTGGATCTGTTTACATAGACCTAACTAAGGCCTTTGATACAGTCAATCACTCGCTTTTCCTTGACTCTCTCTCACAGCTCTAGGTCTGTCTGTTGATGCCTCTTCCTGGTTTGCCAACTAACTGAATGGCCACTCACAAAGAGTAAAAATCAACAAAACCCTCTCCACCTGCTTACTGGTTCGCTCTGGAGTCCCCAAAGGCTTAAGTCTTGGTCCGTTCCTGTTCAGTCTGTTCCTCAACTCCCTACCCCTAGCCTGCTCTGGGAAGATGTTACTTTATGCGGATGATGCAATTATCTACAGCAGCCACCCGGTCCCTGCCTCATTACAGAAAGACCTTCAACTGTTCTTCTCATAATCTGAATCCTGGTTCTCCTGCTCAAACTTATTTTAAACTACAAAAAAAATAAAGTCATGGTGTTTACAAATTTAAAGACACTCATCTAAATATTCTCAACTGACAGCTCGCACCCCTGAAGCAGGAGACATGCTTCAAATATCTAGGCATCACTCTGGACCCTACACTCTCCTTTCAGGAGCATATTGACCAAGTATGTAAGGCGGTAAATACCAGAATAGGCCTTCTATACAGGCACAGGTCTTGCATGCCCTCGATGCCCTGCGGCTGGCGGTTACCAGCTCAGTCTTATCCATAGTTGACTACGGCCTAGTTATTTACGGATCTGCATGTGACACTTCTCTTAGAAGATCAAGGTCTCCCTTAATAAAGCTTGTCGTCTAGTCACTGGCTGTAACCATCTCACTCACACCTGTGAACTTTATACACAAACAGGTTGGTTGAACTTTGAGGAAAGGCTTGCTTACCACATCTGTCTGCTAGCCAAGAAATTATCCACTGGCCTTCTTCCATCATCCGCCCAGCATCTCCTTACTTTGACTCCAAATTCCCGCCATACCAGAAACTCCTCTAAATCAACTTACCTTGTACCATTTTGCAGAACCAACCAGGGTCAGAGGGCTTTTTTGTACAGAGCTCCCCAAAGGTTCAATGGACTGCCTCAGGAAATCTCATCCACCTGTAAACCTGACCCTTTCAAAAAGCTGCTCAGACAGCATCTTCTGACCATCACCGGCTGTGATTGCATATAGTCCATCGCTTTCTCCTTATGTCACACACCCTACCCTCAACTTTCCCTACGTTTGACAATGTCCTCATGGATTGCTACTCTTCTTTCCTTTCTCCTCTAGTTCCCTCCTCTCAATCACCTCCCTCCTACTCCACTAAAGGCCTCTGCCCTACCCCTATTTCCCCCCTTTCTTCCCACTTTTCTCCCTCCCCATGCTTTAATCCATCGCTGTATATTGTATTTTCATGTTCCTGTATACTTTCTCCATGTTGTTATTGCCTGTTAATAACCTTGTGATGGTAGTAATTTGTTACTTTTGCTGTCTGTTCCAATTATACCCTGGTTGCATCCAGGTTCACCTTTTAGTTAGTGTACCTGTTGACATGGAGCCTTTGTGAATGAGTCCCTGACTCAAATGATTGTAATTCTAATACTCTCTATAAATATATAACTATATATAAATATATAGCAGCCTCTCCCTCACTCTGTCTTCCCCTATTACCACATCTGTGCTCCCTTCCCCCTACTCCTTCTCCCTCTAGGAACCCATCCATCTTTCACCCTGGTGGAGACGGAGCAGAAGTATTTGTTCAGTACCTTATCCTTTCCCCTATTCTCCTCTACCCATTCTTCCTCTTTCCAAAGCCTTACAATTCCAACCTTCTTGTCTCCTTTCTCTCTTATGCAGTGAAAGAAAGCCTTCTCCTGCTTTTTGATTCCCTCAGCTATAGCATCTGCAATTCTTTTTGTGCCTTAGCCTGATGGACTACCTTGTTTGCCACACTGACCAACCTTAGGTAATTGTCTCTATCCACATCTCTCTTGGTTTTTCTGAATCTCCTATAGGCTGACCACTTGTCTCTCACTGTCTGGGTGATCTCAGAGTTGATCCAGCTAGGTGCTTTGGCCCTTGAGTTCTTCCCATTCAGCCTAATACGCTCCTCTGTGGCAACCATTATTCTATCCTTAATGATTTATTTTTATTTATTTATTTATTTATAAAATTTGGTGACTGGGTAAGCCCACTGAGCCCCGGGGGTCCCTTTTTCGGGGGCGATCCGGGATAACAATACATATTTTCATACAGAGAAGACTCGGGTTACAGAGTAGATTCAGGTGGGTATGCAGGTTACAGCCATGATTATCAACATGCTACAGTCCCTACAAGTAGGATTGTCAAATAGATTTAACAATTGGTGCATAAGAACGGTAATTTAACATGATGAGCTCGTTGTTTTTCGGCTGGCTTAGTTCAGTGGAAAGTTAGCTGAAGGACGATATCTAGAGAGAAGCACCTTGGAACCTGATGAGGTGCATGTAGGAATCAGATTATTAGGAGGATAGGAACAAGTGAGGGGGAGAAGAGTGCTCATGATGGACCACTTTTGGTTTAGAAACATAGAAACATAGAAATTGTTGGCAGATAAGGACTGCTAGGCTCATCCAGTCTGTCCGTAGGCCCTATAAATGTATGCAACCACTCACCCGAAGTGGTCAATTACTTTTCATCACTCCCTTCCCACCCAAGGTTCCCCTGTGTATGTCCCAGGCATGTTTAAACCCTCCACTGTGCTTGCCCATACCACCTCTTGTGGCAGACTATTCCAAGCATTCACCACCCTCTCTGTGTAGAAAAACTTCCTCATGTTACCTCTTAATCCTCCTCCAATTTCATATTGTGCCCCCTCATTCTGGTATCTTTTCTGCTTTGGAAAAGATCTTCCACCTGCACCTTGTTTATGCCCTTGAGGTACTTAAAAGTTTCTATCATGTCGCCCCCCCATATCTGGTCTGATGCCCGCCAGGTGCCACTTTAGCACCATGCCCATCTTCCTGAAGTCTGCCCCTTCCTAAAATCCAGGATTTTGGTCTTAGTAGGGATGCTTTCCCTACCTATAGCAAACCTGAATCACACTGTGTAATGGTTGCTACCACCCAGGGGCTCCTTGACCATTATTTCTTGTATGTGCTCCCCATTCGTGAGCACTGTATCAAGGATTGCCCTTCTCTGGTGGGCTCTGTAATAACCTGAGCCAGGAACCTAATGGGTTAATGCTGCGCATGTAAGACAAAGCAGTATTACTCACGCTGTATAGTGAGTGCCTGGGATTACAGTGACAGGGGTAGAACAGCAGTAGGGGAATACTGCTACCCTTGTTGCTGCATACAGATCGGGAGGCTGGACAAGTTGCCTTGTGCTGGGTGCCTGATTGAGCCACTCCCATGGAGCAGTGGCTAGGGCACCAGCACACAGTGCAGTCGGGAGACCTGGAACCGTGGTTCGGTTCCCCCTCCAGGTCTCCCCACTACATCTTTTGTCATGTTTAAAAGTACCCCCGAGTTTCTCCCATCCCAAAGTCCTCCCCTGAGTTAGTTATTTAAGTTTCGGCAGGTGTGGAGAGCGAGAAGCTCTCCCACAAAAACACATGAAGACCCAATGTGATCAGTTAGCACAGTGCACGGAACTGGCCGGTGTTTCTGCAAGTAACTTTATTTTAAAAAAGGAAATTACAGAAACTCATAAATAACAGGACTCAACCAACCTTCTATCATGATTGAACAATCACAGGGTTATACATATACCACAAACTAAAACAACATAAAAACACAAAAAAAGAAATATATTCAAGAAGAAAAACCAAACCCTCACTCCCACCCAACCCGCAGCAGCCCTTTTAACCAACACAAAATGCTTATACAGCTGATAGTGTACGGACCATGAAGGCCCATACCTGAGTCCCTTAGTAAATATAAATATGAGATCATGGCACAACCCTTCACCATCCAACTCAAAGAATACAATCTGTAGTGAAAGGGAGGAAGCAGCGAAAGGGGGTACTGCACTAAAGAAATTAATATATAGAAGAAGAAAGAGGAAAAGGAAAAGGACATATTGGAAATCAACATTTCCCCCTGAAGAAACTTAAAAATATAGACCTTTCTCAGCTAGGTGGAATCTAACACAAGAAACCTCTATAAAAAGTTTATAGACGGAGAATATTAGACCTAGTAGAGGGAAAAGGAAAAGGAAAAGAAAGCAGCAGGGGTTAAGTTAATGACCAAACTTATCTTTAAGGGTTGAAAAAAGTTCACCCCAACATTCTTGGAACTTCACATCGGAGTGGGAGAACCAGGTTACACATCTTTCTGCATTTAGAGCAGTAAGAAATTCCGCCCACCATTCCCTGAATGAGGGTTCCCTTTCCTCTTTCCAGTGTCTAAGTATTACTAATTTAGTGACCGTAGTGACCAAAGCTACTTGCGTTTTTTGAGAATATGTAGGGATCATTGAATACATACCTAGCAAGCATGTGTCTTCATTAAAATATGCAGCAATATTAAGAAATGGTGCCACCCATTGTTTAACCGAATTCCATAATTTAACCATTTTTGGGCACGCCCATAATTTATGATGTAAAGTAGCAAGCTCAAAACCACAATCCCCACATTCTGCTGAGGGTAGCCTCTTAATCTGGAATAATTTAGCGGGCGTATAATATAAATTATGAAGAATGTTGAACTGGATGTTCCTTAGCCAGTCCTGTTTAATTAAAAAATAATTATCCATCCAAATCTTTTCCCAAATTTTAACTGAGAAGTCCTTGTTGTGATTGTTTTTCCAATAATAGGCTATGGGAGAGAATTTTGACATAATATAATTCAACATTTTGTTGTACAGTTTAGCTATTGCTTTCTGCCCCTTAGATGTTGACCAAAGGTTTTTTAATAGAACCCCTGCCTTATCCAACCATGGAGGTTTACCCAGAAAGTGATTAATACACTGCCGTTTTTGATGTAACTGAAACCAATTTTTTTGAGGCACTCCAAATTTTATTTGCAGTGTAGAGATAGATAGGACTGAGTTACATACTAACATACTATTTGCCAGCAGATTAGGCCTTACGGTCTATCGAGTCTGCTCGAACCACAGATCCATAGTTGGGTGCCGAGGCCCCCCCCCCTTGTGTTCTAGAAACCCTATCATCCATCCCCACCCCTGGGACAGGCCATCATCTGATACATCCACTTTCTGTGTCTGTCACACCTCTCTTGAAGCCCTCCACTGTGGATCTCTGAACCAGCTCGCCAGGCAGTGCATTCCAAGAGTCCACCACCCTCTCAGTGAAAAACCTCCTCCTCTTTTCCCCCTCACCCTTCCACCTTCCAACTTCAAACCATGCCCTCTGGTGATACCTCCCTGCTTTAGTCTAAAGATCCCCTCCATGTTTACCCTATTTATTCCCTTGAGGTACTTGAAGACCTCAATCATGTCCCCCTGTCTCTCCTCTCCTCCAATGAAAACAGGCAGAGCTCCTCAAGTCTGTCCTCATACGTCAAATCCCCTAGCCCTCGTATCATCTTAGTTGTCCTCCTCTGTACCCTCTCCAGGAGCTGTATGTCCCTCTTCAAGTGTGGTCTCCAGTACTGTACACAGTACTCAAGATGTAGTCTAACCAGTCCATTGTACAGCGGCAGAATCACTTCCTTGCTCATAGAGGTGATCCCCCTTACGATGCATCCCAACATCCTGTTTACCTTGCTAGCCACTCTCCTGCACTGCTCAGAGTTATTCATACATGCATCCACCATGACCCCTAGGTCTTTTTCCCCTATTGAGGCCTCCAGCGCCTCCCCTCCCAGGGTGTATCTGTGTTTAGGGTTTCCCCGCCCAAGATGCAACACCTTGCACTTGGTGATATTGAAATTTTATTTCCATGTGTGAGCCCAGCTTTCCAGGGTGTCCAGGTCCCCTTGCAGGGTCAACCTCCCCTCCTCTCCCTCAACTACTGCTCCCATCTTGGACTCATCAGCGAAGAGACTCATTTCACACCCTATACCCTCCCTGATGTCTGATATGTATGCATTCAACAGGATCGGACCCAGGACCGAGCCCTGCAGTACCCCACTACCAACCTCTCTAGGGTTCGAGAGCTCCCCATAGACCACTACTCTCTAGGTGCGTCCAACTAGCCAGTTTTCAATCCATCTGACCATCAACGGGCCTACTTCTAACCCCATCAGTTTCTCCACCAGACCATTGTGGGGGACAGAGTCAAACGTCTTGCTGAAGTCCAAGAATAATACATCCACAGGCTTTCCCCTGTCCAGTTCTGATGTTACCCATTCATAGAACTCCACAAGATTGGTTTGACATGATCTACCTGGCACAAACTCATGTTGCTGACTATCCAGACCTCCCACCTCCTCCAAGTACACCCCCAATCGTTCCTTTAATATACTCTTCATTAATTTTCCCACCACCGAGGTCAAACTGATGGGTCTATAGTTACCTGGTACTTCCCTCGACCCCCCTTTATGGATTGGCACCACATGTGCCTCTCGCCAATCCCTAGGTACCCTCCCTGTCTCAAGTGACCTGTTGAACAGCTCCGCCAGGGTACAGCCAGTATGTCCGCCAATTCCCACAGTACTCTTGGATGAATGCCATCCGGACCAGGAGATTTGTCTTTCTTTAGGGCCTTGAGGGCTAACCGCACCCTTTTGGCAGAGATAGCATCATCCGTCCCCTCCACCTTACTAGCCTTTTTATCCTTATCCAGATGTGACACCCCTGGGGTACCTCTCCCTCCCTCCCTCTTGCTCCATTTCTGTTGCTCCCCTGATCCCACTCACTGCCGCTTCTATCCCCATTGTGCCTTGCTTTGTAGATATCCCATCCCCTCCCTAGTGAACACAGAGGCAAAGTACTCATTAAATACCACTGCCTGGTTCCTCGCCTCTTCCACCCACCCACCCTCAGATCTCAATCTGCTGAGATGGTCCTTAGTTTTTCTCCGCTCCCCAATGTACTGGAAGAACCCCTTTGCCCCTCCATGTATCCCCTGTGCCAGCCGCTGCTCTTTACTGGACTTTGCTCCCTCACCATCCAGGTGACTTTCTAGATGCAAGATGGTACATTTCTTATCCCTATCCCCTCTTGTTGTTTTATATTTTGTAGGCCGCAGTAGTCTTTCTCTGACCGCTACCTGTACCTCACTGGTCCACCAGCATGGTTTATGTGACCTTGCTCCCTTACGTTTCAACTTAGCGCAGATCCTGACTGCCTCATGAAGTCCCTGTTTTATGACCTCCCATCTCCTTTCCACACTTGTCATTCATGTAATCCCCTTCAAGTGATCCTTGAGAATATTTCCCATGCCCACAAAGTCTGCCCCCCTGAAGTCCACTGCCAGTGTCCTAGATCTCACCCTCCCCATGCTTATTTGAAACCAGACAGTATTGTGGTCGCCTCCCAGTCAGGGGTCCTCTACAACCAGGTCCCTTACCAGATCCCCATCTTCCAGAACCACGTCCAGGACATGCCTCCCTTGTGGGTTCCATCACATGCTGTGTTAAGAACACATCCTGGAAGCCGTCCAGCAGCCTCTGCTCCTTGGCCACCTTAGAGGACATGGTTCCCAGTTTGTACCCTGGCATATTTAGGTCCCCCATCAACACCACTCCTTCCCTTTGGTCCACACTGGGCAATGATGTTGTCCAGCAAACCATCCTCTAGAACATCACTCATCCTGGGGGCTATATGCTACACCCAGCTTGACCTTATCTCCTGCTGGGGATCGTAGTGACCCATAAGGCCTCCACATTTCCCTCTCCCTCTTCTACCCTAGCAATTTCTATGTCATCTCTAATGAACATAGCCACTCCACCCCCTCTGCCCTCCTTTCTATCCTTCCTAAGCATAGTGTACCCCCATACGTTTAGGTCCCAGTCATGGTTTTTGTTGGCCCACGTCTCCGTGACCACCGCCACATCCACCCCCTTGAACAGCATGGCCTGGAACTCTGGCAACTTGTTTCCCAAGCTCCTGGCATTTACTAACACCAACCCCCCCCCCTTATCCCTGATCCCCTTTGTCAAACCCCACCCAGGTTCCTTATACTTCCATCCTCCCTCTGCTCCTCCTGAAACCTCCACCCCAGTCTGTTTCCCCCCCCCCTTGGGTTTGAAGGCTACTCCCCTCATCTGGAGGAGGGCTTCTGGTCAACCCCTCCCTTATCCCTTCCCCCCTCACGAGTTTAAACCCCACCTTTCTTGAATGTAGTCAGCCATCCCCTGATTAAGGACTTACTTCCCTAATGAGGCAAGATGAAGCCTGTCCTTGGTATACAGTCCCTTATCCTCCCAAACTCCTTTCCGGTTCCCTAACACCCCCAACCCACTCTCTTCACCCCACTTCCTGAGCCAGTCATTAAACTCTGTGATCTTCATTTTTTTCTCCACTGAGGCCTTTGGTACTGGCAATATCTCTGAAAAGGAAATGTTGCATCCATTATCCCGACAGACTCTGGCAAGTTCTTGGAACCTTGCTTGGATTTCCAAAACGCTATTTCCCTCTAGATCATTAGATCCCAAATGCACCAGGAAATTCGGTTTCCCTCCACAATCCCTAACCATTTCATACACCATGAACTTTGCTCTGTGCACTGTCAGCCCAGAATTACTTACTACCTTCACCTGGCTATGGCATTCACCCCCCTGTCCCTCCCACTGGATACCCCTAATCATCGAGTCTCCCAATAACAGAACCTTAACACCGCCATCATCCTTATGGTTACCTCCACTATGCCCTCTCAGCCCCCCATCCCCCCCTTTATTCATGATCTCAATTCCATGGGAGTCTCCTGCCTTATTAGAGACACCCTAGTCACCTCCCCTTTCTGCCTCCCTCGTTATTTTGCCCACTTAACTCAGACCCCCTCTGAATAGGTGTCCCCTTTAACCCTCTCTTATCTGAACCATTTATCCTGGCCCTGATGGTTTCCCCTTCCCCCACACCGCCATCCTCCCCCCTTGTAATAGTACACCTACCTCCAGAGGCTCTCTGTGAGTCCCCTTTAGCTAGGGCCCTATCCTCGGTACTGACCCCCCTGCTGAAGGGGGGTTCCTCTCCCACCTCCTTGTCTCCCAGTTTCTCTCCAGTCATGCTCTCCTCCCTCATGTCTGCAGTATGTTGCATCTCCCCCATCTGCTTATTTATGTTTCCCCTTCTCCCTCTGGGACTATTTATATCCTTTTCATTGCCGGTCTGTGATGCCCTATGGGTATCCGACTCCATCCCCCCGGCCTCTGTATCAGTTTCCTCATTTCCACCAACCCCTTCCTCCCCCTCTAGGTTGCTTAGTAGCTCAAATTTATTGTGACACTCTATGTCAGCCTCCATCAAGTAACCCGAGTTTCCCCTGACTGCACCTCTAAACTGACCCTCTTCTTCCCCTCTTGCTCTGTTCTCCTTAGGAGCTCCCTTCCCACAGTCTACTGTATTAGGCTTCCCCACAACAGCCCCTCCCTTCTCAATGTCTGCTGTACTAGGCTTCCCCACAACAGTCCCTACTGACTCTTCCCCCTCCACTCTCTTTGTATTCGGAATGTTCACCCCGTACGCTTTCCCCTTGGTGTCAACATCCCTATCTAAGGGTTCTCTGTCCCTAATATCCCCCCTCCTGCTTGCTGTAACATAACGTCCTGTAATTTCAGAGCGTTGCCCCAGCCTCCCCTCAGCCCCACCCTTCTGCTGCCCATACACACCCCTTATCCTTGGACACCCCCCCCCAGCTCCCCCAGCTTACTCCTTAACCAATATACCTCACTCCTGATAAAAGATAGCTGTCTACAGAGTGGGCAGCCTCCCTCTCTCCAGGCCCAATTGAGAATTATTGCCATCCCACAGCCTGTGCAGCCTACAACCCTTCTGAAGATGCCTGCCATGGTGGAATATGGCCACCCTGTTTGTCCCCCTCTGTTTATAATGGCACACCCCCTTTTCTCAGTCCCTTCCCCCTTGAATACAGTTTCTCTCTATACTGACTGCAGTTATTTACAAACCCAATTTCAACCCCACCAATAAAGTTCCCAAGTCTCACAAACACATACAGTCCAGTGTGTGTCCAGTCCCACTAACAGGGTGTGTATGCAGACATCAGGTACCGTATGATGTCACAGGCCCACCAGTTCCTGTTGCTTCAAATTTCAGTCCCAAACAGAAATACACAGCCCTGCAATCCCAACCCCCAGTGGCTTTTCAGTATTTAAGAAAGCATACAAAACAGGGTGGGTGGCAGGGCTCTTACCAACACCAGGCAAACATCACATTTAAATTTCACTCTAATTACCATTGCCAAACAAGTGTTCCCAAGCCTCAAAAGTTACAATATCACAGCCCAAGTAACAGTTCTAACTCAAAGTAGTAATTTTTAACACATAGAACTAATTTCACGTACAAAACTATTCAAATATTTCAGTTACCCGAAACAAAATCGGCTAAGTATAGCTTATTATGGGATCCTCTGAAAAAAGGTTTTATAGATTTCTTATCTATTTTTAGATTTGGATTATTTAGCAGGGGTTGCTTTAGATCTTTTATAATGGAGATTTGGAGCAACGAGCAAAGTTGCTGTAAAGCACTCACATCCCATCCGAGGGGAGAGTTCCTCAGTTTCCCTGGAATATTTAACCATGGATTATATAGGAAAGCTTCCAGGTCCATCTTGCAGGAATTTGCCTGTTGCATATCTAAGAGCAGCCATGGGGGGCTATCCAATATAGAGGCCATAGGTGAAAACCAATGTAAAAATCTGCTAGCATGAATTGCTAGATAATAAACATAAAAATCAGGTAATTGAAGCCCTCCCAACACTCTAGGGTGAGTAAGTTTTGCATAAGCCCTACTTGGAGCTTTGCCTTTCCAAAGAAAGTCTGAACAAAGCCTATGAAGGGGAAAAGGACTTGGGGAGATAAATATTAAGGTTACTCAAGGGGTAAAAAAATCTGGGCAAAATTGACATTTTAAGAACATTAGCCCGTCCCCAGAAGGATAGCGGTAGCTTGTTCCACCTCGCCAGATCTTCTTTAGTAGATTTTATCAGTGGGGCTAAGTTGAGGTCCTTAAGGTTAACCAAGTCCTTAGATATTTTATTACCCAGGTAAGTTAAATAATCATTTTCCCATTGTAGGCCCATATTTACAATTAAATCTTTCGTAAAGAGAGGCGATAAGAAGTTTTATTTTTATTAAGTTTATAACCTGAAAAGTCACAAACCCTGCCTGTTCGGGACTTAATAGACATTCCCATACACCCCCCAAACCTATTAGCCAAAATTTTGGCGTATATTTTGACATCGATGTTCAGCAGTGAAATAGGTCTGTAATTGCTAATCACTGATGGGTCTTGCCTGGGCTTAGGTAAAATGATTATTCTCGCCTCGAATAATGACTGATCCAAGGCTGGGAGGGAGCTCCAGTAACTATAGAGCTGGAGTAACAGAGAGGTTAGATATTTTTTTTCAATTTTATAGAATAGGCCTGTAAACCCGTCTGGGCTCGGTGCCTTATCTGGTTTTAAAGAATCAATAACTGCTGAAATTTCCTCTCCGGTAATTGGGGCTACTAAAAGGGTTTGGCTGTCAATGGGCAAAGAGGGTAAACTTGCTTTCTCTAAAAATGCAAACATTTTTCCACTATAATCCCCCAACAACGGGTCTGGAGAATACAGTGCTTTATAGTAATCCCGACATAGGGTTAAAATCACTGAAGGACTAACCACTACAGCTTCTGATTGGGGATGTCTAATAGCTGCAATCCACTAAGATGCAGACTGCTGCTTTAGTTGCCAAGCAAGTAATTTGCCCGCTTTACTCCCTTGGCCAATATAAGATGCTTTTAATAATGAAGCCAACCTCTCCACCCTCTCAAGTAAAATACTAGTATAGTGTGCTCTTAGCCTAGTTAGTTCCTGGTCTTCTAAAGAAGAAAGCTTATCCACCCCTTTACTTTCCAATCTTTTAATTCTCTACAAACAGTTGTTCATTTGACTGATTTTTTTTTTTCTTTTCTATTGTAGCAATACGTATTAATTCCCCCCTTCAAGTTGCTTTTAAGGCTGCCCAGACCTGGTCCACAGCAGGGATCGAATTATAGTTAGTCTCAATAGAATTTTGCAACAAAGTTTGAAACTTTGTGGTGATTAACTTGTCTTTTAATAACCTTTTGTTTAAAGACCATGTGTGCGATCTAATAGGAATGTTAGGTAATTCCAGCTGAGTTAGTATTGGAGAGTGGTCAGAAATCACTTGAGCTAATATTTTGGAATCAACCATACTTGAAATTAGCTGGTAACTGACTAAAAAGTAATCAATACGAGAATAGCTTTTGTGTACTGGAGAGAAAAAAGTAAATTCTTTTCCTAAAGGGTTAAGTACTCTCCAAGGGTCAAGAAGGCCCAAGGAGGAAGTAAATTCACTTAGGGCATTTTGCGCTGAAGACAAACCCACTTCCCTTTGATAGGTACGGTCCAAATCATTTGCTTGAACCAAATTCCAATCTCCTCCAATTATAATAGGATGCTGCAAAAAGGGGGCCAATACCATGGCTAGGTGAGTAAAAAAAGAAGGGGTTTCCACATTAGGGCCATAAACTGATCCCAATACTATGTTGAAGCTGCCCAATTTGCCAAAAACAAAAATTAATCTCCCCTCAGGATCGGAGTTAGACTCCACTAGAGTAAAGGGAATTTTTTTGGCTAGTAACAAGGCCACCCCCCTTTTACTAGAGCTGAAACCCGCTCTGAAGACTTGGCCTACCCAGCTCTTTTTAAAGAACCGTAACTGTTCTGAAAACATATGTGTTTCTTGCAGAAACACTATTGAAGGGTCATATTTAGCAAGATGGTTTAAAATAATGTATTTCTTCTTATTATCTTCCCCCGTTTTATATTCCACGAAAGAATGTTCAAACCATTGAGCATAAATTAATTCTTGACTGTGCCATATAATAAAGGATAGTTGAAGGGCTAATCTGCTGCCGTCCCCCCTTCCCTAAAGAAAAAAAGTAAGATATCGCAAAGGTTACCTTCCAACACTCTAAGTTTAAACTATCCCTCGAAAGTTTTGAACTATATACAAGTCTCCATGCCCAGGCCCTAAGCTTCCACCTAACAGCCCATGATACTCACAAAGGAGCGAGCGACGCTCCACCACCTCCCCAACCCCCAACAAGAAACCAAATAGGAAAAATTTACGGGATAACCCCCATCCTCCCATCTCTAACTGTTCTCCACCCTAGATAAGATGGTGTAGCTAAAGGGGATTGTTTGTGGCTCAAACTTATTGAAGAGACTGAGTTTCCCAAAGTAAAAAAAGAAAAAAAAAACTATTTCTGTTCAACTCACAATCCGTTGCTTATCCTAGCATACTCCAGCTAGGGCTCTATCATTTATGTGAGACTATAGCAATTCCAAAAACTCAGGTAATAAATAAATCGGGTTTAGGATCCCAGGAAGCATAATCCCTTAGGAAACGAAAACTGATCCCAATGCTAAAATAACTTCCGAACCTGATGACAACCTACTGCACGTCCACTTAACCTGTAACCCAACCACCCTTCAGGCTATGAAGCAGTTTCCCTGGGAGACTATCTCTAGTAAAGTCGTGCCAGAATAAATAACGATATGACAACACGAGAAGGGATGAGAAACAAGCAGGAAAAAAATTATTGTGGGACTAAATCCTCACAGCTCTCTGCTAGGAATGCTGATCGATAACTTTGCTTGTCCCAGGTCCAAAGAAAAGTAAACTGTTCTGTCTTTCCCCTGAAGTGAGAAACTCAATGAGAGAAAAAACCTTATCAAGAACCAGATTGAAAGAGGGAGACTGAAATAGCTATAAAACCCAGAAATCAGGAAATTTAAATTGAGCAATCTGACAGACAACACTTATCATGTAAGCAGTAGTTTTGGCGCCATCTAGCGGACAAAACAGAATATGGCAACTCTCGCACTCTCTCAATAAAACCACCAGAAGGAAAAAGAAAAGACAACTAGTTTGAGATGGCCAGAAGAGATCCACGTGTTCCCAAAAGTAAACTTTTTCCAATTGGCTGAGAGAAACAATACATATGCCTCCCCTAACCCAACACTGGAGAGGCAAATCCACCCAAACACATTGAAACAGTTCAGGGATGCACAGTCCCTCTAGAATGTTCTCGAAGCTGGTCCTTAGGCTTTCATATAACTAAACTGGAACCTTCTCATTTAGGAAAAAAATCAGGGTAGCTCTTTTTCAAAGTCTTAACAGCCTCCTCTACAGTGTCAAAACGCCTTGTTCCTTCCTTTAAGGACACTTCCAGACGAGCTGGGTATAACATACGATGTTTTATACCAGCTGCCCACGGCTTAGAAGTAACAGGACGAAATGAAGCTCTGAGCTGACGGGCTTTCAGGGTTAAATCAGTAACAGGCCTCAGTTTTTTGGCCTCCCAGAGAATAGCTGATAGTTTCTTGGCTTCTCTGTAAATAAATTTCCTGTCCAAATAATTCAGTAGTTTGAAGATTATAGGTCTAGGAGGATCAGACAGAGCAGGTCTGCCCTCAAAGATCTATGCGCTCTTTCAATGATGAACTCTGGACCATTCGGGGAGGGACCCACAGTTTTCTTCAAAAAATGTTGTAAAAAATGGATTGTATTTGGACCCTCTTCCCCTTCAGGCAACCCTATCTGCACCAGATTGTTCCTCCTGTTTCTCCCCTCTAGATCCTCGAGACGATCTTCCACTTTGGATAAAGACCTTTTAACTTCCACCACTTCAGGTTCCATTTTATCCTGTTTTCTTTCCACCAAGGCTATTCTGGCTTCTGTATCAGTTACCCTGAGGGCTAGCTGGGTAAGTGGAGGCTTGAAATCTGCCACATCTTCAATTAACTTCATCAGAGCTTCTTTAATTGTTGATAGCTCCGAGTAAACATGCGAGGGTGAGAACTCCTCCGAGAGACTCTGAGGAGAGGAGCTGCGGCGAGGGTGCTTGGCTTCAGACTCCTGCGTGGCCTCCTCCTGTACTTGCTGCATAGACATCTTGGAGGAATACTCGGCTGCTGCAAACACCACTATTGACTCTCAAACTTCCAAATGCTTATGGTAACAAAAAAAAATATTTGGAGTAAATGGAGGTTAATAGCGGTAGGGTCGGTGAAAAGAGCGGAGCTCCGATGATCGCGTCCTATCCCCTGCACAGCATTACGTGACTCCCGCACAGGTCGGTGTTTTGCCCAACTCTGTTTTTGTCTGTCGCTGTTTCACTTCAACATTTTTAGCCATGGTGATTTGCTGTGTACGGTTATGACCCCGTGCCAGTCAGGGACCCACTCTGCAACCCTTCTAGGATCACTTGACTCTTGGCACATGTTGTGGATGGTATGCGTCAATCCATCTTAGGCAAGTTGAAGTGCCCCACTAATACCACCTCTTCTTTCCCTGCAGCATCCAACATTTGCAAGCTTTGTTGTCTGTCCCTTTCTCTTCCTGGCTGGGTGGTCTGCAGACCACACCCAACCTCACCTTTCTCCCTCTGCTGGACTGCAACTGAACCCACAATGTTGCCACCCTCCCCTCCTCCGATTTGTCCCTCATGCATACCCTCCCTGATACAAACCGCCACCTCTCCCATCTCTATCACCCTGTCCATCTTGTATAGATTATATCCAAGGGATCCAGAGGTCCCAGTCTTAGTGTGATGTGGCACAAATCTCGGTAATTGTTGTTATGTCCACCTTTCCCTCAGCTAATAGCACCTGCAGGTCTTTCATCTTGTTCCTGAAGACTTAGCACATTCAGCAACACCACCCACCCCCTCGACTCTGAGCTGCATTCCCTTTTCTTCCCTTCCCTTCCCTTCCTTTTCTTCTTTTCCTTACATTTCTTCCTTCTGTATGCTCCCCCCACCCCCACTGCTAATTGCTCCACTTCCCCTCCACATCCAACCTCCCGATCACTTCTACCAGTATGGGGGATCCGTTGATGACCTCCTCCAGGAGTCTTTGGATCTTCAGGGCTGCACCCCCCCTCCCCAGTAGTGTAAATTCAGCTCATTGGCTTTGTACTCTGCCAGTTTGTCCCTGAGTACCCTCAGGCCCTCCCTACTGAGGTGTAACCGATCTAGTGAAAAGAGTATTTTGTTCAAGCAGGTCTCTGCTCAGTCTCCAACAGAGGGGAGAACCCTTTCTTCCTGCACCAGTTCCTCAGCCAGTCATTGAAGTTCTCTATCCTTTTCTTCCTGACTGTTGGCTCTGGGAACTGGTATCACCTCTGAAAAAGCCAGAAAACTTACCATCTCCCTGCAGGTCTTTGCTAACTCCCTGAACATGCCTTGTATTACCTTCCCCTCCTCCACCTCCTCCCCTGATATATTGTTGGTTCCCATGTGGATGACTAAGTTTGGTTTTCCTCCGACATTTCTTGTAATATCCCTGATTCTTGGGCATGCCTTCCCCACTGTCATCCCTGGCATGCAAACCACTCTCCTTGCATTTGGGTCCCTCTTCCTTCACCAGTGATTACCCTTAATTATTGGGTCCTCAAGGATTACCATCCTTCCATCCACTGCAACTGTGTTTCCCAATCTCCCTTCCCTGTCTGAGATAAAAGCTACTCCCCCACTCAGCTGCACCCCCACCACCCTGGTTAACTTTCTGCCACATCCACTACTTTCCCTATCTGCTTTACCATTCTGCTCTATGCCTTTTCCTTACTGGATAGCCATGTTTGCTACCACTTTTCCCTATCCTATTCTTACCCTGTTCTCTCCCTCCCACCTTCCTCTGCTCCACTTTGACTGCTGCTGCTTCTTCTTCTTCTCCTCTGCCCTTCAAAACTAATCCCCTCCTCCCAACCCTTTCCTCCAACTCTCGACTCTGGTTTATCCTGACCTCCTACCCCACCATCTGATTCCCCCTCCCATATACCAGACAGTGGTGCATATATGTTCATTAAGGGAACCTCTTCAGCAGTTTCCACCCCTGTTGTTCCTCTCACATTCTTACTCCTTCACACCTCTGTTGTTCCTCTCACATTCCTACTGTTCCCCCAACTACTTGCCATTCCTCCACCCTGGGCTTCCTGGTTCATTGAGGAAGAGATATCCCTGAATACTGGGTGATCCTCCCTGCTGCCTTCCCTTGCCTATCTCACATTCCCCTGGGCAACCGCCACATTCTCTTCTCTCCACTGCTCTGCTCCCCTGATTCTCTATATCTTTCTCCCCAGCTCCCATCTGAGCAGTCTTACTTCTGCCCTAAGCTACTCCAGGCTCCAGCACACTAGACAGCCTCCTGCACTCCACATTGTCCCCTTGAAGACTGCAGCACAATCATTACTTCTTACCACTCTCCTCCCAATATTCTGACTCCTGTACAAGCACCTATTCCCCCACATCCTCCCTTCCCAGTTTGTCCTCACCCCAGTTATGCATCCCTGTATGTGACTTGGTCAATGTTATTTACAGTGTTCCCTCAAGTCCACTCTACTCCCCTAACCTTCCGCCCCCTTATTGCCTTAGTACAAATGTAAACTGACCCTAGTTGGAGATCAGCTGCATTTCCCTTCCAACCTTTAATTTTTACTCCCAGTTGTACTTCCTCATTGACCTGTTCAAATGTAGGCTGGCCCTACATAGGGATAGAAACACAGAAACATAGAAACATAGAATGTGATGGCAGATTAGGACCGCTTGGCCCACCTAGTCTGCCCATTTTCCTATCTAACAGATAAGCTGCAGATCCTAGTTAACCAACAGCTTACTTCCTCCTACCCCCCACTAGGACTGCCTTATTTCTGTCCCATGCATTCTTGAATTCCCCCACTGTTCTTGACTCCACGACCCCTCAGGAGGCTGTTCCATGCATCCACAACCCTCTCTGTGAAAAATACTTCTCACATTACCTCTGAACCCCCCTCTATCTTCAAACTGTGCCCCTTGTTCTTACATCTCTTTTTCTGAAATATGCTACCCTCTTGGACTTTGCTGATTCCTTGAGGTACTTGAAAGTTTCTATCATGTCCCCTCTCTCCTTCTTTCCTCAAGGGTATATATATTAAGCTCCTTTAGTCTTTCTTCAGATGTCTTCTGGTGCAGATCCTGCACCATTTTGGTTGCCCTCCTCTGGACAGCCTCCACTCTGTCTATGTCTTTGCGGAGATGGGGTCTCCAGAACTGCACACAGTACTCCACATGGGGTCTCACCAACTGTCTGTACAGAGGGATAACAACTTCCTGTTTTCTACTATTGATGCCTCTCCCTATGCATCCCAGTATCCCCCCAGCCTTCCTTACTGCCTTCTCAGATTGCCTGCCCACCTTTAGGTCATCTGATATAATTACCCCAGGTGTCCCTTTCCATTTTTACTGTTGTCAGTATCTCCCCATTGTGTACTGTTCCTGGGTTTTATTTCCCAGGTGCATTACCTTGCACTTCTTTGCATTGAATCTGAGTTGCCATACATCTGACCATTCTTCCAACCTTGCCAAGTCCCTTCTCATCCTTTCCACTCCATCTTGTGTATCAACCCTGTTGCAGATCTTTGTGTTGTCTTCAAAGAGATATACTTTTCCTTCCAGTTCCTCTGCAATGTCACTTATAAAGACATTAAAAAGGACCGGTCCTAGTACTGAACCCTGCGGTACCCCGCTAGTAACCGTCCTTTCTTCACTGTGGACTCCATTTACTACTACCCTTTGCGTCCTGTTATCTAGACAATTTTTTATCCAGGCTACCACCTTGGGACCCACTCCAAGGCTGGCTTAACTTGTGTATTAATCTTTTGTGTGGGACTGTATCAAATGCCTTGCTAGCGTCTTGGTAGGCCATGTCCACAGCCCCTCCCTGGTCTACTACTTTGGTCACCCAGTCATCAGGTACAGCCCCCTTTCAACCCCCTGCACTGTAAGTCCCTCCTACCTTTTCCACTTACCTCTCCTGCCATGACCAGTGTGGTCTGCAGCCTCCAATCCACCCTGCGAACACCTGCCGACACCCCAGATGCCACTTAGTAAGATGCCACACTCTTGGTTCATGGCACTCACACTTCATGGTCACTAGGGATTGTGATTCTTAAAAGGGACTACAGCTGCCCTGTTGGTAGTATCTTACCTTTTATTTTTAGAAATGTTTTGAGTGTATGTGTGTGTGTGGTGTGTGTGTAGGCACTGTCCCCACATGTCCTGTAAATGAAACTAATACTTAAAAATAAGTGTGGGCCCAATCATAAATCAAGGTATGAATGAAAAGAAAAAAAATAACTTATCACTCAAAGCCCAAGCAGCAGTGTTGAATCCAGGATTCTGAAAAGGCTCCTGTGGCAAAAATGAATGGGGACTAATGGGGCTGGACTGTTAACAAGCAGGCAGAAAACTTCTGTATCTACTATCTTGTACTGGACATGATAGCACTTGGTAGTGGGCTGTGTGTCAGAGTTTCTCAGTTGGTAGCACATCTGCCTCTGGGCCAGAAGGTTATAGGTTCTAGTCCCACACTGGGATTGGGCTCATAGCTACACACTGGCACCCGAGTGTAGTATTAGGGGAGTGCTGTACTATTAGGGTGTGCCGTCCTTGCAGTGTCAGTGGCTCAGCAGGTTGCACACTCTCCTCTGAGGCCAGAAGATCAGAAGGCTGTGGGTTCTATCCCCACACCAGGCATTTGGGTTAAATCCCAATACTGACACTGTGGCGCAGCATGAGGGGGGTGCTGCACTCCTGAGTGCTGTCTTTCAGATGAGATGTTAATCCGAGGTCCCATCTGCCTGTTCTGGTGGTAGTTCAGATGGATGTTAAAGATCCCACGGCACTTCTCGAAAAAAGAGCAGGAGAATTTCCCTGGTGTCCTGGCCAAATTTCCCCCATTCACTAAAAATACCACCAACAGCCTAATCTGGTTCAGTGTCAGTTGGCATCCATCTGTATCCCCTTCCCGGGACGAGGCTGAAAATAGGCAGAATTGTCTAGTCCTCCTTTCCAGGTCAACAAAAACGAAATAAATAAATTAAATTGAGGTCCCTCCTACCCATCCTGGTGCTGTCCTGGTGGGTGTCTAGGTGGAAGTAAAAGAACCCAAGGCAGTCTTTGCAAAGAGTAGAGGACATTACTGGTGTCCTGGCCAATATCCCCCTTCCCATAAACTGGTTCCTGCAATTATCCAGGCTGTGTGTGGGTGCTGATGCACAATATGACTGCCACTACACATTCAGTCACTTCACTACCAGTCTTTTTTTTTGAAATTCGAACTTTTATTATGATAAACCAGACATCCAAAATCAAGTACATGACAAGAGGCATTTACACCTTCGTAGCAATTGAATTAATGGTTGAATCAGATATACTATTTCTACCCTCTCCCATCTCCTCCCTCCTCCCACCCTCCCACCCACCCAACCACTCCCTACAAAAACAAAAAACCCCTAGATCTCTGGAGGAGGATCTGCTCACCCATGTCCAGATCCAAACTACCTTGCTGATTACAAACTCATCTGGGAAGGTATAACGTGGAAAACGACTCCATATCTTCTCATGTAGATGAAACCGGTTTTCCTTCCCTCCTCAGGTTTCCCCATATTCAAATTAAACAACATCTCTTGTAACCACTCCAGATAAGTGATCGAGGTGTCTGTCATCCAATGTCGCAAAACTACCTTTTTAGCTTAACATGAGATCAGGGCCATATAATATCTACGGTCCTTAAATCTAATTTCAGAATAATCCACTATCAAGCAGATCTCCGGGTAAAATACTGGTCAATACCCAACAATGGATCCACTCTGCTTGATTTGCATCCACAACTGCTTTATCGATGGGCAGTCCCAAAAATATGATATAAATCTCCAACGCCTTTATGGCACCGAAACAGTTTTGGTCAGACCTACGACCTACTTTATATAACTTGGAGGGGTCCAAACATGTTATTCAGGAAGTGAAATTGCATCACTCAACCTATCCTGCTTGACATATCTGTACATATGACTCCAGATACGAACCCACTCTCTCTCTTGCTCCCCCATACAGCCAGTCCAATATCTAGGTATATGCTCAATACCAACCAGAATTTGGTCAAGTAATAAATTATATATTCTGGAAACCGCATGTGGTTCCCATACCACCTGATCTAACAATTCGAACCAGCTGCCATTTATACCCTCAACCCTAAGTTTGGTCCTCACCTGCACCAACACATGAGTTATTTGAAATAACTTAAACACTTGCTTACGGTCTATATTATGCCCTTCCAAGATCTCTTCTATTGGCAGCACATGATCGTCCCCGATGAAATCCTCTATCCGTAATCCCTTGAGCTGTGGGAGCCAATTAGCAAGTATCATTTTCCCCCCAGTCTTCAATTTGGGGGTTATGACAAATCGGTTGATGCTTATCCCTGTCCGGGACAAAACCCAACTTTGCACATAATTGCCAATGAATACGCAGGAATTTTACTATTGGGGTGATGAGCAACTTAGAAGGCAATATCTTAGAAGTGGAGTAAAGCAATGCTACTGGATCTATTCCACTCTCTCTAATCACCTCTATTTCCATTCTAACCCATGAGGGAACATAGGGCAAAGAATCAAGCTTACTTATGGGTGTTAACCATCTTAAATATTTACTTAAATTGTTAGCCCAATAATATAAGCCGAAATGTGGAAGTCTCAGCCCCGCCTTCCTAGGGCGGCTAGCTTGGTAACAGCCCCCTACGGGCGTTTCTCCCTTCCAAATGAAGTCTGAGATAGCCAGATGCAACTCCTTGAACCATTTTAAAGGCAACATTACATTGAGCATGTTGAGTGGATAAAAATCCTGGGGAGAATGTTCATTTTAACTATGCTAATCCTACCCCAGAGAGAGAGCGGCAACCCGGCCTACCTATTTAAATCCTGCTTGATGGTATTCCTAGTGGCATCCAAATTGAGCTTCACTAATTTCGAATCGGATCTAGCCAAGTAAATACCCAAATACTTCAAACAATGCGGGGTCCATTGCATACCCATTCCCAACACTTCCGACTTGTGCATTTGCAAGTTAAGCGGAAAATTTGAGTTTTCCCACATTAATCTTATAATTAGATAATCTGCCATACTCTTCAATAATATCCAGTACCGCCGGAAATGAGTTGCATGGTTGGGTCACATGTAGCAAAATATCATCAGCATATGCTGAAATTTTTAGCTCATGTGACCCAATTCTGACCCCCGTAACCCTGGGATCCAATCTAATTTTAGTAAGGAGTGACTCTAAATATAAATTAAATAAGAGGGGTGATAGGGGGCAACCTTGTCTAGTCCCAGAGTAGAGGGAAAACTGGGTGAGAAACCCTCACATAACATATTTTGGCTTTGGGGTCCCTATATAAAGCAAACACATGTTTAATAAATTGAGACGGAAACCAAATTTCTCCATAGCAATAGACAGGAACCTCCAATCCACTTCTGAAAGCCTTCTCTGCATCCACCGACATCAACCCACATGGAGTTTTACAGTCCCTGGATACAGAGAAGATATGAGATAACTTACGCAGGTGATCCGAGGCCAATCTGCCCCTCATAAATCCAACTTGATCATGATGGATTAAACTGGGCATGACCTTGGATAACCGAGTTGCTAAGATCTTCGCCAAGAACTTAATATCACAATTAATCAGGGAGATAGGCCGGTAACTCGTAACTTTATCTAACTCCTTCCCTTCTTTCGGGATAAGTACTATCAGGGCCTCAAATAAGTAACCATCTACGGTGTCAGAAGTAAAATATCGAAATAGTCTTTGTAAGCCAGGGCATAACAGGTTCAGACATTTATAAAAATTAGAGGAAAAGCCGTCTGGGCCAGGTGCCTTGTCATTTGCTAACGTTTGGATTGCATCCAAAATTTCCGCTTCAGAAATGGGAAGCGTAAGCTCCCTCTTCTGATCTTCGGTTACTTGGGGCAAGTTGCAGGCAGATAAATATTCCTCCACCTCTTTCTTGCTAGGTCTAGGGGCCATGGGACTATATAGGGTCTTGTAATAACTCTCAAATTCCCATACAATTTCAGTTGGCGATGTTTTAATGGATCCATCTACACGAGACGTAATACTCTGAACTATCCTGGATGCCTCCGATGCCCTCAACTGCATTGCCAATAACCTCCCTGACTTCTCACCTTGGCCCAAATACAACGCCTTAGTCTTATTAAGTGCATATTCTGCATTCTCGCCTAATATCCCTTCATATTCATGACGCAGTTTAATCAATGACTCCCTAGTCTCAACAGAGGTGCCCCCTGAAAGAACCTTCTCTATATTTCTAATTTGTACCAACAAGTGCCTAGCCCTTTCTTCCCTCTTCTTCTTCCTTGCTACCGCCAACTGTATAAACTCTCCCCTCAACACACACTTAAGAGCGGACCACAATATATCGCCCCTAGTAGCCGACTGGCAATTTTCCTCTTCATACTGTTTAATTCGATGACCAATATAATCCCGTATCTCCGTAGAGCGAAGCAACTGATTGTTTAACTTCCAGATAGTCTGCCTGGGAGTATTAGGGACCAACGCGAGGGGAGCAGCGAACCATGGCATGATCCAAAAAAATCCCCGGGATAATACTATTACTATGCTCCAGACCGGAAAGCAATTCACGGCTCACCAAAAAATAATCGATCCGAGATCTAGACTTATGAACCTCTGACACAAATGTATATTCCCTACTTGAAGGGTATAAAACCCTCCATGGATCGCTTAAACCCAAACTATCGGACAGGTCCCTAATAGCTCTCTGTGCAGGAGAAAGACCCTGATTTCGTTTACTATCCTTGTCTAAGTCCGGAGTGAATGGGAGATTCCAATCACCCCCCAACAATATTGGAAGGTGGTGGAACGGGCTCAAAACATTTAATAAATCTGTGAAAAACCCAGGAGTATCTGCATTAGGCCCATAAATACTACCAATTACTAATCTTGTTTGGTTCAAAAGCCCAACCACAATTATGTACCGGCCTTCCGGGTCCACTATTTTATTCTCACAGATAAAAGCCAGACTCCTGTGAATTAGGAGCGCCACCCCCCTTCCAGTTGTGCTGCTTCCAGACCCATATACCTGCCCAACAAACAGACATCTAAGCATATTTAACTCCTTCACAAGTAAGTGTGTTTCTTGTAGACATATTATCTGCCCTCTTTGTAATTGTAGATGCTTTAATATCTTATATCTCTTTATTTTTTGTCTGACCCCTTTAACATTCCACGTAATGAAATCAAAAAGACTCCCCATCTACTAAATAGTCATCATAGAACCATCGAACCACTCTCTCAATCACTCCATTCCCAAGTCCGTCCAACCCCACTGGGTGAGCAGATCTTCCAAACCCCCTCTCCCTAACCCCCTAGAAACACTCCCCCCCACTAACACCCTCCAAACCCAACCAATCCTGACAAAACCCACCCCTTCCAACACCAAACATCAGTATATAGAAAAACGCCAAACCTCCCACCTCCCAACCCCTCCTCCCAACACCCTCCACCCTCCCTCCCCACGCCACTTGGCCCATGACATTCATAGCTACACAAGCTCCGAACCCGCACCCCAGCCTCCCCACCTATAATACCATCAAAATTCCTAGCCCACTCCTAACAGTCCTCTTAAAAGCCCCTTATATATCTATTTAATCACCCTCCAAGAGAGAAAAAAAAATGAAATAAAATAGCTCTTAAAGGCACAATCCGGTGCTAGAACCTGCCACTCCCCAAATCAACCAACTACTAGCAATACCCCAGCGACCCTCCCGGAGAACAGAACCTGCCAGCTTCCCCCCAAAACAATGAATTGAAAAGAGTCCATAACAATCGAACTTCAATGCATTCAATACAGCTGAAATAATAATAATAAAAATAAAAATATGCTAAATGCATAGGGGGTACCCCCTAAAGCATGTATAAACCCAGCATAGCACTCTGAACTCGAGTCATTTAACCAGAAGTTGCAGAAGATGTAAAAAGTAGCTGTCATAATAAAAAAAAAAAAGGAACAGCCAGTCAATAAAGGAACAGCTAGTCAATAAATCGAGGGCCCTTTGAGCAACCACATTCCCCGATTCCTTTTGGGACCAATGACGTATTAAGATTGTCCAGATCCCGAGGACCAGAGTCCTGAGCCCTGATAAAATGGCCATCCAACTGCACAGATTTAACACTGCATGCCAGATATCACTGAGGGGGCCTCGAGACGTCAGAGATCCACAAAATTAAAGAACCATCTGCAGTTAAAGAGTTTGGGGCCTCGGCGACTAAAAAGCACTATCCGCAGTAATAGTCCCGATAATGCCATGATCAGGATTCCTTCAAAAGCCCGCTATCCTTTGAGAGGCCGTATCCTCCCTCGCAACATGTTTCCAACCATTCTCCCCATCTCAGGGGCTCAATTATTCATCTGCCTTACATACACCCCCCAAGGGCCAAAAGTCCATGAAGCTCCACGATAAGACTGCCAACCGCTGCAGCCATATTACGAGAGTCCATAAGTCTTATTCCTCATGCTTCTATCACCCAAAAGAGAGCAAAGGAAATTATGACAAAGAGAGATGATTAGTTGGAGAACACAGGCCCCCAATAAAGATGCCCCTCCAAGCCAATGCATCTTATCGCATCACGGGCTACTCCATGCTCGATTGAAGCTCCTGTTATTATCTGAAGAGTTCGGGGAGGGCTGTTGACAACCCTTTCTGCTGCTGCGGCATCTTCAAAGGTAGACCATTGCCCGGAGAGGGATACTTGCAGTCTAGCCGGGTACAACATTCTGAATCGAATACCCGCAGGTATTAACTTAGAAATCATTGTGTGATATTCCGCCCTTCTCTGGCGAACTGACAAGGGCAGGTCTTGTGTAATCCTCACCAGAGCCCCTTCCACTTAATCTCCTTCAGTTCCTTTACTTTGTTTAAAACAAACTGGCGCTCTTGATAATTGAGGAAACGCACTATCATGGTGCGCGGGGGGGAGCCAGATGGAGGAGCCGCACGTAGTGCCCGATGCGCCCACTCTACCGTAAATTTATCACCGAAGGGCGTGGGGCCTACGATCTCTTTGAAAAACTGCTGCACAAACTGGATTGAATCCATTCCCTCCGCTCGCTCAGAGAGGCCAATGATGACGATATTATTCCTTCTGCTCCGTCTCTCTAGGTCTTCGATCTTTGCTTCCATTCTATTTAGCTTTTGTCTCAGGCTTACTATTTCTGGTTCTTGTTTATCAATCCTTTTCTCGAGGGATGCGACCCTCACCTCTGTATCCCCCGTGCGACGTGATAAATCCTCCAGCGCTACAGTCACGGCTTTAAGTTCTTCAGTCACAGCACAGAGCTCTGTGCGGAAAGGTTTAAACTCTGCAAGAAATTGTGCCAGTGTCAAAGGCTCACTCTCTTGGCTCGCACACTCACTGTCAGGGCTTCCAGCCGCCGTAGACACCCTCGGTTTCTTTGGCAAGGCCTTTGCTGGAGAGACAGGCGGGGTGTGTTTAGGCATATTTTTCAGCATTTCCACATCCATTTATGCCCAATCTCGCACTGAAAACTTTCGGGAACCTTACGAACACCTGCTAAGATAAACTGGAGTCGCTGGCTTCTCAGAATCTAATTAAAATTAGATTTTAGAGAGGTAGGAGGCTGGAGCCGGCGGGTCAGACTGCATTCACAGAGCTAGCGTCACGTGACTCTCACTTCACTACCAGTCTAGCATTGCTTGTAAAGCACTTTTTGATGCAATGTGTATGAAAAGCTCTATATAAATGCTGATTCTTCTTCTTCTTTTTCTCCTTCTCCTTCTCTTCTTCTTCTTCTCCTTCTCCTTCTCCTCCTCCTCCTTCTCCTGCTCCTTCTTCTCCTTCTCCTTCTTCTTTCTTTTTCTTCCTCAACAAATTGTTGATATGTTGGAAATATGTTATGATGGCTTAGTCTTATGCAATTTAAATGTCAAAGTAGGGTCCTGCTGCAGAAGGATCTCTAGTAATGATGGATCCGCCACTGGCAATGGTGAGACCCCATCTGGAGTACTGCGTGCAGTTCTGGAGACCCAGTCTCCACAAGGATATAGACAGGATGGAGGCTGTCCAGAGGAGGGCAACTAAAATGGTGCAGGGCCTGCACCGGAAGACATATGAAGAGAGACTTAAGGAGCTGAATATGTATAGCCTCGAGGAAAGGAAAGAGAGGGGGGACATGATAGAAACTTTCAAGTATCTCAAGGGAATCAACAAAGTCCAAGAGGGTAGCATCTTTCAAAAAAGAGGTGCAAGAACAAGGGGCACAATGTGAAGATAGAAGGGGTGGCTCAGAGGTAATTTAAGGAAGTATTTTTTCACAGAGAAGGTTGTGGATGCATGGAATGGCCTTCCGGAGGAGGTTGTGGAGTCAAAAACAGTAGTGGAATTCAAACATGCATGGGACAGTCATAAGGCAATTCTAGGGGGTGGGGGTAGGAAGAAGTAGACTGCTGGTTAACTAGGATCTGCAGCTTATCCAATAGGTAGGGAAATGGGCAGACTGGGTGGGCCAAGCGGTCCTTATCTGCTGTCAAAATCTATGTTTCTATGTTTCTATGTTAATGCAAGGGCTTTAAGCCAGAGGTTCAATGGGTGGAGCAACAACGTCACTCCCCCATTGAGCTTAAAAGGTCACAACATCCTGGGCCTTGCCAGAATTCTTTTTCATTGCAGCTGGAGGTGCCGCTCCTCGTTCCTCCCTCCTGTTCCCTGCATCTTCCTCTTGTCTTGGCAGAGCCTCCGGCCGCCCATTCTGCCCCTCGGCGTTCTGCCTGTTCTTCTTACCTCTCATTGTCATTTGCCTGCAGCCCTTCATTTGTTCCCTGCCTCACTCCTTCCCATCTCTCTCTCCTCCGTTTTCTTCTACTTCTCCTTTCTGCCTGGTGCCTGTGATTGCACTCCCCAACGTCCGTCCTGCCCAACCTTGCTCTCCTCATTCCTTCTGGAGTGTGTTTTCCTCCTTCCATCCAGTTTTGCTGCCCAGCCCTGGGGATTGACCTTAAAGCCTGCTCTGTCTCGCTGCTAGAACTTCATCTCTCACCACACTCGACTTCCTGCTGCCCAAGTCGCTACCACTGAGATGGCTTTCTTCATTCTTAGCTTTGTCTGCGGCAGGGTTTTCCTTCTGCTGCAGCACTGGCCAAACCATTACAATCACCAGTATTGTATGTATACTGTTATTGCGCACATCGAATTTTTGTTTATTCCCAACTTGAACTCAGAAAAAGGCAGGCATTTTTTCTGCTGTTTTTTTTTTTTTCCAGCAAACTGTGCATATACTCGATCTTAAAACTTTAAAACCTTGTAACTTGAAACAAAAAAGATTATGTTGTTAAACCATGAAAAGGCTGCAGACTGGGAAAAGATCTAATACATCTTTACAATCCACACCTACTGGCGTTTCGTCCCGTTGCCATGATCTTTGCTTCACCTGCTGATGGTAAGCTTCCCAGTGTCACTGGTGTAATTTCACTTTCTTTCACAGCCACATACAGTGTTGCCCTCACTGAAGTGCCTCATTCCTGAAGTCAGTTAGGATTAGCCAGATGGTTTTGTAATGGGCATTGTTGAACTAAGTTTTTTCACTGTTACAAAAAAAAAAAAAGCGGCGTGCTCTGTTCGTAATGAGTGGGTATTTTAAGCTTTTGACCCTGATCCATTCCCACTTTGTGGCTGACATGTCTGGTGTCTCTCCTGTATTTTCCTTGTCTTCTTTCAGATGCCATGCCCCATTCTAGTCTCTAGATGGCATAATTTCAGCATGGATTCTGTGTCACCTTCCCCCACCATGCTCTACTGGCTCACTGCCGAGTCTGCGATATTAGCTTGCTCTGTCTGGTGTGTTAGGATCCTCTAGTCCCTCCCCTGACCTCCTTCTCTCCCCTCCATGTTTTGCATCCTTCCCTTCTCCTCCTCGAGACATTGGTCCTCCAACCCCTACATGGGTCTCCTCCTTCACATCAACTGCTCAATCTGTGTCCTTCCCATCATCTCCTCTGCTACACCTGTGCATTTCTTTTGGGGTTCCCCTATCCTACATTGCCTCAACTGACTCAGTCTGGCCTGCATGCCAGCCTCCATAGCCTCAAGCTCTGCTGGACTCCGTCCAGCCTCATCCGACTCGCCCTATTGCAGTTCTTATTCCATACCGGCTGGTTCCTACACTACCCCATTAACCTCCCTGCCATCCTTCATCTTTTCATGTATCGCTTTCCCGTACCAACCTCAATGGCTTCAATCCATCATCGTACTTCATCAGGGACACTGGTTTACCGGGATTGAGAAAGGGCATATTCCGTTTTGCACATTGTAAAAAACGGTATTGTCACCGGTGTCTGCTAAGTCAAAATCCGGTTTTACTTTGGTTTGGTTTGGTTTTGTGTACTTTATTTAACAATTTTTAACTCTAACATGCATTTAGCAATTTTGACCTCCACTATTACACATCCTTCCATCCTCGTACCAATTTAAAGTTATTATAGGTACAAGATGTGATGGCAGCAGCATCACTACATCCCCCATCCCTAATGGGTGATGGAAGCAGCACTATGGCCCCCATACCTCTGGTGTGATGGCAGCAGCAACAGCACTACAACCTCCCTCCTTCAGGTGTGACAGAAGCAGCAGTACTACGTTCACCATTCCTCATGTGTGATGGCAGTATCAGCACTATGGCCCCCATCCCTCAGGTAGGACGGCAGCAGTACTACATTCCCCATCCACCAGTGGTGATGGAAGAAGCACTACAGCCTCCACCCCTTCGGTGTGATGGCAGTAGCAGCAATGCAGTCCACATCCCTCAGGGTGGTGGCAATAGTGACAGCACTATGATCCCCTTTCTTCAACACCCACACCCCACATGCACAAGTTACAAATGACTTGGTCTCTTTGCTTGTTAGAACTCAGAAGTGAATTAATCTGAACTATCACTGCTAAGGTGGACTACCTTTGTTTTTTCCCCATCTATAATTTAACTGCCTGAATTGGATTTCTGCCTGTGACACCGCTGACCAGGGTTAGGGAACGGACTTTGGTGTTGGAGGGCCAGCTGGTGGGTGAAGGCTTGAGTGACCAACAACCACTCACCTTCTCCTGGGAGGGAGGGTGGGTTCATAGCTCAGCATTTTCTGGCCCGTGGTGGAGGCTAGAGGCACGACAACATGTCAGCCCTCACTGCAGGAGGGAGCATGACGGACGACGGCTTGTGCCTTGACATCATGTGGCCTGTCACGCTCCCAAGAAAATGGGAAAACACCTGCTGACCAACCGAAGGATGGCTGTTGGTCTCTCCATAAGCCAGAAGTCCCCGACATGTGTCTGGTCTGACCCTTGCCATGCCCAGGATACATAGGAAGCTCTTTGGGGCAATTCTCTTCCCTTGGTAGCCTCCCACAGGGGTAGGGGCCCACTCAATGAAGGGTTACTTTGGGTTACCTGGTAGCACAGTAGTAAGGGTCAGTAGATGGTGGTCGGGACTCAGCAGGTGGTAGGGGGCATTGGCAAGCCTGAAGGAGTAGATGGCCAGGGGGTAGGAGGAGCAAAAAAAAAAACTGCTTGAATTTGCTTGTTTGAAATAAAGTGTCTTCACCTAAAAAATCCACAAGTGATTAGTGGAGGACCTTCAAATGGATTCATGCATCTCCCAGACATGTGGATGCTTTTTTTTTTTCTTACTTGGTGTCCATGAAAAGGGTGTCTCCCAGTTTTCATGTCTTTGTTCAGATGTGACTTGAACACCACTCTGCCCACCAGCATCATACAGCACCTGGGGTCTTACCTTCTGTATGTCATTGACTGTGTTTTCAAAAATCCACTGGCCAAACATAAGTGTAACCCCCCTGCAAATGGGGGTTCCCAAAAGACTTCCAGGAGCTTGCTTGAATGCTCCAAGCCTGAATGGTGTTTGGCGTTTAAGCCATTTATCAGTGAGTGTTTTTAGAACCTCTGGTACTGTCTTTAAGAGCTGTCTGCTTGCAGACATAATTAGTTTGTATGGGGACTGTGTGTTTCTCTGATTGAGTACCACTCAAGCTGCTGCCAATTCACTCCATTTTGCAGTCACTAGGAGTGCAAAGGAACCTATCTGAAAGATGTAACTGTTTGCCAGAAACCATTTAGAGTGATAATGAAATTACAGTTTGTCTAACCTGCTTTCTTTTGCAGTCAGAACAGTGTCTGCCTAGTTCCCATTCTGGTTTTAAACTGCTGAACTGGACCAATCAGTGTGGGTAAGCTAGCTCTAAAATGGTGCCTTGGACTGAATCAGAACTTGGACTCATAATCTGAGCCAGCCACAAGAGGATTGTATGGGCAGTGACTCTGGGAGATGTAGTTTTAGACTTCAGTGCCTTTTTGGACCAACAGCAGCAGTCTATTGTGAGTGACAGCCAATCCAGTCAAGAACTGGGAGGAACTCAAAGGAAGTGCCCGGTTTTGTCGGTTGGAGTTTCAGTTGAGCTTTGGCAGTGAAGAAGGAAGGAGCCCTGTGCTTTTTCAGTGTGCAGTTTTAGTCAAAAAACGTGTGTAAGGCCCAGAGTTCCGGTCTGCAGCTTGTGTAACAGCTTGTTAGGACTGAATCTGTCCTGTGAAAAGAATCAAAGGATCTCTGAAGAGTAGAAACCAGGCTCACCCTGTAGAAGACTGGAGGAATTGCTGAAAATTGCACTCGGTCTGTCAGGAACTGAATCTGCTGTGTGTTCTCCGGTATTGTGCAGTAATTGCGATCGATACAGATGCAGCCTGCCTGGTATAGTGCTTTCTTTTATATGGATGTGAAGAGGTTTGTGTACCTCAAGTGAGCCCTGCTGACATTGAAGGACCCTATCTTATTTGGAGGTCGTGAGTACTAATTCAGGGTCGCTCCCGTTGAATTGCCACATTAAATCCAAATGGAATTACTGTACTGCTGACTGTTTAATTCTCCTTTTCTCTGTGTGAAAGGGCCCCTACCAGCTGCCACGGTTTGGACTAGCCACTAGGGCTTGGGTACCCAGGGACAGTAACTGATAGGGATAGGCCTGTGCACAGAGCCATAGGTAGATTATTAGAGTGATAAGCTAATTAACCTGATTTCCCCTGTCCTTGTTATATCCCCTAAATAAATCAGAGCTGCTTGTTTCAGCAAAGTTATACTGCCTGAAGTATTTGTCTATGTTAAAGTACTGTACTGTGATTGTTGCACTGTATCTCATTTCACAGGAGGTCCCAGTGCCGGAACCAGACCTGGGGTAAGTGTATACTGTGAAGGTAATTCTGATATATTGTGTGGCCACTAGTGGGAAGAAAGGGGGTGCAGTGTCCCAGAGGGCTGTGACCAAGTTAGTTTAACTATTGCAAACCCTGACCTCTGGGTGGAGGCACCCGCCATTGGATCCAGGCCCCTCAACCTGTTAGTGGCAAATCAGGCAGGGGTAGTAGCCCCTGGGATAGCGCCATCTAGGGGTTACATAAGTACTCTTAAATACTTAACATTTACTTTTTGTTGAAGTAGTCTATCAGAAAACTTTTTGTTGTCACAGAGACTGAAACAGCAGGTGGGGGAAAAGGTGCAAATAATCCAATTCACCTAAATGGGGTGCTAACTGTAAGTCTTTTCATAAGTAGTAAGGCAGTTTCTTCTTCGTGAACATACTTTCATTCAGACTAGTTTTCATTCAGACAACTGAGGATTTTGGATGGCCCTACTGATTATAAACTTGAATAAGTTAGTTGGTAACAGTGAGCCTGCATTTAGCAATCTACAACCTAGATGCTTATATGCAAAGAATACAATAAAGACCTGACTAAAATCTAAAAACAAGCTTATAAAACACATAAAATGTATCTGAACATTTATCTTTACCTATACAAAATCATTGCAGCCCAAGTAAAACTCTGGTAAATTACATGGTACCCTGACTACTATTCTATGATGCAGTAAACATATATTGGTATTTTTTTGTATATTCTTTGTAAAGCAGGTAAGGTCCACTAGGTAGAACTGTCTGTTTTAAGGAGTGACCTAAAAGCACTGGGGAGGTTAAGTGACTTGCTTGGAGTCACACTGTATACAAGTGGAGGTTGTGGGACTCAAACCAAAGTCTACTGGATGTACCCAGTTCAATCACCATTTGTTACTCTAACCACCAGGCATGGGTGGTTAAACTGAATGGCTGATTACAACAAAGCAGTGCGGGTGATTTCCTTACTGTTTCTATATGCAGCAAAGCAGAAAGAATGCAAAGCACAGCAGCATTCATTTTAAGATGCTGAAATCTGAGTCAGCCCGCTGGTGCTGCAGTAGCACTATTGCTTTCCTTGCAATGCCAGCGACCCAGGGTCAGAAGCAAACTCAGGTTGCTGGAGGTCTGGCCAGGGGAGTAGGATTGAGCACCTGGGGGACTGCTCTCCTCCTCCAGGGAGGGTGGGCTGCAGGTCCTGCTTCTTTACCACCACCTGTGTGACCACGGGTGGTGCTGCAAAGGTGCTGCAGAGTGATCAGGAGGAGAGGACACTAGCCAGGATCTGGAGCAGTGGCATGTCTCTGTGACCTACTTCCTTTGATCTCTAGTGCTGGTGCCCTCAGGGACAGAGACCAGAAAACTAGGAACAATCACTCCACATCGGCCACTGGCAGAAGGGACTCAGGTGCCCCAGACTTCATAACCAAGCTCCATGAGGGACCCACTGAGCTGCCTGACACACACTAAGTGAGTGTGGAGGGGTGACCTGGGATCCCCTTCCTTCCTTCCTGGGGGGGTTACAATCCAGGCAGGATAGGGGCAGGCCCACAGGAGCTCCTGAGCATCACCTGGGGGTGAAGCTAGGGGATACCCAGCCTAGGGATCTCTGAAAAGTGGAGACTGATGCTGTGAGAAGGGGACATAGAAAGAGAAAATTAAAAAAATGTTTTAAAAAGATACTGAAATCTTAGAGATTCTGTGCAGTGACATGCAATTTCCGTGAGGCACCGGTACAAGAATTCAAAATCCGAAAACCAAGCAGGATTCTATGATTGTTACCAGTGTTACCAGTAAAAATGGAAAACCAGGGTCCCTGTACTTCATCTGTTCCTATTTTACCTTCCTCAGTCTAGTGCCTATTCTCGTCCCAGCTGTTATGGATTCTCTCCACTCATGGCTTCATTCCTCGTCATACATCATCTGATTTTGCTCCTCTCGATTGGTCATCCTGAACGTACCCTCTGGTTCACTTCCTTTCTGGTTCCGGACTTGCCGACGTTCCCGCTGGAGGGGAGGCGTGGGTGACCTGCTCCTGGAAGGTCCCCCCTCCTCGCGCACCAAATCCTGCTGAGACAGCCAAGTTAGAGGTGCCGTGGGCTTTGCAGCTCCGGCGGGCCTCCTCGGCAGCTGAATCGTCAATCGAGAGTTTTCCCGACCCCTGCCCCGGTGCAGGTGAGAGACCGCCAAACAGAAAATCTGCACCTCCTACCTCGCCAGTACTCTTGCCGGGAATCCGCCTGAAAACCTCACCTGTTGTGCGTCTTGCTCGACGGAGAGAAACCGGTGACCCCACCGCTGAAACCTGCACTCCAAGGACTTACAGCCTGTTGTTCGTTTTGAATTTTGGCGCCGAATTTATCGCTCACCTCCATTGGCCCCTGCCAGTAGTGACGCTCTCCACTGCCCTCTACAAAGGGCAAGCTTGCCCCACCTATCCTGGACTTGCCGACGTTCGCGCTGGAGGGGAGGCGTGGGTGACCTGCTCCTGGAAGGTCCCCCTCTCACAGACACAAATCCTGCTGAGACAGCCGAGTTAGAGGCCGTGCGGCCTTGCAGCCCGGCGGACCTCCTCGCAGCTGAATCAGTCAATCGAGAGTTTTATGCTTGAACCTCCCCGCCCACCCCCGGGTGTATGCAAACTTATATGCCAGTTTTTGCCCCACCTATCGCGAGGAAACTCACCCTATTAGCCTGAGGGGCGGTCCAACCTCGCATTCTTGGGGCATTGATTGCAACTACCCACTGTGAAGCTCTTTCTATGATTAACTCCTTAGGCTGTGCTGATATATGGACTTTTGCCAAAGTTGTTCCCTATTGCCTGCGCTCTGCCTATTTTTGTGCCTAGCCTGTTGTTTAACTGTCCCAGGTCCTAAGCTCATCCTCATCCACGGGGCCCAATAGAAGCCTGCCCTGATCGCCTAAGTGAACTATAACAGCTCCCCCTACAATCTCTCGCAGTGCCTAGGGAAAGTGCCGTCCCTCCTGAAGCTCAGACCGGTCTCTCCCACCTCTAGCCCCCAGTCCCGCCATATGCCATCTACCTTGCCTGCACCAACTGTGCCAGGCTCTATTTTCCTACCTAGTTTTCAGCCCCCTCTCCCTCAGAGCCCCTCCGGCCGACTGTTTGAACTTCAACTTGGCCCCAAAAGGACCTAGTACAAACTCTCCTGTTGGTCCAATGTCTTCAGCCCGGACGTGGTCCAGGCTCACCCGCCCCCAGCTCAAGGTGGGTGGGGACACCTCCCTGACACCGAAAAAGGGTGTGTTGCCTGCCTCTTACAGGACGCTGATCCCAGCTGGTCCTGTTCTAGGGCACTCCTTGCACCACATGGCCACTTCCCCCCCAATATCACTGGGGGGATACTGGGAGAGGTCCTCCTCCTGTGAGTTAACAGATCTCTCCCTCTCAAACTCCCTTGTGACCTCCAAGTCTCAATGCTGGCCCACATGCTGCCTAGACCTCCGGAGTCCTATGTTCTCTGCCAAGACTCAGCGTACCCATGCTTTCAATTCCTCAGTCGGCCAATCCACCATGAAGTGGTATCTCCAATGGCTCCTCCTCTTAACACTGCTACTGGCGGGAGATATAGAAACTAACCCAGGTCCGTACAACCCCCAGAACATCCCCTCTGTATGGGGCATGGGCAAGGGTCTAAAAGTAGCACATCTCAACATCCGGAGCCTGCTACACAACCGAGATGAACTGGTCGCGTGGATGGCGCTCTATAAACCCAATATCCTCAGGCTGACTGAGACCTGGCTCAAACCCTCGATCCCTGACTCAGCCTGTATCCTCCCTGCGTACGAGTTCACTCACCTGGACAGAGCGGGGAGCAAGAGGGGGGGAGGCATACTGATCTACCACAAGTGCCATCTCAAAGTCTCCCATGGTTGCCCACCATCAATCCCACGTGTCCCAGTGCAGGTACTCCATGTGCTACTCCTACTTGGGACACAAAGAAACTGCACCTGGTGTGCACCTACAACCCACCTAAGGGTGGGCTCCCCAAATTGACCCACCTCCTAGACTCAGTTGGTCCCAACGTTGGGGACAATGAACTCTTAATCCTAGGGGACATCAACCTCAACTGGGCTGGAGGTAGTGTGAAGCAGTATGAGGCCCTACTTGCTAACTTTACTCTGACTCAACTCATCCAGGATCCAACCAGGCGGTCAGCGAACGGATCCTCCGGTACCCTACTGGACTGGATCATGTCCAACCGTCCGGATAGAATCTCCTCAGCAGGTACACTGCCGGACTTCTATCTCAGACCACTCACCGTCTACTGTGTATGGAAATTTCTCCCCAGAATTCCTCACAAATCCTGCATGTCAGGAACTACTTCAGGTTTGACCCTGGGAGTTCCTGAAGACCCACGGCTACTGACTGGTCCGAGGTGTTAGGAGCCACTGACCCTCAGTGGCAACCTCCTCCTTCATCACTATCTTCGGACCTGCAAGATAAGCACGCCCCCAAGGTCACCCGAAGGGCGAGGGGGTCTGCTACTCATTGGTTACATGGGAATCTCCTAGCCCAAATGCGGGAGAGAGACAAGTGTTGGGCCCACTTCAAAAGTTCCAGTGATCCCACCACTTTCCAAAAATACAGACACCTTAGAAACACTTGTAAAAAGGCCATTAGGGCTGCAAAAAGTGACTTCTGCAAGTCTACCCTACTTAGCACCGCCAGCAACCCCAGGAGTTTCTGGAGAATATAAAATCTTGTCAACGGATCCTCCCAACCAGGGGTATCCGACATGTTTATCAATGGGGTCTCCTGCACCAACCCTCACACCATTGCCAACTCCTAAATTCACATTTCACAGATCTCTCTGCCTTCACTGCACTCTTCTCGACCATCAAGAGCTCGCCCCCCTCCCTTCCCCTCGGCTCGGAGGGAGGGTCACCCCCCTCGGTTAATGTTTAACCTCAGGGAAGTGTCTGTACTGGACACCCAGAGGCACTTGGCTGGCCTCTCCCAGTACTCCAGTCCTGGCCCAGATAACCTGGAATCAAAGCTCCTCAAGCTTGGCGCTGTCCACCTTGCCTATCCAGTAGCCCACATCTTTAACCTATCCCTTGGAAGCGGTACCTTCCCCGATATCTGGAAAGAGGCCAGGATTGTCCCAGTACTGAAGCAAGGCAATCCTAAACTACCGGATAATTATCGCCCGATTGCCATCCTCTCATCCCTTAGTAAGCTCCTTGAAAAGGTAGTGGACGAACAGATTTCAGAGCACATCCAGTCACAGGAGTTGCTGTCCCCGGCCCAGCACGGTTTTCGCAAGGGTCACAGCACCACTACTGCCCTGATCTCGGTCACATCCAGAATTAGATCAGCCATGGATCAGGGCAAACTCTCCAGAGCCATATTTATTGACCTGTCCAAAGCCTTTGATCTTGTTGACCACACGTTGCTTGGCTCACAGCTGTGGTCACTCGGTCTCTCTCCACTTGCCATGAAATGGCTTACGGGCTGCCTGCATGGTAGAATGCAGCGGATCAGTTTCAATAAAGTCCTCTCAGAGTCCCTTCCAGTGACCTCCGGTGTCCCTCAGGGTTCGGTACTGGGCCCTCTCCTCTTTTCCCTCTTTATCAACCAGCTACCTGTGGTGACCTCCACCTGCAGTGCCACCCTCTATGCTGATGACCTGGTGATACTGGCACACGCCCTAGATGTCGCTACTCTCAACAAGGCCATGTCCGTAGACTTTAACAAAGTCCAAACCTGGATCACTGAAAACAAACTGGTCCTGAACCTGAAAAAAGCACAGACCATGCTCTTTGGCTCAACAGCCAAACTCAAAGCCTCGTCGGCATTGTTAAAGATTTCCTGTCCTGACTGATCTCCCCTTCCCGTAGTGCAGTGGTGCAAGTGGTAGACAAGAAGTACAGGAACTCAGGCACTGGCAATTATGAAATACAGAACGAAGATCTTCAATTTAAAGGATAGTAGTGTCAAGGCACAACTAACTAATTTGACGCTAGTAGATTAGTTAGAGATATTAAAGTATTTCTAGGAAAATAGCAGTGTTGTACAAGTCAAATGGTGTTATGGAAACGCTGATAGCAGATCACAGATCCAGAAACTGTCATTATGTTGCTGGTTTAAGAATTTCAGTTTTAGTGTCAGTGGGTAGAAGTACAGAAACTCAGTTCCTGCTGCAAAAAAGGTACAGGAACTGAGTTCCTGTGCATTCCTGCTCACTTTCATCACTGCCGTAGTGAACTCTGCCAAATACCTAGGGGTCACCCTTGACCCCCAACTTGACATGGGTAGTCACATCCTAAACATCTGCAGGGCAGTAAACTGCAAGCTGGGCCTGGCCTACAGGGCCAAGTTCAACCTTACACCAGCGGCTAGACTAGCCCTCGCGAGATGTGTTCTTCTTCCCTCTCTCAGCTATGGTCTGCACCTATTCGCTCACTCTCCCCAGACTCATCTTACTGTGGCACGACATACAACAACATCTGTCGCTTTGCCCTTGCTGTCCCCCTCTGCCTCACCCATCACCGCAGTTATACGAGCAAACTTCGATGGCTCTCCCAGCTAGGTACCTGGACTTCGGGTGGCTGTCCACAGACAAAGTGATCAGAACTGCACCCCCAGAGCTGGCCCTGCTCCTGCCGCAAACTGACACTACTATCTACCACCTCAGGTGCCAGGCCCCTGGGATGCTCATGGTCCCCTCCACCCGTACCCTCATGGGTGACCGGGACTTCGCCGCATACGCGCCCAGACTCTGGAACTCCCTTCCTGTGCATACCTGTTTGACCTCTTCCCACCTGTGCTTTCGTAATTCCCTCTGGGGTTTCCTGAAACTAGCCTCAGCATGTGACTGCCCTAAGCCTCCTAGAGAATTTCTCAATTTGGTTGTCTTTCCGGTTCAAAGTTTGCCTCCCAGATGCTACCAGTACTCCTGCTGTTTTCCATGACTTACCAATTTACCAGGGTACCCAACCTAGGGCACACTGCCCATGTCAAGGTTCCTGACATTGCCTTTAAATTGTCTCTAATGTGTAAAATGTGTATATGGTTTTGTTGGAACTTGTAGGTGACCTACTCACACCGGGGGTACATTAACCTTAAAGTTATAAGTTTTATTATGACCTTCCATACCCCTGGACTATGTTCTATTTCCTACATGTTGTCATGATGCACTTACACTCTACTGTAAAAAATGTCTGTATCCCTATGTTGTACTCTCCCGGGTCGTTCCTGAAAATAGGCATAATACTTGTCTAGTGTACTTACCCGGTCAACAAAAGCTAAAAAATAAAAAAAAATGCCTTCTTGGTCTTGAATCTCCCTCCTTTCCAGGAGCCTCCTTCCTAACATTGCTTTCTCAAGCATATTACCTCCGTACAAGTTCCTTTTCATGTTCCAGTTCATTTTCAAGTTCATTCCACGTGGAACCACTTTGGTTCTCAAATACAGTAGCAGAAAAGGTCAGAGCCAAAAGGCTGGCCTTCAGGAAATATAAGGGAACACAGCGGGATGAAGATAGGGAGGCATACCAAACTGCCCTAAGGGAAGCAGGTAAGGCAGTAAGGCAGGCAAAGTCCCAAACTGAGGAAACACTAGCACGAACAGTAAAAGAAGGTGACAAGACTTTCTATAGATACATTAGTGAAAGGAGAAAGTCCAGAAGGGGTATTGCTAAGCTTAATGGAGAAAAGGGAGCATGTGAGGAGGAGGACCCTGTAAAGGCATCTATCCTAAATAGATACTTTTGCTCAGTATTTACTGAAGAGAAGGTAGGGCAGGGCCCACAGCTCAGCATCATGGACACAGGGGGGAGGGAGGTGAGCACTACTCCCTTCACAAAAGAAAGGGTCCTACAAGAGCTTGCTAAGCTCAGGGTGGATAAGGCAATGGGACCTGATGGCATACATCCCAGGGTACTTAAGGAGCTAAAGGAGGAACTAGCAGAGCCTTTAGCAGAATTGTTTAGTGAGTCTCTGAGCACAGGAGAGGTCCCAGAAGACTGGAGAAGGGTCATGTGATCCCGCTCCACAAGAGTGGTAGCAGGGAGGAGGCGGGAACTACAGACCAGTCAGTCTTACCTCAGTAGTGGGCAAGATTATGGAGGCACTCCTTAAGGAAAGGATAGTGCAACACCTGGAATCCATAGGGGCACAGGATCCAAGACAGCATGGGTTTACAAAGGAAGGTCCTGTCAAACTAATCTCATAGATTTCTTTGACTGGGTAACCAGAGTGGTGGACCAAGGGGAGCAGTTGATGTCGCCTACCTTGACTTCAGCAAAGCTTTTGACACTGTTCCACATAGAAGATTGATAAATAAGCTAGGTAGGCTGGGGTGGGCCAGAAGTTGGTCAACTGGGTGGCAAACTGGTTGACTGGCAGAAAACAGAGAGTGGTGGTAAATGGTATACAGTCAGAAGAGATGCAAGTCACAAGTGGGGTACCTCAGGATCAGTCCTGGGGCCAGTCCTATTCAACATCTTCATTAGTGACCTGAGATGGACTAGAGGGTAAGGCTTGTCTGTTTGCAGATGACACCAAGATCTGCAACAGAGTAGATGATCCAGATGGGGTGGGCAGAATGAGAAGAGATCTGGATAAACTAGCAAAATGGTCAGAAGAGTGGCAACTGGGATTTAATGCAAAGAAGTGCAAAATCATGCACATAGGGAAGAGAAACCCTGAAGCCACTTATAGGCTGGGAGGGGAGTTGCTAGCAGTCACAAAGGAAGAAAGAGACTTGGGCATCATCATCACTGATGACCTAAAATCATCCAAGCAGACCTCTAAAGCAGTAGGTAAGGCTAGGGGGTGTTAGGGTGTATTAGTAGGGGTATCACAAGTCGTGAGGGAGGTAATAATCCCTCTGTACAAGACATTGGTTAGGCCCCATCTGGAGTACTGCGTGCAGTATTGGAGGCCACACCTTCACAAGGACATTAACCAAATTGAGGCAGTCCAGAGAAGGCAACCAAAATGGTGCAGGGACTGCATCAGAAGATATATGAGGACAGATTAACGGAGCTCAATATGTATACCCTTGAGCAAAGGAGGAGAGAGGTGATATGATCGAGACATTTAAACACCTTAAGGGCATAAACAAGGTGAAAGAGTCTAACATGTTTAAATATAAGAAAAATAGCAGGACAAGAGGACACAGCATGAGATTAGAGGGAGGCCGATTAAGGGGGAATGTGAGGAAATTCTTTTTCACAGAAAGGGTGGTAGATGCATGGAATAGTTTACCACAAGAAGTGGTGGCTATGAATACAGTGCAGGGCTTCAAACAGGCATGGGATAGGCATAAGGGAGCAATACAAATGACTATGAATAGATAGGTCACTGACAGAGCAAAGGCCGATGGCACATTTATAAGGTAGAAAAAGAAATGGGCAGACTGGATGGGCCTTGCGGTCCTTATCTGCCGTCAACTTCTATGTTTCTATGTTTCTATGTTTCTATTCCTGTCTCCTCCTCTTTCCATTCCATATTGGCCATCAAGGCTTCACTCCACTCGAGGCCTGAGATCGATATTTCTTTTTGGGCTTACCTATCATAACCCCTATGCCACCTCATCGACCCACGGCCATCCTGCCACATGTATCAGGTTCATAACTCCAATCGTTAACTCATCCTTACATAGAAACATAGAAACATAGATGTTGACGGCAGATAAGGACCGCAAGGCCCATCCAGTCTGCCCATTTCTTTTTCTACCTTATAAATGTGCCATCGGCCTTTGCTCTGTCAGTGACCTATCTATTCATAGTCATTTGTATTGCTCCCTTATGCCTATCCCATGCCTGTTTGAAGCCCTGCACTGTATTCATAGCCACCACTTCTTGTGGTAAGCCATTCCATGCATCTACCACCCTTTCTGTGAAAAGAATTTCCTCACATTCCCCTTAATCGGCCTCCCTCTAATCTCATGCTGTGTCCTCTTGTCCTGCTATTTTTCTTATATTTAAACATGTTAGACTCTTTCACCTTGTTTATGCCTCTTAAGTGTTTAAATGTCTCGATCATATCACCTCTCTCCCTCCTTTTGCTCAAGGGTATACATATTGAGCTCGTTAATCTGTCCTCATATGTCTTCTGATGCAGTCCCTGCACCATTTTGGTTGCCCTTCTGACTGCCTCAATTTGGTTAATGTCCTTGTGAAGGTGTGGCTCCAATACTGCACGCAGTACTCCAGATGGGGCCTACAATGTCTTGTACAGAGGGATTATTACCCCTCTTACGACTTGTGATACCTCTACTAATACACCCTAACACCCCCTAGCCTTACCTACTGCTTTAGAGGTCTGCTTGATGATTTTAGGTCATCAGTGATGATGATGCCCAAGTCTCTTTCTTCCTTTGTGACTGCTAGCAACTCCCTCCCAGCCTATAAGTGGCTTCAGGGTTTCTCTTCCCTATGTGCATGATTTTGCACCTCTTTGCATTAAATCCAGTTGCCACTCTTCTGACCATTCTGCTAGTTTATCCAGATCTCTTCTCATTCTGCCCACCCCATCTGGATCATCTACTCTGTTGCAGATCTTGGTGTCATCTGCAAACAGACAAGCCTTACCCTCTAGTCCATCTGCAGGTCACTAATGAAGATGTTGAATAGGACTGGCCCCAGGACTGATCCCTGAGGTACCCCACTTGTGACTTGCATCTCTTCTGACTGTATACCATTTACCACCACTCTGTTTTCTGCCAGTCAACCAGTTTGCCACCCAGTTGACCAACTTCTGACCCACCCCGAGCCTACCTAGCTTATTTATCAATCTTCTATGTGGAACAGTGTCAAAAGCTTTGCTGAAGTCAAGGTAGGCGACATCAACTGCTCCCCCTTGGTCCACCACTCTGGTTACCCAGTCAAAGAAATCTATGAGATTAGTTTGACAGGACCTTCCTTTGTAAACCCATGCTGTCTTGGATCCTGTGCCCCTATGGATTCCAGGTGTTGCACTATCCTTTCCTTAAGGAGTGCCTCCATAATCTTGCCCACTACTGAGGTAAGACTGACCGGTCTGTAGTTCCCCGCCTCCTCCCTGCTACCACTCTTGTGGAGGGGATCACATGAGCCCTTCTCCAGTCTTCTGGGACCTCTCCTGTGCTCAGAGACTCACTAAACAATTCTGCTAAAGGCTCTGCTAGTTCCTCCTTTAGCTCCTTAAGTACCCTGGGATGTATGCCATCAGGTCCCATTGCCTTATCCAACCCTGAGCTTAGCAAGCTCTTGTAGGACCCTTTCTTTTGTGAAGGAGTAGTGCTCACCTCCCTCCCCTGTGTCCATGATGCTGAGCTGTGGCCCTGCCCTACCTTCTCTTCAGTAAATACTGAGCAAAAGTATCTATTTAGGATAGATGCCTTTACAGGGTCCTCCTCCTCACATGCTCCCTTTTCTCCATTAAGCTTAGCACACCTCTCTGGACTCTTTCCTTTCACTAATGTATCTATAGAAAGTCTTGTCACCTTCTTTTACTGTCCGTGCTAGTGTTTCCTCAGTTTGGGACTTTGCCTGCCTTACTGCCTTACCTGCTTCCCTTAGGGCAGTTTGGTATGCCTCCTATCTTCATCCGCTGTGTTCCCTTATATTTTCTGAAGGCCAGCCTTTGGCTCTGACCTTTTCTGCTACTGTATTTGAGAACCAAAGTGGTTTCTTCTTCTTTACACTTCCTTTTCTGTCTAACACAATGGGATGTTGCTTCAGTATTGTATCCTTAATGCTTGCCCACTTTGCCTGTACCTCCTCACCTGTGTTTCTTTTGCCAGGGCTAGCTTAACTCTGTTGGCCATCTTATCAAAGTCAGCTCCTCTGAAGTCCCATATTTTTGCCTTGGAATGGGATGATTTAGATGTAGTAGCCAAATTGAACCATACCATGTGATGGTCACTGGCCCCAGGTGACCTTCTACCTGAGATCTGTGATCCCTTCTTTGTTAGTCAGTACTAGATCTAGGATAGCCCTGTCTCTTGTGGGTTGCTGTACCAGTTGTTTGAGGCCCTCCCCTGCAGGGAATCCACTATGTGTCTAGTTCTGGCCGATGTTCCTGCTGGTATTGACCAATCTGTATCTGGCATGTTGAAGTCTCCCATTATCAGAACCTCCCCTTTAGCTGTCATGTTTTGTATATCTTCTAACAGTAATGTGTCTATGTCCTCCCTCTGGTCTGGGGGCCTGTAGACAACCCCAGTTCTTATGGCTGTCCCATTTCCTGTTTCCAGGGTTTACCTCAGGGTTTATCTATTTATACAGCTTACTTGAACATTCCTATCATTGTATCCTAAGCTACCTCATTGACTACAACCTCAGGGTCTAATCGTTCAGGGTCTAATCATTCACATCACAAAATCAAGCATGCCTCTTCAACCTCAGTGTCTGCTCACTCTCATCGCTCAATCAAGCCAGTATGCATTATACTCTGTCTCCTCATCAGCACATCTGGAATCTCCTCATGAGCACATATGGATACCCGTTGCTTCTCTGATCTACTATCTCTCATCGACTACTTGAGCATGCCCTCCTTGGGTCCCTGCTACCTCATGTTCCTTCTTTAATCTGTGCTTCTTTGGAGTTTTTCCCTATCCCATCGTCATCCTCTTTACTTATATCCCTCATCTATGAACCATTCTCTTTACCAACATACGTCCTCAAATCAAACGTCGTCAGTCTGGAGGGAAGGCGACCTAGGCCTTGGATCCCCAGAGGTTTCCTATTTAAAGGGTGTTTTTCCTCTCCTCCATGCCAATGGTCATAATATTAGTTAGTGTTAGTGCTTTCTTCATGTTAGTTAGTTAGGTTCCGCTGCTGGATGGAGGCGGATGATGGCCTCCTCCAGGCTTTCCCCTCTCTCCTTAGGAAGTTAGCCCTTCTCTTCACAGAATTCATTCATCATCCTCACCTCTTCGAAGCTTGACATCTTTGAGTATTCTTTTTGGGCTTCTTCCTAACCTACCTTTATCTGACACATTAATTCTTGGCACCTGTGGGGGGTAACCCTCCTCTATGGTTCCTTGTGTCATACCCCTACAGGGTGGTATATCCCATGGATAGACAGGCAGAAAGCCACAAAGCAAATCAAGTTACACAAGCATCATCTCATTATCTCATCCAGTTGTGTAAGCATGTCGAAGCAGTAGTTATTTTCCAGCTCCTGACTCACCAAGTATGTCCACACAATGTAGCATCAACTGTTTAATTTCATGCAGAACAACTGAGTGATATGGTAGCAAAAGAAATAATTTTGTTTGATTTGTAACTTTTTACCAGAAACAGCACACTGAGTTGTAGCAGATTGTTTTCGGGCATGTTCTGGGGTGGGCTGCACGCATCTGTTTTACTAACAGCAGCAGTGTTGGTCAAGACATTAAAAGAAAATCTCCAACTCTTCTAGTTCCTGCTATGCGACAAGAACCCATGGCCTTCAGTGCCCAGAGGCAAGCATGCAACCTACTGGACTACTGACACTGCAGATGCTAAAATACAAATAAAATGAACTTTGTTGCTGAACCAGATTGATTGAGGACCAAACTCAGCCCATACTAGCCCCATTTGACTACGGGACTATGCATGCTAAGTTCTTATGGACTAAAAATACATAGGAAACTAATCAGATTTTACAGAATTCTGCTGTCCAAACTTTTAGTTAGGTACTGTACATGCTGGCTTTAGTCATTGGTAATGTAGCATGCATTGTACTACATTCTGCCCTGCGTGTTGGTTGAAAGGGAACCAGGCCCACCAGGTGGGTTTTGCCTTCACCTGCAGTTGCCCATCTTGCCTGAAATTAAACTTTTAATATCATGGGTGCTGCAGGGTGTGGAGCAGTGGAAGTTGGCAAGCCCAGAACTTCAGTAGCAGTTTGTCTTGAGTCAGACCCAATAATCCACAGGCACCCCAAACTGCCTGTAGCACAGGGACAGACCATGATGGGGGGTAATCCTCAGTAGGCATAACTGAATAATCTGAATGGCTTATTTATTGATTCCTCTCCTCTCCTCTCTGGTGAGTGTCTTTTCTCTGAACACCAGCTTATTTCCCTTGTGTTCACTATTAGATGCCTTCAGATATATTTTGCAAGCCCAGCCCAGTTAAACACTCACTCCACTCTGCGCGGCTTTATAAATATTTTTTTAATTAGTGCTGAGAGGGCAGGTGACACTTACTGTACCATGTCAGTGCCATACCAATGCTGAATGGGGCCCGGAAGGCAAAAAGAAAACACAGTCAGCTAGCAGCTGCACTAGCAAACACAAATGTGCAGTTTCAGACAGTGTTTGGTGAGTTGCTTTTTCTATTACTTTCTATTTCTTTTGGAAACTTGTTCCGGGAATCTCTGTGCAGTCATTAGCAAAGATAGAGAAGTACTGGAATAAGTAATACACCTTACAGTTACAAAAACGTATGTCTTTTTATACAAAAGTAATACGTAACTGTAACTGATTAAATTTATTTGAAAGTAACTAGTAACTAGCCTATTACTCTCAAATAAATGTAATCTGCTATAATTATTTATTATTTTTGTATTGTTTTTGTATAAAAGGAAATAAGTAACTGTAACTATAAGGTGTATTACTTTTTCTAGTACTTCTCCATCCTTGCTAGTGACTGCACAGAGCTTCCTGGAACAAGCTTCCAAAAGTAATAGAAAGTAATAGAAAAAGTAACTAACCCAACACTAGTTTCAGACTAGAAACACTCTAATAAGTCTCCCAATACCAGACCAAACCACTTCATAAGATGCTCATATGGGCCTTTGGAGTCCTGGAGTGGTCCAGTTCAAATTCAAGGGTGGATGGTTTTGAATTAAGTCTCAGATATAATAAGTACTGACACAGTGTGCCAGAGAGCTGAGAGGGGAAAAGACAAGCACTTCCATTATTGCATACTTTAACCCACAAGATGTGGCTTTGTACAGCAGCCACAAAGCAACAAACAGCAGCAGCATTAGTGATCACTGGTGATCAAAAATGCAAAATTTAAAATGCCCATACAAACAATCTGTCCCCTCCATACATATAGGGGTTGCAAAACCAGGGACGTTCTGGTTTTCTAAAACACTCCTGGTTTTGATTTTGTGCTTATGACCCTTGTTTTCTGGGGTGCCTGTTCTGAGCTGTTTGCAAGCATGTATATGTCAGCCACTAAAGACTGTGATCCCAGCAGGTAGCCTATTGGTAATTCACTGAACTCTTTTTTTTTTTTGCCTTTTGCTGCCTGGAGTCGAGTACTGTCTCCAACCTGGAATGAGGGGAGACCATTATCACACTGGCAGTGACCCTCATAGATGTAATAGTCCTATTACTTCTATGGCGGCCACTGCCAGTGTGAAGATTAGTGACATGAATAGGAGGAAACCATCTGTGATGTGGTCTGTGGGGACGTGACTGCATCATTAATCATTGTACTGGCAGTGACTGACCCCCCACAGAAGTAACAGGACTATTACTTCTATGGGGATCACTGCTGGTGTGATGATGGCACACCCCCCACCTCACTCTGAGACAGTCCTCAGCTCCAGCCAACAAAAAAGTCAGTAAATTACCAATAGGCTACCCATTGGAATCACAGACTTTAGCAGCTTGCATGTACATGCTTGTAAACAACTCAGAAGAGCCCCCCCCCCCCAAAAAAAAGGACCCTGTGCACAGGCATAGTTGTTGTAGTGGTAAATCTAGCCATACTACTGCTGTCCCTGGTGCACCTTTGTCCCTGCTTTTCCCATCAGATCTGCCAATGCCTGGCCTCAATGTCTTTCCCCAGAAAGAGTTATGTTACCGCCATTATTATCCTGCATTGCTGTCACTTTATATTACCCAAGTAAGCTGCTCATTGTTTCAACCTTTGTGATTTTTTACCATCGTGACTGCACTTTATCTTGCCTCATGTACACTCATATGCACTTTACTTTGTACCCTTGTACTGCTGATGTACTGTTGTACAATGTTTCCCTACTTCCCCCCTTCCCTCCAGGTCGCACCTGGAAATGAGTCTCGGCTCTGTGTGCCTTTCCCATTTACAAATTTTCAGATAAATTATTTAGGAGCTTGGTATGGCCATAGCCTACATCTCAAGAACCCACACCTGGAAAAAAGACAGGGACAGACTGGAGGTGGTGTAGTAGAGGACAACAAGGATGACCCAGGGACAGCAAGGTATGACGTATGAAAAGTACCTTGCAACCTCAATGTGTACTTGCTGGAGACACATAGGGAGGGAGGACATATGACAGAGATGTACATTTTATGGAGGGGTATAAATGAAGTGGACAGTGAGGATCTGTTCTCCAGGAATGGGACCCCAGTAACTAGAGGGCATGATTGCAGATTGGAGGACAAAGGGTTAAGAAGGCTGTCAGGAGGTTCCTTGCTAGGAGAGTGGGGGTCTGGAGGAGTAATGAAATACGTTAAGGGGCAATGGAGGTAGGGACAGTCAATGGCTTCAAAGTTGGGTGCAATAGATTTAGGTATCTGGTGAGGACAAAGGGTTAGTTGGGGGGGAAGCTAGACTTGTATGGTGGTAGGCCTACAGGATAATAAAAATAATATAAGCATTTCAAGGGCAGACTGGATGGAAGTACAAGTATTTCTCTGCTGTCACCGTCTATGTATCTGTGTTTCCTGCCTGGCAAATTCTAACCTTGAAGTTATTTAAATTATTTACACAGTAATCTATTGACTATAATGAAGTGATGCTTGAACTGATAAATATGTAAATATTATGACTTAGCAATTTTTTAACTTTCGTGTCTTTCATGAATACTTGATGATTGCTCCAAGGCATGACTCTGTGATGCAATCTGCTGTCACAAGACTGCATGCTTAGGAAGCTTCAGGAATCATTCAGGGATCTGAGCTTTAGAACAGCAGGTTAACTATATTGTAGAATGAAACACAGAAACATAGAATATGACAGCAGATAAGGACCACTTGGCTCACCCAGTCTGCCCATTTTTCCCTTTCTATGAAGATTTAACCAGTACTGACAGCACACTCTTCGTAAATTTAAGTACTGCACTGATGTATTTTTAACATCTGGAACTTTATTGCTGTCAGTCCACATTTGTGAGATTGCACAGCTTGCTAGGTTTCTTAGAAATGAAACCTTTTCAGCATTCTGAAGAAGAAACAATTGCAGATTTTACTGAACTGTGAAACTGAGTTTCATAAAAGTTCCCAAAAGACCTCAAAATGACAATAAGTAAAAATCATTTTTTTGGCACTGGCTTATGAATAACAGAGTGTTTCTAGTCAAAACAAAGATTCCTATACCTCATGAGACCATGGAACTTCACTTACTCGTTGTAAGCACAGTAGCTGGGTTACATCTGCTAGAGAAATGGAGGGGGCACAGACAGTCATTTATAACTGACGAGGTCACATCTTCTTGGAAGGTGAGGACATTCACATTAAAGCATGATCTTCGAGGATCTCTCTTTCATCAGGCCACACCTCTGAAACAATACCCCCATCAGCACTAGGACCACACGGGAACTTTTCAAGCCAGGGGCCACTCATGATAATGTCATGCGCCAGTGTCCACATAAACGTGGGCGGGCACTCCTCTCCTCAGTTCTTTTGCTGCCAACGATCACACTCATCGGACTCTTATCAGAAATGACACTCTGAAAAGCTGCCATTTCCTTTATTTTCCTTATAAAGATAGCAATAACTTTAATAGTGATTTTTGGTGACCTCTATTCTGCTGAAAGAACTGTAAATGCTTTTTCAGTATTGCGATGGTGGAGAAGAAAATCTACAAGGACGATGCACACAAGGTGTGGGTCTGCTGCCTAGGCCTCTCTCACAGTGTGAAAGCCAGTGAGAACTGTGAGGGATTCGGCTCCACTACCAGGTGACTGAGCAAAGGGGGCCCTGGAGAAATTCTTCCTAAAAGGACCCTAGCAGAAATGGAACAGCAGCTACAGGTCAAGTCTGCGTTGCCTACCTCATCAACCAAATCACAGTCATCGAAGTCCAGGGACAAATCCTCCTCAAGAAGCCACAAACACAAGCACTGGGACAAGGACAGGGCTTCCCCGGTGAGGTCCAGGTCACCACTGTGGACTCCTAATATGCCCCAAACTATGACACCATCCACTCTGATGGCGGTGCCCACCACCACCCCCAACCATCGACCAGACACCAAGGTCAGGGCTTGGAGTAAGTGCCACAAGGCCTATTACAGCTGTCATCACCAGAGATCCAACGTTCTCCATCAACTACTGCAGTCACGACCACTACTCAAAATGGCGTTGACACACAGGCAGTGCTCCAGCCATTCTCTGATATGTTATAGCACCTACTGCCAGGTCTATCTCCACTTACAGTGAGCCCATTGATGGGGACTACTACTACAACTTCCATGTTGATGCCACACTCTAATATAGTGCAGAATAGACCTCTTCAGCTGCTGCCAACATCGCTTGCATGCTCATCCATTTCTGTTGCTGAGAGGTATGATGACAAACGTGAGTATAATTCTGACCTCATCGTGGAAGAGCATAAGGAGGAGGAAGGCTGTTCTGAGGACAGCCAATATGTGCATGCACCAGCTCCACAGTCTCCTCCTCCAGTGAGGACTCTGTAGTGAATACACCCAGGCCACCTCCAGAGGATCCCTCCTTTTTTGCCATGATGTACCAAATGCAAGCTGCCATGGGCTTTACCTTGGAGGAACAGAAGTCCACTAAGAAGAGCCTGCTGGAGTTTCTGAAGGTCCCAGAATCTTCTTTTCCACTGTTCCTACCCTGTGTCCAGCATTGGAGGATGCCACCTATGCGGCCTGGTACAGGCCAAACATTATTCCAGCTGTTCCCAGAAAGGCTGACATAATGTACTCTGCTCCTTCTGGTAATTCTTTTTTATGCTAATCAGCCTGAGACTGATTCAGTGGTGATCACAGCTGCCCATGACAGATCCAGGGCAACTAGAGATCTGAGTTTCCTCCCTCCTGATAAGGAATCCAGGAGATTGAATGTACTGGGCAAACACACCTACGCCTCTGCCTCTCTGGGCCTATGTATGGCCAGTTAACAGGTCCACATGATAAAATATCAGAATACCCTATGGAGGAAGGCTAATGCTACTGCACAGGCCTTGCATGAGGGTACTGCAAAGCAGAAGTTACTCAAAACCGTTACTTCTGGTGCTGATGTGGTAAGTACTTGATCTGTACAGCATATTATGTTTCTGATGCTTCTGCCAGGGCTGCGGCCTCTGGCATCTGTCTAAAGCACTAGTTCTGGCTTAGGGTAGCAGGCTTTGCCACTGATGTGCAGCAAACAATTCATAATGTCCCATTTAGGAGACAGAAACTGTTTGGCCAAGATGCTGAAGAAGCTTTGAAAAATCTTCAATCATCTGGCAAGACTCTGAGATCAGTAAAATCCCTGACTATACCCAAGGTACATGTAAGGGCAGGGGTAATTTTCACCCATCTGCTGTCAACAGGCAACCATCAGGACAATAGACAGTAGGGTAGAGACAGAGGTGCGGGGGCCTCGCCAGTCCTCCTTCCAACCCCAGGTGCCCATACAAAAGCATCTAGAGGTAATGGTGCTGGTGGCTCTGTCCTCCCAGCTCAGCATGACTCCTCAAACACCCCACTATCACCATTACTTCCTGGGGTGGTTGGTCCTCTCTCCTTCCATCTGGATCAGTGGAGGACAGTGACTACAGACAAATGGGTACTGGAGATCATAGATAATGGTCATGTTCTGGAGCTTCTGGATAACTCCCAGACCAGCAACCAGTTACAACAACACATCCACTAGGATACATGTCCCTGTTGCAGGAGGAAGTACAGACCCTGCTTCAAAAACAGGCCATAGAACCCATACCTCCTAGACAGAGGCACAAACGGTTTTATTCCAGTTACTTTCTAGTCCCCAAGTGGACACGAGATCTGAGGCCTATTCTAAATTTCAGGAACCTCAACTTCTTCATCGAATACAAGAAGTTTTGGATGGTCTCTTTACAGGATCTCCTTCCCCTGTTGCAAACAGGGGATTTGATATGATCCATGGATACGAAGGATGCTTGTCTTATATCAAAATCAGGAAACCGCACAGTAAAAATTTGAGGTTCCTGCTCCAGAGGGAACACTACCAGTTCAGAGTGTTTCCGTTCGGCTATTGTCTTCTGCACCATGTGTCTATCAAATGCTTGGTAGTAGTGGCAGCAGCCCTTCGCACGGAAGGCCTCTATGTCTTTTCTTACCCGGACAAAATATACCGAAGTCTGTATTCTCACCTTGCCAATGCCTGCAATGCATAGGGGCAGTGTTGGATACAGCCCACAGTTCTGTGTTTCTGCTGCTGGACAGAGCAGAACGACTGATTGCACCAGCACAACTAGTACATGACAGCAGTTATGTCTCAGCAAGGATGTTTCTATGCCTTCTGGGTAAACATTATTACAGTGCCTCTGACCAGTCTGCACATACAGATCCCACAGTGGACCCTGAGATTCTAGTGGGACCAATTAAAGGATGCTTTAGAACAAATGGTTCTATTAATGTCTCCCTTGCGCAAAGCGCTAAAGTGGTGGATGGAATGCAGCAACCTACTCAAAGGTTTCCCATTCTTGATTCCTACCCCACATCAGATCCTCAATACAGATGCCTCAGGCTCTGGGTAGGGGGCCCACCTGAAACCTCTTCAGACACAAGGCACATGGAACCAGATGGAGCGCGCTTTGCATATAAATGTCCTGGAAATGAGAGCAGTCCTTTACAGGCTCCAAACATTTCAGGGCCAGTTGTTTCCAGGTCCTCTGCTAATACAGATGGACAACCTCAGCATAATGCATTACATCAACAAATAAGGGGGGACTCATTCCTACCCACTGTGCAGGGAAGCAATGAGAGTTTAGTATTGGGCTTTGGAACAGTCTAGAACTAACATACTAATATACTAACATGCCAACAGAATAGGCCTAACGGTCTTTCGTGTCTGCTCGTTTGGTCAGCCCCCACCCTGGGAGCTGACCTTGCTGCCCCCCTCACCTTCTCTGGCTTCTCCCTTCCCAGTTCCGGATATTCTCGCTGCATTGGAATTTGCTTCCAGAACCCTTCCTGTACCTGTCCCACCCCTCTTGAACCCTCCACCGTCTCTGCCTCCACCAGCCCGTAGGCAGCACATTCCATGGCTCCACCACACCTCTCAGTGAAGTAGCACCTCCCTTTCTCCCTGAATCTTCCCTCCAGCTTCCACCCATGCCCTCTAGTGGCCCCTCCCTCCTTCCTTCAAGCACCCTGACTGTTCCTCCCTATTTACCCCCTTCATGTACCTGAAGACCTCTATCATGTCCCCCAGTCCCTTCTCTCTTCCAATGTATACATATTTAGCTCTTCTAGCCTCCTCATAGGTCCTGTCCCCAAGCCCCAAATCATTTTGGTTGCCTCCTCTGGACCCTCTCAAGGAGTTTAATGTCCCTCTTTAAGTGTGGCCTCTAAAACTGCATGCAGTACTCGAGTGCGCCTCACCAAGCAGTTATACAGAGGAGTATCACTTCCTCTTTCTGGAGGTGATCCCCAGCGATGCATCCCAGCATCCTGTTGGCCTTGGCTGCTGCCTCCTGCAAGTCTCCGAGTTGTTCATCTTGACATCCACCACCACCCCCAGGTCCCTCTCAGCCATCGAGACTTGTAGCATTTTCCCGAGGGTGTACACTTGGCCCGGGTTTCTGGCCCCCAGGTGGAGTACCTTGCATTTCCCTGCATTGAACCTCAGCTTCCACTTTCTAGACCATCTTTCCAGAGCCTCCGGGTCCCCCTGTAGGGCCACCCTCCCCTCCTCCCCATCCACCACCGCCCCCAGTTTTGAGTCATCCGCAAAGAGACTCATCTCACTCCTGATACCTGTCCTTATGTCAGAGAAGTAGGCGTTGAACAGGAGGGGCCCAAGGACTGATCCCTGTGGGACCCCACTAATGACCTCCTTAGGGATGAGACTATCCAGCCAACTACGACCCTCTGGGTCCAGTCCTGGAGCCAATTGCCTATCCATCTGATCATCTGGTTCCCCACCCCATTTCTCCCAGCTTATCCAACAGGCCCACATGAGGAACAGAGTCAAATGCCTTGCTGAAGTCTAGAAAGAGGACGTCCACTGGTCTACCCATGTCCAAGGCACTCGTCACCCAGTCATAGAACTCCACAAGGTTTGTCTGACTCGATTTCCCCAGGATGAATCCATGCTGGCTATCGTCCAGGCACCCTGACTTTTCCAGGCCCCCCCCCAGCCTCTCCTTGACAATGCCCTCCATCACCTTGCCCACCACCGATGTCAGGCTGACAGGCCTGTAGTTCCCTGCCACCTCCCTTGATCCCCCCTTGTGGATGGGCACTATGTCGCCACCTTCCAGTCCTGGGGCACCCACCCTGTCCTCAGAGAGATGGTGAAAAGCTCCACCAGGGGTTTCACCAGGACATCCGCAAGTTCCTTCAAAACTCTGGGATGTAATTTATCCGGCCCCCGTGCTTTCTCCATCTTAAGGGACCTGAGGGCCTCCCTCACTCTCTCTGCTGTGATTTCCACTTCCGCTACCTCTTCTCCTTGCTTAGCCTTCCCCCCTCCTGCCAGTGATGCCTCCCCCTCTCCACAGACCCACCGATCGGTAAGGGTCCCCCTTCCTCAGTATCACTGTCTCCTCCCATGTATGATGCAGCACCCCCATTTTACTTGGTGAAAACTGAGGTGAAGTACTCATTTAGTACCTCAGCCTGCTCCCCTGGGTCTTGTGCCCATCTCCACCGTTTTAATCCTGCTAATCTGCCCCTTCACCCTTTGTTTTTCCCCAATGTATCTAAAGAACCCCTTGTTCCCTCTCCTAATTTCCCTGGCCAGGTTCTGCTCCTTCCTTGCCTTAGCTGCCCTCACCACCCTAGTGGCCCTTCTAGCCATCGGCTCATACTCCCCTCGATCCCTTTCACTCTATCAGCAGTACATGTTCTAGGTGTCCAAAACTTTTTAGCAGACAAGCTAAGTAGTTCACAGTCTAAGGTGCATGACTGGGAACTGCTGACCTTGGTGGTTGACAAACTATTAAAATGATGAGGTCATCCATAGTTGGACCTTTTTGCATCCCCACACAATGCAAAACTGCTGCAATTTTTCTCTCTCACTCCAGGGCATGGAGTTTTCTGGTGAAACACATTGTCCCTCACCTGGAAAGGGAGGATTCTGTGTGTCTTCCCTCCCTTTCTGTTAATTCAATGAGGACTACCCAAGCAAGATGCTGGGGTGCAGTTCTAATACTCATTGCTCCCCTTGGCCTCGGTAGTTATGGTATCAACTACTGCAACAGCTGTCAGTGAAATCCACAGTACCGCTGCCCTTGTGCAAAGGTCTGCTGTCACAGGAACAGGGAACCCTACTCCATCCAGACCTGAAGTACCTACATCTGTATGCCTGGCTCCTGAAGATGTAGCCATAGCTCACTTTGTGGTATCACAGAAAGTAGCTGATGTTTTGGTGGCTGTCAGAAAACCATCTACCAAACACACATATTCTATGAAATGGAAGCAGTTTGCTTCGTGGGACGCTTTACATAACCTGGATCCATTTACCTGCCCAGTCAGTTGGGTTCTAGAACTTGCTGTCCTTGTCGAATTCAGGCCTGCAGTATTCCTCAGTCACAGACCCGTTGGCTGCTATATCAGCCTTCCATGTGCCTGTGAATGGTCGTACGGTTGCTCAACTGAAGGTAGCGTGTATGTTTTTGAGAGGCATTCTTCACATAAAGCTTCCCATTCAAAATTCATTCCCAGCCTGGACGTGAATTTTATTTTGCAAAAGCTGACTTTGGTGCCTTTTGAGCCAGCTGCAAATTGTGGCTTACGCTTTCTTACTTGGAAAGCATTTTTTTTAGTTGCCATAACTTCTGCTCGAAGGATTTCAGAGCTGCAGGCTCTAATATACGCCTCATTATTTGATTTTCCACAAAGACAGGGTATCTTTGCATACCAATCCTAAGTTTCTACCAAAGGTGCTGTCTGAATTTACTTTAAATCAAACCATTCACCTACCAGTGTATTATCCAGAGCATGCCAATCCAGGGGAAGCATTGCTCCATACCTTAGATGTGCACAGAATATGCAGAATACACAGATGCTGTAGTATACACACCATACAAAGGACTGAAGAAAGCCCTCACAGCTTTTTGTTTTGTTCACTCTGGGCAAGAGGGTGTCCCAGTTTCTAAAAAGTGCTTATCCAAATGGCTAGTGCACTGTATTAAATTCTGTTGCAGGAAGTACAGTAAGAAGCATCTTGGTGTGGTTCGTGGTCATTCCACGAGAGGCATGGCCACTTATGTAGCTTGTTTTCGGAAAGTTTCTGTTGCAGAAACCTGTGCCGATGCCACATGGAGTATGGTCCACACCTTTACTAAGCATTACAGTCTGGACATTGTCTCTCGTAGACGATCTAGGTTTGACCTAGCTGTGTTACAACTACTGTACAAGGCCTCTTATCATAAGCCTATAGACTCCAGTCACCCAGACTGTTAGTACTGCTTGGGACTCATTCTAAAGGTGTCGACTGATGAAAGTACAGGTAATATCCTCAAATAAAATAGAACAGTTGAGTGAGAACTTACCATAACAGTAAATCTGTAAGAGAATCTTTCATCAGGCCATGCTATCCTACTAACCTTCCCCCTTCAAAGTTTTGAGACAAAGGATTTTTGTCTTGCTGTTTCCAGTGCTGTTTTTGTCAGTACTCTGTCTCACCTGGTAAGTGGAGTGCTGAGGTCTCTCCTGGTTCCCTAGAGGGAGGTCCTCTGAGCAGGACCTCTGGTGGGGAACTGAGGAGAGGAGGGGCCACTCACATTTGTTGACACTGGGGCATGATATTGCCGTGAGTGGCCCCTGACTTGTAAAGTTTCCATGTGGTCCTAGCACTGATGTGGATATTGTTCCAGAGGTGTGGCCTGATGAGAGCGATTCTCCCCAAAATCTATTGTTATGGTAAGTTCTAACATAACTGTTTTTTTATTATCATATATGCCTCCATGACTCACTTCAAGATCTTGTCTCGAAGGCTTTAGCACCACTAAAAAGCACACTAAAAGAGGGCTTAATTTGCTCTCCTGTATTGGAATTTGGCTATGAGCAGACCTCCAGTCCCTCAGTATGGCAGGTGAGGAAGCAGAAAAGGAGGCAGCCAAGCGTGTGACTGCCATGTTGTTAAAGAGCAGGAGACACATTTTCAAAATAGAAAGAATTGCAAAGGTGTAGCAAAAAAAGTTGTACAAGGAACAGTGCCCTTGCACAACTGCAGTTTTTAACACATGCACACAATTTTTTAAAAGGTAGCATTTTTCTGACCTTTTCCACATTTCTGGCAGCTTCCATGAAACAGTGTTGGAGTTCAAGAATGCATGGGATATGCACAAGGGAATCATACTGAAAAGGAAGGGGAGGAGGGAGAAAGAGCTGTAGATCAGGCATGGTCTTTGGCAATAGTGTAGGTAGGCAGAAATGGGAAGACTGGCTGGGCCAAGCAGTCCTTATCTGCTGTCAACTTCCATGTTTCTATGTTTGCACCAATGCAACACCTGGTATTATGAGGTGTAGAATCTGTACAGAAAGATGGGAACTAGCATTTGTGCTGGTGCTGGGACTTTTCCCCACACCAACGAGTTGGGCATGGCGACTTAGTACCTGGGCCAAGCCAGGCTCTTTAAAAATTGGGCCCAGGAGCATCATTGCGCAACTCCTAAAAAAAAATATCTCTAACAATATATAATACAGTATGTGATGGCAGAAGGAGGCTGAAGACCCAGCAAGTCTTCCCTTACTGTATTACCTCTATTACCTATAGTAAAGATTCTTTGCAAAAAACTGTGCTGCATAGATACATAGATATTGTTAGCAGATAAAGGCCTTGTGGCCCATCTGCCCTATCCCTCTTTCTAATGCTTAAGGTACCCTAGATACCACTACTAGCTCCCCCCCCTTTCACCCTAGCTTGATAATTCCCATGCACCTATCCTACGCTTTCTTGAATCCCTGAGCTGTGGCCACCCCTACCACTTCCTGGGGGAAGATTGTTCCATCCTTCCACCACCCCTTCAGTGAAGTAGAACTTCCTCAAATTCCACCTGTTTTCCCCCTTTTAGTCTCATGCTGTGCCCCCTTGTTCTGTTATTTCCCTTCATGGGAAAGATGCCCCCTCTGGCACCCTGTTGATCCCCTTCAGATACTTGAAGGTCTCTATCATGTCTCCCCTCTCTCTCCTTTCCTCCAGCGAGTACATATTGAGAGCTCTGAGTCTCTCTTCATACAACTTATGCTGAATCCCGGACACCATTTTTGTCACCCTCCTCTGTACTGTCTCCATGTCTATGTCTTTCTGGAGATGGGGCCTCCAGAACTGAACACAGTACTCCAGATGAGGCCTTACTAGAGAGTTGTACAATGGTATTGTAACGTCCCTCCTTCTATTTGTTATGCCCCTCCTTATTCACCCTAGTATTCTGTTAGCTTTTCCAACTGCTTTGTCACACTGTTTAGCCACTTTGAGGTTGTCTTCTATGACTACCCCTAGATCCCCTTCCTATTTGGTGGCCTCCAGTGTTACCCCATCTAGTTTATACTCAACCCTAGGATTCCCTCTCCACAGGTGCATAATCCTGCACTTTTTGCATTGAAACCCAACTGCCATTCCTTGGACCAGTTTTCTAGCCTCTTCAGATCTCTCCTCATTTTTATGTTGTCTTGTGCGCAGTTGCAAGCAACATCTTGCAGTAGTACCACATTGAGAGGTGTGTCAGTGTTGGTGAATGCAAGGTATGCTTTAGTAGGTGCATCCCTCATCCCCCAATTAGCAAAAATGCTAGCACTGGCGCAGAAATTATGGAAACTGCCATCAAGTTGATAGAAACCTGCCACTGCAATCAGAGACAAGCTCATCATGCAGCGGCAGATGACGTCTCCCCAACATGCCTTTCCTGGTGAATCTTTTCAATAAACATGGCAGCTCCGGCCGTCCACCACACACAATCCCCATACCGACATTGGTTTGGCCAATACCCGTGTCGGCATTTTCCTCCACTCCACATACTTTCTTTGCCGATGGGGCCCAATCCCCGTTGATATCAGTCCCCCCCCACACATACACACTCACACACTTTCTTTGCCAATGTGGCCCAATCCCCATCAGCATCAGTCCCCCCAAACTCATGGGGCACACTGAAAGACCACCCCAGTGTGCCCAACACCCCAAGGCTCATGGCGCACACTGGGAGCTCACCCCAGTGTGCCCAACATTCCCCCCCCAAAAAAAACTCATGGGGCACACTGGGAGCCCACCCCAGTGTGCACAACATTTCTTTTTAGTTCACCTGTAAAGAAAGAAAACCATCCTTCAATGTCTGTTTTTTGTTTTTCCCTGTAAAAAAGAAAATGGTCCTTCGTAGTCCCCGGTGGACGGTGGCCCCTCCCCCAACCCGCACCCACCTCTCCGCACCCCCCTCACCCCATACTTACCTCCAGAGGTCCAGCGCTGTGGTCACCTGTGGAGCGGGACGTGTCTGGATTCTTCAAAGCCAAACTGCAAAATGAAGAAATGACAGTCAGCTGTTCAATGGCATCAATGGGGGAAGGGTCAACTTAGGTGGATATCTCAGCCATTGATTTGAATTTTTGCTCCAAATTTCAACATGAGGTTCTTAGGACCCCACCTCATGAACACATGCTCTGTCATCTTGTTATTCAGTCCCGAAAGGTGATTTCGCGGTCACTGCGCGGAATCACCTTACAGGACCGATTAACTAAATGACAGTGCCACTGTTCATGAGGTAGGGTCCCAAAAAGCCTATGTTGCAAATTTGGAGAAAAATTCAAAAAATTACTGCATTACTAGCGTGCATTGCGTAGTTTCTATGCATGCTCATAACTTCGACAAATTTTAATGTTTTCACTCAAGATTTTCAACATTGCCATTTTTTTACACCTCCTCATGAACAGTACAGCTGTCATTTTTCACATACTGCCCAAAATGTGTTTTCGCACGTGTGGTGCCAAATGGTGCAATTGCTTTGCAAAATCACTTTTCAGCTAACGAACTGATAGTGCCACTGTTCATGAGGAGGGATCACAAAAAGCCCATGTTGAAAATTTGAAGAGAAAATGCCAACAAACACCTGGGGTGTTAGGGTTTCCAACCGTAACGCCCCACCCTGTAAAGACTGACAGGTATCAGGGGTGTGACTTGGGATTGTTGGCTGTAATGCTTACACCATTCCACCCCCAACCCCACCCTGCAGGCACTGACAGGCATTGAAGTGTGCCTTGGAGTCTTCGGCCTCAGAATTCATCCTATTCTCCTATACTGCACCCATCTCAGAATATTTTCTTATGGAATGGGGTGAGTGTAAGGCCTGAAGACCCCAAGGCACACGGCAACACTTGTCGGTGTATGCAGAGTAGAGTGAGGTGAAATGGTGTGAGTGTTATAGCCGACGACCCAAAGGCACACCCCAATGCCTGTCAGTCTCTGCAGGGTGGTCATGGGTTTGGCGTCAGTTCAATACTTCGCTGCCATTCCTATTATGCATCTCTCTAATTCCTGCACTACCATACCAATGCCAGCAAGACAACACTTGGAATTGACAAATGTTTGTTTCTATACCTTCCTGTATATCTATCCTGTTCCATAGCTTTGTTAATTCACCAGTTAGGGTAACTTAATACTACAAAAGTATGGAAATGTGGCAGTAGGAATTAGACTTGCATGTGTGATGCCTTAAGAAAATATATAGATTTCTTTCTACTCTTTTATTATTAAATCACAAACATCTCGTTTACAGTTCTATAGTAGCCATTCTATAGTACCTTAACGTAAAAGGTGCTTCATCTCTTCATATTTTCTTTTTTTGTTTATCTGAAAAGAAAATGAAGCTATTGAGTCTAAAAAAGGCCCTACTCATTATACAGCATTTTTCCACAGCTAAGGTTTAAGGTCTGGTAGTTGAGGTTTAGTGCCGAGAAGTGCAAAGCAATGCACTTAGATGGAATCTGCGCACAGAATACTGGATGGGAGGAGTTAGACTGGCCATTCAGCAAAGGAGAGAGAGAGAGAGAGAGAGATCTGGGGGTCATAATAAATGACTCCCACAAGCTAACAAGTCAATGCAACAAAGCACAGAGCAAGGCATCAAAGATGCTGGGTTGTATAGGGAGCGGTTTTAACAGCAGGAGAAGCAAGGTGATTTCTGCCACTGTACAGATCCTTGATGAGGCCTCATCTGGAATACTATGCCCAGTTCTGGAGCCCACACCAAAGGAAAGATATTGACAGACTGGATTTGGTGTAGCAACAGGTCACCAAGATGATCCAGGGCCAACAGGGCAGGTCCTATGAGGCATGGCTGGAGGCCCTCAACAGGCATTTGCTGGGGGTCAGGCTGGAGGGGAGAACATGACCAAAACGCATATGTTTCTCAGGGGAATAAACAAGCTAAATAATGAGGACCTAGAAATAAGGATGCAGTCACTAGGGGGAATGACTGGAGGTTGGTGCGTGGGGTCAAATTCAGGAGAAACTTGAGGAAGTTCTACTTCACTGAGAGGGGCCAGAACTGTGGTGCAGACTTCCAGCAGAAGTGGTGGAAGTAGCTACCCTTAATGGGTTTAAACACGGTTCGGACATGGCAAGAGGACTCATAGTCCACAAGACTGGCCCTAAGATGAGTAGCAAGGGAATGAGGGGTTGGGTCGCAGGCGGAATACCATCCACAAGGACAGTAGGTCAGTGGCGAGAGGTAGAATAGCAGGAGCAGATTCAATGGACCTTCGATCTCCTTCTGCCATTGAACTCTATATGTTTCTATGTATCTATGTTTCTATATAACAGTCTTCAACATAAGGGACAGTGTTTTCCCTAGGTGAGTGTCACGACTTGTGACCAGTGGTAAGTCAGCCTTTTCTATAGATATTACCTTTCCACAGAGTTGCCTCACAGCACCACAGCTTTTATCAATCTGTAATATCTGTAATATACCTAGCGGCTCCTGCCATGTCCCTTCCTTCCTAATTCCTAATTCCCTTCTCTAAGACCTAGACAAACCCTACCCCCCTACAGTCACCTTCGTTTTGCCCTGTGCATACCCACACCCCTTCTCCCCTTCCCCCTAATTGCTCCCCCTTATTGGCCTCCCTTGATCTCTCACAGAATGTAAAGGACTGAATGCTCTCCATGGGTCCCTCTCCTGTCCCCCCAAGGGGCTTGTATGTCTCATCTACTTTTTTCCCCCACCATCTTAAAGGGGACTCTCTAGGACATTGTTTTTTCCTCTGCTCTCTGGTCCCCCCAGTCTCCTTGCAGGGTTATCCGAATCCTGAAGGGGTCTCCAAGGGCATGACTCTTCCCCCTCTCCCACCTCACCCCTCCCTCCCCTTCCCCCTTTTCTTTCATGTAAGCACTTGTTTACTTATTAACTCAGCACATATTATTGTCCACTTTCAATATGCTATGTGTAACACTGTTGTAACACTGTTTGAACACCTGACTTACAACTGTATGTTAATGTTGATCCTGTAACTTGAATGTATAATGTCTCATTCCAGTTGTACCCCTTCCCCCCAGGTCACACCGGGAGACGAGTGACTTGTTGCTCAGTGTGCCTTCCTGGTGAAACATTTAAATAAATAAATAAATAATATCTGTCTATAAAATTGCATTATAGTGCCACTGCTTTTAATCTTATCTAGCATTAGAACTGACTCATAGCACCTCAACTTTTAGTAATTTGGATGACCTACTTATAGAATTGCCTCATAGCGTCACTGCTATTTAATTTGTATTTCCTGTTTTTAAAGTTGCTGTATAGTACCATTGCTGTTTAATTTCGTGTTACCTCACTATAGTGCTGGTTCATAGTACTGCTGTTATTTGCCTTGCCTTAGAGTACCTCTCTTAGATTGCACTGCTTTGCTTATCAATATAAAATTACATAGTTCTGTTTAGTTAACTGGTAGTTGCAGTATCCTCTCATCTGTACTAGTTCAATCAGTGTAACTACTTCTCTTGCCCTCCATTATGCTGCTTAAAACACTTGCGCTCCTCCCCCCTCCTAGCTAGTCTCTCTACCTCCCCCTTCCCCATCCCCATCCTTACCCCCTCTCTTCCATCTCTGTTCCTCCCTCCCCCACTCTCCCTTTCTCTTGTCTCCCTCCCCTCTCCCTGCCCTTGGCTTCCTGAGTGCAACTTACTTCCTTCCCCTTGGAATCACCTTGAACCACTCAGGCATCTCCACCTCCCTCACCCCTTTTCTACCCCCCCACTCCTCTCCTCACACATAGGCTTCCTCAAGCTCCTTGTCTCTTTCTTGTTTATAGTAGCATCAACATTGAGCATACTCCTGTCCCAGCTCTGTCATCCCCTCTCCCCTCCCCAAAGGGTTGAAAGTGGCGCATGTCAACCTCTGAGGTTTCCTCCCCACAATTGACCTATTACTGCAACCAGCAGTAGCAGCAAAGCTTTCAATTCTGTGCCACATGGGAGATTACTGGGCAAGCTAAGGGACCTGAGGGCAGGAGAGAAACAGGTGGCATGGATTGGGAGCTGGCTGCAGGGCAGACAGCAGAGGGTAGTTGTAAGGGGGGACACATGCAAGCCAAGGCCCGTGATCAGTGGGGTACCACAGGGTTTAGTGTTGGACCCTGTGTTATTCAATGTCTTTATAGGGGAGATTGCAGAGGGGGTCAAGAGAAAGATCAGCCTGTTCGCCGATGACACAGAGATTTGTGCAAAAGTGGACAGTGAGGTGGGGAGACAGGAACTCAGGGAGGTTCTAACTAGACTTGAGCTATGGTCAGTGGAGTGGTAGTTGGGGTTTAATACTAAGAAGTGCAAAGTCATGCACCTCGGAGCCAGAAACCCCAGTACCAGATAATGGCTGAGGGGAGTGCAGGTAGCAGTCTCGGAGGAGGAGAGGGACCTGGGGGTGCTAGTCATGGGGACATGAAGGTATCAGCACAGTGTAGGATGGCAGCAGCAAGGGCAAACTGAATGTTGGGTTGAATTGCCAGAGGTATCACCTCCAGGAAAAAGGAGGTCATCCTGCCCTTGTATAGATCACTGGTGAGGCTGCATTTGGAGTACTGTGTGCAGTACTGGTGCCCTTACCTCAAGAAGGATGTGAAACTGCTGGAGGGGGTGCAGCGTAGGGCAATGAAGATGATCATGGGGCTGGGGGAGATGCCGTATGAGGATAGGATAAGGTAGCTTAACATGTACTCACTGGAGGATAGAAGGGAGAGAGGGGATATGGTAGAGACCTTGAAGTACTTAAAGGGCATAAACAAAGTCAGCGAGGGAGGACTGTTCTACTTAAAGGGGGGAAGGATCACGAGGGGACACAGCCTGAAGTTGAAAGAGGGGAGGTCCAGGAGGGAGATGAGGAGGCACTACTTCACGGAGAGAATGGTGGCTGGAAGGACCTCACTGCCGGAAGAGTTAATCGACCTGAGAACAGTGGAAGGTATTAAGCGGAGATAGGATAGAGTCAGGGGCAAGGTCATTACATGCAAGAACAAGATGGGGAACAGGACTGGAAGGGGGATGAAGGAAAGGGAGCGGGTGGGAGAAGACAGCTGCAGTAGTATTATACTGTGAGCTGCACACTCGGGTAGACTTGATAGACCTATGGGCCTTTTCTGCTGACAATTTCGTATATTCATAAACAATCAAGGTTAACCTTAAACCTAATGTGCTGGTGATCTCAGAGTCTTGCTAATCAGCCAAGATCCCAGATACTGCTGTTACCATCCAGGTTTCTTCATCACCACACAGGACTGAGCAAAGAGGGGTGGTGGTGTTGCCATCTACCTTTCCTCTTGCATCCAGTCTGAACCTGCACTGTCTACCTCCTCCTCATCTGCTTATGAGATGCTCCTTCTCAGACTTTGCCTTCCTTTTTCAGTACCCATAGTCATTGATGGAGTTTACTGCTGTCCTGGCATATCTCCTTATCAGTCACCAAACTCCTCACAACCATATCCTTTCATGCCTCCTTTAGTGAGTTGCTCATGCTAGATGATTTCAGTCTCAGTTGGCTCTCCCCCTTCTTTCTCAAATTATATAAAACATAAAGTCCCTTCAGCTCTCACAACTAAATTCTGATCCCACTCAGCTCAATCACAAATCCCTCAACCACTCCCTCCTGGACTGGGTCCTCTCCTCGCACCCCTACCATTTAGTGGATGTTTGTACCCTCCCCGATGCTCTCAGTGACCATGATATGGTCTACTGTGTATGCAAAAATCAGCATCCCAAAGCTCCCGCTAAATTCATACAGATCCAGTGCTTCTGATCTTTGGACCTGCCCTCGATTCATGCTAACCGTGTGGTTACCAGTTGGCTCCCTTTCAGCTGCCAGCAACATCAACATGGCCTTCAGATTCTTTAACTCCAAGTTCTTCTCTGTCTTGGATCACCATGCCCCACAGGGAAAAACTAAGGTTCAAGGTTCTCACCATTCTGGGTCTCGGCTAAGTTGCTGGCCTATCATCAAGCATATGACCTTGCCATGCAGACATACAAGTCCACCGGTTCCACATGTGACCTTACTAGTTACAGGCTGTTATGCGAGGTCCCCACACTCTGACTGGATACCCACTGTGCACTTTAGACAATACTTGTGATATATATATATATATACGTATCTTTGTAACCCCCCCCAATGGCCCCCCTTGTTTAACTAGCAGGGCTTCTCCTCTCACCACAACGTCTAGGAGGGGTAAAAAGAGAGGTGGGAGTTTACATCGTAAACTCTATCTACACACATGCATGCACTCTATGCAGCTACAATGGCCACCATATATAAGGTGGACTCGTCTGTTATACAACACAGACAACCAAGTGTGGCAACTACCTGGCACACACTGGTAGGGACCAATTGCCATGGCCAACAACCCAGGTGCCTGGGAGAAAACATTTGCTTAGGACTACGCTAGGTTTGTACTTCTGGACAGGGGCACCCAAGTAACTCCAGACACAAGGAAGCAATAACATTACTGTCCAAACCAGACTGGGTTTCTAGAGTGTGGCTTTTATTCATGTAACAGAGTAGGAATAATCACAAAGCAAAGATGGACCCTCATAGGGCTACACATACTGGTAATGCAGATTTCTGAGGTACAGACATTCCTGAATTCCCATCTAGCACAGGATGAAGACAACACACACTAGTGAACATACTGGTTCCTACTGGAAACTGGCACATTCGGCCAGGTGCTGGTACTGTTCCCATATTTCATAGGAGTAGAGGTGGTACACATAACCACCAAGGAGCACAAACAGGCTCAGAACTTTCAGAACTCACTATACTGGGGTAAACTGAAAGAAAACAACCCACATACAGGGGCAAACACTCTTCTCAGGCACTGACCAATTGCACTGAAGAAAAAGTAAAAGGTGCCCTTCAGAACCTGTAGAGGTAAACTGGTTACTCCAGATAGGGTGTCTCCCACCTTTTGCCTCCATGTTTATACTCAGCCATTCATCCGGTTAATAACACCACACAACTGTAAAAACTGTAGAAGTTATCTTAAATGTTTATCACACTTAACGTCTTACACACACCCTCGGGTGTCAGAATTAAAAGTTCTGTACTTGGACAGTCACAGACAGGACTCCAACGTAGGCAGAACGCTTTTAAACCAAAGTCTGAGCGACAGAGTCCCTTTGTCAGAGATAATCACCTCACAGGCATTGCAGGTACTCCTGGGTTTTACTCAGAAAACAAACAAGGTACTCACAGAGCAGTTGTCACAAGGCAGCACCAAGAGTCCAAAAAGGACCAGGGGATTGCCCCTACATCCTGAAGTTCACCCCATCCCTCCTGGGATGGGGCACTGGGAAAACCATAGGTCAAGGTCTCCACCACTTCCAGAACTGGTACAGTTGTCAGCCACTAGGGTGAGAACATAAAAAACACAAACTGGTAGCTCTCTGACAGAGCTGAATGGGGAGCTGCCTAACACTGCAGCCTCCTCCACTGAACTCCAACTACAGACTCACGAACATTCTAAAACTAGCTCCCTAGCAGCTGGCCAGTGTGGCTCATGCTGCTACGACAGTTCTATATGACATCATCCCTTCTGAGCTCAGCAGAGACTGAGAACAGAGAGAGACAGAGTGAAACCCATTTAACTGGCATTTCACTAGCTGCCTTCCCTGCATACCACTGATTCTAACTGGGATTCTAGTAACCCCTGGAAACGAGGGGATTACACCCACCCTCAGCCAGGAAAATGACTGTCCCCACTCATTACTGTACCCGGCACCAGACCATCCTACCATATGTGTTGACTACGGAGAGGTAGCGCTACCTTATCCCCTACCGTCTGCCAGCACAGGCAGACAACACTAAGGGCCTGGAGGCCTAAGGCAGATGCATCAGTCCCTACACTAAGATCTTACTGGTGTAACCCCCCTACAAATGGGGGTTCCCGAAAGTCTTTCTTGGGTGTGCCTAAATGCCCACTGCCAGGCTGGTGTCCTGTGTCTTAACCATTTAAAAGCTATTGCATGTGAGTGCCCTTACAGCCTCTGTGTCCTGTCTCTTTAAGAGCTGCCTATATCACAGTGTATAACTAATCTGGGTGGGGGCTGAGTGTTTCTAAGCATGAGTTCTGCCTGGGCTGCCAGATAACTGCTACATTCTGCCGTCGCTAGTTGTGCAGAGGGAGCTCTGTTATAAGCTGTACTTATTTGCTGATTATCTATTATAATAGTAATGAGATCATAGTTTGTCTAACCTGCCTTCTTTGCAGCATGGACAGTTCTGTAAATCACCACCATCTTGGTTCTGGACTGCCGTTGTGGACCAATCAGTACCTCTGGGGGCCCTAAAATGGAGCCTGCCCCCAGGGGTCTTGTGGGAGTGAATTTCTGTAGGAATCGTAGTTTTTCCACTTTGGTGCCTAAATGGACCTGGAGGGGGAGCCCTTGCTGTGACAGACAGATTAATTAATGAATCAAACCTTTTGGATTTCTGGGAAAGTCCCATGCCGCCTGCAGCAGAGAGTCAGTGTGAGTTTTTAGTGAGAGAGTGAACAGCTCGAGATATTCGAGCAGCTGCTCCTGCGTAGTCGTCCGGGGGAACTGGTGGAAAGGCTGAGTTTGGCCTGTCTGCCTGCTGTCCCTCAAAAGGGATCTTTAGAGAGTGCTTAAATAACAGGACTGCATCCGAACCAATTGTGACAAAAGCCACTGAATTGTGACTGTACCATTGCCTGAAGAAGACCGAAGATTTGCTGTACACGATCGGCCTGTCAGAATGTCTGACATCACCACAGAGAGCACGGTTTTGCTCAGGAAAGCTGAAGTTGCAACCGGACTATCATCCGACCCATGTGGTATTGTGTTTTGTCTTACTATAAGTGTGCTGAATGCTGTTAGTGAGTCACCATTTGGTTCCCCACTGCCTGCTTGTGTCACGCTTGCTGGAAGCCAAATCCAGCATTTACCGGATTGAATCTGAACTGTTCACCCAGTCTGGGCCCTGCCACCTTGGCCCAGCCAGCTACTCCAGGTGCAGAGATCACCATTGATGAGAGACTCACCTGGGGATCAGCCCCCTGCTCAACCATCTCAAACAGGAACGAAATCTCGGTGATTTGTGTGGGCCCTGCTTCTCCTGGCATACGAGCTTCTCAATCTGCAGTCTCCATCTCATACCTTCCATGTCTCGTATTGGATAGCATGAATAAACCCCAGGGTAGCTCCTGCAACATCAGCTAAATCAAAAGTGTTGTCATCTGATTCCTTTGTTGTTTCCTTGTCACAAACTGAGCCTCCAGGCTCTGGATTACAAATTGTGTGTGGTTGTGCATGTTTCTTCTTTCCCTCACAGGGCCCCGACCAGCTGCAATGCTGGCCTACCCCAGGCAACGAGTTAGGCTAGCTCACCTTTGTTCCAACTGGGTACCTAGAGTGTGTGACTGTCAAGGGACTCTAAAGTGCATGCATGATTACCTGACTGAATCAGTTACAGAACTAATCAACCAAATTACGCCCCTCCCTTGTTCATTCCCCTTGAATAAATCACATCTAATTATTTTTGAATTTATTTTATTTATTTAATTTTGTTGACCAGGTAAGCCCACTGAGACTAGAAGTCCCTTTTTCAGGGGCGACCCAGGGGTGGGGATACAGATGGTAACCAACTGAAACTGAACCAGATTAAGCTGTTGGTGGTATTTCTAGTGAATGGAGGAAATCTGGTCAGGACACCGGGGAAATTCCCCTACTCTTGCAGTGGGAGTGCTGCTGCTATGGAGGAAGGTGTTTCAATTGCTCATTCTGCTGGTGTACCTGTGGGTGTGCAGGTCTCCCAAACCACAGGTCCAGCTCAGGAGACCAACAATGTTGCTGAAACTGCTAGAAATGGAGAAGGATTTACCTATTATTGCAACTGATTCAGCGAGTCCACCTTCAGGTCTTTTTGCCTCTGATGAAGTTTGGCTATCAAATATTTTAAAACAAAATAAAGCACCAAGGTATGCAGAGCTTGGAAGAAAAGCAGACTCACACGCTATTGAAATGAAATTATCTGAAGTGCAGTCTGAACTGCTGAATTCTTCTGATTTGCAAACTGCTGCACTGTTTCTGAGAGACTTGCCTGACCACAACGCAGTGAGTGCAGCTCCAGCTGAGCATACTGCAAATCCGCCTGCTGACATATGTTCATCAAACGCATTTCTCCAGCATGAGTCACAGCAGGTGGAGGAGTCTGTGACAGCTACAGTGTGGCCTACGTTACCGAATGAAATGTCACAAGACCTCGGTGAGATTGTTGAAACAGTGAGTACTTCTTCCCCTTTAAAACAAACGAATGTCTGTGGTGCTTTGTCACAGCTTGGTTTGCATAAAGGGAGAGACACTGAAAATGTCCCCTCTGTTACATGAGGGAGCTCCCCGACCTCCTTGGAATGTTCTCTTCTGAATGCAGGGTGAAAAAGGGGTGAGTCAGGTATTTGGATTCCTGACCCCTTGCATAGTCCGATACCAGGACAACCTCCTTCAAAGGAGGGAATGTTAACTGACACTGCACATATGAAATTTAATGAAGGAGATGCCACCCATATGAATCCCTCAGTCTGTTCGAATGTTTCACATGATAAAAATGAGACAGTGCTGCCTCCTTCTTCAGTATCTGAATCCTTAGAATCGGAAGGCTCTGAGATGCAACCTGCAGGATGGGGAGACAGGCCAACCTCAGACCATGATTCACCAGGACACAAACAGAACTTTTCTGAACAGTCTAAAAATGCGTGGGGACAATTCAGATGAAAAGACCCTTTTTCTGGCTCCCCCCTTACAGAGACATAATGCTGTGCGTGTGGAGTATTTAGGGGGTTTGGAAATGGCTCCCGATCGTTTGTATGTAGGCAGAACCTTGTTGAAAACATCATTAGTTTTTTTTTTCTAATGAAATACATGCCTTGATTCATGTTTCTGGTACAAATGTGTCTGATGTTAGTTTTAATACCCCACAGGGTTTACATAGTTTTTGGTCTAAATATGACTCATTGAAATACACTGAAGTCTGGATACCATTCCGTGTTCTTCCCTTAACTAAACCTTCACTTAGAAATATCACAGTTCTTTTTAGAAATTAATCAGTGTCCGTGCATGATATCACATACTGGATGGAAAAAAATGTGATGTAATTGAGTCTCCACAACCAATTTTTGATGAAGAACATTTGTGGAATGGAGGCTGGAAGTATAAGGTTCATTTAAGGAATAATAGCTTGGGGCCTGTACACCTACCTAACAGTTTGTTTTTGGGGAGTGAAAGGGGCCACTGTTTTTATCCCAGGCAACCAAGGACTTGTTTTAAGTGTGGGGCTTCTTCTCATTTAGGTTCAGCTTGTGATAGGTTGAAATGCAATCTTTGCTTGTCCTTTGGTCATTATATTTCTGACTGTAAAGAAGACATGAGGTGCAATTTGTGTGTGGACATTGGACATACATATAGAACCTGCCCATGGGCTACTCACAACTGCACAGATCATGTAAGTCAGGATTTTATAATAAAAGAAGCACAAAAGAAGAACATGACTAAACAAGGTACCACTGCACATAAACCTCAGCTGGCCCTAACAAGGCCCACTACCCCTCCCCCTTCGTCCCCCCCACCCCTGAGGAAATTGTGGTAGAAGTGGTGGCAGGTCACACAGGGCCCGAAGAACTGGTTGCTCCTCCAACTGATGATGTTATGCCTACAGTAATTGAGGCTGCACCTGTAGAAGCCATGACAATTGGTGAAATGCCTCCTCCTCCAACTGTTAAAAGTATAGCAAAGAAGTAGGGTATTAGGCAGTCTAGGCCTCGGTCCAAGGTTGCTAAAATCTATGTACCTGAAGACGAAGGAATACTTTTGAAAAATAGTTTTGAAGTGCTGTCCAAAGGTATGCAGGACTCGGAACGGGGGGGGGGGGATTCTGAAGCTTCTTCATTAGCCCCTCATACTTCAGAATCTGAAGGTGACCAGCAGGTACAGGGAATTGATAAAGCTGGAGAAAAAAAATAGGTACTAGAGTCCAGAGGAGTTCAAGGTCAAAGAAACCACCTTAAAATGTTCCTCTGTTCTTCTCCCCAGTGCCTCATTCACTGCTTAGCGTTGCTACAGTGAATGTTAATAGTATTAAGAATGCAAAGTGAAGGGTGGTCACCATGACAGCTATGAAACATTTAAATTGTGATATCTGCCTATTACAAGATACTAGATTGAATACAGACTTTTTGGTTAAAGCAGCACAGAAACTTTGGTGTTGAGGTCCTTATTTTTTCTTTTGGTACTGATGTTTGTGAAGGTGTAGTTTTGTTTAGAGGGGATGGGTTTAAAATTTCTAGGATGGTGGATATTTCACTAGGGAGGGTATTATTGTTGGACTTTATATATAAGGGGAGGACTGGATTACTATCTATGCTCCCCTTAAGAAAAAGGAAAGGATAGATCTCTTCAATAAAATAAAACCTTATTTACTCACAACTAAACACATTATCTGGGCAGGTGATTTTAATTGTGTGGTAGATAGAAAAGATAGAGGTGCTGTCACAAATAAACTATTTTGTGATTCTAATTGTTTAACAGGTATACTCGAGCAGTGTAATTTGCAAGACTCCTTTCAACTTTTGCATCCACAGGGTGGGCATACTTACCATAGAGGAGCTTTGTCCACCAGAATAGTATTTTTGTTTACACAGAAAAATATTTATATTCATAAGGCTGATACTATTCCATTAGAAACTACAGATCGTGTTATTTTTTTTATAGTTTTGGTAGGAATAATAGGTCCCCAGTATGGCCATCATTATTGGAAACTAAATACGGCCTTACTGAAGGAAGATAAGATGGTTATGTCAGTCACAGACCTTTTAAAAGCCAGGATGTCAGTGGCTGTGTTACACAGTAACATTAGTTTATGGTGGGAAGGCACTAAGCAGAAATTACGGTCCTTATTTCATACCTACTCTACACAAAGTCACAATTCTCAGTACCAGACATATCTCAAACTCAACAATTACTTAAAGTGTACACTATTATTAATACGCATCATATTGCATTAACAACTCAGGTTTCAAACTTAAAAAATGAGATGGTGAAATGGCAATATTCTAGAGCAAAAGCCATGTTAAATGAACACAGAATTTGTTCATCAGGTAAAACTGGATTTGGAGATGCATTTAAAAGTTGTTCACAATATGCATCGGATAGATTTATGACAGTTGTTAAGAATACTGAGGGCATATTGGTCACCGAAGGCCCAGGTATTTTAAAAGAAGTTACAAACTACTTGACTGACATGTATACTGCCCCACTCATTGAAGACTGGGAAATGAAGGACTTATTTTCCACCACTGAAGTTCCCAAAATAACAGACTAGTATGTCAGAGACCTCAGTAAGCCCCTCACTACAAAAGAAACTGAGGTAGTAATTAGAAATCTAAAAGGTCATACTGCTCCAGGTATTGATAGCCTACCTTCAGAATTTTATAAGATGTTTGAGAATTTATTAAAAGATATTTTAGTGGTTGTTTGTAATTGGGTATTGGGTAACTTACATGTAGACTTTCATTTTTGTATCGCTGTTCAAATTCTGGTCTTCAAACATGGCGATAGGACTGATTTGAATAACTGGTGGTCACTTCGTTTATTGAATATTGATTATAAGATATTGTTGAAAATTTTACACAATAGGTTAGTGAATACGGCCTCAGCACTTATCACCTTGGCTCAAACTTGTACAGTACTAAATCATCTAATACAACATAATTTATTATTGGTTAGAGAATTAGTGGAACAGGGTAAAGAAGGCATGCTGCGTGGATATCTTATGTCAGATCAGGAGAAAACCTTCGACAGAGTACCTCATCGGTTCATTTCCAGGGCTCTGCTTCATTATGGGATCCCCCAGGTCTTTGTGAATTGGATAGACCTATTATATAAAAATGCACAGGCGATCTCCTTAGTTAATTGAATGATGGATACATATGTACGTATTACACGGGGGGTTAGGCAAGGATGTCCACTTAGCCCATTACTTTATGTATTCTGTTTAAACCCTTTATTAAGGCTTTTTCAACAGGACATGTGTATTAGAGGTATTGCACCTGTAGGAGGAGGGATGGAGACGCGTGTGATATCATATGCGGATGATATCTATGTACTAGTAGCAGATCAAGACTCTGGAGTTAGGGTGTTAGAGGTGATAGATAGGTATTCTAGGCCAACAGGAGCAAAAATAAATAAAAGGAAGAGTGTAATTTATGCTCTCAGTGGTACTGTAACCCAAACGGAGACATGGCGAGGAATTAAAGTGTCTATTGGCCCTTTCAAATTTTTAGGGGTCTGGTTTGGGAAAGGAGACAATGGCTGCTTAAATTGGAAGGCAAAACTTGATAGAGCTCAGTCAAAAGTTGCAATTTGGAAGAATTTGCAACAAACTAAAAAGAAAAAGGTGGCAGTTGTTAAAACATTCCTTCTCCCAATCTTTTTATTCATTAGTGCTGTCTATCCGCTGCCACAAGCTTATGAAGTATCACTTCTTAGTTTGGTTTTTCAGTTAATTTGGGGAAACTGGTTAAATCCCATAAAGAGGGAGATATTATATTTACCTGTGGGGAAGGGAGGTTTGAATTTAATTAATCCAGTGGTTTTCTTTTGTAGTATCTTTTTTCATAATAATTTATTAGGCCTTACTAGACCTAGTCTGGCTCTCTGGACTATATATGCAAATAACTGGATCAGGCCATTTTATCAGACATGTGAAGCACAAGGGGTGATAACAGCCCAGGTTAAGATAAAATATGTTGTTTTTAGACCTGCCCTTGCTAAATTAAAAAAGTGGGGGTTAATGATTCAAATTTTGCAGCTAGCTACAAGTAAATCTCTCTATGACATAATAAACACTCAGATTGGCATCTCATCAGCTGACTTTAAAAATATTGACCCCTTATATCAGACTCACGTGTTGGAGTCCTTAATGGATAAACATATCCCTCCCAGGATTTGGGATGTTGTGTGGCTATGTTCTCATGGGAGGTTGTTTGTTAAGGGAAATGCCAAGCATAAATGTATGGCAGAACGTATGTGCCCCAGATTGAGTTGTGTAGCACAAGAAGAAACCATGTCTCATTTTCTTATTCAGTGTCCTTAGTAAGTGAAGTGTGGGCAACATTGGCACAATTATGGGAAGATCAGTATTGGCAGTCTGTGACTTATGCAGAAGAAGTTGCGTGATTTTAGTCTGCAGAACCTGGGGACTGACAGGAGTTTGATATGTTTGATATTTTCTTTTATAAAATTTTACTTTATGGCGGTCACGATGCAAATATGTGTTACGACAGGTGTACCAAGACCCAAAGTCTGTTATTAGTGTGACTGAACAGGAATTGTATAACCAATGTATGTTTGAACAACAACACATCTCCAAGTGCATGTTTTCTTCGTTGGATGAATGTCCCTTTCATGAAAGACAAAATTGGATGATTTCTTGACAGAGTTTTTTTTTTGTTTGTTTTCATCACTATGTATCTTGATTGTATTGATGTTCAGTTATGTATTATTTGTATATACTTGTTCAATTTCTCTACTATAAAATTTTCCCCTACTCTTTTCGAGAAGTGCCATGGGATCTTTAATGTCCACCTGAACAGGTAGATGGGACCTTGGTTTAACATCTCATCCAAAAGATGACACCTCAGGAGTGCTGCACCCCCCTCATGCTACACTACAGTGTCAGTATTAGGATTTAACCCAAGTGTCTGGCGTGGGGATAGAACTCTCAACCTTCTGATCTCCCAGCCTCAGAGGTGAGTGTGCTACCTGCTGAGCCACTGACACTGACATTTAACCTGACTGTGGTTCCATTTTGTACCAGAAGCACTGTACTGTTGTTACATGCTGTGGCTAACCTTATTTTACAGGGGGTCTCCAGGGTCAGACTGTTGGAACCAGCCCAGGTAGTAAGTGCAAACAGAATGGGGATTTGTATGCTGATTAGGGGCTAATGTACCTGTGTATGCTGTTCATTGTTTAGGTCACTAGAGGGGAAAGAGGGGGGTCACAGTGTCCCGGAGGGCTGCACCCAGGTCAGCTACACTACCACTAACCCTGTCCTCCGGGTGGAGGCACCCATTTTCAGTACCTAGGCCCCTTAACCAGCAACTTGTCACACAGACAAGGGTAGTAGCCCTTGGGGCAGCACCACCTAGGGGTTACACTTGTGAGAATCAGTGGCTCTGGGAGAACTGACCAGAGCATGCCCTAACAGACCAAAACTGTGACCCTACTGCAGGTCAGGACCACAGCATGTCTATCCCCCCTGACCCTCTAGGGAAAACCTATCTATCCAAAATCTACCCAAATGGGAACCTCCCCCCAACCCAGGGCACCTACAAACCAAACACACAGAGCTAACACAATACCAAAGCATTACACTCCTCCAGTCCCCCACAGATACACCTGTGGAAGAAAAATTGTTAGCACATGTTAACCAATACACAATTCAAAAACACTCTACAAAAATATTTTATAGAGGGGGGGGGCATGGCTAACCATCTTCCAAAGTGGAGGTGTAGTTTGCGAGTGCTGAAAACCTAGAGCTAAGTACCCGACTTAACTCTCTTGTCTCGATCCCCACCGAACTTTTCTATCTTTATTGGCAATCAGAAGTCTTCCCCTATACAGAGTTAAAATCTGGGAGACCTCCACGGCAGGATTGTAAAGTTATCTCCTCCGGTGCGCTGGCTGGATCAGACACTCAAGGCAGCATGGCGCAGTCAGTTAAAAGGGATGAAGAACCCGCTATCAGGGAAATGTTTTTATTGATTATTACTAGTATCGATGCTCTAACACTGGCAGCAAATACATAGAAACATAGAGTTTGACGGCAGATAAGGACCGCTTGGCCCACCCAGTCTGCCCATTTCCCTACCTAATGGATAAGCTGCAGATCCTAGTTAACCAGCAGCCTACTTCTTCCTACCCCCACACCCTAGAATTGCCTTATGACTGTCCCATGCATGCTTGAATTCCACCACTGTTTTTGACTCCACAACCTGCTCCATATGGCTGTTCCATGCATCCACAACCCTCTCTGTGAAAAAATACTTTCTTAAATTACCTCTGAGCCGCCCCCCCTCTATCTTCAAATTGTGCCCTCTTGCTCTTGCACACCTCTTTTTTTGAAAGATGCTACCCTCTTGGACTTTGTTGATTCCCTTGAGGTACTTGAAAGTTTCTCTCATGTCCCCCCTCTCCCTCCTTTCCTCGAGGCTATATATATTAAGCTCCTTAAGTCTCTCTTCATATGTCTTCCAGTGCAGACCCTGCACCATTTTAGTCGCCTTCCTCTGGACAGCTTCCATCCTGTCTATGTCTTTACGGTGATTGGGTCTCCAGAACTGCACACAGTACTCCAGATGGGGTCTGATCAGCTGTCTGTACAGAGGGATAATAACTTCCTGTTTTCTACTGGTGATGCCTCTCCCTGTGCATCCCAGTATCACCCCAGCCCTCCTTGCTGCCCTCTCACATTACTTGCCCACCTTTAGGTCATCTGATATGACTACCCCAGGTCCCTTTCCATTTTTGTTGTTGTTAGTATCTCACCCCATTGTGCACTCTTCCTGGGTTTTTGTTTCCAGGTGCATTACCTTGCACTTCTTAGCATTGAATCTAAGCTGCCATACATTTGACCATTCCTCTAACCTTGCCAAGTCCCTTCTCATCCTTTCCACCCCACCTTGTGCATCAACTCTGTTGCAGACCTTTGTGTCATCTCGCAAGAGACATACTTTTTCTTCCAGTCCCTCTGCAATGTCGCTTATAAAGACATTGAAGAGGACCTGTCCATACTGAACCCTGGGTACCTCCTAATAACCCCCTTTCTTCAGAGTGGACTCCATTTATTATTACTCTGTGTCCTATTCTCCAGCCAATTCTTTACCCAGGCTGTCATCTTGGGACCCACTCCAGGCTGGCTAACTTGTATATTAATCTTTGTGTGGGACTGTGTCAAATGCCTTGCTAAAGTCTAGGTAGACCATGTCCACAGCCCCTCCCTGATCTACTACTTTGGTCACCCAGTCAAAGAAATCTATCTGGCATTACCTTCCTGCTGTGAATCCATGCTGCCTTGGGTCCTGTGCCCCTCTGGCCACTAGATACTGACAATTCTTTCCTTCAGAAGTGATTCCATCATTTTCCATATCACTGAGGTTAAACTACAGGTCTGTAGTTTCCTGCTTCTGCCTTGCTCCCACTTTTGTGAAGGGGAATCAGATCTGCCCTCCTCCAGTCCTCGGGTACCACCCCATCCTCCCATGATTTGTTAAAAAGGGTAGTCAGCGAACTCAATCCAGCTATTAGATGCCAGAATTGAAAGGACAGAGCAGAAGGTGACAAACCAAGAGGATAACCTACAGGGTCACTGTGCCACAATGCGAAATCAAGTGGCATGAATCAGACAACTTCAAGAAAAAATTGACGATCTAGAAAATAGAAGCTGCTGTACTAATATATGGCTTCTCGGGTTCCCCAAAGGCTCTGAAGGAGGGAAAGCTCTCTCTTTTCTTCAACAAGTGCTACCTGAAATCCTTAAACTGCCACCATCCACTAGAATCACAATTGAGAGTGCTCATCGTTTTCTACAACCCAAACCTGCGCAGGGGGACAGACCATGGCCCATCATCGCACGGATTCTAAACTTTGCTGAAAAGGAAGATATCCAGTCCAGGGCTAGGGAACTAGGGCAGCTGTGGTGGAGATAACACCAGATTATGATTTGTTAAGACTACTCCACCAAACTAGTGAATAAAAGGAAGGCTTTAACAGAGACCCGTCAGGAACTACATGATCTATGGACCCCTTTTTCTCTACGCTATTCTGCCTCCCTAAAGATAACAGTTAACGGCACTTCTCAGCAATTCAACACCCCGGAAGCTGCTATGACATTTATTGATAATACTTGGCCATCAGTCAATCGATCCACACACCAGCTAAACTCTGAAATACCCCGAGATGACCAATCCTCAGTGAAAGATCTTCCCCCTCTAGCAGCTGGACTGATTGAACGGGACTCCTGCAACTCCAAAATCTGGAAGAGACCCCTGAATTCACCACATGCAAAACGAGATCACCCACAGGACCGAGATCAGACCTCTGAAGAAATTCAGTACACGAGCCCATACTTTGTTAAAAATAGATACTCCCCTCTTCAAGGTCATCCTGACACTGATTTTTGAGAGGAAATAGATACTACGCCCGACCCCTCATCTACAGCACTGGCTGAAGATACTAGTTCCTGGGTCTCAACGTCAGAGAATGCCCTATCTGCACAGGGTTCGGACTGGCACACCATGGTTCTGGGTTCTCCTATAGGCCACAATCTCACATCTACTGCTTCGGAGCTGCTGGCACCTCCTCAAGACGTTCACCCAAGTTGATCGGATGCCGAGTATCAGATAAGTTAACCAGGCTGTGTCTCGGGGAACAATGTGGGTGTAAGAAGGGGTAATGGGAAGAGACTTGCAGGAATGGGGGATATGAATTGCAGTGTCCCTGCTCTTTATCCTTGTGATGGGTAGGTTGGTAAACCGATCTCCACCCATAGGCACTTGGTCTGGAGTTTTACAAAATGTTAGGCTACCCTGTTAATATTGTTGAATTTGTTACTAGATGGGTGGAAGTTACCTTCTTCAAGAAGGGAGTCACTTTCTGCAGAAGGCTTCCCATGAAGAAGTTGATAGGCTCCCCCTTACAGGTAAATGCTTCCACCCAGGATAAACGGATGCTCTTTGTTGTGAGGCCTCGGTTAGGTTGGCCCCTGGTTAGCATCCCAGACTTCTCATTGTTCCCTGGGTTAACTTAGAGGGATCGATGGCCAGTTAAACCCCTTTTTGCTCTAGGCAGGGGTGCATTCTGCTCTGTTTGAATTGAATCATTGTGTTGCTTATTTTGAGTGTTAGTGTGATAATACATAACAAGCTTTGCATTGCTCATCTGATAATTGATTTCCCTTCCTCTACTCATGCCCCACAGAAGAGATTGGACATACCATTTGTTGGAAACCCAACTGGTTAAGTCCTTCCTCAGTTCTCAAATTGTTTATTTTATTTAATAGGTTACGTTAAATGATACTGCTGGATTAGAAGCTACAGGAAAGTAGTTTGATCTGTATAGTGTAATTGGTTAACTCCAAGGGAATACAGGGCTGAGTGATCCCATATAATAGAGTTCGTTACTGTCTGTTAAGCCAGTGTCAGTGGCCGGTGGCTATCAATATGACCTCCAACCTAGAGAGGAAAAATATCTAACTGTGGTAATTTTGCTTAGTGGTATCATTTTTCCAGTCAACTATCTTATAAGCAAGGCATAATGTCAGAAATAGTGTTCCACACTTGGAATGTCAGAGGTTTAAATTCACAGCTGAAGCACAAAAAGATATTGACATTCTGAAGTGCATTTACTCCAAAATAGCCTTCCTACAGGAGACTAAATTGACAGGGGAATACTATAAATATATGCTAAAGGACTGGGTAGAACAGCAGGTCCTCCCTAATGCCCCCTCCAGGAAACGCAAGGTAATCATCCTCCTGCACAAATCCCTTCCATGGATCCTGACTAAGACAACTTTGGACTCAGAGGGCAGATGGGTGATAGCGAATTATGAGACCCCATCAGGTACGGTCACTCTCTGTAATATATACGCCCCCAATGAAGACACCCCAAGTTTTTTCCATACTCTTGCGGAAGTGGTTTTGGAGTTTCACCCACCAGACAGCCCTCTTCTCCTGGGAGGTGATTTTAACCTGACGTTAATTCCGTCGGTAGATAGGAATGATGGGGGCAAGGAATCTCACCTCAGAAGCAGGAAGGCATTAAAGCAAATGATTCTGGATCAGGGTCTCACAGATATTTAGAGGCTTTACCACCCAAGAGAGAGGGATTATACCTTTCATTCGACCCCAAATGTCTCAAATAGCAGGCTAGACTTCTGGCTAGGCTCCCCCACCTTAATATCCAAAACTCTAGATGTTAAAATTCTCCCCTGTGTTATTTCTGACCATGCCTCAGTCCAACTCCTTGTTCTCTGAGATCTGGTAGCCCCTCCAACCCGAAACTAGAAACTAGACCTCCTCCTTATGCGAGACCCAGATTTTATCCCCTGGGCTCGAACCAAGGCCTCTCTATTCATTGCAGAGAATCCTGTTACAGATACCTCACCAGGTAATACTTGGGAGGCCTTTAAGGCTACAATGTGAGGGAACATCATGGGTTTTTTCAGCAGCCAAACGTAAAGACCGGGAGCACCAGCTACATAAGCTTGAGCAGGAGTTGGCAATAGCTGAAGCCTCCTTGAATGCCCTGCCTCACCCCTCTACCCATTCTACCGCAGGTAGGACCATTTTGGGACTCCGCTTTGAAATTATTCAGCTGCTGAACAGGAAGGTTGAAGTGGTCAACCTTCACCTTCAACACTCATTCTGGGAGGGAGGAGATAAAGGAGGCAAAGTTCTCGCTTATCAACTCCGTAAACAACAGGCCAGTAGATACATACATGGGCTAAAAGATAAGCAAGGGGTAGTGGGTAGCATCCCAGAGACCATTCATTCAATTATGACATCCTTTTATAGATCTCTTTACACCTCATTGCATAAGAGTATGAACCCGGATACACGTTCCTTTCTAGACTCCCTTCAGCTACCCTCCCTTACAGTGCAGGAGTCCCAGCTCCTGGAACTCCCCATTTCCCAAGTTGAAGTGTGTTCAGCTATCCAAACTATGAAGTTGGGGAAGTCCCCTGGAGAAGATGGCTACTCTGCTGACTTTTACCAAGCACTGGCCCCTATTATCTCTCCCCTTCTAACTGAGGTATTCAGAGAGATAGAACATAAAAGTGCACTCCCTCCCTCAATGGGAGAGGCCACCATTGTTCTTATCCCCAAAAAAGGTAAGGACACCACTAATCCAGGGAATTATTGCCCTATCTCCCTCATTAACCTCGACAGCAAGTTATATGCCAAACTCCTGGCAACTAGGCTCTCTCCCCCTCCTCCCTCATATCGTACACCCCTCACAAGCAGGTTTCATTCCTGGTAGGCATAGTTCGGATAATTTGAGAACCCTTCTAAATCTCATATATTCAGCTAGATCCCTTCCCCCTCCAGTCGCTGCCCTTGCAGTGGATTTCGAAAAGGCTTTTGATTCTGTAGAAAGGGGCTATTTATATCTAGTCCTCGCACACTTCAGAATGGGTGAAATCTTCCTATAAAGGATACAAGCCATCTACCCACAGCCAGAGTTAACACAAACTCGGTACTGTCCCCACCCTTTACATTAGAACGCGGGACAAGACAAGGCTGTCCTCTCTCCCTCCTTCTGTTTGTCCTAGCCATAGAACCTCTGGCCTGTGCCATTCATAGCCAAGCTGAAATAATTGGTCTTACGGTAGGCAATACATCATATAAAACTCTTATGTACATGGACGACCTCCTCCTCCCTTTAGCTGATGCCCACTGGTCTATACCTCCTTTACTGTCTCTCCTAGAGTCCTTTCACACATATTCTGGTCTCAAACTGAATCAGAACAAGACCGAGCTAATGCCCCTGAATAAGTACTGTACCCAACAGATGGCAGAGAGGTCTGACCTTCTTTGGGCCCCGAAAGGGATTACCTACCTGGGGATAATATTGTTTCCCTCTCTTGATACAATTTGGCAAATTAATATCCACCCCTTCTTTCCTCCATCAAAATAGAATTTGATAGATGAAAGCTCCTTAGACTTACTTTGGCAGGCAAAATTGCTGCCATCAAGGTGGTCACGGCTCCAAAACTCTTTTACTTACTTATGCATATTCCCATTCACCTTCCCAAAAACTGGTACTTAGCCATCGAAAAATTAATAGGACACTTTCTATGGGAAGGCACTAAACCTAGATACAGTCGAGCCAAACTTTGGACCCACTGGAAACACGGAGGCTGCAACCTCCCTTGGTTACAGGGTTACTGTCAGGCCATTCTCTTGGCCCAGATGGTCAAATGGATGGCCCCTCACCTACCCACTTCTCCTCAGTGGCTCCAAATAGAGTTAGACATCTCAGGAACTTTCCTCCCCTCCTCACTCTTGTTCGCATGCCCCAATAGCAAATCCAGACCTCACAACAGTTTAAATCCAACCCTTACCTCCCCTGTGATAGAGGCTTCAAGAGCCAATTGGTTTGTCGTTTATTGGAGATTGAAGATGGACCCTGTCTGATCATACACATCCCCCTTTGGCAGAACCCTGCCATTACGATTGGGGGCTATTGGATTTGGTATAAACACTGGGCCAAGAAGGAGATCTCCACCATTGGAGATGTAGTGGACTCTAGGTACAATGCAACACATCCATTTCATTACTTCCAGCAGAAGTGGGATATCCCTCAGACCGAGTTTTGGAGATATCTACAGCTTAGAGAAGCCCTAAGACCTATTCTGAACCCCTCACAAACACAAGGCAACCCTTCTGTTTTACAATCTTGGATTAAAAACCCAAAAGGCCTAGCAGGACATATCTACGCCACCCTCAGGGTCTCCTTACCCTCTCAGTCTGAAGACACTAAACAGAAGTGGGAAAAGATTTTACACCTCACAATCACCTCTGATGCCTGGGACCAGGCATGGAGGGATACACACAAATGGTTGAGAGATGCTAGATCACGTCTAAAACAAAATAAGATATCCCACTTGTGGTATAAAACCCCTGTGAATCTCTATAAAGCTAAGCTCCTGGACTCCGTTAATTGCTGGAGATGGCAGGCTCCAGCAGGAGATTTGTTGCTCATACTGTGGTCCTGCCCATTAATTCAGCCTTTATGGCAGGCAGTACGAGATGTGGCTTCCAAAGTACTAAAGCTCCAAGTCCCTCTCTGTCCTCTTTTTTATCTCCTGGGTATTACCACTGATCTTCCTCAGCTCTCTTACCTGGAATACAAGTGGTTCACCCTTCTGGCAATGCAAACCAAGAGAACCCTGCTTTGTAAATGGAGATCTTGCATGGTCCCTACATTGATGGAAGTGCTGGCTTCTCTTTCAGCAGTGGCTAAATTGGACAGAATCTCACATCTGCAAAAATACCAACTCTCTAAATCTGGACTCTGTTGGGCTCCCTACTTAAGTTATGTTCACCCTTAGACAGGTATAGGATGATTACCCCTCTTAACCTGATGGACACAGCTGGGTCAATATCTTGCTAACCAAGTGTAAGGATGACTGGAAAACTGAGGTACCTGCTCTCCTTAATTATCTCCCCTCCACTTTAGTAAGATTTTCCACCTATCCCCTATAGAGACACAAAAGTCAAGCCCTTCGAAGGTCTTACATTATGCAATTACCGGCTCTAATTTGTTATATTGCCTTATAATTGTCATTTTTGTTGCAAACCTGAGCCTTTGGGATTGCTTGTGTTCCTCTGTTCTGCCTCTAGATAATGGCCAGAGATTGCAGAACATACAGACACTCCTAGCTCGACTCCTCTCATGTTGCCGTGAAAATGATTAGAGCGACTTGCACAGATACAGAAGAACTGACTCGTGTGCCTATGTCCAGCAAACTCTGTCTTGAAGCTCAACCTTCTGGTGAGTACATTTTTATATAAATGATTGCATACTGTTATAAACAATGACAGCACACTGTTAAACTAAAATGTTTTAGGTCTTTCTTATTCCTCCTGACCTTCCTATACTAATAGTCTTCCCTCTTACCCTTATCCTTCGCTAACTAATTACAAACAGGTGGAACACAAGCTCTATTTCCTTCCTAATGGGTAGACCAGAATGGATATGGATCCTACCTGAAATTTCCTATATATAGATTTGTATGTAACCTGTTGATTTTTTCCCTTTCCCTTCTCTCTCCCCCGTAGAGATTTAATTCCTCCTTTCTCCCCCTTTCCTACCCTTTCCCCATAAGATAGGTAATGCTTAATGTTTTAAGTACATGTACTCTGCTTTACTGTCTTAGGCCTCGGCCAACTGGATGTAAGTTTGTGTATTTTTCTTGTTAGAAATTAATAAAAAGTTATAACAGAAAAATATTTTATAGAAAAAGTAGAAAAGTAAAAAAAACAGTAGAAAATCTCTAACATTATGTACAATACACCTTTTGGGGGGATGGAATGCCCTAAATGTCCCAACTAGTGACAAAACAGATGTGCCTACAGGCAAGGTCCATTAAAAAGTCTCTCCTAGGCTAGAGCCCATCGAAACACAGTTTTTGAAGTACTGTAGTCCAAAAGGGGGAGAGTCTTTGTGGACAGATTAACAGTTTGTAGGCTGCCAGGTGTTGGATGTGTAATGTAGAGTCAGCTAGAAAATAGCAAAAAGTCTTGAACTTACCAATCCCTTGTAGAATGAACAAATGGAATCACTTACTTCTCCAGCTGAAGACTCTCCCTCTCTGGCAGCATTGTTCGAATACAGCTGGGTGGATATCTTCTAGAAAACAGATGATGAAACAGGAAACTGCTGGGTTGATGTCATCTCGGAAATCAAACCATGGAACAGGAACCAACAGCTGGGTTAATGTCATCCAGAGGTCCAGGTGAGGAAACTGGAATGACATACTGCAGGTCTGATGGATCTTGGATGCACCTTGAATCCTGGAACACCAGTCTGGCAGAACACATGGGTACGGCAACTGCTGGATGGCAGACACTTTGCTACCACTGCTCTGCTTCCCTCAGGGTAAGCATGGGCATATTCGCAGGGGAGTGGCAACCATTAAGGGTAGTACCATTCTGGGCTAGGTGCAGGAACTATGACCCTATCTCAGCATTCATAATTGATGTTATAGAAAGTCTCATTTCCTACTTTGTCCACATATCGTACAGTGTCCATGAACAATGTCCTGCACAATTTCCAAAACGTTAGTTGATCATTTATGACTCTGTTTTTGACACAAGGGGTCACACCTGGATGCAGATTCTTGCTTGTACTTCCAATAACCAGGCTTTCCTGTTTTGCTCAATCTCCTCCCAGACTCTCCAAGAAAAGGTAAGAAAGGACATTCCATGTATGGCATTTGCCCTCCTATGAACCAGTCTCTCCTCCTTACAACTCTTCTCTAATACACGGCCACTGGCATGGCTTGGGAGTGGCTAGTCCTAGTTCAACCAGTGCCACATACTTAAAGCATGGTGAAACTTGTCCCTGACCATATCTGCAGGCAGGGCAATAGAGTCATCAACTACTTTCTCTGGTTCCTCTGAGGCAAGAGCTTGAGGCCACAGACTGGGACCCTCAACAGAAAGATACACATCTTCCTCCTCTGCTTCCTCACTTAAAACATAGACCCAAGAGTGAGCAGTCATCCTGACTCCTGAGACAGTCCACTCTTCACTGGGCATGGAAGTAGATGCCTCCCATTATAAAGTTTCTTAAATGTCATCCTCCCCAACTAGGTTAGGACTAGGACCCTCTCTCCATGGGTCCATGGATCCTTCCTCTGCACTGTTCATTTGTGACATGGGCATGGAAACATCACAAGGAATCTGCCCTTGCAGTAACTCTACATTCTCTTCCTTTGGCCACTCTATGCTGAGCCTCCCCTAACATGTTCAACCTGGTGCTGTATGCTGCTACGTGCAGGGTTTTGTTCCTTTTTCCAGGTGGGAGACAAATGAATTCTAGGTGCTTTGGACAGACCATACTTCACTAAGCAACCTGAACAGTGAGGAATTAATAAAACGTCCCTTCCAGCCTTGAGGTGCATTAAGCATACTCTCACAGGGTAGTTGGGAATTGCAACATGACCAGGCAAATTGTCACCATAGAAACATTGCTGTATTTCTTTTAGCTTGGCAACCTCCTCAGCTATCATAGCTCAGGCATGAGCCAGGTAGCTGGATGGTCCCGAAGCCATGTCTGTAAATAAACACATTAAAGTTCATTGTTATTACACAGTTCATGATATTTGGAACAGTCTCTTAAAATGGCTCCCTGCTGCTGTGTTTGCATTACTGCCCCACCCTGTAACAGTGGCGGCAGCACTCCTGATGCATCAACAAATCGGTCTCTGACTCAAACAACTGCACATCCAACTTTCTGCTACTGATAATTTGCTCAGACTGCAACAGTTGCACTGCTTTCACATTTCTCAGCACATTCATATGATTTCTGGACTTTACAATTAGCTTTCAATCAATTTTAATTGTTCAAAGTCACTAAAAGCCACAGTATTTCTAGGAACAGGATTGTCTGCTTGTTGTAGCCTCTCATACAACTCACAGCCTCTCGATTGTTCAGAAAATTATACTGTTGTGGAATCCATAATATATGCTCACAGTCTATTGCTCAGAATTCTTGTTTGTTTTGATTTCACTTTACAGTCCTTCTTTGCAAAAACAGTCACACTGTTTACACACAGATACATCTGGCTTTATTAAAATCACAACACAGTTTGAGCTCAGTTTTGCTGAATGGTACTCACTGAATCAGTAGACAGGAGGGAATCAATGGGTAGTAGGTTTCTAGGTAAAGAAGCTGCCCCTATCAAAAATCTAGAGATGGCTGGAAAGGTTAATGAGAAACAAAAAAAAAGGGTAAACATAAAAACTGCACAGGTATTAAAAAGAAAGTGGTTAATGGGAAAATAAAAGGAGTAGAGTCTTGTAGTGGACAGAGGAAAAATAAGAAAAACAAATATGGCGTGAGGAAAATTAACAACTTACAAGCTCAAAAGAAAAAACTTTGGAAGAGACAAGAAATGATTCTCTGCCCAATGAAAGTGTTTTATCCATTAACTTACTGCAAAGGAAGGAGAATTTGAGTAACACTGACCATAAGCATCATTTGTTAACCACCCCTTCGGTTACACCTTGGATTAGAATCTATGGACTTAGAATAGTGAAGGAAGGTGCGTTGCCAGAGTTGGTCCATAAACTGTTTAGTGAAGAACTGGAATTGGACATTGCTGTTAACGATTTTTTCCACAGTAAGGAGAAATGTGGATGCTAACGAGAATGTCTCTGTAGATAGTGTAAATGTGATTCTGGCCTCTGAACAGCTGACATTTTATGTCTGGAGAAATCTCTTGGGTATTCAAAGACTCAATCTTAATGGAGTGTTATTGGATAAAGACTTTAAGGTGATTGGCTCTATTAACCAATATAAGGAGGGTCTCCCAGGAGGTAACAATGGGACGAGTGAGGTAATTGATGCTGATTATGAGTTTGCACCAGTTACTCTGAGTCTTTTGGGGCATAAGAAATTGTATAAAGAAACTGATGACAAACTGGTAAGAGTCCTATGTAATTTATTTTCAAATTTTTTAAAATATTAGATTGGGTTATAAAGGTGTATTAGGAGCTTTTAGGCATCCAACTCTGTTGAATGGAGGACACATTGATATAACCTTTAAAAATTCTGTGATAGCTAGTAGGGTTTGGAATATAGCAGGAATGTTGGATGCACTTGGTCTTCATTTGGTTGATCTTTCTGCAGAAGACAGAATTCTGTCTTTTTATCTGGTGTTAGTTATGCTCCTAAAGAAAATATACCTCATTCAGACAGTAGAAATGTGTATACAATTCCTATTTCAAATAGATTTATGGCTATTGCAGGATATGAAGATGACTGTTAGATCCCACAATGGGGGTTGGCCCTTCTGTTTTTGGGGATTCAGGTGGATGAATCCTGGGGTTTGCCTAGTTTGTGGTCTCAATCAGGTAATTTGTCCACCATGTCTACGGAAGGGAAAGCATCTTTCTTAATCTCATAGAACATAGCTGCTTTTAGGTCAAAGCTTCAAGATAGGGATTGGTTAGTTTATATTTGTTCTTTTTATATTATTTTTTTTTCAAGAATCTTGGCATAAGCAGGTGGATGAGTTAGACATTAATGATTATACATTATTTAACACTCCAGGTTTTAAGACTGAAAAGAAGGGTCATCTATCCAGTGAGATCTTAATATGCATCAAAACAGGGATTTTTAGGGGCGTTAAACAGGTGATATTAGAACAGAATTTTGTTGGGATTTTACTTTCTGTTAACAAGACACTGCTTCCCTTGTTTAATTGTTATATTCCTCCTGCAAAGGAACAGAAAGTATTTAAACAAGATTTGGGATAGATTAATTGAATCGGTACGAACATACCAAATGGAATACCCTAACGCTTTGTTACTATTACCTGGTGATTTCAATGCCAGAATTGGTAATTTTGATAGACTAAGTGACAATTCAATACTGGGTTATATGTTTCCAGATGTTCGTAGAATGAAGAGAATTTCTTCTGATTTAAAATTTAATTATAATGGTTGCAAACTAATAAAATTTATGAATGATAATTTGGTATATACCCTTGACAGTAGAACACAGGGAGATCATTTAGGCTCACCTTCTTATTTTACAAAAACTGTTTTTTCAGTAATTGATTTGGCCCTTTGGCAAGGTCCACCCAATTATTGGGAGGACATGGTAGTGGTAAATAGAGTGGAAAGTGATCATTTTCCAGTCACTTTGCACAAAACAATCTGTGTAAATCATGAGACTCATCTGGCACCTGTGCCAATTATAATTTGATATTCTAAGAAAATTGAATGGTCTTGGGATTTGCAATCTGACGTGACATCTTTAATAATTTATTTTTTTATATTTGGGATAATTCAATCATGGATCCATCTTTGATCTGCAGTATGAAAAGTTTTAATTTCTTTTTAGCATTCTTGAGCCTGATTTATATATATAGAATAACAGATGGGGAAGTGTGTGATATGAGAATTTAATGCACACCCGAGGTGTGGGATGCCACATAAACCCCAAGGGCGGAGGCCGAGGGGTTTATGGAAGCATCCCACACCGAGGGTGTGCATTAAATTCTCATATGCACAAGTCCTCATTTTTTTATTTTATATAATTTGCTGGTGAGCAATTTTTTTCCAATGAGTGCTGTCTCACACACACGCACACGCACACACACACACACACACACACACACACACACACACACACATCACACACACACACACACACACACACACACACCAGTCTACTTTTGGGGGGCATACTTCAGCAGCCCTCACACAACTCCAAATGCAGCATGTAGTTTCAGCTACCCAGCTCCCACTTCAGATTCCACAGCAGTCCCCACCTAGTCCTGTCCTCCCTTTTGCCCCTTAGCTGAAGACAGCACAGCAGCGTCCAGCTCCCTCAGGTCCCACAAATTCTTTTTTTTGCTTAGCAGAAAGCTGATGTTTGATCGCACTTGCACTTACCTCTGGGTGGGTAAGCAGCAACGGATCGCCTCGCTGGCATGTGGCTCTGAAGCTTGGGAACAAGAACGGCCAGATTTTTTTTTTTTTTTTTTTTAACAATTAACAGTTGATTGAATAGTAGGATTAACCAGATAATTAAAAAAAGATTACGGGACGGCAAGGGTTTGTTGTGGTGGCTTCTCTGTAATAAAGATACAGAAGTTGAACGGAACCACCACGTTTCTTGAAATTCTTCAGCCCGCCCACACAGAGAAAGCGCCAGTGAGGGACGCTCACTTTTGACAGACACAGCGCGTGAATGCCGTAATAACTGATTGGTTATTACGGCAAATATCAACCGGCGGAGTCCATTCAAAAAATTGCTCACCGGTAATTATAAGACTATAACCATGCCAAGTTTACAAATACCTGTAGGACGGTTTGACTCTGAGTGTAAGTTTAATAAAAAGCAGCTGCATAATACATCTAGAAAAGTCTGGGCTAATCCAAATCAGTTTAGTGCTATTAAATTGAATACAGAAAAAAAATACTATAGAAATTTAGTTAAAAAAAAAGAAAATATTTTTTGAACAGCAATGGGGAAGGATGTATGCAGCAGTTATGGATAATGACATTAAATCTTTCTGGTCTTTGGTTATAAAAGGTTGTAAGGGGTTGTCCGAGTTAGAGCAACGTATTGAACCAAGCAGATGGCTTGAATTTTATAGTAATATGCTGCTAGATCCAAATATGACATCTGCTTGGGATTCAATGGATATGAATGCTATCAAAGAACAGTTTGTTCCATTTTCAAAAATAGAGGTGATTGAGGCAATTTGGAATACCAAATCTAATAAAGCGTTGGGCACAGATAGGATACCAGGGGGAGTTTTTCTGTGTTTACCTGAAGTCTGGGCAAATTATTTGACTCCTTTCTTTCATCAATGTGTTTATACTAATTTTGTCTCTGAGTCATGAGTAGGGGCCATTATTTTTCCAATCTACAATAAGGGACCAAAAGATGACCCTGTGATGTATCGTCCCATAAGTTTGCTGGATGTATTAGGTAAAATTTTTGCCAAATTATTATTGGTTAGACTCAGAGATGAGATAGAATCATTAGGGGGACTTGCCCCAGCTCAAGCGGGATTCGGGAATGTTATTTAACTCTTGATAGCTGCTTTATACTCTCCCGTTTGATTGAAAAATATGTTAATATAAGGAAACAAAAACTGTAGGTAGTTTTTGTAGATTATAGCTCAGCGTTTGATACAATTAATAGATCAACACTATGGGAAATAATGTTATCACGTGGTATTTCTCCTGTTTTGGTTAATAGCATTAGAAATCTATATTCTCACACCTGGGCTCAGATTCGTACCAGGAGTGTATTATCGGGTAGAATAAAAACAAATAAAGGTGTTGGGCAGGGATGCATTCTGGCACCCATGCTTTTTTCAATTTATTTGGATGATTTACTGATCCAACTACAATCCTTAAATGCTGATTCTCCTAAAATTGGTACATATGTATGTTCAGCATTTGCTTATGCCGATGCTCTTGTTTTATGCTCTCTTTCAGTTTCAGGCCTTCAGAAAAAGTTAAATATTTTGTCAACTGTATCTGAGTCTCTATCATTGAAAATCAATCTTGGTGAAATGAAAGTAATGGTATTTGGTGCAAGAACTAATAAGTATAGTAGTAAATTAGCAGATGAGTATTTGGAAACAGTTTCATCATATATATATTTGGGCTTATTATATTCTAATAATGGATCTTGGCGTAGACACCAGGATTATATACTCTCCAAAACTAATAAAACAATAGGAGCTTTGGCAAAATTCAACCATGGCTATAGTGATTATTCACTTAAATCTGTTCTGTCCACCTTACAGGCAAAGTATAATGCACAAACCCTGTATGGGGTAGAAATATGGGGGTTAAAACCCTTGGATCACTTAGAAATTCCAGCCATTAAACTTTTGAGGAAAGTCACTGGCTGCCAAAGATCTACATCAGCTTATTTTTTAAGAAAGGAACTGGGAATTACAATTTTTCAGGCATTGGCTGATTCTAGATTAATTAATTTCTGGATTAGGATTCTGCAATTACCAAATGATAGATGGGCTAAGATACGTTTAATGGAGAAAGAGGTATGGGTGCAAAATAAACATAAACAGTCAACTAGGCTTTCTCACTTATATAATTCACTTGATAAATATCTGATGTCCTTTTTGTTGAAATATAGACATTGGTGTGTGAATATTAGTGAGAAATATAAAGCTTATGTAAAAACTAAAACAGCACAGTTCCATAGAGAGTTGGATTTGGCACATATTGCTAATTCCAAATATTCTAAATGGTACTCCTATAGTGTTAATAATCATGATTATAGATTTTATCTTGATGTTTTGGAGAACCCAGATATTCGTAAAACATATACAAGATTCAGGTTTGAATTGTTTGAATCTAATGTTAGAAATGCTTTATATAAGAACTCTATTAATCCTGAGGATAAACTTTGTGCATGTGAACAGGAAGAAAGCGAGGACTTGGCCTACATTTTTTTTGAGGTGTCCTTGGTACACTAGTATCAGGTGCAAATGGTTATCTCCAATAATTGCTGGAATAGCAACATCCAGTGATACTGATCTCATTAAGGTTTTTCTTCCCTCTGAGGATCATACAATTATACATTCTGTGTGGAAATTTGCATTCATAACAAGGAATATTAGGAGAAGGAATCTAAATGCCCCTAAGGTATGATACTGGTGGCTTAATGGTATTTTTCCTTGTCAGTGGTACCCCCTGGATTCATCCACCTGGTTATTTATTGCCATTTTGCACATAAACTGTATTCTTTGTATTACTGGTCATTGTTTGCTAAATGTAATGTCAGATTATATGTATATGTTTTGTGATACTTTATTTGTATGTACGTTTATGTTGGTATAATTCTCTATTTTGTGATAATCATTTTGAGATTGAACAAATAAACAACCTTACCTTACCACTGAATCAGTAGCTGCCTTGCTCCAGTGGAAAATTTCGGCCTAAAGCTGATCCCGGAAGGCCTCTGGGTTGAAACGGACTGGTGATCCCACTGATTGTCACTACAAACACCACGCTTCCTTCCCAGTCAGTCGGATACCAGTTTAAGCCCACATTTTAACAGAAAAAGTCTTTATTTACCATATTAGAATGTTTACTGTCCCCTCGATGCTTTTTCCTGGCTAACTAGCTCGCACACCACTCAATCCCTCACTCTCAAACACTGGGCTGCACTCTGAAGCTGGCTAGGGGGTGGCACTGATTGTAGTTGTACCAATCACTCAACGGGATGCAAATGAGCCTCTCTCTCTCTCTTTCTGTCTGTCCTCACCCTCTTCATCCATGGCGATCATAAAGCAGGGCAAAATTTAAACTGCAAACACACTTCTTTTCTCGGCTGAAATTTCTCAGCGGGAGCACTGTTTTTGGCCATCTCTTTGCTCAGAACTTGCCTATTTCTTTAGCAACTTCCCCATTTCACACTACAAGCACACGAAACATTCAGGGACAACTGTCTCTGTTTTCTAAAGTCCACAATACTTTTTTGTCACAGAAAACTTGAGCTTTAAAGTTTTGTAAATGCTCTACTTGATACAGGACAAGGGCATACACATTCTGGCTTTACAGTCCCTTGATAAACGGTGGCACAACACACAGAAGCACATGAACAGCAGGCACACAGCGGCACATACAGATGGCACTATCCTAGGCAGATTCTTTTGCAGAAAGCTTCCAGTTTTGGGCTACCAACTGTCAGACAGACAAATGAAAGCTCCCATTTTTGTAAACCCCCTATCAGCCCCCCTTGTTTAACTAGCAGAGCTTCTCCTCTCACCACAATGTCTAGGGGGGTAAAGAGAGGGGTTGGGGTTTACATTGTAAAATCTATCTACACACATGCATGCATTCTATGCAGCTACAATTGTCACCATATACAAGGTGGACTAGTCTGTTATACAACACAGATAACCAAGTGTGGCAACTACCTGACACACACTGGTAGGGACCAATTGCCATGGCCGACAACCAGGGTGCCTGGAAGAAAACGTTTGCTTAGAACTATGCTAGGTTTGCACTTTTAGATAGGGGCACCCAAGTAACTCCAGACACAAGGAAGCAATAATACTACTGTCCAAACCAGGCTGGGATTCTAGAGTGTGGCTTTTATTCATGTAACAGAGTTGGAATGATATTTCTGAGGTACAGACATTCCTGAATTCCCATTTAGCGTAGAATGAAGAAAACACACACTGGTGAACACAATGGTTTCTACTGGAAATTTTCACATTCAGCCAGGTACTGGTACTGTTCCCATATTTCACAGGAGCAGAGGTGGTACACACAACCACCAAGGAGCACATACAGGCTCAGAACTTTCAGAACCCTTTATACTGGGGTAAACTGAAAGAAAACAATCCACATACAAGGGTAAACACTCTTCTCAGGCATTGGCCAATTACACTGAAGAAAAATTAAAATGTGCCCTTCAGATCCTGTAGAGGTAAACTGGTTACTCCAGATGAGGGGTCTCCCACCTTTTGCTTCCAGGCTTATACTCGGCCATTCATCCAGTTAATAACACCATACAACTGTAAAAACTGTAGAAGTTGTCTTAAATGTTTATCACACTTAATGTACTACACACACTCTCGGGTATCAAAATTAAAAGTTCTGTACTTGGACAGTCACATACAGGACTCCAACATAGGCAGAACAATTTTAAACCAAAGTCTGGGTGACAGGGTTCCTTTGTCAGAGATAATCACCTCACAGGCATTGCAGGTGCTCCTGGGTTTTACTCAGAAAACAAATGAGGTACTCACAGAGCAGTTGTCACAAGACAGCTTCAAGAGTCCAAAAAGGACCAGGGGATTGCCCCTGCATTCTGAAGTTTACCCCATCCCTCCTGGGATGGGGCACTGAGAAAACCATAGGACAAGATCTCCACCACTTCCAGAAGTAGTACAGATGACAACCACTAGGATGAGAACTTAAAAAGTACAAACTGGTAGCTCTCTGACAGAGCAGAATAAGGAGCTGCCTAACACTGAACTCCAACTGCAGACTCATGAACATTCTAAAGCTAGCTCCCTAGCAGCTGCCCAGTGTGGCTCATGCTGCTGTGACAGGTCTATATGACATCATCCCTCCAGAGCTCAGCAGAGACTGAGAACAGAGAGAGAGATAGCGTGAAACCCATTTTACTGGCATTTCACTAGCTACCTTTCCTGCCTACCACTGATTCTAATTGGGATTCTAGTAACCCCTGGGAATGAGGGGGTTACATATATATATCTATATCTATATCTATATCTATATCTATATCTATATCTATATCTATATCTATATATTATAATACTGAATGCACTGTGCTAATATTTAGGGCATTGGCGCTTATCATACAAGTGTAAGTAGCCAGGGACATACTGTGATTCATATGCTGCTTTTGCTAAGAAACATACTGCAAGTACTGTGCCAAGATACACTCGTGTGTTCTCTGTTTGTTCTTCTTTTTTTGCTGTTTATTTGTTTATTAAGCAATTTCCAAAGAAGAAATACATGACAGAGATTCGTACAGAGAATAAAACCATTTACATCAAGGTTCATGACTTAGATACTAGAATAGCCTGTATAGTGATATAATGATACCCAGAATTAGAGGAACTACGTTAATAAAACGTGAACTTAAAAGCCAAGGAGGATCTGTTTGTTCTTCTGAGAAGTCATTGTATAGCCTGCACTGCCACTATGCGGAATTATGTGACACTGCACTACATCCTGCACCTTGTATGAGTCCTTTATTCTCATATTTAGCTGACTTTACTAATAATGTATATCTGTAGATAACACTCTGGAGCCACTTAACTTTTAGCCAATAGAGCTTATTTTATGTATCTAGTCTTCTAGTAACCATGGTAATAATCTAACTGTATAAGATATTGTATTACGTATTCCCTCTGAGACCATCTTCACTCCTAGTGGTAATTGGGAAACGTTGGCTCCCAGTGTCTAATGGAAAGACCTGCTTTAGGGCAACTGTAACCTTCTGTGTAATAAACAAGTTTATTACTGAGTATGCCACTTGTCTGGGTTTCTTTTGCTGATCCAAGACTACAAAGATTCTAATCGAGGTTAAGCACCCCAACATATTGGCAACCATGAGCAGGTAGTCTGGATTAGCAAAGTTTATCAACTTTTTGGCTTATCCTTCCCTTGTGGGTAGTAAGTAGGTGTACACACCTGTATCATCTCACCTGTACTTTTGACTCTGTAGCATCTTGTAAAGTCTGGCTGCTTACTGGGCAAGGCTGATGCCATCTCATCTTGTTCAATGGCAGTTTTGAATTGCAGGATTGTGAGAGTACAGTAGCCTGATTGTCTGTTGGTTCAGCCACTGTGGATCGATACACAGCAGGGTAACCATCAACATGTTTGTTTTGTGTTTCCCAAACCTTTTGCTGGTACCACTATGTTCAATATCGTGCAGACCTAAAACTCAATGTCTCTAACTTCCTTACCTCCCATGGAGGCTGGAATGATTTCACGCTGGATGCAACTTGATCTGAAAACCCTATACTGGGGATCTCAACCCAGTACTCTGAGGCAAGACAAACAGCCACTAAGCATGATTAACAACTTTACAAATAATATACAGTATATCGATAGACAACACTGTGGAGCCACCTAACTTTTAGCCAATAGGGCTTATTTCATATATCTAGTCTTCTAGTAACCATGGTAATAATCTAATTATATAAGATGTTATATTATGTATTCCCTCTGAGACCATCTTCACTCCTAGGGGTAACTGGGAAACTTCAGCTCCCAGTGTCTAATGGTAAGACCTGCTTTAGGGCAACTGTAACCTTCTGTGTAATAAACAAGTTTATTACCGAATATGCCACTTGTCTGTGTTTCTTTTGCTGATCCAAGATTACAAAGACTCTGATCGGGGTTAAGCACCCCAACATATTGACAACCATGAGCAGGTAGTCTGGATTAGCAAAGTTTCTCGACTTTTTGGCTTATCCTTCCCTTGTGGGTAGTAAGTAGGTGTATCATCTCACCTGTACTTTTGACTCCGTAGCATCTTGTAAAGTCTGGCTGCTTACTGGACAAGGCTGATGCCATCTCACCTTGCTCAATGGCAGTTTTGAATTGCAGGATTGTGAGAGTACAGTAGCCTGACTGTCTGTTGATTCAGCCACTGTGGGTCGATACACAGCAGGGTAACCATCAACATATTTGTTTTGTGTTTCCCAAACCTTTTGCTGGTACCACTATGTTCGATATCTGTGTAGACCTAAAACTCAATGTCTCTAACTTCCTTACCTCCCATGGAGGCTGGAATGATTTCACGCTGGATGCTAATCGATCTGAAAACCCCATACTGGGGATCTCAACCTAGTACTCTGAGGCAAGACAAACAGCCACTAAGCGTGATTAACGACTTTATGAATAATGTGTATCGATAGACAACACTGTGGAGCCACATAACTTTTAGCCAATAGGGCTTATTTTATGTATCTAGTCTTCTAGTAACCATGGTAATAATCTAATTATATAAGATGTTATATTACGTATTCCCCCTGAGACCATCTTCACTCCTAGGGGTAATTGGGAAACTTCAGCTCCCAGTGTCTAATGGTAAAACCTGCTTTAGAGCAACTGTAACCTTTTGTGTAATAAACAAGTTTATTACCAAATATGCCACTTGTCCGTGTCTCTTTTGCTAATCCAAGACTGCAAAGAATCTGATCAGGGCTAAGCATCCCAACAATGCCCTTTTCTACTAGGCTTGTAAAGGCTGATTACTTTGCATCCATGTTCCAGAACAACCTTAAACACCCCTCTAAGTTCTAGAAGGTCATTCACACCCTCTTCTCCCCTCAAACTCCACCCCCTCTCCCCCATCCCTGTCTCCAACCCTAGTAGTCACCTTATCTTTCAACTCCTTTTTTACCTTCTGTGCCTTTTCCTTCCTGTCCTTCCCCTTCTCCTCAACCCCCTTTCCCCCAACTCAATCCTTCATCCCCCACCCTCCCCTCTTCCTTCTCCATTACAGCACCCTCTGTTTCACTCAAAGAAATCTTGGCCCTAGATCATCACACAGGTGGGAGCCCTGATGGTCTTAGCCCCAAGCTCCTGCCTCTGTCTGCTCATGTCATTGCTCTCCCTGTTACCAACAGTACCTTCTAAACCTCTCCTTCATGATAGCCTCAGTCCCTAACACATGGAAGCAGGCTACTGTCATCCCCTTTTAAAAGGGGGTGAACCTTTCTCCCTTGATAACTACAGCCCTATCTCCCTTCTCCCTACTCTGGCTAAACTAGCATAGTAATTATAGTATAGTGGTTTACGCTTGGCGAATGATAGTAAACTGTCCAGGGTGAAAGGCTTCTTGAATAGGGCCTGTCATTTTGCACTGGACCTCAAACTAGCCACCCACACCTGTGTCCTGCACAATGCCTCGAGATGGCTAACTTCAGCTTATGAGGACATTTCCACACCATGGCAAAAAACTGTTGCTTGGGCTACTTTCTCCTGGGCTACAGTCTATCTTCAGGTTATCTGAGAACAAAGATTCCACCAGGAGTATGACATGTAACTCTCTAATGCTGCCTTTGAGAAGAACTATGCTACATCAGAATTTCTTCCTCAGAGTCACCAAAGTATGGACTGCCTCAACAGATTTGTTAAGGGGATGTGGCTCTATTTCAGCCTTCAAAAAGCTTTTACTAGATGTACATACTTCCTCTAACATTGCAATTTCTTCTGATGTATAATGACTTTTGACATTGTATTCCTTATACTGCATGCATGATTCTATCTGTGTAACTGTGCTGTGCACTACCCTATAACACATGTATGTAGGTTAATATGTTTTGACTCTAGATCCATTGAAAATAGACTCTAGCCTAAAGGATTTTCTGTGCAATAAAAACTAAACTAAAACTAAATTCCAGGAACATGTTCTCTCCCAACTCTCCGCTTTCCTCAGTTCCTCATGGAATCACAGTGGGAATGTCATGTCAGATGAATCTAATATATTTCTTTAACTGGGTGACCAAAGCAGTAGACCAGGAGGGGATATGGATATGGCCTACCTAGACTCTGGCAAGGCATTTGACACAGTCCCACACAAAAGGTTAATAAACAAGTTAGCCAGCCTGGGAGTGGGTCCCATGGTGGTAGTCTGGGTAAAATAACTGACTGGACAACAGGACACAGAGGGTAATAGTAAACGGAATCCACTCCAAAGAAAGGGGGTTTACTAGTGGGGTACCACAGGGTTCAGTACTGGGACCGGTCCCCTTTAATGTCTTTATAGGTAACACATTTGAGGGGCTAGAAGGAAAAGTATGTCTCTTTGCAGACAACAGAAAGATCTGCAACAGGGTTGATACACAAGGGCGGGTGGAAAGGATGAGAAGGGACTTGGCAAGGTTGGAGAAATGGTCAGAAGTATGGCAGCTTAGATTCAATGCAAAGAAGTGCAAAGTAATGCACCTGGGAAACAAAAACCCAGGGGAAGAATACACAATGGGGGGGGGTATTAACAAATACAAAAATGGAAAGGGACCTGGGGTAGTCATATCAGATTACCTAAAGGTAGGCAAGCAATGTGGGAAGGCAGTAAGGAGGGTTGAGGAGATACTGGGATGCATAGGGAGAGGCATCACTAGTACAAAACAGAACGCTGTTATCCCTCTGTACGGACAGTTGGTGAGACCTCATCTGGAGTACTGTGTGCAGTTCTGGAGACCCCATCTCCACAAGGACATAGACAGGATGGAGGCAGTCTGGAGGAGGGCAAATAAAATGGTGCAGAGTCTTCACCAGAAGCCATATGAAGAAAGACTAAAGGAGCTTAATATGTATGCCCTTGAGTAAAGGAGGGAGAGGGAGGACATGATAGAAACTTTTAAGTACCTCAAGAGAATCAACAAAGTCCAAGAAGGTAGCATCTTTCAGAAAAAGAGATGTGCAAGAACAAGGGGGCACAATTTGAAGATAGAGGGGGGAAGGCTTAGGGACAACGTGAGGAAGGTATTTTTTCACAGAGAGGGTGGTGGACACATGGACCAGCCTTCCTGAGGAGGTAGTGGGGTTAACAACAGTGGGAGAATTCAAGAATGCATGGGACAGACATAACATTTTATATGAAGAAATAAAACAATGACAATACAAGATTTTCCTGCAGGCCACATGGAGTAAAAGTTTAAAGTCACAGAAAAGAGCCACACTAGGATCTGTGTGCTCACAGCAACAACTTGAAAACAGTCTAAAAATAGCTGGTCACTTACCACCAGATGGATGAGACAAGACGGAATTATCACTTCACTTCAGGCTTTATTATAGTTCCTGCAATAAAAAAGTGAAAGTGCTTCCAAAAAGCAGTGCAGACCCCACAGAAGTGAAGATGTGTTACCTGACGCATCTCACATCCCAAATGACACTTTATCAAAGGCTAAACACATGGTCAGGATGCTCTAATTTATACTCAGCAATTCTTAAAGTGAGTGCTCACCAAAAATATGCATCATGATCTATTGACCTCCCTATCTAATTGACCTCCCTATCCAACACCAAAATAACAAGTGTGATATATAAATATTTTGATACATTTGAATATAACAAGAAAATAACCTAACACTAAACATGAATTCATAAGTGTAACCATTTGTAAACACTTAGACAAGTAATTTCAGAATAAAATTTTTTTAGATTATGCATTACTACTTATATCTCAATTTCATGTCTTAGAAGTGACTTAAAGTACTCAAACAGACTCCACTTTTCTCCATGAGATGAGTGCTGCAGTGACATGGAATCAAAGCTGTGCAATTGTCACTGCAGGAGAACATAAATATGATTACTAGTATATAATAGTAAACACAAAACCCCATTAGGAATAGAAGGGTGAAGAGTATACTATCTTAAGTAAGGAGTCAGATCGTACCTTTTGTTTAGACTGGATCATTCTGTAGCACCTAAAGTGAAGATCCAAAAAGCCTCTTTTTTTCAAAACTGCATCATCATAGTTACCCCCCTCTTGAATTTGGCCATACTTTATCTATGCCCATAAGTGTAAAATGGTGTGCAGAATTTGGACCCTGACTTGCAATATGGATACAGAAGTTGATACCAGCCCATTTACAGAAGAAAGGGTTCTGAAAGAACTCTTAAAACTGAAGGTGGACAAAGCAATGGGGCCTGATGGGATTCATCCCAAAATTCTAAAAGAACTAATGGTAGAACTAGTGACACCACTGACTACCTTCTTTAACAAATCATGGGAGGATGGGGTGGTACCTGAGGACTGGAGGAGGGCTGATGTGATTCCCTTTCACAAAAGTGGGAGCAGGGCAGAAGCGGGAAACTACAGACCAGTTAGTTTAACCTCAGTGATAGGGAAAATGATGGAATCACTTCTGAAGGAAAGAATTGTCAAGTATCTAGAGGCCAGAGGGGCACAGGACCCAAGGCAGCATGGATTCATAGCAGGAAGGTCTTGCCAGACGAATCTAATAGATTTCTTTGACTGGGTGACCAAAGTAGTAGATCAGGGAGGGGCTGTGGACATGGCCTACCTAGACTTTAGCAAGGCAGTTGACTCAGTCCCACATAAAAGATTAATATACAAGTTAGCCAGCCTGGGAGTTGGTCCCAAGATGATAGCCTGGGTGAGAATTGGTTGGAGACAAGGACACAGAGGGTAATAGTAAATGGAGTCCACTCTGAAGAAAGGGGGGTTATTAGTGGGGTGCGGCAGGGTTCAGTATTAGGACCGGTCCTCTTCAATGTCTTTGTAAGCGATATTGCAGAGGGACTGGAAGGAAAAGTATGTCTCTTTGCAGATGACACAAAGATCTGCAACAGAGTTGATGCACAAGGTGGGGTGGAAAGGATGAGAAGGGACTTGGCAAGGTTAGAGGAATGGTCAAATGTATGGCAGCTTAGATTTAATGCTAAGAAGTGCAAGGTAATGCACCTGGGTAACAAAAACCCAGGGAACGAGTTCACAATGGGGGATGAGATACTAACAACAACAAAAATGGAAAGGGACCTGGGGGTAGTCATATCAGATGACTTAAAGGTGGGCAAGCAATGTGAGAGGGCAGTAAGGAGGGCTGGGGGATACTGGGATGCATAGGGAGAGGCATCACCAGTAGAAAACAGGAAGTTGTTATCCTTCTGTACAGACAGCTGGTGAGACCCCATCTGGAGTACTGTGTGCAGTTCTGGAGACCAGTCTCCGCAAGGACATAGACAAGATGGAAGCTGTCCAGAGGAGGACAACTAAAATGGTGCAGGGTCTGCACTGGAAGACATATGAAGAGAGACTAAAGGAGCTTAATATGTATAGCCTTGAGGAAAGGAGGGCGAGGGGGGACATGATAGAAACGTTCAAGTACCTCAAGGGAATCAACAAAGTCCAAGAGGGTAGCATCTTTCAAAAAAAGAGGTGTGCAAGAACAAGGGGGCACAATTTGAAGATGGGGGTGGCTCAGAGGTAATGTAAGGAAGTATTTTTTCACAGAGAGGGTTGTGGATTCATGGAACGGCCTTCCGGAGGAGGTTGTGGAGTCAAAAACAGTGATTGAATTCAAGCATGCATGGGACAGCCATAAGGCAATTCTAGGGGGTGGGGGTAGAAAGAAGTAGGCTGCTGGTTAACTAGGATCTGCATCTTATCCATTAGGTAGGGAAATGGGCAGACTGGGTGGGCCAAGCGGTCCTTATCTGCTGTCAAATTCTGTTTCTGTGTTGCACAGCAGCAAATTCAAGGCCTCCCTTTGCAACAGCTCTACAATGTTAAGCCATTCTCTGTCTAAATTTTCTGAAAGTTTTCCTACATAACCTGTCATCAAACTTGCACAGTTGCAAGCCAGCCTTGAACATTTGCAAGCCAGGGTCCCAATTCTGGACACAGTTTTAAGTTTCTCTCCCACCCCCACCATCCATTCCTGGTTTGATGTAATAAAAACATAACTTTTCCCTCCCACCTTGCCTGTGTTGTCCTATCTCCAGCTTTCCTTTTCCCTAGACGTACACATGTGCAGGGGCTGAATTTTGTAACTGACTATAACAAAGGCAGACTTGTTCAGCTCTGTCACCACTGTCCTGATCAATCATATCAGTATGGACTTGAGAGGATACCCAAAGGGCTTGGCTTCTTTTTGTGATTTCCTCTGGACTGGAGCCTCATCCATTGGCCATCACCATGGATGCAGAGAAGAAGCAGCCAGACAGTGAGAATCCCATGGAACTCTGCCTACTCAGGTGGCCAGAAAAGGTGTGTGAGTCCAGAAGACTTAGTATTATTAAACCTGTAATTAACTACTTTGATTGTCCTAAAAACTTCAGGAGGGGAGGCACTAGCCATGGCTCAACTTAATGCATGTGGCATCTCAATTGCCCCTCCTCATTACCATTAGTAGGAAGTCAGACAGGGATGGCTCATAATTTACCACTCAGCTCCTCCTCTAGTATTTGAACTGTCCCCGTTAGCATTAGTAAGGAGACAGTAAGGGGTGGCTGTCAGTTTTTTATTTTTTTTATTTATTTGATCATATCAGAATTAATCTTTGAGTCGGAGACTCCTTTACAAAGGCTCCAAGTCAAGGAAAAACAAGCATTTGTCAATGCCAAATGTTTGCTTGCTGGCATTAGCATTGGAAGTGCATAATAGGAATGGCACTGAAGTACTGAATTGACACCAAGCCCACCCCCACCCTGCAGAGATGGACAGGCATTGGGGTGTGCCTTTGAGTCATCGCCCATAACGCTCAGGCCATTTCACCTCACCCTACCCTGCAGACACCGATAAATGTTGAGGTGTGCCAGGGTTGGACTGGGGCACAGAGGGCCCACCTAGAAAGAAGATACAAGGGCCCACCTGGAAAATCAATAGAGGAGGGCCCAGGTTGACACACTCATATCGATGTTCCACTTCAATCTGATACACTAGCTCTGTGTTTGCATCTTACATTCATCAACAGTGTCCCAGATACCCCATTTAATTAGAAAAAAGAAGATAAATGCAAAAGTTTTCAGCATTCAGAAAGTAGCCACTTACCCAACTGAGGAGGGCCCACCTGGAAATTTCTAGGTATCCAGGTGGGCAAGTCCGACCCTGAGGTGTGCCTTAGGGTCTTTGGGCTTTACACTCACCCCATTCCATAAGGAAATACTCTGAAATGGGTGCAGTATAGGAGAATGGGATGAACTTTGGGGCCAAAGAGTCCAAGGCACACCTCGATGCCTGTCACTGTCTGCAGGTGGGGTGGGGTGGGGGTGGAATGGCTTGAGCATTACTATCGACAATCCCAAGTCACACCCCTGACATCTGTCAGTCCCTACAATGTAGGGCATTATGGTTGGAAACCCTAATGCTAGGGCGTTTCTTGATATTTTCACTCCAAGTTTTCAACATGGGCTTTTTGTGACCCCACATCATGAAGAGTGACAGTATCAGTTCGTTAGCTGAAAGGCGATTTTGCATAGCAACTGCGCCATTTGGCACTACAGGTGCGAAAACACATTTTGAACAGGATGTGAAAAATGACAGCTGTACTGTACTGTTCATGAGGAGGTGTAAACAAATAGTAATGTTGAAAATCTGGAGTGAAAATATAAAAAAATTGGTGAAGTCATGAGCGTGCATAGAAACTGCACAACTCACACCCGTAATGCAATTATTTGGGGGATTTTTACACCAGATTTTCAACATAAGCATTTTGGGACTTCCGCCCATGAACAGTGGCACTGTGATATTGTTAATCTGTCCCGAATGTTGATTTTGCACAGCGACCACGCCCATTATGCACCACAGGTGCAAAAACATGTTTTGGGCAGGATGTGAAAAATTACAGCTGTACTATTCATTAGGCGATGTGTAAAAATGGCAATGTTAAAAATCTGGATTAAAAATATAAAAATTGGCAAACTTACGAGTGTGCTTGGAAACTGCACAATGCACACTGGTAATGCAGTTGTTTTTTGGAATTTTTTCACCAAATTTGCTAAATGGGCTTTTTGGGACCTCTCTTTATGAACATACTAACATACTAACATACTATTTGCCAGCAGATTAGGCCTTATGGTCTATCGAGTCTGCTCGAACCTAGATCCTTAGTTGGGTGCCGAGACCCTCCCATCCCTTGTGCTCCAGAAACCCCTATCATCCATCCCCCCCCCCCCCGGGACAGGCCATCATCTGATACATCCCCTTTCTGTGTCTGTCCCACCCTCTCTTAGAACCCTCCACTGTGGATCTCTGAACCAGCTCACCAGGCAGTGCATTCCAAGGGTCCACCACCCTCTCAGTGAAAAACCTCCTCTCTTTCCCCTCACCCTTCCATCTTCCAGCTTCAAACCATGCCTCTGGTGATGCCTTCCTGCTTTAGTCTAAAGATCCCTCCATGTTTACCCTATTATTCCCTTGAGGTACTTGAAGACCCTCAATCATGTCCCCCTGTCTCTCCTCTCTCCAATGAAAAAAGGCAGAGCTCCTCAAGTCTGTCCTCATAAGTCAAATCCCAGCCCTCGATCATCTTTGTTGCCCTCCTCTGTACCCTCTCAGGAGCTGTATGTCCCTCTTCAAGTGTGGTCTCCAGTACTGTACACAGTACTCAAGGTGTGGTCTAATCAGTCCATTGTACAGCGGCAGAATCACTTCCTTGCTCCTAGAGGTGATCCCCTTATGATGCATCCCAACATCCTGTTTGCCTTGCTAGCTGCTCTCCTGCACTGCTCAGAGTTATTCATACATGTATCCACCATGACCCCTAGGTCTTTTTCCCTATTGAGGCTTCCAGCGCCTCCCAGGGTGTACCTGTGTTTGGTTTCCACCAAGATGCAACACCTTGCACTTGGTGATATTGAAATTTAATTTCCATGTGAGCCCAGCTTCCAGGGTGTCCAGGTCCCTTGCAGGGCCAACCTCCCTCTCCCTCAACTACTGCTCCCATCTTGTAGTCATCATGAAGAGACTCATTTCACACCCTATACCATTCCTGATGTCCGATATGTATGCATTAAACAGGATTGGACCCAGGACCGAGCCCTGTGGTACCCCACTACCAACCTCTCTAGGGTTCGAGAGCTCCCCACAGACCACTACTCTCTGAGTGCATCCAGCTATCCAGTTTTCAATCCATCTGACCATCAAAGGACCTACTCCTAACCCCATCAGTTTCTCCACCAGACCATTGTGGGGGACAGAGTCAAACGCCTTGCTGAAGTCCAAGAATAATACATCCACAGGCTTACCCCTGTCCAGTTCTGATGTTACCCATTCATAAAACTCCACAAGGTTGGTTTGACATGATCTACCTGGCACAAACCCATGTTGCCGACTATCCAGACCTCCCACCTCCTCCAAGTAAACCCCCAATTGTTCCTTTAGCATACTCTCCATTAATTTTCCCACCACCGAGGTCAAACTGATGGGTCTATAGTTACCTGGTACTTCCTTTGACCCCCCTTTATGGATTGGTACCACATGTGCCTCTCGCCAATCTCTCAGGTACCTCCCTGTCTCAAGTGACCTGCTGAAAAGCCCAGCGGGGTGCAGCCAGTATGTCCGCCCAATTCCATAGTATCTCAGATGAATGCCATCCGCCCAGGAGATTGTCTTTCTAGGGCCTTGAGGGCTAACCACACCCTTTGGCGGGATGGCATCATCCGTCCCTCCACCTTACTGGTCTTTTTATCCTTATCCAGATGTGACACCCTGGGGTACCTATCCTCCCTTTTGCTCCCATTTCTGTTGCTCCCTGATCCCACTCCCTGCCGCTTCTATCCCCTTTGTGCCTTGCTTTGTAGATATCCCATCTCCTCCCTAGTGAACACAGAGGCAAAGTACTGTTAAATACCTCTGCCTGGTCCTCGCCTCTTCCACCCACCCTCCTTCTGATCTCAATCTGCTGAGATGGCCCTTAGTTTTTCTCCACGCCCAATGTACCGGAAGAACCCTTTTCCTCCGGTATCCCCTGTGCCAGCTGCTCTTTTCTGACTTTGCTCCCTCACCATATGGGTGACTTTTCTAGATGCAAGCTGGTACATTTCTTATCCTTATCCCTCTTGTTGTTTTATATTTTTGTAAGCTGCCTTCTTTTCTCTGACTGCTACCTGTACCTCACTGGACCACCAGCATGGTTTATGTGACCTTGCTCCCTTACGCTTCAACTTAGCGCAGATCCTGACTGCCCTCATGAAGTCCCCATTTTATGACCTCCCATCTCCTTTCCACACTTGTCGCTGAGGTAATCCTTCTGTGATCCTTGAGAATATTTCCATGCCCATAAAGTCTGCCCTGAAGTCCACTGCCAGTGTCCTAGATCTCACCCCACTTCCCATGCTTATTTGAAACCAGACAGTATTGTGGTCACCCCAGTCAGGGGTCCTGTACAACCATGTCCCTTACCAGATCCCCATCTGCCAGAGCCACATCCAGGACATGCCCTCCCTTGGGCTCCATCACATGCTGTGTTAAGAACACATCCTGGAAGCCATCCAGCAGCCTCTGCTCCTTGGCCACCTTAGAGGACATGGTTCCCCTGTTTGTACCTGTATATAAGGTCCCCCATCAACACCACTCCTTCCCCTTTTGGACCACACTGGGCAATGATGTTGTCCTGCAAACCATCCTCTAGAACATCACTCATCCCGTGGGGCCTATATGCTACTCCCAGCTTGACCTTATCTCCTGCTGGGGATCGTAAGGTGATCCACAAGGCCTCCACGTTTCCCTCTGCCTCTTCTACCATAGCAATTTCTATGTCATCTCTAATGAACATAGCCACTCCACCCCCTCTGCCCTCCTTTCTATCATTCCTAAGCATAGTGTACCCCCGTACATTTAGGTCCCAGTCATGGTTTTTGTTGGCCCATGTTTCCGGGACTGCCACCACATCCACCCCCCCCCCGAACAGCATAGCCTGGAACTCTGGCAACTTGTTTCTCAAGCTCCTGGCATTTACTAACACTAACCCCACCCTTATCCCTGATCCTCTTGTCGAACCCCACCCAGATTCCCTATACTTCCATCCTCCCCTGCTCCTCCTGAAACCTCCACCTCCAGTCTGTTTCCTCCCCTTGGGCTTGAAGGTTACCCCTCATCTGGAGGGGAGGGTCTGGTCAGCCCTCCTTATCCCTTCCCCCCTTACAAGTTTAAACCCCACCTTTTCTTGTATGTAGTCAGCCATCCCTGTTTAAGGACTTCCTTCCCTAATGGGGCAAGATGAAACCTGTCCTTGGCATATAGTCCCTTATCCTCCCAAACTCCATTCCAGTTCCCTAACACCCCAACCCATTCTCTTCACCCCACTTCCTGAGCCAGTCATTAACCTCTGTGAGCTTCATTTTTTCTCCACTGAGGCCTTTGGTACTGGCAATATCTCCGAAAAGGAAATGTTGCATCCATTATCCCAACAGACTCTGGCAAGTTCTTGGAACCTTGCTTGGATTTCCAAAATGCTATTTCCCTCTAGATCATTAGTTTCCAAATGCACCAGGAAATCCGGTTTCCCTCCACAATCCCTAACCATTTCATACACCATGAACTTTGGTCACTTTGAACACTTCACTATGATTTTTTTATTCTGTCCTGAACATTGATTTCCCACAATGACCACACCATTGTGCGCTAGATGTACGAAAACACATTTCGGACGGGATGTGAAAAATGACAGCTGTATTGTTCATAAGGAGGTGTGGAAAAATGGAAATGTTGAAAATCTGGAGTGAAAATATTAAAAATTCTCAAAGTTACGAGCGTGCGTGGAAACTGCACAATGCATGCTCGTAACACAGTAAGTTTTTGGAATTTTTTCACCAAATTTGCAACATAGACTTTTTGGGAGCCCACCTCATGAACAGTGACATTGTTATTTCTTTAATCAGTCCTGAAAGGTGATTTCATGCAGTGACGACAAAAACACCTTTTGGGACCGAATAACAGAATTACAGTGACTGAGTTCATGAGGTGGGGTCCCAAGAACCCCAGGTTGAAAATCTGGAGCCAAAAGTCACGAAAACGGCTGAGATATCCACCTAAGTTGACCCCCCCCAACACTGATGCCATTGTATAGCTTACCATGATTTTCTTCAGTTCGTAGTCGGCTTTTGAAGAGTTCAGACTTTGCCTGCCTCCACTAATATCGCCACACCAGACTGGAGGTAATGATAGGGTGAGGGGTGCAGGGAGGTGGGGTGTGGAGAGGGTGGGTGGGGTTGGGGTGGGGGATGTCAACCAAGAGGGACCATTTTCTGTTTTACAGGGGGGGAAAAAATGGAATGTTGCGGGAGGGTTTTTGTTTTTTGCAACGTTTGCCGAATACATTTGGACACATTGGGTGGGCTCCCCGTGTGCCACCTGGTTTTTCTTGGCAGGGGGAACTGAAGCCGATGGGGATTGTGCACCCTGTCAGCAAAGAAATGGTGTCTGTGTTTGGGGGGGCATGATGCTGAGGGGGATTAGGCACCTTCCTCGGCAGACAAATAAAACAAGGGGGACATTGTTCTGATGGGGACTGGGCACCCCTGTTGGCAAATGAACTGGGGAGGGGGCATGCTGACAGGGGGATTGGGCACCCCAACATCAGCTTTCAATGCACTGTGAGAGGCTGATGGTGGGAGTCGCCACCATGTTTATTGAAATGTTTCACCAGGAACGGCACATAATAGAGCCATGTCAAATCTACCGCAGCAATGACGAGCCTGTCTCTAATTGCAGCTGTGGATTTCCTTTAAGTTGGTGGAACACTTCTCAACTGCTGTCATAGACAACATGCTCATACATTGGTGCCACAGAGACAAGCCCAAAAAAAGCAGTGGTGGTATTGGCCACAACACTGTCGCACCTCCACAACCTGCTACTCCAGCAAGCTGCCACAAAATGTTTCTTGTGCATGCATGCAAGCACACATAAAAAGGACAGTAACAGATAATACAACAGCAGATTAATACAGTACATCAAATACTAATTAAGTTAACAGAGTTATAGCATAGGATCATCACAGTATGTCCACATTGGGTACAATTGTCAAAAATACATTAGTAGTCAGCAGTAAAATACATACACATGAATATACAGTGTTGTTAAGTTGTCCAGGGCCAGACTGGGTGGAGAGTAAGACAAGCAATAGTATAATTTAATTAGGTGAGACATCTCACCCAATTCAAGAGAAAAGATAGGGGAGACTAGTTGGGAGAGGGTTACAGATCAGGGGCATAGTAAGATGATTCATTGTTCTAAGGGTGGAGGGTGGACTAGATAGTTGAAGGGCAGTGTCATTAACAGTCACAGATGGAGGAGGACAGGAGTAGTTCTTTGAGCCTGGCTTTGAAAGAGCCAAGTTTAGGCTCAGCTGAGATGTTAGTGGGTAATTCATTTAGCCATAGTGGGGCTCTATAGTGGAAGGAACACTGACCCAATGATGTCCTGCAGAGAGGTACTAATATGGGGGCTTTGGTGGATATTCATGTGGTGCAGGGCACTGGGGCTGGTTGTATTAGGCAGTTTGGTCCAGGCAGTAGGAGGCCACAGGTGACCTTTCTGGTCATGAAGCAGGTGTGGTATTTGAGCCTCCCATCGAAGCTCAGCCAATTGGCAGTCTGGTAGAGGTCACACTTGTGGGTCCTTCTGTCAAACCCTGTCAAAAGCCAGCAGGTTCTATTCAGAGCCACCTTAACCCTTCTAAGGGCAGTGTGGTCAGCAGATCCATAACGTTTAATCCCATAGTCTACCAAGGAGAGGATGGAGGCAGTTACAGCCAGGCAGAGAGCCTCAGGAGGCAAGCACTGTTTGTGCCTATAGAGCTGGCCTAGCCTGCTATTTATTGCCACGCTATGTTGGTGAATGTGATCATGGTACGTAAGCATGGAATCAAGGGTGACCCCCAGGTATTTAAAGGAAGTCACTTGTTCCAGTGGAGAGTGCAGGCAGTTCTGAGTTTAGCACACAGATCCTCCCCTAGTATCTGACTTTACTCCTCTCTTGATATCTGTACCATCTTTGGTGGCTGTATGGAAAAGGCTCTCCATTTTTAAGAATACTACTGTACCCCCCACCTCAGGAAATAGAGCTTAAGGCAATGTACATTTCATGTACCAGTGGGAATAATCTGGACTAGAATCGCCTTGATCAGGAAAGGGTTAACTCCAGGTCAACCTGTGGGGGGAGGGGCTTGCTGCTGGTCGGAAGTCACCACAGGTAGGTTGGATTGAAGCTTGGGAGAGAGAGTGCTGGCGGCGGTTCCAGAGAGAGAGAGGGAGAGGACCAGAGCCAGAGTGACTTTCTGCTCCAGGTAGCTGGAGGAGATCCAGGCCCTGCAGTGTGAAGATAGAGAGCGCCAGGGGAAGGATGTGGTGATGGCTGGAGTTTCAAGCCCCATGTGGGACTCTATTAAGTGCAAGCCCCCAAACTTTTTGGGCTTACCATGTTTAATCCAATTCCTCCATGGTGCCGCTGTCCTGAATCCCCACTTGTTGACAGAGTGATGGTCCACGCATGCACGGTTTGTGCATCTGGTTTTGCTGCCACTTTTCCAGTGAAGGAGGTGTCTCTCCAGTGTTCTCAACCACCTTATTCACCCACATGGGGTCTGAACACCTGGAGGAGGCCAAAGAAAAGCCCCAAGCTATTTAGTTTAAGAGTTTCTACGAACACTACAGGGAGACAACATCAATAATCAATACGGCTCATGAATATTAATGAGCCTGGCCACTACTTTAGGGAGGACAGGGTTTTGGCAGCAGCGACAAGCTGCCAGTTAAACAAATATGTTAAACTCTGCAAGGGTTTGAGAGGGCTGGGGGCTTGTACATATCTGGAAGGAAAATAAGTGTAAATAGTGATTTGTGTGGCTGCAGAAGGACTGTAAATTGGGGACTTTCTGGAACTGAAAAATCAACAGCCATGATGTTCACCTCTGCCCCTTGTTTCAGCCAATCAACAGCCAGGATTACCCTGAGGGCTTCTGAGACTGCCCAAAAAGACTTGTGGGAATACAAACAGGGGCTTTTCATGGTGCCATTTCAAGGGACCAATACAGCATCAAAGAAGGGTAATGAATATTCATTTTTGACAATGGTATAAGTGTTTCAACCAATCAGGAGCTGAGGAGAGCTCCCAAAACCTAAGAGACTTTCTGTTCAGGAGTTGAGTTCATTGGAACCCCTCCTGTGGGAGGGGGCCCAGTGCCAATGAGAAAGATGTTGCTTGAAGGGTGGAAAAGGGCCTTCCCAGGGCTTGCCAGTGTCCTGTTCCCCAGTGCCCAAGGAAGTTATGAAGCCTTCAGCTGTGAGAGAGCTGCAAAGCCCACTAACATCCATCTGTGAGAGAGCTGTAAGTGACTGAGACCACAGTGGTGGCAGCACTGTGGGTAATTATGACTTCAAGGGCTTAAGGTTTCGTATGCAGGAAACGTTTTGAAAGCTTTAAGGACTGTGTATTTGCTCCTTGGTCTCATTGGCCACAGAAAAGGACAAGCTATGCAGAGCCTTTGTGAATTTGTGTTAAAGTGTGGGTGAGCCACTGCTCGAATGGAACTTTTGGCATGAGAGAAAAGGAAGTTTGCTTTAGTGAAAGTGAGAACAGAATGTGGGCCTGATTGCCACTGCATGAAGGAACTCTGCTCCGGAGAGAAAGAGCCAGAGTTGTGAAGAAAATTTTGCTCCAGAGAGTCAGTGAAAATAGAATCTCTCTCTGATTGCTTCTGCATGAAGGAAACTTCAGTTTTAGAAACCTAGAAACATAGACTTTGACGGCAGATAAGGACTGTTTGGTCCACCCAGTCTACCCATTTCCCTACCTAATGGATAAGCTACAGATTCTAGTTAACCAACAGCCTACTTCCTCCCACGCCCCTTATAATTGCCTTATGTCTGTCCCATGCATGTTTGAATTCACCCACTGTTTTAGACCCCACAACCTCCCCAGTGTCCACCACTTTCTCCGTGAAAAAAAATTTCCTCACATTGCCCCTGAGTCGTCCCCCCCTCTATCTTTAAATTGTGCCCACTTGTTCTTCCACATCTCTTTTTCTGAAACGTGCTACCCTCCTGGACTTTGTTGATTCCCTTGAGGTACTTGAAAGTTTCTATCATGTCCCCCTGTCCCTCATTTTGCTAAGGGTATACATATTAAGCTCTTTCAGTCTCTCTTCAGATGGTTTCTGATGCAGACCCTGCACCATTTTAGTTGCTGTCCTCTGGATTGCCTCCATTCTGTCTATGTCCTTGCGGAGATGGGGTCTCCAAAACTGCACACAGTACTCCAGATGGGGTCTCACCAACTGTCTGTACAGAGGGATAACCATTTCCCTTTTTCTACTTGTGATGCCTCTCCCTATGCACCCCAGTATCCCCCCGGCTCTCATTATTGACCTCTCACATTGCTTGTCCATCTTTAGGTCATCTGATATGACTACCCCCAGGTCCCTTTCCATTATTGTTGCTGTTAGTACCTCCCCTGCCATTGTGTACTCTTCTCCTGGGTTTTTGTTTCCTAGCTGCATTACTTTGCACTTCTTTGCATTGAATCTAAGTTGCCATATGTCTGACCATTCCTCCAACCTTGCCAAGTCCCTTCTCATCGGTTCCACTCCCCCCTTGTGTATCAACTCTGTTACAGATATTTGTGTCATCTGCAAAGAGACATACCTTTCCTTCCAGACCCTCTGCAATGTCACCTATAAAGACATTAAAGAAGACTAGGCCCAGTACTGAACCCTGAGGTACTTCACTAGTAACCCCCCTTTCTTCTGAGTGAGTTCCATTCACTATTACCTTCTGTGTCCTGTTGTGCAGCCAGTTTGCTACCCAGGCTACCACCCTGGGATCCACTCCCAGGCTGGCTAACTTGATTATTAATTTTTTGTGTGGGACTGTGTCAAATGCCTTGCTAAAGTCTAGGTAGGCCATATCCACAGCCCCTCCCTGGTCTATTACTTTTGTCTCCTAGTCAAAAAAATCAATTAGATTCATCTGACAGGACCTTCCTGCTGTAAATCCATGCTGTCTTGGGTCCTCTGCCCCGCTGGCCTCTAGGTACTCAACAATTCTTTCTTTCAGAAGTGATTCCATCATTTTCCCTTCAACTGAGGTCAAACTAACGGGTTTGTAGTTTCCTGCGTCTGCCTTGCTCTCACTTTTATGAACAGGAATCACATCTGCCATCCTCCAGTCCTCAGGTACCACCCCATCCTTTGCATGATTTTTTAAAAAGGGTGGTCAGTGGTGTCACTAGGTCCCTCCTTAGTTCATTTAGAATTTTGGAGGTGAATCCTGTCCAGCCCCGTTGCTTTGTTCACCTTGAGTTTTAGGAGTTCTTTCAAGAGTCTTTCTTCTGTAAATGGACTGGTGTCAACCCCCCTACCCAGAGTGCTTCTGTTGTTTGTTTTAGGTAACTCCTCTTCTTCTTTTGTGAATACTGAACAGAAGTATTCATTCAGTATCTCTGCCTTTTCACTGTGTCCCTCTGACCCTCCCTCTCCTTTATTGATCTTCACTATCCCTCCCTTACCCTTTCTATGCTTCCTAATGTACCTATAAAAGGTTTTATCCCCCTTCTTAACTGAGTTGGCTATTTTTTTTCTCGGTTTGGGCCTTTGCTATTCTGACTGCCTTCCTCTCTTCTTTCTGCTTTCACTGATACAGTTCCCTGCCCTGCTCCTTCTGTGATTCCTTATACTTTTTGAATGCTGCCTTTTTATCCCTAACCTTCCCTGCCACATCTTTTGAGAACCATAGTGGTTTTTTACTCCACTTTGTTTTCTTTATTTGTTTTGCACAAAGACTTGTTGCCTCCATGATGGCAGTTTTGATTTTTCTCCATTGTTCTTCCACCCCTCCTTTCTGGTCATTTGCTAGTGCATTCCTTAGGTATTCACCCATTTTGCCAAAGTCAGCCCTTCTAATGCCCAATATCCTTGTTTTTGTATGGCTTGTGTCCATGGTTGTGCTTATTGTGAACAGACTGTGCAGTGGTCGCTTGTTCCCAGATGGCTACTCACTTCTGAATCTGTGATCCTCTCTCCATTTGAGAGTACCAGGTCTAAGACTGCTCCCTCCCAAGTGGGTTACAATACTAGCTGTCTAAGGCATGCCCCCTGTAGGGCATCGAGAATGACCCTGCTCTTGGATGTGGCTGCAGTACATGTCGTCCAGTTAACATCTGGCATATTCAGGTCCTCCATCAACAATATCTCCCCTTTTCAGCCATTTTGAGAATGCCTTCTATCATTTTCTTGTCCATTTCCTTCCCTTGAGACAGGGGTCTGTATACAACCCATGTGCGGATTGTGATGCCATGCCCTGTCTCCAAGGTGACCCACAGTGCCTCTTGTCCTCCCCCTTTACCTTTCAGTTCTATAGCTTTGATCCCTTCCCTTAAGTAGAGAGCTACTCCACCTCCGCTTTTACCATCCTTGTCCCTTCTGTATTGTGTACCCTGGTATGTTGACATCCCAGTCATGGTTCTCCATGTACCATGTTTTCGTGACTGCCACAATATCCAAGTGTTCCTCTTCCATCAGGTCTACTAGCTCACGAAGCTTGCTTCCCAGACTATGGGCATTGGTACTCATTGCCCTCCATTTAATGTTGGCTTTATCCCTTTTTCCCCAATCCCTGCCCTTATTGCTTTTGTCTATTTTTCCATGTACCCCTGTCCTGCCCTCTATTAAGCTCTGTACCTCAGTGTTTACCTTTCTACATGCCATGTTTTGTGGGTGGAGGCTTGAAATTTCCTGCTTCCTATCAGCACCTCCCCCCTTGGAGGGGTGCTGATAGGAAGCACTTTTGCTCCAGAGAGAGGGCTCTTTTGCTCCAGAGACGGGGTCAGAGATTTGAGAAGTGATCTGAGATTTGGGAAAGAGATCTGAAAATGAGATTATGTTTCAGAAAGACAGAGACCAAGAGTTGAGAAGCGATGCTGCTCCAGGGAGGAAGCTTGTGAGATTTGAACCTGTGGCTGGGGGAAGAAGACACCACCATTTGAGAAGTGAGAACTGTGAGATTGGTCCAGAAGGGATGGAACCTTTCTGCAGTGCAGAAAGGGCATTGAAACGTTTGGACTTCAGAGATTGTAAAGGTTGCTACCTACCAGATTGCAGTGCTCTGCCAACTTTGAAAATGTGAGTTTAAGGTATTTCTAGTTGATGGAGACCAAGAATTTGTACCCGGATCGAGAGAGAATTTGTACCTGGACAAGAGTGAGTGAAATGTGTACCCAGACAACGAGAAGATTCTGGAAAGAAAAAGTGTGAGAGAAAATGTACCAAGATAAAGAGATAGTTCTGGAAAAGATAGAGTTTGAGAGGCCTGCCTGGTGAAGATCACCTACAAAGGCCCCAATGGGTGAAGAATGGAAAGGCCTGCAGGTAAAGACTGGCCTATGTCATAGCTCCAACCAGTGACTTTGAGTTTTAACAACCACTTCTAACACCATTACAGTATTGTGACTTCAAGTACTGTATTTTTAAAACCCTTTGAACGCATCAGAATTGTAAGTACCCTGGGCTATGGCTTTGGGGAAGTCCTCATTAATTATTCTGCTAGTCAAAATTCAAGTGGGGTAATTCCTGGGCAGGACCATGCATGATCAAATGTTTGCCCAGTTTAAAGTTTAAAAGTTTTACAATTGCTGAAAAAAATGAAAATTATTTGGGCCCCAACAAAAGTATGCTCTGCTTCTTCTGCATCTGCAATGTAGTACCTACCTTGGGATGTCAGAGGCTTTTTGGCAGCTGCCAAAAAGGAACTGGGTGCACCTGTGGGTGGGAGGCAGGCTATAGTGTGGTGGTTCAAAATGCTGCAAAATCTATCTGTGTTGTTGTGCTGTTCATCCTATCCCCTCTCCAAAATAAAATTTGTTAATTGTTAATGTTACTTGCTGGTACATTGACTTATTGCAAAAGGCGGGAATTATGGTATAGGTAGGGTACTGTGGGGGCAGCTTCTATATTTTGCTGGGGGATATTAACCTGCAATTTATTTTCAGGTATCTCATTCACTTCCCCAGGTGGAGGCACTGAGTGCACTTATGGTCCCAGTATCTCTGGTACTCCCAGAACCTAGATTTTCCCCCTCGTGGTGTATCCAGTAAGGACTCGAGGGCCCCAGAAAGAAAGCCAAAGGTAAGTGCATACAAATGCAGGCCATTACACAAGCCACCCCAGTGGGACTGGACTGCATTTGAAGAGTGGGGCTAGAGGTAGAGATAAAGAGGGGGGCGGTCGTGAGTGGCATTTTGGAAGCTTCCAGTTTCCCAGCCCCAAACAGTAAAAGAGATCAAGAAGAGACAAGTCTCTGTAGAATACAGCTTGAGGACGAGTTGCCCATAATTCATGGGGACTGTAGTTCAAGGAAGGCTATAAGATGTCAAGATGGAAACTGAGATGGAGCTAGAGGCCCCAAGGTGAGAGGCCTGCTTGTCCTGTTGGGAGATATTACAGGAGCAAGGGGAATAAGAATGGACTGGGAATACAAAGCTGCCTAAGTTTATGGGGACATCAGTACCATGCCCCAAAAGGTAAATTCTTCACCAAAAGTTTTGACGGTGCTTTTGGACTGTGCGACCATCTCAGTCACATGTTAAATGCTAACTCACTGAACTATATCCATTGTTTCTGGCTCCATGGAGTTGCATTAATTATTTTATTAAATGGGATCGCTACCATTGTTTCTACACAGTGTGTTGCTGCATGTTATTTCACCAGTGTTTGTTTTGACTAACATGGGTTGCCTTTCAGCCCAACACCCAAAGATCCTGGCACCCCAGTGGCAGTGAAGACCCTCCCCATGGATAGTTATCATCATTATTTAAAGTAACCCATGCCCAGAAGCAGATGTACATTCTGCACCCAGAAGAACCTCCACAGTCAACTGGGACCTTTTGCTGCTCATGCCCAGAGCCAAAGTGATTCAAACTTGCCACAACCACTATTTTTAACATCTGTGACAGATACAGCTGCATTGTCTAGCTTATTAGGTGCTTCTGCAAGATACAAAACACAAGATGCTGAAATGTATGCTAATTAACCCTATCTGTAGAAGTTTAGTAATTTTCAGTATTTTTATAAAGCACCATTTCTGACCAATCACACAAAGCAGTGTACCATATAAAACACAGAAATTTAAAACATCACGGGTAGAATGTTCTAAAATCTTCCCAGGCCAATTGGTAAATCATCAATCATGATTTTTGAAGGTCAGTCATGACTGATTATTGTTAATCATCAAACGTTACCATAAGATCATCATCTAGATCATGATTTAATCATCACACATGAACTTTCAAATCACCAACTGATGATTATTGATTATTTTTGTAAGCTTAACTCAGCATCATGATCTGTGGATGATCACGTGATGATCGCTGATAATTATATTAGTTCAGTATTATAAGACTGCAAGTCACAGGGGTAATACTTCAAGTTTTATTCATTAATTAATTATGAAAATATGAATGTCACATATCAGCAAAAACAAATTCATCATGAATCATGTGAAGTCAAGTTTTAATCCCATTAGGAAGAGTACATGCAATGCCTGGTACTGTATGGAACACATATTTGCATACCTAATTCGTATATTTCAGCAGCACAGTTTATGGAAAAAAACAATGGTAATTTCTATTTTTAAATTAATTTTACATTGACAGTATTAGTTTGCATACTGTTAGGAAAGGTTTTGAGCACAAACCAATTACTTTTAGTAACTCACCACAACCATAAAAGAAACCACATAATGGGGATTTATAAACCAATATGAGCCTTTCTAACTTCAATAAGATGTGAAGTATCACAGTAAACATAACTGACTACAACGGTCGTCCACAAAAAAGGTAATATGTAAGCATTAATCACCGGCAGAGGAGGCCTCTACCGGGGATTAATGCCCACTGGGGGGGGTGTTGTTGCACGAGGGCGAAGCCTGAGGGTTCAACCCCCCAGCGGGCATTAATCACCGGTAGAGGCCGAGGCTGCCGGTGATTAATGCTCTTGTAACACGGACAAGCGTGATGCCTACTAGGACAAGCACAGTGCAGAGTGATTCAGGAAAAAGGTGTCGGAGACTGAGGCAATCTTCATAGACTGTAGTCTTGGTTTAGAACACGGCATTATTGAAACCTCTCTGAGCCCCACGATAGGTGCAAGCGCCCGTCACATGGTGCAAAGAGCAACCGCGGCATTGTGAGCCAATAATGCCGTGTTGCTGTGGCAGGCGCGATTCTCGAGCCCAACACGACATTATGAGAAATAATGCCATGTTGGACTCATGAACGTCCTTCCCAGGACACCAACACGGCATTATCGGCTCACAATGCCGCGTTGGTCCTATACCACGTGACGGCGTTCAGCCTATCCCGGGGCACCGTCATGCACTTCTGAATAATGCCGTGTTACAAAATTGATTATTCTAGTAAAGATGTCTCAATACAACATAAATTCCAAAAGTATAGAGAAAAGATACATTTATTTTTAAATGTATTTCTGTAATTTTAACCATGGGCAATCATAAAAAATGATGATGATATGAAATCATCCTTAATCATAATCACCATCTCCATAACTTCATGGTGTTTGATTGGCAGCCATTTAATGTTGATGGTTAATTATTGTTAATGATGACCACAATTACGGCTTTTGAAGCTTAAACGTGATCTCTGAACATAACTGGATAATGATCATTCATGATACATCATTAAAATATCATCATCTTTTTGTCTGGGTTGACACAGGCACAATTCCTGATTTGGGACTGCACCTGCATCAAAATTAAATTCAACAAAAAATGTCGGCGATGGTGGAGAACATCGGACCACCGCTACTTGTGCAAGAAAATGCATAAGTCGAACAGGTGATGTGCGCGAGACATCGGCGCCTGAATCAAACTCGGCACTAGTTGATTGAGTTCAGTAGCACTTCTAATCTTACAGTTGGGTGAAATATTGTATTAGTTTATTTACGTTGGTGGGTTTCACCCCCCACACCCCCCTTTCTTTTTTTAAAGGGAGGTGTGGGGGGCGAAGCCCCCCAACTCAAATAAACAAATACAAAAAAATAACAGAACTGTAGTTCTGTGAGAATAGCATAACAATAGCTGTAAGTACACTATTACACTACTATTCGTATTCTCCAAAAAAAAATTTGTACAGTGGTCCGATGTTTTCCACTATCGCCAAATGTCTGACTGCTAATTTTAAACATTTTGACGCACTTGTGGCAGTTTACCTGGTTTACTGCAAAACAATGATGCATGCGTCATTTTTTTAATGCGCCTGTCATTTTCTATGCACAACTTGTGGCAATTGCACCATAAAATTAGATTATGTTTTTTTTGTGGTGTAAATATTTGTCACAAATTTTGCAGTTGCACTAAAATGGTGCCACAACTTCCAGATGCCCCATTGAAAACCCAGCGGTAGATAATCATATCAAATAACACTAAACACAGATTTTATTGACCTCTACTTTAGATTAATTGCCGACTGTGATACCTTTTTTGGACCAACAAAGAGTTTGTACATAGAGGATCTGGTACACAAGGCTTCTGGGCCATACCGGTCCCCTTGTAAAGTGTGCCATCTCTATTTAACTATGGTAGTGGTGAGGCCACCCTATGACATGGTAGGTAGTGCATTGCACTCCTACGCTGGTGACATGGGTTTGGAACAGATTCAGGAGCAAGGTGGATGCTGGAAGGTTGTGGAGGTGTTGCCTCCTGGCAGTGCTACCAGCTGGGAAGCACTGTCACCAGCTTCTGCCACCACAGTGACCACTGCTGTGAGCCAAGTAGCTTGTCATCTCTGCATGCCCTTGTCGGGGCAATAACTAATGTCAAGCAGGTGGTGGGTGTAACAGGAAAAATAGGGTAAAACACTGTTCACCATGAACCATCTAAATGATGGACACTGCTGCTCACTCTGGCCTCACCGTGTGTAGTTCCCTGCTGTTCATGCCAGCAGGAGGAGTGGCAGATGAGGCTGGAAGAAGGCGAAGACCTGACTGAAAGGCATAACTCACCAGTTCGGGGCAAAAAGCAGGATATAAAAATGGTAATCAGGAGAGAGAGGCAGACAAGGAATAAGGTAAGTGGTTAGGAGCATGTGTAGTGAATGCTCTAGCCCCCACACCACCATACACACTGGAGACAGGGAGACTATAAGTAAACCCTCAGGTGTAGAAAGATAGAAACAGAAGTTGATGGCAGAAGGAGACCGCTGGGTTCATCTAGTCTGCCATTTGTTTTAGACTATTTTGACACTCTAGTTGCCCTTTGTAGTCAGGGCTCCCTTGTGTCTATCCCATGCATTCTTGAAACCTCCACAGTGTTGACCCCCCACAACTTCTTGGGGCAGGCTGTTCCAAGCATCCACCACTCTTTCTGTGAAGAAAAACTTCCTGGTGTTGGTAGAGAGCCTCCCTCCTTGCAGCCTAAGGTCTTGCCCCCTGGTCCTGGAGCCCTTCTTGAAGTAAAAAAGTTCCTGTGCCTGTACCTTGTTAATGCCTTTTATGTACTTGAATGTTTCAATCATGTCCCCTTTCTTCTCTCTCTCCTCTGCTCCAGGGAGTACATATTCAGTTCCCTAAGTCTTTCCTCATAGGACATGTACTGCAGACCCCGAATCATTTTTGTTGCCTTTCTCTGTACTGTTTCCACCCAGTCAATGTCCTTCCTGAGGTGAGGCCTCCAGAACTTGACTCCATATTCCAGGTGAGGCCTGACCAGTGATCTATACAGTGCTAGTACCACCTCTCTCCTCCTGCTCGTGATTCCCCTCCCAGTGCAGTGTATCAACCAAACAGGTCATGTTGTAGTGTAATTCTGGAGGAGCTCCTTTATATAGGAGGAGTCTGTGTCTTTCCAATGTTCTGCCTCTGCCTTGTGCTTGTCATACTCAAGCTATCTATTTCTCCTTTATAGTTTACTTGGCAAGGCAAGGCATTTTTATGTTGGCTCGCGTGCTTGCGTGCCAGACAACATCTTGCAGTAGTGGCACATTTGGAGGAGCGGTCACTGTTGGGCGAATGCAGGGCATGCATCAGAAGGTGTGTCCCTCATTCCCCAATCAGCCAGCAGCAGGCGGTGACCTCATGCATCCCTAATGTGGCCACCAGAACAAAGAAATGGTCTCCTGCAATGAAAGCGAAGCTCTCATGCAGCGTGACCACAACACGCCTCCCCGACGAGCAGGCAACATGGCGGAAGTGACTGCCACCGCTGTTTGTCACAATGCCGATGGGGGCGCCCACTCCCCATCGGCATAATGTGCCCCCTCCCATTTAGAATGTATGCCGAAGGGGTGCCCAGTCCCCCTCGGCATCATGCGCCCCCCAACAGTTTTTCTTTACCCTCAGCAGTTTTTTTCTTTGCTAACAGAGAGCCCACTCCTGTCGGCATAATGCATCTCCCGTTGTTGCTGGTTGCGGTGCCCAATCCTGCTTGTGTCCCCACTCAGGCATGTGCCAACAGGGGTGGCCAATCCCAATCGGCTACAGAACCTCAAAAGACTTAGGTGGCATGCTGAGATTCCACCAGCGTTCAGTCGCCCTGCAAAAAAAGTCCCACGATTTTTTTTGCTTTGTTTAAGCTGTGAAAAAAGCGTCCCTCGCCATCTCCCTGCCCCCCTCCCGCAAACCACACTCATCCTCTACGCATCCTGCCTCTCCACACCCCCTCACCCTATACTTACCTCCGGAGTCCAGCGCGACGATTTTCCGTGGACTAGGAACACGTCTGCACTCTTCAAAGCCGACCGCGAACTGAAGAAATGCTAGTAAGCTGTATAATGGCATACATAGGGTTTTTTCAACTTTGATAAATATCTCATTCATTTTTTTGGAATTTTGTCACCAAATTTTCAACATGGGGTTTTTGGGATCCTCTTAATGAATTCTGCCACTGTCATGGCGTTATTCGGCCCTGAAAGGTGATTTTGTGGTCACTGCACAGAATCACCTTTTGGGACCGATTAATGAAATGACAGTGCCAGTGTTCATGAGGTGGGCTCTCAAAAAGACTATGTTGCAAATTTGGTGGACAAAAGCCAAAAAATGACTGTATTACGAGCATGTGTTGTGCAGTTGCTACGCATGCTCGTAACTTCATGGCTTTGCAATATTTTCACGCCACATTTTCAACACTGGCATTTTTCCACACCTCCTTGTGAACAGTACAGCTGTCATTTTTCACATACTGACCGAAATGTGTTTTCACACTTCCGGCACAGAATAGCGTGGTCACAGTGGGAAATCAGTGTTTGGGACAGAGTACAAAAATGACAGTGACACTGTTCATGAGCAGAGGGCCTAAAATGCCTATGTGGAAAATTTGGTGACGAAAGTCCATAAAATTAGTGTTTTACGAGCATATGTTATGCAGTTTGCACGCACGCTCGTAACTTCGTGAATTTGTAATATTTTCACTCCAGATTTTCAAAATTGCCATTTTACCACACCTCCTTATGAACAGTACAGCTGTCATTTTATATATCCTGGCCAAAATGTGTTTTTGCATGTCCAGCTCAGAATAGCGCGGCTGCTGTGCGAAATCACTTTTCGGGACAGTTTGAGGAAATGACGGTGACACTGTACATGAGCAAAGGTCCTAAAATTCCTACGTTGAAAATTAGGTGCTGAAAGTCTATAAAATGACTGTGTTACAAACATGCTTTGCGCAGTTTCCATGCACCCCTGTAACTTCGCAAATTTGCAATATTTTCATGCCAGATTTTCAGCACTGGCATTTTTCACATCTCCCATTAACAGTACAGCTGTCATTTTTCACATCCTGCCCAAATGTGTTTCCACACCTGTGGTACACAATGGCATGGTCGCTGTGGGAAATCAACTTTTGGGACAGATTAACAAAATCACAACACCACTGTTCATGAAGGGAGGTCTCAAAATGCCTATGTTAAAAATGTGGGTGACAAACTCCCCAAAATAATTGGGTTACAGATGTGTGTTGCACAGTGTCTATGCATGCTCATGACTTCACCAATTTACCTTATTTTCACTCCAGATTTTCAACATTGCCATTTTTTACGCCTCCTCATGAACAATACAGTTGTCATTCTCTACGTCCTGCCCAAAATGTGTTTTCGTCCCTGTGTCGCCAAATGGCATAGGCGCTCTGCAAAACCACCTTTCAGCTAACAAACTGATTGTGCCTTTTTTCATGAGGTGGGCTCACAAACAGCCCATGTCGAAAATTTGGAGTGAAAATACCACCACACACCTAAGGTGTTAGGGTTTCCAACTGTAGCACCCCACCCAGTACAGACTGACAGGCACCAGGATGTGACTTGGGATCATCAGATGTAACGCTCAAGCCATTCCACCCCCACCCCCACCCTGCAGTCACTGACAGGCATTGAGGTGTGCCTTGCACTGTTCAGCCACAAAATTCACCCCATTCTCCTATACTGCACCCACGTCAGCGTATTTCCTTATGGAATGAGGTAACAGAATGAGGCAACAACTTAATCTGGGTCAAGGTCAATTGGCATTCCTCTGTATCCCCCTTCCCGGGTCATGCCTGAAAATAGGCAGGATTTGTCTAGTGCACTTACCCAGTCAACAAAAACTAAATAAATAAAGTATAATGCCCAAAGATCCCAAAGCATACCACGACACTTGTCAGTGTCTACAGGGTAGGGTGAGGTACAATGTCATGAGAATTATAGTTACGACCCAAAGGCTCACCTCAATGCCTGTCGCTCTCTACAGGGTGGGGGTGGGGTTGGCATCACTTTAGTACTTCACTGTCATTCCTATTATGCATCTCTAGCTCTGGCACTACCAATGCCAATGCCAGCGAGGCAACATTCGGCATTGACAAATGCTTGTTTTGTATAGCATTCTATCCTAAGGCCTAAAGGCATTTCACAGTACCAGTCAGCAAGATAAAAGACATGTAAGAACATATAAAACAGTTATTGCAGTAAAATATTTACACATAGATGCTGAGGGAATAGATACCACATCATTGGTCACCAAATGCTAAACAAGATTGTAGCTCCTTTTGAATGCCTCCACTGAGGGTGAACTCCAGGGGCACTGGAAAATTGCACCCAAAATTTCACAACTCTATCCACAGTTTTCACCATTCTCTGAACAAAATCCACAATTTCTTGCAGTTTATTGAATTTTTTATTTTAACTTTACGAAAATATTTAAAGTCTCAAGGAAAATACTCAAACATGCTAACAGTTTGGTATGCAGATGTGAATTTGGCCAGAACAATACAGTATGAGGTGAGTAGGGGTCCAATGTAACTCTGCTTTCGTCTGATTCACATCTCTGGTTTGGTTTCAAAATCCTCTGGCCATGTATACTTAAGCACATAAAAGCTGTGTTGAAGCAGAGTTTCAGAAAACTTTTTCCTGCCACAGAGACTGAAACAATAGGTGTGAGAAAATGTGCAATTTGCCCCATTTACCTAAATGGAGCATTAATTACAAGGCTTGTTTTTGAGTGTTAGGTTTCTCTTGAACACATGCAGTGCTTTCATTCTGAATGGATTTTGATTGGAATGTCTGAGCAGTTTGGATGGTCCCGCTGATTATAAACTTGAATGTGCTTCTGAGGGAGTTAATAACAGTAATCCTTTACTTGATAACCTGCCACCCCTACACGCTCACACACAACGCCTAAAACAAAATCTTGATGAACATTCCTGAAAACACTGATAAAAAAGATAAAGTAATGTGGTTACCCTTAAGGGACAACCTAAATTGTCAGGGGGATTCCTGGAAAAAGAGGCACAGGGGTGGGATATGGGGGGGTATATTAGTCTAGGAACAGGTCCAGGTTGAGGGGTGGGGGATGGTAAGAAGGAGGTAGGAGGGAGGGATAGGAGGAAGGGCCCAGGTAAGAGGGGAGGAGTCTTGATGTCATACCTGCCATGACAAATATGACAAGGCAGGTAAAACAGGTGAGGATTGGGCAGGAGAGGATGGGGGGTGGTTTTTGGGGGTATTTAGGAGCCAGCAGAGGAGGGGGTCTCCCTCTTTTGCTGGGTTTTTGGAAATTAGCACAGAGCACAGCTCATCAACTGGCAATTTCAACTATAGGAGATAAGGCTTTTAAGGTGGAGCAGGCCTGGCCCCATGGGAGAAGCCCGGGTTAGAATAAGGCCAGGGAATAGTTATAAGGGTGGTAGGGGTAGGCCTTGTTTAGGGTCAGTGCAGATAATTTTATTTAGAGGAGGCACTAATCAGAGTAGTGGCTTGCCCCCTTTTTGTTTTTTTAAAAAAATGTTAATCATCTTGTGGCTGGGATTACTAGGGGAGAGTTTATAGGCAGTCAGTGGTGCATCGTGGGGGTAGACCTTATATATGTACATGGTGGCCAAAAAGTCGGGAGGATTTGGGAGCATTTATGGGCAATCGCAAGGGGCTTATCGGTGGAGAAGCAGAGTTTATGCTGTTTTTATTAAGTATTCGTAGGGGTAGTGATTTCCCAACCATGCACAGCGCCCTTCGTGAGTGGTGTTTGTGGCTCACTGGCCTAGGTACTTGCTCCTAGAGCCAAGGCTTATGGGTATGATTCCCTAGAGGGAGGGAGGATTTTTATCAGACTTATGTCCTTTTCTCTCTGTTTTTGCTATTGTGGAGAGATGGTTCGGGAAAACACACACAAAAAAAGGGGGGTTACCTGGTATGGCAGGACAACGTGGATGGTGCCCATAGTCCTGAATCTACTTTGGGGTGGTATTCTGGGATCTTGCTGCTGGGAGGAGGGCGCTGAGGCAGCAGGGGCTTGATGGTGGATGTCGGTCACGAGGAGGAGGAGTCGTCGGGCATCGATGGCCACACTGGCTGCGGGTCGGATGGTTGCTCGGCGTCCAGGTGGACCGATCTCGGTGGGAGGCTTAGTCCGTGTGGAGCAGGAGGGTGACCAGCAGGAAGCGGATCACCAGCAGGAAGAAGTGGGGGCTGCCTGTAGGATCCACAGCAGCTGGGAGGTGCTAGGGGAAAGAAAACTCAGTTGGGAGGGTAATCAAGTGCTCAGCGAGTGGCCGGCTGGTGCTGAAGTGGTGCGAGCAAAATGTTGGCTCCATAAAGAAGAGGAGCGCTGATTTTCAGCTTTTGCTTGCGGCAACAGGATAAATCCAAGCCAGGTAGGGCCGTAGGCCTCCGGTCAAGTTGGGAAGTTGCTGGGGCCACAGAAGGGTCTGGAAAATGGGCGTGGGGAGAGAAAAAGGCTGGGTAGGCCAAAGGAGGCTACAGCTTTTGGTGTACGGTAGACATAGCAGGCTGCGCATGTGCAAATGACTGTGGAGAGGGTGTGCATGTGCGGCCAGGAGGCCCACGCCATACTTGTAGTTTTTCCTAGGATGTGGAAACCATGGGCAATGCGATCACCTTGAAATAAGGAAAAAGGCAAAAAAAAAAAAAGTGTGGGATGAACACACCATGATTTTCACAAATGTTTCAAACAGGTATTGGGATAGCCATAAGGGAACAATACAGGTGAGTATGAATAGATAGGCCATTGACAGAGCAAAGGCTATGGCACCTTCATAAGGTTAAAAAAAAAAAAATTGGGCAGACTGGATGGGCCTTGCGGTCCTTATCTGCCATCAGCTTCTGTGTTTTATATTTCTACGCTGTTGTTATACTGCAGTGTATAAAGCTAGCACCAAAATAAGGCAAAAAAAATAAAGGGGGGAGGGTTGAGCAGGTTTAAAATACCTGGCCAGATGAGCACTAGTGGCTGTCTATAAAATCTGGTGTTCCTTCGTTTAAAATGGGGGCATGAGAAAACAAAATGCACTCGGAGAGTTTTCTCAAAGGGTAGGGGAACAGTATAATGGAAGGGGAGAGTAACGGAATGCATTGGTGTGAAGGGAGGGGAATGAAAAAAGGTGATTGAGATGCTGGATATGGCACGGAAGAATGAAGTGGAAGAAGAGGCTGCAAGGGAGAGGAACAAGAAAGGACAAGAGAAGAGCCTGATGGAAAAGACAAACAATTTGAGAGAGGCAGCTAAGCAGAAGGAGGCCAATGAACCAGCAGGAAAATGGAAGACACCAGCAGGAGGTTCCGGGAAGAGCCCAGCAGAGAAAAGAACACCAAGAGACGTGCCGGAGCAAGAGCATGTGGAAGAACGGGACCCAGAGGAGGGCACGAGTGGTAAGGATAAGGGTGAGCAGATCCCAGAGGGGGATATGGCAGAATATTTAGCAGGTATGCTGGAGGACATGGGGGAAAAGGCATTGGAAAAAATGGAAAAGGCGTCACAGGAACTCAAGGCAGCTGGGGAAGAAGTGAATGAAAAAGAAGGAGTGGGCAATGACGGGATACCGGGTATGACAATGGGAGATCATGTACATTTAATGATAAAAGAAAAAATATGGAAAGGGGAATATGTAGATATATTTGCGCTGGTAGACAAAGAGTCGGCCAAGAGGTACACGCAAAAGGAAACGGTGGGAAAATCTGAGATGGTGGTGGCATTAGCAATCACGGGGAATAAGGTAGAGGAGGTAAGTTACAAGGGAAAAAATATAGAGGCATGGCAGGCAGGGTTTTCTATATTCAGTGTCATTATGCTGGAGAGAAAGCCGGAATTAGCCATTCCGTTGCTCACGTACGCCTCCACTGTAAAGGATGCCTACAAGGCAAGGATCGGGGTTGGTTGACTAAAATATGACAAAGCTTTCCGGCAGAGGATGGTGGCCAGGGGAGATTTGAGGTGGGACTCCACTCATTCCGAGCTATGGGTGAGAAGCCTGTCAGGATACAGAGGGACTGGAGCAGGAAGTAGGCTAGGGGGAAACGGGCAACAAGAGAAAATGTGTTGGGGATTCAACAAAGCATCGTGTTCTTGGAACAATTGCAAATTCAAACACATTTGTTCAAAATGCACTGGGCAACATCCAGTGACCCATTGCAGAGCACTGGGGGATAGAAAAGGCGGGCAATGGGGAAGCGGGCAGCCCTTTTGAGGAGGAAGGGGGGGGTTTACCAGAATGGGAGGGAAAGGGGATTTCAGGGAAGGGGAGATTTGGAAATGGGGGCATGGGGAGCCAATGAGAGAGCTTTTGGCAACAATGAAGGGGGGTTTGGGCTAGCTAGAATGCCAATCAGGGAGGGGGTATGAAAAAAATGGATGAAGGGATACCCGGAAGGGAAGGCAGGGAATATGTTAGTGGAAGGCTTCGAAAGGGGTTTTAGTTTGGAGTATCAAGGAGGGAGGAAGAGCATGTGGGCCAAGAACTTGATGTCAGTAAAAGGGAAGGAGGACATAGCTTTAAAGAAAATAAGGAAGGAAATTGAGGCTGGGAGGAAAGAGGGGCCATTTTGGACACCTCCATTACTTCATCTGCGGGTTTCACCATTGGGCTTGGTGGCCAAAAAGCAAGAAGGGGAATTTAGGCTTATTCATCACCTGTCATATCCGGAGGGGACATCGGTGAATGACCACATACCAGGGGAATGTAGCACAGTCTTGTATGTGACATTGGAACAAGCAGTGGAGTTGATTAGAGTGAAGGAGGAAGAATGGCTAGCAAAGACCGATATTGAGTCTACTTTCCGGCTGCTACCAGTCTGAAAAGAAGATTGAGACCTGTTGGGATTCTGCTTCCAGCGGTTCTTTTATTTTGATAAGGCAATGCCCATGGGCTGTTCCACAGCCTGTGCGAAGTTCGAGGCATTCAGTTCCTGGATGCAATGGGCGTTTGGGGAGAAGTATGGGCACAAGGCAGTAGTTCATTATCTGGATGATTTTCTGCTGGTAGGGGAGAGTGAGGAAGAGACAAGGGCAATGCTCCTAGATTTTGAGGATATGTGCAGGAGTATAGGGGTGCCACTCGCAGAGGGAAAAATGGAAGGACCAGCCAGGAAACTAGAATTCCTGGGGATTGAGGTCAATGCAGAGGAGCAGGTCTTTAGGTTGCCCCAGCAGAAGGTGACTAGGCTTAAGGAACTACTACAGGAGGTTAAGAGCAGGAGGAGAGTCCACTTGAGTCAGGTCCAACAGCTTTTAGGGCACTTGAATTTTGCATGCAGTGCGGTGGCACCCGGGAGAGTGTTCACCAGGAGACTAGCCAGGGCAACAGCAGGAAAAAACGACCGCACTATTGAGTGGACATCTCACAAGGGATTAGGCAGGACCTGGATATGTGGGAACAATTCTTAAAGGAATACAATGGGGATCACATTTTGGCAGAAGGAGTGGCTAGGGAATAACGATTTTGACTTATACACAGATGCATCTGGCTCTGTTGGGATGGGGGAATATTTTCAGGGGAGATGGATCGCAGAACCTTGGCCTGAATCTTGGAGGTAAAAGGGGCTACTGAAGGACATAACTTTACTTGAGATTTTCCCAACATGGGTGGCAGTGTTGACATGGGGGGAACACCTAAGGAACAGAAAGATCATGTTTAGGTGTGATAATAGAGCAGTGGTAGAAGTTATCAACAGGTAGGGAGGACATTCGGTGACAGCAAACAGGGTCCTGAGACAACTAGTGCTGAGGAGGTTAAAGCTAAACATGTCATTTAAAGCCAAGCATATAGAGGGGGTTAAAAATGACATCGCTGACAGCCTTTCCTGTTTACAGCTGGAGAGGTTCAGGTCCAATGTGCCACAAGCGGCTGCACAAAGAATTCTGGTATCAGAAAGAGTGTGGGAAATTGGCTGGAAGGAGCCCGACTGTTATATAGGAGCTTCTGGTCTGCCAACACGCTGAAGGCATACGAAGGAGCGTGGGGGGCGTTCCAGGAGTTCCGAGAGCAGGAAGGGTTCAACATAAGTGAGCCAGTTTCACAGGACCAGGTAACAAAATATATAGTGAAAAAGTGGGAGTCAGGAATGGCTAGTGGGACAATGGGGTACAATTAGCAGGATAGGATGGGCCTGTAACAAGAGTCAATAACCACATATAAGTTTAAAATGGTTCGCGATGTTGATGGGGTGGCAGTGGTTAAAAGGAGGGAAGGCAGATGCAAGAAAGCCCATTGCAGGGAATAAACTTGAGGGACTGGTTGGGGCCCTAGGGGAGATTTGTACATCAGATTTCGAAGCCTGCTTGTTTAGGGCCATTTTCACAGTGATGGCAAGAGGTGCATTCAGGGCCAGTGAAGTAGTGCCGGCCAACAAAAAGGATGACATAGGAGGTTTGTGGGAAAAAGGGAACAAGACAGGGTCACAATTTGGCTTAGATGTTCCAAGACTGACCAGTGGTGATTTGGGGCAGAGATTGTATTGGATAAACAAGAGGCTGAAGTAACATGCCCAGTCACCTCTCTATGGAAATACAAGGGGAAGAGACAAAGTAGGGGTAGGCAGTTCTTTACACATAGGGATGGAAAGCCAGTGACATGTTTCCAGGTAACAGGGGTTTTAAAGAAAGGAATGGCACACTTGGGGGAGAACCCACAGAATTACTCCTCTCATTCATTTAGGATTGGAGCCGTGTCTCTGCTAGCAGAGAAAGGTGGATCGGAGAAAGAAATTAAGAAAGCAGGCAGGTGGAGGTCAAACTGCTATAAGACATATGTAAGGAAAATGGTTTAATATGTGTATTTGTTTTTTCTCAGGTCAGGAAAGGTGCAGGCGGGTCTGGATACTAGGGCATTTATACATTTATTGGGCAGAGAGGTTGGCCGCTAATCGTCAAGGTGGGAAACAGCTAGGACAAGACCCCAACAGAGTGATGGTCTATTGGAAGGGAATATGGGGCATGAGGTGGGCGCAGATCATGCCAACCTTGGAAGATTTGAAACAAAAGCGGCCGAGACCAGATCTGTTAATAATACATTTGAGGGGTAATGATCTGGGAGAACAACCATGGCGATTGTTGTGCAAAGAAATGATAGGGGATCTGGGGACAATGCAACAGTTTTGGCCACAGGCCAGGACAGCATTATCAGAAATGGTACCTCGGATGGTTTGGCAGCAGGCCAGGGACATAAAAGGAGTAGAACGGACTAGGAAGAGAATTAACAGGTAAGAGGCGGCATGGTTAAAGGGGGTTGGGGAACATACATAGCCTATAAAGGCATTGTTTTTTCCAGTCCAAGAATGTACAGGCACGACAGAGTGTACCTTTCGACAGTGGGGATGCAACATATTTACTGCAATTGGGAGATAACATAGAAATTTGGGAGAAAGAGGGGGGAGGAGGGGAAGCTCATCATTCCATCGCATAAGCTGGAGATGGGCTAGTGGAAAATTTTGAAGAAAATGAAAATAAATGGGGTGGTGGAAAAGGGGGGCCACGTAAGAGCCATGGGCAGGGCACAGATGCCTGGATGTGGAGGCAAGCAAAAAAGTACGAGGACGGAAGTATTAATATGAGGGCCATTTGCCATTGGCAACCGGAAAAAAGGAGGGCAGCAAGGGGAATAGGAGAAGGGGAATTGGGCTTCCAAACGTCCAGACCCCAAGAAGATGAAGGACAACAGACAGTTAAGAAGACGAAGGACAATAGACAGTTTTCAAGGAGAAGAAGATCAAAGGGTATCGGGCTTTAAAATTGTCCGGACCCCGAGAAGACAACCGGAAAAAATTGACAAAACTAGTGAAATATGTGATTTGCCAAAATGTAAAGGTTGGACTGTATGATGAATGTAAAATGGATAACTTTGAAAAATGAAGGAATGTTGTAAAATGTAAAGTTAAAGTGAAAAGAAAAACATTGTGTGATATGTATAATAAATTAATTGCCAGTCGAGCACTCACTAACTGTTGTCTGTGCATCATTTTTCCAAGGAATCTCCCTCTGACAAATGCGGTTGCCCTTAAGGGACAACCTAAATTGTCAGGGGGATTCCTGGAAAAAGAGGCACAGGGATGGGATATGGTGGGGGGTATACTAGTCTAGGAGGAGGTCCAGGTTGAGGGGTGGGGGGAATGGTAAGAAGGAGGTAGGAGGGAGGGAGGCAGGGATAGGAGGGAGGGCTCAGGTAAAAGGGGAGGAGTCGTGATGTCATACCTGCCATGACAAATATGACAAGACAGGTAAAACAGGTGAGGATTTGGCAAGAGAGGATGGGAGGGGTTGGGGGTATTTAGGAGCCAGCAGAGGAGGGGGTCTCCCTCTTTTGCTGGGTTTTTGGAAATTAGCACCCACCCCAGAAGTAGTAAAAGGGGAAAAGAGACACAGAGAAGTAAAAATGGAAGGGACACTGGGTCACCGAAAAAGGGTGACAGGAGAAGGGGAGTGAGCCCCTGGAAAAATGGGTTGGTGAAAGAGGCCAACAGGAAAAAGAGATGCCAGGGCAAGAAGGAAGGGACACTGGATCACCGAAAAAGGGTGACAGGAGGAGAGGAGTGAGCCCCGACTGAGGAGGGTTGGCAAAAGAGGCCAACAGAAAAGAGATGCCTGGGCAAGCGGGACTTGCAGGGGCAGGGTTGCCGAAGGGGAACATAAAAGGCACGGGTTGCCGGAAGAGGGCAACAGGAAAAAAGAGCAAGGGGACAAAAGAACGGACTGCCTAAAGAAGTCAAAAGGGAAGGGGTAAGAAAGCCGAAAGAGGGCAACAATTAAGGAAGGGTATGAGTGCAAGCAGAAAGGGGCCAAAAAGAGGGCACAGGACGGAGAAGTAAGAAGGCTTTTTCCAGAAGGAAGCAGGGCTAGAGATGGAAAATTTTGAAGAAAATGAAAATAAATGTGGGGGGAGGGGCACATAAGAGCCATGGGCCGGGCACAGACGCCCAGATGTGGAGGCAAGCAAAAAAGTATGAGGAAGGAAGTATTAATATAAGGGCCAGTTGCCATCGGCAAGCATAAAAAAGGAGGGCAGCAAGGCGATTAGGAGAAGGGGTATTGGGCTTTCAAGCATCCAGACCCCAAGAAGATGAAGGACAACAGACAGTTAAGAAGACGAAGGACAACAGACAGTTTTCAAGAAGAAGATCAAGGAGTATTGGCTTTAAAATGTCTGGACCCAGAGAAGACAACAGGAAACAAATTGACAAAACTAATGAAATATGTGATTTACCAAAATGTAAAGGTTGGACTGTATGATGAATGTAAAATGGATAACTTTGAAAAATGAAGGAATATTGTAAAATGTAAAGTTAAAGTGAAAAGAAAAGCATTGTGTGATATGTATAATAAATTAATTGTCAGTCGAGCACCCACTAACAGTTGTCTGTGCGTCATTTTTCCAGTGAATCTCCCTCTGACAAATGCCTCCATCACGTATGTCTTCACTTGCCTCCTTCATGACCTCACCACTCTCTTCTGCAACTGCTCCTAATTATTTGGCCTACCACTACCTCCTGCCAGCCCTCTTCCTTTCCTCCCCTCCTTATCTGACTCTCTCATTCTCCACCCACCTGTAACTGCTCTTAATTTTTGCCTCCCCTTCCCTTTTCCTAGTTCCCAACCTTCACCACTCAATTTCTCTTCTTTCTCCTCTCTCTCTCTCTTCCCTCCCACCTGTCCCCCAAGTCCCAGTCATTTCAAAGCCCCTGAATCCCCTGCATTCAACCTTTCTGTTAATTGGGAGGCAGTATAGCACAGCTCTGAGCTGCAAATCTGGTGACATCTAGCAGACCAATCCTGGGTTGGAATACCACAGCTTCCACTTACATACTGTGTGACCCTAAGCAAGTCAGTTAAGTTTCCTGTACTCTCAGGTTGTGCCTATAAAAAAAAAAAAAAAAATGCTTTCAGCTTAGTGTGCTAATCCTGGTTAAACACAACTTAAAAAAAAAATTCAGTAGCACTTTGCCAAGCTGTAAATGCACTTATAACTCGGTAATGTTTATGATGTATTACTTGTGTTATACTGAAATGCATCTCATGTTACCTATCTACCACACCTTTATTGATATACAACTCCACCCTCCCCCAGGACACATCTGGAAATAAGCAGTTTGCTCAGTATGCCTTTCCTGGTGAAACTTTTAAATAAATATATATGTAACCCCTCCCGTGGGGGCTTACCTTTAATTGCCCCGTTCTCCCATTTTCCCCATTTCTGTCCTGAGTCCTTGGTGCCCTTAATCCTCCTTTCAGACCCTGTACTTGATGTTAGCCCATTTTGGGCTTAAGGAGCTGGATTGCAAGCCATCGGCATTTCCTCAGTCTGGCTAGTGCTCATGCATGCGCAGAGCATGCTCTGTTTACCGACTGCCATTGTGGTCAGAACGTATGACTCCTTTTTGGTCCCGTTCCCATTAAAAGCCAAAGTGGAGTTTGGGGACCAGATCAAGGACCAAGAGAGCCCTCTTGTATTTTAAATAAAGAGTACCGAGAAGCACTAGGTTTGGGATATTTTGGAGGTTAATGAATAATAATGAGCCCCTTATGAATATTAATGAGGGAGCTGGTGTCTGTCTAGGGGCACTGTGTTTTGGCGGCAGCGACAGGGAAAGTACAGTGCATAAATGTTAAATAGTGGCAGTATTAAACAGAGCACTTAAAGGGCTACTAAACATTGGAACATTTGTAATTGTAAATAAAAAGTTAATGTATTGGTTGCACCAGAACTGTACTATTGGGAAACTGTTTGAACTGCATAGAAACTGTAGAGGGCAGCCATGTTTCTGATACTTTGACCCTCCAAGGACAGCCAGTCAGATAACTAGGCACCCAGAACTGTCTGAAAGGGATTATGGGAGAAGATGTTAACTATTTTCAGGCACCAAAAGACACAACAAATCATAATCCAAGAGGGCTCAATATTGTGATTGATGACTAGAGGCAGTCGATAGAAGGGCAGGATTCTCAAGGGACATCCCAGAGACTTTGGGCAGTTGATTCAGTCTGTGGCCAGGCTCTGATCGAGTCAGGAGGGCTCTGTGCTACAGAAGAAAACATCTAAGGCCTTTAATAGTGTTTAATTTGGAGAAAAACTGAGTTTGTCAGAGAAACAGTGGAGAAGTGTTCTTGCTGATTGGGAGAAGCTGCAGATTCTGAGCTAATATTCCAGGCATTCTTTTGGACTTGCTCTGTTAATAGGAGACTTTTGCTGCAGCCATCCTGCAACAGTTGGGACTGAGAGAACAATCTGAGCTGGGCAGAAGATTTTTCAGGAACTGTGAGTAAGCCAGGGAAAAGCTGGAAACTGATTTAAAGCAGAGAGTGGAAGAGAAACTTTGAGAGAGAGAGAGAGATAGAGAGACAGCAGGTGCCCTAGGTTTCGGGGACCTGTGGCCATTGTTGGGATCCTTTTAAGGACTAGAACTGCTGCTTTAGAGTGGAATTGAGCCTGCTGTTGAGAGGCTGATCGAGCAGAAAGTGTGGAGAAACTGTTTTGGCTGCACAGAGAAGCTGACCTTGTGTGAGAAGAGAACAGAAGAGCAAGTAAGTAAGTAACATTTATTTTTAGGCGCCCAATCTCGGAGGCTCTGGGCACCATACAAAAGAACAATTTACAGGGTCACAATGAAATCACAGAATGAATTATAAAGTTATTAAAGGCTTCAGACATAATTTAAAATACATCAGCAGGATAGGCTAATTTAAACAGATGGGTCTTTAGGCCCTCCTGAATACCTCCACCATAGGGGCCTCCCTCAGAGATCTTGGAAGCGAATTCCAGAGGACCTGACTGGCCTCCCCAAATGAATGATCAACTGAGGTTTTCAGCCAGGTCCTCGGAACCACCTGACAGTTCTGGGTGGAGGAAGGGAGGGAGGAAGCAAGCCAGAATGGCAGGAATGAGGAGGTCTGACAGGTAGCCAGGGCTCAGTCCATATAGGGCCTTATAGGCAAGCAAGAGAATCCCAGAGATCCCCAGCTTAATTTCAGAGCCAGGTAAGGAACCAACTAACCCCCACCCAGTGAGGTCTGCTGGCTGCAGGGGGTCACCAGTGCATGCTGGGGTGCTAGGGCACCTGTGACATGGTAGGGAGCCGGGCTATGAAGCCACTCCCAGGTGGGTTTCTCTGTAGTTGGTGGGCCTTGCTCAGTAGCTCTGCAACAGGCCTCAACAGGCTGAAGGTGACAAGCAGCCAGATCTTCAGCCAAGGGGACAAGCGTCCAAACCTTCAATCAAGCTCATGTCTTCAGAATATCTTCTGCTGCCCATTTGCTTTGCTCTCCTTTGAACTGGTATCCCCTGAATTTGCACTGGTGGAGGCCCTCTGCACCAGAAAGTCTCCAGATCTCCAGGACTGTGAGTACCCAGGACTTGCCCTGGCAATCAGGGAGAGAGTTTGTTTAATTGCCACAGCCAGTTACATTGTTTCTAGGGCCCCAACACCGGCCAGCCCGCAGCACTGAGCAGGCCTGCAACTCCTGGGCACCCAGAAAGAACAGAGGGTAGCACTGGTACCAGTGGGGGTGGGCGTCTGTGGTGGTCTGGCCTATGGGCCCATATGTTACCAATTGTTCTGAGCAAATTTATTAACCATCCTTCCTTCCACAGCTATCATGGTTCCAGGTATCCTAATCCTAGCTCTTCCACTAATAAAGCTGTGCTTTGTTGTTTGAAAGTGCTGCGTGAAGGGTGTTTTGTGTGAATCAGCTATAAAGTATATGTGGTATATGGTCTTGGGAAACTGTTTGGTATGCATTGTGTGAGGCAGTTGGAAGGGGAGGTGGGTAGGTATGGCATCCCAGGGGGTTGCACCAGTCACACACCTGGCCCACTGCAATTTACTCTGAGTGGAGGCACCACGATATTTTCATTTATTTTCTGAGACAGAACCCCCGAAAGCCAACGTAGAGGACCCAGGCTGCTTACACTGTGTGCAGATCAACGAGGCAGGGGTAGTAGCCCACTGGCATATGGCGCTTTGGCTACAAATAATTAAAACTTACCTTTAAATGGACAAAAACCAGCACAACCCAAATAAAACCAAAGTTCCATGTATTACAAAATATTGCATGCCGCAGTGAAAAGCTATTGGTATTATTTTATACTTCATGATGCAATTTTAAATTTTTTGAATTTACAGTGCTCATTAAAAACAGTAAGTATTTCAACAAAATAAACATTTTTTTGTTTGTTTGTTTTACTGGAACTTGATTATGCACCTTGGTTGTCTGCATATTTTTCCTGCACCAAAGTAAGTAGCTGCTAAACAGAGCTGGCCCAGTGGTGCTGAGGGTTGAGGCGCCAGACAACCCAGGCTTGGGAGTGAGCTTGGGTTGTCGGGTGTCGGCTTTGGAGAAGATCAAGTGTCTTGAGGACAGTTCTCCTCTCCTGGGGAGGGTGGGCTCATGACTCCCTGGCAGCAGTGACTCCCAGTGGAGTCTGGGAGTGTATCAGCCAGAGGCCACGCATGCAGGGGGGTGGAGGTGTCTGCAAATGTCTGTGAGAGGGGTGCAGGAGTGTGCTCAGCTCACACTGGATGTCATTGCACGCCCATGCCTCCAGGGTCCATCATGAAGTCATGCATGCAAAAAAGGAAACACCTGGGCTCCTGAAGGAGATGATGGCATGCCAGCCCCATGCCCACTGTCAGACTCCACCTCCTCCAGTCCCGATATCCTCCGGCCCATAACAGACAACTGTGCTAGATTAAAGGAGTGCCCAAGGTAAGTGGTGGGTGGCCCCACCCTGTTGGGCACAAGCCAGTGGGTATATAGTGGGTCAGTGTGCCGTGTCCGGGTTCTGGGGGGACCTGGAGCAAGGGGGCTCTCAGGCTGGGCAGGACAAGCTGGGGATGCCTGAAGGCTGCCTCATGACTGGCGACTGAAGGGAAAAAGATGTGCAAAAAAAAAAGTAGTTGTTAAATAGGCTTCATTATTTTACATCTAGAAACTTGCAAATATGTTGTTTCAGGGTTTATTCAATAATGAGTGACTGTGAATTACTAAAAAAAATCTACCAAGCACTGCATGAGGTAGATGTCTTTAGATTTTAGAAGATATGCTACACAATGATTAATTTGCAATTCATGTCAAACATATAAACCTTTCTTCATATTATAAGCATATGCAAGTGGCAATGTATTTATCTAGCAATTAAAGTAGTAACCCCCCCCCCCCAACTGGTGGCGTGTACCTTAAGTTATCTGCCTGGACACCCATTTGCCCTCCATTTGGCATTGTTCCAGTTCTGTGTTCTACCTGATTGAAATCTGGACTAAAATCTTGCAGCATGTAAATCCATGTAAAGTAATGCTGTATCCATAGTTCCTGCATGAATGTGTGAGCTGGCACTGTCACACTGCAGCTTTAAGAAGTTCAGCACTTGTAAGTAGATGTATATAGTGTGCATAGCTGCAAGGTCTGAGTAGTCTCAGAAGCTCATTACTGGCCAGGAACTCCTTTTAACTCTACTCTTGCACCGGATACAAGTGCAGAGGGAGCCTTTTCAAATTCCATAAATAAATGTAAATCTGAACTGTTTGTTTGCAGGAATGGACTGTAAAGTTGGACTGTTTAATTTCTGCCATCCAGCAGCCACCTTTCTTCTTTGACCTTTTGTTCTTAGTCAATCGGAACTCAAAGGATCCTGAAGGGGTCCTTACCAATGGTTTCTTGGAGGAAATAGATAACTGTGTGTTTGGCGCCCTTTTGAAGCCACTTGGAGAGCCAGAATTGTGACTGACAGCCTCCTCAATCAATTGGAATACAAGTTTGTAAGTTCTTTAGTAAAGGAAGGAGTTTTGAACTAGTTCAGTTGCTATAGGCTCTCAAGGAGAAAGAGAGCTTCTCTGTGTGTCTCTGGGCCTACTCACCAGGTAAAGGGCCCATTCAGCCTGAACTAAATCGGAGACTGAAAACTGAACTTCTGAGCCTAATCTGCCAGCTTGGTGTCCTAACTGAGACATCTGCAAAGTGAGAACTCAGAGTGAGTTGATAAAACCTGTATTCAGAGGCTGCATGCAGAGTCCAGATCAAGCTGTCTTAATTTCTTTCTGCAGAACTTGTCTACTGCCTAAACTGCCAAAGAAGACTGGAGCTCAGTTTTCCAGTACTGCTCCAGAGACTGCAACCTGCTGTTTGGTTAAGCCGTGTACCCTAATTGAAACTGTGTCAGAGATTGAATTGTTTATGCAGATCCTGTGTCCTGAGAGGTTTCAGAGACTGTTGTCTGCATCCAAACTGCGCTTCTTCACTAGACCAGATAGGGGAGTCAGCCACAAGAGAAATAGACTGCGTCAGTTGACGGCCCATGCAGAGTTGATGCCTGAAATGTTTGTTGGGTTCTGCTGGCCCTAGTCCCTGAATGCTGGTCCCTGCTCCAGATGCCAGAAGCCTTGAACCTGCAACTGTGTGCCAGAGGTTTGAGTCTTGCTCCAGAAGAAAACAGCCTGATTCCAGTTTCTAGCCTGAGGTGCTACGGTACTGTTAGTCATTTCAGGGCTTGCCCCTGCAACCAATTTCAAGTTGATTTGCTGCCAGTTTGTCTAGTTTCTAGTTTGTGGATAGACTAGTGTGCAGGCCATCAGGCCTGGGAATTGCAATTACCTGTATGTCCAAAAGTTCAGCCTTCAGATTTGCTGCATGAATACAAGAGTAATTCCAATTATTTGTTTAAGTGCACCAGTGCTGGCCAGTCAGTTGCAACATGAAAGGCCTGCAACGATTCAAGTCTGGGTACCCGGTGATGCTAACTGGGACTGTCTTTTTTGGACTATTAATAGTAAATTTCAAATGCTTTCCAATCAAAACAAAATCCAAGTACCCAGATTTTCATTCCTTGCAGGTATATAGAGTGTGTCACAGTAGCCAGAACCCTGTTGGTAAGTGTAGCTACTCTGAGCACATTATTAGCTACTGTACAGTCCATAATTGTACTGATGTATGCAAGTAAAAGTGTTTTATGTTAATCCATGTATGGGACCACTGGTGGGGGCAGTGGGTAGGTACAGCATACCAGAAGGTTATATTAGCTTGCAATCAGACCCACCTAAAATCTACTCTGGATAGAGGCACCACACAAATAGTTTTGCTACTGGTAATGAACTTCTTTTGCCATCAAAAACAGAACCCAGGCCCCTCACCCTGTGTTGTGGACAGCAGGCAGGGGTAGTAGCCCATTGGTACATGGTGCCCAGGTTACAATGTGATCAATACATGCTGCAGCAAACAATAAAAGATTTATTAAGAAACACTGGGGATGTATAGTGAACACCCATAATTTCTACAAAAAGTCTCCACATTTTTGGGGTAACATTTTTTGCAATTTTCCACTGACCCTGGTGAACTCCTTAGATGTATAGGAAGGAAATTCCAAGTCAGTGGAGCCACCACCAAGAATGCCTGTCGACAGACAGCTTTAGACGTGATCTTGGGATGGCTGAAAGTGATCCTGCAGTGGAATGATGTGAGCAGCCCACAGTATACCAAGCCAAGTGGTCTTAGAGGTAGCCAGGACCCAATCCATGTGGGGCTCTATTTATTCATAAAACAATCTTAAGGGTGGTGCACCACCTGATTGGTAGCTATTGCAGCTGCCACAGTGCAGGAGTTAATGTGATCCACATACAATGACAAGGTGATCGGCCTGGCCACAGCATTCTTTACCAGCTGAAGGCAGAGCACCTCCCGGATATCCCCAATTAGTGAGGAGTACGATAAGTCTGGAGGTAATAAGCACGTGTGCTAGAGTCACCAGGTCTTCTTGCATCAGATGGGGTTTAATTTGGGAGGTGGTTTGAAATTGTAAAATCCACTATGGAATAAGAGTGTTACGAATTTAAAATGTGCATACAAATTGTGGCGAATTTGTGCACTATGCAGACTATTTGCATAGTGCAGACTATGCAAATTTACACACATTTTACTAGGTGAATTGATTTAATTTGCACTTAGCAGTGAATTGTGATATGGATTTTGTCAAAAATGTGCTGCAAAGTGGAGAATTGCATTGCAGTGAGTTGCATAGGGCAAATTGATGCAATTTGCACGCTACTCGGCTAATTGCAGTTTTTTTTTTTTTATTTGTCCAGTGCTACTGCGGACCACAGCCTAGACCTGATGTTCAAGAGTCAGCCCAATGTCCACAGTACCACTCAGATTTTTCACCCTCTTCATGGCTGATAACACAGTACAATTTAATGAAGCGAAATCCAGTAGAGACTGTGCGATCCACGAGAGCTGTGCCAGTGCCGTCCCCAGACTGCTAAGTCAAAAATCGGCATGCGGAAGCCAAATGAAGGGGAGCACTTATTGTGAAGAAGAGACAATCACACTGTTCTTTCATACTGACATGAATTTTTATTCCAGCCCAACAGTATGAGAGACACTAAAGCAATGGCCCTGGCACTTCGACAATGTGGGTCTTCCTCAGGGGCTGTGAGGAAGACCCACATGGTTGAAGCACCGGGGCTTATTCACAATGAGTGCTCCCCACCATTTATTGAAGGTAACCCAATGGCATCTGTTCTGACAGCCAGCCTGCAAGAAACTGGTTCCACCACCAGGAACTCTGTTTTGGTTGGATTTAAGCTTAACCAGCTGGAGGCCATGCAGTCTGAAAGTTCTGGTAGGCATTATTCCTGCAATAAAATTGCCCCTTACCCATCAGGTGTAAAGGACATGTACAGCTGGATGTCATCTATGTAGCAGTGAAAACTCATGTTGTACCACCTAATGACCTGTCCCAACAGCAGCATATACACTATGAATAACATAGGGGACTGAACTGGCCCCCTCAGGAACAGCACAGGTGATCACTGCTGGTCATGTTGAATAAGTGCCCATCCCAACCATCTGTAATCTGACTGATAGAAAGGACTCAAATCATTTCAGGGCTGTTCCAATGAGTCCCACATATTCCTTAATGTACTCCACCAAAATCCATGATCCATGGTGTCAAACACTGCTGAAAGATGTAGAAGGATGACAATAGGTTGCTCCCCTTTATCTCTCACCAGGAGCAAATAATTGAAAACTGACAAGCAAGGTCTTGGTGCTGTGACAAGATCAGAAAACTGACTTGAATGGTTCATAGATGCTATATTTCTTGAGATGAGCCTCCACGTGTATTGTCTCCACCTTCTTGATAACCTTCCCCAAGAAAGGAGGGTTCAGTACTGACCTTTAATTTGCTAGAGCGCCTGGGTCCAAAGATGGTTTCTTCAGAAAAGATCTAACCAAGATCCTTTTAAACACCCCGGAAAAACAACCCTTCATCAAGGAACACCTGAGAGAGATGGCCAAGTGGCACTGAGGGTTGAGGTGCTGGACACCACACCAGCAACTCTAGTTCAGGAACAGACTCAGGCCACCGGGGGTTGGCAGGGGAGGGAGAGAATTGAAAGTCTGGAGGACTGCTCTCCTCTCCTGGGGTGGGTTCCAGGCTCATGTCACTCTCCAGCAGCCCCTGATGGAGATCAGGGGCATGGCAAGAGGGACACCTTATGTCAGGTGAAGCAGCGGCAGATGTCTGCATGTTGTGCTAACATCATTGCACGTCCGCACTCCAGGGGAAACAGCAAGATAAAATACCCTGGTCCCTGGATAGGCAACGGCAACCTCCAGTGCCCAAGTGCCACACACCCAATGCTGGGCACAACTCACTGGCTCTCGTGATCCCTCTCCCTGCTCAGACTCAGTAAGTAGGGGAAGGCTTTTCAGGCTGGGTGGATGGGGAGTGTCTGTCCCGGATTTCCCAGTGAGTCAGCTTCAGGCAGGGTGGTAGGCGGTTGGTGGTGTGTGGGGTCTACCTAGAGAGTTCCAGGGGATAGTGGTAGAAAGAAAATTAAAAAAAATAGGGGTCAGTCCACCGGTGCAGTGGTAGTGCTACACTTGCGATGCTGGTGACCCGAGTTCGGTAGTGAGCCTAGGTCATCAGAGTGATCGCTGGGGGGGAGAGAAGGTTCGAGTGCCTGATTGGCCACTCTCTTTCTCCAGTAAAGATGGGCAGCTCTCCACGCTGCAATACCACCACCACCTGAGTGACCATGGGTGGGTGCTGGTGCAGTGGAGAAGGCATAACATTAAGGAGGGGCGGGTGTTGGCCAAGGACCAGAGCAGAGGTGCATCCCTGCATGCCTCTGACTCACTGATCCTCCCTGAGTGCTGACATTTGCAGAGGGTGGGGACCAGAACAAGGAAAAATGACCCCACATCTCACCCAGGAGACAGGCTCCTGCACTGTAAGTAACCGCAGAGGATCTGGGGGGAACTTTAGGTACACGCTCCACTGAAGTTTGGAGGGGGTAAGGGGAGAGCCTCCTCTACCCCACCTGGGAATTATCTGGGCCTCTAGATGTCATGGAGTGGGGCACTTATCAGAGTGATCCCCGGTCCTCTCAGCACAGCCTGGGTGGTGCATTGGGAGCACTGAGAGAGGGGCTGGACGTGGTGACAGGGTGCTTAAAATAGAGAATTAAAAAAAAAAATTAACACCTGAGAATGTAAAGGAACACTGGAACAAGTACCCCACAACAGCCCACCAGCATGTGAGGACCAGGTCCAGGTCACAGCAGGTTGAAGACAAACCAGAAATCACCTCAAGCACCTCCTCCAATGATACTGGTTGAAATCACACTACAACCCCCTTTCATAGTTATATAGGACTGGATTTCCAGTAATGCATTGAGGACTATCCTGATGCTTGTGCTGATTATGTTAGATCACTGTGAAGGTCGTTCTAACTCTTTTGCACATCTACCGTGACTTGTGGAGACTCGGGTGCCCTATAATAAGCCATGCATCAATATTCTACTGTAAAGTGGTGGCAACTGCCATATAGTTGCCACTGCATTTGAAAATACAGTAACAACCAAATGTTGTGCTGCATCTACCCTGCAACTGGCACACACCAAACTTGAGAACTGCAACTGCATCAGAAGCTCTAAAAATCTGTCCCTTTGTGCTTTTATCAGCATAGCTCTGTAGTTCTCTTACTTTCTCTGCTGTTCTGTTCTACTATAGCATTTCATTTGTATTTAAATTATGTTAGAAGTTTATTTACCCAGAATAGCCCAGCTGAGAGGCAGTATCTCATTTTCAGTGGGGTCCTGCTTTTACCTTTTTTCAGCTGAGTAGACTAAAGTATTGAGAGGTTAAGTGACTTGCTTAGGGTCACACAGTGAGTAAGTGACTCTTGGGGGATTTAAACCTGGTACCCCTGGTTCCCAAGCCTGTACTCTAGCCAGGTCACACTACCTCTAAAACAATTCAAAACCAGAATTAATATTTGGTGGATCAAAGGCCACATTTCTAATAGTTTCTGTGCTGGCTGCTAAAGAAGTTAGAGGACTTGAGAGTGGAGCCACATTTAGTTAGGTGGGTAGGAATCTGGCCAAGGGAGAGGCAACAGTAAGGAACAGTTAATGGGGTTAAAAAAGGGGTCAGAGATGTCATGAGCAGGGTGCCTCAGGGACTGGTCCTGGGATCTATCCTATTTAATATGTTCATAAGTAACATTGGTGAGAGTCACACTTTTCCTTTAATTTCTACAACTGGATTTCTAAATTTGCCTCACAGAGGCACCTTATAGTTTTGCCATTTGTTAATTGTTTCACAAATAGGTAATTGTCATTTTAGCCCTGCTCCTTTTGTTTTGTTTCTATTCCTATCTTCTCTTTACTGCATCACTGTACTATGCTGTCTACCATGTAAAGTGTGTTTTTCTATGTATCTCATTGAAACGTTTCTGTACTTTTTCATTATGTCCTGTAGTCTCCTGGTCATGCCTGTAAATAGTCATACTGTTTGGCTACTGCACATACCCAGTAAACAAAAAGTAAATAAATAAAATATACTGCACTTGGTAGAGATAGTGTAAGAGTTATTTGAGTCTGTAAAAAGACTTCCTGGTTGCTCATTACAACACCAGAAAGGAATGTATGTGTGATTCACATAGGAAACCTCAGGGGTCCTTAACTGGCTGAGCTCTCATAACCCAGTTGGTTAAGAGCTAAAGCACGTATTGCTGAGGTCCCGGGTTCAAATCCCAGTGAGAGTCACACTTTTCCTTTCATTTCTACAATTGGATTTCTAAGTAACATTGGGGCAGGTATCCAGAGAAAGTTGTGTCTCAACTAATGACATAAAAACAGGTGGCGGGATGAATTATGAGTAAGGGGTGCAAGAGCTCTAGGAGGATCTTGAAAAACTAGAGAAATGGTCCAAGGTCTGGCAGCTGAGGTTCATATCCAGGATGTGCAAAGTAATGCACTTAGAAAGGCGTGATCCATTCAGAGAATACTGGATGGGAGGAGTTAGACTGGCCACTTCAGCAGAAAAGAAAGATCTGGAGGTTATAATCAGTGATCCCCTCAAACAAACACATCAATGCAACAAAGCATACAGCAAGGCATCAAAGATGCTAGGTTATATAGGGAGCAGTTTTAACAGTAGGAGAAGCAAGGTGATTTCTGCCACTGTACAGATCCTTGGTGTGGCCTCATCTGGAATACTGTGCCCAGTTCTACAGCACTCACCTGAGGAAGGATATTGACACACTAGTGTCAGTACTGTGAAGGGTCACCTCTATGATCCAGGGTCAGCAGGACAGATCCTATGACGAACAGCTGGAGTCCCTCAACACGTATTTGCTGAAGGCTAGGTAGGAGTGGGTGGACATGACTAGAATATAAAAGTTTTTCAGTCGTAGCTATAAGGTAAACAGTGAGAACCAGTTTGTATGAAATAGGGATACAGTCACTAGGGGGCATGACTGGAGGTTGGTTGGGCTGGCAAATTCTGGAGAAACGTGAGGCAGTTCTACTTCACTGAGAGGGTGGTGGAACCATAAAACAGACTGCTGGTGGAAGTGGTGGGGGCAGCTATCCTTAATGAGTTTAAACATGGTTAGGACAGGGCAAGAAGTTTTGAGGGGTTGGGTGGGGAGATACAGTCCACCAGGGCAGGTCAGTGGTGTAAGGTAGTATAGCAAGGACAGACTCGACAGACCTTTTCTGTCCTTCTGCTATCCAATTCTATGTTTCTGTATTTTATGCCTTTGATGTTAGGCTGTAACTTAGCAAACATGGAAATTAAAATAGTGGTTCCAATAGTATATTCAGGGAGGCAATTACACAGATACTAAAACAAAGTTGAGAGGGGTTATAATTATGGGTAAGGGTCAATAATGTGCTGCAATCAAGTGAGACAAAACTCCATGATACATGAGTGTGTATTATGACTTGTGTTTCACAGAGTTCTGTCTCACACACCTGCTATACTGTAATTTAACATTTAGTCACAGTTTCACTCAGTGAATGAAACTGCAGTGCAGTACTACAAGAGGTCTGCAATTATGAAAAATAAAATGTGGGAAATGGTGCTGCACTCTCAAAGTTTATGGACCTCACTCACATGGCATGTGTAAAATAAGCTCCAAAGTTTGTAGAGTTGGGGAGGGGCCTTAGACAAGTAGGTCATACGGTAACCTTCTCGGAGGTGCTGCCTGTCTATGGCAAGGGAGATGCTAGGGTACCCTGCACCAGGGAATTCAATGAATGGTTGAAAAACTGGTGTGGAGCTCAGGGTTTTGACTTCACTGGGGACTGTGGAGCCACCTGGAAGGATGCAGACCTATACTGGCGCGATGGTCTGCATCTGTCCGGGGGGGAACAGGATCCTAGGTGAGAGGTTTAAATGCTTCATTGGCAAGCATTTAAACTAGCCAAGGGGGGGGGGCACTGAAAAGGAGCAGGGAAATCCCAGCCTCTCCCCACAAATCATGGTAATTAGTGAGGTAAACACCAAGACAGAGAATTCATTAGGGAGCAGGACAGAGGTAAATGTAAAAAAAGGCAAAGGCAGTAAGGACAGGGATGGGGCTAAAAGGGATAAGGCCTTCAAAAAGTGGAGTGCGATGAGTACCAATGCCCATAATCTGTGTAACAAGCTCTCTGAACTAGTGGCCTTGATGGAAGAGGGTTGCCTGGATATTGTGGTAGTCACAGAAACATGGTACACAGAGAACCATGACTGGGATGTCAACATACCAGGATACACAATCTACAGGAGGGACAGGGAGGGTAAAAGAGGAGGAGGAGTAGCTCTTTATGTAAAGGAAGGGATCAAAGCAACAGAACTAAAGAGTAAATAGGGAGCAGATGAAGCACTCTGGGTCACCCTGGAGACAGGAAATGGCACTGCAATCCGCATGAGGGTTGTATATAGACCCCCATCTCAGGGGGAGGGAATGGACAAGAAAATGATAGAAGGCATCCTTAGAATGGCAGAAAAAGGGGAGATATTGTTGATGGGGGACCTGAATATGCCAGATGTTAACTGGAGCACCTTTGCTGCAGGCACCTCCAAGAGCAGGGTCATTCTTGATGCCCTACAAGGGGCATTCCTCAGACAGCTAGTATTGGAACCCACTCGGGAGGGAGCAATCCTAGACCTGGTACTCTCAAATGGGGATGGAGAATGAATCACAGATTTAGAAGTGGGTAGCCATCTGGGAACAAGCGACCACCTAACAGTGTGGTTCACGATAAACACAGCCATACAATCAAGCCATACAAAAGCAAGAGTATTGGATTTTAGGAAGGCTGACTTTGGGAAAATGAGAGAGTGCCTCAGAAAAGCACTAGCAACTAGGCAAGAAGGAGGGGTGGAGGAACAATGGGGAGTAATCAAAACAGCCATCACAGAGGCAACAAGCCTTTGTGTAAAGCAAATCAACAAAACTCAACAAAGGAAAAAAAACGCTATGGTTCTCAAAAGAGGTGGCAGGGAAGGTTAAGGAGAAAAGGATAGCATTCAGGGAAATATAAGGAAACACAGAAGGGGCAGGACAGAGAAAGTTATCAGTTAAAGCATAAAAAGGCAGGGAAGGCAGTCAGAATAGCAAAGGCCCAAACCGAGGAAAGGATAGCCAACTCTGTTAAGAAGGGGGATAAGACCTTTTATAGGTATATTAGAGAGCAAAGAAAGACCAAAGGAGGGATACTGAGGTTTAATAAAGGGGAAGGAATGTGGGCAGAGGGTGACAGTGAAAAAGCAGGGGTACTGAACAAATATTTCTGCTCAGTATTCACAAAGGAAGAGGAGGGGGGAGGTACTTAAACCAAACAAGAGAAACACAATGAAGATGGGGGTCGATACCAGTCCAATTACAGAAGAAAGGGTTCTGAAAGAACTAATAAAATTGAAGGTGGACAAAGCAATGGGGCATGATGGGATTTACCCAAGAATTCTAAAAGAACTAAGGGTAGAACTAGTGACACAGCTGACTACTCTCTTTAACAAATCATGGGAGGATGGGGTGGTACCTGAGGACTGGAGGAGGGCGGATGTGATTCCTCTTCACAAAAGTGGAAGCAGGACAGAGGCAGGAAACTACAGACCAGTTAGTTTGACCTCAGTGGTAGGGAAAATGATGGAATCACTTCTGAAGGAAAGAATTGTTGAGTACCTAGAGGCCAGTGGGGCAGAGGACCGAAGGCAGCATGGATTCATGATGGGAAGGTTGTGTCAGATGCATCTAATAGATTTCTTTGACTGGGTGGCCAAAGTAGTAGACCAGGGAGGTGCTGTGGACATGGCCTACCTAGATTTTAGAAAGGCATTTGATATAGTCCCACACAAAAGATTAATACACAAGTTAGCCAGCCTTGGAGTGGGTCCCAAGGTGGCAGCCTGGATAAAAAATTAGCTAGACAACAGGACACAAACGGTAGTAGTAAACAGAGTCCACAGTGAAGAAAGGAGGGTTGCTAATGGAGTACCACAGAGTTCAGTACTGGGACCGGTCCTTTTTAATGTCTTTATAAGTGACATTGTAGAGGAACTGGAAGGAAAAGTGTGTCTCTTTGCAGATGATACCAAGATCTGCAACAAGGTTGATACACAAGATGGAGTGGAAAGGATGAGAAGGGACCTGGCAAGGTTAGAGGAATGGTCAAATGTATGGCAGCTTAGATTCAATGCTAAGAAGTGCAAGGTAATGCACCTGGGAAACAAAAACCCAGGGCAGGGATTTATTTAACTTAAAAATTGGTTAGCGTTTTGCTCATAAAAGTGCTAAATCTTTGTGAAAATGGATAGCTCTTGCATCACTGTATTTAACAAACACAGCACTTCTAGAAAATCTATATAAATACTTTCTGTACAGTTAGTATAGTCCCAAGAAAAAAACTGCTAATCAATTATTTAAAACCCTGCAGGGGAACAGTACACAATGGTGGGTGAGATACTAACAACAACAAAAATAGAAAGGGACCTGGAGGTAGTCATATCAGATGACCTAAAGGTGGGCAAGCAATGTGAGAAGGCAGTAAGGAAGGCTGGGAGGATACTGGGATGCATAGGGAGAGGCACCAATAGTAGAAAACAGGAAATAGTTATCCCTCTGTACAGACAAGTTGTGAGACCCCATCTGGAGTACTGTGTGCAGTTCTGGAGACTCCATCTCTGCAAAGACATAGACAGAGTGGAGGCTGTCCAGAGGAGGGCAACCAAAATGGTGCAGGGTCTGCACCAGAAGACATAAAAAGAAAGATTAAACGAGCTTAATATGTATACCCTTGAGGAAAGAAGGGAGAGAGGGGACATGATAGAAACTTTCAAGTACCTCAAGGGAATCAACAAAGTCCAAGAGGGTAGCATTTTTCAGAAAAAGAGATGTGTAAGAACAAGGGGGCACAATATGAAGATAGAGGGGGTACGGCTCAGAGGCAATGTGAGGAAGTATTTTTCATGGAGAGAGTTGTAGATGCATGGAACAGCCTCCCTGAGGAGGTCGTGGAGTCAAGAACAGTGGGAGAATTCAAGAATGCATGGGACAGACATAAGGCAGTCCTAAGTAGGAGGAAGTAAGCTGTTGGTTAACTAGGATCTGCAGCTTATCTGTTAGGTAGGAAAATGGGCAGACTAGGTGGGCCAAGCGGTCCTTATCTGCCGTCAAATTCTATGTTTCTGTGTTTCTAAAGAGGCCACCCCAATGGCCTAGTGGTAGCGCAGCGTTGCAATACCATACTGATGAACCAGACTCCAAAGCGAGCCCTGGAAGTCACATCAGGAGGCAGGCCACGGTCAAGGCAACTGCTTCTGGGCAGTTTGTCTTGGCTGGGAGAGTTGATGGCAGGTTCTTCCACCTGCGACCCCTGCGGTTGTCCAAGGCAACTTGTTCCTGCCCGAGGGCAAGCTGTGGCTGTGCAAGGCCAATTGTGGCACTGCTCCCACAAAGAGAGTTGAAAAAAAATACAATATTTGTCTAAATGATAACCAGGTCTGGCCTAATCACAGTATATCCCCAAAACATGATGCCAGCCAGGGAAAGAAAAAGCCACTTAAAAAACTCCAAATACCCTATTTCCAATTTATTATTCTGTTAACAATATATGGACAGGGCCAGCCCGTTAGAGGTACCACTACCACTTGCTACACCAGTGACCAAGTTAGGTAATAGAATTAGGTCACTCAGAGGCTGACTGGGGTTGGGAGGATTGAGCATCCCAGGTGACAGCTCTTCTCCCTCCAGGAGGGGGACACTGTGTTTCACTGTCTGCTATGTAGCAGAGATAAGGTGGTAGCACGGTCGGGATGCTCACTTAATGGGACCTCGGATGTTGATGTGTACATACCTCCATGTGCATGCATTTATATCACTGCACACTGGCAGCCCTCGGGGCCAAAATTGAGGAAAAAACCCTGGCCAACAGGATGACACCCGCACCACTGACTGCGCATGGCACCCCCCAGAAGATGGTCCTCTGCACGTAGTGCGGTTATGCCCCAGAGATGATGAGTGCTGGAGCTGGATGGTGCTGGCAGATGAGGGCCAGCAGGGTGACTAGGGAGATAAACAAAAGGATGCAAAAAATGTAATAAACTGTATATGGTCAGCCACTGTTATTAATGGTCAAGGGATGACTTCAGCAGCCATTACTCAGAGTAGTGATGACAAAAATCTTGTAACGCACACATGTAACATCAGCACTGTGAATAATGACTTTCTGAAATATTTAAAAGAAAATGTTCCTGCCTCATACCATCCACCGCCCTCCTGTAGATTTTGCTGGGGACATAGGGGCTCCCACTTTGAAGACACAACGTCATACTGTGTCTAACAAGTAACTAGATTAATGTGAATAATACTAATGCCTCTCTGGTGAGATTTCAGAATGGATGAGAAACAGCTGACTAAATCTCTGTTCAGATAAAAAGGATAAGCTTTGTGTGTGTAGGCCTGGTGTTTTTATGTTTGCTTGCTCCCATGTGCAAAGCAAACATCTTGGGATGATTGGACACAGTAGTTGTTGGGGAGTCCTTTCCTGCAAGCAGTGAATGCAGCTCAGCCTTTAGGAGGTATTCATGAGCATGCACAATCCTGGCAAGGCTGTTTGTGATGTTTGCTTTGCTGGTTGATGAGCAGTAACTTCTCACATATAAAAGGATGAAGCCGCACCAATCACTGTGCAACGGCTTCCTTTCATATTGCCGCATATCAGGCAGCAAAGCTGTGTCCCTCTTCCTGCCCAACCCAAATATGTTGCACCATCCCTCTGATGAAGAGACAGAGTGCTTCTTTCTATTCCCAGTTCCATTTGTCACCCCCACCCCCGTCACCACTGCTGACGGGTATCCTCCCCTGCTTCTACTGAGTCTCTCTCCCCCACTTCCATTTGTCTTTCCCTTGCCTGGTTGCCACTTCTGCTGAGTATCCCCCTGTTCTAAGTGTCTCCCACCTACTGATCTATGTTCCTGCTAAGTCTCCACCCCACCTGGTTGCAGAGTCCCCCCATCATGGCTCTGGTTTAAGCCTTGGGAATGGACTGAATGTGCAGCACTGGCCAGAGATACTGTGGCTCCTAGTGATGCTGGAAAGAACTGTGTGGTTGTTACTCCCTGGCCCCAATTGCAGAGCTTGTGGGGCTGGGAGGGCAGGAATTTAGGCTGGGCTGGCTGCAGAAACAACTCTGAGTGTGCTTCAGGCCATGGTTGCAATGTCTGGTGGGGCCAGTAGAGCAAAACAATATGTGCATTTGACAACCCCAAGGAGAAAAGGCTGCTCTGTCCCACACCTGATTACACCCCCAGTGTAGCTGTAGCCAAAACAAATATTCCCACTTCTATAGCATATCCCAACCACCTCCTGATTGCTGCTGGTGTGGCCATAGCTAAAAAAAATCCCACACCTGTCACATACCCCACACAATAACTTCACTGGTGTGGCCATAGCTGAAAGAAAAATCCCACCCTGACTGACAGGGCTCAAAATAGGGTCTGAGATAATGGGGGTTCAGGGGTAGTAGATGCGTCATGATGTCAGGGCTAGTAAATTTGAGTTTAGGGGACATTGTGCCTGACATCAGTTCTACCTAAATGCAGACTGCTTTCTAGATCCCGGTGCCGCCATCTGCCATCAGGATCACCAACCATAACTTACTGCAGTTGGATCAATTGTCAGTAAAATGCATTAATTTGAGGAGTTTGATTTTTTTCAACCCCAACAAAGGAGTAAGCCATTGCCCCATTCTCCTCTTCGCTATGCTCTCTCCTGCTCTCTGCCTTCTTCCTTCTAAAGAAGCCTCCTTGTGAGGTGATAAGTAGGGGTGTTAGCCTGGCCATAATATATGGTGGCTAATCTGACCTGAATAAACTTTTCAGAATTACCTGTTCTGGTGCGTGACTAGCTCTGTTTTTTTTGTTTGTTTGTTTTATGCCTTCTGCCCTCCTACTACCAATTTGTAACTGCCATTAACATTTTGCCATTTTGTGTGGCACACCATTGCATGAGCCTTAGATGCTCAGCTTGGCTGTACGGGTTCATGCTGGTCAGTGAAGTGTTCCTGAGCAGCACTGTAAGCAGCCTGTAAAACAGCCTTCACTCTCCCAGTCGTAAGCATAGAGGAGGGAGGATTCTGAGCAAAGTGTGCCAGTCTGTATGTGGCTGTGGTGCATACACTCAAGCAGGGCAGGGAAGCCCAGAAGCTGTGTATCAATACAAGTCATGGTGCAGGTGCGTAGGACCCACCTCAGAGAGCCTGCACTGCAGAGCATTATCAATGGACTCAGCCAGCCAGCAGTTGAGTGTGGTGCTGGACGGTGGTCAGTTAGTGCACGGGCTCGGTCTCAACTCGCACAGTGAGTCCAATGGCACACACCAATGACTGAATGGGCTGAAGACCAGGCACACAAGGGAAGACACTGATCAATGCAATCCAGCATTTCTCTTGCACTTCAGATGACCCATTTGCGCTGCACTATCTTCACTGGGCTCCTGTGGCCCATATTCATTCTGAAGCCCTTCAAAGCAGCACAGTCACTGTGTACTGCGCCAACACAGCCCATATTCAGACAGTTAGCACTCCATTCGAAGCATGGTAATTGCCTAAATATTGCTCCCAAGCCGGCCACGCACTAATTATGCAAAGCACCCTAGTCAGCACACCACACATGGCCGACTCTGAATATGGAGGCCTACACCCCTAAGACCAGTGGAACCCATCTCCTCAAGACAGTGGCTACTGGGGTAAGGAAGGCCAGTCCATAGTCTGAAGATACTGTTCATGTAACTTGTAACAGCATGCAAGCAAACATTTTGTGTTGACATATGCTTGTTTTTTAATTGTTTCTTTTTGGCCCCAGACACCACTCACCCCTCAGTCCTAGTGACCACCCACTCCCAACAACTGTCACCACTTGTCTCTCCTCTGTAATCCTCCCTGCCCTCCACGGAGCAATCTTTGAAGCAGGGTGGCCCCTATCCCTCTGAGGCTCATCATATAGGTGGGAGGAGGGTATAGCTCTGCTGACAGCCCTATTTAACCTTTCAATAGATATGGGGGAAGTTCTGGGGACTGGAGGAGGGCAGATGTGGTCTCACTTCACAAAAGTGGTAATAGGGAGGAGGCTGGACATTACAGACCTGTCAGCCTGATTTTGGTGGTGGGTAAAGTACTGTATTTTACTACTGAAGGAAAGGACTGGGGAATACTTTGTGACCAGTGGATTACAGGATCCAAGGCAGCATGGTTTCACAAGTGGAAGATCTTGCCAGACAAACCTGATTGAGTTCTTTGTGTGACGGGAAGTGGATCAGGGCACAGTGGTGGATGTGGCCTACCTGGATTTCAATAAGGCCATCGACACCATTCCACACAGAAAACTGGTGAGCAAACTGGGCAGCCTACGAATAGGTCCAAAAGTAATACAATGAGTAAGATGTTGGCTAAGCAACAGGAGTCAGAAGGTGGTGGTAAATGGTGTTCACTCTGAAGAAGGCAAGGTGATCCGCAGGGTACCACAGGGGTAAGTACTAGGCCCGGTCCTCTTCAATGTCATTATTAGTGACATTACAGGAGGGCTGAAAGGGAAGGTATGCCTGTTCGCAGATGACACACAAATCTGCAACAGAGTGGACACACCGGGGGGTGGAAAAAATGAAGGACAATCTGAAAAAGCTGGAAGACTGGTCAAGGGTTTGGAAACTGGATTCCAATACAAAAAAAAGTGCAAAATAATGCCCTTGGGGCACAGAAACCCAGGGGCAATGTACCAATTGAGCGGGGAGGTATTGCCAACCACAAAACAGGAAAGGGAACTGGGGCAATCATTTCTGATGACTTGAAGGTAGCAAAGCAGTATGATAAGGCAGTAGGGAAAGCTAGTAGGATGCTTGAGTGCACAGGGAGGGGTATCACCCGCAAAAGAGGGAGGTAGTGTTACCCCTGTATCGATCGATGGTGAGGCCCGCCTCAAGTACTGTGTCCAGTTCTGGAGGCCCCATCTCTGGAAGAACATAGAAAGGGTGGAGACGGTACAGAAGAGGGCAACCAAAATGGTGCAGGGCCTGCATCAAAAGCCCTACAAGGAAAGACTCAAGGAATTACTGTCTAGAGGAAAGGAGAGAACATGATAGAAACATTCAAATATCTCACAGGTATTAATAAGATACATGAAGGTAGCATTTTACACAGAAAAAGATGCTCGAACACAAGGGGTCACGCTATGAAGCTGAAGGGGGGAAGTCTCAGTGGAGATGTGAAGAAATACTTCTTCACGGAAAGGGTGGTGGATGCCTGGAACAGCCTCCCAGTGGAGGTGGTGGGCACTAAAATAGTAACAGGATTCAAGCATGCTTGGAATAGATGCAAGGGAACCTTAGAAATAAGGCAAGGGGTGAAAGACTGGAGATCAAGTAGGGTCTGCAGTGGCACAGTAGGTAGGGAAAATAGGGCAGACTAGGTGGCCAAGAGGTCCCTCTCAGTTAACAACTTCTATGTTTCTATATCATGTCTTTTGGTGGAATTTTGACAAAAACCAGCACTGGTTCACTATAGGCCACTCTTGTATTGCAAACTTACTTTGTTTCTATGAATCTATTAGTTACAGCCTTGATAATAAAATTCTGTGTGATATAATCTACTTGGATTTCAAAAAGACATTTGATTATGTTCTTCATTGGGCTGTCATTAAAAAACTACAGGCCTTAGGCAGTCATCCTTGTTTTATAAGCTGGGTCAAAAACTGGCTAGCTGACAGAAAACAACGAGTTATCATTGAGGGTTATACCTCCAGCTGGCATACAATATCTAGTGGGGTACTTCGAGGTTCAGTATTAGATCCATTAGTGTTTCAGATTTTTATTTTTGCTCTATCCTCTAATTTAGACAGTTGGATCATTAAATATGCTGACGACTCTAAAATCAGTGGACCCTGTAATAATCATATGGAAATAAATCTGCTACAGAAGGATCTGGATAAACTTTCATACTGGACAGATGAGTGGGGTATGGTGTTCAACATCAATAAATGCAGTGTTATGCACTTTGGGTTGAAGAATCCAAAATACAATTTCACTTTAAACTGTCAATTATTAAATAAAATACTACATGAAAAAGATTTGGGGGTCTTTATATCAAATGACCTCAATTTTGATAAACATATTACAGAACTCCTTATTAAGGTTAATACTGTATGGTGTGCAATTAGGCATAATATAACATCAAAGAATCCATCCGTACATCTTCCGTCATTATATAGAGCCTATATTCGCCTCATATTGTTTATGCCTCACAACTTTGGTGCCCTTATAAGAATTAAGAAAATGTTCATTTAGAAAAGATTCAGAAGAAAATAACCAAATATGTGCAGGCTGCTAGGGGTCTGAAGTACAAGGATCATCGCAACTCAAAAAGTTTAACCTCATGTCCTTGGAATCAAGAAGGCTACAAGGTGATCTTATGCTAATGTGAGATCATGTCTGAGATGGGTCTTGATTTTAAACAAATTACAGTAAACACGAGGGATCACCACTGCAATTAGGGTATAACAGTTTCTCCACCACAAACAAGCATATTTCTTTTCAAAAAGAGTGGTTAAGCTATGGAACCTGTTACCAACTTCAGTTGTCATTAGTGACAATAAAGTAACATTTAATAACAGACTTCACAATTATCTACTTTTAAATGGCTCATTTGGCTATTACGGGTAACTGACAGGAGCTTTTATGGGCTTTTTGCCTTCTGCTGCTCCTTACATTTCCTTAGTGATCCTTAGTGATATAGAACAGGACCTGAGTGTGCCAGCCTTCATCCTTAACATACTGTAGGGGGATTTCTCACCATGCGGTCTCCTTAATGTTTGGAGCTGACTTCCACATTCTGCTGATATTTTACACTCCCACTTTCCCAATGCCTCGCTGTGCCTTCTGCTAGGCCATGACTGCTGCAGAGCCTGGAAACACAGAACACAGAATTTGATGGCAGATAAGGACCGCTTCGTCCACCCAGTCTGCCCATTTGTCTCTACCTACAGTAACGCCAGAACACCCACTGTTATGAAACCTGATAGTTTCCAAGCAAAAGTTAGTGTTTTTTGATGCAAAATTGTAATGTGGTTAGTCGTTGCTGGCACAATTCACTTGCTAGCAACTTGGTGATGGCTACTCTTCTGCATGAGTGTTTGTGGGAAGTGTGATGGCACAACATATGACAAAACAGTAAACGTATTTTAAATACTATCATGTGCACTGGAATCCTTGCTGTGGGCGCTCTTCATCTTTGTGATCTCTTACATTTAAGCATTGTCTGAGTACCATGGCTGTATCCTGGTGCTTGCCTGCAGAATGGTTTTGTGTCCTACAGTATTGCCACAGACAATACTTAATCTCTGGCTCTTTCTCCCTTCCCCTTCCTTTCCACTAAGATCCCCATATGCCTATTACATGCAGTCTTGAATCTCACCACTGCTTTTGCCCCCACGACCTCTGCTGGAAGGCTGCTCCTGGAATCCACCATCTAAAGCATAACTTCTCACATGGGAGTTGACTTCCCAGCCCATCACAAGAGGTTGCTGTGGTAACAGGTGTCAGCCTTTCTCCTTCCTGAACTGGGATGTACTGTGCTAGGCAATGCTTCCAACAGATCAGGCCACCTGACTTATAGACAATGTAGGCAGAAAAAAAACATTGGTCTATCCAGTGTGTGCTCTGTAATACCATATGCTACCCTGGGATCTAATGTCTTAATGGTGTTTATGCCCATGCTTCTCCTCTCCACCCTTACTGCTATCCCTCTGAATAACAATTAATCCCATAACTATGCCTCAGCCATGCATGAAACCACTGATGGTTTTTACACCCACCGCATCAGTAGACTATTTCACACCTTAACAATAGTCTGTCATCCCAGGTCTCCTCCTGAACCCGTGTTAACTGCACAACACTACAATTCCACTGGACTATCAATCAGACCCAGGTCCATTTTTATGAGCTATTAGTCAAACCCTCCTGACTCCCACTTTAAAGGGGAAATTGTTTAACCAGAAAAGGCGCACTAAGCCGAAACTTGTTTCCAGGTGTGACCTGGATGCACAAGGAAGTTAAGTGACTTGCTCAGGGGTCATACAACGTGCAAGTTGGGGGCCATGAGATTCAAACCCAGGTCTCCAGGTTTGCAGCTCAGAGTCTTAAACCACTGCACTATACTGCCTCCTACACTTTAGGATGTATTATAATGAGTTTGGCTTTTCTGTGATGGTGATTGCTACCAGATTGAGGGAATCAACACACCATTGTCTGTTATATAATTCAATGAGATATCTTCCATTCAAACAATGTGTCAGATTTAAGGCTTTAATTTTTTTGCATAAAACTGTGTTAGGCCTTATGCCAAATTCGGTGAGTGAGAAATTCCCTAGATGTACTAACATGTTTTCCACCAGGTTTCAAAACAAATATGTTTTTTCCATTTCCCCATTGTAATTTGACTTTTGGCCAGAGATCCTTCAAATAGAAAGCGATTATTCATTATAACAAATTACCTCAGTCTGTCTTGAGTGGTGTACAATTGTTCTCATTTAAAGCTGGATTGTATAACATGTTGATGTTGGATTTCAGTTGTGTACGTTTTAAGTAATGTTTTTAATTGTTTTGCTTCTATGTACTGGTTGCTGTGAAAAAATTATATTATTGTCAATCTGCTTACCAGTGTAGAGTAAAATAAAAATGAAATTAAATAAAAATGAAAAAGTAAGTTGTCTTTATTGATCACAAGTTGACATCTGGGAATCAAGTATTGGTGGTGGTCAGGAGTGGCTTTTTCCTGTTGTAGAACATAAGACATCTATGGCCGTATCTCTTTGAACCTTGCCTGGTTCATGCGTTTGTTCCTAGAGACCGGACTATGGTTACATGCTTTACTGTAGCCTTCCTGTGAGGTTGGGGCACCAGCTGCAGCTAGTGCAGTGCAGATGCAGCTGCACAGTTGTGTTGGCCAGCAGCAGGGATAATATCTCCTCTAGTGTAGAGGCATTGTACTGGATGCATGTGAGGCAGTGAATCCCCTTCAGTGTCCTATTAATGGTTTATAATGCCTTACTGACTGTGAGTCCCTTCATCCTTATCAGCCTCCTAGTAAAGCCACCCAAACAGAACTATGCTGTTATGAGAGAGGACTGCTACTGGTGCCCCAGTGTTTCTCCAAAGTGGGGGACAGAACTTTTGAAGCAGTACTAATGCTGTATAGTGTATGGTGGAATGCTGTTATGCATGAAATTCCACGCCTGGAATATGCATGTTCTGCTGCAGTAGTGATGTAATTATGTTGTTCTGCTGCAGTAGTGATGTCACTACTGCAGCAGAACCACTTGGAATGCTGGCACATTGCTGCTTTCCTCTATTTAATTCTGTGGTAACAGTATTCTAGAACCTCTAGAGACTTCACAAGTCAGTTTCATTATGAAAAAGAGAAAAGAAAAACACAATGCACACATTTCACATAATACTACTATACACTATAAAAAATACAGGATGAGCAACTATATGTACAACCTGTGTGTTCTGTCACCTCGGGGTTCTAATTCCCGTGGAGCTCTCGAGCTTTGTTCTCAAGGTCAGAGGGAATCAGAACCCCTCTGTGGCAGAACACACTAGTTGTGCATAGTTGCCCATCCAGTATTCTCTATATTGTGTAATGACCTTCCACTTCAGCTGTGGTAATTCATAAAAGTCAAATAAAGACCTGACTTTTCATTCAGACTTCTACATTTTCAAAAATCTTGGAAAATTAAAAGACATAAAAAAGTTTTATGATAAATATATTAGATAATACAGTAGTAAGGTAGAATAGTTCAACTGTTGTGTGCTCTGCATTTATTGTATTGTGAGAGAGTCTGACTGGACTATGCTCAGACACATGCCCTATGAATTAACAGCACTGTACCTTCCAAGACAGCTATATCAATGGTGCAAAGTCAAAGTCTTGAAGGACCCTTTAAAGGATGCGTAAGAGTGACCTAAATCCTGGATCTGTTTCCTGATATTTCAATTCATTTCTCTGATAATATTTTCAGCATCCCACACAATGGTACAGTATTGCTATTTCATAAGAGAGATTACATGGTCAGCTAAATCCTGGAGAAGGGTGTCCATGGATTCATTTTAGAAACCAAGTCAGCAATCAGTTGAAGAAATGACTTTTCTCTTCCCATGAAAGAGACTGAAAACCTGAACTGATTCTTCCTTTTAAAACTGCACTTCAGGAAAGTACAGTTCTTTCATTTTCTAGCACACAACATTGTTTATTCCTTATTTTTTCTCTGAATCCAATGTTTTACACTGTGAAGAGTTTAAAGTGTTTGGTGCCAGTTGACATTTTGTTCATTTAAGTGCTGCATTTCTACACAGGGGCCTTAGATTTCCCAATGGATGCCACTCTAATCAGTTTATTCTGTAATATGAGACATCATATCAAGAGACAGAACAAACAAATCTAATGCAAGAAACAGAAAAAAAGGCAACGTGTTCCTGCAGTTTATTTTTGTTTGGTATTTCTAACTTGCTTAATAAAATCTTCACTTATAATCCTATATCTGGGCAGATATTTAGCCAGATTCATGTTTACATCCTTGCTAACAATTTGCAATATTTTCCATACCATCACTTTAACACAGAATTCATTAGAGATGTTTTGTTGATCGATTGATCTATGTTTCTATAGGTAATGTGAGGAAGTATTTTTTCACAGAGAGGGTTGTGGATGCATGGAACAGCCTCCCTGAGAAGGTCGTGGAGTCAAGAACAGTGGGGGAATTCAAGAATGCATGGGACAGACATAAGGCAGTCCTAGTGGGGGGTAGGAGGAAGTAAGCTGTTGGTTAATTAGGATCTGCAGCTTATCTCTTAGGTAGGAAAATGGGCAGACTAGGTGGGCCAAGCGGTCCTTATCTGCCATCACATTCTGTGTTTCTATGTTTCTATGATTGATTAATTCATTCATTTATTCATTTCACTTTTGTTGACCAAGTAAGCTTAAACTGGAGAAGAACCTTCCATTTACAGAAGCAACCCAAGAGTAAAAACTCAAAATTCTTGTAACAGTGGATAATGACAGAATACAATAATATGAAATAGCACCACATACAAACGGCAAAAACAATTCAGTTCCGATAAGAACAACATATTTATGGAAATCCTGACATAATGTTTTAAGTTTTTTAAATTATTTATTTCTTTAGCTATCTCTTGAATATATTAAATCAGTACCAGAGAACCACAGTCCCACATTTATCATTAAATGTAAATTCATTTGTAAACCTCACAGGAGATGAAAGCAGGCCATTGACCAGTATTATCCCAGAACCAGCAGTCATTTTTAGAGGTCTGTAAAATTGCAACTCACGCCTTGAACTCAGAACTGCAAAACACAAATCATATTCTTATCTGTGATGATGCAGCTGTTGGAGGTGAGAAACCCAGAACAAAGGCCTAGAACCTACTGCCACAATCTACATCAGTCTTCCCACCTTCAACTAGACAATCCTAACATAACTATGAGGATGGGCCTAAGAGCCCTCTCCACAGCCGGAACCTCACTATGGAATGACCGCCCCTCCTTTCTATGTTCCCCGGACCCACCCTCTAAATCTAAATTCCTTGTAAAGAATGCACTTTCTGTCCACCATGACCTGCATCTGGCCACAGGCCGCTAGCATGGCTACACCTCCCTTGCAGCCCACCCTTACCCCCTTCCCTCTCTAGTGCTCCGCTCTCCTCGCGTGCCCTGAATACTATTGCTGTTCCTTTTGTTGAATGATGGAGCAACCTTACCCTGTTTACCTAATGTTATATACCTTGGTACACTCAATTGCTAATGAACCTGGTACTGTTTACCTTGTATTTTCTCTGTTAGCTTGACCTACACTGTTATGTTCCCTGTATGATTCACATTGCTCTCTCATTGTATTTTTATGCTGTTTTTGCCAGTTTCTGGCCTGGGCCATGCCTGAATAAAGGTCTTCGGATCAGTGCACTAACCCAATCACCAAATGAAGAAATAAATAAAATGCAAAAAAAACCCCAAAAACAGGAATTTGTCAATGCTGAATGTCTCCCACTAGTATTGCTGTTGTACCAGGTCTTGCTTGTACACATTTTCACTAAATATTTACCTAGCATAGAGCAGATGAGATGCAATATCTCATTTTCAATGGTGTTCTGCTCTGACACATTGTTAGACTGCAATTACCTAGGATATGGCAACTGAGAGGTGATATTTACTTTTAAGTAGGCTCTCACATTTTGACCCCAAATGTCCAACAGTCTTTTTATGACTTGACATTATGATCAAGACAGGTGGAATTTTTTTTAAATCCCATCCAAAAGGTGATTTCACTGTGCATCTGTGGAAACAAGTTTCGGAGAGGATTTGAAAACTGACATCTGCCCTGTTCAGAATGTAGAGTAACACAAGGGATATGTTGAACATTAGGAGCTGAAATCTGCACAAAATAATGTTATGAGTAAATGTCGGAACAATTTGTTTCCTCATAACTTAGTTGGTGTTTCACATTTTTCCCAAAATTTTCAACATAATCTTTTTATGACCACTCCTGAGTATAGCAGGTGTCATTTATAAAACAGTGACTGAAATGTCATTTTGCACCGTAAGTGTTAAAAAACATTTTGGGTAGGATTTGAGAAATGGCAGCTGTCATATTCATAAGGTGTTGTGAAAAAAATGGCTATGTTGAAAAGTTGGGGTCAAAATACTGAAATATGGAAAAAGCTCTGGCAGCTCACCTTGCTATTGCAACTCAGCAGAGGCTAATCCTGCAGTCACCCACCCGCCTCCCAATACCCTCCCACCCTTAGCTGGTAGTACTTATATAGTGCCTCCTCTTGCAAGACTGGTGTGCCTCACTTTAATACTCTCTCCCTGGTTTCCCATAAGCTCCTTATATTTATTAGCCACTAGAGGTCTCTGTTAATCTTCTGGCATCATCATTACCTAAGCCTCAGTGCTCAGCCTATGCTTCCCTCAACCCTCTCTCTTCCTCTCCATCCTCCAGCCCACAAGCCCCCCCTAATTATTACTTGCTGCATGCCACTAGCTATGTCCCTTCCACTAGGTTACCTGTCCCTCCTTGCTATTGTAATCATCTTCCACCCACCACTCCTCTCCAACTTACCACAAACATCCCCTCAAATTCAACCTCCTATCCTACCTGATCTTATAAGGTCTCACTACCACCCCTTACTCTGCAATGGCCACTCACCTTAACCATACGTAGGCCCACTCAATCGTGCATCCCTGCTCCTTCCTTTTCCCTCCCTCGCACATATGGAAAATTCTAAAACTACTTACCTCCCATTGGACATCCCACAGCCGCCCGCATACCCATGCAAGATAGCACTCAAACACTTATTGGTGGCTTCAACTCATAGGTCACTACCTTACTATTGCCCTCCTGCTCCTCGCAGCCGGGGTCATGCTTCCTAACCCAAGTCTCCACCTCTTCCCTACCCTGCTAAATTTTCCTGGACCCTCTCGAAACCCATCCTCCACTTCAAACCTCAGTGGCACCACCCTCCCATGTGGCCTGCGCCTCTTGCACTTAAACATAAGAAGCCTCACCCCCAAAATCGACTCCTTCCAGATACTTGCTACCCACTATGCCCCCAACATCATCATCCGGACCGAGACATAGCTAAACAAAAAGATCTCTGAGTCCTCTGTCTCAATCCCAGGTTACACCATGACCCACCAGGACAGGGCTAACAGAGGCGGTGGTGTGGCCATTTATGTAAATGTCGCACTACACTTCTCTGTAATACTAACTAAGTCCAAACCAAAAGCCCATGAACTCATAATGGTTCAACTGGATCTACCCTTTTCACTCCCTATTTATACAGCCAGTGTATACTGCTGGCCGGGCACCCCAGCAGCACCTGTCACAGACCTACTCTCGCAAATCTCCTCCCTATCTTCAAAGGGGGAACTATATATCATGGGAGACTTTAACCACAACTGGTTATCTCATTCTCTCAGCAAAACCCATACAGACATTTTGGCTCTGAACCTGTCGCAATCCATCACTGAGCATACCCGCTTAAACCCCAAATCTGGGAACCACTCTCTAATAGACTGGGCACTCACCTCCCACCCCCACCGGGTCATCCAAGCTGGTCTGCCCCCTGACTCCCTGAGTGACCACCACATTATATACCTGATCAGGAAAATTTACCTCCCCACATCTGCCTCCAAGTTCCTAATCCAACGGTCCTATAAATCGATCAATCTAGCCACCGTGCTCGAAGACCTAGCCCGCGCTAACAGGTCCTCACCCATTCCAGCCCCCTCCATTGATGATGCCTTCAATCACTTCCATGACACGTTCATTGCTGTCTGGAACAAGCATGCCCCACTGTGTCGCTCCAAGGTAGACGGTAACCACCTGCCATGGATCACCCAACAACTTATAGCCTGCCAAAATGCCCATGACAAGCATGGTGAGTGCATAAATCTTCACACCTCCCACAAGACTACTCTAAGTACTGTGTTCTGCATAACAAGTGCACCACAGCAACTAGGCTCGCTAAAGCAGAATACTTCAACTCCTCACTCCAGTCTAACTTAAATAGCCCATCCAAATTCTGGAAGGTCATCCACTTTGTCTTCTTCCCCCAGCAGAAAATCCCACACCGCTCCTAAATGCAAACAACAATCTCCTCTCAGACCCGGGGTGGTGGCTGCAGAGTTCAATGCATACTTTACCTCTTGTGCCTCCACTCTCCTCTCCTCCCTGCCCCCTACTACCCCACCAGACACTACCACAGGAGCCTCAAACTCGCTTGGGCCATGCACCTTCTCCTTCCAATCTGTTACTCAATCTGAAGCCCTCCAGGCCCTACTGGTCCTAAACCCTTCTAAAAGCAATTCCCCCAACAGGCTGGATGCCAAACTCCTTCTCCTCTCTACACCAGTCATAGCAACACCCCTAGCCAATCTCCTAAACATCTCCTTTACCACTGCTACAGTCTCACAGGCCTGGAAACACACTGTTGTCATCCCCCTCCCTAAAGGTGGCCCCCATCCTCCACTGCAAACGACTGCCCTATCTCTCTCCTTCCAGTCCTTGCCAAGCTACAAGAGCACCTGGTACTCACCCAACTTACCTCCTTCCTCTCTGACTGTAACTTCTTCATGCCATTTCAGTCTGGTTTCAGACAGGGTCACTCCACTGCTTCCTCCTTGTTAAAATTCAATGACTCCATCCTCTCCGGTATGGATAGGGGGCAGATCTCCTCAACAATATTTGTTGACCTTGCTAAAGCATTCAACACTGTCTCCCACCCCTTGCTGTTAACAAGCCTCTCAGATGCAGGCCTCACTGTCTCAGCTACTAACTGGTTCAGTGCCTATCTCTCAGGAAGAACACAATCAGTAAGAATTGTGGATGCTACATCCTCCCCCCTTCCCTTGACTACTGGTGTCCCCCAAGGGTCAGTCCTTGGCCCCATCCTGTTTTCCATTTTTCTCAACAATCTGCCACAAATCTGCACAGCTTCATCTATTCACATGCATGCTGATGACACCGTCCTTTTCACCTCTGGCTCCTCCCCAGATGAAGTAGAACCAACCTCCAGTCCAATTTCAATAAAGTTCAACTCTGGTTCAGTTCGCACCAGCTCTCTCTCAACACTAAAAAAACTGTCACCATGTCTTTGGCATGAGACAGAGGCTATTCCAACTCCCCTCACTCCCGTCCTTCCACTCTCTGGGTGGGACAACACTGGAGAATGTTGCTTCCTTCCGATATCTAGGAGTATGGCTTGACCGTCACCTTACTTTCTCCGATCACATCGATGCTATCATAAAAAAACTTTGCCCCAAGCTAGGTGCCCTCTTCAGGAACCGCTCTTGCCTCCCTTTTTTGGTTAGGCAGGAACTAGTGCAGAAGATGATCCTTCCCTCCTTAGACTACTGTGACATAGTCTATAGCACTGCACCAAAATCCATCTTATCTAAACTAGATCCCCTCTTCAATGCCGTCTGCTGCTTCACCCTCGATGCTTCTCCCTGTTCCCACCACTTGGACCTCTACCACTCCCTCGCCTTCCCTTCCCTCGAAAATCACCGACTACTGCACTGCTCCAAGTTTGTCTCAAAATGCTGGCTTGGCACCCTCCCCTCCTACCTCTCCTCTACACTATTGTCTGCTCCCATTCCCCCTCATGTCCTCCAAGCCCTTGACACCCGACTACTAAATATTCCCGGACGAAAGTCCTCTGCTGGACAAATTGCCTTCTCGCATCATTTCCCGAAATTCTGGAATGCTCTCCCCCCTCAAATTCATCACTCTTCTTCTACCCATTCCCTATTAACTGTCCTGGCTAACTACCTCTCGGTAAACTGTGCCTGCACTCCTTAAATTAATGACCCCCCCCCACCATCAAATTCCCATTGCCTGACCGGCGGCATATCCTATCCTGTAAGCTGGCTTTTATAGATAAAGGCACTTCTCACCTTCTCGCACTTCTTGCCTCTCTCTGTCCTGCCTAGATTTAGCCCCTACTGTTATCTACAGCAACAATCTGTACTCTATGTAGGTATGTTGTATGTCTGAAGTGTACATATACACCGGTATACATTGTTAGCTGTCTATTTAACCAATGCTGTAGCCGAGTATTTCCATGCTACTCTGTACTTCTGTTTAATGTATCTCTATTGTGATAACCTGCATGTTATCCTCTCCACTGTACTCCCTTCCCAGGTCGCACTGGGAGATGAGCATCATTTTGCTCAGTGTGCCTTTCCAGGTGAATCAATTTCAATAAATAAATAAATAAATAAAAATTACCACAGTTGTAAGTGAGCATTAAAACATTGCGATGTAGACTCAGAACTTTTTTGTTTTCTCATACTTTCACCCCAGGTTTTCAACATAGCCATCTTATGACCCCAACTAGCCTTCGTATGAGCCCACCTCATGAACAAGAATGGAGAACATTTTCTAATCCTGCCTATAAGGTGATTTTGTACCACAAGAGTGAAAACACATTTTGTCCAGGATTTGAAAATTGACATCTGTCACATTCGTGAGGTGCTGTGACAAAATGGCTATTTTGAAAATTTGGGGTCAAAATATTGAAAATTACCAAAGTTACGAGCCTGTGTTTTTAGGCTCATAACTTTGTTGTTTTTTAATATTTTTACCCCAAATTTTCAAGGTAAGGCAAAGCAAATTTTATTTTTATGACGCCCAATCCCTGAGGCTCTGGGGACCTCATAAAATATAAAAAAAAAAAAAAAAACTATTCAATTCCAGGAATAACTAAGATAAATAGAGATCAGAATTCAATTATTAAAATTCACTATAATAATAACACAGATGGGTGCAAGTTACTTTGTAAATGACAGGCTGAAAAAGTGGGCTTGTAGCCTCTGCTTGAAAACACCAATTGAAGGGGCCTCCCGGACTGCAGATGGAAGCGTGTTTCACAGGGTCGGTCCAGAGAAACACTGAAAGCTCAATCACCAGAAGTCTTGAGTTGAATCCTGGGAATATCCAGGAGGCCTGCTGAAGAGGCGCGGAAGGAGTGAGCAGGGGTCGCAGGTGCCAGGAGCGCTGACAGGTAGCCAAGACTCAATCCATACAGGGCCTTATAGGTGAGCAAGCCTGCCTTGAAAAAGACCCTCCACCTGACTGGCGGCCAGTGCAGTGCACACAGGACCGGGGTCACATGACAGGACCTGGGCAGGCTCATCAGCAACTGTGCCACCATGTTCTGCACTAGCTGCAGCCAGTGGTGGGTCCCTCCCATGACCCCAAAGTAAAGGTCATTACAGTAGTTGAGCCTAGCGGTAACAAAGGCACATACCAGAGTCAGCAGATCCTCAGGCAGAAAGAGGGGCATGATCCTGGCAATGTTCCGCAAGTGGTAGAAACCACTCTTGAACACAGATGAAACCTGATCTTCAAAGGTCAGTCTGCTGTCCAGGATCACACCTAGATTTTGCTTGAAGCAACTAACAGAGCAGACCCCAGGAAAAGATCTGTGTCTGCTCCAGGTTGCAACCCATCATGCCTGTGACCTTGCTCAATCTCTAGCACCTTTGTCTTATCTGGGTTTAGTCTCAGCCAGCTGGAAGCTATCCAGTCATTGATTTTAGCCAGACAGATGTGAAGCACGTTGACAGCGCTGGATGTTCTGGGCACAAATGACAAATACAGCTGGATATCATCTGCATAGCAGTGAAACTTCATGCTGTATTGCCAAATGATATCACCCAGGGGCAGCATGTGCACCGCGAACAGCACTGGCGACAAGATCGAGCCCTGTGGAACTCCACAAAACAAAGGCATTGGGGAGGAGGAGAAATTCCCCCTCACTACCCACTGCACCTTATCAGAGAGGGAGGACTCAAACCATCTGATGACAGTACCAGCGAGTCCACAAAACTCACAGAGCCAATCAAGAAGCACAGCATCATCCATGGTGTCTAATGCTGATGAGAAATCGAGGAGCACTAGAACTGACCTGTCTCCTCTATCTCCAGCCCTGAGTAGTTCATTATGCACTCTAACTAGAGCTGTTTCAATTCTGTGTCTAGCCTGAAAACCTGACTGAAATGGCTCATAGATGCTGAAGGACAAGAGGCGATCCTTGAGCTGTTGTGCCACCAATTTCTCAACAACCTTGCTCAAAAAAGACAGGTTGGAGATTGGATGGTAATTCGCCAGGACATCTGGGTCAAGGGAAGACTTCTTAAGGAGGGTTCTCCCTGGCACATCTTTCAAAGCCACTGGGAACACCCCTTCCACTATTGAACACCTGGCAATCCTGGCCAACACCGGGCCAACAGCCTCAGCACATCCCATTAAGAAATGCGTTGGGGCTGAGTCCAGTTTGCTAAATGTGTGCTTGAGCTCTAAGATCACCTCAGACAACTCCACTGGCCTAAACTCCTCCCAGACAGGCAGAGTGCCTCTGCTCCTATTAGTCCAAGCACTGTGAGGCAGTAGTCCCCCTGATGGACTCCACAACTGGATAGACAACACTCTGTCGGAGAAGAGAAGAACAGAGGAAACTCTTCACACAAGGTGGAAAAGGTCTCCTCGGCTGTAGAGAGGTGGGATGGAGAAGCCTATCCACAGTCTGAAAAAGCTGAGGTCTGTTCTTCCCTGCTGAAATCTCCCTGGACAGGAATTCTGCCTTCTAGTGGGAGATTTCCTCCTGGTACTCACCATTGTGAGCATCCAGGACCAGTTTGTCGGCCTCCAGCCGTGTCTTCCACCAGTTACACTCCAACTTCTGACCCTTGATCTTCATCGCCTTGAGAGCTCCATCAAACTGGGGGATCACGGAGTCACATAATGCAGGTGAGGGAGTAAGTCATGGGAAGCAGAGCTCTGTCACCTTACCGGTTAAAACTACTAAAATATTGCTTGACTACACTGTATTCTGATCCGCAAAAGTCTCCAGCAGTTCAAGAGTGTGCCTTTGAATGGAATTCCATTAATATTCTTTGAAATATGGAGTCTGCCTTACCTTCACACTGCTCAGATGTGGCCTGCACAGCAGACACTCCACAAGAATCAGAGGCTAAACACGCTCAGCATAGCAGCTCCCATCTACAGGAACCGCAAGAAATTTCATCTGCTTATATTTGCACCGAGCTCTCCTCCATTAAAGAGGCTCTCCTTAAATTTATTGAAGAAGTCGCTGATATTAAGCCAGCCCTTACCCAGTTATCTCGCCGAGTGGCAGACTCAGAGGCATGGGTGACCTCAGTGGAGAGGAAGCAAGAAAAAAACCGAGCCTGAGGTCGTCGCTCTGAAAAGGAACCTAACTAAACTCGAGGAGCACATTGACGATCTAGAAGGCAGAAACAGAAGAAACAACCTGGTACTGCTGGGTCTACCCAAAGGAGAGGGAAAACCCCAACACTATCACCTTTCTGCAAGCCTTTCTGAACAAGATGGTGGGGCCTTTGCCTAACGGACCTGAATATATCATTGAGCGAGCTCACCGCTCACCATGGGCTAAACCTCTACCTTCCGACCCTTCCCGACCATTTATTTTCAAACTTCTGAATTTCCTGAATTGTGAATATATCTTCAAAGAAGCAAGGAAACTGTCTGCAATATTATGGGAGGGTAAAAAGCTAAGATTAGTATCAGACCTGACTTTTAAAACCAGACAACTTTGTACTACCTTCAGGCCTATTACCTCTAAGTTGTGGGCCGCAGAGATCCGCCATCACATCTTGTACCCAGCCGAATTGGAAGACACTTTGGGGAATGGAGCCAGATGTTTTGATTCGACGGTGAACGTGCTGAAAATACTTCAGAAAGCTTATCCGGACTTGTTCCCCAAGTGATCTATGGCGAGTTGAAAAAGTCTGATTATTTCTTGAGAACAGCAAGTGTTACTGTTTGTCTATTCTGCTTAATACAAGCTATATTGTGTTCTTTTAGAACTGTCTGAACTTGTCTCACATTTTGGTTGAGTGGTGAGATTTGGATTTTTTACTGCCTGGGTACTGTTGTTTCCCTTCCAGCTTTCTTTTATTAGAGGGCCACTACATTGGAGTTGTCACCCAGCATGCTTCCCTGCAGCAAAAGTTACAAATGACTGGCAGACTGCCTTAGACAAAAAGAATAACACCTGTGCTGTGTTCCTGGATCTAAGCAAAGCCTTTGACACTGTGGACCATGAACTACTAATCTCCTCTCTGAACTCCATAGGCCTTGACTCACTCTCTCTTAAATGGTTCAGATGCTATCTCTCCGGAAGACTACAACTGGTAAAAAATGAAGGTGACCTATCCACCACTAAACCACTCCTAAGAGGTGTACCGCAAGGCTCCATCCTGGGCCCCATCCTCTTGCCATTTACATCAACAATATTGATTCCAATCTCTCACAATCTAATATTCACCTTTTGCAGATGATACTGTACTATATGTCAGTAATCCTCACCATCAAAAGCCTGTGAGCTTTTACAGTCTGAGTTCTCCTCCTACAGCACAACCTACTAGAAAAGAAATTACTACTAAATGCCAAGAAACAAAGCTATGTTCTTGCCACCAAGAGCTGCTCTTCCACTGTCCCATCATTCACCCTCCCACAATTATCTACCATCCTTGGTGAAAATCTGGAACACGTGGACAAATTCAAATATCTTGAGTCTGGATTGACAATAAACTTGACTACACTAGCACATTGAAGAGCTCCTGAAAAGCTTAGAACAAAGACTTGGCCTATTTTATAGGATCAAACACTACCTGACCAGAGATTCCAAACAAAGGCTAATCCTGGCATCATTCCTATCCCTCATTGACTATGCTGACTTCCTCTATGGCCCTGCTCCCTCTCCCATTTAAATAAATTAGACACCTTGTATCATAGAGCTATTAGATTCATTACAGATCTTCCCACCAGCACCCATCATTGCTCTCTCTACAATGCAGTCAGTTGGACATCCCTACAACATAGAAGAAACAAAAATGCTGCTGTCTGGATCTACAAAGCTCTGACAAACAAACTCCCTTCCTACATCTCAGACTGTTTCAACCGGATCACATCCAGGCCTTACACCCTAAGGATCAATAAACTCATCATGCTGAAGATTCCTATCACCTGCACCCAGTATGGAAGGGCTGCAATCAGCTATTCCCTAGCACTTATCTGGAATTCTCTTCAAAAGACCCTGAAATTAGATACCCTCATTCCTTTAACATCCTTCAAAAAACTGTACACTAGTCTATTCCCAGAATCATGCAACTGCTTCCATAAGGCCTAGTCCTCTCACACCCCCTCCTTCCCCTACCCCTTTTTATGCTACCCCCTAATTCTCTATCGTTCTTCTAGCTTGTTCTCCAACCTACTTCATACAAAAATGCCCACCCAAGTCCAACTGCCCGAGCTTTATCCCTACTATACTGTCTGTTTCTTTCCTTTTAATATGATTTAGGTTTATTGTCATTTTGCCTTGTATATATGTAAATATTTATATATCTGTCTCATTCATAAATCATTGTATTTGTGTTCATTCTGTACCATGTTTTTGTGTAAAATTTGTAACCTTATATTGTTATGACCACTCAGGTCCATCTTGTAAATGAGCTATGCTCAATGATGTTCGCCTAAATAAATAAAGATTTTGATTGATTGATTGATTGAGCAGTGGCTCTATCTCCCACCTTCTGAGTTTGGAACAGTTATACTAACTATTCTATTTTTGGGATGGTATCAAACGATTCAGTTTAGAGGGAAGCTTACTAATATTTCTATTTTTTGCATAGTGGGGAGAAGTAGTTATCATTTCTTGTGGGGAACTGTAGTAGCAGCCTTGATATGCAATTTTTGATTTAGCCCACCAGATGGCACAGTTCTAACTGTTCAATGGTATTGTTTACAGTGACAGCTGCACATTATTTGCTTAGATAGAATTGGTCGGGTTACAAGTTTACTCCTATATTATGCTCTCTAGTTTAATGATCTGTATTGTTGGAAATGTCTGCAGTTCTTTTGAATATGCTGGGGTGCTATATTTGCTGCACCTAAGTCTAAACAAACTTCAAGATATAGCTTTATTTCTGGCCCCTTAGTGCCTTCTGTTGGATGACCTAAATGATTGGGGTATTACCAATTAAATGCCTCCCCCCATATCCCCTTAACAGCCGTACTATAGCCACAATGCAGTTACTTACTCCCCTACCTCCTTCCACTTGGCAATGTGCTACCTTCTTTTATACCTTTTTTCTTACTTGTTAGCTGAAAGGTGACTGCTCACCCTCGGGCTGCATCAGTGTCCATAACATGTGGATTAGGCCTTGGGCCTAGGTACTTGGTCAGTTGATTCTATTTTTGGGGGGTTGTTTTCTGTCAGATATTTTTTTATCTTTTATCCATGTTTTCCAGTTCTGTTTGCACTGTTATGGCGTGGGGAGGGAGAGGGAGGGGGGAGCAAGCACCTCTGTCTTTCAGCCATCCCTCACTGGTATAGTACCTATCTACAATTATGGTTACTCTTTTGAAATTTATTTCCTGGAACATCAAAGGGGGTAGGAACAATGCAAAAAAATATGTCATTCTGAACCATCTGGCAAATCTAGACCCTATGATTGTCTTTCTCCAGGAAACTCATCTTCCCACTGATCAGGAAATATATTTACAGAAAAATTAGGTTAGCCATGTTTTCGGTGCAGGGCTTAATTCCTGCAAAAGGGGTGTTGCCATTTTAATAGCAAGAGGAGTGCCTTTCTCAGCTACCTAAACGATAAAGGACCCAGAAGGCTGTTACATCTTAGTTCACTGTAAGCTTGGTACTCAGAAATTACTACTGGGGTCAGTTTATGGTCCCAATGCGGACACTCCTTCCTTTTTTTCTCAGCTGACTACAATACTAGCCCGATTTGTTCACCTACCAACTATCTTGGGAGGGGACTGGAACATTGTCCAAGTAAATGACATTGACCAAACTTATTGTAAAGCCCTCAGTCCTTCCCCTGCCCAACGACCCTTACTGGAGCGTATGTCCTCCTTGGGGTTAGTAGATCCATGGCAGCTCTTATACCCTTTAACCAAAGATTTTACTTTCTTCTCCCCAGTCCATAAGAGCTACTCCTGTTTAGATTATTTTCTACTGAGCCAACAGCTTTGTATTGGTATTTCTGATGCCCAAATTTATCCCAGAGTGATCTCAGATCATTCACCCATCTCTGTTGCAGTGGAACTGCAAGGCCCTCCTCTTAGACCCCGCACATGGTCCCTTAATAACTATCTCTTGAAAGACCACTAAATTCACTCTCACTTTGGCACCTACCTTTGTTTACCTATACAGGGCAACCTGGACTCTGTCCCTGAGATGGATAAGGTCTGGGCAGCCCTAAAATTAACATGGATAGGGGAGCTCATCCAAATTGCCACTGTGACTAAAAGGAATAAACAGTTCCATTTAGATAATTGTCTGGCTAAGATACGTAACTTAGAAACCCAGGGGACTGACAAATTGGCCAATGAAAAATTTCTAGAATTAAATCACCTTCGAGCCTACTATGCTACATCCCTCTTAGAAAAAGTTGAGCAAGCTGCCTATCAGATCAAAGCTACTTACTGTATATTGGACAGGGTAATAAAGCAGGCAAATACCTTGCCTGGGGATTAAAACAACGCTCTGTCAATAAATGGATTGCTGCTATTAGAGATGCTCATACAGATTTACTTCTCACTGATCCCCAGAAAATGGCATCCTCCTTCAGAGAATTTTACCAATCCCTTTATTCCCCTCTTTCAAGGTCGGCTCCCCATTCTCGATCAATGGACGATTTTCTCCAGAGGGTGCATCTGCCCCACCTTTCTGACATGGCCCAACTCTCCTTAAAGGGGCCTATTACCGAGGGAGAAATCTCTGCAGCAATAGACTCATTACACCCAGATAAGGCCCCTGGGCCAGATGGCTACACTGGCTTTTTTTAATGGACCTTCAAACCCCAACTTGTTCCCTTTCTCTGCAAGCTATTTGCATTCTGGGAATCGCACCTAGTCAGTGATCCCTCTCGTTTTGTGGCTAGAATTATACTCCTTACCAAACGAGGGAAGGATCCTACACAGATTGGCAACTATAGGCTGATATCCCTGCTTAATGTTGATACTAAAATGTATGCTAAAATCTTGGCTACCAGATTAGCCAAGGTTTGGACACTCTTGATAGGGACAGAACAAGCAGGGTTTGTCTGAGGCCACTCTTCTGCAGATCATTTTCGTAAATTAGTCCACTTAATATGTGCATCCAGGGACCCCAGGTCGAAAGCTGTACTGGTATCCCTGGATGCAGAAAAAGCCTTTGATAGAGTGGACTGGTCCTACCTTTTTACAGTTCTTTCCCAGCTTGGACTCCCAGGTAGTTTTATACAACGGATTGGTATTCTTTATCAATACCCTTCAGCATGACTGTTGTGCAATAACCACCTTTCAGATGCCTTCCCCTTGAGGAGTGGAACCAGACATGGATGCCCTTTGTCCCCCTACCTCTTTAATTTATATATTGAACCTCCAGCCAGGATGCTTAATAGGGAGGAAGGAATTAGGGGAATAAGGTTAGTCTCCAGGAATTTAAACTCTCACTCTTTGCAGACGATTTGCTGCTCCACCTGGCTAATTGGGACACCTCTCTCCCTCAAGCAATGCAAACTTTAACTCAGTTTAGTGAGTTCTCTGGCTATAAAATTAACAAAACTAAAATCACTGTTTATCCCCTTTCAGTTATGGTAGACAGGGGTCAGGTGGAATCCCTAGGCTTCCACTGGGAAAAGATTTCATCAACTACTTGGGGATAAAACTTACCCAGGAACTGGATACTTTAAAAACCCTTAACTTTGACCCCCTCTTACAATCAATTAAAGAAGATCTGGCACGATGGGGGAAACTTCCCATCTTCTTTTGGGGCAGAACAAACATTCTGAAGATGACAATACTGCCTAAAGTATTTTATCACCTGAGTAGTCTAGCCTAGTACCTCCCTAAATCTTTTTTCAAGAAGCTCCACAGAATGTGCTCTGACTTTATATGGAATGGGAAACCCCCTCGTAGAGCATATTGGAAGCTTACAGGCCCCAAACAAAAGGGAGGTCTGCAATTACCAGATTTCTTTCTCTATTACTTGGCCATCCATGCAAGTAGGTTCCTACTTTGGGCCTCACCTTGTGAAGAATCCCATATGAACTTTCCTGGACTACGCTTTGACCAGGAATGTGCCAAGGCAGAGTCTTTATCCTTATAAGCCTTTCTGTATTGTTCTTGGGCTGTTATCCCCCCAGAAATTCAGGAATCACCTGTAGAGTGGACCATTAGAGCCTTCTATCAGTTCTGTATACATTTCACATTGATTACGAGAATGGATGTTTCCCAACCCCTCTGTAATAATCCCAACTTACAAATCGCTAACAAACCTATAAACCCCCAAGTCCTTCAACTACACCCTGATATAAAACTGAAACAATTTCTTCAAGGACCTCCACTCCCTTCAGTTTCACAGATCCAATCTAAATTGGGCGCTCCAGAGAAACTTTGGTTTTATCTCACTCAAATTCGCCACTGTCTTCAGAAATTTTTGGGCAAACCTCCTTGGATGGACAAGGTAGATCCTTTTCTAGAGCCTCTTTTGCTATTAGCCAAAAAAGGCAAACCCGTTTCTAAGCTTTACAAAGCATTCCTCGCCAGCTCCTGGAAGAACTGCTCCTCGGCAGCCTTCTGTTGGCAGCATAATATGATTACCCCCCCCCCATGGTTCTCAATGGGAGTCGATTTGGTTGGATAACTTTAGGCTTATTAAGCAAGATAGATTAAAATGCATTCAATTTAATGTTTCACATAACTTATATTATACTCCCAGTAAATTACACAGAATGGGTGCATTATCTTCCCCAAAGTGCCAAGACTGTGGTGCTCCTAGTGCCTCACCAAGCCACAAATTATGGTACTGTTCCAAGATTGCTACCTTTTGGGATGAGATTAAAAAGCACATTTCCAGATACCTACCCTTATCGCCATATTTTGAAGAGAATGTATGCCTTTTGGGACTTTACACCTCCCTTCACTTATTGTCTCTCAAGATTCAGATGGCTTTGGTCTCCACAGTTACTAAACTTTTGATTCTCTGGGGCTGGAAAGAATTGGGGACACCTTCCATTCGGGAATGGTGGGCAGAATTCCTCAATGCTCTCAATGCAGACAGAAGTGTGACTAGAACTACTAATGCTTGGCCTAGGTTTCAAAAGTGTTGGAATCCCTTTTTCACTGCCCTGAGGGATACATTTGGCTATTAACTAATTCCCTACTCCCCTCCCTGCATACCTTTTATATCTTCTACATTTCTCAGTACCTTTTTTTTCTACAATGCATTAATCTTGTGACACATGCCAAGTAATCTGACTATATGGGATGACTGGCTCTTAAGAAATCTGATTTCTTCTTAGATTTATTGCTGTGGTTATTTCCCTATCTGTTACCCTTGTGTGCTTGCTGGGCTTTTTTGGGGGGAGGGCAATGGGGGGATATTAGGCTTTTTTATTTCATATATTTTAGTCCCTTTGTTTGTATAATCTGGCTGTATTATTTAGATCTTTTTTGTTTGCTTTTAAAATTTGTCACAATTGAGACCATGCACCGAGACCAGATTTGTTGTTTACTTTCTATGTTCCATGCTGTAGGTGCATATAGTCTTAGTTTGTACCATGTCCACCATTGTATTGTTATACTGAAATTTATAAAATAAACTTAATTGCAAAAGCTTGGGGGATCTCAAGTGAGAGGTTCTGAGTCATATACGAACCACAGCAATGACATCCAGTGCTTCGGACACCACCTTGTTATAGGTGTCCACTGCCTTACCGGTGCCAATCGCACAAGCCGCCTCAACTCTAGATAGGTCAGTCAATGCTAGAAGTACTTCTGGGTGTAAACCCCTTAAAGGGTAGTAGCTGACCATCTCCACAGGGGAAGGACTATCGGGGGGCACCAAACGTGAACCCCACAGTGCAATGATTGGACCAAGAGACCTGGTCAGTCTTGAGGTTATCAACCCCAAGACCCACCTGGAACACCAGATTGAGTGTGTGGCCATGCCAGTAGGTTGCAGAAGCAACTGCTTGTGTCAGGCCCAGTGAAGACATTAACTGGAGGAGGTCATAACTGAACTCCAAGGATTCGGCGTCGATCCAAGCATTGAAGTCCACCAGGATTAAGCACCTGGGGGACTCCAACACCTGGTCAACAATGAAGTCTGCTACCTCCTGCAGGAATTCTCCTCCCAGCTCCGGAGGGCAGTAAATAAGGAGAATCCTGCAACCTGCACCTGGACCCCCACATACTGCAACACACTCAAAAAACCTGGTATTACCAACCAGAAGCACCATGAAGCCCAGGTTAGCTCTAAAAATGATGGCCACTCCCACACCCCTGCTACCCTTCCTCAGCATAGCCTTCTTATGATCCCACCTCATGAACATGGATGGAAAACATTTTCAAATCCTATAATAAAGATGATTTAGCACAGCGATCATAATATCACCTTTCAGAACATGAAAACAAACTTTGGGCAGAATTTTAAAAATGACAGCTGTCACATTTATGAGGTGCTATGAAGAAATGGCTATGTTGAAAATATTGGGACAAAATATTGAAAATTACCAGTTTCAACATAGGCTCATAACTTTGTTGTTTTTTAATACTTTTACCCCAAATTTTCAACATAGCCTTCTTATGACCCTACCTCATGAACAAGGGAGAAGACAATGTTCAACTCCTGCCTAAATAGTGATTTCATGCAATGACCACAACATCACCTTTTGGGACAGATTTGCCTAATTTCACTGCCATTGTTTCATGAGGTGTGGTCTCATAAAAGGCAGGTTGAAAAGTTGGGGCAAAAGTATTCAAAACTAACCAAGTTATGTCACTAAGTTCAAAACCCCATTGCATTACATTGAACCACATACCTGATTTCCTCAGTTTGTAGTCCGCCATTGAAGAGGGAAGATGTGTCTGCAGTCCAGAAAGGATTACAGCATTGGACCCCTGGTGGTTACGTAAGGACTTGGGGGTATTTGTGGGGGGTGGGTGCTGAGTGGGAGGGTTGGGTGAGGGAACTAACAGCGACCCAACAGACATCGATGAACAGTTTTCTATTTTACAGGGTATCTTTAAAAAAAAACAAGGGAGGGTTTTCTTTATTTCAGGTTGTGACAGTGGAGGATTGGGCACCCCAGTGTCAGTGTTATGATTTTGGGGCTGCTTAATGGGAGGGTTGGGGGTGCACTTATGGCGACCACAGCAACATATATCTATGGACAGTTTCCTTTTTTACAGGATATGTATTAAAAAACTACAAAGGACAGTTTTCTTTATTTCAGGTGGTGAAACTGAGGGACTGGGCACCTCCGTTGTGTCTGTGTTATGTTCATGGAGGTGTGTGGGGTGGTGGGTGGTGGGTGATGAGAGGGAGATTTAAGTGGATGAACAGTAACGGTGCCAGCAGCAGCAGACATTGATGGATGGTTTTCTTTGTTACAGGGTATATATTTAAAAATACTGCAAGTGACAGTTTTCTTTATTTCGGGTTGCGACACTGGGGATTGGGCACCCCTAGTGTCGATGTTATATTTGTTGGGGTGAGGGTGCTGAGTGGGGGGGTTGGGTAGGGGGACTAACAGCACCAGCTGCAACAGACATCAATTGATGGTTTTCTTTGTTACAGGATGTAATTCAGCCTCAGCAGGCTGATCATGACAGATCACCTGTGCTTGCTGGGCAGCGTAGATCAAAGGAAAGAGCTGACCTATGATCAGGTCGACTGTTTCCTTTGAAATGCACAGAAGATAATGCCTGACAAATGGTGGTTAACCACGATGTAATCACCTAGAGCGGTTGCCAGGACCACACAGTAAATGCTCGAGAGGTTTACAGTTGTCCTGGCAACCGAAAGAGGTGACTACATCTGTGGTTATCCTCCATTAGTCAGGCATTACGTTTTATAGTGTATGTAGTGGGCTTTTCATAAGTACAAAAAAATTGCTGTTACCATGATTCAATTTGAAATAAACACACTTACTGAGAGAAAGGAGTCCAATAAGCGAGGTTTATTGTGGTACATCAACTTGTCAACCTCGAGAGTGAAATTGACCAGAAAACACACACACACACAAAAAAAAACAACTTTGCAGTTAATATTAAATAAAATATTAAATTCCAAATTGAAAGGAACATGAAAACAAACTTTAGATAGCAAACCGTAATTGTTATAATTGATTAGAGTTTAAAGTTTTAAATGAACTTTAGGCCACTGTTTCTGCTTGGTTGATCTTGGATCACGTTGTTTAACTTCATGATGTTTGCATCTTTCAGTGAGTCGGCTGATCATGCTAGGAGCCTCTGAGCCTCTGAGACAGCATGTGTAAGATTTGAGCATGAACATTGAGAGGTAACCTATAGTTTGTAGAGAAAATATAACATTTATAACAAGCACACATCAATAAATGCATTTAACTACCACTACAAGTAAAGCAAAATTATTACAAACCTACTTACACATCATTCATCATCAGACGAGGAGTCAGGGATAACCGCGACTCTTCTGTGCTTCTTTTCCTTTACATAGTAGTTTCATTCACAATTATTGTTATTCCTTCACCGTAAAGATTGAAGTTCCCCAAGCTCACTCAGTGGATTCTTTTGCAGAATTGATGCTGGTGCTGGTGCTGCTGCTTTTTCTAGTTGTGAAAATGGCAAAGCAGGGTGGAGCAGTGCTGGTGGTCAGGCTGTATGTTGTCATTGCAGTTATGACCACCACAGATTTCAGAATCCCTCTGCTGTTTTGAGTCACTTAAGTGGCTGTAATTGTTAAAGGACTGGAGCAAACAATGCCCCAACACTTGTTGGACTTCTGTTGGGGGTACATCGCTGTTTATGAGGAACTGAATAGATGTTTTCCTTGTGGAATGATTAGTAATTCTCTTCTTACTGGGGAGTCCAGCAGATGTTTTTATTACATGCATGATGTTCCTCATTTTATTCTCTCCAAGTGGCATACATCTGAACCAGAGGGACATCATAGGTTTACAGCTGACGCTGAGAGTGAAGCAGAAAGAGGAATCGGGTTAGAGCATGTTGACTGGTCTATGTGTTTTGTACAACTTGTAGGCCACAATGGGGCACCTTTCAAGGAATAATTTATTGTCATACATCCTTGGTTTAACAGTCCTTATGTCCTGGGGATTCTGACCAGTTCAGGTCTTTGTCTGATGCTCTGAGTACTCTAGCTATTCATTACCATCACTGTCATGTAAAAGGCTTAAGTCAGCCCACCTAAGGCAATATTATTCAGCTGTGCATAGAACATAATATAGACCATTGTTGAAAAACAGCATGTGGATCAAGGCTGTAGGGCTACTGTATGCATGCCCAGAGTGTGGGTCTCATAAAGTTTGTTAACATCTCCAGGAGTCAATGCCTCTACTCTGTTAGGCTTTCATCCCTTACCCTGCCTTTTTAAGTAAGTTTGCTTTGCTGCCAGTGTCTTCAGAGTTTCTTTAAAGTCAACTGTGTTACCACGAAACACCAAATGCCCATAACTATGTTTTAACATGTGCCTAGCCACACTACCAAGTATGCCTCTTAATGTTCCTGTTTCCTATCCTGAACCGTTGTTTCTTTTTATTTAAATAGGAATTCGGCTAGATGGAGATCAAGCTCGCCAACAGGGATGGTGGTGATGTTTCGAATTTCCTGGAAATCTGCCAGGCAGGATTGAAGTAGTTGGATGTCTGATTCCATTTTTTTTAATTCTATGTTTGCTCTGCTGTTCGCCAATAAAAGCTTCACAGTTCAATTGAGGAGTGGATGAATTGCTTTGATGTGCCACTGTGCTTACTATGTAATGGGACTGTAACGTTACAAGAAGAATGTGTGAAGTTTGAATGAATGTCGTGGGGAAGCAGGGGAGGCATTCTGAGAGCAGAATTTTGACAGATTAAACATTCGTCTTGAACATTCAACCCTGTAATACCACCGATGTGATGTGACGTGACTGAGAAAGGTTTACAGCATGCTGACATCACATCGGTGGGATTATCAGGTTGTAGAGTGCCTGAAAACAGTAGATAATAGGCACTCATAATACACTGTATGAAGTTTCTACCCAACAAAACAGAACACTGTCATAACCAGCCTGGCTGATGATTGGTGAGACACTGATGAGCCCCTTGCTGACCACTCTGCACTGGACTGACAGTGTCACACCTCACAAAAGCCACTCTCCTAAGAAAATGTTTGCTGCATGTGTGCACACTGCAAACATAACAAGCATACTCTAAGAAAATGCAGTAAACTCATAGTGAATTTATTGGTCACACATGTCTATCGTGATCACTCTGTGAGTTTTCAGAAACACAAGAGGATCTAATCAATGCAGATCTAGCATTAACATTGAAATAGAATGTTGGCAAGTCTGATTTACCTAGTTTGCTTCTGATGCACCTATCAGAATCTCCCTCAGTAATACTGTTGTGTTGTGTGTGTGCTCTGCCCCGTGTGCACAGGGGAAGGATGGGTCAGCCATTTCACTTCCGATTGTCATCAGGACCAGAAGTTGCCCAGAAAAAATTCATGAGTGGCTCCCTCCCTTTATGGTCTCTCCCACCCTCATCCTCCATCTTGCCCTGGCAAAAAAACACCCATTTATCTCCGTGGTCACTCCCTCCCTCCCTCACTCACACTCCGTTCCAGGCAAACTCAGCAAAAAAAATCACCCACTCCCTCCCACTGCAGTCTGTCTCACCCCACCCTCTATTCATGGTCCAAGACTCATTGAAAAACCACCTGCTCCCTCCCTTTGCAGTCTGTTCCACCCTAGTCCTCCATTCATGATCCAGAAGCCGGGGGGGGCACCCAATCAATCCCATTCCCACCCTCTCTTCCTGACCCTAGACTTGGCAAAAAAAGAATATCTACTCCATTCTTTTGCAGTCCCTCCCAGCCTCACCCCCATTCCTGGTCAGGCCTCAGCAAAACAAAAACACCCGCTTCCTTCCTCTGCATGCTGTTCTCCTGCCAACCCTTTCTTCCTAGCCCAGCCTCATGAAAACAATAAAATAAAGCACCCACTCCCTCCCTCTGCATACTCTCTTCCCACCAACCCTTCTTTCCCAGCCAGGGTCAAAATAACAGCTCCGGGAGTGGCGAGACCTGGCAGCAGAACTTCTCTTCTTATGTGTTCTGGTGCATGTCCACTTCTCCCAGCCCTGCTGCGTTCTCTGGGGCCTGGCAGCAATATCTATTGTACCCAAATGCGCAGACCTTCTCTAGTCTTAACACCACTACCAGTCCTGGGGTACAGATTGCACTGTGAACATGTGGCTCAAGCATATCAATCCTGTCTGTTCCCCACTGCATCCAGTTTCAGGTATGGGGACCAGGAGGCATAGAATATGTTGAGGGTTGCAGTGGGCCCAAAAGATAAGTGTGTGTGTGTGTGTATGTGTGTGTATGTGTGTGTGTGTGTGTGTGTGTGTGTGTGTGTGTGTGTGTGTGTGTGTGTGTGTTTTGAATCACAGCTGAGCTATCCTGGAGAAGTAAAAAGTACATATGTATCTGTATGTCTGTTTGTCTGTCTGTCTGCCTATCTGTCTGTCTATCTATTCATCTATCTATCTATCTATCTATCCATCCATCCATCCATCCATCTGTCTAGCTATCTTCATGGCAAAAAACATGAAAAGTAAGGAAATCCAGTGTTAATGTTTTTTTAATCCTAACTCTGCCCACCCTTGTGCATCATCCCCATGTACATCACCAAACTGAACGCCAAGGGTGAAGCACTGGATAGCCTGTTGAGTTTAAATACAATTGAACAATTTCTAGATACACAAAAAGCTCACACTTGGGCTCTATAGTGAAGCTTAAAACCAATGCAACCATTCAGATAGGCTGCTAGCCATGTCCCATTCTGTTGCTTTCATAAATGTAGCCCTTCTCTGGTGCCATCCTGGAGAGGGCCACTACCCCTGCCGTGCAGGCCTGACCACGGTTAAGGGGACTGGGTTCCCATAGTTGACATACGGTGGTCCTTTCCCAAAAGTTAACAAATAAAATGGCAGTGCCTCCACCCAGAGTACATATTCAGTGGGTCTGATTACCTGTAGTACAACCCCCTGGGATGTCGTACCAACCAATCTCTCCAACAGTTACCCCAGACATCGACTTATCAGGATTCAGACCTCCCCACATTCCATTACACCATTTACATTTCCCATTTCAGATGGCATGCTTACTAAAATTTAGGCTCTGGAGATGGTTCTACTGCAAAACAATAACATCAAAATTTATTTTCAGGGGGGAGGCTTAGGATGGGGTAAGTGGAATAGAGTTTATGCACAACATTTTCCTTTTCATTTTAAAGATTGGAATTTCCCCACAGTTATTTCCCTTTTGATTTCAGCAACCCATGTTTTAGCAAATGCAGCCACCAATATCTGTGTAGCTAACTAACTGCTGCAAGTATACTCCAAACCCAGACGCACAGGTCCCAGTCCCATTGAAACCCCAAAGTCCTGTACCTGAGTACCCGGATTTTAAGTTACAGGCCTGAAGTGCAGCTTGTAGCCGGTGTTGGCGCACTTAACTTGAATTAAATAACTTTGTACATTCCTCTCTCTTGTTTACTCTAACTCTTGGCTCTACCTCCTGCCCTGGTGTACAGACTTTAACTATTTACAATCCTCAGGAGCAGAGTAATTCCTGCTTTGTACTCATGGTTCTACAGAATCAGTCCTTGGATGGCACAGTTCACTGAAGTTCTGGGGATTGTTTGAAACACAGGCAGAATCAGTCTCGATGCTTGAAATGGGGGGTTGGGGGCACAGAGGCTGCAGCTTGCTCTTTCTTTCTCTTGCTTGCACATCATGCAGCTTGTCTCCTTCAGCCCATTACAGGGCACTTGTGCAAGGCCTACTAACTACAGGGGACCCAAACCTGGGAGTGGCCCCACGGTCCAGCTCCCTCCAATCAGAGCACCCTAGCACTAGCGTACAAGACTCATGATCTCTTACAGTGGCAGACCCCACTTTATGGGGGTTAGTGAGTTCCCCACCTGGCCCCAGTGTCAGCATGAGCACTCAGTATATTTCTCTTTTCTTCTTTTCTCCTTTATATTTCCTGCCATGGTGTGTAGCCAAAGCAATTTGTTTCTTTTCCTGAACATCAGTCTCTGGGGAGCTGTTCAGAGTCTGAGAATCCAGGATTTATCACAACAGCCTCTTTTCCTCACTGAATATCAGCAGCAGACAATAGGTACCCATCCCCAAAACACACCTGTCCATCCTTCTGCTTTCACAGTCTCTTAACATCAGCACAGCCACTTTCTCTTCAAAGCTGCTTCTCAATAAACCCTTTTCTTCCTTGCTTCTTCTTTCCCTTTCCCTGATGGGGCAGGCACTACCTGCCTTGGGGGACAAATTACTGGCAGCCCCCAGGCAGGCCCATCCTGCAACCTCACTCTCCCCAGGGGCAATAGCCCCACTGCTTCTGGAGGGGCTCCCACCACAGTGACTCAAAACCCACACATTCTTGTCTTTTGAGAGCTTTTTGGCAGCTCCCCATTGGCTGGAGCCACTGCCTTCAAGAAAAATTAATATGTATGAGGCTCCCTCAATGCCTCATTGGTGCAGAAAAAGGTGCCTAGATTTTCCCCAGTCCCCCCCCCAACAGTCCTTTCACAAGCCCCATAATCCTCTCTGATCATCCTGGCTTGGTGGTTGGTCGGATGGTGACATGTGGCTGCTACAATTTGGTGGCTGGAGTAAACAGTGTCAACAGTTCATATTCATATAGTGTCCCAGATTTCAAATGTTTCTACAGCCAAACCACTTGCTTTTATTTAATAATTTCCCCACACAAAGATAGCCATCCCTGTGCCCTGTAAAGTGACTACTGTTTATTACTTTTTTGTTTCCCTTGTGCTGTTGCTTCTGCCTTTTGTCAGAGTCCCCAGACAGCTGATTCACACTCCCATTGCAGTTCCCTCAATGTCTCACTTCACCTCCATGAGGCAGTCACAGAAAACACTTTTATTTATTAACCACACCATGAACTGGAAACATCCACTTTCCCCTATCACACCTTGCAGTTTTTTAATATTTTATTTTGTCTGCCTGCTTATCGCTAGAGCTGAAACCCTTTTCCCTTAGTGCTAGACAGGTTCCTGATACTTCAAAGGGATGCTGCCCTATGCATATTAATGAGGTAGCTCCTGAATGCTGCAGCGTGATTGGTGCTTACAACAACTACTCCTGCCACCTTCCTGCTGCCTCTCCAATCTTTCCAATAGTCCTGGTCCCTACCTTGAGCTACTCTGAGACTGGGACCACCAGAGAGACAGCCCAAATGGCCAACGAAATGGCCAAATGAACTGCACTCCTCGCGCATGCACAGAGCCTGCCCGGCACCGGAGTACCTTTCCAAAACTGATGGCTCCACGAACTTCCTCCTCCAGCTCTGCTCTCTCTAAAAAAACCTGTGGGGACAGCAGGAGAGACAGAGGACCCAGGGGAAGCAGCCAGCAAACCAGGACCCTGACAAAAAATTGGGGTGGACCAAAACCACAGGAAAAATGGAGCCTTTGGGGGGGCTCACAGGTAAGCCCCCAATGGTGGGGGGGTTGCATAAAGAAAACAATAAGCCTGGAGGCATGACAACTTAAAGCTTGAGTTCCCCCTGGGGTCAGTTTCCTCCGCAAGAGGGCTTCTGTTCCTCCTCCATGCTGACAGACATACATTTTTTTAATTAAGTGTAACCCCCTGTAAATGGGGGTTCCCAAAAGTCTTCCAGGAGCTTGCCTGAATGCTCCAAGTCTGGGCAGTGTTCAGTGTCTGAGCTGTTTAAATGTGGTTCCAAGTGAGTGCTATTTGAGCCTCCACGTACTGTCTCTTTAAGAGCTGTCTGCTTGCAGGCTTAATTAGTTTGTATGAGGGGACTGTGTATTTAATGCTCAAATCCCACCCAAGTTGCTGCCAATTCGCTCCATTTCTGCCATCGCTACATGTGCAGAAGGAGCCTTGTTGAAATATATAACTGTTTGCCAGAAATCATTTAGAGTGACTGAGAAAATGTAGTTTGTCTGACTTGTCTTTATTTCAGCACGAACTGTTTCAGTGTAGCTCTTTCATTGTGGTCCTGAATTGCTGACTTGGACCAATCAGGATGACAGGGAGGCCTTAAAATGGAGCCTGTGGATGAATTGGAACTTGGACTCTCAATATTGAGCCAGCCACAAGGGGATTGTATGAGCAGTGACTCTGGGAAATGTAGTTTTGACCTTGGCGCCTTTTTTCACCAACAGAGGGAGTCTTATTGTGAGTGACAGCTGAACCAGCCAACAGAATGGTGTGGAGCTAAAGGAAATGCCCTGCTCTGTGACTGGAAAGATCAGATCAGTTGTGACAGTGAAGAGAGAAGGAGCTCTGTGCTTCTGTGGTGTATAGTTTCGTGCGGGAGCACATGTGAGGCCCTGAGGTTTGGCCTACAGCCGTTGTAAGCGTTAGTTCGGACTGAATCTGACTTTTGAGGAGAAAGAAGGAAGTCTGAAAGGTAGAAACCAGGCTAACCCTGTAGAAAACTGGAGAAATTGCTGAATCGCGCTCGGTCTGTCAGGAACTGAAGCTGCTGTGTGTGCTCCTGGGTATTTTGTAGTAACTGTGATCGGGATCTAGGAGCAGCCTGCCTGGTATAGTACTTTCCTTTTACATATAAATGTGCGTAGTGCTTGTGAGGAATTGCTATTTCCAATCCCCTGTGCTGTGTGTTGTGTGTTGAAGCTGGAAGCAAACCCCAGCTTGTCTCGGACTAAATCCATTTGCTATCTACTGCAGTGGGGTCCAGTCACAAGGACCTTGTCTCCATGCCCTGTTGGTCTGGAAACCCAGAAGGACATCCACCATCCAGTTCTCAGCTTGGGTATTGTGAGTACAAATCAAGGTATTCCACTGCAGCCTGTTTTCAATTGCAAGTGTGTCATCTAATTATTGTTGTTTCACTTCTTCATGGACTGAGCCATCCGGCTCCGGATTACAATTGGATGTTGTGCATATATTTTCTTCTACAGGGCCCTGTCCATCTGCACCTGCTGGCCAACCCTGGGCAATGGACCTGGCTAGCCCCCAACCTGGGTACCCAGATTGTGACTTTTCAGACCCTGTATGTGTGCACAGTACTGTGATTTAATTCTGCCAATTAACCTGATCTCCCCCTCCGGTGTTTTATTCCCCCTAAATAAACCAGATTTGATGTTGTTAAACTTTAAACTGTCTAAAGTGTCAGTACCTACATATCAAGCATTGTATTGGTTTGTGTATGTTGATTAACCTTATTTTACAGGGGGTCCCCAGAGACGAACCTCAGAATCAGTCTCAAGTGTAAGTGGTACTTTATGAATGAACAGTGTGTATATGTGGGGTATTGGGACTGTAACTTCTGTGCATTGTGTGAGCCACTAGAGGGAATAAAAGGGGGTCTCAGTGTCCCAGAGGGCTGTGATCAAGCTAGTCTAACCACTACAAACCCTGACCTCTGGGTGGAGGTACCCGCCATAGAACCTAGGCCCCTCAACCTGTCAGTAGTCAAGCAGGCAGGGGTTGTAGCCCTTGGGATAGCGCCATCTGGGGGTTACATCTTGGAGGCACCGCTGGGATTTTGTGTCCTCTAGTGGTCACATTTATGAACCACTGTTAAAAAAATAAATGGGTACCCCGATAGAAGTGGCTGTGCACCGGTTGGTGGAGTGGTGTACTGGGGAGGAGATCGACCCCCAAAATGCTATGCTTATCCTGGACATCCCCCTGGGTATCAATACGGAGCCTTGTGTTGGTGGGGTGACATGCGGATCTGCTCACCCACACTTTCATGGCCCTAGTAGAGTATAAGGACCCCATAGATAGCTCCAAAGTGCCACAGGCTATTACCCCAGAGGGAAGCCTCACTGCATGGAGAGTGATAACTAAGCACAGTAGAGACCCGGGGAAGGGGGAATGAGCCCCCCACTATCTGAAACTTTTGAGGAGAAATTTGCTAAACTGTTGCTGGAGGAAGGGAAAACTGTGGAGGATTTAAAGAAACTATTAATGCCACCTGAGAACGTTCCTCCATTAACACCCTCTCCCCCTCTAACACCCGTTATTGCCCCTCCTTCTGTGCCAGTGTTAGCCCCTATGTCTGTACCTGCCAATAGTCATGACTGTTACCGCAGGTTGAACATTTTCTCCAGCACCCTCCCCACCGCACAAGGGGAGGATGGCTGGGAGATCTGAATAGACTATGTTGCCCCTCAAGTGCTAGAATGGCAATGCTCGGAAGCAGAAAAGTGAAAGATGTTAAGTGAGAGCCTCCGAGGTCCTGCCCTGGCTATCATCCATTCCAAATGGGCCAGTAACCCTGAAGCGACTGCACAGGACTATCTTGAGGCCTTGGAGAATTTGTATGGGAGCCCAGATTCCGATGACCTGTGGTGGAGAGTAAGAAATGCACAACAGTACCAAGGGGAGTTGTTGTCTGTGTATGTATCTCAGCTGGAAAAATTGTTGCAAGAATGCCTCAGAAAGGGTAGTTTGCCAGCGATTGAATTGGACTGAACTAGGCTGGACAGGATCCTTAAGTCTGCCCTCTTCTCAGAACTGCTGTTGCTTCAGTTATGCCTGGCCAATTGACTGGAATTCCCACCCTCCTATGATGAGCTAATGAGAGAAATTCGAAGGGTTGAGGAACTGGGAGGGACTTGCACCAATAGCTGCTGCTACGACCCGAGTGACTGAGGGTGACCTGACAAGTGAAGTTCAGGGGCAGAGGTTGGCAGTTAATGAGTGCTCTGAGAAGGAAAAGGGTGTGCCACCATGGGGTGAACTGCTGAGAGAGTTTAGGGAAATAAAAAACAGCCTCTTCATGAAGGCCGCTCTGCAAGAACAGGCCCCGACCCTCATCCGACTGCATCTGCTATGGGGGTGGGGGTACCCACCCATGCATCTCCTGCTGACAACAGCTCAAAACTCAATGTCTTTACCATGGAAGTGGGGAAATTGACGAGATGTCTCCAAATGCTTCTCAAGTCGCAGACAGAGATAGCACCAAAGTTTTCTGTTGGAAGTATCCCCACCCCGGCCCCCAGTGTGATGCCTCAGCCAGCTCAATCTCTGGAAAGTATGTTTTGCTATTATTGTGGGAAGGATGGGCACATGAAGACAGAATGTAGGTCCCCAAAAGACACAGACAAAGTTATATACAGGCTACAAGGAGAGCTTCAGAGGACAAATCAGTGGCTGAGAGGTACACAAAATGATCGCAGTGAGGATCCCAAAAATGCTAACTCACATCCCTTTGTGGCAAGGTCATTTGCCCAGACCCCCACTAACGACTCTCCACACTGGTCCAGAATAGTGGGTCCCTCCATGGAGACCACTGTAAAGGTGAATGGAGTGTCTACAAGGGCTATATTAGACAGTGGCTCCCAAGTGACAATTATGCTAAAAGACTGGTATCAGAAACATTTGTCTGATGTGCCCTTACAACTGTTGGAGGGGCTGCATGTCTGGGGGTTAAGTTAGTTTGTTTTTTTTGTTGACCGGGTAAGTGCACTAGACAAATCCTGCCTATTTTCAGGCACGACCCGGGGGAAGGGGATACAGATGAATGCCAACTGACCTCGAACCAGATTAAGCTGTTGGTGGTATTTTTAGTGAATGAGGGAAATTTGGCCAGGACACCAGGGAAATTCCCCTACTCTTTTCGATAAGTGCCATGGGATCTTTAACATCCAGCTGAACTACCACCAATCCAGGCAGATGGGACCTCGGTTTAACGTCTCATCTGAAAGACGGCACCTCAGAAGTGCAGCACCCCTCTCATGCTGCACTACAGTGTCAGTACTGGGATATTAACCCAAGTGCCAGATGTGTGAACTGAACCCACAGCCCTCTGATCTCCCAGCCTCAAAGGTGAGTGTGCTACCTACTAAGCCACTGACACTACTAAGGCCTACCTCTACTCTGGGTATATCCAAATTTGGCTGTCTTTTCCCACCTCTGTGGCTGGAGTGGCAGAGCAAGTAGAGACTCTGGCCTTAGTGTGTCCACCTACTGGACTGTATGATGGGGTTCCTCTACTAATTGGAACGAATGCGCATATGTTTGGACGGTTGGCACAGCTGTGTTGTGAAAAACAGGGGTCAAGGACTAGTAGAGCTTTAAAAATTCTGGCCTTGATCAAGAAGGCCTATGAGGCACAGAGAGATGCTGAAAAAATGGAACCAGAGGAACCGGTTGGAATTGTCTGGAAGAAGGATCCTGAGTCTCTGATCCTGGCGCCAAATACCCAGTGTACCCTACAGGGGGAAGTCTGAATCAGAAAGGATGTCAAGAATAAAATCCTCATGCTGGATGCACCAGGCGATGGGAAATTGCCAGAAGGACTGCTGGTCAAGCCAAGTATTTTGCCTGCTAGAGCCCATGCTTATGCCAGAAGGGTAATGGTCCAAGTTCATAATATGTCTGATAGAGAGATTTGAGTAAATAGAGGTTGCACCCTGGGTAATGTACATTGTGCAGATACTGCAGTGCTACCTAGTAACAAGCGTTCTGGGGAAAATGACAGAGTGACGCCCGACTTGTTTGATTTTGGGGATGTCCCATTGCCAGCTGAATGGAAGATGAGAATCAGTAGAAAGCTTGCCCAGAGAGACCCGGTGTTTTCTTTAAAGGAATGGGACATGGGATGTGTGCAAGGAGCTGAGTACCACGTCTGGCTGCATGATGAAAGGCCATTTCATGAGAGGTTTTGATGCCTGGCCCCTGCTGACATAGATGATGTGAGATGGCATCTGCAAGAGATGCTAGCTGCTGGTGCAATACAAGAATCCAGAAGTCCCTATGCTTCCCCCATCGTGGTAGTGAGAAAAAATAATGGGACAGTAAGGATGTGTGTGGATTATCGCACTTTAAACCAGCGGACTATCCATGATCAGTATACAATGCCCCGCATTCAGGATGCTTTGGACTGCCTGAATGGTATCAAGTGGTTCTCTGTGCTGGATCTTTGCAGTGGGTACTACCAGATCTCAATGACCCCAGAAGACCATGAGAAGACAGCCTTTATCTGTCCGCTTGGCTTCTTTGAATTCATGAGGATGCCTCGAGGGATTTCAGGTGCCCCAACCACTTTTCAACAACTGATGGAGCGTGCAGTGGGGGACATGAACTTATTACAGTGCCTGGTATACCTAGATGATGATATTGTGTTTGGCAGCTCACTGGAGGAACATGAGAGCAGATTATTCAAGGTGCTGGACCGACTAGAAGACTTTGGCCTGAAACTGTCCATTGATAAATGTCAGTTCTTCCAAACCTCTGTAAAGCATGTGGGGCATATAGTCTCCACCGAGGGAATAGAGACCGACCCAAGTAAACATAGAAACATAGAATTTGACGGCAGATAAGGACCGCTTGGCCCACCCAGTCTGCCCATTTCCCTGCCTACTGGATAAGCTGCAGATCCTAGTTAACCAGCAGCCTACTTCTTCCTACCCCCATCCCCTAGAATTGCCTTATGACTGTCCCATGCATGCATGAATGCTTGCCTTAAAGTTAAGGCCTTGACCACCTGGCCACAGCCCCACAATCTTTGTTTGTTTGTTTATTCGCTTAACGGGTAAGCACACTGGAAACAAGTTCCTTTTACAGGTGTGACCCACATATATTGCATACAGACAATACATAATCAAACATACATATACAATGCAGCAAATTGCAGACAAAAATGTCTTTGTTACGTATAAAATTCATAAAAAAAAAAAAAATTCATAAAAAATAGTTACAATTAAATTGAGATTCGAAATACATCCTTAATGCATCGGCAAACTTTTTGACAGAACACAATCACCTAATATCTTGAGGAATCTTGAGGATCTAAAAGAACTATCTAAACAATCTAAAAGAACTGCAAAGATTCCTGGGATTCTGTGGCTACTATCACCATTTCATCAAGGACTATTCAAGAGTGATCCGTCCTTTACTTAATCTTACTCAAGGTTACCCTCCTACCCACAAAAAATAAAAGAAGTCAACTCCCCCTGAGACTGAAAGAGTGTATTTCCATCCTAATGAAGTTTTTGGGGCACGATGGACACCTGATTGTGAAGCTGCTTTTCATGAAATTATATATCAATTTGCCTATGCTCCTGTCCTGGCCTATGCAGATCCAGTAAAACCCTATGCCTACACACTGATGCTAGTTTGCAAGGTTTGGGGGCTGTGTTGTACCAGGCACACGAAAATGGCCTGAGACCAGTGGCCTTTGCCAGCAGAAGCCTGACTCCTTCCAAAAAGAACTATCTGGTGCACAAGTTAGAGTTCCTAGCTTTGAAGTGGGCCATTGTGGACCAATTCCATAAATACTTGTATGGGGCTAAGATACTGGTAAAAACTGACAACAGTCCTTTGACCTATGTGAAGACTTTAGCTAAGTTGGATGCTACTGGCCATAGGTGGCTTTCTGCATTATCTACATACGACTATGCTGTTGAATACAGAGCAGGCCTGAACCACATAGATGCTGATGCTCTCTCCCGGGGGCCTGTTTCTCGAAATAACTGGATCAGACTGTCAGAACCTGATATTCGAGCACTCTGCCAGAAGTTTGACCGAGAGGAGCAAGTGGTCCCAGACCCAGTGAACTGTATGGTGGATTGTTTGGGACCCTCTGAAAATTGCATACCTGCTGCTTATTGCCACTTTTCCGCAATAGATGTTGGTGCTCTGCCTCAGCTGGACAATGACAGCATTCAGTGGGCTCAATCCCATGATCAAATCAGCTCTAGAAGCCCTCTATGCAGGGAAAGATGTATCCAAGTTACGCTCCACTGATTTGAGAACTGCATTGTTATACAAGGAAGGTTCTAAGTTGAAACTGATTAATAGACTGTTAAACAGAGAAACAGTAGACAGAGGGGGTCAAATAGATAAACAACAGCTCGTTTTGCCTACTGCCTTTCGAGACTTGGTGCTGAGGTCCCTACACAACCACATGGGGCACCTTGGCATAGACAGAACACTTGACTTGCTAAGAACCAGATTCTATTGGCCTAAGATGGAGGCTGATTTTGAACAACACATTTGAACTTGTAGTCGCTGTCTACACAGGAAAGCTTTGCCCCAGAGGGCTGCACCCCCTAGTTAACATCACCACCAGTGCCCCCATGGAGCTGGTCTGTATTGACTTTCTGAGTCTGGAGCCAGATCAAAGAAATATCAGTAATGTGCTGGTGGTCACTGATCATTTTACGAGATATGCCCAAGCTTTCCCCACCAAGGACTAGAAGGCATCCACTGTGGCCAAAGTACTTATAGAAAACTTTTTTGTTCACTATGGGGTGCCACAAAGAATCCATTCTGATCAAGGGAGGGACTTTGAGAGTCACCTGATCAAAGAGATGCTTTCTCTGTGGGGAGTGCGAAAGTCCAGAAGCACCCCTTACACCCCCAGGGGGACCCACAGGCTGAACAGTTCAACTGCACTTTGCTAGATATGCTAGGCACCTTCACCCAAAGGACAAGCCTAGATGGAGCCAACAAATTAGCACCCTGGTACATGCCTACAATTGCACAAAAAGTGATGCCACTGGGTTCTCCCCCTATCGCCTGATGGTTCGAAAAGAAGCCCAACTACCAGTAGATGTTTGTTTTGGAGTTTCTCCTGATGGGGTTCAAGCTGATAACCATTTACAGTATGTGCAAAAGTTAAAGGCCCAACTAAATCATGTGTACCAACTGGCTCAAACCATGGCTGCCAAAAGAAATCTGGCCAACAAGGAAATGCATGATAAAAAAGTGAAAGCACTGGAACTCCAGGAGGGAGATCGGGTGTTGCTAAGAAATCTTGGACTGCATGGCAAACACAAGATTGCTGATAGGTGGCATCATCTCCCCCACATTGTGGTAGGCAAACTAAATGATCTGCCTGTGTACAAAGTAAGGCCAGAGAATAACTCAAAAAATATGAAAACAATGCATAGAAATCATTTACTGCCTATTGGACAAATCTTGATTGAGTCTGAGCCCCCAGAAAATGCCCCCTCTGGACCAGTGACTAGAGCTGCTGCTAAGCAAAAATCAAGAAAGCCTGCACCCACAGAAACTGAGTTAAAGTGTTCCCCTCCACAAGTTCCAGTTGAACATGACTGTCAGTCCATGTCAGAGGAAAGTGAGTGTGGCGTTGAATACTAACCTTCTTACGAACTGAGTCAATTGTTTCGGGGCAATCCCCTAGTCAATTCTGGAGATGAAGCTGGGCCTTCTGGACTGTCAAGGCCCCCAGCTTTGTCCCTAGAACCAATGCTCCCAGAAAGTGAAGTGCAAAGCATCAAGTCAGATGATATGGAATCATTGTGTATGGTTGAACTGTTTGAGCTTTCAGAGGAGGAAAATGATGGACTGGGACAAACTGGTGATATACCAGAACAAGAAGAGCATGTTGAGTGCCCTGATAGTTCACTGCCAGTGTCAGAAAACTCCCCATGTGAGCCAAGTGTTGTGGACTCTGAGATTGCAAATCATGGAGCTGAAAGTGCCCCAAGTTCTAGCCTCTCTACCCCCAAGGAGACTCCCCTGGCAAGTAAAGACAGTGCTGAAAGTGAGTTTAAAAGTGCAGAGACTTTAATAGTTCCCCCTAGAAAGACTGGTCGAGCTGTAAAGCCTATAATGCGATTGAGCTATGATTCCCCTGGGAGGCCTGTGGACTTAACTCTCATTGTTGTCCATAAAGGAGTGTATGTGTCCCCGAGCTCATTGCCCAAACTGAGCATAAGTGCTGCCTCCAAGTTAATTGTGTTGCCCTCTAGTTATGGTGCCCCTGCCCCATCCAGCCCCAAGGTAGCTGATGGGGAAGGGCCCTCCTCTCTTCAGGTTTCATGTACAGGAGGTAATAATCTGAGTTATGGTATAATGTGTGTATAATACTGTGTAAGAAGTGATGTACTGAAAAGTTTCAGAAATGTGTTTCTGGTGAGGTGATATGTTGACTGATGATTACATGAATAAGCCTAATGTGATATTGATGTATATGTATACAGTTGTATTGAAATTTATGGGGGTACTTACTTGATGTGGACACCAAGTTTTTCCAGGCCAGGAAGGGTGTAACCCCCCTACAAATGGGGGTTCTCAAAAGTTTTCCAGGAGCTTGCCTGAATGCTCCAAGTCTGGGCGGTGTTCAGTGTCTGAGCTGTTTAAATGTGGTTCCAAGTGAGTGCTATTTGAGCCTCTATATACTGTCTCTTTAAGAGCTGTCTGCTTGCAGACTTAATTAGTTTGTATGGGGGGACTGTGTGTTTAATGCTCGAATCCCGCCCGAGCTGCTGCCAATTCGCTCCGTTTCTGCCATCGCTACATGTGCAGAAGGAGCCTTATTGAAGGATATAACTGTTTGCCAGAAATCATTTAGAGTGACTGAAAAAATGTAGTTTGTCTAACCTGTCTTTATTTCAGCATGAACTGTTTCAGTGTAGCTCTTTCATTTTGGTCCTGAATTGCTGACTTGGACCAATCAGGATGACAGGGAGGCCTTAAAATGGAGCCTGTGGATGAATTGGAACTTGGACTCTCAATTTTGAGCCAGCCACAAGGGGATTGTATGAGCAGTGACTCTGGGAAATGTAGTTTTGACCTTTCCACCTTTTTTCACCAACAGAGGGAGTCTTATTGTGAGTGACAGCTGAACCAGACAACAGAATGGTGTGGAGCTAAAGGAAATGCCCTGCTCTGTGACCGGAAAGATCAGATCAGTTGTGACAGTGAAGACAGAAGGAGCTCTGTGCTTCTACGGTGTATAGTTTTGCGCAGGAAGCACATGTGAGGCCCTGAGGTTTGGCCTACAGCCGTTGTAAGCGCTACTTCAGACTGAATCTGACTCGTGAGGAGAAAGAAGGAAGTCTGAAAGGTATAAACCAGGCTAACCCTGTAGAAGACTGGAGAAATTGTTGAATCACACTCAGTCTGTCAGGAACTGAAGCGGCTGTGTGTGCTTCCGGGTATTTTGCAGTAATTGTGATCGGGATCTAGGAGCAGCCTGCCTGGTATAGTACTTTCCTTTTACATATAAATGTGTGTAGTGCTTGTGGGGAATCGCTATTTCCAATCCCCTGTGCTGTGTGCTGTGTGTTGAAGCTGGAAGCAAACCTCAGCTTGTCTCGGACTAAATCTGTTTGCTATCTACTGCAGTGGGGTCCAGTCACAAGGACCTTGTCTCCATGCCCTGTTGGTCTGGCAACCCAGAAGGACATCCACCATCCAGTTCTCAGCGTGGGTATTGTGAGTACAAATCAAGGTATTCCCCTGCAGCCTGTTTTCAATTACAAGTGTGTCATCTAATTATTGTTGTTTCACTTCTTCATGGACTGAGCCATCTGGCTTCAGATTACAATTGGATGTTGTGCATATATTTTCTTCTACAGGGCCCTATTCATCTGCACCTGCCGGCTAACAACAGGCAACGGACCTGGCTAGCCTCCCCCCCAACCTGGGTACCCAGAGTGTGACTTTTCAGACCCTGTATGTGTGCACAGTACTGTGATTTAATTCTGCCAATTAACCTGATCTCCCCCTCCGGTGTTTTATTCCCCCTAAATAAACCAGATTTGATGTTGTTAAACTTTAAACTGTCTGAAGTGCCAGTACCTACATATCAAGCATTGTATTGGTTTGTGTATGTTGATTAACCTTATTTTACAGGGGGTCCCCAGAGACAAACCTTAGAATCAGTCTCGAGGGTAAGTGGTACTTTATGAATGAACAGTGTGTACATGTGGGGTATTGGGACTGTAACTTCTGTGCATTGTGTGAGCCACTAGAGGGAATAAAAGGGTGTCTCAGTGTCCCAGAGGGCTGTGACCAAGCTAGTCTAACCACTACAAACCCTGACCTCAGGGTGGAGGCACCCACCATAGAACCTAGGCCCCTCAACCTGTCAGTTGTCAAGCAGGCAGGAGTAGTAGCCCTTGGGATAGTGCCACCTGGGGGTTACATAAGTATGCTTTATCTAGCTATGGAGCAACATATTGCCTCCCATCAGAATAGACTACAGAAGTACCAGGATCATTTGGAGCCTCTGAGGCCCTTCTCTAGTGTTAATTATCCCTCCTTTTTATATTACTTTGGTGTGCTCTGGGACGGTGGAGGGCTGGGAGTGGGATGGGATAGGAAGGGTGGGCATCTTGTTAGAGGTTCCTAAGGGGAGCATGTCCATTGTATAAGTTTTTATTCTTCTGGCTGTTTGGTCCATTTCCCTTTTTTCTACTTTTGTTTATTTATGTATGTTTTCTTATTTGTAAGAATATTTCTCAATAAAGTATATTAAATTACAAAAAAAGCATGCTTTATTAAATTTACAACATAAAAACCATGCAACAAACAAAGAAGGAACAAACTATCAACTGCAAACAGACAATACAAAGCATCCCAACAAGATCCACCTCCACCTCCCACCCCCTCCTGGAGCACACCATACAAATGGTATCTCACCTAGGGGACCCACTGAAGGTAACATAAATAAAAGATAACAAAAAGACCTATGGTGAAAGATGCCAACATTACAAGGAAACAGAATTAAGGTGCTAATTAACTAAGAGATAGGAATGCATACAATGATTCACACCGGTTTCGAAAAAGGTTTTATCTATACCAAAAAGTGGCAATCTTGCTTCTCTATATTTAGGGCCTAGAGAATTTTCTGGTGCCAGTCTCTAAAGGAGGGAATAATATCATCTAATCAATGCCACAGGATGACCAATTTGGCCATGATAGCAATTAAGGCCATGTAACCCTTCCTGCGCCGCAGACCAAATTGCAGTAGAAACTGACTAAGCAAATTTCAGGTATGACGAGGTCTTCCAGAACCAGCAAAGGATCCATATGCTCCCTGATCCAGGTCCAAAATGGGCACACTTTAACCCAATCCCACATTATATGCTTAAGAGTGCCCTGCTCTTGGCCATACCAGGTACATGAAGGAGAAGATGATCAGCCCATCTGAGCTACTGTAAACAAGAAGGGGTAAAGTAAAGACTGTGTAAAACTTTATATTGAATAAGATGGTATCTGTCTTGCTTAATGTATTTATATAATAAAATCCACACAGACTGCCACTCCTTGAGATTCCATTTCACACCAAGAGCATTATACCAGTGATAGCAGACCCTCGTCGTCCCTGAGAGGTCGAGGGACTGGAACTCCAGACACAAATTCAGAACAGAGTAGGGACAGTCCACAATGGAGATAAAGTTGGCTAGTACCTCCCCATATTTCCCGGACCAAGGACCAGAGCCCAAGTGTATTGAGATGGCATGCAAGAGCTGAAAATACTTAACGAATGTCCAGGTACCCCATAGTGGTCCCGAAGAGCAGAGAAGGAAAGAAACATCCCATTAGGAGTAGGGAGTCCACAAAATAAAGCTGCACTTGTGGCCAAAAATTGGGAAGCATGAGCTGATTGTTAATATGAAAATTAGGATTGCCATATACCACAAAAAAAAAGCATTCAAGAAAACTGCAGTTAAAATATGGAACAGTTTACCAGATTATTTACACAGTTTGCAGAATGGTTATAATTTTAAGACCTAGCTAAGCTCAGTTAAGGCTATGTAACCCTTCCTGCGCTGCAGACCAAATTGTAGTAGAAACCGACTAAGCAAATTTCAGGTATAAAGAGGTCATCCAGAACCAGCAAGGGATCCAAATGCTCCCTGATTCCCGGGCCCTTGGTCCGGAAAACATGGGGAGGTGCTTGCCAACTTTATGTCCATTTTGGACTGTCCCTACTCTGTTTTGAATTTGTATCAGGAGTTCTAGTTCCTCAACTGGCTTAATCTCGACAACAGGATTAGGTTCCACACCTGTCTGATGGCTAAAAAATATCAGTCTAGGCTTCTCCCCCTCTGGACTCGCCCCCTTAATCCTCCCAAACCCCAAGGTCAAGTGGACCCATATCTCAGCCACCATCTCTTCTCTACTCCCTCCTGCAGTACCTCCCAATTTCAAAGGTTTTTCAGCTTTAGGGCCCCCGTGTGGATGAACAGCCTTCCCTCCACCCTGGTGAATGAACAAAGACTAGGACAATTTAAAACCCTCCTTAGGGCTCACCGCCTATCCTCCAATAGCTGTAACTGCAACTGATTCCCTGTCCTCCACCTCCTCCTTAATATATGACAATGGTCACTGGCCTGCCTCTTCTCTTAGTGACCATCCACTGTTGCTCATGACTATGTCATATGTGTACAATGTAACTTACTCTGATACGTAATCCTAGTATTTCAAATGTTAGCTTGATTGATTCCTTGTAAACAATCTGTATCTGTCTCTGAGCTCATTTGCTGTAATGTCTGTCTGTATACAATCTATGTGATGTGGAACCTTTGTAAATGAGTCTGTGACTCAAAGGTACTCTCCGAATATATAATAAATAAATAAATAAACCTATTTAAAGAAGTTACTCATTAACAAGACACAGTGTAGGGGGATCACGTGATGGCAGCCTAGGAAGAACAGCCTTGCCGACTAGCTCCTTCCTCAACCTGCATATTACGCTAAATCAGCGGAATAAACTGAGAATTATTGAGAGATATTTGTGGGGGAAAGGTCTGTACAACCTCTGCAGACCATACATTTTACGAAAATGGATGCCTACATTAAAATAAAGCGGCAAACACACGCCGCCCCATCTCCTGGAAAAGACCAGGCGCCGCGCCCATGTCAGGGTCTGATAAATATAGCTAAGGGCGGCTGTGCTGACAGAAGAAAGGTTTTGGAAATCTTTGCCCCATTGTAACTCCAGTGGATGAGATCCACTGAAATGCAGATGTTTAGAACAGCGATGGAATCGCTTGAAACAAGAGTCGGAGATAATGAAGTTAAAATCAAGTCCCTGGAGTCTAAAGTAGACAAACATGATGCAGAAAGAGCTGTCCTTAACAAAAAAATCAAGAAAATCGAGGAGAAACTCGAAGATCTTGAGGGCAGGAGTAGAAGAAATAACATCGTTATCTTGAATATCCCGAAAAAGAAGAGGGCTCAAATACTATTCTGTTTGTCCAAAAGCTCTTCGAGAGAATCGCGGGGCAATCCCAAGTGGAAGCTATATCATAGAGAGCGCACAGATCACTCCTCCGCCTCCTGCACCTGAAGCCCCTCCACGCCCGATAATCTGCAAATTATTATGTTTCCCAGACAAGCAGCACATCTTAAATAAAGTGAAAACGCTGCAGGATGTTTGTTGGGAAGGTAGAAAAATTCGGATCACTCACGACCTCCCCTACTCGGTTCGGCTGAAGAGACAGAGCTTATACCCTATAGTCTCGAAGTCGGTAGCGGCGGGTGTGCCATTTCGGGTGCGATATCCAGCTCAGCTCCAAATCAAGTTTAAAGATCAATGGCAGACCTATGATTCAGTGGAAACAGCTCGTGAGGAGGTTAAAAGAGTCATGCCAGAGCTCTTCAAATAATTGTTTGAGATGGCAGCAATGTTCCATCGGAGTGGCTAATAGAGGGTACATTTGAAATGAAGGAATAATATAGGAGGGGCGACCTCTTTCCTGTGCCTTCGTCAGTCAGTGTTTGCCACCAGGAGACAGAAATAGACATGAGGTGGCCAGAGATGCTTTATTCTTCCCCCTTTTTTTTCTTTTTCTCTTTCCCATTTACTTCTGTGGCCACTCGATAGCAACAAGTCCCATAGGAACATCGAGGCTTTAACATAAGGAGGCGACTCATCCTGATAGCTCCTTTCTTTTTCTCGATTGCCAAGTCGGAGCAACCGTATTCATAATTTTGATTTGAATGACAGTGTTTGCCTGCAGCAAGTGGGGCTCTCTTATATGCACAGTTCAGACTATTAGTTAGTTTCCTCTAATGTGGCCAATGGTAATCGGAATGCAATGAGACCTGACAGACTTGGGGGTCATTTTGCAATAATTGCGAAATCAAAGTTGTTAATTATTACCTTACTGTTATCATTTCTTTGCATGTTAGCGATATCGCAACAGTATACCTACCACAGAGTTTCTGGAGTAGAGTTAATTTGTTTGGGTATGGGAAAATAATAGTTAAGGGAACGGAGATGGAAACGGATTTCCCCACTAGAGGGGGCTATCTATCAAAATTTAGAAACTGGTTCTTCAAAGTATGGTTAATGGGGGATATTTCACAAATGAGATTGAGTCTGGGGATTGTTGGACTATTCCATAATTAGGATGCATGTTGGGGATCTCCTCCCCCCTTATTTTCATGTGCGCCTCCTAATACTCCACCAGAATTCGGATTATAGATATAGAGAATATGCAGGGAGGGGGAAGGGGCAGGCAGATGCCTGGGTTGATATGAACATCACAAGACAGTATGAGATGGTAGTGCAGTCTCTGGGACTGGGGGTTTTGTGTAAATTTTGGGGTGTGGGAGGGGGGTGGAAGGTAACACCATTCACACACCCTAATAATGCAGCTGGGGAAAGATGCCTAAGGGAATTTCTCACAACGAGAGAAGTTTTACGATTGGATATTATTTTAAAACGCTAAGGAACATGGCAGGTGCCTATAAGTTGGTTAGTTGGAATGTTAAAGGTGCAAGAGACAGATGTAAGAGACAGATCATATTGAAACATCTTTCCACCCTTAAAGCGGAGGTTGTATGTCTTCAGGAAACACACCTTCCAAGAGAGGTTGTACAATTATTTCTTAAGCAATGGGTAGGTCAAGTGTTTGGAGCGGGTCTTTCTTCTAACAAAGGTGGGGTGGCCATACTATTTCATAGAAAGACCCCCTTCCACTTAGAAAGGGAGATATGGGATGCACAGGGTCGGTATATTTTCCTAGTTCGAATGTTGGCCTCAGTAAGGTGGTAATTGGGTCAGTATACGGTCCCAGTTTAGATTCCCCACAATTTTTTATGCATTTACTCGAAGTCCTGAATGATCTCACGTCCTATGCTCTGTTAATAGGGGGGGACTGGAACGTTACGACCCAGTTAGGGTTGGATAGGTCTGCTAATAGGCGTGTAGGCTTTTCCCCGGCACAACGTGCCCTTAGAGAGGTAATGGATAATTTAGGTCTGATTGATGTTTGGAGGCTTATGAACGGAAACATGAGACAATATACTTTTTTCTAATCCATAAGACATACTCCAGGATTGATTATTTTTAATAAGTATGAGTATTTTACCATCGATTCTGGAGGCTGGGATTGAAGTTAGAGTCATATCTGATCATTCCCAGTATATGTTAGATGGATGCCCATGAGTGGGGTAATAAGAGACTTCAGATGGAGGTTTAATAATCAGTTACTGCAGATGACATATACTCGGGAACAGATAAATAAGTTTATGATACAATTTTAGGAAAGTAATTTAGGCTCAGTCCCGAATATTGATACTGTATGGGCAGCACTAAAATGTGGACTTAGGGGTGAGTGCATTCATATATCCGCTAATAGGGCTAGAAGATCCAAGATACACTTAGAAGATATCACAAGGGCTATAAGATTGGTGGAGAATAACATAACAATTCACTCTGGTGAGCTTGAATGGATCAAGTTACATAAGCTACAGGCCCAATATGCAGCGGTGATGATGCAGAAGGCAGAGTTGGCATTACATAGAATGAAAATTAAGTATTTAGAATCGGGGGAGAGAGCAGGTAAATTGCTAGCACTTAGATTGCAGCAGCTGAATTCAAATCAAGCTGTGGCAGCATTAAAGAAAGAAGATGGGGACAGTGTGGTGAAGGACCCGAGGGAGATTGTTGCCACCTTCAGAGATTATTTTCAATGTATTTACTCAATCGATGCTAATAATAAACCCTCCTCCACAGAAATCAATAAGTTCCTAAGCTCAGTTCCTCTGTCTAGGGTATCGCATACTGAGGTTAGACATTTAGGGGCACCAATTCAAGAAGCCGAAGTGAGGATTGCGGTTTCACAATTAGCGGGAGATAAATCCCCTGGGCCAGATGGCCTAACCACTAACTTTTTTAAAGCTTATATAGACATAATTTGCCCAATAATAACCAAAGTTTATAATTTCTGGTTTAATAAGGGCATGTCAATTTGTCCTTTCTAGAGGCATTCATCACCCTTATTCCTAAACCTGACCGAGATCCCATGTTGATGGGCAGTTATCGTCAATTTCATTGTTAAATGTTGATGTTAAGATCTTAGCTAAAATATTAGCAAATAGATTGAGTCCACTCATGGATACTATGGTTAGTGTATAGAACAGGTGGGCTTCATGAGCGGAAGGTTATCGAGTGACCATCTACGGAAGGTCCAGCATTTGATCATCCATGCCCAAGGAATGTATCTTCCAGCAGCCCTACTAGCGTTAGATGCTGAAAAGGCATTTGACTGAGTGTCGTGGGACTTTCTTTTTGCTGTGTTAGACAGTCTTGGACTACCTGAAGAGTTTCTAACATGGGTCCGAATCCTATATAGTGCACCCACAGCTCAGGTATGGTGCAATGGTATGCTATCATCCCCCTTCCCTCTAAACTGTGGTACTAGACAGGGATGCCCATTGTCACCGCTCTTGTTTAACTTGTATCTTGAGCCCCTGATTCGTAGATTACAAACATCACAAGTGATTAAAGGAATGGAGCTGGGGAGTAATCGATACCTTATTTCAGCATATGCTGATGACCTTTTGATACAGCTAGAAGAACCTGACACTAGTATACCAGAGATATTTAGAGAGATAGCTAGATTCTCTAAGGTCTCTAATTACAAAATTAACCCATCTAAAACGAAACTCTTCCAGTTGAATAATAGATGTCATCCCAGTATTGCGAGGGAATACGGTTTGGCCTGGGAATCTAAAAGGTTGACATATCTAGGGGTTAAAATTAGGAGGGGGATAGGGTCTATGATTAAAGAAAACTGTGACAGCCTCCTTAAGACCATCAAGCGAGATTTAAATAGGTGGAATCTGTTGCCTCTGTCGTTATGGGCCAGGATAGAAACCATAAAATGAACATACTACCAAGGGTTATTTACCCGTTGATATGCTAGGATGCTTCTTACCCAAAGCTTGGTTTGAAAATCTAAGAAAGATGATTAGTACGTACTTATGGAAGGGAAAACAGTTAGGAGAACATATCAGAAACTCACAGGCCCAAGAGAAAGAGGGGGACACTCTCTACCGTCTTTTCACAAGTATTACTTGGCTTCGCATGTAAGTAAGATAGTATATTGGTTGGAACCAAGTATAACTATACCTGCACGCCGTTATACACCGCTTTGGCTTTTCATTGAAAGAGACCTAACCAGAATGCATAAACTAGCGTTATGTACGATAGCATACACCACTTTCAAATTCCTGCCCGGAAAGTTAAAAGTTACTCCTATTGGTTGGTCCATAAAGGTTTTGCAACAGATACAAAAACTCCTACGAGTAAACTGGCAATTCTCATTAGAGCAAAGGCTGATACAGAGCCCTCACTTTTTAATTCAGCAGGCACCGCTCTCATCGAGGTTCTGGAAAATTTTAGAAGGCCTTAAACTAGGAGATTTAGCTCTGCAAGGTAAGTTGCTGTCTTACGAACAGGTTGAAGCCAAGTTCCCAGAAACAAGGGGCCAGCATTTTAAATTCCAACAAGTTTCTGAATCAATACGAACCCATTTGAATAAAAACAATACAACGAAGTTAGGTAGTGGTGTTGAGTTAATAGACCTGATTAAGATAGCTAACCAACCGCACTCTATCTCGCGGGTATATAACTTGTTGCAACAGCTTGATGATAGTCTTCCAAACGGGGTAGGTTACTACTGGACAGGCAGGTTAGGAATAGTAGAGAATAGGGAGGCCTGGAGGAATATATGGTTAAATACATATAGAAATCTTAGACAAGATAGATATAGACTACAGCAGTATTATATCACACATAATATGTATTATACCCCTTTGAAATTATATAGAATGGGCAAATCAATGCAATCTACATGTGCTAGATGCGGGGTGGAAGGTAGTGACATATGCCACATAATGTGGGAATGTATTAAGATTCAGCCTTTCTGGAAGGCAATCCATGCATCTTTACAACAAGCCTTGGGGGTAGATGGTCTCTTTTCACCTGAAATTTGTTTATTGAATGATTTCAATAAGGGTATGTCCAGGCAACAGAAAAAGTATATTGCTTTAATTTCAGCAGCCGCAAAGGCTGTTATTTTGAGGCACTGGACAGATAATTCGATACCTTCTATTAATGAATGGTATAAAGAAATTACATTAGCATTACAAGTGGAGTCCCATATTGCCAAGATGCACAACAGGATGGAGGGTTTTTATTTGCAGTGGGGTTCCTTAGATGCAATCTTGACAGCATGGGGCTCTCAAAGTCACCCATAGGAGGTATCCCCTTGATAAGTGGTTTAAAGGGGCTTGCTCCTAAGTGGCGTATGAATGCTGTTATGGTTGAGGGGGTGGGGGCTAGAGTGGTTGTGTTAACAAGTTTCTTCCTTGCATTGTTGTAAGGTGCTGGTAGTTAATGGATATAATGTACCCAGGATTACTTTGTAAATCTCTGTTGTACCAGCCTTATCTATTATGCACGATATTTGTAATGTATATGATAATAAAATAAAGTGAATTAAAAAAAAAAAAGACACAGTGTAAATGGACCTGAACTCATTGTAGACAGGGATTTTAGCAATGTAATAGAATTTTTGATTCATTCTTGATTGTTTATACTGCTTTGTATGTTTACTATCTGTTACTTTAAAAAGGTGAATTTCATGTATATTTTAATGCATGTTTGGCTATTTTAAACCAGGTCAAGCCTGTAAAAAGGCCATGTGGCCCAGCGCTTCTCACCCAGTCAACAAAATCTTAAATAAATAAATATACTGGCTGGGTAGTGTTGTACAAAAAATTCAGATGTAAATAAGAAGCAAGTTTTACTAGGACTTTCAGGGACTAAAACATAGGGGTCACCTTAGAGCCACAGGAATCTGGGCAGGCTTATATAAAGGAGATTCTTAAGTTAAATCCCAGCTGATCTACATAGTTCCCGTGCAATAGAGAGCCAGGAGGGAACAAACGGAGTGGCCACCTCATTATCCCCCGAGATCCCCCATTGCAAAAATGTACTGGCACGAAAGGCAGAATAGTAAAGAAAAAAAATGGGAAGTTTCTGGGCCTCTCAGTTTTGTGGGGGCTGAAAGTTTGCAATAGGCTCTGTGCAGCACCTCGCCCTGCCATAAAAAATCATTGAGAATATGCTGGAGGGGGAGAAACCATTGCTCAGAGAGATAAATGTTAAGCATACCCAGCGGATTTAAAATACAGGGTTTAATATTAATTTTGATAATGCTACTGCATCCCCAAAAAGTCAGAGGGAGATGAGACCAGTGCTGAAGATCTAATTTGTGTGCAAGAGAGGGTCCAAGGTACTTTTAGTTATCTCAGAAGGATGTCTGGAGAGCTTAACTCCTAGATATGTAAGCAGTTGGGGCTCCCAGGCAAGGACTAACTCCAATATCTCCTGCTTAATCACTAAAGTATTGAGTGTCAAGACTTTAGTTTTCCAGAGATTTAGCTTATATGCTGAAATATCCATAAACCTTTGAATTTTGGCCAAGCAGCTGGGATAGAAGAACGACGTAGAGATGCAGTGAAGTTTAACTTCGCTAGCGTAGCAAAGGCAAAGTGGCCCACTCTGCCTTGACATATAGCTACATGAAGTGCCCACTGAAATGCAGTACTTCGCCATTTTGCATCATAATGACTGCGTTATGATGACTCCATGTTACTTTGCTGTATTTTCTTTTAAAAGTGGAGTGAGTGAGCATTGTAAAAGCCCACAGATCACATGGCTCACAGTGCGCAGGTCACATGCTTCAGGCAGGAAGTTAATCATGCAAAAAAGTGAAACACTTTCACCTTACCTAGTGTGGGAGAAAGAGTTGTGTTTGAGAGGAGACAGAGAGATAGCAAAAAATATAAACCTCACTTTGAAAGGAGACAGAGAGATAGCAAAAAATATAAATCCCTCATCTGAACCGGAGCACCTTCTGGGCTAGTGATCTCCTCCCTGAAGCTGGAGGTAGTGGTGCCATGGAAGCACCACCTCCAGTGGCACCTACCAGCACCCACCCACCAATGCCACCACCTGCTATGGTCCATGCACCAGCGGCTCAGTAGGAAGTGAGGGAGAAGCCGCAGCAGTCACAGCCACAGCAGCAGGTTTCCCCCACCCCTGGCCCCAACCGAGTACAGGCAGCAGCCAGCAACAACATCTGGGCTCCCCCCAACCTGTGCCCAGTCCTCCTCACAGCTTATTAGTGTGGGAGTTTTTCACTACACTGTCTGTGGACACTAGTGTTGTGAAGTTCAATCTGTGTGGTGAGGTGGTGTGCCGTGGCCCCAAGGGAAGTCATCTGGGCACAGGTGGTCAGTGCAACCACCTATACAACCACCAACATGCAGACTGGCAGGCCAAGCTTGCCGAACAAGGCAAGAATGTGCCTGCTGCCCTGCTGGGCAACAGGTGGCAGCACGGCCTCCACCTGCATGTGGTGTCAATCAGGGGCGGGCAATGGAGCAAGCAGCTACTTCACAACCTGCAAGTGATGGTGGCAATCCTGCATGAATACCTGCCACACATGCCTGATTTGGGCCTGATGTGGTGTGAGTTGGACCATGTGAACCACCAGATTGACAACGTGGAGCAGCGGTTGGAGCACATTGGGGCATGCTTCAACTGCTGCTCTCACACTATAACGTTGATCATTAGCTTTTGTTTGTCCTTGCACCCACCACCCTCTCCGTGGAAAAACAGTTCCTGACGGCATCCCGATCTGTCCCTCCTCTATCTTCAAATTTTGCCCCCATGTTCATGCATGTCTCTTTTCCTGAAAAATGCTACCCTCTTGTATGTTGTTGATTCCCTTTCGGTACTTGATAGTTTCTATCATGCCCCCCCCCCCTCTTCCTTGCTGTTATACATATTAAGCTTTAGATGCCAAAATATTTGGGAAACTGGTTAACTTGTCATGGGTTGAAATTGGGGCAGTACTCATGCCATCAGCAACTTCACTACCACCAGCCGGAACACCAGCATCTCCAACCATGACTGAAGCTACTGATTGCACTGTGAAAAACATAGAGAAATCCCTTTACTGGCATCAATTATGCACTTCTACTGCATACTACCACGCCCACGGCCACTCTTGCCTCTGGCAGCTGTGCCATGGTCAGAAGCATCTTTGCATGCCTGACTCTTTGCAGGCATTTTTTGGGATTACACAGAAATATCACAACAAATTGAGATTTCTGAAATTTGGGGTGGATGGGAAGCCAAAAAACAACTGTAGCTTAAATATGCAGATTGGGCACTAAACAGATGCAAACACACAGATGCAGATTGCACACTATAAAGAGATGCAGTTGCACAGGCACAAAAACACCTTAACCAGTGGTCACACAAATCCCAAACTGGAAAAATAAATTATACCTTTTGCAGGTGGGGGTGGGGAGGCGCTGCAGTAGCAGTCCACTAACTAGATAGAAGGAAGCAGTAAAAATACTGCAGATGGATAACCGATTCAGAGTGTAGCGATTACTGTGTGATACAACAAGCATTTGTCAATGCCAAATGTTGCTTGCTTCTATGTGCTGTTTAGGTATTTGGAAGTCATTGGAGTGCAAATATTGAAAATTCGCGAACTTACGAGCGTGCTTAGGAACTGCGCAACGCACGCTCGTAAAACAGTCATTTTTAGGAATTTTTTCACCAAATTTTCAACATAGCCATTTTAAGACCTCTGCTCATGAACAGTGTCACTGTGATTTTCTTAATATATCCCATACATTGAGTTTTACACGACTACGCCATTATTATAAGCTACATGAAGTAGAAACATGTTTTGGGCAAGATGTGAAAATGACAGCTGCACTGCTCATAAGGAGGTCGAGTAAAATAGCAATGTTGAAAATCTGGAGTAAAATATTGAAAATTCGCAAACACCTAAGCGTCGTAGGAACTGCAATGCACACTCATAAAACAGTCATTTTTAGGAATTTTTCACCAAATTTTCAACACAGTCATTTTAAGACCTCTGCTAATGAACAGTGTCACTGTGATTTTCTTAATGTGTCTCATCTGGGTGATTTCCGCTTTTCAACTAAGCCATTCTGGCGCTACATGGCGAGCTGCGTTTGACGGATGTGAAAATGACAGCTGTACTGCTCATAAGGAGGTGTGGTAAAATAGCCCACCTAGTCTGCCCATTTTCCTACCTAACAGATAAGTAGCAGATCCTAGTTAACCAACAGCTTACTTCCTCCTATCCCCCACTAGGACTGCCTTATGTCTGTCCCATGCATTCTTGAATTCCCCCACTGTTCTTGACTCCACAACCTCGTCAGGGAGGCTGTTCCATGCATCCACAACCCTATCTGTGAAAAAATATTTCCTCACATTGCCTCTGAGCCGTTTCCCCTCTATCTTCAAATTGTGCCCCCTTGTTCTTGCACATCTCTTTTTCTGAAAGATGCTACCCTCTTGGACTTTGTTGATTCCCTTGAGGTACTTGAAAGTTTCTAGCATGCCCCCTCGCTCCCTTCTTTCCTCAAGGGTATACATATTAAGCTCCTTTAGTCTTTCTTCGTATGTCTTCTGGTGCAGACCCTGCACCATTTTGGTTGCCCTCCTCTGGACAGCCTCCACTCTGTCTATGTCTTTGTGGAGATGGGGTCTCCAGAACTGCACACAGTACTCAGATGGGGTTTCACCAACTGTCTGTACAGAGGATAACAACTTCTATTTTCTACTGGTGATGCCTCTCCCTATGCATCCCAGTATCCCCCCAGCCTTCCTTACTGCCTTCTCACATTGCTTGCCCACCTTTAGGTCATCTGATATAAGTACCCCCAGGTCCCTTTCCATTTTTACTGTTGTCAGTATCTCACCCCCCCATTGTGTACTGTTCCCTGGGGTTTTTGTTTCCCAGGTGCATTACCTTGCACTTCTTTGCATTGAATCTGAGCTGCCATACATTTGACCATTCCTCCAACCTTGCCAAGTCCCTTCTCATCCTTTCCACTCCATCTTGTGTACCAACCCTGTTGTAGATCTTTGTGTCGTCTGCAAAGAGACATACTTTTCCTTCCAGTTCCTCTGCAATGTCACTTATAAAGACATTAAAAGGGACCGGTCCCAGTGCTGAACCCTGCGGTACCCTGCTAGTAACCCTCCTTTCTTCACTGTGGACTCCATTTACTACTACCCTTTGCATCCTGTTGTCTAGCCAATTTTTTATCCAGGCTACCACCTTGGGACCCACTGCAAGGCTGGCTAACTTGTGTATTAATCTTTTGTGTGGGACTGTATCAAATGCCTTGCTAAAATCTAGGTAAGCCATATCCACAGCCCCTCCCTGGTCTACTACTTTGGTCCCCTAGTCAAAGAAATCTATTAGATTCATCTGACACGTCCCTCCCATCGTGAATCCATGCTGCCTTGGGTCCCGAGACCCACTGGCCTCTAGGTACTCAACAATTCTTTCCTTTAGAAGTGATTCCATCATTTTCCCTACCACTGAGGTCAAACTAACTGGTCTGTAGTTTCCTGCCTCTGTCCTGCTCCCACTTTTGTGAAGAGGAATCACTTCCACCCTCCTCCAGTCCACAGATACCACCTCATCCTCCCATTATATGTTAAAGAGAGTAGTCAGTGATGTCACTAGTTCTACTCTTAGTTCCTTTAGAATTCTTGGGTGAATCCCATCAGGCCCCATTGCTTTGTCTACCTTCAATTTTATTAGTTCTTTCAGAACCCTTTCTTCTGTAAATGAACTGGTATAGACCCCCATCTTCAGAGTGTTTCTATTGTTTGGTTTAGGTACCTCCCACTCCTCTTCCTTTGTGAATACTCGGCAGAAATATTCGTTCAATATCCCTGTTTTTTAACTGTCACCCTCTACCCACATTTCCTCCCCTTTATTAAGCCTCAGTATCCCTTCTTTGGTCTTTCTTCGCTCCCTAATGTGCCTATAAAAAGTCTTATCCTCCTTCTTAACAGAGTTGGCTATCCTTTCCTCGGTTTGGGCCTTTGCTATTCTGACTGCCTTCCCAGCCTCTTTCTGCTTTAACTGATAAAGTTCTCTGTCCAGTCCTTCTGTGTTTCCTTATGTTTCCTGAATGCTATCTTTTTCTCCTTTACCTTCCCTGCCACCTCTTTTGAGAACCATAGCATTTTTTTCCTTCGTTGTGTTTTGTTGATTTGTTTTACACAAAGACTTGTTGCCTCTGTGATGGCTGTTTTGATTACACCCCATTGTTCCTACACCCCTCTTTCTTGCCTGTTTGCTAGTGCTTTTCTGAGACACTCTCTCGTTTTCCCAAAGTCAGGCCTCCTAAAGTCCAATACTTTTACTTTTGTATGGCTTGATTGTATGGCTATGTTTATCGTGAACCACACTGTTTGGTGGTCGCTTGTTCCCAGATGGCTACCCACTTCTAAATCTGTGATTCTTTCTCCATCCCCATTTGAAAGTACCAGGTCTAAGATTGCTCCCTCCCAAGTGGGTTCCAATACTAGCTGTCTGAGGCATGCCCCCGTAGGGCATCAAGAATGACCATGCTCTTGGATGTGCCTGCAGCAAAGGTGCTCCAGGTAACATCTGGCATATTCAGGTCCCCCATCAACAATCTCTCCCCTTTTTCTGCCATTCTAAGGAAGCCTTCTATAATATCCTTGTCCAGTCCCTCCCCCTGAGATGGGGGTCTGTATACAACCCCCATGCACATTGTGATGCCATTTCTTGTCTCCAGGGTGACCCAGAGTGCCTCATCTGCTCCCTGTTTACTCTTTAGTTCTGTTGCTTTGATCCCTTCCTTTACATAGAGAGCTACTCCTCCTCCTCTTTTACACTCCCTGTCCCTCCTGTAGATTGTGTATCCTGGTATGTTGATATCCCAGTCATGGTTCTCTGTGTACCATGTATCTGTGACTGCCACAATATCCAAGCAACCCTCTTCCATCAAGGCCACTAGTTCAGAGAGCTTGTTACACAGACTATGGGCATTAGTACTCATCACCTTCCACTTTTTGATGGCCCTACCCCTTTTAGCCCCATTCCTGTCCTTGCTGCCTTTGCCTTTTTTTACATTTACCTCTGTCCTTCTCCCTAATGACTTCTCTACCTTGGTGTTTACCTCACTAATTACTGTGTTTTGTGGGGGGAGGCTGGGATTTCCTCTCCTTTTCAGTGTCTCTCTCCTTGGCTAGTTTAAGTAGCAATGAAGCATTTAAACCTCTCTCAAGGATCCTGGTTCCCCGGACAGATGCAGACCATCGCACCAGTATAGGTCTGCATCCCTCCAGGTGGCTCCCCAGTCCCCTATCCCGAGTCTATATCTATTTTACAAGATAATTTAAATTATATATCAGATTGGGTTAACCTTCACAAATTGAAATTTAATATCAATAATGTAAGGTTATGCATTTTGAAAGTAGCAATACATGTGCCAATTATTACATTGAGAACCATACCCTTAAGGATATTACAACTGAGAGAGATCTGGGTGTCATTATTAATAATAATTTAAAGTTTACTGAACACTTAAATTCTATCATTAAAAAAAGTTCTAGATTGAGTAACTGTATATTTAGAAATATTTTTTTTCTTTTTTTTTTTATTTAGTTGTTTTTTTACCAAGTATAGCACACTAAGCTGAAAGCTTTTTTACAGGAGTGACCTGGGAGCACAAAAGGAGAGAACCATCAATAATGATTCCCTTATACTCTAGCATTATAAGAACTAATTTTGATTATTGTTCCTCATTTTGTGCTCCAACACAAATCGGTGACAAAATATCCAGGGAGAAGGTTCAAAAAAGGTTTGTCAAGAATATAAAGGGTATGGGAGGTCTATCTTATGAAGAAAGACTCAAGCAGCTCAATTTGTATAGTATGGAATATAGATCTATACGTGGGGATCTCTGTTTGCTTTATAAAGCAACCAGAGATGAATACTTGTTTGAAACATTACACTTAAAATGGAACAACACAACTGTCCAAACTCGTTCGCACAACCTAAAGCTATTTTTATCTATCAATTGAACTACGAAAAGAACTAACTTCTTTACTCAACAAATAGTTCCAACTTGGAATTCTCTGCCTTATGATATAGTGAATAGTGTAAATTTGACCCAATTTAAAGTTCAGCTCGATATATATATGAAGGACTCTAAGTTTGTAACCCACTTAGCTTGCGTGGCATGATTATCATGGGCTTGTCCCTCGATCGTGTAAACCACCTATGAACCTATGAACCTATGAAGCCAAAACCCTGAGCTCCACACCAGTTTTTCAACCATTTATTGAATTCCCTGGTGAGGAGTACCCTAGCATCACCCTTGCCATAGACAGGCAGCACCTCCGACCAGGAATAATACCATACATAGAACAGCCTGATATAGAACTATACGGAAAAAAGTAAGCCTGCAGGGCCCTCCCAAGTAAAGTGATATACAGTAAGTAGATATAAAAGGGAAGGAGAAGCACGGTAAGTGAGATCTACCCTGGGTGGAGCGGTGCTAAGCCAGCAGGACATGTACCATGTTTAAACAAAGGCTGCTAAAGTAAAACAACCATCAAGCATAATAATCGGTGGAAACCGAAGCTCCCACCTCAGCTCCCCAAATGATAAGTGCAGGGTAAAGACAGTGCACCATGTCACCTGCAAAAAGACTAATAACTACAGAATTGCCTCAGTGAAACTAAGACCCAACATAGCTTACTCAGAGACAAAGTTGTAACTAATAAGAACAAAATCAGGGCCTCAGAGTTTAACCCTGCTAGAAAAAGGCCATACAATAAATTGTGTGGGTGAAGCACAGAAAACAACTGGCCTTAAGAAGGACAAAGTAGCAAAAGAAAAAACAAAGCTCCCTGCCTATACACAGTGCTGCCCGCTCTTCATTCTTGAGCAGAAACAAAAAAGACATAGCGCATCAAATCCCCCATCATGTAATCAACATATAGAGAAGTCCAAACAACAAACAGAAGTCCAGTCAGTTCAGGCTGGCACACTCCTGCAGTAAAGCTCCAGCAGATAGCAGCTGAACTGGCTGAGGCAGACAGTCATAATAACGGAGTGAATTCCCATCCAATATAAATTCCTCAGTACAAAATATGCTAGACCAATGCTAGCAGGGCAAGTGTTACCAAATACTCAGGAGAAAGAAAAAACAATATCAAAGAGTCCTGTAAACCAACAGTCAAAAAGTCAAAGGTTCAAATCCACCACAGTCCAAAGACATGGCAAACAACCTCAGGTTGTACTGAAGAGGTCTGGGTACATGGTGGATAATTCGGGAGTTTCAAAAGTCCAGGTGACACCCTCATGAAACACCTGCAGCCTGGCAGAATATAACATCTGATATATAATATTGGTCACTTGCAGTTTAGAGATAAAAGGGCGATATGCTGCTTGCTGTTCCCAGACTGTCTCTGGAAGATCCTGGAAAATACAGAGCCAGGAATGCTCCCAAAAGACCTCCTGAAGGTTTTGTACCTTATCCAGAAGATGCTGCATATCAATAATTCAGAAATCTGAAGATAAAAGGATGGGGTCTGGACCCCTCGGGCGGCAATGGTCGCAGTTCCCAGTGTGCCCTTTCGGTGATGTAGGTTGGACCACTGGGTTAGGGCCCAGCCACCTTCTCACATCATTTCTGAGCAAACAAGATGGAGTTTGAGCCGTCTGGCCTCTCTGGCAATCCAGTAACAACCATGTTGTTCTGCTGGCTCCTTCCTTCCAAATTCTGAAGCTGAGCTTCAAGATGAGTGGTCTTCTGACAAAGGGCAGTCAGAGTTGGGACAGATTTTCCCTCCAGTCATCAAAGAGGCCTCCATATCATCCATCCTGTGAGTAAGCTCCTCTGTGGCCACCCTTATTGCCTTAACATTCCCTGTTAAAGAAAACAGGGCTTCCTGAAGAGGACCTATTTCCAGCATAAAACGTTCCTTGGCACCCGACCCGGTGGTGCTGAAGGTTGAGGTGCTGGACGCCACACCTCTCACCATGCCAGTGACCAGGGTTCGGAAATGAGCCTGGGCTGCCGGGGGTCGGCAGAGGGAAGGGAAGGGAAGGGAAGGGAAGGGAAGGGAAGGGAAGGGAAGGGAAGATTGAGCATCCGGAGGACTGCTCTTCTCTCTCTGGGGAAGGGGATTAGTCATCCCACCCGCTGTCTGCTCTCTAGCAACGGCTGGAGGACAGTATGGGTTGGGAGGCTTGGAAGCCGACGTGCTTACATCGGAAATGGCCATGGCTCCACAGACCCATGATGGCCTGACTGCTCCGGCAAAGTCTGCCCCCTGCCACCAGATTTGACATACTGAGTGGTGGGGGACTGCCGGCACCCCCACACCTGGCCCTGCTGCGGAGTGGGAATCCACGGGGGGAACCTCGGGGGCAGACGAGCTGGGGGTCAAGCCGGAGGACATACCCCCTCTGAGGGGTGGGTCATAGCCCCATGGAAGCCCATGGCGAAGGAGGTAAAAAAAAAAAAAAGTTCCCCAGTGAGGGCCTCAGTAGATACAGGAGGGTGGCTGGAAGTGGCAGGCTTAGTCTTAGTGCATTTTGCACCCCAGGCATGCTCCGGAGTTGCTGGCAGGGTGTGACGCAGTGGGGCATTTTTCATCTCAGCATCCATTTGAAGTGGAACAAAAATGTAGACAAATGCCTTAAGGTATGAGGCACACGCTGATAAGCTGTACATGTAGAAAAGGTGTGTTAGTGCAAATAACCAAAAAATGAAGCCTAAAGAGCCAGAGCAGTAGAAGGGTGCTTTCACCACTGGCAGTGCATCACATAACTTCCCGACAGTCATAACTCTGTCATGAGATGAGGAAAGGTATCAGTTAGGGAGCTGGTGGTTGGTGGTGCTGTTTTCTCCCTCTCTCTCTCTCTCTTTCAGGGGATGGCAACTTCGGCATTTCTGTCAGGTTCATTAAGCCACTAGAAGCAAGTCCCTCTAGCACATCTTAAGGTGAAAAACTTGCTGGGTGCCATTAGGCATACAGCTGAGCTCTGTGGTTGCTTCATGAGGATGGTGGCCTTTTTCATAGGAGAGTGAGAGTGAGCAGCCATTGCAAACTCTATCCACAGCTGCGCATCATGAGATACGCATAAGGGAATTTTACTTGGGAAACAGGGTAGGAAGCTGAAGATCAGGTAGGGTCTGTGGTGAAAGCATATGGAGGGAAAAAAGGGGCAGATTGGGTGGGCCAAGTGATCCTTATCTGCTGTTATAGTGTTTCATCAATGTAGCCCATAACTGAAGTAACCATTCTATCTCTCGCCTTGGGGTGAAGCAACCTTCAAATTCCCCTAATGTTCCTTTACCCATATGGCTTGAATCTATCTTGTACCTACAAGGGTGGATTTCTTGCTAGGACCTTCCTTTACTCACATGGTTGAACTCTAGTGTCTTACCTTTTTGAGGGTGGTAGTCTCAGTCATGGCAGTATAGCCTAGAGGTTAGACTAATGAGCTGTGAATGAGCTTGATACATGCAGCACGCCTGGGTTTGATTCCCACAACCTCCACGTGGATAATGACTCTGAGCAAGTCACTTAACCTCCCCAGTGCTCCCAGGTCACTTCTGAAAACAGATACTTGTGCGTACTAGGTCTTGCCTGGTTACCAAATAAGAAGAAAGGAGAAAGAAGACAGAGAAAGCAACTTACAGGTACACCTACACCTTCAGCTACAGTACCTATCAAAATTACTTGCTACGGGGCCAGCCCAGTAGTGCATAGGACTGAAGCACTTGATGCCTTACCTCTCACCATGCAGGTGACTCATGTTCGGAAGCGAGCACGGGCCATTGGTGGTCGGTCTGGGGGGGGAGGGAGCGATACAGGATTGAGCTGGCACCAGGCAGCTCTCCTCCACGGGGAGGGTTCTCAGCTTCCCTCGGCACATGGCTGCCCCATGGTGGAGGCCATGGGGCAGTGCATGACAAGGGAGTTGTGGCACTAAGCCAATGGGGTGGGAGGAAGGGTCTGTCACTGGAGCAAGAGGGTGCATGCACACCTCCACATGCATGCGTCCTCTGCCTGGAGTGCCAGGCATAAGGAAGAAACAGTGGAAAATAGTGGGGGTCACAGCAGGATGATGCTTCTGGGCTAGCACTGGGAGTCCACTGGGACACGCATAGCAAACAGTCCCAAATTACCTCTGTGTCCAGCAGGTTGGCGGACACTCAGTCCTGACCCACAGTGGGAGATTACAAACACCTCTATGGAAAAAAAGTTGCTTGCCACAGCTGCTTATTAAAGTTGCTCACTGCAGCTGCTCACCAAAGCTGCTCACCACAGCCACTTATCCATCACAGCTGCTTGCCACAGCTACCTACCAAAGCTGTTCACGGCAGTTGCTGAGTGAAGCTGCTCGCTACAGCCAGGTACTTAAGCTGCACCTGCAGGTGTCCATTGGAACAGCTCACCACACTAGTCATGGCTACAAAACTAAACTGCTGTTCTCCACCAAGACCTAAGGAGTGAAATCATTTACATTTGCAATTGTTATCATTTTGCTCCCTCTGCTGTTGTTCATTCAGGCTCTGCTTTCCACCTCTATCACCATGTTTTTTGTGGGGGAGTATTTTTGCATTCTGCAGTTTCCATAAATAAAATAATAAGGCTGGAAGGTTTATAACCTAAGGCCTGGGATTCTTAAAAGTTTCTTCTACTTGTTTTTTTTACCTCTTCTCCATGCTAATGGTCTTAACTCTACAGTGAACTTGGCTGCTGAAACAAATCAGGTTGCAGGTCTTTGGTGTTTCTATTTTATTGCTCTCCTAGAGGGAAATTGTGAGCAGTGTATTCCCTAAGGTTGTTTTAGCCATAGGGGCTGAGTCCATCTGGCACCATGTTAGGGTGTAAGGGAAAATACTTTACATTTTCCAGACAGCATAGTTAAAAAAATTCAGTCTCAGAAGTATTTTTGGCTTAGTGTAGGATTCACAGGTTCTTTTTCTTTTTTTGTAATTTTTTAACTGGGAAAGGGTCAAGGCACACTGTGCTGTGACAGCTCATTTCCAGGTGCATGGGGGGTACCTAAACTAGTTTAATTTACATTGGGAGGGTTGGTGAGTACACCAGGAAAAATTCATCACTTTTATGGAAAGTGCCATGGGATCTAGAAATTCCAGCTGGACAATCACCAGAGACTGGCAGAAGGGACTGCAGTTTAATGTCTCATATGAAGGATGGCACCCCAGCAGTGCAGCCTTCCTTCAGTACTGTGTTACAGTGTTATTTTTGGGGAATTAGCCATTTCTTGATGTGGGACTAGAACCCACAACCTTCTAATCTTCCGGACCCACAGGTTCGGACACCTAATAGCATTATTCTTATAGCCTAATTGGGAGACAGTGCAGTCTAGAGGCAAAAGCACCAAGCTGTGAACCGGTAGGCCCAGCAGCCCAGGATTTGAAACCCAAAATTGCAACTTGCATACATTATGACTCTAAGCAAGTTACTTAACCTTCTTTTGTTCCCAGGAACACACCTTGAAATGAACTTCAGCTCAGTATGCCTTTCCTAGGGAACAATTGCTAAACAAGTAATAATTCTTGACCATTTGGCTCTAGCTCTGTTGGGTTTTCTGGGATGGCTAAGGGAATGGAAGAATGAGGGTGCGCTCTTCTTCTCCTTTCTCCTGCCAACCCAGGAATCCACAAATATGTTTCTTTTAATGGCTGAACTTACAGCCCAACAGCAAAACTTTTCATTTAGGCCTATTTCACACATAGACCAATTTGTCATTAAAACTTCCTAGTAAACCTCCCATTTTATAGCACTCTCCTCTATTTATTTTACTCCCTTTCAGGACTTCCCTGTCCCTGTACATGCAAGTGCCTGCTTAAAAGTGCTTAGCGCCATTGCAAAAGCAGGGCAGCTGACAAGCTAAAGTGAATGCCGACCAGCTTCAATTTATTTATTTATTTCATAATTCAGTTTACAACCTTTGAGTCAAGGACTCATTTACAAAGGCACCTCGTGGAAGGGAGGGTAGACAACAATTGGTGGTGAAGTACAACAATGGAGAACATTACAGGTGAGGTACAATAAAAGAATATGCATAGCAATTCCGTAGTACAAAGGTGTACAATTGCACCACAGCCGTTCTTGTTATGCTTTAGGAGCTAGCTTGCTTCTGCTTCAATATTTATTTTATTCAATTGTAGTCTCTCAGGTTTAGAAAGGCAAAACGCCTTTTTATCCGATGCTCGGTTCACTTGCGGCATGAACCAAGCAAACCGCAAAGGAAATCACTTTCAATTTTTATCTTCTTGGGTGGGCAGCTGCAGTTTACCAACGCTGCCTCGCCCTGAGATGTAAGACCACAGTCTGTTCTGTTTGCTCATGACAGGCAAAGTGCCTTTCCTTCTAGTGCTCGGTTCACTTGCAGCATGAACCGAGCAGTCCAAAATTCAACAACACTTTCAACTTTGTCTAGGGCAGGCAGCTGAAATTTACAGGCATCACCTTGCCCCGAGACATTCTGTTGCGGTCTGCCTTCATGCTGCTGAGCCGATGAGAGCTGTCAAACTGCGGTTCTCAGACGCAGACAAAGAAAACACCCCTGCAAAGGAATGTTTCTATATTTATCACAATGAGTTCGCACCTTAAGTGAGCTCATAATAAGAGGTATTTCATTTTTCTAACATTTCAGCTGCTCATCAGCTACTGGACGGTAGGAGTAATTGCATACAGCTTAAAGTTGTAGAACCCAAACAAATCCCTGCTTATTCATGCATCTCACTTTGGAATTATGAAGCATGCATCAATGGCCCCACAATACAGAGCACAATATCTCTGTTATCATGAATACAGGGTACAGCACAATTAGCCCTGCCTATTAATAAAAGAACCTTACATAAATATCTCCCTAGAGTGTCTGATTCATAACCCCATTTTTCTTAGGGGCCCTACATCCCTACATAGGTTCCTTTTTATTTTCTTATGCCTTTATACATACTACTAGCCACTTTGCTTCAACTCCTGGGCTGGTTGGCTGAACTACTGTAGTACAGAGCATGTAGTATATAGAGACCGCACTCTTTGTATGCACTGCAGCACTGTACACCTTTTCCCACAGGCATTTCTCCTGCACTTTATTTCAGTCAATATATGTCTAAACAGCACTCAAGTTCATGTTCCTATGCACTTTGATAAAGCACTTTATGTATTTAGAACAAGAGCACTGCAGGGTGGCAAGGGACCCTTGTCTTTCCACCATGGCACCCATCCCTCACAGGGGTCACCCTGTCACATTAGGTTTATCGAACAGTGAGTAAGGGTGCATGATATAGAACTAGTCAACAGACAGTCTGTGCTTCCTACTGATAAATTGATCTGAACTGGTGAGGCTGTTAGAGAAACCTCAAAAAAACAAACTATATGGTTTGCAGCAATGCTGAGCATAACTGTTCATGAACCTTTTAATAATGTAGAAATACAGCAGAAGGTCTTCACTTTATCACCGGTGACAGAAACACTGTCGCTTATCTCCCATGAGACCATGTTCTTTCAGTCCTTTACTCTGATGTTATTTAAATTGTGTGTTCATCATTCATCAGCGTGTATTTCTTCACAAAATATCTTGCTGTATCTTTCCTTGTCAACAAGCGTTGCAGCACTCAGGGGACAAAGAATGATCTCTTGATGCTGCAGCTGCATCTTAAAGCATTTTATTTCACTTGTGTACCCTGAGGTAGAATCAGTAGCCAAGAAATACAAAACAAAAGAGTTTACAGTGCCAGCAAGATTCTGACCAGACTTACACAGTTATTGAAGTTATTTCTGGAAGTCCTGTTTGAAGAATAGCTCTTTGTTTTCTACACATGACAAATTCATCATTTTTCAAGCTAAACAAAAAAAAAAAAAAGAGGATGAAGTTCCAGTGGAGTGCAAGGAGTGCTCTCACATAGGAAACAAAAGTCATGTATTGGACAGTGGATTAACCACTCTGCTGCTGCTGTCTGATGCCAAGTTAGTGCTGCTATGCCATTTGAAATTTGGTACCTATTTTAAAAAGATGTATTACATAGGATGGCTGTAGCTAATGAGGACAGTGTTTTGGCATCCGCCAATGATGTCTCCCTCAAATGATTCACCTGATAAAGACATCATCAGTAGATGTTGAAATATTGTATCACTAACTACAGCGAAAATAAGTATTCAGAGGATGCTGTGTCTCTCTTTAAGCAGGTACCATTTTCAAATGGCATGCAAGCACTAATAAAATGCAGCAGATTTAGGTACAGCAGAGTGGTGAGTCTTCCTTCTAATACAAATTCACTATTTCCATAGAAACCTTGGAACACTATATCTTCATTTATAAAACAGGTGTGAAAATTAAATTTGCCAAGACAAATGTTACCTTGGACAACGTGAGCAAGATAAATGAAGTTGATCAAGGAGCATGCTCAGAAATTATTCTCGCATGTGAAGATACATTTTTGAGCTGCCCAGTGAACAACTTCATTTATTTCCCCCAGGACACCTATGAAAATGAGTTATTATGACTCAGTGAGCTCTTCCCGATAAAACTCTTTTAATAAATAATAAAATTGAAGATGTCATTTAGTTTTTTGACTGAATACACAGCAGTCTATGTAGTTTACATTTTTGTTTTATTTTTTTACTTTCATAGCCTTTTGCCATTTCTATCACAAACCACCCAAACACCAGTTGTACAAATCCAATATGCCATGGGCTAACTAAAGATATAATTTTTATCTTCCTTAGAGGATGCTGATCTATTGCTATCTCACTTGTGGCTTCACCACTCGTGAGGTATCAACAGACCCAAACCAGTTAGTGAAGACAAAAATTATATCTTATGTCAGCCCCTATCACATCCATTATTTTATTACCTCTTCGTGAAGCAGTGAAGGAAACTCATATTTGATATCAAACTATGTTTATGAGAACTACCATTATTGGGAAGGGTTAACTCTGAATTTATAAGTGTAGTTTGTAATAGGAAGGGGTGCCATTCTTGAAATAACTTATGTAACTAAATTTTAAAGGAGTGCAGTAATAGTAAAAAAAAATGAATTCAAAGCTGGCAATCAGAACTCAGCCTAAATGACCATTTATTAAAGGACTTATGCATGTACATTAACATAGAAATACAGAATTTTCAGGCAGATGAGGACGACTTGGCCGACCCACTCTGCCCATCCTTCCCTGCATACAGTATCAATGCAGATCCTATTTGATCTTCAGTCCATTCACCCCCCTTCCTTTCCCAAAGATTCTCCTATGCTAAACCCATGCCATCTTGAACCCCACCATTGTTTTTGCCCCCAACACCTCTGCTGGAAGACTGCTGCAGGAATCTACGACTCTTTCTGTGAAACAGTACTTCCTCACATCTCTCCTGAATCTACCCTCTTCCAGCTTCTTATCATGCCTCCTTGAGAATCTTTTTTTCTGAAAAATTCTTGCCTCTTATAACTTTTTTACACCATAAGATATTTCAAGGTCGCTATCATATCCCCCGCTCTCTCTTCTCTTCCAGGGTGTACATATTTAGGTCCTTTAATCTCTCCTCGTAGAGCTTCTGATGCAGACCCTGGACTGTTTTTGTTGCCCTCCTCTGGACCACTTCCACTCTGTCTATGTCCTCTCTGAGATGTGTTCTCCAGAAGTGGGCACAGTACTCTAGGTGGGGTCTTACCAGTGATCTATACAGAGGCAACACCACCTCCCTCTTTCTACTGGTGATACCCCTCCCTGGGTGGCACATCCCACTTTCCTCTCAACTGCCTTGTCACACTGCCTGGCCACCCTTAGGTTATCCGATATGATCTCCCCCCAAAGTTTCTTTCCTGCTTGGTGGTCATCAGTACCAAACCCCCTTCATTTGTACTCTGCCTCTGGGTTTCTGTACCCCAAGTGCATTATTTTACACTTTGTTTTGCAAACCCAACTGCCATACCACTGACCATGCTTTGAGTTCTCTCAGGTTGCTGCATATCCTTTCCACACTCCCAGAGTGTTCACTTTATTGCAGAGTTTGGTAGCATCTGCAAAGAGGCAGACCTTTCCTTCCAGGTCCTCTGCAATGTCACTTATAAAGACATTAAAGAGGACCAGTCCTATCACTGCTCCCTGAGGAACCCCACTGGTCACCCTCCTTTGCTCAGAGTGAACTCCATTTACCACCACCCTTTGCCACCTATCTCTTAACCAATTTCTTGCCCAGTTTACCAGTTTTGGACCCACTCCTAAGCTACCCAGCTTGCTCACTAGTTTTCTATGTGGAACAATGTTGAACACCTTACTGAACTCTAGGTAGGCTATGTCCACACTCCATCCTGATCTAGTTCCTTGGTCACCCAGTCAAAGAACTCTGACAGATTCATTTGACATAACCTCCCCACCATGAGTCCATGCTGCCTTGGGTCTTGTAACCCACTGGATTCAAGATATTCCACAATCCTTTCTTTCAGCAATGATTCCATTAACTTTCCTACCACCAAAGTCAGGCTGACTAGCCTATAATTGCCAGCCTCTTCGTTAGCTGGGGACTGTATGGACGGGTATTATAAGACCTTACTTCTGCATTTAGGTTAACATCATCATTTACATTTCTCTATGCTTTTCTGCAAGCAATCAGAGAACATTACAAGAAAATCAACATATACAGTATTACAACATTTACAAAAAAAAACGAAAGAAACCTGAACCCTTAAAAACATGCCTTAAGTAAACATTAATCGCCGACAGAGGAAGGCTCTATCGGTGGATTAATGCCTGCCTGAGGATTGGTGCATGAGACAGCCTGAGGGTTCCAACTCTCTAGCAGGCATTAATCACGGTGGAGCCCGACTCTGGAGGTGATTAATACGCTAGTAACATAGGCTCATTGCGATGGCGATGAGCCTATGTTGCTGGTGTGTGCACCTCGCTGCCAGAGACCCTAGGGGCACAGGGACAGTTTGCTGCCCGAGACGGTGTATGACACCCCCAGTGACAGCAGTCACCAGAACCGGCCATAGGGCTCAGCACAGCATGCGTCGCCGACTGCGGTGCAGGGAGAGAATCAGAGCGATCACAGCAGGGCAGCTGACAGCTGTGTAGCACACACATTAGCCGCGCTTCCACCTGTCAGGTGCCTGCCGAGCACATTTGTTCGTGGTGGGGATGGGGGGGGCATGCTGCCATGCATCACTCTGGTGAGCACCACATCATCTGCCGTTCCTTGCGGGGCCGATTGTCCTGCGGTGGGTGGGGAGACCGTGCTGGCGTGTGCCTACCAGGCTGCGCGACTCGTGAGAGCCGCGGGTGGTGCTGAGAGGGTGGTGACGGAGTGTGCGGCTACCCTCTGGTGCCTCCATGGCAACAGCTGATACTGACCGAACGGGCGTTAGCTGTGGATTAATACCTTCTCGGTTTCAGTCAGCTGTGCCACTTCGGTGAATCCAGAGGCTCCATTCTGCTGGTCTGCAGTGAGCCGTGTTACAATAGAATATAAAAACTGATCACTGTTCTGAGGGCTTTCTCAAAATGGTGAGTATTCAGTGTACTTCTGAACTCATCTAATGCATAAGTAACCTGAATTCCTTAAGACAGGGAGTTTCATAACCCCGGGGACAACACCAGAAAGGCCTTATCCACCCGACACATTTTGATCTGGAGGTGGGTACAACATGTAGCCTTTTTGTGGCAGACCTTAAACTGCAAGTCAGAACACATTAGATCAACAATAGAGCAGTGCAGACTTTTCTTATTCCGCTTCCAACAGAATTCCATAGAATTTTGGAAATTCCATGGAATTCCATCAGAATCAAAATTCTGAAATTGTAAATGCCATATTTAAACTGTGGATTAGTAATTTGTGGTTTACAGTACATAAGGTTAGTGTTCCCTGTTTTTCATAAACCACAGATGAGGTTTCTGTAAACTGAAGAAAAACAATCTATGGATTACAAAAAACCCAGAAAACCTATTCCCAGTTTGCAATAAGAGATTTTTAGAATTCCACAGAATTTAGCAAAAAATTCCAAAAATCAGTTTAGAAGCAGAACTCTGTATTCCTCACAGATTTGGTTAACAGTTCAACCTTTGTAAGCAAACTTAAACTGTGCAAGGTTTGGAAAGTGAGTAAGAGAATCTTATGAACATAGAAACATAATAAATTGCCTGCAGAAGAAGACCATTACAGTTTATAGAGTCTTCTCAATGCAGAGCTCATGCAGCTGGTTTTACATATCACTTTGCCCACCGTCCCCCTGACTTTATCCCACCCCCACTTAAATCCCCCAACCATTTTCTGGCTTACACCTTCATCTTGTCTGTAATATGTATATATAAGCATATCTCAAGTTATTTTCCATATTGGAACAGAAATACAAACACATACTAGCAAGACTTTAAGTTGATTGCTGAATACGTTTGAATGTATATAGATTCTCCACATATATACTCCTGCAGTCTTGTGAGGGTTAACAGTGAAACCCTATTACAGCAACAACAGCTTTGTAAACAGTCAAATATTACACTCGCTCCAAGTGACTTTCTTGTAATGTTACCCAAGAATCTGAAATACTAGTCACTAGACTGCATCTAAAAATGTGATGCAGTTGTAATATGCAGTGGAAATTCATTGGACTGGGTGATCCCTTTAGAGAAGAAAGAGAGTCCCTAACCAGCATTTCAGCAGAGCAGCAGGCTGGTAACCCAGGTTGGGAAGTAAGCCTGGACCCCTATAAAGGAAGCAGGGAGGGAAGTAAAAATGAACATCCAGTAGGATCTGGTAGGATGCTCTTCTCCTTCAGGGGAAGAGACTGGCTGCCTTTCTTGCAGTGCTGTATCCTGTATAACTCTGGGTGATAGTGCAGCTAAGGCACCACAGAGAGGACAGATGTCAGCTGGGCTCCGCATCCTCATGCATAGCATGTGTGTGCTTGGAACCCTTAACATGCAGACATCCTGAGGGTTGGGACACCAATACCAGGAGGACAAAAATCAGGCATGGTAGCAGGATGGTCCCCCAGGGCACTCTCAGACCCTGTGCCCTCCTACTGCCAAGAACCAGATTACAATGCAACTCTGTTGGTATCCTCTCACCACCAGACCCATCATGGGGGTTAGCTGTGGAGATATAGGGGAATGACAGAGATGGCTGTGGCAAGGCTGGGAGGTCACCTGTGACAGGATGAAGAAGGTGATCCAGATGGGGGAAGCCTGGAGAGCAGAAGACAAATTACAGATAAAAAGGAAAGGAAAGCCCTTAGTTACACTGGTTCTCTTGTACACTAATTTTTGCTATATTTTGCTTGATATACCAATACCAGTGTCAGTGACACAGTAGACAGCACACTCACCTTTGGGGCTGGAAGATAAGAAGGTGCTGGGTACTTGGGATCATACCCATAACTGGCACCTTAAAGTAGTACTTGGGGGTGATACTGCACTGCAATGTTGGGGGTGAAACATAGAAACATAGAATCTGACGGCAGGAGGTGACAGATGGCCGATCAAGTCTGCCCATATTTATAACTATCTTAACCCCTGACCTAGTGTCACGGTGGGTTATTCACTCTCTACCCACACACACCCTTCTGCTTCTTCCCCCTTCCCTGGTTCAAACTATTTAGAGTCCTCGCCCCATGGTCTCTGCTAGCAATTAGTTCCAAGGCTCCACCACTCCTTCAGTGAAGAACATCCTCACATCCTTCCTGAATTTACCTCCCACCAATCTCCAGTCATGACCTCTCATGACTGCATCTCTATTTCTAACAAACCACTCCCCACAATGTATCCTATTTATACCTGTTAGGAACTTATAAGTGTCTATCATGTCCCCCCACTTTCCGTCTGACCCTGAGTAAATACAGTTCAGGGATTTCAGCCATTCCATATAGGATCTGTTTGCTGGCCATGAATCATTTTTGTAACCCTTTACCACACTGACTCTAGCCTATCAATGTCTTTTCTCAGGTGAGGACTCCAAAACTGGGCACAGTACTCCACAGTGGGGCCTCACTAGTGATTTGTGTAAGGGCATTTCACTTCCCCCTCCTACTATCAAAACCCCTTCAATTACACCCCAGTATCCTAGCACTGACTGGTTTGCTTGAATGAGTCACTGATGAGGACTTCTAGATCCTGATCCCATGTTAAAGTAGGCAGCTTAGCCGCCTGGTGCAGAGAGGGCTGAGGCTCTGGACGCCTCACCATGAGACAGCCGGGCGAATTCGGGTTCGGGAGCGAGCCTGGGTCATCAGAGGTTGGCACGGGGGGCAGGTGGAGCAGGATGGAGCAGCTGTAAAAGGCAGCTCTCCTCTCTGGGGAGGTGGGGTGGCATCCCTCGCTCATGGCTACCCCCTGGTGGAGGCTGAGGGGTTGTGCAAGCAAGGGTGCTGGTGATAGGCCAATGGGGCAGGCGGAGGAGGGCCATTACCGGGACTGTAAGGTGCATGCATGCCTCCACATGCATGCGTCCTTCTCCTGGGGTCCTCGGGAAATTGGGAAGAAAAATGGAAAATGGCGACCGGCAGCAGGATGGCAACCAACTCTCTGCAGGCACTGCTCCCGGACCGGGCATAAGGTAAGCCCCAATAATTCTGGGGGATGGAGCTGGGGGAGTCAGTCAGATGGGAGCCATATGGGAGCAAGGGAGAAATACAGCAGTGATAAAAAAAAAAAAGTGGGCAGCTTAACCCCTCATATCCAGTACTCTGTGCATGGGTTCTTATTCCCTAAGTGCATCACCATTCACTTCTTGGCACTGAATTTCAACTTCCAGACTTTTGACCACTTCTCAGATCTTTCTAGGTCCCTCTGAAGTTCTCTCACCCCTTTCTCACTGTCCACCCTGATGCAAAGCTTAGTGTTATCTACAAAGAGCTGCATCATCCCTTGGATACCTTCCCCATTTATCACTAATAAACATATTAAACAGGATAGGCAGGTACATAGTCGGGGGGGGGGAGTTCCTGGGTGCATGCCCCCCCCCCACAGCCTGCCTTAATGTTTAAAAACTCCATTGTTGCCACATTAACGGACAGGGCTCATAGCCAGTGGTGTAGTGGGGGGAGCAGGTTAGGCAAATGCCCGATCGTCATTGTGTTTTGTGACATTCAGCATTCCCTCTGTTCAATGGTTTGGATATCTGTTTGCTTCCTTACCTTCCTTGGGAAAAGCTCCCTTCCGTGTTAAAGGGCACCCCCCGGACGCTTCACTGAGGGTTCACTTGCAACTCTGTTCATTCCTTAAAATCTGCCCATATAAAGACATATCCCAACCCTTGTTTGGGAACCCTAATTTCCATATAGCTGGAGAGACTCTCTCTAGGAAGTTTTGGCCCGACTTGGGGGCACAAACAGTCTGTGCTCTAATTTTGAATTCAAAACTGCTCTCCTTTCAGAACACCCAAGTCCAATATCACTGGCCTGCCTCCTCATGCTTCCGATACTTTCAACCATCACACATGCTCCTCCAGCACTTCAGCAGTGGCCCATGGTTTTGCCCATTTGGTAATTTGGTCCTCCCTCTTATTCAGCAAGCTCCTACATCTCATTATATTTCATATTTTTTTTCACTTTATCTTTTTATTGAAATTGGATTCATATAAAGGAACACAAACCTAAACATAAACAGTGAATGAATATCCTCCATATGAAATACAAAAGGAATCACTTAGAAAAAACACGTTATGTAAGATAAATACCATACAGATGCCTTATGAATACATATTCATGATACAATTTAGCATTAGCTATATTATAAAGGTTGAATAAAGGGGTTACAGCCATTAAAGTATTGTGGATTCAAAAATGGGTGGGGGTAACCAAGTACAAGATAAATGCTGGAACAGGCTATAACAATGCACTCAATAAGTTACCAGGAGTGATACCTATGGGGATACAAAAATATATACAGTAGAGGAGGAGGAGTAGAAATAAAGAAAGATATACAATGAGAGATAAGGAAAGAGCAGGGATAAAAGAGGATAGAGAAGAGAGAGAGGAGAGACATCTGTGCGTAAAAGTATCAGATAATACCTAATCTGGGAACAAAGTAAAAGAGAAAACTAGATAAACTTTAAAGATTAGGGTCAGTGGGAACTATAAGATTCAATGCATTTAAAGTAAGCCTGCCAACACCGGTCATATACAGTGAGTTGGTCATGAATATTATATATCATATTACTACCAGGCACTACAAAAGTTTCTGGCTACCTCTGAAGGTCCAAGGTTTCATTGTTGAGGACCAATCCCTCCCACCAGTCAGTACTACCAGGAACTGGACTACTATCTGGAAACATCTTTATAAATTTATAAAATGGGTTAGGTACTGACTTATGCAGTTTCAGCAAAGACATAGACAGGGTGGAGGCTGTCCAGAGGAGGGCAACCAAAATGATGCAGGGTCTGCATCAGAAGACATATGAAGAAAGACTAAAGGAACTAAAGATGTATAGCCTCGAGGAAAGGAGGGAGAAGGGGGACATGATAGAAACTTTCAAATACCTGAAGGGAATCAACAAAGTCCAAGAGGGTAGCATCTTTCAGAAAAAGAGATGTGCAAATACAAAAGGCCCAATTTGAAGATAGAGGGGAAATGGCTCTGAGGTAATGTGGAGGAAGTATTTCTTCACAGAGAGGGTTGTGGATACATGGAACAGCCTTCCTGAGGAGGTCATAGAGTCAAAAACAGTGGGGGAATTCAAGAATGCATGGGACAGACATAAAGCAATTCTAGTGGGGGTAAGAGGAAGTAGGCTGTTGGTTAACTAGGATCTTCAGCTTATCTGTTAGGTAGGAAAATGGGCAGACTAGGAGGGCCAAGTGGTCCTTACCTGCCGTCAAATTCTATGTTTATATGTTTAATGTTATTCATAATCTCTATTATACCCCTGCTAAGCTGCATAGAATGGGTAGACTCCCTGATGATCTCTGCTCCAGATGTGGCAAAGAAAAGGGCACTCTACTTTATATCTTGTGGTCCTGCAAGAGGGTGGCCCCTTTCTGGGATTTAATTTGAGCCAGTCTAGATCCCCTGTTAGGGCGATCTGAGGCCTTTCTCCCTGAAATATGTATCTTAGGAGATGATGATGATAAAAATGATGATAATTTTATTTTTATCCAGGTACATACATTTAGAGACCAAGTCCCTGTTTTCAAAATATGACCTGTACAAAATACATGATATACATAAACAGGAACAATTAAAATACATACAACATATGACAAGTTGCTCCTATACAAAAGTTTTAAAAATAATTTTTTCATGTGTAGCAGTTACAGGGATACCCTTAACTCACTTTGGAATGCTTTTATGGAATTTTTTTGCTCTGTTCTTAATCTGTTCCACATCTTTGCCAGAGATTGTTGCAACATGGCGGTGGTATCTTGGGAGATTATACCACCGCCTTGGTTGGGAACCAAAGACCACATATGGCCCTAATTTCAGTATGTGCCAAGAAGGTCATCCTCCAGCATTGGCTGGATCAATGTATACCCAGTATCTGGAGTGGCACAAGGAAATTCTATTCACGCTACAAGCTGAGTGCCTCACTGCCAGTATGGCTGGCCGAATATCTAAATACAATCGGGTCTGGGAACCCTTATAGCTTTTATTAACAATCTGAGCATAGTTATTCCTTTTCCATGTTGGCTTTTTTTTTTCTTTTTTTGTTATCATGTAGGTGCAATATCCACTTGGCATTTTAGGCTTTCTTTTTTTACCCTGCTGGGAGTTCTCCTGGGCTTCCCCTGGTGGAGGTGGTGGCGGCAGAGGGGCATCATGGGGGAGAGGGTGGGAGGTATCCTTTTTAAAATTATACACCATCTGCTTTTGCTCTTGTATCCTTTATCCTTGGTAATGTGCTTGAGATCTGACATTTTCTGTGGTACATTATTTCTTCTTTTGGCGTTTTCAATAAAGTTTATTCAGTTAAAAAAAAAAAGAAAATTATTCATGGACCCATAATTTAAAGGCAGTGTACTATACTGCAAGTTCCACAACAGCACACTCCAACCACCACCGTTTTGCACCAGGCGCTTTGTCAGGGTGCACCTGGTATTGGTGCAAAAGGTTGGTGGTGGTTGGAGAGGAGTGTTGCCAATAGTGATGCACTGCTACAGACACCCGCAGTTGTTTTGAGGGCCTGTCCTACATTTGGGCAATGATGGCAGGTTAAGACAACACTGCCTCTTCTAGAACACGTCATTAGAGTTGGCTGGGCGGCGCCACAACAGTGTAACCCGGTCCATGCAGGCAGGATCAGTATTCATTCAGCACCAGATGGGTCACTAGCTGAGAGTGGGCAAAAGGCTGAAGGCGATGGTTAGCAAGCATGGAGAGGAGACTCTGATACGGTTGTGAGGTAGGTACCTCTGAGTTTGACAAAGTGGCTGCAAAAAATGGTAGCCCCAAATGTTATACTGTCCAAGAGATGGAGGGGAGAGAATGCCGCTGTCACTAGGACCCAAGAGATTCACACACTACAGAGGTGGGCTAGAGTAAGGTTATGGAGAGGGTAAGCCAAGTGACTTGGTCAGGGTCGCACAGTGAGAAAGTGGAGATTGTAAGCGCCTCTGCATTCTAACCACTAGGTCAAACTGCCCCTAATGATATTATTTAAAAGTGTTTTACATCATCTCTAGAACCATTTTGTAATCTAGGTTTATTAGTCCTAAGGTTAAGAAATTTACAACTGACTGGGGGAGTAAATGAGATAGGCTTTCTAACTTCTCATTTTAACTTGTTCTTCTTGGCTGAATGAAAATGTAATTCTCTAAAGAATATATGATGCACACTGTTGTGAAACATGGTATACGTACAACAAAGACTTGGGTTCTCAATGTGGAGTGGAGAGCCAAGCCTCTATGTATAGAGAGTTTTTATGATTGCTTGCTCGCATGTGCAAGAAACATAGTGCCATCATCCGAGATTTTGGAGGTGTGTCACCTCCTCCTCCAATTCAGTCAGTGTGTTGGCAGGCGCGGCCCCTGTAAGCCAATGCATACTGGAGCTGTCTATGACAAGCTCCAAAATGCAGTGGCATATAGTTGAAAGGGGGAGCTATGCTTCAGTGAGCAGCGATAAGATATCGCCTGCTCATGAGCAGCTTCCCTACACACACACACACACACACACACACACACACACACACAAATGCACGCATACTGCGTGCTGCCCTCCGCACACCGTATAGCGGCCAGGGTTGCCCAATCCCCGTTGGCTTGTGCTGTGTCTCCCCAAAGCCTCTCAAATGCCACGCTGGGTACCCACCCCAGCATGGCAACTCATAGAATAGCCCGGCGGGGGTGCCCAATCCCCATCGGCTTCACTGTCTCTCCCTCCCCCGTACTATCGCCGGCGGGGTGCCCAATCCTCGGCTTCACTCTCCCCGAGTAGTAAGGTACCACGCTGGGAGCCCACCCCACGTGGCAAACGTCCGCTCGTTTTTTTTCAACCTGAAAAGCAAAATGGTCCCATGTAGTCTCCAGCCCCCCACAACCCGCACCCACCCACTGCGCACCCTGCCTCCCCACATCCCCTCACCCATACTTACCTCTGGAGCTTACGCGACGATCTTCGGTGGACCGTGAACATGTTCAGACTCTTCAAAGCTGACCGCGAACTGAGAAATGCCGTAAGCTGTATAATGGGCTAGATAGGGTTTTTTCAACTTTGTTGCATATCTCAGGCATTTTTTGGAATTTTTGCATCAAATTTTCAACATGGGGTTTTTGGTACCCCTTCTCATGAATGATGTCACTGTCATGGCATTATTCGGGTCCAAAGGGTGATTTTGCAGTCACTGTGCGGTCACTGCATGAAATCACCCTTTGGGCCTGATTAATAAAATGACACTGCCAGTGTTCATAAGGTGGGCTCTCAAGAAGCCCATGTTGAAAATTTGGTGCAAAAATTCCAAAAAATGACTGGTTTACGAGCATGCGTTGCGCAGTTCCTACGCAGGCTCGTAAGTTCGCGAATTTTCAATATTTTATCTCCAGATTTTCAACATTGCCATTTTACCACACCTTCTTATCAGTAGTACAGCTGTCATTTTTCACATCTCTCCCAAAATGTGTTTCCGCCCATGTAGCACACAATGGCACAGTCAGTGTGCAGATCAATGTACGGGACAAATTAAGAAAATCACAGTGACACTGTTCATGAGCAGAGGTCTTAAAATGGCTATGTTGAAAATTTGGTGAAAAAATTCCTAAAAATGACTATTTTACGAGCATGTTGCGCAGTTCCTACGCACTCGTAAGTTCGCGAATTTTCAATATTTTCACTCCAGATTTTCAACATTGCCATTTTACCACACCTTCTTATCAGTAGTACAGCTGTCATTTTTCATATCTCACCCAAAATATGTTTCTACCCATGTAGCGCACAATGGCGCAGTCGGTGTGCGAGATCAATATACAGTACAAATTAAGAAAATCACAGTGACACTGTTCATGAGCTGAGGTCTTAAAATGGCTATGTTGAAAATTTGGTGAAAAAAATTCCAAAAAATGACTGTTTAATATCGCTGCAGTTCCCACGCACCCTCGTAAGTTCGTGAATTTTCAATATTTTCACTCCAGATTGTCAACATTGCCATTTTACCACACCTCCTTATGAGCAGTACAGCTGTAATTTTTCACATCTTGCCCAAAATGTGTTTCTGCCCATGTAGCGCACAATGGTGCTGTTGGTGTGCGAAAGCAATGTTTAGGACAGATTAAGAAAATCACACTTATGCTGTTCATGAGCAGAGGTCTTAAAATGGCTATGTTGAAAATTTGGTGACAAAAGTCCATAAAATGACTGTGTTACGAGTGAGTATTGCGCAGTTTCCACGCACCCTCGTAAGTTCATGACTTTGTAATATTTTCAGTCCAGATTTTCACCAGTGGCATTTTTCCACACTTCTTATGAACAGTACAGCTGTCATTTTACAACATGGCTGAAGTGTGTTTTCACACTTTGCGCAGAGATGGTGTGTCGCTGTGGGAAATCATTGTTCGGCATAGATAAAGAAAATCACAGTCACACTGTTCATGATCGGAGGCACCAAAATGCCTGAGTTGACAATCTGCTGTAAAAATCCCCAACCTAATTATATTACGTGTGTGCTGTACAGTTTCTATGTACGCCTGTGACTTCACCATTTTTTAAATATTTTACTGCAGATTTGCAACATTGCCATTTTTACACCTCCCATGAACAGTACAAGCTGTCATTTTTACATCCTGTTCGAATGTTTTTGCACCTGTGGTGCTAAATGCCGTAGTCGCTGTGCATAAGCAGCTTGCTAACAAACTGATATTCCCCTGTTCATGAGGTGGGGTCACAAAAAAATGTTGAAAATTTGGAGGAAATGCCAACGAATGCCTGAGGTATTAGGGTTTCCAACCATAACGCCCAACCCTGTAGAGATTGACAGGCATCAGGGTGTGACTTGGGATTCTTGCCTGTAATGCTCATACCATTCCATACCCTGCAGCCAGTGAGAGGCATCGAGGTATGCCTTGACTCTTCGGCCCCAAAGTTCACCCCATTCTCCTATATTGCACCCATCTCACCGTATTTCGAATGAAATGGGTGTGCATAAGGGCCAAAGACCCTGGAACACCGTGACACTTGTCAGTGTCTGCAGGTGGGTGGTGAAATGGCGTGGCCGTTATGCCTGATGACCCAAACGCACACCCCAATGCCTGTCATTCTCTGCAGGCAAGGGCGTAGCTACCGATACGCCTGACACGCCATGGCGTGTTGCTGCAGATCAGCGGGGTAGCAGGCACCAGCTGGTCTCTCCGCTGCTCCACATTCCTTTGTTCATTTTTTTTTTTTGCGGGCTTTCCCAGCCACTCGTTGTCCTTTTTTTTTTAGGTAGCAGGAGTGGGGAGTGGGGGTCAGCTTACTTGCTTCTGGTTTTTCAAGCCCAATAGCCCATCGGACCTGATTGAGAATATTTTGCTGTCTCTCAATCAGGTCCGTTTGCCAAGAAAGGAGGCATGGTAGTGGGAAAGTAAGGGGCAGGCTAAGGGTAGGCGGGCTGTTTAAATGCCCCTGCAAAACACTGTGCGGTCCCTTTCTTTTTGGAATTCATGGGTTCATGCTGTGACTAGTCTGGAGGTCATTGGAGGAGGACAGGACATGGCACAGCAAGATTGGGACTCAGGGAGCTATTGGATTTGGATGGAGTCAGACGGGAGCCGCAGCCGGAGGATTCATATCGAGTTCGGGTTGGGAAGGTGACTGTTGCTGTTTTTGTTCATCGGGTGACCGCTGGCACTGACTGAGACTCTAGATTTCACTGCTGGAGAGAGAGAGAGAGTGAGAGCTGTGCGATTAGCGTCGCGACTCGAGCAGATTTTGAATCCGAGCCTCAGGAGGGAGTACTGCAAGTACAAGATAGTCACACCAAGTTGTTGCTAGTTCTGAAGTGAACTTGCCAGTGCCACCATCGGACTCGGGTCGGGGCGTCGGGCAACAGTCACCCTGAGCTGAGCTGCCTGTTGCTGAAGCACTGCAGGTGAGTCCCTTGCTCTTTTTTGTGGACAGTGTTTAGATTTAGGGCTGGCTTGCGAGATGAGCCCAATGCATTTACTTTTGTTATGCTTACGCTGCGCCTGTAATCTGCAACTTATTAAAATAGAGCACCCAGCCTGAAGTTCCCTGAACCTGTCCCTGTGTAATCCTGTTCTTCAGCTACAGACCATTTCTTGGAAGACATGGTGTTCTTTTACTTTCTGTGACACTGTTATTTGCTTCTATAATTTACTACCCATGGCAGACAGTTGTTGTTAAGTTGTGACAGAGAAAAATAGGAGTGTCTGGTTGGTTGGTAAGAGTTCAAGTTAAGCCAATGGATGTTTCAGGTCATATTATTCAATGCTTTGGGAGTAAAAGCCTGTAGTTTTAGAAATCCAGTGCTGGTAGTAGGGGTTATATGCATGTGTGCATATGGGGGGGTAGGGGTTATGTGACTCATGGCTGTTTTCATTTAGATCACAGAAAATAAAGGTATTTGTAACCACACATGCCAAGCTGTGGAGCTATATTACTGCAGTGGTGGTGGTGGGGGGCACACCTGTTATTCTGTGGATGCCTGGGTCCCTTCCTATTTAAGGTGCCACTCAACAGGACTTGGAGAGTCCTCCCAGCAACATATTTATTTTACCAGGTTATGACACGGGGTGTTCCCACTGGATTCAGTCCTATGACTCTCAGTCTATAACCGCACAGACATGATTTATGCATACCTACAGGTTTAGTTCAGGGAACTGAGGTAGTTTATTACATAGATACAGTGACTCCAGAGATCTGAGTTGGTGAATAAATAACAGTGCAATTTTAGTCTGTCTTGCTATTCAGTGAATACAGAAATTTTAGGGAATGGCTCTATTACGATCCTTACTTTCCCGATCCCAGCAGGCATCTGCAACATTGTCTGGACAGTGCCCTCAATGACCTTGAAGTGTATGTTCACCGTGTCCCAATCCATTACACATTTACTGTACACATCAGCAACATGCTTTTGTCTCCTTTGACATAGGATGCCCAGACTATCTCTCCATTTCATTTCAGCAGCAATCAAACGTTGGTTCACTGACTATCTTACAGGGCGCCTTCAACAAGTTAAAGCCGAAGGAGGCCTGTCCCCCTTAAAAACTCTGCAAAGAGGGGTACCTCAAGGTTCTATATTAGGGCCCTTACTTTTTGCAATCTACATTAATAACATTGACTACTGTATAAAAGAAGCCAACATCCGTTTGCAGATGATACAGTTCTCTACGTGAGTCGCCCAACACCTGAAGCTGCCTGCAATGACCCACAGTCAGAATTCAACCTTTTGCAAAGCCAACTCCTCCAAAAAAAGCTACTCCTTAATGCCAAAAAAACTAAAGCGATGGTCCTCTCTCCTTTTATCCGTACAGCTAACCCTGTGTCCAGTGGGACAGTTCCCCAAATTACCACAGTTCTAGGTGAAAAACTAGAATTTGTTACAAAATTCAAGTATCTGGGAGTTTGGAGAGACCAAAGACTCTCCTTCAATGAACATATGTCGAGACTTGCTAAAGCGACTTGCAAAGGCTTGGACTGTCTTTTAGAATCAGCCAATTTCTCACCAGAGATGCCAAGAAACAACTGGTCCAATCCATTTTCTATCATTGGTTGATTACGCTGACTTCCTCTACAGCCAATGCCCCAACTCTTCATGGCTAAACTGGACACACTCTACCATCGAGCACTGAGGGTTTATAACAGGACTCCCTTCGACACACATCACTGCACCCTATATGCGGCAGTGGGATGGACATCACTAAAAGTTCAGGCGCCACAGAAACGCCGCCTCTGGACCTATAGAGCCATCTCTAATAAGCTGCCTTACTATATCTCCTGCTGTCTTCCCTGAGTATAATTGGGAAATACGCATTGAAGTTACTCAGCTATTACACTTAAAGTACCCAAAGCAAAATCCTGCTTCGGCAGGGCAGCCATAAGCTTCGTGCTACCTACCTTATGGAACGATCTACAAAAAACCCTCAAATTAAGCACTCTAATCGGTATAAATGCTTTCAAGATGCTTTATTTCTGTACAATCAGAGAAGTATTTAACTGCTTCACCCACTCAGACCCAGTACCAGTGTCTGCACTGGTATATAGCCACGCCTAGACCCAATTTTAAGTACTGACCCTCCCCAGCTTGCTCCTCACCAGCCTAATTGTTCTCTCTCTTATCCCCACGTCTTATCAACACTAGGCCCATCCATCCCCTTATTCTTCCTTTCCCAACCTCGGATAGGAGCTCACTACCCTGGGTTGTGACATCCTACCATGCCCTGTACTTTATAGCATTCAATCCCGGGGCTCACACATACTCCTTTTTCTCCATCCACCTCTCTACATCCAGCTTTACCAACTCCTTTCTGTGCACCGTGCCCTCCTAGCCTTTCTCCCCTACTTCCTCCTCTCTTCCCCTACCTTCACCTCTACCTGGTGTATATTTTTATTTTTATTTTTTCTTCCTACTTCCTCCTGCAACCTTAGATAACCTGCTTTATCTTCCTATAGACACTTCTATGTATGTAAATACCGTGTAATCTGTACAATATCTGTATAATTCTATGTACATATGAACTTCTTTTTCTTCCTCTCTGTAAAGAGTATTATCTGTATTGCCTTGTAAATACCTGTGTTGACCTGTATATACAATTGTTCATGGTCCATCTTGCAAATGAGCTTCTGCTCAACGATGAATGCCTGGTTAAATAAAGACTTGATTGATTGATTGATTGATTGAATCATACAGATCAACAGTGGCATGAGCATCCCTGTTGGTATCAGGCTGTGCAAGCCAGTCAGAACTCAGTTCTTAAAATACTCAAGGTGAAGCCATTTGGATCTTTGATACATCATGGCAATGGGCCCTCCCCAGCTCTCTCCTATGAGATACTTATCTGCAGTGGGTGTAACACTGCTCCACTGTGGGTATGTTTTCAGCAGTTGAATTTGGTATGCATGTTGTGTGGACTGGGTGAGTATTTGGATTTTGCTTACATCTAAACTGGTAATGGTACTGAACCTTTTGAGGCTTTTGAGTGGCTGATGTGGGAGCTTGGATGTGGGCCTTCTGTGTGAGTGGATAGTGTAAGATAAAGACACTAGTGTGAATGGACCTCTGTGGGACTGGCTACCTTGACATGGCACAGATGCTTGTCGCAATGCAACATTGTAACTAAGCCAATCTGGTACAGAGGCTTGTCACAATGCAACATTGTAACTAAAAGCCAGCCTGGTGGCTGGCTAGTGTGAATGGACCTCTGTGGGACTGGCTACCTTGATGTGGTACAGAGGCTTGTCACAATGCAACATTGAAACTTGGCCAATCTGGTACAGAGGCATGTCACAATGCAGTATTGTAACCAAAAGCCAGTTTGTTAGTCTGACACCAGCTGGTGATGAAATGGTGTGCTGGCATACAACACAGAAAATAGCTAGCGTCTGAGATGGCATGGACGGTGGGGAGGTAGCTCACCTAAGGGCGAGGTGGGTAGCAGTGAGTCCACTTGGTGTGCAGCTCAGAAATTCCTGGCTCACACCCTGTCTGCAGAGTGGTGGTGGGGTTGGCTTCAATTCAATACTTCACTGCCATTCCTATTACGCAGCTCTGTAACCTCTACACTACCACTGCCAATGCCAGCAAGCAAACATTCAGCATTGACAAATGCTTGTTAGATGTTAACCTTCTCCTGCCAAGGTTTGACAAAAAAGCCAGAAGGAACTAAAAAAACTGTGTTTCGTTTTAAAGCCAGGCTAAAATTTCATGACAAAACAGTCTGTCTGGTTACCTGATCCAAATTTCTATCACAGCAATCGAGCAGCACCTTGATAAACTCTAGAACTCAACAGTTCTTAACCAAAAATGTACTAAACTGCACCATTTAACTCCTAAAATTTCAATTTTTTCCAGGGAAGCTTCCCCCAGACCCCCTTGAAATATTTGGACCCCCCCCACCAACTCCTGACTGCGCGCCTAACAGGTCCAAAGACTAGCTACTGCTGCTTTTTACTTGTGACCCCCTGTCCCCAGTTTTGACTATTTACCACCACCCTCTGCCACCTTCCACCCACCAGACTAATCCTTCTCACTCCTAAGTCCTTCAGCTATTTTAGCAACCTTCTGTGTGGCATGGAATCAAAGGCTTTGCTGAGGTCAAAGAAGAGCAAATCAACTGCTTGGCTTCTGCACACTGCCCTAGTCACCCAGTCGAAACACATGATCAGATTGGTGTGACATGACCTGTCTGGCACAAACCTGTGCTGTTTGCAGTCCTTCAGCCCGTTATCTTACACCTTATTTTATTGTCTGATCTACTTCACCCACTCACCCCTTCCCTGGCACTTCTGGAAATGAGCTGTTACCCGCTCAGTATGTCTTTCCTGATAAAATGTTTTGTACAGTCTCTGCAAGTAATCACTTGAATTCTAATCATTGTCAGTGGAGCTGCCCTGACAAATATGTGTACAACCAACAGGAGTGGGATGTTCTAGGTCTCTAAAAAGCCAGATGGAGTACTCATGTTTTTTATTCCTTAACAACCACAATGTTTCAACATATATGGCTTTTTCAGGGGACACTGCAGTTTAATAAAATGTAAATAAATATTTCTTTATAAATATCAACTCATTCATAAGCTCACCATGTCAAAACTAAATATTGCATTCTGCATTATCTCCTTTAATTCCCTTTACAATCTCATAAGCATTCAAACTTGCCCAGTCTCATGCTATGTCAAGAAACAAATGCATATAAATTATTTACGTTCTGTAGTTATTTGAAAGTCTGCCACCACCCTGTGCTGCTGCATACTGTATTAAAGTGAGCAACACAAAGGCTGCCCATAACCCAATTACTTAGCTCCGTCCAGCACATGCAGCACTTTTTCTGACCATTAGTTTCTTTACTGTTTGAATAAAAAGGAAAACATGTAAATACGTTTGTGCACTTAATGTCTTAATATCCTGTCACCCCATACAGTGCGGGTTAAAGACATGTTCACTCTTTAGTTACCTATTAATGTGGTCTCTCAGGCTTGCTGTAACACAGGGAAAGGACAAAAAGAGAAAATGCCTCTAAGCATTACATAATTTTCATATTGGGCCCTATGCACGAAGCGCGGAGTGGCTATGCACGGCAACTGGGGTGTGCAACTACTCCATGCCTTATGCAACCCCCACACTGGATGCACAGAGGGAGCATGCAGCACAGATGTGTCCAATCCCCCAGCTGCATGTGCAGCAACACACCGGGGGCGGGCAAGGGGTGGGCAGGCACCTACGTGCCATGCACTAAGGCGCATAGTGCTGTTCACGGGGGTGCATCGGGGGTCGCCGGGTATGCCAGAGAGACCCAGCCATAAACCCCTACACACCCTGTGCACACCACACCCCGCTGGACAGGGTGAACAGCCCACCTACCCCCCAGGGTCTCAGGACCGGGACACCGGACACCACCCACCCGCCCCAGCACACAGCGGTGCATTTGGTGACCCCCTCAACATCACAGTCACCCCGCACAGGGGCACAGGCATAGTCATGGGCACAGGGCTGCTGCCCCCCCTGCTGCAATCTACAATGATCCCCTTCTGTGGTGCTGGGCACCCCAACCCCCATCTGTCCCACAGCACCAACTGGTGCTGGCGGAGTGCCGGCGGCTTTGCCCTCCCTCACCTGCCACTGCTTCTGGCCATCAGTTGTCCACAGGGTGCACTGCTAATGCACGCCCCACCACGCAAGGGATCCGGTGCGGGTCCAGATCCAGCCATCCGATTGAGTGCTCAGCTGGTGCCGCGGCCCCGCCCCCAGCCACCCTGCGGAGTCCTGCTCCCCAAGGGGGCAGGGCCATGGACAGGTTGCTGGCGGTCATGCATACTGCCAGCACGCACCTGTCTGCAGGTGCACAGTTACATGGGCGGGGATACGTGGCTCATTCTGCTTACCTCCACCCCTTCGTGCATAGGGCCCATTATGCTTATATTAATTGTTCTGTTTTATTTTGATTTTTCTTTATGTACTTTTATTTTTTAAGCCCTTCTACCACCTCTACCCTTTGATGTTACATGTGCCCTGTGAAACATTATTGGAGCCACATAGCTCCTTTACTCTGGCCAATCGTTGCTGATAATATGAAATACTAGTCAAGCTGTGGCAGTAAAGAAACTGATGGTCAGAATAAGTGTCACAGGTGGCAGCCAGGAGGCCAGTAGGTGAGTTATGAGCACAGTAGTAGCCTTTGTGTTGCAACCTTAAAGTGGTGAGAGAGCTAGTTTAACCACATCAGGGGGAGCTACATCAGCAATAGAAGTTCTACTGATATCATACACCAAACAAAGCAGTCCTTGGGAAAGAGGCCAGAAGAACACAAGTTCTGGCCACCACACAAATATGACAACCATAGCCGTTTAGTGTGACTTACTTTATAAATGCTATCTTTAGCAAATAATCATTTGTACAGATGACATAAAAGTAGGCAAACAATGTGAGAAGGCAGTAATCAGAGTTGGGGGGGTACTGGGATGCGCAAGGAAAGGCATCACCAGTAGAAAACAGGAAGTTGTTATCCCTCTGTACAGACAGTTGGTGAGACCCCATTTGGAGTACTGCGTGCAGTTCTGGAGACCCCATCTCGACAAGGACATAGACAGGATGGAGGCAGTCCAGAGGAGGGCAACTAAAATGGTGCAGGGTCTGCACCAGAAGCCATACAGAGAGAGAGAGAGAGAGAGAGAGAGACACTAAAAGAGCTTAATATGTATACCCTCAAGGAAAGGAGGGAGAGGGGGGACATGATAGAAACTTTCAAGTACCCCAAGGGAGTCAACAAAGTCCAAGAGGGTAGCATCTTTCAGAAAAAGAGATGTGCAAGAACAAGGGGGCACAATTTGAAGGTAGAGGGAGGAATGACTCAGGGGCAATGTGAGGAAGTATTTTTTCATGGAGAGGGCGGATGATGCATGGCACAACCTTCCTAAGGAGGTCATGGGGTCAGAAACAGGGGTGAATTTAAGAATGCATGCTGCCGGCCTGGTGGCGCTTGAGGGTTGAGTGCAGGACACCACACCTCGCACTGCGCCGGCGACCGGGTTCGGAACGGACTCGGCTGCCAGGGCTGGCAGGGAGAAGGAAGGATTGAGCGTCCCGCGACAGCTCTCCTTCCTTCGGGGTGGAGTGAGGATGCATGCAGCGCTGCAGTGACACTCAGCGGAGGCTGGGGGTACGAAAGCGCATGCATTTGACTGGGGGGGAGAAGCCAACGGACGTCTGCACATTGTGCGCTGACATCATTGCACGTCGGCTCTCCAGGGATACATAAAATACAAAATAAGGGACTCCGCCTCTATGAAGCCCTCCCCGGGGTTCCTCCATGTTGCCAATCCTCCCAACCAGTTACCAGGACCGCGGGTTGGAATGTGGGGAGTCATCTCCGTGGCCCCATCCTCTGGGGGGTAAGCCAGGGGTGACCGGGGGGATTCGACTGGCATGAGGGACCTTAGGGGGCCGTGACTAGGGTGGATACTTGACGGAGTATCCCAAAAAAAAAAAAAAAGAATGCATGGGACAGACATAAGGCTATTCTAGTGGGAGGTAGGAGGAAGTAGGCTGTTGGTAAAACTAGGATCTGCAGTTTATCCAGTAGGTAGGGAAATGGGCAGACTGCGTGGGCCAAGCAGTCCTTATTTGCCATCAAAGTCTATGTTTATATTTACTTTTAGTGACAGTACCGAGGTGTTAGAAAGGATGGCAGTGGTACAGTACCATTTTATATTAATAAAACTAAAACACTAATTTCTTCAGTATTGTGACATACATGTGCATGTTACGACAAAGATATATTATGATGATGGTGATGTCCTAACACATGTACTGTATAAATTCATCTCTTCTTCCACTGTTGCTCTCTTAGTATTCTTAAGACTGCAGCCTTTACTGATCCTAATTCTAGGATCACGTCACCACTCTTTCATGAAATTGAATGGGTCGCCTTTCATTTATGAGTGCTGTTCAAGGTTTTGACTTTGGCTTTCAAATCACTGAATAATCCAATCTTACATGGCATCATGAATGAGTAATAGTTTGATAAGCTCGTATACCTTACCCTCAGCTGATGCACCATTTGTGGGATTTTTCTTAAGGCAAACATCACTGGCTGGACAGTTGCATCTATTCATTTGCTGCCATAGGTGTAGAGTTTGGGAGCTTCTAGGCTCGAGCCCCCAGGGAAAGTTGAGCCCCCGATAGGGTAGTCTAAAAATAGGTTCACTGTTTGGTCCAATAGTTTTGAGTCTGAGAGCGCCACCCCAGAAAACCTAAACTCTACACCCATGTTTGCTGCTCCAATTTTATGAAGTTCTTTCTTATATTAAAAGCAGAAGACAGAGTCTCTCCAGTTGTAGACAGTTAACAAAGGCTGTATTTATTTTTTAAGCTATGAGATTGATTCTAAGATTGCAAGTAAGATATTCATGTCAGAATAATCCTTTATGATCTTATGCCATGAAGTATGCCACAGCACACAACAGGGCATGCACTTAGATCAATAGATGCATGCCGCAGGTATATTGTAAGGCATAAGGCTGCAGGCTGAGTGCCTTCAACCACTCATGAAGTGCATCGATTGAGCTTGATGCACACCCTGCAGCGTTGTTGTGCTTAAAAAATGGATTTCTCTTAAAATTTAGGCAAGAAAGTTTAAGAAAATGAGGGTTGGATAATTAAAATAGCAGTTTTGGTATTAAGTTCTTAAAGTAGTTCTTCCACATGTGCTCCTTGATGCTGTTTGAACTTTCACTTTTATGTCCTACTTTGCATTCTGTAGTTGCAGTTGTTTTCAAGTTTTATGTCACACTCTGTCTTCCATACTTGTAGTTTTTGCAGCACTGATGTGTCTTGTTGACTGTGAATATGTGTCAGTAACTGTGCAGGTGTAGACTTGTAAGTAATACTAACCACAGTATTATACATAATAGGGAGTGCCACAGGAGAACAAAATGGAGTTGACAGTGGGTGTCTCCATGACTATGGGCATCTCTTAGCGATATTGCAGACAGAAATGAAAGAGTGGCACTAGAGAGTGAGTGAGACTTTGGGCCAGATTCACATAAAAAATCGCAAATGGCAGTGTAAAATTTTATGTTGTGATTTGTGATTGCCCAGTTACTTTTTGGGGGTTGGGGATTGGTGAACAGTGGTGAACAGGGAGGGACCACTAGATCACCAGGGACATCATTTTTCTTACGACAGGAAGGTGATCGCATCAGGGACGGGAGGGACCACTAGATCACTGGGGACTTTCTTCAATACATATTGGACTGGCAATCAGTGGGGGGGAAGGACACTAGGCCACCAGAGACTTTCATGATTATATCTTGAGTCAGTGATCAGCAAGTGGGAGGGACACTAGACCACCAGGATATTTCTTCATTTTATTTTGAGCCTGCGATCTGCAAGGGGGGGGGACACTGGACCACCAGGAACTTTCTAATTTATATATTGGGCCAGTGGTCAGTGAGCAGGGGGTACACTAGACCACCAGGGAGACAGCCTTTTTTATTTCTTAGGCCAGCCATGGGTGGGCAGCCACAGTACCTCCACCAGCCATTAGGGTTGCACAGGATACCGCCAGGTCTTGGTCGACAGTATTTGCTCTGCACAAGGGGACCACTCAATAGGCTCTTGCATGGGGCAAATGCTTTGTGAATAGGGCAGCTCCAATATTCACGTCCCTCCCTCCTCATTTGCATTATAGCCCCACCAGACTTTGCTGTGGTGCAAACCTGGGCTTTTGTGAATACCAGCTGGCACAAAATTAGTTTGTGCAGCGCAAACCGTGTTTGTGCCGGGTAAAGTTTTGTGAATCTGGCCCTTAGTGTCACTAGCAAGAACAGTCAGAAAGTGTGGTCTGTTTACATATTTTCTATTGTTTTGGCTAATATATATGATAACAAGCATTTGTCAATGCCGAACGTCGCTTGCAGGTATTTGCAGTGGTATTTGGCATGTATGGTGCTTTACCCTAATGCCCTGTGCGATTGCTGGTATTTGCACAATAAATTTTCAGCATGACCTTTTTGTTACCCCCATTGTGCGCTACATAGGTGGAAACACGTTTTGGGCAGGATGTGAAAAATGACAGCTGTAATGCTCATAAGGAAGTGTGGTAAAATGGCAATGTTGAAAATCTGTAGTGGAAATATTGAAAATTCGCAAACCTATGAGCGTGCGTGGGAACTGTGCAATGCACGCTTGTAAAACAGTCAATGTCAGGAATTTTTTCACCAAATTGTCAACATTGGCATTTTAAAACCTCTGCTAATGAACAGTGTCACTGTGATTGTCTTACTGTGTGCCATACATTGATTTTGCACACCGACTGCGCCATTGTGCACTACATGGTAGGAAACATGTTTGGGCAGGATGTGAAATGACAGCTATTACTGCTCAGAAGGAGGTGTGGTAAAATGGCAATGTTGAAAATCTGGAGTGAAAATACTGAAAATTCGCAAACTTACGAGCGTGTGTAGGAACTGCACAACGCACGCTCGTAAAACAGTTATTTTTAGGAATGTGTTCACCAAATTTTCAACATAGCCATTTTAAGATCTCTGCTAATGAACAGTGTCACTGTGATTGTCTTACTGTGTGCCATACATTGAGTTCACACACGGACTGCGCCATTGTGCGCTACATGGGCGGAAACATGTTTTGGGCAGGATGTGAAAAATGACAGCTATACTGCTCATGAGGAGGTGTGGTAAAATGGCAATGTTGAAAATCTGGAGTAAAAATATTGAAAATTCGCAAACGTACGAGCGTGCGTAGGAACTGCATAGCATGAACTCGTAAAACAGTCATTTTAGGAATTTTTTCACCAAATTTTCCAACATAGCCATTTTAAGACCTCTGCTAATGAACAGTATCACTGAGATTTTCTTAATGTGTCCCATACATTGATTTCGTACGCCAACTGCGCCATTGTGCGCTACATGGGCGGAAACACATTTTGGGTGAGATGTGAAAAATGACAGCTGTACTACTCATAAGAAGGTGTGGTAAAATGGCAATGTTGAAAATCTGGAGTGAAAATATTGAAAATTCGCGAACTTACGAGCCTGCGTAGGAACGCAATGCGCACGCTCGTAAAACAGTCATCTTTTGGAATTTTTGCACCAAATTTTCAACATGGGGTTTTTGGGACCCCTTCTCATGAATGATTCACTGTCATTTGCATTATTTGGGCGAAGGGTGATTTCGCGCAGTGACTGCGGAAATCACCCTTGAACTAATACTTGCCATGACAGTGACTTAAACTGTTTTTAAATATATACTGGTTGGTGTGCTAATATGTGATAAGGCTCACTACCAAGCTAGTGTATATCGATGAACAGTCACATGATATCTCAAGAGCTATCATAATCTTTTATTTCTCTCACCCACTTTACATACATATTTTTTGTATAACATTTAATAACTCCTGAAAGATTTATCACATTGCATAATATATGTGACCAAGTTACAAAGCCATCAACAGGAAAAAGAAAACAAAGAGTTTCATGAGAATTAAACATTTCTCTCCTTAACGTATACAGAGACTGGGCATGCTGCCCAGATTATTAGCTGACTTCAGCAAAGTCTTTGATTCTGTGTCACACAGGAGGGTGATCAAAAAGCTGGAGAACTCAGGGGTAGAGAAGGGATTAATCAAGTGGGTGGGAAACTGGTTAGGAGAAAGGCAGCAGAAGGTGATGGTTAGTGGGGTCAAATCTGGGAAGGGGGTCATGAGTAGGGTGCTGCAGGGATTAGTTTTAATATGTTCATTAGTGACACTGAGGGAAGGTATCCAAGGTAAGATGTATCTCTGCTGACAAAGCAAAGCTCTATGACAGGCTGGACAGTGAGAAATGGGTGAAGCAGCTTTAGAAGGATCTAGAAAGGCTTGAGAGGTAGTCAAAGGGCTTGCAGTCGAGACTCAACACCACAAAGTGCAAGGTGATGTACTTAGAGAATAAGTACCCACGTATAGTGCAGTGCAGTGCAATGGGTGTGGAGCCACAGTTTTTTGGTATATCTTCTGGAGACTGAGGTGCTGCCCTATTTGTACTCACATCTCTGGGTTGAGGGCAAAGGCTGCTGGGCTCTGGGCCTAACTGACAGGGGTGCAGCGAACCTTCTGCCCCAACCAGTGGCCACCGAGGATGCTTGAGCAGAGGCTGAGCAGCTGGACTTTGGTGGACTCTAGGAAGGTGGGGAGGATACATACTCCTCAGCTTATACTACTGCACAATTCAGTCACCATACTGGTGGGACAGGGCAGCCGGAAGGAGGCACCTGTAGCAGTGGGTATGGAGTAAGTGGCAGTCTTCAGAAGGGAAAGCCAGAAGGAAAAGGGCCTTCTGTGTGAGTGGATAGTGTAAGATAAAGACACTAGTGTGAATGGACCTCTGTGGGACTGGCTACCTTGACATGGCACAGATGCTTGTCGCAATGCAACATTGTAACTAAGCCAATCTGGTACAGAGGCTTGTCACAATGCAACATTGTAACTAAAAGCCAGCCTGGTGGCTGGCTAGTGTGAATGGACCTCTGTGGGACTGGCTACCTTGATGTGGTACAGAGGCTTGTCACAATGCAACATTGAAACTTGGCCAATCTGGTACAGAGGCATGTCACAATGCAGTATTGTAACCAAAAGCCAGTTTGTTAGTCTGACACCAGCTGGTGATGAAATGGTGTGCTGGCATACAACACAGAAAATGACGCTAGCGTCTGAGATGGCATGGACGGTGGGGGAGGGGTAGCTCACCCTAAGGGGCGGGGTGGGTAGCAGTGAGTCCACTTGGTGTGCAGCTCAGAAATTCCTGGCTACACCCCTGTCTGCAGAGTGGTGGTGGGGTTGGCTTCAATTCAATACTTCACTGCCATTCCTATTACGCAGCTCTGTAACCTCTACACTACCACTGCCAATGCCAGCAAGCAAACATTCAGCATTGACAAATGCTTGTTAGATGTTAACCTTCTCCTGCCAAGGTTTGACAAAAAAGCCAGAAGGAACTAAAAAAACTGTGTTTCGTTTTAAAGCCAGGCTAAAATTTCATGACAAAACAGTCTGTCTGGTTACCTGATCCAAATTTCTATCACAGCAATCGAGCAGCACCTTGATAAACTCTAGAACTCAACAGTTCTTAACCAAAATGTACTAAACTGCACCATTTAACTCCTAAAATTTCAATTTTTCCAGGAAGCTTCCCCAGACCCCTTGAAATATTTGGACCCCCACCAACTCCTGACTGCGCGCCTAACAGGTCCAAAGACTAGCTACTGCTGCTTTTTACTTGTGACCCCCTGTCCCCAGTTTTGACCCTATTTACCACCACCCTCTGCCACCTTCCACCCACCAGACTAATCCCTTCTCTACTCCTAAGTCCTTCAGCTATTTTAGCAACCTTCTGTGTGGCATGGAATCAAAGGCTTTGCTGAGGTCAAAGAAGAGCAAATCAACTGCTTGGCTTCTGCACACTGCCCTAGTCACCCAGTCGAAACACATGATCAGATTGGTGTGACATGACCTGTCTGGCACAAACCTGTGCTGTTTGCAGTCCTTCAGCCCGTTATCTTACACCTTATTTTATTGTCTGATCTACTTCACCCACTCACCCCTCCCCTGGCACTTCTGGAAATGAGCTGTTACCCGCTCAGTATGTCTTTCCTGATAAAATGTTTTGTACAGTCTCTGCAAGTAATCACTTGAATTCTAATCATTGTCAGTGGAGCTGCCCTGACAAATATGTGTACAACCAACAGGAGTGGGATGTTCTAGGTCTCTAAAAAGCCAGATGGAGTACTCATGTTTTTTATTCCTTAACAACCACAATGTTTCAACATATATGGCTTTTCAGGGACACTGCAGTTTAATAAAATGTAAATAAATATTTCTTTATAAATATCAACTCATTCAACTCACCATGTCAAAACTAAATATTGCATTCTGCATTATCTCCTTTAATTCCCTTTACAATCTCATAAGCATTCAAACTTGCCCAGTCTCATGCTATGTCAAGAAACAAATGCATATAAATTATTTACGTTCTGTAGTTATTTGAAAGTCTGCCACCACCCTGTGCTGCTGCATACTGTATTAAAGTGAGCAACACAAAGGCTGCCCATAACCCAATTACTTAGCTCCGTCCAGCACATGCAGCACTTTTTCTGACCATTAGTTTCTTTACTGTTTGAATAAAAAGGAAAACATGTAAATACGTTTGTGCACTTAATGTCTTAATATCCTGTCACCCCCATACAGTGCGGGTTAAAGACATGTTCACTCTTTAGTTACCTATTAATGTGGTCTCCTCAGGCTTGCTGTAACACAGGGAAAGGACAAAAAAAAGAGAGAAAATGCCTCTAAGCATTACATAATTTTCATATTGGGCCCTATGCACGAAGCGCGGAGTGGCTATGCACGTGCAACTGGGGTGTGCAACTACTCCATGCCTTATGCAACCCCCCACACTGGATGCACAGAGGGAGCATGCAGCACAGATGTGTCCAATCCCCCAGCTGCATGTGCAGCAACACACCGGGGGCGGGCAGGGTGGGGCAGCACCTACGCACATGCACTAAGGCTATAGTGCTGTTCACGGGGTGCATCGGGGTCAGCTGGCATGCCAGGAGAGACCCAGCCATAAACCCCACACACCCCAGTACACCACACCCGCTGGACAGGGTGAACAGCCCACCTACCCCAGGGTCTCAGGACCGGGACACCGACACCACCCACCCGCCCCAGCACACAGCGGTGCATTTGTGACCCTCAACATCACAGTCACCCCGCACAGGGCACAGGCATAGTCATGGGTACAGGCTGCTGCCCCCCTGCTGCAATCTACAATGATCCCTTCTGTGGTGCTGGGCACCCCAACCCCCATCTGTCCCACAGCACCAACTGGTGCTGGCGGAGTGCCGGCTTTGCCTCCTCCACCTGCCACTGCTTCTGGCCATCAGTTGTCCACAGGGTGCACTGCTAATGCACGCCCCACCACGCAAGGGATCCGGTGCGGGTCCAGATCCAGCCATCCGATTGAGTGCTCAGCTGGTGCCGCGGCCCCGGCCCCAGCCACCCTGCGGAGTCCTGCTCCCCAAGGGGGCAGGGCCATGGACAGGTTGCTGGCGGTCATGCATACTGCCAGCACGCACCTGTCTGCAGGTGCACAGTTACATGGGCGGGGATACGTGCCCATTCTGCTTACCTCCACCCCTTCGTGCATAGGGCCCATTATGCTTATATTAATTGTTCTGTTTTATTTTGATTTTTCTTTATGTACTTTTATTTTTTAAGCCCTTCTACCACCTCTACCCTTTGATGTTACATGTGCCCTGTGAAACATTATTGGAGCCACATAGCTCCTTTACTCTGGCCAATCGTTGCTGATAATATGAAATACTAGTCAAGCTGTGGCAGTAAAGAAACTGATGGTCAGAATAAGTGTCACAGGTGGCAGCCAGGAGGCCAGTAGGTGAGTTATGAGCACAGTAGTAGCCTTTGTGTTGCAACCTTAAAGTGGTGAGAGAGCTAGTTTAACCACATCAGGGGGAGCTACATCAGCAATAGAAGTTCTACTGATATCATACACCAAACAAAGCAGTCCTTGGGAAAGAGGCCAGAAGAACACAAGTTCTGGCCACCACACAAATATGACAACCATAGCCGTTTAGTGTGACTTACTTTATAAATGCTATCTTTAGCAAATAATCATTTGTACAGATGACATAAAAGTAGGCAAACAATGTGAGAAGGCAGTAATCAGAGTTGGGGGGGTACTGGGATGCGCAAGGAAAGGCATCACCAGTAGAAAACAGGAAGTTGTTATCCCTCTGTACAGACAGTTGGTGAGACCCCATTTGGAGTACTGCGTGCAGTTCTGGAGACCCCATCTCGACAAGGACATAGACAGGATGGAGGCAGTCCAGAGGAGGGCCACTCAAAATGGTGCAGGGTCTGCACCAGAAGCCATAGAGAGAGAGAGAGAGAGAGAGACACTAAAAGAGCTTAATATGTATACCCTCAAGGAAAGGAGGGAGAGGGGGGACATGATAGAAACTTTCAAGTACCCCAAGGGAGTCAACAAAGTCCAAGAGGGTAGCATCTTTCAGAAAAAGAGATGTGCAAGAACAAGGGGGCACAATTTGAAGGTAGAGGGAGGAATGACTCAGGGGCAATGTGAGGAAGTATTTTTTCATGGAGAGGGCGGATGATGCATGGCACAACCTTCCTAAGGAGGTCATGGGGTCAGAAACAGGGGTGAATTTAAGAATGCATGCTGCCGGCCTGGTGGCGCTGAGGGTTGAGGTGCAGGACACCACACCTCGCACTGCGCCGGCGACCCGGGTTCGGGAACAGACTCGGGCTGCCAGGGCTGGCAGGGAGAAGGAAGGATTGAGCGTCCCGCGACAGCTCTCCTTCCTTCGGGGTGGGTGAGGGATGCATGCAGCGCTGCAGTGACACTCAGCGGAGGCTGGGGGTACGACAGCGCATGCATTTGACTGGGGGGGAGAAGCCAACGGACGTCTGCACATTGTGCGCTGACATCATTGCACGTCGGCTCTCCAGGGATACATAAAATACAAAATAAGGGACTCCGCCTCTATGAAGCCCTCCCCGGGGTTCCTCCATGTTGCCAATCCTCCCAACCAGTTACCAGGACCGCGGGTTGGAATGTGGGGAGTCATCTCCGTGGCCCCATCCTCTGGGGGGTAAGCCAGGGGTGACCGGGGGGATTCGACTGGCATGAGGGACCTTAGGGGGCCGTGACTAGGGTGGATACTTGGCGGAGTATCCCAAAAAAAAAAAAAGAATGCATGGGACAGACATAAGGCTATTCTAGTGGGAGGTAGGAGGAAGTAGGCTGTTGGTAAAACTAGGATCTGCAGTTTATCCAGTAGGTAGGAAATGGCAGACCAGTGGGCCAAGCAGTCCTTATTTGCCATCAAAGTCTATGTTTATATTTACTTTTAGTGACAGTACCGAGGTGTTAGAAAGGATGGCAGTGGTACAGTACCATTTTATATTAATAAAACTAAAACACTAATTTCTTCAGTATTGTGACATACATGTGCATGTTACGACAAAGATATATTATGATGATGGTGATGTCCTAACACATGTACTGTATAAATTCATCTCTTCTTCCACTGTTGCTCTCTTAGTATTCTTAAGACTGCAGCCTTTACTGATCCTAATTCTAGGATCACGTCACCACTCTTTCATGAAATTGAATGGGTCGCCCTTTCATTTATGAGTGCTGTTCAAGGTTTTGACTTTGGCTTTCAAATCACTGAATAATCCAATCTTACATGGCATCATGAATGAGTAATAGTTTGATAAGCTCTCGTATACCTTACCCTCAGCTGATGCACCATTTGTGGGATTTTTCTTAAGGCAAACATCACTGGCTGGACAGTTGCATCTATTCATTTGCTGCCATAGGTGTAGAGTTTGGGGAGCTTCTAGGCTCGAGCCCCCAGGAAAGTTGAGCCCCCGATAGGGTAGTCTAAAATAGGTTCACTGTTTGGTCCAATAGTTTTGAGTCTGAGGCGCCACCCCAGAAAACCTAAACTCTACACCCATGTTTGCTGCTCCAATTTTATGAAGTTCTTTCTTATATTAAAAGCAGAAGACAGAGTCTCCAGTTGTAGACAGTTAACAAAGGCTGTATTTATTTTTAAGCTATGAGATTGATTCTAAGATTGCAAGTAAGATATTCATGTCAGAATAATCCTTTATGATCTTATGCCATGAGTATGCCACAGCACACAACAGGGCATGCTTAGATCAATAGATGCATGCATGGAGTATATTGTAAGGCATAAGGCTGCAGGCTGAGTGCCTTCAACCACTCATGGAAGTGCATCGATTGAGCTTGATGCACACCCTGCAGCTTGTTGTAGTTAAAAATGGATTTCTCTTAAAATTTAGGCAAGAAAGTTTAAGAAAATGAGGGTTGGATAATTAAAATAGCAGTTTTGGTATTAAGTTCTTAAAGTAGTTCTTCCACATGTGCTCCTTGATGCTGTTTGAACTTTCACTTTATGTCCTACTTTGCATTCTGTAGTTGCAGTTGTTTTCAAGTTTTATGTCACACTCTGTCTTCCATACTTGTAGTTTTTGCAGCACTGATGTGTCTTGTTGACTGTGAATATGTGTCAGTAACTGTGCAGGTGTAGACTTGTAAGTAATACTAACCACAGTATTATACATAATAGGGAGTGCCACAGGAGAACAAAATGGAGTTGACAGTGGGTGTCTCCATGACTGTGGGCATCTCTTAGCGATATTGCAGACAGAAATGAAAGAGTGGCACTAGAGAGTGAGTGAGACTTTGGGCCAGATTCACATAAAAAATCGCAAATGGCAGTGTAAAATTTTATGTTGTGATTTGTGATTGCCCAGTTACTTTTTGGGGGTTGGGGATTGGTGAACAGTGGTGAACAGGGAGGGACCACTAGATCACCAGGGACATCATTTTTCTTACGACAGGGAAGGTGATCGGCGATCAGGGACGGGGAGGGACCACTAGATCACTGGGGACTTTCTTCAATACATATTGGACTGGCAATCAGTGGGGGGGAAGGACACTAGGCCACCAGAGACTTTCATGATTATATCTTGAGTCAGTGATCAGCAAGTGGGAGGGACACTAGACCACCAGGATATTTCTTCATTTTATTTTGAGCCTGCGATCTGCAAGGGGGGGGGACACTGGACCACCAGGAACTTCTAATTTATATATTGGGCCAGTGGTCAGTGAGCAGGGGGTACACTAGACCACCAGGGAGACAGCCTTTTTTATTTCTTAGGCCAGCCATGGGTGGGCAGCCACAGTACCTCCACCAGCCATTAGGGTTGCACAGGATACCGCCAGGTCTTGGTCGACAGTATTTGCTCTGCACAAGGGGACCACTCAATAGGCTCTTGCATGGGGCAAATGCTTTGTGAATAGGGCAGCTCCAATATTCACGTCCCCTCCCCCTCCCCCTCATTTGCATTATAGCCCCACCAGACTTTGCTGTGGTGCAAACCTGGGCTTTTGTGAATACCAGCTTGGCACAAAATTCAGTTTGTGCAGCGCAAACCGTGTTTGTGCCGGGGTAAAGTTTTGTGAATCTGGCCCTTAGTGTCACTAGCAAGAACAGTCAGAAAGTGTGGTCTGTTTACATATTTTCTATTGTTTTGGCTAATATATATGATAACAAGCATTTGTCAATGCCGAACGTTCGCTTGCAGGTATTTGCAGTGGTATTTGGCATGTATGGTGCTTTACCCTAATGCCCTGTGCGATTGCTGGTATTTGCACAATAAATTTTCAGCATGACCTTTTTGTTACCCCCATTGTGCGCTACATAGGTGGAAACACGTTTTGGGCAGGATGTGAAAAATGACAGCTGTAATGCTCATAAGGAAGTGTGGTAAAATGGCAATGTTGAAAATCTGTAGTGGAAATATTGAAAATTCGCAAACCTATGAGCGTGCGTGGGAACTGTGCAATGCACGCTTGTAAAACAGTCAATGTCAGGAATTTTTTCACCAAATTGTCAACATTGGCATTTTAAAACCTCTGCTAATGAACAGTGTCACTGTGATTGTCTTACTGTGTGCCATACATTGATTTTGCACACCGACTGCGCCATTGTGCACTACATGGGCGGAAACATGTTTTGGGCAGGATGTGAAAAATGACAGCTGTACTGCTCAGAAGGAGGTGTGGTAAAATGGCAATGTTGAAAATCTGGAGTGAAAATACTGAAAATTCGCAAACTTACGAGCGTGTGTAGGAACTGCACAACCCACGCTCGTAAAACAGTTATTTTTAGGAATGTGTTCACCAAATTTTCAACATAGCCATTTTAAGATCTCTGCTAATGAACAGTGTCACTGTGATTGTCTTACTGTGTGCCATACATTGAGTTCACACACGGACTGCGCCATTGTGCGCTACATGGGCGGAAACATGTTTTGGGCAGGATGTGAAAAATGACAGCTGTACTGCTCATGAGGAGGTGTGGTAAAATGGCAATGTTGAAATCTGGAGTAAAAATATTGAAAATTACATAAGCGTCTGACGTGCGTAGGAACTGCACAACGCAGACTCGTAAAACAGTCATTTTTAGGAATTTTTTCACCAAATTTTCAACATAGCCATTTTAAGACCTCTGCTAATGAACAGTATCACTGAGATTTTCTTAATGTGTCCCATACATTGATTTCACACGCCAACTGCGCCATTGTGCGCTACATGGGCAGAAACACATTTTGGGTGAGATGTGAAAAATGACAGCTGTACTACTCATAAGAAGGTGTGGTAAAATGGCAATGTTGAAAATCTGGAGTGAAAATATTGAAAATTCGCGAACTTACGAGCCTGCGTAGGAACTGCGCAATGCACGCTTGTAAAACAGTCATCTTAATTTTATACCATATTAACATGTGGTTTTGGGACCCCTTCTCATGAGATTCACTGTCATGATTAGTTCGGCAGGTGATTTCGCTGCAGTGACTGCGCAAATCACCTCCGGCCCCAATAACGGCATGACAGTGACATTATTCACAAGAAGGGGTCCCAAACCCCATGTTGAAAAAATTTGCAAAAATTCCAAAATGCCTGAGATGTACAATAAAGTTGAACCCCCCATCTAGCCCATTATACAGCTTACCGGCATTCTCAGTTCCTGCGGTCGGCTTTGAAGAGTGTAGACATGTTCCAGTCCACCAAGATCGCCGCGACCGAGGCCAGAGGTGTGCATGGGGTGAGGGGTGTGGGGAGGCTGGGCGCAGTGGGTGGGTGCGGGTTGTGGGAGGGGACTGGGAGACTACATGGGACCGTTTTTCTTTTTACAGGTTTAAAAAAAAAGGACTACGTGGGACATTTGCCATGTTGGGGTGGGCTCCTAGCATGGCAGAAGATGGCTGGGGGTCTGAGGAGCCGACAGGGGATTGGGCACCCCTTGGCCGCAAAAAAATGGGACGCTTGCCACGCTGGGGTGGGCTCCCAGCGTGGCAGAAGGGATGGCTTAGAGTCGTGGAGCCGACGGGGATTGGGCACCTTCGCAAACAATATTTGCCACGCTGGGCTGGGCCCTCAGCGTGGCACCAAAGCTTTTGGGGGCGTAACGGACGCCGGGGATGCGCGCGGACGCGAGGGGGGCTGCTACACGGTGCTCGGTATGACAGCGGTGGTTTCCTTTGAAGCAGAGGACCACCGCTGTCATACAGAGCTCCTGCACCCATTGGTGCAGGACCGCCACGCCTGCTCAACGGAGCACTGGATTGCAAGGGAGAGGCACACCTCCAAAGTGTGCTACTCTCCTAAAACGTCCCTTGCGCATGCGCGCAATGAACGTAAAAATTGGATAAAATAGAAGATTATTGTGGGATCTAGGTAAATGGAGTCATAAAGGAGTGTGAGTAAGTGAGTAATGTAACAGTAGATAGTGGGGATGGAGGAGTTTATCAAGGTAATAAATGACTGCCAAACTGTTTTAAATATATACTGGTTGGTGTGCTAATATGTGATAAGGCTCACTACCAAGCTAGTGTATATCGATGAACAGTCACATGATATCTCAAGAGCTATCATAATCTTTTATTTCTCTCACCCACTTTACATACATATTTTTTGTATAACATTTAATAACTCCTGAAAGATTTATCACATTGCATAATATATGTGACCAAGTTACAAAGCCATCAACAGGAAAAAGAAAACAAAGAGTTTCATGAGAATTAAACATTTCTCTCCTTAACGTATACAGAGACTGGGCATGCTGCCCAGATTATTAGCTGACTTCAGCAAAGTCTTTGATTCTGTGTCACACAGGAGGGTGATCAAAAAGCTGGAGAACTCAGGGGTAGAGAAGGGATTAATCAAGTGGGTGGGAAACTGGTTAGGAGAAAGGCAGCAGAAGGTGATGGTTAGTGGGTCAAATCTGGGAAGGGGGTCATGAGTAGGGTGCTGCAGGGATTAGTTTTAATATGTTCATTAGTGACACTGAGGGAAGGTATCCAAGGTAAGATGTATCTCTGCTGACAAAGCAAAGCTCTATGACAGGCTGGACAGTGAGAAATGGGTGAAGCAGCTTTAGAAGGATCTAGAAAGGCTTGAGAGGTAGTCAAAGGTTGCGCGATAGACTCAACACCACAAAGTGCAAGGTGATGTACTTAGAGAATAAGTACCCACGTATAGTGCAGTGCAGTGCAATGGGTGTGGAGCCACAGTTTTTGGTATATCTTCTGGAGACTGAGGTGCTGCCCTATTTGTACTCACATCTCTGGGTTGAGGGCAAGGCTGCTGGGCTCTGGGCCTAACTGACAGGGGTGCAGCGAACCTTCTGCCCCAACCAGTGGCCACCGAGGATGCTTGAGCAGAGGCTGAGCAGCTGGACTTTGGTGGACTCTAGGAAGGTGGGGAGGATACATACTCCTCAGCTTATACTACTGCACAATTCAGTCACCATACTGGTGGGACAGGGCAGCCGGAAGGAGGCACCTGTAGCAGTGGGTATGGAGTAAGTGGCAGTCTTCAGAAGGGAAAGCCAGAAGGAAACATAGAAACAGAAATCTGATGGCAGAAAAGGACCTCCAGGCCCATCCAGTCTGCCCATTACAACCTGCCACATAGGTAACTCTAGACCCTAATTAGCCACCTTCCCCTTGTACCCCTCCTGGCCCCCCTTCCCCGAGGAAGACTCCATTCCCTGTTCCCTTTTCCAGGTTCCTCACCCTTCCTCTTTTGATTATTCTCATGTGTTTATCTCGTGTCCCTTAAATTCACCTACCATTTTGGCCCCACCACCTCCAGTCTGGTCCAGGAGGCCACCAGCATCTCCGTGAAGTAGTACCCTCTCCTGTTCCCTCTAAACTTCCCCACTCAACTTCAAATTATGCCTGATAGTTTTTGGACTTGTTTTCCTACAAAAGATGCTCTCTTCCCACACATTGTTGATCCCCTTCAAATATTTAAATGTCTCAATAATGCCCCCCTTCTTATTTCCAGGGAATACAGCCCTAACTCTTCCAGCCTCTCCTCATAGGGCTTCCAATGCATGCCTTGCACCATTTTGGTCACCCTCCTCTCCACTCTCACCACCCTATCAATATCCTTATGGAGGTGCGGTCTCCATAACTGGACCCCATACTCAAGGTGGGGTCTTACCAGGGACCTGTAGAGGGGCAACACCTCCCTCTTCCTGCTAGTTATACCCCTCCCTATGCATGCCAGCATGCGAGTTGCCTTTCTTACTACTATATTGCACTGATTAGCTACCTTTAGGTCATCCAAAATGATAATCCCTAGATCCCACTCCTTTTCCATGATCATAACTTCTTCTTCTCCTCCCACTGTGTTTGTGTCCTGTGGGTTTTTGTGCCTATGTCCATTATTCTGCACTTCTTTGCATTACATCGCAACTGCCACATTTCTGACCACTCCTCCAATTTTCTCAGGTCCTCCTTCATTGTTTCCACCCCTTCTGGTGTGTCCACCCTATTACATATCTTTGTATCATCCGCAAATAGGCATACCTTCCAATTCAGTCCTTCTGCAATAGGAAAAGGAGGGAGGAAGAGTTTCACAGCCAAGGAGGAAGCACCTGCTGGTGGAGGATTCTATTGTTAGAGGGATAGACTTAGAGTAGGGGGAGAAAGGGTAGAGGTGGTGAAGTGCCTGAGAGGTGCTTTGGCTTGGAGGGGTGGAGAACAGATCTAGAGAATTGCTGGAACAGTAGGAGATGGGAGGGAGCTAGCTGTTATTGTCCACCTGGGGTCAAATGATCTAGCAAGGGGCAGGGTAGAGGTAACACAGGGACATTTCAGGGAGCTGGGGAGGGGCCTCAAGCAGGTGGCACACACGGTGTTTTTTGTTGAATTGTTACCAATATATGTCTGAGTGGAGGATAGGACACTCCATACCAGGGCTTTTAGAAATTGGTTGTAGGCATGGTGCATGAAGGAAGGTTTTGTCTACATTGGGGACTGGGGGCCAACGTGGGAGGATATGGGCATCTATGGGAGAGATAGACTGCATCTCTCCAGGAGGGGGACCACAGTCCTTAGTTGGAGGTTTAAATGTTACTTGGATGAGCATTTGAACTAGACAAGGAAGGAGGCTCTAAAACTAAGGGAGGCAACAACTGCTCGCACCCCCGGCAGATGATGAAGCAGGAGGAAGGGAGAGCCCAAGGGGAGTAATCTCCCCCAGGGCAGGGATGCATTACAACAGGGGTGAGCGCAATGCAGAAGAAAAGGGGTATAAATCAGGAAAGAAAGGAGAAAGGAGTAAAGGAGACAGGTAATGGAGAAGATAACAAGGGGAAGTTTCAGGAAATTGCTCATTCAGGAGGGGGTTACAACAGGGAAGCAGGCAGGGAGGGGAAAGGTATGGAAAGCTACGTGTGCCAATGCAAGGAGTTTGGGAAATAAAATTCTGGACCTGGAGACCATCCCGGCAGAGGCAAGTCTGGATTTGGAGGCCATAATGGAGTCCCGGTGCACTGACAGCCATGACTGGGACATGGCCATACCAGGCTACTCTCTGTTTAGGAGAGGCAGAGAAGGGAGGAGGGGTTGTACTTTATGTGAGAGAGGAAGGGAATCAAGACCATGGCAGTACAGGGGCATCCGGAGCAAAAAGAAGGGCTGGAGGTGGTGTGGGTCATCCGGGAGACAGGTACTAGGGCCGTTATCCATATAGGGGCGGTATAAGGATGTCCAGCACAGAGAGAAGAGTTAGATAAGGCACTTGGGGAAACCATCATCAGGGTGGCAAGTAAGGGGAACATGCTGCTAGTTGGGGACTTCAGTCTGCCAGATGTGGATTGGAGCCTTCCAAGCACAGCCTCAGCAAAGGGCAAGGCCATCCTTGACTCCTTTGAAGGAGATTTTCTCAGACAACTATTCAAGGAACCCACCAGGGAATGGGCAGTGCTGGATATGGTGCTTACAAACAGGGACGGCATTGCAGATGTCATAGTGGGCAGTCCCCTAGGTACCAGTAATCACTGTACACTGTGTTTTAATATTAAGATGAGCGCAGAGGCAAGCCACTCAAGGACAAGGGTCCTGGACTTTAGTACAATAGACTTTAAAGAAATAGGAGTCTGCCACAGAAACTGCCACATGGGGGGGATTGCCAGGGAGGAGTAGAGGCACAGTGGCACAGTGAGGAAAAATAAGGGAGGGCATCCTTAAGGCAACCAAGCTGTACATGAATAATGTGAGTAAAAGTAGAAGGAAACAAACACTGGCCAGAGCCGATAGGGCTGCAGCTGAAGAATTTGAGGTACAAATATTGAAAATTTGTTTTCATGTTTGCTTGCACGCATGTGTAAGAAACATAGTGCCACCATGCTAGTTTTTGTAGGTGTGCCTCCCCCACTTCCAATGCCCTGCTCCCTTTTGAAGGCATGGCCGCACCACATCAATGAATGTCCGAGCTGTCTATGACAGCCGTTCAGATACAGTGGCGTACAGTTGAAAACGAAAAACCGCTGCAATCAGCTGTTGTAACGTGTAGGCAATTTGCATGCTGCTATCAGCAGGTAATTTACATACTGCCATCGGCAGTATGCAAAGTGCCTAGACTCAACACTGCATCCTGGACACAGCTGTCATAGACAGATCCCTTGTTCTGAAGTTCTCCCTCCACAAATACTCAAGTAGCACACTGGGAGCCCACCCCAGTGTGCTCATGTGCTCCCCCCCGCCACACACCGTATGGCTGACGGGGTTGCCCAACCTCCCGTCGGCTCCTCTGCTCCCACCCACAGACTTCTAGGTGCCACGCTTGGAGCCCACCCAGGTGTGGCAAAAGTCAGAATGGTGACGGGGGTGCCCAATACCCCATCGGCTCCACTGAACTCCCCCCCCCACAAAAAAATACACAGACTTGCAGTTGCCACACTGGGAGCCCACCCCAGCATGGCGAGCATCTGTATGGCCAACAGGGCTGCCCAGTCCCCCTTCAGTTCCACTGATCCCCCCAAAAACAAACTTCCAGCTGCCATGCTGGGAGCCCACCCCAGCATGGCACAAGTCCTGCGTATGTTAGTTACAGTATAACTTACTTTAATGCAGTTTAATGAATGGTTGCAAAACTGGTGCAGAGCACAGGGCTTTGGCTTCATTGGGGACCGGGGGTACACCTGGAGAGATGAAGGTCTATACTGGCACGATGGTCTGCATCTGTCCACGAAGGGAACCAAGCTCCTAAGTGACAGGTTTAAATGCTTCCTTGGCAAGCTTTTAAACTAGCCAAGGGGGGAGGTGCTGATAAGAGGCAGGAAATTTCAAGTCTCCCCCCACAAAACATGGCAGGTAGTAAGGTAAACACTGAGGTACAGAGCTCAACAGAGGGCAGGACAGGGGTAAATGGAAAAATAGACAAGGGCAATAAGAGCAGGGATGGGGGAAAAAAGGATAAAGCCAACATTAAATGGAGGGCAATGAGTACCAATGCCCGTAGTCTGGGAAACAAGCTTCCTGAGCTAGTAGCCCTGATGGAAGATGAAAAATTGGATATTGTGGCAGTCACGCAAACATGGTACACGGAGAACCATGACTGGGATGTCAACATACTGGGGTACACAGTCTACAGAAGGGACAGGGAGGGTAAAAGAGGAGGTGGAGTAGCTCTATACATAAGGGAAGGGATCAAAGCTACAGAACTAAAAAGTAAAGGGGGAGGACAAGAGGCACTCTGGGTCACCTTGGAGACAGGGAATGGCATCACAATCCGCACAGGGGTTGTATACAGACCCCCGTTTCAATGGGAGGAAACGGACAAGAAAATGATGGAGGACATTCTCAAAATGGCTGAAAAGGGGGAGATACTGTTGATGGGGGACCTGAATATGCCAGATGTCAACTGGATGACATGTACTGCAGCCACATCCAAGAGCAGGGTCATTCTTGATGCCCTGCTGGGCGAGCCTTAGACAGCTAGTGTTGGAACCCACAGAGGAGCAATACTGAACCTGGTACTCTCAAATGGAGAGAGGATCACAAATTTAGAAGTCAGTAGACATCTGGGAACAAGTGACTTGCACAGTGTGCTTCACAATAAGCACAACCATGGAGACAAGCCATACAAAAACAAGGATACTGGACTTTAGAAGGGCCGACTTTGACAAAATGGGTGAATACTTGAGGAATGCACTAGCAAATGGCCAAAAAGGAGGGGTGGAAGAACAATGGAGAAAAGTCAAAACTGCTATCATACAGGCAACAAGCCTTTGTGTGAAACAAATAAAGAAAACAAAGCGGAGTAAAAAACCACTATGGTTCTCAAAAGAGGTGGTAGGGAAGGTTAAGGAGAAAAAGGCTGCATTCAAAAAGTATAAGGAATCACAGAAGGAGCACGACAGGGAACTGTATCAATTAAAGCAGAAAGAAGTGGGGAAGGCAGTCAGAATAGCAAAGGCCCAAACCAAGGAAAAAATAGCCAACTCAGTTAAGAAGAGGGATAAAACCTTCTATAGGTACATTAGGAGCATAGAAAGGTTAAGGGAGAATAGTGAAGATTAATAAAGGAGAGGGGAGGTGGGCAGAGGGAGACAGTGAAAAGGCAGAGATACTGAATGAATACTTTTGCTCAGTATTCACAAAAGAAGATGAGGAGGAGTTACCTAAACCAGACAACAGAAGCACTCTGGGTAGGGGGGTTGACACCAGTCCATTTACAGAAGAAAGAGTCCAGAAAGAACTCCTAAAATGCAAGGTGGACAAAGCAATGGGGCCTGACGGGATTCACCCCAGAATCCTAAAAGAACTAAGGGAGGACCTAGTGACACCACTGACCACACTTTTTAACAAGTCATGGGAGGATGGGGTGGTACCTGAGGACTGGAGGAGGGGATGTGATTCCCCTTCACAAAAGTGGGAGCAAGGCAGAAGCAGGAAACTATAGACCTGTAAGTTTGACCTCAGTGGTAGGGAAAATGATAGAATCACTTCTGAAAGAAAGAATTGTTGAGTACCTAGAGGCCAGCGGGGCACAGGACCCAAAGCAGCATGGATTTACAGCAGGAAGGTCATGTCAGACGAATCTAATTGATTTCTTTGACTGGGTGACCAAAGTAATAGACCAGGGAGGGGCTGTGGATATGGCCTACCTAGACTTTAGCAAGGCATTTGACACAGTCACGCACAAAAGACTAATAATCAAGTTAGCCAGCCTGGGAGTGGGTTCCAGGGTGGTAGCCTAGTTAGCAAACTGGTTGCACAACAGGACACAGAAGGTAATAGTGAATGGAACACATTCCAAAGAAAGGGGGGTTACTAGTGGAGTACCTCAGGGCTCAGTACTGGGTCCAGTCCTCTTTAACATCTTTATAGGTGACATTGCAGAGGGTCTGAGGGAAAGGTATGCTCTTTGCAGATGACACAAAGATCTGTAACAGAGTTGATACACAAGGGGGTAGAAAGGATGAGAAGGGACTTGGCAAGGTTGGAGGAATGGTCAGACATATGGCAACTTAGATTCAATGCAAAGAAGTGCAAAGTAATGCACCTGGGAAACAAAAACCCAGGAGAAAAGTACACAATAGCAGGGGAGGTACTAATAACAACAAAAATGGAAAGGGACTTGGGGGTAGTCATATCAGATGACCTAAATGTCGGTAAGCAATGTGAGAAGTCAGTAAGGAGAGCCAGGGGGATACTGGGATGCATAGGACGGGGCATCACAAGTAGAAAAAGGGAAGTGGTTATCCCTCTGTACAGACAGTTGGTGAGACCCCATCTGGAATACTGTGTGCAGTTTTGGAGACCCCATCTACACAAGGACATAGACAGGATGGAAGCAGTCCGGAGGAGGGCAACTAAAATGGTGCAGAGTCTGCATCAGAAACCATATGAAGAGAGACTGAGAGAGCTTAATATGTATACCCTTGATGAAAGGAGGGACAGGGGGGACATGATAGAAACTTTTAAGTACCTCAAGTGAATCAACAAAGTCCAGGAGGGTAACATCTTTCAGAAAAGAGAGTGTAAGAACAAGGGGCACAATTTAAAGATAGAGGGTAATGTGAGGAAATTTTTTTTCACGGAGAGAGTGGTGGATGCATGGAACCGCCTTCCTGGGGAGGTTGTTGGGTCTAAAACAGTGGGGGAATTCAAACATGCATGGGACAGACATAAGGCAATTGTAGTGGGGGGTTGCAGGAAGTAGGCTGTTGATTAACTAGAATCTGCAGCTTATCCAATAGGAAGGGAAATGGGCAGACTGGGTGGGCCAAGTGGTCCTTACCTGCCGTCAAAATCTATGTTTCTATGTTTCTATGTTGTAAATGCTGCTTGCAATCACCTCCATTTGTGACCCCCTCCCCGTCAGCCAGTATCTTTGTGCAATATCTTTGTCTCCCCCTTCCGATCTGATGCAACTGCAAGTTAAGTCTGGCAGCCAGTTTCAGCATATGTTATCTTTTCTTGAGGGAAAGGCAATACTACAAATGGAACACAAGTAAGACAAGTAAGCTCCTGCAACAGGCTTCAGCATTTCAGTGTTAGCCAGAGTATAATTACTTGAAACATTTTACTAAATGCTGCTTGTGATTTCCTACAGTGTCAGTATCTTTCTCTAACAAGGCAAAAGTTGCACTCTGGATATGAAAAAATAAATGGGTGGGCTGCCTGTTAAAAAATGGGTGACATTCATTGCAAGCAGAAAGTAAATTAACAAGCATTTGTCAATGCCGAATGTTTGCTTGCTGGTATTTGCATTGGAAGTGCAGGAGTTAGACAGATGCAAAATAGGAATGGCATTGAAGTATTGAACTTCATGCCACCCTCACTTTCACCCTGTAGAGATGGACAGGCACTGGAGTATGTCTTTGGGTCGTCATGCATTATGCTCATGCCATTTCACCTCACCCTATTCTGCAGACACCGACAAGTGTTGAGGTGTGCCTTGGAGTGTTCGGCTTTACAGTCACCCCAGTTCATAAGGACATAAGCTGAAATGGGTGCAGTATAGGAGAATGGGATGACCTGAGGGGCCAAAGAGTGCAAGGCACACCTCGATGCGTGTCACTGGCTGCAGGGTGGGGGTGAAATGGCATGAGCATTACAGCCAGCAATCCAAAGGCACACCCCTGACGCCTGTCAGTCTGTACAGGGTGGTATGTTTTGGTTAGAAACCCTAGCACCCCTGGCATTTGTTGGTATTTGCACTACAAATTTTCAGCATGGCCTTTTAGTGACACCCACCTCATGAAAGCATTTGGGACCTCTGCTCATAAATAGTAGCACTGTGTTTTTGTTAATCTGTCTCGAATGTTGATTTCCCACAGCGACTGAGCCATTCTGCACCAGATGTGCGAAAACACAGATTGGGCAGGATATGAAAAATGACAGCTGTATCATTCATAGGGAGGTGTGAAGACATGACAGTGTTGAAAATCTGGAGTGAAAATATTACACATTCTCGAAGTTAAGAGTGTGTGTGGAAACTCTGCCATGCACGCAAATAACATAGTGATTTTGTGGACTTTTGTCCCCAGTATTCAACATAGGCATTTTGGGACCTCCACTCATGAACAGTGTCACTGTAATTTTGTTAATTTGTCCAGAACATTGATTTCCCACAGTGACTGTGCCATTGTGCGCCGGATGTGCGAAAACACATTTCAGCCAGGATGTGAAAAATGACAGCAGTACTGTTCATAAGGAGGTATGGGAAAATGTCAATGTTGAAAATCTGGAGTGAAAATATTAAGTCTGGAAGTTACGAGCGTGCGTGCAAACTACGCAATGTACGCTATTAACAGTCATTTTGCATAATGTTCCCTCCAAATTGTCAACATAGGCATTTTGGGACCTCTGCTCATGAACAGTATCACTTTTATTTTTTTAATCGGTTCCAAATGCTGATTTCCCACTGCGATCTTGCCATTGTGCGTCACATGTGCAAAAACACATTTCGGGCAGAATGTGAAAAATGAAAGCTGTACTGTTCATAAGGAGGTATGAAAAAAGGCAATGCTGAAAATCTGGAGTGAAAGTATTAAACATTCTTAAAGTTACGAGTGTGCGTAGAAACTGCACAATGCATGCTCATAACACAGTCATTTCTTGGAATTTTTTCACCAAATTTGCAACATAGGCTTTTTGGGAACCCACCTCATGAGCAGTAACACTGTAATTTCATTACTCACTCCCAAAGGTGATTCTGCACAGTGACTGCGAAATCACCTTTTGGGAATGAATAGCTACATAACAGTGTCTGAATTCATGAGGTGGGGTCCCAAGAACCCCATGTTGAAAATTTGGTGCCAAAATTTGCAGAAATGGCAGAGATATCCACCTAAGGTGAAAAAAAACACTTATGCCATTATACAGCTTACCGGCATTTCTTCAGTTTGTGGTTGGCTTTTGAAGAGTGCAGACATGTTCCTGGTCCACCGAAGATCATTGCGCTGGCTCTGAAGGTAAGTAATGGGGTGAGGGGAGCGCGGGGAGGTGGGGTGTGCAGAGGGTGGGTGCAAGTTGGGGGAGGGGCTGCCGACAGCGAGGGACTATTTTGTACTTTTCAGATAAAAATAAATAAATAAAAACATTGCAGGTTTTCTCTTCTTACAGGGAGATACCTACATTGTTTTTTGGGGGGGGTCTGGAGCTGATGGGGATTGGGCACCCCTTCAGCAAATACAAAAGAGTCTATGTTGGGGGGGGGGATGATGCCGAGAGGATTGGGCACCCCCCTCTGCAAACAAAATGTGTGGGGAACATTATGCAGATGGGCAGTGGGCTCCCCCATTAGCAAATGAACTGAGGAGGGGGCATGCTGACAGGGGGGACTGGGCCCCCCCATCGGTTTACATGGGAACTATGAGGCGGACAGCGACAGCCGCCGTTATGTGCATTGAAATGGTACACCAGGCAAGGCACCGCCCTGCAATGATGGGTCACTCCCTCATTGCAGTGACAAATTCATTTCAAGTTGGTGGCATGCATGCCACCACATTGGGGAAAGAGGGCCAAGCCCCAAGATGCAATGGGGGCACTGGCCGCCCCAGTGCCGCACCTCCAAAAACCCGCTTCTCTCCTAAGCTGCTACATAATGTTTCTTGTGCATGCACACAAGCAAACATAATAATGTAAAACACTATAGAAATATGGGGAAGGGAGAAAGACGGCACATGGGGATCTAGTTCCACACAACAGGGAAGCACTTGGGGACTACTACCCCCCCCCCCAAAACAAAAGTAACATCGTTACTGTAAATACATTATAGGTATTCTTTTTTTTCCTCTACATATTGTTAGGACTTTAAGAATTAAGATGGGCTATAAGTGAAGAAATCAATATAAATTCCAAGTATCAGTTTTCACTTTTATTTTGTTACATACCAAACTACTAATATTGTTCTGTGCAAGGAAACAACTTCTGTACCACATGTTCAAAGGTAAAGTAACCAGAAACTTGAAACCACACAGTTTGGTTCCCACATTCAGGAATTTGTGTAATGTCACTCAAAAACACAGATTAGTATTTTTAGGATTCTAATACTGTATTTACACTCCAGAATGCATCACCAGGCTGTAGTGCTTGCCTGGATACATCATGTGGATTGGCCCTCCTAGTTCCATCACTGAGGCAAACATGCTGGGGGCAAAACAAAAAAGTTGCATTATTGCCTTCTCGTTGACATGGTGGGAACTACATACACACATACATACGTAACAACTGCTACTCTATCATGATGAACAGGTAGTGGTAATCTTCCTCATTCTTCACTGCTCTTGTGAAATTTGGATGTCAAGCAAAGCACTCTGAAGATTACCACACTGTTCTTCATGACAGAGTTGCAGTTATTATTTATATAATAACTGGTCAGCAATTATTTTTTTGCTCGTTATTTTTCTCCCTTGTCCCTGTTCTGCCTACCTGCGTCCTGGCATCCTAAGTTCTCTGGCTGCCATCCCGAGAACCCCAGCTCCTATTCAGGTCTGCAGCTTCTACTCCCGTGGCTTGCCCTCCATGGTGGGGTGGTGGAGAGCCCCCCCACGCTCGTCCACCAGGACCAGTTTCAGTAATGCACCACGGTGCTCTCGGAGTCGGGTGCTCCCATGGAGATGGCCATCAAGCCACTGTGACCTGGTGCTGTATTTCCTGTTCTGGTCCCCCTTGTGTGTGGGGCATGCAATGACACCAGTGGATGGAACACACATGCTTCCGTGTGCACTCCTCCTGGTGCCATGCCCCGTCACGCCCCCTTATGCAAAAGACAACTCCAACTATTCCTCGTCTCTACCACTCAGTGTGACTGCCTCTCCTAAGTAACTGCCTCCTCATTTTACCCTAGTCGAAGGTGAACTGTAAGCTCCCTTAGAGCTCCACTTTTTTTCGCACCAGTTTCCCCCACTCTCAGCCCTTACCCCCCCACACCACACTGCCTCACCCACCCTCTCCCCTCTCTAATGGCACTTTCAGATATGGGGCCCTTGGATCATGTGATGGTCTGGGCTTGCTAGTTGCTGCTTCCATTGGCTCCCGCTTCCCCGGCTGATAATCTAACTTCATCAAGTGCTTTGTAGCTGGTAATTCAGGGTATCCTCTACATCACTATATTCCTGCTCATCTAACGGAGCTTGTTGGCTGTTTTTTCTGGTAGCATCTATTGTTTTAACATGCACAGATGGAGGCTGAGATGAAAACGGCCTTACCCAGACACACGCCCCCGGTCTCGCCTGACAAACAGGTGAAGAAGGTAAAACCTCTCCAGCAACTATCGGCTAAACAACCGACTACATTGGCGGCATCAACACCGCTTTCAGAAGAGCGTTTTTTGCAAGAGCTGCAACCTTTCAAGGAGACGCTCCTGGATATCGCTGCTGATCTAAAAAATATTCGGACTGAAATGGCTAAACTCAGAACTCGCACGGCAGGCACAGAGGCTCGCACCTACTCTCTAGAGGCCTGGAGGGACAGGACGGATCCAGAAATCACAAAGCTCAGACAACAAATCACTAAACTACAGCTCAAAACTGAGGATCTAGAGGGGCGCAGCAGGAGGAACAATATTTTGATCTTTGGCTTACCAGAAGGAGCAGAAGGTCCCTCTGCAATTTTATTTACCCAGAAACTTTTCACCAAGATTGTGGGCCCTTCCCCACACAATCCTACCTACCTAATAGAAAGGGCGCATAGGTGTCTACATCCAAAACCGGAGGAGAATGCCTCCCCTCACCCGATGATCATTCATTTTCTCAACTATCTTGAAAAACAGCACACTTTGGCCAAAGTCAGAGACCTACAATCTATACAATGGGAGGGCAAGCGCCTAAGAATTACTCAGGATTTGCCATTAGAAACTCAGCAGAAAAGAGCCTCCTTTCATTCCATAGTCAGCAAGCTGATAGCTGCCAGTATTAAGTTTCGCATGGCATACCCAGCACATCTGCAGGTTTTGGTGGATGGAGCATGGCTATCATATGACTCGGCTGACCAGGCCCAAGCTGATCTCTGCAAGAAGCTGCCTGCATTATTTCAATTTTAGGATGGCATTCTCGTTTTCTTGCTAGCAAAGAACTTTTCACTTTGCACCTTTTGCTATTTGGCTGGCTTACCATTGAGGAGCTTGTTCTGAGAGACGTCTTTGGGAGGGTAGTTTTTCCCCGGTGTAGTAAGGACGATGGCGACCGAGGAGAGAGGCAGAGGATGGCCTGTAGACCTGGAGGACTCTGCACAGCAACGAGGCACCATTTTCCCTCGGATCCCCTTCTCTTGCTGCCATTTGTTTCCAGTGGGGACTCTTCCTGACCAGACAGTTTGGCCCGTTTCCAATATGGTTCCCCGGGGGAACACCTGCATACTCGAGAAGCTGCCTGTTATGCTTTTACCTTTTGGCGATGATTCTGTCATTATGTTATGCATATAATTCTGGAAAGACTCATGTTACCTATTCTCCTGTTCACTACCCAAACTATTCTCATGGGCTGTCTCAGTTTCTTTCTTTATTTCTTGATTTCTGGTATTTAGGGAGATAATTACATTACGATTAATATATTGGTGTTTGTCCCCTCTTGAATTCTCTCTCTATATATAGGACTTCAGTCCTTTTATCTTCCCTTATTGTTCAGGTCTCTCATTATCTCACCACTCCTCTTGATATACCTATCTCTGGAACTTTTTCTCTGCACTCTCGGCAGTCTTGTCTACCATACGCTTATTTACTAATTTTGTCGGAGAGTGTGGAGCTGAATTTATTTCACTTCTGGTTTTTGCAGGAATAAGAAGTATAATACGGAGCTTGCAAGAAGCTTACATATTGCTGGGGTATTCCAGTCCGATTGTGTAGACTAAACCCAATATACCTTTTTTTTTTTTTCCAGAGGGCGGGGGGCGGAGGGAAGGATTTTGCAGTAGCAACCACCACACGTCCTGAAGTATGGGGTAGTAACTTAATTACTCGCCCTTGCTTTATTTGGTTTGGTATTCTGGGGATCCTTTGGCATGTTAGGCTGGTTTGCATTAATACTCAAGTTGGGGTCGGAAGGGTACCCAGTGCGCTTTTATTACATTTATTATTCTCTATCAGGTTAGTAGTATTGAGGTAGCTATAATAGGGTACTTGTGCTCTCTACCATTGAACAAAAAGGTAGCTTCTTTAATGGTGTCAAAGCTAGGTGGAGGGATATTTGTAAATAATTATTTGGGGGGGATTGGGGGGGTGGTAACTATGGTATTCAGTTGTTCTCTGTTGTTGATGATGGGGTTTCCTCGTATCTTACAGTTGTTGTCATGGTCAATAGTATGCTCTGGGGTTCCTCTTGGGTCTTGTGGGAATACCAACTTAATAAAATGTATGTAAGATTGGTGGGGGAGGGTTTAGCGGTGCACACTCCTGGTATATTGTTTTGGTTATGCATTGTTCGGTATAATACCCTATGGCTGCAGGTTTGAAAAAATGTATATCTTGGAATGTAAGAGGGGCTCATAATCTCAACAAGAGAATTCAGATCTTAAAACACTTATCATTGCTGAATACCCATATCTCTTTCATTCAGGAAACTCATCTGCTCCCTGGGGAAATGAGGGGTTTGCGCAGACTTGGGATTGGGCAAGTTTTTGCTGCTGGTAATTCATCTGTCAGTGGAGGTACTGCTATTTTCATTCACAAGATGATAGCCTTTCAACCCAAAACAACAATTGCTGATCCACAGGGGAAATATGTTTTAGTCCAAGGATTATTGGACTGCACTGAATTGGTCCTGGGGAGTGTGTATGGGCCTGTGGGGGGAAATCCTATATTTTTTCAGGAATTATCGACCGAACTACAGAAGTTCTCGATGTCCCCCTTAATCCTTGGAAGGGACTGGAACCTGCCACCCACACAAGATTTGGATAGATTTAATTCCTTGCCTAAGCCCCTTACTCAAACCCAAAGGGCTCTTGCCGAATTTCTTGATACTAACAGATTGTGTGATCCCTGGCATCTCTTAAACCCTGAGACCCACGCTTTCTCATTTCACTCTATGGTGCATTCCACTTGGTCTTGGCTGGATTATATCTTACTTAGTCATTCTCTCATACACGGTCCTAATGATTCCACCCTAGAACCGATTGTTATATCAGACGATGCTGTAACATGGGTCACAGTTATGTTAAATCGAAATCTCCAAAGGGACTCAATATGGTGTTTAAATACGCAGCTTCTAAAGGAGGATTACGTCATTACCAGGATCTCAGACATGATCCAGTCTTTCATTGCAAATAACCAGGGTTCGGTTGCTAGGATGGACCATGAATGGTGTACCCTAAAATGCTTTTTGCGAGGTGAGTTTATTAGGCTCTCCTCCACTCGTAAATGAAAGAGAGAGGCGGCTACTATTTCCCTTCTGGGTCAGATTCGCACACTTGAGCATTCTCTTACCTCTTCCTCTTCTCCTGATGTGCTAAAATCTTTGTTGAATTTAAGGAATCAGTATTCTCGTCTAGTACAGGAAAAGCAGAATTTCTTATTTTAAGAACTAAGGCAAAATACATAGAGCAGGGGGAGAAGGCAAGTCATCTTCTGGCGCTGCGTCTGAGAAAACTAGAGGCATCCAGATTTATTCCTTCAATAAATGATCTGGATGCACCATTAAAACACACCCAAGAGACATAACTGCCTTTTTTAGGCAGTTTTATTTTTCCCTCTATAGTCAGCGTCTTGTATCCCCATCTCATGTCGAGTTATTTGAGTATTTATCTGCCTTACCATTACCTACTCTCTCTCCCTCACAACAAGCTCGTTTATCAGCTCCTATATCTCTTCAGGAAATCTTGTCTGCTATCCATAAGCTTGCCTCGGATAGGGTCCCTGGTCCAGATGGTTTCTCTTCGAACTTTTACAAAGTTTTTGCTAAAGATCTTGCTCCCTACTTATTACGTTTATATCAATATATGCTCTCAAGACAGGCTTTAGATCCATCCCTATTGAAAGCCTCTATTATCCTTCTTCTCAAACCGGACAAACCACCCCAATCTCCCGCGAGTTATCATCCCATCTCTTTGTTAAACTGTGACATTAAAATCTTGGCTAAGATACTCGCTAGCAGAATTGAACAGGTTTGGACTCCACTTCTTAGCCCAGAGCAAATTGGTCTCATGTCAGATAGAACACCTGCTGACCACCTTCATAAATTAGCATACCTGGTTCAGGTGGCTAAAACCTCCCCCTCTCCCATGGCTCTCATATCCCTCGATGCTGAAAAAGCATTTGATAGGGTGGATTGGAACTTCCTGTGGGCTACATTGCAGACAATGGGCTTTCCTAATACCTTTATCAAATGGATTCAGACTATATATTCCTCTCCTCAGGCAAAAATAAACTGTAATGGAGTCTTGTCCGAGGTTTTCCCTCTTTTTTTGGGCACACGACAGGGTTGCCCGCTCTCCCCTTTTCTCTTTAATATATATCTCGAACCCTTGATTAGGAGATTAAACTCCTTCCCCTTAATCACTGGCATTCCAATAGGTGATAAGACTCCCGCCCTTTCGGTTTTTGCGGATGACATATTGCTTCACCTTTCAGATCCAGTCTCCTCCTTAACAGAAGCATTGCATATTATTGATACTTTTGGGAAATTTTCAAATTATAAACTCAGTATTACTAAAACTGAAAATTTTCCCCTTAATTCTTTAACATATAGCTCAGCTTTCAGTGATTTTGGCATGAAATGGACTACCAAGTCCATTAAATACTTGGGCATTTATATTACCTCGGATTTACCATTACTCCGCAAACTTAATTTAGAAGATCTATGATCCAATATTCAACAAGACTTATCAAGATGGAAGAGGCTCCCTCTCTCACTTTGGGGTAGAATTAATGCCACCAAGATGAATGTTCTACCCAGATTGTTTTATGCATTAAATATGTTGGATATCTGGTTACCCCATCCTTCTTCCAACGCATCCACTCTGACGTTAGTTCCTTTATTTGGCAGGACAGGGCAATTAGAAGATCCTACAGTAAGCTCTCTTTACCCAAGGAGATGGGGGGCTTGCGTCTCTAACTTCTTGTTCTACTACTGGGCTGTCACCTCTATAAGTTGGGAAATGGCTTTCGTTAACTGATCTCTCTGCTCACCACGACTATGTTCCTATTTGGTTACTTATAGAGGCTGACATTCTCGCTACCCATAATGTAGCCTCCTCGTCGCTCTTTTATACGCCCTTTAAAAAATTGCCAAAATTCCTGCAGTCCTTCCCGATCGGTACCTCACTAAGAGTTCTCTCTCAAATGTTCAGATTCTATAAGGTATGTTTGAGTTCGGATCCTTCTCAGCCACTATATGCCAATTTGAATCTCAAAATAGTGGGAGCCCCCATAACTAGGCATTGGCCATCTCTTCCCCCTGAGCTTACAGTGGCAGATTTCTACTCAAATGGTGCTATACTATCTACCGAGGAGATTCTCATTAAGCTGGGCCTTAAGTCACGGGCTGTCCTTCAAATTTTACAGCTTAAGCACCTACTAATTAAGGTAATGGGGAAAGAGTGTAACCCCTCACGTATTGAAGCTTTTCAATATAAGACTTTGACTAGTAAATCCCATGGCATTTCCACGGTATACAAGCTGATTCTCACTTTCTCTGTCTCATTTGATTGCCGGTTCTCGGGTCTGGCAGGTTTCATTCCCTGATGAAGCTATTAACTGGCATACAATATGGACAGGCCTATACACATATCTCACCCAGGACCGATACAGACTTACACAATACTGTATCCTAAATAATATGTATTATACCTGAAATTGGCCCAAATGAAGAGGCTTACCTCCAGCATGTGTTCTAGGTGCAATAAAGAGGAAGGCTCGCCTTCATATATTGTAGTCCTGTGAAAGGGTATCCTGTCAGTAAGCAAATTGAATCCGCTCTGGACCCTTTGTTGGGTCTATAAGGCCTTTTCTCCCTGTCATATGTATCTTGGGAGACTATTCTGCAAATTCCGGTGAAGGAGACAGTTTCACATAGCTTTAATCTCTATAGGCGTTCAAAAGCTAGTGCTTAGACACTGGGCGGATCAAGTTACCATTTCCTATGCGAATGGTTGCATGAAATATCATTTGCACTCTGCCATGAACATTTAATTGCGGTATGTACATTGCCTCCGATCTTTTAACAAAAATAGGGGCAGTTATATGCTCTGTATTTATCTTGATATGACTCTCCTGTTGTTTTCACGAACCTCTCCCTCTCTAACTATAGACTCAATGACTGCTCTTGCTATTCCTTTGTTAACTTTAGGACAATAAGGATAGGAGAGTGCACCACGGGGGGGTGAGGGGGGACTTACGGTGGGAGGGGGGTTTTCTCTTTTTTCTTTTCTTTTTTTTTTTTTAATTTCTCCGACTCTTACTTCATTTTATTTAATTATTCTATGTATGGCTTTCTTGGCAGTGTACATTGATAGTACTGCATTCATTCCTCAAATGTTGTTGCACTGCGATATGCTTAATAAAGTATGTTGAATTAAAAAAAAAAAGATATGGGGCCCTCCAGCCCATCCACCTCGCACTTTTGCCACCCACCTCTACCCTCCAACAATGGCCCTTTAGCCTATCTGCTTCTTCCTGACTCCCTCCTACCCTATACTAACTATATACTGTTCACCCTGAAACTTGTCTGAAGCTGGTTTATATTGTCTCTCTCCATTTTTTGCTGTATAATAACTGTTTAGACATCTCTGTGTTTCTAAGAGTGTAACCATTGTTGACCTTTGTATGTATGTTACCCTACATCCTTTGACGTGGAACCTTTGTAAATAAGCAGTTCCTGCTCAAAGGTATTTGTAATCCTAGAGTTTAATAAAATAAAAAAAATTGCCTATGCAGCTGAATCACCCCCAGCCTCCGCTAGAGACCACCAGCACACCGGCAGCTGCACACCCCCCAACCCAGAGAAGGACAGCAGTCCACTGGATGCTCAAGTTCCTCTCCTCTCCTCCCCTGCTGACCCCCGACGACCCAGGCTCATTCCCAAACCCGGGTCACCCGCATGGCGCGAGGTGTTGTGCCCAGCACCTCAACCCTCAGTGTCACCGGGACAACTTGTTCAGCAATTTTTTAAATGGCCGGACTGGGTTATAATTTACCATTATAACCCATGGGTTATAACGGCAAACATGCACCATGTCACTCAAACAAGAGCCACATCCTGATTGCCTCTTCACTCTTGTTGGGCGGGCTAAATGCAGTCAGAAACATGATGGCGCCTTATCCCGCACAGCAAGGACCCGCCAGACATAGACTGTTTCTCATTTTTTATTTAATTTCTTTAAAAACAGTATGAAACCCCAAACACATCTTTTGTTTATCCTGCCATTCTGACAGCATATTGAAACACTCTCACCGTAAATAGCTCCGACCTCACTGACTGAGGTAAAGATGATCTCGGTTGCCATTCAAATCTATAAGTCCAAAAACAAAGGCAAATTAAATATAAAAATAAGTAAACCAGCTGTAAAAAAAAAAAAATTTAAAAATGATGTGTGTGTGTGTAAGTCAGGGAGTCACAGACACTAGATGAAGGCTAGAAAAAATTGTTGCCCAGCAATAGTAAATAGTAAAGGATGGGAAGTGGGCTTAAATTCTAAATTAATGGTTGCCCTCAGTGTGGGATGCTTTAATAAACCCCCCCGGGCTTCACCCTCAGAGTCCATGTAGCATCTCACACCTCGGGCAACCATCAATTTCTCATTCAGCACACTTCCCCATCCATTATTGTATATGTAATGACATTTAACTCAGAGTCCAGTCACATAACTTACTATAATTGTACTTCTCTACTAGGAACAAATAAGAAGCAACACCCATGTCTGTGGGGCGGGGAAAACTTGTTCTGAATAATCCCAACCATAATTATTTCTTCATCATCATTATCTTCTCCCTCCTCCTCTTCATCATCCTCATCATCTTCATCAGCATCCTGTACTACCTCCTCCTCCTCTTCTGCAATGAAAAAAAAATATTTAAGTCCTTTTGAACCACAAACTTTACATTGGGCCTACGCCACAAAATGGGTACTGGGGAACCAAGAATCTCTGTGTAAACAAGGAAATAGTTGAAGTGAAATTGCACTATTCTTAGTTCACATACAGGACAGAACTGAGCAGGGGAAGTACTTAAACCTCAGCAATTCAATCAACTTTACTAACATCTTGTTAGCTATCTTACATAATATTAATGACTTAACCCCACATTCTAACTAGTTAACCATCTTTCATTATCCTATAACAAACAAGCATTTGTCAATGCAGAACGTTCGCTTGCAGGTATTTGCAGTGGTGTTTGGCATGTATGGTGCTGTACCCTAATGCCCTGTGCGATTGCTGGTATTTGCACAATAAATGTTCAGCATGACCTTTTTGTTACCCCCACCTCATAAAAGCATTTGAGACCTCTGCTTATGAACAGTCCCACTGTTATTTTGTTAATCTGTCCTGAGCGTTGATTTCCCACAGCGACCACATCTGTTGCTCCATGTGCAAAACACAGTTCGGCAGGATGTGAAAATGACAGCTGTAGCATTCATAGGGAGGTGCGAAGGATGGCAATGTTGAACATCTGGAGTGAAAATACAACAATTTCTCGAACTTACGAGCGTACATGGAAACTGCGCAATGAATGCTCATGACACAGTCATTTTGTGGACTTTTGTCACCAAATTTTCAACATAGCCATTTTAAGACCTCTGCTCATGAACAGTGTAACTGTGATTTTCTTAATCTGTCCCAAACATTGCTTTCGCACACCAACAGCACCATTGTGCGCTACATGTGTGAAAACACATTTTGGCCGACATATGAAAAATGGCAGCTGTACTGATCATAACAAAGTGTAATAAAATGGCAATGTTGAAAATCTGGAGTGAAAATATTAAATTCACAAACTTACGAGCATGCATAGGAACTGCGCAACGCACGCTCGTAAAACAGTCATTTTTAGGAATTTTTTCACCAAATTTTCAACATAGCCATTTTAAGACCTCTGCTCATGAACAGTGTCACTGTGATTTTCTTAATGTGTCCCATACATTGAGTTCACACACCAACTGCACCATTGTGCGCTACATGGGCGGAAACACGTTTTGGACAGGATGTGAAAAATGACAGCTGTACTGCTCATAAGGAGGTGTGGTAAAATGGCAATGTTGAAAATCTGGAGTGAAAATATTGAAAATTACGCAAACTTACGAGTAGTAGGAACTGCGTAACGCACCTCGTAAAACAGTCATTTTTAGGAATTTTTCCACCAAATTTTCAAAATAGGCTTTTTGTGAGCCCACCTTATGAACACTGGCAGTGTTGTTTTGTTAATCAGGCCCAAAAGGTGATTTCGCACAGTGACTGCGAAATCACCCTTCAGGCCCGAATAACGCCATGACAGTGACATCATTCATGAGAAGGGGTCCCAAAAACCCCATGTTGAAAATTTGGTGCAAAAATTCCAAAAAATGCCTGAGATATGCAACAAAGTTGAAAACCCCCATCTAGCCCATTATACAGCTTATCGGCATTTTCTCAGTTCATGGTCGGCTTTGAAGAGTGCAGACGTGTTCCCGGTCCAGCGCATGATCATCATGCCGAGCTCCGAGGTAGTATGGGGTGAGGGGTGTGGGGAGGCAGGGTGCACAGTGGTGGGTGGGAGGGGTTCAGGAGAAGCGCCGGGACCGCTTTTATTTCTAGGAAAAAAAAAAAGACGACGCGACGCTTGCCATGCTGGGGTGGGCTCTCAGCGTGGCACCAAAGCTTTGGGGGCCTTTGGGACATGGAGCCGACGGGGATTGGGCACCCCTGCCGGCAGAGGATGCAGGATGTTTTCCACACTGGGGTGGGCTCCCAGCGTGGCACCAAAGCTTTGGAAGGGGGGCGTGAGGCCTACCAGCACTGTGTATGACAGCGGTGTTTTTCTTTGAAGTGAAGACCACCACTGTCATACACAGCTCCCGCATCCATTGGTACAGAACTGCCACGCCTGCTCAATGGAGCAGTGGATTGAACAGGAGAGGCACACCTCCAAAGTGTGCTACTCTCCCAAAACGTCCCTTGCGCATGCGCGCAGGCGAACGTAAAAACTACTCCACTGTACAACATGCACTTGTTCCCTCAAGAGTTTAACCCCCCCTCCCAAAAGTGACTCCACCCCTCAACCATATGTATGGACTTCTGGGGGGGGGGTGCAGTTCATGCTGAATTTGTTTTAGCTTACTCTTAGCATTAAGCCCCCGCCCAGCTGGTTTCTTCAGATCCCAGCCATCCCTGAAAGAAGCAACTAAGATCCACATATCGAATCTGCACATAGTCTTCAAAACTTTCTTGCAGCTACAATCTAGCTGCCAGGACTCCCCCAGTCAGCTGATATTTGCGTAACTTACATAGAGTTCTGTACGGAAAACCACACATACAAAGTTGTGTTTTCATTGAGAAGTGAGACATCATAGATCAAATGCTTTACCCCTTCCTTTTGAGGGTTTCCAGATGTTTGATACTTCCAACCCCAGGCATGATGTTCCCACAAATTATGTATAATAATATGTCATAGAGAGCCAAAATCGCTCCATTTTCATGCAAGACTAATTCAAGGGTATGGCCATATGGGTAACTGTAACATTTTCCCCTGGGAATCCCAGTAAATATGGGAGCCTGGTCATTACAAGATGGTGTGAAGAATAATACGCTGTGGGTGTACGGTAAAAGTGCAACTACCACACCTGGGTGGGTTGGGTTGCGAGGCTCATACAGCACGCCTTCAACCATCCAGGAAGCACAAGTACTGCAGTTTTGCTGCACACCTAGTACAGACTGTTCCACTAAAACATTTGGCAAAAGGTAATAAAAAGTGGTTGTATAATTAATTAGGCAGTAACTTACCCGAATCGCTGCTGCTGGCATTGGGTGGAGTGTCATACTCCAAGGAACTCACAGGATGTTCAGAATAGTTGGGGGCAATCTTGTAGTTTTTGTGAGAAGGGTCACTCAGGGGGAAAGGGAACACAACAGAGGGGTTGATGCACTCGGATGCTGAGAGCATGCAGATAGCAGCTATTAGAGCTTGTTGTCAGAGCCTGCATCGCCATCATCGTCGGCTCTATCCCAACCGCTTGCAGTGAGGCAACCTTCTTGGAGAACACCTTCTCCAGCTCTGCAGTGGCTGAGAAGCCGCTCCACATACAGTCCTGGATAATGATGGACTTGAGGCAGGGGTCATCCTCTAGGTCACAGATGAAGCTCTGGTTAACCAGGTCACCCCATCTCTAGCTGGTCAGCAGTGGAGGTAAAGAGGCTGAAACTCAACCTCTGGCTGGGGGACCATGGAGGAGTGGGCAGCAGCTCGAATTTCTCCCAGATGTCTTTGCTGAGAGCTGGCAGCTTCTTCTGGCTCTGCTGCTGGAAGAAGTTCTCCTTCTCGTCCTTGCAGTAAAAGTAGTGCTGGATGGAGTCGTAGTCATAATCATAGTTTTTGCTTGGTGCTTTGGAGACCAGCATCTTGACTGCCTACAAGAAGGAAAAATTAAATACAAAATACTTTAATACAGCTACAATCTACCCCCACATAGGCTTTCCTGGGACTGTGAGGTGGACGGCATCAGCTTTTGTGGGAATGTGAGGTGGACGGTGACAGCTGCCGCTATGTTTATTGAAATGTTCCACCAGGCAAGGCATGCCCTGCAAGCTATTAAAGCTAATCTTTTGGATCTTATTGTAAAGTTTGAATTTGCCAAACAAATGCTGGATATCGATGTAACATCAGCTGACTTGTTTTAAATAAATTGCAAACTATACAGAGCTTTCAGGGTATGAGTTGTTAATAGAAATCATAAGCAAGAGGAGGATGATAAGGACTTCTGCATTAGGGGGTTGGGCATCCACAGTGCTACTAGAAAAAGTGCCTACATTTTCCCCCCAACTAAACAGAGTAACCCCACCCCTTCCCCTGGCTGTGTTGTGTTCTTCTGGCTGACGCTGGACCATTGGCCAATGAGCCAACTGTGTGAAAAGTGTCAGCTCATTGTGGATGTGCAGCACACAACCTTTGTTTTAGGAAATTATTTAAGTCAAAAGAGGAGGATGTACCATGTCCCATGGAGCTCACCCGTCCGCCTGCTTTCCGAATCACTGCATATCTAGCAAGTGGGTGCTCCATGAGACAGACTGCTCGTTTTGCTTTTTATGCTTATCTCTAAGAAAAACAGTAGCATGATCTGATCATACAGGGAAATAATTCTTTGATTCCCCCTATTTTGCAGGATATAAAAATCACTAGAAAAGTTGTCATATTTATTTATTTTATTTTTGTTGACCAGGTAAGTGCACTAGACAAATCCTGCCTATTTTCAGGCACGACCCGGGGGAAGGGGATACAGATGAATGCCAACTGACCTTGAATCAGATTAAGCTGTTGGTGGTATTTTTAGTGAATAAGGGAAATTTGGCCAAGACACTGGGGAAATTCCCCTACTCTTTTCGATAAGTGCCATGGGAACTACCACCAATCCAGGCAGATGGGACCTCAGTTTAACGTCTCATCTGAAAGACGGCACCTCAGAAGTGCAGCACCCCTCTCATGCTGCGCTACAGTGTCAGTACTGGGATATTAACCCAAGTGCCAGATGTCAGAACGGAACCCACTGCCCTCTGATCTCCCGGCCTCAGAGGCAAGTGTGCTACCTACTGAGCCACTGACACTGACATATAACTTAAGGAGTGGAGAAGAGAGAGCTGCTGAAACTTACAAGAGAATTAGTGCAGTCTCTCACTCTCTCTCTCTCTCTCTCTCTCTCTCTCTCTCTCTCACACATACCTTCTCACTCTCTCCCCCCTCGCTCATGACTTAGGAGAAAGTGGCCTACAGTTTTTTTTTCAACAAAAACCAACTGTAATAAACATAAATAAATACAGAAAAGACACTGATGAACGAATGATGATGTTAGAGATGGACGGCTGTTGAATGATGATCTAGAAGGCGGGGTGCTCAATGAGGCTGACTGCTTGTTTTGCTTTTTATTCGGGTTTGGTACATTTTCCTCTGATATCCCACTCCAATCATAATATCGATGCTCATATACCCATCAATTAAAATCCCATTTCGCAAAATACAAATGGTCTTACTGATGCACATCTGATAGTTGGTGCGAGGTGTTTGAAAGGACAGAGAGTGTGCATGTGGGGGGAATGGCGATACCTATCGTTGCATGGAGTAGCAATCATTTTGTTTATTTACTCGCTGCACCATGCTACTGGGTAGGTGATAGTCTGCATGTTTGAGGGAGTATTTCAGCACACAGCTGTTGTCAGACCGAACCAGCTCTGAGAGACAGTAGTGGGGGGGGGGGGAGAAACTGGAGGCATTCCGATAGTTGCTGGAAAAAGAAAGGGGGATTCACTTAATCTGGCTCCAGTTCCTGCATATCCAGCCTCCAGCAATGTTTTATAATAAACAGTTAACAGTAAACATATTACATTTACATTACCTTGCCTTACCGGAGATGGTTGCTGTTACTGGAAGACAGAGTAGGATGTCTTGGGATATGGTGTCTCCAGCTAGAAGTTTGGTGTGCACATCATGATGTTAATTGGTGGCTGGGGGGCATTTATTGAAATATTTAACTGTTTTGTGTGCATGATGCTAGATGGCTGCAGCAGTTTAGACTGATTTGCACAGGTAGTAAGCTTGCAGGTTTGAGGGAGTATGTCAATCAAAAATGGAGTTTTGTTTCAGTTAAAAAACATGCAGTAACTTGTACGTGTGGAGGAAAAGTAATGTCTTAAGGTTACAGGTTTGAGGGAGTATTTCAGCAGACAGTTGAGATTTAGTATTGCTTGTTATTTCACATGTAGCAACTATCTTGGTATTTTGGGACATGGGATTTTAACAGTCGGGAATACACGCATCGATAATTTGAATGCGTTGGTATTTCAGAGTTGGTCATTCAGCTGTCGGGATTTTAAGATGCGAGTTCTTTGATTTCCTCCTGTTTTGCAGGTTAAAACATTCAAAATGAATTAGAGAAGCTACTGTATGCCCTCCATGGTGAGGTGAGAGAGAGAGAGACACAAACTTACAAGTGAACGTGCAGTGTCTGTCTCTGTCTCTCTCTCTCTCTCTCTCTCTCCCTCGCTCCTTCCTAACTTATAAAAAGTGTTGTTGAGTTTGCTTTTTCCAACTAAAATCAGCTGTACAAAAACAAGTGCCAGCCTGTGAAGACGGGAATTAAAAAAAAAAATTGTGTGGTGCAGTGTTCCAATGTCCAGAGGCTTGGAGGTGTATCTCACTCTCTCGGACAGTGACAAATTCAAGGGACAGTAGGACACTGGAGGACGCTGAGCAGACAGCTGCTCTCTCTCTCTCTCTCTCTCTCTCTCATTCTCCCGCTCCTTGTTCTCTCTATAAAATACTTTAATACAGCTACAATCTACCCCATGACGGCTTTCATGGGACTCTGTGTGTGTGTGGGGGGGGGGGACAAAGGAAATATGTGTGTCTTCCACTGTCTTCTCTCTCGGCCGCAGATGACCATGGCACATCCACAGAACAAATGCTGTGTACTCCGATGGGTGTCGGTGTCACAGTGGGGCATGCCAAGAAAAGGAAGACGTAGCACAATAGGTATGTAAAGTGGAGACACATTTTCACCACTGATTGCAGTAGACCTTTTCTTTCAGGTGAAGACCAGTGCTCTGAATCCTCCCTCATAGACAGCTTGCAGCTCCATTGGTGCATACGGGATGCACCCCACAGTCTGAGAACTGCATTGGCAAGGACAGGCACACACCTCCAGCAAGTCCTATTGTCCCAAGATGTTTCTTGCACATGCGTGCAAGTAAACATAATAACATGCCACAGACAGGACTTCTCACCCCACCTGAGTGAAGCACCCATACTCTGGAACTGCAAAAATGGGCTAAATTCATTGCAAGGAGAAAGTAAAAAAAAAAAAAAAACCTAGACTAACCTGCTGCAGATAAAACTCACCCCTCTGCCCTATGATCTCACTGAGTGAAGCACCCACAGTCTTCAACTGCAAATAAAGTTCATCAGTAGGCTGCATGAATCAAATTACATTTTTTTTAAATAAATGTCGCTTGCGATTCCCTCAGGTGTCAGTATCTGTCTCAATGCAAGGCCCAAGGAAAAATTGCACTCTGGATATAAAAAGATAAATGGGTGGGCTGGGCATTAAAAAAACAAGCAAAAATCATTGCAAGCAGAAAGTAAAATAAAAACTGGACTGACATGCTGCAGACATGACCCCCCAGTGAAGCACCCACAGTCCGGAAGTTAAGTCTGGCAGCCAGTTTCAGCATGTTTTCTTTTCTTGAGGGAAAGGCAATACGACAGATGGAGCACAAGTAAGACAAGTAAGCTCCTGCAGCAGGCTTCAGCATTTCAGTGTTAGCCAGAGTATAATTACTGGAAACATTTTACTAAATGACGCTTGCGATTCCCTACAGTGTCAGTATCTTTCTCTAACAAGGCAAAAGTTGCACTCTGGATATGAAAAAATAAATGGGTGGACTGACTATTAAAAAATGGGTGACATTCATTGCAAGCAGAAAGTAAAAAACAAACAAAAAAACAACCTGGACTAACCTGCTGCAGATAAAACTTCTCAAACCCCCCCCCCGTCCCACGATCTCACTGAGTGAAGCACCCGCAGTTTTTAACCACAAATAAAGTTCATCAGTAGGTTGTATGAATCACATTACATTTTTTTTAATAAACGTCCCTTGCGATTCCCTCAGGTGTCAGTATCTGTCTCATTCCAAGGTCCAAGGAAAAGTTGCACTCTGGATATAAAAAAATAAATGGGTGGGCTGGGCATTAAAAAAACAAGCAAACTCATTGCAAGCAGAAAGAAAAAAAAACAAACAAAAAACTGGACTAACATGCTGCAGACTTCACCCCAGTGCAGTAGGTTTCATAAATCACATTTTTTAATAAATGCTGCTTCCGATTCCTCTGGTGTCTGGCAGTAGCTAGGCTATATAAAACAGTCAGATAGCATTTCTTAAGAGATGCCACTTGCAATTCCCTCCGGTGTCCTTATCTTTGTTAATACGAGGTCCACAGCAAAAGTTGCACTCCGGACTGGGAGGCTCACACATAGTTGGGTACGGTCCAGATCACGCAAAACCATTTTACAGAAGGTACTGCTGGGCTGTTCTGTATGGTATGTGTCAGAGTTCAATAGATGTCCTGGTCTGTCTGTCCTTTATTTCAGTTATGATTAATTTATAGTTGTGTAGGTACACAATGGGGAGAATACTCCAAAAGCTGCAGTCCAGATACGGAAAAAGAAACTGGTGGGCTGCCTATCAAACAACTAGGCTAAATTCATTTCCAGCATAAAAAAACAAACTGGGCTTACATACCACACACAAGACTGTAAACAAAGAAGTAATGTAGGGCATCTCAGGGGTGAATACCACCCCCCATATGATCACAATGAGTCAAGCACGGCAGTCCGCAACCGCAAATGAAGTATGCCAATAGGTTGCAGAAATCACATTACATTTTTTTTAATAAATTCGGCTTGTGATTCCCTCTGTTGTCAACATATTTTTCCCCAGTCCCGATCTTACTGAAGAAGTTCCAGCAGAGCAACCACAAGTCCTGTCTGGCAGCAGGTTTCAGGTGTTGTATGCCAATGAATGAATAATGTAACATTGTAACAAATGGTTTTGTTCTTGGATTAAAGAGATCTTTCCAAACATTGTAACTCATTCTCCCACTGGACCACACAAATATGAGTTTTGTGGACTACATCCAAGGTTATGTTTGGTTATGTTTGCAACTTATTATGTTGGCTCATGCGTGAGCAGTAAACATCTTGCGGTAGTAGCAGATTTGGAGGCGCAGTCACTGTCGGGCGAATGCAGGGCATGCATCAGAAGGTGCATCCCTCATTTCCCAATCAGCCAGCAGCAGGCGCTGACTTCATGCATCCCTAATGTGGCCACCAGAACAAAGGAAAGGTCTGCTACAATAAGAGCGAAGCTTTCATGCAGCATGACTACAACATGCCTCCCGATGTACAGGCAACATGGCGGCAGTGACTGCCGCCACTGCCTGTCACAATACCGACGGGGGAGCCCACTCCCCATCGGCATACTGAACCCCCTCCCATTTAAAATGTATGCCAAGGGGGTGCCAAATCCTCCTCGACATCATGCGGCCCCCCCAACAGTTTTTCTTTGCTGATGGGGGGCCCAATCCCCATTGACATTTATCCCCCGACCCTGTTGATTTTGATGATGGGGGAGCCCACTCCCCATTGGCATAATGTCTCCCCCCCACTTTTTTTGCATGCTAAGGGGTGCCCAATCCCCTCAGCTTGTGTATCCCCTCTCAGTATGTGCTGACAGGTGCCCACCCCTGTCACAGAATCCCCCTGTGGTCTTATGTGGCACACTGAAGCCCACCCCAGCGTACAAACCTCGTTAAAAACGCCGATGTTCTTTTTTTCATTTTAAACTTGTAAAAGAAAACAGTCCCTGCAGTCTCCTCCTGCCCCTCCCACAACCCGCGCCCACCATCTGTACACCCTGCCTCCCCACACCCCTCACCCCATACTTACCTCCAGAGTCTGGCGCGATGATCTTCAGTGGACCGGGAACACGTCTGCACTCTTCAAAGCCAACCACAAACTGAAGAAATGCCAGTAAGCTGTATAATGGCATAAATTGTTTTTTTTTAACTTTGTTGCATATCTCAGCCATTTTTGGGAATTTTGGCACCAAATTTTCAACATGGGGTTGTTGAGACCCCTCCTCATGAATTCAGGCACTGCTGTGGTGTTATTCTGTTCCAAAAGATGATTTTGTGGTCACTGCATGGAATCACCTTTCCGGACCGATTAATGAAATGACAGTGTCACTGTTCATGAGGGGGCCTCAAAAAGCCTCATGCTAAAATTTCCAGGAAAAATCAAAAATGGCTGTTTTACGATATTATCAGTAGGTTTCCACGCATACGTGTAACTTCATGAATTTGTATATTTTCACTCCAGATTTTCAAATTGGCATTTTCCACACCTTCTTATGAACAGTACAGCTGTCATTTTACATATCCTGACCAAAATGTGTTTTCGCATGTCCGGCGCAAAATAGCCCAGTCGCTGTGTGAAATCAGTTTTTGGGACAGTTTGAGGAAGTGACGGTGACACTGTTCATGAGCAGAGGTCCTAAAATGCCTATGTTGAAAATTTGGTGCCGAACGTTCACAAAATGACTGTGTTACAAGCATGCGTTGCGCAGTTTCCATGCACCCTTGTAACTTCGCAAATTTGCAATATTTTCATGCTAGATTTTCAACACTGGCATTTTTCACACCCCTTAATGAAAAGTACAGCTGTCATTTTTCACATCCTGCCCAAAATGTGTTTCTGAACCTGTGGTGCACAATGGCGTGATCAATGTGGGAAATCAACTTTTGGGACAGAGTAGCAAAATCACAGCGCCACTGTTCATGAGGGGAGGTCCCAAAATGCCTGTGTGAAAATGTGGTTAACAAATTCCCAAAAATAATTGGGTTCCGGATATGTATTGCGCAGTTTCTATGCATGCTCATGACTTCACCAATTTTTCATAATTCCACTCCAGATTTTCAATGTTGCCATTTTTTTACGCCTCCTCATGAACATTATAGTTGTCATTTTCCACATCCTGCTCAAAATGTGTTTTCGTCCCTGTGTCACCAAATGGCATAGCCGCTGTGCAAAACCACCTTTCAGCTAACAAACTGATTGTGCCACTTTTCATGAGGTGGCCTCTCAAACAGCCCATGTTGAAAATTTGGAGTGAAAATACCAAAACACGCCTATGGTGTTAGGGTTTCCAACTATAGCACCCCACCCTAAACAGACTGACAGGTGTCAGGGGTGTAACATGGGATCATTGGCTGTAATGCTCATGCCATTCCACCCCTACCCCCACCCTGCAACCAGTGACAGACATCGTGGTGTGCCTCACACTGTTCAGCCACAAAGGTCACCCCATTCTCCTATGCTGCACCCACCTCAGCCTATTTTCTTATGGAATGGGGTATGTATAATGCCCAAAGACCCCAAAGCGCACCACGACACTTGTCAGTGTCTACAGGGTAGGGTGAGGTACAATGGCATGAGCGTTATAGCTGACGACCCAAAAGCACACCCCAATGCCTGTCGCTCTCTACAGGGTGGGGGTCGGGTTGGTGTCACTTCAATACTTCACTGCCATTCCCATTATGCATCTCTATCAATGCCAATGCCAGCGAGACAACATTCGGTATTGACAAATGCTTGTTATCAGAAGTCATGGATTCTGATACTTGGCTTTGTATTTTAAAAAATTGATACTGCTTGACTGGAAAACCAATGCATAAATACTGACTGATTGCAGAAGAAATGTGTGCTCCACTCTAATGAGTGCATCAGTTATTTTATTTTTTTTGTTTGTTTTTTCCTTTTGTCACTTACCACAGTGCCATTTGCAATCCCCCCCCCGTGTCAGTCAGTATCTTTGCCTTTCCTGCCCTAATCTGACTGAGCGAAGTACCGCAGTTGCAAGTAAACTTAGGCAGCAAGTTTCAGCTTATAGGTTTTGCCAGATATACAAATAAATTCAGTAACTAAAAAAAAAATGGGTGGGCTGCCTATTAAAAAATGGGTGATATTCATTGCAAGGAGAAAGTAAAAAAAAAAAATGGACTAACATGCTGCCGATAAAACTTCTCACCCCCCAACCCACGATCTCTCTGACTGAAGCACCCACAATCTTCAACCGCAAATAAAGTTCATCAGTAGGTTGCATGAATCACATTACATTTTTTTTAATAATTGCCGCTTGCGATTCCCTCAGGTGTCAGTATCTGTCTCAATGCAAGGTCCAAGGAAAAGTTGCACTCTGGGGACCAGATATTCAAAAGGGATGCGCCATGCGCAACAGAGATGCACCAGCGCAAGTGTGAAAATGCGCCATTGTGTGATATTCAGCAGGAGGCAGCTGCACCACGCAATTTGCAATGCACAAGAGCGCAATAGTAATGAATGCACGCGCAACCATAGGGGGAGGAACCATGAATAAATGGCGCAGTGCGATATTCAACAGCATGCACCATGCACAATAGGGGAGCCAGCAGAAGTTGCGCGACAGCAGAAATGATCCAAAATAAAAAGGAACAAGACAGAGTCACAAGAACACTACAGGGAAGCCAGAGGTGGGAGCAAGGTGACAGCAACAGAGAAGAGGGTAGCAGTGAGTGGGACTGGGCAGACCTGGAAACAACCAGGAACAGGACAGGAGTGGGGAGCCTGTGCTACTGTGCAGAAGTGATAGGGATGTGCCACAGTGGACTGAGGGTAGTGGCAGTAGGCAGGACAGCCAAAGGCCGGAGGTGTACCCGGTGTAGGGAGAGCATCAAAAGCGAACAGCGGGGAGAACGGGATAACAGCTGCTGGTGGGGGGACTCCAGCCAGGGACATGGCCAGTGCCACCTTCCAGATGGAGGTGGTAATGAGGTGTGTGAGAAGACAGGCAGCAGGGGGGGTGCGGCCGTGGAAGGGCCCATCGGCGGTACACCCCTAACAGATGGTACCGAGCCCACACCACCTTCGAGCACTAAACTGACACATAGATTGTGGGCCAGTACCACCTGAACCGGGTGATCCTGAGGTGGCTCTGTGAGCTGTGCAGTGATGAGATGCAGGCACCCACACGACAGAGCCATGCTCTGTCAGTGGAGACAAAGGTGACAGCTGTCATGTGCCTGCTCACCACAGGCACCTTCCAGAGACCAACAGGGAACACAACAGGCATAACCCAGTTGGCCGCGTCACGTCTACTCACACAATTCCTCAGCGCACTGCTGCCACATGCTGCGGAGTACATCTGTTTCCCCAGCACACAGGCGGAGTGCACAGCACACATACAAGAGTTCTACAAAGTAGCACGTATGCCTGGCGTGCTCGGGGCCATTGACTGCACCCATGTGGTCATCCACACGCCATCTGACCCGGACGGTGTATCTTACATTTACAGGAAGGGGTTTGCCAGCATCAACTGCCAGGTGGTGTGCGATGCCAGGGGGCGTATAACCAATGTCTGTGCCACGCACCCTGGGGGAGCACATGATGTCTTCATCTGGCACCAGTCCACACTGCGCCACAGGCTCGAGAGTGGGGACATCCCCACTGGCCACCTAGTGGGTGAGTATGCACATCACGCAGGATGACATGAGCAGCTGTGGGGGGTGCATAGTCAAAGTGCCATGGGTACCGGCCTTGACGGCCCATGGCAGAGCGATTCAGACCACCATACTAATGTCCACCCTCTACACACAGGTGACAGTGGCTACCTACTCCGTCCCTGGCTGCTCACACCATACCGGCACCCCACAACCCCATCGCAGCAACGGTACAATGAGGCACATGCCACCACACGTAATGTCATCGAGTGGATGTTTGGGATGCTGAAGGCATGTTTCTGGTGCCTGGACACATCTGGTGGTGCCCTACAGTACAGCCCCTCGAAGGCCTGTGGGCTATTTCTGGCCTGTTGCATCCTGCATAACATGGCCAATGACTGTGGGATAGCTGTAGAGGTCAAAGAGGGGGACAGCGATGGGCATGATGAGGACGCTGGTCCAGATGGTGATGGGCAGCCACCCCCTTGGTGAAGGGACCCCTGCTTGATCCGGACATCACAACTGCACTGGGATACCATCACAGAGGAGCACTTCGGCTAACACAGGTAGGTCACGGGGCCATGTGCAACCAGCAATGGCAAAGGCACAACCCACAGACAGGCATGGACGAACCCCAAGGGTGGATGGCGGCAAGGGAATGGGTCTGAGCGTGGAACCGCACACGCCGTCATGGATGGGCAGGGCCAAACACGACACACACACACACACACACACACACACACACACACCCCACAAGACATGCACAAGGGGCAGAAGGCACACCAACCATGAATGCAACCCCTACCCACATACAGGTCCACACACGACCATGCCCATTGGCCATCACTGTGCGTGTCTCAGGCACTCGGCACCATTACACACTGGCAGACAGTGCAATGCAGGCATCATCATGCACACGCCACAGTGGCCAGCAGCCGGGGGTGTGTGCACAGGGACCGTGCATTTGCAGGGCTAGGTACCCGACCCGTGCCTCGCACGATGCACAACACACTGCACACAGGGCAGCGGCAGACAGTGGCCATGGTGGGAGACAGGTCAGTTACACGGCACAGTGCCTCGGCCACCATGGATGCGTGGGCGGCCCCGCCGAGACCTGACAGCCATGCCAGGCTGACCATTGGCCTCATGGGGTGGCACCGACGGTCCCTCAGGGGTGACATTGTGGGAACATGACCGTGCTCGCGCAGGGGTCTGCAGCTCACCGAATATGCCCACGCCAGGTGTGCTCAGTATGCCCACATCCGAACCTGGTGTCAACATGGAAGGTGTCGCATGATGCCAGGAACGGGGGGGTGGACGTGACACTGCACAGTGTCTGCGGCGCATGGGCAACAAACTGGGTACCCAATGTGGCCATGACAGCAGTGAATGCACGTGTCTGCCTGTCAATGACAGCGGTCACATCCTCCCGCTGCCAGGCCATCTCTGCCAGGAGCAGACCGTGGTCTCTGCTGTGCCACTCCTCTGCCTGGCACAGAACCACACTGAGTGCATCCACCGGCGTCACAAGCCGCAACTGCTGATCCACTGAAACCTGGAGTAGGTGGCTGTGCTCATCAAAGAGGTCATCCGCCAGATCTGCATGCTGTCCCTCGTGGTGTTCCTGGCCATGCTGGGCAGCACCCCTTGACAATGGGCACTGCACACCAGGGCCATGTCAGGGTACATCCACCTTGCTGCACTGGCGCCACCCCGCACACTTCCCCCGTCCCATCCCCATTGGCCGACTGCTGGCACTGTTCCTCCAGCCGCCGATTGCCAAGGCCCCACCTTGTCCTTAATCCTACTCTTGTCCATGCTGACCTTCTTTTTACATTCCTGCACAGACCGCTGGTGGCTGCCATGCTGGTTCACGGCACGTGCAACCTCACCCCATGCCGCAGCATGGGCCTGTGGTGTTCCCCGCTGTCCGCTGAGCAGCGGTTCCCTGTCAAGGTAGGCCTCGAACAGGGCATCTGACTCCGCCCGGGTGAAGTTGGGCCTCCTCCATCTCCCACGTCCCTGTTCCTCGTCTTCCTCACGTTCGGTCATTATAGAGCCTGTGGGAATGACAGATGTTACTTTTGATTGTGCAGCCCCATGCATCTCTCACACACCACAGTCCACACTTCCAAACAGCATGCAACCCACCACAGTAGACTGCAATACCAAACTATGTCCACTGCAGCCCTATGTCACATTTATATAGTGCAAGGCATGCAAATGAGGCGAGGCGCAACTTTAAGTGGATGCTAATGCAGTGGCTGCGCCATGGAATTGCTGATGAGCTGATTTGCATATTCTGGCTGAATATCACACTGTTGCACCTTGCGCAATTGTGTTGAGCGTGCTCAGGCAATGGCGCAGTTCTGTGACAAGCGCAGTAGGCACCGCACGACGCATGCCCGGGACGCTGATGCTGACGCCTGCCATGCTGATGACGTGCTGAGCATGGGAGGCAGTGCAGGGCACAGCCACCACTGTGCCAGTGGCGCTAGTGCGCTGTTCTCACATGTGGCGCTCATGCCCTGGAGTGCCGTAGGCACCATGGTGCCACAGTGCGGTAGGCCACTGCAGGGCTTCACACACAGGCACCCTACTGAGCTACATGCAGGGAGTCCCAATAGTGCTGTTGCGGGCCATGCATGACAGACCCTTGACCCTGCAGTCGACCTTTTCCCCCTAGGCACCATGCTCGTGATGCGGGAATGCATCGCGCTGTTCGGTGACAGCCGGGGAATGACAGCGTTGTACCACGCAGCATCTTGCACATGGGGGACGTGCGCTACAGAGTGCCATTTTGTGATCTGGCCTGCATGAATGATGGCACGCAGGACAGCAGCACAGTGGAGCGCGCTAGAGCTGGCCAGTCTTGTGGCCATTGTTGAGCCCCATGCTGGGGCCCTGTTTGGGGAAGACCCTTTGGAAAGGTCTAGAAGTGCTGTGTGGGAGGAGGTGGCAGAGGCAATGGAGGAGGCCACTGGGATTGCCCGCAGCACAGAGCAATGTCACCACCGCTATGGGGACCTCCGGCAGAGGGACCCAGATAGGCTGGCTCGACTACAGGCACGCGCCAGGCGAGGCACAGTGCCACGGCCAGGTAGATGCTCCATCCATACACTGGTAGCATCCATCCGGGTATCGCGGTGTGCATGTGTCCACCATGCAGGGGGGTGGGGGCCATCCAGTGTGGGCGGTGGTGGTAGTGGTGGTGTGGTTGCGGCATGGCTGGGCTGTGTGGGATCGCACACACTGGGGGGGGCTTTGCTACTGGTTTGTACTGATGTTCCCCTCTCCGTGTTTGCGCCCTAGGCCCTGAGGAGAGACGCCGTGCTCAGCAGGCACGGGCACAGCGAGACAGGGATGCTGCCCAGCAACAGAGACGAGGTGGAGGAGCCATAGCACAGCAGCACCCAGCTGTTGCGGATGCAGGTGAGTGCCTTTCTTCCAAGAACTTCTGTGCATGCTGTGTTGAGGGGTAGGCAGTGAGGCATGGCCACCAACCCTTGACACCACCACCGTGCACACCACACGGTACACTCAGCACTGTCCTGTGGTGCTGCATGTGTGGGTGTGCATCGCTGGTGGTCCGTACGTGCACCAGGTATATGGCTGTGCCACTGCCTTCACACCGCATAGCCATGTCACTGTACGGCCACGGTGGTGCTGTGCGGGACTTGGGTGGTGGGTGTGTGCAGTGGTCCACATGGCTGTGTCCACCTGGGTAGGCAGGTCTTGTGGACATGGTCACTGTGGGTGGTCACACACCATCACAGGGGCGTGGCCCATGGCTGTATGCCATGCACAATGGGTGGGCTGCAGGGGGATGGACAGTCACATGTATTGACTCTGCTCCCTTGCCCTAGGTGGACATCACTGGATGGCCTTGGAATGAGGCATGCAGGAGCTGCTGCAGCTGGTGCGGGCATCCCTGGTGATACTGGAGAGACTGGAGCGGGATGGGGTCCGGAGATGACGCACCCGGAGGCACCACAGGAGTGGAGAGCAGGGCAGGCAATAGGCCCTACATGCCCCCTGACTCACCTAACCCCCTTGGACCCACCCTCACACCCCTTCTTCCCTCTCCCATTTGTTCACCCCTGCCCCATGCCCGCCCCCCCACCTGGTTTGTGGCCTTCCCCCACCCTTGTAAATACTTGTAAATAGTTTGTTTGTTACCTTTTTCAATACATGCATTTTGTTATGACAACTGTGGTGGTCTCTGATTTGCAGTGGGCTACAGGCGCTTGGCTGCAGTGGTGTGCATAGCATCAGGAGTGGTGCAGGCATGGGCGTGTGTGTGTGTCCGGCAGGGAACCGCCTATGGTGTGGGCGGGGGACTCGGTCACTGTCTGTGGTATGTATGTTGTTCTCTGTGCACTGGACACCTGTGTGCTGTGATCCACGGTGCATGCACTGTGTCCATGGTGCCCCTGTCAGACTGTCCATGGCCTGTGCAGCTGATACCCTTGCATGTCTGTGATATGCACAGTCTGCTGGCATGTCAGTGGTGGCTGTCCATGCTGGACACCCCCTGTACCCGGCACAATGCTGGATTGCCTCCTGTCACCAGTACGGTGCACGTCTGCCTCGGGTGGCACTGTGGCCTCCGCTGTTTTTGTCCCCCCTCCATGCTGTCGCTTGTGTCGGTTGCAGGGGATGTGATCCAATGTCTGTCACTTGTGCTCTGGCCACATGCTAGTGGCGTACGGATTCATGGTGCATGCATAGGGTGGCTGGTACAGCTGTGCCATGGAGAGGTGCTGGCCATGGGTACACGGCTGCTTTGGCCGCACACCAGCAGGTTTGTTGCCCCACTACTGTGTCCCTGTGTTGGTGTGCCCTTGGGTATGGGTGGGTGTATGTCTGTGCACTGTGTTGCATCCTGTGTGGCGCATGCTTCCATGCACCACTGTGGGCATCTGTGCTGGCTGTTGGGGCCAGTGCTGGGACAGGGTGTGTCCTTGGGAGGGTGTGCAGGGTGCTGTAATGCTGGTGGTGGGGTCCGGGGCTGGTCCTGTCACATCCGGGGTACCTCATGTGCTGACGCAGGGTCGGTCTCTCAGATGTACCTCGGGGGGGCCGTGCAGGGCAGCACTGTGTCTGCAGTTGTTGCATTGATGGCTGCTGCCGGCCACTGCAGTGTGCTCATGGTGGGGCTGCCTTGCATGGCTCCATGGTGCACAGGGTTGCATTGCCACAGAGGGGGTGGTGGCATGCATGGGGTGACATGCACTGTTGGGCGCTGTTCCTGGGCAGGGTGTCTGGGAATCGCTCTGCATTGGTGGGATGGTGTAGCATGGGGTGGCCGGACCTCCTTGTGTTCCGGTCACAGCTTGCCAGGGGGTGTGCTGGGGCACCATGCCCCAGCTGTGGGATTGTTGCTGGTGTCCATGGGCTGGTGGTTCTTCCAGCTCTCCTCAGGTTGTGCGGTTCATGGGGAGTGGGGGGCGATGTCTGTTCTGCTGCGTGCTCCTCTGCCCATATCTTCCATGGGTGGTGAACCCCTGCATCCTGTCCCTGCACATCCCTGGTTGTGCTGATACACTGCTACCCTGCTCCACTGCGCATCCCTGGTTGTGCTACTGTGCATCAGACCTGCACCACTGTGCATCCCTGGTTGTGCCATGGCACGGTTGGTGTGATATTCAGGTGTGTGCACAAGCGCATCTTGGCCTGCGCAGTGTTTGAATATCGTGCGTGTTGAGCACAGGCACACTGAACTTGTGCCTGCTCCTCCTATTTTGCTACTTTGTGGCACAGTTTGAATATCTGGGCCGTGATATAAAAAAATAAATGAGTGGGTTGGGCATTAAAAAAACAAGCAAAACTCATTGCAAGCAGAAAGGAAAAAAACAAACAAAAAAAACTGGACTAACATGCTGCAGACATGACTTCGGAAAAGCATCCACAGTCCGGAACTGCAAGTAAAGTCTGGCAGTAGGTTGCATAAATCACATTTTTTAATAAATGCTGCTTCCGATTCCCTCTGGTGTCTGGCAGTAGCTAGGCTATATAAAACAGTCAGATAGCATTTCTTAAGAGATGCCACTTGCAATTCCCTCCAGTGTCCTTATCTTTGTTAATATGAGGTCCACAGCAAAAGTTGCACTCTGGACTGGGAGGCTCACTCATAGTTGGGTACGGTCTGGATCACGTAAAATCATTTTACAGAAGGTACTGCTGGGCTGCTCTGTATAGTATGTGTCAGAGTTCAATAGATGTCCTGGTCTGTCTGTCCTATATTTCAGCTATGATTAATTTATAGCTGTATGGGTACACCATGGGGAGAATACTCCAAAAGCTGCAGTCCAGATATGGAAAAAGAAACTGGTGAGCTGCCTATCAAACAACTAGGCTAATTTCATTTCCAGCATAAAGAAAAAAAATGGACTTACATACCACACAAGACTATAAACAAAGAAGTAATGTAGGGCATCTCAGGGGTGAATGCCCCCCCATATGATCACAATGCGTCAAGCACGGCAGTCCGCAACCACAAGTAAAGTCTAACAATAGGTTGCAGAAATCACATTACATTTTTTTTAATAAGTTCTGCTTGTGATTCCCTCTGTTGTCAACATATTTTTCCCCACTCCCGATCTTACTGAAGAAGTTCCAGCAGAACAACCACGAGTCCTATCTGGCAGCAGGTTTCAGCTGTTGTATGCCAATGAATGAATATTGTAACATGGCAGAAAAAAAGCACAAGAAAATAAAGAAATCAAATCGGAGCAATGACACCATGTGGTACATCCCTAACCATGGTCTAATACCACAGTAGATCACGGTAGGCAGCGGGAGCGCGCTGGAAAAAATTAGACAATGGTTGCCATGGTGTTCCCACCGCACAGACTCAGTGAACAGAGACCACTGTGTACAAAGCGGCATATTGAAAGCACTACCTGCGTCGGGTTTGAGTAACAGCACAGCAAGTGACGTGACACACAGCAGTGAGTGGGAGAGTCAGTGCACGAAAAAAGAATGATAAGAGAAAGTGTGAAATAGAACGATAGGAAGGTTGGTAAAAAAAAAAAAAAAAGAATGTCAGTAGGCGCGAGGGGAAACAGAGGAATTGGAGTCAGTAGAACAGCACAGAATGAGCGGAGCAGTGTACTGAGCCGTAGTAAGAGGGAGCTGGAATAGGAGAAATGGGATGACGCGGCAGCAAAATGCTCATTAGCCATACCTGTAGGGTGCTCTGTATGGCAGCATGGAAATGCATACAAGTACTACCCATAGTGCAACACCAAAGAAATGGAGAAGCATACTAGAACGGGCCTGAAATGCAGAAAGAAACAGAGAGAGAAAAGAAATCACGAAGAGTCAGGAGTGTGTATGCGACTGCCGGATATTATAGCCACTTCATGTAAATGTAGAAAAAAATCACATCGGTATATTAATAGATTTGAAATCTGTAACGTGCACGCGCATGTTTGAAACAGTATAGAAGGTTAGCGAGACAGTAGTGAGACAGATGGAAGTCATATTTTCACAGCAGTTTGGTATTCATAATAGTGGTATGTAATAGTAATAATCCAGAGTAACCTCCTAAATAGCTAGCCATGTTACAAGTGGATTAAGCTACTCAAAAGGAAGGGTCTACAGTGGAATTAATCCATGATTGGTTGGTTGGACCCACTCGGCCTTCGGCCTCGTGGTCCAACTCCCCCAACCATGGATTAATTCCACAGTAGACTCAACCTTTCTCGTGGCTTAATCCTTACATGTAACATTGTAACAAATGGTTTTGTTCTTGGGTCAAAGAGATCTTTCCAAACATTGTAACACTCATTCTCCCACTAGACCACGCAAATATGAGTTTTGTGGACTACATCCAAGGTTATGTTTGCTACTTATTATCAGAAGTCATGGATTCTGATACCTGGCTTTGTATTTTAAAAAATTGATACTGCTTGACTGGAAAACCAATGCACAAATACTGACTGACTGCAGAAGAAATGTGTGCTCCACTCTAATGAGTGCATCATTTTTTTTTTTGTTTTTGTTTGTTTTTTCTTTTGTCACTTACCACAGTGCCATTTGCAACTCCCCCCTGTGTCAGTCAGTATCTTTGCCTCTCCTGCCCTAATCTGATTGAGTGAAGCACCGCAGTTGCAAGTAAACTTAGGCAGCAATTTTCAGCTTATAGATTGTTTTTTTTTTTTTAGTTTTGCCAGATATACAAATAAATTCAGTAACCAATCTTTAATTCACTGAAAGGCAGATACTGCAGTTGGATCGCAAGTAAAGTCAAGCAGCACACCTCACTTTGTCAACAAATGTTCTGTATCAATAATTTTACATTTTAATAAATGCCCTTTGTCTCTCCTGCCCCAATCTGACTGGGTAACACACTGCAGTTGCAAGTAAACTTGGGCAGCAAGTTTGAGCCTATGGGAGCCAATGTCTGAATTATACAGTGCAATTTAACCCTATAATAGTAATCAGCACTTGAGCCAGCGGAAATCTCCTGTCCTGATTCTGCTGCGATGTCCCACTGCCATTTTAGTCCCTTCTTCTTATGGCTTGGTTCTTCTGTGAAGGCAAGAAGAGTGGCAGACACCAAAGTCTCACTGGCTGCATGTTTATTTTAATAAAATATTCTTACTTATGAGCATGTGCTCAGGGCTTGGCAATTGCTGCAGAATTTGTATGCAGCTGCAGAATTGCCGCAGAATGGCCACAAAATCAGCAGTTGCCATGCTGCAGAAAATACTGTATAATGCCCTGTCACAAAATGTAGATCGACTATGCCGCAGTAAGCACGGGGCCCTGACTATGACACAAGATTAAACTGATTCTAAAACAGCAGAGGCAGAATTGAATAAAATTATAGAAAAGTTCAAAAAAAAATTAGCAGATTTTAAGTAATCAATTAAGAAAACAAAAATAAAAAAAAAAGTAAATGGAATGATTATAGGTATAATAGGTTTACAGCTGGAAAATACAACAACCTTTTAATAGATACAGAAGACAAGAGTACTTGGATTCAGTCAATTCTGGAAGTTATACACCGCCTAGCAACAAACAGAAACCTAAGCTTTCAGCTAATCAGGTCAGATTAAATAAAGATCAAGAGGCTCCATTTAATATAGGAGTCCATCGTAACCTAAGTGGCTCCATTTAAGTGTAAGAGACTCTCTTCTTATTTGAGCAATATGATAACAGGATGACTTTCTTTTTTTTAACCAGGAGAGACACACTAAGCTAAAAGTTTGTTTCCAGGTGCGACCTGGGAGCACAGGGAAGTTAAGTGAGTTGCTCAGGGTCACACAGTATGCAAGATGGGGCTGTGGGATTCAAACCCAGGTCTCCAGGTTTGCAGCTCAGAGCCTTACACTACTGCACTATACTGCCTTCACTCCACAATAACCAATCCTTTCAAACGTTCTAAACCTTTTTTGTCAAATAGTTAAAAAAGTGCCAATTAAAGAGTTTTATTCAATATGGTCAATTAAGTTCAATGGGTAAGTTTGCGATCTCCACTCAGTACTACAGTTTCAAGGCCAAACCAATCATTCTTTAAGCAAGAACTGGGTTAGAACATACCTCTAAAAAGACTCCTCAGCCCAGTCCCATCAAATAGGCATGGAACATGACCTCAATATTTGTAGACAGGATTGGTTTACCATTAACAAAGATCCTCTGCTGTTGTCAGCTGTTCTGGGTCTCCCCATTCTGAGGGTCCTTATCACTTTTCCCAACCTTTTTCAAAATGCAAGGCATAGCAATGACAGCTTACAAGCAGGAATCTGGTCGACTTTTCATTGTTTTGTTTTTTTATTCCCCTTTTTTCCTGGCGGAACCACCATCTGCCCTCCGCCCTGGTCACGGCCCCCGGAGACCTCCACCACCGCCTATAGCTGCTGAGGACCCCGGTCAGCCCCGGCTTACCCCCCGGAGGGTGGGGCCACAGGCCACCTTCATGACCCCGGAACTGTGACTAGTTGGGGTCCCGCAGCGGCGGTGGCGAGGCGAGGCTCTCCGGGGAGGGTTTCATCCTACGGTGGTCCTGCCCGCCATTTTCCAATTTTCCTCCCAGAGGAGGCGGGGATGTGCAATGACGCCAGCGTCTGCCCCACCTCCCCACACCCACAGCGTCAAGGCACTGGAACCCTCCTGGCCTCCGCTAGGAGTCCCTGAAGCGCCCGAGCTGCCCGCACTTCTCCCCGGAGTAGGAGAGCTGTCTATCGGACGCCGATCCTACTCCCCCGCCGATCCTCCGGATCCGCTCAACCCGGTCGCCAGCGCCAGAGCGGAATCCACCACTGCACCGATGGGCTGGCTTCTTTTCATTGTTTTTAATTAACAGATGAATATAAAGGAGTGGAGAGGTGGTGGCAATACAAAAGACTGGTGTAAAAAAGTAATGTGCTGATCTCATATTTATTTAGCCTAAAAAAAGTATCTGACACAGCAGTGATAAAACACAGACTATGTGACAAAAAACAGAAACGAACTGGCACTTGGCACCTTTACCCTTTGCACAATTTGCATGAACAACTTCTGCTCTGCATCTGGTTTTTATGTTTGCTTGCACGCATGTGCAAGAAACATAGTGCCATCATCCGAGTTTTTGGAGGTGTGGCAGCCCTCTTCCAATTCAGTCAGTGTGTTTGCAGGCACAGCCGCAGTTCTCCAATGCCTGCTGGAGCTGTCTGTGACAGTTCCAAAATGCAGTGGTGTACAATTGAAAGGGGGAGCTATGCTTCAGTGAGCAGCGATAAGATATCGCCTGCTCATGCACGCTCCCCCTACACACACACACATGCATACTGCGTGCTCTCCCCCATGCACACACTGTGTAGCCGACGGGGTGCCTCAATCCCCTGCCGGCTGTGCTCCAAAGCAGAGTTACATATGCCACGCTGGGTGCCCACCCCAGCATGGCTGCATCAGAGCAGCCGCACGGGGTGCCCAATCCCCGTCAGCTCCACAGTCCGCCCCCAGTACAGTGTGCCATGCTGGGGCCCCGCTCCAGCGTGGCAACAGATATTAATTAGCACGGGGTGCCCAATCCCCGTCGGCCATGCTGCCTACTGTGCCATCTCAGTGCTACGCTGAGAGCCCACCCCATGTGGCAAACGTCCCCATTGTCATTTAAAAACCTTGAAACTTAAAAAACAGTGCCTCGTTGTCTCTGCCCCCACCACGGCCCACCCACTGTGCACCCCGCCTCCCCACACCCCTCACCCCATACTGCCCCTCCGACTCGCGCGACGATCTTCGTGGACCAGGAACACGTCTGCACTCTTCAAACCCGACCGCGAACTGAGGAAATGCCGGTAAGCTGTATAATGGTATAGATAGGGGTTTTTCAACTTTGCTGCATATCTCAGCCAATTTTTGGAAATTTTGCACCAAATTTTCAACATGGGGTTTTTGGGACCCCTTCTCATGAACACTCTCACTGTCATGGCATTAATTGAGCCTGAAGGGTGATTTCGCGAGTCACTGGCAAGAAAATCACCTTTGGGACCAAGTAACAAAACGACACTGCCACTGTTCATAAGGTGGGCTCTCAAAAGCCTATGTAGAAAATTTGCGGAGAAAATTCTTAAAATGACTGTTTTATAGCTATGCTATGCAGTTCCTACGCATGCGTAAGTTTGCAAATTTTAATATTTTCACTCCAGATTTTCAACATTGCCATTTTACCACACCTCCTTATGAGCAGTACAGCTGTCATTTTTCACATCTTGCCCAAACGAGCTCGCCTCATGTAGCGCATTAAATGGCGCAGTCGGGTGAAATCAATGTATGGACACATTAAGAAAATCACAGTGACACTGTTAATGAGCAGAGGTCTTAAATGGCCATGTTGAAAATTTGGTGAAAAATTCTAAAATGATTGTTTTACGAGCGTGCGTTGCGCTGTTCCTACGCACGCTCGTAAGTTTGCGAATTTTCTATATTTTCACTCCAGATTTACCACATTGCCATTTTGTTACACTTCCTTATGAACAGTACAGCTGCCATTTTTCACATGTTGCCCCAAATGTGTTTCCGCACATGTAGCGCACTATGGTGCAGTTGGTGTACGAAAGCAATGTTTGGGACAGATTAAGAAAATCCCAGTTACACTGTTCATGAGCAGAGGTCTTAAAATGGCTATGTTGAAAATCTGGTGACAAAAGTCCATAAAATGACTGTGTTATGAGTGAGCATTGTGCAGTTTCCACGCACCCTTGTAAGTTCATGACTTTGTAATATTTTCAGTCCAGATTTTCACCAGTGGCATTTTTCCACACTTCCTTATGAACAATACAGCTGTCATTTTTCACAACATGGCCGAAATGTTTTTCACACTTTCAGCACAGAGATGCGTGGTCGCTGTGGGAAATCATTGTTTGGGACAGATAAAGAAAATCACAGTGACACTGTTCATGATCGGAGGTCCCAAAATGCCTGTGTTGACAATCTGCTGTAAAAAATCCCCAACCTAATTACATTACGGGTGTGCATTGCACAGTTTCTATGCACGCTCGTGACTTCACCAGTTTTTTTTTAATTTTTACTGCAGATTTGCAACATTGCCATTTTTTACACCTCCCCATGAACAGTACAGCTGTCATTTTTCACATCTTGTTCGGAATGTGTTTTTGCACCTGTGGTGCTAAATGCCGTAGTCGCTGTGCATAAGCAGCTTTCGACTAACAAACTGATATTGCCACTGTTCATGAGGTGGGGTCACAAAAACATGTTGAAAATTTGGAGTGAAAATACCAATGAATGCCTGAGGTGTTAGGGCTTCCAACCATAACGCCCCACCCTGTAGAGAATGACAGGCATCAGGGGTGTGACTTGGGATTCTTGCCTGTAATGCTCATACCATTCCACATCCTGCAGCCAGTGAGAGGCATCGAGGTATGCCTTGGACTCTTCGGCCCCAAAGTTCACCCCATTCTCCTGTACTGCACCCATCTCACCGTATTTCCTGATGGAATGGGGTGCGCATAAGGGCCAAAGACCCCAAGGCACACCGTGACACTTGTCAGTGTCTGCAGGGTAGGGTGTGGTGAAATGGCATGGCCGTTATGCCTGACGACCCAAAGGCACACCCCAATGCCTGTCCCTGTCTGCAAGGTGGTGGTGGGGTTGGCTTCAGTTCACTACTTCACTGCCATTTCTATTATGCAGCTCTGTAACTTCTACACTACCAATGCCAATGCCAGCAAGCAAACATTCGGCATTGACAAATGCTTGTTTACTTTGTTTTTGTCTTTTTTTATTTATTTATTGTTTTAGAGACTGGTGGTGAAAAGGAAAGGAAAACTGGTCAGTTAAAGACTGCAGTCTGGCTGATAATGTCACTACAGTGAAAGCAACTAATAAATAAGCCAGAATGTGAGACGGCACCACGTCATTTTCCTGCAGCTTGCTCTGCAAACACAGTGTGTGAAAATGCCTCACACCTTTACCCTTTGCACAATTTGCATGAACAACTTTTGCTCTGCATCTGGTTTTCTACTTTGTTTTGCTTTTTTTTTATTACTTTATTGTTTTAGAGACTGGTGGTGAAGAGGAAAGGAAAACTGGTCAGTTAAAGCTAATAAATAAGTCAGAATAACAGCCTGCTCTGCAAACACATTGTGTGAAATTACCTTTCCCACTCCCTAAAGCAGCAAATTCAATCAGTGCAAGCAGTGTGTCCTAGTCTTATTTCATTTATTATTTTTAAATATTTAAGCAAAAAAAAAAAAAAAGAATCTGAGCAAGAGATTGCAAGATGTTTTATTCTTCCCCATGTAACTTGGCTTCACAGGGTGTGAGATAATTTCTCCATCTACCCCACTGCAGCAAGGTGATCCACAAGCACTGTCTGTCACTACTACAGTAGTCTTCGTTATTAACAAAACTTGTTAGCCAGGCAAGGGAATTTCAGTTGTTGTACTCCCCTTAGACATGTGCTCCCTACAAAGTGTGAGCCCCACCCCCAAGCAGCATTGTCAAAAGTGTCTCTATATAATCTGTTGCTTCTGTTGAGTTTAATCTTTTAGAAAATGTGCTTTATTTTTTAAGAAAAACAAAATAATTAAAGTAGCATTGGAAACATTTCCTCTATTGGGGACTGTATGTCTTGTATTGCAGACCAGTGTTTTCCTCCCACTTTTTTCAGCTCGTGGTTTACTTACAGCCAGAGTCTTGAAGGTACTGATATGTGTTGTTCTTGGCACAATTAAAATCATAAAGTCTAAAATCTTAAGGTCTCTTACAGTGGAAATAAAACATAATCATTTTTTTTAATACATAAAGCAAGTGTGAGTACAGTAGTAGGTATATATGCAGTGTATGTGTATAACTAGTGTCCCCGCTGATTGTGGGCATGTCTTGGGTGTGGTGGCAGATTGGGGGGGTGGAACAGACTGATGAGCAAGTATTTAAAAGACACTTTGTATGTGTGTAACCCCTAGGTGGCGCTATCCCAAGGGCTACTACCCCTGCCTGTTTGACTATGGACAGGTTGAGGGGCCTAGGTCCTATGGCGGGTGCCTCCACCCACAGGTCAGGGTTCGTAGTGGTTAGACTAGCTTGGTCACAGCTCTCTGGGACACTGAGACCCCCTTTTATTCCTGCTAGTGGCTAACACAGTACACCGGAGTTACAGCCCCAATACCCCACGTATACACACTGTTCACTCATATAGATACCACTTACCCTCGAGACTGATTCTGCAACACGTCTCTGAGGACCCCCTATAAAATAAGGTTAAACAACATACACAGCAAAACACAATACTGTTTCCATAAGTACCAACACCACTCACAGTATATAGTATAACAACAACAAATCTGATTTATTTAGGGGGCAGTAACACGGGAGGGGGAAATCAGGTTAATTGGTGGCATTAAATCACAGTACTGTGCACACATACAGGGTCTGAAAAGTCACACTCTGGGTATCCAGGTTGGGGGGGGCTAGCCAGGTCCATTGCCCGGGGTTGGCCGGCAGGTGCAGATGGATGGGGCCCTGTAGAAGAAAATATATGCACAACACCCAATTGTAATCTGGAGCCGGATGGCTCAGTCCATGAAGCAGGGAAACAACAAAAATTAGATGACACACTTGTGATTGTAAACAGACTGCAGGGGAATACCCTGATTTGTACTCACAATACCCAAGCTGAGGACCGGATGGTAGATGTTCTTCTGGATTGCCAGAACAACAGGGCATGGTGACAAGGTCCTTGTGACTGGACCCCACTGCAGTTGACAGCAAACGTATTTAGTCCAAGCTAAGCTGGGGTTTGCTTCCAGCTTCAGCACACAGCACTCAGCATGGGGGATTGGAAATAGCGATTCCCCACAAGCACTATGCACATTCATATGTAAAAGGAAAGTGCTATACCAGGCAGGCTGCTCCTCGATCCTGATAGCAATTACTGCAAAATACCCCGGGAGCACACACAGGAGCTTCAGTTCCTGACAGACTGAGCGCGATTCAGCAATTTCTCCAGTCTTCTACGGGGTGTGCCTGGTTTCCACACTTCTAGTGCTTCTTTCTCCTCACAACTTGGATTCAGTCCAAACTAGCACTCACAAAGGCTGCAGACCGAAACTCAGGGCCTCACACGCGCTTCCCGCGTGAAACTATACACCGCAGAAGCACAGAGCTCCTTCTCTCTTTCACAGTCACAACTGATCTAATCTTTCCAGTCACAGAGCAGGGCATTTCCTTTAGCTCCACACCATTCTGTTGGCTGGTTTGCCTGTCACTCACAATAAGACTCTCTCTGTTGGTGGAAAAAGTCACCAAGGTTAAAACTAAATTTTCCAGAGTCACTGCCCATATAATCCCCTTGTGGCTGACTCAAAATTGAGAGTCCAAGTTCCGATTCATCCACAGGCTCCATTTTAGGGTCTCCCTATCATCCAGATTGGTCCAAGTCAGCTATTCAGAACCAAAATGAAAGAGCTACACTGCAACAGTTCGTGCTGAAATGAAGACAGGTTAGACAAACTACATTTTCTCAGTCACTCTAAATGATTTCTGGCAAACAGTTATATCTTTCAACAAGGCTCCCTCTGCACATGTAGCAATGGCAGAAACAGAGTGAATTGACCGCAGCCCGGGTGGGATTCGGGCATTAGAACACACAGTCCCCCCATACAAACAAATTAAGTCTGCAAGCAGACAGCTCTTAAAGAGGCAGTACGTGGAGGCTCAAATAGCACTCACTTAGAACCACATTTAAACAGCTCAGACGCCGAACACCGCCCAGACTTGGAGTATTCAGGCAAGCTCCTGGAAGACTTTTAGGAACCCCCATTTGCAGGGGGTTACACCCTTCCTGGCCTGGAAAAACTTGACGTCCGTGTCAAGTAAGTACCCCCATAAATTTCAACACAACCATATACATTTACATCAATATCACATTAAGCTCATACATGTAATCATCAGTCAACATATCACCTTACCAGAAACACATTTCTGAAACTTTTCAGTACATCACTTTTTACACAGTATTATACACACATTGTACCGTAACTCAGATTCTTACCTCCTGTACATGAAACCTGAAGAGGGGGGCTCTTCCCTATCAGCTACCTTGGGGCTGGATGGGGCAAGGGCACCATACCTAGAGGGCAACACAATTAACTTGGAGGTAGCACTTATGCTCAGTTTGGGCAATGAGCTCGGGGACACACACACTCCTTTATGGACAACATTGAGAGGCAAGTCCACAGGCCTCCCAGGGGAATCGTAGCTTAAGTGCATTACAGGCTTTACAGTTCAATCAGTCTTTCTAGGAGGAACTGTTACAGTCTCTGCACCTTTAGACTCACTTTCAGCACTGTCTTCACTTGCAAGGGAAGTCGCCCTGTGGGTAGAGAGTCTAGAACCTGGGGCACTTTCAGCTCCATGATTTGCAATCTCAGAGTCCACAACACTTGGCTCACATGGGGAGTTTTCTGACACTGGCAGTGAACTATCGGGGCACTCAACACACTCTTCTTGTTCTGGTATATCACCAGTCTGTCCCAGTCCATCATTTTCCTCCTCTGAAAGCTCAAACAGTTCAACCATACACAATGATTCCATATAATCTGACTTGATGCTTTGCACTTCACTTTCTGGGAGCATTGGCTCCAGGGACAAAGCTGGGGGCTTAGACAGTCCAGAAGGCCCAGCTTCATCTCCAGGACTGACTAGGGGATTGCCTCGAAACAATTGATTCAGTTTGTAAGAAGGTGGTATTCAAAGCCACACTCACTTTCCTCTGACATGGACTGACAGTCATGTTCAACTAGGATTTGTGGAGGGGAATACTTTAACTCAGCTTCTGTAGGTGCAGACTTTCTTGATTTTTTTCCTAGCAGCAGCTCTAGTCACTGGTACAGAGGGGGCATTTTCTGGGGGCTCAGACTCAATTAAGATTTGTCCAATGGGCAGTTAATGATTTCTATGCATTGTTTTAACCTCTTTTGAATTATTCTCAGGCCTTACTTTGTACACAGGCAGATCATCTAGTTTGCCTACTACAATGTGAGGGAGATGGTGCCATCTGTCAGCAATCTTATGTTTGCCATGCAATCCCAGATTTCTTAGCAATACCCGATCTCCCTCCTGGAGTTCCTGAGCTTTCACCTTTTTATTATACCTTTCTTTGTTGGCCAGATTTCTTTTGGCAGCCATGGTTTGAGCCAGTTGGTACGCATGATTTAGCTGGGCCTTTAACTTTTGCACATACTGTAAATAGTTGTCAGCTCGAAGCCCATCAGGAGAAACTCCAAAACATACATCTACCGTCAGTCGAGCTTCTCTTCCAAACATCAGGCGGTAGAGGGAGAACCCAGTGGCATCACTTTTGGTGCAGTTGTAGGCATGTACCAGTGTGCTAATTTGCTAGCTCCATCTAGGCTTGTCCTTTGGGTGGAGGGTGCCTAGCATATCTAGCAAAGTGTGGTTCAAACATTCAGGCTGCGGATCCCTCTGGGGGTGGTAAGGGGTGGTTCTGGACTTTCGCACTCCCCACAGAGAAAGCATCTCTTTGATCAGACAACTCTCAAAGTCTCTCCCTTGATCAGAATGGATTCTTTGTGGAGCCCCATAGTGAACAAAAAAGTTTTCTACAAGTACTTTTGCCACAGTGGATACCTTCTGGTCCTTGGTGTGGAAAGCTTGGGCATATCTCGTAAAATGGTCAGTGACCACCAGCACATTACTAATATTTCTTTGATCTGACTCCAAACTCAGGAAATCAATACAGACCAGCTCCATGGGTGCACTAGTGATGTTAATAAGGGGGGCAGCTCTCTGGGGCAGGGCTTTCCTCTGTAAACAGCAACTACAAGTTCAAATGTGTTGCTACACATCAGCCCCCATCTTAGGCCAACAGAATCTGGATCTCACCAAGTCAAGTGTTCTGTCTATACCAAGGTGCCCCATGTGGTTGTGTAAGGACCTCAGTACTGAGTCTCAAAAGGCAGTGGGCAGCACTAGTTGTTTGTCTATTTGTCCCCCTCTGTCTACTGTTTCTCTGTATAACAGTCTATTGATCAGTTTCAACTTAGGACCTTCCTTGTATAACAATGCAGTTCTCAAATCAGTGGAGCGTAATTTGGACACATCTTTCCCTGCATAGAGGGCTTCTAAAGCTGATTTGATCATGGGATCTCGGGATTAAGCCCGCTGAATACTGTCATTGTCCAGCTGAGGCAGTGCACCAATGTCTATTGCAGAAAAGTGGCTATAAGCAGCAGGTATGCAATTCTCAGAGGGTCCCAAACAATCCACCAAACAGTCCACTACGTCCGTAGACATTTGTTCCTCCCTGTCAAACTTCTGGCAGAGTGCTCGAATATCAGGTTCTGACAGTCTGACCCAGTCATTCTGGGGAACAGACCTCTGGGAGAGAGAATCAGCATCTATGTGGTTCAGGCCTGCTCTGTATTCAACAGCATAGTCATATGTAGATAATGCAGAAAGCCACCTATGGCCAGTGGCATCCAACTTAGCTGAAGTCTGCATATAGGTCAAAGGATTATTGTCAGTTTTTACTAGTATCTTAGCCCCATACAAGTACTCGTGGAACTGGTCAACAATGGCCCACTTCAAAGCTAGGAACTCTAACTTATGTACAGGATAGTTCTTTTCGGATGGGGTCAGGCTTCTACTGGCAAAGGCCTCTGGTCTCAGGCCATTCACATGCTCTTGGTACAATACAGCCCCCAAGCCTTGCAGGCTAGCATCAGTGTGTAAGACATAGGGCTTCGCTGGATCTGCATAGGCAAGGACAGGAGTGTGGGTAAGTTGATATATAATCTTATGAAAAGCAGCTTCACACTCAGGTGTCCATCTGGCTCCAAATACTTCATTAGGACAGAAATACACTCCCTCAGGCTCAGAAGAAACCGACCTCTTATATTTTTTGTTAGTAGGAGGGTAACCTTGAGTAAGATTAAGTAAAGGACGACTCACTCTTGAATAGTCCTTGATGAACCGGCGATAGTAACCACAGAATCCCAGGAATCATTGCAGTTCTTTTAGATTGTGGGGCTGTGGCCAGGTGGTCAAGGCCTCAACTTTACTCGGGTCTGTTTCTATTCCCTCGGTGGATACTATGTGTCCCACATACTTTACAGAGGTTTGGAAGAACTGACATTTATCGATAGATAGCTTAAGGCAAAAAGTCTTTCAGTTGGTCCAACACCTTGAACAATCTGCTCTCATGTTCCTCCAGTGAGCTGCCAAACACAATAACATCATCTAGGTATATCAGGCACTCTAACAAGTTCATGTCCACCACCGCATGCTCCATCAGTTATTGAAAAGTGGCTAGAGCACCTGAAATCCCTTGAGGCATCCTCATGAATTCATAGAAACCAAGCGGACAGATAAAGGCTGTCTTTTCACGGTGTTCTGGGGCCAGCGGGAGCTGGTAGTACCCACTGCAAAGATCCAACACAGAGAACCACTTACTACCATTCAGGTAGTTTAAGGTATCCTGAATGCGGGGCATTGTGTACTGATCAGGAATAGTCCGCCGGTTCAAGGTGCGATAATCCACACACATCCTTACTGTCCCATTCTTTTTCCTCACTACCATGATAGGTAAAGCATATGGGCTTCTGAATTCTTGTATTACACCAGCAGCAAGCATCTCTTGCAGATGCCGTCTCACATCATCTATGTCAGCAGGTGCCAGGCGTCAAGACCTCTCACAAAATGGCCTTTCATCATGCAGCTGGATATGGTGCTGAGCTCCTTGCACGCATCCTATGTCCCATTCCTTTAAAGAAAACACCTGGTCTCTCTGGGCAAGCTTCTCACTGATCCTCACTTTCCATTCAGCTGGCAACGAGGAGTCACCGAAATCAAACAAGTCAGGTGTTACTCTGTCATTCTTCCCCAAACTCTTGCTACTGGGTAGCACTGCAGTGTCTGCACAATGCACATTAGCCAGGGTGCAACCTCTATTTACTCGAATCTCTCTGTCAGACATATTATGAACTTGAACCATTACCCTTCTGGCATAAGCATGGGCTCTAGCAGGCAAAATACTAGGCTTGACCAGCAGTCCCTCCGGCAATTTTCCATTGCCTGGTACATCCAACATTAATATTTTATTCTTGACATCCTTTCTGATACGGACCTCTCCCTGTAAGGTACACTGGGCATTTGGCACCAGGATCAGAGACTCAGGATCCTTTTTCCAGAAAACTCCAACCGGTTCCTCTGGTTCCACTTTGTCAGCATCTTTCTAGGCATCGTAGGCCTTCCTGATCAAGGCCGGAATTCTTAGAGCTCTACCAGTCCAGGACCCCTGTTTTTTATAACACAACTGTGCTAGACGTCCAAACATATGTGCAATAGTCCCAATTAGTAGAGGAACCCCATCATACAGTCCAGTAGGGGGACACACTAAGGCCAGGGTCTCTACTTGCTCAGCCACTCCAGCCACAGAGGTGGGAAAAAACAGCCAAATTCAGATATATCCAGAGTAGGGGTAGGCCTTCTCACTTAACCCCCAGACATGTAGCCCTTCCAACGGTTGTAAGGGTACATCAGACAAATGCTTCTGATACCAGTCTTAGAACATAATTGTCACTTGGGAGCCACTGTCTAATACAGCTCTTGTAGACACTCCATTCACCTTTACAGTGGTCTCCATGGAGGGACCCACTATTCTGGACCAGTTTAGAGAGGTGGTAGTGGGGGCCTGGGCAACTGACCTTGCCACAAATGGACGTGAGTTACATTTTTAGGGCCCTCACTGGGATAATTTTGTGCACCTCTTAACCACTGATTTGTTCTCCGAAGCTTTCCTTGTAGCTTATATGCAACTTTGTCTGTGTCTTTTGGGGACCAGCATTCTCTCTTCATGTGCCCATCCTTCCCACAATTATAGCAAAACATACTTTCTGGAGTTTGAGCTGGCCGAGGCGTCACACTGGGAGCCAGGGCCGGGGTACTACTAACTGGAAACCTTGGTGCCATCTCTGTCTACGGCGTGATAAGCATTTGGAGACATCTCATCAATTTCCCCACTTCCATGGTCAAGACATCGAGTTTTGACCTGTTGTCAGCAGGAGATGCATAGGTGGGTAACCCCACCCCCATAGCAGATGCAGTCGGATGAGGGTTGGGGCCTGTACTTGCAGGAGTGGCCTTCATAAAGAGACTGTTTTTTATTTCCCTGAACTCTCTCAGAAGTTCACCCCATGGTAGCACACCATCATTGGTCCCCACTTCACAAGGACTTTCCGATGCTGTGATCACTTGGGCTGTGCTCACCCCAGAATTAAAATCCACCTCCTCATCTTCAACCTCCTGAAGTTCTTTTATTAAGTCACAATAGTCCGGTGGGTTACCCCTTCTGTCTGGGAGCCCTAATTGAAGGAGCTGCAATTTTGAATGCTTTGCATGTTGTAGTAGGTGCTCCAATCTTACATGGTTTAAGTCACTGGCGGCCACCCCACCTTTTCAGTAAGCCTTCTGCAGAGCTCTTTCCAGATGAGTAACATGTGCAGAAAAACTTTCCCCTGGCCACTGTTTTGTACCTTGAAATTTCCACATCAAGCTCTCCCCTGACTCAATGCTCCCAAAATTCCCTTCAAGTGCAGATAGGTACTTCTGGACAGATGCATCAGGATTTGTGGACCTCAAAAATTTAATGGCCTCTAGGGCAGGACCCCTCAGACTTTCTATGATTCTTTTTCATTTCTCAGCCTCCGTACACTGCCATTCAGGTATCAGGGGGGCAACACAATCTATCCAGGTGTCCCAATCATCCTCCTCCTGGGGGGTGGGGAAGGTGCCAGAGAAGATCCTCAACCTTCGGTAAGAGTCCTGACTAATGGCAGGTGCAGAAATAGGAGCCTGCATTGGTTCAGCCACAGAAAGAGGGGCAATAATGGGTGCTGGAGTGGGAGGGGGTGTTGGGGGAGGAACACCCTCAGGTGGCAGAAATAACTTCTTTAAGTCCTCCACAGTTTTCCCTTCCTCCAGCAACAACTTAGCAAATTTCTCCTCAAAAGTTTCAGATAGTAGGAGGGGCTCATTTCCCCCTGGGTCTTTACTGTCCTTAGTTATCACTCTCCAGGCAGTGAGGGCTCCCTCTGGGGTAATAGTCTGTGGCACTTTGGAGCTATCTATGGGGTCCTTATACTCTACTAGGGCCATGAAAGTGTAGATGAGCAGATCAGCATGTCGACCCACCACCACAGGGTTTTGTAAACCTTCCACCTTGGAAAGTACTCCCTGTACAGTGTCCATATTGATACCCAGGGGGATGTCCAGGATAAGCATAGCATTTTGGGGGTCGATCTCCTCCCCAGTACACCACTCCACCAACCGGTGCACAGCCACTTCTGTCGGGGTACCCATTTATTTTTTTTTAACAGTGGTTCGTAAATGTCACCACCAGAGGACATAAAATTCCAGCGGTGAGCCTCCAAGATGTAACCTCTAGGTGGCACTATCCCAAGGGCTATTACCCATGCCTGTTTGACTACGGACAGATTGAGGGGCCTAGGTCCTATGGTGGGTGCCTCCACCCACAGGTCAGGGTTTGTAGTGGTTTGACTAGCTTGGTCACAGCCCTCTGGGACACTGAGACCCCCTTTTATTCCCTCTAGTGGCTCACACAGTACACCGGAGTTATAGCCCCAATACCCCACATATACACACTGTTCACTCATATAGATACCACTTACATTCCGAGACTGATTCTGCAACACGTCTCTGAGGACCCCCTGTAAAATAAGGTTAAACAACATACACAGCAAAACACATTACTGTTTCCAAAAGTACCAACAGCACACACAGTATACAGTATAACAACAACAAATCTGATTTATTTAGGGGGCAGTAACACGGGAAGGGGAAATCAGGTTAATTGGTGGCATTAAATCACAGTGCTGTGCACACATACAGGGTCTGAAAAGTCACACTCTGGGTATCCAGGTTGGGGGGGGCTAGCCAGATCCATTGCCCGGGGTTGGCTGGCAGGTGCAGATGGATTGAGCCCCATAGAAGAAAATATATGCACAACACCCAATTGTAATCCGGAGCCAGATGGCTCAGACCATGAAGCAGGGAAACAGCAAAAATTAGATGACACACTTGTGATTGTAAACAGACTGCAGGGAAATACCCTGATTTGTACTCACAATACCCAAGCTGAGGACCGGATGGTAGATGTTCTTCTGGATTGCCAGAACAACAGGGCATGGTGACAAGGTCCTTGTGACTGGACCCCACTGCAGTTGACAGCAAACGGATTTAGTCCAAACTAAGCTGGGGTTTGCTTCCAGCTTCAGCACACAGCACACAGCACGGGAGATTGGAAATAGCAATTCCCCACAAGCACTATGCACATTCATATGTAAAAGGAAAGTACTATACTAGGCAGGATGCTCCTCGATCCCGATCGCAATTACTGCCAAATACCCGGGAGCACACACAGCAGCTTCAGTTCCTGACAGACAGAGCGCGATTCACCAATTTCTCCAGTCTTTTACAGGGTGAGCCTGGTTTCCACACTTCTAGTGCTTCTTTCTCCTCACAACTTGGATTCAGTCCAAACTGGCACTCACAAAGGCTGCAGACCAAAACTCAGGGCCTCACAAGCACTTCCTGCGCGAAACTATACACCGCAGAAGCACAGAGCTCCTTCTCTCTTCACAGTCACAACTGATCTAATCTTTCCAGTCACAGAGCAGGGCATTTCCTTTAGCTCCACACATTCTGTTGGCTGGTTCACCTGTCACTCACAATAAGACTCCCTCTGTTGGTGGAAAAAGGCGCCAAGGTTAAAACTACATTTTCCAGAGTCACTGCCCATACAATCCCCTTGTGGCTGGCTCAAAATTGAGAGTCCAAGTCCGATTCGTCCACAGGCTCCATTTTAGGGTCTCCCTATCATCCAGATTGGTCCAAGTCAGCTATTCAGAACCAAAATGAAAGAGCTACACTGAAACAGTTCATGCTGAAATGAAGACAGGTTAGACAAACTACATTTTCTCAGTCACTCTAAATGATTTCTGGCAAACAGTTATATCTTTCAACAAGGCTCCCTCTGCACATGTAGCAACGGCAGAAACGGAATGAATTGACAGCAGCCCAGGCGGGATTCGGGCATTAGAACACACAGTCCCCACATACAAACTAATTAAGTCTGCAAGCAGACAGCTCTTAAAGAGACAGTACGTGGAGGCTCAAATAGCACTCACTTGGAACCACATTTAAACAGCTCAGACACCGAACACCGCCCAGACTTGGAGCATTCAGGCAAGCTCCTAGAAGACTTTTGGGAACCCCCATTTGCAGGAGGGTTACACCTGTCAGTAATAAAATATGATTAAAAAATAAATAGAATGGAAAACCTGCTGTGATTAGAACATGATGCTGAGTGTTTTAGCACTGATACAGTGGTAGTTTACTCACCTGGTAAAGGTGATTGTGTTACTGTATATCCATGGCACTCCCACTTTTCCACCATAGGGTTATGTATGCCTGATAGGCTACTGATGCACATGTGACCTAGGGTCAAATTACGAACCCTCCTTCAAGCCCCTTCTGTAGCCTGCTGTTCCTCAGTTTCGATACTTCCATAGCTGTGAAAGAAATGTGTTATTCTTCTGGCACAGACAGTCTAAGAGGCTACCATGAGTTTTAACTGTCTATCTTTATTTACTGATTAGGTAACATATCTGGATCTGTCTGTCTCTACAATTCTGTGATTCGACTATGTTATAACAGTTCCAAACCTTACTATTACTGTAAGCTGACCCCTTTTTTAAATATATATATATATGATTGTAATCTGCTCCCCAGGTGGGCCGGAGTGCCATGGATATACAGTAACACAATCACCTTTACCAAGTGAGTAAACTACCATTGTGTTGTCTGTATATCCATGGCACTCCCACTTCTCCACCATAGGGTCTGTAAAAAGCAGTACCTCTCATTTAGGGTGGGGGGAGCTGTCCCAGGTTGCTGTTAATAGTACTTTGTGTCCAAATGAATTGTATTTCGGACATTCTGTGTCCAGTCTGTAATGTTTGGTGAAGGTGTGGATGGATGACCAGGTTGCAGCTGCGCGTATTCTTGCGCTGTAGCCATGTTTCTCTTAGCCCAGGATGTTACTACTGCCCTGGTTGAATGTGCTTTTATTCTCATGGGTGGTACCTTGTGTCTTGCCTTGTATGCTTCTGTTATGGCTCTCTTGATCCAAGTGGCGATGGTGCTATTTGCCGCCGGGGAGCCCTTTCTATGTCCTGAGGCTATAACAAACAGTCTCTTGGAGTGTCTGAGTGATGCTGTCATTTCTATGTATGCCTGTAGAGTTCTCTTGACATCCAATTTGTGAAGGGCTGTGGTACACTTATTTGTCGGCTCCTCAAAGAAAGTTGGTAGCCCGATGGTTTGAGTCACATGAAATGTGGTGTTGACCTTTGGGATAAAAGAAGGGACCATTCTTAGTATGGCTCCTTGTTCGGTGAATGTCATGAATGGCTCCTTGCAGGAGAGAGCCGTTAGCTCGACGATTCTGTGGGCGGAGCATATTGCTACCAGTAGTGCTGTTTTTAGGCCTAACCAGTATAGTTCAATGTTTAATATTGGTTCAAAAGGTGTCTCTGTTAAGGCATTCAGTACCAGAGTAAGGTGCCATGAGGGCACAGTCACCCTGATTCTGGGGCATAGGTTGCCTGCCGCCTTGAGGAATCGGATAATGTCTTAGTGCGAACCCGGGTAGACCCCTCCTATGGGACCGGTGGCTGCCCCTATTGCTGATATTTGTACTCTTAGGGTCGCAGCTGCTAGCCCCTTGTCCAAACCTTGCTGTAAGTACATTAGTATGTCTGGTATTAATGTTGATTGGGGGCAAATGTTCCTGGAATTGCACCAGGATGAAAAGATTGACCATTGTCTAGAGTAGGCTGAAGTGGTGGAACTTCGACGTGATTGCATCATAGTGTCTATGACTGTGTCGTGGTAACCTGCTTTCAGCAGTCTCTCCTTTTCAGGAGCTGGGTGTAGAGGAATATTTTATAACAGACCTAATGCTGCACAATGTAACTGTGCAGAAAGCACCACAAAATGGCTGCAGAACTGAAACAATCTTCATGAAATTGTGGATAGTGGAAAATTCCATAGCAAGCATGTCCTTGGTGGATGGTGTAAAATTCCATAGCAAGCATTTCCTTGTAGTAATGTATGCATGCCTTATAGATGATGTGGCTAAAGTAAGTTAGCATAATAATCAGCATAACCAGTCAGTAAGTGGCAGCAGTATTGTATTTAACATAGTATTAGCATAACCAATCAGAAACTAACAGCAGTATTGTATGAAGTTTACTGTCCAATGAAGTTGTGCCATGACACTGTTATGTGACTAGGCAAGTGTATAAGAGAAGGAGGCTTACTATTGTAATCGGAGCTAGGCAATAACAACATGGGGAGCTGGCTCTCCGTATGCATACGTGAATCAATGGTTTGAACTCTGCACAAGACTGTTTCTTTGTCTCTGTATAACAAGTAGGAAATTTCCATGGCACAGGCCGTGAGTTTGAGATTGTCTGGATTCGGATGAGTGATTGGCCCTTGAATTAGTATGTCTGGGAGTGTTGGCAGAGTCATTCGGTCCATGGCCATGGCTATGACTGTCGCGAACCACGACCTCCTCGGCCAGTAAGGTGTTATGAGGTGTTATGCTGTGATCCTCCTTGAGTGTCGGATCTTTGCTAGTACATAGAAACATAGAAACATAGCCTTTGATGGCAGATAAAGACCGCTTGGCCCATCTAGTCTGCCCATTTCCCTACCTACAGGATAGGCCGCAGATCCTAGTTAACCAACAGTCTATTTCTTCCTAACCCCCACAAGAATTGCCTTATGTCTGTCCCATGCATTCTTGAATTCTCCCACAGTTTTAGACCCCATAACCTCCTCAGGAAGGCTGTTCCATGCATCCACTACCCTCTCTGTGAAATAATACTTCCTCACATTGCCTCTGAACCACCCCCATCTTTAAATTGTGTCCCCTTGTTCTTGCACGTCTCTTTTTCTGAAAGATGCTACCCTCTTGGACTTTGTTGATTCCACTGAGGTACTTAAAAGTTTCTATCATGTCCCCCTCTCCCTTCTTTCCTGAAGGGTATACATATTAAGCTCCTTTAGTCTCTCCTCATACGGCTTCTCTTGCAGACCCTGCACCATTTTAGTTGCCCTCCTCTGGACTGCCTCTATCCTGTCTATGTCCTTGTGGAGATGGGGTCTCCAGAACTGGATGCAGTACTCCAGATGGGGTCTCACCAACTGTCTGTACAGAGGGATAACAACTTCCTGTTTTCTGCTGCTGATGCCTCTCCCTATACATCCCAGTATACCCCCAGCCCTCCCTACTGCCTTCTCACATTGCTTGCTAACCTTAAGGTCATCTGATATGATTACCCTCAGGTCCCTTTCCTTTTTTGTTGTTGTTACTACCTCCCCCCGCATTGTGTATTCTTCCCCTGGGTTCTTGTTTCCCAGGTGCATTATTTTGCACTTCTTTGCATTGAATCCTAGCTGCCATGTTATCAGAGGTAGTGGGGGAAATACATATGCATAATCGTGAGTCCATGGGATTGACAGTGCGTCCACCCCCCATTGATTGTGGTTTCCTGAACCTGGAGTAGAATCTGTGGGAATGAATGTTTTTGCTGGCTGCCATCAGATCCATGGTTATTGTGCCCCATTTCCTCTGTATTGTCCTGAACACTTGTGGATGGAGTTGCCATTCCCCGGGATTTATTTGTTCGCAGCTTAGCCAGTCAGCTGTCGTATTCAGCTTCACTGCTAGGTGAATGGCTGTGATGTGGTTGAGATTGTGTTGTGACCATGTCATAATGGAAGTTGTTTCTCGCTGTAGTGCCAAACTCTTGGTAACCCCCTTGCTTGGTAATGTAGGCCACTGTCGTTTTGTTGTCTGAGCGTATCAAGATGGATTTCTGTGCAATTTGCGTCCCGAAGGCTAGCAAGGCATTGTATACCGCTCTCATTTCCAGGACACTGATCAACATTTTCTTCTCTCTGATAGACCATTGGCCCTGGGCTGATTTGTAGCCCATGGATGCCCCTATCCCCAAAGGCTGACATCCGTTTTGATGGTTGCCTCATGATATATCTCCAGGGGCTGTCCTTTTGACAAATGTTGTGGGTCTGTCCACCACCTTAGGGATGTCTTGACTCTGTCTGTCATCCTTATTTTTTGTTTCATGTTCTCTTGTGACTGGGACCTGTACTGTAGTAGTAACATCTGTAGGGGTCTCATGTATCACCTCGCCCAGGGGATGAGGTCTATGCATGATGACATGCACCCTAGCAGTTGAGAGACTTGGGCCATGGTTGGCTGTGCTGTGCATAGTAGTCGACTTGTCAGTCTGGATATATTGTCTATTCGCATTTGTGTCAGCTTTACAAGACCTGACCATGTGTCTATCCTTGCCCCTAGGTGTTCTATGCATTGAGAGGGGGTTAAGCAACTCTTCTCCGTGTTTATAACCCAGCCGTGCTCCTCCAGTACCTGTACCATTCTTGTGGTTGCTTTTTGTGAGTCTTAGTACGATCTTGTCCTGATGAGCCAATTGTCTAGGTAGGGAATGATGAGAACTCCCTCCTTTAGTAGTTTTGCCACTAGGACCACTGAAATTTTTGTGAACACTCTTGGTGCTGATGCAAGACCGAATGGCAGTGTTATGTATTAGTAATGTTGTCCCAGGATTTGGAATCTGAGGTATTTTCTGTGTGCTGAGCACATTGGTATGTGGAGGTAAGCGTCCTTAAGGTCTATGGATGTTAGGAAGTCTCCCTCTCTGATCAACCTGATTGTAGAGTTTATGGTCTCCATTTTTTTTTTTTGTGATAATGAATTTGTTTACATATTTGAGGTCCAGGAAGGGTCAGAAATCTGCTGTTTTCTTTGGAACCAGGAAGAATATAGAGTATATCCCCTTGCCTAATTCGTTCTGTGGTACCTTTTGTATGGCCTTTGATGTGAGTAAGGCTTTCAGGATGTTTTGGATTTGGCTTGTTGAGCATCTTTTCTTCAACACTGGTAATACCACCGGTCTGTTCTCATGAGGTGTGTGCCAGAATTCTATTGCATATCCTCGAGTCACCACTTCGTTTACCCATCTGTCCGATGATGAGTCTGCCCATGTCTGATTGAACTGTTGTAGCCTTCCCCCTACCGCTGGGGTGTGTGATGCTGGATAAAGGGTCAGGGTGGTTTGTGGTTGTTGTACTGTGGTGTAGTCATTGAGTAGATCTCCTAGTCGATCTGCCTCTTTGGCTGGAGAACCTGCCTCTAAAGGTGGAACCTCTTCCTCTGTAAGGGGTGTGCCCCTTGTGCTGGTAACTGTATCTGTGTTGTGTTGAGCTCTTTCTGTCACGGAAGGTGTTGTGTCTTCTATCTGAGCGTGAGCGAAAGGACTGAGATCTCCCTCTGTTGGATGGTAGGTAGCCCGTGTCCTTGTCACTCTCTGTGTCTGTTCCTCTGCTCCAGCATTTAAGGAATTCCTGGAGCCCATCTCTGAACACTCTGTCGCCCTTGAAGGGTAGCTTGAGTAGTCGAGTCTTAGACTTGTTATCTGTGTTCCATAGTTTTAGCCATAAGTTCCTTCTCTCGTTATTGGTCATGGCCACTGTCCTGGTGCTCATCTTAAGTGCGTCTACGGACATGTCTCCTATGTATCTGGCTGCTTGTAAGGCCTGCTCTAGTAGTATGGCCTCTTGTGATTTGGGTGTGAGGGCCTTGGCAATTTTGTCCAACCACCTAATTTGGGCTCTTGCCACGTAGATTGCCGTCATGGCTGTTCTGACGGATTGACCCATCATTTCATGCATTTTTTTGAGTAGGTCCTCTATTTTTTTGTCCACTGGATCCCATAGTGCCGTTGTGCCTTCTGCAGGAAGGACCGTTCTTTTATTAAGTTCTGCTATCTTTGGGTCGATCTTTGGTGCTGTGCACCAGATTTTCAGGTTCTCTTCCTGCAATGGATATAGTTTGTCTAGATACCTCTTTTCTGGTAATCTAGCTGGGTCCAGTGCCTCCCATTCCTTCATGATAATGTCTCGTATGGTCTGCCATACCGGGAAGAAGTGTTCAACCCTGGGAGGTGGCAGGAGCATTGGGTCCAGCTCATTATCTGGTGGGGGTGTCAGTTGCTTGAATTCTAATGTATTACATATTGAGAGAACTAAGTCGGTGATGTTCTCTGATGTGAATAGCCTTGAGGCAATAGAGGTGACTTCAGGCATGAATGGTTCTGGGGGCCCCTTTGAATTGGAGCTGTGCTCCAAGCCCTGATCACTGTTGTGATGAGAATAAGAGTCGTCTGGCTGATCCTGATCAATTCCATCCATGTGATTGTCGTTTTTCTTCCCCGTCTCTCTAGAGGGGGATAAGTCCCTCGGTTGGTTGCTTCTTGGTCTCCCCATATGATTCGGAAGAGCTGTGACGGATGAGGTACCTGGTAATGGTTTGGGGTTAGCAAAGCTGGACATGCGCTCCAAGACTTGGAGCATAAAATTCTGTTGACTCTCCATCATGGCTGCAGTAGCCTTTTGGAGTGCCACCGAACCAGGTCAGTGTGCCAGGAGGTATTTGCACCCTTCTTGGTGGTTATGCAGGCATCCCTTAAGTTGTCCTGATTGTTCAAATCACAGGCAGGACAGATTGGCCCCTTCTGATGAGGTAGTAGAGGTACCTCGCAAGACTGACAGTCCCTTCCTGCTGACATCTTGAAGACAGCAAGTGAAGGAATTGTTAGTTTCATTTTTATTATTATTTTTTTATATGTATATCTAGCAATATGCGTGACAATTAGAGGTCTGTAGGGCAGGCAATACTGAGTCTCGCCCTCCCCCCCCGAGGGGTACGTACACAGTATAGAGTGTGCAGCCCCATAACTTTTATGTATTGGTGTGCTTGCCCCTTTAAGGCTCATAGCTTGCTTGTGGGCTGCCCTTTTAAGAGGCTCATGGGTCTGGAAGGCAGAATCTGAGTGAAGGAGACCTTAATGTTGAAGTTCCCTCATTGTTTATTTTATTTAGATTATTTGGGTCTCCTTCGATAGCAGCAGTTGCTCTGCTACTAAATAATGCCATTAATTTATCGCGATCTTGAAGCGGATCACTATCGCGCATGTGCGAGCACCTCCTGTGTGCGTGCTCTAACCCATCTTAAAGATGGAGTAGCGGGGCATTGCGCATGCTCGATAGCCGAAAGATGTGCCGTGCATGCGTAAGGGCTCTACAGAGCATGCACGGCATCCAAAAGGGCAAAAAATGATGATGGATCGAGCAAGAAGGACGAGCAGCTCCATTTTGTTAATTTATGACCCCCTGAGACACATGGCCCCGAGGCCGACCAACGCCCGCAATTGGGACCAGGTCAGGATAATTTTTTGATAGAAACATACCAAACAATAGTGTGAGCCAGCGCCAACAGTTCAGACCATGATGGGGGTGGGGTTTTGAAAGGCTTCTTTAGCACAAAATGCCTGATTGAATTGTTTGGGTCATCAAGATGTCAGAGGCACAGTGCACTATCATCTCGTTATGTGAGAGACGAAGGGCTGGGTCCCTTATGATCAATTATTACAGGGATTCCTATGGAAGATTTCTTTAGTGTTGTGCCTCTCTCTAGGCAGTCGCTGGTCAGGAACTGCCTAGGGAATAAAACAGGATATCCTCGCTCTTGAGGGAGGAGTCCTGCTGGTGGTCTTTTAAAGTAGCTGGCTCAAACTAAGGACTAGATTACTATCTTACAGAAACTATCCTTTGTAGGAATACGACACTTATAATGCAAACCCTTTATCTAGACAGATACTACCTATCCTGTTCTTTATTACTTCGCTGTATAGAAGTAGAGCTACAAGAGTACATTATATCTCTTTGCTTGATTAAATATTTCTAGCCACTGCTTAAACGTACACAAAACTGAATACTGTCTGTGCCTTGCATTTATAACTAATTATTTATTTTGTAATTACCTTTATCTTTGCTGATATACTGGAGCTTGGGACAGTGTTGCAGCCTCTCAGATGCACAAGTTCAAACTGAGGAACAGCAGGCTACAGAAGGGGCTTGGAGGAGGGTTCGTAATTTGACCCTAGGTCACATGTGCATCAGCAGCCTATCAGGCGTACATAACCCTATGGTGGAAGAGTGGGAGTGCCATGGATATACAGACAACACAATGATCATGAACCAGCAAATATAAATATATAGTTTCTAACAAAACACACATACTCTAAATAGATTTTTTTTTTTAAATCAGGAGACACACACTAAGCTGAAAGCTTGTTTACAGGTGTGACCTGGGAGCACAAGCAAGTTGAGAGACTCAATCAGGGTCACACAGTACACCCAGGTCACCATGTTTACAGTTCAGAGCTTTAAACCACTGTTCTATACAGCTGTTATACTGTATAAGACTTAAGCAAGTCTCTAAAATGCTTTGTGGAGTTTTATGTTATTATTTCTTATGTTTTACTTGTTGAACTAAAAAATAAATATATATAGCAGTTCACTGGATAATCTAAGAAAAAAATCTGGGCTCTTCATTTCCTTTAGGCTGAACTGTCTGACAGTTTAGGATGAGTTCAATATGTGGGTGTGGGTGTCTGGGGAAAAACAGATGGTGCCAGAGCACAAAGAAACACCTACTGTAATTAGTCTTCCTCACGTCTCCCTGCTATAAACCAGAAAATAAGTTCAATTTATCGCCAGTATCTGACATATTGACAAATTCACTAACTTTTCATATATACAAATAAGAAAAAACACACTATCATTTTAAACATATATTATTATAAATGATGACCATACAGATTTAGTTATTCAAACAACATTTCTTTTCCTATTTAAGCTGCCAATATTGAGGCCTCAGAGGTTGCCAAGAAAGAGGAGCGGTTGGACCACAGTGGGCTCAGGGAGGATAAGGGTGGTGGAACAGAGGCGCATCCCTCCAGTTGTACCTCTCCACAATTTCTAAGCCATTCAGGAAAAGTGTGGTTCCTCTATGGAGGCACCCACAGTGGAGACCTTGGAGGATGCTGGGAACCTCCACAAAGGAGACCCACAAGAGGGTGGCATAGGTTCCCATAGGGTAAAGAAACAACTCCTGGTGGGGGACTCCATTGTTAGGAAAGTAGAACTGCGGGAGGAAGGGGAGACGGAGGTAGGGTGCCTGCTTTGCACCGTGGCTTGGAGGGACAGGGAGCGAATCCTCAGGATCGCAGGAGCAGCTGCACAGGGGAGGGAGCTGGATGTAATTGTCCACCTAGGGACAAATGACCTGTCTAAGAAAGGGATCAGAGCAGTGCAAGAAGCATTTGTGGAGATGGGGAGGGGCCTTAGACAAATAGCATGCATGGTAACCTTCTCTGAGGTGCTGCCTGTCTATGGCACGGATGAGGCTAGGGTGTTCCACACCTTGGGATTCAATCAGTGGTTGAAAAACTGGTGCAGAGCTCAGGGATTTGGCTTCACTGGGGACTGGAGGTCCACCTAGAGGGATGCAAGCCTATACTAGCATGATGGTCTGCATCTGTCCAGGTGGGGAACCAGGATCCTAGGTGATAGGTTTAAATGCTTCATTGGCAAGCATTTAAACTAGTAAGGGGAAGGTACTGGAGAGGAACAGGGAAATCCTAGCCCCCACCCAAAAATCAGAGTACTAAGTGAGGCAGACATCAACATAGAGATGTCGACAGGAAGAAGCGCAGGGGTAAATGTAGAAAGTGACAAATGCAATAAGGACAGGGATAGGACAAAAAGGGGTAAGGCCATCAAGAAATGGAGGGTAATGAGTACCAACGCCCATAGTCTGGGTGATAAGCTCCCTGAACTGGTGGCCTTGATGGAAGAGGGATGCCTGGATATCATAGCAGTCACAGAAACATGGTACACAGAGAACCATGACTGGGATGTTAACATACCAGGGTACACACCCACAGGAGGACAGGGAGGAGAGAAGAGGGGGAGTAGCTCTCTATGTAAGGGAAGGGATAAAAGCAACTGAACAAAAGAGTAAACAGGGAGGAGAGGCACTGTGGGTCACTTTAGAGACTGGAAATGGCACCACATTCTGCACAGGGGTTGTATACAGACCCTTATGTCAGGGGGAAGGAATGGACAAGGATATGATAGAAGGCATACTTAGGATGGCAGAGAAAGGGGAGATACTGTTGATGGGGGATCTTAATATGCCAGATGTTAACGGAGCACCTTTGCTGCAGCCACATCCAAAAGCAAGGCCATTCTTGATGCCCTTCCGGTGGCATGCCTCAGACAGCTAGTTTTGGAACCTACTCATGAAGCAGCAATCTTAGACCTCGTACTCTCAAATGGGGACAGTGAGAGGATCTCAGATCTAGAAGTGGGTAGCCATTTTGGAACAAGTGACCACCAAACAGTGTGGTTCATAATAAACTCAGCTACAGAATCAAGCCATACAAAAGTGAGGGTTCTGGACTTCAGGAGGGCTGATTTTGGCAAGATGGGAGAGTGCCTTAGAAAAGCACTAGCAAACAGGCTAGAAGGAGGGGTGGAGCAACAATGGGGAAATATCAAAACTGCCATCACAGAGGCAACAAGCCTTTGTGTGAAGATAATAAACAAATCAAAATGAAAGAAAAAGCCACTATGGTTCTCAAAAGAGTTGGCAGTGAAGGTTAGGGAGAAAAAGATAGCATTTAGGAAGTATAAGGAAACACAGAAGGAGCAGGACAGAGAGCTGTACCAGTTAAGGCAGAAGGAAGCAGGAACAGTAGTCAGAATAGCAAAAGCCCAAACTGAGGAAAAGATAGCCAACTCGGTTAAGAAGGGGGATAAAACCTTTTATAGGTGTATCAGGGAGCGTAGAAAGACAAAGGGAGGGATAGTGAGGCTGAACAGAATGGATGGTGGGTGGGCAGAGAGGGACAGTGAAAAAGCAGGGATACTGAATGAATACTTCTGTTCACTATTCACAAAAGAGGAGGTGGGGGAGGTGCCTAATCCAATTAACAGAAGCACTCCAGATGGGGGTCGATCCCAGTCCTTTCACAGAAGAAAGGGTTCTGAAAGAACTCCTAAAACTGAAGGTGAACAAAGCAATGGGGCCAGATGGAATTCACCCCAGAATTCTAAAAGAATTAAGCAGAGAACTAGTGATACCACTGACTACCCTTTTTAACAAATCATGGGAGGATGGTGTGGTACCCGAGGACTGGAAGAAGGCAGATCTGATTCCCCTTCACAAAAGTGGAACCAAGACAGAGGCAGGAAATTACAGACCTGACAGTTTGACCTCTGTGGTAGGGAAAGGGATGGAATCACTTCTGAAGGAAAGAATTGTTGAGTACCTAGAGGCCAGTGGGGCATAGGACCCAAGGCAGCATGGGTTCACAGTGGGAAGGTCATGTCAGATGAATCTAATTGATTTCTTCTACTGGGTGACCAAAGTAGTAGACCAGAGAGGGGCTGTGGACATGGCCTACCTAGACTTTAGCAAGGCATTTGACACAGTCCCACACAGAAGATTAATAGTCAAATTAACCAGCCTGGGAGTGGGTCCCAGGGTGATAGCCTGGGTAAAATATTAGCTGGACAATAGGACACAGAAGATAATTGTAAATGGAGTCCACTCAGAAGAAAGAGGGGTTACTAGTGGGGTACCGCAGGGTTCAGTACTGGGTCCAGTCCTTTTTAATGTCTTTATAGTGACATTGCAGAGGGACTGGAAGGAAAAGTATGCCTCTTTGCAGATGACACAAAGATCTGCAACAGGGTTGATACACAAGGAGGTGTGGAAAGGATGAGAAGGGACTTGGCAAAGCTGGAGGAATGGTCAAGTATGGCAGCTTGGATTCAGTGCAAAGAAGTGCAAAATAATGCACCGGGAAACAAAAACCCAGGGGAAGATTACACAATGGGGGTAGTAACAACAACAAAAATGGAAAGGGACCTGGGGGTAATCATATCAGATGACCTTAAGGTTGGCAAGCAATGTGAGAAGGCAGTAGGGAGGGCTGGGAGAATACTGGGATGTATAGGGAGAGGCATCACCAGCAGAAAACAGGAAGTTGTTATCCCCCTGTACAGACAGTTGGTGAGACCCCATCTGGGGTACTGCGTCCAGTTCTGGAGACCCCATCTCCTCAAGGACATAGACAGGATGGAGGCAGTTCAGAGGAGGGCAACTAAAATGGTGCAGGGTCTGCAAGAGAAGCCATACAGGGAGAGACTAAAGGAGCTTAATATCTATACCCTTGAGGAAAGGAGGGAGGGGGGACATGATAGAAACATTTAAGTACCTCAGTGGAATCAACAAAGTCCAAGAGGGTAGCACCTTTCTGAAAAAGAGATGTGCAAGGACAAGGGGACACAATTTGAAGATAGAGGGGGGACAGTTCAGGGGCAATGTGAGGAAGTATTTTTTCACAGAGAAGGTGTTGGACGCATGGATTGTGGGGTCTAAAGCTGTGGGAGAATTCAAGAATGCATGGGACAGACATAAGGCAATTAGGATCTGCAGTTTATCTTCTAGGTAGGGAAATGGGCAGACTAGGTGGGAAAAGTGGTCCTAATCTGCCGTCAAAGTCTATGTTTCTATGTTTCTATGAAATCAGTTTTGGCACTGTTTTTTTTTTTTTTTCACAACAAATACAGTACAAAATTATCTGCTGGTACATCTGGTGGGGGTTCAACCCATACAATGCTTTGTATATCACTTGACTTAAATCACTCTGGCAATGAACACCTAAGAATGTATTTCTTGGTGAAATTTCATAAGCCAATACATAAATGCATTAATACATGCAATACAATTCAGAATATGCATATTATATATATATTAACATTATGAAGGAAACGTCTGTATCTTCCTGTACTATTCTCCTTGTTTTTTTTGTTTTTTTATCAATTAGTAGTCTTTAGTTCAGAGATATTGTTGTACTACAGAAATCTACACTATATGTACAGTTCTAGGAATTATTCTCTTTTAGAGGGCTGAGATGAGAAAGTATGTGTTGCCAGCAGGCAGAACACAAAGCCCCAGTCATGATCAGTATCAAACAATTTGTGCAACAAACACTATACTTGATTTTTCAGGATTCACATTGATTTTTTTAAATCCTTACAGAATAAAATACACCCACTATGAAAGGAGCCAAACATTACACATTAAGAACTAGATGTATGCAGCTCAAAAACCAGTGCCTTCTGCCCCACTGTGAGCTTTTTTCTGTTAACTAATATAATAAATAGTATTTTTGCAGTTTCATCCTGCTACACCAAGGGGTGTGTGTGTGTGTGTGTGTGTGTGTGTGTGTGTGTGTGTGTGTGTGTGTGTGTACGATATTGACAAATACTGGTAGGCATTGTGGTGTCTCATAGTTATATACTGTATATATATGTATATGTGTGTGTGTGTGTGTGTGTGTGTGTGTGTGTGTATATATATACATGTGTGTGTGTGTATATATATAGGGGATACAGGATGGGCAGGAGTGGGATATTGAAAATATTCTCACTCCTGCAGAGTGAGCTGTGTATTCTCACAAGTGCCGAAGGCACAAGTGACAATACACAGCTCACGAGGCAGAAGTGAGAATATTTTCCATATGACATGATCGGCCCATCATGTGTGCGATTTATACCACAGGGGTGAGAGCTGCAGGAAAAATTTTTCTGAGTCTGTGTGTTTCCTGCTCATTCTGTGCGTGCTGTCAGTGTGTGTGTGTGTGTGTGTTCTGAATGAACTGGGAGTCAGAAACACAGGTGAGTGTGTTTTGCAAAGCTAATTGAGTGAGTCAGAGGCTCAGTGAGAAAGACAAACTGCTGCAGGTAGCACTGAGAAACAGAACCTGCTTTGTAAAAGACTTTCATTTAGAATTCAGGTTGTTTTGAAGCTGAGATCAGCACAGTAATGGGCTAGCAATGTTAGAAACACAATGGGACATATGTGGGAGTCTTTTGCAAAGCTAATTGAGTAAGTTGCAGCTTCAGTGAGAAAGAAAAACCTTTTCTGAAGCAGTTTCCTTTAGACTGCAAGCTGCAGTGCATTTATCCTCACTCTGGTGACATCAGCAGAGTATGGATAAATGTCGATATCCTCACTCTGCTGATGTCATCAGGATTTATCCTCACTGCAGTGGAAATAACACAGGTTATAGCTCTTACCCCAGTGGTATAAATATATATATACACACACACACACACACACACACACACACACATGCTGAACTTATTTATTTATTTCTTTATTCATTCATTTGATACCTGGGTTAGTACGCTGATTTCAAGACTGTTCTCAGGCACAGCCTGGCCCAAATCCCTTATAAGTGCTCTGTCCCGCATCTATCCCATTTGCCAGAGGTGTTGCCCACACAGAGAAGATACTATCAAATTGTAAATCAGATAATTGTAATTTTTTAAGATACTAAATCAAAATAAAATTTTACTGAAATAAATGAATTTATTCCAACATAGTTCTGATCCTCAAGTTGCACATTTTATTTATTTGTTTACTTATTTATTTATGTGTTTATTTATATTGAGCACTGAACAGCTCCACACACTTCACATTTCAGATTACCCATTAGAATACGGTCCCATTAACTTACAATGGTCAAGACTATGTAATTTAAACGCCATGGGCTATATTCTTACAATTCGACACAGTTCACAGTAAAAGGGACATATTTATACAAGATCTTCTTACAATACTGCTCAGAAAAACACCACAGTGTATTTCACCCCAACAGCACTCCAACCATACCCTTATAAAGTTATAGGGCTTACACTATGTATATCATTCTGTGAATTATGCACTTTTAAGGGGCTGAGATGACAGAGTATATGCACATAGCAGGCAGAACACAAAGCCCCTGACATGAACAGCATCAAACATTATGTGTAAAGACCGTTGTCAAGCTACAACAGGCAAATACTAAACTTGCTTTGGCAGAATTCACATGTGTTTTTTTTTAATCCTTACAGAATAAAAGCCAAAGGAGCCAAATGTTACAGCTTGAGAACTAAGTGTATGTAGCTCACAAACCTTTGCCTCCTGCCCTACTGTATGCTTTTTATGTTTGCTTGCATGCATGTGCCAGAAACATAGTGCCGCCATATGAGTTTTCGTAGGTGTGCCTCCCTCACTTCCAATGCCCTGCTTCCTTCAGCAGGCATGGCCGCACCACGCCAATGAATGTCCAAGCTGTCTATGACAGCCATTCAGATGCAGTGGCATACAGCTGAAAGCAAAAAACCACTGTAATCAGTGGTTGTAACGCGTAGGCAATTTGCATACTGCTGTTGGCAGGTAATTTACATACTGCCGTCGGCTGTATGCAAAGTGCCTACACTCAGCACTGCATCCTGAACACAGCTGTCATAGACAGCTCCCTTGATTTGAAGTTCCCCCTCCCCAAACACTCAAGTAGCATGCTGGGAGCCCACCCCAGCGTGCTCATGTGCTCCTCCCCGTCGCACACCATATGGCTGACCATTAGTATGTACCCAATCCCTCGTCGGCTCCACTGCCCAGAATTCGAGGTGCCACACTGGGAGCCCACCCCATTATGGCAAAAGTCAGAATGGCAACAGGGTGCCCAATCCCCCATTGGCTCCATGGACCCTGCCAAAAAAATCTTCCAGCTACCACACTGGGAGCCCACCCCAGCGTGGCACAAGTCCCGCATCATCTTCCTAAAAAGGAAAAAAAAACTGAAAACAAAAAAGGTCCCTCGTTGATTGTCTTGCTTCCTCCCCCAACCTATGCCCACCCTCTGTGTATCCACCTCCACACACACCCCTGACCCCATACTTACCTCCGGAGTCTGGCACGATGATCTTCAGTGGACCGGGAACACGTCTGCACTCTTCAAAGCCAACCGCGAACTGAAGGCAAGCCAGTAAGCTGTATAATGGCATAAATGTTTTTTTTTTTTTTTTTAACTTTGGTTCATATCTCGGCCATTTTGGGGAATGTTTTCACAAACTTTTTAACATGGGGTTCTTGGTGCCCCACGTCATGAACTCAGTCACTGTCATTTTGTTATTCAGTCTTAAAAGGTGATTTTGCGGTCACTGCGTGGAACCACCTTTTGGGACTGTGTAACGAAACAATAGTGTCATAATTCATGAGGTAGGCCCACCAAAACCCTATGTTGAAAATTTGGTGCACCCCCTTCAAATCAATATAAACACTCCCCTCCCCAGTTGCACAAGTTGCGAAGAGTAACAGCCCCAGTGCAGACAATACTAGACGGTCCGGAACACCGATATATTGCACGCCATGATGAAGGCACTCTGATGATGGCCCTCTACTTGTGGTACACTTACAATGGCATACCTTTGATTTTTGGGTCATTTGTATATATTTTGTATTGTTAGATTTTTGTGAGATATTATCTAAGTTATTTGTTTGTTTTTATTTATTTATGATTGTTTTTATTTATTGTTTGCCATTCTGTATGGCGCCCTGAGCCTTTTAGGAAGGGCACTCTATAAATAAAGCTACTACTACTACAGTACTACTACTACTACTAATTAAAACAGAGGGGATCAGGAAAGATAGTAAGGGGAGCAAAGGCGTAGACAGAGGAAAGGATCAAATAAAATCGGGCCCAGCAATGATCCCTGTGGAACGCCAGATTTAATATAGTCAGTATGAGATCTTAATATGCCCAATGTTACCAGCTGACTTCTCCCCAGTAAGTATCCACCAAACCAGCTCTAATGAGGGGACAGTGACCTGAGGCATACAAAGGGCTTAGTACTGTGACCGGTCCTCTTCTATGTCTTCATAACTGATATTGCAGAATAACTGGAAGGGAAGGTATACTTTTTTGCAGATGACCAAAATTTATAATGGGGTGGACACTCAGGAGGGGATGGAGAGAATGTGTAGGGACCTCGGGAAACTTGATGAGTGGTCAAGAGCATTGCAGAGAGGGTTTAATGCCAAAAAGTGCAAAATCATGCACCCAGAGCACAGGAACCTGGGAGTTGAGTATAGAATGGGGGGAGGTACTGACAGTCACTAAGCAGGAAAAGGGCCTTGGGGCTCTCATATCTGATGACCTCAGTGTGGCAGGACAGTGTCACCAGCGGGATGCTTGGATGCATAGGGAGAGGTATGGTATCTCCAGCAGGAGGAGTAAGGTAGTGTTGTCACTGTATCACTTGCTTGTGAGACCCCACCTGCAATATTATGTCCAGTTCTGGAGGCCTCACCTTAGAAATGGCATAGACAGGATGGAGGCAGTTCAGAGGTATACAACTAAAATGGTGCAGGGGCTGCATCAAAAAGCCCTATGAAGAGAGACTGAGGGATCTCAACATGTACACAACTGGAAGAGAGGAGAGCAAGATGGGACATGATAGACACCTGGCTACAAGCACCTCATGGGGGTGAACAGGGTACAGAAACAGAGTCTCTATCAAATGAGAAAGAGTACTAGCGCCGGAGGGCATATGAGGAAGTTGGAGAGGGGAAGCCTAAGAGGAATGTGAGGAAGTACCATTTCACTGAAAGAGTGGTGCACACCTGGAACAGATTGCCAGTGGAAGTGGTAGAGATGAAAACCGTACAGGGCTTCAAGCATGCATGGAATAGACATAGAAAAATATTAGTAAATAAGCAGGGAGGAGGGAGAGTCACCAGTGATCAGTTAGGGTCTGCAGAGACAAACTAATCATTGACCATCTGGGCAGACTGGGTAGTCCAAGCAGTCCTTTTCTGCTGACAAATTCTATGTTTCAATATTTCTACAGAGTACTGGATGGGAGGTATTAAACCAGGTCACTTCATCAGAAGAGAGAAATTTGGGATTCCTCATCAGTGACTCACTCAAGCAAACCAGACAGTACAACAAGGGCTATAGCAAGGTATCTAGGATGTTGGGGTGTATAGGAAGGGGTTTTAATAGTAGAAAGGTGGAGGTGATACTGCCACTATATGGATCACTGGTGAGGCATCAGCTGGAGTACTGCTCCCGGTTTTGGAGTCCTCCCCACAGAAAGGTTACTGATGGGCTGGAGTCATTTCAGAAAAGGCTCACAAAAATGATTCCGGGCCAGCAGGGCAAATCATCCAAGGAATGTCTGAAGGCCCTAAACCTGTACCCCCTGGAGATCAGATGGGAGAAAGAGACATGACAGAGACTTATCATTTCCTCAGAGGTATAAATAGGGTAAATTGTGAGGACCTGATTGTTAGAAATAGAGATGCAACCACGACAGAACAAGACTGGACATTAGTGGGAGGTAATTGCAAGATGTTTTACTTCATGGAAAGGGGGGTGGAGCCTTGGAACACATAACTGGCAGAGGTTGTGGGGTCAAGGACCATTAATGGGTTGAAACATGGATGGGGCAGGGCCAGGGGACCCATAATCTCACTTGGGGGAACCAAGAAGGGTGAGGAAGCAGATGGAAGGGAAGGTGTAATTAACCCACTGCAGCACTAGACCAGGGGTAAGGTAGTACCAACTGTGGGCAGGTAGCCCATCAATTGAGCGCTACCAGAATAGTGGTGCACTATACAGTGTTAGTCTGATAAGTGTTCACATGGACGGCGACTGAGGATTTACAGCGCAAGCTGTAAGCACTCCCCCCTGGTCACTGTCCGTGATCCTGTATTCAGGACAAAAGTACTAGGAGCCAGGAGGCTGGCCGAGCTGCTCCCATGGTGTGGAGGACTGGGGCATTGAGCAGCTCAACCAGCATTGGTGGAGACCAGAGTTCTCATCCTGGTCTCCAACATTTTGAGCCCACCTCAGGACTTTGAAATTTATTTACATGGGGCCATAATGGCCCTGTGATTTTTAGCTTTCTCCTGGATCCGCTCCCTCTCGGAGTGAGAATCCTTAAGACGGAGGGTGCGGGGGGGCAGAGCCCCCAGCATAAAAAGAATTGGCGCCGTTGTTACCGCACACACCATGCCGACACTATTGTCGGCATTGTTTGGACCCAGTACTGGGCCATTGGTCTCCTTCTGTCATCGGATTCTATGTTTCTGTGTAATTGGGAGCTTGAGTAATTTCACAATAAAGATTTAACAAATGTTGCAGTTTAGAGATGAGCTGTCTTCTCTGGGAAAAAGTTTAAAACATTGTAATACATGGGTTCTATTGTTTTGCTATAGGAATTCTACAATACTGAAATCTTATAATAGTATCATTCTGATGTCAACACATCACAATGTTATTGATCTGACAGCAAAATGATGCTATTACAATTTCGAGCACTGTTTTACCGCATGCTCCTGTCACTGTTTGAAACATTTGAAACTGTGACAGGAGCCACGGAGATACTCACCAATTGTATTAACTACTGCAGTTTCCAGTTGGCAGGATTGAAACTGAGTGCCCCACAGTGAGTTAAGAGATGTGAGGGGTGGCACAGTTACATTTTTGCTTTCTTCTGTTTGTAGTTGGAGTGGCAGTGGCAGCGGTGAAAGAGATCAGAGTGGTGGGGACACGAAATGAATGTGTGAACTGAAGATATTTTTTTTACTGTTTGGGGTGAGATTTAAGATAGAGAGCCATGTACTACAGAAAACAACAGATGGCTCTCTATCTGTTATAGAGCAGCAACTCCGTCTAGGGATTCTGTTGATTAGTAAGTGGTGAAGATATTCTGGAAGATCAAGAATTACAGTGAATACATCATTTTCATGTCTTCCAAGAATCAGTCTTCACCACTTACTCCCACTTACGGGTCTGTGCCAGAGGCTTCACTCTCAAGGTTTATGATGTCATCAGAATCCCTCGATGGACTTACTGCTCAAAAACAGACAGAGAGCCTTCTGTTATTCTATTATAATTTCTGGGCATCAATTTTAAGCATTGCATCAAGTAGTTGATATTTCCCGTAACAACCAGCTGGTTGGTACGAGATTCACGCGCTGCGAGTGTCCTATACCTGACTCAAGCATAAACCAAGTTCTAACATGAGCCGTGTGTCCGCAAGTAAAAAACAAATGGCAGAATTTCAAACTTCATCTGTTCTTACTTGGCAAGCGCTGTCCTGATTCATGTAGTTTCACTTGTTAGTTTTAAAAAGTGATCCTCCACTCGGTTCCCGGTAGTAAAATCTGCAGAAAAAAAAATTTAACCCACCAGACCATGTGACCACATTTCCTGTACAACCAACTGACAGAGAACAAGAAGGCCATGAGACTTTATAACATTTCAAGGTCTATTATCTATATTAGTAGAAAGTTGTGGTAGTGTAACTGTTTTTTTTATTTACTGTGAATGTAACACTGAATGTCTGTTCTCCATTCTCTCTGTTGTGGACTCTAAGATAAGGTCAGGAATGTACTTTTATTCACATTATTTTATTAATGAAAAACCCTGCTGTTACAAAAGCTTTGAGCATTTATTTTGAGTTTCAAAAAATTGATGGCAAGCAATTATAAAAAAATAAATAATAAGGAAGTGTTTGTATCTCGAACTGAACACAAAACCCTCATTGAGTAATGCTTGAATAAACCCCTCGAGCTGCGCTCTTGGGGTTTATGTAGCATAACTCAACTCGGGTGTGCATTCAATTCTCGTATCAACCACCTCCTCATACATTATTCTCTATATAATGTATGGGGAGCCCTTATTATTAATTCAAATCAAGCAGATTACAACCTTGTTATGCCATCATTATGACATCACTCTGTTGTTAACCCTTTTTGAGTATGTCATATCAATGGTACAACAAAACAGAATGCTCACAACAATCAATGTTCTGTAAAATAATTCCTTAAAGGAAAGTAAGGGACAGCATTAAAAGTAATTCAATCCACAATCACACAATCTTGGTAGCCCATATACTATAAAATATAATGTATGGTCTTTGGTTAACAGCCGCACTGGAAACACTTCTTGAGGTTGCCATGACATCTGAAAACCTCTCGAGCTGTGCTCTTGAGGTTTACAATGATGTCATGGCAACCTCTCAAGATGTTTACATCATAGTTATTAGCCAAAGGCCATATATTATCCTCTATGATATTTAAACACAATGTGGTTTATATTTCATAATTTGTCTGTTTTTCTTATCCCTATATACTTTATCACTGAGGACATTAACATGAAATCACCATCGCTGTCTCTTTGAATGTATTGCTTCTTCTGCTTATTACCTAGTATGAGTCAATCCATCACTTGTGACATAATCCGTTGGTGTGAAAATGAGTATCATTGAAACACAGAAACAAAAACAGAAAATGCCATCAAAAGGCCACGCCACCCAGGAGCCCATCCAGTCTGCCCTTTTGCAGCCTATGTAATGGACTGAGCTCCTGTCAGTCCCCTTTTTCTCCCCTCCCCCACCCCTATTGTACCCAACTGCACTTTTCCCATATGCTATATCTATCCCATCCCAACTTAAACCCTCCCACTATCTCAGAACATTTGACTTGATTTGGACGTTTGTTCCATTCTGCCACCAACCTTACAGTACAGGGCACCTTCTGACATCTTTTATGCTCTCCTCCCCCACTAGTTTCATGGAGGTACCTCTGGTGAAAGTACTACTACTTGTTGCAAACAAGTCTCCAGTATCTACTCTATTGATTCTGTGGAGGAACTAAAATGTAATGGTTATGTCCACTCATTCCTCCTGTCCTTCAGAGTATACTGTACATGTTCAGTTCCTCCAGGCTTTCCTCAAAAATCTTCCCCTGTTGCCCCTAAATCATTTTGGTAGCCCTTCTCTGCACCACCTCATCTGTCCCAATCATTCCTTAGGTGTGGATTCCAAGATCATGCAAGGTACTCCAAATTTTGTCAGACAAGTATCTGTTCAGAGGCAATATCACCTCCCTCCCTCCTTCTGCTAGTGATCAGCCTACCTATGTATCCTAGTATCTGACTTGCCTTTCCTGACACTTTACAGCTCTGTGCCAATGCCATCAAAGTATCCATGATTGTTATGGCAGATCCTTTCCTTCCATAGTGCTGTGCACCCCTACCACCACCCCTAGTGTGTTCTGATTTGGGGGGTTTGGCCCCTATGTGCCTAACTTTGAACTTTTTTGCATTAAATTTAACTGCAACACTTTCAGCTGCCCTCAAGTTTCTCTACAGCCCTCTTCATGGCCCTTACTTCCGCCTTGGAGTCCACTCTGCTGCAGATCTTGGTGTCATATGTGAAGAGGCATATTTTCCCTTGCCCCCCCCAATTCACAAAGGAACAGATTGAAGAGGACCAGTCTCAGGACTGATCCCTGGGGAACCCTGATGAAGACGTCTGTCTCGGATTCTTTTTCATTCAGTGCTTGCCTCTAAATCCACCCACCAGCCTGTTTTAGTTATTTGTTTTTTACCCACCTAGTTATCATTTTCACAATCCCTAAATTACCCAGTTTCAACCTTAAGCTTAGCCTCAGGCCACACTGTTCTTTGATTACCTGATTCATAGATTCATAGATGTTTACAAGTTCAGAGGGCAGATGCCCATGAGTGAACTCGCCTCCACTTTTCAGTGGTGGAAGGAACATTTTCTATCACCCATGTAAGTGTCAAGCCTTTTCTTAAACTGCTGAAGATTATTACTATTAACAACATCTACAGGAAGTTAATTCCAAATTGGAGGGATTCTCTGAGTGAAAAACATGGAACGTTTATTTGTTTTACATAATGATGTTTTAAATTTAAAATTATGTGATCTTGTATGATTAAATTTTTTTTAATTTTTTGTAATCCAATCGTGTTTAGCAAATATTCATTTTGATAGGCATTAAATTGAAAAATTAGATCTCTCAATATTCTGTATTCCAATGAGTATAATTTTAGTTTTCTAAGTCTGGACCCGTATTCCATATTGGGCACACTGTCAGTTCTTTCAGTGGCTCTACATTGGACCCTTTCTATCATACCTAAATAGCCTACAGAAGTTGGAGCACAGAAAGAGGAACAATAGTCCAAATGTGAGCATACAAGACAGGAATATAAGGGTAGAATAACTGATTGCTTCCTACTTTTAATGTGCCTCAAAATATTGCCAAGAATCATATGGCATTTTTTGATAGTTAGTATGAGAATTGAATTTTAAATTGTTAGATATCATAACACACAGATCTTTTTCTTCTGTTGTTTCCTCTAAATTTATATTTTGTATTGAATAGTTAAATCCATGGTTATTATTACCCACGTGCATTACTTTGTATTTCTTAACATTAAATTTCATTTTATTTTCAACAGCCCAGGTTGCTAATCTATTTAGATTTTCTTGTAGGGTATTGGCAGATGAAGTATCATTTATTAGGCTTCCTATTTTACAGGAAATACTAAATCACACATGCCCACACAATGCAAAGCATCATGGGCTGCATATGCAAATCAACACAGAATATTATGCTGGTTCAATTTTAAGCAGAATTGCATGGTGCCAAAAGGCCTCTCACACAGTTTGCAAAGGGTACTAACAGATGACATAGACAGGTGTTTCATCCTACCAGGACTCATCAGTAAGCCTCATCTGTTTGACACCCCAGTGGAATGAACCAGCTACCCTAAGATGGTCTGTCTGGGTTATGTTGTGGTGAACCCATTAAAACAAAAAAATATGCAAAAGACAAAGAACTTCTGTGTGCAAACACTGAGGCAATGGTTACCCCAAAGGGCATTTGGCTGGGAAGCCAAGTTTCAAGGAAATATAAAATCACACATGCCCACACAATGCAAAGTATCATGGGCTGCATATGCAAATCACCACAGAATATTATACTGGTTCAACTTTAAGCAGAATTGCATGGTGCCAAAAGGCCTCTCACACAGTTTGCAAAGGGTGCTAACAGATGACACAGATACATGTTTCATCCTACCATGATTCATCAGTATGCCTCATCTGTTTGACACCCCAGTGGAATGAATCAGCTACCCTAAGACGGTCTGTCTGGGTTATGTTGTGATCCTATTTTACAGTCGTCAGCGTACTTGTTGATCCAGACTTCTTTTGAAGTTTGCATACTGGAGATCAGTATGTTAAATAGGAGAGGGCCTAACACAGATCCCTATGGCACTCCACTAGTAACTTGGCTCCAATCAGACTCATGGCCACAAATAACCACCCTTTGTTGTCTATTCAATAGCCATGATTTAATCCATTTAATTATATTATTATTCACATTTACATTAAGGAGTTGTTTGATCAAAATCTTATGGGACACAGTATTGAATGCCTTTTTGAAGTCTAGAAAAATAACATCCACTGGGATGCCATTATCTAGTGTTTCACTGACTGGTTTGAAAAAACTAATTAAGTTAGTTAAACATGACCTACCAGGTGTGAAACCATGTTGTGACATATCTATACAGCCAGTATTACTAATATGGTTAGAGATTTTAATTTGAATCAAACGTTCAGTGATTTGCTAATAAGCGATGTTAGGCTGCTAGGTCTAAAGTTTGATGTCATTTGTTTATTGCCACCCTTATGAATCGGAGTTATATTAGCTATCCACCACGATTGTAATGCAGTACCATGATTCATAGCTATATCAAATAAATGAGTAAGTGGGCCAGTCAGTTCTTTTGAGAGTTCTTTTATAAATTTTGAATTTTTGCCATCAGGTACTGGAGATGAATTATTTTTACTAAATTTATTGCCTCAAGAGTGTCTTGTTCGGAAAAATAAGAAATGAAATCGACTAATGGTTGCAAATTAAGATTTATGGGTTCTTTAGGACTAAAAATACTTGTAAAGTATTGGTTAAATTCAGATGCCATATCATGTTCATTAATGATGATTTTATCATTTGATATTAAAGGGCCTATCCCAGTCAAATTTTGTTTAAGAGAACCGGTGTAGTAATAAAGCTTTTATTATCTTTAATATTTGTGGCTAAGTTGATACCTAGATTTTGTTTTGCTGTTCTTATTTTGTGATTAGTTAATTTTGAAATGTACTTAAACTTTGACCAATCAGAATCTTTTTCGGTCTTGTGAAATTTCTTAGACTCTATGTTTTTTATTTATTAATCATTTTATATCTTTGGACCACCAAGGAGGTATTCTTTGTTTAGTATTTACATTGTATTTAACTCTGTCAGGAACCCATATATCTATGCAATAATCTATTTTTCCCTTATTTTTTTCCCAAATATATTCGGTATCAAGATCTATTAATTCTTTTGTCCAGTTCCATGCAGATAAACACTTTTTTATACTTGCATAATCAGCTTTATAGTAATTTTTGAATTGACTTATTCCTTCATTATTTTTAAAAATTGTGCAATATCACATGAGATCATATTGCGGTCACTGTTTCCCAAAGATGGTAATATAACTGGTGAGGAACATAGGTTGGGTTGTTTGTAAAAATGAGATCCAGGATATTATTGTTCCTTGTAGGGTGATACACCAATTGATCTAGACCTAATTTAAAAGTAGTTTCAAGGAATTTTTTCTCAAGGGGGCCATTATTATTAAGTGTTTCCCAGTTAATATTTGGTAAATTGAAGTTGCCAAGCAACATTAAATTGCTATCTACAGATATATTTTCTAGCTAGTTTAGAAAGGTTAGGCTCTCTTCATATTTCAAACTTGGGGACCTATAGCACAAGCTGATTGTTAAAGTTTTTTGGCCAAGCATAATCCTAGCACTTAATATTTCTACTGTGGTTTCTTTGAGAATTATCTCATGGCATGTAAGTTTATTTGATACATAAATTGCTAAGCCTCCACCTCTGTTATTTTGTCGGTTCTTTAACAACTTTGAAATACCTGGAATATCTGTATTCTAATCCTTGTCTAAAAACCATGTTTCGGTGATGCAGCAGATGTCAACTTTTTCACTTCTAAGAACATAACTTAACTCATCCATCTTATTTTTTAAGCTGCGTGCATTCAGTAATAAGAGTTTTATGTTTTTATGCTATGTTTATGATTGTATTCATAATTATTTACATGGTTTTCGGTGATATTCAGGTTATACAGGCCAGGACTGGGAAGTCTTTTTTGTGTGTTTTTTCTTTTTCTTTGTTTTCCTTAATTTTGTTGTTAGGACAGTATGAGATCTGTAATTTTTATTATTCAGGTTACTCAGGTACCTTGTAACTGATGGACATGGTGCGAGTATAAATTAATCCATGCAGTGTCAGTGGCTCAGTAGGTAGCACACTCGCCTCTGAGGCTGAGAGATCAGAGGGCTGTGGGTTCAGTTCCCACATCTGGCACTTGGGTTAATATCCCAGTACTGACACTGTAGTGCAGCATGAGAGGGGTGCTGCACTTCTGAGGTGCCGTCTTTCGGATGAGACGTTAAACCGAGGTCCCATCTGCCTGGATTGGTGGTAGTTCAGGTGGATGTTAAAGATCCCATGGCACTTATCAAAAGAGTGGGGAAATTTTATTCAATATTCAAAACAAAATCCAGATTAAATAAACAATATCTTCATTCAATACAGAAAGTCACAAAAACAATATTGAAACACAAAGAAAAAATAAACATACAGTGTCCCATAACAAAGAATAAATCCTATACAATTGTAACAGACATCCCTCTACCACCCAATCAACATTCCTCCAGAGCTTTACTGATAAGTCTTGTCCTAAAGACGCTTTTCATATTCATAAACAGCATCCAATTCTTTCTGTATTTGGAAGAAAACATCCTGTTGTTGAACTACCTTACCTTTCAGAAATCTAAGACATCTTGCTTGCCAAATAGACCATTTATACATACCAAAATAATCTGGATTGTACTGTTAGTCCATTTTGCCCAGGTGGCTGGGATTTGCCCAAAATCAAAACATCATAATTTATTAATACCAATAACTGCTCCCCATAAAATCGATAACCGTTTCCAAAAGCCCTGCATATGGGAACAATCAAAGAAAAGATGCTGCATTGTCTCACAATCCCTGCACATAGGCTCTCCACCCCCTTTCTGTTATTTGCTTATGTTTCTGATTGCTCTTTACTTGCAATTTCTGATGACCACAAAGCCAAGCAAAATCTTGCATCTTTAAAAGGTATTCGAGGGTTAATCATACCTTCAACAACAAGAAATCTTAATAAAAGGAGAGTACCATAAACACGGGTCCTCTCGATACCATTTATCCACTATGATTTTGTAAAACATTTTCTTCCCTTTATCCCTACACCACGCTAGTTCTATCTTCCAAGTTCTAATGTATCGAAGAGTGGTTTGTACATAACTCGGAAGTAATCGCTCTACAGGATGCCATCTCCCTCTCCCCATGCTTCTAAAAGATCCTCCCAAAGCTGCATGCTAATTTGCCCTATTCCATAGTTTGCGAAAATAAGGGAATGATAGAGCTAAAAGAAATTACCAAATAAATACACTATAGGATGCAACATATTCAAACCCCTTCTTCCGCTCTCTGTTGTAGAATCCTCTTCACTGGATTCAACCTACTGCCCATAAAAACTGAAAAATAAACCCAAAAGTTTGGTATGCATACTAAGCGGTAGAGGAAAAATATGAGACATATATAAAAACATAGGAGCAATGTATGCTCTTATGAGATACACTTTCTTTTCCTGGACATTTTCCAAGTTAACACGTCTGTACCTTAAGCTTTGCTTTATCATAAACATCATTCAATTCGTATCTCAGACTCTTTATTACCAAAAATAGGCCCAAAATCTTTACTTGGTCTGTTGTCATCAGAATCGGAAAATCATCAATAATTTTGCTATCCCTAAAGGTAAAACAACACTTTTACTCATATTTATCCTAATACCAGTTGTGGTATAGGCCTCATGCAATACTGACAAAACTTTAGCCCTGATCCAACATCTGCCACAGTAAAAATACAATCGTCATAAGCTGAAACTTTTGAAAAGCAAATCCAGCCACAGATTCTATTGCCTTAATGTCTCTGGCCTGCTCAATCTTCCTTAACAAAGGGTCTAAACCAAAGACATATAACAAGGGCTCATTAGGCAGCCTGCTTGACCCCACTTTTTAAAAAATTGGTGTCCCCAAAAACCATTCACCAAGGGCACTGCTTGTGCTTCCATGTACAACACTTTCCAAGTTCTATAAATTCTTGGAATTCCATAATGTTGTAATACACTCCAAAGATAATTCTGTTGAATAGAATCAAATGCAGTTTCCTGATCTACCGCTATTAAATATCCATTAAACCCTTCCTAACCCCTGCTCTATAATTTCTCTAATGAAAGTCAGATTCTGTATTACCTTCCTTCCTGGGACTGCTAAGTTTGCTCCTGAATAATCAGCTTACTTGCTACAACTGCCAGTCTTTGATTTAATATTTTAGCAAGAATCTTATAATCTGAATTAAGCAGCGTTAAAGGCCTCCAATTTTAATATCATACTGATCTCCTTTCTTATAAAGAAAAACATTAATCCCAATTGCATCGAGGGGCAAGCCGTCTCTCTTCCCAAATAGCATTGTACAATATTTCTAAACAAGGAACCAGAAATTCAACAAATTGTTTATAAAAATCATTCGGCAATCCATCCCTTCCAGGCGTGGATTTAGAGGTCAATTGGAGGATGGCCATACGAATTTCCATTCCTGAAATAGGGGCAACCAACCTGTCCTTCTCTTCCCTGTTCAGTCCTGGAATATCTAGGCCAGTAAAAGGAAACTTACTTTCCTTCCTAACAGTCTGAAACTTATCTACCATACATTGCTGAACCAAAAACAAGATATCTTGGATGTTCTCTTTTACCTTACCCTGTCCATCTCTCAGACCTGTCATTAACACCTTTTGACACCCTGTCTTCCCTTCTCATAGGGGTTTACCTCTTCTTTGTACCTTGAGTCTTATATTTTTTTGTCATTATAGCCATTACTGCATCAGAGTCTTGCAAATATTTCTTCATTTGAGATTTTATTTCCTGCAACCTTTTTACCTTAAGGTCCCCCATCTCACTTTGTGATAACGCTTTGCAAATATTTTGCCTGAAGCCTAAATAAGCAATATACTTTTCCTAGCCTGTCTCTTTTGTGTATGCACCATACCATTCTTGCACATCCTCTTTATATCTTCCCACCATTCTATCGGACTCTCATACAAATAACAAATCATCTTGGTGCAAAGATCAATTTCCTTATAGTATATTCTACAACTGTTTCCTGTAACTTTAAGTATTCATTTCCAATAACCCCTCCCAACTAACAAATTCTGCCGATTTCCCAACTGCAAAACCACCATCAGATGGTCTGAGGTTTCCAAAGGTACTACATCCACTGACTGACATGTAATTCTTTCTGATACTAGCAAAAATCAATTCTAGTAGACAAATGCCCTTATGGAAGGTATGAACCGGTTCCAGCTGTAAAATATTATAAACATCCTGTATATCATTACGCTCCATAATAGCCAAGAGGGCATTGGTATCACAGAAGACTTTTTTTGTAGCTCTTCCCCAATCCCTATGGGAAAGACCACAATCAAAATCCCCCCCATAGAACTATCTTGGACGTATGTAAATAAGGCTCCACATACCTAAACAAAATAGACCTATCAGCTTTCAGTTGAGGAGCATATATATTTATCAACCGAAAAACCTCATTTTGCAATAATACATCCAGAATCATAACCCTCCCGGGTACTAAATCATAAACATGCAACACCTTAACCTGACTCTTAAACAAAATGCCACACCAGCACACTGCTCTTCACTTATTGACCAATATGAGACACGACCTCCATTCCTTCTGTGCAGTTGTCACCTCAGCTAGAAGAGTTCAACCAAGTATCTTGTAAAAAAAACACACTCCACCTCCAATACTGAGGCTCAAAGGTATTGTGCCTCTTCCCATATCTTTTATACTATTAACATTAACAGTACAAAGGAAATAGCCATCAACAAAATGAACACAGAAACACCTGCAATCATCTTTTCTTTTCCTTTTCCTCGATTTCACTTTCTCAGAAGGGCCAGGCTCAGCAACACCTCAGCCTGAGAGGATGCCACCGAGAAAGGTCCGACTCACACCCATCCTCCTCCATATCATCCTCAAGCAAAAGAGCATATGGTTCTGTACTACTACCTCCCCAATGTTTCCGTCTGGATTAAGGCAGCTGAAAGTATTTTCCCGCCTTTGATCTAGTCACTCTTTGGAAGCCTAGCTCAGAATGTACTGTGGGGGCATAGACCGACTTACGTCACCCAAGACGACTGTCTTTTCCCCTACCAGAACCATAGCCCCCTCCTCCTCTGTGACTATTGCCCCATCACTGACCCGCACCACTGTTTCACCATCACTCACTACAACCTGAGCATTCATTACTACAGTATCGTCAGCCTCACTCGGTAACCCTGACACTTTGTTTGATGAATGAGTAGTAGCCGGCCCTTGTGATAATAAAGCCACCACTTTTAATTGCTCCTTTTGAGCAGCAGCTACGAAATGATCCTGTTCTGCTCTAACTGAGCAATCCACATTGTTATGTGAGGCCCAGGAGCAGGTCCGAAAAGAGCCCCTGTTCCTCCATAAATTACACCTCAAAGGTTGCCGACAATGAGCCCCCCATGCCCAATTCCCACATAAACCACATTTTGTTTATCACAGACATTACTCAAATGCCCCACATCACCACATTTGAAACAAGCTCTTGGCTGACCTGGGTAAAACACCACCCCCTATCTCTACCAAAAAGAAACAGTTTGGTAGATGACTAGTTTGACCATTTACTAGATGTAATACCACAAGCTAAGTCCATCCCCTGTCCATAATTGCTCTTCATCAGTATGGGTTCAGGCAAACCTTTAACAGTACAATGTTGCATAGCCAGTACGTAATATCTGCAACATTTACCCCTCATTTGAAAAAGAACTGTAATTTTTAGTCAATGGTTTAGTAAGTGGTATTGCTAAAAAGGCTTCCACAAGGAAGGCTTTAACAGATGGAACTGCTTCCAAAACCGTTCTAAACCCCAGGATGTGTAAAACTAACATCAAAAATCACATCCCCCGGAACATGTATCAAAGAGTAAATTTCATAAGCAAAGAACTTCATGCTATTTTTTAATAGTACACGACCCACAAATCTTCTGTCCAGAATTTCTTCAGTACTACCCCTAAATTTTAACCTAACTGCATTCCTTCTTTCTGCAGGCTCCAGCAAAGGCCCAGCAGTATTCGTAAATAAATGTTCAGTCACTTTTCCATGCCATACTTTATCAGCCTTATCTTGTACCGAATCTTGCTCCAGTGTACTTTCTTTTCCTGGTCTCTAATGACTTGTAACAAGGGATGAGTATCTTCCTGAAGGACAATTCTACAGTAGATTCAGGGGAGGGCTGTCCTGGGGTATAAAAGGGTAGCCATACTATTTAATAGTGGGGAGCCATCCGGGGGTATCTGCAACATAGTAGGAAAGTAGCAACACCATCTTTAATTTGCATCCCACCCCTTCCCAGAGGGTTCTTCACCCAACCTGCAGCTTGCAAGGCCGTCGCCACCCAGTCCTTGGTTCTTTCCCCACAATTACACTGTCTAGAGCCTTTGAAGAGTCATTTAGTGGAAGGTCCTTTTCCTCACTACATTTCTCTCCTCCCACTAAAGAGACAGGAGAGTCTTTTAAAGCAGACCCACAAAAACAGTCTCAGAAAGATACTCCACTCTGTTGTATGGCAGTTAAGTTTTACCTGGAACTGACTGAGTTGATCTCCCATCTCCTCCCCAGATGAGTCCATTCGCATTTCTTCAGTCCCTGTGCACTCATAGCGTGAAACTCTTCTTGGTAGTAGTATTCACACCATCTACTGGGACCTGCTGATTCACCTTCTCCCTCTGTTCCTCTGCGATGACTTGTGCCTCCATTGCTCCTTCTTCCTTTCATTGTTCCTCTTCCTGTGCAACCTCCAATTCCGTCCTACCACCTTGCGCCACCAAAAGCGTTAGCTGCCCGATAATGTTGTTCGCTTCTACAGCCTGTTGATGCAGCACCTCCAACGATTCAACCTCCTCCAATTCCAAACTTGATTTCTGTGATAAAACCTGGGGAACCTCGTCCTCCGGTAAGAACTGTGCTCCTGTTTCCATATTGAGAGCCACCAGCTGCTCCGTTTCCACTATTCCTTCACCAGATCTCTGCATAATTCCGTTGTAAAGGAGCCAAAGGAGGACCGCTCCTCAGCCCCACACGTCCTCCTAGTGCAAAGCTCCAAACACCACTGAGCAGAGCATCCACTCAGCCACACAGCTCCCTCTGCCTCCTCAGAGTAGGGGAATTTCCCCGGTGTCCTGGCCAAATTTCCCTCATTCACTAAAAAAATACCACCAACAGATTAATCTGGTTCAAGATCAGTTGGCATTCATCTATATCCCCCTTCCCCTGGTCATGCCTGAAAATAGGTAGGATTTGTCTTGTGCACTTACCCAGTCAACAAAAACTAAATAAAATAAATAAATAAAATCCCCCTCCCCCCATGAATTAGTTTAAAACTGTACTTATAAAATTATTGAACTGGTAACTAAGAATTTGTGACCCTTTTTTGTTTAAATGTAACCGATCACCACAGTACACTTCATTATTTCCAGTAAACTCTTCCCAGTGTGTTATACAATCAATATTTTGTTTAAGACACCGTTGTCTAAGCCAGTTATTTGTTTCTTTTAGAGAGCAATTTTGTTAAAACTTTGCTCGAGGAACTGGCAAGATCTCAGAAAAGCAAAGACACAACCCAACTCTACCAATTTATTAGTTAGGTTAAGAAATTCCTGCTTAATCTGTTGAAGTGATTGGAAAAATGTGTTATTAGCTCTTGCATGGATAATTCCTATTTTATTGTCATTACTCGTGCAGATTATGTCATTTATCATTTTAGTGATGTCACCAATTTTAGCTCCCTTAAAGCAAGATAAAGTTCAATGAACTTTATCTATGTCACATATGGCTTGATCCATTCATTTGACAATGAAGTCACCAAGAACAAAGATTCAGTATTGTGTTTTTGGAAAGAATCTGTTTCCATTATATCTTTAGATTGCTCCAACGTTATGGGTGCAGTTTCTAATAGTATTAATGGTGCATCTACTGTCGTATCCTTTTGACATTTATCTGTACTAGAATATGCTTTTTGAATTACTGGGACAGTGTTAGGTGTTATTATATTATTTGAAACACTAGTTATACCAAACATTTTGTCATGAGCTACATCTAGAGCTAGGGGATCGAACATATTGGAAATTTCTATATTAAAGTGGTCAGATTTCCTTCACCTCTTTTTCTTTGGGATGTTTTAAATGTTGCACCAAGTACCAGGCATCTTCTAGATCGGTAGTTTCTTCTTTCTCCCATACTCTTTTTTTATTCATAGTAGTATTAGTCACAGGAGTTGGAGTTGATTTACATGGTGTTATGTTATTAGAGAGAGTGGTGTTGTGAGCTAATTCTGTTATGGATGGTGATGATTGTGGTTGTAAACTGATTTGTAAACATTTAGCCATATCTAGTTGGCTACTTTCTAGTTCTGCAAGCCTTTTACTAAACTGGGCTAACAGATTTGACATCTCAACATTTTCAATGCATTTGATGCAGGTAAATAGATTATTTGATGGTCTATCTGTTACAAACATACATATTGCAGGACTGACACAACATGCTTATATCACCCTTGTTTATTTGGGCAAGTGAATTCATAATAATAATCTGGTGTACAGTTAAGAGACACAAGTGCAAAGTGATCAAACTGAACCTGACCAGTATGTATACTTATAAGGTCTATGTATGTAGAAAACTCCTAATTCATGCCCTTCGTGCCTGACACGCTTAACTCGTGCGGATGCGCGTGTCTTTGTGCACATTACCACGAGGCCACACTGGCCCTGCTCAACTCGCACTGCTTGTAGATAGCCAAGTTATAAAGAGTAATTTGACTCAGAAGTCGTATTCTCAGGTCAAATACCACTCGTAGCTAGTGCAACTCAAAAGTATAAAATAAGCCTTAAAAATAATTGTGTAGTGGAAGTATTATGGCTACTGAAGTAGTAAATAACTGTATATATGCCCCAAAAGAAGAAATAAAGTGTTTAAATTCAATCTGTAGTTCTTCAGTGGTATTGAAGAACTACAAGACTCTCTTCCTGGTTTCTGGTTAAGAACGAGGGCTCTGCAAGTACAATATACACTCGAGTTTTCTAGTCACACAACTACAGTTTCATTTAAATTAAAATAGCAAGTACAACAACTCAGCAAACAGTTTCAGTATATTCTGTGTATTTTACAGCAGTCTGCTCACCGAGAGCCGAGTTATAAAGAGTAATTTGACCCGGAAGTCATATTCTCGGGTCAAATACCACTCATGGCTAGTGTGATTCAAAAGTACAAAATAAGCCTTAAAAATAGTTCTGTAGTGAAGTACTACAGCTACTGAAGTAGTAAATAACTGTATATGTGCTCCAAAAGAAGAAATAAAGTGTTTAATTTCAATCTGTAGTTCTTCAGTGGTATTGAAGAACTACAAGACTCTCTTCCTGGTTCCTAGTTAGGAACGAGGGCTCCAGCAAGTACAATATACACTCGAGTTCTCTAGTCACACAACTACAGTTTCATTTAAATTAAAATAGCAAGTACAACAACTCAGCAAGCAGTTTCAGTATATTCTGTGTATTTTATCCCACTAGTTATCTCACTGTTACTTCACCTATGCTATCCTTGTTTGTAAGGAAAAGGTCCAGTATGGCCCCTTCCTTAGTGTTTGTGATCTTATAGCTCAATAATGCCTCCTGCGTTCTGTACATTAGGACCTGGCTTGTTGCCTTTGCTGCAAGAGGTACTCCAGTCTACCTCTGGAAGATTGACATCCCCTATATCAAAACCTCTCTTAGCTCTGCCATCATGTTTAGCACTTTCCTCAGCTCATTTTCTGCCTTTTCTCTCTGTGCTGGAGGCCTGTAGACCACTCCTATCCTAATTATCCTCCCCCAGCTATGGCTTGGATCCAGATTGTCTCTGTCCTTTTAACACTACATCATCCTTGATCTCTGAGACAAGAATTCCCTCCTTCACATATAATGCCTCACTGACTCCCCTCCCATTTATCCTATGCCTCCTGACCTATGTGTAGCATGATACCTGTAGATCCCAATCATGGTGCCAGGGCACCCATGTGTCCATTACAACCACCATGTCTAAGTAGGCCTCTGCTATTATTACCTAAATATCACAGGTTACGCTTTCCAGGGATCAGGCATTAACATGCATCATCTTTCATCCCAGATATACCCCTTCTGAAATCTCACTGTTTTCTGATAGTTGTTCCTGATTGCCTCTGCTGCTTGCATATCCCTTTTCCTACTGTGCTGCACTGTACCCCTCCATGTTCCTGTTGACCCGATTACACCTGAATCCAGTGTGGTCCATTGTAATTGACAGGGAACAGGTAGAGAACTAGTGGAGGTTCTTAAGAGGTCAGCCAGGTCAGGGAGGTAGTTATAGTAGGTGACTTTACTATACCAGATGTGGACCAGAACATCCTGGTTGTAGCAAGCATTAGGAACCAGCTCCTAGTGGAATCATTCCAGGAAGCATCTCTAACATAGCTGGTGCAGGACCTGAGGGATAGAGCACTGCTAGTCCTGGTACACAAAAACAGTGAGTGGGTATAAAATGTTGGCGTTTAGGAACTAATTCAATCAACTGACCACAGAATAGTGTGTCTGGGGCTCCAACTATTACCCAATAGCACACTTGCCTCTGAGGCTGGGAGATCAGAGGGTTGTCAGAGTGCTGTGGGTTCAATATCCACACCTGGCACTTGGGTTAATATCCCAGTACTGACACTGTAGTGCAGCATGAGGGGGGTGCTGCACTTCTGAGATGCCGTCTTTCGGATGAGATGTTAAATCAAGATTCCATCTGCCAGATCTGGTGGTAGTTCAGGTGGGTGTTAAAGATCCCATGGCACTTATCAAAAAGAGTAGGGGTATTTTTTGTTGAATGATTCAATACCATATACAAGAAACAGATGTGCATGAAAAACCAACACTAATGCCATATTTATACAATGAAAGAAACCACATGATTTACCAAATAACAGAAAATGTCAAGAAAAAATAGAAAATTAAAAAAATTAAAAAATAAATTCTGAGAAACCAATAACCATCACAATATATGTTTTGGTCCTATCAATTAACATTCAGATATATGATCTCCTTAAAATTTTCTATCAAATTTAAGAAATTATTTGTACTTTATAAAAAAGGAGAGGCCTCTCCATCATGATTTAACAATTTGTACCCCATATGTGTCTATTTCTGCAGTATAGATGGTATTTAATATATTCTCACAAATCACTCTAAAGAATTATAAGGCATACATTGTTGCCGAATTACCCACTGTACTCTAGCATTCCATAAGTAGAATTTCAATACTGCAAAAAATACTGTTAGGGACCCAGCATTGTATCTAAATAATCTGGAAGAGTAATCCCCCAATATCACAGCCTCATACGTAAGATTTTGAAGCCAGGGTAAGTTCCAAACTCTAATCAGAAATTTCCATAAATTTTGGGCATAAACACAGTAGAGGACAAAAGTGTTTCATTGTTTTTTCAGTGGCCTCACAATCTGTATATGAACATGTTCGTTCCTCCATAGGTTTGTGCTTGTTATTACTCTGAACATTTGGCCTCCCATATGTGCTTAACCACTGGATTTCCCACATATGTTCTAGAATACATTTCTCAGTTAGAAGTGTTAATACGTTCCCCTGTTTCTGTGGCCTACAGTTATTAAATTCAGTCTGTGAAGGACCTACTGAATCTAGTACGTGTTGGTACAGCTGTTTCCTAGATTAAGTCTCAAAGAATGATTTTGAGGTCTTCTATTTGTTCAATTTCTGAACTGTAGATTTCATAGACTCTGGAATCAATAAGAATTTTGAAAAAGTTGGGGAGAAATCTTCCCATTTGGAAAAGAACGTTTTCCAATTGTTCCATAGCCATTTGTTGACCAGGGAATCAGTCATTTCCCTTGGTATTTTTAGAGAGTGGTACCAAAATAGAGAATTAAAAAATACCACTGGATCTATCATACCCAGCCCTCCTTTATTCCTAGGTAAATATGTATAACCTCTCTTTATAGGATTGAGCCAGCTGGGAGCACGACAATTCACTCCTGCGATTTCATACCGTGTCATTTCACTCCCGACTATACACTCCCGCGTCAATTCATTCCTATGACACTATCCACCTACGACAATTCGCTCCCGCATTATCACCGAATGGCATCAGTGGTGGCTATTGATTGAGCGAGACCAGTTACAGTACAGTCACATACAGTATTAAACTAGTAGGGGAGACAAACTCATTTTGTCCATGGTCCATATCGGGCAAAAAGTAGCTACCAGGCACAGCAGCTCCTACCTCCAGATCAGAAGGTAGTACAACTCACTTTCTACGGAGTCTGAATCATCAAATACTGCATTTTTACTCTGTGTGACAGTGTGACAGGAGCAGAAACAGAGGAGGCAGAGGGGACAGGAAAGGCAGCCAGAGTAGAGGAAAACAGCTTCTCCAATAGGCACTAGGGACTGTGTCTTACATCTTGGCTGGTAACTCTGTGTTAATCCGTTAACCAAATTATCAGCACGTCTAAAAACCAAACGTGGAAAGTATTTTACATACGGTATTTCAGATACTGAATTCTTAGCCTGCAAAACATCATTTTTATAATAACCTTGTTCCAAAATCTCCTTTCCAAATCCCCTGCTCAGAGCTAACAGCTGCTGTCATCACTACAGTTGTGACGTGCTCTTATGAACTGACTTTTTGGTGTAGATATGGACCTTTTGGTCACACTCGATGTGGAGGCATTATATACGAACATTCCACATGAGGGTGGGTTGCAGGCTTTACAATATTATTTGAATCGAGACAGAGGTAGAGGACCCCCAGACTAAGATTTGGTGAACCTAGCCCGATTTGTCTTAGAATTTAATACATTTATGTTTCAGGGGCAATACTGTCTTCAAATCAGTGATACTGCCATGGGGGCATTTTTACCACAGATGACAATGAATACAGCGGGAGCGATTTGTTGTAGGCAGATAGTGTCATAGGAATGAATTGACGTGGGAGTGTATAGTCGGGAGTGAATTGTCGAGGTATGAAATCATGGTAGCAAATTGTCATGTACCTGAGCCAGCTCCCCCATAACCTGCTGAAAAAAATGCTATACAAATGTGTCTCGAGGGACAGTGGTAATGGGAATACCGTTCCTATATAAATTGGTCTAGGGATCAAAAATTGTTTTATAATATGTATGCATTTTAATGTGAACATTTTCCAACCCTTCCATGTGTTCACCTTGGCCTCACACCATGTTAACGCTTGTTCCCAATTAGTGAAGGGTAGATTTTGCATTGTAAATATGGTCCCCCAAATGCTAACTGGATCTAGAGTTACTGGAAAAACCCCCACCATTGTAAGGTGTTCAGTCCTGGGCCCTAACTGAACAGCCTTACATTCTGCTAAATTCAGTTGTGCTGTTGAGGCTGTCGAGAAGAACTGCAGCTCTCTACTAGCCTCTAATATGCTTTCAGTGTTTTTTAATAATAAGCATGTGTTGTCCGCATATGCTACAATTTTTACTTCATCCCCCGGATGTTGTCTTTCAACCCCTGTATTACTGGCTTCTCCATGATTTTTCCTAAGAGTGGATTAAGGGAAAAAATATAAAGTAATGAGCTCAGGAGGTATCCCTGTTTTATCTCTTGCTTTATGTTACATTCTGGGCCTATTTCTCCCTGAATATATGGGCACCATGTTGTATTCTTAAATAGCATTTTAATTTTACTAATAAATGATTGTGGGATGCCATATGTCTCTAACGTATGGAATAGGAAGCTGTGATTCACTTATCAAATGCTTTTTTTTTTTGGTCCAGAGATATGATCCATCCTGATTGTTGTTGTTTTGGGGAATATTCCCAAATCTCCTGTAATATTATGAGGGGATGCTGGATTGTTCTGTTTGCCAGTCTGCAATATTGGAGTGGATGAATTATATTTCCTGCTATCTGTCGTAACCTAACGTGTATAATCTGTGAGAAAATGTTAAAGTCCACGTTCAGCAAGCTTATTGGTCTCCAATTTTGAATAAGTGTTTTATCCCCAGTTTTAAATAAATAAGTTCTTAAACTTTTTGAAAAATGTTTTGGGACTGAGTTTTTGAAATTCAACATCTTTATTGATATTATGCCTTGGCACAGAACATATACCCAGGACAAATGTACCGCACAATAATAACAACCAAAATGGCTTAAAGATGACATGACACCAGAATGCCATTGGATCCAGGATAACCCAATAAGATAAATTACAATTTAAATGCCCTCTCCTCCCCTCCCCATCCCAATACCCTCCCACCCCCTCCCTGAAGTGTGCCTTATTACTAACAGCAAGACCAATAGATGCAAATGGACAAACAACAATCCAGCAAAGCCAAACATCAAATGGAAGCTGAAACTAATTAAATCAGTCAGAGGCATATGTTACATAAGTCTATTTCAAATATAAGGCATACAGTTTACCCCATTTCTGATTAAAAGAAGCTGTACAATTCCGGGAGCTTGCTGTTAACCTTTCTGTGTTGAAACAAAGCGACATTTCTTTCAGCCATTCAGCATACGATATGACCAGTTGGTCCATCCAGTGTTTAAGAACCAGTTTGTTGACTGCTATAGAAATCAGAGCCATGTGAAATCTACGCTCTCGAATTCTAATATTAGAGAACACCCCTAAAATACATATTTCCACGGTAAACAAATCACCCAGTCCCAGGACGGATCTAGATTAGTTTGGATTACATTCCATAAAGGAGCCACCTTACCACAGTGCCAGAAGATGTGTATCAGGTTCCCATCAGCCTCATCACACCGTGCACAGTTAGCCAGAGGTAGTCTGCCTAGTTTGGCCAATTTAACCGGGGTATAGTACAGATTATTTAAAATATGGTACTGTATGAGTCTGTGCCTATCTTGAGTAAGATATCTATGCACGTCCACCCAAATCTGACTCCAGTTCAGGGAGGAGTCTGGCAGAAGAGAAGACCAAATTTTAGAGCCTGTAAGGGTGTTAGGGTATTTAATATCCAGTAAGAAGGAGTATATCCTGGAGATTCCATGGGCCTTATTTGCACATTCCTGAATCTGCTCTAAAAAAGACCTGACTTGAGACAACATAAATGTGGTCCCAAATAGGGAGACCATAAGATGTCTCAGCTGAAATACCTTAAAAATATGTTTCTGAGGAATATACAGTTTGGCTATTATATTGGTTGAGGAGAGAAGGGAATCCTGAGAAAACAGGCTTTCCACAAGAATATCTTGTAACTGAGGAAGCCAGTCCACTGAGAGCGGAGAACCTCCTATATTGATGTTAGGGTTTAAAATGAGGGGTTGGGCCGTGTCCTTTTTGGATGAGATGTTAAAGAAGTTCCAACACTGGGACAAAACCTTTATAGCAATTCCCACCATTGAATTTTGTATGGGGGGGGGTTACGCCGAAAAAGCATAATAAAAAACTCTGGGTGAATTAAGATTATACATATTCAGAAGGCTCTTCTCCAACTGTAGCCAGATGGGAGAATGTTCACCGGGTGTGGGCTCAAACCATCTCCCCATTTTAGATGGATGACTTGCCAATAATAAAAAATAAAGCTCGGGAGGCGGAGTCCACCTCTCTCATAGAATCATAGAAACATAGAATTTGACGGCAGATAAGGACCGCTTGGCCCAACCAGTCTGCCCATTTCCCTACCTAATGGATAAGCAACAGATCCTAGTTAACCAGCAGCCTACTTCTTCCTGCCCCCAACCCCTAAAATTGCCTTATGACTGTCCCATGCATGCTTGAATTCCACCACTGTTTTTGACTCCACAACCTCCTCCGGAAGGCCGTTCCATGCATCCACAACCCTCTCTATGAAAAAATAATTCCTTAAATTACCTCTGAGCCACCCCCATCTTCAAATTGTGCCCCCTTGTTCTTGCACACCTCTTTTTTTGAAAGATGCTACCCTCTTGGACTTTGTTGATTCCCTTGAGGTACTTGAAAGTTTCTATCATGTTCCCCTCTCCCTCCTTTCCTCGAGGCTATACATATTAAGCTCCTTAAGTCTCTCTTCATATGTCTTCTGGTGCAGACCCTGCACCATTTTAGTTGCCCTCCTCTGGACAGCTTCCATCCTGTCTATGTCTTTGCGGAGATTGGGTCTCCAGAACTGCATGCAGTACTCCAGATGGGGTCTGACCAGCTGTCTGTACAGAGGGATAATAACTTCCTGTTTTCTACTGGTGATGCCTCTCCCTATGCATCCCAGTATCCCCCAACCCTCCTTGCTGACCTCTCCATTGCTTGCCCACCTTTAGGTCATCTGATATGACTACCCCTAGGTCCCTTTCCATTTTTGTTGTTGTTAGTATCTCACCCCCCATTTTGTACTCTTCTCCTGGGTTTTTGTTTCCCAGGTGCATTACCTTGCACTTCTTTGCACTGAATCTAAGCTGCCATACATTTGATCATTCCTCTAACCTTGCCAAGTCCCATCTAATCCTTTCCACCCCACCTTGTGCATCAACTCTGTTGCAGATCTTTGTGTCATCTGCAAAGAGACATACTTTTCCTTCCATTCCCTCTGCAATGTCGCTTATAAAGACATTGAAGAGGAACGGTCCTAATACTGAACCCTGCGGTACCCTACTAGTAACCCCCCTTTCTTCAGAGTGGACCCATTTACTATTACTCTCTGTGTCCTATTCTCCAGCCAATTCTTTACCCAGGCTGTCATCTTGGGACCCACTCCCAGGCTGGCTAACTTGTATATTAATCTTTTGTGTGGGACTGTGTCAAATGCCTTGCTAAAGTCTAGGTAGGATATGTCCACAGCCCCTCCCTGATCTACTACTTTGGTCACCCAGTCAAAGAAATCTATCAGATTCGTCTGGCATGACCTTCCCACTGTGAATCCATGCTGCCTTGGGTCCTGTGCCCCTCTGGCCTCTAGATACTCGACAATTCTTTCCTTCAGAAGTGATTCCATCATTTTCCCTACCACTGAGGTTAAACTAACAGGTCTGTAGTTTCCTGCTTCTGCCTTGCTCCCACTTTTGTGAAGGGGAATCACATCTGCCCTCCTCCAGTCCTCGGGTACCACCCCATCCTCCCATGATTTGTTAAAGAGGGTAGTCAGTGGTGTCACTAGTTCTACCCTTAGTTCTTTTAGAATTCTGGGATGAATCCCATCAGGCCCCATTGCTTTGTCCACCTTCAGTTTTAAGAGTTCTTTCAGAACTCTTTCTTTTGTAAATGGGCTGCTATCAACTTCTGTATCCAGAGTGTTTCTACTGTTTGTTTTAGGTACCTCCCCCTCTTCCTTTGTAAATACTGAGCAAAAATATTTGTTTAGTATCTCTGCCTTTTCACAGTTACCCTCTGGCCACCCTCCCTCCCCTTTATTAAGCCTCACTATCCCTCCCTTGGTCTTCCTTTGCTCCCTGATGTACCTATAAAAGGTTTTATCCCCCTTCTTAACTGAGTTGGCTATCTTTTCCTCAGTTTGGGCCTTTGCTGTTCTGACTGCCTTCCCAGCTTTCTTTTGCTTCAACTGATACAGTTCTCTGTCCTGCTCCTTCTGTGATTCCTTGTACTTCCTGAATGCTTTCTTTCTCTTGAACCTTCACTGCCACTTCCTTTGAGAACCATAGTGGTTTCTTACATCATTCGTTTTGTTTATTTGCTTCACACAAAGACTTGTTACCTCTGTGATGGCAGTTTTATTATTCCCCATTGTTCTTCCACCCTCCTTCCTGCCCATTTGCTAGTGCATTCCTTAGGCACTCACCCATTTTAGCAAAGTCAGCCCTCCTAAAAGTCCAGTACTTTTGCCATTGTATGACTTGACTCTATTGCTGTGTTTATTATGAACCATACTGTTCGATGGTGCTAGTTCCCAGATGGCTACCCACTTCATTTGTGATCCTCTCTTCATCTCCATTTGAGAGAACCAGGTCTAAGATTGCTCCCTCTTGAGTGGGCTCCAATACTAGTTGTCTAAGGCATGCCCTTGTGGGGCATCTAGAATAACCCCACTCTTGAAGTGGCTGCTGCAACTGCACTCCAGTTAACATCTGGCATATTCAGATCACCCATCAGCAATATCTCCCTTTTCTGCCATTCTAAGTATACTTTCTATCATTTCCTTGTCCATTTCCTCCCCTGAGAAGAGGTCTGTTCTAACCCTTGTCGCGGACTGTGGTTCCATTGCCGGTCTCCAAATTTACCCACAGTGCTTCTTGTCCTCCCTGTTTTCCCTTTTGTTCTGTTGTTTTGATTCCTTCCCTTATGTAAAGAGCTACTCCTCCTCCTCTTTTACCCTCCCTGTCCCTCCTGTAGATAGTGTATCCTGGTATGTTTACGTCCCAGTCATGGTTTTGTGTGTACATGCTTCTGTGACTGCCATGATATCCAGATGTTCCTTCTCCATCAAGGCCACTAATTCAGGAAGCTTGTTACTCAGACTATGGGCATTGGTACTCATTGCTCTCCATTTTTTGATGGCTTTACCTTCTGTTGCAGCATCTCCCACTGACCTTTCTACCTCAGTCTTTTTCTTATTTAGTACCCTGTTTTGTAGGGAAAGACTGGGATTTTCCTGCTGCTTATCAGTGCCTCCCCCCTTGACTAGTTTAAAAGCTTGCCAATGAAGCATTTAAACCGATTGCTCAAAACACTTGTTCCCTTCCTGGACAGATGCAGACCATCCTGCCAGTATAGGCTGGTGTCCCTCAGGTGGAACCCCAGTCCCCAATGAAGCCAAACCCCTGTTCTCCACACCATTTTTCAACCACTCATTAAACTGCATGGTGCAAAGTACCTCGCCTCACTCATGCCATTGACAGACAGCACCTCTGAGAAGGATACTGTGTGTGCTACTTGTCTTAGGCCCCTCCCCAATTCTACAAAGTCCTTCTGCACTGCTCTAATCTCATGTTGAGCCAAGTCATTGTCCCTAGGTGGACAATGACATCCAGCTCAGACTCCCGTACAGCTGTTCTCGTGTTCCTGAGGATGCGCTTCCTCTCCCTCCAAGCCATGGCATCAGGCAGGCACCTTACTTCAGTTTTCCCTGCTCCCCCCATTTCTGTCCCCCACCAGGAGCTGCTTCCTTTCCTTGTGGTGTCCTCTGCCTCCTTCCTGTGGGCCTCCCTTGTGACAGTTGTCCTCAGCCTCCTTAGTCTCCTCTGCGGGTGCATCCATAGGGGAGCTATGCCTCCCCACAATGGTGTATGGATTGTGGAGTGGAACAACTGACTGGGTGTGCCTCACCCTCCCTGAGCCCACTGTGGTCCAACTGCTGTGCTTTCTTTGCAACCTCTGAGGTAGTGGTGGTGGTGGCTCTGGTGCTTCCTGGATGGGGGAGGTTCCCTTCCTACCATCCAGTGTGGCCTGGGGGAAGGTTCACTTACTACTGTCCAGTGTGGCCTGAAGATGGGCAACTTCCTCCCTCAGGGCAGAGAGTTGTCTGCAAATAGGGCAGCATCTCAGCCTCCAGAAAGACTCCCAGAAGACTGCTGCCCCACAGCCATTACATTGTACTACTCCCCACATGTTTATCTACTTTTTTTGTGTGTGTGTTTGTGCGTGTGATTGGTTTGTTATATAGAAATATATATATTATACAATGTGTATGCTTATATTGTCAGTGCAGTGTGCTCGAGAGGATATGACAGTGATATGCACCTTGCACTCTTGAGGAAATGATGTCAGAACCCCAGGTATAAAGGAATTATTTCCAGGGGTGGGTGGGGTGAAGGGTGGGAAGGGTTGGGCCTAAACTGTGCCCTCACAAAACAATCAGCTAAGAGCTCTGACCCACCGCTGCAATGAGTGCCTTCCTGTCAGCAAGATACCCTACACAACAATTTGACAGAGAAAATACCCTGTTAATCAAACAGAGAAAAATCCAGACATCCAAATCAGACATAGGTAAAATCTCCCCAGCCCCAAAACAGCCTGGTGGTTTGTGCTCTGAAAGCAGTCAGCCCCAAAATAAGTCAGCTGTGCTTTAAACTCTTCCTGCACTGAAAATCTTAAGAATTGTAACAAAGACTGTCTTTTCCTGATGATTCTAAGTTCCTTATTTCACCTTTCAGTTAGAAGTAGCCTCCACCTGCAGAATATCTGCTACAAACCAAAGACAATTATAAGGTTCACCTCCCTCTGTTGTGAGCACAACTCGCTTTCTTGCAAATCCTATGTTCAGTATTGCAGCTTCCAGCCAGAGGTAGCTTCACCTGAAGAATATTAGCTGTTCTGATGAGTTTGCTATAAAACACTTGCTTATAATACTATTGTTCTCAGGTCTGTTACCAAAGCTATTGGCTGATAAGTAGCTATGATGTCAGCACTTCCTGCTAAAGTCTGGAATTTCCTTTTAAGGCACACACAGATAAACACAATAAAGAGTTTCCACCCCCTAGGGCACTTGTCTGGGTCAAATACACAACCTGTACCTGCACTTATTTCAGGATTTGTGACAAATTCTTAGCCCAAGGTTTAAACTCTTCCTGCACTGAAAATCTTAAGAATTGTAACAAAGACTGTCTTTTCCTGATAATTCTAAGTTCCTTATTTCACCTTTCAGTTAGAAGTAGCCTCCACCTGCAGAATATCTGCTACAAACCAAAGACAATTGTAAGGTTCACCTCCCTCTGTTGTGAGCACAACTCGCTTTCTTGCAAATCCTATGTTCAGTATTCGGTAAATTGAGTTTAAGGAAGGCCCGTCTAGGGTATTTACCCTGCCTGATAAATTTAGAAAGAGCAAAGTGAAACTGTTGGAAGTAAGACAAAGGGAGCCAGATATTCAATAAATTTAAAGGGTAAAAAAGACGGGGTAGAACATTCATTTTTATAATACTAATTCGACCCCATAACGACAAAGGGAGTTTGGCCCATCTTTGGAGGTCCTGCTGAATATTCAGCACCAGATCATCCAGATTGTGCCTCCTGAGAACCTCTGGGTCTCTAGTAAGATGAATGCCTAGATATTTGATTGAGGAGGAGGACCATTTCATACCAAAATGAGAAAAGTTACCTTGGTGCACAAGAACATTTAATGGAAATATAACTGATTTGGATAGGTTCAACTTATAGTTGGCTACTTGTCCGAACTGTTCAATAATTTGTAACGCATGTGTTAATGAAGTTTCTGGATTGGCCAAATGTAAAAGAATATCATCTGCATAGACTGAAAGGGTCAGAGATTGCTGGTATACTGGACATCCTGTGACCTGAGATGAATTCTTAATACTAATTATTAGGGGTTCCAGATATAAGTTAAGCGAAAAAAGGAGACAGGGTGCAACCTTGCCTAGTGCCTGTAAACAGGGGGAATCGAAAAGAAAAAAAAACATTGCAATAAATTCTACCTGTGGGCGCCTTATATACCGTCCGAATCCATTGAATGAAGGATTCCAGAAAACCCATTTTTTTGACAGTAGTCCAAAGAAAGTCCCAGTTTACCCTGTCAAAAGCTTTTTCTGCATCTAATGAGACTAAAGCCATGCGGATCTGGGAGTCTTGGGCAGCCTGGAAAATATGTGAGAGGGTTCTCAATTGATCAGCAGTAGATCTGCCTTGCACAAACCCCCACCTGTTCAGGACTCAACAGATGAGACCAAACCTGTTTAATTCTAAGAGATAGGATTTTAGTTAAGATTTCTATATCATAATTTAATAATGAAATCGGATGGTAACTGGCTGGCTCATTCTGGGGTTTGTCTGGTTTCAGGATCAGGACTATCGTGGCTTCCAGTAGGGTAGGGTCTAGGGAATCTGAGGTGAACATATAATCAAAAAGTTTCAAGAGAAGAGGAGATACCTCCTTACAAAAGACCTTGTAAAAATTAGAAGGGAAACCATCGGGACCTGGAGATTTGTCAGGAGCTAGCCCCTTGATTGCTTCCTCTACTTCATCCAGAGTAGTAGGAGAGGTCAGGATCATGCACTACTGAGCCTGTAAGGAGGGGAGATTAAGGCCTTCCAGAAAATGTTCAATACGAGAATGGGAAGTTAGAGAGATACCCTTACTGTATAGGTCCCTATAAAAGGCTTCAAAAACCTGGGAGATATCTTGAGGGGAGGTTTTAATAGAGCCATCTGGAGAATATAGTGCAGGAATCAATCTTGCGATTTCTACTTCCCTCAATCGGCGAGCTAACATTCTACCTGGCTTCTCCCCTTGGTCTAAGTAACGAGCTTTGGTTTTAAGGATGGCATATTCTGCTTTTTCTCTTAGCAAGTCGGCATACTCATTCCTAAGCTTCAATAGGGATTCTAGATTGGATTGGGAAGATGAAGAGGATAGGCTGTCAACCTTATTTGATTCAACAATGAAGTAACTTTAGCCGCCGGTCTCTGTTTTTTCCTTTTGGAAGCTAGCTTAATGAATTCTCCCCTAATGTAACATTTAAAGGAGCACCAGATCAGGTCCACTATGCATGTGGAACCCATATTAAAATCCATAAAGGAAGAGATTTGCGACTTAATGTGGGGTATTATTCATTCCTCTTTTAGAAGTTGTGTGTTTAACTTCCATGTGGTGTCCTTTTGAAAGTTCGGGTCGGGGGAAATTAGGATCCATGCCACCGAATGATCAGATATAACAATTGGTTCAATTCTTGTCTGGTGAATACCAGCCAGAAGAGTGGTGCTTATTAAGACGTAATCAATTCTGGACCATGATCGGTGAACCTGGGAGTAAAAGAACAGCTGGCTAGAGGGGTTAAACAAACACCATGGGTCGCACAGACTCAGTAAGTCCATAAAATCCCTCAGGGCCATTTGCGGAGGGGTAATGGGTCTTAATGGCCTATGAGTTCTGTCTAGGTCTTGTGACAGAGCAATATTCCAGTCACCCCCCTAGAATAAGCAAGGAGGGCAAGAATGCACTCAGTTTGTCAGTCAGACTCATAAGAAAATCCGCATCCCCTCCAACTGGACCATATATTGCCCCTAACACCACCCTGACATTGTTTAATGTGCCCTTAACAATAATAAATCCGCCATCTTGATCTGTTAAACTTTCTTCTGCCACAAATGATATGTGTCTTTTAACCAAAATTGCCACCCCTCTACTAGAGGATGACCCACAGGATGTGAAAATTTGAGAAAAACCCAGTTGACGCAACCCATTTGTTTCCGAGGTTGTGAGGTGGGTTTCCTGCATCAAAAAGACATCAATATTTAGGAAGGCACAGTTTTTGAGAACCTGATATCTTTTGGGCAGTTCCCTGATACCTCTGACATTCCACATTGCAATCTTAATTGGCACCATGGTTATGTAGCAGTTTAGAGAAGAAAAAAGGAACAAACACCATTAACTGACCCAGCAATCCCAAAAGGCACACTCCAGTCCCACCCCCCCATACCCCACAACCTCAGTAGAAAAGAAAAAATGAGGAAAAGGTTCCCTTCCCAGGGAAATTCGTGAAATGGTTGAGACATTGAGAGAGTAGAAAATCTTAACTGTCCAGTAGTAAACACAGACCATGAAATCAGTGGGGAAGAGATCGAGACAGTAACAGAAACCCCCTTCCCTCCTTAAACCCCCCAACCTATATACAGAAGGTCCCCTCCTGTGTACTAGGAAAGATTCCAGAATCCTTGTTACGTGTGACAAGAACCAGACACCATAGGTTGCCCTCCCATGAGAAGGGTACACTACATTGAAGAACCCAACCTGATTTATAGTGCCATGGACGGAATCTGGAGAAGAAAACTTACTAAAATGAGGCGCTCTCTGAACCCCACATCCCACAGGAGGTGCGCCCTTAGTCCTCTTCCTAGGTGCGTTATGCATCGCTCCTGAAGTTACCTCCATCCCGAAGCCCCCCCGCTCATCAACCCTCTGAAAAACTAGCCAATGAGAGCCCTGACCAACATTATAATGTTCCAAAGGGTAGCAGTTTGCATGCCAGAAAAATAGTGGGAGCCTGCAAGCCACCTGTCAATTTGCTCACTCGCAAACCCTACCCGACTATCCCCCCTGAGGAGGCACATAACTCCCGCTGGTGCTTTTGGACCAGACTAGCCCAAAAGGCCATCCCTCGGGAAATGGGAAACCCCGGGGTTCTGAGTAAGCTTCCTGGACTTATTAACTCCCTTAAGATGAAGCCAGCACCAAACAATGTGAGGATATAAGGGGGGAAACGAACCAGAGGGACCTACCAGTATCCGACCATAATAACAGTTTACGGGAACACCCCCTGAAACAAAGTTCCCACCCATCCTCACATCAGAGTGCACAAACATTTTGCTAAGCCAGATCCAGGCCCACTAGGCCTCACCAGAACCTTCCCTGCCCACCCATCCACTCCCCGAGGGACCAGAGGAAAAGGGACAGGAAAACATCAAGAGGTAAAGAAAATAAAAATACAGCTCCACAGCAAAAAAGAACGATTGTCCTCAGGCAACTACAGTGAAAAGCTCATCCTGCTTTAAACAAATTAGGTAGTCTGCTGGGAAGGTCCATGGCCGCTTGCTCCGGGGAGTCATATGCATACCACACTCCATCAACTGCCACTTGTAGCTTAGCAGGGTAGAGCATCTTAAATCTTATTCCTGCCACGATTAACTCGTTGACCGTAGGATGAAAAGCAAATCTTCTTTGTCGAGTTTCATAAGGGAGATCATGGGTGATCCTCAACTTAGAGTTGCCCCACAATATAGCCTGGAGTTCCTTCGCTTTAGAACGAACATGTTGCTTCTCCAGGAAACTTAGGAATTTCACAATTAAAGGCCTTGGGGATGCACCAGGTGGAGGTTTTGGCCTCAGAGAATGGTGGGCTCGCTCAGTGTGATACTGTGGGTTAAGGGAAGAAGGATCAACAACCTTAAGAAGGAATTTCTGTAGGAAGGTTATGGTATCAGAGCCTTCCTCCGATTCAGGCAGACCCAGGATCAGCAGATTATTCCTTCTACTTCTCCCCTCTAAATTCTCGGTTTTCAGTTGGAGTTTGCTAATTTGCTGTTTCAGGTGTACAATTTCTGCTTCTGATTTCTCTCTCTATTTCTCCAGTGAAGAGGTTCTCGCTTCTGAATCGCCCATTCTTGTAGATAGGGCACTTAAATCTCCACGAATAGATTTCAGCTCCGCCGAGATATCCTCTAACATTTCTTTAAACCGGAACAATTCCTGAAGAAAGTGGTCCTCTGTAAGAGGAATCGCTAACGTGCCAGAAGTAGCAGACTTGGGAGCATTCCCAGAACTTTGCTGTTTCAATTTCTTAAACAGTTTTTCTGGTGTGGGTGGTGGGGTGTGCCTGCTTCATCACCGCTTCCATTTCAGCTGTAAAGCCGATTACGTTGTTGCACATCAACCCAGAACTCTGCCACAGAGATATCAAACTATAAAAAAGGCTTAGAATCGATGTCTAACTTGTATTCTTTGGCAAATGAAGGGCAAAAAGAAGGTTACAATTGGTCGATAAGCGGGAGCTCCAGAATAGTGCAGCTTTCAGGTGCCCAGCATCACGTGACCCCCCCCCCCCGGGACTGAGTTTTGAGAAAAATAATTTGAATACTTGTTTCAGACAAAGAACACCTTCAGTAAGAAAAGTTTTATAAAATTCAAATGGTAAGCCATCCAAACCGAGGGCTGCCCCTAATTTCTTATTTTGAATAATTTCAGTTTTTTCTTGGGTTATCACTTGAATAAGAGAGCAGGAGTCCTGTTGTGTAATGTGAGCTTTAGGGATCTGGGAAAGATACGCTATCATACCTTGAGTGGGGGGGGGGGTCTTCTACTTCTCCCATTTCTGTGACTATACCATAAAGTTATTGTACAGATGTAACCAGGCTACCCTCCTTGTTCATTACAGAGGAAATTGTGGAGGCCTGCCTCCTAGCTTTGCATGCTGCACATGGATCGAACACTGGGGATTTCTGGGTTCCATAGGATAGTTCTGCCCTGCATGAACTTGCTCTATCATATTAAAAGTGTACATTTCAGTTTTAATTTTATCAGTTTGTGAAGCCAGGTTATTCCCTACTGTAGGAGCTGTTGACAGTAGATATTGAAGTTGTTTTCTTAATGTTAAATATTTAAAATACTGAATTCTAGATTTTGTTTTTCCATGTTTCTGAAACATTTGCCTAATGTCTTGTTTGGTTTGTCCCCACCAATCACCAATATCCTCATACAAGTTAATAACTGATGCTCTGAGTGCAAATAGTTGTTTTATGGTAGTTAGAAAACTGGGTCTGTTAATGTTTGTGTATTACATTTCCACCAAGTTTTACTAGTGGGGTGTTGTGGGTCTACTCCAAGAACCAAAATAATCATTTAATGGTCTGAAAATTCCATTGGGCATAGTGTTGTAGCACTCAACTTCAAATGTTTTGAAACAAGTATGTAATCAATAATGGTAGTATACTAGGCCATTTTGTAAGTGAAATATTTAGGATTTTTGATGTAACTATTACAGTTCACTAGGTCTGCAACTGAAAAGCATTTTTTAAAGGCCTGTGAGTCACAATATATTTTAGGTAGGGGATGTTGACTTTTTGATGTACTCAGGGTGCAGTCACCCCCAAATAGTACTGCTCTAGCTGTGGACAAGAAGGGTTATATTTGCTCAAAGAGTCTCACTCTTTCAGCCTTTGTGGGCCATAGATATTAATATTTATTCGACATGGCTCCTCATCCCAGTAACCATCCAGTATTAACACTCTCCCATATATGAGGTCTAAAAGCTAAAAAAGTGAAAATCAGGTGCCTGTAAAAAGAATGCCTACACCATCTGCTCTATCAACACGAAGGACCAGTAGGATGGACCCCAGGGTCTGGGGGGTTGAGGAAGGGAATTTTCCACTTCCGCTGTTTCTTTGGGGTCATCCTCTACCTCAGATGCCCCCCCATGTAGAATTTGTCAAGAGCTGAAATGGCTTCTCAGTCTCCACTGATGGTGCTACTACTTCTTTTTTCAGTCTCCTTGATGCTCTTCTGTGGGGTTGTGTGCAGAGGGCATTTTGTGATGCCATCAAGTCTATTTTGTCCTCTGTTTGGTTTTGTTCAATAATGTCGGTATAACAGACCAGTTGTAGCAAGGATGACGTTGTTTCTTTTTGCTGTTTCCCCTGTATGTTTTCTGTAGGTAATTTTCCCTGGGTTTTCAGCCTCTTTGTCATGTCAGCTGAGGGTGAAGATTTGTTTTCTTTCGAGGGGTTTGGTTTTGTGGAGGGGGGAGGAGGTCAGGATCTAAGTTCTGTTCAGCCTGCGCTTAATTTATTTAGACCTCTGGGTCCAAAGTCTGAGATTTATTCATTGATGCCCATGGACATTCCTTGTATAAGTGGCTATACTCCTCCCACAAGTTGCAGCAAGTTTGGTTTAAACATTGTGAACGTATGTGTCCAATTTCATTGCAGAGGCTACACTGAAGCTTATCACAGACACTTGATAAGTGTGTCTGAGATCCACAGCAATAGCAAGCCTTCAGTTGTCTGGGATAAAAGCAGACCCCTTGATCCCTCCCCAGAAAGAATCAATTTGGGATGTGCACTATCCCCTCATTCGTCTGATGTATTTTGATTTTAAAGCACCATCCTCCCATCCAAAATTGTTCCTTGTCCAAAATTGCCTCAGGTGAACTCAGTACTTGGCATTTTTGCTGGAGCCAGTGGTAGATGTCTCCCACTGGCACACTCTTATTATGGAACATAACTGTAACTGTTTTTATTAGGGGCTTCATCAAAGGTATTGCCACAAAGGAGGTCCAAAGGGGGGGAGATTTCAATTGATTGCATTTAGTCCAGAAGGTCTCCAGTAGGGGAGTAGAGCAGAAGCAAATGTCAAATGTATCTTCCCCCAAAATATGTGTAAATGCAAAAACATCTGCTGGATAAAACTTAAAGAATTTTTAATCAATGTTTTTCCCACATATTGTCTGGGTGAGGGTCTAGGCCACCTCTATATTTTAGTCACACTGCATGCCTCCTAGTGAGTGGTTTTGTCTTATTTGCTTTAAAATGTTCTGGTAGAAGTGTTCTCTGTATTTGTTATGGTTTAGAGCACAGGTCAGGAGAGGGGTGCTCTTGAGATTCTGATAATCTCTGTGTCTCAAGGGTTGTTGGCCTACCTAGATTTTAGCAAGGCATTTGATACAGTCCCACACAAAAGATTAATATACAAGATAGCCAGCCTTGGAGTGGGTCCCAAGGTGGTAGCCTGGATAGAAAATTGGCTAGACAACAGGACGCAAAGGGTAATAGTAAATGGAGTCCACAGTGAAGAAAGGAGGGTTACTAGTGGGGTACTGCAGGGTTCAGTACTGGGACCGGTCCTTTTTAATGTCTTTATAAGTGACGTTGCAGAGAAACTGGAAGGAAAAGTATGTCTCTTTGCAGAGGACACAAAGATCTGCAACAGGGTTGATACACAAGATGGAGTGGAAAGGATGAGAAGGGACTTGGCAAAGTTAGAGGAATGGTCAAATGTATGGCAGCTCAGATTCAATGCAAAAGTGCAAGGTAATGCACATGGAAACAAAAACCCAGAAGCATACACAATGGGGGTGAGATACTGACAACAGTAAAATAGAAAGGGACCTGGGGGTAATTATATCAGATGACCTAAAGGTGGGCAAGCAATGTGAGAAGGCAGTAAGGAAGGCTGGGGGATACTGGGATGCATAGGAAGAGGCATCAATAGTAGAAAACAGGAAGTTGTTATCCCTCTGTACAGACAGTTGGTGAGACCCCATCTGGAGTACTGTGTGCAGTTCTGGAGACCCCATCTCCACAAAGACATAGACAGAGTGGAGGCTATCCAGAGGAGGGCAACTAAAATGGTGCAGGGTCTGCACCAGAAGACATACGAAGAAAGACTAAAGGAGCTTAATATGTATACCCTGAGGAAAGAAGGGAGAGAGGGGACATGATACAAACTTTCAAGTACCTCAAGGGAATTAACAAAGTCCAAGAGGTAGCATCTTCCAGAAAAGAGATGCACAAGAACAAGGGGGCACAATTTGAAGATAGAGGGGGGATGGATTAGAGGTAATGTGAGGAAGTATTTTTTCACTGAGAGGGTTGTGGATGCATGGAACAGCCTCCCTGAGGAGGTTGTGGAGTCAAGAACAGTGGGGGACTTCAAGAATGCATGGGACAGGCATAAGGCAGTCCTAGTGGGTGGTAGGAGGAAGTAAGCTGTTGGTTAACTAGGATCTGCAGCTTTTCTGTTAGGTAGGAAAATGGGCAGACTAGGTGGGCCAAGCGGTCCTTATCTGCCGTCAAATTCTATGTTTCTATGTTCCCAGAGAATCTGAAGTATTTGGGGAAGAGGTAGCTATATTTCCTGTGTCATGTCTTGTATCCTCAGGTTTAGCCAGTAATTGTACAGATAGAGGGTGCCTATTCAGAACAGCACTCCTGTTATCTGTCATCTGGGGTGCTGTTTTATGCCCTGCGGCAACATCCAGGGGAGTGGTTTCAGTGGGAGATATTATATCAGATGCCTTCCTCGTGTTTTTTTTTTTTTCACAAAACAAAGTAGCTCCTGACTCCTGTTTTCCAGTGAGGGGCACCATTCTGGGGTTAAGAAGGAAATACTGTCCCACTGGGGGTCTGGCACCCAGTTTCCTGAACTGTCCTGCATCCAACCTGGGCCCTGGAGAGCATAATCTGACCAAGGCTTTCCAGCTGCAGTAGTAGAACTGATCCTAAATGCTGTTTTTATAGCTGTAACTGTTGATTCTGTTGGTGTAAATTCAAACGGGATCCCTTCCTGAATAGAAGCCTTGGGTAAATTCTCCACATTCCGCATTTGTTCATCCACAATATTTCTATGTTGTAAAACCACACTATCTCTCTTTTTCCTTGTTTCATCAGTTTTTCTTTTTTGTTCACACTCTTCTTCCATTAAGATTTTTAATAAGGCAGTTTTCTTGTCTGCCAATTCATGTTCCAGGACTGTAGTAGCAGTATTAGGGGGTTGAACAAATATCTGTGCTGCAGAGTCCTTTTAAGTCTGTTCATTATGAGTGAGTCTTAGGCCAGGGACAAGAATCCCTATATTTCTCATTTCTTACTTCATTTTGACCATCCACAGCCCCTATCTGCGGTTGCATTATGCTGGAATCCTGATTCGGGGTTTCTTTGGCAGAATTAGAATCCACACTAATTGGAGTCTTTGCAGAGCTTATGTTCTGTATAGATTTCTCATGCAGCTCTTGGTTTACCACGGTGTTTTCCTCACCTATACCTTCAGATAGAACCTGTGCAGTGAGACCTTTTGCCCAAGGATTGGCTTTAAAGAAAACTCCAGGCAGACTAATGAGTGATCCCGCACTACGAGCTGAATCTGTAGCAGTTTTATGTCTACCCAAAAAGGTAAATACAGTAGCAGTACTTTGATTATTATTAGCTGTTTGAAAAGTAATAGGAAAGTTTTGTACCTGCTGGTCGCACGCTGGCGCCTGAAGAGATGACAACCTAAGAGTTAGCTCTCCCACCAAGCTGCACTTTATTGAGATATTTTTTCCTGTTAAAACACATCATCTTGTGAACTTGAGTGATCAGAGTAACAGTGAAATCCAGAACTTACTTCCTGCCAAATGGGGTTTAAATCGTGCACTTAGTTTTTTAAATAATTGCATTTTAAAGTATAGTGGTGATACTCAGTGTACAATGCCAAGTGACTCTAAGCCTAAGCCGGTTGCCACATCAACACAATCCGGAGGCTCCCCCTTGCATTTTCCTGAAACAGCTACAAGTCCAAGTAAGCAGAGGCAAACAAATGGGGGAAAAAACACAATAATGTGTATGATAATGAAGGTGAAGACATGACATTTATAAAAGAGAAACTGAAATGAATGCACATTGATATTGTTAGTTTAAAAAGAGAGGCTGATGTGGAGAAGGCTAAGGCAGATTCTTTGGAGGAAAGGCTTCATTTGATTGAGGAGATACTGGCCTTTATACAACAGTCACTATGCAGTATTGAAGACAAATTGGAAAGAAATTCTAATAACATTGAATCTATGGGGGCTAAGATTGATGACCTTGAAAACCATAGCAGGAGGAATGATTTAAGAATCGTTGGTGTACCAGAGTTACTGGAGGGGGGTGATATGGTTTGCTTTCTGTAGGACTTCTTGCCTTCTATTCTAAATTACAGTTGGCCATGGCCCCTAGAAATCGAAAGGGCTCACAGATCCTTAAAAGCTATACCAAACAGGGTCAAAAACCTAGGCCCATTATTGCTTGTTTCCTTAGGTTCAATGTGAAGGAAGACATTTTAGCAGTAGCAAGACAAAAGAAAGCTTTATACTGGGGTGACAACAGGGTCTATGTCTTCCAGGACTTTTCTTCAGAAATTGTAGAAAAAAGAAAAGTGTTTGGGGATATTCGGTTTGTGCTTCAGAAACTTAATATTTCTTATTACATCAAATACCCCACAGTGTTGGTAATATCTAAGGGCAATGGCACATATAATTTCACTTCACATCAGGAAGCTTGGGGTTTTATTTTCAAATCCTGGCCAGAGGCTGTTAACATTCAAAAATGTAGGCCAAAGTTTCAGTCAATTTCAAAGCAAGTTCCAACTGCTAAATCTGAACACAGAACATGCAGAATTCCAATGCTGACTCACCTCCTCAAGCACAAGAACCTTCGTGAGGAGCCCATGCCTTGCCTCCTAAGGTGTTCCAACAAATAGAGAAACAGCAAACTTTTATACCTGTGGCAAAACACTACACAAGGTGCCTTTCTGATCCCAAGTCCTCCTAACCTAAATCAATGGCCTGGTATACAAAGATTTCTAGAAGAGTCCAACCATCATTTAAAAGTAAAAAATCCATTACTAACTTTACGGTTCAGAAAGCTCCTGCCATGCAGCAAAGAGAAGCAGAATACAGTTACACTGCAGAGCTCTCTGCAAATATTCCAGAAAGTCCTGCATGTTTACAAAATCCTTTCAGTCCGGTCATGGACATGTTCAAAACAGCCATACTCACCGAATAAGCAGGATTGCGAAGGAGAAACCTGATTGTCCTACTCTCTCCTTTTGGTGGTATAGGTTTGTGCAAAGAGAAATAGAGCCTCTCTCTCAATGATTCATGGTGGCTGCAATACAATTGGCTTCCCCCGATCACATGGACACACAGTTCAAAGGTTATCAATAATTTTTATTAATAACTCAATTATTAAAATTTTATCGGTATAGTGTAGCTTTTTGCTTACAGTTCTTTCTTATTTAGCTTGGTTATCTGATATGTTGCGGTACTTATTTACTTCTTTCCTTCATTGCTTTTGTATACGAGGTCATGGTGCAAAGGTCGAAGGTTACAAGGGGTTCTGTGGCAAAATATGCAACATACCACAATGTCTCTGAATGAATCTTCAGTTCTTCACAGCTCTAGCTATGAAGGTTGAAGTATCTATACACCTGTGCTCTATCAAAAAAAGTAGAAACGGAGGCTGAATTTCTGTTTAAGAGACTTTGTTTTAAGGAAAACAAATTTCAGAATGTAGGTGTGCAGAGTTTATGTGACATGCTGAGTCCATATTACCAGGCAAGGGGGGGATCTAGTTAATTCATGCCATGGGATTGCAGCAATGTTTTTTGCGTGAGATTTTATTATAATATTTATTTTCACCCTAGATTCAGGGCTCCTATCCCTTTATACTACTATAGCCCTTTCACTGAAGGTGCTGTGATTAGCCTACCCTGCATGATTCATGGTTACTCAGGTTACTAAACAATTCAGACATATATGCACAGTCACAAAAAGGTAAAGTAGTTGCTTGTCTGTTTTACAGCGTTTTATTTCCAGGATTGACCTATTTAGGAGTTTTTGATTTTCTTTATTGGTTAGTTCAGGAAGGAAGGTGTAATACCTGGTTACCTCCGTTTAAGAATTTATGACACATCCTTGTGGCTGCAGCTTATCTGAAGGGGCAAGGTAAGTAATAGTTTCATATTGGGATATTTTCCTTTGGTTTCTTACATTCTGTTCTTTAATTACTCTACTAAAATATAGAAGGTTTGCATTTCTAGTTCTTTTAGACTACTCTGGATGGCCTTGCTGTTTATTTTATGGTATGACCTAGGAATAGTTATTAGTGAATCCTTCATGTTTAGAGGGGTACTTTGTGTAGTTATGGTATTCAGCATTCAGCTGAAACTCAACACATTTTAATTTTAGTTTTAGTTTTTAAAGACAAATAATATTACCAGTTTAAGATAAGTGTGGGTTACTAGTTTGGGCTGTTGTTATGTCGTAGCTTCAAATTGAGACCTGTTCTCAATGGTTGGTTTACGTCCCTCTTATTGGCTTTGTTCTTAGTGTGTGTTAGTTTTAATCTTAGTTAGAAATACTGTTGTATTGACTTAGCAGCATTTCCCTGTATAATTACTATGAATGCAATTAATGTTATCACATGGAATGTTCAAGGTTTGGGGCCACCCATCAAAAGGTATAGAATTTTAAATAATTTGAATAAACATAGAGCTGATATCGCTGTATTATAGGAAACCCATTTATTACCTATAGAAGCAGACAAATTAGCAAGGAGTTGGGTTGCTACTGTAGAACATTGTTGTTTTTTTTACAAAAAAGAGGGGTAGCTTTTCTAATTCGGAAGGGAATTAATTTTATTAAGCATGGGCACTGGATAGATACAAAAGGAAAGTATCAGAGTCTATTAGGGAAAGTATATGGTACAAATGTGGCTATTTTTTTTTTATATATATATATTTATATATATTTATATATATATATATATATATATATATATATATATATATATATATATATAAATGCAGCAAATGTGAAACAAAAGGAATTTTTTCATCATTTATCCTTTGTTCTAGCTAATGTAGGGAAGTATGAATTGATTTTAGGTGGGGACTTTAACAAAGTTATGGATCCCTTATTGGACAGGTCTGGATCAAAAAAATTGTTTCCTTGTCAGCCTCACAAAAGGGTTTTCCTTAGCCTGGTGGAAGATTTAGGCTTGCTGGATGCTTGGAGGATAATGCATCCGAATGGTTGTGATTCCTCCTTTTTATCAGCAAGGCATGGGGTTTTCAGTAGGTTAGATTACCTTTTTATGCCCTTGGCCCTTTGCAATAATATTAGCCATGTGAGTTATGAAAATTTACTGGTATCAGATCTTTGCCTACTTAAGAGTTCCCTACTGTTAGAGAACAACAAGGGGAAATTGAGTAGCTGGAAATGTAACACTTCATTATTATCTGACCCTAGTTTTCAACCATTGTTACAGGAGGAAACATCGTTTTACTTTAAAGTTAATTGTAAGGGAGACTCATCTCCAAAAGTGGTGTGGCAAGCAAACAAAGCATTCATAAGGGATGGCATAATCAGTTTTGCTTCAAAGAAGAAGGAGGAGAGACAGAAGGAGTTGAAAGAGAAGGAAGATCTATTAATTAGAGCCTTGACAGATTTGAAACAAAATCCCATAAAAATAAAGGATGAGCTATATAGAATTTTGGGATTAAAATACGAAATTAATAAACTACAATCTGCCAAAATGTAATATTCTTTGTTTTGCACCAGAGATTCTGGGAGTCTGGGGAGAAGGTGGGGAAGTTATTGGCCTGGAGGATTAAGAAGAAGCAGAAGCAAAATGCCATTCATGTTACTGGAGACAAAAAAGAGGTGTTAACATATGATGTGAGAGAAATTAATAAATGTTTTGGGGATTGTTACACTGATTTATACAAATCACAAAAATCATTAGATAAAGCTTAGACTGATGACTTCCTACGCAAAGCCAACTTGCCTGTTATAGAATAATCTGATAGAATTGTGTTGGACAAACCAATATCATTAATAAAGATTTTGGAGGTCATTGCAGGGGCCCCAAAGGGGAAAACACCTGGACCCGATGGGTTACCTCATGAATTTTATAACCATCTGGGCATATCTGTTACTCCCCATTTATTAGAGGCTATTCAGGATTCCTTTGCTGATGGTACCCTCCCTGATTCAATGAACGAGGCCTACATTTGTTTACTACATAAGAAAGACAAAGATGAGATGGCATGTGAGAATTATAGGCCTATTTTGTTAATTAACTTTGATTACAAGATTTTAGCCAAAATATTAGCTAATAGTATATCTAAGATTCTGAATAAACTTATAGGTAAAGAGCAGGTAGGCTTCATGAAAGGTAGACAAGCCTCAGATCATTTTAGTAGATTATTTTCTGTACGTTGGGAGTCAAAATTTTCAAGGGATAGTGGATTAGCTTCATTAGCAATCTCCCTAGATATTGGTAAGGCCTTCGACTCCCTAGAATGGGATTATTTATATAAAGTACTGCAATGTAATGGTTTTGGCTCTGGTTTTCTAAAATGGACTCAAGGTTTTCTAAAATGGACTCAAACATTATATAGTAGGCCAAGAGCTTGTATAATTTCCAATAGCTTTAAATCACCCCCCATTTCTTTATTCAGAGGATCTAGACAGGGTTGCCCTTTGTCCCCCCTTCTATTTATTCTTGCTATTGAGCCTTTGATTAGGAGTATTCTGCTATCTGATAGAGTTTCTGGAATTAAAGTTGGCAATTACCATAACAAAATATTGGCATTTGCTGATGATATTTTGCTGACTGTGTCACATCCCACATCTTCCCTAAATAGTATCAAAGAATTATTAGATAGTTTTGGAAATATTTCTGGCCTCTTTGTTAGTTGGAGCAAATCTGAATGTCTGCAATTAAATAGTAGTTCTTCTTCAGAGCTGGAAAATCTGAAGAATAATTTGAATGTATCCTGGCCTTCTAATGGGTTGTCATACTTAAGTATAAAGATTTTTAATTCAATAGATAAAATTATCCATCAGAATCTCTCCAAATTAATTAATTACATAAAGGAGACTTTAGATAAATGGACAAAGTTGCATTTGTCCCTTTGGGGGAGGATTAATGAGGATTAATGCTATAAAAATGGTTATAGCACTGAAATTCTTTTATTTCATGAATAACTTCCCTGCTAGTATTCCACTTGCGTGGTTTACTAGAATAGATAGTGCCATTTCTAATTTTCTTTGGGAAGAAAAGCCCCCTCGTTTAGCTAAGAACAAGTTAAGAGCCTCAGTACTAAGAGGCAGTTTTGCTCTCCCTTTGTGTCATGGCTATTTCTGGGCTTTCAAACTTATACAAACCACTCTATGGTTTACCTCCCTTAATTAGAATAATACTCCATTGTGGCTTAGAATAGAAAACAATCTAGTCTCCCCTATGGCTTGATCTGATCTTTTTTTTAAGCAGATACCTTTAAACTGTAGCAATCACCCTACTCTCTAAATATCAATAAAGGTATTCAGGAAATTTAACCAACTAAAGAAAATGGAATATGTACCTCTAAAATTCATGCCCCTCTGGCAAAATAAAGTTATTTCCTCGAATGGCAAGACTTTTTGCATAAGGATTGGATGGTCAAAGGCATAAAAAACATTGGAGATCTGTTAGATAGTAACAGCAGGTTATGCTCCTTTGAAGATTTAAGGCTTAAATTTCATTTAAATAAATCTGATTTTAGTTTTTATTTATAGTTGAGGCATTATTTAAATACTAAATTCCTAGAAGCAGATTATTCTCTTAAAACTTTTATAGCCTGGGATAATTTCTTTAAAGTTGCCTTTTCACCTAAGGCCTTTAATCTTATTTATAACATGTTAAATGAGTCAGATCCTTCTTTAACAGATTCAGCTAAAATAAAATGGGAAAATGATTTACAATTGAGAATTTCTGATACAACATGGGAAAGTCTTTGGGGTAATGCAATCAAATCATGAAGGGAAACACAAGGGAGACTTATCCAATTTAAAATATTACATTATTTTCCTAAACAATTATATAAGTTAGGTCTAGCACAAGATGATTTATGTTGGAGATGTGGAGTTGCAAAGGCAGGCCTGGGTCATTTACTTTGGCAATGCAAAGGAGTGCTGAATATATGGAAGCAAGTACATGCAATTTGCCATGCATTCCTGGGGACTTTCATTCCATTTTCCCCAGTGGTTTTTAATTTGGGGATACCTCCAATATTCATGGTATACAAAAACATAACAAGTCATGGTTTCTCACAATTGCCCTGGCTTTTAAAAGACTTGTTAAAAAAATGAAAATATCCAACAGTCCCCACACTTAAACAATGGCTTGATGCCCTAGCCAGCTGGGCAATTAATGCAAGAATCAGTTATATTGCTCTAGATCGCATATACGTTCAATGATATGTGGGGTTCTTTTCTTGAAATTTGTCTGATTCAGTTATGTAGTCAGTTATTGAATATCTAACTGATAGTTTTAATCTCAACCTTTTGCATTACACTTGTTTGTTTCTGTAATATGTTTATATATTCTCTGGAACATTCTGTATGTAAAGTTATGTTTCTTTGCAAACTAAATAAACTTTTAATTGAAAAAAAAAGGAAAGTTTTGTACCTGATATGTATTCACAGTCTCTGAGGGCGAAACAGCTGTTGTCATGGTAGCACTGTTACCTCTGGTGGTGTTGTCCTGTAGGCCGTCAATGGGGTGTGGTTCTATACCGTGGTCCTGCAACTGAGCCAAAACTTGCTGGATTCTGTTCTTTTTCTCTTTATACAAAGCTTCCTCCTTGTTTAATAAATTCTGCAATTCTGCAGCCATTTTTTTTTGTGGAAAAATCCTTTGCAGCAAAATCCGTGTATTTATTTTTGCAGTATCAAATTGTCCAGGGTTCTCTCAAATATCACAATCCATTCTAGTTTCAGTCACACTTTGCACATCATAAAACTCTTAAGTCTCTAGCTGTGTCAAGGCCGAGGAGGAGGCCAACTCCCAAGCCTCCAGGACATCCATCTGCTCTGGAGTTTCACCAGGACTGGCTATCCTGCTGCTCACAGGAAGTGGTACTGCCCCCTAGAGTAGGGAATTTCCCCAGTGTCCTGGCCAAATTTCCCCCATTCAATAAAAATACCACCAACAGCTTAATCTGGTTCAAGGTCAATCAGCATTCATCTGTGTGGTGGGGTAATGGGGAGGGTGGGGGCAGCTGCAGAAAGTGGGGTGTTAGCCGCACACTCAAGCAGACTTGATAGATCATGTGGCCTGTTTCTGCTGGCAAGTAGGTAGTAAGTAAGTAATAAGAGAAAAAGTACATCCTTGGCGTGGGAGTTCAGGACAGTGGACTTCAATAAGATGTGGGAGTTGCTGGAGACATGCATAAAGAATATAACAAGAATAGTGAAGTTGAAGGGACATGGGAAGCATTCAGATTAGTTATATAAGAAGCTGCAGAAAGTTGCATTGGTGAGATCAGTGAGGGGAAGGGGGCTAGAAAGTCAATGTTATTTACATTGGAAGTGAAGACAGCTGTGAGAGAGAAGGGTATTTCAAAAATACAAGTGTAGTCAAAAGGAAAATGGCAGGGAGGCTTACATAATGGTAACAAGAGAGACTAGTCAGAGAGTCAGAAGTGCTAAAACTGAAGCATAACTCAGAATAGCAAGTGGTGCCAAGCTGGGGGATAAGACATTCTTCTAATACGTTCAGTAAAATCACAAAGGCAAGGGGGCATTGTGTGACTTAAGAATGAGGAAGACTGGGAGGAGAAGACCTGGGTAAAGCTGAGAGTCTAAACCAATACTTTAATTCAGTATTCACCAAGGAGAAGAAAGTCCATTACCAAAGTGCAGGCTAGGGGGTAAAAGAAAAGAGATGAAGAGCCCTATCAAGCAGAGCCATATCATGGAGGTAAGAGTGAGCAATGCACTGATGTGACTGAAGGTAGACAAATCAATGGAACCAGATGGGTTGCATCCTAGGATACTAAAGGAAGCTGCAGACATACTAGCAGTTCTACTGGTGAATATTTTTAACTGCTTGCTGAACACATCCGCTCTGAAGTTTTATCAGGAATGGCCGTCCTGCTGCTCTCAGGAAGTGGTGCTGCCTCCTTGAGTAGGGGCAATTTTTATTTGAAAACGAGTCATAACATACATATCGTCATTATCGTAGTGTTCCCATCACCATACACCCTGTGTTCCTCTTTTTTTTTTCCTTTAACCCTCCTTCCCCGTCAAAAACACATACCCAAAATTCTCTCCCCTCAATCCCTTTATTTTATAATAAATGTAAATCCTCTCCACCACATCAACACATGTGCTATAGGGTGCAGTTTCAAATCTGTTAAATACACTTCTCGTAAAGCTGTTTCACAATGCATGCACAACGTTTGACAGGTCATCATCTTTTGCTGAAACAAGAATTGGCATCTGCTTTGCCATAAATAATATTTTATGTGCACAGAAATAACTCTTAATGTGTTTGGGTCATACTTTGCCAATAGCTGGTGGAACATTCCCAGTGCAACCATTTCGTAAGTCACTTTAGTCATCCATAGCATTTTCCACATGACCACTAGGTGGTTCCATAATACTGTGGAATATGATCATTCTGTTAGGAAATGCTCCTGTATTTCTATAACATCCTCACAATCTGGATACAAACATTACCTATCTTCCAATTTCTTATGCTTATGATTTCCCCTTATCCCAGTCCTACCATATGCACACAGCCACTGAAAATCCCATATCTGAGTTGGAATCCTTGTATCTGTCAGTTGTTTATATACCTCATTCTGTTTGCCTTCCGGACAATGCTTAAAATGTGGTTCCTCTGGCCCTAATATCCTTAACACTTCCTACTATAACTGTCTCCTGGGATACTGCAATATCATTTGTTTTGTTACCTACCATTTAAAAAAAAAATTTAAACATTTTCCGAAACATACTTTTCATATATTCTAGTACCATTGTCCCCCCAATTACTCTTACCGGCTGATTCACCCACACATTTATCAGGCCCTTAATATTCTGTACCATCCATGCACTAGTAAGAGTCATTTTTCTTAAAAAAACAGATTTAACATTCACAAGCCAAAATATACAATGAAAGAAAACTACCAGGTTTATCATACCTACTCCCCCTTTTTTAATCCGCAAATATATAACTTCCATTTTTATGGGGTTCAGACAGCTGCCCCAAAATAGTTTAAAAAACACTCTGAACAGTCTAGTTTCCAAATTCATCAGAAGAGGGTACATGGCACTAATACATAAAAAAATCGGCACCAAAAATTGTTTTATCACATGTACCCTTTTTAATTGCGACATTTTCCATCCTTTCTACCTATCTACTTTCCTTTCCCCTATCTGTAGGCTGTCTCCCAATTAAGCTTTCCCATATCCCTGGGCCAGTATATACTCCCAACATTTTTAGGGGTGCCTGTAAAATTTCTATCCCATATACTTCTATTTGTCCATGCAACCCCCCCTCCTAACCTCAAAGCTTTGCTTTTCTGTAAATTTAATCATGCCCCAGACACCATACCATACTCCCCCATTTCCTGTAATACCCCCTGTACTCCTTCTTCATTCCTTACCATGACACATGCATATGCTATTATTTTTCTTTCCATCCTGTCTGTTATACTCCTTATACCTTGTATTTCCCTATTAATAAGTATCTTTCAATAAATGGATCCAACACGAATAAATACAGTAATGGGCTCAGTGGGCACCCTTGTCTGACTACTTTCCAGATTTTTAAACTCCTGCCATAGTATCCAGCCAAGTTTGACATGACAACTACATTTCTATATAGCACTTTTATCCATTCTAACAACCTCTGTAATGCACCATATACGTGCAACACTGCAAACAAAAATTTATGGCTCACTCTATCAAAAGATGTTCGCTGATCTAAAGCTAATAAAAACCCTGGTATTTTATTTTTCTCACAATAATTATATACATCCCTTATTATACATAGATTGTACTCAATGGCCCAGATATTCAAAAGAGTTGAGCCATGCGCAATAGGGTTGCACCTGCGCAAGTCCGAAATTGCACCATTCTGAGATATTCAGCAGGAGGCAGTTGCGCCCCCGAAATCACGCTGAGCAACAGCGCAATGATAATGAAGGCATGTGCAACTGAAGGGGGAGGAACCATGCATAAATGGCGCAGTGCGATATTCAACAACTTGTGCCATGCGCAATGGGGAGCAAGCAGAAGTTGTGCCATAGAGGAAATGAGCCAAAATAAAAAGGAGCAAGGGAGAGGCGCAAGAACTCTACAGGGAAGGTACATGAGCCAGAACCATAGCCACACAGACAGGGCAGGAGGGACACACAGGGCAGGCCAGAGAAAGGGCACCCTGAACACAGAGGCACAGGGAAGGTGTGGGAAGCCACAGCCAGTGCAGAAGGGGGAAGTGCCACACAGCACAGAAGCCACCACAGGCAGGTGTTCCTGGTGCAGGGAAAGTAGCAGTGAGGACAGCAGGGGGAATACAGGAACAGCTGCCGGGGGGGTGAACACAAGCCAGGGACATGGCCAGTGCCACCTTCCAGATGGAGGCCATTATAAGGGGGGATGAGAAGGTGGGCGGCAGGAGGGCGTGGCCTTGGAAGGGCCCTTCGGCGGTATGCCCCCAACAGGTAGTACCGAGCCCGCACCAGCTTCATGCTGTACACTGATACTGAGATTGTGGGCTGGTACCACCTGAATAGGAGCAATTCTGGGCGCTCTGTGAGCTGTGCAGTGATGTGATGCAGGCACCACACGTGGGCCATGCCCTGTCAGTGGAGACTAAAGTGACAGCTTGCATGTGCTTGCTCGCCACGGTACCTTCAGAGACCAACTGGGGACACCACAGACATAACCCAGTTGGCCACGTCATTCCCTCACCCAATTCCTCAGCACACTGCTGCCACATGCTCGGAGTACATCCATTTCCCCAGCACACCAGTGGAGTGCACAGCAAACATACAGGAATTCCACAGGGTAGCACATATGCCTGGTGTGCTAGGGGCAATAGACTGCACCCATGTGGCCATATCCACACCTCCTGGCCCCGGGGGGGCCACATACATCAATTGCAAGGGCTATGCCAGCATCAACTGCCAGGTGGTGTGCAATGCCAGGGGGCGCATAATCAATGTCTTTGCCATGCTTCCTGGGGGAGCACACGATGCCTTCATCTGGCACTAGTCAGCACTGTGCCACAGATTTGAGAGTGGGGACATCCTCACTGGCCACCTAGTGGGTGAGTATGCAAACCACATGGACAATCATAGGGCCTGGGGGGGCATGACCAGAGGTGACATGGGTAGTGGCCTACATGGCCCGGGGCAGGGCGATGCTGATCACCAAACTAACCTCCACCGTCTACACACAGGAGATGGTGGATACCCACTCCGTCCCTTGCTGCTCACACCCTAACGGTGTCCCGCGACCCCATCGCAGCAATGCTACAATAAGGCACACCCACCACACATAATGTCATTGAGTGGGTGTTCGGGATGCTGAAGGCACATTTCCATTGCCTGGACACCTCCGGCAGTGCCCTACAGTACAGCCCCTCAAAGGCCTGTGGGCTATTCCTGACCTGTTGCATCCTGCACAACATGGCCAACGAATGTGGGATAGCCATACAGGTCGAAGAGGGGGACAGCGATGGGGACGATGAGGACGCCGGTGACGATGGTGATGGGCAGCCCCCCCTTGGGCGATGGGACCCCCGACTGATGCGGCTGACACAGCTGCACCGGGACACCATCATGGAGGAGCACTTCAGCCAACCCAGGTAAGTCATGGGGCCATGTGTAGCCAACAGTGGCTAAGGCAGAACCCACAAACACGCATGGACACACACCAGGGGTGCATGCTGTCAAGGGAAGTGGCAGGGCACAGAACCACACACACACAACCAGGGATAGGTGAGGACTAACATGCCATGTGGACAGACACACACACGCATGCACGCACACACACACACACACACACACACACACACACACAATGTACCAAACTTGCACAAAGGGCAGGAGGCACACCGACCCAGAACGCCAACCCTAGCCACACGCATGTCCACAGGCTACCACACCCACTGCCTGTCCATGTGCGTGTGTCAGATGCTGAGCACCATTGCACATTGGTGTACAGCACAATGCAGGCATCATCATGCACACCCAACTGCGGACAGCAGCCGGGATGGTGTGCAGGTGGACTGTGTGTCCGTGTACAGGGCCGGGTACCCACCCGTGCACTGCCCACTGAAAGACACAATGCGCACAGGGCAGCACCAGACAGTAGCAGCGCTGGGAGACTGGTCAGTCACGTGACACAGTGTCCCAGCCGCCATGGATGCGTGGGTGGCCCCGCCAAGACCCGCCAGCACTGACAGGCTGACCACTGGCCTCATGGGGTGGCACTGATGGTCCCCCAGGGGTTCCACTGCATGAACATGACCATACTCGTGCAGGGGTCTGCAGCACACCGAACATGCCTGCGCCAGGCATGCTTGGGATGCCCACAGCTGAACCCGATGTCGACAGGGAGGGAATCGCACGACACCGGGAACGGAATGCCTGTGCATGACTGTCAATGGCAGTGGTCATATCCTCCCACAACCGGTCCATCCCTGCCAGGATCAGAGCGGTGTCCCTGCTGCGATGCTCCTCTGCCCACTTCAGTGCCACATGCAGTGCATCCACTGATGTCACAAGCCACATCTGCTGCTGGACTGATGCTTGCAGTAGGAGGGTGTGCTCGTCCAAGAGGTCATCTGCCTCCTCAGCATCCTGTCCCTCAGGGTGTGCATGGCCCTGATGCTCAGCACCCCTTGAGGGTGGGAGATGCACACTAGGACCAGGTCTGGGCATGTCCACAGGCGATGCACAGATGCCGCCGCTGAACCCTGTACCCCCAAGCCCATTGGCCGACTGCTGATGCTGCCCCTCTGGCTGCCACTCCCCAGGGCTCAGTGGTGCTGCTGCAGTGGCCGCAACAGTCCAACTGTCCTGAACAAACACCAGTGCTGTCCCACTGGTGCTGACAGGCACAGGTTGGGACTGTGATGACATGCAGGCCTCCACGGCAGCACCACCCACAGCCATGGTCGTGATGTGTTCTGCTGTGTGGCCATCCTGTGGCCCACACGTGCCAGTGCCCATGACGTTAGTGACATCATCATCGGTGACAGACTCTGCACTGGCCCCAGGCACAGCATGCTGGCATCTGTGGACACCGGCACACTGGGACACAGGTAGGGCTTCCTCTGCACCTGTTGCAACAACATCAGTGTGGACAGCCAGGTGGACCCACTGTTGCACTGAGCCACGTATACCTGTGGAGGTGGATGGGCCCTCCTCCATCTCCAGCTGACTGTCCTCAGTGGACAGGCCCACCACCGCTGACCCATGCAAATGCTCAGGATCTGTAACGGAAAGCAAAGTCGCGTTACTGCATGTGACCTACTATGCCCCCCATAGACAGACCATGACTTACCATGCAGTGATGGGCCACCACCCGTCTGGAAGCCACCACCCGGAACACCCTCAATGGCACTACTGTGCATGCTTCCAGCAAGCCTCTCCTCCTGTGGGGTCAGTTGTACCACCTCTGGCTGTCCCCACCTGTTGCGCGCACGTGCTGCCCTGATGGCAACCACCTTCTCCTTTATCCTCCTCCTGTCCAGTGCCCATCTTTTCTTGCACTCCTGCATGGGGCTGGTGGCTGCCATGCAGGTTCACAGCACGTGCCACCTCCTCCCATGCAGCAGCATGGGCTTGAGGTGTTCCCTGCCGTCCGCTGAGAAGCGGTCCCTGATCCAGGTAGGTGTCAAACAGGGCTTCGGTCTCGGCCTTGGTAAAGTTAGGCCTCCTCCTCCTCCCACCACTGTGTTCCTCCTCTCCCACAACTTGTTCGGTCATTATTTAGCCTGTAAGAATGGCAGTTGTTACCTGTGACTGTGCAGTCCCATGTATGTCCCTAAATCCACAGTCCACACTCCCAAACAGCATGCAACTCACCAATAGACTGCAGTAACTGACTATGGCCACTGCAGCCCAATGTCGCACTTTTATAGCGAAACCCATGCAAATGAGGTGAGGTGCAACTTTAAGTGGATGCAAATTGCAGCACTGCACCATTGAATAGCTGATTAGATGATTTGCATATAACGGTTGAATATCACGCTTTTGCGCTTTGCGCAGTTGTGTTGAACGTGCTGAGCCAATGGGGCAGTTCTGTGACATGCATAGTACACACCTCACTGTGCATGCCCGGGTTGCTGACGCAGGCATCTGCCGTGCTGCTGACGTGCTGTGTGTGGTAGGCAATACAGGGCACAGCCACTATTGTGCCAGTGGTGCTATAGCGATGGTCACTACATGGCGCTGTGGCACTAGGCCATCATAGGCGCACTGGCCCAACTGTGCAGTAGGCCGCTAATGGCGGTAGGACACAGGCAGCCAATCACGCTACACGCATTGGGTTCCAATGGCACTGTGTGTGACTGTGCGCCAGAGACCCTTGACCCTGTGCCTGACCTTTGCCCCCTAGGCATCATGCGTCAGGCATGGATGCACCTCTACCACGCTGTTCGGTGACAGCACGATAGGGAATGGCAGCGCTGTACTATGCAGCATCTGCACATGGGGAGCTGCACTGCAGAGCACCATATTGGCAAATCAAGCAGAGAGCATTGCACGCAGGAGGGCAGCTCAGTGGTCGGTAATAGAGCTGGCCAACCTAGTGGCCATTGTGGAGCCACACCATGGGCCACTGTTCGGGGAGGCACCTCTGGTCAGGTCCAGGACCCAGGTGTGGGAGAAAGTGGCCACTGTGCTTGAGGAGGCCACAGGATGGGAGAGGAGCACTGAACAGTGCCGCTGCAGGTATGGGGACCTGTGGTGGAGGGAGCTGGAGCTGCTAGCACGCCTGCAGGCACGTGCCAGGAGGGGCACGGTGCCACGGCCAGGTAGGTGTTACGTCAACACACTTTTATCTTCCATATGGGTAACACTGTTGTATGAGTCCAGCACATGGGGGAGGGACCGTCCAGTGTTGGCTGTGGTGGTGTTATCAGGGTGTGGGGTGGGTGGGTCTGGCTGGGTGGGCGGGCACACACCTGGGGGCAGGGGGACTTTGCTATGGGATTGTACTGATGTTCCTCTCTCCATGTTTGCACCACAGGCCCAGAGGAACACCGCCATGCCCGCGATCTTCGGCAGCAGGAGGAGCAGAGGGAAGCCAGGTGGGGTGAGGGCCCTTACCACCCATTGAACCGGCCCGATGAAGGTGAGTGCCATAACTCCATGATTACTATTGCATGCTGTGTAACAGGGTGGGCAGCGGGGCATGGCCACCATCCATCGACACCACTGCCATGCACATGACTTGTTACAGTCAACACTGTCCAGTGGCAATGCATGTCTGTGAGTGCGTCGATGATGGTCCATGCATGCACTGGGTACATGGTTGTGCCACAGCCTTTGCACCATGTAGCCATGTCACTAAAGAGCCACGGTGGTGCTGTGCGTGACTTGGCCGGTGGGTGTGTGCAGCGTTCTGCATGGCTGTATGAGCCTGGGTGGGCAGGTCATGTGGACATGATCACTGTGGGTGGTCACACACCATCACAGAGGTATGTCCCACGGCTGTATGCCATGCACAGTGGGCGGGCTGTATGGGGCTGTGCATTCACACCTATTGAGTGTACTCCCTTGTCCTAGGTACACGCCATCTCCGGGAGATATGGGAGGTGCTGCGGGAGATACTCCAGGTGGCAAGGGCGTCGCTGGACATCCTCTGCAGGATTGACGACACCAGGGTCCTGCAGAGGCACCGACCAAGACGGAGTCAGAGTGGGGAGCAGTGCTACTACTAGGGGTCCCTCAGCCCCTGTAATCCCCTACCCCCTGGACCCACCCTCACACCCCTCCTTTCCTGTCCCATTTGTCACCACCCCTTACCCACCCCCACCTTGTTTGTGGCCTCCCCAACCTTGTATATATTTTGTAAATAGTCTTGTAAATAGTTAACTTTATATGTTTGTTCTATACAGTTATTTTGATATGAATACTGCGGTGGTCTCTGATTTGCAGCAGGCTATAGGTGCTCAGCTGCAGTGGTGTGCATGGCATCAGGGGTGGTGCGGTCATGGGTATGTGTGTGTGTCCGTGTGGAGGTGACTATGGTGTGGGGGTAGCTATCAGTCAGTGTCTGTGGTGTATGTGTTGTGCCCTGTGCACTGGATGACTGTGTGCAGTGGTCCATGGTGTGTGCTCTGTGTCCATGGTTCCCCTATCAGCCCGCCCATGGCCTGTGCAGCTGACACACATGCATGTCTGTGACCTGCACGGTCTGCTGGCATGTCAGTGGTGGCAGTCCCTGCAGGGCAGCCACTGTACCCGTCACAATGCTGGGTTGCCTCCTGTCACTGGTGTGGTGCATGTCTGCCTCAGGTGACACTGTGGCCTCCACAGCTGTTGTCCCACCTCCATGCTGTGCCTTGTGTGCATTGCAGGGGATGTGCACCACTGTCTGTGACTTGTGCTCCGGGCAAATGATGATGGTGTACAGGTCCACAGTGCCTTCGCAGGGTGGCTGGCACTTCAATGCCATGGAGGACTGCGGGTTGTGTGTACAGTTTACATGGGCCCATGCTGGGGGCTTGGTTGCCCCACCACTGTGTCCATGTGTTGTTGTGCCCTTGGGTATGGGTGGGTGTCTGTCCATGCACTGTGTGACATCCGGTGTGGTGCATGCTTCCACGTACCACTGTGGGTGTCTGTGCTGGCTGTTGTGGCCAGTGGTGGGTCGGGGTGTGTCATTGGAATACTGTGCAGGGTGCTGTACCACTGGTGGTGGTGTCCGGGCCAAGCCCTGTATCATGTGGGGTACCTCATGTGCCGATGCATGGTTGGTCTCTCAGCAGTACCTCGGGGAGATTGTGCATGGTGGCACTGTGTATGCCGTTGTTGCATTGCTGTGTGCTGCCACCCGCTGACAGTTGCTCATGGTAGGGCTGCCTTGCATAGTTCTGTGGTGTACAGGGTTTCAGTGTCACAGTGGGGGTGGTGGCATGCATGGGGTTTCCTGCAGTGGTGGTTGCTGCTCCTGGGGAGGGTGTCTGGGGGTCACGGTGCAGGGTGTGCTCTGCATTGGGGGGATGATGTGGCACGGGGTGGTCAGCCCTCCTTGTGTGCCAGTCACAGCTTGCTGGGGAGGTGTGATGGGGCACCATTGCCCAGCTGTGGGCTGTTTGCTTGTCTCCATGGGCTGGTGGTTATTCCAGCCCTCCCCCAGTTGTGCAGTGCATGGGGTGTGGGGGGACGATGTCTGTTCTGCTGTGTGTTCCTGTGCCCATCTGTGGCATGAGTGGTGGGCCCCTACCTCCCTGGTTGTGCAGTTGCATTGCTCTGCTGCTGGGGGGCATCCCTGGTTGCGCTATGGCACCTCTGGACTGCTCAGCTGCACATGCCTTGTTGAGCTATGGTGCATCAGATCTGCTCAGCTTCCCCTTCCTAGTTGCGCTATGGCGCAGGTGGTGAGATATTCAGTCGTCGGCTGTAGGTGCAGTTTGGCCTGCTTCGTTTTTGAATATCGCACCTCTTGCGCATCGGCACAATGGACTTGCGCTTGCTCCTGCTATTGCGCACTTTTGGGGAGCAGTTTGAATATCTGGGCTAATGTGTCTACCCAGTAGGGCACATGTCTAAGTCGGATTAATCACTTTATCCGCTATTCTTTTTAAATGTTTTTGTAATATACATTCTCATTTTTTTTGGGAGGCAGTATAGTACAGTGGTTTAAGGCTCTGAGCTGCAAATCTGGTGATATGCAGCAGACCAGACCTGGGTTTGAATCTTACAGCTTCCACTTACATATTGTGTGACCCTGAATAAATCACTTAACTTCCCTGTGCTCCCAGGCCACACCTGTAAAAAAGCTTTCAGCTTAGTGTGCTACTCCTGATTAAACAACTAAAAAAAATATATATTTTAAAATCAGCATTTAATAAATAAATTAGTCTCTGGTTCTGAATATGTTCTGTATCCCCTGATTTGAATACATATTTAACTAATCCCTTAGAAAATTCTGTTGGTTATGAAGTTTTAGTCAGTAGATATCGAAAAACCTTTCCCAATATGACTGCCATTTACACCATTCATTAGGTATGCCATCCTCTCCTGGAGCTATATTTGTCTTTAACCCCTGATTGACTAGTAACATTTCTGAGTCTTGGATATCACTATCCAATTCACTTCTCAAAACCTGATCTGAACCTGTGTTCTATAACCCCTCCAAATAAGCTGCTGTCCTGTGTGGACGTATATTCTCAGTCTGCGTAAAGTCATGTAACTGTTTTTCTATTATTGGTGAAATCTCTGTATCCCTTCCTGTCTAACCCCCTCCTCATCTATCAGTATTGAAGAGTTCACTGTTTCTACTCTATCCTTACATGCTGCACATGGATCACTCTGTGGTAATCTTTATTTATCAAAGGTAAATTCTGCTTGTAAAGAATTTGCCCTGTTATACTGCATCTACATCATGTCTTTTTTTTTTTCATTTCTTATTTGTTCCCCTAAATCTCCTTCAAGTTCGTATGTGGATAATAAATTATACAGTTGTGCTCTTAATGCAATGTACTTAATATGTTTCTCATTTACCTTTTGTTTCCTATATTTTTGAGAGCATTCCCTGATGTCAGCTTTCACATGTATCTACCATCTCCCTAAATCCTTATAGAATGGTAACACTGTAACCCTATAAATTAAAATATCTAATGTACTTTTTTTTCCCCTATAGTCCCTGTATTCATTTTCCACCTAATTTGCCTGGGGACCCCACAAGGTATGGGTTCTACCTGTGTATACACGGCTAAATGGTCAGAAAATCTCACTAGTATACCTTTAGCATCTCGTGTTGTAATATTTTTTGAAATAAAAATATAATCAATTTTTGTAAACAAAGTTCCCTTCATAAATGTATAATCGATACCAGGGTTAGTACTCTATTCAAGTTTTTAATGCTTTAGAATCACATTAAATTTTCTTCCCTTGCCCTTTTTGGGTAGTAACATCCAGAGAACAGTTAAAATCATCTGCTATATACACATTCCTTGAGGTTGCTAAAAAAGGTTAAATAGTTTCTAACATCTCTACCCTTTCAGTCTTTGCCTAAGGCCCATATACCCTATAAATCTGCTTGATCTCCCGTTTCATATCCCATCTAGTATTAAAACCCTTCCCAAAACCAAATCAATAGATTCTATGACTCTGGGTCCCTCAAGATCCTACGTAACTGTATTCTGTCTAATCTCTGATCCGGGACCTTGCTTATGCTCCCAGCTAATGTAACCCACAAACTATACTTAAGCCAGGACTGTATGACCTTGTATTATTTCATTATTGCTGAATGTGTATTTTTATTATTATTTCATTATCATTGAATTTATATCTTTATTTCTGTATTTTCTTTGTACTTCTTACTTTTGTATGATGTGGAGCCTTTGCAAAACAGTTTATGACTCAAAGGATTGTAATTCTGATTCTATTCAATAAATGAATAAACAATTTTCTGCAATGAGAACCCAGATCCTGAAAACAGAATGCCAATTCCATCTGCCCTTTCTTCTCCGAATTACCAATAAGATGGTCCGCATACCCACTCAGTTTTAGCCAAATTGCTTAATCTTACAGTAGAAACCCATGTCTCCTGCAGAAAAATTACATCTATGCATTTATCATGCAAAAATGTAAACACTACCCTCCTCTTACTATCATTTATTATGCTATAAACATTCAATGATATTAGAGAAAATCCAGTCATAACTAGTTAAGTATATGCTTTTTCAAAATTATTTAATTCAGAACTGTCCATCATCTAACTTTTTTTTTTCTTCTTCATCTTTCCTTTCCCTATCATGTTTTGTTTCTCCATTTTTTCTCTATCTGGGGGATTTGAATGTAGAAAGGAAGAATCTGAGTCCTGGTCTCCCAAATCCATGGACCCCCCACTGGATGACCCCAAAATATCATAAGGATTATCCATGTCAATTTCTGTTGAAGATATTTTTTGTAATCTTAAGCTTCTTCTCCTTGGAAATGGCATTTTCCACTCTGGAGAAGTAGGACAACTGGCATGCTTGTGACGTACATCTGGCTCTGGGCCTTATAGGATCTGTTCCTGTTGTTTTTCTCTGAGTTGTCCCAGCAATACTAGGTCATCTTTTTTGTTACCTTTCCATAACTGTTGGCCATTCTCTGTTGGATCCTCTACACCATCCTCTGTTCCCTCTGTATGGTCAGGTTCTGTAGGTGGGGGGGGCAGGCCTCGTGCATGGAGGTTGAGTCGGCGGTGGTACTTTTGCTCACTGTTGTGTTTTTGTAATTATTTCATCCTAGTTAAGATTTCTAGATTTGTTATGGACTGCCCATGGACAGTTTTGATAAATATGCCCAAACTCCTCACATAAATTACATCGGGTGTGAATTGCACACTGGATGCTGACATGCCCAACCATAGAAACATAGACTTTGATGGCAGATAAGGACCGCTTGGCCCACCTAGTCTGCCCATTTCCCTACCTAGATGATAAGCTGCAGATCCTATTTAACCAACAGCCTATTTCTTCCCACCCCCCATAAAAATTGCCTTATGTATGTCCCATGCATTCTTGAATTCTCCCACAGTTTTAGACCCCGCAATCTCCTCAGGAAGGCTGTTCCATGTGTCCACCACCCTCTCTGTGAAAAAATACTTCCTCACATTGCCCCTGAGCTGTCCCCCCGCTATCTTCAAATTGTATCCACTTGTTCTTGCATATATCTTTTTCTGAAAGATGCTACCCTCTTGGACTTTGTTGATTCCACTGAGGTAATTAAATATTTCTATCATGTCCCCCCCTCTCCCTCCTTTCCTCAAGGGTATAGATATTAAGCTCCTTTAGTCTCTCCTCGTATGGCTTCTCTTGCAGACCCTGCACCATTTTAGTTGCCCTCCTCTAAACTGCCTCCATCCTGTCTATGTCCTTGCAGAGATGGGGTCTCCAGAACTGGACGCAGTACTCCAGATGGGGTCTCACCAACTGTCTGTACAGGGGGATAACAACTTCCTTTTGGTTTATACCTCTCCTATCATCCCAGTATCCCCCAGCCCTCCCTACCACCTTCTCGATTGCTTGCCAACCTTAAGGTCATCTGATATGATTACCCCCAGGTCCCTTTTCATTTTGTTGTTGTTACTACCTCCCCCATTTTGTAATCTTCCCTGGGTTTTGTTTCCCAGGTGCATTACTTACACTTCTTTGCATTGAATCCAAGCTGCCGTACTTCTGACCATTCCTCCAATCTTGCCAAGTCCCTTCTCATCCTTTCCACGCCTCCTTGTGTATCAACCCTGTTGCAGATCTTTGTGTCATCTGCAAAGAGACATACTTTTCCTTCCAGTCCCTCTGCAATGTCACTTATAAAGACATTAAAAAGGACTGGACCCAGCACTGAACCCTGTGGTACCCCACTAGTAACCCCTCTTTCTTCAGAGTGAACTCCATTTACAATTACCTTCTGTTTCCTGTTGTTCAGCCAATGTTTTACCCATGTACCACCCTGGGACCCACTCCCAGGCTGGTTAATTTGACTACTAATCTTTTGTGTGGGACTGTGTCAAATGCCTTGCTAAAGTCAAGGTAGGTCATGTCCACAGCCCCTCCCTGGTCTACTACTTTGGTCACCCGGTCAAAGAAATCAATTAGATTCATCTGACATGATCTTCCCACTGTGAACCCATGCTGCCTTCGGTCCTGTGCCCCCTATCCTCTAGGTACTCAACAATTCTTTCCTTCAGAAGTGATTCATCAATCACTTTTCCTACCACAGAGGTCAAACTGACAGGTCTTTAGTTTCCTGCCTCTGTCTTGCTCCCACTTTTGTGAAGGGGAATCACATCCGCCTTCTTCCAGTCCTGAGGTACCACACCATCCTCCCATGATTTGTTAAAAAGGGTAGTCAGTGGTGCCACTAGTTCTCTGCTTAATTATTTTAGAATTCTGGGGTGAATTCTAGCTGGCCCCATTGCTTTGTCCACCTTCAGTTTTAGGAGTTCTTTCAGAACCCTTTCTTCTGTAAAAGGACTGGAATCGACCCTCCTATCCAGAGTGCTTCTGTTAATTGGATTAGGCACCTCCCCCACTTCCTCTTTTGTGAATACTGAACAGAAGTATTCATTCAGTATCCCTGTTTTTTCACTGTCACTCTCTGCCCACCTGCCATACGTTCTATTCAGCCTCACTATCCCTCCCTTTGTCTTTCTATGCTCCCTGATATACCTATAAAAGGTTTTGTCCCCCTTCTTAACCAAGTTAGCTATCTTTTCCTCAGTTTGTGCCTTTGCTATTCTGACTACCCTTCCTGCTTCCTTCTGCTTTAACTGGTACAGTTCTCTGTCCTGCTCCTTCTGTGTTTCCTTATACTTCCTAAATGCTATCTTTTTCTCCCTAACCTTCACCGCCACCTCTTTTGAGAACCATAGTGGCTTTTTCTTTTGTTTTGATTTGTTTATTTGTATCACACAAAGGCTTGTTGCCTTTGTGATGGCAGTTTTGATATTTCCCCATTGTTGCTCCACTCCTCCTTCTAGTCTGTTTGCTAGTGCTTTTCTAAGACGCACTCCCATCTTGCCAAAGTCAGCCCTCCTGAAGTCCAGAACCCTCACTTTTGTATGGCTTGACTCTGCAGCTGAGTTTATCATGAACCACACTTTTTGGTGGTCACTTGTTCCCAAATGGCTACCTACTTCTAGATCTGAGATCCTCTCACTGTCCCAATTTGAGAGTATGAGGTCTAAGATTGCTCCCTCATGAGCAGGTTCCAAAACTAGCTGTCCGAGGCTTACCAACGACACACCTCACTTTATCACAAACACTGGCAAGGTGAGTCCTGTTCCAACTCTTATGACATGCCTTGGATTGTCCGGCATAAAATAGGACACCTCTGTCCCTCCCAATAAAAAAACTATTTGGCAAATGAACTGTGCCTTCTACTTCTTGCTGTAGTTTAACTTGAAATTTCCAGGCCTTGTCCAGAAATACTCAGTATCAATAACTGCTTCAGGTGCACTCAATACCGCAAATCTCTGTTGTAACCAGTGAATGATATTGCTCACATGCATACCTTCATTTCAAAACATGATAGTTATAAACTTTACAGTAGGTTTTGTCAAAGGTATACATATGAATGGAGTCCATAAAGGGGGAAATTTTAACTGGTTATATTTCATCCAGAGTCATTTTAAGGCATGGGAGGACCTAAAGCTCACATCAAATGCCTCTTCCCCAAAAATGTTAATCAAGGCATAGATTTCAGAAGCCATGAATTGCATAGAATCTTTTATCATCCTTTTCCCCACATAATGTCTGTCTGGGACCATATCCAAACCTCCCCTATACCTTATCCTCACTGCGTCATGTCTGGCTGCAGGTACAGCAGAGGAAAACACATATGTAAATCTTGGTCTCTGCTGCCTATGGGGGGGGGAGACTCCTACCACCAAGTATATTTCCCTGATCGTCTCTATTTTTATCATGGGATGTTCTGGGAGAATCAAGTGCTTGATCTTAATGTCCTGACTCCTTTGGCTGGGTTTGGGCTTCTTCCTGCTCCTTACTTACGTGGTTTGATTCTATATTCTCCCCATTAATTGTCTATTTACTTCTAGAATTCTTTCTCAAAGACTGATCACCATAACTTTGTTTATCTGCCCTTCCTTTTTCTCCTTCCTCCACACTCCTAGGTGTGGTCCCCCTTCCACCTGGCTTATCTCCCATTCGTTGTCCATTTCCATCAACTTGATTACCCCCTTCCCATTTCCTTCAATATACACAGTATTGTTTCCTTTATCAGGTACCTGGGACTCCTGTCTGGAGTCAGTGTCCAACACCATGCCTTGTCCTTGTGTTTCCTGATCACCGCTCGAGTCCAAAAAAGCTGTATCATAATTGGGTAGCCATTTCCCTGACTCCGTATGTTTCCAGCCTGCCTTTGATAATGCTGCTTCTGGGGACCATTGCTGTTCTTCTCCCAGATCCACCATAGTGCCAAATGCCTTGTGAATTAACTCCAGTGCTGGAAGAAGATGTGAAGGTGTCTTCCAGTGTGTCTTCCCATCCGTCTTGGCAGAAACGCCTTCCACTTCTGAGGTTCCTCTGCCTGTCTGCTCTACTCATTCCTCCATGCATTTCTCCAGAATTTTTCTTCTGGTATACCTTTCTTCATCTTCAGCTTATAAATGAAAGAAAATATTTCTTCATTCACCCGGCTCTTTCTCCAGCTGGGATCTAGCTCATTCTATATCCTTCTGTGTCTTATGTTGAAATTCTTCATCCACATCACTCTGCTGACCTTCATGAGTCTTTTGACTCTACTTCTATATCAACTCCTTAGGCTTCGCTGATCTCCTCCTTACTACAAATGGCTGGGGCAGAGGACTAACCTCCAGCGTGCTGCTCCTTGCAATGCTCAGTCTCCTCTGAGCTCTCCATTGACCTGGGCCAACAGGACCCTCTCTCGAAGAGTAGGGGAATTTCCCCAGTGCCCTTGCCAAATTTCCATCATTCACTAAAAATACCACCAACAGCTTAATCTGATCCAAGGTCAGTCAGCATTCATCTGTGTGGGGGGTAATGGGGGAAGGGTAGATGCAGAAAGTGGGGTGTTAGCTACACACTCAAGCAGACTTGATAGGTGTGCCCTGTTTCTGCTGGCAAGTAGTAAGCAAGTAAGTAATATGAGAAAAGGTACATCCTTGGTGTGGGAGTTCAGGACAGTGGACTTCAATAACATGTGAGAGTTGCTGGAGATATGCATAAAGGGTATAACAAGGATAGTAGGAGTTGAAGGGGCATGGGAAATGTTCAGATTAAGTATATAAGAAGCTGCAGAAAGTTGCATTGATGGGATCAGTGAGGGGAAGAGGGCTAGAAGCGCAATGTTTTTTACATTGGAAGTGAAGACAGCGGTGAGAGAGAAGGGTATTTCAAAAATACAAGTGTAGTCAAAAGGAAAATGGCAGGGAGGCTTACATAATGGCAACTAGAGAGACTAGTCAGAAAGTCAGAAGTGCTAAAACTGAAGCATAGCTCAGAATAGCAAGTGGTGTCAAGCTGAGGGATAAGGCATTCTTCCAATACATTCAGTAGAATCACAAAGGCAAGGGGGCATTGTGCGACTGAAAAATGAGGAAGACCGGGAGGAGGAGACCTGGGTAAAGCCGAGAGTTTAAACCAATACTTTTGTTCAGTATTCCCCAAGGAGAAGAAAGTCCATTACCAAAGTGCAGGCTAGGTGGTAAAAGAAAGGAGACGAACAGTTCTATCAAGCACAGCCATATCATGGAAATAAGAGTGAGCCATGCACTGATGTGACTGAAGGTAGACAAATCAATGGAACCAGATGGGTTGCATCCTAGGATACTAAATGAAGTGGCAGACCTACTTGCAGTTCTACTGGTGGATATTTTTAATTGCTTGCTGAGCACAGAAGTAGTTCAGTACTACTGTCAATGCTATTTTCTATATTGTAGTATTAGGCCTTGTGACCCATCAAGACTATCCCGCACTTCTAAATGGCAGGATCCAGTACTTGCAATGACCGTAACAATATCCAGATTTTTCTTACATTTATTTTCAAAAGTGTTGTTCCTTGCATGCCAAGGAACAATTTGACAACAGGCTGAGCGATGAGATACCCTAGGGGAGTCACTGTCGGATGAAGAAATAAACTGCAACAGCCAGTCACAGTCGTAAAACCAGGTTTCAGTGCAGCTGGGAAGCAGATGCTAGCAATCCAGATGGGGGGGGGGACTCAGCACCCTAGGAGAGTAATTTGAAAGCAGTCTATGAGATGGTCCACACCAAATTGTGCACTACAGAAAGAGTAAGATGCCTGAGGACATCCCACTTTCCAGTTGCCTTGGTGGGGCAGCTAGCAGCACAACTGGAATGGTATTCCAGGCAGCCTGTGTTCAAGCTGTTTCTAAAGCTATTTGAAAATCCTTTAATATGTTCTGTAAGGATAATTATGAATGGATTAATATAGCTTTTTTCTAAGAAAAGGGAAGCATTAGAACAATTGCATCATTATGATTTGTTATAACAGTGTAGCTTTAAATATTACAGAAATTACTATTGAAGGAATCATCATAATTTAAAAGGAAAAAGGGAAATTGTTTAACCAGGAAAGGCACACTAAGCCAAAGCTTGTTTATAGGTGAGACCTGGGAGCACAAGGAAGTAAAGTGACTTGCTCAGGGTCACACAGTATGCAAGTAGGGGCCATGGGGTTCAACTCAGGTATCCAGGTTTGAAGCTCAGAGCCTTAAACCACTGCACTATACTGCCTCCAAAAACAGGCTGGCATTTTGTAACTTTGTTCTGACTTGCTCTGGACTTGAAACTGTGAGGACAAACAAAAAGAAAAGTATTAAATATGCATTTATATGAATCTTTATTCATGAAAAAATCTAGTAAGAATTTTGATATGAGCATATTATTGTACTTGACCTTTTTGACCTCCAATGCATAAATGTATGGAATATTGAATTAATGCTAATAATTTAAGTGGATATGATTGCTATAATAATTTATACATCTTATTCAGTAGAATAGAAAAACTTTTTTCTACTTGACCTTTTGACCTCCTTATGATTAAATCGTATTGCACTGTATCAAATGGACCACCCATATATATTATTTCATTTCATTTTTATTTTTTATACTTGTTAGCAAGATAAGCAAATTGCCCATTTTCACAAGCGACAAGTAGAACATTAAAACAAGTAATCAAAAATGGACATACTATGAATACAACAATAAGTATTGACATTAATACTGACAATACATATAACATTAACGTCTAATGAAAACAATTACAATCTGACATGGTATTAAGCCATTGAACAAGCTTATACTTGAATGACCTAACTGGACCACCAGGAAATTGTTTTAGTTAACTCTATGGGCGATCGGGGTTACCTGCAGGGTGCGGGATACCACTAGACTACCAGGGAACACTGTTTCAGATTTACGAGCAATCAGAGGTACTGGCAGGGAGGGGGGGAACCACTGGACTGCCATGGCTATTAAATTAAATAGAATACGGTGATCAAAGGTACAGGCAGAGAGGGGGAACCACCGGACTACCAGGGCTTTGGAATTAAATAAAATACGGCAATCGGAGGTATGGGCAAGGAGGGAGGAACCACTGGACCACCAGGGTTATTAAATTAAATACAATACAGTGATCAGAGGTACCAGCAGGGAGGGGGGAGCCACTGGACTGCCAGGGACTATTGTGGGTGCTTGTGTATGGTGTTGGGTGGGTTGCCACCCATGGCAGGCAGCTGCTGTGTTGCACCCTGCAGTAAAGTGGCCCGCCTGTGTCTGGCTAGCTGTTGAGCTCTTTTTTATGGGCTCAGCTTTAAGCCCAGGTATGTGGCACATCTCTGGGTTGTGCCAGCAGGTGCACTGCACATCCCAGGCTGAATATCGGGATGTGCCATACATGCATGGGCACACCTCCTGGAGATGTGCTGTATACATTATCTTTTTGGCCCGGCGCATCAGGAATTGCACTGTGCAATTCTCCCTTTTGAATATTGCCCTGGGGCACATTTCTGGGGTTGTGCTGGTACAACTCAATAGTGCCAGGTGCAATCCCTTTCAATATCTCGGCCCATAAATACAAATAATTGTTTTATCTGTATTGTCTGGCATCACTGAATTTACGGATTGTTTCTTCAACTTTTTTATGAATACACAAGCAAGTTCTTAATTGGGGATCACATGCAATATTTTTTCAGTAGGATTCACCTGATATTATGTATATATAAAAATAGGGATTGCATGTAGGACCAGCCTCCCTAAGGAAGCTTGTAAGAGCAAACCAGTCGGGGCAATTTGTAGGTGGGAATCACTGCTGCTGTAACAGGCATGGTGTGCTGAACTTGTATTCACAAGGACTTGTTACAAGAATAAATCTTGTCTTGATCTTGGGTCAATTGTCAGTTCAGATTCTTTGGATTTAATACAGCTGGAATCTACCTTGCACATCAGGGTATTGGAGTTGCTTTTTACTGATTTATCTGAACTGTAGTTAGGCCTTTTTATGTTTGCTTGCACGATTGTGCAAGAAACATAGTGCCTTCATCGGAGATTTCGGAGGTGTGTCACCTCCTCCTCCAATTCAGTCAGTGGGCTGGCAGGCGCGGCCCCTGTAAGCCAATGCATTTTGGAGCTGTCTATGACCTGCTCCAAAATGCGGTAACGGCTCTGATTGAAAGAGACTACGCAGTGAGCACCGATAAGATATCGGCTGCTCACACGCAGCCCCCCACCCCCACGCACAGACAGACGCAGCCGCCTCAGAGTTGTATAGCCGACGGGGTGCCCAATCCCCGTCGGCTGAGCTGCATCCCTGCAGTTGCTGAGCTGCGTCCCCACCCCCCAGTTGAGGTGCCACGCTGGGGCCCACCCCAGCATGGCATGCACTGTGAGTCCTTTGGCGGTGAGGTGCCAATCCCCGTCGGCTGACGCCCCCCCCCAAAGTCCTTGTGCCGCTGGGGCCCACCCCAGCATGGCAAGCGTCCAGACGTCTTTTTTTTAAACCTGTAAAATAAAAACTGTCCCGGTGCGTCTCCAACCCCTCCCACAACCCGCACCCACCACTGCGCACCCACCTCTCCCACACCCCTCACCCCATACTTACCTCCGGACTCTGGCGCGACGATCTTGGTGGACCGGGAACACGTCTGCACTCTTCAAAGCCGACCGTGAACTGAGGAAATGCCGGTAAGCTGTATAATGGGTTACATAGGGGGGTTTCAACTTTATTGCATATCTTGGGCATTTTTGGGAATTTTTGCACCAAATTTTCAACATGGGGTTTTTGTGACCCCTTCTCATGAATTATGTCACTGTCATGGCGTTATTCGGGCCGAAGGGTGATTTTCGCGCAGTGACTGTGCAATGTCTGCAAATCAACCTTCAGGCCTGAATACCGCCATGACAGTGAATCATTCATGAGAGGGGTCCAAAACCTGTTAAAAATGGTGCCAAAATTCAAAAAATGACTGTTTCTAGTGGGTGCGCCCGGTTCCTCACGCCGCTTGTAAGGTCGTGAATTTTCAATATTTTCACTCCAGATTTCCAACATTGCCATTTTATCACACCTTCTTATGAGTAGTACAGCTGCCATTTTTCACATGTCACCCAAAACGTGTTTCTGCCCATGTAGCACACAATGGCGCAGTCGGTGTGCGAGATCAATGAACGGGACAAATTAAGAAAATCACAGTGACACTGTTCATGAGCTCAGGTGTTAAAATGGCTATGTTGAAAATTTGGTGAAAAAATTCCAAAAAATGACTGTTTTACGAGCGTGCGTTGTACAGTTCCTACGCTGCGTAAGTTCGCGATTTTCAATATTTTCACTCCAGATTTTCAACATTGCCATTTTACCACACCTTCTTATGAGTAGTATAGCTGTCATTTTCACATCTCATCCAAAGCGTGTTTCACCATATGGCCGCACAATGGCACAGTCGGTGTCGCGAAATCAATGTACGGGACAAATTAAGAAAGTCACAGTGACACTGTTCATGAGCAAAGGTCTTAAAATGGCTATGTTGAAAATTTGGTGAAAAAATTCCTAAAAATGACTGTTTTACGAGGGTGCATTGCGCAGTTCCTACGCACACTCGTGAGTTCGCGAATTTTCAATATTTTCACTCCAGATTTTCAACATTGCCATTTTACCACACCTCCTTATGAGCAGTATAGCTGTCATTTTTCACATCTTACCCAAAATGTGTTTCCACCCATGTAGTGCACAATGGCGCAGTATGTGCAAAATCAATGTATGGGACACATTAAGAAAATCACAGTGACACTGTTCATGAGCAGAGGTCTTAAAATGGCTATGTTGAAAATTTGGTGAAAAAATTCCTAAAAATGACTGTTTTACGAGCGTGCATTGCGCAGTTCCTATGCATGCTCGTAAGTTTGCAAATTTAATATTTTCACTCCAGATTTTCAACATTGCCATTTTATTACACTTCCTTATGAACAGTACAGCTGCCATTTTTCATATGTCGCCCAAAATGTGTTTTCGCACATGTAGCGCACAATGGTGCTGTTGGTGTGCGAAAGCAATGTTTAGGACAGATTAAGAAAATCACAGTTACACTGTTCATGAGCAGAGGTCTTAAAATGGCTATGTTGAAAATTTGGTGACAAAAGTCCATAAAATGACTGTGTTACGAGTGAGCAATGCACAGTTTCCACGCACCCTCGTAAGTTCATGACTTTGTAATATTTTCAGTCCAGATTTTCACCAGTGGCATTTTTTCACACTTCCTTATGACCAGTACAGCTGTCATTTTTCACAACATGGCTGAAGTGTGTTTTCACACTTTCAGCGCTGAGATGCATGGTCGCTGTGGGAAATCATTGTTCGGCACAGATAAAGAAAATCACAGTGACACTGTTCATGATCGGAGGCACCAAAATGCCTAAGTTGACAATCTGCTGTAAAATATCCCCAACCTAATTATATTACTGGTGTGCGTTGCACAGTTTCTATGTACGCTCATGACTTCACCATTTTTTCAAATATTTTTACTGCAGATTTGCAACATTGCCATTTTTTACACCTCCCCATGAACAGTACAGCTGTCATTTTTTACATCCTGTTCGGAATGTTTTTGCACCTGTGGTGCTAAATGCGTAGTAAAAGCGTAAGCAGCTTGCTAACAAACTGATATTCCGCTCATGAGGTGGGGGTCACAAAAACGTTGAAAATTTGGAGTGAAAATACCAACTAATGCCTGAGGTATTAGGGTTTCCAACCATAACGCCCAACCCTGTAGAGAATGACAGGCATCAGAGGTGTGACTTGGGATTCTTGCCTGTAATGCTCATACCATTCCACACCCTGCAGCCAGTGAGAGGCATCGAGGTATGCCTTGGACTCTTCAGCCCCAAAGTTCACCCCATTCTCCTATATCGCACCCATCTCACCGCATTTCCTAATGAAATGGGGTGCGCATAAAGGCCAAAGACCCCAAGGAACACCGTGACACTTGTCAGTGTCTGCAGGGTGGGGTGTGGTGAAATGGCGAGGCTGTTATGCCTGACGACCCAAATGCACACCCCAATGCCTGTCACTCTCTGCAGGGTGGTGGTGGGGTTGGCTTCAGTTCAGTACTTCACTGCCATTCCTATTACGCAGCTCTGTAACTTCTACATTACCACTGCCAATGCCAGCAAGCAAACATTCGGTATTGACAAATGCTTGTTTACTCTGTCCCTCACATGAGGTGGGTCAAAAAATAAGGGGCAGAAGATTGTATTACAAAATGGTTGGAAAGTTGTCTGGGAGGTAGGACACAAAGAGCAGTAGTGAATTATCATATGTTAAAGAGGTCAAGAGTGAGATTCCACAGCTTTCAGTCCTGGGTCCTGTTCTGTTTAACATAATCATATGTGACATAGGGGAGGCCATACAGAGTAAAACCTGCCTCTTTTAGGGTTGCCACCTGTCAGATTTTTTACCTGGTGATCAGGTTTTCAGGGCCCCTATCAGGTAATCCGGTTTTGCTCTGTGCTAGTCAGCTTTTTGAGCCATTTTGAGTGCTCACATAGTTTTGAAACAAATTTTGTCATATCATTCATTGTTTCAGCTACACGTCCAGGTTCAAACAAATTCTGTTGTCAATGTAGCCTTTTGTTTGTGAATACAGTCACCCTGGGAGGTGTAAAGTATGGCCATTAACCCCATTAGCACTTACTTAACCTAATCTTTTGCATTGCATCTTCAAGTGGTATAGCAGCACAGCTGCCCCCACCTTTTGTAACAGTAACAGGCAGTTGTCCTCCACTTTCATTTGCTGGTAAACATTTTCATCTCTAACAGAATTTAGGCATTTTTAAATTATTTAAATTATTATTTTCCTCAAGAAATAAGTATGGTCTCTTCTTTGGCTTTGAAATAGTACTGTGGACAAGAACAGAAAATGGAGCCAGAAAATGATATAAGTATGTATACTGTTGCATGCTATTTACAGTATTTCCCTTGTCTCCCCCCAGATCATATCTGTAAATTATGTTTCTTTTATCTCTGTATGTTTATCTGGTTAACCAATGTCAATAAATAAATACATCATTAAATAAATAATTAGGAAGAACCTAGGAAAGTAACTTTAACAGGCACAGTACAGTATCTTAACATTTTTGTTGAACTGCTGCTTTAAGTGTTGCCTTTTATTGATATAACAAATGGCATTCTAGGAGAAACAATGCATGATGAGTCATGAAAAGGGGTGGGGCTAGGGGCGGAGCTTAGGATCCGGTTTTTGCCTCATCCAAAGGTGGCAACCCTAGCCTCTTTGCAGAAGATACTAACATTTGTTGAAGGGTAGTTACCAATAATGGGATTGGGGAACTAAATGTGGACCAGAGAAGTCTGAGATTGTGGGTCAAAAAATCTGGCAGCATTAATTAATAAGCAAGCATTTGTCAATGCTGAGTGTTCTCCCGCTGGCATTGGCATTGGTAGTGCAGGAGTAAGAGATGCATACTAGGAATGGCAGTGACGTATCGAACTGAAGCCAACCCTACCCCCATCCTGCAGAGACTAACAGGCATTGGGGTGTGCCTTTGGGTCATCAGCTATAGCGTTCATGCCATTTTACCTCAATCTACCCTGTAGTCACTGACAAGTGTAATGGTGTGCTATGGTCAAGGTCACTGATTTTCGGTTTTTACCAGAAATGCCGGTAAAATTCCAGAATTAGAGCTGCCTGAACACCGGTTAAAACAAAGATTTCATGGAATCTGGCATTTTATATCAGATCAGTAAATCTACAAAACTTGTGTTTTTCTTATAATTGCTTCCTGTACTATTTTCAGTTTGCTTTATTTAATGCTCTGTATATTAAGCCTTCTTTTATTCTGATTATTTATGCACATACTAAAAGAATGACAGCAGAATCCCCGTAAATTCCGGAAATCAGAGTAACAATCACCAGTGCAATTCTGGAATCTGATGTCTTGAAAATGGAATTTCATTGTTTTAATCATCGTAAATCAGTGGCCTTGGCTATGGTGTCTTTGGGCCTTATACTTACCCCATACCATAAGGAAATATGCTGAGATGGGTGCAGTACAGGAGATTGGGTGAGACCTCTCAACCTCTTGCCTCATGAATCAGGGACAAGGCTTAAAAAAATCAGGGACAAAGACCCCAAATCAGGGACACATCTTAAAAACTGGTGCTGTTCACTCAGAAAGCTGACAGAATAAAGGGATTTGTGTTAAGATGCATTTTCTGAAGAAGAACAAGTATGTTACTTTAATGTTTGACATTATTTTCTGCTTTTAATCCCCACTGTTCTGTCACAAAAACACAAATTTTACAAGGGACAGGAAAATTCTGAGGCAAAATCAGGGACGTCCCTGAAAATCAGGGACACTTGGGAGGTATGGGTGAACTTTAGGGCAAAACACTCCAAGGCACACCTTGATGCCAGTCACTGGCTACAGGGTGGGTGTGGGGGTGGAATGGTGTGAGCATTACAGCCAATGATCCCAAGTCCCACCCCTGACGCCTGTCAGTCTCTACAGGGTGGGGTGTTACAGTTGGAAACCCTAACGTGGTAGGCATTTGTTGGTATTTTTACTCCACATTTTCAACATAGGCTTTTTGTGGCCCCACCTCATGAAGAGTGGCACAATTAGTTTGTCAGCTGAAAGGTGGTTTTGCACAGAGGCTATGCCATTTGGTGATACAGGGACGAAAACACATTTTGGGCAGGATGTGAAAAATGACGACTGTATGGTTCATGATGAGGTGTAAAAAAATGGCAACGTTGAAAATCTGGAGTGAAAATATGAAAGTTGGTGAAGTCATGAGCATGCATAGAAACTGCACAACACATGTCTGTAACCCAATTATTTTGGGGATTTTTTTAGCCACATTTTCAAAATAAGCATTTTGGGACCTCCCCAATGAACAGTGGTGCTGTGATTTTGCTAATCTGTCGCAAAAGTTGATTTCCCACAGCGACCATGCCACTGTACGACACAGGTGTGAAAAATGACAGCTGTACTGTTCATAGGGAGGTGTGAGAAAATGCCAGTGTTGAAAATCTGGCATGAAAATGTTGCAAATTTGCAAAGTTACAAGGGTGCATGGAAACTAAGCAATGCACACTTGTAACACAGTCATTTTATGGACTTTTATCACCAAATTTTCACATAGGCATTTTAGGACCTCTGCTCATGAACAGTGTCACCATCATTTCCTCAAACTGTCCAGAAAACTTGATTTTGTACAGTGAGCGCGCTATTCTGCAATGTGAAAACACATTTCACCCAGGATTTGTAAAATGACAGCTGTACTGTTCATAATGAGATGTGGAAAAATGCCAATTTTGAAAATCTGGAGTGAAAATGTTACAAATTCACGAAGTTATGAGCGTGGCAGCTTGGCAGAAGACACCAGGAGAAAGGACTGCTATGTGACTGAACTTCTCTGCTGGGACTATATTGCCCTCCTTCTCTCCCCTCCACGCCCCCAAAAGCTTGTTCTATTTTTATAGGCACAGGATTTGACTGACAACAGGAACTTCCTGTTTAGGGGCAGGAAGTGAGTGATCACAGAACCACCATCCTAGAAGGGCAAGTAGCTCTCCGGCCTCTAGCTGCTGGAGGTCTGCCTCTGAACAAGTAAGTGGTCTACTGAGAAATATAGGATATTCTTGTCTCAGAACAGGACAATCAGGAGCTTAAAGGCACACAGGCAGAAAGTAAGGAGAGAGAGAGAAAAAACAGAGGAAAGAGTAAGGATTGCAAACAGTTAAGGGCCAGAAATAAGACATGATTGGAGTGGTGCAGTGCAGTGGCTGTGGGCAGCAGTCTTCGGGAATGTTCTGGAGGATGCGGTGTTGTCCCATCTGCAGGCACCTCTCTGGGCTGAGGGAGGAGGTTGCTCATCCCAGGCTGAGTTGGCCAGGATTTGTGGGACCTCCTCTTCCATCCAGGGACCACCAGTGCCACTGCTGTTGCCTCAGAGGTCAGCAAGAAAGAGGAGCGGCTGGACCACAGTGGGCTCAGGGAGGGTGAGGGTGGTGGAACAGAGGCTTTTCCCTCCAGTTGTACCTCTCCACAAGTCCTATGCCATTCTGGCAAAGTGTGGTTCCTCTATGGAGGCACCCACAGTGGAGACCAAGGAGGATGCTGGGAACCTCCACAAAGGAGACCCACAGGAGGGTGGCAGGGGACCCTGCAGGGGAAGAAAACAACTCCTGGTGGGGGACTCCATTGTTATGAAGGTAGAACTGGGCAAGGAAGGGGAGAGGGAGGTAAGGTGCCTGCCTGGCACCATGGCTTGGAGGGACAGGGAGCGAATCCTCAGGATTGCTGGAGCAGCTGCACAGGGGAGGGAGCTGGATGTCATTGTCCACCTAGGTACAAATGACCTGGCTAAGAAAGGGATTAGAGAAGTGCAGGAAGAGTTTGTGGAATTGGGGAGGGGCCTTAGTCAAGTAGCATGCAAGGTAACCTTCTCGGAGGTGCTACCCATATATGGCATAGGAGAGGCTAGGGTGTTCCGCACCATGGGATTCAATCAGTGGTTGAAAAACTGGTGTGGAGCTCAGGGATTTGGCTTTATTGGGGACTGGGGGTCCACCTGGAGTGATGCAAGCCTATACTGGCATGATGGGCTGCATCTGTCCAGGAGGGGAACCAGGATCCTAGGTGATAGGTTTAAATGCTTAATTGGCAAGCTTTTAAATTAGCCAAGGGGGGAGGCACTGGAAAGGAGCAGGAAAATCCTAGCCCCCAAACAATCACGGTAGTAAGTGTGGCAACACCAACATGGAGGTGTCGATAGGGAGAAGGCAGGGTAAATGGAGAAAGTGACAAAGGCAAGAAGGACAGGGATGGGGCAAAAGGGGTAAGGCCATCAGGAAAATGGAGGGTAATGAGTACCAATGCCCGTAGTCTGGGCAACAAGCTCCCTGAGCTGGTGGCCTTAATGGAAGAGGGATGCCTGGATATCGTAGCAGTCACAGAAACATGGTACACAGAGAACCATGACTGGGATGTTAACATACCAGGGTACATAACCTACAGGAGAGACAGGCAGGGGAGAAGAGGGGGAGGAGTAGCTCTCTATGTAAAGGAAGGGATAAAAGCAACTGAACAAAAGAGTAAACAGGGAGGAGAGAAGGCACTGTGGGTCACCTTGGAGACTGGAAAGGGCACCACAATCCGCACAGGGGTTGTGTCCAGACCCCCATGTCAGGGTGAAGGAATGGACAAGGATATGATGGAAGGCATTCTTAGAATGGCAGAGAAAGGGGAGATACTGTTGATGGGAGACCTGAATATGCCAGATGTTAACTGGAGCACATTTGCTGCAGCCACATCCAAGAGCAGGGCCATTCTTGATGCCCTACAGGTGGCAGGCATTAGACAGCTAGTTTCGGAACCCACTCGTGAGGGAGCAATCTTAGACCTCGTACTCTCAACGGGGCAGTGAGGGAACTCAGATCTAGAAGTGGGTTGCCATCTGGGGACAAGCGACCATCAAACAGTGTGGTTCACGTTAAACTTAGCTTCAGAGTCAAGCCTCACAAAAGTGAGGGTACTGGACTCTAGGAGGCTGACTTTGGCAAGATGGGAGAGTGCCTCAGAAAAGCACTAGCAAACAGGCTAGAAGGAGTGTGGAGCAACAATGGGGAATTATCAAAACTGCCATCACAGAGGCAACAAGCCTTTGTGTGAAGCAAATAAACAAATCAAAATGAAAGAAAAAGCCACTATGGTTCTCAAGAGAGGTGGCTGTGAAAGTCAGGAAGAAAAGATAGCATTCCGAAGTATAAGGAAACACAGAAGGAGCAGGACAGAGGCTGTACCAGTTAAGGCAGAAAGAAGCAGGAGGGAAGTCAGAATAGCAAAGGCCCAAACTGAGGAAAAGATAGCCAACTCAGTTAAGAAGGGATAAAACCTTTTATAGGTACATCAGCGGCGTAGAAAGACAAAGGGAGGGATAGTGAGGGAATAGAATGAACGGTGGGTGGGCAGAGGGGACAGTGAAAAGCAGGAATACTGAACGAATATTTCTGCTCAGTATTCACAAAAGAGGAGGGAAGTGCCTAATCCAATTAACAGAAGCACTTTGATAGGGGGTTGATCCCAGTCCTGTCACAGAAGAAAGGGTTCTGCAAGAACTCCTAAAACTGAAGGTGGACAAAGCAATGGGTCCTGATGGAATTCACCCAGAATTCTAAAAGAATTAAGGAAGGAACTAGTGAAACCACTGGCTACTCTTTTTAATAAATCATGGGAGGATGGTGTGGTACCGAGGACTGGAGGAAGGCGGATGTGATTCCCTTCACAAAAGTGGGACCAAGACAGAGGCAGGACACTACAGACCTGTCAGTCTGACCTCTGTGGTAGGGAAAGTGATGGAGTCACTTCTGAAGAAAGAATAGTTGAGTACCTAGAGGTCAGTGGAGCACAGGATCCAAGGCAGCATGGGTTCTCAGCGGGAAGGTCATGTCAGGCAGATCTAATAGATTTCTTTGACTGGGTGACCAAGTAGTAGACCAGGGAGGGCTGTGGACATGGCCTACCTAGACTTTAGCAAGGCATTTGACACAGTCTCACAAAAGATTATTAGTCAAATTAACCAGCCTGGGAGTGGGTCCCAGGGTGGTAGCCTGAGTAAAACATTGGCTGGACAACAGGACACAGAAGGTAATTGTAAATGGAGTCCACTCTGAAGAAAGGAGCGGTTACTAGTGGGGTACCGCAGGAGTTCAGTGTTGGGTCCAGTCCTTTTAATGCCTTCATCAGTGACATTGCAGAGGGACTGGAAGGAAAAGTATGCCTTTGCAGATGACACAAAGATCTGCAACAGGGTTGATACACAAGGAGGCGTGGAAAGGATGAAAAGGGACTTGGCAAGGTTGGAGGAATGGTCAGACGTATGGCAGCTAGGATTCAATGCAAAAAGTGCAAATAATACACCTGGGAAACAAGAACCCAGGGAAGAATACACAATGGGTGGGGGTAGTAACAACAACAAAACAGGAAAGGGACCTGGGGTAATCATATCAGATGACCTTAAGGTTAGCAAACAATGTGAGAAGGCAGTAGGGAGGGCGGGGTATACTGGGATGTATAGGAGAGGCATCAGCAGCAGAAACAGGAAGTTGTTATCCCTCTGTACAGACAGTTGGTGAGACCCCATCTGAATACTGTGTCCAGTTCTGGAGACCCCACCTCCGCAAGGACATAGACAGGATAGAGGCAGTCCAGAGGAGGCAACTAAAATGGTGCAGGGTCTGCAAGAGAAGCCGTATGAGGAGAGACTAAAGGAGCTTAATATGTATACCCTTGAGGAAAGAAGGGAGAGGGGGGACATGATAGAAAGTTTCAAGTACCTCAAGGGAATCAACAAAGTCCAAGAGGGTAGCATCTTTCAGAAAAAGAGACTTGCAAGAACAAGGGGACACAATTTAAAGATAGAAGGAGGGCAGTTCAGGAGCAATGTGAGGAAGTATTATTTCACAGAGAGGGTAGTGGATGCATGGAACAGCCTTCCTGAGGAAGTTGTGGGGTCTAAAACTGTGGGAGAATTCAAGAATGCATGGGACAGACATAAGGCAATTCTTGTGAGGGGCAGGAAGATATAGGCTGTTGGTTAACTAGGATCTGCAGCCTATCCTGTAGGTAGGGAAATGGGCAGACTAGATGGGCCTAGCGGTCCTTATCTGCCGTCAAAGTCTATGTTTCTATGTTTTTATGTTTCTATGTGTGTGGAAACTACACAACCCACGCTTGTAAAACAGCCATTTTTGGGATTTTTTCACCAAATTTGCAACATAGGCTTTTTGAGAGCCCCCCTCATGAACAGTGGCACTGTCATGGAAACATAGAAGCATAGAAGTTGACAGCAGTTAAGGACCACAAAGCCCATCCAGTCATCCTGTCATTTCGTTAATCGGTCCCAAAAGGTGATTCCACGCAATGACTGTGAAATCACCTTTCCGGGCTGAATAATGCCGTGACAGTGAATGAATTCATGAGGAGGGGTCCCAATAACCCCATGTTGAAAATTTGGTTCCAAAATTCCCAAATATGACCGAGATATGCACCAAAGTTGCAAAAAAAATCCTATTAATGCCATTATACAGCTTACCGACATTTCTGCAGTTCGCAGTCGGCTTTGAAGAGTGCAGATGTGTTCCCAGTCCACCAAAGATCATTGTGCCATGCTCCAGAAGTAAGTATGGGGTGAGGAGGGTGTGGGGAGGCAGAGTGCGCAAGGGATGAGCACGGATTGGGGAATGGCCAAAGGACTCGACGAGGAACTGTTTTCTGGTTTGTAGGTTGTAAAAAAAAACAAAAAACATTGCAGGACCATTTTCATTTTACAGGGGCACTTGACACACTGGGGTGGCCTCCCAGCATGCCACCTGAGTGTTTTTACTTTTTGGTGGGGTTCTGTAGCCGACGGGGGGATTGGGCACCCTCACTGGCACACAACAAATGGGGGGCATTATGCCGATGGGGAGTGGGCTCCCCCATTGGCAAATTAAACTGGGAAGGGGGGACATGATGCTGAGGGGGATTGGGCACCCCCTTGGTACACACTTTAAATGGGGGGGTGCATTATGCTTACGGGGAATGGGCTCCCTGTCGGCAAATGAAGTGGGTTGGGGCAGGGGGATTGGGCACCCCTGAAGTCAGCTCTCCATGTTGTGGCAGTCAGTGCCACCATGTTTATTGAAGGGCTTCACCAGGAAAGGCACATAGGAAAGGCATGTTTTGGTGCTGCTGCATGATGAGCTTGGCTCTCATTGTAGCTGACCTTTTCTTAGATGTGCTCACCACGTTATGTGTTCCTGGTATGGCACCTGCATGCTGGCTTATTGGAGAATGAGGGACACACCTACTGATGCATGCCCTGCATTTGCCCAACAGTGACCGCACCTCCAAATCTGCAACTAACGCAATATGTTGGCTGGTACGCAAGCGCAAGTCAAAAATAAGGTAATACAAAGTGGAACAAAACACGTGAAAATGAAGTGCATGATGTGGTGGAATGGTAAGCACATCTGAAGAAAAATGTTTAAGGGTGGAAATAACAGAAAATCTTCAATCTTTACCACATTGCAACAAGGCAGTGGGAAATGCAAACAAGACGCTGTGGTTCATAGGGAGGGAAATTAGTAGTAGAAACTGGAAAGCTATCCATCCACTATACAAATTATTGCTGAGACCACACCTAGAGTACTGTGCAAGGTTCTAGAGTCCATATCTTCTCATGGGAAGACTGGATGGATCTCTGGGCATTTTTCTGCTGTCACTTTTTAATTTCCCAGACCCCCTCCCAACTGGGTTTGTCTTTCTGTACTAGTTCTGGTAGGAGGCCCTCCTGGCTTTCCTCAGTTTTGGGGATGTGACTATCCTCAACTGTACTTCCCCCACCTAGCTTAAAGCCCTTTCTAGATGTTGTATGAACCTGTTCCCCAGCAGCCTGGTGCTCTCCTCTTTGGAGTGGAGGATATTCCTTTTTTGTCATAAAACCTTTTATCCTCCTCTGCTCAGGTGGGTGGCTGTGCAGCCCAATCCCTGCCCACAATGAACGGCTACTGCTTCTCCAAGCCTTGGGGGCTTAAACCCCCTTGGACTTCCCCCCACAATAGGGCCAGAGGAGGGAGGGCCCTTCTTCCCTCAGAGCTCAATTCAGAAGTGCCCTGAGAACCCCGTGGCAGTGCATGCCATGGAAAGGTGGGCAAGGCTTCATTAAGCCTACCTGACTGCCATTTTCCATTTTTCTACCCAGTTCCCACCTGGCTGCAGCAGCACACCAGCAGTGCATGCATGTAGAGGCTTCCACATGCTGTGGAACCGCAGACCCCACCCTTCAAAGCCTCTCAGAGCCTGCACTACCCTAGGGCCTCCACTCAGTGGCAGTCAAAGGTCAAGACAACTTGGCTACCCCTCCTGGGTGAGGAGAGCAGTCCCTAGGACATTCAGTCTTGTTTTACCGGCCAACACCCAGCAACCCGAAGTCATTCCTGCTGCAAGTCACCAGTACAGTGGCAGGTCAATCAATCATTAAATTTTTATTGTTTGACATATATAATGTCGTTACAATTTAAAATCATTTTATTTATATCATTATACATTTTTACATAGTTATTTCCGTATCTTATTTTAAATTACAATTCTTAATCGCTATAAAACATTTCTCCATATAAATTCATATATTTAACGATTACATCTACATTTTTTTCCTTTCATCCTCCCATTTCCTGTATTTTGCATTAAGCCAGTTACTTTCATACATTTCAAATGGAAACCTGGTTATGCTTACAGTGGCAGGTGAGATGCAAGCGTGTCAGTTCTCCACACCACTGGGCTGGCCTGAGACTATCCCCTTTTAAACAACCTTCATCCCAGTTAGGTGCAACCCCTAGAAACTGGAAACCTCCCTGCAACACCAGCCCTTCAGCCACATGTTGAACTATCTGTTTTCAGATGCTCCCTGCAACTACAGCATGGCTGTGATAGTACATCAGAGAAAGTCTTCATACCTGCCCTAAGCATCAACCCTAAGATGTAGAAGCTTTTTTACCCTTCCTCTACACACCTTCTGCCCAAATCATACACAGTATATCCACAATATTTGTTTATTTTACAAATGATTGACCTAGGACAGTCCATCTTAGATACAACATTTCATTTTCAGTCGGGTCCTGCTTCTACCCCACTGCTGCAGCTGGGAGGACTGGTTCACTCAGAGATCAAGTGATTTGCTCAAAATCACACAGTAAGTCTTTGTCCCTAGCAGAGTTTAAAACTGTGATCTCCTGGATCCCTAGCTAGTGGCCTACACTAGATCATATTGCCTCTCATGTAACAATAGTTTCCATAGCAGCTGATTGTGATGTCAAAAGAAGATTATGATCAGCCAAGGATTAAACATTATAAGTAATATCATCTGTCGGACAAACATCCGTGTTTTATGCAAATGGCATCTGTACTGAAGAATAACATACTAATTGTACGCAGGTGCTGGATAAGGGTCATGTGGTGGACGTCCTCTACCTGGACTTCAGCAAGGCCTTTGATTCAGTGCCTCATCATAGGCTGACCAGCAAATTGAGCAGTCTTGATGCAGGAAGGGAACTGGTTAGATGGGTCAGGAACTGGTTACAGGATAGACAGAAGAAAGTAGTAGTGGGGGTTGAGAGAGCCCAGAGCAGTAACAAGTCGGGTCCCGCAGGGCTCAGTGCTGGGACCAGTGCTGTTTAACATTTTCATTGCTGACATCGCAGTAGGGATAAGAAGTAAGATCAGTCTCTTCACAGATGACACCAAGATTCGTGCAGAGGTGGATGGAGGGGAAGGTGATAAAGTACTCTAGGAGGATTTGACAAAACTGGAAGAACTGTCTCATACTTGGCAGCTTGGATTCAATGGCAAGAAGTGCAAAGTAATACACTTGGGAGCCAGGAACCCAGGACACAGTTATTGGTTGGGGGTAGGGGTGCAGTTATCTACATCAATGGAGGAGAAGTATCTGGGGGTACCGGTAACTGGGGAAATGAACTACTCAGTCCAGAGCAGGAAGGCAGTGGCAAAGGCCAACAGGATGGTGGGGTGCATCACAAGGGGAATTACTTCTAGGATAGCAGAAGTCATCCTGCCCTTGTACAGGTCTCTGGTGAAGCCGCACTTGGAGTACTGTGTGCAGTACTGGCTTCCCTACTTTAAAAGGGACATCAATCTATTAGAGGGGGTACAGTTGAGGGCAACAAAAATGATCCTAGGATTGGGAGATACACCCTACGAGGACAGACTGAGTGAGCTCAATATATATTCCCTGGAGGATAGAAGGGAAAGAGGGGATAAGATCGAGACCTTCAGGTACCTGAGGTTATGAAAAGAGTAAGCACTGGGAGTATGTTCAAACTAAAAGGTGGAAGGGAAACCAGAGAACACAGTCTGAACTTGGAAGGAGGCAGATTCAGGAGGGAAATGAGGAGACACTATTTCACTGAAAGGGTGGTTGCAGGGTAGAACGTGCTGCCAGTGGAGCTGGTATCATTGCAGACAGTGGGGGGCTTCAAGAGAGTGTGGGACAGGTTCAAAGGGAGGGTTGAAACCATGAAGGGGCAGGGGGTTGGTGTGAAGGAAACACAAGGAGAAACAGTGGGGTGGGGGGGCAGCTACAGTCCAAAAGACTGAAGTACTACACACTTGAGCAGACTAGATAGACCGTAAGGCCTGCAACTGCTGGTAATTTTGTAATTTAAGCTCAGAAGGGACTCTAGACCCATCATGTTGCCCCCCCCCCCCCAAGTATGGAGAAAAGAAGTCTGGTGTGCGTACAGCTACCAGTATAGCTCAGAGGATAGAGTAATGAGCTGTGAATGAGCTTGTACATCTGGTAGACCTGGGTTTGATTCTCACAACCTCCACTTGCATACTGTGTGACTGAGCAAGTCACTTAACCTCCCCAGTGCTCCCAGGTTGCCCCTGAAAACAGGCACTTGTGCCTAGTTGGCCTTACCCAGTTACCAAAAAATAAATAAAAAAAAAAATAAAGAGAAAAGGAATGTAGAAAGTATGATATTTACACTATATCATGTCTAACTATTCTGTTTTTCAAAGTTTTCCCAAAACTGCTAGTCCTGCTTTAAGAGCAAGGCAAATATATTGGGCAGGATTGTCAAAGGGACTGTCATAGGCATAATTCACAGTTGTGGACTGCGCTTGTGTCATCCAAAGTATAGCAAAATGTTTGAATGCAATTCTGTAATGTTTTGCCACATTTACATCACTTGTGCCTATTTTACATCCAAATGATGATGCATGTGTCATTATAAGGCTCCAAACAATACATCAAGCTGCGGCATTTGTGCATATACTGTAAGTTAGACCACCTTTTCGGGGGTCTTACTTAATGCTGAATGTGCCGTGCTCGGCATGCAGGATAACCATACTGCCAAGTCCCAGATGCAACTTCATCTAGCCCCTTATCATTTCCTGTTTGATTGTCCAAATAAGAAAGAACAATAATGGTATTGATACCACAATAAACAGTGGGCTTTACATAACCTAAAATCACCAGTTTTAAAAAACTAAAAAGGCCAAAGCGTTTTCAACCTGCCATACAAATAATCCCAATAGCTCTTCTTGTGATATTGACAGTCTTATAGGTCTGTACAATAGGGCATCACGTAAAGGGTTATCTACAGCTATGCCCAACAGGTGCCGGTGATGTCACTATTTGCAATGAACAGTTGCCTTCCACGGTAGGGGATGGACAGCTTGCTTACCATATGGGATTGCATTGATATTCAGCTTTGGCTGCACACTTACTTATCTGGAAAGAAGCATTTGATAAACTCTATTCCCTTTTCACAACATGTTGTTCATCCTCAAATGATGTACTTACTTTAGATATCAACTAGGTCAGGAACTCTTTGGTATAACCTGCAAAAGTAGTCATATGCCTGAAGCTTAAACCCATAATTATCTCTACTGAAGAAGGACATGCAGTGAAGACATGTTCACATCTTAATAAGTAACAGCATTTTTGCACAAAACATTGGTTTAGAGTTCAGCTAAATGTTTAAGGTTTAGCTAAAGGGATGTGCATGAAAAGAAATAAAATATTCTATAAAATAAGCTGAAATTGAATAAGTGAAAACTCACATATAGGCATGATACTCAAGTACGTAAAGCATTTTGTGTTTTAATCAGTGGAAGAACTGAGCAATACATTTCTTTTACTGGGTGACCAAAGTAGTAGACAAGGGAGTGGCTGTGGATGTGACTTACCTAGACTTTAGCAAGGCATTTGACACAGTCCCACACAAAACATTAATAAACAAATTAGTCAGCCTGGGAGTGAGTCCCAGGGTGGTAGCCTGGGTAAAAAAAAACTGGCTGGACAACAGGACGCAGAGAGTAGCAGTCAACAGAGCCCACTCTGAGAAAAGGAGGGTTATTAGCGGGGTACCACAGGGTTTTGTACTAGGACCGGTCCTCTTAATGTCTTATAGGTGACATTGCAGAGGGCCTGGAAGGAAAAGTATGCCTCTTTGCAGATGACACAAAGATCTGCAACAGGGTTGATACACGGGGGGGTATGTGGAAAGAATGAGAAGGGACTTGCCAAGGTTGGAGGAATGGTCAAAAGTATATGGCAGCTTAGATTCAATGCAGAGAAGTGCAAAGCAATGCAGCTGGGAAACAAAACACCCAGGGGAAGAGTACACAATGGCAGGGGAGGTACTAATAACAACAACAATAGAATGGGATCTGGGCGTAGTCATATCAGATGACCTAAAGGTAGGCAAGCAATGTGAAAAGGCAGTAAGGAGGGCTGGGGGATACTGGGATGTATAGGGAGAGGCATCACCAGTAGAAAACAGGAAGTTGTTATCCCTCTGTACAGACAGTTGGTGAGACCCTATCTGGAGTACTGTGTGCAGTTCTGGAGACCCCATCTCTGCAAGGACATAGACAGGATGGAGGAAGTCCAGAGGAGGGCAACTAAAATTGTGCAGGGTCTGCATCAGAAGCCATATGAAGAGAGACTAAAGAAGCCTAATATGTATACCCTAGAGGAAAGGAGGGAGAGAGGAAACATGATAGAAACATTCAAGTACGTCAAGGGAGTCAACAAAGTCCAAGAGGGTAGCATCTTTTAGACAAAGAGATGTGATAAGAACAAGGAGGCACAATTTGAAGATAGAGGGGGGACGGCTCGGGGGCATTCAAGAATGCATAGGAAAGACATAAGGCAATTTTAGTGGGGAGTAAGAGGAAGTAAGCTGTTGGTTAAGTAGGATCTGCAGCTTATCCTGTAGGTAGGGAAATGGGCAACTGGGTGGGCCAAGCGGTCCTTATCTCCCACCAAAGGCTATGTTTCTATGTCTATGAGCAGGGCTGGCACACTGAAGAGCAAAGTACAAAATCCTTCAAAAGAAATGTGGTCTGGCAGAGAGTGAACAATATTTATGTTCTTCCCAACTACACTGAAAACATAAAATCTTCTGTGTCTGCATCTCTTACTGAAAATGATCCATGCTGGCTCAGCACAGTGGTAGGGTTTCTGCAAGGAATGCTGGTGACCCGAGTTCAAGAACTAGCCTGGGTCATTGGGGGCAGCCAGGAGGGGGAGCAGGAGGATTGAGTGTCTCAGAGGATGCTCTCTCCTCCTCCAGGGAGGTCCTGCAGCACTAGTCCCACCTGTAGGTGTACAGGTGTCAGAATGCTTCGGACACAGGGAAGGAAACACTCTGGGTCGCATATCACAGAGCGTGCATCAGCGTGCTCACACTGGAGACCTTGGTCCCATAACACCAGCACCCCTAGTGGACAGGGCAGTACAGAACAAATGGGGAAACTACAGGAAAAAACAAGAAGATAAATCCCCTTTCACCCATAGCCACATGCTGGCTGGCACACCCAGTAGGAAGGCACTACATCTGAAACGAAGAGGGGGGGATGCAAACAGAAGAAATTAAAAGAAAGAAGAATGAGCCATGCCTACTATAAATTAAATTATAGATCCTACTTCTGACACTAACCAGTCACTGTCTTTCTTTACCTAGCTCATGAAACACCCTTATACTGTGACTAGTCTTTCACAAGCTATGTAAAACTTGTCACAACACTGCAAGCTCTAAATTTGGAAACCTTAGCTGGTTTTTTTTTCTGGTTTTAAATTTTTTGGGTGGGTTTCAAATCCAAACTCCCAAACCTTAAGCCACGCAACGGTTAACCTGCCACTACCCACCATGTAAACTGCTTAATATAGTAAAAGTAAGCAAAGCAGCTAGAATAGTTATTTCATTCATTTTTAACATTATTTCTCCACTTACAATGACTTGCAATTGCTCACACAGCAGCGGTTCAGCAGCTGTCAGTTTCATAACATAGAAACATAGAATTTCATGGCAGATAAGGACCACTTGGCCCACCTAGTCTGCCCATTTTCCCTATCTGTTTTGTATACCGCAGATCCTAAATGATCTACAGCTTACCTTTTTTTTCCTATTGCCAGAGTTCCTTTATGTCTGTCCCATGCATTTTTGAATTCCCCTACTGTTTTTGCCTCTTCAACCTCTGCCGGAAGGCTGTTCCATGGATCCTCCACCCTTTCCATGAATAACTACTTTCTTATGTTACCCCTAAGTCTACTCCCCCCTCCCCATTTTCATATCATGAACCCTTGTTCTTGAACATCTTTTTTTTCTGAAAGATGCTACCCTCTTGTACCTTATTTACACCCTTGAGGTATCTGAAAAGTCTCTATCATATTCCTGCTCTCTTTCCTCTCCTTCAGGGAACACATATTGAGATCCTCCAGTCCTCCCTCATATGACTTTTGGTGCAGCACCTGCACCATTTTTGTCGCCCTTCTCTGAACCGCTTCTATTTTATCCGTGTCCTTGCAGAGATGCAGCCTCCAGAACTGGACACAGTACTCTAGACGAGGGCTCACCAATGTTTTATACAGTGGCATCACCAATCGTAAATAAATCACTGGACAATCAAGCGCTCCTGTTCCTGACAGTTATAAATGTGCACTCTTTACTTGATGAACCCTCTAACACAAATCAAAAAAATCACAGGCCTCATTCCTTGGTATTCTCTGTGTCTCAGCATTGTATCCCCGAGTCACTCTGTGACTTTTGACCCGCAGCTTACATTTCCTATCCACGTGATCTTTGACACACAGCCAAACCTTTGGTTATGGGTGAAATTTAAACTTAAGACTAGAATAGTGTAATTATATAGGTTGTCTCGTGTCAGCTATAAATTTGAACAGATGTCCCTATAGTTATTTTTTAAAAGACTGCGTCAGATGTTTCAGACATATGTGCGTTTCCTCTACAGACAAGCAGACTCAATGGATCAACAACAGGAAGGTGAAAAGTCAAGAGCAGGAGTGACACAAAAACTTAAAAATACATTCTTTTACTGTGAAACACTGATCTAGTGTTTTTTTGGACCTACAATACATTTATATGCCCCCCCCCCCATGCCACTGATTGCTGGATAAGTATGGTTTCACTTGCATGCTGCATGAGCCAGAAGAAAAAAATAGTCAACACAGTAATAACAAGGTCGACAAAAGAAATGCCATGTCTGATAAAGCTGGGTAGTCGACCTGCTGAAACGTTAGAGGACATCATTTTGATGTGTCCCATTATTGTGTGCATTTTGCCTTTTATTTCAACACTTTTTGTGCATTAAACAGTTGCATACTTACAGACATTTGGTCTAGTTGCCTACTTTTTGGTTGCAACAAGTATGGCATCTTCTTGACTACCCACCATAGTAATGTTGTTTCTTCTTAAGGGATCACTCACTATGTTTACACTTTATGCAGTCATCTTGGCCAAGAGTGATGCCTCAGAGATAGAAACTATGCACATTTTAGAATTTGGAATATAGGTTCAAAGTCTGCATTCACGCTTCACTCTGGCCATTGCTCAGATCTGTCCAGGCCAGAGTGGAGCAGCAGCTAGTGAAACTAGTTAAGAGACTACCAAAAATGTTACAGAATTTTTGAAACACCAAGCCAACTGAAGCAGACTTGTGAAATTTTACAATATAAACAATAACAGCAAGCTTACAATTGTAGGAACTCAAGAGGAAACAGATTCTTGTGTGAACCTATTTCAGGTTCTGGAAGGGGAAGCAGGGTTAGGGAGTATAAACATAGCAAGTGATCCCTTAAGAAGAAATAATACTTCAGTGAGTAATTTGTTTCTTCCAACCCCAGGAATCCCTTACTTAAATGCTTGCACTTTATGCAGACTCAGAAGCAGCACCTTGAGAGGCTGGGTCCAGAATCTAGTTAGGAAAAAGGTTCTGCAAGACAGCAGTTCTGAAGCTGGCATCCCTTCTGGACTGTATGTCCAAACAATAGTGCTTTGAGAAGGAGTGTACTGTTTTCCAGGTAGCTGCTTTGCAAATGTCTATTAATGGGATGCCCCGGAGGATACCACAGAGGCAAAGGTACCCCTTGTGGAGTCTGCCCTTAAACCTGTTGGTGGCATGTTTCATAGAAACACAGAACATAGACTTTGACAGAAGATAAGGGCCACAAGGCCCACCCACTCTGCCCATTTCCCTACCGTCTGGATAAGCTGCAGATCCTAGTTAACCAACAGCCTACTTCCTCCTACTCCCCACTAGAATTACCTTATGTCTGTCCCATGCATTCTTGAATTCCCCTACTGTTTCTGATCCCAAATACCACCTCTGGAAGGCTGTTCCATGTGTCGACCACCCTCTCTATGAAAAAATACTTCCTCACCTTGCCCCCGAACCATCCCCTCTCTATCTTCAAATTGTGCCCCCTTGTTCTTGTACATCTCTTTTTCTGAAAGATGCTACCCTCTTGGACTTTGTTGATTTCTTTGAGGTACTTGAAAGTTTCTATCATGTCCCCCCTCTCCCTCCTTTCCTTTTGGGTATACATATTAAGCTCCTTTAGTCTATTCATATGGCTTCTGGTACAGACCCTGCACCATTTTAGTTGCCCTCCTCTGAACTGCCTCCATCTTGTCTATGTCCTTACAGAAATGGGGTCTCCAGAACTGCACGCAGTACTCCAGATGGGGTCTCCAGCTTTTTCATAGCAGAGCTGAATGCAAAAGACTATCCAGTGAGAGATCGTTTTGTAGCTAGTTTGCCTTTGCCAACCTCACCATAGGTAACAAAAAGCTAAGTAAATCTTTCGTGCAGTCCATGTAAATAGTCAGGACTTGCTTTAGATCCAAGCTATGCAACTTTTCCTCACCTGGACCAAAATGCTCTGGATATAGTACAGGGAAGGCCACTGACTGATTCAGGTGGAATTTAGATACCACTTTAGGTACGGTGTGGGATTATGTAATTTGACTCTGTGCAGAGGGTTTGCAATTCACTTACCCTCCTAGCAGAGGTCACTGCAACCAGGAATATGATTTGCCATGTGACATACTACAGGTCAGTAGTTTTCATATGCTCAAAGGGAGCCTCCATAAGCTGGGCAAGACATATGTTCAGGTCCCAGGGTGGGACAGGGTCCCTCACAGTGGGGTGCAAGTGGCTTAGGCCTTAAAAACAAATTTTGAAAATAGGTTGTGAGGCCAAAGACTTTCCTTTTGCAGGTGTCATGCATGCTGATACTGCTGGAACATGCACCTTTGAAGTTGAAGGCACTAAACCTAACGACTATAGGTGTACTAGGTACTGCAGAATTATGGCAACCCTGCCTCTACTGGGTTTATTTTTCTGGGGGCACACCTATAAGAAAACCTTTTCCATTTAGAGGAATAAGCTTTCCTGGTAGCAGGTTTCCTTGAAGCCTTAAGCACCTTTTGGACTTCTTCTGAGAGATCCAGTTCAGAAAATTCTAACTCCTCAAGAACCATGCCCTCAGGCATAGGGTCCTGGGGTTCAGAAATGTTATTCTGCCCTGGGACAAAGCTAACAGATTGTGGCTGGGCGGCAGACTGAATGGATTCCTTTCAGGCGGGGCCATGGAGCACTGAGTACCAGGCCTATCTGGCCCAGTCTGGAGCTATTATAATAATTGTTGCAGGCTCCTCCCTGAGTTTCGAAGTACACTCTGAAGAAGTGGAAATGGTGGGAAGGCATACAGAAACTTCCCTGTCCACTCCAGTACCAGAGTGCCCTCTGGGTTTGCTCCTCTGGCTGGTGATCTGCAACAAAACTGCAGGAGCTGATAGTTATCCCAAGTTGCAAACAGATCTATATTGGGAGTGCCCCACCTTCTGAACACTGTGGACAGAACCTGCTGGTTTAAGGACCATGCATGATTTCCCTGGCTGATTCTGCTTAGTGAATCTGTCAGGACATTGTCTTTGCCTGGCAGATGCACTGCCAAAATGTTTGCCTCTAAGGAATATGCCAGGTCCCAGACCCTCATTGCCTCTGCACACAGTTTTGAGGATTTTGTTCTTCCCTGCTTGTTTATGTAATACATTGTTGTCATGCTGTCTGTCCTGATGTGGACAGACTGACCCTGTAGATAGGAGGAGAAAGACTGCATTGCTAGCAGCACTGCTCTGAGCTCCTGGAGATTTATGCGCTCTAGTGACTCCTGTGGGCTCTATGTGCCTCTCACTGTGAGGTCAACCAAGTGGGCACCCCACCCCAGGAGGAAGGCATCTACAGTAAGAATACTTGTTGGTGATTGCTGAAGCAAGGAAATGCTCTCTCTGCAGTTGCTTGCTTCCTTCCACCACTGTAATGATTCCATTAGTGCCTTTGTCACTGGCACTGGTTTTGAAAGTGGAAACCATCGTTGGGATCAGTTGTCCAGTGGTACTGGGAATCTTTCATTTGGAACCTGACCCATGGAACAACAGCTGTGGGTGTGGCCATGTGCCCTAGTAACTGTAGGAAGGCTCTTGCAGGTATTGGTTGACCTGCTGTGAAACTCTCTGCTGATGCTATCAAAGCTGAAACTCTGGCCTGCGGGACGAAAACTTTTCCTGCATGGTGTTTAGCTCTGCTTCTATGAAGTTCAGTACTTGAACAAGCTCTAGTCAAGGCTTCTACAGGTTTATCAAGAATCACAAGTTCTCCAATGTGCTTTCTGTTAAATGAACTGAGCATCTTGCCTCTTGCTCTGTTTTCCCCAACACTAGCCAGTCATCTAAGTAAGGGAAAACCATCATGCTTTGTTTTCTCAGTTGTGCTGCCACCACAGCCAGGCAGTTTGTGAAAACCCTTGGAGCTGAGGTGAGACCAAATGGGAGAGCTGTGAACTAGTACTGGCAGTTCCTCAGCTTGAATCTGAGGTACTTTCTGTGAGACTGTCTGACTGGGATATGAAAATAGTTGTCTTTCATATCCAGGGATCCCTGCTAATGACCCTTGTGTGAAGATGGTATCACTGTCCCTAGTGTAACCATCTTGAATTTTTTATTTCAAATGCGTCTTCAGAAACCTGAGGTCTACAATGGGTCGCCTCTCCCCTTTTTATCATGTGGGTCAGGAACTATTTTGTGAATAGGTCCCTGCCCCACTTGGCGACAGGAACTTTTTCTATGTTTAGATATTAACAGATTTTTTACTTTCAGTTCCAGTAGACATTTTTCTGCGGGAGAGTGCGCTGAAAAACCTCTGTCTTTTCTGCAGGTTTGGAAAGCATTTGAACTGTAGACGCAACCCCCAGCACCCACTTGTCTGTGATAATGTTTACTCATTCCTGGAAGAAGTGAGCCAGTGTTTCTCCCACTGGCAATGGTTGGGAGATGGGGTACAATTGTCCGGGGTTTTGTTTTGGCTGGGGCTCAGGCACTGGAGCTGCAGCATTATCCCTGGAAGCCCTTTTTCCCCTTTCCCCTACAGTAACCTCTTTGTGACCGGTACTCATAGGGGACGTAATAGACATAGACTCCTGGGAAGTATCCCCTGCTTCTGCCTCCCCTTCCATATGACATGTAGGAGGTAGAGGCATTATCCTTCTTTTTGTTACTTTTGAAAGTGGTTTTGTATTCATCCACATTTTTCATGTATAGGCCTGTCTTTTGTCACCAAATAATGACTCTCCCTCAAAGGAGACATCCATGGCCTTGCTTCAAGTATCCTAGGAGAGGACGGTAGTCCTTAGCCAGGGGAAAACTTCCTATGGACATTGCATGAGACAGATCTCTGGCAGCAGTGTCATTAGTGTCCACCGCAGTGTGGAAATTACATTTTCTGGCATCCAGGGCTGATCTTACTGCAGCAATCAGGTCCTGTGCCAAACCATCCTCTGCTCTGTCTGCTACTGCCAGAATTGTTTTCCAAATTGTATTCCGGTACTGTGTTATATGTGCTGAATAAGCTGCCTGCCCGACAAGCAGGGAAGATGTTGTATAAACATTATTCCTATAGTATAGAAACATAGAATTTGATGGCAGATAAGGACTGCTTGGCCCATCTAGTCTGTCCATTTCCCTACCTGATGGATAAGCTACATATTGTAGTTAATCAACAGCTTACTTCCTCCTACCCACCACTAGAATTGCCTTATGTCTGTCCCATGCATTCTTGAATTTTCCCACTGTTCCTGACTCCACAACCTCCTCAGGAAGGCTGTTCCATGTATCCACATCTCTCTGTGAAAAAATACTTTCTAACATTACCTCTGAGCCATCCAACCTCGATCTTCAAATTGTGCCCCCTTGTTCTTGCACATCTCTTTTTCTGAAAGATGCTATCCTCTTGTACTTTGTTAATTCCCTTGAGATACTTAAAAGTTTGTATCTTGTCCCCCTTCTCCCTCCTTTCCTCAAGGGTATACATATTAATCTGCTTTAGTCTCTCCTCATATGTCTTCTGGTGCAGACCCTGCACCATTTTGGTTGCCCTCTTCTGAACGGCCTTCACTCTGTCCATGTCTTTGTGGAGATGAGGTCTCCAGAATTGCACGCGGTGCTCCAGATGGGGTCTCACCAACTGTCTGTTCAGAGGGATAACAACTTCCTGTTTCATACTGTTGATGCCTCTCTCTATGCATCCCAGTATCCCCCCAGCTCTCTTTACTGCCTTCTCACATTGCTTGCCCACCTTTAGGTCATCTGATATAATTACTCCTAGGTCTCTTTCGATTTTTGTTGTTATTATCTCACCCCCAATTGTGTACTCTTCCCCTGGGTTTTTGTTTCCCAGATGCATTACCTTGCAGTTCTTTGCATTGAATCTAAGCTGCCATATATTTGACCATTCCTCCAACCTTGCCAAGTCCATTTTCTTACTTTCCACCCCACCTTGTGTATCAACCCTGTTGCAGATCTTTGTGTAATTTGCAAAGAGACATGCTTTTCCTTCCAGGTGCTCTCCAATGTCACTTATAAAGACATTAAAGAGGACCAGTCCCAGTATTGAATCCTGTGGTACCCCGCTAGTTACCCTCCTTTCTTCACTGTGGACTCCATTTACTATTACCCTTTGCGTCCTGTTGTCTAGCCAGCTTTTCATCCAGTCCACCACCTTGGGACCCACTCCAAGGCTGGCTAACCTGTATATGAATCTTTTGTGTGAGACTGTCAAATGCCTTGCTAAAATCTAGATAGGCCATATCCACAGCCCCTCCCTGGTCTACTACTTTGGTCAACCAGTCAAAGAAATCTATTAGGTTCATCTGACATGATCTTCCTACTGTGAAACCATGCTGCCTTGGGTCCTGTGCCCCACTGGCCTCTAGGTACTCAACAGTTCTTTCCTTCAGAAGTGATTCCATCATTTTCCCTACCACTGAGGTCAAACTAACTGGTCTATAGTTTCCTGCCTCTGCCCTGCTCCCTCTTTTGCGGAGTAGAATTACATTTGCCCTCCTCCAGTCCTCAGGTACCACCCCATCCTCCCATGATTTGTTAAGCAGAGTAGTCAGTGGCATTACTAGTTCTACCCCTAGTTCATTTAGAATTCTGGGGTGAATCCCATCAGGCCCCATTGCTTTGTACACCCTCAGTTTCAAGAGTTCTTTCAAAATCTTTTTTTCTGTGAATAGACTGGTATCAACCCCCCCTATTCAGAGTGTTTCTCTTGTTTGGTTTAGGTACCTCCCCCTCCTCTTCTGATGTGAATACCGAGCAGAAATATTCATTCAGTATCCCTGCTTTTTCACTACCACCCTCTCTCCACATTCCCTTCCCTTTATTAAGTATCTGTATCCCTCCTTTGGTCTTTCTTTGCTCCCTAATGTACCTATAAAAGGTTTTATCCCCCTTCTTAACAGAGTTGGCTATCTTTTCCTCAGTTTGTGCCTTTACTATTCTGTCTGGCTTCCCTGCCTCCTTCTGCTTTAACTGATAAAGTTCTCTGTCCTGCTCCTTCTGTGTTTCCTTATACTTCCTGAATGCTATCCTTTTCTCCTTAACCTTCCCTTCCACCTCTTTTGAGAACCATATTGATTTTTTACTTCATTTTCTTTTGTTTATTTGCTTCACACAAAGGGTTGCTGCCCCTGTGATAGCTGTTTTGATTATTCCCCATTGTTCCTCCACTCCTCCTTCTTGCCCATTTGCTAGTGCTTTTCTGAGGCACTCTCTCATTTTCCCAAAGTCAGCCTTCCAAAAGTCCAGTACTCTTGTTTTTGTATGGCTTGACTCTATGGCTGTGCTTATTGTGAACCACACTGTTTGGTGGTCACTTGTTCCCAGATGGCTACCCACTTCTAAATCTGAGATCCTTTCTCCTTACCCATTTGACAGTGCCAGGTCTAAGACTGCTCCCTCCAAGTGGGTTCCAACGCTAGCTGTCTGAGGCATGCCCCTATAGGGCTTCAAGAATGACCCTGCTCTTGGATTTGCCTGCAGCAAAGGTACTCCAGTTAACATCTGGCATATTCAGGTCCCCCATCAACAATATCTCCCCTTTTTCTGCCATTTTAAGGATGTCTTCTATCATTTCCTTGCCCATTTCCTCCCCAAGATGAGGGTCTGTACACAACCCCCATATGGATTGTGGTACCGTTTCCTGTCTCCAGGGTGACTCATAGTGACTTATCAACTTCCTGTTTACTGTTTAGTTCTGTTACTTTAATCCCTTCCCTTACATATAGATCTATTCCTCCTCCTCTTTTACCCACCCTGCCCCTCCTGTAGATTGTGTATCCCGGTATGTTGACATCCCAGTCATGGTTCTCTGTGTACCATGTTTCAGTGACTGCCACAATATCCAGGCATCCCTCTTCCATCAAGGTCACTAGTTCAGGGAGCTTGTTATACAGACTGAGGGCAATGGTACTCATCACCTTCCATTTTTGATGGTCTTACCCCTTTTAGCCCCATCCTTGTCCTTACTGCCTTTTTCTGCATTTACCCCATCCTGCTCCCTACTGACTTCTCTACCTTGCTGTTTACCTCTCTAACTACTGTGTTTTGTGGGGGAAGGCTGGGATTTCCCTGCTCCTTTTTAGTACCTCCCCCCTTGGCTAGTTTAAAAGTTTGCCAATTAAGCATTTAAACCTATCACCTAGGATCCTGGTCCCCCCTGGACAGATGCAGGCCATCGCACCAGTATTGGACTGCATCCCTCCAGGTGGCTCCCTAGTCCCCAATGAAGCCAAAACCCTGAGCTCCACACCAGTTTGTTAACCATTCTTTGAATCCCATGGTGTGGAATACTCTAGCATCATCCTTACTATAGACAGGCAGCACCTCCGAGAAGGTTACCGTACATGCTACTTGCCTAAGGCCCCTCCCCAACTCTACAAACTCCTCTTGCACTGCTCTGATCCCTTTCACAGCCAGGTCATTTGTCCCTAGGTGGACAATAATATCCAGCTCCCTCCCTCGTGCAACTGCTCCTGTGATCCTGAGGATTCACTTCCTTGCTCTCCGAGCCGTGGCACCAGGCAGGCAGCTTACCTCCCTATCCCCTTCCTCCCCCACTTCTACCCCCCTAATGTTTGAGTCCCCCACTAGGAGTTGTTTCCTTCCCCTGTGGGGTCTTGTGCCATCCTCCTGTGGGTCTCCTTTGTGGAGGTTCCCAGCATCCTCCTTGGTATCCACTGCAGGTGCCTCCATTAAGAAACCACTCTTCACCAGAATAGCATATGAATTGTGGAGAGGTACAACTGGAGGGATTCATAGAAACATAAAATTTGACAGCAGATAAGAACCGCTTGGCCCACCCAGTCTGCCCATTTCCCTACCTAATGGATAAGCTGCAGATCCTAGTTAACCAGCAACCTATTTCTTCCTACCCCCACCCCACAGAATTTCCTTATGACTGTCCCATGCATGCTTGAATTCCACCACTATTTTTGACTCCACAACCTCCTCCGGAAGGCTGTTCCATGCATCCACAACTCTATCTGTGAAAAAATACTTCCTTAAATTACCTCTGAGCTGCCCCCTCTATCTTCAGATTCTAGCAGATTCACCTCAGTTCCACCACATAGAAACATAGAAACATAGAATTTGACGGCAGATAAGGACCGCTTGGCCCACCCAGTCTGCCCATTTCCCTACCTAATGGATAAGCTGCAGATCCTAGTTAACCAGCAGCCTACTTCTTTCTACCTCCACCCCCCAGAATTGCCTTATGACTATCCCATGCATGCTTGAATTCCACCACTGATTTTGACTCCACAACCTCCTCCGGAGCCATTCCATGCATCCACAACCCTCTCTGTGAAAAATACTTCTTAAATTACCTCTGAGGCAGCCCCTCTATCTTCAAATTGTGCCCTCTTGTTCTTGCACTTCTTTTTGAAAGATGCTACCTCTTGGACTTTGTTGATTCCTTGAGGTACTTGAAAGTTTCTATCATGTCCCCCTCTCCCTCCTTTCCTCGAGGCGATACATATTAAGCTCCTAAGTCTCTCTTCATATGTCCTCCGGTGCAGACCCTGCACCATTTTAGTTGCCTCCTCCTGGACAGCTTCCATCCTGTCTATGTCTTTGCGGAGATTGGGTCTCCAGAACTGCACACAGTACTCAGATGGGTCTCACCAGCTGTCTGTACAGAGGATAATAACCTTGTTTTCTACTGGTGATGCCTCTCTATGCATCCCAGTATCCCCAGCCCTCCTTGCTGCCTTCTCACATTGCTTGCCCACCTTTAGGTCATCTGATATGACTACCCCCAGGTCCCTTTCCATTTTTGTTGTTGTTAGTATCTCACCCCCCATTGTGTACTCTTCCCCTGGGTTTTTGTTTCCCAGGTGCATTACCTTGCACTTCTTAGCATTGACTCTAAGCTGCCATACATTTGACCATTCCTCTAACCTTGCCAAGTCCCTTCTCATCCTTTCCACCCCACCCTGTGCATCAACTCTGTTGCAGATCTTAGTGTCATCTGCAAAGAGACATATTTTTCTTTCCAGTCCTTCTGCAATGTCGCTTATAAAGACATTGAAGAGGACCGGTCCTAATACTGAACCCTGCGGTACCCCACTAGTAACCCTCCTTTCTTCTGAGTGGACTCCATTTACTATTACTCTCTGTGTCCTATTCTCCAGCCAATTCTTTACCAGGCTGTCATCTTGGACCCACTCCCAGGCTGGCTAACTTATATATTAATCTTTTGTGTGGGACTGTGTCAAATGCCTTGCTAAGTCTAGGTAGGCCATGTCTACAGCCCTCCCTGATCTACTACTTTGGTCACCCAGTCAAGAAATCTATCAGATTCGTCTGGCATGACCTTCCGCTGTGAATCCATGCTGCCTAGGGTCCTGTGCCCTTCTGGCCTCTAGATACGCGACAATTCTTTCCTTTAGAAGTGATTCCATCATTTTCCTATCACTGAGGTTAAACTAACAGGTCTATAGTTTCCTGCTTCTGCCTTGCTCCCACTTTGTGAAGGAAATCACATCTGCCCTCCTCCAGTCCTCGGTACAACCCCATCCTCCCATGATTTGTTAAAGAGGGTAGTCAGTGGTGTCACTAGTTCTACCCTTAGTTCTTTTAGAATTCTGGGATGAATCCCATCAGGCCCCATTGCTTTGTCCACCTTCAGTTTTAAGAGTTCTTTCAGAACCCTTTCTTCTGTAAATGGGCTGGTATCAACTTCTGTATCCAGAGTGTTACTACTGTTTGTTTTATGTACCTCCCCCTCTTCCTTTGTAAATACTGAGCAAAAATATTTGTTTAGTATCTCTGCCTTTTCACATTCTCCCTCTGCCCACCCTCCCTCCCTTTATTAAGCCTCACTATCCCTCCCTTGGTCTTCCTTTGCTCCCTGATGTACCTATAAAGGTTTTATCCCTTCTTAACTGAGTTGGCTATCTTTTCCTCAGTTTGGGCCTTGCTGTTTGACTGCCTTCCCAGCCTCCTTTTGCTTTAACTGATACAGTTCTGTCCTGCTCCTGCTGCGATTCCTTGTACTTCCTGAATGCTTTCTTTTTCTCTTGAACCTTCACTGCCACTTCCTTTGAGAACCATAGTGGTTTCTTACATCGTCTTGTTTTGTTTATTTGCTTCACACAAAGGCTCGTTACCTCTGTGATGGCAGTTTTTATTATTCCCCATTGTTCTTCCACCACTCCTTCCTGCCCATTTGCTAGTGCATTCCTTAGGCACTCACCCATTTTGGCAAAGTCAGCCCTCCTAAAGTCCAGTACTTTTGTCTTTGTATGCTTGACTCTATTGCTGTGGTTATTGTGAACCATACTGTTCGATGGTCGCTAGTTCCCAGATGGCTACCCACTTCTATATCTGTGATCCTCTCTCCATCTCCATTTGAGAGTATCAAGTCTAATATTGCTTCCTCTCGAGTGGGCTCCAGTACTAGTTGTCTAAGGCATGCCCCCTGTAGGGCATCTAGAATAACTGCACTCTTCGAAGTGGCAGCTGCAACTGCGCTCCAGTTAACATCTGGCATATTCAGATCACCCATCAGCAATATCTCCCCTTTTTCTGCCATTCTAAGTATAAAACCACCCTCTCCCTCCCTGAGCCCACCTTGGTCCAACTGCTCCTCTTTCTTGGCAATCTCTGAGGTAGCAGTGGAGGCCCTGGTGGTCCCTGGATGAGGGAAGAGGTTTCATGAATCCTAGCCAGGTCAGCCTGGAGACAGGTAACCTCCTCCCTCAGACCATAGAGGTGCCTGCAAACAGGGCATCACAGCCTCCAGAATGTCTCCCAGAACACTGCTGCCCCACAGCCATTGCACTGCACCACTCCCATCTTGACTTATTTTGTGTCCCCTCTCCTGTTGCTTTGTAAGCTTACTGTCTCCTTCTTCTATGTATTTTTACACCTGCTTTCCTACTGCCTATGTGTCCTTACAACTCTCGCCCTTCCTGTTCTGGGACAGGAACTTCCTGTAGTCTTCAGTAGTCTCCTTCTTCCATGCTTGGATTCAGACCTCCAGTAGCGAGGGCAGGAGAAAGAGCTATATTTTAGGTTCCTTCAAGCTTGATGAAACTAATGTGTCTCAGTGATCCTTCCCTTCCTACTGCCAAACAGGAAGTTCCTGTTGTCAGTCAAATCCAGTGGCTATAAATGTAGAACTGGCTTAGGGTGGGAGGGTGCAGGGTGGGAAGGAGGGCAATTAATAAAATAGCTGTAGTTCTAGTCAGCTGTTACTTGTTCTGAAAGCAAAATTATCCTCTGTCAAAAACTAACAGCAGGAAGCTGTAATTGGAGACACCTGCTTTTGTACTCCTATGCTCCTAAGCCACACCCCCTATTAGCGTCACCCTCTGCTCCTGACTCAGCAAATTAAGGTGATACAGCCCCCTTCCTCAAACACAGAAACACACAGTGACTTTCTTCTCTATTTTTTTTAATTTAAGTAAGATCCCCTGCTTCTAATAAAGTATCTGTTTGCATAATCCAAACAGGCACTGACTCCTGCTGAGATAGAAGTGATTTATCAGTAAGAAAGCTGTAGTTCTAGTCAGCTGTTACTTTGGTCTGAAAGCAAAATTCTCCTCTGTCAAAAACTAACAGCAATTTTTTTAGAGTTGTTTCAAGGGGATGTGCAGACAAAGTGATTTTTTTGCTCTCTCACAAGCAGCAGCCTGGACTACCCTGTGATGATCAGGGTGGGCGTACTGATATTCTACTCCTTGTTTGTCACCTGATATTTCTTCCCAGTGTTTTTTTCAATGGCTGCAGTTGAAGTGAGTGCAACCATAATTTTTTTCTATGGCCTTTTTAAGTATTTTTTGTATGGGAATTAACATCCTTCTTGGTAGAGCTACTCCCAGCATGTCTATAAAACCCTTCTTCTCCTCTTCATCATCCTCTGTTTCTAGTGGGAGGATGTTGAGAGTGTCAACTATTTGTCTGACAAAAGAGAAAAAAGATTAGAAGTCCTGAATTTGCCTTTGAGGAGGTTCAAAATCTTGCTCAGGTGTGCCCTCTAACTCTATGATATCATCTTCTTCCATATTTATTTACTGACTTAAAATTTGATAACCGGGAAAGGTACCATGAGTGAGGCTCATTTTCAGGTATGACCCAGGGAAGGGGGGGTACAGAGACACATACCACAGAGGGTAGATCATAAAAACAGACAAGTCACACAGATTATTACATAAATTAGCTTCTGGGAGCATGATAATATACAATATAATACAATAGTATTTACAACATACTAATGTGATACTAAAGCTCAGTAACAAGTTTATGAGCTATTAGGGAGCAGATTGTCTCAGGTGGGGAAGGCTACAGAGAAGAAAAAGGGGGTTCAGGAAAAAGGGAGAGGAGAGACAAGAGGATAGGAAGGAGGGGGGTGTATTAGGGATATGAAAAGGTGCAGGATGAAGTAGGGGTTGGTCTGAGTAGGCTCGAGGGCAGAAAATGAGGGGGTGAGGTGGGTAGGGAGGGAGATGCTGTTCCAGAGGGAAGGAAGCCTGTAAGAGAAGGCCAGTTGACCTGCTGAAGTGCGGACTCATGGGAAGTGCAAAGGAATGGGCACTGATTGACAGTGAGTTGCACGGGGATGGGGTGGCAGGTTTGAAGGGAAAAGGAAAGGGGAAATTGTTTAACCAGAAAAGGCATACTAAGCTGGAGCTTGTTTCCAGGTGTGATCTGGGAGCACAAGGAAGCTAATTGACTTGCTCAAGGTCACACACTATGCAAGTGGAAGCTGTGAGATTCAAACCCAGGTCTGGTCTGCTGGATGTCACCAGATTTGCAGCTCAGAGCCTTAGACCACTGCACTATACTGCCTCCTAGTTTGAGGAGGGATGCAAGGTAAGGTGGGAGAGTCCCAAACCAGAATTTGGAAATGAGTGCAAAAAGCATCTCTGGGAGAAGGATTGGAGGGATAGGGAAGAGTAGAGGCCACAGTGGTGAATTAGTCATGGAGAGTTTGTGGTAAACCGACAGAAGACATGGTAGAGGACGTCGAGTTTGGCTAGGGAGGTTGCAGGGGCTGCACTGAAGACCATGTCAGTGCAGTTGAAGGTGGGGAAGATCCATTTGATCACAAGGTTGCGTCTGACTGGGAGGGGGAGGCTAGCTTTGTGGCGATAGAGTAGCCCCAGCTTAGGACACAGTTTTGAATGAGGAGCATTAAAGATGGATGAGAAATTGAGTGACGGATCAAGCCAGACCCCAAGGTACTTGAAAGCAGGGATGTTCTCGAGGGGAATGTCCTCATCGGAAAGGAAGGAGGGTAGAGCATGAGACCTGGTGAGTTTTTGCTTGGTTCCAAAAGTCATTGTAACAGTTTTTTTGGTGTTTAGTTTGAGACTGTTCTTGTTGAGCCAAGAGGTAACTGCCGTGAAGTCCTCTTGTTGATGAGTTTGAACGCCTGAGGCGGATGGGCCAGAGAGGAACAGGACAGTATTGTCCACATACATGTGGAGTGGATGCTGGCATGGGAGAAAACAGAGGGGAGATTGTTTATCAACAAGAAAACAGGACAGGACTGAGGATCAAGCCTTGTGGAACACCTACTAGGATGGTGAGGGAAGATAAGATGTTATTGCTTTTTACCGATTGGGAGCAGCCATTTAAGTAGGATCTGAACCAGGACACAGTAGGAGGTGAAAGGCTTGAGTCACTTAGTTTGTTTAGGAGAAGAGGGTGAGACACAGAGTCAAAGGCCTTGGCCAAATCAAGGAAAATGGCTGAAGTGATGAAGCCTTGGTCCATGGCCAAGTAGAACGCATCTGTAAAACGTAAAAGGGAGGTGGTGGTAGAGTGGTTCTTTCTGAAGCCTGATTGAACAGGAGACAAAGTGCTGAAGGTGTGGAGGAACTCATTTAACCTGGAAAGGACCAGGGGGCTCTTGGGCTTTGGCAAGTGAGGGGAGAAGTGAAATGGGGCAGTAGTTGTCAGGGGCAGTTGCGTCCCCCCCCCTTTGAAAAGGGTGAGTACTGTTATGGACTTCCAAGCTGCTGGGACAGTAGAGGAGGAGGAGGAGATGGACAGATTAAAAATGAAGGTTAGGGGGTCGACAACTGAGGGAACAGTGATTTTGAGGAGCTTGGGGTGCAAGCCATCAAGACTAGACTTTGAGGGATTTAGGTAGAGGAGGGCTCTATAGACTTCAGAGGAGGATACAGGCTGTAGGCGGAAATCAGTGGATCAATGGGGGAGGGGGAATGGGTTGGGAGGACCATGTGGTACAGCACAAGTTATGAAGAACTTGTTTAGAGATTCAGCAACAAGGAAGGGCTCAATAACAGGTGAACCAGACACGTGGAGAGTGGGTGGGAGTTGATCAGGGAAGGGATGAGCGAGTGAGCAGAGATCATTCCAGAAGGAGGAAGGTGAGCTATTTGGGTCTTGCAAGCAACCTTTGAAGAAATCCAGTTTGGCCTCTCAGATGTGTTTCATGCATGTGTTGCAGAGAGTACAGTAGGTCTGAAAGTCAGCTGGGCTATGCATATAATATTCTTTTCAAACAACATGAAGTCTTACTGTATTCTATTACACTTAGCCCCAGAACTCAAACTGCCCTGGAGAGTAGAGGGTTAATTTCTATGCAGAGCATAGAACCTTGAGCTCAAGCTCAGTTCAAACCTCTGTCTGCTGCACTTTGAAGCACAACCATCAGATTCTTTACTCCACCTAACTGAACGGTCGCTCCAGAGATTTCTCCTTTGCTCGCGGTTTGAAAGTTGGTTAAAGTCCTCAGTTTTACTGATTATTTTTTGCAAGTTTCGGTTCAGATCTCTGACTGTGGCACAGTAAGTACTAGGTAGTGAACTAGACATAGTAAACTTGTGGAAATTGTAAAAATTGATTTTTTGACCGGTTCGGCTGAACCAGCCGTTTAGTGAATTATATATTCTGTCTTTGTTTCTAAACTTAGAGTGTGGTTACCAGTCCTTATGGGTTTTAAAAAAACTGCATTTCCTTGTGTTTTTTTCCAGTACCCATGACACGGTTAGAAACTGATAAGAGTGCCTTGCCTGGCTGTTTGCCATAAAAAGGGTAAGTTTGTGGTTAGGATGGCTACGTCTGAGAAACTCAAATGAAAAATCGGGCCCACTGGGTTTCAACACTGCAGTGTGTGTGGGGAGGTCTTTGCTAAGGCTGATCCCCACAACACCTGTGCTTATTGTCTGGGGTTTGACCACCCCGATTCAGACTGCCAAATCTGTAAAAATGTCCCTAAGTCTACCATGGAAAAAAGATTAGGTAGGCTTAGGGATAAGAAGTCCGAGAAGCCCGCTGACCCGGATGGCCAGCCGAGTTCGGTTCCGACCGACCCTGAGGGAGTGCCCTCTGACCAGGGTGATACTTCTTCGAACGAGAGGAGAGCCGATTCTGAGGGATCGGTTCTAAAAAAGGAAAGAAAAATCAGCCGGTTTGGATACAGAGACCCATTTTACGACCAACGAAGAGATTGCCAAGTCGATAAGGATTGTAGAATCACTTCACCCGGTTGAATCTGATCTGGCGCCTTCCGGCAGGCGCTTGGTTTGGTCGGTTCCTCCGGTTCGAGATTATGCCCCTGAAGATTTCTATGAACCAGATTTGGAGGGGGATGAGATTATGATGATGATGATGACGACGGTGTGGAAGGTCTGGTTGAGCCCATTGAACCGGCCATCTCCCCAGACAGGCCTTCTGGTGTTTCTCCTCCTAGGCTTTCTGAGTCTACTTCCCACTACATGTTTTACAGGAAAGTGGCAGAAACCCTCCAGCTCCTGTGGAAGAAGCTGTAGAGGAACAAGAGGAATCTGATTATGTGGAGATGATGGACATCCCAGAGTCCACGAGACTGTCTATTCCCCTTCATAAGCCTTTTGGGAAACAGATACAAAAGATTTTAAAAATTCCAAATTCTGTACCTCCTGTCGACAGAAGGATGGACAAAAGGTACACCTTATCCGGTTGGGGTACAGAGTACTCGTATCAATATTGCAGCCATGTTGGGGTTGTGCAGGCTGCAGCCTGTGATAAGGCTAATATACCCTTGGCTTCACACCCCCCCCGATAAAGACTCTAGGAAGCTGAATGCCATGGCAAATAAACAGTACATGGCATCCGCATTGGGACTCAGGCAGGCTAATTATATGGCCTATGCAGCCAGGTACCAGAAGTCCAGGTAGGACACTGTACTAGCACTGGCTAAGCAGGCCTCCCCCTAGCTAGCCACGGAGCTGGAGGGGATGGCTGCTGATGGGATTGAGGCATCTAAGGTACAGTTCCATGCTGCTGTGGACTCCAATGATGTGTTACCTAGTGTCATGGCTACATCTGTGGCTCTTCGGAGAATGGCTTGGCTCAGATGTACTAGCCTCTCACAGGACACCCAGACTAAGGCCATGGATTTCCCTGTGGTGGGTAATTCTCTGTTTGGGGAGCAGACAGAAAATTACATGAAAAAGATGGATAAGTATAGGACCACCCATAGGAATGCACAGGCCAAGGAAAGGCAGGCAACTCCTTAAAGGCAGCAAGCTAGGGGCAGGGGAATACCTTTTCATAGGCCTTTCTACCAAGCACAGGCCTCTTCTCCCTTTCCTCAGAGGGGGTTCTTCAGAGGGAGAGGCAGAAATTGGATGAGCAGGGCTGCATCCATCCCTCAACCTAAGGCTCCTGCCAAGTAGACACCCTGATGTGTCAGCCTGGGTCGACTCCCCCATTCCTGTAGGAGGCAGGCTGTCTTACTTAGTCCAGGACTGGATGTCTGTTACCTCAGACAAGTGGGTCCTGGAGGTGGTAAGCCAGGGCTGGTTCTCAGCTTCAAGAAATTTCCAAAGCTGAGGGCCAGATCTTTCCACCTGCAAGCATCTCCAAAACCATTGCCCTAGAGGCAGAGGTTTCATCTCTACTGGCTCTAAAGACTGTAGAGAGGGTTCCTACATTGCACAGGGGCAAAGGTCTGTACTCCAGGTACTTCCTTACCCCATAAAAGACAGGAGTGGTGACCCATCCTAGACTTAAGATACCTGAACAAACATCTTTTAAAACCAAAATTCAAAATGGTAACTCTGGGAATAATCCTTCCCTCTCTAAGGCCAGGGGACTGGCTAGCCTCCCTGGACTTAAAAGATGCATATTTTCACATTCCCATCAGGTGCTCCCACAGAAAGTACCTCAGGTTCAAATTGCCTTCAGGCCATTATCAGTTCAAAGCTATGCTCTTTGGCCTGACATCAGCGCCAAAGGTATTCACAAAATGCCTAGCAGTAGTAGTGGCTTTTTTAAGATGGAAAAATATTTCCATACCTGGATGACTGGCTCACTGTGGGTCAGTCCCCAGACCAAGTCAAGTCAGACCTTCAAGTGACTCAGCAAGTGCTTACTTCCCCTAGGATTCCTTCTCAGTCTTCCCAAGTCAGTTTGTGAGCCTGTACAGCTTCTCACCTTCATAGAGGCAGAGTTGGATACAGTCAAAACAACAGCTTTTCTTCCCCCTGGAAAGGGCAAGGGCTTTTGTAGAGCTGGAGTCTTCATTTCACCTTCTGGTCTTTCAGCCAGCAAGGCACTTCCTTCAGCTTCTTGGCCACATGGCAGCTTCTACAGCAGTGGTCCAAGGGGCCAGATTTCAGATGAGGGACATTCAGTTTCATCTGAGGGCCTTTTGGTATCAGAAGAAAGATTCTCTAACCAAACTAGTTCCAGTGACTCAGACTCTGATCCAGGCTCTCCAATGGTGGCAGGATCAAAGCAACCTCAGGCAAGGAGTCCCATTCATCACTCAGCCTCACTCTGTGGTCCTAACTATGGATGCTTCTCTATTGGGGTGGGGAGCCCATCTGGGGGCTCTCACAGCCCAAGGACTGTGGTTCCCTCAGGAATCCCTTCTTAATATCAATCTCTTGGAACTCAGGGCAGTCTTTCTGGCCCTGCCAGCTTTCTGTCAGTCAGTGCAGAACAAGGTGGTTCAGGTCAGGACAGACAACACCACCACCATGTAGTACATCAACAAGCAGGGAGGCACTCAGTCCACGGCCTTGTGCACAGAAGCCATGAAATTGTGGTCCCTAGCTTATTCTCTACAGATCTCTCTGATAGCAGTCCACCTTCCAGGAAGGACAATGTGCTAGCAGATGCATTGAGTAGGATCTCCCAGGGCCATCACAGAATGGTCCCTGGACCTTCTGGTGTTGAAAGTGATTTTTTTCAAGGTGCGGCACTCCAGAGATAGATCTCTTTGCAGCCCCAGGCAATCACCAACTTCCTCAGTTTTGTTGCAGACCCCCAGTCTTGGGCTCAGTCCCTCTGGATGCTCTGATTCTGAACTGGGAAGGGAAATATCTATATGCCTTCCCTCCCTTTCCTCTACTGTTCAAGGTTCTGGTCAAGGTAAGGTCACAACCTTGCAAAGTGATTCTGATTGCTCCTGACTGGGCCAGGCAACATTGGCACCCCCTGTTGCTCTCCCTAGTAGTCCATCTTCTCCTGTCTCTTCCCAGAAATTACAACCTGGTAACCTCCTCTCAGGGGAGGATTTGGTACCCCAATCTTCGGTCTCTCAATCTCAAGGCATGGCTATTGAAGAGTTAGAGTATGCAGATTTGCATCTGTCCCAAGGGGTTCTGGATATTCTAAAAGCCTCTTGAAAGTCTGCCACCAGAAAAACTTATAAGTCCAGATGGAAATGATTCAACATTTGGTGTTCCCAGAAGCATATATCCCCAGACATTGCTGAATTGTCTACAGTTCTGGATTATATGGTTCATCTTAATGGCCTAGGCCTCAGACCAGCTACTCTCAAAGTATATTTGTCAGCTGTTTCTGCTTTTCTGTCAGTAGGAAAGCCATCCTCATTGTCATCTCACCCTGTATTCTGTAAATTTTTCAAGGGATTGCTTCATACCAATTCCCCCTTTAGGGATCCTACCCCTGCTTGGGACCTTTAATGTTTGCATTGCTCAGCTTATGCAACCCCCTTTTGAGCCTTTGTCTTCAGCAGAGCTTAAGTACTTGACTTGGAAAACTGTGTTCCTGGTAGCTATTACCTCTGCCAGGAGTATCAGTGAATTGCAAGCTCTGTCAGTGGAACCTGATTTTATCTCATTCCATAGAGATAAGGTGGTCCATAGAAGTAACAGAAGGTTTTTACCGAAAGTGGTTTCAGATTTTCATCTGAACCAATCTATGTCTCTCCCTGTGTTCTTCACTGATCATTCTTCTTCAGGAGAAAGAAGTTTACACAGTTTAGATGTTAAAAGAGCCCTTAGTTACTACATTGAGTGTACTAAGGCACACATGTTTAATCCCCTCCAGTTGTTTCTCACTTATGGGGAAGTGGGGAAGGGCAAACCTGCCACAAAGAGAACTATTGCCAGGTGGATTGTCTCTTGTATTCAATCATGCTATAAGAAGCTAAGCAAAATACCTCTCTCAGGCCTGAGGGCTCATTCGACTAGAGGTGCAGCTGCTTCCCTGGCTGCAGCCAGAGATATTCCTTGCTAGAGATATGTAAAGCAGCCACATGGAAAACAGTCCATACATTTACCAGGCATTACTCCCTGGACATCCAAGCTAGGAGTGATGCTTGGTTTGGTACAGCAGTACTGCAGAGCCTATTCTCAAGGTAGATTTGATTCCCTCCTCCATGGAGGTACTGCTTGGTAGTCTGCAATAGTCAGAATACAGCAAGACTTCATGTTGTTTGAAGAAAACATTATTCTCCTTAGTAATTATGTTTCTTCTAATGGAGTCTTGCTGTATTCTGACCTCCCTCCCTGCCTCCCCTCTCAGAACCTGTTTTTGGGAAGTGGGCTAGCAGGTGCAGTGTTGCACCCCAGGGGTGCATTTGGGTACTCCCTCCTTTTAGAGAGGGGAAGTGGGTTATATTATTAATTTAACAGTCTTAAGTTGTTCACTACCTGGTTTTGGGTTTTTGATTTCTTGACTTGAGTCTTTTAGGGATCCAAAATATTTGGTTGCCATTTGGCTAGTAAAAGTTTTACAATTTCCACATAGTAGTTGGTATTAGCTCGTAAGAATCTGATGGTTGTGCTTCAAAGTTCAGCAGACAGAGGTCTGAACCAAGCTCGAGCTCAACGTTCTATGCTCTGCATAGAAATTAACCCTCTACTCTCCAGGGCAGTTTGAGTGCTGGGGCTAACTGCAATAGTCAGAACACAGCAAGATTCCATTAGAAGAAACATAATTACTAAGGTGAGTAATTTTTTTCTTCTTTGACACAGAACCTTTGTAAATGAGCTCTTAGCTCAAAGGTTGTAATTCCTAGAACTGAATAAATAAACAAATAAATAAATTGTTTCTGGTGTCCACTCTAAGGCTCTTTTGTTTTCATTCTTGCCATCACTGGATCGGGGCTCCCCCTTTTGCCCACCCTGATATCTGAACCATCTTTGCCAAGCCTTTCTGATGGTTGTGCAGCTGTATCTTTTTCTTTTTTCTTGTCATCTGTTACATTATTTGTTGCTGTACATGAGGGGATGGACCCTTCAGATGTGTACTTTCTACTATTGTTGGAGCCACCCTCAGAGCCTTTTTTATTATTTTAAGGTTCCACAGAGGTAGCCTGAGAATGCATGTTTCTTTTTAAAATGTTTACCCTTTTAAGAGAGTTTTTTGGGCCACAAATATGACAGGACTTACAATTTATGAAGTTGTGCTGTAGACCTATACACTTTAAATAAAGCTCATGACAATCTGCCCTTGCCAGGAGCTGAAACAATTTGTACAATTTTTTGATGCTCCACAAGATCACTGTGATATATACCAGTTAGAGAGAACCTTGAAATAGTCAAAATGATTCACCAGAAAGATTCAGTACAAGAGCCTAATAGTAAAAAACAGCTCTTGTACTGAAGAAACTGGGCCAAAGGTCTAACTGCCGATCCTATAACAGGAACTGATTAATTAAGGTGAAAGGGCACATACAGAAATGGAAAGTGAAAACACTCCATTCTTTGTAAATCAGTAAAGATCATACTAAAGGAGATCACGAAGCTAGGAGGCAGGTCATGCCCAAAAAATGCTGGGAAGAATCTATGTTGAGCAATAATATTGCAAATTAGCCCCTGACAAAATGTATTTGTGCAAACGATCCTTAAATTCAGTTTTAGTTCTGCTAATAATGATATCTTCTGGCAGTTTATTCCATGGACCAACCACTGTAAGTGAGAAAAAATATTTCCTTTTAACATGTTTGAAACGTTTACCTGATATTTGCAATGGATGGCCCCTAGTGTTGTATATACTATCCTTAAATTGTAAGCAAAGTTCTTACATGAGTGTAGGATCATGAATGATAACAAAAAGAAATAATGAATCCCCTCTTATGCGACGTGTTTCCAAGGACATTATATTTAAGTTCAGTAATCTGTTAGAGCAAGGAACAACATGCAAATCAGAAATTTGCTTTGTAAATTTACATTGAACATTTTCTAGATTAACACAATTTTATATTTCTTATAAGGGCACCACAATTGTGAAGCGCATGTCAGGTGAGGTCTGACATAGGAACAAAATAAAAGTATTAAGACTTTAGCATTTCTAGACTGGATGTTGTATTTGATGGGCCAAATGACTTTTTTTTTTTTTTTATGATTTCATTTATATGTTTATCATTTTCAAAATCATCTGATATCATAATACCCACATTTTTTTCATCTGTAGATGTTGTTAAAGGGTGATCCCCCAGAGTATAAGAGTGTTGAGGATTATATTTACCTAAATTATTAATTTTGCATTTATTTAGATTGTCACATGACCCACTTTATGAGCCGGTCAGAGATTTTATCGAAGTCACGTTGAAGAAATTCAGCATGTTCAGAATCAATACAAGGACTGCACAATTTGACATCATCAGCATATTTAACTGTATCTGATAAAACATTGGCTGTTAAATCAGAGATAAAAACCTGAGAAAGAGTGGGACCCAAAAAGGATCCATGTGGCACACCACTGGTGACCTCACATAGGGTAGACAAATATCTGTTAATACTTGTTGAGTGCAATAAGACATCCAGCTATTAATCTAGTTTATAATTTTTTTATTAATGTTTAAATTTGTAAGTTTTTCTAGAAGTGCACTATGTGGCATACTATCAAATGTTTTACTGAAATCTATATGTACACAACATCACATGGAATGTTATCATCCAATAAGGCACTGATATTTTTGTAAAAACACAAGATATTAGATAAACAGCTGCAACCCTGTTTGAAGCGATGTTGTTCCTCGTCAATGATGTTAAGATTTGAAGCAATGATATATTTAACTAGACCTTCCAAGATTTTACAAACAGAAGAAGTGAGGCTGATAGGCCTATCATTTTCCCAATCGCTTTTCAAGCCTTTTATATGAAGAGGAATAACATAAACAGTCCTCCATTCATCAGGGATGAAGTTATGATTTAAACAGCCCTCTAAAAAAGTGTTAAAGGAAAGGTTAAACTGTCTGCAAGTAAGTACCAAATATGACTGGTAAGATTATCCAGACCTAGAGACATTTTCCCTTTTTGGGCCTTCAATCAAATTAGAATTTCCTCAGAGGAAAATATAGGAGAACCAATGTCATCCTCTACATTTAAAAAAGGAGTATTACTATTAGGAGTGAGGATATTACAAAATTTATCATTAAATATATTTGCTATAGTCTGCTGATCCTGAATACCACCATATATAGACAGTGGCCCCACATGACTATCTTGTTTCTTTAATGATTTTACATATGAGTACAATTGTTTACTGTTACTTTTATTTGCAGATACAGCTAATCAAAGTTCCCAACTTTTTTTAGCCTTCCTAATTTTAGACCTGCATTTTTTCTGTATGTTAACAAAACTATTCAAGTTAGTGTCAGTTCTATTTTTTAGGAAATTTTGATATTTTTGTCCTTTAATTTTCCAAGTTTTTTTATGGATTTATTCAATCATTTGGGGCATGTTTTTTATTATTATATTTTAATATAGTAGAAATGTGTACTTTTCTGTAGGAAGAAGTACCATCAATCCTTAATTGGCCAATTATCAAATTCAGATTTCCAATCAATGTTAGACAGATGATTATTTCCATAATATTGGCCTTATTATAAAGAAAAACAATAGTTATACCAATTTTTGGAATGTAGTTTGTAGTAAGTTCAAATTCAGTAGTGTCATGATCACTTGTGGCTATGGGAGGAAGTAATATAATTATTAATAGATAAATGTTCAGAGCCCAATACAAGATCAAGGATATTATTGCCTCTAGTTGGAGTGAAAACATATTGTGTCAGGTGCAATTGACTACATAAAGACAGAAATATTTTACTTGTACTAGCATGAGCTGAATAATTAACCCAGTTTATGTCATTTAGGTTAAAGTCTGCTGTGATAATGAGATTTTCTAAATCCCCTCCATTTTCAAGTTCAAGAAACTGTGCATCAAATATATTGGAAGGACAATCAGGAGGACGATAGCAGGTACTGATTATCAGAGAATTGATTGGGTTGATAGTTATCTTAACCTAAATTGATTCGGTATTTAGAGAATGTGTTTTAATACAATTAGTTATGTCTAAGGAAGCAATGTCATTATTAATAATAATTGATACGCCACCACCATGCCTACTACTATGGTTCAATTTATACATAGTGTAACCTGGCAGATAAAAGTCCCAAGCAAACTTCTCATCCCACTAGATCTCAGTGACACATATTATGTCAATTTTGTTTTGAAAAATCCTGATTTTAAGTTCATCCAATTAATTATTGAGAGATCTTGCATTAAATGAAAGGAATTTAATATTGGGAGCAGCATTAGAAATTCTCTTAGAAGCACTGGGTTTTAGAGAAGTAGGAATCTTCCTCTTCTCCCCCTGTGCAGTTAGTTTAAATGTAAATTGAGGAAGGTATTAAAATGCTGACTGAGCATGGTCCTGCCCCTGAGACTGAGGAGCAAACAATCCCAGCAAAACAGTTCTTGGTGGTTCACAAAGTTTTCCCAATGAGTAATTCATCTGAGATTTTGCTTAAGGCACCATGAATGTAACTATAATTTTAATTTTGTGATTAATTTAGTAAGAAGCCCTGAGAAGAGGGGGAGAATTTCAGAAAGACAGATATCACAGTCAAGTTCAACAAGTATATTGGTGAAAGCTACAAAACTGGATATTTGAAAGTAGTAAACCACTAAAAGTATCAAAAATGAACATGGTTTACTAGTCAAAAATAGACACAGTAGCCAAAGTAGGATATTCTCCAGTTCCTGGGAATCTAACTGGAACCTGAAAACCCTAAATTTTCAGAAAATCCTAGATAAATGCAGAATAATTGAGACAACTAAGACTGCTTTTTATATATTCAGGTATTTGTGCTCCTTGGTGGGGCACAGCTGCTCATCAGCCTGCCTACCTGACTCTGGGAATGTTTTGGAGCTTGTAAATGCCTTGCATGTCCCAGTGGACCCCTCAGAGCTAGCCCAGAGGCTTCATCCTGCCAAGACCCCTGTCAGTTTTCCTTGTTTTCTCCTCTTACCCAAGACCCCAGAACGCAGATGCGCATGGAGGTGAGTGTGCACACTATGGCTCCGGTGATGGCCTCTTATACCCTACCTGGTCTCATTTATTTATTTATTTGTTTATTTAGACAGTAGTTTGGAAAACCTTAGAGCCATAGGCTCATTTACAAAGGTACCTTGTCACAGTAAGACAAACGAAAATACACAGTATAACACAGTATAACAGTAAATTAAGACATAGATACAAACAAGCTGGTACAGGTAGGATTGATGCAAACAATACCAGAGTTATGTTGTCCTTAGCAGCTTAGTAGTAAGCTTTGTCATTAGTACTGAGTACAGCTTTGACTAGTGGCAATTACAGCTTCGGGTGTTAACAAGGTGGTTCCATAAGGACATTTTGAAGCACGATATAGTTGGAGCTTCGGAGATGGAGGGAGGGGCAGTGTGTTGAACCAGGAAGGGGCCCTAAAGCTGAAGGCTCTTTGGCCGTGAGAGGTCCTAGCTCTAAGGATAACAAGAGAGGTTTTCCCAGAGGTCCGAGTATGAACTAGTGGGACAGAGTGGCGGATGGTGGTGGTCAATCCTCGCGGAGATAGCCCAAGGAGGGTCTTTTTTGTAAGGGTACAGGTCAGATATTTGAGGCGCTCATCAAGATCAAGTACCAGCACTTTAGCGTACAGTAGACAGGTGTGTGTTAGCCTAGGTGCCCCAGTAATTAACTTGCAGGCCTTATTCAGAGTAGTGCGAATTTTATGGAGTGCGGTCTGATCAGCAGTACCATACACCGGCAGTCCATAATCCACTAGGGACAGGATAGAGGAGGTGACTTCGAGTCGAAGAGTCTCCTTGGGGAGGCAGTGTTTATACCGATGTAAGATGCCCAATCGGATATTAGTGGCAGTGGCAAGGGCAGCGATGTGTCCATAGAAGGAGAGGGAGGGGTCAAAATGGATCCCTAGGTATTTATAGGAGCAAACTTGTTCGAGTGAGAAAGAGGACCCAGAGTGAATGAGGAGTTTGAAGTTGCAGGACTTGTTCTGAGGATGACTGAAGAACATGGTTTTTGGTTTTTTAAGATTTATCACCAATCTATCTTCCTTGAACCAGCCCTCAGCTTCAGCGAAGGACTTCTGCAGCGAGTCCTGAGGGCAATAGGGTACGACTTGAGGCAAAGACGACTGCATCATCAGCGTATAACAGAATGTTCCCTGAGCAACAGGGTGAAAGGGTGTAGGTAAAGGGAGAATAGTAGGGGCCAAGAATGGAGCCCTGGGGAACCCAGAAAGATAGGACAGATGTCTGAGTAGGTCCCATTAATTTTACACACTGTGAGCGGTCAGACAGATAACTGGTGCACCAGGAGATAGGCCCAGCAGCAAAACCAGAGAGACTAAGGGCATCAAGAAGGAGGGGTGGAGACAGTGTCAAAGCCTTAGAGAGGTCAATGAAGACCGCACCAGCCAGAGAACCAGTGTCTAAGGAGGAGTGGAGAAAGTTGGAGAACTCTAGGAGGGCTGTGTTGGTACTGTGGCCCGCTCGGAAGCCATGCTGCTCAGGACATAGGACATTGTAGGTGGAGAGGTAGTCAGAGATTTGAGAGGCTACCACTTTTTCCAAGGCCTTGGAGAGAGGAGAGAGAATGGAGATTGGCCTCCGTGGTCTGGCACTGCCACCTAGACTCCACCGGCTGGCAGTCGAGTGCCAGGGAAACCCCACATCCCTCCCAGGAGAGGACAGCTGCCTGCTGGCTGCTTTATCCATCTCTCACCCTCCCCCCCGGTTGACTCCTGATGACCCGAGCTCACTCCTGAATGCAGGTCGCCAGCATGGTGCAAGGTGTGGTATCCCGGGCCTCAACCCTCTGTGCCACCTGGCCAGCTAAAAATAAACTTTTTTGATATAATTACAAAATAAAAATCAGATGGAAAACCAGCCATCACCTGAGTTCACTACAAGGTGACTGCTGTCTTCATGCCGAAAAAAAGATCTGAGCAACGGCCAGAGTGGAGTGCAGATGCAGAGTTTGATCCTAGATTACACTTTCTAAAATTTGCACAGATTCTATCTTCAGGGCATCACTTTCAGCTGAGATGACTGCATAAAGTGTTAAAGTGAATGATTTCTGGAGTTAGAATAGCTCAGCTTCACTTCGCCGTTTTCACTCAAACAGAATGCGCGTTAAACCACTTTTATCCAGCAATGAGTGGCTCCAGGGGACATATTTATATACAAAATGCATTCCTTGAGTGACTAAAGGGTTAACTGACCTGTGCATGTTTTCACAAAATACAGAGCCTTTGAACTTCACTTTTTGTGTTAGCCAGAATAGTTAGAAAAGAAATGGCAAGTGACATTGAACAGATGGCATGTAACATATGGAGAGACTGTCTGCAGAGATACATGGCATTAAAAGCAACAGAAAGCCATTGCTTCCAACCTCCTTGACTCAGAACCATCAATAATTAACATAGGGTGTGAACATTATGCACTGGATCTGAAATTTTCTACACAATGTGTCTTTTCATTTATATGGCTAGCTGGGTACTTGGAAAGGAAATTATTCTGTAATTCTTTCACAACAGGATCCCAGACTTGACATCCAAGAGAAAAATACATTGGGCATTGTTTGCCAAAGATAATGGATTTGCTAGCATTTGGGATATTTTATTGAGTAAGGTATTCACTAGCTCTGGATTGCAACAGTTCTTATTTATTACTAGCATGTGGTATGCTATCATTTTTTTTTTTTAGTTTAAAGTTGAAACTCTTTGTTAAAACACACAGGAGTCTTTTTCTTATCTGCTTAGCAAAGCAGTGGTCTTTTATTTTCAATTACATGTATTTCTGTAAGGCAAGCAAAGTGAAAATTCAAGCCCCTGGTTGTTTTATATTACAGTCACCTGCATTTCTTAAAGCAGCAGTGCAACAAACTTGAGCAAAAAATTTGACCCTACCTTTTTTCACTATAAAATATTCCAGAAATCTTCTAGTTTTATTTGGTGGTACAGTTTTCTAGTTCCACTAAGACTGGAGTATAAAAAATGCTTTAATTTAGTTTTTGTTTCTTAAGAAAAAAGATGGCTGCCACATTGGGCTTAGAAATAACATTGTAGATCTAGCAATCAGGATTGAAAAATAAAATACCCATGATGCCAGTGTAGGACTTACCTAGAAAAGTAGATGGATATGCTAACAGTTCTATTGACTGTAGCTAAAACTAACTTTTCAGAAAAACATTTTTCAGTGCAATGCTGCTTTAAATATAGACAATAGGGTTGCCACCTATCCGGTTTTTGACCGGATAATCCATTTTTTAGGGTCCTTATCCGGTCATCCGGTTTTGGTTACATGCAGTCCAGTTTCTGGGCCATTTTGAGTGCTCATATACTCTCAAAACTGATGTATCAGATTTCATCACTGTTTTGGCTGCATTACATGTCCAGGTTACAAAGAAGTTCTGCTGTCACAGTCATTCAGACCTGCCTTTGTTTGTAAAACCAGACTGTCTGAGAGGTGTAAAGTACGGCCATTAAGATCATTCACAGTAAATTAACCTATTCTTTTCCACTCTGAATTTTAAGTATGGTCTTTTACTGCTATGACAGGAAACAGTTTTTACACCTTTATGTGCTCTCATGTGTTTCTTTTTGTTTGTACTATATTATTGTAAGTTTTAAACCCATTTTTGTTAAATTAATAATCTAACTTTTATTGCTTTTATCACTACATTTGCTCTAATTTTTTTTTATTACCTGAACATTCCATGATATTAGCTACACTTTAACAGGTCATTCAGATAAACAACACGGAATGATGTATCTGAAATTGTGGAATGTCTTAGAAATATGAAAAGAAACAGCAGTAGCTGCTGAGGTAAAGGGGAACACAGTGCAGTATTAAGGGTACCACAAGCACTGATATTTAAGTTATCAAAAATTGGTCAAAGAATCAGAATACATGGCTGACATGGAAAGGAAAATGGGAGAGTGTTTAACAGAGGGCTGAGCAATAAGCTGTGGCTGAGATTGGCATATCCAGCAGACCTGAGTTTGATTCCCACAACCTCCACTTAAATACTGTGTGACCCTGAGCAAGTCACTTAACCTTCTTGTGCTCCTGGGTCACTCCTGTAAAATGGGCTATGTGGCCTATGGGAGGTAACCTGGTTGCCAAAGAATAAAAATAAATAACTGAATAAATAAATCAAATAAATAACAGTATAAAAAATAATTTCCTATCACTAGTAATGTCTATTCCAACATTACAAATGGCTTTGGAGGAGGAGTGATATACTGACCAGTCATAAAAAAGGGTGGGGCCAGAGGCAGAGTTTGGGGTGTGGTTTTGGGGTGTGGTTTAGGATCCGGTTTTTACCTCATCCAAAGGTGGTAACCTTCATAGACAAAGCAAGAAACATGGAGCCAGATATTCAAAGATTGAAGAATCTTGAAGAACTGATTGCACTGGAACTGTGCCAGAATAGCGCCAGCTTGTGATATTCAAAAGACCAAATAGCACCGATGCAACCTGTTAGAGCTGGCACAGCAAGATAATGTATGCATGTGGCAAAGTGAGGGGTAGGATCATGCATGCATGTGCAGTGCTACATTCAAAGCTGTAGTGCAGCGCAAGGTGCAGTTGCGCAACACATAACATGGTGCTAGTTAACACCTATAAAAAGACAGCCTGAACACAGTGCAAACCACGGAAGGGGGTAGCCTAGAGACACTAGCAGCCAAGATGGCTAGGGTTGCCACCTTTGGATGAGATGAAAACCAAATACTAAACCACACCCCCAAACTCCACCTCTAACCCCGCCCCTTTAATGACTAATGAGGGCATTGTTTGGACTCCGATTCACTTGATTTACTCAGAATCACTGCTGAAACAGTATTGCATTGTGTACAACTTCTTTAAATTACATCATGGTTATTATTTTTGGTTTGTTTGATTTAGATTTAAATATTTAAAATTTTAGTGTATGTTAACATTTGGTGGGGTTAGAGAGGGTGTTCAGGGGACTTTGCATCCTGTATACACAGCCTAGCTCACACATCAAGTGACTACAATGACACCTCTGACAACTGGCTATTTTGGATCAGGTGGCCTTTTCTGGTTATACTCTTTCAATAAATAAATAAATAAACTACACCAGTAATGGTGGATGAGATGTAATTACAAATACCATCTGCCATTCTAAGACATGTTACTGTCCCTCCCATTGCTCCTACTCTAAAGTTATTTGTAATGTCAGAGAACTTTTTAAAAGTGGTAGGAACTATTCTATGCTGTTAAATACCCTGTTTCTTTCCATGTCAGTTATACATAGCAGATAGCATGATATGTGATATGCAGCATGGAGTCAGTATAGTGCAGTGGTTTAAGGCTCTGAGCTACAATCCTTGAGACCTGGGTTTGAATCCCACAGCCCAGACTTGCATACTGTGTGACCCTGAGCAAGTCACTAAACGCCCTTGTCCTTCCAGGTTGCACCTGTAAACAAGATTCAGCTTAGTGTATCTCTTCTGGTTAAAAATAATAATAGTTTGAGAAATGTTTGATAAATTTCTTAAATTTGCAGTGCCATCAAATCTAGATTGTGTTACTTTCACCTCATCAACTATTACTTTCTTTCTTTTCTCATTTCTGTGGTTTAGCATGACATTAGCCATACTATTCTGTGCTGTTCATCTGAAAGGCCTGGAATGGTCTTCCTGGAATATCCAGGGAGTATGAAAATTGACAGCAAAAACTACTGAGGAGAGAGAGGTGTAGTATTGCTAGAAATTGAATAAAAATTAGATCATTAATTTAACAACAAAATGGGTAACAAATATTAACATACAGGACAGACGCTAAATGTAAAACAGGTGAATATATAAAGGTATAAAAGCATTCCCTATCACAGCAGTCAAAGACCATACTCACAATGCAGTTTGGAAAGGATTAGGTTGATTTGCTGCAAATGGTCTTAATGGCCCTGCTTTACACCTCCCAGACTTACTGGTATACAAATAAAGGTTTGCATGACATCAGAATTTCTTTGTAATCTGAACATGCAAGTAAAATGGAACAGAATCTGTTTTACAATTATGTGAGCATTCAAAATGACTGAAAAAATACTACCTCTGAATAAAACTGGATTAGCAGGTAAGGTTTCTGAAACACATATTATACAGTCCACAGTGGGACAAGAGGCTATCCTAATGTGGTGCCTGTCTGAACATCTAAGGGTTTCAGAAAAATGAAGGTGTTAATTAAGGTGGTATTGTTTACCCTCCCCATGAATAATCTTCCAATTTGCTGGTGTGAAGGTAAAGGTGACAACTGAGCAGACAGGAATGCATTTGGTTCTTTTAAGTGCACTTCCTGATTAACATACACTGCAAGCAAGCACACTGAAATGTTGCTTACAGTCAGATGAGAAGAAAATAAAACTGTTAGTGGAGGATCTCACAGATGCTGCTTGACCCACCATAAAAAATGAATTTGCTATGGTGAAAACAGGAGGACTGAATCTGGACCAGAAAACCGAATCCATTTGGTCAAAAACCGAGTAGGTGGTAACCTTAAAGATGGCTGTCACTTGTGATGCTGTGCTGGTGTGCCTGATGGCAGATGTAGTGGAGGAGGAAGAGGGACCAGGCCCACCCTGGGCCTCACTGTAGCCCTAGGAGGAGATATGCTGCACACAGGAGGTACCAGACCAGGGTATCATTTGAGACCTTATTAGATGACCACCTCGTGGGCTGGTACAGAAAGAATAGGGTCATACTGAGTCAGCTGTGTGAGCTCCTGCATGAGCAGCTGCAGCCTAACACCCACTGTAGCCATGCCACATTAGTCAAGTAGAAGGTGTCGGCTGCAATGTACTTTCTTGTCACTGGGATAATCCAGACCCTAGCAGGTGATACCACCGGTGTGTCACAGTTGGTCACCTCACGCCTCCTGACCCAGTTCCTGGATGCTTTTGTGCCACACCCTGGTGAATTCTTTGTATTCTCCAGCACAGTACAGGAGTGCAGAGAGACAATGCAGCAGTTTTATTGGGTTGCGCACCTACTGGCTGTACTCAGGACCATTGACTGCACACCTGTTACCATCCATGCATCACCTGGTGATGATGGGGACCTATACATCAACAGCAAGGGTTACCATTCTGTCAATTGCCAGGTGGTGTATGATGCATTGGGGTGCATAATCAATGTCCTTGCCAAGTTCCCCGGCAATGCCCACAACACCTACATCTGGCACAGGTCCCGGCTCTGCCAGGCATTTGAGAAATGTGTAATACCCAGCGGACACATTGTCAGTGAGTACCCACAGCAGGCATGCAGGACAACAACCAATGGCAGGCTAGTGCCCTGTAACAGTTGAGAGGGTGTGGTGATAATGGGGGGGAGTGCACAGACAGGCAAGATGGCCCTAACAGAGAGCCATGTAACAAGTTGGGTGACCAGTATAGTACTGACATGTGATTATGTTTCCACAGGGGATGGTGCCTATCCCCTGAGACCATGGCTAATGGAACTTGTTCCCTGGCCATCTACAGTGGCAGAGGAATGATATAATGAGGCACATGCCACAACACAGAGCATTATAGAGCATGTCCTTGGCACATTCAAGAGGAAGTTCCTCTATCTGGACATGTCTGTCAGTGCCCTACAGTATAGCCCTCAGAAGGTATGCCACATATTCCTGGCATGTTGCATGTTGCACAACATGGCACTGAACCATGGAATATGCACACCAGAACCTGAGGAACAGTCAGACAGTGAGCCAGAGCCAGGAGACAGGAGGATAGTGGAGCAACTTGAATGGCGAGATCCCAGGATGGCCAGGAGGTCCCATGAGCATCACAACAACATAATTGCAACATTTAACTGGATGGGCAGGTGAGTAAACACAATATGGACAATAAGTATGTGATGGAATATGTATTTACAGTACAAGTAATGGTGTCAGGTGTATCAATATGGCACACTACAAGCAAGGCAAACATGCGACAGTGGGACAGATGTGTGACTGGGCAGGCAGGTGCATGTGCATGTGTGGATGTGGGAGGGATGCAGGATGCTGTGTCATGCACATGCCATCAGCACAATTGGCCACCACAGACATGGACAGAATCACGACTGCACACCTGCAAAGGGGGGTACTCTGGGTAGAAGACACACTGGATGTGGACAATTAGGAGGCCGTCATCCTTGGATGACCTGGCCCTGGCGGGGGCTTGGTGTAGCTGACGACCTGCATCCAGTGCTCTGTGACAATTCCATGGATGAGCATGATGCAGCAGTGCTGGCCAAGCCACAGCATCCAGAACATGCAGTGGAAGCACACCGTGATCAAGTGGTGGACCTCGGATGTTGCTAGACGATATTGCACCACCGCCCTGCAAAACCACAAGGGAGAATAGTGGCTGTTAGCTCCCGTACAGCCCTCGTGAGCTTCCCAAACACCTTGAAGAGTATATCACAGTTACGGGCATGGCACTCCTCAGCTCACTGCTCTGCACACAAAAGTCCCATGTTCGTGGTCTTCCAGAGCAGAGACAGCTCCTGTCGCATTTCATGCCTGAAGGCATGCAGCTCCTCCCATGCAGCTGTTTGCAGTACAACTGCAGACTGTAACAGCACATGGGGTTCAGGTCCCACAAGGCCCTGGGGTGCAGGGCTACCAGAGACAGTGGATGGGGGTGGATGGTGGCATTCTGCAGTGCATGACCAGTGGACGGCCTGTATGGCAACCTGCGGCACCACAGCAGTGTCAGCCACAACACATAGATTATGTGGGCAATCTGCCTGCCTGGCCATTGGGCTACCCACAGGTGGTGGTCTTGGGGCCTGGCATGTGTGTGTTGCTGTGGCTCTGTCACAGACAACACCTGCCACTGTGGTAATGATGTTAGCATCTGTGCCAGTAGTGTCAGGCCTGGGGCCACACAACACGGGTGGTCTGGTTTGCAGCAGTGTCACTGGCCGCCATATTGGTGGTGCATCTACAACATCTGTGTGGCCAGAGATGTCCAGCCCTGACATGACCCCAGCCTCATCTTTACTGTTCGATGCCAACAACCCCATCATGTCCATTACACCCATGTAGTCCATGCTTGGGATGATTGCCTCATTGTCATCCTCCTCTTCCTCATCTCCATCGGACACATCTGGAATAGAAGTGGCCACTGCAGTCCTGGCAGACATGGTGACAGCCCTAGCCACCTCCTGAGGCTGTGTTGTCTGGATGCCTGATGTTGATGGGCCATCATCCCTAGCACGCTCTTCGTCTGTGGGTCCAGCACATTGAGCTGTAGAAAAAACATGTATTGTGAGTGGCAGGGATGGCACTATGCACACCCACACTGGTACAACAGCATGCAGTAGTCCAGAGTGCCACCAGTCCCACACCATGCACTCCAACACCATTGTGCACACCCAACACACACACACACATACACACACTCATGTGCATGCATGCACAGACATATATGCATATCCTATAGTGCAGACCCCACAATGCACACAGTATGTGCAATGCCACACACCTACACACATGATGATCACCACCATGATGTGGGTGACAGTACGTGCACACAGTGGCACATGTGGCAGTAGCACTGCCCCCAGTGTGTTTGCACACAGCAGACATGCACTCACATGTGTGTTATAAAATCAGAGGGGTCTCGCATCCACCACCTTCAACACCAGCCATGGCCACTGTGCGTATGGTCACTGCCACTGCCTCCGTTATGGAGTCCACTGTCATCAGTGTCGCCTGTCTTAGGCCACCACTTGTGGCGTTCAGTTCCCTCAGGTGTCACGACTCTTCTTCCTTCACTCAATGCTGCATGTCATTCCAATGTTTCTGCACAGCTTCCACTGTGCACCCATGTCCACCCACAGCGTTGACCTCTGCTTTTATCCGTTTCCAGATCTGCCTTATAATGGCATCTGTGATCTTGTGACATCTCATTGCCTTCATGACAGATAGCCATGTATGAGTGTCCACAACTCATCATTGCAGAACTTGTGGGATAGCATCTGTGCACGTCCCTCGGGGCGCCTGTGGGGAATGTAGATAAACATTGGTCAAGGCACATTGTGCACTGTGACTGAACATGTGCCACTGTATAGAGGCATGTGTCTGTGTCCCAGTGTGTGACGGGCAGTACACTTCACACAACAATAATGTCTATGGCACACAATGGCCATGTGGGCCTAACCCCCCACCCCCAGGTATAGAGTCAACCAGTGAATACAACACAGCAGCCATATGTGGTGCAGTGTGAGCATACAGGGCCTTATTCACAGTGTATGCATGTCTGACTGTGCCACAGCAGTGCAGCGCTCTGCCTGCGCACACCTGCCTGATGCCCCTGCGGTCACTGTGTATAAAGATGTCTGTTACCAGGAGCACAGCATGCAACAACACCGTGTACACACACAGGCCACACTGACAAACACACACACACACACACACAAACACACACAGAGTACGTGTCACCAGTTCACAGTATCAGTGCACAAACCTTGTAGTGGTGCAATATCTGTCTGCCAATCCTGTATGAAACCTACCTTGCTCAGCATTGTTTGCCTCCTGCAACATAATGGAGCTGTTTCTGTGCTGCATATACTCCTGCTTCAGCCTGCAGAACCTGAATGCTCTTCAGGTAGAGCTCAGGCAGCCCTTAAATAGCCTGGCTGGGCAATCCACACAGTAATTCACGCAAATGAGGCTGTAATGATATGGTAATGAGGCAGACTGCACACCGACTACCCCAAGTAGGCCCATTTGCATGCATTTGCATGCAGCCTTTGAATATGGTAAATTTTAGCACAGGCAAAGGTACCATTTGCCACTGCGCTGCTCTACTGAGTTTGTGCTGTGCAGCAAGGCTATTGCGTGATATACTGCGCAGGCACGCAAAAGTTAGGATGCATGGGGTTACAGTGGGGTCACACATGCCCAGTTCCTGTATATCCAGTTTGCGTGGCGCTAATGCATTTGCACATCCTCTGACCAGCTTAACACTTTGCAATGGTACGCGCGAGTCACATTGCAGGCCTACACAGTAGGGAGTAGCAGTGGTGCTAGGGGTGTAGCTCATTATCAAGTCAGCAGTGTGTTTAGTGGACATGTCATCTGGCAGATGCATCAGGGCAGTGGTCCAGAGGGACCATATGTGGGGGGAGGCTGAGCTTGCCAACTTGGTGGAGCTGGTGTTTTAGCAGGAGAGGTAGCTCTTTGGTGCAGTCAGGGAGGGGGACAGGCCATGCAGGCATGTGTGGGTCTCCATTGCCAGGTGCCTGATGCAGCAAACAGGCATTATGAGGGATGGGGAGCAGTGTCACCACCACTGTTTCGACATGCAGTGGTGGGAGACCGAGAGGTTCGAGCGCTTCAAGCACACAGAAACACAGAAACATAGACTTTGATGGCAGATAAGGACCACTCGGCCCAACCACTCTGCCCATTTCCCTACCTACTGGATAAGCTGCAGATTCTAGTTAACCAACAGCCTACTTCCTGCCACCCCCCACTACAATTGCCTTGTGTCTGTTCCATGCATGTTTGAATTCCCCCACTGTTTTAACCCCAGCAACCTCTCCAGGAAGGCAGTTCCACGCATCCACCACTCTCTCCATGAAAAAAGATTTCCTCACATTACCCCTGAGCCGTCCCCCCTCTATCTTTAAATTGTGTCCCCTTGTTCTTACACATCTCATTTTCTCAAAGATGCTATCCTCCTAGACTTTGTTGATTCCCTTGAGGTACTTGAACATTTCTATCATGTCCCCCCGTCCCTCCTTTCATCAAGGGTATACATATTAAGCTCTCTCAGTCTCTCTTCATATGGTTTCTGATGCAGACCCTGCACCATTTTAGTCGTCCTCCTTTGGACTGCTTCCATCCTGTCTATCTCCTTGCATAGATGAGGTCTCCAAAACTGCACACAGTACTCCAGATGGGGTCTTACTAACTGTCTGTACAGAGGGATAACCACTTCCCTTTTTATGTTGCTTGCACGCATGTGTAAGAAACATCGTGCCATCATCCGAGTTTTCGGAGGTGTGTCAGCCCCTCTTCCAATGCAGTCAGTGTGTTTGCAGGCACGGCCCCAGTTCCCCAATGAGTGCTGCAGCTGTCTATGACAGCTCCAAAATGCAGTGGCATACAGTTGAAAGGGAGAGCTCCTCTTCAGTGAGCAGAGCTCCCCCCCCACGCACACACACGCACAAGCACGCATATTGCGTGCTGATGCGCCTCCCACGCCACACTGTGTGGGCCGACGGGTGCTCAATCCCCGTCGGCTCCACCCCAACAGCTGTCCAGGTGCCACGCTGGGAGCCCACCCCAGCATGGCAACAACTGTTATAGCCGACGGGGTGCCCAACTCGCCGGTTCCAAGGCTGCACGCCCAAAGCTTTCTCCGGTGCAACGCTGGAAGCCCACCCCAGCGTGGCAAATCTTGTTGCCCGACGGGGTGCCCACTCTGCCAGCTCCACATCCCCAAACAGATTTTTCTGCTGCCACGCTGGGAGCCCACCCCAGCGGGCAAACGTCCGGCTGCCTCTTAAAAAAAAAAAAAACTGTGAATAAAAAATGGTCCTCGTAGTCTCCCTGCCCCCTACCACAACCCGCACCACCCGCTGTGCACCTGCCTCCCCACACTTCTCCCCCATACTTACCTCCGGAGTTCAGCTCGACAATCATCGGTGGACCGGAACACGTCTGCACTCTTCAAAGTCGACCGTGAACTGAGGAAATGCCAGTAAGCTGTATAATGGGATAGATGGGGTTTTTTCAACTTTGTTGCATATCTCAGGCATTTTTGGGAATTTTGGCCCCAAATTTTCAACATGGGGTTTTGGGACCCTCTCAGAATTCTTGCACTGTCAAGGCGTTAATCGGGCCCAAAGGGTGATTTTGCTGTCACTGCGCGAAATCACCTTTCGGGATGGATTAATGAAACAATACTGCCAGTGTTCATAAGGTGGGCTCTCAAAAAGCCTATGTTGAAAATTTGGTGAAAAATTCCTAAAAATGACTTTTACGAGCGTACGCTGCGCAGTTCCTACGCACGCTCATAAGTTCACGAATTTTCAATATTTTCACTCCAGATTTTCAATGTTGCCATTTTACCACACCTCCTTACGAGCAGTACAGCTATCATTTTTCATATCCTGCCCAAAACATGTTTCCGCCCATGTAGCGCACAATGGCGCAGTCGGTGTGTGAAATCAATGTATGGGACACATTAAGAAAATCACAGTGACACTGTTCATTAGCAGAGGTCTTAAAATGGCTATGTTGAAAATTTGGTGAAAAAATTCCTAAAAATGACTGTTTTACGAGCATGTTGTGCAGTTCCTATGCACGCCAGAAAGTTTGCGAATTTTCAATATTTTCACTCCAGATTTTCAACATTGCCATTTTACCACACCTCCTTAGAGCAGTACAGCTGTCATTTTCACATCCTCCCAAAACATGTTTCCGCCATGTAGCGCTACTAATGGCGAAGTCGGTGTGAAATCAATGTATGGGACACATTAAGAAAATCACAGTGACACTGTTCATGAGCAGAGGTCTTAAACGGCTATGTTGAAAATTTGGTGAAAAAATTCTAAAATGACTATTTTACGAGCATGTGTTGCGTGAGTTCCCACGCACGCATAAGTTCACGAATTTTCAATATTTGCACTCCAATGACTTCCAAATACCTAAACAGCACATAGAAGCAAGCAACATTTGGCATTGACAAATGCTTGTTCTACTTGTGATGCCCCTTCCTATGCATCCCAGTATCCCCCTGGCTCTCCTTACTGACTTCTCACATTGCTTACCCACCTTTAGTTCATCTGATATGACTACCCCCAAGTCCCGTTCCATTTTTGTTGTTGTTAGTACCTCCCCTGCTATTGTGTACTCTTCTCCTGGGTTTTTGTTTCCCAGGTGCACTACTATGCACTTCTTTGCACTGAATCTAAGTTGCCATATTTCTGACCATTCCTCCAACCTTGCCAAGTCCCTTCTCATCCTTTCTACCCCCCCCCGTGTATCAACTCTGTTACAGATCTTTGTATCATCTGCAAAGAGGCATACCCTTCCCTCCAGACCCTCTGCTATAAAGATGTTAAAGAGGACTGGACCCAGTACTGAGCCCTGAGGTACTCCACTAGTGACCCCCCTTTCTTCGGAATGTGTTCCACTCACCATTACCTTCTGTATCCTGTTGTGCAGCCAGTTTGCAACCCAGGCTACCACCCTGGGACCCACTCCCAGGCTGGCCAACTTGATTATTAATCTTTTGTGTGGGACTGTGTCAAATGCCTTGCTAAAGTCTAGGTAGGCCATATCCACAGCCCCTCCCTGGTCTATTACTTTGGTCACCCAGTCAAAGAAATCTAGTAGATTCATCTGACATGACCTTCCTGCTGTAACTCCATGCTGCTTTGGGTCCTGTAGGTGGCCTCTAGGTATTCAACAATTCTATCTTTCAGAAGTGATTCCATCATTTTCCCTACCACTGAGGTCAAACTTACAGGTCTGTAGTTTCCTGCTTCTGCCTTGCTCCCACTTTTGTGAAGGGGAATCACATCTGCCCTCCACCAGTCCTCAGGTACCACCCCATCCTCCCATGATTTGTTAAAAAGTGTGCTCAGTGGAGTCACTAGGTCCTCCCTTAGTTCTTTTAGGATTCTGGGGTGAATTCCATCAGGTCCCATTGCTTTGTCCACCTTGAGTTTTAGGAGTTCTTTCAGGACTCTTTCTTCTGTAAAGGACTGGTGTCACTTCCCCACCCCACCCAGAGTGCTTCTATTGTCTGGTTTAGGTAACTCCTCCTTATCTTCTTTTGTGAATACTGAACAAAATTATTCATTCAGTATCTCTGCCTTTTCACTGTCTCCCTCTGCCCACCTACCCTTTCCCTTATTAATCTTCATTATTCCTCCCTTAACCTTTCTATGCTCCCTAATGTACCTATACAAGGTTTTATCCCCCTTCTTAACTGACTTGGCTATTTTTTCCTCAGTTTGGGCTTTTGCTATTCTGACTGCCTTCCCCACTTCTTTCTGCTTTAATTGATACAGTTCCCTGTCGTGCTCCTTCTGTGATGCCTTACAGTTTTTGAATGCAGCCTTTTTCTCCTTAACCTTCCCTGCCACCTCTTTTGAGAACCATAGTGTTTTTTTACTCTGCTTTGTTTTCTTTATCTGTTTCTCACAAAGGCTTGTTGCCTCTATGATGGCAGTTTTGATATTTCTCCATTCTTCTTCCACCCCTCCTTTTTGCCCATTTGCTAGTGTATTCCTCAGGTATTCACCCATTTTGCCAAAGTCAGCCCTTCTAAAGTCCAGTATGCTTGTTTTTGTATGGCTTGTCTCCATGGTTGTGCTTATTGTGAAGCACACTGTGCAGTGGTCGCTCGTTCTCAGATGTCTACTGACTTCTAAATTTGTGATCCTCTCTCCATTTGAGAGTACCAGGTCTAGTATTGCTTCCTCCTGAGTGGGTTCCAACACTAGCTGTCTAAGGCCTGCCCCCTGCAGGGCATCAAGAATGACCCTGCTCTTGGATGTGGCTGCAGTACATGTCATCCAGTTAACCTCTGGCATAGTCAGGTCCCCCATCAATAGTATCTCCCCTTTTTCAGCATTTTGAGAATGTCCTCTATCATTTTCTTGTCCATTTCCTCCCCTTGAGATGGGGGTCTGTATACAACCGCTGTGCGGATTGTGATGCCATTCCCCATCTCCAAGGTGACCCAGAGTGCCTCTTGTCCTCCCCCATTACTTTTTAGTTCTGTAACTTTGATCCCTTCCCTTATGTATAGAGCTATTCCACCTCCTCTTTTCCCCTCCCTGTCCCTTCTGTAGACTGTGTACCCCGGTATGTTGACATCCCAGTCATGGTTCCTCGTGTACCATGTTTCTGTGACTGCCACAATATCCAAGTGTTCATCTTCCATTAAGGCTACTGGCTAGGAAGCTTGTTTCCCAGACTACGGGCGTTGGTACTTATTGCCCTCCATTTAATGTTGGCTTTATCCTTTTTTCCCCCATGCCTGCTCTTTTTGCCCTTTCTATTTTTCCATTTACCCCTGTCCTGCCCTCTGTTGAGCACCGTACCTCAGTGTTTACCTTACTACCCATCATGTTTTGTGGGGGGAGGCTTGACATTTCCTGCCTCTTATTAGCAACTCCCCCCATGGCTAGTTTAAAAGCTTGCCAAGGAAGCATTTAAACCTGTCACTTAGGATCTTGGTTCCGTTCATGGACAGATGCAGACCATCATGCCAGTATAAACCTTCATCTCTCCATGTGTACCCCCAGTCCCCAATGAAGCCAAAGCCCTGTGCTCTGCACCAGTTTTGCAACCACTCACTAAACTGCATGGTGTGTAGTACCCTAGCCTCACCCCTGCCATGGACTGGCAGCACCTCTGAGAAGGTAACCGTGCTTGCTACCTGTCTGAGGCCCCTCCCCAACTCCACAATTTCATCCTGCACTGCACTGATCCCATGCCTAGCTAGCTCATTTGTCCCAAGGTGGACAATGATATCTAGTTCCCTCTCCTGTGATGCTGCTTCTGCAATCCTGAGGATTTGCTTCTTGTCCTCCAAGCCATGGCACCAGGCAGGCACCTTACTTCCTCTCCTCTCCCTTCCCCAGGTCTACCCCTCTAACAATTGAGTCCCCTATCAGAAGCTGTTTCCTTCCCCTGTGGTGTCCCTTGCCACCCTTCTGTGGGTCTCCCTTGTGGGTGTCCTCAGGGAGGGTGCCATCATAGAGGAACCTTGCTCTGCCAGAATGGCATATGGTTTGTGCAGAGGTACAACTAGGGGGCTTCGGCTCTGTTCCACCACCTGTACCCTCCCAGAACCTACTGTGGTCCAACTGCTCTTCATACTTGGCAGCCTCTGTGGCAGTGGTGCTCTTTGGGTTGGGGAGGCCTCCTTAGTCCTTGCCAGTTCAGCCTGGAGGTGGGCAACCTCCTCCCTCAGAGCTGACAGTTGCCTGCATATTGGACAGCAACGCAGTTTCCAGAATGTCTCCTGGAAAACTGCTGCCCCACAGCCAGTGCATTGCACCACTCCCCACATGTCCCCCTCCCTTATAATATACAACATGTAATATATATATATATATAAATATATATTTTTTTTTCTTTCTTTTTGTGGTGTGTTCTTACCCTTTATGACCTGTGCTGGGTTATTAAGACTATGACAGTTCTGCCCCAAGACCTGTTGAGGAAGTGATATCAGAACCTTGGCTATAAAGGAAACATCACGCCTGGGGGTGTGGGGTGTTGTGGGGAAGGGTGGTTGGGTACTCTACAACCACTGGTGACTGTTAGAAACAATCAAATACACCACTACTCCACCACCCTGGTGAGTACTGCTCTTTATAATAATTTTCACCTAACCTCCCAGTAACTGATTTGTCAACTATTTAAAAGTAATTTGATGCAAACTGTTACATGGTCCATGATTGGACAGTGCCAGTGCCAGGTACATGTATATCTGTGCTACAGGGCTGCATCTCACCTGTGCGTGTGTGTTGTGTGTGTGTGTGTCTGTGTCTATATAGGTGTAGGTGTATGGGTCTGTGTATGTGCATTTTTTTTGCATGTGTACAGTATGTGCATATGTAAGTGTCCTCTCTCATATGCACATCACTACTGTGTGTATGATGCCCTTGGGTTGTGCAATGGCACACACTGTGCATGTTCATTGCCATGCAGCTGTAGGTGTGGTTCACAGTGTGTACACTACTGGGCATGGTTGGTTCTACCATACCTGTGTCCATGGTATTGTTTGGGGTGCATGCTGCAGTGTGCACATACACTGTGCTGGAGGCACACTGCACACTGGCATGCTGTGTGCCATGCAACATGTGGCACCAGTGGTGGTGGTGGTGGGGGGCTTTGGTTTGCACTACCACTGTGTGTCATGGGCATTGGTGGGTATTAACATGGCATTCATGCAGGTTCTAATGGTGATGTTCCCTCTTCACCCTGCAAACCGCAGCGATCGGAGGCCCCAGGTGGATGGCAGGAGGGTGCCAGGCCATGCAAAGTGGGCAGAGAGAGAGCAGCGATGGTCAGCAGGGTGCATTGCTTAAGTATCATACACTGTCCACACACTATCTTGCATGTGCAGCAGGTTGGTTGCATGATGGTTACCAGTGTGGCTTTGGTCAACACACATCTGAGTCCATGGTACTCAGTCATGGGTACAATGGTATGGCCGTGTCCTGCCGCTCAGTTGTCGCATTGTATGTCTTTCTCATGTCACAATGGCTGTGGTAGGTTGGTGTTGTTCAATGCTAGCATGGACATACAGTTAAAGGGGCAGTTGTGGTGGCACATGTATCCATATGGCCTGCATCACTGCACCGCATGTTCTGTGCTGTGGTGTTGCTGTTGTCAACTGTGTATGTAGTCACCTACACCACATGGGGGTTGAGGCAGTTGATCGGGCTTTGTTACTGAGTTGGCCTGGTTTACTGTGTCCACAGCATGGGCACATGGTGTACTGCTGTCCTGCTGTGGAGGGGGGTTGATGGAGCTGTGTTACCGAGTTGACCCAGTGTACTATGTCCATGGCATGGGAGCATGGCGTACTGCTGTCCTGCTGGGGGGCAGTGTTCTGGGCTGTGTGTTTGCATTGACCTGGGATACTCGGACCACTGCATGTCCACACTGCGTACTGCTGTCATGCTCCTACTGTTGGGTTGGGGTGGTGTGGCCTACTGCATGGCCTGCATCTGTCCAGTACAGGTCACAGTCCATTGCTTTGTAGCATGGCTGTACACATTCCTGTGGTGTTTATGCTTTGCTGTCTGCTTCATTGCAGTGTTCCACTGGGCAGTATATCCTAACCAGTATGCTGTTACACGGCTTCCTATGTGCTCTGGGCAATTGTCCTGGTCACCTGGAGGTGTGCCTGTGTGATTACACTGTGTCAGTGTGTACTATACTGGGCAACAGGGCTTCCTCTGGTCTGTGGTGTTGTCTTTGGCTTTCCACATCCTCATGTGTACTTGGGCTGGGTGAGTGCAGCCTGTGGTTCCATGCTGCGGCATATAGGCGCATGTCAGGTGGCACATGGGGTTCTTCATTGTATGGCTGCGAGGCATGGTTGTTGGAACATGCTGTCCACCTCTGGGCCATCGGCCTGGGGCTTGCATTGTGCTTTACTGTCAGTGTACCATCCCGACATGGTCCTCCTTCCTCCTATAGGTCCTGGTAGGAGCCCGCTGTGAGCCACATGCCCCGAGGAGTCAGAGGGAAAAGATGATCTTCTGTGCCAGATGGTCAGGCAGCAGCGGACACTGATCGAGCAGCAGGCCATTATTATTTCGGAGACCAGGAGGGTGGCGCCATCCTTGAAGAATGACTGCCTGCTCCCACACTACAGCAGCATGCTGGACATTGAGGGCTCTGACCCCAGTTTCTTTTTCTGCCGTTCCTTTTGTTGTTTAACAGCCTTTCTTCCCTTCTTTTAATTTTTCTTTTATATTGTGGTTGTTGCATTCCTTGTTGTTTTCTGTTTCATCTTGCTGTTTTCTTCGAGTTGTGTTGCTTATTCTGATTCTTGTTTTGCATTTTTGAATACATATAGCTTTCATTACATTACTGTGTCTGGTGTCATTGTTGGGTGCCTGGAGTATTTTACAGGGTTTTCATTTGCTTTGGATTCCATTATTGGGTCCTGTAGTGTTGCATGCCATTGCCATGGCTGGGTGTGTGTAACATTTGCTGGGTTATATATTGCTGTCTGTTCTTGGGGTCACATTCAGGGCTGTACTTCACTGCATGTGCTCCAGGGCACAGCCGGCTCCCCTCTGCACTGTGTTTCTGTGAGTGTTTGCACTGCCTGACTGCTTGCTATTTTCAGAGCTGTCTTATTTATTTATTTAAAAGTTTCACCAGAAGAGCATACTGAGCAGACTACCTCTTGATTCCAGACGCGACCTGGGGGAGAGGGAGCTGGGTAGACAACAAACAGAAATTTCATTATAATGTTAAATACATAATACAGGTATAAACACCAATTGCATAGGTTCAGTTTATACAGGTGAGTTGGAACAGACATCATGTACATTGTAGGAATGGATAGATTAGGAGATATATAGTACTGAATATATAGTACTGTCTTACTTGTTGTATTCAGTGCTGTCTTACTTCCCAGGCTATTTTGCACTGCACCTCCAGCCCAGTTTGCCCGACATCCTTAGAACGCTATATTCAGCAGGTTTAGCACCAGGGTTATCCATCTGAATATAGTGGGCTATTGGTTCCAGGCTAATTTTGCATGCCGCATGGGCAGTGTTAATTTTGCCCCGGGGCAAAGTTTTGAATATCTGGCCCATGGATTATTAAATTTCTACTATAAAAACATTACATTGCCTGTGGCAGACCTCAATTGGTTCTACTAACTCAGCACTCTCATACTCAATGATTATCCTATAAAAACAGGATAGCACAAGCAAGAAGGCCCAGGTTGTCTCTTCTTCCTCTGCTGGTTTTTGTTTTTATGAACTGCATGGGGGCTGGTCACTTGGGATTCTCAACCCAGGGGTCATATGTTGTACAATGGACCCTAGAAATTACTATTTTTGCACCCAAATCCGGCCCATGAACTATCCACCAGCATCCCAAGCCCCATCACCCAATCATCTCTAGGACTTAGCTGCTCCAATGCCCATTAGCATACCTCTCTCCCTGAACTGTGGCCCTCCACTAAACTGCTGTCATCAGGTTCCAGAAGTGGTTTCAGGCAGGAAAAAGGCAGCATCACCAAGGGATCATAAAAAAGTAAAAAGATTATTTGAGAATGAACACAAGAAAAAGTACATTATGGAGATTAAAGCAGCAATAGTTGTTAGTCATCATGTTATTTTTTAGTAATAATGTACTTCTAGCAAAAACATCACATACCAGTTTTTCTTTTTATTTTGTTTCATTTCTGAACTGAGATACATGATTTTTTTTTTAAAGATTTTTTTCAGTGTGAATTTAGTGCTCATGAAACGTGCTGATTGACAGCATGGGAACTGGAATCCCTATGCTTGTAGGAATACAGACCATGACAGCAGAAAAAGACCAGAGGTCCATCGAGTCTACCACTATAATCCCTGGAACGTTCCTTGGAACCTATTGTTTCTCCATGGTATTAACCCTTCCCATCTTATCCCAATTCTCCTTCTTGGTATTCTCACCCTGGGTGACCACTATTCCCTTCATTCTATCCCATGCCTGCTTGAATCCCCTGACTGTGTTTGCACCCACCACCTCGGCCAACAGACTGTTCTAAGGTTCCACCACCCTTTCTGTTAAGAAGTACTTCCTCATGTCCCTCCTGCAACTCCCTCCTGTTAGTTTCCACCCTTGACCATGTGACCTGGAGTTGGTATTCAGAGTACAAAATTCCCCAAAATTTACTTTGTTAATCCCTTTAAGTAACTTGGAGGTCTCTATCATATCTCCCCTTCCTTCTGATTTCCAGTGAGTACTGATTTAATGCCTTGAGACGCTCCTCTTAGGATCTGCCTTGCTGGCTCTGATTCATTGTTGTTGCTATGCACTGCACTGTTTCCAACCTCTGCCTGTCCTTTCTGAGGTGAGGACTCCAGAATTGGATGAAGTACTCCAGGTGAGGCCTCACCAGGGATCTGTATAGGGGAAGTATTACTTCTTTTCTTCTGCTATCAATAACCCTCCTGATACATCTCAGCATCCTGTTAGCCTTGTTAGAGGCCTTATTGCACTTGCTCCTTTGTTTAAGGGAGTTACTGATAACTCCCATTGCTCTGACCTGTGCGATTACACAAAGCTAACTGGTCTGGTCCCTGTACTAAACTCCAGTGCTGAAGAACCTGAGTCCCCTCCCTTGAACCTAAGAACTATCACCAAAACCAAAACTGATATGCTAGGTCACCTGGAGGTCATCCCAACTTGTGGATCTGCTGGGCTGCTACCCAGGTTCCTCAACACTGCCACTCCTCTGATAGCTGTACTGATCACGAGGCTTCTCAACCTATCCCTCTTTACTGGAGCAGTCCCTTGGCTCCTGAAGATTGCCTGAGTAGTACCTATTCATAACAAGGGTGATACCAAGTGTGTGGATAATTACTGCCCTATAGCCATCCTATCAGTGTTAAACAAGTTGCTTGTAGAAATAGTGGCCACCCAGGTAATGACACCTACAACTGCATAACTTATCATCGCCACCTTTACATGGCTTCAGGCGAGCACATAGCACATCAACTGCCTTCGTCCAATTTACTAATGATGTAAAGATGGCCATGGATAAAGACATGCCTACGGGGGCAGTTTTCATTGACCTAACCAAGGTGTTTAGAAACATAAAAACATAGAAACATAGAAGGTGATGGCAGAAGGAGACTGCTAGATCCATCTAGTCAGCCCGGTACTTTTTGTCTTTTCATAACCCTCTAGTTGCCTTTTTATGTGAGGGCTCCCTTGTATCCATCCCACACATTCTTAATTCCACAACTGTGTTAGCCCCCACCATCTCCAGGGACAGGTTATTCCAGTCATCTATCACCCACTCTGTGAAGAAAAACTTCCTAATGTTGGTAGAGAACCTCCATCCTTTCAGCCTTAGGTCATGTCCCTTGGTTCTGCTACCCTCCTTGAAGTTAAAAAGTTCCTATGTCTGTACCTTGTTTGTGCTTTTTATGTATTTGAGTGTTTCGATTATATCTCCCCTCTCCCTTCTCTGTTCCAACAAATACACGTTCAGTTCTCTCAGTCTTCCTTCATAGGGCATCTCATGCAATCCAGAAATCATTTTTGTCTCCTTTCTCTGCCCTGTTCCTATCCAGTCAATGTCCTTTTTGAGGTGAGGCCTCCAAAACTGGACACTGTACTCCAGGTGTGGCCTGACCAGTGATCTTTGTACAATGGCAGGACCCCCTCCCTCCTCCTGCTTGTGATTCCCCTCCCAATGCATCCCAGCATTCCACTGGCCTTCAGTGCTGCCTTCTCCCACTGTTTTCCCACTTTCAAGTGATCTGAGATCATGATTCCCAGATCAGGCTCCTGGTTGGAGGTAGCTGATCTTTCCCCCTCACAAGTAATATCCCTTCTTTGGATTCCTTTTTTCCTATGTGCATGACTTTGCACTTTTTGGCATTGAACCTCAGCTGCCATGCTCCAGATCGTTCTTCAAGTTTCTTGAGGTCTGATTCCATTTTGCCTACTCCCTCTATGGTGTTGACCCTATATCTTGGTGTCATCCACAAACAGACACACTTTTCCCTCTAGTCCGTTAGTGATGTCTGCTATGAAACCATTGAAGAGCAGAGGCTCCAGTACTGAGCCCTAGGGTGGTACACAATTTTTGACCTTGTGGACCACCCTGTACTGTCATCTAAACTGTCTGCTTTGGGTTTCTCACATGCTACTACTTGCTGGTTTATGAGCTACCTCGCTGAACGACAATAATTTCTTCAAATAAAGTCAGACCTGATCTCTCCCCCACTAGTGTTGGTGTCCCTCAATGATCCATGCTTGGTCCTTTACTATTCTCTCTGTTTCTCAACAAGCTACCCACAATTGCTGTTTCTTGCTCAACCCCACTTTACACAGACGACATGGTACTGTACACTAGTGCCACAGACATATCAAACGTTAATTCAAACCTGAATATGGATTTTGATCTCATACAGTCCTGTCTAAAGCAAAATACATTCCTTACGAATGCTAAAAAGACAGTTGCCATGCTATTTGGCTCAGCACCTTGAATCAGAGCCTGTACCACTGCCCTAACCATCTACGGACCAGATAATTCCCCACTAGAAGTAGTAGACTTTTTCAGGTACCATGGAGTCACCCTAGACCCTGTTCTGGATTTCAGCCTGCATCTGTCAACTATTTGTAAGTCAGTAAACACAAAGCTGGGGTTCACCTATAAAATTAGGAATACGCTTACCGCATCAGCTAGACTGGCAATTGCGCAGGGTGTTCTTTAGCAAAGTCTTACCTACGGGCTGACAACCTACTGTACCTGGAGGCCAACAAAGTCCCCAAACCCATAGCACAGTCCACATGCCGGCGGCGTCTAATACCTGGTGGTCTGACAAAACTTAAGGAACTTCTGTCCCAAATTGACTGGCCTCCTATACAGGCAACTCCTGACATTGACACAGCTCTCTCCTTCTTTACCCGAACTTTTAATAATGCCTGTGATATCTTTGCCCCAATGTCGACCCGCCGTTCTAAAAGGCAGAATGCCCCCTGGGTAACCGCAGCTTTGATCCACCAACTCAAACATAGGGACAACCTATGGCACCGTGCCATTGAGACTGGCCAGCCCAGTGACAGGCAGTTATATGCTGCCACTCGAAACAAGTGCACTCGGGCCATCAGAAAGGCCAAGTCTGAGCACTATCGGTCCTCACTCACGGCCTCATGGGGGAACCCCAGAACCTTCTGGGATAACATTAAACAGTTAAATGGGAGTGCACACTTCCCACCCACCCAGATCAACATTAATGGTGTGATCTCTTCAGACCCAGCCCTCATAGCCAACCACCTCAACACCTCATTCACTGACCTTAGCCCTATCCTCCCTACAAATTTTTTGATCCTCCTCCCCAGCGCCTGCTGTAAATCTTTCTGCCCTTATTTTCTCCCTCCGCCGTGTTTCTGCCCAAGAACTATAGGCCGCTCTGTCCACTGCCCTCAAGAGTAATTAGTACGGGCAGTGACACCCTGAATCCGTATCCACGGCTGGTCTTAGACACAGACCTTACCCCGATCATGTGCCTCATCAACCACTCTCTTTGCCTGGGGAAGGTTCCAACTGCCTGGAAAGTCACCACTGTCACCCCTATCTTTAAAGGTGGTGATAGGACTGTGGCTGGAAACTATCGGCCAAACTCCATTCTCTCTCCTCTCTCCAAGGTCTTGGAAAAAGTGGTAGCCTCTCAAATCTCTGACTGCCTCTCAAATTTCTGACTACCTCGCCACCTACAATGTCCTATGTCCTGAGCAGCATGGCTTCTGAGCAGGCCACAGTACCAACACAGCCCTCCTAGAGTTCTCCAACTTTCTCCACTCCTCCTTAGACACTGGTTCTCTTGCTGGTGCAGTCTTCATTGACCTCTCTAAAGCTTTCGACACTGTCTCCCACCCCCTCCTTCTTGATGCCCTTAGTCTCTCTGGTTTTGCTGCTGGGCCTATCTCCTGGTGCACCAGTTATCTGTCTGACCGCTCACAGCATGCAAAAATTAATGGGACCTACTCAGACATCTGTCCCATCTTTCTGGGTTCCCCAGGGCTCCATTCTGGGCCCCTTACTATTCTCCCTTTACCTTAACACCCTTTCACGCCTTGCTCGGGAACGTTCTATTGTACGCTGATGATGCAGTCATCTTTGCCTCAAGTCGTAACCCTATTGCCCTCCAGGACTCGCTGCAGAAGTCCTTCGCTAAGCTTAGGGCTGGTTCAAGGAACATAGATTGGTGATAAATCTTGAAAAACAAAAACCATGTTCTTCACTCATCCTCAAAACAAGTCCTGCAACTTCAAACTCCTCATTCACTCTGGGTCCTCTTTCCCACTCGAACAAGTTTGCTCCTATAAATACCTAGGGATCCATTTTGACCCCTTCCTCTCCTTCTATGGACACATCGCTGCTCTAGCCACTGCCACTAATATCCGATTGGGAATCTTACATCGGTATAAACACTGCCTTCCCCCGGAGGCTCTTCCATTCGCAGTCACCTCCTCTATCCTGTCCCTAGTGGACTATGGACTGCCGGTGTATGGTGCTGCTGATCAGACCGCACTCCATAACCAATTATTATTATTATTTTGCCAGGTGAGACACACTAAGCTGAAAGCTTGTTTGCAGGTGCAACCTGGAAGCACAAGGAAGTTAAGTGACTTGCTCAGGGTCACACAGTATGCACCTAGGGGGCTGTGGGATTCAAACCCAGGTCTCCAGATTTGCAGCTCAGAGCCTTAACCCACTGCACCATACTGCCTCCATAAAATTCGCACTACTCTGAATAAGGCCTGCAGGTTAATTACTGGGGCACCTAGGCTAACACACACCTGTCTACTGTACGCTAAAGCGCTGGTACTTGATCTGGACGAGCGCCTCAAATATCTGACCTGTACCCTTACAAAAAAGACCCTCCTTGGGCTATCCCCGCCAGGATTGACCACCACCATCCGCCGCTCTGTCCCACTAGTTCATACTCGGACCTCTGGGAAAACCTCTCTTGTTATCCCTAGAGCTAGGACCTCTCATGGCCAAAGAGCCTTCAGCTTTAGGGCCCCTTCCTGGTTCAACACACTGCCCCCCTCCATCTCCGAAACTCCAACTATATCGTGCTTCAAAATGTCCTTACGGAACCACCTTGTTAACACCCGAAGCTGTAATTGCCACTAGTCAAAGCTGTACTCAATACTAATGACAAAGCTTACTACTAAGCTGCTAAGGACAACATAACTCTGGTATTGTTTGCATCAATCCTACCTGTACCAGCTTGTTTGTATCTATGTCTTAAGTTACTGTTATACTGTGTTATACTGTTATGCCGTGTATTTTCGTTTGTCTTACTGTGACAAGGTACCTTTGTAAATGAGCCTATGGCTCAAAGGTTTTCCAAACTGCTGTCTAAATAAATAAATAAAGGGATCGTAAATAAATGGAACATGTGTTACAATAACATTTGTCACTTTGCCTTTTCCGTGCCCAGGCTTACCCATCACTGCATCCTCTACTCGAGTCTCAGATGACTCTTCCCATCATCTTATCGATGTTACACCACTGATTGTACTGTTGATAATATTATTAGAACTGGTACAACAGCTACACTGCTCAGCATGTTAAAACACACCTTACAGGCTTACCCCCTGAGGTCTGCTGATAGGCCTCTTCTTGAAGTACCTAAATGTGCTACTAAGACTGGTGAGCAGGCTTGCTCAACATCTGCTCCCAAGCTCTGGAACTCCCTTCCTATGACTTTAAGGTACTCTCAGTCTCACCAGGTTTTTAATGAACCTCATAAGTTCCTCATGTATTCTGAAAAATGCTCATGTAACTGAACTACCTTTCTTCCATATGTCAATAATGCACTTTTATAATTGTCTTCTTGAATTTCTTTGCACTTTTGCATTGTTTTATGTTACTCCTATATTATACCAGACCATTGTTGATGTTATTGCATTGTTGTATCACGTGTAATTATTTATTTATTTATTTCAATAGTTTGGAAAACACCTTTGAGCAAATGCTCTTTTACAAAGGTTCCACATCTGTACAACAACATACAATCAAGTTACAGGAACAGACAGAAAATACAACAAATGCTATACAATTAGTACAAAGACAAAATGCATGACTCCTATAAATATTTCAACAATGCCTGGTGATTACAATATCAAATTAAGTAAAGGTGAAAATACATTCTGCGAGTAGAAGAAAAAAATTACTGTTCATTTTGCCTGCAATTCTCCTGGATCATGCCTGAAAGTAGGCAATGCTTTGTCTAGTGCTCCTACCCACTAAACAAGAACTAAATAAAGAAACTCCTAGATTCCATTCCTCTTCTGTTGTTCTAAGTCCCACCCCACTCATCCAGTACTATGTCTTGGGGTTCTGTTTCCCTAGAAGCTTATTAACATGACAGGTATACAGACCCCCCCCCCCCACCTCAGGGGGAGGAAATGGACAAGGCAATGATAGAAAATATACTTAGAATGGCAGATAAAGGGGAGATACTGCTGATGGGTGATCTGAATATGCCAGATGTTAACTGGAGTGCAGTTGCAGCAGCCACTTCTAAGAGCGGGGTTATTCTAGATGCCCTACAGGGAGCATGCCTTAGACAACTAGTATTGGAACCCACTTGAGAGGGAGCAATCTTAGACCTGGTTCTCTCAAATGGAGATGGAGAGAGGATCACAGATGTAGAAGTGGGTAGCCATCTGGGAACTAGCGACCATCGAACAGTATGGTTTGCAATGAACACAGCAATAGAGTCAAGCCATACAAAGGCAAAAGTACTGGACTTCAGGAGGGCTGACTTGCCAAATGGGTGAGTGCCTAAGAATGCACCTAGCAAATGGGCAGGAAGGAGGGGTGGAAGAACAATGGGGAATAATAAAAACTGCCATCACAGAGGTAACAAGCCTTTGTGTGAAGCAAATAAACAAAACAAAATGATGTAAGAAACCACTATGGTTCTCAAAGGAGGTAGCAGTGAAGGTTCAAGAGAAAAAGAAAGCATTCAGAAAGTACAAGGAATCACAGAAGGAGAAGGACAGAGAATTGTATCAGTTAAAATAAAAGGAAGCTGGGAAGGCAGTCAGAACAGCAAAGGCCTGAACCGAGGAAAAGATGGCCAACTCAGTTAAGAAGGGGGATAAAACCCTTTTTAGGGTCATCAGGAGCCAAGGAAGACTAAGGGAGGGATAGTGAGGCTTAATAAAGGGAGGGGTGGGACAGGGTGACGGTGAAAAGGCAGAGATACTAAACAAATATTTTGCTCAGTATTTACAAATGAAGAGGGGAGGTACATAAAACAAACAATAGAAACAATCTGGATACAGAAGTTGATACCAGCCCATTTACAGAAGAAACGGTTCTGAAAGAACTCTTAAAACTAAAGGTGGACAAAGCAATGGGGCTTGATGGGATTCATCCCAGAATTCTAAAAGAGCTAAGGGTAGAACTAGTGACACCACTGACTACCCTCTTTAACAAATCATGGGAGGATGAGGTGGTACCTGAGGACTGGAGGAGGGCAGATGTGATTCCCTTTCACAAAAGTGGGAGCGGGGCAGAAGCAGGAAACTACAGACCTGTTAGTTTAACCTCAGTGGTGGGGAAAATGATGGAATCACTTCTGAAGGAAAGAATTGTCAAGTACCTAGAGGCCAGAGGGGCACATGACCCAAGGCAGCATGGATTCACAGCAGGAAGGTCATGCCAGATGAATCTAATAGATTTCTTTGACTGGGTGACCAAAGTAGTAGATCAGGGAGGGGCTGTGGACATGGCCTACCTAGACTTTAGCAAGGCATTTGACTCAGTCCCACACAAAAGATTAATATACAAGTTAACTAGCCTGGGAGTGGGTCCCAAGATGATAGCCTGGGTAAAGAATTGGCTGGAGAATAGGACACAGAGGGTAATAGTAAATGGAGTCCACTCTGAAGAAAGAGGGGTTACTAGTGGGGTACCACAGGGTTTAGTATCAGGACCGGTCCTCTTCAATGTCTTTATAAGCGACATTGCAGAGGGACTGGAAGGAAAAGCATGTCTCTTTGCAGATGACACAAAGATCTGCAACAGAGTTGATGCACAAGGTGGGGTGGAAAGGATGAGAAGGGACTTGGCAAGGTTAGAGAAATGGTCAAATGTGTGGCAGCTTAGATTCAATGCTAGGAAGTGCAAGGTAATGCACCTGGAAAACAAAAACCCAGGGGAAGAGTACACAATGGGGGTTGAGATACTAACAACAACAGAAATGGAAAGGGACCTGGGGGTAGTCATATCAGATTACTTAAAGGTGGGCAAGCAATGTGAGAGGGCAGTAAGGAGGGCTGGGAGGATACTGGGATGCATAGGGAGAGGCATCACCAGTAGAAAACAGGAAGTTGTTATCCCTCTGTACAAACAGCTGGTGAGACCCCATCTGGAGTACTGTGTGCAGTTCTGGAGACCCAATCTCCACAAGGACATAGACATGATGGAAGCTGTCCAGAGGAGGGCAACTAAAGTGGTGCAGGGTCTGCACCAGAAGACATATGGAGAGAGACTAAAGGAGCTTAATTTGTATAGCCTCCAGGAAAGGAGGGAGAGGGGGGACATGATAGAAACTTTCAAGTACCTCAAGGGAATCAACAAAGTCCAAGAGGGTAGCATCTTTCAAAAAAGAGGTGTGCAAGAACAAGGGGGCACAATTTGAAGATAGAGGTGGCGGCTCAGAGGTAATGTAAGGAAGTATTTTTTCACAGAGAGGGTTGTGGATGCATGGAACTACCTTCCGGAGGAGGTTGTGGAGTCAAAAACAGTGGTTGAATTCAAGCATGCATGGAACAGTCATAAGGCAATTCTAGGGGGTGGTGGTAGAAAGAAGTAGGCTGCTGGTTAACTAGGATCTGCAGCTTATCCATTAGGTAGGGAAAGGGGCAGACTGGGTGGGCCAAGTGGTCCTTATCTGCCGTCAAATTCTATGTTTCTATGTTAGGTACAGCACAGGTAATCACTAGTGGTGTGTGGAATTTTCAAATTCTGGCAGAAATGGAATTTTGTGGAAATCTGCCAAATTTCTTCAGAAGTGGAATGGTAGGATTCTACGGTAGTATAATGTAGAACAGGTTTTCTGCTACTTTTGTGTGGAATTAAATTCTGTGGGTCTCGATATACTCCACAGAAATGATCACAGAATGATTTTGCATAGGAAAATGTTCTGTGGAATATAATTCCACGAATCACAGCAGGAGGAATTAAGAATGACCAGTGAAATCCAATGGAAATTCCACTGGCAGAATGACCATTCTGTCCTAACTCTGCTGGCAGAATTCTACATTCCACACAGCACTAGCGAGCACCATGCATGCTTCCCCACACTGCCCTGCCAATGTGCCTCAATCCTGCCATGGCAGGACCCCCATGTAAGTGATAAGGTAGCTCAGACTTGATGCTTATTAAATCTTTGGCCTCGCATGTGAGAGTTTTTGATAAAGATTGTTGTCCATTATACAATGGCAAGAAATAATCTTCTGATTGGCCAGTTGCCATCTTGAACAGCGATGTTATCCCAGCACAATATCATTGTATCAAGGTCAGGCACACCTGACTGCACCAACATGAAAAGAAATCATTCCATCCTATCCCCTGTTTTGTGTCTTAGCCCACTTTGGTGATCCAGGCTCAGCACCCCACTTGCAAGCCGACTTCACTGTACCCAGCTCCTAAACCCCAAAACAGCCATAAAATAGACATTTAAATACCTGTAAATTTTCTTTCCCCTAACTGCTGGTCTCCAGGCTCATCACTGCTGGGAGGTCCTTCCTGGAACCATGTGACAGGCAGGAAGTAGGCTGATTTCTACAGTCAGGAGACAACCTCCCATCTACTTCCTCTAGACTCCAGTACTTCTATAGTCTTCGTCTTCTGAGGAAATGCATAACTTGGAACAAACACAAGAAAGGTTAGTGTAGCTTGTGACCCAAAGCCAACTTTCAGCATTCTGGGAGAGACAGAGCCTGGAGACCAGCAGTCGGAGAAAGAACATTTTCAGGTATTTAAATTTCTGTATCTCTCTCCTAAAGCTGGTCTCCAGGCTCATCACTTCTGGGACATACTACAGCAGTACATCTCTCCACTGGGTGGGAATAAAGTTCATAGTCCTCTATGGGTCCACCACTGCCTGGAGGACCCTGCAGCCAAATGACGCCTCCGCAGAGGTGGCGACATCTAACTTGTAGAATTTTGCAAACGTGTGTATGGATGACCATGTGGCCGCTCAACATAAGTCTGCTGGAGAAGCTTCTCGGAAGTCTGCCCAGGCACAGCCATCACTCAGGTTGAGTGTGCTCTTACTGGTCCCAGTAGGCCAATCCCAGCCTTCCTGTAGGCCATGGTGATGGTGGAATGAATCCACCTAGCAACAGTCCTTTGACACCTTCTTACCCATGTTTGGGCCTGAGGTAAGGATGAATAGGCTTGAAGTCTTACGGACTGACTCGGATCTCTTGATGTAAATTTTGAGGGTCCTCTGAGGATCCAATGTATGAAATTCTCACTCTTTCTCATTCTTGGGGTGAGGACAGAAAGAGAGAATGTTCAAGACTTGGTTGCAGTGAAAATGAGATAACACTTTAGGTAAGAATGCTTTATCCATCTGCATGGCTACCAAGTCTTGATGAAAAATAGTATAAAGTTCTTTGGATGACAGTGCTTCTATCTCACTGATGCGTCAGGCTGAGGTGATTGCAATGAGAAAGACGGTTTTCATAGTAAGATGAAGTAGGGATGCCTCCTTTAAGGATTCGAACACTGGTTTGGTGAGCACTTTGAGTACTAGGTTGAGCCTCCAGGGAGGTACTACTGGTTTTATTGACAGACTTTTCAAGGTTGTTGCCCTCAGAAATCTTCGGACATGAGGAAGGGCTCCTAAGGATTTGCCTGAGTCTTCTAACAGCAGCACCCCCCAAAGCAGACACCTGTACTCATAAGGTAGCTGGTTGGAGGCCCTTGTCGAAACCCTCCTGAAGGAACTGAAGTATGGTAGGGAGAGACACAGAGTCATCCAGTAAGAAGGAGTCTCACAACCAGAATAGGAATTTACTCCAAATCCTATAGTGGACCCTGGAGGAGGAGGCTCACCTGGATTGAATCATCGTTTCGATGACAAACTTTGAGAAACTGAACTCCCTGAGAGCTTTCCGCTCAATCTCCATGCCGAGAGGGACATATTGTGAGGACTTGGGTGCCACACCGGTCCCTGATGTAGTAGGTCTGGGCTCACTTGGAACATTAGGGGAGACTGAAGAGATATTTGGACTAATTGTGGAAACCACAGTCTGCAGAGCCAGTGTAGGCAGACCAGAATCACCTCAGCTTGGTCTTGGGCAATCTTGTGCAGTACCCTTGATATGATTGGAATTGGCAGGAAGGCATACAGGAGATCAAACTGACCCCAGTTGATGGAGAATGTGTCCTGTGCTATGGCCTTGTCAACCCTGCTGAGGGAGCAAAATCTTGGAACCTTGCAATTTTTTCAGCAGGCAAAAATATCTACCTGTGGGTAGCCCCACCGCTCTGTGGTGAGCTGGAAGGCGCTGTTCTTGAGCTCCTATTCTCCTGGTAGGATGTCCTTTCGACTTAGCCAGTTTGATGTGACATTTTCTTGACCTGGAATGTATGCCACCCGTAGACTTGTCAGGTTGACTTCCGCCCAATGGAAGAGGAGAAGAGCTTCTTGCAGCATCCGGGAGCTCTTTGTGCTGCCCTGGCGGTTGATGTATGCCATTGTTGTCCAATTGTCCATGAGTATGAGGATGTCTTAGTGGGAGAGTTGTGACCTGAATTGCTGTAGTGCCAGATGGACTGCCCACATCTCCAGAACATTGATGCTGTAGAGGGATTCCACCCACGACCACTTTCTCTGTGTCAAAAGATGATCCAAATGTGCTGTCTAGCACCAGAGACTGGCATTGGTGGTCACTCTGATCTGGTGGGGGTGCCCCAGACTGAGACCATTCATGATTTTGTCCTGCTGAGTCCACCATTTCAAGGATTTCTTTGCCTGGTGGAATATTTGAATCCTCTGATCCATTGTGTCCCTTGATTGGAACCATTGCTGGAGAAGAGCAGACTGGAGAGGCCGCATGTGGACTAGTGCCCAGGGACTGATTCTGTCAGGGAAACCACTGTCCCTATGAGTTGCATGAAGGAGCAGGCCAGCAGAGAACGGGCTGCCTGAAATTTGAGGATAAGGGCCCTCAGTTCTCTGAATTTCAGTTCTGTGGGGAATACTTTGTTTTGGGTCGTATCGAAGTTCACCCCCAGATGGGATAGAGACTGCGATGGATGTAGAGAACTCTTCCTCCGACTGATCATGAACCCCAGAGACAAGAGGCATCATGTGACCTCTGTCACTGCCCGAACTGCTTGATCATAGCCTAGGGCTTTGATGAGAATGTCATCTAGATATGGAAAGAGTTGGATCCCTTGTATTCAGAGGCAAGCGACCACTGTCACAAGGACTCTGGGGGCTGTGGATAGGCTGAAGGGCAGCATCTTGAACTGAAAGTGTTGACCTTCTACTTTGAATCTCAAATATTGATGGTGTGCCTTCCTGATGGGAATGTGCAGATAGGTATCTTGCAAATCTACTGAGGCTAAAAAGCCCCCTGATGGATTTCTCGAATGATGGAGGACAGGGTCTCCATCTTGAAAGTTCTGTGATGAACATAGCCATTTAGAAACTTAAGATCTAAAACTGGCCAGAAGCTGCCTGAGCATTTTGGTACTACGAAGAATAGTGATTACACCCCTGTGTTCCTTTCCAGCGCGGGAACTTGTTCGATCGCTGCTGACTGAATGAGATCTGTAATGGCTTGCCAGGTCACCGCTCGCTTTACTGGTTTTCCTGAGATTGGCAAGGGTACTATGTGGGGGAGGCCAGGAATCGAACTCGATGAAGTAACCTTCACGGATCACTTCTAATACCCACTTGTCTGTAGTGGTGTGGACCCATTCCTCGAAAAAGTTTGAAAGCCTGACCCTGACACGAGGATGGGTCCATGAGTCCTCATTGTGATTTCTTGGAGTCGCCCTCGAAATCCTGGGTGCCTCTTCTTCCACCTCAGAAGCTGCATTGGTTACACAAGTTGAACCATGAGCGTCTGCCTGGGGTCATCTTGTTCTGCCCCCTGGAATAATTTTGGGCCCAAAAATTCTGTCTTGAACCTAAGTTCCAGGGCCTGGTCCTTTCTTGTGCTTGTGGCATTTACACTTTCGCCATTTTGCTAGATTCCTTGACCACCTTTTTTAGCACTGAGCCAGACAGAAGGCCTCCTTCATAAGGGGCATTGACCGAATGCATCTTCGATGAGGCATCCGCCTGCCAAGCTCAAAGCCATAAGTTGCGCCAAGCCGAGGTCTGGTAGAACATAACCTGAGCTGCACATCTGACTGCCTCTTCTGATATGTCAGCTGAATATGCCGAAGCTAGGCCCATGAGCTGTAACTGCTGTAAAATGGACTGGTTCTTGTCTGGCTCATCAGCAAGCTGGAATGCCAGATCAGTGGCCCAGGAGAGCACAGCTCTGGCAGAGTAGAGGTTATCCATAGTTGCTCTGAGGGAAGTTGCAGTGGACTGAAAGGCCTTCTTTAGAGAGGTGTCCACTTTCCTGTCCGGTCTCACAGGGAGGCCCACCTTCTGCTGAGATGACCGTCCTTTCGTGAGGTTTGATATAAGAGGGTCTATCCTAGGGCAATCTAACCATTTCTCTGCAAGCTTCTTGTCAAACTTTAGGAGTTTGGTTAGGTGGTGAGGGACAGGGAAGGACCGTTTGGGTCCCTGCCATTCTTCCTTTAAGAGGTCCTCAATAGCCAGAGGCAGAGGAAAGGCCATCACCGGCTTCAAGGTGGACACTAGACAGAATGCCAGCTTTGCTCGCTTGGGCTCTGGAGAAGTGGGCGAGCTGAGGTAGATCTCTTCGGACACCTTTTTAATGAAAAAATCTAGATCTTCCAGATCGAAGTTTCTGGCTGGTGATGCCTGGGAGCTTAGCTGAGGTCCATGGCCCCAGCGCACTTCAGGCTTTGGTGAAGCTCTGGGGGGGGTCCTGTACTGCCATGGGAGTGCTGGTTCCTCGCTCATTCAAGCACTGGAAATACATGGGGCGAGGTAGCACAGAGAACCTGTCTGTCCAGCATGCAAGGCTGAGACTGGGGTCCCTGTATTAGTGCTTGGGAGCGCTAAAGAATTAGAGTCCACAAATATAGAAATGAAAAACTCACTGTTCTCCCCTCTCTGATCTCCTGGACTGTCACTTCTGTGACAGAGGTCCTGTAGAGCTCCTGCCACCAGATAGGCAGGAAGTAAACTGGTGTCTAGAGAAAGTAGATGGGAGGTTGTCTCCTGCCTGTAGAAATCAGCCTACCTCCTGCCTGTCACGTGGTTCCAGGAAGGACCTCCCAGAAGTGATGAGCCTAGAGACCAGCTTTAGGAGAGAAAATATTTATTTATTTATTTTTATTTATTTATTGAGTATTTGGACACACCTTTAAGTGAAGCTCATTTACAAAGGTTCCATGTCACATTTACAGAGCTACAACAGTAATATTAGGACATAACATACAGTACATTTCATACAATAGGAACTTGCATGTTTTTGTTTGTCAGAAGGACACTTCAAGGAAGTTTTGTCAGAAAGGTAGGGTAGGAGCAGGGGAGAGGAAGGGAGGTAGGTAATAGGACAGTAAGTAGGAGGAAAGAGGAAGGGAGGTAGGGAATAAGATAGTAAGTAAGATAGGGAATTGGTGAACTAAGATAGTAAGTAGTTGAGTGGGGTGGGAGGTAAAGGAATAGATGGCCCATCCAGAGGCAAAGTGGAAGTTAAGTGCAGGTGGTTTATAGAAGGACAAGTGAATAGGAAGCCTTTTCAGAGGAAATTAATGTCTAAGTAAAATATGTCCCCACTCCACACTGAAGAAGAAACCTACTGCTACATATGATTGCACAGTGTCTGTCTTGCTACCTTTGTGAGGCTCATGCTTTGCTGTCTGTTTCTGTCAAAAGCTGCATGCTGCAGAGGTGGCTTCTGACAACAGTTTCAAATAAAAGTAATTATCTATGAAAAACACACACACACACACACACACACACGCATATCAACAGTAGGACAGAGTGACTTTACTGAAGACATGTAGAGCACAAGTCTTCCAGTTCCCAAAAGTCAGTTGACATTCAGCTCTGTTCTGCGGGCCTGTACCAGCAATGGCAGCAGGATGCCTGAATGAAACTAAAGGACAAAACCAGAAACAATCTCCCCACCAAAAAAAAAAGAGAAGAGACATACAGAGAGAGAGAGAGAGAGAGGAAGACATTAAACACTGACAAGTCGGGGTACACTGATATATACATGGGCTAAAGAGCAAACCTACTCCTACAAAACAGCAGCACCTAGTGGACAAAAAAATAACTTTTTTTTTAAACAAGTGTGCTTTCACACTTCAAAAATATAGTAAAACTGCCTTAAATTTTCATTTTTCAGTCTTTTCACTATTTCTTTTACCACAGTGAGCCATTGTATAATTGCAATAATGTACTCCAGGGTGTGTGTTGTGCTGGGATAACATCACTTCTCGGGTGGTGGATACAGTCGGCTGTGGTCTCGTGCCCAACCACCTAAGGCGTGACAATATCCCAACATGACACACACACTGTCGTACATTATTGCTTAATTATACTATGGCAAGAAAGAATCCTCGTCCCTGATTGGTCAGACTGGAACTGGGATGCTTATACCTGCTGAACTGTACATTGCTGTTACTATTTGTTGTATTCTAACATTATCATTCTGTAATCATTTACCTGCTCATGCCTGAAACAGTCCCTTGGGCCAGTGCACTCTACCCAGTTAACAAATAAATAAATAAATGTTATCCCAGCATAACAAACCTGGCTGTACTCCCAGCACAGTAATGACTGCATGAAATGTAAAAAAAAAAAAAAAAAAGATTCACTCCATGCCAGCAGGTTCCCTATTGCCGTCATCGCTGACAGCACAATCAGTTTCCTCTCCTCATAAAAACTGTTCTACTCTGCTCCGGAGCGAGAGACTGTAAGTCTTCTATTTCTGTTTTTTGTCCCCCTCAAAAAAAAGCAAACAACACTGCAATGCCGCTGACCATAAACCGCACAGAGTGAGAACCACGTCTCTTTAAAAGTCAGCATGTGATCACTCACTCGCTCGCTGTTCCAGTCATTTCTTCTGTCTGCATTTCCTCTTTTTTTCTTTTTTCAAAAAATATTCTCCATACCACCTTCCTACCTTGAATACTCATCTTTTCAGACCACAGTCCTTAACAGCGGTGGTCTCAGACATCCAGAGCAGACACAAGGAGGGAGTTCCTTCACAGTGCTGCCGCCCTAAAAGTTCTTCACAGCAGTGATCCCAGGTGGCCAAAACCACGGGAGACACAGCAGGACTTCCTTCACAGTGCTGCTACCCAAACAGTTCAAATCTGATTTAAACCAAGATGAAAGACAGAGGGGGGGGTATTTAATCTAAGCATAAAATGCAACCTAATTTAATAACAAAATATTTATAAAATGACCAAATGTACACCTATGTTAAAGTTAAACTTTGGAACTATTTAATATGATGGAAATATATTTTAGATTTTCTTCATTAAAAATACTTTAAAATAAAAATCTTTGTCTGCTTTGTTGTTTAACAGTTACGAGCCATTGTATAATAGGAATAATGCCCTCCTGGGTACGTGTTATGCTGTGATAACATCCCTTCTCGGGTGTTGGATGCCCTCGGCATGCGGCCTTGGGCCCAGCCACCCAAGGTGGGATGTTATTCTAGCATAACACCCACCCTTTTGGGCATTATTCCTTTATTTAAGAAGGAAGGGCACTCTGAGCTGTGACAGCTCATTTCCGGGTGCATCCTGGGGTGGTTTACATGGGCTTGCTTTATTAACGGGATGAATATGGGTCAGGACACTGAGGAAAATCCTCATCTTTTAAAACAGTGCCACAGGATCTTTAACTTGCACCTGGACAGCCACCAAAGACGGGCAGATGGGAGCATAGATGAACATCTCATCCGACAAACAGGAACACAACTGTACAGTCCCACACCCAAGACTGCACTACAGTATCGTTATTGGGAATTAGCGCAACTTCCTGGTGTGAGACTAGAATTAGTGCTGTGCGGAATGTGGAATTCCACAGGCAGAATTAGCGCAGAATGACCATTCCGACGGCAGAATTTCTGCAGGAATTTCACTGGTTCTTCAGTGGAATTCCACCTACTGTAATCAAAAAGCAATTTTTCTGCGGAAAATTATTCCGCAACAATTTCTGCTGAAAATATTGAGATCTGGGGATGAACAGCATTTTTTCCATGGAAAATCATTCCGTAGGTATTTTCTACCATGAAATTTCACCATTCCATTTGTGGTAAAATTCGGGGGCATTTCAGCAGAATTTTGAAACTTCAGGCATTGTGGATAGGGTGCAAAAACAATACGTTGGCACTGCATACCAGGCCCTTCCCCTAAACTTATAGCACCGGAACAGTCATGTACTCACTCGGTATTGTATTTGAAACTTAAGACTCATAGTACAAATCCACTTCTGCTGCAGTGTTTCCCACTCCAAATTCCTTCCCAATTTTGGTTTTGGTAATTAATGTTCTTTTAGGAATTTAGCAAGGTTGCTCACTGAGAGATTCTTTATAAGTACACAATTGGAATTGTTTATACTTACAGTGCTCTATCACTACATTACTTTGTTTCACTGTCAGCCCAGGTTTTTGCCTGCAGCACAGTACTGTAACTACTAAATACTTTCACAAGTGGAGCCTACCTCCATTTGTTGCCATGTTCAACTGGATTTCTTCACTGGAAGGGACGTGCACACCAGAGGGTGCTGCAGAAAGTTTCAGGACTGAAATGAAATGAAACCCACCTGCTACCACTGCTGCATGGAAAATCTGCACTTACAAGATGTCAGGAGCTGCATAAGGTTACAATCCAAAGAAAGCATCTAGCAACCTCAGCTTTTTTGGGGGGTTAACGCTCCAGTCTGTGAAAGGGCATGACTTGGAGGATCACAATCAAAAGAAAAACAAAGACGTTGTTTTAAATGTAGCACATCAGCATGATCCCGCGACCTTTCTATGTGCACACCTGATTGGCTGTTGGAGCAGGTGCTTCACTTCTATACTTTACGAGTTATCAAGCATTGGAATGCACTGCCAATTGATGTAATCATTAGCACCTCTAAGGATATGTTTAAATCTTGGTTGGATAATATAATATTATCAGATTTATGCCTTTGTTATCAGTAATGACAGGAGAAAATATGGGGCTTTGGGCTCTCTAACTCCTTAATGTTCCTAGTATGATTCCTAGTATGATTCACGTCAGTCAGACACGAATAGGCACCTCAGTCAGGAAGTTGTGATTTCAGATTGAACATAGTGGTCAGTGGTGTGCTCCAATTATGTGTGCTGAATTTGGGACCAGCTGCAGGCTTCTCATAACATCAGGACAGCATGGGTAAATATTCAAATCCTTAAAATTGGGACAGTTGAGAGAGTGCGCCTGGGGTCAACTATATTGCATGTAGTGGCCTAATGTTTGGCTCCAGGAGGAGAGCATGGAACACTTAATGTTCATCCATCCCTGCTGGCCAACAAGGAGGAGTACAGTGGAGTAGCTGTAAACGTAGTCACTCACCTGAAAGGTATTTTTATTTATTTTTATTAAAGATTTCTTAACTGGTAAAGGCACACTGAGCCAAAGTTCATTTCCAGGTGTGACCTGGGGACATATACAGACATGTACACAAACAGGGGCAGGTGAAAATACTTACACAAAGAAATAGTAAAGACAAACAAAAAGAAAATAGTACAACTGTTAACTAACATTAGAGGAGTTAGTATGACAGCGAACTAACGTTATTTACAATATTAATTTTACACTTTAAACAAAGTAGTACAATAGCAAGATATAACATTATTTACAGTATTTAATTAAACTTCATTAAATTTTATTCATTAGAGTATAGGTATAGCTGTGACATTCCAAGTTGCTAAGATGAGTAAAACAGACAATGTAGGAACAAGGGGAAAAAAACTAAACAGAATTCCAGAAATGTACAGAAGTGTGCTATGAGTATGGAGTGGGACTCTATCCAGAAAAGTCTGTATGCAATTTGTCTGTTGTATCCCATTAGTTTTATAGGAAAATGGTGCAGTAGTCATTGAGAAGCTTGCTGACTAGGGATCCTCATGTTTAACCTGTGGATGCTTTAAAAGTCTTACTCACCATCGAGTCTTCAAAAGAACCGTCTCCCGATGACCTCGACCCTGACCTCGACCTCGACATGGAAACATGTAGCGGTCCTCCCACTACCCAAAGGGGGCGACTCCTCTTCCCCGTGTAACTACCACCCCATTTCCCTTCACTCCACCCTTGCTAAACTCCAAGCACACCAGGTTCTCTCCCAACTTGCCTCATTCCTCTCTGAGTCCTCCTTTTTCACCCCTTTCCAATCTGGAATCAGGAAAAAACACTCCACAGTCACCTTCCTGCTCAGGCTTATTAACTCCATCTTAACCGGGATAGATAATGGCTGTATCACCGTCTTAACCGGGTTGGATAATAACCTTATCACATCAACCATTTTTGTCGACCTTGCCAAAGCATTCGACACAGTCTCCCACACCCTTCTCCCGGACTCTCTCTCAACAGCAAGACTCTTCCCCTTCTGCCACCAACTGGTTCAGATCTTACTTCATTGGCAGAACCCAATCAGTCAGGATCTCTAGTGTCATTTCCCCTCCCAATCACCACTGGAGTCCCACAGGGCTCAGTCCTTGGTCCCCTTCTATTCTCAATCTTCCTAAATGACCTACCCTCAGTCTGCTCTCCCTCCTACTCCATCCACATGTATGCCGAACTTACAGTTTTGTATGCGTCTGGCTCAAGTCCTGCTGAGGTTGCAACCAGGTTGCAGCATGACTTCAACAAAGTTCAGCTCTGGTTTTTTTAATCATCAACGCCAAGAAGACCGTCTCCATGACCTTTGGCACTAGGCAGAGACTCTCTCGGCTCCCAAACCTCCCCTGTTTCCACACCCTGGATGGGACTTTACTTGAGGACACATCCTCTTTTAAATGCCTTGGGGTTTGGCTGGACCAATACCTCAACATCTCTGGTCACATCGATGCCATCCTGAGTAAACTGCACCCCAAGCTTGGCGCCTTGTACAGGAACCATAGTAGCATCCCTACTATGATTAGGCATGATCTTATCCAGAAGATGATCCTCCCCATTTCAGACTACATAGAAACATAGACTTTGACAGCAGATAAGGACCACTTGGCCCACCTAGTCTGCCCATTTCCTACCTATTGGATAAGCTGCATATTCCAGTTACCCAACACCCTACTTCCTCCTACCCTCACTATAATTGCCTTATGTCTGTCCCATGCATTCTTGAATCCCCCCTGCTGTTTTTCACCCCACAACCTCCTCAGGAAGGAAGTTCCATGCATCCACCATCTTCTCTGTTAAAAATTACTTCCTCACATTGCCCCTGATCCATCCCCCCCCCATCTTCAAGTTGTGCCCCCTTGTTCTTGTACATCTCTTTTTCTTAAAGATGCTCCCATCTTGGACTTTGTTGATTCTCTTGAGGTACTTGAAAGTTTCTATCATGTTTTCCCTCTCCCTCCTTTCCTCGAGGGTATACATATTAAGAACTTTCAGTCTCTCTTCATATGGCTTCTGTTGCAGACCCTGCACCATTTTAGTTGCCCTCCTCTGGACAGCCTCCATCCTGTCTATGTCCCTGCAGAGATGGGGTTTCCAGAACTGTATGCAGTACTCCAGATGGGGTCTCACCAACTGTCTGTACAGAGGGATAACAACTTCCTGTTTTCTACTGGTGATGCCTCTCCCTGTATAACCTAATATCGACCCAGCCCTCCTAACTGCCTTTTCACATTGCTTACCTACCTTAAGGTCATCTGATATGACTACCCCCAGAACCCGTTCTATTGTTGTTGTTGTTAGTACCTCCCCTGCCATTGTGTACTCTTCCCCTGAGTGTTTTGTTTCCCAGCTGCATTACTTTGCATTTCTCTGCATTGAATCTAAGCTGCCATATACTTTTGACCATTCCTCCAATCTTGGCAAGTCCCTTCTCATTTTTTCCACACCCCTTCTTGTGTATCAACCCTGTTGCAGATCTTTGTGTCATTTGCAAAGATGCATACTTTTCCTTCAGTCCCTCTGCAATGTCACCTATAAAGACAGTAAAGAGGACCGGTCCCAATACTAAACCCTGTGGTACCCCACTAGTAACCCCTTTCTTCAGCATGTACTTAGTTTACTATTACTCTTTGGGTCCTGTTCTTCAGCCAGCTTGTTACACAGGCTACCACCCTGGGACCCACTCCCAGCCTGGCTAACTTGTTAGTTAATCTTTGTGGGACTGTGTCAAATGCCTTGCTAAAGTCAAGGTAGACCATATCCACAGCCCCTCCCTGGTCTACTACTTCAGTTACGAAGTCAAAGAAATCTATTAGTTTCATCTGACATGATCTTCCTGCTGTGAATCCATGCTGCCTTGGGTCCTATGCCCCACTGGCCTCTAGGAACTCAGCAATTCTTTCTTTCAGAAGTGATTCCATAATGTTCCCTACCACTGAGGTCAAGCTAACAGATTTGTAGTTTCCTGCTTCTGCCTTGCTCCCACATTTGTGAAGAGGAATCACATCCACCCTCCTCCAGTCCTCAGGTACCACACCATCCTCCCATGATTTGTTAAAAAGGGCAGTCAGTGGTGTCACTAGTTCTCCCCTTAATTCTTTTAGAATTCTGGGGTGAATCCAATCAGGCCCCATTGCTTTGTCCACTTTGAGTTTTAGGAGTTCCTTCAAGACCCTTTCTTCTGAGAATGGACTGGTATCGACCCCCGTCCAGAGTGCTTCTACTGTTTGGTTTAGGTACCTCCCCCTCTTGTTCTTTTGTGAATACTGAGCAAAAATATTCATTCAGTATCTCTGCCTTTTCATAATAATCCTCTGCCTTCCCCCTCCCCTTTTTTAAGCCTTACTAGCCCTGCCTTGATCTTCCTTTGCTCCCTGATATACCTATAAAAGGTTTTATCCCCCTTCTTAACTGAGTTGGCTATCTTTTCCTCGGTTTGGACCTTCGCTATTCGGACTGCCTTCCCTGCTTCCTTCTGCTTTAACTGATACAGTTCTCTGTCCTGCTCCTTCTGTAATTCCTTGTGCTTCCTGAATGCTGTCTTTTTCTCCCTAACCTTCTCTTCCACCTCCTTTGAGAACCATAGTGTTTTTTTACTTCATTTTGTTTTATTTGCTTCACACAAAGGCTTGTTGCCTCTGTGATGGCAGTTTTGATTATTCCTCATTGTTCTTCCATCCCTGCCCATTTGCTAGTGCATTCCTTAAGCACTCACCCATTTTTGGCAAAGTCAGCCCTCCTAAAGTCCAGGACCTTTGCCTTTGTATGGCTTGATTCTACTGCTGTGTTTATCGTGAACCATACTGTGTGGTGGTCGCTAGTTTCCAAATGGCTACCCACTTCTAAATCTGTGATCCTCTCTCCATCTCCATGTAAGAGTACCAGGTCTAAGACTGCTTCCTCCCGAGTGGGTTCCAGTACTTGCTGTCTGAGGCATGCCCCCTGCAGGGCACCGAGAATGATCCTGCTCTTGGATGTGACTTCAGCAAATGTGCTCCAATTAACATCTGGCATATTCAGGTCCCCCATCAACAATATCTCCCCTTTTTTGCCATTCAATGGATACCGTCTGTCATTTCCTTGTCCATTTCCTCTCTGAGATGGGGATCTGTATACAACCCCCATGAGGATTGTGGTGCCATTGCCTGTCTCCAAGTTGACCCACAGTGCCTCCTCTCCTCCCTGTCTGCCTTTTAGTTCTGTCGCTTTGATCCCTTCCCTTATGTAGAGAGCTACTCCTCCTCCTCTTTTATCCTCCATATCCCTCCTGTAGATTGTTTACCCTGGTATGTTTACATACCAGTCATGATTCTGTGTGTACCATATTTCTGTGACTGCCACGATATCCAGGTGTTCCTCTTCCATCAAGACCGTTAGTTCAGAAAGCTTTTTACTCAGACTATGGGTATTGGTACTCATTACTCTCCATTTTTTGATGGTTTTACCACTTGTAGCCCCATCTCTGCCCTTACTGACTTTGCCTTCTCCATTTGCCCCTGTCCTGCTCTCTATTGACTTTTCTACCTTGGTGTTTACCTCACTAACTACCCTGTTTTGTGGGGGGAGAGGCTGGGAATTCCCTGTTTCTTATCAGTGCCTCCCCCTTGGCTAGTTTAAAAGCTTGCCAATGAAGCATTTAAACCTATCACCCAGGAGACTGGTTCTCTTCCTGGACAGATGCAGACCATTATGCCAGTATAAGCGGATATCCCTCTAGGTGGAACCCAGTTTCCAATGAAGAAAAAACCCTGTGCTGTGCACCATTTTTGCAGCCATTCATGGAATTGCATGGTGCAGAGTATCCTCACCTCACCCATGCCATATACAGGCAGCACCTCCAAGAAGGATACTGTGTGTGCTACTTGTCTAAGGCCCCTTCCCAACTCCACAAACTCTTCCTGCACTGCTCTAATCCCATGCTCAGCCAAGTCATTTGTCCCTAGGTGGACAATGATGTCCAGCTCTGTCTCCCGTGCAGCTGCTCTCATGATCCTGAGGATTCACTTCCTGTCCCTCCAAGCCATAGTGCTGGGCAGGCACCTTACTTCACTTTCCCCTGCCCCACCAATTCTATCCCCCTAATAACTGAGTCCCCCACCAGGAGCTGCTTCTTTTCCCTGTGGTGTCCTGTGCCACCTTCCTGTGGGCCTTCTTTGTGGCAGTTCCCGGCAACCTTCTCGGTCTCCACTGTGGGTGCCTCCATAGCAGAACTATGCTCCACCAGAATGGCGTATGGATTGCGGAACAGTACAACTGAAGGGATGGACTTCTGTTCCACCACCCTCACCCTCCCTGAGCTCACTGTGGTGAAACAGCTGCTCTTTCTTGGCAACCTCTGAGGCAGCGGTGGTGACCCTGGTGTTCCCTGGGTGGGGGAGGTTCCCCTACTCCTGTCCAGTTTGGCCTAGAGATGGACAACCTCCTCCCTCAGAGCAGAGAGTTGCCTGCAAATAGGGCAGCATCTCAGCCTCCAGAAAGTCTCCCAGAAGACTGCTGCCCCACAGCCAGTGCATCGCTGTCTGTCTATTTTCCTGTTTATCCTGTGAAGTTTTTTTTTGATGTAGTTTATCGTGTTGCTCCCAAATCCTCCCTGGTTAGATTGGACAGCCTGTTTCCTCTTTCTGTCACTGCACCCTTGATTCTCCTTCTTGCACCCACTATTGCATCCTCTTCCACACACTGTCTCTCCTCTCCCTCACAAATAGACACCTATCACACTGCCCTAAAATCACCTCTAAACATTGGTTGGGGTGCTCCCCAACTACCTCTCTCTCTTTTTGTCTCACCCCCACCATTCCCTTACATTCTCTGACTGTCATACCTGGTCATCCCTAGACATTCCACCCTCATTGGCCAATCAGGCTTTTCACATAGTTTCCCCAAAATGTGGAACTCCCTCCCCTCAAATCAGGCACTCCTCCTCCACTTACTCCCTGAACTCTACTCTGCACAATTATCTCTCATCAAACTGCTCCTGCAGTGACCCTCCTTAACAGTTCCCTGTCTAGACAATCTCCCTCTGCTCCCTTATTTCTACCCCTTTCTAGTCACTCCCTTTCCCTCATCACCTGTACTACCTCCTCTCTCTCTCTTTTTACTGCCCTCTTGCCTCTTGCAGAGTTCTCAGCATCCTGAAGGGATTGACTTTCTTTCCTCTCCAGCCACCTCCCCTCTCCCTCATGTTTCCCCTGTAACACCTTTCTACCCTTACCTTCCCTTTCTTGCCCCTGTATTTACCTTTATCCTACCTTCCTATTTCTTGCAATCTCCTGGTCCCTTGCAAGATTCTCTGCATCCTGAAGGAGTCCCAAACAGGTTGCTCCCCACCCCTCCCTCCTCACATCTACCTCCCCCATCTCCTCCCCGTGTTTGCCTTCTCCCCTCTTTTCTATTCCATGCAACCACCCTGGCCACTTGTAGGGTTCCCAGCATCCTGAAGAGGGTCCCAAATAGGTTGCTTTCCCCCACCTAATTCTGTAGCCTTCTTGCCCCTTGAAAAGATCTCAGCATCATGACAGAGACCCTATTGGGCTTGACTGTAATCTTCTCCTCCATCCTGACCTCCCCCAACTTTCCCCAGTCCCCTGCAACCTCTCCTGCCTCCTCACAGGGTTCCCTCCATCCTGTAGGAGTTCTAAAGGTACCATGATCTCCCCACCCTCCCTTTTGGGTATCTCTCTCTCTCTCTTTCCCCCCCTCCAGCACCTATGACCTACTAGCCATACACTTTCCTCCCTTGGCCCTCGGGCACTCACTCCTAATCCTCACCCCCAAAGCTTCTCCTCCTCCTTGACCACTCGCTTGCTGATTTCCAGCATCCTGGAGCCCCTTCCATCAGGCTTTGGCCACCCCTCTCCTCCTGCTACCCCCTTCCCCCTACTTCTATTCCAAATTGGCTCCCTGGGCCCAGTTCCCCCCTCCTCCACCCTTCCAAGGGCTCTATACAACTGGATGTATTCCTAGATCTCCAGGAATCCACAACCCTCTCCTCCCTCCCTCCCCTACAACCTCCCTTTTAAGCCCCCGTCTCCTGGCACATTGCAAATAGCCTTTACTATGCACTTATACCACACGTTTCCTCCTCATTGATCAGTCTTTTCCCAATCTACATGACTTTCACTCTACCTATCCTCATGCTACACTTATAACCCGGTTTCTAACCTTGTCAGTATAAGGTTACTGTCAGAATCTGCTCTCTTTCTCCCCTCCTCTGTCAGGAAACTACATATTGACATTGGTGTTGTTATTACTACATGTTGCATTTTAATGTATGTACCCAGGTGTATGATGCAACCTAAATGTATTCTGTTCATACTCCTTGTACCCTCTCCCCCAGGTCACACCAGGAGGTGAGCAACTTGTTGTTCAGTTTGCATTATTATAAGGTGTGCCTACAGGTGTGTGCTAACAGATTACTGCTGTAATCTTCTGATTCAAATTGTCTTTTGCAAGGTATATCTTCTGTTACTGTTTTATTTTTCTCTGTAGCAAAGTGTTTCTTACTGGGTATATCTTCTGTGAAATTATTACAGGTGGTGCTTACATTTTTATGACTTTTTATCATTGGGCTAAGCAAAATTACTGTTTGACACTGTTATAGTTTATTCTTTTTTGTTGAAAAGGTTTGTTGTCTCAGAGGTGTTTCAGTCTCCTTCTCACATTGAAGGAGCTAATTGCTTTCCTCCCACAGCTCTTCCAGAGGATTAGGTTTGTATCTGGGGGGTGGAGCTGGCAAACTGTCAGTAATTTCCAACAGAAAGAAGGGTTATAAGGTCAGGTTAGTTGATATCTTGGAGGTAGAAGACTTGGTTTGCTGGCCAAGGCACCTAGCTTCACCTGAGCTCTTTCCTTCTAAGATTGTTTGAAAGGACAGTGCACAGAACCTTACCAGAGCAAGGGAAAAGGATTAAGGCTTCTTTTGGCTAAGCAGATTTACTGTGAGTTGTTATTTTTATTTTGTACTCACAGGGATTGCTACTGTTTATTGCTAACATTTCATTGCTTTATTTTTCTCTGATTCAAATTGTTGTTGCTGGTATACCTTCTGCATTATTACAAGGTGTGCCTACAGGTGTGTGCTAACAGATTACTGCAGTAATCTTCTAATTCAAATTGTGTTTTGCAATGTATATCTTCTGTTACTGCTTTATTTTTCTCTGTAGCAAAGTGTTTCTTACAGGGTATGTCTTCTCTGAAATTATTACAGGTGGTGCTTTACAGGTTTTACAGTTTTATCTAACATTAGGATAAGCTTTCAGGGTTACTGCATTCGTTGCTGACTGACTGTTTCTGCTCTTACCTCCTTGTTCTTTCATCCGTGGTTCTTCTTTTTCAGCAGGGGAAGGAACCAGCCACCCACCCCCATCCCCAACAACCCCATACTACACTCTTTTTATAGGGTACCACAGTTGTGACATTTCCTGTGGTAAAGCAGGAAGGGGTGGATCAGTGGGGCATCCACAAGGTAAGCTCATTTACAGGGGCACTAGTAATTTAACTTGTTAAAACAAGTTATATGAAAACAAAACACAAAATCAAACCATTACTTGCATTTTCTTCCTTCTAATTACTTTGACCCGGTTATAAACCCAGCAACTTATCTGGAATGGATATCATTAACTGCAGGTACTGCGGAACACTTTTCAGAAGGACAGTCTTACAGGATTTAGGACACTGTCCTACATGCTGGGCCATTGGAGATCTTAGGGCTCAGCTCCGGGCAGCATGGGAAGAGATTGCTCGCCTCAAATTTCATATTCAAAAGGAAATACATTTTAAGAACCACCCGCCATTTCCCCAACATCCAACAGAAGAACCTCAGCTGCAGAGGGTAGTTGGTCCAGGCGGTTGGCAGTTGACTAGGAGGGGCAAATCGGGTGCCCCATCACTCTCTGCTCTCCAATATATTACCTCCAAAAAACATATAAACACTACAAACCAATATCTGCCTCTATCTCCGAAATCAAACAAAGGGGCAGAGGACACTGCAGCACAGGAGCTAGCACAACAAAACTCACCCAAAACAGGAACCAAAACAAAAAAAGCGAAAAGGAAATCCAAAAAACTTCTTATCATACGAGACTACATAAAAACATAGAAACATAAGTTGTGGCCAGCAGATAAGGACCATAAAACCCATCAGTCTGCCCATTTCTTTTTCTACCTTATAAATGTGCATTGGCCTTTGCTCTGACGGTGACCTATCTATTCATAGTCATTTGTATTGCTCCCTTATGCCTATCCATGCCTGTTTGAAGCCCTGCACTGTATTCATAGCCACCACTTCTTGTGGTAAAGCCATTCCATGCATCCACCACCCTTTCTGTGAAAAGAATTTCCTCACATTCCCCCTTAATCGGCCTCCCTCTAATCTCATGCTGTGTCCTCTTGTCCTGCTATTTTTCTTATATTTAAACATGTTAGACTCTTTCAACTTGTTTATGCCCTTAAGGTGTTTGAATGCGCGATCATATCACCTCTCTCCTCCTTTGCTCAAGGGTATACATATTGAGCTCCGTTAATCTGTCCTCGTATGTCTTCTGATGCAGTCCCTGCACCATTTGGTTGCCCTTCTCTGGACTGCCTCAATTTGTTAATGTCCTTGTGAAGGTGTGGCCTCCAATACCTGCCGCAGTACTCCAGATGGGGCCTAACCAATGTCTTGTACAGAGGGATTATTACCTCCCTCTTACGACTTGTGATACCCCTACTAATACACCTAACACCCCTAGCCTTACCTACTGCTTTAGGGTCTGCTTGGATGATTTTAGGTCATCAGTGATGATGATGCCCAAGTCTCTTTCTTCCTTTGTGACTGCTGCAACTCCCTCCCAGCCTATAAGTGGCTTCAGGGTTTCTCTTCCCTATGTGCATGATTTTGCACTTCTTTGCATTAAATCCCAGTTGCCACTCTTCTGACCATTCTGCTAGTTTATCAGATCTCTTCTCATTCTGCCACCCCATCTGGCTCATCTACTCTGTTGCAGATCTTGGTGTCATCTGCAAACAGACAAACTTATACCCTCTAGTCCATCTGCAAGGTCACTAATGAAGATGTTGAATAGGACTGGCCCCAGGACTGATCCTGAGGTACCCCACTTGTGACTTGCATCTCTTCTGACTGTATACCATTTACCACCACTCTCTGTTTTCTGCCAGTCAACCAGTTTGCCACCCAGTTGACCAACTTCTGACCCACCCGAGCCTACCCAGCTTATTTATCAATCTTCTATGTGGAACAGTGTCAAAGCTTTGCTGAAGTCAAGGTAGGTGACATCAACTGCTCCCCTTGGTCCACCACTCTGGTTACCCAGTCAAAGAAATCTATGAGATTAGTTTGACGGACCTTCCTTTGTAAACCCATGCTGTCTTGGATCCTGTGCCCCTATGGATTCCAGGTGTTGCACTATCCTTTCCTTAAGGAGTGCCTCCATAATCTTGCCCACTACTGAGGTAAGACTGACTGGTCTGTAGTTCCCCGCCTGCTCCCTGCTACTAGTCTTGTGGAGCGGGATCACATGAGCCCTTCTCCAGTCTTCTGGGACCTCTCCTGTGCTCAGAGACTCACTAAACAATTCTGCTAATGGCTCTGCTAGTTCCTCCTTTAGCTCCTTAAGTACCCTGGGATGTATGCCATCAGGTCCCATTGCTTTATCCACCCTGAACTTAGCAAGCTCTTGTAGGACCCTTTCTTTTGTGAAGGGAGTAGTGCTCACCTCCCTTCCCCCTGAGTCCATGATGCTGAGCTGTGGGCCCTGCCCTACCTTCTCTTCAGTAAATACTGAGCAAAAGTATCTATTTAGGATAGATGCCTTTACAGGGTCCTCCTCTCACATGCTCCTTTTCTCCATTAAGCTTAGCAATACCCCCTCTGGACTTTCTCCTTTCACTAATGTATCTATAGAAAGTCTTGTCACCTTCTTTTACTGTTCGTGCTAGTGTTTCCTCAGTTTGGGACTTTGCCTGCCTTACTGCCTTACCTGCTTCCCTTAGGGCAGTTTGGTATGCCTCCCTATCTTCATCCCGCTGTGTTCCCTTATATTTCCTGAAGGCCAGTCTTTTGGCTCTGACCTTTTCTGCTACTGTATTTGAGAACCAAAGTGGTTTCCTTCTTCTTTTGCACTTCCTTTTCTGTCTAACACAATGGGATGTTGCTTCAAGTATTGCATCCTTAATGCTTGCCCACTTTGCCTGTACCCCCTCACCTGTGTTTCTTTTTGCCAGGGCTAGCTTAACTCTGTTGGCCATCTTATCAAAGTCAGCTCCTCTGAAGTCCCATATTTTTGCCTTGGAATGGGATGATTTAGATGTAGTAGCCAAATTGAACCGTACCATGTGATGGTCACTGGGCCCCAGGTGACCTTCTACCTGGAGATCTGTGATCCCTTCTTTGTTAGTCAGTACTAGATCTAGGATAGCCCTGTCTCTTGTGGGTTGCTGTACCAGTTGTTTGAGGCCCTCCCTGCAGGGAATCCACTATGAGTCTAGTTCTGGCAGATGTTCCTACTGGTATTGACCAATCTGTATCTGGCATGTTGAAGTCTCCCATTATCAGAACCTCCCTTTAGCTGTCATGTTTTGTATATCTTCTAACAGTAATGTGTCTATGTCCTCCCTCTGGTCTGGGGCCTGTAGACAACCCCAGTTCTTATGGCTGTCCCATTTCCTGTTTCCAGGGTGACCCACAGTTCTTCTGGCTCCTTATGTGTATTCTGAATTTCTGTAGCTTTGATATTTTCATTAACATACAGGGCCACTCCTCCCCCCTTTTGCACCTCGGTCTCTTCTGAACAATACATAGCCAGGTACTGAAGTCTCCCAAGTGTGGTTACTGGTAAACCACGTCTCATTAATTGCTACTATGTCAGTTTAGCCTCTGACATTATTGCCTGCAGGTCTGGGATCTTATTTCCCAGGCTGTGAGCATTGTGTACATGATTTTCCATTGGCCAGATTTTGGTGTGTTAGTTGTTGGGTGAAGTTTGGCATACCCCTGTGCATCGTATGGGGAGACAAACCTTTTTCTTACCTGGTGATGCAAATGAACGGCAAACAGGCTGAATTCCTGTTTGACCACTAGCTGAGGGGAGGGGTGTTCTTCTTCGGCGTGGGGTGCTGCACCCCTCTCCCCATTTGCTAGTTTAAATATTCTGCAAAGACGTCAAACTTCTGCCCCAATGCACTGACTCCCTCTTTAGTCAGATGCAGTCCATCAAATTTAAAGAACTTTCGCTCCCAGAACTGTTGCCAGTTCCCTACAAATCTGTGTCCTTTTTCCTGGCACCAGTCTTTGAGCCACGTGTTTAGCTCCCCTATCTCCCCTTCTCTGACCTTCTGTCCATCTGCTCCCCTCTCCCAGACTGGCAGGATCTCAGAGAAGGAGATGCAGGACGAAATAGATGATAGTTTGTCACCCAGCCTAGTCAGGTGTTCCTTGGTCTCCACAACTGACCGGCTGGCGAGATCGATAGTCCCTATGTGTACTAGGACATCAATGTTTTCTCCTGCTTTGTGAACAATTTTAGCAATGCGGTCAGTGTCTCTCATGCTGATGTACCTGGGAGACATCTGACCATCACCCTGCTGGAGATGGGTATCAACTCCCCGAATCATGGAGTCTCCTATGATCAGAAGTTTTTTGGATTTCCTTTGTGCTTGTTTAGTTTTGGTTCCTGATTTGGGTGAGTTTTGATTGTGCTAGCTCCTGTGCCGCAGTGTCCTGCTCTGCAGTGTCTTCTGCCTCTTTATTTGATTTCAGAGATAGAGGCAGATACCTGTTTGTAGTGTTTATATGGTTTCTGGAGGCAATGTGTTGGAGAGCAGAGAGTGATGGGGCACCTGATTTGCTCCTCCTAACCACCTGCCAACCTCCTGGACCAACTACCCTCTGCGGTCGAGGTTTTTCTGTTGGATGCTGGGGAAATGGCGGGTGGTTCTTATAATGTATTTCCTCTTCAATATGAAATTTGAGGCGTGCAATCTCTGCCCATGCTGCCCGGAGCTGAGCCCTAAGATGATGATTCAGGGAGTTGATACCCGTCTCCCAGGTACATCAGCATGGAGAGACACTGACCGCATTGCTAAAATTGTTCACAAAGCAGGAGAAAACATTGACGTCCTGGTATAAATAGGGACTAATGATCTCGCCAGCCAGTCAGCTGTGAAGACCAAGGAACACCTGACCAGGCTGGGTGACAAACTATCATCCATTTCATCCGACATCTCCTTCTCTGAGATCCTGCCAGTCTGGGGGGGGGGCAGGTGGACGGAAGGTCAGAGAAGGGGAGATAGGGGAGCTAAACATGTGGCTCAAGGGCTGGTGCCAGGAAAAAGGACACAGATTTGTAGGGAACTAGCAACAGTTCTGGGAGCGAAAGTTCTTTAAATTTGATGGACTGCATCTGACTAAGGAGGGAGTCAGTGCATTGGGGCAGAAGTTTGACGTCTTTGCAGCATATTTAAACTAGCAAATGGGGAGAGGGGTGCAGCACCCCATACGTTGAATGGGAAGAGCATCCCTCCCCCCCCTCAGCTAGTGGTCAAACAGGGATTCAGCATGTTTGCAGTTCATTTGCATCACCAGGTAAGAAAAAAGGTCCGTCTCCCCAAATGATGCACAGGGGAAATTCCAAACCTCACCCAACAACTAACACACCGAAATCTGGCCAATGGAAAACCATGTACACAAATGCTCACAGCCTGGGAAATAAGATCTCAGACCTGCAGGTAATGTCAGAGGCTAAACTGGACATAGTAGCAAATTAGTGAGATGTGGTTTTCCAGTAACCACACTTGGGAGACTTCAGTACCTGGCTATGTACTATTCAGAAGAGACCGAAGTGCAAAGGGGGGGTGGAGTGGCCCTGTATGTCAATGAAAATATTAAGCTACAGAAATTCAGAATACACATAAGGAGCCAGAAGAACTGTGGGTCACCCTAGAAACAGGAAATGGGAAGACCATAAGAACTGGGGTTGTGTTACAGGCTAGGGTTGTCAGAACAGGTTCGGCAAAGATTCGAACCTGGTGTTCGAGTTCTAACAGAACTCGAACACTAAATGAAGTCATAAAAGGGTTCGAATCACCGCGAGGCAACGACGTGGGGTCGAGTAAGCCTATGAGCAGCGGGATCTGTGGGGTATTTAAGAGATGCGCCATGAGGAGGAGCGCCATTTGAGTGAGGATCATCGGAGCAGACAGAGCAGCAGCAGCAGGTAGCACCAGCAGCCCACTAAACTGTAGCAAGCGGTTGCAGCGTCCGCTACTCTTGTCCAGTCGTGGCCACTTCTTCTTCTCCTGTGAGACCAAGAACAAGAGAAAGGCTGGAAAAAAGCTAAAATCGGTGGGGAGACTGGGAGGGACTAGGGGCTGGTTCAGGACAGAAGGAGGGATTAATCAAGATTGGGGGAAGGGACTGGGGAATAGGGAGGGATTGATTTGAGACCAATATCAGGAGGACTGGAGGAGGACTCGGAGAGAGACTAAAAAAAAAATAAGAAGAAGACTGAAGATTATAAGAACCTTTGTGAAATGTGATTATTTGAAACTGCAGCACATTGCACACTCAGCAGCTGCCAGCAACAAGCATACAAGGGGGGCCAAAAAAGGCAAATAAATATTTCTGAACCCTAGTGTGTGTGTGTCACAGAGAGAAGCCCAGTGTGTGCCCCTTGACTGCACTGTACTGTACCCTACCCAGTGTGTGTTACAGAGAGAAGCCCAGTGGCCAGTTGTGTGGTGGCATTAACCTTACATGACAGAAACGTAGAAATATAATTCTCATTCCCTGGTTTGCGTATGTGACTCCGTCTCCTGTGGTCAGCCCATCACCCTGCTGCTGTGTGCCCTTTGACTGCACTGTACCCTACCCAGTGTGTGTGTTACAGAGAGAAGCCCAGTGGCCAGTTGTGTGGTGGCATTAACCTTACATGACAGAAACGTAGAAATATAATTCTCATTCCCTGGTTTGCGTATGTGACTCCGTCTCCTGTGGTCAGCCCATCACCCTGCTGCTGCTGTGTGCCCCTTGACTGCACTGTACCCTACCCAGTGTGTGTGTTACAGAGAGAAGCCCAGTGGCCAGTTGTGTGGTGGCATTAACCTTACATGACAGAAATGTAGAAATATAATTCTCATTCCCTGGGTTGCGTATGTGACTCCATCTCCTGTGGTCAGACCATCACCCTGCTGCTGTGTGCCCTTTGACTGCACTGTACCCTACCCAGTGTGTGTGTTACAGAGAGAAGCCCAGTGGCCAGTTGTGTGGTGGCATTAACCTTACATGACAGAAACGTAGAAATATAATTCTCATTCCCTGGGTTGCGTATGTGACTCCGTCTCCTGTGGTCAGCCCATCACCCTGCTGCTGTGTGCCCTTTGACTGCACTGTACCCTACCCAGTGTGTGTGTTACAGAGAAGCCCAGTGGCCAGTTGTGTGGTGGCATTAACCTTACAGACAGAAACGTAGAAATATAATTCTCATTCCCTGGTTTGCATGTGACAGACTCGTCTCCTGTGGTCAGCCCATCACCCTGCTGCTGTGTGCCTTTGACTGCACTGTACCCTACCCAGTGTGTGTGTTACAGAGAGAAGCCCAGTGGCCAGTTGTGTGGTGGCATTAACCTTACATGACAGAAACGTAGAAATATAATTCTCATTCCCTGGTTTCGTATGTGACTGTCTCTGTGAGTCAGCCCATCACCCTGCTGCTGTGTGCCCTTTGACTGCACTGTACCCTACCCAGTGTGTGTGTTACAGAGAGAAGCCCAGTGGCCAGCTGTGTGGTGGCATTAACCTTACATGACAGAAACGTAGAAATATAATTCTCATTCCCTGATTTGCGTGTGACTCCGTCTCCTGTGGTCAGCCCATCACCCTGCTGCTGTGCACCTTTTGATTGCTATGTGTATGCCTATGCCCAGCAGCCCAATCATTCTGTAAGCCTTGAACCTGGGATCCTTTAGTTGCAAACTGTCATATTCTTCAATTACTTTCAGTCCACGTATCACAGTGTCACACAACCAAAATAAAATTTTGGAGTTGTAGCCACGATTACAGATCACATTGCTTTGTTACACAGGAATTGTTTGGGTGTTGGTGTGTTCACTGCAGTATACTGGACTGGTAGTACTGGTACTTACTGTCTGTTATGGCTGACACCAACATAGATGAAGCATTTAGTGCTGGTGTTGGAGCAGGTGTTGCTGGTAGTGGTAATCCTGGTGCTAACAGAAATAACCAAAATGTTTCACGTGATAAAAATTCAACAAACAGCAAAAGAGCAACAGTGAAGTGTGGTAAAGGGGACCTTTAAGAAAACCTGTACAGCTGCTGGGGTCACACGGAGAGCACCATAAGGTATGCCATTCATGCCGTTAAGATCCTGTGACTAGCAGCAATAATGCAAGTGACAGTGAGTCCCTCTCTGACTCAGACAGTAGCTCTTTGTCTCAGTCCCACACTGTTGTCTCTCGTGACAAATCATTACTTCCTCAACAAAGTGAAATGAGCAAGTCTGCTGACAATGAATCAGGTAGTGCACTTGCAAATACATCCAGCACTGTTGGCAATGAAAGGACATATCCATTGAATCCACCACTCTGTGTTGGCCAGCAATGAAAATCCATCAGAGTCTTCTGTCCACTCTTCTAGCACCAAGGAGCATGTCCCAGGTTCTGTTAGGACAGGTGAAAAGACACAAACAGTCTTTAGCTATCTTCCTAGCACTCGAACAAAATCTGTCACATCTGAGGTGTGAATTATTTCTCAGTCAGTAAAACTGATCCATGCAGAGCAATTTGTTCCTAATGTAAACAGAGTGTAAGCTGTGGTAAAGTTGTGTCATGCCTTGGCACTACAGCTCTTAAACGCCATGTGAAAAGCATTCGGTTTTGCTTGATCATCCAAAACCAAAACCCATGTCCTCCATCTTCCAGACCGCACGTGAGAAGGGTCAGGATCAGGAATCTGAAATGGATACTGAATTGTCTGAACTTGATGCGGGCAGAACCACTGCCAGCCCTAGGATCACTGTTACCACCAATGCCAGCACCATTAGTACCAGTTGCACATCCAGTGATGGCACTGAATGTATAAGTCCTAGTCCACCATCTCTGCATCCATCTGCCCATCGAAGCACGGTGTATAATAAACCAGCAGGGACATGTTGCAAACAGCTAACACTGTCTCAGGCATTTGAAAGGAAGAATACCTTTACTAGAAATCATCCAAAGACCCTTCATCTTAATCACTGAATTGGTGAACTGTTAGCGAGCCCTTCTCCCATACTCTTTGGTAGATCATGAGGATTTTAGGTAGCTCATGACATTAGCAGAGCCTCGTTACAATGTTCCTCATCAAGGTACTTTTCCTATGTTGAAATACCAAACATTTATCAGGCTTTAAAAGCGACAGTGATGCTTGCACTTAAAACTGCAGAGGGTGGGGTTATTCATGTCACAACAGATATGTGGACCAGCACTCAAAACACAGATTACATGTCCTTACCGCTCATTGGGTCAAGTTTTCTTGTGCTTCTTCAAAACAAAGACACCCCAAAAGATGGCGCTGCTGCATAAGAAGTTTGGGCAAAGTCATACTGCTGCAAACATCTTGCAGGAACTAAATGACCTCCTTGACGAATGGGTTTATTCTCACGGTCTAAAATGTGGCTTCATAGTAAGTGACAATGGAGCCAACATCTTAAAAGCAGTACAGGATGGAGGATTTCTGTAGCTTTGCTTTGCACATTGCTTACATTTAATTGTCACGGGATTTCTCAGCAACGAAACACAAGTGGATGGTATGATTGCTGTTTGCAAAAAATTGTGACTCACTTTCACATTCAACCAAGGCTATACAGACATTGTCCGAACTGCAAAAACAAAGCTGCCCCAGCAAAAGCTGATTCAAAATGTTTCCACGTTGGAACTCAACGCTTTATATGCTGCAGCGCCTCTTGGAGCAAAAGCAAGCTGTACATGAGTACTGCTCCAGTTACATTATTGGAGATGGCATTATGCTGTCTGTGCTGCAGTGGAAATTAATGGAGACAGTGTGCTGATCCTAGCTCCTTTGAGACAGCTACAAGGGACATGTCTTCTGAAGGTGCATCTGTGAGTCAGGTTATCCCACTCATAATGCTCATTTCACAACATCTTAGTGTTCTAAATCTACAAATAGAAAAAGACAGATCTGAAGCCAGACAACATGTTGCCTATATCATGGGAATCTCAGAGAAAGAGAATGAGCGAGCACTTCAAAACCAATGACAAATTAGTTGCAATGATCTAAATCAAGACACTACATCCTTGCAACTCTCTTAGATCCCAGGTTCAAGGCTATACATCTTCCAAAAACAGATGATATAGAGCAGTACAAATGTATAGTTGCTAGATGAGCTGCAGCACTCACAGGAGTCAAACACAGAACCACGTACAGTATCATCAGGTTGTCATCACCACAACATGCAGGTTCATCTTCACAAAGGATACAGAACTGGAAAAGTCACCAAACATTAACAGTAGTTGTTCCACAACTGCCACTTCTTCAACCCTTAGTAGCAAAGCTAAATCTGTGGCAAACCTTTCCCAAATTGCTGCCATACCAGCTGCTTCTGCTGATTCCTCTTCTGAGTGGTCTCTGTCCAACATGGTAGACAGTTACCTGCAAGAACTGCCTATTCCTATTGATGCATGCCCTTTGAATACTGGAGATCAAAAGTCAATTTGGACAGAGCTGTATGATGAAGCCTGTAAATATCTTGGTTGTCCTGCAACAAGTGTCTCTTCAGAACGCATGTTTAGTAACAGCTGGCAATATTGTGACAGACACCAGAAATAGGTTGCTGCCAGAAAATGTACACCGCTAACTTTTATTAAAGTTAATAAGTCAAGATTTTCATATCCCTACAAGATATACAAACTGATCCTGAAGTGATTGATGTTGTGGATGTTGATGGTGATGACAACTTAGATGGTGGTGGCTGGTAAATACTGTGTGGGACGGAGTCTCTGCACCAAAAGGAAACTTTTACAGACTGTGATGACTTTGGTTGTCGCCTCTCCTTTCTCGATCTACTACCTTGGACTATATACCCCAAAACTTTCACCATTTCATGGCAAACTGCTTTGTAGCTAGGGTCTAAACTAAAAGTCAACAAGTTTTATATACAGGGCAATTTTAACATCAGTGGAACAGGCCCAAATCTGGCATAAAAGGGACACTGTCCGTCAATCCTTTCTGTATCATATTATTTATAGTTAAAGTGCAAACATATATTTTGGATTTACCTTCTGTGACTTTGTGGTGCATCAGCATGAGCTGGGACAGGAGACGGTCTATTTTTCAATTTTAAAGAGGACAAAACAATGAGTTCTAATTGGTAGCTGTTTATTATTTTTCAATTACAGAAATGTTAGCCATAAACGAAAAAATGGATGCTAGTACATGGGTGAGGGTTGTGGGTTGGTTTTAACATGGGTGTAAGAGTGGCATGGGTGCTACTGCACAGATGAGGGTGGTGGAAGAAAAGTGGAATGGGTGATGGGGTGAAAGGTGGGTGTTGTTTAGTTCTTTCATTTACAGATTCGTGATCAGCTGGGATGGTGAGGAAAAAAAATGATGACAGACGAACCTACTGTACACATAATATATATTCTTATTAAATACATTGCAAACTGCTGCCACCTAGCACAATTGTCCTGTCCCCTTTAAAAAAAGAATAAAGGAATCAGAAATAAAAATCTGCATCAGCAGTTTTCACAGAATGTGACGTATCATAGTGTTTTTGCTTTATAAGTAGTGATAATTTGATACATAATGGGGTTGACAGATGCTGTCCCTTAAACATCACATGCCAACTGCTGCAGCTACATTAAATGTTCCTTAGTATGTGGTGAGGAAACCACTTTTTTTATTTATGTGACTGAAATACAGATTTTATTGAAGTATCAGCTGCAAAATGCATCATCTTAAATTTTTGTATGTATTACTTCAATTTGCCAACAAAAATGTTGGTATATGTATGCATTACCTTAGAAAATTGCATGCGTTTTGCCAGCAACAATGACTGGCATATTTTTTATTAAGAACAAAGACACAGCACCAACACTTCAAAAATATACTGTATTGTGCGTTTTGACACAGTAGCATCAGTACAGAAAGCTATGCAGGACAAAACAGTTTAAACAGACAAAGGACCTTTTGTCTGTTTAAACTGTTTTGTCCTGCATGCGCTTTCTGCACGTGATGCTATCAGTTAAAACGCATAATACAGTATATATTTTGGAAGTGTTGGTGCTGTGTATTTTGTTCTTGGTGCTCAGCTTCACACAGGCACAACTTAGGATTGGAGCAGCCTTCTTGTGGTTTCTGCAAATATTTTTTTATTCCAATGTCTTGACTGAATATGTTATGACATAATATGTTTTGTAACAGTTCCACATGTTGCTGCTGTAGTACTTGGCTTGACTTTGTTATAAAAGCTTTCTTTTAAACATAGCAACTTTTGATTCACTCATTTAAAACAGAAAGCAGCAAATAGCTGAAATTAGGTAATATCAGTTATTTTTCTCCTAATTCATGACGATGAGTATATATATGAGTACATAAATGGCTAATGTGCCTCTTTCTTTCACTAAGGAACTATGATGCAGCTGCAGCAGGAAAACTTTTAACATATGGGTGGGTGGGTGGGCCTGTTACGTATTAAGTTGCTGACTTTAGCAAACAGAAGAAACTATAGATAAACCTAGTTGTATTCCTATCAATGTCACACAAGATAATTTCTCCCCCTTATTTTGAACAGTTTTTCCTTTACATGTATTTTATTACTATCTTCATTCATTGGCAGCACAATAAAAAATAGGGTTCGAGTTCTAAAAGTTCTAAAAGATTAGAACCCTAGAACTTTTCAAAAGTTCTAGACTAGAACTAGAACCCAGAACTTCAGAGGGTTCTGACAACCCTAGTACAGGCCCCCAGACCAGGGGAGGACATAGACACATTACTGTTAGAAGATATGCAAAACATGACAGTTAAAGGAGGTTCTGATAATGGAGACTTCAACATGCCAGATACAGATTGGTCAATACCAGCAGGAACATCTGCCAGAACTAGACACATGGTGGATTCTCTGCAGGGGAGGGCCTCAAACAACTGGTACAACAACCCACAAGAGACAGGGCTATCCTAGATCTAGTACTAACTAACAGGAAGGGACTACAGATCTTCAGGTAGAAGGTCACCTCGGGGCCAGTGACCATCACATGGTATGGTTCAATTAGCAGTCAGTGGCTCAGTAGGTAGCACACTCTCCTCTGAGGCCGGAGATCAGTGGGCTGTGGGTTCAGTTCCCACATCTGGCACTTGGTTGTATCCCAGTACTGACACTGTAGTGCAGCATGAGAGGGGTGTGGTACTTCTGAGGTGCCGCCTTTCAGATGAGATGTTAAATCAAGGACCCATCTGCTTGGATTGGTGGTAGTTCAGGTGGATGTTAAAGATCCCATGGCACTTATCGAAAAGAGCAGGGGAATTTCCCCAGTGTCCTGGCTAAATTTCCCTCATTCACTAAAAATACCACCAACAGCTTAATCTGGTTCAAGGTCAGTTGCCATTCATCTGTATCCCCCTCCCCCGGGTTGTGCCTGAAAATAGGCAGAATTTGTCTAGTGCACTTACCTGGTCAACAAAAACTAAATAAATAAAAAAAATGTGGCCACTACATCTAAATCATCCCATTCCAAGGCAAAAATATGGGACTTCAGAGGAGCTAACTTTGATAAGATGGCCAACAGAGTTAAGTTAGCCCTGACAAAAAGAAACACAGGTGAGGGGGTACAGGCAAAGTGGGCAAGCATTTAGGATGCAATACTTGAAGCAACATCCCATTATGTTAGACAGAAAAGGAAGAGCAAAAGAAGAAGGAAACCACTTTGGTTCTCAAATACAGTAGCAGAAAAGGTCAGAGTCAAAAGGCTGGCCTTCAGGAAATATAAGGGAACACAGCGGGATGAAGATAGGGAGGCATACCAAACTGCCCTAAGGAAGCAGGTAAGGCAGTAAGGCGGACAAAGTCCCAAACTGAGGAAACACTAGCATGAACAGTAAAAGAAGGTGACAAGACTTTCTATAGATACATTAGAGATAGGAGAAAGTCCAGAGGGGGTATTGCTAAGCTCAAAGGAGAAAAGGGAGCATGTGAGGAGGAGGACCTTGTAAAAGCATCCATCCTAAATAGAAACTTTTGCTCAGTATTTACTGAAGAGAAGGTAGGGCAGGGCCCACAGCTCAGCACCATGGATACAAGGGGGAGGGAGGTGAGCACTACTCCCTTCACAAAAGAAAGGGTCCTACAAGAGCTCACTAAACTCAGGGTGGACAAGGCAATGGGACCTGATGGCATACATCCCAGGGTACTTAAGAAGCTAAGTGTCAGTGGCTCAGCAGGTAGCACACTCACCTCTGAGGCTGGGAAATCAGAAGGTTGTGAGTTCTATCCCCACGCCAGACACTTGGGTTAAATCCCAATACTGACACTGTAGTGCAGCATGAGGGGGGTGCAGCACTCCTGAGGTGCCATCTTTTTTGGGGGGTGAGGATATAGCATGCACCAAGCAGGAAAGGGATCTTGGGGTTGTCATCTCAGATGACCTCAAGGTAGGGAAACAGTGTGACAAGGCAGCAGGTAAAGCAAATAGGATGCTGGGATGTATAGGCAGGGGCATCACCAGCAGGAAAAGGGAGGTCATAATTCCGCTATACAAGACACTAGTGAGGCCCCACTTGGAGTACAGTGTACAGTTCTGGAGACCATACCTACATAAGGACATAGACAGGGTAGAGAAGGTTCAGAGGAGGGCAACAAAGATGGTGCATGGATTGCATCACAAGTCCTATGAAGACAGGTTGAAGGAACTGAACATGTACTCCCTGGAGGAGAGGAGAGGAGGGAGAGAGGGGATATGATAGAGACATACAAGTATCTTACAGGGAGGAACAGGGTGCAGGAAAACACTATTTTTAAGCGAAAAAGATGTTCCAGGACTAGAGGGCATGGGATGAAGTTGGAGGGAGGACTATTCAGAGGAAACATAAGAAAGAATTTCTTCACAGAATGGGTGGTGGACAAGTGGAACACCCTGCCAGAGGAAGTGGTGGGGGCTGAAACAATCACGGGATTTAAGAATGCATGGGATAGACATAAAGGAATTCTAGAGGTCAGGGGTAAGGGGAAACAGACTTCTAGGAAAACAAACTGAACTTACAAGCTCAAATGGGCAGACTGGGTGGGCCATAGGCCCTTATCTGCCGACACTGTCTATGTATCTATGTATCTATGTAAGGGTGGAACTAGCAGAGCCATTAGCAGAACTGTTTAGTGAGTCTCTGAGCACAGGAGAGGTCCCAGAAGACTGGAAAGGGAGGAGGCAGGGAACTACAGACCAGTCAGTCTTACCTCAGCAGTGGGCAAGATTATGGAGGCACTCCTTAATGAAAGGATAGTGCAACATCTGGAACCCATAGGGGACTGGATCCAAGACAGCATGGGTTTACAAAGGAAGGTCCTGTCAAACTAATCTCATAGATTTCTTTGACTCGGTAACCAGAGTGGTGGACCAAGGGGAGCAGTTGATGTCGCCTACCTTGATTTCAGCAAAGCTTTTGACACTGTTCCACATAGAAGATTGATAAATAAGCTGGGTAGGCTCAGGGTGGGTCAGAAGTTGGTCAGCTGGGTGGTAAACTGGTTGACGGGCAGAAAACAGAGAGTGGTGGTAAATGGTATACAGTCAGAAGAGATGCAAGTCACAAGTGGGGTACCTCAGGGATCAGTCCTGGGGCCAGTCCTCTTCAATATCTTCATTAGTGACATTGCAGATGGACTAGAGGGTAAGGTTTGTCTGTTTGCAGATAACACCAAGATCTGCAACAGAGTAGATGATCAAGATGGAGTGGGCAGAATGAGAAGAGATCTGGATAAACTAGCAAAATGGTCAGAAGAGTGGCAACTGGGATTTAATGCAAAGAAGTGCAAGATCATGCACATAGGGAAGAGAAACCCCGAAGCCACCTATAGGCTAGGAGGGGAGTTGCTGGCAGTCATAAAGGAAGAAAGAGACTTGGGCATCATCATCACCGATGACCTGAAATCATCCAAGCAGATCTCTAAAGCAGTAGCTAATGCTAGAGGGATGTTAGGGTGTATTAGTAGGGGTATCAAGTCGTAAGAGGGAGGATAATCCTCTTTTCAAGACACTGGTTAGGCCCCATCTGGAGTACTGCTTGCAGTACCGGAGGCCACACCTTCACAAGAACATTAACCAAATTGAGGCAGTCCAGAGAAGAGCAACCAAAATGGTGCAGGGACTGCATCAGACAACATATGAGGAAAGATTAATGGAGCTCAATATGTATGCTTTTGAGCAAAGGGGGAGAGAGGTGGATATGATCAAAACATTCAAACACCTTAAGGGCATTAGCAAGGTGAAAGAGTCTAACATGTTTAAATATAAGAAAATAGCAGGACAATAGGACACAGCATGAGATTAGAGGGAGGCGGTTATTATGGGGAATGTGAGGAAATCTTTTTCACAGAAAGAGTGGTGGATGCATGGAACGGCCTACCTCAGGAAGTGGTGGCTATGAATACAGTGCAGGGCTTGAAACAAGCATGGGATAGGCATAAGGAAGCAATACAGATGAGTATGAATAGATAGGCCACTGACAGAGCAAAGGCCGATGGCATTTATAAGGTAGAAAGAAATGGGCAGACTGGATGGGCCTTGTGCCTCATCTGCCAATCAACCTCTATGTTTCCATGTTTCTTTCCTGGTAAAACATTTCAATAAAAAATAAACCTTTTGCATTCAAGGAGGAAAAGGGATACGATTATAGTCTGTGCTATGTGAGACTCTGAGGCTGATCCGGGCTACCTGTGGAGGGAAGTGCGTTAAATTATGAGAGTTTTAGATTTGGGCAATGCTTCCAGATAGATGAAATAAAATAGATGTGTAACTCTCCCAGAAGATGATGAAATCATGTGTGTCTCACCAACAGAGTAATGTTCTAGCTTGCAAGTGCTCATGTCCAATCTTTCCAGTCACCATACAACTCCCTGTATATATTGTAGTCCAGTATCCCCCTCCCCCCGACCATGATCATGTTGCATAACAATGTTCATGCTCTTGTTTACAGCACTCCCACGTTGTTAGCTTGTTTTGATTACTGTTTGGATACATGTACCTTTGCAGTATTTTTCTTGAGTCAGCCTGTAGATAACCATTCCTGCTAGACTATGTTAAGCAGTTGACTGCTGCTATCCACCCTGGGACCCCCATGAGAATGAGATGATGCTGCTTATGGTGCTGTCCTGATGGAATAATTACTAAAAGCATCGTCAATGCCGAATGTTGGCTTGCTGGCATTGGCATTGGTAGTGCAGGAGTTAGACAGATGCATCATAGGAATGGCAGTGAAGTATTGAACTGATGCCAACCCACCCCCACCCTGCAGAGAGTGACAAGTATTAGGATGTCCCTTTGGGTGTTTGATAGTGCAGTGCGGGAAAATGTGTTGGGCAGGATGTGAGAAATGACAGCTGCACAGTTCATAAGGAGGTGTAAAAATGCCAGTGTTGAAAATGTGGCATGTAAATATACCAAATTTATGGCTACTAGGGTGCTATTTGACCGGAAGTGCTAGAACACATTTTGGGCACGATATGTCAAATGACGGCTGTACTGTTCATCAAGAGGTGTGGAAAATGGCAATGGTGAAAATCCAGACTGAAAATATCACAAATACGCAGCAATACGAGCGTCGTGCAATCTCAACTCATGCTGCGTAACACAGTTATTTTATGGAGTATCATCACCAAATTTTCAACATAGGCATTTTAGGTCCTCTGCTCATGAACTGTGTCACTGTCATTTTCATAATCTGACCCAAACACTGATTTCCCACAGCAACTGCGCTATTGTGTGCCGGAAGTGCGGAAACACATTTCGGGCAGGATGTGGAAAATGACAGCTGTACTGTTCACAAGGAGGTGTACAAAAATGGCAATGCTGAAAATCCGGCAGTAAAATATTGTGAATTCGCAAAGTTACGAGCCTGCATAGCAACTACGCGAATGCACGTCTAGAACAGGCATTTGTTGGATTTCTTCCACCAAATTTGGAACTTAGCTTTTAAGAGGGCACCCTCATGAACACCACCACCTGTCATTTTCGTTATGGTGCCTCAAAGGTGATTTCACGCAGTGACTATGAAATCACCTTTCAAGCAAAATGCCATGACAGTGACAGAATTCATGAGGAGGGCCTCAAAACCCCATGTTAAAATTTGGTGCAAAAATTCAAAAATGCCTGAGATATGCAACAAAGTTGAAAAAACCCTATCTAGCCCATTATACAGCTTACGGCATTTCCTCAATTTGCGGTCAGCTTTGAAGAGTGCAGATGCAGTTCCCGGTCCACGAAGATCGTTGCACTGGACTCCGGAGGCAAGTATGGGGTGGGGGTGTGGGGAGGCAGGGTGCACAGTGTGTGGTGCAGGTTGTGGGAGGGGGGCAGGGAGAAGCGGCTGGGACCGTTTTAATTTGCAGGTTTAAAAAAAAAAAAGGACGCGAGACGTTTGCCACGCTGGAGTGGGCTCCCAGCGTGGCAGAAGAACGGCTGGGGGGGCGTGGAGCTGACAGGGGATTTGGCACCCCTGTCGGCCATGGCATCAGTTGCCACGCTGGGGTGGGCTGCCAGCGTGGCACCCTGCTGGAGGGGGGACGGCACGTAGTAAAGTGGACATAACTTCTAAACAAAGTGGCGCTGCATGGCGGCTTGTCTCTGATTGCAGCGCACTTTGTTTAGAAGTTTTGTCCACTTTACATAATGTTGGTGTCAGTGCTAGCATGCTGGCTTATTGGGAATGAGGGACGCACCTACTAATGCGTGCCCTGCATTCGCCCAACAGCAGCCGCGCCCCCAAAGCTGCACTCTCCCAATATGTTGACTGCCGCGCAAGCGCGGCAAGCCAACATAATAAAATGATACAGCCATTACTACAGTATGTACACATACTGTTCAAGCCATCCATTTCAAGCTTCTTCCCAAACTGGGGCCTCTCTACAGTAATAAAGCCTGTATTCCTCCCTGTGCCAGCTGCATGACTGTCCCTGAAATTTTCTTCCTGACACTCGATTTTGGTGATGTGGTGAACAGCAGCACACTTACATCCACCCTCTCTGGATTTCATCCCCTTTTCCACTCCTTCTGTTGCTTTACCCAGAATTACTCTGTACTCATCACTCCTGCCAGCACTCCTCCCTCACCTTCCTATCCTTTGAGGACCACTACCTCTCTCCCTGCACCTCCCTCATTAATTGCTAAGTTCTGGTTTGGTTCACTCTCCCGTTCTCTCTCTCTCCTCCCTCCTTTCCTGCTCTCACCCAACTTCTTATTCCTTCACTCTGTAGACTCCTGCTCCTTCTCCATCCCTCATGCCAAATCTTCTGCTGTCTCCTACAGGCTCCCTTTTTGTTTTGTTCTCCCTCCCCCCATATCCATGCTGCCACCTCCCCTTCTTCCTTAAAGTCCCATCTGCATAACAGCACTATTCATTTCTGCCATTGCACTTCATTCTCTGCCTAGTCTCATCTCTAGAAACAGAAACATAGAGGGCCACCCAATCTGCCCATTTTTATGTTGATTGCACGCATGCACAAGAAACATATTGCGGTAGCTTTTTCCAGAAGCAGGTTGTGGAGGCGCGGCACTGTTATGGCCAATGCTCCCACAGCCTTTAAAGGCTTGGCCTGCTTCCCCCAATACCACAGCATGCTGCTGCTGACACTAGTTCAGTCAGCGTGCCAACTTGTATCATTTTAGCAGCTGCAATCGGGGCCACCTCGTCATTGCAGCATCAACCATTTGCTGCAATGAGGAAGCAACCCGTCATTGCAGGGCGGAACCTTGAAACACTGATATTTTTTGTGAACATGGCAGCGCCTTGCCACCATGTTCAAAAACAATATTACCCCCCCCCCACCGAGGGGGTGTCCAATCCCCCTCGGCAGCATGTGCCTCCCCCCACCGTGTTTGTTTGCCGACAGGGGCCCCAATCCCCATTGGTTTCAATGCCCCAGGTTTATGTTGCTGAAGTGGGAGCCCACTCCCCGTCAACATTATGTAACCCCTCCCCTGCTTTTGTTGTCTGCCGACAGGGTGCCCAATCCCCATCGGCATAATGTCACCCATCCTTTTGTTGTGTGCTGACAGGGGTGCCCAATCCCCCATTGGCTACAGCTGACCCCCCCCCAAAAAAAAGACTCCATTGGTACACTGGGAGCCCACCCCAGCATGCCACATGCCCTTGTAAAATCAAAAATGGTCCCAAGATGTCTTTTTTTTTAACCTGTAAAAAAGTAAACAGTCCCTCAGTGGTCTCCCTGTCCCCTTCCCACAACCTGCGCCCACCCACGTGCACCCTGCCTCCCCACACCCCCGGCACCCCACACTAACCTCCGGAGTCTGGCATGATGATCTTCGGTGGACCGGGAACACGTCTGCACTCTTCAAAGCTGACCGCAAACTGAGGAAATGCCGATAAGCTGTATAATGGAATAAATAGGGTTTTTTCAACTTTGATGCACATCTCAGGCATTTTTGTGAATTTTGGCACCCAATTTTCAACATGGGGTTTTTGGAACCCCTCCTCATGAATTATGTCACTGTCATGGCATTATTTGGCCCCGAAAGGTGATTTTGCGGTCACTGCAAGGAATCCCCTTTCAGGACCGATTAACAAAACAACAGTGCCAGTGTTCTTGAGGTGGGCTCTCAAAAAGCCTATACTGCAAATTTGGTGGGAAAAATCCAAAAAATTACTGTTTTACAAGCATGTGTTGCGCAGTTGCTACGTACACTCATAGCTTTAAGATTTTGCAATATTTTCATACCAGATTTTCAACACTGGCATTTTTTTCTTGGTGACAATACTCCATAAAATGACTGCGTTATGAGCGTGCATCGCGCAGTTTGCACGTTATAATCGTAATCACAAACATTATTTTTTTACTCCAGATTTTCAACATTGCTATTCTTCTGCACCTCCTTATGAACAGTACAGCTGTCATTTTTCACAGTTCCAGTGCAGAATAGCATGGTGGCTGTGGGAAATCCGTGTTAGGGACACATTATGAAAATTACATTAAACAATGGCAAGAAAATTTCCTGGTCTCTGATTGGTCAGTCTTGGGCTGGACCCATGATTTTATCCCAGTACAACATCATGGGTCTAATCTCAGCCTCACTGTGAACCTCTTGGTGATTTTTTGGACCTAGAGCTCTTTTTTTTGCATCTCCTCTTAAGAAACAAAAATATTTTTCCACACTAAAAAACATTCTTTAAAATACTTTTTTTTATTTTATATATAACAATGAGCCATTGTATAATAGCAATAATGCCCTCCAGGGTGTGTGTCGTTTGGGATAACGTCACGCATCTGTTGTTGGATGCACTCGGCCTGCAGCCCCATGCCCAACCACCTGAGGCGTGACATTATCCCAGCACAACACATACCATGTTGGGCATTATTGCTTAAGTGACACTGTTCATTAGCGGAGGTCCTAAAATGCCTATGTTGAAAATTTGGTGACGAAAGTCCGAAAAGTGAGTGTGTTACTAATGTGCATTGTGCAGTTTCCACGCAAACTCGTACCTTCGCAACTTTGCAATATTTTCACTCCAGATTATCAGCATTGCCATTTTGACACACCTCCATATGAACAGTGCGGCTGTCATTTTTCACATCCTGGCCAACATGTGTTTTTGCTCTTCCGGTGCACAATAGCGTGGTTGCTGTGGGAAATCAGTGTTCAGGACATGTTAAGAAAATCACACTGACACTGTTCATAAGCAGAGGTCCTAAAATGCCTATGTTGAAAATTTTGTGATGAAACTCCATAAAATGACTGTGTTGTGAGCGTGTGTTGTGCAGTTTCCACACACCCTTGTAAGTTTGCAAATTAGTAATATTTTTACACCAGATTTTCAACACTGGCATTTATTCACACCTCCTCATGAACAGTACAGCTGTCATTTTTCACATCCTGGCCGAAATGTGTTTCAGCACTTCCGGCACAGAATACCGCAGTCGCTGTCAGAAATCAGTGTTTGGGACAGATTAGAATCGAGCGACTGGGGGGGGAGTGACCGAGCTCAACCGAGCTCTGTCAGGACTGCTGTGAATTTCTTTGTGGGCAGGAAAAGGTGGCACCCAGGCAGGAGCCCAGTACAAAAGGGCAGCCTGCAGTGCTGGGAGACACAGAATGAGCAACTGAGGGAGGGGGAGTGGTGAGGCCAATGGAGCTCTGTTGGGACTGCTGGGGATTTCTTTGTGGGCAGAAAAAGGCAGCAATGCACACAGGGGCCCAGCACAAAAGGGCAGCCTGCAGCAGCAGGAGAAACAGAATGAATGAGTGAGAGGGGGGAGTGAGTGAGTAAGCTCAATGGAGCTCTATCATGACTGTTGCAGATTTCTTTGTGGGCAGAAAAGGGTGATAATGCAGGCAAGAGCCCAGTACAAAAGGGCAGCCTGCAGCACTGTTAGAAATGGAACGAGCTAGTGAGACGGGGGAGTGAGTAAGGCCAACGGAGCTCTGTCAGGACTGCTGCAGATTGCTTTGTGGGCAGAAAAAAATGCCAACAGAGGCAGAAGCCCAGTACAAAAGGGCAGCCTACAGTGCCAGGAGAAACAGAATGAGTGAGTGAGACAGGGGGAGTGAGCGACCTCAACGGAGTTCTGTCGAGACAGCTGCGGATTTCCTTGGGGGCAGAAAAAGGTGCCAATGCAGGCAGAAGCCCAGTACAAAAGGGTAGCCTGCAGCGCTGGGAGAAACAGAACAAGTGACTGAGGGGGGGGGTGAGCGAGCTCAGTGGAGATCTATCATCACTGCTGCAGATTCCTTTTTGGGCAGGAAAAGGCGGCAACGCAGGCAGGAGCCCAATACAAAAGGCCAGCCTGCAGCACTGGGAGAAACAGAAGGAGCGAGTGAGAGGGGGGAGTGAGCGACCTCAACAGAGCTGTGTCGGGACTGTTGCACATGTCTTTGTGGGCACACAAAGCCGGCAATGCAGGCAGGAACCCAGTACAAAAGGGCAGCCTGCAGCAGCAGGAGACACAGAACGAGCGAGTGAGGGAGGGTGTGCGAGTGAGCTCAACGGAGCTGTGTTGGGACTGCTGCGGATTTCTTTGTGGGCAGAAAAAGGCAGCAATGCATGCAGGAGGCCTAGTACAAAAGGGTATCCTGCAGCGGCAGGAGAATCAGAATGAACGAGTGAGAGAGGGGGCGTGAATGAGCGAGCTCAATGGAGCTCTATCGTGACTGCTGCAAATTTCCTTCTGGTCAGAAGAAGGCGGCAACGCAGGCAGGAACCCAGTATAAAAGGGCAGCCTAAAGCAACGACAGAGACGGAACAAGCGAGTGAGAGAGGGGAAAGTGAGGAGCTCAACGGAGCTCTGTCGGGACTGCTGCAGATTTCTTTGTGGGCAGAAAAAAGCGCCAACAGAGGCAGGAGACCACTACAAAATGGCAACCTGCAGTGCCAGGAGACAAAGAATGAGCGAGTGAGACAGACGGAGAGAGCGACCTCAACGGAGCTCTGTTGGGACAGCTGCAGATTTCTTTGTGGGAAGAAAAAGGTGCCAACGCAGGCAGAAGCCCAGTACAAAAGGGCAGCCTGCAGCGCTGGGAGAAACACAACAAGTGAGTGAGAGAGGGGGAGTGGGCGAGCTCAACAGACCTCTATCATGACTGCTGCAGATTGTTTTGTGGGCAGAAAAAGGCGGCAACACAGGCAGAAGCCCAGTACAAAAGGCCAGCCTGCAGTGCCAGCAGAAATGGAACGAGCGAGTGAGAGAGGGGGAGTAAGCTAGCTCAACGAACCTGTGTCAGGTCTGCTGCAGATTTCTTTGTGGGCAGAAAATGCTGCCAAGAGAAGCGGGAGCCCAATACAAAAGGGTAGCCTGCAGCGCCAGCAGAAACAGAATGAGCGAGTGAGAGAGGGGAAGTGACTCACCTCAACAGAGCTCTGTCAGGACAGCTGCAGATTTCTTTGTGGGCAGAAAAATGTGCCAGCGCAGGCAGAAGCCCAGTACAAAAGAGCAGCCTGCAGCACCGGGAGAAACAGAATGAGTGAGTGACACAGGGGCAGTGATCGAGCTCAACGGACCAACACAATCAACATTTGGCATTGATAAATGCTTGTTTTCATAGAAACATAGATTTTGACAGGAGATAAGGACCACTTGGCCCACCCACTCTGCCCATTTCCCTACCTATTGGATAAGCTGCAGATCCTAGTTAACCAACAGCCTACTTCCTCCTACCCACCAATAGAATTGCCTTATGTCTGTCCCATGCATTCTTGAATTCTCCCACTGTTTTTCACCCCACTACCTCCTCAGGAAGGCCATTCCATGTGTCCACCACCTAATCTATGAAAAAATACTTCCTCACTTTGCCCCTGAGCCATCCCCCCTCTATCTTCAAATTGTGCCTCTTTGTTCTTGCACATCTCTTTTTCTGAAAGATGTTGCCCTCTTGATCTTTGTTGATTCCCTTGAGGTACTTGAAAGTTTCTATCATGTCCCCCCCCCCCCTTTCCTTAAGGGTATACATATTAAGCTCCTTTAGTCTTTCTTCATATGGCTTCTGGTGCAGACCCTGCAGCATTTTAGTTGCCCTCCTCTGGATTGCCTCCATCATATCTACGTCCTTTCGGAGATGGGGTCTCCAGAACTGCATGCAGTACTCCACATGGGGTCTCACCAACTGTCTGTACAGAGGGATAACAACTTCTTGTTTTCTACTGGTGATTCCTCTCCCTATGCATCCCAGTATCCCCCAGCCCTCCTTACTGCCTTAGTGTCTTCTCAGATTGCTTGCCCACCTTTAGGTCATCTGATATGACTACCCCCAGATCCCTTTCAATTTTTATTGTTGTTAGTACCCCCCCCCCCCATTGTGTACTCTTCCCCTGGGTTTTTGTTTCCCAGGTGCATTACTTTGCATTAAATCTAAGCTACCACACTTTTGACCATTCCTCCAACCTTGCCAAGTCCCTTCTCATCCTTTCCACCACCTTGTGTATCAACTCTGTTGCAGATCTTTGTGTCAACTGCAAAAAGGCATACTTTTCCTTCCAGCCCCTCTGCAATGTCACCTATAAAGACATTAAAGTGGACCGGTCCCAGTACTGATCTCTGCAGTCCCCGCTAGTAGCCCTCCTTTCTTCGGAGTGGACTCTATTTACTATTACCCTCTGTGTCCTGCTGTACAGCCAATTGTTTACCAAGGCTACCACCCTGGGACCCACTCCCAGCCTGGCTAATTTGTTTATTAATCCTTTGTGGATACTGTGTCAAATGCATTGCTAAAGTCTAGGTAGACCATATCCACAGCCCCTTCCTGGTCTACTACTTTGGTCACCCATTCAAGAAAATCTATTAGATTCATCTGACATTATCTTCCCACTGTGAATCCATGCTGCTTTGTGTCCTGTGCCCTGCTGGCCTCTAGGCACTCGACAGTTCTTTCTTTTAGAAGTGATTCTATCATTTTTCCTACCACTGTGGCCAAACTAACATGTCTGTAATTTCCTGCCTCTGCCTTGCTCCCACTTTTGTGACGGGGAATCACATCCTACCTCCTCCAGTCCTGAGGTAACACACCATCTTCCCATTATTTGTTAAAAAGGGTAGTCAGTGGTGTCACTAGTTCTCCCCTTAATTGTTTAGAATTCTAGGGTGAATCCCATCAGCCCCCATTACTTTATCCACTTTGAGTTTTAGGAGTTCTTTCAGGACCCTTTCTTCTGTGAATGGACTGGTATTGACCCTCCCTATCTAGACTTCTTCTATTGTTTGGTTAGGTACCTCCCCCTCCTCTTCTTTTGTGAAAACTGAGCAAAAGTATTTGTTCAGTACATCTGCCTTTTCACTGTAACCCTCTGCCTACCTCCCCCTTCCCTTTATTAAGCCTCACTGTCCCTTTCTTCACTCCCTAATGTACCGTGATCTCTGACTCCCCCCATTGCTCCCCACTAAGATTCCCTTGTGTAAGTCCTATGCATGCTTGAAGCCCACCACTGTTTTTGCACCCACCATCTCTGCTGGAAGACTGTTCCAGGCATCCACCACTCTTTCAGTGAAGAAGTACTTCCTCACATCTCTCTTGAATTTACTCCCTTTCAGTTTCATTGTATGTCCCCTTATGCTCATGCATCTTTTCTTCTGAAAAATACTTCCCTCCTGTACCTTATTTACCTCATGACATATTTATAGGTCTCTATCATAATCCTCTCTCCCTTCTCTCTTCGAAGATGTACAAATTGAGGTCCTTCAGTCTCTCCTCATAGGGCGTTTGATATACACCTGCAATGGGTTTTGTTGCCCTCCTTTGGATTGTCCCCACTATGTCTATGTCCTCCATGAGATGTGGTCTCCAGAACTGGTCACAGTACTCCAGGTGGGATCTTACCAGTGATCTACAAAGCGGGAACACCATCCCCTCCTTCTGCTGGTGATACCAATGGCAGATCCAGGGTTTCACATTGTGAGTGCTGGGGTGGAAGGGCATACTTGATATGCTATTTCTTTCATGTTTTTTACTCCTTTATATTGTCTACTATTATCTTACATTTTTGTCAGAACATACAAATGTAATCAATAGTTGTTTTTTTTTGTTTGTTTTTTGTCAACTCTTTTTTGCTCTGGCTGCCAGCTGCCAGGAACTCCTTCAGGCAAGACCCCCCCTTGAGCAGACCCTACTGTCCTGCCTGAATCCCTCTGACCCCGCTGACCCGAGCTTGCTCTTGAACCCGGGTCACTAGCATAGCATGAGGTGCAGCGTCCAGTGCCTCAACCCTCAGCACCTCTGGGCTGGCTCATAATCGATAGTTTTGGATGTGTATTTTCTTATAATCAATAAATCAGGGAACTAGCGACCATCGAACAGTATGGTTCACAATAAATACAGCAATAGAGTCAAGCCATACAAAGAGAAAAGGACTGGACTTTAGGAGGGCTGACTTTGCCAAAATGGGTGAGTGCCTAAGGAATGCACTAGCAAATGGGCAGGAAGGAGGGTGGAAGAACAATGGGAATAATAAAACTGCCATCACAGAGGTAACAAGCCTTTGTGTGAAGCAAATAAACAAAATGAAACGATGTAAGAAACCACTATGGTTCTCAAAGGAAGTGGCAGTGCAGGTTCAAGAGAAAAAGAAAGCATTCAGGAAGTACAAGGAATCACAGAAGGAGCAGGACACAGAACTGTATCAGTTAAAGCAAAAGGAAGCTGGGAAGGCAATCAGAACAGTAAAGGCCCAAACCAAGGAAAAGATAGCCAACTCAGTTAAGAAGGGGGATAAAACCTTTTATAGGTACATCAGGGAGCGAAGGAAGACCAAGGGAGGGATAGTGAGGCTTAAAAAAGGGGAGGGACGGTGGGCAGAGGGTGACTGTAAAAAGGCAAAGATACTAAACAAATATATTTGCTCAGTATTTACAAAGGAAGAGGGGGAGATGCCTTAAACAAACAGTAGAAACACTCTGGATACAAAAGTTGATACCAGCCCATTTACAGAAGAAAGGGTTCTGAAAGAACTCTTAAAACTGAAGGTGGACAAAGCAATGGGGCCTGATGGGATTCATCCCAGAATTCTAAAAGAACTAAGGGTAGAACTAGTGACACCACTGACTACCCTCTTTAACAAATCATGGGAGGATGGGGTGGTACCAGAGGACTGGAGGAGGGCAGATGTGATTCCCTTCACAAAAGTGGGAGCAAGGCAGAAGCAGAAAACTACAGACCTGTTAGTTTAACCTCAGTGATAGGGAAATGACGGAATCACTTCTGAAGGAAAGAATTGTCAGTATCTAGAGGCCAGAGGGCACAGGACCCAAGGCAGCATGGATTCACAGTGGGAAGGTCATGCCAGACAGATCTGATAGATTTCTTTGACTGGGTGACCAAAGTAGTAGATCAGGGAGGGGCTGTGGACATGGCCTACCTAGACTTTAGCAAGGCATTTGACACAGTCCCACACAAGATTAATATACAAGTTAGCCAGCCTGGGAGTGGTCCCAAGATGACAGCCTGGGTAAAGAATTGGCTGGAGAATAGGACACAGAGAGTAATAGTAAATGGAGTCCACTCTGAAGAAAGGGGGGTTACTAGTGGGGTACCGCAGGGTTCAGTATTAGGACCGGTCCTCTTCAATGTCTTTATAAGCGACACTGCAGAGGGACTGGAAAGAAAAGTATGTCTCTTTGCAGATGACACAAAGATCGGCAACAGAGTTGATGCACAAGGTGGGGTGGAAAGGATGAGAAGGGACTTGGCAAGGTTAGAGGAATGGTCAAATGTATGGCAGCTTAGATTCAATGCTAAGAAGTGCAGGTAATGCACCTGGAAACAAAAACCCAGGAGAAGAGTACACAATGGGGTGAGATACTAACAACAACAAAATGGAAAGGGACCTAGGGTAGTCATATCAGATGACCTAAAGGTGGGCAAGCAATGTGAGAGGGCAGCAAGGAGGGCTGGGGGATACTAGGATGCATAGGGAGAGGCATCACCAGTAGAAAACAGGAAGTTATTATCCCTCTGTACAGACAGCTGGTCAGACCCCATCTGGCGTACTGCGTGCAGTTCTGGAGACCCAATCTCCACAGACATAGACAGGATGGAAGCTGTCCAGAGGAGGGCAACTAAAATGGTGCAGAGTCTGCATCGGAAGACATATGAAGAGAGACTTAAGGAGCTTAATATGTATAGCCTCGAGGAAGAAAGGAGGGGGACATGATAGAAACTTTCAAGTACCTCAGGGAATCAACAAAGTCAAGAAGGTAGCATCTTTCAAAAAGAATTGTGCAAGAACAAGGGGCACAATTTGAAGATGGGGAGGCTCAGAGGTAATTTTAGGAAGTATTTTTTACAGAGAGAGTTGTGAATGCATGGAATGGCCTTCGAGGAGGTTGTGGAGTCAAAAACAGTGGTGGAATTCAAGCATGCATGGGACAGTCATAAGGCAATTCTAGGGGGTGGGGTAGGAATAAGTAGGCTGCTGGTTAACTAGGATCTGCAGCTTATCCATTAGGTAGGGAAATGGGAGGACTGGGTGGGCCAAGCGGTCCTTATCTGCCATCAAATTCTATGTTTCTATGTTTCTAGAATCCTCTCCCACCCTGGCCCCAGACAGAGGAGATGATACGGGAGAGCTGAATGGGTGGGGATCAGCGGTGGGCATGTCTGCCGCTCCCACAGGATCTGCCATCATCCTCCTGGCCACCAGAGTTTTTTTCACTTATTCCTTGTGGTGCCCTGAGGAGGGGGGGCATGCAATGATCCAGCAAGCCAGGTCGTACACTCACCCACAACTCCCGTAGGCCTCTGCCCCCTCCTGCACCCTTCTCGGGTGGTCCTGGCTGCAGAGGCTCCCAGTTCCAACTGGGTACCACTGCTGTACTGGGAGCCATGGAAGCCCTTCCCAGAAGAGGAAAGCTTGCCAGTGGCTACTTGATCCTGCTCCTCCCTCACCCCACTGACCCCGCTGACCCGAGCTTGCTCTTGAACCCAGGTCACTAGCATAGCATGAGGTGTGGCGTCAAGTGCCTCAACCCTCAGCACCTCTGGGCTGGCTCATAATCAATAGTTTTGGATGTGTATTTTCTTACAATCATTAAATCATGCTTCATCATCAAAGTGAAATTATTTATTTATTTGTTATTTTTGACCAGTAAAGGCACACTAAGTTGTGACAGCTTGTTTCCAGGTGTTTCCTGGGGGGTGGGTTGCATTGACCTGTGTTATTGATGGGGGAATGTTGGTCACGGTACTTGGAAAACTCAGAAAATAAAAGGGAGCAGGGCTCGCCAGTTCAAAGGGTGGGGTGCTGGTCTGGGAATACATTTTCCTCACACACACCAACCAACATAAAGTCCAGCACTCCCCAAGCCTTCTATTTATTTATTTATTTATTGATTGATTGATTGATCAACTGATTGATTTTAGGTGCACCAGACAAAAACATTGCCTATTTTCAGGCACAACCCAGAAGAGTTACAGACAAATATGAGCAGCAATTACAGGTAATACAACAATACAAAAAACATCAACAATGTCCTGACATACTACAGATGTACCTAAAACAATGCACAGTAAAGCAGTCCAGAAAACAATTGTAATAAATTCAGAATTGACATGTGGATGAAGGAAGATGCCAGCTTAAGAAGGAATATGCAAGGCAGAAGTTAGACTGCAAAGTATAGCAAAAATAAGGTCAGAACGCTCCAAATACACAGCTAATGTGGGTTATTAAACTCCATCACACCAAATACAGGTATAAACAAAAAATGCATAAAAACTTACACAATTGACTACTTGGTCCATTACACAGGTGCCCTAGCACTTCACCCAATACAAGCTTCGTCAGGGGGCAATTACGTGGTCTGATTCCACACCTTTTATACTCTAACTATGACATTTCAAGGTCTCATAATATTTTAATTTAATTCAAACAATACATACTTGGATTTTTTTTGCAAATAGAATTAAACAATAATGATGCACCCTTTACATTGTTCTACAGTTTTAGAAATACTATTGCAAAAAAACAAGCATTTGTCAATGCCGAATGTTGCTTGCTTGTATGTGCTGTTTAGGTATTTGGAAGTGATAGTTCCATGCTTTCCTCCCAAGACATGCACTGTGTCTTTCCATTCAGTATTCACAGAAGAGTGGGAGGGGCAAGGGCCACAGCAGTACAGCAGTTGCCAAGGGGATGAAGAGGTGGACAATAGTCCATTCAAAAGTGAAAGAGTCCTGCAGAAGCTCACTAAATTGAAGGTGGACAAAGCGATGGAACCAGATGACATACACCCAAGGATATTAAGAGAACTGTGAAGGGAGATAGCAGTACCTCTGGCAGCCATGTTCACTGAGTCATTCAACACGAGTGAAGTGGAGGAGGGCACATGTGGTCCCGCTACACAAGTCCGGCAGCAGGGAGGAGGCGGGGAACAATAGGCCGTTCAGCCTCACCTGAGTAGTGGGGAAGATCATGGAGACATTGCTTAAAGAAAGGATAGTGGGGCATCTAGAAGCCATCAGAGCCCAGGACCACAGACAACATGGATTCACAGTGGGGATGTCATGTCAGACAAATCTGGCTGATTTCTTTGACTGGGTGACAAAGGAAGTGAATCAGGGTGGGGCAGTGGACAACACTTACCTTGATTTCAGCAAAGGCTTTGATACCATCCCACATAGGAGGCTGATAAACTAGCTGGGTAGGCTGGGCATGGGAGAAAGGGTGGTAAACTGGGTTAGAAACTGGATAACAGACAGGAGGCAGAGAGTGGTGGTAAATGGGGTGCAGTCTAGGGAGAGGGGGTGACCAGTGGGGTGCTGTAGGGATCGGTCCTGGGGCCCGTCCTGTTCAATGTCTTCATTAGTAACATGCAGAACAGCTGAAGGGAATTTTTTCACCAAATTTTCAACATAACCATTTTAAGACCTCTGCTCATGAACAGTGTCACTGTGATTTTTCTTAATCTGTCCCAAACATTGATTGCGTACACCGACAGCACCATTGTGCACTACATGCACAGAAACACATTTTGGGCGACGTGAAAAATGACAGCTGTACTGCTCATAAGGAGGTGTGGTAAAATAGCAGTATTGGAAAATCTGGAGTGAAAATATTGAAAATTTGCAAACTTCTGACGTGTGTAGGAACAGGCATAGCGCGTATAAAACAGTCATTTTAGGACTTTTTCACAAATTTTCAACATAGGGTTTTTGGGGCCTACCTCATGAACGCGGACATTGTCATTTTGTAAATCAGTCCCAAAAGGTGGTTCCTTGCAGTGACCCAGAAATCACCTTTCAGGGACGGATAACACCATGACAGTGACAGAATTCATGAGGTGGGGTCCCAAAACCCATGTTAAATTTGGTGAAAATAAATTCCAAATGCCTGAGATATGCAGTAAAGTTGAAAAACCCTATTTATTCCATTATACAGCTTACCGCATTTCTCAGTTCGCAGTCGGCTTTGAAGAGTGCAGACGTGTTCCCGTCCAACGAAGATCATTGTGCGGACTCTGGAGATAAGTATGGGGTTAGGTGGGGTGTGGGAGGTAAATGCACAGAGGGTGGGCACGGTGGGGAGGGGTCAGGACAGTCTGCGAGGAAGGTTTTCTCTTTTAGGTTTTATTTTTTTTACTTGGACAATGATGGACTTGTGCCATGCTGGGGTGGGCTCCCAGCGTGGCAGCTGGGAAGCTGTTTGGGGTGGGGACGAGTGGAGCCGATGGAGTTGGCACCCTCATCGGCTATACAGTGTGTATGTGGGGGGACGTACGAGTACGCAGTATGCGTGTGTGTGTGTGGGGGGGTAAGTATAATGCTCACAGACAATTTGGTATAACCAGATTTGTGGGTTCTTGAGAACAGACTTTGTATACTTTCAGGGAGAACACCCAACTGTATCTTGTGCATAAAAATCAAGGATCTAGAGTGAAACCTTTCAGCCAGTGGAAGACAACTGAAAGATTTATATAAAGCACAGTGATGTGTAGCTCTGGGTTGCAAAACGGTTGTCGAATGATATGTTGCCCAAAGTTTGATTAATAATCTTTCAGATATGTAAGAATAAACTGTTGATCCATAATCAATTATGGAAAAAAGAAGACTATAGGTTAACAAATGTTTAGTATCTACAGTAAGTGGATTGCTAATATGGTAAAGGAACCCCCGTCTTTTATGCAGTCTAATTACATCCAAGATGTTCTGTTCATATGACAAATGCGAGTCCAATATTAACCCCAAATACCTGAACTCCCTAATTAGTTCAATTTATTTGCCAAAGTTGTCATAAACATTAAACTCAGAAGGAATTGATTTCCTAGAACTAGAGAAGACCGTTGTCTTGGTCTTGGTTGAGTTCAAGACTAATTTATGTTTACTGAACCAGTGATGCAGAACACTAAAGTCCGATTGGAGCGTCTTTTGAAGGGATGTCAGACACTCCCCTGAACAAAAGAGTACCGCACCATCTGCATATAGTATTAATTCTGTATATATAAGATAAGAGGATAATGAATTCACAAAAAGAGAAAACAATAAAGGGCATAGTATGGAGCCCTGTGGGACTCCACACATAAACTTTGCTTCATTTGAAAAGCAACCATTAATTAGTGTTTTCCGATTTGTATTAGTAAGATAATGTCCAAACCAAGAAATTAGTTAATTGGCAAAGCAAACACCAGGTATAAGTTCTAGGAGCTCATCATGGTCCACCAAATCGAATACCTTGGTGAGGTCCACAAAAGCTGCCACCACATACTTTCTCTCATCAATTGCTTTGGTGGCTTGGCTTGTGAACCTCACCAAGGCAATCTCTGTGTTATGACTGGACCTGAACCCATGCTGAGACTCTGTCCAGATGCCATACTTCTCCATGTGCTCATTAACTGGCTCTAGAACCATCTTTTCTAAGATTTTAGACAACGGTGCTCTTAATACTAAACAAAAAAAAAAGTCTGTTCAGTGAGCAAAATAATTTTTGTTCCAGCAAGTTTAAGATCTCAGAAGTACAGCAGAGGTGGCTCTCAGAAAAAACTGTCTCCTGTCCTCTACCAATTCCGAGGGAAAAGATCATATGGTGTGCATGACTGTGAGCTCCAGAAATAGCCTCCAATTGGCCAACGAAGCTCTGTGAGACTTCGAAATCTCACCCACCATATAGTGCTTCATGAATCGCAGCTGAATGGTACACTGTTCAGGAGGTCAATCTGCATATTCAGAAAACCTACTATTCACTGTATTCAGGAAATAATATTCGGTTCCTGCATAGCCCTAACAATTTGTAGTCCTGGTACACAATTTTCTTGAGTCTTCTTGCGTTCCACAAATCCCTGCACCATTCATTTAAAATTCCACATGGAATTTTATTTTAACTGGCAGCTATCTTTTTGACAGTCTCTTATCCATTTTCCCATCACTTTTAAATAAACAATAACATTTAAAAATGTCTTCTGTATCTGTCAGCTTTGAACTCTTGCTGTCCAGGGAACTAGAAGTGCTATTCCATACCATGTAATTTCAGACAGCCCTGGACTCATCCTCTAATGACCCGAACAAATTCTGGAAGACCCTGAGAGAAATACAAGGCCATAACCCTCCCCCTACCCTCCTAGTAAAGATCTCCACCAATAACATTACAATCAATAGCAAAAAGGACATCCTTAACCTTCTAAATAACCACTTTGCTACAGCGGGTCTTGCCTTCAACTCATCCCTTGCCAGTACATTACGCTTCTCTCTTCTTAACTCAGACACCTCTCCTTCCCCTATTAGGGCTCTGTCCCACACAAATTCCTTCAGTTTTAGTCCAGTCACCTTTAAATGCATGAAAGACCTTCTGCTAGCCCTTGACATTACTAAGAGTGCTGGGGCAGACCAAATTGACCCGTATTTCTTTAAGCTCGGTTTCCAAGTGCTGACTACCCCTATCACTCACCTCTTTAACAAATCTCTTGCCAAAGGAGTCCTCCCCCATGAGTGGAAAATAACACATGTCATCCCTCTCTTTAAATCAGAAGACCCAAGTGACCTAAACAATTACATGCCCATATCCCTATTACCAATCATCTCCAAATTATTTGGAAAATTAGTTCACTTCCAAATCAGAGAACACCTTGAAACACACAACATGTTAAATCCCCTTCAATCCGGCTTCAGACCCAAATACAGCACCATAACCATTTTAGCCAAAGTAACCAATGACTGGCAATCAGCGTTCAATGCCAAGAACCATATCTATGCTGTATTTCTAGATTTAAGTAAAGCATTCAATACGGTAGATCATGATCTCCTCCTGCACATGCTGCGGAAAACTGGCCTAAACGACACCTCTCCCAAATGGTTTACTTCTTACCTAGTTGGTCGATGGCAACAGGTTAAAGCTCAGTGTGAATTCTCCCTGCTACAAACTGTTATGAGAGGAGTCCCCCAGGGTTCTATTCTTGGGCCCATCCTATTCATGATCTACATTAACAACATCGACCTTAACATCTCCTCAGCAAATATGCACCTCTTCATGGATGACACCGTACTGTACACTACTAAACCATCCCTGGAACTGGCCTGTTCAGACCTACAGCAAGAATTCTGCCTGCTGCAGCACAACCTACTGCATCTCAAACTGTTGTTCAATGCCAAGAAAAACAGTCATGTTTCTTCCCCCCAGGCTAACTCCACAGTCACCCATCCTCAAGGTGTTAGGCCCCAAATCACAGTCCTCCTTGGTGAACCTCTAGTGCCAGTAGATAATTTCAAATACCTTGGGTTCTGGATCAATAGTAGGCTCTCTTTCATACCACACGTCAAAGCATTAGCCACAAAACTTAGACAGAAATTAGGAATTTTCAACAGAATCAAGCACCTTCTCACTGTAAAGGCAAAAACAAGGCAAGTTCAAACAACTTTCCTTCCACTCCTGGACTACGCCAATCTTCTCCACAGCCATTGTCCCATCACTTCTCTTTTCAAACTGGACACCTTGTACCACAGAGCCCTCGGATTCATCATTAACATGTCATATAACACCCATCATTGCGCCCTCTATGTCCAATTTGGCTGGCATTCCTTAAAAACAAGCATTTGTCAATGTCAAATGTTGTCACGCTAGCCTTGGCATTGGCAGTGCCAGAGGTAGAGATGCATAATAGGAATGGCAGTGAAGTACTGAAGTGACACCAACTCCACCCCCACCCTGTAGAGAGCGACAGGCATTGGGGTGTGCCTTTGGGTCGTCAGCTATAACGCTCATGCCATTGTACCTCACCCTACCCTGTAGACACTGACAAGTGTCGGGGTGTGCTTTGGGGTGTGTGAGCATTATACTTACCCCATTCCATAAGGAAATACACTGATGGTGCAGAATAGGAATGTGGGGTGAACTTTGTGGCCGAACAGTGCAAAGCACACCACACTGCCTATCAGTGGCTGCAGGGTGGGGTTGGGGGGGTGGAATGGTGTGAGCATTGCATCCAATGATCCCAAGTCACACCCCTGACACCTGTCAGTCTGTACTGGGTGGGGTGCTACAGTTGGAAACCCTAACATCATAGGCATGTGGTGGTAGTTTCTCTCCACATTTCCAACATGGGCTGCTTGTCAGGCCACTTCATGAAAAGCTTTGTTAGCTGAAAGGTGGTTTTGAACAGTGGCTGTGCCATTTGGCGACAGAGGGATGAAAACACATTGTTGGGCAGGATGTGGAGAATGACAACTGCAGTGTTCATGAGGAGGCATAAAAAAATGGCAACGTTGAAAATCTGGAGTGACAATATGAAATATTGGTGAAGCAATGAGCATGCATACCAACTGCGCCACACACGTCCGTAACCCAATTATTGTTGGGAGTTTGGTAGCCACATTTGTAACATAGGCATTGTGGGACCTCCCCTTATGAACAGTGGTGGTGTGATTTTGTTAATCTGTCCCAAAAGTTGATTTCCCACAGCAAGCACGCCATTGTGCGCCACAGGTGCAGAAACACATTTTGGCAGGATGTGAAAAATGGCAGCTGTACTGTTCATAAGGAGGTGTGAAAAAATGGCAGTGCTGAAAATCTGGCATGGAAATATTGCAAATTTGCGAAGTTACAAGGGTGCGTGGAAACTGCGCAACGCACGCTTGCAACACAGTCATTTTATGGACTTTTGGCACCAAATTTTCAGCACAGGCATTTTAGGACCTCTGCTCATGAACAGTGTCACTGCCATTTCCTCAAACTGTCCCGAAAAATGATTTTGCACAGCGACCGCACTATTCTGTGCCGGACATGCAAAAACACATTTCAGGAAGGATATGTAAAATGATTGCTGTACTATTCATCAGGACGTGTGGAAAAATGGAAAGTTTGAAAATCTGGAGTGAAAATGTTACAAATTCACGACATTATGAACGTGCGTAGAAACAGCGCAACGCACGCTCGTAAAGCAGCCATTTTTGGGAGTTTTGTCACCAAATTTGCAACATAGGTTTTTTGAGAGCTCCCCTCATGAACAGTGGCACTGTTGTTTCGTTACTCGATCCTGAAAGGTGATTCTATGCAGTGCCTGCGAAATCACCTTTCAGGACTGAATAATGCCATGACAGTGCCAGAATTCATGAGGAGGGGTCCCAAAAACTCCATGTTGAAAATGTGGTGCCAAAATTCAAAAAAATGCCTGAGATAAGCATCAAAGTTGAAAAAACTCTATTATTCCATTATACAGCTTACCGGCATTTCCTCAGTTCACGGTTGGCTTTGAAGAGTGCAGGCGTGTTCCCGGTCCACCAAAGATCATCGCGCCGGATTCCGTAGGTAAGTATGAGGTGAGGGGGTATGGGGATGCTGGGTGTGCAGTGGGTGGGCACGGGTTGTGGGAGGGGGGCAGGGAGACCGCCAAGGGACCACTTCCTTTTCCCACAGGTACAAAACAACAACAAAAACATTGCAGGACCGTTTTTCTGTTTACAGGGGCATGTGGCACACTGAGATGGGCTCCCAGCATGCCAACGGAGCCTTGTATTTTTGGGGGGGGCAGCTGTAGCCAATGGGGGATTGGGCACACCCATCAACACACAATAAAAGAGGGGGGTACTTTATGCCGACAGGGATTGGGAACCCCCCTTCGGCTCACAAGGAAAGCGTGGAGGCAAGAGCCAAGGGGGATTGGGAACCCCCTTCAGCATATAACAAATGGGGGTGTTCTTTTGCTGATGGGGAGTGGGCTCCCTTGTCTGCACATACATTGGGGGCAGGGTAAGCCAACAGGGGAATTGGGCACCCCAAAGTTGGCAGTTTGCTGGGCAGTGTGCCACCATGTATGTGTTTCCGGGTAAGCACGTTGAGAGGTCCGCTGTGTGTGATGAGTTTGCTTGCATTGCAGCGGACCTTTCCTTAGATGTGTTCGCCTGGGTGGTGTGGCACCAGCATGCAGGCTGATTGGTGAATGAGGGACGCACCTACTGATGCATGCCCTGCAATCACTCAACAGTGACACTGCCTCCAAATCTGCACTGCCTCAAGATGTTGGCTGCGCTACCCTTTAGGGATGCTGGGTGCTTACCTGCCGAAAGTATGGTTCTCCAAACTACAAAGTGCAGTGAATCTTTTTTTATGGAATAAAAAAGGTATCCGCAGATCTTATCTTAAATTGACATCCCCGAAAAATCAGAGGTGGCTTGGCGGCCCCGTCCTTTTTCTTTTATTATGTAGCACAGCACCTGAGTAAACTGGCCTACTGGCATAAAGAGATTGGGCACTCAGAATATCTCCCTTTGTGGCTTGATATAGAACAGCACTTAGCAGCACGGGTTAAATGCTCGCTAAGGGCTCTCCTATATGTCTCCCCATCGTATATCCCTAAGCCCCTTACATATTGGCCTCAGCTAAATTGCTCCAAGGTTTCAGACTTTTGGTTGAATGGGAAGCCGCTCCCCTTTGATCAACTGCAAGAATCCATTGGAGTTTCATGTAAGGAAGTATTTAAATACTTTCAAGTTGGTAAGGCCTTAACTTCCTTTTTCTCCCAGGTCCCACTGGCAGACCCCGGTGAAAGAGATTTAGCTAATCTCTTACAAGTAACCTCCCAGCCATATTTAGTTTCAAATTTGTATAAAACTCTTCAGGCTTGGGACTTTAGATTGCCATCGGGGATCTGTTACTACTGGACAAGGGAGCTTAGCATCCCGGAGGACCCTGAGCTATGGAGGAAACTCTGGCTGTCAATGTACAAATTCATAAAACAAGATAGACTCAGATTAGTACACTTCAATATTATGTATAACATTTACCTCAAGCCAGTCCATCTGTTTAAGTATGGGACATTGACTGCACCACTCTGTGGCAAATGTAAGAAGGACAATGGTACTTTATTCCACATGTTATGGTTATGTCCTTATGTGCAGGTCTTTTGGCAGTCTATTAATAATATCCTAGACCCTATCCTTGGCTTAGAAGTTCTGTTCACCCCTGAAACTTGTCTAATCAACCAATTTACAGCTGGCACTACCAAAGTTAAGAGGGCACATATGACGCTTATCTCTGCAATAGCCAAATTGATAATCATGAGGCATTGGGCCGGAGATAAGCTTCCCACTTTGATGGAATGGTACAGAGAGAGCATCCTGGCTTTGCAACTGGAAAGGCACATAGCATACATGCAAGGCAGAGTTAAGGCCTACTCATCTCAGTGGAGTACCCTTGAGATGCTCCTGATAGCCTGGAAGCCTTGACGACCGAATCTACCCCAGGAGTGGTGAACTAATGGCAAATTAAGTGTGTAGTCGTTGGGGGGGGGATTGAGCTTGTTGTTTTGATTACTGAACTTAATTAACCTTGTACTTGACATCTCTGTGATTGATTGATTGTTTGGTATTGTGTTGTCTATTGTTAAACTAATAAAACTGGTTTAATTATAAAAAAAAAAAGATGTTGGCTGCGCAAGCTCGCTAACATAATGAGGAGAACAAAAAATATGTTGACCTGGATTTACAGAGCCATATCAGGTAAGCTCCCCCAGAATATTTCTAATTTCCTAGTTTGCTCCAAAGGATCCTATTCCCTTAGACGATACTCCTGCCTCTCATTTGACATCCTTAGAGCCAGAACTCAGCATGGTAGCGTTTCTTTAAGTTATTCACTTCCTTCCATCTAGAATAGTATCCAAAAATCCCTAAAACTCCCACAAATTGTTAGTATGTCTACCTTCAAAACGCTGCTTCACCATATGTTGGAAGAAACTTGCAACTGTTTCTGCAAGCCATAGATCTCTAGCATTCTCATTAGTTAAGCCCATCCACCTCCCTATACTTCTAGGTTAGACTTGAGTCCTTTGTGAGATTTATCTCCTCTTACCCTCTTCTCTTACTTTTCTAGGTAGGGCTCGAGTCCCCATTGACCCTCCCCTAGTCTTACACCTTCCTTGCCCCCTTCCCTCTACCTAACCCCTCCCCTCCTGGCTTCCCTTCTCCCAAGCACCACTTACTCGCTTGGAGTCTTCATCTGCCTCCTCTCTTCTCCTCCTTTCTCCTCCCCTATTAAATTGTTGCCCCCATACTTTCTTTTCTTCCCCATTTTTTTCCACCACTCTAGGCTGTTTATATTATATGCACATATTGTTTACTGAATAATGTTACATATCGTTTATTGTATATTTTATATTATGTATTCTGCCTTCCTTGTATCTATTTATTGTATATTATTTTCCTAAGTTTGTACTTTTCGAGTGTCAATTTTATGTGCTTTGTCCATCCAGGACCACTTTGTAAATGAGTTTATCTCAGTAGTGCTTTGATTTATTGATTGATTGATGTCTGGAGAGGACGCAGCAGTTATTTATGTATTTATTTAAACTTTTGGTTACTGGGAAAGGAACGCTGAACCAAGGCTCGTTTCCAGGTGTGACCTGGGAGAACAAAGCAGTACATCAAATAATAGTACATAAACAAGGAACAGGATTTGTAAGAGAAATTGAAACAATAACAAGACTTGCACAAAAAATTGAAATACCAAAGTCAAACAAATGAAGGCAATTTTAGTAGCCAGTACAGACCATAGACCACGTGGTGACGTACAGGTAAAGTGAGTAAAAAAAAAGGGGGAGGGTTGTAAGTGCATTTATTGATATACAAACAACAATTGTTCCAAGCAGAGAGGTATGCGTGCGGTCACCCCTAGGCAGAGGGAGACAGGTGCAGGGAGGTGAAGGGAGGAAGCGTACAGTGCAACCCACTGAAGTGCACACCCTCGATATATTGGAAAAGTGTGCACTTGAGCGGGCTGTGCATTTATCAAAAAAATACTGTAGCTTTTCCAGGCATCAGAGAAATTTAAAAACGCTTTATCTATCAAGGCGCAAGTACTGTACATCGTAAATACTGTGGGAACACATATGTCCTCACATACCAGCAGTGTACTGTGTACTGTAATCAACAATCACTGTACTCAACATTTACTACTTTATTTTTAAATATTTTAAATTAATGCTGTAAAAAGTAAGCTTGTCCTTGCACTATGGCTTGCATTGCAGCTAGCGCTGTGACTGACATAGCGGCTGAAAATTTGACTGATTTTACTTAAAGAAATCTGTCATTTTCTTTTGTTTGCTATTCTTTAATGCTAACAGCTGAACATACTCGTGGAAATTAACAAGTATGCTGTGACAGTTTTTGTGGACCCCCGCACCATCACCACTAGACACTCCTCTCTACCCTGGACCCTATTTCTAAAAAAAATCTACTGCAGTAGTACTTGTCTTCTCTATAGGTCTCCCTTGATTTTTATGTTTACTTGCACGCACGTGCAAGAAACATAGTGCCATCATCTGAGTTTTTGGAGGTGTGTCACCCCCTCTTCCAATTCAGTCAGTGTGTTGGCAGGCGTGGCCCCTGTCCTCCAATGCATGCAAAATGCAGTGGTGTACAGTTAAAAGGGGGAGCTACGCTTCAGTGAGCAGTGATAAGATATCAACTGCTCATGCGCAGCTCCCCCTACTCACACACACACTCATGCATACTGCATGCTGCCCCCCCCACGCACACACTGTATAGCCGACAGCGGTGTCCAATCCCCCATCGGCTGTGCTGCGCTGCCCCAAAGCCTTCCACATGCCATGCTGGGTGCCCACCCAGCGTGGCAACTTCATGGTATAGCCGATGGGTGCCCAATCCCCATCGACCGCTGCATCTCACCCCGTACAGGGTGCCATGCTGGGAGCCCACCCCACCATGGCAATAGATGTTCTGGCCGACGGGGTGCCCAATCCTTCATCAGCTCCACGCCCCCCCAACTAGCCGTCCTTGTGCCACACTGGGAGCCCACCCCAGCGTGGCAAACGTTCCACATCGTCATTTCAAAAAAAAAAGCACCTGTAAAGAAAACACGGTCCCACGCAGTCTCCCTGCACTCCCCCCACAACCTGCACCCACCCACTGTGCACCTTGCCTCCCACACCCTCACCCCATACTTACCTCCGGACCTCAGCGCGACGATCTTTGGCGGACCAGGAACACGTCTGCACTCTTCAAAGCCGACCACGAACTGAGGAAATGCCGGTAAGCTGTATAATGGGATAGATAGGGTTTTTTCAACTTTGTTGCATATCTCAGGCATTTTTTGGAATTTTTGCACCAAATTTTTAACATGGGGTTTTTGGGACCCCTTCTCATGAATGCTGTCACTGTTATGACGTTATTCTGGCCCGAAGGTTGATTTCGCAGTCACTGCACGAAATCACCTTTTGGGACTGATTAATGAAACGACACTGCCAGTGTTCATAAGGTGGGCTCTCAAGAAGCCTATGTTGAAAATTTGGTGGAAAAATTCCTAGAAATGACTGTTTTACGAGCATGTGTTGCGAGTTTCTACGCACGCCAGAATTCATGACTTTTCAATATTTTCACTCCAGATTTCCAACATTGCCATTTTACCACACCTTCTTATGAGTAGTATAGCTGTCATTTTTGCATCTCACCAAAGCGTGTTCCGCCCTGTAGCGACAATGGCCGTAGTCGGTGTCTGAAATCAATGTATGGGACAAATTAAGAAAATCACACTGACACTGTTCATGAGCAGAGGTCTTAAAATGGCTATGTTGAAAATTTGGTGAAAAATTCCTAAAATGACTGTTTTACTGAGCACATGCGCTATGCAGTTCTTATGCATGCTCGTAAGTTCTGAATTTAATGTTTTCACTCCAGATTTTCAACATTGCCATCTTATTACACTTCCTTATGAACAGTACAGCTGCTATTTTTCATATGTCGCCCAAAATGTGTTTTCGCACATGTAATCAAATGGTGCTGTTGGTGTGCGACACTGTTTGGGAAAGATTAAAATCACAGTTACACTGTTCATGACCAGAGGTCTTAAAATGGCTATGTTGAAAATTTAGTGACAAAGAGTCCATAAATTGACTGTGTTCACGAGTGAGCATTGCGCAGTTTCCACGCACCCTCGTAAGTTCACGACTTTGTAATATTTTCAGTCCAGATTTTCACCAGTGGCATTTTTCCACACTTCCTTATGAACAGTACAGCTGTCATGTATCACAACATGGCCGAAGTGTGTTTTCACACTTTCAACGCAGAGATGCGTGGTTGCTGTGGGAAATCATTGTTCGGGACAGATAAAGAAAATCACAGTCACACTGTTCATGATCGGAGGCACCAAAATGCCTGAGTTGACAATCTGCTGTAAAAAATCCCCAACCTAATTAAATTACGGGTGTGCGTTGCACAGTTTCTATGTACGCTCGTGACTTCACCAGTTTTTTTAATATTTTTACTGCAGATTTGCAACATTGCCATTTTTTACACCTCCCCATGAACAGTACAGCTGTCATTTTTTACATCCTGTTTGGAATGTTTTTGCACCTGTGGTGCTAAATGCCATAGTCGCTGTGCATAAGCAGCTTTCGGCTAACAAACTGATATTGCCACTGTTCATGAGGTAAGATCACAAAAAAAATGTTGAAAATTTGGAGTGAAATTACCAACGAATGCCTGAGGTATTAGAGTTCCTAACCATAACGCCCAACCCTGTAGAGAATGACAGGCATCAGGGATGTGACTTGGGATTCTTGCCTGTAATGCTCATACCATTCCACACCACGCAGCCAGTGAGAGGCATCGAGGTATGCCTTGGACTCTTCGGCCCCAAAGTTCACCCCATTCTCCTATATCACCCATCTCACGTCTTTCCTAATGGAATGGGAGTGCGCATAAGGGCCAAAGACCCCAAGGAACACCGTGACACTTGTCAGTGTCTGCAGGGTGGGGTGTGGTGAAATGGCATGGCCGTTATGCCTGACGACCCAAAGGCACACACCAATGCCTGTCACTCTCTGCAGGGTGGTGGTGGGGTTGGCTTCAGTTCAATACTTCACTGCCATTCCTATTACGCAGCTCTGTAACTTCTACACTACCAATGCCAGCAAGCAAACATTCGGCATTGACAAATACTTGTTTTTTTCACCTTTCTACCACAATGGGGTGGCCTCCTATTGTGGTATTCTTATCTTCTCTAACCCGCTAATTTTCTACTTTTTGTCTAGGTGGTGATACTGTAGAGGCTGACCTAGCTGCCTGTTTTGGCTAAATGAATACTGGGAAGTAATCAAATTAAGCCACATCCCTTTCAGTTTTTAAAAAGGGAAGATTGGAAAAGAATTCATACTGTTTAAGTAAAATGCAGTAAAGCAAAGCCTGGTTGGAAAATAGAAAAGGGGTGGTTGCTTTGCACCACTTGATAAATGTATTCAAATTCCCAAACAGACCCTGTTAATTATGTGCACACTTCTCATCAGTACTTTTCCCTTGCCTTATACCTCCCATATCTGTACCACTAATGTGGTACTGTTCACTTGTTTAGGGCTTAAATTGTTTTGCATGCAGATTAACACTTTTGGAGGCTTTTGGGGCTTAAAACTAAAGTAAAATTCTTCTTGGAAATAAGCCAGTGTACTGCAGTTGTTAGTTTATGTTAAAGCTCTAGTAGGAACTGCTTCAGGACACACTTAATATATGTTTTGTTTTCAAGTTAATTTAAACAAGAAATCAAGGAGGTACCTGTATGCTCTTGAGGCCTGCTCAGATGTGCCCTTGATGCCTGCTCAGATGAAAATGAGTTTCCTTAAGGGCTGCAGGCCCCCTAGTGGACTCTATTTATTATACATTTGTGGTGATGTCATGATTTGGATGAGGAAACAAGGGTCATTATAGGACCATTGCTTATTCATCTCTATTTATTTCTCCTATGAATAATGCTATTTTATAGTTTGTAAAGATTATTGCAGTACTCTTCAAGTGTGATAGATCTAGCAGAGTCTGAAGCCCCATTTCCTGTATTAGTATAGGATTATTCTCTGTATTAGATTGGGGGCAGATCACATGATTGATGATGTCACGGTTTTCAGTATATAAAAAGACTTGGACTCAGTATGTGGTCATTTAGGTTGTGGAGCACAGATGATGGTGGTCATGCTGAGAGGGAGCTAGTACCACTCTGTGACTTTGTTTTTGTTTTTTTTTCTTCAGAGATGAGTATCTGAAGCTATTTCTTTTGGAATTAAGTTTATTTGCTTGTTTTCCTGAAGTTTTCTTTATTTTGTTTGCTTTAATAAAAAGTCACTACATCAATTGGTATAGTTTCAAGAGAAAACTTATGTCAAGTGTTGTCACTACCCACACCCGCTCACCGTCTGGTGTCAGAAGTGGGATCTGGTCGTCCGAGGGATAGAGTGGGAGACCAGAATGGTACCAGACCTGGTACAAGTGACAACCATGGCATCAGGAACAGATGAGAAGAAAATGGGCACCGTGACACGCTGTCAGACAGAGAGGACAGGTGACCCTCTGTATACTGGTCTGGACACAGATGTCAGAAGGAGAGTGTCAAAGGACCAAACCTCTAGTGGAGAAGAGGAGGAGGAACGACTGGAGAGATGCCAGGAGCCATATGAGCAGCCCCCTGAAGGCCTTTCTGAACTTCTACACTGGTTGACGGTACAACAGATGGAAATTGAATGGCAGAGAGACCTAGATGCCCAAGAACGGGATCAAGACAGAAGGCGACAAGATTTAAGGTGGGCTGAAACTATGCAGCTGTTTAAATCTTTGGGAGCAGGAAATGGAACTGGGGGAGGACAGAGTAACAACGACCCTAAAGATATAAAACTCACAAGAATGACTGCTAATGATGACATTGAGGCCTATTTGACCACTTTTGAAAGGGTGACCAAGGCCTGTGATTGGCCAAAGACACAGTGGGTAGTAGGCTTGGCACCATGTCTATCAGGGAAAGCACAACTGGCCTATAGTAATATGGACCCACATTTGGCAGAGGACTATGACCTAGTAAAGCAGGAAATATTGAAATGTTATGACATTAACGCAGAGACATATAGGCAAAGGTTCCGTGCTTTAAAACACCAGACACATGATTCCCCAAGAGAAACTTATATTAGAGTCAGAGAACTTTGTTTAAAGTGGATCCAGCCAGAGGGAAAATCCAGAACTGACATTATAGAGACATTTGTTATAGAACAGTTTTTACAAATATTACCTACTGATGTGCAAATCTGGATGAAAGAGCATAATCCAGAATCTGCAGAAATGGCTGTGACACTAGCAGAGGATTTTTTATCTGCACGTCAACCTTTTCGGAGAGGTGGTAATAAGTCCACAGACTGTGCAACAAAACCTCAGGCCACAGCAGTAAGACCACCTCAGACTGCATCTAAGACTTATGAGGGAAGGAACAATCGGGGAAGGAGGACATTCCCAGCAGACATAATATGTCAGAACTGTAAGGGGGTGGAGCATACTGCCAGATTTTGTTCGTCAAAAAAATGTGATATAATCCATCTAGCCTTATTTAAAAGCTGGGTATGTGACAACTACAGTGGGAATAAAAGGACAGGAGGTGGTGGGATTGGTGGATTCGGGCAGTAAAAATACCCTGGTCAGAGCTGATATAGTACAAGGAGTAAAGAGAACAGCTCCTATACAGGTCATATGTGTACATGGTGACACACATCAGTACCTCACCATTAAAATACCCTTAGAGGCAAAAGTCAACACTTCTATAATAACCGCAGGTGTAGTACCACAGTTGCCAGTACCTGTAGTAATAGGGCATGATTTCCCAGGTTTTATCACCCTTTTGAGGGAACCAGGAAACATAACCGCTATGACTACCAGGGCACAGAGCAAAAGAGAACCATTATTGGGGGAAGTATTTCCTTTTGAAGAAGTATTGGAAAGTCCTGGTAAATCCAGATTGTCTAAGATGGCCAGAAGAAAAAAAACAAAGGAGTGGGTTAAAGAAAATATGGTCTAACACAGGACAAACAACTGCTATATGTGAAAGCTGATATGTATCCAACAGAAGAATGATAAAACCGTAATTCCTTTTTTTCAACAGGTGGGACAGGAGGTTAGACAAGGGGCCCTGGAGTTTCAAGTGATCAAGAATTTATTGTATAGGATTTGTACAAATCCAGGTACCCAAGAACAAGTGGAACAACTTATAGTACCCCTTTGCTATCGCCAAGACATATTAGCTCTAGGCCATGATACACCCTGGGCAGGACACACAGGGAGGGACAAGACTGCTAGTAGAATCTTACAAAGGTTTTTTTGGCCAGGGATCCATAGTGATATTGCCAAATATTGTCAAGAGTGCCCAGAGTGTCAATTAACTGCCCAAAGGACTAAGAAGGACACTGTTCCATTAATACCTTTATCCTTGGTACCAACCCCCTTCGAGAGGGTCGGTATGGATATAGTGGGTCCCTTAAATAAAAGTAGTAAAGGGAATAGATTTATATTGGTGGTGTGTGATTATGCCACCAAATACCCTGAAGCTATTCCTATGAGATCGGTGACCACTCCACTCCCCGGATAGCTGAAGAACTAGTGAAGTTATTCAGCAGGGTAGAGATTTCCAAAGAGATTTTAACTGACCGGGGTACAAATTTTAATGCAGAGCTTCTAAAGGAACTGTACCATTTGTTGGGAATAGTAGCTGTACATACATCACCCTATCATCCTCAGACTGATGGCCTGGTGGAAAGATTCAATCAAACCCTGCAACGCATGTTGAAGAAATTCGTACATGATGAAGGGCGAGATTGGGATATGTACCTACCCTTTCTTCTGTTCGCATACCGTGAGGTACCACAGGCCTCCACTGGTTACTCCCCTTTTTCCCTATTGTTTGGTAGGACCCCTAGAGGTTTGTTAGATGTGGTCAAGGAGTGCTGGGAAGAAGGGAAGGATTTAAAATCTCCAGGGAGAGCTCAGTACACAAGACAGTTAAGGAGAAGATTAGTCACTTATACTGCAAAAGCTCATAAAGCAGGGAAAGAAACACAAGAACATCAGAAGGATAGGTATGATAAAGGGACATCCAGTACAAAATCATTTCAACCAGGTGACCAGGTATTACTACTATTACCCACCTCCACTCACAAATTATTGATGAAGTGGCAGGGCCCCTACAAAGTGGTACGCCAAACTGGCCCAGTGACATATGAAGTAGAAACACCTGATAAAAGGGCAGGTAAAAATATCTATCATGCCAATCTATTAAAAAGGTGGCATGAGAGATCCACTCAGGGGATACAATTGATGGTAATGCCTGAACTTCATGAATCAGAGTTGGAAACCGCATATGGACAGTTAGAAGGAGAGACTGGCATTGAAGCCATACAAGTAAATCCTGAGTTAGACGAGCCACAACAAATGGAATTACAGTCTTTGATACAGGAATTTAGCACTTCCTTTACCAGTAGACCAGGCCTAGCTAAAGGAGTGGAACACCAAATCTATAGTGAATCTAGACCAATCAGGAAGAAATCGTACCGTCTCCCTGAAAGGAGAAGGGCAGATGTACAAAGGGAAATACAAAAATTAAGAGAAATGGACATAATTGAACCATCACAAAGTCCATGGGGATTCCCTGTAGTAATTGTACCTAAGAAGGAAGGTGGCATAAGATTGTGCCTGGACTTTAGAGGTCTAAACCAAGTGGCACAATTTGACGCCTATCCCATGCCAAGAGCGGATGATATATTGGACCGCATTGGCAATGCTAAGTATATCTCCACCCTTGACTTAAAAAAGGGCTATTGGCAGATCCCTTTGGCTGAGTCTGCTAAAGAAAAGACAGCTTTCAGCACTTCAGTGGTTTTTTTCCAGTTTAAAACCATGCTATTTGGACTACATGGAGTCTCAGCTACATTTCAACGTTTCATGGATCAGGTGCTAGCACCCCATCATAATTTTTGTGCGGCTTACCTGGACAACGTTGTTTTTAGCCAGGATTGGGAAACCCATTTACAACATCTAAAAGCTGTCTTAACCTCTATGCAGCAAGCAGGGATGACAATTAATCCCCTCTAAATGTACTCTTGCCATGCTGGAGACCCGATATTTAGGATTTATTTTGGGTAACGGACACATTAAACCTGAGGTCTCGAAGGTTGAAGCAGTAGCCCAATGCCCAATACCTGAGACAAAGAAGCAAGTACGTTCTTTCCTAGGGTTAGCAGGTGATTACAGGAGATTTATTCCACAGTTAGCTACTTTGGCAACCCCTTTGACAGAATTAACTAAAAAGAAATTCAGTAATCAGGTCAAGTGGACACCTGAATGTGAGAAGGCATTTATTCAGATTAAGGCAGCATTATGCTCCTCACCAGTGTTATGAAGTCCCGATTTTAACCACCCCCTTTGAGGTCCACTCCGATGCCCCTGGAACGGGAGCAGTTTTGAGCCAGACCATCAATAGGGAGGAACACCCAATTGTATATATTTCTAGGAAACTGCATGAAAGGGAGCAAAAATACTCCACCATTGAACAAGAGTGTTTGGCTGCCAAATGGGCAATCAAAACCTTGGGATTTTACTTATGGGGTACCCCTTTTACGCTGGTAACAGACCACAACCCTCTGTGTTTTATTTCACAAATGAAGGAAAAAAATAATCGAATAATGAGATGGTATTTATCTCTCCAACCTTACAAATTTACAGTAAAGCACAGGGCTGGGTCTGCCCATATAAATGCAGATTTCCTCTCTCATCTAAGAGCTAATAATAAAGCATAAACATTTGGTGGTTCTAGAAAATGTATGAATGCATGACTGTTACTGTTCAAGTAATTGTACAGACACCCCAGGGCAAAATATTTAGTTGTGGTGATAAACTAATGAAGGAATATATAATGGTCCTCTTTAGAAAGACTTGGACCATGTTCATGTTTTGTTTTTTAGGGTGCCCTAGGGTGCAGCTTTCAAGAGAGTGTGGGTGAAAGCTCCATCCTACCCACTTTAAGAGGGTAGGTTGTCTTGAAAACCAGTTAAGTTTCTTCTGCTACTGGTTTTAGCTTAACCTTGGGGGTATGTGACAATTTTTGTGAACCCAACCATCACCACTAGACACTCCTCTCTACCCGGGACCCTATTTCTAAAAAAATCTACTGCAGTAGTACTTGTCTTCTCTACAGGTCTCCCTTGATTTTTTTTTTCACCTTTCTACCACAACGGGGTGGCCTCCTATTGTGGTATTCTTCTCTTTTCTAACCCGCTAATTTTCTACTTTTTGTCTAGGTGGTGATACTGTAGAGGCAGACCTAGCTGCCTGTTTTGGCTAAATGAATACTGGGAAGTAATCAAATTAAGCCACACCCCTTTCAGGTTTTTAAAAGGGAAGATTGGAAAAGAATTCATACTGTTTAAGTAAAATGCAGTAAAGCAAAGCCTGGTTGGAAAATAGAAAAGGGGTGGTTGCTTTGCACCACTTGATAAATGCATTCAAATTCCCATACAGACCCTGTTAATTATGTGCACACTTCTCATCAGTACTTTTCCCTTGCCTTATACCTCCCATATCTGTACCGCTAATGTGGTGCTGTTTACTTGTTTAGGGCTTAAATTGTATTGCATGCAGACTAACACTTTTGGAGGCTTTTGGGGCTTAAAACTAAAGTAAAATTCTTCTTGGAAATAAGCCAGTGTACTGTAGTTGTTAGTTTATGTTAAAGCTCTAGTAGGAACTGCTTCAGGACACACTTAATATATGTTTTGTTTTCAAGTTAATTTAAACAAGAAATCAAGGAGGTACCTGCATGCTTTTGAGGCCTGCTCAGATGAAAATGAGTTTCCTTAAGAGCTGCAGGCCCCCTAGTGGACTCTATTTATTATACATTTGTGGTGATGTCATGATTTGGAGGAGGAAACAAGGGTCATTATAGGACCCTTGCTTATTCATCTCTATTTATCTCTCCTATGAATAATACTATTTTATAGTTTGTAAAGATTATTGCAGTACTCTTCAAGTGTGATAGATCTAGCAGAGTCTGAAGCCCCATTTCCTGTATTAGTATAGGATTATTCTCTGTATTAGATTAGGGGGCAGATCTCATGATTGATGATGTCACGGTTTTCAGTATATAAAAAGACTTGGACTCAGTATGTGGTCAGATAGGTTGTGGAGCACAGATGATGGTGGTCATGCTGAGAGGGAGCTAGTACCACTCTGTGACATTTGTTTTGTTTTTGTTTTTCTTCAGAGAAGAGTATCTGAAGCTATTTCTTTTGGAATTAAGTTTATTTGCTTGTTTTCCTGAAGTTTTCTTTATTTTGTTTGCTTTAATAAAAAGTCACTACATCAATTGGTGTAGTTTCAAGAGAAAACTTGTGTCAAGTGTTGTCACTACCCACACCCGCTCACATATGCTAAAGTCCTTCTTCTCTTTGGACAGGACATACTTCCTTCATTTCTCAATACTCCGCAAGGCTTCAGCAAAAGTCACTGGCTCCTCTTCCTGGCTGCAATCTTCTTCGTCGTCTGGGTCCTGATCCAGCTCGGTAGAGTCTCCACGGATGTCACTACATATCTCTTCCTCGCTGACTGGACCTACAGTAACCACAGCAGCATCTATGATGATGTATCCGATGAAATCAGAGGCTGTCATTCCTGCCAATAGAACCAGAATTAGCGGTGGTGTTTCTGCGATGTCCTCTTCTGGGTTTGTGGTTCCCTGCGACAAACTGGTTGTTGTCAGTCCTGCCATGCAAAAGCAATTGCTGATTGTTTCTTGAGTGATGGCTGATGATGCCCAGTCCAGCACTTCAATGGCATCCAAAATGGATAACGTTTTAGCAAGCTTGTCGAATCGCTGTGTCCTCAGAATCAATATAGATTAGAATATGCTCGATGATCTGCAAAACAAACAAAAAAACAAAGGTTAGCACTTATGTTATGCGTGGAGTGATTTTGAGATGGGGGTGGGGTACACACCTTTTGCCGATAGAAGTGCTTCACATTCTTGATTATTCACATGTCAATGGGCTGGATCAGTGATGTGGTGTTCAGTGGCAAGAACACAAGTTTGATGTGGGAAGTTTTTAAGTTGGGGTGAGCACTACAATTATCCAACAGTAAGGCTATCCTCTGTCGCTTTCTTTGCATCTGGCCATTAATGAACTGCAGCCAGCGGCTGAAAATCTCTGCTGTTATCCAGTCATTACTGTTTGCCTCAAAGATGACATGGAGTGTACTTATTTCAGTGTCATTAAAGCATTGTGGCTTGCATGATTTGCCAGTGACCACTGACTTTAAATTTTCTGTCCCCAACATGTTTGCACACAGTAGAACCAAAATTCTTTCTCAAGCTTTTTTAACCCCACATGTTGCCTCGGAGCAAAATGTCAATGTGCCTTCTGGCATGGCTCTAATGTACAGCCCCATTTCATCTCCATTAAAAATATCAGCTGGGGCATACTCATAGAAACATAGAATTTGACGGCAGATAAGGACTGCTTGGCCCACCCAGTCTGCCCATTTCCCTACCTAATGGATAAGCTGCAGATCCTAGTTAACCAGCAGCCTACTTCTTCCTACCCCCAACCCCTAGGATTGCCTTATGGCTGTCACATGCATGCTTGAATTCCACCACTGTTTTGACTCCACAACCTCCTCCGAGGCCGTTCCATGCATCCACAACCCTCTCTGTGAAAAATACTTCCTTAAATTACCTCTGAGCCACCCCCAACTTCATATTATTGCCCCTTGTTTCTTGCACACCTCTTTTTGAAAGATGCTACCTCTTGGACTTTGTTGATTCCTTGAGGTACTTGAAAGTTTCTATCATGTCCCCCCTCTCCCTCCTTTCCTCGAGGCTATACATATTAAGCTCCTTAAGTCTCTCTTCATATGTCTTCCGATGCAGACTCTGCACCATTTTAGTTGCCCTCCTCTGGACAGCTTCCATCCTGTCTATGTCTTTGCGGAGATTGGGTCTCCAGAACTGCACGCAGTACTCCAGATGGGGTCTGACCAGCTGTCTGTACAGACGTATAACTTCCTATTTTCTACTGGTGATGCCTCTCCCTATGCATCCCAGTATCCCCCCAGCCCTCCTTGCTGCCCTCTCACATTGCTTGCCCACCTTTAGGTCATCTGATATGACTACCCCCAGGTCCCTTTCCATTTTGTTGTTGTTAGTATCTCACCCCATTGTTGTACTCTTCCTCTGGGTTTTGTTTCCCAGGTGCATTACCTTGCACTTCTTAGCATTGAATCTAAGCTGCCATACATTTGACCATTCCTCTAACCTTGCCAAGTCCCTTCTTATCCTTTCCACCCCACCTTGTGCATCAACTCTGTTGCCGATCTTGTATCATCTGCAAAGAGACATACTTTTCCTTCCAGTCCCTCTGCAATGTCGCTTATAAAGACATGCGGTACCCCACTAGTAACCTCCCTTTCTTCAGAGTGGACTCCATTTACTATTACTCTCTGTGTCCTATTCTCCAGCCAATTCTTTACCCAGGCTGTCATCTTGGGACCCACTCCCAGGCTGGCTAACTTGTATATTAATCTTTTGTGTGGGACTGTGTCAAATGCCTTGCTAAAGTCTAGCTAGACCATGTCCACAGCCCCTCCCTGATCTACTACTTTGGTCACCCAGTCGAAGAAATCTATCAGATTTGTCTGGCATGACCTTCCCACTGTGAATCCATGTTGCATTGGGTCCTGTGCCCCTCTAGCCTCTAGATACTCAACAATTCTTTCCTTCAGAAGTGATTCCATCATTTTCCCTATCACTGAGGTTAAACTAACAGGTCTGTAGTTTCCTGCTTCTGCCTTGCTCCCACTTTTGTGAAGGGGAATCACATCTGCCCTCCTCCAGTCCTCGGGTACCACCCCATCCTCCCATGATTTGTTAAAGAGGGTAGTCAGTGGTGTCACTAGTTCTACCCTTAGTTCTTTTAGAATTCTGGGATGAATCCCATCAGGCCCCATTGCTTTGTCCACCTTCAGTTTTAAGAGTTCTTTCAGAATCCTTTCTTCTGTAAATGGGCTGGTATCAACTTCTGTATCCAGAGTGTTTCTACTGTTTGTTTTAGGTACCTCCCCCTCTTCCTTTGTAAATACTGAGCAAAAATATTTGTTTAGTATCTCTGCCTTTTCACAGTCACCCTCTGCCCACCCTCCCTCCCTTTATTAAGCCTCACTATCCCTCCCTTGGTCTTCCTTCACTCCCTGATGTACCTATAAAAGGTTTTATCCCCCTTCTTAACTGAGTTGGCTATCTTTTCCTTGGTTTGGGCCTTTGCTGTTCTGACTGCCTTCCCAGCTTCCTTTTGCTTTAACTGATACAGTTCTTTGTCTTGCTCCTTCTGTGATTCCTTGTACTTCCTGAATGCTTTCTTTTTCTCTTGAATCTTCACTGCCACTTCCTTTGAGAACCATAGTGGTTTCTTACATCGTTTCGTTTTGTTTATTTGCTTTACACAAAGGCTTGTTACCTCTGTGATGGCAGTTTTTATTATTCCTCATTGTTCTTCCACCCCTCCTTCCTGACCATTTGCTAGTGCATTCCTTAGGCACTCACCCATTTTGGCAAAGTCAGCCTTCCTAAAGTCCAGTACTTTTGCCTTTGTATGGCTTGACTCTATTGCTGTGTTTATTGTGAACCATATTGCTCGATGGTCGCTAGTTCCCAGATGGCTACCCACTTCTACATCTGTGATCCTCTCTTCATCTCCATTTGAGAGAACCAGGTCCAAGATTGCTCCCTCTCGAGTGGGCTCCAATACTAGTTGTCTAAGGCATGCCCCCTGTAGGGCATCTAGAATAACCCCACTCTTCGGAGTGGCTGCTGCAACTGCACTCCAGTTAACATCTGGCATATTCAGATCACCCATCAGCAATATCTCCCCTTTTTTTGCCATTCTAAGTATACTTTCTATCATTTCCTTGTCCATTTCCTCCCCTTGAGAAGGGGGTCTGTATACAACCCCTGTGCAGATTGTGGTGCCATTGCCGGTCTCCAAATTTACCCACAGTGCTTCTTCTCCTCCCTGTTTTCCCTTTTGTTCTGTTGCTTTGATTCCTTCCCTTATGTAAAGAGCTACTCCTCCTCCTCTTTTAACCTCCCTGTCCCTCCACTAAGATTGTAGACAGCACCTCACTTATCCAGTGCTCAGCAGACTCTGCGTCCACATCCCTTTTCTCCCCATGTCATCTTTTGTAGACAATGCCACGCTTCTCCTTCCAATGGCACAGCCATCCATTGTTGGGGGTAAACAGGATGAACAGCATGTCTGCCAGCTGTTGTGCTTTTTGGAGTAGAATGGGTCCACTAGTTGGGGCATCAACAGCTCTGCTTGCCATAAACCACCACAGCAATGCAGTCTCTACGGTCTCACTCTTGCCGGCACATTTTCGTTTCTTGTTCGCATTCTCACCACCTTCTCACGCACTGTAAATACAGGATACAGTTGAAACATCAATGCCATACTCTATGGCAAGATCTGATCACTTGGCATTTGGCTGTGTAAGTTTGTTCAGTAAAGCAATCTTCTGCTCAAAAGTGAGCATTACTTTTTTTTCTTGCTCCATCCAAATGAGTGAGTGAGGCATTGAGGAAACATAGAAGTTGACAGCAGAAGGAGACTACTAGGTCCATTTAGTCTGCGCATTTGTTTTAGATCTATTTTGACACTGTAGTTGCCCTTTGTAGTCAGGGCTCCCTTGTGTCTATCCTATGCACTCTTGAATCCCCCCACAGTGTTGACCCCCACAACCTCTTGTGGCAGGCTATTTCAGGCATCCACCACTCTTTCTGTGAAGGAAAACTTCCTGGTGTTGGTAGAAAACCTCCCTCCTTGCAGTCTGAGGTCATGTCCCCTGGTTCTGGAGCCCTTCTTGAAGTAAAAATGTTCTTGTGCGTGTACCTTGTTAATGCCTTTTATGTACTTGAATGTTTCAATCATGACCCATCTCTCTCTTCTCTGTTCCAGGGAGTACATATTCAGTTCCCTAAGTATTTCATAGAAACACAGAAACATAGAATGTGATGGCAGATAAAGACCGCTTGGCCCACCTAGTCTAGTTCCTCCTATGACACATACTGCAGACCCTGAATCATTTTTGTCACCCTTCTCTGTACTGTTTCCACATGGTCAATGTCCTTCCTGAGGTGAGGCCTCCAGAATTGGACTCCGTATTCCAGGTGAGGCCTGACCAGTGATCTATACAGTGGTAGTACCACCTCTCTCCTCCTGCTCGTGATTCCCCTCCCAGTGCAGCCCAGCATTCTACTGGCCTTCAATGTTGCATTCTCACACTGCTTACTAACCTTCAAGTCATCTGCGATTATGATTCCCAGATCTCACTCCTGGTTTGAGTCCGCCAGTCTTTTACCTCCTAGGTAATACTCCTTTCTTGGATTTTTTTTCCTATGTGCATGATCTTGCACTTTTGGGCAAAACCCAGGGGAAGAGTACACAATGGGGGTGAGATACTAACAACAACATAAATGGAAAGGGACCTGGGGGTAGTCATATCAGATGACCCAAAGGCGGGCAAGCAATGTGAGAGAGCAGCAAGGAGGGCTGGGGGATACTGGGATGCATAGGGAGAGACATCACCAGTAGAAAACAGGAAGTTATTATCCCTCTGTACAGACAGCTGGTCAGACCCCATCTGGAGTACTGTGTGCAGTTCTGGAGACCCAGTCTCCGCAAAGACATAGACAGGATGGAGGCAGTCCAGAGGAGGGCAACTAAAATGGTGCAGGGTCTGCACCAGGAGACATATCAAGAGAGACTTAAGGATCTTAATATGTATAGCCTCGAGGAAAGGAGGGAGAGGGGGACATGATAGAAACTTTCAAGTACCTCAAGGGACTCAACAAAGTCCAAGAGGGTAGCATCTTTCAGAAAAAGAGGTGTGCAAGAAGAAGGGGGCACAATTTGAAGCTAGAGGGGGGACGTTTCAGAGGTATTGTGAGGAAGTATTTTTTCACAGACAGGGTTGTGGATGCATGGAACAGCCTTCCTGAGGAGGTTGTGGAGTCAAAACAGTGGTGGAATGCAAGAATGCATGGGACAGACATAAGGCAATTATAGGGGGTGGAGGTTGCAAGAAAACAGGCTGTTGGTTAGCTAGGATCTGCAACTTATCCATTAGGTAGGGAAATAGGCAGACTGGGTGGGCCAAGCGGTCCTTATCTGCCATCAAATTCTATGTTTCTATGTTACATTTCTATATAAATCTCAGCTGGAGCAGTTGCAACCCACTATGGGTTTGTTAAATACAGTGGGGAACATTGGATAATTGGTGCTCAAGCCAATTAGAATTTAAGGTAGACTTATAAAGGTGACTTTAATACTGTATTGGGTTGTGCACTCAGGCAAGTGCCAGACATAAAAATGAATAGGCTTGCCTCCCGAAAAAATGTGCACTTATACAGTGTGCGCTTAAGCAGTTAAATTAACATGGCAAACATAGGAAAACAAATGGGATATTGAAAAAGTGTGCACTTGAGTGAGATGCAAACTTATCCGATGGGCCCTTAGCTGGGCTGCACTGTAATAGTTTTTTGAGAGCCAGGTAGGTAGAGAAGTTATAAAGTTCTGTGGAGACAGTATTCCATAAGAGGGGTAGGTGATAGGAGGAGGCACTCTGGCCTGCCGTGGTATGGGCGGTGGAAGATAGAGAAGGAGCGGGGATCCCATGAGCAGAGGCAGTATATAGGGGGATGAAGGGCCATGGCAGAAGGAAAGGTAGGGTGGGACGAGGTCGAACCAGAATTTGGCTATAAAGGTCAAGGAGTGAACGCACCTCCTGTGATAGAGGAGTAAAAGGAGCAGTGGTGTGTGTAAGACAAAGAGTTAGATGCAAACCTGCAGAAGGAATTTAGTTATGAACAACAGTAGCTTAGAGGTTAGAGTAACAAGCTGTGAGCAAGCTTGGTATATCCAGCAAACTAGGGTTTGATTCCCCCAAGCTCCACTTGCATCCTGTGTTACTCTGAGCAAGTCATTTAGCCTTCCCAGTGCTCCCTGGTCACTCCTAAAAACAAGCACTTGTGCCTTGTGGGTCTTACCTGGTTAGCAAAGAATTAAAAAAATTTGGAATGCTGATAAAAGCCCAGACTTGCTGCTGCTGATGGAGCCAATCACAGAGGCGTCGTCAGTGCACAAATGCTCCACAGACACAACAGTCAAGCTGCTGGCCAAAATGTACAGTGCCAAGCGAAAATGCAATTTCTGACTCTCCTGCCCACAATAAAACTGGACTGGAGGTAGAAAACAAATAGAAAACAAAAGAAAAATACTGGCATAGATGTACAGAGGGGCACCGCAGACAGTACAAGATGAATGCAGGCCCTAGTGATGATGTGAGCTTCTCCCTCCTATCAATGGAGACCATGACCTCAGAGGGACAAAACAGAAAGAACAAAGCAGATACTTACATGTATGTTTTTTTCATAAATGAGCTGCGCCACTGTTGTATTGCTTATGAAATGTTAAACTCTGCTGCATTTGTACAGGCGGGCAGCAGTTCAGGACATGAACCAATGGGCAATGGGCTGACAGCAACATGTAATCCAGTCTAACCCCTCACATTAATTTTGCATCCCCACATATGTATTCTTGACTGGGCAACACTCCTATGCCATCCTATACACAGCGGTGTAGTATCCTGATTTTGATAGAGTAAAGACTCACTGCAGCATTCGCTCTCTTCTAGGCTTGCTCAACACTCAGCACAGCACAGTTCATGAGCTTGGGTGACACAGACATTAACAGAAGAGAGGTGTTAGCAACAGAGGGGTTTAGCAACTGTATGGAGATGGTTAGTCTAACAAAGTGCTAAACGAGGTGTTAACAGCCTGTATATACCAAGCACTAATTGCACTTTCATTGCAGCTCAGCTACAGGCAGAAATGCAGGTTACATATGGGGGCCAGGTCTCAGTTTTGGATAACTAAGAGTTTCAGAAAAGCGGGGTTCAGTTAAGTGGGGGTTTACTGTATTTGGAATTGCAGTAGAGCTATTGATAGTGTGGCATCAGTGCCACCTGCTGGCAATTTAAATATAAGGCACCATTTATTAAGTGCTGTGGCAACTGATCACAACGAAGATGAAAAGAAATGAGCCTAACACCAAAAGAAGTGCCATCTGGGCACCTGGGCAATGACAGTTTTCAGTGGATGGGCCTCCTGCAAAAGTATAGAAGTGGACTGGAAAGGCAGCCTACTAGAACAAATAAATGCAATCCTGAGATGGTTCTATGTAGAGGTTTAACATGCATCAGGAAGGGAGTGTGCTATCAGCAGCTTCTGCTATTTGCATGTAGGTATTTTTTTTACTGTACTACTATTTTATTTAATTTTTTTCTTAAAACTTGTGACTGTTGCATATTAAATAACATCGTAAAACAAATGTTAATTTCTGTACAGGTATTAGCAGGCACCTGACAACCGCAGACATAAGGAGAAATATTAACCTGATTGCAGACCTAGCCTTCAAGAGCAGCAATACAGTTTTGTGTTTACCAGTATTCTAAAGAAGTATAGAAAAGCAAAGAAGAACATGAGGAAACACCACAACCCCATCACTGAAGCTGATCTCCGTAAACTCTGTACCTCACCTGCCCAGATGGCTGACTCTGCTCCCATCCTGTTCTATAAAGTCTGGCTGGACAGCCAGTTATTTATGGTCAGGCATGATAGAAAAGGACTACATCAGTTGAAGCCCAGAATTTTCAAGGTAAAAAGGGACAACGGCTTGAATATGTGACAAGTGTTTCAACAAACACACTAAGAACCACTCAGACCCCGTGAAACTGAACAGAGAGATGCTACTGTATGTGGATTTATGCATGCACTGTCAGACAGCCATTTGTGCCTGGTAGAAAGCATTAAGAAATGTACAGTATATCTTAGCTTCTTCCCCATGATCCCACCCTATAACTGTATCCCCAGTAACAGCCATAGAAGATACATGAGGTGCCAGTATGGTACAGTGCAGAACCCGTGGGACTCAATTATCTGTTGTCCATGATGGCAAGACTAAATAGTGAACCAAATCTGTCACAGTGCTATACAAACCACTCCATAAAGGCTACAACTATGCAGCTTCTCAGTAATGCAGGGCTGGATAATTGAGAGATCATAGCCTTTACCAGGCATATGAATGAAGCAAGTTTAAGAAGCTATTGGAGGGCAGAGCTTGAGGACTGAAGAAAGTGGAACATCATACTCACCATGGCAAAGTAAACTAGCGACCCAGACAAGAAGAAAAACCCTATTAATAAAATTAAGAACTGCACTTCACTGCTGTTACCTGATAACCTTTACCAAGGTCTAAACAGCCTGTAAAACTGATATTCTCTGGAACACTGAACTTCATTTACAATAGAAAGTAGTTATTATTTTGGGCATTCCCACAGAAAAATGTGCAACACAGGGTTTATACGTGTCTCCTGCTGTGGAATCCCTATTCCTGCCCCTGACTTTTGGCAATGTCAAAAAGCTAATCGCAGGATGTGCCTACCTCCCCAACAAAGCCTCCATCTGTCTCTCCCTTCATTACCTCCCTTGCCAATCTCTTTCATCATGACTTCATACTTTGTAGTGACTTTAATGCTGATTGGCTAAACCCCTCCACTGACAAGGTGTGTGCATCTCTTGCAGATTCTAACCTGGTTCATCTCATTCATGCCCACGTGTTTTAATACAAAATCTGGAAGATACACTGTGCTTGACTGGGTGGTCACTAACTGCCCTCTTAAGGTTAAATCCGTGGGTGTTCTCTCAGATAGCATCAGTGACCATTCTCCTACTCTCTGCATCTGGAGGAATAACTCCCCCAACCCCCTCCTAAGATCATCCTGGTCAGGGATATGGTCCAGATTTGACACTAGTAGCTTTCTTGCCTCTATCAATGATGGTAACTGGGGCCCAATTAACACTCTCCCTGACATCAACTCAGCCCTGGATTTCTTTATAGTCACCTTCACCCAAATAGTTGATAATCATGCTCCACTAAAATGCTGCAGGTCTAAGGGTATCAAGGCGCCTTGGCTCACTAAGGACCTTAGGAAGCTCATGTCCATGCGTGACTGTGCCTGGCAGACTTTCAAAGGTAGTAAACAGCCATCCAACTGGCAAGTCTACAGGCAAATTAGAAATAACTGTAAAAACTTCCTCCAAAAAGCCAAATGCCTACACTACAATATGCTCCAAACAGAGCACCTCTGTAATCCCAAGGAGTTCTGGAAGCAGGTTAATTCTCCAATCAAAGGGAAGGCTGCCAAACTCTAGAGCTCCCTCACTGCCCAGGGCTCTGTCCTGACAGACTCTCCGTTTATTGCTGCTGGATTCAGTGAATCTTTTACCGATCTCCACAAATACACTTTGCTCTTTCCCTGCTCATTTGTACCCCTCTCGCCCCTCTGTCTCCTGGTGACACTTGGGCTTGACCCTCATTCCATCTGAAGCTGGCTTCCATCAGTGAGGTCCATTGGCTCTTTGCTAAGCTGAAATCTGATAGCTCACCAGGTCATGACACCCTTGAGCCTAAGTTTCCCAAGTTGGAAGCTTCTGCCCTCACCCGCCCTGTTTGTGATCTGTTCAACCGATCCTTCCTATCAAGCACTGTTCCAAGCAAATGGAAGGTTGCTGTGTTGGTGCCCATTCATAAGGTTGGGCCTAACACTGTTGCCAAAAATTTTATACCCATTTCAATCCACTGTCCACTGGCAAAATTCCAGGAGTGTCTCAAATACGATCACCTCCAGAACTGCCTGGAACACCATAACCTGCTATCACCCTACCAGCATGGGTTCAGAAAGAATCATAGTACCCTCACTGCCATAATCAAAGTCACTTCTGATCTGCTCCAGGCCATGGACCAGGGATTTGCCACTGGCACTATCTTTGTCGACCTCACAAAGGCATTTGACCTGGTCAACCACGGCCTCCTACTTCAGTAGCTACAAGTTCTTGGCCTTGACACCAGTGTGTTAGCAGGGGTCCAAAGTTATCTCACCTGCCGCTCACAAAGGGTCAAGTGGTTTGGTTCCCTTTCGGGCCTTAGACCAATAACTATTGGCATTCCACAGGGATCTATACTGGGCCCACTGCTGTTCTCCCTATTTATTAATGATCTGCCAAATAACTGTGGAGGGGCTTCCATGTACATCTATGCAGATGATGCAATCATCTATCATTCCTCTTCTGATGTTGAGTGGATCAACAGTATGTTATCATCTGACTTTGCTGCTTTCAAAGGATGGTTTATATTAAATCACCTTGTTCTTAACACCAAGAAAACAAAAAGTATGCTATTCTCCCATCCACTCTCTTCCTCCTCTAACCTACCCCCTCTCAGGATTATTTCCCTCAATAGTGATGCCCTTGAACTTGCCCATACCTTTAAGTATCTGGGCATCACCTTGGATACCTTGCTATAGAAACATAGACTTTGATGGCAGATAAGGACCACTTGGCCCACCCAGTCTGTCCATTTCCCTACCTACTGGATAACCTGCAGATTTTAGTTAACCAACAGCCTACTTCCTGCCATCCCCCACTACAATTGCTTTATGTCTGACCCATGCATGTTTGAATTCTCCCACTGTTTTAGACCCAACAACCTCTCCAGGAAGGCAGTTCCATGCATCCACCACTCTCTCCATGAAAAAAAATTCCTCACATTACCCCTGAGCCGTCTGCCCTCTATCTTTAAATTGTGTCCCCTTGTTCTTACACATCTCTTTTTCTGAAAGATGCTACCCTCCTGGACTTTATTGATTTCCTTGAGGTACTTGAACATTTCTATCATGTCTCCCCTGTCCCTCCTTTCATCAAGGATATACATATTAAGCTCTCTCAGTCTCTCTTCATATGGTTTCTGATGCAGACCCTGTACCATTTTAGTTGCCGTCCTCTGGACTGATTCCATCCTGAATATGTCCTTGCGTAGATGAGGTCTCCAATACTGCACACAGTACTCCAGATGGGGTCTCACCAACTGTCTGTACAGAGGGATAACCACTTCCCTTTTTACGTTCGCTTGCGTGCATGCACATGGAACGTTTTGGGAGAGTAGCACACTTGGAGGTGTGCCTCTCCCATCCAATGCACTGCTCCCTTGAGCAGGCATGGCGGTCCTGCACCAATGGGTGCAGGGGCTCAGTATGACAGCGTGTTCCTCTGCGTCAAAGGAAAGCACTGCTGCCATACTGAACCGCCATCCCCTCCACAGCGCTCCCCTGCAGCGTGTCATCACCCTAAAGCTTTGGTGCCACGCTGAGGAGCCCACACCAGCAAGCAAACATTCATTTGTTTTGCGACGGGGTGCCCAACTCCGTCGGCTTCTCGCCCCCATCTATCCCATGCTGGGAGCCCAACCCAGCATGGCAACCGCCCCACGCCATCTTTTTTTTAAACCTGTAAAATAAAACAGTCCCACGGAGTCTCCCAGCCCCCACAACCCGCATCCACCACTGCGCACCCAGCCTCCCCACATCCCCCCTCACCCCATACTTACCTCCGGACTCCAGCGCGATGATCTTCGGTGGACCGGGAACACGTCTGCACTCTTCAAAGCCGACCGCGAACTGAGGAAATGCCGGTAAGCTGTATAAGGGGCTAGATAGGGGGGTTTCAACTTTATTGCATATCTCAGTCATTTTTGGGAATTTTTGCACAAAACTTTCAACATGGGGTTTTTGGGACCCCTTCTCATGAATGATGTCACTGTCATGGCGTTATTCAGGCCTCAAGGGTGATTTCGCAGGCACTGCGCAGTCACTGCGCAAAATCACCCTTCAGCCTCGAATAACGCCATGACACTGACATCATTCATGAGAAGGGGTCCCAAAAACCCCATGTTGAAAAGTTGGCGCAAAAATTCCAAAAAATGACTGTTTTACGAGTGTGCATTGCACAGTTCCTACTCAGGCTCGTAAGTTCACGAATTTTCAATATTTTCACTCCAGATTTTCAACATTGCCATTTTATCACACCTTTTTATGAGCTGTACAGCTGTCATTTTTCACATCTCACCCAAAATGTGTTTCCGCCCATGTAGCGCACAATGGCGCAGTCGGTGTGCAAAATCAATGTATGGAACACATTAAGAAAATCACAGCGACACTGTTCATGAGCACAGGTCTTAAAATGGCTATGTTGAAAATTTGGTGAAAAAATTCCGCAGTTCCTACGCACGTTCGTACATTTGCAAATTTTCAATATTTGCACTCCAGATTTTCAACATTGCCATTTTACCACACCTCCTCATGAGCAGTACAGCTGTCATTTTTCACATCCTGCACAAAATGTGTTTCTGCCCATTTAGCGCACAATGGCGCAGTCGGTGTGCAAACTCAATGTATGGGACACATTAAGAAAATCACAGTGACACTGATCATGAGCAGAGGTCTTAAAATGGCTGTGCTGAAAATTTGGTGAAAAAATTCCTAAAAATGACTGTTTTATGAGTCTGCGTTGCGCAGTTCCTACGCACGCTAGTAAGTTTGCGAATTTTCAATATTTTCACTCCAGATTTTCAACATTGCCATTTTACCACACCTCCTTATGAGCACTGCAGCTGTCATTTTTCACATCTTGCCCAAAACGTGTTTCCGCCCATGTAGCGCACAATGGCACAGTCGGTGTGCGAACTCAGTGTATGGGACACATTAAGAAAATCACAGTGTCACTGTTCATGAGCAGAGATCTTAAAATGGCTATGTTGAAAATTTGGCAAAAAAAATTCCTACAAATAACTGTTTTACGAGCGTGCGTTGTGCAGTTCACAGCAGCTATGTAAGTTCTTAATTTCAATATTTTCACTCCAGATTTTCAACATTGCCATTTTACCACACCTCCTTATGAGCAGTACAGCTGTCATTTTTCACATCCTGCCCAAAACGTCTTTCCCCATGTATTGCACAATGGCGCAGTCAGTGTGCGAAATCAATGTATGGGTCACAGTAAGAAAATCACAGTGACACTGTTCATTAGCAGAGGTTTTAAAATGGCAATGTTGAAAATTTGGTGAAAAAATTCCTAAAAATGACTGTTTTATGAGCGTGCATTGTACAGTTCCTACGCACGCTCGTAGGTTTGCGAATTTTCAATATTTCCACTCCAGATTTTCAACATTGGCATTTTACCACACTTCCTTATGAGCAGTACAGCTTTCATTTTCCACATCCTGCCCAAAACGCGTTTCCGCCTATGTAACGCACAATGGGGGTAACAAAAAGGTCATGCTGACAATTTATTGTGCAAATACCAGCAATCGCACAGGGCATTAGGGTAAGGTACCATACATGCCAAACACCACTGCAAATACCTGCAAGCGAATGTTCGGCATTGACAAATGCTTGTTCTACTTGTGATGTCCCTTCCTATGCATCCCAGTATCCCCCTGGCTCTCCTTACTGACTTCTAACATTGCTTACCCACATTTAGATCATCTGATATGACTACCCCCAGGTCTCTTTCCATTTTTGTTGTTATTAGCACCTCCCCTGCTATTGTGTACTCTTCTCCTGGGCTTTTGTTTCCCAGGTACATTACTTTGCACTTCTTTGCATTGAATCTAAGTTGCCATATGTCTGACCATTCCTCCAACCTTGCCAAGTCCCTTCTCATCCTTTCTACCCCCCCCTTGAGTATCAACTGTGTTACAGATCTTTGTGTCATCTGCAAACAGGCATACCTTTCCCTCCAGACCCTCTGCAATGTCACCTACAAATATGTTCAAGAGGACTGGACCTAGTACTGAGCCTTGAGGTACTCCACTAGTGACCCCTCCTTTCTTTGGAATGTGTTCCATTCACTATTACCTTCTGTGTCCTGTTGTACAGCCAGTTTGAGGGTGACAGTGAAAAGGCACAGATACTAAACAAATATTTTTGCTCAGTATTTACAAATGAAGAAGGGGAGGTACCTAAAACAAACAGTAGAAACACTCTGGATACAGAAGTTGATACCAGCCCATTTACAGAAGAAAGGGTTATGAAAGAACTCTTCAAACTGAAGGTGGACAAAGCAATGAGGCCTGATGGGATTCATCCCAGAATTCTAAAAGAACTAAGGGTAGAACTAGTGACACCACTGACTACCCTCTTTAACAAATCATGGGAGGATGGGGTGGTACCTGAGGACTGGAGGAGGGCAGATGTGATTTCCCTTCACAAAAGTGGGAGCAAAGCAGAAGCAGGAAACTACAGACCTGTTAGTTTAACCTCAGTGATAGGGAAAATGATGGAATCACTTCTGAAGGAAAGAATTGTCAAGTATCTAGAGGCCAGAGGGGCACAGGACCCAAGGCAACATGGATTCACAGCGGGAAGGTCATGCCAGATGAATCTGATAGATTTCTTTGACTGGGTGACCAAAGTAACAGATCAGGAAGGGGCTGTGGACATGGCCTACCTAGACTTTAGCAAGGCATTTGACACAGTCCCACACAAAAGATTAATATACAAGTTAGCCAGCCTGGGAGTGGGTCCCAAGATGACAGCCTGGGTAAAGAATTGCCTGGAGAATAGGACACAGAGAGTAATAGTAAATGGAGTCCACTCTGAAGAAAGGGGGGTTACTAGTGGGGTACCGCAGGGTTCAGTATTAGGACCGGTCCTCTTCAGTGTCTTTATAAGCGACATTGCAGAGGGACTGGAAGGAAAAGTATGTCTCTTTGCAGATGACACAAAGATCTGCAACAGAGTTAATGCACAAGGTGAGGTGGAAAGGATGAGAAGGGACTTGGCAAGGTTAGAGGAATAGTCAGATGTATGGCAGCTTAGATTCAATGCTAAGAAGTGCAAGGTAATGCACCTGGGAAACAAAAACCCAAGGGAAGAGTACACAATGGGGGGGTGAGATACTAACAACAACAAAAATGGAACGGGACCTGGGGGTAGTCATAAAGGTGGGCAAGCAATGTGAGAGGGCAGCAAGGAGGGCTGGGGGGATACTGGGATGCATAAGGAGAGGCATCACCAGTAGAAAACAGGAAGTTGTTATCCCTCTGTACAGACAGCTGGTGTGACCCCATCTGGAGTACTGCGTGCAGTTCTGGAGACCCAATCTCGGCAAAGACATAGACAGGATGGAGGCTGTCCAGAGGAGGACAACTAAAATGGTGCAGGGTCTGCACGGAAGACATATGAAGACAGACTTAAGGCGCTTAATATGTATAGCCTCGAGGAAAGGAGGAGGGGGACATGATAGAAACTTTCAAGTACCTCAAGGGAATCAACAAAGTCCAAGAGGGTAGCATCTTTCAAAAAAAGAGGTGTGCAAGAACAAGGGGGCACAATTTGAAGATGGGGAGGGCAGCTCAGAGGTAATTTAAGGAAGTATTTTTTCACAGAGAGGGTTGTGGATGCATGGAACGGCCTTCCGGAGGAGGTTGTGGAGTCAAAAACAGTGGTGGAATTCAAGCATGCATGGGACAGTCGTAAGGCAATTCTAGGGGGTGGGAGTAGGAGAAGTAGGCTGCTGGTTAACTAGGATCTGCAGCTTATCCAGTAGGTAGGGAAATGGGCAGACTGGGTGGGCCAAGCGGTCCTTATCTACCGTCAAATTCTATGTTTCTATGTTGCTACGCAGGCTACCACCCTGGGACCCACTCCCAGGCTGGCTAACTTGATTATCAATCTTTTGTGCAGGATTGTGTCAAATGCCTTGCTAAAGTCTAGGTAGGCCAGATCCACAACCCCTCCTTGGTCTATTACTTTGGTCACCCATTCAAATAAATCTATTAGATTTGTCTAACAAGACCTTTCTGCTGCTATCCCATAATGCTCATGTCTCCATCCTAATCAAATCTCTGGGCCAAAAGCTACTCTATTGTATCCGCCCCTAATTCACCTCAGCCTCTTGTCATAAGATTGCATCTTCCTCTCTTCCTCCACTTCTATCTTATGGTGCTCCTGTTCTGCTCACAACTAACACTACTACCTTATCACTCCTGAAACAGGCTTACGATAGCGTGAGTAGGTTTGCCCTGGGGGTCAACGCCCATCACCACCACTGTGATGTTCTCTCTTCCCTGGGTTGGTTATCATATGAATCTAAACTAAGGTATGCCACTCTGAATTTTCTGTTCGAGCTGATCAACAAACATACTTCTCTTTGCCTCAGTGAATCTATTCATCTAAGACAACCTCAACAAACCCTGAGATCTACCTCCCTCCCTCCCCCTTCTCATAATACCCAAATTGCAGTAAGCTTTGGCCCATAAATTATTCACCAATTTAGCTGTGTCTGACTGGAACTCCTTCCCTCCCTCCATTATGTCATGCTCTAACTTCCCTGAGTTCCAAACCAACTTGCTTTCTTTTCTCTCTGCCTCTACACCTTGCTCCTGCTACCAGTGATATTAAACCCCAGCCCCAATAGTTCTGTCTATTTCTCATCCTTGCTTGTCCCTTAACCCTGGCTTCAAACCGTATCCTCTGTGCCTCACTATTAAACATAACTGCTAGTGGTTAGCCCTCTTGTATCTGATATCATTAGCTAACAATTGTATATTGTCATGCACTCTCTTGAATGTGTCATGTATTTGTCGTACTACTGTGTAACCTAGTTGCTTGTTATTTCATAAACTTGTGCTTGTATCAGTCTGCATCATAATCCTGTGGATCAATGAATGCTGTATATCAATTTTTTCATTGTAACTGTCATTACTATGTTAAAGCACTGTACTGTATACATACTGTACTTCCGTGCCGCTCCTGAACAACGGACTACAGTTGTCTCAGTGGACTTACCCAGTTACCAAAACTCATATAAATAAATAATATACAGTATGTGGTTTGTTCCCCTCACCCTTTCTTCCAGTTTTTTTTTACTATTTTTTTCTTGTGTAGTAATGATTATTACAAATAAAGAGGGAATTTTATTAATTTTATTGATTTTACTAATTCGTCTTGTGTGTTTCTTTCCAAATGAAAGAGGTTGCTCTCTTATAAACACAATGAGACATGTCTAATGCATGTCCAGGAGCTGTAGACACGTTGCCTATGATGTGATGCCTAACTATCCCCTGGGCATACATTAGACATGCAACGCACACTCCCTTGTGTCTTACTGCTTACAAATGAGATACATAGACTCCATGTTGATGCTGATACTCATTTATACAGCACCAGTGTTGTTATACTGTATGTTTCCCAAGAAATGTGTTTGTCATGCTATCTAACCTCCAGATAAACATTTACATAGAGGGTAGATATGTCACCGTAACTTTCCTTGACCTCTGCACAGAACCTTTGCACAGAACAGAACCAGTCAGAGGGCAGCTCTCACAGTGCTGATGACATCACAATATGTTTGTGCTGCACTGAAGCCAGCAATTCAACATCTTGGGTTCAAATAATAATAATAAAAAAAAAAAACAGTAAAATCTTCACAAAAACAAATGATTTACAAGGTTTTATCTGTTCAATTGACATTACACAAATCAGATACACAATGACTTGAGTCAAAATACTCAATTTATCTCCTTTTGTGGTGGTGGGGGGGGCAAGACTTTCAGAACTCACTCATGGTTTTACCACTCATGAGTAATAGTCTTTCCTGCTCACACTTGGAGATACAATGTATATTTTGGGTTTGAGTTTGGAGTTTATTTATTTGGGTAAAGACATTGAGCAAAATGTTCATTTACAACAGCTCCCATTAGTTATAATAAAATTACAGTTACATTAATAATAAATATACATAAAATTAAGAAAATGAAAAGTAATTAAATCTATTACACACACTCAATCCCAAAAATTTTAAAAAATCTTCAAGACATTTTGAGTCAAACCATTGCGTATCCCCCATTCCTTTGCACAGTGACAACAGAAAGGCCAGTCAGTGATGCCTCTGCTTCCATTTTAATACATTGAAGGTACACAATTTGAAGTTTGATTTGGATCATCCAGTTTTGGCTGTCATTTATACTTAGGGTTATGGCGACACACTAATGAAAATATACTTTTTACAAGAGTGTGTCTATAATAGACACTGAAACATTAAAACATAGTTTGCATTTAAAAAAATTACTAAAAAGAAAATTAAATGGGAAAATATGTCCCATTTCTAGAGAAATACAAAAGAATACTGGATACCCCTAGTCAGGCTTGTTAAAAATTCTTACTTTTTTCATCAAATCTGTCAGATGTTATAAAGTTGTGATTCGGTTTTATTTTCTGGCAGGTGAAGGAGAGGAAAGGTAACAGGAAGCCATAAAACCCTAAAAACAGTTAAACACTACATACTCCCCACAAACAATTCACCTTAAAGGATAAGGACATGTTTCAATACCTACAGTATAAGCTGGTTTTAAAGAGTAGAATGGCTTGAAATTTGATTTTGCTTTAGATACTTAAAAATGAAGAACCCTACCACAAAAGCACTGAGGTAACAGGTACCCAGAAATCATATTGCAACAAAGACAGGTTTAAAGTAATGCAAAATCACACGTTCCCCAATAATACAAAGCATCACTGGAGGCAAATGCAAATGATAGTGAAAGAATTTACACTGGTTCTGTTTTAAGCAGGTGTATGATGTCAAATGGCCTCTGTCACACACACTGCAAAGGCTCAAAATAGAAAACACAAGCACATGTTTCATCCTTCTCAAGACTCATCAGTATACCTCATCTGTGTGTCAGTCAATGAGGAAGGATGAACCAGCCCTAATGCTGTTCTTTAGGATTTGGGTCATAGCGATCCCAACATAGGAAAACAATTTAAAAAACAAAGATCCCCTGCACAAATGTTTGGACTTGTGTAACTGGAACCTGCAGTGCCAGCTATGAAGTTTCAGTTTCAGTTTATTTTTTATACTGGAAAGGCACTGAGCAAAACTGCCAGTTTTCACAAGCGTTCAGTTACAGAAACAACAAAGTACAAGGTGTACAAAACTGCCAGTTTTCACAGGCGTCCAGTTACAGAAACAATAAAAATATAGAGCAAGGTGTACAATCAAATGAAAACAGACTATACAGAGATCCTAGAAGAGACAGAGCAAGTGTTTCATAAGTGTTAAAACAACAAGAATCAACAAGTGTAAAAGAAAATACGAATTAACAAAGCAGAGATCATTAGCAAGGGGTGAGTTAAAACTAAGGTGAAAATATGAATTAGGCACATTTACAAAGGTTAGAACTTGCCTGGTGACACTTCAGATGGTGCTTGAATGAAGCGATCAAGGGACATTATACAAGAGATGAGGGAAGGCTATTAAAAAGTTTAACACCATTGTAGAAGAGGGTTTTCTGACACTGAGTGATGTGGCAAAAGGGGAGAGAATGTGTGAGCAGAGGAAAGTCTGGTAGATCTGGAAGGGGCAGACCTACTGAAAATGGAGGCAATGCTGCTAGGTAATTGCCCCCAGAGAAGTTTGTAGAAGAAGGTTAGGATTTTACTGCCCATGCTGTGCTCCAGATGGGGCCAGTTATCTGTCTTGAATAGATCACAATGATGGGTCAATCTTGGGAGGCTGGTGGTGAACAGGATACTGTGGCATTATGATAAGTGGCTTTAGCCTACTGAGGCTTTTTTGAGAGAGGGAGGGGTAGTAAATTAGGCTGCCATAGCCGAAGATGGGGAGTAGGAAGCTACTGACAAGGAAGGCCTCAGTTTCAGAGATGAGGAATTGTTTAACTCTATAGAGCATTCCGAGTCTTTGGTGTTTTTTTTTATAAGCTGATCAAAGTGGGGTTTGAATGAGAGGTGGCAGCTGAGGAGGAGGAGGCCAAGGTATCTGAACTGGGAGATTCTTTCAGTTTGGTTGCCATTATTATATGTGAGAATAAATAAAAAAAAGTGCTTTTCCTGGATCTGAAGAAAGCCATGTACTTGGCTTTTCTTTTGCATTTAGGACTAATCCCCTGGATGAGAACCAGGTGAGGAGCCTGAAGAAATCTTGTTGTAGGTTGAAAAGGAGGGATGCAGGATTTTTATCTTTGCAGAAAAGTGCAGCATCATCAACGTAAAGGATGAGCTCTGTGTGTCTACATATTTCAGGAAGGGGGTTGACTACGAGGGAGAAGAGGAGGGGTCAAAGAATGGAGCCCTGGAGAACACCGTACTTAATGGGACAGATGTTGGAAAAGGCACCAGCTGCAACAGTTTTGTGGGATCTGAGGCTGTGGTAATTAGCAAACCAGTTGACCACATCTATGGAGAAATAAAGCCGAGAGAGGGTGGTGAGGGGAACCGTGCAGTTGACAAGATCAAATGCTTTTGTGAGGTCCACAAACTTGGAGCCGGTGTAAAGACCTTCGTCATTAACCTTTTCAGTAAACTTAGTGAACTTAATAAGTGCAGTCTCTGTGTTGTGGCCAGCCCTGAATCTATGCTGGGAGTCTGATTGTAAATTGTATTTGTCTAGAAATTCAAGGTTTTGGGTAAGCATGATTTTCTCTATTATTTTGGACAGAGATGCCAGAAGGGAGATAGGTCGGTGGTTGGCTACATTATTTTTGGTGCTAGATTTGTGTAGGGGTTTTAAAGTGCCACATTTCCATTTAAGAGGAAAAGCACTGGTGCAGAGGGAGTAGTTGAAGTTATTGGTAAGGGGCAGGCAATGGGTTCACACATTAGTTTAAGGATATGATAGTCGATGTTGTTGAGTCCAAGGCTTGGTCAGGGGTCATTCTTTTTAATAAGTTTATTCACTTCTTGGGGTGACATGTAGCAGATATGGAAATTGGGATGGAGGAGTATGAGGGGCAGGGCATGGTGGTGCAGTTTGCTGGAGTATGAGAGGCCTTGTATTTGTTGAGGTCCCCGCAGTAGGAATTGAAATGATTGACAATAGTTCATGGTTCAGTGGTGGGTTGGCCATCAATAGTGAGACAAATTTGTTCCCAAGAAGGTTGTTTTTTTTATTTTATTTATTTAGTTTTTGTAGACCAGGTAAGTGCACTAGACAAATCCTGCCTATTTTCAGGCACGACCCGGGGGAGGGGGATACAGATGAATGCCAACTGACCTTAAACCAGATTAAGCTGTTGATGGTATTTTTAGTAAATGAAGGAATGTTGGCCAGAACACCAGGGAAATTCCCCTACTCTTTTCGATAAGTGCCATGGGATCTTTAACATCCACCTGAACTACCACCAATCCATGCAGATGGGACCTCAGTTTAACGTCTCATCCGAAAGACGGCACCTCAGAAGTGCAGCACCCTTCTCATGCTGCACTACAGTGTCAGTACTTTAGTGACCTCCACGTAAGTTTGGAGTTGTCCCTAGAGCTGAACTGTTGTTCTCTGAGGAAGTTGGGTTTTTGCCATGTGGACAGCAGATTTACAGCTATTGCGAAGGGTTTTGTTCTGCTATAGTAAGTTAGGGAATTTGTGCTTTCTAAACTTGGCCCAGGCCCTGTCTCTCTTCCTCATGAGGTTCATTAGATTGGATGTAACCCATTCATTTCTGTGACCTTTGACCCTGTTTTTTTTTAAAGGTATGAGGGAATCATAGGTCCTTTGGAAGGTCGAATTGAACGTGTCAAAGGCAGAGTCAATGCCATCAATGCATTCTGAGAAGGAACTGTTAGCGGCCAGTAGAACTTTAGTGAATTCTTCAGGGTTTCGATTTATAAGATGTCTGGAATAAATAAATATGGGTTCTTTTTTAGTGCTTTTGGCTGACCAGTGGCAGAAAACAGTGCAATGGTCACTCAGGGAGTCTGGGAGTACACTGGGTGCAATGACCTGAGAAGGGTTTGCAACTATAATCCAGTCTAAGACTGATTTGCACCCTGTTCTACAGCTGGTGCGGGTGTGGTTGTTTATAATCTGATGCATGCCAAGACAAACAATCATCTCTTTGACAGGGTCAGTGAGGTCAGATTCCCAGTTCTGGTTGAAGCCGCAGAGCACAATCCACTCCCTGCCATGGGAAAGAGCATCTTTAATATTGAGAAAATATAGTAATTAATGGCTCAGTGTCCTGGAGGGAAGATAAGCTGATGGGTGATCATTTTTTCTGTCCCCGAGGAGAAGATTAACTGAGAGTGATTCAAGGGTGACAGTCATCAATTGGAGATCGAATTCAGAGACCTTAAGGTGGTTATAAATGTGGAAAAGACAACCACCTCCTCTTTTGCCCATTCTGTCTTTTTGTACTAGGGAGTAGCCATCTAATTGGATTTCACTCAAGGGGATCTTGTTAGAGAGCCATGTCTCAGTGAGGGCAATAATATCAAAGTTATTGGTGGTGACCCAGGACTCAAAGATAGATTTTTTTGCCATAAGGCTTTAAATGTTAGGGTAGACAATAATAAGGAGAAAGGAGTCCTTGTTGGGGGAGCAAGGAGTCTCAGTGGTAATCTGTGGAGGCCCTGGGTTAGGGTGGACAGAACAGGAGAGGAGGAGGAGGAGGAGGAGAAGCAGAAAGAATCTTCTGTGCCAGAATAGGAAAGATTTTCTCTTGAGGGAGACTTGTGGTGTGCAGGGGAATGAGTAAATTTACGGGAAACTAATGAGGGAGAGACACACCTGTTAGTAGCAGATGTAGTTGAGGAACGAGTTGAGGGAGAGAGTGAAGCCCCAGTGGTATCTATAGAGATTGTGTGAGGGGGGGATGGAGGAAGTAAAATAGAAGGTTTGAGACCTAGGATGGTCTGCCAAGCAGAAGAATGTGTCAAAGCGCAACACTTTGAGGAGGATTTGAGGAGTGCATGTGAACCGGTAGGCGATGGTCCAAGATCAGGGAGACAGGGGAAAAGGAGCAGGAGGAGAATGGCTGAGAAGAAAATTCTGTGTGGGGGTGTGGTGGAGACTGGGTAAGTTAAAAGGGGCTGCGGTAAAAAGGAGGAGTGTCCCTGACTGACCTCTAGTGTCCAGGAGAAGTGACTCAAGTTAAGGTGAACATGTATGGGCAGTGGAAAGACACTAGGTGGCAGTAAGGTATGAGCAAGGGATTGAGGCTGAAGGAGATATAAAAGAGCTCTCAGCCTGAAAACTTGTTGGTGGGGTAGCCTAGTGGAAAGGTCCCTGTCAGGGGTGGGGAAGGGAACTGAAGACCAAGGTTTAAATTCCGTAACTCCAAAATCAATCACAAGCTAGGAATAGTTGGAAGGGACAGGGGAGAGTTTAGAATTATACCAGATGAGGTAAGGGGAGGGAGGGATGGGGGAGGAGAAAACTAGTAACAAACCAACTATCTTAAGGGTGGTGCCCAAAGGTGGGCTGATTGTTTCTGGATGGCCCTTTAAATATAGCACCACCCCTGGGTGGGAGGGTGGTTGGTTCAGGTGGGGAGAACCAAAGCAGTGCCACGTGAAGTGTGATGCTGCAAGTGAGCTGATCCAGCAGGGCTATGTACCTGTGTTCGTTGCGGCCAGTGATCCCTGGGTGTGGGGCGAGGATACTGTATCCACGGAGTCCCGCTGGAGAATGCAAGGATCAGGAGCAGCCTGCTGAACAAAAGAAGAGATGTATGGTGTTGCAGAGGGACAGAGTTGAGAAGAGCACAAAGGAGAGGGAGGGAGGGGGGTAGCAGGGGGAGACAGAACCATGGAATTACGCACAGGAAAATGCACAAACAGCACTGGTAACCTAAAGTTCCCTACACAATCACATATTCAGGCACAAAACTGTATTAGACACACTTCTTGGCAAGTACTAAATAACATAATAGGACCGGTGGTAAAGGCTAAAGTACTGCTCTAAATACGGCAACAGGGAAACCCTTAAGGCACTACAAAAGAAGCACTGTAAAAGCCGTTTAAATACGGTAGTCCCTTGTGAGAAATAGTCAGTGCATGTACGCCAGCACAAAATGGTGTGGTGCTACAAGTTAGCTGATCCAGCAGGGCTATGTACCTGTGTTCCATTGTGGCTGGTGATCCTCGATGCGGGGGGGGAGGGCACTGTATCCAGGGAATCCTGCCAGAGAATGAGAGGATCAGGAGCGGCCTGTTGTGTTTCATTGCAGCCTGTGATCCCTGGGTGTGGGGAGAGGGCGCTGTATCCAGAGAGTCCCACTGGGGAATGTGAGGCTCAGGAGCAGCCATTCTGTTTTTTTTCTGTTGTTTTTTTTTTTGTTTGTTTGTTTTGTTTTTAACTGTTGCTCTGATCTCTCCTTAAAGTTAAAAACAGTTGTATTTTCAAAACAGTTTTTTTTAATTTAAAAATAAATACAACTTTAAATTACCCTATTAAGAGAATATAAACAAAGCAAAAAAATGGATGCAATTTAGATAAATGTGCATGACCCCACATATGGAGAGTTTCAAAGAGGTGGCACCTTCCCCCGCCCCCACCAGACTTGCATGGGCAAGACGATTTATAGGGGAAAAAACAGTTACAGGAAAAAGCACTGATAAACTGAAACATTTTAGAATACAAAAGAGTACTGCTTGCATAAACCTCATTAAGAGTTGCCCAAGAAAACAAAGTTTGAAAAGGCTATAGTGCTTTCTGAGAGTTGCAGTACATTTTGGGAGTAACAGGTAGAAACATAGACACTGATGGCAGAAAAAGACAAAAAAATCCAACTAGTCTGCCCAGAATTCCCTTTCTGCTCCTGGACCTACTGTCCATATGGGATTTTAACCTTCCTGGTCCACCCCCGTTCCCCTCCCTACTGCAACCAACCAGAGCAACATCTAAACCCGTCACTCTGTCCCAGCCAGGCTTGAAACCATTTGTAGCTGTGACACCCACCACCTCTGCCAGCAGACTGTTCCACAGCTCCACTACCCTTTCCATAAAATAGAACTTCCTCACATCCCTCTTAAACTTTCTCCCCACCACTTTCCACTCATGACCTTGGATTCTTGACTCTACTGCTAAATAGTTCCCCATAGTTCACCTTGTTTTTTTTTTTTCCTTAAGGAAATTGAAGGTCTCTGTCATATGCCTGAAAATAGGCAGGATTTGTCTAGTGCACTTACCAGGTCAATAAAAGCTAAATAAATAAAGAAATAATATCTGCCCTCTCGTGCCTAGTCTCCAGCGAGTACATGTCCAGTGCATTAAGATGATCTTAGTAAGATCTGCCCTGTTGACCCTGAATCATTTTGGTCACCCTGCACTGCACTGTCTCCAGACTGTCCCTGTTCTTTCTTAGGTAAGGACTCCAGAACTGAGCACAGTATTCCAGGTGCAGCCACCAAAGTGACTTATTTAGAGGTAGTAGTACTGCACAAGCCATATAAATGGGATGACCCAGTGCATTTAGAGCAGAGCCACTGGAAAAGTGTGGCCGCAATTTTTTGCTGAATGTGCAATTTTCAACATTCTCTGCAAAAAATTGACATATTCCACAATTTCTTGCAATTTTTGAGTTTTTATATTAAACTGTGTAAAAATTATTAACATTTTTAATAAAATACTCTCAAATATATAGACAATTTTGCATGCAGATTTGGATTTGGCTGAAACAGTGCAGTGCAAGGTACAGTAGGTCAGGGGTTTTATGTGACTCTGATTCCTTTTGAATCCTTGTCTTGTCTGGTTTCAAAATCCACTGGCCAAGCATAAGTACCCTTAAACTCTTAACATTTGTTTTGTGTTGAAGCAGTCTATCAGAAGACATTTTGTTGCCACTCAGACAAACAAAAAGATGGGAGAAAAGGTGCGAATGATCCCATTCACTTCAATGGGGTGCTAACTATGAAGTCTCTTTGTAAGTGTTAGGGCAAGTTTTTCCTTGTGAGCACACATTCATTCAGACTAGTTTTGATTCAAACAGCTGAGGATTTTTGGCTGGTCCTGCTGATTTAAAACTTGAATAAGCTAGTTACCATTAGTGATCTCTATCTACCCCCTAGATGCTCACATGCAAAGACTACAATACAAACCTGATTAAAGCCTGAAAACAAGCTTATAAAACACAAAATGTATCTGAACATTTATCTTTAATAAAACAAAATCATTGCAGCCAGAGTAAAACAAAGGTAAATTACAGGGTACCCTGACTACTGTATGATGCAGTAGAAATAGGCAGTATAGCGCAGTGGACTAAGGATCTGAACTGCAAATCTCGTGACATCCAGCAGACCAGACCTGGGTTTAAATCCCACAGCTTCCACTTGCATACTGTGTGACCCTGAGCAAATCACTTAATCTTCTTGTGTTCCCAGGTCGCTCCTGTAAAAAAGCTTTCAGCTTAGAGTGCTATACCTGGTTAAACAACTAAATAAAAAAAAAATACATGGGTATTTTTTTTTTACATTTTTGGTAATCGCGTAAGGCCCACTAGGCACAAGTGCCTGTTTTCAGGGGGAACACCAGGAGCACTGAGAAGGTTAAGTGACTTGCTCAGAGTCACACAGTATGCAAGTGGAGGTTGTGGGAATCAAACCCAGATCTGCTAGATGTCCTCAGCTCATTCACAGTTTGTTGCTCTAACCTCTAGACAGTATACTGCCAGCCACAATAACCTCCAGATTTAATGTTTAAATATGTGATTTCAAAAATAGTGTACAGTACCTACAGTACAAATTATGACCATTAAACACATTAACAACATTTTACTAAAACTCAATTATTCACCACTCTATTTGCTTATTTTTTCTTGTAACAAAGTGGGTGAACAGCTGGCAGAGCACTGTAAACAGCTGTTGATTAGGCTTCATTATTCTACAGCCAGAAAAAAAAAAATTTCTTCTGGCTTTATTCAATATTGGTTTGCTGTGGCTCACTTTATAGAATCTATTTAGCACTGTATGAAGCAGATGTTTTTAAATTTTGGAAGATAGGCAATGTTTACAATAGCTTATCAGTTTGGTATTAATTTTATTAACATAAACTTGTCTTTATGTTTTAAACTTATTCAAGTGTCAGTGTATCAGTCATTGTCAGTGTGGGGGGGAGGTGGGGGTGACAGTGGGATGACAAAAGGGAGGAGGGTGGGTCAGCTGCAAACTAGGGATGTTGGCTGCACACTCAAGCAGACTTAGATAGACCAGGTGGTCTATTTCTGCTGGGCCATTCGTATGTTCATATGTATTCATTTAGTAGTTTATACTGACTAATATATGCTGTAGAAAACATTCAAAGATTTATTGTGAAGCACTCAAAGTCTATAGTAGAACCCCTTCAATTTCCCACACTTTTTGCAAAACACTCCGTAATTTGGGTTAACTTTTTCCGTAGTTTTCCAGTAGCCCTGATTTAGAGTCATCCTGTTTAAGTGGCCATCTCTGTTAAAGGAGTAGTCCACCCAGAATGTGCAAAAACATAGGTTATGTAAAGTTTTTTGATATGTATGTTAAGTCCTAGTGTGTCCTTCCCTCTGTCTGCTATTAGGAGTTTTTCCTAAATTAGCCTGCTAGGTGTATGGTAGTTTTACGACCTCTGGGGATCTCTGTCACAAATAAGTTTATTGGCTTTCTTTCTCCTACCATGTGCCCTGGCTCATGTGACAGTGATGTGGCTATGCCCTTAGATTTAGCAGGGTCTGTTACAGCTCAGCCACAAAGATAATACTTCTTTCAGAGAAGTCACACTGCTAGATTTTGGGTGAGTGTAATCATTATTATTTTTTGATATCGGTACCTTGTCCTGCTATGTTACAACCTATAAGGTGATGTTCAATTTTTGCTAGTTAGTACTGGTGCAAAAACTGAAAGTGACTGAAAGGAATAGAGTAAATAGTGACATGATCCAAACACACACACACAGCAGCAGAACACAGCAGGACAAGGTACTAATATCAACAAATAATAATGATTACACTCACCCAAAATCTAGCAGTGTGTCTTCATTGGAAGAAGTATTTTCTCTGTGTCTGAGCTGTGACAGACCCTGTAACAAGACACTGGCTTACTGCAGGGGCAATTAGACATCACACCAAAGGGCACTCTGGGGCACTCTGGGAAGACTATCTGGGACAAGAGACCATAAAAGAAACCAGAATGGCAACTTTCAAGGGCATTAAAACAGTTAGGGAAAGTTAGAAAAAACAACTCTCACAGCTAAAGGAAAAGAAAACACTGGGAACTGGTTAGAACACAGAAAAAAAGACTACTACATATCTTTTTCTGATTTAACATGGAGTTTTCCTTTAAATGGAGCACTATCTTTTCTATTAATGGTCTCTTTTACTGAAGGGGAAGTGCCAATTTAGGTTTGTGAGGGTATGGTATGGTAGTACAGGGTCTTTTATGTGCTTCTGTGCTTCACTTTTTTGTTTTTATTTGCAAATTTATTCTTTAAAATCATCAAGCGTGTGTGTGATTTTCATGTTCTTCAGGATTTTGTGTCTTTGTGTATTAAAGTAGTTCAGGAGACAGAAAAGCGGTTTGAGACTGACAAGGGGTTTCAGATTAACAGGTGTTTTCCTTGCTCCTCTGTCTTCCTGCAGAAATGAAGATGTCCATGATATTCTTCTGCTTGCTTTCAAGCAGTGTCTGTCTTCTGATCACTGCCTCCTCATCTAGCAGTCACTCCCAGCTAGTGACATGGCCTTTTTGCTGGCATCATTTCATAGTGCACTGGATGTCAGCAAGGGCATCAGCAGTGGATATGCAAGGTTCCTCCTAGCTAGTTCCTTCTCTCTCTCTTAATCATGCTCCACTTCAGTTGCTTTGTGAGCCACATGACTACCTCCTCATCAGTTAAGTTACCAACAGTTGGCAAGTATCCAATTTGACGAAATCAGAGAAAGTCGTGGTGTCCATAAACACTGGGATTGGGACATCATCAGGCTCAGCTACTGTTGGCGGTGTTCTGGATGTGACTGTAAATCCAGCCTTTTTGAAACAGTGAAGGACTGCTATAGGTTTCACAATTTTCCAAACTCTGAGCATGTAAACTGCTTCTAGCAAGTTTACCTTTCTCTCAGTCTGGGCTGTGTTTGTACTATTCCCCTTGTTGATGGTCTGGATGATCTTTCCAGCCACTAGGGAACAGCAGTGCCCATTTAGATTCCTGATCACCCTCATATTAATTGGCTGGATAATGCTGGTGATGTTTCAGGGGAAGAAAGCAAGGATGATGAATTTTAATCAATGGCTAAGACAGTGAGGTGAGCACAGCAGTTATCTAGGAACAGCAGGACTGTATGCTTAGTTCACCACAGCTCACTCTCCCATGTCAACAATGAGTCTAGGAAGATTGCGGAGGCCACCCAGGTGTTACTCAAGCTGGTGTGCACAACAGGTAAGAGTTTTAGGTCGTTGGGCAGGCATCTCGGTGTTTCCTTAACAGCTTTTTTCCTCACTGCCTGTGAGGTTAGCACAGCAGAGGACCAAGATGCGGTCATTCACTTTTTTGCCCCCATCAGCTCTTAATCCTTTATAGCACAGCTGTGATTGTAGTAACCTTGGCAGAAGAGACTCATCTCATCCACATAAAACACATTATCTCTCTGAAAACCAGCTAAGTAGAGCAGTTAGCACTTCAGTGATCCAGGACTCTACGGCAGACAAATCTGCATTCTGCTTCCCACCATGCTCCTACTTGAAAACAATCTGGTGGTGGATCTTCCACCCAACAGCCAGAGTTGACTTGGACTTGGAATGCTGCAGCTGAAAAGCCAGATCAGCAGCCTTTTTCTTTAACATGGACACTGAGAGATGAGTACACTAAGCCAGTGCATTTTGAAACCACACCATAAGTGCGTCCTCCATGGCACAGTCCTTTTTCTCCCTTTTGTTCTTTCATGATGGGTTTGAATTATAGTGCCACCCAGCTAAAAACCCTTCACAGTTCTTGCTTAGGTGACCAACCTGACTTTTCCAGATCTTGAACTGGGCTGCTACCTAAGGCAACAAACAAATAGGATTTTCCAGAGCTTGCACAACCTTAACTCTGTCAGCAAGTAACAGCTCATTGCAAAGGAGGACCATTTTCTAAAACTCTGTGTGTGTGTGTGTGTGTGTGAAAGGGAGGGATGGGTTTTATTGCAGTGCTGAATGAAGTGCTGTGACCTTTATGCCAGTGGCTCAGCCTGCGATCATCCCACTAAAGTGGCATTTGTAATTAGCACCATACTGTTTATGCAAAATTCAGTGTAATTAAACTGAAAGGATTACAATTGGTTCCCAGGCAGCTGTCCAATTTAAGCAGGTATCCCATTTAAGCACATCCCATTTAATCTGGAGTGTACTCTACTTCCTTTTTCCAGCTGTCAATACCCCTTCCAATATACCCCAGTGTCCTTGTTATAGGGTGGGTCTACAGGTAGACAAATAACAACATACGCAGAAGCAGCTTGTAAGGTGCAACCCACTGTTTGCTTGGTAGGATGTTTATTAAATTCATAAACAGTCTTCGGCACCAAAAAGTAAAAATAAATACAGAAAACAAAATAACAAAGGATATTTCCAAAGCTTATTTTCACACACAAACCCCCTCTGGACTTTCTCCTTACACTAATGTATCTATAGAAAGTCTTGTCACCTTCTTTTACTGTTCGTGCTAGTGTTTCCTCACCACTCTGGTTACCCAGTCAAAGGATATTTCCAAAGCTTATTTTCACACACAAACTGAAACTTTCCTCTAGTTTGGTCAGGATCAACTGACCTTCTCTCTCCATTTCCATCCTCACTCTCTCTCTCTCTCTATCATTAAAACTGGGAGGGGTCAGGCTTATATACCCGCCTCCTGATCAGGTGACACCGTATTCTTTTGAAACAAGGTAAAATCAATGAATAACCTTTCAAAATAGTGTTCATTAGCAAAACCTTGTTTTATACATCAATATAAACTTACTTTTGAGCTTTTTATACAATAAAAACTCTGTATAAAGGATTTAATACGAACAACATTTGATTGACAGTTTGCTCTCTTAAAATATAGACCACTAGGGGCCACTCACTCCTTATAGTGGCTCTCACTCTGCTGCAGATCTGCTAGCAAGCAGGCCTCCTCTTAGTTTCCAAGGAGCAGCTCAGCAACAGTATTCTGGTAACTTACGTGTTTGTTTAAATGTTTCAGTTCTTTCTAGGTTTGCCGTAACAAAACCTTCTTTGGTTTACTAAGACACAAGAGTGTTTAAAAGACAGAAAAGCTGTAACTGTTTCCTCCTTTTTCAGGTGTTTGCAGCACAGGAGTTAGTTTGGCTTTAATTGTGGTTTGAAATCTCCAAACATATTTTTAAGGGAAAAACAACAGGCTGCAGCTGTGCTCTGTGTTTCCTTTAACAGAAACAGCCTTTTAACAACAGAAACTAGGCAGCCTAACTCAGCTTTTCCTTTTGCTTCACAAATAGCAGCATCAAATGGTGCTTTAAAAACACAGAGTCCAGCCAGCAGCTAACAGCTTAGGCCCTGTCCACACTACACTGCTCCGGCCCGGTAACGGATGCAATCCATCATGGCCGGGGAGCAGTGCAGTGCGTTCACACTGCGGTGGTGTCCGTTATGGGACCGGCACTGCCGGTCCACACTTCGGAAGCCAGGTGACCATTACGGTGGTGTCCAATCCAATAATGCAGCTCACACTGCGCTTTGGGCCCTGCAGGGGACCGTTACCGCCCGTGTACACTACCACCAGTAACATTACCAAGGCAGGACCGGTTTCATAACCATTGTTGAAACCACCTCATACATTACAGGTACCTGCAGTTTTCAAATGCCTTTATTCATAATGTGCGGCTTGTGTAACAGAGGTATTTCCTCTGCTGTAGTGCTCAGTTTAAACCCTTCCATGCAGCAGCCTGTGTCCCCCAAGGTTCATAACCTTGCATTTTTTGGCATTAAGTTTCAACTGCCAAGACTTAGACTCCCCTCTCCAGTCTTTGTAGATCAAACTGCATCTTCCTGACTCCTTCATTTCTATCTGCCCTACCACAGAACTTCATGGCATGTGAAGAGACACAGCTTATCCTGGATGCCCTTTATGATGTTGGTGATGAACTTATTGAGGAGGACAAGACCCAGGACAGAGCCCTGTGGCACCCCACTCGTGATCACTCTCAGTTTGGATTTGACCCTGTTTACCACCACCCTCTGCTCTGCCCTCTGCTGCCTCTCCTTCAACCAACTTCCTGCCCAGGTATGTCCCTAGCCATGGACAGGTCCTCCAGCTTCTTTGGCAATCTTCTGTGTGGCATTGAGTTGAAAGCCTTGCTGAAATCAAAGTAGAGTAAATCCACATCATGGCCCTTATCTTCTAAATTTGCTGTCCAGTCAAAGAAAACAATCAGGTTAATCTGACGAGACTCCCTGCCACAAACCCAAGGTATTTACTATCCTGTAGATCATTACACTCTAGGTAGTTCACAAGGTCCTCTTTGATCAGCAACTCCATTAGTTTACTCGCTACTGAGGTAAGGCTGACAGATCTGTAATTCCCCAATTGCTCCTTGTCTCCTCCCCCCATGTAGTGGGACTAAATCTGCTACCCTCCAGTCTTTTGGAACTGCACCTTTCTGAATTTAGCTATTGAATAGCCCTACTATTGGTTCAGCCAGTTCTGCAGCCAATTCCTGGAGTACCATTGGATGCATCCCATCCAGCCTTGGGGCTTTATTTACCTCAAGGGCTTCAAGTTCCTTCTGGACCCTTTTTCTGGTAAGTGCTAGCTGCATCATTTCAGGAATGCACTGCCTTGATACCACTTTCAGGCAGGTGCCCATTGTCTTTGCTTGTGAAGACAGAGCAGAGATAATCGTTAAGGATGGCTCCTTTTGGTTCATCTTCCTCTAGTATCCTTCCTGCCTTTTAGCCTAGCAGTTCCTTCCTCCAAAGCAAACAGAAGGTATAGCTTCACATCACTGCCAGGCAGTCATTTCCAAGATATGCAGCAGATAACTATGGGGTTTTTTCAACACACTACAACAGATGCATGTGCCTCTCCCCACAAGAACAGCTTGTTCTCGTGGGGATGGACACCTGCATCTTTCTGCTAGTGTGTTGGAAATTAAGTTTACATAGTTTATCCTGCTGCATAATGCTGGAAATTATTGCCTGGACAGTGATGGTGAAGCTGTGCTTTCTGTCTGCTTTGTGAGTACCCCTTCTCTGCTTGGTGACGTTTCATTGCTTATGCAGCCGACTCTGTTGTTATACATTCAATTCCCTCTTCCTGCTTCCTTTTTTCTTACTACAGTATATCTGAAGAATTGTTTACCCTACCTTTGCCCTCCACTGCAATATATAGCTTCATGTCTGCCTTTCCCTTCTTAACCATCCGGTTTGCTTCCATAGTTTTTATCTGATACTCTCCCCATTCCTCCACCCCTGCTTTTCCTTGTACCTGTTGGAAGCTTTTTTCTTGGCCCCAACTGCTTCTCTGACCCTTTCCGAAAACCATTTGGTAACTATTCTTGTGCATCACTTTGTTGCCTTGAGAATGATCCCCTTAATTGCTTCTATCATTCTTCAATGCCTCTGATGCTCTCCACCCTGGTCAATTTGTGTTGGATCAGCTCCCTGATCTGGTTGAAGTCTGCTTGTCTGAAATCAAGGACTTAAGTTTTTGGTAGGAACATTCTGGTCCCAAGGGCCATCCTGAGCCAAATGGAGTTATGGACACTAGACTTCAGTGGCTCCCCTACCCTCACTCCACCCACCATCTCCAAGTTGGAGAGCACCAAATTGAGAATGGCAGCCTTTACAGCTAGCCCATCAGCGTGGCAGTGGTGCTACTGCCCACGACATCAGTGCCCCAGATTTTGGAATAAGCCTGGGTTGTCAGGGGGGATGGCTGAGGGGAGGAAGTTTAAGCATCCTATAGGGTGCTGTCCTCCTTTGAGGGGGTGGGAGGCTGCCGCGTCATCCCATTACCGCCACCTGTGGATGCACAGGTGGTTGAGTGGGACCCGTGGTGTGGGGAGGATGCCATTAGGTATTTGGTAGAGATGTGTGCTAGCAAATCTACAGCCTGGATTCTTATCCTTGTGCAGGTGTCCTTACTGGAGGGGTTTCAGGGACCAAAGATAAGCCATCAATACCAAAAGATTAAACCCCTACTGCTGTGCAGCATGATCCCCAAAAGGCTGGGGGGAACAGAGCACAGCTGTTGGTACTACTGCCACTGTTCCCCACAGTCAGTGGAAGATAAAATGTGCTAAAAAAAAGAGAATGGCAGCCTGTCTAGTAGGTTTCTTAACCAGCTGCACCAGCAGGCAGTCCTGCACTGCATCCAACAGAGCCTGACTTCTGGAGCACCTGGCTGCTGGAATGTCCCAGTTGATATCCAGCAGGCAAAAATCACTCACCACCACCACTTCCCACTTCTTCCCTCCCCTTGCCACCTTTTCCCCAAGCTCCCTATATCACTGTTTCTCTGGTCCTGGTGGTCTATAGAGAACCCCACCCATATTCTCTTGCCAGAGGGTGCCGTGAAGTGAACCCACAGTGACTTTCCCCCTTTGCTCCCTCTGATGTGTCCATCTTCCACAGCCTCAGTGCCTACCCTGACATATAGGAATATGCCCCTTTGTCTTTCTCTCTTTATGCTGTCTAAGCATTGTGTAGTCTGGGACTGACAAGCCTCAGTCATTATTCTCTGTGGCCCAGTTTCTGTGATGGCTATGAGGTCCACCTCAGTGTCTGCCACCAATACCTGGAGCTCACTGACTTTATTACCCAGACTCCTGGCATTAAGATAGACCCTCATCCAGCTAGCTCCAGATCGTCTTTTACATAGAAACATAGAATATGATGGCAGATAAGGACCGCTTGGCCCACCCAGTCTGCCCATTTTTCTACCTACTGGATAAGCTGCAGATCCTAGTTAACCAGCAGCCTACTTCTTCCTACCCCCACCCCCAGAATGGCCTTATGACTGTCCCATGCATGCTTGAATTCCACCACTGTTTTTGACTCCACGACCTCCTCCGGAAGGCCGTTCCATGCATCCACAACCCTCTCTGTGAAAAAATACTTCCTTAAATTACCTCTGAGCCACCCCCCCAACTTCAAATTGTGCTCCCTTGTTCTTGCACACCTCTTTTTTTGAAAGATGCTACCCTCTTGGACTTTGTTGATTCCCTTGAGGTACTTGAACATTTCTATCATGTCCCCCCTCTCCCTCCTTTCCTCGAGGCTATACATATTAAGTTCCTTTAGTCTCTCTTCATATGTCTTCCGTGCAGACCCTGCACCAATTTAGTTATCTTCCTCTGGACAGCTTCCATCCTGTCTATGTCTTTCATGGAGATTAGGTCTCCAGAACTGCACGCAGTACTCCAGATGGGTCTCACCAGCTGTCTGTACAGAGGATAATAACTTCCTGTTTTCTACTGGTGATGCCTCTCCCTATGCATCCCAGTATCCCCCAGCCCTCCTTGCTGCCCTCTCACATTGCTTGCCCACCTTTAGGTCATCTGATATGACTACCCCCAGGTCCCTTTCCATTTTTTTTGTTGTTAGTATCTCACCCCCCATTGTGTACTCTTCCCCTGGGTTTTTGTTTCCCAGGTGCATTACCTTGCACTTCTTAGCATTGAATCTAAGCTGCCATACATTTGACCATTCCTCTAACCTTGCCAAGTCCCTTCTCATCCTTTCCACCCCACCCTGTGCATCAACTCTGTTGCAGTTCTTGTGTCATCTGCAAAGAGACATACTTTTCCTTCAGTCCCTCTGCAATGTCGCTTATAAAGATATTGAAGAGGACCGGTCCTATATTGAACCCTGCGGCACCCCACTAGTAACCCCCCCTTTCTTCTGAGTGGACTCCATTTACTATTACTCTGTGTCCTATTCTCCAGCCAATTCTTTTCCCAGGCTGTCATCTTGGGACCCACTCCCAGGCTGGCTAACTTGTATATTAATCTTTTGTGTGGGACTGTGTCAAATGCCTTGCTAAAGTCTAGGTAGGCCATGTCCACAGCCCCTCACTGATGTACTACTTTGGTCACCCAGTCAAAGAAATCTATCAGATTCGTCTGGCATGACCTTCCCACTGTGAATCCATGCTGCCTAGGGCCCTGTGCCCCTCTGGCCTCTAGATACTTGACAATTCTTTCCTTCAGAAGTGATTTCATCATTTTCCCTATCACTGAGATTAAACTAACAGGTCTGTAGTTTCCTGCTTCTGCCTTGCTCCCACTTTTGTGAAGAGTGAATCACATCTGCCCTCCTCCAGTCCTCGGGTACCACCCCATCCTCCCATGATTTGTTAAAGAGGGTAGTCAGTGGTGTCACTAGTTCTACCCTTAGTTCTTTTGTTTTTTTTGTGATCCAACTCCTTCATTCCTTCCCATTCTCCTTACCTTATTTTTCCTATTGCTTGCATAACCTGGCAGCCTCCCCCCTTTGCCTCTTCCACTACTCCTTTTTGAACCTCAACCTTATTTTTTTCCACTTGCCAGTCCCCAGTTTAGGGGGAGCACTTGCTAGGTTCCCCTTCCTCACTCTCTTTACCATGGTTCCCCTAGCCTCAGTGTCCCCCCAGTCAGTTTAATTGTCTAATGTAAACGTCAAACTTCTGCCACAACATGCTGGTCTCCTCCCTTATCAGGTGAAGGCCATCTCCTTTGAAGAGCCTCCTATCCCAGAAATCCTCCTAGTCCCCACAAAGCGGAATACTTTCAACTAACGCCATCACTTTAACCACCCATTTAATTTCTCTATCTCTTCTTTCCTTACTCTATCTTCAATGCCCCTCCCCCCATACTTGACATAGGAAGGCCCTCAGAAAATGCCAGCAAGGCTAAGTGTGCCAGCAATCTGTCCCACAGCCTCCAAAAATTCCACTTTACCTGCTCCACAGGCTTATTCATCAGATCATTGACACTCAAGTGTACCAGCATCCCCAGTACTTCCCCCTCTCCACTATCCTCCCTATTCTGTATATGTCCCTTATGGCTGATGCCCCAGCATGGCACCTGACCATCCTATCCCACCCACTCAACTGGTCATAGAATCCCCAACCACTAAGGCTGTCCTAACTGCCTTTTTTTTATTCTTACCCTGGGTGCCACCATGACATAACTTTCATTTTTCTCCAAGTGACCCAGCATCCCCCGTGGACTCAAGTACCTACATCTACTCCAGGGGTGCAATCAATTTGCCATTGGGATAGTGAGGGGTTGGTTGACCTCCTTGTGGCTGCTGTGTCACCTGACCCCATCCCCACCACTCTCCATCCTCCTGGAGCAGTGGTCCTCTAGTGGAGTGGGGGGGTGGGCTCCAACTGAGCCAGCACCACAAGGGAGATATCTCTTCTCTCACTGTTATCAGCTGAGCATGGTGCTCCACAAGGGTAATGTAGAAGGGGCAGTGACCCCTCCTCTAGAGCATAACACTGAAGAGCAACCCACAGTCCTTGCAATTGACTTGCTGCCTGCTAAACCTCATCCCTATATTGATTCTTACAATAACCCTTAGATTTCTAATTGAAATGTTCTAGCAGAAATGTTTAGCTGCCTCAATCAGCTGCGTCTTTGCTCTGATCTGCTGCTACTGTTGGTTATGAACCTGAGTTATAGAATCTAGGATGGCCAACCACATCCCAGCTACTTTGAGCAGCACACTGAGATGAGGACCAATTCAATTCAATTTTTTATTTTACCAGGAAAGACACCATTAAGAAACTCATTTAAAGTGTGGTCCAGGATGGACTTAAACAACGAGAGTTGGGCAAACAATTAATAATACAAGTACAACATATGCAGCAATGCACTATATGATGATTACACAAGCTATCAACATCCAGTGTATTTTACAAGGTACAAACTATGGTCAGGTACAATAACAAACACAACGGTTCAGAGGTGGTAAGGAGATGGAGCACAGGGTAGGGGCAGGTAGATCATAATGAGATGGGAAACAGGAAAGGACTATAAAGAGGATATGTGGAGAGGAATGAGGAATGAGGAAAGAGAAATGAGGTTGAGTAGTGGTGGGGAATAGGTAAAAGAGGTTGGAGGAAGCATTAAAGGAGAGATAGGCTGGGCAAGTGCCAAGAGGAGGAAAGTGCTGTTCCCTGATCTATGCAAGGCCTTCAATACTGTGGACCATGAGCTACTACTGCATATGTTACACAACACCGGACTAGATGAATCTGCTATGAAGTGGTTTTCCTGCTACCTTACAGGTAGACAACAGCAGTTTAAAAATTGGAACAGGAAATGGGTTTGGGTATGAACCTTACAATTACAGAAATAATGTTAAAAAAATAACAAAAATAAAAAAGTAATTACAGTGTGTTATGTGTGGCCACTGAAGTTAGTTGGCAGGCAATAACAAGCATGCAATAAAGAGTCAGCTTTAGGAAAAGTCAGTTGCTCTGCAAGTTGTAGTCCCCAAAATGTGTTAGATTTGACACAAATGACAAGATCTCAGATAGAAAGCTAAACTTCCCAGAATCAAGCTAGAGGCTACAGATCTTATTAGCAGTATGTGACAATAGTAAACAATAGCCAAAACATATATTCAATTTGTTAAATCCCATACAATGTTTTTGCTCCAGGTAGTATATCATAATTGAATTTGTCTTGGAAGCCGAATATCCCAGCAGCTTTCTTATCAACATATTAATCTGGATAGCCCCACATATTAATTGGACTTTATTTTACTGATAAAAATAATGTATTAGAAGATTATTATTTATTTCTAATTTTCATTTTTTAAGTCTGATCTTATCAGTACAGACATGTTTCTTTTTCAGTGTATTCAATAGTGAAAAATTAATAAATATAAAGTTTTAAAAAATCCCATAAAATGGTAAAATCTAGTAGTTTAGAAATCTTTGTTTTATTGCCCTGTGCAATCAACGGTGTACTATTTTTTAAAAGGATGCTTGAAAATACATTGCATTATATTGAGCAAAACAGGCAGGACAGAGTAGACTACAAAAAAAAAACCTTAAAAAAATCCTGGTAACAAACAATCTATTAAACAGTAATTACAACAAAACATAGTCTCCTACAGAATTTGACAACATGGCCAACTATATTCAAAACAAGGGGCTGCATTTTCTAAATGGTGGGTGAAGATACAATTATCTGCTGCCTCTGTGTTTATGTTGTGCAGATTGTCATGCCACTGTGTGGGATGCGGCTGTGCAGCTTAAATAAGTAAATGCCATAAACCAAAAAAGAATGCACCAACCTCCCCTATAATCCTCCCAGTCCTCTAGTATGTGCTTAACAGATTGCTGAAGTCATTCCTTGCACAATATAGCAATATTTTATTTTCTCAAGATTAAAATTCATGCCAGGACAAACAGCAAGCACAGCACGATAACAAAGAAAAACAGACTTGGCTGGAACTAGTTATAATCCACCCCCTGGTAGTTGTCCCAGCCAGCTTAGTCTGTTTTCTTTTGTTACCAGGCTATGTTTGCTGTTTGTCTTGGCATGAATTTTAATCTTGAAACAATAAAATGTTGTACTTTCATGTAATGAATGACTTTAGCAGTCTTTTAAACACATAATAGTGCAGGACTGGGATGGTTATAAGGGAGGCCATTGCATTCTTTTTTGATCTGTGCCTCTGTGTTTGCATTTGTTCACAAATGTCTGTGTCCATTCACCATATTTTTTTAAAGTGTCCATTTATGGGGGACAAAGTAGCAATTTGTGGCAATTTGTATGCATAAAAGATACACATGAACATAAAAGATGCATGAATAGGTTGGGCAGGATTTCCAAAGGGATTGGACACAGATGCAGCTGTGGGATTTGCAGATGTCTGTGTCTGCCCAAATCTATCTGCCAGTTACTCACCCCATTTTTAAAAGACACATCCATTTTTGACAAAACGCTTCAATGTGCCCAATAAAAGACACATATTCAGCTTGCGGCCATTTTTTTTACATAAATTGGCAGCCGCACAGAAGTGTTAGAACATCTAAAAGATGATCAAGCATGCTCAGAAGGATGCAAAAAGACTGCATCAATGGATCTCTTTGAAAATCATGCACATTGGATGTAAAAGACATTCTTGTATGTCCAGACAGAACCAAACAGAAGTTGTTTTTTCAGAATATGGGCAGATGGATCCTGGCCAGATCTGTTGAAAATGTAGCTCAACCTGTTTTGAACTACAGAACAGCAAAAGCCGAAGCAGGAGCAGTGAAGGTCACAGACTCCATCTACCTGGCATCATTCTAAACTTACATTCTACCTTACAATGCTGCCTGCCAAGATGAAGCATTCTATGATAAAAATGTCACACTTTTCTGTGTGACAAATTGGAGAAATTGGAGTAATTGCCACTGGATTACCTTGTTCCCAGTAGTATCCTGCATAGTACCACTGGCAGAAACTGTGATAAGAGCACTTCATCCCGGCTGGTAGCACTGTATGAATTCAGGATGTAGCCTAATGTGGAGTTACTACTCCCCACACACATACACACTCTCTTTTAAAAATGCTCTCTATTGATATACCAGTTAGAAGACATAAAAGATGAGCCCAAGTACCTCAGAACGATGCCTGCTGACAGTTCTCACTGTAAGTACAATCAGAGGTTCCAAAGCTTTCTTTCTGTCTGTCCCTAAATCTTGGAACATGCTCCCCTAGCTTCTTGCGACTCGCCTTATTCACTCCCTTTTTTTTAAACATCTCATGTAACACTCATAAATCTTCAAATGTCCCAGTGGACCTTAGTAACAGGGCTGAAGGGGTAAGGACAGAGATCAATTATGGTCTATGGCAGCACAGTAGGTAGGGACTTTAGGGCAGACTAGGTTGGCCAAGAGGTCCTTTTCTGCCGACAGCTTCTATGATTCTATGTGTATGTCAAATTATGTTGCTGTATCCTATGCCTGTATACTATACTTCTTGTACCTACCTGTGCATTATATAGTGTTCTTTGACATTGTTGAGCATGTATTGGCCCGCGGGTCATGCCTAAAAATGGGCCTGGGCCAAGTGCACTTGACCAGTAACCAAATAAATTAAACAAAAATAAAACTGGTTTGATTGCAATGCAAGTGAATGGAGACAAAGAGGAAACTGTGTTGAACCAGTGAGGAGGTCTACTGAAAAAGCATGCCAGTAAAGTTGTCTGTAACACATCACTGCTGTCAATGGCTCAGACTCTGTCATCTTGTGATTTTTTTTTCTGTTAAGAACAAATGGAACTATACATATTTCTAAAGGCTGCCACTATTGTCATTGCTGTTGGGGACAGCTCTGCCAGTGTCAGACTGAATCTGGTCCTGTGAAGCTGTCACAGTATGTAATAGGACATGCTCTTTTAGGTGCCACTTACCTCCTACTAAGTCTGGCTGTCTCCACTACTAATCTTCACAGAGCTCACATGCTTTTGTGATGAGTGTGTCATTCCCTTGAAAATGGGCACATTGTGCCTTGGGTTTTACCCAGCTAACAACAGTTTAAAAAGGCAGCTCCCACTAATCCTTAGTTTCTCTCAGGATGGCAGAACCTTTTGCACCTTCTCTGAGCAGTCATGTACTCCTTGCTCAGGGAAAACAATTAGGAGCAACTCTCCATTTAGGTTTGAACGCTGGTTGCAAACAAATGTCTCTCTACTGCATGTCTCGAGTCTCTCAATAGATGGAAGGAAAACTTATGCTTCTTAACTCTGGACAGACAAAATATCACCTAGTATGATGTAAAAAAAACAGTCCTTCTAGTCATGCAACAAAGTAGGTGCAGCAGTTAGAAGTCTGCTTGGTTTGTTCAAGAGGTTAACAGCATAAGTTAAAATGTTTTTTAAATTCCAGATCTACATTCTTGGTCATAACCAAAGTAAAAGCTGTGAATGAGCTTGGTACATCCAGCAGACCTGGGTTTGATTCCCACAACCTCCAGCTGTGTACTGTGTGACTCTGAGCAAGTCACTTAACCCCTCCCACCCCACCCCAGTGCTCCCAGGTTGCCCCTGAAAACAGGCACTTGTGCCTAATGGGCCTTACCCAGTTACCAAAGACTAAAATAAAACTAAAAAAACCTGTTAGAATGTATCTTTGTGTTCTGAATGGTGAAAAAGTCTCTCTCTAACTCCATGAAACTGAGAACAGCTTTGTTACAGATGTATGCCCCCCAGCCCCTACTTAGCCTGCCTTTGAATTCATTCCAAGCTGTCAAATGATTGGGTTTTGTGACCTGTCTTTCACAACATCTGCATAAGTTCCAAGCTTCCTGTGTCTATACAGCATGTCGTACATAAAATCAGTACATATTCTGACACCTGACCTGAGATGCCACTAGTCCCTATGAAAACCTATGCCTTTTTTAGAATTTCAGCCTTTTCTGGATAATTGGAAAGGTTAATGATGAAGTTCAGATGTACTAATGGAAGGCTGAATTAGTGCTACTTAGATCTCACACTCCCAGACAAAGAACTGATGCCTCTGAGGATTCTGTCCTGCTGTGGGGCTCCAGGCAAAGCAATCTGTATTACTTTGTTAGCTTGCTTAATGTCTTTCCCAGGAATCAAAAACAAAGAAAAATACATCTCTCTCAGTCTTTCTCTCATTCCTTCTCAATATTTATTTCAGAAGTTTCACCAGGAAAGACGTGCTGAGCTGATATCAGCTCATTTCCAGATGCATCCTTGGGGGAGGTAATAATACAATCAAAAACAACAGATTCATAACAGGTAAAATGAAACATCATAAAACTAAGATTACAATCAATAAGCCGATATGCATGTGTGCAACTTGTGCAAGGATAAAGGGGGGTAGCAGTCCAGTGGAGAGCAAGGAGGTATGAATAAAGTGCACAATGCAAAAAATACAAGGAAGGGGTTTCAGTGAAGTTTTGAAACAGTACAAGTCGGGGCTAGCAGAATGAGATAGATGTTGATTGCTATAAGAGGAGAAAAAATCCAGTGAGGATCAGGAGGGAATGGGGTTAACAGGCAGTGAGAAGTGTAGGTATCAGGTGCAGTTCCAGGTGTGAGAAGTGAAGTCATGGAGAAGAGAGGAGAGTGAGTATGGGGAAGAGGCAGAGTGGATGATTGGGGGAGAGAATTCCATAGTTTGGGGAAAAGGTAGGAGAAAGCAGCTTGGCCAACTAGAGATTTCCTTGGGGAGAATGTAAGGGAATGATAGCCAGAGTTGTGAGGGGTGTAGGAGGAAGGTGGGGGAAGGGAGAGAAGAGAGGTAAGGTAGGAAGCGAAAGAGCCTAGACAGTTTTTAGTTAAAAAGGAGGAACAGTGAGTAAGCTTTCTGGCTTCAAGGGAGGGAAGGGAGAGGGAGGAATACAGGGAGCAATGGGGGGTTTGGGGCGGAAAGTCCAAAGCAAAGCGACAGAAGGAGTGAAAGAGGGGGTCCAGTCTGGCGAGGGTGGACTTAGGAGCAGCATTGTAGACAATGTCTCCAAAGTTGAAGATGGGGGGAGCTATTTTCAGGACAACAGCTCAGCGAGCAGGAAGAGGAAGAGGAATACAGCCTCTATTCCAGTATAATGCACAGAGTTTAGGGAGAAGTTTTTGTGGAAGGCATCCACATGTTCTCAAAAGTCAAGGTGCTGGGTGAGCCAGACACCAAGGTACTTAAATGATGGAACAGCATCAATTGAAGCCCCATATAAGGTATGGTAGTAGGGGAAGGTGGTAAGTTTACTGAGCTTCTGCCTAGGACCAAAGGTCATAGAAACAGTTTTCTTGGCATTGAGGAATAGCTAATTTGACTGGAACCAGTGCTGATTGTTGTTGAAGATCCGCTGAAGCTTGTCCATCAAATCAGAGGAAGAGGGACCACAGGTAAAAAGTACTGTATCATCTGAGTAGAACTCATTGTATGTAAAGCACTCATAATTTGTTATCCTGTTAAGTTTCTGCGTGTCTGTACTCTCCCAGGTCGTGCCTGAAAATAGTCATTTTATGGCTAGTGCACTTACCCGGTTAACAAAAGCTAAATAAATAAAATAAAAAACATGTGGATGGATGCAAAGGAGCAGGCAGTGAGGAGGTCATTCAGGAGGACCAAGAAGAATTTAAGGCCAAGGACAGATCCTTGAGTGACACCAGTTCTGATTGAGAGTGAAGTGGATATGGAATCACCAGTTCTTACAGACTGAGTCCTGCCTTCAAGGTAGGAGTGGAACCAATTAGCTGAGGAGTCAGAGAGCCTGGCTGCCTTGAGCTGGTTAAGTAGAAGGGGGTGGGCTATGGTGTTGAAGGCTTTGGCCAGGTTGGCAAAAATGGCAGAGGTGATAAAGCCTCTAATAAAGTTAGCAAAAACAAGCAACGTGTAAATAAGAATTCCCTACAACAGCTCATCCTGAAGCATGTTATCCCATTTATAATATGGGCACTAGCAAAATTTCAGAATAAGAAAATAATGCTTAATTATGATGTAACCTCCCCCCACCGGCCCCCTTTGTTCAACTAGCAGGGCTGCTCCTCTCAAACCAGTGCACCACCAAGAGGGGTGGGGGTTGTCACTATGACACTGTTCTGTTGACCCATACTTCTACTTCATAGCCTGCCATCCTCAGACAGGCAAACCAAGTGTGACAATTACCTGGCTCACACCTGGGGGAACCATTTAGCATGGTCATCAACCTGGGTCCCTAGGAGAAAACATTTGCTCAGCCTTATGCTAGGTTTGTACTTCTGGTCAGGGGCACCCAAGTAAATCCAGACACTGGAAACAATAACTGTACTGTCAAAACCAGGTTAGGATTCTAGAGTGTGACTTTTATTCACATAACACAGAGAATAAACAAAGCAAAGATGGACCCCACAGGGCTACTTCCACTGGTAATGCAGATTACTGAGGTACAGAGCACACACACACAGTGAACCCTCAGGTTCTGAATGGATCTGGGCACACATGGCCCAAACTGGTACACTTCCCTTCTTTCCCTTGACTTGGCACCCTGGCCAGTACTAGGACACTTTCTCATATATCATGAGGAATTCTTGGTAGCTCCCTACCACCTCTGAGCACTCTCTGGCTCACAGAAAATCCAAAATCCCACATCTGGGTATTTTCCTCAGGCATTGGCCAAATGCTCTGAGAGAAAACAAAGGTGCCCAAACTGAGCCTGGAGAGGTAAACATGGTTACTCCAGATGGGGAGGGGGTCTCCCACCCTTTGCTTCCAATATTTATACTCGCCATTCATCTGGATACACCTTTCTCTGAAACACTCTTGTAGATGCTCTCTTGAAATGTATTTCACATTTAACATTCTACTTCTCACACATCGGAGGTGTTATGAAATTAGAAGTTCTGTATTTGGCTATGTCTTAACTCTAGAACCCCACTTTAGCAGATGCTTTTAAATCAGACACAGTCTAAAAGTTCTGTACTTGGCTAGTCTCCCTCGGACCCCACAGTAGGCAAACACTTTTAACAGAAAAACAGTCTTGGTGAACAGAGTCCTTTTGTCAGAGATAAACTCACCACAGGAATGCAGGTGCCCTAGGGCTTTTTCCACAAAAAGTCTCAGGTACTTACAGAACAAACAAATCTAGGCAGCTTCTCCACTCTCCAGGTTGGACGAGGGGCTTACCCCTGGATCCTGGAATTTCTCCCCATCACTCCAGGGATGGGGCACTGGAAAACCCTCTAGGAAGGGTCTCTACCACTTCCTTCACTGGTCTTCTGTGTTCTTCTCTAGGGTGAGAACACTCTACTCAATCTCCAGAGGTAGCTCTCTGTCAGAGCTCAGTCTGAAGAGCTGCCTTCTGCAGCAACTCCTCTCTCTACTCTCCACTCTACCGAACTACTGACTCTAACCCAACATTCTACTGCTATCTCCTGCAGCTAGCATTCCATTGTGGCTTATGCTGCTGCGAGAATTCTAAGGTGACATCATCACTCCAGCTCAGCTGCAACTGAAAACAGAGTCTGACAGCGTGAAATCCATTGAACTGGCATCTCACAAGTTGCCTCTCCCTGCCTGCCACTGATTCTAAGTGGGGTTATAGTAACCCCTCCCTCGGCCAGGAAAATGACTGTCCCCAGTCATTACCTACTCACCACCAGACCATCCTACCCTATGTGCTACCTACAGAGAGAGGTGATCAGGCCCTCTCCTACTATGTGCCAGGCACAGGCAGGCAACACTAACGGCCCAGAGACCATTGGCTGATGCATCAGCCCCTACAATACGATCTTACTATGGAAACCAGAGACCCTGGAAGAACTATCCAGAGCATAGCCCTAATTGACCAGCACTCCGGCCCCTGTGGCCGGTCAGGACCACAGCCTGTCTATCCCCCTAGCCCTTTAGGGAAAACCTATCTGACCAAAACAAATCTACCCAAAACAGGGGAACCTCCCCGTCCCTGAACACCTGCAATCCAAACCACAGAGCTAACACTACACCCAAGCATTACACTCCCACACTCCTCCACAACTACACCTGTGGAAGGAAAACTGAACATATGTTAATAACTACACAGTACTTTAAAAACAACACTTTACAGCACATGAGGAACTCCGATGAGTCCCTCCAATCCTCTTCTTGTCTTCTCTTCTGTCTTCATCAGGAACCACCTGAAAGAGAAAAGACAAAAACACAACCCAAATCTACAAACACAGTACACAACCATAACCCTTACCATCAAAACACTGGAGAATCCCCCAAAATATATATATATATAATTTTTTTTTCAGAAAACATAGAACACAGTAGAATAACAGTAGAAAACATCAACATTATGTACAATACACCTTTTGGGGGATGGAATGCCCTAAATGTTCCAACTAGTGGCAACAGTGCCTGAAGGCAAGGTCCATGAAAGAGTCTCTCCCTGGGCCAGAGCCCGGTGAGGCACAGTTCTTGTACTGTAGTCCCAAAGGGGAGAGTCTTTTTGGACAGTTCAACAGTCTGTAGTCTGCCAGGTGTAGGATGTGTATTGCAATGTCAATAAAGTAAGTCTGGACTTACCAGTCCCTTGAAGAACGAAAATGGAACAGCAACTGGATTTTCAGCCAAAGACGCTCCCTGGCAGCATTTTCGGATACAGCTGGGAGGAATTCTTCTGGAAATGACAGGATGGAACATCTGGAAACTGCTGGGTTGATGTCATCTCTGGCTGATGTCATCTAGGAAATGGAACCTTGGAACAGGAAAAGAACAACTGCACTGAAGTCATTCAAAATCCCAGGCGATGAATCAGGAAACAGCTGGGCTGATGTCATCTCTGGCTGATGTCATCTAGGAAGGCCAGGCGACGGAACTGGAAGGCACACTGCAAGGCTGACAAATCTGGATGCACCTTTGGATCCTGGAACACCAGACTGGCGGAACAAATGAAAGGCTTGCCTGTAGTCCGGTGGCCAAGCAACCAGCCACTCCCACTTCCTGAGCTATATAAGCAGTTCCTCTAAGCCTCACTGTGAAGCATTTTTTCTTTATAGCCAGAGGCTATGTTGGTTTGCCTCTCCTCTGAACTGGCTGGGTCCTACCTCCTCCCCCAGCCTGCTGTTTCTGTGTGTCTCTGCTGGACTTCGGTGTTTGTTTTCCTGCTTCTGGTTTGTATCTTTCCTCCAGCTGAGTGCTTCCCTGTGTTTTTTGTTTCTTGTTTTGGGGCCTTTTCCTGTTTTCTGCTTTGCTGTGTTTTGGTTTTGTCTTTTTGGGGGGGCTTTGTTTTCTAAACTCTTAGCATACCGCTACTACAGAGCTCATACTGCTTGCTTTCAGTTACAACTCTCAAATTACTTGAACTGCAACTGCAAACCTACTCAGAGCTTATTCTACTGCTTTCAATTACCTACAATTGCAGCCACTGCTGTTTACTTTACTTAAAATTGTACCCAGCGCTTGTGTTTTTTACACTGTGCTCACCACGCTCAAACTACTGCAATGCAACTGCTATTATCTGTGTGTTTCAGCTCAACCATAGGTGCTCCATGTTGCATACTTAATTCTTTTCATCTGACACAGTTTACTCTGACCCTAGTTCTGCTGCTCATTCCTGCTCTTATTCTACCTCGGCTTACTAACATACTAAAATGCCAGCAGAATAGGCCTAACAGTCTTTCGCATCTGCTCATTTGGTCAGCACCCACCCTGGGAGCTGACCTTGCTGACCCCCTCGCCTTCTCTGGATTCTCCCTTCCCAGATCCGGATATTCTTGCTGCATTGGATTTTGCTTCCAGAACCCTTCCCCTGTACCTGTCCCACCCCCTCTTGAACCCCTCCACCATCTCTGCCTCCACCAGCCCCCTAGACAGTGCATTCCATGGCTCCACCACCCTCTCAGTGAAGTAGCACCTCCTCCTTTCTCCCTGAATCTTCCCCCCTCCAGCTTCCACCCATGCCCTCTAGTGGCCCCCTCCTCCTTCCTTTGAAGTACCTGTTCCTCCCCCATTTACCCCCTTCATGTACCTAAAGACCTCTATAATGTCCCCCCGGTCCCCTCTCTCTTCCAATGTGTACATATTTAGCTCTTCGAGCCTCTCCTCATAGGTCCTGTCCCCCAAGCCCAAAATCATTTTGGTTGCCCTCCTCTGGACCCTCTCCAGGAGTTTAATTTCCTTCTTTAAGTGTGGCCTCCAAAACTGCATGCAATACTCTAGGTACAGCCTCACCAAGCAGTTATACAGAGGGAGTATCACTTCTCTCCTTCTGGAGGTGATCCCCCTAGCGATGCATCCCAGCATCCTGTTGGCCTTGGCTGCTGCCCTCCTACAAGTCTCAGAGTTGTTCATCTTGACATCCACCACCACCCTCAGGTCCCTCTCAGCCATCGAGAATTGTAACATTCCCCCCCAGGGTGTACACTTGGCCTGAGTTTCTGGCCTCCAGGTGCAGTACCTTGCATTTCCCTGCATTGAACCTCAGCTTCCACTTTCTAGACCATCTTTCCAGAGCCTCCAGGTCCCCCTGTATGGCCACCCTCCTCTCCTCCCCATCCACCACTGCCCCCAGTTTTGAGTCATCCACAAAGAGACTCATCTCACTCCTGATACCTGTTCTTGTGTCAGAGATGTAGACGTTGAACATGAGGAGCCCAAGGACTGATCCCTGTGGGACCCCACTAATGACCCTCCTTGGGGATGAGACTATCCTGCCAACTACGACCCTCTGGGTCTGGTCCTGGAGCCAATTGCCTATCCATCTGATCTTCTGGTTCCCCACCCCCATTTCTCCCAGCTTATCCAACAGGCTCACATGAGGAACAGAGTCAAATGCCTTGCTGAAGTCTAGAAAGAGGACGTCCACTGGTCTACCCTGGTTCAAGGCACTCGTCACCCAGTCATAGAACTCCACAAGGTTTGTCTGACATGATCTCCCTGGGATGAATCCATGCTGTCTATAATCCAGGCACCCTGACTTTTCCAGGTCCCCCCCCAGCCTCTCCTTGACAATGCCCTCCATCACCTTGCCCACCACCGATGTCAGGCTGACAGACCTATAGTTCCATGCCACCTCCTTTGATTCCCCCTTGTGGATAGGCACTATATGCGCCACCTTCCAGTCCTGGGGCACCCACCCTGTCCTCAGTGAGATGGTGAAAAGCTCCGCCAGGGGTTTCGCCAGGATATCCACAAGTTCCTTCAGCACTCTGGGATGTAATTTATCTGGCCCCGGTGCTTTCTCCATCTTAAGGGGCCTGAAGGCTTCCCTCACTCTCTCTGCTGTGATTTCCACTTCCGCTACCTCATCTTCTTGCTTAGCCTTCCCCCCTCCTGCCAGTGATGCCTCCCCCTCTCCCCAGACCCGCCGATCGGTAAGGGTCCCCCCTCCTCTGTATCACTGTCTCCTCCCATGTATGATGCAGCACCCCCATTTTCCTTGGTGAAAACTGAGGTGAAGTACTCATTTAGTACCTCAGCCTGCTCACCTGGGTCTTGTGCTCATCTCTCCCCTGTTTTAATCCTGTTAATCTGCCCCTTCACCCTTCATTTTTCCCCAAGGTATCTAAAGAATCCCTTGTTCCCTCTCCTAATTTCCCTGGCCAGGTTCTGCTCCTTCCTTGCCTTAGCCACCCTCACCACCGTAGTGGTCCTTCTAGCCATCAGCTCATACTCCCCTCGATCCCTTTCACTCCTTGAGTACTTGAATTGCCTATAGGCTGCCTTCTTTACCCGCACCATCTCCTGGACCTCCCTGGTCCACCAGCAGGGTTTTCGGGCCATACCGCATTTTTGTCTTACTCTTGCACAGGTGCTGGTATCATCCTGCACCCCTCTCCTGATGATTTCCCACCTGCTATCAGTGTCCATGTCTGACCCAATCCCATCCAAATGTTCCTTAAGGATCCTTCCCATTTCCTTAAAATCACTCCCCTGAAGTCAGTTACCTCCGCCTTTGTGCAGCCTTCTACCCTCCTAGATCCAGGCAGAACCAGACCGTGGCATGGTCACTCCCGCCAATGGGTCCCTTACCTCCAGGCTCCAATCTGGTCACTGTCTGCCAGGACCACATCCAGTACCCACGCCTCCCTGGTCAGTTCCCCCACCTGCTAAGTTAGGAACACATCTTGAAAGACATCCAACAACCTCTGTTCCCCGGTCACCGAGGATGTCATAGTCTCCCAGTCTGTTCCTGGCATGTTTAAGTCCCCCATCACCACCACCCTTCCCCTGCCCAGTCTGCAGTGTCTCCCAACATCTGCCACCAGACTCTCCTCCAGCTCCTCCACCAGTGCAGGGCGGTCTATACACCACTCCTATTTTTACTCTCTTGTCCCCCGCTTGTTATCAAAGTGACCCAAATCACCTCCACGGTTCCCTCCGCCTCCTCTACTCCCCCTATGCCAATGCAGTTTTTGACTATCATTGCTACCCCTCCTCCCCTTCCCTCCCCCCTGTCCTTCCTGAATATAGTGCAACCCTCCAGGTTCAGGTCCCAGTCATGTGCTGCGGTGGCCCAGGTCTCAGTGACCTCTGCCACATCCACCGCTCCCTCAGTTAGCATCTCCTGGAGCTTCATTGCACTGCCTGGCTACAGCTGCTTCAAAGCATTTGTCCCCATGTTTCATTGCAGTTACAACTCTGAGGTCAGCCAACTAAGCTCCTGCTGAGGCTGTTAATATAGCTTGTTATTAAATCTTGCCTCGCCACTGAAAATCCTCAGAGGGTTTGTCGCCTTTATTTGGCTATTCATGTCTGGCTGGCTTGCCCCCAAATCAGTGCTGTTTAATTGCTATACCCTATGTTATGCATGTCCTCCTATCACTTCTACTGCTTATTGACCTACGTGCAGGTCCACTCTGCTTATGCAACCGATGCTCCTTGCTTACGCAAACCATTGTTTCATGCCTACTACCATCCCCTCTGCTTCAGCCTGGGATTCTGCTGCACTCAATCTGCATTCGACATTGCAAGATCTCAGCACTCAATGCTCATTATGATCTCAGCACGCTGTGCTCATTCAGCTCACCAGCTTTTCAGCTCTCAATCGCTTTCTGGGGCATGCCAGCCATTCTATTCTGGAGCAGGGTTCCTGCAGCCGATGGTCTCACTCTGCTTTAGTCCACATCACAAGCGTGTCTAACTTGGGGCGGGATCCTTCTCACCTGGCCCATAGTTGGGAATGTCCTCACCCCAGGCTTGGCTTTAGTTGCCTGCTACATGACAGCAGCTCCTAGAGTAGAATTTAAGACTAGCAGTGAAGGGTGGTTACAACAATTTCCTTTCACTCTAGTGTTCCACTATATAGTGTTTCCCTAGCGAGGGACCTTCGCCGCATCCTCCCTACGACTGCCTCTGGTACATCTGGTTTGATTTAGAGTGGGTAGGCCAGGTGAGTGCCTCAGCAGTTGTTGCTCTCCTCCTGCACCTTGAATGCATGTATTGTTGTAGTTTTCTTGCAACCTTCCACGGCATTCCTGCTAGAGGGTTTGAATGAGAACCTTCCTCTAAACTGGAATATTTTCCACTTCCCTTTAATTGGGTTTTCGAAATTGCAGCTGCAGAGCCATCACTAAATAAACTATCCCAAGCCTGGAGGGAAAATGACCTAGGCCTTGGATCCCCAGAGATTTCCTCCTCATAGGGTTTTTTTTCTCTCCTCTGTTGCCTCAGGTCATAACACTTAGTTAGCTTAGTTGTTTCCCCAAGTTTCTTTAGGTAGGTTCCGTTGTTGGATGGAGGTGGAGGATGTCCTGCCATTCCCTTTCTCCTTAGGGGATCCCCTACTCTCAAAGCAAACCATCGGTATCATGCTACACAGACCTGGGCAGTCATTACGACAACTGAGCATCTCACTACATTATCAAACTGCCTATACTTCTCTACTACTACATTACAGTTACTACTCCTATGTCTCAGTTACTGCTTGCTCATATGCTTCATGTTGCCTCCTTTTTGGGGATGATACTACATTTTTGGGGGGATTCCTAAGTTACCTTTAGCCACGAGGCAAGTCCGTTGAGCTATGGCGTGAAACCCTCTCGGGGTTCCTTGCCTTCATACCCCTACAGGTGGTAATTCCTTTAGAATATAGAGTGTGAACGGCCAAAAAACAAACTAACACAGTTGCACAAGCATAACACTATACTGGCTGCGTAGGCCAGTGAACATAGGTATGGCAATGGCTGGATGGCAGCACTCGCTACCACTGCTCTGCTTTCTACTTGGTAGGCATGGGCACAGTCACAGGAAGCTGCTTACATTGGGGGTAGTACCACAATGGGTCAGGTGCTAGAATTATTACCCCATCTGGGCACTCATAATTCATGTTATGGAAAGTCTTGTTTCCCTTTTTCTCCACAAATCATACAGTATCTATGAACAGTGACCTGCTCAACTTCCAAAACTGGAGTCTATCTTTGACCACTTTGTCTCTGACATATCGAGTTGCACCTGGATGCAAGTTTTTGGTTGCTTCTTTCACTAGCCAGGCTCTCCTGTTTTTTTCAATCTCCTCCCAGACGTTCCAAGGAAAGGTAGGGAAGGACCTTCCATAGATCTCATCTGCCTTCCTACAAACCAGTCTTTCCTCCTTACTACTCTTGATCAGTTCACAACCACTGGCCTGGCTTGGGGGTGGCCAGTCCTGGTTCTGCCAGTGTCACATACTCAAAGCTACATAGAATGGATCCCTAACCCCTCCTTCTGGGGGCAGGGCTGTGGAGTCACCACTATCTTCTTCAAGTGCCTCCAAGGCAAGAGCCCGAGGCTGTTGACTAGCACCTTCATCGTAAGGATACATAGCTCCCTCCTCCTTCTCTTCCTTGCTTAGGACCTGGGCCCAGGAGTGAACGGTCATCCTCACTCCTGAGACTGTCCACTCTTCACTGCGGAGGTCGACTCTTCCCAATCTAGGATCTCTCAAACCTCATCCTCCCCAGTGAGACTAGGACTTGGACCATCTGTCCATGTATCCACTGATTCTCCCTCTGCACTGTCCATCTGTGACATGGGCGTGGAGACATCACGCGGACTCGGCTCTGCCAGTACATCTACACCCTCTTCCTCTGTGCCACACTCTGCTGGGCCTCCCCCAACAGGTTCCACCTGGTGTTGTATGCTGCCATTTGCAGGATCTTGAAGCTTTGTTCATGTGGGAACCATGTGAATCTTGGGTGTACTAGTTAGGCCTTGCTTCTCTAAGCACCCAGAACAGTGAGATATCATGAAGACATCCCTTCCAGCCTTGAGGTACATTATGCATACTCTCACAGGGTATCCTGGAGTTGCAACATAAGGAGGCAAACTTCCACCGTAGAAACATTTCTCTGTTTCTTTCAGCTTGTTAACCTCTTCCACTATCATAGACGAGGCATGATTGGAGTAGCAGGATGATCCCAAAGCCATGACTGCAGAACAAACACACAAAAGATCACTGTTATCACATAGTTCACTTTACTTTGAACAGTCTCACAAAATGGCTCCCCTGCTGCTGTGTTTACATTACTACTCCACCCTGTAACGGAGGCGGCAGCACTCCTGGTGCATCAACATTCTGTATCTGACTCAAGCCACTGCGCATCCGATTTACTGCATACTGATAAATTTTACTCAAACTGCATAGACTGCATTGTTTTGCTTCCTCAGCACATCTATATGATTTTCTAGGACTTTACATTAGCTTTCAATCACTTTTACTTGTTTAAAGTCACAAAGCCACAGTATTTCATGAACAGGATTGCCTGTTTGTTGCAGCCTCTCATACAACTCACAGTCTCTCTTTTTGCTCAGAAAATTACACTGTTGCTGAATCCATAATCATGCTCACAGTCTAATGCTCAGAATTTTTGCTTAAGTTTGATTTACTTTACACAGTCCTTCTTTGCAAAAACAATCACACGGTTTACACACAGATCTAGCTGGCTTTAGAAAAATCACACACAGTTTGAGCTCAGTTTTGCTGAATGGTTCTCACTGAATCAGTAGCTGGCTTTTCAATGGAAATTTCAACCTACAGCTGATCCTGGAGGCCTCTGGGTTGAAACGAGCTGGCGGTCTTGCCAACTGCCCATACCACGCTTTCTCCCCAGTCAATCGGAATATGTGTTGAGCCCGATTTAATACAGAAAAGTCTGATGTTTTAACTTTTAGAATGTTTAAGTCACTGCAACACTCCTCCTGGCTAACCAGCTCACACACCACTCGCTCTCTCCCTCTCGAACACTGGGCAGCACTCTGAAGCTGGCTTGGGGGGGACTGATTGCAGTCTCAGCAATCACTTGACGCCATGCAAATGAGCCTCTCTCTCTTCTCGTGCTCTTCTCCTCCACAGCAATCTTTGAGCAGGCAAAATTTTAACTGCAAAACAACCTTTTCTTTCTTTTCAACTGTAACTCCACGGCTGGAGCACCATTTTTAACAATTTTTCATGGCAATTTCTCTAGTGACTCCCTCAGTCCACACAGCAAGCATTTTAAACTTTCAGGGCACAAATGTCTCTTTGTTTCCCACAGTTCACAATACTTTTTCTTGTCACAACTTGAAAATTAAAGCTGGCAAATGTTCTTTTTGATACAGGATAAGGGGCACACACAATCTGGCTTTACAACTCCTTGGTAAACGTTGGCACAATCGCAGTAGCACATGAACAGCAGGTACACAGCGGCACATATGGATGGCACTACTCTGGTGAATCCCTTATGCGTAAAGCTTCTGATTTCTTTTTTGGGCTACCTACTGCCAGACAGACAAAATGCTAGCCACAACCTGAGCAAACATCACTTGTTCTCTCCTAAATCCAAACAAATCCTCTGCGGTGCCTCCATTTTGTAACCTCCCCCACCGGCTCCCCTTGTTTAACTAGCAGGGCTGCTCCTCTCAAACCAATGCACCACTGAGAGGGGTGAGGGTTGTCACTACGAAACAGTTCTGTTGACCCATACTTCTACTTCATAGCCTGCCATCCTCAGACAGGCAAACCAAGTGTGGCAATCACCTGGCTCACACCTGGGGGAACCATTTAGCATGGCCATCAACCTGGGTCCCTGGAAGAAAACATTTGCTCAGCCTTATGCTAGGTTTGTACTTCTGGTCAGGGACACCCAAGTAAATCCAGACACTGGTAGCAATAACTGTACTGTCCAAACCAGGTTGGGATTCTAGAGTATGGCTTTTATTCACTTAACACAGAGAATAAACAAAGCAAAGATGGACCCCACAGGGCTACTTCCACTGGTAATGCAGATTACTGAGGTACAGAGCACACACACAGTGAACCCTCAGGTTCTGAATGGATCTTGGCACACATGGCCTGAACCGGTACACTTTCTTTCTTTCCCTTGACTTGGCACCCCAGCCAGGAGTAAGACACTTACTCATATATCATGAGGAATTCTTGGTGGCTCCCTACCACCTCTGAGCACTCTCTGGCTCACAGAAAAACCAAAATTCCACATCTGGGTATTTTCCTCGGACATTGGTCAAATGCTCTGAGAGAAAACAGAGGTACCCATACTGAACCCGGAGAGATAAACATGGTTACTCCAGATGGGGGGAGGGGTCTCCTACCTTTTGCTTCCAATAATTATACTCGGCCATTCATCTGGTTACAACACCTTTCTCTGAAACATACTTGTTGATGCTCTCTTGAAATGTATTTCACATTTAACATTCTACTTCTCACACCTTGGAGGTGTCATGAAATTAGAAGTTCTGTATATGGCTATGTCTTTACTCTAGACCCCCACTTTAGCAGATGCTTTTAAATCAGACACAGTCTAAAAGTTCTGTATTTGGCAAGTCTCCCTTGGACCCCACAGTAGGCAGACACTTTTATACTCAAAACCCAGTCTTAAAAGTTCTGTACTTGGCTAGTCTCCCTCAGACCCTGCAGTAGGCAGACACTTTTAACAGAAACACAGTCTTGGTGAACAGAATCCCTTTGTCAGAGAAAAACTCACCACAGGAAAGCAGGTGTCCCAGGGATTTATCAACAAAAAGTCTCAGGTACTCACAGAACAAATGAATCTAGGCAGCTCCACCACTCTCCAGGCTGGACCAGGGAATTGTCCCTGAATCCTGGAATCCCTCCCATCCCTTCAGGGATTGGGCACTGGAAAACCCTCTAGGAATGGTCTCTACCACTTTCTTCACTGGTCTTCTGTGTTCTTCTCTAGGGTGAGAACACACTACCCAATCTCCAGAGGTAGCTCTCTGTCAGAGCTATGTCTGAGGAGCTGCCTTCTGCAGCACTCCTCACTCTACTCTCTACTCTACCAAACTACTGACTCTAACTCAACATTCTACTGTTAACCCCTGCAGCTAGCATTTTATTGTGGCTTATGCTGCTGCGAGAATTCTAAGGTGACATCATCACTCCAGCTCAGCTGAGACTGAAAACAGAGTGTGAAAGTGTGAAATCCATTTAACTGGCATCTCACATGCTGCCTCTCCCTGCCTTCCATTGATTCTAAGTTGGATTCTAGTAACCCCTGGGAACAAGGGGGTTACAATGTGATCTCTTTTGGCCAATCAAGTTAACGGATAGTGTAGCCCATTTTATTGGAGAGGCTTCATCATAGCTGCAATTGCAAATGCAAAGATGTTATCTCAATCTGTATATTTTATACACATATTTGTAAACTGGGTCAAAATGGGTGCCAGAAATACTGGTTTCTGTTTGGATAACACAATGTTAAAGGTTTAGCAAGTACAACCCTGGCTAATACACAGAGGTTTTGTCACATTTCTTATACATTTTTCTTAAATATGCACAGGGCTGCTCCTGGTGTGTGGCCAAAATTGAAATCAGTTACAATACTAGTGTCCCCCCCCAAAAAAAAAAGGCTGCTTGAAAGCCTACAGTTCATTTTAATTAATTCAGTTTTCTTACCTTACCTTCATGCAATCATTTTAACATTTTAAAGGGATTCATTGTCTCAGTATCTGGTCAAATCATGATTAGCCAGCTCTCCAATGACAAGGTGACCCCCTCATCAGTCAGGTAACTACACTTTAAATTTATCATGCCAGTATGAGCTAAGGTCCCGCTGCTTTCTCCCTTTCTTATGTGGAAACCACTCTCTGGCTTAATCTTATATATAGTGTATAATGAGGGTTGGTTCTGCATGGATTTCCATGCCAGCTGAAACCTTGTTGTGCAACAGTTCAATGGGCATGGAACATGGTTGTACCCTTCTGTTATACAACAATGTTCCAGCTGATCAGAAATCCTTGAGGCAGCTGGTGTTTTTCAAGGCACTGCCACACACACAGCAATCAGTTTAAGTTCAGAAATGAAACCACCTGCCTGCCACAGGAGCAAGCACTCTGAAAACACATTCTTTTTTTATTTTATTTTTTATCACATCCATGTTTCTCCTTTGCACCATGCGGCCCCCATCTGACTGACTCCCCCAGCTCTGTCACCTGGAATTACTAGGGCTTACCTTACACCCAGTCTGGGAGTGGTGCCTGCAGAGAGTCAGTCACCATCCTGCCGCCAGTTGAATTGTTCCATTTTCTTCCGTTACCTGAGGACCCCAGGAGAAGGACACATGCGTGTGGAAGCATGCATGCACCTTACAGCCCCAGTAATGGTCCTCCTCTGCCCACCCCATTGGCCTAACTCTGGCACCCTTGCTTGCACAGCCCCTCAGCCTCCATCAGGGGGTAGCTGAGAGCGAGGGATGCCTCCCCACCTCCCCGGAGAGGACAGCTGCCTTGATGGCTGCTCCATCCAACTCTGCCTCTCCCCCCATGCTGACCTCTGATGGCCCAGGCTTACTCCTGAACCCAGGTCACCGGCGTGCCGTGAGGTGAGACATCCAGCACCTTAGCCCTCTGTGCCACCGGGCCGGACACACATTCTTTTTTTTAAATAAAAACTAAGAAAAAATACTATACACTATAAAAAGTAGAGGTTATGCAGCCACCTGCCCAACCAGCCTGAGCTGCCATCCAAGGCTTCTGATTATATCAGACCTCTCAAACTTCACTCTTAAAGTCTGATGTAATCAGAACCCCTCTGTGGCAGCACAGGCTAGTTGTGCATGGTTACCAAACCAGTCTCTATAGGGTGCTCTGGTATGTGAGGCTCACAGGTGACCATAGAGGAACTTACCAGTTAGGAGAAGGCCATACCTCTCCTGTCTTGAATTTTTTTTTTAACCAGGAAGTGAACTGGGCTCAGCCCTTTTTTACAACATTGAATGAAATGTTAAAAGGTTTAGCAAGCTCAATCCTGGCTAATACACAGAGATTGTATCACATTTCATACATATTTTTCTTAAATTTTACAATGGTGCTTCTGGTGTGCAGCCAAAATCAGAATCAAGCAGTTTTAGTGCCAGTGCCCCCCCCCCCAAAAAAAAAGCAGCTTGAAAGTCTGCATTCATTTAAGTTACTTCTATTTCTTACTTTACTTTCATTCCATCATTTTAATATCTTAAAGGTTTCTTGGTCTCAACATTCAGTCAAATCATGATTGGATTAGCCTGACCACCAACTGCAAGGTGACCTCATCATCAGTCAGGTGCCTACACTTTAAATTTTAACATGCCAATATGAGCTGAGGTCCCACCACTTTCTCTCTTTCTTATGTGGAAACCACTCTCTGGCTTAACTTTTACAGCTGTGGGTGGAGCCTACAGCCATCTTGCTGTAGCTGGAAAAATGGATACCGAAGCACAAATTTTAGGAGTTTTCAGTGTATCCATCCACAACTGCAAATCACTACACCAGTTGAAAGAAATACTCCCTTCTCTCTGAGTAGACCAGTTCCAACACTATTTTTGTAGCTTTTTTCCAGCTTGTTTGTCTTTCACATCATGTCTGCTTTGAATGACCTGACAGCTAGCATCTTTTTTTTTATTTAGTTGTTTAACCAGGAGTAGCACACTAAGCGGAAAGCTTTTTTACAGGGAGTACAGCCAGCATCTTGAAGTTAGCTCAAAGGCAAGTTACTTATATCACTTCTTTGAAGTAGTTTAACTGTTTGCAACAGTGCAATTAGAAACTCTGGACTCTTATCTCTCTGAGCATTCTGAGTTACTTTGGGGGCATATAGGATAAATAGTTTTATGCATAGCACTGATGCCACTGATTTTCACAATAAAAGTGTTCTCTAAAAACAAGGACTGTTTTAAAAAGAACTCTGCTCTTGAAGAAAGTGTAGTGTGAAATAAAACTGCCCACTACAGATCAAATTTCATTTCTTTTTTTATTGTGTCCATCCCCCACTGCTCTCAGATTACCTACCCTGCAACACATGTTGACTCTTAACCCTTAATTATCCTGGTAGTTGCAGCCTTCTTGTGTGGTTTAGATACATATAATCTGATATTTTATTTTAGCTGCCTGTGTCCAGTCCCCCACTGCAATATATTACTTTAATGTTGTAAGGGACTCTAGGTCCATCATGTCCAACCCCTCACTGTAACATAGTAATTTAATATTGTAAGGGACTTTGGGTCCATCATGTCCAACCCCTCACTGTAACATGGTAATTTCATGTTGTAAGAGACTCTGGGTCTATCATGTCCAACCCCTCACTGTAACATAATAATTTAGTGTTGTAAGTGACTCTAGGTCCATCATGTCCACCCCTTCACTGTAACATAGTAATTTAATGTTCTAAGAGACTCAGGGTCCATCATGTCCAACTCCACCCTGTAACATAGTAAATTAATATTGCAAGAGATTCTGGGTCCATCATGTCCAACCCCTCACTATAACATAATGCAAAAAAATGTGTTGTAGGTGCCGTATTGGTCCTTTTAAGAACAGATCCAGAAACAAATGATTTGATACCTTTTATTGGACCAACATGGATGTTACAGAAAAGAACAAAGTGCTCTAGCTTTCAAACCAACCGGGTCCTTCTTCAGAAGCTTTGTGGCAATTATTTCAAATATCCCATACTATTAACACCAGATTATATTGAAAAAACAGAAATAATTCTCATTGGTTTAACATATACATTTAAAACATAACAGAAGATTACATCGGAGAAGCTAATTAACATCAGTATGTCTTTAACTGTGGAGCCTTAGAAGGGCAAAGGTTATCAAGAATTCTCTACAGCCAGAGAGTTCTTGTCACATAAATTTTAAAATGTCTCAGTATGCCAAGAAAGCATCCTAGTGATAAAAAAACCTTGGGGTGGCATTCTCTCTAATACATGCAAGATGAGCTTACAACTTACATTCCAATTGTCCTGGTATATTAAAGAACACATAATGAGAGACACAATCCTGAAATTAGGTATAACTGCAAGTTGAAAATAAGTCTCAAATTAACATACACATATATACATGATGCATGATAGTATCACTTGTAAGTGTAAGTGCCAAATAAAAAAATACTTGTCAAGGACCCCCAAGAAAATGAGACCATGAGCCTGATAAGTGCAGATTTCAACACAGAGTCCGTGTATAACAAAAATGCACAGACTCAGTCTAAGGAATCTAAATGAAACCCAAAGGAATTACACCTTTATGATCCCCAAGTAAATGAGATATGCATCTTAATATGAGCAGATTTAAAATGTGACAGTGTGTAATCCAACCACTGACAACTAGTAGAAGGAAGTAAATGTACACTATATATATGAAAACTAAGTGTCCTACCACATAACAATTGCCCCATGCCACACTCCCCCCACTAAATTTCTGCCCAACTAGACACTGGACAGAATATAGTTTTGTGGTGAAATGGAGGAATACTTCTGCAGATTGAGACTCAGGGAATTTTTTCATGGCAGAGAAGAAATCACAGACAGGGAAGAAATCACAAACAGTAAAAATATTATGGATAAGAAAAAGAAACCATATGAGTTTACCCCATCAAGTGGCCGTAACAAGAAACTGGACAAATACATTAATTGCTTTTGCCAGAGAGTTACTGGTGAGATTCTTAATAGGCAGAAACAGACCCGTTACAACCTCTCTCCACTGGAACGGAGGGCTATACAAACACTAAAATCAAACCATAACATTGTCATAAAAAAGCTGATAAAGGCTCGGCAGTGGTAATATTGAATCGGGAAGATTACATTACGGAAGCCAACAGGCAGCTAAGTGACCTTACTTACTACAAAGTACTGGGAAGTGACCCAACTACAGAATATAAAAGAGAACTAAAGGAGTTAATTGAAACATTTCCAAAGTATGTCCAAGACAAACTAAAGGGCCTCATCCCCAGTGAACCTAAGCCAGGGACATTCTACATGCTTCCTAAAATACATAAGCCTGGTAATCCTGGTAGACCCATAGTCTCTGGTGATGGCACCCTGACAGAGGGGATATCAGGGTTTGTAGAAGCTATTTTCAAACCACTGGTTATACAAAGGGACAGTTACATTAAGGACACTACTCACTTCCTGCATAAACTTTCTGGTTTTAAGGACTTACCACCTGATACCCTTTTAGCCACGATGGATGTAACCTCCCTCTACACTAACATTCCACACACAGATGGCATTTCAGCCTGCCTCAAATACTTGCATGACAAAAAACTGGACCCCAACATTGACCCTGGAGTTGAGGGTAAACTCACTGAATTCATTCTGATACCTAACAACTTCAGCTTCAATGGTAAACATTATGTTCAAACTATTGAAACAGCAATGGGTACCAGGATGGCTCCACAGTATGCTAATCTTTTCATGGTGAATTTGGAGGAGAATTTTCTAAGGCACTGTACACATAAACCACTCGCTTATTTCCGTTACATTGATGATTTTTTTATAATTTGGACAGAGAGCACTGACACACTTAAAGATTTTCATCGGGAACTTAATAACCTCCACCCAACTATAAAGCTTTCCCTGGAATATTCTGCCACCAGTGTACATTTTCTGGATACCACTGTCACTATTAAGGATGGAACCCTACATACAGAACCTGTCTTTACAGGAAACCAACAGACAGACAGAGATACTTACACAAGAAAAGTAATCTCCCAAGCCACACAAAGAAATCTGTCATATATAGTCAAGCACTTCGGTACCACCGCCTCTGTTCAAATGAGGAAGACAGACACACACATCTGGCAATGTTGAAAAACACCTTTATTGAGCAGGGACACTTGTCCAGAGAAATTGACAGAGCAGTGGAACGTGCAACACAAATCCCAAGAGAACAGCTACTATGATATAAGGAACAGATGACTACCAACAGAATACCCTTAGTAGTCACATACCATCCTGACCTTGAACTCCTACATAAGATTATTAAGGATCTCCATCTAATAATTAGTGAGGATGAAACCCTTAACTGTATTTTTCAAGAACTACCACTACTATCTTTTAAACAACCACCTAATTTAGCCAATCTGATTATTAGGAGTCAGCTTGAACTGGAACAGAATACCATGACATCATATGGTACACGACCCTATCATCAACGCACATGTAAGACATGTAACCTCCTTTCCACTTCAGACTGTGTGGTTACATCACAAAATAGACTATTCAGGATACAGGGGAATTATACATGTACATCAAGCAATGTGGTCTATTTTATCCAATGCAAGAAATGTCCTAGCACAGGTTGCATGGGGGAGACAAGCCAACAACTCCGCACTAGAATGAATTCACAGAGACATTCTATTAATCACAAGAAGATTGAGAAACCAGTAGCCCAGCACTTCTCCCAGAATGACCACTCAATCTCAGATATGTCTGTGATAGTCTTAAAAGGACATTTCAACAGTACACAACAGAGACGGGCTTCTGAAATTAGACTTATTTTACTTCTCAATATGGTGGCGGATGGACTGAACATTGATGTTGGTTATATGACACATTATTCCACTTAAACTTACACTGACCTTTACTTTAAAAGATGCACATAAATACTTTAGTTCTTCAGCGGGCCTTTGATTTTCTAAGTTTATGGTTATCTACATGTTGACTTCTCACCTTAACACTGTGGTGAGTGCGTTTGAGTGTGCATGTGTATACTGATGTATGTGTGTGTTTGGTATGTGTTGTGTTTTTGTGTATTGTGGGTATGGTGTGTGTGTGTTTTGTTGTGCGTGGTGTGTGTGGATTGTTTGTTATATTTGTTGTGTGTTGTGGTTGTGTGGGGTGTGCAGGTGTGTGTGTGTGTGTATGTGTGTGGTGTGGTCTATGTACACACATATGTGTGGGGGAGCATGGCATGGGGCAATTGTTAAGTGGCTAGTACAATTAGTTTTCACACATAGTGTACATTTACTTCCTTCTACTAGTTGTCAGTGGTTGGATTACACACTGTCACATTTTTAAATCTGCTCATATTAAGATGCATATCTCATTTACTTGGGGGTTCATAAAAGGTGTAATTCCTCTGGTTTTCATTTAAATTCCATAGACTGATTCTGTGCATTTTTATTATACATGGACTCTGTGTTGAAATCTGCACTTATCAGGCTCATGATCTCATTTTCTTGGGGGTCCTTGACAAGTATTTTTTTATTTGGCACTTACACTTACAAGTGATACTATCATGCATCATGTATATGTGTATGTGTATGTTAATTTGAGACTTGTTTTCAACTTGCAGTTATACCTAATTTCAGGATTTTGTCTCTCATTATCTGTTCTTTAATATACCAGGACAATTGGAATGTAAGTTGTAAACTCATCTTACATGTATTAGAGAGAATGCCACCACAAGGTTTTTTTTTTATCACTAGGATGCTTTCTTGGCATACTGAGACATTTTAAAATTTATCTGACAAGAACTCTCTGGCTGTAGAGAATTCTTGATAACCATTGCCCTTCTGAGGCTCCTCAGTTAAAGGCATACTGGTGTTAATTAGCTTCTCTGACATAATCTTCTGTTATGTTTTAAATGTATATGTTAAACCAATGAGAATTATTTCTGTTTTTTCAATATAATCTGGTGTTAATAGTATGGGATATTTGAAATAACTGCCACAAAGCTTCTGAAGAAGGACCTGGTTGGTTTGAAAGCTAGAGCACTTTGTTCTTTTCTGTAACATCCATGTTGGTCCAATAAAAGATATCAAATCATTTGTTTCTGGATCACTATAACATAGTAATTTAATGTTGTAAGAGACTCTAGTGACAATCTGTCCAACCCCTCACTGTAACATAGTAACTTAAGGTTGTCAGGGACTCTAGGTCTATCATGTCCAACCCCCTTCAGGTAATTAAATGTTATAAGGGACACTAGATCCATCATGTCCAACCCCTCACTATAACATACTAATTAAATGTTGTAAGGAACTCTGGGTCCATCACATACAGTCCCTCACTGTAACACAGTAATATGTTGTAAAGGACTTGAGGTCCATCATGTCTAACCGCTCACTGTAGCATAGTAATTTAATGTTGTAAGGGACTCTTGGTCCATCATGTCCTGCCCATCACTGGAATATAGTATTTTTATGTTGTAGGGGACTCTAGGTCCAGCATGTCCAGTCCCTCCCTGTAACATAGTAATCAAGGCCCCTTGAATTCTGCGGTTCTGCATCATGCTGCAAAACATATATAGTGCAGTGGAATTCATTGTTTTTGGTGAATTTTCATATAAATATACTGTTTTTTCAGAGTGTCAGGCTTTCTTTCCCACCTCGTTTATCCTGAAGCCCCTCCTCTATGCTCAGCATATGATGTCATCGATGACATCACATCATATTTAGCCAATGACAGGACTACATTCTGCCAGAGAAATGAATAAATCATGCCACATAAATCAGAAAATCCTGCTGTAGAAGTCAAGGATCCCTACTGCAGAAATCAGAAAATTCTGCCACAGAACACTAGGGCCCCTGATAGTAATGTAATGTTGTAAAGAACTTTAGCTCCATCATGTCCAATCCCCTCACTGTTTAACAAGAGGTATTATAAGTCTCTGGAGGTATCTACATTCTAAAAATGACTTTTTACTTTTTTTAATTCACTGAAGAAAAGTTAATCCCTTCTGATACAGGGAAGTAAGTGGATTAAAATTTTATAAAACCAGAACCACCTTTCACCTAGGGTTTGAGCCATCTCAGCTTGATGCAGGGGGCTGTTAACTGGGCTTCGACTATCCAGAACTCCAGGGCATGCCAGTTTTGTTGAGAGGTCTGGGTGTGGGCACAGGAAATGGTGAGAGGCAATCACAGGTGAAGGTCTGCAGCAGTCAGGTGTGGGAGGCATGCTGGCTAAGGAATGAGTGGGGGATTTGTGACACAAGCACAGAGCAGTCAGAGGCATATGAATCTTTCTTCTGTTTGAAAACTTGAAGCTGCCACTATTAATAAAGCTAGGTGATCACGAAGAGCCACCCCCCAGTGCTGCTCCTCCCCCAACACTGGATGCCCACAAGGTCAGCAAATTCAAAGATGGTCTCTGAGCACTCTTATCTCTAGCTTGAGTATGTGAGTGCCTCAACACAACCTAACCCCTATACTAACAACTGAGTGTCCCCAGAACACTCTAATTCAAGCACTTGAAATGTCACTAAACCTCCCCTCCAACCTCCCACTGCAACATTACTATAGATTTATCCCCCTCCAACCCTTGCTTCCCCATCCCCCATCCCCCCATGGTCCCATCCTCTGCTTTCTCCTCCACCCCCTACTCCCCCACATATTACTGCCCTTACCCTATCCACTCCCCCACCTGTACTACCCTCCCCTTCATTGCCAACCCCCAGCCTCCCCTTCCTATGCCTCCCATTCCCTATCCTCACCACTGACCCTCCACCTCCAATGACCATGCCCTCTCAGGCTGCCACTCAAGCACATCTTCAACAAAGCCTTTCTTCCTGATGGCCCTGCCCTACCCAATCACGAGTTCCTGAAATCCTTCTGCTGACCTCTGCACTCAGTATAGGGCAGCTTACTTCTAGGAATAGGCTTGAACTGCCTGTCCATATGTGAAGGACTGACAGTGAAATTTCATTGTAAATTTCAAGACAATCTGTAACCAAAGTGTAAGTTGACAATTAAGCACAATTGTTTTTTATATAACCTTGAAATCAAGTTATCTTGTGGAATACTTTACCAACTACAGTAATCAACAGTAATGCTATAACTACATTTAAACATAGATTGGACGATTATATGGAGGGCAAAAAATGTCAATTCCACCTATAGAATATATGGGCAGCGAGTACAATAATGGGCACATTTTGCCTACAGTACTTGTAGAATTCTACCAACCTATGAACCTATAATCTTTTGTATGCCAGTGTATTTCTGTGTATCTGTTGTTGCTGTTTATTCTGTTCTGTACTTTGTTTGACTTGGAACCTTTGTAAATGAGCCATTGGCTCAAAGGTGTTACTCCCAAACTGAAATAAATAAATTCCGGGATTGGATGGTAAACTAAAATGAAAAGTAACTAGCCACTTGCTGCCCAACACTGGTGCCACCAAACTCCCCCCATTCTGACACCTAGTTCCCAATTCTGGAGTCAGACAGTTAACAAAAAAAGTAGTGAACAATGACAGCTAAACCCTAGTACCACTGACACCCCTATTCTGACACCAGGTGCCCAGACCCCAGGTCCAAGAGTCAATGAAAAAAAGTAAGCAGACACTGGAAGCCTAAATCCAGTGATGTTTTAGAATGAAACATTAGTTGTTTTTTTCACTACTCTATTTTTATTTTAAGAAGTAATCAGAATGAGAACCCTTTGAGTCAGGGACTCGTTTACAAAGGCTCCTCATCAAGAAGACAAATACATTAATAGCAAGCAACAGAAAACAAAGTAAATGATCTCAAATAAAAGCAAGCAGTCAAAATTAAGGGTTGGTTACAAAGGCCCCACGTCAAGGTAAATTAGCAATAATAAACAGACATAAACAATAATGTGGGCTTTAATGAGTCAAATGAAGGGTAGAGTCACAATTAGGCAGACTGAGAGGAGTAAAGGCAGGGGGAAACTCAGCCAGGGCAGTCACAGCGGTGGGAGGAGAGGAGGTGGTTCTTGAGAGCAGTTTTAAAAGGCCCCAATCTTGGTATGGAGGCAATAGCAACAGGCAGGGAACTGTACCAGGATGGGGCATGGTAGCAGAATGACCTCTGTGCAAGAGAGTTCCTCATTCTGGGGACTTGTAGAAGATAGAGATGGAGGGGGTAGATAGGCTTATGACAGAAAAACAGACCTGGGGGAGTCAAACCTACAGTGATTTATTTTGGTCAAGAGGCAAGATTGATAGATAAGTCTTTCCTCCAGATTAAGGAAGTTAGAGAGGGAATAGAGTGTGCAAGTATGGGTAAGATGTGGGGAACCTGTAAGCAGCCAACAAGCCTTATTGAGGGATAGCTCAATTTTGAACAGAGCAGTGTTGTCAGCAGCACTATAAATAAGCAGACCATAATCCACGAGAGACAGTACCGAGGATGAGATGGCCAGCCTTAGTGCTTCAGCAGGCAGACAGTTATGATGGCGATACAGGATGCCTATTCTAGAGTTGATGGCAGAGCAAAGGGAGCGGTAGTGGCCGTGAAAGGATAGAGAGGGATCAAAGAAAACGCCAAGATCTTTGAAGAAGGAGCTTTGTTCAAGGGGGAAAAGGGTACTAGATAAAACCTGGAGTTGATTGTCATCGAGGCACAGGTCAGGAAGCATAGGGAAAAGCCAGGAGCAGTTGTAAAATTCACCAAATCTTTATTTATAGTAGGAGTGACATAAAAAATATATAAACTTGTTCATAAGAACTACGTACAGAGGCAAAATAAAATCTTTCTTATAAAAAAAGAACACTTGCAGTAGCAGCTTAACCTTTTTATAAGTCTTTTTCCACCCCCCACCTATAGCAAATATCCTGTTTGTGCCAAAATGGTCTGTTCTCGTAACTATCAGGCAGGATGTTTCTGAGGCCCCTTCTGCAAAAAGGCCTCAAGCATGTGCACTCAAGTAATCTCTAGTTTTCTACAATTAATAAACATTTCAACAGTAATGCTAAATATTTTCTAAATAAAAGAGATCCCAATATCAGCTACATTTCCATACCTTGATTCTCATATATTTTTATATTAGCTGATATAGATATACAAGGGAGGAAAAAACAGACAACAAGAGAAAACTAAGAGACAGAGAGAGGCAAAGAATTGCGAGACTGTTCAGGTTAATCAAGTTCGAGGTCTCACAAGAAAATTTGGTTGCACAACCAGACAGAGAAGAGACAGAACAAGCATTTGTCAATGCCGAACGTTCGCTTGCAGGTATTTGCAGTGGTATTTGGCACTTGGACATGGCTTAAAAAAATCAGTGACAAAGAAGTACAAGCATTTGTCAATGCCGAATGTTGCTTGCTTCTATGTGCTGTTTAGGTATTTGGAAGTCATTGGAGTGCAAATATTGAAAAATCGTGAACTTACGGGCGTGAGTAGGAACTGCGCAACGCACACTCATAAAACAGTCATTTTTAGGAATTTTTTCACCAAATTTTCAACATAGCCATTTTAAGACCTCTGCTAATGAACAGTGTCACTGTGATTTTCTTACTGTGTCCCATACATTGATTTCGCACACCGACTGTGCCATTGTGCGCTACATGGGCGGAAACACGTTTTGGGCAGGATGTGAAAAATGACAGCTGTACTGCTCATAAGGAGGTGTGGTAAAATGGCAATGTTGAAAATCTGGAGTGAAAATATTGAAAATTCGTGAACCTACGAGCGTGCATAGGAACTGCGCAACGCACACTCGTAAAACAGTCATTTTTAGGAATTTTCAACACAGCCATTTTAAGACCTCTGCTCATGAACAGTATCACTGTGATTTTCTTAATGTGTCCCATACATTGATTTCGCACACCGACTGCGCCATTGTGCGCTACATGGGCGGAAACACGTTCAGGGCAGGAAGTTAAAAATGACAGCTGTATTGCTCTTGAGGAGGTGTGGTAAAATGGCAATGTTGAAAATCTGGAGTGAAAATACTGAAAATTCGCAAACTTACTAGCGTGCATAGGAACTAACATACTAACATACTAAAATGTCAGCAGAATAGGCCTAACGGTCTTTCGTGTCTGCTCGTTTGGTCAGCACCCACCCTGGGTGCTGACCTTGCTGTCTCCCTCACCTTCTCTGGCTTCTCCCTTCCCAGTTCCGGATATTCTTGCTGCATTGGATTTTGCTTCCAGAACCCTTCCCCTGTACCTGTCCCACCCCCTCCTGAACCCCTCCACTGTCTCTGCCTCCACCAGCCCCCTAGGCAGTGCATTCCATGGCTCCACCACCCTCTCAGTGAAGTAGCACCTCCTCCTTTCTCTCCTGAATCTTCCCCCCTCCAGCTTCCACCCATGCCCTCTAGTGGCCCCCTCCTCCTTCCTTCGAAGCACCCTGACTGTTCCTCCCCTATTTACCCTCTTCATGTACCTGAAGACCTCTATCATGTGCCCCCGGTCCCTTCTCTCTTAGAATGTGTACATATTTAGCTCTTCCAGCCTCTCCTCATAGGTCCTGTCCCCCAAGCCCCAAATCATTTTGATTGCCCTCCTCTGGACCCTCTCCAGGAGGTTAATGTCCCTCTTTAAGTGTGGCCTCCAAAACTGCATGCAGTACTCAAGGTCTTGGCCTCACCAAGCAGTTATACAGAGGTATCACTTCCCTCCTTCTGGAGTGATCCCCTAGCAATGCATCCCAGCATCCTGTTGGCCTTGGCTGCTGCCCTCCCTATTAGTCTCAGGGTTGTTCATCTTGACATCCACCACCACCCCAGGTCCCTCTCAGCCATCGAGACTTGTAGCATCCCCCAGGGTGTACACTTGGCCTGGGTTTCTGCCCCCAGGTGGAGTACCTTGCATTTCCCTGCATTGAACCTCAGCTTCCACTTTCTAGACCATCTTTCCAGAGCCTCCAGGTCCCCTGTAGGCCACCTCCCCTCCTCCCCATCCACCACTGCCCCAGTTTTGAGTCATCTGCAAAGAGACTCATCTCACTCTGATTCCTGTCCTTATGTCAGATCGTGGCGTTGAACAGAAGGGGTCAAGGACTGATCCCTGTGGGACCCAACTAATGACCCTCCTTGGGGATGAGACTATCCCACCAACTACGACCCTCTGGGTCCGGTCCTGGAGCCAATTGCCTATCCATCTGATCATCTGGTTCCCCACCCCCATTTCTCCCAGCTTATCCAACAGGCCCACGTGAGGAACAGAGTCAAATGCCTTGCTGAAGTCTAGAAAGTCTGAAGTCTAGAACTGTGAAACGCGCTCTCGTAAAACAGTCATTTTTAGGAATTTTTTCACCAAATTTTCAACATAGCCATTTTAAGACCTCTGCTCATGAACAGTGTCACTGTGATTTTCTTAATGTGCCCCATACATTGATTTTGCACACTGACTGCGCCATTGTGCGCTACATGGACAGAAACAACGTTTTGGGCAGGATGTGAAAAATGACAGCTGTACTGCTTATAAGGAGGTGTGGTAAAATGGCAATGTTGAAAATCTAGAGTGAAAATATTGAAAATTCATGAACTTACGAGCCTGCGTAGGAACTGCTGTACATGACTCATGGAAACAGTCATTTTTTGGAATTTTGTTGCAAAATTTTCAACATTAGGTTTTTGGGACCCTTCTCATGAATGATGTCATGGCATTATTCAGGCCCAAAGGTGATTTCGTGCGGTGTCTGCGAAATCACCGCCGACCTGAACTAACATATGACAGTGACATCGATCATGAGAAGAATCTAAACTCCATGTTAATTTGGTGCAAAATTCCAAAAATGCCTGAGATATACAATAAAGTTGAAAAACCTTTCTAGCCCATTATACAGCTTACCGGCATTTCCTCAGTTCGTGGTCGGCTTTCAAGAGTGCAGGCGTGTTCCCGTCCACTGATGATCGTCCCCTGAGCTCCAGAGGTAAGTATGGGTGAGGGGTGGGGAGGCAGGGTGGCAGTGGGTGGGTGCGGGTTGTGGGAGGGGGGGGAGACTGCATGGGACAGTTTTTAATTTACAGGTTTTTTGTTTTTTTTTACAATTTGACCACGCGGGACATTTGCCACGCTGGGGTGAGCTCCCAGCATGGCAGAAGGATGGCTGGGGGGCTGTGGAGCCGACAGAGGATTGGGCACCCCGTCGGCAGACAACGCGGGACGTTTGCCACGCTGGGGTGGGCTCCCAGAGTGGCAGCAAAGATTTGGGGGGAGTGGCGTGACGCGGTGCTGTGTATGACAGCGGTGGTTTTCTTTGAAGAAAAGACCACTGCTGTCATACACAGCACCACGTCCGATCTGTGCAGGACTGCCACGCCTGCTCAATGGAGCAGGGGATTGCAGGGGAAGGGCACACCTCCAAAGTGTCCCATTCTCCCAAGATGTTCCTTGCGCATGCGGAATGTTTGCCACGCTGGGGTGGGCTCCCAGCATGGCAGAAGGATGGCTGGGAGGGCGTGGAGCCAACGAGGATTGAGCACCCCGTTGGCAGAACAACGGGGCGTTGCCAAGCTGGGGTGGGCTCTCAAGCGTGGCAGCAAGATTTGGGGGTGAGTGACGCGGTGCTGTGTATGACAGCGGTGTTTTTCTTTGAAGAGAAGACCACCACTGTCATACACAGCACCACGTCCGATTGGTGCAGGACTGCCACGCCTGCTTAATGGAGCAGAGGATTGCAGGGGAGGGGCACACCTCCAAAGTGTCCCATTCTCCCAAGACGTTCCTTGCGTATGCGCGCAAGCGAATGTAAAAAGGACAGATCCTTGCATTCAAACACATTCTCTAAAACAAATGGGACAAGGTCCATTCCACCCTGTCACATATACGTAGCCCAAATAGCTGTTTTCCTGCATGTCCAGTGCACATTTAGTAACATTAATTGTCAGACCTGCATTTTTGATAGCTTGGAAAACTGCTCGTAGGCACTCCAGGTGGGTTTCCCAGTCTGGACTGTACACCACGACATCACCCAGGTACGCAACACAATAAACAGTGAGAGGGGATAAAATTACATCCACGTACCACTGGAATGTAGCTGGTGCACCATGTAAACCAAATGGCATGGTGGTGAACTAACAGAATCCTATAGGTGTGGCAAATGTAGTTTTATCTCTGGATTCTTTAGCTAAAGTTATTTGCCAGTAACCCTTGGTGAGATCGAGGGTACTAATATATTTTGCACTCCCCAGTCTGTCAACCAAATCATCTATTCCGGGCATAGGATAACTGTCAAATTCTGACACTTGATTAAGTTTCCTGAAATCAAAGCAGATTCTAACACCCCCCTGTTTTTTGTTTACAATTACCATGGGAGATGACCAAGCACTCTCTGACTCCTCTATGCTACCCAATTCTTTCATTTTTTTGTATTTCCTTGACCACATCAGCTCTTAACTGCTCTGGCAACCTGTATGACTTTTGTCTAATAGGACAAGCATTCTTTGTCACTATTATGTGCTCAACCCATTTTGCTTGGCCTGGTACCGTGGTAAAAGTACTGTTAAATGTCTTTAGCACATTACGAATGTCCGCAGTTTGTTCTGAAGTTAAGGAAACATTCACCTTTACAGCATCAGCATTTGCAGTTTGTTCTAGTCTATCATAAGCCACATCAATATCTTCCTTATCAGTTTCTGGTAAAACCAGCAAAGCAGCTTTTGGCATTTTTTCAATCCATTTCTTGAGGAGGTTAGCATGGTATATTTTAGTTGGATTTTTCCTGTCAGGGGTCTCAAGCTCATAGTTAACAGTACCAGTACGTCTATGAGCTTTATAAGGCCCTTGCCTTTTCATTAACAGTTTATTTTCTGTTGTGGGCAACAGTAGCAAAACCTTTTTACCTGGCTCAAACACTTTTTCTTTTACCCCATGATTATAATGTACATTCTGCTGCTTTTGAGCCTCTTCCAGATTACTACGGGCAATTTCAACATATTTTGCCAGCTTCTTTCTTAGGGCACACATATAAGAAAATATAGATGGTTTCTGAGTGGGGTTATCTTCCCACATTTCTGTTATCACATCCAGTGGCCCTCTTGGCTGCCTACCATACAGCATTTCAAATGGCAAAAACCCTGTTGATGCCTTTGGCACTTCTCTGTAAGCAAAAAGTAGGTAAGGCAAGTATTGGTCCCAATCTTTCCCTTCCCCTTTTACAAACCTTTTTAACATGCGTTTCAGGGTTTAGTTAAAATGCTCAACAAGACCGTCTGTCTGAGGGTGATAGGGGGAGGTTCTTACGGCAGTGATGCCTAGCAGTCTGTACATCTCCTTAAGCAGTGCAGCACCAAAATCACTACCCTGATCAGTAATAATTTCTTTAGGTATGCCCACTCTGCTGAAAATCTTGGCAATCTCTTCTGCCACTTTTGGGGCTGTAACAGTATGCATTGTAACTGCTTCTGGGCATCAAGTAGCATAGTCTCATACTACCAAGATAAATCTATTACCCTTTTTACTTTTGTCTAAGGGGCCAACCACATCCATTGCAATTCTCTCAAAAGGCACATCTATTAAGGGTAGGGGCACCAGGGGCACCTTGTCTTTTCTAGTGACTGGGGCTACTTTCTGACACTCAACACAGGAATTACAATAGGTAGCAACATCTTCATGAATTCCAGGCCAGTAAAATCTATACAGAAATCAAGCAAGGGTATGATCCCCCCCTGAGTGACCAGCCATAGGATTATCATGTGCTATCATGTTGCTGCATCTCGAGTGGCTTTTCCCCTGGCTTATTCTTCCTGATGCCACAATTGCTCCTTATACTTAAAATGGCTGTTTTCTGTGTTACAATGTCTTCAGACTGGACCGTGCCTCTAAAAGGGGAGGGGGCTGTGCCATCTACATTAAGGATAATCTCCTGGGGCACCTTGTTCCAACCCCCGTCCCTGCCTCCTTGACCCAGCTTCTATCCATTAAAATTCTTCTTGGTCCCAATCAAAAAGCCCTCACCATCATCTCTGTATATATTCCACCTTGAGATCAAGATCTTGGCATCTAAGAAGTTCTTAACTTCGTCAGCTCCCAACCTCCTGGCTCTGAACACATTCTGCTTGGTGATTTCAATTTAAACTAGCCTGCATCTGATGTCTACGCTCATAAGGATGCCCTTGCAGCTGCCAGCCTCTCACAATTGGTCACCACACCAACTCAGATAAATTACAAAACTGGCAACAGTACCCTGCTGGACTGGGTTCTCACCAATCACCCTACCAGGATCTCTCGTACCTCCGTTCTCCCAGACTCTCTCAGTGGCCACTCCACAGTTATATGTGAATGGTCTAATAAATTTCTAAAGCCACCGCCATAATCATTACCAGCAGAGTCCTCCCCCATGGTCAACTTACCCATCTCAAACAGTACCCATCCTTGCAAGACTGGCTACCCATCTACAAGGCAACGGATGTTAACCTAGCCCTCGGCTACTTCATCACCGCCTTCAATAAGGCCTGTGACCTCTTTGCTCCTTCAAAAAAACAGAAAACAAAAGCGGGAGTCACGTGATGCAGTGTGGCTGAGAGCAGCTCTCTACTTAGCTCTCCTCCCTCACCTACCAAAATAGCCTTTTTTTCCAAAGATACACAACAACCTGCTTCATTTTAGCGTTCCTAAAGGCTTGCTGTTACTTTCTAGCATCTTCAAGCTTATTTTTAGGGCGCACAAAGCTGATATTGTGGGGCTACAAGGATGGAAGCTGACATGAAGTCAGCCAGTGTGAGACATACTCCACCAACGACGCCTGAGAAGGCCTCTAAAAGCCAAAAATACCAATCCTCTGCTCTCAAAAACAAGCTGCTTCGGCCCTTCGAATACCCTGCTGACTGAAGATCGTTTCCTGCAGGAAATACTGCCATTCAGAGATGCTCTGCAGGAAATATCCTCGGAAATTAAATCTATCAGAAGAGACTTCTCGGACCTTTCTCGGCAAGTAGGCGACCTGGAAATTAACGTCTCATCACTCGACCGCTGGAAAAACAAAACCAACCCGGAGATTGCCAAATTAAAACAGCAAATACAGAAGCTTCAATCCAAAACAGAGGATCTAGAAGGTCGGAGCAGACGAAACAACATACTTATTTTGGGGCTCCCGAAAACCGAAGAAGGTCCCGATGTGATCAGGTTTGTCCAGCTCTTTCTAAATAAAGTGGTCGGCCCTTCCCCGATTAACCAGTCCTATCATATTGAGCGTGCCCATGGGTCATTAAAACCAGACCCCGCCTAATTCTCCCCTCGTCCACTCATCATCAAGTTCTTGAGTTGCAGCAACGGCAACACGTTCTTACCAAAGCCAAGGGGATAGACTCTCTACAATGGAACCAGTCAAAGTTGAGAATTTCTCAGGACTTGCCATATGAAGTCCGTAAAAGAAGAGCCGCTTTCCATTCGATCGTCAAAAAGCTTATCGCAGCTGAAATCCGCTTTAAAATGGTCTACCCCTTCAAGTTAGTGGTCACCCTAGACGGCATCGCTCATTCTTATGAAGAACCCGATCAAGCCTCGGCAGACCTTACTAAGAGACTACCCAATCTATTTACTTGATTGCACTGATGCTGGTTATTTCCCAATCTCTGTTTTCAGCCATGCTATCTGTAATCCATTTATTTGTTAAATTTTCCATGCCTTGTTACCATTTACAGGTCCTACCTGAACTCGGGCTCACCTGGCCTGGAGGGTCTCACCCACTCGAGGGCCAGTAGCAGAGTCCGATGTAGGCCAGCGCCAGCCCTGGAGTTGTACAGGCCTAACTCCGTGTGGCTCTTCATGTGCTGGCTCAGGGTGGCGGTCCGGAACTTCAGTGCAGGGCTGTGTTTCCGGGAGGAACGATTTCTGTTCGGACCAGCTTGGTCCGTCCCGGTTGTTTCTGCCCTGCGCTTCCTCCTGTTTACCCCTTTTAGTTGCCGGTGCCTCGCGAGAATTTTTCTCGAGCCGCCTGCCTGATGACCTCTCCACAAGGTAATTCCTCTCCTTGGGGCTTTCTTTATTCGGACCTGATGCCTCCGATAGTAGGATCCTGTTTTTGATGGGGTTGTTGTGAATTTTACTGAGTTACCCACTATCTATTAACTTTAGGCCTGCTAGTGTGTTTTCTTCTTTTTAAAGCAATGATGGCTTGGGCTGTTTTGGGGGCGTTGGTGTTAAATCTGCACTCTGTCCTGCCTCATGACTGGAATGGGGAAATGAGTCGCCATGGCTTCTCTTATTTCAGTTTTTTCATGTCAATACTATTGGTTTGCCAAGTGGATTATTTGGCTGTTCATTACCTCTCGGTATCTGCCTAATCTACTAAGGAGCTGGCCATGGCATTGCAGGGATGTCTTTATAGAATCTGTTATAAGTTTACATATGTTACTTTGGCACCTGCAATTTGGGGTACTTGTATATAGTTGCGTTGATTTAAATAAAGGGTTGTTGGAGGGAGGGTTTGAGGTTTATAATTCTGACATACTATCTTCATTGTTATGGTTACCCCGGTCTAATATTTTGCCGTTTGGAATTCAACTACTTGGTCTTACGATGTATTGGGATGGTATCCACTAGTTGCTTTCCTTTTAGTTGTTTTGGGTGATCGGGGTAATTGGTTTTGGGTGGGGGTTTGCCACTGCCAATTGATTTCCTAGGGTTGCTATTCCTTAATGGTACTTCTGTCTGCATTTCTCTAGGGACAATGACTGTATGCCACGTTAAGTTTGCTACTTGGAATGTGAAGGGGTTGAGGGCGTCCAAGAGGGTCAAATCTTGCTGGTTAGCTCCTTAAAGGAGGTCGACATACTTTTCTCCAAGAAACTCACATTACGTCACAAGAAGCTAAGCTATTGAAACTGAGGGTTTTTCTCAGGTTTTCACCGCTGGTCAATCCACAAATAGCAAGGGGTAGCCATTTTGATTAAGCATAACATTCCTTTCCTGGTGAAGAAATGTGTTCAAGACACGGATGGCAGGTATGTTTTCTTTGTGGACTGCTTTACAATACGGAGGTTGTTCTAGGCTCCATATATGGCCCAGTGGGAGGGATCCTATTTTCCTGATGGGTCTGACTGACCTTCTGTCTCCCTTTTACCATCTAATTTTGTATTGGGAGGAGATTGGAATATCTCTCGGTACAAGTTCTGGACCGATCTAATTATGCTACTAGAACAATGTCATCGCTCAGCTAGCCCTAGCGGATTTTGTTCATTGCTGGGTTTAGTTGACCCATGGAGAATTTTGAATCCCTCCGCTAGATCTTATACCTTCATTCCCTACTCATAATTCTTGGTGCGTATTGACTACATCCTAGTGAGTACCAGTCTTCTACCCAATGTTTCTGCTACCAACATTGAGCCAATTGTCATTTCTGACCACGCTATGACTTGGGTTAGCTCACACTTGACCCTCGAGTCAGCAGCGATACTACCTGGAAACTTAATAACCAGATTTTAAAAGGCGACCAGGTAATTTCACTTTTCAAAACTTTAATCTCATCCTTTTTGAAATTAGCAAACTCAGTCTCCAGATTTGACCTGGTTTGGTGCTCCTTAAATGTTTCCTAAGGGTGAGTTTATCAAGGCAGCCTCCAAAGGAAAAATCAAGGCTAGAGAATTAACTCCTTAACGATCCAGATCAAAGCGGCTGAAGAGCCTTTTAACATCCTTCTCCAGGAGAAGCTCAAAACCTCTATAGACTTAAAGACGAATATGAGGGTTTAATCAAGAGTACACTAAATATTCCATTCTGAAAACTAAGCGAAATACCTTGATCAGGCGACAAGCCAGGTAGATTGCTGGCTCTTAAACTCAAAGAAATAGAGAATTCAAGATTAATCCCAGGAATTACTGCAAGTGATGGTTCTATTAAACTAATCCGAGGGACATAGCGGGTTTTGAATCCTTCTACAAGCAGCTATATGGGACCAGTACCCTCTCTCGCAGCTTCCCGCATAATGGTCTCCTTGAGAACACCCCTTTGTCTAAGCTCCATCCTAGTCAAGGGAAATTCATGTGCTCCCATCACCTTGGAGGAAATCACAGAAGCTATTCAAGGCCTCACCCTGGACAAAGCCCCTGGCCCAGATGGGTTCTCTCAAATTTTACAAAGCTTTAAGTAGTGATCTTGCCCTGCTCTGTTAAAACTTTACTACATTCTTACTTCAGGCCCACTAGATTCCTCACTTCTGGAAGCAGTCATAATCCTCATACCTAAACCTAATAAATCAACCCTAGATCCTGCTAATTACAGGCCAATCTCATTACTTAATTACGATATTAAAATCCTGACCAAAATTCTGTCTCTGCGAATTAAACAAGTTTGGCAAACACTCTTGAGTACAGAACAGGTAGGCTTTGTCCAGGGGAGGTCGGCTTCTGACCACATACGACTTCTCTCGCACATATTCCGTGCAGCCCAAATCTCCCAATCCCCCATGGCCTTAGTAGCCTTAGATGCCGAAAAGGCCTTCGATCGAGTTAGCTGGGAATTTTTATGGGCCACTCTGCACAAAATGGGTTTCCCAACCCAATTTATTCAGTGGGTCCAAGCGATTTACAAATCTCCTTCTGCTAGAGTATATTGCAACAGGGTGTTCTTCCCAGATTTCCCTATACTCGGTACCCGCCAGATGCCCTCCTCTCTCACCTTATTTATTCAATCTTTACCTGGAACCCCTGCTAGCTCACATTAGATCCTCACCCTCTATCACCGGTGTCTTATTGGTCAACAAATGCTCACTATGTCGGTATTGCTGATGATATTTTAATACACCTATCGGATCCAGTTAGCTCTATCCAGGAAGTTTTGGAAACTATCAATCAATTTGGAGAGTCTCCAACTACAAGTTGAATTTATCCAAATCCGAAATATTCCGTTGAATTCCTCTTATTTCAGGCAGATGTTGTTCATTTGGGATGAAATGAACCCGACCACCTCAAATACCTGGGGATATATCTAGCCCGCGATATTAATATAGTCAAAAACTCAATCTTGATGACTTGCTTGACAAAATCCAAGGAGACCTCACCAGATGGTCTAACCTCCCTTTATCTTTAGGTAGCAGAATAGTATTATCAAAATGAATACACTACCTACATGATATTCTAGCCTCTCAGTCTGCTTAATATCTGGCTACCCAAGACCTTTTTCCGAAGAATCCATACCATGGTCATTAAGTTCATCTGGAAAGACAAACAACCGAGGAGAGCTTTCTTTAAGTTATGTTTACCCAAAGCCAATGGTGGCCTTCGATTACCCAACTTCGAATTTTACTATTGGGCCAGTCACCTGTCCAAAATGGGCAAGTGGATCTCCCCCTCTTCTGACACTTACCGTCCCCTCTGGCTACAACTGGAGATTAATTTGTTGGAGTTCCATAACATAAACCCTCACGCGGCCTTTTTTTGCAAACCCTCAGCTCTTCCCGCCTCTTTGAGTGAATCAGTAATCAATACCTCTATTAAAGTCTTTAATCAGTTTTGCACTTCGGTTGATATGCAAAATACAAAGGATCCTGCCCAACCATTAGTTCTTAACCCTAATATTAAATTAGGTTCGCATTGGTTACTCCCCTCCTGGCTACCGCAAATTCGAGACTGTGTAATAGGTGACCTCTTTATTCAAGATTCCATCGGCTCCTCTCGAGACCTGATGGCTAAGTTTAATATCCCCTCCCAAGCCATATTTAAGGTATTTCAGCTGAGACACCTTATAGTTAGTGTTTTTGGACCCGTTAAAAAGTCACCTGGTATGCACCTTCTTTTGGACTTGCTCAGGTCTCGGGCCAACGAATCCCATTCCACCACTATACTTTATTCACATCTACTCCTTAGTAAAGTTCTGGATATCCTATCTGGCTCCAAGGTATGGGACACGCTGCTTGGTGATACTCCCCATCCTTGGGCCCACACAATGGAGTCTGGACCGATTTACAGCTTTCTCTCTCTAGATAGAAATAAACTTATACAATTTTATATAGTTAACAATATGTACTATACTCCAGCAAATTTAGCTAAGTACGGGAAAATTAGCTCCTGAATGTATTAGATGTGGTGCTAGCTCAGGAACATCTTACATTTTTGGGCCTGTGTCAAAGTGGCTCCCTTTGTGGCAATCACATCCGGGACAACCTTAACTCACTTTTAGGTCTACAAGATTTATTCACTCCTGAAATTTGTGTCTTGGGCATCTACCTCTATCAAGGTTAATGAAAGGAAATCCATATGGCCCTCATTTGATGGCTGTTAAAAGGTTAGTCCTTCGTCACTGGGTTGACCAATCGGTTATTACTTACCAGGAATGGGTGGCAGAAATGTCATTCAGTTTCAAAATTGAAAGGATGATTGCCAGTTCTAGACATGACCTTTCTGCCTTCCACAAAAAATGGGGTAAACTCTACTCCCTGTACCTTCATTAAGACCTCTTACTGAATCTTCATTCCCTTTTTCTCTCTTTGTGCGTTTGAGCCCCCCCCCTTTTTGGTTATGATTTTATTCAATGGCCCACCTTAGACGCTTCTCTCTTCCTCTCATCCTTTTCCTTGTCTCTCTGCTACCCTTTCTCTTTTCTTTTGTGGCGGCATCCTCCCAGGGAGGGGGGAAGGGTGTATGGGGGGGAGGTTGGGGTGGTTGATGTTTGTTCCTTCTCGTCTTACCTTGTCTTTTACCATGTTGTATTTGTTATATATGAAAACTGAATAAAACTTAAATTTCAAAAAAAGAAAACAAAAGCCCTCTGTAACCCTTGGATAACCGCGGAACTCCTTTCCCAGCTAAAATCTAGGGACCACCTGTGGGCAGTGGCTAAAGCCACAGGCAAACAATCTGACATCCAAAAATACAAACATGCCTGTAATGCCTGCACAAAATCCATTCGTCTCATGAAAAGCTCATATTATAAGGACTCCTCACCAACACCTGGGGAAATGGTCATGCTTTCTGGGACAATATCAAAGATATTACTGGGAAACAATCAAAGTCCCCTCCAGCCATGTTAATTGTTGAAGGCTCCACTACCCTTGATCCCATGGTCATTGCAAATACCTTTAACATGGCTTTTACTGACCTCGGTACTGTTCTACCACCTGATTTCTTCACAGTCAGTCACACCCCCTCTAACACACCCTGCACTCTGTCAAATCACCCTCATTTTAACTTCAGGGAGATTAAGATGAATGAAGCTCACCGCCACATCGCCTCAGCCATCACCACTTCCAGAATCAGCAGTGACACCCGGGACCTTAAGCTGCTATCATTTACCTTTGACGAGGTCCTCAGTCCCCTAACTAAAATTCTTAATATCTCTCTCCACACCAGTACATTCCCTGAAATATGGAAAACTGCCACTGTGACCCCGGTCCACAAAACTGGGGATAAGACCTGCCACTCTAACTACTACCCGATCTCCATATTGCCACCACTATCAAAGACCCTAGATCATATTGTTGCAGCCCAGCTCACTGATTATTTGGACAAATATAATATTCTGTGCACACAACAGCATGGTTTTAGAAAAGAGCATAGTACCACCACTGCCCTGCTTGAATTTACCGGTGCAGTGTATAGTTCCCTTGATAAAGGACTTCTTATTGGGGCTGTCTTCATCAACCTCTCGAAGACATTTGACATGGTCCATCATCAGCTGCTGTACGACCAACTACTCCTTGCTGGCCTCGCACCGGACTCAACCCGCTGGTTCAGAAGCTACTTTGACAACTGCTCTCAAAGAGTAAAAATTGCCAGTGCTATCTTGGACACCTTGCCTGTCTGCTCTGGAGTACCTCAGGGGTCCATACTGGGTCCTCTCCTTTTCAGCCTCTTTTTAAACTCCCCACCACAATCCTGCTCAGAACAAATCATCCTGTATGCGGATGATGCTGTTGTCTTTTCTACTCACAAGGACCTTTCACCACTACAACACAGCCTCCAACTCGGATTCAGTGCAGTTGAAACATGGTTCTCCAATCATAAACTAGTCCTCAATCACAAGAAAACCAAGTCATTGCTATTCTGCAGTTCACATAACCATTACAAACAACACCCCCTTGCTATCTCCACCAAGCAGGGGACTATCCTTGAACAAGTTTACTCTTTCAAATACCTAGGGATTCTGCTTGACCCCAATCTCTCCTATACGGCTCACATTGACTGCGTGGCTAAAGCTGCCACCACACGCCTTGGATTACTCTACAAGCACAGGCAGTACCTCACCCCAGAGGCCCTGAAGATTGCCATCCAGAGCTCTGTGGTGTCAATTATTGATTATGGCCTCATTATCTATGGCTCCGCCATGACGTCCGACCTCCAATGTATAACAACTGCACTTAACAAAGCATGCCAACTCACAGCTGGTGCCTACCGCCTCACCCACACCTGTGCCCTTTATGAACAATCCAGATGGCTCCAGCTCTCCAACCGTATAAAGTATCTCACATGTGCTACGGTGGGAAAAATCAGCCTTGGCTTCACACCCCTCAGTGTTACTGCCTTGTTCCATCAAAACACCAACCGACAGAACACCAGGAGCTCAACAACCCAGATTCTACAAGTTCCTCACTGTCGAACTACGCAGGGCCAATGCCCCTTTGCCTATAGGGCTCCTCTATGGATGAATGGTCTCAGCCACACCATCTCCTCTGCCTCAACACTAGGTCTGTTCAAAACCAGGCTCCAGGCCCATCTCACTGCCTCTAGCTCCAGGACTGCCTCTCCTAGATGATGACCTACACAGTTTTAATCCTTACTTATACACTGCTTAAATCCAGGTTCCCCAGACCCCCTCCCCCCAGCTCCTCAGGTACCACTTCAAATTTCAGATCTTCATACCACCTCATTAGTCTCTTCTTGCCCCATTATAGCACTTATTCCCCACTCACCCTGCCCCCTTTTTCTCTTCTATCACTCCTTCCCATTTATTTTTTGACAAATGCCTTCAGCTGCATCTTCATCCTCCCCCTCTCCTCTCATCCCTGTTTCTCTGCCACCCCCAGGCGCCTGACCCTATCCATTCCTTGTGGGCACATGCGTCCTAGCTGTGCTCACCATTTTACTATAGCTGCCTCTGTTAACTACCTACACTTCTCCTCCTCCTCTACACCTTACTCTTCCTATAATTGACCCCTTTCAATAGCACTGTTGTGAATGAATTATTTACTGTTATTTCACTGTTGCTTCCTTGTTGTTTGTTATTTCTGACGTGGAACCTTTGTAAAAGAGCCTTGGCTCAAAGGTACTTGTAATCCTAGAATAAATTTAAAAAAAAATCTGTAATAATTCTGTTCTGTACTTCTGCGGTATACTGGAAGGGCTTTAAGCCCGAGGTTCAATCGGTGGCTCAACAACGTCACTCCACCATCGGACTTAAAAGGTCATTCATCCTGTGCCCCTCCAGGAATAATTGTTTGTTGCAGCCAGAGGCCACATTGGCTGCACCTTCTCCTGATCCATTCTGCTCATTTACCTCCGATTGCCCCCTCTCACCTTGGTGGCTCGTTCCCCTTCCATATCTTCTCTCCTTCTCTGTCAGCGCTTTCAAGCGCTTCTCTCATTCTGCCCGCTCACCCCCCCCGTGCTGCTGCTGCTCCCCTCCCATGTACGCTCATTGAGCGCTTGGTCTCCTGGTGTGCTCTCTTAGCTCCCCTCCCTGTTCCCTTTCTCTCATCTTCGTTTTCTTCCCCCTGGTTGTTTGTTCTAGTTTTCTTTCAGTCCTCAGCTTTGCTGCTCCCACTTCATTGCATTTCCCTTCCTCCCTCCCTGTTCATTTTGTTCCTTGAGCCCTCTTTGTCTTTTCTCTGCCATCTCACCTGCCGTGGCTCAGTTTCTAGGTGCTTGGAGTGTGCAGTCTCCTTTTGGGCACCCTACATCCTGCTGTAGCTCCATTGTGTATGTACAGCTGTTCCCCCTGCGTTCTGCACACCCAAAACCAAATACGAACCCACAATACAAAAAAAAAAAAACCATTATGTCTTCTGCAGCACTGCTTGATCCAGCAGCCTTGCTTTCACCTGCTTTGTCGGTTCCTTCTTGGCTTCCCTGCCGGCTGCCGCTCCATTGCTGTACCAGTGTTTCTGAGGTGTGCTGTTCCCTGCAGTGCCCAACTTCCACACCAAAACAGTTTAGTGATATCATGGAGCATCACACCGGTGGAGCTGGAGCTTTGCCTGCTTAGCATTCCTCGACCTATCTCCTGCTGCTGCTGCTCCATATTCCTGCCTGCAGTGTGCCCAGAAGAGTCTGGATCCCATTTCCTCCATCTCTGAGCTCCGGTGTGTGGGCTGCATTCTGTCTGTTTCCTGCTCGTTTGCCCCTGAATTTTTTTTTTGGTGGGCATGCATATTTCACTACTCATGCTGGCTGTTACAGGTTTGCCGGTAAGGAAACCCATCTCAGATGTGCTTGGCCCATCTATTCCTTCCCTCCTGCACTGATTGTTTTCAGCTGTGGGTATGTCTTTGCCCTCCTGTCTAACACCTTCCCCTCCAGCTGTCTGCCTGCTTATTCTCTTTCTGCCAGCAGTGGTTTCTTTGCCAGTGCCCCCTTTTTGATGATCATGTTTCACTCTAGTTCCTTTCCTCTTACCTGCTCAGCAGCTCTCTTGTAGTTTTCATCTCGGGTTGGCCTTCATGGCATCCCTCCTCTCATGGCTTCCGCTCAGCATTTTGGCTGTCTCTGGCCTCCTGCTGATTTGTATTCTCCTCTCCCTTCGGAGTCTTCCTCCTTTCCATCCTCAATCCCTCCATCAGAGATCCTTCAACTCCATAGCCCTCTCAGATCCCCGATAGCCTCCATCTGGCCTGCATTTGATATTTCTTTTGGGCATACCTGTCATTACTCATATACCACCTCATCGACCCATAACTCTCCAGCCGCCTGCATCAGGTTCAAGTCTCTGGTCATCATTCACCACTTCACACCAGCCATCTCGGATTCACTCCAATCATGGCTTTGCTCCATCATCGTCCATTGTCTATTTTTCTCATATTGACAACTCGATCCGAGCATACCCTCTGGTTCCAGGCATGCTTTCTTGGCCTTGGAGTAAACTTCATCTCATTGCTCAGTCGCAACACTCATCATTGTCAGTCTTCTTCAGCCTCAGTCTTCTCTTGATCACATTTAGATATCCCTCGCTCATCTGACCTACACATGGATCGACTCCTTCCCATTGACTACTCTAACATACCAATTTAGGGTCGCTGCTGCATCATGTTCCTTCTTCAATCTGTGCTTTCTTTTTGGGGGTTTTCCACCATCCAGTCATTTTCCCTGCTCATATCCTTCTCTTTAATGAATCATTCTCTTTACCAACATACGTTCTCAAATCAAACATCGTCAGCCTGGAGGGAAGGCAACCTAGGCCTTGGATCCCCAGAGGTTTCCTCCTTAAAGGGGTTTTCCTCTCCTCCGTGCCAATGGTCATAATATTAGTTAGTTAGTGCTTTCTTCAGGTTCCATTGTTGGATGGAGGTGGGTGGTGGCCCCGGCTTTCCCCTCTCTCCTAAAGAAGTTAGCTCTTATCATCTTCTCAGAATTCATTCATCATCCTCGCCTCTTTGACGCTCAACATCCTTGGGTATTCTTTTTGTGCTTCTTCCTAACCTACCTTTAGCCGATGCAATCATTTTCATGGCACCTGTACTGGGGAACCCTCTCCTAGGGTTCCTTCTGTCGTACCCCTACAGGGTGATATGTCCCATGGATAGAGAGGTGGAAAGCCGTAAAGTAAATCAAGTTACATAAGCATCTCATATCACATCCAGTTGCATAAACACATCAAATGGGAGGACTTTAAGCCCAAGGTTCAGTGGGTGGAGCAACAGTGTCACTCCCCCATCAGGCTTAAAAGGTCATTCATCCTGGGCCCTTCCAGGATTCATTTTTCATTGCCCATCATCCAGCCCTCCTCCTCCAGTGGCTCATCTCTCTTCTCCATGGGCTTCTTCCTAACCTACCTTTAGTTGATGCAATCATTCCCGTGGCACCTGTAAGGGAGAACCCTCCTCTAGGGTTCCTTCCATTGTACCCCTACATGGTGGTATACCCCATGGATAAAGAGGCAGAAAGCCACAAAGTAAATCAAGTTACACAAGCATCTCATATCTCATCCAGTTGCATAAGCACATCCAACCAATTGTTCTGTCTGTTCCTGTGTCTGAGGTTTAACCCAAACTCTGTACAGCAACCCATTAGATTTTTCAAACATTGGTCCACCCTGTCTGGTTTCACCCCCAGCTGTTTAAAATAACCCTGGAGAGAAACATTGTTATCTTGTTCTGAAAGACGATCACAATCAATTATCAATTTAGTTTCAGCATTTTCATATTTTAAACCTTCATGTCCATCAGTCATTTATTGCCATTGTTTCTTCAGGCTTCATTTTTCTTTCTTGGATTTCCAGATCTTGGAGCTGTGCTCAAACAAGTCTGAATCAAAATCACCAAAAGGAAGAGTCCCCACCATCTGAAATTTTCTTTGCCCGAGCTCTTGTCACCACAGCTGTTGAAACATCAGGATTTACTCCCTCTTTGATCAACTCAGTAAAGTAATCTCCAATAATCACAGGTACGGGCAACTTAGGTACCACCCCCACTTTTATCTGGTTCAACACACCCTTAATGGTCAGAGTTACTTGGGTGGTGGGATAGTATCGAGTGTCCCTGTGGACGCAGATGACACCAGTACCCGGTCCCTTTGCACTGTGTTTTCCCAGCACTTTAACATGCACTAGGGTCTGTCTGCTTCCCAAATCAATGAGTCCCTTCACAGTCTTATCCCCAACCTTCACATGTGTTAAGTACTTGACCCAATTTGCCAAGGACAGATCTGCTCCAGTGCCACTCTCCTTACTATGGCAGTTTCTTGCAAAATGGTCTGGCTTATTACAGTTATAGCAGATAACGTCTTTAGGCCCTGATTTGTTACTCGCACCAGAATTCTTATCAGGCTTGGAATTTAAATGGTAAAAAGAGTGTCTTACCAGTGCTTAGCTGTTACCTTGCTGCTGTGACATCTGTCTGGCCATTTGGTAGTCCTCAGTCAAAGAAACAGCCTTTTTCCCACTCTCTGGTCAGTGTTCCTTTACCCACAGCTACACATCTGTAGGCAAGAAGCTGATGAATTGATCCATGGCAAAGGTGTCGATCTGTGGGACTGTTTTGCTCTCTGGTTGGATCCACTTCATTAGGAGTTCTCGGAGTTGGGTGAAGGCTTCTCAATGATTGTCGACCGAGTTATCCCTCAGAGATCGAAATCTCTGCCTGTAGGTCTCTCTGGACATGTCACACCTTTTCAGGATTTCACTTTTCACCAGGTTATAGTTTTCTGACTGTGCAGTGTCCATACTGCTGTAGGCAAGCTGGGCTTTCCCTGTCAGGTAGGGTACCAGTCTGATTGTCCATTGCTGCTTTGGCAACTCTTTCAAAGGTTGTCAGGTATGCCTCCATATCATCTGAGGGACACGGTTTTGTAAGTTTAATGGCATTTAAGTGGCTTGCATTTCATTGCTCGTCTGGGTCTGTTCCGGATTCTCTGTCTTTGATAACTTGTAAGGCATCCAGCCATCACTGCTCCCATCGCTGCATCTCTTCTCTCATCTGCTGCTCCTGTTGCTGCACCTCTTCTCTCCTCTGCACTTCTAAATGCTGAATCTCTTTTTCTGTCTGCATCTCAGTCTCTTTTTGTTGTATAGCCCACCATTTGAAAAAGTCCATCAGGCCTTCAGGTTCTGTCACTGCCTGTTCTTTTTCCATAATTTGTGCTGGCTCTACAATCTCAGACTGGACTTATGTGCCTCTTAGTTTGGCTGCCATTTTCCTGGTAACCACTCCTGGACTTGCTGCTGCAGAATCCATACCTTTCTCTGTGCTTCCTAGTACTAGGTCCAGTACTCATGCACAAACTGTTGTCTTAGGGTATGCATGGCTTAAATTCCACTTCTAACACCATATGTCATCGAGGCACAGATCAGGAAGCATGGGGAAAACCCAGGAGCAGTTGTAAAATTCACCAAAACTTTATTTATAGTAGAAGTAACATAAAAAAATATATAAACTTGTTCATAAGAACTATGTACAGAGGCAAAATAAAATCTTTCTTGTAAAAAAAAAAACCCTTGTAGTAGCAGCTTAGCCTTTTTATGTCTTTTTCAGCCCCCCCCACCTGTAGTAAACATTCTGTTTTGGCCAAAATGTTCTGTTCTCATAAGTATCAGGCAGGATGTTTCTGAGGCCCCTTCTGCAAAAAGGCCTCAAGCATTTGCACTCAACTAACCTCTAGTTTTCTACAATTAATATACATTTCAACAATAATTCTAAATAGTTTCTAAACAAAAAAGATCCCAATATCAGCTACATTTCCATACATTGATTCTCATATATTTTTATATTAGCTGATATAGATATGCAAGGGAGAAAAAAGCAGACAACAAGAGAAAACTGAGAGACAGAGAGAGACAAAGAATTGCAAGACTGTCAGGTTGATCAAGTCCGAGGACTCACGGGAAAATTTGGTTGCACAACCAACAGATAAGAGACAAAAAAAGGACAGATCCTTGCATTTAAATACATTCTCTAAAACAAATGGGACAGGATCCATTCCACCCTGTCACATGGATAATCTATGTTTACTCTGGTTATGTGCAAAAAGCATGGTTTTAGTTTTCTTGAAGTTTAAAACCAGCCTGTGGCCAGAGAACCAGCATTCAGCCTAGGTGAAGGAGTCCTGCAGGGAGTTTTGTTGGAGGAGAGGGTTGGCATGCGAGTCAAACAGGACAGCATCATCCACATAAAGTAGAAGGTTTCCATTACAAGCAGAGGGGAGAGAATTCAGATAGAGGCTGAAAAGCAAGGGCCCTGGGATGGAGCCCTGGGGAAACACCAGAATGAACCTGTTGGGGGCAGGAGAAGACAGACCTGATTTTGACACACTGGGTGTGGGAGGAAAGATAGCTGGAGAACCTATTCAACACACCCCACGAGAGGCTGAGGGATGGGAGAGAAGAGAGGAGAAGGGAATGGTGGACAGTGTCAAAAGCTTTCGACAAGTCAATGAAGACAGAGCCAGCAACATGACTCTTTGTCAAGAGCACTGTGAAGGAAAATAGAGAATTCAATAAGGGTGGTAGTGGTGCTGTGTGCATGACCAAAACCGTGTTGTTCATGGGAAAGGAGGTTGTAGGTGGCGAGGTAGTCAGAGAGCTGATCATCCATGATTTTTTCCAGAGCCTTGGAGAGAGGGGGGAGGACAGAGATTGGGCAGTAGTTGCTGAGGGAGGTCCGGTCAACAGATTTATGAAGAGGGATGATCACTGCTGTTTTCCAGGCAAGGGGGAATTGACTGAGGCAGAGGGTGTGTTTCAACAATTTGGTAAGGGGACTGAGAACAGCATCTAGGACCCTTTTAAGCAGTTTGGTGTTGAGGGAATCACTGCTATGACCCATGCCCTTAAGTGATCTGAGCAGGTAGAGCCTTGCTTCATGAGGGGAGAGGGCCTTGAAGTGGAATGGGGGATGAACAACTGGATCGGAGGAGGGGGTGGGATTCAGTTGAAAACATTTTGAGGAAGGATGGCCGAGAGGTCAGAGGAGAAACTATTTAAGCAGTTAGCAATAGCCACAGGATCAGTAGACAAGGCACAGTTAACAAAGAGATAGCCAGGAGGTGGGATCACAGCCTTGCCATTAAATTCCTTGATATTGCTCCAGAAATTATGGGATGAGCCCCAGGAGGAGACAAGGGTGGACCTGTAGTGTTCAGCCTTGGTTTTACAGATAGCCCAGGTACATTTATTTCTAGTGGTATGGTAAGCTTGCCTGTCCGCAGTCCTACCAGATTCAACAGCCCTGTGCCAAAGGTTGTCTCTATGGTGCATGAGACCAAGCAGAGATGGAGTGATCCATGGAGATTCATGGTCCTTGGAGACAACTTTGGAAAGGGGAGCAAAGGTGTTGCAGGCCTTGTTGAAAACTTGGATAAAATAGAGAAAGGCGGAGTCAGTGTCAGGGGCATGATCAATGGGGGACCAATCACAACCAGCAAGGTACTGTTTTAGTTGGGCAAGTTTACCAGGTTGTAAGAGACAATGAGTGGACAGTTTGGGTGGATGCTTAGGCATCATGCACAACCAGGAGAAAGTGATAGGGGAGTGATCACTGAGCACATCAGGGAGCACAGCAAGGTTGGAGATCTTGTATTTTTGGGGGGATAGAACAAGATCCAGTAAGGTAGAGGTACTGAACCAGTGACCAGGTTAGATCTGGTGGGCAGATTAATAAGTTGAGTAAGGTCTAGGGCAGCAGCGGCATTCCTAGCCTGGGAGGCAGAGTTCACAAGCCAGTTAATGTTTAGGTCGCTAGCAAGATTTGCTCCATCTTGGGGGCAAGGAGGTAAGATGATCAAGGAGGGATTGGAAGGCAAGGTTGTGGTGCCAAGGAGGAATTTAGGATGCAGTAAGATATAAAGGGTCTCTACAGAGGTCAGGGGTAAGTTTGAGGGAGATGGCTTGTACGCCGTGACTGAGCTAAGGCATGGGGAGGGCATGCCCTTGGATTGAGTTGCGGAGGTATATGACACAACCCCTGCCACGCTTAGAGATCCGGTCCTCCCTAAAAAGTGTATAACCAGGAAGGGCAACAGCAGCATCAGGAGTGGCCTTGGTAAGCTAGGTTTCAACAATGGCCAAGATATCAGACTGATGTAGAGCAGGCCAACCCTGTAAGTCAGGGAATTTCTTTAGCAAACTGCATATGTTCATGGATGCAAAGTGCAGCAAGTGGGGCATCAGAGTGTGAGGGGGGTTAATAGAAGGGGGCCCAGGATTAGGGTTAACATTTCCAGACAGCGTGAGGAGGAGAGCAAGGACACTTAGAGTGGCTAGGTATTGCACACGGTGGGAAGGGGAAGTGCAAGAGGAGAGAGTTGCTGAGGTACTGACAGGGATGGGAAGGGAGCAAAGCACAGGGGAGGCAAGAAGGGTGGGCACGGGGAGCAGTGACAGAGGTGGGGTGGTGAGGTGAGATGGTAGGGGGGTGGGAGGCCAGGGTGGAGCAGGAGGAGGAATTAGGTATAGAGAGGTGTTGGAAGGGAGAGAAGGGTTAGGCAAGAGAGAGAGAGAGAAGGGGTTATGGCTAGAGAAATTGCTTGGAGGATGAAGGGGGATTAATGAGATTAGGAGCAGAGCATGAAAGAAGTAGAGGGAGGCAATGTGACAGAGAGAGAGAGAGAGAGAGAGAGAGAGAGAGAGAGGAGCTTAAGACACCATGATAGCTATGGGAGGAAGCAATACAAGGGGAACAAAAGAGATAAAAACAGTAGGACTCACCAGATGGTACAGTGGAAAGGTCGATGGTTTAGATTCTGGTGGGGGGAGAGAAAGTGACAGGGCAAGATAGAAGAGCAAGGAAGCACGGGTGAGGGAGTGGGAAAAGGGGGCAGAAAGCAGGAAAAAAGAGGTAGAAATAATGACTCCTAGTGGTCAAAAAAGGAAGAGCACCATAGACGAGGATAGAGAGTAGAAGTGGGAGTGGAAAGAGAGGAGAGTAAGTAGGAAGGGAGGCAGAGAGAGAGAGAGAGAGAGAGAGAGAGAAAAGACAAAACAGAGAGGCCAGACAGAGAGGAGTGACTGAGATGAGCAGGAACCAGCAATACTGCCCTCAAATAGAGGAATGGTATAACCTGCAAATGGCAAAGTAGGGACTTAGAAAAAATAAGCTCCCTAATATTCACTGTGCTATTGCATTTTTGTGTACTTGCCACTCGTACATCAAATAAGAAGCAGCTTTATTTCACAGTCAGCTGTAAAACTTTAACCAGTTTCATAAAAGAAGCATATGCGGATTCATAGGATGAATACTCAGAACAACAAAATTGCAGTAGTGCAATGGATAGCAGGGAGCAATGCTATGCCAGATTGGTGCAAAAACAACTAACTTTTCACTCCAGAAGCAGAGCTTTATCAGAGTTAGTAACTTAATGCAGAAATGCCATTATATTATCCACCACCAGTGATATGTACAAATTAAAACTTTAAAACAACTATGACACATCCTCTGGATACGAGTAGGCACTTATAAAATTAAAACTGGCAATCAAGGTAATGAAAAGTATAATAACAAACCTGGTACGAACTACCCACAAGGCATATTTTCACAGTTGGTTAGTACATGTAATTAGAAAAAAAGCTTTGCATATAAACTGCAATATCAGAAAATATAAACTTATATAGAAGTCCATTTTGTGGATGTTGGTGGGGATGAGGATATAAAATGTACAGGTATTCATTTACATATCCTTTCTCTTGAGAGACATTTTCTTTACGACTGTGGAACCAATGAACTCTTTAGTACAATGATTCCAAATGTCAGGAATATATTAAAAAAAAACAGATAAAAAGCAGGACATTATTATATCAGATGTACAAGCATAACGGATCTATAACTTGGGCGGCTCGCTATAGCCCAGGTGTGAATGATTGCTTTGAACTTGTGCACTTACTGTGAGATTTTTATAGACAATCTTTATTTCCAGTACATGAAAATGGCATATTTTGCAATAGAAGTGTTTCTACGAACATACGAATGTGCCAACAGAAACAGACCACCCGGTCTATCTAAGTCTGCTCAAGTGTGCAGCTGGCACCCCTAGTTTGCAGCTGCCCCACCCCCTTCCCTTTGTTGTCCCACTGCCACCCCACCGCCTCCCCCACCCTCACTCTCCCCTGTTCCCTGTCCCATACCCTTTTAAAGCTGTTCACAGACTTACATGATACCACCCATTCTGGTAGTGCATTCCATTTTGCTTCCATCCTCTCCATGAAATAGTGTCTCCTCATTACCCTCCTAAATTTTACCCCCTCTATTCTTAGCCCGTGCCCCCTGGTGTCCCTCCCCCTCCTTAGCTTAAAGACACCTCTGCCCCATCCTTATTGATTTCCCTCAGATACTTGAATGTCTCTATCATGCCCCCTATCCCTTCTATACTCCAGGGTGTACATATTCAGGTCTCCCAGTCTGCTCTCATAGTTTCTCCCCTCCGTTCCACATATCATTTTTGTTGCCGTCCTCTGTACCCCTTCCAGTAGCCTGATATCATGCGTCAGGTATGGCCTCCAAAACTGCACACAATACTCCAAATGCAGCCTTACCAGCAACTTGTAGAAGGGCAAGATCACTTCTCTTTGCCTGGACAAAATAAAAACTCACTATGCACCACAGCATTTTGTTTGCTTTTGCAGATGCTCTCCTACACTGGGCAGTATTGTTCATGGTTCCTGTTACCTTTACCCCTAAGTCCTTCTCCTCCTCGCTGATCACCAGCTTAACCCCCTCCTAACCAGTATTCCTTCCTTGTGTTCTTCGCCCTGAAGTGCATAACCTTACACTTCTTTGCATTGAACTCCAGCTGCCACCTCTCTGAATACTCCTCTAGCTTGCTTAGGTCCCCCTGCAGCTGCTTCCATCCCTCCCCTCCATCCACCATTACCCCAATTTTGGTGTCATCTGCAAACAGACTTACCTTGCTCACCACCCCATGCACAATGTCTGATATGAAGAGCCCAAATAACACTGGTCCCAGCACAGAGCCCTGTGGCACCCCACTCATCACCGGCCTTTAAGTTGAGAGCTGTCCTCCCACCACCACCCGTTGCAGCCTTCCACTCAGCCAGCTTGTAATCCTCCAGTTTATTTTTGCCCCTACCCCAGTTAGCTTCCCCCCAAGATGCCCATGAGGTACCGAATTGAAGGCCTTGCTGAGGTCCAAGTAAAGAACATCCACCACGAACCCATGCTGCCTCACATCCAGGAGGCCATTGTCCTCCAGGTATGACACCAGTCCTTCCTTTAGTATCATTTCCATGAGTTTACACACTATGGAGGTGAGACTTACCAGATGATAATTATCCAGTTCATCCCTTGGTTCGCTCTTGTGTAATGGTACTACATGTGCCATCCTCCAGTCCAGTGGCACACATCCCGACTCCAGTGAGGTGCTGTACAGATCTGCCAGCAGCTCCACCAACACCTCCGCCATCTCCCTCAGCACCCTGGGGTGGATACCATCTGGCCCTGGTGCCTTGTCTACCCTCAGTGCCTCTAAGACTCTACCTCCCTCAAATCTTCCATCTGTCTCCTCCTCTCCCCCCATCCCCACCCTCCCAGTCCATGGTGGTAGTGGCCCCCCTTTTCTTCCATGAACACTGAGCAAAAGTATTCATTCTGTGCTTCTGCCTGTTCTTCACCCTTTTCAGTCCACCCCCACCCTTTTTTATCCACATTATTGTCTCCTTGCACTTTCTTTTCTCCCTGATGTATCTGAAAAAGTTTTTCTCCCCCCTCCCCGTTAATTCCCTGCGGTAATCTCAGCTCCCTCTGGGCCTTGGCTTCTCTCACTTTTCTGGTCACCTCCCTGGACTATCTTGCATACTCCTCCTTGTCCACTTCCTTTCCCATCCTCCTATACCTCTGGTGTGCCTGTTGTTTTGCCCTCACCACCTCCACTACCTCGCTGTTCAACCAGCATAGTTTCCTTACTCTGCTCCTCGTACTCTGTTTTGGTACAGGCTTCCATTGCCTCTGTAATCCCCCATTTAATAATATCCCATTTCTGCTCTGCATCCATCTCCTGCCTTATACCCTCCAGTTTCCCTTTCAGTACTTCCTGCATCCTCCCAAAGTCCACCCCCCTGAAGTTTACCACCCAGGTTACTGATTTCTCTGGCTCCCCACACATTGTGATATTAAACCACACCATCTGGTGATCACTGTCAGATAGTGGGTCCTCCACCCTTATTTCCCTTACTGCCTCCCCAATTCGACAATATCAGATCTAAAGCATTCTTTAGCCTAGTAGGTACACTGACCGACTGTGTCAGGAGACCCTCCTGGATCAGGTCCAGGAGCACTTGCTCCCTAGCACTGGAGGTGACCAAAATAGTCCAGTCATCCCCCAGCAAGTTGAAATCCCCCACGATGACCACCTTCCCTTTTCTACATACCTTTCTGATTTGTCCTGCTAATTCCTGCCAAGATCCTCAGATTGGGACGGCAGCCTGTATACCACCCCAAACCTCAGTTTCCTACCCCTTGAGTCTAAGAGCTGCATCCAGATTGCCCCTGTTGTCCTTTCTTCCCCTCATCCCTTGTGCAATTGATCCTGTCCCTCACATAGACTGCCACCCCCCCTTCCTGTCCTTCCTGTATAATTTGTACCCTGGGATTGTCAGATCCCAGTCCTGGTGCTCAGTTGCCCACATTTCTGTGATAGCTGCAATATCCACCCTCTACACTGCCAAGAGTGCCTGAGGCTCAGCTGATTTGTTGCCTAAGCTTCGCCCATTCAGTGAGACCACCCTCCATCCTGCCCCCTTCCCTGCATCGCCCTCCATCTCCTCCCTTCTACTCCCTCCCTTTTTGGTCACATCAAGTCCTTACATAGTAGCCTGGGGGTAGGCTGTGATTCCACTCTATCGGATCTCTGCCTACCTGCTGTCCACTTACCACCCCCATCTAGTTTAAATTCACCTTTGTCGCAATATACCTCCTCAGTCTTTGCCTTAATACCTCCTTCCCTGCCCCACTCAGGTGCAGCCTATCCCTTGCAAACATATTTTTATTATCTCAGGTACTGCCCCAGCCGCCCACGACCCTGTACCCCTTAGTTCAGCACCATTCTACCAACCATGCATTCAACTCCCTAATACTCTCCTTTCTCACTGTGCTTGCACAGGGTACTGGGAGCACCTCCAAGAAGGCCACGGACTCACCAGTCTCCTCACACAACCTTCCCACTTCCTCAAACCTCTCCCTTATTACCTCCACCACTTCCCCCACTAGGTCATTTGTCCCCACATGTACCACAATGTGCGGTTTCTTCCTACCCCTCCTCGCGGATCTTAGGATTGCCTGTCCTGCCTTGTCTGCCTTTAATCCTGGTATGGACTCCACCCATATCTGACTGTGCCTCTCCCCCTTACTGCCCCATCTGATCACCTTGAGTATGAAGTCCCCCAACACCAGTACACCCCCTTCTCTTTCCTTGTGTCAGTCACCACCACCCCATCGAGGTTCTCATTCCCAGGGCCACTCAAGATGGTGCTGTTACCATTTGCCCCAGTGTCTTCCCCCACCCCTCTCAATTGTGACCCCTCCCCCCCGTTTGACTGTCAACCTCCATCTCCCTCCTCACCTGTCTGAGTATTATCCCTCCCCTGCCATGCCATGCTCAATCTCTCCACTAGAAATACCTCTCACTCCCTCCTCTTCGTGAGTACTATCCCTTGTGAAATCTTCTCCTGCGTTCTCTTCCCCATGTTTTGCTAGTACAGCAAATATGTTCCCTATCCTCTTTGCCTTACTATGTGTTTTCTTCTCCCACCTGCCTATTGCTACTCCTCTTTTGCTAGGCCCTACTAGAGTCCACCCTTCATCAGCTGGCTTCCTGTCTAGTTTGCCCCCTCACTCCTCCCTTGACCGACTGTGCCTTCTCTGTGGTGCCCCCAATACTTTCAGATGTCAGCCCTCCTACCAACACAACCCTCCCCTCACCCCTCAACCTCCCCAGCTTCCTGCCAAGCCACTGAACCTCTTCCTTGAGCCTCCTTAGCCTGTGGCATATTGGGCACCCTTCCAGCCCCCACAGTATGTTCATCTGCATTGCTGCCCTACAACCATTGCACCAAACACGCCTACCCATGGCTCACACTACCTATACAGGACAGTGAAATACAGTTTATACTGACTGCAGTTGTTTATGAACACAATTACAAATCCACCAATAGCATTCCCAAGTCTCACAAACACATACAGTCCAGAAATTAGATGTTTGTCCCAGGTCCTCTTTAGGACCCTCCCCCCTTCTTTAAGTGGGGCTGTTGTGCCCCAGTTGTGCTTAATTTCAAGAAACTCAGCCACAGAGACCTTTAAGCTAAATTCGAAAGACACAGCCACAGAAACCTCTATGCTTACTTCAAAAAACACAGCCACAGAAATCTTTAAGCTAAATAAAAAACATATCAAAACTTACAAAAATCCTCTCCACACTAACTCTCTCTACAGAAAATAGAATTAACTAATCTTAACCCAGCCTCTAACAGAAATTTTAATACCAAATCCCCTTACAGGCAGCCTAAGACAGTCAACTACAGTAATAACTGGAAACCACAATCCTACTCATAAGATCTACAGTCCTACTCATACATTATATATATTTATATATCTTTAAGAGTTAGCTCACATGGTTGTTCCTTGTTTCCTCCCTCCTAACCTGCCTTAAGGGCTCAGGTCAGTTTGCAGCTCCCTAAGCTCCTCCTGCATAGCCTTCAAACCCAACCCCAGTGGCATTTCAGTATTTAAGTATCTCTAGCCTCAGACACCTTTAAGCTAAATTCCACTTTAAACTAAATAAAAAAGGCAAAACTTACAAAAATCTTTTCCATACTAACTCTCTTAACAGCAAATATGATTAATTACTTCTTCTCTCCTGCAGTTTAAAAAACCAAAACAATAGCAAAACTTACAAAAATCCTCTCCACAGCAAGCAGAATTAACCAATCCTTCTCTCCTGCAGCTTGATGGCTCTGTCAGAATTTAAAGGCTTTGTGGGTGGGTGAGTTGGGGCATGTCCTGTTAAATCCCTCCAGCCACAGAAACCTTTAAGCTAAATTCCACTTTAAACTAAAAAAAAAAAAAATAAAACTATAGCAAAACTTACAAAAATCCTCTTCACACCAACTCTCTCAACATTAAGTAGAGTTAACTAATCATTTTCTTCTGCAGTTTAAAAAATAGCAAACATTACAAAAACCCTCTCTTCAGCAAGCAGAATTAACACATCTGTCTCTCCTGTATTGTATTATGACTAAATGAGCATCTGATATAATAATCACATATAATATAATAATCATATAATAATAGCAGGAGGCAGTATGGCGCAGTGGTTTAAGGCTCTGAGCTGCAAATCTGACGACCTGGGTTTGAATCCCACAGCCCCCACTTATATACTGTGTGACCCTGAGTAAGTCACTTAACTTCCTCATGCTCCCAGGTTGCACCTGCAAACAAGCTTTCAGCTTACTGTGTCTCACCTGGTAAAATAATTGGAAAAAAATAAAGTGTCCTGCTTTTTATTGTTTTTTTTTTTTTTGCAATATATGCCTGCCATTTGTATTTTGTATCACAGAGTTCACTGGATCCAGAGTGCTAAAGAAAATGTCTCTCAAGAGAAGGAATATATAAGAATACACACTTGAACATTTTATATCCTCAGTGCTTCACCTCAACATGTGCAAAATGGACTTCTATATAAATTTATATTTCCTGATATTGTGGTTTATATGTAAATCTTTTTTTTAATAATTACATGTACTTACCAACTGTTGAAAATATTCCTTGTGGGTAGTTAGCACCAGGTTTGATGTTATACTTTTCATTACCTTTATTGCCATTTGTAGCTTCAAGAGCCTGCTTGACAGACAGGCTAGGAGGAGAAAAAAAGTGTGTTTTTTTTTTACTAAAAAGAAAACTTTGCAAAACAGCAAAGAAAGAACACAAAACACTGACTAGAGAAGAGACTGTGTGTATGTGTGTGGGGGGGGGGGCAGAGGCCAGAATGCTTACAGTCTACAGTTTTGCAGAAGAAAATTAAAGAGTTTGAGAAAAATAAAGATTATGAAAGCAAATTAAGAACAGTAAAGAAGAATGGAGAAAAAAAGAGATGAGCTCCCTGATGTACTTTATAGGTACATCAGGGAGCAAAGGAAGACCAAGGGAGGGATAGTGAGGCTTAATAAAGGGAGGGGTGGGCAGAGGTGACTGTGAAAGGCAGAGATACTAAACAAATATTTTTGCTCAGTATTTACAAAGGAAGAGGGGAGGTACCTAAAACAAACAGTAGAAACACTCTGGATACAGAACTTGATACCAGCCCATTTACAGAAGAAAGGGCTCTGAAAGAACTCTTAAAACTGAAGGTGGACAAAGCAATGGGGCCTAATAGGATTCATCCCAGAATTCTAAAGAACTAAGGGTAGAACTAGTGACACCACTGACTACCCTCTTTAACAAATCATGGGAGGATGGGGTGGTACCGAGGAGTGGAGGAGGGCAGATGTGATTCCCTTCACAAAAGTGGGAGCAAGGCAGAAGCAGGAAACTACAGACTTGTTAGTTTAACCTCAGTGATAGGAAAATGATGGAATCACTTGAAGGAAAGAATTGCTGAGTATCTAGAGGCCAGAGGGGCACAGGACCCAAGGCAGCATGGATTCAGCGGAAGGTCATGCCAGACAAATCTGATAGATTTCTTGACTGGGTGACCAAAGTAGTTGATCAGGGAGGGGCTGTGGACATGGCCTACCTAGACTTTAGAAAGGCATTTGACACAGTCCCACACAAAGATTAATATACAAGTTAGCCAGCCTGGGAGTGGGTCCCAAGATGACAGCCTGGGTAAAGAATTGGCTGGAGAATAGGACACAGAGAGTAATAGTAAATGGAGTCCACTCTGAAAAAAGGGGGGTCAGTAGTGGGGTACCGCAGGGTTCAGTATTAGGACCGGTCCTCTTCAATGTCTTTATAAGCGACATTGCAGAGGGACTGGAAGGAAAAGTATGTCTCTTTGCAGATGACACAAAGATCTGCAACAGTGTTGATGCACAAGGTGGAGTGGAAAGGATGAGAAGGGACTAGGGTTAGAGGAATGGTCAGATGTATGGCAGCTTAGATTCAATGCTAAGAAGTGCAAGGTAATGCACCTGGGAAACAAAAACCCAGGGGAAGAGTACACAATGGGGGGGTGAGATACTAACAACAACAAAAATGGAAAGGGACCTGGGGGTAGTCATATCAAATGACCTAAAGGTGGGCAAGCAATATGAGAGGGCAGCAAGGAGGGCTGGGGGGATACTGGGATGCATAGGAGAGGCATCACCAGTAGAAAACAAGAAGTTATTATCCCTCTGTACAGACAGCTAGTGAGACCCCATCTGAGTACTGCGTGCAGTTCTGAGACCCAGTCTCTGCAAAGACATAGACAGGATGGAAGCTGTCCAGAGGAGGGCAACTAAAATGGTGCAGGGTCTGCACCGAAGACATATGAAGAGAGACTTAAGGAGCTTAATATGTATAGCCTCGAGGAAAGGAGGAGGGGGGACATGATAGAAACTTTCAAGTACCTCAAGGGAATCAACAAAGTCCAAGAGGGTAGCATCTTTCAAAAAAAGATGTGTGCAAGAACAAGGGGGCACAATTTGAAGATAGAAGGGGGGCGGCTCAGAGGTAATTTAAGGAAGTATTTTTTCACAGAGAGGGTTGTGGATGTATGGAACGGCCTTCCAGAGAAGGTTGTGGAGTCAAAAACAGTGGTGGAATTCAAGCATGCATGGGACAGTCATAAGGCAATTCTAGGGGGTTGGGGTAGGAAGAAATAGGCTGCTGGTTAACTAGGATCTGCAGCTAATCCATCAGGTAAGGAAATGGGCAGACTGGGTGGGCCAAGCGGTCCTTATCTGCCGTCAAATTCTATGTTTCTCTGTTTCTATGTTAGAGACTATGTCACAGAGACTGTGCACTGGGGGCACTCACTTTCTAGCATGCAGAAAAGTTCAGAACAGAAGAGAATTTGAAGAAAAACATTTAAAAGTAAAAAAGTAAAGTGAGGAAAAAGCAAGAGGGAAATGGGGATTATGGCACAGACTAGAGCTTGTGTTGTCAGTGTGCACACAAGTGCACAGCACAAACAGTAGTACTGTATTTTCTTTACAGAGCACAACAGCAGTGCATAACTGCAGAAAATAAAATTAGAAAAATAAAGTTTTTTTAACAAGAAAATCTTTACAGAACGTAAGAAAAGACTTTAAACAAGAAAAGAAAATATATAGTACCATGTTACAGAAAAAGACCTAAGAAAGAAGAAAAAAGATTACATTTTATTTTACAACAGAGACTGTGTGTGTGCGTGCACGCGTGTGTGTGCATGTGTATGTGTGTTCATAGGTTGTTACGAGTTCAGGAGACCACAGGCCTTTTGGAACTCGCCACCAGTGTTCAGGTGGAAAAGTAGGGAGACCTAACTGAGAAATTGTATCTTTTTATTTCCTATTAAATCGTCAAGCCTACTTTTGAACATTACCTTGTTTTCACTATCCCCTACAGTTTTTGAGAATGCATTCCATGAAGATACAATTATTTGGCTGTATCAATCATTTCATCTTTGGGTCCTATTTACTTCACCCTTTAGTTTATGATTACGGTTCTGGTATTAGTAATTCCATTATGCCTCACCAATCCTATAGTCTCCATCAAGTATTCATGCTGCATGGCCTTGAATGTAAAGCATAGCAGTGTGTGTGTGTGTATGTATGTACATGCACATGTGTGCATGCACGTGTGGGTATGTGTGAGTGGGGAGGTGAATCCTTTTTAGAAGGAGGGACAGTCCTTGGGCAGTTGCATCCTAGCCCCTGTCTGCAGCATCGCTAGCCATTTCCCACATATGCAGTCATTTTTGTTTTGTGTAGTCCAATAAAAAAATAAATTGCAAAAGCAGAGCCAGTAAAGGCTTGCATCATATGTGAAGCCTTGTTTGGGGGGAGGGATATCCCTTTTGGCAGTTGCATAGTAGCTCCCATCTTTAGCATCGCCAGCCATTTCCCATGGAAGTACAGGACCATTTTTGTTTTGTGTACTCTAGTAAACAAACAAACAAAAAATACTGTGAAAGCAGAGCTGGTAAAGGATTGTTTCAAGTGTGAAACCTTTTTGGGGATAAGGACAGCCCTTTGACAGTTGCCTAGTAGCCCCTGTCTTCAGCACCATCAGTCATTTCCCACACAAGCACAGGACCATTTTTGTTTTATGCAGTCCAATAAAAAACAAACTGTGAAAGCAGAGCCAGTAAAGGTTTGTGTCACATGTGAGCCCATTTTGGAGGGAGGTGGCAGCCCTTTGGCATTTGCGTAGTAGCCTCCTGTCTACAGTATCACTAGCCTTTTCTTATGTTACTATAAGGCCAGTTTTGTTTTGTGTAGTCCAGTAAAAAAATAAATTGTGAAAGCAGAGCATGTTCAGGCTTGCATCACAGGTGAAGTCTTTCTTGGATAGAGAGGGACATAACTTTGGCAGCTGTGTAGTAGCCCCAACTTGTAGTCTTGCTCTTGTTAGCCAGTTGTAACCTTGTCTTAAGACATGCCTCATTATTGCCTCCTGTTTCCCCAAGGTGACTGAGGAATAGGGCTGGGAGAATCTCAAAAGGTTCTGAGGTCCTAAAAGGTTCAGATCACTATCCGAACCTTATCCAAAACATTTACACCCTTTATTGTTTTATGGTAACCGAATGTTAAAAAATAATTTTAAATTGCTTTTCATCAACATATCTGTAAAAAAAAAAAACAATTCAACCACTGTTTAGTAGTAATAAACAGCATGATTAATGAAATGAGATGAGGAGTGAAGGATGTGACTGTGGATGAGCTCACTGGACATGCCAGTGATGTAATATGTACAACTGCCACAGACTTCTAAGATGATGACAATGATGATGATGATTTTGTACAAAGGCAGGCAAATCACAGAGCTCTGACCAGCCCTTATAGCTTAGCAGTTAAAGCACTAGTGTGAACCATGTAACTGACAGCTACCCATCACATGCTGTCTGTGGGATTGTTTTGTCAAAAGGTAGGTAACTCCCAGAATGCTCTTTAATCACGCTTCTGTTTCTGACATTTTTTTTTCCAGGAGAGACACACTAAGCTAAAAGCTCATTTACAGGTGCGACCTGGGAGCACAAGAAAGTTAAGTGACTTGTTCATGCTCACACAGTATGCAAGTGGGGGCTGTGGGATTCAAACCCCAGTCTTCAGATTTGTAGCTCAGAGCCTTAAACCACTGCACTATACTGCCTCCTAAATTCAATTTAAGAAAGTAATACTAATACTGTGTGTAAGTTATTAAGAGTAGTGATTTCTAGTTCTCAAGAGGCACAGGCACCACTGTGAATGTCTCTTAGCTGAGCAATGAAGAAGAAGAAGCCAGGAACACAAAACCAGCACCAGGCCAGAGCTGAGGGAAGCCAGTCAGAGAGAACCAGTCAGCCAGCTACCACTTCAAGACTGCTACTACCCCCAACTACTACACTCAGGGGAAACCAGAAGTAGTCTACCAGCACTGAGATCGATATGGTTAACGTACATTTACCAAAAATGACTGCTTGGAAAAGAATGAGAAAGTGACTGTGATGACGAGCAAGTCCCAGACCAGATCTCTAGTTCATTAATAGTCTCCTCCTGAGTCAGATTTTTACAGCTGCATGAGTCAAGCTTCACAGATGTTATGCCATCATCAGATTTGTATAACAGCACTGTGGAAACACATGACCAGACCACTGTCTGGGGTGCTGCCACAGCGCTCCGGCATACTTTCCAATGATTCTGTTTATGCAGCCCTTCCTTCCACAGAATGCATAGACACATACCCTTCCTGGCACACTACTTTCCTTTCTGCAACCGTGGAAGTGACAGCTGCCATATGCAACATGGCAGCACTAATTTAAATTGTGCATGCGTAAGTATCACGCATATGTAGTCATGTCAGTGCTGCCATGTTGTACACGGTTGATTCCAAGATAAACTGTGCATATGCGAGTATCATGTATGCACAGTACTGTAATCATTGCAATATTAGTTATGGTTGACTCCGGTGCGGGGAGAGCACTGCAAATATTTTTCAGTGCTCTTGCCACTCCTAAATGTTTTCTACAGCTGTATCTGCTCTGACCAGATCCTGTTTATATAGTGTGTTCTGGCCCATAAGAGGCTCACAGGTGACCACTGGGAAGTGTACTAATTAGGAGAAGGCCACAACTTTCCTGTTTTGAATATGATGTTAAATGTTTAGCAAGCCCAACTCTGGCTAATACACAGATATTTTATCACATCTCTTAGACATTTTTCTTAAATTTTACAGGGGCGACCCCAATGTGTGGCAGAAATTAGAATCAAACAATTACAATACCAGTGCTCCCCCAACAAAAATAAACTCTGCTGGCAAGCCTGCAGTTCATTAAAGTTAATTCAGTCTTCTTGCTTTACCTTCATTCAATCATTTTAAAGGGTTCTCTAGTCTCATAATTTGGCCAAATCAAGATTAGACTGATTACTGATGGCAAGGTGACCCCCTCATCAGTCAGGTGCCTACACTTTAAATGTTAACATGCCAATAGGAGCTGCGGACCCACCATTTTCTCTCTTTTGTATGTGGAAACCACTCTCTGGCTTCATCTTTTATATAGTGTGCTCTTTCCCATAAGAGACTCACAGGTGACCATAGAGGACCTTAACAATTAAGAGAATGCCACACCACTCCTGTTTTTAATGCAATGTCAAAGGTCTAGCAAGCACCAATTAACCTTAGCTAATACACAGAGATTCATTAGTGATACATTTTTCTTAAATTTTACAGAGGTGCTCCTTGTGTGTGGTCAACTCATTGAGACAGTATAGCGCAGTGGTCTAAGGCTCTGAGCTGCACATTTGATGACATCCAGCAGACCAGACCTGGGTTTGAATCCCACAGCTTCCACTTGCATACTGTGTGACCCTGAGCAAGTCACTTAATCTCCTTGTGCTCCCAGGTCGCTCCTGTAAAAAAACTTTCAGCTTAGTGTGCTATACCTGGTTAAACAACTAAATAAAAAAAAAATCTAACAGTTATAGTACCAGTAACCCCCCCCCGACACACAAAAGAAAAAGCAGCTTAAGAGCCTGCAATTTATTCAATTACATTTTCTTACTGTACCTTTATTCAGTCATTTTAACATGTTATTTATCCATTTATTTATTTAGTTATAGGAGGCAGTATAGTGCAGTAGGTTAAGGCTCTGAGCTACAGATCTGGAGACCTGGATTTGAATCCTACAGCCACCTAGGTGTATACTGTGTGATCCTGAGCAAGTCACTTAACTTCTTTGTGCTCCCAGATCACATCTGGAAACAAGCTTCAGCTTAGTGTGCTACTCCTGGTTAAACAATGTTCCCGTTCCTCCTCCTCCACTTATTTATTTATTTATTTCAAAAGTTTCACCAGGAAAGACATACTGAACTGCTAATAGCTTGTTTCCAGTTGAGTCCCGGGTGTAGGGGATGTAGAAAACCATATACCGTAAATACAGTATATCAAGGAGCACTATAAAAATTAAAGACAAATCAGTATAACAGATACATGTAATAGAAGAAAACTGAGATAATTTAGGTGACAGGCACACCTATAGATCCCTTCGGAATACCTGCAAAAGTACACTACAAAGTGCTAAGCAGACCTACCTAAAGTCCCTTCAAACCAAAAATCTATCTTCCCTCAGACATTTCTGGTCTCAAATAAACCAGCTTCTCCATGAAAAAAACACTGGTTCCACCCATGATATTCACTGTGATGATCAAGTTCTGTCTAGCCCCCAAACAATTTCATGTGTATTTATCTAGCCCCCAAACAATTTCATCTGAATTTAATTGCTTTTTTCACTGACCTACAGTAGATAGATTCAAGGCCTCCTTTATGCACTTTCCATACTACCCCCCCAACTTTCCTCACCTCAGCAAACATCTGAAAACACAGAAACTCCAGCACCACAGCCCTCAAATAGAACATCTACACCAAAATTTCACCATAAATTAGTAACCAGACTGGAAGTTATTGAGCAATTAAAGAGGCTAAAAAGTGAAAACTCACCAAGTAGTGACACTCTGGAACCATGTTTTCTGAAAATAGCAGCCCCAGTCATTGCTACCCCAATCAGGAAACGTATTAATAAGTCTTTCTTAGCTGGCACTTTCCCTGATAAATGGAAAATGGCAATCATGGTGCCCATACATGGGGGGGGGGGGGAACGAGATAGAAAATTACAAACCTACAGTATATACCTCCTCAGTACAATGGCCAAACTCCAGGAGAGGCTCCTATACGAGCAGTTCCTGGCCTACATAGATTGAAACAATATGCTTACACATTTCCAGCATGGTTTCCTCAAAAACCATGGCACTGATACAGCCCTGGTACGGGTCACCAATGGCATTATCAATGCCAAGAGCCAGGGAATGGCTATTGGAGCAATTTTCGTAGACCTAACAAAGGCATTCTTATTTGGTTAATCACAACCTGTTACTTACTAAACTTCAAAACTGTGGTCTGGATGACCTCTCTTGCAGCTGGCCTCAGAACTATCTGAATGGGCAGAAGCAGAGTGTCAAATGGGAGGGTATGATCTCACCACCAAGGTCAGTCACTGATGGAGTACCCCAAGGGTCAATACTTGGTCCCCTTCACTTCTCACTATATATCAATAAACTACCCCAGAACTGCAGGGGAGCCTCAATGCAGCTATATGCTGATGATGTCATACTGTATAGGTCCCCCCCAGACCTAGCCCTGATTAATGTTCAACTAGAGAATGACTTCAGATCACTAGAAAATTGGTTTCTGACCAGGTCTATGCATTAAAAAGGGCTACCAGAGTGTGACATTAGTGTCGATTTTTAAAATCTATAAAATAATTATTATAAGCATTTTTTAATGCTGTGACTCACCTTATAAAAATGTGGTATGGTGTAGGATAACTCCCATTTCGGGGCCCGAGATGAAGCCTCCACAAAGTTGCACATGTAACTGGGGACATAACAGAAGGGCTGCACGGGTAACAAGAGACATTAAAGTACTACAAGCATGCCACTACCCATCTGCACATAACATGGAGGCACATCATCACCCATCTGTAGACCACATGGAGGCATGCCACCACCCATCTGCAGACAATATGGAGGCATAAAACTAAATACCTGATGGAATGTTTCAGAGAAGTTCATCATTGAAGTATGCATTCTACTCAGGGCATCATCAGTCCATATCACTTGAATAATGAACTGTCCGTGTAAACCGAACATAGACAACACCTGTAGAAAGCAGTATAGTTGGTTTTTACAGTCATTTTTTTTTTTTTGCTAGATAAAATTGTGTAAACCCACAACACACATGCATGATATGGCTGACCAATAAGGCCCAGAGAATAACGTATCCTAATTAGGGCACCACAACAAGCAGCATGGGAAGAGTGCTTTTTAACATTAAGCTCCACCCCTCCAAAAACAGTGACGACATGGTTTTGTGCTATGATTAACAATATGATGTGGTTTCCTTGCTATTGCAACCAGAAAAGCCACAAAGACACAATAATAAACACTTTAAATGTGCAATAAAATACAATACTGCGGAGAGCACCAAACAAGTTAACTGGTGCAGCATCATCCAAACACCATCTGAATCACAGTACAGAAACCAGCCACCCCACCAACATTAGTTGTTGCCTACTTAGGCTTACAACTCAATTGTGCATAATCAGGCAATTGGTGTACCTGTGTAGCAAACACATTTGTGCAATAGTTTTTTTTTGGGGGGGGGGATTGTGGACATAGTCACGCACAAAATGGGTTTCACCAAGACCACCAGCCAGTACAAGCCATCTGTTTAAATACAATAAGTATACCTCTGTGGTGGTTTGTTGATTTTTTTGAAATTTAAAACCTAAATTGCAGATAGGGATTCCATGGTGGTGTCCAAGCTAAAAAACACTAAATAAATAAAACTCATTTTGTTCATGTTTTTTTTTTCAAATATCAAAATCCTAACCTAATGTCAAAACAATCATGAACCTAGAACAAAGCTGTTCAAATTAGAAAAAGTAATAATAGCAATATGAGCCATGCATCATCCCATCTGCCAAAAAGGAAAAAAAAGTAAAACAAACTGAAGCCAGGCATCCACAGCTCTGCAAACAAAATGGCAGCTAGCATACACACTTCTGGTAATAAAAGGGAGCCATGCAGCCACATAGCTGCAAACAAAATGAAGGGATGTAGCCACCCATCTACTAACAAAATGGAGGCATGCATCCACCAATCTGCAAACCAAAATGGAGGCAATCATACACAAATCTGCAAACAAGATGGAGGCATGCACCCACCTATCTGCAAATCAAAATGGAGGCAATCATACACAAATACACAAATTTGCAAACAAAATGAAGGCAATTGTCCATCCGTCTACAAACAAACTGGAGGGGATCCATCCACTCATCTGCAAGCAAAATGGAGGCACATATCTAGCTATCTGCAAATAAAATGGAGGCATACTTCCAGCCATCTGCCAACAAAAAATTGAGGCACACCACAAAACATACCTCAGGGAATCAGTCAAAAACTGTCACCAGATCTGATACACATAGACCAAATAGTGCACCAATCCCCTCCTCTCAAAAAAAATCAGTGACCACATGGTTTGGCACCCAGATTAACAACAAATGCAGTGTGTGCCCTGCAATGCACCAAGACAAAACAGAAGTGGTACACCCTACTAATAAAGAAGCCAGTAATGAATGCATTATGCAGTGCAATAGCCCATCACAACCAGTGTCAAGATTGTGCCATGCCAACCTACCACTCCACCTAAATTTGTGGTTGCTTAATTAACATGCACATCTGATCATAACATAATTCCCAACCGTATCACATCACGAGGAACAGTTCCTCATTTTATTCACAGAATCCCCTTGCTACTTACTGAGAGGGTTTGTCCCACATTCAACAACATTATAAGCAAAAATGCATACAGTAGCACTTCATATGAAAAATGTATTATTGATTTAATGGTGAACTTTGTGAACATAAAGGCATCCATTTCAACAGTGGTCTGAGCTTCTGAGTAATAGATTTAATGAAGTGTTCCACATTCTGAGGGGCAGTGTTTCATATTTGGTGGAATTACTGGGGCTCAGTGCTCATACAACTCTTTGGTAGGGTGAAGCACACATTTAGCAGTGTTGGTGGCTTGTACTGGCAGTGCCCAGTTAAATACAGGAAATATGTTTTTTTTAAATACCAAAAACCACAATAAATAACAGACACTCCACTCAATCTTTTCAACACCCACGAGAAAAACAATCAACAGTAGTATGTAAAATACCATCCCAACATATGAAAAGCACATTTAAAATAAAGCATTGGAACCAAGAACCAAAAATAAATATCAGTATCCCAAAAATAAAGAGCACAAGGATTAAATACAGGTACTAAAACCCTCCCCAGTAACCAAATAATGCAGTGTGCTAATCCCAGACAGTCCACTCAATCTTCACCCCCCAAACAATGTGTCATAACAGCAACATGTAAAATACAATCCCAACATAAAAAACACATTTAAAATAAAGCATAGTTGCCTGGAAAGTTGATCTATGCAACCCCCTCTATCAACTCCTTCAAGAAGACCTCATGGTGAACAGGGACAAAAAGAAGTTTAAGGTCCCAAATTCACATTTTAATTCAAATGGTGCCCCTTACACCAAATTCAGAAGGCAAAAAGGGAAATCCAGTGTGTGGGCCCATCTGCACTATTAATGAAACCCCAAATGGCTCGCTTACAGTACTAAAACTAGTAAAAAAAAATAATTTTTGGCTGCAGGTATAGTCGGTATTTACCTGATGCAGTGAGGATAGTTTTGTAATGAGGGTCACACAGGAGAACATTAGCTCTTCAGGACAAGACAGTGGATCACAGGAAATGGCTAGAAATTGCAGGTTATTGTCTTTTAAATCCCCCCATGGCCTGCCCAATTCTCGCACTGATATAAGTGCCCAAATCATTTCACAAGCAGCTCCCCTGGACCCCTGCAGTCATGCATGAACATCCAGTGGTATGGGACATGAAAGGATCAGGGGTGCAAAGGGGACATCTTGCAATCATGCTGTGTACTCAAAGAAACATGGCAATGCATTGTAGTACCCTAAACAAATACAGCAAGTAACCTGGGGACAAAAATACAACACAAATAGCACCAAAGTGAAGATTATTACAAAAGATCAGAGGTGACACAAGAGGACATAAATGGTTACACGCGAGACCACATTTTTAAGACCCCCTGAGGGTGGCTGGGACTCAAGGTAGCACAATAAGAAAGTGTAAAAAATGAAAGTAGGGCACAAAATTAGTTACAAAAATATTTTTATTGCCAGAAAAGTCTAGTTCAGTGACACTGAGAAACAATTTCACATGCATGGGTAGCCATGTCACAAATCAGTGCACAAATTTATATGCATTTTGAATGATGAAAGGGCATTTTTTTGCTATGGAATCATCTGATTCCATTATTGTTATCTTATGTACCTCCCCACATAGGCTTCTTAAAAAGCCCATATCAATGACTGTATTATACTCAAAATCCTGCATATGTACTGTATTACAAACTTTAGGATCCACTGGTAACCCCTTTTCATGCATGGAGCCTGCCAACAAACTCCTTCTCGATGCCAAAAAAAACAAAACCATGCTAATCGGTCACAACAATCTCAGCATAGATAGACAGCATCTCCTTAAGCTTACCACTCACACCAGAGACAAACTGGAGGTGGCCCAGGCCTTTAGATACCTAGATATAGTCCTGGACCAAACCATGACCTTTGAACCACATATGGATGCACTAACCAAAACCCTAAACCTAAAACTCGGGCTACTGTAAAGACTCTCTCCATAACTGACTAGAGAGGCGTGCTGCACCATTGTTAACAGCACCCTCCTCCCCCTCTTATTCTGTGGTGCCCCAGTACTAAAGTCTGTCTAAGAAGCCACCCACTCCAGGCTTAAAACACTTTATCACAGGATTGAGTATTTTACTAGAGGTGCACATCCCAGAACTCACCATTGCACAGAGCTAACAACTCTGGGGTGCCCTCCTTTGAAACTAGACTGTGCTACCCCCTATATTGCCTTACCTTTAAACTCCTGCAATCCCCCTCCCCACATAGTCTTTATGGCATTATACAATGCAAGCAGTTTGCTATACCTCTTGGAACTGCAGCCCTACCACTGCTGGTAGTCTCTAAACTGTGGTACGAAATAGGAAGAAGGTCTTTCTCGTTCTCTGCCCCACACCTATTGTATGGAACTCCCTGCCCCCTGTGATCCTGATTTACCCTACCCTAGCATTGTTTAAAAAGAGACTAAAATACCTGTTCTGGACTGCAGCCCCCTGTAACTGCTTTCATTGAAGTCCTATGACCCCACCTCCATCTCCCCTTAACCTTGCTGTACATATATATATATATATATATATATATATCTATATATATATAGATATATATAGATATATGCAGAATTAGTGAAGGAATTACAAGTGTAGGCATGTTCCTCTGTATGTAAATATTCATAGTCATGGAACAAGAATTGTATGAATGTATGTACTGTATGTATGTTTTGCTATATTGTGTAACTATTTTAAACATGTCTATATACTGTATGTACATATTATCTTGGGTACCCTTATGGGTTCCCATGGCTCACTATCCCAACGTTCACCTGCCCGGGCACTATTGCCCGAAAGGTGCAGTGTCCCGATAGTGATCATCCCGACACTGCAATACCCGAAGGGGTAAGGTAGCAGATGTGATAGAATGCTGCCTTACCCCTTCTGCAGTATGGGAAAGGATGGCTAGATGGGGATGTTGGCCGAGCTGCTCCAGTGGTGTGGAGGGGTAAACCACCAGTAGTTTGGCCACCGTGCTCTGTGTGACCCAGGTTCTGTTCCAGGTCATGTCATTTTACACACTGTACCCCCATAACTACTTAATATTTTACTCTGGGGTCTGCTTCCCCTCAAAGTTAAATATGTAAGTTACAGGGGGTGTGGGGGCAGAGTCGTCCCCATGGGGGTGTGTGTGGGCAAAGCCCCCCACATTACATACTTAGTTCACTGTGAGATGCACATCCGATCTGTTCGAGGCTGTGGATTTCAGACCCATAAACTTGGTATCCTGAGCGTTAGGTTACCGAATTTAGGACTAACTTAATATATCCTTATCTTGTATGATACTGTACATCTATGTCTTTTACTGTATGTAACTAATTCCTGATCAACCCTGAAAAAGGGACATCTAGTCTCAGGGGGCTTACCCAGTCATCAAAATTCAAAAAAATAAATAATAGAACAACTCTTACTTAACAATGAACAGATAATGAAGGCAGCATATTGCCAGGGTAAAACTAGTGGGGGTAGGGGAAGAAGAGAGTCAGGGAGAGTTGTAGAAGAGTGAAGAGTAGTCATGACTAGGTGGGTCAAGCGGTCCTTATCTGCCATCAAAGTCTATGTTTCTATGTTTCTTTGAGGAGTAAGCAGAAGAGGCAGAGTGAACTGACAAGAGAAGGGAGGACCAGAGTTTAGGAAAGTGGTATGAGAAAGCAGATTGACCAACACTAAATTTTCTAGAAGGAATAGTGATGAAATGGGAAGTATTATTGCGTAGAGTGTAGTGGGAAGCTGAGGGAGAGAATAAGAGGGATGTAAGGTAGGAGGGAAGGGAACCAAACCAGAATTTAGGTATAATGGAGGCACAATGGGAAAGGCACCTGGCATCAAGAAGAGAGTGGAGTGGAGTGGAGTGGAGTGGAGGTGAAGGGCTGAGTACAGTGAGCAGTGGTGGGTACTAGGGGAACAATCTAAAGCAAAACAACTAAAAGAGTGGAAGAGGGGGTCCAGTCTGGCAAGGGAGGATTTGGGAGCTCCACTATAAACTATGTCACCATAATCAAAAATAGATATTACAATAATCTTTAAAACAATCTATCAGTGGACAGGAAGTTGGATACTCACTTTGTTCCTATACAGTGCACCAAGCTTGGGGTGGAGATTTTGGTATATAGCACTGATAAGAACTGAGCAATCAAGATGACAGTTAGGCCAGACCCAGAGGTACTTAAAAGAGGATACACCCTATAGCACCATCAAGGGTGTAAAATGAAGGGAGAGAGGTGAGTCTGACGAGCCTCTGACAGGTGCCAAAAGTCATGGAGACTTTTCTTTTTTGGCATTGAGGGATACCTGGTTAGACTACAACCATTGCTGAATATTGTCAAAATCCAGCAGAAGCTGTGAGGTAAGAGCATGGAAAGAGGAGACAGATGCAAGAAAAACGGATCTGTATCATCAGCATACATACTGTATGAATGGACACAGAGGAACAGACGGTGGGGAGGGCATTCAAGAATATGGAAAAAAATAAGACCCAGGGCAGACCCTTGAGGGACACTTGAGCAGATGGGGAATGGTGATAAATTTTAAAGGGGTTCTTGGTCTCATCCTTAGGTCAAATTATAATTAGCCTGACCATTAACGAAGAGGTGACCACCTCACTGGTCAGGTAACTACAGCTTAAATTTTAACATGCCACTATAAACTGAGATCCCACTGCTTTCTGTTTCTTACATGGAAGCCCCTCCCTGGTTTCATCTTTTATATGATGCCCTCTGGCCCATAAGAGGCATACAGGTGGCCATTGAGAAGTTTACTAATTAGGAAAAGGCCACATCTTTCCTGTTTTTAATGCAGTGTTAAAGGCTTAGCAAGCTCAACCCTAGCCAATACACCAAGATTTTATCAAATTCTTATGTATTTTTCTTAAATTTTACAAGGATGCTCCTGGCGTGTGGCCAAAATCAGACTCCAACAGTTATAGTACCTGTGCCCCCCACCCCACACACACTCACAAAAGCAGCCTGAAAGCCTGCAGTTCATTTAAGTTAATTCCATTTTCTCACTTTACCTTCATTCAGTCATTTTAACATTTTAAAAAGGGTTCTTGATCTCATCATTTTGCCAAATCACAATTAGTCTGACCACTGACTACAAAGTGACTCCCTTATTGGTCAGGAGACAACACTTCAAATTTTAACATGCCAATATGAGCTGACGTCCCATCATTTTCTCTCTTTCATGTGTGGAAACCACTCTCTGGCTTCATCTTTTATATAGTGCTCTCTGTCCCACAAGAGGGTGACAGGTGACCATTTAGGAGAAAGTCATACCTCTCCTATTTTTAATGCAGTGTTAAAGGCTTAGCAAGCTCAAACCTGGCTAACACACAGAGGATTTTATTACATTTTGTATATATTTTTCTTAAATTTACATGGTTGCTGCTGCTATGTGGCCAAAATCAGAATCCAGCAATTATAATACCAGTGCCGCAAAACCAGCAAGGAAGCCTGCAGTTCATTTAGGTTAATTCCATTTTCTCACTTCACTTTCATCCAGTCATTTTAACATTTTAAAGGGATTCCTGGTCTCTTTATTTGGCCAGATCACAATTAATCTGACCACCGCTGAGAAGGTGACCCCCCCCATCGGTCAAGTGACAATACTTCAAATGTTAACATGCCAATATGAGCTGAGGTCCCACCGCTTTCTTTCTTTCTTATGTGGAAACCACTGTCTGGCTTCATCTTTTGTATAGTGCAATTGGGTCCATAAGAGGCTCACAGGTGACCATTAAGGAGCCTACCAATTAGGAGACGGTCACACCTCTCCTGCTTTTAATGCGGTGTTAAAGGTGAGGTAAGGCAAGGTTTTGCTGGGGAAAGAGAATTAGAAAGAGGCTTTGTGAACAAGTTACTGCAGGTCATGATCACAGCCACATCTACGTACAGAGGCCTGGATATTCAAAAGAGTTGCGCATGGCGCAACAAGGATGTGCCATGCACAACCCACCGAAGCGCACCAGCATGATATTGAAAGGGGCAAGTTGCAGTGCGCAACCCCTGCTGCACTGGGGTGCAGCAGTAATGTATGCAGCGCAAGTGCGGGGGGCATGTCCATGCATATGTGTCACATCCGATATTTAGCCCGGGATGTGCTGTGCATATGCTGGCACAAACCCACCTTGCGCCCCTCAGGGGGGTGCAAAGTTGTGCCTGGTAAAACCAGGAACAAGTCCAGGCCACCCACAGGTGAGCTGCCATATTGCAGGGTGCAATACGGCAGCCACCAGCCATGGGTGGCCACCCGCCTACCCAGAACACTGACCCCAAGCCCACTGCCCTGGGAGCATTGTGCCCCCCTGCCCCATCATCCGATAGTGGGCATCTGTATGAAAAAGGTCCCTGGTGGACCTGTGTAACCCCTCCAACCCGATTGTGGGCATCTGTATGAATAAGGTCCCTGGTGGACCAGCGGATTCTCCCCCTTTGCCCGATCGCGGGCATACGGTCAATGAACATCCCTGGTGGTCCAGTGGAAACCCCTCCCCAGTGCCCGATCACAGGCAGTAATATCACAAGAGACCCTGATGGTCCAGTGGTACCCCCTCCCCATCTGCCCACTGAGGTCCCCACCACCCAGCACCCCCCCCGTCATTGGCGGGTGGCAGCACCCTGCCAGCCACCCACCAAATAACAGTGTACAGTACTATCTGTATGCCTATTGGTCCGCTGCATGGACCAATGGGCGTGCAGAGCATACTGTACTACACAGGCTCAATATGTGAATGAAAGCGCCCCACCAATAATGGGGGGGTGCAAGGTGGTGGGGACTTCAATGGGTGGATGGGGAAGGGGATACCACTGGACCACCAGGGTCTCTTGAGCTATTACCGCCCACAATTAGGCATTGTGGAGGGGTTTCCACTGGACCACCAGGGATGTTCATTGACCGTATACCACCGATCGGGCAAAGGGGGGGAATCTGCTGGTCCACCAGGGACCTTATTCATACAGATGTCCGTAATCGGGCAAGGGGTGGGATACACAGGTCCACCAGGGACCTTAATCATACAGATGCCCACAATCCGGCGACTGGGAGCGGGACCGCCATGGTTCTGCATGGTGTCGATTCCCAACAGCTGAAGCCTGGCAGGGTGCCAGGCACAAGTTGCCGTGGATCGTTGCACCACATATAAATGAGGCCATAATGACATGCAAACAGCCCCATTTGCACCTTGCATGCATAATGGCCTAATTTGCATGCCCAGTGCTGAATATCACGGTTGTTGCACCCAGCGCAACTGCACTTGCGCTGACGCATCCCCCTGCTCCCTTCTGCCACTTGTGCTGGCGCAGTGCCACTGCACCGTGCGCAGTGTGTGCACCCTCAGTGCTATATTCAACGGTGCTAAGCCATGGCGCAGCACCGTTGAATATCACCAGGTCCTTGCCCTGGCGCAACCCAGTTGCGCTGCACCCAGGCTTATGCTCATGCCTGGCACAGTCTGAATATCCAGCCCTTAGTGTGCAGCCAGTTTCACTTTGCAGTTCTGAGAGTGAAGTTTGACGGTCACAGAGCTGATCCTTCGTTTATACATAAATGGAATTCAGCTGGGTATTTGGAGGGCTTTTAGTCTGCATCTTTTCTAAAATTGAGAAGAAGTTTGTGTAGGCTTTATTTTCTTTATAGTGAACATATATTTTTTTCCTACTTTACAGCTGCGTTTTGCTCTCTTTTTTCACACTTCTTTCAACATTCATTGTCTGAGAGTCATGTTGTAGTAAATGTTTTCTAATTTAATTGTTGGCCTTTTTCTCCTCTTTTCTAAATTTATTTTCTTTTTTCTTACTATGGATAGTATATTCACTAAAAAAATACCACCAGCAGCTTAATCTGGTTCAAGGTTAGTTGGCATTCATCTGTATCCCCTTCCCCAGGTCGTGCCTGAAAATAGGCAGGATTTGTCTAGTGCACTTACCCAGTCAACAAAAACTAACTAAATAAATATATATATATATGTGTGTGTGTGTGTGTATATATATATATGTATATATATATGTGTGTGTGTGTGTATGTATGTATGTATGTTGTGGGATAATAGATGGACCAAACACTGAACTTCAGGCTCAACACACAATCTCTGTGTGATGTTTATTCAAAATACAAGAAATAACCTTCACAATGGCATATTTCTTCTTCAGTACATCAGTTTGCAGCAACAGACTATGAATGTCCCTTCTCTGCACTTAGCCAATACCTGCTGACACTGATGTCTGATCCAATTCACTAGTTGAGATGTAGCCACCACCTCTATGCAGGCCCCATTTGCTTGGGTAGTGGGGGCTCAAAAAGAAAAAAAAACATACAAGCTATAGCAAAGAATCTCAATGCAGAATTACTGAAAGAAGGTCTACCCCAAAGGGCATTGGCAAAATATCAAGTTTCAAAAAAATACAACATCATACATGCTTCCATAATGCAATGCATCATGGGATATATGCAAATCATCATGACATTTCTTACTTAAGTTTACAACAATATACATGCATTTTAAATAGCACAACTAGCTTAATTTCTATAATAGACATCTACTACTTTTTACCATTATCAAAAACACCTAGTGCCATGGTATTTAACATTTACAGGTTTCATAAACATAAGGTATATATATCAAGGTATTTTATGACGTAGTAGTGCTATTACATGCTAAATACAACAACAATTAACACAACCTGTTTTACACACATCTGAAGGTCACCACCATACCCTCCCTGTAAGAGAACCTGAGAGGGAAAAGGAAAATCAAAGAGGTCACTATAACATAGTCAAGGAAGGGAGAAGGGAGTGCCCACAGGTGGCCAACCTTATGGACTAGAAATAGTAAAGGATAGATTAGGCTTAGAAATAGAAGAACTGTTGCAACAGATTTAAGAAAAGGTTGGTCCTCAAGAGTGGCAAGAGCTCCCGGTCACATATCCCCCACTTTAAGAGGGGAGCAGTTATTGCAGACTGCTTAACACATTCCTGTCCTAGGAAGGAATAGAGCTTCCACCCATCCATCTTCAGAAGCTAAGTGTCAGGGTCCCTATTAACAATTAATATTTCATCATAAACATTGTGGACATCATCATTCTTTACCCTGAGGAATTAACACATTTCTCAACAGAGACTAACAGTACCTTACCATCACCTTTTAGGGAAATTCTGTCATATTTCTTAACCAAAAGATCTAGACGGCTATAAAGTCCAGTACCATAGAAACAATTTATCTGGGGTGAGTAATTACCTGCTCCAACCCCACCAGACATGTCAGTCTTATGCAGGGGCCCATTCCTAGGTTCAATCCCCTCTACATAAACCCACTATGACTCTTGATTTATTTCACTTTTCACAGATACATACCCCTGAGGGTAGACACTTAATGTATTACCCCAGCTCAGGTTCCAATCCATTTTCCACCCACTTCTCCTTTGTAGGTTTTCACTCAGAAAAGAATAAAACACATGTACCACCTCAGACTCCTTGTCTGCCCTTGGGTACTTCTTTCTTTGACATCAGGCCCGCCCCCTGACCAAACATGGTACACTTTTGCCTACAGAAAGGGACTATTGCAGAGCCACCTCTGGCCTTGCCTGCAACTAACTTGACCCCTCTGTCTTACACAAAATGCCTGCGGGAATATGGAAGGAGCAATAGTAGTTTCTACTCTCCTGTTTCAACCTTTTATAACCTATGACCCCAAATCCTTGGTCATCTTATCACCAGGCAGGTCTCTACAGAAACCTACAGGATGCCAAGGAACCTCCCATGCTGAATACCCTGCAATGGTAAACAGCAGGTTCCTTAACTTTTTAACTCTGGGGTGTCTAGGTAAATATCCTTCTAATCACTATGCTATGTTCTGCCATCTGTTACCATCTAATACCTTGTGACCTATGTGAGAGTTTCCCTTTTTCCAAGGGTGACATTTTTTTAAATGACCTCTACCCTCCTTAACCTGAACATTCTATAACAGTTTGGCAACATTAGCATTTTTAGCATGCAGTATACCCCAGTCAATACTATTAATAGATTTAGCTGCATCAATACAATAAAAAATTCCTTCAGCCTCATAGACTTCTTCTTGCTTGCTTGGAGTCTTCAACCCCAGCACAATATCACTAGGCACAGTCTTACCTGGGGTCTCAAATTCAAGTTCCATACTTGCATCTCCAACTTCCAACAGGTAACGTCCTGGGAACACAGGAAACAAAGGAATATCCTGCTCAGTCAGGGGGGTCTCCTCTAACTGAGCCCACAAAAAAACCTCCTCCGACTCTTAGTCCAAGCTCTCTAGCAGGAACCTCTCGAGCACCTGGCACCAGTGTTCCACCTCTCTGTGTAGTCAGTCTGCCTCCAACCATTGCCCACTCGTCCAGTGGACCATCCTCATCAGGGTCTCCACCTCCTGGGTGATGTCTCACGCACATCCAGTCTGCATCGACCCCATGGTAGCTCCTCATACTTTTGCATCTCTTCATCATCTTCAGTCTAGGCCATCTTCCAAGCTCCCAGAACCAGTCCAGGCAGCAGCTTTTCTTCCAGTCTGTCAGCCATGGTTCTAGTCAGAACTCCATGGATTTTCTTCTTCGGGTTCTCCTCTGGCAACTCCTGTTGCATCGGTCCACCTGGGATACCTGGGCAATATCCATCAGAAAATGTCCCTCTTCAGCCAGTCCAGATGCTTCCAGCAAGTTTTCCCACTTCTGACACCAAGTCTGTGGAGGGGTTGTGGGATAACAGATGGACCAGACACTGAACTTCAGGTTCAACACACAATCGGTCAGCCGGCACCCAGCCAGCCACCGACCAAGACCAGGACACCCGCCTGCAGCTCCATGGAAGCTGCTTGTCCCTGAACAGGGCTGTTCCAGCTCACCCACGGTCGGCCGGCACCCAGCCAGCCACCGACCAAGACCAGGACACCCGCCTGCAGCTCCTTGGAAGCTGCTTGTCCCTGAACAGGGCTGTTACAGCTCACCCACGGTCGGCCGGCACCCAGCCAGCCACCGACCAAGACCAGGACACCCGCCTGCAGCTCCTTGGAAGCTGCTTGTCCCTGAACAGGGCTGTTCCAGCTCATCCACGGTCGGCCGGCACCCAGCCAGCCACCGACCAAGACCAGGACACCCGCCGCAGCTCCTTGGAAGCTGCTTGTCCCTGAACAGGGCTGTTCCAGCTCACCCACATTCGGCCGGCACCCAGCCAGCCACCGACCAAGACCAGGACACCCGCATGCAGCTCCTTGGAAGCTGCTTGTCCCTGAACAGGGCTGTTCCAGCTCACCCACGGTCGGCCGGCACCCAGCCAGCCACCGACCAAGACCAGGACACCTGCCTGCAGCTCCTTGGAAGCTGCTTGTCCCTGAACAGGGCTGTTCCAGCTCACCCACGGTCGGCCTGCACCCAGCCAGCCACCGACTAAGACCAGGACACCCGCCTGTAGCTCCTTGGAAGGTACGGGACAGCGCAGCCAATCGGAACACGGGTGCTTCCAGCAAACCCACTCTGATTGGCAGGAGTTTTCCCCTGCTATAGACACCTGGCACTTTGTTAGACTTTCCATAGAACTAAGCACATTTCTACTGTGTTATTAGGAAGTTTTCTACTGTATTAGCTGGATTGTAATTTCTACTACTGTTTTAAATTGCTTACACCTCTTCTGTCTGACTGCTATTCCTGCAGCGCCTCCCCCATCCAAGCACTCTGCCTTGGCTCTGATAAGTCTAACTACCTTTTTTTTTTTTTTTAGTGGCTAGTTTTCCATTAGCAGGTTATACAGACCTGCCACTAGAGGATTCTTGGTCTTCTACATAAATCACCGTATTCTTTGTGGGCAATATGGCCTGCATTATCATTCTACTTCTTTCCGGTTCTGCTACAGGGACTTGAGTCTGAAGGGTGGATGGCCACTAACTAAGCTGCTCCTGTTCTCCTTGTTCCCTTCCTGCTGTATTTTCTCATCTAGGTTTTAAATGGGTACCTAGGTGGTCAAATTTCTTGCCTAGAAAATATTGCACTAATACAAATCACGAGACCACTCAATCTGGGACCATGGCTCTCCTTATTGTCTTTTTATTGCTCCTAAGGTGCAGAGTTTTCAGCAATACAGTGCAATTGAGTACCTCAATGCAATTCAGTTCTCCAATGTACCTTATCAATACCTAATGTTATAACAGTCTACCGTGCAGACACTCTGTCATTCTCCTCTCCCCTTTTAGCCTATTCCCCCCGGTTAGCCTACACCCCTTTGCTACTGTCCTCACCTATGTCTACCCAAGCACTTACATTGATCACAATCAACTGTCATTACAGTGGCGCCGCCTCTTGTGCAGCACGATATGGGTTGCCGCAAAGAAATAAAAAAGCAGTCTCCATTCTTATAAGCTCCTTAAAGAAAGTTATACTTCTGCTTCTTCTCTGCTCAGGAAATGTGGAGCTCAACCCTGCCCCCCACAACTTACCTCGCCTATCGATTTTGCTGAGGCCACAGGTCTCAAAATGATGATGGTCAACATTTTAAGCCTGCCTAAAAAACTTGTACAGCTGCAAGCCTGGGCTGCACACATTAACCCAGACCTTATCATAATTACTGAGTCGTGGTTAAAAAAGACGAACACTGATCAACAAATATCACTGCAGGGCTACAATTTATTTAGAGCAGATAGAGAGTCTAGAGGCGGGGGTGTGGTTATCTATGCCAAATCTAAGTACTTGGTCACCAATATTAGTTGCAAATCTCTAGCCAAGAAATTTCAGTTAGTTTCGTTGAGCCTTCATCTCCCCCCCTCGGAATGTATCACTATCCTAGGTGGCTATAGACCCCCGTCTGATGGTGATGAAGTCCTTAATCTTTTGAAATCCATGTTCGTAGATGCAAAAACTGAAACAATATTTCTAGGAGATCTAAATATGGACTGGCTGTCACTTAAATCACATGGCCTCAAATCCCTTTGTGACGAGCTAGGTCTTGGGCAATTAGTCAGAGAACCTACTAGGAACAACACTCTAAATACTGCCAACAGTTCCATTCTAGATGTGGTACTAACCACCCATCCACACAAAATATCTAATTTGGCAGTGTTTCACAACGACATGAGCGATCATGGAATTGTTGCTTGCATAAGATCTCAAATTAAGGCCCGGCCGCAACCCATCTTTAAAACAAAAAGATCCTTTCGCAAATTCAGTGCAGTAAACTTCCTATCTGACCTGAGCATGATCAGATGGCAAGATCTTTACCTAGCCAAAGATGTCAACAAGGCAGCTTGCATCCTTAATGACAAACTCACTACAATAATAAATAAGCATGCCCCTTTCATCAAAGTAAGGGTACGGAATAATTCCAGTCCCTGGTTCACCTCGGATCTCAAGGCAGCCCTTATAGCTCGAGATAAGCTCTGGGCTAAAGCTAGACATTCCAAAGAATCTTCGGATTGGCAGGCCTTTAGAACAGCCAGGAATAACTGTGTGAAAAAACTTCGTTCTGCTAAAGCTAACTATTATATTTCTACTCTCGAACAAGCTAAAGGTAACCCTCATAAAATATGGAAGACTATCAAAGCTATAAAAGGACGGCCCATGGCCCCCTCTGTCCCAACAAAGATAATCGCAAGTGGCAAGATTGTGGAAAACAAGTCCCTAATCCTGGAGGAACTTAACTCCCACTTTGCCACAGCTGGATTAACTTTTGACTCGTCACCCTATGCTGGTGCTGCAGTGAGCCAGCATACCCCTCCCGCCACTTCTAGTCCTGCACCCAGCCCCTTCCAACTGCGCGAGATAACTTATAAAGAAGTAGAAGATTCTCTTAACTTAGACACCAAAAAGCGCGAGGGACGATGGCTTGAACCCTTTTTCCTAAGGTCAGGCTATGCCCATCTCACTGCCCCACCTCCACATCTTCAATCTTTCCATTACATCTGCTGCTGTGCCGTCCTGCTGGAAATCAGCACATATCCTCCCTCTATTTAAATCTGGTGACCCATGCGATGTAAACAACTATAGGCCTATCTCCATATTGCCTATCCTTTCTAAAGTTCTCGAAAAACTGATCCATATTCAGTTAAAATCTCACTTGAAACCTTCTCTCTCATTAACCCAGCTCAATCTGGCTTCCGGGCTAATCATAGCACAATCACTGCACTAGCAAAGTAACCAATGATTGGATCTCTGCTATAGATGCTAAGAAGGTAACTGGTGCAGTCTTTTGGACCTCAGCAAAGCTTTTGATACTGTTGATCACAAACTATTAGTCAATTGCCTTGCAAAGTTGGGTGCCACATACCATACCACCCAGTGGTTCTCTAGCTACCTAACTGGAAGATTCCAAAAGTAAAGGCGGAAGACTTTTTTTTCTGCCTTGCCAGTTGCAAGAGGAGTCCCCAAGGATCCATCTTAGGCCCTATCTTGTTTTCTCTGTACATCAATGACTTAGATGCTAACATATCTACGTCCAATCTGCACTTTTTTGCAGATGATACTGTGTTGTATACTTCTGGCTCATCGTTATCTGAAGTCAAGGGAGTGCTTCAAGCGGACTTCGCACAACTTGAGCATAATTTAATAAAGGCAAAGCTTCTGCTCAATGCCAAGAAGACTAAAGCGATGATATTCTCCCGCAGTGCTGTCTCAGGCCCCCCCAATACTCTTGCCTAAGACTTCATTGTCACCACGCTAAACGAGCCTCTGGAAGTTGTAACTAAATTTAAATATCTAGGTATCTGGATCGACAATAAATTATCTTTCAGTGACCACATCAAGATGTCTCTAGAAGGTTAAAAGCAAGGTTAGGTTTCTTCTACAGAAATAGGCCCCTTTTCCCCTTGAAACTCGAAACAAGCTTGTACAGGCCACTTTTCTCCCCTACTCGACTATGGCGATGTAATCTATTCCTCCACCACTCTTGCAAATCTAAGTAAACTGGACATCCTTTATCACCGTATGCTACGGTTCATTACCAACTCCCTACCGTCGCACCACTGTGACTTATATGCAGCTGTTGGTTGACATCCTTTACTACTAGACGCCTGCTCCATTCTGGGCTATGGACTCTTAAACTGCTCCTGAGAAATTGCCAAGCTATCTCTTCCCTTATTAGCATCTCACATAGTGCATACTCGTTAAGAAAATCTGACTTTATTATGCTTGACATACCAAGGAAGCGACTTTGGTAAACGTATATTGCATATGCCCTTCCTCCATTTGGAACCAATTACAAACCTGCATTGAAACTAACTAGTACAGTTTCAATAAACTTCTACAAATCGCTAAGTTCAGCCAAAATAAAAGACACCTGTAACTGTCATTAAGTCTCTTCCTTCCCCATGTGTGCCATATTTATCCACTGGTAAGGTATAATTGATTTGTCATATTAACTGCTTTCCTTCCCTTCTACTCCTGGTTTTATCTTTGCTTACGCTCACTGCTACTCTATCAAATCTCTCCTCCTCCCATATCAGTTGTAGACTGTTGTTTGTTCTAGCTGCCAAAATACTGTATATTTGATTTGATTTGATTAAATCAAATCACACCAGTCATCATGTTTCATTTATCAGTATGCACCTATAAGTCGCTTCCCTGTCTCATATCAATGTTTACCACCTGCGGTCACCCTATGTGGTACCCTTGTATGTATATCCAGCCTGTATCATGTAACGTGTATTTCATGTATATACTGTTATTACCTATCTGTGTTTGTACTTTAAGTGTTTATGTCACAGGACCTCCTTGTGAATGAGCTTGCTCCATGGAGTTTTCCTGCAATAAACTTGAACTTGAACTTGAATCTCTGCGTGATGTTTATTCAAAATACAAGAAATAACCTTCTGCAATGGCATATTTCTTCTTCAGTACATCAGTCTGCAGCAACAGACTATTCATATCCTTTCTCTGCACTTAGCCAACACATACTGACACTGATCTCTGATCCAATTCACTAGTTGAGATGTAGCCACCACATCTATGCAGGCCCCATTTGCTTAGGTAAGGGGGACCCAAAAAGGAAAAAACAAGCTATAGACAAAGAATCTTGATGCAGAATCACTGAAAGAAGGTCTACCCCAAAGGGCATTGGCAACAAATCAAGTTTCAAAGAAATACAACATCATACATACTTCCATAATGCAATGCAACATGGGATATATGCAAATCATCATGACATGTCTTAATTAAGTTTACAACAATATACATGCATTTTAAATAACACAACTAGCTTAATTTCTATAATAGACACCTAGTACTTTTTTACCATTATCAAAAACACCTAGTGCCATGGTATTTAACATTTACAGGTTTCATAAACATAAGGGCCCAGATATTCAAAAGGGTTGCACATGGCGCAACAGTGTTATGCCATGCGCAACCCACTGATGCACCCTGGCATGATATTCAAACAGGGATTGCGACTGGCACAAATCCCGATGCACCGAAGTGCATCAGTAATGTATGCACGCAGGTAGAGGGGGTGTGCCCATGCATACTCTGCATATCCCGATATTCAGCCAGGGATGTGCTGAGCCCATGCATGTGCAACCCCTACTTGCGCCGCACACAGGTGAGCCCAAAAAAAAGGAGCAAAGGCTGGCCACCCACAGGTGAGCTGCCATATTGCAGGGCACAACACAGCAGTTGCCACCTGTGGGGGGGCCACTCAAGCTCCGGCTGCACCTTTGTGGTGGTGCCCCCCCATGCCCGATCATGAGCATAAGTAAAAAGTAAGGTCCAACATCCCTGGTGGTCCAGTAGACTGCTCGCAGCCCGATCAAAGGCATAGGTACAATTGAAAGTGTTCCCGCATCCTTGGTGGTCCAGTGGACTGCTCGCAGCCCGATTGCGGGCTGAAGTAAATTAAATGTATTCCAATATCCCTAGTGGTCCAGTGGACCACTCGCAGTCTGACTGCAGGCTGAAGTAAATTAAATGTATTCCAATATCCCTGGTGGTCCAGTGGACTGTTCACAGCCCGATCATGGGCATTTGTATCACAAAATAAGTCCAATATCCCTGGTGGTCCAGTGGACCACTCACAGCCTGATTGCAGGCATTTGTATTACAAAATAAGTCCAATATCCCTAGTGGTCCAGTGGACCGCTTGCAGCCCAATCGCAGGCATTTGTATCACAAAATAAGTCCAATATCCCTGGTGGTCCAGTGGACCGATTGCAGGCATTTGTATCACAAAATAAGTCTAGCCCGATCGTGGGCTGAAGTAAATTAAATGTATTCCAATATCCCTGGTGGTTCAGTGGACTGCTCGCAGCCCGATTGAGGGCTGCAGTAAAATTAAATGTATTCCAATATCCCTGGTGGTCCAGTGCACTGCTCACAGCCCGATCGGGGGCATTTGTATCAAAAAATAGGTCCAATATTCCTGGTGGTCCAGCGGTACCCCCCTCTCCACCCGCCCACTGAGCCCCACCGCCCTGCTCCCCCCGGTCAGTGGTGACTGGCAGCACCCCACCCACCTGCCGTCCTGCCGCCCGCTGACTGACACTGTAGGTAGGGCTGTACGCCCATTGGTCCACAGCGTGAGCCAATGGGAGCACAGCCCGTACCGTACTACACATTCCAGATATGTGAATGATCCAATCACATATCTGGAATGTGTAGTATGGTAAACGTATATGTATGTGGTCCAATATACAGTAGGTGAGGTGCAATCTAGAAACTACCTGGAGAACATCTTCAGGTAATACTGATTCAAACTCCTCTCATAAAGATAAAGTGACTCTGTCCATCAAAGACTGGGCAGTGTGGGTCGGCCACAAGCCATTTGAGCATATCCCAGCCCAGATGGAGGACACCTTGTCCAGAAAGAACCATTTAAACTCATCACACTTATCGTGAAAAAGCTCTGCAGGAGTGCAGATAGATAGGATTTAATAATCTAGCCACAGTACTGAAGAGGTGAGCAGGTCAGTTCTTTCCAGCAACAATCACTTATGACAGGAACACTGACCTTTTCAGAGTGCTTACCAACTGATACTCATTGTAATGAGCCCCCAAGACCAATTTATCCTACTCTGATTGGGACCTCCAACAACAATGCTCCAACCTCCACCCTTTTGTCATCACCCTTCTAAGGTTACCGTCAATCCATGGTGACCTATGGTGAGAAATCAAGGTGTGAAAATGGACAGCTGCTAGTGAGTTAACAACCACAGAAAGAGTCACATTGTAGCCCTATGTCATGGCCTCAGCTCCCAACATACAAGGCATCTCCATGCCCAAGATGTTCAGTGCCGCCAAGTGACCCCGAGGCTCCAGATTTCTAAAAGAGCAGTAACTGACCATCTTCACAAGGGAGGTTAAGTGAGGAGCCACACAAAGAAACTACACAGCATGATGATCAACTTTGACATTAATAACTTCAAGAACCAATGAGAAAACCTGGTCCAAGGTATGACCATGCTGGTGCATACCAGTGGCAACTGCCTGTATAAAGCCCAGGGAAGGCATCACCTGGAGGAACTGATTGCCAAAAGCAGACATTTTATCATCAACCCAGGTGTCAGTGTCACCCAGAACCAGAAGTCTAGGTGACTCAGCTACCAGGTCAGCCATGAAACTCTCATGTTACTGCAAGAATTTGTGCCCACATCCCAGAGGATGGTATATGAGCACAATCCTACAACTTGTACCCAGCCAACCTTTCGCTGCAATGCATTCAAATGACTGGTCTCTGTTACTGTGTGTGCTGTCAGTCCCAATGCAGATCTAAAACAGATGGCTACCCCTCCACTCCTGCACTCCCACCTAAGACTATGCACCATGGAATAACCTAGTGAAATGGATGCCTCAATCACAGGACCTAAGTCATCTCCCAATCAGGTCTCTGTGATACACATTAGATCTGCTAAGGAATCCATGATGAAAGCCTCCATCATGGAGATTTTATTTCTTAAAGGTCAGGTGTTACAAGAACTGTCCTAAGGGGGAGGGAGCTTAGTCCTCTGGTCCATTAGCTATCTGATGACTGGAAATCTCAGGAGCCTGGGGAAAAGGAGTCAGGCATAGGGTACCTTTTGCATGAAAATGCCTACACCCCAAGCGCCTCTTACACACCATGCTCCTGGTTCTTCCTCCCTTGTCTACCCACAGAACAGATCCACATTGTGAGCAGCACCACCAGAGCACCCCAACCCCCAGCAGCATCCAGTCATGACTGCAGAGAGGGTATAAGTGAGCCCCCAAAGGGATACCATTCATGTAGTTGCTCTGTGGACTAGAAAAACACAGGTCTGGCTGCAGTAAAACACATCACTCATAATCCCTCCTGAAAAATATACTTGCCCACTACAAAAACTACCCCACACCTCACACAACAAACCCAAGAATAAAATGACTTGTATGGATAACAAACACGCCACTATTCAGACCAAATTACCTGTACAGACAGCTAACTAAATTAGGCAATCACACACCTCACACATTCCAGTTAAACTAAGTACTAAATAACACAAGCTCTAAAACCAGCAGAAAGGCTCCACTTCAGCTGATTGTACATAATTACTTCACAAATGTAACCTATATTCATTTATTCATTTTCATTTCACATAAAACCATTTAGGCATAGCCTATTTTCAAACGATTTAATGTTGAAGATACAACAACAATAGTAACAGACATAGTACATCACAGTAGTACAATTTCCAGGATGGCAATCAATGGCATTCTGAGCACATTTTTAGTTCAATTTTGGACTGTTGCAGTTTCAAACATATAATTATTTAACTAGAAAAGTTTACAATAAGGTGCAGAAACAGGAGATAGGCTTAGGGTGTGGAGGAATCATATCATACATACTGTAACACTTACAAGACTCAGCAGGAAGAGTAGGGAGAGTAGCTTAGTCTTAAAAAGATTGGCCAAGGGATACGTTTTTAAGGGAATGGGTAAATCATTTCACTGTTTAGGAAATCGAAAAGAGAAACTAGATTGGTCTACTGTGGGGTACTTTTCATCCTTGGAAGCAGAAGGGAGCATTGTTCACCTCCTCAAGTGAGGTAGCTGTTGTCAATGACAGTGAATAAGGATGTAACCCCTAGATGGCGCTATTCCAGGGGCTACTACCCCTGCCTGATTTGCCACTAACAGGTTGAGGGGCCTGGATCCAATGGCGGGTGCCTCCACCCAGAGGTCAGGATTTGCAATAGTTAAACTAACTTGGTCACAGCCCTCTGGGACACTGCAACCCCCCTTTCTTCCCACTAGTGGCCCACACAATATATCAGAATTACCTTCACAGTATACACTTACCCCAGGTCTGGTTCCGCACTGGGACCTCCTGTGAAATGAGATACAGTGCAACAATCACAGTACAGTACTTTAACATAGACAAATACCTAGGCAGTATAACTTTGCTGAAACAAGCAGCTCTGATTTATTTAGAGGGATATAACAAGGACAGGGGAAATCAGGTTAATTAGCTTATCACTCTAATAATCTACTTATGGCTCTGTGCACAGGCCTATCCCTATCAGTTACTGTCCCTGGGTACCCAAGCCCTAGTGGCTAGTCCAAACCGTGGCAGCTGGTAGGGGCCTTTCACACAGAGAAAAGGAGAATTAAACAGTCAGCAGTACAGTAATTCCATTTGGATTTAATGTGGCAATTCAACAGGGGCGACCTGAATTAGTACTCACGACCTCCAAATAAGATAGGGTCCTTCAATGTCAGCAGGGCTCACTTGAGGTACACAAACCTCTTCACACATCCATATAAAAGAAAGCACTATACCAGGCAGGCTGCATCTGTATCCCGATCGCAATTACTGCACAATACCCGGAGAACACACAGCAGATTCAGTTCCTGACAGACCGAGTGCAATTTTCAGCAATTCCTCCAGTCTTCTACAGGGTGAGCCTGGTTTCTACTCTTCAGAGATCCTTTGATTCTTTTCACAGGACGGATTCAGTCCTAACAAGCTGTTACACAAGCTGCAGACCGGAACTCTGGGCCTACACGTTTTTTGACTAAAACTGCACACTGAAAAAGCACAGGGCTCCTTCCTTCTTCACTGCCAAAGCTCAACTGAAACTCCAACCAACAAAACGGCACTTCCTTTTGAGTTCCTCCCAGTTCTTGACTGGATTGGCTGTCACCACAATAGACTGCTGCTGTTGGTCCAAAAGGCACTGAAGTCTAAACTACATCTCCCAGAGTCACTGCCCATACAATCCTCTTGTGGCTGGCTCAGATTATGAGTCCAAGTTCTGATTCATCCAAGGCACCATTTTAGAGCTAGCTTACCCCACACTGATTGGTCCAGTTCAGCAGTTCAAAACTAGAATGGGAACTAGCAGACACAGTTCTGACTGCAAAGAAAGCAGGTTAGACAAACTGTAATTTCATTATTACTCTAAATAATTTCTGGCAAACAGTTACATCTTTCAGATAGGTTCCCTTTGCACTCTAGTGACTGCAAAATGAAGTGAATTGGCAGCAGCTTGAGTGGTACTCAATCAAAGAAACACACAGTCCCCCATACAAACTAATTATGTCTGCAAGCAGACAGCTCTTAAAGAGACAGTACCAGAGGTTCTAAAAACACTCACTGATAAATGGCTTAAATGCCAAACACCATTCAGGCTTGGAGCATTCAAGCAAGCTCCTGGAAGTCTTTTGGGAACCCCCATTTGCAGGGGGGTTACAAGGACTTAAGATCAGGGGACAGAAGGTCATGTAGGACCTTGTGGCCAAGGACAAGTGTGTGAAAGGCCAGCCGCTTGTCGCAGTCAAGCCAGTTTGGTGACCTATATAGGATACAGGTATGTGTCAGGCTTAATGCCCAGAACAAAATGGCACGCCCTCTTGAGGAGGTTCCTGACTCTGGCTAGGACACTGTCACAGGCTGAGCCATAGGCAGTAATCCCATAGTCCACAAGACTAATTATGAGGGACTGCGCTAACTGCTTTCTTATTTCAAGAATGAAGTTAGGTCTGTGCCTTTACAGCAGTCCAAGTCTATGGCTACCTGCTTTTATTAATAGATCAACATGTGAATTCTATGTCATCTCACTATCAAGTGTCACACCCAGCTACTTGAATGATGTTATTTGTTCAAGCTGGGAGCCAGTGTCTGTGACAGTGGAGAAGGCAGGCAGCTTGCTTAGCTTGTTCCTGGTACAAAAGAGCATACACGTAGTTTTCTGTTTTTTTCATTATTACAAGGGAGTTTGCAGGAAACCAGATCTGTATTGCATTAATGTCTGTTTGCAGCTTATGTTGAAGGTAGGTCAGGCATGAGTCACCAGCGAACAAGACTGCATCATCCCTGTAGAGCAAAATGTGGGTAGAATTACAGGCTGCTGGAATATCATTTATGAAAAGGCTGAATTGAAGGGGTCCCAGAGCTGACCCTGAGGGACACTGATAGAGACAGGTGAGTCTTGGGAGAGAATACGCTGGCACTTTACAGTCTGGGTTCTTCCATATAAGTAGTTTTTGAACCATGCAACCAAATCACTGGAGAGTCCCAGTCGGGAAACCTTGTTGCATAGGAGAACGTGGGTTCACAATATCGAATGCTGCATACAGTCCTCTCTTGAAAATTACAAAAGTTCAACTGCACTTGAAATAGCATAAAATAAACAGATGTCATATTCAAAGTTATGTACCAAGGAAACTGTTCCCTCCCTCTCCACAGGAAAAGAATGGCTTACTCACAAAAACACAGTGTCCCATGAGGCCAAGTTGAAAAGTCCAACACCTGCTCCCACTTCCCTTCTCCTGCTCCCACATGTAGCAAGAAGGAAGCTGAATAAATGTAGCCAGGTGTAAAAACTCGAACAAAGGCCTTACCCTCTCACAGACAGCCCCCGATGAGTAACTGACAGGATATGGATAGAAAGCAGAGATGCCCAATAGGGGCCAGACAGATGGACTACAGCAGCCAATGGGGAACCCCAGCATGAGTCTACCCAGCAACCACAGGCTACTGGCACAAAGTAACCCCACAAGGGTCGCAGACTGAAATGCTACCTAGCCTACCCACACCCCCAGAGGGAACTCTCAGCTTAAAATATACCTCACACCCACTGTTCTTGGGCTCAGTTAACTTCGAGTCCAATGGTGGGAGTTCTCCAACAAAGAATACTGGGGAAAGCCAGGAGCAGTAAAAGCAAATTCAGCCAGTTTACTAGATTGTAGCAGTCACCAACCTGAAAAGTTTCCTCTCCTTTGAATGTAGTGCTTCAAAAGCTGCAACACAGATGTAATCCAGTCCAGTCAAGCAGCCCAGAAGCTACACTTCAGAAACCACAAAGCAGGATTAAAGGTAGACAAATTTCAAACCAGGAAGGGCACAGGAAATTGAACTCCACAAGTCAAACTGAAGGAGGCAGTGATAAAACTGATGCATTCAGACCCTGCTCAACTTATCAACCACCATGCACAATAAATGATGTAAAATAATTATTCCAAAGCCACAGCAGTTCTCTACAGGCTGTTCCCAGCTCAATGACAAACTGAAAATTATGATCCAGTATGCCCAAAGTCAACAGAATGCCAAAAGGGGCACTGAAGTGGAACATAGTCACTGAGATCTTAGGCAAAATAAACAACTTAATAAAACACTGCATAGCTTACTCCAATACACTGACTAAGCTAAAATCAATTCTACTTACTATATTTAGATTTAAATCAGGGTAAAATTAGCACATCAGCCTAACAAAATAAGTTTTTTTTTAACTAAACTGGATGAAGCTCAGCAGATGAACCACCTAATATGGCCATCTTGTTTTCTATGTCAAATCTTTCATGCTCTCAGCTTCTTCGGTAGTCTGCACCTTTTTCTCAAAGAGTTCAGTCCATTGAGAGAACCCCCTTTCCTAAGCCTCCCTGTAGCTATTTTTTTGTTTTCCAATGTGACCTCCCTGTGACCTTTTGTTCTCTTCACATCAGACTCAATTAGCTGTCCTTTCTGATTATCCTGAAACAAACAACTCTAGTGAAGGCTTGCAAACATTAACTCCTTCCTGTCTTCATGGTTAATTTATCCTTTAACAAACTCCTAGTTCTTTAGAAAAGTATACTGGCTCCTATTCACAGCCTTAGGAGCAGCTCACAGTCATTTTGGCAACTCATAAGTGTGCAACTGGAAACTGTGTAAGTCTAATATCATGGGAGTTCACTATGTACTGTGGTAGACAGGATGGGAATAAACAAAAAAAAGGAAAAATGATGACAGCATGAGAAGCAAGACAGAGAAACACAGGAGAAGGAGCAAGGGATGGGGAGGGTGATTGGACCACCAAAGGGTCCAGCTACTAGGTCCCATGAGAATATTGTTGCACAACCAATTTTTGGAAAGACAGAAAGAACAGGATAGGTAAAGGATAGGACAGGATAGAATAGAATAGGCTCTCAGTCCCTGCACTCTCTGTCTCCCACTACACCACTGTTTTCATTATAAAGTACTTTTGGATACAAAGTGTATGAAAAACACTATAGAAATATCAGTCCCCCTCAAGTCTCCTCATTTCTGCACAGTCCCTGCACTCTCAGTCTCCCACTGCACAACTGCTTTTATTGTAAAGCATGTTGGAATACAGTGTGTATAAAATGCACTATATAAATCTATTTTTTCCATTATGATACATTTCTGTCCCTACACTCCCACTGTACAACTGTTTGTCTTGTAAATTACTTTAGGATACAGTGGGTATAAAAAAATGATATTTTTTCTCCAGCTGTGGTATCACTGGGTGTCCCCTCAGGGTTCTATTCTGGGTCCCCTTTTATTTAGTTTATTTTTAAACACTTTACCCCTTGTTTGCATGAATACTCATATATTTCTTTATGCAGATTGTGCAGTGATCCTGACGAGCAGCCCCAACTTCCAGGGTATACAAGACAATTTGGCCTCTGATTTTGTTAAAGTACAAGATTACTTTTGTTACATAAAATGGTTTTGAATGAAAAAAAAATCCATGTGTTTTTTTTTTATAACGATACAAAATCTCTGAAGACAGAACCCCTTCTTTTGTTAGGAACTCTAAAGGAAACTGCAATTGAACAAGTAAAGCTATTTAAAAATGTTGGTTTTATTTGAATAATTCTCTAAGGTATGACCAACATATTACTAGTATGGTCAAATTAATCCGTTAAAGGCTTGGAGCCTTGTATGGATTAAATAGATTATTTTCTCCAACAACTAGGATGCTCCTGTCCCAGAGCTTTCTTCTCCTAGTTATAGACCGTGGTTTAATGTTGTATTATTCTGCAGAAGAGGGGTTGTTAGTTAAGGTTAGAACATTATTAAATCAGATAGCAAGATTTACCACTCAATTACCTCATAGTACACATTATTGTGATTTATATAAATGAACTATGTGGCTACCACTTGAGCAAAGGTACTTATTTCAAATAGGAACTCTTGCAAAAAATGTGTTATTAGATTTAACTCCAGCTCCTTGCCATGTAATCTTTAAAGAATGTTCCAGAATAGTGGCTACAAGGCCTTCCTTAAATTTTCAGTTTTCAGCACCTACGATGAAAACCACAACAGAAATTTTAAGTATGTCCTTATGCACTATTAGTTGTCTGATAGTCAATGGAAATGTTTTACTGATTAGTACTGCATTTGTTTTATATTTTATGTACTGTTTTCTTATTGTTTTATCTTGTATTGTTTGCTTTAATATTGTATTTAATTAGTTGTGTTGTTTACTTGTTCTGGTCACGCATGAAAATGGGCCTTTGGCCCATGGACGTTTACAGAGTATAAATAAACAAACTAAACAAACCAAGGGGAAACAGCTGTGAGCAGTGCCCTTCAAGTACCAAAGAAAACAAAAACCAAAGCCCCCTCCCTCCCTCTCTCTCTCTTTCTCTCTCCCTCCCATGAGGCATTTCAGTTATAAGGGATGTCCACATTAAACAAATTCTGGTCAGATCCACCACGGCTGCATATTGAAGTTAATGAGATTGTGTTGAATTGTGAAGGATACATGGAGAAACAACACAATGCTTTTTAACTAGTAAGATTTGTTTTATTTTCTATTCTAACGAAGGCAGACACATTATTAGGAAAAGATGTGGAGGTGATGATTTTAATTGAAGGAATGGTAAGCAATAAAGGTTTTGTGTAACGATCATATACTCATAGCGATAGAAACAGACTGATTCAGAACCCTGGAACCTCACCATCGGAATCGATTAGGAATGCACATTTCATTATTCAATATTCATATTGAGGCCAATCAAACCAAACATCATGACTCAGTTGGCATATAATTGCATGGCATGACTAACCCCTGTTCCGCAGATGCAGTCCCTGTTCACTACATTAAGATGCAACATTTTATCTATGGACTACCGCTTGCTACTTTTGTGATTGACATCAGGACTGTGACACTTTCCTCTATGCACAATTAGAACAAAAAAAAATATTTAGGATAATACATACATTTTTCCCAGATAACACATGGGTGCTCCTATTTTACATAGCAACACTTATTCCAGTTTCTGTTATACAAAGACTTGTACCTAGGAATTACAGAGTTTAGATCAGTTCAATTTCAGATATTAGGCTACTGCTATTTAATATATGACAATGCATATGTCACCTTGGGAATATTTCGATATTATCCTTTTTTTGTGGGGGTGGATTTTGCATAGAACAAACAGTGACACTCATGATATCAATCACAAAATTAATATTCCATACTCATTACACCAAGATGTTCCATCTTACTGTAGAGAATAGGGACTGCATCTGTAAAGTGGGGGTTGACCATACCATGCAATGATACCTCAACTCGTCGTGATGACGGTTGCTGAGGGACTGGAAGGAAAAGTATGCCCCTTTACAGACACAAATATCTGCAACTGGGTTGATACACATGGGAAGGTGGAAAGGATGAGAAGGGACTTGGCAAGGTTGGTAGAATGGTCAGAGGTATGGAAGCTTTGATTCAATGCAAAGAAGTGCAAAGTAGTGCACCTGGGAAACAAAAACCCAGGGAAAGAGTACACAGTGGAGGGGGGGAGTAGTAACAACAACAAAAATGGAACGGGACCTGGGGGTAATCATATCAGATGACCTAAAGGTTAGCAAGCAATGTGAGAAGGCAGTAGGGATGACTAGAGGATATTGTGATGTATAGGGAGAGGAATTACCAGTAGAAAACAGGAAGTTGTTATCCCTCTGTACAGCTAGTTTGTAAGACCCCATCTGGAGTACTGCATCCAGTTCTGGAGACCCCATCTTGGCAAGACATAGACAGAATGGAGGCCGTCCAGAGGAAGGCAACTAAAATGGTGCAGGTTCTGCAACAGAAGCCATAGGAGGAGAGACTAAAGGAGCTTAACACGTATACCCTTGAGTAAAGGAGGGAGTGACCTCTCATTGCAGGGCTGTTGCTAAGGGGGAGTCCAGTCCCCATCAGCATGTCTCCCCACCAATGTCTTGTGTGCTGAGGGGGTGCCCAATCCCCCTCGGCTTATGTCCCCTTCCTGGTTCAGTGTTTGCCGACAGGGGTGCCCAGTCCCCTTTGGCATATTCCCCCCCCATTTCTTGTGTGCCGACAGGGGTGCCCAATCCCGTCAGACATGATGTGCCTCCTTTAGTTGTGTGCTGGACGTGGTGCCTAATTCCCCATCAGCTGCAGCTGCCCCCCCAAAAGAGTCCGTTGGCATGCTGGGAGTCCACCCCAGTGTGCCACATTCCCTGAAAGGCAAAAACGGTCCCACGATGTTTTTTATTTTTTTTGTCCCTGTAAACAAAAAACAGTCCCTTGCCATCTCCCTGCCCCCTCCCACAACCCGCACCCACCCACTGTGCACCCTGACCCCCCACACCCTCTCACCCCATACTTACCTCCAGAGCTTGGCGCGACAATCCTCAGTGGGCCAGGAACACGTCTGCACTTTTCAAAGCTGACCGCAAACTGAGGAAGTGCCGGTATGCTGTATAATGGAATAAGTAGGATTTTTTCAACTTTGATGCATATCTTGGACATTTTTGGGAATTTTGACACCAAATTTTCAACATGGGGTTTTTGGGACCCTTCCTTATGAATTCTGTCACTGTCATGGTGTTAATCGGTCCTGAAAGATGATTTTGCTGTCACTGCGCGGAATCACCTTTTGGGACCAATTAATGAAATGACAGTGCCAGTGTTCATGAGGTGGCCTCTCTAAAAGCCTATGTTGCAAATTTGCTGGAAAAAAATCCAAAAAATGACAGTTTTATGAGCCTGCATTGAGCAGTTGCTACACACGCTCGTAACTTCGCAAATTTGCAATATTTTCATGCCTGATTTTCAACATTGGCATTTTTCCACACCTCCTTGTGAACAGTACAGCTGTCATTTTTCACATCATGGCCAAAATGTGCTTTCGCACTTCCAGCGCAGAATAGCGTGGTCGCTGTGGGAAATCAGTATTAGGGACAGATCACGAAAATGACAGTGACACTGTTCATGAGCACAGGTCCTAAAATGGCAGTGTTGAAAATTTTCTGATGAAACTCCATAAAATGACTGATACGAGCATGCGTCGTGCAGTTTCCACGCACCCTCGTAACTTTACAAATTAGTAGTATTTTTCACGCCACATTCACAACAGTGACATTTTCCCATATCTCCTCATGAAAAGTACAGCTGTCATTTTTCACATCCTGGCCAAAATGTGTTTTCTCACTTCTGGCACAGAATACCGCAGTCGCTGTCGGAAATCATCGTTCGGGACAAATTAGGATTCAGCTAGTGAGGAGGGGGGAAGGACCGAGCTCAACTGAGCTCTGTCGGGACTGCTGCAGATTTCTTTGTAGGCAAGAAAAGGCACCAATGCATGCAGGAGCCCAGTACAAAAGGGCAGACTGCAGTGCCGAGAGACATGGAACGAGCGAGTGAGGGAGCGGGAGTACGTGAGGTCAACGGAGCTCTGTTGGGACTGCTGCAGATTTCTTTGTGGGCAGGAAAAGGCAACAACACACGCAGCGGCCCAGTACAAAAGGCCAGCTTACAGCAGCGGGAGAAACAGAATGAGTGACTGAGAGAGAGGGGGAGTGAGCAAGCTCAACGGAGCTCTATTGTGAATGCTGTGGATTTCTTTGTGGGCAGAAAAGGGTAGCAATGCAGGCAGGAGCCCAGCACAAAAGGGCAGGCTGCAGCGCTGGCAGAAACGGAATGCGCGAGTGAGAGAGGAGGAGTGAGTAAGGTCAACAAAGCTCTGTCAGAACTGCTGCAGATTTCTTTGTGGCCAGAAAAAGGTGCCAACAGAGACAGGAACGCAGTACAAAAGAGCAGCCTGCAGCGTCAGGACAAACAGAATGAGTGCGTAAGACAGGGGGAGTGAGCGACCTCAATGGAGCTCTGTCAGGACAGCTGCAGATTTCTTTGTGGGCAGAAAAAGGTGCAAATGCAGGCAAGAGCCCAGTACAAAAGGGCAGCTTACAGCGCCGGGAGAAACACAATGAGCGAGTGCGAGAGGGGGAGTGAGCGGCACAACGGAGCTTGTGTAGGCAGGCTGCAGCACTGGCAGAAACAGAATGAGTGAGTGAATAAGGTCAATGGAGCTCTGTCGGGACTGCTGCAGATTTCTTTGGCCAGAAAAAGGTGCCAACAGAGGCAGGAGCACAGTACAAAAGGGCAGCCTGCAGCGCCAGGACAAACAGAATGAGCGCGTAAGACAGGGAGATTGCGCAACCTCAATGGAGCTCTGTCAGGACAGCTGCAGATTTCTTTGTGGGCAGAAAAAGGTGGCAACACAGGCAGGAACCCAGTACAAAAGGGCAACCTGCAGCACCAGGAGAAACACAATGAGCGAGTGAGAGAGGGGGAGTGAGCAGCACAACGGAGCTGTGTCAGGACTTCTGCAGATTTCTTTGTGGGCAGAAAAAGGCAGCAATGCAGGCAGGGGCCCAGCACAAAAGGCAAGCCTGCAGCAGTGGAAGAAACAGAATGAGCGAGTGAGAGAGGGGGAGTGAGTGAGCTCAACGGAGCTCTATCGTGACTGCTGCAGATTTCTTTGTCCACAGAAGAAGGCAGCAACACAGGCAGGAGCCCAGTACAAAAGGGCAGCCTGCAGTGCCAGGAGAAACAGAATGAGCGATTGAGACAGGGGGAATGAGTGACCTCAACGGAGCTCTATCGTGACTGCTGTGGATTTCTTTGTGGGCAGAAAAAGGCAGCAACACAACCAGGAGCCCAGTACAAAAGGCCAGCCTGCAGCACCAGTAGAAACGAATGAGCGAGTGACAGTGGGGAGGGAGTTCAGAACTTCTGCAAATCACTTTGTGGGCAGAAAAAGCCACCAACGCAGGCAGGAACCCAGTACAAAAGGGCAGCCTGCAGCAGCGGAAGCCACAGAATGAGTGAGTGAAGGAGGGGGAGTGAGTGAGCTCACTGGAGCTCTCTTGGGACTGCTGCAGATTTATCTGTGGGCAGAAAAGGGCAGCAATGCATGCAGGGGCCCAGTACAAAAGGGCAGCCTACAGCAACTGGAGAAACAGAATGAACAAATGAGACAGGGAGAGTGAATGAGCGAACTCAACGGAGCTCTGTCAGACTGCTGCAGATTTATTTTTGGGCAGAAAAAGGTGCCAACACAGGCAGGAGCCCAGTACAAAAGGGCAGCCTGCAGTGCCAGGAGAAGCAGAATGAGTGCATGAGATAGGGGGAGTGAGCGACCTCAAAGGAGCTCTGTCATGACAGCTGCGGATTTCTTTGTGGGCAGAAAAATGTGTCAATACACCCAATACAAAAGGGCAGCCTGCAGTGCTGGGAGAAACACAGTGAGAGAGGGGGAGGGAGTGAGTGAACTCAACGGAGCCGTGTCGGGACTGCTGCAGATTTCTTTGTGGGCAGAAAAAGACCCCAACACAAGCAGGAGTCCAGTACAAAATGGCAGGCTGCAGCAGTGGGAGAGGAGCCCAGTACAAAAGGGCAGGCTGTAGCAGCGGGAGACAAGCCCAGTACAAAAGGGCAGCCTGCAGCGGCGGGAGAAACAGAACAAGCGAGTGAGAGAGGGGGACTGAGTGAGCTCGATGGAGCTCTGTTGGGACTGCTGCAGATTTGTTTGTAGGCAGAAAAAGGAGCCAACAGAGGCAGGAGCCCCATACAAATGGGCAGCCTGCAGCACCAGGAGAGACAGAATGAGCGAGTCAGACAAGAGGAGTAAACGATCTCAATGGAGCTGTATCATGACTGCTGCAGATTTCTTCGTGGGCAGAAAAAGGTGGCAATGCAGTCAGGAGCCCAGTACAAAAAGCCAGCCAGGAGTGCGAGCAGAAATGGAACAAGCAACTGAGAAAGGGGGAGTGAGCGAGCTCAATGGAGCTGTGTCGCGACTGCTGCAGATTTATTTGTGAGCAGAAAAAGCCACCAATGCAGGTAGGAGCCCAGTACAAAAAAGCAGCCTGCAGCAGCAGAAGACGCAGAATGAGTCACTGAGGGAGGGGGATGAGTGAGCTCAACAAAGCTCTGTTGGGACTGCTGTAGATTTCTTTGTGGGCAGAAAAAGGCAGCAATGCACCCAGGGGCCTAGTACAAAAGGGCAGCCTGCAGCGTTGGTAGAAACAGAATGAGCAACTAAGAGAGGTGTAGTGAGCGAGCTCAACGGAGCTCTATTGTGACTGCTGCAGATTTTTTTATGGGCAAAAAAAGGCAGCAACGCAGGCAGGAGCCCAGTACAATAGGCCAGCCTGCAGTGCTGGCAGACATGGAACAAGTGAGTGACAGAGGGGGACTGAGCAATCTCAACGGACCTGTGTCCAGACTACTGCAGATTTATTTGTGGGCAGAAAAAGCCACCAACACTGGCAGGAGCACAGTACAAAAGGTCATCCTGCAGCACCAGGAGAAACAGAATGAGCAAGTGACACAGGGGGAGTATGCCACATGAACAGACCTCTGTGGGGACAGCTGTAGATTTCTCTGTGGACAAAAAAGGGTGCCAATGCAGGCAGAAGACCAGTACAAAACATCAGCCTGCAGCACTGGGAGAAACAGAACGAGCGAGTGACAGAGGGGCAGTGAGCAAACTCAACGGACCAACGCAATCAACATTCGGCATTGACAAATGCTTGATTTTAATGTTAGCTCTGATCTGTTCATTCTTACTTTTTTCCTGGTTTAGTTTATAATATCAGTGAAAAGAAAGTTGGAAAAAAAAAACACCCATCCTTTTGCTGCTACAAGTAGTTGTTAATTGCAGCTGGTAAATTTTAACATGTGCAAGCCAACTCCACCCACAACTTCCCTAACTCAGACAAATGGCATCAGTGCTCACTGATGTGTTAACATCCTGTTTCTAGTGTCCCTGATAAAAGAAAATAAAAAATACAGTTGCGATTTTTTTTTTTAATGTCAGCTCTGATCAGAATAGCTTTTAAAATCACCAATCGTTTTCTTGTTCAATGTTTTCTTCTCTCCTTTTACTGATAGTTCAAAATGAGCCAAAGCTATTTCTTCCAACAATACGTGAAAGAAAACCCTATGATATATATCACTGTTTTGCAAAATGTATCCCTTGCAATCTTTTCTTATTTGCAAGACCGTATATATTTATCCTAACAAATATGTCCTATTGCCACATTCAAACACTATCCCCCTACCTACTTGCCACATATAAACTCATTTACAACGCTACTACACATATATATAATACATACTTCTCAAATTTAAAAGAAAAAAATACCCTTTATCATGAAACTCTGTGTTTACCAAGTACTGTGCCCATGATTAAAATAATTTGAACCCCCTTCCCCAAATAATTTGCCCTCACATGAAACTGCATATTTAACTGTAAAGACAATTATAAAATGTATTTCTAAATGCATTACTAACACCAATGCTTTCAAAGTTTTGAAACTACTAAAAAGAAAAACTATATACATGTATATATATATATATATATATATAGATATATATATATATATATAGAGAGAGAGAGAGAGAGGGAGAGAGAACAAATAATGTTAATCCCAAAAGCTGAAATTTATGTTTTTACTATATAAATGTTTAAGAAAAACCTGTGGCTCTTTCAACTTGAATCTGAACGTTGTGTCTATTGCTTTCCTTGTGAGCTGTAGTTTCGGTCACTCCTTATTACTCATAGAAACACAGAAACATAGAAGTTGACAGCAGATAAGGACCACAAGGCCCATCCAGTCTGCCCATTTCTTTTTTTACCTTATGAATGTGCCATCGGTCTTTGCTCTGTCAATGGCCTATCTATTCATACTCATCTGTAGTGCTCCCTTATGCCTATTCCATGCCTGTTTGAAGCCCTACACTGTATTCATATCCACCGCTTCCTGAGGTAGGCCGTTCCATGCATCCACTACCCTTTCAGTGGAAAAAAAACTTCCTCACATTACCCCTTAATTGGCCTCCCTCTAATCTCATGCTGCGTCATCTTGCCCTGCTATTTTTCTTATATTGAAACATGTTAGACTCTTTCACCTTGTTAATGCCCTTAAGGTGTTTGAATATTTTGATCATATCACCTCTCACCTTCCTTTGCTCTACAGTATACGTACTGAACTCCCTTAATCTGTCCTCATATGTTTTCTGATGCAGTCCCTGCACCATTTTGGTTGCCCTTCTCTGGACTGCCTCAGTTTGGTTAATGTCCTTGTGAGGGTGCGGCCTCCAGTACTGCACACAGTACTCCAGATGGGGCCTAACCAGTGTCTTGTTAGCAGGGATTATTATCTCCCTCTTCTGACTTGTGATACCCCTACTAATACACCCCAACATCCCCTAGCCTTACCTACTGCTTTAGTGGTCTGCTTGGATGATTTCAGGTCATCTGTGATGACGATGCCTAAGTCTCTTTCTTCCCTTGTGATTGCCAGCAACTTCCCTCCCAGCCTACATGTGGCTTCAGGGTTTCTCTTCCCTATGTGTATGATCTTGCATTTCTTTGCGTTAAACCCCAGTTGCCACTCTTCTGACCATTTTGCCAGTTAATCCAGATCTCTTCTCATGCTTCCCACCCCATCTGGATCATCTACTCTGTTGCAGAACTTGGTATCATCGGCAAACAGATAAACCTTACCCTCCAGTTCATCTGCAATGTCACGGATGAAGATATTGAAAAGGACTGGCCCCAGGACTGATCCTTGAGGTACCGCACTTGTGACTTGCATCTCTTCTGACTGTCTACTGTTTACCACCACTCTTTGTTTTCTGCCCATCAGCCAGTTTGCCACCCAGTTGACCAACTTCTGACCTATCCCGAGCCTACTCGGCTTATTAATCAATCTTCTATATGGAACAGTATTGAAAGCTTTGCTGAAGTCAAGGTAGGTGACATCAACTGCTCCCCTTGGTCCACCACTCTGGTTACCCAGTCAAAGAAATCTATGAGATTAGTTTGACAGGACCTTCCTGTTGTAAACCCATGCTATCTTGGATCCTGTGCTCCTATGGATTCCAGGTGTTGCATTATAATAATAATAATTATTATTTTATTTATATGGTGCCTGTCCATTGCCAAGGCACCTAACAGTATAAAAACAGCTCATATAAAATCCATTGACGGAACAATACAGATTAAAATCATATACCAATCAATAATAGACACATCAATTATCTAAAAAAGCTTTTTGCCACAGATAGGTTTTTAAGCCCTTCTTAAATTCCTCCACTTTCTTTAAGGGGTACCTCCATAATCTTCCCACTACTGAGGTAAGACTGACTGGTCTGTAGTTCCCTGCCTCCTCCATGTTACCACTGTTGTGGACCAGGATCACATGAGTCATTCTCCAGTCTTCTGGGACCTCTCCTGTGCTCAGAGACTCACTAAACAGTTCTGATAATGCTCTGCTAATTCAACCCTTAGCTCCTTTAGCACCCTGGGATGTATGCCATCAGGTCCCATTGCCCTGTCCATCCTGAGCTTATCAAGCTCTTGTAGGACCCTTTCTTTTGTGAAAGGACTAGTGCACACCTCCTTCCCCTCTGTATCCATTGTGCTGAGCTGTGGGCCGTGCCCTACCTTCTCTTCAGTAAATACTAAGCAGAAGTATCAATTTAGGATAGATGCTGTTGCATGGTCCTCCTCCTCACATGCCCCCTTGTCCCCTTTGATCTTAGCAATATCCTCTCTGGACTTTCTCCTTTCACTAGTGTATCTATAGAAAGTCTTTCAACTTTCAATCAGAATGCTGTGTCTATTGTTTTCCTTGGGAGCTGTAGTTTCAGGCACTCCTTAATTACTCTTTCCTTCTGAGTCCCTAGGTGGCTTTGATAATCATTTGTTCTAAGGGGTTTTAAGTTAATTTGAAGGCATTAAGTAACTTCTGTTCTCTTAGTTCTTAATAAAATGCAGGGGCTCCACAACTCGATCACTCCACAGACTTGTTCTGTTGCCAGCTCCAGGTCCCAAACTAGTGTGTCTTGTTCCAACATGATAGAGCCACCTTATGCCCCTCCTACGTGAATAAAAAAAAAGGTGGGGGTGGATCTTTAGGAGCTTCTCGGGTGAAGTAGAGGTGGATCTTACTCCCCCCCAAAAAAGAATGCTGCTTCCCACTACTCAGGTACCAGTTCTTGTACCGCCCATTTAAGAAAGAAAATAGAACCCTGCAACTGTTGACTAACATAAAAGTGTATTTATTTGAGGGCAGAAAACATTTCTTGGAGGACAGTAAGGCGAAAAGAGACTATTTACACCTTCAGTCAGTTCCACAGACAGAAAACATGACATTACTCTTTTTGTACATGCAAAACGTCTGCAGGCTCCGCCTACTGCAGCCATAAAAAGACATCTGAAACTATGCTATCTTGCTATAAGATTTCAGATGCTAATAGGAAATGCCTTAGATCAACAGATTCCTAACAGCTGTGTTTTACTGAGCCTCTGAGAAAAGTACAGGTGCTATCAGTTCAGGAGATCTGCAAGAGTTAATGTGTGTGTGTGTGTGTGTGTGTGTGTGTGTGTATGCATGCATAACACATATCACCTGATGCGTTTCAGAAAGGATATTCTACCTGAAACGTGTCAGGTGATATGTGTCTTTTTTTATTTAATAAAAGTTTAGAATTTGCTTGAAGCACCTTGGTGGTATTTGATGATTGGTGAGAGTGCTCCAGTTTTTGGTTTACATATGAGATCCTAGTTAACCAACAGCCTACTTCCTCCTACCCCCCACTAGAATTGTCTTATGTCTGTCCCATGCATTCTTGAATTAACCCACTGTCTTTGACTCCACAACCTCCTCAGGAAGGCTGTTCCATGCATCCACAACCCTCTCCTTGAAAAAATACTTCCTCACATTACCTCTGAGCTGTCCCACCTCTATCTACAAATTGTGCCCCCTTGTTCTTGCACATCTCTTTTTCTCATAGATGCTAATCTCTTGGACTTTGTTGATTCCCTTGAGGTACTTGAAAGTTTCTATCAAGTTCCCCCTCTCCCTCCTTTCCTTGAGGGTATACATATTATGCTTCTTTAGTCTCTCTTCATATGTCTTCTCTTGCAGACTCTGCACCATTTTGGTTTCCCTTCCCTGGACTGCCTCCATCCTGTCTATGTTCTTGCAGAGATTGGGTCTCCAGAACTGCACGCAGTACTCCAGATGGGATCTCACCAACTGTCTGTACAGAAACTGGACCCAGTACTGAACCCCATGCAGTACCCTGCTAGTAACCCCCCTTTCTTTGGAGTGGACTCTTTACTATTACCCTCTGTGTCCTGTTGTCCAGCCATTTTCTTACCCAAGCTATCAGCCTGGGGCCCACTCCCAGGCTGACTTATTTGTTTATTAATCTTTTGTGTGGGACTGTGTCAACTGCCTTGCTAAAGTCTAGGTTGGTTATGTCCACAGCCCCTTCCTGGTCTACTACGTTGGTCACCCAGTCAAAGAAATCTATTAGATTCATCTGAAATGACCTTCCAGCTGTGAATCCATGCTGCCTTGGGTCCTGTGCCCCGCTGGCCTCTAGGTACTTAACAGTTCTTTCTTTCAGAAGTGATTCCATCATTTTCCCTACCACTGAGGTCAAACTAACAGGCCTGTTGTTTCCTGCCTCTTCTTTGCTCCCATTTTTGTGAAGGGGAATCATATCCACCATCCTCCAGTTCTTAGGTACCACACCATCCTCCCATGATTTGTTAAAATGGGTAGTCAGATTTTTCCTCAGATCAAGCACCATTTACCATGACCCTCTATCTTCTATCATTCAACCAGTTCCTAACCCTGTTTATCACCTTGTGACCCACTCCCAGGCTGCCCAGCTTGTTCACAAGTCTTCTGTTTGCAACAATATTGAAGGCTTTATTGAAATCCAGGTAGGCGACATCCACCGCTCCCCCCCAATTCGTGACTTTAGTCAGCCAGTCAAAGAAATTAGTTAGATTTGTTTGACATGACCTTCCCACTGTGAATCCATGCTGTCTCAGATCTTGTGCTCCGCTGGCTTCAAAATGTTCGACGATCCTTTATTTAAGTAGTGATTCCATAATCTTTCCCACTATTGAGGTGAGATTGACTGGTCTATAGTTTCCAGCCTCCATCCTACTGCCACTTGTGTGAAGAGGGACTACATTTGCCCTCCTCTAGTCCTCCAGAACTACTCCTGTATTGAGTGACTCATTGAACAGTGCTGCCAGTGGTGGTGCCAACACCTCCCATAGTTCCCTTAATATTCTAGGATGTATCCCATCTGGTGCCATTGCCTTGTCCACTTTCAGTTTTGTGAGTTCCTTTAGGACTCTGTCTTCTGTAAATTGACTGGTGTCCATCTCCCATATTTATTCATGTTGTCTAACTGTGGTCCCTCACCTTCTTCTTCTGTGAATACAGAACACAAATATTTGTTCAGTATTGATGCTTTTTTTAGGTCCCCTTCCACACCCGCTCCTTCTTCCCCTTTAAGCCTTACTATCCCACCCCTGTTTTTTTCTCCTTTCACTAATGTACCTATAACAAGTCTTGTCTCCTTTCTTTATCTCCTGTGCTATTTTCCTCTGTCTGTGCCTTTATACTCCTGACAGCTGTTTATCCAGCTACACTACCCTGTCCTCCTCCAGCTGTGTTTCCTTGTATCTCTTGAAAGCCATCGTTTTTGCCCTGTCCTTCCTGGCCACTACCTTTGAGAACCATAATGGCTTTCTCTTTTTCTTGCCCTTTTTTTACTTGCCTGATGCAAAGGTTTGTCGCCTCCACTATGGCTCCTTTCAGATGGGCCCACTGATCCTCCACATTAACCCCCTTTTGTCCCTCCTGCTAGGGCATGCTTGAGACATAACCCCATCTTAGTAAAGTATGCCCTCCTGAAATCCAGGACCCTCGCCTTTGCATGGCTTGACTCTGCCACTGTCCTCATGCTGAACCACACTGTGCCATGATCACTAGATTCCAGGTGTTCACCCACCCTGACTTCCTCAATTCTGTCCCCATTGGTGAGCACCAGGTCCAAATTTGCACCCTCTCTGGTGGGTTCTAGCACTAGCTGCCTGAGGCCTGCCCCTTGTACAGACTACAGAGTACAGAGCTCAATGGAAAGACCCGCTCCCTCCCACCTTCACTACTCTCCATAGACAGTACCGTAACTACTGATCCTCCCTGCATAGCTGAGTGCCTCAAAATGGCTTTCTCAGATCTAAGCTCTGTCCTCCCCAACTACTTTTTCAACCCTATCCCTGCCTCCACCCCCCACCTCAGATCGCCCCCCCCCTTTCTACCTGCATGCCATTTCACCCCTTGAAGCCAGGCCTCATCTGCAAAAAGCCTTAGCTAGCAATAACCCCAGCTGTGATCCCCTTGACTCTAGGATTCTCTGATTAGTCCTAGAAACTGTACTAGCCCCTCTCACCAACCCTTTAAACTGGTCACTATGTCTTGGTCAATTTCCCAGTGCCTGGAAAATTGCAGAAAGTACCACAATCCATAAGAGTGGAGATTGAACCTCTCCTAATAATTTCAGGCCCATCTTCAATCCCCCTCCCCCCCAAAGCACTAGAAAAAATAGTGGCCATTCAGCTCTCCGAGTATCTGGCCAAATACGACCTGCTGTGTCCAGAACAACATGGATTCCACCCTGGACACAGCACCACTACAGCCCTCCTGGAGTTCTCCCAGCACCTCCACTCTGCTCTTGACTCTGGTCATGTTGCGGGTGCAGTGTTCGTTGACCTCTCCAAGGCCTTTGACACTGTCTGTCACCCCCTCCTACTTGACTCCCTCCACCAACTTGGCTTCTCCCCTTGTCCACTGGCTTGGTTCACCAGTTATGTCTCTACCAGATCACAGCATATTAAGGTAAGTGGCACCCTGTCCAATATGTCCAATACCCTGCCCATTCACTCAGGAGTCCCTCAGGGTTCCATCCTGGGCCCTGTTCTGTTCAGCCTATTTTTCAACACCCTTCCCAGCTCTTGCTTGGGCAATATGCTACTGTATGCTGATAATATGGCTCTCCTTGCCTCCCACCCTGACCCTGCATCTCTACAGGAATCCCTGCAGCACACATTCAACCAAGCCGAAAAATAGTTCCTTGTCCACCGGCTGGTCAGTAACCTCAACAAAAACAAATCTAGGCTTTTTTTACATCACCAGAATAAGGCCAAAAATGCCCCCCCTCTGCATTCTCCCCAGTAATGCTCACCCTCTCAAGCAGGTGTCATCCTACGAGTACCTGGGCATCACCTTCAAATCGGCTCTTACATTCCACACCCACATCAATACCCTGTCCTCAGTCATAAAGTCTCAGATTGGCCTTCTCTGTCACCACAGAGATTGCCTCCCCCAAACCGCCCTCTCACTGGCCATCAACTCCTCTGTTCTGTCCCTACTGGACTATGGCCTACCTATCTACGCTGTGGCCGACAATACCGCCCTCACCAGAATCCAGACCTTGATAAACAAGGCCTGCAGGCTCCTGATCAGCGCATCCCTCCACACCCATACTTGCCTGCTCTATTCCACCGCCAACCTGCTCACCTTGGAGGAGCACCTGCACTACCAAACCTGCTTACTTGCCAAAAAATCCCTGCTTGGACTTTCCCCCTCAGGGGTCACCACATCCCTGTGGCTTGCATCCCCATCTGTTGCCACCCATAGCTCAGTTAAGGCCACCTTTCTGGTGCCCCATACCAAGACCTCCCTAGCCCAAAGGTCGTTTCACTACCGTGCCCCAACATGGTTCAACTCCCTCCCACCCTCTGTCACTAAGCCTACCAAAACTGGTCCCTTTAAAGTCACTCTCTGTAACCACCTCTTTGGCGCCTAAAGCTGTAGTTGCCCTTAATCAACTTAATGTTGGGGTCCCACCCTGTTTCTGGCCATAGCCTTGGCAATGTCTGTTGGACTGCTCCCCCTTTTTTTTCTTTTCCTCTCCCCTGTTCCCCCCCACCCTTCCACATAGGTATTTCCCCAGTATGACCAGGGTTGTGACTTCTACTATTGTTATACTTTATATGATTGCTATTTACTGCATGTAACTTTATTCCAGAAACCACTGTTATACTATGTTCTTTTGTTATCTGTATTGCACCTGTATGTTACCACTGTTGTATCTCACACTGTAACCATGTCTACCCTCCCTGCAACAAGGTGCCTTTGTAAATGAGTCCCTGACTCAAAGGCTGTAAATCTGACTTTCAAAAATAAATAAATGCAAGATGTCCCTGCTCCTGGCTGAGGTAGCAGCTGGGATGCACCAATCCACATCTGGCAGATTGAAATCACCTACCCCTAGCACCTCCCCTTTAGCTGCCATCATGTGGATGGAATCCACTAAAACCCTGTCCATCTCCTTCCCCTGTACTGGAGGTCTGTATATCACAGCTGTGTGAATAGCAGTGCCATTGCCCATCTCAGGGGTGACCCAGAGTACCTCCATTCCCCCTATACCTCAGTCACTCTAATACCCTCCCTGACTTAAAGAGCTACCCCCTCCCTTTTTAACCCCTGTCTCTTCTAAACAGAGTATAACTTGGTACTGCTACATCCCAGTCATGGTTTACAGTATACCATATTTCAGTAATAGCTACAATGTCCAGATCAGCCTCTGTTATCAAGGCCGCCAGGTCTGTGATTTTATTCCCTATGCAGCTGTGCGCATTGGTATACATGGTCTTCCATGTCCTGCCTTTTGTCCTTTTATCACCCCCCACTGTCTTTTTGCCTCCTCTGTTTGTTCTTCCTGTATTCAACCCCCTTCCTACTGTCCTCTGCTGTTCCCCCTTCTGTGGGTTCCATTTCCTCTAGTGATACCATAACATTATGGTCCTCCATGTTGACTTCCCTATCCTGGGAGGGTGGGTAGTTTGCTTCACTCTGTATTTTTTTGCCACCCCCCTTGCTAGTTTAAATGCTTGTCAATGAAGCATTGAAACTGTTCAGTGAGGACAGCAGTCCCTTCACTAGACAGGTGTAGGCCATCTCCCTTGTACAGGGTCACATTCCTCTGGGTGGATCCCAAGTTCCCAATGAAGCCAAAACCTTTTTCTCAAAACCAGCTCTCCAGCCAAGTGTTAAATTCCTTGGTGCAGAGGTTCCTAGCCTCCCCCTTGCCATGGACAGCCAGCACCCCTGAGAAGGTCATGGAGCTTGCTACTTGTGTGAGGCCCCTCTCTAACTTCCTGAACCCCTTCTGCACCCTTACTATCCCTGCCTTGTCTCCAGCCAGGTCATTTGTCCCCAGATGGACAATGACATCAAGCTTCCCCTGCCTTGCTACTGCTTTAGAAATTCCCTGGATCCTCTCCCCATCCCTCTGACCTGTGCTACCTGGTACACACCTTAACTCCCTTTCCTCCTATTTCTGTCCCCAATTCCACTCCCCAGACTATGGAGTTCCCCACTGTGAGAAGCTTCTTCCTTTGGAGTCCTGCTACTGCTTTAACAATTCCCTGGATCCTCTCCCGGTCCCTCCGAGCTGTGCTTCCTGGTATACACCTCACCTCCCTTTCCTCCCCCGTTTCTGTCCCCACTTCCATTTCCCAGACTATTGAGTCCCCCACTAGGAGAAACTTCTTCTTCCTTTGGGGTCCTCTTCCACCCGCCTGTGGGAATCTCTTCTGGAGAACCTGCTCATCCACCAAGGTAACAACATCGGGTGTCACAGTGGGATCCTCCCGCTCCCTCAAACCTGTGTAGGAGTTCCTTAGTTGAACTGGGTGGGGGATTCGCTTTTGATCCACCTGCCTCAACCTCCCTGAGCCCACTGTAGTCCACACACTTCTTTCTGTTTACACAGACTGAAAACCACCTGGGGAATAATGCAGTAAAGGAAGTGAGCTGGCTCTCTGTCTGACTGCTTCAACTTCCTGTTTGGCAAGAAGAGAGAGAAAAAAAATCAGGATCTCAATACTGAGCTCCAGAACACAGAAGAGACTTCAGTCAGCTAATAAAACAAGGGGAGTTTACAGCATTCATTTTCATATATTCGAGGTAAGTCTCTTTGGGAAAGCAGTACTAAAGTACATCATGTGTTTGGGTAGCTTTCAGTTGCCCATAGCCAGGTCCATTCAGGTGTTTGTCACATGTCAGGTGCTACTGGTTCAGAGGCTAATTAGAGCTAGGTGCTGCACACTGGATGCTGTCAGCTGCTAATTGCATGGACAATCGGCTCTGAGGGAGATGTGTGTGTTCTACACTTGGAGAGGATGGCTAACATTAGACAGCAGGGGACAGAGGGGCAGCACCAACCTTTTCATATACACTTGTACTTTTTATTAAGTAATAGATGAGTGGGAATGGGGGGCTAAACTCCCATCAAGTACCAAGCTGTAGGAATTCAGCCATGGACATCAGCCAGCGGGCCACCCAACCATCCCTCGTCAGCCAGCCTAGAGCTGAGGTGGCTGTGTGTGTAGTCTGTGTTCATATTTCATAGTGTATATGTGTGTGTGTGCGTGTGTGTGTGTATGTGTGTGTGTGTCTTGTGTTACAGCAACGAGTAGAAGAGAGTGAGTGAGAGAAAGGAGGAAAAGCCTGTTTGCACAGACAGCAAACTGTCTGGGGAATAATGCAGTAAAGGAAATGAGCCGGCTCTCTGTCTGACTGCTCCAACTTCCTGATCAACGAGAAGAGAGGAAAAAAGTCAGGATCTCATTACTGAGCCCAAGAACACAACCAAGACTACAGTCAGCACGGAAAACAAGGGGAGTTTACGGCATTCATTTTGATACATCCCAGGTACGTCTCCTAGGGAAAGTGGGTACTCAAAGTGCACCGCGGGTTTGGGTAGCTTTCTGTTGACCGTAACTGGGTCTATTCAGGTGTCTGTCACATTAGCTGCTACTGATTCTGGGGCTAATTAGAGCTTGGTGCTGCACACTGGATGCTGTCAGCTGCTAATTGCATGGATGAGCAGCTTTGAGGCAGATGTATGTGTTCTGCGCTGGGGGAGGATGACTAACATTAGACAGCAGGGGACAGAGGGGTAGCATCAACTTTTTCATATACACTTGTACTTTTTATTAAGTAATGTAGTAGCCAAAGACATGGTCAGATATTTCCAGATATTTCGCAAAATTTCTAAAAGAGTTTCTCTCTGCTGCCCCTACTGGAACTGCAAAAGCAGGAGAGTTCTTTAGAAATATCGTAGAAATTTCAGGAATTATCTGACCATGTCTTTGGCTACTACTCTAGATATGGGTGGGGGGGGGCTAAACTTGCTATTGGTTCTTAAAATATTGAACTTTATAATACTTTTGATTACTTTAAGAATAAGTGCGAACTATTTGGTTTGTATTACTGCTTCTTTCATGTCTAATAATTACACCCTCCATGTCATCGCTCTAATTTTATATACACTGTTTGATGTATATTTTTCCTGCTGTAAGTATGTAACTGTCCCCGGCAGGTCATGCCTGAACACAGGCATATGTATGCCTAGTGTATCTCACCTGGTATCAAAAAACTAAATAAACAGTCCACTCCTGTTGTGTATCAATGCTGTAATAATCTCACTTCCTGGGTAGTGGGCTGTGCCTCTGGCCTCACAACCCATCCACATCAGTTGGTTATTGCAATATTGCTGCTCACCCCACCAAGGATTATTCATTACATTAAAACCTGAGATAAATGTTTTTTGAAGAGAGTTTGAAACAGCATCAACCACAGTGGTTTTCACCTTTCTAGGTGACAGCTGGTTGTATAATATGGTTAAAAAGCATGTCATAAAACATGTATTTTTCCCCAATTTTTTAAGTTTATTTTCAGTTTTCAAAGCTATGTCTACTCTGCAGACAGGGTTATTGACCGGGGAGTCATAGTGTCATACAGGTTACTCGACCAGCGTCTGACAGACAAGAAAAATATATGTTCTCCATTAGTACGAATGTAAACCTGGCAGAAAACATATTTATAAATTGTAAAACTGTTGCTTTAAAAGCACTGTCAGAGTCTAGGGTTTGTCTGCAAACTGCAAGGCTAATTGCCATGCAGTTCCAGTTTGAAACTGGCAGCATACAGCATCTTAAAATGAGTCACCGAAGGAAACAAAGGAAGACTGTGGATTCCTCATCTCTCTCAGAGTCATGCATTTGCTTCTTGCTGTTTCTCTTTATAGCTGGGGCAGTACCCCTGCATTACTCTGTAACAGGATAAAGCAGCAAGTAAGCAAAGTTCAGTTGTTTTTTGGATTTACTTTACATTAAGTCAAAATGACATTACTGCAGAGAAGTTTTAAAGTTTCCCAGAAGAACAAAAGTAAGGGGTCTGACTGGAATTACTAATGCAGCACAGCTGTGTTCTTATGGTGATTCGAGTTGAAGCACATCTTCCTGCAAATCTCTCTGCATCCTCCCCATTCACTAAAATGTGTTTCCTTCTTCCCCCCGCCACACTATTATCTTGCCAAATCATACATAACATCATAACGTAGTTCAACTACTCAACTCATTTACTTTCACTCAGTATTTCAAACAGTATAGGGGAAGTAGAAGGTATGTCATGCTGTATGGTCAGTATTAAACCTTACCACACTCTGCCTTTCCCCCTGACATGACACTCGCATATCGAGTTGTGCTCTGAGGTGGAGACCCCAAGCTGATCCATGACCCCAGAGCTTGTACTTTCCCTATGCAAAGAGGAGCTGCAGTGTTTGTATACTTAAGCATTTCATTTACAGTCAGTGGAAACATGGAAGAAAGTAGATGCCATCCTGGATCTCCCATTCCACTAACAAGCAGAAAATCTCCTCTCACAGCTCAACACTATTATTACAGTTAGCAATGCTATCAAAGACTGTAGGAACGGTTTCTCTGTTCAGCAGAGCAGGGAAAGTGGAAATCATGGTAAACTGCATTAATTTTACATCTTTTATCAACTTAATACATTAGCAGCCATAGTGGCTCTGACTAGATTATGTTTGTTGTGCTATGCTTTCTTCTTATGTGCACGTACTTTCTATTATGTTACACTGTATTTGTTTGCGTACACTTTTTGGTTGTACTATGGTATCTTGTAAGCCTTTACATTTGCTATGCTTTTTGTCTGCATTTGTTTTTAGTTATTTTTTTAATTTGTAATTACGTTTTAGCTGTGCTGTAATCATTTTGTTTGCAAACATTTTTTAGTTGTGCTATTTTTTTATTCACCATCTTTAGATAAACTTTACTATTTTGGTTTTCATTTAGTTTTTTATTTGTAATTTTCTTTTGATTACACTTTACATTCGTTTTTGTTTTGTTACTTGATTTTTTTTGGCATCACAATTTACATTGGGTTTAGTTGCTTTGCTTTAATTATTTATTAATTTATTTAATTGTGTAACTGGGTAGGCCCGCTGGAACCATTATAGTCCTTTTTTTTGGGGTGACCCAGAGTTGATTAGCAGTAATGTTGCATAGACATTTTACATAGTACAATAAAGATAATTGAGCATATTACAACATGAAGTAGTTGAGGACATATGTTAATACAATGAACAATGGAGTAATACAGTATAAAAAAAGGGTAAACGATCTTGACAGACATTCACAAGCGACCACCGCTTTAAGAGAGGGAGGTGGTGGGAGCCAAATAACACAGTGCAATTACATCCTCATTAATACATCAACCAAGTCCCTAGCTTCAATCCCAGTTATTACAAAGCAGTAATTTTTTTGGGTTGTCCCACTATGAGATACAGATCTAACATGACCATTACACTAATGTAGGCATGCATTCGGCAACCACTCAGTGTACTAGGAGGACTTTTGTGGAGACAGTTAAGAAAAAGAAAGATATTTTTGAATCACTTACTTTTCTTACTGGGGCAACAGGTGGGTGGTATTTGTAGCAGATGGGTGAGGGTGGCTTTCAAATGTTATTAAAAAGATGGCAGTATTGTTTAGAGGTGGGGCTAATGCTCACCTCATAGATCTCTGAAAAGAGTAAGGATGGCTATTTGACTTTTTGTCACATTTATATACTATAAAAAATAGCTGCTTCCAAAATTGTGCACAGACAAAGCTCTTGTCAAATCAAGGGGTTATGAAACCACTAAAGCTTTGTACTTGTTATTTATGATGTCATCAGATCTACTCTCCAGCAAAATGCAGCATATGCCACTCTTAATAGGTTGTGTAGCAGGGCTTAAAAAAATGATAAGTTTTAGCATGGATGCAACTGATAATTATGCACTGAAGAAACATACAGTACATTAAGCACTCATCTTACTGTATTGAACAATCTATTACTCTTCAGAATGAATCCAGACATATTTTAATTGATGTGCATTTGCCTTAAAAAAATTAGTGATATCCTGATAGTGTTCCTTTAGCACCCCTTGGTGCTACATGGAAGACCAGAGTTTGCCTCCAGTGGTTTGGACTGTGACCATCTAGGGCCAGATATTCAAAACTTAGCCCTGGGGAAAAAATTAGCACTGTACGGTGTGCTAAATTAGCCCGAAACCAGTTGCATGCTATAGTCAAAGTAATAGCCCCAGGGCTAAAGCAGCTGAATGCAAACAGGGCTGGGAGTGCAGTGCAATAATAACCCAGCAAATAAGACAGCTCTGAATATAACATCTGGGAAGTGCACACCACAACAGCAGCCCAGTGCAGCCCAGTACACACACAGATGTGGAGGGTGGTAAAGGTGAACTACGTGATCAAAGTGTGTGCTAGCAAAGAAGTGGATACACTAAAGCTGCAAACAACAGTGCAGGACAAATACTGCAGTACTGTGTTATGGTTCAGACAGGTTTGCGTGGTGCAAATACATTTGCGCAGTGTTTGCACAGCACTAACATGTTTGCCCAGCGCTAACGACAAAAATTTGCTATATTCAAAAGTGACATGAAAATGAGCCTACTTAGGCAGTCCGTGGGCAGATATCCATATTAGCATATCATTATGGCCTGATTTGCATGTAGATTGTCCAGCGTTATTGCAGGGTCCCACAGCTCCACCTGTAGGTCGGTCTGAAAGTACAGGGGAAGGCTAAGTCTGTTCATAGCTCCATCTGTAGGTCAGTCTGGAAGTACAGAGGCAGGCTGGGTCTGCTCACAGCTCCACCAATATGTCAGTCTGGAAGAGCATGCTAGCAGCTACATGCTACATTTGTACAAAGCTGCATAAACTATTGTGCCCCAAGGGACTACACAGCACAGGCACAGGTGGTGGTGGTGCTGCATGCAATAGTCAAACTGTAGTTCCTGCTACAGTGCATAGCAGACGCTACAGTAACAAGGTGGCCAATAGTCTGAGAGACACAGCAATGCCTATGGTGTGTAGGGCAGCTATGACTGCTGCACTCCACACAGTGGATGGTATGTGGCCCCGGGAGGGGCACATACCATCAGACAGGCACACTGGTGTCAGAGTATTCCCTACATTGGACCATTTGCACTTCATGAATGGTCCCAGCCTTGTGGCAGCACCAGTATGTGGTGCAGCCTGGCCACATGTACACTCTCCCCTCAATACCCTCCACATCCCCAGTGCTGCATGTGTGTGCTGGATTGTGTTGGTGTACCCAAATGGGGGGACTGAAGGTGTGTGCTGTATGGACACACCACCATGGTGTCCACTGGGCAGTGGGGCATCCAATAATGTCTGGCATGGTGAGGACCAGTGACAGTTGATGGCAACATAGGTGGTGCCATCCTTGTGCAGCATGTTTCTTCCATGTCTGGTTTCTTTGTATGTTTAATATTTACTGGTTAGGGTCAATAAACCACCAGTGGCAGACCCTCGCAAACGTCTTAATTCAAACTCGTGAATTACAGAGATCCATAAATCATGGTTCTATGTCATGCAACATCATGCAAAGTCATGCAAAGCTGCGCAAGGTCACAGCGCTAACCACCAGTAACTATAAAAAAAACATGGGGAAGTCTTGGAACTTGGATTTTATGCATACCCTCGGTGTGATGCCCAGAGATAAACCTCTTGGGCTTCACCCTGTGGGTGTATGGGGCATCACACACCTCAGGTGTATATAAAATCCTCGTTAACCAAACTTCCACATGCATTTTTCTATATTTTATCACCTTGTTGTCCGGGTAAGCTCACTGGGCCAAGGCACATTGTCAGTAAAAGTCAAAAGTCAAAGTCATTTTTATTTCTAAAAAGTGCTTTTCACAATATAAAAGCACTTGTACATAGGCATAAAAACATAATAAAATTAAGATAAACAGTAATCAGTTAAAATCAGCAAAATTTCAAATTTAAAACCCATCTGAAAAGGTTGACTCAAATAAAAAGGTGTTTAGAGCAGCCTTGAAGGTCTTGGTGGACAGGCACTCTCTAATCTGATGAGGTAGAGCGTTCCACGGGGTTGGAGCCATATATACTAAAGTTTTCACCCCTGAGGTCTTCAAATGGACTCTGGAAACCTCTAGCAATCCCTCATCAGTAGAACGGAGTGGGCGGAGGGGGCGGAAGGGTGCAGGAGATCTTGCAAATAACACGGTCCTTGTCCGTGTAGGGCCTTATAGATCAGCAAACCGACCTTGAATGTGATCCTCCACCGCACTGGCAGCCAGTACAGTTTGTGGAGCACAGGCATGACAGGGCTAGATCAAGGTAAGCCCATTAACAGCCTGGCTGCCCCTGAGCCACTACATCTGTGGCTGAGATGATACAGAGTACACAAAATACATATCATTAACAACAACACACAATTCACAATGTGCAACATAGTGTCACATTGCAAACTATTTTTGCTGCAGGTGCTGTTTTATCTCAGTTCTATCAGTGACAGGATGGTTGGCTTCTAAGCAATATTACTGCATTGTATTCCACAATTTGGCTGCCCATGCATATGCAGTGGCTCAGGGTGGCTGACCACCCACACTGCCTCCTCATTGGCTGCATACAACATCCTTGTTCCCTGTTGCTGCTATGTCCATGCCCCTCCATCCTTGGTTTGCCCAAAGTTAAGACTACTTTTTCCTGGGTGGTAATTTGCACCATGCAAAGTCGTGCAAACACACTTTACGTGGCGCTAATGCACTGAATATAGCAATGCACTTGTATTCATGTACACACACCATCTCTTTGCACATTGCATACATTATACCTCTGCCCAGCGCTAATGCAGTTTGCATGTGCTATTCGGCCTTTTGAATATAGGGGACCTGCGCAAACCTGGTGCAAATGGTTTACGCCCAGCACAAAGTTTTGAATATCTGGCCCCTATTGTCTTAGAAATCTTTAAAAACATTATTATAGGCCAGCCCAGTGGTGTGGAGGGCTGCGGCATCATGCCTAACCTCCTGCCATGCTGGCAACCCGTGTTCGTGGTGTGAACAGGTCACCGGGGGTCGGCAGGGGAGGGAGAGGATCGAGCATCTGGAGGACAGTTCTCCTCTCCTGGGGAGGGTAGCTTGGTAGTCATGCCGAATGACTGCACCAGATGGAAGCCTGAGGTTAGAATGGGGTGGGCATGCCAATGAAAGGTGGATGCTGCTGGACTCTGCAGTGTGCATATGCCTCCACGTATGCATGCTGACGTGTTGCACCCCAGCAATGGGGAGGGATGGGGGAAAATGGTAGAAAACACCCCATGGTGGTGAGATGAAGATCGACTCCCTGCAGGCTCAGCACTGGTGGCGGGGCAAGTCAAGTTCTGTGACTCAGATGGCGTGAAGGTAAGATCCTGGAGGAGCCGGGTGACAGGGCAGTGGGGTCAATTAGATGGGGCCGCCAAGGGAGATAAGGAATATAAACTGCAAATAAAAAAAAAAAACAGTATTATAAATATTATACTAACTCATGTTACAGTTATAAATCTTTCACTGTATGTACTGTATTGATAACAGTAATAATGTGGCTGCTAGTATAGCCTACAGGTTAGAGTAATGAGCAGTGAATGATTTTGGTACATCCAGCAGACCAAAGTTTGATTCCTACAACCTCCATTTGCATTATGTGTGTCTGAGCAAGTCACATAACCTCCCCAGTGCTCCCTGGTCAGCCCTGAAAACAGGCACTTGTGCCTAATGGGCCTTACCTGGCTACCAAAGACAAAAATAAAAAAACGAACATATTACGTAGAGGCCCACATAATTCATCACAATAATAATAGGGTAACTATTATTATTGTGATAGTATTATATAAATGCCTGCATATTACCATCAGAAATATAATAGTTACCTTAAACCAGAGGTACTCACTAGATACCACAGTCATGAGAAATCAAACTTCAAGGGTGATAACCCAAGGGGGAAGTTGCTCCAATATTCCCACACCTTTTCAAAGGCACTCAAAAGTGTGGGTCTTGGGGATGCCCTATCACCCAACAAAACAATATGCTAACTGAAATAGAAGTCTAGGGCTCACTCCCTTTCAGATAAATTTCTTATAGTCATTATTGCATTATGTCACTCAAAACAACAATAGGTGATGTTTCATGGCAGAAAATGCCTCTTCCCCCCCTTTTGTGGGGTGGGGGGTTACTGTCAGATGCACACAGAGCTTCTTCAGCAGTGGTGAGATTACCATACTGGTAATACAAAGAAAGAAATTGTTGTGATCGGTGAGTCTAGGAAAGATTAGTGCTGTGCAGAATGTGGAATTCCGCCGACGGAATTAGCCCAGAATGGCCATTCTGCCGGCAGAATTTCTGCCAGAATTTCACTGGTTCTTCAGTGGCATGCTGCCTACTGTGATCCGCAGTAAAGCATTTTTTCAGCAAAAATAATTCCACAGCTATTTTCTACTGCGGAATTTCACCATTCTGCTTGTGGTGAAATTCTGCAGAAGTTCAGTGGGGATTTTGAAGATTCTGCAGAATTCATTCCAACGGAATTTGAAAGTTCTGCACAGGACTAGGAAAGAGCCATGTCCATTCTAAGACAGTAAGTTGAAAATACAGAAACCAGAATTTAAGCATAAAAACACAGAGAGTAGGAAGATCACTGGTGGATCATGATGAAGTGGTATTTTTGGCCACAAAACATCACCATTTGTTGTTTTGATTGGCATGGTACAATAAAGATTGCAAGGGATATAATTGAAATGAATTGTGCCTATATTTCTTAATTAGATGCATTTAATTAAGCCCACTGTGGGACCCTCCTGTCAGGCCCCGCCAAGTTGACAACGTCCTCCGGACAGCCAATCCCTCTCCCCCTCACTCCCCATCCCATCCCCACCCTCTCTAGGCATTATCTAGGTATGTCCAAGCTGTACCCCCGATGTAACCCTTTGGTACCTTGAATATGACTGTAACCTATAATATGTAACATTATGCAACCTATGTGTGCTCTATGTTTAATGTTCTGCACCTGTACTGTTTTCACTGCTGTCACCACACTATGTAACTCTGTCTACCCTCCCTGTGACGAGGTGCCTTTGTAAATGAGTCCATGACTCAAAGGTTGTAAATCCGACTTTTCTAATAAATAAATTTCTGTTTCAATATAACTGTAAGTGAAACTGTTATTGAGGCAAGTGAATTGCTGACACATATGTGACAGGGTCAGTCTGCCCTTTGCCCTCCACTGTCATTTTTCAGGACCACAAGGGTTTTTTCCAGGTGCACTGGGGGGAGCTGAACCAGGCTGTGGCAAGTCAGCCCTTTCTTGGGTTAGGTCCCTTAAGGGTGCAACGTACTTTCTGCGTGGCAGAATAAGGGCTGGCAGAAGGCAGTCATCCCTTAATTAAATTATTGGGGCCAGCTTGGTTGAAACAGCAGATGAAGGAGACATGCCTCAGTCCACAAAAGAAGACCTGCAACTGGAATGTTATAAGTTTGGTGTCTAAGAGAAAGATAGACACTGACTGAATCTGAAGTGCACAGAGAAGACACTGCCGAGAAGACACATGGAGAAACCTGTGTACCTGCTGAAATCTGGAGGCAAACTTGAACACATACATGAAGTGTACCTTTCAGGAGCTCTGAAAGGAACTCTAGCTGAATCTACAAGGCGGAGGTAAACCCTGTAAGGCAGGGACAGGTACAGCTGGAAAAGTCTGCCTGTCGGCCTGTTGGAAAACAGGGAGAGTTGATGTGTGCTCTGAGCATGGCCAGCCAAACATAGGTTTGAAGAGGGCTGCAAAAGCAGTAGAGACTGAAAAACGACAGACACTGAATAAGAGGACCTTTGAGAGAGATCCAGGGTCTGAAGGGGAAAGCAGCAGGCAGTATATAGCACAAGCAAACCAAGTAGCCACTTGTGGTGCCAGCAAAGAAGGGATGCACCACAGTAGAAGTATAAGAAATCAGCTTGAAATGCAAAAAAAAGTTAATATAAAAAACCAAATTATTGTTTCCCATGTCTTAAGACATTTTTTACCACATGTGACATTGGGAACAGTGAAGTGTTGGGGGTGGGGGGGCACTACAAGTGTTTCTGCTTGGAGCACCATTAGGTCTAAAACCAGTCCTGGGGAAACCCAAACTGGGAACAAGAGAAACACTGACTGTTCATTTTATCTGTGCGGAAGAGAAGTCTGTTATTTTTTGTTCAAATAAAAACAGATTTGTTTGGGAACTTTGAAACTAACATCTGTCTCATCTGTGGGTGTTCCCGTACAAGTCAATCAATCAATCAATCAAAATCTTTATTTAATCAGGCGAACATCATTGAGCATAGCTCATTTACAAGATGGACCTGAGTGGTCAAGAAGTGCAAGTGTTATTACATTGACAAGGGTAGCATAAACAGTAATACAATGACAGGGGTAACATAAACAGTAATACAATGACATAAGTGCTAATATATAACAATATACATATGTACACGGCACATTAAAACTTTTAATCTGTGAGACAGAAGGCAATGGGCACATCAGGAGTAATATGTAGATTATAGGACCTAGCAGGCATTTTGAGGGTGAATCTTGGGACTGGAAACGGGAGTTTTATCAGCATATAGGAACACGAAAAAAAAGGGGGGATAGGTAGGGCCGGGGTTTAGGCCTTGTGGAAGCAGTTGCAAAGTTCTGGGAATAGGGTGGTGAATAATCTTTTGAAGGATATTAAGGGTAGGAGGTTATTTAGTTTCATGGTTTTTTGGAGTGAATTCCAAACAATTGCTAGTGAGTAGCTGATAGCAGCCCTCCCAAACTGGGTGCAGACATTGGGGACCTTAAGAATGATAATTTTGCTGATCCTTAGGTTGTATGGCCTAGAAGTAATTTGAGTAAAACAGTCTGAGATATAGGTAGGTAGCTTGCCTGATAAGGCTTTGAATATCCAAATTGCAGCATTCCTATTTCTTCTGTGTTGTAATGATGTCCAGTTAACTGCCTTATAAAGGGAGCAATGATGGGTGCTGAAGGGAAGGTCAGTAATGAATCTGATGGACCTGTGGTATAGGGTGTCCAGTTTATTTAAGAGGGGGAGTGAACAATGTCCATACAGAAAGTCAGCATAGTCAATGAGGGATAGGAATGAAGCCTGGATTAATCTTTTTTTGGAGTCTCTGTTGAGGTAGTGCTTTATTCTAAAAAATAAACCAAGCCTTTGTCTCAGTTTCTTTAGTAGCTCCTCAATATGGACAGAATAGTCAAGCTTGTTATCAATCCAGATTCCAAGGTATTTGAAGTTATCAACGAATTCCAGCTTCTCTCCAAGTAAGGTGGTTAGTTGTAGGGTGGTGGATGGTGGGGTAGTGGCAGAGCAACTCTTTGAGGCAAAGAACATAGCTTTTGTTTTTTTTGCATTTAGAACTAGTTTTTTATCCAGTAGGTTGTGTTGTAGGATGGAAAATTCAGATTGTAGCAGTTCACAGGCTTTAGATAATGAAGGATTACAACATATAATACAGTATCATTAGCAAACAGATGGATGTTGGATTGAGTGAGGTTAGCATCATTATTATTAATATAGATGGCAAAGAGGATGGGGCCAAGAATAGAGCCTCTATGGTACACCTCTTAACAGTGGTTTTAAGGTGGATAGGTGTTTCCATCTTTTACCAGTTGTGACCTATCTGATAGATAGCACTTGAACCAATTGAGTGAAGGGGAATCCAACCCTAGTGAGCCAAGGGAGGTGATTAATGATTCATGATCCACTGTGTCAAATGCTTTGCTCAAATCCAGGAGCACAGCACAGGTACTGTTCTTCTTATCCATAGCAATCTGCCAGTCGTTGGTTACTTTGGCTAGGGCCGAAATGGTGCTATGCCTTGATCTAAATCCTGATTGTGCTGTATTTAGGAGGTTATTGTTATCCAGATAGTCCCTTAATTGTGAGTTTACTAACTTTTCGAGCATCTTGGATAGAACTGATAGAATGGAAATGGGCCTGTAATTATTGAGGTCCATGGGATCACCAGATTTGAGTAAAGGAACTACGCTGTTTTCCAAGTGGAGGAATGGATCCAGTGGTGAGGAAAGATTGAAGAGATGAGTGAGGGCAGATAAGACTTGAGATGCAATCTTGAGGAAGTAGGGGTCCAGGGAGTCTATACCTGCACTTTTTGAAGTATCTAAATTGGAGAGGAGATCTTCCACTTCTTTCAAGGATATTGGGTTGAAGGAGAAGGTTGATGTAGCCTTTTGACCCACGGTGGGTTGAAGGTTCAAGGAAGATCTCAGGAGATTTGCAGGTGAAGAGTCAAATGCTAGTCCAGCTGTGGTGAAGTGGTCATTGAAGGTATTTAGGATTTTTTGTTTGTCCGTAATTTCTGTGTTATTTAGTAGCAGTTTGCAGGTTAAGGCAGGAGTAGAGTTTTGGCCCAAGATACCCTTTATAGTTCCCCAGAGCTTGGTTGGGTTATTGTAGGATGCATCCAATTCAGCTCTATAATAGGCAGCTTTGGCAGATCTTATTTGTGTTGTACATGAATTTCTTGCTTTTCTGAAATTTAGCCAGTCTCTGGAATCCTTAGTTTTCTTGCCTTTTCCACAGTTTGTCTCTGGCTAGCAAGGCTGTTTTAAGATCAGTGGTGAACCAGGGGCAGGACCTTGCTTTAGTTCTGATATTGGTGAATGGTGCATGAATATTGAGAGCATTAGTGATAATGTCCTTTAAGATCTGGAGAGCTGTTTCCACTGAGGTTGTAAGGTAGAAATCTTGCCAATATATTGTGTTACTCAGGTCATGGAGGTATCCTGGTATGTTGAACTTCTTTTGACCTTTTGAGGACAAATTCAGCAGGGTTGGTGGTTTGAGTGAAGATCTTATGCCAGCTATGGGACAATGGTCACTTACATCATTCGGTAGTACTCCTGCATGCATATATAAGTGAGGCTTGTTTACCAACATAATATCCAGGAGTGAGCTGTTGCTAGAATTTTTAGGTTAACCCTGGTTGGGTCTTTAATTAGCTGTGTAAAGCCATAGGTGTCACAAAAGGTTACCAATGGTGCAGATGCATTAGATAGCCAGTTTAAATTCAAATCACCAAGGATGATGGTATCTTCAGGGCCTAGATTGGTTATTGACCCCAGGTGAGATAGTAATTTGAGGCCTGCTGAGGGAGGGCCTATAGCAGCCAATCAATTTAAATGAAGACAAGTTAGGAAGGGATATTTTGATTGACAAACATTCAAATTCCTTTGGTTCGGATGTGTTGATGAGGCAGGTAGCAGAGATGGTGTCCTTAATGTATATGGCCACCCCACCACCCTGGAAGGGCGATCTGCTCTGAAGAGCTGATAGTTGGTAAGGTTTACAACACTGTCTTGGTGAAGGTCTGAGCCAAGATTCAGAGATGACCAGAAAGTCAGGCAGGGTATGTGCCACCCAGGCCTGAATTACGGAGAATTTTTAAGAGGCTGCAGGCATTGAAGTGTAGGAAGCTTAGTCCATTTATAGAGGATAGATCAGCAGGGAAAATAAACTTTCAATGGGGCCAGGATTTATTTCAATGGTACCAAAACAGATCAGAAGGTAGAAGATTAATTTGAGGAGGCACCAAGGGACAGGGATAGTGAGTGGTCAGAGCGTTTCCTCCTAATCCTGGGTGCCTGCTGTGAGATGAGTGATGTCCTGGTATATAGGTGCTAATTTTATCATAGCATAATAATTTAATGGACAGGCATAGTGGGTTAATAAAAGCCATGATACAAGTAAGGTGCCAGGGCTGTGCTGAATTGTTAGGGTGGCCTTATGTGGGATATCCCAGAGGTTGCATTATAAGCGTGGTTGGGTGAATAAGGAATCCGTGGTTGGCCATTGTGGATGGCAGAAGTGGGCAGGTCGTATTAACTGAGTTATTTATCTTGACACTGGGCATAACATTAATATCATAAGGGATTGGGTGAGATTGCGAGGCTCAGGAGCAAAAGGAAGCAAAGTAGCATTGTGGAGGTTAGGTATGGGTTAAGGAGGAAGGAAAGGGATGTGGGCGGATTAAGAAATGGCGGAGAAAGTGTATAAAAGGAATCAACCAGGAGGGGGAGGGGGGCGGCAAAATTTTGCGGCTTTGCCCTGCACTTTCTGCCTGCTTCTCCCGGCCTCCTGGAACCCTTGGTCGGCTGCACAGGTGCCGCCGACCCGCTGGCGGCTCGGAGCCCCTCCGCTCCCTGGACCTCGAGGGCTGCGCCTTCTACAAGGTGGGGGACAGAGGAGAAGGCAGTCAGCAGGGTACCTTTATTGCAGTAATCTGCAATAAGGTGCTAAAACTTAAGATTTGCACAACAATAGACTGGGAGGGTATGGGGTTAGGCGCCTAAGCGTCTAGCCCACACAGCATTTCAAAAGACTGTAACACTTATTTTAAAATACAGAAAAACAGCCCATAAATCAGGCACAAAGTAAGAGAAAACAACACTTTTTATGAGGAATTCAAAATAATTTAAAGAAAAGCAGAAATCCCGGCCAGAATAGTGCAGCAAACCCCAGTTTAAGTCTATGGGGAAGGCGCACCAATCGGAAGCAAGGCACAGACTGCGGTCGCTTGTCTTCCTAGGACACATGGTTGTACACTACCCTATCACAGCATGTAATCGTAATGCAGGCTTTGTCATCTGTATAATGCATGTGGGTCTTCTGGCAGCACTAGCAGAATGACTACATGTGCTACACGAGCACTGCCAGACGACCAGCCTGTGGTATGCATGCACACAATGGAGCTCGCATGATGACTACACGTGTTAGCAGGCAATTAGCCTCATTGTAATAACTGTAATTGTTTTGAACTACTTGACAACTGTAACCTCTTGCCCTGCGACATGGTAGAAAATGGACATATTAGCCTCAATGTATTAATCCCAGTTCTCCAATAAAATGAATAAAATAATTCTCAGGACAACATCAAGCAATGTGGCTTTTCTTCTACACTGTGTGCTTTGTTTATTCTCTGTCTCGTCCCCTCCCAATATTTCTCTTTATAACATGGCTGTGAGTAACACACATTAATAACTTACATGGATTGGTTAAAGTACATCACCTGATTGTCTAGCAATCATGGATAATGCCACAGTAGAGCCATGGTTGCTTGTGTAATAGCAGTGTAATCCATGATTGCTCCAGCAATTCTTTGTTCAAGTGCAGTTCCTATGGCAGCCCAACAGATGTCTGTAACACAGTGCTGTGCTGCTAGCATTGTTTCACAGCCATCTGTTGGCCCACCAAGGGAACTGCAGGAACAAAACTTGACGATCTACCCTGGCACAGTCCCGTCATGCAGTGCAACCCATATCTTGTAATACACAGAGATGAAAATCGAAGTACGTAGCAATAATCCTAGCAGTAAGTTAGGAGAAAAAGTACCATATTAGTAAATGTAAAGCTAATATGTATAGAATTACTGATTGAAAATCGTTCAGTTTCTACTCATGATATTACAGTTATCAGCAATCACAGCCATCTGTTGGCCTGCCAAGGGAACTGCAGGAACAAAACATGAAGATGTACCCTAGCATGGTCCCATCATGCAGTGCAACCCATATGTTCTAATACACACACAGATGAAAATCAAAGTACCTAGCACCAGTCCAGACAGTAGGTTAGGATAAAAATGACCATAATAGTAAATTTAACAGTATATTTTCCAATAATAACATCATGCACTGAAATGACAATGTTATAAAATAATGCCTCCCTGCACCCACAATATATGTAGGAAAGGTTGCATTCAGCAGACTGTGTACTATCAATACTGTCTTAAACATAAGGATCCTAATCGCTGCGTGTGTGTCTTGTTTTGCATTACAGTAAATAATAAATCTGCTTCTTTCTATTAATCCTTGCCATACTCTAGAGCATGGTTCTACTGTGGCATTAATCCGTGGTTGGATGCACTCGACCTGCGGCCCTGTGCCCCAACCATGCATTAATGCCACAGTAGAACCATGCTCTGTCATGGTTTAATGCTTACTTGTTGCCTTCATTTTCAATTTAGGTGTGTTTGCATCTATTTTCCTCTCTTTTTCTGTGCAAACAGTTCTGTTTTTAGTTTGTGTTTTTTTCCTTAATGTTCTGAGTCCAGTATCTCTCCCAGCTCCTAGGTGCTACAGATATGAAACAACATTAAATCTAAAATATGTTACTTTCTGCGGGTGCCTGGAGTGTTCTGAAATTAAGTAGCATACTTAATTTCAGAACTCTGGTACCTGGGGAAAGTCATGTTTTTAGTAACAGAAATGTTTTGGACCTGCAATATCTGGGGAATGAGTTTGCACCATTCAGAACCCTGAAGCAAGTGGAGGGCAGCAAAAAAGGTCTTGAGGTCTGTATGTGTCACCTGGGCCATATTGTGAATCTTACTGCCCATTGCTGTCATAATTGAATATATATATTATAGACATTTAGTACACATGCAGCACTGCAATTCTGTGAAGACACGCAACCAATTACTGTACTGAGAATGATCAAAAACAGAAGAGCCTGAAGTATCAGTCTGTGGATTGTATATTATAAATGTGTATAGCACAGCAAAGCTGTAATTTATCTGAGTTACAAAAATAGTTACAAATCCCCTGACTAATTTAGCATCAGTTAGCACGTTTTCTTTGAACATTCTTTAAAGAAGATAGGAAATGATTTTCTTCTTATAGTACCTGTTAAATAAATCATTAATCCCTAACTTGGCTCTTGAGTGTCTTTTTTATGGTTTATGTGTGCAAAATAGTTTGTGCAATCCCCGTTCATTTTTTTTATCTGCCTGCCACCTTCATACCGTCTGTCTGAGTGTGGCACCAGGCTTTACTTGAATTGCTGTAACAGTTACAGCAGCCTGCACACTGTCTATGATGTGAGCTTTTCAGACTTGTCATGCACTGACTCCCGATATAGAAAACAGACAATATGAAGGTGGCAGGCAGTTGAAAAAAATGAATGCAGATTATACAAACCGTTTTGCTCACATAAACCATAAATAAGTCACTCAAGAGCCAGTGTTAGGGATTATTGAATTATTTAACAGGTATTATAAGAAGAAAATAATTTCCTACCTCCTTAAAGAATAAAACATATTAAAATGTTTCATTACTTCAAGTAAATTTCATAAGTTACCCATGTCATACGGTGTGTGTTGAGGATGAATCTGTCATAAAAATAAGGTCCAGCTTTAAAAATTAAAATTCAAATACTGTATGATTTGTAACCTGAACAATTATTGAAAATTGAAATCCTTTCAACCATTTTAATAGCTAATGACAAATAGAGTGGCCCTATTCACGATGAATCATAGAATCATAGAAGGTGACAGCAGAAAAGGACCTCCCAGCCCATCTAGTCTGCCCTTTGACCCCCCCTAGCCAACCTAATGTATCTTGAGACACTCCCCTTCCCCTTAGCCCCATGTGTCTGTTCCAAGTGGTCTTGAATCCCTGTATGGTCTCTGAATTCACCACCTCCTCCAGAAGCCCATTCCAGTTCTCCACCACCCACTCCATGAAAAATTGACCCCTCACATTGCTCTTGAAGTGCACCCCTGGAGTCTCAGACCGTGCCCCCTTGATATGTTTACTTCCTTCCCATGGAATAACTTCCCTGGGCCTCTCTTGTTCATCCCTTTGATATATTTAAAGGTCTCGATCATGTCCCCCCTCTCCCTCCTGGTCTCCATTGTATATAGCCCCAACTCCTTGCATCTCTGTTTGTATGGCTTGCCCTTCATCCCCTGCACCGTCTTGGTCACCCTTCACTGAACCCTTTCGATCGAGTCTATATCCTTGCACAGGTAAGGCCTCCAAAACTAGACACCGTACTCGAGGTGTGACCTCACCAGGGCTTGATACAGGGGCACCAGAACTGCCCTATGCCTGCTGGTGATCCTCCTGCCGATACTTGCCAGCATTCCATATACCCTCCCCACTGCCCTTGAGCATTGCTTCCCTACCTTGAGGTTGCTGAAGACTGTTACCCCCAGGTCCATCTCATCCTCTGTCACCCTAACTCTCTCCCCTCCAAGCATGTACTCTGCCCTTTGGTTCCTGTGTCCCAGGTGGAAAACAGCAAACTTCTTGATGTTGAATTTTAGCTGCCAGGTCTCTGCCTATTCCTCCAATACTCTCAGGGCCCTTCTCATGTCTTCCACCCCCCCAAGGGGAGTCAACTCTGTTACAGATTTTCATGTCATCTGCAAAGAGGGCCACCCTTCCTTTCAATCCATCTGCAATGTCTTGTACATAGATATTGAACAGGAGAGGTCCAAGCACTGCTCCCTGCGGAATGCCACTCCTCACGTACCCAATCCCTGAGTACACCCTGTTCACCACCACCCTCTGATTCCTATCTGCCAACCAGTTTTCTACCCATCTTGTTATTTTGACCCTTACCCCTATGCAATCCAATTTGTTGACCAGCCTCCTATCAGGTACGGTGTTGAAGGCCTTACTGAAATCCATATAGGCCACATCCACCGCACCCCCCCCCCGGTCCACTACCTGCATCACCCAGTTGAAAAATTCAATCAAATTAGACTGGCATGACTTGCCCCTAGTGAACCCATGCTGTCTGTCATCTAGCAGTCCATTATCCTCCATGTACTTCGTTACCCTTTCACCAATGAGTGCCTCCATGACCTTCTCCACCACAGCATTTAGGCTGATGGGGTGGTAGTTTTCCTTCAGCTCCCTGCTTTCCCCCTTGTTGATCGGCACCACTGTCACCTTTCCAGCACCCTACTGGTGTACAGGGACAGGTTGAACAGCCTCGCCAGTGGGGCAGCCAGCTCCTCTCTTAGTTCCCAAATCACCCTTGGATGCAGGTCATCCAGCTCCATGGCCTTGTCCACCTTCACCCTGGCTAATTCCTCCCTATCTCCGTGGTGAAGGGATCCAATACCATCCCTGTGCCCCCCACTCTCCTTTCCAACTCTGGCCCTTTACCCCCCCCCCCGTAAATACAGAGCAGAAATACCTTTCAGGTTTTCTGCCTTCTCCCCATCCTCCAAGTGTTCCCTCCTTCACCCCTCAGCCTTTCAATCCCCTGACCAGCCTTCCTCCTCTCCCCCACATATCTAAAAAATGTATTTTCCCTCTCTTGGCCTGTTTTGTTATCCTTTCCTCTGTGTTTGCCTTAGCCCTTCTAATGACCTTTTCTGCTAGTCGGCTTGCCTCCCTGTAAACCTCCCTGTCCCTCTCCCCCTGAGTACTCTTGTATCTCCTGAATGCCCTCCACCTACCCCCTACTGCCCTTGCTACATCCCTACTGAGCCAAAGTGGCTTCCTGCTTCTAGCCCCTTTCCTGACACTTTTGATGGATGCCTATGTGGCCTCCCAGATCAGGTCCCTGATAGTTACCCATAGTTTGTCTGTGTCACTTATATCCCCTAATCCTTCCATTGCCTCCCTCACCAGAATTCTTAATTTGTCAAAGTCTGCCCGCCTAAAGTCCAGCACCATTGTGCTGGTTCAGGTTCCCATCCTCCCTGCCCTCACCTTGAACCTGACAGTCCTGTGGTCACTTTTCCCTAGTTTCTCTTCTACCACCACCTCCTCCACATTCTCCCCATTCATCAAGACCACATCTAGCAGGTTGCTCCCCCTGGTAGGCTCCACAACCAGCTGTTTCAAGAACACCCCACTTTGCCCATCCACTGTCTCCCTACTTCTTGCTTAAACTGCTTCAGGAATGGTCCATTCCTCATCTGGTAAGTTTAGGTAGCCTACCAGTAATGTATCCCCCTTGAGAGCCATCTTCTCAATATCCTGCAGCATCTCCCGGCACTGATCTTCTCCCTGCGAGGGTGGTCGATATACGACTCCCAGTCTCAAGTATTCCCCTACCCGCCTGCATAGCTTCACCCATAGAAATTCCATAGCCCCATCACCCTCCTGTCCCTCCATTGCCTGTATGTCCTCTTTGATGTAAATGGCTACCCCCCTTCATGTCCTTCCTAAACAGCCTGAAGCCCGGTATAGCTGTCTCCCATGTGTGGAGATCCATCCACCAAGTCTCAGTTGTCTAACTTGTCATGCACAGTGATGGCTATCAGTTCCTCCATCTTATACGCCAGACTCCTAGCGTTCACCACCAACCCCTTCCACCAACTTTCTCCCTCCCTTGTTCCCCCTGCTTGCCAGCACCTTGTTCATCAATCTTTCCCTGGTGGGAACCTAGGGCCCCCCAACTCATTTGTGGTATGGTGTGGATTTACGTCCAGCCCCCCTCCCACTCAGTTTAAATGTAAATTAAATTATTTTTTGGAAAACTCCCCCATCTGACACTTCAGTATGGCCACCCCATCTCTGTTAAGGTGTAACCTGTCTGCAGCAAAGAGGCTTTCATCCTCCCAAGTTGCCCCCCAGTCCCCTATCATCCCATACCCCCTATCTGTGCACACCATTCCACTAGTCAGCTGTTAAGCTCCCGTATCCTTTGCTTCCTCTCAGTACTAGCTCTCAGTACTTGCAATAACCGTGAGAAGGTTAGAGATTTGAAGTTCAATCTTCTGCAGAATCTAGCTAGAGTCCTAAATCTTGCTTGCACCTCCATGAGACTATTACCTGCCAGGTCATTAGTCCCCAAGTGGAACACTTGATGTGAATTCCTGTCCTGGTCCCCACCCCAAGAGGCAATATGGTGCATAACCTCCGATATAGTCATCTCAGGCAAGCATTCAACCCATATCCCTCTTTTTTTGCCACCCCACTTGACCCCCTTTAAGACTGAGTCACCAACCAGTAGCACCTTGACCCACTCCTCATTCTGGTTTGCCTGTGACATTGCTCTCCTCCCCCTTGTTACCCTTGTGTTGTCTACCCGCCCCACCGTAGCTGTCCCCCCCCCGGCCCCTTACCCTGATCCTTTTCTCCTCCCCCTAGCCCCTTGTCCTTACCGCGTGCCCCCTCAGCCTTCTTGTCCTTTCCTTTACCTACTCCTTGCACTCCTTCCACTCCCTGCATCTCCACTCATTCCACCTTAGCCACAGTGTCCCCAGTGCCTTCTCTTTGCTTACCCCGTTCACTTCCCCTTCCCCCCACTCACCTGCCCCCAGCCTCTCTGCTTGCCTACCCCAAGCAGGTGACTCCCTCTCTGCCCTAGTGGCATAATCCTCCTCACTTCCCTGATTGCTGTGTTTCTCTCCCCGGTGGCTTCTCTGTGCTCCCTCCATACCTAGATGGACCCTCCCTTCTTCCCTGACCCTTTCCAGTATTTCACTCTTCCCTGTTTCCCTTGGTCTCCCCACATTTTTCTTACTTAGCTCCAGAGTACTCCCTCTGTCACCCTCCTCTCACACCCTCCTGTCAAGGTCCCCTCTGGCCATGGATCACCCACCACAATCCCGCTCCCTGTTCCCTATAACTTCCTCCTCCTGCTCCATTATCTTCGTGAAGATGCAATGCTTATTTGAGCCTGATGTTTATCTATCCCCCCTTTCATTTACATTCTTTTCCATTGCACCCCTGTCTCCTATCCTGGTACCCTCTCCTCCAGCCCCCAGTGTGGCCTGCTCTCTCTCCACCCCTTCATCCTTCTGTCCTCATGCCTCCTGTCCTCCTCCTGAACACCTCCAGTGGTTTTTCTTTTCCATATCCCTCCTTGCCCAATATATTTCCCATCTTAGCCTTGCCATCTCAGCCTCCAGCCTCCTCAGCCTTTGACAAACTGGACACTCCCCCAACCTCCACAAGGAGCTCGTGAACACAGCTGCTCCACTGTTATTACACCCCACGATCCTCCCCTCACTGTTTCCCCTTCTGCCCTGTTCCCCTCCCCCCCTTAGTTTGCCGCTTCCCCTTCCCCTGTTGTGGTCCCCTCCCCACTGATCTTTCCACCACCTGCCACTGTATCTCCTCTTGACCCAACCCCCCATCCCCTGTGCCCCTGGTTTGTAGCCTCTCAGCTCCCTAGCTAAAACCTCAAGGTCTACTTAGTCCCAACCATTCAGATTGGATCTAAAACCAGCGCCCTGGTAAAGTAGTTCCCTATGACAATCTGGCTATCTCCTAAGGGCTTTAAATCCTGTGAACGTTAAAAACATTAATCGCTCTTCCACTCTTTGCTTCACGGCATTCCCGGAATATGAGTAATCAATATCAGTTTGTAAGCTGGAATATTAGAGGGTCCAAAGGATAGAGCTAAGAGGCAAATAATTCTGAAACATTTAGCGCAATTGAGAGCTAGAATAGCTTTTCTCCAAGAAACCCATTTGAGGAGGGAGGACATCACCCTTTTCAGAAGGCTATGGGTAGGGCAAGCCTTTGGAGCAGGAGAGCAACAAATAAAGGGGAGTGGCGATATTGTTAGCTAAGGAGTCCTTTTCAAGTTAACTCATGAAATTTGGGACCCAGAGGGTCAAGTATTCTGATTCACGGTATGTTAGAATCCCACCCTGTCTTGTTTGGGTCGGATTTATGGACCTACCATTGATTCTCCTCTTTCTTTGTTCACCTGTTAAACTTAGTGGTGACTAATCCTCCAAAGCTGACAGTACTGGGCGGGGATTGGAATCTGGTGCTCCAGGCTGAGCTTGATAGATCAGACAGTAGTAAAAGGGGTCTTTCTCCAGCCCAGCGTGCTATGAAAGATTTGCTTAATGGGGCAGCTTTGCTGGATGTGTGGAGAATCCTTAATCCAACAGGGAGGCAATACACCTTCTATTCTTCAGCACACAGAACTTATTCCAGAATTGATTATCTGCTACTAAATGCTGCTGCAATGTCGGGGGTCTCTCGGGTGGAGATAACAGCCAGAGTTCTGTCTGACCATGCTCCTGTCAGCATGAGCTACTGGTTAAAGGCAGGATGTAAACGGTCGCCTCTGTGGCGATTGAATACTCAGTTACTGCGAGACCATGCTTCCCAGGAACACATTAGAGATTTTATTACTTCCTTCCTTGTTACCAATCAGGGGTCGGTCACCAAATTTGATCTGGTCTGGGCGGCACTAAAATGCTCATTGAGGGGAGAGTTTACAAGAATGGTGGCAAAAAGGGCCCACTCTCAGAAGACTCAAATCGATGCTCTCCTGGCTTCTATTAAAAGTCTCGAGCATAGTTTGTCCCAAAACTCCTCGGCAGACAGTTGGGCTAGATTACACCAGATGCGGGCTCAGTATACAGGACTCATTTCTCAGAGAGCGGAATTGGCCCTCCGGAGAACCAAATTCAGATATTTGGAGTTGGAGGAGAGGCCAGGGAAGCTTCTTGCTCTGCGTATCCGACAGCTAGAGTCCTCACAATTCATTGCAGGGATTAGAGAAAGTCAGGAGGGTCCGGTGTGTACTGACCTGCAAGAAATTGCAATAGGGTTTGGTAAATATTTTCAGGATCTTTATGTTGCGGATCCATCATCGCGCCCCAGTAATACAGATGTTGGATGCTATCTCAACTCTGTGAGTTTGCCTTAGATTACTCCTGCAGAGGCTGCTTTCCTGGGCGACCAATATATTTGGTGGAAATCAACAGATTATCCATGATTACCGATTGATAAGTCTCCTGGGCCTGACGGACTTCCAAATAATCTCTATAAGATTTATCTACCTATATTAAGTCCAATTTTACGGAACGTATTTAGTTATTGGTATGATAATGGTATATCAGATACCAGCTTTCAAGAAGCAGTAATATCACTAATTTTGAAGTCGGGGAAAGACCCACTTAAATGCAGTAGTTACTGCCCTATTTCCCTATTAAACTCGGATATTAAAATACTGGCAAAAGTCCTGGCCGCCAGACTTTCAAGAGTAATGGTCAATCTCATAGGTTGCAAACAGGTGGGGTTCATGGCTGGAAGACCATCTGGAGATCATATGAGGAAATTGTTACATCTTATTTCCGCTGCCAGGGATTCCGACATACCCATGGTCCTGGTGTCTCTGGACGCTGAAAAGGCGTTTGATAGGGTCTTCTGGGACTTTCTTTTTGCCACCCTATCCCGATTTGGCATGCCTGATGAGTTCCTGAGATGGATAAGACTTCTCTACTCCACCCCTTTAGCTAAAGTTAAGTGCAACGGTGTACTGTCTCCCGCTTTTCAGCTGTTTAGGGGTACAAGACAAGGGTGCCCCTTCTCTCCATTACTTTTTAATCTATACCTACAGCCTTTGCTCCGTAGACTTCTAAATAATACCAGCATTAGAGGGATCCCGGTAGAAGCTGTGAGATATGCCTTGTCAGCTTATGCAGATGATATTTTATTTCATGTGGAAGAGCCTAGTATATCAATCCCAGCTATACTAGATGACGTTAAAGAATTCGCTAAGGTATCATTTTATAAGCTGAACTGAGACAAATCCAAGATCTTTCCCTTAAATAGTAGAGTGAATAGAGCGGAGCTGGCTCCTTATGGTCTTTCTGGGAAGCAAGGTCCTTGCTATATCTGGGTATTAAAGTTTCTAGAGACATTGGAACTATGATTAAAGACAATCTCGGTGTTTTAATCAAAACGATAGCTGGAGATATGGAGAGATGGGGCCTGCTCCCCTTCTCCTTGTGAGGTAGATTGAGCGTGGTAAAAATGAATATCCTGCCGAGAATTTTATATCCAATGGGAATGCTAGGGAGCTCTTTACCCAAAACTTGGTTCTTCAAACTCCAAAGGTTATTGAACAGGTTTCTTTGGAGGGGGAAGAGTATTCACAGGTCCTACTTTAAATTGACAGCTCCAAAGTCCAGTGGGGCCTAGCTGCCCCCTCTTTCTTCCTATACTACATAGCGTTCCAGATGAGTAAACTGGCCTTTGGCATAAAGAACTTGGGCCTTCAGAATACACCCCTTTATGGCTTAATATAGAGAAACATTTGGCGAACAGAGTTAAATGCTCATTAGGGGCCCTTTTATATACCTCCCCCTCCCACTTGCCTAAACCCCTGAGGAACAACCCTATGGGGTGGTCATTAAAGGCCTCTCTGCAGATTCAAAAATATTTTGGAGTAAGGTGGTGCCAATCGGTAGACCAACCTGTAATAGGTAACCCGCATTTTAAGATTGGAGGGGCTCTGATATCCTCCTCCTTTTGGCCTCAATTGAATGGTTATAAGGTCTCTGACCTCTGGGTGAATGGGAAGCCGCTTTCCTTTACCCGGTTTAAGAGCACCACTGGGATGTCTGATAAAAATGCCTTTAGGTACGTACAGGTAAGCAAAGCCCTTAGTACCTTTGACGCCCTTCTTCCATTGAAAGACTCACTGGGTTTGGAGGCGCCCTCATTGCTTCAAGCAGCCTCCCAACCCCACCCGGTTTCTATTTGTTATAAAACCTTACAAGTCTTAGATTCCAGGTTACCAACCGGGATTTGTTACTACTGGGTGAAGGAACTGAGTATACCAGAAGATCCTGTTTTATGGGAAAGTCTCTGGCAAGCAATATACAGATATGTTAAACAGGATAGACTGCAGTTAATTAATTTTAATACTATGCATAATACTTACCTCACCCCAACGAAGTTGTTTAGAATGGGGAGGTTGACCACACCACTTTGTGGTAAATGTAAGGATGATAGGGGCTCTCTTTACCACATGCTCTGGACCTGCCACACAGTGCAAGCATTCTGGCAATCTATTAGAGAAACACTCGATCCCATTTTGGGACTGGAATCTTTGTTTACCCCGGAGGCGTGTCTGTTAGGTTATCTATCCCGTGATACCCCTAGAGTTAGGAAAGCACATATTTTACTTATTTCAGCAGTGGCTAAGCTGGTTATTGTGAGGCATTGGGTTGATGACAATCCCCCCGCCACACTGGAATGGTATAGGGAGACTATGCTAGCCTTGCAACTGGAAAGGCATATCGCCTCTATGCAGGATAGATTAAGAACCTATTTGGAGATTTGGGGCAACTTAGAGGCCCTTCTGGTGGCCTGGAAACCCTGATGTCCTGGCTGACACCCTGGGCTCTGTTTTAAAGTTCATAATGGTGTGTGGTCTGGGAGAGGAGGAGGGGTGGGGGGGGAATACTTGACACCTGGTATTATAACTGTCTTGCAATACTGTCTGGTTTTGTCTGGTGTACTGAAACTTAATAGAGTTTATTAAATTGAAAAAAAAAAACATTAATTGGCTATTGCTGTGAACCCTTAAACATCAATTTTCAATAAACCTCAATGAACCTCTTGCAGCTTACCATCTTTAACCTTGCTACAGTATTGCTTTAAGCCCCTATACCTGTATTACTTCCTCTCAGACCTTGTATTTGCATCATCAATTACAGGCCACTTTCGGTCTTTCACATTGCTTACCCATGCCCCAAGAGCACTCCTAGACCCTTTACTAGTGCTCCCCTTCTTTAACACCCTCGATCCAGTCTCATACAGTACCTTTGATTTGCCCTTGTCCAGCACCTCCTGCTCCTCCTCCTCCCCCTCCTCCAGTAGTGCCCCTTCCCCGTTTGCTCCTGATTGGCTAGTCAACCCTGGGAGTGGTTAGCCAGAGCATTTAACTTGGGAGGTGGCGCGGGGTGGGTGGGCAGGAATAGGTGATAATTCATCTACAATATATTTTAAAATGTGTTTGGTTAAACTGTTCATACTTATAGAAGGCTAATTGTTTCTAGTCATTTGAGCAATACTGCATCACTTTCATGATAGAAGCTCAAACATTTGAGGTAGGGGTGGGAAGACCAGCTCTGTGTCATATCAGACCACCCCAACTGGTCTACCTTGACTGAACTCTAGAAATCAGTCATTTGTGACTTAACTCTGATTTGCCCTAGCCCAGCCCATTGACCAGTTTTGATCTGCCAGTGACCCATTTCTGACCCAGTTCAGATAATGTATGTGATTTTGCAGCTTTAGTCCATTAAAAATGAGAAACCGGTGAGAAAAAACATAAAAAAACTAATTAAAAAAATCAGTAGCATAAAACAAATTCTCATTAAGGGAGAGTAGGGACAACCAGGTTCTGTCATTTGATCTGGTCCAGAGCTCCCTCTTACCCAGTTCCAGCTCAGTCTAAAAACTTACCTGTTTTGGCAAATTAGAGAAAATGAGAACCTTCTGGAAAAAAGTCAGAATCAGAACCGGTTCCCAGTCAGCCATCCCATCAGTAGTTTGAGGCAGTGATGTAGCAATTGTTCCAGAAGGGAATGAGAGAACATTTTAAATACTGTATTCATTCCTGAGAAATACAAAATGACTGATGTGAAAGGTGTCCTGGTGATTGTTGAGAGGAATGACCATCACCCTCCTCTCATACTATCTAATTTTTCAGAGCACTTGGTAACAAGGTACATGTCGTATGCTGAACAAAGCTATATGGGATGCCTGGCTGGTGCTAAAGTAAATACAATTTCTGGGTGACATTGAAAACCCCTATTACTATAGACCAAAGCAACACTAGTAAAAGAAAAGCATGACTAGATATTTAGAAGCAGCCAGTGGAACACTGCATGAAACAGGACTCTGGATGCCATGTCAGTGCTCTGGATTGCTTTGCCTCTAACAGTTCGAGAGCCCACCTCAGATGATATCTTTCTTGTTCTTCCATATAGTTTTTTTCACACTGGTTGGAATGAGCAGACTCTTTCAATCCCGTACCCACCCCTCTCAGCCTGGCAACCACCTCATCCCACCCCCAACCAGATCCAAAGACCAATATGGATTGCCCCCTATGGCAGGACCAGCAGGGAGAGTCATTCTCCCCCAACAAGCACTCACATCCAATAATGGGTCCAGTAAGCAAGACAGAGGGCTGGCAGGCAGCACATCATTTAGCCCATGCAAACCGTATTTTTGTTTTCTCCCTGGTTCCCTAGCTGCAGCGGCATGTGAAATGTGTGTGCATGGAGGCCCACACATGTCAAGGAACCATGGCACCCTCCCTGTAAACTCTGCCACTCTAGCATGGTGCTACCCCCCTCGGCCTCCACAAGGTGGCAGTCAAGCACCGATACAACATGCCACCCCCACCCCTGGAGAGGAGAGTTGTCCATCGGTGTTCAATCCTCTCCCCCTCAGTTGGCCACCAGCAACCCATGCTCGTTCATGAACAAGGGCCACTGGCATGACAAGAGGTGAGATGTTCAAATGCCTCAGCCCTCCGCACCACTAGGCCATCTCTCCTCAGTTGAGATCTTTAAAGCGCTGCTAAAAATGTATTTTTGTAACCTGTGCTATGGGTCTGGTTAGTTCTCAACTCAGAATTTTTCATAACATTTTAATCCATAATTCCCAGTAATGCATTGCTGTGCTTTGCACTGTTTGACTATGTAAGGTACACAGAGCCTCCAGGATTGGGCACCATAAAAATAAAATTGCCTTGCGTTAGTTAGTTAGTTAGTTAGTTAGTTAGTTAGTTAGTTAGTTAGTTTATTGAAAGTGTTTTACCAGTGTAGCCTACTGAGCCAAAAATAACTTGTTGCAAGATGCCTCCTGCCTTGACTCATGGCAACCCTTACTAAACATCTACAGTACACCAGAGCTGGATTTATCAAAAATGTATTATGAAAAACTACTGTGGTGCTTCTAGGACAATTTTGCATTTTGATTACTATTAACAAAACAAAATCCCTACACCAATCCTCAAGCAACCGTGAAGGTTAACGGCTCACATTCTTCCTGTTTTACTCTATCCCATGGCACTAACAAGGCTGAACTCTATCCTCATATTTTTTTCATTATTTGTGGAACCATTGGCCCAATCCTTGTGACAGTCAGCAGATTCAAGGATATCAGGTGCATGATCACTTACATAAGTTAGCATATTATGCAGATGATTTGTTATTATACATTACTAACCCTGACTCCTCTTTGCCTGCAGTGGTGCAAAGTCTCCACACTATAGAGAAAGCGTCTGATTACAAAACTGATCCCCAAATAACTTGGGAGGTGGTGCGGGGTGGGAGGGCAGGAATAGATGATAATTCATCTACAACATATTTTAAAATGTGTTTGGTTTAACTGTTCATACTTATAGAAGGCTAATTGTTTCTAGTCATTTGAGCAATACTGCATCACTTTCATGATAAAATCTCAAACATTTGAGGTAGGGGTGGGAAGACCAGTTCTGTGTCATATCAGACCACCGCAACTGGTCTACCTTGACTGAACTCTAGAAATCAGTAATTTGTGACTTAACTCTGATTTGCCCTAGCCCAGACCGTTGACCAGTTTGGATCTGCCAGTGACCCATTTCTGACCCAGTTCAGATAATATATGTGATTTTGCAGCTCTAGTCCTTTAAATTTATTTGCACTATTTGTGGAACCACTGGCCCAATCCTTGTGACAGTCAGCAGATTCAAGGATATCAGGTGTGTGATCACTTACACAAGTCAGCATATTATGCAGATGATTTGTTATTATACATTACTAAACATGACTCCTCTTTGCCTGCCCTGGAGAAAAGTCTCCACACTATAGAGCAAGTGTCTGGTTACAAAACTGATCCCCAAATAACTTGGGAGGTTGTGCGGGGTGGGTAATGTATATGTATACTTATAGAAGGCTAATTGTTTCTAGTCATTTGAGCAATACTGCATCACCTTCATGATAGAAGCTCAAACATTTGAGGTAGGGGTGGTTACAAAACTGATCCCTAAATAACTTGGGAGGTGGTACGGGGTTGGTAGTGTATATGTATACTTATAGAAGGTTAATTGTTTCTAGTCATTTGAGCAATACTGTATCACCTTCATGATAGAAGCTCAAACATTTGAGGTAGGGGTGGGAAGACCAGTTCTGTGTCGTGTCATATCAGACCATCCCAACTGGTCTAGAGATATTGCAGATACATTTTTATCCATCACCCCCACTGCAACAACACTATCCTTTCAAGTGAAATCAAACACATATTAAATATTTGAGTATCCGTCAGACACCAGACCCTGCCAAAGTCTTTTTGCAGAACTTCCCACCTTTAACAGAATACATACAGACAGACTTACAAACATGGCGCCATCTCCCATTGTCTTTATTTAATAGGGTATAAACTATTCAAAAGAATATTTTGACTACTTGCTCTAGCTTTCTCCAAAATATCCCGCAGTTGCCTACAAAGGCAGATTTTCAAAGGTTGGGGCATGTAAATTTCGTGTTTCTTGTGCAATGAGGAGCACCCAAAGGTAGCTTTAAAAAAATATCAGCTCCCTAAGGCTAAGGGTAGCTTGCCATTACCTAATTTGCCCCAATATGCTATGGGAACTTTAATTAACCATATACTTAATTGGCTCCACCTGACACCTCTAGCTTCCCTATGGGTGCAGGCGGAATATATATTAGCTAACGCAGATCTTAATGAAAATATAGTCTTCCAACCACATATCAGGGACCCGGCATCAGAACAGTCTATTTTTATGGTGGATTTGTTACAGCACTGGAGAGCCTTTATGACTAGATCAGAAAATCTGACAGGAGCAAGATGGCTAGCGGTTCCAGCTTTAGACCCAGCTTTTACCCCGGCGAGGTTGGATCATTAATTTCACTCTTGGTTATAACTTGGGCACATTCATACCTATCAATTTTATCGCTATGGAGCTCTCAAGTAAATCCACCAGCTACAGATGAAATTCCAGCTTTCCCACTCAGATTATTATAGTTATTTGCAAAGTAGACATCTTCTGGGTAGTAGTATTGGTCTCTGGGTAGAATCCCAAGCAATAGCACCTATTTTTATGTTGCTTCTGGCAGTACAAGTGGAGACCACCACATCTGTCTAGTATCTCGCTGTTATAAAGCACTTACTGAAGTCCCAAATACTCTAATGAATATGGTGCAATCCCACTGGGAGGCAGAACTATCCATTGTATTAACCCCACAGCAATGGAGTGTAATCTGGAGTAGGCAACATAAATTACTAACTCATATTTGGCATGAGTATGGATGGAAGGTGGTAACCCACCATTTTCGTACTCTATAATAACCGTTAAATTTCATATTGCTAGAGATTCCTCATGCTGGCGGGATTATGGTTGTGAAGTATCTATACATGCCCATGTGCTTTAGTTCTTGTGACAGGACTGAATAAGGCCCTGCCCCATTTATTATGCACAAGGAGTTTAAATGCAAGGATCTGTTCTATCCTCTCCATTTTCTGTCTTTTGTCTATCTGGTAGTGCAACTACATTTTCTTGTGTGACCTAGGAACTGATCACTCCAACGGTTTCACAGTTCTCCACCTCTCACTATCTCTCTTCCTTCCTTTGCTATACCTATAATTTCTTCCCCCTTGCATATCTGCAGTTATACAAAATATATGCAAATCTCTGTGTAAAACTGTATGTGAAACTGGGATCCCTTTGTTTAAAACTGTATATACTTATACTGTTGAAATGACTGCAAAAAGCTATTTGGAACTCAAGGGGTTAAAATGAGATGCAGATTTTAAGCCCTTTATAGAGCTGTGAACAAGAGGTCAGTTCTGGGATGCCATGTACTATTTTGTTGCACCTGCAAGGAATGAAACTTATAAGAACATTCTGTAAATTTACAAGAACATTCTGTGAGAAGCAGGCTGTCTTAACGAGTTCCCAGACAAAGACTTATACAAAGAGCAGCAATGCTTTTGCTAGAGAGACAAGGAGAACTAGAGACTAAAACTTGGAATTAAGAGATACCCTCAGAGGAAGGACTTAGTTTTCTCTGTTTGTACTGCCTTTGTAAATAGTTATACTGAATAATGTTTATTTTTTATGTTGCTGTTATTAAGAAAAATAAAATGCTATTTGCAAAATTTGAAACTGCTCCTGGTTTTCCTTTGCATCCTGACCTGTGCCTTGATGGCAGATGGTGCCAGCTTAAGAGGGATTTATGCCATACATACTCTAAGTCAGGAGTTTTGTGCGTGGGTACTACACCTAGTACCAGGGAAGCATAGCAGAAAGGAATGGATTCTGCAGCAGAAAGTCCAGGCGTGACTACGAGAAAGAATGGCAGCTAAACTGGAAGCAGAAACAAAAGTCCAAACTGAGACTGTACAGCCAGAACCAGAAATTGGAAAAAAAGGACAAATAGTGACAGAACCTGAAAGCCTGACTGCCTTTTTCCAGTGGTGGGTTATACCACAAAAAGAGAAGGAGAAACAGAGAAAAGAAGAGATGCAGCTAAATGAGCAGCAGAGAAGAGGAGAGATGCAGTGACTGGAGCAGTAATGGCTGGATGTCTTGCAAGCTATCAAAGTTGGTGGATCTGGCACAACACAACAAAACACCACCAACTTAAAAGACCTTAAACTCACGAAGTTGTGTCCCTCAGATGATATAGAAGCATACCTGACAACTTTGGAAAGGGTTGCCACAGCCTGCCAGTGGTCAAAGCAACAATGGACAATCAGACTGGTACCTCACCTAAAAGGGAAAGCCCAACTTGCCTACAGCAATATGGACACTGCACAGTCAGAAAACTATGACCTGGTGAAAAGAGAGGTCCTTAAAAGATATGACATCTCAGAAGAAACCTACAGGCAGAGATTTTTTTGGTCTCTGAAGTACAACTCAGTTGATAATCCTCTAGAAGCCTTCACCCGACTCAGAGAACTCCTTATGAAATTACTCCAACCAGAGGGCAAAACACTCCCACAGATCATAGAAACATTTGTAATGGAGCAGTTCATCAATATCCTCTCTACAGACCTACAGCTGTGGGTAAAAGAACACCGACCAGAAAGTGGGGAAAAGGCTATTTCTTTGGCTGAAGACTACCAAATGGCCAGATAGATGCCACAGCTGTGAGGTAACAGCCAAGCACCAGTAAGACGCACTTTTTTCCATTTAAACTCAAAGTCTGATAAGAACTCTGGTGGGGGTAACAACTCTGCACCCAAAGACTTAATTTGTTATAATTGTAACAAGCCAGGCCATATTGCAAGAAACTGCCATAGTAAGGAAAGTAACACTGGAGCAGATTTGTCCTTAACAAACTTGGGCAAGTATTTAACAGATGTTAAGGTTAGAGATAAGACTGTGAAGGGACTTGTACATTCAGGAAGCAGACATATTGCATATTGAAATGCTGGGAAAATGATGTCCAAAAGGACCAGGTACTGGTGTCATCTGCATCCATGGGGACACTCAATACTATCCCACCAGCCAATTGACCCTGACTATTAGTGGAGTGTTGCACCAAATGAAAGTGGGGATATTATCTAAATTGCTTGTACCTCTGATTATTGGAAATTACTTTCCAGGATTTACCTGAGTTACTCAAACAGGGAGTAAATCCTGATGTTTCAACAGCTGTGGTGATAAGAGTGCAGGCAAAGAAAATCTCAGATGGTGGGGACTATTTTCCTTTCACTGATTTTAATTCAAACTAGTTTGAGCACAGCTCCAAGATCTGGAAGTCCAAAAGAGAAAGATGACACCTAAAAAAACAGTGGCAACAAAAGACTGAAGGACATAAGGGGTTAACATTTGAAAATGCTGAAACTAAACCGTTAACTAATTGTGATTTTCCTTCAGAACAAACTAACACTGTTTCTCTCCAGGGTTATTTTAAGCAGTTGGGGGTGAAACCAAAACAGGGTGAATCGATGTTTAAAAAATGTAATGGGATACTATAGAGTTCAGTTAAACCTCAGACACAGAACCAGATAGAACAATTGGTTGTACCACAAAAGCATTGATCTGAGTTGTTACAGATAGCACATGATAGTCCTATGGCTGGTCACTCAGGGAGGGATTGCACCCTTGCCAGATTGCTGTACAGATTTTACTGGCCTGGAATTCATGAGGATGTTGCTACCTATTGCAGTTCTTACGTTGAGTGTCAGAAAGTAGCCCCAGTGACTAAAAAAGACAAGATCCCCCTGCTGCCCCTACCCTTGATAGATGTGCCTTTTGAGAGAATTGAAATGAATGTGGTTGGCCATTTAGACAAAAGTAAAATTCGTAATTGATTCATTTTGGTTGTATGTAACTATGCAACTCGATATCCAGAGGCAGTTCCAATGCATAATGTCACTGCCCCAAAAGTGGCAGCAGAGCTTGCCAAAATATTCAGCAGGGTGGGTATACCTAAAGAGATTATTACTGATCAAGGTAATAATTTTGATGCTGCATTATTGAAGGAGCTGAACCGACTACTAGGTATCAATGCCATAAGAACAAGTCAGACGGTCTTGTTGAGCATTTTAATCAAGCCCTAAAACACATGTTAAAAAGGTTTGTAAAAGGGGAAGGCAAAGATTGGGATCAATACTTACTGTACCTTACCTGCTTTTTGCTTACAGAGAAGTGCCACAAGCCTCAACAGTTTTTTTCATAATTTGAAATGCTGTATGGTAGACAACCTAGAAGACCACTAGATGTACTAAAAGAAACATGGGAAGATAACCCCTATCAGAAACAATCTATTACATCTTATATGTGTGCCCTGAGAAAGAAACTGGCAAAATATGTTGAAATCCTCTACAGTAATCAGGAAGAGGCCCAAAATCAGCAGAAGGTGTATTATAACCATGGGGTAAAGGGAAGTTTTTCAGCCATGTGGAAAGGTTTTGCTACGGTTACCCACTACAGAAAATAAACTGTTAATGAAGTGGCAAGGGCCTTATAAAGTGCTTAGACATACTGACATAGTTAACTATGAGACTGAAACCCCTGATAGGAAAAATACTACTAAGATATACCATGTTAACCTCCTCAAGAAATGGGGAAAAAAAAACACCAAAAGCTGTTTTGCTGGTTTTACCAGAAACTGATGAAGATATTGATGTAGCTTATGATAGACTGGAACAAACTATAACTGCTGATGCTGTAAAGCTGAATGTTTCCTTAACCTCTAAACAAACTGCAGAAATTCGTAACTTGCTAAAGATATTTAACAGTACTGTACCAGGCCAAGCAAAAAGGGTCGAGCACATAATAGTGATGAGGGATGCTCGCCCTATTAGACAAAAGACATACAAATTACCAGAGCGGTTAAGAGCAGATGTAGTTATGGAAATACAAAAAAATGAAAGAACTGGGTATCATAGAAGAGTCGAGAAGTGTTTGGCCATCACCAGTGGTGATTGTAGACAAAAAAGAAGGGTGTGTAAGAATATGCCTTGATTTTAGGAAACTTAAGTGTCAGAATTTCACAATTACTCTATGCCCAGAATATCATAGAATCATGGGGCCCAGTTCCAAAAGGCATGGCACAACTTGTAGGCATATGCAAGTTGTGCCATGTGGCGCCACACACGGGGACCCTGTGCCATATTCCAGAACAAGCAGGGTCCCCAGCACTTAAGCCCATGACTTGTGGCAGCCGCAGGCTAGCACCAAATGAATGGCGCACTGGGCCTGGGTGCCACAAGTTGCGGCACGCATTCAACTGCTGCCCCGGATCCCCCCTCCACCCTGGAACACCGCCGCATGCACCAGGGGGCATTGGGAGGGCTGGCCAGGTGGCACTGGTGTTTGGGGGGCATATTGTGGATCAGACCCTGGGTTCCCCAACTTTTAGGGGGGTGGGGGGCATGTCTGTGATGTGGGGGATACGGGGAGTCAGGCAATGTCCATGCTGTGGCACTGCAGAGTGGGACTCCGTCTATTGGCATGGACGGATGCCCCCTAGACCATTTCCCTCTTTGTCTAACTCTGCTGCACCAGTGTGGCTTTTGGAATTGTGTAAGTGGGTTATGGCAGCTGACCTTTTAGAATAGGGTGCAGTTGTTGCCGTAACCCACCCTTGCACCATGCCGCTGCAGGTTGTGGGCGTAGTGAGTGGCATAACTCACATTTGGTGCAACCTGCATACAGCATGATGCAAGGCACCTTTTGGAACTGCAACTTGCATAACGCATGGTGCAAGTTGTGATTTACGCCATGGGGTTTGGTGTAAATCACCTTGCACCATGCTTAATGCATTTTGGAATCGAGCCCATTGAGTCTTGACAGCAGAAAAAAGGACCCATAGGCCCATACAGTCTGCCCTCTATCACCTCTTTATTTATTCCACTCACCTCCATTAACCCCTTTACCACTCCGCTTTTCTCTCCCACAGCTCCTACTCTTTCCCCCACCCCCTCTCCCCATCCCAACATGTTCCCCTCACCCATACAGCCCCTTATACCTGTTCCATGCAAACTTGAACTCCAACACTGTTTCAGCCCCCATCACATCCTCCAGAAGCTTGTTCCATGCCCCCACCACCCTTTCCATGAAGAACTGTCCTCTCACATTGCCTCTGGATCTCCCCCTCCCCCGCAGTCTCAAACTGTGCCCCCTAGTTACTGCATCTTCCTTACTTTGAAGTAGACTCCCCACCTTCACCCCATTGATCCCCTTGACATATTTGAAAGTTTCTATCATGTCCCCCTTTCCCTTCTAGTTTTCAAGGAGTGCAGCCCCAATTCCCTACAGCTGTGCTTATACTGTTTACCCTGCATACCCTGCACCTTCTTAGTCCCCCCTTCTCTGAACCCCCTCAATCTTGTCTTTGTCCTTGCACAGAAGTAGCCTTCAGAACTGGACTCCATACTCGAGATACGGTCTCACTATGGCTTTGTAGAGTGGCATCAGTACATCACTCCATCTGTTAGTGATGCCCCTGCCAAGACATGCCAGCATCCCATTTGCTTTTCCTTCTACCCTGCTGCATTGGTTTCTCACCTTGAGGTTACTAGATACTATAACCCCTAAATCTTTTTCCTGCTCCATAACCCTGTCTTCCTCCCCTAGCATGTATCCTGCTTTCAGATTCTTGTGCCCCATGTGCATCACGACACACTTTTTGATATTGAATTTTAACTGCCAAGTCTCCCCACATCCTTCCAAAATCCTCAGGTCATGCCTCATGTCCTCTACCCCCCCCATGGTGTCCACCCTATTGCAGATCTTTATGTCATCTGCAAAAAGTCCCTCCCATCCTCTCAGTCCCACTGCTATGTCATTAATGTAGATGTTGAAAAGGAGAGGTCCCAGTACTGACCCCTGGGGTACCCTGCTTGTCACCCGGCCCGTCCCAGAGTAAACCCCATTAACCACCATTCTCTGGCTTCTATCTGCTAACCAGTTTGCTACCCACCTGATTATATTATCACCTACCCCTACACTTTCTAGCTTGTTCACTAGCTTTCTGTGGGGAATAGTGTCAAAGGCACCCTGCCTCCATTCCAGCCTAGCCAAGGGCTTAAGTAAGCTATCAGTCCTCTTTAAACTCACTTGGTACTGCCTCCCAACCCCCCACACACACACCATACTCAATGACAAAGCCCTCTGGAGCTGCTCCCCCATCACAGTCCCCCATTACTATCCCCCACCTCTCGCTCTCTGTGGTTGGTTTCAAACCCAACCCTTTGTTTCACTGTCACCAGCCTCTCGCCATCTGGGATAGCGTTAAACCCTATGCAGTTACTCTGCCATAGTCTTTCAATGGATTTGGAGGTTTCCAGTGGTGTGCTACCTAGGGCAATCGATTAGAACTAGCTTAGTACTCAATTACAACTGCTCAGTTTTTTTCTCCTATTTGTCTAATTGTCATGTAATCGCTCTTTAATGCCCAATGCTCAGGCCTCTGTAACCACTGAATATGTGTATTGCAATATTGTCCACCTTGACGTGGAACCTTTGTAAAAGAGCTGATGCTCAAAGGTCTTTCCAAAATACTAATTAAACATTAAACATTAAAGGCCTTGCTGAAATCCAGATAGGCCACATCCACTGCCCCCCCCCCCCCGGTCGATTACCTGCATCACCAGTCAAAGAATTCAGTTAGAGATGTCTGGCATTACTTCCCTGCCGAGAAGCCATGCTGTCTATCATCAACCAGTCCACTGTCCTCCAGGTAGTCCACCACTTCTTGTTTATGAGTGCCTCCATGACTTTCCCCACCACTGAGGTAAGACTAACTAGGCACTAGTTTTCTTTCATCTCCCTGCTGCCCCCCTTATGCAGCGGCACTACTTTCACCCTTCTCCAGTCTTTCAGCACCCTTCCCGAATCCATTGACAGGTTGAACAGCCTCTCCAGCGGGGCTGCCAACTCATCACCCAGCTCCCATATCACCCTGGGGTGCAACCCGTCCGGCCCCATGGCCTTATCCACCCACAACCTGCCTAATTCCTCCTTAACTCTCTCTACACTGAAAGGACTCATGTCTATATCTTTGTCTACCCTCCCCCCTGCTGAGCTCTGGCCCCCTGCCCTCCTCCTCCTCTGTAAAAACTGACCAAAAGTACTTATTTAGCTCTTCTGCTTTTTCAGTTCTTTTGAATTGTGTCCCACCCTTCCCCCTTCAGCCTTGCAATCCCCCACGTAGCCTTCCTCCTATCCACCACACCTCTAAAAAATGTTTTGTCTCCTCTTTTGGCCCATTTAGCTAGTCTCTCTTCTGTAATTGCCTTAGCCCTCCTTTTTTTTCCCCCACTAGCCTCCTGCTCTCCCTATAAGCCTCCCTATCCTATTTTCTCTGTGTTCACTTATATTTGCTGAAAGCCCTCTTCCTGTCCCCTACTACCCTCACCACCTCTTTTGTGAACCAAAGTGGTCTCCTTCTCCTTCTTGTACCCTTCCTCACCTGCCTTATGCACATTTCTATCACCTTCTGCACCCGGTCCCTTATTATTCCCCATAGTTCCTCTACATCATCTATCCCCTCCACACCTACCATTTCTTCCCTCACTAGCCATCTCATCCTGTCGAAGTCCGTGCTCCTAAAGTTTAAAACTGTTGTGGTGGTATGACTTACCTCCCTTCCTGTTCTTACCCTGAACCAAACCATCTTGTGGTCGCTGTTGCCCAGTGTCTCTCCCACCTCCACACTCTCCTCACTTGTTAAGACCACATCCAGCAGATTATTGCCCCTCGTTGGTTCTCTGACCAATTACTGTAGGAATACTCCCTGCAGCACCTCCAGAATTTCCTTGCTTCTAACCAAGATGGCCTCTGGGATGGATCAATCCATGTCAGGGAGGTTTAGGTCCCTCACCAGAAGTGTTTCTCCATTGAGAGTCATCCTTTCAATTGCTTGTGCCATTTGCCTGTCCTCTTCTTCTCCCTGCATAGGTGGTCTGTGTACCACCCCTAGCCTTAGGGATTCCACTGTCCTTTTGCTCAATGTGACCCACAGGAGTTCAGTATTCCCTTCCCCCTTCTGCCCCTTCATAGCCCTGGTATCGTCCTTGATGTATAGAACAACCCCTCCCCCATTCCTGTCTTCCCTATCCCTCCTGAACAGTCTGTAACCAGGGATAGTTGTCTCCCAAGCGTGATACTCCATCCACCACTCCTCAGTGATCGCAACTAAGTTCAGTCCCTTGTCCTGCATGATGGCTTTTAAGTCCACCATCTTATTCGTTAGGCTCCTAGCGTTCGTTACCAAACCCCTCCACCAAATTCATCCCCCTGCTCCCCTACTTATAGGTTTGTTGGGACCTGATATGTCACCCCTACCCCTGGGGGGGAGGCCTATAGCCCCCCGATTCTTCTGATGTCCAGTGTGGCTTTACTACTACCCCCTCCCCCCACTGCTTGTTCAGTTTAAATTATATGTTTTCTCTATGTACTCCCCCCAATCTACATTTCAGTACAGCTGCACCTTCATTGTTTAAGTGCAGTTTGTCTGGGGCAAAGAGACTCTCATCCTCCCAAGTGGCCCCCCAGTCCCCTACCATTCCATACCCCATCTGTCCACACCATCTCACTAGCCATCCATTGAACTCTTTCATCTATAGTTTCCTTCCTGGGCTAGCTCTAGGCACTGGTAACACCTCCGAAAAGGCTATGGATTGGAAGCATAGGCTACTGCAGAACCTAGCAAGTGCCTTGAATCTTGCCTGTACCTCTATCAGGCTGTTCCCTGCCAAGTCGTTTGTCCCCAGATGGAATACCAGGTATGATTTACTGTCCTGCTGCTGACCCCATGAGGGAATATGATATATCACCCCCTGTGCTGTCATACCTTGCAAGCATTCCACCCAGACTGCACTATTTGTGCCCCCCCACTTGATACCCTTTAAGATAGAATCCCCCATAGGTAGAACTCTGCCCTCATTTCCCTCCCATTTAGTCTGTATCACAGATCCTCTTCTCCAAGTTACTGGTCTCATTTTTACTTCCCGTTCCCCCTCATCCACCTTCCCCGACTCATTTTCTTGTCCACTGACCCTTCTTCTTCAGCTGCTCCCCCCCTCTTCCATTCTATTGCCTTGTGCTTTCACCACTCTCACCCTAGCCCCGCCCACTGATAATTTTTTCTCCTTTATTCCCTTTTCCTGTCATTTCCCTGTCTTCAGATATCCTCATTGAACATGACGCCTCATTCATTTCTGTCATGATATGATCCCCAAGGCCAATGTTTCCTTCTGCCTCCTGTGTTTCTCTGAGCTCTTCCTCTCCTCCTTCTTTTCCCTCCATCTTCCTCAGCTCCTCTCCACTATCCCTCAACTCTTCCCTTGTCACCTGGTCCTTTGCCTTGCACTCTTTCCTGCCTCCTAAATTCCCAGCTGGGTTTACATCCCTGTCAACTGCCCCTCCTATAATCTCCACCTTGCTTTTGCCAGTCTTGGTACTCTTGCTCCTATCCCCCTCCTCTCCACCACATGATGCCTCCTTCAAGCTCCTACTCACTGTGCCCCTTGCTTCCTTCAGGACCCTTTCCTCCATGGTGGCATGTAATGGTGAGTACAGTACCTATTGGAAACCCTAATACCACCTGCATTATGCACTCTGCTCACCCTTGCTGATGAGATGTCTGCCCTTTCTCTGGTCCTTGGAGTCCCCTTACCAGCAATTTGCCAGCCAGTTTTCTCCACCTGGTCCCATCCAGGACCCTTTTTCCTTTGACCCCCTCCATCCTGCTTTTCCCTCCCACAGCCCCTACTCTTTCCCCCGCCCCTCTCTCCCCATCTCAACATGTTCCCCCTCACCCAGCAGCCCTTACTGGTGTATCCCTCCACCCTTGAACTCATGTCCTTTCACCACCATGCCACTTCATTACTTAAAATGCTCACCTCTGCTTCTAAGTTCTGTAGTTTGACACATATTGGACAGCATCCCAACCTCCACAGTGTATTCATGAACATGGCAGTCCCACTATTCTTCCTTCCCTCCAACCATGCACCGTAGCCTCTCTCCCCATCCAGCAGTAGTTTTGCCCCTTTACACTGCCCCATTCTGGTTCCTTTTTTGGCACCCTTCTCTCATTCCACGCAGACACATGCCTCCTCTCCTTGCCCCATCTTAATGCATTAATGTTGACCCTTGTTATCACTCATGCACAAGTTAGAATTTCAACTTATGGTCAATTTTTCCAGTATATTATAGTGAAGCCTGAAGGTGGCCCAATGCCACCCTTTATAGTTAGACCCTTAATAGTCATTGGAACTGGGACATAAACAAGTATAGCCCTCTTCCAGTACCTTAGCTGTATCAGGCACAGAGCATTTAGTGCCCAGTTCCAGTACCTTTGCAGTTACAGACACAGCGCATTTAGTGATCCCGTATGCTATGACTTCTTCCAACCCCTCCTGCCTTAAAGTGACTTTCCTGTGAACCCCAATCACCCCATTTTCTCACAGTGCAAAGGCCATTGATGCCAAAAAAAGCCCCAGTACTTTAATTTAGTTACAGTACCTTTACTACCAGTATTCTTCCAGCCGTGGGGTCCCTTCCTCCAGCCACAGAAGCCTCCTACGTGCTTCCTACCACCTCCCAGATGTGCTCCTCCTCCTGTCTGCTCCCACTTGGCTAATCCCTCCTGGGTGTGGTTATCCAGGTAATTTAATTTAGGAGGTGGCGTGGGGTGGGTGGCTGGAACAAACAAAAGCCAGGACAGTCCCTTGTTCCTACCACTGATGTGGCTTGCTTACGGTGACTGAATGCTGCCTCTCTCCTCTTTAGTGCCCGCCAATGAAGTGCTGCTGATTGCACCCTTCCTCCTCCTGGCACCCCCGGTTGCTGCTGCTGCCACCGATGCAGCCCTCTTCTCCCGTAGCTGCTGATTGTGACTCAAATCCTGACTCTGGGCCACTGATGCAGCTCCCAAATGAACACAGCTCCTCCGGGCTGAAGTCTTGCTCTGGCACTGCAGCTGGGCTATTTAAATGCCAGCCACAGTTCAGGTTTGCCACCTTCCCACTCCTGGTTCTTCAATTGGCTGAGGTGGAGAGCCAGGACTGTCCCTTTCTCCTGCTGTCAATGCAGCTTGCTTGCAGCCACTGAATGCAGCTTCTCTCCTCAAACAAAAGCCAGAACAGTCCCATGCTCCTGCCGCCGATGCAGCTTGCTTATGGCCGCTGAATGCAGCCTCTCTCCTCTTTAGTACCTGCCAGTGCGGTGCCACTAATTGCAGCCTTCCTTCCTCCTCCTGGCATCCCTGGTTGCTGCTGCTACCACTGATGTGGTCCTCTTCTCTCGTAACCGCTTATTGCAGTTCAAATCCCTACTCTGGGCCTCCAATGCAGCTCCCCAGTGAACACAGTTCCTCCAGGCTGAAGTCCAGAAGATTTGGTAGACAGACTGGGGAATGCCAAGTATATCAGCACCTTCAATCTCACCAAGGGTTACTGGCCAGTCCCCCTAGCTAAAGATTCCAGAGACAAAACTACATTTGCCACTCCTATAGGATTCTGTCAGTTAACCACCATGCTGTTTGGTTTATATGCACACCCGCTACATTCCAGCAGTACATGGATGTAATTTTATCCCCTCACACTGGCTATTGTGCTGCATACCTGGATGATACTGTGATGTACAGTCCAGACTGGAAAAGCCACCTGGAACACCTATGAGCAGTTATCTAATCGATCAAAAAGGCAGATCTGACAATTAATCATACCAAGTGTGCATTGGGCATGCAGGAAACCAGATATTTGGGCTATGTTTTGTGAAATGAAGAAGTCAAGCCAGAGGTTTCCAAGATAGAAGCTGTAGCTAACAGCCCTGTCCCCAAAACCAAGAAACATATCAGGTCATTTTTATGGCTGACGGGTTATTATCGTAGATTTGTTCACAGCTTTGTTGAGTTAGCTACTCCCTTCACTAAACTCTCAAAGAAATGGTTCCCAAAAAATGTGAAATGGGTCCCAGAGTGTGATGAGGCTTTTTGGGCTATTAAGGCTGCATTATGTTCAGCCTCTGTTTTAAGAAGCCAAGACTTTGAGAAACAATTTCGGTTACAGACTGATGCATCAGAGGTAGGCTTAGGTGCAGTCTTGAGTCATCATATAGATGGGATAGAGCATCTTATTCTATACATCAATAGGAAATTGCATGACAGAGAGAAAAGGTACTCCACCATTGGAAAAGAATGCATTGCGACAGTGTGGGCCATGGAGTCCCTTAAGTCTTATTTACTGGGAGCTGACTTTGTACTTGTAACAGATCACAGTCCTCTCTGTTGGCTTAAACCAAATGAAGGATAAAAATTCTAGAATTACACAGTGGTACCTGGCATTTAGAAGATGAAGAAGAATAATAATCAGTATTTATATAGTGCTTTTCATACACAGTATCCCAAAGCACTTTACAAGCAATGCTAGACTGGTAGTGAAGTGACTGAATATGTGGTAGTGGCCATATCGCACATCATCACCCACACACAGCCTGGATAATTGCATGAACCGGTTTATGGGAAGGTAAATGTTGGCCAGGACACCGGGAATGTTCCCTGCTCCTTGCAAAAAGTGCCCTGGGTTCTTTTACTTCCACCTGGACGGGCAGAAGGGACCTCAGTTTAACGTCTCATCTGAAGGACAGCACACCCCAGCAGTACAGCATCCCTCAATTCTGCACTCCGATGCCAGCAGTTTTTAGGTGCAAGTCTAATCCCGGTGTGGGACGAGAACCCATGACCTTCTGGTCCAGAGGCAGATGTGCTACCAACTGAGCCACGCTGACACCACAAATTTATTTTATTTAAATTTAAAGTGATGCACAAATCTGGGAAAGAGAATATCAATGCTGATTTTCTGTCAAGATATGGATATGGGGTGCTTGATATGAGAAGAACCACCACAGCTGCTGAAATCTTGTTAGGTATATCCCGGGCAACCAGTCCCCGAGCAGGGTTGGAGCACCCTCTGTGGTGTATTGGTATAACAGTGGGGAAGCAAGTTCTTGTGCAACACGGGTGGCTGGAGGCCATTCCAATGGTGGCATTACGGATCAAGCAGTTACTGCACTGCATGAAGCTAGAGCATATACAATATACCATTAGAGGTCAGGTCCAAGAATACCAAACTATGTGAGGGCCACTGGAGAAAGCACTGTGGCTACCTTGGTTTCCAACCTTTTGATGTTGAACAGATCTGCCAGTAGGATTGTTTACGGGGCATCGAGGGGGGTCTGGGTGGGACAGGGTCACTGGATGAAGGGTTGAACATTGGGAGCATAACCTCTAAACAATTCTATACTTTGCAAGCCTCTTAAGCCAGTGGGGCCACTGACGTTTCTTAGGGGTGACTGTTGGTGTAGTCCAGGCTTGACCTATAGCTGCCAGTCAGGATGATCACCTCACTGACCTGGTCTCTGCTGACCAGAAGAATTGAAAGCAATCCTCCAAAATCATGCCCCCCCATCACCACACATTCCATCCCTTACCCCTCCACAGAAGTCACAAAACAAAATCTAATTCAGAAAGGTCCCACTGGCTGAGAGTTGCTTCTCTGTTCTTAGTGGCTCTGTAAATACTGTACTGCAAGTTCATCACTTGATGCTTGACCATTTGAAGCATAGAAACAAAGACTTTGATGGCAGATAAGGACTGCTTGGCCCACCTAGTCTGCCCATTTCCCTACCTATTGGGTAAGTTGCAGATCCTAGTTAACCAACAGCTTACTTCTTCCTGAAGGATGCATACCTTTATGTCAAGATCAGGAAATCCCACAGGCAACACCTCTGCTCTGTGCTGAAGGGAGAACACTACCAGCCCAAAGCACTGCCCGCCAGCCTGTCCTCTGTACCACGGGTCCCTGCCAAATGCTTAACAGCAGTGGCAGTAGTCCCCTGCAGTGAAGGTCTATAGGTGTTCCCCTGTCTGGACAATTGGCTTCCGAAGGCCAGCCCCAGGGAAGCTCTGCCACATACTCCGTCTGTCTTGTCTTTCATTACAAGAACCACATGAAGCAGTTATACAAAAAAAATTTAATTAGTTTTCCATTTTCCAAATATCATTTTCCACACTGCTTTCCTTGACTCACCAATTGGAATTGGAAAGTAGAACTGTGACCCTAGCTCCTTCTCAGTATTAGCACAGTTTGCAGTTTTACAGAATTAAAGAAAAAATATACAAACATCTTCACCCACTCCCATCAAAGACAGCAGAACCTGATCAGTTAAACTCAGTCAGGTGAATACAACCAGCCCACTGTAGTAAAAGGGAAAGAAAGCAGCAGCAGCCTTCAGTACCACCTACTGGGCAAAGAATAGATCAGCACTATTTTTTCTAATATGTATATCTACACAGTAAAAAAATGGCTAAAGAAAACATTTTAAACATATTTTTAATCATTTTTGTATTTCATCTTATGAAAGAGTCATTGTATAATAGGAATAATGCATTCCAGGGTGGGTGGTATGCTGGGATAACATCCCTTCTCGAGTGTTGGACGCCACCACACAAGGCGGGATGTTATCCCAGCATAGCACCCACCCTGTTGTGCATTATTCCTTTATTAAACTGAATATTGGGGCAAAAAAGGTAGGGTTCCCTTGCTCATCTATCTCCTTTAACCCTTCCATTTAAGATTATCAAGGAATTATCATTAACAAAATGTTTTAGTTTTTTTCCCATTCCCATTATCTTTTGACACTCTAGGAATCAAGTCCCCTATTTCCATAAAAGAGGCTAGAATAGAATCGTTTTCATAGCTAGCAATCCATGCATTAAAGTCTCCACCAACTGTAAGACAAGCAGTTGGAAAAGAATGTGTTACTATATCCAGGTCAGTGGATAGATCATTCAGTAAAGTAGGTAAAGTTGAAGTTTTTGGAGGGATATACAGTACTGTACGCACTTGCCATAATAAATAGTGTGTTTTTCCAATTATGTAATTTGGAGATATTTTATAAGTTTTTTTTTCCCATCAAAAGTTTTTCTTTTTTCAAAAGAAACAAAAAAAAGGATACAGCATAATACATAAAACATAAAGCAATTAAAGACAAATATTATTAACATTGTTATCAAAACTTTCCACTTCTTATAACAACATTCCACCAGGCTCAATCATAGAGAGAGCCAGATTAAATGGCATAAAACAATAAAAAAACTAATGAAGACCTTGTTATACATATTGAGATATAACAGAGACTCACATCACTGACACACTAAAAGCAGTTAGTTACAATAGTTAAAAGCATTCTTCTATCTAATATTTATCTTTGACTAAAAAGAGGAAGGGGGACCAGACTCACCCAAAAGCATCTAGTTTGCCAGCAGCAATTGAGGCAACTCTTTCATTACAGGCCAGAAGGCCCATGTTATTCAACCATTCCTTTACTCAGGAAGAGGCAGGAGACGTCCAGTATGAAAGCAGCAATCTCCTTAGGGCAAGGGCAGCTGATAACACCCAATATTTTTTCAAGTTACTCAGAAGGAGTACCTCTGTATCTATACCTAAAAGAAAGAACTTGGCTGAGAAAGGCAATCTGGAATTTGTTACCTCCTCAGATATCTTGTATGCCTCAAGCCAGGCATTCCTAATAGTAGGGCACTCCCAAAGCATGTGGATTAGGTTTGCATGCTTGAGCGAGCACCTCCAGCAAGGACCATCCTATAAATAACCCATCCCCTCCAAGTGTCTAGGAGAGTAGTAATAATAGTGGAGAATCATAAATTGGGTTGTCCTACCTTGAACCTCCCTGCAGCTCATGTGGGCGTTTCTCCATGTTCTTGACCATTCCTCCTCGCCAGCGTAATGTCTGGGATATCAAATGTAGGAGATCTATCTAGTTGATAAGCAAAGCAGGACACTACTATTATTTACTGAGATCAGGAGAGAATATGGGGTGCATAAGTTTCAATCTGCAAAATGTCTGCAGGTTAGAAAAGCTTTACTGGACTCACTTCTAACTCCAGACTTAACTTTGCCTGAACACGCTGAGTGGGTGCAGATGGTTAGATTAGCAACATCAAGTAAAGGGGTGAGTATGTGATATAAAATATTAACTGATGCTGATAATATAATTTCACCTTTGCAAGCATCCAAATCAAAGTTGGAAACTGAATTTTATAAGTTTTTAAAATACTCAGTTGTGAGGAGATTTTAATGTAGATGACCAAGCCTCCTACAGTTCTTCCAAAGTTTTTTGTTTTGGATGCCTGGGAGAAATTTGTTTCATAACATTTGTAACTGCAGGGTCTTGGGCCCAGGTTTCCTGGAAAAGAATTACTGTCAAGGATGTTACACAATTAAACTATTCCCTATCCCACAATTTATGTTTTAAACCAGCTACTGTATGTTCCAAGATGAGAAGCTGTGTTCCGCCTTGTTAATGTTATGATCAGACAAGTCCAGAGTCTCTAAAATATTTTCAGTTAGTCAAACAGCAGTAAAGTTTCTTTGTTGCCTCCTAAATTTGTCAGGTCCACAATAAAAATATTATTTAATTTCATGTTGAAAGCTTTATGCAAAATTAAATTACATAACTCTGGGGATGTAACATAAATGTCAGTCTGGTTCCCTATGCCAGCATCATGGGCTCTTACTTTTCTACAGAAGTCCTTCTTAGAAATAGGGATGTCCAGTACTGAGGCCAGAAGAGAGGACACAGATGATGTTAACACCACCAATGGGGCCAGACGGGTTACATCCCAAGATATTGAAGGAGCTCAGGGAGGTACTAGGTCCATCTTTCACTGTCCTGTTCAGCTACTTGCTGGAGACGTGAGTGGTTCCAGAAGACTGGAGGATGGCAAATGTTGCCCCACTTCACAAAAGTGGAAGCAGAGAGGAGTCAAGAAACTATAGGTCAGTGAGCCTGACCTCAGTGGTGGGGATATTAATGGAATTACTACTGAAAGAAAGGATAGTGGATTATCTTGAAACCAGTGGCTTACAAAATCTGAGGCAACATGGATTCACTACAGAAAGGTCATGTCAGACAAATCTCATAGATATCTTTGACTGGGTGACCAGGGAGGTGGATCAGGGTGGAGCCATGGGTGTGGCTTACCCATATTTTAGTAAGGCCCTCAACACCATTCAACATAGAAGACTTGTAAATATTCTGAGCACTCTGGGAGTGGGTACAAAGGTGGTAATCTGGATTAGAAATTGGTTGGAGAATAGAAGGCAGAGGGTGGTAGTAAACGGAGTTCACTCTGAGGAAGGGAGCGTGACCAGCAGGGTGCCACACAGATTGGAACTGTGTCTGGTCCTCTTTAATGTCTTTATTAGTAGCATTGCAGTGGAGCTGGAAAGGAAAGTATGCCTTTTTTGCCGATGACACGAAGATCTGTAATAGAGTAGATATTCCTGGAGGGGTGGAATCAATGATTAGTGATCTAAGAAAGATGGAAGAGTGGTTAAAAGTGTGGTAGCTGAGATTTAAAGGAAAACTGTGCTTTGCAGGGGCTCCTACCCCTGCAAAGCTTACCCTTCGGTTTAGCTTTTGGAAGAAAAACGTTTTTTTCCTCACGCTGCAAAGTAGTTTAATTTAATCATCAAAGGTCCACTACCCGAAAGTATGGCAGAAGCTGTAGTGGCTCCATTAACTGTAAAGGTGTGGTGCGCCTTCAATACAAATTACCAGAGGGTAAGCTTTGCAGGGGCTGTAGCCCCTCCAAAGCACAGTTTGCCTTTAATGTGAAGATGTGCAAGGTCATGCACTTGGGGCACAGAAACTCAGGAGCAGAGTACATGATGTGGGGTACTGACAACATCCAAGCAGGAAAGGGACCTGGAAGTAATCATTTCTGATGACCTCAAGGTGGCCAAGCAGTATGACAGGACAGTGGGGGAGAGCTATGGGGATGCTGGGGTGCATAGGGTGGGACATCACCAGCAGGAAGAGGGAGGTAATTATACCATTGTATAAAACATTGGTGTAATCTCATCTGGAGTACTGTGTTCAGTTTTGGAAGCCACATCTCCATAAGGACATCGAAAGAATAGCAGCAATCCAGAGAAGAGCAACTAAAATGGTGCTGGGTCTGCATTAGAAGCCCTTTGAAGGGAGGCTAAAGGACCTCAATATGTATACCCTAGAGGAAAGGAAAGAGAGAGGAGATATGATAGAGACTTTCAAATACCTCACAAGTATAAATAGGGTACAAGTGGAAAGCATTTTTCAGAAAAAAAGATTCTCAAAAACAAGGGGACATGCTAGGAAGCTGGAGGGGGGTACAGTCAGGGGAATGTAAGAAAGTACTTTTTCACAGAAAGAGTGGTAGATGCGTAGAATAGACTTCCAGTAGAGGTGGTCAAAGCAAAAATTGTAGTTGGTTTCAAGAATGCATGGAGCAAACATAAAGGAATTTGATTAGTTTAGAATGGGGGAATAAACGGAGACCAAGTAGGCTCTGCAGTAGGGAAAATGGGCAGACTGGGTGGGCCAAGATGCCCCTTATCTGCCAACAGTTTCTATGTAATTCCATGTAAATTCTTTTTTCATTTGAAAGATTATTTTTTTGTGAGAATGACAGTCTCACAAAAAAAGAATCCTTCATAAGAAAAAAGAATGTGAAAAAAACTAAGTCTGAATTTGTTTTTCATATGAAGGATCATTTTGCATGAGGAGGACATTGTTCATATGAAGGAATAATTTTCCATAAGAAGGACAAAGTGTCCTGAAAAAAGATTCCTTCATACAAAAAAAAAAAGAATATGAAAAAAAAAAACTAAATCTAAAGTCTTTTTTTAGTACTGTTACATTTGGCAAAAAATCCCAAATAATAAGTATATTGGAAAGTTGTTCTAACTATATCAATTGTTTCCTTAGGCTATGAAGGCCCTATGGATTTCATCCCATATGAATTGGAAAAATCTAAGTTCTGCAATATAGAAGTAACATTATGTATCAAGTTATAATCTGCTGCCTTTTGTTTTATGCATTTTATATATTTTCTATAGCTGTTTGTATGTTTTGTATGTCTGATTTGAATCTGTGATAATGTGGTATTGATATACTAGCTTAGCAATTTTAATAAGCACTGTCACTTTAACTACATTTTTTTTAATTAATGGAATACTGCAGTGGTGTAGTGGGGGAAGGGGGGCAGAGGGCAGGTCAGGTTAATGTGCAACCTTCCTTGTAGCCAAACTTCTGTTGGGAAATTCATCCAGACTTATGTCGGAAAATTGCAACGCCTTTCTTTTTCTTTACCTACTCTTGCCCCATCACAGTCCAGGCATTCATTCCCTACTCACTCCCCCCGGGATCACAGCCCACTCCAGTCTGTCTGACACATGAGCACACATTGACTTTCAAAACAGCTGTGTTATAGTAAGCAGTACAGGTCATGTTTATCAGCATCAGCAGATGGGTGGGGGGGGGCACGCACTGTGAACTTCAACTTAATTTACCACATTGACATTGTTAGCGGACTGCTGTGACAGTCATGTGGTAAGTTAGTAGAACCTACAGGCTATACAGTGCATTACAGTAGTTGTTCAATTGCATCATTGGTGTTGTCATCTTCACTCTTTTATTTATTTTGTTAGTTGTTTAACCAGGACTAGCACACTAAGCTGAAAGCTTTTTTTTTTTTTTAACAGGTGTGACCTGGGAGCACAGGGAAGTTAAGTGACTTGCTCAGGGTCACACAGTCTACAAGTGGAAATTGTGGGATTCAAACCCAGATCTGGTCTGCTGGATGTCACCAGATTTGCAGCTCAGAGCCTTAAACCACTGCGCTATACTGCCTCCCTCTTGAGGGGTGAGAGAGTGGAGCATTGTGTATCTGTCTGTCATTGTACTAGGTGACTCATCCCATTGTTGCTTGCACTGCACTTACTTTAAAGTCATCATTAAAGTGATGTTCCGACCTAGCGTTATACTGTATTGGGCTTCATAGCCCAATACCTTATAGCTGCATGAGCTGACAAGAGCAAAAATTTTAATTTAAAACATATTACTTTTTGTTGTGGAAGGGATTTTAACTGGCACCGAAGCCTCAGACAGCTAATCCCTTCCAGCTTCCAGGTGCCTCCACTCTGCCCAACTTTGCCCCAGTGCTCTCTGAAATTGTGACGTGTGGCCAGGGAGAGCACGGAGGAAAGACCCATACAAGTCTATGTGGGCTATATTTAAAGTCGTTTTTTAGCCATTTTAAACAGTTTCAGGGGAAAATGAAAGCAGTTGTTTAACTAGTAGGCTAATGACTTTTAAATTAAAATTTTTGCACATGTTAGCTCAGGATCATATAAGGTAGTGGGCTATGAAGCCCAATACCTTATATCAGAAATTTCCTTTAAGTCACATTCTTTCTTGGAGTGACTAAAGGTGATTTTAAAGTTAGCACTGCAGCGCAAGTTAGCATAAATGATTTAAATTGTGTAAAATTGTTTGGACCATTTGATTTTAAAATGACAACGTGGATTTTGTCTGGCAGAGGTTTGCACTGAGTGAAGTGACAGAATTAAGTTACTGCCTTCACTGACGTGGGAGTCCGGGAAACTAAGTGTCATGACTTGTATTTTGCAGTGGCTTGAAGTCACTCATGACACTTGAATTTCCTCCCTGTCATCGTCTGGTCATCAATCCAATCCTCCCATCAGACCCATTAGGCCAGTGTGAGAGGGCATTGGGCTGTGTTGCAAGGGAACCCCCACAGACAAATATTTTGCATGGACACTGGTTTTGAAGGGAATAAATTCAACTTTACTACAGCAAAGACACAAGAGAAATAAAGGAGTTTACATTCAGTGTGATGTATAATTTAACACAACAGATTCACAATGGTCAGTCTGTTGCTGCCAGCCTCCCAGCTATTCATCTCTTTTCACTCTTTCCTGGTCCCTTTTTATGGGGCTCACATGTGTGTCTCAAAAACACTTCCCTGACTGCCTTACCAATAGTGTCAGTGGCTCAGTAGGTAACACACTCGCCTCTGAGGCCGGGAGATCAGAGGGCTGTGGGTTCAGTTCCCACATCTGGCACTTGGGTTAATATCCCAGTACTGACACTGTAGTGCAGCATAAGAGGGGTGCTGCACTTCTGAGGTGCCGTCTTTCGGATGAGATGTTAAACCAAAGTCCCATCTGCCTGGATTGGTGGTAGTTCAGGTGGATGTTAAAGATCCCATGGCACTTATTGAAAAAAATAGGGGAATTTCCCCGGTGTCCTGGCCAAATTTCCCTCATTCACTAAAAATACTACCAATAGCTTAATCTGGTTCAAGATCAGTTGTCATTCATCTGTATCCCCCCTTCCCTGGGTTGTGCCTGAAAATAGACAGGATTTGTCTAGTACACTTACCAGGTCAACAAAAACTAAATAAATAAAATAGCAGAGCAAGCCTGAGCTCAGGGACAGTCCTAAAGCAGGCAGTTTTTTTTTTAATCCCCCATAGCTCCTGCTAACACCTTTATTGTGGTGGTGGTGAGCGGATGATGGGTGTAGAGCATGATGAATGTAAAGAACAAATGTGGAGATGAGGTGCGACTGCAAGTGATGAACATCCACATCAGCCTTCTATCAGTATAGCAAACAGACTGCTACTATCATGGGCAAATCTGAAAGTTCCTGACCAGACTGGCAGAGAACAAGTCCCATTAAAGGAGTAGTCCACCCAGAATGTGCAAAAAACACATGTTATGTAGAGTGTTTTGATATGTATGTTAAATACTAGTGTGTCCTTCCCTATGTCTGCTATTTGGAGTTTTTCCTAAATTGCCTGCTAGCTGTATGGTAGTTTTATGATCCCTGGGGATCTCCATAACAAATAGTTTTATTGGCGTTCTTGCTCCCAGGATGCCCCCCTGTCTCATGTGACAGTGATGTAGCTATGCCCTTAGATTTAGCATGTGTATTGCTTTAAAATTAGTTTAGCAACAGCAGAGCCTTGTAATTTCTTATCCAGGGAGCACAAATGGCAACAGTTAGTTTAGCAGATACCTGAGAACAAGCTAACTGGGGTTTCTGTAAGACAACAGCTACTAAATAACTTAAATTCATTATTCGTGTTTTTGATGTTAAAACGCTCCTGCTAGCTAGACCTGATGCACACAAAAAAAATAGTGAATTAGATCTATTTAGTAGCTGTTGTCTTACAGAAACCCCAGTTAGCTTACTCTCAGGTATCTGCTAAACTAACTGTTGTCATTTCTGCTCCCTGGATAAAAAGTTACAAGGCTCTGCTGTTACTAAACTAATTTTAAAGCGATATACATGCTAAATCTAAGGGCATGGCTACATCACTGTCACATGAGACAGGGGGCATCCAGGGAGAAAGAAAGCCAATAAAACTATTTGTTATGGAGATCCCCAGGGGTCGTAAAACTACCATACAGCTAGCAGGTAATTTAGGAAAAACTCCAAATAGCAGACAGAGGGAAGAACACATTAGGATTTAACATACATGTCAAAACACTCTACCTATGTTTTTTGCACATTCTGGGTGGACTACTCCTTTAAATTATGCTAGAAAAGGGAATAATCAAACCAGATAATAATTATCTGATCCAACCAAAATATCTTTTTTTAAGTTGTACCGGAACCAGATAATGGCATAATTTACATATCTGCAGTATCCAAATACCTCTATTCAAATTATTCTGCCACAAACCTTCAGAGTAACCTTAACTTCCTCAATACATTCTGGAAGGTTTTCACCCCTTTCTGACTCCATACCCAATTGCTTCCCAGTGTTCACAAACCAGGGAATTTACCCATCTCTGATGCACCGTATGACGTTGATAAACACTGATACAGAACTACTGAACTTGAATACTGGATACCATTTACTGCCAATGCTGGTATGTTGTTGAGATGGGGGATTCAACAAGTGGAGTGCCATAGGGATTGGTCCTGGGACTCATCCTATTCAGCATGTTCATTAGTGACATAAGGGAAGCTATCTAGGGCAAGATATGTCTCTTTGCTCTGATAATGCAACACTATGCAGCAGGGTACATATCAAGGAAGGGGTGAGAAAACTTCAGAAAGACTTAGAGATGCTGGAGGGGGGGTCACAGATCTGACAGTTGAAATCGAACACCAAGAAGTGCAACATGGTGTACCTAGGGAAGAGGAATCCATGCATGGAGTACTGGACATGAGGAGTCAGGCCGACCACTACAACAAAGGAAAAGATCTGCATTTCATCATCGGTCTCAAGCAAACTAGCCTGTGTAGTAAGGCATGCTGAAGTGTATTGGAGGGGTTTTGATAGCAGGAAAAGTGAGGTGAAGCGATACTTCCCCTAAACAGATTGTTATTGAGGCCTCACCTGAAATAGTGGCCACAGTTTTGGAGCCCTTACATGAGAAAGGACAAAGACAGGCTGGAGTCAGTGCAAAGAATGGTCACCAAAATCAGCCAGAGCCAACAAGGCGGATGCCATGAGGAATGGCTAGTGGTCCTGTACATGTACTTGCTGGAAACCAGATGTGGGGGGGGGGCATGATAGGGACATATATGTTTCTGAGTAGTATAATGAAGGTGTAAAGTGGAGACCTGTTCATTTGAAATAGGGACAAAGTGTCAAGAGGATGATTGGAGGTTAAGTGGGGGTAAAGTCAGGAGGGATGCAAGGAAGGTCTACTTCTCTGGAGGGTTGTGGAGTCATGGAACAGATAACTGGTGGAATTGGTGGGGCTGGTAGTCTAAAAGTATTCGACCATGACTGGGATAGCACAAGAGTGCTCATAGTCCCACTGGGGAAATGAGGGGGGGTTGTTATTTGCGTGAAGAGGAGAGAGGGGGACAACCCACCATGCCACTAGGTCCAGGGATGAGGTATAGTAGCATAATATGTGCAGACTTGATGGACCATTGGTATCTTTCTGCCAGGAGAATCTTTGTTTCTACAGTATGTAAGATGTAATGATGGAATTGCACTGTGTTTACTTCTATTTAATTCAAAGGTAATGAAATTAATGTATATTTTGTAGACACTGTGTGACATTTATAAACAAGGTGTTACCTTTTTGTACCTACAATAAATAAATTTTGCTATGAGCTATCATAAAGGACACTATTAAAAATAAGCCACTACTAAATAGTTGTGACATCTTTCCTTGATTTTCAATAAACAGTTGAATTGTAAATTTGTAGATACTATACTTTTTGCACTTTGCCGTTTTTATCAACAGTAATACAATTCTGTACAGTATCTGCCAGCATTGCTGTTCGTGTAGTCTTTGAATATTGTGTAATACTATTTATGATCTGTCTTCATAACTTAAATATTGTTGCTTACTGTCCAACTGCTCCCCAGATCAATCACAGAAACATAGACGGTGACAGCAGAAGGGGACCCTTAGATCCATCTAGTCTGACCAATAATATTTGCTGCCCCCACCCTGTTTGCCATCACATCTAGTAAAAAGTGAATCTTAAATGAGGTTTATTGTTTACTTTGTCTCTGTATGTTTACCTGGTAAAACATTTTTGTTTGCTATCGATTTATACCACTGCATTTCTATCTGTTCCACATCCTCCTACTCTCCACCCTATGTCCATCACCCCATCTTCTCTGAGACATACAGTACCACTCTCCTCCTCTTGCCCCTGTGGCTTACCTCCACCCACCAATAGTGACACATGTGCCACCCCTGGTCCCTCCCTACCCACAGTCATCTGCTCTTTCTCCTGGTACTACTCGTGGTCTCTTCCTCCCACATCAGAAGGCCCCCGCCCTCATCTCAGGAACCCCCTTCCTTCTCCTCGCTTTTCTGCTAGTGCCTCTGATACTGGGGTCAGTTTTAGTCCCTAGTTATTCTTCCTCCATCCCCCTTTGCCATCCCCTATTCGCCCCCTCAGGATGCCTACCATACTCATCTGCCCTGCCACTTACACTTCTCCATAACCTCCACATTTAGTCCCTCAAACTAGCCAGTCATCTACGGACCATACCTCCCCATCCTCCAAGCCCAGTCCAGGATCATGGCAGACCCACACCTGTACCCCCCTCCACCCTTCCAAAGATGCCCACCCTATTGACATGTGGCACCTGCCATATTTTGGCTCTTACTCCCAGGTTCTGTGCCCTACTACAACTGTTAGGCCCCTATTTACTCAAATCCCTGCCCCCCAGACTAATCCCCCTACAACCCCTTGCCAACTGGGGCAATTCAGTCTCAAATCTCATCCGTTAGATACCGTAGATCTGTAACAATCCTAAAGCCTCCTTGTCCGTTTTTCACTCCTCAGTTATCATACTTTTTGTTCTCGGCTCTCATATAGTTTCACTTAGCTCATTTAGAAATTCTATTGCACTCCAAGTATTACTGAGCTCAGAGAAATAAACAGAACAAATAAATATGCATTATTACAGCAATCATGACAGTATAGCTCAGTACTTAGCTCAGTTAAAGAAAGAAACAGAACAACTAAATCTGTATTATTACAGCAATCCTAAAGTATCCAATCGTTGCTTTGTCTCCACTCCAGAGACCCTGCTGTAATATAGGACCACAGAGGACGCTTGTGAGGGTGGCTATAACAGAAGTCCCGACAGAGCTCCATTGAGCTCTCTAACTCCCCCTCTCTCACTCGCTCATTCTGTTTCTCCCAACGCTGCAGCCTACCCTTTTGTACTGGGTTCCTGCCTGCATTGGCACCTTTTTCTGCCCACAAAGAAATCTAGAGCAGTCACGATAGAGCTCCGTTGAGCTCGCTCACTGCCCCTCTGTCAGTCGCTCATTCTATTTCTCCTGCCGCTGCAGGCTGCCCTTTTGTTCTGGGCTCCTGCCTGCATTTGCACCTTTTTCTGCCCACAAAGAAATCTGCAGCAGTCCCTACAGAGCTCAGTTGACCTTGGTCAATCCCCCTCTGTCACTCGCTCGATCCTAATCTATCCCAAACACTGATTTCCCAAAGCAACTGTGCTATTCTACTCCAGAAGTGCGAAAACACATTTGGCCAGGATGTGAAAAATGACAGCTGTACTGTTCATCAGGAGATGTGAAAAAATGCCAGTGCTGAAAATCTGGTGTGAAAATATTACTCATTTGCAAAGTTACAAGGGTGCGTGGGAACTGCACAACGCACGCTCGTGAAACAGTCATTTTTTGGATTTTTTCTACCAAATTTATTACTCAGCTCAGTTAGAGAAATAAACAGAATAAATAAATATGTATTATTACAGCAATCATAACAGTACAGCTCAGTACTTAGCTCAATTAGAGAAATAAACACAACAACTTAATCTGTATTATTACATCAGTCTTAAAAGTATCCAATCATTGCTTTGTCTCCACTCTAGAGACTCTGCTGTAATATAGGACCACAGAGGACCCTGGGCGGGAGGTGGGCAACTCTAAAGTCTGGCAGAGCTCCAGTGAGCTCACTCCTCCCCCCTCTCTCACTCAACTTATTCTGTTTCTCCTGCCGCTGCAGGCTGCCCTTTTGCACTGGGCTCCTGCCTGTGTTGGTGCCTTTTTCAGCCCACAAAGAAGTTCACAGCTGTCCCAAGACAGCTCCATTGAGGACATTCACTCCCCCTCTCTCACTTGCTCATTCTGTTTCTCCTGGTGCTGCAGGCTGCCCTTTTGTACTGGGCTCCTGCCTCCATTGGCACCTTTTTCTGCCCACAAAGAAATCCGCAGCAGTCCCAACAGAGTTCTGTTGAGCTCGCTCACTCCCCCCCCCTCTCACTTGCTCACTCCATTTCTCCCGGCACTCCAGGCTGTCCTTTTATACGAGGCTCCTACCTGCGTTGGTGCCTTTTTCTGCCCACAAAGAAATCTGCAGCAGTCGTGATAGAGCTCCGTTGAGCTCGCTCACTCCCCCTCTCTCATTCACTCGTTCTGTTTCTCCCACCACTGCAGGTTGCCCTTTTGTACTGGACCCCTGCCTGCATTGACACCTTTTTCTGCCCAAAAAGAAATCTGCAGCAGTCCCAATGGAGTTCCTTTGAGCTCGCTCACTCCCCCTCCCTCACTCACTCTCTCTTTCTGTTTCTCCCGGCTCTGCAGGCTGCCCTTTTGTTCTGGGCTCCTGCCTGCATTGGGGCCTTTTTCTGCCCACAAAGAAATCTGCAGCAGTCCCGATAGACCTCAGTTGAGCTCGGTCACTCCCCCCCCTCCCACTCGCTCAATCTTAATCTGTTACAAACACTGATTTCCCACAGCGATTCTGCTATTCTGCACCAGAAGTGCAAAAACGTATTTTGGCCAGGAAGTGAAAAATGACAGCTGTACCATTCCTAAGGAGGTGTGAAAAAATGCCAGTGTTAAAAATGTGGCATGAAAATATTACAAATTTGGGAAGTTACAAGGGTGCATGGAAACTGCGCAACTCACACTTGTAACACAGTCATTTGATGGACTATCGTCACCAAATTTTCAGCATAGGCATTTTAGGACCTCTGCTCATGAACAGTGTCACTGTCATCTTCTTAATCTGTCCTGAACACTGATTTCCCACAGCGACTGCACTATTCTGCGCTGGCAGTGTGAAAAACACACATCAGCCAGGATGGGAAAAATGACAGCTGTACTGTTCATAAGGAGGTGTGAAAAAATGCCAATGTGGAAAATCTGGTGTGAAAATATTGCAAATTCGTGAAGTCATTTTTTGGATTTTTTCCACCAGATTTACAACATAGGCGTTTTGAGAGCCCACCTCATGAACACTGGCACTGTCATTTTGTTAATTGGCCCTGAAAAGTGATTCCACGCAGTGATCACAAAATCACCTTTCGGGACTGAATAATGCCATGACAGTGCCTGAATTCATGAGGAGGTGTCCCAAAAACCCCATGTTGAAAATTTGGTGCCAAAATTCCAAAACATGCCTGAAATATGCATCAAAGTTGAAAAAATCCTATTTATGCCATTATACAGCTTACCGCAGTTCTTCAGTTCGCGGTCGGCTTTGAAGAGTGCAGATGTGTTCCCATCCACTGAAAATTGTCGCACAGGGCTTTGGAGGTAAGTATGGGGTGAGGGGGGTGTGGGGAGGCAGGGTGCGCAGACATTGGGCACGGGTTGTGGGAAGGGATAGGGAGACCGTGAGGGACCATTTTCTTTTTTTACAGGTTAAAAAAAAAAAAACATTGCATGACTTTTTTTTTTTACAGGACATTTGGCACACTGGGGTGGGCTTCTAGCATGCCAACCTAGTGTTTTTTTTTTGGGGTACTGTAGTCGATGGGGATTGGGCACCCCATCGGCACAAAAGGGGGGAGCAAGAGCAGAGGGGATTAGGCACCCCCTCAGCACAAATCTACTGTTTTTTGGGGGGGCATTATGCCGATGGGGAGTGGGCTCCCCCATTGGCAAATCAAACTGGGAGAGGGGACATAATGCCAATGGGGAGTGGGATCCCCCATTGGCAACGTGAATTAGGATGGGAACTGAAGCTGACGGGGATTGGGGCCCCTGTCGGCAAACAAACATTGTTGGGGGGGAACATGCTGCCGACAGGGATTGGACACCCCCATCGGCAAAGAAACAGGGAGGGACATGATGCCGAGGGGGATTGGGCACCCCCTTGGCAGACAACAGAAACCGATGGGGACTGGGCTCCCTGTCGGGCCGGGGGAATGCAAGGGACCGCCGTACAGTGACGGGTCACTCCCTCATTCCAGCAGAATGGCTGATGCTGCAATGCCGAAGTGGCCCCTGATTGCAGCGGCTAAAACTTTTCAAGGTTGTGGCACACTGGCTGAACTAGTGTCAGCAGCAGCAGCATGCCACTCTATTGGAGAAAGTGGGGCAAGCCTCAAAAGGCAGTGGGGGCATTGGCCACAACAGTACCACACCTCCACAACCTGCTTCTGCAGCAAACTGCCGTAACATGTTTCTTGTGCATGCATGCAATCAACATAGCAAGTGAATTACTAGAGTGACTAAAAATATAGATAAGTATGTAAGGATAAGTGAATGGTACATTTTTGGAGAGAGAGACTAAATATTTCTGGTACTGAAAATGTGGGTCCACTGTTTCTTGAGATGTATTCCATAGCATCTAAATATTTACTTTGAAAGCAGATTCATTTTTAAAAAATATCCTTTATGGAATAAATCAATGGTTGTATCAATGCAAGAAGTCACATTACTATAAAACTGAACAGAAACAAAGGGACTAGAACAAAAGTGTGAACTACTTCCCATTCACCTTAAGTCACTAGCATCAACACCTTTCGACCTTTTAAATACTGAGCCAACAGTGCTGAGTTTTATCTGAAGTTAGAGAACTTTGAAATGTGTCTCAACACAGTACAGCCTCTCTGAACATTTAAAATGCACCAACTTATAACGTGAAAATTTGCATAAGATTTCAGTTGTGGAGGTGACATAGGTTTTGTTTATGGACTGAAAAAGGAAAAAAAGGGAAAAACAGCAATTTGGATGAAATGTCATAATAAATTACAATTTCAGATATACAGTGCTATCTAATTCAAAGCAATTTCAGAGAAACTGTGGTCATTTTGGCAATGTCCGGAAATCACAGGATCTACTAATAGCCATACAGCTGCGCCAACAAGACAGCCAGCAAAACATTTTCAATAAATAAATTTACCATGGCCAAATAACCATGTCCGCTTTCTTCAATTCCACTCCATTACTGTTATTTTACATGAATTTTGCTTTAACACTTTTTGCTGATATTCCCCCCCAACCCCAATTTCATTTCATTTGTGTACTGAGGTGACACGCTGATCATAAGGCCCTTGTTCACGTGCAGCCTGGAGCTCCAGTACAAAGCAGTCATAGTTAATAGCACAATTTACAATTACAAATATATACAATACAATAAATTACTCCTTACAATATGCAGGAAAGGCTGCATGTGAAAACAGTTAATGCATCACAGCGAAAGTCAAAATAACAAATGCAAAATAGTGAATGACATAATAGCGAATGACAATGATAGCGCAAAGCACATAACAAATACAAATACCAGTGCTCTCAACACTTTTTCTTGCCCTGTCCCTCATCTTATTAACAACCATGATCAATTGTGACATATGCGGGGGAGGGGGCTCTGCCCCCACACTCCCACAGGGGGCTGCACCCCCTACCCCCATTTTAAATATTCTAACACCACACCACTCATTGATGGTGGAGCAAACAACATATTCAGACCAATGTAACTATAAGTAGAGGGACTTCCAGTGACGTCAGCACCCTTGATGGCCACCTAATCTTAGAGCTCCAGCTTCCCACTGCCTACAATCTGTCTAAATTGCCTATTAAAAGATATAATCACAAACCAAAAACAAGCATAACAAAGTGGGTAAACCTCCGGTTACCCCTGTACAGAAATTAAAGGAGCTTCTCCATGCCGAAAAAACATATTCTCCTGATGAACAGAAGACTCCGGAGGATCAGCGCCAGGCCTTACCTCATGGGGAACTGGTACAAAAAGATCTTGTTGCTATGATCATGCAAACAGCTTGCACAGTGGCCAAAATCAATCAGACCCTCTCAGAGCTCCGCTCGGACATGAATAAAATTGACCATAAGGCTGAATAGTTGGAATTGTGTCTCACGCAAGTGTCGGACCAAAGCGACAGATACAACTGCCTACTCCTATACCTCCTGGCCTGGGATAGAGAGCTTACACACCACCTGGACAACCTGGAGGGGAGAAGCAGGAGACACAATGTAAGGATCTATGGGGTCCTCAAGGGCCTGGAAGACAAAGCCAGAGATACGATTGCATTCCTCCAAGACCTACTGTGGAATGTGCTCTCGCTGCCAGAAGATCTCGATTTGGCTATGGACCGGGCAAACCACTCCCTAGACCCCAGGCCCTGGAAGCCAGATGCAAGGCCCAGATCCTTCATAGCATGGCTGTCCTCCTATCAAAGCAAGGAAGAGCTGCTTCGCAGGGCTTGGCAACAGGGGTCCCTGATGTATATGGGGCACAAAATCTCACTGGACAATGACCACACTTCTGTGGTCCAGGAAGCTCGGAGGACCCTCTGGCCGATAATAAAGCAGCTCCACTCCAAAAATATCAAGGTCCAAACTCTATACCCAGTAAGACTCGAGGTCACCACCGAGCAGGGTGTCAAAATCTTCCGGGACCTCCTTGCTGCTTCACCTTCCTCGAACAGATGGGCATCAGCACCCCTCCCCTGATCAGAGAAAAACTTGAGAGTAACTTCATGGCATCAGCGTGGACTGTGGCTCAGAAGGGGATGTCTAAGAAAGGCTCATCACAAAGGGTCCCCTAAACAAACCTTAGAGATGGTGTGTCATCAATGCAGCGGAAGTACGGGGATCCAGCAGTTGTAAACAACAAAGCATCCCACCTGCAGGATGACGATGAGGCTACAAGCTCTACAGCCACTGCAAATTCACCTCCAACTTCCGAAATGTGAAGAGATCAACTTCAACGTTTTTTCTGATGCCATGTGAGACCTCCACCCTCCACTAAACTACAATCCCCCGAACTCTAGTTCGACTCGACTACCCCACGGCTCCAGCTACCCAGCCACTGAACTCATCTGCAATCCTATTGATGAGGGCCTCTCAAGAAACACACAGCAGAACCTCTCTTGCAGATGCAGTGAGTATCCTAGGGCCCCATCATTGACTACCAACTGCTCCTGCTGCCACGGGGAAGGCCGGGGGGGGAACAAAGTGAACTAGGCTGAGGCACCTGGTCGGCTAATGTACTCCTCTGTTGGGATTTTGTTCCTCCCCCATGAAGCCCGTAATCTCAACGAACTTTAGACCTCTTACTCTGCTGGTTTAGTCCATCGTAATCGACTAAATAACCCGCCGCACCTTGGCAGGGATACAACATGGAGAGGGACAGAGGGAGAGTATAATGAGAGGCCCGCTCATGGTGCTTCTTTCTGGTGTGCTCAACAGACTGTTGGATGGAAGAAGAGCTCTTACTCGCTATATGCAGGGGATACTGAGCCCTTCTACAGCATAACTGAATCTCCCCTTTTGCTTTTCTCAGGAACAGAGACTGAGGGCACAAAATTTGCTTCGCTGCACATAAGTTAAGTTACATGTTGATTTGACTGTCCTGGGGCACCTTCTAGTTTAAATGATATCGAGGGGGAGGGAGGGAGGGCCAGGTGCTCACCTTGGGCTGCCTTTGGCTACTGCTTGATCAACCCTGACCTCCAACACTGCACATTGTATAGATTTATTAGACAAGATAATACTTAATATATGCAGTTAGATAAGGGTGAATCCACCTTATCGTACAAAGCATATACGCGGTGGGGAGGGGAGATTCTGAGGGTGATGTTCCCTCAGAGGATTGCTGATAAACGAAAGGTTGGCCACACCCAGGGCTTAGCCAGGGGGCCAAGGGGAATGATCATTGTCCTGTTGAGCTCCCTTATTCTAACCGCATATACGGATACCTTTTGGCTGAGGCCCACCACTCAGACAACTCTTGGAAGTCAAAACACCAAATGCTGGGCAGTGTGGTTCAGACAGTCTCTACCCTCAAACTATCTGACTCCTTTTTTGCTCATGGCTCTTAATTTAAAGAGGCCTGGGCACAAGACCTGTTTTCTACATATGTTATTGTGGGTTTTGTTACTGTTCACTTGGTTCTATATTTACTTGTTTAAATTCCAACAAGGTACAATGGCCCAGATATTCAAACTGCGTCAGGCTGTGGCACAAGCCTGGGCACAGCACAACTTGGCTGCGCAGGGGCGTTGACTGGGCGATATTCAACAAAGCTGCGCCATGGCACAGCATTGTTGAATATCGCACCCTGGCCCCCTGCAGTGTGCATGGTGCAGTGGCACTGTGCCAGCGCAAGTGGCCAGAGTGGAGCAGAGGGATGCACTAGCACAAGTTCCATTGCACTATGCGCAGCAACTGCGATATTCAAAAGTGCACATGCAAATGTGGCCATAATGTATGCAAGGTGCAAATGGGTCCATTTGCATGTCATTATGGCCCTATTTGCATGCAGGTGCGCCAATCCCCGGCAACTTGCACCTGACGCCCTGCCAGGCAGCAGCCATTGGGGACAGATACCCCCCTACACAGCGTGGCAATGCGCCCCACAGCCCGATCGCGGGGTTCAGTAAATATAAATAGCATCCTATATCCCTGGTGGTCCAGTGGACCACTGTCAGCCCGATCGTGGGCATTTGTAATATAGAATAATGTCCAATATCCCTGGTGGTCCAGTGGACCACTCACAGCCTGATCGCGGGCTTAAGTAAAAATAAATGAATCCAATATCCCTGGTGGTCCAGTGGACCGCTAACAGACAGATTGTGGGCATTTGTATAAAGAAATTACGTCCAATATCCTTGGTGGTCCAGCAGACCCCCCCTTCCCACCCGACCACTGATCCCCACCGCCTCGCTCTCCCCAGTCAGTGATGGGCGGCAGCACCTTCCTGCGCCCCACCGCCTGCTGACTGACACGGTAGACTGTACACCCCTTGGTCCACAGCGTGAGCCAATGGGCGTGCAGCCTGCACCGTACTACACATTCCAGATATGTGAATGGATCCATGATTGATGTTAATAAACTTGAATTAAAAAAGAAATGTAACTATAAGTAGCTAGTTTGTGTCATTCGCTATTAACATACTAACATACTAAAATGCCAGCAGAATAGGCCTAACAGTCTTTCGTGTCTGCTCGTTTGGTCAGTCCCCAACCTGGGTGCTGACCTTGCTGTCCCCCTCGCCTTCTCTGGCTTCTCCCTTCCCAGTTCCGGATATTCTTGCTGCATTGGATTTTGCTTCCAGAACCCTTCCCCTATACCTGTCCCACCCCATCTTGAACCCCTCCACTGTCTCTGCCTCCACCAGCCCCCTAGGCAGTGCATTCCATGGCTCCACCACCCTCTCAGTGAAGTAGCACCTCCTCCTTTCTCCCCTGAATCTTCCCCCCTCCAGCTTCCACCCATGCCCTCTAGTGGCCCCCTCCTCCTTCCTTCGAAGCACCCCGACTGTTCCTCCCTTATTTACCCTCTTCATGTACCTAAAGACCTCTATCATGTACCCCCGGTCCCTTCTCTCTTCCAATGTGTACATATTTAGCTCTTTGAGCCTCTCCTCATAGGTCCTGTTGCCCAAGCCCCAAATCATTTTGGTTGCCCTCCTCTGGACCCTCTCCAGGAGGTTAATGTCCCGCTTTAAGTGTGGCCTCCAAAACTGCACGCAGTACTCAAGGTGCGGCCTCACCAAGCAGTTATACAGAGGGAGTATCGCTATTATGTACCAGTCGCTCATATGGGAGTCGCTATTATTGCTTCACTATTTTTGTTTAGCTGTTATGACGTGATACTTGCAGGCAATACTTTAAGAGAAGACACTCAACACTGCAGGCTAAAAAATTCACAGTACATTATGACAGTGCCTATGGGGTGGGTGGCTGATGACATTGTTGGTCAGCCAGTTGTAGCTGCAGACTTTAAGGCCAGCTATAGTCTCCCACACCCATGACTCCAGAGGAAAAAATTATTTTTCCATGGAATCAGGGGCAGGTATGAGCTAACAAAAGTGTGCTTTATCTTTAATAACAGCACAAAAACTCACCATAGTAAATACTATAAAACTCCAGAGCTTCTGGGGGTCTGGTGACCCCCAGACCCTCAGTCTTTATATACAAATCTTGCACAGTGCATTACAATAATGCCTGTAGGGTGGGTGGCAGATGGCATGGTTAGTCAGCCAGTTGCATCTGCAGTCTTTAGAGTCAACAACAATCTCACAAACCCTTGACTGTGGGGGAAAAATCCCTGGAGTGAGCAGTAGATAAGATGTAAAAAAGTATGTTTTATCTTCAATAAAAGCCCCAAAACTCACCACAGAGTATGTAAACATCTAGAGCTTCTGGGGGCCTGGTGGCCCCCAACCCCCTGGCCTTCTTGTTGGGAATTTAGGAATTTTCTGCCCAACCTAAATTTTTGCCCCACTACACTCCTGGAATATTGGCATGTGATATCCTCCAGATGATGCAGTGAGGCTGTGAAACTGCTTACATAGATACATAGATACATAGATACATAGATAGTGTCGGCAGATAAGGGCCTATGGCCCACCCAGTCTGCCCATTTCAGCTTGTAAGTTCAGTTTATGTTTTCCTAGAAGTCTGTTGCCCCTTACCCCTGACCTCCAGAATTCCTTTATGTCTATCCCATGCATTCTTAAATCCCGTGATTGTTTCAGCCCCCACCACTTCCTCTGGCAGGGTGTTCCACTTGTCCACCACCCGTTCTGTGAAGAAATTCTTCCTCACGCTTCCTCTGAATCGCCCCTCCTCCAACTTCATCCCATGCCCTCTGGTCCTGGAACATCTTTTTCGCTTAAAATAGTGTATTCCTGCACCCTGTTCCTCCCTGTAAGATACTTGTATGTCTCTGTCATATCCCTCTCTCCTCCTCTCCTCCAGGGAGTACATGTTCAGTTCCTTCAACCTCTTCATAGGACTTGTGATGCAATCCATGCACCATCTTTGTTGCCCTCCTCTGAACCTTCTCTACCCTGTCTATGTCCTTACGTAGGTATGGTCTCCAGAACTGTACATTGTACTCCAGGTGGGGCCTCACTAGAGTCTTGTATAGTGGAATTATGACCTCCCTTTTCCTGCTGGTAATGCCCCTGCCTATACATTCCAGCATCCTATTTGCTTTACCTGCTGCCTTGTCACACTGTTTCTCTACCTTGAGGTCATCAGAGATGATAACCCCAAGATCTCTTTCCTGCTTGGTGCAAGCTATATCCTCACCCGCCAACTGATATATTGTGCCAGGGTTTTTGTGCCCCATATGCATTATCTTGAACTTCTTTGCATTGAATTTCAACTGTCAAATCCCTGACCATTCTTGAAGTTTCTGCAGGTCCCTTCTCATTCTGTCTACACCCTCTGGTGTGTCTACTCTGTTACAGAGCTTTGTGTCATCAGCGAACAGTGAAATTCTGCCTTCTAGGTCCAGCGCAATGCCACTGATAAAGATGTTGAATAGGACCGGTCCCAGCACTGATCCCTGTGGTATCCCACTGGTCACTCTTCCCTCTGTGGAGTGACAGCCATTTACCACCACCCTCTGTGTCCTGCCACCCAGCCAGTTACCTACCCACCACACTACTGTCCTGCCCACATCCATGTTCCCCAGTTTGTGTCATAGTCTTCTATGTGGCACAGTGTCAAAGGCCTTGCTGAAGTCCAGATAGGACATGTCCACTGCCCTCCCTGATCCACCTCCCTAGTCACCCAGTCAAAATACCAACCAGGTTGGTCTGACATGACCTCCCTGGTGAAACCATGCTGCTTGGTTCCTGTAGTCCATTGACAACCAGATGTTCCACCAGTCTCTCCTTCAGTAGTGCTTCCATGATCTTCCCCACTACCGAGGTGAGGCTGACTGGTCTGTAGTTCCCTGCTTCCTCTTTGTTCCCACTTTTGTATAAGGGGACTACATCTGCTGTCCTCCAGTCTTTGGGTACCTCCCCTGTTTCCAGTGATTGGCTAAACAGGATAGCCAGAGGTTCAGCCACCACCTCTCTTAGTTCTTTAAGAACCCTGGGATGCACCCCATCTGGTCCCATTGCTTTATCAACTCTTATTACTTCCAGTTCCTTCAGGACCCTTTCTTGTGTAAAGGGACTTGTGTCCATTTCTGCACCATTCTCACCCTTGTACTCCTTCAGACCCATTACCCTCCTCTTCCTCAGTAAAGACTGAGCAGAAATACCTGTGCAATATATCAGCTTTACTGTTGTCATCCTCCACGTGGCCCCCATCCTCCCCCTTCAGTCTCACTATCCCTCCCTTTGTCTTTCTTTTTTCACTTATGTACCTATAAAAGGTTTTGTCCCCTCTACCCACTGATTTTGCAATGTGTTCTTCTGTCCGAGCTTTGGCTTCCTTTACTGACCTCCCTGCCTCCCTTTACTTCTCCTGTACTTCTCCCTATCCCTTCTGCCTGTGTCTTTTGTATTACCGAATGCAATCTTTTGGCTTTCACTTTCTTTGCTACCTCTTTGAAAACCATAATGGTCTCCTCTTCCTTTCCTCTTGCTAACCTGCTTAATGCATAATTCTGTTGTTCTTGTAATCCCCATTTTAAATACTGCCTACTGTTCCTCAACCCTGATTCCTGTCCCATTCCCTTAATGCCTCTTTCAAGTATCTCCCCATTTTCCCAAAGTCTGCCCTGCTAAAATCCAGGATACGTGTTTTTGTGTGGTTTGGTTCTGCTCTTTCTGTGATTTCAAACCACAATGACTGGTGGTCACTGTTCCCCAGGTGCTCCCCCACTGTTACCCCCATCACACTGTCCCTGTTTGTGAGCACAGTCCACGTCTGGAATATTGAAGTCTCCAACCAGTACTACCTCACCCTTGTCTGCCATCCTTTGGATGGCTAGCATCAGCTCCCTATCTGTTTCTTCCTCCTGGGCTGGTAGTCTATAGACCACACCTGTCCGGATGGCTGGCCCCATTTTCCTTTCCAGCTTAACCCACAGTATCTCTCCCCCATTTGTTCCTCCTGGATCTCTGTGGCCCTTATGTCATTTTTCACATACAGTGCCACTCCTCCTCCCTTCCTGCCTGCTCTGTCTCTTCTGAATATGTCAGCTGTGGCATCTCCCAGTCTTGAGTCAATATCACACCAGGTTTCAGTGATGACCACAATGTCCAGGTCTGACTGCACCATGACAGCCTCCAGATCTTCCATCTTGTTGCTAAGGCTCCTGGCATTTGCACACATGGCTTTCCATGATTTGATCTCCCTAGACTGTTTCGTTGTTCTACTCCAGCCCCTTCCTTGGTTGTCCTTTATCCCTGGTTCTCCTTGCTGTCTGCCCTTCTGCTGAATTTTGCCCCTTTTCTGCCTATCCACCTCTTGGGCACTAATCTCCATCTTTTGCACACTGCTTTGCAGAGATAGCCACTCCTCTGGTTCACTGGTTCCACTGCTTGAGGTTTACACCCGAGCTTTGGGCATTTGTTATTTTGCACAAAATAAAGCTGATTTGCATTTTGGTTTAATGGTGCTGGTGTTTGCTTTTGGACATTTAACATTAAACAGCCTACTCAATCCCAACTGTAGTGGAAGTACCATGCTACTGTTAGATAGATAGACAGACAGACAGACAGACAGGTGTGTGTGTGTGTAGATATGCATGCCCTGTGTTTAGCAGTAGCTTTGTGGAACACAAACCCAGACCTGTAGTTTGATGCAGCAGATCCATTGAACATGGCCCCAGTGAGTACATGTGTGTGTGTTTGTGTGTGTGTGTTCTTAACTTAATGGAACAAAAGCAGGGTAATATGGCATTGGGCTTTCCAAGATAACCCCCCATCTCCACCATCCTAGCAGCAAAAGGAAAAAAAACATTAAGGTTTTGGGTCTCATGGGTCTTGGTGGCTCAGTGGTGGGGTCTTCCTTGGGGTTGTCAGCCCTAATGCTCATCCCCTTCCCTGAACAAACAAGGTCAGATATAATCTCTTTTCTTCATGCAGGGCCCTGCGTGAAGAAGGCTACAACACTTTGTATTGGCAACATGTGGTGAAACATACTTCTGTACCTTTGAAAATTATATCAGTATGATGCACTGACTTGGAGCTGTACCTTGTACTTCAAGCAGGAGGCTACAGGCTGGGAGGAGGGGGAGTATTAAGGTTGACAACCCTGGGAAGACACCACTACTGAGTCACCAAGTGTCAGGAAATCCCAAACCCTAATGTTATTTCCTTTTGCTACTTGGAGGGTTGGGGGAGTTAGGGTTGGAAACCCTAACACCACATTTCCCAACTTTTGTTGCATTAAGTTAAACCCTAGCTGGTACATTAGCATAGTTTCTTGCAAAGAATTTCATTTCTTTCTGAGATAGTAAAATTGTATTATCATTCATGAAGGTCCCTTTGGGACCTGTATGAGCAGAAGCAGATGTCCCTCTGGGTCCTGCAACAAGGGAAGACTCCATCCACCTACAGAAATGCAGGGCCCTACTGGCCCTGCACTTCCGTGTAGTGATGGATGCCAAAAATTACCAAAGTTATGAACGTATGATGAAAAATGTGACTATACCTGCATAAGTTTGCTGTTTCTGTTTTTCAACATTTTACCCCTCAAATTTTCAACATAGCTTTCTTATGAACCCTCCTCATGAATACAGTAGGTGAAAATGTTCAAATCCCGGATGAAAAATAATTTTGTGCCACAAGTGCAAAAATACATCTCAGCCAGGACTTGAAAAATGACAACTGTTACATTCATGAAGTGGTGTTAAAAAATGACTATGTTGAAAATGTGGGTTCAAAATATTAAAAATTACCAAAGTTATGAGTGTGCATTGAAAATTTTCAGTGTATGTTCAAAATGTTATTGTTTTTTTTTCATTTTTACACCAAATTTCCAACATAGCCTTCTTATCACCCCACCTCATGAACAAAACCTTATTGAAAATTTGGTGTAAAATATTAAAACGCAGAGAAGTTATGAATAAAAGTTCAAACCCCATTGACATGCATTAAACCAGAAAACAGGCTGTAAAAATCGACAGCTCCCTACCTGGATTAAACACCATCTCAAGCAAAATCCCCCAAGGTTCTATTCTTGGGTCGCTCCTATTTTCAATTTTCATAAACAACCTCCCAACTATCTGTAAACCACTGCACACACTCTTTAATGCTGTTGATGCTGTCCTTTTTACCCTTAGCAACAACATTAACTAAATTAACTTTTCACTCAGCAACTGCATTGCAAGGCTTCAAGCCTGGTTCGTACAAGGGAAAATGGTACTTAACCTCCAAAAACTCAATCTGTGCTATTTGGGACAAGGCAAAACCTTAACATGTTATCCCCTATGTTCAACATTAATGCTGGAAATGGCTCCTGCCTGGAAAAGACCCTCTCGTTCAAGTACCTTGGGGTTCACCTCTGCACTTCTTTCTCTTTTGAAGCCCATCTCTGGCACACTACCAATCTTCTCCACCAGTGGGCTCACTCTACAGAGTCTGCCAATTCCTGGCACCTGACACAAGGATTAAAATCGTTCAAGCTAACCTTCTCCCTTCACTTGACTATGGTTTGCTCATCATTGACACCACCACCAACAAAACCATACTACAAAAATAGCACACCCTATAGGGGCACTACCACGCTCCTATAATAGATAGATAGATAGATAGATAGATAGATAGATAGATAGATAGATAGATAGATAGATAGATATATATATATATTCATTGCAACAAAAAAAAAACTGAGTTAATGCACCAGTTACAGTTAAGCTTAAATTAACAAAAGTAGTGAAATGTGGTGTTAGGGTTTCCAACCCTATCTCCCTACCCCATACCACAAGCAGCAAAAGGAAAAAAAAAACAGAGTTTTGGCTCTCCTGAGTCTTGTCAAATCAGTGCTGGGCTCTTCCTTTGTGTTCTCAACCCTAATGTTCACCCCCTTCCCTGAACAAACAAAGTCAGATGTGCTCTGTTTCCTTCAGGCAGGGCCCACAGATTGTTAGCAATGTGATGAAAACATACTTCTGTACATTTAAAGAGTGTACCAGTATGAGCCATTGGCTTGGAACTGTACCTTGTGCTTCAGACATGAGGCTAGGGGCTTAGGGGAGGCTTAAGCATTATATAGAAATACAGAATTTGACGGCAGATAAGGACCACTTGGCCCACCCAGTCTGCCCATTTCCCTACCTAATGGATAAGCTGAAGATCCTAGTTAACCAGCAGCCTACTTCTTCCTACCCCCAACCCCTAGAATTGCCTTATGACTGTCCCATGCATGCTTAAATTCCGCCACTGTTTTTGACTCCACAACCTCCTCTGGAAGGCTGTTCCACGCATCCACAACCCTCTCTGTGAAAAAATTCTTCCTTAAATTACCTCTGTGCCACCCCCCTCTATCTTCAAATTGTGCCCCCTTGTTCTTGCACACCTCTTTTCTTGAAAGATGCTACCCTCTTGGACTTTGTTGATTCCCTTAAGGTACTTGAAAGTTTCTATCATGTCCCCCCTCTCCCTCCTTTCCTCGAGGCTATACATATTAAGCTCCTTTAGTCTCTCTTCATATGTCTTCCAGTGCAGACCCTGCACCATTTTAGTTGCCCTCCTCTGGACAGCTTCCATCCTGTCTATGTCTTTGTGGAGACTGGGTCTCCAGAACTACATGCAGTACTCCAGATGGGGTCTCACCAGCTGTCTGTACAGAAGGATAATAACTTTCTGTTTTCTACTGGTGATGCCTCTTCCTATGCATCCCAGTATCCCCCCAGCCCTCCTTGTTGCCCTCTCACATTGCTTGCCCACCTTTAGGCCATCTAATATGACTACCCCCAGGTTCCTTTCCATTTTTGTTGTTGTTAGTATATCATCCCCCCATTGTGTACTTTTCCCCTGGGTTTTTGTTTCCCAGGTGCATTACCTTGCACTTCTTAGCACTGAATCTAAGCTACCATACATTTGACCATTCCTCTAACCTTGCCATTAGAGTTGAGAATTCCAAAGAAAGAGCCCACCACTGATTTGGCAAGACTCAGGAAAGCCAAAACCCTAATGTTTTGTCATTTTGCTGTTTGGGGAGTTTGGGTGGGGAGTAAGGGTTGGAAACCCTAAATCCATATTTCCCTAGTTTTGTTGCTTTTTTTAACAGATCTCTAACTGGTGCAATAATGCAGTTTTTTTGCAATGAATTTCCTTGCTTTCTTTTTCCTTTCTTTTTGAGATAGTGCAACCAAACATGAATCATATGTACTCCTACTCTGTAAATATGTTATTTTGCTACGTCTGAGCTATTGCACCCGGGTCATGCCTGAAAAAGGCATTTGTTGCCAGTGCATTTACCTGGTTACCAAAGTTAGAATAAATACAAATAAAATATCCTCATTCTGGCAGGTCCCTTTGGGACCTGCGTGTACACCTCCGTCTGGGTATGGAAGTGTAGGGCCTTCTGTGCCCTACACTTCCATGCATGTACAGATGAGGGGCCCTGCACCAAATGTGGAGTTCAACAGGCTGCAGAAGCACAGGACCCTCTGGGCCCTGCAGCTCTTTGCAGCTACAGATACAGACATGCAGGGCCCTCTGGTCCATGCGGCAACTGAGGAGCCTGTGTGGGTGTAGAAGCAGAGGGCCTTCCAAGCCTTGCAGTTCTGTGTTTCTACAGATGTAAACATGCAGGAGTCTGTCTGGGCACAGAAGGAGCCCCATGGTTACATGTAGCCACAGATGCAGCTTTTCAATAATTTGTCAAGTATGTTTCCATAATTGCTCATGAGGTAGGGTTCATGCAATAGTACAACTATATCCTCATTCAAGCAGGTCCCCTCCATCTGGGTGTGGAAGCACAGGGCCATCCAGCTGCTGCTCTTCCATACATGTATAGATACAGGGCCCTGCACCAAATATGTAGTCAAACAGGCTGCAGAAGCACAGGACCCTCTTGGTCCAGCAGCTCTATGCAGCTACAAATGCAGACAGGCAGAGCCCTCTGTGCCATGCAGCAACTGAGAAATCTGTGTGGGTGCAGAAGCACAGGGCCTTCCAAGCCTTGCAGTTCTGTGTTTCTACAGATATAGACATGCAAGAGTCTGTCTGGGTACAGATGCAGCCCTGAAGTTCTGTGCAGCCACAGATGTAGCTTTTCAATCATGTGTCTAGTATGTTTCCACAATTGTTCATGAGGCAGGGTCATAAAAATCACATGTTAACAAGTTGGCTTTGAAATCTTAAAAAAATGGCACAGTTATGAGAAAAGTATTCATTCTGGCAAACAAAACAAGATTCTGAAAAAAAATAACTAAGTCCATATTTTTTTGTAAGTCCACTTTCTTGTGATGTGAGATTATCATGAGCTCACAAAACAGGATGACTTCTCACGAAAGAAGAATGTGAAAAAACTAAATCCAAAATCTTGTTTCATGAGAAGGCATCATGTTTTGTGATATTTTCATGAACTCACAAAATAAAATGCCTTCTCATAAAAGAAGACTCTGAAAAAAAATTAAGTCTGAAATCTTGTTTTGTGAGAAGGCATCCTCTTCCATGAGAGTTTCATGAGCTCATGAAATAAGACAGCTTCTCAAGAAAGAAGACTCTGAAAAAAAAATTGGTCCAAAGTCCTCTTTAGTGAGATGAGATTCTTCTTTTGTATGGCCCTATTCCTCTTTCATGAGTCTCATGAAACAAGAAAATCAGCTCACAAAACAGGCCTTGCTAAGGATTTTTAGAATGTCCCAAAAACACATTTTGGGGTTGTTTTTCATAAAACTGTGTTCAGTATTGTGCTAAATTGGACAGGTCCCACTTAATTACATTCATGTTTTTGTGTGTCTCCAGGACATCATTTTTATGGGTTTGCAAAAAAAAATTATTTTACCGAAACAGAAACAACATGGCTACTATACGAAAGAAGAAGTTTTCTCATGAAAGAGAAATTCAGCCTCACGAAACAAGAAACCTCTTTCATATGGCAAAATTCTTCTTTTGTGTCAAATATCTAGATGAAAGACCACACTGAGCATGCTCAGAGCTGAAATTTCAAATCCTTGTAACTTAGGGATGGATTAATATTTTTTCACCAGATCAATGAAAGGCACTTTTCTAAGGCAAGCCATTTCTACCCTGAAATTTTCAGAACAAAATTCCAAGCCATATGGGGTTGTAGGTGAAAGCAAAAAAACAGCAAAAGAGCATTGATTTCTTTTCCCTAAATTTCTACTAAGTCATCATCATGTTTGTTCTGTTTATACTGTATGTATCACATGTACATCTTTTCACTTGATTTGAAGGTGTCTTGCCTAACACAGATAGTTTATAATGTCTTGTCATTCAGCTATTTCATTACATTTAATGTTATAGATTCTGAAATGTGTTATACTGTAGCTCTGTTTGTTTGAATTTTATTTATTTACTGGTATTTTTATATGTTTAAATTTTAAACTGTAATGGTATATTGCTGAACAATAAAGCTTCTTGACTGACTGATTAAATTTCCACTGTCCAGGTCACTGAATCTATACATCCGACTGGAACAAAACTTGCCAAATCAAAAGACCTTACACCCCCCCCCCTCGGACTATGCATGCAAAATTTTGTGCAATTCTGTTGAGTGGGGCGAAGCTATTAAGGTGCAAAGTTAGGGGTTTAACATTACACACACACACACATCAGGTTTGTGGCCATGCTCAATGGATCTGCTGCTTCAAACTACAGGTCTGGATCTGTGCTCCACAAATCTATTGCTAAACATAGGGCCTGCACAATCCATCTTAACTTTCTTTATGCAATGCATGAAACCATAACTTAGAAGGGCCATGCAAAACACAACATCATGCATACCATTTTTTTCACAGGGGCCCCAGACCCGTAGACTGAAGCAGCAGACCCATAGTGCATGTCCCCATACCTGTAGCTATAGATGACAGCGCACAGCCCTTGACCTGTAGCTTGGTCTTGGATCATGAAGCTAGCACTGAAAGAATCTTAACACTGCAGTTCCCTCTTTTTGTAGCCATGGAAATCTAATGATGTATTAGCATGGTTTTTGCCATGGTTTTCCTTATTTTTAAGGAAGATGTGACTTGCCTTGCACAGGACCCTGCATAAAACAAAGCTGAATGGGTCAGGAACTAAGGCCTAACATGCTTTGTGCAGGACCCTTCAGGCCCTGTACAGAATATATATGAATCCTAACTTTCTTTAGGACTCAGTACATTTTTCATGACTCTTTTGGTACTTTAAGCATTTCATTCATGCTGGACTTAAAAATATTTTCACAATTCTTTTTTTGGTCGTGTTGGACTTAAAACATTCTGTGTGTTGATTTTTCAGTTTTTCTCTAAGTCCAGAAATGTGCATACTGCATATGCTCTTGAACTTAGAAATTTTTCAACATTTTTACATTTAGTCATATCTTGTCCAATGTTTGACCATTTTAAGCCCAATTTTTTAGGATGACCAAGTCACCACATCAACTCACAATCATATAAATGGGATCTTGTAAATCTGACCCAAAAAAATGTTTTTAGTGGTTAACCCCCAAACGCTTTTTCAGTTAGATTGAAAATGTGCAGGGGTAAAAACTGGTGAACAGTCGATTAACACAAGAAGCCATAGGCTGGTGCAGTATTACCGAGAAAACAAAAGAAATGGAGAATGTGCATGCAAGACAGGGAAACAGTGCACAAGCAGGGTGGTGCTAACCCTTTAACACTACAGGGTACTGGGTCAATATGTTGAGACAGAAATAGCGTGGGTCAAAATTGCGCAGACAGAACAGTGAGTGTAAATACAGCTACGGGGACACAATAGCAAAGCTGTATAATAACTACCAGTGTCTCTGTAGCTGTTTGGGGGAATAGGTAGAACGGTTCTGTTGTGGGGTGTGCTGCCCAGGAGCAGCTGTGGCTCAAAGGATAGAGCCACAGGCAGTGGAGGGTGGTGGAGTGTCAGTGGGCTGGGGTTTGATTCCAGGTCCTGGAATGATTTTTTTTATTTTTTACTATGTGTGTTAAGCAGTCCCCCCCCCAAGGTTTCTCCCTGTCCCCAAATTTCATCCCCCCCTCCAGAGTTAGTTATTTTAATATGGGGGGGTTGGGGTGAGGCAGGCAGAGCCCTCTGCAGACATATAGTTTATTTCTTCTGTCTGCTTTTCCGAGTTAGCGAAGGTAGTGCTCACTGTTTTTCATTAGCGCCACCTTTGCTTTCAGCATTTTGGTTGCACGGTATTTGTACACACTGTAAATGCCATTGGCATTTTGACCCTGTGCCCACTGCAGTACATGAATAGGAAGTGCACTCTCAGCAACCAAGGGTAAAATCAGCTAATGCACCAATTCAAATTGTCAAGTGATTTATTTGGATATCAACATGAAGTGTAGTCAGACAAAGTACAACACTGCAATTTCAAATACAAAAATCAGCAAACAGAGACCCAAGCCTTGTGCCATGCAAAGTTGAACACAGACAAACTTGCCCCTTTTTAAGCCCTAATTGTGCTGTATGTCAACGTTTTTTGACATTATGTTCGGGTGATGATTTTACATCCTGTTAGAATGTTTGTTTGCTTTTGGACACTTTTGGAACAAAGTTGATTTTAATTGTTGATGGCAATAAATGGTGCTATCCAGTATTCTATCATTCATTTATTTAATTATTGAAGTGATCAGATATATACCTTTGAACAAAATGCTCATTTACAAAGGCTCCTCGTCAGCAACAGAAAAAAAAATAATGATGTAAAATCATACACAATGAGGTTACAATTAACATTGATCAATAACAAATTATGTAAAATCATAGACAGTGAAGTTTACAATTAAACTTGAGCAATCATGTGGCAGCCTTAAGAAGCATTGTCAAGCAGAACAGATAAAGAGAATGGCAGAAACCATGTTGCATTGCCAAGCAGCAGCTATATAGACAGACATACTGTAAGTACAGATCTGGTAGAGACAAGTTGTACTTATGAGTATTTTTCCACTAAGTCCGTGGATGTGATCAGAAATGCATGTCAGGAGCGTGCTTGGGGGAGGGTTATTGTTTGTTGCAGTTGCATACAGTGCTTGGTAAAAGTACCTTCCATAGCTTCCTTTTGAATTGGCCAATTCTGGACAGTCCCATCACCTGTGCTGGCATTTTACTCAGCCATTGTGGGGCTCTAGTTGCGAATGAGCGCTTAGCCAGACTTGTTCTTCAGAATGGCACAGAGATGGTACCACAAGCCATGCTCCTGGCAGGGTAAGGGCTTTGGGCAAGGCTTAGGAGGTTTTGCACTCCTGGGAGATTGAGGCCCCAAAGGGCTTCCATACCTAACAAACAGGTCTGGAACTTGATCCTGTCCTGCAGTGAGAGCCATTTCATTTGGGTGTAGAGTGTGCAGGTGTGGGTGGCTCTATCCTCCCCAAGGACGAAGCAACAGGATTTGTTTAATGCCAGTTTGACCCTATTTAGTACCGTATCAGAAGCAGACCCATATACATGCTGCCATAGTCCATTATAGGGAGAACAGAGCTGGTAATTGTGACATGTTTAGCCTCAGGGTAAGGTTGTGTCTCTTTCTGTAGAGTGCCCCCAGTTTTCTATTGATGTTGTTTGCAATCTGGTCTACATGTGAAGCAAAGGTAAAAGACTTGTCAATGGTAAGTCCTAGGTACCTATATGAGTCCATCTGATCTAATAAAACCCCCTTTACATTGTGAATGTTGAGTGACCCTAGTTTATTTCTCTTCTGCATGCTGGAAAATAACATTGTCTTGGTCTTTTTGTAGTTCGAAACAAGTTTATTCTGCACAAACCAGTTTTCAAGTTAGCTAAAGCTGAGTTGGAGCTAACGGGTGAGTGTTTCTTGGCTGGGGCTACTAGAACAGATGACAGCAACAACCACTAAAAGTAGTACCCTTGAGAATGGGCATCCTTTGGGAGGGTGTTAATGAAGAGGCTGAAAAGGAGATCTCCCAGTATGGACCCTTGTGGTACTCCTATAGAGACTGGTCTGGTGTCAGATAAGGCACCATTGATTTTTACTTGCTGGGATCTGCTGGAAAGATAGCTGTTGAATCAAATTACATCAGCAGAGAGGCCTAATGTGTGGAGTTTGTACAACAGTAGTGGGTGACTGACTAAATCACAGACTTTGGCAAGATCTATATAAATGGAGCCCACAAAGTGACCCTTGTTGAGAGACTCATGTAAAAAATTGGTATATTGAATTAGGGCAGTGTTGGTACTAGGTAGTCTGTGAAACCTGTGTTGTTGTTTACATTGAATATTGTATTGGCTAAAGTAGGATACAAGCTGGTCCAATACTATTCTTTCCAGTACTTTTGATGGGGAGGGGAGAATAGATATTGGACTATAGTTTGAGACTAATGAGCGGTTCCCACTTTTGTGTAGTAATAGTAGTAGTAGTAGTAGAAGAGTTTATTTATCTAGGATGCCTTTCCCCACAGGCTCAGGATGCCCTTACAGCAAAAGTACAAATGTATTTTTTTTTGAAATTCAAAATTGTTATTGATTTTAACAAAGGAAGGAAATTACACATGTACCAGGCAAAATGTACACATGATACACAGCATTAACAAACACATACTAAACCTATACATGAACCAACTAAATAAATCCCCCCATGCCCTCCCCAGCCACCCTCCCCCTCCTCCCCCCCTCTACCCCTCTGGAGTGTGCCTTATTTTATTATTAGAAAGAGGAGAAGAGACCTCATCATCTCTTAAATAAAGTACCTGAGCTGCTGAGTTGCAACCTACTTACTTTAAATATAATGCATACAACTTGCCCCATTTTCTATCAAAACTCGCCATGTTATTGCGAAAACCTGCTATCAGTCATTCAGTTCTGAAAAAACTAGATATATCCCTTAACCATTCACTATAAGAGATTGTTAACTGATCCATCCAATGTTTAAGAACCAGCTTTTTGACAATAATGGCTATCAGGGCCATGTGGAATCTACGCTCCTTAACTCTGATACCGGAGTATTGTCCCAGGAGACACACCTCAATTGTGAAGAGGTCTTCTAGCCCTAACCAGGGATCCAAGTTGACTCTAATTTCTTGCCAGACTGGGGATACTTTTTCACAGTGGCAGAATATGTGCACCATGTTCCCTTCTGCTCTGCCACACCTGGTACAAGTAGAATCGGGTATCCTGCCCAATTTAGCCAATCTCAGGGGAGTATAATACATATTATTCAGTATATGATATTGGGTAAGTCTAAGTCTGTCTTGAGACTGGTATATATAGAGATCCTTCCATATCCGAGCCCAATCAAGGTTCAAGTCCAGAAGTAAGGCCCTCCAGATTGAAGAACCAGGGAGAGGGTTAGAACAAGTAGTGGTCAGGAGAAGGGTGTATACCGTAGAAACACAGTGTGGTTTTAGGGAGCATTTGCTTACTTGAGTCATTAGGGGTCTGACCAATGATGGCTGAGGCTTAACCCCAAAAAGGTACCTATAAAATGTCTTAGTTGGAACACTTTGAAAATCTTCAACCTCGGAATGTCAAATTTAGTGAGGATTTCAGGTGAAGAGAGAAGGTTGTCTTGAGAAAATAGGTCTTCCACTCGTGCCTCCTGTAATTGTGGGAGCCATTGACGCGGAAGGCTTGAACCCCCAATTCTGATATTGGGATTTAGCAGAACTGGTTAACCCATGTCATATTTAAGGGGTATCTTAAACTATGAGCAACATTGTGATAGCACTCTGAGAGAAGTACTAATTATCAAGTCTTGCAACGTCTCTGGCAGTGATGATTTTGTCAGATAAAAAACAGTAGAGAGATTAATGTTATTAGAACTTAAAAGGTCATTCTCTATCTGGAGCCAACTGGGAATCTACTCTATATCTCTCTGAGAGAGCCATTTCCCCAGCTTGGTTAAATGGCTCGCCCAGTAATACAAAAATAAATTAGGGAGGCGAAGACCACCTAGTGCTTTAGGCACACTGAGTTTGCAGAAAGCATGACGGGGGTGTTTGCCTAACCAGATAAATTTTAGAAATCATGGAGTGTAGGCACTTGAAAAAGGATATCGGAAGCCATAGATTCAACAGATTTAAGGGGGAAAAGAGATGGGGAAGAATATTCATCTTAATTATACTTATCCGAGTCCATAAGAAAAGTGGTAGGTTCTGCCATTTCAGGAGATCCTGTTGGATAACTCCAACCAGATCATCTAGGTTAAGTTTCTGGGTGGTACTGGAGTCCCTAGTTAAGTAAATACCTAGGTACCTGATTGCCTAGGAGGACCATTTAATTCCCAGGTGCCCAAATTCCGATTTCAAAGTGTAGCTATTCAGAGGAAAAATTTCAGTTTTGGAGATATTTAATTTATAGTTGAATAACTTGCCATACTGACTAACAACCTCTAAAATGTGTTCTAAGGAGAATACTGGCTGCACCAAATGGAGAAGAATATCATCTGCATATACCAAGAATTTGAGAGTCTGATTGTGAAAAGGGATGCCCTTGATGTGGGCAGACTGTTTAATATGTCGGAGTAGGGGTTCTAAATAGAGGTTAAACAGAAAGGGTGAGAGAGGACAACCTTGCCTAGTGCCCGTGTATAAAGGGAATCTAACAGAGAAGACCCCATAGCAGTAAATCTTAGCTGACAGGGAAACGTAGAGTGACTGTATCATTGCAATGAAATGAGGGGGAAAGCCCATTTTTCCCAAGGTTAACCATAAAAACTCCCAATGCACCCTGTCAAAAGCTTTTTCGGTATCTAAAGAGATTAAGGCTACTGGGGACTGGGAAGACTGGGCCGCTTGGAATATGTGCGTGAGTGTCCTAAGGTGGTCAGCTGAGGAGCGTCCTAATAAGAACCACACTTGCTCCGGGCTTAGAAGCCGGGTCCAAAGTGTTTTTATCTGAAGCGAGAGCACTTTAGCCAAGATTTTAATGTCACAATTTAGGAGAGAAATCAGCTGATAACTCACTGGGTCTAGTTGGGTCTTATTCGGTTTGAGTAAGAGAATAATTGTTGCCTCCATAAGGGTCGGGTCTAATTTGTCAGCCTTGAACATGTAACTATATAGATTAAGCAAAAAGAGGGCTAGCTCTTTAGAAAATGTTTGGTGAAATTAGAGGGGAATCCACTGGGACCCGGTGTTTTGTCTAGAGCAAGACTTTTAATGGCCATTTCAATTTCGGTGGTAGATATCGGTGAAACTAAAGAAGCCTGGCATATATCATCCAACACTGGAAGGTCCAGAGACTCTAAATAAGTTTCTGTGTCTTGAGAAGGTATATTAGAAAAGCATTTACCATGTAGTGTCTTATAAAAGGTTTCAAAGACCTGCACAATCTCTCGAGGTTCAGTTTTAATAGAGCCACCAGGGGCCCATATAGAAGGGATTAGGCGGGAGCTCTCTAATTGACGCAGATGTAAAGCAAGTAGCTTCCCAGCTTTTTCGCCCTGGTCTACATATTTAGCTTTGGTCTTTAAAAGGGCATATTCTGCTTTTTCTCTTATTAATTCTGCGTATTCATTACGCAGTACTAACAGCTCCTCTAGAGTACCCGAGGGTGTAGTGGAGGATAAGGAATTTTCCTTCTTTTTAATCTGGGTTAATAAAGATAGGGCTTTAGAATCCCTAAGCCTTTTCCTTCTGGAAGCAACCTTGGTAAACTCTCCCCGAAGGTAACACTTCAGGGAACACCATAAGAGGTCACTTCTTGAAACTGAGTCATTATTATGCTCCATAAAGGTGGCAATGTGCGCTTTAATGTGAGAAACAATGGAGTTATCCCTTAACAACTGGGTATTCAGTCTCCAGATTGTTTCTCTCTGAGTATGGGGGTCCAGAGAAAGAACCAACCAGGCTACCAAGTGGTCAGATATCACTATGGGTTCTATACCGGCCTGGCAAAGACCGGGCATAAGGGAGCAGCTAATTAGAAAGTAATCTAATCTTGACCAGGACTGATGAATGTTTGAATAAAATGTGCATAGCTGGCATGGGGGATTTAAGGTGCGCCATGGATCACCCAGCCCCAACAAAGTTATTAAGTCTTTCAATGCATTCTGCAAAAGCAAAAGTGGTTTCAGCAGCCTATAAGTCCTATCCAGATCCTGAGTGGGGGGAATGTTCCAATCTCCCCCTCCAAACACAAGGGGGGGGGGTAGGAACGTTGCTATTTTGTTAGCTACATCCATCAAGAAATCTGGGTAGCCTCCCACCAGACCATAGATCGAACCCAAGACCGCCATACTGTCATTTAGGATACCCTTAATTAGCACATCTCCCCAGGAGGTCAGTGATGGTCATATTTACTTGAAAGGCGATATTCCTTTTTAATTAGTATGGCCACCCCTCGACACGAAGATGAGCTCCCTGCTGCAAAAACCTGAGATATTCCTTGTCTGCGTAGGCAAAATGATTCCGCACATGCCAAGAGCATTTCTTGCAGCAGAATAATATCTGCAGTTGAAAGGGCACAGTGCTTGAGTATCTGATACCGCTTCGAGGCATCTCTTGCTCCTCTAACATTCCTTGTGACTATTTTAATAAGACTGTTAGCCATTTTTTCCCCCAACTCCAGGTATCAACCCTAAAATTCTCAGCGTGTCACAGATCAATCCTTTAAGGCACATTCCAGCCCCCCCCTTCCCCCATCCCTCCCCATAACATTGTTAGGAACATGTAAACCCAACATAACAGTATAAAATACACTATCCGGTAATATGTATACCTTTAAGTCCTCTATTCGAGTAATAACTAAGGCTCTTAGTAAGAATGTCATATCCCTGGATACCAATAAAACCCGACCCTCCCCTTAGTAAACCCCCATAACTATTTACATTAGGCCTCTCACCCCAAATTTGAACAAACGTGTACCAAGATAGCTTCTTAATCATTGGCCAAACCCAGATGGCGATTATTTCCTCTACAATACATATAAGAACTAAAGAATGGATTGCTACCCCTCGCAGCTCGCAAGAAATTGCAGTTAACCTCTGATCCAAAGGGCCTTTGAGACAAAAGGCAATTAAGTAAAAAAAGATCCAAACGCCATCACCCCCCCAAACCAGTACACTATGCAGCATTCCCCGAGTTGCCCCAATCTGGAGCCCCGCCCCCCGCCCCCAACTCATTGTGTCTGCACCCTGTATAGGTAATAGGCGGCACTTGAGATTAGGAAAACCCAACAAACTAGAGCCAGTCTATAGAAAAAGGCCCGACTAGCTTTATCTAAAGTGTCCCTAAAGGGTAAAAGGTACAACCAGTGCAGTCATTTAATTGGACCACTCCTGACCTTGTGAGGACAGCTACAGCCCCAGAATGGAAGCTATTAAGATGGGAACATAGCACCTAATAAGAGCTACTCAAACGTAAATAGCAGGTCACCTTGGGATCAGCATAGCCGAATAAGGCTTAAATACAACTGATCCGGATTGCCTCTATCCCTGGTGATGCTACCCATAACATTGCTCGTTAGTAAAAATTAGAATCCCCGCATTAAACCCCTGAATTATAGCATGAGGGACTGACCTGAGGCCTACGATTATTAGTGCCCACGAATTGACTGGGGGAAAGAAAAGGAGGGTACTCACAGCAATCCCTGCCTATTGCCCTGCTAGAAAACTGCCACCCTTCAAAGAAAGGTTCCTGCTGTAAACCAAAGTAGCACCAGGGTCCCCCTAACTATGATATTGCACTGACCCAGCCTAACAGCACAACATTTATTGGAGTTCCCCCAAACGGACCCGACAAGGCACAGAGACTACCAGGTTCAGCAGGTACTCAAGCTAAATGCAAACCATAACTTTAACTACAGAAATCAACAACAGTTCCATTTTAGGTGTTCAGCCTTCTTTAAACAGGTTAGGCAGTTTTGTGGAAAGATCTGAAGCTGCTTGCTCAGGTGTATCATAAGTAAGCCAGGAACCTTGTACTGACACGCGGAGCTTAGCAGGGTACAGCATTCAGAAGGGGATACCGGCAGCTATTAGTCTCTTGACGGTGGCATGAAAAGCAGCCCGCTTCTGACGGGTCTCCAGAGGCAAGTCTTGTGTTATCCTGAGGGTAGCACTTTCCCACATAATTTTCTGAAGCTCTTTAACTTTATTGAGGACATGCTGTTTTTCCACAAAACTCATGAACTTCACTATGACTGGCCTGGGGGGGTGCTCCTGGTGGAGGCCGTGGCCTGAAGGAGTGATGTGTTCATTCAGTTTGGTGGCTGGAGTTGAGAGGAGAAGGGCCTACTACCTTCTGTAAAAACTTCTGCAGGAATGCTACAGTATTAGCACCCTCTCCAATTCCGGTAGCCCGAGGATCCGAATAATATTCCGTCGGCTCCTGCCCTCCAAATCTTCAGTTTTGAGCTGCAACTTGTGGATCTGCTGGCGTAAATTCACTATCTTGGGCTCTGTTTTCTCTCTCCACTTCTCTGCAGAAGCCACACGGGCCTCTGTATCTCCCACCCTCCTAGTAAGGCTGTTCAGATCACTACGGAGGGACTTCAATTCCGTCGAGATGTCAGAGAGGGTTTCTCTAAATGGCAGCATTTCTTGTAAAAAACGGTCCTCCATTAGTGGAGTCACGGCAGAGGTTGGAGGCGATGACTTTCCAGCAGCAGCTCCTTGAGCCCGTTGTTTTTTGGGCATTTTTTCCGGCGAGGCTGGTGAAGTGTGCCTGGGCAAGGCCTGTTTCATTTCAGCATCCATCGTGGTAACTGAAGCCAACCGCAAGGCTGATTTTTAGTGCTAGGCTGACACTATATCTCAGGGGTTCACCTGGTGTAGCTTTAGTCGGGGTCTCCTTCGGTTGTTAGTTTAAAAATTAGGCAACAGAGAAGCGAGGTGTCGGAGCTCCATTTCAGCGCTGCTACCAGGAACCCTGCATCACGTGATCTCCAAAAGCACAAACATATGAAACAATACAGGACAGTTAACAAAAAATACATACAATTTTCATAAACCCAATAAAAATCTAAAAACAGACTAATTTCTAAACTGTTCGATGATCCCAATTGCTATATCAGGTCCCAAAGGCCTGCTCAAACAAGAAGGTCTTCAAATGTTGTTTAAAAATGTCTACAGAAGGTGCCTCCTGGAGGCACCCTGGCAAAGAATTCCAGAGGACCAGGGCAGCCACTTCAAGTGCTCTGTCCCCAGAAGATTTTAACCTTGTCTGGTAGACCTCCAGGAAGGCATCTCCAGCTGACCTGAGAGAGTCAGATGGAGTGCAGAGATGCAGGAGCTCCTTTAGATAGCCTGAACCCAACCCATTTAGGGCCTTATAGGTCAGAAGACCTACTTTAAAGGTGATGTGCCAGCGCCCCAGTAGCCAATGCAGTTCGTGCAGCACCAGTGTAATATTTATTTATTTATTTATTGAAATAGTTTCACCAGGTAAGGCACACTGAGCAACAAGATGCCCATCTCCCGGTGCGACCTGGGGGGAGGGGGTTCAAGGGGGTTGGATAACACCCAGGTTATCAACTGAGCAAATAACAGAGGCAAGTAGCAGCATATGGATACCATTGCATTAAATGACAAGCAACAACACATGGAGTACATTGGATATTGTATGGAGCATATAACAATTACTTGACATATAGCAGCAATACAAGGGAAAATTTAGCACACAGTAATATGCAGGTATAAGCAACAGGAGACATGGAACACATGATGGTGCAGGACAAAAAGGCACAGGACAAAAGTGCATAGGTTAGGGCTACATGTCAGCATTTATAGCAAAGCTAAGGAAGCTGGTCAGGAAGTGGGGAGGGGAGCAATTGGCACATGGCCGAATCAGGTACAGCAGCAATTAGTGGTGAGGAAGTTAGCTAGGGCGGTAGAAAGAGAATGGGGCGAGGAGGAATGCCGAATTTGAGGTGGGAGATCATTCCATAGCTTGGGTAATCGGTGTGAGAGGGCGGCTTGCCCGGCAGTAGTCTTCCACCTAGGGATTGATAGTTGGTGGTAGTCACAGAATCTAAGATAATGGGTGAGGGAGGGAGCAGCTGAGAGCATGGAGGAGAGGTAGGAAGGGATGGTGCCAAGTCATAGATTAAATACATATTTAGCACAGTGTGAAATGCGGCAGTTTCTGAGGGACGGTAGTGCAAGGGAACGGTAAAGGTCGCAGTGGTGGGTAAGAGGTGAGGCATCAAGAGCAAAGCGGCAGAAGACATTAAAAAGTGTGTCCAGCTTAGATAGGGTGGACTTAGGGGCTGCACCGTAAACAATGTCACAGTAATCAAAGGAAGGAAGTATCATCTTCTGGACCAGTTCACGTCGGACGGGGGGATGGAGGCTACTGTGGTTCCTATAAAGTGCACCAATCATGGGGCGTAGTTTTTTGAAATAGCACCAATGTGGTCTGAGAAGGAAAGAAGCAAGTCGAGCCATACCCCCAAGTAGCGGAATAAGGAGACATCTTTGAGTTTTTGACCATCCAGGGTATGGAAATAGGGAAGGGATGTGAGTCTGGACAGGCGTTGTCATGTGCCAAAAGTCATTGTGACAGTTTTTTTTACATTTAGGGAGAGCTGGTGAGAGCTGAACCATTGCTGTACTATGCTGAAGTTGGCTTAGAGGTTAGTTTGTACCACTTCAGGGTCAGAGCCTGAGGAGAAGAGTACAGTGTCATCTGCATACATGTGGAATGAGGTAGTACAGCAGATGAGTGGTAAGTCATTTAGGAATATAGAGAACAGTATGGATCCCAGAACTGACCCCTGGGGAACACCAGTAGTTAAGGGAAGGGGGGAGGAGATGGCATTTGCGACTCTAATGGACTGGGTTCTGCCAGAGAGGTAAGATCTGAACCAGTTGGTGGCAGTAACAGAGAGGCCTGATTCAGCGAGACAAGAGAGCAATATGGGGTGGGAGATTGTGTCGAAGGCATTCGTAAGGTCAACGAAGATGGCTGAGGTGATCAGCCCACTGTCCATACCAGTCAGGATGGAGTCAGTAAGCCTCATCAGGGAGGATGCAGTGGAGTGTCCCTTTCTGAAACCTGACTGGTAGGATGTGAAGAAATTAGAGTCAGTGACGAAGGAAGTAAGTTGGGTGAGCACAAGGTGCTCTTGTAGTTTTGCTAGTACTGGGAGGAGAGAAATAGGGCAGTAGTTGGAGGGGGAGGTGGGGTACCTCCTTTTGGGAGGGGGATGACGTGGCATGCTTCCATGCTTGGGGGACAGCAGAGGTGGCAAAGGATTGGTTTAAGAGTTTGGCAAGCGGAGTTGCTATGGCGGTGGCGGAGAGATAGAGGAGTTTAGGGTCCAAGCCATCTGGGGATTTGCCTTTTGAAGGGTTGAGAGAAAGTAGTGCATCTAGGGCATCCGCTGCAGAGATGTCGTTGAAGGAAAAGGAGTGAGGCCTAGTCAGGTTCATTACATCTGCAGAGGGTGCGATAGGTGCAGGGTTTGGCAGGGCAGAGAGGAGAGTGGCAACACAGGTGGAGAAATATATGTTGAACTCAGTAGTGACTGCTGTTGGCTCAGCGAGAATGGAGTTGTTAATATTTAGAATTGGAGTGGGATTGGCAGCTGGTGGGGTGAAGAGGGAGTGAATAACCTTCCAGAATTTTGAGGGGTTATTTAGGTTGGACTGTAGGGAGCTGCTGAAGTACTCTGCTTTAGCTAGGCGAGTGGCTCTGGTACACTTGTTTCGGAGCATGCAGTATGCGGAGAGATGTTATGGGAGGCATGAGGATTAATGCATTTTCCAGGCTTTGTCATGGGCAGTTTGACATGCAATCAGTTCTTGGGTGATCCACGGCAGATGGTTGCCTCATACCCTTGTACGTTGCAGCGGGGCATGTTTGCCCAGACGCTGAGGAAAGTGTCTTTAAAGTGGAGAACGGCGTCGTCAATGGAGTCCATAATGGGGCGGGGCCCAGTTTGCTAATGCAAGGTCGTCTAACACCGGGGCGAGATTAAGGGATTTGAAGGAGCGTTGGACTCGAAATTTGGGGGGGGGATTTTGACTAAATATAAATGTAAAATATAAAGATAACATGACTAAACCGCAAGTTTCCAGTCAACAACCGGGCCGCAGCATTCTGCAAAAGTTGCAGACATGCATCCCACATCCTCTGACCCTGAGATAGAGTGCATTACAGTAATCGGTATACCGACTGTATGGTGACACCATTACAGCGAACACGTCTATGTCGACAACATCGAAGTTCTCTGTAATGGTCCACCCAAGACCCTGGCACTCTATCTCCCAGTCCTGCATTCCCTTCCCGAATCAACTCTGACTGGGAGTTGGAATCTTTTACTTTGGGGGATGCGGAGGGCAGAGCACCTCACATAAGAGTTTCATGGGTTGAAGCCCCCCAATAGAAAAACAACCGGTGTCTCCTGCCAGAGTTATGTCAACTGCAACTTGCAGTCAACATAAATCCATCACTGTAATGTCGGTCGATAACATAGTTGTCGAACCAGCTTCATAGAGCCCCAGTAATCAAGCCTTGAGGTGACAAAAGCATGTACCAGCGTGACCAGGTCATTGGGGAGGGATAAGGGACTTAATTTGGGCAATGTTTGGAGATGGTAAAACCCGGTCCAGACAATGGCCGAAACCTGAGCATCAGTGTCAGTTTACTATCCAAAACAATGCCCAAATACTTAATCTTTGTGGAGGCCTCTAGTATGGTGGGGTGCACTGGTGTAACAAAGGCAGTTTTCGACAGACTGGGGAATTGAGAGTTTCTGACCAAGAGGTTGAACAATTGGTTAAAGGGAGTGCTAGCTCATCCATGCCTAGGGCAATTAATTTCAAATCTATGGCATCACTCCCCATCCTGGTTTTGCCCAGGACCCACTTAACATACCTGACAATATCCCTTACTGAGACTGTTTTGAAATAAAACTTTGGGTATCGTAGATCATCTAATACTTTAGGTAATTCTTCTTGGGGAGTTTGTCTGTTGTGTGTGGGGTCATTGTTTGGTGGGAAAACCATGCTGAGGTCGGTGAAGGCACTGTTGAATGCATTGGCAATCTCAGAAGGATCAAGCATAACAGATCCATTTGTGTTGAGCATAGTTGGGGGTGATTTGTCACCCTTCCCTATGAGGTTCTGTAGGGATTCCCATTATGCCTTTCCTTTACCTCATGTACTTTCTTGCTGCTCCTTGAAGAAGGAGGCCTTAGCCTGCTGATATATATATATATAAGAAACTGTCTGCCCCTGCGAACAGGCTCTGGGTTCAATGCCTTGATGGCTCCCTCATCTCAAACACTGAGTCCTTCAAGTACCTTGGGGTCACTTTGGATCCCACACTTGACCTGTCTCAACATGTCAATATGGTGTGCCGTGCCGTCAATGCTAAAATTGGCGGAGCTTATTGCGTGCGCCACTCCCTCACTCCTTCCGCTAGACTTTCTGTTGCTAGAGGTATTCTCTTACCCCAGCTCCAATATGCTCTGCCCTCCTCTTGCTGCAAACTCTGCTACACTCCACAAATGGGACACTGTCTACAACAACATCTGTAGATTCGCCTTAACTGCCCCACGCCTTACCCATCATTGTCTCCTTTACGCTTGGCTTAAATTGGCTGTCACCTAAGGATATTCGAGCCTACTCCCTGGGCTGCTTTATTGACTCCCTGTCTAGACCTCCCTGCCCTGTCTATCTTGCCAACCTCCTGACTCCTGCCTCACACACCCGTACCCTCAGGTCTTCCTCTGCCCTCATGCTCTCCACTAGACCTTGCATGACAAAAATGGGTGAACAGGCATTTGCCCATTTTGCTCCCAAATTCTGGAACTCACTCCCCCTTATGGTGAAAACTTCAGCCTCCCATCGAGAATTCAAAAACTCGCTGTTCACCCACCTCCTAGCCTCTGGCCAATGCAAATGCTCTTAATTTGCTTTGTCCCACTGCAGGCTGTCGGGTCTGACCCTGAGTACTACACTAATGTTCTCCCATGCAATACGCTTGTCTAGGTGGCTATGAACCTTGATGTCTTTACTGTCCTCAGCTGTCTTATGGTTACCCTAATTGCTTTATTTTACATCCTTATTATGATCTATGCCTAAAATGTACCCTTATGTAACTATTACTGTGCTACCCAATGTATATCTTGTTTTGCTCCTGTACACCTATATTATGTCAGTGCATTTCTGCATATTGTAACCAATGTCCTGTGCTCTCCCGGGTCGTGCCTGAAAATAGGCAGGTCTGTTGCCTAGCGCTCTTACCCGGTTACCAAAAGCTAATAAATAAATAAATAAATATTTATTGCACCTATTTCTTGTTGTCCTATAGTCCTGCATGTCTGTAGGCGAGTCAGTTGCCTTGGCCTTGTGCCATAAATTGTCCCTGTCCCTGTCCCTCATCTGGTTAAAAAGGGATGGGGTTACCCACACTGCGGCATTCCCTTTTATTATGCATTTTCTATAAGGGACAAATTTGCCTGCAGCAGTGGTGAATTTGGTGACAAAGTTGTCATGGGCATCTCATATTCATCTGGCACCTGATATTCACAGGATATCCACTGGAGGGCAAAATAATAAAATTGCATTATTTGCCAATGATATTCTTTTAACCCTTCAAGACCCCACCTCTTCTTTAATGGCCGCGCTTAATATTTTATCTATGTTTGAAGACTTCGCTGGTTTACATCTTAATAAGGATTAGACTGAAGTCCTATATTGTAATTATACTTCCCCAGATATCATTTGTGACAATTATCCTGTTAGTTGGAATCAGAATTGTCACCAGTATCTGAGGATTTTAATTCCTCGGAATCTGGATCACCTTGTTTTACTTAAGTATGAACCTTTGACAGAAACACTTGCTCAGGATCTTTCCCGGTAATCTACTCTATCCTTGTATTTTTTTCCAACGGGTTGAGGTTATTCAATCTATGCCCCGAATTTGCTGCCCCGAATATTGGTGTCTGTTTGCAGACTCTTTCTTTTCTTCCCCTCTTGTGTTATTTATGGGATTGGCAGCAAATGTTTTTGAATTTTATTTGGAAAGGGAAGAAACCTTGAAATCAGGCAGCTTTGTTATCTCTTTCTGTGGATTGTGGGAAAATTCATTTGATCATAGACTGAGACAGTGATGGGGGAAGCATGGCTGTAGGTGACTACCTCACAGGGTAGGGGGGGTCCACTAGACCACCAGGCATCTAAGTGGGATTTCATGGGAGCGGGAAAGGGGAGGGACCCTTCCTTCCTTCCTCCTTCCTCACTTCGCATTTTAGGATCATCATGGAGAATCAAACAAGAGCCTCCAATTTATGTTTATTGGGACTGCCTGAATCACTGGAAGGTGAGAACCAGTTGGATATGTCAGGATTGGGCTGGCAGAAAATTTACATCTTAGCCTGACTCCTACTGTGCACCATATCATCCAAATCACCCCAAGGCAGTGACAGCAGGGGAATATGCCTATGACAATGCTGATCCACTTATCCAGTTTACATGAAATGGGCTGCATTGTACAGTACATTAAACTGTTCCACCAATGAGTTGGTTTAGCATTGTTTTTTACAGTTGGTAATGTACTGGCAACTCATATTGCATTGTTTTTCAATTCTTGACCAGCTCAAGAGCAATGTTTTTAACATGTTTTTTCAACTCATTTGGATTGTATCAGCAGTCCAGTCACAGTGCAATGCAAAACTGAATTTTAACTCTTAAGAAACAATTTCTGCAGAGCTTTATACTGGATCCAGTAACACTTATGCAAGTCAGTCAGAAATGCTAAAACAACTAATTGGAAGAACAGTTTTTTTTCTCTCTCTGTTTATCCCATCTCCCCCCCCCCCCAGCTTCAGTTCCTCGGGAGTCCCCATGAGAGTCTACCCCTACTATCTACCTTACCTGGTCCATCCTGATATGCTATGGAGCCATGGTTTACCCTCTGGGCGGGGATGAGGTGGGGCTTCGTACACCCCGAACACTTCACGTTTCATTGGTTCAGGTGGTCAGGCAGGTGGAAACATATGAGGGCTAGCTCCAGAGCTCCGTCTCCTTAGAGCTTCAAGGCATGTTCTCATTTTACCTGTGGGTGTCGTGAGTGCCCTGACGTCAGGGTGCATAGCACCGACATCCATGGCATCCACCCCACTGCAACTGCCTCAATGCTTGCTGTGCTCCAGACCTCTGCCTGGGGCCAGTCAAGTGCTGAGACGCTGTCCCCCCTCCCACCCTGGAGAAGATGACCTGTCCCTAGGATGCTCAAGCTTTCTCCCCCGGTCGGCCTTCCAGCTCCCCAGGCTCATTCCTGAACCTGGGTCACTGGTACTGTGAGCAGAAATCTAACCACTGTGCCAATGAGCTGTCTGGAGGAACAGTTTAATGTGACTTGTACTGTAGAAGCTGTGAGCCATACCAGTCCACTAACAACAACTGAAGGAGCTATGCTTTCCATTTTCCCCAACTTGAGCTATGCTACAAGAGACTACAGAAAGTTGCTCAATGGAATCTGGGTGACTCTATGGTCTCTGGGTGTCTCCCACATGCTGCAGTACACAGCATGATGCCAATTTGATCTGGAAAATAGTAATTTTTTTTTTAAACCTAAGGATGCAACTGCCTTATTATACAAACTGAACTCATACTTTGGAGTGGACAGTGCTAGAGCAGATGAAACAGAGGACTAAGTCAGGATTACCAAATATCTTGCAAATGGACATTGAAACTACGGCTGAAGGTTGATAAACAAGTGTGGGCTCAGGTAGTTTCTGCTTCAAATATCCATTTTAGCAGCAAACTAAATATTAATGTCTTTATAAGTTTCTTTTCATTTCTATCTTTCACTGCATGCCATATTGAACTAATGGTACCAGTCACGTGCACTGCGATCTACCCTTCTAGCAGCCCATCTTTATGCCCTATGATTCAGATGACTCTGTAGGGTTATTGTGCAAGCTCAAAAGGACTTAGTTATAGTGACTGTTGAGATTAATTAGCAAATGTTTAAATGTATTGCAAGTTTTACAGTTGTTATTAGCTTTATGAAAATTATCATTTTATTTGACAATATTTTTTGACTTAATAATAAAAGTGTTCTTATGTTTATACCTAATGACTAGGAACAACTGGATCTACAGAATAGGCACTTGTTGTGCTTACCACCCTTGGAAACTTACGGCATTAGTAAATAATGACTCTAAATGCAAAACGGTTATTGCGGTGAGCTAGCCACTGCCAGTCATTATTTGCAGATATATTTCTGTTATATTTTTTATGTGATTTTGTGCATGTTAAATGACACAAGAAAATGCCAGTGTTAAGAAAAGGGGTTATATAGAAAGAGAATGGAATTTTCAAAATGTCTGATGTCCTTTGTGACCTAGGAACCAGCTGCTTGCCAGGAAGCTAAATTACACTCCAAAAGCAGTGGAAATGCCTTGTAAACTTAACTGAGGGATGCAGAGGCAATAAAAAGTTTCAGGAGATAAATCTTTGCACTTCAAAGGCAGGATGCTTGGGAACCAGGATCTGGGAAATAGCTATTTCTAACAGGCAGGTGTGAATTGTCTTACAGTGGGACATCAAAGGAATCAATTCTGAAATGTTATTAATGTGCCAGGAAGTGGTGATGTAAGAACCTGAATAAGAAATAATAATAAATAATTCCCACAATTTTGTAAAATGCAAGAGTGACATCTAATGGCCTAAAAGTAAGGACCAGATCAGAAATTTTGGCAGTCTATTTAAGGGGTTCTGAAACAGAAGCAGATTCTCTTTTCCTGGAGCATTTCAATGGACACCCTTCCTGACAAGACAAAGAACAAACTGCCAATAGACACTGAAACTCAGTGGCTGAAAAAGAAGGAAAGAACTTTTCAGACTTCACTTATTCTTCTGGACTTTAATTCACTATGAACTTTAGGTAGAAATTAGATAAAAGTCATAATGCATTTTTCTTGTACATGTCCACTTTTATTTGTGTTATTCTGTAGCCAAATGTCTAAATCTTTTAGTTGTAACTGTATGATAATTAATTATTTAGTAAAAAAAAATTGTTTTTCAAGAAACCCACCTGACTGAGATTTTTATAATGTGTGTGATTGTGGGGCATTTAGTAATAAATCTGTGACCAAACTGTTATTGCTAAGGGGTGCCACCACAAGCTACCAATCAAACTAGGATCTGTAAAGGGAAATCTGGGTAAAGATAGGGAGAATATCAGAATCTCAGGGAAAAGTCTGTGGGGATTTGAACCAGGTTATTGCATGCCCTAAAAGCCAGTGGCTGAAAAAGAAGGAAAGAACTTTTCAGACTTCACTTATTCTTCTGGACTTCAATTCACTGCAAATTTAAGATATAAATCAGATAAAAGTCATAGTGTGTTTTTCTTGTACATGTCCACTTTTATTTCTGTTAGCCTGTGACCAAATTTCTAAATCTTTTAGCTGTAACTGTATGATAATTAATTATTTAGTTAAAAAACATGTGTTTTTAAGAAACCTGCCTGAGCAAGATTTTTATATTGTGTGAGATTGTGGGGCATTTAGTAATAATCTGTGACCAAACTGTTAGTGCTTAGGAGTGCCACCATAAGCTACCAATTGAACAAGGATCAGTAAAGGGAAATCTTGGTAAACATAACAAGAATACTAGAGTCTCGGGGAGGAGTCTGTGGGGATTTGAACCAGGTTACTGCATGCCCTGTGGAAGAAGACCAATTCAGGGTCACATGGCTACCTCAGAGAGCTCATAGGCCTGGATCTTCACCCTTTGTGCAACAACCAAGAATGGTTCTTATTTGGCTACAAGACTCAAGACTGGCATTGCACCCTTATCCAGAATAAAGAGGGAGCTCTGGGACCTCATGGCAGGTGTTTAGTTGTGAAATCAGCGAGCACTCTGGGATGACATGAGGAGGGTATTCCTGTTTCCCCCTCCCTGTCATGGATTGCACTTAGGGGCGGGCACTGTGAGCTCAGTGGACCTGACTACCAGGAGTGGGTTTGTGACAGATTTGGTGCGCAGTGGTGGGATCTGAGAGAGCTGGTGGCATAGTGTTGCGATTTGAGAGATATTGATGGCACGGGCATAACAGATGGATTCAAGGCCAGTGTATCAGACTGATAAACTGAAAACAATACACACACAAACAGGGCATAGAAACATAGAAACACAGAGGTTGACAGCAGATAAGGACTGCAAGGCCCATCCAGTCTGCCCATTTCTTTTTCTACCTTATAAATGTGCCATCGGCCTTTGCTCTGTCAGTGGCCTATCTATTCATACTCACCTGTATTGCTCCCTTATGCCTATCCCATGCCTGTTAGAAGCCCTGCACTGTATTCATAGCCACCATTTCCTGAGGTAGGCCATTCCGTGCATCCACCACTCTTTCTGTGAAAAAGAATTTCCTCACATTCTCCCTTAATTGGCCTCCCTCTAATCTCATGCTGTGTCCTCTTGTCCTGCTATTTTTCTTATATTTAAACATGTTAGACTATTTCACCTTGTTAATGACCTTAAGGTGTTTGAATGTTTTGATCATATCACCTCTCTCCCTCCTTTGCTCAAGCGTATACATATTGAGCTCCATTAATCTGTCCTCATATGTCTTCTGATGCAGTCGCTGCACCATTTTGGTTACCCTTCTCTGGACTTCCTCAATTTGGTTAATGCCCTTGTGAAGGTGTGACCTCCAGTACTGCACACAATACTCCAGATGGGGCCTACCAGTGTCTTGTAAAAAGGGATTATTGCCTCCCTCTTATGACTTGTGATACCCCTACTAATACACCCTAACATCCCCCTAACCTTTCCTACAGCTTTAGTGGTCAGCTTGGATGATTTCAGGTCATCTGTGATGATGATGATGTGCAAGTCTCTTTCTTCCCTTGTGATTGTCAGCAACTCCCCTCCCAGCCTGTAGGTGACTTCAGGGTTTCTCTTCCCTATGTGCATGATCTTGCACTTCTTTGCATTAAATCCCAGTTGCCACTCTTCTGACCATTTTGCTAGTTTATCCAGATCTCTTCTCACTCTGCCCATCCCATCTGGATCATCTACTCTTTTGCAAATCTTGGTATCATCTGCAAACAGACAAGCCTTACCCTCTAGTCCATCTGCAATGTCACTAATGAAGATATTGAAGAGGACTGGCCCCAGGACTGATCCCTGAGGTACCCCACTTGTGACTTGCATCTCTTCTGACTGTACACCATTTACCACCACTCTCTGTTTTCTGCCCGTCAACCAGTTTGCCACCCTGTTGACCAACTTCTGACCCAACCCGAGCCTACCCAGCTTATTTATCAATCTTCTATGTGGAACAGTGTCAAAAGCTTTGCTGAAGTCAAGGTAGGTGACATCAACTGCTCCCCCTTGGTCTACCACTCTGGTTACCCAGTCAAAGAAATCGATGAGATTAGTTTGACAGGACCTTCCTTTTCCTTTTGTAAACCCATGCTGTCTTGGATCCTGTGCCCCTATGGATTCCAGATGTTGCACTATCCTTTCCTTAAGGAGTGCCTTCATAATCTTGCCCACTACTGAGGTAAGATTGACTGGTCTGTAGATCCCTGCCTCCTCCCTGCTACCACTCTTGTGAAGCGGGATCACATGAGCCCTTCTCCAGTCTTCTGGGACCTCTCCTGTGCTCAGAGATTCACTAAACAGTTCTGCTAATGGCTCTGCTAGTTCCACACTTAGCTCCTTAAGTACTCTGGGATGTATGCCATCAGGTCCCATTGCCTAGTCCACCCTGAGCTTAGCGAGTTCTTGTAGGACCCTTTCTTTTGTGAAGGGAGTAGTGCTCACCTCCCTCCCCCCTGTGTCCATGGTGCTGAGCTGTGGGCCCTGCCCTACTTTCTCTTCAGTAACTACTGAGCAAAAGTATCTATTTAGGATAGATGCTTTTACAGGTCCTCCTCCTCACATGCCCCTTTTTCTCCTTTGAGCTTAGCAATACTCCCTCTGGACTTTCTCCTTTCATTAATGTATCTATAGAAAGTCTTGTCACCTTCTTTTACTGTTCATGCTAGTGTTCCCTCAGTTTGGGACTTTGCCAGCCTTACCGCCTTCCCTGCTTCCCTTAGGGCACTTTGGTTTGCCTCCCTATCTTCATCCTGCTGTGTTCCCTTATATTTCCTGAAGGCCAGCCTTTTGGCTCTGTCCTTTTCGGCTACTGTGTTTGAGAACCAAAGTGGTTTCCTTCTTCTTTTGCACTTCCTTTTCTGTCTAACACAATGGGATGTTGCTTCAAGTATTGCATCCTTAATGCTTGCCCACTTTGCCTGTACCCCCTCACCTGTGTTTCTTTTTGCCAGGGCTAGCTTAACTCTGTTGGCCATCTTATCAAAGTCAGCTCCTCTGAAGTCCCATATTTTTGCCTTGGAATGGGATGATTTAGATGTAGTGGCCAAATTGAACCATACCATGTGATGGCCACTGGCCCCCAGGTGACCTTCTACCTGGAGATCTGTGATCCCTTCCCTGTTAGTCAGTACTAGATCTAGGATAGCCCTGTCTCTTGTGGGTTGTTGTACCAGTTGTTTGAGGCCCTTCCCCTGCAGGGAATCCACCACGTGTCTAGTTCTGGCAAATATTCCTGCTGGTATTGTTCAATCTGTATCCGGCATGTTGAAGTCTCCTATTATCAGAACCTCCCCTTTAGCTGTCATGTTTTGCATATCTTCCAACAGTAATGTGTCTATGTCCTCCCCCTGGTCTGGAGGCCTGTAGACAACCCCAGTTCTTATGGCTGTCCCATTTCCTGTTTCCAGGGTGACCCACAGTTCTTCTGGCTCCCTATGTGTATTCTGAATTTCTGTAGCTTTGATATTTTCATTGATATACTGGGCCACTCCCCCCCCCCCCCCATTTTTGCACCTCGGTCTCTTCTGAACAGTACATAGCCAGGTACTGAAGTCTCCCAAGTGTGGTTACTGGTAAACCACGTCTCATTAACTGCTACTATGTTCAGTTTATCCTCTGACATTATTGCCTGCAAGTCTGGGATCTTATTTCCCAGGCTGTGAGCATTTGTGTACATGGTTTTCCATTGGCCAGACTTCAGTGTGTTAGTTGTTGGGTGAGGTTTGGCATTTCCCCTGTGCGTCGTATGGGGAGATGGACCTTTTTTCTTACCTGGTGATGCAAATGAACTGCAAACATGCTGAATCCCTGTTTGACCACTAGCTGAGGGGGGAGTATTCTTCCCATTCGATGTATGGGGTGCTGTACCCCTCTCCCCATTTGCCAGTTTAAATATTCTGCAAAGACATCAAACTTCTTCCCCAATGCACTGACTCCCTGCTTAGTCAGATGCAGTACATCAAATTTAAAGAACTTTTGCTCCCAGAACTGTTGCCAGTTCCCTACAAATCTGTGTCCTTTTTCCTGGCACCAGCCCTTGAGCCACATGTTTAGTTCTCCTATCTCCCCTTCTCTGACCTTCCGTCCATCTGCCCCCCTCTCCCAGACTAGCAGGATCTCAGAGAAGGAGATGTCAGACGAAATGGATGCTAGTTTGTCACCAAGCCTGGCCAGGTGTTTCTTGGTCTCCACAACTGACCGGCTGGCGAGATCATTAGTCCCTATGTGTACCAGGACGTCAATATTTTATCCTGCTTTATGAACAATTTTAGCAATGTGGTCAGTGTCTCTCCAAACTGATGTACCTGGGAGACATCTGACCATTACCCCTGGCTGGAGATGGGTATCAACTCCCCGAATCATGGAGTCTCCTATGATCAGAAGTTTTTTGGATTTCCTTTTTGCCTTTTTTGTTTTGGTTCCTGATTTGGGTGAATTTTGTTGTGCTAGCACCTGTGCTGCAGTGTCCTGCTCTGCAGTGTCCTCTGCCCCTTTGTTTGATTTCGGAAGTAGAGGCAGATACCTGTTTGTAGTGTTTATATGGTTTTTGGAGGTAATATGTTGGACAGCAGAGTGATGGGGCACCCGATTTGCCCCTCTTAACCACCTGCCAACCTCCTGGACCAACTACCCTCTGCAGTCGAGGTTCTTCTGCTGGATGTTGGGGAAATGGCGGGTGGTTCTTATAATGTATTTCCTCTTGAATATGAAATCTGAGGTGCGCAATCTCTGCCCATGCTGCCCGGAGCTCAGCCCTTAGATCTCCAATGGCCCAGCATGTAGGATAGTGTCCTAAATCCTGTAACACTGTCCTTCTAAAAAGTGTTCTGCAGTACCTGCAGTTAATGATATCCATTCCAGATAAATTGCTGGGTTTATAACCTGGTCAGAGTAATTAGAAGGAAGAAAATGCAAGTAATGATTTGATTTTGTGTTTTGTTTTCGTATAACTTGTTATAACAAGTTAAATTACTAGTGCCTCTGTAAATGAGCTCACCTTGTGGATGCCCCACTGATCTTCCCCTTCCTGCTTTGCCACAGGAAATGTCACAACTGTGGTACCCTATAAAAGGAGTGTAGTGTGGGGTGGTTGGGGATGGAGGTGGGTGGCTGGGCCCTTCCCCTGCCAAAAAAGAAGAACCACAGATGAAAGAACAAGGAGGTAAGAGCAGAAACAATCAGTCAACCACAAATGCAGTAACCCTGAAAGCTTATCCTAATGTTAGATAAAACTGTAAAACCTGTAAAGCACCACTTGTAATAGTTTCAGAGAAGATATACCCTGTAAGAAACACTTTGCTACAGAGAAAAATAAAGCAGTAACAGAAGATATACCTTGCAAAAGACAATTTGAATCAGAAGATTACAGCAGTAATCTGTTAGCACACACCTGTAGGCACACCTTGTAATAATGCAGAAGAAGGCATACCAGCAACAACAATTTGAATCAGAGAAAAATAAAGCAATGAAATGTTAGCAACAAACAGTAGCTTTCCCTGTGAGTACAAAATAAAAATAACAACTCACAGTAAATCTGCTTAGCCAAAAGAAGTCTTAATCCATTTCCCTTGCTCTGGTAAGGTTCTCTGCTCTGTCCTTTCAAGCAATCTTAGAAGGAAAGAGCTCAGGTGAAGCTAGGTGCCTTGGCCAGCAAACCAAGTCTTTGAAAAAAAAAAGATTATAGTATAAAGTTCCCTACCCTTTTTTTTTTGTTTGTTTTGTTTTGTTTTGGTGTAAGTGTAGCAGTAGTTAGGGAAGAAAATGGCTTTCAACTACAGTGAATACATTGCAGACCACCTAAGGCAGTTGTGTCAGGAAAGAGGGTCCAGAATGAGGGGAAAACAGAAAAGAACCTTGTGAAGGCTCTCATGGCAGCCGATAAGCAAACGGTTGCCCTGAACCTCAAGTCATCAATCAATCAATCAATCAAAATCTTTATTTATTCAGGCGAACATCATTGAGCGTAGCTCATTTACAAGATGGACCTGAGTGGTCATACAAAGAAAGATACAAGTTTTGTACAAAGACATGAAAATAAAATAACATAAGTACAATCAATTAGGTGAGAGATATATACAAAATTTACAGATATACAAGGCACAGTAACAATAACTTAAAACCTGTAAAAATGAAGAGGACAATCAATATAGGAGGGATAATGTTCAGATAGTAGGGCTTCTGTAGGCTTTTTTTGAAGTGGGATCACTGACAAGGTAGAAGAATGGAAACTAACATAGTGGATTACAGAAGGAAGGGTGGGGAAGGGGAGACTAGGCCTTATGGAAGCAGTTGCATAGTTCTGGGAATAGGGTGGTATATAATTTTTGAAGGATGATAAGGGTAAGAGGGTATTCAGATTCATAGATTTTTGGAGTGAGTTCAGATAAATGCTAGGAACAGCTGATAGCAGCCCTCCCAAACCGGGTGCAGGTATTGGGAATCTTTAGCATAATGAGCTTATTGATCCTTAGGGTGTATGGCCTGATGTGATTCGGGTGAAACAGTCTGAGATGTAGGAGGAGTTTGTCTGACAAAGCTTTAAAGATCCAGATAGCAGCATTCTTTTTCTTCTGTGCTGTAGGATGTCCAATTGACTGCATTGTAAAGAGAGCAATGATGGGTGCTGGAGGAAGGTCTGTAATAAATCTAATGGCTCTATGATACAGGGTGTCTAGTTTATTTAAGAGGGAGAGGGAGCAGTGGGTAGAGGAAGTCAGCATAATCAATGAGGGATAGGAATGATGCCAGGATTAATCTTTGTTTGGAGTCTCTGGTAAGGTAGTGTTTTATTCTGTAAAATAAGCCAAGTCTTTGTCTCAGCTTTTTCAGGAGCTCTTCAATGTGGACAGAGTAGTCAAGCTTATTGTCAATCCAGACTCCAAGATATTTGAATTTGTCCACAAATTCCAGATTTTCTCCAAGGATGGTGGATAATTGTGGGGTGGTGAATGATGGGATAGTGGAAGAGCAACTCTTGGTGGCAAAGAACATTGCTTTTGTTTTTTTGGCATTTAGAAGTAGTTTTTTTCCAACAGGTTGTGTTGTAGGATGGAGAATTCTGACTGTAAAAGTTCACAGGCTTTTGATGGTGAGGGATTACTGACATATAGTACAGTATCATCTGCAAAAAGGTGAATATTAGATTGAGAGAGGTTGGAGTCAATGTTATTGATATAAATGGCAAAGAGGATGGGGTCCCAGGATAGAGCCTTGAGGTACACCTCTTAGTAGTGGTTTAGAGGTAGAATAGGTAACTTTCATTTTTTACCAGTTGTAACCTTCCAGAGAGAGATAGCACCTGGAACCAATTGAGAGAGAGTGAGTCAAGGCTCACGGAGCTAAGAGAGGAGATTAATGATTCATGATCCACTGTATCAAATGCTTTACTCAAATCCAGGAACACAGCACAGGTATTATTCTTTTTATCCAAGGCAGTCTGCCAGTCGTTAGTAACTTTGGCTAGGGCAGAGATGGTGCTGTGCATTGATCTAAACCCAGATTGTGCTGGATTTAGGAGACTGTTGGTGTCAAGGTAGGCCCTTAACTGAGAGTTTACTAATTTTTCAAGCATCTTGGACAGTACCGGTAAGATGGAAATGGGCCTATAGTTGTTAAGGTCCATGGGATCACCTGCTTTAAGTAGTGGAACTACTTGAGCTGTCTTTCATATAGAGGGGATGGAACCAGTGGCTAGGGAAAGATTGAAGAGGTGAGTGAGGGGGGCAGCTAAGGCGTGCAATGCTACTTTAAGAAAGCAGGGATCCAGGGAGTCTGCACCTGCACTTTTAGTTGTGTCTAATTTGGATAGGAGGTCTTCTACTTCTTTTAAGGGTATTGGTTCGAAGGAGAATGTGGAGGCAGCCTTTTGGCCCTCAGTAGATCGAAGGTTTAATGAAGATCTCAATAGATTTGCAGGTGAAGAGTCAAAAGCTAGACCAGCTGTAGTGAAATGGTCATTGAGGCATTTAAGATTTCTTGCTTGTCAGTGATTTCTATGTCACTTAGGAGCAGTTTGGAGGGTAAGGCAGGGTAGAATTTTGACCTAGGATTCCCTTTATGGTACCTCAGAACCTGGATGGGTTATTATAGAGGCATCCAATTCAGCTCTATAGAAGGCAGCTTTGGCATATCTTACTTGTTTTGTGCATGAATTTCTGGCTTTTCTGAAATGAAGCCAGTCGCTAGGATCCTTTGTTTTTCTTGCCTTTTTCCAGAGTTTGTCTTCTGGCTATCAAAGCTGATTTAAGGTCAGCAGTGAACCAGCGACAAGATTTTGCTTTGTTCTGACACTGGTGAGTGGTGCATGTATATTGAGGGCACTTGTGATAATATCCCTTAAGATCTGAAGAGCTGTCTCAACTGAGGTTGTGAGGTAGAAATCTTGCCAGCAGCTGCCAGGATGGCACAAATCGTGGAGATATCCTGAGATGTTGAAATTCTTTTGACCTTCTTTGGAGAAATTTTGCAGGATTGGATGGCTTGAGTGTAGATCTTATGCCAGCTATGGGACAATGATCACTTATGTCACTGGATAGCACTCCAGCATGAGAATATAAGTGAGGCTTATTTACCATCATGATATCCAGGAGTGAACTGTTGATAATATTTTTTGGTTAATCCTTGTTGGGTCTTTGATTAATTGAGTGAATCCATAGGTGTCACAGAAGGTTACTAGGGGTGCAGATGCATTAGATAACCAATTTAAATTCAGATCACCTAGGATGATGGTGTCTTCAGGGCCTAGATTGAGTATGGTTCCTAGGTGGGATAGGAGTTTGAGGCCTGCAGAGGGGGGCCTATAGCAGCCAATCAGTTTAAAGGAAGATCTCATGGCAAGTGACTGAAGAGGAACCAGACCTTGGGCAACAGGGTGCCGGGATACATTGCAGTGTCAAGTCCCAACTAGGAAGACAGTAAGACCAGAGGGAACCCAGAGCCACAGCACCAGGGGAGGGTCATCACAGAGCTGGAGCTGGAAGGGATCAGGCTGCAGCTCGGGATGAGGAAACTGGAGATGCAAGACAGCATCAGATGGAACTTGCCATGCAAGAAAGGCAACTTCTGAGAGAGAGAGGTTGAGGAAAAGCAGTTTCAGAGAGAGAAGCCAAAGAAAAGCACGGCCAGAGAGAGTTTGAACTGGAGAAGCTGAGAATCCAGTGTCCAGCACCAGAGAGGTGAGTGTCAGGGGTGAACCTAAAACTCCAGGGCTGGGGTATCAGTTAAATTCCAAATTAATAGCTGAATTTGAAGAGGAAGAGGATATGGATGCATTTTTGAATTCATTTGAAAAGGTCTGTATCCAGGCCAAAATACCCAGGGAGTCATGGAGCTTTCAGCTATCCCCGCTACTTACTGGCAAAGGGCGTAATGCACTAAGTCAAATGGACAATAATGATAGCCAAGATTATGAGAAACTTAAACCTGCTTTGCTTAAAAAGTATGAACTGACTCCTGAGGCCTACAGGGTTAAATTCAGGAAACTTCAAAAAAGCCCTGACATGAGCTTTGAGGAACCCGCCACAAAGCAACGTCAGTTTTTAATATGTTAGTGTGGGGGGGGTGGAAGCAAAGTATGTGGAGAAAACTGAGGAGGTTGTACTTTTAGAGCAGTTCTTTTGGGCTTGCCCAGGAGAGTTGAAAACCTGGCTGGAGGACCGAGATCCAAAAACAGCACAGCAAGCTGCTGAGCTCTTGGACTGCTATGCCAGGAGCAGGCCTGCTCTGAAAGGAAGTAGGACAGGTGCGGCAGGTCAATAAGGGAAAAGCCAACCTTCAGGGCAACTAAAACTCTCACTGCCTCTGCCAAAAGGGGGAAGCCCCAAGTTACCAAAAAGGGATTTCTTGGATAAAAGAAATGATGACTGTTGGTTCTGTAAACAGCCAGGGCATCTTGCTAGACAGTGTCCTAAAAAGGTACAGAGTGGACAAAGTGGTGCTCGAACAGAGTTGGGTGCACTGTGTATTCCTGAAAACATGCCTGTAAACATGAGGGAGCACATACATCCAGTTACTGTAAATGGGGTGCAGACCCATGGGTTGAGGGACACGGGGGCATCTCTCACCCTGATAAAAGGGGATTTGGTTAGGCCTGAACACTTTTTACCTAATCAGTTTGTAAAGGTGGGGTGATTCACTGTGGTGGAGAAAACTCTGCCACTAGCTAGTGTTCTCCTGGACTGGGGTGAGACAGGAGAGAGGGTGCAAAAAGTGGCAGTGGCAGACAACCTCCCCTGGATGTGATTATAGGGAATAATCTACAGCAAGTAGTGGTGTGTGCAGTTACCCACAGTCAGATGGCTAAGGCAGCTTGTGATTCCCTGAATCTCACAGAAGCCCCATGGAAAAGAGCAGGAGGCTGGTTCTATAGCCTGTGTATCCTGACATGGAGAATAGTGAAAGGGAGGTAGGACTTACCCAAGTAGCCATTCACCAAACAGCTACAGAAGATTACTCTGAGGAGGGAGGGGTAACAATTGGTCAGAAGGTTAGAGATGGCAGTGACTCTGAAGGCCCTGACACTAGAACTATGGACTCTAGTTTAGGAACTGAGGCAGACATGTCCCATGCTTTGTGAAAATGTGAGGAATTTGCTGCTGCTCAGAGGACTGATCCTAGTTTGGAGAGGCTGAGGGCTTGTGCAGAATCTGATGAGACACAGGGAGGTGACATGAGACATAGGGTATTTTGGGACAATGGACTGTTGTATATCCAGGACGTGAGGATGGGAGGGGGGTGATGGACAGGCAGCTTGTCATTCCCCAGGGGTATCGTGAGCAATTGCTCTAGGTCGCTCATGACATCCCCATGTCTGGGCATCTGGGCATCATGCACACCATGCAGTGATTGGCCCAGAATTTCTATTGGCCCAAGTTCACCCAGCAGGTGAAGGAATACTGCAGGTCTTGTCACCGGTGTCAACAAATAGGGAAGGCAGGTAGTAAAACAAAAGCTGCTATAATTTCCTTGCCCATTGTGAAGGAGCCATTCCAGAGGGTAGGAATGGATGTTGTGGGACTTCTGGGTACCCCAAGCTCCTGTGGGAAGAAATTTATCCTGACGGTGGTAGATTACACCACCTGATACCCAGAGGCAGTCACCCTCTCCTCACTTAGGACAGACAAAGTGGCAGATGCCTTCCTAGGGATTCTCTCCTGTGTTGGATTTCTGCAGGAGGTTATCTCTGATCAAGGGGGTAGCTTCATGTCAGACCTGATGAAGTGTTTGTGGGAGAAGTGTGGGGTGGTGCAGAGACACAAAACACTTTATCACCCACAAGCCAATGGGCTTGTGGAAAGTTTTAACGATACCCTAAAATTGATGCTCAAAGTGTTTGCTGAACAGCATGGGAGGGACAGGGAGAAATACCTTCCCCTCCTATTGTTTGCATACAGGGAGGTGCCCCAAGAGTCGACTGGGTTCTCCCCCTTCAAACTCTTATATGGACATAGGGTGCATGGGTCCCTGGATTTGATCCAAAAGACTGGGAAGGCAAGCACGCCACCCATGGAACTTTCATAGTGGAATATGTCCTTAAGTTTAGGGACAAGCTGAAGGAGCTTATGGGGTGGCCCAAAGCAATCTGTCAGCTGCCCAACAGAAGCAAAATGTCTGGTACGATTGTGGAGCCAGAGCTCGCTCATACAGTGCAGGTCAGGAAGTAATGCTCCTAATTCCAGTCTGGCAGGACAGGCTGCAGCCCAAGTGGGCCGGACCATATAAGGTAGTCCAACAGATCAATGATGTAAATTATATTGTGGAACTGCCTGACAGGAGACATACCCATAGGATGTACCATGTCAACATGATGAAGCCATATGCCAATAGGGCCAACATTGTATTTGCAGTGTGTAGTCCTGGGGAGTGGAGGAACAAGAAGACCCCTGCTGGACTTGCTAGAAGAAAGCAAGCTTTCAGCTTAGTGTGTCTCACCAGGTAAAATAATTGGTAGAAAAAAATAAATAAATAATTGGTAAAAAAAAGGCATGAGTTATCTGTGGAGGCAATCAAACTGTTGCCTCAGGAACAGTCCCAGGAAGTGAGGGAGGTTTTAGAGGACTTGGCCCCTTTGTTTATGGCCAAGCCTGGACAAACCCCCTTAGTAACACACAATATAGACACAGGGATGCAAGTGCCCATCCGACAGACTGCCTACCAGGTGTCTGAGTCCGTCCTAAAGGACATTGGGAGGGAGGTTGAGGAAATGCTGGATTTAGGGGTAATAAAGAAATCCCAGTCCCTGGGCCTCACCTGTATTCCTTGTTCCCAAGCTGGATGGCTCTACTTGCTTTTGTGTAGACTATCATGGACTCAATGCAGTCATGAAGCCTGACGACCACCATGCCACGGATGGACAAACTACTGGACAAGTTAGGAAGGGGGACATACCTTACCACAATTGATTTGATAAAAGGGTACTGGCAGGTGGAGTTAACTGTCGCAGCTACAGAACGGTCAGCATTCATCACTCCAATAGGATTATTCAAATTCCAGGTAATGCCTTTTGGGAATGAAGAACACCCCTATTACCTTCCAAAGGTTGGTCAACCAGGTGTTACATGGTATTGAAGAGTACAGAGTGGCTTATCTGGAGGATAGTGTCATCTTCAGTGCCAGCTGGAAGGAACACCTATGCCACCTGAAAGAAGTGTTGGGCAGGATACAGAGGGCAGGACTCACTGACAAGGCTGAAAATTGTCAGGTGGCTATTGCGGAAGTGGCATACCTAGGCCATGTAGTGGGGTGGGGTCAGCTTCATCCCAATCAAGCAAAGACTGAGGCGATAGAGGCATAGCACATGCTGGAAACTCAGAAGTAGGTTAGGAGCTTCCTAGGGACCAGAGGGTACTACCAAATGTCTGTGCCCAATTACAGTACCCTGGTGGCTCCCCCTGTCTAGCTTGCTGAAGAAAAGACAGCCCAAAAGGTTAAAGTGGGAGCCAGCCTGTGAACAAGGTTTCGCACAGCTAAAAGAGGCACTGTACAGTGCCCCTGTGTTGGCCAGTTTAGATTACATTAAGCAATTTGTAGTCCAGACAGATGCCTCGGATATGGGGATTGGAGCAGTCCTCAGTCATGCATCTAATCAGGAAAAAGACCACCCGATAGTGTACCTTAGTAAGAAGTTAATTCTCCAGGAGCAGGCATATTTCACAGTAGAAAAGGAATGTCTTGTGCTGGTATGGGCCCTGAAGAAATTAGAGTCGTACCTCGATGGAAGACGCTTTGAGGTACAGACCGAACACAACCCCCGGTGTGGTTAAACCAAATGGTTAAAACCAATGGATTTCTACTCCAATGCAGTAATGCCCAACAGGCCTATGACATGACAATCACACACCAGGCTGGGTCGGCCAATGCAAACGCAGATGGCCTATCTCACCAGTTAGAACAGTGAACAGAATTTGTGAAAATCTTACTATGCAGTAGGGGGCATGTTCCCACACATTCAGTCTAGGAGGGAGGGATGTTGTGAGCTAGCCACAGCCAGTCATTATTTGCAGATATATTTCAGTTATATATTTTTTTTTATTTTATTTTGTGTATGTTAAATGGCATAAGAAAATGCCAGTGTTAAGAAAAGGGGTCATATTGAAAGAGAGAATGGATTTTTTCAAAGTGTCTGAAATCCTATGTGACCTAGGAACCAGCTGCTGGCCAGGAAGCTAAGTTACACTCCAAAAGGAGTGGAAATGCCTTGTAAACTTAACTGAGGGAAGCAGAGGTAATACAAAGTTTCAGGAGATAAACCTTTGCCCTTGAAAGACAGGATGCTTGGGAGCCAGGATCTGGGAAATAGCCATTCCTGACAGGCTGGTGTGATTGTCTTACAGTGGGACATCAAAGGAACCAATTCTGAAATGTTATTAATGTGCCAGGAAGTGGTGATAGAAGAACGTAAATAAGAAATAATAATAATTCCCTACAATTCTGGGAAAGCGTAAGAGTGACATCTACTGGCCTAAAAGTTAGGACCAGACCAGGAATTTTGGCAGCCTATTTAAGGGGATCTGAAACAGAAGCAAACTCTCTTTTCCTGTAGTATTTCAATGGACACCCTTCCTGACAATACACAGAACAAACTGCCAGCAGACACTGAAAGCCAGTGGCTAAAAAAGAAGGAAATAACTTTTCAGGCTTCACTTATTCTTCTGTACTTTAATTCACTGTTAACTTAAGGTAGAAATTAGATAACAGTCATAGTGCGTTTTTCTTGTACATGCCCTCTTTTATTTATGTTATTTTGTGACTAAATTTCTAAATCTTTTAGTTGTAACTGTATGATAATTGATTATTTAGTAAAAAACATATTTTTTAAGAAACCTGCCTGAGTGAGATTTTTATATATTCTATGTGATTGTAGGGCATTTAGTAATAATCTGTGACCAAACTGTTATTGCTAAGGGGTGCCACCATAAGCTACCAATCGAACAAGGATCTGTAAAGTGATATCTTGGTAAAGATAGGGAGAATACCAGAGTCTCAGGGAAGAGTCTGTGGGGATTTGAACCAGGTTACTGCATGCCCTGTGGGAGAAGACAAAATCAGGGTCACAAGGCTACCTCAAAGAGCTCATAACTTTTGAATCTTCCCCCTTTGTGCAACAACCAAGAAGAGTTCTCATTTGGCTACAAGACTCGAGACTGGTATTGTACCCTTGCACAGAGTACAGAGGGAGCCCTGGGACTTCATGGCAGGTGTTCAGTTGAGAACTCAGTGAGCACTCTGGGAGGACACGAGGAGGGTATTCCTGTTTCCCCCTCCCTGTCACAGATTGCACTTAGGGGTGGGCACTGTGAGCTCAGTGGACCTGACCCCCAGGAGTGGGTTTGTGGCAGCTATCAATCAATGTATCCCTTCTCCAGCCCAGATCTTGGGTCCTGATGCTCAATAGGGATATTTTCTTTGTATTTGCTGTTGGGGGGGCTGCACATGTAACTGAGCGGTTTATTACATACTGTTTAAATGGGACTACTTGGGCTTTAATATAACCCTTTAGCACTTATGTGGTCTATGTGAGCGAGATATATATATGTGTGTGTGTGTGTGTGAGTGCACGTGCGCACTTCTGTGTGTTTGTACTGATGTAGACTTTATTATTAGAGGGGTGCAGTAGCGATCCTATATTAGGATTCAATGGATATTATGGACGTTTGGGATCACAGGAGCCGGAGGGCCTGTGCTCCCACAAGCAAATAAGGCTTCGATTATACTTTACACAAAAAATACAATTCGGGAAATGGTGACTAATTTCATATGTAACTCCCTTGAAGGTGTCCAATCATTCCAACAAAACTCAATAAATGCAGGAAGTTCACAACGTCCTTTTCGACAGTGATTGACTAGACCAATAGGTAGATGTTCCACTTCTTTTATTATTTTGTCAGCCCCCTATGTTTCACTCCTAACAGCTTGTTCACGGGGTATCTGTTTTAACAGAATTTTTTTTTATTAGCTTGTTTCTTTATGTTCTAGTCTTTAAATCCATTATTTTTTGCATAAAATTACAAATTCATATTATTACCAGGAACATATCTTAGTCTTAGTCTACCAGATATTTTTCTTCTTTAGCACTGTGCAACAAATTCAACAGTCATCTGACTCTCTACAATGGTAAACAAGCATAAATAAAGCCTTTAGTGCACAGAAAAAATGCTGGCTGAGCTGTTAATTCTTATTTTAACTTCAGCATTAAACTTGCCCCCACGTAACTGCTTACATATCTTGAGAGCTATGCTATTTAATCAAACTTATCCTTGTAATGTAAGCTGTAAGCCACACCAAATCTCTCAATTTGTTCAGACCTGAAATAGACTGCCCCTGCAAAATGAAGGGACTTCTTTAGTTTTTTTGGAAAACACTTTTTCTTTTATACTTTTTGGGTGGGATATTCAGAAATGCACCTGGCAGGGGCACAAGCAGGGCACAGCACAACTGGGATGCACCAGGGTGTGGACAAGGTGATATTCAATGGAGCTGCACCATGACTCAACACCATTGAATATTGCAACCTGGCCTCCCGCATTGTGCATGGCGCATTGGCACTGCACCAGTGCAAGTGGAAAGAGTGGAGCAGGGGGATGCGCCTGTGCAAGTGCAGTTGCGCTAGGCACAGGAGCCGTGCTATTCAGCGGTGGATGTGCAAATGGGGCCATAATGCATGCAAGGTGCAACTGGAGCCATTAGCATGTCATTATGGCCCCATTTGCATACAGGTGTGCCGATCCCCTGTGACTTGCACGTGGCTCCCTGCCAGGTTGCAGCCATCAGGGACCAACACCCCCTGCACATCGTGGCAAAGTGCCCCAATGCCCAATCGCAGGCATGAGTATATTTAGAAAACATCCAATATCCATGGTGGTCCAGTGGGCCACTTCCAGCCCGATCACGGGCATATGTATATTTAAATTTATGTCCTATATCCCTGGTGGTCCAGTGGACTGCTTCCAGCCTGATTGCAGGTATAAGTATATTTAAAATCACGTCCTATATCCCTGGTGGTCCAGTGGACCACTTCCAGCCTGATCGCAGGCATCAGTATATTTAAAATCAAGTTCCATATCCCTGGTGGTCCAGTGGACCGTTTCCAGCCTGACCACAGGCATATGTATATTTAAAATCATTATACATTATCCCTGGTGGTCCAGTGGTACCCCCCTCCACACCTGCCCACTTAGCCCCGCCACCCCACTTCCCCTGGGTCCTTGGCAGAGAGGCAGCTCCACCATAAGCCACCTGGCCACCTGCCGACTGACTGCATACTGTACAGCAGTACGCCCATTGGTCTCACAGCTTGGGCTAATGGGCGGCAGATCTGTACTGTATTATAAGTCCAGATATGTGAATGGCTCCATTCACATATCGGGACTGTGTAGTACTGCATGATCTGCATGTCCATTGACCCACACTGTGGACCAATGGGTGTACAACCGTCAGTACACAGTCAGTCAGCGGGAGGCGGGCGGCTTGCTGGTGGGGAGTTGCCACCCACCACTGACTGGGGGGTGGGAGTGGCAGGGCTCGGTGGGCGGGTGGGAGGGTTACTGCTGGACCACAAGGGATAATAAAAATGAATTTAGATATACTTATGCCCGCAATCAAGCTGGAAGCGGTCCACTGGACCACCAGGGATATAGGACCTGGTTATATATATATACTTATGCCCACAATCGAGCTGGAGAGGTCCACTGGACCACCAGAGATGTTGGACGTGATGGTAACTATACTTATGCCCACAATCGGGCATGGAGGGACACGATGCCGATAGACCCTGGCCCCGGAGTTCAGCTGGCCACCCACAGCTGGTGGCTGCCATGTTGCACCCTGCAATATGGCAGCTCACCTGTGGGTGGCCAGCCCTTGCTCCTATTTCTTTGTGGCTCAATTTTGAGCACCAGTGTGCGGCGCAAGTAAGGGTTGCACCAGCATATGCGCTGCACATCCCAGGCTGAATATTGGAATGTGCAGAATATGCATGGGCACACCCCCCGCACTTGCACCGCATACATTACTGGTGCACCCCGGTGCATCGGGATCTGCACGGTGCAACATCCCCTTTTGAATATCGCACCGGGTGGCATCAGTAGGTTGTGCATGGTGCAACACTGATGCGCCAAGCACAACCCCTTTGAATATCCCAACCTTTATATTTAGAGTAATTCTACAAGTTTTTACCTTTTCCAACTCCAAAACCACTATGTGATATCTGATCCTCTTGTATGGAATTGTTTTAGTCCATATGCTTAGCAGTTTATGCTCTGAAGTCTCTCAAATAGTGTCTTCCTCTTGAGCCCACTTGGATTTCTCGAGGGAGTGACGTATCACTCCCTGTACCTCTCGCGATGTGAGAGTGTTGCTAAGCGACTGTACACTCTTCCCCCAACATCCAGAGAAAGACACTGTTTTCCAAGAAGGCTCTGAATGCACAAACAGCCTCTGACCAGCGTATAGATTTAAGTGCTCACAATATGTATTTCATAGCCATTATTAAGCAACCTTAAAACCTAAACCATCACTGCACATTTTTTGCAATTTGTTCATTTTAACGTTACTGGGATTTCTTTTTTTCGTAATATCCATTTTTATTAAGTTTCCGATGTGATTACAGACAAGACAAACAAGACAGATAGCCCTGGCATCCCAGGGTACACAATCCAAAAACTGATTGTGTAAACTATTTACAATAAAACTATTTACAGACATGAGGAGGCATCCACCCCCCCAATCATACCAACCCCCAAACTTAACAGTGTTCCCATAATCAAGCCACCTATTGCTCGCTATATCTAGCTTCCCCATATCTATCTCACTGGGGTCCCATGCAGTTTGTCCTGAACACTCCTGGCCAGGTTAGAATTAAGCTGTAACCTGTACAAGGGTGGAGCATTCCCGTGCCCCCCGGAAAGAGAGAGAGAGAGAGAATCCCCAACCCTCCAGCGCTAAGGCAGACCTCCCTATTATCACTCAAACAAGTCCTCGAGCTTTATTGGACCTCTCATTAACTAAATCTGTCCCTAACAACTCTCTAACCTATCCATATGCCATAGTTTCTTTAATTTCAAGTTTTTAGCTAAACACAGCCCCACAGACAGACCTGTGTGATTCGAATATCTCTTTATTGGGAGTAAATTGCCTCCAGTGGCACCCATCTTTTGATATACAACTCTTTCTTCCCCTCTAAGTAAACATACCTTTTGATTCTGTTAAGGGCCCCCACAAGATCTCCCACCCATTGCTCGTACTCATACAACTGATTGTCCTTCCAATGTTGAACCATAAATGATTTGACTAAGAACGCAATTAGGGATATATGATATTTTGATACTGTGCCCCTCATTTGCGACAAATCCCCTAGAATACAGATCTCCAGTATAATATATTCTGAGTAATCGAGCAACGGGTCCATCCGCCTCTTGATTTCTCCCCATAGGGGCGAAATTTTACTGCAATTCCATAACACATGTAGTAAATCCCCCTTCTCTTGACCACACCTAAAACACAGGTCTGTCTGCCTAAGGCCTCTTTCAAATAGCTTCACAGGGGTAAAATATAAATTGGAAGCAATGAAAAAATGCAGACTTCTATATTTGGGTATTGTTATATATTTGCTATTTTTCCACATGCTGGCCCAGTCAATGTTTTGGGGGGCCAACCTATCGACCCAGTACAACACCGGAATGGGGGAGCCCGGACCAAAAAACTCAATTAGGACTCTATTTATCTGTGATAAAGGTCTAGATTTGGGGTCAACCTCCCTCAGCCTGTTCCAGTTAAATGAGCCATCTGACAGTCCCCCCATTCTCTTTAAAAACCCCTCCAGCAAATGTATAATTTGCAGTCTTTGGAAAAGGGGCATTCTGTCACACTGCATTGGGAGGACTACTCTGTTATCTTGAATGCGTCCTTTAGGTGTAGGCCGAGGCCCACCCAACCCATCTCCCTTTAAGTACCTTGCTCTCATAAGTAGATTGGGATTACCCACCAGCGTTTGATCTTGAGCCTTCATTTGAGCCGCCTTTCTGTGCTCGAGTTAGATATGACCACCAGGCATCTGCTCCCTTCTTAACTGGGCCTCCCACTCCAGCCATAAAACACTGAGCAATGTTAGCATATAATGGGGCTTCTGGGGAAAGCCCAGCCTCTCTCAACGTATGAGATTCTAAATACAGCCACTCCGAACATAATCCTCTCCTCCAGACCACGGCCCCAGCGTTCATAAAAACCTAGCTGCCCCTGCCATAGTACAAGTGGAGGTCTGAAGTTTAAGCCCACCCTAAGTGGGAGGAGGCGCAAATCCTTATGTTTTTCCTAGGGGTTTACCCCCATAAAAGTCAGATAGTACTTTCTTGATCACTATAACCATTTTTAGGTATACTATATGGGCTAAATATACTGGGTATAGTAACCTCAGTAGCAAATTCATTTAATAAGCCCAAGCCGACCATAAAATTTAGGGTAGCTTATTCCATCTTATTAAATCCCCTTAATAGCTGACAGCATCCCTTCCATATTGACTTCTGCCCCAACTCGGAATTCCTTGTAATCCAAATACCTAAATACTTAAATTTATTCGACACCCATTGAACTCCTAGTTGAGCAAAGTCCGCCCGATACACATGTGGCGTCAGGGGGAGGATCTGTGTTTTGGTCACATTGAGCTTATAATTAGACACTTTGGCAAAACTGTCAATTAGCTCTCTAGTTTTCTCAAACCCCTCTGCCGGGTCCCTGAGATGTAGCAGAATGTCATCCGTGAAAACTGAGAGCTTCAGTTCTTTTCCTAGAATCACCACCCCTTTTATCTGTCTATCCATATTTATGGCCCTCAACAAGGGTTCCAAATAAATATTGAATAGTATTGGGGAAAGTGGACAACCTTGTCAGGTTCCGTTTTTCAATTGAATCTCCCAAGAGACATAGCCGTTACATAGAACTCTAGCCGATGGGGCAGCGTATAGATTTTTAATGCCTTTAAGGAAGCCTTCCGGAAAACCCATCCTCTCCATTACGGCGAATAAGAAGGGATGCGAGACCCTAACAAACGCCTTCTCTGCATCTAAAGATATTAACTCTAAAGGTAATTGGGAGTCCACTGCATAACTCAGAATGTGATGGAGCTTCCTCAACACATCAAGAGCACCCCTTCCTGGCATAAACCCCACCTGTTCCTGACTAATTATAGCTGGTGCTATCCGCCATATTCTATTAGCCAGTATTTTTGTCAGAATTTTGACATCCTGATTCATTAATGCAATAGGTCTATAGCTAGATAATTCGTCTCTGGGTTTACCTGGTTTTGGGATTAGGGTAATATAAGCCTGATAGAGAGGGGAGTGGGGAACCCCTTCTTGCATTACACTATTAAAGAATTCCTGAAGAAGGGGCATTATAATGTGTATGTGGGTCTGGTAGAACTTCGCTTTAAGACCATCCGGTCCTGGTGTCTTACCCAAAGGCAGTGATTTAATTACCTCTGTAATCTCTGCTACACTTATAGGGCTGCTAAGTCCCTGGCCTGCCGGGATCTAGAACCGTGAGGGACTCCATCTAGAAATGTTTCAATATCTTTCTCTCCCACCCTGTGTCCGATTTGGTATAATTTTTAAAAATAAAATGCAAGCGTATCTCATTAGGCCCTGGGGTCAACTATCACCTTCCCTCATGTTGAATAGATGTCACTGTTCTACTTGCCTCCCACTCCCTAACGCTGGCCGCCAGCAGGCGTCCTGGAACATCTCCCTTCAGTAAATACTTAGCTTTAATCTTCTCTAGCCAATAATCTATCTTACCATAGGTAATGTCCCCCAGTTCCCGCCTTAAGCTTCTAAGCTCCCCATCTATTTCCTCTGAAGTCCCCTCTAAGGGAGTCAAGAAACTTATAGCTCTTACTAAAAAATCCTCCTTAGCTCTCCTCTGCCTGTTTCTCTGGGCTGTCAGGTCCCGGGCTGTTCCTGCATACAGAACCTTACAGGTTGGCCGCACCAGTTTCCTATTTAACAGGGTAGGTAATTGTTGCTGTATAATACATATCAGGGCTCCCTCAAGTTCATCCTTAGCTAACGGGTCCTCCAATACCGCATCGCTCAACTGCCATCGAAGTGGTCTAGGCGCACCCCTCTTCGGTTCCCACGTCAACTTAATTGGGGAATGGTCTGAGAAGATTCTGGCTTCCGTCTCCACCCCTTTGATACCCACTAATACCTCCCTATCAACTAAAAAGAAGTCAATACGAGACTGAGTCTTGTGTGCTGCTGAGTAAAATGTCATATTGTTACCCCCCATAGCATGGGTGCGTATTGGATCCACAAGCGCCATAGAGTCTAACATTTTGTTCAAGGCCACTTGGGCCCTTATTAATGGCCCTCTCACCGGTGGGATTCTATCCACAGTTATCCTCATAGACATTCCAGTCCCCTGCTATGATGCGCATGTCCCGAAAACCAACGATATCCCTCTCAATCGAGCAAAAATTCTGGGTTGAAGGCGTCGATCATATATAGAGGCTACTAGAGTAGCCCTACCGATAATAAACCGGATATATAGACCCCTCTACCATCGTTTCTTATCATCACCTGGTCTATACTATCTGGGCATGACTTCCTAATTAGGTTACTACTCCGCTGAGGCCCTCTCTGTACCCGTTCCATAAACCCTGACCCACCCATTTCGGCTGAGGTATCCAATTCCTCTGTCAATAAGTGAGTCTCCTGTAAGGCAACAATATGGCTCCTCACTGATCCAAGTGTCTCATAATAATGAGCCACTTACGTCTACCCCTGAGTCCCTTAACATTCCATGAGATTAATCGAATACTCGCCATTCCCATAACTAAATATCGCAGTACAATTACTGAGCTCCAGAACCTTGCCTGAGCCTGCCCTTTTTGTCTCTACCCGGCTGGATTCTCTCTCTTTCCCAAATCCCCCTCCCCTAACCCCTCGCCCCCGATCCCCGGATCGTACACCTATGATTCCTCGGATCATCAATGAGCTCCTACCCAGACCACTCCCCAGCCCCTCTATGACCTCCAACTCTCCGAAATCAAACTATAATCCTCTCATAACCAAATATTACTTTTTCCTTACACCTTAATTTTCTAAATATTAAACTGGTTCCATCTGAATACCGTTTTAAAACCATCGAGGTTTAAAGTCCTCGTTCTAACCCAACCGCATTGTACCCCCTTCGCCCCTCACCTAAGCTACCGAACTGATAATAGGCAGAAGATCTATAACAAAACAGATACCAGGAGTCCAATGATTGGGGAACTCCTTTTTAAGGACCCTTCTAGCAGCTCAAAATTAAAGCCTTTATTTATCAGATATCCGGATCCCTCTGTCCCTCCTTACCCAGCCTATCCCATCCGCTCCTGACACCTAATTCAGCATCTCCCTCTGAATAATCTCATATTAAACCCAGCAGAATATACAATAGTGTTAACGAATTGGCCCCTTTCAGTTCTCCACCCCTTCCTCCTGCATTCTAAATAAGGTTTCAACCTCAACATATTCCTTTTTGAAATTGAGAGAAAATAAAATAAAAAGACAAATTAGCCAGTTCACAGTCTCAGCCTTGGAAAACAATCAGGTCTCTTCCTGAATACCGGAGCAGCTCAAGTCGGAGCTCTAAATAGCTCTGGCAGCTCTATTCATGACCCTTCCAGTGCTTCCTTAGCCATGAGATAACGTTTCTCTCCTGCCTGCAAGAACCACCAATGTCGCTGGTACTGGAGCCGAAACTTGATCCCCGCCATATATAACTTCTTTTTAATGTCCACGTATTCTTTCTGTTTTCCTCTCACAGTGGGTGTTTGGTCCTGGAACATCCACAGAGTGGCACCATTCCATTGCAGAGATTGCTTTTGCCTTGCTGCCACCAGTACAAACACTTTTTCTTTATAATTAAGAAAGCGCATAATGATAACTTGGGGCCTAGCCCCCGGTGGTGGTACCTCCCTCAGAGCCCTATGAGCTCTCTCCAAGTTGTATGCTTCTCCATAAGGTGACGGGCCAAATTGCTTAAGTAACAGGTCCTGAATGAACAACACACAGTCAGCTCCTTCTGCCCTCTCTGGCAACCCTGCTAAAATTAAATTATTCCTCATACTCCTCGACTCTTGGTCTTCCAGCCTCTCTTCCAGCTTTTTAATCTGCCTCTTGACCAGAACCAGCTCCTGTTCTGAGGTGGAAATTCTTCTCTCCTGAGACGCAATCCTGGCTTCTGCATCACCCATTCTCTGGGCTAACGATTGCAGCGCTGGCTTAACTGCCGCAAAATCCAGTACAAGCCCCTGAAGCAGCTGTTTAATCTCCTGCAAGTCTCCGTTGCCTGCCTAAGCTTTTCCTCCTCTTCTGCCACCTCCTCCTGCTCTTCGGGGGTTGGGGACTGGGGCTTAGGCCTTTTAGAAGCTGGGGACCTCCCTACTAGGGATTCAGCACTCTTGGCGTCCATCTTCTATGTGAGCGCGCGGCTTAACGCCTCTCAGAAACGACCGCCACCTGTTGCACTGCAGACCCGAACGATTTTCAACTGCCGGCTAATTTTAGCTCCCAATCGATTCTGCAGATCTTCCGACTTCGCGGTCAGCTGAATTAGCGCAAATCGGGTCAGCCTGTAGGAGACTTAATTAATTAGCTGTGGGCCTCGGAGCGGTCTGTAGAGCGTCTCGCTCGTTCAGCTCATCACGTGATCCACCACGTTACTGGGATTTCAGGAGTTTAACAGAGACATGACTCCAGAGGATTGTTTACATTCTTATTCAACATTCTATTTGTTTTTAATCATTCTCATTATTATGTTAGTAATTTTTAAAGGGAATACATTCATCTCTACGATGGAAATCTAAATGTTACTATAATTATTTTACAATTCCATAACAAGGCTTAATTCTTAAACACAATACTTTTTTATTCATCCATAGTAGAAACAAAGATAATTTTTCAGTTATTTTCCAACAATCCTACGTCACATCATTTTTCACACAAAAAAATATATATATGCACCCCCTGTTTTACTTATAACCATACTTGCCAATTACTATCCCAATTCATTCCTATAGAATGTTCTAAGGTTTTTAGCTGAACAATCCATTTCATTTCAACTTTTTCCAGTTGTTGTATATGATTTCCAACCCTTGGTGAGGGTTTTACTACCTCTAATCCCCAGAACCTCAAAGAGGCTCCCGTATGTCCTGCTTGGTTAAAATGTAAGGCTACTGGTGATTGTTCGTCCTTGTTTCTAATATCACTTTTATGTTCTAGTATTCTCTTTTTAAGTGTTCTCTTTGTTTGACCAACATATAATTTATCACATGGGCACTGTATGACATACACTACTCCCTCTGTATTGCAATCTATATGTTCCCTAATCTTCAATTCTTCATTGATGCGTGGATGTTTAAAAACACTTTTTTCACTAGTATTGTTACATACTGTACTTTTTCCAAGTCTAGTCATCCCTGGCTGTAAAGGGCCCAGTAATAACCATATGTGTGTGTGTGCAAGTGCATGCTTCCATGTGTTTGTACTGATGGATACTTTATTATTAAAGGGGTGCAGTAGCGACCCTATATTAGGGTTCAATGGACATTATGGATGGTTGGGAGCACAGGGCCCAGAGGGCCTGTGCTCCTACAAGCAAATAAGGCTTTGATTATACTTTCTCAAAAAGTAAGGACATTTTCTGCAAAAAACTTTGCTAGTGCACCATTAGGGTTCCCTACAATTATACTTTCTCAAAAAGTAATGAAATTCACTGAAAAAAACTTTGTTAATGGAGCATTCCAGCGTCAAAAGTAGGGAAATGCCATATTAGGGTTCCCTATCCTAAGACTCCACCCCCACTTTCAGTTTCCAACCCTAAGACCCCACTCCCACTCTGCATGTAGGAGCAGGGATGAGGGCTGTACCATGGGGTTATGAACTCTGATGGCCACCCCAGTCTCTTATACTGTACTCATGTTAGCTTACTTACTCTAGGAATAAGGTGAGCATTAGGGTTTGCAACCACAAGACACACTCCTTATGCCTGTTCCTGCATGCAGGGTGGGAGTGGGGTCTTAGGGTTGGAAACTGAAAGTAGGGAAGGAGTCTTTGTCTGATTCACCTGAAAATTGGCATGCACATTGTCATACCATAGATCTCTGGATGTGGAAATTTACGTTCTGGTCGGATTTGCAGTTACAGAGCTGCAGAGCATTGAAAAGTGTGAAAAATCCACAACTTTTGTGAATTATTTGCTCATCTCCACAGCCCAAATGCTTTGTTCATCTGGTCTGACGTTTTCAGGGTCTATGGTGACTGTGTCAAGGATGTGCCTGTTGAAGATCTGGTGAAAAAATATTAATCCATTCAAAAGTTATTAAAGTTTAACATTTCCCATTATATCCTATGGGGAAAAAATATATGATTCATGTGACACTGACAGATTCGTCCATGAAAGCACCTTTTTCTGTTGCAGATGCCCTCAGTACTGTCATGCGGTGGCCATCTTGTTTTTAGTTAGCAGTGGAGAAAAAATGTTATACTTTGAAAACTACCACCCCTAGATAAACACCAATTGTTGTGCTTACCTAAACGGGAACCTAGGAACAGCACCCATGCATCAGAATTTTAAAAAAAGCACCCAGAAATATGTTTATTTTGATCTGCCCATTTGTACTGTCACAATTTGCAACAGTACAAGCATGAAACCTTTGCAAATTTGTGAAAGTGTTGCACCGTTCTTTCATGAATCTGCCGAAAGTGTCACAATTTGCGACAGTACTGCCCCAAAAATTACCATTTCTTTGCCACCTCACTGCCACTACAAGGTCTGGTCTTTTTTGCTGACATTGACAGGGTGACAAGCCCTCACACCACAGATGTGCCTGTTGGTGGTATGGTGAAAAGATTTACATTGGTTCCATAGTTACAGTACTCCAAAGCTGTGAATTTTTCCCCTTAGGATAACACTGTGGCATCCACCAAAACCACAGTTTCTTTGCCACCTCACTGCCACTACATAGTTTGGACATTTGGGCTGAAATTTGCAGGGTGGCTAGTCCTTGCACCACAGATGTGCCTTTTGCTGGTTTGTTGCAATAATTTACACTGGTTCCAGAGTTACAGCACTCTGAAGTTGCGAATTTTCCCACAGGGTAACACTGTGACAGTCACTCTACCTTTCAGACCCTATATCTCAAAAATGGTTCAAGATACCGATTTTTTGCTAAGTGATGTTTAGTTCACCTTAAGCATGTGTGGAGATGGCTAGGTCATGAATACTACTGCAAAATATTTTTTTCTGCAATTGCTATGGTTACTGAGATATTGCCAAATATACGTTACAAGGGTTACTTGGAATGCCTCTAGTCTGTTATGTGTCTGTACTTATGTGTAGGTGGGAGTACAGCTCCCAGAGGGCCCACACTCCCACCTATGCATATTATTTATGCTAAACTTGGAGCACTTGGCCCTCCTATGCTATGCCTGTACAGTCATGGGTGGGTGGGAGCACAGGGCCCAGAGGACCTGCGCTCCCATCTATGGATAAAAGTATGCAAACTAAAAGCACAGGACCCTTTTGTGCTATGTTTCTATACTTATGGGTAAGTGGGAACCCAGGGCCCAGAGGGCCTGCGCTCCCACCCATGGATACCATCTTGCAATACTTGAAGAACAGGGACCTCAGTCATTATGTTTCTACACTTATGGGTGGGTGGCAGCACAGGGCCCAGAGGACCCATGCTCCCAAATATGCATCCCATTATGCAAGACTGGGAGCACAGGGCCCTCCTGCGTTATGCCTCTATACTGATGGGTGGGTGGGAGAGCAGGGTCCGGAGGGCCTGCACTCCCACCTATGGATAACATATGAGTAACATTTCACTTTCTCAAAAAGAAGGGAGATTCACTGCTAAAAACTCCATTAATGTATCAGTTAGGGTTGATTCCATGCCAACAAAAGTCTGGAAATTCGATGTTAGGGTTACCAACCCTACCCCCCACCATCCACAGACCAACAGGCACTGGGGTGTGTCTTGGGATCATTGGGCCTAACTCTCACCCCATTCTCCTATGCTGTACTATCTCAGCTTGTTTATACATAGAATGGGGTGAGAGTTGGAGCCCAATAACAAGGCACACCCTGGCACCTGTTGGTCTGTGAATGAAGGAGAGGTAGGGTTGGTAACTAACATCAAATTCCAGACTTTTTGATGGTGAATCAACCCTAACTGATGCATTAATGGAGTTGTTGTAATTTATATATATATATATATATATGTATATCTACAAGCAATAATACCCAACAGTGTGGGTGGTATTGGGCAATACCAGACTGCCTAGGGGTGTGATGAGGCCTGACGCTGCAGACGGAGGGCCTTATTGCCCTTGGAAGGTCTGGTATTGCCCATACCACCCACTCTGAAGGGTATTATAGTGCTTAGAAAGGGACTTCTTAGGTTGTATTATAGAAAAAAATTGTTAATAACATTTTAAAAATTAGTGTCAATTACTATTTATTAATAAAATAATTTTGTGTTAAGTAGTCCCTTTGATTATGTTACTAGTGTTCACAGTTACTAGATGGCCCTGACTGCTAGCAGCAGTGTCTACCTTTAGTGTTTGCTACCAGTCTGTCCCCCAACCCCAACTATGGAGTAGCAGTATTGTTCTGTGTTGCTGTTCCATTTGCAGGGGTGCAATTTAAAAAAGACAGCAGAGCTGGAGAGTTGGGTCGATCAGCGGCGGTGGTGGGCAAGTGAGCAACCACACTATGTAGTTACCAGAGGCAGATGGAAGGTCCATGGATTTAGATCCCCAAACCACCAACGACAGCAGAACAGATACTTTCAGGAGCTTCATTTTAGCATACTTCATTAAAAAAATTAAGAAAAAAAACAATGAACAGTGCGTAAATAGTGAAACTGGTACTTCAGCGGTGGTCAGGGTTTTGCCGTGTTTTTGTGTTGTGGCTGAGTTGGTGTTTCGTCTCACTTACCGAGCAGGTAAGAATGGCGGTTAGTCTCAAACTAGTACAGGGATATGAGGATGAGAAAAAAAATTATGTCAGATTGTGGTGGTACGCTGGCTAAACTGGAGGAGAAATGGTTGGAGAACCAGGGCCGGGTGTCAGCTCTTGCTAAGAGAGAGAGAAAAAAAATGGTGTGTATTTAAAACTGAACATTCCATAGGCACGGTGATATTGGTTATTATCAAGTCAGTTGTTTGTTTTATTTATTTAAACTGATAGGACCATGGGCCAAAAAAAGACCCATTTACATGAGCGATCAGTATACAAATAACAATTACATACAATATAAATACATACAACTTGAAAAAAGACAGATATATATAAATATTATCACAACATTATCATTTAATAACAATTACACTTACATTCTGTAAAAAGATACACTTTCGACTTATGCCTAGAAGAACAAAGGGAAAGGTTCATACAGTCAAAAACTGATTGTATTGTATTAAGAAAAGTAGGTAACAGAGGATAGTGCCTTTTGTCCAAGGGAAGTGTGCATTTTTGGAATGCAAAGAGAAAAATTAACTGTTGACTGTGTATTTACCCCCGAGTTCTGTTTTTTAAAGATTAGAGAAAAACAGTCAGGGACCCTTTTAAGTATCACCTTTTTGCCAAAATACCCAATTGAAGTTTATATCTACCTTCCAAATGAAGCCAGCTCACTTGCTCTAAAAGATTACAATGATGGACCCTTTGTGGGGATTTCACTACAAATCTAGCAACTGAATTAAGTAACACTTTTATCTCAGATAAGGCAAGGCAAGGAACATTTTATTTAAAAAGACGCCCATCCCGGAGGGTCTGGACACCGTACATCAATCAAATAAAAACAACACAACACAATAACAATCAATAAAATATACAACTCCAAACAATTAAAGCATAATTTACTACACAATTTGTTTCATTCTCTAAAACTAAAATAAACCTTAAAAATTAGACAATATAAGCTATAAAACATAGTCAAGGAATGCCTGATCATATAAAAATGTCTTGAGTCGGGCCTTAAAAACCTCAACAGATGGGGCCTCCCTAACAACTAAAGGAAGCGAATTCCACAGGACGGGAGCGGCAACACTAAATGCTGTGTTGCCTGCAGTTCTTAACTTCGTCCTGGGAATCGCAAGGAGGCCCCGGGAAGAGGAACGTAGGGAATGGACCGAGACAGCAGGTGTAAGAAGGTCATTCAGGTAGCCAGGGCCCAGGCCGTGTAGGGCCTTAAAGGTGAGCAAACCCACCTTAAAGAGGACCCTCCACCTAACCGGCAGCCAGTGCAGATGACGCAGAACCGGGGTAATATGACAGTATTTAGATTGTCCTGTCAACAACCTCGCCGCCGCATTCTGCACCAACTGCAGTCAGTGCAGGGTATCCCCAGAGACCCTGAGATAGAGTGCATTACAGTAGCCAAGCCTGGACGTCACAAAGGCATGCACCAAAGTGGGGAGGTCCAGAGGCAGAACTAAGGGCTTGATCCTGGTGATATTCCTCAGATGATAAAAATTAGTATGTACAACGAAAGACACCTGAAATTCAAGTGTCAAACCGCTGTCAAGAATAACACCCAGATCACGCACCCTAGAGGAGGCCTTCAATGATACAGAGCCAAGGCAAAGTCCTGTCTCTGCACCAGAGGCTAACCTATCACGTCCTCTGTTCGACTCGACCACCAGTACCTCCGTCTTACTGGGGTTAAGTTGCAACCAGCCGGAGGCCATCCAGTCATTGATTTCAGCAAGGCAGCTGTTAAGCACTTCTACTGCACAAGATGTTCGAGAGGCAAAGGAAAAGTACAGCTGGGTATCATCAGCATAGCAGTGAAAACCCAAGCTGTACTTCCTAATGAGCTCTCTCAGGGGTAACATGTACACCACAAACAACATCGGTGACAATACCGAACCCTGGGGAACTCCGCACAACAGGTGGTCAGGGGAGGAGGAGAAATTCCCCATCACTACCCTCTGCCTCCTGTTGGATAAAAAAGACTCAAACCAGTGGATGACAGAGCTGGTGAGCCCACAGAATTCCCTTAGGTGGTCAAGTAACACTCGATGGTCCACCGTGTCAAATGCTGAGGAGAGATCGAGGAGAACAAGAATTGTCCCCTTCCCTCAATCTCTAGCCCTAAGGAGGTCATTTTGCACCCGAACTAGTGCAGTTTCTGTGCTATGCCTTGCATGAAACCCAGACTGGAGTGGTTCACAAAGATTATGGACCACGAGATGCTCCTCAAGCTGAAGCGCCACCACCTTCTCAACAATCTTACCTAAAAATGGAAGATTGGAGATAGGACGGTAATCTGCCTTGACGTCAGGGTCCAACAATGTTTTTTTCAGAAGGGGCCTCACCAATGCCTACTTCAAGACATCAGGAAAGACCCCCTCCAACAAGGAACACCGGCCAATCAAGGCAAACACCGGGCCAACAGAGTCAACACATCTCATTAAGAAACCGGTTGGCACTGGGTCCAGTTCACAAAAGGTGTGCCGAAGCTTGGAGGCAATCTCAATGATCTCAGCCACCTCCACCAGTCTGAACTCACCCCAAACAGGCAGAGTGCTCTTCAGAAGCCCATAGTGACCACTGTCGGCCAGATTCTGGTCCACTGGCGGAACCCCGTGCCCGATGGCAGACACCCTGTCCGAGAAGAACCGAGCAAACCCATCGCACAATGCATTCGAAAAAGCTACCTTCAGCTGTAGACAGGTGGGGTGAAGAAGCCTATTCACAGTCCAAAACAGCACAGTTAGTTGGTTCCTCCCAGCAGCAATCTCCCTGGACAAGAATTCTGCCTTCTTATGGTTGATTGCCCCCGGTATGCACAATAGTGCATATGCAGGGCCAGTTTATCTGCTCCCAGGCCAGACTTCTGCCAGCAGTGCTCTAATCTCCGACCCAATGTCTTCATCTCCTTGAGCTCCCCATCAAACCAAGGGGACCTCAAGTGAGAAGACCTGGGTCATACACGGACTAGTGCGAGGAGTCAAAGCGCACCAAGCACCTTATTATAGGCATCCACTACTGCGCACACCCCCCTCATGCATTGTCCACACTAGATAGGTCAGCCACACGCCAAAAAACCTCGAGGTAAGCCCCCTCAAAGGGCATTAGCTGACCTGGCATCTCTGCAAGGCTACCGAGAGGGGCCCGGGCAGAACTTCACCGTGCAATGATCGGACCAAACGACCCTATCAACACTGAGACCATTTATCTCAAGCCCCAGTGAGAACACTAAATCCAGCATGTGGCCACCCTGATGAGTTGTGGAAGACACTCCCTGCACAAAGCCCAGAGATTACATCATCTGGAGGAAGTTATGACCCAGCCGAGAAGATTCATCCTCGGCCCAAACATTGAAGTCCCCCCAGCACTAAACATCTGGGAGCCTCCAATGTTTCACCGATGATGAAACCGGCCACTTCCTGCAGGAAATCTCCCATCGCCCCAGCAGGGTGATAAATCAGGAGGACCAAGCAACCTGCGCCTGGTCCCCCACGGATAGCCACACACTCAAATGAATGTGATGCTCTCACTGGGTGCACGGTGAAGCCCAGCTCAGATCTAAAACAGATGGCTACCCCCCCACCCCTGCGTTCCACTCTGGGGCAGTGCACTACAGTATACCTGGATGGGATGGCAGCCTCTAAAACTGGGCCGGCATCATCACCAATCCAGGTCTCCGTAATGCAAGCCAGATCGGCCAGAGAAACCAAGTCCACTATAATTTCAGTCTTGTTTCTGACTGATCTGGCATTGCAAAGCACCGCCCTCAGGGGATTTGTGGACAATGCAGCCCTTCTGGCTACCTGCCCACTCGGTCTGGTGGGAACCCTGGTGACAGGAACTAAACACGTCGGGCCTCTCCCCAAGTCCGGTCTAATCCCAGGGCGCCTTCTGCACTCCACCACCTTGATCCTACCACCCATAGTGCATGGGTCACCCAGCCCCGATCGAATCCTCCCAATTCCAACCTCCCTACAGCGCCTAGCTGTAGTATCTGATACAGGGGGGACTGAAAAAGGGCCAAAGATCAAACATCCGGGATGCCCCATACACTATCCTGTCCCAACCCAGGTCTACATGCATTCCCAGACACATCCTCCCCAACTACGTAATCCCAAAAACAAAACAAAACTCAATCAAACACAAAAAACACACACACACACACACATACACACACAAGTCAAATCACCAATAAACCCCCGAAACAACCCCCTAAAACAAAACTCAAGATAAGATCTTCAAAAAGAATCCAAGAAACAAACTGCAGATAGTATAAAAAATGCTAATACTCAGAATGGCACAGTCACTTTATATTCAAAATTTCCAAAGTCTTTCGGCAGTCAATTCCCAAGATACAGTCCGAAATATAATCCTCAGGAAGCCCCAGCGCCACTCTCACCAGCCGCTGGGACCTCTAGGAAGATCCCAGAAATTTCTTAGGCCCCCCAGTCGATAAGTCCACGGAGGCCCAAGTCCCAAAAAGCAATCCACAGATGAGTATCCCAAATGGCACTCTCACTGCCAATAGGAAGATCTTTCAAACAGTCATTAAAACCACAGAGTTTCTCTCACCGCCTCTGAAGTAAAAATTCAATTCAAATGCAGCAAATAAGTTCCCAATAAGTTATTTATTTGGAGATTGAATCTTGCTTTCAGAATTTCAGGGCAGAAGGAAACAAAAACCTCCACCACTCACCCCAAGAGGGAAATACCCTGTGCTAAGGAGCCACGACTATGGTTCCCAGCTGGAGACCGCTAAAAAGAAGACTCCCCTGAGAGACCTGGAGGCTGCTGATAGCACATCCACTCTTCATTAGATGTGCATCGGCACCCCCCGTAGTGGCCCCAATGCACACACAGGCACCCCTCAAAGGATGAGTAGGAAAAGGAATACCGAGTGCCCAAATCGTCCTCAATTCAATGAAGCATTGCAAGTCCGCTGATTAAAAGCAGCGTGGTGAACATACAAAATAAACTCGCCAACATAATCATGCCAGCAGTACCTTGAAGGAACTCACAAAAACTACTGTCCAACAACCACAAGGTACTTATCTCCTAGTGTGACCCCTCAATACTTGTCCTCCTCAGATAGAATGTCTTCCCGGTTCACTTTCTGGGCTAAACACAAATGTCCAGGTCCAAAAACTGATCCTCTCCTCCTCAGTCCCACCAGTCCATCAGCGAGACAACAGCAGCACCCCAAACACAGCGCACAGTCCGATAAGGAGCAGAAACTGTAACGCATGCCCGCACGACACACCAAACACCTAAGCGGCAATGCAGATCAATTCACGCCTGCCCTCCAAGTCCATACAACTGGCACTGCTCTCCCCAGTCTCCTGATCCACCGACAGGACCACAGCAGCCCCCAGACTTGATAACAATCCAAAACGGGGCTCAATAACAGTTTCAGTGACAGCTTCAACATAGGACCAATATCCAGGGACCAAGATTAAGCAAATAAACGCGAACTGCTAAACTGCACTGCAAATAAACGCAAACTGCCAAATAAATAAAACAGGATTAAAACTCTGCAAAAATGGAATAAAACTCTACAAAAGAAAACTATGCAGACGGTCGGCCCAGCGTGGCCTCCCTTGCAGAATAGTAAAACAAAACCCCAAAATCAATTAACGGTAGTAAAAAACTTGGAGCCAACAGAAGACGTGTAGTATCAGTGAGTAAAAGAGATAATCTATATAAGACCCCTAGTCGCTGGTGAGCCACCTTTACCATATAGAGAATTTGAGGTTCATAAGAAAGATTCTCATCCATCACTAAATCCAGGTACTTAAATTGTTTAACCTGTTCAATCAAAGTACCAGAAACAATATACAATGAGAATATAGGATCCAATTTTAATCTTTTTTTAGTATTTGCAAAAAACATGGATTTCATTTTCTTCTCATTGAAAACCAATCCATGAGCTCTGAACCAATTCTGTACCTCCAAAAAATCATCAACTAAATCTTTCTGTACATTTTCAAAAAGAGGACCACCTGTGAGGACCACTGCATCATCACTGCAGTTGGGACTGGCACTTTTAATACCCAGGCTCTGTTGTCTGATAGACATCCACCTTTCCACAGCTATCAGCCAATCAGATCCCGGGAATTTCTTAGTCCATTTTCTAAATGTGGAGAGAGAGAGATAAGGGCCCCTGGTTCTGCGTGGTAGTTCAGCTGTACTGCAGATTCAGTAGCACAGATACTAAACCTCTGTGGCAGATATGATTCAGTCCTTGGCAAAACTAATTTACCTATGTGGCATATTTCTGTCCAGCCATGTACTACATACCTTGTGATATTGACCAAATCAGATAATGAATATAGAGGAGGGTCTGTAAGCAAACACAGAGTAAAACTGAGCATGGAATTATGAAACACCAGTATTTTTAAGTCCAAATGACCAAGAAATGATGAATTCCATATTATACAATGGACACAAAAACAAAGCATTCTGATTGTCTGACTGGCGCATTCTAACCGTGATAAATCCTAGTATCACTCCACGGAAAAAGGGGGCCAGCCACCACTTAGCCACATCAGGTACCCGCCACCCCCTGAAATCACTACCAGCATCATGAACTCTGGACTGGCAAAGATGGAAGTCCCCATTAAATGACATCTCACAGAATGGGTGCTCTGCTTCTGTTCCGATCCAGCCCACTCACATAACCAGTGAAGGTCTACCAAACAGGACAGAACATTGGCTGCACAAAAAAAATGTTCTCTCCAATAATTCTTGGTCTCTAAACTCCTTCCCCGTAACGAGACAGACTGCATTCACCTTGTGCTCAATCTCTGGTCGACACCATTCCTGGTGTCTGGTCCTGATACCTATTCCCTTGTAATCTGAATTTCTTCACCGTCCAGTCCCAGGATAGCCAAACATGGGGACTGGCAGGGCAGTTACCAGAATTTACAGTTTTAAATCAGTGGCCACTGCCCACCCTCAGACCCTCTCAACAACCAGGGAAACAGTGCAAGGAAGCATGGTGGCAGTGCCATACATGCGCAAGAAAATGGAGCCAGTGATCCCTACTTCAAATGTGGCCACGGAGTAACAAATTAAATAAAAATAACTACAAATATATGCAAAAATCTTTATTTTTTAAAATCTTATTTGGCACAAAACAAAAAGAGGAACCACTAAAGTCACTGCAAACCCAGAAGCTCAAAAATGGCAACCTCACCTCTTGCAGCACCATTTCTAAACATCTACTAGAAAGAAAATGTGAAGCTGTCAGTTTAAAAAATTATTAAAAGAAGCTCAAACCATGTAAGACACAATCAGGAGGGTGGGTAGGGGAATAAAAAAAAAAGCAAGACTGGTACGGTCTCTCTCTGTACAAACATATTGGGGGGTATTCTGCCTAACAACAAGAAACTTTTTTTCTGACAGAGCAATAAAATCAATAAAAATAATATAAAATTAAATAAACTACTTTTATTTATTTTTTCTTCTCACCAAAAATTGTTTTAATCACTGTATAATAGCAATGTCCCACTCCAGGGTGTGGGTGATGCTGAAATTTATCCACACCTGGGGTGTTTGCCCACTCGGTCTGCAGCTTCATGATTAAACAACACCCAAGGTGTGGGTAAATCCTAGCATCACCCACACCCTGTCATGGTATATTACTTAAGTATGAACTGGCTACAATAAATCCTGTAAACTGATTGGCTGAGAACTTGCCTCAGCCTTGACTAAATACCAGCATATAGTCATGGTAGAGAACAAAAAAGCAGTCATTCATACTATTCCGCCTGTAGCACAACTACATATTCCCACCACAACATGCTGCCTCACACCAAATGGCAGTTACCAAAAACCTGCAAACTGCTCCTTAAAATAGTGTAACTAAACATAATCTTCTGATAGAGCCTGCATTTCTGAACATAAACTGCAATGTCTTGACCTCTCAGTCCTTGTTGTCTTTCATCCCACTGAAGAATGCCATCATTTACCTGGTGCTGCATTACTTTCATTCAGCATCTCCAACTTCAGCCCTGATTTGTTGCCTGCAGCCTTGACACACTTCAGCCCTTATTTGCTACCTGCAACCATGACAACCATTCCCAGCTCCTCTCTGCAATGAGCCATTTCGAATGCCACTGACCACAGTGCTTAAAAATAGATAAAAAACACTCACTGCCTTCTCCTTCTCTCTTTCTAATCACTCCCACTGGGAACTTAATTTCCAAAGGAGAAGTGAGAGGGCAGACTATACACAACTCAAAGACTGATCACTTCCCAATACAAATGTTACACCTAGCGGCCACTACAAATGCCCCATGTAGTGCACAAAATGAAACAGACTTTTTGTTTTCAATTTATCCTGTCACATTAAACAAAAATCATTAACAAAACAAATTTTACGTTTTTTTAAATTAGTTAAAATGTACTATTTACACAAAAATTAAAATCAATTCATAATAGCAATAATACACTCCAAGGCGTGGTTTATCATGGGATACCATTACTTCTTGGGTGCAAGAGACACTCAGCCTACAGTCTGGTGCCTCACAACGCACCTTAGATATGATGATATCCCATGATATGCCACACCCTGACATGTATTATAGTTTAAAGCAGTAGGGTAGCTGTTGGTCCAAGGAGTGGTAATTTAAAAAGGGTTATAGGCAAAGAAAAGCTATTAGATTTTTTAACTATATGCAAGAGAGGGGATGAGACTTAATGACAACACTGATCTGGCTGCCATTCTTTAATATATGCCATTCAGTGTACTGATGATAGATCCTTCCTTTACTGTGTGCTCTTCCCCGTCCCTTCATTTCCAACATATTGTAAAATACAGCAGTATGTGGGATAATGATATTTATTATGAAGGGCTTTAATATGTTATATGTGAAATCATAACAATAAGTGAACAAAGGTGGGGGAGAAGTGCTTTTTGTAATGTATTTAAATTACTTGTTACCAGATGCATTCAGTAGTTAAACAGTCTCCATGTTCTTAAATATGTGCTTGGTCTCTGACCGTAAGTTAAAACTGATTATTGTTACATGCACTTAAGTATTTTTGCCTTCTGATTGGTCTGAAACCATATTTAAGATATCTGTACTGAATGAGCTATTATCTCTGATGAAGTGCAGCAATTGCCCCAGTGGAACATAAGGCTTTTTGTTACTCTCCACTATATGTGGCAACTCTACTAGGTGATATATTGAGCTCTAGAACACTGTCTTTGTTAATAAACATTTTTTTTATATTTGTAGTCTTTGGTTTGAGTTCTGTTACTGTTGCTCTCTTGTTTAACTGCTTTTTATAAACGCTAAGAACATGCAGAACCCTATCATACCCTTGTACCCAAGTTTAGGTTATTATTATTATTATTATTATTATTATTATTATCTGTGTATTTATGCATACACATTTGAGTATATTCATCTACGTATAATATTTTACTTACATTCTATTTTATTAAGAAAAGAAACAGGACATGGGCACATAAAGATCATATGAACTTTTGCAGATTAAAGCCCATAGTATGGTAGAAAAAATAGTAGCTGCTAAGCAGAGAAATGGATAATCCAGTGTACTGTGCAGAAAATATTTAATTTGGCAAAGTTTTGGCTTCCACCTTTGTCGGTTAACCAGTAAACTACCATACATACTCACATAATAGATGCATAGATAACTGAAAAACTAATCCCCAGGCAGGTATACAGTTAGATTCCATATCAAAACATTAAAATCTACACTTTAGAAAAATAAGATATACTATATAAGACCCTGTAATTTTTTTACATTTCTTACCGTTCTCTATTCTTGTGAAATCTCCTGACTTTTGTGTTATTGCATGCTATATTATGATAATTTTCAAATGTATTTCTCAGTTAATAGATTTTGTTTAGCCTGTTTGGCAGTAAATTATCTCCCCATCTTCCATGATATTTCAATTTGTGATATCATTCGTCAGTAATTTATCAGGACACCAGAGCATATTACCTTAGCAAATAGAGTGCAGCATTTCATTTAGCCTCTACATGGCTGCAATCTCTGACTAGTAAACAAAAATAACAAATGATAACCTTGTATGATCTAGAAGAAAACAGAGACTTAATAATGTTTGTGAACTTGTTACTATGAAATGACTTACAAAATTGTTACTATGGTGTCTAGTTTAAATGGCTTAATTGTAATAACAGTTGCAAATGGATGACTCATGACCTTGTAGTAAATTTTCCTCAAATGTAGGAACATACAACTGAAAATCTCATTTTTTTTTACTAAATGAAGAGGCAACAAAGATTTTTTATTTACAAGGACAAAGTGGACTACATTGACAAGCAACTGTCAGATACAAGCCCTGCAATTTCTTTACCTCATACTAAAAACATTTTAGAGTAAGTAATACAATATAGAAATGAGAAAAAAAAAACAAGTGACCTAGTTAGTATTTGAATCCAGGCCAGGGAACACCATTCCCCTGTATAGATCACTGGTGAGACCTCACCTCAAGTACTGTGTCCAGTTCTGGAGGCCCCACCTCCAAAAGGACATACACAAGGTAGAGGTGGTTCAAAGGAGGGCAACCAAAATGGTGCAGGGCCCATATCAGAAACTCTATGAGGAAAGGTTCAAGGTATTAAACATGTACACACTGGAAGACAGAAGGGAAAAGGGAGACATGATAGAAACCTTCAAATATCTCACAGGTATAAACAAGGTACAGAAGGGGAGCATTTTCCATCAGTAAAGATGTTTGAGGAAAAGGGGTCATTCTATAAAGTTGGAGGGGGGAAGCTTAAGGGAAATGTAAGGAAGTACTTTTTCACTGAAATGGTAGTAAATGCTGAGACTGACCTCCCAGCAGAAGCGGTAGGGGCAAAAATTGTAACAGGATTTAGGAACGCATAGGATTGACATAAGGGGATCTTGTAACCAAGGCAAGCATGGGGGACATCCAAAGACTGAGTAGCTTCTAAGGTGGCACTATAGGCAAGGAAAATAGGGCAGACTGGGTGGGCCAAGTGGTACTTATCTTTTGTCAACTTCTGTGTTTCTATGTTTCATTCTGCTGCTCTACCAGTCAAGCTTCCAGGACAACTGGAAATGAGGGACTCTCACAGGCACCAGTTTTTCTCATTCCACAACCTGGAGCCAAACAAACTAGGAAGACAGGGTAATGCCTTTTTCCTAACTGCTCCCTCAACTCTGGTCTAGCTTGCCCCCCCCCCACCAAGATTCTCTTCCTCCCTCTTTCAACTGAAAGATCTACTCTGAAACCAAGCTTGCAGGACTACTCCTGCTTCCAGTCCCCCCCTTCCTGCTTCTTCTTCTTCTTCTTCCTCTTCCTCCTTCTTGGCTGTTCTCTCTCACTTCCTTGCCTCACCAACTTTTTTGTTTCCCATACCTTTGTGTTTATCTGCTGCCTATTCTCCCCTAATGTTTCCCTAGGCTACCCCCCTTGCTGTGGCTGTACTACAAGTTGATAGGATCTCTATAGGGTGTCTGTTATGGTGTAAGAAACTCCAAGCATTATGTTTAGGCAAGAGGCCCACAAAGCAAAACTAAGAGGTTCTAGCTACCCAGACCTTATAGTCAGATCCTCTTATATCTTAAGAGACACACTGTTGGGACACTATTAACACATTTTAAATCACTCACATTAGCTAAAGCCATCTATAATAAGTTCTTAAATTAAGCTGCTTTCCCCTGGATGTGAAGTGGAAGCCTCTTTTCATTTCCATTAAAAACTTTCACAAAATTTTCATTTTTGCTTGCATGTTAAATTGTTAGAAAGGGGGAAAAAACATTGTTTCGGATTTTTTGTTCACATTCTGTGGTGTTTGTTTAGGACATCCTTTGAGTATGGACAAATGTTTCCACAGGCTTGCAGAATTTCACAAAATAATCCACATTCTGTATACTTTGAAAACAATTTGTGGTGCTAACAAAAGTCCTAAAATTCAGAAATTACAGACTACTTGGGAAAAAGAGAAGTGAAAACATTTTGAAGACCCCCACCAGGTACTTTAAAACTACTGCTCTGGTGATATTTCTGTACTTGATTTTATATATAAGGAATACATACTAAGTTGCAGTGGAATAACACATGTACAGTATCACCACTAGTGAGAGATACCAATACCTCAAGAGTGCTGAAGCCACAAGTTAATTAGTAAGGTCATACCACTCATGTGTGGAGATAAATGTGTTATTCTACAAAACATTATGTATCTGATACATTAAGTACCATTATCATTAATGTTTTTTTTATAACTGTGATATCATATTTTAGCTTAAAACTGCCTCTTTTTCCATTGTAAGCTCTTCATCATTCTCTGTGTTCTTTTTCCAGATTCTATGTGGAACTGAAATGTTCCAAGTGTAATTGTTCAAAGTGTAATAATGTATTCAAAGTAAAAATAAATACAGTGCATCCCTTTTAAATGCACACCCATTTCGCAGAAGAAAAATGTGCATTTAAGCTGGATGTGCACTTATCCAGTCCTACATGTTCTCAATGGGAATGACTACGCCTGAGATCTGTTCTTTATTTTCTTAATTTCTGTAGTTAGGAAGGTGTAAAACAAGTACAATGTCAAATAAAATACATTACTGTGATTAAAATCATTTTGTTGATGTATTAATCTTTTTTACTTTAACTCAATCTGTTAAAACATCATTGCTTGGCAAGTTACTCATTAAAATATTGTTTCTGCACCAGCTGAAAAGAGACTGTGCATTTGAGAGGTGCTACTAACATATTAGTGGATGCATCAGTGAGCTGTGAAATGTACACTTAGCAGGAATGTGCACTCAACCAGTGTTCACTTAACCAGAAAATTTAACATTGCAGGGATAGGAAAATAATTGAGAAATAGAAAAAGTGAGCATTTATCCAGAACGTGCACCGATCCTGTGTGCACTAAAGTGGGCTCCACTGTATCTATCACAAAACAGCATGACTTATTTACAAAATGTGTTCACCACTGCTGTGGTATAATATAAGAGCACAGTAGTACCTCCTATATTAGGCTTGCAATGGGTTTTATGTTTATACCCATGCTGTCAAACACTGACATGGATGTTTTAGATGCTAGGGGGGTTTTCAGATTAGCATCCATTTTCCAGATACAATTGTACAGTTCCAGCACAAAAATTAGACCACAAAAAGGCGGACTATCTTTTTGGCACAAGTACTGTAATTGCATTCAGATAATGGACGCAGGTACCTCAGTTGTGGCCAAAAGTGCTATAAACTGTGTATAATGTTGCAGAGTTGTCAGGATGTATGAAAATAGGATGCACAAATCCTTACCCATTTACAAGGACATAGCATGTATAGAGCTCTGTGGAATATAAAATTCTGCCTGTGGAATGCCCGTGGAATGACCATTCCAGTTCCATGGAATTTTCATGAAAATTCTTCAGAAATTTGTGAAATTTTAAATTTCAGTTATCTCACAATTATTTTACAAGTACATCTCCAAATATCCCCGTATTTGGCACATAAATTGTCCCTCAAGGCTTACAAGATCATACCAAATTTGAGACATGTGGATTAAAAGGGGGCAGAGGTATGGGTGACCAATCATTTAATCAAAATTGAATTTTCAGTTATTTTGAGATAATTTTAAAAGTTCTTATACAACTTTATCCACAGTATCAGGACGTAGAGACACACCTGAATTGTGTATATGCACCATGTTTTAAGTCTCAAGCTTCAGTGGAAGCTGAGTTACAGGTAGCCAAATATTTCTCTAAACTTTAGATTTCTGTAATGTTAGTATAATGTTGATAGTATTCATTGAAATGTTATGAAAATTTGCAGATATACAGGTTATCACTACATCCATATATGCACATAGTTACAGATTTCTAGCCTTAAATGGGACTGAGTTATAGCCTGCCAAACATGTTGCCAACATTTAAATTTCAGTTAGTTCCCACTAGTTTTAAAACTACATATCCAAATTTAATCAGAGTTGAAACATTTAAACTACTATACCACATGGTCATTTCTGAAAAAGTTCATATTTTCAGCTTTAACTGGGATTGAATTAAATGTATTCAAACTTTCACAATATTTAAAATTTTAATTTTGCAAGAATGAAAACTACAAATTTATAAACCTCTGAAACTTTAAAACTAGAGAATGCAATGCTATTAAGTTTGGCAGGTTCTTAAACATTTCAAGGGGATGGTGTGTGCCAATTGTTCTAATTGCTTGCTGCAAAAAAACTGCAAAATAACATGTGTACTTAAAGTCAAATCCCATGAGCTATTGTGAAAACTGTAGAATTTCATGAAAAATTCCATAAAACTGGAATTTTCTAATTTCACTCAGCCTTATCTGGGGGATTCTAATTAAAGAATAGGGGAATAAGAGGCAGGTAGTGCAGGGGGTCACCAGGTTCTGGAGTTAAAGTCACAGTTTCACCAAGAAATGGACAGCTAAGTTGGATAGCACAACAGTGGTGGACCCCCAGGTTGGTGCAAGAAAGCACAGAGTGTCAACAATTTCAACCTGAATGCAGGATATTTAAGGATCACATCCAGTAAATTTATGATCTGGGGAGCTTGGTGTACATGCAAGTCTAGGACTTAGAGGTACTCAAAAAGATGTAGTGGGGAAGACAGTGTCTTGGGCAGCAGAAAGAAAGAATTGCGGCTATTTCAACAGAGTAGGTCAGTAGGAAAAGGAGTAGGTGACTCACGTTTTAAGGGAGTTTGTCACTGTAAAGAACAAAGAAGATATCAGTAGTATCAGTAGTTCTACTGAGTCAATCTGGCTATGCCAAAAGAGAAGGGGGTAGGAATAGTCACCCAGAGAGGAACAGCAGGACTGCAAAAAGCTCAGCCCAGCTTATCAAATGAAGTAGTGCTACAGTATGTGCATTGTTAATGTTATATTCCACAAAATTCTGGATGCTTCAGCTATAACATATGCTATCATAAATATGTGAGAACATTTTACTAATCATTTTTTCTTCTGCAAAGTTAAAACTGCTTAGCCAATTTATACAGTTGTGTTAGACACCAGGATACACTGACTATGGATATGTATGTCAAATGTTTACTCTATGCATGCAAGAGCAGAGAAGTTACAAACATTCACATTTCTGATAGTTTTCACAACATTTTGCAAATATTTACAAGGTAAATTTTTGAACCCCTGTAACTTAAAAATCTCTTATCTAATTCTGTCCATATTTAGATTATTCTATAAGCATTACAAAAAGGTTATCCATTCTAATTTACACATACCTAACTCCAAAGGTGCCTGGGATATATGCAGATGAAACTGTTTCATGAAATTTCTTGAAAAAATAAAACGACAGATTTTGAGCATATATAATTTTGAGATGATGCATCACATTGTCATGAAATCAAGCACATTGTTAGAACACTTATCATCAATAAATCATGCCAAATTTAAGATCCCTGACCCAATAGACAGTTAAGGTATATGCAGATAAAAATGTTAATGACATTTCGCACAAATCATAAAATGTTAAATTTTGAGCACCTATAATTTTGACACTATTCATCATGATATTTGGCAGGTTTGTGGCCAGAGACCAAATGAGTATATATTCCAAATATCAGAGCTCCAGCTTGAACGGTGGCTGAGTTATAATCATATTACTAAATTTTAAAAAGTTCACAAAATTTCAACAAAAATCCATGACATTTATGGAATTTTTCAAAATTTCATTGAAATTCTGCAGATTTGGAATTTCCCCATTCCACACAGCAGTGTATGTCTGAAACATAGGAACATAGAAATCGTGTTGGCAGATGGAGACTGCAAGATCCATTTAGCCTGCCCGTGTTTCTGCCACCCTCCCTATTTAGATTGCACCCTGATATGTCCACAGTGTCTGTCCCATGTGAGTTTGAACTCACGTACTGTCTTGAATTTCACCACCTCCTGAGGTAGACTGTTCCAATCGGTATGTGACCCCTTCTGTAAAGAAGTACTTCCTGAGGTTGCTTTTGAACCTGCCTCCCACTAGATGCAAGTTGTACCCCCTTGTACGTCCATCCCTGTTTTGCTGGAAGAGGTTTCCTACTTGTGTTTGTTGATTCGATTCCCTTGACGTACTTAAACATTTCAGTCATGAATGCAAGTGTTGCATCCAATACTTTAAATATTCCAGGGAAAGAATTTAACATTTGGTATATACTATCTCAGTCCTAGGGTCTACTAAGTAGACAGTTTTATCAAAATCTGTTTGTCCGTTTCTGAGTAATTTAGTGTTGAAAGTAAATATGTTTACCAATTTGTGAGCTTGAATTGTTGCCAAAGGATAGAGGGAAAAAAAATAGTTCAGGTAAGAAACTTACAGGCTTATAAGAAGTTACAGGGGAATGGTTCCTTTGCGGATTGTTAAAAAATGTTACATCAAATAAATTATGTTTAATTGGCCATGGTCAGTTCACTGAAATAAACAACTCAAAAATAATGTCAATTTTTTCATGGTAAAAATCTACTTGATCAAAAAAGTTATGGTAATAAAACTTTTCAACTACGTGCAAGTTAAGGGCTTGACTTTGAGACTGCTTGCCACCTAACCAGTGTCTTAAAATCATAAGCTGGAACATTGCAGACATATCAGACAAACTAAATGACATTAACTGGCTAGATATTAAAGAATAAGCAGTAATGTTACAGGAGGCATGGCTTACTAGAACTCCACAACTGTAATAGAAGGGTACAGTGTCTTTGTAACTGATGCCCATAAACTTTTGAGATTTGGGCACCACAGGGGGGATCCAATTGCACTTGTCACTACTGCTATTTTTGAACAATGCTCAGCTTTGAAACATAGAAGCTGACAGCAGATAAGGACCCCTTAGCCCACTCAGTCTGACCCTTTTTTCCCCCTACCTACATTCTCAAAGCAGACCCTGCTTGATATACAGCTCTTTCCCCTCTCCCCTATATTCCCATTGCCATTCCCTTGTGCCTATCCCATGCATTCTTGAAACTCACAACAAATTTCCCTCACTGCCTTGACTGGAAGGCTGTTCCAGGCATCCATCACTCTTTCTGTAAACATACCAGGATACACTATCTACAGGAGGGATAGGGAGGGTAAAAGAGGAGGAGGAGTAGCTCTCTACATAAGAGAAGAAATCAAAGCAACAGAACAAAAGGGTAAACAGGGAGGAGGAGAAGCACTGTGGGTCAATTTGGAGGCAGGCAATGGCACCACAATCCGCATAGGGGTTGTAGACACCCCCTCTCAGGGGAGGAAATGGACAAGGAAATGATAGAAAGTATACTTAGAATGGCAGATAAGGGAGATATTGCTGATGGGTGATCTGAATATGCCAGATGTTAACTGGAGTGCAGTTGCAGCAGCCACTTCTAAGAGTGGGGTTATTCTGGATGCCCTACAGGGGCATGCCTTAGACAACTAGTATTGGAGCCCACTCGAGGAGCAATCTAGACCTGGTTCTCTCTCAAGCGGAGATGAAGAAGAGAATCACAGATGTAGAATTGGGTAGCCATCTGGGAACTAGCGACCATCGAACAGTATGGTTCACAATAAACACAGCAATAGAGTCAAGCCATACAAAGACAAAGGTACTGGATTTTAGGAGGGCTGACTTTGCCAAAATGGGTGAGTGCCTAAGGAATGCACTAGCAAATGGGCAGGAAGGAGGGTGGAAGAACAATGGGAATAATAAAACTGCCATCACAGAGGTAACAAGCCTTTGTGTAAAGCAAATAAACAAAGCGAAATGAGTAAGAAACCACTATGGTTCTCAAAGGAAGTGGCAGTGAAGGTTCAAGAGAAAAGAAAGCATTCAGGAAGTACAAGGAATCACAGAAGGAACAGGACAGAGAACTGTATCAGTTAAAGCAAAGGGAAGCTGGAAAGGCAGTCAGAACAGCAAAGGCCCAAACCGAGGAAAAGATAGCCAACTCAGTTAAGAAGGGGGATAAAACCTTTTATAGGTACATCAGGAGCAAAGGAAGACCAAGGGAGGGATAGTGAGGCTAATAAAGGGAGGGAGGGTGGGCAGAGGGTGACTGTGAAAAGGCAGAGATACTAAACAAATATTTTTGCTCAGTATTTACAAAGGAAGAGGCAGAGGTACCTAAAACAAACAGTAGAAACACTCTGGATACAGAAGTTGATACCAGCCCATTTACAGAAGAAAGAGTTCTGAAAGAGTTTCAAAACTGAAGGTGGACAAAAGCAATGGGCCTGATGGAATTCATCCCAGAATTCTAAAAGAACTAAGGATAGAAATAGTGACACCACTGACTACCCTCTTTAACAAATCATGGGAGGATGGGGTGGTACCTGAGGACTGGAGGAGGGCAGATGTGATTCCCTTCACAAAAGTGGAGCAAGGCAGAAGCAGGAAACTACAGACCTGTTAGTTTAACCTCAGTGGTAGGGAAAATGATGGAATCACTTCTGAAGGAAAGAATTGTTTGTATCTAGAGCCAGAGGGCACAGGACCCAAGGCAGCATGGATTCACAGCAGGAAGGTCATGCCAGACAAATCTGATAGATTTCTTTGACTGGGTGACCAAAGTAGTAGATCAGGGAGGGGCTGTGGACATGGCCTACCTAGACTTTAGCAAGGCATTTGACACAGTCCCACACAAAAGATTAATATAAAGTTAGCCAGCCTGGGAGTGGGTCCCAAGATGACAGCCTGGGTAAAAATTGGCTGGAGAATAGGACACAGAGAATAGTAAATGGAGTCCACTCTGAAGAAGGGGTTAGCAGTGGGGTACCACAGGGTTCAGTATTAGGACCGGTCCTCTTCAATGTCTTTATAGCGACATTGCAGAGGGACTGGAAGAAAAGTATGTCTTTGCAGATGACACAAAGATCTGCAACAGAGTTGATGCACAAGGTGGGGTGGAAAGGATGAGAAGGGACTGGCAAGGTTAGAGGAATGGTCAAATGTATGGCAGCTTAGATTCAATGCTAAGAAGTGCAAGGTAATGCACCTGGGAAACAAAAACCAGGGAAGAGTACACAATGGGGGTGAGATACTAACAACAACAAAAATGGAAAGGGACCTGGGGTAGTCATATCAGATGACCTAAGGTGGGCAAGCAATGTGAGAGGGCAGCAAGGAGGGCTGGGGGATACTGGGATGCATAGGAGAGGCATCACCAGCAAGAAAACAAGTTATTATCCCTCTGTTCAGACAGCTGGTGAGACCACATCTGGAGTACTGCGTGCAGTTCTGGAGACCCAATCTCCGCAAAGACATAGACAGGATGGAAGCTGTCCAGAGGAGGGCAACTAAAATGGTGCAGGGTCTGCACCGGAAGACATATGAAGTGAGACTTAAGGAGCTTAATATGTATAGCCTCGAGGAAAGGAGGGAGAGGGGGGACATGATAGAAACTTTCAAGTACCTCAAGGGAATCAACAAAGTCCAAGAGGGTAGCATCTTTCAAAAAAAGGGGTGTGCAAGAACAAGGGGCACAATTTGAAGATAGAAGGGGGGCGGCTCAGAGGTAATTTAAGGAAGTATTTTTTCAGAGAGGTTGTGGATACATGGAACAGCCTTCCAGAGGAGGTTGTGGAGTCAAAAACAGTGGTGGAATTCAAGCATGCATGGGACAGTCATAAGGCAATTCTAGGGGGTTGGGGTAGGAAGAAGTAGGCTGCTGGTTAACTAGGATCTACAGCTTATCCATCAGGTAGGGAAATGGGCAGACTGGGTGGGCCAAGCGGTCCTTATCTGCCGTCAAATTCTATGTTTCTATGTTCTATGTTTCTATGTAAATACTTTCTTACATCTGTTCTGAAATATCATGTCCCCTTGTCCTTGAGTAATTTTGTTTTCTGAAAAAGACTTCCCTCCTGCACGTCAATTACCCGTACAAGGCATTTAATGGTCTCTATCATATCCCCCTCTTCCTCCTCTCTTTCATGGTGCACATGTTGAGGTCCTAAAGTCTCTCCTCATAGGGCTTATAATGCAGACCCAGCACCATTTTAGTTGCCCTCTTCTGGACCTCCTCCACTCTGTTTATGTCCTGCTGGAGATGTGGTCTCCAGAACTGTACACAATATTCAAGATAGGATCTTACCAGCAATCTATACAGGGGCATCACCACCTCCCTCTTTCTGCTGGTGAAACCCCTTCTTATGCACCCAGCATCCCACTAGCCCACCCGACTGCCTTGACGCATAGCATGACCACCTTTAGGTCATCCGATATGATTACCCCCAGGTCTCTTTCCTGCTTAGTGGTCGTCAGTACCACTCCACCCATTTTGTACTCCACCCCTTGATTTCTGTGCACTAAGTACATTGTTTTGCACTTTTTCACATTGAAACCCAGCCATCATACCCTTGTCCACTCCTCCAGTCTACCTAGATCTCTGTTCATCCATTACACAACCCTCCAGAGTGTCCACCCTGTTGCAGATGTTGGTGTCATCTGCAAATAGGAAACCCTTCCCTTCAAGCTCCTCTGCACTGTCACTTATAAAGACATTAAAGAAGACTTGTCCCAGCACTGATCTCTGATATACCCCACTGGTCACCCTCCATTCCTCAGAGTGAACTCCGTTTAGCACCACCCTCTGTCACCTATCACCTAACCAAGTTCTTATGCAGTTTATGACCCTTTTACCCACACATAAGCTACCCAGCTTACTCACTAGTTTCCTATGTGGAACGATGTCAAAAGCCTTACTGAAATCTAGATAGGCCATGTCCATCATTCCTGATCTAATTCCTTAATCACTCAGTCAAAGAAATCTATCAGATTTGTTTGACTTGACCTCCTCCCTGTGAATCCATGCTGCCTTGAGTCCTGTAACCCATTAGATTAAAGATATTTCACAATCTTTTCCTTCATCAGTGTTTTCCCACTAACAAAGTCAGGCAGACTGGCCTATAATTTCAAGCCTCTTCCCTGCAACCACTTTTGCAAGGTGGGACTACATCTGCCCTCCTCCAGTCATTGAGAACCACCCTGGCATCCAGTGATCTGTTTTTTAGTTTTTTTGATTTTTTTTACTATACTTTTTTGTGGTGAGCCTTACACAGAGCTTCAGCATTGGTCACGTCCCCCGGCGCCTCCTGCATTCACATGAGCTGCACTCCCCCATGCTCCCTGGCTTACCCCAGGGTGGAGTCATGGCACTTACTTGTGTTGCAAATGTCAGTTCGGATTGGGGACCCAGCCTGGAAGCACATCGAAGGTGGCGAGGAGGGTGTCATGGAGGCCCTTGGCTGGGATTTTTTCTGTACTCCCTCAGGAGCCAGGTGCGTGCAATGACATCAGCCAAGGCAGCCCGTGCACGCTCCCATGCGCGCTTCCCTTGAGACATCTGCACCCGACCCCCCCATGTGCACGACCATATACCTTGCTCCCCAGCCTCCACTAGAGGGCACTCAGGTATCAGTGCCATGATACCCCCCTCCTCAGGGAAGGAGAGCAGTCCTCTGGATGCTTCATCCTACCCTGCCCCTGCCGACCCCCGGTGGCCCATGTCCGTTCCTGAACACAGGTCGCTGGCGTGGTATGAGGTGTGGTGTCCAGCGCCTCAACCCTCAGTGCCACCAGGCCAGGCATCCAGTGATCTGTTAAAAACCCAGCCCTAGTCCAGTCCTTTTCCCCTGCCATCATGGTTAATGGCTCACCAGTGACTGACCCTCCCTCTGTTGCTGCTGACTTTAATGAGTTTTTTACCACTTGTGCTCTCACCTCCTTCTCACCTCATGACTCCACTCCTCTCCTGCTTCTCATCCCTCCTCTTTACCTTACCCCCTCTAGGGTTTGATTCCCCCATTACTCCCCAGGAGACTCTGTTAACTCTTTCCTCACTGAACCCTTCCAAATCTAGTCCAGATGGCATGGACCCTAAATTGTCAACTCCTGCCATTGCCTCCCCCCTTACTCACCTCCTAAATCTGTCCTTCACCCTTTGCAAAGCCCTCAATCTTGTAAGATTGCCTAGTTTCTCCCCCTCCACAAAGGGGGTGATCCCTCCATTCCTGACAACTTCTGCCGTATCTCCCTCCTCCCTTCTCTTGCAAAGCTGCAGAAGAAACTAGTGTACTAATGGCTTGCAGACTTCCTCCACTCCTCCAACATCCTCTCGCTCTTCAAATATGGCTTTAGGAAGGATCATTTCACCATCTCCTCCTTACTTAGGGTCACTAACTCCATTCTCTCAGTGATGGATCAGGGGAACATCACAGCCACCATTTTCATTGATCTGGCCAAAGCCTGTGATTCGGTGTCCTACTCTCTCCTCCTGGATAAACTCACCTCTGCCAGCTTCTAAGCCCCCACTGTTGACTGGCTTCATTCTTACCTTTTGGATCATCAACAGTTGGTACAGGTAGGAGGTCAATTTCCCCACCCCTCCCTATCCAGGTCAAGGTCCCACAGGGCTCCATTATGGGTCCAGACCTCTTCTCCATTTTCTTAAATGACCTCCCCACCACCTGTGTCAACTCGCATTTTTATAGGTATGCAGATGACAACATTCTCTACGCCTCTGTTCCCTCAACTACATCTTTGGAAGTCTTGCTTCAGCAAGACTTACACAATGTCCTGCACTGGTTCCAGTCTAACCAATTCAGATCAATACAAAAAAATGGTGTCTATGACCTTTGGTTCCAGCCAGAAGCTGGCATGGCTTGCCCCCTTCCTGTCTTCTCCATGCTGGATGGCATACCACTTGAAGTAGTCCCAACTTTCACATACCTTAGTGTATGGTTAGATAGCATGCTTGACTTCTCTGCCTACATTGATGCCATCCATGCCAAACTCCACCCCAGCCTCGATGCTCCATGCCAGTAAGGACTGTCTTTCTCCCCAGGTCCACCGGGAGCTGGTCACCAAAATTGTTCTCCTGGTTTTCGACTATGCAAATGTGGCTTATGGCAATGCCCCCTCCACCTCCCTTGCCAGACTGAACACCATTTGGAATGCCTTCTGCCACTTTGCTACCAACTCACTCTCTTGTACTCACCACTGCTCCCTTTACTCCTCCCTATCCATCCTCCCTGTCCCTTCATGTCATCAGTTCCACTGTGCTTCCCTCATCTCTAAATACTGGTTTGGGTCCCTCTCCTCATACCTATTCACTTATACCGATCCCATCTCCTCTCCCCAGTCCCCTCCTATTCTCTAAGCTCAAGAGACCCACATATATTCTCCCTTCCCCACCCACATTCCTCAGCCTAGAAATCTGCTTTCTCATATCACCTTCTCTCCCTCTGGAACTAGCTACCTTCCTCCATCCATGTCTTCCCCTCCATTCCCTCCATTAGACATCAGCTAAAACTCCTCCTCTCCTCCCCCTGCTCCTGCCAACCCACTTCCTGAATCCTTTCTTACCCTTACCTAGCTTTTGACCACCCCTTACCCCCCCCCAACATCATAGTTCCAGCAATCTTAGTGAATTTTATCAAACTCCTACTTTCAGCACCAGCTCAGCCTCCCTTCATTCTGGTTCTATGCACTTTGGGTTTGCCTGGTTTGCACAGATGATTTGTATGCCAATTAATTTGTCCTCCATATGCAGTGTTTTGCTATTTTTATCTGTACTGCGTTCAGCTTACACTCTTTATGTCATCCTCATTGTAACCACATCACCTGCCTGTGCTGTTTTTTTTTTTTTTGCAATTGTGCTTCTCCCCTTCCTCTTCTCCCAGGTCGCACCTGAAAATGAGCCTTGGCTCCAGTGTGCCTTTTGTGGTTAGCAATTTTAAATAAATAAAATAAATAAAAAAACAACTGTCAGAGGTGGAGTTAGTACCTCCCTGAGCTCTGTCAACACTCTTGGATGCATCCCATCTGGCCCCATTGCTTTGTCCACTTTCAGATTAGCGAGTGCCTTTGGTACTCTCTTCTCTGACAATGGACTAGTGTCCTCCTCCCATTCTTCAAGTCCCCTGTTACTTTTTGTGGTCTTTCCTCTATCCCTTCCTCTGTGAACCCTCAGCAGCAGTATTTGTTTAACATGTCTGCCTTTTCCTGGTCCTCCTCTGTACAGTCTCCTCTTCCCTTTTTAACCTTACACTCCCTCCCTCTTTCTTCCTCTTCTCACATACATACCTAAAAAAAGTTTTAACATTTCAATACCATCTGGGCTATTCTACCTCAGTTTGCATCTTTCTCTCCTTACTGCTTTCCCAACTTTCCTCTGCTTCCACTGATACACCTCCCTCTCCTCCTCCCTCTGCATTTCCTTGAATCTTCTAAATGCAACCCTTTTTGTCTTTACTTTTTCGGCTACCTCTTTCATGAACCATAGAGGTCTCTTTTTCCTTTTGGTTTTGCTCACTTGCTGACACAAGTTCAAGTTCAAGTTTATTGGTCGGCAACATTGCCGTTACAAGTAAATAATTAAAACAATAGAAAAAAACAGTTAAAAAGGGAAAGTATTCTGCTTACAGAATGACATGAAAACTTATTGCACATTAAAATGCTATCAGCTTATTTCATAAAAACGAATATGTTCTAACAGTAATGTGAATAATAAGATCATTTAAAACTTATAAAATCAACAATAAAAAGTTTTAACCTTTACAGTAGTAGCCCCAAAGTTGATAGGCGCCTGGTTATTCAGGGGAGATAGTCTGTGCAGACAGATAATGTTCATTAAATTGCATCAGATGGTACAATTACTGGAATTCATTGATTAGTCATGAGTGAACATCTTGCAGTTTTAATTAGGGCTTGTTATGATTGAATCTATGATTGTTTTTTATTTTTTTTTTATTTTATTTATTTTTATGCTCTGCCCTTTTAATAGTCAGTTCAGATTTGTCTAGTCAAATAAAGCCTTCTCTGATCAATAATTTTAAGGAGAGCGACCACAGAGCTCAGAATTATAGGATCAGTGTTTGTAAATAGATATGTCAGAAATTGCATTGGCTGGTAGGATTGTGGTTTGAGTACTTTGCCCAACCAAATGGCCCTGTGTTTCTCATAGAGGGGGCATAAAATTACTAAGTGCAATAGGTTATCTTCTCCCAAGCCACACTTACACTTATATTCCTTGTTCTTTTCCCATAGATATGAACCAGTTTTTTTGTTACTCTCAAATACTTCAAAGCAGAACCTAGTAAAAAGGGTCCTATCCTGAGGAGAGTGTAGAATATGGAGGTATCTTTCAAACTTGTGTTCTGTTTTATTAATTGATAACCCTGGACATGCTTTAGATAGACAACAGGACTCTAAGTCTTTTAGGACAAAATTGTCTTTAATTTTGTTATTTATTATTGTTTTGATGTACTTAATGGGAAGCCTTAGACAATCAGTAACTATGTGTAGGAGTCCGTATGGTTTAATGAGTTCTTCCAAGACCACCACACTCGGGAAAGTATTGTTAGAATGGGGGTAAAGGATGGCCTGTTCCAGACACATTCATGGGAATCCGTCAGGAGGCATTCTGAATATCAATCCAGTAATTTATTTGTCTCTGCACACAAGCACACTCTAACGGAAACTCTCCAATCTCAGTCCTAACCAAGGTGGAAGGTGCACTATTTGGTAGGCCTAGTATCTTTTTATAGAATTTGTTTAATCCGAAATCCTTGGGCCCTTTTAGTTCATGTCCTCATAATTCAGCCCCATATAATATTTGACTTTTAATTTTGGCTCTTGACACTCTTAGTATTCCATCTACCGATTGCCCCCCATATTTGTATGAAAATGCTGATATGATTGGAAAAAATCCTTCCAACTTACTTTTAATACTTTTTAGGTGGAGGTTCCAGGAACCAGTTTGGCTTACCGTAAACCCAAGGTAGCAGACGTCTTTTTACCACCTGAATCTTGGAGGAATTGATATAATAGTTGTAACCTCTCTTGTTACTCCCAAACACTAGAACCTTAATTTTGTTGTGGTTAACAGACAGATCAGCATTTTTACATTCGACTTGGAATTTTCCTATGCTTCTGCACATGCCCAGATGACTAAGTGATAGGAGTACAACATCATCTGCATAAGCTAGATAAGGTACCATTCTTTTCTCTATTTTTGGTAAATGGAAGTCCGGATTATACAGGTCTTTTAAAACAGTGCCGAAATAAAGATTAAACAGTAATGGGGCCAATGTGCAACCTTGTTTGACCCCCTGTGTTGTTTGTGAACCACGTGCTTAATTCCCCTGAGTTACCAAACTTAATACTGGTGTAATTATCTTGATGGATGAGTCTGATCATTTCCAGTAGGGATGGGTCAAGCCCCAGTTCACCAAGTCTGACCCAGAGTAAGGGTCTATTAACCTTATCAAAAGCAGATTTGAGATCTATAAAGGTGCAATATATTTTTTGGGTTTTAATGATCCTGTATTTGTGGATCAGATGAGTTAAAACATAAACTTGATCTGCTGTGGAATAGTTTCTGTGGAATCCTGCCTGGGCTTCATCTATAATGTTATTTGATATTGCACATATCATTAATCTGTTATTTAAAACTTTGGTGAAGACCTTTCCTACAGAGTCTAATAGGCTAATGGGTCTATAGCACCTCGGGTCCTTTTTTGTTGCCTTTCTTGAAGACGGGGGCAACAATATTTAGTTTCCAGCTTTTGGGGATATCCCCTAATCTCCAGATGTAATTAAAGAGTTTAAGTAAAAAAGGGATCCAATATAGTTTGGTTCTGCTTATTACATCTAGAGGTACCCCATCTGGTCCAGGTGTTTTTCTTTTATTGAATTAATTTAAAGCCTCCTCTAGCTCCACTTACTTGACACAGAGGTTTGTTGCTTTTCTTATGTCCCCCTTTATCTTGACCCACAGTTTCTCCACCCCCCAGGATATCCCCTATGCCAGGTCATTCCTAGGGCATTCACCCATCTTTATAAAATCTGCCCTTCTGAATTCCAGGACCCTCATGCATGTGTGGCTCAGTTCCATTGCTGTCCCGATATTGAACCACACTTTATGCTGATTACTGATCCCAAGATGGTCTCCCACCTTAACATCTTCAGCACTGTCCCTGTTAGTGAGCACCAGATCCAGTATTGCCCCATCATGAGTGGTCTCACTGACTAGTTACTTAAGGATTGCCCCTTGCAGGGTGTTCAAGATGTCTCTGCTTCTAGATGAAGCTGCAGCTAGAAGGCTCCAATCTACATCCGACAGATTGAAGTCCCCCACCAGCAGCATCTCCCCCTTTTGTGCCATTTCGTTATTGACTTCCAGCAGTACCTTATGTAACTCCTCCCACTGTGCTGGATGTGTATAGGTCATGCTGGTGCAAATAGTGTCTCCATTTCCTGACTCCAGGGTGACCCAAACTACCTCTGCGCCACTCTGGACTCCCTGTATCTCTGTTATGTTTATGCTTTCCATCACATAATGCAACTCACCCCCTCCTTTCCTCCCTACCCTGTCTTTCTTGAACAGTGTTGCCTGATATTGGCATATCCCAGTTATGGTTTTCAGTCCACCATGACTCGGTAATGGCTACTATATCCAGGTCAGCCTCTGCTATAATGGCCTCTAGGTCTGGAATCTTATCTTCCACACTTCTAGCATTTTCACATTGGCCTTCCGCATTATGTTAGCACTCTGCATGTTACCTCCCCTTTTTACTTTGTGTCCCCCATCCTTTCCCTCTCTCTCTTTTTAATGTTTCTGTTCCCCTTCCTCTCCATTACTATTACCCTGTTTTGTTTATTACTTCACATCCTAGGGGGTTCCTCTCCCTATGGTCTACTTCAGACTGTGAGAGGAGGCAGTTTCTGTCTTCCCAATTCCTTCCAAAAACCACCCTCAGCTAGTTTAAATGTACATTGAAGTAACATTTAATCTGTCCACTGAGAACTGTAGTTCCCCTCCTAGATGGATGTAGGCCATCAACCCTGCATAGACCATCACCCTGCCAGGTGGGTCCCCAGTTCCCAATGCAGCTGAACCTTTCCTCTCTGCACCATTCCTTCAAGCATGAGTTAAAGGTCCTGGTGCAGAGAACCCTTTCCTCCCTCCTGTCATAGACAGGCAGCACCTCAGCAAAAGTTAACAGGTGTGCCACCTATCGAAGACCACTCCCCAGTACCCTAAACTCCCCCTTAACTATCCCAGCCCCCTTCCCTAGCTAGGCCATTTGTCCCCAGTTGAACAATGACATCCAGCACCCCCCTTCCTATCTGCTGCCCTAGCGATCCCTAGGATATATTTTCTATCCCTCCAGGCCATGGTGCCACATAGGCACTTGACCTCCCTCTGTGTTCCCCTTCTTTTTCCCAAATGTATCCCCCTGACAAGTGAGTCTGCCACCAGAAGTTGCATCCTCCTCTGGGGTCTTCTCCCACCATCCTTGGTGTCTCCACTACAGAGGGCCCCCACTTCCTCCATGGCTACTGCCATGGGTGCCTCTTCCTCCTGGCAGTCCTGTTCCACCAGAGCAATGAAAGAATTTTGTAGGAGTACCAGTTCAGGAATGTGCCTCTGACCCACTTCCCTGCCTTTGAGAGCCCACCACTCCCATCCTTCCTAAGCCCACTGTATTCCAGCCACTCCTCCTCCCTGGCATCCTCTGAGGTAACTATGCCAGATCTGGTGGGCCCTGGTATGGGGGAAGGGTTCAAGAATCCTAGTCAACTTGGCCTGGAGTCTAGTGACCCCCTCCCTCAACCAAGAGAGGTGCTTGCAGGTGCAGTAACCACTGCTGTCTCCAGAAGGTCTCTCTCAAAACTTTCGCCCTACAATCACTGCACTGCACCATTCACATCATTTCCAGTTTCTACTCCCCCTGTGATACCTGAAAATCCCTTCTCCCTATTTTGTTTGTTATACCCCCTTGTATACCTACCCTGGAATGAGTGTTGCTCTTACTTCACTTTTTACCTACTCACCCTGTGTTACTTAGAAAGCTCTTCCTCTTGTGTTGTTTGTTGTACCTCTTTGTACACCTACCCTAGACAGGGTGTTACTCCTTTTTCCAGTTTAGTCTTGCCTTTTGCCTTCCACCCTTCCCAGCAGTGACTGCAACAACAGGAGTGAACCAGTGCCTTACCTTAGTTGACTGGCAGAGTCCCACACTAGTCTGCTTCCTTCTGCTGATGCCTGCCAATGCCTAAGATGCCAATTGTACCACCTGTTCCACTCCTGTGCTGTTATCGTGTGGGGAAATGAATGTATGTGGGGACACATTAGGAGTGCTGCCTTTTATCCTTTCTGCTGGCCCACCCCAGGCCAGAATTTCTATTGAGCAACAGAGGCTCTGATTGGTTTTGAGGTTGCCCACGTCACCTCTTCAGCTCTTTCAGCAATCCCCGATCTGAGGAGAGAGCACGAGAGGCAGCTGCAAGACCACAGGAAAAGATAAAACTGTGGCTAACAGGCACTAGTGTGGCAAAACAAACCCATAGCTTGGTTTGTAGATAAACATTTTTTTAATTAAAAGGGTGAGCATGTTGACGCTTTTAATTAATAAAAATGTTTTGCTTAACTACAAACCAAGCTATGTGTTTGTTTTGCCACTCTAGTGCTGTTAGCCACAGTGCTGCCTTTTCAACTGCAATGTTTTTTGGTAGGCTCCAGGTATGGATTCCCTTAGTGGTTTATTAAGAACAAAGGAAACTAACAATCAGGTTAGTTTACCCACTCCTGGATTTGTGCCTTTAATATCCCCCTCCCATATCAAATTTGTGCCTACTTGTTCTTTCCCTCCTCACTACTCATTCATTTTGAATTGTATTTTCCATATTTCTTAGCTATAGGACTTGTCAAGAATGACATACCCTTATGTATTATAATTAATACTTATGTTCAGTCAAAACTGAGTCACCATATGGAAAATGAAGTCTTTTAAACACTTGCCAATGTTCTAAATGTAATTAATGTGAAATATAATTTTATTTTTATTTATTTATTGAAAATGTTTCACCAGGAAAGGCACACTGAGCAAAAAGATGCTCGTCTCACGGTGCAACCTGGGGGGAAGGGTTACAGTGGAGGCAGATCACATACAGACAAAGAGTATTGAATTTGTGCTGAATATTATAACTGGTGATATGAATTCCAGAACTTGAGATTCTATGGAGTTATAATCAAAATGATGGGTAATAGAGTACACCCTTGGAATCCTATTAAGACAATCTAAGGATAAAAGAACTAAACTAACAGTGCGCCATCTCCTTGCCTTTGTTGCAGAGCGCATGCTAAGATTGTTGAATTGGGCAGCAAAAGGAGACTGTAGTGGTGATATTATCTTCCCAATGGAGAAGGGAGAGGTGGCTTTCTTTGGGAGATTGTGTTAATAGATGCCTTTTCATATCTTTAAGTGATACATTTTCAGGTTTTGAAACAATGGGACAGTGATTATTTTTCCATAATTGTTATATTAGAATGAGATTTTACAGCCAGCTCTGTTTTACTTATTCATATACTATAAAACCCATGTGCTATAAAAAAATAATATATAGGCAACCAAAACACCACTCGGCATGTGTTTCCATCTTGGGTTTTCTCTTGAGGTCCCTATGCTGTCATCTTGACCCCTTGATAGAAACAAAGCCTTGCTGTGCATGGTTATCCATGCATTATTCTGCATATTTTATGTATATGTATTAAATCTGAACAAATGAAATGGATTCATCTGATTTTTTAAGTACTTCAGTTGATGACTCTGTTGAGAGCAAATTAATTAAACTTCTGTTCTGTGAAGACAAGCTTACTTGATATGTGACTTCCTTTGCACAAGTTTTTTTTTTAATTAGATAGTAATTAATGTCTAGAATAGGTTCAGGTTTATACATATACTAAACAATGTTTTATTATTATAATGCAACCTTATGGACAGCAATCTGATTGTTTGCTAGGGTTCTAGTAGGGTTACATTAACCTATGTTACCCTGCCAAGTACAGCCTCTTCACAGCATAGGTTTTACTCATATTAATAAATGAAGTCCCAGCTATTTTATTGAAGCGTTCACCTTTCATTGTAAAAAATGGCTGCCCTATGTATCTTTGTCCTGTTCTTCAACCACATAAGTGAGCCAGCATAAGTAATGTTTTTAGTTAACTGTAGGGGTGACAATGACAAGAAGTGCCATTGCACCGATTGTGTATTAGTTCAAAGAATAATGGCATTAACTACGGGCGTGCACATTGAGTGACTCTCCCCTTCCCTGCCAGCCAACAAGAGTGGCTGCAATCAGCTCTAAAATATATAAACTGATGAATTCTGTTTTTATAACTCGGTTTGTAGTCATCATGCATTATCAAAGTACATAATCATCTGTACAACTCTATATATGGTTAGATTTACAAAATGAGTAGTCTATTTTTCAAATGTTTTAAAAACTGGGACGTTGATTACTGACATGTGCATTAGATCCATCTTTGCATGCAGATTCCATAGCACTACTGCACATGATCATATTCGGTGTTTCAGTTTAAATCTAGACATATACTTAACTTCTCATTTTGTAAAACTAACTGCAGAGAGCTGTGCAGATGATCATTGATTCTGTAGTTTCAACACGCTTAAGGATATTTTGATCGCGCCAAAGCACACGTTGAGCTGTTGTCCTCAGCTCTGTCTAAGCCACTGTGCATGCTCATTATTAATCATATTTTTCAAAACATGCTAAAATAAACACCTTCTGTGAAATATTTCCTAAATTGCAAGCCAAGCAGTTATATAGACTAATCATCATTTCTGGACAGACACTCTTACAGAACTTGCTTTAAAAAATCATAACTGACATTAAACAAGTTTTTTTGCCAAGTCTATCAGTTTGCAGTCTCACGTTCACAACTACCATACAAATAAGGCAGAGGAGCTATTTAAATGCAAAATGTGTGTTTTTCTGAATAAAATGTTCCACACAAATGTAAAATTTGATTTTCTTTACTCTCAATTATAATAATAGCATTAATGTATGTACTGGGATTAGATTAACAGTCAGTCACCCCCTTGGGGCAATATGGCTTCACCTCGTGCCACATTACTCCTCAAGGGGGTGATTAACAGACTGTTAATCTTACCCCTGTACATACGTCATTGCTTAATACATGCCTTTTCCAATAAACTGAGCTGAACTATAAGTTAAGTGTTGTACTTTAGTGTCTGTGAGGGAAGGGTTATACAATGCACACAATATATTTAAAATAAATATTAATTACCAACTAGTTATCTTTAATTAAAAATTTAAATGTTTGCATAGAAATCCTTCACAATTTTTTTGACAATTGACATGCTGCAAAAATATTTTTGAATGGGTTTTATTATTTAAAGGCTTTATTAGTACATCAGCACCAAGTAGACAACATCATGCAATCTCATACAGCTGCGAACATCAGGCACATACTTTTAAGGCTAAAGAAAAAGAAAAGAAAAAGAAAAACCCATCTTCCACTACCTCACCCCCCAGACTACACTCCATTATTGCCAACTGAACTACAGATATACTGACGTCCCAATTTCACTGGGATTTCCATGTTGTCAGGATGGCCTCTAGGTTTCCCCATAACGAAGTAAAGGTTTTGCCTCTGTTTTGAACAAGTGCAACATGTCTTTCCAATTGTAATGCCAAAACACACTCCCTAAACCATTTCAAGATTATAGGTGGCTTTTTGTCCGTCCAGTGTCTCATTATTGTTAACTTAGCAGTTGCTGCAACAAGAATCATATGTGCTTTCCTACTTTTTGGAGTATCAACTGGGAAATGATTTACAAGACAAACTTCGGGCGTAAATAATTCCCTCAAGCCAAGGACAGGGTCCAAAGAATTATTAATGGATTGCCAGAATGTCTTTATATGTGGGGATAACCATAACATGTGATAAAGTGACCCAGTATCCTCCTTACACCTGTTACATGTTGATGTGTGCAGGGATCCATATCTAAATAGTTTGGCTGGTGTCAAATACATATTATACATAATATTGTAATGAACTAATCTGAGTCGATCTTGTTTTATAAATTTATACATTGATATCCAAAGTTTCCTCCACACCTTAACATCTTCAGGGAGACCTAATTCCCTTACCAATAAAAACAGACTCCCGAGGGTAGTCTATGGTCCCAATCCTGAAGAATTTTATATAAATTTGACACTTTGTGCGGCTGGGAAGCAACCTGCAGGAGTGTAATAAGATCTCTTTCCTCTATATCTATTAACAGAGAAAGCCGGGAAAATGAGGATAGGGCCTTGCTGACTTGAAGGCATTTAAAGGATTCATTGCTTGCAGCACCAGCAGAGTCACGTAATTGAGTCAGAGAAATCACTTTTCCATCCCTCCACATCTCTGAGACTTTACATTGACTCAACCAAGGCCAAAAGGCACGAGGTATGGGTACACCGCCAATTTTGAAATGTGGGTTATCGACAATTGGTTGGTCAGAAGACTGACTCCACTTAGTTGCAAGGTATGTTTGGGCCTGATGAGAGGCTTTCATCGACCAGCCCATCGGATTATTTCTGAGAGACTTGGGAATGTGGGATGGAGAGACATATAGTAGGGCCTGCAGGGAGCATTTCTCACGAGATGCCAGGTGTTTTTCAATGGGTAACCACAAAGGAGAGTATACTGTGTGATCCACCTCTTTCTGCCAGTAGAACAGCTTACTCAGATGCTGTGCAATGTAGTATAAAGAAGAGGGGGCTGCAAGGCCCCCCTCACTTTCGGTGCTGTCAATTTGAAATAAGACCTGCGGACACTCTTTTTGTTCCACAAAAAGGAGCTTAGCATACCTCGCAACCTAGAGAACCAAACTTTGGGGAGGTACATACCCAACATACCTAAGGGATATAATATTCTAGGCAATAGATTCATTTTAATTATACTTAGTCTACCCCATAACGATATGGGAAGCAACCGCCACCTCTCAAGGTTCTTGGTCATTATTTTAATGAGATTATCTATATTGTTTCTCAAAATAGTGCCGGAATCCCTAAAGATCTTGATTCCCAAGTAGACTATGGACTTTGTCTCCCAGGTAAGGCCTAGTGGGGCTAATTCTGCTTTGCTGACTCTGTGATTTAGGGGAATCACCATCGTTTTCTCCCGGGTTAAGTTTATAATAGGATACCTTAGAGTACTCCTCAATTTCCTCTAGTACAGCTGGAATTGAGGCACTTGGGCTCTCTAAATATAATAATATATCATCCGCATAAACCGAGAATGCGTACCTAGCTCCTCCCACCTGAATTCCCATAATATTAGCATTACCCGCCATCCTAAGAAGCAAGGGCTCTAGGTATATGTTGAATAGTAACAGGGATAGAGGACACCCCTTCCTAGTGCCCCGGGCTAATCTGAACGGGGGAAGATAACAAACCATTACATTTTACTCTGGCCGAGGTACAGGAATATAATACTTCAATCCATTTGACAAAATCTCCCGGAAAACCAAAAGATGTTAAAGTGGCAAACAGAAAGTCCCAGGAGACTCTGTCAAATGCTTTTTCAGCATCAAGTGAAATCAGCACCATAGGTAAATTGGAATCTCTAGCCGCCATAATGAGATGCAGCAACTTTCTCATATGATCTTGAGATGACCTTCCAGCCATAAATCCGACCTGTTCGTGTCTTATTAAATTATCTATAATTTTAGTAAGTCTGTTAGCCAATACTTTGGCCAGAATTTTTATGTCGGTATTTAATAACGAAATAGGATGGTAACTGCTGAGATTTTGAGGATCCTTCCCAGGCTTTAAGATTAGGGATATCACAGCCTCTAAAAAACTGGACTCTGACATCCCCTTATTAAACCAATAGCTAAAGAGCTCCTTTAACACAGGTGCTACAGCAGCTTGACAGGTTTTGTAAAAGTTACTGGACAGCCCATCTGGTCCAGGGGACTTGTCTAAAGGTAACTGCTGGATAGCCTCCTGTATTTCCCCCCAAAGTAATTGGGGCACTCAAAAGGGCAGCATCAGCTGCTGAGACTTTCGGCAGGTTTACAGATCTAAGATACGAGCTTATATCTGACTCAGTGGGTGATGAGGATGGGGTCACTGAATATAAGTCTTGATTAAAGGAACCAAACATTTCCACCACTTCCTGGGGGTCGGTACAGACTTTGCAATCTTTCCTAGAATAAATTCCAGTGATGAACTGCGAAGCCTCTACTTGACGGATACGTATAGCAAGCAGCCTGCTTGCTTTCTCTCCCACATCCAGATATTGCAGCTTAGTTCTGTGTAAAGATAACTCAGCCCTCTGCAATTGCAGACCTGCATATTGGGCCTGTAATTGATGTAACCTGGTCCATATCTCTGCTGGGGAGGTACGGGAGAGGATACAGTCTATATTTTTAATACTAGTTAATAGCCCTTCTAACTGAACCCTTTGATGCTTAGCCCTATTAGAAGCCATTTTAATAAATTCACCTCTCAGGGAGCATTTTAGGGCTGCCCAGATTAAATCGTACTTGTCAACCGTCCCTAGGTTGCAGTTAAGGAAGAAGGCAATATGCTCCATAGTATGTTCCAGGGAGGCTGGATCTTTTAATAATTGGTTATTCAAATGCCACTGCGGGGAGCGCTTGCCCCCTGCCCCTAAAGAAAGCTCCATGTTGACCGGAGCGTGGTCAGATAGAACCCTGGCTGTGATTCCTGCATGTGTGACTCCTGAAATTGCATAGGAGCTTATGAGTAAATAATCAATTCGAGAGTGTGTTTTTTGTTCTGCAGAGAAAAAAATGTATTGTCTTTCGGAGGGGTTAAGAACTCTCCATATGTCAGCTAATGCGGCACTGCATATAAGTTCTTTCAAAGATCTCTGCGCTAGCGATAGACCTCGCCGTACTCAATCAGACCTGTCAATATCCATCTGGAGAACTAAATTCCAGTCCCCACCCAATATCGTAAGTTTAGGTGGATTCGTTATTATGGTGTTTAACAAGTTTATGAAGAATGAGGGAGAATCGCTATTTGGGCCATATATAGATCCAAGGAGGACCGGACAGGATTCCAGGGATCCATGTATTATTATGTACCTACCCTCGGGGTCCCATATTTCCTGAGTCAGTTTAAACGGGGTACTCCTGGCCAGTAGAATCACTACCCCTCCTTTGCTTGTGGACACTCCTGCCCCAAACACCTGACCGACCCATAATTCTTTGAAGAACAACACATCCTCCCTTTTAAGGTGCGTTTCCTGCAGGAAAACTATTTGTGCTCTCAGTAGCTGCAAGTGCTTTAATATGACCTGCCTTTTGACCCTGTCCTTGGCTCCTTTGACATTCCAGCTCACAAAACGATAGTTATTACTTATACCTTAGATCAATAATGAGAGGTAAACGCAGATAATGGGCAAATGTACCCTTTTGAAAATGCCATCCAGCTTCTGAACACCAGACCATTGAGAAGTACACAGAGTACAAAGATGTCACCAGTTAAATCATCAGAGCTTAAGTACAAATCATGCGTAGTCTTTCCCCCTTCCCCTCTAAGCCCACCCAAACCTCATACTCTACATCTACTATGTTTATAAACTATAATACCTTGCGTAACATAACATCCCCAGTTCAAACACACTGCACTCCCAAACAACATATGCCACATGATTTTACATAAGCAGACCCAGATCAACAGCTTTGTCCCCGGAGCCCCCCTCCACTCAAAAAAAAAATTTATATTACAAACAGGTGCTTAAAATCTTAATATTTTTCCAGATATAGCTCGCACCTACAATAAGCTTTAATCATCAATATTATCAAACGAAGCAAAACAACATAATATCTGAGAGCTAAATACCATTCATATCCTCTCTATATATTTCAAGAACTTAGCACGTATGTAACCAGCATTAGGTGGTCAGTATAATTATAGCTTCAAGATTTGGATAGTTATAAACATTTGCTACCCAGAGAGAATACATTTAATAACACTATTACTCCTATTAAACTAGAGCATTGCGTCCTTAACAGCATGCTAACAGGAACACCTTTTTAAAGCTTGCAAGATACCAAGTTCAGGCTCAATGTAAGTTTGTTCCACATCTTTAACTGCGTAACCAAGCCGCCACCTATTATTTGTCATATGCCTGGTGCAGACTTAGCCCACGAAAGATAGATGAATGAATCAGTCATCTAATTAACAGGAGCCAGAACTTAACAAGGTCAAGCCAAGCGCTGCAACCAGGTAATTTAGTTCCAGGTTGATAGCCGCATTGGGGGCTAAGCCCATGCATTATGCGACACACCTGATTCATGCTGGCCTTTAGTAAAATAAAGAAATCTAGCAAACTGCTTCAGCAAAACAAAGAGCAAATAATGCAGCCTCTATTGTATCGACTGCAGTTTAAAACGTGATTCTCACAAGGCTCCTTTCTTATACGTTATGCATTCTGTATTTCCCTCTGCAAAATCAGGCTGATATAACAGACAACATATTTGCGGTAGACAAGCCATGCAGTAGACATGAATGGGCTTATACTAAAATGGTGTTAGTCACAGACTTCCAAGCTCGCCCGCAATAGCAACACTGCTACAGTCCCATTAGGGCAAAGGTGCAATTTCGGGAGGTTGCCGGAGTCTCTACAAGACTCTCCACAAGTGATCATCGTTCAATTTGGACTGCCCCCCTTCACTTAAATAGATCTGGGAAAAGTTCTCTCAAGCCAAGTAGCGCTTGCTCTGGAGAATCATAGGAGACCCATTAATCCTCGTTCTTCACCATTAGAATTGAGGGGTATTTAACTCTAAACTGCTTAGTTGCGGCAATTAATTTAGACACCAAGGGATGAAGTTCTTGCCTCCTCAGCCTCACTGAGTGGGGGAGATCTTGCACAATCCGCACTTTCTTGCCCTCCCATGTTACTTCACCAGCTTCCTTCGCTTTGCTCAGTAAGTGTTGTCTATCAATATAGTTCAGCAATTTAATGATTAATGGTCTAGGAGACTGACCCGGAGCCGGGGGAGGGCGCAGGGCTCGGTAAGCCCTCTCGATCATATATTCTCCTCCGTTTGGGGGAGGGCCAGCTACTTTGGTGCAGAACCTCTGCATGAACAAAACCGGCGCATTCCCTTCTTCTTTCTCGGGGACTCCAATAACCACCAAATTGTTCCGTCTACTGCGTCCCTCGAGATCCTCTATCTTTTCCTCCATTTTTTTCAGTCTGCGCCCCATTATAGCTGACCCCAAGTCCATCTTGTCTTGCCTTTTTTCTAGCGATGTCAGTCTGGCCTCCAAGTCCCCGGCTCTCTGTATTAGAGATTCCACTGAGTTTTTAATTTCCTGTAGATCTTCTGTGATAGTAGAGATTGCTACTTGGAGCGGCTGCATTATTTCAAGAAATTTTTCTTCCGATAGCGCAGTCAGTGTTGCTGCCATTTTCGGCGAGGTCAGAGCTTGCTGTCTGGGCCGTTCTGCGGCCTTCTCTTTCTCCGGGGTGCGTGGCGGAGATTGTCTTGGTAGCACCTTTTTCATATATACCTCCATCCAAGACTCGATCCACCGCTACCGACCACTGTTATTTTGATGCCTGACTTTCCAGCAAGGTAAACTTCGCGTCTGAGTACTGTATTAAGCTTAAATCAGCGGGTGGTGAACGGAGCTCCCATAGAACTGCTGCTTCGCACTAGGCTGCCATCATGTGACCCCTTCAACGGGTTTTATGAACATATGAATGTGCCAGCAGAAACAGACCACTCAGTCTATCTACATCTGCTCAAGTGTGCAGTTAGCACCCCTAGTTTGCAGCTGCCCCACCCTCTTCCCTTTGTCATCCCACTGCCACCCCCTTCCCCACCCTCACTCTCCCCTGCTCCCTGTCCCATGCCCTTTTAAAGCTGTTCACAGATTTACATGATACCACCCATTCTGGTAGTGCATTCCATTTTGCTACCACCCTCTCTGTGGAATAGTGTCTCTTAATTTCTCTCCTAAATCTTCCCCCATCTATTCTTAGCCAATGCCCCCTGGTGTCCCTCTCCCTCCTTAGCTTAAGGACCCCATTTGCCCCATCCTTATTGATTCCCCTCAGATACTTGAATGACTCTATCATGTCTCCCTGTCCCATCTATCCTCCAGGGTGTACATATTCAGGCCTCCCAGCCTGCTCTCATAGTCTCTCCCCTCCATTCCACATAACATCTTCATTGCCCTCCTCTGCACCTCCTCCAGTAGCCTGATATCACGCTTTAGGTATGGCCTCCAAAACTGCACATAATACTCCAAGTGCAGCCTTACCAGTGACCTGTAGAGGGGCAAAATCATCTCTCTTCACCTGGACAAAAAAAACCCTCGCAATGCACCCCAGCAATTTGTTCACTTTTGTAGCTGCTCTCCTGCACTTGACAGTATTGTTCATGGTCCCTGTTACCATTACCCCTAGTTCCTTCTCCTCAGTGATCCCCAGTTCAACCCCACCCAGCCAGTATTCTCTCCTTGGGTTCTTTGCCCTGAAGTGCATAACCTTACACTTATTTGCATTGAACACTAGCTGCCAACTCTCTGACCACTCCTCTAGCGTACTCAGGTCCCCTGTAGCTGCTTCCATCCCCCCTCCATCCACCACTGCTCCCATTTTGGTGTCATCTATGAACAGACTCGTCTTGCTCACCACCCAGTGTGTAATGTCTGATATGAAGAGCCAAATAATACTGGTCCCAGCACAGAGCCCTGTGGCACCCCCACTCATCACCGGCTTCAGAGTTGAGAGCTCCCCTCCCACCACCACCTGTTGCAGCCTCCCACTCAGCCAGCTTGTAATCCAGTTTGTCATTTTTGCCCCACCACTACACCAGCTAACTTCACCCCAAGCCACCCATGAGGCACCAAAATGAAGGCCTTGTGCTTAAGTCCAAGTAAAGAACATCCATCACATGACCCTTATCCAGCTCACCTGTCACCCAGTCATAATATTGTATCAGGTTGGTTTGACAGGACTTCCTGAAACGAACCCATGCTGCCTCACATGCTGAAGGCTGTTGTCCTCCAGGCATGGCACCAGTCTTTCCTTTAGTATCATTTCCATGAGTTTGCACACTATGGAGATGAGACTTACCGGACAATAATTATCCAATTTGTCCCTTGGTCTGTGCTTGTGTAACGGCACTACATGTGCCATCCTCTAGTCCAATGGCACACATCCCAACTCCAGTTAGGTGCTGTACAGCTCTGCTAGTGGTTCTGCCAACACCTCCACCATATCCCTCAGCACCCCGGGTTGGATACCATCCGGCCCTGGTGCCTTGTCTATCCTCAGTGCCCTCAGTCCCTCTAGGACTCTACCTCCCTCAATCCTTCCATCACCTCCTCTTCCCCTCCCATCCCCCCCCTCCCAGCCAATGGTGGTAAGCAGCATGTGGATTTGAAAACCATTACATGTGGTTTTGAAAATATTAGTGCTGCTTTACATTTTTCATACTAGGCAATGGTTTTTAAATGTTTGTGAGGCACTAAAAATGTTCTTCTTAAAATCTTCATGCTGCACAATGGTTTTGAAAATCTATGTGCTGTACAATGGTTTTAAAAATCTCTGTTCTGGGTAAGGGTTTTCAAAATCCACATGCTGCATTACTTTTTTATTTTTTTAACTAAACATTAGAGATGTTGCAAAGTTTTAATTCGCTGGTGAAGTTGGCAAATTCACCTCCACAGAGCAATCTGCAAAGTTTTGCTACTTGCCTAAAAATTCGCCTCTGAGACTTCACCCCTTTTTTGTGGAATTTTGCTGCAAACTGCGGAATTTCACCCGTGAATGATGGAATTTCACCTGCAAAAGGCACAATTCCACCATTCATGGTGAAATTCCACCATTCACAGGTGAAATTCTGCCATCCTCGATGAAATTTTGCACTTTGCGGAACAAACTTCCGCACTTTGCAGGTGGAATTTTGCACTTCAAACCTCTACAAATTGCGCTAAATTTGCACATTAATTTGTGGAGCAAAGTTCCCAACTTCATCCAGCTCTAGTAATCATTCACTCAGAAGTCCTTCCTGAAGGTTTTGAAAATCTATGTGTTGTGTGAGGGTTTTCAAAATCTACATACTGCACAACAGTTTTGATTTTGAAAACCTACATGCTGTGCAAAGGTTTTTACTTAGTGTGTTAATGTTCCACTTGAGCAAAATATACTCCACCATCATAGCAGAAAGAAGAAACAGACCAGCCTCTCTCTTCAAGGTCAACTTGCTGACCTATAATGCTCTACACAGGCAGAGTCCGAGCTACCTGCAAGATCTTCTGTGTCCCTACTGCCCCCTCTGACCACTCTGCTCAGCTGACAAGGGATTGCTAGAGGTTCCCAGGTTCATCTGAAAACATCTGGGACATGAGCATTTATGTTGGTGGCCCCTACCCTGTGGAATTCTCTACCTCATCAGATAAGAGAGTACCTGACAGTGGAGAGCTTTAAAACCACTTTAAAAACATATTTATTTGGGCTTGCCTTTGGTGATAATATGTTATGAACTGATTATAACATTATAACTGACGTTTTTATATGTGTTTTTATGTATTTATTGTAAGGGCGCTATGATCTTTGGAATAGTGCCTTTTTAGAAATAAAGCTGATTTGATTTGATTTTGATTGATAAGATTCTAAATTCTGACTGTCTTGGTTCCTAGAATTAACCAAATTCTACAGAGATATGAACAATCTGATGTTCACAATTTGATATCCACCTCTTGCAGCTGGTGCAGAATGGGGCAGCCAGGCTTGTGACTGGTACTTCCAGGACCAATCACATTACGCCTGTGCTTTGCGGACTGCACTGGCTGCCACTACAGTGGTGGATCACCTTCAAGATCAGTTTACTGACCTATAAAGCTTTACATGAACAGGGAACCCGCTACCTGAAAAATCTCCTTTGCCCCTACTGCCCCTCCTGCCCACTTCAATCCACCGATGAGGAACTGCTAGAGACTTCCAGGGTATGTTTAAAGACATCAGGGGCTCTGTCTTTTTCTTACGCAGCCCCTACCATGTGGAATTCTCTACCTCGTCTGGTACGAGAGTGCCTGACCATCCAAAGTTTTAAGTCAGCTTTTAAAACTTATTTATTCAGGCTAGCATTCCCTGATAGTGTTTAGCCATTAGTCTTGCCATCAATGTTATGCTGCTGTGGTGTGTTTATTATGGATAAATGTTTTAATTGGATTTTATGGAAATTGATGTCAGATTTGATTTGATGTGTTTTTTTTTTTTTGGTTGTTTAACCAGGAGAAACACACTAAGCTGAAAACTTTTTTACAGGTGCATCCTGGGAGCATAGGGAAGTTAAGTGACTTGCTCAGGGTCACACAGTATGTAAGTGGAAGCTGTGAGATTCAAACCCAGGTCTGGTCTGCTGAATGTCACCAGTTTTGCAGCTCAGAGCCTTAAACCACTGCTCTATACTGCCTACTATACTGTTTTATCTTGTACAGTGCATTGGCTATGAAATGTACTTTATAAATAATAATAATTATTATTATTATGATTTCTTCATGACCAATACTGTGGAGATCAGAAGATATATTTCCTTCTCTAGACCCAGATATTCAAAAATAAGTGCAAGCACGGTGCAAATGTTTGTGTGCACTTGTGCTAGCATCCGACCCAGTGGCTGCTATGTTCAGTCAGACAGCGGACCGGCACTATCCAACTGAAGATCGGCCTGTGTTGACACAGCACTAAGTCAAACTGTGCTGTAGTCAGACTGTGCTACCCTGACATGGACATGGACTGTATCCAGCCCACAGGGAACAGTGCCCTAGGACTGGATAGTGCCAGGAGCCATGTTGACTATATTCAGCCACACCATGCAAATGAGCCTATTGGGCTTGCAAGGCACTAAGGGGCCATTTGTATACCCATTATGGGCTCATTCAGATGGTGAGTGGCAGCCCTTTAGTGCCCATCCTGTTGGCACTGGACAAGCCATCCCTGGTGTCTAGTGGCATCCCCACTCCCCAAAAAATGCCCCTGAATGCAGGAGATAGTTTCCTGGTGTCTAGTGGCACCCCATCCCCAAACACCTGTTCCATAATAGTTACACATATCCCTGGAGTCTAGCAGCACTACCCACCCTTGAACACCTGTCCCATGTCAAACATATCCTTGGTGCCCAGTGGCACCCGCCATCCTCCAAACACCCATACCATAATATCAACACATTTTCCTGGTGTCTAATGGTGCACCTACCCCTAAATACCTGTCCCATAGTACCAAGACATATCCCTGGTGTCTTGTGGCACCCTCAATCACCTGTCCCATGACACAAAGAATAACCCTGGTACCCAATTGTACCCCCACCCCCATCCCCTGAAATCCCAGCCTGTGACATGTAGAATATCCCTGATGTCCAGTAAAACTCCATCCCCACCCCAGAATGCCTGTCCCATGACTCATAGACTATCCCTGGTGTCCAGTGGTACCCACTCCCACTCCTGAATGCTTGTCGCTGAACAGCCCGGTGAACATTTGTGGTCTAGCGGTCCCCCCATCTATCCTGCCTGCATCCAGAATACCACCCTGCTAACCCCCTTTACCAGTGTGTCGGAGGATGTGCCAGGAATCCCAGTACATTGACTAGCTGTCAGCTCATATGGTGTCCAGCAGAGGACATAAGAGGAGGGCTATGCTGGTGGCCATATCAGGATTCCTGGCATGTCCCTGGACATGTAGAAACATAGAAATTGAGGGCAGATAAGGACTGCTTGGCCTCCCTAGCCTGCCCATTTTCCCCTACCTACTGCAATACCACAGATCCTACTGTACTTGATCTCCAGCTTTTACCCTCTCTTTCCTATTACTAGGGTTCCCTTGTGCCTATCCCATACATTCTTGAATTCCCCTACCATTTTTGCCCCCACCACCTCTGCTTAGAGGCTATTCCATGCATCCACCAACCTTTCTGTGAAAAAACACTTCTTCACATTACCCCAAAGTCTACCCTCCTCCTGCCCCCTTGTTCTTGAAAATTTTTTTTCTGAAAGATGCTACCCGCTTGTATGCTATTTATGCAATTGAGTTATTTGAACGTCTCTATCATATACCCCCCTCTCTCCTTTCTTCTAGTGTATACATATTGAGATCCTCTAGTCTCTCCTTATATGACTTTTGGTGCAGACCCTGCACCATTATTGTTGCCCTACTCTGTCTATGTCCTTCCGGAGATGTGGCCTCCAGAACTGGACACAGTACTCCAGATGGCATCTCACCAATAATTTGTACAGGGCTATCACCACCTCCTTTTTTTCTGCTGGTGATACCTCTCCCTATTTGTTTGTTTGTATGTTTGTTTGTTTGTTTGTTTATTTATTTATTCACTTAATTTCATTTTGGTAACCAGATTAATCAACTGGGACCTAGGTCCCTTTTTCAGGGGCAACACAGAATTAATGACAGTTATACAATTAGGGTAACCCACTGGCTCTCCACACAGCCTTTTCACAATGCTCAGTCACCTTTAGGTCATTAGATATGATTACCCCAAGGTCCCTTTCCTTTTTTAAGCAATAAGGCATGACCAGGGGTTATGTTAATGGCCTGTTAATCACCCTCTAGGGGCATGAGTGTGACATGAGGCGTTGCCGAGTGCCACATGCCCCCTACAGATTGAAACTGACCGTGCTGTAACCCTGGAGTGCTGTGCTATTATAATAAAAATGTTTTTTTAAACAGTGTTAAACCTTGTTCAATATATGGTTAAGCTGCACAAGTATGTTAATAAAAGATTAACATACGGCTTTTAGAATGTTTACAGACAATCAGAAAGCTTCATTTCTCAGACCCCTGTTATAATGGTGGTTATCAGTACCTCCCCCCATCATGTACTCCTCCTCTGGGTGCATGATTTTATATTTCTTTGCATTGAATCTTAGCTGCCACACTCTTGACCACTTCCCAAGCCTGCTTAGGTCCCTCCTCATTTTTTCCAACCCCCTGAAGTGTCAACCCTGTTGCAGATCTTAGTGTTGTCTACCAAGAGGCATGCCTTCCCTTCCAGCCCCTCTGCAATGTCACTTATGAAGACAATAAAGAGGACTGGCCCCAGAACTGATCCTTGTGGCACCCCACTGGTCACCCTCCTCTCCTTGGAATGAACTCCATTTACCACCACTTTCTGTTCTATCCCTTAACCAATTTCTGACCCAGTTTACCACTTTAGGACCCACTCCCAGGCTGCCCAGCTTGTTTACAAGCCTCCTATGTGGAACAGTGTTGGAGGCCTTGCTGAAATCCAGGTAGGCCATATCCACCGCCCCTCCCTAATCTAATTCCCTGGACAAACTGGTAAGAAGAGGCTGGCAGGGTGGTGTCCTGGGTGCAGGCATGATAGGTGGGGGCCACTGGACTGCCAATGTCTGCCAAGCCATTCTGTGACAGGCATTCCAGGGTGGGGGTAGGAATACAACTGGACACCAGGGATATTGTACAAGTTACAGGATGGGTGTTTGGGGAGGGAGCATGGGTTCCACTGGACACCAGATATATTCTATAAGTCATGGCATGGATGTTCAGTGGATAGAGACAGGGGTACCACTGGACACCAGAGATATTCTACAAGTCATGGGACAGGTGTTCAAGGGGTGGGAGCAAGTGTACTGCTGAGCACCAGGAATATTCTACGAGTCACAGGATGGGCATTTGAGGGTTGGGGGTGGGTTATCACTGGACACCAAGGATATTCTATGAATCACAGGACAGGCATTCAGGAGTGGGTTTTGGGGTACTACTGGACACCAGGGATATTCTGCAAGTCATGTGACATGTGATTGGGTTGGGGTGACACTAGACACCACCGATATGTGTAGGTACTATGGCATGGGTGATTGGAGGTGGGGGTGCTAATGGATACCAGGGGTATGTGTGAGTGCTATGGGACAGGTGTTTGGGGGGTAGGGGTGCCACTATTCACCAGCAATATGTACTAGTACTAGGGGACAAGTGTTCAGGAGTGAAGTGACACTAGACACCAGGGATATGTGTTGGTACTATGGGATGGGTGAGTGGGGGGGGGTACCACCGGACACCAGGGATTTGTGTTGGTACTGTGGAATGGGTGTTCAGGGGTGGGGGAGTACTACTAGACACCAGGAATATGTGTCGATACTATGGGATAGGTGTTTGGGTGTGGAGGGTGCCACTAGACACCAGAGATATGTGTCATTACTATAGGGCAAATGTTTGGGGTAGGGGTGCCACTAGACACCAGAGATATGTACTGGTATTATGGGATGGGTGTTTGGGAGGGTGCAGCAAGACACCAGAGATATGTGCTGGCACTATGAGATGGGTGTTTAGGGATGGGGGTGACACTAGACACCATGGATATGTGTCAGTACTATGGGACGAGTGTTCAGGGCTGGAGGGTGACTCTAGCACCAAAGAGGCAGTATAGCACAGTGGGTTAAGGCTCTGAGCTGCAAATCTGGAGACCTGGGTTTGAGTCCCACAGCCCCCACTTGCATACTGTGTGATCTTGAGCAAGTCACTTAACTTCCCTGTGCTCCCAGGTTGCACCTGGAAACAAGCTTCCAGCTTAGTCTGTTACTCCTGGTAAAACAACTGAAAAAAAAGGGGCATGTGCTGGTACTATGGTATGGGTGATCAGGGGTGGTGGTGCCATTAGACACCGGAGACTGCCTACTGTAGAATGGGTGATCAGAGTGAGGGGTGTCACGGGACACCAAGGATGTGTTTCACGGACACGAGATGGATGAACAGGGTGGTAGAGAGTGCCGCTAGCCAGCAGGGATATTGTCAGTATACAAGATGGGTGTTCAGGGGTGGAGGGGTGCCACTGGACAGGGTGTTCAGGGCTGGGGGGTGCCACTGGACAGGGTGTTCAGGGGTGGGGGTGCCACTGGACACCAGGGCCTACAATCTCGCCAGTGTGATGGTGATCAGGGACAGATGGCTACAGTACAGCTGTCCCACCATTGATAGGGTGGGTGTGCAGACTTACGGCCCAGTTAAGATGAAGTTTTTGGTGATGGTAAATAGCACCACTTTGGGTGTCATTTACCAACATAACAAATCTTTGATCATGTCGCTGTACCCCTATGTAGGAGGGGACTCCCTCATTTGTATAGGCACAGCACTATGTTAGTGTCTGAGTGCTAATGGGTTAAGCGTACACTACAGGGGCCTCTGGATATCACCCTCCAACAAAAAGGCCACAAACATGGATAGCACTAGTGCAAACCTCGCTTGCAATGGTGCAGTCTTCTGAATATTTGGCCCCTGGTGTTGTACACCATTGCAGTGGTCACAGAGATGAGGTAGCTGAATCTTGGTTGCTGTAGCTGGGTTTTCATCCAACTGATTATGCAGAAATCTGCCTGATACTGTCAGAGCTGTGTAAGTCCACTTGCGTCTTAGACCCAGCCCTTTCTCATTTGGTAAAGGTAGGCTGGCAATCATTAGATCCTGTCTTTGTCAAGGTTGTGAACTCCTATCTGAAGAAGTGTCTTCCCAGACTGCCTTAAAAAGGCTGTTGTGAAGTCCCTTCTGAAGAGGCCTATTTAGATCTGACTGAGTATACAAATTACAGGCCTGTCACTAACCTTCCTTTTATAGGTAAGGTTACTGATTATAGGTAAGGTTATTGAGAATGTGGTGACACTCATCTGACTGAACACCTGTAGAAATATTAAATCGATGAGCCTCTCCACTCCAGTTTCAATGCTCGCCACAACATGGAGACTGCTCTGATCTGGGTCATGAGAGATCTGCTGCCAGTGAAGGATCCAGGAGAGCTGTCCATTTTGGTTCTCCTTCATCTGTCATCTGCACTGGAAACTATGGACCATGGGGAGCTGGTTAAGTTTCTGTGGAGATTCTGTAGTTTGTCCAGAAATGTCTTGAATTAATTCTGGTCTCTCCTGAAAGATTATTGTCAGATTATAGTCTTGGGAAATTTTTGATTAGCACCCTTCATGAGCGGTGTCCCTCAGGACTCCATGCTCTCCCCATTATTTTTTGCAGTTTATATGTTTCCACTGGGTGATGTGATCGTAAGGCACGGCTTCAGTTTTCATTGCTATGCAGATGACACTCAGCTTTTACCTTTCATTTAAACCTGAGCTGGGAAATCTGATGCTTGTGGTGGAGACTGATATCTCAGAGATCAGGGATGGAATGAGTGCTAGTTGGCTCAGATTCAACCCCAGAAAAAATAAACTGCTTCTACCCAGCCAAGGTCGATGTGTCTGTTGCTAAGGAACATCTTCGGCTTCCTGTTATAGATGGGTTCAAGCATTTGATAAGGGAGGAGATTCGCAACCTGGGAGTTATTTTTAATGGCAAACTGACTTTGCCATCTCAAGTGTCGGCTGTCATTCAAAGTGTTTTTTTATCACTTAAAAAACTGTAGCCAGGTTGAACCCCTTCCTCAATCACAGTGATCTGCGTACACTAGTGCAAGCATTCATCTCCTCTCAAACTGACTATTGCAATGCTCTCTATTATGGTCTTCTAGCTCATTAGTACTGCCAATTTCACCTTATACAAAATGTGGCAGCCAGATTATTAACAGGGGTACCTAAATATGATTATCGCCAAGGCAAAGGTCAGGAATCATAGGAAAACCAGGAGCAGTTATAAAATTCACAAGTACCTGTTTTAAAATAACTGATTTGTGTTTTTTACCTAAAGAAGAGCAGGTTGTAATTTACTGTTATAACCTGCTGGTTATAACAGCAAACACACACTGCTGTCAGTGAGCTGACACCTTGAGATGCTCACTCTCCCCCTCACCCTGTAACGTTTGACTGCTTGTCCATAATTTCAAAAGTGCCTACCTTAAAACAGCAATCCAGTTGACCAGTATTCACTTTCAGCCTTCAGTCATAACCATAGCACCGCATCTAAAAAAATGTATGGCAGCTTAGATTCAATGCAAAAAAGTGCAAAGTAATGCACCTGGGAAACAAAAACCAAGGGAAAGAGTACACAATGGGGGATGAGATACTGACAACAACAAAAATGGAAAGGGACCTGGGTTTAGTCATATCAGATGACCTAAAGGTGGGCCAGCAATGTGAGAAGGCAGTAAGGAGGGCTGGGGGGATACTGGGATGCATGGGGAGAGGCATCACCAGTAGAAAACAGGAAGTTGTTGACCCTCTGTACAGACAGTTGGTAAGACCACATCTGAAGTACTGTTTACGGTTCTGCAGACCCCATCTATGCAAAGACATAGACAGGGTGGAGGTTGTCCAGAGGAGGGCAACCAAAATGATGCAGGGTCTGCATCAGAAGACATATGAGGAAAGACTAAAGGAACTAAAGACGTATAGCCTCAAGGAAAGGAGGAAGAGGGGGAACATGATAGAAAGTTTCAAATACCTCAAGGGAATCAACAAAGTCCAAGAGGGTAGCATCTTTCAGAAAAAGAGATGTGCAAAAACAAGGGGGCACAATTTGAAGATAGAGGGGGGACGGCTCAGCGGTGATGTGAGGAAGTATTTCTTCACAGAGAGGGTTGTGGATACATGGAACAGCCTTCCTGAGGAGGTCGTAGAATCAAAAACAGTGGGGGAATTCAGGAATGCATGGGACAGACATAAGGCAATTCTAGTGGGGGGTAGGAAGAAGTAGGCTGTTGGTTAACTAGGATCTGCAGCTTATCCGTTAGGTATGGAAATAGGCAGACTAGGTGGGCCAAGCGGTCCTTATCTGCCGTCAAATTCTATTTTTCTATGTTTCTAAGAGTAAAACTTTAATGGGAACCCGATTCAACATCGGCAGTATTGGTGAAAGGGAAACTTTTGTTGAAGATCAGGAGAACAGGAACACACACTGCAAAACAGAAAGTGACCTCCAATTATTTAAAACATTCCTCACAGAGTCAGGAAGTGAAATAAAGTTTCAGCATTTACCTCTTCATGAACTAGACAGTAAAATAGCAGATTTAGTGTACTCCCTAAAATGGCATGATGACACAGAGTTTGAGCCAGTTACTGTCCGCAGTACTGTGGGCAGCATAGATCGTTACCTGGTTCAGCACAAGTATCCTCACTCAGTTTTCAAATGACTACAAACAGATTTTGTAGACACAAAGTGGACACTAGCTGCTAAGCAAAAGCACTTAAAAAAGCTAGGGAAAAGCTAGACTGCAAAAGGCTCAGCCCCTGTCAGAGCAAGACATTGACCTTCTGTACACTTCAGGCACACTGAACATGGGTATACCAATAGGATTACTGAATTTCCTTTTTTTCAACATAGGAGTACAATTTCCATTAAGGACAAAAGAACACTATGACCTCCAGTGGGTGACATAGTAGAAGGAGTAAACCATGAGGGAAACACTTTCCTGGAGTACAACGAGTGCCACACAAAGACCAGGACTGGTGACAACCCCCGAAATTTTAGGTCTGTCAAACCCAGAATATATCAACATAGGGAAGACCCTCTCAGAGACACTATTGCAGGTTACCATATCTGCAAGTCACAAAGGCCTCCTCAAATGTTGCACCTCGATGCGCTTTTCTATATTGCCCCAAACAAAAACAAAAATGAAAAGGATGACTCCCTTTGGTATAGGAACATGAACATAGGGCTAAATAAATTAAGAAAAATTATGATCCAAATAAACCTGGCCTGCCAGAGTCCAAACGTATAATGAATCATTCAACTAGAAAGACCAGTATCCAGCGTTTAATTGATTCAAGCATCCCACCTACTGAAATACAGCAGATTTCTGGGCATAGGAACATGTAGTCAATTAACAATTATTCCACTTTGTCTGAAAGTAAGCAAAAACACATTAGTAAAATTCTAATCTATTTCACGAGTAAAGAAATCCACACAGAGTCAGTGAGCCATGTTGTTTATAGTGGTGGGTGAAGTGGCTGAAATTCACTCAGAAAAGTGATTTGCGGAGTATCACGGAGTCAGTGAAGTGCTCCGCAACGTGAAGCAGAGTACTTCGCGTTATAATGAGGAAGGCGAAGTCCATTGAAAACAATGACTTTGCATTATTCCGCCTTCCCCAAGCCACTTCTCCACTAATTTTAAGACGAAGTACATTGAAATCAATGTACTATACCTTATTTTGCCTTACTCCACCTTGTTCTTGAGCTCCAAAGGAGAATTTTGCAGTGCTTTATGGGATTGCAGGTCAAATAGACTCTAGATTGTTCTGCACAGCCTCAGTTATGTGTAGTGTGTGTGTGGTGGAAGATGGAGACAGTTTCCTCCCAGAGCTCTGCAATTCAAATCCTCTAAAAGCTGTTAAAAAAGTATTTTTGAGCTATTTTTTTTTGCTCACAATTTATTACATCGAGTATAGGAAACACTCCTGTGCTCATATTATCAAGTGTTTATTGTTTGTGTGTGGATTTTGAATGTTAATTTAGAACAGTCAGTCTGTGCACTGTGAAGTGTGCTTTGGGGGAGGGGCGTATCTGTGGTGTAGGTAGATTAACTGGGAGAAAAAGGAAGTCTTTTCTGTTTTGGTTAAATTTTTCTTGTATAACTCTGTTAATGTATGCAGAGCAATATTTTCAGTAATTCTTGACTTTTTTATCTGATTGTTTTGATGCAGCAGTGTATAATTTCAGTTTGTTTAAAACATTTGGTTATATTACTAAAGGTTTTAAATTTGCTACGTATTACTTGTAGTGTGTGTGTGTGAGTGTGTGTGCGATGCTTGCCATTAAATAAGACACCTGTTATTGTGCTACAGAGTAACTGCAGCAGTGTGAACCTGATATCCACTGCACCTGCATGAATTTTTTATACTGCTTTGTGGTATCTTTACTGGTACTGGACTGTCTGCTGCTGCTGTACACTACCCCCAAACCGGCAAAAGGTATTCTTTTCCAGATTTGGATTTGTGACTTATGAGCACTGGTTAGGTGGTGTTGTGCCTTTGTATCTGCGTCTTGAGTGCACAGTGCAATCTTAATCTGTCTGTGTGTTTGTAGTACACCATTAATTCTGGGAGACTTTGCATTTCTTCTTACGCTCTCATTTCATTTCGTCAGCTCTAGGGAATTTTCTGGACATAAGACAGCATTTTTTGGGTGCTCATTAATTCTGGTGACTGTGTGTGACCACTGCACACATGACAGAGTGCACCATTAATTCTGAGAGACTTTGCATTGCTTGATACGCTCTCAGTAACATTTTGGGGATGCACATTAATTTTGGTGACTGTGAGTGACTACTGAAAGCATGATGTCTGTGTGCGCTATTAATTTTGGGAGACTTTGCATTTCTTGTGCTCTCATTACACTTCGTCAGTACTGGGGAGTTTTCTGGACACAAGACATGAGCATTTTGGGGATGCACATTCATTTTGGTGACTGTGTGTGTGAAAGGCTGCAAAATATTGGTGTCACTTCGCCTTACTTCGAGTTAAGGCTGAATGATAACATAAAGTAATAATTAGTAGGCAAAGTGAGCCTTTTGCATTGGCCACAGAGTGGCAACGTGAAGTACCCACTTTGCGGGCACGTTGCTGGTGGAATTTAATTTTGCTGCATCTCTATTTGTGATACAGGTCATTGCCATCAGGGAACTACAGCTGTAGGCATTCGCGTTCTTATACAGCATGTGAGTTACAGTACTGTAAGCCATGTGATGTGTGGGGGCCCTGGGGCTGCCAATATTGTTGTCACTCTACCTTACTTCAGGTTAAGGTGGAACGACAATGAGAAGTCACAATCACAATAATGAGGGAAGTGGGCATTTCATGCTGGCCACTCTGTGTAGCAAAGTGACAACGCGAAGTACCCACTTCACGGGCACTTCACCGGCGGAATTTAAATTTGCTGCATCTCTAAGATGGGAGACTTTGTAAGTCTTGTTACACTCTCATTTTACTTGGTCAGCACTCGGGAATTTTCTGGACACAAGACAGTAGCATTTTGGGGATGAACATTAATTCTGGTGACTATGTCTGACCACTGCCCAGATGACTGACTGTGCCATTAATTCTGGGAGACTTTGCATTTCTTGTTACGCTCTCATTTCACTTCATCAGCCCTGGGGAATTTTCTGGAGACAAGACGACAGTAGCATTTTGGGATGCACATTAATTCTAATGATTGTGTGTGTGGGGGGCTGCCAATATTGTTGTCACTCTGCCTTACTTCGCGTTAAGGCGGAATGACAATGCGAAGTAATAATAACAAAGCGAAGTGGGCATTTCATGCTGGCCACTCCGCGAAGCAGAGTGACAACGCAAAGTGCCCACTGCGCGTTTACTTCGCCAGCGAAATTTAAATTCACTGCATCTCTAGTTGTTTACTCCGTGCCAAGTACGAGTAACATCCCAGAGAGATCAACCGGATACAACAAATTGACACTGGTCAACTTTGGGACAGGCTGCATTTTCCATCAGGATGTCAACATTAACTTCTACAATTGCCCGGTGCCAGAGAAAAGACAATGAATACAAACCCTGTATGACTCTGATGAATCTGATTTGTGTGATTAGGAAACTGACCTCTAAAAAAATGCTGTGCCAGTAAACAATTGTAAATTGTAAAAATGTTAACTAGAAAGAATTGCTTGGGAAAGTCCTTTGCATCCAATCCCTAACCTCTGTTTTTTTTCTGTCCCTCCCCCCTCTCTCTCCATTTCCAGCCCCTCCCTCTACAGGTCACATGGGTACTATCTCCATGACGACAACCTCGTACCCTAAAACGAACTTACTCTGTATTTATTAAATATTAAAAAGTTGCTTTGCAGTTCCAGATTGTTTAACAAAATGCATGAATCTAGTTTTTTCACCATCCTATTGTTCATATTTTCATCCCACTCCCACAGCTGGTAACACACTAATGTGCTCCACAGACATCATGGCTGACTGGGTAATGGATTTTTTATTCAATTTTATTAAAGTTAAACCACTGTAGAAATACAGCACTGAAAGTTGGTTTTACATCATTGGCACAACTCGTTCAATGTATTAATGCTACCTGGTATTATACCTTGGCTTTTTAGACTGAAAGGTGTCCTTTGCATTCGATTGTAGTTACAGTACTTTGCGTTTTATTTTATGTAATTGTTGTGGCTAAAAAAACAAGAACAAGCAATTATATAAAATAAAATATGGGGGGGTGAGTGTGCTTTGCTCTCGGGGTTTATGTGGCATCCAACACCTCAGGTGTGTCTAAAATTCTCATTACACACCCCATATATTATTCTATATATAATTAACAATAAATAATATATGGGGAGCCCTTATTATGTATGGCATGCTGCTGTCTAACAATCTTGTAATCTCACCAATCTGACGTCAGCGTTATAAATCTTGCTTGTCTTCATTAGACCGGATTTATTGTTCAGCTGTTTGGGCCATTACAATTTGACATACAAGACATACACAAAATGAATCTTAAATAAATTTCCAAAGAAAATGTTGAACTTAAAATACTTTAAATATCTATTATTGATATATTAAAGGAGAGAACATACTGGACCACTAATTATAACTATATTTAAAAAACTTGAGAGTCCTAGGCAACCTTTCCATCCTGTTTTACATTAATCATACGTCACAGAGCATGAAAATCTTGCACTGTTAAAAATATAATCAATTTAGTTTTAACCATGTCTGATCCCCTATATTACTCGAATAGGGATGATTTAAATATATTTTCACGCACCAGTCACTTTAACTGGTCATCCGGACTCTGTTTGCTGAGGTACTGTAGCCCACATAAAAGATCATATAATGAGCACTAAATGAATAAATGATATTAAAATGTATGGCTTGCCCCAAAGAGTTTTACTATTCTTATTCCTAGATTAGCAAACGTTACATTGAAGCTATATGAAACTGTCAGCAATAATTTCAACTATAATTTCATTTGAAATCCATAATCTAAATAAGATAGAAATTACCAATGATACTTCAAAAGTCAAATTGTTTAAAACTAGCTCCATTAAGGAGTTTACCATCCGAGTGTCTTTGTCTTCTAGATTTCAATAGGCCACTATCTGGTAATTAGTTCAAAGCATAAAATGCACAAGTATTTAGAACTGTTAAAAAAACATATATGCATAAATGCTTTAGGACATTCTTATAACATTTAACATAATCTATCAGTGATAAATGTAAGCTGGGAAAAGTTGTGGCTCCCTTACATGCAAGAATCTGTTTATGTTAAATCGTCTTTCAAGGCTCCATTTGCTCTGAAGTCCAAAAATTAATATAAAAGACCAGGAGGCTCGGTTCATATTTGGGGATCTTGGAGCTCCAGAATAGTAATGTAAGGAAATTCACGATCAGCATTACAGCATTTGGAGTCCTTATTGAAATTAACTAAATGCTAAAACTAGATGCTGTAACACCAGTGACAGTGCTAGGGTAAAAGTTTATCAGCCAGGCAGTGGCTCGAATCAATGTAGTAGAGTCTGTCTTTGAATTTCTTGTTTTAACAGACATACATAAAACTCTTCAGAAAAATGATTTTATCCAAGATAATAATATGAAAAAAGAAAAGACAAACTAGAAACTGAAGCACAACATCATTAGATTGGAGAGGGGGGAAAAGAATACCCCATGTCCCATTTCTTTGAGTCACTAAAATAGTGCCTCTATAATGGAAGCAAAGGAGGAGGCCAAATAACCATTTTGAGCATATATTTTGCAGGCAAATTCTGGACCCAGAGTTAAGTCTTTAAAACAATGGTACAGTGTTCAAGTTCAGGTTCCAATCTCTTAGGAGTAAACAATTTATCCCAAGAGTAAAAAAGGTGAAAACAATAGCTAAGAAAGAGAATATCACTTGTTCAGTCACCAACGGTTGCCAGAACAGCACCCCACATTGGACCACAATAGAGACCGTCCTTTATGTGATACAGTTATACACTTTCCTATGGTCGAATAATCGGGAGTCCAGGAGTCCAAGAGTCTATTCTCCCTCCTATGTACTGTAGATCTCTCTCCATTAACCATCTTGTTCATATAAACTTGTTTCTGACATGTGGTATAGTATAAATAGGGACAGCTAAGGAGTGAAAAAACAGAGGCATCACTCGACTGAGCATTGCAAATTTATTCAACTGTTAATTAGTAAACCCCCAGCCCTTAGGCAAAAAAGGCATACCTTTCAGAAAGTAGTTTACGCATATTGGCACTTATGGTGCACTTGTTGAGAAGTTTATCATCCATTTCAGGTGCTTCCCTGGTTCCTGGTTCCTTTCTATGAATGAAAATCAGCATCTCGGCACACACAGCACACCTACATCACTCATCTTCCCCACAAAAAGTCTCCTGGTTCCAAGAGTTTGGCAGATATCTCAAAAGACATTGACTGCCCTACTGTGGAACGACCGACAGTGAAACCCACCAAACTCGATATACAGCAAACAGTGGCATGTCTCTCTTAAAAACGACAAACTCCCATTGTCGGTCCATCAAAGGTTCAGAGCTGGGAATCAATAGCCAAAACAACTCCAATTTCATCCAGCAAATGTAAAACAAAACAGGGAGCAAGGAATACCATGGAAATAACACCAGACTCCCAGTAAATCGTGGAGCAGTGGGAAGTGGAGCAGCACTGCAGCCATCGTGTTGCTCAGCCCCTGACCAGGACCCAGAAAGGCAATAAACCATTTAACCATAAACAATAAAATAAAAAAATAAAATTGTGCAGTACAAACAAAACAAATCTCAAGCTGTCCCTCCAAAACAAAGCATTTCTCATTTTATAAGATGCTTTTCACTGTCAATTAAATTCTGCATCCTCGCCTCCTTAGGCTATATCTCTTGTTTTCATACACTGTACCAAACTTTGTCAATTTCTTTCCTGCAACCAGTATATCTAGTCTTCTCAATGGGTGCAGTCAATTAAAACTTGATATCACAGAGCTGATTTTCTGATGACAATTTTGCAAACAAGCTTGTGGAAGTCTAACACATATCTCAAGGTTAACCCCCTATGTTCCAGATAAACCCTAATACCTTTTGCACACATTTCAGCAATATAATTATACACAGTACATTTGCAAACCAAAGGATCCCAGTTATACATGAACATTCACATATATTTTCTAACCGCAGTGAAGCAAGGGGGAAAGAAAGAAATGAAACAGCAAGTGAAGGAAGCAAGAAAATGGGGACTGTCAGAGTGGCCAATTCCTAGGTGCCACAAGGAAAATTTGATTGTACAACTAGATAGATAAGAGATAGACAAGTGACAGAAGAGTACAGAATAGATCCTTGCCTGTAACCCTCTCTGCATAACAAATGGGACAGGATATTACCCAACCCTGTAACAATGATCACATTACTTCTGCCATACTAGCTGCTAGTAAAATGTCAATCTGAATTTAAAATCTTTCTGCTGGTGTACAGGCAAGAAACGGACTGGGCCTGAACTGTATTCAGAACTACTACCAGGAAGATCTCTGGGGCAGCAAAGTATTTTGTTCGGTAACCAGGGGCTTTTAATAGTCCCCATTTTAAGGTTAAAAGCAATTGAGAGCTTTTTCAGTTGCTGCTCCAAGGCTTCGGAATGCCATTCTTAGATCCCTCAGATCTGCCATCTTGGTAGACATTTTTAAGTCAAAATAGAAGGCCTCATATACTATAAAATCCATATACTATAAAAATCGCATTGCAAGTGGCTTCACCATTGTCAACCGCTACCTCCCTTCACGGTTCGTCATCGACCCAACAGTTTCAATGGTCCATAGAATCCATTGCTGTTTCCACCAAAAAGAAGCATAAGTCCATGTAGTCAGCAGGCAAGCATTGCCACTCGGATCAGGAAAAGAGGAATAAAGATATGTCTGCCTCTTCTGATCGTTCAAGATTCCCTCTAAAAAGAGGTAAGTTAAATGAAAAAGAGAGATCCCAGGCCAAGGGGCTCAGGTCCCAGTGCCCCCTCCAACCATCTCTCAGACTTCAGTGTTGGGGTTGGGCATTGGTTCAACTCCCCCACTGAGGAATTTGCAGCTGATACCGCCATTGGGCACTGTCCCGTCAGTGGTTCCACAATCATCAACCTCCACAGAGGTTGTCAGCATGTAGCTCCTGTACCAAACAATGTAAGAGTTTCTCAATGGCTGATGTTATTGCCTTCATCTTCAACACCATCCCCATTGACACCGTCGGAGCTGCCACCATTGACCTCATAGATGACACAGGAAATTCCTGTACCCATCATCATGCTGGGCCTGGAACATCCTCTGTCAACGGTTTTGCCATCAACAGTTCAAGTAGCACAATGCGGTATCTGACCAGTTCCCCATTAAGGAAGAGGTGCCCCAGGGCTCCATCCTGGGCCCCCTCCTACTTTTACTATTTGGAAATGGCCTTAGCTCTTTCTGTGGGGAGAGTTCTATAATCCTGTACGTGGATGATGCCATGCTCTACAGAACCTTGGGCAGTGTAACCAACCTTGGCAGGCACCTGCAAGAAGATTTCCTGTCCCTGGAGATTTGGCTCCAGGCCAACAGACTTCTCCTAAATGCTGCCAAAATGAAAGCGATGTTGTTCGGTCCAAGGTCTCTAGGGCCCGATTGGAGTACAATGCTGCCACTCACCTCCACCACGGGTTCTGTGATTGAGGTCGTAGTTCAATTTAAATACCTAGGCATGATGCTGGACCAGAGCTTCACCCTGAAACTCCACATTGACAAGGTCACCAGAACCATACATCAAAAGCTCAGCCTGCTCTATCAGCTGAGATAACAGCTGATCCCTGAAACCAGGGATGCTATTGCAAACAGCATCCTACTTCCCAATCTTACTTACACTGTGCCAATGCTGCACTCGCTACAGAAACAGGAGCTTAGTAAGTTACAAACTCTGTATAATAGAATAGTCAGGTTTACCACTAATGCACACCCTCGGCGGCACCACTGTGATGCACTGGCTTCTCTAAGTTGGCCTTCCCTTAGCCATCAGCTCCAGTACCCACTACTGTGCCTTACCTTCAAGCCGACACAGGACCCTCCACCTGAGGGACTTGCTGGCCTGCTTAAGCACAAAAACTCCAGCAGACTGTTGTGCACATCTGGCTTGAATTTGCTGGAGGTGCCCAGAATAAGGACAGCTGCTGGCAGTAAATGATTTACCTACTCAGCTCCAGTGCTATGGAACAAACTCCCCCCCCTTCAACTTGCCTGCTCCCTGGAGTAATTTCAAAAAGGGCTATGAGAGCACTTGCTACAAACAGTACTTGTTCCTGTATGTAAGCACTGTGCCCAACCTATCCTTTGGTCTCCCGTTTGACTGGCAGTACTTCACCACCAAAAGCTTCACTGGCAATGGGTAGCTTGGTCAGCCCCTAGCCATGTTCTTGTTATTTCTCTCACCTGCCAAGCTAGAATCTGATCTGTTCTTCTTATCTTCATTGCTCCCCTCTTATTTGTCATGCTACACGATGTATTTTTACTAATGAATTGTATTGTATGATTCCTCTGTACCACTGGCACTGTTTTTTTTCCCACTCTGTAACTTCTATATGCATAGCCTATCTAGTACAAACTTTTTTAATTTTTTATTTAGTTGTTTAACCAGGAGTAGCACACTAAGCTGAAAGCTTTTTTACAGGAGTGACCTGGGAGCACAGGGAAGTTAAGTGACTTGCTCAGGGTCACACAGTATGCAAGTGGAAGTTGTGGGATTCAAACCCAGGTCTGGTCTGCTGGATGTATATGTAACTAATATCAGGTCACCCCTGAAAAAGGAACCTTTGGGATCCAGTGGGCCTACCCATTTAACAAAATTGAAATAAACAAATACATGGAAGAGAAAGAGGATGGAATGGAGTGAGATTTGCATGCACTGGATGTGGTAACCTCCAGTGCCACTATGTTCTCTTGTAGTGAAGGGAGTGTGAAAAACATTCCCTAGTCACCTACTGAGGTTGCTTCATTTCAGGTTTTCCTCAAGTTGGTTCAGGCCAAGCTGGGATTTGATGCTGAGGAGGAGGATTCCTCTAAGAAGCACTTATATGAGTTCCTAGAGGTATCTGCCTCCCCGATGGTTTTAATACCTCCAATTCATTGAGCCCTGAAGGATGTCACTTTGGCTCCTTGGCACAGGCTTGGTGTCTGGCCTGCAATGCCTCACAAGGTGGATAAACAGTATCCTGCCCCAACTAGCAAGCCTTATGATACTTCTCAACTTGAAACAGATTTGGTTGTGATTATGGCTGCTCATGATAGGTCAAAAGCCCTGAAATACAAGAGTTCTCGTCCTCCTGACAAGGAGTCGAGGAAACTGGTTGTGATGGCAAAAAGAGCATTTGCTTCTGCTTCCCTAGGATGGAAAATTGCTAATTATTAGGTGTACGTGATCAAGTATCGAAACTGCCTGTGGATGTCCATGGTCTTCCTGGCTGAAAAGCTACCAGAAGGCCCTGAAAAAATGATTGCACAACAGATGGGTTTTAATGGCTTGGAAGCTGGTAATCATCTGCTCAGATCAGCATACGATGCCTCAGATGTTGCTGCCCATGAAGCTGCTTCCAGTATGTGTCTGTGCCAGCATTCCTGGCTGCATGTTGCAGGCTTTGCTGCTAATGCACAACAGTTAACCAGCTATTTTCCTCTGACATGCAGATGCTCTCCGGGACCTATTGACATCCAAGAAGATTCTGAGATCCCCTAATACTTTTAACCCAAAGCCCTGGGGCCAAGGCAGGGGCTCTTTTCTTTTTTTAATTTTTTTTTTTTGTGCCATAATGTTGCTGTTCCTTCCACCTCGGTCACGGCCCCCTCCCCTCCCACATTAGCTGCGACTCCCTGATACCCCCTGGCTTACCCCTCAGGGCGGGGTTGTGGCACCGGCCCTAAGTGTTACAAACAACGGAATAGGTCAGGGAGACATACTGGGAGCTCATCAGAGTGGAGGGGCAGGCATCATCCAGGCGGCAGGCAGCTGGTTTTTGTTCCCCTATATGCAGGGGAGGGGACATGCAGTGATGACCAGCATCCAGCCTGCCCCTTGTATTACATTATGGTACCAATCGCTGTAGTACCTCTGGCCTCCACCAGGGGTCTATCAAGCACTGGGCACACTCCCCACCCTCCACCCGGAGAAGGAGATCAGTCCCTGGGATGCTCGATCCATTTCCCACGGCCAGCCCTCTGATGACCCGGGTCCATTCCCAAACCCGGGTCGCCGGCGTCGCAAGCAGAAATCCACCCACTGTGCTGGCAGGCCAGTGGCAGGGGGTCTTTTCATCAACCTTATGCCCATCCAGGTCGGGGCTACTCTAGAGGTTCCGAATGCAGTTCCCAGCATCTTCAGCCTTTCCAGCCTATAACCCATCTGATTCCTAGCTCCGATGCACAGCTCACAAAAGGTGGTGACATTAGCAGTGCCCCCCAGGTGCTTTGTGACTCCTCTCCTCTTCCTCTGGCCTCATTTCCTCAGGAAGTTCTGGTGGGAGGCTGAATCTCCCACTTCTTATCAGTGTGAAGGGTGATCACTACCATTGCTTGGCTACTGTAGGTGGTTCACATAGGACACACCCTAGAGCTCCTTTCTGTCCCTCCAATGATCCCCCCTTTATCAAATTGATATCCTCCACCACAATTGCCAAACAAAACCTGGGCTATTATTACCAGTACTTCCTGGAACCAAAATGGACCTGGGATTTAAAACCCATCCTGGATCTCTGAGACCTGAATCTCTTAATAGAATAGAAAAAGATTAGAATGGTCTCCCTATGGTCTTCCCTTCCCTGTTACTGAAAGGGGAGTGGATGGTTGCTCCAGATATGAAGGACACAAACTGTACTTCCATATTAGGATCCACAGGTCTTACAGAAAGTAGTTCCAGAATGGGAGCTTACCACAACCAGCTGAAAGGGTGGGTTCTATCCAAGCAAGGGGCAGCCTGCCCCAAACACACACAAGGGCTCCAACAGATGGTTGTAGCACTCAAAGCAATGAACAGCACATGGTGAATCCTTATTAAACCTTTTAATCTGAAGGTATTTCAAAAGCAGTTGCAAAGCTCACATTTTAATCAAAGCTGCATTGCAGACCTCAGCACTTCGACTCAGGGTGAGTCTTCCTTGGGGGTCACAGAAAGTACCTGCGTTTCATGCTTCAGGTCTCGCACTTTCAGTTTCATGTCTTCCCTTTGGTTTTTCCTCTGCATCGCGTCTCTTTGCCAGGTGTTTTGGAGTGCTTGCAGCAGCCATCAACAGGGAGGGCTTGTATGTCTTCCTGTATGACTGACTTCTGAAGGCCTCAGTGCAGGAAACCATAGTCTATACACTGTTTTGGACCACACAGCTGTTTGACCAGTTGAGTATTCTGGTAAACGAGACAAAGTTGGATATCACACTGTGCCAATGCCTCCAATACATAGAGGCTGTTTTGGACACAGGACATGGTCAGGCCTTGTTGCCCATGTTCAGTTCTATAGTGCTGGTTGCCAAACTTAGCTGGTTTCTTACAACAACTATATTTCAGCCAGATGCCTACTATGGCTCATTGGCCTCATAGCTGCTGCCATACTGACTGCTCTACTGGCACTTCTGCACACAAGGATCCCGCAATGGTTCCTCCATGCCCAATGAACATCATTGTCACAAACTGGTGCATCTCATAGAAGTGACCCCCTCCGCTCCATCAGTCCCTGTTCTGGAGATAGGGCTGCTCAAACGTGAGATGGTATCCACTTTCTATATCCATCTCCTCTTCTAGTGATGACAGTGGAAGCCTCAGGTTTGGGCTGGGGTGCTGGCAAAGGCACCTAGCTTCACCTGAGCTTTTTTTTCTTCTAGGTTGCCTGAAAGTACAGAGCAAAGAACCTTACCAGAGCAAGGAAAAGGATTAAGGCTTCTTTTGACTAGGCAGATTTACTGTGTGTTATTATTTTCCTTTGTACTCCCAGGGATTGTTACTATTTGTTGCTAACATTTTATTGCTTTATTTTTTTCTGATTCAAATTGTTGTTGCTGGGCATACCTTCTGCTGCATTATTACATGGTGTGCCTACAGGTGTGTGCTTACAAATTACTGCAGTAATCTTCTGATTCAAATTGTCTTTTGCAAGGTATATCTTCTGTTACTTATTTATTTTTCTCTGTAGCAAAGTGTTTCTTACAGGGTATATCTTCTGTGAAATTGTTACAGGTGGTGCTTCACAGGTTTTATAGTTTTATCTGTCATTAGGATAAGCTTTCAGGGCTACTGCATTTGTTGCTGGCTGATTGTTTCTGCTCTTGCCTCCTTGTTTCTTTCATCTGTGGTTCTTCTTTTTCAGCAGGGGAAGGGCCCAGCTACCCACCCCCATCCCCAACCACCCTACATTACACTCCTTTTATAGGGTAGCACAGTCATGACATTCCTGTAGCAAAGCAGGAAGGGGTGGATCAGAGGGGTATCCACACAGTGACCTCATTGATAGGGGCACAAGTAATTTAACTTGTTATAACAAGTTATACAAAAACAAACAAAACACAAAATCAAACTTTTGCTTTCATTTTCCTCCTTCTAATTAATCTGACCAGGTTATAAACCCATCAACTTATTTGGAATTGATATTATTAACTGCAGGTACTGTGGGACACTTTTCAGAAGGGCGGTTTTACAGAATTTAGGACACTGTCCTACATGCTGGGCCATTGGAGATCTAAGGGCTCAGCTCCAGGCAGCATGAGAAGAGATTGCGTGCCACAAATCACATATTAAGGAGGAATTATATTATAAGAACTGCCCACCATTTCCCCAACATCCAACAGAAGCACCTCGACCGCAGAGGGTAGTTGGTCTGGGAGGTTGGCAGGTGGTTAGGAGGGGCCAATCGGGTATCCCATCACTCGGTGTTCTCCAACATATCACCTCCACAAACCATATAAAAACTACAAACAGGAATCTGCCTCCAGCTCCGAAATCAAACAAAGGGGCAGAAGGCACTGCAGAGCAGGACACTGCAGCACAGGAGCTAGCGCAACAAAACTCATTCAAAACAGGAACCAAAACAAAAAAAAGCAAAAAGGAAATCCAAAAAACTTCTGATCATAGGAGACTCCATGATTCGGGTAGTTGATACCTATCTCCTGCCAGGGGTAATGGTCAGATGTCTCCCAGGTACATCAGCATGGAAAGACACCGACCACATTGCTAAAACTGTACAGGAAGCAGGAGAAAACATTGATGTCCTGGTACACATAGGGACTAACAATCTCGCCAGCTAGTCAGTTGTGGAGACCAAGGAACACCTAACCAGGCTGGGTGACAAATTATCATCCATTTCATCTGGCATCTCCTTCTCTGAGATTGTGCCAATCTGGGAGAGGGGGGAAGATGACAGAAGGTCAGAGAAAGGGAGATAGGGGAGCTAAGCATGTGGCTCAAGTGCTGGTGCCAGGAAAAAGGACACAAATTTGTAGGGAACTGGCAACAGTTTTGGGAGTGAAAGTTCTTTAAATTTGATGGACTGCATCTGACTAAGGAGAGAGTCAGTGCATTGGGGCAGAAGTTTGACGTCTTTGCAGAATATTTAAACTAGCAAATGGGGAGAGGGGTGCAGCACCCGATGCACTGAATGGGAAGAACACCCCTTCCTTCTCAGCTAGTAGTCAAACAGGAGTTCAGCACGTTTGTAGTTCATTTGCATCACCAGGTAAGAAAAAAGGTCTGGCTCCCCATGCAACACACAAGGGAAATGTCAGACCCCACCCAAGAACTAACACACCGAAATTTGGTCAATGGAAAATCATGTACACAAATGCTCGCATTCTGGGAAACAAGATCCCACACCTGCAAACAATAATGACAGAGGCTAAACTGGACAACATCAGCAGTATTGGTGAAAGGGAAACTTTTATTGAAGATCAGGAGAACAGGAACACACACTGCAAAACAGAAAGTGACCTCCAATTATTTAAAACATTTCTCAGAGAGTCAGGAAGTGAAATAAAGTTTCAGCATTTACCTCTTCATGAACTAGACAGTAAAATAGCAGATTTAGTGTACTCCCTAAAATGGCATGATGGCACAGAGTTTGAGCCAGTTACTGTCCGCAGTACTGTGGGCAGCATAGATCGTTTCCTGGTTCAGCACAAGTATCCTCACTCAATTTTCAAATGACTACAAACAGATTTTGTAGACACAAAGTGGACACTAGCTGCTAAGCAAAAGCACTTAAAAAAGCTAGGGAAAAGCTAGACTGCAAAAGGCTCAGCCCCTGTCAGAGCAAGACATTGATCTTCTGTACACTTCAGGCACACTGAACATGGGTATACCAATGGGATTACTGAATTTCCTTTTTTTCAACATAGGAGTACAATTTCCATTAAGGACAAAAGAACACTATGACCTCCAGTGGGTGACATAGTAGAAGGAGTAAACCATGAGGGAAACACTTTCCTGGAGTACAACGAGTGCCACACAAAGACCAGGACTGGTGACAACCCCCGAAATTTTAGGCCTGTCAAACCCAGAATATATCAAAATAGGGAAGACCCTCTCAGAGACACTATTGCAGGTTACCATATCTGCAAGTCACAAAGGCCTCCACAAATGTTGCACCCCGATGCGCTTTTCTATATTGCCCCAAACAAAAACAAAAACAAAAAGGATGACTCCCTTTGGTACAGGAACATGAACATAGGGCTAAATAAATGAAGAAAAATTATGATCCAAATAAACCTGGCCTGCCAGAGTCCAAACATATAATGAATCATTCAACTAGAAAGACCAGCATCCAGCGCTTACTTGATTCAAGCATCCCACCTACTGAAATACAGAAGATTTCTGGGCATAGGGACGTGTAGTCAATTAACAATTACTCCACTTTGTCTGAAAGTAAGCAAAAACACATTAGTAAAATTCTAATCTATTTCACGAGTAAAGAAATCCGCATAGAGTCAGTGAGCCATGTTGTTTATAGTGGTGGGTGGAATGGCTGAAATTTGCTCCGAAAAGTGATTTGCGGAGTAACACGGAGTCAGCAAAGTGCTCCATAACGTGAAGCAGAGTACTTCGCGTTATAATGAGGAAGGCGAAGTCCACTGAAAATAATGACCGTGTTATTCCGCCTTCCCCAAGCCACTTCTCCACCAATTTTAAGGCGAAGTACATTGAAATCAATGTACTACGCCTTACTTCGCCATACTCCGCCTTGTTCTTGAGCTCCAAAGGAGAATTTTGCAGTGCTTTATGGGATTGCAGGTCAAATGGACTCTAGATTGTTCTGCACAGCCTCAGTTCTGTGTAGTGTGTGTGTAGTGGAAGATGGAGACAGTGTCCTCTTAGAGCTCAGCAATTCAAATCCTCTAACAGCTGTTAAAAAAGTCTTTTTGAGCTATTTGTTTTGCTCACAATTTACTACATCGAGTATAGGAAACCCTCCTGTGCTCATATTATCGAGTGTTTATTGTTTGTGTGTGGATTTTGAATGTTAATTTAGAACAGTCAGCCTGTGTACTGTGAAGTGTGCTTTGGGGGAGGGGCGTATCTGTGGTGTAGGTAGATTAACTGGGAGAAAAAGGCAGTCTTTCCTGTTTTGGTTATATTTTTCTTGTATAACTCTTTTAATGGACGCACAGTAATATTTTCAGTAATTCTTGCCATTTTTTTCTGATGGTTGTGGTGCAGCAGTGTATAATTTCAGTTTGTTTAAAACATTTGGTTATATTACTAAAGGTTTTCAATTTGCTAAGCATTACTTGTAGTGTGTGTGTGAGTGTGTGTGCGATGCATGCCATTAAATAAGACACCTGTTATTGTGCCACAGAGTAACTGCAGCAGTGTGAACCTGCTATCCACTGCACCTGCATGGATTTTTTATACTGCTTTGTGGTATCTTTACTGGTAGTGGACTGTCTGCTGCTGCTGTGCACTACCCACCCCCAAACCAGCAAAAGGTATTCTTTACCAGACTTGGATTTGTGACTTATGAGTACTGGTTAGGTGTTGTGCCTTTGCATCTGCATCTTGAGTGTGTAGCGCAATCTTAATCTGTCTGTGCATTTGTAGTACACCATTAATTCTGGGAGACTTTTCATTTCTTCTTACGCTCTCATTTCACTTCATCAGCACTGGGGAATTTTCTGGACATAAGACAGTAGCATTTTTGGGATGCTCATTAATTCTGGTGACTGTGTGTGACCACTGCACACATGACAGAGTGCACCATTAATTCTGAGTGACTTCGCATTTCTTGTTACGCTCTCAGTAGCATTTTGGGGATGCACATTAATTTTGGTGACTGTGAGTGACTACTGAATGCATGACGTCTGTGTGCGCTATTAATTTTGGGAGACTTTGTATTTCTTGTGCTCTCATTGCACTTCATCAGTACTGGGGAGTTTTCTGGACACAAGACATGAGCATTTTGGGATGCACATTAATTTTGGTGACTGTGTGTGTGAAGGGCTGCAAAATATTGGTGTCACTTCGCTTTACTTCGAGTTAAGGCGGAATGATAACACGAAGTAATAATTACTAGGCGAAGTGAGCCTTTTGCATTGGCCACAGAGTGACAACGTGAAGTGCCCACTTTGCAGGCACTTTGCTGGCGGAATTTAAATTCGCTGCATCTCTATTTGTGATACTGGTCATTGCCATTGGGGAACTACAGCTGTAGGCATTCGCATTCTTATACAGCATGTGAGTTACAGTACTGTAAGTCATGTGATGTGTGGGGGCCCTGGGGCTGCCAATATTGTTGTCACTCTACCTTACTTCAGGTTAAGGCAGAATGACAATGAGAAGTCACAATCACAATAACGAGGGAAGTGGGCATTTCATGCTGGCCACTCTGTGTAGCGAAGTGACAACACGAAGTACCCACTTCACGGGCACTTCACTGGCGGAATTTAAATTTGCTGCATCTCTAAGATGGAAGACTTTGCAAGTCTTGTTACACTCTCATTTCATTTGGTCAGCACTGGGGAATTTTCTGGACACAAGACAGTAGCATTTTGGGGATGAACATTAATTCTGGTGACTATGTCTGACCACTGCCCAGATGACTGAGTGTGCCATTAATTCTGGGAGACTTTGCATTTCTTGTTACAAGCTCATTCCACTTCATCAGCACTGGGGAATTTTCAGGACCCAAGAAGACAGTAGTATTTTGGGGATGCACATTAATTCTAGAGACTGTGTGTGTGGGGCTGCCAATATTATTGTCACTCCGCCTTACTTCACGTTAAGGCGGAATGACAATGTGAAGTAATAATAACAAGGCAAAGTGGGCATTTCATGCTGGCCACTCTATGAAGCAGAGTGACAACGCGAAGTGCCCACTTCACGTTCACTTCGCCAATGAAATTTAAATTCGCTACATCTCTAGTTATTTACTCCGAGCCAAGTACGAGTAACATCCCAGAGAAATCAACCGGATACAACAAATTGACACTGGTCAACTTTGGGATAGGCTGCATTTTCCATCAGGATGTCAACATTAACTTCTACAATTGCCCGGTGCCAGAGGAAAGACAACAAATACAAACCCTGTATGACTCTGATGAATCTGATTTGTGTGATTAGGAAACTGACCTCTAAAAAAATGCTGTGCCAGTAAACAATTGTAAATTGTAAAAATGTTAACTAGAAAGAATTGCATGGGAAAGTCCTTTGCATCCAATCCCTAACCTCTGTTTGTTTTCTGTCCCTCTCTCTCCCTCTCTCTCTCCATTTCCAGCCCCTCCCTCTACAGGTCACATGGGTACTATCTCCATGGCGACAACCTCATACCCTAAAATGGACTGTATTTATTAATTAAATATTAAAACGCTGTTTTGCAGCTCCAGACTATTTAATAAAATGCATGAATATAGTTTTTCCACTATCCTGTTGTTCGTATTTTCATCCCACTCCAACAGCTGGTAACACACTAACATGCTCCACAGACATCATGGCTGACTGGGTAATGGATTTTTTATTCAATTTTATTAAAGTTAAACCACTGTAGAAAAACAGCACTGAAAGTTATTTTTACATCATTGGCACAGCTTGTTCAATGTATTAGTGCTACCTGGTATTAAACCTTGGCTTTTTAGACCAAAAGGTGTCCTTTGCATTTGATTGTAGTTACAGTACTTTGGGTTTTATTTTATGTAATTGTTGTGGCTAAAAAAACATGAACAAGCAATTATATAAAATAAAATACGGGGGGGGGAGAGTGTGCTTTGCTCTCGAGGTTTAGGTGGCATCCAACACCTCGGGTGTGTGTAAAATTCTCATTACACAGCCTTATATATTATTCTATATATAATTAACAATACATAATGTATGGGGAGCCCTTATTATGTATGGCATGTTGCTGTCTAACAATCTTGTAATCTCACCGATCTGACATCAGTGTTATAAACCTTGCTTGTCTTTGTCAGACTGGATTTATTGTTCTGCTGTTTAGGCCATTACAATTTGACATACAAGACATACACAAAATGAATCTCAAATACATTTCCAAAGAAAATGTTGAACTTAAAATACTTTAAATATCTATTATTAATATACTAAAGGAGAGTATATACTGGACAACTAATTATAACTATATTTAAAAACCTTGAGGGTCCTAGGCAACCTTTCCATCCTGTTTTACATTAATCATATGTCCCAGAGCATGAAAATCTTGTGCTGTTAAAAATATGATCAATTTAGTTTTAAGCATGTCTGATACCCCTATATTACTCGAATAGGGATGATTTAAATATATTTTCAAGCACCAGTCACTTTAACTGGTCATCCAGACTCTGTTTGCTGATGTACTGTAGCCCCCATAAAAGGTCATGTAATGAGCACTAAATTAATAAAAATTATTAAAATGTATGGCTTGCCCAAAAGAGTTTTACTATTCTTATTCCTAGATTAGCAAGCATTACATTGAAGCTATATCAAATTGTCAGCAATAATTTCAATTATAATTTCATTTGAAATCTATAATCTAAATAAGAGAAATTACCAATGATACTTCAGAAGTCAAATTGTTTAAAACCAGCTCCATTAAGGAGTTTACCATCCGAGCGTCTTTGTCCTCTAGATTTCAATAGGTCACTATCTGGTAATTAGTTCAAAGCAAAATATGCACAAGTATTTAGAACTGTTAAAAAAACATATATGCATAAATGCTTTAGGACATTCTTATAACATTTAACATAATCTATCAGTGATAAATATAAGCTGGGAAAAGTTGTGGCTCCCTTACATGCATGAATCCGTTTATGTTATATCGCCTTTCAAGGCTCCATTTGCTCTGGAGTCCAAAAATTAATATATAAGACCAGGAGGCTCGGTTCACATTTGGGGATCTTGGAGCTCCAGAATAGTAATGCAAGGAAATTCACGATCAGCATCACAGCATTTGGAGTCCTTATATGAAATTAACTAAATGCCAAAACTAGATGCCGTAACACCAATGACAGTGCTAGGGTAAAAGTTTATCAGTCAGGCAGTGGCTTGAATCAATGTAGGAGAGTCTGTCTTTGAATTTCTTGTTTTAACAGACATACATAAAACTCTTCAGAAAAATAATTTTATCCAAGATAATAATATGAAAAAAGAAAAGACAAACTAGAAACTGAAGTACAACATCATTAGATTGGGGAGGGGAGAAAGAGAATACCCCATGTCCCACTTCCTTGAGTCACTAAAATAGTGCCTCTATAATGGGAGCAAGGGAGGAGGCCAAATAACCATTCTGAGCATATATTTTGTAGGCAAATTCTGGACCCAGAGTTAAGTCTTTAAAACAATGGTACAGTGTTCAGGTTCAGGTTCCAATCTCTTAGGAGTAAACAATTTATCCCAAGAGTAAAAAAGGTGAAAATAATAGCTCAGAAAGAGACTATCCCTTGCTCAGTCACCAACGGTCACCAGAACAGTGCCCGATATGGGCCCACAAGAGAGACCGTCCTTTATGTGACACAGTTATACACTTTCCTATGGTCGAATAATCGGGAGTTCAGGAGTCCAGGAGTCTATTCTCCCTCCTATGTACTGTAGGTCTCTGTCCATAAGCCGTCTTGTTCATATAAACTTGTTTCTGACATGTGGTGTAGTATAAATCAGGGACAGCTAAAGAGTGAAAAAACAGAGGCATCACTCGACTGAGCATAGTAAATTTATTCAACTGTTAATTAGTAAACCCCCAGCCCTTAGGCAAAAAAGGCATACCTTTCAGAAAGTACTTCAGGCATATCGGCACATATGGTGCACTTGTTGAGAAGTTTATCATCCATTTCAGGTGCTTCCTTGGTTCCTGGTTCCTTTCTATGAATGCAAATCAGCATCTCAGCACACACGGCACACCTACATCACTCACCTTCCCCACAAAAAGTCTCCTGGTTCCAAGAGTTTGGCAGATATCTCAAAAGACACCAACTGCTCTACTGTGGAACGACCGACAGTGAAACCCACCAAACTCGATATATAGCAACCGGTGGCGTGTCTCCCTTAAAAACGACAAACTCCTATTGTCAGGTCATCAAAGGTTCAGAGCTGGGAATCAATAGCCAAAACAACTCCAATTTCATCCGGCAAATGTAAAACAAAACAGGGAGCAAGGAGTACCATGGAAATAACACCAGACTCCCAGTAAATCGTGGAGCAGTGGGAAGTGGAGCAGCACTGCAGCCATCGTGTTGCTCAGCCCCTGACCAGGACCCAGAAAGGCAATAAACCATTTAACCATAAACAATAAAATAAAAAAATAAAATTGTGCAGCATAATTCTTATATAGGCAGTTCAAACAAAACAAATCTCAAGCTGTCCCTCCAAAACAAAACATTTCTCATTTTATAAGATGCTTTTCACTGGCAATTAAATTCTGCATCCTCACTTCCTTAGGCTATATCTCTTGTTTTCATACACTGTACCAAACTTTGTCAATTTCTTTCCTGTGACCAGTACATCTAGTCTTCTCAACGGGTGCAGCCAATTAAAACTTGGTATCACAGAGCTGATTTTCTGTTGACAATTTTGCAGACAAGCTTGTGGAAGTCTAACACACATCTCAAGATTAACCCCCTATGTTCCAGATAAACCCAAATACTTTTTGCACAAATTTCAGCAATATAATTATACACAGTACCTTTGCAAACCAAAGGATCCCAGTTATACATAAACATTCACATATATTTTCTAACCACAGAGAAGCAAGGGGGAAAGAAAGAAATGAAACAGCAAGTGGAGGAAGCGACAAAATGGGGAGAAATTGTAGGACTGTCAGAGTGGCCAATTCCTAGGTGCCACAAGGAAAATTTGATTGTACAACTAGATAGATAAGAGATAGACAAGTGACAGAAGAGTACAGAATATATCCTGGCCTATAACACTCTCTGCATAACAAATGGGACAGGATATTACCCAACCCTGTAACAATGATCACATTACTTCTGCCATACTAGCTGCTAGTAAAATGTCAATCTGAATTTAAAATCTTTCTGCTGGTGTACAGGCCATAAATGGACTGGGCCTGAGCTGTATTCAAAACTACTACTAGGAAGATCTCTGGGGCAGCAAAGTATTTTGTTCAGATAACCAGGGGCTTTTAATAGTCCCCAATTTAAGGTTAAAAGCAGTTGAGAGCTTTTTCAGTTGCTGCTCCAAGGCTCCTGAATGCCATTCCTAGATCAATCAGTTCTGCCATCTTGGTAGACATTTTTAAGTCAAAAATAGAAGGCCTCATATACTATAAAATCCATATACTATAAAAATCGCATTGAAGTGGCTTCAGCATTGTCAGTCGCTACCTCCCTTCATGGTTCGCCATCAACCCAACAGTTTCAATGGTTCATAGAATCCATTGCCATTTCCACCAAAAAGAAGCATAAGTCCATGTAGTCAGCAGGCAAGCATTGCCACTTGGATCAGGAAAAGAGACATAAAGATAAGTCTGACTCTACTGATCGTCCAAGATTCCCTCTAAAAAGAGGTAAGTTAAATGAAAAAGAGAGCTCCCAGGCCAAGGGGCTCTGGTCCCAGTGCCCCCCCCAACCATCTCTCAGACTTCAATGTTGGGGTCGGGCATAGGTTCAACTCCCCCACTGGGGGATCTGCAGCTGATACCGCCATTGGGCACTGTCCTGTCAGTGGTTCCACAATCATCAACCTCCACAGAGGCTGTCAGCATGCAGCTCCTGTACCAAACAATGTGAGAGTTTTTCAATGGCTGATGCTATTGCCTTCATCTTCAACACCATCCCCGTCAACACCTTTGGAGCTGCCACCATTGACCTCATAGATGACATAGGAAATCCCTGTACCCATCATAATGTTGGGCCTGGAACATCCTCTGTCAATGGTTTTGCCATCAACAGTTCAAGTGGCACAATACAGTATCTGGCCAGTTCCCATTAAGGAAGAGGTGCCCCAGGGCTCCATCCTGGGCCCCCTCCTGCTTTTACTATTTGGAAATGGCCTTAGCTCTTTCTGTGGGAAGAGTTCTGTAATCCTGTACGTGGATGATGCCATGCTCTACAGAACCTTGGCCAGTGTAACCAACCTTGGCAGGCACCTGCAAGAAGATTTCCTGTCCCTGGAGACTTGGCTTTAGGCCAACAGACTTCTCCTAAACACTGCCAAAATGAAAGCGATGTTGTTCAGTCCAAGGTCTCTAGGACCCGATCGGAGTACACTGCTGTCACTCACCTCCACCACGGGTTCTGTGATTGAGGTCGTAGCCCAATTTAAATACCTAGGCATAGAAACATAGAATTTGACGGCAGATAAGGACCGCTTGGCCCACCTAGTCTGCCCATTTTCCTACCTAACAGATAAGCTGCAGATCCTAGTTAACCAACAGCTTACTTCCTCCTACCATCCCACTAGGACTGCCTTATGTCTGTCCCATGCATTCTTGAATTTCCCCACTGTTCTGGACTCCATGACCTCCTCAGGGAGGCTGTTCCATGCATCCACAACCCTCTCTGTGAAAAAATACTTCCTCACATTACCTCTGAGCCATCCCCCCTCTATCTTCAAATTGTGCCCCCTTGTACTTGCACATCTCTTTTTCTGAAAGATGCCACCCTCTTGGACTTTGTTGATTCCCTTGAGGTACTTAAAAGTTTCTATCATGTCCCCTCTCTCCCTCCTTTCCTCAAGGGTATACATATTAATCTCCTTTAGTCTTTCTTCGTATGTCTTCTGGTGCAGACCCTGCACCATTTGGTTGCCCTCCTCTGGACAGCCTCCACTCTGTCTATGTCTTTGCGGAGATGGGGTCTCCAGAACGGCACACAGTACTCCATGTGGGGTCTCACCAACTGTCTGTACAGAGGGATAACAACTTCCTGTTTTCTACAATTGATGCCTCTCCCTATGCATCCCAGTATCCCTCCAGCCTTCCTTACTGCCTTTTCACATTGCCTGTCCACCTTTAGGTCATCTGATACAATTACGCCCAGGTCCCTTTCCATTTTTACTGTTGTCAGTATCTCACCCCCCACTGTGTACTCTTCCCCTGGGTTTTTGTTTCCCAGGTGCATTACCTTGCACTTCTTTGCATTGAATCTGAGCTGCCATACATTTGACCATTCCTCCAACCTTGCCAAGTCCCTTCTCATCCTTTCCACTCCATCTGGTGTATCAACCCTGTTGCAGATCTTTGTGTCGTCTGCAAAGAGACCTACTTTTCCTTCCAGTTCCTCTGCAATGTCACTTATAAAGACATTAAAATGGACCAGTCCCAGTATTGAACCCTGCAGTATCCCGCTAGTAACCCTCCTTTCTTCACTGTGGACTCCATTTACTACTACACTTTGTGTCCTGTTGTCTAGTCAAATTTTTATCCAGGCTACCACCTTGGGACCCACTCCAAGGCTGGCTAACTTGTTTATTAATTTTTTGTGTGGGACTATATCAAATGCCTTGCTAAAATCTAGGTAAGGCATGTCCACAGCCCCTTCCTGGTCTACTACTTTGGTCACCCAGTCATTCCAGCATGATGCTGGACCAGGGTTTCACCCTGAAACCCCACATTGACAAGGTCACCAGAACCATACATCAGAAGCTCAGCCTGCTCTATCAGCTGAGACCACAGCTGATCCCTGAAACCAGGGCTGCTATTGTGAACAGCATCCGACTTCCCAATCTTACTTAAACTGTGCCAATGCTGCACTCGCTACAGAAGCAGGAGTTTAGTAGGTTACAAACTCTGTATAATAGAACAGCCAGGTTTACCACTAATGCACACCCTCATTGGCACCACTGTGATGTTCTGGCATCCCTAAGTTGGCCTTCCCTTAGCCCTCAGCTCCAGTACCCACTACTGTGCCTTACCTTTAAGCTGACACAGGCCCCTTCACCTGAGGGACTTGCTGGCCTGCTTAAGCACAAAAACTCCAGCAGACTGTTGTGCACGTCTGGCTTGAATTTGCTGGAGGTGCCCAGAATAAGGACAGTGGCTGGCAGTAAATCATTTACCTACTCGGCTCCAGTGCTATGGAACAAACTCCCCCCCCCCCACAGCTTGCCTGATCCTTGGAGTCATTTCGAAAAGGGCTGTGAGTGCACTTGCTACAAACAGTACTTTTTCCTGTATGTAAGCACTGTACCCAACCTATCCTTCCCTGCACTTGGTCTCCCGTTTGACTGGCGGTACTTCACCACCAAAAGCTTCATTGGCAATGGGTTGCCTGGTCAGCCCCTAGCCATGTTCTTGTTATTCCTCTCACCTGCCAAGCTAGAATCTGACCTGTTCTTCTTATCTTCATTGCTCCCCTCTTATTTGTCATGCTACACGATGTATGTTTAATAATGAATTGTATTGTATGATTCCTCTGTACCATTGGCACTGTTTTTTTTCCACTCTGCAACCTGTATATGCATAGCCTATCTAGTACAAACTTTTTTAATTTTTTATTTAGTTGTTTAACCAGGAGTAGCACACTAAGCTGAAAGCTTTTTTACAGGAGCGACCTGGGAGCACAAGGAAGTTGACTGACTTGCTGAGGGTCACACAGTATGCAAGTGGAAGCTGTGGGATTCAAACCCAGGTCTGGTCTGCTGAATGTATATGTAACTAACATCAGGTAGCCCCTGAAAAAGGAACCTTTGGGATCCAGTGGGCCCAGTTAACAAAATTGAAATAAATAAATACATGGAAGAGAAAGAGGATGGAATAGAGTGAGATTTGCATGCACTGGATGTGGTAACCTCCAGCGCCACTATGTTCTCTTGTAGTGAAGGGAGTGTGAAAAACATTCTCTAGTCACCACCAGAGGTTGCTTCATTTCAGGTTTTCCTCAAGTTGGTTCAGGCCAAGCTGGGATTTGATACTGAGGAGGAGAATTCCTCTAAGAAGCTCTTATTTGAGTTCCTAGAGGTATCTGCCTCCCTGATGGTTCTAATACCTCCAATTCATCGAGCCCTGAAGGATGTCACTCTGTCTTCTTGGCACAGGCTTGGTGTCTGGCCTGCAATGCCTAGCAAGGTGGATAAACAGTATCCTGCCCCAACTAGCAAGCCTTATGATACTTCTCAAATTAAAACAGATTTGGTTGTGATTATGGCTGCTCATGATAGGTCAAAAGCCTTGAAATACATGAGTTCTCGTCCTCCTGACAAGGAGTTGAGGAAACTGGCTATGATGGGAAAAAAAGCATTTGCTTCTGCTTCCCTAGGATGGAAAATTGCTAATTAATAGGTGTACATGATCAAGTATCAAAACTGCCTGTGGATGTCCATGGTCATCCAGGCTGAAAAGCTACCAGAAGGCCCTAAAAAAATGATTGCACAACAATAGGTTTTAATGGCTTGGAAGCTGGTAATCACCTGCTCAGATCATCATACGATGCCTCAGATGGTGCTGCCCATGAAGCTGCTTCCAGTATGTGTCTGTGCCACCACTTCTGGCTGCATGTTGCAGGCTTTGCCACTAATGCACAACAGTTGGTGCTGAATGCCCCTTTCAGAGGGAACCAGCTATTTTCCTCTGATATGCAGATGCTGTCCAGGACCTACAGACATCCAAGATGATTCTGAGATCCCCTCATACTTTTAACCCAAAGCCCTGGGGCCAAGGCAGGAGCTCTTTTCTTTTTTTATTTTTTTTTTGTGCCATCATGCTGCTGTTCCTTCCACCTCGGTCTCGGCCCCCTCCACTCCCACATTAGCTGTGATTCCCAAATACCCCCTGGCTTACCCCCCAGGGCAAGGTTGTGGCACCGGCCCTAAGTGTTACAAACAACGGAATAGGTCAGGGAGCCATCCTGGGAGCTCATCAGAGTGGAGGGGCAGGCATCATCCAGGCGGCAGGCAGCTGGCTTTTGTTTCCCTATATGCAGGAGAGGGGTATGCAGTGACAACCAGCATCCAGCCCGCCCCTTGTGTTACATTATGGTGCTGATCACTGTAGTACCTCTGGCCCCCTCCAGGGATCTATCAAGCACTGGACACACTCCCCACCCTCCCCCTGGAGAAGGAGATCAGCCCCTGGAATGCTTGATCCATTTCCCCCAGCCAGCACTCTGATGATCCAGGTCCATTCCCAAACCCAGGTCGTCGGTGTCACAAGCAGAAATCCACCCACTGAGCTGGCAGGCCAGTGGCAGGGGCTCTTTTCACCAACCCTATGCCCATCCAGGCTGGGGTTACTCTAGAGGTTCCAAATGCAGTTCCCAGCATCTTCAGCCTTTCCAGTCTATGACCTATCTGATTCCCAGCTCCAATGCACGGCTCATAAAAGGTGGTGATATTAGCAGTGCCCCCCAGGTGCTTTGTGACTCCTCTCCTCTTCCTCTGGCCTCATTTCCTCAGGAAGTTCTGGTGGGAAGCTGAATCTCCCTCTTCTTATCAGTGTCAAGGGTGATCACTACCATTGCTTAGCTACAGTAGGTGGTTCACATAGGACACACCCTAGAGCTCCTTTCTGTACCTCCAATGATCCCCCCTTTATAAAATTGATATCCTCCACCACAATTGCCAAACAAAACCTGGGCTATTATTCCCAGTACTTCCTGGAACCAAAATGGACCTGGGACTTAAGGCCCATCCTGGACCTCTGAGATCTGAATCTCTTAATAGAATAGAAAAAGTTTAGAATGGTCTCCCTATGGTCTTCCCTCTCCTGTTACTGAAAGGGGAGTGGATGGTTGCTCCAGATATGAAGGACGCAAACTGTATTTCCATATTAGGATACACAGGTCTTACAGAAAGTAGTTCCAGAATGGGAGCTTACCACAACCTGCTGAAAGGGTGGGTGCTATCCAAACAAGGGGCAGCTTGCCCCAAACACACACAAGGGCTCCAAAAGATAGTGGTAGCACTCAAAGCAATTAACAGCACACGGCGAATCCTTATTAAACCTTTTAATCTGAAGGTAATTCAAAAGCAGTTGCAAAGCTCACATTTTAATCAAAGCTGCACTGCAGACCTCAGTGGTTCAACTCAGGGTGAGTCTTCCTCAGGGGTCACAGAAAGTACCTGCATTTCATGCTTCAGGTCTCACACTTTCAGTTTCATGTCTTCCCTTTGGTTTTTCCACTGCACCACATGTCTTTGCCAAGGGTTTGAAGTGCTTGCAGCAGCCATCTACAGGGAGGGCTTGTATGTCTTTCTGTATGACTGACTTCTGAAGGCCTTAGTGCAGGAAACCACAGTCTATACACTGTTTTGGACCACACAGTTGTTTGACCAGTTGAGTATTCTGGTAAACGAGCCAAAGTTGGATATCACACTGTGCCAATGCCTCTAATACATAGAGGCTGTTTTGGACACAGGACAAGGTCAGGCCTTCTTGCCCATGTACAATTCTATAGTGCTGGTTGCCTGGCTTAGCTGGTTTCTTACAACAGCTATATTTCAGCCAGATGCCTGCTATGGCTCATTGGCCTCATAGCTGCTGCCATACTGACTGCTCTACTGGCACTTCTGCACACAAGGATCCCGCAATGGTTCCTCCATGCCCAATGAACATCATTGTCACAAACTGGTGCATCTCATAGAAGTGACCCCCTCCGCTCCATCAGTCCCTGTTCTGGAGATAGGGCTGCTCAAACGTGAGATAGTATCCACCTTTCTACATCCATCTCCTCTTCTAGTGATGACAGTGGAAGCCTCAGGTTTGGGCTGGGGTGCTGGCAAAGGCACCTAGCTTCACCTGAGCTTTTTTCTTCTAGGTTGCTTAAAAGGACAGAGCAAAGAACTTTATCAGAGCAAGGAAAAGGATTAAGGCTTGTTTGGACTAGGCAGATTTACTGTGTGTTATTATTTTCCTTTGTACTTACAGGGATTGTTACTGTTTGTTGCTAACATTTTATTGCTTTATTTTTCTCTGATTCAAATTGTTGTTGTTGGTTATACCTTCTGCTGCATTATTACAGGGTGTGCCTACAGGTGTATGTTTACAAATTACTGCAGTAATCTTCTGACTCAAATTGTCTTTTGCAAGGTATATCTTCTGTTACTGCTTTATTTTTCTCTGTAGCAAAGTGTTTCTTACAGGGTATATCTTCTGTGAAATTATTACAGGTGGTGCTTTACAGGTTTTATAGTTTTATCTGTCATTAGGATAAGCTTTCAGGGCTACTGTATTTGTTGCTGGAAGATTGTTTCTGCTCTTACCTCCTTGTTTCTTTCATCCGTGGTTCTTCTTTTTCGGCAGGGGAAGGGCCTAGCTACCCACCCCCCATCCCCAACCACCCCACACTACACTCCTTTTATAGGGTAGCACAGTCATGACATTTCCTGTAGCAAAGCAGGAAGAGGCGGATCAGAGGGGTATCCACACAGTGACCTCATTTATAGGGGCACAAGTAATTTAACTTGTTATAACAAGTTATACAAAAACAAACAAAACACAAAATCAAACTTTTGCTTTAATTTTCCTCCTTCTATTTAATCTGACCAGGTTATAAACCTAGCAACTTATTTGGAATGGATATTATTAACTGCAGGTACTGCAGGACACTTTTCAGAAGGGCAGTTTTACAGGATTTAGGACACTGTCCTACATGCTGGGCCATTGGAGATCTAAGGGCTCAGCTCCAGGCAGCATGAGCAGAGATTGTGCTCCTCAAATCACATATTCAGGAGGAATTATATTATAAGAACCGCCCACCATTTGCCCAACATCCAACAGAAGCACCTTGACCACAGAGGGTAGTTGATCCAGGAGGTTGGCAGCTGGTTAGGAGGGGCAAATTGGGTGCCCCATCATTCAATGCTCTCCAATGTATCACCTCCACAAACCATATAAAAACTACAAACAGGTATCTGCCTCTATCTCCGAAATCAAACAAAGGGGCAGAAGACACTGCAGAGCAGGACACTGCAGCACAGGAGCTAGCACAACAAAACTCATCCAAAATAGGAACCAAAACAAAAAAAAGCAAAAAGGAAATCCAAAAAACTTCTGATCATAGGAGACTCTGTGATTCAGGGAGTTGATACCAATCTCCAGCCATGGGTAATGGTCAGATGTCTCCCAGGTACATCAGCATGGAAAGACACTGACCGCATTGTTAAAACTGTACAGGAAGCAGAAGAAAACATCGATGTCCTGGTACACATAGGGACTAACAATCTCGCCAGCTGGTCAGTTGTGGAGACCAAGGAACACCTGACCAGGATGAGTGACAAATTATCATCCATATCGTCCGGCATCTCCTTCTCTGAGATTGTGCCAGTCTGGGAGAGGGGGGCAGATGGACAGAAGGTCAGAGAAGGGGAGATAGGGGAGCTAAACATGTGGCTCAAGGGCTGGTGCCAGGAAAAAGGACACACATTTGTAAGGAACTGGCAACAGTTTTGGGAGTGAAAGTTCTTTAAATTTGATGGACTGCTTCTGACTAAGGAGGGAGTCAGTGCATTGGGGCAGAAGTTTGATGTCTTTGCAGAATATTTAAACTAGCAAATGGGGAGAGGGGTGCAGCACCCGATGCACTGAATGGGAAGAACACCCCTCCCTTCTCAGCTAGTGGTCAAACTGGAGTTCAGCATGTTTGTAGTTCATTTGCATCACCAGGTAAGGAAAAAGGTCTGACTCCCCATGCAACACACAAGGGAAATGCCAGACCTCACCGAACAACTAACACACCGAAATTTGGTCAATGGAAAATCATGTACACAAATGCTCACATTCTGGAAAACAAGATCCCACACCTGCAGGCGATAATGACAGAGGTTAAACTGGACATAGTAGCCATTAGCGAGACATGGTTTACCAGTAACCACACTTGGGAGACTTCAGTACCTGGATATGTACTGTTCAGAAGAAACCAAGGTGTAAAAGGGGGGAGGGTGGAGTGGCCCTTTATGTCAATGAAAATATCAAAGCTACAGAAATTCAGAATACACATAAGGAGCCAGAAGAACTATGGGTCACCCTGAAAACAGGAAATGGGACAGCCATATGAACTGAGGTTGTATACAGGCCCCCAGACCGGGGGGGGGGGACATAGACACATTACTGTTAGAAGATATACAAAACATGACAGCTAAAGGGGAGGTTCTGATAATAGGAGACTTCAACATGCCAGATACAGAATGGTCAATACCAGCAGGAACATCTGCCAGAACTAAACACATAGTGGATTCACTGCAGGGGGAAGGCCTCAAACAACTGGTACAACAACCCACTAGAGACAGGGCTATCCTAGATCTAGTATTGACTAACAGGGAAAGGACCACAGATCTCCAGGTAGAAGGTCATGTGGGGCCAGTGACCATCACATGATATGGTTCAATTTGGCCACTAGAACTAAATCACCCCATTCCAAGGCAGAAATATGGGACTTCAGAGGAGCTGACTTTGATAAGATGGCCAACAGAGTTAAGCTAGCTCTGGCAAGAAGAAATACAGGTGAGGGGGTACAAGCAACGTGGTCAAGCATTAAGGATGCAATACTTGAAGCAACATCCCATTGTGTTAGAGAGAAAGGAAGTGCAAAAGAAGAAGGAAACCACTTTGGTTCTCAAAAAGAGCAGAGGTCAGAAAAGGTCAGAAAATATAAGGGAATGCAGCGGGATGAAGATAGGAAGGCATGCCAAACTTCCCTAAGGGAAGCAGGGAAGGCAGTAAGACAAAGAACCTCTGTGCGCAAACACCGAGGCAAGGGTTACCCCAAAGGGCATTTGGCTGGGAAGCCAAGTTTCAAGAAAATACAAAATCACACATGCCCACACAGTGCAGAGCATCATGGGCTGCATATGCAAATCACCACAGAATGTTATGCTGGTTCAACTTTAAGCAGAATTGCATGGTGCCGAAAGGCCTCTCACACAGTTTGCAAAGGGTGCTAACAGATGACATAGACACGTGTTTCGTCCTACCAAGACTCATCAGTATGCCTCGTCTGTTTGACACCCCAGTGGAATGAACCAGCTACCTAAGACAGTCTGTCTGGGTTATGTTTGGTGAGCCCATTAAAATAAAAACTATTTAAAGACAAAAGAACCTCTGTGTGCAAACACTGAGGCAAGGGTTACCCAAAGGGTATTTGGCTGGGAAGCCAAGTTTCAAGAAAATACAAAATCACACATGTCCACACAATGCAAAGCATCATGGGCTGCATATGCAAATCAACACAGAATGTTATGCTGGTTCAACTTTAAGCAGAATTGCATGGTGCCAAAAGTCCTCTCACACAGTTTGCAAAGGGTGCTAACAGATGACATAGACACGTGTTTCGTCCTACCAGGACTTATCAGTATGCCTTGTCTGTTTGACACCCCAGTGGAATGAACCAGCTACCCTAAGACGGTCTGTCTGGGTTATGTTGTGGTGAACCCATTGAAGGCAGTAAGGCAGGCAAAGCCCCTAACCCAGGAAACACTAGCACAAACAGTAAAAGAAGGTGACAAGACTTTCTATAGATACATTAGTGAAAGGAGAAAGTCCATATGGGGTATTGCTAAGATCAAAGGGGATAAGGCAGCATGTGTGGAGGATGACCATGTAAAAATATCTATCCTAAATAGATACTTCTGCTCAGCATTTACTGAGGAGAAGGCAGGGCCCACAGCTCAGCACTATGGACACGGGGGGAAGGAGGTGTGCACTAGTGGGTTCACAAAAGAAAGGGTCCTACAAGAGCTCAATAAGCTCAGGGTGGACAAGGCAATGGGACCTGACGGCACACATCCCATGGTACTAAAGGAGCTAAGGGTGGAACTAGCAGAGCCATTATCAGAACTGTTTAGTGAGTCTCTGAGCACAGGAGAGGTCCCAGAAGACTGGAGAAGGGCTCATGTGATACTGCTCCACAGGAGTGGTAGCAGGGAGGAGGTAGGGAACTACAGACCAGTCAGTCTTACCTCAGTAGTGGGCAAGATTATGGAGGCATTCCTTAAGGAAAGGATAGTGCAACACCTGGAATCCATAGGAGCACAGGATCCAAGACATCATGGGTTTACAACAGGAAGGTCCTGTCAAACTAATCTCATAGATTTCTTTGACTGGGTAACCAGCGTGGTGGACCATGGGGGACAGTTGATGTCACCTACCTTGACTTCAGCAAAGCTTTCGATACTGTTCCACATAGAAGATTAATTAATAAGCTGGGTTGGCTCGGGGTGGGTCAGAAGTTGGTCAACTGGGTGGCAAACTGGCTGACAGGCAGAAAACAGAGAATGGTGGTAAACGGTATACAGTCAGAAGAGATGCAAGTCACAAGTGGGGTACCTCAGGGATCAGTCCTGGGGCCAGTCCTCTTCAATATCTTCATCAGTGACATCACAGATGGACTGGAGGGTAAAGTATGTCTGTTTGCAGATGACACCAAGATCTGCAACAGAGTAGATGATCCAGATGGGGTGGGCAGAATGAGAAGAGATCTGGATAAACTGGCAAAATGGTCGGAAGAGTGGCAACTGGGGTTTAATGCAAAGAAGCGCAAGATCATTCTCATAGGGAAGAGAAACCCTGAAGCCACCTATAGGCTGGGAGGGGAGTTGCTGGCAATCACAAGGGAAGAAAGAGACTTGGGCAGCATCATCACAGATGACCTGAAATCATCCAAGCAGACCACTAAAGCAGTAGGTAAAGTTAGGGGGATGTTGGGGTGTATTAGTAGGGGTATCACAAGTCGTAAGAGGGAGGTAATAATCCCTCTTTGCAAGACACTGGTTAGGTCCCATCTGGAGTACTGCGTGCAGTACTGGAGGCCACATCTTCACAAGGACATTAACAAAATTGAGGCAGTCCAGAGAAGGGCAACCAAAATAGTGCAGGGACTGCATCAGAAAACATGAGACAGATTAACGGAGCTCAATATGTATACCCTAGAGCAAAGGAGAGAGAGAGAGGTGATATGATCGAAACATTCAAACACCTTAAGGGCATTAACAAGGTGAAAGAGTCTAACATGGTTCAATATAAGAAAAATAGCGGGACAAGAGGACCCAGCATGAGATTAGAAAGAGGCCAATTAAGGGGTAATGTGAGGAAGTTCTTTTTCACAGAAATGGTGGTGGATGTATTGAATCGCCAACCTCAGGAAGTAGTGGATATGAATACAGTGCAGGACTTCAAACAGGCATGGGATAGGCATAAGGGAGCAATACAGATGAGTATGAATAGATAGGTCATTGACAGAGCAAAGGCCGATGGCACATTTGTAAGGTAGAAAAAGAAATGGGCAGACTGGATGGGCCTTGCAGTCCTTATCTCCTGTCAACTTCTATGTTTCTATGTTTCTATGACCCTTCTAGACTCTGGGCTAATGTTCCACTTGGATATGGTTCTGCACAGCAACACTCTGGAGATAAAGGCTGTTCTGCTTGGCCTACAGTCCTTCTCCACCCTCCTTTCAGGGCATCAGTTGTTTATCCTTATAGGCAATATAGCGGTGATGTACTACATCAACCATTAGGGCAGAGTCCTCTCTTCAGAGAGGTGATGAGAGTTTGGCACTGGGCATGAAGCATGACATGTTCCTGACAGCTGTGTTTCTGTCTGGCACCCTGAACGCCCTTGCAAATAATTTCATTTGCTCCTGGGCACTCTGGCAAGAATGGGAGCTCTTGGACTCTATCATGGATGACCTCCTCATTAAATGGGTCACCCAGACATAGACTTTTTTGTGTCTCAATACAATGCAAAACTGCCGCATTTCTGCTTGCTCACTCCAAGGCCTGGAGTTTTCTGACAAGATGCATTGTCCTTCTCTTGGAAAGGGAGGTTCAAGTACACTTTTTCCCATCCCATCTCATACAGAGGGTTCTAATCAAGCTGAGTGCCAAGTCAGCCACCTTAATTATGGTGGCCTCGTACTGGCCTAGGCAGATCTGGTTCCCTCTGCTTCAGCAATTGGCAGTGGAACCCCCTGGCTCACTCCCTCTATGAGTGGGACTTCTGTCATGGAAACAGGGTGCTCTGGTGCCTCTGGATCTTTAATACCTACACCATCATGCCTGGCTCCTGAGGAGATAGAGCTCCCCCGCTTTGGGACTTCCTTGGTGGTTGCAGCTGTTCTACTGGCAGGTCAGAAGCCATATACTCGGTACACATACTCGCAGAAATGGAAACATTTCATGGTACGGTGTGTTGGGAAGCACCAAGGGAGGTCGACAGTGAAAATGCAGCGTCTCCCACAAGGCGGCACAATACCCGACATCTGTGTGCGCCCATGCAGCAGTGTTTTCTGTGGGGCTGTGCTCCCCACAACCCCCATATGGGGGTCTCTGCCCCCAGCACCCCCCCAGACTTTAGGATTCTCAACTCCAGGTCAGAGTTGGTCCTGGGGGGGCGGAACACTGGTGGAAAGCGAAGCACCAAAAAAGGACCATTACAGTGAATGTCGCAGTAATGGTCTTTTTTTGTGTTTCGCCATCGGGGTGTCAACCTGAAGGGGTGCACTGGGTGTGTTACCAATCAATTGGACCCCTTTAAGTGTCCAGTAAGAGTCTGGACTACCTCCTGTCCCTTACAGACTCAGGCTTTGGGTATTCCTGTATATAGGCCCACTTGGCTGCGGTGTTGGCTTTTAATGCTCTCACCAACAACAAGACGATAGCCCAACTTGAGTTTTTTTGCATCATATGCAACTCCTTCACCACCCAGTCCACAATCTGCTTCTGGTGTGGGACTTTAATTTGGTTCTGGAGACCCTTATTACTCCTCTCTTTCAGCCTGCTGCTACTTGTGAGCTGCTCTTCCTCTCTTAGAAGACACTGTTCCTAGTGGCTAGGATATTTGCTAGACACATTTCTGAATTACAGGCTCTGGTTGCAGATCCTTATCTTCTTATTTTCTACAACAGTAGAGTTACATTATGTACTAATCTTCATTTTCTGCCCAAGGTCATGTCTGAGTGAAAACTAAATCAGACCATTAACCTTTCTGTTTATTTCTCAACTCCCATGAATAGTGGACAACATCACTTGCATATGCCGAACATCCAAAGGGCACTGCAGTGGTACTTGGATCATACTAAGAATGATAGAAAATCCACCTTACTGTTTGTGGCTTTTGCCCCCTGGATGGTGAGCTCCCCACATTTTGAAGCAAGACCTTTCAAATTGGTTGGCCTGCTGTATTTCCTTTTGTTACCAGAAGCACAGTAAGCAGCTTCCTGATCCTGTCCGTGCTCACTCCACCTGCTGAGTGGCTGCTTCAGTGGCTTGTTTACACAATGTGTCCACTGCTGACGTATGTGCTGCTACCACTTGGAGTACTGTTCATACATCTACTAAACGCTACAGTCTAGATATCATCTTTTGTATATATGCCAGCTTTGGTCTTACTGTTCTGCAAGGCCTCCTTAGTCAGGGTCCTTAGACCCTGTCTTCCTCCATCCATGCTTTGGTACTGCTTGTGAATTTAATCAATCAATCAAGCCTTTATTTATCCATGCAAACACTATTGAGCAGGCTCATTTACAAGGTAGACCTGCATTACACAAGGTCAAGAATAACACTTTTATGTACAGATAAATAAATAGACATAATTATATAGAAATAGAAAAAAAAATAGAGCATTAACAAGTATTTCAGGTATAGGTCAAACAAGGTTAGGGAGAATGGTATGAGAAGGGGAATTAAAACATTCTGAAACACCCAGCATATTAAAACATTTTCAAACAGCACGGCATATCATTGGTCAGGACATATACACACTTTTGGGGCAGATATGGAGGGGAAGGGTACAGGACTGCAGCTGTTCTAGGAGGGGTGCTATGGCAGATGGGCTGGGGACATACTGTATATGTTAGGAGTCTGAGAGTAAGAAAGGTAGTGTATTAGCAGAAAAAAAAGGGAGGGTCTAGATGGAGACAATCAAGGGGACGGGTTAGGTGGAGATGTAGTGGGCAGGTAAGCAGTAGGCACCCTAGCACACTAAGCATGCTGGAAACAGCTGCATAGCTCCTTAACAGCCTTGGCATACAAGGTCTTGAAGGTGGTAAGACTAACAGGGAGACTCAGTTTCATAGATTTCTGTAGTTTGTTCCAGAGTGAGGGCAACACAAAGTCTATGGCCGCTCTCCCAAAGTGTGTACTGGCCCTAGGTACCTTCAGTAGAAGCAGAGAATAGCTTCTCAGTGCGTAGTTGCCTACCACATACAGTATAACAGCAAACAGTCAGAAATGTATTGGGGTAATTTGTTGGTAACAGCTCTGTAAGTCCAGAGAGATGCATTTCTATTCCTTCTGTACTGAAGGGAGGTCCACCCCACAGCTGCATATAAGGAGTAGTGGTGGGTGGTGATAGGTAGGCCAGTTATGAATCTCAAGGCTCTGTGGTATAAGGTGTCCAGTTTAGTAAGACAGGAGGCATTACACTGACTATAAATGAAATCGGCATAATCAATTAGGGATAGAAACGTGGATTAAACTAACAGCATATTGGCATTGTTGGTCAGGAGGTGGTTTATTCTAAAAAAGAGACCAAGCCTCTGCCTCAACTTCTTCAGCAGGTCCTCAGCATGCCCCATGAAGGAGAGTCTGTGGTCTAACCAGACCCCTAGGTACTTGAATTTTGTAACAAATTCCAACCTCTTTCCTAGTAAAGTGCTTATGGGAGATAAGGAGCCAGAGATAGCAGGGTTTGCCGAATGAGTAGCCTGAGAGAACAGCATAGCTTTTGGTTTTTGGCACTGAGTAAGAGTTTTTTATTCAGGAGCTGATCCTGCAACAAGTTGAATTCTGTTTGTAAATCTCTACAGGCAGCTTCCGGAGTTGGGTGGCTTAGGTACAACACCGTATTATCAGCGAAAAGGTGAATATTGGCCTCCCTGATGCCAACATCAATATTGTTTAAATAAATGGCAAACAATAGAGGCCCCAGGATGGATCCCTGTGGAACGCCTCTTTTTAGCGGTTTGAGTGGAGAGAGCTCCCCTTCGGCCTTGACCTGCTGAAATCTATCTGTAAGGTAATTATTGAACCAGCACAGAGAGGTCGAGTCCATATCTATCACGTTTAGGGTGGAAAGAAGCAGGCAGTGGTTGACAGTGTCGAAGGCCTTGCTAAGGTCCAGGAACACAGCATGTACAAATTTTTTGTTTTCCTGCTTTCGTTGCCAGTCATCAGTCACTTTGGCCAGAGCCGTAATGGTACTGTGCTTGGCTCTGAAACTGGACTGCATAGGGTTTAGAAGGTTCTTGTTATCTAGGCAGGTTCTCAACTGAGCATTCACAATTTTTTCCAGCAGTTTAGACAATATTGGTAGGAGAGATATCGGCCTATAATAATTTAGGTCGAAGGGATCCCCTGATTTAAACAGAGGAATGGCAAGGCAATTTTCCATAGGTGTAGAAGAGTCCCCTGGGAAAAGGACAAGTTAAATAGGTGTGTGATTGGTACAGCTAGGACATGGTATGCAATCTTTAAGAAGCAGGGGTCGAGAGAGTCAGCACCAGTGCTTTTCTTGGTGTCCAACTGTAGGAGGAGGTCTTTGACTTCTTTCAACGAAGTAGGAAGAAATGAGAAGACCGCATTATTGGTGATAGGTTCAGGAATCTGTGCACTAACCTGAGAACGTAACACGGATGCTGGTGAATTGTCGAATGCTAGGCCTGCCATAGCAAAGTGGTTGTTGAAGGCCTGGAGAATATTCTTGCTATCACTGATAGTAACATAGTCAGAGATGATTTTCAAGGGAAGTACATTTCCAGCTGTATGACCAGACAGCTCTTAGATTGTGGACCAAAATTTAGCTGGGCACCCTGAGGCAGAGTCAAGCTCAGAATGGTAGAAGTTGGCCTTAGCCTCTCTAACCAATTTGGTGCAGGTGTTCCTAGCCTTCCTGAAGTGGCACCAGTCCTCTGCAGTTTTTGGTTTGCGGGCTTTTTTCCAGAGTTTATCTTTCGCTGGTAATGCAGTCTTGAGTTCAGCAGAGAACCAATGGCAAGTTCTGGTCTTTACGTGGACTTTTACCAAGGGAGCATGATTATTTATGGCACAAGACACTATTTCATGAAAAATGTCATATGTCATACTGACCAATTTGGCTAGATAAAAGTCCTGCCAGTGCACAGATGATTTTAGCTTATTGATGTAGGCAAATGGGCCAAAGTTGCATTTGGACCTTCTGGTGGAGAACTTAGATGTGGAGGGGGGATTGGAGTCAGATCTTACACTGGTGATGAAGCAGTGATCACTGACATCCCAGAAAAATATTCCAGCGTAGGAAAAGGACTGTGGCTTCCTTGTAAGAAAGACATCCAATAGGGTGCTATTCCTGGGGTTTCTCTTGTTAGAATGCGTAGGTTCTTCAATGAGTTGTGTGAGCCCAAGAGAGTCACAGAAGGATATGAGGGGTAAGGAAGCCTTGGATAACCAGTCGTGATTGAGATCCCCTAGAATAATAGTTTTGAGGGTCTCATGTCCCATAATAGTCAATAGGTGAGACAGGAGCTGGGACCCAGCAGATGGAGGCCTGTAACTCCCTATAGCATGGAATGGCCTTCCGGAGGAGGTTGTGGAGTCAAAAACAGTGGTGGAATTCAAGCATGCATGGGACAGTCATAAGACAATTCTAGGGGGGTGGGGGTAGGAAGAAGTAGGCTGCTGGTTAACTAGGGTCTGCAGCTTATCCAATAGGTAGGGAAATGGGCAGACTGGGTGGGCCAAGCGGTCCTTATCTGCCGTCAAAATCTATGTTTCTATGTTTCTATAACCCTGATAGCCATTGAGTGGGATGTTTCAACCTTAAGGGACAGACATTCAAAGCCATTTGCGATAGAGGAGGAGTCAATGGTAGTGACTGTATATTTGTCCTTGACATAAATGGCTTCCCCACCACCTCTAGTCTGCCTGTCAGCTTTGAACAGCCAATAGTTAGGGATGTTAACCTCCCTGTCAGGGGTAGAAGATCTAAGCCAGGATTCTGAGACTACCAGCACATCTGGTTCGGTATGAATGACCCAGGTCTGGATCGATGTAAACTTTTTTAAGAGACTGCAAACATTAACGTGCATAAAGCTAATTCCTCTAAGCCTTGTAAGGTTGGACGGAGATGACAAGGCTTCTGTAGGACCAGGGTTAAGTTCAACATTGCCTAAGGACAATAGGAGGAGAAACACAATTTTCTTTACGGCAGCCAGAGATAATTTGAAAGCTCTAATTCTTCCACGACTGCTTGGAATGACAGAATGAGAGTTCTGGGCCCTGCTATTTACACAGTACTGTCCTAAGGATGCAGCTACTATAACCCTTGTCATGTGGCACCAAGTGGCATTTTTACCGGGGATATAGGGGGGCATACCCTGTATGGGTAGGGAAGTGCAGGTTCCACCCCAGAAGCTACCTCAGACTGATGCAAGCATGGGAGCACAAGGGTGCAACAAAAGCTATGAGATGAGTTGCTGTACAAATAGCACTGTGACAGACGGTCCAACTCCCCCGTGAGTTATTTCAGCCCAGGTGATACACTACATAAGGCACCTGCAATAGGAAGATGAAGAGAGGGAGCCAGGTATCAGCCCTCATGTTGATGCCTTATAGTGAAAAATAGTAAGCTATGACTGCGGCAAAGTGTTTTTATCTGTAGATGGCATAGCCGGATTACAGACTCCTAGAGAATCACCAGACAGAACAAGACAAGTCGGTGTGTGCAGGTATTTGGGGACTTCACAGGACTAAGCAAGATAGCAGATGGCACCAAGCCTATATGATCACTGAAGATGTGTGGTCTCGCTCGGTAGCTGGTACTTTAAAAGGAGGTAGGATGCTGCCAAAGTAGGCTGCACCAGTGTGGTCTTACACCACGGTATGAGATGGTAATGTGTGTGGTAAAGTAGGCTGCACCAATAGGTCTTACACCGCTATATGAAATGGTAATGTGCAGCGCTGTTAGCCTATGGACAGCGTCAATGTGAGAGGCATTTTAGATAGATGGAAAGGAGTAGACCAAAGAATGAGGGTGGGGGTGGGGAAAGCTGTCTATATAATAATGAGCCTGGGGGGGATGGGAAAAAAAAATGTGGCTTTGCCGTACCTCTTTGTTGGAAGAGTCTGTGCTTGTGGTCTTGGGTGGCAGCTAAGGAAGCACTGTCTGCCCGGTGGCCGCATATCCCATGGCAGATGAGCATGGAGCCCTGGAGGGATAAGTCTACTGATAGGTAATAAGAGCAGGGTAGATGAGAACTGGGTGGTACCCTTGGGGATTTAATAGAGGTTGGGGACGTGGTGGGTGGGCGTGGCTTGCAGTAGCCTGTAGGAGTGAGCTAGAAAGTCGGGGCGGGGTTTAAGTGTATTTAATCAGGACCGGGGTGGATGGGTGGGATGAAAAATCAGGCAACTAGGGCTCCCTTCCTGGAGCCATGATGTGGCTTAATGGAAGGAGAAATCCTTAAAGAAGACAGAATAGTTACCTTCTGTAACAGTAGACCTTTGAGAGAGTCTCCCCCATTGATCCATAGCTCTCCCTTCCTTCTTAACCTCTTGTCGGGTGATGGGTGATTATCCTGCCTGCTCTTGCAGTCTAGTTCTCCTCTAATGCCCTTTGCCGTGGTTTCCATAGCCTCTCCTGTGTGCCTGGTTTGGTCCTGATTGCTTCAGTCCCTGCTGGTCTGATGATCCTCCGAGTTTGTTTCCATCAGGGAATTAATGCAAGCTAGGGACACCCACATTATATTAGCAACAACAAGGCACGTGGATGTGGTGGCCCAAGCCAGCCAAAAGTTCTGGGTGGTCCTGACACAGACTTCTTACAGTTCCATGATGTGGCTCAATGGAGGAGATTATTTTGAAGATCAACGATAACATAGAAACATAGATTTTGGCGGCAGATAAGGACCACTTGGTCCACCCAGTCTGCCCATTTCCCTACCTATTGGATAAGCTGCAGATTCTAGTTAACCAACAGCCTACTCCCTGCAACCCCCCACTACAATTGCCTTATGTCTGTCCCATGCATGTTTGAATTCCCCCACTGTTTTAGAGCCAACAACCTCCCCAGGAAGGCGGTTCCATACATCCACCACTCTCTCTGTGAAAAAAAATTTCCTCACATTACCCCTAAGCAATCCCCCCCTCTAACTTTAAATTGTGCCCCCTTGTTCTTACACATCTCTTTTTCTGAAAGGTGCTACCCTCCTGGACTTTGTTAAATTCTCTTGAGGTACTTGAAAGTTTCTATCATGTCCTCCTTGTCCCTCCTTTCATCAAGAGTATACATATTAAGCTCTCTCAGTCTCTCTTCATATGGTTTCTGATGCAGACCCTGCACCATTTTAGTTGCCCTCCTCTGAACTGCTTCCATCCTGTCTATGTCCTTGCATAGATGGGGTCTCCAAAACTGCACACAGTATTCCAGATGGGGTCTCACCAACTGTCTGTACAGAGGGATAACCACTTCCCTTTTTCTACTTGTGATGCCCCTTCCTATGCATCCCAGTATCCTCCTAGCTCTCCTTACTGACTTCTCACATTGCTTACCCACCTTTAGGTCATCTGATATGACTACCCCAAGTCCCTTTCCATTTTTGTTGTTGTTTTTACCTCCCCTGCTATTGTGTACTCTTCTCCTGGGTTTTTGTTTCCCAGGTGCATTACTTTGCACTTCTTTGCAATGAATCTAAGTTGTCATATGTCTGACCATTCCTCTAACCTTGCCAAGTCCCTTCTCATGCTTTCTACCCCCCCTTGTGTATCAACTCTGTTACAGATCTTTGTGTCATCTGCAGAGGCATACCTTTCCTTCCAGACCCTCTGCAATTTCACCTATAAAGACGTTAAAGAGGACTGGACCCAGTACTGAGCCCTGAGGTACTCCACTAGTAACCTCCGTTTCTTTGGAATGTGTTCCATTCACTATTACCTCCTGTGTCCTGCTGTGCAGCCAGTTTGCTACCCAGGCTACCACCCTGGAACCCACTCCCAGACTGGCTAACTTGATTATTAATTTTTTGTGCGGGACTGTGTCAAATGCCTTGCTAAAGTCTAGGTAGGCCATATCAACAGCTCCTCCCTGGTCTATTACTTTGATCACCCAGTCAAAGAAATCAATTAGATTCATCTGACATGACCTTCCTGCTGTAAATCCATGCTGCTTTGGGTCCTGTGCCCTGCTGGCCTCTAGGTACTCAACAATTCTTTCTTTCAGAAGTAATTCCATCATTTTACCTACCACTGAGGTCAAACATACAGGTCTGTAGTTTCCTGCTTCTGCCTTGCTCCCACTTTTGTGAAGGGGAATCACATCTGCCCTCCTCCAGTCCTCAGGTACCATACCATCCTCCCATGATTTGTTAAAAAGTGTGGTCAGTGGTGTCACTAGGTCCTCCCTTAGTTCTTTTAGGATTCTAGGGTGAATCCCGTCAGGCTCCATTGCTTTGTCCACCTTGAGTTTTAGGAGTTTTTTCAAGACTCTTTTTTTCTGTAAATGGATTGGTGTCAACCCCCCTTCCCAGAGTGCTTCTATTGTCTGGTTTAGGTAACTCCTCCTCATCTTCTTTTGTGAATACTGAGCATACGTATTCATTCAGTATCTCTGCCTTTTCACTGTCTCCTTCTGCCCTCCTCCCCTCTCCTTTATTTATCTTCACTATTCCTCCCTTAACCTTTCTATGCTCCCTAATGTACCTATAAAAGGTTTTATCCCCCTTCTTAACTGAGTTGGCTATTTTTTCCTCAGTTTGGGCTTTTGCTATTCTGACTGCCTTCCCCACTTCTTTCTGCTTTAATTGATACAGTTCCCTGTCGTGCTCCTTCTGTGATTCCTTATATTTTTTGAATGCAGCCTTTTTCTCCTTAACCTTCCCTGCTACCTCTTTTGAGAACCATAGTGGCTTTTTACTCTGCTTTGTTTTCTTTATTTGTTTCGTACAAAGGCTTGTTGCCTCTATGATGGCAGTTTTGATTTTTCTCCATTGTTCTTCCACCCCCTCCTTTTTGGCCATTTGCTAGTGCATTCCTCAGGTATTCGCCCATTTTGCCAAAGTCAGCCCTTCTAAAGTCCAGTATCCTTGTTTTTGTATGGCTTGTCTCCATGGTTGTGCTTATCGTGAAGCACACTGTGCAGTGGTCGTTTGTTCCCAGATGTCTACTGACTTCTAAATTTGTGATCCTCTCTCCATTTGAGAGTACCAGGTCTAGTATTGCTCCCTCCCAAGTGGGTTCCAACACTAGCTGTCTAAGGCCTGCCCCCTGCAGGGCATCGAGAATGGCCCTGCTCTTGGATGTGGCTGCAGTACATGTCATCTAGTTAACATCTGGCATATTCAGGTCCCCCATCAACAGTATCTCCCCTTTTTTAGCCATTTTGAGAATGCCCTCTATCATTTTCTTGTCCATTTCATCCCCTTGAGATGGGGGTCTGTATACAACCCCTGTGCAGATTGTGATGCCATTCCCTATCTCCAAGGTGACCCAGAGTGCCTCTTACATACTAACATACATACTAAAATGCCAGCAGAATAGGCCTAATGGTCTTTCGTGTCTGCTCGTTTGGTCAGTCCCCAACCTGGGTGCTGACCTTGCTGTCCCCCTTGCCTTCTCTGGCTTCTCCCTTCCCAGTTCTGGATATTCTTGCTGCATTGGATTTTGCTTCCAGAACCCTTCCTCTGTACCTGTCCCACCCCCTCTTGAACCCCTCCACTGTCTCTGCCTCCACCAGCCCCCTAGGCAGTGCATTCCATGTCTCCACCACCCTCTCAGTGAAGTAGCACCTCCTCCTTTCTCCCCTGAATCTTCCCCCCTCCAGCTTCCAGCCATGCCCTCTAGTGGCCCCTTCCTCCTTCCTTCGAAGCACCCCAACTGTTCCTCCCCTATTTACCCTCTTCGTGTACCTAAAGACCTCTATCATGTCCCCCCGGTCCCTTCTCTCTTCCAATGTGTACATATTTAGCTCTTCGAGCCTCTCCTCATAGGTCCTGTTCCCCTAAGCCCCAAATCATTTTGGTTGCCCTCCTCTGGACCCTCTCCAGGAGGTTAATGTCCCACTTTAAGTGTGACCTCCAAAACTGCACGCAGTACTCCAGGTGCGGCCTCTTGTCCTCCCCCTTTACTTTTTAGTTCTGTAGCTTTGATCCCTTCCCTTATGTACAGAGCTACTCCACCTCCTTTTTTACCCTCTCTGTCCCTTATGTAGACTGTGCACCCCGGTATGTTGACATCCCAGTCATGGTTCTCCGTGTACCATGTTTCCATGACTGCCACAATATCCAATTGTTCATCTTCCATCAGGGCTACTAGCTCAGGAAGCTTGTTTCCCAGACTACGGGCATTGGTACTCATTGCCCTCCATTTAATGTTGGCTTTATCCTTTTCCCCCCATCCCTGCTCTTATTGCCCTTCTCTATTTTTCAATTTACCCCTGTTCTGCCCTCTGTTGAGCTCTGTACTTCAGAGTTTACCTTACTACCTGCCATGTGTTGTGGGGGGAGGCTTGAAATTTCCTGCTTCTTAGCACCTCCCCCCTTGGCTAGTTTAAAACTTGCCAAGGAAGCATTTAAACCTGTCACTTAGGAGCTTGATTCCCTTTACGGACAGATGCAGACCATCATGCCAGTATAGACTTTTATCTCTCCAGGTGTAGCCCCAGTCCCCAATGAAGCCAAAGCCCTGTGCTCTGCACCAGTTTTGCAACCATTCATTAGACTGCATGGTGTGCAGTACCCTAGCCTCACCCCTGCCATGGACTGGCAGCACCTCTGAGAAGGTAACCATGCTTGCTACCTGTCTGAGACCCCTCCCCAACTCCACAAATTCATCCTGCACTGCACTGATTCCATGCCTAGCTAGGTCATTTGTCCCAAGGTGGACAATGATATCTAGTTCCCTCTCCTGTGATGCTGCTTCTGCAATCCTGAGGATTCGCTTCTTGTCCCTCCAAGCCATGGCATCAGGCAGGCACCTTACTTCCATCTCCTCTCTCTTCCCCAGTTCTACCCCCCTAACAATTGAGTCCTCTATCAGAAGCTGTTTCCTTCCCATGTGGTGTCCCTTGCCACCCTTTGTGGGTCTCCTTGTGGATGTCCTCAGCATTCTTCTTGGTCTCCACTGGGGTGCCATCATAGAGGAATGTTGCTCTGCCAGACTGGCGTATGATTTGTGTAGAGGTACAACTAGGGGGCCTTGCCTCTGTTCCACCACCTGCACCCTCCCAGAACCCACTGTGGTCCAACTGCTCTTCATACTCGGCAACCTCTGAGGCAGTGGTTGGGGCAGTGGTGCTCTTTGGGTGGGGGAATCCTCATTAGTCCTTGCCAGTTCAGCCTGTAACTATTGCTTTACAATCTTTGTAGCATTTGAGTTTTGTTTGGTAGCAACCCTAATAAACATTAACTTAGTTTTGTTTTGCTTTTTTTGCCATGAATACAGTCTATTTTAAATAGAATAATAGATAAGTGTGTATTACCATCCAGATAAAGCAGTAATACATCATGAGGTTTTGGGAACATGGAACCTTGAGAGCGAAGCTCAAGAGGTCCTAAACTCCCCAAAACCTCGAGATGATATTACTGCCTTGTAAAACACTTATTTTTCTGTTATTTTTTTAATACATGGATCCATTAATAATACTACAGTTGGAGCTGACCTTGGAACTGTAGTATTATCAGCAAAAATGATAGTATTATCACTTTTCAGGATAGTATTATTGAGAGTAGTGATGCATTACTGGGACATTTTCGTATAGCTTAGTATAATATTATTGAGGCTTATCCATATACTGTATTACATATCTCTAGATGTAACCACTTATTCAATCTCTTTTGAGATCAAACCGTTACCCCTACTTCTAGCACTAACAGCATTAGGTAGATTCTGAAGTTTATCATATCACTAAATTGAAATCTGACAGGGGGTAGCTGAATACCCCCTCCTGTCTTCTGGTAATTAAAAAGGGAAATTTCATTGCTCTGTATCAAGCAGGGATTGCGTAATTGAAAAGGTGATACATTAACTTGCTGCAGTTGCATCAAATATGTATGATGCTGTAGTGCATTCAAAGGGTGAATTTCACTGTCATAAAATGAAACAGTTTCTGTACTTTCTTCGAAACATTAGTTTCAGGATAACTCGGCTTACTGCAGAACTGCTAACCTCTGACCTTGAGAGCTACAGTTCAAACCCCAAGATTCACTACCCTGATCAAAAACCTCAACAGTACGGCAGAAATATTCAAGATGCTTATCATAACAAAGTACAGAAGTGGGCAAACAAACATCTTCCTCATTGACTGTATGTTGGGATTCCAGCTTCTTGAAAGCCAGCAGTCATGGGCCCTTGGTCTTGAGCCCGTAAAGCTTGTTAGGCAATGATCAGGAAGGTGGCCAGAGCAGCTCACAAGCTCCCTAGATAGTGGCCACGGGGACTGCTAGAGCAGCACCCAGCTTACCTTGCAGGGGATATACATAGCAACATAAAGGCAAGCAGTTTTTTAATCACTGGCTTCAGTCTCCCTGCATTCTCATACTGGAGATATCATGGCTAATTTGAGGAGTTTGTCCTCTTTCATGACATCTTCCACACACACACACACACACACACACACACACACACACACACATACACACACACACACCCCAAACAGAAAATCTTCTCTCAAAAGAGGAAATTGCTATGCATAGAAACATAGACTTTGCTGGCAGATAAAGTCCAAGGGTCCATGCAGTCTGCCTTGAAAAAGTTCCTTGTCCCGAGCATTTTTTAACATTGTAAAAATCATGAAAATCTAATTTTCTAAAACCCTTAGTTATGACTGTAGTAAAATTCTGTTGTTAAAAGCATTTTGTATAGCTGCCAAGCCCAAATCTTTACTTTCATGGAGTGGTTTTAAAATACATTACTTTCTGTTGGAGTCGATGTAACATTATGCCATTGTCCAGTTAACTAAGCAATAAGGTATGGCCAAGGGTTACGGCGGAACCACCCCCTCGAGAGCTCCCTCCTGGAGCGTGGATCACACGGGCGCTAGGAGGTAATAAACTACCTCCAGATTGCAGCACCCTTGTGAAGGGTGATAGCCCGACAACCCACCCACCCAGGCTCAGCATTTCTTATATAGGCTCAGCCTAGTGACATCACTTCCTGTCACCCCTTTTAACTAAGTCCCCATTTCTCCATTTGCAGGTTATACCTGCTAGCCACTAGGGGCCCTCTATCCTCTCCTCCACTACCTGTACTTCCTCTCACTTCTTATCTCTCTTCCTGCTCAGGCCACTCTCTCCCTCCCCTATCACCTGCCTCTGCCCACTCCTCCTTGTGCCCATCACTCTGGCTAACCCTTCACACCCCCCCTGGCCCTACTGCTCGCCCCTCATCTAGCCTGCTACTTCCCTAGTGTCCACTAGGAGTCACTATTTCAACCCCCTTTTCTGGCCCTATCATAGCCCACAGTGCACCCCCTAGTACCTGGTGCCCTGCTCCCAGCTAGGTCCGAGCCCTACTGCCCTACCAGGGTTTCGAACCCTGCACCTTGCCCACCAGAGGCCATGACAGTACCACTACTCCAAAGTGGTATCTATGCTATCTGAAGGGCAACTCATTCACTCATAATTCCTACTGGCTTCAACAGGGTATCATGACTGGTCACCTCTACCTCACATCTGACATAATGACACCTCTCAGACCCTGGCACTACTTCTGTTCTCCTCCATTTACTATCCCTCCCGACACCCCTCTCCCTCTATGTCCCTACCCTTCACCACCCTCCACTGTCATTCCTGCTACTCCTTCTCCTGCCCCTATAAGTCCACTGCTTCCTCCCAGCTATCTCCTGGTCCCATTACCCCTCCCCTCCTCCCCATCATGCTCCATCCGGTTGCCTCCTTGCCTCTCTCTCCTTCTCCTGCACCTACCTCCTCCATCCTGCCCACTCAGCTACTGCCCCCACCCACCGTAAGCCTAAATCCCGGCCCCTTCACATGCTACACTGCCACCTTACCATAGTACTACTCCTCCTGGCTGCTGGGGATATACACCCTAATCCCGGCCCAGCCTGTACCCCAGGCCCTGCCCACCACATACCAAACCCCTCAGACAGGGCAAACTCCATCCCCCATCCTAGCTTTCTCCCCCGGGGCCTGTGTCTTCTCCATCTAAATATCCGCAGCCTAGCCCCTAAGCTCGATCAGCTCCAGGTCCTAGCTGTTCACCACTCCCCTGATATAATCATCCTTTCTGAGACCTGGCTAAAACCTAGCCTACCTGATAATAATTTCGCTATTCCAGGGTACAATATCATACGGCAAGACCGACCCTCCAGAGGTGGTGGGGTGGCTATCTACATCAGTTCAGCCCTCCACTTCACTGTTTCCTTTACAAAAACCGTACCCAAAACTTACGAGATTTTGATGGTAAAACTGTCCCCTCCTCACTACCCATCTTTGTGGCTCGCATTTACTGCTGCCCTGGCACGCCAACCACTATAGTCACCGACCTGCTGGGCCAGCTGTCTTCCCTTGCCCAATCGGGTGAATTTTACGCTATGGGTGACTTTAACCACAACTGGCTAGCACCCACTTTCAACAAAACCCAAACCTAGTTAACTGCTCTTAACCTCTATCAAACAATTACCGAACCCACCCACTCTAACCTTAAGTCCGGTAATCACTCACTCCTCGACTGGGCGCTTACTTCCCACCCACACCGCGTCGTCAGCTCTGGTCTTCTCCCTGATTCCATTAGCAACCACCACCTTATCTACTTAGTCTGCAAAATCCACAGAGTCAAATCCCCTCCCAAATTTATACTCCAGCGTTCCTACAAATCCCTCAACCTCTACCCCTTCTGGATGATCTTCACCACTCTAATTGGGTCCCAAGCACAAACCGCTCTAATAAGGACTCAGTCCTTATGCACTTCCAGAACACCTTCCTCTCCGTCTGGGACAAACACGCCCCCCTACGCCGGGCTAGAGTCCGCGGTTCCCACCTACCCTGGATCACTCCCGAGCTGATTGCTTACCAACAAGCCCGTGACAAGACCTGGCTTAACTACAAATCCTCACTCCTCCCCAGTGACTTCACCTCCTATCGCATGCTCCGCAATAGGTGCACCAAGGCCATCCGCCTAGCTAAGTCTGAATATTTTAATAACACACTTAATGCTAACCTTGGTAGACCTTCCAAATTCTGGAAAGTCATTGGCTCCCTTTTTTCCCCCCAAACAGTTAACCCTCCTCCTCTTCTCCTTGCCAAGGGTTCTCTCCTCTCTGATCACCTGGAAGTTGCCACCGAGTTTAATTCATATTTCACTACCTGCGCCCATGCCCTCCTTGAAGCCCTCCCACCTGCAATTACTCCGTCTCCTCAGTCTCCTATCCCCCACCTATCCGGCAAAGAACCCCTTCTCCTTTCGACCCATTTCCCCCTCTGAAACCTTAGATGCCCTCTGGCCTAAACCCTTCCAAAGGCAAACTCTGCCGGTCTTGACAACAAGCTCCTCTTCTTATCCGGCTCCCGCCATGCTACCCCTCGCAGCCCTTCTAAATCTTTCCTTCAGTGCACGAGTCACTCCCCTCGCATGGAAGCATGCCACTGTTCTACCCCTCCCCAAAGGTGGTGACCCCACCTCTGCATCCAACTACTGCCCCATGTCCCTCCTCCCCACCCTTGCTAAACTCCAGGAACACCTTGTGCTTTCCCAACTCTCCCACTTCCTCACAGATACTAACTTCTTCACCCCTTTCCAGTCCGGGTTCAGAAAGCACCACTCCACCACCTCCTCCCTACTCAGACTCACTGACCACATCCTCACTGGGATGGACAAAGGGCTAATCACCGCTGCTATTTTTATTGACCTAGCAAAAGCCTTCGACACCATATCCCATTCTCTCCTACTATCCTGCCTTTCTGGAGCTGGTTTAGCTGAACCCGCCATAAACTGGTTCAGTGCCTACCTTCTAAAAAGATCCCAATCCACTAAAATAGCTGACCACATCTCCCCCCCTCCCTGTTACCTCTGGCGTTCCACAAGGCTCAGTTCTCAGCCCCATCCTCTTCTCCATCCTCCTAAACGACTTGCCAAACTCCTGCTCCTCTTCCGCCATTCATATGTATGCAGACGACACAGTCCTCTTCTCCTCCGGTCGGACCCCCGAAGAAGTCACTTCCAAACTTCAAACTGATTTCACCAAAATCCAACTCTGGTTCAACTGCAACCAACTCTCCCTAAATGTTAAGAAAACCAACTCTATGATTTTCGGCACCAGACAGCGCCTTTCCAAACTCACCTCCCCTCTAAGATTCCACACTCTGAATAACACGGTCCTTGAAGAAGTATCCTCCTTCAGGTACCTCGGGGTTTGGCTCGACCGCCACCTCTCCTTTTTTACCCACGTCGATTCTATCATTTCCAAACTGCGCCCTAAACTTGGTGCCCTCTATAGAAACCGCACCAGTCTCCCTCTTCCTGTCAGACCTGAAATTGTTCAGAAAATGATTCTACCCTCCTTCGACTACTGTGATGAAGTTTACACCGCAAGCACAGACCACCCTCGCCAGATTAGACCCCTCTTCAATGCTTTTTTGCTGCTTTGCCCTCGACGCCCCCCATCGTTCACATCACTGCACGCTTTATCGTTCCCTATCCCTACCTTCTCTGTGTAACCGGCGCCAATTCATTGCGCTAAATTCACTTCTAACTTCTGGCTTGGTTCCCTCCTCCCTATCTTGCATCTGCCCTAGCCCCCCACCCACCCCCTCACAGCCCTCAGATCCACTGACCCTAGATTACTTTTCATCCCACGCCGTAGGACCACCACCGGCCAATCTGCCTTCTCCTACCTCTTCCCTAAACTCTGGAATGGCCTACCCACCCAGATCCATCATTCTTCATCCAAGCTCTCCCTTTCCTATGCCCTCTCAAACTTCCTGGCACCTAGTTGCGACTGCCCCTGACCACCCTCTGGGTTGGCTCCTCCCCCCACTCCCCACTGTGCCTGACCAGCTGCCTGGCCATGCCTAATTGTCTGGCTTATATGCACCCCCCCGCACTTATACTCCCCCTACTTCCTCCCCCTCACTCTTTCCCTCCCTTCCCCTCGTCCTACTCAACTAAGCTCCCCATCTCCACTCCTCCTCCTCACCTGTACCTCTGCCCTTCTCACCCACGTTTCCTCCCCTCTATCTCTTCCCCCCATATTCACTCCAAATCCTCCCTCTATGTGTTGCATCTCTGAGCTCAACCTACACTACAGTCATTCAATACCTGCTACTACCTCTGTTCTGTAACTTGCACTTATGCACTTCATGTTTTTGCCTCGAAGCTTACCCTTGTATTGTTTACCTTGCCTTATGATCATGTCCTGTACTGCTCTTCCTCGCTGTGAATCCATAATTGTATACCTGTACTTACTGTGTCCGCTGTACTGTACTGTCTTTGTATAAGTTCAGATGTAATCCCTCCCAACTATGTACTTTTCCCATATTATGCTACTGTGAGTTCAACTATTGTATGTATACCTGCCTCCTTTGTAAACCCCCCCCCCCCCAGGTCACACCGTGAGATGAGCATTCTTTGCTCAGCGTGCTTTTCCTGGTGAAACATTTTCAATAAATAAATAAATTTACAGTCTGTTAATACAGTGTGTTAATCATCCCCTAGGGGTGTAATGTGGCACGAGGCTCAGCTGAGTGCCATACTGCCCCAAGGGGCTGATTAACTGACTAGAGGTGGGTAGGACAGGCTAAAGCCAATGACCAAGTAGGATCAGTGACCATTGATGCAGGCAGGGAATACAAACAGTCTGGGTGGACCGAGCGATCTTTATCTGCCATCAAATATAATGTTTCTATGTTAATCTAACTCCTGGAAATGCCTTATTACCATTATAAAAATTATTACAAAAGTAAAGTGCTAGAAATGTACATTTTGAATGTTTTCCTCATTGACAGGGAGATTAGTAATCAAACATTACACTAAGGCAGTATAGCGCAGTGGTTTAAGGCTCTGAGCTGCAAATCTGGAGACCTGGGTTTGAATCCCACAGGCCTCCACTTGCATACTGTGTGACCGTGAGCAAGTCATTTAACTTCCCCATGCTCCAAGGTCGCACCTGTAAACAAGCTTTCAGCTTAGTGTGCCACTCCTGGTTAAACAATTGAAAAGAGAAAAAAAAAACAGTTTATCCAACAATTGTTTAAGAATGGTGGTAGAGAATGAGAATGCATCATTCCAGTCATTCAGCAGTGCTAGAGGATGGAATGCTGACAGGAAGACTTCATGTGCCATGATGATCAGGCTGTACATGACAATGTAACACAGATTATAAAAAGGGTCTCAGAAATGTGGAAATCTGATTGGCTGTCAGCATTGTGACAGCCTTATGTAAATCTCATTATTTATGCCTTTTTTCATCGTTTTGATTTACTTGGCCCTACATTGTGCTGTATTCCATGTACAGAATGTAAAGCAGCCATTAAATATTAACAGCAAAAGATCATGGCGCTTACCCTCTACACTACAAAATAGGATCTGACATGTTATTGTAGTTCATAAAACTCCACTTTTACTCAAAAGCAAGTAAAATGACCCTCCTGGGTCAGGAAGAATGGACAAACAAAGCTTCTGACATTTCATCTGAATCAAGGCTTCATCAGGAGGGTCGTTTTACTTGCAAAATAATGTATAATGTTTTTAATTTTTCTACAGTTGAATAAACAAAACTTTTATTTCTTGGTTCTTAGATAGGACTTGGTAATCCTTACTCCTGATTACAATCTTGGTAGCGTATGGACAGCTTGTCTCCCCAGCCCACACATGCTTCATCCGATTGGAGGGAGAGGGGAGCAGATGACGGATCCAGGTCAATACACCACAAACAAGAACGCATGGTCAATTCTTGTGCAGACAAAACACTGATGGCAAAAAATGTCTGTTGGCAATACAGCGGGAACAGATGAACACGTGTCTGGCGGGACAGAACTCAGGAGGTGGAGAAAGTCAGTGGGGGGGGATTTACTAGTACAAACTCTGGGGATGCAACTTGTGGGAGAAAATCAGTGGGGTGATTTACTATTACAAACTCCATGGGGATACAACTTGGGGGAGAAAGTCAAGGGGATTTGCTATTACTAACCCCAGGACAGTCACAGTCGGGGGGGGGGAAGCGACAGTTGGAGGTCATGATTTACTAATACTAACACCAGGAGGGTGACAGTTGGGAGAGGCATGATAACATCCCAATGCTCTTTTGTCCCTTTCAATGTTTTTTACAACATTATTTTAATAGTGCAGGTTTTGCGGCATGAATATGCCCTTGCTAAGTTGACCAGATACCACAGATGACTCGTTAGAGGAAGCTCAAAGTAAATCAAGTACATCTTAAGATGTCCTTCTTCATTAAGGCTGCAATATGACTACCATTACCCGAGCAACATGAAGACTGTGCAGAAATGTTCCCTCACTGCCCCGATTATCCAATCAACATGCAGTCTGTGCAGAGATTTACCCTCACTGCCCCGATTACCCAGTCAACATGCAGTCTGTGCAGAGATTTACCCTCACTGCCCCATTTACCCAATCATACATAGAGGTAAAGTTATGAGTCAAATGTTTAAATTTAAAATTTATGGGAACTTTTGGGGCTGAGGACCTGACAAACAGTAATGTAATACAGATTGTGCATTGATTTTACCAGGCAGCAGTGAAGTTATTCTGTCAAGAGTTGAAAAGCAGCCTGAAAATGGCTGTGCTGTAGGAAGGTATGTATATGTACCTACCGGGTCAAGATCTCACATATAAAACCACACATGGAATGCCACACGGAATACATCATGCGGTGCACTAGCGCGATAGGGTACAGAACCCCACCAGACAGATATGTTGCATGCACAGTTTTGTATCTTATCGCGCATGGGTGGGGAGGAGGAGGAGGAGGAGGAGTTGCATAGAGGTGAAGACCTCCGTTTGGGAGGTGGTCTGCCGAGCTGTTGCCATGGTTCAGTGGGATGAGCCATGGCAGTACAGGGGGTTGCTGTGCGTCTGTGGACCGGGCTCAAATCCTGGTCCCAGACTTTTTTGAAACCACATTGTGCGGTTTCATTTTTTTTTTGTCCCTCGCGGTGTTTCTCCCCATCCCCGTGTTGAACCCCCCCAAGTTGATTATTTTAATGGGGGATTCAGGGGCACAGCCCCCATAATGGGGGGGGTGCAAGGACAGAGCCCCCTGTAGATAAAATATATACATGTTTTTGCATTTCAGCAATTTGTATGTGCAGCAGCAATGTATTTTCTGACTTTACAGTGAGGTACACTGCTGCGCTGTAGTGTGATGCGAGATTATGACCCCCATGTACAAACAAATGCCAAAAAAAACTGTAAAATCAGTGAACAATGGCAATGGACATCCATTGTGATGGACAGAACTGGGTCACACCAATATGTCCGTTGTAAGCGGGTTCGACAGACAACACAGTACCAGGGTGACACGTGCATGCTTTAAAGTTGTGAAACTACCACACCAAAAAGCAACACAGTGAACAAGCAAAGCTTGGCAAATTGTGTCTGTAAAGTTTTTTTTGTTGTTAAGAGTCTCTAACAAACAAACAATTAGATACTATCTGCTGACCTTTCCATGTTTTGCCTTTTTATGTTTGCTTGCATGCATGTGCAAGAAACATATTGTGGCAGCTTGCTGCAGTAGTGAGTTGTGGAGGTGTGGCAGTGTTGTGGCCAATGCCAGCAGTCTATTTTGGGGCTGGTGTCTGTGGCACCAATAGAGGAGCATGCTGTTGATGACAGCAGTATTGGAGCATGCTACCAACTTGAAAGAAACTTGCCGCTGCAATCAGGGAGCACCCCGTCATTAACAATCAGCTGTTTTTGCTGCTTGGGTGGTCCCTGATTATAGCAGCAAGTTACAGCTTGCCTTGTGTGGTGTCCCATTTCAATAAACATGTCAGCAGCTATCGCTGTCCATCTCTCACAATCCCCACAGAAGCCAATAGATAGCAACCACCTCTCACTGTCCCCATGAAAGCCAACGGGGGTGTCCAATCCCACTGTCGGCATGCCCCCTCAACCCTCCATAGTTCATTTGCCAATGGGGTAGCCCAATCCCTGTCAGCATAATGTCCCCACATTTGTTTTAAATTAACATGGCGGTGGCTATTGCCATCCGCCTCTCACAGTCCCCATGAAAACGCATGCCCCTCCCAAGTTCATTTGCAGATAAGGAAGCCCAGTCCCCGTCAGCATAATGTCACCCCCATTTGTTGTGTGCCAAGGGGGGTGCCAGTCCCCCTTGGCTACAGACCCCACTCCCAGCAAACACACAGATGGCATGCTGGGAGCCCACCCCAGTGTGCCAAACCACCTGTAAAAAAATAAAACCTTCCCGCGTTGTTTTTTTTTTTTTGGTTCCCTGTAAAAGAAAAAAACTGTCCCTTGTTATCTCCAGTGCTCCCTCCCCCAACCCACACCCACCATCTGTGCACCCCAACTCCCCACACTTTTCTCACACCATACTTACCTCCAGAGCCTGGCGCGATGATCTTCGGTGGACCGGGAACACATCTGCACTCTTCAAAGCCGACCGTGAACTGAAGAAATGTCATTAAGCTGTATAATGGCATAAATAGGGTTTTTACAACTTATGTGGATGTCTCGGCCACTTTTGTGAATTTTGGCACCAAATTTTCAACATGGGGTCCTTGGGATCCCATCTCATGAATTCAGTGACTGTCATCTGGTTATTCGGTCCCGAAAGGTGATTTCACATTCATTGCACGGAATCACCTTTTGGGACTGATTAACGAAATTACAGTGTCACTGTTCACGAGGTAGGCTCCCAAAAAGCCTATGTTGCAGATTTGGTGAAAAAATTCCAAAAAATGACTGTGTCACGAGCGTGCATTGCACAGTTTCCACGCACATTTGTAACTTCGTAAATTTACAATATTTTCAGTCCAGATTTTCAACATTGCCATTTTTTTACACCTCCTTATGAAGAGTACAGCTGTTATTTTTCATATCCTGGCCAAAATGTGTTTTCGCACTTCTCACGCAGAATAGTGCAGTTGCTGTGGGAAATCAGTGTTCGGGACAGATTAAGAAAATTACAGTGACACTGTTCATGAGTGGAGGTCCCAAAATGCCTATGTTGAAAACTTGGTGACAAAAGTTCATAAAATGACTATGTTATGAGCGTGTGTTGCGCAGCTTCCATGCACACTCGTAACTTCGAGAATTTGTAATATTTTCACTCAAGATTTTCAACATCGTCAATTTTGCACACCTCCTTATGAACAATACAGCTCTCATTTTTCACATCCTGGCCGAAATGTGTTTTCACACATCTGGTGCACAATGGCGCGGCCACTGTCGGAAATCAATGTTCAGGGTAGATTAAGAAATCATAGTGACAGGGTTCATGAGCAGAGGTCACAAGATGCCTATGTTGAAAATCTGGTGAAATAATTCCACTAAATGACTGTGTTACAAGCATGCGTTGCACAGTTTCCACATGCTCTCATAAGTTCAAGCATTTTTAATATTTTCACTCCAGATTTTCAACACTGCCATCTTTTCACACTGTGTTTTTGCACATCTGGTGCAGAATGGCATGGTCGTTGTGAGAACTCAACATTCAGGACAGATTAACAAAATCACAGTGTCACTGTTCATGAGCAGAGGTCCCAAATGCTTTCATGAGGTGGGGGTCACAAAAAAGCCATGTTGAAATTTTGTAGTGCAAATACCAACAAATGCCTGGGGCATTAGGGTATCTAACTATAACATCCCACCCTGTACAGACTGACAGGAATCAGGGGTGTGCCTTTATACTGCCAGCTGTAATGCTCATGCCATTCCACCCCACCCCCACCCTGAAGCTAGTGACAGGCATTGAGGTGTGCCTTGGACTCTTTGGCCCCAGAGTTCACCCCATTCTCCTATACTGCACCCATTTCAGTGTATGTTCTTATGAAATGGAGTGACTGTAAAGCTGAACATCCCAAGGCACACCTCAGCACTTGGTGTCTGCAGGATAGGGTGAGGTGAAATGCCGTGAGCGTTATGGGCGACGACCCAAAGGCACACCCCAATGCCTGTCCATCTCTGCAGGGTGGAGGTGGGATTGGTGTGAGTTCAATACTTCACTGCCACTCCTATTCTGCATTTGTCTAACTACTGCACATCCAATGCTAATATCAGCAAGCACACTTTCGGCATTGACAAATGCTCGTTGTTTTGTGTGGCTGCTGTTGGGTTCAGGCATTTCCTGGCTGGCAGCAGAGATTTTGAAGCTGGAGCTTGATTGTTTGTGTGTTTGAAAACAAGCAGTCAACCTGCCAGAGACACTGCAGTACACAATAAATACATACATCATTCATATTATGAACTGAAAAGGGATCCATCACATGAACTCACAACACTCCGTGCTGCAAGAGAACTTACAATCGCTGAACTCTCCAAACAACTGTGGAATGACTATTTTATCACAAAGAAAAGTAAAGTTAAAAAAAATAATCACTCTGACCGGAAATGCAACCTATTTTAAGGATCATTTTTAATATTAGAATAAGGTACTCCCAGGGGTTATGTTAATGTTCCAGTTAATCACTCCCTGGGGGTATGTAGCATTCGGCTGTGCCTCATGCCACATTACACCCCCATTGGGTGATTAACTAGAACTTTAACATAATCTCTGGTCATACTGTATTGCTTAATTAATGTAAAGCTATCAGACTGCTGACAGCCAATCAGGTTGTAGCATTTCTGAGATGCTTTTTTTATAATAAAAAAACAAGCCTGAAAATTATGACACTTTGTATTATTCTAATGAAAGGAGAATAGCCAGTCTTTCAAAGCAACATTATTCCCTTCAAGCTAAGTCACAGACCGGGGATAGTGCATCTTCTACTGCAGTTTCCATCTGGCATTGATTATTGTCCCAGTTCTTCAGCCTTCATTTGTAGTCTGGAGATGCGATCTGACTGACATTGAGGAAGAACAACTCCGCAGATCCTATCAATCAGCTGCCGCACAGAAAATCACTTCCCAGACTTGCAGGCCACAAGGTCACAATCAGTGGGAAATAAGCTTTCCATTTTAAACAGAACCTTCCTCCCAGACAATTCATTCATTCTGTATTAAACTGTATTAAAATAGCAAAATCTCATCTAGAAGGTGCCGCTAGCAATTCTTTATTTAAATTGCTTGCACCGATGCCTTGTGGTCACATGATTCTCTCTTATCGAGCTTAATTAATTACAAATAAGAGGCACTAGAATTAAAAAAAACTTTGGTACACGTATCTTGCTAACTAAAGCAGTAAAGTACCTGTAAGCCCCTGCAAAGAAAGTTTTTTCATTATTCCTTTTTATGTCCTTATTCATTTTTTCAGGCTCTTGTGCAGTTGTGTAAATGTTTATTACTCTCTATAGACAGAAGTAGAGCAGTGTCAAACCATGAGTTTAGATTAGAAGTGGCAGCAGTTCACAAAATCACCATTGCCTCTAGTCCACCACTCTTGAGTCAGAATCCTTCATAATGATCAGGGCCCCTAGTGCTCTGCGGCACTTTGTCCTAATTTCTGTGGCAAAGCTTCCAGGCTTCTGCAGCAGCATCTTTCAATTTCTGCAGCAAATATGATAAAAACCTACAAATATCTAAAAGGCATAAATAGGGTACCACAGGGTAGCATCTTTCAGAAAAGGAGATATCCAGGAACAAGGGGGCACGACATGATTTTGGAAGGAAGTAGACTAAGGGGTAGCGTGAGGAAGTATTTCTTCACAGAAAGGGTGGTGGATGCATGCAATAGACTCCCAGCAGAGGTGGTGGGGGGATTCAAGCGTGCATGGGACAGGCATAGGGGAACCCTAGCAATGGAAATGAGGAAGTAAGCTGGAGATCAAGTAGGGTCTGCTGCTTTTGCAGTAGGCAGGGAAAATGGGCAGACAAGATGGGCCTAGCGGTCCTTATCTGCCATCAGTTTCTATGTTTAAATGCAGAAACATGGGGCTTAAAAACAAGACTGGCGACACCCCTATGCATTAATGCTTTAAGGGAAATGCTGACGCTGTTAACCCAACTTGGATCTCTGTCTTTGAAATCACATGCCTTGTTAAAGAAAAGGGAGAGAGGGAGGAAGTAAAATTCCTAAATTTTGAAATCCATGTTTGCAAATGTAAGAGGATCCACCAGTGGTGAAAAGCAGTGTCTATTATTATCATTAGTATAGGGCTTATGGGCAAACTAGATGGGCCTGGTGGTCCTTATCTGCCAACATTTTTCTGTGTTTCTAGAATGTAGTCCTGCCTTTGGCTCAAATATTATGCGATGTAATTGATGACATCACTGGCTGAGCTTAGAGGAGGGGCTTCATTATTAACAAGATGGGGAAGGGCAGGTACTATGGAAAAACGTTATATCTGAATTAAAATTTACCAAGAACAATGCATTCTGTGGCACTATACACAGTATATTCTGCAGTATGATGCAAATTCTGCAGAAAACTCCATGGACATGGAATCACAGTACTCCAGGGGCCTTGATAATAATGCACAAGTGGTGATGAGAAACTACAAATACCAGTGGGAGGAGCATGACTGTATTTTGGATATCCAGTTGCATGCCTGGCTTCAGTTTAGAATGGATCCTGAGAGGCAACAGGGGTTGCCATATTCCCTTCTCAATGGAGACAGAGGGCAGCAACTGGTGAAGTTAGCCATACAGCCAAATTTGCCAACTGATCTCTACAGGATTCAAGAGGGTTGAGGGGCATTTCCTCCCCTGTGAAACATGGTCCTTCTGGGGATTCAAGTTGCAAAGATGCTGCAGCAGACCCCTCCCAGGCTATTTAACCTCTGCACAACCAGGCCTGTTCCCAGATGACATTAATTTTAAAAGTCCAGCATAGACTGATCATTTCCTATCCCCCCATCATTACTAGAGTGGATCCATCCTCTGGGGGTGCTACATGTTGGTGGACATCTATGAATACAACAGAAGGCAATGCAATGTCTTCTACAGCTGATGGGGGTGCGGGGATAACATGCTACACCATGTAATGGGAGGGTACGTTTTCAGAGTTAGGCCCTTTGTGTTATGTAAGCAATAAGACACGATGGGGTATGCATGTGTAACCCCCTAGGTGGCGCTATCCCAAGGGCTACGACCCCTGCCTGCCTAATCACTAACAAGTTGAGGGGCCTAGGTCTAATGGCGAGTGCCTCCACCCAGAGGTCAGGGTTTGCAATTGTTAGACTAACTTGGTCACAGCCCTCTGGGACACTGTGACCCCCCCCCCTTTCTTCCCACTAGTGGCCCACACAATACATCAGAATTACCTTCACAGTATCCACTTACCCCCAGGACTCGTTCGGTCAGCGTGACTCTGGGGACTCCCTGTAAAACAAGAAGATACAGTGCAAAAACCACAGTACAATACTTTAACATAAATGAATACCTCAGGCAGTGTAACTTTGCTGAAACAAACAGATCTGATTTATTTAGGGGGATATAACAAGGACAAAGGGGAATCAGGTTAATTAGTTTAAACGCATTAATAATCACAGTACTGTGCACATACAGTATTTCAGAATCCCAAATGTCCCAAATGTCACTCTTACTGGGTACCCAGGCAATAAGAGGCTAGCCTATTTGGTGCAGCTGGTTGGAGCCCTGAAGATGGAAAGTGCACGCACAATACCCAAATTGTAATCCGGAGCCAGTTGGCTCAGTTTGTGAAGAAAAAAACAAAACAAAAAATTAGATGACACACTTGCAATTCGATAAACTGATGGCAGGGACCTACCCTGCTTGCACTCACAGCCCAATACTGAAAAGTGAATGGGAGGTAGCTTGTCCTGGATTGCCAGGAGAAGCAGACCATGTGGGCAAGGTCCTTACGACTGGACCCCACTGCAGTTCAGAGCAAATGGAGGTAGCCCGGTTTAAACTGGGGTTTACTTCCAGCTTCATGCACTCTATTCACTGTACATGGGATTTGAAACGTGATTTCCCACAAGCACTACACACATTTATATCTAAAAGGAAAGTGCTATACCAGGCAGGCTGCTTCTCGATCCCAATCGCAATTACTGCACAATACCCGGGAGAACACACAGCAGACTCAGTTCCTGACAGACCAAGCACGATTCAGTAATTTCTCCAGTCTTCTACAGGCTGAGCCTGGTTTCTACTCTTCAGATCTCCTTGATTTTCCTCGCAGGATGGATTCAGTCTGAACAGGCGCTTGTACAAGCTGCAGACCGAAACTTAGGGCCTTACATGCATTTTACCCGCGCTAAACTACACACCGAAGAAGCACTGGGCTCCTTGTCTCTTCACTGCCAAAACTGAACTGAAACTCCAGTAGACAAAACCGGGCACTTCCTCTGAGTTCCTCCCAGTTCTTGGCTGGTTTAGCTGTCACTCACAATAAACTCCCCTTGTTGGTGGAAAAAGGCGCCAATGTCAAAACTACATTTCCCAGAGTCACTGCCCATACATTCCTCTTGTGGCTGGCTCAGATTAAGAGTCCAAGTTCTGATTCATCCACAGGCACCATTTTAGATCTCCCTCAACCCACACTGATTGGTCCAGTTCAATAGTTCAAAACTAGAATGGAGGGCTAGGCAGACAATTCAGACTACAAAGGGAAGCAAGTTAAACAAACTGTATTTTCATTATTACTCTAAATGATTTCTGGGGAACAGTTACATCTTTCAGATAGGCTCCACTTGCACTCTTAGCAACTGCAAAATGGAGTGAAATGGCAGCAGCTCAAGTGGGACTCAAGCAGGAAAACACACAGTCCCCCCATACAAACTAATTATGTCTGCAAGCAGACAGCTCTTAAAGAGACAGTACCAGAGGCTCTAAAAGCACTCACAGATAAATGGCTTGAACGCCAAACACCATTCAGGCTTAGAGCATTTAAGCAAGCTCCTGGAAGATTTTTGGGAACCCCCATTTGCAAGGGGGTTACACCCTTCCCAGCCTGGAAAAAGCTTGGCATCCATGTCAAGCAAGTACCACCATAAGTTTCAATTGCAACCATATACATTTGCATCAGAATCACATTATGCTCATACATATAATCATCAGTCAATATATCACTTTACCAGAAACACATTTCTGAAACTTTGAGGTATGTCACTCTTTGCACAGTATTACACACACATTGTACCATAACTCAGGTTATTACCTCTTGTACATGGAACCTGAAAGGGGGGGGCCTTCTCTATCAGCTACCTTTGGGCTGGACGGGACAGGGGCACCATACTTAGAGGGCAACACAAGTAACTTGGAGTTAGCACTGATGGCCAGTTTGGGCAATGAGCTCGGGGACACATACACTCCTTTATGGACAACATTGAGAGGCAAGTTCACAGGCCTCCCCGGGGAATCATAACTGAGGTGCACCACAGGCTTTACAGCTCAACCAGTCTTTCTAGGGGGAACTGTTACAGTCTCTGCACTCTGAGCCTCATTTTCAGCATTGTCCTCACTAGTCAGGGGAATCTCCATTGGGGTAAAGAGGCTAGAACTTGGGGCACTTTCAGCTCCAGAAGTTACAATCTCTGAGTCCATGACACTTGGCTCACATGGAGAGCTTTCAGACATTGGCAGTGGACCATCAGGGCACTCAAAATACTCTTCTTGTTCTGGTGTATCACCAGTCTGTTCCAGTCCATCATTTTCTTCCCCTGAAAGCTCAAACAGTTCAGCCATACACAATAATTCCATATCATCTGACTTGATGCTTTGCAATTCATTTTCTGGGAGCATTGGCTCCAGGAACAAAGCTGGGGGGCTTAGACAGTCCAGAAGGCCCAGCTTCGTCTCCAGTATTGACTAGGGGATTGCCCCGAAACAATTGACTCAGTTCATAAGAAGGGTAGTATTCAAAGTCACACTCACTTTCTTCTGATATGGACTGACAGTCATGCTCAACTGAGACTTGTGGAGGGGAACACTTTAACTCAGCTTCTGTAGGTGCAGACTTTCTTGATCTTTTCTTAGCAGCAGCTCTAGCCACTGGTCCAGAGGGGGCATCTTCTGGGGGGCTCAGACTCAATCAAGATTTGTCCAATGGGCAGTAAATGATTTCTATGCATTGTTTTCACATCTTTTGAATTATTCTCAGGCCTTACTTTGTACACTGGCAGATCATCTAGTTTGCCCACTACAATGTGAGGGAGATGGTGCCATCTGTCAGCAATCTTGTGTTTGCCATGCAGTCCCAGATTTCTTAGCAATACCCGATCTCCCTCCTGGAGTTCCTGTGCTTTCTCCTTTTTATCATACCTTTCTTTGTTGGCCAGATTTCTTTTGGCAGCCATGGTTTGAGCCAGTTGGTACGCATGATTTAGCTGGGCCTTTAACTTTTGGACATACTGTAAATAGTTGTCAGCTTGAACCCCATCAGGAGAGACCCCACAACACACATCTACCGACAGTCAAGCTTTTCTTCCAAACATCAGGCGGTAGGGGGAGAACCCAGTAGCATCACTTTTGGTGCAGTTATAACCATGTACCAGGGTGCTAATTTGTTGGCTCCATCTAGGCTTGTCCTTTGGGTGTAGGATGCCTAGCATATCTAGCAAAGTGAGGTTGAAACGTTCAGACTGTGGGTCCCCCTTGGGGTGGTAAGGGGTGGTTCTGGACTTTCGCACTCCCCACAGAGAAAGCATCTCTTTGATCAGACGATTCTCAAAGTCTCTCCCTTGATCAGAATGGATTCTTTGTGGAGCCCCATAGTGAACAAAAAAGTTTTCTACAAGTACTTTGGCCACAGTGGATGCTTTATGGTCTTTGGTGGGGAAAGCTTGGACATATCTCGTAAAATGGTCAGTGACCACCAGCACATTACTAATATTTCTTTGATCTGACTCCAAAATCAGGAAATCAATACAGACCAGCTCCATGGGTGCACTGGTGGTGAAGTTAACAAGGGGGGCAGCCCTCTGGGGCAAAGCTTTCCTCTGTAAGCAGCAACTACAAGTTCGAATGTGTTGCTACACATCAGCCCCCATCTTAGGCCAATAGAATCTGGATCTCACCAAGTCAAGTGTTCTGTCTATACCAAGGTGCCCCATGTGGTTGTGCAAGGACCTCAGTACTGAGTCTCGAAAGGCAGTGGGCAGTACTAGTTGTTGTTTGTCTACTTGTCCCCCTCTGTCTACTGTTTCTCTGTATAACAGTCTATTGATCAGTTTCAACTTAGGACCTTCTTTGTATAACAATGCAGTTCTCAAATCAGTGGAGCATAATTTGGACACATCTTTCCCTGCATAGAGGGCTTCTAAAGCTGATTTGATCATGGGATCATGGAATTGAGCCTGCCGAATACTATCATTGTCCAGCTGAGGCAGTGCACCAATATCTATTGCAGAAAAGTGGCAATAAGCAGCAGGTACGTAATTCTCAGAGGGTCCCAAACAATCCACCATTCAGTCCACTGCGTCCATGGACATTTGTTCCTCCCTGTCAAACTTCTGGCAGACTGCTCGAATATCAGGTTCTGACAGTCTGACCCAATCATTCTGGGGAACAGGCCTCCAGGAGAGAGCATCAGCATCTATGTGGTTCAGGCCTGCTCTGTATTCAACAGCATAGTCGTATGCAGATAATGCAGAAAGCCACCTATGGCCAGTGGCATCCAACTTGGCTGAAGTCTGCACGTAGGTCAAAGGATTATTGTCAGTTTTTACTAGTATCTTAGCTCCATACAAGTACTCGTGGAATTGGTCAACAATAACCCACTTCAAAGCTAGGAACTCTAACTTATGAACAGGTTAGTTCTTTTCGGATGAGGTCAGGCTTCTACTGGCAAAGGCCACTGGTCTCAGGCCATTCTCATGCCCTTGGTACAACACAGCCCCCAACCCTTGCAAGCTAACATCAGTGTGCTGGACATAAGGTTTTCTTGGATTGGCATAGGCCAGCACTGGAGCGTGGGTAAGTTGATATATGATCTCATGAAAAGCAGTCTCACAATCAGGAGTCCAGCGGGCCCCAAATACTTCACTCGGACGAAAATACACTTTTTCAGTCTTGAGGGACGCTGACTTTTTGTATTTTTTTGTGGGTTGGGGGATACCCTTGAGTAAGGTTAAGTAAAGGGCGGATCACTCTTGAATAGTCCTTGATGAAACGCCGATAATAACCACAGAATCCCAGGAATCTTTGCAGTTCTTTTAGATTTTTGAGCTGTGGCCAGGTGGTCAAGGCCTCAACTTTACTTGGCTCGGTCTTTATTCCCTCAGTGGATACTATGTGTCCTATGTACTTTACTGATGTTTGACAGAATTGACACTTATCAATGGACAGTTTAAGGCCAAAGTCTTCCAGTTGGTCCAATACCTTGAATAATCTGCTCTCATGTTCCTCCAGTGAGCTGCCAAACACAATAACATCATCTAGGTATACCAGACACTCTAGTAAGTTCATGTCCCCCACTGCACGCTCCATCAATTGTTGAAAAGTGGCTGGGGAATCTGAAATCCCTTGAGGCATTCTCATGAATTCATAGAAACCAAGCGGACAGATAAAGGCTCTCTTCTCACAGTCCTCTGGGGCCATCGGGATCTGGTAGTACCCACTGTGAAGATCCAGCACGGAGAACCACTTGCTACCGTTCAGGCAGTCCAAAGCATCCTGGATGCAGGGCATTGTATACTGATCAGGGATAGTCCGCGATTCAAGGTGCGATAATCCACGCACATTCTTACTGTGCCATTCTTTTTTCTCACTACCACAATGGGGGAAGCATAGGGGCTTCTGTATTCTTGTATTACACCAGCAGCTAACATCTCTTGCAGATGCCGTCTCACATCATCTATGTCAGCAGGTGCCAGGCGTCGACACCTCTCACAAAATGGTCTTTCATCATGCAGCCGGATATGGTGCTCAGCTCCTTGCACCGCATCCTACGTCCCTTTCCTTTAAAGAAAACACCTGGTCTCTCTGGGCAAGCTTCTCACTGATCCTCACTTTCCATTCAACTGGCAATGGGGAGTCACCGAAATCAAACAAGTCAGGCGTTACTCTGTCATTCTTCCACGAACTCTTGCTGCTGGGTAGCACTGCAGTGTCTGCACAATGCACATTAGCCAGGGTGCAACCTCTATTTACTCGAATCTCTCTGTCAGACACATTATGAACTTGAACCATTACCCTTCTGGCATAAGCATGGGCTCTAGCAGGCAAAATACTAGGCTTGACCAGCAGTCCCTCTGGCAATTTTCCATCGCCTGGTGCATCCAATATATATTTTATTCTTAACATCCTTTCTGATATGGACCTCCCTGTAAGGTACACTGGGCATTTGGCGCCAAGATCAGAGACTCAGGATCCTTCTTCCAGACAATTCCAACCGGTTCCTCTGGTTCTACTTTTTCAGCATCTCTCTGTGCCTCATAGGCCTTCTTAATTAAAGCCAGAATTCTTAAAGCTCTACTAGTCCTTGACCCCTGTTTTTCATAACACAACTGTGCCAGCCGTCCAAACATATGAGCATTTGTTCTAATCAACAAAGGGACACCATCATACAGTCCAGTGGGGGGGACACACTAAGGCCAGGGTCTCTACTTGTTCGGCCACTCCAGCCACGGAGGTGGGGAAAGACAGCTAAATTCGGATATACCCGGAATAGGGGTAGGCCTTCTCACTTAACACCCATACATGCAGTCCTTCTAATGGTTGTAAGGGTACATCTGACAAATGCTTCTGATACCAATCCTGGAACATAATTGCCACTTGGGAGCCACTGTCTAATACAACTCTTGTAGACACTCCATTCACCTTAAAAGTGGTTTCCATGGAGGGACCCACTATTCTGGACCAGTCTGGCGAGGCGGTAGCTGGGGTCTGGGCAACTGACCTTGCCACAAAAGGACGTGAGTTAGCATTTTTGGGGCCCTCACTGGGATCATCTCGTGCACCTCTTAACCACTGATTTGTTCTCCGAAGCTCTCCTTGTAGCCTATATGCAACTTTGTCTGTGTCTTTTGGGGACAGGCATTCTCTCTTCATGTGCCCATCCTTTCCACAATTATAACAAAACATACTTTCTGGATTTTGAGCTGACCGTGGCGTCACACTGGGAGCCAGGGCGGGGGTACTACTAACTGGAAACCTTGGTGCCATCTCCGTCTGTGGCATGATAAGCATTTGGAGACATTTCGTCAATCTCTCCACTTCCATGGTCAAGACATCGAGTTGTGGGCTGTTGTCAGTAGGAGATGCATGGGTGGGTACCCCCACCCCCATAGCAGATGCAGTCGGATGAGGGTCAGGGCCTGTACTTGCAGGAGCGGCCTTCATAAAGAGACTGTTTTTTATTTCCCTGCACTCTCTCAGCAGTTCATCCCATGGCAGAACATCGGTAGCCATCCCTCTTTTGACTGGGCCCCCCTTGGCTGACCTTTTGGTCTCAGGTTCCGTCATGTGATTTTGGTGACTCCAGACCATCAGCGTCCGACCCCGCACCTGAAGCAGGGGATGTAGCAGCTACAACTGCACAGGGCTCTGAAAAACCCTCCTCCTCCTCCTCAACTTCTCGTACCTCCTTCATCAACACATAGAAAGGCAAGGGACTAGCTTTCCTTTGATGCAGTTGTAATTTGAGCAACACCCATCTAGAGTGCCGGGCAGAGCAGAGTATATGATCCAGTCTTACCCGGTCCACTTCACTAGAGGTCCAAACCCCCTTTCAAAACAATGGTTTGCAAGATTCCCTCTAATCAATCCATATAGGCAGATAACAACTCCCCCAGCTGTTGCCTAACATCTTTGAGCTTCCATTTCAAGGCCTCAACACTAGTGGTGCCCCCAAACACATTTTTAAGGGCAATTAGGTACTCTTGGGCTTTGGCATCAGGGTCAAAGACCCTCAGGGAGTAAAAAGCTCATCAGGCGGGTCCCTGAAGGCTTCTTCCCCAGGCAGGCCCTTTTTTCTGCTTCGGAGCATTGCCAGTCTTGTACCGCAAGGGTAGCAGAATCTATCCAGGTTTCCAGATCGACCTCCCCATTTGGAGTAGGGCGGATGCCAGAGAATACTTTGAGCTTGCGGTAAGAGTCATGACTAATGGCAGCTACAAACATAGGGGCTAGCACTGGCACAGAAGGAGGGGCAATAATGGGTGCTGGCGGGGGAAGGGTGTTGGGGGAGAAACGCCCCCAGGTGGCAATAATAGTTTCTTTAAATCCTCCACAGTTTTTCCCTCTTCCAGCAACAATTTAGCAAATTTCTCCTCAAAAGTTTCAGAGAGCAGGGAGGTTATCCTCCCCCAGGTCTTTACTGTCCTTGGTTATCACTCTCCAGGCAGTGAGAGCTTTCCCTGGGGTAATAGTCTGTGGCACTTTAGAACTGTCTACAGGACCCTTACACTCTACTAGGGCCATGAAAGTTTGGGTGAGCAAATCAGCCTGTCACCCCCCCTACCACAGGGTCTCGTAAACATTCGTCCTTGGAGAGCACTCCCTCTACAGTGTCCAGATTGGTACCCAGCGGGATATCCAAGACAAGTATGGCATTTTGGGGGTCGATCTCCTGCCCAGTACACCACTTCACCAACTGGTGTACAGCCGCTTCTATTGGGATATCCATTTATTTTTAACAGTAATTTGTAAATGTGGCCACTAGAGGACACTAATCCCAGCAGTGCCTCCAAGATGTAACCCCTAAGTGGTGCTATCCCAAGGGCTACTACCCCTGCCTGCCTAATTACTAACAAGTTGAGGGGCCTAGGTCTAATAGCGAGTGCTTCCACCCAGAGGTCAGGGTTTGCAATAGTTAGACTAACTAGGTCACAGCCCTCTGGGACACTGTGACCCCCCCCCTTTCTTCCCACTAGTGGCCCACACAATATATCAGAATTACCTTCACAGTATACACTTACCCCCAGGACTCGTTCGGTCAATGTGACTCTGGGGACTCCCTGTAAAACAAGATGATACAGTGCAAAAACCACAGTACAATACTTTAACATAAACGAATACCTCAGGCAGTGTAACTTTGCTGAAACAAACAGGTCTGATTTATTTAGGGGGATATAACAAGGACAAGGGGGAATCAGGTTAATTAAACGCATTAATAATCACAGTACTGTGCACATATTTCAGAATCCCAAATGTCCCAAATGTCACTCTTACTGGGTACCCAGGCAATAAGAGGCTAGCCTATTTGGTGCAGCTGGTTGGAGCCCTGAAGATGGAAAGTGCATGCACAATACCCAAATTGTAATCCGGAGCCAGTTGGCTCAGTTCGTGAAGAAGTAAAAAAAAAAAAAACAATTAAATGACACACTTGCAATTCGATAAACCAATGGCAGGGAGCTACCCTGCTTGCACTCACAGCCCAATACTGAAAAGTGAATGTGAGGTAGGTTGTCCTGGATTGCCAGGAGAAGCAGACCATCTGGACAAGATCTTTACGACTGCACCCCACTGCAGTTCAGAGCAAATGGAGGTAGCCCAGTTTAAACTGGGGTTTACTTCCAGCTTCATGCACTCCACTCACTGTACAGGGGATTTGAAACACAATTTCCCACAAGCACTACACACATTTATATGTAAAAGGAAAGTACTATACCAGGCAGGCTGCTTCTCGATCCCGATCGCAATTACTGCACAGTAGCCGGGAGAACACACAGCAGATTCAGTTCCTGACAGACCGAGCGCAATTCAGCAATTTCTCCAGTCTTCTACAGGGTGAGCCTGGTTTCTATTCTTCAGATCTCCTTGATTTTCCTCACAGGTTGGATTCAGTCCGAACAGGTGCTTGCACAAACTGCAGACCGAAACTTAGGGCCTTACACACATTTTACCCACGCTAAACTACACACCGAAGAAGCACTGGACTCCTTGTCTCTTCACTGCCAAAACTGAACTGAAACTCCAGTAGACAAAACCGGGCACTTCCTTTGAGTTCCTCCCAGTTCTTGGCTGGTTTAGCTGTCACTCACAATAAACTCCCCCTGTTGGTGGAAAAAGGCGCTGAGGTCAAAACTACATTTCCCAGAGTCACTGCCCATACAATCCTCTTGTGGCTGGCTCAGATTAATAGTCCAAGTTCTGATTCGTCCACAGGCACCATTTTAGAGCTCCCTCAATCCACACTGATTGGTCCAGTTCAACAGTTCAAAACTAGAATGGAGGGCTAGGCAGACAATTCAGACTACAAAGGAAAGCAAGTTAAAAAACTATATTTTCATTATTACTCTAAATGATTTCTGAGGAACAGTTACATCTTTCAGATAGGCTCCCCTTGCACTCTTAGCGACTGCAAAACAGAGTGAATTGGCAGCAACTCGAGTGGGACTCGAGCAGGAAAACACACAATCCTCCCATACAAACTAAGTATGTCTGCAAGCAGACAGCTCTTAAAGAGACAGTACCAGAGGCTCTAAAAGCACTCACAGATAAATGGCTTAAACACCAAACACCATTCAGGCTTGGAGCATTTAAGCAAGCTCCTGGAAGACTTTTGGAAACCCCGTTTGCAAGGGGGTTACACATGGAATAGATTTTACTGCACACCCAGGGGCGTAGTGACTTCAGCACTTGGAAGTGCAGTAAAATCTGTTCCATGCACACCCCCCGAGTGTCTTATTGCACTTATAAAATGGACTCCCTTTTTTAAAAAGTTTTTACTGTTTGAACAATCATTTTTACACGCAGAAAAAAAGATTTGAGTATGTAAATTTATGATAAAATAGTCCTTCCGCCTAACATAAAGTGGCATCATTATTTATGTAATGGGCAAAGTTTGTCCTTTGCTGGCATCTGTAGTTCTGGTTTTGTTGCCAGCATGTATTCCCTTGTGCTGTTGTGAATTTTGGGGAAGGAACTCCAGTATGTAGTGTGAAACAGTGGAGAGAACAGTGTTTTTGTTTGTGAACGGAACCTTTGACAGCATGGCAGGATCGGGCGGGGACTGCAGAGGCAGCAGCAATACACAGACTCACAGCAGCTGGAGGCCCCATCTTTTCTTCCCCCCACCCTGCAACAACAAACTACAATTAAATGAGGAGATGACAGGGGAAACATATGCAGAACAAAAAATTAAAAAAAATTTGAGGCAACGTCCCTCCTGTTGCTGTTATGGAGTGAGTGTCCCGATCGAGAGGAGGAAGTCGAACTGTGGTGTGTAACAATAAAAACAGCATCAATCAAGCTTTGGTTCACTGTAGAATAGCCAAAGACTTGGGGAATTGCCAAAGCTACGTTAATGAGGAGTGAAGTTTTTTTTGTGCAGTTCAGTCAGCAGTGTTAGGCTGAGGTTGCAGGTAGGGAGTAGAGTGGGCAGAAAGCAGACACACAAAATGGCGGTTAGGAAGTGAAATGTGCAGCAGGGTGATGCTAAATCAGCACTTTCAGTTGGCACCTTTCTCGGCGTGTTTACAACAGGTAAAACATGGAGACCTCAGCAGGACTAGCCTTTATTTGCACAAACTCAGTGATCAGCACCAGATTTGCAGGATTGCCCGCAGGTCCGGGTGAGCCATATTAACAAGGGGGAAAAATGGCAGCTTTTTAAAAGTCGGCGTTCCAAGAGCACATTGATTTTTGCACTGTTCGGTCCGGCTTGTAGCCATGATATGACCTGTGCATGGAACAGATTTCATGCACAGGTAATAACCAATCAGAGGGCAGTATTTTCTCTTCCCATTTTATAAGAATAGAATAGTGGATGGCGAGGTATGTACAACAAGCTCAGGATTCTATCAAGGGTTCCTGATGAAATTGATGACCATGACAGCATAGCTTGAGTGGTCTCTGATTTCATCAGGAGCCTGAGATGGTGTCTGGAGCTTGTTGTACATGGCTGGCCATCCACTGTTTTTCATATTATATGATTAGTGTCTGTTCTGTAACACATTAATGAGGAAAAAAAATTGCATTTAAACAGTGACAGATGAACTTTTTTTTTTTTTTTTTAACTGCGGCATACGCTGCTGGTGCCGGCTTGCTGTTGTACCATCGATCTGACCTTAGACTGATCATACAACAGCAATGTGACATCAGATTGATAGTACAACAGCATTTTAGCTGCCATCAGATTCCATGTATAACAGATACTAATCATATACTATACCTCCATTGTACACAAAGCAACCTTACCTCAAAATAGAGAAGTTTAATTATAGACAGGGCCCCAGGTGTTCTGAGGGAACTTTTTCTTTATTTCTGTGGCAGGGCTCCTAGACTTCTGCAGCAGCATTTTCTGATTTCTGCAGCATGATATATTCATTTCTGTGGTAGAATACAGTCCTGCCATTGGCTAAAATATGACGAGATGTCATCTCTGACATCACATGCTGAGCATAGATGAGGGGCCTCAGGACAAATGAGATGGGAAAGGGAGACAGGTATGGGAAAACTGTATATCGGAATGAAAATTCAACAAAAAACAATGACTTCTGCGGCATTACTCGCGTAACTCATGTGATCAGTCTGATGTACGGTCTCATAAAAAGGCTAGAAATGACTGTACCAGGACAATCCAGGCTGCAAAAAACTCTTAATATAAAGAAGCCTTGTCTCATGCCTGGAATGACAGCAGGCAATTTTGGAGTAATTTCAATGAAGTCACTGGGAAGGATCCTAAATCTGTCCCTACCATGCTCAACATAGATGGGTCCCTATTATAGACCCCAAAACCATCTTGAACACTTTCAACACAGCATTCACTGACTTCAGTGGAGTTCTCCCACCAGACTTTTTCAGCCCTACCTTTCCCACTGATGGCCTCAATAATCCTGTCCAGCCCCCTACCCAACCGCCTTTCTATTTTAGAACTATCACTCTTAAAGAAGTCAGGAAGTATCTCCTAAAGGTGTTAGGTTAAGGACGCTACAGTGGTGATACCTTGGACCTCAAGTCTGTCAGTCTTACCCTGGAGGAGCTACTGGCACCCCTCATACATATAATTAACTTATCCCTAAAGTTTGCTCACTTTCCTCAAAAAGTGGAAATCTGCAGTAGTGACACCGGTCCATAAGGGCGGTGACCGAGCCTCTCATGGAAACTATGGACCTATTTCTATCCTACCTCCACTATTCCAAAGCACTTGAGAAAATTGTCTCAGACCAGCTGGTTGATTACCCGGAAAAATATCAACTTCTCTGTACCCAACAACATGGGTATAGGGCTGGTCACAGCACCACTACTGCCTTGCTCGAGTTCACGGGCTACATTTATAAATCCTTGGACCAGGGTCAGATGGTTGGTGCAGCATACATTGACTTAACCAAGGCATTCAACATGGTTAGTCATGCCCTCCTGGTGAAGCAACTTACTAACAATAGCCTCTCCGATGCCATGTCCTGGTTCAGGAGCTACCTTCTGAATCGATCGCAACAAGTAAAGATAACTAACATCCTCTCAGACAGCAAATCTGTAAAGTCAGGAGTCCCACAAGGATCAATCCTGGGTCCCCTCCTATTCAGTGTCTTTCCGAATTCACTTACCCTCTCCTGCCAGTGATGCATCCTCCTCTATGTGGACGATGTGGTCCTCTTTACTAGTGCTACTGATCCCAAGGCGGTTGAACATGAGCTCCAACAAAACTTTGATGCAGTTGAGAGCTGGTTTAACAACCACAAATTAGTCTTGAACTATAAAAAGACAAAAACCATGCTGCTTGCAACTGCCCAAAGCAAGCATAGATACTACCCACTCTCTATCCTAAATGATGCTAGAGTGCCACTGGAGCTAGTACCTCATTTTAAATATTTAGGGCTCATGATGGATAACACCCTCTCTTATAACCTCGGTATAACTGCTTGGTGAGGCCGCACCTTGAGTACTGCGTGCAGTTTTGGAGGCCACACCTAAAGAGGGACATTGAACTCCTGGAGAGAGTCCAGAGGAGGGCAACCAAAATGATTTGGGGCCTGGGGGACAGGACCTATGGGGAGAGGCTTGAAGAGCTAAATATGTACACATTGGAAGAGAGAAGGGACCGGGGGGACATGATAGAGGTCTTCAGGTACATGAAGGGGGTAAACAGGGGAGGAGCAGTCAGGGTGCTTCGAAGGAAGGAGGAGGGGCAACTAGAGGGCATGGGTGGAAGCTGGAGGGGGGAAGATTCAGAGGAGAAAGAAGGAGGTGCTACTTCACTGAGAGGGTGGTGGAGCCATGGAATGTGCTGCCCAGGGGGCTGGTGGAGGCAGAGATGGTGGAGGGATTCAAGAGGGAGTGGGACAGGTACAGGGGAAGGGTTCTGGAAGCAAAATGCAATACAGCGAGAATATCTGGAACTGGGAAGGGAGAAGCCAGAGAAGGCGAGGGGGCAACAAGGTCAGCTCCCAGGTTGGGGGCTGACCAAACGAGCAGACCCGAAAGACCATTAGGCCTATTCTGCTGGCATTTTAGTATGTTAGTATGTTATGCCAGGCATATAGATAACTTATCCAAAGCTTTCAACATGTGAATTGGGCTTCTGTATGGACATAGGCATAGTCTGACACCCAAAGCCCTTAGCACAGCCATACACAGCCCGGTGGTCTCTCTTGTGGACTATGGTCTTGTCATATATGTGTTGGCCACTGCCATGTCCCTTAAACGTATTACAATAGTGCTAAATAAGGCCTGCCGACTCCTCACCGGCTCAGGGTGTCTAACCCACATCTGTGATCTATGTGCACAAGCAAACTGGCTTTAGTTCAACAGTAAACTTCAATACCAAACCTGTCTCCTAGCTAAGAAAATTACCTCTGATCTATTGCCTCCTGGGGTTCAGGAGCTTCTTACCCCCAGCACCAACCCACATCGTACCAGAGGCTCAATATGCCATTATTTCAAGATCCTTCAATGCCGAACCTCCCAGGGACATAGGTCTTTTGCCTACCAAGCCCCACTCTGGTTCAACTCACTTGCTATTGACGTATCATCTGCCGCTACCTTAGGAGCCTTTAAATGGAAGCTTAAACTCTGACTTGTCTCAGACTCCACATGTGACTGCACCCACTAATTGCTCATGCCAACTTACCCCAGGTCTCCTGGCACAGCCCCCATGACTTAAATCCACTTTCCCATGCAGTTAAGCAACCTGACGAGGCCCCTAGGCTGACTTATTTTCTCTCTTGCACCAGATCACCTATCGTAGCTATCACTGCTCTCCCTGCTATTCCCCAATAATCTCACTTTCTGTATTTGCACTTAGTTACTGGGTATACTTTGTACAATGTCCTTAAGCCACTGTACATTTTCACTGTATGTAATGTCTCTTGCTCTTGTTATTCAGCTTGCCAACCATTCATGACCATGTAAATTTAGAGCAGTGTAACAGTGTCATTCTAACCGCTGTATTGCCACTAACTTGTTGTCATTCCTTCATTCTTGTTCTTGTTATTTGTCTCGATTGTTGACATGGAACCTATGTAAAGAGCTCTTGCTCAAATGATATGATCTGAAATAAGAATAAAATAAAATAAATCAATAAAAATTATATACAATATGTATTTTGTGGCATGATGCAAATTCTGTGAAAATTCCACAACCGCCGAATCGCTGAATTCCAGGTGCCTTGATTATAGAGCTTGCATACTGTAGCATGGTAGCTCTGCGGAAACTGCTGCTGCCTTCTTGTGATTAAATTTACCACTGAGCTAAAGTACCTGCAAAATCCCTCAGGCCAGTAGCCATCGTTGCTAGCTAACAGCTCAAAGCATGCTTCCTTACTAGATCAGGCAATTTTTGATACAAAAACATGGTGCACAATCATATGAAGAATGGGTCATCCACCTTTTGTCAAGTGGTACATAGTTGCAACTCCATTTTGAAATCTCAGTCTTGCAACCACACCAAATGTTTCCAACTCATGTACTGTTAAGTAGCACAATGTCTGAATAGCTCACTGCTACATTTCCTAAATTGGTGGTGGCCCTGAAAAGAACAAAATTGTTTCATACGTTAATACATAGTTACCGTATCTCTTATGGTTATAAGAATGCCTTCTTGAGTTCCTTTGGTGAGAGAACTGTGAAGCAGAGCAGTGCTGTTCTGGCACACAAAGGACTTGAAAATACACTCAATGACAAGAGATACCAGAACTGTATATATAAACATATTATATAGCTTGTTAAAGACCTCTGTTTTAAAGAAATGGAAATTTTTCCCCTTATTTTTGCCTCTTTCGCTCCCACGTGCTCCTCTCCTTCAGGTCCTTCTGGTGGTTTCTACCTTCTGCCCAACACACTCACTCCCATGCAGACATTGCCCACCACCAGATCCCTGGCTGCCCCTGGCTAGAGCTCCAGATAGAACACTTACTCACCGTAACAGTAGATCTCAAGAGATCTACTCCATTGGGCCACATCTTTGGAACTGTAAGCCATCAGAGTCAGGATCGGTCAGAGACATTAGCTAGCTGGGAGCCTCCCATAATGATGTGCAATGTTGGTGCCTATAAACCATGGGCCACCCCCTTCCTCCTCAATTGCCTGTCACAGAAAAGCTTGGAAAGTTTCTTACCAAGAGGAAACAAGAGACTGAACCAGTACCAGGCACACAAGGAGAATCATGGGGCAGGAAATATAGTATCCATAAGACACTTATCCAGATAAGGCAGTGGGAAAACCTGCCAGCTTATACCTCAGGCACATGGGAAAGAAGGGTGAACACACTGTGGCACCATGCGGAAGATTCTGTCAAAGATCTACTGTTATGGTGAGTAACTCTTCTATCGCTACACCTTTGGAACGACTACCTATCAATACACAAGGTACCCAGGAATGATGGCAAAGCCTAATATGCAATCCGGACAGAAGGCCTTGCAGAACAGCATGACCATATCCAGCACATCTGTGTGAGATGATGTCTGGACTGTAGTGCTTAGTGAAAGTATGTACAGTGCGCCACGTGGCAGCAGCACATATGTCAGTGGCTGAAACATTCCAAAAACAGGCAACAGTGGCCATACCCCATGTAGAGTTATCATGCACAGCACCAGGGAGTTCTTTACCATATTTCTGATAACAGAACTCAATATAGTGAGCTAGCCATTTGGACAGGTACTGTTTAATATTCACAGGGGGACCTCTCTCCCAGGGGCAACTGAGACAAAAAGCTGAGAGGATTTTCTGCAGTTCTAAGTGCAATCACAACAGAAACAGTGTTCTTTTTACATCAAGTGTATGGAGCAATGCCTCACCGTTGTTAGCATTCTCAAGATAATACATGGGAAGGTGTATGATTTGATTCAATATGAAACCAGAGACTACTTTGAGTTGAAAGCGTGCACTGGTACGCAAGGATACTATGTCCTGGTGGAAAATTGGGTAAGGATGCTCATGTATGACAGTCTGATGCTTGGAAATCCACCAAGAAGAAGGAATGGCAACCAAAAATAGAGTCTTCCAGGAAAGGAAACACGTTTCACAAGTTGCGGCAGGCTCAAATGGAGCCAGATAATTTTTCAAGGACGGAATTAAGGTCCCAAGACAGAACCAGTGTATGAATCGGGGGCGCATGTGCAAAATACCTTTAAGGAAAGTATGGGACACTTCTAGCTCTGCCACCTTGTGCCCATCAGTAGAGGCATGGGAAACTAAAACTGCAGCCAAGTGCACCTTAACTGATCCCTATCCTCCCAGTGTGCTCTTCCGCTCCTCCACTGAGGGCCTCCTAGCAGTTCCGAGGGCCAAGTCAAAAACCTTGGGGGACCGTGCATTTGAGGTGGCTGGCCTGGTCCTCTGGAACTTGCTCCTCAGATCTCTGAGGGAGCCCCCATCAGAGGAGGCCTTTAAGAGGGGTCTGAAGGCCCATCTTTTTAAGAAGCCTTTTTTAACTATCTGCAGCACTGATTTTATTTAATTATTATTAGTTTTAATTGTTGTTTGTGTTGTTGACCCTGTGTATATTTTGTGTGGAGGCCTTTATGAGGAGTCTGATGGATCACCTTTTTAAAGAAGCCTTTTTAACTAACTGCAGCACTGATTTTATTGTTATTTGTTATTGGTTTTAATTGTTTTTGCTGTTGCCCCTATGCATATTTTTTGTGTGTAGTCTTGCTATGGTCCTCCAGTAAATCACCCAGAGCCTCTGGGATTGGGAGCTGAATAAAGACTTACTTACTTACTAATGGATGAGTACTGGGGACCAGAGTCAGACAGGAGCAGCATACCTACATTGACGGAGCATGTAAATGGTTCCTCAGAACAGGAAGCACGCCGTATGGAGAAATGATACTATTTTAGTGAATAGGTGTGTCTAGTGGAAGGCATTCTAGCCCCCAGTAAGACATCAGCCACCTGGGGAAAAAAAAACAAAGCAGGCAATGGCTATGTCCTCAGGACCCATGCATGTAGACATAGGGACCACAGGTCTGGGTGTACCAGGGACCCCCTATCCTATGACTGTAGACACTGACAAAGTGGTAGTTGAACAGGAGTTTCCACTGCCAGGTACTGTACCAGAGGAAACCACATACTGTGAGGCCAGAAGGGGGTTACCAGTATTAGGGTGGCCCATTCTGCCCAGAGCTTCAGTAAAGCCCTCTGAATGAGAGGGATCAGAGGAAACACATAAAGGAACCTCCTTTTCCATGAGAGGGACAACACATCTTGCCAAAAAAATCCAGGCCCTGGAGTGAGTGAGCAGAAAAGTGGCAGTTTTGCAGTGTGTGGGGATGAATAAAGGTCAAACTCTGGATGACCCCTTCTTCCAAAGAGGTCATTTACCACAGATGTCAACAGTTCCCACTCATGTACTCATGACTGGGACTGACTTAGCCTGTCTGCTACCACATTTTGGACACCTGGAAAAGAAAAGGCCAACAGTTGCAGGCGGTGAGACATTACCCAGTACCAGGCTGTCATCACTTCCCTGCAAAGGGAGCAAGAATGAGTGCCCCCCTTACTTGTTGATGTAGCCCATTACACTGACATTGTCTGTCCTTCTTAACAAGAGTCGGGATTAAGGTGTTCTGTGGAGGCTTGGAGGCCTAGCAGAGCAGCCCTCATCTCCAGAACACTGAGGTGGAGATCCAAATCCAGGTCGGTCCACACAGCCTGGGTCTGATGGGGTCCCACGTGTGTACTCCATCCTGATCCACAGGTATCTGTGGTAAGGATCTGCCCTGGAGTCAGGAAGAAGAATGGAATACCCTGCAGCAAGTGCTGGGGTTCCATGCACTAAAGTAGGATTTTACAAACGTGAGATATGGCAAGAACCATTTGTTCCACCTTGTCCATCAATTGCTCCCACTGTACTCGAAGTATCAATTGAGAGATCCTCATTTGAGGGTGGGCAATCGAGACTGTCATGGTGGCAGCTGACATAAGTCCCAGGAGGTGGAGCATTGGCCTGGTGAACACGTAATGGCTCCTGTGAACCAGTCAAGCCTGAGTCATCAGTGCCTCGGCCCTGTCTGTAAGCAGGATTCAGAGTCAACTTCCAGGTCCAGCACTGCACCAAAGTATTGCAGGAATTTACAGGGAATGAGTATGGACTTCAGCACACTGATTGTAACACCCAGGTCTCTGAACAATTGTTGTGTTCTAAACAATTTGAAACATAGAAACATAGACTTTGATGGCAGATAACGACTGCTTGGTCCACCCAGTCTGCCCATTTCCCAAACCTACAGTAGTAGCCAGAGACATTGCCAGCTATTTCCAGATATTTCACGAAATTTCTGAAGAGTTTCTCTCTGCTGACCCTACTGTGGAAATGTAGAAAGCAGGAGATATTTCTGGAAATATCACAGAAATTTCGGGAACTATCTGGCAGTGTCTGTGGCTGCTACTGTACTGCATAAACTGCAGATCCTAGTTAACCAACAGCCTACTTCTTCCTACCCCCTACCACAATTGCCTTATGTCTTTCCCATGCATTCTTGAATTCCCCCACTGTTTTTGACCCCACAACCTCCTCAGAAAGGCTGTTCCATGCATCCACCACCCTCTCCATGAAAAAATATTTCCTCACGTTGCCCCTGAGCCATCCGCTCTCTATCTTCAAATTGTGCCCCCTTGTTCTTGCACATCTCTTTTTCTGAAAGATGCTACCCTCCTGGACTTTGTTGATTCCCTTGAGGTACTTGAAAGTTTCTATCATGTCCTCCCTCTCCCTCCTTTCCTTGAGGGTATACATATTAAGCTCCTTTAGTTTGTCTTCATTTGTCTTCTGGTGCAGACCCTGCACCGTTTTAGTTGCCCTCCTCTGGACTGCCTCCATCCTGTCTATGTCTTTGCAGAGATGGGGTCTCAAGAACTGTATGCAGTACTCCAGATGGGGTCTCACCAACTGTCTGTGCAGGCAGATGTGCGCTGAACTTTTTCCCTGGATGGGCCCTACAGTAGCCAGTTGTCCAGACAGGGGAAGACATAATGCCCTTCCCACTGGAGGGCCACTGTCATGACTGAGAAGCATTTGGTAATCACTCATGCTGCCGAGGACAAGTCAAAGGATAAGACTCTGAAGTGACAATGGTTGCCTCTGCCAGCATAAAGTGGCGGTATTGTCTGTGGCATTTTCTGATCTTTATTTGAAGGCATGCATCTTGCATATCCAGGGTGTTCAGCCAGTTTTGCAGGAGGGGGATGAGAGCCTGAAGCGGCACCATTGAAAATGTCTTGTATTCAGTGAAATTGTTCATGTCTCTGAGATCCAGAACAGGACACAGGTCTTCTGTTAGTCTGAGAACTAGAATGTACCTGGAATAGAACCCCCTTGTTTCTTTCAGTGGAAGGAACAGGTTTGATGGCATGCTTTTGAATCAGTGACTGTATTTCTTCTTTTAGGAGGGATAAGTGACCCGGACAAAAATGAGAGGGAGTAGGAAGATGAATTGGAGGGTTTGCCAATAGCTCCAGAACATGTCCTTATTGTATTATCTCCAGGACCCACTCGACTGTAGTGATCTCCCTCTATTTGGACACATGAAGGGAGATCCTCTCCTCCCCACCTATACCCCTGGTGATAACAGTGGAGGGGGAGGAACTCAGAAGTCAGATGGTGCAGGGAGCAGCAGGGCCACCTAAATTGGAACCTACGGCTGCCTTAGAATGACCAACAGAGGTGGGAAGACCTGAAAAAGGGCTGCCTACTCTACCACAATACTGTTGATGATAGCCTGGCCACCATGGCCTGCTGTCTATGAAATGCACCTCTGCCATACCCTCTTGTATTATATGAGGTCAAAGATTTAACAGACCTCAGAGTCATTTTGAAAGTCTGAAAGTCTTTGAATGCATTATCAACATCTGCTCCAAATAACTTAGAATACCTTAAAGGGGAATTTAGTACAGCTTGTCACACATCAGTAGCAAAACAGTCACCTTGAGCCAGGAGTAGCTCCTGAGGCAAATGCCAGAGGCAGCAGCACTAGCAGAGGTATCTGAGGCATCATATGCTGAACACAACATATACCTGCCAGTATCAACACAGCTGAAGCCGTTTTAAGGAGTTCAGCCTTTGTAGGAATATCAGGCACGGCTTGAAAAGTAGTCATGGTAGATTTCAACAGGCCATTCTGATACTTGACCATATACATCTGATAATTTGCAATCCTTAGATTTATGGTCACAGAAGAATAAGTTATTTTGCTTGTAACATACAGTCTCCTAGATTTCTTTTCAGGAGGCAGCGTATTCATGACTCGAGAGGCTCTAGAGTGATCGTGAGCAGCCATGATAACCACACAATCTGTTTTTGGCTGTGCTGCATAATAAGGCTTAACAGACAGATCATAGTACTACTTGTCAGCCTTTCTAGCAACTGCTGGCAAGGTGCTCGGTCTATGCCAGGCAGCAGAGATAGCATCCTCTAATGCAGAACATACAGGGGCACTACAATGGTAGGTGCAGCTGTAACTTCTAATAACTTCATTACATTTTGTTTACTAGAGTCTTCCTCTTTGCCTCCAATCCCCCATAATAACTTGGATTTGCTTGAGCAAAGCCTGAAAAGAGGAATCTACAGGAGGAGGCCTGGGTTATAAATCAACGAGTCCACACTACAAGAGGAGAGGGTAGAGCTGGAATGGAATCCCCCCTTCATAGGGGTATTCTTCCCCCCTTCATCCTCCAAATCCTATTCCATATTTAGAAGACCAGGATTGTATTCCACCTCGTCACCATCTTGACGATGGGATCAATCGCTGGTACCAGCGATGGAGGCGGCGGCTGCAATGGAGGGACAAGCATGCTTTTAAGTCCAGTTGACAATGACAGTACCGATGGGGGAGGCCCTGTTGATGGGACTTCTGGCACCAACGCTGGCAGCAATGGGAATAGGCAAAGTAACATTTCTGAAAGCAATCCCAGCATAGCCTTGGAGTCAACGACACCCAACTGAGTGTTTTTTGTGACTGCCACAACAACAGTGGTGGCATACCATCCATAATAGATATGGCAGTACCAGAGTCAAGCCCCAACCTTGGTGTCTCAATGATAGTCAGGGGGGGGCTACTGTCAACACCGTTGGAGTGGACAACAAGTACTTACCCTCCTTCAATGAAGACCTCGACTTTACCAACGAAGCATGTTTATCCCTATGCATATGTTGACTGGAGGAGGAGGGTTTCAATGACAGTCTTTCATTTTCCTTGATTTTCTCCATCATCTTTGCCAACCTTGGTGGTGACAAACTCACTAACTGCCAGAGGCTATCTTTCTTTGTGGTGGTCAAGCATGAAGGAGACATCAGTTTGGAGCTGCCTCCTTGGCTTGGATTTTCATGGCCTTGATGGCGATGAAGGTATCTTGTGTCTTCTTGTGCCCTGGTTAAATCCCTGGCAAATCTTATAAGCCCTCACCTTGTGGGACAAGCCCAAACAGCAAACACACATGGTGGGAGCGCTGTCTTTGTAGATCTTATAACTGCAGGTATAAAACCTAAATAAATGTTCTGATCTGCACGTGAGGGTTTTGCTGAATAAGCTCTATTAGTTGGCTGCAACATCCAGTATCTGAAGAAGGCGTCGCGTACCGAAACATTAGTTGTTTGCACCATGTGCGTGCACACACGTGCTCACTCTGCTGCAGAGTTCTATCCCCTGGGGCCATCTGTAAATTAAATAACCAGTATGGAAGTTAATGGAGTAAAACAAATTAAAGGAAGTGTCTTCAAAACTCTGTGTTTATTAGGCAACTGCGCCAGAAAAAAATGGATTTTATGGCTGCATGCTTCCTGCACACAATATAGATTACTGTATGTTTTTTTTCTTACTAATACTGTCTATAACTAAATCCCTGTCTAGTACAACAAGCATTTGTCAATGCCGAATGTTTGCTTGCTGGCATTGGCAGTGGTAATGTAGAAGTTACAGAGCTGCGTAATAGGAATGGCAGTGAAGTATTGAACTGAAGCCAACCCCATCACCACCCTGCAGAGAGTGACAGGCATTGGGGTGTGCCTTTGGGTTGTCAGGCATAACAGCCACGCCATTTCACCACACCCCACCCTGCAGACACTGACAAGTGTCACGGTGTGCCTTGGGGTCTTGGCCCTTATACGCACCCCGTTCCATCAGAAAATACGGTGAGATGGGTGCAGTATAGGAGAATGGGGTGAACTTTGGGGCCAAAGAGCCCAAGGCATACCTCGATGCCTCTCACTGGCTGCAGGGTGTGGAATGGTATGAGCATTGCAGGCAAGAATCCCAAGTCACATCCCTGATGCCTGTCATTCTCTACAGGGTTGGGCATTATGGTTGGAAACCGTAATACCTCAGGCATTCGTTGGTATTTTCCCTCCAAATTTTCAACTTGTTTTTTTTGTGACCCCACCTCATGAACAGTGGCAATATCAGTTTGTTAGCCGAAAGCTGCTTATGCACAGCGACTACGGCATTTAACACCACAGGTGCAAACACATTCCGAACAGGATATAAAATATGACAGCTGTACTGTTCATGGGGAGGTGTAAAAAAATGGCAAAGTTGCAAATCTGTAGTAAAAATATTAAAAAACTGGTGAAGTCACGAGCATGCACAGAAACTGTGCAACACACACCCGTAATGTAATTAGTTTGGGGATTTTTTACAGCAGATTGTCAACAGAGACATTTTGGGACCTCCGATCATGAACAGTGTCACTGTGATTTACTTTATCTGTCCCGAACAATGATTCCCCACAGTGATCACGCATCTCTGCACTGAAACTGTGAAAACACATTTTGGCCATGTTGTGAAAAATGACATAAGGAAGTGTGGAAAAATGCCACTGGTGAAAATCTGGACTGAAAATGTTACAAAGTCATGAACTTACGAGGGTGAGTGGAAACTGCGTAATACTCACTCGTGACAGTCATTTTATGGACTTTTGTCACCAAATTTTCAACATAGCCATTTTAAGACCTCTGCTCATGAAAAGTGTAACTGTGATTTTCTTAATCTGTCCCAAACATTGCTTTAGCACTGACTGCACCGGTAATAAGCTACATGTCGCAACATTTTTGGGCGGCGTGAAAATGGCAGCGCCAGCACTGTTCATAAGGAAGTGTTATAAAATGGCAATGTTGAAAATCTGGAGTGAAAATATTGAAAATTCGCAAACTTACAAGCGTACGTAGGAACAGCATAGCTACGCTAAATAAAACAGTCATTTTAGAATTTTTCACCAAATTTTCAACATAGCCATTTTTTTTTGAAGTTACTATTTATTCGCCTTCCTGCCTGCCATCTCGACCATTCAGGAGCCCCAAGGTAGACATCCCTCTGCCTTCCACCCTGCCATGTATTGGAACCCCATGAAGCACGTTTCCCCCGAGCAGGGATGGGCGCCTGCCCCAACAATCAACTGTCGTCGGTCCGGGGCCGCCAGGTGGTGAAGGCACATCGAGGCACGTCTCCGGGGCTCCGTCTTCCCAGCGATGGCGAAGCGTTTTCGCTTTCTCCCACCCCTGGCGTGACCCCCTGACATCAAGGCGCTGTCTGCCCGGCGTCACGCTATGTCGGCAGCCTTCCCTTAACATTGGAGGCTTGTGTACTCCGAGCCTCTGCTCTGAGTCAGACAAGTGTTCGGGCTATGCCTTAACCCTCCCTGAGTAGGCGAGCTGTCGGACACCTGCCTAACTCCCCGGCTGGCCCACCAGGACCCGAGTCGCTCCTGAACCGGGTTGCGGCATGGGCGAGTGTGGCGTCCAGCGCCTCAACCCTCAGCACCACTGGGCCGGCTCTACATAGCCATTTTAAGACCTCTGCTCATGAACAGTGTCACTGTGATTTTCTTAATGTGTCCCATACATTGATTTCGCACACCGACTGCGCCATTGTGTGCTACATGGGCAGAAACATGTTTTGGGCAAGATGTGACAAATGACAGCTGTACTGCTCATAAGGAAGTGTAATAAAATGGCAATGTTGAAAATCTGGATTGAAAATATTGAAAATTCGAAAACTTACGGTGTGTGTAGGAACTGTAGCATGCGCCTATCGTAACACAGTCATGTTAGGGATTTTTTCACAATTTTCAACATAGCCATTTAAGGCGTCTGCTCATGAACAGTGTCACTGTGATTTTCTTAATTTGTCCCATACATTGATTTCGTACACCGACTGTGCCACTGTGCGCTACATGGACGGAACACATTTTGGGCAAGATGTGAAAAATGACAGCTGTACTGCTCATAAGGAGGTGCAATAAAATGGCAATGTTGAAAATCTGGAGTGAAAATATTGAAAATTCGCGAACTTACGAGCGTGCGTAGGAACTGCGTAACGCACGCTCATAAAACAGTAATTTTTAGGAATTTTTTCACCAGATTTTCAACATAGCCATTTTAAGACATCTGCTCATGAACTGTGTCACTGTAATTTTCTTAATTTGTTCCATACATTGATTTCGCACACCGACTGCGCCATTGTGCGCTACATTGGCGAAAACACATTTTGGGTGAGATGTGAAAAATGACAGCTGTACTGCTCATAAGAAGGTGTGGTAAAATTACAATGTTGAAAATCTGGAGTGAAAATATTGAAAATTCACGAACTTACGTGCAAGCAAACATAAAAACTGTATGTATGTATATGTATGAAAAATCCATGTAACTTCCTTTGTTATTCCTGTTTGTAACTAACTCCAGGTGGCCCCTAAAAAGGGACTTTACATCTCAGTGGACTTACCCGATCACCAAAATTCAAATAAATAAAATAAAAATAAATACATTTTCCTCACTATAGTTTTCTGAAGTAAAAAGAATTAAGAAAGACCACTCCAGTCTCCTGATTTATTTCTAAGTTGTGTTGATAGAAAAGGCATACTCTCTGCCTCCTTGGTCATTATCTATGCCTAAATAAAGGTCTTTCGATGGCAGTATACAAGGAAAACGTTGATAAGTAAATTTAATTTAGAGAATGATGACATGAAGAAATGACAGCATTGTTTCTCTGCAGGTCCAACGTTAGCAGTTGACAGTGAAGGAAAAAACTGATGTACAGGGGGGCCACCCATGTTTTATAGGCACCGATGCTGAGCATCATCGTGAGCGACCCCCAGCTAGCAAAAGAATCTGAGTGGTCCTGACACCCACAGCTCACAGTTCCAAACATGCAACCCAATGGAGTAGATATTCTTGATGAAGATCTTTCCCTGCCAGATGGCCCCTTCCTTCTGCCATTAAATCTGAGGGGTTATCCCACAGTTGAAACCCTTCAATAGGGTGCTAAAAATCCACTATTTTTTAGCCTATAATTAGTTATAGCATAGGCACTGTTTTTTAACCACTGTACATTGTATCCTGGATATTTAATTTACTCTATGTGTTATGTTTTTTATGTATCTTATATGATCTATAGAATTGTGTGAAGCACTCTGAGCCCATTTTGGCTTGGGCACTATATAAAAATAAATACCTTGCCTTGCAGCTTCTGAAGTAGAGGTAGAACCTGGGACTAGGTGATGGCATACTGCTGTGGAGGATCAGCTGGCATGGGGGGAGCACACCCAAAGGCCATTATCTGGAGCATTCCCAGACAAGACAGACAGTTTTGCCATTTACTCCCCCCCCCTTCCCAATGTGACAAACACACACTTGCAGCTGGCCTGGGGGATGCCTGGAGATGCGTGGCTACCCATGTAAGTAAGTAAGTAAGTAAAAATTTATTTTTAAGCGCTTTTCAATATCAAAGCGCTGTACAAAACAATTTAAATACATATAAAACACATTCATATAACACAACAACAACAACAAAAAATAGTTACAATAAAACACAATAAATCATTCCCCATACGCCCTTTGAAATAAATAAGTTTTCAGTTCTCAGTCATGCCACCTCTGGCACTTCCATCACACACCTACTAGGAGCCACTACCAGAGTGATGCTTCATCGTCCCTCCTTTGGGAGAAGAACATCCATGCAGACATTCTAATCCCTCCTTGCCGACCTCTACTCCTGATGTCCCAGGGTCAGGGCATGAACCCGGCTCATCAGCATACCAAAGCAGTCCCTAACACTCACTGTGATGGAGCCAGCTGAAACATGGATTTAAAATCAAAATGCTTTACTCTACAGAAAATGAGAGTCTGCTCTGTAAAATGAATGGATTATGCAGGGATTTATTTAACTCTAAAAACTGATTAGCGTTTTGCTCATAAAAGTACTACATCTTTATGAAAATGCATAGCTCTTGCCTCACTGTGTTTAACAAACACAGCACTTCTAGAAAATCTATATAAATACTTTCTGTATAGTTAGTATAGTCCCAAGAAAAAAACTGCTAATCAATTATTTAAAACCCTGTTATGGCACCTAGATTTTTGAACTAGAGTTACTCTGGTAGTCTGTTGACATTTCCAGATACACCCAGATTTCAAGAGTTTGTGTGCAGAGCATGTATAATGCATACTGTGGGCTCTGTCCCGGGGGTAACACATATTTTTATTTCCAGCACCATACTCAGCGGGATCTGGGTTGCACATGTGTAACAGAGAGCTGTGATTTACCTTATTTTTTTTTAATGCTGTATCTGCTCCCCCCAGTCAGCCCCCACCTTCTGAGTGCCACAACCCCGTCACCCCAACATCCACTGGGATTTACCACCAGCTGTCCTTCCCCCAGGGTTTGCCACCACCCTTATGGAGTCGGCAGAGTTCCCCAACCCCAGCCATGATCCAGATCCAGTTCCAGCTGGCATTCCCAGCTGGTTGGATGTGGGGACTGCAAGCACTTGAATCCATCCTGACACCGGCGTCTCCTCCTTTACTACTCCCTGGGAAGTGTGGCATGCAATGACATCATGTTGCATGCCATGTGCTCATGTGTGATGCGCGTCTATGTTTGCCATGCCCCCTAACATGTTGGGCAGAGCTGCCATTCCCCCAGCTTCTGCTAGGGGGCCAGGCAAGCACTGGACTCTGCCCAGCCTACTTCCCCCCCCCCCCAGAGGAGAGCAGTCTACGGATGCTCGATCCTCCTCTGCCCTCACCCTCGGCCAGCCCTCAGATGGTCCAAGTTCACTTACAAGCCCTGATCGTCGGCGTCTCAAGGGGTAGTGCTACCGCTGTGCCAGTGAGCTGGCATGATTGATCTTTTCTGAGACCTTTGCAGGTCAAATTCATCTGCACTCATGTCTTAGAAAGACAGAGGGAGACAACACATTTCCAAGCTTTCTGCTTCAAAGCCAATTTAGTTAGAAAAACATTTCAGAGACAGAAATATAAAACATACTTCACATTTCTCAGGAAGAAGCAATTTTTGATCCCTGCCTTTGTTTTTTGTCAAGTCTTTTTTTTGTGAAAATGTATTTGCACAGTGTTTCAGCCAATCTGGGGGGGGTTCATTATGCTGCCTAGATTGGCTGCTAATTGGATGGACTGCAGTGATTGACTAAGTATTTGCTGAGATGGCATTTCTGAGTAGTGAAAGCGAAATGAACTTTCACTGCATGAAACAGTTTAGTTTTGTTCCAGACTGCTATATACGGTTGGCATTTAGGCAGCAGGCATGGGGAGTGAGAGCAAAGCAATGCAGCTGGCAAGATTTCTCCTCTTGCAGTTAGATGCCGCTGTGCAAAACTCTAAAATTAAACAAATCCCCTATAGAAAAAAAAAAATGTTTACTTTTAGTGAGATATAGATCAGCCAGTGAAGGGGTTTCTGGACAGACTTGATGGCTCTATGGTCTTTATCTGCCAGTAAAATTCAGTTTCTATGTAACTAATTTATTAATTGTGTCTTTATTACAGCCATGAACTATTAACAGTACAACCTCTGTTATCCAAACTCACTGGGGGATGTAAGATTAGTTCAAATAATTGAGGGGTTTGTAAAACTGAGGGTCCCTCACACCATGTTCCTATTAGCTTGGGGGACATGGTATGAGTTTGGATAATCCAGAGGTTAATATACTGGGGGGGGTCAGATAATCAAGGTTATATTGTACTGAATAGCGTATGGGTGACCATACACAACAAGGCTATGTTTCCATTGAGGGGTGTGATGTCATACAGATGGCATCACATCCCCGAGACGGAAACATAGCCTTGTTGTGTATGGTCACACATACACTGTTTTATATAGTATTTATTTCACACGGTTTCACACCTTGTATTCATGGTCCCGTTTTTGCTCCCGGCAGCTCAGTCTGCTTGGAAGTCACTTGCTGAAGTCTCGCTCTGCTCCCGACCCGCTGAATATTCATGGCAGCAGTGATTTAAAAAAAAATGACAAACTGACACAATTTGGAAATATGGAGCCGAATATGTCAGTCCATGTCCAAACTATCTAGGTGAAATGCTCACCCAACCACTCGCTAAGCAGCGCCACCATTTTACTCTGAATTTGTTTGTGAAGAGCACTGTTTCTTCCCAATCAAGTAGCAGGTCAAGGGTGAAAAGTTGTTGTAGTATCGCTGTGACATCAGAATGATACTACAACAGCTTTCAGTGACCTTTGAACTGTCCTACAACAACACAGACACATAGAATTTGATGGCAGATAAGGACCACTTGGCCCACCTAGTCTGTCCATTTCCCTACCTAATGGATAAGTTACAGATCCTAGTTAACCAACAGTCTACTTCCTCCTACCCCCACTAGAATTACCTTATGTCTCTCCCATGCATTCTTTAATTCGGCATTTGCCCACTGTTTTTGACTCCACTACCTCCTCAGGAAGGCCGTTCCATGTATCCACAACCCTCTCCATGAAAAAATACTTCCTCACATTACCTCTGATCCACCCCCCCCCCAATCTTCAAATGGTGCCCTTTGTTCTTGCACATCTCTTTTTCTGAAAGATGCTACCCTCTTGGACTTTGTTGACTCCTTTGAGGTACTTGAAAGTTTCTATCATGTCCCCCCCCTTTCCTCAAGGGTATACATATTAAGCTCCTTTAATCTCTCCTTGCATGTCTACTGGAGCAAACCCTGCACCATTTTAGTTGCCCTCCTTTGGACAGCCTCCATCCTGTCTATATCCTTGCGGAGATGGGGACTCCAGAACAGCACACAGTACTCCAGATGGGGTCTCACCAACTATCTGTACAGAAGGATAACAACTTCTTGTTTTCTACTGGTGATGCCTCTCCCTATGCATCCCACTATCCTGCCAGCCCTCCTTACTGCCTTCTCACATTGCTTTCCCACCTTTAGTTTATTTGATATAACTACCCCCAGGTTACTTTCCATTTTTGTTGTTAGTATCTCACCCCCAATGTGTACTCTTCCCCTGGGTTTTTGTTTTCCAGGTGCATTACTTTGCACTTCTTTGCGTTGAATCTAAGCAGCCATACATTTGATAATTCCTCCAGCCTTGCCAAGACACTTCTCATCCTTTCCATCTCACCTTCTGTATCGATCCTGTTGCAGATCTCTGTGTTGTCTGCAAAGAGACATACTTTTCCTTCCAGTCCCTCTGCAATGTCACTTATAAAGACATTAAAGAGGACCGGTCCCAATACTGAACCCTGCAGTACGCCGCTAGTAACCCCCCTTTCTTCAGAGTGGACTCTGTTTACTATTACCCTCTGCATCCTGTTGTCCAGCCAGTTTTTTACCCAGGCTACCACCTTGGGACCCACTCCAAGGCTGGCTAACTTGTGCTCGAACATACAAAATTTGCCAGCAGATAAAGGCCTAGAGGTCTATCAAGTCTGCTCGAATGTGCAGCTAGCACCCCTTATTCTGCAGCTGCCCCTCCCTTCCACCCTTCCCCTTCATTGACCCTCCCCCTTGTCCTGTCCCATCCCCTTTTGAAGCAGTCCACTGTTCTACTGGACACCACTTCTGCAGGTAATGCATTCCACCCAGCCACCACCCTCTCTGTAAAAAAGTGTCTCCTCATCTCCCTCCCAAACCTTCCTCCCTCCAGTCTCATATCATGGCCCCTGGTGTCCCTCCCCTCTCTTACTTTGAACAGCCCCTCTGTACCTGTCTTGTTTATTCCTTTCAAGTACTTAAAGGTTTTAATCATGTCCCCTCTGTCCTGTATATTAATCTTTTGTGTGAGACTGAGTCAAATACATTGCTAAAGTCTAGGTAGGCCATGTCCACAGCCCCTCCCTGGTCTACTACTTTGGTCACCCAAAGAAATTATTAGATTCATCTGACACGACCTTCCTGCTGTGAATCCATGCTGCCTTGGGTCCTGTGCTCCACTGGCCTCTAGGAACTCAACAGTTCTCTCCTTCAGAAGTGATTCCATCATTTTCCCTACCACTGAGGTCAAACTAACAGGTCTGTAGTTTCCTGCCTCTGTCTTACTCCCACTTTTGTGAAGGGGAATCACATCCGTCCTCCTCCAGTCTTCAGGTACCACACCATCCTCCCATGATTTGTTAAAAAGGGTAGACAGTGGTGTCACTAGTTCCACCTTTAAATGTTTTAGAATTCTTGGGTGAATCCCGTCAGGCACCACTGCTTTGTCCACCTTCAGTTTTAAGAGTTCTTTCAGAACCCTTTCTTCTGTGAATGGACTGGTATCGACCCCTCTATCCAGAGTGCTTCTATTCTTTGGTTTAGGTACCTCTCCCTCCTCTTCTTTTGTGAATACTGAGCAGAAGTATTCATTCAGTATCCCTGCTTTTCCACTGTCACCCTCTGCCCACACTCCCTTCCCTTTATTAAGCCTCACTATTCCCCCCTTGGTCTTTCTTCGCTCCCTAATGTACCTATAAAAGGTTTTATCCCTCTTCTTAACTGTGTTAACTGTCTTTTCCTCAGTTTAGGCCTTTGCTATTCTGATTGCCTTCCCTGCTTCCTTCTGTGTTAACTGGCACAGTTCTCTGTCCTGCTCCTTCTGTGTTTCCTTAAACTTCCTGAATGCTACCTTTCTCTCCTTAACCTTTCCCGCCACCTCTTTTGGGAACCATAGTAGTTTTTTCCTTCTTTTTTTTTTGTTGATTTGCTTCACACAAAGGCTTGTTGCCTCTGTGATAGTAGTTCTGATTTTTCCCCATTGTTCGTCCACCCCTCCTTCTTGCCTGTTTGCTAATGCTTTTCTGAGGCACTCTCCCATTTTCCCAAAGTCAGCCTTCCTGAAGTCCAATGCTCTTACTTTTGTATAGCTTGACTCTATGGCTGTGTTTATCGTGAGCCACACTGTTTGGTCGTCATTTGTTCCCAGATGGCTACCCACTTCTAAACCTGAGATCCTTTCTCCGTCCCCCTTTGACAGTACCAGGTCTAAGACTGCTCCCTCCCGAGTGGGTTCCACCACTAGCTGTCTGAGGCATGCCCCCTGTAGGGTATTGAGAGTAACCCTGCTTTTGGATGTGGCTGCAGCAAAGGTGCTCCAGTTAACATCTGGCATATTCAGGTTCCCCATCAACAATATCTCCCCTTTTTCTGCCATTCTAAGGATGCCTTCTATCATTTCCTTGTCCATTGCCTCCCCCTAAGATGGGTGTCTGTATACAACCCCCATGCAGATTGTGGTACCATTCCCTGTCTCCGGGGTGACCCACAGTGCCTCCTCTACTCCCAGTTTACCCTTTAGTTCTATTGCTTTGATCCTTTCCCTTACATAGACAGCTACTCCTCCTCCTCTTTTACCGTCCTTGCCCCTCCTCTAGCTTGTGTACCCAGGTATGTTGACATCCCAGTCATGGATATCTGTGTACCATGTTTCTGTGACTACCATGATATCCTGGTGTCCCTCTTCCATCAATGCCACTAGTTCAGTGACCTTGTTACACTGACTGTGGGCATACGTACTCATCACCCTCCATTTTCTGATGGCCTTACCCCTTTTAGCCCATCCCAGTCCTTACTGCCTTTGCCTTTTTCTGCATTTACTCCTGTCCTGCTCCCTATTGACTTCTCCGCCTTGGTGTTTATCTCACTAACTATCGTGTTTTGTGGGGGGAGGCTGGGAGTTCCCTACTCCTTTTCAGTGCCTCCCCCTTGGCTAGTTTAAATGCTTGCCAATGAAGCATTTAAACCTATCACCTAGGATCCTGGTTCCCCTCCTGGACAGATGCAGACCATCACGCCAGTATAGGCCTGCATCCCTCCAGGTAGAGCCCCCAGTCCCCAATGAAGCCAAAAGCCTGAGCTCCGCACCAGTTTTTCAACCTTTCATTGAATTCTATGGTGTGGAGCACCCTAACATCACCCTTGCCATAGACAGGCAGCACCTCCGAGAAGGTTACTGTATATGCTACTTGTCTAAGGCCCCTTCCCAACTCTACAAACTCCTCTTGCACTGCTCTGATCCCATTCCCAGCCAGGTCATTTGTCCCTACGTGGACAATAACATCCAGCTCTCTCTCCCTCATGCAGCTGCTCCCACAATCTTGAGGATTTGCTCCCTATCCCTCCAAGCTGTGGAGTCAGGCAGGCACCTTACCTCCCTCTTCCCTTCCTGCCCCAGTTCTACTGCCCTAATGATTGAGTCCCCCACCAGGAGTTGTTTCCTTCCCCGTGGGGTCCTGTGCCACTCTCCTGTGGGTCTCGTTTCTGGAGGTTCCCAGCATCCTCCTTGGTCTCCACCAGAATTTTGGAAAGGTACAACTAGAGGGATGCACCTCTGTTCCACCACCATCTCCCTCCCTGAGCCCACCTTGGTCCAACCGCTCCTCTTTCTTGGCAACCTCTGAGGTATCAGCAGTGGCCCTGGTGGTCTCTGGGTAGGGGAGGAGGTTTCACAAATCCTAGCTAGGTCAGCCAGGAAACGGGCAGCCTCCTCCCTCAGACCAGAGAGGTGCTTGCAAATTAGACAGCAACACAGCCTCCAGAATGTCTCCCGGAAGACTGCCGTCCCACAGCCATTGCACTGCACCACTCCCATCATGTCTTATTTTGTGGCCCCCTCTCCTGTTGCTTTGTATGCTTACTCTCTCTCCTCCCTCTGTTTATTTTTTCATCTACTTTCCTACTGCCTATGCACCCTTACAGCTCGTGCTCTTCCTGTTCTTGGACAGGAACTTCCTGTATTCTTCTGTAGTCGCCTTCCTCCTTGCTCAGAGTCAGACCTCCAGCAGTTAGGGGGAGAGAGAGCTACTCTTTTCCTTCTAGGATGATGAAACCTATGTGTCTAAGTGATCCTTTCCTTCCTACTGCCAAACAGGAAGTTCCTGTTGTCAGTCAAATCCAGTGCCTATTAAAGTTGAGCTGGCTAAGGGTGGGAGGGTGGAGGGGAGGGAAGGAGGGAAATTAGTAAGAAAAGTTTTAGCTTTTTAGTCAGCTGCTCTTTGCTCTGAAAGCAAGATTCCTGTCTGCCAAAAGTTAGCAATAGGGAACTGTAATTGGAGACACTTGGTTTTCTACTGCCTAAGCCACACCCTCAATTAACTTCTTTCCTCTCTGATACAGTCCCCTTTCCCCAACACAGAAAAACACACTGACTTTTCTTTTTTTTACCCTAAATTAGACCCCCCACTTCTAATAAGGTATCTGTTTGCTTAGTCCCAACAGGCAATGACTCCTGCTGAGATAGAAGTATTCTATTAGTAAGAAAAGTTCTAGGTTTTTAGTCAGCTGCTCCTTGCTCTGAAAGCAAGATTCCTGTCTGCCAAAAGTCACTCTCTTCCATACACAATAAGCCCAAACCATGTACTATATCAATATTGAAGCTCCTACAATAATCATAAATAATAAAATAATTCTAAATGTTGATTAGAGAACAATGCCTGTGCAGGAATGTGTTATGAGGATTCTTCACACACCCGAGAGTGAAGCTCGAGGAGCTTGTGAGATTATCACACACCGAGGGTGTGTGAAAAATCCTCATAAAACAAACTTCGCACAGGCATTATTTTTTTATAATAACTGGTGCAAGGCTTCAACAGAGAGAAAAACTGTAAGCTGTATTTGTGTAAGCGTGTCCCTGAGCAGCCGTCATACTCACATAAACACATGGGGTTCTGCTTTGCTGGTGAATTTATGGTATTGCTGGAGTGTTGGGTGAATTTCACTTTGAATAAATCTGAAGAGTACAACTTGTACTATGCAGCACAGTTTCCAGTGTAGTCCTTCTTTGTAAGCACTGTTACTGAACATTTGTAACTTTGAGGATTTGCCTACCTTACAGTGCAACCTTTGGTGTGGTAGAGCGCAGGTTTTCTACTTTGGAATGTCACATAAATACAGTGTACTTTCTTTTGTGCTTCAGTGAAGTGAGAGCGTGAGGAGCAAAATGTTGTAATAACCTGCTGTTGAGCTATTGTGGAATTCAGTGGGTTATTATGGCATTTTATCAGGACTGCATATCCAGTTGTAACCCACCCATGGCTGGGTTTACTCAGATTTTCCCTCCCTTTTGTGTCATTCAGCCAAGTTTGACATGCCTTCACCCATGGGTGGAGGCTCTGCAGGTCACAGCTCTGACCCTGGGGGTTGGCTGGTTATTTAAGGGGCCGTTTGGCACCATTCAGGGAGTTTTTCCCACATCAGTGTACCAGCAGGTCGGTCTGCAGGGGCAGGGCCAATTGCCTGCCCCTGCCACTGTCAGGAGGCCTGTAAAATTGTTAGTGGTGGTTTGTGGCGGTGGTCTCCCAGTAGTAAGAGGCCAGAAGGACCAGATTCCAACCTGCATCTGTGTGGCAGTGTTGGTTAAAGAAGCCAGTTTGCAGGCCACCAATCAGAAGGATGAGAGTATTGGGTGTGCCATCTTAAGAGGAGAGCCTTGCTGGTTGGGACATCTAACCTAATGTCCTTATGAGGAGTTGCCTACTGTGCCAAGATGTTCTCAGGAGGTTTTGTGGGGCCCTGGTGTTTAGAGGTCTCGCACATTGCCTTCTCAAATGTGAAAGATGATCAGTAAAGTATGCATACTGAGGTAGACATGCTGCAACAAGTAAAGGGGTCCTGGTCTCTAAGAAGCAGCTGCATCATCCAAGTGTGGCCCCCGGCCCAGAGATTAACGGAACTTTGGTTGGGGTGTTCATGACCAAGCTAAAACCATCAACATGAATTGCAATACTCTATTGTGGGTTCCTGTAGCCCAGAGATCAATTCTGTAAATATGTTTTCATGACCAGCAAGTTTGTATTCAATTGGGATCCCCCTGTTACTGAAATTGGAGTGGACATTACTTTTGTTTTAACTGTTATTTGAAGTGCATATCCTAACCACTGTTTCAGCCCTACAGTCTAGCCCCCCCCCTCAGTCCTGATTCTCCTGCAAGACCCGGTTACAACAAAGCCGCTGGGCCAGTAAGGACTAAACTGTTTTACCTTTGGGACCATTCTAGTTTGTTATTGTTGTGGCCCCCCTCTGTACTTAACATCAGATACCTCTCGATGTGGGATGGGGACTTACGCAGTCATTATAGAGGATCACTAGTTATTATAATACAATTAAACTGCAGTCACATGATGTGCTGATGGGATAAGCAGCTCCTCTTGACCACTCCAGTGCTCGATTAAGAATTATTATATGTTTCTGCTATTTTGTGGGCTGTTTTGGCAATTTGAAGGACTTCTGGTAGATTACTTACCCCTTCTGTGGTAGCCAGTGCTATTTTTCTGCCAGAGGATGGATGCAGAAATGCTTGTTGCTCCCCCTGCATGCCATACTCCACAGATTTTGCCTGAAAAAAGAAAAGGGTCCCACACGTGCAAAGGCCCAGACAACCACAGCAGGTAAACCTGGCTCTTCTTCCTCAGCCCTCTCAGAGGAAAGGTTTTTGGCTGAATTCTCCTCTTTAAAACATTTGATGAAGCTGCTGACTGAAGAGCTTAAAAAGCTACACATTGCTATAGAATCCCTCATGACATGGGTCAGAGCTACAGAAGCCCATGTAAGTTCCATAGACTCCTGGAGGGACAGAGTGGACCCCAAACTTTTCAATCTCTGACAAAAAAATGTCTAAAATGTAAGCTAAGCTTGAGGGCTTACTAGAGGGGAGAAACCGGTGTAACGATGTGGTGTTGCTGGGTCACCCGGAAAAGGTGGAGAGTCCCAATTCAGTGTTTTTTGCTCAGAAATTCTGTGAGAAATTAGTGAGACCCTCCCCCAGTGGCCCAACTTACATAATAGAAAGGGCCCGCCGAGAAATGCCAAAGAAAGGGAACCCCCCCATATATCTTTAAATTTCTAAATTTTTTAGATTGTCAGCACCTTCTCATTAAGATCAGAGAACTACAAGTTGTAAGTTGTGAGTTCTCTAAAATATGGGATGTGCAGGATCTCCCACTCGCAGTGCAGCAAAAACTGGCAGAATTTCACCCCATAATCAACAAGCTTATTGCTGCAGGGATCAAGTTTAAGGTTCTCTACCCTGCCCGACTACAAGCGAACAAATGAGGGAGTCAACAGAGCTCTGATTCTGTAGAGCAGGCACACCGGGAGCTGATCACTCTTCTCCCTGATCTGTTTAAAACTCTGTGATGGGTGGGTACAGAAACAGGTTGCACTGCGCCATCTTGACTTGTTTGGATATTGCCGAAGGGCATCGAAGGTTTTAACAGGTACATCCTTTGCTTTGCTTTTCCACGGTGGTCTTCTTTCTGAAGGGACACTCTCATGGCACATGGTACCATCGTGAAGGGCGGCTGAGTCCTTGCTTGGATGTTGCCTGCGGTTGGGAATTTGCAGAAAGGTGCAGTCTCATTTCTCACTGGAGCTCAGGCCATTCGTCTCAAGGATGTAATATTCCTTTTATGGGGTCTTGATGGTTGCGGCCTATTGAGTCTTAATTCTTATTATGGACATTCCCCCTGTTTATTTCTTTTTTTTATTTAGTTTTTGTTAACCGGGTTAATGCACTAGCCAAAACTGACTATTTTCAGGCATGACTCGGGAGAGTACAACAAAAAATACAGACAGATACATTTCATAAGTATAGGACAATTACATATAGGGCAGGACGAAACCGTTTATGAGAGATGATACAAGCAGTCAAAGACAACACTACGTAAGGCAAGGATTTATAAAAGGTTACATGTAGAGTAGGTCAAAACAGTTTGTAAAAGGATAACATTCAGCTAGAAGTACATTTCATGTTGTAATAATGTAAGAGGGGGTCAGTGTAGGAAGAAACAGTGAAAAGCAAGCACAGTACAACAGGGTAAGTAAATTTAGATTAATGACAGCAATTAAGGACTTTCAAGGGGAGATAAAGGGGGATGCAAGGAGTAACCTGTAGGGATGATAGGGATTTGGGGGGAAGATGAAGGTGGTGGATTGTAGGATTGGAGGTAAGTGAAGGCGTGATGGAATCAAGTGGGGTCAAAGCAAGTGCATGGGTCTACAAGAGATAGCTGCGCAGCTCCCTTTTGAAGCTGAGATAGGATCTCAACTGCCGAAATGCTAGAGGAAGGGAGTTCCAGAGCTGGGGGGCAACATGATGGAAAGCACCAGTTCCTTTGGATATGCAACACCTTGATACATTAATTAAAAACTTTTCAGCTGATCGCAGACCATGGGAGGAGGTTTGGGGAACCAACAACACTGCAAGTGAGGAAGGAGTTTGTTGTCTGATTACAGACTCAATAAGGGAGCCTAGAGAGTATTGCCAGCAGGCAGAGGGAGAGAGCCATTTCAGGTCTCTGTAAAGTTGGCAATGGTGCTTGTGACGAGGAGATGAGGAGGCGTAATGACATACATTATTATAAGTAACGTCCCATTTTTGAAGGGTAGTTTAGTGAACAGCAGCAAAAATGGGAGCACCATATGCGAGGGCAGGGAGCAGGATACCTCTAGCGATAGCCAGCTTAGCAGAGGGGGGCAGCATGTAAGCGACACCCAGTTTAGCATTCACAGCTTTGCAAGTGGACTGTATATAAAGATTGAAATCCAGGGACTGGTCAAGAAGGACTGTTGGGTACTTAAAAGACGTTACACACTCAATTTGTGTGCCTCCTAAGTCGCATACCATCAGGGACGTATGACAAGCCTTGAGTTTAGGGACAGAGCCTAGTAGGATGGCTTTTGTTTTCTTTGCATTGAATACCAGCTTATGGGCATACAGCCAGTTTTGTACATTTTTGAAGTCAGAGGAAAGGGATGCGTTTATGCTGGCAATATTGGCAGAGCTGGAATAGAAGACAAGATCATCCGCATAGAGAACAGACGAACATGAGTGATAAACATCAGCAGTATTATTGATAAAAAGTGAGAAATAAGGGGCCCCAGGATGGGGCCTGAGGTACCCAAGCGTTAATGATAGTACTGTCAGATAGGGAGGAGTTAAATTTCACAATTTGGGTCCTGTTTGTCAGATAGTTACTACACAAGTCAACTACAGGGGGTGAAAAGCTCAGATTTCAAAGAGTGGCGAGAAGCAGGGGATGATCAACAAGATCAAAGGCCTTTGTGAGGTCTGCAAAAAACACCCCTGTTAGTAGTCCAGCATTCATGTTGGAAAGTGTATCTGTCATCAGTTTGAGAAAAGCCGTCAATGTACTATGACCTTTTCTGAAACCATGCTGGGTTTCAGAGAGAAGGCTTTACTTAGGTAGTCAATAGTTTGGTTAGCGATACGTTTCTCTAGAATTTTGCTTAAGACCAAGAGAATGGCTATAGGCCTGTAGTTGGTGATTTCCTTAGGGTCACCTTTTTTGAAAACAGGCATTATACAAGCAATTTTCCAGAGGTCCAGGACTACGCTGAAAGAGAGAGAAAACATGTAGATTTTAGCCGAAGGAGAGGCAATGAGAGAAGCAGCAAGCTTCAGAAACCGAGGTTCTAGGGAGTCCAAGCCAGAGCTAGTGTTATCAGAGATAGATTTCAGGAGTTTCAGGACCTCTGACCTAGAGATAGCCTTAAAGTAAAATGGTGGGGCGTTAGGTAGCTTGCAAGAAGGAGAGCTGGGGGTGGCTGACCGGTGAGTAGAAGAGGACTGAGAGGGTGTTTGAGTTGGTGGAGAGGAGCAGGTATACTGGGACAGATCGGAGAACGTTTAATTGAAAGAATTTGCTATGGTGTTAGAGTCAATACAATGAATGCCACTTAATATCATGTTTAGTTTTAGTTTAGTTTATTAGTCTAGGAATTAATACCTTTGAGCCAGGGCTCTTTTACAAAGGTTCCACGTCACAAAGAACATTTAACAAAGCACGATACACATTACAGGTAGAACCAGACAGGAAAGTTACATCATAAATTTGCTATTAACAGTTTAAGACAGTAACGTTTTTAAGTTTCATAGAAAACAAGCTATAACAGGTTCAAGCGAGTAGACAATTTCGAGGTTAAGAAACTTCCAGGAGAGGGTGATCATTAGGTGCCAAAGGAGGCTAGAGAGGAGGAAGGTGGTGAGCAGGAGAGTAAGTGAGAGGGGACAGGAAAAAAGGGGGGGAGTGAGTTTGGGTGGGAGACAGGAAGTAGTAGAGGTACCAGAGGGTTCATTAGTCAGGGAGGAAGAGGCCTCAGATGTGAGGATGGACATGAGGAGTAGTAGTCTTTATCTAGCATAATCACAGTTGCTAGTGGTGGTGAGGTGGGCGTAGAGCATGGATTTGAAAGCTTCAAGCGAGGTTGAGGATAGAGTAGGTGGACTAAGCGCATTGAACCATGTCAGGGCCCTGTACGCGAAAGATCTTTGTCCCTGTGCAGTCCGGCATCTCGGAACCAGGAAAGGTTGGCGTTCAGATCTGGTGGATGTCGTGAGCCAGGATTCAGTCGGAGTAGGTTTTGAATACATAATGAGTCAGTCCCAAGATAGATTTTTTTGCCATTGTGCAGGTGAGATAAATAAGACGATTTGATAGGTTCAACCAGCCTGATTCATAGTACAGATCACACGTGTGAGTCAGTCTTTGAGCCCCCGTGAGGAGCCGGCAGGCCTTATTTAGAGTGATTGAGATACGCCTTAGAGCAGTGGAGGTAGCTGAGCCATAAATAATAAGGCCATAGTCAATGCCGCTTGATGTAGAAATTGACGGTTACGGAATAGTATTCCAAGGCGTTGGTTCACTGTTTTCGCAGTGTTGTCAATGTGGGTTGCAAAGGTGAGCCCTTGGTCAAAAGTGATGCCAAGGTATTTGAAAGTATTTACTTGGTCCAGTGTAATTCCCGCAGAGGTTTGTATGGTGAGTGGAGTATGCCTATTTTTGTTTTGGTGATTGGAGAAGAGCATGGCTTTTGTTTTATTGTGGTTTAGCACAAGTTTACTATCCAGGAACCACCTTTCAACACTAGAAAGCAAGTTGCAGGCTTTTTCGTAGGGAGTTTGGATCCTTGTGGGAAGAGAGAATTACAGCATCATCAGCGTATAAGATTATTTTCTCCTGGTAGATATCTGGGAGGGAGTTAAGGAACAGGCTAAAGAGGAGCGGTCCAAGAATTGATCCCTGTGGTACACCCGAGAGAACTGGTTTGAAGTCGGAGAGTTCATTAGAGATTTTTACAGCCTGTGACCGATTGGACAGGAAACTTTTTACCCAAGCACAAGGACCTTCGGCCAGGTCTAGGCTAGAAAGTAGGGAGGTAAGTAGGCCATGATGGACTGTGTCGAAAGCTTTTGTAAGATCGATAAAGACTGCACCTATTTGGCACCCTTTGTCCAGGGCTGAGTGGACTTCTCCAGAGAAATCAAGTAAGGCTGTTGTTGTACTATGTCCTTTCCTAAAGCCGTGCTGTTGATTACAGAGTAGATTGTATTTGTCCAGGTAATCAGAGAGTTGGTCTGCCACTATTTGTTCAAGTGCTTTGGAGAGGGAGGAGTATTGATATTGGTCGATAGTTTCCTGTTGAGGTTTTGTCCGCCTTTGTGCACTAGGCGTAACTATGGCAGATTTCCATTTGTTGGGAAATTGACTTTGGCAAAGTGACAGATTAAGAATTTTTGCAAGGGGTGAATTACTTCATCCAGGGTGAGAGACAGGATTTTAGATCTAGCATGTCACTACTTGTTCTGGATTTGGAGCAGGCCTTTCTTATGTACTTGTGTGCTTCAGTGCACTTTGATTTTCTTAAGTAAAACTGTGGTTTGTCACGAGGGTGTTTTGTGATACTAGGCTAGGCACAGGTAAGTCCGAGAAGAAATCTGGGGGAGGACCCACTAAGGTCTGTGAATGTCTTATTAAGCGCATCTGCAATAGACTTTGGGTCAAGAGTGGTGGATCCATCAACTTTCATAATGGTAGGTGATGATTTTGATTGTTTACCCATTATGTTTGGATGTTGTCCCAAAAGCTCTTCCATCACCCCAGGTGGATTCAAGGGCATTTTGAAATAAGGCTCTTCATTTGCCTAATTTGTGAGTACATCTATTTCATGCCTGCTTGTATTTTAGGGTATCATGAGGTGAGCCTGTGTCTCTGGCAACTGCTCAGAGTGGTCCCGAACCATGAGCTCGGCAAGTAGTTGGCAGTAATCCATGGATTTGATAGCGCTTTGATTTCGTTTTTTACTGGGCGTATAAGTGCATGCAGAGTTGAAAAGATTTAATGAAGTATTCTAGTGGGTATTAATATCAGTTGATTCAAGGATTGGCGTCCAGTCCTGTTGTAGGAGATGGGTTTTCAACTTAAGATTCCCATAAGGCAATACTCTGCTTGTTATAACTTTGGGGGTGGCTTGAGAAATTTATTAGACCAGGTACAGGACACTGGGAAGTGGTCACTGAGGGAGTCAGGAGGACTTTAATGTTTTTATCCGGTCAGGGTGATTTGTGAGAACCCAGTCAATAAGGGTGCTCGTACCAGTTTTGTAATTTTCCGGTGGGGAGGTTACCATCTGAGTCAGGTTTGCTGCTAGGATGTCATCTTTGTAAGAGCCAGTGTCAAAGGCGAGCCAGTTTATGTTGAAATCCCGAGGAGGAGGAGCTCATTTTCAGAGGGCTGCAGACTAACAAAATCAAGTACAGACTTAATACTGGCACGGTGGTCTTTTGGAGGATATAGACTACGGCTACTGTGAGAACTTTGTTTTGTGCACCAAGAAGCCGTTTGATAGGGAGGAGTTGCATCTGCGTATTTGTGGGGGTGAAGCTGCCGCGTTGACAGGAGAGGTTGTCCTTTATGTATGTAACCCCCCTGCAAATGGGGGTTCCCAAAAGACTTCCAGGAGCTTGCTTGAATGCTCCAAGCCTGAATGGTGTTTGGCGTTTAAGCCATTTATCAGTGAGTGTTTTTAGAACCTCTGGTACTGTCTCTTTAAGAGCTGTCTGCTTGCAGACATAATTAGTTTGTATGGGGACTGTGTGTTTCTTTGATTGAGTACCACTCAAGCTGCTGCCAATTCACCCCATTTTTGCAGTCACTAGGAGTGCAAAGGGAACCTGTCTGAAAGATGTAACTGATTGCCAAAATCATTTACAGTAATAAAATTACAGTTTGTCTAACCTGCTTTCTTTGCAGTCAGAACTGTCTGCCTAGTTCCCCATTCTGGTTTTGAACTGCTGAACTGGACCAATCAGTGTGGGGTAAACTAGCTCTAAAATGATGCCTTGGACGAATCAGAACTTGGGACTCATAATCTGAGCCAGCCACAAGAGGATTGTATGGGCAGTGACTCTGGGAGATGTAGTTTAGACTTGGGTGCCTTTTTGGACCAACAGCAGCAGTCTATTGTGGTGACAGCCAATCCAGTCAAGAACTGGGAGGAACTCAAAGGAAGTGCCGGTTTTGTCTGTTGGGAGTTTCAGTTTGAGATCTGAAAGTGAAGGGAAAGAAACCCTGTGCTCCTTCAGTGCACAGTTTCAGTCAAAAACGTGTGCAAGGCCCAGAGTTCAGTCTACAACTTGTGTAACTTGTTGGGACTGAATCCGTCCTGTGAAAAGAATCAAAGGATCTCTGAAGAGTAGAAACCAGGCTCACCCTGTAGAAGACTGAAGAAATTGTTGAATTACACTCGGTCTGTCAGGAACTGAATCTGCTGTGTGTTCTCCTGGTTATTGTGCAGTAATTGCGATTGGGATACAGATGCAGCCTGCCTGGTATAGTGCTTTCTTTTTTACCATATAAATGTGTGAGGAGTCTCTTGGAGATCAAAAGTAGCCCTACTGACATTGAAGGACCATATCTTCTTTGGAGGTCGTGAGTACTAATTGAGGTCGCTCCCTGTTGAATTGCCACATTAAATCCAAATGGAATTACTGTACTGCTGACTGTTTAATTTTCCTTTTCTCTGTGTGAAAGGGCCCTACCAGCTGCCACGGTTTGGACTAGCCACTAGGGCCTGGGTACCCAGGGACAGTAACTGGTAGGATAGGCCTGTGCACAGAGCCATAAATGAGATAGTAAAGTGATAAGCTAATTAACCTGATTTCCCTGTCCTTGTTATATCCCCTAAATAAATCAGAGCTGTTTGTTTCAACAAAGTTATACTGCCTGAGGTATTTGTCTATGTTAAAGTACTGTACTGTGATTGTTGCACTGTATCTTATTTTACAGGATGTCCCGGTGCCTGAACCAGCCTTGGGGTAAGTGTATACTTGAAGGTAATTCTGCTATATTGTGTGGGCCACTAGTGGAAGAAGGGGTTGCAGTGTCCCAGAGGCTGTGACCAAGTAAGTTTAACTATAGCAAACCCTGACCTCTGGGTGGAGGCACCGCCATTGGATCCAGGCCCCTCAACCTGTTAGTGGCAAATCAGGCAGGGGTAGTAGCCCCTGGGATAGCGCCATCTAGGGTTACATTTTGAGGCTCACCGCTGGGATTGTGTGTCCTCTAGTGGCCATATTTACAAACCACTGTTAAGGAAAAAATAAATAAATAAATAAATAAATGGGTACCCGACAGAAGTGGCTGTGCACCGGCTGGTGGAGTGGTGTACTGGGAGAGATCGACCCCCAAAATGCTATGCTTATCCTGGACATCCCCTGGGTATCAATACGGACACTGTGCAGGGAGTACTTTCCAAGGTGGAAGGTTTACAAAATCCTGTGGTGGTGGGTGCGCACGCTAATCTGCTCACCCACACTTTCCTGGCCCTAGTAGAGTTTAAGGATCCCATAGATAGCTCCAAAGTACCACAGACCATTACCCCAGAGGGCCCTCACTGCTTGGAGGTGATAACTAAGGACAGTAAAGACCCGAGGGAATGAGCCCCCACCACTATCTGAAACTTTTGAGGAGAAATTTGCTAAATGGTTTGCTGGGAGAAGGGAAAACTGTGGAGGACTTGAAGAAACTATTCTTGCCACCTGGGAGTGTTCCTCCCCAACACCCTCCTGCTCCAGTACCCGTAATGGTGGCTGAACCAATGCAGACTCCTATTTCTGCACCTGCCATTAGTCACGACTCTTACCGAAGGTTGAGGATCTTCTTGGCACCCTCCCCACCCCCAAGGGAGGATGACTGGGAGACCTGGATAGACTATGTTGCCCCAAGTGCTAGAATGGCAATGCTCGGGAAGAAAGCGAAAGAGGGTTAGTGAGAGCCTCCGAGGTCCTGCCCTGGCTACCATCCGTGCTAAGCAGGCCCAGTAACCCTGAAGCGACTGCAAAGCCTATCTTGAGGCCTTGGAGAATGTGTGTGGAGCCCAGATTCTGATGAGGACCTATGGTGGAGAGTAAAAATGCACAACAGTACCAAGGAGTTGTTGTCTGTGTATGTCTCGGCTGGAAAAATTGTTAAGAATGCCTCAGAAAGGGTAGTTTGCCAGCGATTGAACTGGACGAACCAGACTGGACAGAATCCTTAAGTCTGCCCCTTCTCAGAACTGCTGTTGCTTCAGTTACGCCTGGCAAATCGACTGGAATCCCCACCCTCCTATGATGAGTTAATGAGAGAAATTCGAGGAGTTGAGAAAGGCGACCTCGGGAGGATCTGCACCAATAGCTGTGGCTATGACCCGAGTGACTGAGGGTGGCCCATCAAAGTGAAGTTCAGGGGCAGAGGTTGGCAGTCAATGGAGTGCTCTGATAAGGAAAAGATATGCCACAATGGGAAGCGAACTGTTGAGAGAGATCCAGAATTCAAAAACAGTCCCTTTATGAAGGCCCGCCTGCAAGTACAGGCCCCGACCTATATCCGACTGCATCTGCTATGGGGTGGGGATACCCACCATGTATCTCCTGCTGATAACAGCTCCGAACTCGATTCCTTGACCATGGAAGTGGAGAAACTGACGAGATGTCTCCAAATGCTTATCACGCCGCAGACAGAGATGGCACCAAGGTTTCCAGTTAGTAATACCGCCCTGGCTCCCAGTGTGGCACCTCAGCCAGCTCAAACTCAAAAAGTATGTTTTGCTATAATTGTGGGAAGGATGGGCAGATGAAAGGAATGCCAATCCCCAAAGACACTGACAAAGTTGCATATAGGCTACAAGGAGAGCTTGGAGAACAAATCAGTGGTTAAGAGGTGCACGAAATAGATCCCAGTGAGGGCACCAAAATGTAATTCCGTCCTTTTGTGGCAAGGTCAGTTGCCCAGGCCCCACTACCGCCTCTCCAGACTGGTCCAGAATAGTGGGTCCCTCCATGGAGACCACTGTAAAGGTAAATGGAGTGTCTACAAGAGCTGTATTAGACAGTGGCTCCCAAGTGACAATTATGTTTCAAGATTGGTATCAGAAGCATTTGTCAGACGTACCCTTACAACCATTAGAAGGACTGCATGTATGGGGGTTAAGTGAGAAGGCCTACCCCTATTCTGGGTATATCGAATTTGGCTGTCTTTCCCCACCTCCGTGGCTGGAGTGGCCGAACAAGTAGAGACCCTAGCCTTAGTGTGTCCCCCACTGGACTGTATGATGGTGTCCCTTTGTTGATTGGAACAAATGCTCATATGTTCAGAAGGCTGGCACATTTGTGTTATGAAAAACAGGGTCAAAGACTAGTAGAGCTTTAAGAGTTCGGCTTTAATTAAGAAGGCCTATGAGGCACAGAGATGCTGAAAATATAGAACCAGAGGAACCGGTCGAATTGTATGGAAGAAGGATCCTGAGTCTCTGATCCTGGCACCAAATGCCCAGTGTACCTTACAGGGAGAGGTCCGTATCAGAAAGGATGTTAAGAATAAAATATTAATGTTGGATGCACCAGGCGATGGAAAATTGCCAGAGGACTGCTAGTCAAGCCTAGTATTTTGCCCGCTAGAGCCCATGCTTATGCCAGAAGGGTAATGGTCCAAGTTCATAATGTGTCTGAAAGAGACATTCGAGTAAATAGAGGTTGCATCCTGGCTAATGTGCATTGTGCAGACACTGCAGTGCTACCCAGCAGCAAGAGTTCAGGAAGAATGACAGAGTAACGCCTGACTTGTTTGATTTGACAACTCCCGCTGCCAGCTGAATGGAAAGTGAGGATCAGTGAGAAGCTTGCCCAGAGACCAGGTGTTTTCTTTAAAGGAATGGGACGTAGGATGCGTGCAGGAGCTGAGCACAATATCCGGCTGCATGACAGACCATTTCGTGAGAGGTCTCGGCCTGGCACCTGCTGATATAGATGATGTGAGGCGGCATCTGCAAGAGATGTTAGCGGCTGGTGTAATACAAGAATCCAGAAGCCCTTATGCTTCCCCATTGTGGTAGTGAGGAAAAGAATGGGACAGTAAGGATGTGCGTGGATTATCGCACCTTAAACCGGCGGACTATCCCTGATCAGTACACAATGCCCCGCATTCAGGATGCTTTGGACTGCCTAAAACGGGAGCAAGTGGTTCTCTGTGCTGGATCTCCGCAGTGGGTACTACCAGATCCCGATGGCCCCAGAGGACCGTGAGAAGACAGCCTTTATCTGTCCGCTTGGCTTCTATGAATTCATGAGGATGCCTCAAGGGATTTCAGGTGCCCCAGCCACTTTTCAACGTTGATGGGCGTGCAGTGGGGACATGAACTTACTAGAGTGCCTGGTATACCTAGATGATGTTATTGTGTTTGGCAGCTCACTGGAGGAACATGAGAGCAGATTATTTAAGGTATTGGATCGACTGGAGGACTTTGGCCTTAAACTGTCCATTGATAAGTGTCAATTCTTTCAAACATCAGTAAAGTATGTAGGACACATAGTATCCACGAGGAATAGAGACCGACCCAAGTAAAGTTGAGGCCTTGACCACCTGGCCACAGCCAAAATCCAAAAGAACTGCAAGATTCCTGGGATTCTGTGGTTATATCGGCGTTTCATCAAGGACTATTCAAGAGTGATCCGCCTTTACTTAACCTTACTCAAGGGTATCCCCAACCCACAAAAATACCAAAAGTCAGCGTCCCTCAAGACTGAAAGAGTGTATTTTCATCCGAGTGAAGTATTTGGGCCCGCTGGACCCTGATTGTGAGACTGCTTTTCATGAGATCATATATCAACTTACCCATGCTCCAGTGCTGGCCTATGCCGATCCAAGAAACCTTACGTCCTGCACACTGATGCTAGCTTGCAAGGTTGGGGCTGTGTTGTACCAAGAGCACGAGAATGGCCTGAGACCAGTGGCCTTTGCCAGTAGAAGCCTGACCCCATCCGAAAAGAACTATCCTGTACATAAGTTAGAGTTCTAGCTTTGAAGTGGGCTATTGTTGACCAATTCCATGAGTACTTGTATGGGGCTAAAATACTAGTAAAACTGACAATAATCCTTTGACCTATGTGCAGACCTCAGCTAAGTTGGATGCCACTGGCCACAGGTGGCTTTCTGCATTATCTACATATGACTATGCTCTCGAATACCGAGCAGGTCTGAACCACATAGATGCTGATGCTCTCTCCGGAGGCCTGTTCCCCAGAATGATTAGGTCCGATTGGCAGAACCTGACATTCGGGCACTCTGCGGAAGTTTGACAGGGAGGAACAAATGTCCACGGACGCAGTGGACTGCATGGTGGATTGCTTGGGACCCTCTGAGAATTGCATACCTGCTGCTTATTGCCACTTTTCTGCAATAGACATTGGTGCACTGCCTCAGCTGGACAATGACAGTATTCGGCGGGCTCAATCCCGCGATCCTATGATCAAATCAGCTTTAGAAGCCCTCTATGCAGGAAAAGATGTGTCCAAATTACGCTCCACTGATTTGAGAACTGCACTGTTATACAAGAAGGTCCTAAGTTGAAACTGATCAATAAACTGTTATATAGAGAAACAGTAGACAGAGGGGACAAGTAGACAAACAACAACTGGTGCTGCCCACTGCCTTTCGAGACTCAGTATTGAGGTCCTTGCACAACCACATGGGGCACCTTGGTATAGACAGAACACTTGACTTGGTGAGATCCAGATTCTATTGGCCTAAGATGGGGCTGATGTGGAGCAACACATACGAACTTGTAATCGCTGCTTACAGAGAAAGCTTTGCCCCAGAGGGCTGCCCCCATGTGCTACAACCACCAGTGCACCCATGGAGCTGGTCTGTATTGATTTTCTGAGTTTGGAGTCAGATCAAAGAAATATCAGTAATGTGCTGGTGGTCACTGCCATTTCACGAGATATGCCCAAGCTTTCCCCACCAAAGACCAGAAAGCATCCACTGTAGCCAAAGTACTCGTAGAAAACTTTTGTTCACTATGGGGCTCCACAAAGAATCCATTCTGATCAAGGAGAGACTTTGAGAGTCGTCTGATCAAAGAGATGCTTTCTCTGTGGGAGTGAGAAGTCCAGAACCACTCCTTACCACCCCAGGGGACCCACAGCCTGAGACGTTTCAACCGCACTTTGCTAGATATGCTAGGCACCTGCACCAAAGGACAAGCCTAGATGGAGCCAACAAATTAGCACCCTGGTACATGCTTATAACTGCACCAAAAGTGATGCCACTGGGTTCTCCCCCTACCGCCTGATGTTTGGAAGAAGCTCGACTACGGTAGATGTGTGTTTGGGGTCTCTCCTGATGGGGTTCAAGCTGACAACTATTTACAGTATGTGCAAAAGTTAAAGGCCCAGCTAACTCATGCGTACCAACTGGCTCAAACCATGGCTGCCAAAAGAAATCTGGCCAACAAAGAAAGGTATGATAAAAAGGTGAAAGCACAGGAACTCCAGGAGGGAGATCGGGTATTGCTAAGAAATCTGGGACTGCATGGCAAACACAAGATTGCTGACAGATGGCACCATCTCCCTCACATTGTAGTGGGCAAACTAGATGATCTGCCAGTGTACAAAGTAAGGCCTGAGAACAATTCAAAAGATGTAAAACAATGCATAGAAATCATTTACTACCCATTGGACAAATCCTGATTGAGTCTGAGCCCCAGAAGATGCCCCTCTGGACCAGTGACTAGAGCTGCTGCTAAGAAAAGATCAAGAAGTCTGCACCTAGAAGCAGAGTTAAAGTGTTCCCCTGCACAAGTCCCAGTTGAGCATGACTGTCAGTCCATATCAGAAGAAAGTGAGAGTGACTTTGAATACTATCCTTCTTACAAACTGAGTCAATTGTTTGGGGCAATCCCTAGTCAATACTGGAGACAAAGCTGGGCCTTCTGGACTGTCTATGCCCCAGCTTCATCCCTGGAGCCAATGCTCCCAGAAAGTGAAGTGCAAGCATCAGATCAGATGAAATGGAATCATTGTGCATGGTTGAACTGTTTGAGCTTTCAGGGAGGAAAATGATAGATTGGGGCAGACTGGTGATACACCCGAACAAGAAGAGTATTTTGAGTGCCCTGACAGTCCACTGCCAGTGTCTGAAAGCTCTCCATGCGAGCCAAATGTTGTGGACTCAGAAACTGTAACTCCTGGAGCTGAAAGTGCCCCAAGTTCTAGCCTCTCTACCCCCATGGAGACTCCTGACAAGTGAGAACAATGCTGAAAATGAGGCTCAGAGTGCAGAGACTGTAACAGCTCCCCTAGAAAGACTGGTCGAGCTGTAAAGCCTGTGGTGCACCTCAGTTATGATTCCCTGGCGGCCAGTGGACCTGCCTCTCAATGTTGTCCATAAAGGAGTGTATGTGCCCCAGGCTCATTGCCCAAACTGGCGTTAGTGCTAACTCAAGTTACTTGTGTTGCCCTCTAAGTATGGTGCCCTTGCCCGTCCAGCCCCAAGGTAACTGATAGGAAGGGTCCCTCTCTTCAGGTTTCATGTACAAGAGGTAATAACTTGAGTTATGGTACAATGTGTGTGTTATACTGTGTAAAGTGACGTACTGCAATGTTTCAGAAATGGTTCTTGGTAAAATGATGTATTGACTGATGATTACATGTGTGAGCCTAATGCAAATGTATATGGTTGCAGTTGAAACTTATGGGGTACTTGCTGTGAGACGTCAAGCTTTTCCCAAACCAGGAAGGGTGTAACCCCTGCAAATGGGGTTCCCAAAAGACTTCCAGGAGCTTGCTTGAATGCTCCAAGCCTGAATGGTGTTTGGCGTTTAAGCCATTTATCAGTGAGTGTTTTAGAACCTCTGGTACTGTCTCTTTAAGAGCTGTCTGCTTGCAGACATAATTAGTTGTATGGGGGACTGTGTGTTTCTTTGATTGAGTACCACTCAAGCTGCTGCCAATTCACCCCATTTTGCAGTCACTAGGAGTGCAAAGGAACCTGTCTGAAAGATGTAACTGATTGCCAGAAATCATTTACAGTAATAATAAAATTACAGTTTGTCTAACCTGCTTTCTTTGCAGTCAGAACTGTCTGCCTAGTTCCCCATTCTGGTTTTGAACTGCTGAACTGGACCAATCAGTGTGGGGTAAACTAGCTCTAAAATGATGCCTTGGACGAATCAGAACTTGGGACTCATAATCTGAGCCAGCCACAAGAGGATTGTATGGGCAGTGACTCTGGGAGATGTAGTTTAGACTTGGTGCCTTTTTGGACCAACAGCAGCAGTCTATTGTGGTGACAGCCAATCCAGTCAAGAACTGGGAGGAACTCAAAGGAAGTGCCAGTTTTGTCTGTTGGGAGTTCAGTTTGAGATCTGAAAGTGAAGGGAAAGAAACCTGTGCTCCTTCAGTGCACAGTTTCAGTCAAAAACGTGTGCAAGGCCCAGAGTTCCGGTCTACAACTTGTGTAACTGCTTGTTAGGACTGAATCCGTCCTGTGAAAAGAATCAAAGGATCTCTGAAAGTAGAAACCAGGCTCACCCTGTAGAAGACTGAAGAAATTGTTGAATTACACTCGGTCTGTCAGGAACTGAATCTGCTGTGTGTTCTCCTGGTTATTGTGCAGTAATTGCGATTGGGATACAGATGCAGCCTGCCTGGTATAGTGCTTTCTTTTTTACCATATAAATGTGTGAGAGTCTCTTGGAGATCAAAAGTAGCCCTGCTGACATTGAAGGACCATATCTTCTTTGGAGGTCGTGAGTACTAATTAGGAGTCGCTCCCTGTTGAATTGCCACATTAAATCCAAATGGAATTACTGTACTGCTGACTGTTTAATTTTCCTTTTCTCTGTGTGAAAGGGCCTACCAGCTGCCACGGTTTGGACTAGCCACTAGGGCCTGGGTACCCAGGGACAGTAACTGGTAGGGATAGGCCTGTGCACAGAGCCATAGGTAGATAGTAAAGTGATAAGCTAATTAACCTGATTTCCCCCTGTCCTTGTTATATCCCCCTAAATAAATCAGAGCTGTTTGTTTCAACAAAGTTATACTGCCTGAGGTATTTGTCTATGTTAAAGTACTGTACTGTGATTGTTGCACTGTATCTTATTTTACAGGATGTCCCGGTGCCTGAACCAGCCTTGGGGGTAAGTGTATACTGTGAAGTAATTCTGCTATATTGTGTGGGCCACTAGTGGGAAGAAAGGGGTTGCAGTGTCCCAGAGGGCTGTGACCAAGTAAGTTTAACTATTGCAAACCCTGACCTCTGGGTGGAGGCACCCGCCATTGGATCCAGGCCCCTCAACCTGTTAGTGGCAAATCAGGCAGGGGTAGTAGCCCCTGGGATAGCGCCATCTAGGGGTTACATGTAGATAGCACAGCCCCCACCTTTCTTGCTTGCCCGGTCGAGTCTGAAAAGATTGTAGCCTTCAAGCGAGACCGCATGATCCGAGGTGCTGGGAGATAGCCAGGTTTCCACAATGGCTAGTATATCAGGGTTTTTTTGTCCAGCCAGAGTTTGAAGAGATGCCAATTTGGGAAGGAGGCTATAGATATTTAGAGTGATAATGGAGACCACTACCAACTTTCCCTGTTTTGTCGGCTTCAGTGCAACATGACCAGGGTTTGGGAGTATCCACCAGATATTAAAAGTAGGAGGAGCAGGAGTTTCAGCGATGCCATTAAGTAGTTCATAATAGGTTGGAGTGAGTTTCTGCTTGTACTTTTAAGATGCTTGGATTGTCTTCTGGAGTCCCAGTAGAGGGTGATCGTTAGTGAGTTATAATGATGTGGCAGTTTCCAATTAGGAAATATGGCTCTTTGCACCCAGGTATTAATTGGGTGATGTTTGTTTAAGACTTCAGAGTAAAGCCATGGTACAATGTTTCGGGTAGTAGTATGAAAGGTGAGAGTAGGTGGAAGGGTAGGAGTAGGCGGAGGGAGTTGGCATAAAGGGAAAAGGAGGGTGAGGTGAGCAGGAACAGGTGGTGGGGACTAAGCCAAAGCATTTTTAGCGAGGCAGGAGAGAGACGAGAAGTGTGTGGGCTAGGCAGGTCGGGGGGTGAAGTAGCAATAGAGGGTGGTGGGGGGTACTTGATTTTAGTGGGCTAAGGTAGATAGCCACACTATGGCGAAGTACAGAAAATGAAAACAAAAGACTGGGAGGGTTTGGTGCCAGAGGGTTTAAGAGAAGTACTATAGTACTGTTGAGATCCAGGATCACATAATATGTTAAAGTTCCTGAAAGGTGATAAACTGTGGCCTGGGCATATGCAATATGTAAAATCCTTTTGTCTATATGTTTCCTTTGTTCTTCAAAGTCCTCAGAGATAAGTACAATACCTTGGAGTAGGTCAGACAGTAGGCATATGCAATGTGTGAAATCCTTTTGTCTGTATGTTTCCTTTGATCTTCAAAGTCCTCAGAGACAAGTACAATACCTTTGGAAAAGGTCAGACAAAAATGTTGATTCAGTCACAAAATGTGTTAAAATTCCTTTGTTCTTTAAAGTCCACAAGTGCAGTTGCTTTAAGAGTGGTCAGATGAGAATGTTGAAAATGTTGATTCAGTTGCAGGACCCAGCATCACCATGTTTGTAAGACTAGTTGTAAGGCATGTGCTTCCTTGGGGAGGCTTCAAGAAAGTTGATTTAAAATTAAAAAAGCTGATACCTGATGATGGCGATTTGCAGAAATTCAGTCCAGGAGACTTTCACCAATGTTGTGTGCAAGAATGGCACAGGTATTCCCAGCAGAAAAACATGTAAATGAACAAAAACTAACCTACAGACACAGACAAGCACAAACAGCCACCCACACAGCCCCAGGAGGAGGAGCTTAGTCGTCTAGGGGCTAGGGGTAACCAACTGAGAAGCCCTGAGAAAAGTCTTAACTTTGAATCCAGAATTTCCTGGGGTCATCAGCAGAGCTTGATAATAAATAGGTCTTTACAGTAGTTACTCTCGGCTGCTCTGACCTGTTTTTTACAGGAGTTCTGAAGAGCTCTGTAGGTATTATAATCCAATTGCTGCCCTGATAATTTGTCATTCTTCCAGTGTTTGTCCGCAAGGTGCAAATTTTCCAGCAGGTCTTTGTGAAGCCATCTTGTTTGTTTACCTCTGACCCTCCTAGTAACCTTAGGGGCATGCTTGCACTGAACAGCCAGGAATTCATCAAGAATAATATGTAGTGCAGCTTCAACATCACAATAGTGATAGATTCTAGACCAGTCAATTCTGGAGACATCGTACAGAAATGCCTTTTCATCCAGGTTGGTGAAATTGGTAAGGGTGATGAATCGTGGTGGAGAGGATGGAAGTGCCACCAAGGACCAAATGCAGAAGGTTGGAGAATGATCAGTTAGCGAATCAGCCAAGGTGCCTGAAGTAGATAAATGCTCTGGGTGGTTTACCAGTACTCAATCAATGAGAGTAGATGATTGTAAAGATGGAGAAGTTCTTGTGGGCTCTGTTAGCAGCTGGCAAAGGTTGTAACTTTGCGTCAGTGAGAGCAGTGTACATGAGCCATCCCTAGCCAGTTAAGGTTTAGGTCTCCCAAAATTATGACCTCATTATGTTTGGAATTTTGGGAGATTTGATCAAGCAAGCCCTATAGTCCAGCTATTCTCCCGGTAGGGGGCTTGTAGGCACAGATAATATGGAATTTCTTGGCACCTAAGGCAAGGGCTGCATGTAAGGATTCACAAACAGAAGAGGAGGCAGAAGCAGGGACAGTCACATTGTTGAGGTGGTCTTTGTGGAACAAAGCAACTCCACCACCACGATTAAAGGATAGTCTGTCACTGCAGATCAACGAGTAGTCAGCCAGGGTGCAAAAAGAGTCAGGTATCCCCGGCTTAAGCCACATTTCAGAAAGGCATGGAATGTCTGGTTTGTAGACGTTGACCCATGCCTCAAGATCAGCAAAGTGATGAGTGAGACTTCTAATATTCATATGGGCAATAAGAAACCCTTTGTTGGAGATCACAGATATGTCAGCTGATGAAAAGTGGGCAGGGGGACTTGGATTCAGTTCAACAACCCCTGATAGGAGGATTACTAATATGACAAGGAACCAAAGTTTACCACTATAGAAAGATGAGGGAATGACATACCTAAGTAACCACTTTCTAAGAGTGGAGAAAACATAGTAGGTACAACCCTTGCAGTAAATGAGGAGGTTATAGGCAGGTGCAGGCAGAGATTCTGCAATAAGGTTGGAAAAACAGAAATCAAAAGGTCACGAGGAAGTGGTGCTAGTCTTGTGGGTAGTGGGGACAGTTAGCGCAATCCCATTTAGACACAGGCAGTCGAGAGCCATACTTAAAAACATGGTAGAAGCAACAAGGCAGTGTAGTACAGTAACCCACTTCGAAACAGCTATGAGCAAGGGGGCAGTAAGAGGAAAAGGCAGGGGGGAGTAACCTCTATTCTATCTCTTGTCAGGAGCTGGATTACAACCGTGTGGGGACAGGCAAACTCCATCTAAAAAACACAGTCAGTTGGTACTGGGTGAAATCCCCACAAGAAAAAGAGGCAAGGGATAGAAGGTAATAGTTAAAGTAAGCTAATTAAGTCAAAGTGTTCAGATTTTTGTCCTAGTGGGAAAGTAGGAGAAATAAACAAGCATTTGTCAATGCCGAATGTTGTCATGCTGGCACTGGCTTTGGTCATGCAGTGCGGAAAAACATTTTGGGCAGGATGTGAAAAATGGCAGCTGTACAGTTCATAAGGAGATGTAAAGAAATGCCAGTGTTGAAAATGTGGCATGTAAATATTGTAAATTTGCGAAGTTACAAGGGTGCGTGGGAAATGTGCAACGCATGCTAGTAACACAGTCATTTTATGGACATTCGGCACCAAATTTTCAACATAGGCATTTTAGCACCTCTGCTCATGTACAGTGTCACTGTTATTTCCACAAACTGTCCCAATAAGTAATTTCGCACAGTGACCGTGCTATTCTGCGCCAGACGTGTGAAAACACATTTTGGGCAGGATATGTGAAATGATAGCTGTACCATTCATCAAGAGGTGTGGAAAAATGCCAATGGTAAAAATCCAGAGTGAAAATATTACAAACGCACAACGTTATGAGCATGCGTGCAAACTGCGCAACGCACACTCGTAACACAGTCATTTTATGGAGTATCGTCACCAAATTTTCAACATAGTCATTTTAGGACCTCTGTTCATGAACAGTGTCATTGTCATTTTTGTAATCTGCTCTGAACACTGATTTCCCACAGCAACCGCGGTATTGTGCACCGGAAGTGCGCAAACATATTTCGGCCAGGATGTGAAAAATGACAGCTATACTGTTCATAAGGAGGTGTAGAAAAATGACAATATTGAAAATCTGGCATGAAAATATTGCGAATTTGTGAAGTTAAAAGCGTGCATAACAACTGCGAGCTCGTAAAACAGCCAATTTTTGAATTTTTTCCACCAAATTTGCAACATAGGCTTTTTGAGAGCCCACCTCGTGAATGCTGACACTGTCCTTGCATTAAATGGTTCTGAAAGGTGATTCCATGCAGTGACTGCGAAATCACCTTTCGGGACTGATTGACATCCTAACAGTGACAGAATTCATGAGGAGGGGTCCCAAAAGCCCCATGTTGAACATTTGGTGCAAAAATTCCAAAAAATGCCCGAGATATGCATCAAAATTGAAAAAAAAAATGTATTTATTCCATTATACAGCTTACCAGCATTTCCTCAGTTCACGGTTGGCTTTGAAGAGTGCAGACATGTTCCCAGTCCACCGAAGATCATCGCGCAGGGCTCCAGAGGTAAGTGTCGGGTGAGGGGGGTGTGGGGAGGCAGGGTGTGCAGTGGGTGGGTGCGGGTGGTGAGAGGGGGTAGGGAGACTACGAGGGACCGTTTTCTGTTTACAGGTGTAAAAAAAAAAATATTGGGGGACCGTTTTCATTTTAATAGGTGCTTTGGCATGCAGGGGTGGGCTCCCAGTGTGTCACCTGAGTGTATGTGTGTGGGTGGGTGCTTCAGCCGACTGGGGATTCAGCACCCCCGTCGGCAAACTAGGAAAGGGGGGGCGCAGGAGCCGAGGGGGATTGGACACCCCCTCAGCAAGCAAAAAAAGGGAGGGTTACATGATGCCGACAGGGATTGGGACCCCCATCGGCACACAGTAAATGGAGGATTTGACAGGCAACAGCGGCAGTCACTGCCACCATGTTGCCTGCACATGAGGGCAGGTGTGTTGTGGTCATGCTGCATGAGAGCTTCACTCTCATTGCAGCGGACCTTTTCTCCGATGACGTCACCTTATTAGCTAGGCAGGGTGTCAGCCCCTGCTGCTGGCTGATTGGGGAATGCGGGACGCACCTACTGGTGCGTGCCTTGTATTCGCCCAACAGTGACCGCACCTCCAAATCTGCACTACCGCCAGATGTTGGCTGCGCAAGCACGCCAACATAAAAAAGATGATGGTCAACAGCAGAAACACATTTGATGCTTATCAAGGACAAATGAGACTACAGCTGTTCCTAAGCAAGGCAGTGGAGATAATGCTTTCGCCAAAAGATTTAAGTGGTCAGAGAATGCTTAGTGTAATGAAATCTACGTTCAAATTGTCTATCCCCTAGCAGCAGCCCTGTATAAGGAGCCAATGGAAAATAAGACACTTAGTCATCTGATTGCAGGACTCTATAAAAGTAAAGATCCACCCAGGGTAGGTGAGGTGGGGAGAGGGTGGGGAGCCAGCGCAAAGTGCCAAAGGAAAATACTGAAAGGGCAGATAGCTTCTCTGCCCACAGCTCCAAGCGAGCCACTGGAGCACAGTTCACTTCAGACTGGATCAGAGTCACTTAAAAATGGATGGTTTCTGTCTTCTCTAGACCCTGCTATGAACAGGAGTTCGGAGGATTCACAGGCTGCAGCAGCAGCAGGGAAAAAGTTGTGCAGTCTGCTGTTTGCAAGAGCAGGACCGCGGCTCGAATTCCTGGGCCGGTTTTCAGGGTATCCACAGATTCGGCAAGGTCCGAGCCCTATGTGGGCATGGCAGACCTGGAGGGGAGAGGAAGGAAGAGGGATTAAGTAGGAGCCAGTAGGGGAGGGAGTTCACAGAAAACAAAAGAGTAGAGTGAGCAGTTAGACCAAGAAGGAGGAGGCTAAAAAAAGGGTGAGCTGGGTATAGAAATGGAGGAAAGATTAGCAGGACAGTGAAGCAGGCAGTTAGGAGAGCAGAAAGTATACAGTAGCTCTAAATTCAAATACTGGGCAGAAAATTAAAATCTAGCTTAGCGCGGGGGCATGCTTTGGGGGCCGAAAGAGATGGCCGCTTGAACCATCAGCGCGACCCGCGGCGATCTTTATCTATTCGGTATCACTAATATACGGAGACCCCCGACTCACCCCACGGCGCGTATGTAATGCTCTATGGTCCCATGACGCACTGAATGTAATGGTTCATTGTACTTTTCCTGGGTTGCAGTCGTGTATCGTCAACCAGTATGCAGCACACAGGGAGGGAACTGGGCCCTGGAGCACTGAGCATAGTGACACAACGCAGGCAGACTTCAGTGGGTGAGATTCGTGCCAACAATTGACCACACAGCTTTTTGGTTTTTGACACACCTGCAGCTTCATTGGAAGGAGGGCTTTTGTGTATTGCATGTGGGAACGGATCTGGGATGGCATTCTTCAAAAATCCATCGGTCAGTCTCGAGTCGCCTTCTGTACAAAACTCGGCCTCACCCGTAGACATCGGCGCCTCGCTGCAGTACATTACTGCAATGCTTGAAACCCTCCTACATCATATGGATACATATCTGACACCCTGACTAGCACCATAGCAGAAGTGCGGGGTTTGAATGACAGAATAAATGTAACAGAGCAGCGAGTAGATGGACTAGAGAAAGGTCAGCATAAAATTTTGCAAAAACTTCGGGACCACGAGGACAGGCTGAATGTTCTGTGGCGGCGTGCGGAGGACCAAGAAAACCAGGGGAGGTGCAAATGCTTGGAGAAAAGTGGCAAGGTCAAATTGCTGTCGAGAGAGCTCACCATATACCTAGTGGCCCCGCCCCCAAGGTGCATCTCCTAGACCTATTATTGCCTACGTGTTGCGGTATTCTGCTAAGGAAAGAATACTGCAGGCAGCGCATGATAAGGGCGAGATAATGCGGAATGGGGCTAAAATAGCTATCTTTAGAGACTTTTCAGCTGAGGTTGCTGGCTGCCAGAAAGCTTTTATTTCTATCAAGAAATTGTTGGCAGCACATGGCTTCAAATATGGGTTCCGGAATTTGGCCTGTTTGTACGTTTCCAAAGATGGTAGAAACACTGTGGCCAAAACACCACAAGACATTGAAAACTGGGTCTCTAAATATTGGCCCCAGCTCCCTATGAATACTGCAGTTATTAGGAGATTATGGACGCCAGGACCTAAAGGGACAGGGAAGCGGAACCACAGTACATGGGCCAGTTGTCAGGAGCATCATAAGAAATCAGGGACTGTGCAGCAGATGAATGACTCCCCTAGGTCCCCAGAACACCAGAACTCGAGAGGGAAACACGCTAATACCACCACTTCACCCTCGAGGGGCTCAACAACACTTTCTCCTTCCTCCATATCCCAAAGAGATGCTCACCAGACACACCATATAAGGCAGTGCTCTGCCAGCGAATATGGGTCCCCGACTAAAGGTGCGGACATGGCACCGCCTGCAAAATTATCGAAGGAGGATTTTTCGGGCCTGTTACAGCTGGAGCAACAAGAAATACCGGATGAACTCCTGATGGACATAGCGGACACCACGTCTTGGGCAGATGCAACCCTTGACCCGACTGAATGTCAGGAACTCTCCAATCTTCCTGTCAAGTCTGGACTGCTTACTTTTGCAGAAGCCCTTTCGCAGACCCTCACCAAGGGTGCTGCTCCCAATGATTGAAAATATATCTCTGAGTTGTTTATTTACTTTCTCATGTGGCAATCACTTGCTTTGCCAAACTGGATGGGGTCAGGGCAGTAGTTTTTGTAGTCCCCCCCCACTTCCTCCTTATACACGCTGAGAATCCAGTCTAGAGTGATGCTGGAATTCTATATTCACCTAATCCTTACCTTTACTCAGCGTGGGGGTTTTCCTATTGTCTCTGTATAATACCAATGTTCTGGTTTGTTGTGATTATATGATAGTCAGGGTGATTGCTGCTGGTACTCTTACTAGCTCAAATCCCAGTTACCTGACACTCCTCACAAGGTGAACAGTTAGAGCGGCTGAGTGCACCTCCTCGACAATATTGAGGGGTAGCACCTCGTGGATATACCACCACACTGTTAGCTGTGTGCTTATTTGAATTGTTTGTGATTAGCACTTACTAGCTGTTTAGGCTTTTCTCCTTTCCCCCTTTAGCGGGGTATAGTTTAGTATTATACATATAACTGTTATAAGGTACGTTAGTTGCTTAATTTGAGTCTTTAACATAACTGTTACTTTTACTACAGGACTTTCTCTGTGACGTAATATCCAGTGAATAGTGTACCCTCTCTTTATCTGTGCATCTCATCTCCTCTTCTGTCTCACAAACCCCTCCTGCTCCTGTCTCCCTATCTTTGCTGGATCTAAATGGTGAGTACTTGTGAATTCTGTGACTATGGGATCCAGCCTGCAGAATGTAGGGATCAAACTTATAACCTGGAATGTGAAGGGACTGAATCACCCCGTTAAACGGTCTATGGTCCTCAGGCACCTACACTCCTTGCAGGCGGATATAGCACTTATCCAGGAGACACATCTCACTGCAAGGACACCTATCGTGGCTGAAAAAGGACTGGGTAGGCACTAGGCAGTGTAACAGCAAGCTCAGCCCCAACCAAATCCAAAGGCGTGGCCATTTTAGTTAGGAAATCATGTTCCTGGACACAAGAACAAGTGGTAGCGGACACACATTGGAGGTGGGTAGTGGTCCGGTTCTCATTTCCAGGGGGCCGAGCAGTGGTAGCTAATTTATACAGTCCCAATACTGATACCCCCGAGACACTAATGGATATTAATCAAGCTATAGAATCTTTGGTGGGGGAGTACCCGCAGATACCAATCTTTATCGGAGGGGACTTCAACATGGTGCCAGATATCTTCCTGGACAAATCTAAATCGACCCCGCAAACACATCCCAAAGCCCTAATAGTCTTGGAAGGTATTATCGCGGAATGGGGCATGTCAGACGTGTGGCGCAGGGACCATCCGTCTGGGAGGGATTACTCATTTTTTTCATCGGCACACTCAACGTACAGTAGGATCAATTTCTGGCTTGCAAACTCGACTGCAGGTAGAGATATAACTAACACCCATATCCATTACATTTTGGTGTCCAACCTGCTCCAGTCTCCTGTGTTTACATTCCTGCTGGACACAGTCAGATGGGCACAAGATGGCACTGCAACCCACTTCTTCTCAAAGACCCTAACTTCAGGTCCATGATACAGGAAGTAGCCAAGGATTACTTCTCGCTGAATCATGCTACAGATACCTTGGCAGCCACAGTTTGGGAGGCCTTTAAGGCGCTCCTACGAGGGCACATTATTGCATTTACGGCACAGAAAAACAAGATGAGGCGGCAAACCTTAAATTCCTTACAGGAGCAACTCACTCCCCTGGAAACTAGATTCAAAGCATCTGCGGGGTGTGCAGCCGATCCTGTACTTCCCCAACAAATTGTTGGACTTAAGTATTGCATAAACACACTGCTGCAACAAAAGGCAGAATGGACATTGCATCGCTCCAAGCACGCCTATTGGGAGGGAGGAGATAAAGGGGGTAGACTGTTAGCATTCCAATTGAGGAAGCAGCAAGCTGCTTCATGTATATCTGCCCCTAAGAATGAGATGCCAAGTAGTTACGGGACTCAAACATATTAATGAGTGTATGCAGCAGTTCTATCAGGCATTATACAAGTCCTGTACTACCCTGACGTCCACCAATTGGAGGAACGGGTGGTAGCCTTTTGCAAGGCCTCTAATACCCCTACATTACCTCCACATATGAGAAGCACCCTAGAAGAACCCTTTATGGAACCCAAACTGCAGAAAGCCATTCAACAATTGGCCCAGGGCAAGTCTCCAGGACTTGACGGTATGACTGCCAAGGTATATCAAGCCCTTAGCACCGAAATTAGTGGCCCACTCTTGGCAGTAATTCAAGAAGCGCATGGGACAGGCCTTCTCCCTCCCACGATGCGAGAAGCCCTGATTACTCTCCTCCCAAAAAAATCTGATGACCCTCTCGATTGTGCCAATTACCGCCCCATCTCCTTCATTTCAGTGGACAACAAAATTGTTGCTAAGATGCTCGCTGCCCGGTTAATGCATATGTTACCCTCTATCATCCACCCATCGCAGGCGGGTTTTACAAAAGGAAGCGTGGCAGTGGACAATATAAGAATGATACTGAACCTTAAATGGCTGGCCATGCACTCCACTAAACCGATGGCAGCGATGGCCATAGACTTTCTAAAGCATTTGATTCTGTAGAATGGCCATATCTCCATGAAGCACTCCGGGTATACGGGTTTGGACCCTTTTTCAGGTGATGGGTGCAAATATTATACAATGAACCATGCGTACGTATCTTGACGAACAAAGATATATCATCCCCATTCCCTCTCTGGTGTGGTACCAGGCAGGGTTGTCCCCTATCCCTGCTCCTTTTCCTAGTAGCACTAGACCCTCTGATACGGAATCTGCATGCCAATGGAGGGATTCAGGGCATACAAGTTGGGCAGCAGGCCTATCTCATGGCTGCATATGCAGACGACCTACTTTTAATGCTCACCAACCCCCAAGAGGCACTTCCTGGGATATTGCAGATTTTTTAAGATTTTGCACTGATACCCTGACTACAGATCAATCAGAAAAAAAACAGCGTTACTCCCCTTAATGCAGCCTGCACAGTTACGTGCATGAAAGGGTTGGACCTCGTTTGGTTGCCGTATGTGCTTTCATATTTGGGTGTCAATATACCCTACAATTGGCACTACTTAGAGCAGGAGAATTTTGGCCTTCTTCTGAACTCACTTACTGTGGATGTGGATCAATGGCACCGACTTAACCTCTCCCTCCCAAGGAAAGTTGCGACGATTCGCATGCTATTTTTACCCAGAGTGGCATACCTCCTTAATAATCTCCCTATCCCCTTAAAAGGTACAATATTCCGCCGTCTGGATAACTTAATATCCTTTTTTTATGGGAGGGGAAAAAGCCTAGGTGGAGCCATGGGAAATTGCGAGCCCACTGGTCTAGAGGGGGCATGGGGCTTCCCTGGATGCAGGGGGTACCATTGAGCTTACCTTTCTGCTCAGGCCATAAAATGGTCTGTACCACTCCAGACCACCCCACCACAATGGGTGCAACTGGAATCCCAGATATTCCGAAATGCCCCCCTTAGCTCACTGCTGACCACTACCCCAGTGGGACTCAAGGAGCTTACCCTGGTTATGCTCGAGACCAGGAAAGCATGGTTCAAACTCATGTCAGCCTCTAACACAGTCAAAGGGGCAAAGGTCCTACCCTTCAGATACCTAGCCCTTTGGCGTAACCCGCACATTACGGTAAATAACAAACCGATACACTGGTTGGGATGGGAAAGTAAGGGCTCCCTCCCAACCTCTGATTTCTGGAGGTACTTGCAGATACGCAGTGCAATGCAATCCAGTGACTGGTCACATCAAATTGATCCAAAGTGGCAGTGGCTAGCTTCCCTACACCTTAAGACATCCTCACGAGGTTTAGTAGGTTAGCTGTACGGCACCTGGCGGGAAGCACAACCAGATCACACTGAGTTGTGCAGAGCGGCTTGGAGCACTGACCTTAACATTCCCATGACGCCAGACACTTGGTCCCGCTGCCTGCGCCTTGCTTGCTCAGCATACAAAGATGTTAAGAGCCAGTTCCTGCAGCTCAAAATACTTCTTAGGTGGTACCGCACCCCGGCCGCTCTCCAATCCTGGGGCTTACTTTCTCATGCGAAATGCTGGAGATGTATGGATGAACCGGCAAACATACTACATCTGCTGTGGCAGTGTCCATCCCTTACCTCCTTCTGGGCTCATATAGCCAATGAATGTGCTGCTGTATTGGGATATTCTGTAAATATTCTTAATCCAATGCTACTGCTAGGTGATTCTGCGCCTATATCCCAACTACCAAAATCACATGCACGATGGCTGCTAATTGCCAAGAGACTGTTAATTATGTCCAGGAGGCAAATGGCTCCACCGTCGATTTCTGCTTGGCTTGCTGCTCTGGCTAGAACAGCTACCTTCGAAAGACTTACATTTGCTAATAGAGGATAACTCTCCCTTTTTTTATGACAAATGGGGCATGTACCTGCACTCTCCTTTGTGTGCAGTTCCTCCACCTCCCCCTGACAACACCCCTATCCACTGAGATCTCAATGAACCCGAACCTAACAGCGTCCCATCTACATAGGGAACTTGGTTTGGGGTTGCTGGGTGATCAAGTCTCTACTAACAATCATCATTTCCTTCTATTTTTTTTTCCTTTTACTTTTAGTTAAGATGCTAGATTATCCTTTTATAGGCATTATGTTATGTAAGGGGTGATTTTATGGACTCAGGATGAGAGCATAGCTATATAGAACTTTGTTACTGGAAATAGATGTATGAATAACACTGTATTTTTATTTTTTTTTTTCCCTTTGGTAACACACTTACATGAAGGGACTAGTATGATCTGACACTCTTCAAATGTTAACAGTTATATGACTACTTATGTACAGAGAGTATGTGTACTATTTCGTGTTGCCTGTATTATGTTTAGTCCTGCATTATGCAAGATGCAATACATGCTTCATTGTTATGTATAAGTTTCTGGAAAATCTCAGTAAAGTCTTCTATGATAAGATTAGCACTCTATGCTGAAAGTAACATTCAAAGGGCTGTAAACACTGTAACACTTAAAATCTTGCTTACTGCTCTGTCCTACAGAAGAAATTTAAGAGGGATGAAATCACTGTAAAAAAATGTTTAGAGCAAAATAACACCTTAAGCAGCAAGCTATAAACAGTTATACAGCTAGAAGAGATAAAGAGAGTTTGAAAAAGGCACCCTTTTCGTATAGTTTAGTCTCTGAGGCAGAGGTGCGGCTCTGCGGTAGGCACAATAACAAGTCCAAGGACTGGGGACCAGTCGGAGAGAGTCTCTGAGCTGCAGTCCACCAATCCTAGTGAAGGCACTGAGATTTGAAAAAAGTCCAGGAGCACCAAGCACTCAACGTACCTGAATGGGCAGACAGCTTTTCTCCCCACAGTTCCAAGTGAGCCACTGGAACGTGGTTCACTTCAAGCTGGCTCGGAGTCACTTAAAAAAGGACGGGTTCTGTCTTCTCTAGACCCTGCTATGAACCGGAGTTCGGAGGATCCACTGGCATCAGTAGCGGTAGGGGAAAAGACATGCGGTCTGCTGTTTGTAAGAGTAGGACCATGGCTCAAATCCCTGGTCCAGTTTTCATGGTATCCACTGGTTCAACAAGGTTGTTTTATTACTGGATCGCAGCAATGGATTAATCTTTCGTAATAGGGGGCAACTTCTTTAATTTTTGGCTAAGTTCTTTCTGTTTAGATTGACTGTGAACCTAGCTCTGCACCCCTTTCTTTTTTTAGTGTTTTCTTGATGCTCGGCTGGTGCGAATTTTGATTATAAGGATGAACTGAGTGTCTCACACTCCTATATTGCAGGAAGTTACTTTCTATATTGGAAATATATACCTCTGATGTATCATCCCTGCTGACGTCGTGGTTTAGGAGAGCTCCCTTCAAGGTCTCAATCAGTTCTTACCACTCAGTATGATTATAGCAGAAGTATTATTACTCCAATTTATGTTGGGACTTTCTAGTGGAGCTTTTTCCTTGATGCCTTTGTTCCCGACCTTAAGGGCTTTGGTACTATGATGGCTTAAGTTTCTTTGAGACATTCAACAGTTTACCATTTACCAAAATAGTGTGTGCATCTGTACATAACAGGGCTCCCATATATACAGGGATTCCTGTATTTTACAGGGATTTGGAGGCATCTACAGGAAAACTCTTCCCATAGACTTGCATTGGTTATACAGGAAAACAGGTCAATTCAGCTTCCATAGGAAATAATGTAATCTACAAGAAAACACAGGAATATCACCCTGGAGTTACAGGGAAAATGCCAAATCAATATGGGAGCACTGACATAATTATGTGTTTGTTTCCCTCCCTTGTTTTATTTAATTACCCAGGTTATTTAGGTTATCCCTTCCCCTTTTTATGTTGGCATGCTTGCGTAGCCAACATCTTGTGGTAGTGCAGATTTGGAGGTATGGTCACTGTTGGGCGAATGCAGGGCACGCATCAGTAGGTGCGTCCCTCATTCCCCAATCAGCCTGCATGCCGGCGCCATACCATGCATACATAATGTGGTGAGCACATCTAAGGAAAGGTCCACTGCAATCCGAGCAAAGCTCGTCAGATGCAGCAGACCTCCCGACATACTCGGCCACATTCTCTGCTGGCGGCCTGGCTACCGACCGGGGTGCCCAGCAATCCCCTGCCTGCTTCCCGTGGCCCCAATGTACTGTATTGTGAGCCGACGGGGAGCCCACTCCCTGTAGGCATAAAGCACTCCCCCATTTGTTAGATGCCGAGGGGTGCCTAATCCTCGGCTCTGTCCACCGCTCGCTTCCTCAGTGCTGATGGCGGTGCCCAACTCGCTGGCATAAATTACCCCCTTTTGTGGTGTGTCGATGAGGGTGCCCAATCTCCCATTGGCTGGAGCACCCCCCTTCCCCCAAACAATTAGGTGGCACGCTGGGAGCCCACCCCAACGTGCCAAATCCCCTGAGGAAAAAAAACTGTCCCACGATATTTTGTTTTTTGAACCCTGTAACACAAAAACGGTCCCTCGTAGTCTCCCTCCAACAACCCACACCCACCCTCTGCGCACCCTGCCTCCCCACACACCCCCCTCATCCCATACTTACCTGCGGAGTCTGGCGCGAAGATCTTCGGTGGACCGGGAACACGTCTGCACTCTTCAAAGCCGACCGCGAACTGAGGAGATGCTTGTAAGCTGTATAATGGAATAAATAAGGTTTTTTCAACTTTGCTGCATATCTCAGGTATTTTTTGGAATTTTGGCACCAAATTGTCAACATGGGGTTTTTGGGACCCCTCCTCGCGAATTCTTGCACTGTCATGGCGTATTGGTCCCGAAAGGTGATTTCGCAGTCACTGCGTGGAATCACCTTGGAGCGAGGAACAAAACAACAGTGCCAGTGTTCATGAGGGGCCTCAAAAAGCCTATGTTGCAAATTTGTGGAAAATCAACAAATGACTTTTACGAGCGTGCATATGCGTAGTTGTACGCACGCCATAACTTAGCTAATTTGCATATTTTCATAATTCACATGTTAGCATTGGCATTTTTCCATAATTTTCTGGGAATAGTATAGCTGTCATTTTTCACATCCCGCCCGAAATGTGTTTTGCACTTCCAGCACAGAATAGCGCGTCGATGTGGGAAATCAGTGTTCGGGACAAATTACGAAAATGACAGTTACACTGTTCATGAGCAGAAGTCCTAAAATGCCTATGCTGAAAATTTGGTGACGATACTCCATAACTTGACTGTGTTGAAGACTTTTTTTTTCTAAAGCATTTGATATTTAGATTAATACTGATGGTAAAGTTTGTGATTTTATCAGATTTTGTATTTTTATTATGTATAAATTTGTACGATTATTATGTCTAAACTTTGTTTAAAAATTTGTACAGCGCCCAGAGCCTCCGGGATTGGGCGTCTTTTAAATAAATCTTGCCTTGCCTTGTTACGAGCGTGCATTGTGCAGTTTGAATGCACGCTCGTAAGTTTGCAAATTTATAATATTTTCACTCCAGATTTTCAACATTGCCATTGTTTTGCAACTCCTTATGAGCAGTGCAGCTGTCATTTTTCACATCCTGACCAAAATGCGCTTTCGCAGTTCCGGCCAGAATACCGTGGTCAATGTGGAAAGTCCATGTTCGAGACACATTATGAAAATGACAGTGTTACTGTTCATTAGCAGAGGTCCTAAAATGTCTGTGTTGAAAATTTGGGGCCATAAGTCCATAAAATTAGGCCCAGATATTCAAACTGCGCCACAAAGTAGTGCAATAGCCGGAGCAGGCGCAAGTTCAGTGCGCCTATGCACAACACGCACAATATTCAAACACTGCGCAGGCCAAGATGCGCTTGTGCCACACAACTGAATATCACACCAACTGCACCATGGCACAACCAGGGATGCACAGTGGCGCAGGTCCAATGTGTAACAGCACAACCAGGGATGCGCCAGTGGAGCAGGGTAGCAGCGCATCAACACAACCAGGGATGCGCAGTCACAGGATGCAGGAGTCCACCACCCATGGAAGATATGGGCAGAGGAGCACACAGCAGAACAGACATCGTCCCCCACACCCTATGAACTGCACAACCTGAGGAGAGCTGGAAGAACCACCGGCCCATGGACACCAGCAACAATCCCACAGCCGGGGCATGGTGCCCCAGCACACCCCCTGGCAAGCTGTGACCGGCACACAAGGAGGTCTGGCTACCCCATGCTACACCATCCCACCAATGCAGGGCACACCCTGCACAGCGATCCCCAGACACAATGCCCAGGAGCAGCGCCCAAGAGTGCAGGACACCCCATGCATGCCACCACCCCCACTGTGACAATGCAACCCTGTGCACCATGGAGCCATGCAAGGCAGCCCCACCATGAGCACCCTGCAGTGGGCGGCTGCATCCACCGATGCAACAACTGCAGACACAGTGCTACCCTGCACACACCCCCCCCCGAGGTAACGCTGAGAGACCGACCATGCGTCTGCACACTAGGTACCATGCATGCAACAGGGCCTGCCCCAGACCCCACCACCAGTGGTTCAGCACCCTGCACACCCTCCCAAGGACACACCCCATCCCAGCACTAGCCACAACAGCCAGCACAGATGCCCACAGTGGTGCATGGAAGCATGCGCCACACAGGATGCAACACAGTGCATGGACAAACACCTACCCATACCCAAGGGCACACCAACACAGGGACACAGTAGCGGGTCCACAAACCCACTGGCATGTGGCCACAGCAGCCGTGTACCCGTGGCTAGCACCCCTCCATAGCACAGGTGTACCAGCCACCCTGCGCATGCACCATGAAGCCGTACGCCACCAGCATGTGGCCGAAGCACAAGTGACAGACAGTGGAGCACATCCCCTGCAACAGACACAAGCGACAGCATGGAGGGGGGACAACAACAGCGGAGGCCACAGTGCCACCTAAGGTAGACATACACCATACCGGTGACAGGAGGCAACCTGGCATTATGCCAGGTACAGGGGTTGTCCAGCATGGACAGCCACCACTGACATGCCAGCAGACCGTGCATAGTACAGACATGCAAGGGTGTCAGCTGCACAGGCCATGGACAGTCTGACAGGGGCGCCATGGACACAGTGCATGCACCATGGACCACTGCACACAGGCATCCAGTGCACAGAGAACAACACACAAACCACAGACAGTGACTGATTCCCCCTGCCCACACCATAGGTGGTTCCCTGCCAGACACACACACACACCCATGCCTGCACCACCCCTGACGCCATGCACACCACTGCAGCTGAGCACCTGTAGCCCACTGCAAATCGGAGACCACCACAGTTGTCATAACAAAACAAATGTATTCAAAAGAGGTAACAAACAAAACTATTTACAGATATTTACAATGGGGGGGAAGGGCCACATACCAGGTGGCGGGTATGGGGGTAGGGGTGAACAAATGGGAGAGGGAAGAAGGGGGTGTGAGGGTGGGTCCAGGGGGGTAAGGTGGGTCCTTGGGCATGGAGGGCCTATTGTCTCCCCCGCTCTACACTGCTGTGGTGCCTATGTGTTCTCCTCCTCCTGACCCCATGCCGCTCCAGTCGCTGAAGGATCTCTAGGGATGCCCTTGCCAGCTGCAGCAGCTCCTGCATGCCTCTCTCGATGGCCATCAATCGCTGTTCATCTAGGACAAGGGAGCACAGTCAATACGTGTGACTGTCCATCCCCCTGCAGCCCACCCATTGTGCATGGCATACAGCCATGGGCCACGCCCCGTGATGGTGTGTGACCACCCACTGTGACTGTGTCCACAAGACCTGCCTACCCAGGTGCACACAGCCATGCGGACCGCTGCACACATCCACCGCCCAAGTCCCGCACAGCACCACCGTGGCCGTACAGTGACATGGCTATGCGGTGCAAAGGCAGTGGCACAGCCATGGACCCGGTGCACGCATGGACCACCAGCGACGCACACCTACACATGCAGTGCCACAGGACAGTGCTGAGTGTACCGTGTGGCATGCACGTCAGTGGTGTCAAGGGCTGGTGGCCATGCCCCGCCACCTACCCCTCAACATAGCATGCACAGAAGTTCCTGGAAGAAAGGCACTCACTTGCATCTGCAACAGCTGGGCACTGCTGCAGTATGGGCCCTCCAGCTTGTCCCTGTGGCTGGGCAGCTTCATTTTCACGCTGTGCCCGTTCCTCACTGGCACGGCACTTCTCCTCAGGGCCTAGGGTGCAAAGATAGAGAGGGGAACATCAGTACAAACCAGTAGCAAAGGCCCCCCCCCCGGTGTGTGCGATCCTGCACAGCCCAGCCATGCCGCAACCCCACCACCACTGCCCACACTGGATAGCCCCCACCCCCCCTGCATGGTGACACATGCCCACCGTGATACAGACGCTACCAGTGTATGAATGGAGCACCTACTTGGATGTGGCACTGCGCCTCTCCTAGCACGTGTCCGTAGACAGGCAAGCCTGTCTGGGTCCCTCTGCCAGAGGTCCCCATAGCAGTGACGAAACTGATCTGCACTGCGGGCGATCTCGGTGGCCTCCTCCAGTGCCTCTGCCACCTCCTCCCACACAGCACCTCTTACCCTTTCTAAAGGGTCATCCCCAAACAGGGCCCCAGCATGGGGCTCAAGAATGGCCACCAGATTGGCCAGTTCGAGAGGGCTCCACAATGCTGCTCTCCTCCATGCCATCTCTAGTGCAGCCAGGATCACAAAATGGTGCTCTGTAGTGCACGTCCCCCACGTGCAGATGCTGCGCGGTACAGCGTTGGCATTCCCCATCGCGCTGTCACCGAACAGCATGATAGGGGTGCACCCTTGCGGACGCATAGCGCCTAGGGGGCAAAGGTCGACCACAGGGTCCATCGCACATGGACCGCCACAGTGTGATTGAGACTCCCTGCGTGTAGCGTGGTAGGGTGCCTCTGTGTGACAATGGATAAAAGAAAGAAAAACCAGCACCATGACGAAGGCTATGCAGAGAGGTCTCTCTCAAAATGCTTTTGAATCCTTATAAAAACTCACCGACTCCTGGAAATGCTGTGTTTGCAGAACCGCAATATACTTTAATTTTCAGCAGATAAAGCAAGTGAAATCCAACAGAGTCAGCGTGTAAATCAGCACACAAAAACACACTTCCTGGTTCAGCGTCTCGTCACCTGACATGTTTCGCCCAATCAGAGGCTTTCTCAAAGGCTTGGAGACAATACCATACCAGGGCCTTACAGCTAGGGAAATTTAAAGACACACTACCACCAATACCATTAATAAAAATATTTTCAATGGCCAAAGTTAACTATAATACACAGCATTTCCAGGAGTCGGTGAGTTTTTATAAGGATTCAAAAGCATTTCAAGAGAGACCTCTCTGCATAGCCTTGGTCACGGTGCTGGTTTTTCTTTCTTTTATCCATTGTCATTATTTAAAACGAGAGCACGACCTGCCTAGGTGCGTCACGATTTCTGTGCACTGCCTGTGTGTGACGCCCTGCAGTGGTACCGCGCTGTGGCACCATGGCGCCTACGGCGCTTCAGGGCACGAGTGCCACATGCGTGAACAGCGCACTAGCACCACTGGTACAGTGGTGGTTGCGCCCTGCACTGCCTCCCGTGCTCAGCATGACATCAGCGCGGCAGGCGTTGGTGTCAGCACCCTGGGCATGTGCCGTGCAGTGCCTACTGCGCACTTCACAGAGCTGCGCCATTGCCTGAGCATGCTCAACACAATTGTGCAAAGCGCAACAGCGCGATATTCAGCCAGCATATGCAAATCAGCTCATCAGCAATTCTATGGTGCAGCTACTGCATTTGCATCCACTTAAAGTTGCACCTCGCCTCATTTGCATGCCTTGCGCTATATAAATGTGACATGGGGCTGCAGAGGACATAGTTTGGTATTGCAGTCTATTTTGGTGGGTTGCATGCTGTTTGGAAGTGTGGACTGTGGTGTGTGGGGAGATGCATGGGACAGCACAATCAAAGGTAACACCTGTCATTCCCACAGGCTCTCTAATGACCAAATGTGAGGAAGAGGAGGAACAGGGACATTGGAGAAGGAGGAGGCCCAACTTCTCCCGGGCGGAATCAGATGCCCTGTTCAAGGCCTACCTCGACAGGGAACCGCTGCTCAGCGGACAGCGGGGAACACTACAGGCCCAAACTGCAGCATGGGGTGAGGTTGCACGTGCCGTGAACCAGCATGGCAGCCACCAGCAGTCCGTGCAGGAATGTAAAAAGAAGGTCGGCACGGACAAGAGGAGAATTAAAGACAAGGTGGCTACCATCAGGGCAGCATGTGCTGCAACCAGTGGTGGACAGCCAGATGTGCCACGCCTGATGCCACAGGAGGAGCGGATGACCGGCAGCATGCAGTGTTGTGCCATAGACGGCGTTCCGGGTGGCGGCTTCCGGACGGGTGGCAGCCCGTCACTGCATGGTAGGTCCTGTGCTGTCACTGTGTGGGAGGTGGAGGGAATGCCACAGGGTAGGGCAGAGACATTAGCGCTACTGTGTTCCCTTACAGCTCCTGAGCGTCTACATGCGTCAGCGGTGGTTGGCGTGTCCACCGTAGGCGAGGCCCTGCACATGGAGGAGCGCCCATCCACCTCCACAGGTGTCCGAAGGTCAGGACCACCGCATACCTGCCTGTCTGTCCGGACTGAAGATGGTGGTGCCGGTGCGGACAAGGCCCTGCCTGTGTCCCAGCGTGTCAGTGGCCACGGACTCCAGCATGGTGGGACACGGACTGGTGCCGGATCAGGCACCGATGATGAGGGATCACACATCCCAGACAGTGATACATGTGGGACGCAGGAAGGTCCCACAGCAGGGAACGGCACGGGCGTAGCCATGAGTGGTGCCGCTGTGGAGGCCTGCGTGACATCACAGTCCAGCCTGTGCCTGTATGCCCCAGTGGGGCAGCACTGGTGTGCATCCAGGCCGGTGGGGCTGCTGTGGCAGGCACCAGTGAGCCCTGGCGGCCGGAGGGGCAGTGCCAGCAGTCGGCCAATGGTGACGGGGGGACAGTGTCGGGGGTGGCGTCAGTGCACCATGTGTGGACGTGCCCCGGCATGGCTCTGGTGTGCAGCGCCCTTCGTCAAGGGGTGCTGCCCGGCATGGCCAGGAACACCATGAGGGACAGCATGCCGATCAGGCGGATGACCTCTTTGATGAGCACAGCCGCCTACTCCAGGCTTCAGTGGATCAGCAGTTGCAGCTTCTGATGGCGGTGGATGCACTCAGTGCGGTTCTGCGCCAGGCAGAGGAGCAGCACAGCAGGGACCACGGTCTGCTCCTGGCAGAGATGGCCTGGCAGCGGGAGGATGTAACTGCTGCCATTGACAGGCAGACTCATGCAATCACTGCTGTCATGGCCACTTTGGGCACCCAGTTCGTTGCCTATGAGCCGCAGACACTGTGCAGTGTCACGTCCACCCCCCATTCCCGGCATCGTGCGACACCTTCCATGTCGACACCGGGTTCGGCTGTGGGCATTCGAAGTATGCCTGGCGTGGGCATGTTCGGTGAGCTGCAGACCCCTGCGTGAACACGGTCGTGTTCCCACAGCATCACCCCTGGAGGACTGTCTGTGCCACCCCGTGAGGCCAATGGTCAGCTTGCACGGCTGGCAGGTCTCGGCGGGGCCGCCCACGCATCCGTGGCAGCCATGGTACTGTGCCGCATTACTGACCTGTCTCCCACCATGGCCACTGTCTGCCGCTGCCCTGTGTGCAGTGTGTTGTGCAACATGCGATGCATGGGTGGGGTACCCGGCCCTGCACACACATGGTCCATGTGCACACCCTTCCAGCAGCTGGCCACTGTGGGGTGTGCATGATGATGCCTGCGTTGCGCTGTCCGCCAGTGTGCAGTGGTGCCCAGCGTCTGAGACACGCACAGTGACAGCCACTGGGCGTGGTCGTGTGTGGACCTGTGTGTGGCTAGGGGTTGCAGTCGGGGTTGGCGTGCCTTGTGCATATCTTGTGGTGTGTGTGTGCGTGAGCACGTGTCATGTTTGGCCTTGCCCATCCCTGACTGCATGTGCGGTTCCACGCTCAGACCCATTCCCTTGCCGCCATCCGCCCCTGGGGTTCATCCATGCTTGTCTGTGGGTTGCGCCCTTGCCATTGGTGTTTGCACATGGCCCCATGACCTACCTGTGTTGGCCGGAGTGCTCCTCTGTGATGGTGTCCTGGTACAGTTGTGCCATCCGGATCAGGCGGGGGTCCCTTCGCCCAGGGGGTGGCTGGCCATCACCGTCTGGGCCGGTGTCCTCATCGTCCCCATCGCTGTCTCCCTCTTTGACCTCTACGGCTATCCCACAGTCATTGGCCAAGTTGTGCAGGATGCAACAGGCCAGGAATAGCCCGCAGGCCTTCGAGGGGCTGTACTGTAGGGCACCGCCAGACGTGTCCAGGCTCCGGAAATGTGCCTTCAGCATCCCGAACACCCGCTCAATGACATTACGTGTGGTGGCATGTGCCTCATTGTACCATTGCTGCGATGGGGTCGCGGGGCACTGGTATGCTGTGAGCAGCCAGGGACGGAGTGGGTAGCCACTGTCACCAGCATGTAGAGGGTGGACATTAGTATGGTGGTAGGTGTCACTCTGCCATGGGCCATCAAGGCTGGTACCCATGGCACCTCTGACTATGCAACCCCCCACAGCTGCCCATGTCATCCTGCGTGATGTGCATACTCACCCACTAGGTGGCCAGTGGGGATGTCCCCACTCTCGAACCTGTGGCATAGTGCGGACTGCTGCCAGATGAAGGCATCTTGTGCTCCCCCAGGGTGCATGGCACAGACATTGGTTATGTGCCCCCTGGCATCGCACACCACCTGGCAGTTGATGCTGGCAAAACCCTTCGGTTGATGTATGATACACCATCCGGGCCAGGTGGTGTGCAGATGGCCACATGGGTGTAGTCAATGGCCCCGAGAACGTCAGGCATACGTGCTACCCTGTGGAACTCTTGTATGTGTGCTGTGCACTCCGCCTGTGTGCTGGGGAAATGGATGTACTCCGCAGCGTGTGGCAGCAGTGCGCTGAGGAATTGTGAGTAGGCGTGACGTGGCTGACTGGGTTATGCCTGTTGTGTCCTCTGTTGGTCTCTGGAAGGTGCCCGTGGTGAGCAGGCACATGACAGCTGTCACCTTTGTCTCCACTGACAGAGCATGGCTCCGTCGTGTGGGTGCCTCCATCTCATCACTGCACAGCTCACAGAACCGCCTCAGGATCGTCCGGTTCAGGCGGTACCAGCCCACAATCTCTGTGTCAGTGTAGTGCTCAAAGGTGGTGTGGGCTCGGTACCGCCTGTTGGGGGCATACCGCCACCGGGCCCTTCCATGGCCGCGCCCCCCTGCTGCCTGCCTTCTCACACCCCTCATTACCGCCTCCATCTGGAAGGTGGTACTGGCCATGTCCCTGGCTGGTGTTCCCCCACCCCCGACAGCTGTTATCCCGTTCCCCCTGCTGTCCTTTGTGATGCTCCCCTGCACCGTGTACACCTCCGGCCTTTGGCTGTCCTGCCTACTGCCACTGCTCTCAGTCCACTGTGGCACTTCCCTGTCTCTCCTTCACAGTAGCACAGGCTCCCCACTCCTGTCCTGTTCCTGTTTGTTCCCAGGTGTGCCCTGTCCTGCTCCTGCACAGTCCTACTCACTGCTACCCTGTTTCTGGTTGCTGTCACCTCGCTCCCACCTCTGACTTCCCTGTAGCGTTCTTGCGCCTCTCTTTTGTTCCTTTTTATTTTAGATCATTTCTGCTATCGTGCAACTTCCGCTAGCTCTCCTATTGCGCATGCTGTTGAATATCGCACTGCACCATTTATTCATGGTTCCTCCCCCTACGGTTGCGCATGCATTCATTACCACTGCACTCTTGCGCATTGCAACTTGTCGCTGGCTGCCTCCAGCTGAAATCGCACATGGCATATTTTCGTACTTGTGCTGACGAATCTCTGTTGCACATGGTGCATCCCTTTTGAATATCTGAGCCTTAGTGTTTTACAAGTGTGCATTGCGCAGTTTGCACGCACGCTCGTGACTTCATGCATTTGTAGTATTTTCACTCCAGATGTTCAAAATTGACATTTTTTCACACCTCCTTATGAACAGTACAGCTGTCATTTTACATATCCTGGCTGAACTGTGTTTTCGCACGTCCGGCGCAGAATTGCACGGTCGCTGTGCGAAACCAGTTTTTGGGACAGTTTGAGGAAATGATGATGACACTGCTCATGAGCAGAGGTCCTAAAATGCCTATGTTGAAAATTTGGTGCCGAAAGTCCATAAAATGACTGTGCTGCAAGCATGCATTGCGCAGTTCCCACGCAGCCTTGTAACTTCGTAAATTTTCAATATTTCCATGCCAGATTTTCACCACTGGCATTTGTGCACACCTCCTTATCAACAATACAGCTGCCATTTTTCACAGCCTGCCCAAAACGCGTTTCCGCAACTGTGGCGCACAATGGCATGCTCGCTGTGGGAAGTACCTTTGGGACACATTAACAAAATCACAGCACCACTGTTCATGAGGGAGGTCCCAAAATACCTATGTTGAAAATGTGCCTAAAAACGCCCACAAATAATTGGGTTGCGGACGTCTGTTGCGCAGTTTGTATGCATGTTCATTGCTTCACCAATATTTGATATTGCCACTCCAGATTTTCAACATTGCCATTTTTTGCGCCTCCTCATGAACAACACAGTTGTCATTCTATACATCCTGCCCAAAACTGTGTTTTTGTCCCTCTGTCACTAAATGGCACAGCCGCAGTGCAAAACCACGTTTCAGCTAACAAAGTGATTGTGCCGCTTTTCATGAGGTGGCCTGACAAGCAGCCCATGTTGAAAATGTGGAGTGAAACTACCACTACACGCCTACAGTGTTAGGGTTTCCAACTGTAGCACACCATCCGGTACAGACTGACAGGTGTCAGGGCTGTGACTTGGGATCATCGGATGTAATGCCAACACCATTCCACCCCCCACGCCCACCCTGTAGCCACTGACAGGCATCGTGGTGTGTCTTGCACTGTTCAGCCACAAACTTCACCCCACACTCCTATACTGCACCCACGTCGGCGTATTTCCTTATGGAATGGGGTAAGTATAATGCCCAAAGACCCCAAAGCACACCACGACACTTGTCAGTGTTTGCAGGGTAGGGTGAGGTACAATGGCATGAGCATTATATCTGATGACCCAAAGGCACACCCCAATGCCCGTTGCTTTCTACAGGGTGGGGGTGGGGTTGGCGTCACTTCAATACTTCACTGCCATTCCTCTTATGCATCTCTAGCTCCGCCACTGCCGATGCCAGCGCAACAACATTCGGCATTGACAAATGCTTGTTTTCCTCCCCATGAGTTTGGGGGGGGGGTTGCTTTTACTTTGGCCGATTAGGAACAGTATATCCTTTTTTCTTTTGTTTGTTCCTGTTCTTATGTCTTGGAGGATATTAGAAAAGTATTCATGCTGCCTTCTGGCTGGGGGTTGACTCTTTGAAGCTGGATTTCAGTTTTGTTTCACTGTGAATTCTATATCCTGTTTGGGGTAGTATACAATAGTTGTTACAGCTTTATTACACAATGGCAAGAGAATTTCTTGTATCCTGATTGGTCAGTGTGTGCCTTGAACAGTGGTGTCATTGAACTACAACATCACTGTATTAAGTCCAGGCACACAACTGACCAGAGAACAGTTGCAGAAATCCCTCCCTCATGACACAAGTCACAAAGCTGACAATGCCCAGAAACCAATGCCTAGCCCCCCGCCCCCCACTTACTGTACAAAAGCCCTCCCCAATTCCTGCCTGTCACAATAAACTCATCACCCCTACACAAATCTATGTAACGTAGGGAAAAACAGTAAATTATTTAGTTAAACACAGCACTGCTGCTACTGTGTAAAACTGCAACTTCTTCAGTACCTGTAACTGCCGCTCCATGCAGCTCAATCGTTCACATAACTGACTTCGGACAGGGACATTCTGGTCAGCCGCCTGGTTGCCCGAAGATCATTTGCCAGTTAAAAAATACAAACAAAAACAAAGCCAACATTGTAAAAACAAAATGCTTTTCCTTCTCCCGTGCTGCACTGAGATGATTCAGCACGTGCACGCATTTTAGAGCCATGCTGTACACTTGGCACAAGAGGCTGGCAGCCACTTAAACACGCTGACTTAATTTCAAAAAAAGAAAATGTGAAGCACTGTCCCGTCAACAACCATCCAGTATTATACGGAATACAACTGCTGAGAAGTGCGGAGGGGAGACTTGTGGCACCAAAAACAAGACAAAGCTTGGGGACTCAGCAGATACGATCATGTTGGAAACAGCTCCACCTCTGGTGGAAGATATATTCTGCACTTTTTTTTTTTTTAAGACATACACCTACACCCACAGAAATAAAAGAAAATCTGCATGTAAAATTATTTTTTCTTTGTTCTTTTTAAAAATAAACATAGAAACATAGACTTTGACAGCAGATAAGGACCGATAGGCCCATCTAGTCTGCCCATTTCCCTACCTACAGGATAGGCTGCAGATCCTAGTTAACCAACAGCCTATATCTTCCTGCCCCCCACAAGAATTGCCTTATGTCTGTCCCATGCATTCTTGAATTCTCCCACAGTTTTAGACCCCACAACTTCCTCAGGAAGGCTGTTCCATGCATCCACTACCTCTCTGTGAAATAATACTTCCTCACATTGCCCCTGAACCACCCTCCTTCTATCTTTAAATTGTGTCCCCTTGTTCTTGCAAGTCTCTTTTCTGAAAGATGCTACCTCTTGGACTTTGTTGATTCACTTGAGGTACTTGAAAGTTTCTATCATGTCCCTCTCCTTTCTTTCCTCAAGGGTATACATATTAAGCTCCTTTAGTCTCTCCTCATACGGCTTCTCTTGCAGACCCTGCACCATTTGGTGCCCTCCTCTGGACTGCCTCTATCCTGTCTATGTCCTTGCGGAGATGGGGTCTCAGAACTGGACACAGTATTCCAGATGGGGTCTCACCAACTGTCTGTGCAGAGGATAACAACTTCCTGTTTTCTGCTGCTGATGCCTCCCTATACATCCCAGTATACCCCGCCTCCCTACTGCCTTCTCACATTGCTTGCTAACCTTAAGGTCATCTGATATGATTACCCCAGGTCCCTTTCCTGTTTTGTTGTTGTTACTACCTCCCCACCTATTGTGTATTCTTTCCCTGGGTTCTTGTTTCCAGGTGCATTATTTGCACCTTTGCATTGAATCCTAGCTGCCATACGCCTGACCATTCCTCCAACCTTGCCAAGTCCCTTTTCATCCTTTCCACGCCTCTTGTGTATCAACCCTGTTGCAGATCTTTGTGTCATCTGCAAAAGGCATACTTTTCCTTCCAGTCCCTCTGCAATGTCACTGATGAAGACATTAAAGGACTGGACCATCTGAACCCTCGGTACCCACTAGTAACTGCCTTTCTTGAAGTGGACTCCATTTACAATTACCTTCTGTGTCCTGTTGTCCAGCCAATGTTTTACCAGGCTACCACCCTGGGACCCACTCCCAGGCTGGTTAATTTGACTAATAATCTTTGTGTGGACTGTGTCAAATGCCTTGCTAAAGTCTAGGTAGGCCATGTCCACACCCCTCCCTGGTCTACTACTTTGGTCACCCAGTCAAAGAAATCTATTAGATTCTGTCTGACATGACCTTCCCGCTGTGAACCCATGCTGCTTGGATCCTGTGCTCCACTGACCTCTAGGTACTCAACTATTCTTTCCTTCAGAAGTGACTCCATCACTTTCCCTACCACAGAAGTCAGACTGACAGGTCTGTAGTTTCCTGCCTCTGTCTTGGTCCCACTTTTGTGAAGGGGAATCACATCCGCCTTCCTCCAGTCCTCGGTACCACACCATCCTCCCATGATTTATTAAAAAGAGTAGCCAGTGGTTTCACTAGTTCCTTCCTTAATTCTTTTAGAATTCTGGGGTGAATTCCATCAGGACCCATTGCTTTGTCCACCTTCAGTTTTAGGAGTTCTTGCAGAACCCTTTCTTCTGTGAAAGGACTGGGATCGACCCCCCTATCAAGAGTGCTTCTGTTAATTGGATTAGGCACTTCCCCCTCCTCTTTTGTGAATACTGAGCAGAAATATTCATTCAGTATTCCTGCTTTTTCACTGTCCCTCTGCCCACCCACCGTTCATTCTATTCAGCCTCACTATCCCTCCTTTGTCTTTCTACGTCGCTGATGTACCTATAAAAGGTTTTATCCCTTCTTAACTGAGTTGGCTATCTTTTCCTCAGTTTGGGCCTTTGCTATTCTGACTTCCCTCCCTGCTTCTTTCTGCCTTAACTGGTACAGCTCTCTGTCCTGCTCCTTCTGTGTTTCCTTATATTTCCGGAATGCTATCTTTTTCTTCCTGACTTTCACAGCCACCTCTCTTGAGAACCATAGTGGCTTTTTCTTTTGTTTGATTTGTTTATTTGCTTCACACAAAGGCTTGTTGCCTCTGTGATGGCAGTTTGATAATTCCCATTGTTGCTCCACACCTCCTTCTAGCCTGTTTGCTAGTGCTTTTCTGAGGCACTCTCCCATCTTGCCAAAGTCAGCCCTCCTAAAGTCCAGTACCCTCACTTTTGTATGGCTTGACTCTGTAGCTGAGTTTAATGTGAACCACACTGTTTGATGGTCACTTGTCCCCAGATGGCAACCTACTTCTAGATCTGAGATCCTCTCACTGCCCCGCTTGAGAGTATGATTAAGATTGCTCAAAACAAACAAGCCATTGTATACTAGCAATAAAAGGCACTCAGGGATGTGTGTTATTGTAATAACATCACTCCTGGGGTGGTGGAAGCACTCGGCTTAAGCTTCGTGCTCAACCCACCCCAGGAGTGATCAAGAGTTGATAATAACACATACCCTGTCAGTGCCTTATTGCTTGTACTAACACGGGCTGGAGTGGTTCATGAAGAGATCTCAGATCACATCACAGGCCAGGGTATTTGGGGAGTGCAGTCAATGGACCGGGATGAGTTATTATGTGTGTCTTGTGTTTGGGAATGGGGATCTGGGGTGGGAGGGGCTGGGATTTATTGGGTATGAGATAGGGGTTGTTTTGTCAATTTCTGTATTGTTCCTAATATTAATTCAGTTTGTGCTTTGTGGGTGTGGGAGTGGTTGGGAATGTTGTTCTTTTATGGGTTTGGGGAATTTGGGGGGCGGAGGAAGGGGGGCCCCAGAGCACAACTCTTAATTATTGTTGGGGACTTTTGGATTCGGCCCTTGGTAGTGGCCCGACTGAAGTTCAGTTTTTCCTAGTATGGGGAGTATCTTTACATGTAATTTTATATCTTGGAATGTTAAGGAAGCAAATGACAGGAGGAAATGTTATATAATTCTCTGACATTTAAAGAAGTACAAACCCAGAGTGGTCTTTTTACAAGAAACTCATTTGAGGAGGGAGGATATAAATTATTTTCCTAGGGAATGGGTAGGGCAGTTTTGGGGGGCGGGTTGTAGTAGCAAGAGGGGTGGGGTTGCAATTTTAGTTAGTAGAGGAGTGGCTTTTCAACTGTTTCAAGAGTGCTGGGATCGCGAGGGCCGTTACCTTTTAGTGCATGGGCATCTGGATCTCATTACAGTCCTTTTGGGCTCCGTTTATGGGCCTAATTCAGACTCCCTCCAGTTATTTTCCCGAATCCCCACTCAGAGCCATTTGTCAATTTGCCTATATTTCTCATTGGGGATTGGAGTTTAGTGGTTAACTCAGATCTAGACAAATACGATGCCCACTGAAGAGGTTATTTTCCCCAGCTCAGCGTGGACTGCTGGAGCTTATGGACAGTTTTGGGCTAGTAGATCCCTGGTGCACCTTGCATCCTGTGGAAAAGCAGTATACATTTTATTCTGCCCCCTTCCCATACCTCACAGTCAAGTATAGATTACTTTCTAACTAGTAAAGATTATCTACAGGGTGTATCTTCTTGTGAGATTCAGCCTATAGTACTTTCAGACTATGCCCTAGTGTACATGGAGCATGCGGTGAAAGGATTAGAAGAGCATGACAGAACCTGGAGATTCAACTCCAATCTTGTTAAAGATCCCAGTACTCTTGAAGCTATTCAGAATTATTTGGAGAATTTTCTCGATGACAATGAAGGCTCTGTCCAGGTTCTGAATGTACTTTGGGGAGCAGCAAAATGCACAGTCCAAGGCAAGTGCATACACCTCACCTCAAAGGCTAAGTGACAGTTTACTGAAAAGGTTAATTCTATTTTAGTATAGATCCATGGCTTGGAGCACCAGCTTTCCCAAGGTCCGTCTCTACGGTTTGGGAAGAATTGCATTCCCTTTGAATTCAATACTATGGGCTGTTGGCTGAAAAGGCAGACCTTGCTTTACAATGTACTAATATTCGATATTTAGAATTGGGGGAGACGGCGGGTAGACTTTTGGCTCAAAGGTTACGGTGTATGGATGCCGCTAGTATGATTCCCAGCCTCCAGCCTATGCCTGTAGGGGAGATTCTTACTCACCCTCATGCCATCACGGAAGTTTTCCATTCCTTTTATAAGGAGCTGTATGATACAGATTTTAGTGAACAACCCAGTCTGGACCAGATCAATGCCTATTTAGATCCACTTCCTCTTCCTTGTCTCACAGAAAAACAGTAGGAGTGTTTATAGGGCCAAGTTTCTATTGCAGAAATCTACACAGTTATTGAACAACTCCCGAAAGACAAGGCTCCTGGTCTAAGGGTTTAATAATCATTTTTATTTCACATGTATCAATGTTGTAGCCCACCTTTTAACCTTATTGTTTAACTCTTTACGTTCTACTGACCTTTCGGATCCATCGCTTATTCAAGTGTGGATCACTTTAATTCCCAAATCAGGGAAATCAGAGTTTGCCTAGGAGCTACAGGCCTATTTCTTTGTTAAATTCCGATATTAAAATTTTACCAAAGGTGCTGGCTAATCACATTTTCCAGGTCTGGAATGGTCTGGTTAGCCCCACACAGGTTGGCTTTGAGGCAGGTCGCACTTCTAGTGACCACCTACGCAAGGTGTTGCATTTGATTTCCACATCTAGGGAAGGCAAAACCCCTACAGCCCTGGTCTCAAACATAGAAAAAGCATTTGATAGGGTGTTTTGATCCTTCTTTTTTGCCACTTTGCATAGATTTGGCCCCCCCCTTTCTGTGATTGGTTGAAGGTATTGTATAGCTTGAAATGTTGAAAACCATGGCACACACTCACATAAGGAGAAAATAGCACCAATGCAGTTCAAAGTGCTTAAATCCTTTATTCGTGAAATCAGCAGCACCAACACCTCTGCCTCACCACACCAGCAAACTTCTCAAGGTTTCACGCAGGCGCACTGTGCTTTGTCAAGAGATGAGCTTTACACATACAATCATTACTTAAATAGTACACACACATTAAAAATAGGTGAAATCAATCATTTGAACCCATGGATCATTCTAATTACAATATGCATCAATTCTTCAACTTTTGCCTGATACGTGTAGTACAATTTTAATTCGGTTGTCCCTTCATACAATCAAAATAATTTTTTTTATTTCTTAATTATTAATATTACAAGGACAAGTCCATATAACATCAAAGATGTGGGAGTAGTTTCACTTTATCATTGAGACCTGGGAAGGTCATTGCTTGTAATTTATATATCTAGAAATTCTCCCTGCAAGCAAGTTTGTTGTTCAAATCCCCACCCCAGATACAATTTTGACTTTTTCAGTTCCTGTAAAACACCATTCATGTTGTATCTTGTCCTGTGCCTCATAAATATGTTTTGTCACTGCATATTCCAAATGAACATTATTATAGCACGTACATGCTCAACTACCCTTTCTTTAAATTTTTTTTTTATAGTATCTAGTAAGCACTGCATTTACAGGATGCAAAAAAAAATAATGTAGTTGGCATCACAGTTAATGAAATCATTAATACATAATGTCCTGCCATCTACTGGATTTCAAAACTGTTTTGTGGCTACAACATTGGTGCAATATTTGCACCTCTGGCACTTAAAACAACCTTGTGGAAGTATGTCATTAAAATTTAAAATGCTTTTTCTTTGAGGAACAAATGAATGACTCTGAAGTTTCACATGTAACTGACTTGTCTGACGTCACCTTTAGTACATCACATAACTCTTCCACCTCTGATGTACAGACTGAAGGTAAACGCTTTAGGGCGAAATTCATCTTTATGCCTCCCAAAAATGCAACAGTACAAGTTTTCTATAAAGCCTGTGAAAGGGATTTCACGCATTTGGCACAAGAAAGAGGAAAACCTAGTTATGTTAACATGACTAGAGCTGACAAGGTGACCCTTAAGGCAATGGAGAATAATACGGCCATTACGCATCAAAGAGGCCAAAAAAAAGGGGGCAGTGTGGCGGTGCTTGAAGCCACGGATTATATATCGGAGGTGGAATGGCAACTTCTGAATGAGAAGTTCTATAAACATTTGAAAACTGATTTTACAATGGTGTTTAAAAGGAAAATTGATGAGGTTTTACAGCAGGCATTTGAGAAGGGATTTGTAAACAAAACTCTGTCACAAATTTTTGACAGTTAAATGCTCCTTCCAAGCAGCCATATACATTTTACCTAAAATCCACAAAAGCTTGCCAAATCCGCCCGGTTGCCCCACTGTGGCTGGGATTGGCTCTATTCTTGAGCCATTACGCCAGTTTGTGGATCATTTTATAAAACCCTTTGTACCTCAGCTCAGGTCACATGTGAAAGACACAAGACCTGCAGTTTTTGTATTAGACTCACTCCATGTCGAGGAAACAGACTATTTGGTTACACTCGATGTGGAGTCACTCTATACAAATGTATCTCACGAGGGTGGTTTACAGGCACAAAAATATTACTTGGACAAGTGGGAGACTGAATGCCCACCTACAGATTTTCTGGTGGAACTTTCCCATTTTGTTATTGAATATAACACAGTCATGTTTCAGGGACAGTTTTATTTACAAACCAGTGGGACAGCTATGGGGGCATCATTTGCCCCCAATTTCGTTAATTTATATATGGCATGTGGGAGGAAAGGTATATTTAAGACTTAGAGGTTAACCCATTTTATCATTGGGTATCTATTTACAAATGTTACATTAATGATTGTTTTTTGATTTGGCAGAGAACTAAGGAAGAATTGTCTAATTTCATCCTATACCTAGAGAAAACAAATCCAAACTTAAATTTTACAGTGCACCTGGAACTGAAACAAATTTCTTCTCTTGATATCAGTATTTTGAAAGATTTAAACAATGGACAAGCTACAACTTTATGTCATAGAGACTGAGAAGAACACAGTACTTTCAGCAAGTTCATGTCACCCCAGGCATACAGTCAGATCAATTACAAAAAGTCAGTTCATACGCGCATAGGAATTGTAGCACACTGGAAGAGTTTGAGTATTGGGCTGAAGACCTTGAGTACAGATTTCTTCAACGGGGATATAAAAAATTGATATACAACAGGCTAGAATTGTGGCAACTAGTATGTCTAGGGATACATTACTAGCAGATAGAGTGGAAACACCACAAAATGCACCTAGACATAATTTTGTAACAACTTACAGCATTGAGTCAAGCAAGATTGAACAGATTGTAAAATGGCACTGGCCAATATTACAAACTGAAATTAAATTACAACAACATGTGCAAAATTTTCCATGTTTGGTATATAAAAGGGCAGTTTTGTAAGTTTATTTCCCAAATTATTAGCCACCCGTCCATACATCTCCCCCCTGCCCCCCAGGCTGTATCTCAGATTCCAGACCTACAGCCAGAAAGTATTGTTAGAATAATGCAGCCTCCATCCAAAGGAACTGATTGGTTACCTGCACTTCTACGAGGTTGTTTTAAGTGCCAGAGGTGCAAATATTGCACCAATGTTGTGGCCACAAAACAGTTTTGAAATCCAGTAGATGGCAGGACATTATGTATTAATGATTTCATTAACTGTGATACCAACTACATTTTTTTTGCATCCTGTAAATGCAGTGCTAACTATATAGGATGCACAAAAAGAACATTTGAAGGGAAAGGGAACACTGTTTAACTAGGAATAGCACACTAAGCCAAAGCTTGTTTCCAGATGTGACCTGGGAGCACAAGGAAGTTAAGTGACTTGCTCAGGATCACACAGTATATAGCTGGGCAGCTGTTGCATTCAAACCCAGGTCTCCAGATCTGTAGCTCAGAGCCTTAACCCACTGCGCTATTCTGCCTTCCTTACAGAAAGGGTGGATGAGCACATACTTTCTATAAATAATGCTAATTAAGCAATAATGCCCAACAGGGTGTGTGTCATGCTGGGATAACGTCATGCCTCAGGTGGTTGGGCACGAGACCGCAGGCCGAGTGCGTCCAATAACTGAGGTGTGACGTTATCCCAAATGACACACACCTGGAGGGCATTATTGCTATTATACAATAGCTCGTTGTTATACAGAATAAAAAAAATCATTTTAAAGATGTTTTTGTGTGGAAAAATATTTTTGGTTTTTTAAGAGAAGATGAAACAATAAAGCAAATGCAAATCAAGCAAATGATCATCTACAGGTTCACAGTGAGGCTGAGACTAGACCCGTGATGTGCTTGGATAACATCACGGGTCCAGCCCAAGACTGAGCAATCAGAGTCCAGGATTTTTTCTTGCCATTGTATAATTTGGAATATGCAATGGCAAAACATATTCATGAGGTAGCAGGACAAGATACAACATGAATGGTGTTTTACAGGAATTGAAAAAGTCAAAACTGGACCTAGGGGTGGGGACTTAAATAACAAACCTGCTTGCAGGGAGAATTTCTGGATATGTACAAACATACAAAAATGCCAGCAGAAACAGGCCTCGTGGTCTATTGAGTCTGCTTGAATGCACAGCTAGCTTCTCACTTTGCAGCTGCCCCACCCTCCCTCCCCTCTTCACCATTACCCCTTCCCTTATCCTGTCCCATCCCCTCTTAAAGCTGCCCACCGTCTTGCAGGATACCACTTCCTCAGGTAGAATGTTCCACCTGTCCATTACCCACTCCGTGAAAAAATATCTCGTAACCTCTCTCTTGAATCTCTCTCTTTCTCTAATTACTGTCCATGCAATCTCGTGTCCCTCCCTCTTCTCAACTGGAAAATCCCTTCTGTACTTGTCTTGTTTATCTCTTTCAAGTACTTAGAGGTCTCAGTCATATCCCCCCATATCTCCTCACCTCCAAGGAATACATATTGAGCTCGCTCAGCCTGTCCTTATAGGGTTTGCCCTCTAGACCCTGGATCATCTTTGTCACTCTGCACTGCACACCCTCCAGCAGCTTGATGTCCTTCTTCAAGAACGGGCACCAGTACTGCATGCAGTACTCCTGGTACGGCCTGACCAGTGACCTGTACAGGGGAAGGATCACCTCCCTGCTTCTGGAGGATAATCCCCTCGCTATACACCCCAGCATCCTGTTGGCTTTTGCCACCGCCTTCCTGCACTGGACAGAGTTATTCATGCTCCCAATAATAAGCACCCCCCCAGGTCCTATTCCTCCTCAGTGCTATCCAACTAAACCCCTCCCAACTGGTAACTTCTCTACTGGTTCCTGGCTCCGGAGTGTAGTACCTTGAACTTCTTAGCATTGAACTCCAACTGCTATGTTTCCGACCACTCCTGTAGCTTAGTCAGGTACTCTTGCAGCCCTTTCCACCCTTCGATGTCATTAACAATGGCTCCCATCTTGGTATTGTCTGCGAACAGATTGATCTTACTCTGGATCCTGTGTGAGATGTCAGCAATAAATACCCCAAACAGTACCAGTCCCAATACTGATCCCTGTGGTACCCCGCTTGTCGCTTCTCCCGGTGATGAGAGTCCCCACCACCACCACCATCACCCTCTGTTGCCTTCCCTTTAGCCAGTTCGTGATCCACCTTACCATGTTTGTTCCCACCCTCATATACTCCAGCTCTCCCCCAGTCTCCCATGCAGTACAGAATCAAAGGCCTTGCTGAAGTCCAAGTATAGGACATCCACCACATGGTCTTTGTCCAGTTCCTTCATCACCCAGTTGTAGTACTCAATGAGGTTGGTCTGGCAGGATCTACCGAAGAGAAACCCATGCTAGTGACCATCCTGAAGCCCACTGTACTCCAAGAAGGTCACCAGCCTCTCTTTTAGTATTGTCTCCATTAGCTTGCATACAATTGACATGAGGCTCACTGGTCTGTAATTGCCTGGTTCAACCTTTGGGCCACTTTTGTGGATGGGAACCACATGAGCCATCCTCTAGTCCTGTGGTACACATCCTGTATCCAGGGAGGTGTTGAATAGGTCAGCCAGTGGCCCTGCCAAGACCTCTACCAGCTCCTTGAGCACCCTAGGGTGAATGCCATCTGGTCCAGGTACCTTGTTCACCCTCAGTGCCTTTAAACCTTCCAGTACCCTGCCCTCTGTGATCTTTACATCTGTCATCCCTTCCCTCCCTTGCCCACCCACTCCCCTGATGAATTCCCCCTTCCTCTTTCATGAATATGGAACAGAAGTATTCGTTGAGAGCCTTTGCCTGTTCTTCCGCTTTCTCCACCCACCCCCCGTTCTTCCTTATCCTCACTATTTGGACCTTGTTGCTCCTTTTTTCCCTTATGTATCTGAAGAAGTCCTTTTCTCCCTCTTTAATGCCCTGTGCCAGCCAAAGCTCTCTGGACATCTTGGCTGCTCTGGCAAGTCTGGTAACCGTTCTAAAATTCTTTGTATACTCCGCCCCGTCCTCCCCCCTCCCTAACTTCTTGAACCTCTGAAATGCTGCTCTCTTGGCCCTCACCCCTTCCATGACCTCTTGTGTCAACCAAATGGGTTTTTTAGTCCTTCCCTTCTTACTATGCATCTTAGCACATGACCCGGTAGCTTCCGCCAGTCTCTTTTGTGATGTCCCATTTTGGGCTTTCATCCAAACATGGATGAATTCCCACCAGATGCCTTTCCAAAATATCCCTCATTTTCTTAAAGTCTGTCCCTATGAAGTCTATCAATCTGGTTCCTGTGCTTCCTGTTTCCCTACCCATAGTGAGCATGAACTACACTGAGTCATGATCACTCCCAGCCAATGGGTCCTCCACCCTCAGGTCCCTTACAGCATCCCCGTTTGACAACACAAGGTCCAGCATCCTGTCCGGCCAAGTAGGCCTTGGGACCAACTGTTTCGGGAAGCTCTCCTGAATTGCCTCTAAGAGGACCTGTTCTCTTGCACTCATGGCGGCTGGGGTGCTCCAAACCACCCCAGATAGATTGAAGTCCCCCACCACCACTGTGCTTCCCTTTCTGTCGCTAACTCCCTGTCCAGGTCTTCCGTCTGAGTTGGTAGCCTGTATACTACACCCATCTTCAGTAACTTACTTTTAGTGTCCTGAAACTGCATCCATAGGACCTCGGTCCTACCTTCCTCCCCCTCATCCCTTATGCACCTTATCCCCTCTCTTACATAGATCACCACCCCCCCAGCCCTATCCTTTCTGAATAATCTATACCCTGGAATCATCATATCCCACTCATGATTTTGGGTAGCCCATGTTTCTGTGATCACTGCAATGTTCACCTTCCCCAATGCCAATTGAGCCTGCAGTTCAGCTGATTTGTTACCTAGGCTCTTCACATTTATTAAGACCACCTTCCATCCTGTTCCCTTTCACTCCCTATCCTGATCCTTTCCTCCTTTAATTCCCCCCTGTGCCCCCTCCCCATTAGGTTGGAGGGGTTAGCTTGCTTGGCTCCCCTCCCAGGGCACCCTGCCTACCAGCTGTCCACTCACCCCTTAGTTTAAATCCACCTCTGTTTTTATGTTGGCTCGCATTTGCACAGCCAACATATTGCGGTAGTAGCAGATTTGGAGGCGCGGTCACTGTTGGGCAAACGCAGGGCACGCATCAGAAGGTGCGTCCCTCGTTCCCAAATCAGGCAGCAGGGGGCACTGACCTCATGCATGCCTAATGTGGCCATCACAACAAAGAAAAGGTCTGCTGCAATAAGAGCGAAGCTCTCATGCAGCATGACCATTACATGCGCCCCCTCAGTGCAGGTAACATGGTGGCAGTGACTGCCGCGCGCGCTGCCTGTCACAATGCCGGCGGGGAGATCCTCCCTGTCGGCATAATGTTCCCCCTTTTGTTGATTGCCGGGGGTGCCCAATCTCTCGGCATCATGCACTTCCCCATTTGTTATAGCTGACGGGGTGCCTAATCCCGCTGGACAAAGCACCCCCACCCACAAACATTGAGCTGGCACACTGGGAGCCCACCCCAGTATGCCAAATCCCACCTGAAAATGGAAACCGTCCCAATGACGTCTTTTAAAAAAAAAAAAAAAACTATAAACCAAAACGGTCCCTCAGCAGTCTCTCTGCCCCCACTCCCACAACCCGCACCACCCACTGCGCACCCTGCCTCCCACAACCCCTCACCCCACTTTACCTCTGGAGTCTGGCGGCCCATTTTCGGTGGACTGAACTCATCTGCACTCTTCAAAGCTGACTGCGAACTGAGGAAATGCTGGTAGGCTGTATAACGGAATGAATAGGGTTTTTCAACTTTGATGCATTTCTCGGGCATGTTTTGGAATTTTTTTGCACCAAATTTTCAGCATGGGGTTTTTGAGACCCTTCCTCATGAATTCCGTCACTGTCATGGCGTTATTCAGCCACGAAAGGTGATTTCGCGGTCACTGCGCGGAATCACCTTTGGACGGATTTAATGAAATGACAGTGCCAGTGTTCACAGGTGAGCTCTCAAAAAAGCCTATGTTGCAAATTTGTGGAAAAATCCAATAAATGACTGTTTTACGAGCGTGCATTGCGCAGTTGTTACGCACCATAACTCGTGAATTTATAATATTTTCATGCCAGATTTTAACACTGGCATTTTTACACACCTCCTTTTGAACAGTACAGCTGTCATTTTTCACATCCTGGCTGAAATGTGTTTTCGCACTTCCAGCACAGAATAGCACGGTCGCTGTGGGAAATCAGTGTTCTGGACAGATTACGAAAATGACAGTGACACTATTCATGAGCAGAGGTCCTAAAATGCCTATGTTGAAAATTTGGTGATGATACTCCATAAAATGACTGTGTTACGAGCGTGCATTGTGCAGTTTGCACGCCCGCTCGTAAGTTCGCCAATTTATATTTTTACTCCAGATTTTCAACATTGCCATTGTTCTGCACCTCCTTATGATTAGTACAGCTGTCATTTTTCACATCCTGGCCGAAATGTATTTTCGCAGTTCCAGCACAGAATAGCGTCGTCGCTGTGGGAAATCCGTGTTTGAGACACATTATGAAAATGACAGTGACACTGTTCATTAGCAGAGGTCCTAAAATGCCTAGTTTGAAAATTTGGTGATGAAAGTCCATAAAATGAGTGTTTTCCGAGTGTGCACTGCGCAATTTGCATGCACGCTCATAAACACCCCAATGCCTGTCGCTCTCTACAGGGTGAGGGTGGGGTTGGCATCACTTCAACACTTCACTGCCATTCCTATTATGCATCTCTACCTCTGCCACTACCAAAGCCAATGCCAGCGAGACAACATTCGGCATTGACAAATGCTTATGTACTCTTCCATCCTCTGCTTTAATACTCTCTTCCCCTCCCTGCTCAAATGTAACCTGTCCCCTGCATACAGGTTAGCACTGTCCCATGCCCTGCCCCAATCTCGCACTAGCCCATACCCCTTGGACTGACATCATCCCCTCAGCCAATTGTTGAACTCTCCGATCCTACCTTTCCTCATCGTACTCACACAGGGTACTGGGAGTACTCCAGAGAAGGCCATTGATCCATCCATCTCCTCTCCCAACCTTCCCAGTTCCTCACATCTTTCCTGTACCACCTCTGCCATTTCCCCAGCCAAGTCGTTAGTACCCACATGTACCACTACATGATGTTTCTTCCTTCCCTTCTACATAGAAACATAGAAACATAGAAACATAGAAACATAGAAGTTGACGGCAGATAAGGACCGCAAGGCCCATCCAGTCTGCCCATTTCTTTTTCTACCTTATAAATGTGCCATCGGCCTTTGCTCTGTCAGTGACCTATCTATTCATAGTCATTTGTATTGCTCCCTTATGCCTATCCCATGCCTGTTTGAGCCCTGCACTGTATTCATAGCCACCACTTCTTGTGGTAAGCTATTCCATGCATCTACCACCCTTTCTGTGAAAAGAATTTCCTCACATTCCCCTTAATCGGCCTCCCTCTAATCTCATGCTGTGTCCTCTTGTCCTGCTATTTTCTTATATTTAAACATGTTAGACTCTTTCACCTTGTTTATGCCCTTAAGGTGTTTAAATGTCTCGATCATATCACCTCTCTCCTCCTTTGCTCAAGGGTATACATATTGAGCTCCGTTAATCTGTCCTCATATGTCTTCTGATGCAGTCCCTGCACCATTTGGTTGCCCTTCTCTGGACTGCCTCAATTTGGTTAATGTCCTTGTGAAGGTGTGGCCTCCAATACTGCACATGCTACCCAGATGGGGCCTAACCAATGTCTTGTACAGAGGGATTATTACCTCCCTCTTACGACTTGTGATACCCCTACTAATACACCCTAACACCCCCTAGCCTTACCTACTGCTTTAGAGGTCTGCTTGATGATTTTAGGTCATCAGTGATGATGATGCCCAAGTCTCTTTCTTCCTTTGTGACTGCTAGCAACTCCCTCCCAGCCTATAAGTGGCTTCAGTTTCTCTTCCCTATGTGCATGATTTTGCACTTCTTTGCATTAAATCCCAGTTGCCACTCTTCTGACCATTTTGCTAGTTTATCCAGATCTCTTCTCATTCTGCCCACCCATCTGGATCATCTACTCTGTTGCAGATCTTGGTGTCATCTGCAAACAGACAAGCCTTACCCTCTAGTCCATCTGCGAGGTCACTAATGAAGATGTTGAATAGGACTGGCCCCAGGACTGATCCCTGAGTACCCACTTGTGACTTGCATCTCTTCTGACTGTATACCATTTACCACCACTTCTGTTTCTGCCAGTCAACCAGTTTGCCACCCAGTTGACCAACTTCTGACCCACCCGAGCCTACCTAACTTGATTTATCAATCTTCTATGTGGAACAGTGTCAAAAGCTTTGCTGAAGTCAAGGTAGGCTACATCAACTGCTCCCCTTGGTCCACCACTCTGGTTACCCAGTCAAAGAAATCTATGAGATTAGTTTGACAGGACCTCCTTTGTAAACCCATGCTGTCTTGGATCCTGTGCCCCTATGGATTCCAGGTGTTGCACTATCCTTTCCTTAAGGGTGCCTCCATAATCTTGCCCACTACTGAGGTAAGACTGACTGGTCCGTAGTTCCCGCCTCCTCCCTGCTACCACTCTTGTGGAGCCGGGATCACATGAGCCCTTCTCCAGTCTTCTGGGACCTCTCCTGTGCTCAGAGACTCACTAAACAATTCTGCTAATGGCTCTGCTAGTTCCTCCTTTAGCTCCTTAAGTACCCTGGGATGTATGCCATCAGGTCCCATTGCCTTATCCACCTGAGCTTAGCAAGCTCTTGTAGGACCCTTTCTTTGTGAAGGGAGTAGTGCTCACCTCCCTCCCCTGTGTCCATGATGCTGAGCTGTGGGCCCTGCCCTACCTTCTCTTCAGTAAATACTGAGCAAAAGTATCTATTTAGGATAGATGCCTTTACAGGGTCCTCCTCCTCACATGCTCCCTTTTCTCCATTAAGCTTAGCAATACCCTCTGGACTTTCTCCTTTCACTAATGTATCTATAGAAAGTCTTGTCACCTTCTTTACTGTTCGTGCTAGTGTTTCCTCAGTTTGGGACTTTGCCTGCCTTACTGCCTTACCTGCTTCCCTTAGGCAGTTTGGTATGCCTCCTATCTTCATCCGCTGTGTTCCCTTATATTTCCTGAAGGCCAGCCTTTTGGCTCTGACCTTTTCTGCTACTGTATTTGAGAACCAAAGTGGTTTCCTTCTTCTTTTGCACTTCCTTTTCTGTCTAACACAATGGGATGTTGCTTCAAGTATTGCATCCTTAATGTTGCCCACTTTGCCTGTACCTCCTCACCTGTGTTTCTTTTGCCAGGGCTAGCTTAACTCTGTTGGCCATCTTATCAAAGTCAGCTCCTCTGAAGTCCCATATTTTTTGCCTTGAATGGGATGATTTAGATGTAGTAGCCAAATTGAACCATACCATGTGATGGTCACTGGCCCCAGGTGACCTTCTACCTGGAGATCTGTGATCCTTCTTTGTTAGTCAGTACTAGATCTAGGATAGCCCTGTCTCTTGTGGGTTTGCTGTACCAGTTGTTTGAGGCCCTCCCCTGCAGGGAATCCACTATGAGTCTAGTTCTGGCAGATGTTCCTGCTGGTATTGACCAATCTGTATCTGGCATGTTGAAGTCTCCCATTATCAGAACCTCCCTTTAGCTGTCATGTTTTGTATATCTTCTAACAGTAATGTGTCTATGTCCTCCCTCTGGTCTGGGGCCTGTAGACAACCCCAGTTCTTATGGCTGTCCCATTTCCTGTTTTCAGGGTGACCCACAGTTCTTCTGGCTCCTTATGTGTATTCTGAATTTCTGTAGCTTTGATATTTTCATTAACATACAGGCCACTCCTCCCCCCTTTTGCACCTCGGTCTCTTCTGAACAATACATAGCCAGGTACTGAAGTCTCCCAAGTGTGGTTACTGGTAAACCACGTCTCACTAATTGCTACTATGTCCAGTTTAGCCTCTGACATTATTGCCTGCAGGTCTGGGATCTTATTTCCCAGGCTGTGAGCATTGTGTACATGATTTTCCATTGGCCAGATTTTGTGTGTTAGTTGTTGGGTGAGTTTGGCATTACCCTTGTGCATCGTATGGGAGACAAACCTTTTTCTTACCTGGTGATGCAAATGAGCGGCAAACACGCTGAATTCCTGTTTGACCACTAGCTGAGGGGAGGGGTGTTCTTCCCATTTGACTGGATGGGGTGCTGCACCTCTCCCCATTGCTAGTTTAAATATTCTGCAAAGCGTCAAACTTCTGCCCCAATGCACTGACTCCTCTTTAGTCAGATGCAGTCCATCAAATTTAAAGAACTTTCGCTCCCAGAACTGTTGCCAGTTCCCACAAATCTGTGTCCTTTTCCTGGCACCAGTCCTTGAGCCACGTGTTTAGCCTCCCTATCTCCCCTTCTCTGACCTTCCGTCCATCTGCTCCCTTCTCCCAGACTGGCAGGATCTCAGAGAAGGAGATGCCGGACGAAATAGATGATAGTTTGTCACCCAGCTTAGTCAGGTGTTCCTTGGTCTCCACAACTGACCGGCTGGCGAGATCATTAGTCCCTATGTGTACTAGGACATCAATGTTTTCTCCTGCTTCTGTGAATGGGGCTCGGATAACGGGATGCAATAACTAGGCAGCTTTGAAGTTCTAGTGCATAGAAAATGCCGTGCTGGCACTTATTTTATTTCTTCATATAAAATGATGTTTCGTACAGAAATTTAAAAAAAAGTCAAGTATTAGTTCATACTCTTTCATCAAAGACAGGCGCCTTAGAAAGGTCAATATACTGTCCAGCAATGGCATGCCTTCCCTCAGATAGCACCCACTGTCTTTCTCAGGTCTTCCTTCAATGATCATCAGTACCAGACTGACACTCTGTCTGGCTCTCTAACTTTTTAACACCCTAGTGGTAGGCTTTTATTCATTCAGGAGGGGTCACCTGACCTGGCCATTAAGTAACTTACAGAATAAAAACTATCTTGAGTTAGACTATTTCACCAGGTAACCCCTCTAACCTGTTTAATTCATTACCCCACAGAGTGGCATAGAAATACCTTTTCTTTATATATAACACTGGGCTACAATGGCCTGAATATTCCTAATTATATCATCATCAAGTTTATTAAGAAATTAAGCCCCTCCCATTCTGGAGTGACCTCACTTCCTTACATTCTATAAAAGCAGCCATTTCTGGGGCTGCCAGCCCTAAAGAAAGTCCTGACTTCAGAACCAGCTAATGACTACTGCTACCTTTATGTATAGACCATAGGTATTCCTGAATTGGACAAGTGAATAGACAAATAAGAGTGCGCTCCTTATTTTCTTTCCCTTGCCAACTTCAGGATACCAGGCAGTAAGTAAAAATAAGACAAAACGAAAGTAACAATGTTCTCTTTATTTTACTTTCTGTAAGGGCTTTATTTCTTTAGCCCTCACCTTGCTATACCAACATTCTAATTTAAGGGGGTCTTGGTAAGCTTTGGACGCTTCACCAACTCCCTAATAACTTGTAACTTTGTACTTTGAAGCCGCACGGCCGAAATATCAAATTTACGTTAAACATTTCAATTTGGCCCTTTTAGACTTTGTTTAATTAGCTGCCTAGCAGCTACCTAGCCACCTTTTAATTTTAGTTTCCTGCTGCAATCCAGGGTTTGTAATATTGCACTCTTTAGAGCACATAGCATTATGCTTATGTGAAGTGAGGTGGCTGAAGTCAACCTGCTGCCAGCTCTGCTTTGCTATACTAACTGAAGAGAGAGAGAATGAAGATTGGAGTTCACATGCTCCCTTTAGTTTTCATTAGGCTCTCTCTCTCTCTGACTTGACCCGTAATCTGGTTTATCAGCTCCTATTTAGGGATACCATTGTCCCCACTTCAGATGCTCTGACTACGATATATTCAAAAGCGGGGGCGGCTGGAAAGTAAAAGTGATTGCCACCCCGCTTTGAACTACTGGCAAAATAGCACCACTGGCACCTTGCCAGTTATTTGGTTTTGACCTGTACATCCCTTGAATTCATTATATTAAACAGCAAGGAGCTTATCTACTCCTTTCTCTTTTTATACCTTCTCCCTCTATATAACTATGCTACAGAGAGGGCAGAAGAGTCCACAGATCCCACAGGGAGCAAGCGGTAACTTGCAGGAGCAGAAAGAGAAAATTATGTAGCCTGCTCCTCTGTTTTGCCCCTTTCTCATTCAGTCAGGACATTTGCCCGACTAGGATAAATAATAAAGCTCTCTCTCTCTCCTAACTTCCTTTAGACCCCACTTTATAGTTATTTTGTACAGTTTGCAGTATTTATTGACAAGCGGGGCAGCTGCAATTATGCTCTGGCATTCTACCAGACGCTCGCTATGACTAACACACTATACTGGAGCAAGGAGCTGTATTTTAATTTTGTTCAGCTCCCTGTCAGTGTGTAAACCCCTTTTTATAGTTTTAGATGTTTAAAAATTTAATGGAAGGGCACGTGAAAGTTGTGGCACAGAACAGCAGCTGCAATACCCGCTCGGCAGTTGTGACAGCCGCTGTTCTGGCACACAAGAACATCACTTCACAACACAGACATTTATTAGGGCTGCCTAGAAACATAGAATTTGATGTCAGATAAGGACCATTTGGCCCACCTAGTCTGCCCATTTCCCTACCTAATGGATAAGCTGCAGATCCTAGTTAACCAACAGCTTACTTCCTCCTACCCCCCACTAGAATTGCCTTATGTCTGTCCCATGCATTCTTGAATTCCCCCACTGTTTTTGACTCAACTACCTCCTCAGAAAGTCTGTTCCATGCATCTACAACCCTCTCTGTGAAGAAATACTTCCTCATATTACCTCTGAGCCGTCCCCCCTCTATCTTCAAATTGTGCCCCCTGGTTCTTCCACATCTCTTTTTCTGAAAGATGCTACCCTCTTGGACTTTGGTGATTCCCTTGGGGTATTTGAAAGTTTCTATCATGTCCCCCCTCTCCCTCTTTTCCTTGAGGCTATAGATTTAAGCTCCTTTAGTCTCTCTTATTATGTTTTCTGGAGCAGACCCTGCACCATTTTGGTTCCCTCCTCCAGACAGCCTCCACTCTGTCTATGTCTTTGAGTAGATGGGGTCTCCAGAACTGTACACAGTACCCCAGATGTGGTCTTACCAACTGTCTGTACAGAGGGCCAACAATTTCCTGTTTTCTACTGGTGATGCCTCTCCTTATGCATCCCAGTATCCTGACAGCCCTCCTTACTGCCTTCTCACATTGCTGGCCCATCTTTAGGCCATCTGATATGACTACCCCTAGGTCCCTTTCCATTTTTTTTTGTTGTCAGTATCTCACCCCCCCATTGTGTACTCTTCCCCTGGGTTTTTGTTTCCCAGGTGCATTACTTTGCCCTTCTTTGCATTGAATCTAAGCTGCCATACACTTGACCATTCCTCCAACCTTGCCAAGTCCCTTTTCATCCTTTCCACCCCACCTTGCATATCAACCAAGTTGCAGATCTTTGTGTCATCTGCAAAGACATACTTTCCCTTCCAGTCCCTCTACAATGTCACTTATAAAGACACTAAAAAGGACCGGGCCCAGTACTGAACCCTGCGGTACCCCACTAGTAACCCCCCTTTCTTCACTGTGGACTCCTTTACAATTACCTGCTGTGTCCTGTTGTCCAGCCAGTGTTTTACCCAGGCTACCTCCCTGGGACCCACTCCCAGGCTGGCTAATTTGTTTATTAGTCTTTTGTGCGGGACTGTGCCTTATACTGCTTTTAGTCCAACCAAGGTACTGCTACAGTAAATGTTTCTATTTACCATACAGGCAATATACATGAATTTAAATATAGTGCTAGAGCACTACATGGGGGGGGGGGTTGTATAAGTGAGCAAAATAGTGGTTGCACAAAAAAAAAAAAAAAAGATGGGTCCAAACCTTCAGTGGCAGGGACTGACCCTGTCACATCCCCCCCCCCTTCTTTTGAGGTAAGATGTGGCTAACAGATTCCCTACTCCAGAAGCCCTGGAGAGGGCAGAACTACTGCCCAATCACTCTCAGGAGTTTTGTCCCAAGGTCCCACAAACAAAATTACAGAACTCTGACAAGAAGTCAGCAGAACAGTACATATGCTGGGATATAAAAACGCCAAAACATGGTGCTACTCGACAACTTTAACTCTTGAACCTCAGACAGCAAAGCAGCTTCACCCAAGGATTCTTCTTTAATCCAAAAAGGGCTGCAACTGAAAGTCCAACCCCCTAGATATTGAGGGTTTGGAGGAGCTCCAGCCCACCCACACCAAAGAGCTCCATCCCAGGATCCCATCAAACAAGCACAAATGTGCCAAATATGTATGTAATGTAATATATATATATATATATATATATATATATATATACATACAGTTCAGTATGGTACTAACTTTACCCTGGGATCCTTATTAGATATTCTGGGCTCTCCTAATCAGGTTTAGAGCCACCCAGGTGATACCTAGACAGTTAAAAATTAATACAAAAGAAAGAGTAAACTTTCGGACACATCAAGACACCTGCTTTCCAGTGTTCAGCGCCATGAATGGTGTGAGACAGAAAGAGAGAGAGAGAGTTAGGAGCAAACACGCTTCTATCTGACCTAACAAACTATCTCTTCTCTCCTGCATCCCCTGCCTTGACCCCTCGTCATCCATCCCAATGCAACTCTGTGTCTCAGAGCACAAGCATGCTTCGACGCTACCATGGAGCTAACACTGCTGAGACAGCATCATCACAGGCCATGTTCCATTATTTCATTCAGACCACACCATGCGGCGGTTCCCCAGCCATGGCGCAATCTGCTGTTATGTGAGAGCCCTTTCTCTAGACCCCACAGGGTCCCATCAACAAGAAGGGGCACCAGAACAAACCAGAGTTTGAGTGGTGGCAAAGACAACATCTATGGCACTTGCCAACCACTCATTCCACTTGGCTTTCGTTTTACTACAAGGTGCAGGACCGACAATAACAGGGACAGGGTTACAGAATTACCCAATAACTATTCCTGTCCTGTACACTGCACATGTAGCCCTGTACAGCAGTGTCAAATAAGAAACGGCCATTTGGATAGGCATTTAACGCCAATCTTTCTACCTTTACATAGGTCTTTATTCTGTTTCCTTTCCTGGGGGAGCTGTAAACCACCTCCTGGCAGTCCATGTCCCATACCCATCTCCACACGGGGTATGGTGGAGCTCCAGACCACCCTCACCATAGAGCTCCACCCCAAGATCCCTTTAAGCAGTGAATACAGTATATATCATTCCTAAAAACAAGCATTTGTCAATGCCGAATGTTGTCGTGCTGGCATTGGCAGTGGGAGTGGCGGAGCTAGAGATGCATAGTGCTGTGATTTTGTTAATGTGTCCCAAAAGGTGACTTTGCACAGCAAGCATGCCATTGTGCGCCACAGCTGCGGAAAGATGTTTTGGGCAGGCTGTGAGAAATGGCAGCTGGACTGTTGATAAAGAGATGTGCACAAATGCCAGTGGTGAAAATTTGGCATGAAAATATTGCAGATTGACGAAGTTACAAGAGTGCATGGAAACTACGCAATGCAAGCTTGCAACACAGTCATTGTATGGACTTTCGGCACCAAATTTTTAACATAGGCATTTTAGGACCTCTGCTCATGAATAGTGTCACCATCATTTCCTCAAACTGTCCCAAAAACTGATTTCACACAGCAACCGTGCAATTCTGTGCCGGACGTGCAAAAACACATTTCAGGCAGCTGTACTGTTCATAAGGAGGTATGGAAAAATGCCAGTGATGAACAGCTGGAGTGAAACTATTACAAATTCACAAAGTCACGAGCATGCATACAAACTGTGCAATGCATGCTCGTAAAACACTCATTGTATTGGCTTTTGTCCCCACATTTTCAACATAGGCATTTTAGGACATCTGCTAATTGAACAGTATCACTGTCATTTTCATAATGTGTCTCGAACACGGACTTTCCACAGCAACCGCGCTATTCTGCGCTGGAACTGTGAAAACAGATTTTGGTCAGGATATGAAAAATGACAGCTGCACTGTTCATTAGGAGGTGCAGAACAATGGCATTGTTGAAAATCTGGGAGTAAAAATATTATAAGTTTGCAAATGTATGAGTGTGCGTGCAAACTGCGCAATGCACGCTCGTAACACAGACATTTTATTGAGTATTGTCACCAAATTTTCAACACAGGCATTTTAAAACCTCTGCTCATGAACAGTGTTGCTGTCATTTTCATAATGTGTTCTGAACACTGATTTCACACCGTAACCCTTTTATTCTGCATGCGAAATTACATTTTACCAGGGGCGTGAAAAATGACAGCTATGCGCTTCACAGGAAGATGTGGTAAAATGCCAATGTTGAGAATCTGGCATGAAAATATTTCAAATTCGCTACTTACAAGCGTGCATTGCGTAGTTGCTACACACGCTCGTAAAACAGTAATTTTTTGGATTTTTCACACCTAATTTCCAACATAGGCTTTTTGAGAGCCCCCTTCATGAACACTGGCACTGTTATTTCGTTACTCAGTCCTAAAAGGTGATTCAGTGCAGTGACTGCAACATCACCTTTCAGGACCGAATAATGCCATGACAGTGCAAGAATTCATGAGAAGGGGTCCCAAAAACCCCATGTTGAAAATTTGGGACCAAAATTCACAAAAATGCCTGAGCTATGAATCAAAGTTGGAAAACCCCTATTTATTCCATTACACAGCTTACCGTCATTTTCTTAGTTCGAGGTCGGCTTTGAAGAGTGCAGACGTGTTCCCGGTCCACCGAAGATCATCGCGCCAGACTCTGGAGGTAAGCATGGGGTGAGGGGGGTGCACAGAGGGTAGATGAAGGTGGGGGTAGAGGGGCATGTAGACTACGAGGGGCCGTTTTCATTTTACAGGTTAAAAAAGAAAAAAACATTGCAGGACAGTTTTTTTTTTTTTTGCAGGGGATTTGGCATGCTGGGGTGGGCTCCCAGCATGCCACCTAACTGTTTGGGGGTGTCTGTAGCCGACAGGATTTGGCACCCTCGTCAACAAACAACACAAGGGGAGAATTTATGCCGGCGGTTAGGCACCCCGTCGGCACACAAAGAGGGTGGGGCACGAGCCGAGGATTGGGCACCCTCCTGGGCATTAAACAATTGGGAGGGTTTTTATACCGCGGGGCGGGCTCCCCGTCAGCACCTGAAAAGAGGGAGGGAGTGGAAACCAAGAGTTGGGCACCCCTCAGCATACCACAATTGGGGGGTGCTTTATGCCAATGGGGAGTGGGCTCCCCCATCGGCACATTCATAGGGGGCAGGGTCAGCTGACAGGGGGATTGGGCACCCCCAAAGTCGGCAGTTCGGCAGCCAGTGTGCTGTCATGTGCATAATGTCAGCAAGCACGTCAAGAAAAGGTCCGCTGCATCTGATGAGCTTTGCTCAGATTGCAGCAGACCTTTTCTTAGATGTGCTCAGCACATTATGTATGCATGGTGTGGTGCCAGCATGCAGGCTGATTGGGGAATGAGGGACGCACCTACGTGTGCGTGCCCTGCATTTGCCCAACAGCGACTGCACTTCCAAATCCCCACTGTCCCAAGATGTTGGTTGCGCAAACACGCCAACATAACAACACAATGTGTACTGCATTATCAATTACCCTGGAGCTATTATTCAGTTCTACCTAGTATCCTCTAAGTAAACTGGTTCATATAATACACAATAAGTATCAGTAACAGCTGACAGAAAAAAAAATCCTTTCATCACTACCATACATATTTTTATTTTGGTACTATCAGGTATCTTCCCCTTTTGATAGTGAACCCCTAGACAACCTTTTATATTTGGGTAGAGAGAGAAGAAAATAGATCAGAAGAATTTAGAAAAGATCAGAGAATAAGAAAAGGAAAAAGCCTGAAGGTTGACAACCCTCCAGTTGTTAGAAGTTATTTTTAGAAAAGAAGAACTGCTGCTGCACAGGAAAGGAGAGAGAGAGAGAGAGAGAGAGAGAAAAGAAACCCAAAACTGTACATTACGTGCACAATCCCCCCCCTTTACACCTTCTGAGAAGGCGTTGGAGCTATGGCCCTCCCTCATCCAAAAGCTCCACCCCAGGGTCCCTTTAAGAAGATCATGCTACACGTTATCCTTTCAAACCTTGTACAATCCAACTTTACCCCGGGGCTATTTATCCTGTATCCTTATGGTATGCTTTCAACAATCCCATAACATGCCTGATGAAGAAAGTACTTCACCTCCTGCAATACATACTCATATTCATGCAGGTGATTTTTGGCAAAATACATCAATATAATCAGACATCGTCTTTGTACCTTAACTACTGTTGTCCCTAGAGGGTTACCCATTTAAGTCTCTCACTGAATCTAAAATTCTTACATAAATCTTTGGGATCTGGCCATAGGCTTTCCTACATAGCCTACCACCTTGTACCATCTATTTTACAGGGCTTTTGTCCTTTTCTCCATGGGTTCTACTTTTTATGGCCCTCCCATCTGTGGACATTCTCTCCCTTGTGTCTGGCTGATACCATCTGCTGAATACCCCTTTTCTCTATGTATTCTGTTATCTGACAGTATATGCATGGCCAGTAAAAGGCAGAAGTTAACTTTGTCAATATGTCCTCATGTATAAAGGGTGGGGAGTGGCTGGAACAAGCTTCCTCCATTACCACCTCCCTGTAAAGAAAAGGCACCACCACCACCCTAGCACACAGTCTCTTAGTCTGGGGATGAGGTTTTACGTAATACAGGGTACCCCACCTTCTTTCCACCCACCACAAGGGTTTCACTTTCTGGCAACTGGTCATGCTACCCTCTTCTTAATCTGTAATGGATGCAGTCAATTGGGCCACATCCGGGTCACCTACTTGTAACTTCCCCCATATACAACTAGGGTCATGACATTTAAAGTGACTTGCAGGGTTACAATTATTCATTTGTACTTTAGTCCCTTCAACATTCAAATTATTAGTCCCTTCAGCATTCAAAGCCTCTTCTGTCTTGCTTGAGGTCTCTCTCTTCACCCCTAGGTACAAAGGAACAGTCTTACCTGAGGACTTCTTTGGTGCTACAACTTCATTGTCCTCCAGCCAATGCATCCCAGGGAACATGGACAATACAGGAATCCCCAAATCAACACACTCCACATGGGCCTCCCCTGATTTCAACCTCGCAGGTATTTCCCTCATGATATCCCTAAGTCCTTCCATATGGATCCGCAACTCGAGGTACCTCTGCTCTGCCTCCCTCCCTCCAACGGTTCTCGGCATCCTTACATACATCTGGCATGCATCCAGCATATCAGGCTCCTCTGGTCCATCATCTGGTCTTGCGGTGTCTCATCCAGGCCATCGTCACCACACTTCCTTGTCTCCACTGGCACCATGCACTATGCCATCCATATCCTGTGGTGTCTGGTCTGACAACCCAGACTGAACTCCCCCGGGATCACTCGCACGTTCAGCTGGTATCACCAAGTGTGAATGGGGCTCGGATAACAGGATACAATAACTAGGCAGACTCGAAGTTCTAGTGGATGAAAAGTGCCGTGCTGGCACTTATCATTTTATTTCTTCATATAAAATGATGTTTCGTACAGAAATTAAAAAAAAAAGTCAAGTATTAGTTCATACTCTTTCATCAAAGACAGGTGCCTTAGAAAGGCCAAAATACTGCCCAGCAATGGCACGCCTTCCCTCAGATAGCACCCACTGTCTTTCTCAGGTCTTCCTTCAACGACCATCAGTGCCAGACTGACACTCAATCTGGTTCTCTAACTTTTTAACACCCTCGTGGTAGGCTTTTATACATTCAGGAGGGGTCACCTGACCTGGCCATTATCTAATTTACAGAATAAAAACTTCCTGGGTTAGACTATTTCACCAGGCAACCCCTCTAACCTGTTTAATCCACTACCCCACACAATGGCATAGCAATACCTTTTTCTTATATACAACACTGGGCTACAATGGCCTGAATATTCCTAATTGTATCATTATTAGGTTCATTAAGAAATTAAGCCCCTCCCATTCTGGAGTGACCTCAATTCCTTACATTCTATAAAAGCAGCCTTTTCTGGGGCTGCCAGCCCTATAGAAAGTCCTGACTACAGAACCAGTTGACTACTGCTACCTTTATGTATAGACCATAGGTATTCCTGAATTGGATAAGTGAATAGACGATTAAGGGTGCGCTCCTTATTTTCTTTCCCTTACCAACTTCAGGATACCAGGCAGTAAGTAAAAATAAGACAAAACAAAAGTAACAATGTTCTCTTTATTTTACTTTCTGTAAGGGCTTTATTTCTTTAGCCCTCACCTTGCTATACCAACATTCTAATTTAAGGGGGTCTTGGTAAGCTTTGGACGCTTCACCAACTCCCTAATAACTTGTGACTTTGTACTTTGCACAAGCCGACGGCTGAAATATCAACCCGACGGTAAACATTTCAATTTGGCCATTTTTGACTTTGTTTAATTAGCTGCCTAGCAGCAACCTAGCCACCTTTTATTTTAGTTTACTGCTGCAATCCAGGGTTTGTAATACTGCACTCTTTAGAGCACATAGCATTATGTTTATGTGAAATGTGGTTGTTGAAATCAACCTGCTGCCAGCTCTGCTTTGCTATACTAACTGAAGAGAGAGAGAATGAAGATTGGAGTTCACATGCTCCCTTTAGTTTTCGTTAGTCTCTCTCTGACTCATCCCGTAATCTAGTTTATCAGCTCCTATTTAGCGATACTACTGTCTCCACTTCAGATGCTCTGACTACAATATATTCAAAAGCGGGGAAGGCTAAAAAGTAAAAGCGATTGCCGCCCCGCTTTGAACTACTGGCAAAATAGCTCCTCTGGCATCTTGCCAGTTGCTTGGTTTTGACCTGTATGTCACCCCCAGGGGGCGCTATCCCAAAGGCTACTGCCCCCCGCCTGTCTCAGCTGTGACAGGGTAAGGAGCCCAGATCCGTTAACGGGTGCCTCCACCCAGAGGTTGTGGTTAGGGCAGTCTAGGTTGCCTCGGTCACAGCCCTCTGGGTCACTGCAACCCCCCTTTCTTCCCACTACTGGCTCAACAAAGGAATTAAAATGCTTTCCCCCAGGCCCAAAAACTCAACTTGCTCCGGGGACTCCCTAGAAAGTAAGGTATGATTATAAAACATTCATTGTGCAGTTTGTCCTCAGTAAGACACAACCAGCCTGGGTACAGTTGCAAAACAATCTGATTTATTAGAAGGGGAATAACAAGGGCTGGGGGAAATCAGGGTGATTAGCTTATCACTATTACCTATATTTAACTACCTATGGCTCTGTGCACAGGCCTGAACCTATCAGTCATTGTCCATGGGTACCCAAGCCCTAATGGCTAGTCCCTCGTGGCAGCTGGTTGGGGCCCTGACACAAAGAAGCATTAACTCTCCGAAGCAGATCCGAATGAGCAGAAAGATCTATTAGTATAGTCAACAGTACAGCAAAATGACATTTGGCTATGGTTTGTAAGCTTAACAGGGAGCTGCCCTGATCCAGTACTCACGCCTCTAGCAGACACCCTTCCTTCACCACTTGCAGGGCTGAACTTGAACATCAGAAGCCTCCTCACACATTTATATGGCAAACAACAGAGGAGTACCATACCAGGCAGCGGCTCTCAGGGCCCGAACAAACTCACAGCTACCTCAAATGTCCTGGTGGACCGAGCGCGATTCAGCAGATTCTCCAGTCCCCTTCAGGTGAAGCCTGGTAGGTAGCTGTGCCCTACACAGCCTCCTCTGACCGTACGCCGGTGGATTTAGTCCGAAGCACTGACATGACAAAACGGCCACCTTAGGCTTTTCACGCGCTTCCCACGCGAACACTCAAACAGCCAGAAGCTCGGAGCTCCCTTCTCTTTCACAACCACAGCGAATCTGCTCCTAGCAGCATGGGGCACTCCATACAGCTCGGGCCCTACCTGATCCCATTGGCTAGTGCCACATGCCAGTCAATTTCTCCATCCCTCAGTGGCCCGAAAAAGCGCCATAGCCCATAATACCTTTCCCAAATTACAAGCAGTTCCTCTATTGGTCAGACGGCCTCTACTAGGGTTCCGAGGCACTGATTGGTCCAATTCGGCAGTCTTGGACCAAAATGGTGAAGCAAACAGACAGAGTTCATGCTGTAACAAAAGGCAGGTTAGATAAACTACATTTTCATTGTCCCTCTGCATTTTTTCCCAAAAATGGCTACATCTCTTGATTAGGCTCTCTCTGCACACTTAGCGATGGCAGTTACAGAGCGCATAGCCAGCAGACTGGGCAGGACTCTAGCATAAATACACACGGTCCCCCCTTTCAAGCTAATCTGGCCTGCGAGCAGATAGCTCTTAAAGGGACAGTACACAGAGGCTCTAAAAGCATTCACAGCAGTGCCATTTAGAACGGCTTAAGCGCTGAAGGCCAACCACCAGGGGGAACACTTAGGCAGCTCCTAGGAAGCTTTTAGGAACCCCCATTCAAATGGGGGGGGTTACATGTACATCCCTCAAATTCATTATATTAAACAACAAGGAGCTCATCTGCTCCTTCCTCTTTTTACTCCTTCTCCCTCTATACAACTACACTACAGAGAGGGCAGAAGAGTCCACAGATCCCACGGGGAGCAAGCGGTAACATGCAGGAGCAGAAAGAGAAAGTTATGTAGCCTGCTCCTCTGTTTTGCCCAGCCAGGACATTTACCCAACTAGGATAAATAATAAAGCTGTCTCTCTCTCTCTCTCTCTTAGCTTTCTTTAGACCCTATTTTATAATTATTTTGTACAGTTTACAGTATTTATTGATGACTGGGGCAGCTGCAATTATGTTCTGGCATTCTGCCAGCCACTCACTATTACTAACATACTACACTGGAGCATGGAGCTGTATATTAATTTTGTTCAGCTCCCTCCCAGGTTATAAACCCCTTTATGGTTTTAAATGTTTAAAAATTTAATGTAAGGGCATGTGAAGGTTGTGGCAGAGAACGGCTGCAATACCCGCTTGGCAGGTGTGACAGCTGCTGTTCCTGCACACAAGAACACTTCACAAGACAGACATTTATTAGGGCTGCCTAATACTGCTTTTAGTCCAACCAAGGTACTGCTACTGTAAATGTTTCTATTTACCATACAGGCAGTATGCCTGAATTTAAATATAGTGCTAGTGCTAGAGCACTACATGGGGGGTGGGGGGGTGTAAGTCAGCAAAATAGTGGTTGCAACAACAACAAAAAAAATAGATGGGTTCAAACCTTCAGTGGCAGGGACTGACCCTGTCACACCCTCCCCACACACTTGAGCAGTGCCTGCCCCATCACGCCCACAGTCAACCCAGTTATGGCCTCAACCCAGATGCAACTATGCCTTCCCCCTACTGCCCCACCAGATCCCTTTTAGTATGGAATCACCCAGCACTAATGCGCCACCCTCCTCATGTCTCACCCCAGGGCATAGCTACAGGTAGGGGTGCAGTGGCACCCAGGCCCACGAGGTTTGAGGGGCCCAAATCATAATTTTGATGTTTATTCAAAACTGGGTAGAGGGACCCTGTAACATCGTCTTGCACCCAGGCCCTCTGGAAATTTGTTGCGCTACTGCTCACCTCCCCTCCTTGTTCCACCATACCTCTTTCTAGGTTCCACCTCATCATGCAGAATTGTAGTTTTACCCTCCTCCCTTGTTACACCCCCAACCTGTAGCCCACACTTTCCCTTCTCTCCCCAATGCCCCCTCCCTGTCTTCCCTTCCCTCCTTTTTACCCTGGACCATTCCCCCACTACTGTGTCCCCCATCCACCCTACCATCAGTGCATTTCTCCCTTTTATCCTCCTTCCCTCTACCCTGCTGACTTGGTCCTCCTCCGCCATCCTCTCCTGCTACTTTACCATTTCCATTGCTGCTCACATCTGTTCCCCTTTGTCCCCCTTATTATTCTTTATTTGCTTCAGAATACGCACCTTACGCTTTTATCCCACATCCCCTTATCAAGATCCTCCCTGACCTCAGACTTTGTCTTCCCGTCTCTACCCAGCTCTTTGTCTCCTTTTCTACCCTCCCATCTTCTGATCCGCCATCTCCACTAAGGGTCAATACCTATTTGAGCCTGTTGTGTATCTACTCCCAATTATGTTTCCACTTATGCCTGTTGCGCCCCTGTCTCCTCTCCTTGTACCAATACCCCTGGTCCCCAGAATGGCCTGCTCCTTCCACCTTCTGTTGTTGCTGTCTTCCTGTCTCCTTCCCCCTAACCAGTTTTCTCTTTGCTTCTCCTTTCCATGTCCTTACCTTTTCAAGATATTTGCTTTCTCAGCCTCGATGTCTCAGCCTCTAACACCTCCCGGCTGTTGGCAAACTGGGCACACCCCCAGTCTTCACAGACTGCTCATGAATATGGCTGCTCCACAACTATTACACCCCATGATCCTCCGCCGGTAGCCCTTTTCCCCTGATCTCCCCTGACTCAGCCACTTTTCCCCTGATCCCCTCCTGAATGTCACTGACCCTCCCACTGGTATCTCCCCTCCTCTGCCCTTTCCACCTCCTGCCACTATCCTCCCTCTTGATCTATTCCCACCCCTGTCCCCCCCTTGTGCCATGTTCCCGATCTTGTACCTATGGGAAACTCTACCCCAACCTTAGAACCAAGCTGAGCCCCAACCTTCACCCCAGGTACTCAGCTCCTAACCTTATCATGCAATTCCTCTGGCTGCTGCCCACGCTCTCCTGCCCAGCCACTTCTATCAGGAGGTCTCCCCTGTATACAGGGCACTATACCCTGAAGCGGCTATACCCTTCTCCCCTGGGCCATGGCATTTCCTCTGGCCGATGCCCATGCTTTCCTGCCTGACCACTTCCATCAGGAGTCTCTCCTGGATACAGGGCACCATAGCCCGAGGTGGCTACACCCTTCTCCCCCAGGCCACAGCAATTCCTCTGGCTGCCGCCCACGCTCTCCTGCCCAGCCACTTCCATCAGAAGGTCTCCCTGGATACAGGGCACCGTAGCCAGACATGGCTATGCCTTTCTCCCCCGGGCTGTGGCAATTCCTTTGGCCGCCACCCACACTCTCCTGCCCGGCCACTGCCATCAGGTATGCTCGCTTTCTGCACTATATGAGCTCCAGTGTGGCTTTTTCTGCCAGTGGCTGCTTCCCAGACTGCACAGGGATTCGACTGGTCTTCCCATGAGTCCCAGAGCTGCTATAGGTTGCTGCATTAAGCCAGGTTTGCACGGCTGCTAGGTCTCTGCGGCTTTAAAAAGCTAAAACGCGGGTCCGTTTTTTTATGTGCAATTGCAATATTCACTTGCTACTGTATATCCTAATATTTGCATGTTCTGACTTGTATTAGCTCACCAGCCTTGCACACTGTAGCTAGCTATTTTATTTTGTGTTTGACTCTACCTGATTGTGTTTCACCTGCTTTCCAGCTAGCTACATACTAGCAGTGCCGGTTATGGATCCTGCACTAAACCGCATAATGCGCTGGCGGTTCTGAGTTTGCCTTAATTGTTAAACTTTTTTTGCAGCGATCCATAACTCTTTTTAGACTGTTGAAGCAGTGCAGTGTGATTCACAGCTTTTTTTTTTTGTAGTAGCTAAGCTTTGACCTGTTTAACTTCCTTATTGATGCCCACATTGCCCTTGTATTTCTTTGTATTTCCTTTGACTCACTCTCTCTCTTTCTCTCGTTTGCCCCCCTCTCTCTAGCCTTCCCTTACCCCTAATTGAATTCTGTCTTGCTCCAAGGTGCCTCAGAAGCCCTCCCCCCCCCAAGTTTTATTTCCCCTATCTACTGGAACCCCTGCTGCCTACCTATCTTCCTAGACTGTCCCCCACCAAGGATTATCGCCCCTTTAAGTGCTGCGGTTTTCCTCCCTTCTGTCCCCCACATTGATATGCAGGATGCCATTGTCTGCATTGTGACTGTCTGAGTTGTTTTCAACTCCCAGCTCTCTCTCTCTCTCTCTCTCAGCATTCAGACCCCACCCCCAGCTCTCTGCCTTTACTACACTCGCTAGCATTCTGCCCCACCCCCAGCTCACTACCCTTTTTTTTTTTTTTTTACTTACTCTGAAACTCTCCCTCTGCTTTTCCACAGGAGGTCTCCCCTGGATACAGGGTGCCATAACCAGAAGCAGCTACACCCTTCTCTCCCGGGCTATGGCAATTCCTCTGGCCACCCACCCACGCTCTCCTGCCTGGCCACTTCCATCAGGTATGTCCACTTCCTGTGCCATTTGAGCACCACTGCATCTTTTTCTGCCATTGGCTGTTTCCCAGACTGCACAGGGATTTGATTGGTCCACCCAGGAGTCTCAGAGCTGCCATTGGTTGCTGCATCAAGCCAGGCTCGCACAGCTGCTAGGTTCCTGCGGCTTTGAAAATCTAAAGTGTGGGTCTGTTTTTTTTATGTGCAGTTGCCATATTTACTTGCTATATTTTGTCCCGCCTGCAGTCCCTGACCTCGACCCGCCCTGTCTGACCCCAATTTCTATTAAATGTGCATTAGCTCCTCCCTGGTTGCACCCTTGCCACTCTACTGACTGCTGCATGAGCCTATCTCACGGCTCCTCCATACTCTACTCTCTCTTTCTATTAGTCTCTGCAGGATCCTAGCATTCTGCTTTTCTTAACATCCTAGTTCCCCCCACAACCACCCCCTTCTCCCCACCCCCTTCACTCCAGCCACTCAAGTTTTTATTCAAGGGTTTATTTTAGTATACTCATTTGCTTAGCATGGCATGGAGACACATTTTTAAAACTTAGTTAATATGCACAGAATAGCACTTTAAGGTATTTGAATAAAGTTTTTGTATAATGTATTCACTTTCCATCCAGTCATGGATGTGTATGTCACTCGGGTGTCATCGAATCACATGATATGTTTCAACGATTTATAAGGGTTGTTGTTACCATTGTATCCAGCCTTTGATAAAGGACACAGTCTGAAACATGTCAGGCCAGAGCCTGGTTGAGTCTGACTAAAAATGCCTGTTTAAAACAAGAAGATTTTGTTTGGCATCCCTCCTTATAGGTTGGTGTGTGCAGGGAACTTTTTTGAAACAATTCCCTTCACATCTGTCTGGGGCTTGCTCCTGACCAAGTATACAAGTCCAGGTTAGTCAGTGGACTTACCTGACCTAAGCAACTGCCAGCTGCCCAGCCAACTGCTGCTTCTGACAAAGTATACAAGCCCAGACTAGTCAGGGCCCTCCCAACCCCCTCCTCTCTCTCCCGCCCTCCTTGTCACCTGTGTCTTTCCCTGCTCCTGCTGACTATCTTCTACCTGCCCATTTCTACCCCCTCAGCTGTGCCACTTGTGCCCTCCCTGCCCCTGTGTTTATTTTCTTCCTGCCTGTGCTTACCCACCCAGCTGCGCTTGTGCTTCAGCAAGGGGTATACAATGTATCCCACAACCCTTTGGCTGGGTTGCATTATATGTCGGTGCATGTCAGCCCCTCTCTCTCCTCCGCACTTAATTCCCCTGAGCCCTTTCTCAGTTTGAGGTCTCTTAACACATGTCCATTACCCCCACTACACATCCCTCCACTGGATGCACATTTTGTCTTTAGGACCTGTGTGGCCAGATCTCTGACTGCTTCATGTTGTACCTTCTACAGTAGGCACCCCGTTCTGTCCATCTTCCTTCCTTCCCCCTAAGTGCATCTCATCCATTATGATTCTCATCTATGCATCCTTGTGCCCCCGCAACACATACTTCCCCCCACCAACCCTTCCTGACTCCAACCCCCATAAAAGAGCAAGATCATGCTTGTTTAAGTTCCTATTAAATGCACTCATAAAACTCCTCCTTTTGCTGCTAATCTGTGAAGGCAACATTTGCGCTTAATCATGCCCCCACCCCTTCTGATTACCACTCCCTCTGTGCTGCTTAGTTTAAAGGGGCTAAGCCTGATCTATATTAATGCCTGTAGTTTACTAAAGAAACTTGACAATATTCAAGCATGGTTCAACCTCGCCTCTCCTATCATTGTTGTGGTGACAGAATCCTGGTTGAGACCATCTGCGCTGGATTATGAAATAAATATCCCCTCATACAACATATTTAGGTCCAATAGGTTAGCAAGGGGGGAGGTGGTGTCGGCATTTACGTGCAGGACAATTTCACTGCCACCATAGTCGACTCTACTTCTGTGCCCCTTGAATTTGAATGCACTTCCCTAAAACTGCTCCTCCCCTCGTCAACTCCTATTTACCTTATAGGCTGTTATAGGCCACCCTCTGGCTGGGAACAAGGTGTTATACCACTTACACGATTTGCTAACCTCCTTATCCTCTGAAGTTATTATTACAGGTGACCTCAACATGAACTAGCTATCCACCACCTCCCAACCCCTAAAGGATTTATGTGATAACTTCGGCGTATCACAGCTTATTATGGAAGCCACATGCTCTAACATACAAAAACCCTAATAACAGCACTCTGACTGACATCATTTTGGTCAACAAACCCCATCTTTACTTCCACTCTGGCATATTTTTCAATGATATCAGTGATCATTGTATCATCACTTGTGTTCGGACCTCCCCAAAGATTGCATCCTCATCTAGCTACGCCCTTAAGAGATTGAGACAGAGTTTTGACCCTAATGCCTTCCTCTTTGATTTACAATGTACCAATTGGCAGGACTTCTACCTGACCTCCTTGGTAGCTGAAGCATATGAAGTTTTTCACAATATCGTTCTTGGTTCCATCAATAAACATGTACCCCTCTCCAGAATTCGTACTACTAAGAAAACTTAGCACTGGTTCTTTGCCAGCTTGAAAGCAGAACTGCTGTATAGGGACTCGCTCTGGAAGAAGGCTTGGAAGTCCAAACAGCGTGCTGACTGGGCAGCCTTCAGAGCTGCTAGAAACCAGAGCACCAGATTGACCAGGGAGGTGAAATCTAGCTACTGCCACTCTGAACTTGTTTCCTCAGCCAATAGCTCTTCTAGATTCTGTAGAACATTAAAGGATGTCCAAGGTCATAGCTCTTCCAGTCAGTTCCCACCTAAAATTTCGACTGGCACTTTTGCCACTACTGAAAAACAAGAAATCTTCAAGCTCTTCAACAACCATTTCTCCACAGCAGGTCTGGCCTTCGATACTTCCCCGGCCAACAACCTCTGCACTAAACATTGCACCTCTAACACCACTTCCCCGGCTGCTGACTCGGCTTCCCAAGGCAAAACTTTCTCCTTCGCACCTGTCACAGTAAAGGATGTAGAGTACCTCCAGCTCCAGCTGGACAGCAGGAAGAGCACTGGTGCAGACCTGACTGAGCCTTACTTTCTTAAAATTGGCTACTATAGAAACATTGAAGTTGACGGCAGATAAGGACCGCAAGGCCCATCCAGTCTGCCCATTTCTTTTCTACCTTATAAATGTAGATTAGTCCAGGCCATCTTTCTATCAGTCATTGACTACGCAGACTTCCTCTATAGTCACTGCTCCACTCCCTACCTTCAAAAGTTGGATACCTTATACCATAGAGCAATAAGGTTCATTACAGACCTGTCATATAATACTCACCATTGTTCTCTCTATGATTCAGTTGGATGGGTTTCCCTTCATGTCAGGAGGAGCAGAAATGCAGCTCTATGGATCTACAGAGCTTTATCAAAAAAATTCCCAAGCTATATCCTGGACTGCTTCAACCTGACCACTCCCAGCTCCTATGCCCTAAGAAGCAACAATATCATCCTGCTCAAATTGCCCAAAGTCAACACCAAATAGGGAGGGCAGCAATCAGCTACTCTCTAGCCATAGCATGGAACACCCTACAAAAATCCCTAAAACTGTCCATTATTATTCCATTTACATCCTTCAAGCAGTACTGTACAGCCTTCTTCACAGAGAAATGCAGTTTACCGCTAGAGATAGAATAGTCATCCCACAAAACCATATTCCAATCACATATGGCATATTCCTTCCAGCCAGACACTGCCAGTATATGGCACCAATATTCCTTCACCATCCTTGTACTCATTATGTGAGTGACTGTCATGGCCCTCATTGTGATATATATGTATTGTACATATTGTAGATGTTAGTTTATCTTTCTCTTGCCAAGCTTTAACATGTGAATTCTCTGTATATTAGTGCGTTATAAATAACATTTTCTTGTTTCTGTATGTATAACTGACTCATAAGTATGTGATGTAATTGCTGTGCACCAACTCGAACCTTGACCTTATCAGGTCCATCTTGTAAATGAGCCTTGCTCAATGATGATCGCCTGAATAAATAAAGATTTGATTGATTGATTGACTGAGTGATTGATTATAAATGTGTCATAGGCCTTTGCTCTGTCAGTGGCCTATCTATTCATAGTCATTTGTATTGCTCCCTTATGCCTATCCCATGCCTGTTTGAAGCCCTGCACTGTATTCATAGCCACCACTTCTTGTGGTAAGCCATTCCATGCATCCACTACCCTTTCTGTGAAAAATAATTTCCTCACATTCCCCCTTAATCGGCCCCCTCTAATCTCATGCTGTGTCCTCTTGTCCTGCTATTTTTCTTATATTTAAACATGTTAGACTCTTTCACCTTGTTAATGCCCTTAAGGTGTTTGAATGCCTCGATCATATCACCCTCTCCGCCTTTGCTCAAGGGTATACATATTGAGCTCTGTTAATCTGTCCTCATATGTCTTCTGATGCAGTCCCTGCACCATTTTGGTTGCCCTTCTCTAGACTGCCTCAATTTGGTTAATGTCCTTGTGAAGGTGTGGCCTCCAATACTGCACGCAGTACTCCAGATGGGCCTAACCAGTGTCTTGTAAAGAGGATTCTAGGGACATGGATATGTTGTTCATCCACACTTATTGGCAGGTATCCTTGCCGCTTTAAATCTTGCGGAAGGTCTTCAAGCTGGCTCCTCCACCCACCGGGTGGTATAACTCTCAGCTCCGCCCCATGGCGCCAGATCTTCCTTACGCTTGGAAGCTCAGGTTCCCTCCTTAACGCTCCGCTTTGCGACTGGTTCCTATTTCTTCCGTTTTGCGATTTGAAAGTTTTGCTAAAAGACTTGGTCTTCGATCCCTCAGGCTACGATGGACCATCGACTTTTCGGAGATGCCTCTGAGTCAGAAGATGTCTCGGACGGATCCACACTCGCGTGTGTCTACTGTTTAGGCCTTGAGCACGACCCGCGGGACTGCGACCTGTGCTCTTTCTTTCGGCCCACGTCCCGAAGACCGTGCTGCCCGATTACCATCTGGGCGTCGAGAGCGTTCCCTCGGTGAAGTCTAAGGAGGCCCGGTCGGCGGTGTCAGCGGTGGTGGGCTTGGTGGATCAGCTCGAGCAGATGATCGCCCTCGAAGAGGAGGCAGCGGGCCGTATCTTCCTCGGCACTGCATTTATCCCGCTCTCTGGGTTCTTCCTACACGCTTCATTTAGGAGCTTTGTCTGTCCCTCTCCACTAGGGAGAAGGGCCAACGTCTGCTGGACCTTTTTCTCGGTCCAAAAGAGGACAGGGTAAATCCTCCGTCGGCAGCTCTTGGGAGGCGGAAGGTCCCTCTCCCAGTCGTCGACCGTCGACTTGGTCGACCGCTCGGCTTCGCCACTGGTCTCACGGGTGCCCCGTCCAGGTCAGTTGACTGAGACTCCTGTTGGCCGAAGTCGAGATTTTCTCGACCCGTTAGGCGGGCTGTAAGCCGCATGGAAGCCGAGATTCCTCTCTCCCCGGTTCCCGGAGGGATTTGGGAATCCGTGGGCTTGCCTGTCCTCAGTTCCTGAGCCCTCGGATGAACCCTCCGAGCCAAAGGGCAGTTTGTCCTGCCGACACTTCCCCGCACCGACTCGGAAGAGCCGAGGCTTCGGTCTCGTCCCGGACTCTTTGCTGTCCAGCCGATCCCGCCATCGCCGGCGGTCTCGTCGCGCATCGCTGTAAGCGGCGTCCCGCTTGTTTCGTCCTCCTCCTCGGACGAGGAGGCTTCGGCGTGAAGTTATGTCGTGATGCGCAGAGACGCCATGTGGCAACAACTTTTGACGATGGCTTGGCCGACGCTAGTCGCTTCGGCCATTAAGGGTTGTCACGGAGCGGCCGACACAACCCCTCGATTTACCGAGGAGCCTGTACCAGGCGGTTGTTCGGCCAAAACCAGCTGCTCCACCGATTCCGGTGGAACCTCCGCCCTCCACAGCCACTGTTTGGGGCTCCACCAGGATTCTCGGGTCGGCTAAGTGGTCTCACCCCATCGGCTGCCGTGTTACCCTCACTCCCGACCGACCTCGGCAGGTTGAGGGTGGCTCAGGCCAGAGCAGCTCTTCGAGGACTCCTCCGGTCCGAGGATAATTCCTCCTTTTTCTCCAAGCGACTGGACTTGGAGTCCTCAGGAGGACAGTCTATGGACGATAGCCGTCGTCCTTCCTAGGACTGCTTCGGCTCTATCTGAATCCACCGGGATGAAGCTCGAACCCATTTCCAGCGGGCTCAGGTATCCCTCACGGAGATTCTGGACCGAGGATTCTCCGTGAGCTTTTTCTGGTGGCGAGGCCATAATGGGTCCGCCTGGAGCTTGGCAGTGCCTGCTTCGGTCCCTGCGCCCAGGGATGGCCAGGAGAGTATCTGGTCCCTACCTGTTCCCTGTCCAGTTTTCGGAGCACCCTCTGCTGAGGGGTTGGTTGCAACAGCATTTTCGGCGTGCGCTTAGCGCCAGGGATGTGGACAAACCTCCGACAAGGAATCCAAGAAATTGGATTATGTCGGGCGAAAAGTCTATGCTGCGTCCTCTCTCGGCCTTCGTCAGGCCAGTTCGGACGTCCTCATGGCACATTTTTCTCATGCCCTGTTGGGCTCCCTGGATGAGGTTATTCCTCATCTCCCTGCGGATCAGCAGACCACGGTCAAGCAGGTGCGGGACCAGGCAGTGGCCAAACAGCAGCTCCAGACTGCTTTTGGATATTGGGACTGATGTGCCATGGGTGGCGGCCGCGGTGGCTATGCGTCGTGGGCTTGGCTGAGGATATCCACCTTTACCGGATACCCAGCACAAGTTGGCGGATGTTCCCTTTGGGGACTGACCTCTTCAGCCCTGGGGTGGAAGGTCACCTGCAGAGGATCGAGAAGTCAATGCTACCTTGGACTCAGTCTCTTCCCTCAGAGGACAAAAGGCCGCAAACCACAGCCTAAGCCCTTCGTCCTTCTCGCCCCGGTAACGCCCGGCTTAACAACATCAGGGGCCAGCAGGCTCGGCCTTGGCATCCCAAACCCAAGCCGCCGCTTCCTCTAACAGGAGACAGGGAGGAAAGGCCCAGGAGGTCCCTCGGCAGGTCCATCCTCCAAGTCTGCCCAGTGACGGGCTGAGGGGTGCTCCCCCATCCCGTCACCTTACTCCTAGGTCCCCGTTGGGGAGATGGCTCTAGCACTTCCGTTCCGCCTGGTCCGCTGTTACCATGGACAGGTGGGTTTTGGAGAGTGATGGGAAGAGGCCTGCCTCTAGATTCGAGCAGGCACCGCCTTCAGAGCATGCCGCCTCTGGGGGCTTCGTCCCCAGCCTGCGCTGGCTCGTCGAGCCGACATCGCCTCTCCTCCTCCAGAAGTGGGTGATAAGAGAGGTGGAGGACCCTCCTTCAGACCCAGGGTTTGTGTCCAGGTACTTCCTGGTTCCAAGCAGACGGGGCTGGCGCCTTATTCTCGACCTACCGACCTAAACAAGTTCCTAGGTCTCGAACCTTCAGGATGGTCACTCTGGCTCAGATAATACCATCCTTGAACGCAGCGAGGGTTCTGCTCTCTGGATTTGCAGGATCGTTTTTCACGTCCTATCCGTCCATCTCACCAGAGATTCCTTCGCTTCCGGCGGAGGATCCCTTTGCAGTTCAAGCCATGCCCTTGGCTTGTCTCCAGCTCCCAGGGTCTTCACCAAATGCATGGCAGTGGTGACAGCATTCCTGCGGCGCCGAGGGGTCCGGGTGTACCCTTACCTGGACGACTGGCTGATAGCAGCTCCCTCCAGGCAGGAGGTGGAGTGGTCCAGAGATCTGGCCCTCCAGGTCTGCTCTCAACTAGGCCTCCTTATCAACGAGGCCAAGTCGGAACTCGAGCAGAAGCAGGTGATTCTGTTCATCGGGGCGCAGCTCGACTCTCTTCGAGCCAGAGCGCGGCTTCCGGCAGACAGGGCCGAGGTTCTTTCCTCCTTTGCCCAATCATTTCTGGTTGGGCAATTGCGCCCTGCCCGGGACTTCCTGTGCCTCCTGGGTCTCATGGCGGCCTGCACCAGCGTGGTCCGTTGGGCGCGCTGGAACATGCGTCCTCTTCAATGGGGACTGGCCAGCCAGTGGTCACAACGCTGCGATCCTTTGGACCAGCTTGTGTCGGTGACACAGGGGATGTGGAAGCAGCTCTCCAGTGGTGGATCGTTCAGGTCATTTGCAGGAGGGCATCCTTCGTCCGCCCCCGAGCCGACGTCTCTCTATCGATCAATGCCTCTCTGATGGGTTGGGGTGCCCATCTGGGGAACACCGAGCCCACGCCCTGGTCCCAGCGGGAGTCCGATGCCACATCAACCTGCTGGAGCTCCGAGTGATCACCTAGCTCTCACCGCCTTTGCTCCGTTCCTCCGGGGTCAAGTGGTCTGAGTCCAGGCAGGACAACACCACGACCATGTATTATCTAAACCGCCAGGGAAGGGACGCGCTCCCATGCTTCTATGCAAGGAAGCCTCCGCAGATTTGGTCACTCTGGCGCAGCCTGGAGGCGGATCTCCTAGCCATTCATGTGGCAGGAGCCTCCAGCACCCTGGCGATGCCCTGAGCCGGATAGGGGTTGCATCCCACAGTGGTCTCTCCTGCCGGAGGTAGTACAGCATCTGTTCTCCCTTTGGGGCACACCTCAGGTGGCCCTGTTTGCCTCCAAGGAGATCGCGAAGCTGAGACTGTTCCATGCCCGCCCCCCCTCAGCAGGGCTCGCTGCAGGGGGATGCCTTCTCGAGGCAGTGGACCCCGGGCCTCTTTCTCGCCTTTCCCCATTTCCCTTGATCCACAAGGTGCTTCTCAAGGCGGCGGGACAAGGTGCAGGTGATTCTGATAGCCCCAGACTGGCCTCGCCAGTTCTGGTATACCAGATCTCCTCAGTCTCGGCTCCAGGACTCGTGGCAGCTTCAGCTCTCCGGACCTGCTCTCAGTCAATCAGGGAAGGTGTTCCATCCGGACCTTCAATCCCTGCACCTGGCCGGCCTGGTTCCTGGCGGCTAGAGTTCCAGGCCTTGGGTCTTTCCGCGTGGTCCTCAATGTAGTGAGGCGTCCGTAAGTGTCGACCAGAAAATGCTATGCCTTCAAATGGAAAAGGTTTTCCTTTTGGTGTCAGAAACAGGGCTTGGACCCTTCCTCCTGTTCCTTGGCAAGCATCTTGGACTATTTATGGTCCCTTTCTAATCAAGGGCTTGGAGTCGCGCGACCTATGGGTGCACCTGGCAGCCATCTCCTGCTTACAGGCGTGGGCGGGAAGCAGTCGTTAGCGCAGGAAGGTGGTCTGGCACTTTCAAAGGAGCTTGATCACATTTCCCCTCCGGTGCGAGAACCTCCCACCTCCGTGGGATCTACTGCTGGTACTGGCAAAGCCCATGGGCAATGTTCGACCTATGCACAGGTGTGCTCTCTCTCACCTGTCGTGGAAGACCACCTTCTTGGTGGCTATCCACTCAGCCAGAAGGATGGAGAGCTCCAGGCACTTTCCATCAGGTCTCCTTACCTGGTCTTCCCACAGGGACAAGGTTGTCCCTGCGCCCCCCACCCGAAATTCCTTCCGAAGGTGGTGTCGGAGTTTCACCTTAACCAGGTGTTGACTCTGCGGTGTTCTGCCCCAATCACACCTCGGAGGCCGAATCTAGGCTCCATGCTTTGGACCCTCGAAGGCGCTCGCCTTATTACAAAGGCATGCGGCTGAGCTGAGGGAGAGGTTCACCAGCTGTTTGTCACCTACGCTGAAGCCGCATCTGGCAGACCTGCAGCCAAGCAGGCGATAAGCAGGTGGGTCACCTCCTGCATAGATCGCTGCTAGAAGTTGGCAGGCATGGAGCCTCCCAGAGGATAGAGCTCATTCTACCCGCCACTGCTGCATCAGTGGCTGCTTCCAGGGACGTCCCTATCCAGGAAATCTGCAGGGCTGCTACCTGGAAGTCGGCAAACACCTTCATTACCCATTACCACATCGACCTTGAGTCACGCTGGGATGCTGGTTTTGGGGCCTCGGTTCTCCAGTCTCTCTTTCCCAAGTAAGTATTGGGGTGTGCATCTTGCCTCCTCCTCCCGGAGAACTGCTAGGAGTCTGCCAATAAGTGTGGATGAACAACATATCCATGTCCTAAAATACAGGTTACTCACCTATAACAGGAGTTCTAGGAATGGTATGTATGTTATTCATCCATTCTCGACCTCCGGCCCGCGCTGGCCTGAGCTTCAGCGGGCAGATCTGCATGGGGCGGAGCCGAGAGTTATACCACCCGGGTGGGTGGGAGGAGCCAGCTGAAGACCTTCCGGCAAGATTTAAAGCGGCAAGGATACCTGCCAATAAGTGTGGATGAACAACATATACCATTCCTAGAACTCCTGTTACAGGTGAGTAACCTGTATTTACCTCCCTCTTATGACTTGTGATACCCCTACTAATACACCCTAACACCCCCCTAGCCTTACCTACTGCTTTAGAGGTCTGCTTGGATGATTTCAGGTCATCAGTGATGATGATGCCCAAGTCTCTTTCTTCCTTTGTGACTGCTAGCAACTCCCCTCCCAGCCTATAGGCAGCTTCAGGGTTTCTCTTCCCTATGTGCATGATTTTGCACTTCTTTGCATTAAATCCCAGTTGCCACTCTTCTGACCATTTTGCTAGTTTATCCAGATCTCTTCTCATTCTGCCCACCCCATCTGGATCATCTACTCTGTTGCAGATCTTGGAGTCATCTGCAAACAGACAAACCTTACCCTCTAGTCCATCTGCAAGGTCACTAATGAAGATGTTGAAGAGGACTGGCCCCAGGACTGATCCCTGAGGTACCCCACTTGTGACTTGTATCTCTTCCGACTGTATACCATTTACCACCACTCTCTGTTTTCTGCCCATCAACCAGTTTGCCACCCAGTTGACCAACTTCTGACCCACCCCAAGCCTACCCAGCTTATTTATCAATCTTCTATGTGGAACAGTGTCAAAGCTTTGTTGAAGTCAAAGTAGGTGACATCAACTGCTCCCCTTGGTCCCTCCTCTCGGTTTCCAGTCAAAGAAATCAATGAGATTAGTTTGAAGGACCTTCCTTTGTAAACCCATGCTGTCTTGGATCCTGTGCCCCTATGGATTCCAGGTGTTGCACTATCCTTTCCTTAAGGAGTACCTCCATAACCTTGCCCACTACTGAGGTAAAACTGACTGGTCTGTAGTTCCCTGCCTCCTCTCTGCTACCACTCTTGTGGAGCGGGATCACATGAGCCCTTCTCCAGTCTTCTGGGACCTCTCCTGTGCTCAGAGACTCACTAAACAGTTCTGCTAATGGCTCTGCTAGTTCCACCTTTAGCCCCTTAAGTACCCTGGGATGTATGCCATCAGGTCCCATTGCCTTATCCACCCTGAGCTTAGCAAGCTCTTGTAGGACCCTTTCTTTTGTGAAGAGAGTAGTGCTCACCTCCCTCCCCCCTGTGTCCATGATGCTGAGCTGTGGGCCCTGCCCTACCTTCTCTTCAGTAAATACTGAGCAAAGTATCTATTTAGGATAGATGCCTTTACAGGGTCCTCCTCCTCACATGCTCCTTTTCTCCATTGCTTAAAGCAATACCTCTCTGGACTTTCTCCTTCACTAATGTATCTATAGAAAATCTTGTCACCTTCTTTACTGTTCGTGTTAGTGTTTCCTCAGTTTGGGACTTTGCCTGCCTTACTGCCTTCCTACTTCCCTTAGGGCAGTTTGGTATGCCTCACTATCTTCATCCTGCTGTGTTCCTTATATTTCCTGAAGGCCAGCCTTTTGGCTCTGACCTTTTCTGCTACTGTATTTGAGAACCAAAGTGGTTTCCTTCTTTTGCACTTCCTTTTCTGTCTAACACAATGGGATGTTGCTTCAAATGTGCATCCTAATGCTTGCCCACTTTGCCTGTACCCCCTCACCGTGTTTCTTTTTGCCAGGGCTAGCTTAACTCTGTTGGCCATCTTATCAAAGTCAGCTCCTCCTGAAGTCCCATATTTTGCCTTGGAATGGGATGATTTAGATGTAGTAGCAAATTGAACCATACCATGTGATGGTCACTGGCCCCGGTGACCTTCTACCTGAGATCTGTGATCCTTCCTTGTTAGTCAGTACTAGATCTAGGATAGCCCAGTCTCTTGTGGGTTGTTGTACCCATTGTTTGAGGCCCTCCCCTGCAGAGAATCCACTATGTGTCTAGTTCTGGCAGATGTTCCTGCTGGTATTGACCAATCTGTATCCGGCATGTTGAAGTCTCCCATTATCAGAACCTCCCCTTTAGCTGTCATATTTTGTATATCTTCTAACAGTAATGTGTCTATGTCCTCCCCCTGGTCTAGGGGCCTGTAGACAACCCCAGTTCTTATGGCTGTCCCATTTCCTGTTTCCAGGGTGACCCACAGTTCTTCTGGCTCCTTATGTGTATTCTGAATTTCTGTAGCTTTGATATTTTCATTGACATACAGGAACACTCCTTTTTGCACCTCGGTCTCTTCTGAACAATACATAGCCAGGTACTGAAGTCTCCCAAGTGTGGTTACTGGTAAACCACATCTCACTAATTGATACTATGTCCAGTTTAGCCTCTGACATTATTGCCTGCAGGTCTGGGATCTTATTTCCCAGGCTGTGAGCATTTGTGTATGATTTTCCATTGGCCAGATTTTGGTGTGTTGGTTGTTGGGTGAGGTTTGGCATTACCCTGTGCATCGTATGGGGAGACAAACCTTTTTCTTACCTAGGTGATGCAAATGAACTGCAAACATGCTGAGTCCCTGTTTGACCACTAGCTGAGGGGAGGGTGTTCTTCACTGCACGATGTGGGTGCTGCACCCTCTCCCATTTGCTAGTTTAAATATTCTGCAAAGACGTCAAACTTCTGCCCCAATGCACTGACTCCCTCCTTAGTCAGATGCAGTCTATCAAATTTAAAGAACTTTCACTCCCAGAACTGTTGCCAGTTCCCTACAAATCTGTGTCCTTTTTCCTGGCACCAGCCCTTGAGCCACGTGTTTAGCTCCCCTATCTCCCCTTCTCTGACCTTCCGTCTATCTGCTCCCCTCTCCCAGACTGGCAGGATCTCAGAGAAGGAGATGCCGGACGAAATAGATGATAGTTTGTCACCCAGCCTGGTCAGGTGTTCCTTGGTCTCCACAACTGACTGGCTGGCGAGATCATTAGTCCCTATGTGTACTAGGACATCAATGTTTTCTCCTGCTTTGTGAACAATTTTAGCAATGTGGTCAGTGTCTCTCCATGCTGATGTAACTGGGAGACATCTGACCATTACCCCTGGCTGGAGATGGGTATCAACTCCCCGAATCATGGAGTCTCCTATGATCAGAAGTTTTTTGGATTTCCTTTTTGATTTTTTTGTTTTGGTTCCTGATTTGGGTGAGTTTTGTTGTGCTAGCTCCTGTGCTGCAGTGTCCTGCTCGGCAGTGTCTTCTGCCTCTTTGTTTGATTTCAGAGATATAGGCAGATACCTGTTTGTAGTGTTTATATGGTTTTTGGAGGTAATATGTTGGAGAGCAGAGAGTGATGGGGCACCCGATTTGCCCCTCCTAACCACCTGCCAACCTCCTGGACCAACTAGCCTCTGCGGTCAAGGTTTTTCCTTTGGATGCTGGGGAAATGGCGGGTGGTTCTTATAATGTATTTCCTCTTGAATATGACATTTGAGGCGTGCAATCTCTGCCCATGCTGCCCGGAGCTGAGCCCTAAGATCTCCAAAGGCCCAGCATGTAGGACAGTGTCCTAAATCCTGTACTATGTCCTATCACCCCCGATAACCCATCTCTTTAACCTGTCCCTTGCCCAGGGCTCACTCCCTCCCATATGGAAAACTGCCCATGTTATACCACTTTTCAAGTCAGGCAGCTCTAGTGATCTAAACAATTACCGGCCCATTTCCCTTCTACCTACACTCAATAAGCTCCTTGAAAAGGTGGTCAACTCCCAGCTAAGACAGTTCTTCGAGGATGCCGACCTATTAAACCCAGCCCAGTCTGGGTTCCAGCCTTGTCACAGCATCATCACAGCTCTTGTCAAGGTCACAAACAACTGGCTGAATGCTCTGGATGCCAGGAACTTTGTTTGCACACTGTTCCTTGTTCTTAGCAAAGCATTTGATATGGTGGACCACACCCTGCTTCTGGCTGCCCTAAGAAATATTGGCATTAACAATTCATCCTTTGAATGGTTCTCCAATTACCTCACTGACCGCTACCAGCAGGTCAAGGTGGGGTGTGACCTCTCCCTTTGAAACCGCTTCCAAGAAGGGTACCCCAAGGGTCCATTCTTGGACTGCTCTTGTTTGCCATTTATATAAATGACCTAAATGCTGGAGTTAGTTCAGCAAGCATCTATTTTTTTGCTGATGACACCGTGTTGCATGAAACTAGGCCGATCTTAGAAGATGCGTGTAGAGACCTTCAAACTGAAGTCAGTCATTTACAGGTTAATCTCCTGTACTCTAAACTCCTGTTAAACACCAAGAAAATGAAGGCCATGATTTTCACCCCTCAGCGAATTCCTCCAATCTCTGACCTGTGTGGAAAGGCACCTAAACCTTTTACTTTGCTCGGTGAACCCCTGGACTTTGTGGAGTCCTTTAAATACCTGGAGGTGTGGATTAACTCTAAACTCTCGTTCAAAGTCCATAACAAAGAAATCTCTAAGAAACTCAAGCAGTGGCTTGGGATCTTCTTTAGAATCAGGAATTTGCTAACACAAGAGGGGGGAAAAAAAGCTGGTACAAACAATGTTTCTGCCTCTTCTCGACTATGCAGACTTCTTGTATGGGCACTGCCTGAATGTGGAATTTTCCAAACTAGACACCCTGTACCATCGGGTACTTAGGTATCTATCTGGTGCCCCCTATTCAACACACCACTGTTTCCTTTACAAGAGCATGGAATGGTGCTCACTTAGCTTCAGAAGGCACACTAATGCCGTGCTCTGGACCTGTAGGGCCATTACTAATAAGTTACCTGTGGTAGGGCGCAGTTGTAAGTGGGCAATCATAGAGAAGCATACAGTCGTGGCCAAAAATATTGGCGCCCTTGCACTTTTTCAAATAACTCACAATTTCCTCTAAACATAAGTTGAAATTAACAACAGTACAGTATTTGGTCTCCACAATTCTTTATTTCTCTGTTAAAATTACAGAACCTTTGTTTTTGATTCAGAATGTAATATATCCTTTTAAATCAGAAAATGAAAAGAAATGGCATTGACAAAATTATTGACACCCTAGACTTAATATTTGGCAGCACAGCCTTTGGTCAAAATAACTGCAACCGACCACTTCCTATAACCATGGATGAGCTTTCTGCACCTCTCTACTGGCAGTTTGGCCCACTCTTCTTGTGCAAACTGCTCCACTTCTCCCAGATTTGAAGGGTGCCTTCTCCTAACTGCTGTTTTCAGATCTCTCCACAGGTTTTCAATGGGATTTAGATCTGGACTCATTGCTGGCCACTTCAGAACAGTCCAGCGTCTTGTCTTGAACCATTCCTGGGTGCTTTTTGAAGTGTATTTGGGGTCATTGTCCTGCTGGAAGACCCATAACCTTCGACGGAGACCCAGCTTTCTGACACTGGGTTCAACATTGCGCTCCAAAATGGCCTGGTAATCTCCAGGTTTCATGATGCCATGCACATGTTCAAGGCACCCAGTGCCAGAGGCAGCAGAGCAACCCCAAAACATCACTGAACCTCCTCCATGTTTGACTGTAGGGAAGGTGTTCTTTTCTTTGAAGGCTTCATTTTGTTTTCTGTAAACATAGAGATGATGTGCTTTACCAAAAAGCTCTAATTTGGTCTCATCTGTCCACAGGACATTCTCCCAGAAGGATTTTGGCTTGTTCAGGTGTGTTTTGGCAAACCCCAGTCGGGCTTTCTTATGTCTCTCTCTCAGCAGTGGGGTCCTCCTGGGCCTCCTACCATATAACCCCCTTTCACTGAGTTGGCGACGGATGGTGCGAGTTGAAACTGTCGTACCTTGTGTCTGAAGGTCAGCTTGAATCTGTTTGGCAATTGATCGAGGTGTTTTCTCCACCATTCGAACAATCCTGCGCTGCAATCTTCAATCAAGTTTTCTCTTGCGGCCACGTCCAAGGAGGTTGGCTACAGTGCCATGGGCCTTAAACATCCTGATAACATTACGTACGGTGAAAACAGGAACATCAAGGTCTCTGGAGATTGATTTGTAGCCTTGAGATTGTCCATGCTTGGCTACAATCTTCTGTCTGACCTCCTCAGACAATTCTCTGGTTGTCTTTCTTTTCTCCATGTTCATTGCGTCACACAGTAACACAAAACAGGAGAATGAGTCCTTTCTCTATTCAAACTGGTTGAATGAGTGATTTTATATTGCAGGCATCTGCAACTCACCACAGGTGAGTTCAATTCCAAAGTGAAGGAGAATCACCTGCTTGAAATCTAATTATTTCAACTACTTCTAAAAGGTGCCAATAATTTTGTCCGGGCCATTTAAGGATTTCTGTGTGGAATAAGCTAAGACTTAGTAAATGTTTCTGCTTTTTGTGTTTTATTCCACTGCAAACCAAAGAAATACATATGTGGATACCAAAATATTTTTTTAATTTCAACAATTTTCTGGAAGGAATGGTGCATTATTAGAAAAAATTGCAAGGGCGCCTATATTTTTGGCCACGACTGTACATCACCAATTATTTTTAAAAGTTCCAGTTTTAATTAATTCTTCTTCAGAAGTTGTTTACATCAGGACAAATTCAATACAGCAGAATAATCTGGCAGCTTAATCTTCCATTTGGAGCAGCAAATATTCACATAGAAACTCCACAGAGCACCTTCAGTAATGTCCTGAAGTGTACCTCCAGACCCACAAGCAAATCTGATTGCCAAACTCATTGTTCAGCATTTATACACTGCAGGGGTCAGGTGACATCTTAACCCCACCCCTATACTTTATTTTAAATATTATCTCTTTATTTACAATATTTATATTTTATATGGTATGTCTAAACATTTTCTATTTGTCATAACAACTCGCTGCCATACAGGGAGGTGAAATACAGTCTTTCTGTGAAATATTTAATTCAGTCTCTAATCCCAGAAAGCACCACCCCTTGTTATTCAGTATAAAGGCAGTCAGGAAACAGCTGGCTGACTCTTTAGGAAAACTACTGCAGCTGAGAAAGAATCCACTCGGGGCTCTGAAACACTAAGAGAAAAACAGCACAAACCGCTTTCAAGAAGTCTCAACTGCAGCACCAAACCTCTTTATTCTACCTTCAGAAGGTTTATAGAACTCAAAACATTATATATTATTTAGTACATTATAAAAGAGCACCCTATATTTACAGAACTGAGTGTTTGGTTAAGGCTACAAGTAGGTATTTTATTAAGGAAGCAGGTGAGAACCAACAGGTTCTCACTATTGTTTATAAACTTGGCCAAGTCCTCAAAAGCACAGCAAGGACAAATAGGGCTGAAACAGAATTAACAGCAGCTTGCAATACGGAGGGTTATTTCCTCACAAAGAAAAACCCTCACTACTATACAAGCAGGCAGCCTGCACTATTGGAAATAATTTTTATATAGGACAAACCGGGAGATTCTGTTCATTACTAATGAACCTAGAATACCTAAACGGATTCATTTCCCCAACGGCTAGCATATCAGCACCTCAATATTTATAGCATTTAAAGCCTCGCAGTTTTCTCATTTATTTCCTTCCCATACTATTTATGTTTCTTTCATTTACTTTAGAAATGCAACACCTAAAGCACTCATTTCTATCCTAAGCGCTAACTTCCTATTTCTTATAATGCAAAGAAATGGGGGGCACCATTAAGAAATGTTGTTCTATACCCATAGCTCTTTTCACTCATAATGTTTTAATTTTTTTTTAACACTGAGTTATAAGGTTATAACAAGTTTAAGGCTCAGCTGCTAGGTTCCCTTATTTTATTATTTCCAAGGACGCCCCCCTAGAATAGCGGTTGCCTTAAAACAAACATGAGCACATAAAGACATACATCAGGCTAAACTAAACAGCCTGACTGTGCGACTATGCACACTATCGCAGCACCTTTAGGGCAGTAAACAGCCGGACCTTCAGGTATCCAGCATTTTTATACATATAATCTCAGAGCCCCTCAACCCTTCACAAGGCACCCTGTGGCACTCCTCCCCGCCTAAGAGGGCAACCATTTATTTGGTTGTCGTAATACTTCAGATGTCATTATAACAGACGGGAGTGAGACCTGTGGAGCTCCAGCCCACTCACACCTAGAGCTCCACCCCAGGGTCCCTTAATACATCTCTTAAACTGCCTAAACTGACACTCAATAATACTTCACCCTGAGGCAAGGGTGTAGCCAGGGATTTCAGATCTGCACACCAAGTGGATTCACTACTACCTCCCCCCCCCCCCCGTGTAGCCAGACAATATACCAGTGTAGACCAGGACCATGTTTGTTGCCCCATTTGGCACAATAAATACAACTTTTGTATCTCATGACAGTGGTTGTTGCCATGCATGGGTAAATACAAATGCCATCCATTGCTCCCTAAGACACCCCATACCAGCCCAGAGCCTATAAAGTTGTATTGTCCTTGGGATGCAAAGAGTGTATTAGGCCCTGTCCACACTGCACACGGTTGAGCGGTAACGGTTTTAAAGCCGGTATGGTTTGTATTGTTACCATCCGTCCACATTGACGATGAACAGTTTCTTGAAATGGTCACCTCCTATCCACACTGCTGCTCTTTTTTGGAGCTCTATGCAAACCGAATCAAGATGCTATCCCACAGTGCCTTGCAGGGTGTCCTCATACATACATAAAGCATCAAAATCAGTACAGTCACACATCCACACTTGTAAGAGAAGTGTTATAGAAAATGAACCGTTTCCGATTCCGACGTAAAGACCACATCTTGACAGGTCTAAAGAATGGTTTTAAAATCACATGGTAAACCATTGCCAGTGTGGATATGACCTGGTTTTTGGAGTTCACAGTAATGGTTCAAAGCACTGGTAACGGTTTATCATGTGCAGTATGAACAGGGCCTTAGTGACCAGTCCTTCTAGTTTCGACGCCTATGAATAAAATTACAGAAAGGTTCAGTATTTTCTTTGTTAGTTTTCATGGAAAAAGGAAACAGTTCAGAACCGATTTGCTACCCCCCTTAAATAAAATTGCACACTATGGAGTGCTTGGAGTATGCCTGCCTACACCCATGCCCTAAGGCTTCTTTTTATATTACCCCTCAAAAGCCCATGTTCAAATTCTACAGCTTACTTTAATTTTGAGATAGTCAGATTTTTGGACGATTCCAAAACACATCGGATGTCATATCTAAAGCATTTTATGTAAATTATTTTCTTTACCCACGTTGTCTATTTTTGTCACTAACATCTAAGTACTTACACAAAAGGGACACATTCATGTTTTGTTTGTGAAATATATTCACCTTACAAAAAATCATTTTCAAACTAACAATCTTTAAACTGTTATTTTGAGATGTCTCATTACCACATTCAGCTTCACTACTGACAGCAATATGACGGCAGTCAAAACAGCATTTCTAACCGTCTCCCTTCTAGACAGTTGTGTTTAGCACAAAAAAAATTAAAATTTCACAAAATAGTACAGCTAGAAACAGCTAGCTTACTTTGACAGCTTCACTTCCCCCTAAATACTAAATAACATCACTTTAAGAAAGCAGATATTACATTTTCCATCTTAAAAATAAAATACAAAATAAAAACAAACCCAACAAAAATATAACAATAATGGGACAGAATAAGGACGGCTGCAGGTGGCCAACCCCCAGTCGTTAAGAGATTAGAGCAAACATGTTGCTTAGCTTTTAGATATTTTAACCAAAGCAGGCTCAAATATTAGGTGTTGGAATGAGATCAGGTCTTAGCCTTTATCAAAACAGCCCCACACAATTACCCTGAACAAGAAGTAATGATAACCCCCATCTGTATGTAGGCAGTGTTCCTTAATTTGGGCATTCCCTTTTCAAATAATTCATCTCCACCTTCCCATTTACTTTTTCTTTTCTCCCAGTAACAGAGGTCAAACTTGTATTACCCAGGTTCGAATATCCCAAACTACCCCAGCCTAGTACAACTCTGTTTGAGCACCTACCATCTAGTACCCTTGTTCCTATAGGAAAGTTTCCCCTTTCTCCAGGGTAACCACTTATTGTGATTATCATCCCTTTGGGTTATATCTTTCCCACATTTTACAGTATGTCTCCCGCATTCCATAAATACACTGCCTTTGTCAATTTGTCCAGGCTAGTGGTAATATGGAACTAGACATCGCAACACTTTCCCACAATCTAAATACCTACTTTTCTTACAAATTTCATCAAGTACCCATTCCCTATACTTATGAGGTATTACCACCCTTGAATCCACCTGCTTAGTATGGGGGTTTGGTTTCATGTGGCACAATACATCATCTTTTACTTCATACCACCATAACTGCCCTTTCCTCCCATCCACACTTGTACCTTTATTCTGTTGAATAGCATATTTACTGAGGTGTATAATCTCAGGATCCCCCGACTGTAACACATCCCAGTTAACAGTAAATAATTCATTTTTGGGTGCATGACAAAATGTACTATGAGTCTCTCTAGTAAGTATTGCTTCCTCTGTTATGACCATTTGCTTCACCCCACAGTCCAGAACAGCCTCACCTGGGGACTTATTCGGAATTTGCCGTCCTTCATCAACAGGCAAATCAGAACTTTCAAAACATGTTGCACAATGGTTCTCTACCTTCACCCCAAAGTCCAGAACAGTCTCACTTGGGGACTTATTAGGAACTTGATTCTCATCTTCTATCCAGTACAATCCTTCAAACATAGGTAAATCAGGAAGTTCATGACCTTCTTGAAATAGTTTCTCTTCCTCCTCTCCAATAGGATCCACATTAGTAGTCTCTTCTCCAGTCACTACCAGACATCTCAATAGTTCTTGGTACTGTAACTCAGCACTCCTACATTGATTCTCTGCCTCCATCCAGCGCTCATACAGCCATTGCAAAACCTTCAAGTGGTCACTGTTCTGCTTAGCCTGTTCACACAAGGCCTCACCATCTGTCCATTGTTTCATCAACTCCATCACTGGAACAGTTCCTCTCAGCAGCAGCAAACAATGGGATATCAGAACTGCTGTACTGTCCTGTTAAATTCGCTGCCCACCAGACCTTACGCAGGCCACACTGCATCCCACTTTTAACACCATATGTGGTAGGGCACAGGTGTAAGTGGGCAATCATAGAGAAACATACATCACCAATTCTTTTTAAAAGTTCCAGTTTTAACTAATTCTTCTTCAGAAGTTGTTTACATCAGGACAAATTCAATACAGCAGAATAATCTGGCAGCTTAATCTTCCATTTGGAGCAGCAAATATTCACATAGAAACTCCACAGAGCACCTTCAGCAATGTCCTGGAGTGTACCTCCAGACCCACAAGCAAATCTGATTACCAAACTCTGTGACCAGCATTTATACACTGCAGGGGTCAGGTGACATCTTAACCCCACCCCTATACTTTATTTTAAATATTATCTCTTTATTTACAATATTTATATTTTATATGGTATGTCTAAACATTTTCTATTTGTCATAACAACTCGCTGTCATACAGGGAGGTGAAATACAGTCTTTCTGTGAAATATTTAATTCATTCTCTAATCCCAGAAAGCACCACCCCTTGTTATTCAGTATAAAGGCAGTCAGGAAACGACCGTCTGACTCTTAAGGAAAACTACTGCAGCTGAGAAAGGATCTACTCAGGGCTCTGAAACACTAAAAGAAAAACAGCACAAACCTTCGTTTTCAAGAGGTCTCAACTGCAGCACCAAACCTCTTTATTCTACCTTCAGAAGATTTGTAGAACTCAAAACATTATACATTATTTAATACATTATAAAAGAGCACCCTATATTTACAGAACTGAGTGTTTGCTTAAGGCTACAAGTAGGTATTTTATTAAGGATGCAGGAGAGAACCAACAGGTTCTCACTATTGTTTATAAACTCGGCCAAGTCCTCAAAAGCACAGCAAGGACAAATAGGGCTGAAACAGAATTAGCAGCAGCTTGCAATACGGAGGGTTATTTCCTCACAAAGGAAAACCCTCACTACTATACAAGCAGGCAGCCTGCACTATTGGAAACAACTTTTATATAGGACAAATCGGGAAATTCTATTCATTACTAACGAACCTAGAATACCTAAACAGATTCATTTCCCCAACGGCTAACATATCAGCACCTCAATATTTATAGCATTTAAAGCCTCGCAGTTTTCTTATTTATTTTCTTCCCATATCATTTATGTGTCTTTCATTTACTTTAGAAATGCAACACCTAAAGCATTCACTTCTATCCTAAGCGCTAACTTCCTATTTTTATAATGCAGAGAAATGGGGGGGGGGGGACACCATTAAGAAATGTTGTTCTATACCCGTAGCTCTTTTCACTCATAATTTTTTAATTTTTTTTAACACTAAATAATAAGGTTATAACAAGTTTAAGGCTCAGCTGCTAGGTTCACTTATTTTATTATTTCCAAGGACGCCCTCTAGAATAGCGGTTGCCTTAAAACAAACATGAGCACACAAAGATGTACATCAAGCTAAATTAAACAGCATGACTGTGTGACAATGCGCACTTTCGCAGCACCTTTAGGGCAGTAAACAGCCAGACCTTCAGGTATCCAGCATTTTTACAAATATAATCTCAGAACCCTCAACCCTTCAGAGGGCACCCTGTGACATTACCCCAGTACATCAAGGACTGTTTACCTACCTGCAACCCTGGTGCCTATCTACTAAGAAGTCTCTGCTACATTTTCCTTTCCATCCCCAAAGTTAGGACACGCTTCGGCAAAGTGGCTATAAGCCATGCCCTCCCTGTCCTCTGGAACAATACACAAAAAGCACTACAATTTGCTTCCCTGGGGCCATTGTCCCCGTTCAAAAATATGCTTGCAGTCCTTTCAGAAGACCTGCAATTGCCTATAAGAAACTGTTCTAGTTACCCAACTTTTTTGTTTAACCCCCTATTCGGTATTCCCTACCTCACTGATGTAGCTGTTCCCTCCTCTCCTCTGCCCCCGTTGTCTATGTCTATATTTTCTTAAATCTTGTTTTACTTCCTTTATTGACTTTGCTTCTTCTTGGTTTTTCTTGTGTGCATACCTTCATAAGTACTATATTTACTTTAGTTTCGACAACTTGTTGTAGAGCAGCCAATCATTGCTGGATATTTAGCTACCATGTATAGTAACTGCAGAAATCTGTATTCTGTTTTCTGTCTGTCAAAGTAATTGTATCTGAATTATATGCCCATCATTATATGTACATTCCTTTATCTTAAATGTTTCGATATGTTACTTGTGTATTACCTGCATTTTATCTGTCAATGTATGTGCGACTGTAACCTTTTGCTGATGTAAATCTACTCCAGGTCCATCTTGTAAATGAATTTTTTACTCAACGGTGTTCCGTCTGGTTAAATAAAGATTTTGTCTGATTGATTGATTGAGTTAACCCTTTTCAATCCAAGATTGTCAGCATGAACTATGAAGCCTCCAACAGATAGAATTCACCCCTTCCTAATGCAAGCTTATCTGCACCACTATTAACACTGTCAGTTTCACAATTCATTTAACAGAGTCCCGGTTCATTTAACAGTCAATGAACAGTCCCTCATATCCTTGTTTTACTGAAAATGGTGCACAGTACCTTAGACAGCCCCTCAGAGCCTTCTTATGCTGACTTCCCAGCTCCCCGAACATTGGACTAAAAAGCCCTGAATTCTAGCGTTACAGTACCTTGTTCCCAGCAGAGCCCAACTCGGATATCTCTGTCCAAGCCCCCAATATCCCAGCTCCCAACTTTACTCTGCCTTCTGATCTTTCATATTGGTTCTGGGTGTCCCCAGGGAGTGGTTTATTCTCCATTTCATTTAATAGGGAGGTGTGATGGGAGGGCAGGAAAATTATTTCACATTAGGCCCACAGCTCTCTCCTGCCCAGCTAGTGATGCGTCCCCCAGCCTCTCCAACTGGCACTGACTGCACTCCTGGCCCACATGGGAGCCCTCTTCCTCCTTCCCCAACTGTTTCCTGAAACTTCTTCCTGTGGCTGGTCCTGTGCTTTTCAAACAGCCCAACCACGCTTGAAAGCGGTGCACTTCAGTTTGTGGCAATCCGATTGGCCACCTCTCAAGCCGTCACCCTGCAAATCTTGTTTCAGACCCACAGCTCTCTCATGCCCAGCTAGTGATGCGGCTCCCAGCCTCTCCAACTGGTGCCCATTTCACTCCGGGCCCACACAGGAGTCCTCTTCCTCCTTCGCCGACTGTCTCCTGACACAGCAACGATCTTCCCAGGTCTCAATGATAAAGTGGAAATACCCCCACATCACTGATTTTATGTGGACTTGTCCTTGTAAAAATAATAAATAAAAAAAGAAAAAAATATTTTTTTGATTGTATGAAGAGACAAATGAATTTAAATTGTATTACATGTATCAGATAAAAGTTGAAGAATTGATGCATATTGTAATTAGAATGATCCATGGGTTCAAATGATTGATTTCACCTGTTTTTAATGTATGTGTACTATTTAAGTAATGATTGTATGTGTAAAGCTCATCTCTTGACAAAGTGCAGTGCGCCTGCTCAAAACCTTGAAAAGATTGTTGGTGTGGTGAGGCAGAGGCGTTGGTGCTGCTGATTTCATGAATAAATGATTTAAGCATTTTGAACTGCATCGGTGCCATTTTCTCCTTGCATGAGAGTGTACCATGGTTTTCAACATTTCAAGTAGTTTCTATTGGCACTGTGAGCACCACAATCTGTGAGCAACTCTTTCCTGTTGGTGTCTTGTGTTGTATAGCTGTCCATCCGCTCGGATTAGTTGTAATGGAGTTTTTCTGCCCCTGTTATATTACTGCGGGGTACGAGGCAAGGCTGCCCCCTTTCCCCTTTTCTTTTTAATCTTTATTGGGAACCTCTTCTTCATTCTTTACAATTGAATCCAGGTTTAAGGGGATTCGGGTGGCCAGCCTAGCGTTTAAGATCTCTGCATTTGTGAGCAATCTTCTTCTACAAGTGGCAGACCCCCAGAATTCTATTTTAGCTGCCCTAGACGAGATACAGAAGTTATTTCAGGTAGCAGGGTACAAATTGAATGTTAAGTCCAAGGAACTGCCTTTAAATGCTTTGGTCCATAAACATTGGATTGATGAGTTGGGCCTTTCCTGGGAACCCAAGGCATTAACATTTTGGGGGATCCAGGTGACCCGCTCTCTTTCGATTTGTTTAAATGTAATATCACCCCCCTTTTCCAGGTACTAAAATCGGATTTGCAGCACTGGATGTCACTTACTCTCTCCCTTTGGAGGAGGGGGGGGTGTCAAAAATGAACATTCTACCATGAATATTATATCCGTTGGGTATGATTAGTCCTTCCTTCCCTAAATCCTGTTTTTTTTTCATCTCCAGAACCTACTTTCAGATTTTTTGTAGAAAAGTGGTGCTCCTCACAGAGCTTTCTTTAAGTTAACCATTCCAAAGGACTTTGGGGGCCTCCGTTTGCCCAATTTCTTTCTATATTATTGTGTGATTTACTGTAGTAAAGCATTTCAGTGGGGTTGTTCCCCACAAGCACAACCTGATCAATTTTATTGTCCCCTGTGGCTCTCTCTAGAGAGACAGTTATATCAACAGTGGGGCCTCAATTGCCATAGTTTACTTTTTGTTAAGCCTGCGGCCCTTGCTAAACAGTTTCACTCTTCCCCCTTATTTTGGACCCTTAAGGCTTTAAAACAGACCTGTCTTTATTCAGGTTTGGATTGGAGCAAGGACTTGGCACAACTGGTCTTAGGTAATACAAATATCCAAATTGCTAATCGCCTGGTGTCTTTTCATTTTTGCACACCCCTCAGGCCTGCTTCTTTGGTTTCTCTGATTGAGGATGGCAAATCCTTCTCAGCTGGTGTTCTTCAGCAGCGTTTTGATATTCCCACATGTCATCCCTTTAAACATCTACAAATCTTGAGGGCTGTGACTACTTTTCTGTGCCCCTTCCCTTTGTACGAACAACCCAACATGGTGTTACAGGATTTGCTAGCCACCAAGGAGCAACCTCACCCTATTTCTGGGTTCTACACATGGCTGCAGAGGCTGGATCCTAGGAGTCCGGGGGGGGTGTTTTTGTTGACAGCATGTTTTGGACCTTAATTTGGGAGAGACGGTCTGGCAGTCTATTTGGAGGAGTCTGTATAAGTATCTTAAGCAAGATCATTATCGGCTGTTTCCAGTTTCGCATCCTGCATAATTTATAATATACTGTACCCCCCTGAGATTATATAGAATGGGTAAATCTGGTTCTTCAATATGTACCCATTGTGGACTAGTTGAGGGGTCCTTAAAACATATTTTGTGAGATTGTTACAAGGTGGCTGCTTTTTGGCAGGCCATTCACAGGTCTTTAGATCCCTTTCTGGAATTGGATGCTTTTTTTTATGCCGTAGGTATGCCTGGTGCTATTTCCCGGCAGAACTTTTTTTATATGTCCTTGATTTCTGTAATGGCTAAGATGATTATTTTAAGGCATTGAGTGGCTAAGTCTATACCTTCTCTTCGAGAATGGTGAATGGAGATATTACAGGCTCTGGAAACAGAGAAGCATATAGCTTGGTGGCAGGGCAGATACTGTATGTTCAATTTCTGTCATGTTGGGGGCCACTTTTGGCTTTGTTACCTACCTCAGCAGGCTATTAGGTTGGATGGGGTTGGGCGGTAGAATTATCTTTAATACTTTTGTTAGCTGGTTAGTTATTTTAGGATATTGCTCCCATTCCCAGCTGGTTCATTTTCTTTTGTTTTCTTTCTGTAGTTGTGCTCTCGAGGGAGGATTGTTGGTGGATGGGGGTTATTGGGAGGAGAGTTGGGTTGTTGTCCTTGTGGTTTGTTATTATGCTTCTAATTTACATGTTTTTTGTGATTACAGCGCTGTAGTATTTTTGTATGCTTGTATTTGAAAACTTTAATAAAGCATATTAAATACAAAAAAAATACAATTAAGCTGGTGGCGCTGGGGGTAGTGTCACATGCTGCAGGAGACCTGAAGATTCAAGCCCAATTCCCACTTTTGGCTGGTGGATCCTACAGTGTGCTTTGGAGAAAGTAAGTTCATATTCCAACAAGCATTTGCCAGTGCCGAATGTTGCTTGCTTGTATGTGCTGTTTAGGTATTTGGAAGTGACAGTTTCATGCCTTCCTCCCAAGACATCCACTGTGTCTTTTCGTTCAGTATTCACAGAAGAGTGGGAGGGGCAAGGGCCACAGCAGTACAGCAGTTGCCAAGGGGGTGAAGAGGTGGACAATAGTCCATTCAAAGGCAAAAGAGTCCTGCAGGAGCTCACTAAATTGAAGGTAGACAAAGCGATGGAACCAGATGGCATACGCACAAGGATATTAACAGAACTGCGAAGGGAGATAGCAGTACCTCTGGCAGTCATGTTCACTGAGTCATTCAACATGAGTGAATTGGAGGAGGGCACATGTGGTCCCTCTACACAAGTCCGGCAGCAGGGAGGAGGCAGGGAACAATAGGCCATTCAGCCTCACCTCAGTAGTGGGGAAGATCATGGAGACATTGCTTAAAGAAAGGATAGTGGGGCATCTAGATGCAATCGGAGCCCAGGACCATAGACAAGATGGATTCACAGTGGAGACATCATGTCAGATAAATCTAGTTGATTTATTTGACTGGGTGACAAAGGAAGTGAATCAGGGTGGGGCAGTGGACAACGCTTACCTTGATTTCAGCAAAGCCTTTGACACCATCCCATATAGGAGGCTGATAAACTAGCTGGGTAGGCTGGACATGGGGGAAAGGGTGGTAAACTGGGTTAGAAACTGGCTAACAGACAGGAGGCAGAGAGTGGTGGTAAATGGTATGCAGTCTAGGGAGAGGGGGCGACCAGTGGGGTGCTGCAGGGATCGGTCCTGGGGCCAGTTCTGTTCAATGTCTTCATTAGTAATATTGCAGAACATCTGAAGGAATTTTTCACCAAATTTTCAACATAGCCATTTTAACACCTGAGCTCATGAACAGTGTCACTGCGATTTTCTTAATTTGTCCTGTACATTGATCTCGCACACCGACTGCGCCATTGTGTGCTACATGGGCAAAAACATGTTTTAGGTGAGATGTGAAAAATGGCAGCTGTACTACTCATAAGAAGGTGTGATAAAATGGCAATGCTGGGAATCTGGGAAAATATTGAAAATTCAATTCACAGAAAGGCGAGAGAACTGCGCAATGCACGCTGGTAAAACAGTCATTTTAGAATTTTTTCACCAAAGTTTCAACATAGCCATTTTAAGACCTCTGCTCATGAACAGTGTCACTGTGATTTTCTTAATTTGTCCTGTACATTGATTTCGCACACCGACTGCGCCATTGTGCGCTACATGGGTGGATACAATTTTGGGTGAGATGTGAAAAATGACAGCTATACTACTCATAAGAAGGTGTGGTAAAATGGCAATGTTGAAAATCTGGGTGAAAATATTCAAATTTCCACGAACTTACGAGCCTGCGTAGGAACTATAGCATACGCGCAGCTCGTAATACGATCATTTTTGAATTTGGCACAAATTTTCAACATAGGGTTTTGGGACCTTCTCATGAATGATTCACTGTCATGGCGTTATTCAGACCCGAAGGGTGATTTTGCGCAGTGACTGCACAGTGACTGCGAAATCACCCGGGCCCCAATCTCGCCATGACAGTGATCATTCATGAGAAGAATCTAAACCCCATGTTAATTGGTACAAAATCCCAAAATGCCTGAGATATGCAATAAAGTTGAACCCCACTATCTAGCCCATTATACAGCTTACGGCATTTCCTCAGTTCGCGGTCGGCTTTGAAGAGTGCAGGCGTGTTCCTGGTCCACCGAAGATCGTCGCGCGGTCCAGAGGTAAGTATGGGGTGGGGGTGTGGGGAGGATACTGGGTGCAGTGGGTGGGTGAGGTTGTGGGGGGTTGGGAGGCAGCGCCGCTGGGACAGTTTTGTTTTACAGGTTTTAAAAAAAAAGCGTCGTGGGGCGTTTGCCACGCTGGGGTGGGCTCCCAGCATGGCACAAGGGCGTTAAGGGGCTTTCAGCTGGCCGGGAGTTAGGCACCCCATCGGCCATGGCATTGTTGCCACGCTGGGGTGGGCTCCAGCGTGGCACAAACGAGGGCATTCAGCCGATGGGGATTGGGCACCCCGTCGCCAAGACCGCAGCACCCTTACTACTGGGGTGACACAGCTCAGCCGGCGGGATTGGGCACCCGTCGGCTATACAATGATCTGCGGCCGAGGCGCGCCACGCCTGCGTGGGTGTCTGTGGAGGCTGCGGCGTGAGCAGCGTTATCTCGGTGCTCACTGAAACGTAGTTCCTCTTTCACTGTATGCCACTGCATTTTGGAGCTTGTCATAGACAGCTCCAGAATGCATTGGCTTACAGGGGCCGTGCCTGCCAACACACTGACTGAATTGGAGGAGGAGGTGACACACCTCCGAAATCTCCAATGATGGCACTATGTTTCTTGCACATGTGTGCAAGCAACATAAAAATGAAAACCATACTTATCTCAAGCTACCAACAAAAAGCAAGAAACCTTCTTCTCACCATTACCAACAACAAGGCAGTCCCACTGGAGCAAGTCAACTGTTTCAAATACCTGTGGGTCATGATAGACGAGACAACACCCTGTCCTTCTCAAAGCAAATTGAACAGGTAGTAAAAGCAGTCAACATCAGACTTGGGATTTTATATAGGCACCATCAGTACCTCATGCTCACAGCTCTTCGCATCTCTGTCACCAGCTCTATCTTATCAATAACTGACTACAACCTGGTAGTGTACAGTGCTGCTTCAGAAACTACCCTAAAACAGGTGGCTAAGGCACTCAATAATGCATGTAGGCTAGTCCTTGGGGCAGCTAAACATACCCACGTGTGTGCCCTGTACATACAAACTAACTGACTTTCATTCAGTGGCAGGGTCAAATTTCAGACTTGCCTACTAGGTAAAAAAGCCCAACTAGGCCTCGCACCCCTCTGCATCCAACAATTTGTCCTACTGACCCACCAGCAGTACAACACAAAGGGCACAGTTAGAGGCTGCCTATGTGTCCCCTTCATGAGGATATTTCTTGGCCAGCACTCATTCGCCTGAGGGGCTCCCCTCTGGCTAAATGAGTTCCCAACTGAAGTAATTAACACTAAGAACTTCTCTACCTTTAAGCATGACCTGAAGCCATTCCTAATCAATACTACAAAGTGTGAATGCAGGACTGCTTAAAGGGACACTGTCAACCCTCTTAGGCCTCAAAGTGTCCCTTGTTTAAAAAATGCATTTTATGATTGCTAACATTCTGTAAAGATTAGTGATATAGCTAGTAATTTGATTCTTATTCCTTTTTTTCTTTTAAAAAGTGGAAAAAAAGACTGCCCACCATACTGGTGTTAACACACAAAAGCAGGTTTGTTTACATTCCTAGATCAACTCCCACTGCATCTTTCCTGGACTTGGGAACACCTCTACTACCTCATGAGTGACTGCGCTGTTTGGGGGTGCTTCTAATGTTCAGGAAATATTCAAGAGGAATAGATTCAGGATTGTAAACAAAACAAAGTTGTTTATAAATATACATTAGCATGCATTTCGGTTCTACTAAACAAGGAGACAGACAAAACAAACAGCAACATCAATGCATTTTAGAGAAGACAAGCAATCATAAAATGTGGGGTTTTAACTAGAAATAATATGGTGCAAAACAGGTTGACAGTGCCCCTTTAAGGCACTCACACCCCCACTGAAAGCCACTTGCCATCCACTTACATAACTCCACTGCGGGAAATCAGACTCACTAACCCCACCCTTTAGGATATTGATCCACCGCAGGCTAGTTCCTACTCCTACCTATGTTCCATCCTGCCCCCGCCCCTCTCTGCATGCCTAGCTCATATAATTCAATTCCATCCCTATTTTCCTGCCCCACCACATTTTTTTTTCTCTCCACCTCCCTACTGTCTCACCACCTTAACCTGCCCTTACCTCATGCTCACCTCCATTTTGCTATGCCCATTCACCTGGTGCTCTACTATCTCCAATCTCTCCTTCACACCTCCAGGACTGAGCCTGGTTATCCCTGGCTCCTGGATCCCTCTCCCTCCTCCCAATACCCACTACTATCTTGAAGAATTAGGACCTGAAACATGTGACAATGCCATGTCCCGAGGCAGCTATTTCTTTTTTACCTCTTAATCTTGTAATTTGCAACTGCGTGTAATCAACTTCTTATCTAATATAGCATTCAGCTAGTATTCTTTGTTAGTTATTTGTATTTCTGGCTTTGTGAATTGTACCATTGTATCTGTTGCATTGTCTCTTGACTTGGAACCTTTGTAAAAGAGCTCACAGCTCAAAGGTCATCTCCGAAGTGTTAAATAAAGAAATAAATTCCATGGGGAGGGTTGGAGACCAGTGCCTCCTACAGGGGCTGGTGACATGGCCTTATGGTATGAGTGACCATGCACCTTTGGCAAAGGTTCCACCTACAGATAATGTATCCCCTCAAAGTAGGATGGTAGGAACTGTTGGAGACAATGAGAAGCTTCTGACCTGGTAGATCAGATGATGAATTCCATACCCTCCATGTCACAGAACCCTTGATTCTCATGCTCCCCACAGCTATGCTTGAATTACTCAGCCTGCTTCTGCCTGCTTTAAACACTTGAATTGCCCATGGGACAAAACTAGACTGAAGTGGCTCAGCTACCTTAGCCACAAGTGAAGAGAGGCAAATTGTCCTCAAACCAGTACTGATAGGGTTAGAGTTTTTAAGTTCCCAAGCCTGCCTTGTGTCCAAAGCTATTCTCAAAGAGGTTGGGTTGACCCCGTGCCCCTGGGTGCAAGCAGGCAAGGGGTGCTACATAGAATCTGTAAGCAGAAAAGGACATCTTGGCCCACCAAGTGTTACCTGCCTAGTCTTCCTCTACAGACCCTATCTGATCTCTATGACCCTCCCCACTCCCTGCCTCTTTTATAATGACCCCTATGTATATCTCATGCATGCTTGAAACCCCCCACCATTCTAGCCTCCCCCACTTCTGCTAGTAGTCTGTTCCAGGCATTTACCACCATTTCAGTGAAGAAATATTTCCTCACATCTCTCTCGAACTGCCCCCCAGCTTCTTTGAATGTCCCCTGGTCCTGGTGCTCATCTTCATTTCAAAAAGACTCCCCTCCTGTGCCCTGTTCACCACTTTAAGGCACTTGTAGGTCTCAATCATGTCCTGTTTCTCTCTCCTTTCTTCCAGGGTGTATATGTTGAGATCGCAGAATCATACAAGCTTGACTGCAGAAAAGGACCATACTGGCCCATCTAGTCTGCCCTTTTTTTCCCCTACACCTCCCCCTCCTCCTCCCTGCCAGCCCCCCACCCTCCCCTGATACTCAGCCCCATATGCTTGTTCCATGCCCTCTTGAATTCTTCCACCAATTTAGCCCCACCACTCTGTCTAGTAGTCTGTTCCAGGGCTCCACCACCCTCTCCATGAAGAAACGCCCTCTCACATTGCCCTGTATCTTTTTCCTTGCAGTCTGAGGCTGTGCCCTCCAGTTTTGACCACCTCCTTCCTCTTAAGTAAACCCTCTTCTCCCACTTTATTGAGCCCCTTTACATATTTAAAAGTTTCAGTCATGTCTCCGCTTTCCCTCCTTGTATCCAGCAACATCTACAGATCCAGCTCCATACATCTCTGCTCGTATGACTCTCTCTGCATACCTTGCACCATCTTGGTTGCCCTTCTCTGATCCCTCAGTCTCTCCTCATAGGGCTTCCCGTGCAAACTCTGCAGCATTTTACTTGTCCTCCTCTGGACTCACTTCACCCTATGTTCTTTCTGAGGGGCAGCCTCCAAAACTGGACACAGTAGTCCAGGTTGGAGTGCACCAGGGAGTGATACAGTGGCAACACCGTGAAGATTTATGAGTGAGACACATGCATAGACTCAGATAAAAGGTATAGAATGAACTTTGCACTGTTTATTTTCCAAAATAATATAATAAACATGTGGAAGGGTTGTGGGATAACAGTTGGACCAGACACCGAAATTCAGGTTCAACGCACAATCTCTGTGTGATATTTATTCAAAATACAGGAAATAAGCTTCAGCAATGGCATATTCCTTCTTTAGTACATCAGTTTGCAGCAATAGACTATGTATGCCCTTTCTCAACACTTAGCCAGCACCTACTGTCTCTGATCTAAACATTTTTAGTGAAAACCCTTCATTCCTGTGGTAGCCTTGTTTGCTTGGGTGGTGGGGGCTCAAAAAAAAAAAAAAAAAAAAAAGCTAAAGACAAAGAACCATAGTGCAGAAGCACTGAAACATGGGTTACCCCAAAGGGCATTGGCAACAAGTCAAGTTTCAAAGAAATACAACATCATACATACTTCCATAATGCAAAGCATCATGGGATATATGCAAATCACCATGACATTTCAGACTTGTTCAACCTACGGCAGTTTACATGCATTTTAAATAGCACAACTAACTTAATTTCTATAATAGTCACCTAGTACTTTTTACCATTTTCAAAACACCTAGTGCTATGGTATTTTCAATATTTACAGGTTTCATATACATAAGCTGCATACATCAAGGTATTTTATGACATAGTGCCATTACATACTAAATCCAACAACGACAAACACAACCTATTTTACATATGCTTGGAGGTCACCACAATAACCTCCCTGTACGAGGATCTGAGAGGGAAAAGGAAAATTAAAGAGGACACTATAGCATAGTCAAGAAAAGGAAGGGGTGCCCATAGGTGGCCACCCTTATGGACTAGAAATTGTAAAGGATAGATTAGGCTAAGAAATAGAAGAACTGTTGTAACAGATTTAAGAAAAGGTCAGTCCTCAAGAGTGGCAGGAGCTTCCTGTCACAAAACATATAGAAAGGAAATAGGTGATTAGTCCTTCAGTTCTGCAAAAACAGAGCACAATTCACTCAGTGCACAACTTCCAGGCGTCGTTCCTGCCAAATAGGTTCCTAGCACATGAAAACTTGCATGTACTATGAGAAACACTGCACGATTCCCTCAGTGCACAACTTCCATGACAGTCAGGTCTCTCTACTGACTGACTCATCTGACCTTTACACACCTCTGCTTCACCTAGGAAAGAATGTTTTGTTTTTGGCTTCTTGCTAACATACGAACATACGAAATGGCTGGCAGAAAAAGGCCCACTGGTCTATCAAGTCTGCCCATTTTGCAGCTCTCATTTCAATATCACTGCAGCTGCCCCCCACCCAAATCCTTCCCTCCATCCCCTCCCGGTCCTTCCCCCATTGTGTTCTTGTCTGTACTAATCTTGCCCCTGACTCTATCCCACCCCACTTAAAGCTATCCACTGTCCTCAGTTTGATTAATTCCTCCAGTAGTGCATTCCATCCCACCACCACTCTCTCTGTGATGTAGTGCCTCCTCATGTCCCTCCTGAATCTTCCCCCCTTCCAACTTCCAACTTCAGACTGTGCCCCCTAGTGACCCTACCCCCCTTAAGCGGAACAATTATCCCACTCCGACTTTTCTTATGCTTTTCAAGTACTTAAGCGTTTCTACCATGTCCCCCCTTTCCCTTCTCTCCTCCAGTGAGTACATGTTGAGCTCCCTCAATCTTTCCTCATAAGGCAACTCCCCCAGTCCCATGATCATTTTTGTAGCCTTACGTTGCACCTCCTCCAGTAATCTCACATCCTTCTTGAAGTATGGGCACCAGTACTGTACACAGTACTCCAAGTGCAGCCTCACCAGTGCTCTATACAAGGGCAGGATGACCTCTTCCTTTCTAGGAATTACTGAAACTAGGAGAGGGCAGTGTTGGTGAAAGGCAGGTGAAAAGGAATCCATCCCAATATTAGAAGCAACTGCAAGAGTGAGCAGAGAACTAACGAAGGAGAGATTTCAGAGCAGGAAAGGAAGGAGCAGGACGAATGGAATTGTAATAAATGACTCATGTCATTAAATATTGAGGCAGTATAGTGCCGTGGTTGTAAGGCTCTGAGCTGCAAACCTGGAGACATGGGTTTGAATCCCACAGCCTCCACTTGCATACTATGTGACCCTGAGCAAGTCACTTAACTTCATTGTGCTCCCAGGTTGCACCTGTAAACAAGCTTCAACTTAGTGAGCCTCTCCTGGTTAAAAAAAAATATATATGGCTGCCACGCCTAATTTTAAACAATCTCTTCCACTGAGGTTAGCTGTAATGTGTACATACTAGATTCATACACATATCGTGGCCCATCCTTCCCCTTAGTACACTGTCAGAAGTATCCTCCTCCACCCTGCCTTTTCTAGATATGAAACTGCTGATGCAGAACACTGGTATAAAGACATCATTTGCTTACTATAGGCCCACTGACTCACACAGCTTTCTCCTCCATAGCTCCTTTCATCCCTAACATGTTACACATGAACATACCAACTTATGAACATATGAAGAAGCCAGCAGAAGATGGCCATTTTGTCTATCTATTCTGCTCGTATTGCAGGGTCCACAGCTTAAGCTACTGTCCCTGCCCTCCCTCCCCACTCCTCCCATCCTCCCTACCCATGATCCTTACCTTCCCCCATTGCCTATCCCAGCCTCTCTTAAAGCTGCCCACTGTCTTCAACAAGACCACCTCTTCCGGCAGCGCATTCCAAGTGTCCACCACCCTCTCTGTGAAAAAATGCTTTCTGACCTCCCTCCTAAACCTCCCACCCTCCAGCTTAAGATTGTGCCCCCTCATTTTATGATTTCCACTCAGCTTAAAGAGACTCCCCTTATCAACCTTATTTATCCCTTTCAAGTACTTGAAGGTCCCAATCATGTCCTCTCTCTCTCCCTCTCTCTCCTGTCTTCCAGGGAGTACATGTTCAGTGCCCTTAACCTCTCCTCATATGCCTTACCCTGATGACCCGCAGTCATCTTTGAAGCCCTCCTCTGGACCTTCTCCAGCAGGATAATGTCATTTTTTGAGGTGTGGGCACTAGTACTGAACTCCATACTCTAGATGAGGCCTTACCAGGGACCTGTACAAGGGCAGTATAACCTCCTCTCTCCTACTACTGATCCTCCTAGATATGCATCCCAGCATCTTGTTTGCCTTAGCTGCTAACCCAAAGCAGCTTACACAGAATGAAACACAGAGTCCAAAGCTCTGTGTTTCAATTATTTTTCATTACTTACATTCCCTCTGTGTCTGTCTGCAGTATAGCACAGGAGAAGGCAAGCAACTTACTGCCTCTTGTCTTACTTATATGTTCCTTATACAGTACTTGGGAGAAGGGGGGGGAGAGACTACAAGACTGAAAGTAGCCAGATTTCAGCCTGTAGCTAGAACAATAAACTTACAAGAACAGGACAGTGTAAAAGAAAATGCAGCAGAGATTCAGACAGGGGCTCTAGCCCTGTCACAAACATCACCTCCCTCCTCATGCTGGATAGACCCATCCCTTTGTATCCCAGCCTCCCACTAGCACTGTCTACTGCCTTGTCACACTACACTGCTGCGTTCAGGCCATCTGATGTGACAACCCCAAGGTCCCTTTCCTGTCTAGTGATAGTTGGAAACTCCCCCATCCTATACTCAGCACTGTGTTTCCTATGCCCTAGATGCATGATTTTGCACTTTTTGGTATTAAACTCCAACTAACATGTCTTGGACCACTTCTCACGTTTCTCAAGATCCTCGCACATTTTCTCCACTCCCTTCTGAGTGTCCACCCTATTACAGATGTTGGTGTTGTCTGCAAAAAGGTTTACCTTCCCCTCCAGTTCTTCTGCAATGTCCCCTATGAAGACATTGAGGAAGACTGGTCCCAGTACTGAGCCTTGTAGTATCTCACTGGTCACTCCTCCATTCTTAGAGTGAGTGCCCTTAACCACTGCCCTCTGCCTCCTAGCCTTTAACCAGTTTCTAACCCAGTTTACCACTTTGGATCCCACTCCTAGGCCGGTTAACATTCTAGGTAACCTCCTGTGCAGCACAGTGTCTAACGCCTTGCTTGAGTCTAGATAGGCCATATCCATTGCCATCACCTGACCTACTCCCCTAGTCACCCAGTCAAAGAAATCTATCAGATTCTTTTGGTATGACCTTCCCCTGTGAATCCATGCTACTTGTGGTCCTGCAGCCCATTGGATTCTAGATGCTCAACCAGTATCTCATTCAAGTAGGTTTCCATTAATTTCTCCACCACTTAATTAAGACTGACCAGCCTGTAATTGCTAGCCTCTTACCTGCTGCCCCTTTTCATAGAGGGACCACATGAGCCCTTCTCCAGTCCTCTGGAACCATACCTACTGTACTTCCCTTGAGCTGTTGCACAAGGCTATCAGTGGGGCAGCTACCACCTCCCTGAATTTTTTCAGTACCCTGGGGCGTATCCTGTATGGTCTCATAATCTTATCCACCTTCAGGGCTGCAAGTCTTTTTAGTACTCTTTCCTCTGAAAATGGACTTGTGTCCATCTCACTCACCCCATTCCTGCTTTTCACTGGTGGTCCATCCCCTCCTCCTTCTACTGTGAAGACTGTGCAGACGTACCTGTTTAACATGTCATTTTTTTCTTGGTCCCCTTTTTTGCAGTCTCCCCCTTCCACCCTTCTGATCCTCACTATTCTTCCCCTTGCTTTTCTCTTTTCCCTTATTTACCTGAAAAAAAGACTTAGCCCCTCTAGCTACCTCTCTGGCAATCCTGTCTCTTGTCTGCACCTTTGCACCACTAACTGCTTTGCTTGGTATAACTCCCTGTCTTCCTGACACTATGTGAAGACCACACGGTAAAAAACAGCATGGTCAGTAACTGACGTACAGTCAGTACAAAACCGCATGGTCTAAAACCACGCAAGATTAGATCTAACTCCAAAACCACATGGCACTGTTATGACCACACAGTATTTGACCATGCATATTTGCTGTCACAGTTTTGACCAGACATCATCCTCCTCCATCTGCATTTCACTGTATATCTTTAATGCCAACTTTTTTTCTTTCACCACCCTTGCCATTTCCTTGGAGAACCATAACAATCTTTTTCCCTTCTGCTTCTGCTTTCTTCCTTTACACAGAGGTTGGCTGTCCTAATTATGACCTCCTTTATTCTTCCCCACTGTGCCTCAACTTCTCCCTGGCAACACCCCCTTCAAGGCAATTTCTGAGGCAGTCACCCATTTCTTTAAAATCCTCCCTCCTGAAGTCACTTCTGCTCCTGTCCTTATGTTCAACCACACTCTGCAGTGATCACTGGTACCTAGGGGATTGCACATGGTGATGTCTGCAATGTTGTCTCTGTTTGTAAGCACCAGGTTCAACACTGTCCCATCCCTAGTAGGTTCTTTGACTCGCTGCCTGAGAAAAGTTTATTTTAGGGAATGAAGGATTGCCCTGCTCCTTGCCAAAGCTGCAGTTGGAAGGTTCTATTCCGCATCTGGCAGATTGAAGTTTCCAACTAGCAGCTCCTCCCCCTTACTTGGCATCCTGATGATGGCTTCTCCTAGTTCCCTATCCATCTCCCCTCCTTGTGCAGGAGGTCAGTGTACTACCCTGATAAGGATTGCAGTCCCAGAGCCTATCTCCAGGATCACCCACAGCACTTCCAGACCCTTCTGCTCTTGGTGCTCTTGTACCTCCATGGCCTTAATTCCTTCCTTCACATATAATGCAACTACTCCTCCCTAACCTGTCTTTTTTAAACAGAGTAGCCCGGTACAGCCATGACCCAATTGTGGTACTCAGTTATGGCAAGTATATCTAGGTTAGTCTTCACCATAGTAGCCTCCAAAACTGGAATTTTATTTCCAAGGCTCCTCGTGTTGGCACTCATGGGCCTTCACAAATTCTTACCCTCTGCTTGATGCCCTGTGCCTCCCTTCCATTCTTGTATATGTTATTTTCTGAAGTCTCCCCAACTCACCTCTTCCAGTTTTGTTTTACCCATTCCTGCTCCTCTTCAATACACTATGCCCACTACCTAAGTTATTTCCACCATTTCTTTTGAATTTTCCCATTTTGTCATCCTGTGCCTTTGTTGTAGGGGTGTTATCACCCCTTAGCCCCTCTCCTTCCCTGACATTTTACCATCTGTGGCATTTTTTGCCTCCCTTGGTTTCTCCACCTCCCTCTTAGCTTGTTTAAATGCTTGTCCAAGTCGCATCTAAGCCTCCTCCCACCAAGGACTATGGTTCCCTTCCAAGAAGGATGCAGGCCGTCTCCCTTATAGAGGCCCACATCTTTCCCAGTTGATCCCCAGTCCCTGATGTAGCCAAAGTCCTCCTAAATGCACCATGTCTTCAACCAGTTGTTAAAGGTCCTGGTGTGGAGTATCTTTCCTCTCTCCAGCCCTTTAGAAGTAGCACCTTGGAAAAGCCACCGTGCATGCTATCCACTTGAGACACATCCCCAGCACCCTGAAGTTTCCCTGTACGACTCATACCTTCCCCTTGTGGGGTCATTTGTCCCAAGATGCACAATGACATCTTGCTCCCTCCCAGCTTCTGCTGCTCTAGCAATCCTGTCTTGGACACAAGGTCTGCTGTACTTGCCAGTTCGGCCCAGGTCCAGCAACCTGTGCCCATAGCCGAGAGAGAGCTGAATGCAGTTGGAGCAGCACCTTAGTCTCCAGAAGGTCTATTGAAAAGCTGCAGCACTACAGGCATTATACTGCACCACTCCCATGATCACTATCCTTTGTTGCCCTTAGCACTAACACTAATTCAGATTATCGCTCTACACACACCCTACTCCCGTTACTCCTACCCCACTGTTCTGCTTTCCCAGAGCCTGTTTAATAACCTATCCTAGGTAGAGTTTATCTTGCTTTCCCTTACCTGCTCTTAACTTCCCTTTCATTGTTTAGTACCTTGCCTTTTTTTTTCAGCTGCTGCTTTTTATGACACTCCATCTCCTGTCTGCCCCCATCTGCTCAGCCACCCAAGGCCCACCACCCAGGCATCTACCAGGACTCTAGGTGTGCAAAGGGTCCCATAAACTCCATCACAAAACAGATCCAGCATGTTGAGGTGGCCATGAGTAGCCAAGTGGGGGGGACTGTGGGCTACCAGCGTCATCATACTGGCTGGAGTATTTTTGCTTCCACTAGGATGTCAGCGGTGAGGATGCACTGGCATGCTCATGCAAGCATGCACATCACAGCACCAGCTGATGTCCTCCCTCCCTGTGAGCCACTCCCAACTGCACTGCCATCTGGGATCACCTTGGTGGCAGTATAACAGCGGAGCAGGCTACCCTCCGTCACTGGAAGAGGAGAGTGTTCACTGAGATGCTTGATCCTCTCTCCCCCGCCTGTCCCTTAACGACCCAAGCTCATTCCCAAATTCAGGTCACGGGCATTGCAAATGGTAATGCTACTGCTGTGCCAACAGACAGGCCCAAGTATCTTGTTTCTTACAACTTCACCTTACTTACAGGCCTACCCTAGATATGGTGTATCCTGTCTCCCTGTCCTAACCCTCCTTCCTGTTTCTCCTTCTTTGCCAGGTATTTACTACTCCCTATACCTTTTTACTTTGGCTGTATAAGTTCATTACCTGCCTGCAAGTTTGGATTTCCCGGTGAATAGTAGAAAGTTTACGCATCACCTCTTACCTTGTCTGGTGTCTCACCTCCAAAGTCCCCTGCATACCTGTGGTTCTGTGTGAGAGCTAGGAGATGAAATGACAGTTTTATCATTATAAACTGTTTTTTGGACAGTCAGTCTCTAGAGAGGATTTGGGGCTGCTTTAAAGTGAGAGTTTAGTGCAGTACCTTTTAGTATTTAAGGGCCATCTGTATGGACATTACCCTGGAGTTTTCTCTGGGGAGAACTTTAAGTTTAAATAAACAAAAGTTTCTGATGACACCACAGCCTTCAGATGTATTGATTTTGTAACTGTTTTGGTTAAATTCATTTGTTATTCGAGTCACTCAGTGAATGATGGGTAGAATTTGATGCATAGAATGTTGTTGGTGTGATTGTATTGTTGAGGGAGGAAGTTTGTTTGTAACAAAAGGTGGAGAGGAAGGAAGGTAGGGCAAGGGGGGTTGACAGTGGGGGCTTGGGTGTAGGACTAGTTGTACAGTACTGGTAATGTATTGCCCTGTGTAGACCCCTAGGTTCAGTTACTCTCCATCTCTGTTCTAGGTAATGATGCTGGTCCGATTTGGGAAGCAGCCATCCCAGCTGCATTCTCCATGGTGCACTGCCTAAGGAAAGATCTTGGTGGGCTAGCCATCTGTTTTAGATCTGAACTGAACCTGGTGGTGCACTCCATGGGTTGTACCTCATTGTTTGAATGCACGGCTGTGCATGGGGCATCCAGGTGCAGGTTGCAGGATCCTCCTCATTTACCAGTCTCCGGGACATGGGTGGACCTTCTGCAGGAAATCGTGGGCTTTGTCACCAACAGGATGTTGGAGCACCAAAGTGGCTTATTTTTGGTGACTTCAGTGCCTTGGCTGATGATAAACTTTTGCATTTTGGACAGGATTTCCTCCAGAAAATTGCATCCCTGGGCATTGCACAAGCTGTTGCTGCTGTGACTCACCAACATGGGCACGCCTTGGACTTAGTATTCTCCCTGAGGCTTGAGATAGAAAACCTCAGGACTCATCATTTTAGCTGGTCAGATAATTGTGCTATCTGGTTCGATTTCAGGGCACCCCACTGTAGTCCATCCCCTGTGGAGATGGTCCAGTACCACCTTTAGGAGGGCTTAGGCCAGATGGACTTATGGCGGTGTTGGACACCTCGGGTATATTGGTGGCATGTGCTGAGAGATCAGAGGAGGCAGTGGGGACTTATAATAGAGCCAATGGTGCAGCCTTCAACTTTGTAGTGCCAGTTTGTGTATACTATTGGTTTCACACCTTGGCTCACCATAGTTTGAGGAGATGAAAGCAAAGAGGCAATGATTGGAGTGTTGTTGGAGAAGATCAAGGGCTCAGGAGAACAAACCGGCTCTAACTATTACACAAGAGGGAGGAGGAGGCGGCTCAGATCCACACTCTGAGCCAAAAAGAACAAACTACCTGGTCATGGAAAAATCTTGGCTGCCCGATGAAACTGAAACTGACAGATATATCCAAAACCTTGTAACAGTTAAAAGTAGCTTTATTAAGCATCCATCTCGTGAGTAGCACCCTCACCCAAACGTCAATGTTTCACGTCTCACTGATGCAATTTAAAGACATCAGCATTTTGTCAGAATTCACAATATCTAGTATAACAAACCAGTCATGTGATTATTCATAACGTATGTGTTTAAAAAATCTGTCATTTAAAAGTGCTGAAAAAAGATCACCAGCTAACAATACATACCAAAGAGAAAGAGGAGGGGGAACAAGTGTAAGAATCAATAGAAAATTGATCACAAATATTATAGCCTAAGAATGACCATAAATAAATAACAGTGAGCATTACCATGCATAGAAATATGACAAGCTAAAACAACTGTACAAAGGAGGAAAAAAGGTAGTGGCCACGCTGGGCTGACTGTCTGTTTGGGAAGGAGGAGAGCCTAAGTTTTTAGCTGTTTAACTTGCTTATTTTTATTTATTAGCTAGCTTTTAGGTGCAGAGCGGGGTAGAATAGTAAGGGGATAAAAGTGAGAAAGAATTAGGAGCTAGTCTTTATTTTTTAGTTAGTTTTCTTTTTGTGTTTGATTGCCCGTTATCTTGCCATTACCTGGCTCACACCTGTTGCATTTTCTCTTTGCTGTTGCTGCTTGACTTCTATGCAGACTTCTGCCATTGATACCTACCATTCGAAGAGGTGAGTCTATCAGTGTTTTCACCAGCTTGCAAGTGATTTCTTCATTGTGCTTCATTGTTTCAACATTTCAAGTGCTCCCCACCCCCGTGTTTCTTCAACATCTGTAGTCCCCGCTGTGGGATGGTTTGAATCTGGGTGGACTGACTTGGCTTGCTGGATTTAACCGTGCTGTGTTTGGGACTGGTGCTCCCCCATGGTTTTCTTTGATGGCCTGCTTTTCGTGTGTGCTGTTTAGAACTGTGACTTCTGTTTGTCCTGCTGTGGGGACTTTTTTCCATCAAGCTTACAAGTCAGCCTTTTCACCGTTCTGCTGTCTGGGCTCCCAGTGTCTGCAGTCTCCGTGGGGACTTTTCAGTCATTGTGGACTGGGCTGATGCACTGGATTAAATTGCGCTGTGTGGGGTTTGACATTATTTTTGGGGTGTTCCTGAAGACTGTCTCTCTGCAAAATGTCCTGGTAGTATCCACTTGATAAAATCTGGCAGCAGTTACTTTAAATCTCCACTATTGAAGCAGTCTTCTGTGCTGGCTGCTGGGACCAGTTAGCTGACAGTGAGAGTGCCTGAAGCTCAGATACTGAGCATTGAAGCTGCTTTATTTTACTGTACTTTTGCTAATGTTACAGCTACTCTAGCTCCTGTGTGTAGCGAGAGAGCCACGAGACTAGCGTTTTTCTAGACATTATTTACCAGAGAAGTTGAGAGCTCGCTGTGATTCTATAAATGTTTTAACTTGGGAGTGTGAGCCTGCTCCAGTTTTTTCTACTGCTTTAAACAAATTGCTTATTATTATGGAATTTGTACTTTGTACAGCTGTTCTCTGATTGTATACAGGCATTCAAGTTTTGTTGTTTCTCCTGTTATTGTCTGTAGATTTTGTTGTGAGGTTAGGGTGGGGGGTATTTATTTGTTTTAAATTGTGATTTGAGGCTGTGTGTGAGTGTGATTGGGTTTATCAGTGTATCTTGGAGTAACCAAGATGGTGCATGGCATGCAGGGGAAACCATATGAACAGCGGTGTAGGGAACTGGAACTGTACCCATTGGAGACTAGAAGGGAGAGGGGGACATGATTGAAACTTTTTAAATATGTGAAGGGGATCAATAAAGTGAGGGTGGTGGGGAGCTTGTTCGCAAGGAAGGAGGGGGCTAAAACTAGAGGGCATAGCCTAAGATTGGAAGATATAGATACTATGTGAGGGGGCAGTTCTTCATGGAGAGAGTGGTGGAGGCCTGGTATAAACTACCAGAAGAGGTGGTGGAAGCCAAAATGGTAGAAGGATATAAGAGGGCATGCAACAGACATATGGGATTGAGAGGTGAGGGGAAGGGGGAGCTGTAAGTGTGGAGATGAGTGGGGTGGGTAAAGGCAGACTAGATGGGTCGATGAGGTCCTTTTCTGCTGTCAGATTTCTATGATTCTATGATCTGCTGTGTGTGTGTATGGGTGCATGAATGAGCACAAGTGTGACTAGTGTGTTTGTTCCTTTTTCTGTTTTGGTTTTATTCTCTTCATTGTTTAGTGGCATGCTTGTATTATGTGTAGAGCCATCAAAGCTTTGAGGCTCACCTACTCGGTGGACTTTCTACGGTTGCTTTGTCCTTTTCCAGGGCTCTTTTTGCCTTTACCAGCAATGGTGCTCAGCTGCTGTCGGAAACTGGGAGTTTTGAAAGGTGAGCATTTGCCACAGTGAGGGTCCCCAGTTTGGTGATCTGGAGGCCAGGATTGGTGTGATATGACCCAAGAGACGCCCAGGGAGGAGATGGTCCCAGGACAGAGGACCATCATACCTGGTACCCCTCCCTAGGGCTCTGCCAAATGTTTTCAGGCAGCAGGTTGTCTGTTCAACCTGCACAGCTTGCCCGTTTCAGGACATTCTTTGCAAAGCAAGGTCACTGAAAAATAAAACTGCAGTGAGGGAGTCTTTCATTGCTAATTCTTCAGCTGACCTTGTTTGCATTACTGAAACTTGGGTGAGCGATGACGCTGGCCCTGTGCTGGTGATTTCTGTTCCCCCTGGTTACTTGGTCTTGCATTGCCTGAGGAGGGACTGCAGAGGAGGTGGGGTGGCCATCTGTTTTAGATCCCCTCTGGGTCTCTCTGCATTCCCAGTGAGAACGCCAGTGTCTTTAGAGTATGTGGTCACCAAGTGCACTTTGGGAGTAAATGGCAGGATAGTACTCACCTACCGGCCTCCGGGGGTTGGTCTTGGGTCGTTTGTTCTGATTAACTTAACCACTTCAGCGGGGTTAGGTATCTAAAATGGAACTTGGGGTGGGAGACGGGGGTGTGTGGGGGTAGACTGGGTAGGAGGGGAGCTGAGCTTGTACTGGTCAAGGTCACCAAAGTATTTATTGAAAAGGAATGCTATTTTGCTTGGCTCGGTGGTGGTGGTCCCTTCTGAAGTGAGACAAATACGTTCTTCGGAAATTCCCCTACCAGTTAGGTTGTTAAAAATCTTCTAGGTCCTCCTAGGGTTCCCCTGAGCAGCATGTTGTTTTTCCAGGATGAAGGAGGATTTAGCAGATCTTGTTGAAGATTTGCACCTGTTCCTGAGAGTTTTGAAGTCTTGGAGGAGTTGTTTTTTTTTTGTGTTTTCTGTACAACTTCCTGGCTGGGTCCCTGTCCCTCATTAGTTTGTGAAGCTCGGGAGATGACCCATTCTTGGCTAGAACCCTTGACCAGGAACTTCTTAAGCAGGATGAAATGGTCACAGAGGACAAGCAACTTATTGCTAAAGACTTCAAGCACTTTGCAGATGTCAGAAATGTTTACAGTGACGGACCAGTCTGGAAAATTCTGGGGCATCCAGCTTCTTCAGTTGCCTGGTTTGGATTAACTTGTTGGGGCAGGGGGGGTGTTTTTGTGGACCAATGGCAGAAAACAGCACAGTGGTCACTGACTGAGTTGGGAAAAACTCCGGAGATGGTGACATGGGAGGGGAGTGAGACCAGGACCCAATCGATGAGTGACTGAGATCCAGTCTTGTAGTTGGTTCTGGTGGGTTCAGTGATGAGCTGGTGGAGGTCAAGGACAAGTAAGAATTCCTTGGTGGAGTCACAGTGAGGGGATAGCCAGTTAAGGTTGAAATCCTCTAGGATGATCCCATCTCTCCCTTGGGGAAGGGAGGTCTTGATATCTAGGAAGGGGTCTAGATAACGGGGTGAGGAGGAGGGTGGCAAGTAAACCACACTGACTGTGACCATTTTATCTACTCCAAGGAGGAAGTTAATTGAGATGGACTTGACAGGGGAGGTGGGAAGTGGGGGGGGGGTTGAATTTGGTGGCAAGGTGGTGATTGGCAACCCGGATGAAGCAGCCTTCCCCACGCTCTCCCACCCTGTCTTTTCTAAAGACCGAGTAACCCTCAAGGAGGATTTGATTGGGGGAGATGTCCTCCTTCAGCCAGGTTTTGGTGAGGGCAATGACATCAAAAGCATTAGCCATCACCCAGGACTCAATTAAGGTTTTTTCCAAACAGCTTTGCACGACTGGATGTCTGCAAACTGGTTATGTCTCAACGCCAGCAAGACAGAAGTTATGGTGATTGAGTCTGTTCATGGAGTTGTTTCCACAGACAGGTGGTTGCATGCTTCAACAGTTGGTGGGTGGCTCCTCTCAGTGACTGAGGTGGTGAAAGATCTTGGCATTTTTCCAGACAACCAACTGACCCTTGAAAAACAGGTGTTGTCGGTTGTTCGATGTGGGTTTTCATCTCCGGAATATCGCTAGGATCTGGTTATTCCTGGTTATTCTGGTTATAGTGTCAGTGGCTCAGTAGGTAGCACACTCGCCTCTGAGGCCGGGAGATCAGAGGTCTGTGGGTTCAGTTCCCACATCTGGCACTTAGGTTAATATCCCAGTACTGACACTGCAGTGCAGCATGAGAGGGGTGCTGCACTTCTGAGGTGCCGTCTTTTGGACGAGACATTAAACCGAGGTCCTATCTGCCTGGATTGGTGGTAGTTCAGATGGATGTTAAAGATCCCATGGCACTTATCGAAAAGAGTAGGGGAATTTCCCCGGTGTCCTGGCCAAATTTCCCTCATTCACTAAAAATACCACCAACAGCTTAATCTGGTTCAAGGTCAGTTGGCATTCATCTGTATCCCTCTCCCCCGGGTCGTGCCTGAAAATAGGCAGGATTTGTCTAGTGCACTTACCCGGTCAACAAAAGCTAAATAAATAAATAAATAAAATTCCTGATGCCTGATGTTCAGGCTACAGTCATCCATGCCTTTGTCACCAGCAGGCTGGATTACTGCAATGCTCTATACCTACAGTAGGGCTGCCTGGAGGTCTGATGCGTCGACTGCAGCAGGTGCAGAATACTGCAACCAGGATATTGATGGGTGCCTCATTGAGGGATCATGTCGCTCCTGTCCTGCATGCACTGCACTGGCTGCCTGTGAGCTGGTGCATCACCTTTAAAATCTGCTCATTAACCTTACAAGACCATACGTAGTTCAGGACCTGACTTCCTAAAAGAGCTTCTGATGCCATATTGACCTATCCATCCCCTACGCTCCTCCAAGGCTGGCTTGCTTGTTGTACCCTCCTCTCACCTTAAGAAATTGGGGCGATAGAGCATTTGGTACTGCTGCACCATCACTGTGGAATTCACTTCCACTTTATATACATGCAGCCAGCTCAGTGGAGGCCTTTAACGCCTCTTTAAAAACTTTTCTTTTTGAAAAAGCCTTTAGTTTTATTTAAAATGTATTGCTTTTACTGTAAAGTGCTCTGAGCCCCTGGATAGGATGCCATATATAAATAAAATGTGCCTTGCCTTTGCCTTACTGAAAACAGTTAAATACTCTTTTAAATAACACTTACTTTAACCCTTGCAGGGCCGCAGACTGATATATCAATCCAAAATTCCCATACGTTCTAATTCTGTTGGCAGCCTAAGGGTTAAAAAAGGGCTAAGTTAAAAATGTGCATTCAGACCTGGTGGACATAAAGCTCTCAATTTATACTGCCAGTAGCTTTGTCTATGTAACAGATTTGTGTCCAAATTGCCACCACGTATATTAAGTCCAACTTTCTCAAGGCCCATAACTTTGAGTTTATGTTCAGGACATTTAGTACATACATGTGTAACCCCCTACAAATGGGGGTTTCTGAAAAGTCTTCCATGAGCATGCCTAAATGCTCACTGCCAGGTTGGTGTTCAGCGCTATACCCGTTTAAATGTCATTGCTAAAGAGTGCCTGTGTAGCCTCTGTGTACTGTCACTTTAAGAGCTGCCTAGTTTGCAGTGGTAATTACTCTGGGGGGGGGAATGAGTGTTGTCATGCTCGAGTCCCATCCCGACTGCCAGATAATCACTCTGTTTCTGCCATCGTTAATTGTGCAGAGGGAGTTTTTGTTGAAAGATGTAACTAGTTGCTGAGAATCATTTAGAGTGACAAAGATGTTGTTTGTTCTAACCTGCCTTTTTTGCAGCAAGGACTATTCTGATTATCTCCACCATTTTGGTCCTGAACTGCCGAATTAGACCAATCAGTACCTGGGCACTCTAAAATGGAGCCTGTCTGATAGGGGCTGAGTGGATTACAAGCTTGGGATTTGTAGTTTTGGACTGTTGGCGCCTTTTAGTAACTGAAGGGGGAACTCTTGCTGTGACTGACAGCTGAATTGACGAATCGAACCTTTTGGATCTGGGGGAAATCCCCCAAGCTGTCTGCTGGTTAGCCAGTTCTGAGTTGGAAGTTCAGAGAGGAGCAGCTCGTGAGAGTCCGAGAGGTGAACTGCATAGTTTCGAGCGTGAGAACTGTGGGAAGGTCTGAGTTTAGGCCTGCAAGTCTGTCTACTGCTCTGAGAGAAAAAGAGAGTCACAAACAGACTGAATCCGAGTTCGTGTGAGTGCACTAAGCCACTGAAGTGGATCCAGGCTCAACCTGCACAGGACCGAAGATTTTGCTGCATACGATCGACCTGATAGGAAGTCCAGCTACTTCTGTGCTCCCAGTTTAAACAGAGACTGTACGGTTGTGATCGGGGAGCATTGTGCCTGGTACAGTAGAGCTGCCTTACATATAAATGTACTGTGTGCTGGAAGGGGGGTCGTGATCTGGTTCCCCACATTGCGAACTGTATTCTGCTAGCTGGAGGTGTGTCCAGCGCAAACTGACTGAATCCGCTGTTAGCTCCATGTGGTTGGGCCTTACCACGAGGGTCGCGACATCCTACCCTGCTGCACAGAGAAGAGCCATCGACGAGAGACCTGCCTAGGGATCAGCCCCCTGCTCCACGCCTGAACAGGAATGACGCCACGGTGAATCATGTGAGCCCTGCTTCTCCTGGCACTCCAGAGAGTTCATCTGCTGTCTCAATTGTCATCCATCCTGTGTCCAGCCTTGGGTATTGTGAGTAACCACCATGGTAGCACCCTGCAACTGCATTTAAATCTAAGTGTGTCTTCTGATTGCTGTGTTGTTTCTTTCTTTCATGAACTGAGCCATCTGGCTCTGGATTACAAATAGTGTGTTGTGCAAGTTGTTTTTCCATCATAGGGCCCTGACCAGCTGCAACGCCGGCCTACCCCAGGCAACAGACCTGGCTAGCCCACCTTTCCCTCACCTGGGTACCCGGAGAGTGTGACTGTGTTAGGGACTCTGACTGTATGCACAGCTGTGTGATTGATAGAGCAATTAAGCTAATTAACCTGATTGAACCCCTTCCTTGTTCAAATCCCCTGAATAAATCAGATCTACTTTTTTCTTAATTTCAAACAGTCTGTGAATCCTGTTTGTATTCAAAGTATTATACTGTTGCCATTTGCTCTGTCTAACCTTGTTTTACAGGGGATCCTCAGGGCTGAACTGGAGAAACAGACCCTGGTGGTAAGTGTAAACTGTGTGGGTATTTGCAAAGCATAGTAGGGCTATTGTGAAAGTACTCACTGGGTATTGTGTGGGCCACTAGCAGGGACAGAGGGGGGTTACAGTGTCCCAGAGGGCTGTCCCCAGGCTAGACTGACCACTACCAACCCTGACCTCTGGGTGGAGGCACCCGTTTCCAAACTCAGGCCCCTTAACCTGCTAGTAGCCAAGCAGGCAGGGGTAGTAGCCCTTGGGATAGCGCCACCTAGGGATTACACATGAACAGCCAGAGCATTTTCTTCTTGTTTTTTAATAATGCTCCGAACATGTTTGTTGATCCTGAATCTGAATTTATGAATCGTCTTACCCACATAAAAGCAAGGGCAGGCTTCACAAGTAGCCACATAAATCACAGCTTCAGTATTGCATGAAAAATATGAATGTACCTCAAAAGTCTGTCCTGAAACTGGCTGAACAAATGTATTGCCACTCTTCACATAATTACAAGCTGTACAGGAGTCACACCTGTACCATGTTTTTGTGTCGCCATGGGAGTTGAAGCGAGTGGGTCAAAGGTTAGAGCGTGCTTGGCGTAGGTCCTGCTTCGATGCTGACAAATTTAGACTTATGGAGCATTATAGTTACTATCAGTCAACAATCTCTCATAAGAAGGAAGAGTTCCTGTCCAGGGAGATTGCTGCAGCACAGAACCAACCAGCTCAGCTGTTCCAAATGGTAGACAGACTGTGCAATCCAGCCTGTCTACAAGTTTGGAAAGCCTTTTTGCAAATTAAGTGCGACAGGTTTGCTCGCTTCTTTGCTGATAAGATTTCCAACATCAGGTTGGAGATTCGCCTGTCACGCTCTATGGGGGTTGCTGGTGGTTGAAACAGAGTTGCAACTGCTCTGCTTTGTTGGGTTGAGTTTGACTGACCAGAGATCATGGATATCATGCAACTTCTCCGGGGTATGCGCCCAACTCGCTGTAGTTTAGATCTGGGCCCTACTCGCCTTTTAATAGGGTGTGTTGATGTGATCGGTCTGGTTCTAGCAGACTTAATCTGGTGCTCACTGGAGTCGGGTGAGATCCCCATCTCCCTGAAGGAGGCTGTGGTAACCTCCCTTCTCAAGAAACCATCTCTTGACCCAGATTCCCCTGCAAACTACAAACCGATGTCTAACCTTTCCTTTATAGAGAAGGTTATTGAGAAAGTTGCTGTGCAACAGCTGGAGAACCATCTTATCATCCATGCTATCTATGATCCTCTCCAGTCTGGATTCCGTAAGAGACATAGTACTGAGACTGCTCTGGTTCGGGTACTCAATGATCTCCTGATGGCTAGAGACCAGAAATGCCATTCCATCTTGGTCCTCCTGGATCTCTTATCAGCCCTTGACACCGTGGACCATGGGATGCTTCTTGACCGCCTGTGGGGCATCTACCGCCTGTCTGGTAGAGTCCTCAGATGGTTCCATTCTTGTAGTATCGGGGATTTATTCCTCTGACTCATTCTTCCTGCCATGTGGGGTCCCATAGGGTTCAGTGTTGTCCCCCATGTTGTTCGCAGAACATATGCTACCATTAGGAGACATTGTGAGACAGCATGGGCTGAGTTTCCACTGTTACACAGATTATACTCAGTCAGCTGTACCAGTCTTTTGTGCCTGACCAGGATAGTGTGCACTCAGTATTTTCCAGCTGTCTCTCTGAAATCCAAGACTGGATGAATTCCAGCTGGTTAAGGCTGAATTCTGAGAAGACGGAGGTGTTAGTGGTGGAACTTGGTCGCCGGATAGAGGGATCGACTGCTGGGCAGCCTGCCGAGCTGTGGCTTGGGGGCTCCCAGCTGTTGATCTCTGAACAGGTGCGGAATCTGGGGGTGATACTTGATGATGGGCTGACACTTTGTTCACAGGTGTCAGCAGTGATCAAGTCCTCATTTTACCACCTGAGAAACATCACCCGGATTAAGCACCTTGTTCCATCTGGTGAAACAAAAATGGAAAGGGACCTGGAGTAATTATATCAGATGACCTAAAGGTGGGCAAGCAATGTGAGAAGGCAGTAAGGAAGGCTGGGGGGGATACTGAGATGCATAGGGAGAGGCATCAATAGTAGAGAACAGGATGTTGTTATCCCTCTGTACAGACAGTTGGTGAGACCCCATCTGGAGTACTGTGTGCAGTTCTGGAGACCCCATCTACGCAAAGACATAGACAGAGTGGAGGCTGTCCAGAGGAGGGTAACCAAAATGGTGCAGGGTCTGCACCAGAAGACATATGAAGAAAGACTAAAGGAGTTTAACATGTATACCCTTGAGGAAAGAAGGAAGAGAGGGGACATGATAGAAACTTTCAAGTACCTCAAAGAAATCAACAAAGTCCAAGAGGGTAGCATCTTTCAAAAAAAGAGATGTGCAAGAACAAGGGGGCACAATTTGAAGATAGAGGAGGAATGGCTCAGAGATAATGTGAGAAAGTATTTTTTCATGGAGAGGGTTGTGGATGCATGGAACAGCCTCCCTGAGGAGGTTGTGGAGTCAAGAACAGTGGGGGAATTCAAGAATGCATGGGACAGACATAAGGCAGTCCCAGTGGGGGGTAGGAGGAAGTAAGTGTTGGTTAACTAGGATCTGCAGCTTATCTGTTAGGTAGGAAAATGAGCAGACTAGGTGGGCCAAGCGGTCTTTATCTGCCATCAGATTCTATGTTTCTATGTTAGTCAATGCAGATTCAGTCTCCAAAATATGCCAGTTCTTGTTAATAACTTCCTGCAATTGCTTGAACTGAATGTAGTAATAAACTTAGGACCAGTACTTACATTAATATTTCTGTGTCTGTTTTTTGACCTCAATAAAACTTCCCTATTTATACTATTAACCCTCCCTTCAGCTTTTAAAACACAGTCTAAATCATAACCCTTATCCTGAATCCTTTTAACAAGAATATTTTTGTTCTCCTGATACATCCTTTCCTCGCTACAATTGTGTTTCAGCTGCATACATTGTCACACTGGTATGTTACGCACCACATGGCGAAGGTGGCAACTGTTATAATGCAGTAAAGCATTAGTATCTGTCAGTTTACAGAACAATTTGGTTACCAACACCCCCATTAAAATCCTTAGGAATACACAAATCCATGAAGCTGATTTCTTCAGAACTAACTGTCAAAGTAAATTTCAGATTTTTATTAGTGCTTTCTAAATATGATACCCATGTTTTCAATTCTGACACGCTCCCCTTCCATACCACTGAGACATCAACAATAGAATGTCTATACATATCAATTTTATCTCCATATGAATTCTCCTCACTCAACCGAATGAATACTGTTGCGCAGTTTGTCAGTTGCCTACCTTTTTTCCCTTGTGCATTTGGTAAATCCAGCATTAGTCAAATCAGAAGTCAATTTGTATATCCTGCACACATGCCTTTTCAAAAATGGCTACTGAAAGGTTTTGAGGTGGTATAAATTTGGATTTCATCTTCAGTTTGCTTTGCCTAAACTCTGGCTCGGTCTCATCTTTGGTCTCAAAAATAAGGTTCTGTGTCCTATTAATGCAATCCTCTGCATTTTTACCATCAAAAAATGCACATAAATCCAAATTTCTAGTAAATTTGTATACATTTAGGACAGAATCAAATTCATTCAGAGTATTTGTTGGTACAAATGATAAGCCACGATTAAAAATGTTATGTTCAGCCTCTGCTAATTTATAACTCGCAATGTTAATAACAATATCATGGTCTTTTCCAATATTCTTCTCTTCACCATGATGAACAACTTTCTCATTATTATTTTCATTTGCATTTATCTCCTCCCTCTCCTTTCTCCCCTGCATCCGCAAGTACCCCTGTGCTGTCCGTGGCAGTTTCCTTGCCAATGTCTTTCACCTGATGTTCCTTCTCCCCTTATTCCTGCTTCCTGTCCTAGTCCTTTTTTTTAAACCACGCAGTGTTCAGACTTCATCTTGGTAATATATGAGGTAATATTGAAAGATTGGGAAATTGTGTGTCTGGGTCTCAGGAGGAGGGCTATATTAATAATAATAATTATATCTTTATTTATTGAGCACCTTTCAAATTATCAAGGTGCTTCACACAATCACAAAAAAATCATTAAAACATTAGCAAAATCACAGCAAATCAGAAAATGCCTTAGTCCATAAAAATGTTTTCAGTGCCTGCTTAAAGCTCCCCACGGTCCTGCACTCCCGAAGCTGACAGGGCATAGAATTCCAGAGGGTTGGGGCAGCAAACATAAAAGCACGGGTGCTTGCATACCCAGATTGTTTCTCTGTTCATCCTGTATACCTGGCTCCACAGCCTGTTGATCCAGGGGAGGTGTATCTATAAGTCGGGACAGGGGCTGTGATGCTGTGGTATAGAAGGGGAGCAAGTCAGGATTGGAAACATGGGTATCACATTTGCAAAGCACTAAAAAACCGGAAATGTACTTTGACAGCTAGTTTTCAAGAAATCAACTTCTTGGATTTATCATGTATTTATAAGGATTTTAAAAGAGAGGACTGGCAACCAAATTGTTCCATAAATCGACAAATACTAATGCTTTACTGCATTACAATGTATGGTAGAACATTAGTATCAGTACAAATCCATCATTTTATAGGATTGTTGTACCCTCAATGTGACATCACGATGGTGTTATACCTTCATGGGTACGTCACATCAATGGTACAACAACATGGAATGCATTTGCGCATGCACATTACGCGATCCTCTGGTCTTCCTCAATTGGCCACAGCAGTGAGAGATGGACCCAGAAGACAGTGGCAGTGACTAAAACAAATTTAAAAGTAAGGAACTTAGCCTCTCCTTTTGTGGTATTTATGTGGACCATACACTATAAAATACTATGTATGGTCCACTATCAACAAAGCGTGTGTTGCCATTTCAAGGTTGCCAAGATGACTGAAACCTCTCAAGCTTCACACTTAAGGCATAAACGGTCACCATGGCAACTTCTCAATGGCTCTCATGCTTATTACTGATGGAGGACCATACATTATTCTGCATATAGCAGTTTCCACCCTTGCCATGTGTTACATAACATACCAATAGGACTGTGTGCCAGGACATCGTCGGTGGGGGGGATACCAGGGGAATGTTAGTTGCAGGACAGGCTGCTCTGGAGCACACTGTGTTCTATCTCATGCCCTGGTCTCTGTCTCGCTCTCAGTCCTACTTCCCCAACCCACTGTCAGTAATCACTTCTGTAAGAAGGGACATCAGTCCACCTAGCTGTTAATTAAATAGGAGATTTAATCCATAGTCAGGTGATGCTGTTACACCAATCAGATTGCTACTTTTTCTGCACCCATTTTATAAATGCATTTGAAACGCAATTGTAGTGAGGAAAGGATGTATCAGGAGAGCAAAAATATTCTTCTTAAAAAGTTTCAGGATAGGGTTATGATTTAGACTGTGTTTTAAAAGCTGAAGAGAGGGTTGATGGGGGAGGAGCAGCTTCAGAATAAGGGCAGCTAGCTGCACACTCGAGCAGACTTGGTAGACCATAAGGCCTTTTTCTGCTGGCAATTTTTGTATGTTCATATAAATAGAGAAGTTTTATTTAGACAGAAAAACAGACAATGAAATATTAATGTAAGTAGTGGATCTAATTTTATTACTACTTTCAGGTCACAGGCCAAGCAATTGCAGGAAATTATTAACAAGAACTGGTATATTTCGGAGACAGAGAGCCCGATTCTCAAAAAGTTGATGCAAGTCGGACCAAAGGTGGCTTGCACCACTTGCCAGTGTGGCAGGGACCCTGCGTTTGATTCTATATCAGGTAAGGTGCTGGTGTCAAAGTCCCGCAGCTTGCGGCAAACTTGGCCCCATGCCAAACTGAGGGCACATCAGGAAGGGTTGCTGTAAGCTGTGGGTGGGCTATGTGGCAATAGCACCATGGACAGGTCCCTGCTGACTAGCGCCCTCCATCTCTGATCACCCATCACCATGTAGAATATAATAAATTTCCCTGATAGTATAGAGGTCCCTCCAGCCCCAACACCTGATCGCCATGCTATAAATAATAAATATACCCAATAGTCTACTACGGTCCCCCCAGACCCAATCCCTGATCACCATGTCATAAGTAATAAATTTCCCCTGGTAGTCTACTACGTTCCCCCCAGCCCCGATCCCCAATCACCATGTCATAAGACCTGCTCAGTGCTCTGAAGGGACTCGGCCCCGCCGTGGCTATGCTCAGGCTCCCACCCGCCCTCCACCACCTTTGGTCATCACTCAGTTTTATAGGTAGTGGCACATGACCTTCGATAACCAATCAGCCCACTTTCCCATTAGCTCCTTATAATTTTCTGCCACTAGTGGCCACTGCCGAGCAGATTCAATTTACTACTAAAAGAAAAAATGCCGCTTCTCACAGTAACTATAATAATGCTTTGCCTAACCATATCTTACATCCCACCCTCATCCCATCCTATACTACCTGGCTCTTTGCCTCTTCTCTCTTCAGTTACAAAGCCACCCCTCCACTCTACCTCAGCACCAGTGGAACACAACCAGTACCATTGGCACAATTGGTCCCTGGGGGCCTCTATCCTCCCTCCCTCTTTCCACGCTGAGCAACCTGCCCTATATATCCCACTTTACTCTGACCCCAAGATAAACTTGCTAACCCCCAACCATCCCACTCGCGGGTCATTAGTAAAACCATGTGCTTGTCAAGGCACACCCTGGCTCTCCTCCTCCTTATAGCAGGAGCGTTGGATATGTAACCAGGACCACTGGCCCCAGCTGCCAACCACGCACCAACTCATTACCTCCCAAGGGTTTTAAAATTGTCCACCCTAAACATATGCAGCATCCTAAACAAAATAGCAGCCCTACAAACCATGGTCCTTGCCCTCCGCCCAGATATCGTAATCATCACTGAATCTTGGCTAAAGCCCCATAACTGAGATGAGGAATTCTCTATACCCGGTTACTCCTTAATCCGGCAGGACAGACAGGGCAAAAAGAAGGGTGGCGGCACTGCCATGTATATCTCCTCAAATCTCCGGTTTTCCTTAATCACACAGTCGGCACCCATACAAACCATAGACTCCATGCTAATTAAAATCCCCCTGCCACACTCTATCCCACTATACATAGCAGGGTCATACTGTCTGCCAGATACACCTCTGGGTAGCATTCTTGACCACCTTGGTAACCTGAGGTCCCTTACGGAAGGCAGAGAACTACACATCCTTGGTGATTTCAATCAGAACTGGCTAGGCAGCACAGCCTCAAAATCACAATGCCAAATAAATGCCCTAAACTTGCCAGCAAATAAAGGAATCCACTCGACTAAACCACAAATCCAATAAACACACTACTGGATTGGGCACTTGTACCCACCCTCATCGGATAGTTAAAGCTGGCCTATTACCAGACTCCCTTAGCGACCACCACGTGACTTATATGGTGTGTAAAATCTTCCGTCCAGTGGCCCCTCCACCCCGCACGCTTTACATCAGAGTTTATAAATCTCTTGACCTAACAGCTCTCCTAAACGACCTCACCAGCATTGACTGGTCCTTCATCCCCAGGGCCACCTCCATGGACGAGGCTCTGAATTATTTCTCTAATAACTTCCTAGCCATCTGGGACCTCCATGCTCCACTCAGGAGATCCCGAGTAAGAGGATCCCACTTACCATGGGTAACAACTAACCTCATGGCACACCTAAGAGCCAGAGACCATGCCTGGAAATCCTTCAAGGCCACAGGGCCGCAAACGGCTCAGCAACACTAACGGTCACTAAGAAATGCCTGTACAAGACTAATACATCAGGCCAAATCAAATTACTTTAAAACTGCACTCAGCAATAACTTCGCTCACTGGCTCAATTCTGGAAACAAATAAAATCCTTCTTTCCCCCACTCGGCCCAACCCCCTACTCTCAATCTCGAAGGAAGAATCATCACGGATCCTTGCTCGGTTGCCACTGAGCTTAATTCTTATTTCTCCACCAATGCTTCTTCTCTACTCTCCTCCCACCCCCATCCCCCGCCCTTTGTGCCCCCTAAAATATCTTCCTCGGCCTCCTTCTCGCTCTGCCCAGTTCCACCTGGCCAGGTGCTAAGTATACTACAGTCACTCAACCCATCTAATGGTAAATGTCCATCAGGCCTGGATTCCAGAATGCTCCTACTCTCGGCACCGGCCATAGCCCACCCTCTAACCCTGCTCTTTAACCTATCTTTCAAAGTCGGGGCAGTCCCCAGTATATGGAAACAAGCCACAGTCATTCCCCTACCCAAAGGAGGGGACCTCTCCTCCCCATCCAACTACCGGTCCATATCTCTGCTTCCCATCCTAGCCAAAATTCAAGAGCGTCTAGTTCTGTCCCAGCTCCACCATCTAGATACCATATCATTTTCACCCCTACCAAGCCGACTTCAGAAAAAATCACTCCACCATCACCTCCCTCCTTCGCCTCACTAACTCCATCCTTACGGGGATGGACAAAGGGGAATTAACAACAGCCATATTTATCGACCTGGCGAAAGCCTTCAACACAGTATCTCATCCCCTGTTGCTGGCCAAACTTGCCCAAGCTGGACTGTCTGTGAACGCAAATAATTGGTTCCATTCATACCTGTCAGGCAGGTCCCAATCAATCCGTATTGGCTCGACGAGATCCACCTTACTTCCTGTCACCTGTGGAGTCCCCCAAGGGTCTGTACTCAGCCCGCTGCTGTTCTCTATCTTTCTCAATGATCTGCCTGCTGCCTGCCCACAAACAGCTATCCATATGTACGCAGACGATACGGTGCTGTTTGCCTCTGGCCATCCGAAAGCGCCATGACAGCCTGTCTACAGAAGAACTTCGACTCCATCCAACGTTGGTTCCTCTCTAACCAGCTATTCTTAAACACAAAAAAAAACAGTCTCCCTCACCTTTGGCTCTCGGGCCAAACTAATCCGGCTTAGCACACCACCCACATTCTACACTCTGGACAGATCCCCACTTGAGGCCTGCAACTCATATCGTTATCTCGGCTTCTGGCTTAATCAGTACCTTGACTTCTCAGCACATATAGATTCTCTACACAAAAAATTACATCCCATGCTGGGAGCCCTCTAGCGGAACAAGAAGTGCATTCCTCTACAAACCAGGCTAGCTATAGTCCAAAAAATGATCCTTCCGGTTATGGATTACGGGGATGTTGTCTACTGTGCCGCCCCCCAAACGTCCTTAGCTAGGCTTGATCCCCTCTACAACTCCTTCTGCCGGTTCTTATTGGACCTTCCTCCCAATACCCATCACTGCGACCTCTACCAGTCCGTGGACCTCCCCTCACTCCATAACCGACGATTGCTTCACTGTGCTAGAACTGCTGCCAAGATCTGGTTGCAGACGCTCCCCCCCACCTATCATCCTCCCTAACCGCCCTCTCCCCACCTGCCTACGATCTCAGAAATATAGACTCTAGGCTCCTGCACATTCCACACAGATCCACCCGGTCAGGCCAGGCTGCTTCAGCTTCAGGTTGCCCAAATTATGGAACTCCCTGGCAGCGGATATCAGACACACCACAAGTACTCCTCAACGGAATGCCCTTCTTAAAATGCACTTCTCAACCACCTGCTCCTGTTTCCCCCCCGTTGAACCCCATCTCCTACCTACCAGCGGTTATCACCTGTCTGGTTTTCTATTTTTTTCGGTCTGCACCTAATGTTTTAAAAATGCAAACGAATATGTACCTGCTCTATTTGTATTATGACTGCCTCATCCTTTGTTGTACCAAACACTTGTAAGCATGTTTTTGTTTCTTCTGTACTACTGTACCATTGTAACTCCCTACCCCCAGGGCGCATCTGGAATCGAGCAGTCGCTGCTCAGCATGCCTTCCTGGTAAATCTCTTAAATAAATAAATAAATAAAAATAAAAATACATTTCCCGGTGATCTACTACTGTCCCTCAGCCTGAACCCTGATCCCCAAGTAAAATATGAAAACACATTCCCTGGCAGTCTAGTGGTCACCCCACCCCAGTTGGCAGTGCCCCACCACCCTGCTTCCCCCCCATCCCTGAGCCAGGGACCAGCACAGCCCTCTGCACACCTCCATGGCCGGCCACCAACTGAGCTATCAATGAGCATGTACTGTATAGCGCAGGAAAGACTATCAAGACCTAACTGCTTCAGTTTTGCTAGCAGAAGTCCATGGCTAACCAAATCAAAGCCTTTGGTAATGTTATAAAAAACACACCGGCCATTAACCCATTGACCATATGTTTTAACCATGTTAATGTCTTAGCCACTACTTGATGGGCAGAAAACAGCAGGTGAAGTGGAAGGGTATCCACTCAGCACAAAGACCCTTTACTGATGAAATCCCCAAAGGCTCTACACTGTGTCCTCTGCTTTTCTCCCTGTTTGCCAACAACATACCATGGGACCCATAGGAGGCCTCAGTAACCCTTGGGCAGACTAGATGGACCTATGGTCTCCTTCTGCTGTTATCTTCTATGTTTCTATGCCAAGCAGTTGTGGTGTGGCCTAACTGGAGTTGTACACTGATGATACTGTCCTGCAGAGAAGCTGAAATGACTCCAAACTATTCAACACTCAGGCTGCAAATGACTTCAGGGAGTTAGAAGAATGTTGTTTTTTTTTTTATAATAAACTAGAACATAGAAAACTGTCCTATTTTGTTAAAGTTGACTACCTCCTCAGGATTGTAAATATAAGTTGCCGAGTCCATGAGGTACTCTGGTGTGTATTTGGATCAATCTCTACACCAAGAAATTGGTCTTTCTACCATGTGAGAGTCTGCCTCGCTAATGAAGCAAGGCTGGCAACTGCAAACAGCACTCCGTTTACTGTCCTATTCAATGGGGCCCCTCTCCTCCATGCCCTTAAAGAGCTCTGAAATAGATAGACTCAAAATCCAATACAACAAATTTGGGCACACTGCATCTGGTGTTCAACCCAGGTAACATCACTGTGATGTATTCTCCAAGCTACAGTGGCCCTCTTTGAAGGAGAGGCTGTTTTATTCCCATCTCTGCCTGGTTTTCAAAATGGTCAAAATCTGCGTCCCTCCCAGCCTTGCAAGGTGTTCTTATTCCTAAACCCCTGAGACATGTGTTATGATCTTCCACCTGCATGCTACTTAAGGTGCCCACTGGTCTAAGTCAGGCTTGGGTAAGATTTGCCACCTCTACCCCATCCATTTGGAACACCCTCTCACCAGAGTTACTAAACTGTACCTCCCTTGGAGGCTTTAAGAAATGGATAAAGACTCGTATACTAGAGCACAGCCAATGTACAGTACCTCCAATTGCTGATTATTAACTACTTAACTTGTGTTCACTGTTTTCCTTGCATTGCTATGACCTTGTAATTTTGCCAGTTACTGTTATGCAACTATGAATCTTTTCCTTGCCTAGACATGTCCGTGCACTATTTCCAGTTCTCATTTTGTTGGCACCCTCTCGGCACCCAACCTCATTCTCGGCACCCAACTCAGGATCTAGGTTCGAGCAGACTTGATAGACCATAAGGCCTAATCTGCTGGCAAATAGTATGTTAGTATGTTAGTATGTTGTATAACCTTGAATGTATCTAACCTCTGTTTAAGGTCCATGTGTAATTCTGTTCTGGCATGTATGCAAGTCCAATTCCTGTACACTGTATTTTGGTCTCACATCGTAATTAATTCCAAGTCACCCTGAAAAAGGGACTTTTAGTCTCAGTGAATTTACTTGGTTAACAAATTTCAATAAATAAATGAATATACTGTATAAATATAGTTTTTTTTTGTTTTTGTTTTTTAAAAAATGCACTTGTGACATTCTTAGATTAATTTTTCACTGTATTTTTAAATGTTCTCAGATATGGTATTTTTAAAACAGCTGTTATAAATAATTTGTGACAGCTGTCATCAGGGAGGCCCACAGGAAGGAGGCAGAGGACACCACAGGAAAAGGAAGCAGCTCCTGGTGGGGGACTCAATTATTAGGGGGATAGAACTGGGGGGAGCTGGGAAAACTGAAGTAAGGTGCCTGCCTGGTGCCATGGCTTGAGGGACAGGAAGGCATCCTCAGGATCACGAGAACAGCTGCAAGGAGTCTGAGCTGGACGTAATTGTCCACCTAGGGACAAATGACTTGGCTCATCATGAGATTAAAGCAGTGCAGGAGGACATTGTAGAGTTGGGGAGGGCCTAGAACAAGTAGCACACACAGTATCCTTCTCAGAGGTGCTGCCCTGTCAATGGCATGGGGAGGCGAGGGTAATTAGCACCATGCAGTTTAATGAATGGTTGAAAAAATGGTTGACACAGGGTTTGGCTTTATTGGGGACTGGGGTTCCACCTGAGGGACACCAGCCTATACTGGCAGGATGGTCTGCATCTGTCCAGGAAGGAACAAGTCTTTGGCAATCGGTTTAAATGCTTCATTGGCAAGCTTTTAAACTAGTCAAAGGGGGAGGCACTGATAAGCAGCAGGAAAATCCCAGCCTCTCCCTACAAAACAGGGTACTAAATGAGAAAAAGACCGAAGTAGAAAGGTCGGGGGGGGTGCTGCAACAGAAGATAAAGCCATCAAAAAATGGAGAGCAATGAGTACCAATGCCCGTAGTCTGGTAACAAGCTTCCTGAATTAGTGGCCTTGATGGAGGAGGAACATCTGGATATCGTGGCAGTCACAGAAACATGGTACACACAAAACCATGACTGGGACATAAACATACCAGGATACACTATCTACAGGAGGGACAGAGAGGGTAAAAGAGGAGGAGGAGTAGCCCTTTACATAAGGGAAGGAATCAAAGCAACAGAACAAAAGGGTAAACAGGGAGGAGAAGAAGCACTGTGGGTAAATTTGGAGACAGGCAATGGCACCACAATCTGCACAGGGGTTGTATACAGACCCCCTTCTCAGGGGTAGGAAATGGACAAGGAAATGATAGAAAGTATACTTAGAATGGCAGAAAAAGGGGAGATATTGCTGATGGGTGATCTGAATATGCCAGATGTTAACTGGAGTGCAGTTGCAGCAGCCAATTCTAAGAGTGAGGTTATTCTAGATGCCCTACAGGGGGCATGCCTTAGACAACTAGTATAGGAGCCCACTCGAGAGGGCAATCTTAGACCTGGTTCTCTCAAATGGAGATGGAGGGATCACAGATGTAGAGTGGGTAGCCATCTGGGAACTAGCGACCATCGAACAGTATGGTTCACAATAAACACAGCAATAGAGTCAAGCCATACAAAGGCAAAAGTACTGACTTTAGGAGGGCTGACTTTGCTAAAGTGGGTGAGTGCCTAAGGAATGCACTAGCAAATGGGCAGGAAGGAGGGGTGGAAGAACAATGGGGAATAATAAAACTGCCATCACAGAGGTAACAGCCTGTGTGAAGCAAATAAACAAAACAAAACGATGTAAGAAACCACTATGGTTCTCAAAGGAAGTGGCAGTGAAGGTTCAAGAGAAAAAGAAAGCATTCAGGAAGTACAAGGAATCGCAGAAGGAGCAGGACAGAGAACTGTATCAGTTAAAGCAAAGGAGGCTGGGAAGGCAGTCAGAACAGCAAAGGCCACAAACCGAGGAAAAGATAGCCAACTCTGTAAAGAAGGGGATAAAACCTTTTATAGGTACATCAGGGAGCGAAGGAAGACCAAGGGAGGGATAGTGAGGCTTAATAAAGGGAGGGAGGGTGGGCAGAGGAGACTGTGAAAAGGCAGAGATACTAAACAAATATTTTGCTCAGTATTTACAAATGAAGAGGGAGGTACCTAAAACAAACAGTAGAAACACTCTGGATACAGAAGTTGATACCAGCCCATTTACAGAAGAAAGGGTTCTGAAAGAACTCTTAAAACTGAAGGTGGACAAAGCAATGGGGCCTGATGGATTCATCCCAGAATTCTAAAAGAACTAAGGGTAGAACTAGTGACATCACTGACTACCCTTTTAACAAATCATGGGAGGATGGGGTGTACCCGAGGACTGGAGGAGGGCAGATGTGATTCCCCTTCACAAAAGTGGGAGCAAGGCAGAAGCAGGAAACTACAGACCTGTTAGTTTAACCTCAGTGATAGGGAAAATGATGGAATCACTTCTGAAGGAAAGAATTGTCGAGTATCTAGAGGCCAGAGTGGCACAGGACCCTAGGCAGCATGGATTCACAGCGGGAAGGTCATGCCAGACAAATCTGATAGATTTCTTTGACTGGGTGACCAAAGTAGTAGATCAGGGAGGGGCTGTGGACATGGCCTACCTAGACTTTAGCAAGGCATTTGACACAGTCCCACACAAAGATTAATATACAAGTTAGCCAGCCTGGGAGTGGGTCCCAAGATGACAGCCTAGGTAAAGAATTGGCTGGAGAATAGGACACAGAGGTAATAGTAAATGGAGTCCACCAGAAGAAGGAGGGTTACTAGTGGGGTACCGCAGGGTTCAGTATTAGGACCGGTCCTCTTCAATGTCTTTATAAGCGACATTGCAGAGGGACTGGAAGGAAAAGTATGTCTCTTTGCAGATGACACAAAGATCTGCAACAGAGTTGATGCACAGGATGGGGTGGAAAGGATGAGAAGGGACTTGGCAAGGTTAGAGGAATGGTCAAATGTATGGCAGCTTAGATTCAATGCTAAGAAGTGCAAGGTAATGCACCTGGGAAACAAAAACCCAGGGGAAGAGTACACAATGGGGTGAGATACTAACAACAACAAAATGGAAAGGGACCTGGGGTAGTCATATCAGATGACCTAAAGGTGGGCAAGCAATGTGAGAGGGCAGCAAGGAGGGTTGGGGATACTGGGATGCATAGGGAGAGGCATCACCAGTAGAAAACAGGAAGTTATTATCCTCTGTACAGACAGCTGGTGAGACCCCATCTGAGTACTGTGTGCAGTTCTGAGACCCAGTCTCCAAAGACATAGACAGGATGGAAGCTGTCCAGAGGAGGGCAACTAAAATGGTGCAGGGTCTGCACTGAAAGACATATGAAAAGAGACGAAAGGAGCTTAATATGTATAGCCTCGAGGAAAGGGGGGGACATGATAGAAACGTTCAAGTACCTCAAGGGAATCAACAAAGTCCAAGAGGGTAGCATCTTTCAAAAAAAGAGGTGTGCAAGAACAAGAGGGCACAATTTGAAGATAGAGGGGGTGGCTCAGAGGTAATTTAAGGAAGTATTTTTTCACAGAGAGGGTTGTGGATGCATGGAATGGCCTTCCGGAGGAGGTTGTGGAGTCAAAATCAGTGGTGGAATTCAAGCATGCATGGGACAGTCATAAGGCCATTCTAGGGGGTTGGGGTAGGAAGAAGCAGGCTGCTGGTTAACTAGGATCTGCAGCTTATCCAGTAGGTAGGGAAATGGGCAGACTGGGTGGGCCAAGCGGTCCTTATCTGCCGTCAAATTCTATGTTTCTATTTTGTAACTAATTACTCAAGTCATTAAAGATGGCCACCACTCAAAATGTTTAAACACCTCTGCTGCTGAGGTTACTTTTTGAATGTACATGCTAGAGTCATACTGTGGATGTATTAGGATGGTGCAACCACATGTTTCTAATGGTAAAAAGCATCGAACCACATTACGATATTTAATTTTTTCATGGTTTGCAGCATGGCAAGGGAGTGGGAATTCTTAAAAGCTTCAGAATCCTGCATCTCAGTTCAGGAATAAAAGAAAACAAGATTTGGCTGGTGTCAACAAAGGCTGGTCTTACTTTTTGTGTTGTCTTGTGCTTGGGCAAGCAACATGTTGTGGTAGTAAGGGAAATGCAGAGCTGTGTCCCCAATTAGCCAGCATGCTAGCACTGACACAAGAATTATGTAACAAGGACACAACTTGTAAGAAATGTGCTGCTGTAATCGGAGACAAGCTCGTCATGCAGCAGCACAGATGACACGCCTCCCGCACGTGCCTTTCCTGGTGAAACATTTCAATAAACATGGTGGCAGCGGTAGCCGCCACCACACAATCCTGAAAGAAAGCCGACATCAGGGGTGCAATCCCCATGTCAGCATGTCCACCCCCCACATTGTGTGGCACACTGGGAGCCCACCCCAGTGTGCTGCCACTCACAGAAAGCTGATCGTGTCGGCATGTTCCTGGCCAACCCCTTGTGTGACACAGTGGGAGCTCACCCCAGTGTGGTCAACATCACCCCCGAAAGTCATGGGGCACACTGGGAACCCACCCAGTGTGCCCAACATTTATTTTATTTCACCTGTAAGGAAAGAAAACGTCCCATGATGTCCGCTTTTTTTTCTGTTCCTGGAAAAGAAAGGCAAACAACTCCTCATTGTCTGCGCGCTCTCCCCCAACCCACACCCACCCTCTGCGCACCCACCTCCCCATACACCCCTCACCCCATACCTGCCTCCGAGCCTGTAGGCGCTATGCATCTTCGATGCAGCAGGAACACTTGTGGGCTCTTCAAAGCCAAACTGCAAAATGAAGAAATGCCGGCAAGCTGTATAATGGCATAAACAGGGGTGTTTCAACTTAGGTGGATATCTCAGCCATTTTTTTGAATTTTGGCTCCAAAGTTTCAACATGGGGTTCTTGAGACCCCGCCTCATGAACACATGCACTGTCATCTCGTTATGCCGTCCCGAAAGGTCATTTCGCGATCACTGTGCAGAATCACCTTTCGGTACTGATTAACGAAATGACAGTGCCACTGTTCATGAGGTGGGGTCCAAAAAAAGCATATGTTGCAAATTTGGTGAAAAAATTCCAAAAAAATGACTGTTACGAGTGTGCATTGCACAGTTTCCATGCACACTTGTAACTTCAACAATTTTTAATATTTTCACTCCAGATTTTCAACATTGCAATTTTTTCACATCTCCTTATTAACAGTACAGCTGCCATTTTTCACCTCCTTCCCGAAATGTGTTTTCGCACATGTGGCGCACAATGGCGCAGTTGCTGTGGGAAATCAATGTTTGGGACATATTAACAAAATCACAGTGACACTGTTCATGAGTGGAAGTCCCAAAATGCCTATGTTGAAAATCTGGTTAAAAAAATCCCAAACATAATTGCGTTACGGGTGTGTGTTGCGCAGTTTCTACGCACGCTTCTGACATCACCAATTTTTCATATTTTCGCTCCAGATTTTCAACATTGCCATTTTTTCACACCAGCTTATGGACAGTACAGTTGTCATTTTTCACATGCTGCCTGAAATTTGTTTTTGCACCTGTGGCGCCAAATGGCGCCGTCGCTGTGAAAAATCACCTTTCGGCTAACGAACTGATAGTGCCACTATTCATGAGGTGGGATCACAAAAAGCCCATGTTAAAAAATTTGGAGTGAAAATACCAACAAATGCCCAGGGCATTAGGGTTTCCAACCATAACCCCCCACCCTGTAGAGACTGACAGGCATCAGGGGTGTGACTTGGGATTATCGGCTGTGATGTTCACACACCATTCCACCCCCACCCTCCAGCCAGTGACAGGCATCGAGGTGTGCCTTGGACTCTTTGACCTCAAAGTTTACCCCATTCACCTATACTGCACCCATCTCAGCATATTTCCTTATGGAATGGGGTGAGGGTAAGGCCCGAAGACCCCAAGGCACAACGCAACACTTGTCGGTGTCTGCAGGGTAGGGTCAGGTGAAATGGCATGAGTGTTATGGCCAACAACCCAAAGGCACACCCCAACGCCTGTCAGTCTCTGCAGGGTCAGGGTGGGGTTGGCATCAGTTCAATACTTCACTGCCACTCCTATTATGCATCTCTCTAACTCCTGCACTAGCAATGCCAATGCCAGCAAGACAACATTCAGCATTGAGAAATGCTTGTTTATGTTGTTACTGTATCTTGGCCTTACTGTCTCACCAGTCTCGCTGTTATAATGTGCTGTAGTTATAGGATGATCACATCCAACGTCCGTTTTCAAGGGTTTCTGTGTATGGCGCCCATATGAAAGAATTTGACGCAGTGGCATTACTTTCAGTAATGCTCCCAACACTGTATGCAGTGGTTCAGTTCCACTCAACACCAGGTTCTTAATTTCATCCCCTCCCAACATCAAACTCACTTATTGCCCCCCCAACCCCCAATGTCACAGATTTTTTTTTTTAATTCCCTGATAGCCTGGGTTGGACACCAGACCATTCAGGTAGTTAGTGAGGAACAGATTTTTTTTTTCATTCTCTGATGGGCAGGGGTTGGATGCCAGACCTGTCAGGTACTTGGGGAGAAGGCCAGATTTGTTTATTCCCTGATGTGCCAAGTTGGGCATCAAACCCATCAGGTAGTTTGGGGGAGGGAGACAAATATTTTTTTATTCCCAGACAGGCTGGGTTGGTGCTGGGACTCATCAGGTTGTTGAGGTGAGAACAACAGACTTTGTTTATTCACAGATGATATGGGATTGACCCTGAACCTATCAGGTAGTAGGGTGGAGGAAGAGGGACAAATTTTGTTTATTCTCTGACATATCATGTTAGGCGCTGGACATGTTAGGTAGTTGGGGAAGGGGAGCCAGATTTTTTTTATTCCCTGATAAGCTGTTTGGGCACTGGAACCATCAGGTAGTTTGTGGGAGGGGGCAGAATTTTTTTGATTCCCTGACAGGCCAGGTTGGGTACTGGACTATTCTGCTGTGCAGCAGACTGGGTTGGAACATGAATGGCAGTGTGATTACTGTGTATTGGGAAGGGTTCCGAGCGAATATTTAGCACCACAAAAAAGAAAGTGAGTGAGAGGGAGAAAGAGTTGGGCGGTGGAGCCGGGATCACTGGTAATTGGGGTTACAGCCTCAGAAGTGTACACCTTTATTCCCCTGGGGCCAGTCTCCTATTGTAGTGTGCTGCTGACCAGAGGAGGCTGAGATGCCTTAACATGCTGGTAGCAACAGTGGTGCTGGTGGGCTGGGCTGGTTACTGGATCCATCGGGTAGTTGGCAGAGGGGATCAGATTTTTTTTATATTCCATGTTAGGACTGGTCGGGCAGTGGACATTCTATGCTACTCTACATTCCCTGCCCTACCATTATTGAAGTCCTGTGTTTGTAAAACACTTTGGCATACAGTGTGTATGAAAGTCATTATATAAAACCAAATTCCATGATATTCTACAGTTCCTGCACTACCAGAATCTAACTCCTGTGCTTTTTGAAGCACCGGAGTTTTCATAGTTTAAGGGAGAGGAACATATTTGTTTTTTCCTGACGGGCTAGTTAGGCACATAATCCTTCAAGTAGCCGGGGGGGAGGGGCAGATTTTTTTTTTTTATTTCCCCATTGATAAAGACGATAAATTGATGATGCTTACACACACTATTTTTTTTACAAAACACTTTTCTTCTGAAGGGTACTGTTAGCCAATGGAAGTTCCTGAGGCAGGTGCTCCACAGCTCAGCATGTTACATTGAAGCGTGCACAGCAATAAAAACCCTGCATATGTGTTAGGGAGAGTGCAGAGCTGAGACTGAGTAATGAGAGAGGGACAGACAGCGAGAGAGGTAGAGTCAGATGGTGGAGCCAGGATCATGAGCACTTAGGATTATAGCCTTGGAAAGTGCATGCTGTCAGTCCGCTCCTTGCCTTTGTCTCCCACGCTAGGGTGCTGCAGGCCAGAAGTGACAGAGAAGCTCTAACTCACTGGTAGCAGCAGTGGCAGCAGAGGGGGACATATTTTCTTATTCCCTGGCAGACTGAGTTAAGTACTGGACACGTCAAGTAGTTTGGAGGAGGGGGGCAGATTTTTTTTATTATTCCCTGTCAAGCACTGGATCAGTCAGGTTTTGGGGGGGAAGGGGGCAGTTGGTTTTTTTTGTTTTTTTTTATCATGTGGTTATGCACTCTTTCTGCTTCCTACCTACTGTGATCGCAAATTCTCTCACTGTAAGTATTACCTGAGCAACCACTCCCGTCGTCATGGGGCAAAAACCACACCACTGGGTTTTGTCTTAACGTCGCTTTTATTTGATCAAATCTTACACATGCATGTGGGACTTCTACAACAGAGAAGTTCTCCGATTACAATTTACAGCAGCTTTTTATAAGCTAGATTTTGCACTTTTATCTTGAAAAATACCAACATTTCAGTATAAGCCAATCATAAGACAGCATAACAAGTTTTTAGCAATGTAACAGAAAACACATTGATATGCATGAGGTATTTTTCCACTGCTTATTTTATTTCTTTCCCATTACTGCTTGATACATATGCCTGGGTCAAGCTGACCTGAGAGAGACAATGAGTTTCACTCACACCATAGCAACGTACAGCTTGCCTTCAATGCCACTACGTGCTGTTATTTTTATATTTTGCCCAGGCGTGCTCTTATCTTTATATTTTGTCCAAGCCTGTTATTCTAACTCACTGGTAGCAGCAGTGGCAGCAGAGGGGGACATATTTTCTTATTCGTTGGCAGACTGAGTTAAGTACTGGATACGTCAAGTAGTTTGGGGGAGGGGGGCAGATTTTTTTTATTATTCCCTGTCAAGCACTGGATCAGTCAGGTTTTGGGGGGGGAAGGGGGCAGTTGTTTTTTTTTATCATGTGGTTATGCACTCTTTCTGCTTCCTACCTACCCAACCTCAAACCCACAATCTCTTGAACTTACCTGGCCTCTGATGATTCCACATGGCTTGCCCCCCATGGAGGGGGCCAAGGAAGGGAGTTCCATCCTCTCCACCCAAGCTGACTATATCCAGAGTGGAAGCCAGGGCCCAGTCGGTAGTGTGGGGCCTGTGATGTGCAGGAGCTTCATCTTGTCAGCAGGTTACTGTGTTTCTTGTTTTCTCCCCTTCCCAAGCTGATGACATGCCATGGTGCAAGCGTGCCCCATAAAGACATTGCATGTACTCAGCACCTGTCCTCGGCCAGCCAGGAGGCAGTCACTGTTGCACCACCCAACCTCTGTTAGGTAGTGACTGAGCAGTGACTCAAGCCAACCCCCCTCCGAAGGAGGAAAGCTGTCTATAGACACTCAGTCCTCCTTCCTCCAGTCAGACCTTGAACAACACTGGCCTGTTGCCGAACCCAGGTCACCGGTGTGGTAGGAGGAGAGGCATCCAGTGCCTTAGTCCTCTAAACCACTGGGCCAGCTTACATTTGTTTTTTTGCCCTAATGAGCTGGCTTGGGCCCTGAATTCATCAGGTAACTTTTCACTGCTCCTTTTCTATCTGATAAGAATAAAATTACTCTAGCCGAGGCCAGCTCGTAACTTCTTGCACTGGCAGTTTTCAATATAATAGTCACGTGAGCACGCTTGATATATTATAAACTGAAAATAATATCTCCCTGTAAGTAAGCATGGTGACAAGATTAAAACTGTTTTTATGTTGGCTAGCGTTGTTTTGCAAATTGCCTCTTTGTGGCCCCCTACTGCTCCAGCAACTGATTTCTCCACCCTCCCCTTGTTGGATTAAGTTGGGGGCAGGGGAAGGGAGGGACAGCATAGTACAGTGCAGTGCATTCCATTTGTTTTGGCAGGAAGAACTGGAGGGCAGATCTTGGAGATTTCCAGGGGGGAGGAGGAGGAGGTAGGGAGGGAGATAGATGCTGTCCACCTGGGGATGAACAATCTGGCAAGAGAAGCTGTAAGGGTAGTGAAAGATAGGTTTATGGAGCTACGGAGCTATGGAGGGGCCTGAAGCAGGTAGTTTGCACAGTGGCCTTCACTGTGGTGCTACCTGTGCATGATTAAGGGAAGGCTAGGGAACTCTGCACCAGGTCCTTCAATAAGTGGTTGAAGGCATGGTGCAGGGAGGAGGGTTTTGGCTACATTGGGAACTGGGGTCTCACCTGCTGGAATGGAGGCCTGTACAATCTAGATGGCCTTCATCCATCCAGGAGGGGAATGGCAGTCCTGGGTAGAAGGTTTAAGTGCTACTTTGACAAGCATGTCCACTAGCCAAGGGGGGAGGCAGAATGACTGAGGGAGGCAGAGATTGCCTCTCCCAGCGACTAGTGCAACTAGGAAGGTTAATCCAGGGAGAAGAAATTCCCTGGAGGTTGATGGAAGCAAAGAGAAGGGGAGAGTATTCAAATCTAGAGGAAGAACTCCAGCTGAAAGAGAGGGGAAAAAGAAGAGGCAGGAAGACAATATAACAGGAGAGGGCAGGACTGGGGTAACAAAGGGGGAGCAGGAAGGGAAAGCAGGTTAGAGGGTGTGATAGTATAGGTCAACCCCCCCCCCCCCACTGGACATTCTTTTTTCTCTTTACAAAATCTACTGCAGTAGTGATCATTCTTATTCTACTATTCTGTTCTTCATATTTCCTTTCCTATCATGCTGGGGCAGCCTCCCATCGTGATGTCTCCTCCTTTTCTAATAGCTCTATAGTCTTGTTGTGTCCATGTAGTGGGAAGGTAATTGATTTTATGAGCCTCGGGTGTAGGTTGAAAAACTTGTACCAAGTAAGATAGGCAGTAGTCTAGACTTGACCGATCTCTTTTGGTCTCCGTTTTATTTAGTAAATGGAGTGTTTTTGTTCCCCTTAAACAGGTTTGTCTCAAATATAAGTGATGGCAGTCAATGCTAGCATTTCAATACAACTCCATCCCTTCTCTGTGACCTTTGTGCACTTTCCCAGCATCGCCCCCCAACCCCCTTCCATTTCACTTTAGCGAGAGTTGCTCAGAGAATATTTTTCTGTTTTCAGGGAACGATGGTTGTCAAGAGGAGAGCCATGGTCTCGCATCCTCTGTAGTTGCAGTGTAAAAAGAAAATTCGTTTCGATGTCAGAATTCATATCGCAGTCACTACAGTGCGTAATGCATATTCTTTAGTTTCATTCTCCACCAACAGCCCTTTAGGGTGTTGTCCAGTATTGGTGAAGCCAGGATTAAAACAAGGCTTTAGTTTGTTTTGCATCTGAATGCCTTGGTTTAGGACTACTATTATGGCAGACTTTTTTTTCTTTAACAAACAGTTGTTTTACAAAACCAAAATGGTAAACATTTTTCCGGTTACTGGTAGTACTTACAGAAAGGGAAATATTCAAATAGTAAAATATAGCAAAGTGTTCTTCTTTTGTATAAAACCTTGAACAGCCCATAATTTAAGTTTGATTCCATGATTGATTAGGACACCCAGATGCAGATCATGTAAACAGAGCTCCGGATCATGTCATTAAAGAGGGAGAAAAGTAATAAAATCAAGATAAAAGAGTTTTGTGGTCTTTTGGCAGAGTGTGTTGTTATAATCTCTAGACATTTTGTAAGAAACATACCAGAGAATTCACTCCTCACCTCTCAGAGTTGGAATGGCCTCTCTTTAGGGACAGCGGCCCTCTAGTGGACTAGTTTTATAGTCCAAACATTGGTTGAGGTCATATTTAGTAGGGGGGTAAAACATCTTAAGTGACCCTTTCATATGCATAACTGGATAGCCTTTATTATGCTTATTTTATTATTATAATTCAGAATGCTTTCTGTTAATAATTTAAAAACAAGTGCTTATGTCTGTGTGATGCCCATATTTATGTATTATTTTAGGATTATTTTGTGTATTAGTGTTGGGGCGGATCATGTGACTGGTGATGTCAATCTTCTAGTGTTATAAAAGGGGTAGAATTGTAGAACCAGGCAGATAGGTGGAATGCACAGAGGACAGTGGTCCTATCTTACTGCAGGTACCACTCTGTGGCAGTACTCCATATTGGCGTGCTTAAGTTCAGATGAAGAACTGTTTATTTTTTTTCTAGTTAATTGTTTTCATTTTCTTGTGAGAAGCAAGAAGAATTTATTTTTGTTTTATAAATAAATTAGCCACATGAAGTTTGTGTGAGCAATCTTAATTTTTGGTGTTCTGTGATGTCACTATTCCCATACCCTATCACAGAGAGAGGGGAAAAGAGAGTGGAGAGTCACGTGTGCCAATGAAAGGAGTCCGGGAAACATAATTTCTGACCCTGAGGCAATCAATGCAGAGGCAGACTTGTATCCTATAGCAGAATCATTGTGCACAGACAGCCATAGCTGGAAAGTGACTATCCTAGGCTGCATCATGTTCTGGAAGGACAGGTCAAGGAGGAAAGGAAGAGGGGTTGTTTTATATGTGAAAGACAATATAGGGGAAACAAGGGAACAATGAAGAGCTGGAGGTACTATGGGTCAGCCTAGAGGTGGGATTGTGGGCCATTCTCCGCACAGGGGTGGTGTACAGGCCTCCAACACAGGGAGATGGTTTAGACAGAGTCCCGGGGAAGCCGCTAGCAAAATGGCCAGCAAGGGGGAAGTTCTGATAATGGGGGACTTTAATCTGACAGACGTAGATTGGGGCATTCTCGATGCAGCTTCAGCAAGAGGCAGGGCCATCCTTGACTCCATACAAGGGGCATTTCGCAGGCAGCTGGTTTTGGAACCCACTAGGGACAGGACAGTGCTGGATCTGGTACTTACAAACAAAGACTATATTGCTGGCATCATAGTGGGTAATCACCTGGGTACAAGTGGTCGCATACTGTGCAGTTTGGCATATGGCAAGGACAGGGGAAAAAAACACACTAGACGAGGTCCAGTACTTCATGAGGTCAGATTTTTAAAAAATGGGAAACTAACTCAGAGAATGCCTTTGGGGGAAGAGGGGGAGTGGAGGCTTAATAGAGAAAAATGAAGGAGGGTATAGCCCAGGCAAGAGCATGGTGTTCAAAGGAAGTGTACTGTGTACTGTATTTGTATTTGTTTATTTTACCAGGAAAAAAGCTCCATTGAGCACTGCTCATTTACAAGGAGGTCCTGGTTAGAACAGATACCATACAGTGAGTAACAGTGCAGTTTCATAGAGTACAGAGACTTAGAAGAAAAACCTTAACAGGCATAGTCTAATACAAAGGTAAGAACAGCAGAAATTATGGATAGAACTGAAATGTACAGCAAAAATTATGTATACAGACTATTACTATAGATGCAGAAACTACAACATCCAATAAAAATTCATAATTTATACATTTTTCTTTCAGTAGCATATACATTTATCAACACAGAATCAACCAAGAAGGACCTTAAAATAAGGGGCTAGCAAGTAGAAACATTCTGAGTGAGTCTTGTAGGACACTGCAAAAAGTAGGGGCCATCCAATTGAAAGCCATTTTACCAAATTTTGAATCATGTCTTGGGACATCCAGCAAGATACTATTGCGTTTTTTTTTAAATTATGTGATCCTGTGGATTTTTTAAAGTAGATTTGACAAATAAGATGGCAGCAGGTTCCGCATGCTTTTAAGGATCACATTTGTAGGTTTCTTAGCCTTCTAATAGTAAGTGAGGTTCATCCCACAACTGTCTAGAGATCACAGTGATATGTTCTAGCATGCAAGCCAGTAATAAAATGGAGAGCTATATGGTACAGTACGTCTAGTTTAGATAGGTGGGAATCTGAGGCACTCCTATATATGATGTCACCATAATCTAATAGTGGAAGGAAGGTCAAGTGAACAAATGAGGAAGCGAAAGAGGAGGAAGTGGCCAGTACGGTTCTCTAAGGAGGTGACAAAGGCAGTGAGGGAGAAGAAAGTAGCATTTAGAAAGTATGTTACAAGGAGACCCAGAAGGATGAAGACAGGGAGGTATATCTAGCAAAACAAAGGGAAGCAAGACGGAGGGTGAGGGCAGCTAAAGCATTAAATAGAGAGAAGATAGCTAAGGAGGTCAAAAAAGGGAAAAATACCTTCTTCATCTATATGGAGGAAAGAGGAGGACATGGGGAAGGACAGGGAGAATCAGGAGGGTGGGAGAGAGGGACTGCACAGAGGAAGATCAAGAGACAGCAGAAATACTGAATAATTATTCCTGCTCAACCTTCATGATAGAGGATGGGGGGCACAGACCAGCATCCTGCAGTAAGCAACAGAGACAGAGACACAGATGGAAGTGGACACAAGTCCTTTCTTAGTGGAGAGGGATTGGAAGCCTTAAAGGAAACTAAGGTGATGGAACCAGAAGGTATTAACCAAGGCTCTTAAAGGAATTGAGCATGGTGCTAGCCACCCCTCTGACAGGGCTTTTTAGCATCTTAATGGAAATGGGGTAAGTTCCAGACTACTGGAGGAGAGCTGATGTGGTCCTTCTGCATAAAAGCAGAAGTAGGGAGGATGCTAGCAACTATAGGCCAGTCAGTCTCACAGCAGTGGTGGGGAAATTAATGGAGTCATTACTAAAGGAGAGTCTCATGGAGCACTGTGTGGCAAAAGGGCTGTAGGACCACAAGCAGCATGGTTTCACATGGGGGAGAGGTCATGCCAAACTAATCTCATAGATTTCTTTGATCGGTTACCAGGGAGGTGGATCGAGGGAGAGCAGTGGGCATGGCCTGTCTGGATTTCAGCAAGGCTTTCAACACGTTGCTGCACAGGAGGCTAGTTAAGAAACTAAGCAGTCTGAGCAGGGGGGAGAAAGTGACAAGCTGGATATCAAACTGGTTAAAGGATAGGAGGCAAAGGGTGGTGGTAAGCGGTAGTCATTCAGGTCATAGGAGAGTGATTAGTGGGGTGTCACAGGGTTCAGTGCTGGGACTGGTACTCTTCAATGTCTTCATAGGTGACATTGCAGAGGAGCTTGAGGTTCATAGGAAGATACAAGTTCAGATGGCCATAGGCCTATGAGGAACTTGCCACCATTTGAGCTCTAATGGTGGAAAGAGTATATTTTGTTACCCATGTATTCATCAAGTTTTTTCTTAAACAAATCATTACCTTCATTTTCAATAATATTATTTGGTAATGAATTCCAAATTGCTGGTACTCTTTGAGTGAACGAGTTACACCTTTTAGTTGTCTTATTTATTTCACTTTTTAATTTTAATTTATGAGATATTGTGTTATTGTTTCCTGTATGCCTCACTAAGCCGACAGTCTCCAGAGTTGTGACATCTTGTATTGCTTTAAATGTAAGACAAAGGTCTCCTCTGAGTTCCATGGAATATAATCCCAGCCTATTTCATCTTTGACCATAATTAAGATTTCCCATGTTCTTGACTTTTTTTGTTGCCTTTCTCTGCACTTTTTCTATCATCGCTTTTCCTCCTATAGTAGTAGGAGCACAAAAAGGAGCGCAATATTCCAGGTGTGGTCTTACCCAGGCTTGAATACAGAGGAATTATGACCTTGGGTTCTCTACTTTTTATATGTTTAAATATGCATCCCAGAATGCTTTGCCTTTTTTTAACTGTTTTCCTAATGTGTATTTCAGGTGTAAAGTTAACACTAATAATAACACCAAAATCTTTTCCTTTGATTGTGACCTGCAACTTAATATTTTTAAGTGTGTAATCAGTATTCATGTTATTACGAACCAGATGCATTACCTTACACTTGTTCTCGTTAAACATCATTTTATTTTCTACCGTCCATTTGGACAGATTATCCAAATTCTTTTGGAAGTTATCTGCTGATTGCAGGTCATGAATAATTCGCCCTTTCTTACAATCATCAGCGTATTTGTAGATCCAGACATTATCTGATGTTTGCATTGTGGAGACTAGTATATTAAATAAAGTAGGATCCAGGACAGAACCCTGTGCAACCCCACTAGTCACATGTCCCCAGGGTGACATGTGGCCTCTGATAGCCACCCTCTGCTGCCTGTCATCCAACCAATGTAATCCACCTTATTATACTAGGATGAAACTTGAGTTTTATTAACTGATGAATTAAAATTTTATGGGAAACTGTGTCGAATGCTTTAGAATAGTCCAAGAATAGTACATTGACCGGCATACCTTTATCAAGAGCTTCACTTACTGGCTCAAAGAAATTTAGGAGATTAGTTAAACATGATCAACCTGGAAAGAAACCATGTTGTGAGATGTCAACATAATCATTTTGTTGCATATGGGTAGATATACACTGCTGTAAAAGACTTTCAAGCAGTTTTCCAATTACCGATGTCATACTGATAGATCTATAGTTTCCCACATCCTGCTTATTACCCCCTTTATGGATTGGTATGACAGTAGCTATATTCCATACAGGCAGAGTTCTGCCTTCCCTTAATGATGCATTAGACAGCAACGTGAGTGGTCCCGACAGCTCATGCAACAGTTCTTTTATAAACTTAGGTGGTATTTCATCAGGCCCAACAGAGTGTTTGGCTTAATAAATTTGATGACAGATAATACAGTTCTGTAAATGGTACTATGTCATTCATATTTGAGGGTAAGGTGTGTCTCCTTGCAGATGATACAAAAATCTGCAACAGGTTTGACACTCAGTAAGGGCTGGAGAGAACGCAAAGAGATCTGAGGAAACTAAAGGAATGGTCTGGGGTGACTGCTGGGTTTCAATGCCAAAAAGTGCAAGGTTCTGCACTTAGGGCTGCGAAACTCAGGGGCAGTGTATAAGATGGGGGGAGTGGAGCTTACAGGTCACCAACCAAGAAAGAGACCTAGGGGTCATCATTTATTTATTTAGTTATTTAAAATTTGGTAACCGGAAAAAGCACACTGAGCCAAGGCTCTTTTCCAGGTGTGACCCAGGGACAAGGGAGACAGACACAACAGAGGGATATCAACAATCCAATACAATTAAATACAGGAAACACAAATATAAACAGTATAATACAGAATTTAGAATACATTTTCCATACAGTATAATATAAACAGCAGGAAAAAATGTACATTATAAGACTGAAATATAGAATAGTGTACATGGTTTGAAGTTAATACAGACAGTGGAATAGAGGGAGGAAGCCAGCAGCATGAATGTGGATTAGGGCATTGAACAGCTGCAAGATGTGACTGGGGTGGCCTGAGGAGGCACTTAAGTGCAGTAAAGGAGGGGTGAGGTGGGTTGTAGGAGAGAGGTTGTTCCAGAGGGAGGGGAGTCAATAGGAGAATGTTAATTTCCCGGCAGAGGTGTGTACTCATGGGAGGGCAAAAGAAAGGAGGCAATTTTTTCATGAATTGTAGGGGGAGGAAGTAGCAGGAATTAGGGGAGAGGAGAGGTGGGAAGAAGGAGTTCCAAACCAATATTTGGAGATGAAAGTGGAGCAGTGGGATGTGCATCAAGGCGATAGGGATTGGAGGGATAAGAAGGAATAGTGGTCACAGTGATGTATAGGGGGGATCTGAGGCAAAATGACAGAAGGCATTGAAAAGGACATCCAGTTTGGCAAGGGAGGTGGCAGGGGCTGCACTGAAAACTATGTTGATGTAGCTGAAGGTAGGGAGGATCCATTTAAAGGGGCAGATCACATCTAACTAGGATGGAAAGATTATCCTTGTGTCAGTACAGCAGAACTAGTTTGGGGCACAGTTTGGAGTGGAGGGCCTTAAAGTGCAAGGAGATGTCAAGTGAGAGATCCAGCCACACACCTAGGTATTTGTAGGCTGGGACATTGTTGAGAGTATTGACTGGGGTAGAGAAGGCAGGGAGGGCGGGGAGCCTAGCGAGTTTCTGTTTGGTGCCAAAAGTCATAGCTACGGTCTTTTTGGTGCTTACTGTAAGGCAGTTTTCATTGAACCAGTTAGATACTGCAGTAAAGTCATGTTGGAGTGGAGTTTGGATGGCTGGGGCAGAGGGACCGGATAGGAAAAGGACAGTGTCATCTGCGTACATGTGGATTTTGGCGTGGGTGCATACAGAAGGGAGATCATTGATAAAGAGGGAAAAAAGGACCAGTCCGAGGATTGAGCCCTGTGGGACAACTGGAAAAAAAGGGGAGGAAGGGAGACAGGACATTACAGATTTTAACTGATTGGGACCGGCCGGTTAAATAGGAACTAAACCAGGAAACATCATATGGGGAATGGCTGATGGCACTTAGCCTGCTTAGAAGGAGGGAGTGGGAGACAGAGTCAAAGGCCATAGCAAGGTCAATGAAAATAGCAGACGTGATCTGTCCTTGGTCCATGGCAGAGTGAATGGCATCCGTAAAGCAAAGAAGGGAAGTGGTAGAGTGGAGTTTCCTAAAGCCTGATTGGACTGAGGTGAGAGTGTTGGAAGCACTGAGGAAGTCATTTAGCCTTGTGAAACATAGAAACATAGACTTTGACAGCAGATAAGGACCGCTTGGCCCACCTAGTCTGCCCATTTCCCTACCTACAGGATAGGCCGCAGATCCTAGTTAACCAACAGCCTATTTCTTCCTACCCCCCACAAGAATTGCCTTATGTCTGTCCCATGCATTCTTGAATTCTCCCACAGTTTTAGACCCCACAACCTTCTCAAGAAGGCTGTTCCATGCATCCACTACCCTGTCTGTGAAAAAATATTTCCTCACATTGCCCCTGAACCGCCCCCCATCTTTAAATTGTGACCCCTTGTTCTTGCACATCTCTTTTTCTGAAAGATGCTACCCTCTTGGACTTTGTTGATTCCACTGAGGTACTTAAAAGTTTCTATCATGTCCCCCCTCTTCCTTCTTTCCTCAAGGGTATACATGTTAAGCTCCTTTAATCTCTCCTTGTATGGCTTCTCTTGCAGACCCTGCACCATTTTAGTTGCCCTCCTCTGGACTACCTCTATCCTGTCTATGTCATTGTGGAGATGGGGTCTCCAGAACTGGACGCAGTACTCCAGATGGGGTCTCACCAACTGTCGGTACAGAGGGATAACAACTTCCTGTTTTCTGCTGGTGATGCCTCTCCCTATGCATCCCAGTATACCCCAGCCCTCCCTACTGCCTTCTCACATTGCTTGCCAACCTTAAGGTCATCTGATATGATTACCCCCAGGTCCCTTTCCTTTTTGTTGTTGTTGCTACCTCCCCATTGTGTAATCTTTCCTGGGTTCTTGTTTGCCAGGTGCATTATTTTGCACTTTTGCATTGAATCCTAGCTGCCATACTTCTGACCATTCCTCCAACCTTGCTAAGTCCCTTCTCATCCTTTCCATGCCTCCCTGTGTATCAACCCTGTTGCAGATCTTTGTGTCATCTGCAAAGAAGCATACTTTTCCTTCCAGTCCCTCTGCAATGTCACTTATAAATACATTAAAAAGGACTGCACCCAGTACTGAACCCTGCAGTACTCCACTAGTAACCCCTTTTTCTCCAGAGTTGTCTCCATTTACAATTGCCTTCTGTATCCTGTTGTCCAGCCAATGTTTTACCCAGGCTACCACCCTGGGACCCACTCCCAGGTTGGTTAATTTGACTATTAATCTTTGGTGTGGGATTGTGTCAAATGCCTTGCTAAAGCCTAGGTAGGCCATGTCCACAGCCCCTCCCTGGTCTACTACTTTGGTCACCCAGTCAAAGAAATATATTAGATTCATCTGACATGACCTTCCCACTGTGAACCCATGCTGCCTTGGGTCCTGTGCCCCACTGGCCTCTAGGTACTCAACAGTTCTTTCCTTCAGAAGTGACTCCATCACTTTCCCTACCACAGAGGTCAAACCGACAGGTCTGTAGTTTCCTGCCTCTGTCTTGGTCCCACTTTTGTGAAGGGGAATCACATCTGCCTTCCTCCAGTCCTCGGGTACCACACTATCCTCCCATGATTCATTAAAAAGGGTAGTCAGTGGTTTCACTAGTTCCCCTTTAATTTTTTAGAATTCTGGGTGAATTCCATCAGGCCCCATTGCTTTGTCCACTTTCAGTTTTAGGAGTTCTTGCAGAACCCTTTCTTCGAAAGGACTGGGATTGACCCCCCTATCAAGAGTGCTTCTGTTAATTGGATTAGGCACTTCCCCCTCCTCTTTTGTGAATACTGAGCAGAAATATTCGTTCAGTATCCCTGCTTTTTCACTGTCCACCTCTGCCCACCCACCGTTCATTCTATTCAGCCTCACTGTTCCTCCCTTTGTCTTTCTACGCTCTCTGATGTACCTATAAAAGGTTTTATCCCCCTTCTTAACCGAGTTGGCTATCTTTTCCTCAGTTTGGGTCTTTGCTATTCTGACTTAACTGGTACAGCTCTCTGTCCTGCTCCTTCTGTGTTTCCTTATGCTTCCTGAATGCTATCTTTTTCTCCCTGACTTTCCCAGCCACCTCTTTTGAGAACCATAGTGGCTTTTTCTTTCATTTTGATTTGTTTATTTGCTTCACACAAAGGCTTGTTGCCTCTGTGATGGCAGTTTTGATGATTCCCCATTGTTGCTCCACCCTCCTTCTAGCCTGTTTGCTAGTGCTTTTCTGAGGCACTCTCCCATCTTGCCAAAGTCAGCCCTCCTGAAGTCCAGTACCCTCACTTTTGTATGGCTTGACTCTGTAGCTGAGTTTAACGTGAACCACACTATTTGATGGTCACTTGTTCTCAGATGGCAACCCACTTCTAGATCTGAGATCCTCTCACTGCCCCCATTTGAGAGTACATGGTCTAAGATTGCTCCCTCACGAATGGGTTCTGAAACTAGCTGTCTGAGGCTTGCCACCTGTAGGGCATCGAGAATGGCCCTGCTCTTGGATGTGGCTACAGCAAATGTGCTCCAGTTAACATCTGGCATATTCAGGTCTCCCATCAACAGTATCTCCCCTTTCTCTGCCATCATAAGAATGCCTTCTATCATATCCTTGTCCATTCCCTTCCCCTGACACGGGGGTCTGTACACAACCCCTGTGCGGATTGTGGAGCCCTTTCCAGTCTCCAAGGTGACCCACAGTGCCTCCTCTCCTCCCTGTTTACTATTTTGTTCAGTTGCTTTTATCCCTTCCTTTACATAGAGAGCTACTCCTCTCCCTCTTCTCCCCTGCCTGTCTCTCCTGTAGGTTATGTACCCTGGTATAACATCCCAGTCATGGTTCTCTGTGTACCATGTTTCTGTGACTGCTACGATATCCAGGCATCCCTCTTCCATCAAGGCCACCAGTTCAGGGAGCTTGTTGCCCAGACAATGGGCATTGGTACTCATTACCCTCCACTTCCTGATGGCCTTACTCCTTTTTGCCCCATCCCTGTCCTTCTTGCCTTTGTCACTTCCCCATTCACCCCTGCCCTTCTCCCTATCACCACCTCTATGTTGGTGTTTACCGCACTTACTACCATGAGTTTTTTGGGGGCTAGGATTTTCCTGCTCCTTTCCAGTGTCTCCCCCCTTGGCTAGTTTAAATACTTGCCAATGAAGCATTTAAACCTATCACTAGGATCCTGGTTCCCCTCCTGGACAGATGTAGCCCATCATGCCAGTATAGGTTTGCATCACTCCAGGTGGACCCCCAGTCCCCAATGAAGCCAAATCCCTGAGCTCTGCACCAGTTTTTCAACCACTGATTGAATCCCATGATGCAGAACACCCTAGCCTCTCCTACACCATAGATGGGCACCACCTCTGAGAAGGTTACCGTGCATGCTACTTGTCTAAGGCCCCTCCCCAATTCTGCAAACTCTTCTAGCACTGCTCTAATCCCTTTCTTAGCCAGGTCCTTTGTCCCTAGGTGGACAATGACATCCAGCTCCCTTCCCTGTGCAACTGCTCTGGCAATCCTGAGGATTCGCACCCTGTGCCTCCAAGCCATGGTGCCAGGCAGGCACCTTACCTCCCTCTCCCCTTCCTCTCCCAGTTCTACCTTCCTGACAATAACATTGTGAGGATAAGTGATTCTTGAATCTTGGCAAGTAAGGGGAGAAGAGATACAGTATGGAATGGTAGTTGCCTGGGACAGTGGGGTCACCCCCTTTATGAAGGGGTATGACTGTAGCTGAGTTCCAAGCTGAACGGACAGTAGAGGATCAGAGAGACAAATTGTGGAGGTGAGTTAGTGAGGTCAAAATAGAGGGAGCAGAGATTTTGAGGAGTCTAGGCTGTAAGCCATCAGGACTGGATTTATAGGAGTTAGGGGAGTCAAGTGCTCTGAGGACTTCAGCTGGGGATACCAGGAGCAGTTGAAAACCAGAGGTCCACATGGGGGAATCATATCTGGTGATCTCAAGGTAGCTGGGCAGTGTGACAAAGCAGTGGGAAAGGCTAGCAGGATGCTGGGGTGCATTGGGAGAGAGATTTCTAGCAGGCGGAGGGAGGTGGTGCTGCTGTTGTATCACTGACTGGTGAAGACCCATCTGGAGTACTTTGTCCAGTTCTGGAGGCCACACCTCCAAAGGACATTGAAAGGGTAGAGATGGTATAGAGGAGGGCAACCACAATGGTGAGGGGGTTGCACAAGAAGCCATACAAGGAAAGGCTGCAGGAACTCGACATATATCCCAGCAAGAGAGGAAAGTAAGAAGGGACGTGACTGACACCTACAAGTACCTCACAGGAGTGAACAAGGTGCCAGTGGAGGGTCTATTTCAGAGAAAGGAAGGCACTACAGCAAGGGGGTATGCAATGAATCTAAGAGGGAGAAGGTTGAGGAAAGATGTGTGGAAATACTTCTTCACAGAAGGGGTGGTGGATGACCAAAACAGCCTGCCAGAGGAGGCAGTAGAGGCATAGACTAAAGGGAACCTTAAAGCATGCATGGGATAGGCACATGGGCAAAACAGGGAGAGGAACAGGGGGATGAACTGGCACTTATGACCAGGGTCACTGGAAAATTGCAGAAAAAGTTACCCAAAACTGCAGAGTTTTTTTGCAAAATTTGCAAGGAAATTCTAGTTCAACTATATATGTGAGTGCTCCACAATAAATATCATTGTTTTCTGCAACATATTGTATTAGCCAGTGTAAACTGCTAAATGAATACACTGCCGCCTGAATATGTTTTAAACATTATCAAAAGGTTCTTATCCTAAAATGAATACTAAATTGATCAACGTGTTGCTTATCTTCCAAAATTTAAAAACATCTGCCTCATACAGTGCTAAATAGATTCTGTTTAGTGAGCCACAGCAAATCAATATTAAATAAATCCAGAATCAACAAATGTTGTCTGTTTCCATGTGTAGAATAATGAAACCTGATCAACAGCTATTCGCAGTGCTCTGTCAATTATTCACTCACTTTGGTGCAAGAAAAAATAAGCAGTGTAATCAATCAAGTTTTAGTAAACAACGTGATGTTAAAATGTTTACTGTTCATAATTTGCACTTTAGATACTGTACAGTATTTTCAAAATTACACATTAAAACATTAAATCATACCAATATATTTTCACTGCATCATACAATAGTCACGGTGCCCTGTAATTTACTTTTGTTTTACTCTGGCTGTAATGATTTTGTTTAGTTAAAGATAAATGTTCAGATACATTTTATGTGTTTTATAAGCTTGTTTTCAAACTTTAGGCAAGTTTTCATTGTAGTCTGTGCATGTGAGTCTCTATGCTGTAGATTGCTAAGAGGGGGATCACTGTCACCAACTAGCCTATTCAAGTTTATAATCAGCAGGGCCATCCAAAATCCTCAGATGTTTGAATCAAAACTATTTTGAATGAAAGTATGTTCACAAGAAAAAAAATCTGCTCTATCACTTACAAAGATACTTCATAGTTAGTGCCCCCATTTAGGTGAATGGGATTATTTGCACCTTTTCTCCAACCTATTGTTTCAGTCTCTGTGAGAACAAAAAGTTTTCTGATAGACTGCTTCAACACAGATCAAATGCTAAGTGTTTAAGTATACTGACGCTTGGCCAGTGGATTTTTAAATCAAACCAAACAAGGATTCAAGTAAAAGCAATGTCACATAAAACACTTCCCCACCTTGCACTGCATTTTTTATTTATATGTTTTATTTATTTATTTATTTCAAAAGTTTCACCAGGAAAGACATACTGAACTGAGTAGCAGCTCGTTTCCAGATGCATCCTGGGGGAAGGGGCAAGGAAGAGGAAGAAAAAATACATAGCAAAAATGACAACAATAAACTAATTAGAGCAATACAGATCAGTATATACAGTAATAACAAGAAATTAGTATAACATTTACAATTGGTAAGGAGCCAGCTACATGGGCAAAATGAGCAGTAATAATAATAATTTTTATTTTTAAAGTGCCTTTCAGATTTTCAAGGCACTGAACAAAACACATAATATAGATCAAACATTATAATTCAGTATAAAACACAGATAAAACTACATTTTCATCAACAACTTGAACACAATCAGTACTATAAGAAAGCAATTTGATAGAGATGAGTTTTTAGTAGGGGGCGCACAGCAACAGGGCAACTGAATGGTGAGGGTAGAGAGAGCAGGGGATGTGTGTTCTAGGTGTGCCCCAGGAAGAGGCAGTGGGAGGGTTATACAGGGGGTGGATGTAGGTAGCAGAGTGGTAGAGCAGTGGTGAAGGGGGAAGAGGAGAACAGGGAGGGAAAGAAAAGAAGGTGGGTGGAAAAGGGCGAGTGGAGGAGCAGTGGGGTGAATCAGGTGTAGTTGCAAGAGGGAGAGGAGATGTCATGGAGACTATGGAGACTGGTCAGACACAGTTCTTCAATATATTTGAGAGTCTTTTATTGAAAATATTAATATTTTTTCTTACACAATTTAAGGTAAAAACTCAAAAATTGCAAGAAATTGTGGAACATGTCAAGTTTTTGTGGAGAATGGAGGAAATTGCAAATTCCACAATAAAATTGCTGGTGCAGTTTTCCAGTGCACTTGCCTATGACCAACTTGGGTCAGTGGTGGCAGAATAGGCAGGGACAAGGGGCAGACTGGATGGGCCCAAAGATCCTTTTCTGCCAACAGAATCTATGTTTTCACAGTCCCTGGTCAGGCTATTCAGACTGACTGAAAACCCAGCTGTTTCTTCATTATACCAAGAGGCTGGGAGAGAGAATTCCTATTTCTTACAAGCATCATATTGATACTTTGTCTGAAAGCTTATTATGTGGGAATAGGCTAAACAACCTGAGTGCTACTTCAGTCTATCACCTACTGTAGGTCAGCTGCATGTTCATAAGAGTGTAGCCACTTGCTCAACAGGTTCTCATGTACTCTTCTCCTTGCAGTCAATAGAAAGTCAGCAAAACATTACAGACAGCTGCAAGAAGCAATAGCTGAGAGCAACTCCTTCACTGACAGCTATAAAAAGGCACATCCCAGTACCCCAATATATTTCAAGTGGAACAGCTGGAAAACACTTCCTGACTTTAATCCCAGTACATAGAAACATAGACTTTGACGGCAGATAAGGACCACTTGGCCCATCCAGTCTGCCCATTTCCCTACCTACTGGATAAGCTGCAGATTCTAGTTAACCAACAGCCTATTTCCTGCAACCCCCCACTATAATTGCCTTATGTCTGTCCCATGCATGTTTGAATTCCTCCACTGTTTTAGACCCCACAACCTCTCCAGGAAGGCGGTTCCATGCATCCACCACTCTCTCCGTGAAAAAGAATTTCCTCACATTACCCCTGAGCCGTCCCCCCTTTAACTTTAAATTGTGCCCCCTTGTCCTTACACATCTCTTTTTCTGAAAGATGCTACCCTCCTGGACTTTGTTGATTCCCTTGAGGTACTTAAAAGTTTCTATCATGTCCCCCCTGTCCCTTCTTTCAGCAAGGGTATACATATTAAGATCTCTCAGTCTCTCTCTTCATATGGTTTCTGATGTAGGCCCTGCACCATTTTAGTTGCCCTCCTCTGGACTGCTTCCATCCTGTCTATGTCCTTGCGTAGATGAGGTCTCCAAAACTGCACGCAGTATTCCAGATGGGGTCTCACCAACTGTCTGTATAGAGGGATAACCACTTCCCTTTTTCTACTTGTGATGCCCCTCCCTATGCATCCCAGTATCCCTCTGGCTTTCCCTACTGACTTCTCACATTGCATACCCACCTTTAGGTCGTCTGATATGACTACACCCAGATCCTTTCCATTTTGTTGTTGTTAGTACCTCCTGCTATTGTGTACTCTTCTCCTGGATTTTATTTCCCAGGTGCATTACTTTGCACTTCTTTGCATTGACTCTAAGTTGCCATATGTCTGACCATTCCTCCAACCTTGCCAAGTCCCTTCTCATCCTTTCTACCCCGCCTTGTGTATCAACTCTGTTACAGATCTTTGTGTCATCTGCAAAGAGGCATACCTTTCCTTCCAGACCCTCTGCAATGTCACCTATAAAGATGTTAAAGAGGACTGGACCCAGTACTGAGCCCTGAGGTACTCCACTAGTAACCCCCCTTTCTTCAGAATGTGTTCCATTCACTATTACCTTCTGTGTCCTGTTGTGCAGCCAGTTTGCTACCCAGGCTACCACCCTGGGACCCACTCCCAGGCTGGCTAACTTGATTATTAATCTTTACGAGACTGTGTCAAATGCCTTGCTAAAGTCTAGGTAGGCTATATCCACAGCCCCTCCCTGGTCTATTACTTGGTCACCCAGTCAAAGAAATCGATTAGATTTGTCTGACATGACCTTTCTGCTGTGAATCCATGCTGCTTTGGGTCCAGTGCCCCACTGGTCTCTAGGTACTGAACAATTTTTCTTTCAGAAGTGATTCCATCATTTTCCCACCACTGAGGTCAAACTAACAGGTCTGTAGTTTCCTGCTTCTGCCTTGCTCCCACTTTTGTGAAGGGAATCACATCTGCCTCCTCCAGTCCTCAGGTACCACCCCATCTTCCCATGATTTGTTAAAAGTGTGGTTAGTGGTGTCACTAGGTCTTCCCTTAGCTCTTTTAGGATTCTAGGGTGAATCCCGTCAGGCCCCATTGCTTTGTCCACTTTGAGTTTTAGAAATTCTTTCAGTACTCTTTCTTCTTTAAATGGACTGATATCAACCCCACTATCTAGAGTGCTTCTACTGTTTGGTTTAGGTAACTCCTCCTCTTCTTCTTTTGTGAATACTGAGCAAACGTATTCATTCATTATCTCTGCCTTTTCACTGTCTCCCTCTGCCCTCCTCCCCTCTCCTTTATTAATCTTCCCTATCCCTCCCTTAACCTTTCTATGTTCCCTAATGTACCTATAAAAGGTTTTATCCCCCTTCTTAACTGAGTTGGCTATCCTTTCCTCGGTTTGGGCCTTTGCTTTTCTGACTGCCTTCCCCACTTCCTTCTGCTTTAATTGATACAGTTCCCTGTCGTGTTCCATCTGTGATTCCTTATACTTTTTGAATGCAGCCTTTTTCTCCTTAACCTTCCCTGACACTTCTTTTGAGAGCCATAGTGGTTTTTTATTCCGCTTTGTTTTCTTTTATTTGTTTCACACAAAGCTTGTTGCCTCCATGATGGCAGTTTTGATTTTCTCCATTGTTCTTCCACCCTCCTTTCTGGCCATTTGCTAATGCATTCCTCAGGTATTCACCCATTTTGCCAAAGTCAGCCCTTCTAAAAGTCCAGTATCCTTGTATTTGTATGGCTTGTCTCCATGGTTGTGTTTATTATGAAGCACACTGTGCAGTGGTCGCTTGTTTCCAGGTGTCTACTGACTTCTAAGTTTGTGATCCTCTCTCCATTTGAGAGTACCAGGTCTAGTATTGCTCTCTCCCGAGTGGGTTCCACCACTAGCTGTCTAAGGCATGCTCCCTGTAGGGCATCGAGAATGACCCTGCTCTTGGATGTGGCTGCCGTCCATGTTGCCCAGTTAACATCTGGCATATTCAGGTCCCCCATCAACAGTATCTCCCCTTTTTCAGCCATTCTGAGAATGCCCTCTATCATTTTCTTGTCCATTTCCTCCCCTTGAGATGGGGGTCTGTATACAACCCCTTTGCGGATTGTGGTGCCATTCCCTGTCTCCAAGGTGACCCAGAGTTCCTCTTGTCCTCCCCTTTTACTTTTTAGTTCTGTTACTTTGATCCCTTCCCTTATGTAGAGAGCTACTCCACCTCCTCTTTTACCCTCCCTGTCCCTTCTGTAGATTGTGTACCCTGGTATGTTGACATCCCAGTCATGGTTCTCCATGTACCATGTTTCTGTGACTGCCACAATATCCAAGTGTTCCACTTCCATCAGGGCTACTAACTCTGGAAGCTTGTTTCCCAGACTATGGGCATTGGTACTCATTGCCCTCCATTTAATGTTGGCTTTATCCTTTTTTACCCCATCCCTGCTCTTATTGCCCTTGTCCATTTTTCCATTTACCCCTGTCCTGCCCTCTGTCAAACTCTGTACCTCAGTGTTTACCCTACTACCTGCCATGCTTTGTGGGGGGAGGCTTGAACTTTCCTGTTTCCTATCAGCACCTCCCCCCTTGGCTAGTTTAAAAGCTTGCCAAGGAAGCCTTTAAACCTGTCACCTAGGAGCGTGGTTCCCTTCCTGGACAGATGCAGACCATCATGCCAGTATAGACCTTCATCTCTCCAGGTGGACCCCCAGTCCCCAATGAAGCCAAAGCCCTGTGCTCTGCACCAGTTTTGCAACCATTCATTAAACCGCATGGTGTGCAGTACCCTAGCCTCACTCCTGCCATAGACTGGTAGCACCTCTGAGAAGGTTACCGTGCTTGCTACCTGTCTGAGGCCCCTCCTCAACTCCACAAATTCATCCTGCACTGCACTGGTCTCATGCCTAGCTAGGTCATTTGTCCCGAGGTGGACAATGATATCTAGTTTCCTCTCCTGTGATGCTGCTTCTGCAATCCTGAGAATTCGCTCTGTCTCTCCAAGCCATGGCACCAGGCAGGCACCTTACTTCCTCTCCTCTCCTTCCCCAGGTCTACACCCCTAAGAGTTGAGTCCCCATCAGAAGCTGTTTTTCCCTTGTGTTGTCCCTTGCCACTCTTTTGTGGGTCTCCTTGTGGATGTTCCCAGCATTCTTCTTGGTCTCCAATGAGGGTGTCATCATAGAGGAACCTTGATTTGCCAGACCGACATATGATTTGTGTAGAGGTGCAACGGGACTACGCCTGTTCCACCACCCTCACCCTCCCAGAACCTACTGTGGTCCATCTGCTTTCACACATGGCAACCTCTGAGGCAGTGGTTGTGGAACTGGTGCTCTTTGGGTGGGGAGTCCTCTTTAGTCCTTGCCAGTTCAGCCTGGAGGTGGGCAACCTCCTCCCTCAGAGCTGACAGTTGCCTGCAAATAGGGCAGCAACGCAGGTTCCAGAATGTTTCCTGGAAAATTGCTGCCCCACAGCCAGTGCATTGCACCACTCCCCACATGTCCCTCTTCCTTATAATATACAATGAGTAATATACAATTTTTTTTTTGTGTGTGTGTGTGTGTGTGTGTATACTTACGCTTTATGCCCTGTGCTGGGTAATTAAGAATATGACAGTTCTGCTCCAAGACCTGTTGAGAAAGTGATGTCAGAACCTTGGCTATAAAGGAAATGCCACAACCACTGGTGATAGTTTGAAACAATCAAATACACCACTGCTCCACCACCCTGGTAAGTACTGCCCTTTATAGTAAGTCAACCAACACCACAATGTACTAGACCACTGCTCCTACACAAACCACTCTGTTGAGTCCAGGGATAAAAATGAACTCATTGTTCAGCCAGCAGGACACTTCCAAAATATTGCACAAATATCCTTCCAAATCCTATGTGTCTAGCACAGAAATCAAGCAACTTCAGTTGTATTACAACCCCTCTGGTTATAAAATTACTACACTTTAATGGAATCCTGCAATTCTTAATGCCAATAAGAAAATAATGAAACTTTCTGTAGAAAGTGTAGCTTACCTTCTTAGTCCCCTACAATATTATGTTTTACCAAGTTACCAGTTCCTCAAATGCGTTCTAGTTTGTTCTCTGCAGTATAGCCAGTTTCTCAGCTTCCAAAAGAACTGGTCTGCTTTGTAGACCAGTTTAAAAAAAAATTAAAACAGGCATATCGATGTTTTTGCCAGAAAACATAATTTGCCCAAAAAACTCATGGTGATTAACCAATACTGTTACTTTACAACACAATTAAATAAAGGTCCCATGTTTGCAGAAACCATTTTGTTCCCCGTCTCTGACATCAAACTACCAATCCATGAGAATCTATTGTGTAGAAAAGTGTCAGGGCTACTGTGCTTAGCATGTCTCGCACCATTCGTATCAAATTACTGTAGAGCTATCAAATGGCTTGTCACTGCAATGAAACAGAGACACTCTGGTTAGTGAGAAGATATGGACAGGTGCAGCTTTTTTTCCCCTGCAGAATCAGTATCTGCTGACTTAACAGTCCTTGCTACCTGTTCATCACATAATGAATCTCACCGTTTGTTTAATTTCAGATGACACAACATTAATCAAATTAACTATAAACATGCAAATTGTGAGTTTGCATATTAATAATGTTGATATGTCCTAAATGATTTAAAACTGTGCAATGGTAAGACAGAACACTGATTTTTAGGACTATTTTATGATGCTGAGAGCAGTCAAAAGAAGGAACTGATTTTACTTTGACATTATGTGTTCAGTTCATTTTTAATAGCACTATTAATGTGATTCTGCTATCTAAATTAGCTCATCATTGTAGTTTTATTTGGATTAAGCTTTATTCATGTAAATAATCTCTTTTTAGTCTTTAAAATAACAACTGTCTCATTAGTAAAGTTATTTACAATGCATTTTAATGAATAGCTTTAAAATAAAATCATTTTTATATTTTATTTGGGCTATTTGGATGCCCTGATTCAAGCAGGTCTGCTACTCTACTAGAAGAAGAAAACAAGAATTAACATTTATATAATGCTTTTCATACATATTGTATCCCAAGGCACTTTACAGGCAATGAGAGACTGGTAGCTAAGTGAATGTAAATGTATAGTGGCAGTCATTTTGCACATCAATACCCACACACAGCCATGGACAACTGCATGAAACAGTTTTATGGGAAGGGGAATGTTGGCCAGGACACTGGAGAAAATCCCCATCTCTTGCAAAAAGTGCCCTGGGTTCTTTTACTTTCAACTAGATACCTGGATACTCTCTATGGGAAGAAGGGACATCAGTCTCATCCAAAGAAGGGCATACCCTGTCAGTACAGCATCTCCCTAGTACTGCATGTGGTTGTCAGTGTTTATGGTAAGGGAGGGAGTGTGATGGACAGGGTAATCACAGAGGCCAGGGTGCTGGTGGAATTGAGAGTACTGAGGGTGGACAAAGCACCAGGGCCAGATGGTATTCATCCCAGGGTGCTGAAGGAACTGGCAGGGATACTAGCAAGACCATTGACTGACCTCTTCAATGCCTCACTAGATTCGGGGAGGGTACCTCAGAATTGGAAGATGGCTCATGTGGTGCCTCTCCACAAGAGTGGTCCCAAGGATGAACCAGGGGACTACAGACCAGTGATCCTCACATCCATTGTGTGGAAGCTGATGAAGACAATCCTGAAGGAGAGGCTGGTGTCCTTTCTGGAGGTCATCGGACTACAGAACAGTAAGCAGCATGGCTTTGTCACTGGCAGATCATGTCAGACCAATCTGGTGCAGTACTATGATTGGATAACTAGGCAAATGGACAAGGGCCATGCTGTGGATGTCCTGTACCTGGATTTTAGTAAGGCATTTGACTCGGTGCCACATGGGAGACTGGGAGGTAAGTTTCAAGCTACAGGGGTGGGGGAAAAGTTGGTGGGTTAGGTGGTGAACTGGCTGAAAGGGAGGCAGCAGAGGGTGGGGGTGAGGGGAGCTCTCGTCCCCAAGGGTGGTGACAAATGGAGTACCACAGGGCTTGGTGTTGGGGCCTATACTATTTGGAATATTCATTGCAGACATTTCGGTGGGCATCAGGAGTAAGTTTAGTCTGTTTGCTGATGACACTAAGATGGGGTGGTGGTAGATGATATAAGGTGGTGGCAAGGACTGCAGGAGGATCTGGCTAAGCTGAAGTCCTGGTCAGACACCTGGCAGCTGGGATTCAATGCCAAAAAATGCAAGTTGCTGCACTTTGATGCTAATAACCAGAGGAGGAGCTACCATCTGGGAGGCAAGCAGTTGGCGATGACAGAAAAGAAGGATCTAGGGGTGCTAATTACAGGGTCAATGGCCAACTCTGCACAATGTAGAAAGGCGACTGCTAAGGCCAACAGGATGCTGGGTTGTATTGCTAGGAGTATTTCCTCAAGGAGGGGGGAGGTGATTCTGCCACTGTACAGGTCATTGGTTAGGCCTCACCTGGAGTACTGCATGCAGTTCTGGTGCCTGTATCTGAAGAGGGACATTAAGCTACTGGAGGGGTGCAATGCAGGACGACAAAGATGATCGAAAGGAGATCACGTCATGCAACCCACTGTGTAGCAGCCCTCTCTGTGCGCTCTTGTTACCCCCTCCTGTTAAACCTCAAAATGTATTTCTTTACCGGTTACAAAAAGAACAAGAAGTGCACTTATCATTTGTGAAGTCGTGTGGATCGTTGCTGTTTGGAGAATTATCCCAAGTTCATGGAATGGAGGCAGAGATGCGGTCGGCTCTTCCTCACCACACGCCACCGCCTATGCCTGAGAAGGCCAGTAAGAAAACTATGGCCCAGACGGGTTCAGCTGTGCAACAGGCTATGGGGCAACAGGAACAGACTCCTCTAACTTTGGAGTGGTTCTTGGAAGAGTTCCGCCCCCTTCACAATGAATTATGCTCTTTAACAACCGAATTTAAAGCAATGTCTGGAGCCCTTGAAGATCTTTCCTGATGCACCAGAGACAGTGAGGCCCATATCACCTCAATGGAAAGGAAAGTGGAAACAATCGATCCAGTGATGGCCACCTCCAGACAACGCATTGCCAAGATAGAGGATAACGTGGAAGATTTAGAGGGGCGGAGTCACCACAACAATGCTAATTTGATCGGCCTCCTGGAACAAGAGAAGGGTGCCGATCCAGTGTTGTTTGCTCAAAAGTTGATAGCAAAGCTCGCAGGGCCTTCCCCATTCAGGCCCACATACACAATTGAGCATGACCATCGAGCCCTATGGCCTATGCCTCCCCCAGGAGCTCCCCTGTGGACTTTCATCTTTAAATTTCTCAACTTTCAAGTGAAACAGCATTTTCTGGCTAAACTTAAAGAGATTAAAGATGTTAAGTTGGAAGGAGCACCGATCCGCGTGGCACAAGATCTACCCCTCTTGGTTTGTCAGAGGAGGGCTTCTTTTCATGCCATTGTGAACAAGCTGATTGCTGCTAACATCAAGTTTTGTATGGATTACCCAGCACACTTTCAAGTATTGATAGTCAGGAGTTGGACCACTTTTGAGGATCTGAAGAACGCGGAAGAAACCCTCAAGGAGACCTTCCCAAACCTGTTATATCAACCTGGTTCATCGCTCTGGCATGTCTCCTTTCAACTTTTATAAGGATTGTTTCAATTGTCCCTCTTCGGTATGTGATCCTGAATAGGACCTTCAGCAGATGAAAGGTCAGACTGGTGCCTTTAGGTCATCTTAGGCCTACATTTTGTTATGTGCTCCAAGGCACGATATGAGCCAGGTCCTGGTCAGGGGCTAAACTGTACTGAGAGAAGTGGTCTGTTTGTATTTCGGATATGTTACTAGTTGCAGGATTATGTAACACACTTGAGAAAGGAATGTGTGGATTTAAGGAAGTTCCTCAGGCACTTTGACCATGTGAGCCTGTAGCTTAGTGGTTAAAGTGCTGGAACGGCATATCAGAGGTCTGAGGTTCAATTGCCAGTGGGCCACACTTTTCCTTTCTCATTTCCATTCTTGATTTAAAATATGCCATGCAGGGGCTAAACTGCGCTGAGAGAAGTGGTCTGTTTGTATTATTAATAATAAAGATTCAAATTAAAAAAAAAAAAAACCTGATTGAAGGGCTAGGGGACTTACCTTATGAGAGTAGGCTGAGGGAACTGAACATGTACTCGATGGAGGAGAGGAAAGGAGGGAGAGAGGGTACAGGATTGAGACCTTCAAGTACATGACAGGGATAAACAAGTCTAGTAAGGAGGGGCTATTTAAACTAAGGGAGGGTAGGGACACCCGAGACCATGATATGAGGCTTGAGGGGGGAAGGTTCAGGAGGGAGATGAGAAGATTCTTTTTTACGGAGAGGGTGGTATTCAGGTGGAATGCGTTGCCAGAAGAGATAATATCCAATAGAACAGTGGGGGGCTTCAAAAGGGGATGGGACAGAGTGAGGGGGAGAGTCAGGGGGGAGAGGGGGCAAGGCGGGAGAGGCGGCTGAAAAATACGGGCTGCTAGCTGCACATCCAAGCAGACTTGGTAGACCGTATGGCCTTTTTCTGCTGGCAAATTTTGTATGTTCATATGGTATGAGCCCAGTCCTGGTACAGGATCAGAACCCTCTGGTCCAGAGGTGGATGTGCTACCAACAGAGCCATGCTGCCACCCGTGCAATACCATGAATATTTCAGTTTTTGTGTACCAATTCTGTAATATTGATTTAGTTATTTGTCGTTATATGATAGCTTGTTTCCAGGTCAGGGGTATCATTTCACCAAAACCATAGGGGTTGCAAGACCATTGATAAGAAGTACCAAGAAGTCATTGTTGACATCCATTGTTAAATAAGGTATTTAAATCCCAGGTTATTTTTTTCTACTCAGCCTTAAGACCCAGCTCACTACAGATACCCTATTAAGTTTAGTTTGCTTTTATTGCTCTTAGACATATTTACTGGTAACAGTTTCTGCTTACCCTGCTTGGGTCTGGCAGACTGTACTGTACTGCACACCATGACTCCTGGACCTCATCACCACTGCGGCTGCCAGACTTTGGGCAGTTTAATTTTCAACACAGAAGTATACAATCACCATTAACATTTCAGCTGTCCCCGCAGAAACTTTGATATGTCATTCAGCTACTTAGAAATGTTAGTAGCAGGTGACATTAGGTAAATGGTGGAGTCTCTGGGTGCTAATCTTGCATACCAAACAACTAAACAAAAATAAACTCCCACCCTTCAGCCCAGGCCAGCAATGGTCAGGCAGTATCCCAGTTGTCTGTGACCTATCTGATCCAGTCCAGCAATCCGGTTTTCACCGCTGCCTAGGACTGTGTGAAAACCAGACTGCCAGGACTGGAGTAGATAAGTAAAAGCTGGATCAGACTGTCTGTCCAGTGTGGGCACACTAGCAATTTTGTGCACGTTGCAGCTGGGCTCGTTGGTCCGGCCACACCAGCCAGTCTGGATGTTATTGATCTAGTCCTGTCCAGACCCAGCAGTCTAGTTATGACCCACACCTGTTTGTTCACAGAATGCTTGTTGACCTGTTGACAGTCGATCCAGTCCCACTCTCCCCTCACCCCAACACACGCACACACAGACCAGGCCACAGATTCATAATAAGAGGAACAACTGTACAGTGCTCCTGTGTAAACAGAACCCATTCAAGGCATACTACTGAATAAATAAGCAGATATGCAGCATATAAAAAGGAAACATGTCAACAGACCAATATCAAGTATTCTACTCTTCTACATCAATGAGGGCGGGTAAGGGCTACCTCAGTCATTTCTCTATTCCCTTCATTTCAAAAAATAAATGAAAAAAAAAATAATGAACTTTAATAAATCTGGAAATGTTTAGCAGTACTAATGCACATCAGTTTGGCAGAGGGCGAGTGCAGACATAATGCAACTGACCGCACCCCTTCCCCAAGCAGGCTTGCTTACAAGCAGCAAAGTTGGCAGCTGCCTACACCCCATCTGGCCTGCCCTGTCTCACTGGCTTCCAACCAACAGCAACACAATGGCAGCAGTATTTAGAAAGTTGTCCTCATTTAAGTCAAAATCATCACAAAATGTCCCAAATTCATTTTCACATGAACGGGCCGCTTTTTACTCCCTAGGCTTTGCTTGGTCTCTAGGGTGAGTGTAGACATAATGTAATTTAATGCAATTGACCTCCCCCACACCCCACCAGCAAGTCTGCTTACTTGCAATAAAGTTGGTTTTGCCTGCTGCCACCCCCCATCTGGCCTGCCATGTCTCACCAGCCCTCAACCAACAAAAGCACACTCAGTAGCAGCAGCAGAGTTGTATTAAGTAATAATTTGTCTGTCTTTACCATACATTGTTCTTCTTGAGCCTGGTGGTACCACTCTGTCTACATTGATCTGCACTCACTGCCTGGTCAGTTGACGAGTTCCCTTCCCTGGCCTTCTCTCCCTCCTATTTGACATTACTGGATGATGGCTGACTCAGCACAAGGACCCAGGAGGGGACAGGACACTGACAATCTCATCTTCATCCTCATATCTCTGCAAAATGGCAAGACTGCAAGGTTGCAACCTGGACACCATGCTGGAACCCACATGACACTGCTGACAAAGACACACATACACACTTGTTAGACACTGACCTGGGTCCATTACCAGTTACATTGAGGCTTAGCCTTGGCCTTCTCCTCATTTCTTTACCTGCACCTTGCAGGCTACAGCACAACCATTTTTTCATCCAGGGCTTGGCTGCCTGGTACTAGGATAGGAGGAACTGGATGGAGTTAGGGAAAACAATGGCGGGTGGGCAGAACTACTGGGCTGGCCATGGAGAGAGGGTCAGAGGCTCTGGGGTTGCCATCTTGGACTTGGGAGGGAGGGAAGGATGCTGTCTGCAGGAGGATGGATTGGCAGATGGCATGGGAGCTCATCAGCACTATACTCACTCGGTCACTCCATGAGTCCACTCCACACTGTCGGTCAGCGGTTCGTGTTGACTCTCAGGCAGCACCTGGTAAACAGGCCAAATGTTGCACCGTGCAACAGACATTGGTTGAGTGGAGAGGGCAAGTGAGGTGGGGGTCTGGCACTTCTGACAAACTGTCTGGGCTGAGCACAGGGGCAGTGAGTGGGGTTGGCTACACTGTGCCATAAAAAAACCAAAAAAACAATGGGGAGCAAAGGAGTTTGAACAATCATGCCTGGCCAGTGTGCACACAGTGTGCACATCTCTAACAACTTACTGCGCATGATCCCCCCCCCCATCTCCTTTTCTTCAAGTCACCTTTTCAAACAGAAGGAGGACCAAAAAAAAAATTTTTTTAAAGGGACAGCTCCTGACTTGCTGTTTGGTGCTTCTAGCTACCAGCTTGCACGAGCCGATATAACTGCTTCAGACTGATAACTGTGGCTCGAGTGAACAAGGGTGTGCCAGCTCCAGGGCATCACTGAATAGCAGGGGTCACAAACAGACTGTAGGGGGTCACAGTAAATTCACGGGAGTTGCAAATGCGACCCCAAATGACCCCTAAATTATGCCCATGTTCCAGGTGTGTCTCGGGGATGGATTGCATGGACCTTTTTTATTGACAGGGGGAATGTTGGCCATGACTCTTGGGGAAACTCTCCTACACTCCTTCGAATTCAAGGCCTAGCAGGCTTGTGACTTGAAAGAGTATTTTTTGTTTTGTTTTGGGTGATCTGCATATTATCCCCCCTTTCTTTTCGTTTTTTTGTCCACATCCTCATTTCCTTGATTTGTTTTTGTGATTATTAATTAGAATGTCTTTTTTGTATTTTTCTTGGAAGTTTTGCCTAATTGCTGTACCTTTCAGCTTTTCATGAGCTGTTTTGTTTCTGTATTACTTTGATGTGATTATATTGTTCTTTTTTGTTGCACTAAAAATTCCCCTACTCTTCTTCGATAAGTGCCCAGGGATCTTTTACTTCCACCTGGACAGAGACCAGAGATGGGTAGAAGAGACATTGATTTACCATGTCATCACAACACCTCACCAGGGCTGCACCCCTCACCCCCACTACTGTGTTAGTTATGGGTATTACCGCAAGTGCCTGATGTGGGGCTAGAACCCACAACCATACAGTCTTACAGCCCCAGAGGCAAGTCTGCCAGAAGACTGGATGATCTAGAGATATAACCATGGCAATAATTGTATCTTTTACCAACCTTTTATAGAAGAATATATAGGCATTCGAAGCAAAGCCTTAAATGTTTTTTATCTCAATCTGAACATATCATGATATGACAATGTTCTGAAGAATCACAGTCACTTTCTTCAAGTATTTTGTGTTAGAATCTGCTCTCTCTACAAACTCAGACATTCCTTTCCTGGTATCCAAACATCAGAGTGTACACAACCTTTTGAATCCTCAAATGCCTCTTCCTCCAAGATCTGAAAAGACATCTAAGGCAAAGGCATACACAGAATCCCTTGACAGCAGCCTGGTATCTCTAGTCAAACCTTCTAGTACAAGGGCTTGAAGGAGACTAAAAAAAGTAAATCTCTGTGGTCCCCTCACCACATTACGTGCAGAGACCAAACTTAACCACCTCAATTTTCTCAAGACCACATAGTGTAATTTTTATTTTGTATTAGGGATTCTTCCAGATTAATGAAATTAGTGTGTATGATCTCAGTTCTTTTTAACAGGAAGGATGTTATAGTTGTGTAGTTTGATTTAGATAACATGTTATATTCCTCCTAAATAAGTATTTTATATGTTCTATTGAAGGCCTGTTTGAATTACATAGTTTACTATTGTTTTTATTTTTATTTTACGGTTCTCCTCCAGAACTGGGTGGGGGGTGTATGGGGCGGGTTGGTTATAGGTGGGTGGGGGATGGATATGTATGGTTTATGTCCTGTGTGTGTTTATATATTGTGGCCCAGATATTCAGACTGCACCAGGCAGTGGCGCAAGCCTGGGCACAGCGCAACTGTGATGCACCGGGGCCAGGTCCAGGTGATACTCAACTGGGATGCGCCATGGTGCAGCACCATTGAATATGGCATGGTCAGTGCACATACCGCGCATGGCACAGTGGCACTGCACTAGCACAAGACACAGATAGGGAGCGCGCTGATGCACCAGCGTTAGTGCAGTTGCTTGTGGGCGCATCAACAAATTCGCGATATTCAGCAGGGGCATGCAAATTAGGCCATAATATATGCAAGGTGCAAATGGGGCTATTTGCATGTTATTATGGCTCCATTTGCATGCCTTGAGCAGGGCAGCCTGGCGACTTGCACCTGGCACCCTGCACAGCATGATGTGTGCAGTGGGGATCCCCGGGCATCCCCAGCACCGTAGCCGCGATCGTGCGGTATATGTTTAAAGATAAATCCCTGGTAGTCTAGTGGCCTTCCCAGACCCCGATTGCCTAATAAATATAATACATGACCATCCTTGGTGGTCTAGTGGTTCTCCCTCCCACCCGAGTCCTCGATTCCCTGATATATGTCAATATGACCATCCCAGGTGGTCTAGTGGAACCCACCGCTGCCATGATCGCGATAAATTCCACAATTAAATGCCCTGGTGATCCTGTGGCACCCCACCCTCCCACCCACCACACAGAACCACTTGCCCACCCCACTGCCCATCATCATGGTGGGTGGCTGCATCCTGCCTGCATACCGCCCGGTCACCCACCAAATGACAGGTACAGTATGGGCTGTAAGCCCATTGGTCCCCAGTGTGGACCAATGGGCTTGCAGGGCATACTGTATTAGACAGTCCCAAATATGTGAATGAAGTCATTCACTAGTTGGGACTATGTCTAGTACAGTATGCCCTGCAAGCCTGCTGCCCACCTTTGGGTGACCGGGAGTTGTTCCTACTCTGCACGGGCTCAACTTTGAGCCCCACTATGCAGCGTAATGCAGTGTTGCGCCAGCATATGCGCCGTACATCCCGGGCTGAATATCAGGGTGTGCCGCATATGGATGGGCATGCCCCCTGCATCTGCACTGCATACGATTACATTGCGCCCCAGCGCATTGTGATTTGCATTGTGCCGGGCAACCTTTCCAATATCCTGCTGGGGTGCAATGCGGGGTTGCAGCAGCACAACCCCTTTGAATATCCGGGCCTGTGTGTTTTTGGTGTTTGATTTTGGTTGGTTCTGTATTCTTTAAAACATTTAATAAAGCATATTCAATAAAAAAAAATGAGTGTAAGACAGATTGAAGGACACTGCATTAAAAGAGGCAATGTACAGCATGATTCACACATTGCATGGTACTGCATATTATGTGCTGGAAATGTACTACCCACAACCAAGTTATTTATTTCCCAAAGGCAGCAGTGCACTGTGAAAATTCAGTTTTTATAACTGTGAAATAAGAACTATCGTGCAGGATTGTCAAATGGACTAGCTGCAGACAGAAACATGCACTGTGCTAGCATCTGGATCCACCTGAATGTGTCCAAGAAGCCCTATTGCTATTTTCAAAAGATGCATCTGTTTGAGACCAACAGTTTGAAGCGAGAAACTGACACAGCCACAGTCTGCATCACTGTTTTGCTTTAGCTATGTCTTTTTTGGATGTAAAATTTGGACAGATGTAGGTCACAGAAACATAGACACTGCTGGCAGAAAAAGACCAAGGGTGCATCCAGTCAGCACAAGTAGGTATCCCTGTCTCACCTCTGACCTAATGACCTGAAGGGGCATCTATCCCTGCCCATTCCCTTGCATAACCTACTTACCTTGTTCCCCCTGGTGGCACTGTCAGTCCCTGCACCCTGTTTATGCCATGACCGATGGAAAATAGACAATATCGGGGTCGCGTGCTGGTGCTCTGAAGAAATGGCAGCACAACGGGAATGCTCCAACCGTTAGTAATATTTGAGTGATATAGCTAATTTCATAAGCAGTGACATTCTTTTAAAACTAGTTTGGAATAGTGGTCTCACTTCCCCTCATCTATCTAGGAATTTTGAAAGAGATAATCCATTTAGTTTTAATTTTATCGGTACCAGAAGTTTAGGCACTTACCTCATTTCATTATGCCATCTGACAATCGCTCTTTGGTACTTTGGTATTTTTGGACAAAAGAAGGCAAGACACCCATCACGATTGTCCTCCATATACATGGATCTTTTACTGAGTCCCTACCCAGACATCCATTTATCTAGTTTATTCTTAAATGTAAAGATGTTAGGCGAGTCAACCAAATCCTGTGGTAGTTTATTCCAGATTCTTGGTGTCCTTATGGTAAAATAGTTGATTCGTTTGTTGGTGTTTGCTCTCATAATTTCTAACTGTCTATTATGTGGTCTGGCTGCGGTTTTTCTGGTGGAAAATTTAATACCACAGATCTGCATCTGTTCCTGACTGCCTAGTATTTTAAATAATTGTAGCAATTCTCTTCTGAGTCTTCTTTGAGACAAAGTGTGTAGTCCTGGTTTAACTAATCTAGTGCTATAGTCCAAGTTGATTATGATTAACTAAAAGCTAAGATGGCGGCCACGCTGGGCTAGCCGTCGGACTGTTGTATAGTGTGATTGCGTTTATGTTTTATGTTTTACTTTAATCTTTAAAGCTTTAAAGTTTTTTTTTGGATACCTGGACTGTGGAGAGGTTGTTTTGGCGTTCTGCCATTTTTGACGTCTTGTAGCGGTGCTTTTTGGTGTTTGCAGCCAGCTGGCTCCCTGGATGGTCCGGATTCGATCCGTGGCTGTTGTGCAGGGTCCTAGTGTGTTTCAGGTTCTGGATTGCCTTTTGGGACTTTGGCGGCGTGGCGGCCGCACTCCAACTTACATCTGTGACCTTGGCGTGGTGCCTGCCTGTAACATCTCTGGCTGTGCTCCAACCTACATCTTTGACTTTATGAGTGCCCGCTGCTTAACGCCCGCCAAGGCCTCCAATTTTGTGTTTTTGCCTTTAGCGTGTTGCCTGCTTGTTTAACATCTCCCTCTCATTCTTCGAGGTGAACTTTATCTTTGAGGGACCTGGAGAAGACCAGGAGAAGATGGGATCCACCGTGATTGGGTTTATTAAGGATTATTGGGCACTATTCAGTATCTTCAAGGCTGTGGTGACTAACTGGATTTACGTTTGGTCCGTTTGGAGTGGCACTGTCATGTTGGCAGAGACTACTATGACTTAGGGTTCTGTCTTTTGGAGTCTGGGATTTGTTCCTATTTTTGGCTCTAGCTCTGGTGACCTGCACAGGGGTTAGGGGTCGGGGCCTGTTGGAGAGCTGGCCTCTGACCCTATTTCCCCTAGACTCCCGGCGGAGTCGGTCGGTGGGTTGACCCGGCCTGGAGTCGTGGTGCTGGGTCACCATTGTAGCTTGGTAGCTGCTGATGAACTGATTTAATGGAACCTGCGACCTGATGTGTGGCCTTCCTTGAAAATTGGGAGTTCCTGTTCCCTGAATCCTATTTGGAAATTCTGGTTTCTTGGATATACTAAGGATTTAGTGGCCAGTATTATCGATTTCTTCAGTGCCCCAATTAAGTGATTGGAGAGTTCCTGCAAGATAAGTGACTGTGGAAATACTAACTGTTTATATTATATTACTATTTTTAAGAATTGTCTTCTCAGCCCAGGTGATTGATATATTTGGTTTATTGTATTTGAAGTGTATTTGTTTTGAGGGATAATTTAGCAGTGAGAGTGCTTGTTTCCAGCTTATAGCCCACCCTGCTTGGTTCAGTGAGAGTGTCCTGGAGGGTGGTCTTTAAATTATTCCCTCTATGTATTTTTATTTATTTTATTGTTATTAGTGTTAGTTTTGTGTTATTTTATTATCCCCTGGCCGTGAGAGGGCCTGTGGATATAAAATAGTTTAATTTTGTATATTATTTGCTGTATTAGATTATTAGTCTATTTTATTTCTTTTTTGGCGGGCGGTGGTGTTGTTCATTCTATTTTATTCCTGGTTTTATTTTGTTACGACAGCCTGATGTGCTGGCCAGCTTCACCTGCTGTTTGTTACTCGGCCTCCGCTCTCCATGCCCTCTGCCCCTTTGTCTTGCCCCCCTTGCCAGCCCATGTTTACCATCGGTGTCGGGCATTAGGGATTGTGCGTAGGGGACGGAGGAATTGGGGGGGTGTGGAGGGTCGTGGACAGTGGAGAGAGCGGTGCTCTCCCATAGGGGTGGTTAGGCCTCGAAGACGCCCTGGGGTGAAATGGTTTCTGGAGCGTGGTAGTCCCGTTCTGGTTCCCATACCCAAGGGCACCTCCAGTACTCGAGGGCAAGTGGTTGGGACAACTCGTCAACCTCGTCTAACCTGGGCGTTGTTGTGCAATGCCAGATCTGTCTGTAATAAAACGGGTCTTATTGCGGACTTTGTTGCAGGGGCAGATCTGGCTTGCATTACCGTGACCTGGTTGGATGGGAATGCGGCCACATTTTTAGAGGCCGCTGTTCCTACCGGGTTCTCGGTTATACATTGCCCGAGATTAGATCGCGGGTGGGGAGGGTGGCGATCTGTTTCAAGACCAGATTGGGCCTAACTGGTGTTCCAGTTGAGGAGGCAAGATCATTTGAGTGTACTGTGGTAGCTGGTGTGGGGTGCAGGATTGCTCTCATTTACCATCCACCAGGGGATGAGAAGCTTTTCCTGCAGGAAATAACAGATTTTTCCACCCACATGGCTTTGGAATCGCCCAGATTGATGGTACTGGGCGATTTCCCACGCGTACGATTTACTTAATCCTCACTTTTTGGTCAACATTTCTCCAGATGATGACATCGCTGGGCTTCACACAGGTTGTTTCCACAGCTACCCATAAAGGTGGTCACTCTCTTGATCTTGTTTTTCTCCTGGGGATCGAGGCATCCAATTTGGTGGTTGAACCAGTCGGTTGGTCTGATCATTACTCAGTTGGGTTCAATTTTGAGGCCCCCCTGGGTTGGTCGGCCCCTGTGGAGTTGGTCAAGTACTGCCCATTTCTGGATGTTGTCCCTGAAGACCTGATGACGTTCCTTGACTTCTCGCTGTTTGATGATTTGTGCTCTGATCCTGAGCGGCTTGTGGTGGCCTATAATGAGACCATCTTGGCTGCCCTCGATCAGATTGCACCTGCCCGTGTTCGCCCCCTTCCGCGCCGTCCCATCGTTCCTTGGTTTGACGAGGCATTGAGAGGGCTGCGGAGGTTGGGGAGTAGGTTGGAGCATCGTTGGAGGAAGACTGCCTCGGATGCTGACCATCTTATTTTGTTAGAGCATTATAAGCTCTATGAAACAGAAATTTCCTGTAAGAAGGCAGAATTCCTGTCCAGGGAAATTTCTGCTGCTCGGAATCGACCGGCTCAGCTCTTCAGAACTGTCGACAGACGTGCAACCCAGTCTGTCAACAGATCCATCAAGTTTTTACACAGACTGATTGTGAAGAGATCGCTCAGTTCTTCGTAAATAAGGTGGAAGACATCCGGAGGCAGTGTCCCCGACCTCACTCTAAGGTTGCTGCAGTTGATCAGTGTTTTGTCGCGGAGCCTGGAATTTCCTGGAGTACTTTTGACCTGCCGGATTTCGTAGACACTATGAGGATTGTCCGCGAGATGCGCCCAACGTGCTGTAGGTTGGATCCGGGTCCTACTTCCCTGATTTTGGGATGTAGTGAGTTTATCGGCCCGGTCCTCACTTGGATTATCCGGTGCTCCTTGGAGACGGGAGTTTTCCCTAGCTCTCTGAAGGAAGGGGTGGTGACTCCCCTTCTGAAGAAAACTTCCTTGGACCTGGATGACCTAGCTAACTACCGCCCGATCTCTAACCTCCCTTTTGTAGGGAAGGTTATTGAAAAAGTTGTGGCGACTCAATTAGACAACCATTTGACCATCCATAGTCTATACGAACCTCTCCAGTCTGGTTTTCGTAAAAGGCATAGCACCGAGACTGCTTTGGTTCGGGTGCTCAGTGATCTCCTGATGGCGAGAGATTGGAGACACCGTTCTATTCTGGTTCTCCTTGATCTGTCATCAGCCTTTGATACTGTGGATCATGGGGTTTTGCTTGAACGCCTGAGATCCATCTGTGGACTTTCAGGTATGGTCCTCAGATGGTTTTCATCTCACCTCGAGGGGAGAATGCAGAGAGTGGTCTCGAGATTACATTCTTCTGGGGCTTTCTCTCTGCCCTGTGGGATACCACAGGGTTCGGTGCTTTCCCCCATGTTATTCGCAGTATATATGCTACCCCTTGGAGACATTGTAAGACTGTATGAACTGAGGTTTCACTGCTATGCTGATGATACCCAGCTCTACCTGTCTTTTGCACCTGACCAGGTTAGTGCTGTCTCGGTGCTGAATAAGTGCCTTGCAGACATCCAAGACTGGATGAATACCAGCGGTTTAAAGTTGAATCCAGGAAAGACTGAGGTTATGGTTGTGGACCCCGGCCGCAGGGTTGGGGGTTTGGGAGTGGGGTCCCCCTCCGTTATAGTTCTGGGGGACCAGATCCCTCATTTCTGAACGGGTGCCTAACCTGGTGTAGAGCTGACACAGAGTTGACCCTTCATTACCAGGTGTCCTCGTTGTCAGGACTGCATTTTCCATCTTAGAAACATCTCCAGGATTAGGCACCTGGTTCCTCCTGGTGATTTGCCGGTTTTGGTCCACGCCTTTGTGACATCTCGCTTGGACTACTGTAACTCCCTGTACCTAGGGCTTGCTGGGGTTGATATCCACCGCTTGCAGCTAGTGCAGAATGCAGCAGCACGTTTGTTGTCTGGGGCTTCAAGAAGATCTCATATTACCCCAGTGTTGCGCTCTCTGCACTGGCTGCCTATACAGTGGCGGATCACCTTTAAAGTAGGTCTTTTGACCTACAAAGTCCTACATGGGTATGGTCCTGACTACTTGAAAGAGCTTTTGTTGCCTTACACCCCTCTGAGACAGCTTCGCTTGGCTGATGAGGGGTTGCTGGAGATTCCAAGGGTTAATCTGAAGTCTTCTGGAGCCCGTGCTTTTGGTTTTGCTGCTCCATCCCTCTGGAATTCTCTACCCCGTCCGCTCCGAGAGAGTACAACAGTGGATACTTTTAAAAGGGCTTTAAAGTCCTTTTTATGGAGTAAGGCCTTCCCGACTATATTGTAATTGGTTTTATTTGTTGAAACTATTGTTCTGTTTTACTGTATTTTGATGCTTGGTTTTATGAATTGTACAGCGCCTTGAAAACTTGAAAGGCGCTTAATTAAATAAATTTTATTATTATTATTATTAAGTTTGATAAGTGTGGAATGAGCTTAGTGGTTCTGCGCTGAATATTTCAAATCCTGTTCATATCCAAGATCAAATAAGGGCTCCAGAAAGGACAGCCATAATCTAAGAGTGGCCTAACATGGGATCTGTAGAGGGGGAGAAGACATTGTTCTGATCTAGATACAAATGTTTTACTTATTCTATGGAGTATAGCGTTTGTTTGATTTGCTATCTTGGTGCAATGGGTAGTTGAAGATAGTTTGTTATTCATTAATATTCCTAGGCCTTTTTCTGCTGTGGAAGTTCTGATGATAGTATTATTCAAGTAATATGTATGAGCCGGATTATTTTTTCCCAGGTGTAGTACTGCACATTTAGAAATGTTGAAATACATCTCATTAGTACACGCCCATTGTTCTACTAGTGATAAGTCAGCTTGTAGTCCAGATTTATTATTGTATTTTATGGCCTTTCCCCAAAGTTTTGTGTCGTCTGCAAATTTAACCATTATGTTACTGGCAGATATATGCATGTCACTTATAAACAGATTGTACAAGGTTGGCCCGAGCACTGAGCCCTGGGGGACTCCACTAGTCACCCTTCTCACACCAGACATTGCATCATTTACCCTGACTCTCTGAGTTCTCTCATCCAACTCTGCTCAGCTCTGGTGTGGCAGGAACTCCAGCCCAGCTCAGCGCTTCACCAACTGGCTCTGTAGGTGGGCATGGTGGAAAGAACTCGTTGAGGGGATCAGTTAAAACATTATCAACAAGTAAACACTCTAGTGATCTGAGTACAAATGATATGGATTTTATTAAAGCCAAATTGCAAAACATGCATATTGATATCGTTTCTCTGAAACAACAAACAGAAACTGAAAAAGATAAATCATTGGTTATGGAAGAAAGGATTAATGTATTAGAGGAATGATTAGCCTTTCTGGAAGAGACCCTTTGCAAAATAGAAGACTTCTCCACAAAAATGTGTTCAAAAATTGAGTTTCTAGGATCCAAAGTTGATGATCTTGAAAATAGAAGCAGGCGTAATAATTTACTCCTAGTAGGGGGTCCCTGAGCTTGTTGAACGGAATGATATGGTGAGATTCTTAATGGATTTTAGCCCCTCTATTTCAAACGCTTCCTGGAATTGGCCCCTAGAGACTGAGAGAGTGCACAGATCCTTGAGAGCCTTCCCCAAGCAAGTTCAAAAACCCAGACCTATAATTATAAGCCTAGTGCGATTTAATGTCAAAGAAGAAATCCTTGCTTTGGCCAGGCAGAAGAAAGTCTTTATTGGAGAAAAGAGAGGGTGTTTATATTTCAAGATTATTCATCCAAAATTGTAGAAAAAAGAAAGGCATATAATGAAATCAGACATGTTTTGCAATATCTTGGGGTTCCATACTACATTACATATCCTGCTACTACTGTAATAAACAGACGGGTGATTCACGAAGTTTCAAAGCACCTGAAGAAGCTTGGGAATTCATAAACAGATCATGGCCTGAAGCCCCTAGGTTCTTGAGTAAAATGCCTAAAAGTATCACTGTGCAGAGGACTATCCAAATGGTTCATAAAGGTTCAAAACATGATGAGAATTCTATGGTTGAACCTCAGACGCCAGCTTCCATATCTCAAGACAACCCTCATGCAGTTTCTTCCCTTTCAGAACTTTCACATGCTCCTTGCACAGACTCTTTTAAAAACATGCACATTCCTGTGCTCAAATACTCAGCAAGACATCCCAACAATAAAGCATCTCTGCTAAAATCTGCAGCCTGGCCATCCAAAATAAATCACAAATCGTAAACTTTCTACAAGAATAAACCAACCATCACCTCCTGTATTGCGACCAAAAGCTTCACCAACACTGACTGGTATCCAAATAATGCAAAGTTGTCCAATAAATTGTTCACGAACAGATCTCCTAGAGGATTACCTGACTGCCTTGAAGGTCCCTTTAGCCCAGTTGCAGACATGTTCAAGGAGCCTATATCTCCTGGATACTCGCTTGAAGAAGGGGAACTACTGGTGACCTGAAGACACTAGCATGGAGTCTTAAACACGGCGCAATGCTGCATCAAGAAGATCTGAATGGATTTACTTATCTCTTAGCTGATTGGTGGATAATTGTCACATGACTTTCTCCACCTCTCATATTCGTTGTAAATCCTTGGATTACTTCTCATGCCTACTTAGTTTATTTTATCTTATGCAATAGCTTTTTGGCTCAGTTGTAATAAAAAGCTGTTTTCCTTCTATGCACTTATTTCAACTCCGCAAAAAAATGTGGGCTAGAAACAGTGTTACAAGTCAAAGGTCACTTCCATTTTGACGATCTGCAAGGCAGACCTATGATCTGTTGGAATAATACAGAAAGTAGTTTTATTCCTTAATCATATTTGGGAGTGAGTAAACTTACAGAGTTTTCATTCTGATTTCCTTATTTGTATGGGGGCGTTTTATCACGTGTTGTGTTCTGCTGTATTTTGGTTTTCTGATTCAATACTTTACAAGGGGGGGGGGTTGGGGAAGTTATATCAGACCAGTTCATAGAAGGTTCTATATGTTGGTTATGGGCTTTTGTAGTAGATCTGCTTACTATTTTCTTTGGTGTGTTTTAAAAGATAATTAATTAAACCTTCTGGATTCCTTCAGCACCTCTCAAAAAATCATGTAGCATTCTGCCTTCTCTAAAAGTGGTAAATGGAAATAAGCTTTAACATGTGATGGGATAGGAGATGAAAGTAGGCTTATAAGGCATGGCAGAAAAGAGTAATAATATCCCTTGCATGCTTTATTATTATAAGCCGTAAAATACTGATGCTTACTCTTATCAGTCTGTCATGCTTACAGGCTGAACCCTATGCAAGGTATGGAAGCGGATTACTATACCATTTGATCACTGATATTAGACCTAGGCAGCTACTGAATAACAGATAAGTTATGAGGGGTGCGGAATGCATACATAAGAAATGGGTTTATCTGACTTTAGACACATTAGGAATGCCTTTGCTAACTCTTTCACTTCAATAAACTGGGCCCTAGATTGATAAATGAAGGGTTTCTGATAGCTATTGTTCTAAAAGGGGTAAAGTATAGTTTCAGCTCCATAGCAATGCCCTGACTTGCCCTTCCATTATTTTTAGCTGATACTTAGCAAGTGTGGGTTTTTCGCTCTGCTGCTAATAGGGTGTATATTTTTTCACTTTGAAGGCTTCCTCAATGAGGTTACGCACATCTTCTCACTGTGTGTGTTTAGTTGTATAATTAGTGTTACAAAAGATATAAGAGCCTATTTCTTTATTAATTTACTCTAGTGTGCCTATTTGATTAAGGAATAAAGTATATCTATTACTAGTTATTAGAGTTACTTTAAAGGTGCCCTTTATCTACTCTGTGCCAATATAATATTTTAGAAAAATTTCATAGGAATTTCACTGCAAAGATATCCATTTATGTCACTTACACTACTAGTACTTTTATGTTATTTATCTACTTCAAGGTTGTATTTCTTATTCACAGTATAGTCCTATTAACAGTAACAGTTCAGTAAATATCAGCTCCTGGAATGTCCAAGGGCTAGGATCACCAATTAAGATATATAGAGTGCTTTACCACCTTAACAAGCATGATGTGGATATTGCCATGCTTCAAGAAACTCATCTTATTCCGGAAGAAGCAGAGAAGCTGGCTCGTAGCTGGGTAGCTACAGTTCATCATTGTTGTTTTTCCTCAAAAAAAAAGGGCGGTGGCTATTTTTATTCAGAAAGGAGTCAATTTTATTAAGCATAGCCATTTAACTGATCCAGAAGGAAGGTTCCAAATATTGTTGGGTAGTCTGTATGGTAAAGACGTAGCCATATGTAATGTCTATGCTCCCAACAACCAAGCACAGCAAAAAGATTTTTTCAAATCCTAGCATTTGCCCTAGCAAATGTAGGGAATTATGAAATTATATTGGGGGGGGGGATTTTAACACAGTAATGGATCCGTTGCTAGATAAGTCTAATAACTTTAATATGAGTAAGGTTTCTACCCCTCAGACTTGTCTGCATAAGGTTTTGAATGATTTGGGCCTATTTGATGTATGGAGATTGGTGCACCCTAGTACCAGAGATTATTCTTTCCTCTCAGCTAGATTTGTCTCTTTTAGTAGACTAGATTATTTTTTTTCTATCCTTGGGCATGTGCAATAATACTAATAGCATCTCTTACAAGAATCTACTTGTATCAGACCACGGTCTCTTGAAGAGCTCAATAATGTTTGATAATAAATCTATCAGCTGGAAATTTAACAATTCCTTGTTGAAAGATATTAATTTTCAAAACTGGATTCAAGAAGAATACCTAACTTATTTCAAGATTAATTGCAATGGAGAAGTATCCCCCAAAACTATTTGGGATGCCTATAAAGCATTAATGAGGGGAAGGATTATCAGTTTCATTTCCAAAAAGGAAAAAGAAAGGAACTAAAGGAAATGGAGGGCTCCTTGGGAAATATTTTGTCAGATTTAAAACAAAACCCACCCAATAAAAATGAATTACTTTTCAGAGCTGTGGGACTTAAGTTTAATATAAATAAAACATATTCAGAAAAAAATGAATATTCTCTTTTCAGGGTAAAACAAAACTACTGGGAATCAGGAGAAAAAGCCGGTAAGCTACTAGCGTATAGGTTGTGCAAAATTCAAAATCAGAACAATATTAAAGGGATCAAAGACTCTTCTGGGAAAGTTACCCATAACAGTAAGGAAATTAATACTCATTTTAAGAATTTTTACAAAAACCTGTATAAATCTAAAGGATTTATGCAGGGAAATGCAATAGACAGATTCCTTAACTCAGTCAATCTCCCGGATTTATCCAGTAAAGATAAAAAGTTGTTGGATAAATCACTCTCTGTTCATGAAATATCTGAGATTATTGTGCAGACTTCTAAAGGGAAACCACCTGAACCTGATGGCTTGCCTGGAGAAGTTTATAAACATTTAAACAATATTGTGACCCCTCATTTATTTAATGCATTCCAAACTTCTTTTGAAGAAGGGAAACTACCTGACTCTATGAACGAGGCCTACATTTGTTTGATAAGTAAAAAGGGGAAAGACCCCCCCAGAATGCAGTAATTATAGGCCAATATTGCTTTTAAATTTTGATTACAAAATTTTGGCAAAAATCTTGGCTACCAAATTATCCAAAATTCTTAATAAACTAGTTGGAAAGGAGTAAGTAGATTTCCTGAAAAACAGATAGGCTGCTGATAATTTTCAGAGATTATTTTCTATACTATGGTCAGCCCTCTCTGTAAAACATCATTCCTCTCCCTCATTAGCCATATCCCTAGACATAGGTAAGGCCTTCGACTCACTTGAGTGGAGCTATTTATATAAAGTGTCAGAGGAAAACAACTTAGGACCTGGTCTAGTGAAATGGGTTCAAACATTATATGCATTCTCTACAGCTTGTGTAATTACTAACGGACTCAGATTTAATTCCTTTCTATTACATAGAGGTTCCAGACAAGGGTGTCTGCTTTCCCCATTACTATTTGTACTTGCAATAGAACCCCTTATAAGGAAGATCTCACAATCTAACAGCATTAATGGAAGTAAGACTGGCAATTACACTGACAAAGTACTAGCTTTTGTGGATGATACGGTATATTACTTACCCTAACCAACCCTGTTAACTCTTTAAAATACGTGAAAGCCCTGTTACAAGATTTTGGGGAATCATCTGGTTTATATGTAAACTGGTCCAAAACTCAGTGTTTAAAACTAAACACATTGGTTTCAGAAACAGACATCTCAATAATTCTTCCAGATGTTAATTGGCCGACAGAAGGTCTGTCATATCTGGGAGTTAAAATATTTAACTCTATACAGAAGATTTTATCACAAATTGTGTAAAAAGTTTTAGAAGATTTGACTGCTGATTTGGCAAGGTGGTCAAAACTCCATTATCTCTATGGGGGAAGATTAATTCTTTAAAAATGATTTTTGCTCCCAAGTTATTCTACTTTATAAATAACTTTGCTGCAAACATCCCCAATACTTGGTTCTATAAAATTGAAAAAAGGGTCTCCATTTTCTTATGGGGAAATAAAAATCCAAGGCTCTCTAAAGCCAAACTTAGGATCCCTGTTAAATTGGGTGGTTTGGCCCTGTCCTGTTGGCAAGGCAATTTCTGGGCCTACAAGTTAAAACAAGTGGCCCATTGGTTCATATCAAAAGACACTACAGACACCCCATTATGGGTAAGATTAGAAAAAGTGATTTTTTTCCCCTTTAAATCTGACAGATTTATTTTTCTGTAGGACGCCAAATCATTTAATAAATCAACCAGCTCTTCGAGTCTTTGTAATGGTTTGCAGGAAATTTAACTTGCTCAAAAAAGTGCTATTTGTCCCTTTGCAATTTATGCCCATTTGGGACAACCCTAGGTTGACCCCAGACAGTAAACCCATTAGGGATGTAGGATGGAAAAGTAAAGGTATCAGGATATTGGGAGATTTGTTAAATGATCACAACAGACTTCTTTCTTACACTGACTTAAGAAGCATGTTTAAGCTGTTAAAATGTGATTTCTGCTTTTATCTTCAAATAAGGAATTTTTTTACATACAGTAACAGATTCTTAGATACATCTTATAAACTTATTTTCTCCTTAACTTGGAAGAATGTCTTTAAAATATGTTATTTACCCAAAAGTTTTAGTCTATTATATGCCTGTTTAAATGAAACAGATAACTTGCGTAACAGAAAGTGCTAGGCTGAAATGGCAGAAAAATCTAGACATTATTATATCAAAGGAAATATGGGACAAGTCTTGGGAATACACTGTCAATTCTTCCAGACAAGTACAAGGGAGACTCATACAGTTCAAAATACTGCATTATTATTACTACTCCCCAAGGCAGCTGTTTAGCATAGAAATAGGGACAGATGATAAATGTTGGAGGTGTGGTGCTCCTGATGCAGGCTTGGCACATTTATTATGGCAATGTAATGGGATCTCTTAATGGAAGCAAGTTCATGCTATGTTCCAATCTGTTCTTGGCTCAATAGTCCCTTTTTCCCCTTTAGTATTCATTCTGGATAATATTAATTTGATTCCATGTGTCCCCAAACAAAATAAATTTTGGTTACTCACTTGTGCTCCAACTTATAAAAGGTTTCTCCTCCAGAACTGGAAAAATAACAAACCTCCTAATATTCAGCAATGGCTTAACAGTTTAATGGTTATTGCTAACAATGAAAGAATTTGTTATTCTCTTATGAACAAGAATGAGATATTTTTTAAGATATGGGGATCATTTCTAGCCCTTTGTATTTAAAGGAAGAAGTTAGGGTATATAGATATAGTACTTAGTAGCTACTAGACTAATACTGGTAGTGTATGGTGGTATGTAGTGGTGTGTAATTTGCAATTTATAATTTATTTTTATGTCTATATTGGCCTCATTATTTAAGTTGAAGGCTTAATTTTATCCTTGTATTACAATATTCAAGACCATTAATAGATTATAAAGTGATATTATATTTATTAGTATCATAATGTACTAGGCACTGGTATTTATCTTACATATATTACACTGCTTTGTATCCTTTATGATAATCAATAAACTTTAAATTAAAAAAAGAAAATAGACAATATCATCATTCAATGGGCAACAGACTTCCTGGAAAACATAAACTGAACTTACAAACTTAAATGGGCAGACTGGGTGGGCCATAGGCCCTTATCTGCCGACACTGTCTATGTATCTATGTATGTATGTAACACTGGTCTACAAGTTCAGGCAAAAGTCTGACTTAGGCAATAGAGGCAGTTGGATCTTTGGCAGGTCCCTTTGAAAGTCCTGCCTTCATGCTCTGCAGGTTTCTAGGATATCTGGTATTGTCATGTTCCATTCTTGAAGATTTGTTATACACTCTCATTTTCAGAAGGAGCTCTTGGGCTTCAGCACAGGTGGTTTTCATTTTATGCTCTGTGATGCCCTGTTATATGTCAATGGACTGACATTGGGGCAGTTTACATGATAACACTCCCTATTGTTGTTTAAGGTCATGTAATGCAACAATGCTTGCATGAAGATTGGGCAATGGTTGGCAGCTTTTTTACCTTATTCAGTTTCTGCCCCATCCCACCAACTCCCCCAGCCCTGTCACCCCGTTTCTCCCAGGTCTTACCTTGCGCTGTTCCCTGATGCTAATCCCCATGGGGGGGGGCCTTCTTACCCACTGGGACAAGGATCCAGAAGGACCATGCCAGGGTCACTGGAGCAGGGCCTGCAAGGGGTCATAATCATCCTGCCAGCCAGGATGTCTGTTTTCCTGATTTTCTTCCCCCACTGGCATGGAGAAGCACGCATGCAGTGACACAATGTTGGTGCCATGCACACTCTCATGCAGAGCACGCCAGACATCTGCCACGCCCCCACTTCTACAGTGTTGTCCCAGCATCTTGTCCGCACCGTGGAATGCCAAAGACTAATTTTGGTGCCAGATAATACTGCTGGTCTGCGCATGCACAGAATCTTGGTCTTACCTTTCAAACAAGAATTTCTCTGGAAATGACCCTAAATTTTTAAAAACATCTCTACAGTGCACATAATACATCTAAACACATTGTTTGTATTATATGGTATCAAAATTAGTCTTTGGTGTTCCGCTGTGCTATGCTGATGTCGGGGAGGTGTAGGATGAAGGAGCAGTAATGGATTTTCGAATGAGGTGACTGCCAGGTGCTTTACTATAGAAAGACATTGAAGGCACCAGTATGACATGGGTAAGGAGGCATTACTGCTTTCAAATAATCAAGGTATAGACACTATCGAGGCATAAACTGACAGCTATCTCAGCTGACAGCAACTCAATCTCCTCTCACTCCCCATGCTTTGTTACAGAAACAGAAGTCAGTTTTATAAAAAAACATACTGACAAGGCATTTGGATTTTGACATTATGCATTGTTAACAGGGTGCCTTGGAGAAGAGGGACCCCAGTATGTACACCTAGTAACATAGTTTTCCCTTGCAAAACTGCTGCAACTTCACTGTGCTGCAGTGTGAGTCACTCCTCTGCCATATAGTGATGCCAGCAGTACAGCCCTGGGCCCACAGCAACACCAGGCTTGCTATAGAAGCTCTGGTACACCCTGCAGTTTTTAGCAGCTCAGAATGCAAAAACTAATGAAATACAGTTGCAGAATCAATGCAAGAAGGGGTAATTTATGCATGAAATTCAAAAGGACGGGGAAAGGTGCTCTTTAACTATATTGTAGTTACAGTGTGCAAGAACAAGGGGGCACAATTTGAAGATAGAGGAGGGATGGCTCAGAGGTAATGTTAGAAAGTACTTTTTCACAGAGAGGGTTGTAGATGCATGGACCAGCCTTCCTGAGGAGGTTGTGGAGTCAAGAACAGTGGGAGAATTCAAGAATGCATGGGACACGCATTAGGCAACTCTAGTGGGGGGTAGGAGGAAGTAAGCTGTTGATTAACTAGAATCTGCAGCTTATCCATCAGGTAGGGAAATGGGCAGACTAGGTGAGCCAAGTGGTCCTTTTCTGCCATCAAATTCTATGTTTCTATGTTTCTAACTACACTATAACTGCATTGCAATTGCAATGTAATTACATACAACAAACATGTAATTACAGTGTAATTACCCCTGTTGCATGTAATTAATGATTACCTACCCTAGAGTTACATTGAAACTGACAAAGTGACCGAATTACACATCTACAGCCAGGGTTCTACATGTTTTTAGGGTTCTAGTTTGGTTCGGGTTCGGCAGAGTATAGTTCGAATTCGGTTCAGTTTCGTTTGATAAATAGAGGTTTGGGTTCGAGTTCAGTTCAGTTTGAGTTTTTTTGTGTGTAATTTATCAGTTTGAGTTTGAGTTCTAATGAATTCACCCTACTGCCTCCATGTGGGTTCTCCTCATCTCACATGGTCTAGGTCCTGGTTCGGTTCAGGTTCATCTGTTTTTTTTTAGGGTTCAAGTTCGGTTTGGATCGGGTGAAAATCAAATAGTTCGGGTTCAGTTCAGGTTAAGTTCTCAGACAAACTCTGGCTCTGTACACGTCACTGCTGTCAGACTCTCCTCCCACCCCTCTATCTTCTCCCATTCACCTTGGATTGGCCTCCTTTCTAAATGTTGAGTCCCTTCTTCACTGCACTCACCTATCCTCTCCTCACTCCTCTCACGCAACCCCAAAAGGCACAAGTATGCCCCCCAAATTTTCTTTCTTTCTTTCTACTTCACATACTTCTCTCCAGTGATGTTGAACTAAACCCAGGACCTCTCCAACCCCCAAGTCCTGCCAAAGAGCATTTGCCTTTTTCGCTTGAATGCCAGGAGCCTCCTACCAAAAATGGACACCCTTAAAGTTTGGGTTACCCAGCACACACCAGATGTCTTGTGCATCACTGAAACCTGGTTGTCTGCCAGGATTCCTGACTCTTCCCTCTCAATCCCTGACCTCAACCTCTGCCACCAGGATCATGGCAATAATAGTGGCAGTTTAGCCCTGTACGTACGGCAATCCCTATCATGCTTCATCTCCTTCTGTGAAGCCCTTCCCACCTCTCACAAGCTCCTTGTCATTCTCCTGTCCCTTCCCTTCACTATCCCAGTCTATACTGGTGTACTTTACACCCCACCTAAAATGGCTCATGACTCCCTAGTTGCCTGCATCTCCTCCATCACCTTCCACATGGCTAAAGGAGAGCTCATTCTTTTCAGAAATTTCAACTTGGACTGACTTTCCTGTTACCTACAAGTCCACCCTCCTCAAGACTGAGTCACTAAATCTTATCCAACTGACCTCTGCGCCAACCTGCCTCAATCCCAAAACCACTGCCTCCTTGACTGGGTGCTTTCCTCACACCCCCACCGCATCACTGATGTCAGTGTCCTTCCAGGTGCCCTCAGTGATCATTGCATCACCTATTGTGTAAGGAAAGTAAATGTCCCCAATCTGCCCCTAAATACATTTGGTATTGCCCTCTCCATGCCTTGGACTCTGCTGCCCTCCTTCATTACCTAGCTTGTGTTGACAGGTCTTTAAAGTTCTTGGCCACTGATGTCAAGTCTGCCCTCTGCCTCTTCACCAACACCTTAACTCAGATCTAGAATATCCATGCCCCTCCAGAAAAGGCCAGAGTCAAGCATCACCACCACCCATGTATTACGTCAGGTCTTCTAACCCATTGCAGAACCCGGAATAAAATCTGGGCACAATTTAAAGCCTGTCTGTCCCCAGCAAACCTACAGCTATAGAAATCCCACAGAAATGACAGGAGCAAGGCTATGCAACAATCCAAAGCTGCTTATTTCAAATCCCAGCTACAGGCGAACTCCAGCACTCCAAGTAACTTCTGGAAAGTTAGCCACTCTCTCATTGACCCACCTGCAACTCACGCCCCCTTGGTCCTTAAAATTGAAGACTCTACTATCTCCAGCCCATGCTCTATCACTCAGACCTTTAACAAATTCTTCACAACCTTCATTCTCCCAGACCATCCCACTCCTACCCCCATGGGTCTCCCTCACCATCACCCTGGTACTGGCTTCAGCTTTCCCCCACCTCTCATATAGAAGTCTACCAGGCTATAATGTCTCTTAATCCTGCTAAATGCATCCCCGATGGACTAAACTCAAAGCTCCTCCACATCTCTGCCCCAACTATTGCCCCCCTGGCCCACCTCCTTAACCTCTCTCTCTAAGCTGGCACCGTCCCTCAGGCCTGAGAAATGGCCACGGTGTTCCCGCTCAACAAAGAAGGGGACGCTATTTCTCCAAGCAACTACTGCCCCATTTCTCTCCTTCCCTCACTCACCAAACTACAAGAGTCCCTGATCTACTCTAGGCTCTTGGAACATTTAACCACTTCTGGCATTTTCTCCCCTTTCCAGTCAGGATTCAGGAAACAGCACTCAGCTATTTCCTCCCTGCTATGAGTCACTGACTCAATCCGTACATCAATGGATCAAGGTCTAATCACAGCTGCTATCTTCATGTACCAGGCAAAGGCCTTTGATTCCATTTCCCACCACCTTCTGCTTCACAAACTTCTTTCATCTGGGCTAGAACCAACTGCAGTCAATTGGTTTAGCTCCTGCTGATACAACAGACAGCAATTGGTCCTAGCTGGAAATACCCTATCCTCCCCCCTGTCTATCCATGCTGGGGTTCCCCAAGGATCCATACTTGGTCCCATTCTTTTTTCTGTCTTTATTAATGACCTTCCCTCTGTCTGCTCTACATCCCAAATTCATTTGTATGCGAATGATACCATGATCTACACCTCAGGCTCCTCCACCACTGATGTACTCACCCGCCTACAGCATGATTTTGACAAAGTTCAATGCTGATTTCAGGAAAAAAACAGCTAAAATTAAACACAAAAAAAACTGTTACAGTGACCTTTGGCTCCAGGCAGAGGCTGTCTAGACTCCAGTCCTCCCCAATGTTTATCACCCTGGATGGCTCCCCCCAGATGTGGTCTACACTTTCAAATACCTAGGGAACTGGCTGGACAGCAACCTCGATTTCTCCTCCCATATACTGTAGATGCCATCTGCACTAAACCGCCCAAAACTTGGCATCCTCTACCGCCACAAAGACTGCCTCCCTCTCCCTACCCATTGTGATCTGGTCATGAAAATAATTCTACCTGCTATTGATTATGCTGACTTTGTCTACGACTCTGTCCCTCTGATTTCCCTCTCTTGTCTTGGCATTCTCCTTAATTTGTTCTGTTGCTCTGCTACCTCCTCCCTCCCCTCCCCTCACACACCACTGTCTCCTCTACTCCTCTCTCCCTCTCTCTCTCTCTCTCTCCATCACGCCAGTATCCTACAGGCATGAGGCCCGTTGCTTCTCGCTCATAGCCAAATACTGTTTGGGGTCTCTCACTTAATACCTCTCCTTCTGCCTGTTAGCTGCTAACCCTTTTACCTACTCCCTTCACTCCAGGAAATCCCTCTCTTTCTCCCTCCCCCACCCTCATACCGGGGCAGGTCAGTCAGCTTTTTCCTGTCGTTTTCCTCTTCACTGGAATCAACTTCCCTTGGGCTTTCGTCATACCCTGTCATTCACTTCCTTCACATCCCTTCTCTGTCTCTTCCCTGCACCAATAGCACATGTTACACCTCCTCCTCCTCCTCTACCCCCTCCTACTCCCCCCTGCCCCCTGCCCCCCAAGCTCTAACTCCTGACTCAAGCCTGACCTATACTGCCACTGTTGTCTGGTCTCCTATGCACTAATTGCCTTTCATTTGAAACCCAGGATGTCCTGCTACATTTTGACATTTATTGTTGTATTCACATTCTTGTTGTATTGCTCTGACTTGCATTTCCTTTGTATTTTCACCCTGTTTACCCCCGGGTCACACCTGGAAACGCTTCAGCTGAGAGAGCTTTTCCCTGTTACCAAATTTTAAATAAATAAATAAAGAAGAGGAGGAAAATGAATCATTAAGCACAGTATATAAGGATATTCTTTTTCACAGCTGGGGGGATCTGCTTCTTCAGCTCAGTTAGTGGAATCATATGTTTGGAGTCAGAGAGGTAAAAGTTAGTTATAAGTCCAGATTCCCCAGTTTTGAAACAACATTTTGCAATACTATGAAATCTACCACAGTTCACAGTAATCTGAAACTGGGAAAGTGAACGTGTTTGTGGAACAGGTATGCAGAGAAAACTGTTGCAGTTGTGTATCTTGTTCGATAAAGACAATTAGTGCATAGAAAGATCAGCCTAGGTGACATGTAAAAGCCCTGGTCTCTCTGGCTAGATTATCTTTGACCTGTTAAAAACAGACTGCATTATTTAAAGCCAGTGATGCATGTATTTTATTGTTATAAGACACAATTTAAGATAAGCAGTTTAAAAATATATCCGCCAGAACACAAACATTCAGATTCACTGAGGCAAATCAGAAATGAAATAACTGTGAATCAGGAAAAGAAACAACCATTATGTTGTGTGGCTTTGTCTAAAGATAACATACAATTAAATGTAGTGCTCACCAAGTGGGTATGATAAATACTTCAAAATTACAGATTACTTGTCCATGCCACATCAGCCAATCAATTCAAGCCAAACCATTAAGGATGCTAATGATGTGCATTTTATTTTACAACTGGTTGTCAATGCCAGAGTGCAGCTGCTACTGTAGAGTGCCCATATGGCACAAGTACAACACAATGGGTCCACTCTCCTGACTGTGGACTGTATGAGCCCACACAGTAAGTTTAGCATTTGAATAAAGCAGTAGGACACACTTCAGACAACTAACGTAAACACATAGATTAAAACACTTTGACATATCTCTCAACCTTTTGTCACTAAAATGAGGGACACAGACAATCAAAATGAAGGCCAGTGAAAAATCATGGCCCTCATAATGAGGGACACATTCTCAAACATGGAGATACAAGTTCAGAATACTGTAGAAATCATTATGTTTATTAATTCAAAGTTTATTAGTGATTAAGCACCTTGGAATATTATGAATTGTGCATTAAAGTCTAAATTTAAAGCACATTATCTGTTTGGGCAGCACCTTTTCCACGAGGGACAGAGCAACTTCGTGGGGTAAAATAAGGACATACCTTGTAATCAGGGACAGTTGAAAGGTATGGGCTTTGACCCCAATGTATTAAGGGACAGATTGCCTCCCCGCTGAGGATCCATGGCACATAGGTAACCCTACATTAGAATGCCACACACCAGGGTCCTGTGCCCCCCCCAGCAGCATGCACAGAAGGGATGCATACACTTTCCACAGTTGATCCCCCCACTGTCCATGCAGCTACATGCATGGATGGTCTGGGGAAGTGTCAGGGGGCATGCCCACTCTCTGTGCCATTTATGAAGGCTGGAGTGCCAGGCAAGGTGGGTGCAAGATATGGCAGCAGGAACCCTGCCATGTCCCTTGCACACACACACACACACACACACACACACACACACACACACAGATTACACCTGCTGGTTGTGGCAGGGATAACCACAAATCCACGATGCTGCCCCAGCCCCCTGGGCAGGTAGGGATGGTTGGGGACAGCCATTTGGGCACTCATCCATCTATTATAAAATTTCCCATCCCGCACCATCCCCAAATTCCCTGCTCCACATGGAGCAGGGGATCTACTATGGGACCAGGATGAATATCTGACTGGATGCCCACCTGTGTCATCCGATCCATCCCCAAACAACAACAAGCAGGAGGTGGGGCTGTGGACAGGTGCCTGGTGGTGGCCAGCATTCATGCCTACCAATCATTATGTGCCTGCCCATGGGTGCACAGCTGCATGTGTCAGGGATGCACCTCTTCCGCATACCCAGCCCACATTAGTGCATAGCCCCCAGTGAGCTGAGGTTTTTTTTGGTAAATAGTATACTTTATTGAAAGAGAGTATTGTAATGCAAATAACATGCAAAGGATATTAATATATCTAGCAGTCACACTGTGATGCAGATCTTATGCCTGCCCCATCAACATTCAGGGGTTGAGCAACTTAGAAAGTTCTGCAACAAGGGTATGTTTATGGTTTTAAAACAGGAAAAAGTATGTCTTCGAGAGTGGAACCTGGTCTTGTATCCCAGGCCCTGTACAGAGCGTTCCATATGTCTGATGATACTTTAAGCAACTAGTAGGAGGGCCTCAAGAATTCCCCATCTGCTGTGATATAGGGTGGGGGTGTGCTGCATGTGACATATTGTCTTTTCCATGTACAAGGCTTCCAACATCAGATTGTGCTATCCATCCAATGCTTGAGAATCAGTTTCTTGATTATGGCTGAGATGAGTGATATATGGTATTTTTTCGGACCCAAGACTGTGTCAAGGTCTATATCTAGTAGGCAGGTTTTAGGGGTATAGGTGTTTTCCAGACCCAGGAGTGGATTCATGTGGGATTCCACTTCTTTCCAGATGGGCCTTGCCTTGGGACAGTCCCAGAGGATGTGTTTTAGTGTGCCCCTCTGTTGCTTACAATTGGAGCATAGGTCACCAGTAAGTCTCCCCATCTTGAGGAGTTTGATTGAAGTGCAGTAGAGATCGTGATTGATTTTGAACTGCATCAGTTTCAGTTCATCAGACTTGAGGTACTTATGCGCCCCCCCCCTCCAGATGGCTGAGGTAGTGTTAGGTGAGTCCAGGTCAGTGATTTCCGAGAGCCAATATGTGCATGTAGCATTGGTGGTGGGTGTGCTGTGAGATAGCATTTTTTTGTAAAGGAGGGAGGTGGTGTGTCGTTGAGATGCTAATGTGCATAGCTCGTCCCAATGTGTAAATTTGTTTATTGCCCATTGTTTCAGGCCTAGTGTCATTGCTAGCAGGTATTGCAGCTGGAGAAGGGGGAATATTGGTAGTTTGACTGGGGCTACTTTTTGCTGGAGTTGGAAGGGGGCGAGGGAGTTTTTGTGTAACAGGGAGCTGAGCATATCCAGACCCAGGGTGTCCAGCCATTTGCTGGGTAGCGTCTTATTTTGAATTTTTAAGTTAGGGTTCTTTGACAGCAGTTGAGATGGGTCATGTTTAGGATAAGTGCCTAGCAGGTTATATAGTTGTTTACAGACCAGAAGTGATGTGCCTATTGGTGTGTTTTTCAAGGCTGCTTGGAGGGAGCGAAGGCATATCGAGGTAAGGGTCTGCATGCTGATTCCAGCCTCTTCACACAAATCTATTGCCATCAGTTTCCACTGTAAGAAGTAGGATTGTGGGTGTTGTGGGAGTGTCTTTTGTCTCCACCACAGGAAGTGTGTGGCATGTGCTGCTAGCTAATATAGTCTGAAATCTGGTAGCTGTAATCCTCCTTGATCCTTTTGGACTGTGAGTTTGTGGTATGCCTTACGAGTTGGTTTGCCAGCCCAGAAAAATCCAAGTGTATGGATTGTAACTTTTGGAACCAGGTATTTGGGAGGAAGCATTCCATCCTGCTGATAGTGTAGAGTAGTCTGGGAAGAATATTCATCTTAGTGGTGTTGATGCATGCCCATAGGGATGGGGGATCAAGGATCAGCGATTCAGATCCTGCTGGATTTGGGTTCAGAGGGACTGCAAGTATTTTGGCAACATTTATGTATTTAGTCTGGGAGACATGGATGCCTAGACACTTAACAGTCTTTACACCAGGTGCCCCTTCCCCCCCAGTGGGCTGTTGATGACTTGAAAGTGTGCCAGTTGAGAGGCATAATTCATGTCTTGCTAAGGTTGAGCTTGTAGCCGGTGACACATTCGAATTTCTGTAATATTTCTAGCATAGGAGATATGGACTGAGTTGGGTTGTCTAGGTGCAGGAGTATGTCATCTGCATACGTAGAAATTTTGCATCTGGCATTTCCTACCTTGATGCTGAGAATGCAGTGATCCTCTAGCATCCTCTTTGTCAGGGGTTCTAAGTACAAATTGAATTAGGGAGGCAAAAGAGGGCAGCCTTGTCTGGTGCCTTTGTAAAGCAAGAAGGGGAAGGAGAGGACACCATTGCAGAGAACTCTGGCCATAGGGTGGGAGTACAGAAGTTTTACCCACTCAATAAAGGCAGTGGGGAAGCCAAATTCCTTCAGTGTCTCAAACAAGGAGGGCCATGCCACCCTGTCGAAGGCCTTCTCAGCATCTAGGGAGAGTAGAACTGCCAGGGCATGTAAATTCTTGGTGGTTGCCAGAATATGCGCCAGCTTGCACATGTCGTCTGTTGCTAGCCTTTCTTGCATGAAGCCCACTTTTTGGGATCCCACTAGTGGGCTTTCTGAGATAACTTGTGATTGGTTCCACAGTTACTTAACTGCATGCCCAGTAAGGGTGAAACTTGGTGGTGTGGAATCAGCACAGGGTGAGCTTCAGTACAGGTTACCACAGGGGTCCATTTTGGGGCCCCCGTTGTTCTCCGTTTTCATTGATCCTATTATTAGGGTTCCACATTATTCCAAAGTGTTGTTGTATTCTGATGATATAATACAATATAATATAAGGTGTCAGCGTGGCTCAGTTGGTAGCACATCCGCCTCTGGACCAGAAGGTCGTGGGTTCTTGTCCCACACCTGAATTGGACTTGCACCTAAAAATCGCTGGCATCCAAGTGCAATATTGGGGAGTGCTGTACTGCTGGGGTGTGCTGTCCTTCAGATGAGACGTTAAACTGAGGTCCCTTCTGCCCATCCTGGTGTTGTCCTGGTGGATGCCCAGGTGGAAGTAAAAGTACCCAGGCACTCTTCGCAAAGAGTAGGGAGCATTCCCGGTGTCCTGGCCAACATTCCCCTTCCCATAATAATGGTTCATGCACTTATCCAGGCTGTGTGTGGGTGATGATGTGCGATATGGCAGCCACCACACATTCAGTCACTTCACTACCAGTCTAACATTGCTTTGGGATACTGTGTATGAAAAGCGCTAAATAAATGCTGATTCTTCTTCTTCTTCTTCTACTGTTTACTAGCTCTTTAAAAATCAGTAAGATTAATATTTCACTACATCAGGACTTTTTAGCACTGAATAAATGATTGCAGGAAAATTGTTTAGTGTTGAATTCCAAAAAGACTGAATGTATTTTATTTGGATCTGTACCAAAAATTCATAATGCTGAACTTTTGGCTATAAATGACTTGGCTGGTAATATGATTATACAAGTAATTGAAACCAAATATCTAGGAATAATACTTGATGCTAGTTTAACTTACTTGGCACATATTAGGTATATAGTGAAGTCTGTAAATAAAAAAATAGGTGCCTTATATCGAATTAAGGATTGCTTAACTACAGAAGCAAGAGAAATGATATCCAAAAGTATATTACTTACGACTTTGCATTATAATTCTATTTTGTTTGCTAAAATAGCTACTAAGGACCTGGATTTGGTAAACAAGTCTTTTAATTCCATTTGTAGATTTGTCTTGGCTAAACCTTACAATACGCATCATTGTGATTTATGCAATGAACTTAATTGGCTACCCCCTAAATTGGCCTATTTTTATAAGTTAGGCTATTTGACTAATACCATTTTTGTACAGGGTTGTAAATTACCTCTTTATAGTCTGATTAATCTAAAGGAAGATGTTAGATCCTTACGTTCAACCAAAGTGCTGCATTTATTGATTCCTAGAATAGATAACTGCATGGGTGACAGAGCCTTTTCATTTCAATGTCTGACTCTGTGGAATACACTACCGGATAACTGTGTTACTGCTGTTAAGCAAAAAACATTTTCAAAAGTTTTGTACCGCTATTTGCAATCACTTGCTGTTTGTAGTTGTACTTAGTTATGTAAATGTGTTATTGTGTTTACTGTCCAAGTATTTACTGTATAGTATTGTATGTATGTATTATTGTATTTAATTTGCTTCTTTATTTGAAGCACCAGGTCGATACTGAAAAAGGGCCTTGGCCCAGTTATCTTACCTGGTAAATAAAGTGAATTGAATTGAATTGAATTAGTGCCCCACATGCAGCGTTTAACCTGGAAGCTAGAATTTTGGCCAACAGCTTTACGTCCATGTTGAGGAGGGATATTGGCCTGTAGTTTCCCATTGTGGATGTATCTCTATTATGTTTGGGGAGTAGGGTGATGAGGGCCTCTTGCAACACATGACTGAGATCTGAGATCTCTTTAGCTTTGTTGAAAAGAAGCGTGAGGGGCTCCACCAAGTTTAAAGCTAGGCTTTTGTAGAAGTTGGTGGAAAAGCCATCAGGGCCTGGGGCCTTATCGGCGGCTGAGGTAGAGATGGCCTTCCTCACCTCCTCTTCAGTTATGGGTGCTTCCAAGCCGTCAAGGAGGGACTGGTCGACCTTTAGAAGTTTGGCCTTGTGGAGGAACTGCATAATGTGTTCCTGGGATACTGGAGTCTTGCTTGAATATAGCTTGGCAAAAAAGCACTGGAATGCTGCTGCTATATTTTTGGAGTGTGAAAGGAGTCACCCATTGTCGGTGCAAATTAGGGGGACTGACCTACATGCTTCTAGTTGTTTAAGTCTGAGGGCCAATAATCTACCCGCTTTTTCTCACTGATCTACATATTTTGTTTTTGCCCTAAAGATGGCAAACTCTGTCTGCTCCCTTATGAATTCATCATATTTTGCCCTGGCTGAGTTAAGTGTTAGCTGTAGGGGGGAGGAGGCTGCTTTGGAGATTCATCTTTCCAATGCTTTGATGGTGCACGGTAAGTCTGCACAGGCTGCCTTATTTTTCTTTTTCCTCGTGGAGGCTAAGCAGATCAGTTCCCCTCTCATACTGCATTTGAAGGCACCCCAGGGGGTTGTTTGGGAATCAACTGAGTTGGTGTTCAGCTCAAAGAAGGTTTGGGTGCTTTACGTATCTTAGGGAGACATTCCGGGTCTTTGAGTAGATTATTGTTGAGTCACCAGAGTCTGTCCTGTTGAGACAGGTCTGGTGGTAGGAAGTCTAATGTTACTGGAAAATGGTCCGAGATTACTCTGTATTTTTGCAGTTTAGGTTGAATTTGAGTATGTGTTAATTTACTCAGAAGAGGTCTAGCCTGGAGTGTGTCTTGGGCTGCAGACCAGAAGTTGTATTCCCTCGTGGTCGAATGTAAGACCCACCTTATGTCAACTAGACCCACTGAGTCCTGCATTTCCCTGAATTATCACTGGGAGGATGAGAGGCCTATTTCCCTTGGTTTGGATTTGTTCGCTACATTGCCCAGCACCAAGTTCCAGTCCCCAGCTAGCAGGGTGGGGAGGTTTGGTTTGGTGGATAGTGGGGGCAGCAAGGTCATGAAGAATGGGGGGATCATCTGTGTTTGGGCTGTATATCGAAGCCAGGAATAATTCTATCTTCCCGATCTTGCCTCTTAGTATGAGGTATCTGCCCTCTGGGTTGGTGTTTTGTTCTAGGGCCTGGAATTAGAGGTGTCTGTGGAATAGGATAGCTACTCCTGCTCGTTTGTTACTTTCCCCTGCTGCAAACACCTGGCCCACCCATTCCCTTCTCCAGAGGAGTCCCTGGGTGGATGTTGTGTGTGTCTCTTTTAAGAAGACTATCTGTGTGCCTAGCATTTTAAGATGGCTTAGGACTTGGTACCTTTTCTGTTTGGTTAGCACCCCCTTGAAGTTCCAGGTGGTGCACCTATAGCTGTTAGCCATCTAATACAATTCTGGATGTTGTCGATTTGCCTATGGGTTGGGTAGTATAGTAGGGTACTTTTCCCCTTCTAGGGTGGCTTCTATAGGGTTGTGGAGGGGTATAGGTATTCCCAGCTGCTTGGGTCTGAGAAAATCCCATTTTAATGATGAGATCTGCCATTCTGGGACCGCTCAGCATCGAGGAGCTCCAGTGTGCCTGTACAGGAGGCAGAACAGTAATGCTACTACAATAAATATCCACTAAAACTACCACAACAATATATAAAAGAAAAAATATACAGTTAGCATAGAGTAACAGGTTCGGGGGTGTACCCCCGCTGGCACCTGCTACCCGGGTCTGAGGGATTGAGGGATCTGGGTTGCTTGCGGGGGGGGGGCGTGGACCCTTCACTTCACTTCTGGTCCGCAATGGACTTGCATGAAATGAGCTACTCTGTCCATGTTTCCATTTGGTTCTCATGTTCACTAATTGTTCTGTAAGATGACATAATACTGAGATAGATAAAAGATAATATGGACAGGGACCAAGCTTCAGGTCGAGCTCTCTCTAGGTTGTGGCAGTAGGACGGGTAGGGGGGTTGTGTTTGGGGGTGAGGAAAAGTGAGGTCTCACTTGACCTGTCCATCTCTTTGATCACAAGGGCAGGCTGTTGTTTTAGGTTAAGTAGGGCTCCGATCTGCAGTTGTGCAGTCCGGAGGTGGCAAGATTGCTAACCAGGCCTCCGCTAAATGCCTGCATCTTAACCTGTCCACATGGCCGAGCCTTATAAAGTTTTGGGGGTGTGGTTCTGCCCTTGGTGCAGGCGGGACATACAGGGTGCAGCTTAGTGGGTGAGAGTGTGGCAGTGGAGTGGTTTGGCAAGGGAGAAGAACATCTAGCCTGGGCTGTTATTGTATCTGTTTTCTCCCACTTGAACCTGCAAACCTCCCTCCCTGACCCTTTTCTGTATGAGCTTTGCCCCCTTTACTTATGGATCCCATCTTTGGGGGATCCATGGGTTGACAAGGGGGAGGTGCTCCCACTGTGCATAATTGTGATGGGGGGGCCTGGATTGGGCTTATGCTATGGTGGTGGCACCGCCTGAGACTTCAGTTGAGTGAACATCCCATCCAACCGCTGCGCCAACTTAATAAATAGCCCCCCACCAGGGGAGAATGTAACTATTCTATCCAGCTGTTAAACCCACATCTAGTACGCAGCAGTTTGCTAGCATTTGTTTTGTCTAAAGACTGAGAAGGCTGTGCATAGATCTATGTCATAGACTAGGGTTAACACAGATACAGAACTATTCAATAATTTATATACATTCTAATGCTCTATATAATAAATAAGTTGTTAAATAAAATGTTCATGTTATAGGACAGTTGCTTAGCAAGCTGTACACACCTGTGTACTGCGGGGATTCCTGCCCAACCCCTTGAGCAGCGGCTTAAGTTAGTGTTCATTCAGCTTCCCCGTAGCCTGTTGCACGTCTGCTGATGTGCAGCTGAGCTGGAGTGAGGGTTCTGTTCTTGCCTAAATGCTGCAATCGACCCCTGCGCCCACCCAGTTGATTATCCATCTCCTTGATCATGGGCAGTGTTCTCGTGAGATAGGCGATGCATCCTGTCTCTGCTGATATTTGGAAGCCTCACCACTCTGTAGTGGCTGTGCTGCTGTGTTTCCTGAGAATGAGATTCATGAGAGATGTATGGGGATTATATTGCTGTGCGCTTGTTGCGTGCCTTGCAGAAGGTTGCAGTGCCCTGGATAGGCTGGCTGTGCATGGAACAAACACTGCGGTGATTGACTCTGTTGTTTAGTGTGGGAGGGTCAGCTTCTCCCGGTTGCCACTTACTCATGGAGACTCTGGAGTTTTCTCTCAGGTGAGAGCACAGGGAATCAGCAGGCAGGCAGCTAGATAAAAGTTTCCTGGCTACAGTGACTTTGTCGGATGGGATCCCTCTCCTACGGAAGAGTCTTGTAGTTTGGATCTGCTGTCAAAGTAGACATGATGCGAGAGCCTAATTTGGGGTAGGGTGGTGTTATGAGTTCCTGTGGGAGTGTTTGGTATGATGGGCATCTGGCTGATCATGTTGTTCCCCGGGGGGAGGGCATTGTTCAGACCTTCCAGTGATGCTGTCTAGGTGTGTCTGAATTTATTGCTGTTAGCCAAACAGAGAGTGAAGTATCTTGTGGTGGGAATGTGGGCTAGTTTGCTGATGAAGAGGGGACATCAAAAGAAGGAGTTGCCTGTCCACCATTGATTGTCCATTGCTGATGGGCAAAGAAAGAAGAGGGGCGGGAGGGCACATAGGCTTCCCCATGTATAGTGACGGTGACCCACATAGGAATCTTGTCCACACTCCAGACCTGCAATTTGTTGATTGATGTGTGGTTTTTCCACCTTTCATCCACATTATTTTTGTTTGTTCATTTTTTCCCTGAGTGTGCTTAGGCTGCTGCCCATGGGTGCCAGAGGTTACGACTCAGGATCCAGTGGTTGTTTTTTTTTTGGTTTGTTTTGTTTTTAGCTGGAAGGGGGAGCACTGGTGTGAGCATATACATGCTGTAATGGGTATAGGATATAGGTTAGTACTACTGTACTCACCCCTGTCAGGCACCACCTCTACTGTTATGATCTGCCCGCTTTTGTCCTTGGATGGTGGAGGGGTGTTTGGAAGATATTGGGCAGAAGCTTGATTAGTTCCATGTGGGCAATGGCTGCATTTGGTAATTCCTTGTCCCCTGATGCTGTTGTGACAATTAAACCAGGCAGGGTGCAGCATTCTGTACAGGATGCATGCCTATTTTAGCAATTTTTTTAGTTTCTTTGTACTCTTTTGGCTTGTCCCTGACTGCCGGGGTAATGTCACTGTAATTTTAAGAATGCATGGGATACATATAAAGGAATTCTGGAGGTCAGGGGAAAGGGGCAACAGACTTCTTGGAAAACATAAACTGAACTTACAAGCTTAAATAGGCAGACTGGGTGAGCCATAGGCCCTTATCTGCCGATATTGTCTATGTATCTATGTATTATTTACAAAGGAAGAGGGGGAGGTACCTAAAACAAACAGTAGAAACACTCTGGATACAGAAGTTAATACCAGCCCATTTACAAAAGAAAAGGTTCTGAAATAACTCTTAAAACTATAGGTGAACGAAGCAATGGGGCCTGATGGGATTCATCCCAGAATTCTAAAAGAACTAAGGGTAGAACTAGTGACACCACTGACTACCCTCTTTAACAAATCATGGGAGGATGGGGTGGTACCCGAGGACTGGAGGAGGGCAGATGTGATTCCGCTCCACAAAAGTGGGAGCAAGGCAGAAGCAGGAAACTACAGACCTGTTAGTTTAACCTCAGTGGTAGGGAAAATGATGGAATCACTTCTGAAGGAAAGAACTGTTGAGTATCTAGAGGCCAGAGGGGCACAGGACCCAAGGCAACATGGATTCACAGCGGGAAGGTCATGCCAGATGAATCTGATAGATTTCTTTGACTGGGTGACCAAAGTAGTAGATCAGGGAGGGGCTGTGGACATGGCCTACCTAGACTTTAGCAAGGCATTTGACACAGTCCCACACAAAAGATTAATATACAAGTTAGCCAGCCTGGGAGTGGGTCCCAAGATGACAGCCTGGGTAAAGAATTTTATTTTATTTTTATTTTATTTTATTGAAATCTAGGATTACAAATACCTTTGAGCAGGAACTGCTCGTTTACAAAGGTTCCACGTTGAAGGAATGGGGGGTATACATACATACAAAGGTCAACATAATAATACATAGTTACACAATAACAAGAAGTAAGAGACTGAGGCTTAGGAAATTCCAGTAATTCAAAATGTGCCAAATGTTAGGTAGCATGACATAACCAGCCAAGGGCAATCTTGGAAATAAGCACTGCAGGTGAGAGGGAAGGGGGTATGCAGGCAGGAAGGCCATTGTCAGAGGGTAGAGGGTGAGGGTAAGAGCTCTAAAGGGGAAGGAGAGGAGGGATAGAAGTCAGGAAATGCCCGTGGGGAGGAAAGGGGGAGGGGACAATGGGGTAGGCAGGTAGAAGGAGGCAAGAAGGGGAGATATAGCTTTCAAGACTGAAGTGGAGGGCAGTGAATGGTGGGCCCCCGATTAGGCGAGGCAGTCACAACGACTAGTTGAAATTAGATGAAGTTGGAGTTGTCTCTTAAGGGCCAAAGAGCAGCAGTAAGAGTTTTTGTTGAGAGTATTGTACCACTGTGGTGCTCTGTGGGCAAAGGTCCTCTGGCCCATGGTAGTCCGGCACTGGGGACAAGGAAGTTAGTTGTTGTGAACTTCTAGTCTCTGGGTGCTGTGGTGGTCAATAAGTAGCTTTTCAATGCCCGGGACATGCACTGAGGAGGACTTTTTGGCTAAGAGGCAGGTTTGATACTGTATCCGGCTGATGGAGAGGTAGCCATCCTGCCTGAGTGTACAGGTCACAAGGTGTGTGAGTTGATCAGCCCCAGTTAGCAGCCTGCATGCTTTGTTGAGTGCAACTGTAATTCTGCGGAGGGCAGAGGTGGAGGCAGAGCCATAAATTGCTAGCCCGTAATCGATGATGGAGGTGACAGAACTGTTGATAGCCAACCGGAGAGTGTCAGGAGTCATGCAGTGTTTGTGCCTGTAGAGCAGGCCTATATGGATGTTGGTGGCTTTGGCAACAGAATCTATGTGCCGATGGTAGGACAGTGAGCTGTCCAATGTGACACCTAGGTATTTAAAATCAGGAACATGTTCAAGTAAGGTCCCTGTTTGGTTTAGGATGGTGAGGTCATGCAATTTGCACTTGCTCCTGGCATTGTAGAAGGTCATAACCTTTGTTTTGCTGTAGTTCATGACCAGTTTGTGTGACTTGAACCATTCTTCGATGCGCATGAATTCAAGCTGTAATTGTTTCTCAAAGAGCTCTGCGTTTTGGTGGTTGGTGAACATGACTGCATCATCAGCGTAGAGCAGTAATTTCTGGTGGCAGACACTGGGAAGGTCGTTGAGGAAGAGGCTGAATAGTAGTGGCCCCAGGATGGACCCCTGTGGGACCCCTGAAAGGACTGGCTTTTCTTCCAAGGTAACACCGGCAATCCTAACCCGCTGGACCCTCTCCCCAAAGTAGCTTGAAAACCAGAGCAGTGCTTCATTGGAGAGCCCAATGTTTGATAATTGCTTGAGTAGGAGTGGGTGGTTCACATTATCAAAGGCTTTCGTAAGGTCGATGAATACTGCCCTACAGTTTCCTTGATCAAGTGTGGTATGGATGAAGCCTGTGAATTCTAATAGTGCAGTGGTGGTACTGCCCTTTTCGGAAACCATGTTGCTCAGGACACTGGATGTCATATTTTTCCAGGTACTTGACTAATTGGTCTGAGGCGATGCGCTCCAGGGCCTTAGACAATGGAGGGAGGATGGAGATAGGTCTGTAGTTGGAGTGCAGTGATTTGTCTCCACTTTTGTGTACCAGTGTGATGGTCGCCTGTTTCCAGCGAGATGGGAACTGGGACATCCTTAGTGATAGATTGAGGACCTTTGTCGAGGGTTCAAGGACTTCTTCAAGGACAAGTGCTAACAACTTCAGGTCAAGAGAGTCACCGCTGTAGCCTGCATTGTGAATGGCCTTCCAAATATAGGTTCTGGCTTCATGCACTGGGATCTCCTTGAAGTAGAATTGTGGGGCAGGGTGTAGGAGTGGAGTAGTTGCAGGAGGGTTACTACCAGAGGGGGCATCAAAGAAATTAGAAGGGAGGACACTATCCAAGTTGTAGAATGCATTGTTAAAGGTGTTGGTGATGGTGTACAGGTCAGTTGTTGGTGTTCCATTTATGTTTAGCATGGTGAGTGGTGACTTAAGGTCCTTGCCTGTAAGGTCTTTCAAGTTACTCCAAAATTTTTTTCCATCGCCCCAGGAGTTGGAGAGAGTTTCCTTGAAGTATTTGCTTTTGGCTCTCCTAACTGCCCTCTTGCACTCATTTCTGGCAGCTTTATATTTATGAATATCCCCAGGTTTGGATGTTGCATGGGCACAGTGCCAGAGATGATCCCTATTTTTGAGTAAAGTGATTAGATCGGGGGTTATCCAAGGGTTAGCTCTGCCCCGACCTTCAGCTTTTTGAGAGGTGCAAAGATATTGCAGGCCGCAGTGAAGTGGCTGATGAAAAGGTCTAAGGCTTGGTTTACATCAATGGCAGAGTCGATTGGTGTCCAGTCCAGGTGGCTTAGGTGTGTCTTTAGTAGCTCAAAGGTACCCCTGCTTTAACACTCTGGTGTGGATTATTTTAGGAGGGCTTAATGAATTTGTTTGTCCAGGTACATGTGACCGTGAGTGGTCACTGATCCCATCAGGAGCACTGAGACTTTGAGATTCATTCAGGGTGATTAGTTAGGATCCAGTCCAGAAGTGTTCGTGACCCTGTCCTATAGTTGCATCTGGTGGGGGTGGTAACAAGCTGGGTGAGGTTCTGTGACGTGACAGCATCCTTGTAGTTACTGGCCTCCAGCAATAGCCAATTTATGTTGAAGTCACCTAGTACTATGAGCTCAGAGTTATGGTGTAATCCCTGTAGGCTTTCCAATATGTTCATAAATCCATTGTGCTGATCTTTAGGGGGTAGGTACACAGAGGCAATGGTGAGCTCCTTGTTGTGCGCCCCAAGTAGAACTTTAATAACGAGAACCTGCTAGGGTGGTTTAGGGTTTGAGAACGGGAAGACTTGACCCAGATAGGAATTCCTCAGGTAGATGGCACAACCCCCACCTCGTTTGGAAACCCTGTCCTGCCTGAATATTGAGTATCCAGGGATGGTGACTGCAGCGTCTGGTATCTTGGGGTTAAGCCATGTTTCGACAACAGAGAGTACATCAGGGCTATGTTGCTGGCCCCAGGTTTGCAAGATGTCAAGTTTGTTAAGGAGGCTGCAGACACTGATTGAGACTAATATGAGGGACCCCTTCCGCCTTTTTGTGACATGGGGTGCTAGGCTGGTAGGGCCCCGGATTAAGATGAACATTTCCAGATATCAGAAGTAGCATAAGTAGTATCCTAAGAAGGTACGCTTTAATCATTTTGCAGACTAGTTTTGTTGTAGGGCATCTAGTCCTCTTGTCCTTGCTGGACTGCGTTTGGCCCGTGATATTGCAGAGCACAATATATAAAGCCATGTTCTCAGAGGTGCCACGTGATTGATGAAAAGTAATCAAATCCACAAGAAATGGTGAAATACCTGTGACCAGAAAACTGTTATTGTAGCTCAAAGACCCAGAATGTGATAAATTCCTGAAGGGTTAAATTCCTGAAGGTGATGAACATTCGCCTGGGGCATATGCAGGATGTAAAAATCCTTTGTTAGTCTCTTCCCTTTGTTCTCCAAAATGGTTTTGAATAGACCTCAAAGACTAGTACACATCTTTTAAGAACAAGTCAGACGGAAATGTGGATTCAATGCAGCACTCCACAACTCAGTGCTTGTATAACAGATTTACTGACCTTACTTTTGGCTTTGATGGCTTCCAAATAAGTTGATTTATGATGAGAATGCCAATACTTGGTGTTGATGTTTTGCAGTTTCTTAGTCCAGGAAATGTTCATAGATGTTATGTCCAAGAATGGTCTAGTTCCTCCAAGCAGAAACACATGAAAATCCACAAAAACTAAACTACTGACAAGAGACAAACAGCCAGCCACACAGGCTCTAGTGCCCCAATATCATGAAATTGGCTGGAGAATAGGACACAGAGAGTAATAGTAAATGGAGTCCACTCTGAAGATAGGTGGGTTACTAGTGGGGTACCGCAGGGTTCAGTATTAGGACCGGTCCTCTTCAATGTCTTTATAAGTGACATTGCAGAGGGACTGGAAGGAAAAGTATGTCTCTTTGCAGATGACACAAAGATCTGCAACAGAGTTGATGCACAAGGTGGGGTGGAAAGGATGAGAAGGACTTGGGTAAGGTTAGGGAATGGTCAAATGTATGGCAGATTAGATTCAATGCTAAGAAGTGCAAGGTAATGCACCTGGGAAACAAAAACCCAGGGAAAGAGTACACAATGGGGGGTGAGATACTAACAACAACAAAAATGGAAAGGGACCTAGGGGTAGTCATATCAGATGACCTAAAGGTGGGCAAGCAATGTGAGAGGGCAACAAGGAGGGCTGGAGGGATACTGGGATGCATAGGGAGAGGCATCACCAGTAGAAAACAGGAAGTTATTATCCCTCTGTACAGACAGCTGGTCAGACCCCATCTGGAGTACTGAGTGCAGTTCTGGAGACCCAGTCTCCACAAAGACATAGACAGAATGGAAGCTGTCCAGAGAAGGGCAACTAAAATGGTGCAGAGTCTGCACCGGAAGACATATGAAGAGAGACTTAAGGAGCTTAATATGTATAGCCTCAAGGAAAGGAGGGAGAGGGGGACATGATAGAAACTTTCAAGTACCTCAAGTGAATCAACAAAGTCCAAGAGGGTAGCATCTTTCAAAAAAAGGTGTGCAAGAACAAGGGGGCACAATTTGAAGATAGGAGGGGGGCGGCTCAGAGGTAATTTAAGGAAGTATTTTTTCACCGAGAGGGTTGTGTATGCATGGAGGAGGTTGTGGAGTCAAAAACAGTGGTGGAATTCAAGCATGCATGGGACAGTCATAAGGCAATTCTAGGGGGTGGGGGGAGGAAGAAGTAGGCTGCTGGTTAACTAGGATCTGCAGCTTATCCATTAGGTAGGGAAATGGGCAGACTGGGTGGGCCAAGCAGTCCTTATCTGCTGTCAAATTCTATGTTTCTGTGTTTCTATGTATGTATGTATAATTGTGAATTCAGTGGCTGTTCCACTGCAGGGAGCCCATCTTTCTAACCTTCGATTGTATGAAGGATTTGTCTTGTAGGCTTTGGCAACTGGAAATGATCACCCTTGGCTTGTCACTGTTCTGGGCGGGTGATTGGAGCAATCTGTGAACATAATCCAGCAGATAGTCTGGGCCATTATCTGGGGAGCTGGCAACCTCAAAGGGCAACTTTTGAGTGAAAGATAGCTGGTTGGACCCCTCTGCTTGCTCCGGGACCTCCACAATGACAATGTTGTTTCTCCTAAGTTTGCTATCCTGCTCCTCAATCCAATCCTCCAGTTTGGCTAGTTTTTGTCATGATTTGACTGAATCTTTGGTGTCCTTTTGCTGGTGTCTTCTATTGAGCTGACACAGGTCTCCACGTCGGAGACCCTGTTGGTGAGTTCTGCCATTGCGGGTTTGAATGTCTGAAATTCAGTGGTTAGATTGCTCATTGATAGTTTCATCACCACCAGTTCGCTGAAGAAAAGATCTAGTTTTTCATTGAATAGATCCATGGCAGAGATGACTGGCAGTGATTATAAGGGTGATTCTTGTTTCTGCCATTTGGACGGCTGACCGCTGGGCTGAGTGGACGGGGATGAAGATATTTCCATTTGTTGCTATCCCAGGAGGTCCATTTTAGTCTCTTTCTTTTTATTTTGTTTCAGTATAGTTTACCTAAATGCAGGCCCATAGCTAGGACAGTGAGACGGGCGGGGGCAGAAAGAATGACTGGGGGCAGCTACCAAGCATATTCAAGCAATCTGGACTGTCTGAAAATTTACAGGGGAGGCAAAACAAATTACGGGGGGGGGCAGTGCCCCCCTATGACCCCCTGTAGCTACAGGCCTGCTTAAATAAATTGTAGTCTTTTAGTGTGGTTTGCTGGTGAACGAGTTTAAAAATAGCTGCGTTTTATAGTTAGGGACCACGGAGCTCCGAGGTTTGTTGCTGTTCAGGCTGAGCGCATCATCTGACTCCCAGCGAGCTGAGAAGGTAATAAAGACGGACACCAGTCAGTCATTCTAGATTTTAGGCTGTATTAGTTATTATCTTTGCCTCTGCTATTCACTAGTACTGTTGCTTCACCCCATCTAGGGTACCCTCACATTCTTTTCAGGATGAGTGACCTGTATTGTCTATTATAAGTCTAGTTAATTATTCATGAGCTAAACTAGCTTGGTGATTGGCTACTGTACTGCACATTAATCTTTTAGAAATGTACAGCACAGCCACCACAGTTAGCTGATCACAAGCCTTACAATATCACTAGTGGTGCTAAACTACAGCTGCAAACTCCATTCCCCTCATAGACTCATAAACTGTCATGTCACCGATTGCCATTCCAGTTCTTTTTTTTAATTTGTGCGCCAATTCACTTGTATGAAGGATAATATTTTTATTCATTAAACACTGAAGCTAACCCATTGGGCAATGGTGGGATAGTTGTGGCAATGAGAGTTCAACATACAGTGGAGCCAGCCAGGATGCAACACAGTACCCTGCAGTAAATGGCATGTTGTAAACTGCTGCATGACAAATGAGCTGTTGAATTACACTGTTCCCTGTAGCATACTGCAGCATTAGCAGTAATACTGCAAGATACTTCACTGCATCCTGGCTGGGAATGCTGTATATGTCCACTGTCTTGTAATCTTTCGGATGAGACGTTAAACAGAGGTCCTATCTGCCTGTTCTGGTGTTAGTTCAGGTGGATCTTAAAGATCCCATGGCACTTCTCAAAAAGAGTATATGAGCCAGCCCGGTAAGAAACATAGAAACATAGACTTTGACGGCAGATAAGGACAGCTTGGCCCACCTAGTCTGCCCATTTCCCTACCTACTGGATAAGCCGCAGATCCTAGTTAACCAACAGCCTATTTCTTCCTACCCCCCACAAGAATTGCCTTATGTCTGTCCCATGTATTCTTGAATTCAACCACAGTTTTAGACCCCACAACCTTCTCAGGAAGGCTGTTCCATGCATCCACTACCCTCTCTGTGAAAAAATACTTCCTCACATTGCCCTTGAACCGCCTCCCCTCTATCTTTAAATTGTGTCCCCTTGTTCTTGCATGTCTCTTTTTCTGAAAGATGCTACCCTCTTGGATTTTGTTGATTCCACTGAGGTACTTAAACATTTCTATCATGTCCTCCCCTCCCTCCTTTCCACAAGGGTATACATAGTAAGCTCTTTTAGTCTCTCCTCGTATGGCTTCTCTTACAGACCCTGCACCATTCTAGTTGCCCTCCTCTGGACTGTCTCTGTCCTGTCTATGTCCTTGCAAAGATGGGGTTTCCAGAACTGGATGCAGTACTCCAGATGGGGTCTCACCAACTGTCGGTACAGAGGGATAACAACTTCCTGTTTTCTGCTGGTGGTGCCTCTCCCTATGCATCCCAGTATACTCCCAGCTCTCCCTACTGCCTTCTCACATTGCTTGCTAACCTTAAGGTCATCTGATATGATTACCCCCAGGTCCCTTTCCTTTTTTGGTTTTGTTACTACCTCCCCCCATTGTGTAATCTTCCCCTGGGTGTTTGTATCCCAGGTGCATTATTTTGCACTTCTTTGCATTGAATCCTAGCTGCCATACTTCCGACCATTCCTCCAACCTTGCCAAGTCCCTTCTCATCCTTTCCATGCCTCCTTGTGTATCAACCCTGTTGCAGATCTTTGTGTCATCTGCAAAGAGGAATACTTTTCCTTCTAGTCTCTCTGCAATGTCTGCAGTAGCACAGAGGGCTGAGGTGCTAGTGCCTTACCTCATGTTATGCCGATGACCTGGGTTCAGAAATGACTTCGGGGTGCCAAGGTGCCGACTCAGGGGGGAGAGTTGGAGTGGGATTGAGCCATAGCTCTCCCCTCCAAAGGGATGGATGCCCATCCATCCATAGTCCCGCTGTCACAGGGTGGTGTCCAGTGGGTGTGTAGGCAGTATGGGTGGCACAAAAGTCAGGGGAAGGGAGGAAGGGGCTACCGGATCCTGGTATGTGCATGTGCCTCCACGCTCGTACATGCATGTGTAGCTGTATGACATGAGGGGTAAGGGGGAAAATGAAAAATAGTAAAATGTATATGAAAGAGTAGGGAACTTTTATTATAACTTAAAAGAAAATACATACAAAATAGTGGTACTGCACACAAAATTGTAAAAAAAGAAAGGAGAAACATAAAGAAGTATTTCATCATACATCAAAAATAAAATTGCCTGCTTAAAACCTCAAAATTAAGCTGTAAATACTGAAAACAACTCCCTTACCAAAAGAGTAATCCCAAGCAAAAATACAAAAAGAAGCCAAAAGCAATCCTAACCCCCACTAATAGAGTAGGGAAACGTTTTTTCAAACCTTCGTAATCCAAATATGGTTTTTAAAACAAATTAGAATCAAATGTATTGTATCCTTATCGTACCGAGCCCATGAGTTTGGTATTATCCCCAGAAAAAGAGTATCCAGGGTCAGAAGAAGAAAGGGAGAAGCTATACAATGTTTATAGATTAAGTTCCAAAATTGTGAAATATAGATGTGTCATAGTTTCTATTTAATTTTGGCAAAATTGTGTTCTGGGTCATACCCGTTCCTTCATTTCTGTATGCTTTAGTTTACCATTAACATTTAATTTTCCATGTGTACTGGCCAAATAACATCCCACATATGAATTGGAATCCTCTTTTGCAATAACATAGATTCAGTTTGCTGTAACGCAAAGGATTTTTTTTGTACTATAATGAGGGGTGTCCCAAAAAAAATTCTCCAAAATATGGGAGTATAATATTTTCCTTATGAGGGTCAAACATAACCCTTGGAGTAAAGATCAGAGTTTCAGTTTGCCTGAACAATATGTAAAATAGCTCGGAAGGCCTTGGAGTGTTTTTTGTTTAGGTGTTGCTTTCTCTATTTCCCATTGTTATATCCATGGACCTAGATAATCCCACACCAATGTATGCCACATCTTACCTTGTGGTACTAAAAGTGGTTTAGTATTATGTTGGAAAAACATACTGAAAAAAATGTAACTGGGTTCACTATCCCCAAACTCCTTTTCCTAATAGATAAGTATGTAATACCCCTTTTTATGTAGTTCAATCGATTTCCCCATATCCCTTGGAAATCAACACTATAAATTTTAGTCTCCAGTTGTTTGGAAAGCATGAAAATGGTACTTAAGATGTAGGAACAGACCTAACAAAAAGGTTTTTAACATATAAATTCACACCTATTCCATTGAGTTACTTTGCAGCTAGCTTCATCGAGTAATATGTTCCAATTCCATATTCCCATATCTCCAGAACCAAAAACTATACCCAAAATCTTGCAGTGGGTATTTACTACCAGAATTCCAAGTACCATCTTACCTACTATATCAACGTTCCCAACTGATAAACACTTACTCTTATCCCGATTAATCCGTGAACCTGTGCTCTGAGTGAAGCTATCCAGCACCGCTTCTAGCACTCCACTCGAGGGAAGGTCTGCCAATATAAAACACAAATCGTCAGCGTATGCTACTGTTTTGATTTCCTCATCTTCACTAGACACTGACAAACCTCTAATTTTATCATTCTAATTAACTCTCCGTATTAAAGGTTCTAAAGTTAGGATATATTTATTTATTTTATTTCGTTTTTGTTTACCAGGTGGGTGCGCTGGCCATAAAGATGACTGTTTTCAGGCACGACCTGGGAGGTTACAGGCAGACATTGTAGGTATAACGAACAGTAGATTACAAATAGAATAATAGATAGGTTCTGGTGTATTACAAGGTAGTAATTCCATCGAGAGGTTCTGGGGACACAGAAAACCTCGAGAACAAAGCTTGAGAGGTTTCATGTGTGCTCAGAACCTCGAGATGGAATTACTACCTTGTAATGCCAGAACCTATTTGTTATTTTTTTTAATATATGGATACGAGGTGAATTGACTCACCTCCGTTTGACCACTGGAGTCAGCAGGTGTATGTGCATGCTGGCAGGGTTACCCAGTCCTGTGTGGATGAGCGGCTGCTGTGGGCTTCATTTAGCCGTGTTTTTTTTTTTTTTTTAGTGTTTGTCAGTGGCGGTATCGAGTGAGCAGAGGAGCCCCGGAGAGAGTCCGATTGTTAATAGTACAAGACAGATGGTTTTCAAAGTAAAAAAAAAAAAACGGTTGCTGCAGGGAAGATTGTCTCGCTAAGTGAGCGAGCAAGCCGCCATGTTTTCAGACTCGTTCTGCCCGCCCACAGAGGAAAAGCAGCCAATCAGAAGGCACACCGTTTAAGACATCGGGGATAGACTTGCACATGTGCTCTTCAGCTTTGTTAATAATACTATCATTCGGGTACCGAACGATAGTATTACAGCACCCCAACGATAGTATTATCACTCCAGGAAGAGTAGTATTATCGCTCCAGGAGCGATGGTATTACCAGGAAATTTTTGTATGCTTTTCAAGCATATTATTTTAACAATCCATATATTAAATTGAGATATATAAACAAAGTATTGTGAAACATTAAACAATAGGCTAAGCAGCACAGGTAGTATACAGGGTATTTCAAAAAACATTTAACAATAACCTACGCATTACAGGTAGTACACAGGGGGTGGTGCAGGTAAGATCATAAAGGTTTTTACAGTCATAGTATGACAAAAAACATACAGTAGCAGGAGTATTGCAGTAGTAGTCCTGAAAATATGATTTAGAAAGTACAACAAAAATAGATAAATAAAAATGTGGTCAAATACTGACAAGTGCAGGGGGATAATGGGCAGGGGAATGGCAAGATTGTGAACAGTAGGGATAATAGCAGGTCAGGATAAGGAAAGGTAGGGTATAGGATAGGAGCTGGCAAAGAGACAGGGGGATGTCTGCAGAAGGCTAGTGCCAGGAGAGAGAGCTGGGATAGGCTGTACCACAAGGGGAGTATTGTGGAGAAAAGGTAAGAGCTTCGGGATAGGCAGGATACCCAGAGGACTAAGGAGGTTTGAAACAGGAGCATTGGTTGATGGAGCTGAGATGCTCGCAGAGCACTTTTTTAAAAGCATTGTGTGTAGGAGCTAGCCGGACATCCATGAATAAGTGACTGATGTTTCTATTATATAAAACAGGATAAGGAACTCCTACAAAATTGGAGGCCAATCACTCTTTTAAATGCAGATTTAAAAATGATTTCCAAAATCCTCAGTAACAGATTAAGTATGGTGTCTGTAAATTTTGTACTGTATATTTATTTATTTGCTTTTGGTAACCGGGTAAGCACGCTAGACAGCAAGTGCATATTTTCAGGTGCGACCCGAGAGAATTACAAGGTAATTACATAGGAGAAATACATTAGACATCAATTACAAACAGGAGCAGACATACTCCAATGGTGAGACAGAGGAGCAGTTACATAGTAGCATTACAGTCAGGAGGAGACAGCCTCCAGTATTGGGAATAGAAACATCAAGGATTTATAAGGCAAGAGAACAAACAGTGGAATAACATACACACATGTCACAGATTACCAACATACAGCAATGGAATTTCATACCCACATGTTACAGATTACCATACAATACAGGCCCGAGGGCTACGGGGTGGTGAGAGTATATACTGATAGTTTACTTAAGTACACCTTTGTGTGCACTGTTTACCATTTGATTACCTGTTGTCCAGTCTGTATCTGTACTCTATAATACTCTGACGTGAAACCTTTGTAAAGGCGTCTCTGACTCAAAGGTTGTAAATTCCAGTATGTTTCAATAAATAAATAAATAAATAAATAAATAGGCCCGATGTGTGTGCGCCTCTAACCTAGACTGAAATCTGTAAGGGGTCTGTTGGGAGAATCTATTACTAGTTTCTCTTGTTGCTTTTGAGAGGTAAAAATCCTAACTTCCAAAATCCCCATTATCCATATTGTGTGCTGCTTTAGGACAATCCATAAAAGTATGACCCCCATCCCCACATAATGAGCATATTGGGGGGGTTGATACAATGGTATCCTGCATGCCCCAACTCCCCACAGTGTGTACACTGAATGACATTGCATGAGTTACTAATATGCCTGGCCGAGCCACACTTGTAGCATCAGCGGGGCTGGCCCGGATAGAAAATAAAGCCCTTGTCTCTACCTATAAACAGGCAGTTTGGAAGATGTTGGAAATCTGCTCCCTTTTGGAATAGTTTCACCTTAATTTTCCACCCCCCAGTCCAAAAACCTTCACTATCCAGGATATATTCAGGGTTCTCAAAAGCTCACAACATTGTTCCAACCAATATTGTATATCCACAATGTTACCTCTTCACTGCAAAATAGTACTGTAATAAAGCTAAATGCTTGTTTCGACAATGGTATTATCTGAAAGGAAGTCCATAATGGGTTAGTTTTCAAGAGCATACGTTTCACCCAGAAGCACTCCAAGATTTCAGGGGTTTGAAAGCTAATATCGAAGGAGTGTTCCCCCATGATATGAATCATAGCATACACACATGTGGGGGTAAATCCCAAGGATTGCTTTATTAAGATCTGGCCTCCATAATGTCTATTTGGGTGATCCTCTAGCTCCCCCCCCCACACATACTAAAGACAAATAGCATTCCGTCTTTAGGTTAATTCAAGTGGTTTCTGAAAAGAACTTGCATAAGTAGGTTTAGACCTCTGTCTGTCGCCTTGGTTTTCAGTATTCAGGGCCTCCCCCCGCAGGCATGTCTTTATCTTGGGTAGGAGTTTCTTCCCTTTCCTGTCCAGCTACCCCAGGTTGTGCATCAAAAAACAATACTTATTGCAATCTCAAAGGAGAATTAAACACATTACCTGACCTACCTGCGCAGCCATCCCCTGTGGCATTGGTGTTTGAGAGTATATAGTAGTAGAGGAAGAAACTGCTGTCTGTGATGTCCCAGTATATCCTGTCTATCTGTAACCACTCCGGCAGATATGCCAGTTTCTGGGCCTTCTGATGTACTAGCCACTGGTTCTGGAAGCCATTCTCCCGCACCTGATTGAACCCAGCCTGCTTTCTCCAATGAATCCTCCGGAGTCCATTCCATGATGTCATCAGTGCTCCAATAAGAATTCTGGGTGTCAGTAGGCAACTGTGATGCGTCAGCAGACAAATTCATTGGGGTACTAAATACAAATAATTTTGTCTTGGGATGTAATGCCTTGTCTGGGGACAAATCCATAAGGCATTTCTTCTTGCCCGACTCATCCAAACCCGAAGTGTCAGTAAATATTTGACATTCTATTTTTTCCAGTTCCACTTTTAGTATTGCTTACTTTTCATGCAGGGAAAGATGTGTGGAGACCCCTGTCTCTGTATTCTAAGCCATAGTACTTACTTCTGGTATACTATTCCTGGAATCTGTAACGTCCATATTCTCGATGGGAATCCAAGCGGTGTCAACAGCACCCGATACCACCAATAGACGTCTTGCTCCATCACTCTCCCAAACCACACTGGAGTCCTCCATTCTACAGCAGAGCAGCAACACCCCCTGCCAGAAGAGTAGAGGAATTTCCCTGGTGTCCTGGCCAAATTTCCCCCATTCACTAAAAATACCTCTAACAGCTTAACCTGATTCAATGTCAGTTGGCACTCATATGCCAGCTGTTAACTGGAGTGCAGTTGCAGCAGCCACTTCGAAGAGTGGGGTTATTCTAGATGCCCTACAGGGGGCATGCCTTAGACAACTAGTATTGGAGCCCACTTGAGAGGGAGCAATCTTAGACCTGGTTCTCTCAAATGGAGATGGAGAGAGGATCACAGATGCAGAAGTGGGTAGCCATCTGGGAACTAGCGACCATCGAACAGTATGGTTCAATAAACACAGCAATAGAGTCAAGCCATACAAAGGCAAAGTATTGGACTTTAGGAGGGCTGACTTGCCAAATGGGTGAGTGCCTAAGGAATGCACCTAGCAAATGGGCAGGAAGGAGGTGGAAGAACAATGGGGAATAATAAAAACTGCCATCACAGAGGTAACGAGCCTTTGTGTGAAGCAAATAAACAAAACAAAACGATGTAAGAAACCACTCTTGTTCTCAAAGAAAGTGGCAGTGAAGGTTCAAGAGAAAAAGAAAGCATTCAGGAAGTACAAGGAATTGCAGAAGGAGCAGGAGAGAAAACGGTATCAGTTAAAGCAAAAGGAGGCTGGGAAGGCAGTCAGAACAGCAAAGACCCAAACTGAGGAAAAGATAGCCAACTCAGTTAAGAAGGGGGATAAAACCTTTTATAGGTACATCAGGGAGCGAAGGAAGACCAAGGGAGGGATACTGAGGCTTAATAAAGGGAGGAGGAGGGTGGGCAGAGGGAGACTGTGAAAAGGCAGAGATACTAAACAAATATTTTTTGTTCAGTATTTACAAATGAAGAGGGGGAGGTACCTAAAACAAACCGTAGAAACACTCTGGATACAGAAGTTGATACCAGCCCATTTACAGAAGAAAGGGTTCTGAAAGAACTCTTAAAACTGAAGGTGGACAAAGCAATGGGGCCCAATGATTCATCCCAGAATTCTAAAGGAACTAAGGGTAGAACTAGTGACACCACTGACTACCCTTTTAACAAATCATGGAGGATGGGGTGGTACCCGAGGACTGGAGGAGGGCAGATGTGATTCCCCTTCACAAAGTGGGAGCAAGGCAGAAGCAGGAAACTACAGACCTGTTAGTTTAACCTCAGTGATAGGGAAAATGATGGAATCACTCTGAAGGAAAGAATTGTCGAGTATCTAGAGGCCAGAGGGGCACAGGACCCTAGGCAGCATGGATTCACAGCAGGAAGGTCATGCCAGACGAATCTGATAGATTTCTTTGACTGGGTGACCAAAGTAGCAGATCAGGGAGGGGCTGTGGACATGGCCTATCTAGACTTTAGCAAGGCATTTGACACAGTCCCACACAAAAGATTAATATGCAAGTTAGCCAGCCTGGGAGTGGGTCCCACGATGACAGCCTGGGTAAAGAATTGGCTGAAGAATAGGACACAGACAGTAATAGTAAATGGAGTCCACTCTGAAGAAAGGGGGGTTACTAGTGGGGTACTGCAGGGTTCAGTATTAGGACCGGTCCTCTTCAATGTCTTTATAAGCGACATTGCAGAGGGACTGGAAGGAAAAGTACATCTCTTTGCAGATGACACAAAGATCTGCAACAGAGTTGATGCACAGGGTGGTGTGGAAAGGATGAGAAGGGATTTGGCAAGGTTAGAGGAATGGTCAAATGTATGGCAGCTTAGATTCAATGCTAAGAAGTGCAGTAATGCACCTGGGAAAAAAAACCCAGGGGAAGAGTGCACAATGGGGGGTGAGATACTAATAACAACAAAAATGGAAAGGGACCTGGGGTAGTCATATCAGATGACCTAAAGGTGGGCAAGCAATGTGAGAGGGCAGCAAGGAGGGCTGGGGGATACTGGGATGCATAGGGAGAGGCATCACCAGTAGAAAACAGGAAGTTGTTATCCCTCTGTACAGACAGCTGGTGAGACCCCATCTGGAGTACTGCAGTGCAGTTCTGGAGACCCAATCTCCGTAAGATATAGACAGGATAGAGGGGGAGCAGCTCAGAGGTAATTTAAGGAAGTATTTTTCACAGAGAGGGTTGTGGATGCATGGAGCGGCCTTCGGAGGAGGTTGTGGAGTCAAAAACAGTGGTGGAATTCAAGCATGCATGGGACAGTCATAAGGCAATTCTAGGGGGTGGGGGTAGGAAGAAGTAGGCTGCTGGTTAACTAGGATCTGCAGCTTATGCAGTAGGCAGGGAAATGGGCAGACTGGGTGGGCCAAGTGGTCCTTATCTGCCGTCAAATTCTATGTTTCTATGTTTCTAGGATGGAAGCTGTCCAGAAGAGGGCTACTAAAATGGTGTAGGGTCTGCACTGGAAGACATATGAAGAGAGACGAAAGGAGCTTAATCTGTATAGCCTCGAGGAAAGGAGGGAGAGGGGACATGATAGAAATGTTCAAGTGCCTCAAGGGAATCAACAAAGTCCAAGAGGGTAGCATCTTTCAAAAACAGGGGTGTGCAAGAACAAGAGGGCACAATTTGAAGACAGAGGGGCGCTCAGAGGTAATTTAAGGAAGTATTTTTTCACAGAGAGGGTTGTGGATGCATTGAACGGCCTTCCGGAGGAGGTTGTGGAGTCAAAAACAGTGGTGGAATTCAAGCATGCATGGGACAGTCATAAGGCCATTCTAGGGGGTGGAGGTAGGAAGAAGTAGGCTGCTGGTTAACTAGGATCTGCAGCTTATCCAGTAGGTAGGGAAATGGGCAGACTGGGTGGGCCAAGCGGTCCTTATCTGCCATCAAATTCTATGTTTCTGTGTTTCTATGTTTCTATCTGTATTCCCCTTCCCAAGGACGAGGCTGAAAATAAGCAGAATTGTCTAGTCCTCATTCTTGGTCAACAAAAATAATAAATAAATAAAATAATTGTTGCCAAAATCAAATCAGCAGATCTTTGTGTGTAAGAATGGTAACATTTCATTAAAATGTTAAGATATACAAACTTAGCAATTTGATACTTTTTGTAGGCCTAACAAGTAATTTCCAGTACGCAGACTTTTAGGTCTTCACAGGGCCCTTCCACAGATAAACCATAATTTTGAAACAGCAGTGTGAAGAAATTGGACAAAAAAATATGACCCCACCCTTTTCGTTATCTAAGTTTCCAGGCATCTTTCTGTTGTATTTGGTGATATAAATGTTCTAGTTCCACCAAAATTTGAGTGCTTTAAAATGTTTTTTAATTTAGTTTTTTTCTCAATTAAAGAAGATGGCCACCACATTGAGCTTAGAAATACCATTGAAATACCATACCAAGACATTACCTAAAGGAAACTCAGTAAAATCAAGAGAGCAGGACAGGGAGAATGACCTGAAGATGGCTAGTGAGGCAAGTAAGGTAGTCCAGTGGGCTAAGATTCAGAAGCAATTGCAGTTAGCGAAGGGAATTAAGAAGAGGGGAAGGCCTTTTTTCACTATATAAGCGAGAAAAGGGACAAGAAGAATGGGATTGTTAGGCTAAGGAAAGGGGACAAGTGGGTGGAGGAGAATGGGGGAAGCAGAGGTACTAAACAAATACCTCTGTCCCGTCTTCACTAGGGAGAAATAAGAATCAAAGTCAACACTGGGGAGAAGAGCAGGGGGAGGGGAGCATGGATGTGGTGATAGAGAGGGATAGAGTGAATAAAGGGCTCTGAGAGTTGAAGGTAGACAAATCACCAGGCCCGAATAGAGTACACCCAGGGGTGCTGAGGGGACTGGCAGAGGAGCTTGCGAAGCCACTGGCGGGCCTGTTCAATAGTTCCATGGAGTCAGGTGTGGTTCCACAGGACTGGAGAATGGCACATGTACTGCCCCTCCATAAGAGAGATCCTAAAGATGACACAGGGAATTACAGACTGATCAATCTGACTTCAATTGTGTGCAAGCTCATGGAGACCATACTTAAAGAGCCCCTGACACCGTTGTGGCAACTTTAAGAAAATATAATGTTTAGCACAAGTAAGTGTGCTTGCATTTTAATATTGTTTCTGTATTTCTCATTCTTTTTTATTACTGAGGACATTTGCATATAAACAGGATCACTGCCCAATCTGTTCTGGCTGCTTGCCTACATATGACATCACAGTTCTGTTTATGACATGACATTCTGTTGCTGTGGGGATAATGTTGATGCCACAAAAGGGGGATAATTTATTTAATTTATTTAAAGTTGATAACTGGGAAAAGCACCATGACCAGAAGCTCATTTCCAGGTGCAGCCCGGATTATGATGTCATATGTAGGAAAGCAGGAAGAGCAGATCAAGTGCAAGGGACAGTACGCCTCTTTCGCACAACTGTCCTCAGTAATAAAGAAACAAGTAAATAATTATAGAAAATACATGAAATATAAACTGAACTGTCTAAATCTCACAATTTTTCCAAGTGTTTCTAACAGTGTCAGGGGCTCTTTAAGGAAAGGTTGGTAGAGTATCTAGAGGAGCATGGTCGTCAGGATGCAAGGCAGCATGAGTTTATGGGAGTGAGATCATGTCAACTAACCTGACTGACTTCCTTGACTGGATCACCAAAACAGTTGACAGGGGCCAAGTGGTGGACATCCTCTACCTGGATTTCAGCAAGGCCTTTGACTCTGTACCTCACAAGAGGTTGATCAGGAAGTTGACAGATCTTGGGATTTGGAAGAAGATGATCAGATGGGTGGAAAGCTAGATGGGAAACAGGACACAGAAGGTGATGGTGGGGAGGAGAGTTATCTAGCACCAGGAGAGTCACCAGTGGGGTATTGCAGGCTCGGTGCTAGGGACAGTTTTGTTCAATGTCTTCATTAATGATACTGGGGATGGCATTAAGGGCAAAATGTGCCTTTTCGGGGACAACACCAAGTTCTGTGGGAGGGTGGACACAGCTGAAGGGATACAGGACCTAAAGGAGGATCTGGAAAAACTTCAAAAGTGGTCTGGAATTTGGCAGCTTAGATTCAATGCCAAGAAATGCAAAGCTATGCACACTGGAGCCAAGAATCCCAGGACAGAGTACTACCTGGGGTGGGGGGTTGGGTATCTGCAACACAGGAGGAAAAGGATATTGGAGTGATAATCACTAGTGACCCGAAGCACTCCACACAGTGCAGAAAAGCAGCAGCAAGGGCAAATAAGATGTTGTGATGCATAGCCAGGGGGATGAGCAGTAGGTGAGAGGAGGTTATACTGCCCTTCTACAGCTCACTGGTGAGGCCACATCAAGACTATGGAGTACAGTACTGGTACCCACACCTTAAAAAGTGCATTAACCTGCAAGAGATGGTCCGGAGGAGGGTAGCAAAGATGATCATGAGTCAGTATGGTAAAGCATACGAGGAAAGGTTGGGGGCCCTAAGCATGTACTCTCTGGAAGACAGGAGAGAGAGAGCGGACATGATTGAGACCTTCAAGTACTTAAAAGAGATAAATAGGGTGGATAAGGAAGATCTGTTTAAGCTAAGTGGCAATCAAAACATGAGGGGGCACAGTCTTAAGTTGCGGGGGAAGTTAGGAAGCATTTCTTCACAGAGAGCGTGGTGGCGTCTTGGAATGTGTTGCTGGAAGCAGTGGTGTTGAAGACAGTGGACCACTTAAGAGAGGTTGGGATAGACATAAGGGGAAAGTAAGGGTCATGGGAGGAGCAGAAAGAAAGGATGGGAGGATTGAGGAGGTGGGCAGGGTCAGTAGCTTAGGCTGTGGACACTGCAATATAAGCAGAATAGATAGCCTGAAAAGTCTTATTCTGCTGGCTTCTTGGTATGTTTGTATGTTTATTGTAAACCTGGTAAGGGTCAGGATCAAGAAACTTAGAAAATAAAATCTCATGACGTGCAGCACAGATGGTACCTAGAAAAGTAGATTTGATACATATGCTAATATTTTTATTATCTGTTGCTGAAACTAGCTTTCTTGGAAAAAATGTTTTTGTTACACTGCTGCTTTAAGCAATCTATGCAGCTATTTTGTTGAAATCAGAGTAATGAGAGTTTTGTGAGCCATAAACTTATCTAATTATCTGTGCAGCACCAGGCTGTGCATTAGAGAAAGAGTAAGGGGCTTTTGGGAGTCCCATGTTTCCAGCTGTTTTGGTAGCGCAGCTCCTAGAGCAACATAATGTTTTTCCAGGCACCCCTGGTTCAAATCTCAGCTAAGGCATATATTTCTTTCTCTCTTCTGTTTGTTTGCTTTCCATATATATGCACACCACACTCATGTGAATAGCTATGTTAAGAATGCAGATCGGAAATGAGACAAGACTTGGTCAAGATCCGAGGGGCCGTACACAGAGCCCCAGCCTGCACCAGAAATATCACATAGGCAAACAGCTAAAAAGAAGTTTCTGAAATAAAAAGCATGAAATATTTTATGGGGAGCTTTAAGGGACTCGTTGTCTGGTAGTCCCTCACTTCCCCCCTTTTCCCAAATCAAGACATACTAACATACTAAAATGCCAGCAGAATAGGCCTAACGGTCTTTCGTGTCTGCCCCACCCTGGGTGCTGACCTTGCTGTCCCCCTCACCTTCTCTGGCTTCTCCCTTCCCAGTTCCGGATATTCTTGCTGCATTGGCTTTTGCTTCCAGAACCCTTCCCCTGTACCTGTCCCACCCCCTCTTGAACCCCTCCACTGACTCTGCCTCCACCAGCCCCCTAGGCAGTGCATTCCATGGCTCCACCACCCTCTCAGTGAAGTAGCACCTCCTCCTTTCTCCCCTGAATCTTCCTCCTCCAGCTTCCACCCATGCCCTCTAGTGGCCCCCTCCTCCTTCCTTCGAAGCACCCTGACTGTTCCTCCCTTATTTACCCTCTTCATGTACCTGAAGACCTCTATCATGTCCCCCCAGTCCCTTCTCTCTTCCAATGTGTACATATTTAGCTCTTCGAGCCTCTCCTCATAGGTCCTGTCCCCCAAGCCCCAAATCATTTTGGTTGCCCTCCTCTGGACCCTCTCCAGGAGGTTAATGTCCCTCTTTAAGTGTGGCCTCCAAAACTGCACGCAGTACTCAAGGTGTGGCCTCACCAAGCAGTTATACAGAGGTAGTATCACTTCCCTCCTTCTGGAGGTGATCCCCCTAGCGATGCATCCCAGCATCCTGTTGGCCTTGGCTGCTGCCCTTCTACAAGTCTCAGAGTTGTTCATCTTGACATCCATTACCACCCCCAGGTCCCTCTCAGCCATCGAGACTTGTAGCATTTCCCCCCCAGGGTGTACACTTGGCCTGGGTTTCTGGCCCCCAGGTGGAGTACCTTGCATTTCCCTGCATTGAACCTCAGCTTCCACTTTCTAGACCATCTTTCCAGAGCCTTCAGGTCCCCCATTTCCTCCAAGACACTCGAAGATCTTGGAGGAAATGGCTGCAGCTGTGCGTTTATCATTCATGGTACAACTAATTGAGCAGTATGTGTTCCCGGGAGTATGTGCAATTTGTCCAGCACCCACCACCTGCCCTCAATCCTGGGCCACCCCTAGGTGTGTGCCGAAGTACTTCCATAGTTCCTGGGGAGGTCATGTGGCCAAGGCTCCTGCGGCCATCCCCTGTCTTGCGCTGCTTACTTGCAGCATATACTGATGAGGTTAGAAAGTGACCCCCCCTTTCCAGTCTAAGTCTTGTGGTCCCCTGTCCTCACGCTGACCAGGAGTGATGAGTCCTTCAGGAGAATTGGCCTCGTCCCCCTCTTCTTCCCCCAATACCTTTAGTCTGCACTCCTCCCAAGCCACCTCACATGGCTGCGACAGGTTAAGTATGTTCATGATTGACATACACAAATTCACTTTACTTCATTAAATTCTCTGACCTACCTGTTCCTTCCTCAGTTTACATCCCTTTAGAGGAGGTGAAAAACCCAGAAAAACCCTCCTTTATGGGGAAAACTGGGAAAAGTCACTCCCCAACCCCTAATGCAGTTGCCCATACTGGGTCAAAGGGAACCCTACCTGCCCTGACCCCCTTACCCTGCTTTTATGAGGGTGGACAGGTGGGAATCCAATGGAAGGAGGAGAAAGAGGGGGAATCGTTGGCCTTCGATCCTGATAATCCCTTCTGACTCCTCCCTCCGACTGGATGCCACCTCCCTGAGGGTAGCCTGGTGAGCCTTCCTCCTGAGGCATTCGAAGGCCTACTGACCATCTCAGAAGGAGACATCCTCTGCTGCTGACCAGGTCTGGAGGGAGGGGCCCCAGACAAATGGACAGCTGTTGCAATCCTTGAGCAGCATCTCTATTGTCTGGTAGCCCCTCACTTCCCCCCTTTCCCCAAATCAAGACACTCAAACATCTTGGAGGAAATGGCCGGAGCCATGCATTTATTATTTGTGTTACAACTAATTGAGCAGCATGCACTGCTGACAGCATGCACAATTCATCCGGCACCCACCACCTACCCTCAATCCTGGGCCCCCCAGGTATGTGCCGAAGTACTTCCATAGCTCCTGGGGAGGTCACATGGCCAAGGCTCCTGCAGCCACCCCCCTCCCCTGGCACCGCTGTCCTTGCAGCATACACTGATGAGGTTAGACTGCAACCCCCCTCTCGGATTCAAGTCTTGTGGTCCCCTGTCTTCGTGTTGACCGGGGGTGATGAGTCCTTCAGGAGAATTGGCCTCATCCTTCCTTCTTTGCCAACACCTTTGGTCTGCACTTCTCCCAAGCACCCACAGGATGGACCCCATCCCCCCCCAAAAGACACTCACTCAATTTTTTCCTCCAAGACCTGTCTACAAGCCTGCAGCATTCTATCCAAACCTTCAGCCTGCACTTGCCCTTCCTCCCCTACCACAAAGTTCCAGTGGGAGGTGTATATTTCTTCATGCCTCACTGTTGCACCCCCCCAATGGACTCCATAAAGGCTCTCATCTCTCGATTGACTCTCATGCATGCACCATTCAATGCTGCAATGTCTCTTGCATGTGACCATTACTTCCTCATCAGCAAATGCGACCAGATGAGAACCGTATGGGGCCACCAGACTAATGGAATGTACATCTCCCTTCATTGCCAACAGCAGGATCACCATCTTCTGATGCCCCTCCTAGGTGGATCAAGTAAGATAGCTGGGCTCATCTGCCTACCAGCCTCCTCCAGCAACAATGGAAGCAACCCGCCCCAAAGCATGCCCTTACTACCTAACCAACGAATTTGCACTGTATGCCGTGAAATCAATAGGTTGCTTCCCCCCGGCTGGCTGGCTGGACACTATCCTTGCTGCCCAGTAGATGAAGGAATGCCCACAAATCCATATGCTCTTGGAACAGCCTGGGGGACATGCAATAGAACAGAAAAAATATTACTGCAAGTGAGGTTGGATGTAGCGTAAGAATGTCTGGGACTTCCAGTGCCTCAAGGCCTGGATTTCCTCATCTGACAATCCTAGCCTTCTGGCATTCATTGCTGCTCATATCTGAAAGGAATGGGTGCCAAATTCCTGCCTATCCAATCCTGCCTACTGTATGGCCTTTTTCAGAATGTACCAAAACTGATACGCTGACACCAGCCAACCATCTGCATGCCGGAAAAAGGCCTTCCCCCTATTTGGGCAGGCAGCTAAGTAGGCATTGATCTTATCAGCCACTTGCCAAGAAGATCTGACCGGGGCCTTCAGCAAATGCCACTGGCCCACTCCACTCCACTCTGCTCCGTCTTGGTTTTCCTTAACTAAACATATATGCCTTCTGCCAAGGACACCACATTTTCAGGTAGCAAACCAGGAGTTCCTCTTGTTGCCATAGCTGAGTCAGTTCCGACACTCTGAACACCCCGCAAAAGGCCATCAAGAACATTGTTTCAAATAGTCTCGCCTCATATTCGCTCCTGCATACCCTTGGTAAGACTGACCAAATTTGGGTCAAGATCATAGGAGTAATAGGACACCTCTCATCCATGCAAGCGATTGCTGACCTTTTTCAGCCCTCCAAAACTTTCCAAACTTTGAAGGTCTTGGTCTTGTCTGTGAACCCCATCACCCTAGTTAGCCATGACAACCCTGAGAGATGGCGTCCCACTGTACCTAGAGACAGGCCCTCCCCTTTTGCCCAAATGATGTATGTGGACAACTGATCCATTGGGATCAGCCAAGCATCTGGCCATCTGGCTGCTTCTTGAGCAGCAATGTAGTGCTCCACCCCCAGCAGTAGGCCTCCCTTGTCCATGGTGCAATGGAATTACCTATGTATCTCTAAGTCTCATGGTCACCACCTCCCACAGAAAAGGTGGGACCATCCGTGGCTGCTGTTCCACTGCTGGTGCCAGCTCCTTGAATCTCTGCCATTGTGAACGAGATAAAGCATCCAGTTTCATTGTCAACACCTGGTACATGAACTGCTTTAAAGTTAATGTTCAGAAGCATGCATTTCAAGACAAAAAACAGTATCAAATCTCCAAAGGGACCCTTCAGTCCCAACTGGTGGTTAATGGAATGCACCACACCCATGTTATCAGATCTGAAATTAATTCTTCTGTCCCTCAACTTTTAGTCCCACAGGCAAAGGGCCACCATGGATGGGAAGAATTCCAAAAGTGTGATCTGCCTACCCAGCCCAGTCACAGCCCACTGAGGTGGCCACTGCTCTATGCACCACTCCCCCTGGAAGTATGCCCTGAACTCCAGCCCACCGGCTGCATCTGAGAACAGCTCCAGTGGTTAGCCTTCCCCAGGGTCCTACTTGTTAAACTCACTCGGAAATATATGCCAGACCTGGAGGTCTTCCCAAAACCCATCAGTGACCTGAATCCAGTGGTATGGCTTCTTAGACCCCTTTCCCCTCTTTGCCAGACACCTCATGAATGTCCTCCCTATGAGGATGACTCTGCAGATGAAGAAGAGATAACCAACCAACTGCTCCACCTCCCGCAGCGTCACCTTCTTGTCCCTGTCTGCCTTATCTAGAAGTCCCTTCAGGGACTCCAGCTTGTCTGTGGGCAACTGACACTGCTGTCCTTTGTCAGTTTTGATGCCCAAGAAGGTCATTACTGTCCCTGGTGGCTCCACCTTACCCGGAGCCAGCAGCACCCCGAAGTCTTGGCACACAATCTCAAATGCCGCCAAGGTCCTCCCACAAGTCTGGGACCCAGCCAGCCTCACAAACAGGAAGTCATCAAGGTAGTGAACAATGGCTTCGTTATTAGTCACCTGCACTCCCAAGGGGAAGTGAAGTGTTCAAATAGTCACTATATGGTGTTAGTTCAGTGTTACAGTAGCAGTGTACACTTCCTGCACACTTCATTTCATAATGCAGTCCATCAGTGTTTAATCAGTGCATCTTCAGGTCTCTTTTGGTGTACATGCAGTGCTGACACAGTGTGTGCGAATTATGTTAATTAGCACTGCAATCACACTGCAAAAGTACTGCAATTAGCAGTGTTTTGTCATCAACACTGCCTGGAGCAGTGTTGGTGCAGCAATACTGGCTGAAGCAGTGTTATGTCAGCAACACTGCCTTAAGCAGTTTTGCACTGCTTTTTCAGTGTGTGCGAACTATGTTAATTAGTACTGCAATCTCACTGCAAAAGTACTGCAAGTAGCAGTGTTTTGTCATCAACACTGCCTGAAGCAGTGTTGCTGTAGCAATTCTGGCTAAAGCAGTGTTGCATTGCTTTTTCAGTGTGTGCGAATTATGTTAATTAGCACTGCATCAACACCTATAGTGCACTTCAGTGTGCAGTGTGATTTTAGCAGCACTCCTGTCAGCAGTGCTGCAGTTCTGTTTCAGTGTATTAGGCTGCTTTAAAGATGGCGTCACATAAAATTCAACAAAAACACAAGTATTCATCTGCAAGTATCTACAACCTCAGCAGAGAGAAAGCTTTGCTTAAGGGTTCCTGAGTGAGAAAGTTGTCTGTGAATTCCAAAGAAGATGGAGATCTTGGGGGCTTTGTCTATAGGAGGTACTAAAGTCTGTTACCCCATGTTTGACTCAAAATCACAAGGAAGGCGGTGGACATTTAGTTAAAGGAATGACCACCAATGGTTCTGGTTTGCAGAAAATGGATTTGTGAAAAAAATGGATGGTTCTGGTCTACAGAAAATGGTGTGGAAGCCTCCCTGATATGCAGGGCCTCACCAGTATTTCCAGGTTTATCTTCAAAAGGAGAAGAGAGCCTCTTTGGATTGGGAGCACATGCACAGTGAGGAAAATGATTTTCAGTATCAAGGGGCTGTTCCGAGTGAAGTGTGTGTATTATGTCAATAATGGGATTATCAATCGCATTGGACAAACACCATTAGGTGACCGTGCGTATATCAGAGTGCGACCACACACCTGCACTTTTACTCCCCTCCAAAACAATTTTGCCATTTTATGAGAGAGAGAACCCACTGTGGGGTGTGCGGTCGCGCAATGATATACGCACGGCTTGGGTGGTTGATGCACTCTGCCTGCGGCCTCATGTGTAACAACGCACACCAAGGCATGCGTATATCAGAGTGTGACCACACACCCTACAGTGGGTTATCTGTTACACATACACATGCATATATGAGATAGTACTTGTTGCAAATCAAAAACACTACATTAATGCAGGCATTAGAATGCAAAGCGCACAAAGCAAGAAAACGAAAAACAGGGTTTAAACCTCACAAGTCTTGGCAAATTGGTTGTGTGGTGTTCCCTGGGAGTTCACAACCTTAATGCCCATCCCACAGCCTCCTTTCTAAAGCACAAGGTACAGCTCCAACCCAGTGTCTCTCACAGCAGCCATTCATACCTGTAAAACAGGAACAGCAATGGGCTCACAAAGAATCTGCAGCTCATTATGAACTACTACATGACAAACAATGTAGGGTAAACAAAAAAACAATACTTATCTGATACATATGGTCAGTGTCCTCCTACTCCTGGTCAATGTCCTGCCAGACCTGTAGATATAAAAGGTAAAATGGGTCAGTATGAAAAATAAAAATACTGATCAGCTAGGTCAGTTGGGAAGGCTCTGTAGAGGTTAAAATAAAAAAGTGGGTTGGGGGGAAGGATACCAGACCTGTACCACACCATTAACCTGGCTTTTAGAATGGACTCGGTCACTCAGGGGATGTCATGGTTGGGGGAGGGAGGAAGACTCCTTGCCCCTGTGCCCCTAGAACTAATCTTTTTTGGGGGGTAGAAGGTCATGTTGCTCCACACATCGACCAACACAGGACAGGATAAAGACACCAAGAGGCAGATATTCAAGGCACAATAAATGCTTCCCTGGTGGTGTAGTTGATCCCCCCTCCCTTTTCCCAATCTGCCTGTAGAATACATAGGAAGATAGGTATGTGATGGCAGAAAGGGACCACAAGCCCACCTAGTCTGCCCAGTTTGCCTAGATATCCACTAGGCCTTTTCTGCAGTCCCCCATGCCAGTTGCCCTCTGTGCTTATCCCATGCCCTCATGAACCCTCCCACCATTTCCCTCAGCAGCCCATTCCAGTTGTCTACCACCCTCTCAGTGAAGAAGTACTTCCTAATCCTTCCTCTAAATTCCCCCCCCCAAACAATTTGGAATTTCCAGCGACCACTCCATTGCAGTATAGCACACTGCAGCAGGCCAACTATGACCATCTCTAGGCAGATATCCGCAGCCACAACCAGTCCTAGAACTCCCTGCAGCTGGCACCAGAGCAACAGGCAATAGAAGTTCCAATAGCCTACAGTGCACATTTGAGCTTCCACAATCTCTGATCAGATGTTTTCCACTTCTGCTCTTCTCCAGGGGATAAATCAGTCCGTGACAGAACTTAGCCCAGGGAGTACAGTGGGGCCAGGAAACAAAAGATGAGCCTATATAAACTCTTAACATGCACTGTAGGACAATCTCCCACCACAAAGGACTCCAGGATCTGCTGCAAATTAAGCAGTCAGTACAGAATCAAGCAAAACCAGTTCATCATAATCCACTACACTACAGCACACAGCAGGCAAACCAAAATGGCTCCACATGCAAAGTGCACATTGGCACCAGACCCACACTTGTGTGGGACCCTTGACACAAGCCAGCCAGTGGGTAATGTGGTAAGGAGGGACAAAACCTTTTACATGCAGGTACGTCAGGGAGAAAAGGAAGGCAAGGGGAGATACTGAGTGTCTGAAAAGGGTAGATGGAGGGAGGAAGGGTAAAAGATGACCAGCAGGAAAATCCCAGCCTCCCCCTACAAAACAGGGTACTAAATGAGAAAAAGACCAAGCTAGAAAGGTCAGTGGGGGATGCTGCTACAGAAGGTAAAGGCATCAAAAAATGGAGAGCAATGAGTACCAATGCCCGCAGTCTGGGTAACAAGCTTTCTGAATTAGTGGCCTTGATGGAGGAGGAACATCTGGATATTGTGGCAGTCACAGAAACATGGTACACACAGAACCATGACTGGGATGTAAACATACCAGGATACACTGTCTACAGGAGGGACAGGGAGGGTAAAAGAGGAGGAGGAGTAGCCCTTTACATAAGGGAAGGAATAAAAGCAACAGAACAAAAGGGTAAACAGGGAGGAGAAGAAGCACTGTGGGTAAATTTGGAGACAGGCAATGGCACCACAATCTGCACAGGGTGTAGATACAGACCCTTCTCAGGGGAGGAAATGGACAAGGAAATGATAGAAAGTATACTTAGAATGGCAGATAAAGGGAGATATTGCTGATGGGTGATCTGAATATGCCAGATGTTAACTGGAGTGCAGTTGCAGCAGCCACTTCTAAGAGTGGGGTTATTCTAGATGCCCTACGGGGCATGCCTTGACAACTAGTATTGGAACCCACTCGAGAGGAGCAATCTTAGACCTGGTCCTCTCAAATGGAGATGTGAGAGGATCACAGATGTAAGTGGGTAGCCATCTGGGAACTAGCGACCATCGAACAGTATGGTTCACAATAAACACAGCAATAGAGTCGAGCCATACAAAGGCAAAAGTACTGGACTTCAGGAGGGCTGACTTTGCCAAAATGGGTGAGTGCCTAAGGAATGCACTAGCAAATGGGCAGGAAGGAGGGTGGAAGAACAAGGGGGAATAATAAAAACTGCCATCACAGAGGTAACAAGCCTTTATGTGAAGCAAATAAACAAAACAAAACGATGTAATAAACCACTATGGTTCTCAAAGGAGGTGGCAGTGAAGGTTCAAGAGAAAAAGAAAGCATTCAGAAAGTACAAGGAATCACAGAAGGAGCAGGACAGAGAATTGTGTCAGTTAAAGCAAAAGGAAGCTGGGAAGGCAGTCAGAACAGCAAAGGCCCGAACTGAGGAAAAGGTAGCCAACTCAGTTAAGAAGGGGGATAAAACCTTTTTAGGTACATCAGGGAGCGAAGAAAGACTAAGGGAGGGATAGTGAGGCTTAATAAAGGGGAGGGGGGTGGACAGAGGGTGACTGTGAAAAGGCAGAGATACTAAACAAATATTTTTGCTCAGTATTTACAAATGAAGAGGGGGAGGTACCTAAAACAAACAATAGAAACACTCTGGATACAGAAGTTGATACCAGACCATTTACAGAAGAAAGGGTTCTGAAAGAACTCTTAAAACTGAAGGTGGACAAAACAATGGGGCCTGTTGGGATTCATCCCAGAATTCTAAAAGAACTAAGGGTAGAACTAGTGACACCACTGACTACCCTCTTTAACAAATCATGGGAGGGTGGGGTGGTACCTGAGGACTGGAGGAGGGCCGATGTGATTCCCCTTCACAAACGTGGGAGCAGGGCAGAAGCGGGAAACTACAGACCAGTTAGCTTAACCTCAGTGATAGGGAAAATGATGGAATCACTTCTGAAGGAAAGAATTGTTGAGTACCTAGAGGCCAGAGGGCACAGGACCCAAGGCAGCATGGATTCACAGCAGGAAGGTCATGCCAGATGAATCTAATAGATTTCTTTGACTGGGATGACCAAAGTAGTAGATCAGGAGGGGCTGTGACATGGCCTACCTAGACTTTAGCAAGGCATTTGACCAGTCCCACAAAAGATTAATATACAAGTTAGCCAGCCTGGGAGTGGGTCCCAAGATGATAGCCTGGGTAAAGAATTGGCTGGAGAATAGGACACAGAGGATAATAGTAAATGGAGTCCACTTCTGAAGAAAGGGGTTACTAGTGGGTGCCAGAGGTTCAGTATTAGATCGGTCCTCTTCAATGTCTTTTGTGTTTACATTGCAGAGGGACTGAAGGAAAGTATGTCTCTTTGCAGATGACACAAAGATCTGCAACAGAGTTGATGCACAAAGTGGGTGGAAAGGATGAGAAGGGACTTGGCAAGGTTAGAGGAATGGTCAAATGTATGGCAGTTTAGATTTAATGCTAAGAAGTGCAAGGTAATGCACCTGGGAAACAAAAACCCAGGGGAAGAGTACACAATGGGGGATGAGATACTAACAACAACAAAAATGGAAAGGGACCTGGGGGTAGTCATATCAGATTACTTAAAGGTGGGCAAGCAATGTGAGAAGGCAGTAAGGAGGGCTGGGGGGATACTGGGATGCATAGGGAGAGGCATCACCAGTAGAAAACAGGAAGTTGTTATCCCTCTGTACAGACAGCTGGTGAGACCCCATCTGGAGTACTATGTGCAGGTCTGGAGACCCAATCTCTGCAAGGACATAGACAAGATGGAAGCTGTTCAGAGGAGGGCAACTAAAATGGTGCAAGGTCTGCACTGGAAGACATATGAAGAGAGACTAAAGGAGTTTAATATGTATAGCCTCGAGGAAAGGAGGGAGAGGGGGGACATGATAGAAACTTTCAAGTACCTCAAGGGAATCAACAAAGTCCAAGAGGGTAGCATCTTTCAAAAAGAGGTGTGCAAGAACAAGGGGGCACAATTTGAAGATGGGGGTTGGCTCAGAGGTAATGTAAGGAAGCATTTTTTCACAGAGAGGGTTGTGGATGCATGGAACGGCCTTCCGGAGGAGGTTGTGGAGTCAAAAACAGTGATTGAATTCAAGTATGCATGGGACAGCCATAAGGCAATTCTAGGCGGTGGGGGTAGAAAGAAGTAGGCTGCTGGTTAACTAGGATCTGCAGCTTATCCATTAGGTAGGGAAATGGGCAGACTGGGTGGGCCAAGCGGTCCTTATCTGCTGTCAAATTCTATGTTTCTATGTTACCAAAATGCAGAAATACTGAACAAATACTTCTATTCATTTTTTACAAAGAAGGGGACAGGAAATGGGCCAGCATTAAGTAATAAGGATGGAGCAATCACAAAAAAAGGACACAGGTTCCTTTGCAAAAGAAAGGATCCTCATGGAACTGGCAGCAATAAGGCTATGGGCCAGATAGATGCACCCCTGGACACTGAGGGAGCTAAGGGAGGTGTTAGTAGGGCCTCCGACTACCCTGTTCACATTTCTTTGTAAACTGGTGACATGCCCAGGGATTGGAGGAGGGCTGATGTGGTCCCACTATGCAAAAGTGTTAACAGGGAGGATGCAGGAACTACATACTGGTCAGCCTGACCACAACAGTGGGAAAAGTAATGGAAATACTGCTGAAGGAAAGAATAGTGGAATACTTGGTTGTCAATGGTCTACAGGGGAAGTGGGGGAAGGGAACACTGTTTAACCAGGAGTAGCACACTAAGCTGAAGCTTGTTTCCAGATGCAACCTGGAGCACAAGGAAGTCAAGTAACTTGCTAAGGGTAACACAGTATGCACTTAGACAGCTGTTGGATTGAAACCCAGGTCTCCAAATCTGTAGCTCAGAGCCTTTAACCAATGTGCTATACTGCCTCCAGGACCCAAGGCAGTTTGGTTTTATGGGAGAGAGGTTGTGCCCGACAAACTTAACTAAGTTTTTTGACTTGGTAACAAGGAAGGTGGATGGGGGAGGATGTGGCCTACTCAGATTTCAGCAAGGCCTTTGACACTTTGCCACACAGAAGGCTGGTAAAAGAGCTGGAAGGCTTAGGGGTGGGTCCAAAAATAACAAGGTAGGTGGAGAACTGGTTGAAAGACTGAAACTAGAGGGTGGTGGTAAGGCAAATGGGGTGCATTCCAGGGTGGGAGTGGTGTGCCCCAGGAGTCAGTGCTGGGACCTATCCTTTTTTAATATCTATAGCAACGATTAGCCCAGTTGCAATCAGGGGAGGAAAGCTGTTCTTTCCAGACCGGGGCTTGTCACTGGAAGGGGTCGGGGTAGGCATTCTGGGGCTGCATCAGCGGTGGGGGAGGATGGGATCACGTCAGTGATCGACAAGGAAACTCTTGTTGGCGGGGGTCGGCCATGCATACCGGGGTCACATCAGCCACAACTTTACAAGCTGGCGACTCAGGAAGGAGCGGCCAATCAGCGAATAGGGCGTGAACCTTTGACTGTGTGACTGGGCCATAAAAGGCAAATAGTCCAGTCGCAATCAGAGGAGGAGTTCTTTGTTCCACACCACCCACCCTGGCCCCGACCTCTATTAAATGGTCGGTGAGGGTGGAGCCTTGGAGGAGGGTAAGTCAAGACTGGGTGAACTGGAACACTAGGAAGCTGGATTGTTATTGATTGGGGGAAAAGGGTCCTGTACACTGTGCTGCTTGGGTAACATTTGACTACTACCAGGAAGGGGCATAATGAAGCAGACTGTATAAATGACTGTATGCCAACTACATCTGTGGGAGTAGGCAAACTGTGTGTGACTTGATTACTGCTAGGGTCTCTGGGCTGGCTAGTGTTGTGGTGGGCTAATTTTGCCTGTGAACTGTCTACTGCTAGGGTTAGAAAACTGGCTACTGTCAAGAAAGAAGAGGGAAAATTGCTGTAATTGGAGGGGGCAAACTGCTTGGGTTTTAGTGTAACACTGACTGAATTATTTCTGTTAGAGGGCCGCATTGCTCACCTCAAATGAGGGTAGACTTGGGGGTGGCCAAAGCGGGCACCTTCGGTAGAGTGATTGGGTGTACAGTGTGCGGGGCGGCAATAATATTAAATTGGGCATGGAGGTTCAGAGGGTGCCCAGTGTTTTTTCAGTTGGCAGGTCTTAGGGAGGAAGTAGAGGGGACCAGAAGGCAGCTGGAAGGTGGGAGAGGTGTGGAGAAAAGGTGTGGAAAGGACCTCATGAGAGTAGACATGGCCAATATGGCATAACCCAGGGAACAGGTGGACAAGAATCATATGGTTACTCAGGAGGGGTGGGGCATGAAACAAGCAATGTACAGAAATCACTTTGTAGGGAGGTGGCTGACCAGAAGGAGGGGTGACAGGAGAGATCAAGTCGGGGGCAAGCATCACACTTATTAATTGATTCGCCCAGCTATATCCGGGAGATGAGGTGGAGAAGCTGCCAGGAGGAGGTGAGCAGGCAGACAGAGAGGGTTTGGTCAGTAAGCTGGGAGGGGATGGGGCAGGGGAGAGAGCCAGATCCACAGAAGGGGAGGGGGAAGAGACATTAGCCTAGGTGGGAGGGAGGTGGGAGGATGGGGAGGCAGAGTGAGCCAGGGTGGGAGGAGGGAGGACTAGGGTCGGGCAAGCATCCAGGTTAGGGAAGTCAGCCAAGGATAAGGAGTACTCTAGATAGGCCAGCGTCGGGGCGGGAGAAATCAGATGAGGTGGAGAGGAGGGGGAAAGATGGGGGGTAGGGAGAAACACATCAGATGGGGGTGAAGGATGCAGAACGTGGGGCAGAGGAGGCAAGGAGGGAAGCAGTAGAAGGGAGCCTGGCTGGGGAATCTGAGGATACCAGCCCAGAGAGTCTAGGGAGATCGGGAGGGGGTAATCTGTACCACCCAGGAGGTTGGGGGGGTGAGGAGCAAGCTGGGAGCTACAGGTAGAAGAATGAGCGTGGTAGGGCAACCACAGGCTTGTGATCCCCAGGCTGAGGGGGGCAAGAGAAGTAAGCTGGGGGTTGATGACAGAAGGAAGAGCCTGGACGGAATCAAACAGGCCAGTAAAGTGGGGGGTGAAGGTGATCCTGCTGGGTGACTCCATGACATGGGGCATCCAGTGGGAGGGGAGGAGGAAAAAGCAGCCCAGTCAAGGCTAAATGTATCCCAGGCCTATCCGTACACCATGCCAAATTCCAGCTATACTCGATAGTATTGGAATATGGGGAATCCCCAGACTTCCTAAAACATCTGGGAACAACTGACAGAGGAAAACAGTGAACTAGAAATCCAGGCGAGATTCCGGGAACTGTCCAGGGTTTACCACTCTATAGGAAGCGCAATCTCCTTCTTTGAGATTCTGCCAGTACCTAGGGCATCCGGGGAGACCAAACATAAACTTAGAGGTGTGAACCAGTGGCTCAGGGACTGGCGCAGGGCAGAAAGGTATGGGCTGGTGGGGGACTGGGGGATACATAGGAGGACAAGGGGTTATATGCCAGAGTTAGGCTACACCCCAACCTGGAGGGGAAGGAGATCTTGAAACTAAAACTTGCTGGATTCATAGTCGAGATGTGAGTTTAAACTTGTAAAAGGGGGCGGGGTTAAGTAAAAGAGTAGCTCCAGGAAGGCTGCTCAAGGGTCCATGTCCAGGGCATGAAAAGAAGGCAGGTAACTGTGATGTAAATCCATCCAGAGCTGTGCAAGAAAGGGCATGTAGAGAATGCTCAGTGCTGAGATGAGTGGAGAAGGGAGAGGGATCGGGGTGGAGAACAGCTCTGATCAATGCTAGGAGCATGGGCAACAAAATGCCCAAGCTCCAGGCAATGCTGGTTGAGGGATCAGTGGATGTAGCAGCAATTATTGAGACATGGGCCACTCAGAAAAATGATTGGGACCGTAAATTTGGTGGGCTACAAAATATTCAGGAAGGATAGAGGAGAGGGAGAGGAGAGAGTAGCACTGATAGTCAAAAATGACATAGTGGTTAGTGGAGTGGAGAGGCTGTGGGGGTGGAGGAGATCTGGGTAACCCTACAAATGAGGGGAGGTAAAAGATTGAAAATAGGGGTGGTGTACAGACCCCCCACTGATGGAAGAGGTCCTGGAGGACAAACTAGTTGAGAACATCAAGGGGCACTGTGACCGTGGAACGGGTATGGTGGTGATCATGGGTGACCTTAATATGCTGGGGACAGACTGGGACACTATGGCATCCTCTGTGGCCAGGGAACAGAGACTGATGGATGTGTTCCAGGATGCCTTCCTGGTCCAGCAGGTGGGGGAACCTACTAGGGAGAAGCAGATACTGGATGTTGTCCTAGCAGACAGTGACCAGATAAAGGGCCTGGAGGTGTGCAGCCCGCTGGCAGGTGGTGACTATACTACGGTCTGGTTTCTGCTGTATCGGGGGGGAATAACCATTCTAATACAGTAGTAGTGGACTTCAGGGGGGCGGACTTCGTGAGCATGGGCAGGATTCTACAGGGGAGGTTGGACAAGATTAGACTTGACATGGATGCTGGCAGCTTGTGGGAGGCCATTAAGAAGGGGGTGCAGGAGACTACTAACCCCTGTACAAAGGAAAGGCGTAAGCATTGTAGAGCCAACAAGCTGTGCTGGTGGACCAGGGAGGTGCAGGAGGCGTGTGAGGAATAAAAGGCTGCCTATGCATGTTTAAGCACTCTGGGGGATAGGAGAGGGTATGAGTTGATGGCTGGAAGGGTTACCACAGTGGTAAGGGGAGCCAAGGTGAGGACGGAGCAAAACCTGGCTAGGGATATCCGGAGGGGGGGGAAGGAATTCTATAGATACACAAGGGAGAAGAGAAAAGGGAGGGCACAGATCAGCATGATTAGGACTGAGGAGGAATGGACTCAGGAAGTGGGGGAATTGGGCAGAGGTGCTAAATGAGTACTTTGCCTTGATATTTACAGGGGGAAGCAGGGGATCCCTCCAGCCCAATGGGAGAGAAGGGGAGCCAGCAGAGTCGAGAGGTCAGATGGAGTCTAGAGGACTGAAAGAAGTTGGGGTTCAGGCTGGGTCAAGTCTAGAAGGGGATGGGTGGTTAAATGAGGGGTGGGCTGGGAGGAGAAATTACAGTGGAAAGGGTGAGGAGGCCATTCGACACTAAAACTGATAAGGCACCGGGGCCGGATAGGCTGCATCTGAGTTATAAAGGAATTGGCGGATGAGCTAGCAGCACTCTAACACCTCTCTGCTGACAGGATGGGTGCTTTAAGACTGGAGGGTGGCTCATGTGGTGCCTATCCACACTTGGGGGTCTAGAGAGGAGATGGGGAATTATAGGCCTGTCAGCCTAACGTCTGTGGTGGGCAAAGTAATGGAGGGCATTATCAAGGATAGGCTCAGGAGGCAGCTGGAAAGGTTGGGGTAACTGGATAACAAACAGTATGATTTAATTGCGGGGAGATCATGTTAGACCAGCCCCATAGATTATTATGACTGGGACCCTGGACCGGCATAGACCAGAGGACGTCTTATACCTGGATTTCAGTAAGGTGTTTGATTCGGTACCCCAAAATGGGCTGCTAATAAAGCTGGGGGGGGGTGGGGTGAGAGGACAGGTGCTCAGATGGGTAGAAAATTGGCTAACAGGGTGAATACAGAGGGTAGTGGTGGGTAGTCTCCTCCCCCAAGAAGGTCACCAGTGGGGTCCCCCAAGGTTCGGTACTGGGGCCACTCCTGTTCAATGCCTATGTCTTGGATATTGGATAGCCAGGGGGAATTTGTCCAGGAGGAGGGAGGTGATCCTCCCTCTGTATAATGCCTTGGTCAGACCACATCTCGAGTACTGCATGCAGTTCTGGAGACCTCACCTCAAGAAGGAGGTAACACTGCTGGAGAGTGTCCAGAGGAGGGCAACCAGGATGCTTCAGAGCATAGGAGGAAGGCCCTATGAGGAAAGGCTGGAAGAGCTTGGGCTGCACTTTCGCTGGAGAGAAGCGAGACAGGGGACATGATGAGGTCTTCAAATATGTAAAAGAGATGTTCAGACTAAAGAAGATGGGAACAACCAGGTGACATGAGTGGAAGCTAGAGGGGGGAAATTACAGGGGGGGAATGCAGGAGACATTACTTCATTGAGAGGGTGGCAGAGCCCTGGAATGCACTGTTCAGGATTCTGGTGGAGGGGGGCACAGTGGAGGGCTTCAAGAGGGAGTGGGACAGGTACAAGGGTAAACTGAAGCAGAAGATGACCCTCTCTGGGACTGGGTGGGAAAGAAAACACCCATTAGGAGGCTGGCTACCAAGCAGACACAACAGACCATCAGGCCTATTCTGCTGGCTTTTAGTATGTTAGATATAGCGGAGAGACTGCAGGAGAAGGTGTGCCTATTTGTAGAGGATACGAAGATCTGCAATAGGGTAGACACCCTGGTAGGGGAGGTGGAGGCAGTGAGGGAGGGCCTAAAGATTCTGGAGAGGTGGTCAGAAACTTGGCAACTGAAATTTAATGCCAAAAAGTGTACAGTAATGCACATGGGTGTAATAACCTGCAAACCATTTGCACACAAGGGGGGGGGAGGGGGTAAGGAAACTCAGCAAGAGAGAGATCTGGGGATTATAATTTCAGATATCCTTAAGGCGGAGAACCAGTGCAGCATAGTGGTGGGCAAAGGGAAGGTTTTAAAACAGAAAGAGAGAGGTGCTGATGCGCCTTTATAACTCCATGGTGAGGCCTCACCTGGAGTATGGTGTTTAGTTCTGGAGGCCTCACCTACACAAGGACATAAGACAGGATTGAAAGGGTTCAGACAAGGGCAACCAAGATGGTGCACGCTATGCATAGGAAGCCCTATGAGGAGAGGTGGAGGGAATCGGATCTGTACCCGCTGGAGACTAGTAAGGTTAGAGTGGGAAGCTTATTTGCAAGGAAAATAAGTGCTAGAACTAGGGATCATAAACCAAGATTAGAAGAAGGAAGGTTTAGGGGCAATGTGAGGGGGCATTACATCACTGAGAAGGTGGTGGAGTCCTGGAACAGACTACCGGAAGAGGTGGTGTGCAAAAATGGTGAAAGGATTCAAGAGGGCATGGGACAGACACCAGGAACTGACCAGTGGGCAGAGTGGGGTTTCTTTTGACAAAGATGATGACTGGTGGGGGGGGGAGGTAAGGGCAGACTCAATTAGCCAAAATGGTCCTTTTCTGTCACCAGATTTCTATGATTCTAAGGCAGTTAAGTAATTAGGACTTGCCTGCTCCATCAGAGTAGGGGAGTCCAGAGTTGGGGTGTCCTTGGTTTGGGGTATTCTGGTAGGGCCTGAAAGGGAAGAACAGCGAAGGTTGAAGGGACACAAAGGGTCGGAGGTGCTAGAGAAGAGATTAGAGTGTTAGAATTAAACAAAGATACTTATCTGATTGGTATTTTTGGCCAGACCTGTAGAAATAAAGGGAAAAATAGATCAGTATGGGGAAGTTGTAGTAGCAAGAGTAGAGAGATACAAAAGAGGTATATAGCACAGGAGTAAAGGAAGAGGAGTTTTAGAGGAAAAGACAAACTAGGTCAAAGTAAGGAAACTAGAGATGGAATAAAAAATGCAGACAGCTAAAAACAGAGAATAAAGTGGTATTTGGGACTCGGCAAAACCCCCCTTAGTGCCCCTAGGTGACCTGCAGGTAGCCAATAAATTTAAGTAGTAGTCCGGATGGGCAGGTGGGAATGAATTTGGGCTAGTGGCCCCTATGTTATATAAAAAAGGGGACACTGGTGGTTTGAGTTGTCCCAGGAGGCCAGTGGTTTGAAAGGTATGCTGGTGATATAATGGGTCGCTCCCTCATGGACAGTGGCAATTGTTTTTCTTTTTATATTATCTTTCCCTGGAACCTAGTGTGAGTGGGGTGGGGGGGCCTTGGACCCAGACTGTATGTAGCAGGCAGGAGGCTGTTCCTCAAACTGCTGACCAGAAGTACTGTGGCTGTTGCTAGGCAGCCAGTTTTGTGTTACTGAACTACAGTGACAGTAATGGCAGGCACTTTCAACTGCCAGCCCAGAGGAGGTCAACTAAATACCGAAGGGTCTGCACCAGAAGCCATACAAAGAGAGACTAGCTGAATATGTATGCCCTTGAGGAAAAGGGGTGGGGGGACAGGATAGAAAATTTCAAGCACCTCAAGGGAATCAACAAAGTCCAAGAGTGTAGCATCTTTCATAAAAAGAAATGCACAAGAACAAGGGGCAAAATTTGAAGATAGAGGGATGGCTCAAGGGCAACATGAAGAAGTATTTTTTTACAGAGAGGGTGGTGAACACACGGAATGGCCTTCCTGAGGAGGTTGTGGGGTCAAAAATAGTAGGGGACTTCAAGAATACATGGGACAGACATGAACTAATTCTATTGGTGGGTAGGAAGAAGTCAGCTGTTGGATAACTAGGATCTGCAGCTTATCCACTAGGTAGGGAAATGGGCCGACTGAGTGGGCCAAGAAGTCCTTATCTGCCATCAAGGTCTATGTGTCTATGATTCAGCCCACACAGCTCAGGCTGTAGCCTGCTCCATGTGTGTGGGAATGAAGATGGGATATTTTTGGGAAGGGGGGGAGGAGGCTAGAGCAAATATGCCTCCTCTACCCATCCGCCACAAAGTGGCATATGTGAAGAGCCCCCACGGGGCAGGTTAAGAGGGTCTGGAGGGTGGGCAGCCAGCAGTAGGTGGCAGGAACCTTTAGCTAAGCCACATGGTGGCAGACTATAGATGCCCTGAGGGGGCCTGGTAGAAAGAGACTGGGAGAGCAAATGCACAAGATAGGGGCCACAAAGGAAAATCCACAGTGAAGCTGAAGGGCAATGCCTGAAACTGACTTAAAAGTATCTGTGGGTGGGAGGCAAACAGGGGAAATCAGTGGGCTCCCTGAGGGGCCATGAAAGTAGCAAGCACTGCATACAATAGAGCTGCACAGCAGCTAATGCCAAAGTACCAGGGGCTAACAAAAGGATTTGGGGGAGGAAAAGAACAGCATAACATCCGGGACAGCTCACAATTAAAAACACAGAGCACTAAAGAGACAGAGCCCTGATGGGTTATAAATATTAAGTACATTTATGCAATAAGAGTGGACATAAATGGAGTGTGATAAATCCATTTTATCCAAGCATGTACGTGTATACATGCAGAATCTTACATTTACACATATATTTATTACGTCATCCTCGATTAATGTGCATAGTGGACTGCGTCACACATCCCCATCCCTCACCTCCATTGTTTGACACTGCTTACTGGTATCTTGCTTTTAGTTGTGTTTCTTCCAGGCTGACCGTCCCTCAGCCACGCCACCTGCCATTTAGTCCTACCTCTCCCCAGTCTTCCCACTATCATACAGCGATCATTGGTTTCTGTTTAACAGGTTTAGTTTTTTGATTTTTTATCAAACCTTTTTCAACTGGCTGCTCCAAGCTGCGCTCCAGCTGTCACACTCTGCATGCTGCTGCTGTGTCCTCGCCACACCTCTCGATATACAAAACAGACTTTTTTAACTGCTTCCTCAAAAACTGATAAGCCCTCACTCTTACTCTTCCACTCTGGTTTCCCAACCTCGCTACAACTGCCACCAGAGCTCCCCCAGCACTTAGAAACTGTCAGATATTTTTTTCCTTAAACTGTATGCTCGCAAACCCCACTGCTGATGAGCCCACACTCTAGGTCACACTTCTGCTCTGGTTTCCAGACCTCGCTACAGCTGGAACCATAGGCTCCTGTGAAGTCCTTCTCTGCAAACTCTAAATGGTCTCTTATGGCCCTCCCTCTTCCCTGCTTATTTACTGATATTTCCCTAGATCTATATACCACACGTTTTAAGCCCCCCCTCACCATTTTTCACTCCTGACCTCCAACACTATAATGCTGTTAGTCTGTTCCAGGTGTCTACTACCCTTTCAGTGAAGTAGTAATTCCTCAATTCTATCTGAAAATGCAGTTCCTCACTTCAGGTTTCATTATGCTTTGCATAGCCTCAACCTCCCTCCCCCCCTCAGTAAACCCACCCTACCTGACCCCCTGTCACCTCTCACCCCAACTCCCAAGCCCACACCCCATTCCTCCTCAGCTCCAGCAAATCACCTCCTCCACCAGGGCTGCAACTTGCCCCCGGGGGCCTCTATCCTCCCCCTCTCCTTCCACACCACAACACCCACCCTATTTCTCCAACTCCACTCAGCCCCTAAGACAAACACCACTCCAGCATATCACTGCACCCGGAGGGGCGCACCAATTAAGCTCATGCGCCTATTAAGACACACCCTGGTTTTCCTGCTGCTCATAGCAGGGGACGTCGAACAGAACCCTGGCCCACAGGCACCCACAGCTGCCCAACCAACGGCACCTCCCATACACCTCCCCAAAGGTCTCAAAATCGTGCATGTTAATATCTGTAGCATCCTAAATAAAATAGCCGCCCTCCAAACATCTGTCCTCGCCCTTCACTCAGACATTGTAATCATCACAGAGTATTGGCTGAAGCCCCATCACCAGGACGAGGAATTCTCAATACCCGGCTTCTCACTAATCCACCAAGACAGACAGGGGAGGAAGAAGGCTGACGACACTGCTATGTATGTTGCCTCAAACCTCCAGTATTCTGTAATTACCTCACTAATACCCCTAACAAACATTGAGTCCCTCCTGATCAAAATCACCCTTCCCCACTCTATCCCAGTTTACATATCTGGGTCATATTGCCCACCAAACACACCACTAACCAACATCCTCGAACACCTTGGTAACCTGAGGGCCCTCACCGAGGGCGGTGAACTCCACATCCTTGGTGATTTCAATCTGAACTGGCTGGGAAGTGCAGCCTCAAAAACACGCAGCCAAGTAAACGCGCTAAACTTGCACCAGCAAATAGGGGAACCCACCCGCCTAAACCACAAATCAAATAATCACACACTACTGGACTGGGCACCTACTACCCACCCACATAGGATACTCAATGCAGGCCTCCCTACGGACTCTCTTAGCGACCACCATATGATCTATATAGTGCGTAAAATCTTCCATCCTCTGGCTCCCCCACCCCATCTGCTGCACTGCAGGGCATACAAATCCCTTGATCTCCCTGCACTCCTGTTCACCCTCAACACCACTGACTGGTCTCCCATCCCATATGCCACTACCATGGACGAGGCCCTGAGCTACTTCTCTTCAAAATTCCTTGCTATTTGGGACCTATATGCCCCATTAAGGAGATCCAGAGTAAGAGGCTCACATTTGCCCTGGGTTACCTCTGAACTCATGGAACAACTCCATGCCAGGGACCGAGCAAGGAAATCTTTCAAGGCCACCGGTTCTCAACCAGCCAAAGAGCATTACCGGGCTCTTTGAAATGCCTGCACAAGACTCATCCGGCAGTCCAAATCAAACTACTTCAAAACGGCTTTAATAAAAACCACACCCACCCTTCGCAATTCTGGAAATCCATAAAATCCCTCCTCACCCCCACAACCAAACCTCCCACCCCACCCTCAACCTCGCAGGCAAAATCATCTGGTTGCCACCGAGTTTAATGCCCTTTATCCGCTGCTACTGCCTCCTACTCCTCCCACCCCATCCTCACTCTCACCTACTCTCCCCAGGTCCCCCTGACCTCCCCAACGATCCCCGGGCCTCCTTCTCGCCTCCGCCGTCACCCCTGACCAGGTTTTGAAAACTCTTACTCACTAAATGCATCCAAAGGAAAATGCCCATCGGGGCTAGATTCTAAAATGCTACAGCTCTCTGCCCCGCCATAGCCTGCCCCTAGCATATGCTATGTAACCTGTCTTTTAAGTTATGCACCATCCCCACAAATTGGAAACAGGCCACTATTTTCCCCCTCCCCAAGGGTGGGGACCTTTCCTCCCCAACAAACTACCGGCCTATATCTCTGCTCCCAATCCTAGCCAAAATTCATGAGCGTCTTGTCCTATCCCAGTTGCACACCTATCTAGATACAATCTCCTTTATCACCCCTTTTCAGGCTGGGTTCAGAAAAAAATCACTCCACCACCACATCCCTCCTTCGCCTCACCAACTACATCCTCACAGGCATTGACAAAGGTGACATAACCACAGCTATTTTTATTGACCTGGCAAAAGCTTTCGACACGGTCTCACACCCCCTACTATTATCCAAACTTGCCCAAACCACACCCACACAAGTGGGGTACCTCAGGGATCAGTCCTGGGGCCAGTCCTATTCAACATCTTCATTAGTGACCTAGCAGATGGACTAGAGGGTAAGGCTTGTCTGTTTGCAGATGACACCAAGATCTGCAACAGAGTAGATGATCCAGATGGGGTGGGCAGAATGAGAAGAGATCTGGATAAACTAGCAGAATGGTCAGAAGAGTGGCAACTGGTATTTAATGCAAAGAAGTGCAAAATCATGCACATAGGGAAGAGAAACCCTGAAGCCACTTATAGGCTGGGAGGAGTTGCTAGCAGTCACAAAGGAAGAAAGAGACTTGGGCATCATCATCACTGATGACCTGAAATCATCCAAGCAGACCTCTAAAGCAGTAGGTAAGGCTAGGGGTGTTAGGTGTATTAGTAGGGTATCACAAGTCGTGAAGAGGGAGATAATAATCCCCTGTACAAGACATTGGTTAGGCCCCATCTGGAGTACTGCAGCAGTATTGGAGGCCACACCTTCACAAGGACATTAACCAAATTGAGGCAGTCCAGAGAAGGGCACAAAATGGGAGGGACTGCATCAGAAGACATATGAGGACAGATTAACGGAGCTCAATATGTATACCTTGAGCAAAGGAGGGAGAGGTGATATGATCGAGACATTTAAACACCTTAAGGCATAAACAAGGTGAAAGAGTCTAACATGTTTAAATATAAGAAAAATAGCAGGACAAGAGGACACAGCATGAGATTAGAGGAGGCTGATTAAGGGGAATGTGAGGAAATTCTTTTCTACAGAAGGTGGTAGATGCATGGAATGGCTTACCACAAGAAGTAGTGGCTATGAATACAGTGCAGGGCTTCAAACAGGCATGGGATAGGCATAAGGGAGCAATACAAATGACTATGAATAGATAGGTCACTGACATAGCAAAGGCCGATGGCACATTTATAAGATAGAAAAAGAAATGGGCAGACTGGATGGGCCTTGCGGTCCTTATCTGCCGTCAACTTCTATGTTTCTATGTAAACCGGCCTGTCAACATCTGCACTCAGTTGGTTCCACTCTTACCTAACTGGTCGATCCCAAGGAGTCCGCATCGGTACGGCTCTATCCCCCACCCTCCCTGTCACCAGTGGCGTACCTCAAGGGTCTGTACTTGGCCCACTGCTCTTCTCAATTTTCTTAAATGATCTGCCTACTGTCTGCACAAAATCTGGCATCCATATGTACGCGGACGATATGGTGCTCTTCGCCTCTGGCCCATCTGGTGCAACCGTATCAGCTTACCTCCAGAAGGATTTCGACTCCGTCCATCGCTGGTTTCTAGAGAATCAACTTTTCCTCAACTCAAAAAAAACTGTCTCCCTCACCTTCGGCTCCCGAGCCAAACTATCCCGGCTTACCGACGTGCCCACATTCTATACCTTGGATACGTCTCCACTTGAGGCATGCTCCACATATCGCTACCTCGGCGTCTGGCTAGATCAGCACCTGGACTTCTCTGCACATGTAGACGCACTGCAAAAAAAACTACATCCCATGCTGGGAGCTCTCCACTGCAACAAATTTTGCATCCCCCTACCAACCAGGCAAGAAATGGTGCAAAAAATGATCCTCCCAATTTTTGACTACGGCGACGTCATTTATGGCGCCACCCCCCCTACATCCTTAGCCAGGTTAAACCCCATTTTCAACTCCTTCTGCAGGTTCACCTTGGACCTCCCTCCCAATACCCATCACTGCGACCTCTACCAGTCCCTCGACCTTCCGTCACTCCAAAATCGGCGTTTGCTGCACGGTGTTAGAATCACTGCTAAATTCTGGTCTCACACACTGCCGTCCTGTCTATCAACATCTCTAACCACAACCCCCCCACCTACCTATGATCTTAGGAACACTGACGCCAGGCTCTTTCACATTCCCCACAGATCCACCCGATCAGGTCAGGTAGCTTTTAGTTTCAGACTGCCCAAACTATGGAACTCACTGGCAGCTGACATAAGACTCACCACAAGTACTCCCCAACGTAATGTCCTCCTCAAAGAGCATTTTGCTACCAACTGCAAATGCTTTCACCATCGCTAAAATTCCCTGCATGTCTCTTATCAGCTTCAGGCCCATTCTCTACTCAGCACCTTTTTTGCCACTGACTCCTCTCAACTGCTGCTGTAGATACGCCTGCCTACCCAAATAGTATTGTATTTCTAACCACACGATGTAATTGAGAATTTTCTTTTCCATGCTAATACAACACTGCCTGTCATACTCCTCATCCGTTTTCATTGTACCTACCATATGCATCTCAGCTTCTGCATCCACCCTTCTGCACCACTTGTTGCTAGCTGCTAATTACTCATGTACTGAATTTTGGCCACTGTTGTTACCTGCTGATTTTTGCATGTACTGATTTTTTGTATTTTTCTACTGCACTCCTGTAACCCCTTACCCCAGGGCGCATCTGGAATCGAGCGGTACTCTGCTCAGCATGCCTTCCTGGTAAATCTCTTAAATAAATAAATAAATCTTACCCCCACCATAAGCTTCATCACATGCCCCATGGTCCTTTTTCCTATTTGAAGGAGTCCCCCCCAGCACCCTGTTCATCCTTGTAAGGTACTTGTGGGTCTCCATCATGTCCCCTCTCTTTCAGGGTTTATATGTTAAGATCCCAGTCTCCTCACAGGGCTTGTGCCACAGCCCATGTACAATTTTAGTTGCACTTTATACTGTCTCCACCATATGGCCTTTCTAAGGTGCAGCCTTCAAATGTGGACACAGTACTCTAAATCAGATCTCACTAATAAGGGATTACTTGCAACACCATCACCTCCCTCCTCCTGCTGAAGATACCCCTCCCTATGCAGACCCAGCATCCTCCTAGCCCTACCCACTGCTTTGTCACACAGCTCAGCAACTTTAAAGAGACTCACCAAGGTAACTGAGTCGGCCCCTGCACCATACCCATCGGTGCCTTGCTGCCAGAGGACCCCAAGGAAGTTAATATGTCCCAAAATTTTTAAGCCGTTAAAAAGTTCTGTCCTTCGTAAAAATATACAAACCAGGTCCCAAGGACTTCCCAGTTGCTTGCTGCTGCCCCAGTTCCATTCCCATGCTCACTAGCAGGATGACAAGATGCCAGTGAGAGCGTGGGGCGCACTTTTTCATCTGTAATGGGAGGCAGCTTTTCTATTGATTTTAAATGATCTAATGGCCACCTGGCAATGAAACGTGGGCATCGGTCCGTGCTCAAGGCCCTTGTTGGTTGAGCGGTGGCCACGGCCCTGTGCCAGGTAGCCCTATATCATTAAAATCAATAAAATCTGCTACCCATTACATATAATGGAGTGCTTCCCATGCCCTTACTGGCATCTCGTCATCCTGCTAGTGAGCATGGGGGTGGAGCTTGTGCAACAGACAAAAAAAAACACAACAGGTAGTCCTTGGGACCTGGTTTGTATATTTTTATGAGGGACAGAACTTTTTAACGGCTTATAAATTTAGAGACATATTAACTTCCTTGAGGTCTTCTAGTGGCACAGCACCGATGGGTATGGTGCAGGGCAGTATCTTGGTGAGTCTCTTTAAGATCATAACAACTATAAGGTCCCCCCCGCTTAGTGATCATCAGCACCACCCCAACCCTATAAAAGCAGCTCCTAGTTTCCTATGCCCTAGGTGCACGATTCTGCACTTTGTCATTGAACCCCAACTGCCCCAGTCTTGACTACTTTTTGAGTTTCTCCAAGAGGCATGTGCATTCTCTCTGCTCCCTTCTTAGTGCCTACCCTACAAATTTTGGTATTGTCTGCAAAAAGGCATTCCATTCTTTGCCAGTTTTTCTGCAATGTCACTTATGAAGACACTGAAGAGGATCTGCACCAGAACTGAGCTGAGCTGCTCACTGTCCCATCACTGTAATGAGCACCATTAACCATCACCCTCTGACACCTTAACCCCCACCCCAGCTACTACTCTGTTTTCCAACCACACCATCACTCTGGCATCTGCCAGGACTTGCTCCACCGTAGAATGAATCAAATATGTGGAGCAGCTGCCTAGGTAGTCAGGATACGTTTACATGTTCTTCCATCCCCTAGGACACAAGTGGCAAGGGTGCACAAACACGTGCACAGAAACGTGTGGCACAGCACCAGTCAATGTCTTCCAACCCATGGGCTGCTCCCACCTGCACTGCCACTTGTGGTCACTCAGTTGGCAGTACTACAGCTGAGCTGGCTGTCCTCCTTCCCCAGAAGAGAGCCTCTTGTATAACAGTTGATACTCCTTCTCTCCCCAAAGAGCCCCTGACGTAAGCTCATTCCTCAACTAAGGTCACCTCCGCCGCATGTCATAGTGCTACTGTTAAGCTGAAAGGCACACATGTTAACCAGTTTCTAATTAATTTCACCACTTCAGATCCCTCCTAGGCTGATCAATCTATTTAACCTCGCCCACCCCCCCAAAAAAATAGTCAACCACCCTCCTCTCTGCTAGATCACCCTTCCAGGCATCAGACTATTCTACATGCAGCTGGACAACCCTTCTAGCCCCAGCCTTTCACATAATGAGCACTGGAGCTAGAGCACCACATAGGCTCTGGGCCAGCTGCTTACCCAGCCAGCCACCCTCCCTACATCTGGACCAGCCTCCAACTACATTCTATATGACATCCATGTAGCTGGAGCACCACCCCAAATCTCCACTCTAACAGACCACATATCTGAAGCTGTCCCTCCAAGCCCCTGGACCAGCAGTCCCCCACCCAACCACTCAACCTACAGCTAGATCCACCAGAAGTCCCATACCAGCCTCACCATCCAACCACCCACCCTGCAGCTGGACCTCACTTCCAACCTTGAACTAGCCCCACCACCACCAGCCACCCTCCCTGCTACTGGCTCACTCTTTCATGCCCTGGACTAGCCTCCCTCAGCAGACAATCCTCCCTGCAGCTGGACCCCTGTGTTCATTCCCACCCACAGACCAGCCCCCCTCTCCTCTGCAGGTTGAGTAACCTCCCCAGAGCTGAACACACCCTTCCATCCAGAGCAGAATCTCCCTATACCTAGACCCCCCCCGATCACCCTTCTTCAACCATGGACCCCATACTTCTCACCATAGTATTAACAAAAATAAATACATGACACTAGCATTGCATTTGCAGTGTCAGTGGCTCAGCAGGTAGCACACTCACCTCCGAGGCTGGGAGATCAGAAGGCAGTGGGTTCTATTCCCATACCAGGCACTTATGTTAATATCCCAATACTGATGCTGTAGTGCAGCATGAGGGCGATGGCGAGGCACTGTCTTTCAGATGAGATGTTAAACCAAGGTCCCATCTGCCTGTTCTGGTGATAGTTCAGGTGGATGTTAAAGATCCCATGGCACTTTTTGAAAAAAGCAGGGGAATTTTCTCTGGTGCCTTGGCCAAATTTCCCCCCAATTCACTAAAAATACCACCAACAGCTTAATCTGGTTCAAGGTCAGTTGGCTTTCATCTGTATCCCCCTTCCTCCGGGTCATGCCTGAAAATAGGCAAGAATCTGTCTAGTGCACTTAAACAGTCAACAAAAACAAAATTAACATAAAATATAAATTAATGCAGTCTTCAGCAAAAGAAAAAAAATGCACTGATCCCCAGATTACAAAATGGATTAACACATGCAACTGTTAAATACAAATATTAAATGAAAAAAAAAGTTCCCCCACAAACACACTCAAATATCTGCAGTAAATAATTCTTCCTTTATCTGCAGGTAACTCCAGATTTTCTCAAATTAAAAAAGTTGTAATCTTTTCTCTGTAAATACAGTTAAATAGGTTACTAAATGGATACACACAGAAAATGCATTCTGAATTTGCTCAATTATATAATCTTCCTGCTGTTCATTCTCCTGCCCCACCCCCACTACTTTAAATTAACTAACTCAGCAAAAATTCCATAAATAACAAGTAATCTAGAGGCACAATGCATCCTAGATACTTTAAGGGGTGGGGGTGATTGAAAATAAAAAGTGTATTTTAAAGTTTACCCATGAGTTCAGAGAAGAGAAAATGTTTTCAAGACAAAACATTGTGAAACCAGCACAGCATTTCATTTAGAAAAAAAAAATGCCTGAGTGATAATTCCCTTACTGTATTTAACATTTCAGGAAGTTAAAAAGATGTACTTTTTAAACATAAGCTCTTACCTTAGCATGTAAATCTTAGCAGTAGGAAACCCCAGTTGTTCAAAAATGGAGACCACAGAGTACTCGTGCAGTTTCTTCAGGCTGGGCACAGACAGGAAGTGAGCTGGGAAATGTAGGCCTCTGACTGAGTAGACTTATGGGAAAAGTAGTTTAGAATAGACTTTTAAAGGGACACTGCCAACTTTTTTTGCACCGTATTATTTCCAGGTAAAAACCCACATTTTATGATTGCTTACCTTCTCTAAAATTCATTAGTGTTGCTGGTTGTTTTATCTGTCTCCTTGCTTAGTAGAACCAAAATGCATGGTAATGTACCCAGCCTTGATTGGCTAATTTAAATCCTAAAACAACTCCGCTGATTGTAATCTTCATTTTATGATTCAGTTGTATTAAAAAAAATTGTACTTTTAAGAGCATTGCAGATCTATTTCTAATCTTCATTTAGCAATAACTTACTCTTGAACAACTAGTCGGCTGAAATACTTCTTAGAATTTAGTATTCTTAGTGGTTGTATTTTTGAATGATGATTAAAGATTATTAAAAATGACTAAAATTAGTCTTTGAAGGCAAATTAATGAATGCTTTAATACTAAATTTAGTATTTGACTTCAGTGAGGGTTCCACAGTACAGCCCTTTGGGCCTGCAACCCCCATGACCACTCACATCTTGAACACCCCCTGCCCAGATGACCACCCAGCTGGACAACCATGTCAACATCCCAATAGACCTCTCCCAAGCTGTGTACCATGCCTGCAGCTAGTCCACCCTATAAGCCCCAAACCACCCTCTCCTCATCAACTGTCACTCTTCCTGTAGCTGGCTGCTCCAGGCTATCCTTTCTACCCTCAGACAAGATGCCCCTGCAGATGGAACCCCCCTGACCTGCCACCCCACCTCAGTAGACCACCTTCCCTGCAGCTGGACCAACCTCCCAGCCTCACTGAACAAAGCACCCTCCTTAGAGCTGGACCAGCACCCTCTAGATAACTCTTTCTGCAGCTGGACCCACCCAGACTACCTATCTTGCCCAGGTACCAGTTGCCCATCCCACCACTGACCACTCTCCTTGCTCATAAAAAACCCTGCCCTGCTAGGTACCCTTTTATAATCCCAATGCTAACTAGTCTGACATGCTACATCCCACACACAACAACCCAACAGCCCCAGCAGCCCAACACACAGTGGCATGACCCAGGACAATGCCTGACACACTGTCAGACCAGAGGAGGTCGGGATGCTGTGCTGCTGTTGAGTGGATTTTCCACAAACACATGAAGCACCCAATCCTGACCTACGCCACCCATCCCAGGACCTGAGCCACTACTGAACAGCACAGATGATGTGAAAACACCCACTCCCTATGTGGTGCACCCGCTGAGGACACACTGACCTGATCACAGACCCCCGGTAAGGATGACTGTCTCACCATCCGTGGGACAGGGATGAAACAAATAGCTGTGCTTGCCCCAGTGTGTTGACCAGCCATCCAAGGCAGCATGGCGGACTGTCCATGCATCCTTGCAAGCATGATGATGTCAGCTGACAGCCAGCCAGCTGGGCATGCATGAAGGAATTGGAGTACCATGCCTGTTGGTCGGTGCATGCATGACACTGCAGGCACACAGCAGAGCGGCACAGTGAGAGCATGGATAGCTGCACCAGGAAATGGTCCACAGCAACACCACATGTGGATGCCAGGACACAGAGCAGCATGCCATCGCACCAACCATGCAATGTGTGCATGTGGCCGTGTCATGCTAGCCCACTATGGGCTTGCAGTAAGCACACAGAAAAAAGTCTGGAGGTGTTTGGGGGGGGCCTGTGCCACAGGAGCCAATTGTGGCATGAAGGCTGCCAAGCGTGTTGTGGGGGGTTCCACAAGGCCCCATTGTGGGAATGCTGTTGCCACACAGTTGCACAGCTGGAAGGATTAGGGGGCACTCACATAGCTTCAGGCCTGTGCAACGTGTTGCACACATGAACAGCTGAAAGGACTTTGGGGGGACTCGCACAGAGTCAGGCCTGTGCAACATGCAACACACAGTGCAGATGTGGCAGTGTGCAGTGGGCTGTGGGCTGCTTGGTGATACCCCAGCAGTGTTGTGATGAGACATCACCACCAGGTTGGGGTGCATGTGAAATGTGGGGGTGAAACTTTATTCAACAGTAGGGGGCCACAGTGGCAACCTGGAGGCTGTGCATGATGTGTACTGTGAGTGTGCAACTGTCAGGTGCCATGTCACCATGGAAACTCTATAGGGTGGTGTTGTGTGCCATGCCACAGAGGAACTTCAGCAGCTTGCCCTTGTCCTTGGATGCCAGTACCATCCTTATCAACTTCTCATAGCTCTTCTTGGATGGTGTCCATGGCAGTCCACGTCAAATGCCTTCCCTGGTGACATAGGTCCATTGCTGTTCCCTGTGGAGCTCTGCTAGCATTGTCATGACCTCTACATGCACCTTCCCAAGCAGGGCATGGAGATGGCAGTGCCAGGTCTCGACATTGCTTTGGGTCCACAGTATACCTCACTCATTGAGATCCGCAACCAACCACAGCTGAGGTGGGAACATGGGGTTGTATCTCGAGGGCACCTTGGCCATCCTACTGTACAGCTATATCCTGCCCAGCATGTGTCTGCTCGAAACAATAGAGGAGTGTGGTGGCATTGGGTGGAATGGTTGGCTTCAGGAGGCTGAATGCTGCTGGAATGTCCTGTGCCAGGAGATGGGCGAGGGTCACAAGTTCATGGATCTTCAGACTGAAGTCTGGGTCACTTCTGCATTGTGGTGCAAGGCCAAAGCTCTGGACCTTCCACCACACAATCTGCCCAAAGTGGAACAGGCAACCCTTGTTTATGGCTTGCGGAAATTCCATCTTACAGGCATTGATCGCAACCTGCTCAAAGTCAGTGATGATCGTAGGTGATTTGAGGGTTCAGGACTGTATACTGGCATATTTATTCAGCTCCTGGAACAAGTAAGCAATAATACCTGACAGGGTGGGCATTATTGGGAAATACCGGACCGCCCAGAGGCGTGATGAGGCCCGACGCCGCAGGCAGAGGGCTTAGCCCCTGGAAGGTCCGGTATTTCCCAATAATGCCCACCCTGGAGGGTATTATTGCGCTTAGAAAATGGCTTTCTTAGTAACTTTTAATGAAGTGGTAAAAGAAGAGAAGAAGTGATTATAAAAAAATAAATAGCATTAGCAGAAACAAAAGTATTGAAAAAATAGTCCATGTTTCTTTAAGGCTGTTCCATCTGTTGCTCCTCCCGACAGCTATCACCCCCCCAACACGAACACTTTCCGAGACACAGATATCCTGCTGCAGAACTGGTAAATATACAGTAGCAGTTTGTTGGAATCATGTAATGTTTGTTGAAGATTTTTTTTTTTAATTGGGTTCAGTTGGACGTTCGTCCTGTTAAGCTGGATCTGTCGATGACAACTATGTGGCCGGAGGAACAGCCGCGAGGTAAATGATGTATTTGTTTTGCTTGGTAGTCTAAATAAGTGTAGGAGCATTATGGTTTGTGGGAGTTCTGGCGTCTGAGGCAGTTTTAATTCATTTTTCGGAGTAAGAAGCTGTTCGGAGTGACAGCTTCCTTTTACTTCCGGTTAAGAGCAGTGCTGGACGAGTGCGGTCGGGAAAGTGCAGCTTTGAGGAAAAAAAATATTTAGGCACTCTTCCCCGACAGCAGAATAACTGGAGTGTGTTTTTTTTTATTGATTTATTTATTTTAGAGTAAGTGAGCTGATAGTGAAGGAGCGGGTGTGTGCGTGGGGAAGGGTAGAGTCGCTCTCGCTAAGCGACAGAAAAAGATGGCGGGGATTTTAAATTTTTTTCGTTGTTTGAGCCAATGACAAAGTTAGCTGAGGACCCCTGCACAAGGGTATGTGGTAAGGTGGCAGTTAGGCTGGTTCTAATTTATTGCTGGGCATTGTTAAAAAATAAATGCCCAGTTTGGAGGTGGTATTAGCCAATCAGGAGTGACAATCCATTCTTGCCATTTTCTAAGGTGCAGTAACACTGCAAGCTTTTTGTTGTCATCAGTGTATACACCAATGACATGATGAGGTTGTTAGGGCCCGTCCTCATGGGTGCATGGATGGTATACAATGAGTGAACAGGTGTGGCACAGTCTCAAACGTACCATCCATCACCCAGAAGGGTGCCTGAGCCAGGTCCCTGATGTTGTCCTCTGTGGTGAGTGGTGCTGCCAGTGATTCTGCTGTACCATAGCCATCCAGTCACAGTCTGTAGCTGCTTGGGGATAGTGAGGTCAGCCAGTGTCACTGGTTCTGGTGAGAGGTCCTTGCGGTGGGTCCTGTTCACAATCTGCAGCAGGGCCCTCTTGCTTGGCAACTGTTGCCACAGCTCAGTGGTCATCACAGTTGCCTCACTCTGCAGTAGCTATGCAGGGCTAACCATGGTGCTGTGTGCCTTCTACTTGATGTCAGCCAGCACCTGTGCCGGTAGAGCATCTGTCACCTCCAGAGCATGATTGTCCTCATTCTTTTTCTTTAGGTGGTGCTGGCCATCCAGGAGCAGTGTGATGGCCTGGCTGAGGCAGGACTTGGATTTATGGTGCTGGCAGCACCATTACACTGTCTCAGGCTGGCCCAGTGGTGCTGAGGGTTGAGGAACTGGATGCCACACCTTGTGCCATGCCAGTGACCTGGGTTCAGGATTGAACCCTGGCCGTCGGGGGTCAGCAGGGGAGGACTGGGATCGAACATCCATAGACTACTCTCCCAGTCCTGGGGTGGGCTGGGGAATTTCAACATGCTGTAGCGGCCCCCTAGGGATGCCCTGGGGCACTACTAGTGTCAGTGACACTAGATGGGGGAGCATGGCAGATGTCTGCACGTTCCGCCTGGACGTCATTGCACGTCTGTGCTACTGGGGCCAATTGAAGGAAAATGGCTGGGCATGACCTTGCAGCTTGATGGCTGTTCTCTGAGCCACCCAGAGGACTTTGGTGGAGTCCTGTTGAGGATGCTCTGGGGCTGTCTTAGCTGGTAGAGGCAGAGGGGGAGCCCTCCAGCAGGATGGCAAGATGGTCATTCCTGAGTCTCCTGGGTGCAGTTTGAGCTACCCAGCCCTCCAGGTGGGTGGAGCTGGTGGCTGGATGCCCCAAGCCAGAGTGTGTGCTGCAGCAGGTGAAAAATATGATATGATAAAAAAACAGTACACTGCCTCATTGCATGTCCATTCATGGACCAGGAGGTAGCCATTCACATTCAGCTTGGACTTTCCCTTCCTGGATGGTACCACCTCACAGATTGTCTCTGTTGTGGGGGTTGCAGTTGAGCATCCTGGCCCCTCCATGGCTTCCACGCTGTCATCCTTTGTGCCAGAGGACTGTGCTACACTGTCCAGCTTTGGTTCCAGCTCAGGCATGTGGGTGTGATTGCACTTCGTTTGCACATCACACTCCATGGACCACACCTGTGGCAGCTGCTACTTGTCTGTGGGTGGTTTGTACCAGTACTGTGGTGTCACTGCCCATGCCTCTCAAGTGTCCCTGATTTTTAGGGATGTCCCTGATTTTGCATCAGAATTTTACTCTGTTCCTCCTAAAATTTGTGTTTTTGTGGCTAAACAGTGGGGATTGTAAGCAGAAAACAATGTCAAGCATTAAAGTTACAGACTTGTTCGTCTTTAGAAAATGCATTTTGCACTAAGCCCCATATTCTACCAGCTTTCTGGGTGGCTATCTCTAATTTTGAAGATGTGTCCCTGATTTTGGTCCTTTGTCCCTGATTTTTTTAAGCCTTGTCCCTGACTTATGAGGCAGGATGTTGAGAGGTATGTCACTGCCTGACCACAGTCCCAGTGCTTCATGGCTGTGCTGTGCACCATGGTCACATTGAAGTTCCGTGTCCATAGTGTCCTGGGCCCCCATCAGCTACTGTGCTGCAGCAGGGCTATGCTCCTTGGTACACTTCCCTGCTGCCCAGCATGTAGGGGTCCCTGTGTGTTGTGCACTCTACTTACAGGTCAGTGTCCACCTACCTAAGCTGGCCTTTGTACCCCCCTGCATTGGCATCCGTAGTTCCCATGCATGCCGTTATGAGTGCACGTCGGTCCACTGCCCCCATGCATCATTTTCTGATGCCTGCCTGTTCTCCATGTTCTCTTCAGCTGTAGTTCCCTGACCTGTGACTTCTCTGGTAAATCACCTATTGTAGCCCTCACTGTGCTCTTTCCTACAGGACTTGCATGTTCTGCCCCATGCCGGTTTGTTTGTCAGAGTTCCAGTTCACCTGCTTTGTTTACTAACCACTCTCCCAGCTTCTGAAATGGGCCCTGCCCAGCCAACCACTCTCCCTGCAGCTGAACCACCCTTTCAGCCCCTGGAGAAACCTTCCCCAAGGAAAGCACTGTCCATGGACCATTCCACATTACAAGGAGTAAGGAAGAGGCCCCCAGCTGAGTAGGAAGCAACTGCTGGTGGGGGACTTAATTAGGTGGCTAGACTTGTGAGCAGGGTGGGGTAAAGGAGAGAAAGGTGAAATACCTGTGAGGTACTTTGGCTTGGAGGGATGAGAGCAGATATAGTGGATCATTAGACAGTGGGAGATGAGAGGGAGCTAGATGTTATTGTCCACCTGGGGAAAAATTACCTAGCAAGAGATGGGGTAGGGGTAGTGCAGGGAAATTTCAGGGATAGGGGGGAGGGTCATCAAGCATGCATGGTGGCTTTTGCAAAAAGGTTGCCTATATACATCTGGGGAGAAGACAGTACTCTCCACACCGGCTTTCAGCAGTTGGTTAAAGGCATGGTGTGGGGTGGGTCTCAGTACTAGGAGTGGGCCACTTCAATGTCTTCATAATTGAAATTGCAGAAGAACTGAATGGGAAGGTATGTCTTTTTTGCAGATGCCACCAAAACCTGTTATACGGTGGACACTCAAGAGGGTGTGGAGAAAGGGTTTGCCCATGCTGGTGTGACAGCTATGTTGCTGATGCCAATTACAGCACAGGCCACATTACTGCACCAGGCATAACGTATCCTGGGAGTTACACCACCAAAGCACCCTCCTGGGAAACAGTCTCCATTGGGCCCCCTCCTCTAATTATCCCACAGGTCCAGGTTCTTAATTTACCTGTTCTCCAGTCCTACCCCATCCTACAATCACCCCGTAGATATACAGTAGATTGTTACTATCCCTGATGTCCAGTGGTTCCTATTTATTTATTTATTCATTCATTTGTTTACCAAGTAGCTGGGTGCACTGGTCTGAGAACCATTTTCAGGCATGACCTGGGCCATTAAGGATGCCACAGGAATACAAACAAGTACAAAGGAGGCTGGGACAAGGCATACAATAGACAATAATAAAGATATACAGGATATTTATATGAAGATATATATAAACTTGCAGCACAATGGATAAATAACATTTATGACAATAGCAGGTACAGTAATAGCCAAGTTGTAATACAAATTAGGCATGATCTAAGCTGAGTAAAGGAAAAAGTGCATCATGGCAGTGTAGGTATGGACCAAGAAGGAAAAGGAGGGAAGGGAAGTAGAGGCATGATAATAAGTTGGGAGGGCAGGAGCAAGGAGTAGAGCACAGAAGGTGAGATCCAAGGAGAGAGTGCAAGATTCCTGGAGAGTCACTGGTGCTAAGTGGAGTGGGCAGGTTGTTCCAAAGGAAAGGGGCTGCAGATGAGAATGCACATTTACCCATACAGGTGGCAACTAGGGGGCACACAAGCATGGGGCCAGCAGTGAGGCAGAGCTCTCAGACAAACACTTTTGGCCAAAGGAGGTGGGATTGCGGAGAGGTAGCTCAGTTTTGGATGGCCTTATTGACTGTGCTGGCCAGGAGATAGGTCTGTTGGGCTGATGGGGGAAGCCAGCCCAGGGCCTGATAGAGTGAGCAGTGGTGTGTTGAGTGAAAGCCCTTGCCCTCTGTATATCCAAAGTCCCCACCATGACCCAGTTAGTTCTTATAGCAAATACTTCCCCCGGTCCCCAGGCTTACTATATATTTGACACCCTTCCACATTTAGCACAGACCATCCTCTCAGCTCCTTGATTGGGTACAAAATGGATGATAGTTCACAATCATGTGCTAACTGTACACAGCTGTTTATATAGTAGGCACATGAGTGCAAAATTGGCATTCTGTCCTCAGCTGGTCACAGAGGTTAGCAGTGTATCTGCCGATTGCCACTGAGGGGAGAGTGTGTAAACATATGGTGAGGGCCATGAATGGTAGGAGCGATGGGACTGGGTGGGCAGGTAGGTATTGGCAGTTTTTGATGTACGGAATGGACAGCAGCACCACTGAACACCAGGCAAAGTGCAGTATTACTGATGGTGGGAGCTCAAAGGGGCAGGGATAGGAGGCAGAGGTGATAATACCTGGTTTAGGGAGGCAACATCTTTTAGAGCTATTCACCAACTGGTCAGAGACTCACTAATTATGCTATTCAAGATATCATTTTGTGATCCTACCCTGTTTTTGGGGTGCAAAGTGTTGTTTGAGAGTCACTTACCCATTTAGCGATCGCAAATGCTCTTTGAATGTTCTGGTCTATGTGAACAATAACAGTCCATTACCAGTAAGATAAAGACAAGTGAACAAATAAAAATATGGAATGGAGAGCTGTTCTCTATGAGGTTGATAATGTAATTTATCTTAATAATGAGTACAGAGTATAATGAGATTAATACTGGTACCACTGTGCTACCACATGAGTCTAGGGTTGCTGTGAGAGGTACCAAATACCGAAATGTCAAAATAACGCAGTACCATTGTGCTACCAGAGTACCAGTATTTGTGGGAGCCGACAAAAATCTCAAAATTTCATGATACCATTGTATTACCAGTGTATGTGTGAGAGACAGAGAAAATAGTAAAAATGCCATAGGGATACCATTCTGCCAGTGCACTACCAATGCACAGAGGAAAATCTATATATCACCTACCACTGTGATACCAGAGTACCACTGGGTAGTACCATTGTGGATTTTTCAGCTGACCACAGTATTGCCATTGCTATACCACTGTAATGCCATTGTGACAAATTCAGTAAGGGTAACCAGATTACTGAGACAATGCAGTGCTAAAGAAGTGTGATAACAATTATAAAGTGTTGCCAGTACTACTACAGTGTGCAGCAAAAATTAGTTAAGGAAATACAGTGCTAAAGAAGTGTGCCTGAAAATCTAATAATTATTTCTAGTGCTCTTACAGTCTGCATCAAAAAATAATAAAGATTGAGCAGTATTGCTGCAGTGTGCAGCAAAAATTAGTGAAGGAAATACAGTGCTAAAGAAGTGTGCATGAAAGTGTAATAATTATTTGCAGTGCTCTTACAGTCTGCATCAAAAAATAAGAAAGATTGAGCAGTGGTACAACAGTGTAGCAGAAAGTCAATGCAGTGTATTAACAGTGCACTGATGAAAAGCAGTGCTTTGTCAGTCTGAACTGAAATAACACTGAAATGAGACTCAAGATGGAAGTGTGCACTCCACTTCCCTCTGAGCTATCATCCAATGCAAGAAGGAGCTAAACTGTTCGAAAACAGCACATGCTAACGCATACCCCATGGGTATGCAGTTGTCCACGTAATATTTACCTTCAGACTTCATGTCCAGCAGGATTCTGTCCTCAGGGTGCACTGGCAACAGCCTGACTGCCATTTCTATGTCTGCCTTCGCCAGTTGCACTCCCCATCCAACCATTCACACTATCTCTACATCATTGTCAAATGATTCATACTGCACAGAGGTGTAGGAAGAGTCAATGCAGTGATTGTCTGAGCCACCCTCCAAGCAGGACAGGTAATTGATCAACCTGAGTTCTTTTGACACCTTCTCAGGCATTAACCCTATTGGGGACGCCTCAGATTAGCCCATGTGGGCAAGGTAATGGGACCACTTACCCACCTTTCTTTCTCCATCTTATCCCAGACCACTTGCAGAAGATCCTGCATGGACTTCAGATTCTTGCCCTTGTAACCCCACCCCCCCAAGGCCCGGATACAGTATCCTAAAGCCCATGGTAAATCTGTCTTTGAGTAAGTGGGCAGCTCTTCTGTCTGCATACTGGTCCAGCCAAGGCTTAATCTTTTTTCCCCACACTGTGGTGAGCAGGCTTCTCACCCTGCAGTCTGTGCAACTTACCTTGAGCACCTCAAATCTGCCCCCCCTTGTCAAGCATGGGGAGGAGCTTGGATAAAGGGGTGTTGTCTGTTGCATGCCATGCATGCATGGTGAAACCTGCAACTGGCCCTGGTGCATGTTCCCTGATTGTAGGAGTAGCACATTTGCTGGGTGGAACCTTCTTGCCACTGTGGCATGGACACCTTAATGGGCAGACCACTATTTCTGTGCACCACTCCCCCTCCCTGATGATGTCCACCAAGAAGGGCATGTCTGTTTTCTCTCATCCGAGGGTGGTCTCTTCCTGCCTCCTCTGCCGGAACTCTTCATCGTAATCGAGCCATGTAGTTCCCCTTCTACACCTGTTCAGTAATGAAATGCGGTGCATGTAATTAAACAATTCCACACCCTCTTCTCATCTGCCTGGAGAATGGTCATGGCATACGCCGCAAATGCCACAATCCAGTTCTCATAAGTTCAAAGGACCTTGACTCTCTTTTTCTTCTTGTCCTCTGATGTCTCTTTCTTACCCTAGTCTGGTTCTGCCAGCCAATTCAGGAGAGAAAATGTATCCACATATTCCCAATTCTAAATCTGCTGTCTAACCTTATCTGTCAAATGCATCCCCACTGGCAGGTCGAGGCCCCCATAAGGGTTCATTACTGGTGGTACCAGCTGACCCACAGGAGTCCCCTTGCTTGTCGAAGGCCCAACCTCCACAGCTGCTCCTGGTAATGCCTGATTCTTGACCTCCGCAGCCAGCTCTGCCACAACTTCAATGAACTTCACCAGATGCTCATCTAGCCTAGTGGCCCCACCCCCACCCCCTCACTCAGCCATGCCAGCCCACGCAGCACCCCTACCCATCCCCAGCCAGTGACTGACACAGCCCACCTCTCACCTCCATGGCCAGCCGCTGACTAAGTAATGTAGGAGCACTGGAAAGATGCACTCAGAAATTAATATCTGAGCACATCTTTCCAGTAGCCCCACATAACTCAGTCGGCGGTGACCGTGAAGTGAGAGGTGGGTTGTGCTAGTCACCAGCTGGGGAGGGTGGGAGGTGCTGGGGTGGCTGGCACGGCTGGGTGGGGGGGCCACTAGGCTACCAGGGCAGGATAATTGCCACATATGCGGCTGTGACTCAGGGGTCAGGGCATGGATGGGGATGACAGTGCCTCCCTGTGGGGCATTTTACAGAGTTTGGGGTGCTGGGAGGTGTGTGGTACTATGGGCTGTACATTTACAGGAGTCAGGGGGGCATGTGGGATGCCCTGTGGGGCTGTACATCTCCAGGGATTTGGGGGGGCAGTTGATGTGGCCAGCCCTATGGGGCACATATTGTGGCAAGCTGGGCATGGGGGGGCACTTGCAATCCGCGTTGTAGCTTGTGACATACTTTCCAGGTGCTCCCACAATTCAGCATATCTGGCTGCTTGTTGCAAGTCATAGGACTTAACTGCGGAGACCCTGCTTCTTCTAGAACAGGGTGCAGGGTCAATGTTGCAGTTCGGGTGGCACAAGTTGCATTCGGCGGCAACTTTCGCCACCCTTCTAGAATCGGGCCCCATATTTATGCAATTTTAATGGAGAGTAAAAAGTGGTATGAAGTATTTCAGTTTGAATTAGTTTCAGTTTATCATTAGAAATATATCTATGTAAATCTCTCCAGATTAATGTCCAGTCTAAACTAGAGTATGTCTGTTTATCAGACCAGTACTTAGATAAAAAACAGTGCTGACAACAATTTTCTGGAAAGAAAGTATTGGTACCGTTTTGAAATAGCATGAGGTTTATTAGAGAGCTTCAGGATATTTTCTATTACCAATCTATGGTCTTCCAAGCAAGGCAGAATTCCAAGATGGGATGTAAGGATCAATTTTAAAACAGTTTATCATAATAGTAGCGTTTACTTAAATTACGTTTCAGTCTTATTTCTTCAGAAGCCATTAAATAGCTATCCTTTAAAAGGCATTTTACCAAACAATTTTTGAACTGTGGAAACCAATTTATGTCAAGTTGTTTTTTTTTTTTTTTCTTGAGTGAATGTTACAGTTATATAGTATTGGCGGATTGATGTCCCTTGAGAGGGAGGATTGGAAAAAGCTGCATAACTGTTTAAAGCACCTGATTGAAGTCCCAACAGTAGTATTCTTGAGATAGCTGGGAAGCGCTTTAGGCATTATAAAACAGCACAAAGGTGGCTTCTCTAAACAATGCTAGTGCTACCACATATCTGTATCGCTGTGCACATGTTCAAGAGTGGAGCAACGTAACAAACCAATCAAAAGTAAACTTGCACAGCTAGGTTCAGTTCAAAAACAAATTTTATGTTAAAAAATGCTTCTGAGACAGCAACATGCCCTCACACCAACATTTCATGTAGAACCTAATGCTTTTTCAAGGTGAGGTCACCAGATAGGAATGATGACACTTAAAAGGAACAATCTTAAAGATATACACACCATTACGTACAATTTGGTAACTTACAAAAAACACACCATCCTAAAAGGTGACACCAGTACACATAAACATATATATTAGTGCAAATATGCCATATAACTATAAAAAACATTACATTCTTGTGAATCACTACATAAATATATAGCTAAATAAAAGAAGCTTCATAAGTAAAAACTAATATTACAACCAAAAAACTACCACCATACCTATATGGGCATGTGTATACACATTAACAGCAATAGACTTATAAAGTAAGGAGAGAAACCTGAGTACCACTAATCTGGTTCTGTCTGCTCCTAAACTTCTTATTTCTCCCTCTCTTCCCTCTCAAGCTCTCCAATCCTTATTCCTTGCCCTTGACACTGCCTCTGAGTTCCTTTTTCTTTTCTTTACATAAATGTTGCTGTTTAAGTTGTGGCCTTGTTAAACGGCTTACTGATTGTTTGTAACACTGTCTACTATGTTTTTGTACTTAATGACGTGGAACCTTTGTAAAAGAGCCTTGGCTCAAAGGTATTAATTCCTAGAACAATAAACTAAACTAAAAAGAGATTAAATATACAGTACCTAAAATGGCCATTGGTAAAGGTCTACTAGTGAACTAGAGAAAAAGGCATAAATATGGATACATAAATAATATATTAGCATATACAACACCCAGACAGTATACTTTTAATTATTCCCAATAAAATGTGGAGTGTCTGGCCTTTTATTTGAATTCTAGGGCTCATGGGCCTGAACCATGTACAGAACTACTGCTTAAGTTATCTGAATTTGTGTTGAAATTTAGTGCCTTGTCATTTTTAGGGAAATATTATTTAAAGGCACCACTATGGGAGCAACGTTTGCATCTAGTCTTGCCAACTTATATATAGGCAAATGGGAGGATGTGTATATAAGGGACCCTGACACAAATCCTTATTTTTGGAAAATGTATTTATATTGTTGCTTCCTTGATGATTTATTTATTGTATGGAATGGTGACATGGCAGAATTTGACTCACCCTAACCAAGGCTTGCAGACTAGTGACCAGTGCCCCTAGGCTCACCAACACTCTTCAGCTCTATGACATGGCCAAACTCCTTAGCCTCGATGAACACCTCCACTACCAAACTTGCCTACTAAGAAGATTCTACTCGTTTTGTATCCTATTTACATACATCAAATCCTAACTTACATTTCACATATTGTGCTAGTAAAACCAGTGTATACTTTTTAGATCTGTGTATTAGTAAAGGTGAAGGGGGTAATGTACAGTATGTACTGAGATTTACAGAAACCCCTGTGAAAGAAACAACTTACTTCTCTCATTCAGCTGCCATCCTATACATGTAATACGAAACATCCCTAAGGGCCAATTTCTTTGCTTGAGAAGGAACTGTAGTGATACAGAGAGTTTTGAAAAGGCAGCACAGGATCTACAAGAGAGGTTTATTGAGTGAGGGTACAAGGCTGAACAGGTTAGTTCTGCATATCAGGAGGTACTAGCAACCCCTAGGATGGCCACTATGAACAGTGGCAACTAGAGAGAGACTGACAATAGTAGTTTAAATTTTGTCATCACTTATTCCAGCCATGCCTACAAAGTGGCAAACATCATCAAAATATATTGAAATATTTTGAAGGGGGACCAAATGTCATACAGACATGCTGAGACACTTAAGGACCAACTGGTTCACAACAGACAGTCCTTACCTGCTGTGAAAAGTTGGCTGAAACAAAGTACAGGCTGCTACAAGTGTCATAGGTGCACCTATTGCCCTTATATGTCTACTGGCAAAGAATTTAAAAGTCCCCATAGACCTAAGACTTATCAGATTAGAGAACTCATCACCTGTGATACCAGGGGTGTTATTTATTTAGCATTGTGCACCTGTGGAGCTTTCTACATTGGAAAGATGAAGAGAAATTTTGAAAGCAGAGTGTGGGAGCATTGTAGGGCCATCCAAAATGGGGACCCTGTATATGCTACTGCATTTCACACCCTACAGTATGTCAACAGGGATGAACATACCTTTTCATTCATGGGTATAGAAAAAGTTTATAGGAACCCAAGAGGTGGTGACTTCAATAATTTTATCTGAGAAAGAGAGGGTTTCTGGATATACACCCTAAGTGCACACAAGCATCCAGGCCGTAATGACAGTTTTTATGCCACTCCCTACTTGAGAAAAAGAAAGTAAATGAGGCCTTATAGGTCAGTGGTACCAATTTGGAAAGTGCAATTATGCTGACTTACATAAGCATTTATATGTCAATATTTCAACAGTTGATAAATGATGATATATATATATATATATATATATATATATATATATATATATACACATAGGCTGGGATAGTCAGACTGCGCCAGGCAGTTTATTTTATTTATTTATTGTATAATCGGATTTACAATCTTTGAGCCAGAGGCTCGTTTACAAAGGTACCTCGTGGGGGTCACGTGATGGCAGCCTAGAATAAAGCAGCAAGCTTAAATTGCTCCATCTCCTCTCAGTCAAAAACACAGTTTAATTTACATTTTTACACATCCACTGCTCTCTGACACTTGCATTAGCACTTCAAGTCATAGAAAGGCAACGAATATTTGTGCCATCATGGAAGTATTTATGTGCAAACTACCTCTAAACATACTCCACCAAGAAGAAAGAACAAGCCCCAAAAAAGCCTAGACAAACCACTGCAAAATCTACCTCAGGACCTGTGCCCCTAACGGAAGACAAATTTCTGGAGTTTATGATGCCGATACAGAGGTCAGTGGCCGACATATCATTGGAACTGCATACTATTAAATCATCCATTGAAACTCTAAATCTTAGAGTTGGAGACTCAGAAGCTCGAGTCTCCTCCCTGGAAAAGAAAGCGGACCAAATGGAACTGGAGCGAGCTAATACTGTCAAACGCATTAAAAAACTTGAAGAGAAACTGGAAGACCTGGAGGGCAGGAGCAGATAGAACAATGTAGTTATAAGGGGGATTCCGGAACAAGAAGAAGGATCCTCTCCTATACTGTTTTTTAAGAAACTCTGTGAAAAGATTGCCGGTCTCTCTCTCCGAATGGGGCAACATATGTCGTGGAGAGGGCGCATCGTGCACTTTGTCCCTTACCCCCACTGGGGTTGCCACCTCGTCCAATTATTTGTAAATTCCTAAATTATCTGGACAAGCAACACCTGCTAGCCAAGTCTAAAGCCCTGCAAGAGATTCTTTGGGAAGGTAGGCAAATAAGGATCAATCAAGACCTCCCCCACTCCGTAAGGCTAAAACGCCAAGAATTATATCCTTTGGTAACAAAGCTCATAGCTGCAGGAAAGCCTTTTAGAGTTAAATATCCCGCTATCTTCTGTGTCAAAATTAATGACGAATGGTTGTCCTTTGAGACAATAGAGCATGCCAAAACAGAGCTCAGGAGACTGCTGCCAGATCTGTTCAAATGAGTAAGACTGAACTCTAATGGCTATGCATCCTTCAATTAAAAGTTCTACTTAACATGTTGCGGTGACCAGCAATATGGTGATCTGGTCGGTTCTACCCTCAGCTACCCACTTCCAAAGTATCACTTACTTTGCTTGCTCCTGTGGTTTGACTTGGGTTCCCGAAGTGCTGCCGCTTTAGAGTTGGGAGTGTGGTTTGGAAGCACCAGGCTGATCGCATTGCCCCAAGACACGGATTGCCACTGGAGATCTTAAAGTTTGCAGACATCTCATCAGGTGTGAGGGATTCGCTTGTTGTAGTGCTGAGGCTTCTTACATTTCTGCCAGGATTTTGACAGCATTGGAAGACAAACCCGATCTGAACCGGTAGACTTCTCCTTTTTGTAAACAAGGGACACGGTTGCTATGCTGGATGATAATCCGAGAACCTGGTCTGGATTTGGATTTACAGCTGAATGATTATTGCAATTAATAAAATGTTTTACTTCTTCCTCTCTTTTTCTTCAGATAATACGATGTCCCAAATTAAAAGTTTGACACAATGTGTTTCTATATTGCTTCGATTTAGATAGATAAGTATGTTTCAAATTTTTGATTACAAGTCTGCTTCACTCTTTTTTAGCCACTAGATAGCAGTACATGATAGAAACATAGAAACATAGACTTTGACGGCAGATAAGGACCGCTTGGCCCATCTAGTCTGCCCATTTCCCTACCTACAGGATAGGCCGCAGACCCTAGTTAACCAACACACTATTTCTTCCTACCCCCACAAGAATTGCCTTATTTCTGTCCCATGCATTCTTGAACTCTCCCACAGTTTTAGACCCCACAACCTCCTCAGGAAGGCTGTTCCACGCATCCACTACCCTCTCTGTGAAATAATACTTCCTTACATTGCCCCTGAACTGCCCCCCTTCTATCTTTAAATTGTGTCCCCTTGTTCTTGCACGTCTCTTTTTCTGAAAGATGCTACCCTTTTGGACTTTGTTGATTCCACTGAGGTACTTAAAAGTTTCTATCATGTCCCCCCTCTCCCTTCTTTACTCAAGGGTATACATATCAAGCTCCTTTAGTCTTTTCCTCATCAGCTTCTCTCTTGCAGACCCTGCACCATTTTAGTTGCCCTCCTCTGGACTGCCTCTATCCTGTCTATGTCCTTGTGGAGATGGGGTCTTCAGAACTGGACGCTGTACTCCAGATGGGGTCTCACCAACTGTCTGTACAGAGGGAAAACAACTTCCTGTTTTCTGCTGCTGATGCCTCTCCCTATGCATCCGAGTATACCCCTAGCCCTTCCTATTGCCTTCTCACATTGCTCGCTAACCTTAAGGTCATCTGATATGATTACCCCCAGGTCCCTTTCCTTTTTTGTTGTTGTTACTACCTCCCCCGGCCCCCATTGTGTATTCTTCCCCTGGGTTCTTGTTTCCCAGGTGCATTATTTTGTACTTTGCATTGAATCCTAGCTGCCATACTTCTGACCATTCCTCCAACCTGCACAAGTCCTTTCTCATCCTTTCCACGCCTCCTTGTGTATCAACCCTGTTGCAGATCTTTGTGTCATCTGCAAAAGGCATACTTTTTCCTTCCAGTCCTCTGCAATGTCACTGATGAAGACATTAAAAAGGACTGGACCCAATACTGAACCCTGCGGTACCCCACTAGTAACTCCTCTTTCTTCAGAGTGGACTCCATTTATAATTACCTTCTGTGTCCTGTTGTGCAGCCAATGTTTTACCCAGGCTACCACCCTGGGACCCACTCCCAGGCTGGTTAATCTGACTATTAATCTTTTGTGATTAAGAATTTCAGGCTTCTGTCGAGCATAGAATAAAATAGGAGAACAAGGTCCTTGTGTTTATACTTAATATAGAATTTTCTTATTAATAAATGAAGCCTTTATGTTTCCTGATTTACTTTAAATAATATACCAGAGCAGAAGTATGCATTAAGGGAACGATTGTTCTTTGCTTTTATTTTATTTACGAGCGGATGATGTAGTGAAATAATAAGTGTCATATCCCCCCCCCCCATCCTCTAGGTGAATATTTGATATACTGGGGATATGGCAGAACTTTAGAATATAGAGTGATGTTTTTTGACCGAGGGGAGGGGATGGAGTAATTTTGTTCTGGGCTGCATAAAGACATCACCTGACATATATTGTAAGTCAGTGCGGTTTCTGGAACTGGGGTGTGTATTGTTAAGAGTTTATTTAGGGATTTAATTATGGGGGTATTATTCTGGGGAGGAGCATGGGTGCCAATTACTGTATGTATGTCTGTCTTCAAGTATTTAATAGGTAGGATTGTGCTGCTGTCTGAACTCGCCTTAGCTAAATATATGTGGACTCTGATTATGTGGCATTGGTTATTAAATGACTGGACCCTATAAGATTTTGAGTTGGAATATTAGAGGGGCACGAGACAGATACAAGAGACAGATTGTCCTAAAACATCTCCAGTTTCTTAAAGCTGGAATAGCATGCTTGCAGGAAACTCATCTTAAAAAAAGAAGATATTCCACAACTAGGAAAGATCTGGGTAGGACAGACTTTTGGTACAGGAGTTTCTACCAAGGGGGGATAGCCATATTGATTGGCAAAAATGTCCCCTTTCAATTGGAGCAGGAGATATGGGACAACAATGGGCGCTATATTCTAGTACGTGGCAGACTGGCTATGCAACAGGTCATACTAGGATCGATATACGGTCTAAATGTTGATTCCCCGCAGTTTTTTGTACATCTCCTAGCTCTATTGTCCCTTAAATCCCCTGTGACTATAATATTGGGAGGGGTTTGGAACATTACTCCCCAATGTCAATTAGACAGATCAGATTCTAGACGATGTGGTCTAACCCTGGCTCAAAGAACCTTGAATGATCTAATGACGGGGGCCAACTTAGTTGACATCTGGAGGGTGTTGAATCTGACCGAGAGGTCTTACATTTTTTTTCCCTCTCCACACCACACCTGCTCCAGAACTTATTATTTTCTAGTGAGTCTTCAAGCTGTACCAGAAGTATTAGATGCTAGTATTTATCCACATGTCATATCGGACCATTCTCCTATTTCCATTATGCTATTGCAGGTCCAGGGGGTAAGAGAGACTCCTTATGGCACCTGAATAATCAGCTTTTGCAAATATCGAACATATCAGAGCATATTAAGAACTTCATTCTGAATTTTTTAGAATGCAATCTAGGCTCGGTCTCAAACATAGAAATGGTATGGGCTGCTTTAAAAGGTACCTTAAGGGAAGAATTTATACATTTATCTACCACCAGGATCCATCAATTCAGAGCTCGCTTCTTAGAATTACTTAATTTGATTAGGGATACGGAACGAAACATTAGTGCCCGGTCGTCGGAACAAGAATGGGTTACTCTCCATAAGTTGCAAGCTCAATTTTCTGATCTTGTAGCACAAAAGGCTGAGCCTTCTCTTAAAAGAAATAAACTTAAATACCTTGAATCAGGGGAAAAAGCTGGGAAGCTCTTGGCTATCCGGCTTAAACAAGCAGAGACTACTAGATTCATACCTGGCCTATATCTCACCAACACAAGTCAAATAACCATTGACCCTAGGCAAATAGCTGAGAGATTAGGGAAATATTATCAACAGCTCTATGCAGTCGACAAAGAGGAAATGCCCACAGAGGAGGAAATCTGATTCTACTTAGAATCGGTCGAACTTCCATATTTGTCACCTGCTGATGCCCTTCCTTTGGGAGCACCCATACAGGCCTGGGAATTTGAGCAGGCTATTAAACAACTCCCTTTGGATAAAACACTGGGGCCAGATGGCTTCCCAAATAATCTATGCAAGTGTTATGTGTCAGAGCTAACCCCCCTTTTAAGAGATGTTTTTAACTCCTGTTATGAGAATGGGATAGCTGACAATAACTTTTTAGAAGCTCTTATTGTAGTTATCCCTAAACCGGGCAAGGATCCACAATTTCCAGAGAATTACCATCCCATTTCCCTCCTTAACTCTGATGTCAAAATACTTGCAAAAGTACTAGCTAACAGACTTGGGCCTGTTATGGGGAAACTAATTGGTTCTGAGCGGGTGGGATTCATGGCAAATAGATCTTCTGGTGATCATATGTGTAGATTACTGCACCTCCTCTCGATGGCCAAAAAATCGGATCTCCCAATGACTATTATCTCTAGACGCCGAGAAGACCTTTGATCGGGTCTCTTGGAATGTTCTTTTTCGTGCACTAGAACGTTTTGGTCTCCCAAAGGAGTTCATCACGAGGGCCCGTATCTTATATACCTCTCCATCTGCCCGAGTTTGGCGTAACTCTGTGCTCTCAGACCCATTCCCATTATGTTGTGGTACAAGACAGGACTGCCCATTATCCCCACTTCTTTTTAATCTATACCTAGAGCCCCTTGTACGATGATTGACTTCCTCTCCATACCTTAAGGGCATCAAGGTTGGAGAACAGCAACATCTCTTATCGGCATATGCCGATGATTTATTATTACATTTAAAGGACCCCGCGTTAGCTATCCCAGTATTGCTAGATGAAATTGATCTCTTTTCCAGGGTGTCCTTTTATAAACTGAATCTTTCAAAAACTAGAATTTTTCCAGTGACTGCAAGACTTCCATATGGGGTAGTAAAGGAATTTGGATTGAAGTGGGAGTCAAAATTTTTAATATATCTGGGCATTAAGGTCACCAGAGAGGTATCTACCATGCTTAATGAAAACCTCAAATACCTTTTGGCCACATTGAAGTCAGATCTTGACAGGTGGGGCTCCCTCCCCATTTCACTTTGGGGAAGGAGCCACACAATTAAAATGAATGTGCTTCCTAGAATTTTATATCCTATGGGCATTTTGGGGTTCTTCCTCCCCAAATCTTGGGTTACAAATCTACAGAAGATGTTGAATTTCTATTTGTGGAAGGGGAAGGGAGTTAGACGAGCATATACTAAGCTCACATCACCCAAGATACAAGGGGGGGGGCTGGCTCTTCCATCCTTTTTCACTTACTACTATGCACATCATATAAGTAAACTAAGATATTGGCCTTGTCCCCTAACCTTGCAGGGCACAGAAACATATTTACCTCTTTGGTTAGATATTGAAAGATATCTGGCCTCTAAGAATCACTGTACCTTAGCTTCCCTAGTTTATTCTTCCCCGAAATCGCTGCCTAATTCCCTAAAGGATACCCCGATTGGGTGGTCTATTAGGGCCCTGTATCAACTGCAAAGGCATCTAGATTTAGATTGGCATAAGTCCCTAGAACAACCATTAATGGGGAATCTGCAATTTAAAATAGATAATTGGCCTATTTCCTCTACATATTGGGAGCTTTTATCGTATGCTAAACTTCAGGACATAGCTCCTGAGGGGGACTTACTCTCTTTTTCTCAATTTCAGCAGCGTTTCCGTACTCAGAAGAAGCACCTTTTTAAATATTGCCAAATAACACACCTTTTGGCTCTTTTTTTGATGACAAGGAGCATATACTCCTTGAAAATGGAACCATCTTCCCTTTTCCTAGTAGCTGATCAACCACATTCTGTTTCCATGACATACAAAGCACTACAGTCCTTGGATCCTCATTTGCCATAGGGTATATGCTACTATAGGACTCAAAGACTGTCAATTTCTGAAGATGTCAACATATGGAAACAGATTTGGGGTAATATCTACAGATTTATTAAACAGGACAGACTTCACTTAGTACAATATAATACAATGCACAATTTATATTTCACCCCAATACATCTATATAAAATGGGAAGGCTGCCCTCCCCTCAATGTCAACGATGTTTAGAAATGGATGGGGATTTATACCATATGTTATGGACGTGTCCAAAAGTATATATCTATTGGCAAACAATTAAAAGCTCTATTGATCCAATGTTAGAGTTGGATCCACTTTTCACGCCAGAGATCTGTCTTCTCAATCATTATCCCTCTAATATTCCTAGAACAAGAAAGGCTTACATAACCACGATATCTGCTGTAGCCAAATTAACCATTATGAGGCACTGGAAGGAAGAATCCTTGCCATCTGTAATAGAATAGCACAAAGAAATTCAATTGGCTCTTCAACTGGAGCAACACATTGCAACAATGGCTGACCGACTCACTGGATATCAAAATAGATGGGGTTCCTTGGATGCATTACTTGCAATTTGGAAATCCTAGAGAGTAGATCCATTCAACTATTTAGGTTTTTGCAGGGACAGCAGATATCATGATTGGCACCTAGTGGGTGGGGGTGGATTTGGGGGGATTAGTCGGTTAGTTTTAGGTATGTTATCTAACCCTTTTTTTTTTGTATTTTAGTTGATAAGCATTTTGTAAATTGATTGGAGTGGGTGGAACTGTTACACAATTTGGTAATCTATTATATTCCATTGTCTGCTCTTACCTTGACTCTTGCTGTAAATGTTATAATGAATAAAGCATACTGAATTAAAAACAAAAAACAAAAAAAAAACAAAGGTACCTCGTCACAGAAAGGACATACAGAGTCAACATACGTACAGAATACAATCATACAGAATAACATACTTTTACATAAATTGCTTGAACACAAAGAGTAATTAAAAAACATTTCAGAACTGATAGGTTTAGTACCAGCAGGTATTGGCAGTGGAGAGGGAGGCCATGGGGCAGTGGGGGGAGGGGAGGGCAGTTTGGCCAGAGAGCTATGTCAATAGTGTTTTGAGAGCAGCAGAGCATCTGTTAGCGACTGGTGCAGCAGCAGGTGTTGAATAATAGGTTCCATAAGGCAGTTTTGAAGGGGGCAATTTTGGTGGTGTTGGAAATGGTTGCAGAGAGTGAGTTAAACCAGGACGAGGCTCTGTAGCTGAACGACCTCTGTGCCCTGGTGGTCCTAGTTCTGGGTACTAGTAGGGTGACCTTGTCAGTGGTTCGGGTAGTGACTCTGGAAGGTGTAAGTTGGATGGAGGCAGAAACCCCAGGGGGAAGCGCTTGAGTAGAATCTTCTTAGTTAGTAGGCACGTTTAGTAGAGGAGGTGTTTATCGAGGCTAAGGAGTTTGGCCATGTCATAGAGCTGACAAGTGTGGGTGAGCCTAGGGGCACTGGTCACTAGTCTGTAAGCCTTGTTTAGGGTGAGTCGAATCTTGTTGAGGGCTGTGGAGTCAGCAGCACCATTGACTGGAAGGCGTAATCGACAAGGGACATTACTGAGGATGTAATGGCAAGCCTGAGGACATCAGGTGGGAGGCAGTCTTTGTGACGGTAGAGGGTGCCAAGATGAGCGTTAGCAGTGGAAGCGAGGGCTGTAATGTGGGCATGAAAGGCGAGGGCCGAGTCAAAGGTGATCCCAAGGTATTTGTAAGAGTAAACTTATTCAAGTGGTTGATGAGTGCTGGGGAAGATTTGGAGGGGGTTGTTGCTGGCTTTGTTCTGGTGGTGGGCAAAGAGCATTGTCTTATTTTTTTGAGGTTAATGACTAGTCTGCTCTCCTTAAACTAGTTCTCAGCATCATTGAAGGAGCATTGGAGGAAGTCTTGGAGGGGGGTGGGATTTCTGTGGGCGGCGTAAATAACGGCGTTGTCAGTGTACAGGAGAATATTGCCAGAACAGGCACTGGGCAGGGTGTTTAGGTAGAGGCTAAAGAGTAGTGGACCCAAGATAGAGCCCTGGGGAACCCCTGAGTGGATGGGATGGATTTCTGAGAGTATTCCATTGTTTTTGACACGCTGGGAGCGGGCTGATAGGTAACTCACACACCAGGCAAGGGGGCCAGCAGAGAAACCTGTATGGTTGAGGGCATTTAGTAGGAGGGGGTAGGAGACAGTGTCAAAGGCCTTAGAGAGGTCAATGAACACTGCTTCAGCTAGGGAACTGGAGTCCAGGGAGGAGTCCAGGAAGTTGGAGAACTCCATTAATGCTGTACTTGTACTGTGATCAGCACAGAAGCCTTGCTGTTCCGGGCATAGAATGTTGTATTTTGCTAGATATTCGGTGAGTTGAGTGGCCACCACTTTTTCTAAGGCTTTGGAGATGGGAGGAAGGATGGAGATTGGACGATAGTTGCTGGGGGTGGATCTGTCACCTCCTTTGTGAATAGGTGTGACTATAGCCATTTTCCATGCCGTGGGAAATTGCCCCAGACAGAAGGACCAGTTTAGTAGGTCAGTGAGTGGGACCAGGACATCATCCAGGACCAGCCAGAGTATTTTTGGATCCAGGGAGTCGCTGCTAGGACCGTTACTGTTTAGCGCTTTAAGCAGGAGTGGTCTGGCTTCCTGGATGGATACTTTGCATAGATAGAACTGGGGGTGCTGAGGATCTGAGGGTGGTGGGTCATGGGTTGGTTCGAAAAAGTCACTCGGGAGGACAGGGCTAAGATCTGTAAAGGAGGAGTTAAGGCAGTTGGTAATGTCAGTGGGGTCAGTAAAGGTGAAGCCATTGACCATCAGCTGGGCTGGGGGGAGCATGATTTCCCATTTATTTCTTTTATATTGACCCAGAAGTTCCGTGCACACCCCCATGAGGAGGTGAGGGAGGCCTGGTAGTGGTCTGCCTTGGCTTTTCAGATGGCCCACGTGCACCTGTTACATGCGGCATTATATGACTATCTGTCAGTCATCCAGCCAGTCTCAGTGGCTATATGCCAGAGGTTATCCCTATCCCTGAGCAGTTGGAGTAGGGCAGGGGTGACCCAAGGTGCATTTTGCCTTTTGGAGTGGATCATGGTGAAGGGTGCAAAAAGATCACAGGCTTTGTCAAAGGCTTGTGAGAAAAGGTTGAGGGCAGTGTCAATGTTGATTGCATGGCGGATGGGAGACCAATCAGTGTGAGCGAGGAACTGTTTGAGTTTTTCAGTCTGCCTGGGCGGAGACACCTGCGGAGTGTGGCTTGGGCTACATGTTTGGCGGTGGGGGCAGACCAGAGGAATAGGAGAGGGGAGTGGTCACTTAAGGAGTCCGGGAGGACTTGAATATCCTGAATCTTTTGGGGGCTGTTGGAGACAATGACATCTAGGAGGGTGCAAGTCCCTGTAGTTTGCTTACATCTAGTAGGTTGGCAGATGAGTTGGATCAGGTCTAATGCAGCGAAGGTGTCTCTTATTGGTGAGGCAGAGGGACTGAGCCAGTTGACTTTGAGGTCTCCGACTAGGACTTGTTGTGCTTTATGGGGGAGGGAGGAGAGATATTCAGTGAGAGACGATATTGCTGGGGTCTGGTTCCTTGGGGGTACATAGGAGACTATGAGATAGAGTGGGCTCTTGGATGGGTCTGGGGTAAGTTTGAGGGTAAGGGTGAGGGCACCACCTACAAGCTTGGGGGCAGGGAGTGTGTGGCCAATGACGGTGTCACGAGCATAAAAATCAGAACCACCTCCATGTTTACCTGCTCGATCCTTATGATATAGGGTGTACCTGGAAGGGAGACAAAGGAGTCTGGGGTGGATTTAGTGGCAGTGGCACAAGCCTGGGCGCAGCACAACTGTAATACCCCGGGGCCAGGTCCAGGTGATATTCAATGGTGCCACACCATGGAGCTGCACTGTTGAATATGGCATGGGCAGCGTACAAACTGTGCATGGTGCAGTGGCACTGCACTGGTGCAAGCCACAGATAGGGAGCACAGGAATGTGCCAGCGCAAGTGCAGTTGCGCTAGTTGCATCACTCACGATATTCAGCAGAGGTCATGCAAATGAGGCTATAATATATGCAAGGCACAAATGGGGCCATTTGGATGTCATTATGGCCCCATTTGCATGCCTTGCGCAGGGCAGGCCGGTGACTTGCACCTGGCACCCTGCACAGCATGACGTGTGCTGTGGGGATCCCGGGGCATCCCCCGCTTTGAAGCCACGATCACATGGTATATGTTTAGAATGACAGCCCAGTAGTCTAGTGGCCCCCCCAGTCCCTGAACTCCCTATGTGTGGGAAACATGTCCAACCCTAGTGGTCCAGTGGTCCTCCTCCCACCCGAGTCCCCGATGCCCCGATACATGACATTATGATGTCCCTGGTGGTCCAGTGGAAATCCCCCCCCATCCATTGCCACAATCATGGTAAAAGCCTGACTTGAAACACCCTAGTGATCAGGGCACCCCCACCCACCCGCCCACAGAACCCCTTGCCCACCCGCTCCCCTCGGCATTGGCGGGGAGGCTGCAATGGCTCCATTCACATATTTGGACTGTCTAGTACAGTATGCCCTGCAAACCCATTGGTCCACACTGGAGACCAATGGCACATCCTAACTGTACCTGTCATTCAGTGGGTGGCTAGGCAGTGTGTGGGTGGGATGCAGCATGCCGATGTGGGGGGAGCAGGGTGGGCAAGGGTTCTGTGTGGGTGGGTGGAGTGGGGGGTGCGCTAGATCACCAGGGCATTTCAAGTCCAGGCTTTACCATTATCATGGCAGCGGGCAGGCTGGATTTCCACTGGACCACCAGGGACATCATAATGTCATGTATCGGGGCATTGGGGACTCAGGTGGGGGGGAACAACTGGACCAGCAGGGTTGGACATGTTTCCTACACATCAGGGATTCAGGGATTTGGGGGGGCACTAGACTACCAGGGATCCCATTATTAACATATACCACATGATCACGGCCATGGGCAGGGGGTTTCCACTGGACTACCAGGGGTGTGTGAGCTTGCGGATGGTGTTCTGGGCAGGTGGGGGGCCACCTATGGGTGGTCTGCTGTGTTGTGCACTGCAATACAGCAGCCCACCTGTGGGTGGCTGAGCTTTGCTCCTACTCAGCATGGGCTCAACTTTGAACCCTCCTATGCAGCACAGTGCAGGGGTGGCCGGCATATGCGCTGCACATGCCAGACTGCATATCGGGATGTGCCGCATGTGCATGGACATGCCCTTGCATCTGTCCACATACATTATCGTTGCACCCCGGTGCATAGGGATTTGCCCTGCGCCAGGCAGCCGTCTCAATATCCCACTGGGGCATAATGCGGGGTTGTGCCAGCACAACCCCTTTGAATATTCGGCCCATAGTATTTATATTTGAGAAGTTGAGAACTAGTCAGGTCATCACAAAATTTTTTTGACTATGGGTAATAATTATAGTTCTCCTTTTTGTTTTTGTTTTCTCTAGGTGAATTCAATCTGCTTTTAAATCGAAGGAAGCCATTTGGACTTTGTTCTCTGGACACTCATGTAACCTGTCTGTTTTTAAATATTTTTTGTTATTTGTTCATTAATGTTAGTTGTGTTTATTACTAGGGCTATATTTATTGTAGTGATATTTATGCTAATAGCTTTGTTAAGTTATTGCATTTTTAAAGCACCTTATGCACTGTGTATTTTCACTTTAAAAAAATGTTTCTGATTTTTTTGATGATGTCATCAGCAGTTATGTATAAATTGTGCATTTCCTATGTATTTTTAGATCCTTTGAGAAAGGAATAAGTGTATTCTGAAATGCGTCAGGATTGTGTGCACAATGGCACTTTATTAAAATGGAGCACCTTTAATTTGTGGTGAGCAGTCTTTCATTCATGGTGGGGTGAGTGCAGAATATTTTTTGCACTAATTACTATAATCAGTTGGGGGATAGCTTCCAGAATTTGGATTATAGATGTTATTAAAAAATTATTCAAATTCGGCAACAATATGCTCAAGGTAAGTCTTAACGGAACCATCTTTATCCAATATAATGGATGTAATATACCTAATAGACTCAAGACTATTAAGCCTGTTTGCTAGTAGTCTGGATGGTTTCTCACCCTGATCTAAATAAGATGTCTGTTTTCAGTAAATAGTGTTGGACTGTCTCACTTGATAGATCAGCATATGTGTATCTTATGTTTTGTAAAATAGTTAAATCATGGTCTCCTAAAGTAAAAGTTCCCCTAGCTCCCAGCTTCTCTATAGAATTTAAAGTCTCTTTAAGTTTAAAAGAGTATTTTTTTTACATTTTGAGGCCAAACTTATAAAATGACTCCTTATAAAGCATTTGAAGGGGCCCAGATATAATCTAACTTATTAACTCAACCAGAATTATTAATCAAAAAAGTAGACTATTTCTTTTTTAATGTAATTAACTATAAAGCTATCTTTTAATAATTGGTTATTCAATTTCCATAGATTTGATTTAGATTGATTAGTTGTGTCCAGATTTAGAATGAGCTGAACTGGTAAATGGTCGAAGAGCACCCTCGGGGTAATGAGAGAACTGTGTACTTCAGGCATGAAGGTTTTACTAATTAAGAAATAACCTAACCTAGAAAATATTTTATGGGAAGCGGAATAAAATGAATATTGTTCTCGTACAGGATTTAGACTTCTCCAAGGGTCACATAAATGAAATAAGTTTTTAAATTCAGATAGGGTTTTAGTGCCCACTACATTCTTGGTTTTAAAATATGAAGTCCCATCTAATTTCTTATCTGCTAGGCTATTCCAGTCTCCCCCAGGATAAAATCATAGTCTGAGTAGGAAAGTAACACTTTAGGTAGTTCAGCTAGGAAAATGTACGAGGATTGGTGGGGACCATAAATGCTCCCTAACAAAAGTTTATAATTGTTAAGTTCACCACCCGCAATGATGAACCTACCTTCTGGATCCTGAATAACACATTTATCAGTAAATAGCACTTTATAATCTAATAGAATGGCAACACCTTTTTTATTGGCGGAATCTCCAGACCCAAATGCTTGTGTAAAGCCCATTGTTGTTAGTAAACTGATTTCTGTTTGTAGAAGATGGATTTCCTAAATAAAAAAAAAATAAGTTGACCTTGGAGAAGTATTGTATGTTTTAACAATTGTCATCTCTTGATTTTATCTCAAGCACCCTTTACATTACACGTAATAAAATTAAGTTGTAGAGATGTTCTTATGCTTTACTGAAGGTAAGTTATGAAAGGTTAAGTATCTTATCCAACAATGAGGTCTCATAAACAAACGCCCAGAACACCCCCTTCCCCTCTATGAAATCCCATAAATAACCAACTAACAGTTCAGACCTAATACTCAAAAAGGAACTGTTCCCAGGTACAAAATACCCAACCTCCTAAACTAACCTATACAGTGAGACTCAGATCTACAGCCTGCAACTCTCTGTAGCACCTTAAAAATATATATTATTAGCAATGCTTACACTGTAAGCCTAAAGGCAAACTATGTCTAGAGTTTAACCAATCAAGGTTAAGTCATTAGTCTTTAAGATACTCAGGTATAAACTGGTCATTTACTAATAGCAAAGGTTTGGTTAGCACACGCGTATTATACCCAGGTAAAATATTTAACCATCAGATTAGCTCTAACCTGGTTATTCAGCTCTAATATCTGAAATATATCTAAATTAAGTGGTATCTCCTTCACAATGGAGTAACTAGTAAGTGCATTACTCAAGAAATTTGCTATAAAATCAGATGTAAAATTATGCCTAATTAGTAACAGATAAGAATCGTGCAGAATTTAAAATTCTTCCTGTGGAATGCCTGTATGATGATCATTCTGATTCCATGGAATTCCACAGAATTGTTATGAAAGTTCTGTGGAATTCTGCCAAGTTTTAAATTTCGGTTATTTCACTATAATATTACATGTACACATTCATTTAACACCACATTTGGAACAGAGACAGAACACAATGACATTCAAATGTGTGCCAAATGTCTGATTTGTAAGTTGAAAGGGGACAGAGGCATACAGTAGGTGGCCAAACATTTAATCAAAATTTAATCTTCTGTTATTTTTAGATAATTTTAAACTTTCTTATCCAAATTTCTCCACAATGTCTGGATTTAGAGAAGCACCCAACATGGGTATATATGCCACATTTTCAATCTCAGGTTTCAATGGGAGCTGTGTTATAGGTAGCCAAACGTTTTGCAAACATGTAGTTTTCTGTGATTTTAGTATAAATTTGGTAGTATTCATTGGAGTCTTATAAAATTTGACAGGTGTATATAGTTTATCTCTACATTTGTATCTGTACATAGTTTCAGATTTCTAGTTTCAAATGTGACTGAGCTATAGCCTACCAAACATGTTACAAACATTTTCAATTTCAGTTATTTTCATGTAATTTTAAAACAACATATCCAAATTTAATCAGAGTTGAAGCATTTAAACTTCTGTACCACATGGTCATGTCTGTAAAAGTTCGTATGTGTAGCTTTAAATGGGATTGAATTAAAAGTAGTCAAACTTTCACAGCATTTAAAAATTACGTTTTGCAAGAATGTAAACTGCAAATCTGGCAGATTCTTAGCCCTTACAAGGAGACTGTGAATGCCAATTTTATTAATTGCTGCTATCATAAATTGCAAAATATTCATCTATACTTAAAGTCAAATCCCATGAGTCTTTGTGAAAATTGTAGATTTTCATGAAAAATTCCATAAAACTGGAATTTACTAATTTCACTCAGCCTTATCTGGAGGATTCTAATTAAAAGATAGGGATATGAGAGGGAGGTAGTGCAGGAGGTCACCAGGTTCAGGAGTTAGATGCACAGTTTCACCAAGAAATGGACAGCTGAGCTGGCTACAACAACAGTGGTACACCCCCAGGTTGGAACAAGAAAGCACATATTGTCAGTAATTCCAACCTGTATGCAGGCTATTTAACGACCACATCCAGTAAATTTATGATCCAGGGAGCCTGATGTACATGCAAGTCTGGGACTTAGAGGTACTCAGAAAGATTTAGTGGGGGAAGACAATGTCTGGGACAGCTGGAGGAAGAATTCTGGCTATTCCAACAGTGTACGTCAATAGGAAAAGGAGTAGGTTACTCATGTTTTAAGGGAGTTTGTCACCTTAAAGAACAAAGCAGATATCAGTAGGATCAGTAGTTCTACTGAGTCAATCTGGCTGTGCCAAAACAGAAAGGGGGGGGAACAGTCACCCAGAGAGGAACAGCAGGACTGCAAAAAGCTCAGCCCAGTTTATCAAATGAAGCAGTGATACATTCATTGTTAATGTTAAATTCCACAAAAAGAATTCTGGATGGTTTGTCTATTCCATCTTTCGGATGAAATGTTAAACCGAGGTCCCATCTGCCTGGATTGGTGGTAGTTCAGGTGGATGTTAAAGATCCCATGGCACTTATCGAAAAGAGTAGAGGAATTTCCCTGGTGTCCTGGCCAAATTTCCCTCATTCACTAAAAATACCACCAACAGCTTAATCTGGCTCAAGGTCAGTTGGCATTCATCTGTATCCCCCTCCCTCGGGTCGTGCCTGAAAATAGGCAGGATTTGTCTAGTGCACTTACTCAGTCAACAAAAACTAAAACAAAACCAAAAAAAAAATATGCTGCTATAAATATGTGAGAAAATGCTACCAATATTTTTTTTCTGCTGCAAATGTAAAACTGCTAAACCAATTTATCCAATTGTATTAGACACCAGGATACACTGACTATGGATATGTGTGTCAAATGTTAAGTATATGCCTGCAAGAACATAGAAAATACAAACATCCACATTTTCGTGAGTTTTCACACAATTTTGCAAATATTTACATAGTAAAGATTTTAATCCCTTTAACTTAAAAATCTCTAATCCAGTTATCTACATATTTAGAGCATCTTATAAGCATTACAAAAAGGTTATTCATGCTAATTTACACATATCTAGTGCCAAAGGTGCCCGAGTTATATGCAGATTACATTTTTCCACTAAATTTCCTACAAAAAATAAAATGACTGATTCTGAGCACATATAATTTTGAGATGATTTATCATATTGTCATGAAATCTGGCACATTATTAGAACACCTATCATCAAGGAATCATGGGAAATTTAAGATCTCTGACCCAATAGATGGCTGAGGTATATTTTGACAAAATTGTTCATGAAATATCACCCAAAAAATAAAGTGACAGACTTTGAACACCTATGATTTTGAAACTATCCATCCAAATGTCATGATATTGGGAACACTAGTGGCTGTCTGCCCAAAGAATGTGCATGCCACATTGCAGAGCTCTAGCTTACACATCGCCAGAGATATGACCAAATTGCTAAATTTAAAAATGTCCACAAAATTCCAATGAAAGTCGGTGAAATTACATGGAATTTCATGAAATTTCATCAAAATTCCATGAATTCAGAATTTTTCCATTCCACACAGCTGTACTTCAGACTCCTTAAAGAGCAACTGCCATGTCCCTGCAGAGACATGACAGCTGTGACAGCCCCTGCCAGCAGTACATAGTAGAGTATTGCATTACAAAAATGTTTGAAAATGGGATTTTTTACCATTTAGTACTGGCTGAGGCAATGTGCACCCCAGCTACAGCTCAACATCCCCTTCCCACCTCAGTATGGTGCTGACATCAGGTCAGGTATAGGAATGTGGCAAAATTACATTTCACCGGCAAAATTGCCACGGAATTGCCAGTTTTGCAGCAATTTTGCTGGTGAAATGTAATTCACCACATCCTTACACCTGACCTGATATCAACACCATGCTAGTGGGAAGAGACAACAGATATTGAGGTGTGCGTGCCCTCAGCCACTACTAAATAGTAAAAATCCCATTTCAAACCCTGTTTTTATGCAGTACTCCAGTATGTACTGTTGGCAGGGGCTATCACAGCTGTCATGTCTCTGCAGGGACGTGGCCATTGCTCTTTAACTATTTATTAAGTTTTCTCTGAAGAACTATGGGTTCAGACTAAAGCAAATGGCCAAGCCCAATACCAAATAAAGGCTGCTTCAGCAGCTGAAACCTCATGTTCTCCTGGCTATAGTGGTGCCCAATAGCAGGCTTCATCATGGCTGAATATATCCTGATACTACAGTCACAATAGTCTCAGTTGCAATCAGTTGTAATGCTTGGTGACACTGTTCTTAAATGCTATAAATTTACATCATCATTGACAGGTGGCATGACACAGAAACAGTGCTGTGCATGTGTTGCCTATGCAAGTCCTTTAGCCTGCAGGCTGTGGTGGTCAGCGGGCAAACTGTGACCTTTGCAAGAAGACATGTAAGTGCAAAGTGATGGCTTTAACTAGTCTCAACAGATCTTCACTTAAGATTTTGATTTATTTATTTATTTTATTTGACATTTTACCTGAAAGATGGACTAGATCCAAAGATCCTTTTCAGCCATGCCTGAGGATTGGGAAATACATTCAGGACACATACTGTACATAGCATACTTGCCTCTAGTGCTGGAGATCATGGGTTTTAGTCTCACTTAAGAACACAAGAAGTAACCAGCAGAAGGAGACCACCTGGTTTATCAAGTCTGCTTGATATGTATTGAGGTTTTGTATTTTACCCCTACACCAGTGTTGGAGCTCCCCCACTTCTTCCCTCCTCCCTTTGCCTATGCCCCATGAATTTCCTCTGTGTTTATCCCAGGCTCTTCTAAATGTGCCCACTGACCTGGTTGCCACAACCTCCTCCAGTAGCTCATTCCAGGCCAACACCACCCTTTCTTTGAAGAAGTATTTCCTCACATCCTTCCTATATCTTACCCCCACCAGCTTCAGGCTGTGCGCTCTGGTGGTGGTATTTTCTCTATTGTTGAAGAGACCCTCACACTCTACTTTGTTCACTCCCTTCAGTTACTTGAAGGTCTCTATCATATCCCCCCTCTGCCTCCTCTCCTCCAATGAGTACATCCCCAGGGCTCCTAGTCTCTCTTCGTATGACCTGTCCTGCTATCATCTGATCATTTTAGTCACCCTCCTCTGCACCCCTTCCAGTAATTTAATGTATTTTTTAGGTACGGGTGCCAGTCTTTGGCACCAGTGTGTCAGGCTTGATGACTGAATCAAGCTGCCATGTACCCTATCAAAGGGTGCTATCAACTTCTGCTCCTTGCTACCTGGCTTGGTACAGCTGGCACCAGATGCCTAGCTGGGCTGCTGCTACCCCCCTCTGAACCACTACTGGGTAGTGCATGGCTGTCAAATGCACCTTCAGAAACTGCCTCACTTGGCTGTAGGCAGCGACTCACTCGGCCTTACCCTACAAACACAGGTGGCCATATGCCCTCCCCTTGCATAGGGGTAGTAATGGTTAGCTGTACCCTAATAATTAAATCAGTGTCCAACCACTTGAATCACCTGAAGCCTTGGTGGTGGAAGGTACTAGCCAAATTTAGCATAAACCTTTCTTCCAGAAAGGTCATCTTTACGCTCCTGCTCCTGTCTGGCAACATTCACTCAAACCCAGGCCCACTCACTTCAATGGGCCCTGGTGTTCATAAGGTTAAAGGCCTAAAAATAGCCTCACTGAACATCTGCAGTTTAACCACAAAATTTGACCAACTACAGGCATTGATGGCCCTCCATACCCCTGACATCCCGTGCCTAATGGAGACCGGGTTGACTAGTAGGATTAAAGATAGTGAAGTTGCCCTTAAAGGCTTCCAAGCATACAGGATTGATAGACTAGGCAAGAGAAGTGGGGGATGCCTCGTCTATGCCAGGGACTCTCTGCAGTGCTCCATCCTCCCTGGAACCAGGGTGGCTGAGGACCATGAGTTAATAGTGATAAAGGCACAGGTTGGTCAGAATGGCAAACCTCTCATCCTTGCCACAATCTACCTACCCTCCCAAGAAAGCCACAGCAGGCTTTCCCACAATTATGGACATTATCAGCACCCTTCCAAAGGGGATGTAGCTTGTCATTACCGGGGATTTTAACATAAACTGGGATGGAAAGGAGGCTGCCCCTTTCAGGGATCTGATAGCCACCTCCAACCTGATGCAACTTGTCACCTGCCCCCCCAGGCAGAACTATAAAACAGGAAACATTACCCTCCTTGATTGGGTCCTAGCAAGCTCACCATACCAGATCTCTGAGATTAAGGTTCTCCCAGACACGTTAAGTGACCACTCCCCAATCGCAATCCTGTAGTCTAATAAATTTACCAAAACCCCTCCCATCCTCATTGAAAGCAGGGTCTTGAGGAAGGATAAACTTGGAGCCCTCAAATCAGCCCTTTCCCTGCATGACTGGACTCTTATCAACCTGGTGCCTACCCTTGATCAGGTCCTCAGTTACTTCATTAAGGGATTTAGCTCCATCTGTGACATCTATGCCCCGCTCATGAAAATAAAAATTCAGGGGCAGGCAAATGGCTGGATTGATGGGGAACTCCTCTCCCACCTGAAAGAAATGAACATACTCTGGGAGAAGGCCAGAAACACAAGAAGCAAGCATAACTACCAGTGTTACAGAACAGCCAGGAACCTCTGTACCAAGCTAATTCAGCACACCAAAGCCAACTATCATAAGGCTCAGTTTTGCAATTCTTGGGGTGATGGGAAAAGATTCTGGGATAACTTCAAAAGCATCCTTTGAAAGGAGGACAAAAAGCACCCTCAGCTGCTCAGTATCAGTAACACCCCCACTACAGACCCTCTAGCTATTGCAGAAGCCTTCAATAAAACCTTCACCAATCTTACGCCAGTGCTACCACCTTCCTATTTTCAACTTGGTTTGAACCACTCCAACAACGTATCTACCGAGTGTTCTCACCTAACCTTCTACTTTAAAAGGGTGACGGTGAAGGAGGCCCTTACTATGGTCAAGAAAATACTAGGTAAGACCAGACTGGACAGTGACGGGATAGACATGAAACTTATATCCCTCACCCTGGATGTTCTTATAGTGCCCATTACCACGCTATACAATAAGTCCCTGGCCCTGGCCCAATTCCCGGCAGTTTGGAAGCAGGCCCTAGTTACGCCAGTGCATAAAGGAGGCGACAAGTCTCTGGTAGCCAACTACATACCTATTTCGATCCCCCCGTCCAAGGCACTGGAAAAGATTGTGGTGGGTCAACTCATCAACTACCTCAATAAGTATAATCTACTATGCCCCAACCAGCATGGCTTCAGACAAAATTACAGTACCACCACTGCCCTGTTGGACTACACAAACTATGCCCATAAGGCCCTGGATGAAGGCAAACTGGTGGGGTCTGTCTTTATTTACCTCACCAAGCCTTCAATACAGTCAACCACCCCCTGTTACTGACCCAACTGAGAAACATGGCAGTGGTGCCCAATGCCCTTTGTTGGTTCCAAGACTACCTGATACGGAGAAATCAATGTGTCAAAATTGGGCAAACAGTATCCAGCGCAAGAGAGATATCATTAGGGGTACCCCAGGGATCAATACTGGGGCCTCTACTCTTCAGCCTCTTCTTAAATGACCTTCCCACAGCCTGCAACACCAAATTCATAATATATGAAGATGACGCTGTGCTCCTGAGCAGCAGCACATTTCAGGCTGCCCTACAATCTGAGCTGCAGAACTCCTCCAAACTCCAGGACTGGTTCTGTAGTCATAAGTTGCTACTAAACTACAAGAAGACCAAGGCCATGCTTATGTCCAGCCCCCACAACAAAAATAAGCACCACCCCCTCATCATCTCCAACTCATGCAGTGAGTCGCTGGAACAAGTTCACTTGTTCAAGTATCTGGGGGTCATAATCGATAATACACACACGTTTGCACACCATATTGACTCTCTGGTCAATACAGTCAACACCAAGATTGGTATCCTGTATAGGCACAGGCAATACCTCTCTCTGGGGGCCCTCCACCTCTCAGTCCACAGCTCAATTATATCTACTGTTGACTATGGACTAGTGGTCTATGGGGCGGCAATGGATACAGTGCCCAAGAGCATTCAGACTGCGCTCAACAAGGCCTGCAGACTCACCCTGGATGCTAAGTGTGGCACTCACATCTGTACTCTGTACGAACGTGCAAAGTGGCTATCATTAAGAAACAGTGTCAAATTCCAGACTTGCATCCTATGGAAGAAGGCTCTATTGGGTAAAACACCACCTTGTGTAGGCAATTTGATCAAGACAGCCAACTCGTTACAGGTCACCAGAGGGAGGACTAGAGGGGCCTTGGCTATCCCCTTCCGTCGCACCTCACTTGGGCAATGTGCATTTGCCTACCGGGCCCCCCTATGGATGAATGAACTCCCTGGGCACCTCTTGGCCACCAATTGTATGGCACAATTCAAAACTAACCTCAAACAGCACCTAATAACACTCTCTAAGTGCACCTGCCCCTGAGTCCAGCCATACCTGCTCTCTCTGCCCCCCAGCAAGCACTAGGCAGGCCTCAGGTATCCCCCCTCTCTGTCTCTTCTCATGACTTGCCCCAGCAATCAGTTTGCATCATGCTCCTTCAGCACCCTTCACCCCTCCCCCCTCCCCCAACTCACAGTCCGTGAGTTTCCTTAACAGTCACTACTAATGCAGGCTGCCTGCATCCATGCCCTCTCACCGCCCACCATTTTACTCTAGCATGTCCTCTCCGCTCAGCCTTCCCTCACCCCACCATTTCTCCCTCTACCTTATCGCCCTTCTTCCCCCACCCTTCACCTCCACCGCGGTACATACCTCTCTCTCATACCTCCTTTCTTCACCCCACTGCCAGCTATCCCCGTCCCGCTGAACTACTGACAAGGTACTTTGTGGCTGCTTATTCCCCCCGACCCTCATAAAATGTTTTTCTTGTTATTTAACTTGTACCTATGTTTTGAGGTATTCTGTACGTTCTGAATCCAAGCTGAGTCGTTCATTGTAATGTACCTTTGCTTTCTCCTATTGTACTTTGTTTTGCAATCTGACGTGGAACATTTCTAAAAGAGCTTGCACCCAAAGGTCTTTTCCGAATCACTAAATAAATAAAAAAATAAAATACCTCACTCTATACTCCATACTCCAAGTGAGGCCTTACCGAAGATCCATACAATGGAAAAATAACCTCACTGTGCCTGCTACTGAACCCCCTTGCAATGCATCTGAACATCCTGCTGGCCTTTGCCAGCGCCTTTTTGCATTGCATGGACTACTTCAGGTCACTAATAATTACTACCCAGGTCTTTTTCTTCTTCTGACTCGGCTACCTGTACTTTTCATTATATAACAGGAACTTGGAGTAATACAGTACCTGTAACTGGCATTGTAGTGCACTACGAGGGAGGGTCCTGCACCACTGATGTGCTGTTCATTGGTTCATAGTAGTTTATGAGTTCAATGGACCAAAGCCCTTTATTGAACTCACCACCAATCTAGTCAATGGTGGAACTGAAATTTTCTGTCTCCCATGAATCTATCCAGTTTTCTCTTAAATGTCTCCGTACTATTACTTTCTACTACCTCACTGGCAGGGTATTCTATGTGTTTACCACCCTTTGGGTATACCACTGATTTCTTTTATGTGTTTTATTTGTTTCCCCTTGTAATTTGTACTTATGAGAGCTAGTGTTTTGGTTAGTTGCTGTGTGTCTAACTAATCCTATGGTCTTAAGTAGCAAGTCATCAGTGCTTTGGATGATACATTAAACTGAGGTCCCTTCCTCCTATCTCTTGTCACTGTCCAGGTGGAAGTTAAAGATCCCATGACACTTATCAAATAAGAGTAAAAATGAAGATCCCATGACACATCAAATAAGAGTAAAAATATCAGCATAAGGCAGACTCACCAAAAACTATCAGAAAACAAAACTGCAGAAACTTAAACGCTCACATACCAACTGTCCAAACAAAATTATATGCACCTTAATCATATCCAGATATAATTTTCAAAATAAATGATTCTCACCCCAGGATTGTCAACCTTTATAGGGACACATCCAGAAGTCTTCTGGTGTGTGCTGCTGGCTGGAGGTTTTCTGTGTGGTCCTGGCACCTGCCGACTTGGTTCTGGTGGTGTTGCCTGCTGTGGGATCTCCTCTCGAAGATCTGCTGTTACAGTGACTTCTTGCATAACTGTATTTTTCTTCTGGGGATGCCGATCGTTTCCCAATAGAAACTGCCTATTGTTTGCTATTTGATGACATAATCTGCTGTACCATCCCATGTCTCCTCCCTCCAGAACACATGAAAATGAGCAGTTTTGCTCAGTATGTCTTCCTGGTGAAACATTTAAATAAATAAATTTGGATATTTCCTGTTCAGACACAGTAAAGAGCAGAAACAGACAGACAACTAAACAAAGTAGACCTGAAAACTGTATGACTGAATTGTGAAAACTCTCATTCAAGAGCAGCAAAGAAGTAAGAGATTGGTTTGATTGATTCTCTTCTTATTACATTCTCCTCCAACTTAATGGTACCTACTCCCAATACAGTACTCCCTCTACTTTTTCTAATCCACTGCACAGCTACATTTTCTGCTACCTGCTTACTCCCCTCCCCTCCTGCTGGTAGTGCACTGACTCTCCCGGTTCATCCACCAGTCCAGTCATGAAGTCCTTTTTACTGGCCATTATGGCTTCCTCTCTTGTAGGCACCTTCCTTACCTTCGACCTATGTGCATTAGTCCTTGTCTATGACCAAGCTGACCTCATTAAATTTCATTCTATTTCTAACCACCCCCTTCCCATCTCCCCTTCACTATGCTGGAAATGCTCTCCAATCAGTCCCCTCACGTTTGCTTTTATCCCCAACCAAGAGCGTCGTCTACTCAGCTTCTTCCTTCACTCCATCTCTGTATCCATCCCTTCTCCCTGTACCCTGCACCCCTACCACCTACTTTTCTCCCTCCTCCTTATGGATGGTGATATTGAATCAAACCCCAGCCCCGTCAACACCACGGCTACAGTAACCTCATGCATCTGGGCTAATGCTCCTGGACTAAAACTGCCCCACATTGTTGTTTATTGGACTTATTCAGAAAGACCTTTGAGTCAAAGACTCATTTGCAAAGGTTCCATGTCATACATTAAGTACAGGGCAAACATTAGCTAACAGAGTTGAGACAGTTCAGCATATTACATAATGACAGGGTTACATTAAATTTCAATACATGGCAGTCATAATACATAATGAGGAAATACATAACATTACAATACAGGTACAGTCAAGGTTGATCAGGAGGAAGTCAAGTTCAGAAACAGTAGGTAAGTCACACTTTAGCACAGCCAACAATAGTTGCAGAAAAGACTGTAACTGGCTGATAGTCAGCTAGAGAGGTAGTAGAGACTTTGACCCAGAAACAGAGATAGTTATGTGCCCAATAGGGTAGAATGTTGTAGGAAAGGGTCAGGGGCAGTCACAGGCGTTAGAGTCTTGGAGGAGTTTCCTTAGTCCAGCTTTGAAAGGACCTAGCCTTGTTTCATTGGCTATTTGGATTGGGAGAGAGTTAGTCCAATTCGGGGCTTGGTAGCTGAAAGTCCTTTGCAGTTGGGAGGTATGGGGCGGGGTACCCAGAGTAGCGGCTTGTTCGAGTTTCATGTGGGTCTGGCTGGGGATACTGGTCAAATAATGGGGGGGAGAAAGAGGGAGGGGCAAGACCTCGGAGTATCTTCTTTGTCATAAGGCTTGTATGACATCTGATTCTATTATCTAGGTTTAGCCATTTAGAGGCATTGTAGAGAGTACAGGAGTGGGTGAGGCAATCACAGCCTAGGATGAGATGGCAGGCTTTGTTGAGTACCAGGCGGAGTGCGTTTAGCGCGGAGTTGGGGGCAGCACAGTATATGGTAATGCCGTAGTCAAGGAGGGCAAGGACGGAGGAATTGATGGTGATCCGTAGAGCCTCCAGGGTGAGGCAGTGTTTGTACCTATAAAGCACACCTAGTCTTGAGTTTAGGGCTGAGGCAAGGAGGAGAATGTGTTGTTTATGGTTGAAAGTTGGGTCTAGAGTGATCCCTAGGTATTTAAAGTTGCTAACTTGCTCGAGGGGGGTGTGGTTGACAGTGAGAAATGGGGGACAGAGGTTCTTGCCAGGGTTCTGCGGGTGGGAGAAGATCATGACTTTAGTTTTCTTGTAGTTGATTATTAGACACTGGGAGGAGAACCAATGTTCTGCTTCGTGGAAGTTATGTTGGAGTGTTTGGTGGAGTTTAAGTGGGTCGGAGTCAGAGGCGAACAGTATGGCGTCATCCGCATAGAGGAGCAGGTTTCCTGAGACAGCCAATGGGAGGGAGTTAAGGTATAGGCTGAAAAGTAGAGAGCCAAGAATTGAGCCATGTGGGACACCAGAGCAGATCGGGAGGCTAGGTGCCTACCTTGACTTGTTGGGTTCTATCCAACAGGTAGCTGGCGAACCAGTTTAGAGAGTCATTGGAGAAACCAGTGGAGGAGAGAGTGTTAAGCAGTAGGGCATGGTTGACAGTGTCAAAGGCTTTATAGAGGTCCACGAAGATAGCATCTGTGAGGTGGCCATGATCCAAGGCGGAGTGGGCATGCGAGGTGAAGGCGAGGAAGGCGGTAGTGGTACTATGCCCCTTCCGGAAGCCATGTTGTTGGTCGCAGAGAAGATTGTATTTTGTGAGGTGGTCAGTGATTTGGTTGGCGACGATACGTTCTAATGCTTTGGGGGGGGAGGATGGATATAGGGCAGTAGTTGTCAGTGGAGGTGCGGTCCCCACTTTTAAAGATAGGGATGATGTTAGCCAGCTTCTAAAGGGAGAGATATTTGCCTTGACAAAGGGAGCGATTAAGGATACGAGTAAGAGGGTAGAGAACTTCCAGAAGTTTCAGGTCAAGGAAATCGCTGCAGTTTATTGAGTGGCTAAGGGCTTTGGCTAGGTAAGATTCGGCATCTGCGGGGGAGAGAACGTGAAGGCCAAATAGAGGAGCAAGGGGAGGCAGGAGGGCCCTGGCCGGTGGAGGATCGAAGAAGTTTGAGGGGATGGATATGGTTGAGATTAGTGAAAGTGGTGTTTTGGCTGAGGCTATGCTGAGGGGATCCACGGAGGTGTTACCGTCTATTTCTAAATGGTCTGGGGGCTGGTTTGGGGTTTACCACAGAGTTCCTTAATATTATTCCAGAATTTATGCCCATTACCCCAGGTGGATGTTACAGATGCTTTGTAATAGTCCACTTTGGCGGTGTGGAAGGCCCACGTGCATTTGTTTCGCTGCTCCCTATAGCGTTGCATGTCAGCTGGTCGTTTGGTTTCATTAGCAATATGCGAAGGGAGTCACGCTGTTGCATTAGACCCAGGAGGTGATCAGAGAACCAAGGGACCTGGATTCCTTTGGACATTTTCTTGGTAAGGGGGGGTGAAATTATCACCGATACTATTGAATGTGGAGATAAATAGATCAAGCACATGATCGGGGTCTAGGGTGTTAACGAGGGGTGTCCAATCCCAGTCTCAAAGGAAGGCCTTGAGTTGGGAGAGTTTGCCAGGGCCAAGTTTGCACTGCAGAGTAATTTTGGGGGGGTGTTTGGGAGCCCTGCAGGACCAAGAGCAGAATACAGGAGAATGATCACTTAGAGCATTGGGGAGTACCTGGGTGTTGGTTATTCTGTGAGGGCAGTTTGTGAAAACCAGATCCAGGAGGGAGGTTGTCCCTGTACGGGTATTTACCCTGGTGGGTGATGTGACAATCTGGGTGAGGTTGAGCGCTGTGGCATCGTCGGTATACAGGTATGGGGCTGTTTTTTTTTTGGCCAACCAATTTATATTGAAGTCACCCTGACTATTTTTTCATATTGAGGCGGTAGAGTTGTGATATAGTTCAGAACTGCCTGGAAGGCTAGTTTGTGTTCGTTGGGTGGAATGTAGACAATGGTGAGAAGGAGGGGGGCAGTAGACCTGCCAAGAACTAATTTTAGAGTTAGAGCTTGTGCCCTTGATGCGAGCTGTGGGGAAGGGAGTAGTTGGCCTGACAGCAAGGCTTTAAGATAGGCAGCGCAGCCACCGCCTCATTTACCTGCTCTATCAGAGCGATAGAGGATGTAACCAGGGAGGTTAACAGCAGAGTCTGGTACAGAGGGGGAGAGCCAGGTTTCACTCAGTCCGATGATATCAGGGTGGTGCTGGAGTACCCACCCCTGAAAGGTGTCCCATTTTTTTGCAGGCTGCAGATGTTAAGTGAGGCAATGCCTAGCCCTTTTGAAGGGGAAGGAGTGGGCTGTGGGGGAGTCTTCGGGACAGAGTTGGGGTGGACATTGCCCATTAGAAGTAGTAATAGGACAAGTGACTGGAGGTGGTTTTCTGTTGTTTGGGTATATAGTTGGTGGCAATTACGTAGCATATACCCTTTGGATGGATGGAAGATGGGTATTGGAAACTTCAAGGTTTGGGGTGTAGCGAGGAGGAGGGGGGCAGGGGGTGGAGGAGTGGTTGTAAGAGTGTGTTAGGGGGTGTGCAGTAGGAAGGAGGGCTACATACAGTCCAGTGCCCATAGTGATACCTAATGATAGAGAGTAGGACAGTAAGGAGTTTTAAGGTTGCAGTTGTTAACGGGGTGAGGGGAGTGGGCAGAGGGGTATCTGTCAGTCATTGTGGTAACTCCCCGCTCGGGGGTAAACAGAAGAGGGGAGGGCAGAAGGGAGAGTGCCAGTCTGTTTGTAGATGTAGTGCACACATAAACTTTGTGTGGGTGGGGGGGGGGAGAGCAGCCTGGAGATAAAGATGAAAGTGGGCAGTAACATGCTGGCTTGAGGAGGTGAGATTATGGTATGATGAAGCAGGGAGTGAGAGGAGAGCAGCATAGTAAGATAGATGGATGTGGGTAGTAGCATGTTGGACTAGGGAGGTGAAAATGATAGCTTAAGAAGTCAGGAGCTAGAGAGGCAAGAGTAACTGTGTAGTGCAGATAATGAGTGAGAATGGAGGAGATGGTGTGACCTCTGGTGGTGACAAAATGTAACCAGCAGATGGGAAAGTTGGCTGATTGGTTATGAACGCAAGTGGGCAGGGGTTACCTCAGCTATATAGTTAACAGCCCACCAAGGGTGGTGGTGGGGGCAGTAGGGAGCCGACGCTCTGCATCAGCGGGGAAAATGCCAACGATCGTTTTAAATAGCGGAGCCCAGAAATGAGTCTACCTGCAGTCTGCACGCGGTTTCGGGGCGGGGTGAGGGCAGCCCTAAGTTCCCTCATGACTCCGGCGAGTTTTGCCCCCAGGTTTGTTGTGGAAGAGAGGGTGAGTTTTTTTTATAGGACCTAAAAGGGGAGGATCAGGAGATTACCATGATAGGGGAGGGCTATCGTAGGAAAACTTCAGCAGTAAGGGGCAGAGAAACAAACACAGTTCACGTATTTACAGAAATTACACAGTTCAATCAAATGATTAATGCATCCTTAGACCAGCAAATGATTAGTACAATGAGCCCAGGATTTGCAGAATTACAAGTTACCAGCAATGCTCAGTGGAGTAAATTAATTAAGGTAACTTAGGTATTCTTGAAAATTATCAGTTTAAAGAAACTTTTTAAATCAAAAAAACTATCTCCACTTGTGTGGCGACTGAAAAGGCAGTTTAAAGGCAGATTGCAAGCAGTATTAATTAAAGTCCCTCGTTTGAGCAATGGTCTGAAGTCCCCTTTTATTTCAAACTTAACAAGCATTTGTCAATGCCGAACGTTCGCTTGCAGGTATTTGCAGTGGTGTTTGGCACGCATGGTGCTTTACCCTAATGCCCTGTGCGATTGCTGGTATTTGCACAATAAAATTTCAGCATGACCTTTTTGTTACCCCCATTGTGCGCTACATAGGCGGAAACATGTTTTGGACAGGATGTAAAAAATGACAGCTGTACTGCTCATAAGGAAGTGTGGTAAAATGGCAATGTTGAAAATCTGGAGTGAAAATATTGAGAATTCGCAAACCTACGAGCGTGCGTGGGAACTGTGCAACACACGCTCGTAAAACAGTCATTGTTTGGAATTTTGTCACCAAATTGTCAATACAGCCATTTTAAGACCTCTGCTCATGAACAGTGTCACTGTGATTTTCCTTAATGTGTCCCATACATTGAGTTCGCACACCGACTGCGCCATTGTGCGCTACATGGGCGGAAACACGTTTTGGGCAGGATGTGAAAAATGACAGCTGTACTGCTCATGAGGAGGTGTGGTAAAATAGCAATGTTGAAAATCTGGAGTGCAAATATTGAAAATTCGCAAACGTACCAGCGTGGGTAGGAACTGCATAACATACACTGTCAAACAGTCATTTTAGGAATTGTTTCACCAAATTTTCAACATAGCCATTTAAAGACCATTGCTCATGAACAGTGTCACTGTGATTTTCTTAATGTGTCCCATACATTGATTTAGCACTCCGACTGTGCCATTGTGCTGCGCATAGGCGGAAACACATTTTGGTGAGATGTGAAAAATGACAGCTGTACTGCTCATAAGAAGGTGTGGTAAAATGGCAATGTTGAAAATCTGGAGTGGAAATATTGAAAATTTGCGAACTACGAGCCTACACTAGGAACTGCATAGCATGCTCGTAAAACAGTCATTTTGTGGAATTTTGCACCAAATTTTCAACATGGGGTTTTGGGACCCCTTCTCATGAATGATGTCACTGTCATGGTGTTATTCAGGCCGAAGGGTGATTTACGCTGATGACTGCGCAGTGACTCTGCGAAATCACCCTTCGGGCCCGTATAACGCCAGTCTCCAGGGTTCTTGCAATTTGCGGCAGTTCCTGTCCACGGGCATCAGTGGGTGGCTCCAGCGGTGCCAAAATCCAAGCAACAGCCCCGTGTAAGAGTTTCAAAACTTCTTTACTCACAAAAGTTGGACTGCACAGTTTCAAGTGCATGTTCAGGGAGAGGCTAGGGAGGGACCTGGAAAAGTCGGGTACCTGGACGATAGACAGTATGGATTCATCCCAGGGAAATTGTATCAGACAAACCTTGTGGATTTCTATGAGTGAGTGACGAGTGCCTTGGATCTGGGTAGACCAGTGGATGCCCTCTTTCTTGACTTCAGCAAGGCATTTGACTCTGTTCCTCACAGGGGCCTGTTGGATAAGCTGAAAGAAATGGAGGTGGGGGAACCAGATGATCAGATGGATAGGCAACTGGCTCCAGGACCAGACCCAGAGGGTCATGGTTGGTGGGTTAGTCTCATCCCCAAGGAGGGTCATTAGTGGGGTCCCTTAGGGATCGGTCCTTGGGCCCCTCCAGTTCAACGCCTACATCTGTGACATAAGGAAGTTTATCAGGAGTGAGAGGAGTCTCTTTGCGGATGACTCAAAAGTGGGCACGGTGGTGGATGGGGAGGGTGGCCCTACAGGGGGACCTGGAGGCTCTGGTAAGGTGGTCTAGAAAGTGGAAGCTGAGGTTCAATGCAGGTTACTGCACCTGGGAGCCAAAAACTCGGGATAAGTGTACACCCGCGGGGGGTGGGGAATGCTACAAGTCTCGATGGCTGAGAGGGACCTGGGGGTGGTGGTGGATGTCAAGATGAACAACTCGGAGACTTGTAGGAGGGCAGTGGCCAAGGCCAACAGGATGCTGGGATGCATCGCTGGGGGGGGGGGATCACCTCCAGAAGGAGGGAAGAAATACTCCCTCTGTATAACTACTTGGTGAGGCCGCACCTTGAGTACTGTGTGCAGTTTTGGAAGCCACACTTAAAGAGGGACACTGAAATCCTGGAGAGGGTCCAGAGGAGGGCAACCAAGATGATCTGGGGCTTGGGGGACAGGACCTATGGGGAGAGTCTCAAAGAGATAAATATGTACACATTGGAAGACAGGAGGAACCAGGGGAACATGACAGAGATCTTCAGGTACATGAAGGAGGTAAAAAGGAAAGGAGCAGTCAGGGTGCTCCAAAGGAAGGAGGGGGAACAACTAGAGGGCATGGGTGGAAGCTGGGGGGGGGATTTAGGGGAGAAAGGAGGAGGTACTACTTCTCTGAGAGGGTGGTGGAGCTATGGAATGTGCTGCCCAGGGGGTTGGTGGAGGCAGAGATGGTGGAGGGGTTCAAGAGGGGGTGGGACAGGTACAGTGGAAGGGTTCTGGAAGCAAAGTCCAGTGCAGCAAGAATATCCCAGACTGGGAAGGGAGAAGCCAGAGAGGGTGAGAGGGGCAGCAAGGTTAGCTCCCAGGGTGAGGGCTGACCAAACGCGAGCAGCCACGAAAGACCATTAGGCCTATTCTGCTGGCATTTTAGCATGTTAGTATGTTCACTATATTTAAACAGACTTCTAGTACTCGGCACCCCTTTTCCATTGGGGAGGGTAACAAGAGCAAAGACAGAGGTGAAGCTCAAGCATGCAGTGGAGAAGCTAGGCAGGAGTCCAGGCTACACAGTTCACAGCACGCTCACAGCATTTTACAAGGCAAATATCCACTTAAACAGTCCTGAGACGACTTTTCATTTAAGATCCACTACAAAGGCCATTGCCTTTTTCACCTTCCAAAACAAGTACATCGCTCCTTTGTGTGTAATCTTTAGGGTGGCCCGGAAAGAATATAAAGTGCTCCACCTTGAGCTCATGGAGCTGGGCCATCACCGGGCCAAACAAGCAGAGTCTTTTCAGTAGGCGTGAGGAATAGTCCCAAGAGAGAAACAGGCAGGCCTCTCGTATTGCAAGCCATTTGCAGCATGGTAAGCACCAAGGACTGCCTCTTGATCATGTGGTTCCATCACTTCCATGATTACTTGCCTTGGTCCATCTGTAGGCTTAGGCATGATGGCTCCGTGGGGCCACTCGAGCTTGTACTGGCAGTTTTTAAGGCTTTAAACCCAGTAATGTCAGGAGCATTTTAGAGCAGAATCATAGGATGTCAGAGCCTTCTTTACCTTCAGTGAAGACTTGCAAACACAGATTTAGTCTGCAATGGTATTTCTCCTGGTAATCAAATAATTCTTTCAAATCCTCTACTTCTTTCGATAAGGTGGCAAATTTATCAGGAAGCGGGTCCAGGGTATCCTCTATCTTTGAAATCTGGTCTTCTGCCTCCTTCAAACGGGTTGTTTGCAATACATTTAGTTCAAGGAGCTCTTGCAATTTATTGTCAAATTTCTGCTCCAGTCTTGGTGCCAAAGCCACTAGATAGGGTCACCACCTTTGGATGAGGTAAAAACCGGATACTAAACAACACCCCAAACTCTCCCTCTGGCTCGACACCCTTTTTATGACTGGCGAGTATATTGCTGCTCCTCCAAAGTCATTTGTAATGTCAAAATAAACATTACTATTGATAGGAAGTCATTTTTATACTATTATTTATTTGATTTATTTATTCAGTTATTTTTATTCTTTGACAAGCAGGTCAACTCCCATAGGCTCCACAGCCCATTTTACAGGAGTGACCCAGGAGCACAGGAAGGTTAAGTGACTTTCTCAGGGTCACACATTATGCAAGTGGAGGCTGTAGGAATCAAACTCAGGTCTGCTGGATGTGCAAAGCTCATTCACAGTGTGCTCAACCTCTGTTAAACACTCTCCATTTTCCTTTCCGTGTCAGTCATGTATTCTGATCTGCTTTGACCAATGTTTGATAACTTAATTATTAGTGCTTGTGGTACCCGTAATACTGCACTATGTTCCCCTCTACCTCAGCAGCTACTGCTGTTTCTTTTCATTTTCTAAGACATTCCACAATTTCAGACACACCATTCCATGCTGTTTATCTGAATGACCTGTAAAAGTGTAGCTAATATCATGAAAGGTTCAGATAATACAAAAAATGAGAGCAAATGTAGTGATAAAGGCAATAAAAGTTAGATTATTGATTTAACAAAAATGGGTCCGAAACATACCAGAATATAGGACAAACAAAAAGAAACACATGAGAGCATATAAAGCTGTAAAAGCTGTTTCCTGTCATAGCAGTAAAAAGACCATACTTAAAATTCAGAGTGGAGAAAATTAGGTTAATTTACTGCTAATGATCTTAATGGGCCATACTTTACACTTCTCATACAGACTGGTTTTACAAACAAAGGCCAGTCTGAATAACTAGGTGAGCCAAGCGGTCCTTATCTGCCGTCAAAGTCTATGTTTCTATGAATGACATCAGAACTTCTTTGTAACCTGAACATACAATGCAGCCAAAACAGTGACCGATTTGATACAGCAGTTTTAAGAGTATATGAGCACTCAGAATGGCCCAAAAACCGGACTACATTTAATCAAAATCGGATGACCAGAGGGCCTAAAAACCAAATTATCCAGTCAAAAACCAGATAGGTGGCAACCCTACCGCAAAAACTTGGTCCGTAACCTCATGGTCTAGTGCACTCATCTCAGCTGCAGATAGAGAGATTAGGGCCATGCTCTCCACTTGGGCCACAGGTAGTTGTTTCTTTTGGGTTTTGGCCGCCGATCACAGTGCTTTACCCGCATTTTGTGTTAAATATTTATCCATTGTTGTTCAGATGAATATTGTAAATTGAAGAGTTTGTAGATACAGATGCTGTAGATTTTCAACAGATTTAATAGTTGAGGAGCATAGCTACAGAAAAACACGCCCTCCCCTACAGTGCTCATTAGCACACACACACACACACACACACACACACACACACACACACACCCCCCCCAAATCACTGTACTTTATAGTATGGTTGAGCTGCCAAGTGTCACTGCAGTTCCACCACCAAAAACTACATTCTGATGATGCAAAGCAGGGAAGGGGCAGCAGGGCTCTAAAAACAGATATACAGCACAGTCAGAAGAAAGTCCAATCTTTAGTTGCTATTTCACTTTACAGGTAAATGGAGATGTCCCCCCCCCCATTCACATTTTTCTGCCCGTGCCCTGGCAGGTGCTTCAGCTCCTCTGATGAGAAACACTCTCTCTGGTCCTGCTGCACCACAGTTAGTTGCCCCCAGTACTCCCCCATGGATTACCCCCGTGGCTGGTACCTAATCTAGAATTCCCTGGGTCAGCCCACGGTGCAACAGACCATCATGGAGCCCCACCAAGCTGTTTTTCCTCCTGTTTTTCTCCCCAACCCCTTCCCACAGATGTAGTCATGTCACAGCATGCCTCCCGACCCGTACTGCCCTCTGGTCACCTCCAGAGGGCAATCAGCGAGTGGGACAATGTGGGCCCCCCCCAAAGAGATGAGAGCAGTCCACTGGATGCTCAATCCCATCCCCCCCATCGACTCCCAGCAGCCCAGGCTTGTTCCCCAACCCAGGTCGCTGGCGTGGCGCGGGGTGTAGCAGCTAGTACCTCAATCTCCGGGGGATGGCCGGGGAGGGCAAGGTCATGAGTGGGGTCCCTCAGGGATTGGTGTTGGGGCCCCTACTGTTCAATATATTCATAGGGGACATCGTGGAGGATCTTGAGGGGGTGTATCTTTGCGGACGATATCAAAATCTACAATAGGGTGGACACGGAGGAAGGGGTGGAACAAATGCAGAGAGACTTGAGGAGACTTGAGGCATGGTCAAAAAGGTGGCAGCTTGAATTCAATACAGAAAAATGTAAAATCATGCACCTGGGCTACAGAAATCAGAAGGGAGGGTACTGTATTGGGGGGGCAGACATCTGGAGGAGACAGAACAATAAAGGGACCTAGGCATCATTATATCCGGGGACTCGAAGGTGGAATGGCAGTGCTGGAGGGCAGTGGCCAGGGGAGTGGAATGGTGGGATGCATCAGAAGGGGGATCACCAGTAGGAATAGGGAGGTCATAGTACCCTTGTACGCCCATTTAGTTAGACCACACTTGGAGTACATAGTCCAGTTCTGGAGGCCATACCTCGGGAAGGATGTGGGGAGGATAGAGAGGGTTCAGAGGAAAGCGACACAAATGGTAAAAGGATTTGGCCACCTATCCTATGAAGAAAGGTTGAGCGATCTGAACACATACTCCCTGGAGCAGAGGAGGAAGAGGGGGGACATGATCGAGACTTGCAAGTACCTTAAGGGTATAAACAGGGTGCCAGGGGGGAGCATCTTCAAGATGAAAGGAAAACAGAGGACAAGGGGGCAGGGCCTGCAGGTGGAGGGAGGGCAGTTCAGGGGTAACATCAGAAAATACTATTGCACAGAGAGAGTGCTAGAAAAGTGGGACAGAATCCCAGAGGCAGTCGTTGGAGGAAACAGTGGAAGGATTCAAAAGAGCATGGGACAACCACATGGTAGTGTTAAGGGGGGGAGGCACAGGTCCAAGCAGATTGCTGGGCAAATGGGCAGATTTGGTGGGCCTAGTTCGGTCCTTTTTCTGCCATCACACTTCTATGAATCTATGAATCTCCAGCACCTCTGGGCCAGCATGTAACTGCAGATGTTTAAGAGGTACATGCAACCCCTCTATGCTGTGCTAGGAGTACAAACCATGCAACTCACTCACTTGTTGCTGTTCTATCTCTCGGCTGAGGCGGACATCATATGATAATGTTCTCTTGGTGCCGGTAGGAGCTGGGCGCCAAGCAAGGCTGGTTCTATCATGTGCCACTGAGCCAAAAATAGATTTTGTTAATTAAACAACAATTTTTTTTTTTCTTAACTGTTCACGCTCATCAAATATTAGTTAAAATGGTCCTGCTTACCATAAAAGGCAGAAAAGAAAAAAAATGTGGCAAAAATAATTGTGTTAAAAAAATAAAAAGCTAGAGCTAGCCCTGCCAAGGAGACCCTCTGTGTCAAGGTGTAAGGTGGTAAGCTTGCCAGAGGGTTCCCCGTACAACAGTTGCATATCTATATCCCTTTCCCAGCTCTATAGTGAGACCAACACAGACCTCTGTTCTGACAGAAAATACAACACTGCAAGGATCTTTAAGCAGTTTCCACTCTTTGCCGATATAGCCTCAATTATACACACACACGGGAACCCAGTGCCCAAACACTGTTCTGGTCAGCACTGTACAAGCACAGTCTATCCTGACCCTAGGTCAACTGTGAGGGGGCCCAAATCAATAAATGTTTTTTTTTTGGGGGTGCCAAAACCAGGTTTGCCAAGGGGCACTTCAGGACCTAAGGCAATCACTGACATATCCCTCAACCTCTTAGCATTAAAATGTGTAGCATTAAAAGCCAGCTCATTGGCACAGTAGCAAAGCTATCACTCACAAGGCCGGCAACCCTGGTTTGGAAACAGGCACAGGTTGTCAGAGGGCTGGCAGTGGGAGGAAAACAGCATACCAGGAGATGCTTTCCTCCGATGAGAGAAGGCCACTGCCTCTGCTGCAGTGCTGCCACCTGGGTGACCATGGGTGGAAGCACGGTGGAGGCAGAATGGGAGGAGGATACATGTAGCTGATGCACCATCATGTGCACTCCTGCCTTTGAGTACCATATGCTGACATCCTAAGGCACTGGGAAGAAATGAGAAAAGAAGCCAAGCCACAGCAGGATGATTCTGGCTCCACTCATAAATTACTGCACTGTCAACGTTGGTGCCTATCTGCTAAAGACTGGTCAGAAAGTACTTGGATCCGTTGCCTGCCCATGAACTCCACCATGGAGGGCAAACCACAGGAGTCTAAGTTGAATGAGGGTAGGTTCTGCAGAAAATGGGTGACATGACTGGGAAGTAGAAGATGGAAAGGGGCAGGCCTGTGAAAAATAGGCATAAATAGAATATTTAAAAGTAAATGTGCAGCACTGCTGTTAAAACTGCAGAACAAATGGCCAAAATGTATAATGGCTTTTTAGTTTAAGAAATAACACGTTTTAGAATAGTGGGCACAAAGCACGGTTTCTTCCAAGTTCGTTTATACTTTTAACTTTGTCCAGAAATAGCTCTAACACTATGAGGAACAGCACAGTAGTAAATCTTCGCAGAGCAAGAGGAAATTCTGGGTGTATGCACAGCAACTGAGAATGATCCTTGACATACCTCTCACCTTTTATCAGCGAAATGAGGGGCAGCAGTCCTCGTATTGAGGGATATATCCTCAAACATAGGAGATCCACAAGCTAAAACTATTGTGGAAACCACGGTGTTTACTAGTACCAAGTTTGTGTTTGCTTTAGCATCTTAAAACACATTTACAACACATTATCTGTGTGGACTTTTTTTTTCCATAAGCGAAAGAACAATTCTGAGGGGTAAAATGAGGGATACCCCTCGTGATCAGGGAGAGCTAAGAGGTATATAGATGTTGCAGGGCAATGACATACAGTAGAATTAGTGCACAATAAATACAAAAGCTAACTTGGATACGCTACTCTGTCTCTTAATTCATTCCCGTTATTTAAATGCAACCTGCAAACTGCAATACAGTCGGAAATTAGAAATAAATTCAAGCATGCTGTCCTCAAGTTAGTTAAACTTAGTACTGTACGTCTAACACTGACAGCTACGAGAAGCAAACTCGGCCACTTGAGTCTTAACATTTGTGCGGAACAGTGAAACCTTCAAATATCTTTGTCATTCCTACTCCCACCACAAACACTCGTCGTGTTAACGGCACCATTTTCGCAAGTTGGCTGACCAGCAGATTCATAGAACCAGAAGCAACCCTTTTTCTAGTTCCAGTTCTATGGATGGAACTATTGTTGGGGTAAAGTTCATCGTCACCCCTGAATGGCTCCTCTCCCTTCATGGCCTTAAAGGGACATCCTCCTCCTTACAAGGGCTGGCTGTAGCGTGAAAACATCCCTCTTCAGACTCAGCGATGGACCTCCAGATTCAGTCGGCCCACATATTGTTAAAATTCACCTTATAGCACCATTTTACTGTTCCAGAACTGACTGTGAACAAACTATTGCATAATAAAATGTCGAAGAAGCCTGGTTTGTAACTGGGTTGTGCCTCATTAAATAATGTGATACTATTGCGACATGTTGTGTTCCAGTGTACCTTTCATTTATCCATACAGTACCAATTGGTTTGCATGCATAGTGTCTTCATAACTGTGCATTCTGCAGTCTATGTATTTCTGCAAATCACATTTTATAAGTTCGGTAACCATCAGTCTTGCTACCATTGGGGTATAGGTGAAAATTGGAGTCCAGAGGTCGGTTTTTCCCACATCCCCTATTGTTGTATCACTTGCATTTTTACAGAGTAAGCATTCTAAAAAAAAAAAAAAACAGAGAAAGGGTCCCGGGGTAGAGTAAAGCCGGGCAGCCTGGATGGGCCAACTGTCCTTTTTTTTTTTCTGCCGACATTGTCTGTGTTTCTTTCTAACTGGCTTACTCAGTATCTCCTAGCTTCTTTGCACTCGATGAGCCGAGAGCCCTCGCTCGTTCTGCCATCAGTTTAGCAGTTTTGGATCTGGAGAAGCAATGCCTCTCCCACGAGCATTCGCTCGTTACCATGGAGATTTGTTACATATGGGAAATGTAGTTCTATATAACATTACCCTTAGTGGTACATGAACTACTGGAACTCCACCTCCCATAAAGCATTGCAACCCGGTGTGATGTCAGATGCTCTGAAGTCAAGTCAAGTCAAATTTTATTGTTCAGCTAGAAAGCCATTACAATATTCTAAAAGAAAAACAGTGCATACATTTCATACAAATACAAATACACACTTCATACAAATGTCACTTAGCAGAGACATTTAGCAGCTATGGGTGCCTGCGGACATAAATTACATTCCACATATATTGTACTTAATTTTGCACCAATTGTCATGCTATAGGCTCTGGAATAGCAAAGTGCAATATATTAAAAAACTGTGTCAATTCCTAGAAGTGGGATCTCATTATCTTATCATGTCTTGTCATAAACATCAGAATATGAATTTGAAATATTAAGATCCAGCAGATACAGTTTGCATCAGAGCCAATATGTCATCATATAATAAACACTTAAGGAAAGACTAGCTCTAGGGGATTTGTCTCATATGGAGTCAAATACTCTTTTTACTTTATAGATTACATTATAAATTACATTCAGTATTCAACCTGTGCTGAAAAACAATCAGAAGTTCACCCCAAATATAAGCAATGGAGAACTGGGTAAAAATATTACAGTTTGAATTACAGGTCCAAAACATAGTTTTCCAGCCCTTCAGAGCCTTATGGTGGAACCTTAAAAATAGGAAACAAGGAAGTCTGTATTCATAGGCACATGTTAATACCAGTCTTCATGCTCCAAGTATACCCTCCAGCAATCAGAAAGGCGCATAAGATACGTAGCTCCATCTGGGCCAGGACTGTTCCAGTTATGCCCCACTATGCATTGAACAAGGCCTCAGAAGAGGGCATCCTTACTTTTAGATCAGTTGGGGTACACTAACCTTGGCCTGTATGTAAGCCAGCCATTAATATGCTTTATGTAACTAACATTATGGGCCATTTTGGTCCCTCAGAACCAAAACTATCATCATAGGGCCCATAAAAAAGGCTCTTGATCAATTAAGTGCAGAGCTACACTCGATCATCCCATTAACCCAGGAGCTTAATGGCCAAACTTCAATTCTGGAAGATTAACATTGCAAGTACTTAATAACTGGTCTCTATATGAAGATCCCAGAACATTTTTGAGTTTCCATTCTTTAAATAGGCTCTAAATCAAATTAAATAAATCTGTGTGGGCCCTCATTTGAGCTCACACACCCAGTACGAATTAGATGTTTTTCAGCTGTGGCTATTAAGTATTTGAGTACTAGTAAAACATTACTGCATTCTAATGAATAAAATCCCTAATAGGGGTGTTGAAATTTGAATGATAACCCCTTCACTATCTAACTGATCCGATTAATTATTAACAAGACAATAGCTACACTCAAAATAAAAATAAAAATCCATAGATTATTTAAGCTTTTAAACGTTTTATCTAAAATATGCTGATGCACTAAATTGTCAAAGTTCCAAGCCACAGACCAGATGAACTTGACACTCTAATCAGCATATTGCCATTATCAATGACAAGTTTACAAAAGTAATAAAATGGTAAAAAATGATAAAATATAACAAGACTGTTTCTCAGGTTGCCGTTTCCCTTCAGATCTAAATCATTAGGCTTCTAAATAAGAAGTCATTTTATTAAGTCATACTGCACACGTAGGAATACAGTCTATAACCTGACAATCCGCATTTTAAAGGAATGAGCAAATAGAAGCAACCAGTACTGCTTCTGTGGTATTTGACAGGCAGCCATAGAACATTTATGTTCATCAAAGCTTAGGCTCCCTTTTATTTGGAAGTTCATTGCTGCCAGTTACCCATAGTGTTAATGGTTAAACTTATTTTACCGATAATGTATACTTCAGTCAAGGTTTCCAAGTGGATGTATGTGTTTCCTTTGCCCTCATAATCCATTTAGCATTTTAATACTATGTGGGAGAAGTAAAAATTGGAAAACAGACATACATGGCTCCAGAAAAGGAGTCTTTCAAATTAATACACAACCTTAGCTTCAGAGAAGGACTTCAATGATTAGCAGGAATCTTGCTCCTCAGATAGAGTTCCCATCAAATAAAATGATGTGCTGAATAAGAGTACCACAGAATGCCACAATCTCCTGGAAGCAGCAGCTAAACCATGTGAATGTTTCTTCTCTGGCCCCGAATCCCAGCTAATCATTACTAATTACCGACTAAGGAAGGAGGTTTTAAGATTGCCTTCTAGGAGTTTTTACCCTGCAGCCAGTTTGCAATTCTTGTCAAAAAGTGTTCTTATGAGGCTGATAGTAAAGATAAATGTACTTAGCTCCAAGCTCTGGGCTATGACCACCTCTGCAATCCTCCCATAGCCAGCAGACACCAACCATTTTTCCTACTTCCCAGTCTCCCATTCAGAGGGTTCATTTGGCTAAGCAAACACTCTCCCAGTGTTTCTATCAGCTCCAGGTAGTCTCATGGCAAATTCACAGCGGTTCTGCCACTGCCCTCCATCTTTGCCATGGCACTATTAGCACCTACACCTGTAAAATAAGCAGAAAGAATGCTCCACTGAGCATAATAACTTTGGGGGTAATATATCTCAGCGGCAGTAAAACCCCAACCCATAGGCAACGTTGGCATACCTTTGGATAATGCAAATAATCATGTCAGCACAGACGTGCTATCAAGTTTCCAGAGGTTCTGACATAACCTCCTGTCCTCTAAAGACCTCTCCAGCCCAAAAAAAAGAACACAGATGGCCTCGAAAAATCCTTTAGGTGGGGTGTCAGCGGTCCAACAAAGCAGCGTCTCACTGCAGCGAGCTCTGAGCCACAACATTAATTCTTCAGAGTCAGCGACCAGTCAGACATATCAATTCCTGAATACCCGATTTAAAACAACCCGCTAGTTTCAAAGCACATTATCGGCACATTATCTACCCTATCATAAGGGAACCAGTAATTGCAACCCGCCGAGTTCAATGTGCGTTAGCTGGCGGCTTACCTTGCGCAAGTCAAACTCTCATTGACAGATGTTTTTAAAAGCTCAACGCTGCTGACCAAAAATTAAAATAAATTAAAGTAGCCCAAGTTTCATTCAGCAGCAAGTTTGGAGTTTAGAAGAAAGGCCGTCAGAGTTTAAAGAACAAGCTGTCAGACACCTAAATGAGTGTGGAGCAGCGAGGAACAGAGCAGCACTGCAGCCATATTGCCGCTCCGCCCCTTCCCCTCAGGAAATTTCATTTGATAGCATGCTGAATGTTGGCCCCTCCGATGCTCTGAAGTGTGATTGGTTAATTTGCAAGAACCATTTTAAAAGCCTTGTTTCTGCCGGTGGATATACCCAAAGTTGCAGCTGTGGGTCGGCGTGCAGAGAGGGTGGTGCACTAGAGTACGAATTGCGGACTGCACCAGCCTGAGGACACAGCTCTGATACTGGGCACAGACCGCACTGGCTGGACACATAGCTGCGGGTCAGCCTGTGAGACAACGAAAAGGCTGTGAGCCCGGAGCAGCAGGTACAGTGGATCAACGGGAAAGAAAGTGGTGATCCCGGGAACAGAACAGCAGCTGCAGGTCAGTGGGACAGACGAGTCTTCCCGGGGAGAGGGGGCACCAACCTGTGACAGATACTGGGCTGGAACAAATAGCACCAGGGGAAGGGGAACATCGTGCATTTTCGGACAGAGACAGATGGCAAGAACATAACACTGAAAACCCTACTTCTCGACCTGTCAGTATTAGAAACAAGTAGCAAATGTACTGAATGCATAACATATTTCACCCCAGTGTGGCAGCAAAGATTTGGGGGATGGCGTGACGCAGGGGTGGCGTGACGCTGGGGTTAGCGGATGCGGTGCTCTGTATGACAGCGGTGGTTTTCTTTGAAGCAAAGACCACCGCTGTCATACACAGCTCCCGCACTAATTGGTGCAGGACCGCCACACCTGCTCAACTGAACATTGTTTCAATGGGAGAGGCACACCTCCAAAGTGTTCTATTCTCCCAAAACGTTCCTTGCGCATGCACGCAAGCAAATGTAAAAATGGCGCCAAAACGCATAGCGATAGTTTTAAACAGTGGAGCCCAGCAAATGAGTCTATCTGCAGTCTGCGATATGGTTTCGGGGGGGCAGCTCCTAAGTTCCCTCATGACCTCCGGCAAGTTTTGCCCCCAGGTTTGCAGCAGTCTGCGATGCGGTTTTGGGGAGGAAGGGCAGCTCCTAAGTTCCCTCATGACCTCTGGTGAGTTTTTCCCCCAGGTTTGCTGCAGTCTGCGATGTGGTTTCAGGGGGTGAGGGCAGCTCCTAAGTTCCCTCACGACCTCCGGTGAGTTTTGGCCCCAGGTTTGCTGTGGAAGAGAGAAGAGAGAGTGAGTTTTTTTATAGGACCTAAAAGGGGAGGATCAGGAGATTACCACGATAGGGAAGGGCTATCGTAGGAAAACATCAGCAGTAAGGGGCAGTGAAACAAACACAGTTCACGTATTTACAGAAATTTCACAGTTCAATCAAATGATTAATGCATTCTTAGACCAACAAATGAATAGTGCAATGAGCCCAGGATTTGCAGAATTACAAGTTACTAGCCACACTCAGTTGAGTAAATTAATTAAGGTAACTTAGGTATTCTTGAAAATTACCAGTTTAAAGAAACTTTTTAAATCAAAAAAACTTATCTCCACTTGTGTGGCGACTGTAAAGGCAGTTTAAAGGCAGATTGCAAGCAGTATTAATTAAAGTCCTTCGTTTGAGCAATGGTCTGAAGTCCCCTTTTATTTCAAACTTAAAAATGGTGCCAAAATGCACAGCAATCATTTTAAACAGTGAAGCCCAGCAAATTTGCCCCCAGGTTTCCTGCAGTCTGCGATGCGGTTTTGGGGGGAAGGCAGCTCCTAAGTTCCCTAACGACCTCCAGCGAGTTTTGCCCCCAGGTTTGATGCAGTCTGCGATGCAGTTTCGGAGGGGGGAGGGCAGCTCCTAAGTTCCCTCATGATCTCTGGCAAGTTTTGCCCCCCAGGTTTGCTGAATGTCTGCAGTCTCCCTGAACAGACAGAACACCAGCAGGAAGGAGCTACCGGTATAACTAAAACTTCTCTCCTGGGACTAAGAACTAGAAATCTTGTACTGGGGCCTTCAATTTAGGGTAAAAAAAAAAGAGTTAGTGTGTTTGTCAGAGGTAGTTGAAGTAAATTGTTATCTGTTATCTGTGTACTTATCTAGGTGCTTGTCACAGGTGTCAGAAGGGAATTGTTATCTGTGAAATTAACTAAGTGTAGAAAGATTTGCAAAGTAGGGGGAGTGGCTTAGCTAGAAGGAGCCAGGTTAAAACCAGATTTAAGCACTGCTCTAGATAGCTTCTGCCAGAGAACAGACAGAACACCAGGAATAAGGAGCTACTGGTATAACTAAAACTTCTCTACTGGGACTAAGAACTAGAAATCTTGTACTGGGACCTTCAATTTAGGGTAAAAAAAAAAGAGTTAGTGTGTTTGTCAGAGGTAGTTGAAGTAAATTATCTGTTATCTGTGTTATCTGTATACTTATCTAGGTGCTTGTTACAGGTGTCAGAAGGGAATTGTTATCTGTGAAATTAACTATGTATAGAAAGATTTGCAAAGTAGGGGGAGTGGCTTAGCTAGAAGGAGCCAGGTTAAAACCAGATTTAAGCACTGCCCTAGATAGCTTCTGCCAGAAAACAGACAGAACACCAGGAAGAAGGAGCTACTGTTATAACTAAAACTTCTCTACTGGGACTATATTGCCCTCCTTCCCTCCCCTCCACCACCCCACCCTAAAGCAGTTTTACTTTTATAGGCACAGGATTTAACTGACAACAGGAACTTCTTGTTTGGGAGCAGGAAGTGAGTGATCACAGAGCCACCAAAGACTCACCATCCTAAGAGGCAAGAGTAGCTCTCCAGCCCCAGCTGCTGGAGGTCTGACTCTGAGCAAGTAAGGATACTACTGAGAAATATAGGAACTTATTGTCTTAGAACAGGAAGGTCATGAGCTAAAAGGGCACAGAGGCAGTAAGTGAGTAGGGGAAGAAAAAAAGAAAATAAACAAACAGAGGAAAGAGTAAGTATTCCAAACAACAGTTAAGGGGCCAGAAAAAAGACATGATGGGAGTGGTGCATTGCAGTGGCTATGGAGCAGCAGTCTTCTGGGAGACGTTCAGGAGGATGCAGTGTTGTCCCATCTGCAGGCACCTCTCTGGGCTGAGGGAGGAGGTTGCTCATCTCCAGGCTGAGTTGGCCCGGTTTGTGGAACCTCCTCTCCCACCCAGAGAACACCAGGGTCACTGCCGTTGCCTCAGAGGTTGCCAAGAAAGAGGTTTGGTTGGACCACAGTGGGCTAAGGGAGGGTGAGGGTGGTGGAACAGAGGTGTATCCCTCCAGTTGTACCTCTCCACAATTTCTATGCCATTCTGGAAAAGTGTGGTTCCTCTATGGAGGCACCCACAGTGGAGACCAAGGAGGATGCTGGGAACCTCCACAAAGGAGATCCACAGGAGGGTGACATGGGACCCCACAGGGGAAGGAAACAACTCCTGGTGGGGGGCTCCATTGTTAGGAAGGTAGAACTGGGGGAGGAAGGGGAGAGGGAGGTATGGTGCCTGCCTGGCACCATGGCTTGGCGGGACAGGGAGCAAATCCTCAGGATCACAGGAGCAGCTGCACAGGGAGGGAGCCGGATGTCATTGTCCACCTAGGGACAAATGACCTGGCTAAGAAAGGGATCAGAGCAGTGCAAGAAGCATTTGTGGCATTGGGGAGGGGCCTAGACAAATAGCACACACGATAACCTTCTCGGAGGTGCTGCCTGTCTATGGCACGGATGAGGCTAGGGTGCTCCACACCATGGGATTCAATCAGTGGTTAAAAAACTGGTGCAGAGCTCAGGGATTTGGCTTCACTGGGGACTAGGGGTCCACCTGGATGGATGCAGGCCTATACTGGTGTGATGGTCTGCATCTGTCCAGGAGGGGAACCAGGATCCTAGGTAATAGGTTTAAATACTTCATTGGCAAGCATTTAAACTAGCCAAGGGGGGAGGCACTGGAAAGGAGCAGAGAAATCCTAGCCCCCCCCAAAAAAAATCAGGGTACTAAGTAAGGTAGATACCAACATAGAGATGTCAATAGGGAGAAGCGCAAGGGTAAATAGAGAAAGTGACAAATGCAATAAGGACAGGGATGGGGCAAAAAGGGGTAAGGCCATCAAGAAATGGAGAGTAATGAGTACCAATGCCCGTAGTCTGGGCAACAAGCTCCCTGAACTGGTGGCCTTGATGGAAGAGGGATGCCTGGATATCGTAGCAGTCACAGAAACATGGTACACAGAGAAACATGACTGGGATGTTAACATACCAGGGTGCACAACCTACAGGAGAGACAGGGAGGGCAGAAGAGGGAGGAGTAGCTCTCTATGTAAGGGAAGGGATAAAAGCAACTGAACAAAAGAGTAAACAGGGAGGAGAGGAGGCACTGTGGGTCACCTTAGAGACTGGAAATGGCACCACAATCCACACAGGGGTTGTATACAGACCCTATGTCAGGGGGAGGGAATGGACAAGGATATGATAGGAGGCATACTTAGGATGGCAGAGAAAGGGGAGATACTGTTGATGGGGGACCAAATGTTAACTGAAACACCTTTGCTGCAGCCACATCCAAAAGTAGGGCCATTCTTGATGCCCTTCAGGTGGCATGCCTCAGACAGCTAGTTTTGGAACCTACTCATGAGGGAGCAATCTTAGACCTCATACTCTCAAATGGGGACAGTGAGAGGATCTCAGATCTAAAAGTGGGTAGCCATTTAGGAACAAGTGACCACCAAACAGTGTGGTGCATGATAAACTCAGCTACAGAGTCAAGCCATACAAAAGTGAGGGTTCTGGACTTCAGAAGAGCTGACTTTGGCAAGATGGGAGAGTGCCTTAGAAAAGCACTAGCAAACAGGCTAGAAGGAGGGGTGGAGCAACAATGGGGAAATATCAAAACTGCCATCACAGAAGCAACAAGTCTTTGTGTGAAGCAAATAAACAAATCAAAATGAAAGAAAAAGCCACTATGGTTCTCAAAAGAAGTGGCGGCGAAGGTTAGGGAGAAAAAGATAGCATTTAGGAAGTATAAGGAAACACAGAAGGAGCAGGACAGAGAACTGTACCAGTTAAGGCAGAAGGAAGCAGGGAGGATAGTCAGAATAGCAAAGGCACAAACTGAGGAAAAGATAGCCAACTCGGTTAAGAAAGGGCTAAAACCTTTTATAGCTATATCAGGGAGCGTAGAAAGACAAAGGGAGGTATAGTGAGGCTGAATACAATGGATGGTGGGTGGACAGAGAGTGACAGTGAAAAAGCAGAGATACTGAATGAATACTTCTATTCAGTATTCACAAAAGAGGAAGTGGGGGAGGTGCCTAATCCAATTAACAGAAGCACTCTGGAGAGGGGGGTCGATCCCAGTCCATTCACAGAAGAAAGGGTTCTGAAAGAGCTCCTAAAACTGAAGGTGGACAAAGTAATGGGGCCAGATGGAATACACCCCAGAATTCTAAAAGAATTAAGCAGAGAACTAGTGACACCACTGACTACTCTTTATAACAAATCATGGGAGGATGGTGTGGTACCTGAGGACTTGAAGAAGGCTGATGTGATTCCCCTTCACAAAAGTGGGAGCAAGACAGAGGCAGGAAACTACAGACCTGTCAGTTTGACATCTGTGGTAGGGAAAGTGATGGAATCACTTCTGAAGGAAAGAATTGTTGAGTACCTAGAGGCCAGTGGGGCACAGGACCCAAGGCAGCATGGGTTCACAGTGGAAAGGTCATGTCAGATGAATCTAATTGATTTCTTTGACTGGGTGACCAAAGTAGTAGACCAGGGAGGGGCTGTGGACATGGCCTACCTAGACTTTAGCAAGGCATTTGACACAGTCCCACACAAAAGATTAGTAGTCAAATTAACCAGCCTTGGAGTGGGTCCCAGGGTGGTAGCCTGGGTAAAACATTGGCTGAACAACAGGACACAGAAGGTAATTGTAAATGGAGTCCACTCTGAAGAAAGAGGGTTTACTAGTGGTGTACCGCAGGGTTCAGTACTGGGTCCAGCCCTTTTTAATGTCTTTATAAGTGACATTGCAGAGGGACTAGAAGGAAAAGTATGCCTCTTTGCAGATGACACAAAGATCTGCAACAGAGTTGATACACAAGGAGGCATGGAAAGGATGAGAAGGGACTTGGCAAGGTTGGAGGAATGGTCAGAAGTATGGCAGCTTGGATTCAATGCAAAAAAGTGCAAAGTAATGCACCTAGAAAGCAAAAACCCTGGGGAAGTTTACACAATGGGGCGGGGGGGAGAGGTAGTAACAACAACAAAAGTGGAAAGGGACCTGGGGGTAATCATATCAGATGACCTTAAGGTTGGCAAGCAATGTGAGAAGGCGGTAGGGAGGGCTGGAGGGATACTGGGATGAATAGGGAGAGGCATCACCAGCAGAAAACAGGAAATTGTTATCCCCCTGTACAGACAGCTGGTAAGATCCCATCTGGAGTACTGCATCCTGTTCTGGAGACCCCATCTCTGCAAGGACATTGACAGGATGGAGGCAGTTCACAGGAGGGCAACTAAAATAGTGCAGGGTCTGCAAGAGAAGCCATATGAGGAGAGGCTAAAGGAGCTTAATATGTATACCCTTGAGGAAAGGAGGGAGAGGGGGGACATGATAGAAACGTTTAAGTACCTCAGTGGAATCAACAAAGTCCAAGAGGGTAGCATCTTTCAGAAAAAGAAATGCGCAAGAACAAGGGGACACAATTTGAAGATAGAGGGGGTGACCAGCTCAGGGGCAATGTGAAGAAGTATTTTTTCACAGAGAGGGTGGTGGACGCATGGAACAGCCTTCCTGAGGAGGTTGTGGGGTCTAAAACTGTGGGAGAATTCAAGAATGCATGGGACAGACATAAGGCAATTTTTGTGGGGGGTAGGAAGAAATAGGCTGTTGGTTAAATAGGATCTGCAGCTTATCCTCTAGGTAGGGAAATGGGCAGACTAGGTGGGCCAAGCGGTCCTTATCTGCCGTCAAAGTCTATGTTTCTATGTTTCCCTGCCAAATTCCCAGAGCTAGAAGCCTGGATTTCTCTTCACAAACCCCACGTACTCTGCCTCACGGAGACCTGGTTGAAGCCCCAACACATTAGCACCATGTGTCTAGCAGCTGGCTACACCCTACTACACAGAGGTCGACCTGGCAAAACAAAGGGTGGTGACACTGCTATCCTTATCAGTGACTTCCTCATGGCCTCCACTGCCCTCAGCATGGAAGCCGACTCACCCAGCAACTGGCTCATTACGGGAATCACCCTGGGCTCCACAAAGAAGCTTTACCTGGGTTGCTGTTACAACCCCCCAACGGGCAGCGTAGCCGGACTACAGAACCTGCTCTCAGGTTTAGGATCTCTCTTCCCTGTGAGGGAATCTATCCTTTTCAGGGATTTCAACCTGAACTGGATGGGCCCCCAAGAACCCGACTTTGTAAACCAGCTCAAGTTACTCAACTTCAAACAAGTCCTAACCCTCCCTATCCAGCTAAACCCTCGGACATCTACAAACTCCCTAACTGATTGGGTGACAACCACTCACAGGGATCGTATCTTCCACACAGGTACTTCATCAGACTCATTAAGTGACCATTCCTCTACTTTTGCTATTTGGTCTTCCAAAACCTGGTGCCCCCCGCACAAACATATCACCTTCTGCAATTTCAAACTCCCTGACACCACCGCTGTGTTAAATGATGCCAGGAACTTAAACTGGCAGAGCCTTCATACACTCTCTGATGTTACCTCTGCTGTCACCCACCTCACTGTCCTCCTCTTTGACCTTCAGGATCGACACTTCCCAGAAATATCCAGGAGAGTTTGTGGCAGGTGCACTCACTGGATCACCAAGGAACTCCTCTCCTTCACGAAAGAGAGGGACTGTAAGTGGATCACACATAAACAGACCCCTTCCCCTGCTCTGTGGAACAAATGTCGGTGTCTTAGAAATTGATGCAAATGCTTGACCCATACCCTTAAGAGAAACTACTATTCCAGACAGCGGAGAAGAAGTTTTGGTAATCCCAGGAAGTTCTGGGACTCCATCAACTCTCTACTCACCCCTCACACAAACAACCCCAACATAAATTTAAGATCCTTGGCTGGTATCCTGACTGACCCAACTGAGGTTGCCAATGTCTTTAACCTAAAATTCACAGATCTGTCTGCCCTTCTCAGCAAACTACCAAATAGGAATCCCTCCAACTCATGGTCTGTCACCCTCACCCATCTCCCCTCCACAGTGCCCCCAGCCCACAGTGTCCAGTCCTTCCTCTCACCATGGGCTTTCCCCTCCCATCAAGACACCTGACTCCTCACCAGCTGCTACACCCACCTGCCCCTTCCCCTTTTATTTCAAGGTCATCTCCCCCAAGGAAACACTCATGGTCCTCCAGGGCTTGCCAAACCAAGGTAGCCCAGGGTCGGATGGCCTCTCCCCTGTGTTCCTCAAAATTGTGTTGTCATCAATAGCCAAACCCCTCACCTGTTTTCAACCTTGCCCTGACAACCTCCTCCACGCACCTCCCATGGAAAACTGCCAAGGTAATTCCCATCCTTAAAACTGGTGACACCCCCCACGGACAATTACCGGCCAATATCCATTCTCCCCCACCTGAGTAAACTTCTTGAGAAAGTGGTTCATTGGCAGCTATCAGAGTACCTCACCAAACATGATATACTATGTAGTCAGCAACATGGTTTCCTCAGGCAACATAGCACAGCCACTGCCCTGGCCCTATTTACCAACGATTTATACACAACATGGATCAGGGCATGCCACTGGTGCCATATTTGTTGACCAACCAAAGGTATTCGACCTGGTCAACCACTCCCTCCTCTTCTCCAAACTAAACTTGATAGGATCATCCCCCAAAACCACACACTGGTTTCAGAGTTACCAAACCAACTGGTCTCAATTTGTCAGTATTGGCCCAGCCACCTCTCCCACCCTATCTGTCACCCCCAGAGTTCCCCAGGGCTCAATACTGGGCTCTCTGCTTTTCACTATATTTGTCAACACCCTTGCTTCAGATTGCCTCTCCTGTGAATCCCTCCTCTACACTGATGATCTGGTCACATACTACAGTGATAAATCCTTTCCTCACATATCTACTATCCTCACCCAGAACTACAGCACTGCCCACATTTGGTTCACCAAAAATCTGATGCTGGTTAACACCAAAAAAAACAAAGGAGATGCTGTTTCGATCAAAACCTTACTTGGCCAAATCACTTAAATCAAATTCTTCACTTAAGGTCCACTCACCTAATGGCCTCACTATAGACATCATTCACTCCTTCAAGTGTCTGGGAGTCACACTGGACCCCACCCTCTCTTTCATTGACAATGTGAATTCAGTAGTTCATAGACTAAACCAAAAACTTGGTGCGGCATATCGCATCAAGCCCTACCTCACCGCAGATACTCGCCTGGCTATTGCCAGAGGAAATCTTCTCCCCATCCTGGACTACTGTTCCCCTGTTTGCATTCACATCTTCTCTTCCCTTCGGGCCAGACTTGAGGTCATATACAATAGCATCTGCCGAGTTGTCCTGTCTTCCCCTTACTCCACACACCACTGTGACCTCTACTGCCCCCTGAACTGGCTCTTCCTGCAAAGTCGCTTTGACTTTACTACCAGCTGCCTCATTGATACCTGTATTAGGAGTGGTCCTGCCTCCCCCCATCCACCTTCTTCAAGCCACGTTTTCTGTCAAGGCTCCTCCATTCCTCCCTTGTCCCACCACTGCAAACTCTGCATACCACCACAAATATGGGTAGCAAAGCCCTGTCAGTCGCAGCCTCCATCCTATGGAATGGACTGCCTGCCCCCCTTAGATGTACTAACAAACCTCATGCCTTCAAGCAAGACTATAAAGTCTGGCTCCTCGCTAGGGACACCTGCACCTGTACGCACAGGTGATTGCTCGCCTCCCCCTCCCAGCCTTCTATTGCCACGACCCACAAACCTCCTTCCCAATTTCTTGCTCCAGCCCTTAGACAGCAAGGACTTGTCACGAGTGGGTATGATTAGCGTTGTAACCTCTTACTATCCTTTCTACTGCTTAATTTGCACACGTTCTCACACTTGCTTCTGAATCTGTGTTCTCTGTTACCTCAGCCCGTATCCCTACTGCACTGCTGCAACTATTGTCATCTCACCTGCTATTCATTACGCTGTCTGCCGTACTTACATACCTACCTGTTACATGTTATCTCACTTGCCATTTGTTTACTCTGCTAATGCCTTCCTGGCCAGGAATTGTTGACTGTATTGTAGCTGCCTAATTTAGCATATGGAATGTACATAGTTGTAACCAATTTGTATATCTACTGTTTGTAACTATTATATGTGTATTATCTACTACTGTAACTATTTATCCTGCCTGTGTCTTTTGTCCCAGGTTGTGCCTGAAAATGGTCCATTGGACCAGTGCACCCTACCCGGTTAACAAAGTCATAAATAAATAAAATAAATAAACAAAAAACAAAATTAAAAAAAACAGGAAGTTAGGTGGGGTCTGGACTAAGATTGAGTGCAGGTACTAGGAGGTGAATTACTACAACAGGAAGTACTGTGGATAGTGGGCACAGTAGTTTGTAGAAGGAGGGTACACTTAGAACTGTCAATGTAGTGACAGCATCAGAAGAGGGGAAGATGCTGGAAGTGGTGCAGTGCAATGGCTGTGAGGCAGCAGTCTTCAGGAGGACCTTCTAAATGCTGCAGTACTGCCCCATCTGCAGGCACCTCTCTGGGCTGAGGGCGGAGGTTGCCAGTTTCTGGTCCGAGTTGACCAGGATTTGGGGAGCCTCCTCCCCCACCCAGAGGCCTCCAAATTCAGATGGGCTCAAGCAGGGTAAGAGAGGTATGTCAGAGGCACAACCCCCAGCTGGTGCAACTAAGAACTCCTAAACTGAGTTGGAGGAATGAGAAGGCCTCACAGTGTCACCCATAATTGCACCCAAGGAGAATGAGCAGGATCTCCACAATGAGGCCCCAAGTGTGGATTGTAGAGGACCCCAAAGGAAGGGGAAGCTACTCCTGGTGGGGAACTCCAGCACCTGGGGAGTTGACTTGGGAGCAGGTAGCGAGGAGGAGAGGGAGGTAAAGTGCCTACCTGAAGGTATAGCTTGGATGGATGGAAAGTGGATCCAGAGGATCGCTAGGGTGGTAGCAAGGAGGGGGGAGCTAGATGGCATTATCCACTTGGGGACCAATGACCTGGCTGGAGACAAGGCAGAGATAGAAAAGGTGCAGTAGGAGATCGGAGAGCTGTGGAGGGGCCTGAGGCAGATAGCAAGCTCCATGACATTCTCAGAGGTTCTGCCAGTCCACAGCAAGGGGAAGATCATGAATCTCCACACCAGGGACTTCAACACTTGGTTGGAGAACTGGTGCAGACAGCAGGGTGTCAGCTTCACTGGGGACTGGGGACCTACCTGGGAGGATGTGGACTTGTACAGGGGTGACGGCCTGCATCCTTCCAGGAAGGGGACCAGTATCCTTAGTGAATAGTTTAGATGCTTCATTGGCAAGCATTTAAATTAGCCAAGGGGGTGGAGGAAGGAAGCTGGGTAAATCATACCATCCACCCGCACAGGATGGACCACACAAAAGCAGCAGAACCACTGTGGGAGGGAGGACCATAATGTCACAATATCGTCAGTGCAGTCTGAACTCGGTATAAGGGAGAAGAAGAGAAGAAACAAGGGGAAAAGGGGGTGGTCAGGAGGGGAATTTGCAGAAAATGGAGAGCCATGTGTGTGAATGCCTGTAGCCTGGGGAATAAAATCCTGGACCTGGAAGCCTTGATGACAGAGGCTGACCTGGACATTGTAACTATTACAGAAACATGGTATAATGGAGACCATGTCTGGGATGTTGCTATACCAAGTTATACTTTGTCCAGGAGAAACAGGGAGGGTAAAAAGGGAGGAGGGGTGGCTCTTTATGTCAAGGAGGGTATAAAGGCAATGAAGGTGCAAAGAATGCAGGGGATGCAGAGGGAATGTGGGTCACCCTGGAGATGGGCAATGGCACAGCCATTCGCACAGGTGTGTTCTACAGATCCCCAGTACGAGGCGAGGAAACGGACAGGGATCTACTGAAAGCCATCCATATGATGGCAGCTAGAGGGGAGGTGCTGCTGATGGATAACTTCAATTTGCCAGATATTGATTAAAGCATCCCAGCGGCTACGATAGCCAGAGACACATGCATCCTGGACTCTGTGCAAGGGGCATGCCTCAAGCAGCTAGTGGTTGAGCCAACCTGGGAGAAGGCAATTCTGGACCTGGTACAACCAATGGGGACAGAATTACAGATGTCAGAGTGGGTGAACACCTGGGATCCAGTGACCATTGCACAGTGTGGTTCAATATGAGTACTGCAACAGGGTCAAGCCACACAAAAGCGAGGGTCCTGAACTTCAAGAGGGCCGACTTCACTAGGATGGGGATATGTCTCAAGAAAGCCGTAGCAGATTGGGAAAAATAGGGGAATTCGAGGAACAATGGACCCATCTGAAAGGAGCCACTGTGGAGGTAACAAATCTCTGCATTTGGCTTATAAACAAAAAGCAAGAGAAAAAGGAAACCACTATGGTTCTCAAGGGAAGTAGCTGGGCTTCAGGAAATACAAGGAAACACTGAAGGAGGAGTAGGAGGACATGGCAGTGTATCTAGAAAAGCAAAGGGAGGCTGGAAAAGCAGTCAGGAGTACAAAGGCAAAGACAGAGGAAAAAATTGCAAAAGACGTTAAAAAGGGGACAAGACTTTCTATAAGTACGTTAGTAAAATGAGAAAGACGGGGGGGTTGAAAAGCTAAAAAGGGAGGAAGGCGAGTGCGTGGAAAGAGACCAGGAGAAACCATCAATCCTGAGCAAGTATTCCTGTTCTGTTCAGTATTCACAGAGGAAGGGGAAGGGGAGGGATCACAGCATCCCAGTGGGATATTGGGGTGCACAGGGAGTGGTATCACCAGCAGAAGAAAAGAGGTGGTGATGCCACTGTACAAATCATAGGTGAGACCTTATTGGGAGTACTGTGTCCAGTTCTAGAGGCCACATCTCCAAAAGGAGATTGACAGAGTAGAGGCAGTTCAAAGAAGGACAACAAAAATGTTGCAGGGCTTGCACCAAAAGTCATATGAGGAGAGACTGGAAGAGCTCAATATGTATACCCTGGAGGAGGGAGAGGGGAGACATGATAGAGACATTCAAGTACCTAAAGGGAATAAATAAGGTACAGCAGGGCAACATCTTTCAGAAAAGAAGATGCTCTTGAATAAGAGTGCATGACATGAAACTGGAGGGGGTAGACTAAGAGGCAACGTGATAAAGTACTTCTTCATGGAAAGAGTGGTGGAGGCATGGAACAGCCTCCCAGAAGAGGTGGTGGTAGCAAAGTCAGTGAGGGAATTCAAAACTGCATGTGACAGAATAGGGGGACCCTAGTGATTCAACGGAGGTGGTAAAACCTGAGATAAAGTAGGATCTCTGGCATTTTTACAAGGTAGAGAAAATGGCAGACTGGATGGGCCTATCGTCCCTTATCGGCCATCAAAGTCTATGTTTCTATGTTCAATATAGGGATAAGGGAGGGGCTAACCAGAAGCCCTCTCCTCCAGATGAGGGGAGTAGCCTTCAAGCCCAAGGGGGGAGGGGGAAAACAGATTGGGGGTGGAGGTTTCAGGAGGAGCAGAGGGAGGATGGAAGTATAAGTAATCTGGGTGGGGTTCGACAAAGAAGATCAGGGATAAGGGTGGGGTTGGTGTTATTAAATGCCAGGAGCTTGGAAACAAGTTGCCAGAGTTCCAGGCCATGCTGTTCGAGGGGGTGGATGTGGGCGGTCACGGAAGCGTGGGCCAACAAAAACCATGACTGGGACCTAACTATGCAGTGCGACACTATGCTTAGGAAGGATAGAAAGGAGGGCAGAGGGGTGGAGTGGCTATGTTCATTAGAGATGACATAGAAATTGCTAGGGTAGAAGAGGCAGAGGGAAACGTGGAGGCCTTATGGGTCACCTACGATCCCCAGCAGGAGATAAGGTCAAGCTGGGTGTAGCATATAGGCCCCGGGATGAGTGATGTTCTAGAGGATAGTTTGCTGGACAACATCATTGCCCAGTGTGGACCAAAAGGGGAAGAAGTGGTTTTGATGGGGGACCTTAATGTGCCAGGTACAAACTGGGGAACCATGTCCTCTAAGGTGGCCAAGGAGCAGAGGCTGCTGGATGGCTTCCAGGATGTGTTCTTAACACAGCATGTGATGGAGCCCACAAGGGAGGGTCATGTCCTGGATGTGGTTCTGGCAGATGGGGATCTGGTAAGGGACATGGTTGTACAAGACCCCCTGACTGGGACCGACCACAATACTGTCTGGTTTCAAACAAGCATGGGGGGGGGGGAGATCTAGGACACTGGCAGTGGACTTCAGGGGGCAGACTTTATGGGCATGGAAAATATTCTCAAGGATCACTGATGGGGATTATCTCAATGACAAGTGTGGAAGAAAGATGGGAGGTCATAAGCAGGGACTTCATGAGGCAGTCAGGATCTGTGCTAAGTTGAAGCGTGAGGGAGCAAGGTCACATAAACCATGCTGGTGGTCCAGTGAGGTACAGGTAGCAGTCAGAGAAAAGAGGCGGCCTACAAAAATATAAAACAACAAGAGGGATAGGGATAAGGAAATATACCAGCTTGCATCTAGAAAAGTCACCCGTATGGTGAGGGAGCAAAGTCCATAAAGAGCGGCTGTACAGGGATACATGGAGGAAAAGGGTTCTTCTGGTACATTGGGGAGCAGAGAAAACTAAGGGCCATCTCAGCAGATTGAGATCAGAAGGAGGGGGTGAAAGAGGCAGGGACCAGGCAGAGGTATTTAGCAGTACTTTGCCTCTGTGTTCACTAAGGGAGGGATGGGATATCTACAAAGCAAGGCACGAAGGGAAGAAGCGTCAGTAAGTGGGATCAGGGAGCAACAGAAATGGAGCAAGAGGGAGAGAGAGGTACCCCAGGGGTGTCACATCTGGGTAAGGATAAAAAGGCCAGTAAGGTGGAGGGGACGGTTGATGCTATCTCCGCCAAAAGGGTGTGGTTAGCCCTCAAGGCCCTAAAGAAAGACAAATCTCCTGGGCCAGATGGCATTCATCCGAGAGTACTATGGGAATTGGCAGACATACTGGCTGCACCCCTGGAGGAGCCTTTCAGCAGGTCACCTGAGACAGGGAGGGTACCTAGGGATTGGCAAGAGGCACATGTGGTACCAATCCATAAAGGGGGGTCGAGGGAAGTACCAGGTAACTATAGACCCATCAGTTTGACCTCGGTGGTGGGAAAATTAATGGACAGTATACTAAAACGGAGATTGGGGGTGTACTTGGAGGAGGTGGGAGGTCTGGATAGTCGGCAACATGGGTTTGTGCCAGGTAGATCATGTCAAACCAACCTTGTGGAGTTCTATGAATGAGTAACATCAGAACTGGACAGGGGTAAGCCTGTGGATGTATTATTCTTGGACTTCAGCAAGGCGTTTGACTCTGTCCCCCACAATGGTCTGGTGGAGAAACTGATGGGGTTAGGAGTAGGCCCTTTGATGGTCAGATGGATTGAAAACTGGCTAGCTGGATGCACTCAGAGAGTAGTGGTCTGTGGGGAGCTCTCGAACCCTAGACAGGTTGGTAGTGGGGTACCGTAGGGTTCAGTCCTGGGTCCGATCCTGTTTAATGCATACATATCGGACATCAGGGAGGGTATAGGGTGTGAAATGAGTCTCTTCGCGGATGACTCCAAGATGGGAGCAGTAGTTGAGGGAGAAGAGGGAAGGTTGGCCCTGCAAGGGGACCTGGACACCCTGGAAAGCTGGGCTCATACATGGAAATTAATTTCAATATCACCAAGTGCAAGGTGTTGCATCTTGGTCGGGAAACCCTAAACACAGGTACACCCTGGGAGGGGAGGCGCTGGAGGCCTCAATAGGGGAAAAAGACCTAGGGGTCATGGTGGATGCATGTATGAATAACTCTGAGCAGTGCAGGAGAGCGGCTAGCAAGGCAAACAGGATGTTAGGATGCATCGTAAGGGGGATCACCTCTAGGAGCAAGGAAGTGATTCTGCCACTGTACAATGGACTGGTTAGACCCCACCTTGAGTACTGTGTACAGTACTGGAGACCACGCTTGAAGAGGGACATACAGCTCCTGGAGAGTGTACAGAGGAGGGCAACAAAGATGATACGAGGGCTAGGGGATTTGACGTATGAGGACAGACTTAAGGAGCTCTGCCTGTTTTCACTGGAAGAGAGGAGAGACAGGGGGGACATGATTGAGGTCTTCAAGTACCTCAAGGGAATAAATAGGGTAAACATGGAGGGATCTTTAGACTAAAGCAGGGAGGTATCACCAGAGGGCATGGTTTGAAGCTGGAAGGTGGAAGGGTGAGGGGGGAAAAGAGGAGGAGGTTTTTCACTGAGAGGGTGGTGGACCCTTGGAATGCACTGCCTGGTGAGCTGGTTCAGAGATCCACAGTGGAGGGCTTCAAGAGAGGGTGAGACAGACACAGAAAGTGGATGTATCAGATGATGGCCTGTCCCAGGGGGGTGGGGATGGATAATACGGGTTTCTGGAGCACAAGGGATGGGAGGGTCTTGGCACCAACTAAGGATCCAAGGTTCGAGCAGACTCGATAGACAGTAAGGCCTAATCTGCTGGCAAATAGTATGTTAGTATATTACACCACGGGGAAAAAAAACTGAGAGAAATCTGGTGTAAATAGTTCCCATCACCAGAAACCTCTAACTCCCTTATATTTACATTATTCAGGCCAACCAGGATATTTCTTTTCACAAATTCTAGAACATGGTAGTTGAGAGTAACTGAAACTCTCTTTCTGGTATGTTTATTAGTTCACTTTCTACCATTTTGATCACAACTACTAAAGGAACTTCTTTTATTCTGAAAAACATATTGGCATCTAATTTGCCAAACACTCCATTTAAGGCATGTAAAAATCACTAAAAAAATACTTTATTACCATCTTGACAAGGTGACATCCATGTTCCCCAGTACTAATGCTTTATATATGACATTATGATATTCCAAATCTCTCGATGTTTTAGACAATAGTAGTCAAAGAGCCCTATTATAGGAGCATGACAAAAAGAGATGCTTCATACTTTCGGTCACTTGTGAGCAGTCAGATCGGATACATACTCTTTCATATCGCAGTGGAAGGGGAAGGAATGGACCACATAAAACAGCAGGAACACTGTGGGAGGGAGGTAAACACAAGTCCATTCACAAAGGAAAGAATCCTGAAGGGACTTGTGAATCTGAAAGTGGGTAAAGCTGTGGGGAAATGGGCTGGTACACCCGAGGGTGGTGATGGAACTCAGGGTGGTACTGAATGCACCTGTGACAGCCCGATTCAGCAACTCACTGGAAACAGGAGTAGTTCCAGAGGAGGGAGGAGGGCAGATGTAGTCACACTTCATAAAAGTGGCAGCAGGGAGGAGGCTGGCAACTACAGGCCAGTCACTCTGACGTCAATTGTGGGGAAGTTAACAGAAACATTTTTAAAGGAAAGGCTTGCTGAGTATCTTGAATTCATTGGTTGCTAGACCCCAAAGCAGTAGGGATTCACAGGGAGGAGGTCATGTCAGATAAACCTAATGGATTTCTTTTACTGGGTGACCAGGGAAATAGAACAAGGTGGGGCGCTGGGCATGGACTACTTAGTCTTCAGCAAGGTCTCTGACGCCATACAACACAGGAGGCTCAGAAATAAACTGGGCAGCTTGTGGTGGGTCCTAAGGTTTTAAACTGGGCATGAAAATGGTTTATGGATAATTGACAGGGTAGTGGTAAATGGCATTCACTCAGGGGAGTGGAGGGTGACCAGAGGTGCACCTCTAGGATTTGTACTGGGATCAGCCCTCTTTAATATTGTCATAAGTGACATTGCAGAGGAGCTGAAAGAGAAGGTCTTTGAAGATGACAACAAAATCTGCAATAGGGTGGGTAGTCGTGGGGGGGAGGAAAGAATGAGCAGAGGCCTGAGGATACTTAAGACATGGTCTAAGGTACGGCAGCCATGTTTCAATGTGAAAAAGTGCAAAATCATGCACCTAGGACACTGAAACCCTGAGATGAAGTATAGAATGGAGGAAGAAATATTGACAGTCACAAAATAGGAAAGGAACCTTGGAGTAATAATACTGCATGGCATTAAGGCAGCAGTACGACAAGGCATAGAAACATAAAAACATAGAAGTTGACAGCAGATAAGGACCGCAAGGCCCATCCAGTCTGCCCATTTATTTTTCTACCTTATGAATGTGCCATTGGCCTTTGCTCTGTCAATGGCCTGTCTATTCATACTCATCTGTATTGCTCCCTTATGCCTATCCCATACCTGTTTGAAGCCCTGCACTGTATTCATAGCCACCTCTTCCTGAGGTAGGCCGTTCCATGCATCCACCACCCTTTCCGTGAAAAAGAATGTCCTCACATAACCCCTTAATCGGTCTTCCTCTAATCTCATGCTGTGTCCTCTTCTCCTGCTATTTTTCTTATATTGAAACGTTAGACTCTTTCACCTTGTTAATGCCCTTAAGGTGTTTGAATGTTTCAATCATATCACCTCTCTCCCTCCTTTGCTCTAGGGTATACATATTGAGTTCCGTTAATCTGTCTTCATATGTTTTCTGATGCAGTCCCTGCACCATTTTGGTTGCCCTTCTCTGGACTGCCTCAATTTGGTTAATGTCCTTGTGAAGGTGTGGCCTCCAATACTGCACACAGTACTCCAGATGGGGCCAAACCAGTGTCTTGTAAAGAGGGATTATTACCCTCCCTCTTATGACTTGTGATACCCCTACTAATACACCCCAACATCCCTCTAGCCTTACCTACTGCTTTAGTGGTCTGCTTGGATGATTTCAGGTCATTGGTGATGATGACGCCCAAGTCTTTCTTCCCTTGTGACTGCCAGCAACCCCCTCCAAGCCTATAGGTGGATTCAGGGTTTCTCTTCCCTATGTGCATGATCTTGCACTTCTTTGCATTAAACCCCAGTTGCCACTCTTCTGACCATTTTGCTAGTTTATCCAGATCTCTTCTCATTCTGCCCACCCCATCTGGATCTTCTACTCTGTTGCAGATCTTGGTGTCATCTGCAGACAGACAAATCTTACTCTCCAGTCCATCTGCAATGTCACTGATGAAGATACTGAACAGGACTGGCCCCAGGACTGATCCCTAAGGTACCCCACTTGTGACTTGCATCTCTTCTGACTGTATATCATTTACCTACACTCTCTGTTTTCTGTCCGTCAACCAGTTTGCTACCCAGCTGACCCATGTCTGACCCACCCAGAGCCTACCCAGCTTATTAATCAATCTTCTGTGTGGAACAGTATCAAAAGCTTTGCTGAAGTCAAGGTAGGCACCATCAACTGCTTCCCCTTGGTCCACCACTCTGGTTACCCAGTCAAATAAATCTATGAGATTAGTTTGACAGGACCTTCCTTTTGTAAACCCATGCAGTCTTGGATCCTGTGCTCCTATGGATTCCAGGTGCTGCACTGTCCTTTCCTTAAGGAGTGTCTCCATAATCTTGCCCACTACTGAGGTATGACTGACTGGTCTGTAGTTCCCTGCCTCCTCCCTGCTACCACTCTTGTGGAGCGGGATCACATAAGCCCTTCTCCAGTCTTCTGGGACCTCTCTTGTGCTCAGAGACTCACTTAACAGTTCTGATAATGGCTCTGCTAGTTCCACCCTTAGCTCCTTTAGTACCCTGGGATGTATGCCATCAGGTCCCATTGCCATGTTCACCCTGAGTTTATCGAGCAGTAGGCAGGGCCAGCAGGATACTGGGGTGCATAGGAAAAGGTGTCACCAGCAGAAAGAGGAATGTGGTGTTATCACTGTATAGCTCATTGGTGAGGCCCCATCTGGAGAACTGTATCCATTTCTGGAAACCACATCTCAGGAAGGACATTTACAGGGTAGAGGCGGTCCATGGGAGGGCGACTGAAATGGTGTAGGGGCTGCATCAGAAGCTCTATGAAGACAGACTGAGAGATCTCAATATATACACCCTGGAAGAGAAGAGGGAGAGGGAGACATGACAGAGACCTATAAATATCTCATGGGGGTGAATAAGGTACAGGAGGGGAGTATTTTGTAGAAGCTACACAAGAACAAAGAGGCATGCAATAAAGCTGGAAGGGGGAAGATTTAGGAGGGCTGTGAGGAAGTGCCTCTTCGTTGAAAGAGTGTTGAATGCCCATACACGATAAACAATTGTGTATGAGCAACCATACACATACAAGGCTGAGTTTTAATCTCAAGGTTTCCATGGTGTCGTGCTCTCGAGGTCTCTTGTTGCTATGTAAACCTCTCAATTGAAACACATCCTTGTTGTGTGTGATTATTCATACACAGTCCTCTGTGTTTTACATTCCCTTTTACACTGAGTCAGCTGTGGATGCTAAGTGCTACCTATAGCCAGCAAACAATATGCTGCCTCTGTATCTTTCAATAATATGCCTGCTAACACCCCTAGCCTCCCTCCCATCTTCTCCCTACCCTCTACCACAGCCTAACCCCCTTACAATATACTCCAGAGCAGATCCTCCTCCCCATCACGCCACCTCTACCCTAGGGCAACCGCATCAATGTCCCCTGAACAACTGGGATCTCGGCGCTTCCATCTTGCCACCCTCCTTTCACACTGGACTGACAGTAATAAATATCTCCACAATAAGCAGACTTCCGCAAACCTCCCAGCAATCTCCTGCCCTCTGTAAGCCCCAATGGGCCATGCTCAAAACTAAACAGCTGCTAACACTACTGCTCCTCCTGGCCAGGGACATAGAGCTAAACCCTGGTCTGACCCACCCCATCCCCTCCCAATTCAGAATAATGCACCTAAACATCTGCAGCATCCTGAACAAACTCACAGCATTACAACCAAGTGTCCTATTGCTGCGTCCTGACATTCTGATTATCTCCGAGACTTTGCTGAAGCTCCGCAACCTGGACTCAGAAGTATCTATCCCAGGCTACTCCCTCATTCGGCAAGACCACCCGGGCAAAAAAAGGGATGGAGGCATCGCCATGTTCATCTCCTCTAAGCTCCAGTTCACCCCGTCCAACTCTCCATGCACATGCTGTCCATAGACTCCCTGCTAATCAAACTCTCACTCCCACACTCAATCCCATTATATGTAGCAGGGTCCTACTTCGGCCCTGACACCCCTCTACCCATTGTGCTGGACCACCTGGGCACCCTAAAGTGCGATCGCAGAAGGGGGCGAGCTACATATGTTCGGGGATTTCAATTTTAATTGGCTGTCCTATGCAAGCTCTAAGCTACATAGCCTTGTCAATGCACTAAACCTGGCCCAACAAATATCTGAACCAACACGCCTAAACCACAAATCTCAGAACCACTCCCTCTTGGACTGGGCCCTTACTTCACATTCCCATCGGATACTAGAAGACGGACTTCTTCCAGACTCTAAGTGATCACCACATGATCTACGTGGTGAGGGAAATCTTCAGGCCCAAAGCACCTCCCCCATGAATGCTGCTCACTAGATCATATAAATCCCTCAACCTTGCTGCACTTTTAACAGACCTGTCAAACGTTGACTGGTCCCTCATCCCACAAGCATCCTCCACCGACTCAGCCCTAGAATTTTTCAAGTCCAGATTTCTTGCTGTCTGGGGCTACTGTGCACCACTCCAAAGGACTAGAGTAAGGGGTGCCCACCTGCCCTGGGTCATTGCCAAAATCATAGATCAACTCCATGCCAGGGACCAGGCATGTAAAACTTACAAGGCAACCAGCACCCTAGCGGCACTCCAATTCTACCACACCCTTCAAAATTCCTGCACAAGGCTTGTCTGACAGGGCACAGCTAATTACTTCAAAGCCTCCTTCCACTCAAATCTAAATCACCCAGCAAAGTTCTGGAAAACAATCAAATCACTCTTCCCCCCCAAGCCCAGCCCCCTACCCCAGCCCTAAATGTAGCAGGCCCCATCGTCACTGAACCTGATGAAGTGGCCTCAGTTTTTAACACCTTTTTCACTAGCTGTGCATCCTCTCTAATGTCTTCTCTCCCACACTACCCCATGAGTCCACCCCCTCCCATCCCTCCCATCTCCCTGGCCTCCTACTTCTCCTTTTGCATGGTTACCCCATCCAAAGTGCTAAAAACCCTGTAGGCCCTCAATCCCCCAAAGGTAAATGCCTCTCAGGACTGGACTCCAAAATGCTTCCTCTATCTTCCTCAGCCATCGCCACCTCTCAGGTCACTTTCTTCAATCTCTCTTTCTCACTTGCTGAAATCCCATCTGACTGGAAACGTGCCACAGCCATCCTCCTCCCTAAAGGAGGTAACCCCTTCTCCCAAGACAACTGCCGTCCTATCTCCCTTCTCCTCATTCTGGCCAAATTACAGGAGCACCTTGTTCTCTCCCAACTCTCCTCCTTGCTCGACTCCTCCTCCTTCTTCACACCCTATCAGTCTGGATTTAGGAAATCACACTCTACCATCACCTCACTTCTAAGGCTCACCAACACTATCCTCACTAGCATGGATAATGGGCACACTACCTCAGCTATTTTTGTTGACCTAGCAAAGGCCTTCGACACTGTCTCCCACACCATTCTACTATCCAAACTCTCCCATGTCAGACTCTCTGGAGCTGCCAGCAGCTGGTTCCATTCCTACCTGGCAGGTAGGTCACAATCAGTAAGATTTGGCCCTGACACTCCTGTCCCCCTCCCTGTCTCTGCAGGGGTCCCACAAGGCTTGGCCCTTGGCCAGATACTGTTCTCCATTTTCCTGAATGACCTGCCATTGGTCTGCCCACATACATCCTTTCACATGTATGCTGATGACACTGTACTGTATGCATCAGGTCCCTCCCCCGTTGAAGCGGCCTCCAGGCTCCAGCAGGATATCAATGTGCTGCAGCTCTGGTTTTGTTCAAACCAGCTTTTTCTTAATACCAAGGCAACAGTCTCCCTAACCTTTGGCACAAGGCAGAGACTCTCATGACTCCCCCCCCCCCCACTCCCACTTTCCACACCATCGATGGGACTCACTTGGAGGCTTGCACCTCCTTCAGATACCTCGGGGTCTGGCTCGACCAGTTTGCTACTCATATCGACGTGATCCACAAGAAACTGCATCCCAAAGTGGGTGCCTTATATCACAACAGAGGCTGCATCCCCCTGTCAACCCGCAAGACAATTGAACAGAAAATGATCCTCCCCATGTTTGACTATGGGGATGTAGTCTACAGCGCCACTCCTAAGTCCACTCTAGCTAGACTAGACCCACTCTTCCATTCTTTCTGTTGATTTGCCCTGGACTGCCCTCTCACGAACCACTGCTGTGCCCTCTACAGATCTCTAGTCCTACCATCACTCCAGGATCATAGACAGGCCCACTGCGCCAGGACTACAGTGAAATTCTGGACTAAGTCCCTTCCCCACTACCTCGAGTCAGTCCTCTCAGTTCAACCCCAACCTGCATACTTACTCAGGAATACAGACGCCCGGCTTCTCCATGTCCCGCATATGACCACATTCAAAGGCCAAGCTGCCTTCAATTACTGCATGCCTAAAATATGGAACACCTTGCCAGAAGCCATTCAGCACACTGACACCACTCAACACCTCAACTACCTCCTCAAGACTCATTTCTCCTCCACCTGCACCTGCTTTTAGTACCTCGGAGGGGCCAGTGTCTCCCACTCTCCAATTATAGTTTTACCTCTTGCTGTGCAGTCATTCTGGCCCCATGCTAGATGCTTGCAGACCACTGTCAAGTTAGTATTGTAATTGTGATTGCCCTCTGTGCTACCATTAACTATCTGTACTATTTTGGGCCTCTGGCAATTGTATTCTAATGTTTTACTATGTATATATTCTATGTATAGCAAAATGTTCAAAAGAAAGGCAATATTGGAAAAAGAAAGACCCACTCTCCCAAGTAAAAAATATGTAGAGAATCATGAATTTTGTTTGGATAATTTATTCTTGTATCTTCCAGACAAACATCAACCTTTCGGGATATACCCTTCATCAGCAAACTGGTCCAATTATTTCAAGATTTAAATTCATACATCTTTATCTTCTTATACAAACACATAGGGTTTTAGGTTTGACCCCCCCCCCACAGCCACTGTTTTTTAACTTGTCCACTATTTCCTTGTGCCATAACCATTTCATTTTACTTTCAGAAGACGCCAGACATGGTTACCTGAAAAGTGATAGATTGAACCTACCTGAAAGTAAAATGAAATGGTTATGGCACAAGGAAATAGTGAACAAGTTAAAAAAACAATGACTGTAAGGGGGAGTCAAACCTAAAACCCTATGTGTTTGTATAAGAAGATAGAGATGTATGAATTTAAATTTTGAAATAATTTGACCAGTTTCCTGATGAAGGGTATATCCCGAAATGTTGATGTTTGTCTGGAAGATACAAGAATAAATTATCCAAACAAAATTCATGATTCTCTACACATTTTTTACTTGGGAGAGTGGGTCTTTCTTTTTCCAGTATTGCCTTTCTTTTGAGCCTGTAGCGTCAGCTATACACTGGAATTAGCCCCCCCCCCCATAGAACTTTTATCTACATTTTTTAAGGAATACGGGCTGTACTGGATGATTCTTTCTCTTGTACAGCAAAATGTATAATCCGCCGCACATGGTTATGCATATTTCCCATGCTTGTTGCTCATATCTACTGTAACCACTACTGTTATTGTATTTTATTTCCATGTTATTATACTGTTTATTCTCCACTCCCCCCACCCTCAGGACACATCTGGTATCGAGCAGTACCCCACTCAGTATGCCTTCCTGGTAAAACTTTTAAATAAATAAATAAGTCATAGTATGCCCCACATTTTCTTTGGGATTTGACTGTCAGTAAGTTGTTTTGTAATAACTTGTTCAGCTACGTCATGTTGTGGATTATAAAACTGGAGTATAGAAAACTGGATACCAACTGCTCATATTTGTTGCCAGATTTCTCCATTACTTGAGATGTTGACAATCTCCAATATAAAACGTGGCAGGATTTTCTCGTCCTCTAATTGTTTTCAGTGCTTTAAAGGGCTATTAATGGTGCACATTTTGTAAGAAATCATGCCAGCCTTCCCCTTTGGGGCTCAACAAGGTGGGTTTTAAATTAAAACTAATGAAAGTGCAATGGAAAAAACACTCAGTTGACTATTTTAAGAGCACCCTCTTTGATCTCTCGATAAGAATGTCCTCGCTTTATAGGATTAAGATGGCTATCCCACAATACCCTAAACAAAATACTATGTAATTTTGTCTCCATTATCAAAGAAGGGGGAAATGCAAAACTAATAAATAAAAAAATAGGAATCAAGAATGTCTTTGTGATGTAGATTCTTTTTCATTTTGACATAGGCCAAGAGCACCATCTTGACACGTTAGTTTCTGCTTTATCCATTCTCTGTTGCCAATTATTCTGTGCCATATCACCTTTGGTCCCAAACCATACCCCCAATAATTTTATTGGTTCCATTGAAAAGGCAGTTCCTCCATGTTTATACTGTTCTTCAGTTTATGCTTTGGCTTCTGAGACAGGATTCAGACAATATTGTCCTTACTTGGCCTGGCTCAAAATTAGATTAAAAATCTTTTATTATATCCATGGTTTCTCAACCTATCTAGTCCTTTTTTGCTACTGGCATTAACTAACTCCATTGGAAGATCGTTTCACAGCTTGACCACCCTCTGTGTATAAAATAATTTCCTGTTAATTATCTTGAAATGTAAATGGTCTTAATTGCTTGTTATGCCTTCTTAATGAATATGATTCCTGCCCTTCCATGAAATGTAATTTGTCCATTAGTTCCTTATCATCATGAATGGAGAATAATAAATCTCCCCTTATGCACCTCTGTTCCAGGCTGTATAACCCCAACTGCCCCAGTCTTGTCTCATATGTTTTATTTTCTAAACCACAGATCATCTTTGTCACTTTATGTTGTAGTTTTTCTATTTTAATATTATCACCAATAGTCAAACCTCCCCATACTTGTGTCAGTCTCAGATGATGACTTAGAGCTATCAAGTCAAGTCTAGTAAGCCAGCCCGGTGGTGCTGAGGGCTGAGGCGCTGGATGCCACACCTCACACCACGCCAGTTACCTGTGTTTGGGAGTGAACTCAGGTTGCCGGGGGTCAGCCGAGGGGGGGAGATGATTGAGCATATGGAGGACAGCTCTTCTCTCCTGGAGAGGGTGGAGATTGTGATCCCACTACAACAGTGACTCCCAGTGGAGACTGGGAGCACCAAGCAGGATTGTGCATGCAAAAGGGGATGAGGTGGAGGTGGACACTCATGAGCAGGGGTGCAGGAGCATGCCCAGCTCACTTGGAGCATCATTGCATGTCCACGCCTCCATAGGGGATCACACACAGAACATACACAGAGCAAGGAAAAAACCCGGATTCTGGGGAGATGACGGCATGCTAGCCCCATGCTCACTGCCAGATTCCACTCACTCAGTCCTGATATCCCCCAGACCACATCTGACCACCAGATCTGATTGAAGGAGTGCCCAACGATGGGAGAGGGTTACCCTGTCCTGGGGAGCACAAGCCAGGGGGCATCTAAGTTGGTGCGAGTTGCGAGGTCAGGGTTCTGGAGGGACTTGAGGTGTGCGGGATCTCAGACAGGGCAGAACCAGCTGGGAATGCCTGAGGGATGCCTCAGAAACCAGCGACTGGAGGGAAAAAAATTCAAGTCAAGTACAAGTTTATTGTTTGACTATAAGTCATTACAATATATCAGAAAGACACAAAATCTAGAGTAAGAACCATACCTCTCAACTTCTCAGCATTAAAAATCATAGCACTGGCCTTCAAAAATCATAGCAAAGGGTCAGAATGTGGAGCACTTTCTTATTTTAAACAATATTATGTCTACAGATAGTGGACCCCATATAGTAAGTGATAAGAAATGTTTCTATCAGCTTAGTTCAATGATTTAATAGTTTGTGTGTCCAGAAATAACTCTAACATTATGAGGAACTTTGGTAAACTTGTGAGGAGCAAGGGTAAATTTGAGTGTGAAAATCATAGCACTATGTGGAATTCATAGCAGTTGAGAGGTGTGGTAAGAACTGAACATTATAGTATAAATAATGAATAGCACCAAGCACTTCACAAGTATCGATAAATGTTAAAATGTTAAAAAGAAACAGGCTTTGTTTCATACATCAAAAATAAGATGCATAGACTTGTAAAATGATTGATTTACAGCATGAGTAAATTAGAGGGGGGATGGGGTTATAATCATCTGTTTCCAATGTGGGTGCATATATAATTAGTCATGGTCAACAAGGGAAAGACTGTACCATAAAATTGTATATATAATGTCAAACTTTGAGTTTTGGAAATTCCCTCCAGTAAACTATTGAACAGAAGTTCAACATGAACTAAAACTAAAGATACCCTGATAACCTGCACCTCAATTAAGCAAAACCTCTCATTTGGTTAATCACTGGTACATTAACTTTAACCCAAATGCAAGCCAGCCACTATGGGCCATACAAGGCTTCCTTGCAAGGTCATTATCAATCCTCTGGTGAAATAAACCCCACTCAGAGATGTTCACATTAAGGCTATTTCCACACTCAAGTGCAGGTTTTATTCGGTTCCATCTCAGCACAGTTCACTGAAGGTATCACTAAGCAGACAGTTTTAAATGCAAATGTATAGGACAACCTTTTCCTAATGAAGGTCATTAAGAAAGCTCCCCAATGATACTTCTACCCCTTAAACTTAATTTATTTCAGCTGTATAATCTTCTTAATTTCTTCGTGATGGATATTAAATATCAAGAATTGTGAGTATAAACCACCTGCCATCAAACAACTTTCCTGTAGGGGTTTGCTTATTATACTCCCTTTACGAAGTAAAAAATAAAATAAAACAAATGCTGTAATGTAAACAGCACTGTCATTCATGCAACCTCTCTAAAATCAAACTATATAAAGTCTATGCACAGAGTAAAATTCCTAAACAGTTATTTGTAGCACACCTTAGTTTGGAAAACAGCTATTCATACACTTCTCCATTGAGGAAAAGAAAAGAAAATACTCCTACATCCATTATAGCCATAAAAAACTCAGCAATGCTATGTACGTATAAAGGAGTCCAACTAATGCACCATCAAGGTATAATCAAGGTAGTCATTGAGTGGCTCCAATTTTCATTCGTTCATAGAAAATGCTACTAAATTAACAAAGTCGTCGGCACTGTTCCTCAAATAATGGGGTCCGGCTGTTAGACTTAACTTGAAAGCTCATATTCAAGGATCATTATGGAAGTCCATTTCAATTTTTAAAGTGAAAACAAAGAACTTTGTCCATCTAATGGAAGAATAGTTTATGAGGAAAATGGAGGAAAAGTGCCTCAGAGTTCCTGTATGACTTGCCAAGGCTCCGTTGCAGGTTCAAGCGAAAGGAGTCACTTTTAAGTGCACATCAAAATAAACCTAATGGTGCTCCAAATTTTATTAATAGAAGTGCTGCTAAAGAAGCAAAGCCAACACACAGCTCTTTAGGCAAAGGAGTCTGTTCACTGAATAATTTTTTTTGTATACTTTCTTTATCACCCAGTTCTTACTGGACTCTCTCCAGCGTGGATTCTCGGCATGGCTTTCAAAGCCACCTGAAGCTTCCGACCCTCTGTCCTCCAGGTGCCCTTTCTCCACTCCAACCTCGCCCAGCCACACGACCCCCCCCAGCTCTGAACTGCCAGGGGTGGGGCCACCAACCCCTCTGGCACTCTATCTATAATCCAGTGGAGTGACATGGGAGGAGGAGGGAGAACAGAAGGAGGGGCCAGGAGAGCCCGGCATTGAACATGGGGCCAGCCACTGATCTCGCCTTCACCTACCAGCAAGGTGGGGGCTTTTTTTCAGTGCTGTAGTTGCCCCAGAAGCATTTTTGTGCAATGACACCCTGCATGTAACAGGCACAATTCCTCACCCATGCGTAAGGTGCCCACCGCTGTTCCACCTCTGTAAGCATGCCACAGGTTGCGGTGCCCCCCCGCCGCCACCACCAGGAGCCACTCGAACTGCAGCAAGTGAACCCACGCTCCCCCAGGAAAGGAGAACAGTCCTCCAGATGCTCAATCCTTTCCTGCCCCTGCTGACCCCTGATGACACAGGATCTTTCCTGAACCTCGCAGCACCAGGTGTGGCATCCAGCACCTCAACCCTCAGCACTACCAGGCAGGCTGTGTTCACTGAATTTATGACTACACTAACTTTCTCCAGTCACAATACTGAGTCAAGCAAATGGAGTCACTTTTTATTTTTAAAACCATCGTAACAGGACTCTGTTTCCATTTTGATAGCGTTCATAGCCACTAGATTATATAAAATGCAGCGCTACCAGTGATATTCTTATTATGCATGATTAAGACTCTGTTTCCCCAATCATCTTTTCTTTTCATAAATATTGTATCTCCAACCATTTTTATTGTTTAAGTTCTGTGCTCATGTAATGGATGTCACCTTTGAAAAACAATAAAACAGAAGAAACGTGCTTCACTCAGCGAAGTAAGTTTATAACTTCAGAGTGGATCTAAAAGACCCCAACGTTAGGCAACCATAGCATACCTTTTAAAGGCTTAACAAATACATTTATACCCACAAGCACTACAGGCTTGTCTCACCAGCAGCAGCATTCAGTCACAGCAAAAGTGTATCACTGTCCATTACTCTGACTTTTCTTTCTTCTTTCCAGTTCAGCGAGCATCCAGCGAACATTCAGACAGAACGCCAAAAGCCAGTGGTGGACTAACACGACCATTCAATGGTAACAGTAAAAGTATGTTGCAGCTTTTTTTAGGCTACAAAAAGCACTTATCCAAAGGCTATAAGGCAAAATAACAGAAGTGTCATTCAGAAAGATTTAGTTAAGACATTTTAACAAATAGTCCATGAGCAACAGGAGGTCTGCAGCAGGGAGCGGAGCAGCACCGCAGCCATCTTGCTGCTCTGTTCCACACACCCCCCCCCCGAGCTCTGAAGAATCATTCCAATGCTCTTATCAATATTAAACTTTGATCCAGAACATCTTGAAAAGGATACAAAATGTCCCAGCGCCACTTTCCCTGAAAGAGTCACCTAACAAAAGGCAGATATCATCTGCATAAGCAGATGATTTACTGGACAACTGGTATTACAATACTATGAATGGGCTTTATGCAACAATGGGTGGGTTGCCTACGTGCCACATATCTTAAGTGTGTAGGCAACCCTAAGTCAGAGTGCCATGCAGTGGGGGTCAAGCGGACTCAGCAGCATTCACAGCAGGGGTGCAAGCCCCTCACGCACATGCTCCCCACAGCTTTGCACCATAGGTGGTCTGAGAGCATGTACAAAGGTGTGTGGTCACACTCCATGCCATTCACTAAGGCACAGAGTACCAGGCATGGGAGGGTGCGAGATACAGCATGGAGGACCCTGCCATACCTTGTACACACCCTCCCCAAAGGACACCTGAGAGCAGTGATAAGATGCGAACCGCCTCCACTCTGCTGCCCCAGCCCACCGGGCTTTTGAAGAGGGCTGGGGACAGCCATTTTGGCACTCACTTGTGGTTTACAAAAAAAGTGTCATGCACCTTCCCAGGATCCCCTGCTGATGTGCAGCAGGAGATCCGCTTCAGGACACAGGATGGATATCCGATTGAATGCCAACCTGTATCCCTCGATCGACCTCCATGAAGCTGCATGCTGGGGGGGGGATGGGTCCATAGACAGGTGGCTGGCAATAGTAAATGCTATCCTGCATGTTCCTGTCCACAGGTGTACAGCTGCTTGGGTCAGGTAGGCTCCTCCAGCGGGTGGGAACCTCCGACGGCTACAGATAGTGCAGAACGCAGCAGCCAGGTTGCTGACAGAGCTGTCAAGGTCCTGTTATGTGGCCTTGGTCTTGCAAGGTCTGCACTGGCTGCCAGTCAGGTGGAGAATTCTCTTCAAGGTGGGCTTGCTCACCCAGTACCGTAGGAAGGGTGGGGCGGTTGGTGCCCGCGCCCCGGGCGCATGCCTCTGAGGGGCGCATTGGCGGCAGACAGTTAAATCTGCTGTTACTTTAAAACACATTTTCTTTTTTTTTTTTTTTAATGCAGTAAGTAATGCCTATGCCTGCCAGTAGGGATGCATCGGCATTCCATGAAAATACCAGCAAGTCGGGGTCTCACATGGTCTGCTGTCTGGAAAGGAAAAAATCATGTGATGGGGTCCAGAAACAGTATAAAAGCCAGGTACCGGCGGGAGACTCGCGGTTATTGTAGTGAGGTGGATGAACGAGTGAACGGCAGTGTAAATAAACACACACACTCAGTAGTTAGTCAGGAGATCGGAGATAATACTTGCAGGAGCGATTCCTAATTATAGAGAGTGGAGACTAGAGAAGAGTGCAGACTTGAGCAGCAGTGGTGGAGCGTGGCGTGCCATGGTCTGGAGAGGAGAGATTAAGAGTAAGACGTGACACCCTAGTGAAGTGAGCGGTGGTGACCCACCCTGTGTAAGCACTGACTGAAGCAAGCAGCAGTCACCAGCACAGCACTCAAGCTAGTCGTCTCGTCTCATCTTCTTAATAGTCGCCGGGGGGGGAGGTTGACTCAGTGAGCTTGTTTTAGACAATTAGAAGTTATTATCCGTTTTTTTTTTTGTTCCGGCGCTCACGCTCACTCCTCCGAGTCCGACCTCCAGACAGTCCACACAGCTTGGGGTTCAGTCATTCCTTGCTAGCTAGTACTAGTTCTTAATCTAGCCAACTAGCGCCCACGACACCCAGCAGGAGCAGTGACTGACTGGGAGCCCGGTCCGCCCTGCGTACCATCTCTAGCTCTTTTTTTTGTAATATGTGAGAGTGGAGGCCGGGGCGACTGCGGCTGTTAGGCTGAGCTGACTTCACTGCAGTGCTGAGACTGGAGTTTCAAATCTGAGATGTCTGAGAGCGGGGTGGCGGGCGATGTGATTTGAGGTGAGTGCAGTGCCAGTGATTGAGTGCCTCAGTCATAGTTGAAATCACTTGCAGTTCAGAACCATCACTCTGTACTCCTCTCTGACTCTCTTTCTTAGCCTAGTGGTCATTTGGGCCAGCAGCAGACAAAGCTAGTACCCCTCATGCATCTCTTATTCATATATTGTGGTCCTGCCCTGATGGCCTTCAATATCTAATGCTTAGAAATGAAAGAGATATGAAAGGATCACTTCATTAATCCTTCCCTTAACTACTGACTTTTGGGTCCTGGGTATTTCCCTAAAATGCCCTGCACTAACTCACATTAGGCTCATGGTTGCAGCTGTCTGCATCTGTTTGAAAAAAAAAATATTTGTAACTGGAAAACCAATTTCCAGTTTTAACTGAAGAGTGATGGTCCAGCATGAGTGAGTCTAATGCAGGGGTTCTCAAATGGCGAGGCCAGCTTCCCTTGGGAGGCCCCAACCTGTTTCAGGGGAGGCTCAAGCAGGTCTGAAAAAGTACTGTATTTAAATTTTGAGTTTTATGTATTTTGTGTGAAGAGATAAAGCAAACTGAAAGAGCATAATAGTAGGTGAATTGTATGTATTTATTTACTAATAGGTGACAAGGGAAGATGAATGAGCCAAGGCTCATTTCAGGTGTACCCGGGGAAGGGTAGGGAATGAATACATTTCAAAAGGTAACTGCTAAACAATCAGGAAATACACACTGAACAACAGTGCAAGAAAATATGAACAATAAACTAATAATGAGTGCTGGTATTTGATCAATTTGTAGACTAATGGCAGAACAGCCCAAATACAAGGGTCGAGCATAGAAGTGCTAAGAGCAATAGCAGGAAGGAGCAAAGTAATCCCAGAGAAGTTGCTTAGAGCAGGGAAGGAGGGGAACAGGCAAAGTACATAGGAAGGTTATTTCATATAGAGAGGAAACAGAGAAAGTAGTCTGACCCATGAAGGTAAGACAGCAAAGGGTAACAATGGTTCAAGAATGAAAATAGCAGAGCAAGTAGGCTGGCCTGTGTGTGTGTATGTGTGTGTGGGGAGGGGTTACAATAAGCTGAATAATAATATCTGTTTTGTTTATTTGTTATTCAGATAACACCTTTGAGCACAGGAACTCTTTTTCAAAGGTTCCACATCAGTATAAGACAAAGAACTGAATGACAGAACTGAATGTGAGCAAAGTACTCAAAGGGGTTTCAATTTATTCATGGTGTACTGCGCAAAGTACAGTATGTTATTTTTCTTTGGGGAGGCCCAATATTATTTCAGTTTTTGGGGGAGGCTCAAAATCTTTTCCATCAATTTGGGGAGGCTCACTGTGACAAAGTCTAAGAACTATTGGTCTAATGGCTTCTAATGAAAGAAATATGTTATTAAATTCATAATGTTTGATGGAATCTGGACACCTTTCTTATACAATGTGAAATTTGTCAAGATATCTCTCTAACAAGAATATAGAATTCACTGTCAGCAATTTAATTGATGTTATCCTGTATTATAACTATTATTATTCCACATAGTGATGTAAATAGTTTTAATCTTTAAATCATCTACCATAGACTAGTACAGATTTTTACTGATTTCTTTGTTTATTGTTACTGTTATTGTAACCCAGGTGGCCTTTTGCTAGTTATTATACTTAACAATTGCAGAAGCCATTTTGTGCTAGTAACATCTTCAAACAGATGTGGACAATTGAATTAGTAGAGGTTCCTGCTGTTATTGAATGAGAGAGTATTGGCCAGAACTCCCTGGGTCATTTTTCTCTCTTTTCTGAAAGAGCCCTGAGTATACAAAAGCAAGGGGAGATAGTAAGACACTGGTGGGTAGGAAATTTCAAGAGAGACAAGAGAAAGTGCTGCTTTACAGAAATGAGGGTGGAGGGTGCAACAGGCTTCCTAGAACACTGTCCAGTGCAAACAGTGGAGAGCTTTAAGACAGCTCATCTGTCCTGTGCCTAGAGAAGGGCAACTGAAATTGTGCAAGGGCTGCATCATAAGCCCTATGAAGAGAGACTAAGGGATCTCAGTATGTGCACCCTAAAAGAGAGGGGGGATATGATAGAGATTTATAAACACCTCACAGGGTTGAACAATGTACAGGAGGGTAATGTTTTTCAGAGTAGAAGGTGCACAAGAAGAAGGCGACAAGCAATGAAACTGGAAGGGTTGAATTTAGGAGGCATGTGAGGAGGCTACTCACTGAAAGAGTGGTGGACACCTGGAACGTGTTTCAGTAGATGTAGTAGGGGTGAAAACAGTGGTGGGCATCTGGGATAGGCACAAGGGATTCTTAGTTGGGAAACTGGAAGGGGATAGCCAGAGATTAGGTAGAGTTTGCAATGATAGCATAGACAGGGGAAAAAAGGGGCAGACTGGTTAGGCCAAGTCGTCCTTATCTGTTGACAAATTCTATATTTCTAAGAAGGGGTGGGATAGTGACAAAGGCTTGGTCAAAGGATTTGGGAGGACAGGAAGGTGGGATCAGTCATGATACCCTTGGAGGCATGTCCAACCTTCTGAGACAGACTAGATAGACTATAAGGCCTTTCACTGCTGGCAGTTCTCTGTTTCTTTTATCTCCTGCATAAATTGGCAGGAAGGCTGACACCTCCAACAGTGCTGCCTCACCCCATGGTGCTGACCTGCAGTGACTGTTGGATTTGAACCCAAGTCTTTGGTGTGGGGGACTTAAACCCATGACCCTGTGGCGCAGAGATATGACTCATGCTACCAGCTGAGCTCTACTAATACTGCTGTTTGTGTCAAACAAAATAAAGTTCTTGTCATTCAAGCTGCATCTCTGAGAAATCCCTTTTTTTCTGTCTCTTCAGACCCCAGACCCCCATGCTTTATGTAGCAATCTTTAACAGTATATTTCAGAAATGAATACAGGGTGGGTGGTTGATGGCATTCTTGGTCAGCCACTCATCCACAACTGCAGCTGCACACTCTATACCACCCACTCAGTCTCCCACATCTCATATTCCATGGGAGCAAAATATTCCCTCCTGAAATCGGGGGTAGGGAACTGTAACAAAAGTATGTTTTTTCTTCGAGAAAGGCCACAAAACTCACCACAAGCATGCAAAACCCTCAGAGCTTATGGGGGCCTTGTGGCCCCAGAGCCCTGGCTCTTTTCTTGGGGGGCGCAAATTTAGTGTCTTGCCCAGGGCACCAAAATGCCTTCCTAGGCACTGTGCTCACCTATAAGGCCTTATAGGGATCGAGCCCAGGCTACCTGACAGACCTCCTTACTCTTGCCATTCCAGCCCGCTCCCTTCGTTCCTCCACCGTGGGCCTCCTGTAGGTTCTGAGGACCAGGCTGAAAACCTCAGGTGACCATTCATTTGGGGTGGCTGGTGCAGTTCTCTGGAACTCACTGCCAAGACTTTTGAGGGAGGACCCTATGGTGGAGGCATTTCAGAGGGGCCCAAACACTCGCCTGTTTAGCTTTGCCTTTCCTGCAGATTTTTTTTAATTCTATACTGAATTTTAAATCTATACTGAATTTTTAATCATTCTATTTTACTGTATTGCCTATTTATGTACTGTATCAGCATATATTGTTATTGTGTAAACTGTGATATTGTACGGCACCCAGAGCCTCTGGGATTGGGTGCCAAACAAATAAAAATCTATCTATCTATCTATCTATCTAGCTAGCTATCTACAGTATCTATCCCCAGCCCCAATTAGTACATACAGCCCAGTGATGGGGACCTGGTGAATAAAGGATCAATACCAAACATGTATATGATATACAGACATACAACAAAGGCAGCAGAAAAAGGCCATAAGGTCTTTCTAGTCTGCTCATATTGCAGGGTTCTCTGCATAAACTACTAACCCTGCCCCCTCCCTAATCCTCCCTTTGCCTCTGTCCACCCCTCTGTTGGCCCTTATTTTCCACTTAATGCTATCCCAGCCTCTCTTGAAGCTACACACTGTTTTCAACAAAACCATCTCCACGAGAGGGGTGATGTAGCCACGACAGGGGTGGTTAGAGATGGAAAGGGAGTGGGGGGCAGGAGGCAGGGGCCGGATAGCAGGAAGAACAGGGGGGAACCTGGAATGCAGGAAAATGGGGGGAGCAGTGAATCGGAGCAGGAGGGGCAGGGGGAAGAGGGAGGAAAGCACAAGGAGAAGGACCAGTTGGGAGGAAAGGTAAAGGAGAAGGACCAAAAGTACAAGAAGGATTCAGTAAAGGGAGCTGAGGGTTTAGGCCAGGGGAGCACGATAAGCAAGGAGGGACTAAATGGAAACAGGAAGGAAGGAAGGATGAGCCAGGCTAGTTTAGCAGATGGGGGAGAAGGACCAGTCGCGAGCAGTGAGGGGGGAGTTAGCAAGGTACAGAAGGATACTCAGGAGGAGGAGAGGCATAGGATTGGAGGGGTGGGGTGGCCAGGGTAAATAAGGAGGGGGTGGCATGTGGCACCCAGATAGGGGGAGGAACAAGGAGCCGGCTGGGTGGAGGGGCCGGGAGAAAGGATGAGGGACATGGAAGGGGGGGAATGGAGGAAAAGGAGTGGTCAGAGTGCTCCTGTTGGGGGATTCTATGATCAGGGGTATCAAATGGGATAGGGAGGGAGAAGCCTGGCCAGTTAGAACAAAATGCTTCCCTGGACTAACTGTGCACAGGGCTAAGCACGAGGTATATCAGCTGGCAAAGGATTGTGGGGGTTCCCAGGACATACTGGTCCACCTGGGTACAAATGACATTGACGGAAATAGTGAGCTAGAGATACAGGCAAGATTCAGGGAGCTTGCCAGGGTCTGTCATGACATAGGATGCATAGTTTCCTTCTCAGAAATCCTGCCGGTGCCAGGGGCTAGTGGGGAGCACAAAAGGAAGATTAGGGAGATAAACCAGCGGCTCAGGGAGTGGTGTGAGGCCAGAGGGAATGGGTTGATGGGGGATTGGGGGAAGACCTGGGAGGATAAGGAGCTGTATGCTAGAGATAGACTCCATCTCAATTTGGAGGGGAGGGGAATCTTTAAGTTGAAAATAGAGTGGTTCATTGGTGAAAGGTGGGGTTTAAACTTGTGAAGGGGGGAAGGATGGGAGAAAAGGCTGTCAAGGGGTTGCCGATAAAGGAGGGACTCTGTCTCCACCCCCCTTGGGAGCTGGAGGATTGTGGGAAAAGGCTGGCTGGTAAAGTGCAGACCAGGGGAAAACAGAATCCCCATGGGAACATGAACAGGGGAAATGGAAGTATAGGGAAAGTGTGGAAGGTAGTTCTGCTAAATGCCAGGAGCTTGGGAAATAAAATGCCTGAGCTCCAGGCGATGCTAACTGAGGGAGCAGTGGATGTGGCAGCGGTCACTGAGACCTGGGCCACTGCAGGCCACGACTGGGACCTGAACCTGGAGGGTTACACTATGTTCAGGAAGGACAGGGGGGAGGGAAGGGGAGGAGGGGTAGCAATGATAGTCAAAAACTGCATTGGCATAGGGGGAGTAGAGGAGGGAACCGTGGAGGCCATTTGGGTCACCTTGATAACAAGGGGGGGCAAGAGAGTAAAAATAGGAGTGGTGTATAGACCCCCTGCCCTGGCGGAGGAGCTGGAGGAGAGTTTGGTGGCAGATGTTGGGAGACACTGCAGACGGGCAGAGGAACGGTGGTGGTGTTGGGGGACCTAAACATGCCAGGAACAGACTGGGAGACTATGACATCCTCTGTGACCAGGGAACAGAGGTTGTTGGATGTCTTTCAGGACGCGTTCCTAACTCAGCAGGTGGGGGAACTGACCAGGGAGGCGCAGGTACTGGATGTGGTCCTGGCAGACAGTGACCAGACTGGGGGCCTGGAGGTAAGGGACCCATTGGCGGGGAGTGACCATGCCACGGTCTGGTTCTGCCTGAACCTAGGAGGGCTGAAAGCTGCACAAAGGACGGAGGTAACTGACTTCAGGGGCAGATTTTAAGGAAATGGGAAGGATCCTTAAGGAGCATTTGGATGTGATTGGGTCAGACATGGACGCTGATAGTAGGTGGGAAATCATCAGGAGAGGGGTACAGGATGCTACCAGCACCTGTGCAAGAGTAAGACGAAAATGCGGTAGGGCCCGAAAACCCTGCTGGTGGACCAGGGAGGTCCAGGAGGTGGTGCGGGGAAAGAAGGCAGCCTATAGGCAATTCAAGTGCTCAAGGAGTGAAAGGGATCGAGGGGAGTATGAGCTGATGGCTAGAAGGGCCACTAGCGTGGTGAGGGCAGCTAAGGCAAGGAAGGAGCAGAACCTGGCCAGGGAAATTAGGAGAGGGAACAAGGAGTTCTTCAGATACATTGAGGAAAAATGAAGGGTGAAGGGGCAGATTAGCAGGATTAAATCAGGGGAGAGATGGGCACAAGACCCGGGGCAGCAGGCTGAGGTAGTAAATGAGTACTTCACCTCAGTTTTCACCAAGGAAGATGGGGGTGCTGCATCATACATGGGAGGAGACAGAGATACTGAGGAGGGGGGGACCCTACCGATCCACGGGTTTGGGGAGAGAGGGAGGCATCACTGGCAGGAGGGGGGAGGGCTAAGCAGGGAGAAGAGGTACCGGAAGTGGAAATCACAGCAGAGAGAGTGAGGGACACCCTCAGCTCCCTTAAGACAGAGAAAGCACCGGGGCCAGCTAAATTACATCCCAGAGTGCTGAAAGAACTTGCAGATGTCCTGCCGGAAACCCCTGGCGGAGCTTTTCACCATCTCTCTGAGGACAGGGTGGGTGCCCCAGGACTGGAAGGTGGCGAATGTAGTGCCTATCCACAAGGGGGGAATCAAGGGAGGTGGCAGGGAACTACAGGCCTGTCAGCCTGACATCGGTGGTGGGCAAGGTGATGGAGGGCATTGTCAAGGAGAGGCTAGGGGGGGACCTGGAAAAGTCAGGGTGCCTGGACGATAGACAGCATGGATTCGTCCCGTGGAAATCGTGTCAGACAAACCTTGTGGAGTTCTATGACTGGGTGACAGTGCCTTGGACCTGGGTAGACTAGTGGACGTCCTCTTTCTACACTTCAGCAAGGCATTTGACTCTGTTCCTCACATGGGCCTGTTGGATAAGCTGGGAGAAATGGGGGTGGGGAACCAGATAATCAGATGGACAGGCAATTGGCTCCAGGACCGGACCCAGAGGGTCATAGTTGGCGGGATAGTCTCATCCCCAAGGAGGGTCATTAGTGGGGTCCCACAGGGATCAATCCTTGGGCCCCTCCTCTTCAATGCCTACGTCTCTGACATAAGGACAGGAATCAGGAGTGAGATGAGTCTCTTTGTGGATGACTCAAAACTGGGGGCGGTGGTGGATGGGGAGGAGGGGAGGGTGGCCCTACAGGGGGACCTGGAGGCTCTGGAAAGATGGTCTAGAAAGTGGAAGCTGAGGTTCAATGTAGGGAAATGCAAGGTACTCCACCTGGGGGCCAGAAACCCAGGCCAAGTGTACACCCTGGGGAATGCTACAAGTCTCGATGGCTGAGAAGGACCTGGGGGTGGTGGTGGATGTCAAGATGAACAACTCGGAGACTTGTCGGAGGGCAGCAGCCAAGGCAAACAGGATGCTGGGATGCATCGCTAGGGGGATCACCTCCAGAAGGAGGAAGTGATACCCTCTCTATAACTGCTTGGTGAGGTCCAGACCTTGAGTACATGGCAGCTTTTGGAGGCCACACTAAAGAGGGACATTACCCTCCTGGAGAGGGTCCAGAGGAGGGCAACCAAAATGATTTGGGGCTTGGGGGACAGGACCTATGGGAGGAGAGGCTCAAGAGCTAAATATGTACACATTGGAAGAGAGAAGGGACTGGGGACATGATAGAGGTCTCAGGTACATGAAGAGGGTAAATAGGGAGGAAACAGTCAGGGTGCTTCAAGAAAGGAGGAGGGGCCACTAGAGGGCATGGGTGGAAGCTGGAGGGGAAAGATTCAGGGGAGAAAGGAGGAGGTGCTACTTCACCGAGAGGGTGGTGGAGCCATGGAATGCGCTGCCTAGGGGGCTGATGGAGGCAGAGACAGTGGAGGGGTTCAAGAGGGGGTGGGACAGGTACAGGGGAAGAGTTCTGGAAGCAAAATCCAATGCAGCAAGAATATCCAGAACTGGGAAAGGAGAAGCCAGAGGAGGTGAGGGGGGCAGCAAGGTCAGCACCCAGGGTGGAGGCTGACCAAACGAGCTGACACGAAAGACCATTAGGCCTATTCTGCTGGCATTTTAGTATGTTAGTATGTAAGTACAGGTCAACCTGCCACCACCCTCTCCATAAAGAAATGCATCCTAGCCTCTCCCCTAAACCTCCCAACTTGAGACTGTGTCCTGTCCCCTTGTGTTAAGGTTCCCATTAAGTTTGAAGAGACCCTTCTTGTCCACCCTATTTATTCCTTTCAAATACTTGAAGATCTCAATCATGTTCCCTCTCTCCCTCCTCCCCTCCAGGGAGTACATGTTCAGGACCTCCAACCTCTCCTTGAACGACCACCCTGCTGCATGTGACCATCTGGAGGCAGTATAGCACAGTGGTCTAAGGCTCTGAACTACAAATTTGGTGACATCCAGCAGACCAGACCTGGGTTTGACTCCCACAGCTTCCACTTGTATACTGTGTGACCCTGAGCAAGTCACTTAACCTCCTTGTGCTCCCAGGTCGCTCCTGTAAAAAAGCTTTCAGCTTAGTGTGCTATACCTGGTTAAACAACTAAAATAAATAAATAATCTTCATTGCCCTCTTTTAGACTGTCTCCAGGAGGTTGATGTCCTTTTTAATGTATGGGTGCAACAGTACTGAACACTGACTGTACTCCAGATGTGGCCTCACTAATGACCTGTACAAAGTCAGTATTACCTCCTCTTGCCTGCTGCTGATCCCTGTGGCAATGCAGCCCAACATTTTATTTGCCTTTACTGCTGCTTTCCTAAATTGCATGGAGTGTTTCAGGTCATTATGGATCTCTACTCCCAGGTCTTTCTCTTTCTCTGATGCTGCTACCTGGACCCCTCCCAGACTATACTCATTCCTTGGATTCTTGGATCCAGTGTGCATAGCTTTGCATTTGTTTGCACTTAAGCTAACTGCCAAATCCTAGACCACTTCTCTAGGTTTTTCAGATCCTCCTTTAAATCTTGTATCCCTTATGCAGTGTCCATCCTACCACAGTAGAGCTTGGTATCATCTGCAGCCAGGAAATGTTGCCCTTAATGCTATCCCAATATCAATGATGAAGACATTAAACAGCACCAGTCCAAGCACTGAGCCTTGTGGGACCCCACTGGTGACCTACCTGGTGCTGAAGAGCTCACCTCTCACCACCATACTCTAGGTCCTGCCCCTCAGCCAGTTTTCTACCTTCCCGGTCAGCATAATGTAACCAGGTTTTGTGGGTGGGGTTATGAGTGCCACAAGACCTCGATTTATGGTTAACACATCTTTTCTCGGAGTGCTGTATATTAGTCCAAAGTACTTTTTTTTTTGTAAAAGATATCTACAAATATAAATAACAATCATAAACAGCCATAAACGAAAATGAGTCTTACACTTCAGACAATAAATTATAAGAAGAAAATAAATAACAAAAGAAAATAGCTCTTCCTTGAGCTCCAGAACTACCCTTCCTTGGTAGTCCAGCCACAGAGTAGTTAATTTCTTTAAACACAATTTACTACAATTTTCTGTGCTATGAGACAACCTCTCCCTTCTCACTCCAAAGTTGATCTGCCATGTCTGAGCACTAGGGCAGCTTTTATATTCTTCCCTAGCGTGTCATCAGGTCAGCTGATCCACCCCTAATCTGAATAACAGTCAATCCTCTTCTAATACACACGCGATGGAGGATCAGCTTGACCATATGCTCAGATTATCATACGGTGGTTCATTACAACCACTCTTTCTCCTCCTTCTGGTAGTACAGGACAAGATATAAACAAATACCTACTAATTGCCTGTAATTTGCGTAGCTCCTCCCCCAACTCAAATGGAGTGACAGCTGTCATTTCTTATATAACAGCCTCATCATGGGGCTGCTGGCTCCTAATGGCAAATTTTTTCCAAACTCCCAGCACTCAGGTAGGAACTCACTTTATTTCTTCAAACAGAAAGCAGACATGTATTCAATTCATATGGCCAGTGATTCTTCTGCAGTGCTCCCATATCTACAGGGATTCCTGTATTTTGCGGGGATTTATAGCGAAAAACGGGCTACGGGGAGGAAATCTGTATTTTCCTCCATCTACGGGTTTGCCAGTGCTACGGGGCAAAGGAACAAAGGCACACTAAAATCGGCCGTCCTGAGACTCCGAGAGTCTCACAGAGAGCGAGAGTAGCTCTGATTGGTGCCTCCCAACCTCTCACGCTGTGATCCCGTCCCTGAGACTCCTGGGAGCTGCGTAATCATGTGCTGGGAGGCATCTGTGATACGCGAGCCACGCTGCGCCCTCATGGCTCCAGGCTGGCTTGACTGCCCAACTAGTACCCGATAGGCTAGCCACTGAGCCCCCCTACTATATAACACAGCCGGTGACCGCGGGAAGTTTAAAATTCATTGGACGAGGGAGTCTGAGCAGACAGCAGCGAGTCGTGGAGAGTCGAGAGCGAGAGATCATCCGGCACTGCAGCAAACGAGGAAATAGTTCACCCCACACCGTGGGATCGGAGAGTCACAGCGGGACCAGAACTGGTTTATTTTCGTTTTCCAGCCGCAGGGAGAGCAGTATTTGCCAGCGAGTGGTGGACACAGTGGGAGCAGTCAGAACTGTACTGAGGCAGGTAAAAAGTTCATGTGGTACATCTAAATTTTAATTTCTACCCCTCATCAGTTGGAGTAGCTCAGGTATACCCTATTCCTGCCTCTTGTCCCTGATTCTAAGGTTGTTTTTTTGTGGGAATTTGTTGCAGACCAAATTAAAAAGGAAACAAAAGCTGAATGTGCAACATCCACATTTTATTTTTCTTGTCTCAAGTACCACAGCTAATAAAAAGTGCTCAACATTTGGTTTGGGTTACAGAGTATCCTCTTATTTTTAAACTGCATCTAAGAGTTAGTATTCAAGGTTTGTACTCCCTAATGTGTAGATAAATGGTCTATGTTGATGGAGGTACTGTCTTAAAATGATTGATTTATTTATTAACTACTGCATTCATGTTGATGCATTTACAGGTAACTGTACTGAAAATGTGCATTCTCAGTTATACCCTGTAGTTATCCCTGCCCAGCAAGGTTTAAACCCCTTGATCAGATTGTAAATACTTCCCTGCTACATTGTTTACTCTCCCCACCCAAACAAATACTTAAGAGTTTCATGGAAACAATCCGGGGTGCATTTTAAAATGCAGCAAATTCTCAGTCATATAATTTATTTCATGTTTGCCCCTTAGCAATGGCCAGGCCTATATCTGTATGGAGCGAAATGTAGTTAAAAAACAGTACAGACGTTAAATGTACTAGTAGTACCGATGGTTTGATAAAAAATATTTGAGTGTTTTGAGAGTGGGGGTGTTGACAGTTTCTTATAATTTGGTATATTTGCTGCACTGTAAAACTCTCATTGCTTGCCCATTGTGGGCAGTTGTAAGAAAATAGTGGCATGCCTTTGTCCTTTGAGACTTTCTGTTCCTGCTACCTTTTAAAAAGTAGTACTATTTTGTTTCCTGCTGTTTCTTTGACCATGAAAAATACCCTTCCTGAGTGTCCTTTCAAATCACTAGGCATTTCTCTTATATGCAAGTTGTTTGTGTAGAACGGGTCACAATCAAATAGGGGATACACATGTTCCAACATTGTTGCAAGCGGGCCTTTATTTGCACAATTGAAATGCTGCCTGAGCAATATAGTGTTCTGAATGTCTGCTTCAGCGTGGAGTTTAAAGCATCTTATTTTCATGGGCAGCATTTTTTCTTTGTGGGGTGAATGTGGGACTGAGCAGTATTTAGGGTATCATGAGGTAGACAATTGAGAGGCATAGTACCAGCGTCTCCAATTCTGATGTAACATCACCAGACTTGAGCTTCGTGGCAGCTGTTATAGGTAGGAAAGAATCAGCCACCACGTTTACATGTCAAGAAGTAATCAGATAGCTGAAGAAATCAGATAACTTGAAAACCTGTGAGTTTTCTGCGGTGCTGTTTACATGCAGTCTCTTTTAATAATCTGATTCAGTGCAACTGTTTACATGTCTGAGTTATCTCGTTTGATTTACATGGGCTCCAGTTGACTATTTTGTCTACAGTATATTGTATACTTAGGATTCATACAAAAGGTATTCTGTCCACAAAAAAAGTATGAGTACAGTTCTTATCTTCAACCACCTCACACCCCAACCTCTGCCCCACAGGTACAGTATTCCTACTCTTGCTTCTATTCCCTGTTATGCTGTGGCTTGCTTTTGGCAGTTTCTTTAATTTGTGGAATCTGGCTGTGCAATTTGAGGTGGTCTGTGCTCATGACCAGAACGGGTCTGGTTTCAGAGTGGGCTAATAGGCAGGGATGCTGGTTTACTGTTCTCAGCTGGCACTTATTTTAGCAGTTTTGCTGTCGGTGTAAAACTTTATGATCAGCTCACTTTGGTTTTCCTCCCACTATCATACCTCTCAACCTTTGTCCCCCAAATGTGGAACATTGCGTTTCAAAATGTGGAACAAATTAGCAAAATGTGGAACACTTATTCAAATCTTTACCTAGGAAGCTCAGAACACTGTTAAAATGTTAGCATTTGTGTTCAGATAATCTGTTATTAATTGAATAATATAAGTTTTGCATCGTTTACTATAGATTTTTGCTTTAAAATGTTACTACTGAATGTGGGACAAGTCCTCACAATGTGGAACACGGAGTTTTCGTGAAGTAAAATGAGGAACGTTCCTCGTATGTGGTACGGTTGAGAGCTATGCCCACTATTGTCAAACTACATGCTTAATTACTTATCACCATGAAATAAGAAAGTAGTTTATACCTGTGTTTTATTTATGTTGGGTGATTCTAATGTGACTTACCTGACCTAGGGAGCCAAAAGTAGTACTCCAAAGAGGTGGTGTACATGACCCTGTGAAAACAAAATATGGCAAAGGGGTCACAAAGGATCCTCAGTTCTTAAGCGGGATGAAAGGGATGGAAGGGACAGGAGTAAAAATAAAATTATACTTATCTGATACGTTGGGTGCCCTCGTCCTGTCAGACCTGTAGGGGGAAAAAAGAAAATAAGTTTGTTAGAAGAAAAACAATATAAGAAAGCAAAAAGCAGAGTAAAGGGAGTGTGGGTTGGGGAAGGGAGACTTGGCAAAACCCCATTTTTCCCTGAGTGGTGGCTGAGTGGTCAGTAAATTACTTACATGAGTGGTCGACCTCAACAAGCTGGGTGACTTCGCAGCAGGGCCCTGAGGTGAATACGAAGAGACCCCCACTCTTTTTGAAATCAAATTAGTATGTCGCCAAGTCAGGCTGGAAAAATATGCTTAACATCACAATTTACCCTGGGGGTGATGGGGGAGCAGGGTGTCCTCACTAGTCTGATTGTTTTTCTGTTTTATGCATGCCATACTTGTATATGAGCAAGGGTGAGCAGCTAATATTTGTGAATCAAGTATGGCGTTCTCATGATTTAGCTAGCTCCCAACCAGTTACCTGCACATTGGATGGGGTCCCAAACCATGAGTAAGCATATTTTGGCCTGATGCACCCTATGTAAGGTTAGCCATTTGAGACTGATACAGTTTAGAGTAGGGACCCAGCTAATGGCGGTCTACCTCAACGTGGTAGCTGGGTGACTTCACAGCAGGGCCCTGAGGTGAGTACCAAGAGACCTCCACTCCTTTTGAAATCAAATTGGTAAGTCGCCAATTCAGGATGCAAAGATCATGTTTTGATAATAGCATCACTGTGTAAGTGTGTTTAATAAGCACTGCAGCATTGTATTGAGCTCGGTCAATGGATGTCACTAAAAATATTGTCGTGTCTAGTCTGTCTAGTCCATCATTTCATTTTCATTCATTGGTTCATTCATTTGTTCATCCTGGTTTCATCTGTTCAATTAATCTCGTTGGATGCCATCCAGTGGCACACTATGCTGTCATCTGCCTCCTGGGGATCCAGAGTTTGATCTTTAGCCTGGTGAGCATACAATCATGCTTTACACATGCTTAAGAAACAATTCACTTCTTTCGCGATTATGAAACACACAACAGACTTTTTATTTTATGTATTTAACAGAACCAGCAGCACGAACAGAATCCCATTGGTTGATATGTCTTCCACAAGAGTCCGATCTGGATCTCCATCACCTTCCGCCCCTGCAAAGAAAATGAGGTATCGTCAGAGCTACAGGAAAGACTGGGAACTTGAACCAGAATTCAAAGGATGCCTCCAGAAGAGTGACAAAGGGGAAGAACATGCATTCTGCGTGTAAGTATATATGCACAATTCTAAGATGCATTTGGGGTGCAAATGTGAGGTGGTGCACAGAAGTATTGGAGAACATGCACCATTATTAAAATAGATGGGTAGTGTAAGCCAGGGGTGCTAACAGTGTAGTGATCAGTCAGGATTGATTTTGAGTGGGTGGAGGAGATAATGTTTTGTAAATTACAAAACTAATCCCGTCTTTCTCTTTTTTTCTTTTCTCTCTCTCTCTCTCTCTAGTCCTTGCAACAAACACATCAAGGTTGCCACTGGAGGGAAGAACGATCTTCGTGATCATGGTCAAGGAGAAAAACATAAGAAGCTGCTTACATCACTCTCGTCAAATGCAACGGTCAGCAAGTTTTTGCACGTTTCGGATGCTGATGTGGCATCAGCAGAATTGTTGTGGGCAAGGGCTGTGGCAGAGCATCACTTGCCATTTGCACTGGCAAACCACATGAGTGAGATGTTCCCAGTGATGTTCAAGGACTCAAAGATTGCAGAGAAGTTTGCCTGTAAGGAGAGCAAAAAAATTGCTGTTGGTGAATGTAATTGGAGAAGAGCTCAAGCTATCTGTTTGTTGAGCAAATGAGAAAAAAACATTTCAGTCTCCTCATCGATGAAAGCAATGATCAGACTGTTGCAAAGCAGCTGGCTCTACTTGCTCGCATCCTTGATGCCCAGGGACGGGTGAGGTCATGCTTTTACAAGCTGCTTGAAGTCCAGGGAACACCTTCTGCATCTGGAGTTACATTTGATGCAGGGACCTTGTACAATGCCATCACTGAAGAACTCCGAAAGGATGAAATCCCCCTGGAAAACATTGTAGGGTTTGGGTCTGATGGAGCGAATGTGATGATAGGGGTAAGAAACAGTGTTCTCTCCAGACTGAAAAAGGAGCTGCCGTACATCTTCAATATTCATTGCATCTGCCATGTTGCCCACCTCGTAGCAAATGACGCTTGCAAAGTGTTCCCTGACGAGGTACAGAGCCTACCTGTAGACATCTGGTACTATTTTAAGAAAAGTGCCAAGAGAATGCAGACCTTTCAGACCTTTCAGGACTTCACCAACACAAAACCACACAAACTTCTGAAACCGTGTCAGACCAGATGGCTCAGTCTGCACCAAGTGGCTGGAAGAATTGTGGAACAGTTTCAGGCTCTGAAGTCTTATTTTGAAAGTTCGAGTGAAAGAAGTGCAACAGTTTTGGGAATCAGGACTGCTTTACGTTCAAATCTAGTAAAGCTGTGCTTCATGTTCCTGGACTATGCACCACTCATTCTAGAGTTCAATCTTCTTTTCCAGCAGGAAAAACCAAATATTCACATTCTTCTCCGTGAACTGGAGGTTATGTACAAAAAACTGCTGTCAAAATTCCTAACCACTGCTACTATTCGAGAAGTTGCACAAATTCAAGACATTGATGTCCTAAACACAGACTGCCACCTTCCTTTGGACCAAGTCACTTTTGGAAAATCTGATTGCAAGTCATTTGTACAGCAACTACAAGAGGAAAGGGAAGAAGAAACAGTTCTACAGTTTCTTTCATTAGCAAAGGATTTCTGGATTGAGGCATGCCAGCAAGTGAAAAGAAGAATGCCATTTGCAGACTATGATGGTGGCATCTATAAACATCTGGAGGCACTAAACCCAGAGAAACAACATGTCTCAAGTGCTAAATTAAAGCTTTTGAGACCGTTTCCCCAACATTATTGGAACCAATGATGAAGTCAGGGATCAACTTGATGACGAAATATTGGAATCTGAAATGATGACCTTCCCAGAGGAAAAGACCACCTTGCCAATTGACGAGTATTGGCAGCACATCAGAAACCTGAAAAATCCCAGGAATCCAAGTGTCTTGAGGTTCCCCCTACTTGGCAGGCTTATATCTGCACTGCTAATTCTGCCCCATGGAAATGCAGATGTGGAGCGCTTATTTAGTGATGTCAACCGTACCAAAACAAAGGACAGAAGCTGTATGAAAGGAAACACACTGAATGCACTGCTGCATGTTTCCTTCAATAAAACAGAAGAGGACTGCTTTAAATTTAAGCCAACAAAGACCATGCTGGAACACTGCAGAAGCAAGGATAAATATTAAAGGTGACTGCATATATTTGCATCGTGGATGGATGCTACGTGACTTCAAGAAACGTTGCACATCACTCCTCAGGACAGGTGCTCATGAGTAACTTTGCACAATGTGACTCCTGGGTGACCATTTTAAGACTTTATACGTATGCACATATATATGCCTGTGTTTATCTCTTTATACCACCTGTTCAGTATCAGTGCTTCCCTTGTACGTCAGTTCTTCCCCCACCATTGCTTGTTTTCATGTTACCTGTAAATATCTTTTAGCTGTCATGTAATTATGTAATGTTTTTGGGTCAGTTTTAATTCTTAAAGTAAATAAAACCCTTAAAACAGACAGAATATGTGGTGTAGTGATTTTATTTACCATCCTAGTGATGCCAATAGCAATAATAAATTGGCGGGGGCATACAGGAAAACCTACAGGGATTTCATCAAGGTTTTACAGGGAAAATACAGGAAAAATGAGGGTCTGCTACAGGAAAATGCTTGGGCTGATCTGGGAGCACTGCTTCTGTGGACACATACAATAGTAATACTCTTAAAACCTTACAGCAGATTCTAAACCCAGCAGCTGAAAAGGTAAGCCATTGGTGAAACATTTCAGTTCTGCTGTTTTCTTCTCTGCATCTATTTCACAAGGGTTTCCTTTTATTTATCAAGAATAAATTGTTTCTTTAAGGTGCGCGTCAAGGAAAGTGACGCCTTGCACTTTCAGGGTACTGAGGTGCCGTGAGCAATCTCCCAGACTGTTTAAACACAGTCTGTCACTGTTTTACAATGGGGAAGCCTTCCTATGCTACGGGCTTCTCTCCTGTGGCAGATCTCACTTCTCTGAGATCCTATTTGGCTCCTTTACCCTCCGTAACCAGCGGCAGCCATTATCCACTGTCAGTGAAGCTAAACACAGCTTCTTGCAGGGAAAAGACATCCCTGGCTTTACCAAATCCCCACAAAGGCTGGACTATAGAGCAAACGCGCATCGGGGTGTAATTTACTAAGAAAAATACTGCACTCTGTTTTCCTGACTGGAAATCATGTATTACAACAGAGCATATACAATACGCAGCTCTTTCTTACTGGTTCCTTAGTTTTTAACTGACAGGCATAAGGCAGGGATGAAAAGATGAATATACAGGGGCCATAGCCAAGAGAGACAAGATACTATTATTGGTGGCCTGTCCATAATAGTAGAAAGGATATAGTTAGAAAAATAGAATAGATAGAAGTGCTACTGCAGTAGACGTTTAGGGGAAAAGAAACGCCAAAGCCTGCTTTCCAAAAGGGGGGTCAAACTACCACACATAAAATGAGGTAAGGGGGCTTCCCTGTCTCACCCTCTTTTCAGAGTCTGCGCACCTTATCTATTAAACCATTAACTACAGGGAAAAACTGTCCCATGTTCATACAAAAGCTATATCCATTAAACTGTTGTGTAAACCATATCTTTCCAAAACATAACATAAATATTTATGTTGTACCCTGTTGAAGGCCTTCTTCTGGTCTAGGGACAGAAGAAGGCTGTTGCACAACCCTTGTTTCCCATATGCTACAATTTCCCTTATGAGTAGGGATGCATGGATATCCGACCCAATATCCTCTCCGATCTCAGACTATACTCCTCTCCCTTCTCAGTCAAAGGGTTACTCACCCACAGTGCTCTCTGTGTAGCCTAGCCCCACCTCCTAAGTGATACTGACAGCCATATCTCCTTGTCCAATAGGAACTCCATTGTTGTACTGTGTGCCTTGCTCTCTGTATTTCTTCATGCCCTGACCCAAATTTTATTTGATGCAACAGCCTCTCACTGGACTATGGTGCTATCTGTGATTAAACTGTTTCAGTTTTGTTTTTTTGCTGTAATGTTGTACTCCTGTACTTGGATGTTACCTACTGTTATGCGTCTTGTAACCATGGCACTTGTTTCTTGTTACTGTTGTGTTTTTGTCTTATGTAAATGTACTATTTTTCCCATGTTGCCTTTCCCCCGGGTCGCACCTGGAAATGAGTCTCAGCTAATTGGTGCTTTTTCTGATTACCAAATTTTAAATAAATAAATAAAAATCCAAACCAGACACATAATCAAGTTTTCTGACAAAATCCGACCCAATCGGATATTGGTCTTTGCTACAATTCAGATAGTAGCTGATTTTTGAGAATCTATGAACAAAGTAAATGGCAGTGAAATTGATACAGACTAGTGCAAGAAGTAAGCCAGGCATGAAGCAAGCTGCACAAACCAGAGATACATAATCTTCTTAAGCCATCTTTAGAGCATTTGATCTTCAAGGCAAAAGCAGATGCTAATTTTCTTCACTTTCAGGAGATTTCCACTGTAGGTGGAAACACTGATTATCCGACCTGAATAATATCCAGCTCTGGCTGGATAGTAACTACCAGATATCAGGATCCAATATCCAGCAGATTTTAGGTATTTGTGCATCCCAATTTATGAGACTCAGATTATCCTGAATTTTCCTGCCCAATATAGCACATGATTGCAATACGGATATGAGTAGATGCTGTGGCAGCCAGCATGTTACTGAGAATTTTCATCAACATTTTTATATCTCTTTTAAGCACACTGAGGGGATCAAATTATTTATGTAAACCTTATCTCCTTTTTATGTTGGCTTGTGCTTGCACGCCAGCTAACATATTGCATTAGTAGCAGATTTGGAGGCACGGTCACTGTTGGGCAAATGCAGAACACGCATCAGTAGGTGCATCCCTCATTCCCCAATAAGCCTGCATGCTGGCACCACACCATGCATACATAATGTGGCGAGCACATCTAACGAAAGGTCCGCTGCAATGCAAGAAAAGCTTGTCATATGCAGCAGCACCTCCCGACGTACATTCCCTGGTGAACAGGTACATTAAACATGGTGCCACGCTGCCTGCCATAATGCCAACCTTGGGAGTACCCAATCCCCCTGTCGACATGCCCTGCCCCAATGTATGTGCTGATGGAGGAGCCCACTCCCCATTGGCATAATGCACCCCCCATTTGTTATGTGCTGAGGGGTGCCCAATCCCTGTCAGCTACAGCATCCCCCCCCAAAAAACACTTAGTTGGCATGCTGGGGCCCACCCCAGCGTGCCCAATCCCTGAAAAGAAAAAACCAAATCCTCGATTTTTTTTACCCCAGTGAAAGAAGAAAAATGGTCCCTCGCGGTCTCCCTGCCCCTCCCACAACCCGCGCCCACCCTCTGCACACTCTGCCTCCCCACACCCTCACCCCATACTCACCTCTGGACGATCTTCGTGGACCGGGAACACATCTGCACTCTTCAAAGTCGACCACAAAGTGAAGAAAAGCTTGTAAGCTGTATAATGGCATAAATAGGATCTTTTCAACTTTGGTGCATATCTCGGGCATTTTTTGGAATGTTTGCACCAAATTTTCAACATGGGGTTATTGGGACCCCTTCTCATGAATTCAGTCACTGTCATGGCATTATTCAGTGATGAAAGGTGATTTCACAGTCACTGCGTGGAATCACCTTTCAGGACTGAGTAACAAAACAACAGTGTCACTGTTCATGAGGGTGACTGTCAAAAAGCCTATGTTGCAAATTTGGTGAAAAAAATCCAAAAACTGGCTGTTTTACGAGTGTGTGTTGCGCTGTATCCATGCACGCTCATAACTTCGTGAATTTGTAATATTTTCACTCCAGATTTTCAAAATTGACATTTTCCAGCACCTCCTTATGAACAGTACAGCTGTCATTTTACATATCCTGGCCAAAATGTGTTTTCACACATCCAGGGCAGAATAGCACGGTTGCTGTGCGAAATCAGTTTTTGGGACAGCTTGAGAAAATGACAGTGACACTGCTCATGAGCAGAGGCCCTAACATGCCTATGTTGAAAATTTGGTGCCAAACGTCCATAAAATGACTGTGTTACAAGCGTGCATTGAGCAGTTTCCACGCACTATTGTAACTTTGTAAATTTGCAATGTGTTCATGCCAGATTTTCAACACTGGCATTTTTCCACACCTCTTTACCTACAGTACAGCTGTCATTTTTCACAGCCTGCCCAAAATGTGTTTCTACACCTGTGGTGCACAATGGCGTAGTCACTGTGGGAAATCAACTTTTGGGACAGATTAACAAAATCACAGCACCACCGTTCATGAGGGGAGGTCCCAAAATGCCTATGTTAAAAATGTGGCTAAAAAACTCCCAAAAATAATTGGGTTATGGACGTGTGTTGCGCAGTCTCTCTGCATGTTCATGACTTCACCAATTTTTCATATTTTCATTCCAGATTTTCAACGTTGCCATTTTTTACGCCTCCTCATGAATAATACAGTTGTCATTTTCCTCATCCTGCCCAAAATGTGTTTTTCTCCCTGTGACACCAAATGGCATAGCCGCTATGCAAAACCACCTTTCAGCTAACAAACTGATTGTGGCGCTCTTCATGAGGTGGGGTCACAAAAAGCCTATGTTGAAAACTTGGAGTGAAAATACCAACAAACGCCTACAGCATTAGGGTTTCCAAGTGTAACACCCCACCCTGTAGAGACTGCCAGGCATCAGAGGTGTGACTTGGGATCATTGGCTGTAATGCTCATGCCATTCCACCCACCCCCACCCCTGCAGCCAGTGACAGGCATCGAGGTGTGCCTTGGAGTGTTCGGCCCTAACGTTTGCTCCATTCTCCTATACTGCACCAGTCTCAGCGTATTTCGTTATGGAATGGGGTAAGTATAAGGCCCAAATACCCAAAAGCACACCACAACACTTGTCAGTGTCTACAGGGTAGCGAGGCCCATTCTCCTATACTGCACCCATCTCAGCATATGTCCTTATGGAATGGGGTAAGTATAAGGCCAAAGACCTCAAAGTACACCACAACACTTGTCAGTGTCTACAGAGTAGGGTGAGGTAAAATGGCATGAGCGTTATAGCTGACACCCCAAAGGCACACTCTGGCACCTGTCAGTCTCTGCAGGGTGGGGGTGGGGTTGGCGTCAGTTCCATACTTCACTGCCATTCCTATTATGCATCTCTAACTCCTGCACTACCAATGCCAATGCCAGCAAGACAACATTCAGCATTGATAAATGCTTGTTTTATGTAGAAATAACATCATACCCTGAAGCAATGTTTTGCCAGGGGATTTGTTCAAACAATACTGTGTTGAACAGCAGTACCAACACATCCACTAAGTCCACCACAACATTTTTATATACTGTATTTTCCCTGGTAATCCATCACTTCTTGGGGCCATATTTTGACTAAGGGAGTGTACTGACACTAGCACTTTTGTCTTAGAAATAGCAGATTGCAAAGAAGTATACATTGCAGATGGTAATGTGGGGAGTTGCATCATATTTAAAAACTCTTTTCAACCTCCAGATTCTTCCTCCTTGTTGCCAAACACCTGCTTCACATGTTCATGAAAACCTCTATTACTGTATATCATCAAATACCTTTCCCATTCTTCAACTGAGAATTATCTTTTTTGCAATTCTGTCCTTACAGTCATCAGGGGAACATTGTGTTAACCAGAAGTAGCACACTAAGCCAAGGCTTGTTTCTAGATGTGACCTGAGAGCACAAGGAAGTTAAGTGACTTGCTCAGGGTGGCACAGTATGCACCTAGGTGGCTGTGGGATTCAAACCCAGGTCTCCAGATCTGCAACTCAGAGCCTTAACCCCTTCGTTATACTGCCCCCTCCAGAGGGGGTATCAGGTCAGATATCCATGCATCAAACAGGTTGATTTGTGCTTTTTTTCCTTGCGTACCAAATTTTATTCTTGGACCAAAGAATTCTTCCTTTGGTAGTGGCAGCTGAGGCATCTCTTTTTTTTAATCTGAGAAATCTCAGCAGAGAAATCAAAATGTGATCGCTCAGCTGCTGACAACAGTTTTTGTAACTATTTTAGCAGATTTAAATATTTTAAATAGTACTGTCTCTTCTTTCTCTTTGCTAATGAGAAGATGGTGGTAGCGCTGCTCTGCTCCACATAGCTCAGTACTGCCCAGCTTTGTGTTTCTTGTATGCTGTTTAATTTTGGCTTTTTCTGGTTTTCATGAATGAAATTAAATGTTTTTTCTGCTAACTCAATCAATCTCAAGCTTACAGGCTACTGAATAAGTTTTTCGCTATCTGACTGTTTGTACCGGTTTTCGGTTGTATGTTTGCCGCATTATAGTAGCCTGTATTAGCGCTGTAATACAAGTAATGTTGCAACCACGCAGCAGTCATATGGGTGCTAACAGTTGTGTTAATGCTGTGTGGGATAATGGAGCTTGAACAAGCTGACTGTTTGCTTCCCCCCCCCCAAAAAAAAAAAAAAACAGGGCACCTTTGGAGCTCAGTGGTTGCAGCACTTTGAACACTGAGGTGCCCTGCTTCAGAATGCACTTATGCCACATGAGAGGACAGGCTGAAGCACTGAGATGAGCGTCTCTCTAAGAAAAAAGGGGCCTCTTAAAACCTGCATCAAGAGATGAGTTGGATGGAGCACTTTGAGTGCAGAAAGGCTTGTTTCCTGCTTATAACAGCTATGCCATGTGTTGCCTAGGGTGGGTAATTGGGTTAGAAACTATGCTGCACCTGAGTTACTGCACTTAGGGGAGCACTTTTATATTTATTTATTTCAGATTCGCCCTGATAGAAAGGATTAAGTAGCTGAGAACACACTACTTTTTTTTTCCCCCAATTATGTTTGTAGCCCTCAGCCTGGAACTCTCTAGGTCCCCTGCACTCACCAGCTTGCTCTACCTCCCGCTGTGTTCCTCGACCATCTTCAAGTTCATTGTGGTTTCCTGGGTCGGGCAGGTCAACCCAGAGAGACCGTGGGGGGCAGTGGCGGGGAACCAGTATTGGGAGTGTGGCAGTGGTACTGGACATCACCTATCCAGGCTAGAGGGGTATTTTCCTTGTAGTGTGTACACCCCCAACATGGGACGTGCAATGCCGCCCAGCCCGAGACGTGGGTGCTCCCACCCACATCCAGAGGGCAGCCGCCCAACGTCTACCCATTGCTTGCTAGCGAACCTTTGTGCATAACAGTGCTGCAGGTCTCCCCCGGGGGCCGCTGCTGCACCGGGCTACCCCTGGATCCTTCCTGAAAGAGGAGAGCAGTCCTACAGATGCTCGATCCTCTCTCTCCCCTGCCAACCCCCGGCAGTCCAGGCTCATTCCAGAACCCAGGTTGCCGGCATAGCGCGAAGTGTGGCATCCGGCGCCTCAACCCTCAGTGCCACCAGGCCGAGTAAACACACTACTTAAAGGGAAATCAGAGGGAGAATATGGAGTCATTGAAAACTAATGAAGGAGTTCTTATTAACCTTGCTTTTAAGGACGATCTAGCAGCGACAGGTGAAAGTTATAAGGGATATACAATGGTAAGCTGTCAGATAAATGATTTATCTACACAAATGCTGTTTGATCTTGGGTAACCTCAGGCCACTTCGAAGAGTGGGGTTATTCTAGATGCCCTACAGGGGGCATGCCTTAGACAACTAGTATTGGAGCCCACTCGAGAGGGAGCAATCTTAGACCTGGTTCTCTCAAATGGAGATGAAGAGAGGATCACAGATGTAGAAGTGGGTAGCCATCTGGGAACTAGCGACCATCGAACAGTATGGTTCACAATAAACACAGCAATAGAGTCAAGCCATACAAAGGCAAAGGTACTGGACTTTAGGAGGGCTGACTTTGCCAAAATGGGTAAGTGCCTAAGGAATGCACTAGCACATGGGCAGGAAGGAGGGGTGGAAGAACAATGGGGAATAATAAAAACTGCCATCACAGAGGCAACAAGCCTTTGTGTGAAGCAAATAAACAAACTAAACGATGTAAGAAACCACTATGGTTCTCAAAGGAAGTGGCAGTGAAGGTTCAAGAGAAAAGAAAGCTTCAGGAAGTACAAGGAATCGCAGAAGGAGCAGGACAGAGAACTGTATCAGTTAAAGCAAAAGGAAGCTGGGAAGGCAGTCAGAACAGCAAAGGCCCAAACCAAGGAAAGATAGCCAACTCAGTTAAGAAGGGGATAAAACCTTTATAGGTACACTCAGAGCTAAGGAAGACCAAGGGAGGGATAGTGGAGGCTTAATAAAGGGGAGGGGTGGGCAGAGGAGACTGTGAAAAGGCAGAGATACTAAACAAATATTTTTGCTCAGTATTTACAAAGGAAGAGGGGTGTACCTAGAACAAACAGTAGAAACACACTGGATACAGAAGTTGATACCAGCCCATTTACAGAAGAAAGGTTCTGAAAGAACTCTAAAACTGAAGGTGGACAAAGCAATGGGGCCTGATGGGATTCATCCCAGAATTCTAAAAGAACTAAGGGTAGAATTAGTGACACCACTGACTACCCTGTTTAACAAATCATGGGAGGATGGGGTGGTACCCGAGGACTGGAGGAGGGCAGATGTGATTCCCCTTCACAAAAGTGGGAGCAAGGCAGAAGCAGGAAACTACAGACCTGTTAGTTTAACCTCAGTGGTAGGGAAAATGATGGAATCACTTCTGAAGGAAAGAATTGTCAAGTATCTAGAGGCCAGAGGGGCACAGGACCCAAGGCAGCATGGATTCACAGCAGGAAGGTCATGCCAGACAAATCTGATAGATTTCTTTGACTGGGTGACCAAAGTAGTAAATCAGGAGGGCTGTGGACATGGCCTACCTAGACTTTAGCAAGGCATTTGACACAGTCCCACACAAAGATTAATATACAAGTTAGCTAGCCTGGGAGTGGGTCCCAAGATGACAGCCTGGGTAAAAATTGGCTGGAAAATAGGACACAGAGAGTAATAGTAAATGGAGTCCACTCTGATGAAAGGGGGTTACTAGTGGGTACAGCAGGGTTCAGAATTAGTCCTCTCAATGTCTTTATGTGCGTTACATTGCAGAGGACTGGAAGGAAAAGTATGTCTCTTTGCAGATGACACAAAGATCTGCAACAGAGTTGATGCACAAGGTGGGGTGGAAAGGATGAAAAGGACTTGGCAAGGTTAGAAGAATGGTCAAATGTATGGCAGCTTAGATTCAATGCTAAGAAGTGCAAGGTAATGCACCTGGGAAACAAAACCCAGGGAAGAGTACACAAGGATGAGATACTAACAACAACAAAATGGAAAGGGACCTGGGGGTAGTCATATCAGATGACCTAAAGGTGGGCAAGCAATGTGAGAGGCAGCAAGGAGGGCTGGGGGATATTGGGATGCATGGAGAGGCATCACCAGTAGAAAACAGGAAGTTATTATCCCTCTGTACAGACAGCTGGTCAGACCCCATCTGGAGTACGCGTGCAGTTCTGGAGACCCAGTCTTCATAAGACATAGACAGGATGGAAGCTGTCAGAGGAGGGCAACTAAAATGGTGCAGGGTCTGCACAGAAGACATATGAGAGAGACTAAAGAAGCTTAATATGTATAGCCTCGAGGAAAGGAGGGAGAGGGGGACATGATAGAAACTTTCTAGTACCTCAAGGGAATCAACAAAGTCCAAGAGGGTAGCATCTTTCAAAAAAAGAGGTGTGCAAGAACAAGGGGGCACAATTTGAAGATAGAGGGCGGCTCAGAGGTAATTTAAGGAAGTATTTTTTCACAGAGAGGGTTGTGGATGCATGGAACGGCCTTCCGGAGGAGGTCGTGGAGTCAAAAACAGTGGTGGAATTCAAGCATGCATGGGACAGTCGTAAGGCAATTCTAGGGGATGGGGGTAGGAAAAAGTAGGCTGCTGGTTAACTAGGATCTGCAGCTTATCCAGTAGGCAGGGAAATGGGCAGACTGGGTGGGCCAAGCGGTCCTTATCTGCTGTCAAATTCTATGTTTCTATGTTTCTATGAGTGGCATAAGCCACGAGTGAGATGTCCGAGGTCAAACAGCACTAGTGTAGATAAATCATTTATCTGACAGCTCACCATTGTATATTTCATTTATGCAATAGGGATGCTTTCTGTCGGTGCAGGGACATTTGCTTTGGATTGTTTATCTTTTTTTCATATGTTTGTCAAAAAAGTGAACAAAAAATTGCATTCTCTGCTCTGTTTTGCTAATTATAAAAAAATCTATAAGGTATCTATAAATGAAATACCACTCATTTTGTAGATAATTGTGTGCTGCACAACTTTCATGCTCACAGCACTATGCTATCTTTTTTCATTTTAAAGTAATTTGCATTTGAATATAGCTAGTACTGGTACTGAGGCTGAACATTCTAAATGAGTTCCGGAGTGATTGTGACATATCTACTATGTATATAAATCTGTGATGATGTGTCTACTATGTATATAAATGTAAAATTTTGAATTTATCTCATAGTAGCTCAGATTTATCACATAGGATTTATGTCCACACCTATTGCATAAATGGGGTTATGTACCTAAGAGCTTTGACTATAACATTATCTTTGATTTAAGCAAAGGAAGTCTATGACTAGGACTTCTGATTTGGAGCCTATTGCCAGCAGATTTGTAAAGAGAAAGTCATGTTTGAATCCTCTTTATGACCCAAAGGTGAATAAACATTAGGACTCCTGATTGTGGAGCCATTCATAGTCGACACATGGAAAGGCTTGGAGTATAAATTTGTTGCTATGTTTATAACACAGTGCTGCGGCTGGCTTTTTACTATGTGTTGGAATTAAGAGGTCATTGAATTCCTTTAGCTGAATTACTTCTGGAAAGCTCCTTTGCTGAGGTTTATGGTTGCTGGCTTAGAACTTTGAGAGTGGCAAGACAGAGAAGTAATTTAAAGTGATACTAGTATTTAGTAAGTGATTTAAGATATGAATGCTGGAAGTGCCGTGATTGAGCCCTCTGCAGTGAGACAGGTGTCATTCTAAAATGTTATTTAAGCTATTTTAAATAACCTAAAATGTTCTTTTTAGGATTTATGTTCTGTAAGTTGCGTAAGTGCTACTGTGTGTTGCTATACTTTTGATAATTTTCATGCAAATGTTTATAAGCACTTGCTTTGTATATTGTATATTGAAAATTTTATAATGTGACTGAGAAACAGTCATTGTAATAGAAGACACTATTTTAAGTGTTCCTTAATGGTCATTTTAGACTATTTTAACAATTAAGGGTAAGACTTGTTATCTAAGAAAGTGCTTCTGAAATGTGTTAATGGAAAGTAATGAGGACAATAGTTAATTACTGGAGGCAAAGTTTTGCAGTGGAAATAGGATAGCCCAATCAGGTAGGCCCATAGAAGCTTGACTAAAGAAGGCTGTTGAGTTCCTATAGTAAGAGGTCGCCATACAGTTTAGCAGGATGGTAATATTCAAGCCAAGACACTCAGGCCTAATTCTAAATTAGGGAGGCAGTATAGCGCAGTGGTTTAAGGCTCTGAGCTGCTAATCTGGTGACATCCAGCAGACCAGACCTGGGTTTGAATCCCACAGCTTCCACTTGCATACTATGCGACCCTGAGCAAGTTACTTAACTTCCCTGTGCTCCCAGGTCGCTCCTGTGAAAAAGCTTTCAGCTTAGTGTGCCACTCCTGGTTAAACAACTAAATAAATAAATAAATACTTAGTTCGGTGTATGAGATGAACTAACCTTAATGTATAACTATGGGTTCAGACCCTTGACATGATAAATGGCATGTTTTACAAATTGGCAGGATGCTTGATTTGGGCCCCATATAAGAGGGATACAGGACAGCATGCACTGCGGGGTATTCCCTTTGGCACCCAGAATGGGCTTGGAGCTAACAGTACAGGTGGGCCTTATTCGAGTCTTGTGAGAGTGTCCTTTAGTTATGCAGGGATCAAAGAAGTCTCAATGGCCGACAATAGTTTTTGAAATAGGATGGAGTGATTGACATGGATTCAACTCCAGCTGAAGCAGGGAGGGACCTTTGAACGAGGAATGTACAGCCAGTAGAGGCAAGTATTTCTTAGGGACAGCCTGAGTGGGCTGTTCTCTATGTGAAACTGCAGGTGCCTTTTGGTATTAATAGATTATTATGTCTTTTTAGGAATATTTCTGACTACGATGACTAATATGTGTTATAGCTACCTGTGAAAACTGGTTTTACGTAAGAGGAAGGAATGAATGTATGAATCTCACTGTATTTTAATGTTTGGATTATGTGAATGATAGACTGTTTAATGTTTTTTTGTATGATGTAATGGTTGAACACAACCGAACAACAATAAACTTTACTTACTTAGCTAATGAAATTAACAATTTCCTCAGTTCAATGTTCAAATCCTACCACCATGCAGTAACGTTGTACAATATTAGCAATGTTTGTTTAACCCTTATAAATATTTCAGCTGTTCCTCTTACTTCCCTATCTTCCAACAGTTAAGTCTTCACATGTCGGGACCCACTGTAGGTCGGGAATGTTGTGCAATCTGTAAGCAGACTGCCTTATGATCAGATGTTTCCAAAGGAATAGTCTTAGCTGATGTTGTATATGTAACCACAGAGGCAAGAACAGAAAGTCTATCCTGGATGATAGTGTCCCTTAAAAAAAGATGTGCTCAATTAGATCTTTTGGCACAGCAACAGCATCTACCAGGAGTGCAGAGGTGACCAACTGATGCAGAAAGGTTAAGTCACTGTATCTTTTTTTATCCCCAAGTCCTCTCCCACTGGAAACAAAACGACAATTAAAATCTCCACCCAAAAGTGTACCTTTTGTGGTATATAGATAACGTCAAATTGTTTTAAACAGGTCAGTTCTACCACTTCATCTGAAGGCCATGTATGTTAGTCACAAGTCCAGCCCATTATAAAATATATTTTAACTAGCTAATGGCTAGGAGACAGAGAGTGGTAGTTATAATTACACACACACTAAAGGCAGGAGAGTGACCAGCAGACTACAACAGGGTTCAGTACTTGGATAAGTCCTCTTCAATATCTTCATTGCAGACATTGCAGAGGAACTGGAGGGCAATGTATACCTTTTTACAGATGATATCAACATCTGCAAAAGGGTGGACACTCAGGAGGGGGTGGAGAAAATGCATGGGGATCTAGGGAAACTTAAGGAGTGGTCAAGAGCATGAAATTTGAGTTTTAATGACAAAAAATGCAAAATCATGCACCTAGGGCACAGGAACGGCAGTGCTGAGTATAAAATGGAGTGCAAGGTACTGGCAGTAACTAGACAGGAAAGGGACTTTGGCATTGTAATATCAGAGGTTCTCAAAGTAGCAGCACACTGTGTCAAGGCTGTAGGAAGGGCTAATTTGATGCTTCAGGCATAAGGAGGGGAATCACCAGCAGGAAGGGTGTTCTGCTACCGCTGTATCACTCTCTGGTATGCCCCCACCTCGAGTACTGTGCCAAGTTCTGGAGACCACATCTCAGAAAGTACATATATTGGCTGGAGGTGGTCCAGAGGAGAGCAACCTAATGGTGCAGGGGTTGCAAGGGTAGTCCTACAAAGAGAGACTAAGGGACCTCAAAATGTATACCCTGGAGGAGAGAAGAGCAAGAGGTGACACAATTTAGACCTGCAAGTACCTCACTGGGGTGAACAGGGTGTAGGAAAGGAGCCTTCTTCAAGTGAGGATGAGCTCCAGAACTATGATGCATGTGGTAAGGCTGCAGGGGTGGGGAGTTCAGGAGGGGTGTGAGTAAATATATCTTCACTGAAAGAGTGGTGGGTGCATGGAACCAGCTGCCAGCTGAAGTGGTGGAGGCTAGAATGGTGGGGGACATCAAGCATGCATGGAACAAATACATGGGTATGTTAGAACACATGCAGGGAGAGAGGAGGGTCTCTGGAGATCAGATAGGGTCTACGAAGGTAGACATGGTGGGTAACACTTGGGCAGACTGAGTAAGCCTAGCAGTCCTTTCCTGCTGACAGATTCTATGTTTGGTTTCTACCCATAAGCAAGACTGTTCCAGGAATTAAATTAACTAAAGTGTGGACTTTCACAGTATGAGATATAAATGTAATAATACCCAGAGTACCTATCCTCTCCCAGAAACTGACAGATGGGGCACTGAAGCCGTGATCTTCTTACTATGGAAACTTTCCACAGGAAGTGTATGGGAGTGCTTGGAGGAAGATGATGTTCATGTACAAGTCCTGCAAGATAGAAAATGCTGTGAGCCTTTTCCATATAATATAAATGTTGTTAATGTTTAGGACTGTAACAGATATAACGTGGTTATGTGTACTACTCATTATAGCAAGGGAAGGAAGAAAAACTTAGAACAACACATTATTTCTCCCTTTCTGACCCTTTCCTGCATCTAGACCTCCTAATGGTCTTCCTCTTCTTTTTGACCACTGGATCAAGGTTACTGTAGGTTCTTCTGTTCCTGAGGAGGGATCTTGCTGTGATGATGGTACTGAGAAAGTATTGGAGTCCTCCTCTGTTTCTCCCCATTCTTTATGAGCAGCTAGGACTTCAAAATGATTTTCAAGTTCTATAGGATCGTTCCTCAACATTTTAGGTTTTGGTAGACTCTTCATTTTCCTCTTTCTAGTCACCATTCAGAATGATTCTGTCTCAGGAGTTGCTGCGGAGGCATCTTGTTCGGTTTCTGGGATGGATGGGCTGTTCCTGTATTTTGTGCCACCCTCTCTATCTCTATATTCATATTATTTTTCAGGTTGCACAATATTTGACTCTACATTATCAATCGTTTCTCCTTCATCCAGGCTTTTTCTGAAGATCCTTAATCAGTAGGAGTCATAGGAAGCTGAGTCATTTTCATCTCCCGTAGTGCAAGCTCTAACAGAATTTGCCTGAGTGGGACCTGCTTTATGTGCATTATCATCGGGTGGTGGAGGGACCTCCCTGGAGGTTCTCGAGGGAGGTGGGTTCTTTTCTAGTCCCACACTTCTGAACGTTATCAACACAATAGTCCTATTCAGCCTGATCTGACTGAAAGATGTGCATAGATCAACTTAAAACATTGTTGCTAACAATTACAATCTGAGATGCCAAACAAGTAGTCTCAGTACAAATACAGTACAATCTCCGAGTGCTGAGGGAAATAGCAGAGGAACTAGAAGTCCCCCCAGTGAACCTGTTGACTTTGCTTGAATCAGGGGTTGTACCACTGGACTGGAGAATGGTACATGTGGTGCCACTCCATAAAAGTGGAGCCATGGATGACCTGGGCAACTACATATCAGTCAGACTGACATTAATCAAGTGTAAGTTCATAGAGGCCATCCATAAGGAAAGGCTGGTAGATTAACTGGAGTAAAACAGTCTCCAGAATGAGCAACAGCATGGGTTTATGGCTGGGAGATCCTGCCAAACAAACCTGATTGATTTCTTTGACTGGATCACTAAAACAGTAGCCAAAGGCCAAATGGTTGATAACCTATAGTTGGACTTCAGCAAGGCCTTTCACTTTGTGCCCCACAGGAAATTGAGCAGAAAACTGGAGGACTTGGAGGTAGGTGAGAGATACTCTTAATGGGTAGCCAGCTGACTGAAAGACAGGATCTAGAGGGTTGGGGGGGCAGCTCTCAGGTTCTAGGAAAGTCACTAGTGGGGTCCCACAGGGCTCAGTGCTTTGGTCAGTGTTGTTTCATTTCTTCATAGATTTGCCTGTTCATGGATGACACCAAGCTCTGTGGGATGGTGCATACAGCAGAAGGGATACAGGACCTAAAGGAAGATCTGGTCAAGCTTGAGAGGTGATCTGGAATATGGCAACTTCAATGCAAAGAAGTGCAAGTCATGCCCACTGACACTAAGAACCTGAGGACAGAAAACAGACTGTGAGGAATCCTAGTAACCAAATCTGAGGAAGACAAAGACCTTGGGGTGATGATCACTAGTGACCTAAAGCACTCTTCACACTGCAGGAAGGCAAAAGCCAACAGAATGCTGGGCTGCACTGCCAGGGGGATTGGTAGCAGGTAGGAGGAAGTCATATTGCCCTTATGCAGATCACTGGTGTGGCTGTATCTGTAATATAGTGTGCAGCACTGGTGTCCCTACCTGGAGAAGGACATTAACCTGCTAGAGGTGGTCCAGAGGAGGGTGACTAAGATGGTTAAAGGCCAGCAGGACAGGACATATGAGGAGAAGCTAGAGGACCTGAGCATGTACTCACTTCAGAAGAGATGGGGGGGACATGACTGAGACCTTTAAGCACATGAAGGGCATTAACAAGGTGAGCAACGAGAGCCTCTTTAATCTCAGTGGCAATATAACTATGAGGGAACATTGCCTTAAGCTGGAGGATGGAGAGACTTAGGAAAGAGTTCGAGAGGCATTTCTTCATGGAAAGGGTGATTGCAAGGTGGAATGAGTTCCCTGAGGAGGCAGTCTCACTAAAGACAGTGGAGAGCATCAAAAGGGGGATGGGACAGTGTAAAGGGAAAGGTCAGGGCCAAAAGGGGAGAGGACAGAAAAAGGGGTAGCAGTTGGGGAAGGGAACAGAGTCCTTAGCTGCCGCTCGCGACTCCACAAAACAAGCAGACTTTATAGACTACTAGGCCTTCATCTGCTGGCACATTTTGCATGTTCGTAATCCTCAAGTTCATATTTGAAAGGCTTGAGATGTTGTGATACTTGGTTTAAGATCCTTGGAATATAATTAATGTAGGATCCTGGATTGCTCTGCTGTTTTGGTATTTAAAATGTTCTTCTAAAATTTTTTAACTGATGTCAAGCAATGATTTACAGTTAGATTTGTTTGTCGTAAGAATTTTATCTTGGAAAATGTATGGTATATTGTTAGCCGAAGTTCTTTGAACAGTTGTTATCACATTCTATACAATGGCAATTAAAAATCCTGTAATCTGATTGGCTATCTAAATTTAGCAGCAGTGAGGTTATCTGAGCACAACCTCACTGTATAGTTGCCTTGTTTGTGTTTGCATTCTTTGTATTTGCACAGTTTGCATCTTCTTTTAAGAAACAAAGATATATTTCCACACTAAAAAGCAACTAAAACATTTCTTGATTTTTTTTTTTTTAATAACAATGAGCCATTGTATAGTAACAATACGTATTCTAGGGCGTACAAGCAGACAAATCCTCACTTCTGAACATTGAACACACTTGTTCGCGGCCTCATGCCCAACCACCCAAGTGTGAGGTTATCCCAGCACAACCCACACCCTGTTGTACATTATTGCTTAATTATGAAATAGGTACTAAGAATCTCGGCTCCCAATTGGTCGAGAGCTGCTTTCAGCCAGGCCACTATCCCAGCACAATGGCCCGGGCAAAAGTAGCTCCTGGCAAAACAGACTGTCCATGTAAAAAATACCCCTTCGCTCAACTGCCCACAAAAGCATAGCTGCTTGTCCCACTCACAGCAGGTGCCTGTGAGCAGCAACTCTGACCTCCCAGTCCTCCATCACACACATTCTTCGGTCCCACTCTGAAAATCAGATCTTCTTTGAATACCAGATGCCTGTCTTCCCAGTTTCACACATTGTTTTGCTCCCACTTAAGAAACCACTCTTCTTTTTTTGTTTTAAATGTCTCGCATGTGCCGCAACAACAACAGCCACTGATTACCTTTTTTAATTTTTTGCCTGCTCTGCCCCAGTCCAGTTGTTGCATTCGACACAGTGAACTGGCGGTGAACATGTCCAGCCCTTACTCTACACCATCACTAGGCTAGTAGCCTGATGTGAGGGACAGTCCTGGGAAACACAAGCTCTTCTGGCAGGACACGGTAAGGCTGAAGCCACTGATTGTCTACCCCTTCCCTTAGTATTGCTCAATGCAGCATTGGTGCCACCTGCTGGTAATCAGACATAAATGCACAGTTCAGACTGGGCTATTTTTGCATCTAAACTTTTATTTTAAATTGTTTTCAATATTTTTTTCTAAATATAATTCAAAAATAATTTTAAAATACTGTCTGCAGTTTACTAATAGGGACCCATTTGATAATCACAATAAGGCACAATGGGGGTGCATTATGGTGGGATAATGGCCCTTCTCTGGTGGTGAAAGCACTCAGCTTTGCCTCATGCTTCAACCCACCTGAAGTGGGCCATTATGCCCCCCTGTTGTGCCTTATTGCTTAAATGATTTCATTGCATGGGAAATACAACACAAAGCTAGCCTCCCTCTCCCTACCTGCTACAAGTTGGTCTCCAAAATGATACTACCGACTATTGACTACGCCGACGTGGTGTATGGTACCACCACCTCTCAGACTTCCCTAGGAAAACTTGACATTCTCCTAAACTTCTTCTGTCATTTTGCTACAGCTTCTCCCCCTCTCACCCACCACTGTCTCCTCTATCCTCCCTCATCCATTACTCCCCTACTTCATAGGAGATTGGTACACTGTGCTGCTTTCATTGCTAAATTCTGGTTTGGTCCCCCCAACCCCATCTTTCCTGTCTGCTCTCCCAAGCAATCTCCTCAATTTATTCTCTTCATCACAGAGCTGCTTGCACCACCTCCACCATGGTCTATCCCCTGTACAGCAACACCAACACAGTGACCTACATTGCTGTCGACGGAATTGACAGCCCAGCGACAGGTCGTTGTCTTGGTGTGCCTGAGACAGGGGCACACTGTCTCCTGGTCCTGTGCCCCCTCACTGAATAAACTCTGACTCGGAGTTGACTATAAAAAGTATGGGGGGGTGGGGGACAGAACCTCCTGCATGGGGGGTTTGGGGTGAAGCCCTGTGATAGAAACAAGGACCGGGAGACATTCAGGAATTATGTCGACCACAACTTGCGGTCAACATAATTCCCATCGCTGTGATGCTGGTCGACAAAAGTGTTGTCGAACCAACATCATAGAGCCCTTCTCCTTCCCTCACCCTCACTCTGTTTCTGGACAATCTGTCTTCTCCTTCCGCTTCCCTTCTGTATGGAACAAACTATCTCCTAACCTCCACTCATGCCCCTCCTTCTTCTCTCTCAAAAGGCTCCTAAGTCTTCTTCCCTATCAGCCATGCCCCCATTGACCCCAACCTTTACAGCCGTAATTATTTATTACTCTCTTAAAGTTTCTCTAACCAGGTCATGCTATTGCTCCTGTTTTTTTTTTTGGGGGGGGGCTTGTATAACCTAATCCCCACTCAGAGTTAGCCTGCTAGTTATTCAATGCTTGACTTTGCTGTGTATTTTGGAAGTCTGTGTGCCTTTTTTACAGTTCTGTTTGGGTCTTGTAACCCTGACCCGCGACTTGTTTTTCTGTATTATGTGTTTTTATGTTGCCTTTTATGTCTTCTCCCCCTGTTCCCCCTCCACCAGGTCGCACCTGGAAATGAGTTCTGGCTCATGGTGCTTTTCCCGGTTATCAGCTGTTAAATAAATAAAAAAAAAGTTCTCATTTTTTCATATGACATACATTGGTAAATTAGTTTTGGTAATATGGTTGCAAATTATCATACATTATTAAAAGTGGTCTCATATTTACCTATTTTTGTTTCGGGTAATTTGTAAAACATTACTAAACTGTATTCAGCTGAGGTGATACCAATGGATTCCTCTTCATTGTAGTCCTCTGCCAAACTAAGGTCACTGGGTTTCAGAACTGCTAAGTAATGTAAGAAGTAAAACATGACAGGGTATGCAGTTATTGAGTAATTATTGAATGCCCCCCCCAACACACACACATACTGTGGATTGGAGATATGAGGCATCAGCCGAGTGCTCTTCAACCACGGGGAATTACCCAATAACTGCAAGCCCTGAAGTGTGTTATTGCATTTATAAAATGGCACCAAAATAATAAAAAATCAAAAGACCAAACAGATCTTTAAATTAAGAATAAATAAATCATTATCATTAATAAATCAGTTCTCACGCCAAACAACTGCGTTTGCCCCATTCAAGAGGTGAAACTGGCTGCCAGACAACTCACTCATGTTGTTAGTTGAATTTTTTGTTTTTGTTTTCCGGACTGTTACAGTCACTGAAGCAGCACAGAAAACACATTCCAGTTTTATCCCATGAATCTGGCAGTATAGCCTAGAGGTTAGAGGAATGAGGTGTGAACGAGCTTGGTACATCCAGCAGATCAGACCTGAGTTTGATTCTCACAACCTCCACTTGCATACTGTGTGACTCTGAGCAAGTCACTTAATTGCCTAGTGCTCTCAGGTCACCTCTGAAAACTGGCACTTGTGCCTAGTGAGCCTTCCCGGTTACCAAAGACTAAAATAAAATAAATAAAAAATCTCTTACTCTGATAATGTACTTCACCTCCCAGCAAATGGACTATTTACAGTGTGTATGCATCCTATTGTTATTATTTTTAGTTCTAAATTAACTGAAGACCTTATGTTAATCAGCATGGATTGTCAAGCTTTGTTTTGTTTGGATGTAGTGTTGTGTTGCAGAAATTTGTTGATGGAAAATATCATAAAGAGTAAAGTTAAAAAGAAAACACGTTCCAAGACTTGCAAGGCACTTTCCAGACTCATGCAGTTGTAGGTCAATTACCAACCAGGTCTGGACAGCTATTGACCAATCAAATCATTGGAGTTTTCTTACCCATTTTACAATAAAAATTAATATTGGTCAGGACAAAGGCTACATTAATATAATCCCCAAATAATGAAAAATAGGACGCTTTTAAAACAAAAACACAAAACACTGGAGTAATTAAACAGCTTCACACATGCCCAAATTTGCAATTATCTAAAACAAGCATTTGTCAATGCTGAATGTGCAATTGCATGCTATTGTACTGGGTCCTGCTTGTACGCATTTTTACTATATATTTACCCAAGATAAACCAGATGAGATGTAATATGTAATTTGCAATGGGTCCTGATCTTACAGTTTTGTACTACATTTATCCAGGACTGTAGAGGTGAGATGCAATATTTCATTTCGAGTGTGGACCTGCTTCTATAATATATTTTGCTAGGATAGATAATCTTAGATGGAGCATCTTCTTTTCACTGGGGTTCTGCTGTAAGGTCCTGTTTTTTACAGTTTTGCAATATATACATGATAACCCAGCTGAGATGCAATATTTCATGTTCAGGGGGCCCTGCTTTGATACATTTTTGTACTGTATTTACCTTGGGTAGCATAGCTCAGATGCTGTCTTGTTTTCAGTGGGATCCTGCTTTTTCCAGTTTTTACACTGTATTTACCCAGGATAGCACAGCCGAGATACAGTATCTCCTTTTCAGTTGTATCCTGCTTTTACCCATTGTTATAATGCATTTATTACCTAGGCTAGCCCAACTGAAAAGCAAGTTACATTTTCATTCGGGTCCAGCTTTTCCACTGTATTTGTGCCAGGACAGAGCAGCATAGTTGTATAGTTTAGTGGGGCCTCTGCTGTACCGGGATCCTACTTTTGCTCATTTTTACTATATCTTTACCCGGGACAGACCAAATGGCATGCAATATCCCATTTTCAGGGGCATCCTGCTTTTAAACATTTTTAGATTGTATTCACCCAGGATAGGCCAGCTGAGAGGCAGTATCTAATTTTCAGTGGGCTCCCACATTTTTACTTCAAATTTCCAGCATAGTCTTTTTATGATGTGACATTATGATCAAGGCAGGTGGAATTTTTTAAATCCCATCTGAAAGGTGATTTTGCAGTGCGACTGTGAAGACATGTTTTGGAGGAGATTTAAACAAGCATTTGTCAATGCTGAATGTTTGCTTGCTGGTATTAGCACTTGAAATGCAGGAGTTGGACAGATGCAGAATAGGAATGGCAGTGAAGTACTGAACTTCACGCCAACTCCACCTCCACCCCGCAGAGATGAACAGGCATTGGGGTATGCATTTGGGTCATCGCCCATGACGTTCATGCCATGTCACCTCACCCTATCCTGCAGACACCGACATGTGTTGAGGTGTGCCTTGGGGTGTTCAGCTTTACAGTCACCCCTATCCATAAGGACATACGCTGAAATGGGTGCAGTATAGGAGAATGGGGTGAACTCTGGGGCCTAAGAGTCCAAGGCACACCTCAATGCCTGTCACTGGCTGGGGGGTTGGGGTGGGATGGCATGAGATTTACAGTTGGCAATCCAAAGGCACACCCCTGATGCCTGTCAGTCTGTACAGGGTGGGACATTATGGTTAGAACCCCTAATGCCACAGGTGTTTGTTGGTATTTGCACTACAAATTTTCAACATTGCCTTTTTGTGACCCCACCTCATGAAAGCATTTGGAACCTCTTCTCATGAACAGTGGCAGTGCGATTTTGTTAATGAGTCCAGAACTTTGAGTTCCACAGCGACCGTGCCATTGAGCGCCAGATGTATGGAATCACAGATCAGGCAGGATGTGAAGAATGACAGCTGTACCATCCACAGGGAGGTGTGAAGAGATGGCAATGTTGAAAATCTGTAGTGGAAATATTAAAAATGCTCGCGCTTCTGAGCATAAGTGGAAACTGCGTAACTCATGCGGGTAACACAGTCATTTAGTGGAATTATTTCACCAGATTCTCAACATAGGCATTTTGTGACTTCTGCTCATGAACACTGTCACTATGATTTTCTTACTCTGTCCTGAACATTGATTTCCCACGGCGACCACACTATTCTGTGCCAGATGTGTAAATGTATATTTCGGGCAGGATAAAAACAAGCATTTGTCAATGCAAATGTTGATTGTGTTGGTCCGTAGAGCTCGCTCACTGGCCCTGTGTCACTCACTCATTCTGTTTCTCCCAGTGCGGCAGGCTGCTCTTTTGTAATGGGCTCCTGCCTGCATTGGCACGTGTATCTGCCCACAAAGAAATCTGCAGCTGTCCCGACAGAGCTCTGTTGTGGTGGGTCACTCCCCTTCTCTCACTCGCTCATTCTGTTTCTGCTGGTGCTGCAGGTTGCCCTTTTGTACTGGGTTCCCGCCTCTGTTGGTGGCTTCTTCTGCCCATGAAGAAATCTGCAGCAGTCCTGACACAGGTCCGTTGAACTAGCTTACTCCACCTCTCTCACTTGTTCTGTTTCTGCTGGCGCTGCAGGCTGGCCTTTTGTACGGGGCTCCTGCCTGCATTGCCACCTTTTCCTGCCCACAAAGCAATGCGCAGCAGTCATGATAGAGGTCTGTTAAGCTCGCTCACTCCCCCTCTTTCAATTGCTTATTGTGTTTCTCCCAGCACTGCTGGCTGCCCTTTTGTACTGGGCTTCTGCCTGCGTTGTCACCTTTTTCTGCCCACAAAGAAATCTACAGCTGTCTCGACAGAGCTCCGTTGAGGTCACTCTATCCGCCTGTCTCACTCACTCATTCTGTTTCTTCTGGTGCAGCAGGCTTCCCTTTTGTACTGGGCTTCTGCCTGCAGTAGCACGTTTTGTTGCCCACAAAGAAATCTGCAGCTGTCCTGACAGAGATCTGTTGAGGTGGGTCACTCCCCCTCTCTCACTCTCTCATTCTGTTTATCGTGGCACTGCAGGCTGCCCTTTTGTACTGGGCTTCTGCCTCTGTTCGTGGCTTTTTCTGTCCACAAAGAAATCTGCAGCAGTCCTGACACAGGTCCGTTGAGGTAGCTCACTTCCCCTCTCTCACTCACTCGTTCCATTTCTGCCGGCGCTGCAGGCTGCCATTTTGTAGTGGTCTCCTGCCTCTGTTGGTGCCTTTTTCTGCCCACAAAGAAATCTGCAGCAGTCCCGACAGAGCTCTGTTGAGCTTGCTCACTCCCCCTCTCTCACTCGCTCATTCCATTTCTGTCGGTGCTGCAGGTTGCCCTTTTGTACTGGGCTCCTGCCTGCATTGCTGCCTTCTTCTGACCCCAAAGAAATTTGTAGCAGTCACAATAGAGCTCCTTTGAGCTTGTTCACGCACTCCCCCTCTCTCACTCATTTGTTCTGTTTCTTCCACCGCTGCAAGCTGCACTTTTGTACTGGGCCGCTGCATGCATTACTGCTTTTTTCTGCCCACAAAGAAATCTGCAGCAGTCCCAACAGAGCTCTGTTGAGCTCACTGACTCCCCCTCCCTCACTCGCTCATTCTGTCTCCCACTGCTGAAGGCTGCCCTTTTGTATTGGGTTCCTGCCTGCATTGCCAGCTTTGTCTGCCCACAAAGACATGTGCAGCAGTCCTGACACAGCTCCGTTGAGGTAGCTCACTCCCCTTCTCTCACTCACTATTTTCATTTCTGCCAGGCCTGCAGGCTAGCCTTTTGTACTGGGCTCCTGACTACATTGTCACCTTTTCCTGCCCACTAAGAAATACGCAGCAGTCACGATAGACCTCTAGTGAGCTCGCTCACTCCCCCTCTCTCACTTGCTCATTCTGTTTCTTCCAGCACTGCAGGCTGCCCTTTTGTACTGGGCTTCTGCCTGCGTTGTCACCTTTTTCTGCCCACAAAGAAATCTGCAGCTGTCTCGACAGAGCTCCGTTGAGGTCGCTGTATCCACCTGTCTGACTCGCTCATTCTGTTTCTTCTGGTGCTGCAGGCTGCTCTTTTGTACTGGGCTTCTGCCTGCATTAGCACATTTTGCTGCCCACAAAGAAATCTGCAGCTGTCTCGACAGAGCTCCATTAAGGTGGGTCACTCCTCCACTGTCACTCTCTCATTCTGTTTCTTGTGGCACTGCAGGCTGCCCTTTTGTACTGGGCTCCTGCCTCTGTTTGTGGCTTTTTCTGTCCACAAAGAAATCTGCAGCAGTCCTGACACAGGTCTGTTGAGGTAGCTCACTCCCCCTCTCTCACTCACTCGTTCCATTTCTGCCGGCGCTGCAGGCTGGCCTTTTGTACTGGGCTCCTGCCTGCGTTGCTGCCTTTTTCTGTCCACAAAGAAATCCACAGCAGTCACAATACAGCTCCGTTGAGCTCGCTCACTCCCCCTCACTTACTCGCTCATTGTGTTTCTCCTGGCACTGCAGGCTGCCCTTTTGTACTGGGCTCCTGCTTGTGTTGGCACCTTTTCCTGCCCACAAAGAAATCCGCAGCTGTCCCGACAGAGCTCAGTTGAGGTCGCTCACTCCCCCTGTCTCACTTGCTCATTCTGTTTCTCCTGGCACTGCAGGCTGCCATTTTGTACTGGGCTTCTGCCCTGTTGGCATTTTTCTGCCCAAAAGAAATCTGCAGCAGTCCCTCACAGAGCTCTGTTGGTCCCACTCACTCCCCTGTCTCACCTGCTCATTCCGCTTTCTGCCAGTGGTGCAGGCTGCCCTTTTGTACTGTGTTCCTGCCTGCATTGCTGCCCTTTTCTGCCCACAAAGAAATCTGCAGCAGTCAAGATACAGCTCCGCTGAGCTTGCTCACTCACTCCCCCTCTCTCACTCGTTCGTTCTGTTTCTCCCGCCGCTGCAGGCTGCCCTTTTGTACTGCGCCCCTGCGTGTACTGCTGCCTTTTTCTGCCCACAAAGAAATACACAGCAGTCCCAACAGAGCTCCACTGAGCTCACTCATTCCACCTGCCTCACTCACTCATTCTGTGTCTCCTGCTGCTGCAGGCTGCCTTTTTGTACTGGGTTCCTGTCTGCATTGGTGGCTTTTTCTGCCCACAAAGACATCTGCAGCAGTCCTGACACAGCTCTGTTGAGCTCGCTCACTCCCCCTCTCTCACTCACTCGTTCCGTTTCTGCCGGTGCTGCAGGCTGGCCTTTTGTACTGGGCTCCTGCCTGCATTGCTGCCTTTTTCTGCCCACACAGAAATCCACAGCAGTCACAATAGACCTCCATTGAGCTCGCTCACTCCCCCCTCCCACTCACTCATTCCGTTTCTACCAGCGCTGCAGGCTGCCCTTTTATACTGGGCTCCTGCCTGCATTGGCACCTTTTCCTGCCCACAAAGAAATCCGCAGCTGTCCTGACAGAGCTCTGTTGAGGTCGCTCACACCCCCTGTCTCACTCGCTCATTCTATTTCTCCTGGCGATGCAGGCTGCCCTTTTGTAATGGGTTCCTGCCTCTGTCAACAACTTTTTCTGCCCACAAAGAAATCTGCAGCAGTCCCAACATAGCTCTGTTGGCCTCACTCACTCCCTCTGTCTCACTCGCTCATTCTGTTTCTGCCGGTGCTGCAGGCTGCCATTCTGTACTTGGAATCTGCCTGCATTGCCACCCATTTCTGCCCACAAAGAAATCTGCAGTCATGATAGAGCTCCGTTGAGCTCGCTCACTCCCCCTCTGTCACTCGCTCGTTCTGTTTCTCCCACCGCTGCAGGCTGCCCTTTTGTACTCAGCCCTAGCATGCATTGCTGCCTTTTCCTGCCCACAAAGAAATCTGCAGCAGTCCCAACAGAGCTCCTTTGAGCTCACTCACTCCCCCTCCCTCACTCGCTCGTTCTGTGTCTCCCGGTGCTACAGGCTGCCTTTTTGTACTGGGCTCCTGCCTGTGTTGTCACCTTTTCCTGCCCACAAAGAAGTCCACAGCAGTCCTGACAGAGCTCAGTTGAGCTTGGTCACTCCCCCCCCCAGTCGCTCGATGCTAATCTGTCCCAAACACTGATTTCCAACAGCGACTGCGGTATTCTGCGCCAGAAGCACGGAAACACATTTCGACCAGGATGTGAAAAATGACAGCTGTACTGTTCTTAAGGAGGTGTGAACAAATACCAGTGTTGAAAATCTGGCATGAAAATATTACTAATTTGCAAACTTACAAGAGAGCGTGGAACCTGCACAACACACGCTCGTAACACAGTCATTTTATGGAGTTTCATCACAAAATTTTCAACATAGGCATTTTAGGACCTCTGCTCATTAACAGTGTCAGTGTGATTTTCTTAATATGTCCCGGACATTGATTTCCCACAGCGACCACGCTATTGTGCACTGGAAGAGCGAAAACACTGTGGCCAGGACGTGAAAAATGGCAGCTGCACTGTTCATAAGGAGGTGTGGCTGAAAATCTGGAGTGAAAATATTGCAAAGTTACGAGTGTGAGTGGAAACTGCGCAATGCACATTCATAACACACTCATTTTAAGGACTTTCGTCACCAAATTTTCAACATAGGCATTTTAGGACCTCTGCTAATGAACAGTGTCACTGTCATTTTCATAATGTGTCCCGAACATGGATTTCCCACAGCGACCATGCTATTCTGCGCCGTAACTGTGAAAACACATATCGGTCAGGATGTGAAAAATGACAGCTGTACTGTTCACAAGGATACTGTTCATAAGGAGGTGCAGAACAAAGGCAATGTTGAAAATCTGGAGTGAAAATATAAATTTGTGAACTTACGAGCATGTGTGCAAGCTGCGCAACGCACACTCGTAACACAGTCATTTTATGGAGTATCATCACCAAATTTTCAACATAGGCATTTTAGGACCACTGCTCATGAACAGTTCACTGTCATTTTCGTAATATGTCCCAAACACTGATTTCCCACAGCCACCGTGCTATTCTGCGCCAGAAGTGCGAAAATACATTTCAGCCAAGGTGTGAAAAATTACAGCTGTACTGTTCACAAGGAGGTGTGAAAAAATGCCAGTGTTGAAAATCTGGGGTGAAAATATTGCAAATTCACGAAGTTACGAGCATGCGTAACAAGTGTGCAACACACTCTCATTAAACAGTCATTTTTTGGATTTTTTCCAACAAATTTGCAACATAGGTGTTTTGAGAGCCCACCTCATGAACACTGGCACTGTCGTTTCATTACTCGGTCCCGAAAGGTGATTCCGCGCAGTGACTACGAAATCACCTTTTGGTGCCGATTAACGCCATGACAGTGATAGAATTCATGAGGAGGGGTCCCAAAAACCCCATGTTAAAAATTTGATGCCAAAATTCAAAAAAATGCCTGAGATATGCATCAAAGTTTATTCCATTATACAGGTTACTGGCATTTCCTCAGTTCGCGGTCGGCTTTGAAGAGTGAAGATGTGTTCCCAGTCCACCAAAGATCATCGCGCCGGACTCCAGAGGTAAGTATGGGTTGAGGGGAGTGGGGAGGCAGGTGCGCAGTGGGTGGGTGCTGGTTGTGGGGCAGGGAGACCCCGAGGACTGTTTCTTCTTTACAGGTAAAAAAAAAAAAGAATGACATTGCGGAACCGCTTTTTCACTTTACAGGGAATGTAGCATGCTGGGTGGGCTCCAGTGCGCCAACAGCTCTTCTGTTTGGGGGCAGCAGCTGTAGCCGACGGGGATTGACACCCCTGGCCGGCACACAAGAAAGGGGGGCCATGTTCATTATCACGACGGGATTGGGCACCTCCGTCAGCACAATAACAAAGGGGTGACATGCCAGTGGGGATTGAGCACCCTACGGCAGACAATATGGGTTACATAATGCTGACAGGAGTGGGCCTCCTGCCAGCAACATAAACGTATGGCACTGAAGTCGACGGGATTGGGGCTCACGCCGGCAAACAAACATGGTGGGGCGCCATGTCGAGGGGATTGGGCACCCCTGGCTGAAGCGATATAGTTTGTGAACACAGCGGCAAGCCACTGCCATGTTCACAAACAATATCAATGTTTCAAGATCCCACCCTGCAATGACAGGTCGCTCCCTCATTGCAGCGAATGGCTGACACTGTAATGACGAAGCGGCCCCTGATTGCAGCGGCTAAATTTTTACAAATTGGTGGCACGCTGGTTGAACTAGTGTCAGCAGCAGCATGCCACGGCATTGGGGGAAGTAGGCCAAGCCTTTACAGGCTGTGAGGGCATTGGCCACAACAGTGCCGCGCCTCCACAACCTGCTCATGGAGAATGCTGCCGCAATATGTTTCTTGCACATGTGCGCAATCAAAATAAAAATGACAGCTGTACTGTTCATAAGGAGGTGTGAAAAAATGCCAGTGTTGAAAATCTGGAGTAAAAATTTTGCAAATGCGTGAAATTATGAAGGTGTGTGGAAACTGCACACCACACACTCGTAACACAGTCATTTTATGGACTTTCTTCACCAAATTTTCAACATAGGCATTTTAGAACCTCTGCTCATGAACAGTGTCACTGTGATTGTCTTAATGTGTCCCAAACACTGATTTCCCACAGCGACCACGCTATTCTGTGCCGGAAGTGCAAAAACACATTTTGGCCAGGATGTGAAAAATTACAGCTGTACTGTTCATAAGGAGGTGTGCAAAAATGCCAATGTTGAAAATCTGGAGTGAAAATATTGCAGATTCGTGAAGTTACGAGCATGCGTAGAAACTGTGCAACGCACGCTCGAAAAACAGTCATTTTTTGGATTTTTTTCACCAAATTTGCAACATAAGCTTTTAGAGAGCCCACCTCATGAACAGTAGCACTGTTATTTCATTAATCAGTCCCAAAAGGTGATCCATGCAGTGACCGCAAAATCACCTTTTGGGACCACATAACACCATGCAAGTGACTGAATTCATGAGGAGGGGACCCAATAATCTCATGTTGAAAATTTGGTGCCAAAAATTCCCAAAAATTCCCGAGATATGCACCAAAATTTAAAAAACTCTATTTATGCCATTATACAGCTTACCGGCATTTCTTCAGTTTGCAGTCAGCTTTGAAGAGTGCAGACGTGTTCCCGGTCTACCGAAGATCATCGCACCGGGCTCCAGAGGTAAGTATGGGGTGGGGGGTGTGGGGAGATAGGGTACGCAGTGGGTGGGTGTGGTTTGGGGGAAGGGAACAGACCAGCATGGGACCGTTTCCTTTCTTTCAGGACAGGAAAAAAAAAAAAAGACATCACAGGAAGGTTTCTTTTTTTTTGCAGGCTTCTTTTCGGCACACTGGAGTGGGCTTCCAGTGTGCCGCCTGCCTTTTTGGGGTGGGGCAACTTACACCAACAGGGATTGGGGCCCCCGTCAGCAAAGAATGACTGTTTGGGGGGGCATGATGCTGAGGGGGATTGGGCATCCCCCTCAGCACACAACAAATGGAGGAGGGGCATTATGGCAACTGGGAGTGGGCTCCCCCATCAGCAAATTAACTGGGCCGGGGGAATGCTGACAGGGGGATTGGGCACCCCAGTCAGTCGGCTTTCCCTCAGCCACCATGTTTAGGGACATGTTACACCAGGCAAGGTACCGCCCTGCAATGACGGGTCGCTCCAGGTATCATGACACCCTCAAACCTCTCAAGCTTCGCTCTTGAGGTTTCAACGGTTGTCATGACAATCTCTCGAAGTGAACAGCACTGTTGTTGTTCGCTGTTGCCCATACACTATCCTCTATGTTTGCACTTAAAAAAAACATATACTTTATGCTCCCCCCAGGCACCTAACCCTCCTCCCACCCACTAGCATGCAATTCTCAAATATAAGTCGAGACACTGATCGGCTTCAACTTTTCTCCATCAGCCAGTCACCTTCTCATGAATGAAAACACTCTTGGGCTTGCTATAGTAAAACCAGTTGATCATGTGATCAGCTGGTTTTACTATAGCAAGTGTGGGAGTGCTTTAGTTCATGAGAAGGTGGCCGGCTGTGGAGGAGGAAGGGTTGAGCCAGTCACCTTCTTGACTTCACTGGCGGTGCTACACCGGGGCATGTACCCCAGTACAATAATGTTGTGCCCTAGTTTGTGCCCTTGGTGCCTCTGGCTCTCACAAACAGGGCTAAATTTACCATTACACTTTATCACACATCCATGGCCACCTTCATCGTTAGCTGTTTTAAAGTGTATGTCACCTGCAGTTCAAGCTTTGCTTCAAGTTTTTTTGCAGCCAATCAGATCTGCATGTGGGGGCTGGGATGATGGGGAAGCAAGGATGGCAACCATGCGCTGCCGATATCTATCCAATGATTCATTACCCCCAGTCTCCAAAAACATAGTGTCTAATTGGCTGCCCAGTGGTCATTTCCTCTTACAACTGAACTCAAATGACTGATGAGGCTGCAGCTGCATTTGGCACCAATCACCATTTCAGCTTTGCTAATTGCCATTTCAGCAAGCAGCTGCAGTCTTCTTTCAATGATTTTGATCCTAGCAAGCAACCATTTTATTTCATATTTTTTATAAATGATGCACTGCCTGCCACTATACCCCAATACCCGCAGCCAAGCCATGTGAGCAGGAAGTTTACAACTTGAGATGGGTCGGCCCAGTCGGGAGCAGGCAGTAAGCTTTCAGCATTCAGTTTGGATATGTACTCAGAGCTCTGCTGGAGTAGGAGCACCCCAGTTGAGAGTATGCTGAAGGAGCAATGAGGTGAGCAGATTGAGGAGGTGGTGCTGGTGCATTGAATCCAGCTGTAGTTTTGATATACTGCAAATGAGATTGGGAATTTGGTTTGGGAAACACAGTTTAGATGACAAAGATCTTCTTCATGCCCTCCTCATCTTCCCATTCCTTGCCTGATCCAGTGTTTTGATGTTCTGGTGTGAGTTTGGAGGTGTGTCTGTGATAGCAGGTAGGAGTAAAGTTGAAGTGGGGTCCACTGGTGCCAGGTTGCAGGGACCACCTATCTCTGCCAGCTTTTCCTGCATAGCCATCATAAACTGCTGCTGAACCTGTATGAGTTGTTGGTTCTACAGTAGAATGGAGTTTGTGTAAAGAATTTTCTTTATTGACTTGTTCCTGTGTGGAGCGTTTCTGTGCTGTGGACCATTGTAAGGTGCCACTGGTGTCTTCGATCATGTACACAATCTCCAACAAGCCTGATGGGTCTTCAAAGCAGGTGTGGCATAAGGGTGAGGGAAGTAGTGGTATGCTGTGATTGTATCTCTTTGCCTTCACTATTTTGCTTGCAAAGGGAAAAATATTTTTTTTTTTTTTAGAAAAACAAGTATGGAACACTGAGCATCACAGTGTCCTATTCCCTCCTGAGTGTAAACAGTCCTGAGTAGTACAGAATTTTGAAATGTGCAACCCTCCTCTTTCATTTTTCACTGCAATGATCAGTTTTTGTTTCATTGACCTTGTGACATCCCACCCCACTGGACCTGAATGGTCCCTCCCAAACTCTGAGCAGTCTAACTCTCTGGAAAATGTGGTGCAATCATTTGGTGGAGATGGCTGCTTCAAAAACTAGAAAAAGTCCTCTGTGTAGACTGTGTGATCCCCCTGGAACTCAGCCACTGGCACACACTTACACACACATACCAACCATCAATTATTTCATGTCCCAGAATGACCAGCTGCTAGCTAGGTTGGTGTGCCATGGCTGACCTGAACAATATCCTATGAGTAATGTCCTAATGGGCAGACACCAGCAGGTCTAGGTAGGCAATGGCACACTTACTCAGCTGGCAGCAGGTCATTTTGGGACATACGAATGCTGTGTGTGTGTGTGTGTGTGTGTGTGTGTGTGTGTGTGTGTGTGTGTATGTACATGTGCAAGTAAAATGCCCACATCCAAATGTATCTGACTCCAGGCATGTTTTATTCAGATGAACCAAAATGATGGCTTTGCTGGGTTTTTTTTTTTTTGGGGGGGTATGAAAAGGGAAAGTAGGGCAGTTACTGAGTGAATATCCACTACAGCACAGAAGGTCCAGCACTCTAGTCCGAAGAAGGCACAGACTACCTTTAGAGATTTAAATAATTTTGTAAGCTGCAATATTGTCACTAACGTTATATATATTTCTATATAACAAACCAATCACACACACAAACACACAAATAATAAAAAAAAAAAAAGTAGATAAACATGTGGGGAGTAGTGCAATGTAATGGCTGTGGGGCAGCAGTCTTCCGGGAGTCTTTCTGGAGGCTGAGATGCTGCCCTATTTGCAGACAACTCTCTGCCCTGAGGGAGAAAGTTGCCCGTCTTCAGGCCACACTGGACAGTAGTAAGGGAACCTTCCCCCAGGCCACACTGGACGGTAGGAAGGGAACCTCCCCCATCCAGGGAGCACCAGAGCCACCACCACTACCTCAGAGGTTGCGAAGAAAGCACAGTAGTTGGACCACAGTGGGCTCAGGGAGGGTGAGGATGGTAGAACAGAGGCACACCCAGTCAGTTGTTCCACTCCACAATCCATACACCATTCTGGGGGAGCATAGCTCCCCTATGGATGCACCCGCAGAGGAGACTAAGGAGGCTGAGGACAACTATCACAAGGGAGGCTCACAGGAAGGAGGCAGAGGACACCACAAGGAAATGAAGCAGCTCCTGGTGGGGGACTCCATTATTAGGGGGATAGAACTGGGGGGAGCAGGGAAAACTGAAGTAAGGTGCCTGCCTGGTGCCATGGCTTGGAGGGAGAGGACGCGCATCCTCAGGATCACAAGAACAGCTGTACGGGAGTCTGAGCTGGATGTCATTGTCCACCTAGAGACAAATGACTTGGCTGAACATGAGATTAGAGCAGTGCAGAAGGACTTTGTAGAATTGGGGAGGGGTCTAAGACAAGTAGCACACACAGTATCCTTCTCAGAGGTGCTGCCTGTCAATGGCATGAGTGAGGCGAGGGTACTTTGCACCATGCAGTTTAATGAATGGTTGAAAAAATGGTGTGGAGAACAGGGGTTTGGCTTCATTGGGGACTGGGGTTCCACCTGGAGGGACACAGCCTATACTGGCAAGATGGTCTGCATCTGTCCAGGAAGGAACAAGTCTTTGAGCAATCGGTTTAAATGCTTCATTGGCAAGCTTTTAAACTAGTCAAGGGGGAGGCACTGATAAGCAGCAGGAAAATCCCAGCCTCCCCCTACAAAACAGGGTACTAAATGAGAAAAAGACCAAGTAGAAAGGTCAGTGGGGGATGCTGCTACAGAAGGTAAAGCCATCAAAAATGGACAGCAATGAGTACCAATGCCCGTAGTCTGAGTAACAAGCTTCCTAATTAGTGGCCTTGATGGAGGAGGAACATCTGATATCATGGCAGTCCAAACATGGTACACACAAAACCATGTCTGGGACATAAACATACCAGGATACACTATCTACAGGAGGGACAGGGAGGGTAAAAGAGGAGGAGGAGTAGCTCTTTACATAAGGGAAGGAATCAAAGTAACAGAACAAAAGGGAAAACAGGGAGGAGAAGAAGCACTGTGGGTAAATTTGGAGACCGGCAATGGAACCACAATCAGCACAGGGGTTGTATACAGACCCCCTTCTCTGGGGGAGGAAATGGACAAGGAAATGATAGAAAGTATACTTAGAATGGCAGAAAAAGGGGAGATATTGCTGATGGGTGATCTGAATATGCCAGATGTTAACTGGAGTGCAGTTGCAGCAGCCACTTGAAAGAGTGGGGTTATTCTAGATGCCCTACAGGGGCATGCCTTAGACAACTAGTATTGGAGCCCACTCGAGAGGGAGCAATCTTAGACCTGGTTCTCTCAAATGGAGATGAAGAGAGGATCACAGATGTAGAAGTGGGTAGCCATCTGGGAACTAGCGACCATCGAACAGTATGGTTCACAATAAACACAGTAATAGAGTCAAGTCATACAAAGGCAAAAGTACTGGACTTCAGGAGGGCTGACTTTGCCAAAATGGGTGAGTGCCTAAGGAATGCACTAGCAAATGGGCAGGAAGGAGGGGTGGAAGAACAATGGGGAATAATAAAACTGCCATCACAGAGGTAGCAAGCCTATGTGTGAAGCAAATAAACAAAACAAAACGATGTAAGAAACCACTATGATTCTCAAAGGAAGTTGCAGTGAAGGTTCAAGAGAAAAAGAAAGCATTCAGGAAGTACAAGGAATCACAGAAGGAGCAGGACAGAGAACTGTATCAGTTAAAGTAAAAGGAAGCTGGGAAGGCAGTCAGAACAGCAAAGGCCCAAACCGAGGAAAAGATAGCCAACTCGGTTAAGAAGGGGGATAAAACCTTTTATAGGTACATCAGGGAGCAAAGGAAGACCAAGGGAGGGATAGTGAGGCTTAATAAAGGGAGGGAGGGTGCAGAGGGTGACTGTGAAAAGGCAGAGATACTAAACAAATATTTTTGCTCAGTATTTACAAAGGAAGAGGGGGAGGTACCTAAAACAAACAGTAGAAACACTCTGGATACAGAAGTTGATACCAGCCCATTTACAGAAGAAAGGGTTCTGAAAGAACTCTTAAAACTGAAGGTGGACAAAGCAATGGGGCCTGATGGGATTCATCCTAGAATTCTAAAAGAACTAAGGGTAGAACTAGTGACACCACTGACTTCCCTCTTTAACAAATCATGGGAGGATGGGGTGGTACCCAAGGACTGGAGGAGGGCAGATGTGATTCCCCTTCACAAAAGTGAGAGTAAGGCAGAAGCAGGAAACTACAGACCTGTTAGTTTAACCTCAGTGGTAGGTAAAATGATGGAATCACTTCTGAAGGAAAAAATTGTCGATTATCTAGAAGCCAGAGGGGCACAGGACCCAAGGCAGCATGGATTCACAGCGGGAAGATCATGCCAGATGAATCTGATAGATTTCTTTGACTGGGTGACCAAAGTAGTAGATCAGGGAGGGCTGTGGACATGGCCTACCTAGACTTTAGCAAGGCATTTGACACAGTCCCACACAAAGATTAATATACAAGTTAGCCAGCCTGGGAGTGGGTCCCAAGATGACAGCCTGGATAAAGAATTGGCTGGAGAATAGGACACAGAGAGTAATAGTAAATGGAGTCCACTCTGAAGAAAAGGGGGTTACTAGTGGGGTACCGCAAGGTTCAGTATTAGGACCAGTCCTCTTCAATGTCTTTATAAGTGACATTGCAGAGGGACTGGAAGGAAAAGTATATCTTTTTGCGGATGACACAAAGATCTGCAACAGAGTTGATGCACAAGGTGGGGTGGAAAGGATGAGAAGGGACTTGGCAAGGTTAGAGGAATGGTCAAATGTATGGCAGCTTAGATTCAATGCTAAGAAGTGCAAGGTAATGCACCTGGGAAACAAAAACCCAGGGGAAGAGTACACAATGGGGGGGTGAGATACTAACAACAACAAAATGGAAAGGGACCTGGGGTAGTCATATCAGATGACCTAAAGGTGGGCAAGCAATGTGAGAGGGCAGCAAGGAGGGTTGGGGATACTGGGATGCATAGGGAGAGGCATCACCAGTAGAAAACAGGAAGTTATTATCCCTCTGTACAGACAGCTGGTCAGACCCCATCTGGAGTATTGCTGCAGTTCTGGAGACCCAATCTCCGCAAAGACATAGACAGGATGGAAGCTGTCCAGAGGAGGGCAACTAAAATGGTGCAGGGTCTGCACCAGAAGACATATGAAGAGAGACTTAAGGAGCTTAATAGGTATAGCCTCGAGGAAAGGAGGGAGAGTGGGGACGTGATAGAAACTTTCAAGTACCTCAAGGGAATCAACAAAGTCCAAGAGGGTAGCATTTTTCAAAACAAGAGGTGTGAAAGAACAAGGGGGCACAATTTGAAGATAGAGGGGGGTCGGCTCAGAGGTAATTTAAGGAAGTATTTTTTCACAGAGAGGGTTGTGGATGCATGGACCGGCCTTCCGGAGGAGGTTGTGGAGTCAAAAACAGTGGTGGAATTCAAGCATGCATGGGACAGTCATAAGGCAATTCTAGGGGGTTGGGGCAGAAAGAAGTAGGCTGCTGGTTAACTAGGATCTGCAGCTTATCCATTAGGTAGGGAAATGGGCAGACTGGGTGGGCCAAGTGGTCCTTATCTGCCGTCAAATTCTATGTTTCTATGCACCACATGCTCCATGGTGCTTTTCCAAGGCCTTGAAAAAGTGGCAGGGAGCATCAGCATGTGCCACAAATGTGCCTATTTTATGTCTTTTCATCTACAAAGCTAGATTAAAAGGAATCAAAGCTCTGAAGGTCATTTGTGCCTTCTTTGGACTGGAGTGCTGGACTTTTAATGCTGCTTGATCAAGGAATGCCGATTCTGTCCTAGGAATTGTATTGCTACCTACTGTGAGAGTAATGTTGCTGGGCCCTCCACACCACTGAAGGTGTATTTTTGTCCAGTAGTAGCGTGTAAAAGTTAGATCACCACAGCTGTGTAAGACTGCAGTGCTGCCTCAATTTTCTGCCACCCTATTATCAGCCAAGCTCAATTATCCACCCCACTTTGACTTTACAAAAGTGGGTGGATAGTTGCACTGTATATGAATTAGGCAGCAAACTGGGTTATGTGCAAGTTGTGTTACACGTCTGTTTCAGTATCCACACTGGATGTGCTTTGGTGTGTATGTGTGTTAAAGCACAGGGGTCGATTTTAATATTGTTTTACTTGTCCAAGTATAGTGCATAGTTAATGAATATGCATGCACACTTTCCATTGAGGTTTCTGTAGGTGCCCTGGCTGCTCACTGTAGTGCCCGCACTGTGTCCTGGTAACCAACAGAAGCTGGAGCCACCACTGCTTGACTTATATTTCAGAATCGGGTGCTGGTGGGAGGGAGTAGGGTCAGGTGCTGTGCTGGGAGGGGAACATTAATTATACTTTTTTAAGTGCAAAGAGCACTTTGTGTTAAGATGGTGGTCAGCTGTGGAAGTGGGTGGGTTGAGCCAGTTGCCCATTGGGGGATCTAGTTCTATTAATTGTATATAAAAAAAAAGAAAACAGCTTGTGGGTGCTGGGGAGGAGGGGGAGATTATGCTGCTGATATACGGTGGAAAGATGGGGGTTACATTTTATCTGGTTTTGATAGAGGCTGAGGGTATGGGGATTACCTTTTACCTGGTTTTGACAGAGAGTGGGGGGATGAGGGTTACATTTTACCTGGTTTTAATAGAGGGTGAGGTGGGGGTTACATTTTACCTGGTTTTGGGCTTAAAGAGGAGGGAGGGGGCTTTTTTTTACAGGTACAGAATACTGAATACTCGAATATTTGGCCGAATATTCAAGAAAAGGTATTCACAGCTTCCTTGTACGTGAAGTGGGTTTCCAAAAAGGTCATGTTGAAAATTTGGGGGACAAGTATTAAAACAATGACCAAGTTATGAGTATAAGTTCAAAACATTGAAATACATTGACCACTGCTTAATGATTTCCTTAGTTGACATTGAAGAGTGAAGATGGAAGGCACATCCCGGTCCTGAGAGGTCTACAGCATTGGACCCTCAGCATCTAGATAATTAAGGGGTGGGGGCATGGGGTGGGTGCTTAGTGGAGGGGAGTGGGGTACAGTAACAGTGGTGGGGGCAGTAGGAGTAACGAACATTGATGGACTGTTTTCTTTTTTACATGTTGTAAAAAAAAATGACAGAGAGATGGTTTTCTTTATTTTAGGTACCAAAATGAGAGGTGCTTTTCTTTATTTCAGGTACCGACATGAGAGATGGTTTTCTTTTTTCAGGTACCAACACTGGGAATTGGACACCCCCAGTGTTGGGTTCATATTTAGTCAACATAGGAAGTGATGGGGAGTTGGGAGGGATGCTTGGCAGAGGATGTGATCTTTTTAACAGGGGGATGGGCATGGGAAGTAAACAGGGGGGTGGGATGGGTACTTGGCAGATGGTGGGATTGTTTAAAAGGGGTACAGGGCACAGGATATGATGAGGAAGACAGAGGGATACTTGGCAGAGGGTGGGATTGTTTAAAAGAGGCAAACGGAGTTTGAGTAGGGCTTGTGTACCGTCAGTTGCATTGCATGGGTGAGGATGAGGTGCAGACTGATCATGATGATGATTAGTTGCTTACAGGACAGGGTCATGCAGATCAAAGCAAAGAACACTCTGTGATCAGGGTGGCTCTTTTCTTTGAACTACACAAAGTTTCCACCCAGCAAGCACTGAAGAGTGTCAAGATCAGCCTGGCTGATTATTGGTCTTACTCTGTTGAGCCGACTGCAGACTGCCCTGCATTGAACCACAGTGACACATCTCTCAAATCCACTATCATAGTAGTATGTTCGCTTTGTACAAGTGCAAACATAACAAGCATTTGTCAATGCCGAATGTTTGCTTGCTGGCATTGGCAGTGGTAGTGTAGAAGTTACAGAGCTGCGTAATAGGAATGGCAGTGAAGTATTGAACTGAAGCCAACCCCACCACCACCCTGCAGAGAGTGACAGGCATTGGGGTGTGTGTTTGAGTCGTCAGGCATAACGGCCATGCCATTTCACCACACCCCACTCTGCAGAGACTGACAAGTGTCACGTGTTCCTTGGAGTCTTTGGCCCTTATGCGCACCCTATTTCATTAGGAAATACGGTGAGATGGGTGCGATATAGGAGAATGGGGTGAAGTTTGGGGCCGAAGAGTCTAAGGCATACCTCGATGCCTCTCAGTGACTGCAGGTGTGGAATGGTATGAGCATCACAGGCAAGAATCCCAAGTTACACCCCTGATTCCTATCATTCTCTATAGGGTTAGCGATTTAGTTGAAAAGCCTAATACCTCAGGCATTCATTGGTATGTTAACTCCAAATTTTCAACATGTTTGTTTTGTGACCCCACCTCATGAACAGGGGGAATATCAGTTTGGTAGCCAAAAGCTGCTTATGCACAGTGACTACAGCATTTAGCACCACAGGTGCAAAAATATTCCGAACAGGATGTAAAAAATGACAGCTGTACTCTTTCATGGGGAGGTGTAAAAATGGCTATATTGCAAATGTGTAGTAAAAATATTTAAAAAAATGGTGAAGACACGAGCGTACATAGAAACAGTGCAACGCACACCGGTTATATAATTAGGTTGGGGATTTTTTATAGCAGATTGTCAACTCAGGCATTTTGGTGCCACCGATCATGAACAGTGTCACTGTGATTTTCTTTATCTGTGCCGAACAATGATTTCCCACAGCGACCACGCATTCTGCACTGAAAGTGTGAAAACACACTTCGCCATGTTGTGAAAATGGCAGCTGTACTGTTCATAAGGAAGTGTTGAAAAATGGCACTAGTGAAAATCTGGACTGAAAATATTACAAAGTTATGAACTAACGAGGATGCGAGAAACTGCACAATGCTCCTCCGTAACACAGTCATTTTATGGACTTTTGTCACCAAATTTTCAACATAGCCATTTTAAGACCTCTGCTCATGAACAGTGTAACTGTGATTTTCTTAATCTGTCCTAAACATTGCTTTCGCGACACCAACAGCACCATTGTGCGCTACATGGGCGGAAACACGCTTTTGGCAGGATGTGAAAATGACAGCTGTACTGCTCATAAGGAGGTGTGGAAAATGGCAATGTTGGAAATCTGGAGTGAAATATTGAAAATCTTGCAACCCACGGAAAGGCATGGAACTGTGCAATGCACACTCGTAAAACAGACATTTTTAGGAATTCTGTCACAAAAGTTTCAACATTGCCATTTTAAGATCTCTGCTCATGAACAGTGACACTGTGATTTTCTTAATGTGTCCCATACACTGAGTTCGCTCAACGACTGTGCCATTGTGCACTACATGGGCGGAAACATGTTTTGGGTGAGATGTGAAACATGAAAGCTGTACTACTCATAAGAAGGTATGGAAAAATGGCAATGTTGAAAATCTGGAGTGGAAATATTGAAAATTCGCAAACCTATGAGCGTGCGTAGGAACTGCGCAACGCACGCTTGTAAAACAGTCATTTTTAGGAAATTTTTCACCAAATTTTCAACATGGCCATTTCAAGACCTCTGCTCATGAACAGTGTCACTGTGATTTTCTTAATTTGTCCCATACATTGATTTCACACACTGACTGCACCATTCTGCGCTACATGGGCGGAAACACATTTTGGGTGAGATGTGAAAAATGACAGTTGTACTGCTCATAAGAAGGTGTGGTGAAATGGAAATGTTGAAAATCTGGAGTGAAAATATTGAAATTTTGCGAACTTACGAGCCTGCGTAGGAACTGCGCAATGCACGTCATAAACAGTCGTTATTAATTTTGGCACCAAATTTTCAACATGGGGTTGGGCCCCCTTCTCATGAATGATGTCACTGTCATGGTGGTATTCAGGCCTGTAGGGTGATATTGCAGTCACTGCACAGTCACTGCGCGAAATCACTCTTCGGGCCCGAATAACGCCATGACAGTGACATCATTCATGAGAAGGGGTCCCAAAAACCCCATGTTGAAACTTTGGTGCAAAAATTCCCAAAAATGGCTGAGATATGCAATAAAGTTGAAACCCCCCTGTCTAGCCCATTATACAGCTTACCGGCATTTCCTCAGTTCGCAGTCGGCTTTGAAGAGTGCAGACGTGTTCCAGGTCCACCGAAGATCGTCGCGCTGGAGTCCTGAGGTAAGTATGGGGTGGGGGTGGGGGAGGCTGGGTGCGAGTGGTGGGTGCGGGTTGTGGGAGGGGGTCGGGAGACGCGACCGCTGGACCGCTTTTTTCTTACAGGTAAAAAAAAAAAAGACTCATGGGAGATGCCACGCTGGGGTGGGCCCCAGCGTGGCACAAGGGACTTTGGGGCGCGTTTCAGCCAACGGGGATTGGGCACCCCAGTCGGCAAAATATCGATTGCCATGCTGGGGTGGGCTCCCGCATGGCATCAACTACTGGGGGAGGAGACAGATGCCAGCCGACGGGATTGGGCACCCCATTGCTATACACTGCGCAGGGTGCTGATGCTCATGGCTGGGGGAGTTGGCGATGAGCAGCTTCTTATCGCTGCTCACTCAAGCATAGCTCCCCCTTTCAACTGTATGCCACTGCATTCTGGAGCATGTCATAGACAGCTCCAAAATGCATTGGCTTACAGGGGCCACACCTGCCAGCACACTGCCTGAATTGGAGGAGGAGGTGACACACCTCCGAAATCTCCGATGATGGCACTATGTTTCTTGCACATGCATGCAAGCAAACATAAAAATTTAAACAACAGGGTTTTTGTTCCCTTTAAATTATTCAAATTTCCCCATTTTAACTGGTGGAGGATTGAATACTCCAAAAAATGTGCATATGAGTGCAGCAGTACGCAGAATAAGACGTGGGGCTGTGTCTCAAATTCTGCAGTCTGACTGGCTAGTGGACAGCAGGGACCAGATATTCAAAAATGGGCAAAGTGTAGTACAAAGGTTTGTGCAGTGCCCATGACCCTGAGGATGCTGTATTCAGTTGGATAGCACACTGGCACTATCAGATTGAATATAGGAGCATGTCAGTGCAGTGCTAAGCGGTGTAGCACTTCCTGACATGGATTCCTGCAGTGTAGGGAACAGCACCCCTAGACCTGATAGCATTGGTAGCTCCAAACGCAATATTCAGACAGCACCATGCTAATGAGCCCATTGGGCATGCAAGGCACTGAGGGGCCATTTGCATGCCCATTGTGGGCATATCTGCATGGGAAGTGGCAGCAGGTTTGTGCCCCTACACCCATCACCACCTCGATTGCCTGGTCCTGTATCGGGGACATATTCCCAGGTGCCTAGTGGTCCCCCCACCCTCTGATTGCCAGCCCTGTTAATTGACAACATTTTCCCTGGTGTCTAGTGGTCCTCCCACCCAACAATCACTGGCCCCAGTTAAGTGAAAGAACTGTCCATGGTGTATAGTGCCCTCCCACCCTGCAATCACCAGCCCCAGTTCAAATCAAATATTTGCTGGTGTCTAGTGACACTCTTCACCCAATGATCCCCATCACTATCCTAGCATAAGCTTCCCTGGCATCTAGTGGCCCACTGCACTGTGAGTACTGGCCAACCCACCCCGATCACACACCTTTACCTCAATTGTCGTACTGCAGGAGCCCATACATCAACCAATACAGCCCTCCTCTCACCACCTCAACAGACCACTATATGCAATGATGGGGAGCACAGGTCCCCTGTACTGTAAAGAGAGCATGCATACTGTCTACAGTAGACAGTACGCATGCTCCCTTTACAGTACAGGGGACATTCACTCCCTGTCATCACATACGGCAGCTGGCCAAGGTGGTGAGAGGAGGGCTATACTGGTCACCATATGGGTTCCTGCTGCACTGGCAGTTGAAGTAAGAGGGTGTAGTAGGGTGGGTTGGATGGTGTCCCGGTGCATGGGAGCTGCTGGATGCCAGGCAAGCTTATGCTGGGACAGAGATGGTCAGCCAGGAATTGCTGCACAAAGCTTATCAGAACCACAAAGGCTAACTATTACCATACAGCACTGGACTCCTCCACCACGTTCCCTGCTGAGTGCTGAAGAACACTTAGATATTCAAGGCCATGCATCCTCTGGCTCCCTCCCCTCAAAAATTTCATATGATGGCTGCTCTATCATCGACAAAGCCGAGATCCTACACCTCCTAAACAAACACTTTGCCACCATTGGGATGGCCTTCTATTCATCACCTGCCAACAATCTCTGAGCTCAGCTTGCAATCCAGGGCAAAACTATCCCTATCCCTAACCACCATGCCCTAGACACAGGTTTCTTCTTTTAGCCTGTTACTCTCAAAGAAGTGGAAGACCTGCTCCTTCAGTTGGATACCAGAAAATGCGCAGAAGTGGATCTTATTGGACCGTTCTTTTTAAAGCTCAGTCATCGAGTCTTGGCAGCACCAATCACACACCTCTTCAACTTGTTCCTTGGCATGGGTGAACTTCCGGCAATCTGGAAGACTGCTCGAGTCATACCCTTTTTCAAATCTGGAGCTCCAAATGACCTCAACAATTACAGGCCGATCTCCTTACTTCCCATCCTCTCCAAACTGCTGGAGAAAATAGTCAATAAACAACTAAGGAAAACTATCTTGACTCTTCCAGCCTGCTCAATCCAGTACAATCAGGCTTTAGGCTCTGTCACAGTACAATCTCAGCACTTCCTAAGGTAACGAATGACTGGCAGAGAGCCCTTGACAAAGAAACACGTATGCGCAGTTTTTCTTGATTTAAGTAAGGCATTCGATGCCATGGACTGTGACCTGCTATTGATTACCCTTCACAATATTGGATTGCATACACTGTCCCTGAAATGGTTTTCTAGTTACCTGCCAGAATGTATGCAGCAAGTCAAAGCAGTTGGTGATCTTTCTCCTCTAAAACCAATCAGCAGAAGAGTGCCGCAGGGCTCCATTTTGGAACCCTTATTTTTGCACTATACATTAATAATATTGACCATGGAATTAAGTCAGCCAATGTTCACCTTTTCACTGATGACACAGTCTGCTACATCACCAGGCCTACTCCTGAAAGTGCTTGTACGGACCTGCAATCAGATTTCGATATACTACAATGCAACCTCCTTAACCAAAAATGACTCCTAAACGCAAAAAAAACAAAAGCCATGCTACTGTTTCCATTTGTTACGGCCTTTGAAATCTGGCCCACTGCGACCTATCACCAAATTGCTTGGTGAATCACTGGATTATGTTGCAAAATGCAAATACCTAGGGATATGGATTGACAGCAGACTCTCCTTTACTGAGCATGTAGAGGAACTCAAAAAAACTGAAGCAAAGACTTGGCCTATTCTATAGAATTAAACATCTACTTACCCAAGAGGCTAGGAAGAGGCTGGTACAAACCACCACTCTAGCTCTCTTGGACTATGCTGACTTTCTCTATGGTCAAGTTCCAGGGTCAGCACTAGCAAAGCTTGACATCTTGTACCACAGAGCACTATGCTTCATTTCTGGAGCAGCTTACACCAAGCATTATTGTGCACTTTATTCCCTGGTGGGTGGGACATCACTTACGTTCAGGAGACAAAGGAACATTATACTCTAGACCTACAGAGCTATTATTAAGGAACACCCCCTCTACATATCTGACTGTCTACCTCTCTGCACCTTAGGCAATTACATCCTGAGAAGTTACTCTTACATCTCACTGTATGTACCTAAAGTCAATTCCAGTTTCGGTAGAGCTTCCTTCAACTATGTGCTGCCCCAGCTATGGAATAAAATCCAAAAAACTTTAAAACTGGTTAACCCAATTAATCTTGTGGAGTTCAAATCACTTTACTCTAAATCCTTCTCTGAGTCCTGTAAATGTTTTCCCTGTCACTAACTGCACTGCTGCCTCTACTGTGATACTTGAAGCCCTCATCCTTCCACCCACCCTCACCCCTCCCTTCCCCTTTTTCTTTGTGCCTCCTTACATTTCCATCGTTCTTCCTAGCAGGCTGACTCCTATATTGCCACATTGCTTATATTAAGAGCTATTGTTTTACACTTATACTTACTGTATATAATTCTTTATTTTGTTGTACTCAAAGCTGTATTACCCTTTACCTTAACATGTTTCAGGTTGTCTATGTTATTCTGTTGTGCTGACTTGTGTTGTTGTTCTATAGAATTGCTTATGTGTACTACCCAGGCCCACCTTGCAAATGAGCTCACTCAATGGTGTTCCACCTGGTTAAATAAAGATAGACTGATTGATTGATTGACTGATTGATTGGATGGGGATCAGTGGGTGGGGGGTGCCACTAGATGCCACAGAATATTTTGTTTAATCCAGGGCATGTAATCACAGGGTGGGGTGAACCACTAGACACCAGGGACAATTCTGTCAGTTAACAGAGCCAGTGATTGGAGGGTGGGGGGACCATTAGACACCAGGGGCAATTCTTTCAGTTAATGGAGCTGGTGATCTGAGGGTATGGGGGACCACTAAACACCAGGGGCATTTCTGTCAGTTAAGGAGGACAGTGATCATAGGGCAGGGGGACCATTGAACACCAGGGATGTTTTATGCATTTACTAATATGGCAATTGGAGGATGAGGGACCACTGGACACAAGAGACATTTTATGCATTTACAGAGATGAGAATCGGACGGTGGAGGGGGCTCTGGACACCAAGAACATTTGATGCATTTACAGGGATGAGAATCGAATGGTGGAGGGGACTCTGGACACCAAGGACATTTTATGCATTTACAGGGATGAGAATCAAATGGTAGAGGGGACTCTGGACACCAAGAACATTTTATGCATTTACAGGGATGAGAATCGGATGGTGGACAGGACTCTGGACACCAAGGACATTTTATGCATTTACTGGGACAGCAATCAGAGGGTGGGGGACCACCAGGCACCAGGGACATTATATGCATTTACTGGGATGGCAGTCAGAGGGTGAGGGGACCACTGGACACCAGAGGCTTACTTTATTTTAATGATGCCAAAGTTCAGAGGGTGGGAGTTGCTACAAGCCATCAAGATGCAGGTGTGCTTCCCTACCACCAATGTAGTTGTTCTGCAGCTGCTCTGCTGGCTGCTAGGGTTGTCTAGAGTAAGTCAAGCTTCTTCTCGGCAGTAATTGTGCAGTACCCAGTGACCTGCACTATTCTGTTTATGCAATGCTACTGCACAGAACATTGTGCTGCACTAGGATGCCTGTCACCCCTTCCCACCATATACAATATTTTTTGCATGTGCTAACCCTTTTAGCATGCACCACAGTCCCTTTGAATATTGTGCATGAGTGCAAACCCCAGGCAAACATGGCACAATCACTTTGCCCACTGGACAAAGTTCTGTATATCTAGCCCCAAGTGACTTATAATTCTGTGACAAATATAACTTTGCATTGCTGGTGCGATTAATCCATGCTATGCATTTAGTTTCCTAGATCACTTATACATTTCAAACAGTGTAATCAACATCACATTATGCAGATCATTTTTTAAGCTTGGAATGAATCAGAAGTGATTTAATCTTGTGATTATTTACTAACATGATTAAAACTGCAATCTTAGCTGTGTACCTGGAGAATTAACTGACAGCTAAGTAAACTAGAATAAATGAGAGAGAATGCATGGATGCAGCTGTAATTACCCGAGACAAAAAGTGAAGGCAGAAATCTCCATAAATAGAATTTTGAATCAGTCAGGTGGTTCAGGCTTTCGGCTATTAGTGGGGGACTGGTTGGACCTAACAACATGAATGATTCAATTTAAAAGTGCTTTGATCAATCAGTGTGGTAGTCAGAAAGAAGAAATATCTGTGATATGCCATACAAGGCTTACAGTAACAGTGTGTTTTTTGAAGCTGTGTGTTATAAACTTGCAAAAAGCAAGACATAATAAAACTTTTTTTTTGTAGCTTATGTTGAGAGTAAACAGGGTTTTGGGATGGATGTGCTCCAGTCATGAGGACCTAACTTGAGTATGTTGACCAGCCTCACCTGCCTCTTTGGCCCAAAAGCCCAACTTCACTTTTTAAACTTGAATCTCTTGCTGACAGTAACAGTTATTTTTACCATTCCATCAGGAAGGCTAGCAAACAGTTTCTTAACATTATCTTTCTACCTCCTGGTATTTTCTTTTTGAGGGGGCAGAGAACTGGGAACCAGGATGCCCTTCAACCAGCCGTAAGTCCTTCTCTTGTTCAGTTTAACTTCTCCTAACCAGTCAGGCCCACTTTTCTCTTGTCTATGACTTTGCAGCTTCCCTCCATGGTGAGACTGGTGAATCCCTGGCTATTGACAAGGATAAAGGTCTAATGTGGGAGGAGGTAAAGAGGCTGGAGTGACTCCATTAGGCTTGAAGACATGCTGGGGTCCCTTTCCCATGCTTCACCCCCCTCCCATTTTTTTTCTCTGTGCTCTACCTCCAAGACCAACAATCTGGATGCAGTGGCCAGTTCATACATCAGAAAACTCAATACACTGCAAATGTGTCCCCTGCCCTCCTAAGCACTCTCCAGCTGCATTGCCCCTTGCTGTCACACAGGTCACTGGCATCAAGCAGTACCCACTGCCGCTAGGCAACAGAGTCAGCAGCAAATAATAGTTGAGAGTAATTATTGTATCATGCATGAAACAAAAAACAACCTAATTCACTTAAAGAGCTATTGATGTCTCAAAGAATACTTTGAAAAACATAATAATTAGGTACGATTCAGCTTGCATTCCATATATATTCTATATATTTCTCTTTCCATTATTTGTTGCTGAGCAAATTTGCATTAATATGAACAGATTACTCACCTGTAACAGTAGTTCTAGGAGTGGTATATGTTGTCCATCCACACTTCTTGGCATGTCCCCTTCCACTTTAAATCTTGCCGGAAATCTTCAAGCTGGCTCCTCTCACCCACTTGGGTGGTATATACCTCGGCTTCGCCCCATGACGCCAGATCTTAGCCCACTGGCAGCAAGGTTGTACGCCCGAACCCGGAGCGGTTGGGTGGGTGTGTGTGGATGAACAACATATACCACTCCTAGAACTACTGTCACAGGTAAGTAACCTGTTTTTCTAGGATCATGGATATGTTGTTCATCCACACTTCTTGGCAGACTCCAAGCAGTTCTCAGGGAGGAGGGAAGCAAAGCGCACACCCCTATTTGGGAAATAAAGATTGGAGAACCGAGGCCCCAAAACCAGCATCCTGGCAAGACTCAAGGCCGATGTGGTAGTGGCTAATGAAGGTGTTTACTGACTTCCAGGTAGCAGCCCAACAGATTTCCTGGATAGGGATGTCCCTAGAAGCAGCCACCGAAGCAGCAGTATGGCGGATAGAATGAGCTCGTATCCCTCTGGGAGGCTCCTTGCCCACCAACTCATAGCACAAACCTATGCATGATGTAATCCATCTAGCTATGGTCCATTGGCTGCAGGTCTACCAGAAGCAGCTTCAGCGTAAGTGACAAACAGCTGGTGAATCTCTCCATGAATTTCTGCCATCCTTTCCTTTTAATAGGAAACAGCACCTCTCAGGTCCAAGGGATGGAGCCTGTACTCGGCATCCGAGGTGTAGTTAGGGTAATATACCAGCAGAGTCAACACCTGGTTAAGGTGAAACTCTGACACCACCTTCAGAAGGAATTTGGGGTGGGGGCACAGAACAACTTTGTTCCTGTGAAAGACCAGATAAAGGGAGTCCACTGAAAGTGCCTGGAGCTCCCCTGTCCTTCTGGCTGATGTGATAGCCACCAGGAAGGCCATCTTCCATGACAAGTGTGAGAGCTCACACTTGTGCATGGGTTCAAATGACTTGCCCATGAGCTTTGCCAAAACCAGCAACAGATCTCACAGAGGTGGAGGTTCACGCACTGGAGGGGATATGTGATCCATGCCTTTGAAGACGCGCCCGACCACTGTCTCCTGCACCAATGTCGGCTGACTGGCCCGCGCCCGGTAAACAGAAATGGCTGCCAGGTTCACCCTAAGGGTTGATGACCGCAGACCCTCTTTGGAGAGAGACCAAAGGTAGTCAAGAATGTTAGCCACAGAACAGGATAAGGGGTCCAGACTCTTACCCTGACACCAAATGAAAAATCTTTTCCATTTGAAGGTGTAACATTTCCTGGTTGATTCCTTTCTAGATATCTCCACCACAATGTAGACATCTTCGGAAAAAGCATGGAACTCTTGCTGCTCAGGTACTAGACTGTGAGGTGCAGGGATTGAAGATCTGGATGGAATACCTTCCCCTGGTTGACAGATATCAGGTCTGGGTGTGTGCAAAGCTGCTCCGGGGGCCTGCAGCTGAGGCTGAGGAGATCTGGATACCAGAACTGGCACGGCCAATATGAGGCTACCAGGATCACCTTCACCTTGTAGCTCCTCACCTTGAGTTACACCTTGTGGATCAAGGGAAATGGAGGGAAGGCATAGAGGAGGTCTGGGGTCCACGGCCTCGAGAAGGCATCCCCTTACAGCGATCCCTGCTGAGGAGGGTGGGCATAAAACAGCCTCAGCTTGGTGTTTTCCCTTGAGGCAAACAGGTCCACCATCGGTTTGCCCCAACAAGCGAACAGGTTGTAAGCTACCTCTGTATGGAGAGATCACTCATGGGATGTCTGGCCTATGCAACTGACAGCATCTGCCAGCTGGTTCGAGGCTCCTGCCACATGGGTTGCTAGGAGATCCACCTCCAACCGGCTTATGAGGATCCAGATGCGGAGCACCTCCTTGCACAGCAGACAGGAGTGCATGCCACCATGCTTGTTGAGGTAGTACATGGTCATAGTATTGTCCATCTGGACTTGAACCACTTGACCCTGGAGCTGAGGAGTGAAAATTGACAGCACCAGTCTGACTGCTCTGAGCTCCAACAGGTTGATGTGGCATCAGGACTCCTCAGGGGTCCAGAACCCATGGACCCTGTTGTCCTCCATGTGGGCTCCCCAGCCCATGAGAGAGGCATTGGTCATAAGGACGACAGTCAGCTCGGGGCAGACAAATGGGATCCCTTCTTGCAACCAGTCTGGGGCGATCCACCATTGGAGAGTGTCCCACATCTTCTGGGTTACAGTGATCAGCAGGTTGAAATTACCATATCACTGAGTCCACTGGGCAGCCAGCTCCCATTGGAGGGGGCACATGTGGTACCGGGCCCAACAGACCACTGAGGTGCATGCCGCCATGTAACCCAGAAGGTGCAGAAAGTCCTGGGCAGGCTGCAAGTGCCCAATCAGAAATGATTGGGCAGAGGAGGAGAAAACCTCCACCCTGTCTGCCAGGAGCCAAGCTCTGGCTTGACAAGAGTTGAGCTCTTCCCTGATGAAGCCCATCACCTGAGAGGACATGAGTTCTGACTTGGCCTCGTTGATCAGGAGGTCAAGTTGGGAGCAGGTTTGGAGGGTCAGATCCCTGGCTCTCTCCACCTCTGGAAGGGAGGAACCTGCTAAGAGCCAGTCATCGAGATAAGGATAGATTCTGACTCCACAACGCCGAAGGTGGGCCGCCACCACGGCAATGCATTTGGTGAATACACATGGGGCCGATGACAGGCCGAACGACATGGCTTGGAACTTGTACAGGGTCCCCTTGATGCAGAAGTGGAGAAACCGCTGATGGGATGGACGGATTGGGATGTGAAAGAAAATGTCCTGTAGACCCACTGAACGGAACCACATGTTTTGCTCCAGGGATGGTATGATCTGGTTCAGAGTTACTATCTGGAAGGTTCCGAGACCTGATATATTGATTCAGGTTATGGAGATCTAGGATGGGGCTCCAACCCCCCATCCACTTGGGCACCAGGAAGTACCTGGAAATGAAGTCTGGGTCTGTAGGAGGATCCGGCACTGGAGCTATGGCCTCCTTGCGGAGGAGCTGAGGTACATCGTCTTGAAGAGCTGACTGAGTGCAAGCTGAGATCCTTTCCTCCCGAGGGGCACGGGCTCAGCTGGGAGGATACTGCTCGAATTCTAGAGGCAGTCCCTGACCGATCACTTCGAGAACCCACCTGTCCAAATTGATATCGGACCAGGCAGAAAGGAAGTGGTGGAGCCGACCCCCCACAGGAGGACCTAGAGCTGGCATGATGGGTGTAGGGTTGGCAACCCCCAACCCATCACTGAGCAGGCTTAGAGGAGGAGGAGACTCCTGGACCTGTGCCTTGGCCTCCTTTATGGGGCTGTTGAGGGCCCTGATGGGGCCACAGGTGCCAAGCTTGAGCTTGCTGCTGCTGTTGCTGCTGACCTCCTTGACAGGAGGGCTGCCTGACTGCAGGGGAAGAATTCCAAAATGGCTTCTTCTTTCTTTTCCTCTGGTTCTTGCCCAAAGAGCCCTTGGCAGAAGTAGCATCCAAGGTGGCATTGGACTGCTGTGTGCACTGAAGGTGACCGGACACTCCTAGACTGAATAAGTCAGTGCCTAGGAAGGGCACGTCAGCAAGCTTATGCTGATTATCAGCCAGGAAGAAGGAAAGCCTCAGCCAAGCCCTGCGGCGAGTGGCCACTGCAGCTGGTAATGAGCGGGCACAAGAATCCCTAATGTCCAGGGCCATCTGGAGCTGCTGTTTTGTGACAGCACATACCTGGTCATGGATTTGCTTGGCCGTGATCTGCATGTCTGCTGGGAGATGAGGGAGGACCTTGTCTAATGACCCAAGAATAGCATGAGAGAAGTGTGCCATAATGATAGCCGAGCTGGCTTGACGAAGGCCTAAGGAAGAGGCCACATAGACCTTACGGGCAGAGTGGTCCATATTTTTGGACTCCTTGTCAGGGGGTCAGTCAGTGTCGGCTGAGCTAGCAGTACACCTGAACACAGAGGCGGTCACCAGGCTCTCGATCGAAGGGGGCTCTGTGAATCCCGCAAGGGACCCCATGAACACAGAGTACTTGAGGGCCATGCGGGCAGACAGTGCTGGGCAGGAAGCAGGATGCTGCCAAAGCTCAAGGGCCAGGCCAACAATGGCTTTGGCCACTGGAAAGGTCTCCATCAGGGTGTCCTCCCTTTTGAGAATATCAGTAAGGGGGTATTCTGCCTTTTTCTGGATGGACTCTAGGGGCATTCCGGTGGATTTGGAGAAAAGGCAGAGGATGCCCTGGAAGGAGGAAGGGCCTTCCTCCAACCCTGCCACGGACAACTCATCATCTCCAGGATGTGAGTGCAGTCCGGTGACATCCACGTCCGAAGAGTCGGGATACAGCGGTCTCCCACCTAAGTTACCCTCGATGCACTGAGGGTGATCAGGGGTGACTGTTATCTATAGAAATTGGGGAAGCCCGGTGTCTGCTCTGTCCTCTTTCAAGGGCACCCCTCCCTGAGGCTGCTTGGGCGGTGGTTCCACCAGAACTGGTGGAGAGACTGGAATAGGCCAAACTGGGATATGGGCCTGCCCCATGGGCTGAGGAACCAATGGCTTTAGTTCCAGAGGGGTCAGTGTTGGCCTGGGAGGTGGTAGCCAAGTGATGGCTGTGGCAGGCAGTGGAGCCAGTTTCTGCCCAGTCAAAATCAGCTGTTGCCACATGAGGTCTTCATAGTGTCAACGGCGTTTCCGCCAAAGCCTCTCCTCACCTGAGAAGGAATGAAGACCTGTGACATCGCTTCTTTTTAGAGCGCTTATGGCTCTTTCTCAGCCATTCAGCCGAGGGGATTCTGTACCTCGACCGACATCGGGGAGGCCGACTCGGTCGATCGGGAGACACTGGGGTCGGTGAAAACTGAGGGTCCAGAACCGGGTGCACCAGTGTGCTGGGTCTCGTCATCAGGGAAGACAAGGACCGGAGTCCTTTCCAAGGAGTCGTCAGGCTGAGCTGGTGACAAGGGGTCGATTGGGTCGAGAACAATCTCAGCCTTGTTGACCACCTCCTCGGTCCCCTGGCTAGATGGAAGATCTGTGAAGCTGGCGGCCGAGAATGCGATCTCAACCGAAGTCAAGATTGAGTGCTTCTGGGACTCGGACCTTTCCTGGTCCCAAGAACGCCTTCGTCAGGACGAAGACGATGGGTGCTTCTCTCTCTCTTGCAAGAGTGGGAGGAGTGCAAGCCCGAGGGTGCCTCACTTCAGGTGGGGAGAGACTGGCACAACTCCTTGAAGGAGCCCGAAAAGGTGGAGCCAAGGTTCAACAGAACAAAAAAGCTTTGACTGGCCGAAGCTCAAGCTGCTTCCTCCTTAAATGCCTTCATTTGTTCCAGCTGTTCGGTGGATCCCGTAGCTGCAGAAACTGCCCACCTTGCCTCCTTCTATTTCACCAGTGGGTTCCTTTTCTCTGGTCTCCCCAGCTTTAAGCGCACCTTGCAGTCGTCCAGGACATTGGGATGGAAGACCAGGCAAAACCCACATGACGAGGTGTCATGTCCAACTCCTAGACAGTAGACGCAGGTTAGGAGGGGATCGGTGCATGACATCTTCTGGCCACAGGGGCACCAGTGAAGTCCAGGAGAAGATTTCTCCTCCATATCAGATGCAGTAAAATCACAGTTGCTAACTCAAACAAGTTTGAGAGTAATTTTTGGTAAAAACCGACGCTTTGAATCCAGGACCTACAAATTGCTGTAAGAGCACAAGGAAACCTGTATCTTCCAGCAGAAAGGAAGATCTGGCATCATGGGGCAGAGCTGAGGTATATACCACCCAGGCGGGTGGGAGGAGCCAGCTTGAAGACTTCCGGCAAGATTTAAAGTGGAAGGGGACATGCCAAGAATGTGTGGATGAACAATGTATCCATGCTTCTAGAAATTATATTTATCCTGAAGAGTTCCCTTAGAGTTTTCACTGAGTTTCAATTAATTTATAGGAGCAAAAAAAGTCCAGGTTGGCTCCTGTTTAGGACAGAATATAATAATTGAAGTTAGCACCTGTACCAATGTGCTTGTCCAAGTTATTTTGGAATTGTTCTTTGAACTACATATAACATTGATGGGAATTCTGTTCCATAAATTGGCTGCACGTACCATGAAAAATATTTCCTTCAGGTTGTTTTGAATCTACTGGTTTTCATGTGCCTCTGTAGCTTACTCCTTACTTCAAGACATAATCCTCTGTTGTAACATCATAGTCTGTTGCCGTGAGAGAAACTGTGATGTCACAAGCAGTGCATTATGACCTGAGGTAGGGAGAAAGCAATAGGAATAGATGAACTATTTAGAAGCAAAGACCCTGTTTTCATGCAGATTACCTCAGTAATAAATAAAGAGAAGGAGGAATACAAGACTAATGTTCCCCTGAAGGTGTCAGCTGCTCTTTAAGACAGATGCAATATAACTTACTGTAAGATTTGAGATGAGAATCATATTGTTTTATTTAAAGACCCACAGTTTCTCATAGCTACTTAAACTGTATGTTAATATGTCAAGTTTATTTATTTTTATTTATTTATTTTATTTATTGAATTCTAGGATTACAAATACCTTTGAACCAAAGGTTCATTTACAGAGGATCTGTGTCAGAATACAAAGAAACATTTGTCAATGCCAAATGTTGTCTCGTTGGCATTGGCATTGGTAGTGCTGGAGTTAGAGACACATAATTGAATGGAAGTGATGTATTGAAGTGACGCCAACCCCACCCCCAACCTGTAGAGACCGACAAGCATTGGGGTGTGCCTTTGGGGCTTCAGCTATAACGCACATGCCATTTTACCTCACCGTACTCTGTAGACACTGACAAGTGTTGTGGTGTGCTTTGGGGTCTTTGGACGTTATACTTACCCCAGTCCATAAGGAAATACCCTGAGGTGGGTGCAGTATAGGAGAATGGGGTGACTGTTAGGGCCGAACAGTCCAAGGCAGACCTCGATGCCTGCCACTGGCAGCAGGGTGGGGTTGGGGATAGAATGGTGTGAGCATTATAGCCAATGATCCCAAGCCACACCCCTGACACCTGGCAGTCTCTACAGGTTGGGGTGTTACAGCTGGAAACTCTAACATTGTAGGTGTTTGTTGGTATTTTCACTCTAAATTTTCAACATAGGCTGTTTGTGACCCCACCTCACGAAGAGTGGCACAATCAGTTTGTTAGCTGAAAGGTGGTTTTGTACAGCGGCAATGCCATTTGGTGACACAGGGACGAAATGTTTGGGGCAGGATGTGGAAAATGACAACTGTATTGTTCATGAAGAGGCGTGCAGAAATGGCAACATTGAAAATCTGGAGTAAAAATATGAAAAATTGGTGAAGTCATGAGCATTCATAGAAACTGCGCAACACATCTGTAACCCAATTATTTTTGGAAGTTTTTTAGCTGCATTTTCAATATAGGCATTTTGGGACTTCCCCTCATGAACAGTGGCACTGTAATTTTGTTAATCTGTCCCAAGAGTTGATTTTCCGTAGCAACCATGCCATTGAGCGCCACAGGTGTGGAAACACATTTTGGGCAGGCTGTGAAAAAGGACAGCTGTACTGTTGATAAGGAGGTGTGAAAACATGGCAGTGTTGAAAATCTGGCATGAAAATACTGCAAATTTGCGAAGTTACAATGGTGTGTGGAAACTGCGCTACGCACGCTTGTTACACAGTCATTTTATGGACTTTTGGCACCAAATTTTCAACATAGGCATTTTAGGACCTCTGCTCATGAACAGTGTCACCGTCATTTTCTCAAACTGTCCCAAAAATGGATTTCGCACAGCGACCGCACTATTCTGCGCCGGATGTGCGAAAACACATTTCGGCCAGGATATGTAAAATGACAGCTGTATGTTCATAGGAAGGTGTGGAAAAATGCCAATTTTGAAAATCTGGTGTTAAAATATTACAAATTCACAAAGTTATTAGTATGCGTGGAAACAGCACAATGCACGCTCGTAAAACAGCCATTTATTTATTTTTTTCACCAAATTTGCAACATAGGCTTTTTGAGAGCTCCACTCATAAACAGAGGCACTGTCATTTTGTTACTCAGTCCCGAAAGATGATTCCACGCAGTGACCATGAAATCACCTTTCAAGACCAAATAGCGCCATGACAGTGACAGAATTCATGAGGAAGGGTCCCAATAACCCAATGTTGAAAATTTGGTTCAAAAATTCCAAAAAATGACCGAGATATGCACCAAAGTTGAAAAAAACCTATTTATACCATTATACAGCTTTTCAGCATTTCCTCAGTTCGCGGTCGGCTTTGAAGAGTGCAGACGTGTTCCCAGTCCATCAAAGATCGTCTTGCCGTCGCCCGAGTGTGCATAAGTGAGGGGGTGTGGGGAGGCAAGGTGCATAGAGGATGGGTGCAGGTTGTGGAGGGGCAGGGAGACCACAAGGGACCATTTTCTTCTTTACAGGGTTAAAAAAAAAAAAACACTGGGACAGTTTATCTTTCAGTTCAATTTGGCATGCTGGGGTGGGCTCCCAGCATGCCACCTAAGAGTTTTTTTGGGGGGATGCTATGGCCAATGGGGGAATTGGACACCCCCCTCATCACATAACAAATGTGAGGGGTGCATAATGCAGACAGGGAGTGGGCTCCCCTGTCGGCACGTACATTGGGGTAGGGCATGACAATGGGGATTTGACACCCCTGAAGTCAGCATTATGGCAGGCAGTGTGCCACCATGTTATGTTCTTTTTTCACCAGAAAAAGCATGTAGGGAGGTCCGCTGCATATGACGAGCTTTGCTCGCATTGCAGCAGACCTTTTGCTTGATGTGATCGCCAAATTAAGTATGCATGGTGTGGCACCGGCATGCAGGCTGATTGGGAAATGAGGGACTCACCTACTGATGCGTGCCCTGCATTCGCCCAACAGTGACCGCGCCTCCAAATCTGCTACTACTGCAGTATGTTGGCTGTGCATGTGTGAGCCAACATAAAAATGTGCAATACAAGCAGAATGAGAAACAAGCATTTTTCAATGCCGAATGTTTGCTTGCTGGTATTAGCATTGGAAATGCAGGAGTTAGAGAGATGCAGAATAGGAATGGCAGTGAAGTATTGAACTTCACACCAACCCCACCTCCACCCTGCAGAGACGGACAGGCATTAGGATAAGCATTTGGGTCATCATCCATAACGTCATGCCATTTCACTTCACCCTATCCTGCAGACACTGACACATGTTGAGGTGTGCCTTGGGGTTTTCGGTTTTACAGTCACCCCATTCCATAAGGACATATGGTGAAATAGGTGCGGTATAGGAGAATGGAGTGAACTCTGGGGCCAAAGAGTCCAAGGCACACCTCAATGCCTGTCACTGGCTGCAGGGTGGTGGGGTGGGGTGGAATGGCATTACAGTCGGCAATCCAAAGGCAGACCCCTGATGCCTATCAGTCTGTATAGGGTTGGACGTTATGGATGGAAACCCTAACACCCCAGGTGTTTGTTGGTATTTGCACTACACATTTTCAACATGGCCTTTTTGTGACCCCCACCTCATGAGAGCATTTGGGACCTCTTCTCATGAACAGTGGCACTGTGATTTTGTTAATGTGTCCCAAACTTTGATTTCCCACAGCGATCGTGCCATTTTGCACCAGATGTACGAAAACACAGATCGGGCAGGATGTGAAGAATGACAGCTGTACCATTCACAGGGAGGTGTGAAGAGATGGCAATGTTGAAAATCTGTAGTGAAAATATTAAAAATACTCGAACTTCCAGGCTTACATGGAAACTGTGCAATGCATGCACGTAACACAGTCGTTTAGTGGACCTTTTTCACCAAATTTTCAACATAGGCATTTTGTGACCTCTGCTCATGAACAGTGTCACTATGATTTCCCTAATCTGTCCAGAACATTGATGTCCCACAGTGACCAAGCTATTCTGCGCCAGATGTGTAAATGCACATTTCAGGCAGGATATGAAAAATGACAGCTGTATTGTTCATATGCAGGTGTGGAAAAATGCCAATGTTGAAAATCTAGAGTGAAAATATTACAAATGCACATTACGAGGGTGCATGGAAATTGCTCAATGTACACTCGTAACACAGTTATTTCATGGATTTTTGTCACTAAATTTTCAACACAGGCATTTTAGCACCTCTGTTCATGAACAGTGTCACTGTGATTTTTTTTAATCTGTCCCAAACACTGACTTCCCACAGTGACTGTGCTATTATGTGCCAGAAGCATGAAAACACATTTTGGCCAGGATGTGAAAAATGACAGCTGTATTGTTCATAAGGAGGTGTGGAAAAATATCTATGTTGAAAATCTGGAGTGAAAATATTACAAATTTGCGAAGTTATGAGGGTGAGTGGAAACTGCGCAACACACGCTCATAACACAGTCATTTTATGGACGTTTGTCACCAAATTGTCAACATAGGCATTTTAGGATCTCTGCTCATGCACAGTGTCACTGTGATTTTCTTAGTGTGTCCCGAACACTGATTTCCCACAGCGACCGCACTATTCTGCACTGGAAGTGCAAAAACACATTTCGGCCAGGATGTGAAAAATGAGAGCTGTACTGTTCATGAGGAGGTTTGGAAAAATGCCACTGTTGAAAATCTGGAGTGAAAATATTGCAGATTTGTGAAGTTATGAGTGTGCGTGGCAACTGCACAACACACGCTCGTAAAACAGTAATTTTTTGGATTTTTTCACCAAATTTGCAACTTAGGCTTTTTGAGAGCCCACCTCATGAACAGTGGCACTGTCATTTCGATAATTGGTCCCAAAAGGTGATTCCGCACAGTGAGCTCAAAATCACCTTTCGGGACTGAATAACACCACGACAGTGACTGCATTCATGAGGAGGAGTCCCAATAACTCCATGTGGAAAATGTGGTGCAAAGAAAACTAATGCAATGATGTTCACAAATCAAAGCTCCACCAGCACATCCTCTCCAATCATTCTCCCCCAGCTATGCACTATACTTGGAGAAAACCTGGAGAATGTAGAAAACTTCAAATACCTAGGTGTGTGGATTGACAACAGACTTGACTTCACTCATCATTTAGAAGAACTGTTAAAAAAGCTTCGCCAAAGGCTTGGCCTTCTCTATAGATTAAAACCCTTCCTAAACAGAGACTCAAAGATGAGGTTAGTCCAGGCCATTTTTCTATCAGTTGTTGACTATGCAGACTTCCTTTATAGTCACTGCCCCATCTCCTACCATCACAAGTTGGATACCTTATATCATAGAGCAATAAGGTTCATTACAGATCTGCCATCTAATACTATTATTGCTCTCTTTATGCTGCAGTTGGGTGGGTTTCCTTCACCTCAGAAGGAACAGAAATGCAGCACTATGGATTTACAGACGTTGTCAAAAAACTTCCAAACTATATCCTGGACTGCTTCACCCAGACCTCTCCTAGCTCCTATGCCCTAAGAAGCAACAACATCATCCTGCTCAAATTGCCCAAATTCAACACCAGGCTAGGAGGGCAGCAATCAGCTATTCTCTAGCTATAGCATGGAACACCCTACAAAATCCCTAAAACTGTCCAATATCATTCCATTTGCATCCTTTAAACAGCATTGTACAGTCTTCTTCAAAGAGAAATGCAATTGCTACCACTAGAGCTAGCATTGTCATCTCACAAATCTCCTTCCAAACCATATATGGCATATTCCTTCCAGACAGAAACCCCATCTTATGGCACCCAGTAATACCTTCACCATCCTAGTATTACATTATGTTGAGTGTCTGCCATGCCCCCCCCACTGGGATATGTATATACTGTACATACTGTAAATATTAGCTTAACTTTCCTGTAACCGTTTTTATCATGTGAATTTACTGTACATCACTGTGTTTATAAACGTTATTTTCCCCTGTATGTATAACTGTCTTATATAAGTGTATGATGTATCTGTTGTGTATCAACTATTGAACCTTGACCTTATCAGGTCCATCTTGTTCAATGATGTTCGCCTGAATAAATAAAGATTTGATGATGATGATGATGATGAAAAGTCCCAAGAATGCTGAGATGTGCACCAAAGTTGAAAAAATCACATTGATGATATTATTCAGCTTACAGGCATTTCTTCAGTTCGCGATCGGCTTTGAAGAGTGCAGACGTGTTCCTGGTCCACTGAAGATCATCACACCAGGTTCGGGAGATAAGTATGGGGTAAGGGGGGGGTGTGGGGAGGTAGAGAATGCAGAGGGTGAGCGCGAGTTGTGGGAGGAGCTCCGGAGACTTCAAGGGACTGTTTTCTTGTGGTACAGGTGAAAAAAAAGAAAACACAGACAACATGGGTCATTTTTTTTTTTTTTTACAGGTGTGTTTGGCACACTGGGGTGGGCTCCCAGTATGCCACCAGCATTTGTGGGGCAGGGGACCACAGCCAACAGGGATTGGGCCCCCCCGTCTGCACAGAAATGGGTGGGAGGCACATGATGCCGAGGGAGATTGGGCATCCCCTCGGCACAGGCAAAACAGGACTGTGGGGCCATTATGCTGATGGGGATTGGGCTCCCCCATTATCAAATTAAAATGGGAAGGGGGAATTAAGCCGATGGGGATTGGGCCCCTCATCAGCAATGAATGACTGTTTTGGGGGTGCATGATGCCAAGGGGGATTGGGCACCCCCTCGGCACACAACAAATGGGGGGGGCATTATGCCGACGGGGAGTGGGCTCCCCTATCGGCAAATGAACTGGGTTGGGGCATGCCAATTTGGGGATTGGCTACCTCTGTTGACTTTCATGGGGCTGTGAGGCAGTGACAAGCCGCTGCCATGTTTCCAAAAAATGTTACATTAGGCAAGGTACAGCCCAGCAATGACGGGTTGCTCCCTCATTGCAGCAGAATGGCTGATGCTGCAATGACGAGGCGGCCCCTCATTGTAGCAGTGAAATCGTTTTGACCTGGTGCCACTTTTGGAAACTAATGTCATCAACACAGTGTGCATGCATTGGTCCACCAGTGCCAAGCCCCAAATGCAGTGCCACTGTTGGCTGCCACATGCCGCACCTCCACAACCTGCTTCTCTCCAAAAGTGCCACATGATGTTTCTTGTGCATGCGTACAAGCAAACATAAAAAAAAAAAAAAAAAAACAATAATCTGAGGGGCAGGAAGTAGTGACTGATGAACTGGAGGAGGGGGCAGTGCTAGTGTCAAGCAGAGGGTGAAGAACAGCTGACAGAATTCCAGGCCAATATCAGTAGCAACTGTAGGAGTGAATACAGAAATTCTAGCAGAGCAATTTCACAATGCTATGGGAAGGAACAGCACAAACGGAAAGGAGAAGAGAGACCCACACTTTAGGGAAGCGGAAAGAGAAGGCACCTAATGTGCATGCGGTGTATCTTAGCTGGGCTATCCTGGGTCAACAGATTGGGGATTAATGCAAAATGTTTCCAGCTTGAATACAAAGGATCCTAGTACAGAAAGGCAGATATATACAGTATCAAGGACAACATGCTGAAAGGTAAAGGCAGCCTGCAGCACTGATCTCGCTACCCCGCCCCGAGCCTGCTCATACTGTAACAGGTCCAGTGGGTTAAGAGAGGGGTTCCACATCTAGAGCTGTTAGCCCCTCAGTCTTTCACCAGCACTACATTCATCACAGTATGGGGAAGCATAGTCCCGTAACAGTCTGCTATCTTTCAGCAGGAGTAAGATTATCACAGTGTGAGGAAGCCTGTGCTGTACCAGCCCACACTGTGCCTGTTCCAGTGGGTAGACAAAGTGCTTCACTCTGCAGTGCTAGGAGTGCCTCACCTTTTCACCAGCACTAAATGTATCACAGTGTTGGGAAGCCTATACTCCACCTGCCCCACATTGTGTCCGACCATGGGATAAACTGGGCACTTCAGCTTCTAGTGCCATCAGTCCCTCAACTTTCGCCAGCACTAATTATATCAGAATGTTGGGAAGCATGTACTACACCTGCCCACACCATATCTGTCCCTGTGGGTAAACAGAGGACTTCGGGCACCAGTTGTGGCCCTCCCTCACCTTTTACCAGCACTATCTGCAGCACTGTGTGAGGAAGCTTGTATTGTTCCTGCCCACCCTCTATCTGTCCTTGTGAACAAACATATGGTTTCAGTCTAGGGTGCGGTCAGTCCCTCACGTTTCACCCATATTAAATCCATCACATCGTGGTGGACTCTGCGCTGTACCTGCCAACCTGTGATGGTAGCTCCTCTTTGGATTCTTTGCCTCCAAATGCAGCGTCTTGCATTTTTTGGTATTGAAACTAAGTTGCCAGGTGTCAGACCATCTCCAGCCTTGTTAGATCTTCTTGCAATTCCTGCGACAATCCCCTCCCCTTGGTCATCCATCACTGCTCCCATCTTGGTGTCATGCACAAATAGATTGATCTTGCTATTTACGCCTACTGATATGTCTGCAATAAATACCCCAAATAATACTGGCCCCAGCACTGACCCCTGTGGGATCCCGCTCATCACAGCCCTTGGGGATGATAATTCACCTCCCACCACCATCCTCTGCTGCCATCCCTGCAGCCAGTTCTCTACCCATCCCACCAATTTTGCCCCCCACCCCATGCCCCTTAGTTTACATGTTAGTCTTCTATGTGGCACAAAGTCGAATGCCTTACTGAAGTCCAGTACAGGACATCCACCCCATGCTCTTTGTCCATTAACCTAGTCACCCAGTCATAGTAGTTCACTAGGTTAGTCTGGCAGGATCTGCCCTTGGCAAAGCCATGCTGCTGACTGTCCTGCCCCTACTGCCTTCCAGCAGGTCACCAGCCTCTCCCTCAAGATTGTTTCCATCAGTTTGCCCACCATGGACATGAGACTCACTGATCTATAGTTCCCCTGGTTGATCTTTGGGACTGCTCTTATGGAGTAGAACCACGTGAGCTGTGAGCCATCTTCCAATCCTGAGGTATACACCATGAGTCCAGAAAGGTATTAAATAGGCCTGCCAATGGACCTGCCAGGACCTCTGCCAACTATTTCAGTACCCTGGGGTGTATGCCATCTGGTCCTGGGGCCTTGTGCACCCTCAGTGCCCATAACCCTTCTAGCACTCTACCTTCTGTGATTTCCCCATCCATCACCCCCTCCCCCTCTGATCCTATCCTGCCCTCAACCTTAGGTATTTTCCTCTCCTATCCTTTCTCCTTAGTAAAAACTGAGCAGAAGTAGTTGCTAAGTACTTCTGCCTTTTCACCCCATTTCCACCCATTCCCCCACTTCTTAATCCTTACTATTTGGTCCTTACAACTCTTTATCTCCTTGATGTACCTGAATACGTCTTTTCCCCCTCCTTAAGTCCCTTTGCCAGCCTGAGCTCCCTTGACACCTTTGCTGCCCTTATTTCCCTGGTCACCTCCTTTGCTTCCTTCACATACTCTTCCCTGTCCTCCCCCCTCCTAGTACTCCAGTATCTGCTATAGGTGACTGTTTTCCTCCTCACCCTGTCTATGCCACCCTTGCTCATCCTCCAATCCTGAGGTACACACCCTGAGTCCAGAGAGGTATTAAATAGGCCTGCCAATGGGCCTGCCTGGACCTTTGTCAACTCTTTCAGTACCCTGGAGTGTATGTCATCTGGTCCCAGTGCCTTGTCCACCCTCAGTGCCCTTAACCCTTCTAGCATTCAACCTTCTGTGATTTCTTCATCCGTTACCCCCACTCTCCCTCTGATCCTATCCTCCCCTCAACTTAGGTACTCCCCCTTCTCTTTAGCAAAAACAGCAGAAGTAGTCATTAAGTATTTCTGTCTTTTGCCCCATTTCCACCCATTCCCCCCCCCCTTCTTAATCCTTACTATTTGGTCCTTACAACCCTTTTTCTCCCTGATATACCTGAAGACATGTGTTTCCCCTCCTTAATTCCCTTCTCCAGCCTGAACTCGCTTGACACCTTTGCTGCCCTTACTTCCCATGTCACCTCCTTCACTTCCTTCAGATACTCTTCCCTGTCCTCTCCCCTCCTGGTTTTCCTGTATCTGCTAAAGGCGGCTCTTTTCCTCCTCACCCTGCATATGCCACCATTGCTTATACAGCTAGGTTTCTTCATCCTAGCCTTTTTACTTTGGGCCTTGCTATAGGAATTTGTTGCCTCCACTATACCTTGCTTAATGAGTTCCCACCTCCGATTTGTGTCCATATTAGACCGAAATCTGTCCAGGAACCCTTACACCACTTCACCCATCTTTTTGAAGTCAGCCTTTCTAAAATCTAGCACCTTTGTGCCAGATACTCCCCCTCTCCATGCCCAGCTGCAACTGGAACCATATTTTCCAGTGGTCACTCCCTACCAGTGGTTCCTCCACCCTCAGATCCTTCACCCACTCCCCTTCTGCACCTTGTTTACCCCTGTGAGGGACTTACAGGTCTCAATCATGTCCCCTCAGCCCCCCTCCCAGAGTACATGCAGAGTTCCTGCAGCTTATCCTCAAATGGTTTCTCGTGCAGCCCTCTGTTGCATTGCTTCCACCCTGTCAATGTCCTTGTGGAGTTGTGGCCTCCAGAATTGTACACAATACTCTAGGTGGGGTCTCACTACTGAGTGATACAAGGACAACACCACCTCTTTTATCCCACTTGAAAACACCATCCCTAAGCACCCTAGAATCCTAACAGACTTACCATCGTCGCTGTTGCACTGCCCCACCAGCATTAGATCATCAGATATGACTACCCCAATGTCCCTCTTACTTGGTGACAGTTAATTCCCCCTCCCATGTCACATGGATGTGCTATCATGAGCCTTGGCAGGCAGAAACGCTTCATGCAGTACGTGTCCCAGAGCTTGATGCCAGCCATATGGGGTCCTGAAGACGCGTTCCCATGGCCACACAAGATGGGCCCTGGCATGCTCAGTATTGAGCAGGTAATAGGGGAGAAGAAGTCCCAGGCACATATCCCTGTCTTGCAGCACACTGTGTAGCATCACAGCACAGGGCATCAGCAATAGTATGTGATAGGCATTCGCCCTTATGTGGGCATGTGCAGTGCCATGTGCGGCATGTGGTGGCATGTGTTGTACACCAAAAGGCATGCGTGTGACACATGGTGTCATGGCGTGCTGGCATTAAATGGCCAGGCAGTGGCGGCTGGGGATATGTGTGCCACACACCATGTACTGTAGCAGTCAACTGTACTGTGGGTCATACAGTCAATGGAGTGTGCAGCATTCCATTGCATGGTGTCACACACAGGCATGGCCACCACTGTAGACAGTCCCTTCCCCCCATACACACTGCACACAATGCCGGACCACAGCTCTGGTAGTGCCATGGAGCTCCCAGTGGAAGCCTTGGCTGCAATGGGGCCTCCTGGCACACATACACCACTGCATTTAGTGGTGGTGGTGGGGCTTGTGGCATGGCCAGTGGCACTGACAGATGCAGGGTACGGCCCTGTATGGTTATGTCTATTGATGTCTCCGGTGACATGCTGCCAAGGCAGGGTAGCCATGTGTGCCCCCTTTAAGTGGATGTGCCCATCATGCAAGGGTGGCTGGCATGTGTGGATATGCGTGTCCTGTGCATAGTGTGTCGTGCATCTCAGCCTGTACACGGCAGTCATGGTGGCAGCATCAGAGATGGCAGACACTGACCATTTTCCAAGAGACATTTGGAGAGTCATAGAAGATGAATTCAGTGACTCCAGTGACTACGGGACACTGTGGTGGGTCCAGGGGCATGAGGTGGTGAGTACCCATCTCTGTCTTTGTGTGTCTCTGTGGCGCGAGCTGTGTGCCTTGCACCATGGAGTAACCATTCTGTTTTCACTGTGTCTCTCCCTTCCCTTCCCCATGCAGGATGAGATGGGCATGCCAACACCCCTGGAGCTGGAGAAGGTAGAGCAGCTGGATGGGGCCACCATCATGGTGGTCCATCCACGGGGCCTATTCAGATGATGGTAGGTAATGCCAATGCCCCATTATTTCTGGAGGACCATCATGTCTGGGGAGCTGCACTACTAGGGGGAGATGGGGAACGCAGAGCCTGGGACTCTGTGGAGGATGACGGTGCCATCACAGGTAAGTGCCTGGCATGGCACTGCCGTGGGTGGGTCATGGGTTACTCCAGGCATGGCTGCAGATGTAGGTGCCCCTGCCATGTGCTCATACTGGCCAGTGGTTGTGCGGGTGCTGCACCCACACCATCAGCCACAGTCATGCACAGGCAGTGGCCGTGGTGGCAGAACTGCACCATCACAGGGCTGTGCCACCCACATGCACTCCAGTGGGACCACTGTGCAATAGCATGTGCTGCATTGCCATGCATGCCTTGCTGTGTGCAGTGCACAGCTGAGGGTACTGCATGGGCCCTGGCATAGCATGGGTGTCCATCACACCAATCCTATGGCCATGTGTAGGGCCAGTGCACTCAGTCCATGTGGCACATCTATGTGCCTGGTGGTCTGAACATGACGGTGTGGGGGACTACACCCAGTGCGGCCAGTGCCACTGTCTTCTAGCCACACAGTGCGGTGGGTGGATGGCACCCCATCACATGTGTCTGCCATGTGTGCATTGCATGTCCCCTCACTCCGGGGGACATATCATCTGTGCATGGCATGCTGTGAGGCCATCAGTGCCACTGCACCTGGGGGGGCACGGGGATGGGTTGCAGGGATGCATGCACCACCATTTGGCCTGTCCCATGGCCTGTATCACCAGGGACAACATCCACGCCCATTCCATCTGCATGCAATCACTGTTGCTAACATGTGGGCCTGCACTGCACATGCCTCTGTTCAGTCCCCCCTGTGTGTTCAGTGGCACCTCTGGGTGTCCTGCCCAGTCCACTGGAGGGTGTGCAGGCATGTCCGTCCATGTCCAGGCAGTGTGGTTGTGGCATACATCACCATGCCATCGAATGGTGGCTTTGCTACCCTCCACCAGTGGTGGTGGCTGTGTGGGGGCGGGCACTGTGTGGTGTGCCCCTGCGGCCGGTACCACACGGTGCTGTCACACCCCAGGGGGGGCACCATGTGTCTCATGCCATGCAGTGCCTTAGAGCCTGTGTGATAGTTGCCTACACTGGGTACCATGCCAATACTGTTCCCTTTCTCCCCATAGAAGTACAGGGGTCCTGTGCAGAGGATCATGTTGCACCAGGTTGAATGGCCATGGAACCTATTGCTATGTTCTTGTGCAAGTATCTTGTCACATGCGATGGTTATATGTTATTATGTTGTTATTATTACTGTGTAATTGTTATGTACATTCACTCAACCTGTGATGTCTTAACCCTGTTGGCAATTGTTTTGCCCCAGGTCCATCTTGTAAATGAGCTTGTCTCAATGATGTTCCACCTGGTAAAATAAAGATTTTGATTGATTGAGTCATTCATTCATTGATTCATTGATTGATTGGAAGTCCGATAAGATGGAGGAGGATGACAAGGATAGCAGTGATGAGGATTGGCCATGGAGGAAGAGGTCCCGGAGGGACAATGGTTGTGGGCCATCATGCCAGGCCTGGGTGAGCAAAGCACCACATTGGCTGCACTGTATGGGTTTGCTGGTGCCAGAGCAGGCAGTGGGCCATGCCCACATTTCAGTTGCTTTCTAATAAACAGTTTGAACAGTCATTCCTGGTATGGTCACTATCTCCTGTGTGAGTATGTGTATTTGTGGAGGGGGGTAGGTGCAGGACCATGCCATGGTGGGGGGTGATGGGCATGTGTGCTGCAGTGTTCCACCAGTGGCAGGCATGATTCAGCCCTGCATGCCATACTGGCCATGGTATCCATGTCCAAGGCAGTGGAGAAGTGCCTGGTTCGCCACTGGCTGCCATGCCAGCATCCAGCAGGTGGTTCTGTGTGATGGGCTGTGGGGGTGGGCAGTGTGGGTGCACCCCATCAGATGTTCACATGGCCCTTTGCCATGGCTGTGTGTGTGCACAGCTGACACTGCCGAGCTTGTCTGCATGACAGGGGCATGGTGGGGCATGGCCTGTGTGTGTCCATCAGAGGCACTGCGTGCATGCTGTATGTATGGCCATCTGCTGGGGGCACACTCAGGCCTCACCCACAGGGCATGTTCTGGTTGCCACATGCAGTGGTCACAGTTCCCCTGTCACCACCCAGGCACTGTGTAGGCATTGGCTGGTCACCCACAGTGTGCATAGCTGTACACCCTATTGCACCCGCTGTTGGGGTCACTGGCAGTATAATAAATGGTAAGTGATGTTTATACACCATGGGCTGTGACTGCCAAACTGTGTTATACACAGGTGTGTATAATTGCCCATGTATAAAGCAGTTTGATTAACCATAATCTTCACAAATCCCAAAAGCAATATTTTAGAACCAGCCCTACAAAGTTGTGCAGCACTCAGCTTCCACTGTCACCTTGTGGTCACAGCTCACACTGTCACCTCCCACTCTGAGCTCAAGCTGTCAGCTCGCACTCACTACAGATTCACGTAGAATTCACAGAAACTGTTGAGTGACACCCAGAGTTGGGGGCACTTTTGAAAAAGAAACAGTCACAGGAAGAAAGCCATGAAAGAGCACAACAAAGAAATTCTTATGCTACTACTAAAACCGACTGTTCTTCTTAAAAAACCTTTTCAGCCTGTTCCTTAATGCACTACTTTTAAATGCTAAGTGAAACATTTCATAGTTTCCAATTTTGTCCAGGAGAACTATTCAAAATTTTAGAACCATGTATACCTAAATATCTTCTTAAAGTATATGAAGAGGCCTATAATAAGAGGACACTTCCTGTCTCACTAAATCTAGCTTACATTACCCTAATACATAAGAAAGATAAGGAGCCACAGCTTTGTGAAAATGATAGACCAATATCCCTATTAAACTGTGATTATAAAATATTAGCCAAGCTGCTTTCCAAATTATAACCAAATGAATTGGTAAAGAATAAGTAGGGTTTGTACCATCAAGATCTGGGATGGATAATATTAGAAGTCTTTTTAATATAATATGCTGTATGTAGCAAAGAAAATGAAAAAAGAAACTATCTTACTTTCCATTGATTTCTTCAAAGCATTTGATTCTTTAGATTGAAATTATTTATTTGAAGTACTTGAAATATGGGTTCGGTACTTTCTTTATCGACTAGTCTGTACTCTTTATAATAACTCATCAGCACAGGTTATTATTACCCGAGACATTTCCCCCTCCTTTGAGCTATTCAGGGGGACACATCAGGGGTGCCCTATGTCTCCCTATTTGTTTATCCTAGCGTTAGAGCTTTTCAAAAGGGAAGTCCAATCAGCTTGTGAAATTAAAGGGGTTAGAACAGGTGGGATTTTAAACAAAACCTTTGCTTATGCAGATGATCATTTGTTCACTTTAACACAACCTAATTAATCAATTGGTTCCTTAAAAAAATAACTGGACTCCTTTGCAAATCTTTCAAGCCTGCTGATTAACTGGAACAAAACTCAAGTTATGCAGGCCTTTGGATCAGGCACTCCTTTGCTAAGAAAAGATTTGCTTGCAGACCATTGCTGAAAACACAGTGGAGTCACCTATTTGGGCATAGTAATCCCCACCCAGATATAAGCTCCCTAATGGAAGTTCATCTTTGTCCTTTACTGAAAGATTTGCAAATGGCCTTTGACAGAGGGAAATCCCTCTCTATTTCTATCAGGAGGAAGAGCAACTCAATAACAAACTCTGGTCAGAGCCAATACAGCTGCATAATGATAGTAATGATGGTGTGTGGAAGTATTGAGTAGTTATGGAGAAGCAACACAATGAATTAGAAGTAGTAATCTATGTTTATTAGTGAATATAGGGGAAAAGTGTTAGGAAAAAAGCATGTTACAAATTGTGGAATGCAAATGATATTAAGGTAATCAATACATGCAAGGGAAAGGGAAAGGGGGAAGGGAACATTGTTTAACCAGGAGTAGCACACTAAGCCAAAGTTTGTTTCCAGATGCAACCTGGGAGCACAAGGAAGTTATGTGACTTGCTCAGGATCACACAGTATACCCCTAGGCAGCTATGGGACTCAAACCCAGGTCTCCAGATCTGCAGCTCAGAGCCTTAACCCACTGCACTATACTGCCTCCTAAAAGCATAGTAGAGGCAAATTTGGTTTGTGTGGAAGCACAGTGAATGGTCATTTTATATCCAGTTTTTTGATTTTGTAAAAAGTTTAATAGTCTAAATGTTTAGTTTGTCTTTGAGGTGCTGCCTGAGTTATGCAGAAATACTCAATATGTTAATAGTAGCGCAGTCAGTTTTAAAGTTGTTGATAGTATGTTTAGTTGGACATCATTATAGTTTTCTTCTCTTGCTTTTTGGGTAGGTGTTTTAGTAGTTGGTGGTTGTGGTATATTTTGTTCAGGCTCAGAGAAGTAATCACTGTGAATTTTGTTTACATCCTCATATTCAATATGGCTAATTTTAATAATGTAAGAATGTTATTCAATCACCGCATGTTATTGGAAGGCTGACAAAAATGAATTTTTCTAAGTCTCTTGTTGGAAGTAGGAAGTTCTGAAGTAGGTCTTTGTTAATTGTCATGGAGTTTATTTTGTAGTCAGTGATGCATGATTTGCAATATAGAGTTACAACACGTACCCTAGACTGAGCTGGCATCACTGAGACAGCTAAGCACATCTGCCCATGACCCTGACAGCAAAGGGTATGGAGGAGTGTAAAGAGGGGGAAGCAGTATGGCACAGTGGGAACAACACAGTCTTGAGGACTGGAAAAAACAGATTCAAATTCAAACAACATGAAGTCTTGCGATATTATGACATATGCAGTTAGACCCAGCCTTCGAACTGCTCCGGAGGTGAAATAGTTAACTTTCCATGCCAGGCATGCAATCTTGAGTGCGAGCTCGGTTGAGAACTCTGTCTGTTGTTCTTCAAACTCAAACTGTCCGATTCTTTACTCCGCCTTACTGAACAGTCGCTCCGGAGATTTCTCCTGCTGCTCGGTTCATTTTGTCGGTTAAAAAGTATAATTTCTCGTTTTTTAAACCGCATTTTGTCTATATTTTAACTGCAACCGGTCGGTTCAAGCTCTGTCTGTGGTATCATAAGTAATAGATAGGTTTTACATTATTTCTGTGTGGAACTTGCAAACGATATTATCGGTTCGGTTTGAACTGATCAGGTTGTTGTTAAACTTTATTAAATTGCATTTAGAGTGCGGTTCCCGGTTCTTATCAGTTCTAAAAAAAATGGATTTCATTACGTTTTTTTCCACGACCCGTGACACGGTTGGGAACCGATAAGGGTGTCTTGCTTGGCGGATTGTCGTAAACGGGCAAGTTTTTGGTTAGGCTGGCACTATGTCTGAGAAACCCAAAAGAAAAACCAGGCCCACTGGGTTTCAGCACTACTGTAGTGTCTGTGGGGAAGCCTTTGCCAAGGCTGACCCACACACTACATGTGTTTATTGTCTGGGGTTTGACCACCTCAATGCAGACTGCCAGATTTGCACGAATTTTCCTGCAGCTACCCTGGATAAGAGAGTTGGTAGGCTCAGGGAACGAGAGGCCAAAAAGTCCGCTGACCCAGATGACCAGCCCGGTTCAGTGCCAACCGAACTGGAGGGAGTGCCCTCTGACCAGGGCGAGACTTCCTCAGGCAAACGGAGGGCTGACTCGGAGGAGTCAGTCCCAGCAAAAAGGACTAGAAAATCAGCAGGTGTGGAGCCAAAATTTCCTTCTCCAACCGCTGCAGAGAAAGCCAAAGCAATCAAAATTGTCCAGTCGCTTTCCCCGGTTCTGACCAAACCGGCACCATCAGGTAAGCGGTCGGTTCAGTCGGTGCCACCGGTTCAAGAATATGATATAGAGGAATTTTTTGAACCGGAGGAAGGGGAGGAAGATTATGAAGAGAGTGAATGTGATTTTGAAAGTCTGGATGTGCCCATTGAACCGGACATCTCCCCAGACAGACCTTCAGGAGTGTCTCCCCCTAGGCTTTCTGAGTCCCCTTCTCATTTTATGTTTTATAAGAAAGTGGCTGAAACCCTCCAGCTCCCTTTGGAAGAAGCTGTGGATGAACAGGAGGAGCCTGACTATGTAGAAATGATGGATATCCCAGAGTCTAGGAGATTGTCTATTCCTTTACATAAATCTTTTAGGAAACAGACAATAAATATTTTAAAAGTTCCTCACACTATATCTCCTGTGGATAAAAAAATGGACAAGAGGTACACATTGTTAAGCCCTGATACGGAGTTCCTTTCACAACAATGCAGCCATGTTGGGGTAGTGCAGGCTGCAGCCTGTGATAAGGCAAATATTTCCTTGGCTTCATACCCCCCTGACAAGGACTCCAGGAGGATTGATGCCATGGCAAAGAAACAGTACATGGCAGCATTCTTGGGACTCAGACAGGCAAATTATATGGCCTATGTTGCAAGATACCAGAAATCCAGATGGGATACTGTTATGGCTCTAGCGAAACAGGTCCCTGGCCAGCTTGCCAAGGAGCTGGAGCAGGTGGCTGCTGATGGTATTGAGGCATCCAAGGTGCAATTCCATGCTGCAGTGGACTCTAATGATGTAGCTTCAAGAGTCATGGCTACATCTGTGGCTTTTCGCAGAATGGCTTGGCTCAGGTGTATTAGCCTGTCACAGGATACCCAGGCTAAGGCCATGGATTTTCCTGTTGTGGGTAACTCTCTGTTTGGGGAGCATACAGAGAAATACATGAAGAAAATGGATGAGTATAGGGCCACTTATAGGAGTGCACAGGCCAAGGAAAGGCAGGCCACTCCTCAGAGGCAGCTTTCCAGGGGCAGGGGCAGGCCTTTTCACAGACCTTTTTACCAAGCCCAGGCCTCCTCTTCAGCCTATGCCCAGAGGGGGTTCTTTAGAGGGAGAGGCAGACGGGGTATGAGCAGGCCTGCTCCCACCCCTCAGCCTAAAGCTCCTGCCAAACAGGCACCCTGATGGGAGGGCCAGGGCCGATTCACCATTACCTGTAGGGGGCAGGCTGGCTTACTTCATCCAGGACTGAGAGTCTTTAACATCAGACAAGTGGGTCCTGGAAGTAGTAAGCCAGGGACTGGTTCTCAGCTTCAAAAAATTTCCAAAGATGAGAACCAGATCCTTTCCACCTGCAAATCCATCAGAGAGTCTCGCTCTGGAAACAGAAGTCTCAACCCTCCTGGGTCTCAGAGCTGTAGAAAGGGTACCTCCCCTACACCAGGGCAAAGGACTGTACTCCAGGTACTTCCTTACCCCCAAAAAGACAGGAGAATGGCGGCCCATCCTGGATCTCAGATACCTAAACAAGCACCTTTTAAAACCAAAATTCAAAATGGTGACTCTGGGAATTATATTACCCTCTCTAAGGCCAGGGGACTGGCTAGCATCCCTGGACCTCAAGGATGCCTACTTCCATGTTCTCATCAGAAGCTCCCACCGAAAGTACCTCAGATTCGAATTGCCCTCAGGCCATTACCAGTTCAGAGCAATGTCCTTCGGCCTCACCTCTGCCCCAAGAGTATTCACAAAATGCCTGGCAGTAGCAGTTGCTCATTTAAGAAGGCAAAAGATTGCCATCTTTCCTTACCTGAACGACTGGCTCATAGTGGGCCAGTCTCTAGACCAAGTCAAATTACACCTTCAGGTTACCCAGCAGCTGCTTGCATCTCTAGGTTTCCTTCTCAGTCTCCCAAAGTCAGTTCTAGAGCCTGTTCAGCTACTCACCTTCATAGGCGCAGAACTGGACACAAAGCAGGCCAGAGCTTTCCTCCCCTTAGAAAGAGCCAAGACCCTGGTGGTTCTGGCCTCCTCCTTCACTCTGCAGGTCTCTCGACCAGCAAGGCATTTTCTGCAGCTCCAGGCACATGGCTACCTCCACAGCAGTAGTGCAGGGAGCAAGATTTCAGATGAGGGACATTCAGTTCCATTTGAGAGCCTTCTGGTCTCAAAGGAGAGATCCTCTAACCAAATTGATCCCAGTAACTCGAACCCTGATCCAGGCCCTACAGTGGTGGCAGGATCAGAGCAATCTGAGACAAGGGGTTCCTTTCATTCCTCAATCTCACTCCTTGACCCTTACTACAGATGCGTCCCTCTTGGGGTGGGGAGCTCACATGGGCAACCTCACCACCCAGGGATTGTGGTCCCCTCAGGAATCTCTGCTCCACATCAATCTGTTGGAACTCAGAGCAGTTTTTCTAGCACTTCAGGTTTTTTCTGCATCTGTTCAGAACAAAGTGGTACAGGCCAGAACAGACAACACCACTACAATGTGGTACATCAACAAGCAAGGGGGCACTCGGTCTTCGGCCTTGTGCACCGAGACAATGAAGTTGTGGTCTCTGGCTTATTCTCTGAACATCTCCCTCATGGCAGTTCACCTCCCAGGCAAGGACAATGTCCTGGCAGAAGCTCTCAGCAGGATTTCCCAGGGCCATCACGAATGGTCTCTGGATCCCCTAGTACTGCAGGTAGTATTTGCCAGGTGGGGCACCCCTCAGATAGATCTTTTTGCAGCCCCAGACAATCACCAACTTCCGCTATTTTGCTGCAGGCCCCCAGTGTTGGGCTCAGTCCCTCTGGATGCCTTCCTTTAAAACTGGGAAGGGAAGTTTCTCTATGCTTTCCCCCCCTTCCCTCTCTTGTTCAAGGTGCTAGTCAAAATCAGATCTCAACCTTGCAAGATGACTCTGATTGCTCCAGATTGGGCCAGACAGCCCTGGTATCCACTCCTTCTGTCCTTAGCAGTCCACCTTCCCCTGTGTCTTCCCAGGAATCACAATATGTTAATCTGTGCCCAGGGGAGAGTTTGGTACCCGAATCTCAAATCCCTCAATCTCAAGGCCTGGCTCTTGAAGAGTTAGAGTTTGCTGACCTACACCTTTCTCAAGGTGTACTCGATATCTTGAAAGCTTCTAGGAAGCCTTCCTAAAGGGCTACTTATAATTCTAAATGGAAAAGGTTTTCCATATGGTGCTCTGGAAAGCATATTTCCCCAGAATCTGCTGATTTGCCCACAGTCCTGGATTATATGGTCCACTTAAATTCTTTGGGGCTGAGGCCAGCTACCCTGAAAGTGCACTTGGCAGCTGTCTCTGCTTTTATATCAGCAGGAAAGCCCTCTTCTCTTTCTGCTCACCCTGTATTCTCCAAGTTTTTCAAGGGATTGCTTCACACCAACACTCCATTCAGGGACCCTGCTCCAGCCTGGGATCTTAATGTTTGCATTGCTCAGCTTATGCAACCCCCCCTTTGAGCCTTTGTCTTCAGCAGAGCTTACGTACTTGACTTGGAAAACTGTGTTTCTGGTAGCCATCACTTCTGCCAGACGCATAAGTGAATTACAAGCTTTGTCAGTGGAGTCCGATTTTATCTCCTTTTCACAGAGATAAGGTGGTCCTCAGGACTAACAGGAAGTTCTTGCCTAAGGTGGTTTTAGATTTCCACCTTAACCAATCTATATCTCTTCCAGTGTACTTCACTGACCATTCCTCCTCTGGCAAGAGGAGGTTGCACAGCTAGATGTGAAGGCCCTTGGTTACTCGTGGGGCGTACCACGGGTCACTGGGTTTGACTCCTCCAACTGTTCCTCACTTATGGTGAGGTTGGTAAAGGAAACCTGCCATAAGATCCATTGCCAGGTGAATTGTCTCTTGTATCCAATTGTGTTATCAAAAGCTGGGTAGGTTCCCCTTCAGGCCTGAGGGCTCACTCTACCAGAGGCTTAGCTGCATCCCTGGCTGCAGCCAGGGACATCCCTATCATAGAGATATGTCAAGCAGCTACCTGGAACAGTTCACACTTTCTAAAAGCATTACCCTGGACATCCAGGCTAGGAGTGATGCTCGGTTTGGCACAGCTGTGCTTCAGAGCCTATTTCCTAAGTAGGTTCTGTCCCTCCTCCATGGAGGTACTGCTGTGTGGTCTGCATATGTTATAATATAGCAAAACTTCATGTTGTTTGAAGAAAAAATTACTCACCTTAGTAATGTTATTTCTTCTAATGGAGTCTTGCTATATTATGACCTCCCCCCCCCCGCCTGCCCCTCTCAGAACCTCTGCTTTTGGGATGTGGGTGGGCAGTGCAGTGTTGGCACTTAGTAGATGCCACTTGCTTTTCACCCCTTTTTGGGGTTTTCAGGTGTTGTTTTTATTTTTTGGATCCCCGACTTGAGTCTTTGTTTTGGGACCAAAAATGTGCTAGTATTTAGTAGCCAGTTGGCTAGTGTAGGTTTACAGCTTCCACAGAATCTTAGTGAGTTTTGCTCATAAAGATCTGACAGTTTGAGTTTGAAGAACAACAGACAGAGTTCTCAACCGAGCTCACGCTCAAGATTCCATGCCTGGCATGGAAAGTTAACTCTTTCACCTCCGGAGCAGTTCGAAGGCTGGGTCTAACTGCATATGTCATAATATAGCAAGACTCCATTAGAAGAAACAACATTACTAAGGTGAGTAATTTTTTCTTCTGTAACAGTCAGTTGCTCACACTGTGACCCTGAGAAACTAAATCAACTTCCCCATGCTTCAAACCTCCCAGCTGCGTGAATTCAGTGTACTTGAGATGTTACAATTCAGTTGAACTCTCTTGGGTACATCAATTTAGTTACAAAAATGGAGCTTTAGAACTGGAAATCTGGGGAGGCATTATGGCAAAGTGGGAATAGCACAGTCTTAATGACCAGGAGACCCAATGCCAAACTCCATAAGAGCCACTTTCTCACATTATCACCCGGAGCAATCAAAGCGACCTCCAAGTGCTTCAAACCTCCAAGCTGCATGACTTCACTGAAAATCAGGTGCTGCTGCTCAGCTTAGTTGTCTTGTATAAATAAATGCTGGAAATCAAAATTGAGCCTTGGATTCGAATCTGCATCCTTTTGTTCACATTTAACAGAAGGTGAGGTTCCCTTTAGGAAAAAATAAGTGGCAACAGCACATTCTTGAGGATCCAGAGAGCCAAGTTCAAATTCCATAACAGTCAGTTGGTTACAGTGTGATCCTGAACAAGTAAATTGACCTCTAGTGGTTCACACTTCTCAGCTGCATGACTTCCCTGAAAATGAGATGCTGCTTTTCAGTTGAGTTCTCTTGGGTATATACACTTAGAAAAAAAAAACTTGAGACTGGGAAATAGGGAGAGGTAGTATGTCAAAGTGGTAACACCACATTCCTGAGGACTGGGAGACCCATGTTCAACTTTTGTAAGAGACAATTTTTTTCACAGTGTGACCCTGAGCAAGTATATCAACCTCCCAGTGCTTCAAATATCCCAGCTGCGTGGCTTCAATAAAACTGAGATGCTGCTGCTCAGTTGAGTTCTCCTGGTTAAATAAATCTAGGGAAAAAAGGGGCCCCGGAAATGGACTCCACTGCTTTCCCTTCATGTTTACCAGAATGTGAGATTCACTTTAGGAAAGAAAATCACTTTTCTTTCATGTGGCCATTTTCAAACACACCTGTTCCAAAACCCTGTCCAAGACATCCTCAGTTGCATTAGTTATAATGCATGCACAGACTGATTAAGAAATCACAAAGATAACACCAAACAATGAATGGGCCAAGGGGGAATGGCTTGGGCATAAGGAGTTCAATTGACTTGATCAAGATTGCACCACATAAAAATGGTAGTAGTGGGATTCAAATATATGCTGCTATGATGACACTACTGTATCCATTGTTGCCTGATTTTTCTTGGTGAGTGCACATACACAACTGTACTAGGATGCTACTGCCAACAACCCCCATATACTGCAATGCAAAATAAACAATTTCTACTTCTTCCACATAAATAATGGCCCCATATATCATTTGTGGCAGCAGGAGGAAAAAAAATAATTTGCACTGCCTCACCTTAAAGAAAACTGCTCTGTATACATCCATTTAGTACCTTTTATGCAGTTTATTTTTAACCTTTCAAAAACAATGTCATCTATGTCTCTCTATCCCTTTTCATAGCACACAAGCAGTGCATTAAATTTATATACAGTAGCCAAATCAGAGGTTCATTTCAGCAATTGCAGTTGATGCCCTCCCATTGCTACACAGTAAATGAACAATTATTCCTTCTTCGCCTGACATATTGGATTTGTCATTTGTGGAAAATGCAGGAAAAAAATACAAGATGCATGGCACCAAGTTACGGAAGACTGCTGTGTATATTTCATTTTATACCTTTTATACTGCTTTTTCTTTGTAAAACATTTTTAGGTGTGTGTCTCTTACTTTTTATAGTCAACTACTGTATCAGTACTGTCAATGTATCTGACAAGATCATAAGCTCATTTCAGAGACCTTATCAAATTAGGATGGAAATGACTTCTTATGCCCATGGTTGTGTTATTTCAAAGGTGTAGAAACATTCAGGTTAGGTCAGGCACATGCACGTTACAGGCTTGCACATTTTGACCAGTTTACATGGCTGCTGACTAGCGTGCAGAGACTTGAAAACACGAGCTCAATAGAAATGGGACTGGTTTCAAACCAGATTGCTTCACTATCATATATTTTTGAAGTTTAACTCAATACTTTTTTAAGTAGCCAAATATATGGTGCTGCTCTGGTTGGCATATATGCAGTTATTACTTGTGGGGGAGGGGGAAGGGAACACTGCTTGTTAACTGTAAGAGACAAAATGGGTCCTACTGTGTGGCACCCTCTTTAGGCACTTTCAGACCAGCTTAGACCATAATTACGTTCACTCTTATTCATATGAAACTATGTTGCTCTGCAATACTGGTTGGGGAGGGGGCTGTGATGTTACTTTACTGGGCCACATGTAACTTTCATCTTCAACACTCGCAAAGTAAGGTAATTAAAACTACATTTATAACTGTTGTAAAAATGGTGGTGAATTCCATGAGTTGTCAGGTGTCAACAGGAACACAAACAACTACAGTTACAACACATTTTATTCATGTTGGTCGTTGTAAAAGCTGAAGTAACAAAATGATCGTGTTATACAATATAAATTACAAAAATGACCCTTAAGTGAGTTAGCCTCACTAAAACAGTTAAGTGCATCTGCCCATGACACTGAAACCAGAAGGCCTGGAGATTAGGACAGAAGTGGCGACATTATGGCAAAGTGGGAATGGCACAGTCTCAAGGACCGAAGGGCAGGTTCACAGTCCATAAGATCCACTTGCTCACAGTGTTACCCCAAACAAGTAAATTGACCTCCCAGTGCTTCAAACCTCCCAAATGCATGACTTCACTGAAAAGGAGATGCTGCCGCTCAGTTGAGTTCTCCTGGGTACAGAAATTTAACACAAAAAAAATAAAGGCTGCTTCTAAATTGACACGCCTTCCTTTTATTCATGTTTACCACAAGTTGTTCATTTTGGAAAAGAAAATATATATTTTTTCAAATAGCCCTTTTCATAAATACCCCGCCAGAAGCTAAACATAAGACCAAACAATGATTACAGGTTGGGGGGGTTGGGCACAGCACAGTCAATTGACTTGCTCAGTGCTACACAGCACAAAAATTGTAGTGGTGAGATTCAAACCTGTGCTCCCAATATCACACTAGTGTATCTATTCTAGCAAACCTTTTCTTGCTGCTTGCACATACACAGGATTTGTGATAGGAGACTGGTCTTGAGTACCTCTGATTGCTATACTGTATATTGCCAATTACTCCTTCTTCCCCATGCATAATGGCTCCGTATTTCATTTCTGACAGACATGAAAAACAAAAATAAGTTGTACAGCACCATTGTAACAAAGACGGCTGTGTCTACTTCTTTTTATACCTTTTATACAGATTTTTAAAACTGTCTGAAACAATTTGATGTGTGTTTTCTATACACAGCCTTTTCCAACACATTTTCTGATAATTATTTACATCAGTCATATTACATACACAGAGCAATTACTGACAGCTACAGGTAAGATCAAACAATGAAAGGAGGGGGTAGGAAGGGTTGAACAAAAGGAGGTCAATTGGATTATTCAAGTTTACACAGGGTAAATATGGCATTGGTGGGACCCAAACCTGTGCTCTTCAGGTCACAATTTTGTATCCAATCTAGGAAATGCTATGAGTTGTCAGGTGTCAATAGGAACACAAACATCTACAGTTACATACCATTTTATTTTTAATAGACATTGTTACAGCGAAAATAAAACAAAAATAAAACCAATGACCTTAGTTTACAACGCAAGTTCTACAAAAGTACCCTTCAGTGAGTTGGCCTCACTGAGACAGCAAAGTACTTCTGGCCTTAACACTGAAAGCATAGAGCCTCGAGATGTGGACAGAAAGGTAAGGCAGAATGGCACAGTGGACACAGCACAGTCTTGAGGACTGGGAGACACAGGTTCGAATTCCATAAGATCCACTTGCCCACAGTGTGACCATGAGCAAATAAATTGATCTCCCCATGCTTCAGACCTCCCAACTGTATGACATCACTGAAAATGAGATGCTGCAGCTCAGTTGAATTCTCCTGGGTAAATAAATTTCGCAGAAAAAAAAACAAAGGGCACGTGAAAATTGACTCGACTTTCTTTCATTCATGTTTACTGACAGTTGAGGTTCACTTCACAAAAGAAAATTAATTTGGTTTTATATAGCTGTTTTCATAATACCCTGTCAAATGCTAAACATAACACCAAGCAATGACTGGGGGTTGGGGATGGGTTTGGGCACAAGGATGTCAACTGACTTGCTCAAGGTTAAACAGCACAAAACATTGTAGTGATGGGATTTAAACATGTGTTCCAAAGATCACAGTACTGTATCCATTCCACCAAGCCTTTTCTTGGAACTTGCACATACACTGGATTTGTGCTAAGAGACTGATGTTGAGGACCTCCATATGCTACACTATAAATTAACAATTCCTCCTTCTTCCCCGGGAATAATGGATCAGTAATTAATTCCTGACAGACACAGGAAAAAAGGAAAAAATGTGCATGGCACCCGCTTAGAAAGACTGCTGTGTAAACTTCCTTGTATACCTTTTACAGAGTTTTTTAAAAACCTTTCAGAACCACTTTGATGTGTTTTCCACACACACACCCTGTCCCAAATCATTTTGTGGGAATCATTTGCAGCAGTCATACTGAATACACAGAGCAATTAGTGACATCTACAGATGAGATCAAACAATGCTGGGGATGGATGGTGGAGATTGGACAAAAGGAGGTCAGTTGACTTGTTCAAGTTTACACAGCATTAAAACGGCATTGGTAAGACTCAAACCTGTGCTCCACAGGTCACACTTGTGTCTCCATTCTAGGAAATTCCATGAGTTGTAAAGTGTCAGCAGCAACACAAACAATAATAGTTACATACCACGTTAATCTTATTGGGCATTGTAACATCGAAAATAAAATAATGTAAAAACTGACCTTCGCTTACAATAACATTTTAAACCACATCCCTTTACGTGAGCTGCACTCACTGAGACAGCAAGGTGAATCTGCTCTTGACCCTGAAATCAGAGTCTCTTGATATGTGGACAGAAGAGTAGCCAGTATGGTAAAGTGGGAGCAGCACAGTCTTGAGGACCGGGAGACCCAGGTTCAAATTCCATTACAGTCACTTGCTCACACAGTAACTCTGAGAAACTACATTGATCTCCCTGAGCTACAAACCTCTCAGCTGCATGACTTCATCAAATATGAGATGCTGCTGTACAGTTGAGTTCTCCTGGGTACATAAATGAACAGAAAAAGAAAGGAACTTTGGTAATCAAATCAACTTCCTTTACTTCATGTTTTAGAGAAGGTGATGTTCACTATAGGACAGCAAATTCATTTGTTTTATATATCCTTTTTCATACAAACCCTGTCCGAAAACACTTTCCACTACTTAATCAGTTGCAGCAGTCATTCTTTCTTTTTATACTTATGACTCCCATTTGTACAAAAGACGTGAACGTACACACTGAAAGTTCATTTATTTATTTACTCACATTTTTTTATGTAATTTTTTATTCAGGATACTAAATTTCAGTATCAGGTACACTAACATTTGCCAGGTGTGCATTACCAATTATAGCTATATTTTCAGAGCATATGAATGGTAGCTCAAGCTGTCTGCAGTGACCAAAATTCATTGTTACGACTCGGGACAACAGTTAACCTCCATCTTCATCACTCACAAAAAAAGATCCTGTAAACTGCATTTATACCTGCTATGAAACTGAGGGTATATTCCATGAGTTGGCAGTTGGCAAAAAAGAACACAGCAAAGTACAGTTACTTGATGTGCTCAGTTGCAGCAGCCATTCAAGCCTTTTCTTGCTGCTTGCACATGCACAGGATTTACGATAGAAGACTGGTCTTGAGTACCTCAGACTGCTACACTATACATTCCTCCTTCTTCCCCATACATAATGGCTCCATAATTAATTTCTGACAGACACAGAAAAAAAATAAGTTGCACAGCACCACCTTAAAGACTGCTCCAATAAAATAATTGTTTTATTTATTTCTATATTTGTTCATCCATATGCTGATTTTTCTGCACTTCAGTTAATTTGCAGAGAATATTTTAAAAAGGGACTTCCCCAAATAAATGAATGATCTACTGCTTCTGAGATCTCTCTCCAAGCACTGTAGTTGCTTTCAAATGATGTTCCCAGGCCTTCATACAATTTTGTACACTGACTTGTTTTCCAGTGCTTTACTCTTTGAGGGGCTTCCCATCCCCAGACTAAGCAGTCCAGCACGACACTTTCAATGCAGCAGCATGCTGCCTGTGACTGTGTTGCCACCCCCAACCCCAGTCCTCCATGCAGCCAGTTCCTTGTGGGGAGCAATTTTTTTTTCAACTCCTTTAGTTTGCCACCAGTTTCATGGCAGAAGCATCACATCAGTTCACCAGCTCACAAGTGAACTCTCTTCCCCTTCCTGGTCAACCAATACTGTTTTCCTGCAACCCCCTTCAGGTCTACAACAAAATGTTCCCTCAGATCCAGTCACTTAACTGAGGGATCCACATATTTTTTTTTTTAATTGTATCCCTTCAGCTTTGCCGCCACTTAAAAACTTCCTTCTGGGAATCGATTTTTTTTTTCAGTCAGTCAGAACCCCACAGGCCCCCAAGTTCACTTGTGCTCCCTCCCCAGTCCAACATTTACACTGCACTGTCTGTGGCTCTTTTACTCCCTGTCCAAGCCTCCAACAGTCAGCCCTGAAATGCAGGCAGTCTTGGGATCAGAGTGATCGGCCAATCACATTCTTTAATTCTTGCCACCAGAGAAACCCCCAATATCCGCTGTGCCACCAACGAGAGTATCCACAAGCCCAGATGAAGATGGCACCACGATATGTAAACTCCTGCATGAAGGGCCTTTCTTCAAGGATCTGGAGTGTCAGATCACTTGCGCATGTGCATTTCAGCACTCTGCCCTTCACAAAATGCCAGATTTAAAAGGACAGAGTGCTACTGCGCATGCATGAGAGGGAAAACCAGTAAAATGTCAAAAGTCACAGAGGCACTGGAAAATCACGGTTCTCGTGACATCTGTGTTAAACTTACACCCTTAGTAATGGCCCCTTACCACTGGTTGTGATGTACCACAACCCTGCACGGATGTCTATGGGGGTGTTGTATTTTATGTTACATTCTGCTGTTTCCATTTGGCTTTACTGGCTGTGTCCAATAAAGCTTTTCCGTGCTATCCATGTGTGTGTTTCTTGTCTCCTGAGTATGGGGAAGAGCAGGCATGGGTGTGCAGTCATGGGCAGGCATGGGTGTGCTGTCATGGGGCAACAGGCATGGGTGCACCATCATGGGTTGGGCAGACACAGGTGTGCCATCATGGGGTGGCAGGCACTGGTGTGTCATTATGGGGGGGTAGGCACAGGTGTGCCACCAAGGGAGGCTGGCATGGGTGTGCCATCATGGGGAGAGCCTGGCCTCTGTGTGCCTGTCCATGACTACATACGGCACCACAGCAGGTCCCTTTGTGGCCCATATGGCAGTCCTTACCTGCTGTCTTGGGGGGCACTGGGTGTGTGCATGGTGGCCTGTGTGCTGTGCAGTGGTGCATCCATGGCATGCTGTCACATGGCCAGGGCTCATGTCCTGTGCCACACATCTCATTAACAGTGCTCTGTGGCCCAGGTAAACCCATTGCCACCATCTGTGCTGTGGGCACCCACCACCATGGGGTGCACTGGTGCACCATGGCATGGCCCCTTTGTTCATTATGGCAGAAGGAGCTCAGCAACTGCAGTGTGCTCTGCTGTGCTGTGGTGTGATCACAGGCATGTGGCGGTCACTCTACAGCCACAAGCCTCCACTGTGCCTTGTTGCATGTGGTTTGGCTCCCAGGCACGCATACTTATGGCAGCCCCTGGCTCACATAGGTGGCTGTGCCTTGCACACCATGCATAGCCATCATACATGGCTTTGTGCATGCATGCTGTGGTGGTATATGAATGTCACTATGTGGCACACCCCCCATGTACATGGTTTGTGGTGGGTCTGCGTAGCTGCAAGTTACTGCCCAACATGGTGTCCTGTAAGCACATTGTGCATGCTGCAAATGGGTACCACACATTAGACCTGGTATTCTCATCAAGGCTTGATATAAGTACAGTCAAGGCCTACCTGGACCAGTCATTTGGTCAGATCATTACGTCATGTTGTTACTCTGTAGCACTGCTCATTTGAACTGCTGTCCAGTGAAGATGGTTTGGTACCATCCAAAATATAACATGAAGCCTTGCAAACTCCAGGTGGTGCTGAAAATCCCAGGAATGATGACAGTTTGTGCTCAGGGGACTAAGAACAGTGTGGAGCACAATAGCATATATCTCATGGTCATCTTGGATCCCCTAGCACCCTACAGTGTCCTTCCCTTGACCTTCTGCTGCAGATCTCCTTGGTACTGAGAAGCTGAGGTGGTTGAAGAACATGGGATAGAAGTTGGAGTGTCCTTGGTGGAGGTCCAATTCCAAGGAGACCAAATTGACTTTGGGAGCTCACTACAGTGAGTATCAAAGAGCAATCACTCTGAAAAAGACATAGTTCTTGTCAAGAATGATTGATGCAAGCAAAAATCGATCAGCTCAGCTCTTTTTTGCAACATAGGCAGAGTGATAAATCCTGTTTGTTTATGATCCAAGCCTTTTCAGCAGACATATGCAAGTTTAGCCATTGACAAGGTGGCCTCCATTTGAGCTAGGATCTGCTCATGTGGTCTGTTGTGAACCAGCAGTGTCCAGGAAACGAGGGGCAGTGACACTCTGCCATCCTGGGGGACTTCCTTCCAGTTGATGAAGAGGAGGTGGTCCAGGTGATCTCTGGTTATATCCTACTTACTGTACACTGGACCTTGAGCTTACTTGGCAGCTTATTGACAGCTTTTATTCTCTGGGGTCAGTATATGCTTGGAACTTGTCTATGCTGCTGGGTTTTTGTATGTCCAAGGGTGAGTCTAAAGAAATTGTTCTTCTTTGAGATGTGAGTGTCAACTGGATGGACAAAGCTAATGTGAAATATAGGGACAAACTGGAGGAAATATTTCTTTCTTGGCTTCATTGGGGACTGTGGAGCCACCTGGAGGAATGCAGACCTATACTGGTGCGATGGTCTGCATCTGTCCAGAGGGGGAACCAGGATCCTAGGTGAGAGGTTTAAATGCTTCATTGGCAAGCGTTTAAACTAGCCAAGGGGGGATGCACTGAAAAGGAGCAGGGAAATCCCAGCCTCCCTGCACAAAACACGGTAATTAGGGAGGTAAACACCAAGGTAGAGAAGTAATTAGGGAGCAGGACAGAGGTAAATGTTAAAAAAGGCAAAGGCAGTAAAGACAGGAATGGGGCTCAAAGGGGTAAGGCCATTAAAAAGTGGAGGGTGATGAGTACCAATGCCCGTAGTCTATGTAACAAGCTCCATGAACTAGTGGCCTTGATGGAAGAGGGTTGCCTGGATATCGTGGCAGTCACAGAAACATGGTACACAGAGAACCATGACTGGGATCTCAAGATACCAGGATACATAATCTACAGGAGGGACAGGGAGGGTAAAAGAGGAGGAGAAGGAGTAGCTCTCTATGTAAAAGAAGGGATCAAAGCAACAGAACTAAAGAGTAAACAGGGAGCAGATGAGACACTTTGGGTCACCCTGGAGACTGGAAATTGCACCACGATCCGCATGGGGGTTGTATACAGACCCCCATCTCAGGGGGAAGGACTAGACAAGGAAATGATAGAAGGCTTCCTTAGAATGGCAGAAAAAGGGGAGATATTGTTGATGGGGGACCTGAATATGCCAGATGTTAACTGGAGCACCTTTGCTGCAGGCACATCCAAGAGCAGGGTGATTCTTGATGCCCTACAGGGGGCATGCCTCAGACAGCTAGCATTGGAACCCACTCAGGAGGGAACAATCTTAGACCTGTTACTCTCAAATGGGGATGGAGAAAGAATTTCAGATTTAGAAGTGGGTAGCCATCTGGGAACAAGCAACCACCAAACAGTGTGGTTCACGATAAACACAGCCATACAATCAAGCCATACAAAAGCAAGAGTATTGGATTTTAGGAGGGCTGATTTTGGGAAAATGAGAGAGTGCCTCAGAAAAGCACTAGCAAATAGACAAGAAGGAGGGGTGGAGGAACAATGGGGAGTAATCAAAACAGCCATCACAGAGGCAACAAGCCTTTGTGTAAAGCAAATCAACAAAACACAGGAAAAAAAAAACGCTATGGTTCTCAAAAGAGGTGGCAGGGAAGGTTAAGGAGAAAAGGATAGCATTCAGGAAATATAAGGAAACACAGAAGGAGCAGGACAGAGAACTTTATCAGTTAAAGCAGAAAGAGGCTGGGAAGGCAGTCAGAATAGCAAAGGCCCAAACCGAGGAAAGGATAGCCAACTCTGTTAAGAAGGGGATAAGACCTTTTATAGGTACATTAGGGAGCGAAGAAAGACCAAAGGAGGGATACTGAGGATTAATAAAGGGGAGGGAATGTGGGTAGAGGGTGACAGTGAAAAAGCAGGGATACTGAATGAATATTTCTGCTCAGTATTCACAAAGGAAGAGGAGGGGGAGGTACCTAAACCAAACAAGAGAAACACTCTGAAGACGGGGTCAATACCAGTCCATTTACAGAAGAAAGGGTTCTGAAAGAACTAATAAAATTGAAGGTGGACAAAGCAATGGGGCCTGATGGGATTCACCCAAGAATTCTAAAAGAACTAAGGGTAGAACTAGTGACACTGCTGACTACTCTCTTTTAACAAATCATGGGAGGATGGGGTGGTACCTGAGGACTAGAGGAGGGCGGATATGATTCCTATTCACAAAAGTGGGAGTAGGACAGAGGCAGGAAACTACAGACCAGTTAGTTTGACCTCAGTGGTAGGGAAAATGATGGAATCACTTCTGAAGGAAAGAACTGTTGAGTACCTAGAGGCCAGTGGGGCACAGGACCCAAGGCAGCATGGATTCACGATGAGAAGGTTGTTTCAGACAAATCTAATAGATTTCTTTGACTGGGTGACCAAAGTAGTAGACGAGGCAGGGGCTGTGGACATGGTCTACCTAGATTTTAGCAAGGCATCTGATACAGTCCCACACAAAAGAGTAATACACAAGTTAGCCAGCTTTGGAGTGGGTCCCAAGGTGGTAGCCTGGGAAACAAAAATCCAGGGGAACAGTACACAATGGGGGGGTGAGATACCGACAACAGTAAAAATGGAAAAGGACCTGGGAGTAATTATATCAGATGACCTTAAGGTGGGCAAGCAATGTGAAAAGGCAGTAAGGAAGGCTGGGGGGATATTGGGATGCATAGGGAGAGGCATCAATAGTAGAAAACAGGAAGTTGTTATCCCTCTGTACAGACAGTTGGTGAGACCCCATCTGGAGTACTGCGTGCACTTCTGGAGACCCCATCTCCGCAAAGACATAGACAGAGTGGAGGCTGTCCAGAGGAGGGCAACCAAAATGGTGCAGGGTCTGCACCAGAAGGCATATGAAGAAAGACTAAAGGAGCTTAATATGTATACCCTTGAGGAAAGGAGGGAGAGAGGGGACATGATAGAAACTTTAAGTACCTCAAGGGAATCAACAAAAGTCCAAGAGGGTGGCATCTTTCAGAAAAAGAGATGTGCAAGAACAAGGGGGCACAATTTGAAGATAGAGGGGGGACAGCTCAGAGGTAATGTGAGGAAGTATTTTTTCACAGAGATGGTTGTGGATGCATGGAACAGCCTCCCTGAGAAGGTCGTGGAGTCAAGAACAGTGGGGGAATTCAAGAATGCATGGGACAGACATAAGGCAGTCCTAGTGATGGGTAGGAGGAAGTAAGCTGTTGGTTAACTAGGATCTGCAGCTTATCTGTTAGGTAGAAAAATGAGCAACCATCGTTCCTTCACCCTGGCCACACCATGCTCACTCACCGGGAAAACTAGCCATTGTCTATTGACTCCCTGCCTTCTGGAACACCCTGCCCCTCACAGTGCACAGCTTGCCTACTGTGCTATCCATCTAAAAATGCTTTAAGCACCTTCCATCACCTCCTTCCCAATGTGTCCACCCTTCCTAGATGCTAAGTCCTATCAGCTACCCTGGTCTAACCCCTCTACACTCTTGCCAACTCTAGCTCTTATTTTCTGTAGCCCCCTATTAGTTACTGTATTTCGTTAACATTTACCATGCCTCTTATTTTACACATTACCTGTGCTCTCTTATCTGTCTCTGTGTAACTTGCCTTGTCATGTTAGCTTATGTATTGTTAGTTCCTGTATTTATTTGTCTACTGCCAGACTCACTGCTAGGCCCAACTCCCTGTTTAAGCTGTAATTTACTGTTTGTTATCATGTGGCTTTTCATAGCTCATGTTTGAATATGTATATACTATATAATGTATGGTAGAATGTTGTTATAGGTAGAAATCTACCGTTTTATAACAGAGTTTTACCATTGATGTGATGTCACGATGTTGTTAACCCATCGATAGTACATCACATCAATAGGTTAACAACCAGGAACAGAGTGGACATGCGCACAAATGGATCAGACGGTCTTGAAATGGCCACGGCGGTGAGCCCAGAGCAGCGGCAACATAAAAGAAAAACTGCAGTAAGGAACTGCTTTCTTTTGTATAAAATCTAAATAGTACCATACACTATAAAATATAATGTATGGTACATCGATGGGTGACCATTTTGTTAACTCATCTCGAGGTTGCCATAGCAACCTAAACCTCTCGAGCTTCGCTCTTGAGGTTTACATGGTCGCCCTGGCATCCTCTCGATGGTTAACAAACCGGTTAACCATCGATGACCATACATTATCCTCTATGTATAAGCTGTAACTACGGTTTAATTATAATGTAGCCTGCATATCTCATGTGCTATGCATTTATATACTATGTATCCTTTGTACCCTTTCCCTCTGCCCCAGATTGCACCTGGAATCAAGCCTTGGCTCAGTGTGCCTTCCCGGTTATCAACTTTTAAATAAATAACTAAGTATTGCGAGGGGCATCTCCTCTAGGAGCAAGGAAATTATCTTGCCACTCTATAAGATACTGGTCAGTCCACACCTCGAGTACTGTGTGCATTTCTGGTGCCCATACCTGAAGAGGGATGTGAGATTGCCAGAAGGGGCTCAACGTAGGGCAACAAAAATGATCCAGGAATTGCATGGTTGGCCATATGAGGCTAGGTTAAGGGAACTGAATTTATATTCCTTGGATGAGAGAAGAGATCAGGGAGATATGATTGAGACTTTTAAGTACTTGAAAGGGAAAAACAAAACTGATAATGAGGGGATCTTTGAGTGCAGGAATGGGAGGGAAATGAGAAGTCATAGTCTTAAATTGGAGAGTGGTAAATTTAAGAGGGAAATGAGGAGACACTACCTTACAGAGAGGGTGGTAGATAAATGGAATGCTTTGCCAGAGGAGGTAGTGTTGTGCAAGACGGTTGGTAGCTGTAAAAGGGGATGGGATAGGGTGAGGGGGGTGGTAACTGGGAAGCAGGAGGAGGGTGAGGCAGCTGCAAATTAAAAAAGCTAGCTGCACACTCAAGCAAACCTGATAGACTGAGGGGCCTGATTCTGCTGGCATTGTCATATATCATATATTCGTATATTGGTCTTGGCAGTTGGTTCATAACTGTAGTTGGTGGGAAGCACTCGTTAAGCAAGCAAAAAAACATGGCTGACATTTAATTTGAAATTTAGATGGACACAGTGATATTTTCTGCAGTGGGGAATGTTGGACTGGTGCTTTTAGTTTCGTGGTCTCTACTGAAAGTTAATGTACCCCCCCCCGCATGGGTACCAACCAATCAGAAATCAGGAAATTTTCAACCCATTTTCTAATTTCATATACTGCCTCATCTGGACCATTGTGGTATGTCCTTCTCTCTGCTGGCCTAAGCCCTATGGATCTGTCTCCATTACCAAGTCTCAGACTCTTGAACTGCTGAATCAGACATCTACTCTGACCTTCATATACCTTAAAGGCATTAACAAGGTTGACATAGGGGATCTTTTTTTGCAAAAGTGAGAACAGAAACACCAGTGGACACAACTACAAATTTGAGAGAGAAGAGGTACAGGAAGGAGGCCAGAATGCATTTCTTCACTAAAAGGGTGGTGGCAGAATGGGATGCACAGCCAGAGAGGGAAGTAACTCACAGTACAGTAGGGGGTTTAAAAGAAGGTTGGATAGATTCAAAGGGAAGGTTAGTGTGACGGGGAGGGGATGGAGAAACATGTAGCATATGCGTATGAGCTCTGCATTGGGCAGATAATATATCTCATTTATATGTACTCTGGCAACAGGGGAGCCTACAACTCCTTGATGTGAACTGTTCTTAGCAGGCTTTCTTACAGTATAAATAAGTTTCCATGGAGACTAGGGAGTGGCACACCCAGCTATGAAAAAGATCCCGCCTCCAGGACCTGTCTGGTTCTAAAAATTAGACCCAAAATAAACTTTTCTTTAAATATTGTTCAAAATGTTTGCAAAGTAAATAAAATGTACGTGTTTTCAATATACAATTATTGTGCAAATGCATGTTAATTACAATTTCCCGCAAACTGGACCCAGCACAGGCGAAGAGAACTGACAGTTAAGTCCTGTTTTTATCAATATGTTTGGGTTATAGCAACGTATTCTAGAATTCTAACAGTGGTTATCAACCTCAATTATTGATCGGAACTGCTGCTCAGAATACAACATCAACTTTTGGGTTGGGGGGATATTTACCTATGCCAAGATTTGTGGGATCTAAAAAAATATCTGACGAAGAACTAGAGAATGTCCCGTCAGAAGAAATAGGAGAGACCAGTCTCTAACCACCAGCATGGGATGTCTTAATCATGTAAAACCCTTTCAGTCTGTTAAGTGCCTGAGCCCCATCTGCTTGTACTGTTAAACTATTAGTTAATGAATTATTCAATCAATCAATTAATTAAACATGCTGGAAAGCCCACAGTTATGAATTTATATTCCTTGCAGGTATGGCGGCATGGGAACTGTGGTACACAAATTTTATGTGTGGTATATTGGGAAAAACGTTAAAAAGAACCTTATCAGCCTTATCCATCTTTGTACTGAATAACTGGAACTAACCATATATTGATCATCTGCCAGTCGAAAGAATCCACACTGTACAATTACAATTTAACTCGACAGATTGTTTGCTAATTGATCATAAGAAAAAACAAAATTGCAACCTGCAGAGTTTTTCATGGGTTTAGTGTGCATGCTGTAACATTCTTTATTTTGTGTAATGTTTTCTGATGCTGATGAATATCTCCCTTCTCTGTGGCTTCACCTAATCAGTTTAGGTTCCCATGGCTGAAGATGATTCATTTTGGTGCACTGTGTTATTAGGGTTTATCTATTTGCCTGTATCTCATTTCATTTGGGGCTTTGGCATTGAAACTGTAAATCACTTTATTTCACTGACATGGATGTGTTTTTACCTTGGAGCCCTGGCCTTATACATATGCAGGGTGTCTTTGCCTAAGGACTTCTCTTTTCATTTTGTATAAAGGACCTTGAGTAGATTATAGCACAGAAAAATGACCTGCTAGCCATCTATCACTATTGTATGCCATCTAATGGAACTTGAGGTGTGCAATGAGTTACAGGGCTACTAATATGCACTTGCAAATTTTTGAGAAATGAAAAACAACTTGAAAGTAGTCTATCTCCAGGCAATAACACCAGGCCTGATGTTTTAACATTTAGCATTACACTGACACTTTGCTAAATGACTGTGTACATACCTGTTTTGTAGGGCAGAGCACAAACAGTAAAATGCCTAACTGCTAGCTATCTCTCTTTAATATTAATATGCTGCAGTGCACAAGCAAACCTAATGCTAATGGTTGGGTGGAACAGCCTCAAAAGGAAAACTGATATTTGAGGAAGACTCTGACTCCTAAATGTTTTCAAAAAACACTTTATTTTTATTTATTTATTTTTTTGGTTAAATGTAAATAGCCTCCTCGATAAGCCGAAACCAATATTTTGTGGCACTGTGGGCACTTCCTCAAGACCAGCAATGGTCAGGCTTTAATAAGCTTACTTGCCAAACTATTAAAGGTGCAGTTTCTACACTTCAAGATCTCAGTTACAGCACTGGCTTTCCCAGCCACATCACTTCTCCAAGCCTTTTTAGTATATACTCCATTCGGGTCCCTTAGTTGTAATCATCCTTTAATGCTGATGAGGTATGTGCCACCCTCTTGCTACTCTGCTTTCTAGTTGCAGCAGTGCAAGTGAGCTTATTAAAGTCTGACCATTGCTGGGCCTGTGGAAGTAGCCCCAAGACCATGAAACTTTGTATTTGACTAATTTGAAGTGGCTATTTAGCTTCAAATAATTACCAGTTTTCCTGTCAGGCCCTTATAAAGAAAGACTTATCTGACTTACCACTTATTTGCATCCCCATGCTTTAGGGGAATAGGTGGACATCCAGGACCCAACACCAACACAAAAATAACCTCGAAAGGGCAAACACAAATGACTCACCCCTCCACCCTGGTTCTAAGGAAATTTTCCACTCCACTGGATGGAATTGGCCCTTTTCATGTTAACCCTTGTGCTTGGGCAAAGTGAACATATTGGTGTGATAGTTGATTTGAGAGGTGTGTCACTGTCAGTCCAACGCAGCGCGGTCTCCAAGGGGCTTGATTGTGTCAGACTAATCAGCAGCCAGACTGATCATGACACTCTTCTGGTCTGGCTGGGTGGTAATTTTGTGTAGTTCAAAGAAACTAGAGGTCCCAGTCATAGAGTGCTCTTTCCTTTGATCTGCATAACGCCACCCAGTAAGCCAAGCTGATCAGTGTCATTTTCAGCATGCTGTGGTCCTCCTCCCCAATGTAAAAACAATCCCTGCCACCTCTTCCTTCTTAATTTTTTGACACCAGGGTGCCCAGTTCCTGGTGCCAGCTAGTACCCCCACCCATTTTCACTGTGCGATGCCAGGGAGCCTACCTCAGGTGTCACCAAACATAACACTGATACTGGAGTGCCCAATCACCAGTTTCAGCACCTAAAACAAAGAAAACCATCCCTCAAGCCCTCCCACCCTTTTCTTCTTAGTTTTCAGACAGTGGGGTGTCCAATCCCCGGTGCCAGCTAGTACCCCACATCACACCCATTTTCATTGTACAGCACTGGAGAGGTCACCCTTGGTGCCACCAAATGTAACACCAACACTGGGGTCCCCAATCCCCAGTGTCAGTACCTTAAATAAAGAAAACTGTCTCTCAGTCCCTCCCACCACTTCCTACTTAATTTTCTGACACCAAGGTGCCCAATCCCCACTTGCAGCTAGTACCCTCCACCCCACCCATTTTCACTATGCGACACAGGGAGCCCACCCCCGGTGCCTCCAATCATAACATTGACACTGGGGTACCCAATTCTCAGTGTCAGTACCTGAAATAAAAAAAACTGTTCCTCATAGTATTTTTATACATCCTGTAAAAACAAAAACCATCCGTCAATGTATTTGCCACCGCTGGCCCTTTGCCACCGTTACCCTCCCCTCACCCAACCCTCCCACTCAGCACCTCCTACCCCCATACCTCTTACTTACCTGCCAGGGGCTCTGATGACGTAATTCTCTTTGGATCAGAGGCACATCTTCAGTCTTCAACATCGAACCACAAACTTTTGAACTTGTCCTCATAACTTGGTAATTTTTAAATATGTTTTCCAAAACTTTTCAACATGGCCTGTTTTGGGACCACACCTCATGAACAAGGATGGTGAAACTGGTTGCTGCATGAAATCACTTTTTGGGCAGGATTTGAACATTTTCTCCACACCTGTTCACGAGGTAGGGTCATAGGAAGGCTATGTTGAAAATATTGAGTAAACATACTGAAAAAACAATAAAGTTATGAGCATACACTGAAATATTTCAACACACACACTCATAACTTTGGTAATTTTCAATATTTTGATCCCAAATTTTCAACATAGTCATTTTTTTACACCACCTCATGAATTTGACAGCTGTCATTTTTCAAATCCTGGCCAAACTGTGTGTAAGCTCCCGTAAATGCAGGGCTTGTATTCCCACTGGTAGGATCCTTCCCCCTCAACCCCGAGCTAGGAAATGAGTTTAGTGCTCTGGGGATATTGCACTGGATGCCTCAAGGTGGCAGCAGAGGGTAGTGAAAAGGTATAAAAAGGGACTGACAGGAAGTAGCGGGGCCTTTTTCAGCCAGGGCATTAGATCTGGGGCTGGAGAGGGGAGGCTGGAAGAGTAGCATCAGGAACAGGCTCCCAGGTCACACCTGTAAACAAGCTTTAAGCTTAGTGTGTCTCTCCTCATTAAAAAAAAACAAACAAACAAAAAAAAAAACAGATAAGGTGGGCAAGTGAGGGAGCTCTGTGGTCTGGGAGGGCTGGAGGGGAAACCCCCCAAAAGTGTGCAATCAAGACAGTTTGTTCATATGCCCTGGTCGATGAGAAGTGGGGGTATGGAGCTCCATGAGGACACAGCCAGGTCCTGCATCATTGAGGGGCTATGGCATTAGGAGGTATTAGCAAGGCCTAGAGAGAGAGAGAGAGACAGAGAGAGAGAGAGAGACAGAGAGAGAGAGAGGTAGGAGTCCTTAAGAAGCCCATCTGTGTATATACCCAGGTCGCCAGGGCTGGGAGGGCTGTATCAGGGCCTTCTCAGGAGGGGAACCAGTGGCAGAGGTTCTCTTCATACCCAGTGTGGCAGGGCAGCCTGGGGGGGTCAAGGGAGTCAGGGAGCCTTTCACCCAAAACTGGGGGCCTGTTTGGAGGGACAGGTCCTGGAACGCCAGTACATTAAGGTCCGTGCAGGTCACAGACTAAGAAATGGCAGACCTTGGAGGGTGGTCTCCATGCTGGAGCTTAACTCAAGCCCAGGAATAGAAATAGGGATGTGGGCCTGGCAGGAATCCCCCATAGGAAGTAGGTTCCAGCAGATCCCCTGGAGTTAATTGGGGCAATGGAGTACTGAGAAAGAGCGGAGTGATCATGTCAGGTGTGCCTTGCACTGTGAATATTGCCAGCCATCTAAAGGTGGGTTGGGGCCTGGGGCATCAGGAAAATTCCTGGATGACCCTGTGGTTTGGGCCAGTACCCAGAGGTCCAGGTGGGGAAGGCTGCTTGCTTTCCCACGCAAGTGTAAGGTGGGGACAACCAGTGCCACAGTAGAAGGGACCCTTAAGGAAAAGAAAATGAAGGTTGGCTTACCAGATCCATTAGCAGCCAGGAGATTGCAGGGATTTGTGTTCCAGTGAGTCTTGGGTAGAGCACCTGAGATAGTGAAGTGGTAGACAAGGGAGAATCCTTGCTGTGTCTGCTAAATCCATGGTTTCTGCTGTTTGTTATGTCCAGCCCAAATTGTAAAAAAGTCAAAGCTCCATGGAGCTGCTTATTTATTTTTAGAGAAGAATGGTGACCCCTGTATTGCTGGAATCATTTGCCATGGAGGTGAAAAATAAAAGCCTGTTGGGGAGAAACGGTGGTTTGTGCCTTATTTGACTGTGGGGGGAAGTCTAATGAAATGAAATGAAATTTCTTTTTTTTTCACCCCTGCATTTGCATTCTAATAAAATTTCCTTGAGTTGCATTCCAGGGACAGATTCCAGCCTGGTTGGGGCTGCAGGGGTTTCTGAGACTTCCGAAGGTGAAGAGGGAGATCTCGGTGCAGTGGTCAGCTTGGGGAGGAGATCAGATGCTGGAATAGAGGAGGTAACGTGCACAGCTATGAAGATGGCATGCAGGTAGGAGACAACTGTTTTCCCTGCTGTTTTAGTATGCAAAAGGTCTCAAATGATAGACCCTGGAAGTGCTTTCCCTTTCCTGTCCAGAACAGCTGCAAGAGAAAAGTTATGCCCCTAGACAAGGCAGGAAGGGGTGGTGGTTACACTGTGGGGGCTACTCATCCGGGATGTTCCCCAAACCCCACAAATCACCGCCAGACCCAAAGCCTTTCGGTCCACAGTATGCCAGGCTTCCCTGGGCCCTGTGGCACACTGCCTACTTGCTGTGGGGTAGGTCTGTAGCAGGCATTGGGCCTGGCCTGCTGATGTGATGTGCACGTGTGACTTGCTGGTCAGGTGACCCTCAGGCAGGGTCCTGATTGGAGGAAGAGCAAAAGGGAGCTATAGCAGCTGCATGAAGAAGCACCATCTTGGGCAGTCAGGGCGAGTGGAGCTGAGGGAGTGAGACCATCAGTAGCAGAACGCTAGAAGGGAATAACGATAGCAAGAGCGGAGCAAAAGGAACTGTTTCCTGAGCCCATTATCAGAGCAGGCAAGTGAACTGGACTGCATATATTTGGAGCAAAAAGAACTTGAGCTCCTTGTGAGTGTGGGACTGGGAGGGAAACAATCAAGCACAGGCATCCGCCATGGATTGGCAGCAAGTGGTAGCAGGGGGAGATGCAGAGAAACCACCTCAGGAGGAACCCCTGGCTACAGTGCCTGCCTCACTTCTCTCCAGGCTCTGGAAAGCTGGGGAAAATGCAAAGGACATGAACTCTGCGTGAGGTGTGGATTTATGGGGAAGGCAGTAACCAGGTTTCCTATATGTCTCTGTTGCGTAGGCAGCCCACCAGTCCCGTGTATGGGGATGTATGCTCCCAGTTCCACTGCCAGCTTATTTATCCCATGGTCACCAGCCAGTGGGGATTTAGAGGGGTTTGAGAGACTGTCCCTGGGAGAGAGCACTCATGACCAGGTGGATGAAACCTAAAGTGAATCCCTAGATGTGATAGTGAAGGCTGTTGAAGAGGAGGGTGCAGGTGCACCGGAGAGGGACAAAGGTGATGGGGAGCACAGCCATCTGCCCAGCTCTCCATCACTGACTACCAGCTATCCCACTGGCAGAGGGAGGGGCAGGGGCCTCAGACAACCAGTGGGGGATCCTCCACGGCCCGGGGGACCATCACCATGGCCCCTGTCCGGGAGTAGCTCACAGGCTTTGTCCAGCAAATCAGAGCCTGTCTTGGGAGCCAAGAGCAAAATTAGATCCATACAGAGAGGCCCCACTGAGCCTGCACCAGTGTCAGCCGGAGGGAGGGTTGGTGACCCACAAGATCTAAGGGAGTTGGATGAGGAAAAATATGTTGGCAGCCAGTTTCAGTTCCAGGACCATATGGTGGTCAGAGCAATCCCTAGGCCTTACCACTGCTCTGTTATCACCTTTGAAGATACCGCCCTTCAGCTCCCAGCCCGGGCTAAGACCCTCCGGACCCGGATGGACAGGTTAAACCCAAATGACCCATTGAACATAAAATATCGATGGGGGATATGGCTGCCAGTTGGACAAGCCAGGAGAACCAGCATGAGTGACCTGCCCAAGTGGAGTCAGGCTGAGAGGTGGGTTCACAGAATACTGTGGGTAGAATACCACAATCTGATCTATCCTTATGTGCCAGAAAGAATTTTGAGACATTATTGAGGAGATGCGGGAGGACTGGATTTTCAAGGAGCAGTTGGAGAGGCTAAAGAACCATCCAGGTGGAGGAAGTTCCTCATCTTAACAGTTGTTCCAGCAGGCATGGTCGATGTGCTGCACAGGGACCTGGTCTGGACTAACCATATTCAAGCATTTTGCAATGGTCCAGGACTTAACAGGGACTCAGACCAAGTACTACCTACTGGACTGGAATTCTTTTGGAGAAGTGACCACTAAGCTGGATCCAGCATATTACTTCCCTCCAAGTGGGGGGCCTGCAACCTAGGCCCCTTGGACTGAGACTTGTGGACTGCGCCAAGACAATTGCTCCATGGAACTGATATGGCGACTCTAATTCAGTTTATTCAAATCAAGCTCTCAAATTTGAACAAAAAAAGGTTTTATATTGTTAATGTTTTAGGATCATGATAGAATATGTTTCAGAAAGATTGGTGAGATAATGTGTGTGTGCATGTGTGAGTGAGTGAGGGAGTGGGTGGTCTGGGGTTGTACACAGAGAAACTTATTTTAAAAATTTGGTGGGAAGTATCTGTGGGAATGTTTAAACAGTTTCTACCTCATCATTAATGTTTAGCAAAAGCTTATAGCTTCTGATGCCTCAAGAGGAACTTTGAAAAACATATCTGGAGATAAATCAGCTTAGATTTTGTATTTGCTTTGTTTTTCTTATCCACAGTTTTTATTACTGAGGTTATATGCATGAAAACGGGACAGTTGTGCCTTGAGGGTTCATCTGCTCAATTGCTTCTTCCCAACCTATCATACTACTGTGCTTGTGACATCACAGTTATTGTCATGGCAACAGACTGTGATGTCACAACACAGCGTTTTAATTTCAAGTAGGCAATCACCTAGGGCAGTACATGAACTCTAAGGAATAAACATCTTGTTTTTGTGGGAATTTCTTCAGTAATAAGTAATGCAGAGGAGAGAGGGGCAGTAAGGAGGGCTGGGGGATACTGGGATGTATAGGAAGAGGCATCACCAGTAGAAAACAGGAAGTTGTTATCCCTCTGTACAGGCAGCTGGTGAGACCCCATCTGGAGTACTGTATGCCGCTCTGGAGACCCCATCTGCACAAGGACATAGACAGAGTGGAGACAGTCCAGAAGTGGGCAACAAAAATGGTGCAGGGTCTGCACCAGAAGACATATGAAGAAGACTAAAGGAGCTTAAGATGTAGCCCTCGAGGAAAGGAGGAGAGGGACATGATAAAAAAATTCTGAGCACCTCAAGGAATCAGCAAAGTCCAGGAGGGTAGCAACTTTCAGAAAAAGAGATGTGCAAGAACAAGGGGGCACAATTTGAAGATAGAAGGGGGATGGCTCAGAGGTAATGTGAGGAAGTATTTTTTCACGGAGAGGATTGTGGATGCATGGAACGGCCTTCCTGTGGAGGTTGTGGAGTCAAAAACAGTGGGGGAATTCAAGAATGCATGGGACAGACATCAGGCAATTCTAGGGGTTGGGGGTAGGAGGAAGTAGGCTGTTGGTTAAGATCTGGAGCTTATCCATTAGGTAGGGAAATGTGCAGACTGGGTGGGCCAAGAGGTCCTTATCTGCCATCAAATTCTATGTTTCTATGATATCTATACAGGATATATAAAATGCAAGCTGAATTGTGTCTAAATATTATGTTTTCCAAAGTTTTTCCAAAGGCGTCAGCTGCTCTTTAATCACTATGGAAAGTGATTGTAATTTACTGTTTAAAAAGAAATAATAATGGCAGTGACTACCACTTTAGATTTATCTCCTGGTACAGGTAGGGTTTAGGATTAACTTTTAGGATATAGTTTAGGTTAGGTAGGCAGGTCAGATGGTGTCTGGTGGCCAGATATGGTGTGTCTATCACCAGAAGGCTGGGAAGTGCATACTCAGTCTGATTTGAGAGGACCATCACTGGACCCTTACCATCATTCCCAGGAGTGAATGATTTCCTGGGTGGGGAAGAGTGTAAGCCCCTGTAAATGCAAGGCATAGAGTACCACTGTTAGGAATCCTTTCCCTCACCCTGAGTTTAGGGAATGGGTTTAGTACTCTGAGGAATATTGCTCTGGGCCTCAAGGTGGCAGCAGAGAGTAGTGATAGGGTATAAAAAGGGACTGACAGGAAGTAGCGAAGCCTTTTCCAGCCCGAGCAGTAGGCCTGGGGCTGGAGGGGGGAAGCTGGAGGCTGGAAGAGTAACATCAGGAACAGATAAGCAAGGCCACTGTAAAATTTCACCCACTCTTTTTTTGCAGAATCCGCAATTTTCACCATTCTCAGCAAAAACTGACATGTTCTGCAATTTCTTGCAATTTTTGAGTTTTTACATTGAACCATGTAAAAAGTGTTAACATTTTTAATAAAATACTGTCAAATGTATTGAAAATTTTGCATGCAGACTTGGGTTTGGCTGAAACAGTGCAGTGTGAGGTAGGGCATGGGCTTTATGTGACACTGCTTTCTTTTGAATCCTTGTCTTGTTTGGTTTCAAAATCCACTGGCCAAGCACAAGTACACTTAAACACTTAACATTTGTTTTGTGTTGAAGCAGCCTATCAGAAAACTTTTTGTTGCCACAGAGACTGAAACAAAAAGATAGGAGAAAAGGTGCAAATTATCCCATTCACCTAAATGGAGTGCTAACTACAGCATGAAGCCTTTTTGTAAGTGGTACGGCAGGTTTTTCCTTGTCAGCATACTTTCATTCAGACTAGTTTTGATTTAAAACAGCTGAGGATTTTTGGATGGCCCTACTGATTTTAAACTTGAATAAGCTAGTTAGTAACAGTGATCTCGCTCTTAGCAATCTACCACCTAGATGCTCACATGCAAAGACTACAATAAAAAACTGACTAAAGTCTGAAAATAAGCTTATAAAACACATAAAATGTACCTGAACATTTATCCATAACTAAACAAAATCATGGCAGCCAGAGTAAAACAAAGGTAAATTACAGTATACCATGGCTACTGTATGATGCAGTAAAAATATATGGATATTTTTTTGGTAACCGGGTAAGGCCACTAGGCACAAGAGCCTGTTTTCAGGGGCAACCCAGGAGCACTGCGGAGGTTAACTGACCTGTTCAGAGTTACACATGTAACCCCCCTGCAAATGGGGGTTCCCAAAAGACTTCCAGGAGCTTGCTTGAATGCTCCAAGCCTGAATGGTGTTTGGCATTTAAGCCATTTATCAGTGAGTGTTTTTAGAGCCTCTGGTACTGTCTCTTTAAGAGCTGTCTGCTTGCAGACATAATTAGTTTGTATGGGGGACTGTGTGTTTCTTTGATTGAGTACCACTCAAGCTGCTGCCAATTCACTTCATTTTGCAGTCACTAGGAGTGCAAAGGAACCTATCTGAAAGATGTAACTGTTTGCCAGAAATTATTTAGAGTAATAATGAAATTACAGTTTGTCTAACCTGCTTTCTTTGCAGTCAGAACTGTGTCTGCTAGTTCCCATTCTAGTTTTGAACTGCTAAATTGGACCAATCAGTGTGGGGTAAGCTAGCTCTAAAATGGTGCCTTGGACGAATCAGAACTTGGACTCATAATCTGAGCCAGCCACAAGAGGATTGTATGGGCAGTGACTCTGGGAGATGTAGTTTAGACTTCAGTGCCTTTTGGACCAATAGCAGCAGTCTATTGTGAGTGACAGCCAATCCAGTCAAGAACTGGGAGGAACTCAAAGGAAGTGCCCGGTTTTGTCGGTTGGAGTTTCAGTTGAGCTTTGGCAGTGAAGAGGAAGGAGCCCTGTGCTTTTTCGGTGTGCAGTTTAGTCAAAACGTGTGAAGGCCCAAGTTCGGTCTGCAGCTTGTGTAACAGCTTGTTAGGACTGAATCCATCCTGTGAAAAGAATCAAAGGATCTCTGAAGAGTAGAAACCAGGCTCACCCTGTAGAAGACTGGAGGATGCTGAAAAGTGCACTGGGTCTATCAAGGAACTGAATCTGCTGTGTGTTCTCCGGTATTGTGCAGTAATTGCGATCGGGATACAGATGCAGCCTGCCTGGTATAGTGCTTCTTTTATATGGATGTGTGAAGAGGTTTGTGTACCTCAAGTGAGCCCTGCTGACATTGAAGGACCCTATCTTATTTGGAGTCGTGAGTACTAATTCAGGGTCGCTCCCTGTTGAATTGCCACATTAAATCCAAATGGAATTACTGTACTGCTGACTGTTTAATTCTCCTTTTCTCTGTGTGAGGCCCTACCAGCTGCCACCCGGTTTGGACTAGCCACTAGGGCTTGGGTACCCGGACAGTAACTGATAGGGATAGGCCTGTGCACAGAGCCATAAATGAATTATTAGAGTGATAAGCTAATTAACCTGATTTCCCCTGTCCTTGTTATATCCCCTAAATAAATCAGAGCTGCTTGTTTCAGCAAAGTTATACTGCCTGAGGTGATTTGTCTATGTTAAAGTACTGTACTGTGATTGTTGCACTGTATCTCATTTCACAGGAGGTCCCAGTGCGGAACCAGACCTGGGGTAAGTGTATACTGTGAAGGTAATTCTGATATATTGTGTGGGCCACTAGTGGGAAGAAAGGGGTTGCAGTGTCCCAGAGGGCTGTGACAAGTTAGTTTAACTATTGCAAACCCTGACCTCTGGGTGGAGGCACCCGCCATTGGATCCAGGCCCCTCAACCTGTTAGTGGCAAATCAGGCAGGGGTAGTAGCCTCTGGGATAGCGCCAACTAGGGGTTACACACAGTATACAAGTGGAGGTTGTGGGAATCAATCCCAGGTTTGGTAGATGTCCCCAGCTCATTCACAGTTTGTTACTCTAACCTCTAGTCTATACTGCCAGCCCCAATAAACCCCAGATTTAATGTTTAAATATGTGATTTCAAAAGTAGTGTACAGTACCTACAGTACAAATTATGAACATTAAACACTTTAACAACATGTTACTAAAACTCAGTCATTCACCACTCTGCTTATTTTTTCTTGTACCAAAGTGGGTGAATAGTTGATAGAGCATTGTAAACAGCTGTTGATTAGGCTTCATTATTCTACATCCAGAAACAGAGACATTTATTTATTCTGGATTTATTTAATATTGATTTATTTATTTAGTTTTTGTTGACCGGGTAAGTGCACTAGATAAATTCTGCCTATTTTCAGGCATGCCCCAGGGGAAGGGGATACAGATGAATGGCAACTGACTTTGAACCAGATTAAGCTGTTGGTGGTATTTCAGTGAATGGGGGAAAATTTGACCAGTGCAACAGGGAAATTCCCCTACTCTTTTCAAGAAGTACCGTGGGTTCTTTAACATACACCTGAATTACCACCAGAACAGGCAGATGGGACCTTGGTTTAATGTCTCATCCAAAAGACGGCACCTCAGGAGTGTGGCACCCCCGTCATGCTGCACTGCAGTATCAATATCAGGATATTAACCCAAGTGCCTGGTGTGGGGCTAGAACCCACAGCCTTCTGATCTCCCAGCCTCAGAAGCGAGTGTGCTACCTGCTGAGCCACTGACACTGATTTTCTGTGGTTCACTTTATAGAATCTATTTAGCACTGTATGAGGCAGATGTTTTTAAATTTTGGAAGATAGGCAACACTTACAATAGCTTATCAGTTTAGTATTCATTTTGGGAACAAACTTTTCTGTATGTTTTAAACATATTCAAGTGGCAGTGAATTTATTTAGCAGTTTATACAGACTAATACATGCTGATGAAAATGTTTGTGAAGCACTCAGGGTCTATAGCAGAACTCAAGCAATTTCCCCTCAATTTTTGCAAAAAGCACCGCAATTTTGGGTAACTTTCTGCAATTTTCCAGTGGCCCTGCAGATAAGGTGGGCAAGTGAGGGAGCTTGGTGGTCCAGGAGGACCAGTGGGGAAACCCCCCAAAAAAGTGCAGTCAGGATGGTTTGTTTATGCGCAATTGTCGATGAGGAGTGGGGGTATGGAGCTCCGTGGGGACACGGGTAGCCAGGTCCTGCATCATTGGGAGGCTAGGACATTAGAAGGCTTTAGCAAGGCCTAGAGAGAGAGGGAGATGTAGGAGCCCTTAAGAAGCCTGTTTGTGTGTATACCCAGGTTGCCAGGGCTGGGAGGGCTGTGGCAGGGCCCTCTCAGGAGGGGAACCAGTGGCAGAGGTTCCCCTCATACCCGGTGTGGCAGGGCAGCCTGGGGGGGGGTCGAAGGAGCCAGGGAGCCTTTTACCGAAAACAGGGGGTCTGTATGGAGGTACAGGTCCTGGGGCACCGATACATTAAAGTCTGAGTGGGTCGAAGACCAAAAAATGGCAGACCTTGGAGGGTGCTCTTCATGCTGGAGCTTAACTGAAGCCCAGGAATAGAAGCAAGGATATGGGTCTGGCAGGGATCTCCTGTAGGAAGTAGGTACCAGCAGAACCCCTGGAGTGAATTGGGGCCATGGAGTGCCGAGGCAGAGCAGAGTGATCGTGGCAGGTGTGCCTTGCACTGTGAATATTACCAGTTGTCTGAAGGTGGGTCAGGGCCTGGGTCATCAGGAAAATTCCTGGATGCCCCTGTGGGTTAGGGCAGTGCCCAGGGGTCCAGGTGGGGAAGGCCAATCACTTTCCCGCACTGGTGTTATGGGAGATGACCAGTGCCAGAATAGAAGGGACCCGTAAGGAAAAGAAAATGAAGGTTAGCTTACTGGATCCACTAGAAGCCAGGAGATTGCAGGGATCTGTGTTCCAGTAAGTCTTAGGTAGAGCACCTGAGATAGTGAAGTGGTAGACAAGAGAGAATCCTTGCTGTGTCTGCTAAATCCATGGTTTCTGCTGTTTATGTCCAGCCTGAAGTGTAAAAAAAGTTAAAGCCCCTTGGAGCTGCTTATTTATTTTTAGAGAAGAATGGTGACCCCTGTATTGCTAGAATCATTTGCCATGCTGTCAAAGGGTGTGGGTGCAATGACGGACACTGAGACCACAGTAAGGTGGCAAGGCCAATGTTACCAAGCCAAATCTTTTATTAAGTAGAGACAAGTAAATAACCAAATAAAACTTGCGAACTTGCAACGTCAAAAGAAATACAAAAGATACAAAAAAAACAAAACAATACTCCAGTCTTCCAAGGACTATTCCAGCAATGAGCTGTCCTGGATTCAAAAAGAATCTTAGTCTGAAGAGTTGCAGACTAACACTTTGGACCAGCACCTACTGATCCTCAACGAAATCTGACTGTTCCACAGGATGAGTTCCCTTTATACTAGGAACCCATCAGGTGACCACATCAGACTCCACCCCTTCCTACACTTACACACAGCATAAAAATGGAGTGGAGAGGGATGGCTGGCTCCTAGCAGAACATAGCAGGGATCTGAACAGGTCCCAAACAGACCCACCTCTGTTACCAGGCTTGGATTTCTCATTATTTGGGTAAGAACTGCTTACTTCATGTCTTAGAAATGAGACCAAACACTTGTTACTAAGGCAGGTGACTTACACATTTTCAACCTGTTTGAACTTCTGTTTACAATTGTCTGAATTTCTAACTTGAACTAGTAAAGAAGACAGGGCAAGGCTGCAAGTAGCCACACAGCAGTAGTTACATGGCTCACGTCACTCAGCCTCAGTCACAATATATTAAAGAAAATACTTAATGTTGCATTTGTTTGTTTAGTAGCATTGCTATGAAAAGCACTGGACTTAGCAGCAAAACCTTTTGGATTGGACAACCAACCTAGTCTGGTACTAAACTGTTAGTGCACTACATCTTATACCTTTCTTCTTCTTCATAGAAACAAAAATATAAACAAACTGGAAAAACAAAAGCAAAATAGCAGCAGACATTCCTGTGCCTCAATAAATAAATGTTTTAAGGCTGCAGACTGCTGCACCAGCATTATTATGGTTTGTTGCTGAGAGGGTCAGTACCACAATTCCACATCTGCAGAAAGACAGTGAAGGATTTAGAAAGGAGATGTCCCATTCCAGGTGGCCAGTCTGGAATAAGGAGCGAGGATAGACCAGAAAGAAAAGGAATAGCATGGTCACACACATATGCTACTGCAGTAGGCTTCACAATACAAAGTGAGTAGAATTATGGAAGGGTACTAGTGCTCTCTCACACTCCTCCCCACTTAAGAGGAAACTATACCCTTAGTGTACTAATCCTTTATAGTTTCCAGTTTTGGTAAAATGTATGCACAATCGTCAGATCTCTCTCTCTCTCTCTCTCTCTCCAGGAGGGAGAGATGGAGCTTTAGCCCACCCACTCCCAAAGCTCCACCTCGGGGACCCTTTGAAACAAAATAAACAACAAATGAAGGCTATAATGAACCTTTCACTTCACTTGCATTTTCCCGAGGTCTGACTGTGCACATTGATCTGCCCTATAACGGGACATGAAATCTGCATTCTTATTAGCAGTACCAGGTCGATGGTGTACAGTGAATTTATAAGGCTGTAGGCCAAATACCACCTCATTATTCTGGGGTTCTTATCTTTCATTACATGGATCCAGCAGAGTGGGTTGTGGTCTGTTAATACTTCAAACTCCGCTCCCATAAATAAAATTTAAGGGCTTGATGGCCACTTGATGGCAAGGCATTCTTTTTCTATAGCGAATAGCGTGTTTCTCTTTCATGCAGTTTCGGCTTAAATAGATGATGGGATGTTCTTCTCCATTTACCATCTGGGACAAAACAGCTCCTACCAGAGTCTGAAGCATCTGTCTGTACCATAAAGGCTGAGTAAAATCAGGACTTCTCAGTACGGGGGCTGCACACAAGTATGCCTTTATGGTACAGAAGGCCTTCTCACAGTCAGGGGTCCATTTTACATTAGTGGGACAGTGTTTCTTTGTAAGATTGGTTAGAGGGGTGGCTATTGTGGCAAAGTTGGGGACAAACTTACGGTAATACCCCACCAACCCCAGAAATGACCTAACATGTTTCTTTGTCAGGGGTCTAGGGCATTGTGCCACTGCATCAACCTTTTCGATTTCTGGTTTGACTTGCCCATTACCTATAATGAAGCCAAGATATTTGGTTTCCTGCATCTCTATACTGCATTTGGATGGATTGATTGTCAAACCCACTTTTGTCAGAGAGTCTAGAACAGCAGTGAGATGTTGTAAATGGGCCTCCCATGTAGGACTGTACACCACCACATCATCTAAATAAGCAGCGCAATAGGATTCATGCTGATGTAAAGTCTGATCCATTAGGCGCTGAAATGTGGCTGGGGCACCATGTAGCCCGAAGGGCATGGTAACAAAATGATACAGCCCTATGGGAGTGCTGAATGCTGTCTTCTCTTTAGAGGCCTCATCCAAAGGGATCTGCCAATACCCCTTCGTAAGATCGAATGTGGTGATGTATCTTGCGTTGCCCAGTCTGTCCATTATGTCATCGATCCTAGGCATGGGGTAGGCATCAAATTTGGAGATAGCATTTAGGCGTCTAAAATCAAGACAGAGGCGTATTCCGCCTTCCTTTTTCTCCACCACTACAATTGGAAATGCCCACTCACTACCAGAGGGTTCGATCACCCCAAGCTCTTGCATTTTCTTACTTCCTTTATTACCTCCCTCTCACTTTCTCTGGTAGGCGATAAGGTTTCTGCCTGATAGGGTTATTGGCAGTGACCTCTATATGGTGCCTAATGCTATGTACTAACCCAGGCCTAGAGGCAAAGGACTGTGAATACTTAGCAAGAAGGAGGTCTAGCTCTGATCTCTGTTGTTCAGTCAGAGTGGCATTAATGGTTAGATCACTCACTTCTCCTTTGCTTTCTAGCCTGTCATAGGCTACCTCCATTTCACTGGTGTGAGTCTCAGGGCAAATAAAATACCTGGGGTTTGGTCTTTCCACCCATTTTTTTTAGAAGGTTTATATGATATATACCTTTCCTTTGTTTTCTATCAGGTAAGTCAACCTCATAGGTAACAGGACCTGTTTGCCTCAAGATGGTATAGGGACCTTGCCACTTCATCATAAGCTTCTCCGTAGTAGAAGGAAGTAACAATAGAACCTTATCCCCCTCTTGGAATGATTTGGTACCTACTCCTTGGTCATAATACCCCTTCTGTACACTTTGTTGGTGCAAATTATGGTGATGTGCCATCTGGGTAAACTTCAGCAACTTTGCCATAAAGCTATCAGGTAATCAAAGGGTGTGCCTAGGTTCTCTTTTGTTCTCTCCTCCATTGTTCCTTACAATATCCAGGGACCCTTAGTTTCTTCCATATAATAATTCAAGGGGCAAATCCTGTGGAGGCTTGTGGTACCTCCTGTATGCAAATAAAAGGAAGCGGTAGTATACATCCCACCTTTTTCCTTCATCCTCTACATATTTCTTCAGCATTCTTTTCAGGGTCTGGTTGAATCGCTCAACCAGACCATCTGTCTGAGATGATAGGGTGTGGTATGTGGCCTCCACTCTAATGTCTCATACAGCAGGCTAACATCCTAGAACAGAAGTTGCTCCCTCTGTCTGTCAGTATTTCCCTGGGTATCCCGACCCGACTGAACAGCTTGATTAACTCATCTGCAACTTTCTCTGCTGTCACAGTTCGGAGGGGATAGCCTCAGGATATTTTGTGCAATAATCACATATTACCAAAATGAACCTGTTTCCTTTGAGCTTTTGGTAAAAGGTCCTACCACATCCATGCGTCATGGCTAAAAGGGGTAGTAATAAGGGGCAATGGCTGGAGGGACCATATCTTTTCGTGTCACAGGAGCCACTTTCTGACAATCTGGGCAACTCCGACAGTAGTCAGCTACCTGGCGTGTATACCTGCCCAATAGAATCTTAATAGTAGCCTCTGCAAGGTGCGGTCCCTACCCAAATGACCATGCTGGGATTTCATGTGCCAGATGCAGTAGTTTCTCTGTACTTACTGGGCACTACTAATTGGTCTATTGCTCACCCGTGTTGGGGTGTATGCATCTTCTATACAACAAGTCATCTTTCATGACATAAGATGGTTCATTTCCTTTCACTGGTACCCCTACCAACTGCATAAATGGTGTCAGGGAACTATCCTTCTTTTGTTCTTCACAAAAGCCATCAGTTTTAATATCAGACAATACATCACTATCATATGTCACATTTACAGTTTTAGTGTGTCTCTGAGTCCATTTATATTTTGCTTTCTTCCTTTCTCGTCGAGACTTCGGTGTTTTGCCAGGCTCCCCATACACCTCATCATCGAATGGGAATAGTTGTGCCCACTGTTGTTCCTGTTTAGTCTAAATGGGGTTGTTAGGCACACACACTTTCTTCTGGATTTATTAAGCAAGAAAAGTCTGGATAATCATGCCCAATAATGACAGGAACAGGTAAAGGGAACCAATCCAACAGTCATTTTATGACTTCTCCCTTGTACCTGTAAATCAAGGTCAGTCACAGGATAATGATGTATGTCCCCATGGATGCAAATTACTGCTGTACAGGACCCCTTTTCACTAGCTTGTTGAACCAAATCTGCTCTTACCAGGGTTTGTCTGCTTCCTGAGTCTCAGTCCAGTAACCTCCCGATTTCCAATCTTGATGGGTGTGACAAATTGTCCCCAATTGGCTAGGGCTAACTGCGTGACTGTAACTTTTCTTTGAGGGCAAAATCTAGCTATGTGCCCCTTCTTCTGGCATTCCCTGCAGATTATGTTGGGGTTATAGGGTCTATTAGCTGGGACAGTTTTAGTACCCCCTTCAGTCACAGATGAAACAATAGAAGAAGAAACAGGCCTTACCATGGGTGGGGTTGCACCGGATCCAGGATGTCCACGTTGACGATTAGGATGAGCCGTAAGGTAATCCTCAGCTAGCGTGATGGCTTTTTCTGCAGTATCTGGCCGGTGTTCCCTCACCCATACCTGAACGTCTGAGGGCAGGATATGAACAAACTGTTCCAGAATGATCATTTCCAGGATATGTTCTATGGTCTTCACCCTGGTTGTAGCCATTTCTGACACAAGCCTTTAACGGGTATAGGCCTCTCGGGAGTGTCCACATTATGAAATTTGAAAGTCCTAAAATGCTGTCGATAGGTCTCAGGGCTGATGTTGTACCTTTGTAGGATGGCTTGTTTACATGCGTCATAGTTCTCTGCCTGGGTACTGTCCATGTGGCTGTATGCCAGCTGGGCTTTCCCAGATAGGTAAGGTACTAAGCGGATGACCCATTGGGTTGGGGCCACCCACAAGCCTGAGCTATTCGCTCAAATGTAGTCATGTATGCCTCGATGTCATCGGTTACACCCAGTTTAGTCAACTTAATGTCTTTAGGGGTTTGTGCTGGTGGTGGATTATCTCCCTATATCTCGGATGGCTCTCAGGGTATCATTCACCAATGCCTCAATACCCTTGAGAATCCATCTCTCTTTAGCTTGCCCATAGCAATTTGTTTTACACATAGCCAACGCCAGTCTGTGTATATCTTCTGGTGGTTCTTCAGTGGTCTGTTCTGAGGTATCCTTGCCCTCCTTCTCCAGCTCTCCTTCCTTTTGGCTGTTTTCTGTCGAACATCTGGTCCCAGACCAGGCAAAGGGATCTCTCCATACTTGGCAGCCATAGTCCGTGTGAGAACTCTGCTGGGCTTACTGAGGGTCTGCTCGTTGTCTCCACCTGCATTCAGTGTCCACTGACTGGAAGGTACCAGTAACACCAGAGCATCCCACTTCTGACACCAATGTCAAAGGGTGTGGGTGCAATGACAACACTGAGACCACAGTAAGGTGGCAAGGCCAATGTTACCAAGCCAAATCTTTTATTAAGTAGAGACAAGTAAATAACCAAATAAAACTTGCGAACTTGCAACGTCAAAAGAAATACAAAAGATACAAAAAAACAAAACAATACTCCAGTCTTCCAAGGACTATTCCAGCAATGAGCTGTCCTGGATTCAAAAAGAATCTTAGTCTGAAGAGTTGCAGACTAACACTTTGGACCAGCACCTACTGATCCTCCAACGAAATCTGACTGTTCCACAGGATGAGTTCCCTTTTATACTAGGAACCCATCAGACTACATCAGACTCCACCCTTCCTACACTTACACACAGCATAAAATGGAGGGAGAGGGATGGCTGGCTCCTAGCAGAACATAGCAGGATCTGAACAGGTCCCAAACAGACCCACCTCTGTTACCAGGCTTGGATTTCTCATTATTTGGGTAAGAACTGCTTACTTCATGTCTTAGAAATGAGACCAAACACTTGTTACTAAGGCAGGTGACTTACACATTTTCAACCTGTTTGAACTTCTGTTTACAATTGTCTGAATTTCTAACTTGAACTAGTAAAGAGGGCAGGGCAAGGCTAGCAAGTAGCACACACAGCAGTAGTTACATGGCTCACGTCACTCAGCCTCAGTCACAATATATTAAAGAAAATACTTAATGTTGCATTTGTTTGTTTAGTAGCATTGCTATGAAAAGCACTGGACTTAGCAGCAAAACCTTTTTGGATTGGACAACCAACCTAGTCTGGTACTAAACTGTTAGTGCACTACATCTTATACCTTTCTTCTTCTTCATAGAAACAAAAAATATAAACAAACTGGAAAAACAAAAGCAAAATAGCAGCAGACATTCCTGTGCCTCAATAAATAAATGTTTAAGGCTGCAGACTGCTGCACCAGCATTATTTATGGTTTGTTGCTTGGGAGTCAGAGTACCACAATTCCACATCTGCAGAAAGACAGTGAAGGATTTAGCAAGAAAGGAGATGTCCCATTCCAGGTGGCCAGTCTGGAATAAGGAACGAGGGATAGACCAGAAAGAAAAGGAATAGCATGGTCACACACATATGCTACTGCAGTAGGCTTCACACATACAAAGTGAGCAGAATTATGGAAGGGTACTAGTGCTCTCTCACACATGCAGGTGAAAAATAAAAGCATGTTGGAGAGAAACAGTGGTTTGTGTCTTATTTGACTGTACGGGGGAGTCTAATGAAATGAAATTTCTTTTTTTTTCCCCTGTATTTGCAGTCTAATAAAATGTCCTTCAGGTGCATTCCAGGGGCAGATTGCAGTCTGGTTGGGGCTGCAGGGGTTTCTGAGACCTCAGAAGGTGAAGAGGGAGGTCTTGGTCCGGTGGTCGGCTCGGGGAGGAGATCAGATGCTGGGATAGCAGAGGTAATGTGCACAGCTATGAAGATGGCATGCAGGTAAGAGACAACTGTTTTCCCTGCTGTTTTAGTGTGCAAAAGGTCTTGAATGTTAGCACTTGGGAGTGCTTTCCCTTTCCTGCTCAGAACAGCTGAGAGTGAAAAGTTATGCCCGTAGATAGTCGGGTGGGCGCAGTTACATGTGTTTTCACCTTTGTGGCATGAAATGACATTTTGGCCACTGTTTTATAAATGACACCTATCATGTTCAGAAGAAGTGGTCATAAAAAGACTACATTGAAAATTTATGGGCAAAATGTGAAAAAAAAACCTAAGTTATGAAGAAAAGTTGAATTATTCCAACGTTTACGCATAACTTTATTTTTGGAGAGTTTAGCCCCTAATGCCCAACATATCCTTTGTGTTATCCCAACATACCAGGTGTCATTTTTCTTCTCCGAAACTTGTTTTTGCAGTTGTATTGCAACATCACCTTTCAGATGGGATTCAAAAAATTCCACCTCTCTTGATCATAATGTCAGGTTATAAAAGGGTTGTTGGAAATTTTGGGTCAAAATGTTGAAGCCAATGAGAATTAGAGTTTGCCTTTCAGCTGGTCTATCCTGGGTAAATACAGTCTAAAAATGTGTAAAACCAGAACACTGCTGAAAATGAGATATCACATCTAATCTGCTCTATGATCCTGGGTAAATATATAGTAAAAATGTGTACAAGAAAGACCCGGTACAACAGCAGTGCAAGCAGCGAACATTTGGCATTGGCAAATGCTTAGATTTATTTTTTTTTAAAACTCAATTTTATTCATATATTCCACAGGAAAAAGAACAAGAACAGTATTTACAAAGCATGAGATAAAATTATAATGACATAAAAGTTCATCATTTTATGTTTTTAGTGGACTAAGCTGTCTCTTCTGCTCCTAGAAGCTTTGAAACTGAAGCTGGTTCACAGAGTCACTGAGACATGCTGACATATATTCAACTAAACACATAGCAACCAATAAAACATGAAACTGTATAGGTGTGGCCACCTATCCCCCCTACATCTCATGGTACTATAAATATACTAACATTTATGTTAACATTAGATGATGGATGAGCGGAGAGAAGCCTAACAAAAGACTAAAAAAAGAGAGAGTGATGGGCCCATTTCTCTCACTTCTCTCTCTCTAAACCGCCTCTCGGCATTAGTGGTGGGCAAAGTGGCAGAAATTCACTCAGTGTAGCAATTCACGGAGCAGCGGGAAATCTATGAAGTACTCCGCAATGCGAAGTGGAGTACTTAGCACCATAATGAGATAGCGAAGTAATTGACTTTAATGCACTTCGCATTACTGTGCCTTCTCCATCCACTTCTGTGCCCATTTTTTGGCGAAGTACATCGATTTCAAAGTACTCTGCATCACTTCACCTTATTTTGGGTCTCCAAGGTGAATTTTGCATTGATTCATGGGATTGCAGGTCACATGGGCTCTAGATTGCTCTGCACAGCTTCAGTTCTGTGTAGTGTGTGGTAGAGGTAGTTGGAGACAGTTTGCTGTCAGAGCTCTGTGATTGAAACTCTATAAAAGCTGTTAAAAATCCTTTTTGAGCCATTTGTTTGGCTTAAAACATAGTACATCGATTGTAGGAAACCCTCCTGCACTCATATCATTGAGTGTTTATTGTTTGTGTGTGGATTTTGAATGTTAATTTTGACTGGATGGGCCACAGGCCTTTTTCTGCTGACACTGTCTATGTATCTATGTATCATGCAGTCTGTGTACTGTCTGACACTGTCTATGTATCTATGTATCATGCAGTCTGTGTACTGTCTGACACTGCCTATGTATCATGCAGTCTGTGTACTGTCTGACACTGCCTATGTATCTATGTATCATGCAGTCTGTGTACTGTCTGACACTGTCTATGTATCTATGTATCATGCAGTCTGTGTACTGTCTGACACTGTCTATGTATCTTTGTATCATGCAGTCTATGTACTGTCTGACACTGTCTATGTATCTATGCATCATGCAGTCTGTGTACTGAGGGACAGTTGAAGTGTGCTTTGGGGTAGGGGCGTATCTGTGTGGTGTAGGTAGATTTAGATTAAGTTTCTGGGAGAAAAAGGCAGTCTTTTTGTTTTGGTTATATTTTTGTTTTATAACTGTGTTAATATACAGACAGTAATATTTTCAGTAATTCTTGACACTTTTTTGCTGAATTTTGTGTTACAGCAGTGCATAATTGCAGTTTGTTGAAAAGATCTGGTTATATTAGTGTTTTCAATTTGCCACGCATTACTTGTAGTGTGTGTGTGTGTGTGACGCGTACCATCAAATCACAGTTCACAGGCACCCTTTATTGTGTTGTAGAGTAATTGCAACAGTGTGAACCGGCTGTCCACCGCAGCTGCGTGATTTTGTACTGCTCTGTGGTCGGGATTGTGGTATATTGGTTTTGCACTGTTACTGCAGTACACTGCCCCCCCCCCAAAAAAAAAAAAAACTGGCAAAAAGTATTTTTTTCCATATTGGATTTGGATTGTGATTGTTGTGAGCAGCAGTGGTTAAGGTGTTGTTGTGACTTTGCATCTGCATCTTTTTCTTGATTGTGCGGTACAATCTAATCTGTCTGTGCCTGCCTTTGTATCTGCTTAGTTCGCAATCTACATTTGCAAGCCACTGTTGTTTTTTTGGGCTTCACACATCATATTCACTGGGCCAGAGTGAAAGTTCCAAAATTTAAATTTATACCCCAAAATGCCTGCAAAGAGACGTGCAAGCAAAGCTGTTTCTGGCCATGGCACTGCTGCCAGGGGTTAGATTGTCTGTGGGTGTGGTAGTACGCAGAAGTGCATACAGGTGTGTAATTATGGGGGCGGGGACAAAGGTCCCTCCCAACTTCACCATCACCAGTTTTATCACATTTGTCCCCCAACATTTTCATTTAATTTAATCAGCCCTAGCCATGGTAGCCAGCATGCAGCATCGCTTGTTTCTTTTATGAATCTGCTGCTGGCCTCCGGATTGGATTTGCATTTTTGTCAGTGCCTCTGGAGTGGCAGGAATAGAACAAGGAGAAGAGAACAGGAGCATTACAGAATGCATCTTGTGCCAAACTGCAGGGTTTTAAATAATTGATTAGCAGTTTTTTTCTTGGGACAATACTAACTGTTCAGAAAGTATTTATATAGGTTTTCTAGAAGTGTTATGTTTGTTAAACACAGTGAGGCAGGTGCTATGCATTTTCACAATGTTTTAGCACTTTTATGAGCAAAACGCTAATCAATTTTTAGAGTTAAATAAAACCCTGGAACTGGAAGTAGCGCATGACCGCCTGCCCAGTGCTGCAGCGTACATGCATTATTGTGAGGGGAGAGGAGCAGACTAGGTGTCGTCCAGTCAAGCTGCAAAAAAAATATCTCTACGACTGCCAGGACGGAGTCACTTGTCTCGCCGCCATGCTGGTGGTGTGGTGTTGCCCCAGACATCAGACCACTCATCCACTCTCTGTTAGTTTTCAGCTACTCTAGGAGCCTGGCTAGCAGTGATCGGTAGTAGTCAGACTCAGGACTGGGAGAGGGAGACAGAGTTCAGTTCGGGCCTCTGGGGCGTGTGCGGTTCGCATCTGTCTGTGTGTCTGGGAGTCTGGAGAGGAAACACTACAGACTGCTTGAGGGAACCTAGAAACTGCCTGCTGCTGCTGGAGTGCTGGTTGCTGGCATTGCAATTGCTGCATCTGTCAGAAGAAGCAGGTGATTTTTTAATGTGTACTCTACTACTACAACTATTCCCTACATACATCTGCTGCTGCAAGCTAAACTTGAGAGGACTGAGTCTGTGACTGAGAGGGAAGCTCACACAGACAGTGGATGAGGGGACTGGGGAGGACTGACTGGTCTGGTCTGTGATGTGAGGAGGGAACCTGGAAACTGCCTGCTGGAGTGCTGGTTGCTGGCATTGCTGCATGTTAGAAGAAGCAGGTAATTTTTATGTTGGCTTACGCTTGTGCACCAGACAACACATTGCATTAGTAACAGATTTGGAGGTGCGGTCACTGTTGGGCGAATGTAGGGCACGCATCAGTAGGTGTGTCCCTCATTCCCCAATAAGCCTGCATGCCGGCACCACACCAGGAATACATAATGTGGTGAGCACATCTAAGGAAAGGTCTGCTGCAATGCGAGCAAAGCTCTTCATACGCAGTGGCACCTTCCGACATGCTTTCCCTGGTGAAAATTTCATTAAACATGGAGCACACTGCTGCCATAATGCCGACTTCAGGGGTGCCCAATCCCCCTGTCGGCATGCCCTGACCCAATGTATGTGCCGACAGGGGAGCCCACTCACCGTCGGCATAATGCACCCCCCCATTTGTTATGTGCTGAGGAGGGTGCCCAATCCACTGTCGGCTACAGCATTCCACCTCAAAACACTTAGGAGACATGCTGGGAGCCCACCCCAGCCTGCCAAATCCCCTGAAAAAGAAAAACCATCCCCGATGTTTTTTTTTTTAACCCTGTGAAAGAAGAAAATGATCCTCAGAGTCTCCTTCCCCCTCACAACCCACGTCCACCCTCTACTTCCTGCCTCTCCACCCCACCACCCCATACTTACATTCGAGTCTGGCGACGATTTTCGGTGGACAGGGAACATGTCTGCACTCTTCAAAGCCGACCGTGAACTGAAGAAATGCCGGTAAGCTGTATAATGGCATAAATAGGGTTTTTTCAACTTTGTTGCATACTGTATCTTGGACATTTTTGGGAATTTTTGCACCACATTTTCAACATGGGGTTGTTGGGACCCCTCCACATGAATTATGTCACCCTCATGGCATTATTTGGTCCTGAAAGGTGATTTAGCGGTCACTGCATGGAATCACCTTTCAGGACTAAGTAATGAAATGACAGTGCCACTGTTCATGAGGGGGGCTCTCAAAAAGCATATGTTGCAAATTTGGTGAAAAAATCAAAAAAAATGACTGTTTTACGAGTGTACGTTGCGCTGTTTCCCAGCACACTCGTAACTCCGTGAATTTGTAATATTTTCACTCCAGATTTTCAAAATTGCCATTTTTCCATACTTCCTTATGAACAGTACAGCTGTCATTTTACATATCCTGGCCAAAATGTGTTTTCGCACGTCCGGTGCAGAATAGTGTGGTCGCTGTGCGAAATCAGTTTTCAGGACAGTTTGAGAAAATGATGGTGACACTGTTCATGAGCAGAGGTCCTAAAATGCCTGTGTTGAAAATTTGGTGTCAAAAGTCCATAAAATGACTGTGTTACAAGCGTGCATTGCTCAGTTTGCACGTACCATTGTAACTTCGCAAATTTGCAATATTTTCATGCCAGATTTTCAACACTGGCATTTTTTCACACCTCCTTATCAACAGTACATCTGTCATTTTTCACAGCCTGCCCAAAGTGTGTTTCCACACCTGTGGTGCACAATGGCGTGGTTGCTGTAGGAAATCAACTTTTGGGACAGATTAACAAAATCACAGCACCATTGTTCATGAGAGGAGGTCCCAAAATGCCTATGTTGAAAATGTGGCTAAAAAACTCCCAAAAATAATTGGGTTACAGACGTGTGTTGCGCAGTTTCTATGCATGCTCATGGCTTCACCAATTTTTCATATTTTCACACCAGATTTTCAATGTTGCCATTTTTTTACACCTCCTCGTGAGCAATACAGTTGTCATTTTCCACATCCTGCCCAAAATGTGTTTTCATCCTTGCATCACCAAATGGCATAGCCACTGTGCAAAACCACCTTTCACCTAACAAACTGATTGTGCCGCTCTTCATGAGGTGGGGTCACAAAAAGCCTATGTTTAAAATTTGGAGTGAAAATACCAACAAACGCCTACAACGTTAGGGTTCCCAACTGTAACACCCTACCCTGTAGAGACTGCCAGGCATCAGGGGTGTGACTTGGGATCATTGGCTATAATGCTCACGCCATTCCACCCCCACCCCCACCGTGCAGCCAGTGACAGGCATCAAGGTGTATCGTGAAGTGTTCGGCCCTAACGTTCACCCCATTCTCCTATACTGCACCCATCTCAGCATATTTCCTTATGGAATGGGGTAAGTATAAGACCCAAAGACCCTAAAGCACACCACAACACTTGTCAGTGTCTACAGGGTACAGTGAGGCCCATTCTCCTATACTGCACCCATCTTAGCGTATGTCCTTATGGAATGGGGTAAGTATACCCAAACACCCCAAAGCACACCATGACACTTGTCAGTGTCTACAGGATAGAGTGAGGTAAAATGACATGAGTGTTATAGCTGACACCCCAAAGGCACACCCCGGTGCCTGTCAGTCTCTGCAGGGAGGGATTGGCTTCAGTTCCATACTTCACTGCCATTCCTATTTTGCATCTCTAACTCCTGCACTACCATAGCCAATGCCAGCAAGACAACATTTGGCATTGACAAATGCTTGTTTAATATGTACTGTACTACTACCACTACTGTTCCCTACATACATCTGCTGCTGCAAGCTAGACTTGGAGGGGACTGAGTCTGACTGAGAGGGAGGCTCAGGCAGTCAGGAGCTGAGGGGAGGAATGACTGGTCTGGTCTGTGATGTGGCTGCTAATGGTGCTGCAGAGCAGAGGGTTGACTTATTATTTTGAATGATGGGGCAGCCGGGGGGGTTATGAACTTGGAGGCAGGAGGTCTGATGACTCACTGGTCTATCTGACTGCTGGTGTGGTGCTGCTGCAGGGCAGTGGGTTGGGGGTGTTTGAGTTATTATTTATGAATGATGGGGGTCGGGGGATTGGGTGTGAACTGGGAGGCAGGAGGACTGTGATTTGGCTGATAAGGAGTATGTAAGGTTCTCAAATAGAAGAGTAGAGGCTGCACTGGGACTGGTGGTGCAGAGATAAAAATCAGACAGTCCGTCACACAAATATCGCACTCACCACCCAGAGTAAAGAAGGCTCGAACCAATTTTTTCTTTAAAAAGTGCTGCATTTTCTTATGTGGCCATGTGCAAAATTAGCAATGTGCAAGTCCCCAGATGCGTTTTGGAAGTCCTAGCTCCCTTTATCAATGGATCCATTGGTGGTGAGTGCCAGATTTGTGTGATGAACAAGTATGTAAGGTTGTGGGGCTTAGAATTAGTTACTGCATAAACTAGTAACCATAAAAAGTTTCTAGCACACACAAGCCTATGAGAGGGATGGATGGCGCACCAGAATCAGTTATGACGCCTGACATGTTTCAGGCCATTTGTCCTTCTTCAGAGGCCTTGTGATTACTATCTGCTGGTGGTGCTGCAGTGGCAGTACAGTGGGGGGGGGGTCAGAGCGGGTTTACTTATTTTGAATGATTGGGAGGGAGAAATGGGGAGTGGGAGGCAGGACTCAGAGGACTGATGACTCATTGGTCTAACTGCTGGTGTGGTGGTGCTGCAGTATGGTGGTTGAGGTGTGGTTGAGTTATTAGTTATGATTAATTTGGGGAACTGAGAACAGGCTGTGACTGCTGATGGTGCTACAGTTTGTGGGGGTCAGGGGTGGTTGAGTTATTATGATGGGGTGAACTGGGATGGGAATGAGAGTCAGGAGGACTAATGACTGGTCTTTTTGTGACTGCTTGTGGTACTGCAGTGCGGTGGGTGGGATGGTTTACTTATTTTGAATGACTGAGTGGGGGGAACTGGAGTGGGGGACTGGGAAGCAGGAGGACAGATGATTCACTGGTCTGTCTAACTGCTTTTGTGGTGGGGCTGCAGTGTGGTGGGTGGGGGTGGTTAAAGTTATTATTTATGAATGACTGGGGGGACTGGGAGTACACTGAGAGGCAGGAGGACTGATGACAGTCTGTGTGTGACTGCTGGTGGTGTTGCAGCGCGGTGGGTGGAGGGTGGTTAAAGTTATTATTTATGAATGACGGGGGGACTGGGAGTACAGTGAGAGGCAGGAGGACTGATGACAGTCTGTGTGTGACTGCTGTGGTGCTGCCGTGCGGTGGGTGGGGGGTGGTTAAAGTTATTATTTATGAATGACGGGGGACTGGGAGTACACTGAGAGGCAGGAGGACTGATGACAGTCTGTGTGTGACTGCTGACGGTGTTGCAGTGCGATGGGTGGAGGGTTGTTCATGACTGAGTTATGAATGATGGTTGGTAGGGGCCAGGGCAGAGCAGATAGCACAGTGCCTGCAGTGTCAAACAAAATTAAAAAAAAGACACAGAGAAGGTTTGTAGGATGTGGGAGGGAAATTTGGAATTGCAGTTTCCACAAAGGGCGGTACAAACCTTCCAGCTGGCAGGGGCCACACAGTATTGGCCATCTGATTTGGCACCAGTCAGGTTCAGGAGGCACCTGGGAAAATAAGTTTTCTGCAGTTTTGCAAGGCAGATTACTGTTCTGTCTGACGTCACTGGGCCAGTGGTCCTTTATCTTCTATAAAGACAACCAAAAAGCATGCTCAGAACCTTTGCATTGCTCAAAATGCAATTCACATTTCTGGAGAAGGGTACTACTGGTGTGTGGCATCCAGTGCACCCCCCAAAAAAAACATGGCATATATTCAGAATTGAAGAGTGGTGCATGCTAAGTTCCAGCATGTTCCTTCCACCACCTGGGAATGTTCCTGAGTGGAAGTACCTTATTTAAAGGAGCCAATTAGGCAGTGTATTTTGGGCCAATCCAGGCAGCACTCTATATTTATGACTATCCACTACTGGCATTTCAGAGCTAAGAAGCTAGTGTAGGGTCTATACCGAAAGGATCCCACCGTGGAGTGGTGGTATAGCTTGCTCACTTTGGAATTCCAATCTGAAAACTAAGAGGACCCCCCCTCCCTTTTTTTACATGAAGTTTAAAGTAAGTGAAGCCAATAGGCTATTAAATTGTTTTTGGTCCTTTATCTTCTACCAGTCCAGTAGATTGTGACCAGCACAGTCAGCAATCAGCAGAATAGCACAAAACTGCTAGTAGTCTGCAAGAAGGCAAGGGTTGGTGGTATTTCTGTTTAAAGGAAGTTTTTGGCATAAGGTATTGGGCTTCATAGTCCAATATCTTATGCCAGCATGAGCTAGTATGAGCCACATAAACATAGTTTACTCATATATCGTTTACATTTTGGTATGTAGCACAGTACCCATGATCCGAAGCTGGTTGAGAGTGAGGTTGTCCCCCCAAGCCTTGGCACCAAAATTACTCCCCTGAGTGCATAGCTGATGTGAGGAAAGAGATTTCTCCTTCAGTGTTTTTTACAGCGCAGTCTGTAGCTTCACTCATAGTTGGAGGAGATGATGATGTCCCAGCTGGTGGTGTTAGTGAAGTTTCAGCTGGCATGAGTACTGCTGCCTCAGGTTCCACTTCTGACCATTTAACTGTGTCAAAAAATATAGCTGAGTCTAAAGCAGTGAGTGACAGTGTATATGATGTCATACCCCCCAGTAACATCCTCATGTTAGTTGAACATGATTCTGATGATGGCGATGATAACGCACAATGTCACATTTCTTCCACAGTGGTGGAGGTCATGCCTTTGCCATCCAGTGATTCACAGTGTGGTGTAAAAATATCGGGTGATGATGATGATGATGATGTTGCTGTGGTTGCAACATGTAGTCCACATGACACCATCCAAGCAGAAAATGTGGGTCTGGATGATGTTGATAAATATGATGATGATGTCAGTGACCCCTGTTGGCAACCAGAGAAAAAGAAAGCCAAGGTGGCTATGTCTGGGTCTGTTGGTGTTAAAATTCCCGCCTCTTGAAAAAAGTTGTAGTTTAGCGGTTCCAGTTGATGTTGACGATGATGATGATGACCCAGTAATAATCATAGGTAGCTATGGTAGTCGGCTGCAGTCCAAGTGTGTCCCACCTGAAAAATCATGCAGCACACACCCCCATTTCAAGGCTTAAAAAAACAGAGTCCAATAAGCAGCATCAGAGACACATTAAAGTAGGGGATCCCAATACCTTGTTTAAGATGTTTTTGTTCAAGATGCAAATGATGATTCAGTTGCTATCTGCCAGCTTTGCCATGCGTGTGTCAGTCGAGGTAAAAAGGGGAGTCATCTTGGCGCGGGGGGAAACATACACATCTTAAGAACAGGCACATGGCACTGTGGACCCGGCACCAGATGGCAGCTAATGCCATAATGGGGCGTTCACCCCCATCATCAACTGTAATGAGCCTGTTATCCCCTTCCATGACTGTAAGAGCAAGTAGGAATGCCTGCAGTAGCAAAGAAATAACAGCAGAGGATTACTACAGGCATGATGAGGTGGAGGATAATGATTTTGAAATCTTGTCAAGTGGTGGTGAGAGTAGCAGTGGCGGTGGTGGTCAGTGCAGTACATCTAGTGTAAGTGGTACATCAACCCCTATGCGTAAATTTGGGAAAATAACTTCATTTGTGGATATGTCACCTGTGCAGCCCTCTTCATCACATGTTCACACACCCCGTCGATTCACAGAGCAGAGCCATTTGTCACACCCATGCAAAACGTGTAAGTCAGCCCACGTTGCAGTGTTTTTGCCCATAACCTGAAGTACACACCCAGTCATGCAATGTCATGTGAACTTAATGCTGCTGTAGCTGAAATGCTGGCAATTGATCTTTTGCCCTTCTCCTTCATGGAGAATTCTGAATCCCGGCGGTTTGCGGCACGTACCTCTCTGAAATGTAAAGTCCCATCCAAGAAATACTTTTCCACCCATGCTGTCCCCGAGTTATACCGTGCTATGGCCAACTCTATAAGACATGCCCTTCAGTATTCCTCCTCTCCATTCATCCATTTAAGTATGGATATGTGGACAAGTGGCAAAACAGCGGGGAGTTCATATTTGTGTATAACTGTACATTAGGCACAGGTGCCGGGGGTTGTTTGTGCTGGTGGTACTATACATAATCAGTGTAGTAAGGTGGACTGTCATGGTAGTAATCTTCCAGGAATTGGACAGCATGCAACGCTTGATATGCACAGTGTGACCTGTTCACACACTGGTGAAAACATTCTGGACTTGCTACTACTGAAATTGACAAGTAGCTGAACCCCCTGTCCCTGAGAGCTGGGTTTATAGCAAGTGACAGTGGGTCAAATGTGGTTAAATGCATCACGAATGGTGGCTTTGTTTGGGTTCCATGCATGGACCACTGTTTAAATCTTGTGGTGCATGAGTTTCTGCAGCACCCTGATATAGAGGAAATGCTAACAGTTGCACGCCGTTTCTGTTCTCACTTTTCATGCTCTGCAAAAGCCCGTGACCAGCTTCGGCAGTTGCAGATCCAAAACAGCCTACCGTGACACTGCCTCAAGCTGGAAGTTGTCACCCACTGGAACTCCACTTTATACATGGCAGAGAGGTTGTACGAACAATACAAAGCCATCTCAGAGTATCTTGTCATGCACACTAGCTGTGACACTTGCTGGGCCTCCATGTCTCTCATGACTGAACAGTGACGCCTCATGAACTCTGTAATAACAATTTTGAGGCCTTTTGAACACACCACACAGGCAGTGAGTGGCGAGTCTGCCTCCATTAGCCAATTAATTCTGCTGCTGCAGGTGTTGAGGCAGACATTGCTGAATCTACAGCATACCCGTGATGGTTCCGGAGACTGTGCTAGCAGTGTGTTGCTGAAACACATGCTGACACTATTCGAGCATAATCAGCACATCTTGAGCATTCAGCAGAGTAATAAAAACATAGAAACATAGACTCTGATGGCAGATAAGGACCGCTTGGCCCATCTAGTCTACCCATTTCACTACCAACAGGATAAGTTGCAGATCCTAGTTAACCAACAGCCTATTTCTTCTTACCCCCCACAAGAATTGCCTTATGTCTGTCCCATGCATTCTTGAATTCTCCCACAGTTTTAGACCCCACAACCTCCTCAGGAAGGCTGTTCCATGCATCCACCACCCTGTCTGTGAAAAAATACTTCCTCACATTGCCCCTGAGCCATCCTCCCTCTATCTTCATATTGTGTCCACTTGTTCTTGCACATCTCTTTTTCTGAAAGATGCTACCCTCTTGGGCTTTGTTGATTCCACTGAGGTACTTAAAAGTTTCTGTCATGTCCCCCCTCTCTCTCCTTTCCTCAAAGATATACATATTAAGCTCCTTTAGTCTCTTCTCGTATGGCTTCTCTTGCAGACCCTGCACCATTTTAGTTGCCCTCCTCTGGACTGCCTCCATCCTGTCTATGTCCTTGTGGAGATGAGGTCTCCAGAACTGGGTGCAGTACTCCAGATGGGTTCTCACCAACTGTCTGTACAGAGGGATAACAACTTCCTGTTTTTTGCTGGTGATGCCTCTCCCTATACATCCCAGTATCCCCCAGCCCTCCCTATTGCCTTCTCACATTGCTTGCTAACCTTAAGGTCATCTGATATGATTACCCCCAGGTCCCTTTCCATTTTTGTTGTTGTTACTACCTCCCCCCCCAATGTGTACTCTTCCCCTGGGTTTTTGTTTCCCAGGTGCATTATTTTTCACTTCTTTGCAGTGAATTGAAGCTGCCATACTTCTGACCATTCCTCCAACCTTGCCAAGTCCCTTCTCATCCTTTCCAGGCTTCCTTATGTATCAACCCTGTTGCATATCTTTGTGTCATCTGCAAAGAGGCATACTTTTCCTTCCAGTCCCTCTGCAATGTCACTTATAAAGACATTAAAAAGGACTGGACCCAGTACTGAACCCTGTGATACCCCACTAGTAATCCCCTCTTTCTTCAGAGTGGACTCCATTTACAATTACCTTCTGTGTCCTGTTGTCCAGCCAATGTTTTACCCAGGCTACCACCCTGGGACCCACTCCCAGGCTGGTTAATTTGATTATTAATCTTTTGTGTGGGACTGTGTCAAATGCCCTGCTAAAGTCTAGGTAGGCCATGTCCACAGCCCCTCTCTGGTCTACTACTTTGGTCACCCAGTCAAACAAATCAATTAGATTCGTCTGACATGACCTTCTCGCTGTGAATCCATGCTGCCTTGGGTCCTGTGCCCCACTGGCCACTAGGTACTCAACAGTTCTTTCCTTCAGAAGAGATTCCATCACTTTTCCTACCACAGAGGTCAAACTGACAGGTCTGTAGTTTCCTGCCTCTGTCTTGCTCCCACTTTTGTGAAGGGGAATCACATCCACCTTCCTTCAGTCCTCAGGTACCACAACATCCTCCCATGATTTGTTAAAAAAAGGTAGTCAGTGGTGCCACTAGTTCTTCCCTTAATTCTTTTAGAATTCTGGTGTGAATCCCGTCAGGCCCCACTGCTTTGTCCACCTTCATTTTCAGTAGTTCTTTCAGAACCCTTTCTTCTGTGAAAGGACTGAGGTTGACCCCCCTATCCAGAGTGCTTCTGTTAATTGGATTAGGCACCTCCCCCTCCTCCTCTTTTGTGAATATTGAGCAGAAGTATTCATTCAGTATCCCTGCTTTTTCACTGTCACTCTCTGCCCACTCACCATCCATTCTATTCAGCCTCACTATCCCTCCCTTTGTCTTTCTATGCTCCTTGATGTACCTATAAAAGGTTTTATCCCCCTTCTTAACTGAGTTGGCTATCTTTTCCCACTAATTCCGCAACTGCCCTTTCCATCCAGATGCTCGCCATGTTTCTACCCCTGGCTCTCACTCTTTCCCTATTAACTCTTCCTGCTGCACCCACCCTTCCCTGTCCACTCCAGCCTGGCTAAAGTCTCACCCCATCCACAGTAGTGTCCCAATGTTCTACCCCTCCTCCGTCATTATCATAATAAACAAGTACGCAACAGCCATTGTCACTTTCTGTGGTTTTAGCTCAATTCTTCCCCTAGTCATCAGTAATATATCCCTCCTCTTCTTTACCTGTCTAACCTGCCACCCCATACATGGCCTCTTTCTCCATATGTGTAGTTGCCGGCTGCCTCACTCAAAAGATCTCTGCTTATAACCCCTGTATGCCTATGGTTGATTTTGTATCTGCTGACTGCTTCAATTGTAAAATAATGCTGTTTTTTTTATTTATTTCAACCTTGTACTGTACTGTACACACTGTATATACTTTTTCTTCCTTGTATATTAATGATTTTTATATACCTGCTTCTGTACTGTACTTTGGCGTATTCATGACCAGGTCCACCTTGCAAATGAGCCTTGCTCAATGGTGCCCGCCTGGATAAATTAAGATTTTGATTGATTGATTGATTGATTGATTGATATTCCTCAGTTTGAGCTTTTACTTTGCAACAATGCTGGACCCATAATACAAATGTGGAATTGTCTCACTACTGGAGGGCCTGAACAGGTAAAAAAATGTCAGTGGGCAACTGATGTGCTTGGTACATGGGGCACAGAAGTCACGTGCCAAGGTCAGCAAACCTCAGCAGCATAATCAGGCTGAAGGTCATGTTGGAGTAGTATCAAGCACGTCCTGTAAGGGGACTGCTGTTTCAGGTGGTCTGTCATCCAAACCGGTTGGCATTAACCCACTTTGGGGTGCTTTGTCCCAAGTGGGGATTTGTGACATAAATGATTCCAGAGAACAAGATGATGCATCAACCACCAGACTTAGTGCAGCACAGCAAATGATTGACTCATATTTGGCTGAAAACAGGCATCTGTCAATAACTGATGATCCTCTTTTATACTGGAGTGGAAAGGTGAGTGACTGGCCAGAGCTGACCACAGTGGCACTGAAGTACCTGACATGCCCACCCTCCAGTGTAAGCGTAGAGAGGGTATTCGGTTCAGTGGGTGCAATAGTTCAGGACTGTTGTGCAAACCTCTTTCCTGCAAATGTCAGTTTGCTGACATTCATAAAAATGATTGAGGGACACATACCAGCTCAAACTGCAACCTCAGTATTCGTACCCCGACATGGTCATGGTTGTGGTGATGTTGTAGAATGGACCATCCTGGTGGCATTGGCAGCATGAAACAGCCTACCACTGAGGTAGATGCTGATACAATGGAGAAAGAATTTCCCAGTGGTCCGAATTCAGACATTGATGACTTCGAGGGCAGCTTTCTGTATGAGGATGATGATGAGGTTGATGTTGGTAGATTTTAAGTGAAGTGGTTAAAAGGCTGTCACATTTTTTCAGTGGTACATGTTTTGTTTTTCATACAGGTAAATCAGTATCCCACTCAGTGTGACTCAATTTCCATATGTCAGATTTGTAACACAGTGCACAATATATCCCGCCCGCCACCCACCTGTGTGCATCGGACATTAATAGTGAATGTGTTGCAGCAGGCTGCAGCTGTTAGCCACTGCCACCAGATGCAGGAAAATGTGAGAGGGAATGTCATCATGTGCCCCCCTGGACCACAACCATAAAACTGCTGTTAGCCACTGCCACCAGATGCAGGAAAATGTGAGAGGGAATGTCATCATGTGCCCCTCTGGACCACCACCATAAAATCACTGTTAGCAACTGCCACCAGATGCAGGAAAATGTGAGAGGGAATGTCATCCTGTGCCCCTCAGACCACCACCATAAAACCGTTGTTAGCCACTGCCACCAGATGCAGGAAAATGTGGGGGTGAATGTCATCTTGTGCCTCCCGGACCACCATAAAACCGCTGTTAGCCACTGCCACCAGATGCAGGAAAATGTGAGGGGGAATGTCATCATGTGCCCCCCTGGACCATCACCATAAAACCACTGTCACCCACTGACACCAGATGCAGGAAAATGTGAGGGGGAATGTCATCATGTGCCCCCCTGGACCATCACCATAAAACTGCTGTTAGCCACTGCCACCAGATGCAGGAAAATGTGAGGGGGAATGTCATCATGTGCCCCTCTGGACCACCACCATAAAATCACTGTTACCCACTGCCACCAGATGCAGGAAAATGTGAGAGGGAATGTCATTATGTGCCCTCCTGGACCACCACCATAAAACCACTGTTGGCCACTACCACCAGATGCAGTAAAATGTGAGAGGAAATGTCATCATGTGCCCCCCTGGACCACCACCATAAAACTGCTGTTAGCCACTGCCAACAGATGCAGGAAAATGTGAGAGGGAATGTCATCATGTGCCTATGACCACCACCCACCACCACCATTATGCCAATGTTTTATTTATTTTTTTATTTATTTCATAAATTGGACTTACAACCTTTGAGTCAAAGACTCATTTACGAAGGCACCTCGTCGCAGGGAGCGTAGACAACAATAGACAGTGAAGTACAACATTGGAGGACGATACAGGTGAGATACAATAAAGAGAACGTACAAAGCAATTCCAATGGTACATAGGAGTGCAGAGGCTTGCAAGTAGCTACAAATTCGATCTAACACTCATATTAAATAATGATGTTTTCCATTATGTGTCCTGGCCATGCCAAGGCAGAGGGAGTCGGAGAGGAGACCACATCCATCAACCACAGGCACAAGGCTTCTTATTATCAATACTTTAAAGTGAGTATGTGTACTAATGTTTTTCATGATACTGAACTTCCTTTAGCTGTGTTATGTTTCCTGTTGCTTTTCTGAGATGCAGTGGTCAAACACATACAGTCAACTTATTTTCTTTTTTACGGGTTAACAAACGACTGTCCTTCACTGAAGGACTGTATGGTACAGCAGTACTGTCTACAGCAACCTACAGGATATCCATTTCCATACCGATAATTATATCAATTTTATTTCATCTGTTCCTTTTTTGTTGTTCATTTTTTCAGAAGAGTGCAAATCCGACTGACGAGTCATATAAAGTAGGTGACATGTACGTCACATAATATTTGTCAAGCACATCACACACTGTATTGCTGCTGCAGCCATGCCACTGTTGAAAAAAGTTTGATCCAGGTGATGGTCATGACTTGACAAGATGTGGTTTTAAAATGTAGCTTGAGTTAAGACATAGGGAAACTGACACAGTGTATTGGTTACATACAACCTGGTACTAAATTTGTGATTGTGATGATTTGGTCTTCATGTGGCTTCAGTGGGACAACTTGTTATCTGTTAATCAGCATATATGACAGGGTGGAACAACCACACTTTAAACATAATGTATTACTGCTGCAATCAAGTACTAATAAGTCCTTCATTTATTTTTGTAGGAAACTTCCTGATGCTTTGTGGTGTCATAGTTGCCTTATCCAAATAACTTGTTCAACATCATACCCCCATGCTGGCAGACATGCAGCAAGTAGTATGAATCGATGATGACCATGAACATCATTACTGGACTGGAGAAGGGTGCAGATAAATTCTGTGAAGAATTAACCAAACAACAAACCATTAATGAGACCTGCTTGCAAATGAGAATCCCCCCCCCAATAAAAAAATACTTACCTTCACTGGCTTGAGAGTATTCCAACACCACAATTTCTCATCAAGCACAGAAATGCTTCACCAACTCTATGTGATCTGTGACACAAAACAATACAATGATTACATGCATATATACAGTATATATATATATATATATATGTAGAACCCCCCAAAAAATTATCTATCTATCTATATATATATATATATATATATATATATATATATATAACACACACATATATATCACAGTTAGGGTCAGGTTCTGTCTATGTAAAACAATGTTGGTACCAGAAAGGTACATTATTCAACTTACCAAGGGTAGTATTAGTGTACAAACAAAGGGCATCCTTCCTGTTGAGGTGACTGCAGCACACTTTGGGCAACCAACAGCATTCTCAGTGTCATCATTTTGGACGGTAAACTCAATAGTCAGGTTATCCTTCCTTCACACCATTTGGCAAGACACCCCATCCCATCACAGTCTGGTCAATCCAACAGCAGTATTACATGTAATTCCAACAGCAGCAGCATTTGTTGTTATGCTCACATTTCACTTCATCAGGACTGGGGAATTTTCTGGAGTCAAGACAATAGCATTCTGGGGATGCACATTAATTCTGGTGACTGTGTGTGCCCACTGAGTGCACCATTAATTCTGGGAGGCTATGCATTTGTTGCTGTGCTCAGATTTCACTGTATCAGGACTGGGGGATTTTCTGGAGACAAGACAGTAGCATTCTGGGATGCACATTAATTCTGGTGACTGTGTGCACCACTGCGCACAACACTGTCCACTGCCACCACACTGTGTTACCACATTTCTTCTTTGCATTTTTTGTACTGGACTAAGTGCTGTCTTTCTAGTTTAGACAGGCAGTGGCAGTTTTGCAGTAAGTTGCTCTGCACCAGAACATGACCCAGCCCCAGTGGCAGCACATTGTGGTGGCAGTGGACTGGACCTGTTATATATTCTGACTTTATAATGTCTGTACACCATTAAATATTTTGGGTGTCTCAGCAATATTTCATGTCTGCCGAGCAGGGTTTGTTGAAAAGTAGGAGTGAGCAATGCTATGAACTCTAAAACTCATGTGTGGACTGAGACTGAGGTGCACACTGCCCACCGACTGCACCAAGACCTCTGAAAACATATTATAGAAACATAGAAACATAGAATTTGATGGCAGATAAGGACTGCTTGGCCCACCCAGTCTGCCCATTTCCCTACCTAATGGATAAACTGCAAATTATAGTTAACCAACAGCCTACTTCTCCTACCCCCCACTAGAATTGCCTTATGTCTGTCCCATGCATTCTTGAATTCCTCCAATGTTTTTGACTCCACAACCTCTTCAGGAAGGCTGATTCCATGCATCCACAACCCTCTCTGTGAAAAAATACTTCCCCACATTACCTCTGAGCCATCCCCCCCTCTATCTCAAATTGTGCCCCCTTGTTCTTGCACACCTCTTTTTCTGAAAGATGCTACCCTCTTGGACTTTGTTGATTTCCTTGAGGTACTTGAAAGTTTCTATTATGTTCCCCCTCTCCCTTCTTTCCTCAAGGGTATATATATTAAGCTCCTTTAGTCTCTTTTCATATGTTTTCTGGTGCAGACCCTGCATCATCTTAGTTGTCCTCCTCTGGACAGCCTCCATCCTGCCTATGTCCTTGCAGAGATGAGGCCTCCAGAACTGCTTCCAGTACTCCAGATGGGGCCTCACCAGCTGTCTGTACAGAGGAATATTATATGACTTTGTCCGCTGATGATGGTACAAATAAAATACACGTTATATATTCTTATCTTTATACTTCATACCATAAACACTGGAACAAGTCATCATATATATGTTTGCAAGAAACTGGACAGTGTCTGCACACACAGGACATTACATTGCACACATGCTGTTTAGCAGTTAACACAGTATTATTGCACTGCTCAGTCCTGCTTTTAACAAACACTCCACGACAGAAAGTAAACATTACAGAGGCACCAAAAATATGTCAGGCTAAACATTCTTAACTTGGAATATGACAGGGCTATATGAAACACACAGCACTATGTAGACAGCGCTGGTACACAATACCCGCTCCAAAAGTGCGAGGCAAACACACAAAGACCACTCCATATGAATACATGTCACAAAAATGTTCAATGCTACTGCAACTTAACTGATGACAAAACAAGGCACACATAAAATGCACTCATGCTTTGCCGCCAGGCCTTCATTAGGAGGCACACCACTGAAGGTCTAACCACCAGAGCGCAAGGGTAATTACTGTGTGCCTTGTTTTGTCATAAAAAAAGTTGCAGTAGCAGTGAAAGTATTTTACTGGCATCTTTTCATGTGTAGTTATGGCTTTCTGGTTTTGTTAAAGGAGTAGTCAACACAGAATTTGAAAAAACATATGTTATGCAGAGCACTTTTGATTTGTATGTAAAGTCCTAGTGCGTCCTTCCCTCTGTCTGCTATTAGGAGTTTTTATTAAATTAGTCTGTTACCTTTATGGTAGTTTTATGACCCCGTGGATCTTCATGTCAAATAAGTTTATTGCCTTTATCACTCCCACAATGCACCCTGTGACAGGTGACAGTGATGTAGCATAGCCAATAGATTTAGCATATGTACAACAGCAGAGCTGTGTAACTGTCCTTATGCAATGTCGAGACAAGTGGCAACTTGTTACAATTTAGCATACACCTGAGAGCTAGGTAAGTGTGGTTTCTGTATGAAAACTGCTAGTCTTTACTAATTACAACATTGATGATCTGGGGCAATTTTTGTGCTTTTACTGTTGTGTGTAGTAGTTTGATTAAATTTTAAAATGAAAACACTTACTACTGCTAGCAAGACCAGACACACACAGAAAACACAAATAGCCAATTATAGCTACTATTTAGTAGCAGTTTTCTTACAGAAACCACACTCAGCTAGCTCTCGGGTATCTGCTAAACTGTAACTTGCCGTTGTGATCACTATATAAGAACAGCTACACAGCTCTGCTGTTGTGAACTGTACATTTGCTAAATCGATGGGCTATGCTACATCATTGTCACACGACACAGGGTGCTTTGTCAGAGTGATAAAGGCAATAAACCTGTTTAACATGAAGTTCCACAGGGGTGGTAAAACTACCATAAAGCTTGAAGGCTAATTTAGTAAAAACTCCTAATAGCAGACAGAGAGAAGGACACACTAGGAAGGACTTTACATGTAAATCAAACGCTCTGCATAACATATGCTGTTTCAAATTTTGGGTGAACTACTCCTTTAAGTGTAAATAATGATGGCAGGGACAACCCATTTTTACTTAAAACAAGCAAAACCAAAACAGCTCATACACACTTAACAGAAGGCAGGATAGAAACTATAAAGTACATACATGGAATCAACAACAGGGCAGATGCATACAGAACAGAAGACAAGAAAAAAGTCCATTACAAAGGGAAAACAATTATAAGATATAGGTGGAAGGTCAGAGGCAACATAGTAATATATTTTTTTAGAAGAGGGCATGGTGGGGGAATATATTTTTTATGACACAGGGTGGTGGGGGCACATGGAAGGAAAAATAAAAACTAGTGAGCAATGCCGTGGTGGTCCAGCAGCAGTTGGAGCATGGCCATCATCTGCAGCTGATGGCCTCCTATCTGCTCCAACTGCTGCTTGACATTTCTCGCCTCTCATTGGGACATCCACAGGGCTCCAAAGAACTGCCATATCCACCTGACTTACAGGCAGTTCTCTGGGGTCAGAAGGAGATGCCGTGCTAGTGGTGGTGGTGATGGAGAAGCAGCAGGTGCTGCTGTGGCCCTTCTCTGCTTAGGGCCATGCACAGCCTACTCCTGTACCACAGAAGGGCCAGCAAGTGCAGTCCTGTCCCATTTTGTAGCAGTCTGCCACTCTGCTCGGTGGTGGTTAATCATATTGGTCCCCAGGTGACTCCCCGGAGGCCACGGCGCACCACCACACTGCAAACATAGCACTTAACCAGGCTGCTGTACTCCCCCTCACACACTCAAAAAAATTCCAAGCCAGGGAGATGCGGGGAGGACCAGGCACAGGTAGGGGGGGCCAGATGCTGTGGCAGCCTGGGGCTGAGGCTCCACACTTGGGGCCCGGGGTGCAGGCACATCCTGCTGAAGAGCTGCTGGTGATGGTGGGGCAGTGGAAGGTGGTGCCACTGCCAGAGGAGGAGGTGGTGGTGGTGGTGGTTCACTTGCTGCAGCAGCAGCAGCAGCAGCACCAACTCCTCCTGCTTCTGGGGGGGGGGCCTGCAACATCTTACTCCGGTCCAGCGGGAACCAGCCCCGCCTCCATGCGTGATAACTCCTCCCAGACATTTGCCATGCCGCAGAAATGCCCCAGCTCCAGATCTTCCCTGCTCCATTGAGAGACTGGACTGCCCTCCCTTGGACCAACACAGGCACACACACACACACACACACACACACACACACACACACACACACAGTACACAGAGAACCATGACTGGTATGTCAACATACCAGGGTGACACATCTAACAGGAGGGACAGAGAGGTAAAAGAAGAGGAGGAGGAATAGCTCTCAACTAAGGGAAGGGATCAAATCAATAGAACTAAAGGGTAAATGGGGGAGGAGAGGAGTTACTGTGGGTCCTTGGAGACAGGAAATGGCACCACAATCCACATGGGAGTTGTATACAGACCCCATCCTCGGGGAGGAAATGGACAAGGAAATCATAGAAGGCATCCTTAGGATGGCAGAAAAAGGGGAGATATTGTTGATGGGGGACCTGATATGCCAGATGTTAACTGGAGCACCTTTGCTGCAGGCACATCCAAGAGCAGGGTCATTCTTGATGCCCTACAGGGGGCATGCCTCAGACAGCTAGTGTTAGAACCCACCCAGGAGGGAGCAATTTTAGACCTGGTACTCTCAAATGGGGATGGAGAGAGAATCACAGATTTAGAAGTGGGTAGCCATCTGGGAACAAGCAACTACCACACATTGTGGTTCATGATAAACACAACCGTGGAGTCAAGCCATATAAAAGCGAAGGTACTGGACTTTAGAAGGGCTGACTTTAGCAAAATGGGTGAGTGCCTAAGGAATGCACTAGCAAATGGGCAGGAAGGAGGGGTGGAAGAACAATGGGGAAAAATCAGAACTGCCATCACAGAGGCAACAAGCCTTTGTGTGAAGCAAATAAACAAAGCAAAATGAAGTAAAAAAACACTACAGTTCTCAAAAAAGGTGGCAGGGAAGGTTAGGGAGAAAAAGATAGCATTCAGGAAGTATAAGGAATCACAGAAGGAGCAGGATAGAGAACTGTATCAGTTAAAGCAGTAGGAAGCGGTGAAGGCAGTCAGAACAGCGAAGGCCCAAACTGAGGAAAAGATGGCCAACTCAGTTAAGAAGGGGGATAAAACCTTTTATAGGTACATTAGGGAGTGAAGAAAGACAAAAGGAAGGATAGTGAGGCTTAATAAAGGGGAGGGGATGGGCAGAGGGTGACAGTGAAAAGCAGAGATACTGAATGAATACTTTTGCTCAGTATGCACAAAAGAAGAATAGGACGGAGGCACTGAAACCAAACAATAGAAGCACTCTGGACGGGGTTGTTGATACCAGTCCATTCAGAAGAAAGGGTCCTGAAAGAACTCCTAAAACTCCAGGTGGACAAAACAATGGTACCTGATGGGATTCACCCCAGAATTCTAAAAGAATTAAGGGGAGACTTAGTGACACCACTGACTACCCTTTTTAACAAATCTTGGGAGGATGGTATGTACCTCAGGACTGGAGGAGGGTGAATGTGATTCCCCTTCACAAAAGTGGGAGCAAGGCAGAGGCAGAAAACTACAGACGTTAGTTTGACCTCGGTGGTAAGGAAAATAATGGAATCACTTCTGAAAGAAATAACTGTTGAGTACTTAGAGGCCAGCGGGGAACAGGACCCAAGGCAGCATGGATTCTACAGGTGATGGTCATGTCAGACAGTACTAATAGATTTCTTTGGCTGGGTGACCAAAGTAGTAGACCAGAGAGGGGCTGTGGACATGGCCTACCTAGACTTTAGCAAGGCATTTGACACAGTCCCACACAAAAGATTAATAAACAAGTTAGCCTGCCTGGGAGTAAGTCCCATGGTGGTAGTCTGGCTAACAAATTCACTGGACAATAGGACGCAAAGGGTAATAGTAAATGGAGCACACTCAAAAGAAAGGGTGGTTACTAGTGGGGTACCGCAGGGTTCAGTACAGGGACTGGTCCTCTTTAATGTCTTGTTATAATGTTAAGGTCTCCAGCACAATGTATTGTATTGTATTGTTTAGTTTTTCTTTGACATGTTATAATATGTACTCTACCTCATGCTGAAGACTGTTTCAGCAGTCTTGTTTTGTACAACTCTATTGTATTGATTACTGTTTTGATCTATTGTACTTGGTGTGCTATGGCTGCCACCAAGTGGCCTGGGTCATGACTGAAAACAGTCCTCTGGATCAGTTGCTTATCCGGTTAACAAAGACATAAATAATAAATAACTGCAGAGGGCTGGAAAGAAAGTATGCCTCTTTGCAGATGACACAATGATCCACTAACAGGGATAATACACAAGGGGAGTGGAAAGGATGAGAAGGGACTTGGCAAGGTTGGAGGAATGGTCAAAAGTATGGCAGCTTAGATTCAATGCAAAGAAGTGCAAAGTAATGCACGTGGGAAACAAAAACTCAGGAGAAGAGTACACAATTGGGGGGAGGTACTAACAACAACAAAATGGAAAGGGACCTGGGGTAGTCATATCAGGTGACCTAAAGGTAGGCAGGCAATGTGAGAAGGCAGTAAGGAAGGCTTGGGGGATACTGGGATGCATAGGATGTGGCATCACCAGTAGAAAACAGAAAGTTGTTATCCCTCTGTACAGACAGTTGGTGAGACCCCAACTGGAGTACTGCATGCAGTTCTGGAGACCCCACCTCAGCAAGGACATAGACAGGATGGAGGCAGTCCAGAAGAGGGCAATTAAAATGGTGCAGGGTCTGTACCAGAAGCCATACGAAGAGAGATTGAAAGAGCTTAATATGTAGACCCTTGAGGAAAGGAGGGAGAGGGGGGACATGATACAAACTTTCAAGTACCTCAAGGAAATCAACAAAGTCTAAGAGGGTAGCATCTTTCAGAAAAAGAGATGTGCAAGAACAAGGGGCACAATTTGAAGATAGAAGGGGATGGTTCAGGGGCAACATGAGGAAGGAAGTATTTTTCCATAGGAGAGGGTGGTGGACATATGGAAATGCTTTCTGAGGGAGGTCGTAGAATCAAAACAATAGGAGCAATTCAAGAATGCATAGGACAGACATAAGGCAATTATAGTGGGGGGGTGGAAGTAGGCTGTTGGTTTAACTAGAATCTGCAGCTTATCCAATAGGCAGAGAAATCGGCAGACTAGGTGGGCCAAGCTGTCCTCATCTGCCATCAAAGTCTATGTTTCTATGTTTCCCAGACAGGTCTCATAAACGCAAGCCAGGTCAACTGAGGAAATCAGATCCATAATAGCAGACTTATTTCTCATTGACCTGGCATTGCACAACACCACCCAAAGTGAAACATAGAAACATAAAAATTGATGGCAGATAAGGACCGCTAGGCCCACTCAGTCTGCCCATTTTCCCTACCTGCTGCAAAAACCTCAGACCATACTTGATCTCTGGCTTTATTCTCTTTCCTATCGCTAGGGTTTACCCTAGACAAAACAAGGAAGCTAGACCCTCAGCCGTTTGGCCATTCGGTCTGGTGGGCTCCTGGGTAAAGGAACTATACACATTTGGCCTCTCTCAGGTCCCCTTCTCATCCTGGGGCATCTCCTGGTCTTCACAACCCTGATAGGAACTTCCCCATCAGTCCTTATCCCATCCCTCATTATCCTCCTGTTCCTCCTTCCAATCCCCATTTCCCTGCACTGCCGATACACAGCACCCAGCAGGGGGATCACGGAAGGGGCACAGGCCTCTAAGCAAGGATGGGGAGTAACAGAGCCTGGGGGACTGTAGTAGGCAACACACACTATAAACTACTTAACTAAAATCGCACAGTGCTACTCCAACCCTTCAGCAAATAACCCTCACACACTATCAAACACCCACGTAACGAAACAAAAGACAATATCTAACATCCTAATGAATATAGTCCTCCATGCACACTTCCTAATATTTCTATCAAATAAATAAATAACCTATTCTGAAACCCCACCACCATTCCAACCCTCACATAAATACAATACTGAAATAATAGAACATAAAATGCTAAAGTCTACTAGTAGTCCCAAACATAGTGCCAGATGTAAGTCGTGAATCTTTAAATTTCAGAATCTCTTCTCACACGCAAGAAATGTCCCTGTTAATTCCCCTTAAGCAGGCTGACAAAAGTGTTCACTTTACAAAAGCTGATACTGCTCACATCAGACCCACTCAGGCAAAAGCCACAGTTGCTAAATTCTTATATGTTCTCTTTAAGGTACTGCTCTCACCAGACCCGTTCAACAAAGACATCTGAAAAATACAGTCAGCTCTGCTCCCAATCCAATGAGTTCTTACTAAGATTCCCTGGGCAACACCGTTCAAAAATACCACAGTATCGTAAGCCAGTCGGTTCTCTCACCGCCAGATGACTGAAGTCTCTCTCACTCTGGTGGCTCAGCAAACAGTCTGCTGTGACACAGCCAACAGTCTTCCACAGACTGAGATAGTTGAATTACCACCTCGCTGCAAATTGTTTCACACAGCCTATTGACCACTGGAGCTACAGTTGATCGCTCCTTGCTTGCTCCACAGGAATCTAATAGCCGGCTCTCAACAAGTCAAGACAAGCTTCTTACTGAGATCATTGCCAGCAACTTTGGACAGTTTTTAGTCCCCAGAACTAACTGAAACAGCTGAAACTCATTGCTCTGATAGAATGATGTAGCATGGGATTCGGGTAAGATAGCAGCCTGCGGTGGGGAACAGCTTACATTCAGGGCTAACTCTAGAAAATAAAAAAAGTTAGCCCTTCACTCTAACTCACTGACTGCCCTAACTATAACTAAAAACCCCACTACTGCTACTACACTACCCTAAAATATTAGTGAGACTAATACAATAGAAGAAACAGGAAATGAAACAGCACTAAGAAAACAGTACAGCAGTACAACTTGCAGCACAAAACTACATAAATTAGGCACCAAATTCCAGGGCTCCACGTGCACTCACAGAACTGCTGCCGACAGCTCACCCAGCATGGTGGCCATCAGGTGGTTGTAGCCCCTCTCTCTCATCTCTCACACTCCTACAACAGGTAAAAGTAATTGTGGGGGGAAGGGGGGCAACTGGTTTATCCTGGCTGTTTGGTGCTACTACTGCTGCCCAATACCATGCAACCACATAAATTCTTGGAGGAAGGTGTTCCTAGGGAAGCGGAATCCGATAGCCAAGGTTTTGCATGTGTGCCTAGTTGGTTTATGTTTTAACAATGCCACCGTTGACAGACCCAGATGCAAACCTAGGCTATTATTGTGTACATACAATGCCACATAGAACATAGAGGCTGATGGCAGAAAATGATCGCCTGGTCCATCTAGTCTGCCCATTTTTTCCCTGCCTAATTTAAAACTGCAGTCACCCGACCAGGCAGTATGGTGTAGTGGGTTAAGGCTCTGAGCTGCAAATCTGGAGACCTGGGTTTGAATCCCACAGCCCCCTATGTGCATACTGTATGACCCTGAGCAAGTCACTTAACTTCCTAGTGCTCCCAGGTTGCACCTGCAAACAAGCTTTCAGCTTAGTGTGTCTCACCTGGTAAAATAATTGGTTTAAAAAAAAAAAAAAAAAAAAAGAACTCTGTCTTCTGCCCCTTCCCTAACAATGGTGTCTCTAGACCCTGTTCGACTCGGGTTTCCTTCCCTACCAGTTTTTGTGATATTCATGTGTCTATCTTATACTTTCTTAAATCTAGTAACCATTTGCCCCACCACATTCCCTGGGAGGCTGTTCCAGGGTCTATCACCCTTTCCATGAAGAAATGCAGTACTTTCTCTTGTTCCTTCTGATTCCTTCTGATCCTTCCCCCTCCAACTTCATAGTGTAGACCTCTAGTCTTTGGACATCTTTTCTTTGAAAGATGCTCTTCCTGTATCTTGTTTATTCCCTTTAGGTATTTGAATGTCTCAACCATATCTCCCCTTTCTCTCTCTCCTGATCTCTAGGGAGTACAAATCTAGATCACTTAGCCTTTCCTCGAGAAGGGGCTTCTGGTGCAGGCCCTGCACCATTTTGTTCACCCTTCTTGTGCACTTTCTATCCTATCTATAGCCTTATGGAAATGAGGCCTCCAGAACTGTACCTTGTACTCGAAGTGGAGTTTCACTGGTGATTTATATAGGAGCAGTGTCACCTCCCTCCACCTATTGGTTGTACCCCTCCCTATACAGCCCAGCATATGATTTGCCTTTCCCACTGCCTTATCGCATTGTTTTGCCAACTTTAGCTCATCCGATATTACAACCACAGGTGCCTCTCCTGCCCTGTTACTGTGATTACTCCCCCCCCACCAGTTTATACATGGCCCATGGGTTTTTATGTCCTAAGTGCATGATTCTGCAATTCTTAGTGTTGAATCTCAATTGCCAAGTTCCTGACCACTCCTCCAATTTCCCAGGTCCTCCTTCATCCTTTGCACCCCAGTGTGTCTACCCTATTGCAGATTTTTATATCATCCATGAATAGGCACACTTTCCCTTTAGTATGCCGATCACCCATCAACACCCGCACATGAGAGACAGTACAGTGACATAATTGACAGGTTGCTGTACTGTCACTGCCGGAACCGGCATTGCTTTCTGGGGGTCATGCACCCCTTCCAAGAATCAACTCTGACTCAGAGTTGATTAGTTAAATATGGGAGAGGTGTGGTGCAGAGCCCTGTGCATGGGGATTCGGTGGGCAAACCCCAATGAAAAGTCTATACTGAGCGGTTCTATGCCGATCGCAATTGTGGTCAACACAGAGCCATCGCTGTAACATCGATCAACAACGAAGTTGCCGAACCAGCGTTATAGAGCCCTTCCCCTTTCACTCCTACTGCAGTGTCACCAGTGTAGATATTAAAGAAGACCATGCCAATATCGACCCCTGTGGCACCCCACTTGCCACTCTGCCCTCCCTCAAGTGAACCCAATTTACTACCACTGTCTGGCTTCTGTCACTAAGCCAACTTTCCACCCATTTTACTATTTTAAGACCCACCCCAAGACTGCTCAGTTTGTTCACCCAGCCTTCTGTGTGGGGCCATTGTTAGAAAGCAAGTCCAGAAAGGCCATGTCCACTGCCCCTCCCTGGTCCACTACCCTTTATCACCCAGTCAAAAACTCACTTAGGTTTGTCTGGCAGGACCGCTCTCTGTGAATCCATGTTGCCTCTGGTCCTGGAGACTGCTTGCTGTAAGGTATTCACCAATTCTCTCTTTAAGGTGTGACACCATTACCTTTCCTGCCATCGAGGTCAGGCTGACCGGTCAGTAATTACCTGCCTCTTTCCTACTATCACACTTGTGGAGAGGTACCACATTCACCCTTCTCCAGTCCCCTAGAACCTTTCCCGTGTCCAATGACAGGCCGAACGGTGATGCAAATGGCACAACCAGCACTTCCCTGAGCTCCCTTAGCACCTTAAGGTGAACTGCATCTGGACTCATTGCCTTGTCCACCCTTAACCTGGACAGTTCTTTAAAGATCAACTGTGAATATATTATAAACATATTATAAAATGTACTCCTTTTCCCTAACATAAGGACAACCAGGCCTTATTTATTACATATGAAATGAAGAAATTGCCATTTGTCATGTACAGATACTATTTCAATGCTCTCCTATTTGATGGTTTCACAGAAAATCCCTCAGACATTTTTAAACCAGCTGGCAGAATCTTGGGTAAGTGCTCATTCCATTCAGGCAACAATGACATCATTTTCTTCAAGGTACTGGCAGCTCAGTACACACACACACACACAAATGTACATCAGATTGCAAAATGGCAACAACTCATGTTTACTTTCAATTGTCTGAGGCTCTTTACCTATTGAATTTTATCAGTACAGCATTACAGATAAATATTTAGTTACTTTCACAGATTAATCCATAATTTTTAGGAGACAATACTTTAAAATAAGGAGGAAGCTGTTGGGGCTTCATTCAGGGTAGGAAGAGAACAAAGGAAAAAAAAAATTCAGGATAACAGCCTGTCATGTTGTTGATGTGTTTTTTTTTTTTGGGGGGGGCGTGATACTGAACACCAAGTGTTGATCAGCTTTGGGCAATTGACAGATATTTACTCATGATGTTTTATTAGAATAATTTGATTAATACAGGCCCCCACAAGAAAACTGGAAGCAAAGACTGATTTTTAAAATGTCATAATATGATGTACTGAGCTGCCAGGACCTTGAGGAAAATGATGTCATTGTTGCTTGAATGGAATCAGCACTCACCCAAGATTCCGCCAGCTGGTCTGAAAATGTCTGAGGGATTTTCTGTAGAAACCTTCAAAATGACAGGCAGTAAAACAGCATCTGAACATGAGAAATGACTGTTCCTGCACATTACTTGCAACATATACGGAGTGGTTGTTCTCACGGTGAGCAAATAAAACACAGTAGAAGCCTTTTAAAAACACTGCAATTATTGATCTTTAAGGCCAATTTCCTCGGTGAACAGACTAGTGTCCATTTCCCAATCTTCTGTGCCCTTGTTATGTAACACCGAACCATTCCCTTCCCCCTCCGTGAAAACTAAACGGAAGTAATTGTTAAGTAGGTCTGCCTTCTGGTGGCTCCCTTCTACTGGAATCCTCCCCCCCTTTCCCCTACCAGTCTCACTATCCCTGACTTGGACTTCCTTTTTTTCACTGATGTATCTGAAGAATGTTTTATTCCCCTTCTTTACCAACGTGGCTGTTCGTTCCTCAGTATCTGTCTTCGCCTTCCTAACTATCTGCCCTGCCACCCTCTGTGTCTCCTTGTACTTCATTTATCCTCTTCCTTCTCTGTACTTTTGTACTTCCTGAAGGCTAGTCAGGTTTTGTCCCTTACTGCTCTGGCTACCTTTCTGGAGCACCAAAGTGGCCTCCTTCTTTTCTTACCTTTGCTGACATGTCTTACACATAATTCTGTTGCTTTTTTCAATTCCTCCCCGATTGCAGCCACTGTTCCTCAACTCCTCCCAGATTCTTTATTCCTGCCAGGGCATCTTTAAAATTTCCCTCATTTTATTAAAATCTGCATGCCTGAATTCCATGACCCCCATCCTCATGGACTTGACCTGGCCCCAGCCCTTATTTTTGAATCGCATCACGGATGGTTGCTGGACCGTGAGATTGTCCCCACTGTGACGTTGGTGACACTGTCCCCATTGGTTAGTACAAGGTTCAGTGTCACTCCCCTCGAGTTGGTTCCCATACAAGTTATTGGAGGAACACTCCTTGTAAGGAGTCAAGTATTTTATTTATTTATTTAGTTTTTGATAACCAGGTAAGTGCAGTAGACACAAAAGTGACTATTTTCGAGGCACGACCCAGGAGGTTACAACATCAACAGGAAAAACAGTGATGATACAGTACAATATAGTGTTGGTGGCTCAGCAGGTAGCACACTCACCTCTGAGGCCAGGAGCTCAGAAGACTGTGGGTTCTATCCCCACACCAGGCACTTGGATTAATATCCCAATACTGACACTGTAGTGCAGCATGGGGGGGGGGTGCTGCACTCCTGAGGTGCTGTCTTTTGGATGAGACGTTAAACTGAGGTCCCATCTGCCTGTTCTGGTGGTAGTTCAAGTGGATGTTAAAGATCCCATGGCACTTCTCAAGAAGAGTAGGGGAATTTCCCCGATGCCCTGGCCAAATTCCCCCATTCACTAAAAAAAAACGCCAACAGCTTAATCTGGTTCAAGGTCAGTTGGCATTCATCTGTTTCCCCCTCCCCCGGGTCGTGCCTGAAAATTGGCAGAATTTGTCTGGTGCACTTACCCGGTCAACAAAAACTAAATAAATAAACATAGGAGTACAGCATATTAGGGATACAATTAAAATGGATAACAATTTGAGCAATTTGAGATGATGGGAGAAACATTCCGATGTACTTCAACCAGAAGTGAAAGTAAGTGCGTATTATACTATAGCATTTAAGGATCAAGTAAACATGGATAACAGTTTGAGCAATTTGTGTAACCAGAAGACAATACAGACATTTCACATATCAAAGCACAACAAAGGTAAGTGTACATATTTAGGGCTATGCCCGTAGTTAAATGGGGGAAGAGCTCCTCTCCCACGTCCTATTTATACCAGGAGGCAGTGTACCGCCCTGCTTAGAGCGAGTCGCACTCGCTAGTGGAGCTGCTGGTGCTTGGCTGCTCTGATCCCCTCCTCCTTGCTTGTCCGTTTCATTTGCTGCACATACACCCCCCCCCCGCAAGCTGTTTGTTTTGGGGCTTTCCTTCATTTGCCTCTGCGCTTCTGCCTCTGCTTCAGTGGCCATTCCCCCCGTTGCGTTTCCATCATTGTGTTTCATTTTTTTTATGGGGGGGCTCATTCAGACCTGCCTGCAGCTCGGAATCCGCTCCTGCTTGTTACTCCCTCGCTACTTCCTGCACCTGGCTGCATTGGAATTCCGCTTAAGGACACGTAGCTATCCCAACCTGCTACTTGGACTTCTGCTTCCTTCGACTCAAAGCATCCTGCTCACAGGCTACCCTGATCTTCACTGGCCCTTACCTCAAGGACCATGACTGCTCACTCCTCAGACATTGATGACAGGCCCAGGATATAGCTGGCTGCCGCATCGTTTTCATTTTCATACTGCTCCCTGTCTGTAGCCATACAGGCCTCGGCTCAAAGCCAGCACTCTATGGGATGGGCATTGCAGCTCACCGAGCTTCACTATGAGACCAATACTGCAATCATGGTTTGCTACATACATACCATTCTCTATGATGCAGTCACAAGTTCCCCAGTTTAATGATAGTTTCCAATACTGAGCCACTTTCCTGGCTGGTTTATTTTTAACTTATTATTAGGTTCAAACCTAAAGCACCCAAGGCAGGCACCTATTGCTACTTAATCGCTCATTATTCGGCAACTCACATAAGGGTGCGGCTTGCCTATAATTATTGGACCAATTACAGTTACTGCATTTCATATCATTCATGGCAGTTCCTGTTACTTCCAACTGCATTTAGCCCTGGAGATGCTATTATGGTGCGTTATGTGTTACAGAATGGCTTTGTAGTGCTGCCTAGCTATTGAGCATATGTTCAGAAACACATAATTCTATGTGAATTTGAGCAACAGATGGGGTCGCTTAGAAACTGCGCTTAGTGCTCTGATTCAAACTCGATTTACCTTTGCCCTGCTGGTTTAATGCTGTTCTTCATCATGTTGCAGCTACTTCTGGTTACACCGACTGTTAAATCAATGAACTCAGTTGATAGACCCACTTCCTGTAGACATGTTCTTGTTTCAACAAGGAAATTGCTCCACCTGCTGGCCCTTTGCTATGGATTTGAAGGCTAGTGCTATGACTTCGATGCTGAAAGATTGAGAGGTATGATTCATCCCTTCATAGCTCTACTCCAGTGTCTATAGCTCCTCGGCCCTTTTCAACGCTACTTCAATGGACTCAGCCTTCATCAGTTATTTCCATACGTGGCTGATTATGCGTGAGCATGCATGACTCCTCAGGCCATACTCTTCAGTGTGCTTCCGGCTATATCATTTTGGCTCCTGAAACGTACTTGTCTACAATGCTCTACTACTGTTTGATCATCTGATGACAGCTCTATGAATTACATGCCTTGCAGTCCCTCACTGCTCAGCTGTATACCTTACATAATCCATTCTTTACTGGTCCTACCAGCTGACCTACATGGGGTTCAACTGTGCCTGCTAGCCTTCATGGGCTTGGCTGCCACACTCTATTTACCTTACCAGCTGACCTACGCGGGGTCCAGCTGCACATGCTAGCTTACGTGGAGATAGCTGCCACTCTATTTCCCTTACCAGCTGACCTACGAGGGGTCCAGCTGCGCATGCTAACTTACGTGGGGCTAGCTGCCACTCTCCATTTACTTACTAGCTGACCTACATGTGGTCAACACTGCTCCTGCTACTTTCTACCTCATCTAACCTACACAGTTCAGCTGCATATCCTCACCTATTGGGCTCGCTCTTATACTCCTTGGATGCCTCCTACTGAAATGTTGCATTGCTTCGGATCTACTGCCTTCAGTCCCTGCCTGGATTCTCAGCACAGCTCTACTGCCTTCGGCCTTTCTATATCATGACTTAAGCATACAATCTACCCTCTTCAGTGCTATTGACTTAACTGCGGTTTCGTCTCTCGGGGAAGACTTCCTTGCTTTGGATTGCTCGATTAATGCTACTCATCGTATGAGTTCATTATGCTCATCATGGAATTTCTGGACTATCACCACTGCAACTCATCGTTTCAAATTTATTTCAACATGGATTCCACTCTCCTACCATTCTGGCCTGCTCATGGATTTTTGAACTTGGAGTTTACCCGATGGATGTTTGCTCTGTTCACCTTCATGTCTCGATTCAATACGTCTTCAGTTCTCTGTTTCTCTGGATCTGGGTCTACCACTTTGGGGTTTGGATTAGCTGATTAATTAGAAATTAGGATTACTCTCCTTTAGTATGCCCAGAAGGACGGGCAGGTCAGTAGCCATGGGTCCTCAGAGGTTTCCCAAGGTTTTCCTCTCCTGCGTGCTACTGGTCACACTCTCGGAGTTGGAGGAGGTGATCATACTGCTCTCATTTTCTTGGGGTGTCTTCCTCTTGACTCCTTCAACAGTCGGATACAGAACAATCGTTGATATCATTATTTTTGGGGGTCTCATAATACTGGACTAAGCATCCTTCCTACAGTGGGATACAGAGAAAGGACAAATTATCAAATCATAACAAGTGACTCATCAGTTCAAGCATCTAAGCACCTTGCATATACTATCCAGTTCATATGTACTATAATCACTGACTTGCTCATGTTTATGCTAAAGTACCTAAGTACGAATCATTTCATACTGCTAGTACCTTGCAAGCATTATCTTCCTTACTGGTCTGGCCTCTGTATCCAAGCACAACCTTCAGCATCCAGCTACAGTATGTAACATAAGCACTGAGCTCTGAACCACAGTTAAATTTAGGGCTATGCCCGTAGTTAAATGGGAGAAGAGCTCCTTCCCCACATCCTATTTATACCAGCAGGCAGTGAACCACCCTGCTTAGAGCGAGTCGCACTCACCCACCATCCTCCCCTGACACCTCCTCCTTCTGCGGCACTCTTATCCCACTGGGGGATCTCATAATACTGGACTAAGCATCCTTCCTATGATGGGATACAGAGAAAGGCCAAAACTATCAAATCATAACGAGTGACTCATCAGTTCAAGCATCTAAGCACCTTGCATATACTATCCAGTTCATATGTACTATAATCACTGACTTGCTCACGTCTATGCTAAAGTACCTAAGCACGATTCATTTCATACTACTAGTACCTTGCAAGCATTATCCTACTTACTGGTCTGGCCTCTGTATCCAAGCACAACCTTCAGCATCCAGCTACAGTATGTAACATAAGCACTGAGCTCTGAACCACAGTTAAATAACAGTTGATTATCAATCTAGGCATCAACTCTATTCTACAAAACTGGCTATAACATAAAGAATATGACACCAAAGAGGGAGCAAGTAGGTAGGAAGGACTGAGGTAGTAAGACCTCATAGGGAGAAAGAAGGGGGGGGAGAGATGTGTAAGAGGTGGGGTAGGAAAGGAATGGTGAGACAAGTAGAAACTATGAGGTATAAGTACCAGAGGAGGACCCTTCTCCTGGTTGTTGCCACTGCTGGGAGACTCCAGTCCACATCACAAGATTGAAGTCCTCCACCAGCAACTGTTCCTCCTTTCGGATGATGCTTTGTACTGCTTGCATTAGCTCCCTATCTACTTCTTCTTCCCCCTCCACTGGTGGCCTATAAATCACTCCTGTAAGCATAATGATTCCTGACTGCTTCTCCAGGATGACCCACAGCACTTCTGCTTCCCCTTGCTCTGAAGCCAGTATGATTCTACCTTCCTTCGACTACTGGGATGTTGTCTACAGCTCTGCCCCCAAGTCCACCTTATCCAGACTGGACCTCCTCTTCAATGCTTTCTGCCGCTTTGCCCTTGATGCCCCCTGTACCCATCACTGCAAGCTCTTCCATTCGCTGACCCTTCCATCCCTGAGCAACCAGCGCCTACTTCACAGTGTTAAATTTGATTCTAATTTCTGGCTCGGTTCCCTTCCACCGTACCTTGTCTCCTCCCTATTTTCCCCACCAACCCCCGCCCACGCCCTCAGGTCTACTGACTCCAGGCTATTAGTAATCCCCCACAGAAGGACCTCTGCAGGCCAATCGGCTTTCTCTTACCTCCTCCCTAAGCTCTGGAATGACCTGCTGGCCCAAATCTGCCATTCCTCCTCCAAACACTCTCTATCCTCTGCCCTCACTAACTTCTATGCACCCAATTGTACATGCCCCTGACCTCCTCCCCACCTTGCCTGATTCTCTTTCCCCCCCCTCCATCCCCTCCTTACCTTACATACCCTGACCAGTGGCTTGGCCTTCGCCCAAATGACTGGCTTATAAACCACCCTAAACAACCCATGCACTAACCCTCTCATGACACTTCTGCTATCCCCCTTCTTATTCCCCATCAACATCTTCCCTATGTCAACCTTTTCAGATTTCCCTGTGTATACTACCCAGACCTGTCACCTCTCCCTGGCCCCAAGCTCAGGCTTCCAGTTCTCTCAGCCAACTTGGTGCATTATACTTCAAAATATCTCTAGATATCTTATGTACGTATGAATAGTTCTAGATGTGTAATCAAGTATGTTATGCCACCCTCCCTGTGGCACATATATGTAGTATCTCCTCATGTAGCATGTTTGTGAAGCCACACTTAACTATGTAACAATTGTTCGTATTGCTTGACTCCATGGTCAACCTATTTATTGTTTTATGTATACCCTCCTCCCTTACCCCCCACCCAGGTTGCACCGTGAGACGAGCATCTTGTTGCTCAGTGTGCTTCTCCTGGTGAAACATTTTCAATAAATAAATAAATAAATACTGTCCCTCACATGTAGGGCTACCCCCCTTCCTACTTGACCTGACCCTCCTAAATAGATTAAAGCTTGGGATGGCCATCTCCCAGTCCTGGTTTTTGGTACCCCAGTTAAAGAGGACAAAATAGGCCCCTTTAAAGATAAACTCCAAGTGGCCCTTGCCACAAACAGTAACTGTGATTGTGAGACCTGAAACACCCCACACACACTCTTCCCTCCTTTTTCCTGCTACCCTCATTCTAACCTGTCCCCTTGCCGTCTCCTCTCTTCTTGTTAACTAACACTCCCTTGGTAGGCTCCAGGTCCTTGCCTCAGCACTTTCTCCCCAATGAGTCTAGCCCTCCTCTATGACTCAACTCTTTAGCACTTAAGACAAAAGAACTGCTGCCCATCAAGTTCTCGCCTCCTTGCATATAGTATTAGTTAATTATTTTACAGACTATGTCATCCTCTGTTCCCTGCCTGATTTGCTCTATATTCTGTAGATCCTCAAGTTGTTCACTTAAACTTCTTGTCAACCTAGCCTGCTATAATCTATGTATCTGTATATTTTTACCTATGTAATCCCTGTGTATAATTATGTAACCTCTGTAACCTGATGTACTCATGTTTTTCTAAGGCATGGAACCTCCTCATATCTTTATTGTACTTGTAACCATTGTAAATGATGTTATACTCATGTATTACTATGGCGTGGAACCTCTGTAAAATAGCCTTTGGCTCAAAGGTACTTCCTAGAAATAAATAAAAATAAGTAAGTTCTCCGTAATGGCCACTAGGTCAAGCTTCTCTCCCGTCATTGTGGCCTCTAAGTCTGCTAGTTTGTTGCGCAGACTCCTGGCATTTGCGCACATCACCCTCCACTAGTTCCTCCCCTCTTTGCTGCTTCTCCCATCCTTAACCCCTGTCCCCATTTGTGGGGGAGTGTCAGCTAGGTAACTTCCCCCAGTGATATCTTCCTTTCTTTCCCTAGCCTCATACTCTCCCTTTCTTAGTTTAAATTTAGGGCCTTGGCTATGTATTACTGTAGTTTTTCCCTCAGTACCCTGGACCCTGACTCATTTAGATGCGGCCTAGCTTTTGAACATAACCCCTCGTCCTTCCACTTGTCCCCCCATTCCCCAATGCAGGCAAACCCCTCCCCCACGCACTATTCCCTTAGTCAACTGTTGAAATCCTCAATCCTTTTTTTTCTACCAGTACTGGCACTAGGGAATGGTAAGACTTCCGATGAGGTCAATGAGCTTGCTCTGTCCTTGCAGCCCCTTGCTAAATCCTTAACCCTTTGCTGTACTTCACCCAGCTTGTTTCCCACCATATCATTTGTTCCCAAGTGAACGACCAGGTGTGGTTTTCCCCCATCCTCCTTATATCCTCCTTTATCATTGGTCCTGCTCTCCCGGCCTTCATTCCCAGTATGCAGATGACCACCCTTCTTTTATCTAGGTCCCACTTCCTAATCCAGTGCACTCCCTTTATTATGGAATCCCCAAAGTCCATCAGTCTCTCTTTTTCTTCCATCTTGTTTATTGACCCCCTTCCAGCATAACCATGCTATTTTGCCATACAGTACAAAGCAGTTATAAAACTGTCTGCAGTTTCATTTTCTGAATTCTTTGATTAAACTTGGCGTTTCCAGAAATTACATTTCTCCTTATTACAAAGTGAGCCACTAAAAGAGCTTTAACGTGTGGAATCTTTATTTGCCTGTAAGGCTGGAAGTTGCCACTATGTTTTCTATGTCATCCTCCCTTGCATAAATTAGCTTATTTACCTGATTATCTTTCTCACTCAGTCCTGTGCCTAATTGAAATCTATACATACAGAGATTGGAGAAATCGACCCACTAATAGTCATTAATAGACTTCAAAATGTTTATTTTCATATGTATCAGAGAAGCATAAATAAACAAACAGATGGTCAATGTCATCATGACCTGGGAATATATCTTGTTATATGACTTCTCCAGTTGAATCTGGCAACAGTTAAATAGGAAAAACATTTTTCTTTCCCTCCCTCTCTCCCTCTCTCTCTCTCTCTCTCTCTCTCTGTCTCTCCCTTTCTCACTCTGTTTTTCCTCTGTTCTCCAGTGCTCTGTGCTTATCCATTAGGTATTTTCTCTTATATGAACTTTGTGTTATTTCATTAAATCGGTGCAGCAACCATGTTCACACCCTGCCTGGTAACTGTGAAAGGGCACACCTGGTTGAGGGGCTTGGGTGAGTTTGTTCTCCTGCAGTAGGGGGGTCCATAGCAAAATAATAAATGTCATGGTACCTCCACCCAGAGACAATGAGTGGGCCAGATGTTGTGTATAGTACCACCCTCTAGGATGCAGTACCTACCCACCTCCCTACGCTGGACAATATCACCCCCTGGGACCACCAACAGTTGTTACCTTTACCAAACAATAATTCAATCAGATTGTACAAACTGAGGCAGCACAGAAATCCAAACAATTAATAGTGTTTTATTTACTAACACCAACCTGGGTAGCTGAAGGAAAAAGATGGGTTGAGCACTTGCATTTCACCAATAAACAGTTCCCCATAAACCAGTACTCCATAGAAGCACACCACACCAAGAGGCCCACAGAATTGGATATATTACACAGGGTGCAGAATACTGTCTAACTGGTACACTAGCACTAGGATAGTGGTGCAGCGGATGCGAACTGGCTGGATTGTAGGACACTGAGGGTGATGGTAAATGGCTGTCCGCCACAGTGGGAAGGGTGACCAGTGGGGTGCCACAGGGATCAGTGCCTGGTTCAGTCCTCTTCAACATCTTTATCAGTGACGTTACAGAAGACCTAGAAGGAGAATTTGCCTGTTCACTGATAACACAAAGCTCTGCAACAGGGTGGGCATGCTGTAGGGTGTGGATAGAATGAGGAAGATCTGCAGAAGCTTGACGACTGGTCAGGGAGTGGCAGTTGAGATTTAATGCAAAGAAATGCAAAATAATGCACATGGGGCACAAAAAGCCAGGAACAACATATCAGTTGGGGGGGAGGATATAAAATGCTCCAAGCAGGAAAGGGACCTAGGGGTTATCATTTCTGATGACCTAAAGGTTGGGAGTCAGTGTAACAATGCAGTGGGTAAAGCAAATAGGATGCTGGGATGCATAGGCAGGGGCATCGCCAGCAGGAAAAGGGAGGTCATAATTCCACTATACAAGACATTAGTGAGGTTACACCTCGAGTAGTGTCCAGTTCTGGAGGCCTTACCTACGTAAGGACATAGACAGGGTGGAGGCAATTCAAAGGAGGGCAACCAAGATGGTGCAAGGATTACATCACAGAACTAACCAGGACAGACTGAAAAACTTAAATATGTACTCCCAGGAGGAGAGGAGGGAAAGTGAAGATATGAATGAGACATATAAGTACCTCATGGGGTGAACCAAGGTGCAGGAAAACACAATTTTTCATAGAAAATGATTTTCCAGGACTAGGAGACATAGGATGAAACTGGAAGGAGGGAGGTTTAGAGGGAATGTGGCAAAGTATTTCTTTATGGAGAGGGTGGTGGACAAATGGAACACCCTGCCAGAGGAGGCGGTGGAGGCTAAAATGATTACAAGATATAAGCATGCATGGGATAGGCATCAGAGGATCTTGGTAGTCAGGGGGAAAGGGACAACCTAGCTCTAGAGAAGTTTGAAGAAGCAAAATTACATGCACAAATGGGCAGACTAGGTGGTCCGTAGGGCCTTATTTGCCATCAACATCTATCTATCTATGGTACCAGTGGCAGAACTATAGATCTAAGTACAAACGCAAGTACCAACTAGACTCTGGGTACCCAAGAATTATATTAGAGTCCTGATGCAGGTCCGGTTGTTAGGTTGCCTGGGCACATTTGGTGGTACACTTGAAACTTAGCACCTGCATTTCAACCCCCCATTAGGCCAGAGTGTGCTAGCATAAATTTAATAAGCAATGAAGTTCCAACAAACTTGCTCAAACTCTCAGATGGCTTGAAAACCCCAATTGTAATCAAACAGGTATAGATAAAAATTCCAGCCAGCAATGCCAGCACTCACATGACCCTTAGATGTAGCAGACCAGAAAAGGGATAGCAGTTTAAAAGATGCAGATGGCAGCTCACAGGAGCAGGAAAATAGCCCAGAAGCTTTAGATTCTTTCAAACAGGCGACAACAGTTCAGTCCTTTCTTGTCTCACACCTCGGTGAATGCAACTATGCTGTATGAGCTCCCAAGGCACGGCCCTTCTGGCTCAACTCTCCAGATCCAGCTCTTCTAGCTCATACTTCTTTGCTATTGTCCCCTTCTGGTTCAACCTTCTATGGGCACAGCACTTCTGCCTCACACTTCTCTGCTACAAAGCCCTTCTGGATCAATTTCTCTCGACACAGCACTTCTGAATCACACTCAAGATACAGAAGCACTGTGCAGTGGATTCCCAGTTCTCAAGGAGCCCAGACCCCAGCAGCAACCCCACAGTCCAACTTCCCCAGTGGGGCGAAAGTACCCAGGCACTTGGGCATGCTCCCCATTGCCCCCTGTTCCCTGATCCAACCCACTTGATAAGGGCTAGCTGGCACCTTACCTGGTTCTTAGGTGACCTGAACAGGACGCAAGTCTCTGTCACCACTCAGATCAGCTCAGAAACTCTCGAATGCAGCAGCGTCCCTCTGGTTCACACTTTCTGCAGATTCTCTTCTGTACAGGGCTCTATGGAACAGTCTCTGGAAATGGGTGATCCCAGGTGTAGGTTCATAGCGAATCTTCAGATGAGCCCTGGAGAGGACTCAAAGGACATGTGGGCTGGCTAGGTCTCAAACAGTCATGGTGCTCTTCTGGCACTATCTTTTCTTCTAACTAGCAATGCCCCTATGGCACACTTTCTTCATATCTCTCTCTCTCTCTCTCTCTCTCTCTCTCTCTCTCTCTGCTGTCTCTCTCTCTCTCTCTCTCTCTCTCTCTCTCTCTCTCTCTCTCCCTCTCTCCCTCTCTCCTCTCTCCCTCTCTCTCTCTCTCTCTCTCTCTCTCCTCTCCCTCCCTAGTGCCCTTCTGGCTCTATCACAATTTTGACTCCATCAGTGCCCTTCTGGCACTATCACAACTCTCAGCTCAGTCAGTGCGTTTTGGCACTATCACAGCTTTTGGCTCAGTCAGTGCCCTTCTGGCCAGCTTCTCTTTCCTGTTAGTACTGAGCCCAGGAGGCCCGTGGAATGTCTAAGGGTGGACCCCGTGGAGGACCCATGTGGAGTAGGCCTGGGGCGGCTCCAGCTCCCTAACTGCACAGCAAATCTGCATTGCTCAGCATCCCAGCTGAACTGCCCACGCTTCTGATGTGCTCAAGTCCTCTTTCTTTCTCCCCTGTCTCTAATTGAACAAACAGGGCTGTCTGTCAGGCCTTCTGCCCTGTCCTAATCTTTGATTGGTTAAAAAACCCCGCCAGTCCAATTGGGAGGGTTCTGCTGTATCATACTCCAACAATCCATCACTTTGCCTTGTTGCTCTCTGATTGATGGCAGTGTGGGCCACAGAGATGACAGTCCTTCTGCACAAATGGAGCCCTGTGCTTAATCTGGTTCAAGGTCAGTTGGCATTCATCTGTATCCCCCTCCCGGGTCGTGCCTGAAAATAGGCAGGATTTATCTAGTGCACTTACCGGTCAACAAAACTAAATAAAAATAAAATAAATAAAATAAAGCCTTTATTTTATTTGAAATATTCCTTTTAGATGTGCTCTTCCTGGTTTGGTGGGCACAACTGTGCCTGACATTCCAGTGGTAATGTGGCATGGGTCCAACTCCCATGCTCCTCATTGGGAGCTCCATTCTCTATTCCCCCCTGTAATGCTGGCAGACTATGTGCAGCAGGAAGCCACTCTTTCTCTTAAAGACACAGCACGCCAGATGTCCCAGTCTCCTCCCCCCCATGCCTCTGAGCCCCCTGATGTCCACTGGTGTCCCTGGGGCCAGAGCCCACTAGGGGACATGCTGATGGCTGACCACTAATGCGGCTCTCAGGGCTCCTTGTGGGTGGGTGCTTGCAGCACCAAAAAACATTCAAGCTGCTAAGACAGCTCGCATGTGCGAACAGGCTGCTGCTCAAACGTGTGCACAAGTGCTGCAATTTCATGCGGCTCCTCCAGTCCCCTTTCTAGCTTCAGTCCAGGGGCCAGAGCAAGCAAAGAGATGGGCAGAAAAGTTCAAGGGTGGCACATGGGACTCCTGGTAAGCCCCCCACCCCAGGCAGGGGTTACAGCTGTCTCAAAAGCTGGTCAGAAAAAACTCATCTAAATGAAATAGTGCACAGTGCATGTTAAAAAAACAATTACGAATGGATAAGTACTGAACACTGGATAACAGAGAAAGAATAAGTTTTTCCTATTTAACTGCTGTCAGGTTCAAATTAGAGAAGTCATATATAGTAATAAAACATTCTCAGGCACTGTGGAAGTGACATTTTGGGTCTTGGTACATTGGCAATGTGTCAGTTTGTTCATGCTTTTCTGATACATATGAAAAATAAACATTTCTGAAACCTGATAAGTCAAGGTGTGGGTCGAGTTCTCCAGTCTCTGTGAGAATTTTATTTGGCTATTGAAGCAGACTCCTCACACTTGTGTTTATTTTCCATAGAAAGTGTGGCCATACTGAGACTACTGCGGATACTGACCAAAATCTTTTGAATCTGAAGATGCAGTTGGACCATTTCTCTGGCTTTGCAAAGTCAACTCTTTCCAGATGCTGCACTTGAGACATAGCCCTTGCTCTGAGACATAGAATGTGATGGCAGAAAGGACCAACAGGGCCTTCTAGTCTGCCTATTTTCTCTCTAACACTCATCCTGGACTCTACTTGGTTAGTGTCCCTTCCTCCTCCTTACCTCTGCTTATTATTCCCATGTGCCTATCCACATTTGAAGCTGCTCACTGTCATTGCCTTTACCACCTCTTCTGGCAGGCTGTTCCAGGCATTCACCACCCTTTGTGTGAAAAGTATTTCCTCACATCCTCTCCCCCCAAAGCTTCATATCATGGCCCCATGTTCTGGTGCTCCATTCTTGAAAAACACTCCCCTTTTGCACATTGTTCATCCCTGTGAGGTACTTACAGGTCTCAATCATGTCTCCTGTGCTACTTGCTTTCTGTTTTTCAGATGACAGGAGCACTCTATCCTTAATCTGAAACCTCACTTACAACAGATCCAAGGCAGCTGCAATACTTCTAATTTTTAGGGCTGGTGCTTCTCGTGCTCTCTCAGAACTTTCTGTTTCCTGTTTTGTTGCTCCCCTGTGCCATCTAGTTGACATGGCTGCCAATGTACCATGAACATACACACACAAATCTAAGCAATTTTATAGAGATTTATTTCCAACTGTCATATATTACTACTAGCTTGAGAGCATCATTTGCAGCCAGTAGTTGTCTAAAATAAGGCTACCACATCATATGCACATAAAGGCAGGATATTGGGTGACTGTCTACTTTGGGTGGGTGATGATCGTCTCAGTCCAGAAATGATGCTATGTCAAGGACAGACACATTAATGAAATGTGGTGTTAAAATGTATCCTTGTCTAACTCCTTTATGTGTTTGAAAGGATCTTGAGAGCTCCTCCTGCATTCTAGCCATAACCTGTGACCATAGCCGAAAATGCCTAATTGAATGTATAATCTTACCCATAACTGACTATGGCAATATCATCTCTGCCAGTACTGCAAAATGTCACCTGGCAAAACTGGACACCTTATACAATTCCCTTCACCATATCATGCTCCACTGTTACATAGAAACATAGACACATAGAATTTGATGGTAGATAAGGACCACTTGACCCACTCAGTCTGCCCATTTCCCTACCTGATGGATAAGCTGCAGATTCTAGTTAATCAACAGCTTACTTCCTCCTGCCCCCCACTAGAATTGTCTTATGCCTGTCCATGCATTCTTAGATTTCCCACTGTTTCTGACTCCACAACCTCCTCACGAAGGCTGTTCCATGCATCCACAACTCTCTCTGTGAAAAATACTTTCTAACATTACCTCTGAGCCGTCCCCTCTATCTTCAAATTGTGCCGCCTTGTTCTTGCATCTCTTCTTCTGAAAGATACTACCCTCTTGTACCTTGTTAATTCCTTGAGATACTTGAAAGTTTCTATCATGTTCCTGGGTATACCATTCATTGTACCTTGCATGGCAGTCTGCAGTGGTCCTTGCTCACCTGTAGTCGCTCACTGCATGTGGGCCTAGATGGGTTTAAATTTTGACTAAACAAACTTACTAGTTGTCTAAATAATCTGCTTATCCCCTTCTCAGACTCTGAGCACAACCTGCATTCTCATACTGGCACCTGACTCTTCATTCCCAGGTGCATACAGAAGTCGGGTCAGCTTGCTTCAACTACAGACTCCCTCAGTTATGGGGCACCCTGATATCTGTCTGCACACCAGTGTTACTGCTGCTAAACAGTCCCTTAAGTTACTGCTCACATCTGCTGTGACTGCATAGTCATTGTTTAAAGAGCAGCAGATATCATTAGGACAACTTTAACAAAACATATTATTTAGACACAGTTCAGCTTGTATTTCACATTAGTTCAGTATTTCTCATCACGTTATTTATTACTGGAAATCTGCATGAAACTGCATCTTTGCTCCTTAGCGTTCATCTATTCCTATAGCTCCACCTACCTGAAATCATAATGCTCTACTTCGTGACATCACAATTACTTCCATGGCAACAGATTGTGATGTCACAGCAGAGGACCATGACATGAAGTAGGGAGTCAGCAAAAGAGGCAGATGAACTCTAAAGGATATAGACCATGTTTCCATGCAAATTTCTCAGTAATAATTAATGGGAAGGAGAAGTCTATTGAATACATATGGAATGCAGGTTGAATTGTACCTAAATATTATGTTTTTCAAAGTTTTCTTTGAGACATCAGCAGCTCTTTAAGTCAGCATGAATTTAGCCATACCTGAACGTGTGTACCTTTGTGGTTTGTTTTTGCACCTGCTAATGTAATTAATATCTATTTTATTTTGCATTCTCGTACACTTCCGAAATTCTATTGTTAATCTTTTTAACTTTAGTATTCATTGTTTTCATCAAATACAATGCACAAATGGTGTATGCATTGAACACAATCTCTTGCGGCACCAAAGTACCTATAACATACATACTTACATTTCCACATTAATTATTTTTCTTGTAAAAGATTTTACTGAGAATTTTCATTTTGTAAAACTAGGCATCACTCAGCATACATTCAGAGCATTAGCCTGGAACATAAACAGAACTCAAGCTGTAAATGGTTATCCATCACAAATAATTCATTATGCAACACAATAACTAACAAATAACACAAAGAACTAAATTAACACACATCACCTGTTCACATGGAGTACACAGTATGTGAAAAGTACATAAAGAAGGGCAATCACACATTCAAATTAATTCACCTTAACCCAACCCTGACTGCAAGCCACTTTCTTTCTTCCGGTGGGCTATGCCAAATCCAGTTTCACTATAGCTGCCACCTAAATTGGTAGGGAGTCCAGAAAACTACCCCAGGTTCTTTCAAAGACCTCCACCCTCCCTTAAGCAGTATTTATTTTCACATCTGGAGTGATAGAGCCAGTTTAGATACCCATGTGTTTTGTATGCAGTGTGTAGCCATAATTAAACGCAATCAGATATTCCTGATATCGTAAGCCTTTCCTTTTGTACCTGTTCCTCCACCCTTATGAGTAGAGCCAAAGATGGTACTGGGATGTGTTCATTATATATCCATTCTATCATTCATGCTATTGCCCACCAAAAGGACTGCATCTGTTCATAAGCCCAAAAATAATGTATGTTGTTTCCAACTTTTCTATTACAATATCTATACCCATAGTCAGGGTCTGGGGTTAAATCCAACCCTGAAAATAAACTAGATCGAAATTGACTTACAGTGCCTAATCCCAGACAAGGGATGGGAAGACTATGCTCTTCTCACATAGGATTGTTTATATGTAGTAAAGTATAAGGAAGTACAATTTAAATTTATTAACTGATTATATCAGCCACCTAGTATGGTTCATAAATTTAACCTGGAATCTTGCCCATTTTATAGACAGTGTTATCTGCCAACACTGTCTATAAATGGGCAAGATCCAGGGTTAAATATGAACCATAGGCTAGTAATCGCTGATATATCAATGTAGCTTCAGTGCTCTTCATACTACTATAAACAATCATGTGAAGAGCATAGTCTTCCATCCTTGTCTGGATAGGCACTATCATTTCTGATCTAGCTCTTACTTAGGGTTGGATTTAACCACAGACCCTGACTAGTTATGACTTAATGAAACCTTAGTCAAGTCTTGTCTTTTTCATTATTATTTCTTCCAATATGCTATCCCTGATTTTAGAGGTTTGTTACTGCCCAATTTACCAATATAGTGCTAGGCTTGCAAATAACTGTGTAAGTGTCAATTCCAAACCTCCCAAGTCACTTTTTCCTCCTAAAAGGATTACACCTCCACTGCATCATATCCACAGCACACTGAATTCCTTTAGCTTGCCATTCCAGAAACATCCACTCTCAAGACCCAGAAGGAATGCCAGGTTGTCCACCAGTGGCAGCAACAACATGTGTTCTTTCTCCCCATCTCTGTTCTTACACATCAACCATCCAAGCCACTGATTTTTCTCCTCATCAATGGGTTGGGATGCTGTACTCCCCATATGTCCTCCTTCTGTCTGCTTCCAGATAGACCTATGCAGGTAGGGGCCCTCCCTTTCGCAGTCCAGCCATTGTGTCTCGCTCTAACTGTGCAGTCCAACTGTACATATCTATATAGTGCCAGTAAATAATAATTCAGAATATCAGGAAATTTCAGCTGTCCGTGTGTTATATCCTTTTTCAACCTGGCCATGCTGACCCTTGGGGTCTTCTTCACCCAAATGAATTTAGAGCAAGCACTTTACAGTCTCTTTACATCTACATTGGTCAATCCCACATGCAACATTTGCAACAGGTATATTTTCATTAAGATATTAATTTTGACTAGGTTAAATATCTCAAGCCTGGAGATTGGAAGCACCTTCAACCTGTCCATTACTGCTAGTAACACAGCCAATAATAGTTTATAATTTAACCCTCATAAGCCATTCAGACTGTGGCCTACTTTAATGCCCAGACAAGTTATTGCCTTATCCACTACAATGAAGGGTGTATTGATTTCCCCTATGGCACACCATGCCTTGCAAACCCTCAGTATGCAAAATTTGTGTAAGTTAATTGTATACCCTGAAAAGAATGCAAACTCATTGAAACATTTCATTGAATGTGGAACTAATATTGCTGGTTCGATCAAACAGGGCAGGATGTCATCTGTGATCAGTGTTATTATGTGTTGTTTCCCACAGATGACATCACCCCTTTATATTCTGATTCTTACATATCCATACAGCCAGTGCCTCTGTTTCAATGGTGGCCAGGAGGGCCCTGACACTTTGTCTCAAAAAGTGGGGCAAGATCTGGCAGCTGACAATTACAAAAAGTTTTGCCTGGGCAGAAATGTATGAGTTTCATCATATCTACACTGTAGAACCCCTGCCCAAATCTAGCCCTCTGTAAGTCCTCAAATAGGTATTCACATTCTGTCCTATTCAACACTTTCTCGTCATCCAAGAAAAGCACATGTGCTGCTCTGGACACCAAGAGACATACAGCACCACATTCAAGAGCCTACACATATTATAGTAAGAATATATCATGACAAATCCCCATCTGATCATAGTGAAGAACACTGGGAGAAGCACCTCCAGTACCTTTGCCAGGATTTTATTACCATAATTCAAAAGCAAGACAGAGCAGTATGAGTTGTATTCTAGTGGGGTGGGGGCCTTTCCAGGTTTTGGTAGAGCACATATCAAGACCATAAGTAGTGCCACTGGGCGCCCCCACTTTTTCTCTTCATACATCCATGCCAGCATCACACCTAATGAGCACTTTAGCATGTAATTTCATAAACATTATGTTTCAGCTATAACAATTTAGTAAATAATATATATATTTTTTAATTTTCAGTTTTCCACACCACAGTTCATAAAACATATTGGTAGCCTATCCAAAAGTCTGCATAAAAATATTTTCTGTCCTCCACTGACCTCTGTGCCTTTGTTTATGACACCATAGAGCACTGCAACAGACTGTGATGTCGCAGCCAGCAATTGTGAAAGCCAGGTGGGTATAGTCAGATGTTTTTTTCAAAGACTCAATGTACTATGTACAGCATTCATTTAAATATTTAATAGACAAATAGAGAAAATTGCAACAACAAGAAAACATATACTATATACTTTATATAAGACCCTGGTTAGACCGCACCTGGAGTATGGGGTAAAGTTCTGGAGGCCTCATTTAAGAAAGGTCATTAATGTAATAGAAAAGGTTCAGAGAAGGGCAACAAAGATGGTGCAGAGTACACAAGAAAAGCCATATGAGACAAGATTGAGAGAACTAAATCTGTACCCGCTGGAGATTAGAACAGAGAGAGGAGACATGATAGAGACTTTCAAGTACATGAAGGGGATAAATAAAGTGAGGGAAGGCAGGTTATTTAAAAGGAAAGTCAGAGTTAAAACAAGGGGTCATAGTTTAAGATTGGAGGGAGAAAGATTTAAATGCAATGTAAGGGGCATTATTTCACAGAGAGGTAGTTGAACCCTAGAACAGATTACCTGAGGAGGTGGTAGGTGTCAAAACAGTGGAGGGATTCAAGAGTGCATGGCAGAGACACATAGGGTTGGCTAGTGGTCAGAGGAAAAGATCCTTGTGCAGCGGTGACAAGTAGTGGCAGGGGGAAGTGGGCCAGGATGGGCCTTGTCTGCTGACACGTTACTATGATACTGTGATTAGAGTTAAAAAATAATTTTTGCAAATCTAATAGTTTCAAGCTGTTTATTGAAGTAGAAAGATGCTTTCTAAGGGCGCACACAGTTCCTTGAAAAACTCAATAGTAAAGACATCTGGCCCTCGTGCCCTTTCACCCTTCAGTTTTTTGATGGCACTCATTACCTGCTCCGCCTCTATTGGAGCTCACAGTTTCTCTATTTGTTGCCTTGTGAGACAACACCAGGAATATTTTGACAAGTTCTGGAGGTCACACCTCAGAAATGACATGGAAAGGATGGAGGCATACCAGAGGATGGCAACTAAAAAAGTGCAGGGGTTGCATCAAACACCCTGTCAGGAGGCACTGCGAGATCTCAATATGTACACCCTGGAAGAGAGGAGAGCAAGAGGGAACATGATAGAGACCTAAAAGTACCTCCCTGGAGTGAACAGGTTACAACAAGGGAGTTTCTTTCAAATGAGAAAGACCACCAGTACCAGAGGGTATGTGATGAAGCTGGAGGGGAGGAAGTTTAAGAGGGACATGAGGAAGTACTACTTCACTGAAAGAGTGGTGGATGCCTGAAACAGACTTCCAGCAGGAGTGGTGGAGGTGAAAAAAGTAGGGGGCTTCAAGCATGCATGGGATATACACAGGGGAATATTAGTAAATAGGCAGGAGGAGGAGGGTCAACAGAGGCCAGTTATGGTCTGGAGTGTTTCTGTTTTATGGCCAACAGGTGCTAGTATTACCACACTGACAAAAGCATGAATTGAGAATGGTTAATAGTACCAGTTATAGACATATAGATGCAGACATCGCAGCATCATTTTCTTTGGTCAATACCAGCAGGAACATCTGCTAGAACTAGACTCATAGTGGATTCCCTGCAGGGAGGGCCTCAAACAACTGGTACAGCAACCCACAAGAGACAGGGCTATCCTAGATCTAGTACTGACTAACAAAGAAGGGATCACAGATCTCCAGGTGAGAAGGTCACCTGGGGCCAGTGACCATCACATGGTATGGTTCAATTTGGCTACTACATCTAAATCATCCCATTCAAGGCAAAATATGGGACTTCAGAGGAACTGACTTTGATAAGATGGCCAACAGAGTTAAGCTAGCCCTGGCAAAAGAAACACAGGTGAGGGTACAGGCAAAGTGGGCAAGCATTAAGGATGCAATACTTGAAGCAACATCCCATTGTGTTAGACAGAAAAGGAAGTGCAAAAGAAGAAGAAAACCACTTTGGTTCTCAAGTACAGTAGCAGAAAGGTCAGAGCCAAAAGGCTGGCCTTCAGGAAATATAAGGAACACAGCGGGATGAAGATAGGGAGGCATACCAAACTGCCCTAAGGGAAGCAGGTAAGGCAGTAAGGCAGGCAAAGTCCCAAACTGAGGAAACACTAGCACGAACAGTAAAGAAGGTGACAAGACTTTCTATAGATACATTAGTGAAAGGAGAAAGTTCAGAGGGGTATTGCTAAGCTTAATGGAGAAAAGGGAGCATGTGAGGAGGAGGACCCTGTAAAGGCATCTATCCTAAATAGATACTTTTGCTCAGTATTTACTGAAGAGAAGGTAGGCAGGGCCCACAGCTCAGCATCATGGACACAGGGGGAGGGAGGTGAGCACTACTCCCTTCACAAAAGAAAGGGTCCTACAAGAGCTTGCTAAGCTCAGGGTGGATAAGGCAATGGGACCTGATGGCATACATCCCGGGTACTTAAGGAGCTAAGGAGGAACTAGCAGAGCCATTAGCAGAATTGTTTAGTGAGTCTCTGAGCACAGGAGGGTCCCAGAAGACTGAGAAGGGCTCATGTGATCCCGCTCCACAAGAGTGGTAGCAGGGAGGCAGGGAACTACAGACCAGTCAGTCTTACCTCAGTAGTGGGCAAGATTATGGAGGCACTCCTTAAGGAAAGGATAGTGCAACACCTGGAATCCATAGGGGCACAGGATCCAAGACAGCATGGGTTTACAAAAGGAAGGTCCTGTCAAACTAATCTCATAGATTTCTTTGACTGGGTAACCAGAGTGGTGGACCAAGGGGGAGCAGTTGATGTCACCTACCTTGACTTCAGCAAAGCTTTTGACACTGTTCCACATAGAAGATTGATAAATAAGCTGGGTAGGCTCAGGGTGGGTCAGAAGTTGGTCAACTGGGTGGCAAACTGGTTGACGGGCAGAAAACAGAGAGTGGTGGTAAATGGTATACAGTCAGAAGAGATGCAAGTCACAAGTGGGTACCTCAGGGATCGGTCCTGGGGCCAGTCCTCTTCAACATCTTCATTAGTGACCTTGCAGATGGACTAGAGGGTAAGGCTTGTCTATTTGCAGATGACACCAAGATCTGCAACAGAGTAGATGAGTCCAGATGGGGTGGGCAGAATGAGAAGAGATCTGGATAAACTAGCAGAATGGTCAGAAGAGTGGCAACTGGGATTTAATGCAAAAGTGCAAAATCATGCACATAGGGAGAGAAACCTGAAGCCACCTATAGGCTGGGAGGAGTTGCTAGCAGTCACAAAGGAAGAAAGAGACTTGGGCATCATCACTCACTGATGACCTAAAATCATCAAGCAGACCTCTAAAGCGGTAGGTAAGGCTAGGGGTGTTAGGGTGTATTAGTAGGGGTATCACAAGTCGTAAGAGGGAGGTAATAATCCTCTGTACAAGACACTGGTTAGGCCCCATCTGGAGTACTGCGTGCAGTATTGGAGGCCACACCTTCACAAGGACATTAACCAAATTGAGGCAGTCCAGAAGGGCAACCAAATGGTGCAGGGACTGCATCAGAAGACATATGAGGACAGATTAAAGGAGCTCAATATATACCCTTGAGCAAAGGAGGAGAGAGGTGATATGATCGAGGCATTCAAACACCTTAAGGGCATAAACAAGGTGAAAGAGTCTAACATGTTTAAATATAAGAAAAATAGCAGGACAAGAGGACACAGCATGAGATTAGAGGAGGCGATTAAGGGGAATGTGAGGAAATTCTTATTCACAGAAAGGGTGGTGGATGCATGGAATGGCTTACCACAAGAAGTGTGGCTATGAATACAGTGCAGGGCTTCAAACAGGCATGGGATAGGCATAAGGGAGCAATACAAATGACTATGAATAGATAGGCCACTGACAGAGCAAAGGCCGATGGCACATTTATAAGGTAGAAAAAGAAATGGGCAGACTGGATAGGCCTTGCGGTCCTTATCTGCCGTCAGCTTCTATGTTTCTATGTTTCTATGTAGTAACACCTAACAGAGTCACTTTTTTATTTATTTATTTAAAGTTTCGGAATTACAACCTTTGAGTCAATGGCTCCTTTGCAAAGGCTCCACGTCAGGGCAAACAGACATGTTATGCAAGATAAAACAACAATAATTAATACATATTAATATACAGAAGTGATTACAATAAGACAGATACAAAATTACATGAATTGGGTAGTTACATTTGGGGTTGCTATTGCATCTCAGGTCAATAGAACATGCAGCATTTATGAAACTTGTGAGTACTTTCCAAATGTGTTTAACAACATTGCAGACAACAGACATTGTCTCAGGTTGGATAATCAACCCTCGTCTAGGTGGAGTAGAGTGCTTAGGTGCAGCTACATGTCTCTGAATCTTGGAGGTGCCTCTTGATGCTGGCTTGAACAGGCTTATACTTGGGGCCTGTGAAATGGGTGGGGAGTTCGTTGAGCCAGGTGGGTGCCCGATAACCAAATGACCTTTGGCCTAGTGTGGTCCTCCTAAGGGAGAGTAAGGTATGTGTTTTAGCTCGGTGTCTTGGGGTGATCCTGTGAGTGTTAAGTTTTATTAGGGGGTGGAGTCCAGTGGGTGCCATCCCCAGTTGGATTTTCTTGGCTTGGAGGCAGGTGTGGTATTTTAGCCTACCTGTGAAAGTTAGCCAGCTAGCTTTTTTGTAGAGGTCGCAGGTATGTGTTAGTTTGTCGCTATCTGTAACCAGACGGCTGGCTTTGTTAAGGGCCAGATTGATTTGTTTTAGTGTCGTGGGATCAGTTGCTCCATATATTGTTATTCCATAGTCTACCAATGATAGAACTGAGCTACCTACTGCCAGACGTAGGGCGTGGGGTGGGAGGCATTGTCTATGCCTAAACAGGGTCCCTAGTCTGGTATTTACTGAGGCAGAGAGTTGGTCAATGTGCTTGTGATAGGTCAGTGATGTGTCTAGCGTGATGCCCAGATAATTGAAGTGTGATATTTGGTCAGTTTTGGTGCCCTGGTGGTTGGTGATGTTTAGTTGGGAGCTATAGTAGGGGCTTTGTCTGTGCGCAAAGATCATGGATTTTGTTTTGCTATAGTTTAGTACTAACCGTTGCTTCGTGAACCAGTGTTCTATTTCCTGGAAATTAGTTTGGAGATTGTGCTGAAGGGCATTTGGGGTGGAATCTTTCCAATAGATTACTGCATCGTCTGCATAAAGTAGAAGCTTACGCTGCAGGCGCATGGGATGGCATTCAGGAGAGGGTGAATAGAAGTGGGCCTAAGATTGATCCTTGGGGTAAGCCCGACTTGACTGTGAGTTTGGAGGATTGAGTGGTGTCTATTTTTACTTCTTGTGTCCGTTCTGTGAGGTAGTTCTTGAACCAGAGTATGGTGTCTGGGGCTAGGTTGAGTGAGGGAAGTAGGTGTAATAATAAATCGTGATTTACAGTGTCGAATGCTTTAGTTAGATCTATGAATATTGCTCCTGCTAAGTCACCCTCATCAAGAGCTTTGTGAATATAGGACGTAAGCGCGAGGAGTGCCGTGGTGTTACTATGTCCTGTTCTGAAGCCATGTTGTTCTTGGCAGAGCAGGGAGTGCTTTGTCAAATACTCAGTGAGTTGGTCTGACACTATTCTTTTGAGGGCTTTTGAGAGGGAAGAATCATGATTGGCCTAGTTACGGGGTGGTTGGATCACCTTTTATGTTGCTTGCATGTGCAAGAAACATAGTGCCATCATCGGAGATTTCGGAGGTGTGTCACCTCCTCCTCCAATTCAGTCAGTGAGCTGGCAGGCGCAGCCTGTAAGCCAATGCATTTTGGAGCTGTCTATGACACGCTCCAAAATGCAGTGACACTCGATTGAAAGGAGCTACGCTTCAGTGAGCACCGATAAGAGAGTAGCTCCCCACACGCGGGCGTGTGTGCCCGCATGTGCTGTGTGGCCGACTGGGTGCCCAATCCCGCCCGGCTGAGCCTGCGTCGTCCCCTCCCCCCAGTAGTTGGTGCCACGCTGAGGCCCACCCAGCGTGGCAATCCCAGTATCACTGGCCGTGGGGTGCCCAATCCCCGTCGGCTGAACTCCCGTCCTTGTGCCATGCTGAGGCCACCAGCGTGGCAAACGTCCACGACATCTTTTTTTTTTAAACCTATAAAACAAAAAGCGGTCCGCAGCGCGTCTCCCGACCCCCCCCACAACCCGCACCCACCCACTGCGCAACCAGCTCTCCACCCCCTCACCCCATACTTACCTCCAGACTTGGTAGCGACGATCTTGGGTGGACCGGGAACCGTCTGCACTCTTCAAAACCAACCATAAGCGGAGAAATGCCGGTAAGCTGTATAATGGACTAGATAGGAGGTTCAACTTTGTGCATATCTCAAGCATTTTGGGAATTTTGCGCAAATTTTCAACATGGGGTTTTAGGACCCCTTCTCATGAATGATGTCACTGTCATGGCGTTATTACCGGGACCAAAGGGTGATTTCGTGCAGTAACTGCGCGGTCACTGCAAAATCACCCTTCAGGCCAAATCACCACCATGACAGTGACATCGTTCATAAGTCATGTTGATCAAAAATCCAAAAATGACTGTTTTACGAGCGTGCGTTGCGCAGTTCCTACACAGGCTCGTAAGTTCGCGAAATTTCAATATTTTCACTCCAGATTTTCAGCATTGCCATCTTACCACACCTTCTTATGAGCAGTATAGCTGTCATTTTTCACATCTCACCCAAAATGTGTTTCCGCCCTTGTAGTGCAGAATGGCGCAGTCGGTGTGCGAAATCAATGTATGGGACAAATTAAGAAAATCACAGTGACACTGTTCATGAGCAGAGGTCTTAAAATGGCTATGTTGAAAATTTGGTGAAAAATTCTAAAATGACTGTTTTATTGTAGCGTATAGTTCCTACGCAGGCTCGTAGTTCACAAATGTTCAATATTTTCTACTCCAGATTTTCAACATTGCCATTTTACCACACCTCCTTATGAGCAGTACAGCTGTCATTTTTCACATCCTGCCAAAACGTGCTCTCCTTATGAAGCACAATGGCGCAGTCGGTGTGCAAACTCAATGTATGGGACACATTAACAAAATCACACTGACACTGTTCATGAGCAGAGGTCTTAAAATGGCTATGTTAACATTTAATCGAAAAATTTCCTAACAATAACTGTTTTATGGCGTGCGTTGCGCCGGTTCCCTTGCCTTTCGTCGTCGCAAATTTTCAATATTTGCACTCAATGACTTCCAAATACCTAAACAGCACATAGAAGCAAGCAACATTCGGCATTGACAAATGCTTGTTTAGTAAAGGAGTGATGATTCCCATTTTCCAGAGAGTTGGGAATTGCCTAGGCATAGTGATAGGTTGAATATTTTAGTTAGGTGAGGGATAGTCACATCTAGTGTTAGCCGAAGGATCTTGAGGTCTAAGTTATCACTGCTATATCTTTTGTTTTTTTAAGACTTTATAGATACTTTGCTGATTTTTAACATTAAGCAAGACATTCAAAACTAACTGTAAACTATATAGCTAATGGTAAAGGAATCTGAGCTAATTAATATATTACCAAATAAAGACATCTTCAGTTTTCTATGAAATGAACAAAGAAGCATTTTGGGGGCCGTTTCCTCTTCGCCCAGCCTACAGTTACATAAAGCACCATGCCCATAATCCAAACTTTTGTTATATCTTGCTATTTGCAAACTTGAGAATTTCTTTGAAAATGCATAATTTTTATATGACTTTTCTGCTCATGATTGGAAAGTACCTCTAGATAAGGTTCCAAAGATTAATTTTTTTTGCCTGAACACAACAGAGAGCTTAATCATGATTTTTAATAGCTCACCCTCAGCTGCACTAAAACAAAGTTTACCTTTAATACATTTCTTGTAAGACAAATGTAACATGATCTTTTTTTAACCTCATTCCATAAATGTTCTTACTAGGTTACTTGCAAAACTGTTTTCTGTGTTGGTAACCATGGGGATTTGAAAACCATTTGAAATAAATATACTTGTTCTTTCTGTACTGCAGAAATGAGAGTAAATCCTTCTGAACTAATAACTTTTAGCCATTGATTAAATGTTCTGTCCTTTGATAAAACCATAAGAATGTCCTGTCCTAGCTTAGCTCTAAGATACGGTCCCGGGGTACTGTGCAGGACTCTAGAACTGCATGACAGAATTTACTCATAATGCTTTCTAATATGTTAAACTTTGGTCCACCACATATTTCAGTAGCATATAACACCTTCAGGTCTGCCTTGCTATTGAAGGTTCTAAATGAAGCTTTGACTGGACAATCTCCATACAGTCTAGAGAATCTTAAAGAGACCTAGCATGGTTGCTGCAATTTGATTTTAAATAACTAATATGCTGTGTCCCATGAACGTGTTAAACCTAGATACACATATTTTAATCACTGACTAATGCAGCAACTGTAATTTGCAGTACTTCTACTAATTGTTTACTTGGGAACATAAGCAGGAGGCTGGTAAGGACAGAGGTCTGGGGTTATATTCTGTTTTAACTAAAATATTTGAATATTTTGTACATGAAATTAGTTCTGTGTGTTAAAATTACTACTTTGAGTTAGAACTGTTACTTGGGCTGTGATATTGTAACTTTTGGGGGCTTGGGAACACTTGTTTGGTAGTGATAATTAGAGTGAAATTTAAATGTGATGTTTGCCTGATGTTGGTAAGAGCCTCCAACCCACCCTGTTTTGTAGGCTTTCTTAAATACTGAAAATCCACTGGGGTTGGGATTGAAGGGCTGTGTATTTCTGTTTGTGACTGAAATTTGAAGCAACAGTAACTGGTGGGCCTGTGACATCACACGGTACCTGATGTCTGCATACACACACTGTTAGTGGGACTGGACACACACTGGACTGTATGTGTTTGTGAGACTTGGGAACTTTATTGGTGGGGTTGAAATTGGGTTTGTAAATAACTGCAGTCAGTATAGAAAGAAACTGTATCACAGGGGGAAGGGACTGAGAAAAGGGATGTGTGCCATTATAAACGGAGGGGGACAAACAGGGTGGCCATTTTCCACCATGGCAGGCATCTTCGGAAGGGTTGTAGGCTGCACAGGCTGTGGGATGGCAATAATTCTCAACTGGGCCTGGAGAGAGGGAGACTGCTCACTCTGTAGACAGCTATCTTGTATCAGGAGTGAAGTATATTGGTTAAGGGGTAAGCTGGGGGAGTTGGGGGTGTCAAGGATAAGGGGTGGATATGGGCAGCAGAAGGGTGGGGATGAGAGAGGCCAGGGCAATGCTCTGAAATTACAGGACGTTATGTTACAGCAAGCAGGAGGGGATATTAGGGACAGAGGACCCTGAGATAGAGATGTTGATGCCAAGGGAAAAGCGGGGTGAACATTCTGAATACAAAGAGAGTGGTGGGGAAGAGTCAGGAGGGGCAGTTGTGGGAAGCCTAGTAGAGCAGACATTGGGAAGCATTTGCAGCCAGTAGTTGTCTAAAATAAGGCTACCACATCATATGCACATAAAGGCAGGATATTGGGTGACTGTCTACTTTGGGTGGGTGATGATCGTCTCAGTCCAGAAATGATGCTATGTCAAGGACAGACACATTAATGAAATGTGGTGTTAAAATGTATCCTTGTCTAACTCCTTTATGTGTTTGAAAGGATCTTGAGAGCTCCTCCTGCATTCTAGCCATAACCTGTGACCATAGCCGAAAATGCCTAATTGAATGTATAATCTTACCCATAACTGACTATGCAATATCATCTCTGCCAGTACTGCAAAATGTCACCTGGCAAAACTGGACACCATATACAATTCCCTTCACCATATCATGCTCCACTGTTACATAGAAACATAGACACATAGAATTTGATGGTAGATAAGGACCACTTGACCCACTCAGTCTGCCCATTTCCTACCTGATGGATAAGCTGCAGATTCTAGTTAATCAACAGCTACTTCCTCCTGCCCCCACTAGAATTGTCTTATGCCTGTCCATGCATTCTTGAATTCTCCACTGTTTCTGACTCCACAACCTCCTCACGAAGGCTGTTCCATGCATCCACAACTCTCTCTGTGAAAAAATACTTTCTAACATTACCTCTGAGCCGTCCCCCTCTATCTTCAAATTGTGCCGCCTTGTTCTTGCACATCTCTTCTTCTGAAAGATACTACCCTCTTGTACCTTGTTAATTCCCTTGAGATACTTGAAAGTTTCTATCATGTTCCTGGGTATACCATTCATTGTACCTTGCATGGCAGTCTGCAGTGGTCCTTGCTCACCTGTAGTCGCTCACTGCATGTGGGCCTAGATGGGTTTAAATTTTGACTAAACAAACTTACTAGTTGTCTAAATAATCTGCTTATCCCTTCTCAGACTCTGAGCACAACCTGCATCATACTGGCACTGACTCACCCAGGTGCATCAAAGTCGGGTCAGCTTGCTTCAACTACAGACTCCCTCAGTTATGGGGCACCCTGATATCTGTCTGCACACCAGTGTTACTGCTGCTAAACAGTCCCTTAATTACTGCTCACATCTGCTGTGACTGCATAGTCATTGTTTAAAGAGCAGCAGATATCATTAGGACAACTTTAACAAAACATATTATTTAGACACAGTTCAGCTTGTATTTCACATTAGTTCAGTATTTCTCATCACCGTTATTTATTACTGAGGAAATCTGCATGAAAACTGCATCTTTGCTCCTTAAGCGTTCATCTATTCCTATCGCTTCCACCTACCTGAAATCATAATGCTCTACTTGTGACATCAATTACTTCCATGGCAACAGATTGTGATGTCACAGCAGAAGACCATGACATGAAGTAGGAGTCAGCAAAGAGGCAGATGAACTCTAAGGATATAGACCATGTTTCCATGCAAATTTCTCAGTAATAATTAATGGGAAGGAGAAGTCTATTGAATACATATGGAATGCAGGTTGAATTGTACCTAAATATTATGTTTTCAAAGTTTTCTTTGAGACATCAGCAGCTCTTTAAGTCAGCATGAATTTAGCCATACCTGAACGTGTGTACCTTTGTGGTTTGTTTGCACCTGCTAATGTAATTAATATCTATTTTATTTTGCATTCTACACTTCCGAAATTCTATTGTTAATCTTTTTAACTTTAGTATTCATTGTTTTCATCAAATACAATGCACAAATGGTGTATGCATTGAACACAATCTCTTGCAGGGCACCAAAGTACCTATAACATACATACTTACATTTCCACATTAATTATTTTCTTGTAAAAGATTTTACTGAGAATTTTTCATTTTGTAAAACTAGGCATCACTCAGCATACATTCAGAGCATTAGCCTGGAACATAAACAGAACTCAAGCTGTAAATAGGTTATCCATCACAAATAATTCATTATACCAACACAATAACTAACAAATAACACAAAGAACTAAATTAACACACATCACCTGTTACATGAGTACACAGTATGTGAAAAGTACATAAAGAAGGGCAATCACATTCAAATTAATCACCTTAACCCAACCCTGACTGCAAGCCACTTTCTTTCTTCGGTGGGCTATGCCAAATCCAGTTTCACTATAGCTGCCACCTAAATTGGTAGAGTCCAGAAAACTACCCCAGGTTCTTTCAAAGACCTCCACCCTCCCTTAAGCAGTATTTATTTTCACATCTGGAGTGAAGAGCCAGTTTAGATACCCATGTGTTTTGTATGCAGTGTGTAGCCATAATTAAACGCAATCAGATATTCCTGATATCGTAAGCCTTTCCTTTTGTACCTGTTCCTCCACCCTTATGAGTAGAGCCAAAGATGGTACTGGGATGTGTTCATTATATATCCATTCTATCATTCATGCTATTGCCCACCAAAAGGACTGCATCTGTTCATAAGCCCAAAAATAATGTATGTTGTTTCCAACTTTTCTATTACAATATCTATACCCATAGTCAGGGTCTGGGGTTAAATCCAACCCTGAAAATAAGAGCTAGATCAGAAATTGACTTACAGTGCCTAATCCCAGACAAGGGATGGGAAAGACTATGCTCTTCTCACATAGGATTGTTTATATGTAGTAAAGTATAAGGAAGTACAATTTAAATTTATTAACTGATTATATCAGCCACCTAGTATGGTTCATAAATTTAACCCTGGAATCTTGCCCATTTATAGACAGTGTTATCTGCCAGCACAATCAACAAATGGAAGCAGGTCAGGGATTAAATAGACTCATAAATGGCTCAGTATAATCAGTGTATAACAAATGTGCTTTATACTCTTATACTACTATAAACAATCTGTGGAAGACATAGTCTTCCATCCCTTGTCTGGATCAGGCACTGTAAATCAGTTTCTGATCTAGCTCTTACTTTCAGGGTTGGATTTAACCCCAGACCCTGACTCTGGGTTATGACTTGTGAAACCTTAGTCAAGTCTTGTCTTTTCTGCATTATTATTTCTTCCAATATGCTATCCCTGATTTTAGAGGTTTGTTACTGCCCAATTTACCAATATAGTGCTAGGCTTGCAAATAACTGTGTAAGTGTCAATTCCAAACCTCCCAAGTCACTTTTGCCTCCTAAAAGGATTTACACCCCTCCAACTGCATCATATCCACAGCACACTGAATTCCTTTAGCTTGCCATTCCAGAAACATCCCACTCTCAAGACCCAGAAGGAATGCCAGGTTGTCCACCAGTGGCAGCAACAACATGTGTTCTTTCTCCCCATCTCTGTTCTTACACATCAACCATCCAAGCCACTGATTTTTCTCCTCATCAATGGGTTGGGATGCTGTACTCCCCCATATGTCCTCCTTCTGTCTGCTTCCAGATAGACCTATGCAGGGTAGGGGCCCCCTCCCTTTCGCAGTCCAGCCATTGTGTCTCGTCTAACTGTGCAGTCCAATCCTGTACATATCTATATAGTGCCAGTAAATAATAATTCAGAATATCAGGAAATTTCAGCTGTCCGTGTGTTATATCCTTTTTCAACCTGGCTATGCTGACCCTTGGGGTCTTCTTCACCAAATGAATTTAGAGCAAGCACTTTACAGTCTCTTTACATCTACATTGGTCAATCCCACATGCAACATTTGCAACAGGTATATTTTCATTAAGATATTAATTTTGACTAGGTTAAATATCTCAAGCCTGGAGATTGGAAGCACCTTCAACCTGTCCATTACTGCTAGTAACACAGCCAATAATAGTTTATAATTTAACCCTCATAAGCCATTCAGACTGTGGCCTACTTTAATGCCCAGACAAGTTATTGCCTTATCCACTACAATGAAGGGTGTATTGATTTCCCCTATGGCACACCATGCCTTGCAAACCCTCAGTATGCAAAATTTGTGTAAGTTAATTGTATACCCTGAAAAGAATGCAAACTCATTGAAACATTTCATTGAATGTGGAACTAATATTGCTGGTTCGATCAAACAGGGCAGGATGTCATCTGTGATCAGTGTTATTATGTGTTGTTTCCCCACAGATGACATCACCCCCTTTATATTCTGATTCTTACATATCCATACAGCCAGTGCCTCTGTTTCAATGGTGGCCAGGAGGGCCCTGACACTTTGTCTCAAAAAAGTGGGGCAAGATCTGGCAGCTGACAATTTACAAAAAGTTTTGCCTGGGCAGAAATGTATGAGTTTCATCATATCTACACTGTAGAACCCCCTGCCCAAATCTAGCCCTCTGTAAGTCCTCAAATAGGTATTCACATTCTGTCCTATTCAACACTTTCTCGTCATCCAAGAAAAGCACATGTGCTGCTCTGGACACCAAGAGACATACAGCACCACATTCAAGAGCCTACACATATTATAGTAAGAATATATCATGACAAATCCCCATCTGATCATAGTGAAGAACACTGGGGAGAAGCACCTCCAGTACCTTTGCCAGGATTTTATTACCATAATTCAAAAGCAAGACGGAGCAGTATGAGTTGTATTCTAGTGGTGGGGCCTTTCCAGGTTTTGGTAGAGCACATATCAAGTCCATAAAGTGTGCCACTGGGAGCGCCCCACTTTTTCTCTTCATACATCCATGCCAGCATCACACCTAATGAGCACTTTAGCATGTAATTTCATAAACATTATGTTTCAGCTATAACAATTTAGTAAATAATATATATATTTTTTAATTTTCAGTTTTCCACACCACAGTTCATAAAACATATTGGTAGCCTATCCAAAAAGTCTGCATAAAAATATTTTCTGTCCTCCACTGACCTCTGTGCCTTTGTTTATGACACCATAGAGCGCACTGCAACAGACTGTGATGTCGCAGCCAGCAATTGTGAAGCCAGGTGGGTATAGTCAGATGTTTTTTTTTTCAAAGACTCAATGTACTATGTACAGCATTCATTTAAATATTTAATAGACAAATAGAGAAAATTGCAACAACAAGAAAACATATACTATATACTTTATATAAGACCCTGGTTAGACCGCACCTGGAGTATGGGGTAAAGTTCTGGAGGCCTCATTTAAGAAAGGTCATTAATGTAATAGAAAAGGTTCAGAGAAGGGCAACAAAGATGGTGCAGAGTACACAAGAAAAGCCATATGGAGACAAGATTGAGAGAACTAAATCTGTACCCGCTGGAGATTAGAACAGAGAGAGGAGACATGATAGAGACTTTCAAGTACATGAAGGGATAAATAAAGTGAGGGAAGGCAGGTTATTTAAAAGGAAAGTCAGAGTTAAAACAAAGGGTCATAGTTTAAGATTGGAGGGAGAAAGATTTAAATGCAATGTAAGGGGCATTATTTCACAGAGAGGGTAGTTGAACCCTAGAACAGATTACCTGAGGAGGTGGTAGGTGTCAAAACAGTGGAGGGATTCAAGAGTGCATGGCAGAGACACATAGGGTTGGCTAGTGGTCAGAGGAAAAGATCCTTGTGCAGCGGTGACAAGTAGTGGCAGGGAAGTGGGCCAGGATGGGCCTTGTCTGCTGACACGTTACTATGATACTGTGATTAGAGTTAAAAAATAATTTTGCAAATCTAATAGTTTCAAGCTGTTTATTGAAGTAGAAAGATGCTTTCTAAGGGCACTACAGTTCCTTGAAAACTCAATAGTAAGACATCTGGCCCTCGTGCCCTTTCACCCTTCAGTTTTTGATGGCACTCATTACCTGCTCCGCCTCTATTGGAGCTCACAGTTTCTCTATTTGTTGCCTTGTGAGACAACACCAGGAATATTTTGACAAGTTCTGGAGGTCACACTCAGAAATGACATGGAAAGGATGGAGGCATACCAGAGGATGGCAACTAAAAAGTGCAGGGGTTGCATCAAACACCCTGTCAGGAGGCACTGCGAGATCTCAATATGTACACCCTGGAAGAGAGGAGAGCAAGAGGAACATGATAGAGACCTAAAAGTACCTCCCTGGAGTGAACAGGTTACAACAAGGGAGTTTCTTTCAAATGAGAAAGACCACCAGTACCAGAGGGTATGTGATGAAGCTGGAGGAGGAAGTTTAAGAGGGACATGAGGAAGTACTACTTCACTGAAAGAGTGGTGGATGCCTGAAACAGACTTCCAGCAGGAGTGGTGGAGGTGAAAAGTAGGGGGCTTCAAGCATGCATGGGATATACACAGGGAATATTAGTAAATAGGCAGGGAGGAGGAGGGTCAACAGAGGCCAGTTATGGTCTGGAGTGTTTCTGTTTTATGGCCAACAGGTGCTAGTATTACCACACTGACAAAAGCATGAATTGAGAATGGTTAATAGTACCAGTTATAGACATATAGATGCAGACATCGCAGCATCATTTTCTTTGGTCAATACCAGCAGGAACATCTGCTAGAACTAGACTCATAGTGGATTCCCTGCAGGGAGGGCCTCAAACAACTGGTACAGCAACCCACAAGAGACAGGGCTATCCTAGATCTAGTACTGACTAACAAAGAAGGATCACAGATCTCCAGGTAGAAGGTCACCTGGGGCCAGTGACCATCACATGGTATGGTTCAATTTGGCTACTACATCTAAATCATCCCATTCCAAGGCAAAAATATGGGACTTCAGAGGAACTGACTTTGATAAGATGGCCAACAGAGTTAAGCTAGCCCTGGCAAAAGAAACACAGGTGAGGGGTACAGGCAAAGTGGGCAAGCATTAAGGATGCAATACTTGAAGCAACATCCCATTGTGTTAGACAGAAAAGGAAGTGCAAAAGAAGAAGAAACCACTTTGGTTCTCAAGTACAGTAGCAGAAAGGTCAGAGCCAAAAGGCTGGCCTTCAGGAAATATAAGGGAACACAGCGGGATGAAGATAGGGAGGCATACCAAACTGCCCTAAGGGAAGCAGGTAAGGCAGTAAGGCAGGCAAAGTCCCAAACTGAGGAAACACTAGCACGAACAGTAAAAGAAGGTGACAAGACTTTCTATAGATACATTAGTGAAAGGAGAAAGTTCAGAGGGGGTATTGCTAAGCTTAATGGAGAAAAGGGAGCATGTGAGGAGGAGGACCCTGTAAAGGCATCTATCCTAAATAGATACTTTTGCTCAGTATTTACTGAAGAGAAGGTAGGGCAGGGCCCACAGCTCAGCATCATGGACACAGGGGGGAGGGAGGTGAGCACTACTCCCTTCACAAAAGAAAGGGTCCTACAAGAGCTTGCTAAGCTCAGGGTGGATAAGGCAATGGGACCTGATGGCATACATCCCAGGGTACTGAAGGAGCTAAAGGAGGAACTAGCAGAGCCATTAGCAGAATTGTTTAGTGAGTCTCTGAGCACAGGAGAGGTCCCAGAAGACTGGAGAAGGGCTCATGTGATCCCGCTCCACAAGAGTGGTAGCAGGGAGGAGGCAGGGAACTACAGACCAGTCAGTCTTACCTCAGTAGTGGGCAAGATTATGGAGCACTCCTTAAGGAAAGGATAGTGCAACACCTGGAATCCATAGGGCTGGGATCCAAGACAGCATGGGTTTACAAAGGAAGGTCCTGTCAAACTAATCTCATAGATTTCTTTGACTGGGTAACCAGAGTGGTGGACCAAGGGGGAGCAGTTGATGTCACCTACCTTGACTTCAGCAAAGCTTTTGACACTGTTCCACATAGAAGATTGATAAATAAGCTGGGTAGGCTCAGGGTGGGTCAGAAGTTGGTCAACTGGGTGGCAAACTGGTTGACGGGCAGAAAACAGAGAGTGGTGGTAAATGGTATACAGTCAGAAGAGATGCAAGTCACAAGTGGGTACCTCAGGGATCGGTCCTGGGGCCAGTCCTCTTCAACATCTTCATTAGTGACCTTGCAGATGGACTAGAGGGTAAGGCTTGTCTATTTGCAGATGACACCAAGATCTGCAACAGAGTAGATGATCCAGATGGTGTGGGCAGAATGAGAAGAGATCTGGATAAACTAGCAGAATGGTCAGAAGAGTGGCAACTGGGATTTAATGCAAGAAGTGCAAAATCATGCACATAGGGAAGAAAACCCTGAAGCCACCTATAGGCTGGGAGGAGTTGCTAGCAGTCACAAAGGAAGAAAGAGACTTGGGCATCATCATCACTGATGACCTAAAATCATCAAGCAGACCTCTAAAGCAGTAGGTAAGGCTAGGGGGTGTTAGGGTGTATTAGTAGGGGTATCACAAGTCGTAAGAGGAGGTAATAATCCCTCTGTACAAGACACTGGTTAGGCCCCATCTGGAGTACTACGTGCAGTATTGGAGGCCACACCTTCACAAGGACATTAACCAAATTGAGGCAGTCCAGAGAAGGCAAGCAAAATGGTGCAGGGACTGCATCAGAAGACATATGAGGACAGATTAAAGGAGCTCAATATGTATACCCTTGAGCAAAGGAGGAGAGAGGTGATATGATCGAGCATTCAAACACCTTAAGGGCATAAACAAGGTGAAAGAGTCTAACATGTTTAAATATAAGAAAAATAGCAGGACAAGAGGACACAGCATGAGATTAGAGGAGGCCGATTAAGGGGAATGAGGAAATTCTTATTCACAGAAAGGGTGGTGGATGCATGGAATGGCTTACCACAAGTAGGTGGCTATGAATACAGTGCAGGGCTTCAAACAGGCATGGGATAGGCATAAGGGAGCAATACAAATGACTATGAATAGATAGGCCACTGACAGAGCAAGGCCGATGGCACATTTATAAGGTAGAAAAAATGGCAGACTGGATAGGCCTTCGGTCCTTATCTGCCGTCAGCTTCTATGTTTCTATGTTTCTATGTAGTAACACCTAACAGAGTCACTTTTTATTTATTTATTTAAAGTTTGAATTACAACCTTTGAGTCAATGGCTCCTTTGCAAAGGCTCCACGTCAGGGCAAACAGACATGTTATGCAAGATAAAACAACAATAATTAATACATATTAATATACAGAAGTGATTACAATAAGACAGATACAAAATTACATGAATTGGGTAGTTACATTTGGGGTTGCTATTGCATCTCAGGTCAATAGAACATGCAGCATTTATGGAAACTTGTGAGTACTTTCCAAATGTGTTTAACAACATTGCAGACAACAGACATTGTCTCAGGTTGGATAATCAACCCTGCGTCTAGGTGGAGTAGAGTGCTTAGGTGCAGCTACATGTCTCTGAATCTTGGAGGTGCCTCTTGATGCTGGCTTTGAACAGGCTTATACTTGGGGCCTGTGAAATGGGTGGGGGGAGTTCGTTGAGCCAGGTGGGTGCCCGATAACCAAATGACCTTTGGCCTAGTGTGGTCCTCCTAAGGGAGAGTAAGGTATGTGTTTTAGCTCGGTGTCTTGGGGTGATCCTGTGAGTGTTAAGTTTTATTAGGGGGTGGAGTCCAGTGGGTGCCATCCCCAGTTGGATTTTCTTGGCTTGGAGGCAGGTGTGGTATTTTAGCCTACCTGTGAAAGTTAGCCAGCTAGCTTTTTTGTAGAGGTCGCAGGTATGTGTTGGTTTGTAGCTATCTGTAACCAGGCGGCTGGCTGTTAGGGCCAGATTGATTTGTTTTAGTGTCGTGGATCAGTTGCTCCATATATTGTTATTCCATAGTCTACCAATGATAGAACTGACTACCTACTGCCAGACGAGGGCGGGTGGGAGGCATTGTCTATGCCTAAACAGGGTCCCTAGTCTGGTATTTACTGAGGCAGAGAGTTGGTCAATGTGCTTGTGATAGGTCAGTGATGTGTCTAGCGTGATGCCCAGATAATTGAAGTGTGATATTTGGTCAGTTTGGTGCCCTGGTGGTTGGTGATGTTTAGTTGGGAGCTATAGTAGGGCTTTGTCTGATGCGCAAAGATCATGGATTTTGTTTTGCTATAGTTTAGTACTAACCGTTGCTTCGTGAACCAGTGTTCTATTTCCTGGAAATTAGTTTGGAGATTGTGCTGAAGGGCATTTGGGGTGGAATCTTTCCAATAGATTACTGCATCGTCTGCATAAAGTAGAAGCTTACCGCTGCAGGCGCATGGGATGGCATTCAGGAAGAGGGTGAATAGAAGTGGGCCTAGGATTGATCCTTGGGGTAAGCCCGACTTGACTGTGAGTTTGGAGGATTGAGTGGTGTCTATTTTTACTTCTTGTGTCCGTTCTGTGAGGTAGTTCTTGAACCAGAGTATGGTGTCTGGGGCTAGGTTGAGTGAGGGAAGTAGGTGTAATAATAAATCGTGATTTACAGTGTCGAATGCTTTAGTTAGATCTATGAATATTGCTCCTGCTAAGTCACCCTCATCAAGAGCTTTGTGAATATAGGACGAAGCTAGGAGTGCCGTGGTGTTACTATGTCCTGTTCTGAAGCCATGTTGTTCTTGGCAGAGCAGGGAGTGCTTTGTCAAATACTCAGTGAGTTGGTCTGACACTATTCTTTTGAGGGCTTTTGAGAGGGAAGAATCATGATTGGCTGTAGTTACGGGGTGGTTGGATCACCTTTTATGTTGCTTGCGCATGTGCAAGAAACATAATGCCATCATCGGAGATTTGGAGGTGTGTCACCTCCTCCTCCAATTCAGTCAGTGAGCTGGCAGGCGCAGCCTGTAAGCCAATGCATTTTGGAGCTGTCTATGACACGCTCCAAAATGCAGTGAACTTCTGATTGAAAGGAGCTACGCTTCAGTGAGCACCGATAAGAAGGTAGCTCCCCACACTGCAGGCGTGTGTGCCCGCATGTGCTGTGTGGCCGACTGGGTGCCCAATCCCGCCCGGCTGAGCTGCGTCGTCCCCTCCCCCCAGTAGTTGGTGCCACGCTGAGGCCCACCCAGCGTGGCAATCAGTATCACTGGCCGTGGGGTGCCCAATCCCCGTCGGCTGAACTCCCCGTCCTTGTGCCATGCTGGGGCCCACCCAGCGTGGCAAGCGATCCCGACATCTTTTTTTTTTAAACCTATAAAACAAAAGCGGTCCGCAGCGCGTCTCCCGACCCCTCCCACAACCGCACCCACCCACTGCGCACCCAGCCTCTCCACCCCCTCACCCCATACTTACCTCCAGACTTGGCGCGATCTTGGTGGACCGGGAACCGTCTGCACTCTTCAAAACCAACCATAAGCGGAGAAATGCCGGTAGCTGTATAATGGACTAGATGGGAGGTTCAACTTTGTGCATATCTCAAGCATTTTGGAATTTTGCACCAAATTTTCAACATGGGGTTTTTAGGACCCCTTCTCATGAATGATGTCACTGTCATGGCGTTATTCCGGACCCAAAGGGTGATTTCGTGCAGTAACTGCGCGGTCACTGCAAAATCACCCTTCAGGCCAACTCCACCATGACAGTGACATCGATCTGAAAAGTCATGTTGATCAAATTCAAAAAATAAACTGTTTCTGGCGTCGTTGCGCAGTTCCTACACAGGCTCGTAAGTTCGCGAAATTTCAATATTTTCACTCCAGATTTTCAACATTGCCATCTTACCACACCTTCTTATGAGCAGTATAGCTGTCATTTTTCACATCTCACCCAAAATGTGTTTCCGCCCTTGTAGTGCAGAATGGCGCAGTCGGTGTGCGAAATCAATGTACGGGACAAATTAAGAAAATCACAGTGACACTGTTCATGAGCAGAGGTCTTAAAATGGCTATGTTGAAAATTTGGTGAAAAAATTCCTAAAATGACTGTTTTACGAGCGTGCGTTGCGCAGTTCCTACGCAGGCTCGTAAGTTCACAAATGTTCAATATTTTCACTCCAGATTTTCAACATTGCCATTTTACCACACCTCCTCATGAGCAGTACAGCTGTCACTTTTCACATCCTGCCCAAAACATGTTTTCTGCCATGTAGCGCACAATGGCGCAGTCGGTGTGTGAACTCAGTTTATGGGACACATTAAGAAAATCACAGTGTCACTGTTCATGAGCAGAGATCTTAAAATGGCTATGTTGAAAATTTGGTGAAAAATTCTCTAAAAATGACTGTTTCTGACGTCGTTACGCGGTTCACGAGCTCGTAAGTTCTCAAATGTTCAATATTTCCTCCAGATTTTCAACATTGCCATTTTACCACACCTCCTTATGAGCAGTACAGCTGTCATTTTTCACATCCTGCCCAAAACGTGTTTCCGCCCATGTAGCGCACAATGGCGCAGTCGGTGTGCAAACTCAATGTATGGGACACATTAACAAAATCACACTGACACTGTTCATGAGCAGAGGTCTTAAAATGGCTATGTTAACATTTAATCGAAAAATTTCCTAACAATAACTGTTTTATGGCGTGCGTTGCGCCGGTTCCCTTGCCTTCGTCGTCGCAAATTTTCAATATTTGCACTCAATGACTTCAAATACCTAAACAGCACATAGAAGCAAGCAACATTCGGCATTGACAAATGCTTGTTTAGTAAAGGGTGATGATTCCCATTTTCCAGAGAGTTGGGAATTGCCCTAGGCATAGTGATAGGTTGAATATTTTAGTTAGGTGAGGATAGTCACATCTAGTGTTAGCGAGAAGGATCTTGAGGTCTAAGTTATCACTGCTATATCTTTTGTTTTTAAGACTTTATAGATACTTTGCTGATTTTTAACATTAAGCAAGACATTCAAAACTAACTGTAAACTATATAGCTAATGGTAAAGGAATCTGAGCTAATTAATATATTACCAAATAAAGACATCTTCAGTTTTCTATGAAATGAACAAAGAAGCATTTTGGGGGCCGTTTCCTCTTCGCCCAGCCTACAGTTACATAAAGCACCATGCCCATAATCCAAACTTTTGTTATATCTTGCTATTTGCAAACTTGAGAATTTCTTTGAAAATGCATAATTTTTATATGACTTTTTCTGCTCATGATTGGAAAGTACCTCTAGATAAGGTTCCAAAAGATTAATTTTTTTTTTTGCCTGAACACAACAGAGGCTTAATCATGATTTTTTAATAGCTCACCCTCAGCTGCACTAAAACAAAGTTTACCTTTAATACATTTCTTGTAAGACAAATGTAACATGATCTTTTTTTAACCTCATTCCATAAATGTTCTTACTAGGTTACTTGCAAAACTGTTTTCTGTGTTGGTAACCATGGGGATTTGAAAACCATTTGAAATAAATATACTTGTTCTTTCTGTACTGCAGAAATGAGGTAAATCCTTCTGAACTAATAACTTTTAGCCATTGATTAAATGTTCTGTCCTTTGATAAAACCATAAGAATGTCCTGTCCTAGCTTAGCTCTAAGATACGGTCCGGGTACTGTGCAGGACTCTAGAACTGCATGACAGAATTTACTCATAATGCTTTCTAATATGTTAAACTTTGGTCCACCACATATTTCAGTAGCATATAACACCTTCAGGTCTGCCTTAGCACTGAAGGTTCTAAATGAAGCTTTGACTGGACAATCTCCATACAGTCTAGAGAATCTTAAAGACCTAGCATGGTTGCTGCAATTTGATTTTAAATAACTAATATGCTGTGTCCACTAACGTGTTAAACCTAGATACACACATATTTTAATCACTGACTAATGCAGCAACTGTAATTTGCAGTACTTCTACTAATTGTTTACTTGGGAACATAAGCAGGAGGCTGGTAAGGACAGAGGTCTGGGGTTATATTCTGTTTTAACTAAAATATTTGAATAGTTTTGTACATGAAATTAGTTCTGTGTTATAAAAATTACTACTTTGAGTTAGAACTGTTACTTGGGCTGTGATATTGTAACTTTTGGGGCTTGGGAACACTTGTTTGGTAGTGATAATTAGAGTGAAATTTAAATGTGATGTTTGCCTGATGTTGGTAAGAGCCTCCAACCCACCCTGTTTTGTAGGCTTTCTTAAATACTGAAAATCCACTGGGGTTGGGATTGAAGGGCTGTGTATTTCTGTTTGTGACTGAAATTTGAAGCAACAGTAACTGGTGGGCCTGTGACATCACACGGTACCTGATGTCTGCATACACACACTGTTAGTGGGACTGGACACACTGGACTGTATGTGTTTGTGAGACTTGGGAACTTTATTGGTGGGGTTGAAATTGGGTTTGTAAATAACTGCAGTCAGTATAGAAAGAAACTGTATCACAGGGAAGGGACTGAGAAAAGGATGTGCCATTATAAGCGGAGGGGACAAACAGGGTGGCCATTTTCCACCATGGCAGGCATCTCGAAGGGTTGTAGGCTGCAGGCTGTGGGATGGCAATAATTCTCAACTGGGCCTGGAGAGAGGAGACTGCTCACTCTGTAGACAGCTATCTTGTATCAGGAGTGAAGTATATTGGTTAAGGGGTAAGCTGGGGGAGTTGGGGGGGTGTCCAAGGATAAGGGGTGTGGATATGGGCAGCAGAAGGGTGGGGATGAGAGGAGGCCAGGGCAATGCTCTGAAATTACAGGACGTTATGTTACAGCAAGCAGGAGGGGGGATATTAGGGACAGAGGACCCTGAGATAGAGATGTTGATGCCAAGGGGAAAGCGTCCGGGGTGAACATTCTGAATACAAAGAGAGTGGTGGGGGAAGAGTCAGGAGGGGCAGTTGTGGGGAAGCCTAGTAGAGCAGACATTGGGAAGGGAGGGGCTGTTGTGGGGAAGCCTAAAACAGCAGACTGTGGAACGGGAACTCCTAAGGAGAACAGAGCAAGAGGGGAGGAAGAGGGGCAGTTCAGAGATGCAGTCAGGGGAAACTTGGGTTACTTGATTGAGAGTGTCACAATAAATTTGAGCTACTAAGCAACCTAGAGGGGAGGAAGGGTTGGTGGAAATGAGGAAACTGATACAGAGGCCGGGGGGAGGGAGTCGGATACCCATAGGGCATCACAGACCGGCAATGAAAAGGATAGAAATAGTCCCAGAGGGAGAAAGGGGAAACATAAATGTTAAGCAGATCAGGGAGATGCAATATATTGCAGACATGAGGGAGGAGAGCATGACTGGAGAGAAACTGGGAGACAAGGAGGTGGGGGAGGAGCCCCCCTTCAGCAGGGGGTCAGTACCAAGGATGGGGCCCTAGCTAAAGGGGACCCACAGAGAGCCTCTGGAGGCAGGGGTACTATTACAAGGAGGAGGATGGCACTGTGGAGGAAGGAAACCTTCAGGGCCAGGATAAATGGTTCGGATAAGAGAGGGTTAAAGGGACACCTATTCAGAGGGTCTGAGTTAAGTGGGCAAAATAACAAGGGAGGCAGAAAGGAGGGGTGACAAGGGGTCTCTAATAAGGCAGGAAGACTCCCATGGAATTGAGATCATGAATAATGGGGGTTGGGGGCTAAGAGTGCATAGGAGGTAACCATAAGGATGATAGCGGTGTTAAAGGTTCTGTTATTGGGAGACTCGATGATTAGGGGTATCCAGTGGGAGGGACAGGGGGTGGATGCCATAGCCAGGTGAAGGTAGTGAGTATCTCTGGGCTGACAGTGCACAGAGCAAAGTTCATAGTGTACGAACTGGTTAGGGATTGTGGAGGAAACCAGATTTCTGTGCACTTGGGAACTAATGATCTAGAGGAAGTAGCTTTTGAAATCCAAGCAAGGTTCCAAGAACTTGCCAGAGTCTGTCGGGATAATGGATGCAACATTTCCTTTTCAGAATATTGCCAGTACCAAAGGCCTCAGTGGAAAAAAATGAAGATCACAGAGGTTAATGACTGGCTCAGGAAGTGGGTGAAGAGAGTGGGTTGGGGTGTTAGGGAACTGGAAAGGAGTTTGGGAGGATAAGGGACTGTATGCCAAGGACAAGCTTCATCTTGCCCCATTAGGGAAGGAAGTCCTTAAATGGGATGGCTGACTACATTCAAGAAAGGTGGGGTTTAAACTTGTGAGGGGGAAAGGGATATGGGAGGGGCTGACCAGAAGCCCTCTCCTCCAGATGAGGGGAGTAGCCTTCAAACCCAAGGGGGACAGACTGGGGTGGAGGTTTCAGGAGGAGCAGAGGGAGGATGGAAGTATAGGAACCTGGGTGGGGTTCGACAAAGGGATCAGGTATAAGGGTGGGGTTGGTGTTAGTAAATGCCAGGAGCTTGGGAAACAAGTTGCCAGAGTTCCAGGCCATGCTGTTCGGGGGTGGATGTGGCGGGTCACGAGAGACGGCACAACAAAACCATGACTGGGACCTAAATGTGCGGGGTACACTATGCTTAGGAAGGATAGAAAGGAGGGCAGAGGGGGTGGAGTGGCTATGTTCATTAGAGATGACATAGAAATTGCTAGGGTAGAAGAGGCAGAGGGAAACGTGGAGGCTTTATGGGTCACCTTACGATCTCCAGCAGGAGATAAGGTCAAGCTGGGTGTAGTATATAGGGCCCCCGGGATGGGTGATGTTCTGGAGGATGGTTTGCTGGACAACATCATTGCCCAGTGTGGACCAAAAGGGGAAGGAGTGGTGTTGATGGGGGACCTTAATATGCCAGGTACAAACTGGGGAACCATGTCCTCTAAGGTGGCCAAGGAGCAGAGGCTGCTGGATGGCTTTCAGGATGTGTTCTTAACACAGCATGTGATGGAGCCCACAAGGGGGCATGTCCTGGACGTGGTTCTGGCAGATGGGGATCTGGTAAGGGACCTGGTTGTAGAGGATCCCCTGACTGGGAGTGACCACAATACTGTCTGGTTTCAAATAAGCATGGGGGAGGGGTGAGATCTAGGACACTGGCAGTGGACTTCAGGGGGCAGACTTTGTGGGCATGGGAAATATTCTCAAGGATCACTTGAAGGGGATTACATCAATGATAAATGTGGAAAGGAGATGGGAGGTCATAAAACGGGGACTTCATGAGGCAGTCAGGACCTGCGCTAAGGTGAAACGTAAGGGAGCAAGGTCACATAAACCATGCTGGTCATCCAGTGAGGTTCAGGTAGCAGTCAGAGAAAAGAAGGCGGCCTACAAAAAATATAAAACAACAAGAGGATAGGGATAAGGAAATGTACCATCTTGCATCTAGAAAAGTCACCCGGATGGTGAGGGGCAAAGTCCAGTAAAGAGCAGCGGCTGGCACAGAGGATACATGGAGGGGAAAAGGGGTTCTTCTGGTACATTGGGGAGTGGAGAAAAACTAAGGGCCATCTCAGCAGATTGAGATCAGAAGGAGGGTGGGTGGAAGAGGCGAGGGACCAGGCAGAGGTATTTAACGAGTATTTTGCCTCTGTGTTCACTAGGGAAGGGGATGGGATATCTACAAAGCAAGGCACGATGGGGATAGAAGCGGCAGTGAGTGGGATCAGGGGAGCAACAGAAATGGAGCAAGAGGGAGGGAGAGGTACCCCAGGGTGTCACATCAGGATAAGAATAAAAAGGCCAGTAAGGTGGAGGATATGGATGATGCTATCTCCACCAAAAGGTGTGGTTAGCCCTCAAGGCCCTAAAGAAAGACAAATCTCCTGGGCGGATGGCATTCATCCATGAGTACTATGGGAATTGGCGGACATACTGGCTGCACCCTGGTGGAGCTCTTTAACAGGTCACTTGAGACAGGGAGGGTACCTAGGATTGGCGAGGCACATGTGGTGCCAATCCATAAAGGGTCGGAGAGAGCACCAGGTAACTATAGACCCATCAGTTTGACCTTGAGGTGGGAAAATTAGGGAGGGTATACTAAAGGAATGATTGGGGTGTACTTGGAGGAGGTGGGAGGTCTGGATAGTCGGCAACATGGGTTTATGCCAGGTAGATCATGTCATACCAATCTTGTGGAGTTCTACGAATGGGTAACCTCAGAACTGGACAGGGGAAAGCCTGTGGATGTATTATTCTTGGACTTCAGCAAGGCGTTTGACTCTGTCCCCCACAATGGTCTGGTGGAGAAACTGATGGGGTTGGGAGTAGGCCCTTGGATGGTCAGATGGATTGAAAACTGGCAAGCTGGATGCACCCAGAGAGTAGTGGTCTGTGGGGAACTCTCAAACCCTAGAGAGGTTGGTAGTGGGGTACCGCAGGGCTCGGTCCTGGGTCCGATCCTGTTTAATGCATACATATCGGACATCAGGGAGGGTATAGGGTGTGAAATGAGTCTCTTCGCTGATGACTCCAAGATGGGAGCAGTAGTTGAGGGAGAAGAGGGGAAGTTGGCCCTGCAAGGGGACCTGGACACCCTGGAAAGCTGGGCTCACACATGGAAATTAAATTTCAATATCACCAAGTGCAAGGTGTTACATCTTGGTCGGGGAAACCCTAAACACAGGTACACCCTGGGAGGGGAGGTGCTGGAGGCCTCAATAGGGGAAAAAGACCTAGGGGTCATGGTGGATGCATGTATGAATAACTCTGAGCAGTGCAGGAGAGCGGCTAGCAAGGCAAACAGGATGTTGGGATGCATCGTAAGAGGGATCGCCTCTAGGAGCAAGGAAGTGATTCTGCAGCTGTACAGTGGACTGGTTAAGCCACATCTTGAGTACTTGTACAGTACTGGAGACCACACTTGAAGAGGGACATACAGCTCCTGGAGAGGGTACAGAGGAGGGCAACTAAGAAGATACGAGGGCTAGGAGATTTGACGTATGAGGACAGACTTGAGGAGCTCTGCCTGTTTTCATTGGAGGAGGAGAGACAGGGGGGACATGATTGAGGTCTTCAAGTACCTCAAGGGAATAAATAGGGTAAACAGGAGGGATCTTTAGACTAAAGCAGGAGATATCACCAGAGGGCATGGTTTGAAGTTGGAAGGTGGAAGGGTGGGGGGAGAGGAGGAAGTTTTAACTGAGAGTGGTGGACCCTTGGAATGCACTGCCTGGCGAGCTGGTTCAGAGATCCACAGTGGAGGCTTCAAGAGAGGTGGGACAGACACAGAAAGTGGATGTATCAGATGATGGCCTGTCCCAGGGGGGTGGGGATGGATGATAGGGGTTTCTGGAACACAAGGGGGGGAGGGCCTCGGCACCCAACTAGGGATCTGAGGTTTGAGCACACTCGATAGACCGTAAGGCCTAATCTGCTGGCAAATAGTATGTTAGTAAATCTAAAACTATGGCCTTTGGTAGCAACAACCCCAGCTGTGACCCCCTAGACTCCAGGATCCTTCGCCTGGTCTTGGATGTCATCCTAGTCCCCCTTACAGACCTACTAAACCGGTCTCTGTGCCTCGGTCAGTTTCCCAGTGCTTGGAAATCAGTCAAACTCACCCTATACATAAGAGTGGCGATCGGTCAGCACCTAACAATTACCGGTCAATCTGTATCCTCCCTCCCCCACTCTCTAAAGCCCTAGAAAAACTAGTGTCTATTCAACCCTCTGAGTACCTGGCCAAATATGCCATAATGTGCCCAGAACAACAAGGTTTCTGTCCAGGACACAGTACCGCTACTGCTCTCCTGGAGTTCTCTCAATACCTGCACTCTGCTCTTGACTCCATCAGCCTTGCTGGTGCAGTGTTCATAGACCTCTCCAAGGCTTTTGTCACCCCTCCTGGTCAACTTTCTCCACCAACTCAGCTTTTCCGCTGGTCCCCTTGCCTGGTTCTCCAGCTACCTTTCTGCTAGATCCCAGCATGTGAAGATAAACGGTTCCCTGTCCAAAACCTGGCCCGTTCATTCCGGTGTACCCCAGGGCTCCATTCTGGGCCCTGTACTTTTCAGCCTCTGCCTCAACACTCTCTCCAGCTCCTGCATAGAAAAATGCTCCTCTATGCCGATGATGTGGTTCTCTTTGCATCCCACCCCGATCCCTCTTTGCTCCAGGTATCCCTCCAGCACACGTACTACTAAGCTGAAAAGTGGTTCCTTGACCACCAACTTGTCATTAACCTAAAGAAAATGAAGTCAATGCTCTTCTCCCATCACCAAAACAAGGCCAAGAATGCCCCCCTTCATTCTCCCCAGCACTCTGCACCCGATGGAGCAAGTGACCTCTTACAAATATTTAGGCATCACTTTCGACTTGTCTTTCAGCTCCACACCCACAAATAATGTCCTATCCTCTGCCATAAATTCTCGGGTAGGCCTACTATACCATCATAGAGATTGTCTCCCCCAAGTTGCCCTCCGGCTGGCCATCACCTCTTCCATCCTGTCACTAGTGGACTATGGCTTGCCCATTTATGCTGCGGCAGACAATACCATCTTGACTAAAATCCCCCTCTCAATCAATAAGGCCTGCAGGCTCCTGACTGGAGTCCCTAGCCACACTCACACTTGCCTGCTGTACTCCACTGCCAACCTGCTCACCTTTGAGGAGCATCTGTGCTACCAGACCTGCCTACTCGCCAAAAAATCTCTTCTAGAGCTTCCCCCCCCCGGGGGTCTCTGCTTCCCTACGGCACGCATCCTCATCTGTTGCCACCCATAGCTCTGTCAAGGCCACCTTTCTGGTGCCAAGAACCAAGACCTCACTAGCCCAGAGGTCCTTCCATTACCGAGCCCCTGCTTGGTTCAACTCCCTCCCACCCTGCATCACAGACATTGCCAAAATTGGTCCTATCAAAATTGCCCTCCAGAATCATCTCTACAATGCTCACTGCTGTAGATGCACCTAATTAATCCCACTGTGGGATCCTCCTGTCATGCCTCCCTGACTTGACTACATCCTCTGGACAGCCTATCCTCTCCCCCTCCCTCCCACCCCATTCCCATCCCTACCTCCACCATCTCCAGGTATTATTTAGGTATGTCTAAGGCTGTACCCCAATGTAATCCTTGGGTACCTTGTATTTGACTGTAACCTATTATAAGTAACATTATTATGTAACCTATGTGTACTCTATGTTTAATGTTCTGCACTTGTACTGTTCTCACTGTTGTAACCTCACTAAGTAACTCTGTCTACTCCCCCGTGATGAGGTGCCTTTGTAAATGAGTCCTTGACTCAAAGGTTTTAAATCTGACTTTTCTAATAAATAAATAGATCACTGATGCTGGTACCCTCCTCAGTGACCATCATATGGTTTACTGTGTCTGCAAAATTCACCACCCCAAAGTCATCCCAAAAATTATCCTAATCAGGTCCTTCTGATCAATTGACTTATCCTCACTACACACTGATCTGCTTTCCATTGACTGGTCCCCTATTTCTATGGTAGTAATATCAATCAGGCCCTACAATATTTCCAATCCAAATTTTCACTAGTCTGGGCTCAGCATGCCCCACTCAGGAAAACCAAGGTCAGAGGTTCTAACCTTCCCTGGATCTCGACTGAACTTTTGGCCTGCCTCCATGCACGTGGCTAGGTATGGAAGTCTTACAAGTCCTCTAGTACTCCTGCTAACCTTAACAAGTACTGTGCTTTCAGGAACTCTTGTACTAGAGTCACCAGGTTAGCTAAGGCTGATTTCTTTTCCTCCACATTTCAGAACAATCTTAGCAACCCCTTCAAGTTCTGGAGTAATACACATACTTCCCCACCCCCACCCAGTCACCCTCCTGTTCTCAAGATGGGTGATTCCACCATTTCGGACCCTCCTTCAGTCACCTCAGCTTTCAGCTCGCATTTCACCACCTGTGCTTCCTCACTCCTCTGCACTCCCGCCACTCCCCCTTTCTCTTCCTTCCACCCTTCTTCCCCTTCTCTTTCTTGCCTATCACTCCTGCCTCCACTCTTCAAGCCCTCCTGGCTCTCAACCCACAGAAAGGCGGGAGCCTTGATGGGCTTGATCCAAAGCTCCTACACCTCTCTGCACTGGACATTGTCTTTTCCATCTCCTCCCAGCTCAACCTATCATTCTCTCTTGCCTCAGTCCCAGATACCTGGAAGCATGCAATTGTCATTCCCCTTCCAAAAGGAGGTGAATCCTCCTGTCCTGGAAATTTCCACCCAATCTCTCTCCTCCCAACCTTATCCAAACTTCAAGAACACATAGTTCTACCTCAGCTCTCCCTTTCCTCGTCTCCTCCTCCTTTTTCACCCTCTTCCAGTCTGGCTTTCCAAACATCACTCCACCACTTTCTCTCCTCAGGCTCGCAGATTACATCCATTCTGACATGAAACAAGACCTCCTCACTGCCACCATCTTTGTAAATCTTGTGAAAGCTTTTGACACTGTCTCCCACCCTCTTCTCCTGAACAAACTAAAATTAGTGGATCTATCTGACTCTGTAATCTAGTGGTTCAACTCATACCTTGTAGGTAGATCTCAGTCAGTGAAAACTGGAGATTCTCTCTTCCCCCTTACCCATACACACTGACATTCCCCAAGGTTCCATCCTTGGCCCTTTGCTGTTCTCCATATTCCTCAATGGCCTCCCCTCAGCCTGCTCGTCTGCATCCATTCACATGCATGCGGATGACATGGTCCAGTTTTCCTCTGGCTCTTCTCCATCAGTTAACATCCAGGCTTCAGCTTGATTTCACACTGTCCAGAAAAGGTTCAGAGCTAATCAACTATCCCTTAATGCTAAGAAAATGGTCTTCATGTGTTTCAGCACACGACAGAAGCTTTCTAGACTCCCTTCACTCCCCACCTTCTTCACCCTCGATGAGGGAAAAATTGACGACATACCCTCATTTAAGTATCTCAGTGTTTGTCTTGACTGCCACCATGGTTTTTCTCAGCACATAGATGCCATGTATAAAAAAACTCTGCCCTAAGCTTGGTGTACTTTATAGGAACAAAAGCTGTATCCCTATATCTGCCCACTGGGACATCACTAAAATGATCCTCCCCAATTTTGATTATGACAACTTAATCTATGGTGCTGCACCTAAATCCACCCTGGTCAGAGTGGATCCCCTCTTCCGCTCCTTTTGCTGTTTAGCCTTGGCCTGTTCCATCCCCCCCAGACTCGTCACTGTTCTCTGAACATTGATCTCTCCCTCCCTTCCTTGAATGACCGCCATCTCATCCACTGTGCCTCCTTTATTTCTAAATTCTGGTTAGCTTTGCTCCCTCCTTACCTTAGCTCTCTCCTCTCCCCTACGTCCCCTTCCACATACTCTCTCTGTAACTCAGGTTATTGTTCTCTTTTGCTCCCCTCTCATAAGTCTCTAGCTGACCAGTCTGGTTTCTCCTTCAGCCTTCCTACTCTTTGGAACTACTTTCCACTAACGATTCTTTCTGCCACCTCCAAATGCTCTCTTTTCTCTCTTCTTCAAGGCCACACAGCCCCTCCTGTAAATACCCTTAGCCCCATTGCCCTGCACTTCTCCTTATCTACTCCAACCTCTATACTTTTTGCCACCCCACCTCTTCCCCCTTCCTCTCCCCTTCCCCTCCACTGTTTCCTCTCACTCCCTTACATCTTTCTCACTCACTCTCACCCCCATAATCACCTTTTCTACCCCTTCCTAATCCTCTACATTCTATTTCCCCACCCTACCCACCATAATCTGTTCTCTTTTCCTCTCTTCTTATTTCCACCACTACTTTACCTTTTCACCCCCAAGTCTCTCTTTCCACCCTCCTCTACTTACCTCTCTCTCTACCCTTTCCTGTTTTGTGATGTTACCTTTGTGGGTGTGACAGTACTTTGCACTACTGATGTTTAACCTGCACTATTATTTGCTCTGGTAATGTATATTATTGTAATGTACTGTGTATTGTTGAATTACTATTACTGTGCTTCTACTTGTTTATACTTATCCTCACCACCTCCCAGGACGCACTTGAAAATGAGTCACAGCTCAGTATGTCTTTCCTGGTAAATCTCTTTAAATAAAAAATTCCATAATAGCTGTCTTGGCAATATTTACTTTCAGATTAAGAGTATTCAAGACTTGAAGTATGTTGTCTAACTGTTTTGCAGTCCTGACAGAGGTAAGAAAAAAATAACCAAATCATCTGGGTATACTATTGTTAGTATGAGTTTCCTATTAATTTTAGGAGTATCGAGTGCTGCATTAGTGAGAGACAACAACACATCAATGATATATACATTGAATGAGAGTGGAGCAATTAATCAGCCTTACTTCAGTCCCATGTTGGAAGTAAATGGATTAAGTCAGGTTCCGTTTCTAGAATAACAAATATAAGTTTTATTATTTGAGCAGAGGATATTAGTGCCAGCAATGAATCATCTATCTCTTTCTTTTCAGAATTTTCTACAACCTGTACCTGCTCAGTGAATCAATGACTGAGGGTAGTCAATGAAAGCAGTGCAAAGTCTTTTTCCTGACAACTACAGTATGTATTTATATGTGAGGTTGTATAGAATAAAACAATTATCGATAATAAAGGAATTTCTTCTAAAACTCAGTTGTGAGTTTAGGAGAATATCATTACCATAAACCCAAGATGATAATTTGCCAAGAATAATTTTACTAAACACCTTTGCTGAATTATTTATTAGGCTTATAATTAGATGGACTCATTTTGGATATTTTTTTAAGTAATGGAACAATGATATTTATCTGGGCAGACCAGATAGGCCAAGCAGTCCCTTTCTGATGACAAATTCTGTTTCTATGTTCCTAGATAACCAGCTAACCTGAAATGTGTATTGCTGAATGCACAAATTAAACAGACAATAAAGAATACCTACCAGTATGGAAAGAACAAAAATAGTTCATGTGGAATTTTGACTAAGCTAGGAGCCTTGTCAGGTTTTGAAGAGTATATGGCTGTTATTAAATCATCATGTGTAATTTTAACAACATTTTCTGTAGCAGTTAACATAAGTTGGTTCACTTGGATCATCGGATACGTCCCTGTAATGCTTCTGATAAAATAACTGTGTCTGTGTTACTAGAGAAAGAATTACAAACCTTCGCTACCAAGGTCCAAAACTGAGTGACATAATTGTCCTTTTAACACAAGTTCTAGTTTTTGCTTTATAATATATTTTTTTCACTGCTAGTAAAACAGATTTATAAGGTTTCCATAGATTTGCAAAGTTCTAAGATTGTCTTTATTTGGGATTTTCCTCAAAACTCAATTGTTTTTCTTTATATGCTTTTTGGCTGTTCTGCACTCTGTATTAAAACATGTCAATATAAACCTTAGGTTGTTTTGTAATGTAAAGATGAGGTGAAATGTGAGTATTCAATAATGTAATCCTGCTAATAATATCATCTAAATTTGATGGAGCTATGACTGACTCCTAATTTTAAAATATCTTCTGATAGGAAAGCATCTGCTAATGTGGTCTCAGCAGTACCTTCCACATAATTCTTTTTTGATTTAGGATCTAAGTTGGATCTACTATGATATGATTTAAAGACCGACCTTGAAAGAGGCAGTGCAGGGCACAATATCAAAAGGGGAAATGGCTACTCTCAGCTCTGGGGAGGGCACTATAAAATTACTATATGTATGAATATATAGAATAAAGTATGGGTCGGTGTATGTAGATTTTACACACCCGAGTTGTGGGATGCTACATAAACCCCGAGGGCAAAGCCCGAGGGGTTTGTGAAAAGCATCCCACAACGAGGGTGTGTGTAAAAATCGAGTTTGACACCCCCGACCCATTTTTTATTTTATATAATTGCCGGGTTTGCCTTTTTTGCCTCAGCAATTATATAAAATAAAGAGGTCTGTGTCTCCTGCCAGTGTATGCCACGGTCGGTCCTTTTACTGCGGTGCCGAGATTTTTATATTTTAAATTGCTTTCCCCCGATTTCTTCACGTCTTTCTGTGCAGGGTATAAAGGGGAGAAAAGAAGGACTACCACCGAGTTGTTCTGGCGGTTCAGTAACAGGCGAGAGTGCTGATGGCTGGTAAGCGCTGCGTGAGGCATCATGGCAGAGGAAGGGAAATCAAGGCAGCTGCTTGCCATTATAAATGCTCCTTTATAACGGCAAATTATGCCACGGTTTCCTATGGGAAAAAGGCAGAGCCGTAATTATACCAAGATTACTCATAAGTACATAATCAACTATAATAGAAGGTTGATAAGACAAAAAACGCTGGTGCATCATTGTCATCCCCACTATATCTATCATTCAAAACTGTGAAGTTTAAATTGGTCATTAGAGTAATATCTTTTTCACCAAAACCACTGAGCAAGTGCTAGAGGGGCTGTTGAGCTGAGGAGGTGAAGAGGGGTGATTTTGTCCTGCCTTTGAGGGAGGAGGGAGTTGGACAGAAAAAAAACATTTATAAAACCAAAAAAACAGGCCCTTGCAGGTGGCAGGAATATTTGTTGTGAAAAAAATAATACATCAACAAACTCAGATAGTGTTGTACTGAGGATCTCAGAGTTTGCTGGGCTATCAGCAAAGGCTGGAGGTGCCAAGCGAGTGGGGTACTGGTTTAACCAGGGTAGAGAAGAAACCCTGTGACCTTTTCAGTTTCACTCTTTGTTATTCCTGTAAATTAACGTTATAAGGGTATTCTGTACAGCTATGTCTATGAAGAGAAAATTGTCTGGTGCAGAGTTTCACAAGGCCAGATCACGACGATTGTTGGAACAGTCTGCGCATAGTGGCAGGACAATATCTGATTTCTTCAAAAGCGAAACTTCATGCCTCTTCATTGAGCAACAAGTGCAACTGAAATTATCTGAGTCACTTTCAAGGGGGAAGTGGAACAATATGAAATAGTTACAGAACAATGGTAACCCATATTGCCTTCCTGCTCTGAGGACAGCAGTAAAAGAACTGCTCTTCTGGAAGTGCTGCAACCCTCTGGTGAGCAACAAAATACAGCAGATGTGATAACATCTCCACCACCTATGCAGTCATCATCATCCACGTCCACTCAGCATATTGAAAGCATTGAATGTCAGGCTGCAGACGCTGATTCATCATCTGTGAGCAGTACCAGACATGATTTACCTGACTGTTGGACAGCTGATCAAGGTGAGTATTTAAAGAACGTACACAAGTGGTTGTTTATTCACAACAAGAAGCTCAGCTCCTCAACCTGCAAGGAAGCAGACCTGGTTTCTGATGTCTCATTTGCCAGGGAATGGGCTGTTGGTGAAATCTCACCATGTGGCACACATAAAGCAAGACAGCTACTTTCACTCGAAGAAAGTTTCAAAACATTAGAAGTTACTAGGACACCAAAACGCTGATAAACTCTTAAAGAAACAGAATGAAAAGTTATTGAGAAGGCTGTTGAAAGGTTGACAAATGAACATTTGGAAGTTACTGCACAAGTCATGAGAAAAGCATATGATGTAGCTAAGGAGAACTGCCCATTTACTGAACATGCAAAACTACTTGAGCTCCAAACACTAAACAGAGCTTCTGTTGGCTCATATCTGCAGTCTAATGTAATCTGTTCTGAAATAACTGACACAATTTCTGGAAAAATGAAGAGGAACCTAATGAGATACATAGTACAGACCAGATGCCCCATATCTGTTCTGGTTGATGAAAGTATAACGGTCAGCAACAGATCGACTTTGATCATTTATATATATGCACACATGGAAAAATTATCAACTCTTGTTACAATTTTCCTTCAACTGGTAGAGTTGTGTGACACAACTGCATAGGGAATTCATGATGCACACTTATCCTCATTGTCACAATGTGGCTTGAGAGATGAAGAGCTAAGGACAGTGTGGATGTGTCTCGCATGTGATGGTGCGTGTGTGATGCTCAGTAAGAGAGGGGGCCTTGAGGCATTACTATGCCTCAAATATCCAAATCTCTTTGTGTGGCACTGCCTCAATCATAGATTGGAACTTTCAGTTGCTGATGTCATTGACTGCTGCAATGCTGTGAATCATTTCAAGATATTTCTAGATAAATTGTACTCATTTTACAGCTGTTCACCTAAGACGCATGAGAATTAGAAGTGATTGCTGAGGCTCTCTCCACTCAGGTTGCTAAATGTGGTAGGTTGTTGTCGACTCAGTGGGTTGCTAGTAGCTACCGTGCTGTTTATGCTGTATGGAAGTCCTTTGCTGCACTAAGTCAACACTTGAAATCAGTTTGTGACAATGCTAACAGAAACTCTGACAATAAGCATGTCAGTTGTGGTCTGCTGAACAAGATGACATCTACTACCTTCGTCCTCAACATGGGCAAAATGCTGAATGCTCTTGAAGAACTATGGTTCTTGTCAGAACATCTACAGAATCAGGGTGTTATGTTTGACACTGACAGATACATTAAATGTTGCATACAGGAATTCAACATGATGAAGGATTGGCCTGGCACTTATACAACAGAAGCTGAAGATGCAATTGAATGCAAAGAGATCCATGGTGTCTTGTTGGTAGAGAATGAGAGGGACAATACCATTTGTCATCAGCAGCTCTACCAGGCCAGTTAGACATGATGGCAACAAGACTGACATCAGAGGAAGTATTAGTAAAGTTTATTGCTACTCTTCAGTCTGACTCATGGCCTGAGGATGTAGAGGCTGGCTATGGAGTTATGGACACTGGTTAATAGATTTGGGCACCTAGAGCAACTCCTGGAATGGAATGCTGTAAGGAGCAACTTTGATGACTTTGTATCATTCAGAGGGTCACAGGAAGGGACAGTACCTTTGCAAGTTACTTTCTATAATTAATACAGTCCCTCTGAGCATGGCAGACTACGAGCTAGAGTTTCAACACAATAAACATTACTGCCAGCCCGATGCATAACAAACTTACTGTTGAGCATCCGTTCTAACTTGATGTTTATTAGCCACGCTAGCCCACCAGTGAATGTATTTGATGCCATCAAATTTCCAAAACATGGCTGAGAGCGCATAGATCGGCCATACACCAGCGCAAGAGGAATAGAGGATCTGCCAGAGATCCACATGTCTGCCTGTTTAAATACATGATGCAATCATATTCACTGACTGTCTTTACCAAGAGAGAGACTTGCAAAATATCAGTATGTTATGCACTGTCACACACTGACATATTCAGCCTAGTTCAAGCTAGAAGTCACATCACTGTCACTCACCTGAGGGTATCATTTGACTTTACTTAGTTTTATTTTTAAGCATACCACAACCTCACCCCGCTGAATACTGTTGAAGTTTCTCTTAAGTGTACATTTAAAAGAAAAATATCTTACAGGATGACCACTTGTAGGGAGAGAGAGACTTTACAAGTAATCATGCAATGCAAACATTGCCGCTTTGTTTACCATACATACATCAATATTCTGCTGCCTTTCAGTAGGCTGTTATGAATCTGCTTAACTGCCTGCTAAAAGCCACCAAAATGCACCATTTTACGTCAGAATTTAAAAGTTTTCCAGGGGAAGGTATGCCCCCCCCCCGAGAGGTTAGGAATTTGTACCCCTTGGCACCCCTCTGCCTACAGAGTTCCCCGTGTTCTAAATGTCTGCTTTAACCACTGATGACAATAGCTCTATTATGCCTCCCATAGTGCCCTTTTGCAATGCTCCCTAGTGCAAAACAGTACCTGCAAACATGGTGCTAGCCTTAATCCACAAGAAGCACTGCCATGGCTCTCATAATGCAAAGAATTTTAACCGCACAACCTGGCTCTTGATCTCAGTTTCAGTAAGTTTAGGTGAAAAAGGGGCAACGCTGAAAAGGGACTCGGTATAGGTGAGATGGCTGATCAGGAGTCATGACTGCACACACATTTCAAAGTAAAGTAAGTCTATTTGAAAAATGACAGTACCATATAGCAATTTCAGTTTTTAGGCACTTGTTAGTTAACAAAGTCATTTGCATCCAATGTGTTGGTAAAAGTACAGGGTGCCCCTTTGTAATGGGCCTGTAGGATGGCTGGAAATGTAAATGTGAATTCAACTTGTTTAGCCCACAGGATGTCCATGACAGGGCCAAAACCCAGACTTTTTTCTGCACATGGGAGAAATCTTGATTGATATACAGTGGAAAGGATAACCAAAGGGGTAGCTAAAGAGGATAAGGCTTTCTTCAGGTACATAAGCAAGAAGAGGAAACCAAGAGGAGGGATAGAGGTTATAAGGAGGATGACAAAGGTAGGCCGTGCAGAACAGGATCAAGAAAAAGCAGACATCCTGAACAGATACTACTACTCAATCTTCACAGTGGAAGGACTGGGGACAAACCACTAGGGAGCAGCAGGAGTGAACAATGGGAGGGTAGATACAAGTCTATTTGCAGAGGAAAGCATCCTGAGGGGACTTGCAGCTCTAAACGTGAGCAAGGCTAGGGGACCAGATGGGTTACATCTAAAGGTACTAAAGAAACTAAAGGAGGTGCTTGCTGCACCATTGCCAGCATAATCAACAGCTCGCTGGAAATAGGGATGGTTCCAGAGGTCCTGATCACCAACGTTGGGGCTTCAGCTCAGTGATCCCTTGTAACATGATTTTCTCCCTTTGCAAAGAATGTACAGCAGTTTAGGAAGAAGTTTTTCAAAGAAAGATACTGCTTCAGACCATCTATGCCCTAGGGCAGACCCTGGATTCTGAGGTTGTTACACCAATTGATATTCTTCTGGAGGACAATCATCTCACATAGCTACTCAGCTTCTTTTCCTAATTTTGTGACTATTCCTGGGACTTGAGCAATGATGTCCTCCAGGGTAGGAATGCGCTCCTGTGCTGCAGTCTTTCTCCATGACCCAATGCTTGGTGTGTGAGAAATTGTACTTTGCTGGATACTTCATCTTACTTGGGGGACAAAGCCACCTGCACTGGGGCCAAGGTCAACTGACCAAGCACTACTATTACCCCTCAAGACTTCTTGGAATGTGCATGCCTGCAACCCGACTCCATGTACTAGCCACCTCTGGTCCTTCTTTGTCAGTCTTGCCTGTCTTGCTTAAGTTCCCAAAGGAATGTTTACATTTTTCTGGTGGCCATTGTGAATCTTTGTGGATTCTTTATATTTTCAGGAAGAAATTCAGATTCTATACTTTCATTTAACACATTTTGAGGTGCAGAGGATGGAGCTTGAGGAGGTGCATCTGCTCTCAGCTCTTCATCAGTGCCCCTCTACATAAAACAATTTCAGCAAGAAGAAATGCCCCCCCCCCATTCCTGCAGCTTATACACTTCAGTGGGTGGTCCTAAAATAGAATAACAAGTACTAAAAGGTAACATTGTAATGGCCTGATGCACCTTATAGCTAAAGATGCAGCGATGTTTACTACGCCCATAAAGTTTACTCAAAGTGGGCAACTTTGAATTTGCATAGCACTACGTGAAATTTCCATGAAAATGTTGATGGTTCACTTCGAATTCACTTTGAGTTAAAGTTTGAGAAGGCGAAGTTGGTAAGAAACAGCCCACAGATCACATGTCTGACTGTCTGCAGGTCACATGACATGTGTGTTTAGTAGAGAACTGTGTGTAATAATGAATGCACACATTCTGTGAACAGTACCGTCAAAATCAAGAAAGGGGAAGTTGAAATATAATGACATGTCTTTAATATTTATTTGTCAATTGTCATATTATAGTCAAGGCCACCCGTTTTCATTTTTAATGATGAAAAATGTTATCATTACGGAACTGCATCAGCCTTCACCCTGGTAATTTTGCCGTTGTTCCCTCCCGCCAACATCCTCATCATCATCGAGGAGGAAGCAGCCCTCATCACAATCCTCAATGCCGGAACTGGACCCACTTGGAAATTCTCCTTCCATGACTGTATCATCAACTTCAATGGGACACCATTTGACGCTGCCACCAGGATGGTCTGCTTCACCTGCATCATCAGCATGATCATCATTGTGACAGGGTGCAAACACTGATGTGGTTGTCTGACCTGCTATGTGACCTTCATTCATTTTAATAAATGTCAGCATAGGTGATAGGTTAGTATGATGATCATGCACTATGGCCCCATAGAACTAAATACTCTCCACACTTACAAGGTAGGTGGGTGGACAGGTACTTCAGTGCTGCTGACGTCACCACTGGCCATTCAGTCACCTTGCCACCCAGTACACCAAAGGATTGTCCAATATTGTCAGATGCCTGTTTTCTGCCAGATAGGCCTCAACTATGGTCTGTGATGCATGCATTCCTGATGAATCATCCACCTGGTCACAAGATTCATCTAGGTCACAAATTCTTACTTGGGACAAGGCACCCCAAACTGTATTAATGGACAACTGTGCAGCTGACACCACCCCTTGCCCCTCAGCAACCTTACTGGATGTGCTCAGTTGATAGTGCGCTTCAGCCTTGTTATGCTGTTGTTTGCCAAAATTTTCATGTGACTGGCTGGTCCACCAGTGCAGCAGTTGGATTTCTGCTAGTGGCACTGGAGACCTAGGTTCAGGAATGGACTGGAATCATTAGAGGGCCGGCTGGGCGCAGAAGGATTGAGCATCCCACAACTGCTCTCCTTCTCCAGGAGGAGGGGGAGGGATGCCGTCAGTGCATGGTGGACCCCTAGCAGAGGTCAGGGGTGCCACAGCAGCTGATGCCAGCAAGGTCCAAAGGGATGGGATGGATGCTGGTGTCATTGCACGTTCTCACCCCCCCAAGGGGGGAATAATCAAGCCTGCCTCCACTGCCTAAATGAAGCCCACTCCTCAGCTGCAATCGGCTCCCCAGGCCAGTTCCACACTATCCCATTGTTCATGGCACCCTAAGGCCAGGGGTGCTGTGTCTCCACCCTGGTGGGTAATCCAGGGTCCCAGGAGAGTGGCTCATGTGGGGATGCTGCAGCCAAGGGGTTCTTGACCAGGTGGATGCCCGGTAAGTGGAAAGGGTGCAAAAAGACAAAATTAAAAAAAAAAGAAAAGAAATTTGCATGAGACTTCTGGGCCCAAGAACCAACCAGACCAGCTGTCCATCCAGATTTTGATAAATCCAAAAAGAACACCACGAACAGTCACAATCAGCCCATGCTGCACTCCTGGAGGTAGCCGTCCTCCACAAGTGTACCAAATCCACAATGGTTGTGCGCACAAGGAATAGCTTCGTAAGCATGAAAATTAAGAATCACGGAAGCAGAAAAGCTTTATAACAAAGTATTTTACTAAATTCCATTCATGCTGCAATGTTACAGAGTCAGTCGAAAAAAAACTCTACTACCTCGACTCCCACGAGTCTTCAAAGGGGGTGCTGCTAACAGGGAACACATGAACATTTAATCATTGTATTATGAATAATTAATTACTTGCCATGATGTCACTACTTTTCTATAGCAGTAATAGGCATTTTTTTCATGTTTTATATATGCTGTGAAATAACGTATATCCAACAATAAACACATAATTCTAATATAGATCAGTGTAAAATACTATTTTACAGTGCAAAAATCTCAGAAAAATACTGTAGTCATTAACAGATCACTTACTTACAAAAAACATAAAATGACATATTTTTTAAAAAAAAGGAACTGTAGTTAGAAGGACCTGGGAGAACTGGTACCATTACAGCCCATCTATACTCCAAAATATTTAATTCTGGGTAGGATGGAATTCCAGGACCAAACTTGACAACATTATAACAGAACTTAAGAAGGAGAAAAGAAATAAAATAATTTTAAATACTTATTTAATTATTTAACAGATCTATTATTATGACCTATATTCATTTTTCAAATGTATAACTTTCATCGAGAAGAAAAAATATACACACAGTACTACCACATAACAACAAATGATTCTGCAGGAAATGGACCCAGATAATATTTAACTATCATTTTTATCTATCTTTTCTATTATTTATTTCAGAAGGGTTTGATGTCCCATTTTCATTTAAACCTTCTGGTTTCACACACCTTAGTTTAAAATCCACCTGCTCTCTTGTTGTAGCAAAACATTCGATCTATCTCCACCCCATTTTAAAGGTGGAATCAATCTATGCCCATAAATTTTAAAGACTCCGGTGAGGGTCCATGTTGTTGAAAAAATGCATACCTACGGAGTATCCTGTCTATTGTTTAATATTGACCTCACATGTTCTTGGATACGTCATTTCAGAGGTCAAACTGTCTACCAACGTAAACAAAATCACATGGGCATTAAAGGGCATAAATAACATATGAGGTATCACATGTTATTAAATGTTTAATATCTACAGCTAGGTTCTCAATTTTCGGATGATGGAAGTATTTACCAGGGCTAGCGAATTTACAGATATTACATCTTTTGCAACAAAAAGCCATTTGACCTTTTGGTAGCCACATTTTTCATTCTCAGGACTATCCTTCTTTAAATGACTATGTACCAACTTGTCCCTAAGATTGGAGGCCCTGTTAAAGGTGACTCTTGGTTTTACCAACTACCATTTCTACTTCCTTGTCTCCCAAAAGTATAGGTCAATTCTTGTAGATGATGTTACCTATACGACCTGCAAATTCATTGTATTCCATAATGAATGTGCATGGATTCTCATTCTCTCGGTTGTCTTTCTGTTTCATGGATAGACTTTCCCTAGTTAACTTTTTTACTCTTTCTTTAGAATTTACCAGTAGATCCCAGTCATAACCTCTACTCTGAAATCTTTCTAAAAGTTAATTTGCTTGTTCTTCAAAGTCACTGTTAGCACTACAGTTTCTTTTGATACATATCAATTGACTATATGGGATTGATTTTTCAAGGTTTGGAGGGTGGGCGCTTCTGCAATGTAGTAGTGAATTAGTGGCTGTCTCCTTTCTAAATGTTTTTGTTTTTATTATAAAATCTTTATCAGATTCATTTTGTATTGTCAATTGTAAATCCAAGAAATCCAAATTAATTTTATCATTTTAAAGGTGAACCTTAAATTCATATTATTTTCGTTAAACCATTTTATAAAATTGGGTACTTCTGTTTGTTCTCCTTTCCATATACATATCATAGTGTCTATAAAATTATACCATTTTACAATATGTTTATGGTAAGGATTGACATTAGTTAGAACAATATACCAAGAAATAAATTTGCATAACCAGGGGCCATTGATGCCCCATTGCTGTACCACATTTTGTTGAAAAGTTGTTCCTTCAAATTAAAAAATTATGTTTAAGAATAAATTCCAAACAGTCCACAAGAAATTCAGTTGGTACTTCATCATTCTCCTTATAGTTAGCCAAAAGCTTTAGTGGCCTGTAACCCATCCACGTGGTATATAGATGTATAAAGAGATTCTACATCTATACCCAACCAACTGAATTCTTTTTCCTATATCACAGTCTTTAATTTCACTAGCAAATCACTTGTATCCCTAATGTATGACCGAGATTCCTAATCAGAGGCTGTAAGAAGAAATCTACAACTTTCCCAGATTTTGAGTTAAAGAACCCACCCTGAAATTATTGGTTTTCGGTGGGTTCTCCTTATTTTATGGATCTTGGGAAGTATACAGAAACTTGGTACAATAGGAATTCTTTCCACAAAATCCATGTTCACTCTCTGAAATATCACCCTTCTTTACTGCATTCATAAGTAAATGATGTAACTCCTTTTTATAACGATGACTCAGATTGCTTTGTAATTCTGTGTAATTTTCAGCATTGTTCAACAATCCTAGCACTATTTCCTTGTATTTCGACTTGTCCAGCACCACAGTGTTGCCACCCTTATCAGCGGGTTTCATAACCACTGAGTCTTCCATTGCTAACACTTTCAACGCTTCTCTTTCTCGTTTATTTAAGTTAAATCTGTGGGTGTCATCACTGTTAGCAAAGTCGAAACCTGTTTCATCACTGTTCTCTCATAGGTACAAATGGCTGCATTATAGATTTTTGGACAAAATTTCAATTTCAATCTAAATAATGATTTTCTCATTTTTTTCAAGTCCTGGCCTGCACATAAAATGCCATTACCTTTATTGTCAGGAAGAGAAGTAGCAATGGGTTGTATTGCTGTATCATGTTCACTTAACAGTTCCTCTAGTATATTTAGATCCATTTCAAAATGTTCAGTGTCCCTGGTGGGCTCCAAACCCAATGACCTTGTTTCTTCATTTCCTGCATATATTTCCCTGGCTGTATCATGTTCACTTAACAGTTTCTCTAGTGTATTTAGATCTATTTCAAAAAAGTTCAGTGTCCCTGGTGGGCTCCAAACCCAATGACCTTGTTTCTTCATTTCCTGCATATATTTCCCTGGATGTTGAGTCTTCACCTATATTCCTGGCTGAATCCAGTCTCATCATCTCCTCAAGAAGTAAATTTAAATCTGCATCATCTGGTACATTAGATATGTTTTCATCCACTATATCCATTTCAGACCACAGTCATTGTTAATAGGTTCTTCCATCCTGGAAAAGTATAATTTCAGGTCCAGTTTTCTAAAGAACTTATTAAGGTCAACACAAATCTGAAACTCTTAACAACAGGTGTTGGAATGAAGGTAAGACCTCGTTTTAATACTGATTCTTGATGGGAAGTCAGTGGATATTTAGAAAGATTCAGTACCTGTAAGTAATGTCCTTTCTCCGTTCCCTCAAAATTCTCTCGGTCCCTGCATTTGTGCCTTCCTCCGCGTTTTCCCCTTCTGGTTTTCTTCCTTTTTCTTTCTCTCTTGGTTGGTAAAGTTTCTGAAAATCCTGATCACCAGCAAAATTCGAGTTACTTGACCTCTTTTCTGTTGTATTTTTATCTATTTTTCTGTTGTCACTTCTGGCAAATCTCACTTTAGATCTCGACCTGCCCCTGCTTTGAGACCTGGGCCTGTTCCAGCTCAAAATATCCCCTCTCTGGTAGTAAGCCTTATCTCTGTTTAATTTAGTAACTTTTCATTTGATAACCTCCCTTTCATATGTCTGGATTTTATTATTTAATTGTCTGTTAAAGTCCAGGTATTCCACGCTTGTTTTAAAACTTACTGCTGTGGTTTTGCAGCTTCAATTCTTTCAGCAGTTCTATGTGTTTGTTTAGATCGTACTTAATTAACAAAGCAACAAAATCTTAGAACACTCAGTTGCAGCTTTCAAGCATTCTTCTTTGAACTGGAACTCATCTAGCCCACATGAGGGTGTAATTGAAATTCTTAACCCTCTTGGTGCCTGGTCACAGTCCTGATATTCCTCTAAAGTGCTAATATTATAAGTAAGTTCTATTTCCTTAATAAGTAATTTTTCCAACTTCAGAAAAGCACTTCGTACATTCTCATCCACTGATATATTGGCAGTAACTGTGTCAGATTTAAGTTTGTCCGTAATCTTCTCCTTACATCAAATGAATCTTGCTCCGTTCATTCTGCGTTAAATCCTGAGTCAGTTGGCATGTCTCCTTGACTCATTCTGCTACACACTTATTTCTGGTAGCACTCACGCTCGGTTAGAAAAACAACTGTTTCTGGTAAGTCCTTAATGGCTGGTTCGTCACCTCCTGTGACGGCGCATATTGCGGTGAAAAAGCACCTAAAATAAATCCAAAAAGAACACCACGATCAGTCACAATCAGCCCATGCTGAACTCCCGGAGGTAGCCATCCTCCACAAATGTACCAAATCCACAATGGCTGTGCGCAAAAGGAATAGCTTCGCAAGCATGAAAAATAAGAATCAAGGAAGCAGAAAAGCGTCATAACAAAGTATTTTACTAAATTCCATTCATGTTAGAGTCAGTCGAAAAGAATTCCTAGCTCCTCGACTCCCACGAGTCTTCAAAGGGGGTGCTGCTAACAGGGAACACATGAGCATTTAACATTGTATCATGAATAATTAATTACTTGCTACAACGTCACTACTTTTCTATAGAAGTGATATCTTGTATGAAAGTGATATGTAAATGAGTACAGTATATTTCTGAGATTTTGCACTGTAAAATAATAGTTTACACTGATCTATATTAGAATTATGTGTTTATTGTTGGATATAGGTTGTTTCACAGCATATATAAACAAGCATTTGTCAATGCAGAATGTTGATTACGTTGGTTTATTGAGCTCACTCAGTGGCCCTGTGTCACTCGCTCGTTCTTTTTCTCCCAATGCTGCAGGCTGCACCTTTGTACAGGCTCCTGGCTGCATTAGCATGTTTTTTCTGCCCACAAAGAAATCTGCAGCTGTCTTGACAGAGCTGTGTTGAGGTGGGTCACTCGCCCTCTCTCAGTCGCTCATTCTGTTTCTGCTGGCACTGCAGGCTGCCCTTTTGTACTGGGCTTCTGCCTCTCTTGGCGGCTTTTACTGCCCACAAAGAAATGTGCAGCTGTCCTGACACAGGTCTGTTGAGCTACCTCACTCCCCCTCTCTTGCTCATTCTGTTTCTGCCGGTGCTGCAGGCTGGCCGTTTGCACAGGGCTCCTGCCTGAGTTGCCCGCCTTTTTCTGCACACAAAGCAATCCGCAGCAGTCACGACAGAGGTCTGTTGAGCTGGCTCACACCCCCTCTTTCACTCGCTCATTGTGTTTGTCCCAGCGCTACTGGATGCCCTTTTGTACTGGACTTCTGCCTGCATTGGCACCTTTTTCTGGCCACAAAGAAATCTGCAGCTGTCCCAACACAGCTCCGTTGAGGTCACTCTCTCCAACTGTCTCACTCTCTCATTCTGTTTCTCCTGGTGTTGCAGGCTGCTCTTTTGTACTGGGCTTCTGCCTGCATTGGCAGGTTTTGCTGCCCACAAAGAAATCTGCAGCTGTCCCTACACAGCTCCATTGAGGTGGGTCACTCCCCCTCTGTCACTCTCTCATTCTGTTTCTGCTGGCACTGCAGTCTGCCCTTTTTGTACTGGGCTCCTGCCTCTGTTGGCAGCTTTTTCTGCCCACAAAGAAATCTGCAGCAGTCCTGACACAGGTCCGTTGAGGTAGCTCACTCCCCCTCTCTTATTCGCTCATTCCATTTCTGCCGAGGCCAGGCGGCCTTCCTTTGTACTGGGCTCCTGCTCATGCTGCTTTTTCTGCCCAAGAAGAAATCCACAGCAGTCATGATAGAGCTCTGTTGAGCTTGCTCACTGCCCCTCTCTCACTTGCTCCTTGTGTTTCTCCCAGTGCTGCAGGCTGCCCTTTTGTACTGGCTTCTGCCTGCATTGGCACCTTTTCTGCCCACAAAGAAATCTGCATCTGTCCTGACAGAGCTCTGTTGAGGTCAACACTCCGCCTGTCTTACTCGCTCATTCTGTTTCTCCTGGCACTGCAGACTGACGTTTTGTAGTGGTCTCCTGCCTGTGTTGGCACCTTTTTCTGCCACAAACAAATCTGCAGCAGTCCTGACAGAGCTCTGTTGAGCTCGCTCAGTCCCCCTCTCTCACTCACTCATGCCATTTCTGTCGGTGCTGCAGACTGCCCTTTTCTACTGGGCTCCTGCCTGCATTGCTGCCTTCTTCTGGGCACAAAGAAATCTGCAGCAGTCATGATAGAGCTCCGTTGAATCACTCCCCCCTCTCTCACTTGTTCGTTCTGTTTCTTCTGCCGCTGCAGGCTGCCATTTTGTACTGGGCCCCTGCATGCATTGCTGCCTTTTTCTGCCCATAAAGAAATCTGCAGCAGTCCCAACAGAGCTCCATTGAGCTCACTCACTCACTCCCCTTCCCTCACTCACTCATTCTGTGTCTCCCACTGCTGCAGGCTGCCCTTTTGTACTGGGTTCCTGCCTGCGTTGGTGACTTTGTCTGCCCACAAAGAGATGTGCAGCAGTCCTGACACAGCTCCGTTGAGGTCGCTCACTCGCCTTCTGTCACTCGCTAGTTCCGTTTCTGTGGGGGCTAAAGACTGGCCTTTTGTACTGGGCTCCTGCCTGAAGTGCCGCCTTTTCCTCCCCACAAAGAAATCCGCAGCAGTGATGATAGACCTCCATTGAGCTCTCTCACTCCCCCTCTGTCACTCGCTCACCCTGTTTCTCCTGACACTGTAGGCTGCCCTTTTGTACTGGCCTCCTGGCTGCATTGGCACCTTTTCCTGCCCACAAAAAAATCACCAGCTGCCCCAACAGAGCTCCTTTGAGGTCACTCACTCTCCCTGTCTCACTCGCTCAGTCTGTCTCTCGTGGCACTGCAGGCTGCTCTTTTTGTACTGAGGCTTCTGCCTCTGTTGGCATTCTTTTCTGCCCACAAAGAAATCTGCAGCAGTTTCTACAGAGCTCCGTTGGTCTCACCTCACTCCCCTGTCTCACTTGCTCCATTTCCATTTCTGCCAGCGGTGCAAGCTGCCTTTTTGTACTGAGCTTCTGCCTGCGTTGTCACCCTTTTCTGTCCACAAAGAAATCTGCAGCAGTCACGATGAGACTCCATTCAGCTCGTTCACTCACTCTCCCTGTCTCACTTGCTCATTCTGTTTCTCCGCGCGCTGCAGGTTTGCCCTTTTGTACTGGCCCCTCGTGCATTGCTGCCTTTTTCTGCCCATAAAGAAATCCGCAGCCGTCCCAACTGAGCTCCGTTAAGCTCACTCACTCCCCCTCCCTCACTCACTAATTCTGTGTCTCCCACCGCTACAGGCTGCCCTTTTGTACTGGGTTCCTGCCTGCATTGGTGGCTTTTTCTGCCCACAAACACATCTGCAGCAGTCTCAAGAAAGCTCCGTTGATCTCGCTCATTCTCCCTCTCTCAGTCACTCATTCCGTTTCTGCCAGTGCTGCAGGCTGGCCTTTTGTACTGGGCTCCTGCCTGCATTGTCACCTTTTCCTGCCCACAAAGAAATCTGCAGCTGTCCCGACAGAGCTCCGTTGAGGTCGCTCGCTCACTCCCCCTGTCTCACTTGCTCATTCTGTTTCTCCTGGCTGCAGGCAGCCCTTTTGTACTGGGCTCCTGCCTCTGTCAGCATTTTTGTCTACCCACAAAGAAATCTGCAGCAGTCCCGACACAGCTCCGTTGGCCTCACTCACTCCCCCTGTCTCACTTGCTTGTTCCGTTTCTGCTGGCACTGCAGGCTGCCCTTCTGTACTGGGCTCCTGCCAGTATAGCCACCCTTATCTTCCCACAAAGAAATCTGCAGCAGTGATGATACAGCTCTGTTGAGCTCGCTCAGTCCACCTCTCTCACTTGCTCGTTCTGTTTGTCCCACCGCTGCAGGCTACCCTTTTGTACTCAGGCGCTGCATGCATTGCTGCCTTTCCTGCCCACAAACAAATCTGCAGCAGTCCCAACAGAGCTCTGATGGCTCACTCCTCCCTCCTCCCTCACTCGCTCGTTCTGTGTCGCCCGGCGCTGCAGGCTGCCCCTTTATACTGGGCTCCTGCCTGCATTGTCACCTTTCCTGCCCACAAAGACATCTGCAGCTAGTCCCGACAGAGCTCAGTTGAGCTCTGTCATTCCCCTCCTCAGTTGCTCAATCCCTAATCTGTCCCAAACATTGATTTCCGACAGCACTCTTGGTATTCTGCACTGGAATGCGGAAACACATTCGCCAGGATGTGAAAATGACAGCTGTACTGTTAATAAGGAGGTGTGAACAAATGCCACTGTTGAAAATCTGGCATGAAAATATTACTAATTTGCTAACTTACAAGGGTCGTGGCACTCACCTGCACAACCTGCTTCGTAACACAGTCATTTTACGGAGTTTCATCACAATATTTTTAACATAGGCATTTTAGGACCTCTGCTCATGAACAGTGTCAGTGTGATTTTCTTAATATGTCCCGAACACCGATTTCCACAGCAACCGCGCTATTGTGCGCCGGAAGAGTGAAAACACATTTTGGCCAGGATGTGAAAAATGACAGCTGTACTGTTCATAAGGAGGTGTGGCAAATGGCAATGCTGAAAATTTGGAGTGAAAATATGCCAAAATTGCAAAGGTACAACCGTGCGTGGAAACTGCAAGTGCACATTAAGCCAACACACTCATTTTACGGACTTTTCATCACCAAATTTTCAACATAGGCATTTTAGGACCTCTACTAATGAACAGTGTCACTGTCATTTCATAATGTCCCAAACATGGATTTCCTCAGCGATCTATTATTCTGCACCAGAACTGCGAAAACAATTTAGGCCAGGATGTGAAAAATGACAGCTGTACTGTTCATAAGGAGGTGCAGAAGAATGGCAAAGTTGAATATCTGGAGTGAAGGCAATGTTGAATATCTGGAGTGAAAATATTATAAATTCATGAACTTACGAGCATGCATGTAAACTGCACAACTCACGCTTGTAACACAGTCATTTTATGGAGTATCATCACCAAATTTTCAACATAGGCATTTTAGGACCTCTGCTCATGAACAGTGTCACTGTCAGTTTCTTAATCTGTGCAGAACACTGATTTTCCACACCAACCATGCTATTCTGCGCTGGAAGTGTGAAAATACATTTCAGCCAGGGTGTGAAAAATGACAGCTGTACTGTTCATAAGGAGGTCTGAAAAAATGCCAATATTGAAAATCTGGGGTGAAAATATTGCAAATTTGCAAAGTTACGAGCGTGCATAGCTAACTGCCTGATGCAAGCTTATAAAACAGTCAGTTTTGGATTTTTCCCACCAAATTTGCAACATAGGCTTTTTGAGAGCCCACCTCATGAACACTGGCAGTGTCATTTCATTAATCAGTCCCAAAAGGTGATTCCATGCAGTGATCACAAAATCACCTTTCGGGGATGATTAACGCCATGACAGTAATAGAAATCTTGAGGTGGGGTCCCAAAAACCCCATGTTAAAAATTTGGTGGCAAAATTCCAAAAATTGCCTGAGATATGCATCAAAGTTGAAAAAAAACCCTATTTATTCCATTATACAGCTTACCGGCATTTCCTCAGTTCGGTCGGCTTTGAAGAGTGCAGACATGTTCCCGGTTCACGAAGATCATTGCGCCGAGACTCCAGAGGTAAGTATGGGGTGAGGGGGTGTGAGGAGGCAGGAGTGCGCAGTGGGTTGCGCGGGTTGTGGGGAGGGCAGGAGACCGCCAGGGACGTTCCTTTTTACAGGTTACAAAACAAAAAAACACATTGCGTGACTGTTTTTATTTTGCAGGAGCATGTAGCACACCTTAGGTGGGTTCCCTGTGTGCCAACGGAGTCTTTCTTTTTGTGGGGGCAGCTGTAGCCGACGGAGGATTGGGCACCCCATATGTACACAAACAAAAGGGGGGGTTATTACATTATGCCGATGGGGATTGGGCACCCAGTCGGCACACAGCAAAAGCGGGCAGGTACATAATGCTGACAGGGAGTGGGCTCCCCTGTTTGCAACATAAATATTGGGGCATTGCAGCTGATGGGGATTGGGGCCCCCGTCGGCAAATAAACACAGTCGGGGGGGCACATACTGCCGAGGGGGATTGAGCACTCCCTCGGCAGGGGAGGTTAATATTGTTTGTGAACACGGTGGCAAGCCGCCGCCATGTTCGCAAACAATATTAGGGTTTCAAGATCCTACCCTGTAATGACGGGTCGCTCCCTCATTGCAGTGAATGACTGACACTGCAATGACGAGGTGGCCCCTGATTGCAGCGGCTAATTTTTTACAAGTTGGTGGCATGCTGGCTGAATTAGTGTCAGCAGCAGCATGCCATGGCATTGGGGGAAGTGGGACAAGCCTTTACAGGCTGTGGGGGCATTGGCCACAACAGTGCCACGCCTCCACAACCTGCTTGTGGAGAAACCTGCTGCAACATGTTTCTTGCGCATTGGCGCAATCAACATAAAAATGAAAAAAATGCCTAGCACTTCTGTAGAAAAGTAGTGACATCATGGCAAGTAATTTATTATTCATGATACAATGATTAAATGCTCATGTATTCCTTGTTAGCAGCACCCCCTTTGAAGACTCATGGGAGTCGAGGCGCTAGGGGTTCTTTTCGACTGACTCTGTAACATTGCAGTATGAATGGAATTTAGTAAAATACTTTGTTATAAAGCTTTTCTGCTTCCGTGATTCTTATTTTTCATGCTTGTGAAGCTATTCCTTGTGCACACAGCCATTGTGGATTTGGTACGTTTGTGGAGGACGGCTACCTCTGGGAGAGCAGCATGGGCTGATTGTGACTTTCGTGGTGTTCTTTTTGGATCTATTTTAAGTGCTTTTTCACAGCAAAATGCGTCATCACAGGGGGTGACAAACCAGCCATTAAAGACTTAACAGAAACAGTTGTTTTCTAACCAAGCATGAGTGGTACCAGAAATAAGTGTGTAGCTGAATGAGTCAAGGAGACATGCCAACTGACTCAGGATTTAATGTGGATTTTGGTTGGGAACGAATGGAGCAAGATTCATTTGATGTAAGAAGGAAAAGATTACGTGACAAACTTAAATCTGACACAGGTACTGCCAATATATCAGTGGATGAGAATGTACAAAGTGCTTTTCTGAAGCTGGAAAAATTACTTATTAAGGAAACAGAACTCACTTATAATATTAGCACTTTAGAGGAATATCAGGTCCATGACCAGGCACCAAAAGGGTTAAGAACTTCAATTACACCTTCATGTGGGCTAGATGAGTTCCAGTTCAAAGAAGAATGGCTGAAAGCTGCAACTGAGTGTTCTAAGATTTTTATTGCTTTGTTAATTAAGGATGATTTAAACAAACACATAGAACTGCTGAAAGAATTGGAAGCTGCAAAAGCCATAGCAGTAAGTTTTTAAACGAGCGTGGAATACCTGGACTTTAACAGACAATTAAATAATAAAATCCAGACATATGAAAAGGAGGTTATCAAATGAAAAGTTACCAAATTAAACAGAGATAAGGCTGACTACCAGAGGGGATATTTTGAGCTGGAACAGGCCCAGGTCTCAAAGCAGGGCAGGTCGAGATCTAAAGTGAGATTTGCCAGAAGTGACAACAGAAAAATAGATAAAACACAACAGAAAAAGGGTCAAGTAACTCAAATTTTGCTGGTGATCAGGATTTTCAGAAATGTTACCAACCGAGAGAGAAAGAAAAGGAGAAACCAGAAGGGAAAATGCGGAGGAAGGCACAAACGCAGGGACCGAGAGAATTTTGAGGGAATGGAGAAAGACATTACTTACAGGTACTGAATCTTTTAAATATCCACTGACTTCCCATCAAGAATCAGTATTAAAACGAGGTCTTACCTTCATTCCAACACCTGTTGTTAACGAGTTTCAGATTTGTGTTGATCTTAATAAATTCTTTAGAAAACTGGACCTGAAATTATACTTTTCCAGGATGGAAGAACCGATTAACAATGACTGTGGTCTAGAAATGGATATAGTGGATGAAAACATATCTAATGTACCAGATGATACAGATTTAAATTTACTTCTTGAGGAGATGTTGAGACTGGATTCAGCCAGGAATATAGGTGAAGACTCAACATCCAGGGAAATATATGCAGAAAATGAAGAAACAAGGTCATTGGGTTCGGAGCTCACCAGAGACACTGAACTTTTTGAAATGGATCTAAATATACTAGAGGAACTGTTAAGTGAACATGATACAGCAATACAACCCATTGCTACTTCTCTTCCTGACAATAAAAGTAATAGCATTTTATGTGCAGGCCAGGACTTGAACAAAATGAGAAAATCATTATTTATATTTGAAATCAGAATTTTGTCCAAAAATCTATAATGCAGCCATTTGTACCTATGAGAGAAAAGTGATGAAACAGGGTTTCGACTTTGGTTTGACTAACAATGATGCCACCCGCAGATTTAACTTAAATAAACGAAAGAGAAGCATTGAAAGTGTTAGCAATGGAAGACTCAGTGGTTATTAAACCTGTTGATAAGGGTGGCAACATTGTGGTGTTGGACAAATCGAAATACAAGGAAATAGTGCTAGGATTGTTGAATAATACTGAAAATTACACAGAATTACAAAGCAATCCGAGTCGTCATTATAAAAAGGAGTTACATCATTTACTTATGAATGCAGTAAAGAAGGGTGATATTTCAAAGAGTGAATATGGATTTTTTCTGGAAAGAATTCCCTATTGTACCAAGTTTCTGTATACTTCCCAAGATCCATAAAAATAAGAGAAATCACTGGAAAAAACAATAATTTCAGGGGTGGGTTCTTTAACTCAAAATCTAGGAAGGTTTGTAGATTTCTTCTTACAGCCTCTGATTAGGAATCTCGAGTCATACATTAGGGATACAAGTGATTTGCTAGTGAAATTAAAGACTGTGATATAGGAAAAAGAATTCAGTTGGTTGGGTATAGATGTAGAATCTCTTTATACATCTATATACCACGTGGATGAGTTACAGGCCACTAAAGCTTTTGGCTAACTATAAGGAGAATGATGAAGTACCAACTGAATTTCTTGTGGACTGTTTGGAATTTATTCTTAAACATAATTTTTGAATTTGAAGGAACAACTTTTCAACAAAAATGTGGTACAGCAATGGGGCATCAATGGCCCTAGTTATACAAATTTATTTCTTGGTATATTGTTCTAAATCCAAATGTCAATCCTTACCATAAACATATTGTAAAATGGTATAATTTTATAGACACTATGATATGTATATGGAAAGAGAACAAACAAAGTACCCAATTTTATAAAATGGCTTAACGAAAATAATATGAATTTAAGGTTCACCTTTAAAAATGATAAAATTAATTTGGATTTCTTGGATTTACAATTGACAATACAAAATGAATCTGATAAAGATTTTATAATAAAAACAAAAACATTTAGAAAGGAGACAGCCACTAATTCACTACTGCATTGCAGAAGCGCCCACCCTCCAAACCTCAAAAAAATCAATCCCATATAGTCAATTGATACATATCAAAAGAAACTGTAGTACTAACAATGATTTTGAAGAACAAGCAAATGAACTTTTAGAAAGATTTCAGAGTAGAGGTCATAACTGGGATCTACTGGTAAATTCTAAAGAAAGAGTAAAAAAGTTAACTAGGGAAAGTCTATTCATTCAACAGAAAGACAACCAGAGAATCGGAATCCATGCACATTCATTATGGAATACAATGAATTTGCAGGTAAAAAGTAACATCATCTACAGGAAATGACCTATACTTTTGGGAGATGAGGAAGAAGAAACAGTAGTTGGTAAAAAAACAAAAGACACCTTTAACAGGGTCTCCAGTCTTAGGGACAAGTTGGTACATAGTTGTTTAAAGAAGGATAGTCCTGAGAATGAAAATAAGTGGATATCAAAAAGGTCAAATGGCTTTTTTTGTTGCAAAAGATGTAATATCTGCAAATTCGCTAGCCCTGGTAAATACTTCCATCATCCGAAAATTGAGAACCTAACTGTAGATATTAAACATTTAATAACATGTGATACCTCATATGTTATTTATGCCCTTTAAGTGCCCATGTAATTTTGTTTATGTTGGTAAGACAGTTCAACCTCTGAAATGACATGTCCAAGAACATATGAGGTCAATACTGAACAATAGACAGGATGCTCCGGTAGGTATGCATTTTTTTCCAACAACATGGATCCTCACCGGAGTCTTCAAAATTTATGGGCATAGATTGGATGCCACCTTTAAAACTGGGTGGAGATTGATCAAATGTTTTGCTACAACAAGAGAGCAGGTGGATTTTAAACTAAGGTGTGTGAAACCAGAAGGCTTAAAGGAAAAATGGGACATCCAACCCTTTTGAAATAAATAATAGAAAATGATAGATACAAATGATAATTAAGTATTATCTGGGTCCTTTCCTGCAGAATCATTTGTTGTTATGTGGTAGTACTGTGTGTATATTTTTCTTCTCGATGAAAGTTATACATTTGAAAAATGAATGTAGGTCATAATAATAGATCTGTTAAATAATTATTTAATTATTTTATTTATTTAGCCTTCTTAGGTTCTGTTATAATGTTGTCAAGTTTGGTCCTGGCACTCCATCCTACCGAATTAAATATTTTGGAGTATAGATGGGCTGTATTGGTACCAGTCCTCCCAGGTCCTTCTAACTACAGCTCCTTTTTATGTTGATTGTCTGGTATGCACAAGAAACATGTTATGTAGTTTCTCCAGAAGCATGTTGTGGAGGCATGGCACTGTTGTGCCCAATACCCCACAGCCTACAAAGGCTTGTCTCCGTCCCCAATGCCGTGACATGCTGCTGACACTAGTTCAGCCAGCATGCCACAACTTTCTAAAATTAGCCACTGCAATCGGAGCCACCTCACCATTACAGCGTTAGCCATTGGCTGCAATGAGGGAGTGACCGTCATTGCAGGGTGGGATGTGGGATCCCTGATATTGTTTGTGGAACATGGTGGTGAGTTGCTGCCATGTTCTGAAACATCTCCCTCCACCACCGTGTTTACTTGACAGGGGAGCCCACTCCCGTCGAATTCTAAGCCCCTCCGTTGTTCCTGCCAATGGGATGCCCAATCCCACATCAGCATAATGATTATTCCCCACCCTGTTGTTCCTGCGATGGGGTGCCCAATCCCCATCGGCATAATGATTATTCCCCGATTTGTTCTTGCTGATGGGGTGCCCAATCCCCGTCGGCATAATGATACCCCCCTTCCATTGCTGTAGCCGAGGGGGTGCCCAATCCCCCTCGGCTCCTGCAGCTCCCCTCCCCCTTGCTTTGTTTGCCAGCGGTGGTGCCCAATCCCACGTCGGCTAACCCACCCACACAGGTGGCATGCTGGGAGCCCACCACAGCATACCAAAGCACCTGTTAAATCAGGAAACGGTCCTGCAATGTTTTTTTCTTTTTTATTACCTGAAAAAAGGAAATGGTCCCTCGTAGTCTCCCTGCCCCCCTTCCACAACCTGCACCCACCCACTGCACACGTGCCTCCCACACCCACACCCCATACTTACCTCCAAAGCTCGGCATGGCGATCTTCTGTGGACCGTGAACATGTCTGCACTCTTCAAAGCTGACCGCGAACTGAGGAAATGCCAGGAAGCTGTATAATGTAATGAATAGGGTGTTTTCAACTTTAGTGCACATCTCAGGCATTTTGGGGAATTTTTCCACCAAATTTTCAACATGGGTTTTTTGGGACCCCTCCTCATGAATTCTTGAACTGTCATGGCATTAATCGGCCCTGAAAGGTGGTTTCGCGGTCACTGCATGGAATCATCCTTTGGGGCCAATTAATGAAACAACAGTGCCAGTGTTCATGAGGTGGGCTCTCAAAAAGCCTATGTTGCAAATTCAGTGAGAGAAATCAAAAAAGACTGTTTTATAGTGTGCATTGCACAGTTACTACACTACTGTCAGAACCTATCGTATTTGCAATATTTTCATGCCAGATTTTCAACATTGGCATTTTGTCATTCCTCCTTGTGAGAGCAGTACAGCTGTCATTGTTCACATCCCGGCTGAAATGTGTTTCGCATACGTCCGGTGCTGAACAGCATGGTCGCTGTGGGAAATCAGTGTTCAGAACAGATTAAGAAAATGACAGTGACACTGTTCATGAGTAGAGGTCCTAAAATGGCTATGTTAAAAATTTGGTAACGATACTCCATAAAATGACTGTGTTACGAGCGTGTGTTGCGTAGTTGGCACGCACACTCATAACTTCGCAAATTTATAATATGTTCACTCCAGATTTTCAACATTGCCATTTTCCCACACCTATTTATGAACAGTGCAGATGTCATTTTTCCCATCCTGGCCGAAATGTGTTTTTGCACTTCCGGCGCAGAATAGAGCGGTTGCTGTGGGAAATCACTGTCCGGGACAGATTAAGAAAATGACAATGATACTGTTCATGAGCAGAGGTTCTAAAATGCCTATGTTGAAAATTTGTAACAATACTCCATAAAATGACTGTGTTACAAAGCGTGTGTGTTGCGCAGGTTGCCATGCATGCTTGTAATTTCGTAAATTATAATATTTTCACTCCAGATTTTCAACATTGCCATTTTCCCAGACCTACTGATGAACAGTACAGCTGTCATTTTTCCCATCCTGGCCAAAATGTGTTTTCACACTTCCGGCACAAAATAGAGCAGTCGCTGTGGGAAATCACTGTTCGGGACAGATTAAGAAAATGTCAATGACACTGTTCATGAGCAGAGGTCCTAAAATGCCTATGTTGAAATTTGGGGATAATAGCCCATCAATTGACTGTGTTACAAGTGTGCGTTGCGCACTTTCCATGCACCCTTGTAACTTCGTAGATTTGTAATATTGTCACACCAGATTTTCAACAGTGCCATTTTTTCACATCTCCTTATAAGCAGTACAGCTGTCATTTTTCACATCCTGACTGAAATGTGTTTTCACAGTTCTGGCGCAGAATAGCGTGGTTACTGTGGGAAGTCAGTGTTTGGGACAGATTAAGAAATTGACAGTGGCACTGTTCATGAGCAGAGGTCCTAAAATCCCTATGTTGAAAATTTGGTGCGAAACTCCATGACATGACTGTGTTACAAGCATGCATTGAACTGTTTCCACGCACCCTTGTAACCCATAGAATTTGTAATACTGTCATGCCACATTTTCAACAGTGCCATTTTTCACAACTCCTTATGAACACTACAGCTGTCATTTTCACATCCTGGCTAAAATATGTTCTGCACTCCTGCCAGACAATATAGCGGTCACTCTGGGAAATCAGTATTTGGGACAGATTAAGATCAACCAGAGTGAGAAGGACGGAGTGACCGAGCTCAACTGAGCTCTGTTGAGACTGCTGCAGATTTGTTTGTGGGCAGACAAAGGCCTCAACACAAGAGCCCAGTACAAAAGGGCAGCCTGCAGCACTGGGAGAAACAGAATGCGAGAGTGAGTGAGGGAGGGGGAGTGAGCGAACTCACCGGAGCGCTGTCAGGACTGCTGCGGATTTCTTTGCGGGCAGAAAAAGGCATCAATACAGGCAGGGGCCCAGTACAAAAGGCCAGCCTGCAGTGGTGGGAGAAACAGTATGAGCGAGTGAGACAAGGGGACTTAGTGAGCTCAACAGAGCTCTATCAGGACTGCTGGGATTTCTTTGTGGGCAGAAAAAGGTGCCAATGCAGGCAGGAGCCCCGTACAAAAGGGCAGCTTGCAGCACCAGGACAAACAGAATGAGCGATGAGAGTGGGAGACTGCACGACCTGAACAGAGCTCTGTCGGGACAGCTGCAGAGTTCTTTGTGGACAGACAAAGGTGCCAACGCAGCCAGGAGCCCCATACAAAAGCACAGTCTGTGGCGCCAAGAGAAACAAAATGAGCGAGTGACAGAGTGGTAGTGAGCAAGCTCAAAGGAGCTCTACTCTGACTGCTGCAGATTTCTTTGTGGGCAAAAAATGTGGCAACGCAGGCAGGAGCCCAGTACAAATGGCCAGCTTGCAGTGCCGGCAGAAACGGAATGCGGTGACAGAAGGAGAGTGAGCAAGCTTAGGTGGGCTGTGTCAGGACTGCTTCAGATTTCTTTCTGGCAGAAAAAGCCACCAATGCAGGCAGGGCCCAGTACAAAGGGCAGCCTGCAGCACCAGGAGACACAGAATGAGCGAGTGAGGGAGGGAGTCAGTGAGCTCAACAGGGCTTGTTGGGACTGCTGCAGATTTGTTTGTGGGCAGAAAAAGGCAGCAATGCATGCAGGGGCCCAATACAAAGGGCAGCCTGCAGTGGCAGAAAACCAGAATGAGCAAGTGAGTGAGCTCAACAGAGCTATATTGTAACTGCTGCAAATTTCTTTGTGGGCATAAGAAGGCAGCAAAGCTGAGCAAAAGCCCAGTGAAAAGGGCAGCCTGCAGCGCGACAGAACAGAATGAGCGAGTGAGAGAAGGGTGAGCAAGCTCAGCGAACTTTGTCCGGACTGCCATAACATGACTGTGTTACCAGCGTACATTGAACTGTTTCCACATAGCATTGTAACCTCATAAATTTGTAATACTGTCACGCCACATTTTCAACAGTGGCATTTTTCTACAACTCCCTATGAATGCTACAGCTGTCATTTTTCACATCCTGGCAACATTATGTTTTTGCATTCCTGCCAGACAATAGCATGGTCACTCTGGGAAATCAGTGTTTGGGACAGAATAAGATCTACCGAGTGAGAGTGGGGAGTGACCGAGCTCAACTGAGCTCTGTCAGGACTGCTGCGGATTTGTTTGTGGGCAGACAAAGGCCCCAACACAAGAGCCCAGTGCAAAAGCGCAGCCTGCAGCACTGGCAGAAACAGAACGAGAGAGCGAGTGAGGGAGGGGAAGTGAAGCAAACTCACCGAGCGCTGTCAGGACTGCTGTGGATTTCTTTGTGGGCAGAAAAGGTGTCAATACAGGCAGGGCCCAGCACAACAGGCCAGCCTGCAGCAGTGGGAGAAACAGTATGGCGGAGTGAGACAAGGGACTTAGTGAGCTCAGTGGAGATCTATCAGGACTGCTGGATTCTTTGTGGGCAGAAAAAGGCGCCAATGCAGGCAGGAGCCCGTATAAAGGGCAGCTTGCAGTGCCAGGACAAACAGAATGAGCAATGAGAGTGGGAGATTGAGCAACCTCAACAGAGCTCTGTCGGGACAGCTGCGGAGTTCTTTGTGGACAGACAAAGGTGCCAACGCAGCCAGGAGCTCCATACAAAAGCGCAGTCTGCGGCACCAAGAGAAACAAAACGAGCGAGTGACAGAGTGGTAGTGAGCGAGCTCAAAGGAGCTCTACTGTGACTGCTGCAGATTTCTTTGTGGGCAGAAAATGCGGCAACGCAGGCAGGAGCCCAGTAGAAATGGCCAGCTTGCAGTGCCGGCAAAAACGGAATGCGAGAGTGATGGAGGGGGAGTGAGCGAGCTCAGTGAAACTGTGTTGGGACTGCTTCAGATTTCTTTCTGGCCAGAAAAAGCCACCAGTTCAGGCAGAAGCCCAGTACAAAAGGGGATCCTGCAGCGCCAGGAGACACAGAATGAGCGAGTGAGGAAGGGGGAGTCAGTGAGCTCAACGGGGCTTTGTTGGGACTGCTGCAGATTTGTTTGTGGGCAGAAAAAGGCAGCAATGCATGCAGGGGCCCAGTACAAAGGGCAGCCTGCAGTGGCAGGAAAACCAGAATGAGCAGTGAGTGAGCTCAACAGAGCTATATTGTAACTGCTGCAAATTTCTTTGTGGGCATAAGAGGCAGCAAGCAGGCAGGAGCCCAGTGAAAAGGGCAGCCTGCAGTGCAGCAGAACAGAATGGGCGAGTGAGAGAGGGGGTGGCGAACTCCAGGAACTTTGTCGGGACTGCTGCACATTTCTATGTGGGCAGAAAAGGCGCCATCACAGGCAGGAGCCAGTACAAGGGCAGCCTGCAGCGCCAGGAGAAACAGAATGAGTGGAGTCAGACGGGGAGGGGTGAGTGACCTCAACGGAGCTCTGTTGGGACAGCTGCGTATTTCTTCCTCAGCAGAACAAGGTGCCAACATAGGCAGCAGCCCACTACAAAAGAGTAGGCTGCAGCACCGGGACAAACAGACTGAGCCAGTGACAGAGGGCCACTGAGCGAGCTCAACAGAACAACGCAATAGACATTCGGCATTGACAAATGCTTTTTTTTTAAAAAGTTGTAATTTTATGTTTTTTGTAAGTAAGTGATATGTAAACGACTGCAGTATATTTCTGAGATTTTTTGCACTGTAAAATAGTAGTTTTACACTGATCTATATTAGAATTATGTTTATTGTTGGATATAGGCTGTTTCACAGCATATATAAAAAATTAAAAAAATGCCTTTCACTTCTATAGAAAAGCAGTGACATCATGGCAAGTAATTAATTATTCATGATACAATGATTAAATGCTCAAGTGTTCCCTTTTAGCAGCACCGCCTTTGAAGACTCGTGGGAGTCGAGGCGCTAGGGGTTCTTTTCAACTGACTCTGTAATATTGCAGCATGAATGGAATTTAGTAAAATACTTTGTTATAAAGCTTTTCTGCTTCCGTGATTCTTATTTTTCATGCTTGCGAAGCTATTCCTTGTGCGCACAACCATTCAGATTTTGAACCTGATCATGCCCTCCCTCCAGTATGTATGCAATGCAACGCTTGAAGTGTGGGTCCTGCATTGTGGCTATTCCAAATTCTGGAGATTGCTGAATAGTGGTGATGTGTCAATTGCTGTCTTATATTGTAATCATGTGTTTCAGTAATGCACAGTTTGACCGATCTCTGGCCACATCAAGGCTAGGCTGCAGGTTTAACAAAGTCTTCCTCAGAAAGCGCAGCAATGGAATGGCTTGACTAATGGATGCAGTGTCACCATTCACTGCCTGTGTAGCATGTTCAAATGGCCTCAGAATTATTATTACTCAGTCCATGAGTCTCCATTGTTCAACTGTCAAAGACATTGAGGCCCCAGAACTGTCACGGCTAGTGTGCGTAACTAGGTACTCGGAGATGGCTTTGTACTGCTCATACAACCGCTCTGCCATGTAAAGTGTTGAGTTCCATCTCGTGACAACTTCAAGCTTCCGGTGGTGTTGAGGGAGGCTGTTTGAATCTGCAGCTTCCTGAGTTGGTCATAGGCCTTTCCAGGGTGTTCAAACTGGGCACAGATGTGGCGTGCAACAGTCCGCATTTGCTTTATTTCAGAGTACTGCAGAAACTCCTGTACCACAAGATTTAAAAAGTGGACCATGCACAGAACACTCAGAAAGCCACCATTGCTGATACATTTAACAATGTTTGATCCATTATCACTAGCTATGAAGCCAGCTTTTAGGGACAGGGGTGCAGTCACTCATCAGTTTCTGTCAGTAGCAAGTCGAGCATGTTTTCACCTGTATATGACCCTGCTATGCTACGCATTGCAAGCGTGGCATGCTGTCTAATGCCATGAAGGTTGCTACCACCACCACAGTCTGACTTATTACACTGCTTTCCCATCCCACTACCAAAGACAACCCCAGGTAGCTGCATCCAATGTGCAGTAATATACAGATAGGAACTACCCGCCATTTTGCCACTTGTCCACATATCCATGCTTTGGTGAATATAAGGTGGTGCGGAATGCTGAAGGGCATGTCTTACAGACTCTGTCACTGTCCGATATTACTCAGAGGCAGCATGGGTGGAAAAGTTTGTCCTGGACAGGATCTTCCATTTAGGATAGGCGCAGGCCACAAAGTACCAGAATCCCACATTCTCCACAAAGGAAAATGGCAAAAGGTCAATTGCCAGCATTTCGGCTATGGCAGCACTGAGTTCACGTGCAACTGCATGATTTGGTGGTATTTACTGTTCTGGGCAAAAAGGCTGTGCAACGTGGGCTGCATTGTTCAGTGTTTTGCATGTGACATGCCAAATGTTTCTCCTCTGTGAACTGACATGAATGGGGTACCTCTGACGTGTGATGGTGGGTGCACAGATAACAAATCAATAAATGTGGTTATTTTACCTGTTTTAAGCACAGGGATTGATGTACTAGAATTACTACATGGACTACTGCTATTCTTCCCCCCCCCCCAGTTGTTTAACCAGGTGAGACACGCTAAGCTGAAAGTTTGTTTACAGGTGCAACCTAGGAGCACATGGAAGTTAAATGACTTGCTTAGGGTCACACAGTATGCAAGTGGGGGCTGTGGGATTCAAACCCAAGTCTCCAGATTTGCAGCTCAGAGCCTTAAACCACTGCACTATACTGCCTCCCTGACCACTACTTGAATCTTCAAAATCCTCCTTCTCCTCCTCCTCTTGTCTGTAGTAATCCTCTGGTGTTATTTCACCACTTTTACTGACATGGCTACTTACATTAAAGAAAGGGGATACCATGCTCACTAAGGTGGATGAGAGAGAACGCCCCACTACAGCATTAGCTCCCCTCTGGTGCTGAGCCCACAGTGCCATGTGCCAGCTCTTGAGATGAGTATGCTGGCTCCCAGTGCCCAGATGGCTACCCTTTTTACCATGCTTCACATGTACTTCGCACAAGTGGCAGATTGCCACTGTTTCATCACTACCATCTTGTACGAAAAAATCCCAGACTAGGAATTTTAATGCCCTACTCTTCATGTGTCACTTCTGGGGTTGCATATGGAATGGCAGTTTTGGTGGCAATGAAATGGGGTATACTGCATGATTTCTGGTGTTGTGCACACTTGGACTTTGGCCGAACATCACAATTGATAACTATTACTTCAGGGTCAGCAACAGACACAGCTACATCAGAACTTTTGAGGAGGGGATTGACTAACAGACTGTTTACAAACAACTACCTTCACTTTCTTTTGTCTGGTTCCCAAATGGGATCACTAGCATCATCATCATAATCATCATCTACAAATTGACATTGGGCGCTGTCCTCCTGTGGAGATATTCCAGCCACAGCCTCAATATGATCATCACACTTTTTCATCAACATCTGAATGTTTGGATGGTCTAACCTCAAAATCAGTGGAAACGTGAGACTGTGAGTCATCAGCATGATCAGAATCATGTTCAACTACTGTGGGGAGTGGGACATCAACTACACTCAAGTCTGTGGACTCAACAACATTTTTTCCACTGATAAGTTTGCCCAGATTAAACTTGCAGCAATACTCATGCTGTTATCAATCATGCCATCACTAACTTTACTACCAGCAGGGACAACAGCATTGCCAACCAGCATTGAACCAACTGATTTCACTGTGAAAAACAGAGTCGGAGAATCCCTTTACTTGCAGCAACTGCTACCTTTCCCTTCTGCTGCATACTACCACGGCCATGACCACTACTCTTAACACTGCTAGACTTGCTACTAGCCCCTGATGAACCTGCCTTATCATCACAACAACTTCCACTGCTAATAGTCTTCTTGGCAGCAGCGCCACAGCCAGAACCAGCTTTGCATGACTGTCTCTTAGCGGGCATTTTTTAAGATTACACAGACAATTAACAGCAACTTATTATTTCTGCTGTTTCAGGGGGATGGGTAGCAAAAATGAAAGAGATGCAGCCACACAGGCACAAGTAACACAATACCTTAACCAGTCTTCAAAAATTCAAAAGTCAAAAACAATACCTAATTTTTCAGGGCGGTGGGGTAGAGTACAGCTTTAGCTACACAAACAGAAGCAGGAAAAATATGTAAAGCAGACAGACTGAGAAATTCAGAGTACTGCTATTGTAGTGCCACAATAAAATGCGTATCAATTTACACCACGCACAGATTAAAGGTCAGGCACGAAACTTGAACTGTTCAGTAAACTACAATACAGACAGTCTTTTAAAATGACTGAACAAATCCTCAGCAAACAGAAGAAACCCCATACAAAATTAAGTTAAGTTGTACTGTGTGTACCTCAACACACAAATAATAAAAACTAGCCAACAAAAGTTGGAAAACTGTCTTTCTCACTAATCTCCCTTCTACACCACAGATCCGCCCCCTCCCCATAGCACACATCTACAGTGTCTGTCAGTACAAAGACTGCATCTACTAAATTAACATTAAATATTCATACAAAATCAAAAAATGCTCAATGATATAAACACATAAGGGTTTCCTTACAATCGATCTACAAAATTTTGACATAAAATTTTTGTGGCAAAAATGCAGTTTTAAAAGGTTTTTCGATGGTTTGAATCTCAGAGCTCTGAGAGCAAACTGTCTTCAGCTTTCCACTATACATCCTTAAATCCTTAACCATCACTGCCAATACAGAAAAAATAATCCTCTGGGATTTCAATATGGACTGTCTTTCCCCTAAATCGCACAGCCTGAAATCCCTATGCGACGAACTTGGTCTTGTCCAGCTAGTTAATGAACCCACTAGGATTAATACTTCAGATATTGCCAATAGCTCTCTCCTTGATGCTGTTCTAACCACCCATCTTCACAAAATTCTACACTCGGTGGTCTTCCACAATGATATGAGCAACCATAGAGTTGTAGTCTGCACAAGATCGCAAGCTAAAGTTCGCTATCAGCCCAAGTTCATAACTAAGCGGTCCTTTCGTAAGTTCAGTGCATCAAACTATTTGTCTGACCTAAGCAAGGTTAGATGGCAAGATCTCTATCACAAAAACAGCCGATGAGGCTGTCACTGTACTCAACAACAATCTTATCACCCTGGCAAACAAGCATGCCTCCTTTATCAAGGTTAGGTTTACACCAGATTTTAAGGCTGCACTTACAAACCGCGATAAAATCTGGGCCCAGGCCAGGCGCACCAAGAGTCCTGTAGATTGGCAGGCTTTTAGAGCAGCTAGGAATGCCTGTGTTAAACACATTCACTCTACCAAAGCAAACTTCTACGTTTCCACCTTAGAACAGGCAAAAGGAAATTCTCATAAAATCTGGAGGACTCTTACGTCTATCGAAGGAAGGCAGGCTGCTCCCTCTATTCCAACCAAGATCTACAACCATGGTAAGGTTATGGAAAATAATTGCCAAATCCTTAAAGATTTAAATTCCCATTTACGTCACTGCTGGTCTAGCTTTTGACTCCTCACTGTATACAGCTTGTGATAATAATCAAGCTAATACTAACCTCGCTCTGCAAACTTCAGCCTGCCCATTCCAGCTGCTCCTCTCAACTTTAAAGAAGTTGAAGATTAGCTCATTAATTTAGATACCAAGAAAAGCCCAGGGATGATGGATTTGAACCATTTCTTCTAAAATTAGGCTACCCTATCTTACTGCCCCATTTTCCATATATTCAATCTCTCTATTACCACTGCTACAGTTCCTTCTTGTTGAAAATCCACCCACATCCTTCCTTTATTTAAATCGGGGATCCATGCAATCCAAATCTCAGGCTGACCTCCAGACTTACCATGCTCCACAATACTAGTACCAAAAGAATCCGTAAGCAAAAGCCAACTATTTCACAGGCACATTCAATTCTCTCCTCCACCTCCATCAAGATTCTAGAATGTGGTCAAATCACTTCTCTGTCCACCATCGCGCCCCACCCCTTCCCTGCAGGTTGGGGACTCTCCATCACTGACCCCTCAGCAGTGGCCACTTTGTTTAACACTGTCTTCACAACCAGTCATGCTACTCCCTTGTCCACCCCCCACCCTGCTCAGCATGCTTCCCCCATCACCCCATCCTGTGGCACACCTGCAGCTCACTCCTTCTCCTTCCTGCAAGTCATCCCTGATGGAGGTATACAATGCATTGGTTGCCCTTAACAGACAAGGGTAAATGTCTCACTGGGTTGGACTCAAAATGCTCCACCTGTCAGCCCTGCCATAGCTCAACCCCTTGCCTCCTTTTTAACTTATCCTTCTTCCTAGCTGAAGTCCCCACTGAGTGGAAACATGCCATCATAATCCCACTTCCCAAGTGTGGTGATGCCTCAAATCAAGCAACTACAGCCCATCTCCCTCCTACCGACCCTTGCCAAACTACAGGAGCAGCTGGTTCTCTCACCTATCCACCTTTCTGGATTTCTCCTCCTTTTCTCCCCCTACCAGTCTGACTTTAGAAATCCTCCACTACTACCTCCTTCTCAGGATTACCGATTCCATCCTCACAGGTATGGATGCTGGCCACATCACTGCTGCCATCTTTATCAACCTGGCTAAGGCTTTCCATACTGTGACACACTCTCTCCTCCTGACCAAACTCATCAGTGCTGGTCTATCCAACTGGGCCACATCTTGGTTCCACTCTTACCTCACTGGCAGATACCAAGCTGTCCGTATCAGTTCGACCACATCGGCTCCCCTCCCAATTACTTCAGGTGTGCCACAAGGCTTTGTCCTAGGCCCCCTCCTGTTCTCAGTCTTCCTGAATGACCTGCCATCTGCCTGCCCACACCGCCATCCACATGTACGCAGATGACACGGTGCTATACGCATCTGGCCCTCGTCCTCGGAGGTTGCCGACCAGACTGCAGCAAGACTTTATCTCAGTCCAGCACTGGCTCCGCCAAATGATCTCCTCCTAAATGCCAACAAAACAGTTTCATTAACCTTTGGCATGAGGCAGAAAATTTCTAGGCTCCCTTCACCATTATTATTCCACACCCTGGAAGGGTCCCCTCTGGAGTCCTGCACCTCCTTCAGATACCTCGGTGTCTGGCTTGACCAGCACCTCAACTTTTCCACACATATTGACTCTTTACTCAAGAAGCTGCACCGTAGGCTTGGTGCAATTTACCAGAATTGTGACAGCATCCCCCTTCCAGCCAGGAAGGACATTGTAAAAAAAATTATCCTCCCTGTCCTCGACTACAGGGACGTAGTCTACGGCGCCGGCCCCAAGACCACATTAGCCAGGTTGGACCCTCTCTTCCACTCTTTCTGCCATTTCACCCTGAACAGCCCCTACTCCACACACCACTGTGCCCTATATCGAGCAATGAACCTCACCTCTCTTGACAATCGCTGGCTAACCCACTGCGCCAAGATCCCAGCCAAGTATTGGTCGCAGTATCTCCCCCTACCTCTCTGTCTTAACAAACCCCAGCGCCCAAGCATACACACTCAGAAACTCAGACTTTAGGTCCCTAGCTGCCCTGCTGGTCCTACCATAGAAACATAGAATTTGATGGCAGATAAGGACCGCTGGCCCACCTAGTCTGCCCATTTTCCTACCCAACAGATAAGCTGCAGTCAGCTTTCAGCTACCACATTCCCATGTTGTGGAACTCACTCCCAGCTAACATCTGTCACTTCACCTCCCTCGCCCTTAACTCCATGCTCCAAGCTCATTTACGTCCCTACCTGTGCTTGTGTCTCTGTGTTTCCCAATCACTTATACAATCTCAGTGTGTGTCTGCACTTAGCAATTGCAATTAATCAGTACCTAACTATTGTTCTCTAAGCATACTGTCTCTCATATGGTTCAAATTTTGCTAGTGGCCTGCACTTTGCACTTTGAATGTATTGTACTCATGCTGTATTAACTGTAGTTTACCAACTGCTCTCTCAATCCACTACTGATAGTAATCAGAACCAAATGTTAGTGTTCTCTCTATGTATTCACTTGTCTATACTGTCTTCAACTGTCTACCTCATGCTGTATTAACTGTGGTTACCAAATGACTCTCACAATCCACTACTGACTAGCAATCAGAACCATATTAATGTTCTCCCACTATGTATTCACTTGTCTATACTGTCTTCAACTGTCTACCTATGTTCCCCTCCCCAGGACGATTCTGAAATCGAGCAGTATTCTGCTCAGTATGCCTTTCCTGGTAAACCGCTTAAATAAATAAATAAATAAATAACTATAGGCCCATTTCAATCCTGCCTATCCTCTCAAAGTCTTTGAAAAACTGATTTATACTCAGCTAAAATACCACATTGTAACTACTCACTCTTAAACCCAGCACAATCTGGCTTTACTTCTAATCATAGCACCATCACTCACGTTGTGCGAACGTTACTAATGACTGGATCTCTGCTATAGATTCTAAGAAGATCATGGGTGCAGTCTTCTTAGACCTTAGTAAAGCATTCAACACCATAGACCACAGACTAATAGTGAGTAGCCTTACCAAAATAGGTGCCACTCTATCCACCACTCAGTGGTTTAATAGTTACCTAACAGGAAGGACCCAGAAAATCAAAGCAGGCAGCCTGTTCTCTGCCTCCTTGCCAATTCCTAGGGAGTCCCACAAGGCTCCATCCTAGGTCCTATCCTTTCTCCTTATACATCAACGATTTCGATTCAGATATAGCCAAGTCAAACTGCATTTCTTTGCAGATGATACAGTTTTGTACACATCTGGCTCTACATTGTCTGAAGTTAGGGCGTACTCCAAAGCCGACTTTGCTCAGCTTGAATACAATCTTATTAATGCCAAACATCTCTAAATGCCAAGAAAACCAAGGCCATTATCTTCTCTCTTAATGCCTCTTCTACTGTCCACCTTGACCTTCCCAAAGATTTTATGTCACCTACTTAGGTGAACCATTGGAAGTCATCGCCAAATTTAAATATCTTGGCATTTGGTTAGACAACAAGCTCTCCTTCAACTTTCACCTTGGCAACCTCTCCAGGAGATTAAAAGCCAGCCTAGGTTTCTTCTTCTGCAACAGGTCTCTCTTTACATTAGACACCAGGATCAGGCTTGTCCAGGACACATTCCTCCCCCTACTTGACTATGGGGACATAATCTACACCACCTCTGCAATCACTTACCTAAACTAATTGGACATCCTCTATCATCGTGCTCTGCACTTTATAACAAACTCCCTATACTGAACCCACCATTGTGACCTGTATGCAGCTGTCGGTTGATGTCACTACCATTAGACGCATGTTTCATGCAGGTATCTGGACCCTAAAACTTCTCCTGAACAAACTCCCAAGCTACCTAACATCTCTCATCCACATCTCCCACCATGCATACTCACTTAGAAAATCAGAATGTATCCTCCTCTAGTGCCTCCTTTGGAAAAGCGTGCTATATCAAGTGCCTTCCAACTATTTGGAATGAGCTTCAGTCCTCACTGAAACTAGCCAACACTGTCTCTGTCAACTTCTTCAAAAGGCTAGCTGATTCTAAATTAAAAGAAACTTGTAGCTGTTCCTAAACTCCCTCCCACCATTATTCCCTCCCATCCTTCCAACTGACTGGAATCAGGTCTAGTCCCTATGGAACCCTCGTAGCCTTCGCACCATACGTTTCCTCTAATTGCCTATGGTGGCCAATCAAAATGATTCCTGCATCTGTCCTTAGACTTTCCCCTGCCCTTACTTTTCTTCCTCTATATTTACACTTCCCCCTACTCTCTGTTACCCTCTGCTTTTTCTCCTCACCCTCTTCCATCTTATTTTTAACTTCTCTCTTCTGTAGACTCTACACTTTCTACCTCCAAAGCTTCTCCCCAGGTTTTTGCTTCTTATATCTACATCGTTATGCCCTAATTGAGTATTTTGTATCATATGGACCTAAACTGCACTTTTAATTACTGTTATGGGGGAGTCCTGGTAAGATGAAACACGTGTCCATGTCTTCCATTGGTACCCTTTGCAAACTGTGTGAGAGGTCTTTTGGCACCATGCATTTCTGCTTAAAGTTGAACCAGCATAATATTCTGTGGTGATTTGCATATGCAGCCCATGATGCTTTGCATTGTAGGGGCATGTTTGATTTTGTATTTCTTTGAAACTTGGCTTCCCGGCCAAATGCCCTTTGGGGGTAACCATTGTCTCAGTACTTGCACACAGAGGTTCTTTGTATATTTGTCTGTATAGATGCTTCAGGATCTTCTCGTGAATGAGTTTGCTCAGCTGAGTTTTCCTGCAATAAACTTGAACACTACATTGAACTGAGGCTGTGCAAAACAATATAGAGTCCATGTGACATTAATTCCTATGAATCACTGCAAAATTCACCTTGAAAGCAAAAAAAAAAAGGCAAAGAAACATGAACTCCATAGAGAACAATGGGGACTTCACGTTATTTCGAGATACAAAGTTATTCACTTCACTTTGCACATTATTTCAAACATAGAAACATAGAAGTTGACAGCAGATAAGGACCACAAGGCCCATCCAGTCTGCTCATTCTTTCTGCCTTATGAATGTGCCATCGGCCATTGCTCTGTCAGTGGCCTAGCTATTCATAATTCATCTGTATTGCTTCCTTATGCCTATCCCATGCCTGTTTGAAGCCCTGCACTATATTCATATCCATCACTTCCTGAGTTAGGCCGTTCCATGCATCCACCACCCTTTCTGTGAAAAAGAACTTCCTCACATTACCCCTTAATCGGCCTCCCTCTAATCTCATGCTGTGTCCTCTTGTCCTGCTATTTTTCTTATATTGAAACATGTTAGACTCTTTCACCTTGTTAATGCCCTTAAGATGTTTGAATGTTTCAATCATATCACCTCTGTCCCTCCTTTGCTCTAGGGTATACATATTGAGCTCCGTTAATCTGTCTTCATATGTTTTCTGATGCAGTCCCTGCACCATTTTGGTTGCCCTTCTCTGGACTGCCTCAGTTTGGTTAATGTCCTTGTGAAGGTGTGGCCTCCAGTACTGCACGCAGTACTCCAGATGGGGCCTAACCAGTGTCTTGTAAAAAGGGATTATTACCTCCCTCTTCCATCTTGTGATACTCCTACTAATACACCCCAACATCCCTCTAGCCTTACCTACTGCTTTAGTGGTCTGCTTGGATGATTTCAGGTCATCTGTAATGATGTTGCCCAAATGTCTTTCTTCCCTTTTGACTGCCAGCAACTCCCCTCCCAGCCTATAGGTGACTTCAGGGTTTCTCTTCCCTATGTTCATGATCTTGTACTTCTTTGTGTTAAACCCCAGTTGCCACTCTTCCGACCATTTTGCTAGTTTATCCAGATCTCTTCTCATTCTGCCCACCCCATCTGGATCATCTACTCTGTTACAGATCTTGGCGACATCTGCAAACAGACAAACATTACCCTCAGTCCTTCTGAAATGTCACTGATGAAGATATTGAAAGGACTGGCCCCAAACTGATCCTGAGGTACCCCACTTGTGACTTGCATCTCTTCTGACTGTATACGTTTACCACCACTCTCTGTTTTCTGCCCGTCAACCAGTTTTCCACCCAGTTGACCAACTTCTGACCCACCCCAAGCCTACCCAGCTTATTAATCAATCTTCTATGTGGCATAGTATCGAAAGCTTTGCTGAAGTCAAGGTAGGTGACATCAACTGCTCCCCCTTGGTCCACACTCTGGTTACCCAGTCAAAGAAATCTATGAGATTAGTTTGACAGGACCTTCCTTTTGCAAACCCATGCTGTCCTGGATCTTGTGCTCCTATGAATTCCAGGTGTTGCACTGTCCTTTCCTTAAGGAGTGCCTGCATAATCTTGCCCACTGCTGAGGTAAGACTGACTGGCCTGTAGTTCCCTGCCTCCTCCCTGATATCACTCTTGTGGAGCAGTATCACGTGAGCTCTTCTGCAGTCTTCTGGGACCTCTCCTGTGCTCAGAGACTCACTAAACAGTTCTGATAATGGCTCTGCTAGTTCCACCCTTAGCTCCTTTAGTAGCCTGGGATGTATGCCATCAGGTCCCATTGTCTTGTCCATCTTGAGCTTATCGAGATCTTGTAGGACCCTTTCTTTTGTGAAGGGACTAGTGCACACATCCCTCCCCCCTGTGTCCATGGTGCTGAGCTGTGGGCACTGCCCTACCTTCTCTTCAGTAAATCAAGTGGGACTCACTGGGATACTATGTTTCTATGATTATTTCACAAAATTTGAGTTAAATGCAAAATACTATGCATAGTGCATTTTAGGCACTTCACCCGCCTCTACTTATAGCAGGGACCCAATCTCATTTTAATAAGAATCACTGGAAGGGCCAGCCAGGCAGACAAGCATAGAGCACCCGAGGGATGATTCTCCTTCAGGGGGGTGTCCGGCTTGGTGGCGACCTCTGGTGGAGGCTGATGGAATCGCTGGAAAAAGCCGGTGCCTGCTTGCTTGAGAAGCAGGACAGACACTGGCATCATTGCACACCATCTCCCAAGGGAATACAATCACAATAAATCTCAGTCCCCAGCCATGATGCCTTGCTCTGCTGCTGCTCCTGCTGCCACTAGTGCCTGCCATTGGGGTCCCACTCCTGTGGCTCTGCTCTGGGAGGGTAAGCCAGGTTCGCCTTCATTGACCATTGGGAGGGGTACCACTCGGCAACCCCACCAGGGGGGTAAGCCTGGGCATGGTGGGTCAGCATGTGGGGCGGGAACTGAGCTCCATAAGGGGCATTGGGAGGAATGGAGGGAAAAAAAAGAGGAAAGAAAAATAAAAATAAGAATCACAGGTAAAACCTGGATACTAAACCAGAATGGTCCCATATATTCTCTACAAGAAAGATTCCGAGGATACTAGCATTGTACAGCCCTTGACACTGTATAACATAACACATGAATTGCACTTGCAAACACAGTCCTAAACCAATTATGATATTGATTACTTGTATCCCAATATTTATCTAGCTGAACATATAATGAACTTTTAGTACAGTACCCACAAGAGCAAGGTGAAACATGCTGTCCTAACACAAATTAGGGCACAACCCCAAACTGTACTTAAATAAAAAAGTTAAATGGTCCGGTGGCACTGAGGGTTGCGGCGTTGGACACCACACCTCGCGCCACGCCGGTGACCTGGGTTCGGGAGCGAGCTCGGGTGCCAGGGATCAGCAGGGGGGAGAGAGGATTGAGCACCCACTGGGCTGCTCTCCTCTCGGGGAGGACTCGGGGTTGTCCGTGTTACAGTGACTCCCGTGGAGACCGGAGTGCTGCAGTAGTGCTGGATGGCACGGTCACTGTGTGGCTCATGCTGGCAGGGTTGCCATGCACCGCAGTCAGATGTGCACCACACATGGGGGTGAGGGACATACAAGAAGAAATACCCTCCTCCTGATAGGCAATGGCCCTTCCAGTGCCTCTGCCACACGCCTAATGCCGGATGTCTTCCTGCCCCTTCGGTCTCCCTGGGTCATGAGGCCCTGGGACTGGGAAGATTCCATAATGTCTCTGAAGATGGAAGGTATCACAGTGGATGGTAAAGCAAGTAGGCGAGAGAGTTCCAGGATTGGGAGCACTACAAATAGAGCTGAGAAAAAAAAAGTTAAACTGCGCCACTGTCCAACTGCACAGACTATGTCCCTAAAGCCTGCATGCATGTGAGAAAGAACAATGAGGGGTGTGCATGCCATGAGGCCAGAGGCACCATTTTGCAAAGAATAAGAAATGTACATCACACTGAATGGTCTTGAAAGAATATAACCATCCTCACCACAAACATCCCCTCTGTCCCAGTCCCAATAACATCATGTGCTTTGTACTCATAAACTGGTACCAGTTCCTCTTTCAGTCATTCTCTTCCTCCACAGATGATGCTTTTCCACCGGTGTGGAGTAAATTCTTTAAAGAACTGTACTCATCAACCAGACTCCTTGGGTCTGAAAGAGAAACATTTGTCCGATACATAATCCTGAGTCCTGGCAGCATCAATAAAGTGTGGGTCACATTCCGCCTCTTAGCTGCACCTGAACTCCATCAAGTATCCAAAACACATGCTCTCCAGTCACAGTAATGTCCTTTTTTCTGCTAGTCAACTGCAAACCTCGATCTCATGCACTTGGGCCTGACATCACCACCAACAAGGCAGGGCCCCTGTATCTACACATTGCTCCTTTGTGGAATCATTCTGCGAGCCTTGTCCACTGACAGTTGCTCCACTTGTGAGTCAGCCCCAAGAACTTTATGAGACAGTCCTGCATAAAAAAATATAGTGACTCCCCATCCATACCTTCTGGGAGGTCAACCCCTCCAGCACTCACCACTCTTGATTGATTCTCCAGCACCTTAAGTCTGTCTAAGTGGCCGGCACACTGGCACAGCAGCAAGGTGGCTGCTTACGATGCCGATGTCCCAGGTTCGGGGACAGTCCCAGGAATTGGGGGGCTGGTCGGGCATAGAAGAATACAGCACCTGAGGGGCGGCTCTCCTTCTACGTGGGGGAAGGGGTGAGTGTCCAGCTTGATGGCGACCTCTGGCATAGGTCAGGAGAATCACTGGAAAAAGCTGGTGCTTTCTTGCATGGAAGGCAGGACAGATGCTGATATCATTGCATTCCCCACCTCCCAGGGGAACACAATCACAAAATCTCTGGTCCCCAGCCATGCTTCCCTGCTCTGCCACTGCTCCCACTGCCACTAGTGCCCACTGGAGGGTCCCACTCCTGTGGCCCCACCCTGGAGGCAAGCCAGGGCTCACCTACATTGACCATTGGGAGAGGTGCCCACCTGGCGGCCCACCCAGGGGTGAGCTTGGCATGGTGGGTCAGCATGCAGGGTGGGACTGAGCTCCATAAGGGCACTAGGGGACTGAAGCAAAAATGAAAATAAAAACAGTCTATCTAAGAGATCAGCAGCATAGAAGATTACCTAACTTGCCCTGCTGCTGCCTGAGAATCAGCCACTGCTCTTTGTATAGCCTTGACCCTTTGCTCTGTATTAGCCATTCAGTTTGCAAATGAGTTGAGCTTCTTATCGATGAAAGCTACTGACTTACCGGGTCACTTGATTTCCTGACCATGCTCCCCAATCATGGCTCCCCCATGACTCCTATGCCCTCTTCCACACTCATGGACTGAGGGTCTGTCTTCATCATTACAAAAGACCAAGATCACATCACAGTCAGGTGTGCTAGCTGAGAAACAGTACAGGTATCCAACAACTCCAGCACCACCCACTGTAGGGAGGACGCAGTAGCGAATCCTGTAGGAGTTGGTGAGGTCCTGCTGGCATTTCCCTTGTTTGTGGTAAGAGGTCCACACAGTACTTGATGCATTAAACTTTGCTGCACTTGAGCCTTTTGGTGTGGTTGTGGTGATTGTTCTGTGGTGGTGGTGCTATAGTTGTTGGATATCTGTCTTTGTCATACCATCTTTCTCTAGTTCCATCCTAGAACCCAAACCCTTCCAGTCTGCCTAAGTATCAGCCAGTAACACATGTCACAGTGAGAAATCCTCTGGGTACCAGTGATCACCATACAGTGTGGTTCGATGTAAGGAAAGGAGCTGAGGAGAGCCAAACAGAGATGAGGGTCCTGTTTTTAAGCCGGCAGATATCAAAGAAATGGGAGATTGCTTCGACAATGCCTCAAGAGGAGGAATAACCAGTGAGGGGTGGAGACACAGTGGAAGGAATAAAGGAGGGCATCATTGGGTTAACAAGCCTCTGCATTAAAGAAAAAAAAAAAAAGGCAGGAGGAAAGTCCATTGTGATTCTCCAAGAAGATGCAAAGGCAGGAAAGAAAAAGGGCAACTTTCAAAAGCTAGAAAGAAACCTCAAAGCAAAGAGAACAGGGAAGTGCACCAGACCAGCCAGAAGGAAGCAAGAAAGGTGGCTTGGAGAGCTAAGGCACTGGCAGAAAGGATTGCAAGGGAAACAAGGAAGGAGATAAGACTTTTTCCCAATATGTCAGCGAGAAAAGAAAAGGTGGTAGTGGAATAATGAGCATAAGGATGAAAAGGGGAAACTGTGAGGAATGAGACCAAGAAAATCTGACATTTTCAACAGGTACTTTTGCTCAGTTCATACACAGTTACGGGATGGGGTGATGGGCCACCAGAGAGAATTAAAATCAGAGGTGGGGAGGGGCAGACACAATACAATTATCAAAGGAAAAAGTACTGAAAGGACTTGCAGCCCTGTGGATAAGGCTATGGGACCAGATGGGATACATTCCAGAGTACTGAGGCAGTTTAGGGAAGTGCTGCTACTCTACTAACAGCCTTGCAGCTCACTGGAAACAGAAGAGGTTCCAAGAAATGGAGAAGGACTGATATAGCCCCTCTGCATATGAGTGGCAGTAGAGAGGAATCTATTAACTACAGACCAGTCAGCCTGACTTCAGTGGTGGGGAAAGTAATGGAGTCCCTACTATAAGAGATACTGGTTAATTACATGGAAGCCAGTGGGCTATAGGACAACACGCAGAAGTATGGGTAAAGAGGGGGAAGGTCATACCAAATGAATCTAAAAGCTTTCTTTGACTGGATAATTTTATTTATTTATTTAGTTTTTGTTAACCGGGTAGGTGCACTAGCCATAAAATGACTATTTTCAGGCACGACCCGGGAGAGTACAACAAAAGGAGAACAGTTGAACAACATCAACATGGGTACAATAATACAAATAGAGGAACAGTACAGCAGTGCTACAAAAATACAATGGATAGAAACAACAAAAATAATGGCAAGCATATACAGAGAAATAGACCGGGAGGGATGTGGACATGGCCTATCTACACTTCAGCTAAGCCTTGACATTGTGCCACACACACAAGGCTGATTAGAAGCTGAACAGTCTGGAGGTGGGAGCTCAAATGGTTAAGTTGGTTCACAACTGGCTAATGGATAAGGGGAAGAGGACAGAGGTAAATGGCACACACTTTAACAATGGGGGTGATCATCAGGGTGCCACAAAGTTCGGTACTGGGACTAGCCCTCTTCAATATCCTTATGGGGGACATTGCAGAGGAACTGGAGGGGAAACTCTGTCTTTCTGCAGATGACACCAAGATTTGCAATAGAGTGGACACCCATGAGTGAATGTGCACAATGGGCAAGGATATAGGGAAACTAGAGGAGTGATCAAAGGCATGGCAGTTCGGGTTCAATGCCAATAAATGTAAAATCATGCACCTGTGCTGAGAATAGCATGGGTGGAAGGTGTTGGCAGTCACTAGGCAGGAAAGAGACCTTGGAGTTATTATTTTAGAAGACTTCAAGGTGGCAGAGCAGTGTGACAAGGTTGTGGCAGGGCATGTGGCATGCTGGGGTGTATAAGGAGGGGCATCACCAGCAGAAGGAGGTGTGTGATGCTGCTGCCACTGTAACACTCTCTGGTATGCCCCTACCTGGAATACTGTGTCCAGTTCTGGAGACTGCACTCAGGAAAGACATAGACAGGATGGAGATGGCCAGAGAAGGGCAACCAAGATGGTGCAGGGCTTGCAAGGAAAGCCCTATGAGGAGAGGGCTGAGGTATCTCAGTATGTGCACTCTGGAGGACAGAAGAGTGAGGGGTGGCATGATCGGGACCATCATACCTCGCAGGATTACAGGGAGGAGCTGCTCCAAAAGAGAGGATGAGCTGTCAGACTAGGGGACATGCAATAAAAAAGGAAGGGAGAAATTTCAGGAAGGATATGAGGAAACACTTCTTCACAGAAAGGGTGGTAGAAGCATGACATAGACTGCCATCCTCAATTGTGGAGGCTAGAACAGTGGGAGGCTTCAAGCATGCATTGGATAGACACTGGGGCATATTGGTACAGAAATGGGCTAGGGGGATTCTCCGAGACCAGTTAGAATCTGTGAAGATACAATAGGCAGGGAATCCTTAAGCAGATTGGGTGGGACTAGCGGTCCTTTTCTACTAATAATTTTATGTTTCTACATAACACACCCTAAATAAATAATATAAAAAACACAAAGTTTTGGTAAATAAAAGTATGGAAAACTAATTTTTTGAAAACGTACTGCAGATCTCTAAGTACACACGTTCGACAATGGAGGAGGGCTGCCACAGGCAACTAAAAATGGTGCAGGGGCTGCACCAAAAGCCCTATGAGGAGAGGCTTAAGGACCTCAATATGTACACCCTGGAGGAGTGGAGGGAGAGGGGGGATAGGATAGAGACATTCAAATACTTCACAGGTATAAATAAGGTTCAAGAGGGAAGCATGTTTCACAAAAAAAGATGCTCAGCCGCAAGGTGTAGGTGTGAGATAGGCCACACCCCTTGTTGTTAACCATCTTAGCTGCTGCATATTGTATTATGCCCACTTACAATCCCTTCCCCTCCCCCAGGTCACTTGTGTAAATGAGATTTCAGTATCTCTGAGTGTTTGCCTGGCAAAACATTTTCAATAAATCAATAGACATTTAGAGAGCTTCATAGGGTTCACAGAAGGAGCAGAACCAAACCACACAAAAACACGTATCCTGGATTTTACGGGGGAAGACTTTGGGAAAATGGGGAGATACTTGAAAGAGGCATTAAGGGGAATGGGGCAGGAATCAGGGGTTGAGGAACAGTGGGCAGTATTTAAAACGGGGATTACAAGAGCAACAGATTTATGCATTAAGTGGTTAGCAAGAGGAAAAGGAAGATGAGGCCATTATGGTTTTCCAAAGAGGTAGCAAAGAAAGTGAAAGCCACAAAGATTGCATTCAGGCAATACAAAAAGACACAGGCAGAAGGGGATAGGGAGAAGTATCAGGAGAAGCAAAGGGAGGCAGGGAGGTCAGTAAGAAGCCAAAGCTCAGACAAAAGAGCACATTGCAAAATCAGTGGGTAGAGGGACAAAACCTTTACAGCTACATAAGTGAAAAAAGAAAGGCAAAGGAGGGATAGTGAGACCAAGGGGGAGGATGAGGGCGGCGTGGAAGATGACAACAGTAAAGCTGACATACTGAACAGGTATTTCTGCTCAGTCTTTACTGAGGAAGAGGAGGGTAATGGGTCTGAAGGAATACAAGGGGTGAGAATGGTGCAGAAATGGACATAAGTCCCTTTACGAAAGGGTCCATGAGTACTGGAAGTAATAAGAGTTGATAAAGCAATGGGGCCTGATGGGTGCACCCCAGAGTCCTTAAAAGAACTCAAAGAGGTGGTGGCTGAACCTCTGGCTATCCTGTTTAGCTGATCACTGGAAACAGGGGAGGTACCCAAAGACTGGAGGACAGTAGGTGTAGTCCCCTTATACAAAGTGGGAACAAGAGGAGGGGATAATTACAGACCAGTCAGCCTCACCTCGTTAGTGGGAAGATCATGGAAGCACTACTGAAGGAGAGATTGGTGGAACATCTGGTAGTCAATGGACTGCAGGATCCGGCAGCATGGTTTCACTCAGCGGAGGTCATGTCAGACCAACCTCATTTAATTTTGACTGGATGACTAGGGAGGTGGATCAGGGGAGGGCAGTGGACATGGCCTATCTGGATTTCAGCAAGGCCTTTGACACTGTGCCACACAGAAGACTATTGCACAAACTATGGAATATGGATGTGGGCAGGACAGTAGTGTGGTGGGTAGGTAACTGGCTGGGCGGCAGGACACAGAGGGTGGTGGTAAATGGCTGTCACTCCACAGAGGGGAAGAGTAACCAGTGGGGTACCACAGGGATCAGTGCTGGGACCGGTCCTATTCAACATCTTCATCAGTGACATTGCGCAGGACCTAAAAGGTAGAATTTCACTGTTCGCTGATGACACAAAGCTCTAACAGAGTAGACACACTAGAGGGTGTAGACAGAATGAGAAGGGACCTGCAGAAACTTGAAGAATGGTCAGGGGTTTGGCAGTTGAAATTCAATACAAAGAAGTGCAAGATAGTGCATATGGGGCACAAATACCATGGCTCAATATATCAGTTGGGGGGTGAGGATATAGCATGCACCAAGCAGGAAAGGGATCTTGGGGTTATCATCTCTGATGACCTCAAGGTAGGGGAAACAGTGTGACAAGACAGCAGGTAAAGCAAATAGGATGCTGGGATGCATAGGCAGGGGCATCACCAGCAGGAAAAGGGAGGTCATGATTCCACTATACAAGACACTAGTGAGGCCCCACCTGGAGTACAGTGTACAGTTCTGGAGACCTTATCTACATAAGGACATAGACAGGGTAGAGAAGGTTCACAGGAAGGCAACAAAGATGGTACATGGATTGCATCACAAGTCCTATGAGAACAGGTTGAAGGAATTGAATATGTACTCCCTGGAGGAGAGGAGGAGAGAGGGACATGATGAGAGACATACAAGTATTCTACAGGGAGGAACAGGGTGCAAGAATACACTATTTTTAAGTGAAAAGATGTTCCAGGACTAGTGGGCATGGGATGAAGCTGGAGGAGGACGATTCAGAGAAAATGTGAGGAAGAATTTCTTCACAGAACGGTGGTGGACAAGTGGAACACCCTGCCTTAGGAAGTGGTGGGGGCTGAAACAATCACAGGATTTAAGAATGCATGGGATAGGCATAAAAGAATTCTGGAGGTCAGGGTAAGGGCAACAGAGTTCTAGGAAAACATAAAATGAAGTTACAAACTCAAATCGGTAGACTAGGTGGGCCATAGGCCCTTATCTGCCAACACTGTCTATGTATCTATGGGTTCCCCATTTTTGCTTCCTCCTTCCATCCAGTTGATGGCGTTGTTGCAAACAGCAAATAGTGGCCTCAAATGCCACAGCACATCCCTAGGGGATAAGATCCCTACCCTTCACAGGGGGTCACTATGGTACTAGAAGCAGTGCCATCCTCCCAGGGATGGGAAGTGTTTACATGACTGCACTCTTTCTCAGCCCCCTCCTGTCTGCATGTGCCAAGTCCACTGGACCCGGTCACCAGCATATGGGCCAATGGGGTGCCTTAAGTAATTTCTTCTAAAAAGGGACAAGCTATACTTTTTACTGCCCTCTCCAGCTAACTGTGAACCACTACTTTTCATGTTTCCTGACTGCATATTACAGAATTTGATGTTTACAGCTGCTCTGAAACAGAAGTTGTAGTAAAACAAAATAATGGAATCATGTTTAATATCGTGACACACTATTATTAGAGTTACAGCAATCCTTCATATGGAACTGAAAGGGCAGAGGACAATATTTACTATCTCTTACATTTTTTTTGGAAAATGAACAGATGTTCATACTGTTCTCGATGTATATTTTTAAGTTATAGGATCTCCTTAAATCAATAAACTGAAATGATCCATTTTTTCTCCTGATGTCGCACAGTCAGTGACCACCTGCAAGGTGTTCATGATGATAAATGCTAGCTATTTTTGACCATGGGCTATTTTTGACAATGGTTGATAGTGCACATATATCAACTTGCCTAGAAGAACCACCTATTATAGGATCATTATCTAACAATACCCCTCTGTGGTAGGTTCAGTGTCAATGAGTCAAAAGTATTGTATGTAAATATTATCGTGTCCAAAACAGGGCCTTGGCCAGCTACATATACCTGGTTAATAAATAAATATAATAATAATATTATTATAGTATTTCTTGATTAATAAGATTTTCTGAGTTACAGCAACAAATTTGTAGTTAAAGGCTGGCCCCATCACACACAGCAGTAACGCTTATCATTTGCTGCACCAGTGACCCATCTGCAGGAACAAGTATGGATTGCTGGGACTGGTAGGGAACACAGAAACTGTCGGCAGATGAGGACTGCTTGGGTCCACATGGTCTGCCCATCTTCCTACCTATTGCAATACTGCAGACCCTACAGATCTCTGGCTTTAATCTCTTCCTATTCCCAACCACTAAGGTTCCCATGCATTTTGAATTCCATTATCTCTTTTTGCTCCCACCACTTCTGTTGGGAGGCTGTGCCATGCATCCACCACCCTTTCTGTGAAGAAGTACTTTTACACATTTCCCCCAAGTTTACCCCTCCAGCTTCATATCATGACACCTTGTTATTGAGCATCTTTTTTTTTGCAGTGAAAAATGCTTTCCTTTGAACCTTTATTTATACTCTTAGAAACATAGAAACATAGACTTTGACAGCAGATTAGACCGTTTGGCCCACCTAATCTGCCCATTCCTATGTATTGGATAAGCTGCAGATTCTAGTTAACCAACAGCCTACTTCCTCCTACCGTCACTATAATTGCCTTATGTCTGCCCCATGCATTCTTAGATTCCCCTGTTTTGACCCCACAACCTCCTCAGGAAGGTGGTTCCATGCATCCACCACCTCTCCATGAAAAAATGATTTTCTGGCGTTGCCCTTGAGCCGTTCCCCCCATCTTCAAACCATCCCCTTGTTCTTGCACATCTCTTTTCTCAAAGATGCTCCATCCTCGACTTTGTTGATTCCACTGAGGTACTTGAAGTTTCTATCATGTCCCCCCCTTTCCTCAAGGGTATACATATTAAGCTCTTTCAGTCTCTCCTCATATGGCTTGTGTTGTAGACCCTGCACCATTTTAGTTACCCTCCTCTGGACCGCCTCCATTCTGTCTATGTCCTTGCAGAGATGGGGGTCTCCAGAACTGCATGCAATACTCCAAATGGGGTCTCACCAACTGTCTGTACAGAGGGATAAAACTTCCTGTTTTCTACTTTTGATGCCGCTCCTATCTCCAACATCCCTCCAGCTCTCCTGACTGCCTTCTCACATTGTTTGCCTACCTTAAGGTCATCTGATATGACTACCTGAAGTCCCTTTCCATTTTGTTGTTGTTAGTATCTCTCTTCCCCAATTGTGTACTCTTTCCCTGGTTTTTGTTTTCCAGGTGCATTTGCACTTTTTTGCATTGAATCTAAGTTGCATACTTTTGACCATTCCTCCAACCTTGTCAAGTCCCTTCTCATCCTTTCCACCCCTTGTGTATCAACCCTGTTGCAGATTTTTGTATTGTCTGCAAAGAGGCATGCTTTTCCTTCTAGCCCCTCTGCAATGTCTCCTATAAAGACATTAAGAGGGACCAGTCCAGTACTGAACCCTGCGGTACCCCACTAGTAACCACCCTTTCTTCAGAGTGTACTCTGCTTACTATTACCCTCTGAGTCCTGTTGGTCAGTCAATTTGTTACCCAGGCTATCACCCTGGGACCCACTCCAGGGTAGCTAACTTGTTTATTAATCTTTTGTGAGGCATTTGAATGTCTCTATCATATCCCTCCCTCCCGGCCCCTCCAGGCTATACATATTGAGGCCCTAAGCCTCCTCATGGGTCTTTTAGTGCAGCTCCTGCACCATTTTAGTTGCCTGAGGGCAGCCCTCCTCCATCAGGGTGGAGAGATCCCATCTCCTGCCACTGGGACTGCCATGTGGCAGAGGCCAAGTGGCAGCAATGGCAAGAGCAGCTGTATGTGGCAGGGCTGACTGCTGACACCAACACGCAGGCACACTGATATGGGTATGTGCTCCTTACTGCACACAGGCACCCTCAGGAGAAAACCCAGAGGAAAATGCCTCAGCCCACTTAGAACCCCTGCAGGCACTACATGACCAAATGGCAGACCACCCACCGACTCGGTCCTATGTAAGTGGAGAATAACCAGTAAGTCCACAAGAAGCTCAGCAATGGGGCTGGGGGTGTCCTCCTGGGACCAGGGGATGAGGGAAGAGAAGGTATAGATTAAAAAAAAAATTGTAGTTGTCATCTGCAGAACTCAGTGACAGAAAACTTCCCCTAATCTGAATTTCATTGATTGATAAATTGATTTAAAATTTGATTTTCAAGATAGGCACACTGAGCTGAGGCTCAATTCCAGGTGTGGCTCGGGGGTAAATTCTTTAACATTCTGTTGTTGTTTTTATTAGGAAAACATTTTATATGAAAACAGGCTCTTAGCCCTTTAGCCTTTATCAGTTTCAGCTGCTCTTCCTGCCTCAGAGTCAGAATCTTATACTGTAAGTCAGAACTATTTGCATGCCAAGGGGTTCTGATGTCCCAGCAGCAGCAGATTATGACTTCAGAGCAGGAAAGACAGCAGAAACAGATGGCCTCTGTGGAGAAAGAGCCTGATTTCCTGCATGCTATGTCTTTTTCATAAAAATTAAATGAACTGAAATGTAGTTTTTTCAATATTTTGCTATATGAATTCCGCTGATTCCAACTGCCAACATTTTGCAAAAACTGGAACATCACATTACTGTATTTTTCTGGTTAGCGTCCTTTTAATTTATATTTTATTGCATAATGAAAAAGATACATACAATGCATATTGTCTATCCAAAGAAATGGCACTGCAACAGTTACAGTGCATGCACGGTCGCAATACATGCACTAGCCTGGTTAGAGAAACCAAAGAGAAGTACTATTTGAACATCCTTGAGTCTGTGAAAGGGAACCCATCAAAAATATGGTGTGCGTTTAAATCAGTAGAAGGCTCTAAGCACCCCCAACCTTGCCCATTAAAGTCAGCTCACGTGGCTCTATTATTACTGACAAATCTCTGATTCTAAACAAGCTTAACACACATTTCACAATAGCTGGTCTTGCATTTGATACCTCTCAGGCAGCCACCCTATGCTTCGCCACCACCACCACCACTCCGCCAACCAGGCTTTCCGCTTGTGTTACTTTCACTTTCTCTATCATAACATACAAGCAGGTCAAAGATCAATTACTTAAACTGGATATAAAAATGAGTGCTGGAGCTGACAGTATTGATCCCTTTTTCTTGAAAATAGGATACCACTGCCTGGCGGCTCCCATCACCCACTTATTCAACCTGTCCTTATCAGACGGGACAGTACCCTAGGAAAGGAAAGTAGCTCACACACTGCCCCTGTTCAAATCCGGAAACCCCAGTGATGTAAATAACTACAGGACTATTTCAATCTTACTGGTCCTCCCTAAGCTACTCGAGACGTTGGTAAATATTCAGGTCAGGGAGTATCTTGACAACCACAATCTAATTAACCCACTACAATCTGGCTTCAGATGACATCACAGCAATACATCTGCTTTAACAAATGTCTCTAACAATTGATTGGAGGCCATAGACCATAAACAGGTTACAGGGGCTGTATTCTTGGATCTAAGCAAGGCCTTCAATACTGTCAGCTATGGCCTTCTCCTGGAAAAATTAAAGGACTATGGATTTGAGACTCAGCAGTAAATTGGTTTGCAAATTACCTCACTGGCAGACAGCATAAAATCAAGGCAAATGGGACATTCCCTTCCCTACTTCCTCTGGTAAGAGGGGTCCCCCAAAGCGCTATCCTTGGTCCTGTACCGTTTTTGCTATATGTCAACAACTTGAGCAGCAACATTACATGCTCTAAAATTCACCTCTTCTCAGATAAAACAGTGCTCTGTACTTTCCAAACCATCATTTGCACAAGTTTGTTCTGAGCTCCAGGCAGATTTTAGCCAACTGCAGCTAAATTTACTCTATTCTAAACTCTTACTGAACACTAAGAAAACCAAAGTACTGTATTTCCATCAACCTAACTCTTCAAATTCCCTTCCAAATCACTATCCTCCTCCGCCTATCAAGCTTTACTGGGTGACATGCTCAAAGTAGTAGACAGATTTAAGTATTTAGGTTTCCTGCTAGACTCTAACCTTTCTTTTTTCCTCTCATCTTGAAGAACTAATCAAAAAGCTGAAGCTATGGTTGGATTTCTTCTTTAGAAACAAATCCTTGTTCTCCCAGGATTCCAGACTCAAATTAGTTCAGGCCACCTTTTTGCCTCTCTTGGACTACGCAGATATCATCTATAATAACTGCACAACCACGTACCTACACAAGTTGGATGTCTTGCACCATCAAGCTATCCACTTTGTTATCAATGCTCCCGACAGAATCCATCATTGCACTCGTATAAAGATGTGAACTGGACCTCCCTGGCCTTCAGGAGACTACTATATACCTAACATAGAAACATAGACTTTGACGGCAGAAAAGGACCACTTGGCCCACCCAGTCTGCCCATTTCCCTACCTACTGGGATAAGCTGCAGATTCTAGTTAACCAACAGCCTGCTTCCTGCAACCCTATTTATGGGTATACAAAGCACTCTTGAAGTAACTTCCCCCTTACATTGCTAATCTCCTTCATTACTCCCAAAGTTCATACACTCTAAGAAAATATTCATATATCTCTCTGAATGTGCCCAAATTCTGCACTTGGTATGGCAAATTGACTATTAGCTGCATACGTACTTCCCACAGCCTGCAACAAGCTGCAAGTTATATGCTTAAGCTTCACACCTAGTCCCATTAAATGCATTCAAATCCCTTTGTGACCAAATTTACTATCAACACTTGCCATTGTTACTAACCCTTACCTTATTTTATTTTTTTTTTCCAATTGTTTTAACCAGGTGAGACACACTAAGCTGAAAGCTGGTTTACAGGTGTAACCTGAGAGCACAGGGAAGTTAAGTGGCTTGCTTAAAATTACCATTCCCCTTGCTTCTGCCACCTTTTGCCCTCTTCATTACTGTCTGTCCCTCTGAATCCCCCCATGACCTCTGCTTGTATCTACCTTCTATACTTATTGATATCCACCCTTCCTCTCTCTACATTCAGTTACACTATTACATTTATGCTTGTAAATTGCTCCTAACTGTATGATATTCATGTTACTTATTGTATATATTGTAAATAATAGCCATTAGAAACTGATATCTCTTTTGCTGTTTTTGCATATGTATTTGTTATCCTTTATTATGTATTGCACTATGTATTGTACTTGATGTATGTTTGTCCCAAGGGACCTCCTTGCAAATAAGCTTGCTCAATGGATATATCCCTTCATAATAAACTTGAACAGTCAGTTGATATATTCACCATAAAATTAATAAAGTAAAATAATAGACATACATTTCTTGGTGGTAACATTGTAGGAGGAAACCACAATTACCGTGTAATTTACCATCAAATCCCAAATGAAGCCATATTGCAGCTCGTACACAAGATATGTATTTCAAATGCCCATCCGGCAAAAACCCAGCCTACTCGGCTTAATCATCTTTTGACTAGAAAATGTTTAAAGCACATTGCAGACTTATCTTCTATCTCCAAAGACTGTATAGCAATAAGTGACATCAGATAGTAAGAGTTCTTTGTTATCATGCAGAAAACATTTGGAAACAGAACATCATACCTAATATTGAGAACAGCCCTGCCTGAGTAACAGATTATGCAGGGTAAGGGTGAGCATGAAGCTGAAGGGGCATTCAGTGAAATAACAAACTTTGGCGGTTTGTGCCCCAGCTGAAGTTGGTCCAAAGACTGGTGGTGGCTTATCTTCAGCTCTTTGGAGCCTCAGTGGGCATGGTGCAGCTTTTCTTGTACACACTGGGCATTTGCAGCTTTCTGGTAGCTACTTGACATTCAGCAACCAATCAGGGATGCGAATCTCAGCAAAACTGAGGGTTCTACAGCTCTGTGTGCCCTTGCAGCTCTGTGTCAGGAAGAAAGGACCTTGCTTTATGTGCTGCTGTCTTTTTGTCAAAAAAAGGAAAGGTTGCCAATTTGCCATTTGAAGTCTTGAAGTAAAAGAGCAGTTGCTTGCAGTTGCAAGCTGCCACCAGTTCCACAGATTTTGTTAGACAGGGAAAGGGAAGAAAAAGGGCAGTTAAATAAGTATAGTATATTTGTGAAGGCAAGCAGGGAGGAGGGGCCTGCAGTGCTGTGCTAACACTGCTAAGTTGTGCTGTTGTACTCAAATTTTCTCAAAGGTGTTTGCGATGTAGTTTCCTTTACTGGGTGCCCAAGCCCCAAGTCTTGTCAATAACTTTGCCAAATTGTAGTTTTGGTGGTGACTGTGGGGGCTGGGTCAGGATGCCACCAACTTGACTGATCCACCCCACCTCCCCCCTTAAATCTTGTGAAATACTTGATCCAATTGTAGTGTAGTTTTGGTGGGTGGTAAGGGATGCCTTTCTGAGCCCTCCCAACCACATCTTGTGAAACACTTTGTTCAACTGTTGTGTAGTTTTCGTGACAGGCAGTGAGTGCCTGGCCTTCCTGAGGGACACGGAGCCTCTTTTCCAAATCTTGCTAAACACTTTATCCAATTGCAGTGTACTTTTCATGGCACAGGATCTTATTGTTTCAGGCCTGAACCACCATCTAATGAGTATGCTCTTCTTGTATCAATTTCTCCTTTTTTAAAACATTATTGATTAATTAATAAGTTTATCTGTATAGTGAGTCCACCAACTCAACTGTCTTTGTATGTAACAGTCCTTTTATGAGACCTAACAATCAGTTAAGTATGTTAACAAATTATATTTTGGTGTTTAATATTTTACTGCTTGATGTATTTTAATTTATTGAAACCAATAACAACTTTAAACAAAACAAAATTGACAGGCAGTGAGTGCCTGGCCTTTCTGAGGGACACGGAGCCCCTCTCCCAAATCTTGTGACAAACTTCATCCAATTGCAGTGCAGTTTTCATGATAGGCAGTGAGTGCCTGGCCTTGCTGAGGGGCACGGAGCCCCTCTCGCAAACCTTGTGAAACACTTTATTCAACTGCAGTGTACTTTTTGTGACAGGCAGTGAGTGCCTGGCCTTCCTAAGGGATACAGAGCCCCCCCTTCTAAAATCTCGTGAAACACATTGTCCAATTGTAGCGCAGTTTTTATGACAGGCAGTGGGTGCCTATGAGCTTCTTTTTATGAAAGGCTTTACCTGATTATAACTGCCATAAAGATGAAGTAAGGATGTCCTGAAAGGGAAGCAGGAGGACAGGAGAGGGAGGAGAGCAGCAGGGAAAGATTCCACTATGGTACCCATTCCCACAGCATGCCAGCAGTTCTGCAAGTATCAGTCATAGTCATGTGGCCCGTGGTGCCAATGTGCATGACTAAGATGTTAGAGGAAAAAGGACATAGACAGGGGTGGTGTTGGTGCTGCTGGTGGTGGTTGTGGGTCCAAGACTGAAAGGCACACTGGAGCAGGGCCAGGGGCGTAGTTTGTTATTTTTACAGAGGCAGCGTAACAAAAAGTCCTGGTTTTCCGCATCACGACAGTGAAGAGAATGGGATACTTACGTAATGCAAACAAATCAACCAGCATCAAATAATGCCCAAAAACATTTAAGACTACAGCTGAATAACTCCTGGGAGGGACCAGCCCAGGCCAAGTCAGAGCACTTCCCCACCCACCAGTTTTACTGCAGCCTGCTCTCGGCCCAACTCCTCCTGAGACCAGAGTCGAAAAACTGACCGAGATCTGTTTTGTATTCAGTTCTTCGTTCTTCTGCTTTGGGAGTGAGGACTTACTTGTAAAGTTGAAAATATGTAAGGAACTTAACTTCCTTCTCAAGAGGACAGGACCTGCCCTCAGCTTCAATTCAAATCAGTCTTGACCTAATTTTGCCCCACCTGAACCTCCAGGTGGATAGCTCACTAGTCTCTCACCCCTTTGCTGCTTACATAAACCTTCCAAGTCCAAGCCCTTATAGTGGATCCTGAACTTCTTGAAATGTCTCTTGAGCTAGCCCTCCCACCCTTGAGGTACAAAAGCATGTTTCAAGGAAGTGCAGCAAATGGCTATGCCACCTCAGTATACCTATAAACATGGATGGTATGGGAAACATCCCAGCATGTGCATCCTCACAGCATGAGCCCTTATTTACAAAGATTACATAAAAAGTGTGATTATACAATGACAAGAATGAATGCTGGCCTCTGATTGGTCAGTCTTGGGCTAGACCCATGATGTTATCCCAGTACATCCGATTCATCACAGGTCTAGTCTCAGCCTGTCCGTGAACCTCTTGATGATTGTTAGCATTAGTGTGTTTTTTTGTATCTTCTCTTAAAAATATTTTTTCCTCACCAAATAAAACATCTTTAAAATTATTTTTTTTAATTCTGTATAACAACGCACCATTGTATAATAGCAATAATGCCCTCCAGGGTGTGTGTCATGGTAGGATAACATCATGCCTTATGTATTGGATGCACTGTTGCCCAACCACCTGAGGCGTGACGTTATCCCAGCATGACCACGCCCCTGTCGGGCATTATTGCTTACTTGCACCCAGTGTTAACACTTTTCTTTGTTATAACCAAGTTAATTCATTAGTCTCCCATCCCATCCCATATTATTCAATGTCACATGCCTGAATCTGGTTAGGTAAGATGTGAAGGGATAATGCTCTCCTCAAGCAAGCAAGCATTGCATACATAAGCATGGGACTTGCTGATATCCCTCAGGCGGTGCTCTTAACAAGCATGCTGATGTACCTGGGATAGTGCAACAAAACAATGTAAATCCCTAATTGTTCAAGATGATCATGGGCATGGTGTGGTCACACCACAACCCCTACTCTCCTCCCCATGGGCTCCTAAGGAATATGCATCTCTATCCATGCCCAGGATTACAGCCCCATCCAAGCAAACACGGACTGCCCTGGCACAAAGTGGTGCATCACATAACCTAAGAGACAGATGCCACAGGAAGTTTGCTGGAACGACGACTCCAGGTACCTGTGCACAGCCTCACAGGACCCACCCTGAAAGGTAAGTACTTGGTTAGTGGTTTTTATTAGCATCACCTATGACAGTGTGTGGTGGGCCGGTTGTAGTAGCCCAGGTTGCCGTGGATGCTCCCCCCCAACCACAGACTACTTCAAAATCGTCTCATCTGACAGTTTTGAAGGGCACAAATGAAATATGGTTGCTTCAGTTTGATGTGGTTTAATACAGTTTTTTTTTTTTGTCTGAGCGTGTGTGTCTATTCTTCTACACACAGACAGACAGACTCACACACCACCAAAAAATGAACTTTTTTTATACCATGTTTACATTCAGGATAGAGACAGGGTAAAGCAGGTCCAGGCAGTACAACACAGTGAATGAAACAATGCATTTTACAATGCCCAACAAACCACCAAAAGACCACAAAATAATGGACCTTCCCCTGCCCGGGGAGGGGGGAATGGTTAGGTCACAGGTCAGGGTACTAAACGAGGAGGAGAGACCACAGAACATCTTGTTGAACCACACAGTAAGGTGAAACTACATAAACATGCACAATTTTTATACTGTAGGATTTTATATTTTCCAACAGTTCCTAATTTTGACACAGAAACTTATCTTTAGTGCTCAGAAGCCCCTTGTACGAGGGAGGTAAGCATGGCATGGACCCAGCAGCCTGGCATACATGATGAAAAAAATATTTCTGTGCCTGTATGCCATCCACCCCTTCCTCCTCCATCACCAGTGGCCGCAACCATTTTTTTCAGCATGTGTACCAGTCCACCCTAGCCAGCACGGCAGCACAAAACTGGCAGGGCAGCAGAAGGCACAGCAAGCAAAAGTGAATTAAATGTCCATGCAAAAAGCTACAGCCCACTCTCCCCACCCCAGACCTGCAAGGCCACTATCTCCACCCAGACTGGCCAGCTCAGCTACTCTGCACCCTGATGGACTTGCACAGCCACTCTCCATACCTCTGTGTTGACCCTACCAGCACAGCCACCTCTCCCCCGCACCAGCACAGCCACTCTCCCACCCACCCAACCAACACCATTTCCAGCTCCATTTATCTAGTATCCGCTCCAGGCATCCGGGTCTGTGCCTCCCCATCACAGGCACACAAAAATAAATAAAACTACATTTTATACTGTGTTTTGTTTATGTTTCTTTCTTTGTCTGGAAAGAGAGATGTTGAGCTACTGGTCAGCACAGTTTGCCTGGTATACAATTACAACCCCACCCCACTGACACAATGCCAGTGCCTCCACTCACCCACACAACAGTGCCCCCCACCACACCCACACAATGCCTGTATCCCCAACCCCACCCACACAAATGACCAGTGTCCGCAACACCACACACACACACACACACACATGACCAGCAATGTCCCCAACTCCCAACACACACGACCAGCAGTGTCCCCAACCCCACACACACACACGATCAGCAGTGTCCCCAACCACACACACACACACACACACACACACACACACACACACACAGCAGTGTCCCTTAACCCCACCCACACACAACCAGTGTTTCCAACCCCCCAAAAATCATGGCCGGTCAGTAGTCGCTATAACAATAGCCAGGTAGTATATAATCATTTCTTTAGGGTGCATGTTTTAGTGCAAGATTTTTTGCTAGTCTTGTAACACTACAGGGAGAACACAAAAGCTACCCTTTAGTTGTGTTTGCCAGGCAATGAAGACAGAAACAGCAAGGCCAAGGAATCTGTCTGTTTCACTCCTCCACAGTGGGCGATCGGAGAAATCAAAAAGTGAAAGATTACTTTTATAGCCAGGTAAAGGATGATGGGAAATAATGTTTCAACATTTACTAATGTTGGATGCTAGCTGCAGGCACAGGTCAGTGAGATACATCCCTTGACAGGTAAAGGATGAGGTGGAAATTACGTTTTAACATTACTTATGTTTATATGCTAACATCCAGTCAGCAAGCACAGAATGTCCCCCTCCTAACCAACATGGACAGTCCACCAGAAACCCAGTCAGCAAACATGGACAGTCCCCTTCCACCCACCTACAAGAACAGTCCCCAGACACCGAACAGTCCCCCCACCTCCCCACCAGACACCGGCCAGCAAGCATAGAATTCCACCCCTCCCAACCGACAAGGACAGTCCCACCAGACACTCAGGCAGCCAGCAAACATGGGCGGTCCCCCATATCCCACCAAGGACAGTCCCCACCCCCGACACACACTAGTAAGCACAGAATTCCCCCGCCCCACCAACATGAACAATCCCCCAAACACCTGGCTAGCAAACAGGAGGTTCCCTCCCCAACAACATTGATAGTCCGTCCTAGAAACCTGATCAGCAATCACCGACATTCACCCCCATAAACCAATATGGAAAGATTCCCCCAGACACCCAACCAGCAAATAGTCCCCCTTCCCCACAAGACACCGCAGGCAAACATGGACAGTCCTCCTTTTCTACCATCATGGACAGTCCCCAGACAAATGGCCAGCCAAGTCCACCAAACAATGGCTAGTGTCACCACCCCACCATCACAGCCAGTGTCCCCACATCACCATGGCCTGTGTCTCCATCCCACCAGACCCCAGAATAGAAAACAGACTGTCCCCCCAGCCCCACCAAACACTGACTGCCCTCCTAGTCCCAAACACTAACCACCCCAGCCCCAAACTCTGATTGTCTCCCCCAGCCCCACCAAACGCAGGCCCTCCCCCAGCACCAAACATTGACCATCCTCTCAGTGAGTCATCCCCAAAACACACAGACTGTCTCCCCTGACCCCAACCCCACAAAACAGACCATCCCCCCAGCACCACCAAACAAAGACCATCCAGTGAGTTTCCCAACAAACCCACCACACCAGTAGCACAGTAACTGAGTGTCCCACCCACCAACATGACCAGTGTCCACACCATACCAAACCATATTCTCACCACCCCACCAACATGGACAGCCTCAACAGCCAGCAAATCCCTCCACCCAAAGAAACACAAGCTGATAGCAAACCTTCCACCCACCCCCAGACACATGGCCATGGCCAAGACAACCCCAAAAAAGACACATTTCTGGGATGTGAATGGTATTTCCAACAACCAGCTTGCAGCACAGTTACTCACCAAATCAGTAAGGGCACAGACAGGGCAGCATGCAGCAGGGCACAGCAAGGCCAAGGTGGCGGGTCAGGTAGACGAGTCTTTCCCAACAGTCCCGTTCCTCTCCCGATTAATCCCCCGATGAGACAGTAACTCATTTTTTCTGACACCAGATGAATGTGTCGCATTATGGGTCTGCTATAGCCTGCACGACTGCCGGCTTCTTTACTGTTCTGGGCCTGGCTGTTCACTGACCTGAATAATCCCTCTCGGTGGAAGGTGGAACTCAGGGCAACAGGCGGTTTGGGACTCACCACAACACAGTAAATATTTTCTGGCCTGCTGGACACAGGAGCTGGGTGTGCAGGCAAGCCTGGTCATGCCTCAGACTCACTGTAATTGTACTACTCGCTCCTCTGCCTGATCTGTCCGGTGGGAGAGACTTTGTGGCACAGGCCTCCTAGGCTCTTGGGGATGGGAGGCTCAGGTGGCAGTGGGAGAACCCAGAGCACAGCTGGCTGCACTGAGAAACAGAGAGTAGGTAGTCAGAGGCCTTGGGTGAGATATATTTAAACTGGGCTTTCAGGACAGGAGGAGGGTGGGAACACTAGACTGACTGAGACACTGGTGACACCTGACTGACAACCAATGACTGCTGCTCGACATCCTCGAATAGCTATCTCTCCTCAGCCCTATGCTATATGGATGCTGCTGCTGCTCCTTCATGGAAGGCACACAGACAACTAAATGGCGCCACTAACGGAGTACTGCTCACGCGAAGGCACCAGCTTGCAGCACTCTCTGATTGGCTGTAACATGCAGGCTACTATGGTTGCAGGCTTGCAGCCAATCGGAAAAGAGGATAGTTTTTGTTTAAGAGACACAGCGCCACGCCGCCACCCCCCCCCCAGAGAGGTGCAGGCAGTCCGGGCATAGCCTTGAGCCCATTCAATTTAAAAAAAATGATAACCGGAGAACGGTGGCTGGCCCCTAAAAAGTCCTGGTCTACCTCTCTGAGGGGTAGCTTGCCCCTCTGCCCCCGCACTCCACGCCTATGAGCAGGGCATATAATAGGGCATCCAAAGAAACCATGAGGACTTGTTAGTCCACAGAAGTCAGCTGGCTGTATGCCCACTGTAAGCAGGAGCTTCCCAATTAGTCACAGTCAGTGTCAGTGGTGCATATTATGGTGCTGAAACCAGATGGAGTGAAGCAGAATTACACAGATCATCCACTTATTTATTGAAATGTTGCACCAGGAAGGCACATTGAGCGACAAGTCGCTCATCTCCCAGTGTGACCAGTGGGGAAGGGGTACAATAGGAATGAGACATTAAACATTCAATTTACAAGATCAACATAAACATGCAATTGTAAGGCAGGTGTTACTAACAGTGTTACATCAGTGTTACGCATAATAGGTAGAAAGAGTGGACAATAATAAGTGCTGGATTAATAAGTAAGCAAGTGCTTAAGTGAAAAGAAAGGAGAGGGAGGGGTGAGGTGGGGTGGGGGAAGAGTCATCTCCTGGAGACCCCTTCAAGATCTGAGAAACCCTGCAAGGGACTGAGGGACCAGACAGAAGGATAAGACAGTGTACCAGAGAGCTCCTTCAAGATGTGGGAACCCTGCAAGGGACTGAGGGGCTAGATAGAAAGGGGATAAGGCTGTAGGAATTTAAAGAGGAGGAAGGAGGAGGTGTGACTTAATGTTCGGAGGGGAATAGGACCTAACCAGAGAGGACCCTTCAGGATGCAGGGTACCCTGCAAGGGGTTGGGAAGGTCAGTAGATAGGGATTAAGAGAGGTGATGGAGAGGGAGGAGTGAGAACTGAACCCTTGAGGGAACAGAATTCCACACCTTTGGAGGGATGGGGCCTAATCAATAGTCCGATAAAGATCACAGTGGTGGGTGCTCATGATAGCAGTGTCAGTGGCTTAGCAGGTTGCATACTGCTCCCCCTGAGGCCGGAGCTCAGAAGGCTGGGTGGGTTCTATCCCCACACCAGGCACTTGGGTTAATATCCCAATACTGACTCTGTAGTGCAGCATGAGGGTGTACTGTACCTGACGTGCCATCTTTCAAAGAGTAGCAAAGAAAGTGAAAGCCAAAAGATTGCATTCAGGCAATACAAAAAGACACAGGCAGAAGGGGATAGGGAGAGGTACCAGGAGAAACAAAGGGAGGCAGGGAAGTCAGTAAGGAAGCCAAAGCTCAGACAGAAGAACACATTGCAAAATCAGTGGTTAAAGGGGACAAAACCTTTTACAGGTACATAAGTGAAAAAAAGAAGGACAAAGGGAGGGATAGTGAGACTGAAGGGGAGGATGGGAGCCATGGAGGATGACAACAGTAAAGCTGACATATTGAACAGGTATTTCTGCTCAGTCTTTACTAAGGAAGAGGGGGTAATGGGTCTGAAGGAGTACAAGGGTGAGAATGGTGCAGAAATGGACACAAGTCCCTTCACGAGAAAGGGTCCTGAAGGAACTGGAAGTAATAAGAGCTGATAAAGCAATGGGGCCAGATGGGGTGCACCCCAGGGTCCTTAAAGAACTAAGAGGATGTGGCTGAACCTCTGGCTATCCTGTTCAGCCAATCACTGGAAACAGGGAGGTACCCAAAGACTGGAGGACAGCAGATGTAGTCCCTTTATACAAAAGTGGGAACAAAGAGGAAGCAGGGAACTACAGACCAGTCAGCCTCACCTCGGTAGTGGGAAAGATCATGGAAGCACTACTGAAGGAGAGATTGGTGGAACATCTGGTTGTCAATGGACTACAGGACCCAAGGCAGCATGGTTTCACCAGCGGGAGGTCATGTCAGACCAACCTCATTAGAATTTTTGACTGAGTGACTAGGAGGTGGATCAGGGGAGGGCAGTGGACATGGCCTATCTGTGGACTTCAGCAAGGCCTTTGACACTGTGCCACATAGAAGAACAATTACACAAACTGGGGAATATGGGTGGGCAGGACAGTAGTGTGGTGGGTAGGTAACTGGCTGGGTGGCAGGACACAGAGGTGGTGGTAAATGGCTGTCACTCCACAGAGGGAAGAGTGACCAGTGGGGTACCACAGGGATCAGTGCTGGGACCGGTCCTATTCAACATCTTCATCAGTGACATTGCACAGGATATAGAAGGCAGAATTTCACTGTTCGCTGATGACACAAAGCTCTGTAACAGAGTAGACACACCAGAGGGTGTAGACAGAATGAGAAGGGACCTGCAGAAACTTGAAGAATGGTCAAGGGTTTGGCAGTTGAAATTCAATGCAAAGAAGTGCAAGATAATGCATATGGGGCACAAAACCCTGGCACAATATATCAGTTGGGGTGAGGATATAGCATGCACCAAGCAGGAAAGGATCTTGGGGTTGTCATCTCTGATGACCTCAAGGTAGGAAACAGTGTGACAAGGCATCAGGTAAAGCAAATAGGATGCTGGGATGTATAGGCAGGGCATCACCAGCAGGAAAAAGGAGGTCATAATCGCTATACAAGCATAATACTAGTAGGCCCCACCTGGAGTACAGTGTACAGTTCTGAGACCATACCTACGTAAGGACATAGACAGGGTAGAGAAGGTTCAGAGGAGGGCAACAAAGATGGTGCATGGGTTGCATCACAAGTCCTATGAAGACAGGTTGAAGGAACTGAACATGTACTCCCTGGAGGAGAGGAGGGAGAGGGATATGATGAGACATACAAGTATCTTACAGGGAGGAACAGGTGCAGGAAAACACTATTTTAAGCGAAAAGATGTTTCAGGACTAGAGGGCATGGGATGAAGTTGGAGGAGGACGATTCAGAGGAAACATGAGAAAGAATTTCTTCACAGAACGGGTGGTGGACAAGTAGAACACCCTGCCAGAGGAAGTGGTGGGGGCTGAAACAATCACGGGATTTAAGAATGCATGGGATAGACATAAAGGAATTCTAGAGGTCAGGGGAGTGAAGGAAATGAACTTCTAGGAAAACAAGCTGAACTTACAAGCTCAAATGGGCAGACTAGGTGGGCCATAGGCCCTTATCTGCCAACACTGTCTATGTATCTATGTATCTATGATCTTCATCCTCCTCCATGTACCTGGATTTTCCTGCTACTAATGGTGGTGATATAATGCCCATATGGTGATATAATGCCCAGGGATCCTCCATCACATTCTGAAGATGTACAGGCAAGACCTCCACCTGTGCATCTTATGTGAACCATATAACAGCATCTGACTGTACCAGGTGGGGTGCCAACTCAACAACCTGTACACACACCCACACTGTGGTGAGTACCATGAATAATTTTCTGCCCACTGCCGTCAGCATGAGGCACTATATGATGCCCTTTTCTGAGGTACCCACGGGCCCCAAATCAGAGAGTGGTCTGGGTCTGACACTACTGTTATCCTATCAACTGAAGAAAAATAATTATTTGGTGTACATAAGCAAGGTGCTGCTTCTGCTATACCAACCCCTGTTTTATAAAAAGTAAGCCAGTAGTATGTCCACAACTAGTACAGCCAGTTGCAGTGGAGGAAACTGCCACAAAGGAAGAGGATATGGAAGTGGAGGTGCCAGAGGAGGGAGATGTGCTAGTGATACAGACAGAGGAAGCAGAAGCACAGGAAGAGGAGACGGCAGCAGGAAAAGGGCATGAGAAGGGTAAAATATCAGGTAAGAGTGAGGTGGAGACAGGTGGAAAAGGAGAAGCTGTGGAGGAGAAGCAGGGACAATTGGAGGAGGGAGGAGGAAGCAGGAGGAAGGGAAGAGGAACTGGAGGTTCAAAGTTTGTTGTCAGTTTCAACAAGTTCCTCTGATGAAGGTTGTAATTCTAAGAACTGAAGGCCACCACCACTAGTACAGGAGGAGAAGATTGGGAAAGTATAGTAAAAAGCAATGAAAAGGAGAAAAGAAGGAAACCAACTTGATGAAACAGGAAACCCAAATCCTAGGACAAGTTCCCAGTCCCACCTGGTAGATGTGGTACTACTGCTGCTACTACTGCTGCTTTGATGATCATGGTGCAGCCGACTCATTCCTCCCCATGACCAGGAAAAGAAATCTCACAGTGGTCACCCTCATTCTTCTAAGACCCACCCAATTCCTCAGTCTGGTGGTAATATAGCCAAGAAAGTCAAGAGATATTCCACAGTATGGAAGTATTTTAGGGATGACCCCACAAATCCACTGAGAGCATTTTGCAATATGGATGAGGAAAAAGATCAACCAGGGTAAATCCACATGGACACTGGGAACCAGTGTTCTGGCTGATCATCTAATGTGTGAACATGGCATCTTGCTAACAGTCACATCCCATCCCAATCCACACACAGGTCAGACTCAGCAGCAGCCTGGTATGGGTGGTGGGATCAGATGGCTTGTTCAAATTATGCAGCCCCCATAGCAGCAGCAGTCAAAGTCAACCGACACTAGTGGCGCTCCTTCCAGAACACCACTCCAACGAACACCACCACCACCACTAGGCAGGAATAATAGTGGTAGTGGACACAGTAGCAGCACCAGTGCTAGTCCAGAATTTATTGCCACCAAACAAACCACACTCCAAGAGTCATTACATGCCCCCCACAAAAATACCACCTACTCATTCGGCTGCTGTGTGAATCACTCAATTGACTGGTGAGATGATGACGCTTAATCTGCAGCCATTCTCCATGGTGGAAGATGCCAGTTTTCAAAGATTGTTATATGAGTTGAAACCCAAACACAGCATTCTGTCATGCTTCATGTTTTCTCGGCATGTTATCCTCACAATATGTAAGGCTGTGTGCATGCAAATGGTGACCTTCTGAAGCAGGTAGGAATATAGTGAATTCCACTAGTGACATCTGCAGCAGTACTGTAAACCAAAGCTTCCTGAGTCTCGCTGCTCATTGGGTTGCATCACACCAGCAGCACCACTGCTGCCCCACCTCTACCACCACTAGCCCCTGCAGGAGTTACTGTGAACAGACAGCCACACAGAGGAACAGCACTATAGGGAGTGCCTTACTTAATGTGTCATTCGTGGAGGAAAACACAGTGGGGAGAACATTCTGTGCTTCATACAATCAATGCTGGACATCTGGATACATCCTCACAACCTAAAGGTGGGAGTAACATGCTGAAGGCCATGAAGTAGGCTGTTGGTTAACTAGGATCTGCAGCTTATCCAAGAGGCAGGGGAAATTGGCAGACTAGGTGGGCCAAGAGGTTCTTATCTGCCATCAAAGCCTAAGTTTCTATGAATGATAGGGGTTTCCGCCATGCACCTTGCTTTGCACATGCACTGAATCTGGTGATGACTTATGTGCCTGAGAGATGTGCAGATTTTTTGTTTTTTTTTTATACTGAATTTTTATTAGATTTTTCAAAGTATACAAAATGCCCAAGGTTACAGGAGCCACATAAACAGTAACTGTGCATACATACATATCATGGGCAGACCAGTTGGGGAGGCGGGGATGGGAGGAAGGAATGGGATACAGCATTAGGGAGAGGAAGGGTCAGGAATGGTGGAGGAGGAGTGGTATAAGAAAAAAGAAAGGTCAGAAGTCACCAACAGTGAGGAATCAGTTGCATTTCAATATAAAACATACAGCATCGGATGTTTAGAGCAGGGCATCCTACAACAGTAATAAGTACTGCCGAAATAAGAAAAGAAAAGGGTCAGGCTCCACTAGGGGGGTTGGAAACACTGAACCTCTGGCTTTATGTCTGTTTTCAGTGGCCAAGCTCCCATTGCCTTCTTCCCAGTCTGTCCAGGATAATACTGCGCAATGAGAGAAATAAAAACAGGGAATAGGTACTCACATCTGGGAATCCGAAGACAAGTGTATGGTCTAAGTCTGGATATCAATGGCTTGAAGAACTAAAATTATGTCCTTTCTTCATGGCGTCTTAGCAGAACCCAGGTAGGCATAAGGGTCCATCTAGCATTCAGGGAAGCATAGAGCTCTGAAACAGGAAGAAGGATACCACAAAGCACTGGGTTCATCATGATCTAATACATGCATAGAGGTTGGTTAGCTATATCTATAGTTGCTCCAGCATCTTATGCGGGGAGCCTAGTCGAAAGATGGTCTAGATAGCAGTCACAGTCTAGTTGTCATGAAGAACAGTAGCCCACAGAGCCGGGTAGACAGGGGGGAATTCTCCCCCATGGCTCCAGTCACACTCAGTGAGCACAAGCATGTGGATATGCAGGAAAGGGCAGTCAGAAATCTCCTCCTCTCAGCCAATGCCAGTTGGTGGTGTGAGGTAGCTAAGGTATGGGTCCCAGCACCACTGGAATTTAGACAACTGGAAGTTTCGCAGGTGGAAAAGCTTATTTAAAGCAGCAAGGTGCAAGAGGGAGGTCAGGACCTCACCACATAAAGGGGTATCGTTGGTCCGCCATTTGCAGACCAGAGATCTCTTGGCCTGGATGGCCAGCAGTGCTAGCCATCTGTATTCCGGAGATGAAAGGCCCTGAAGATCTCCCTTGATTCCTAGGAGGAAGAAAGCAGGGGATATTGGAATTTTTTTTTCAGCACCAATGATGCCGTCTGGTAAACCTGTTGCCACATACCCTGTATTTTGGGACAGTACCAGAGGATATGAAACAGATCAGCTCCAGGGCCCAAGCATCTCCAGCAGGCATCTGATGGGAGAAGTTTAGCTTTGAAAAGGACTGCCAGGGTTTTATACCAGGAGTGGGAGATTTTATTTTGAATGAGTCTGGTGCGTGCATCTCTGAACCACTCATGGGAGTCTTTCCAGGCCTGCTCTCATTGGGGATCTGGTATAGTGCACTGTATCATCCTTTCCTACTTGGCCTTTGCTAGGCCAGACTGTGAGGGTAAGGTAGCACATATCTGAGAGTATATGCCCTGCTAGTCCTTCAGGGTGGTCCAGCCAGGGCTGTAGTGAGGCCACAGTGGAAGGGGGCCTGGGCTGGGCCAGCATTTGCTTGAGTGCCACCCAAAGCTGCAGGTACCTCCAGAATTCTGATTGCGGTAATCCCAAGCGGAGCCATGGAGCCTGAAAGGGGTAACAGTGACTGTCTGGGGTCTAGAAGATCTGTAACTTTCCGATGCCCCTGTTTTGTTTGTTGCATGCCACCAGTTTGCTCCCAATTGTGATGGAAGGGTTATGCCACAAGGGATAGCCGACAAGGGCAGAAGTCCAATTTGGAGCTTGGTTGTGATTTTTGCCAGGTGTTTCGGGAGGCAGTGATAGTCGGGGACCCTCTCAGTAGCTGACTGGGGGTTGTTGTACTGTAGTGGAAGGAGTAGTGAGAAAACATCCAAGAGGCCGGCCACGTCTTTTCCATTTGGACCTACTGTGGCCCCTCACTCTGTTGTGTGCTAGTCCATTGAACCGTGCCTGGGCTACCAGAAAAGCCCATTTGTACCCCTCCTACCAGGGCAGACCCCATCCACCCTGGGACCAGTGGGCTGTAAGTTTGTTGTGGCTGTAACGTGGTTTAGAGCCTTCCATAGTAAATCCCTATTAAATGGTCAATTGGTTGGGTCCAAAGTTTGGGGGTTCTATGGGAAGGTGGGAGAAGAGATAGAGGAATCTGGGGCAGTGATCATTTTAACAGCTGCTATCTTCCTGCTAGAGTCAGCGGAGAGTTTTCCACCAGTCAAACTCAAGCTTGGTACTGGCCAGAAGTGGGGTCATGTTAGCCCCACAGATGTGCTCCAATTTCAGGGGCACCTATGCCCAGGTATGTTATGCCTTCAGAAGCCCAGAGCAGCCCTCTCTCTAGGGCCATTTGAGAGGTACAGTATTGATTTAGAGGCATCATCTCTGTTTTGGATTGGTTGAGCCTAAGGCCTGAAATGGCAGCAAATCGCTCCAGAAATTTCAAAAGGGGGGTAGTGACATAGGGGCATCGGCCAGCAGGAGAAGCAAGTCATCGGCATACATTAGCGTTGGGTAGCCATGCTAGCCAATTTGGATGCCCCATATAGTGGGGTGAGATCTGATGGCAACTGCCAGGGGTTCCACTGCCAAGACAAACAACAGAAGGGACAGTGGACACCCCTGGCGAATGCCTCTTCCTAGTGGGAATGGGGGGAGGTCATCCCATTGGTGGAGACATGGGCCATTGGGAGATGGTATATCACTCCGATCTTGGCTCAAGCCCTCTCCTATCCTATCCCTGGTGGCCAAAACTGCATCTAAATAGTCCCATTCCAGGAGTCAAGGCCGTCTCAAAGTCCACCACCATGGCCGCTGCTGGAGATGTAAGATGTCAGGCGGCATGCATCAGATTAACAGGGCCCTCAGGTGGTCTGAGCTATGCCTTCCAGGGATGAAGCCCACCTGGGACTCATGTATCAGGTGAGTCAGCAGGGGACTGAGCCTAGTGGCTAAGGCCTTGGCGTAGATTTTACAGTCTACGTTGATGAGAGAGATGGGGCATTAGCTGCCCAGGGTAGTCAGGTCTTTCCCTTTCTTGGGGATGACAATGATATTGGCATCTCGCAGGGTAGGAGGAAGGGTACCTTTAGATTCAGACTCCCTGAAGACTGTGGTCAATAGTGGGGTCAGTGTCTGATTAAGGGCCTGATAAAACTCCACTATATACCTATCTCCCCCTGGAGATTTCCCACACTTCATCATTTGGATGGCCTCTGTAGCTTCCCTCGCTGAGAGAGGAGATCTAGAGTAGCAGCCTGCTGTGGTAGGAGTCTGGGTACTGGGGTGTCATATAAAATGACATTGCCTCTGAAGGGAGAGAGGGATGTGAGGACCGATAGAGTTTAGAGTAGAAAGCGGTCATCACTTGGGTTATAGCGCCTGATCTGTCAGTAAAACCCGCTCTCATCCTTCAAGACAGGGATATGGTTGGCAGTCTGCTGTTTGCGCAGCTGGTATGCCAGTATCTTGCCACTTTTATCCCCCCCCCCATCCCAGAAGGAATGTCTAAGCCGTAGGATGGCAACTTCGACTTTCCTGTTAAGGATCTGGGCAATGTCCAGACGGAGTCTCAGAATCTCCCAGCCAATGGGCGATGAGGTAGATGGAGAGGGCATGACTTTATAAGCAATCTGTGCACAGGATAATCGAGTCTCCAAATCTCACAGTTTATGCTCTCTCTCTCTGCATTTGGCTGCAGCATACCCATTATGTTACCTCTCATGGTAGCCTTAAGGGCTTCCCAGGTGGTACTTGGGGAAGTATCCTCAATAGGATTGTCCTGAAGGAATAGGAGAGCTTCATTCCTGGCCCAGGGAATAAATTCTGGATCCTGCATCAGAAGTGGGTCGAGTCTCCAAGACCGGGGCGGGGGCCGGCAGAACCCCACGTGATAATAAGTTGTACCAGTGCATGGTCAGATATAGTTCAGGGAAGAATAGTAGTGCCAATTGTGGTGTGCATCAGAACTTGGGAGGTTAGCCAAAAGTCAAGATGGCTATGAGGAGTGGGATTCAGAGTGGTAGGTATAGTCATGGGTGCGAGGGTGACAAAGCATCCACAAGTCCGTGAGTCCCATTGCTTCCATGATTAAGCCCAGTGCTTTACCCCCTCTTATATGTGCTTCTATCCCAGTGTCATTCCTATCAAGTCGGAGTACCAAAGTCAGGTTGAAGTCCCCTCCTAAAAGCAGGGGGACATGCTGTGGTGTGAAAGAGGTAAGGACTGAGTCTAGGGTATTGAAAAAGTTAGGGTCATTCTGGTTGGGGGCATAGATATTACACAGTACAATGTGCCCACTGGGGGGTGTCATAGAGTCCAATTACCCATCTCCCCTCTCTGTCCGCTCTGTGGCTAGCAAGCTTCCAGGGCAGGGACTTGTGCTGCAAAATGGTCACTCCCCTCTTCTGGGAGGTAATTGCAGCATGGATCAGTTGTCCCACCCTGTCCTTCTGTAGCATGTTATGGTCATCTCCCAAGAGTTTTGTCTCCTGAAGGAATGCCACTTGGGTATTAAGGCACTTCAGGTGAGAGAGAGAACCTTCTTCCTTTTAATAGGGGAGTTTAAGCCCCTGACATTCCGGGTATGCATTGCCGTATCCACCACGATGTGCTCAAGGGAGGTGGGTATCAAAAAAGGGGATGGCAGGGGGTTTCCTGGCAAGTGGCTAAACCTGGATCCTAATTGTATACCAGTGCAGTGTAGCCAGAGCACTGACCTAGGTTCCCATCTCGGGTATATTTCACAGGAGTTGGCAGCAATAACCAATACAAATGGCGGTTATGTAATGTAACTTCGAGGTCTGTAATACAGCATGTATTATCCACAGTTCTCAGGTATAATTAACAGTAGTAGGGGACCTCTGACAACAGGAAAGAGAAAAAAAACTAAAGGTAATATTCCGAAGGGTGTCTGGTCAGATTAAAGCCAGCCGCTGCTGTGACCAGTGGCTGATCTGACCAACCCTGGGAGGTGGCTTAGCAGGTAGAGGTCCCTAAGTGACCCAGCTATGAGTTCCTCAAAAGATTAAGATCACTACTCATGGCTCTAAACTGGTTCCTCACCAAATAAGGAGGAGTCTCCAAGAGGAGCAACTTGGTATAGTCAGGTCCGGCGGCCAACATTAACGTAAACTGGGCCCATTCTAGTGAACCCATGCAACACTGAGTGCTGGCCTTATAGTGTTTGCTCGAAGCTAGGGTCAACCAGCACTCCATCTGGGCTTGACTGGGCCCCGGTGTGTAGTAGGCAGCCCCCTGGGGTGGTGGACTGGTCGAAGGTCAGGGGCGATGGGTTTATCTTTGGTCATGTGGGGGGAGGCATGAATGAAGCCGGGGACACTGGGTATGGGAAGTCCTTGGGGTGTGTGGAAGAGAATAAGACTAGTCCCTGAGTTGAGTGGAGCTCTCCTCCTTCAGAGAGTATTATATTCTCCACGGTAGATGTTGTAGGGAGAGAGGAGTGAGGGCAGCAGGATGTGCTCTTGCTCTTTCTGCCATAGTATGGGTATGAGGCAAGGTTTCCTCCCTCAAGTAACTTGGGTTCTGGCCTTAGGCACTAATGCCATGGCATGGCTGACTTATAGTTGAGGAATAGTACCAGTCAGTAGGATCCCAGGTTCTTGTAAGTGCATCACTTACAAAAGATACTGACATCAAATGTAAAGGGTGCCTACAGGCCCTAAGAAAACAGTAAGCAAAACATACATTGATGTCAAAACCCTGAGTGCAAACGGCATCAATAGGCATCCTCTGGGTCCCTCCAACTCACCCACCCCACCCCACAGCAGCAAAGCAAGTGTACAAAAATCCTGCCGGGTGACATATAGAGGAGGGACAGGAGTGAATGCCTTCCTGTCCATCAGGTATTAAAACGCTTCCCCTTACTATCAAAAATAACCCCTTTACTCTCCTCCACCAATTCACCCAGCACAAAAATTGTACTTATCTGAGGGACTCAACGGCAGAACTGTTCACCCATCTTCAGACCCCAGGTTCTGCTGTCTCTTGGGAGGATTGCCCTCATGGCTCTCTCCAGTCCCCTTAGCCATGCAGGCTGCTAGTGGATTCAAGGCAGAAGGATCATCAGCCCAGTCTCGGGATCGGGTCTGTGGTTCAGCTTCAGAGTGAGAGGATAAGCCAAGGTCCATGTCATGTTGCTTAGAGATCTCGTTGGGGGGAGTAACCGGGGTCAGTGGTGAGAACCGGTTCTCAGTAAAGTAGGGGCTGGTCACCACCTGTTCCCCAGATCCCTCGTGGCAACTAAAGCTGGAACCTGGGTGGGTTTCTGTCATGCGGTCTTGTGGATGCTGGCATTTCTCATGTCCCTCCTCTGGTAGGTACTTCTTCGAGTTCAGGGGTCTTGGTTCCCACAGCGAGGGTTGAGAGGGAGGTCTGTTCGATTTTGCCTGCTGATCCTTTTTGAGGGGTGAATTCCTGTCGTCGTAATCTGCAGAGCTGATCGCGGGGGGCCTCTGTCTCATGATCTGCTTAGGTTGTTCTCAGGACTTGAGCAGGTTTGCAGGATAAAGGCCTTCGCAGCCTCTGGTGTAGCAAATTGGTGTTGCACACTGTTATGGGTGAATCTCAATGTTGCTGGGTATCTGAGGGAAAAGGTGATACCCAGATCATGCAGTTGCCTCCTAACCTCTGTGTAGCCTTTTCTCCAAGCAGCCAGTTCTTTAGAGTAGTCTTGGAATAGCATTATACGGCTGCCCTGCCAGTATAGTACCCTGAGCTCCCACGCCTGGTCCTGTGTGGCCTCCTTTTCGGCAAAATTTAGCAGTTGGGCCAGCATTGGCCTAGGTCTTTCTCCTTCAGCAGGCCTGGGTTATAGGGTGTGGTGGGCCCCTTCAATAATGATCCTGGTCCCTGGAGGCAATTTGGGGACTTCAAGGATGCCTGCTGAAGGAACTGCGTTGCTCGTCCCTCTTAGCAGCCAAGGAAGCCAAGGATCTGCAGATTGTTTCTGCGGCTTCAGTTCTCCAAGTCATCGATTTTATCCTGGAGCCACGCAGTTTATACGCCTGTTTGCGGAGAGAAGCAGAGTGCCCCTGCACAACACTATCTTGGCCGACGGCTTGTTGTTCGACCATAGTGAGGCGAGTATCCAGCTGAGTTATAGCCCCTGCAGTGATATTGCTGGATAAAGTGAGTGCCTCCAGGTGACCATAATGGTGGCGAACATATCTCGCACCGAGGGCTCTTGGCCTTCTCTGCTGCTGCGAGCCATGCGGCTAGGTCCTCTGAGAGACTTTTGGTGGCCAAGTGTGGGATTCACAGAATTACATCTCAAAACACGGTCGGGTTGTATAGAAACAGTTCCAACGCCCACTGCTCACGTTTCTGGCACAAAGACCGACCGCAATTGTGGAGAAATAATGGGGTTTCAGCTCCAGTGCTCCGCTCCTGAACGATCAAGCAGCCATCTTGTTTAGCAGCCAAACCATGCCCCCGAGATGTGCACAGTTAAAAGAAATACTGGACACTGTTCTGGACTTTAAAAAATATTTCTATCATTCCTCAAAATACACTAAGCTCCTCCAACATTACCAACAGAAGCCCAATGTCCCACAACATTGCTTGACTGAAGACATGGCATCAAGCTCTGTCTTTTACATGGTGGAAAGAGAGGTGGAACAAAAAGCTGTGTTCCAAGCTATGGAATTTGATTATGTGGCTTGTGGGGGATACCTGTCCCTGGTGCAGTTACATGTGCTGCAAAGGCTGGTTCCAATCTTGAGACCTTATGAACAGGCCACCAAAGATCTGTCTGCTGAATCCTCTACTCTTAGTATGGTCCTGCCTATGGTGACTCTACTTCAAAAACACATACAGCATTATATGACATCTTCCACAACAACAACCCAACAAAGTATGGCCAGTCACAGTGGTGACAATGGAGGTGGTGCTGGTAGACATGGTGGTGGTTGTGGCATTGGTTGTGACAGAGGTGATGATAATGGCTTGAGCAGTGGTGATAAGGATATTAGTGCTGGACAAGGTGGTGTTGCTGGCAGTGGTTGTGACACTAGTTCATCTCAGCTGCAGCCGAAGCTGGATGCAGTACTTATTGAGGAAGTGGCAGAGATGTTTCTGACACAACTTGAAGAATGATTTCAAAGCATTCAACTGGACACCTAATTCTGCATGATAACATTACTGGATAGAAACATAGAAACATAGAATTTGACAGCAGATAAGGACCGCTTGGCCCACCTAGTCTGCCCATTTCCCTACCTAACGGATAAGCTGCAGATCCTAGTTAACCAACAGCCTACTTCCTCCTACCCCCCACTAGAATTGCCTTATGTCTGTCCCATGCATTCTTGAATTCTCCCACTGTTTTTGACTCTACGACCTCCTCAGGAAGGCTGTTCCATGTATCCACAACCCTCTCTGTGAAGAAATACTTCCTCACATTACCTCTGAGCCATCCTCCCCCATCTTCAAATTGTGCCCCTTGTTCTTGCACATCTCTTTTTCTGAAAGATGCTACCCTCTTGGACTTTGTTGATTCCCTTGAGGTATCTGAAAGTTTCTATCATGTCCCCCTCTCCCTCCTTTCCTCGAGGCTTTACATCTTTAGTTCCTTTAGTCTTTCTTCATATGTCTTCTGATGCAGAACCTGCATCATTTAGTTACCCTCCTCTGGAAATCCTCCACCCTGTCTATGTCTTTGTGGAGATGGGGTCTCCAGAACTGTACACAGTACTCCAGATGTGGTCTTACCAACTGTCTGTACAGAGGGCCAACAACTTCCTGTTTTCTACTGGTGATGCCTCTCCCTATGCATCCCAGTATCCCCCCAGCCCTCCTTACTGCCTTCTCACATTGCTGGCCCACCTTTAGGTCATCTGATATGACTACCCCCAGGTCCCTTTCCATTTTTGTTGTTGCCAGTATCTCACCCCCATTGTGTACTCTTCCCTGGGTTTTGTTTCCCAGGTGCATTACTTGCACTTTTTGCATTGAATCTAAGCTGCCATACATTTGACCATTCCTCCAACCTTGCCAAGTCCCTTTTCATCCTTTCCACCCCAACTTGTGTATCAACCCTGTTGCAGATTGGATCCCAGATATAGAGATGTATGCATTCCTCCTGCACACTTTGACAATGTCAAACAGAAAGTCTAGCAGGCACTTCAGACAGAGCAGCCCAGACAACACACAGAAACCAAAACTCAACCACCTCCTCCTTTTAAGACTACATCCCATTCTTTCAGTGCCAGGGGACATCTGTGTGGTGTTGATGCTGATGACATCAGATGTAAAGAGGAAGAAATTAATGATCCAATTCCAGGAGACACAACAAAAGACATATGGGAGCTGTTTGACACTGAATACCGACGCCACACAGACATGATGGATGAAGTCACGGACATGATGCTAGACTGCATGATGGAGGCTTATTTAGGGCAGCCATTGTCCAGCTGAAATAATGATGTGATCAGATTCTGGCAGGACAGAAAAGTTATTTGGCCTGCACTGGCTAAAGTTGCTTTGTACTTTCTGGGATGTCCCCCAACATCGGTTGCTTCTGAAAGTTGTCTCAGCACAACTGGAGACACTGTCCCACCACATCACTCCAGGCTAAATCTGGACAGTATTAAATTATTAGCCTTTCTATTACTGAATTTGCCATGCATCAACATCACCTATCCAGTCGATTATTTCAGATTCCAAAAGATGACATCAACTAACCCTATACCCCCTGCAGGTAAGTCTCCCCACACTCCCACTGGCACTGGCAGCACCACAATCTGGCTCACCATCACCACTCCTAGCAGCACAGTCACCAGCAGGGAAAGGATTTGGATACACCTTGATATCTCATCCAGAAGGTAGTATAACAACCTTTACCATGTCATCAACAGCAAGCTCAATTTTAGCAGGCGGCAGATGCTGCCTGCCTCAGTGCAGCTCAGCCTCAGCTTCACATGCTTACAAACAGTCACTGCCAGTTAAATCAGACCTGTGATATCGCCTAAACCACTGGCACTGGCAAAGGACGACAGTGGTCACCTTAGGCAGCATGAGTGTGGCAATCTGGGAGGGACACATCAGCATGATGCTGCCATTGGGCAGCAGCTGTTTCAGTAAAGCTTAGCACTAAATGTTAAACAAGTAGTTTTAAAAAGTAAAAAAAATTCAAATTAAAAATAAAAAAAATAAAATATACAAATTTGGGAAGAGAAATAGGCAGTGCAAGCACGTTGCATGTGTATAGTGCAGTAGTACTTAGACTTTTCTTTGGGATGCATATTTTTGTTGGGGGATTTATTTCGAAAACCTTTGTGGAACTAGCATAGTAACTGGCATGAAGGGCAAACCGAGACTCCCGGGTGGGGCGGGGCTTGAGGTCAGCAAAGGAAACTAAGAATTACTATAGCTCTTAACACTAAAATGTTAGAAAAATAAAAAGCTACAAAATTCAAATACAAAAATTACAAATATTTACAAAAAATCAAAAACAAATGCAAATTTGGGAAGGTAAAGCAGGCAAAGCAATGCCCTTGTATGTGTATAGTACGGTAGTACTTAGATTTTTCTTTGGGATGCATATTTTTTTGGGGGGGGATTTATGTTGAAAACCTACGTGGAACTAACATAGTGCAGTAATTGGCAATCATGAAGAGCAAACAGGGACTACAGTGGGTGAGCCTTGAGGTCAGCAAAGGAAACTAAGAATTACTATAGCTCTGAGGGGGATGTTTTGCAGTCGCATGTGTTTGGCACTGTGTCACATCACAGAAAACACAGCAATCCCCAGTTGTAGAGTGCCAATACCACCTGCCATACATAAGCTATAATAATTCTTGACAAGTGCTAAGCAGAAGGCTTTTTTTCCTCTATTTACAGCTGCATAGCGAAAGTTATGCTGACGTCTAGCTGACATATACAGAAAAGAGAGCTCTGGGAGCATGGCAGTGGTTGGGTACCGAATGCACCACAGTTGGCTCCTTAATAATAATAATAATAATAATCTTTATTTTTAATGTGCCTTTCAAAAATCAAGGCGCAGAACAGATTATAAAATCACATCAAGATAAAACATTACAATACAAACCAATAAAATACATCACATCAAACAGCATGATGAAACAATGAAATCAAACCAGATCAACCTCTTCCCCATAAGCCTTAATCCATAGAAAGGATTTTAATGCTTGTTTAAAACCCTCCACTGTCGCTCACTCTCTAATCCAATGTGGTAGAGAATTCCAGTGGGTTGGAGCCATGAACATAAAAGCCCAGACGCCTGAAGATTTTAGAACAACCCTCGGAATCTCTAGCAACCTCTCATTGGCCGAGCAGAGCGGTCGTTCTGGGAGATAGGGAACCAGGAGCTCTTTCAGGTAGTCAGGGCCCAAACCGTGCAGGGCTTTATAAGTCAGAAAGCTGACTTTAAAGGTAATCCGCCACTGAACCGGCAGCCAGTGCAGTCTCCGCAGCACCGGTGTAACATGGGAAGAGTGAAGCATCCCAGTTAACAACCGGGATGTGGAGTTCTGCACCAACTTCAGGTGGCGGATATCAACCCCTGGAAGCCCAAAGTAAAGAGAATTGCAGTAGTCCAAATGGGAGGTCACAAAGGCGTTGATCAGTGTAGGTAGGTCCCCGGACAGAACAAGGTGCTTGATCCTAGCGATGTTCCTAAGATGGTAAAAGGAGACTTTAACGACAGCCGACACTTGAGCACGTAGTGTCAGCCGATCATCAAGAATCACCCCTAGGTTCCTTACCTGTTCAGAGATGAGGAGCTCAACATTCCCCAGGAATAAACCTGAGGGATGGTTTGTCCCCCACCCCCCTATCCGGTGACCAGTATTCACGACTATCACCTCTGTCTTCCCGGAATTCAGCTTCAGCCAGCTGGACCTCATCCAACCTTGGATTTCACCAAGGCAGTTATTAAACACCGAGAGTGCTCCGTTCTGGTCAGGTGCAAAAGACAGGTTACACCAAGTGAAGTTGAAGCACATTATTCTGTGCACCCTCTCCATTCATTATAGTGTACTTTCTTCCTCTCCCCCCCCACTGCACTAGTTCCTCTTAAAGTTCCTTACTTGTGGCTTCACCACCAATGTTCACATCATACACATGCCCCATACCACTACAATTTCATTTTCAACTAGTTCAGTGTAGTGATGGTGGTGTGGCACTGGGCCAGCCAGTGTGTGTTGCTGGGATGAGATGGTGGCATATTCCTTCAGTCGTCATCATGGTGCACAATACTGTCAGCACAGTATGAATAGCAGTGACAGCAGCAGCAGGAGGAGGAGGCTGAACAGTTGGTTCTGGTAGTGGAATCCCACCCCCACTGGCACTGCTCTAAGAAGTCTTCCCATGAGGCAGTGAATAAAACAAGAGCGGGATCATATTCAGATCACCTTTCCCAAGGTAGGAGACTAGAGCTGTTCAAATGAGTGCCTCCACAGAGTGCATCCCATGTGTTATTAAAAAAATAACACTGCACCAATATACTGCTAGTGTCAGTGAGTCAACTACGATATGGTAGGGCAGGCGGGTAGGTAATTTTTAAACAAAGTGAAAAAAATGTACCCACCTGCCATTGAAGACTCCTCTTGAACTAAGCAATTAAGTACTGGACTGGAGGGTGAAGACTGGTTGTTTTCACAGCCAAGCCGGTGAGTGTGGTTGCAGCAGGAGGCTTTGTTTCAATGGAGCTCTGTCATCAAGGCGCAGGTCAGGAAGCATAGAAAAAACCAGGAGCAGTTGTAAAATTCACAAAAAATATTTTTATTAATACTAGCAGTAATATAAAAAAATAAACGTGTTCGGAATAACTATTTACAAAGGCCAAATAGAAAAAAGCCATCTGAGTTTTTCTTCAATCTCTGTGTCCATCTCATATGCAATTGCAGCTCAGCTCACTTATAAGTCCTTCCAAACCCCATTCTTAACAAGCATCCTGTTTTTGTAAGTTTCAGGCAGGTGCTGCAAGAACCCAGTGTCTCAGAGCTGAGGCCCCTTTTCCACAGCTCTTTTGCAAAAAGCTTAAAAATTTGCACTGAGGTAACCTCTTGTTTCCAATAGCTTTTTGCAATCATCTCAAACCACAATTATATACATTTCAAAAATTAGTGCTATATATTTTCTAAACAAAGGGATCCCAATATCAGTTACATTTTCACATAATAATTTGCATATATTTTTATATCAGCAGATGTGCAAGGGAGAAAAAGTCAAACAGCAAGGGAAGACTGAGAGATAGCGAGAGGCAAATAATTGTGAGACTGTCGGGGTGATCAAGTCCTAGGTCTCACAGGAAAATTTGGCTGTGCAACCAGACAGACAAGAGAAGACAGGAAAGGACAGATCATAACAGATCCCTGCATTTAAACACTTTCTATAACAACTGGGACAGGGTCCTAGTCAACTCTGTCACAGGCTCACTCAAACAAGCTGCTGTCTAGTCTCTTCAAGTTCTTAGCCTCCCTCCACCACTAGCACTGCTCTAAGAAGTCTTCCCACATGGCAGTGAACAAAATGAGAGAGGGAAAGTGCTCAGCTCCCCTCACCCAAGGTAGGAAACTTGAGCTGCTCAAACAAGGGCTTCCACTGAGTGCATCTCTCATATGTTATTAAAAAAAAAAACACTGTGCCAATGTACTCCTAGTGTCAGTGAATGAACTACACTATGGTAGGGTGGGCAAGTAGGTCATTTATAAATAGAGTGCAAAAAATTTGCCTGCTCGCCATTGAAGACTCCTTTTGAACCAAGAGATTAATTACTGGACTGGAGGGTGGAGACTAGTTGCTTTCACAGTCAGGACAGCATCGGCAGCTGTGGCAGGATTATTTATTCAAATGGAGTTCACTCAAACAAGCTGCTCTCTAGTCTCAAGTTCTTAGGTAAGGCAAGTTGCTCAGATTTTAGCAGGCTCACATTTCACCACAAGCCACACATCATAAGATAGCCATCACTCTCTCCCTTTCATATGCCCAATACAGATAGGGACCACTGTTATCAGGCTAATAAAATAAAACTTGATTGTTGTGTGTGAGGAGGATGTTTGCTCAGATTTTAGCATGCTTGCATTTTACCACATCATTGGATGGCCATCACTCTATCTCACATGCCCAATACAATCAGTTATCAAGCTAATAATAAACAAAACTAGCCGGCCTGGTGGCACTGAGGGTTGAGGCGCTGGATGCCACACATTGCGCCATGCATGTTTGGGAGTGGACTCGGGTCAGTGGGGGTCAGTGGGGGAGGAGAGGATTGAGCAGCCGGAGGACTTCTCTCCTCTCCTGGGAGGAGGGGGTCATAGATCCCAGGCTTTGGTGACTCTCAGTGGTGACTGGGAATGCAGCAGCCTTTTGGGATCTCTGGCAGGAGATTGGCAGTAGCAGCATTCCTGTGAGTATGTGCTGGAATGTGCACACTTGCGCTGGAACATATTGCACATCCGATCCGGGGGGGTAATAAAAAAGCAGAAAGCCCTGGCTGCATGGTAGGTGAAGGTGGGTCCATTGGATGGTCCCCACACCCATAGCCGGGTCCAGCCTGTGTCCTGTTCTCTCCTTCTGCTCCCTGGTCACTCCACTACATTATAGATAGAGTGCCAGTAGGAGTTAGCAGTCCCACCCCAGGGAGCTCAGAGCCAGGGAGGGGGTCAGGTGATTAGAGGAGCAGAAGCGGAGACAGGCCCAAACTGGAGGTAGGGCTGGGTAGGAAAAAGGCCAAGCTGAGAGACCACAATGGAGAGAATACAGGTGGCCAGTGATGTGGGAGCATAAAGAAAGTGTACAAAAAAAATAATAAATAAAACTTTGACGTGTGAGGAGGATATTGTAATAAATACTGTTGGGCATGGAATTTTTTGAGGATATACTTATTTATTGCATTACTTTACTTTTCCTGTTTTATTAATGCAGCCTTATATGTTTCCATCAGTTCACAGGCCTGATAGTTAAGTGGTAATGGATTGTCATAGGGTACATGTGCTATCATTCTAGGCAACTAATCAGCAAAGTTGTGATGGTGGGAGCAGGCATGTACAGATAAAAATAGGATGCTACATTTATTCACCGAACACCCCTGGCATGTCAAACTCGCCCACCTCTCCAGCTGCATACAATGCAGCACAACAGTTGGGAGCTACTCAGAGAAATGGCAATCGAGTCTGAATCAGGGCATACTAAGCTTATGAGCATGTGTATCCAAATTACTTCAATACTACTCAGTAGCAGCCAGTGTGGCTCTGACCAGAGACTGTTCTGTAACGTGTTATGCCTTTTGCCAATTACTACATTGGGAGCCAAAGTGATATGGCTGAAGTGTTGAGGCCAAACTGAATGTTGCCCCCCCCAATCGAAGCCAAACCGAAGTAGCCACTGGGACACTTCACTCACCCTTATAGCAGGTAGCAGGAATGTACTAAAAAACCTGGTAGTATGTTTAACAATGTTGCGATACTGGAGCTGGTTCTAGTAGGAAGAAATAGGATTCATCCATTCCAATGTTAAAGGAGCAGTATTTGTTAGTCATCAAAATTATTATGTTTCTAGCATGATTAGCTTCATCAACAGTATGTTTTTGTTTCTCTCAGATGTTTTAAAACTGTTTTGGTACCAATTTTATAATTAATGACTCAAGTCAAAAAGATGTCCACCACTAGCTATTTTTAAAAATCCCTTCCCATGTGGTTACTTTTTGACTTCACATGCTGGGTTCATACTATGGATGTATTTGGTGGGTACTAGTCCACATTTCTGATGGCAAGCAGAACAGACGCATACCAAAATGTTAAATTTGTTTACAGTGGTTGTGGCCAGAGAAAATGGACTTTTGAAAACTCCAGAATCCCATATCTCAGTTCAGAAGGGAAATAAAATGAAAATAAATATATATATTGTTTTTGCCAAAAACATGTTGTGCCTGGCTGAGATCCAGCACTGGATGTCTTCTAGTTGGTTGGGTCTCAGTCTAGACTGGAAAGGGGTACTGGTGATTGAGCCTTATCAGTGGTGGGTGTGGGAGCCACCAATGAGGGGGCTGGCTTATGGCTAGTTTCCTCTGGGTTGGTGGCTTCTACTAAGGTTAAGAAATTGGGGGATATTCTGGATGAGAGGCTGGCACTTGAGGCTCAGGTGTCGGCTGTAGCCCAGAATGGCTTTAATCATCTCAAGAATATTGCCTGGATTAAAATCTTGATTCCCCTGAAGATCGGTCCTCACTGGTACATGAATGTGTATTACTGCAATACTTTATACCTCAAGGTGAGTGGAGGTGTCCTATGATGTCGTGCAGAATACAGTGGCCCAGTTGTTGACAGGCCTTCTGAGGTCATGTCATATAATCCTGGTCCTGTGTGAACTGCACTGGCTGCTTGTGAAGTGGCATGTCACCTTCAAAGTTATCCTTCTGACCTATAAGACCCTATATGGACTGGGTCCTGGTTACCTGAGTGACCTACTGATGCCTTATCAGACATCTCACCCCCTCCTCCACTGTGAGGTAGGCATCTTAGCCATTCCTAGAGTGAAGGTGAAATCCTCTGAAGACAGGGCATTTTCATCTGCCAGTCCTGCCCTTTAGAACAGGTTTCCCAGGGTTCTAAGAGAAGCCCCCTTCCTGGAGGCCTTTAAGAGGGGTCTGAAATCCTTCATCTATCAGGATGTTTTTGTCCTTGTTTGATATACTATATATGCTTCTAATCTATCTCACTGACCAGCATTGTATCATTGGCTCTGTTTTACATATATTATTTATAATTTTATTTATTCATTTGTTGCATGTTATGTGTTATTTACTTATGACAGTGTTTTTTTTTTGTTTTTTTTGTAATGACTGTACAGCACTCAGAGCCCCTGCGATTGGGCACTTTATAAATAAAGTTTACTACTACTACTAATACTTTACATATAAAACTGAAGGGGCCCTTTTTTATTCAGGTCCTAGAAGGAAAGGTAGAGTAGGGAGGGCATGCATGACTCACAAATACATCCTCTAGAAGAAGCATCATTACTATGGTAAGTCATTTTTATGTTGCTTGCGCTTGCATGTGCAAGAAACATGTTGCGGCAGCTTGCTGCAGAAACAGGTTGTGGAGGTGCGGCATTGTTGCGGCCAATGCCCCCACTGCCTTTTGAGGCTTGGCCTGCTTTCCCCAATGTGGTAGCATGCTGCTGCTGACACTAGTTCAGCCAGCATGCCACCACCTTGAAAGGTTTTCGCTGCTGCAATCAAGGGCCGCCTCATCATTGCAGCATCAGCCACTCCGCTGCAATGAGGGAGCAACCCATCACTGCAGGGCAGTACCTTGCATGCCTCCGACCCAGTTTGCTGACAGGGAGCCCAGTCCCCATCGGCAAAATGTCCCCACCCCCAAGTTTCTTTTGTATGCTGAGGGGGGTGCCCAATCATCCTCGGCATCATACGCTCCCCCAAGTCTTTCTTTGCAGATGAGGTGCCCAATCCATGTTGGCATAATGTATCCACCCCCAATTTATAGTCTGCCGGGAGGGTGCCCAATCCCCCGTGGCTCTTACCCTCCCCCACTACGTATGTGCCAATGGGGGTGCCCAATCCCCATCGGCTACAGTCCCCCAAAAAACACTCAGGTGGCAAGCTGAGGAGCCCACTGCAGTGTGCCAAATGTCCCTGAAAAGAAAAACAGCCCCTGCAATGTTTGTTTTTTAACCCTGTAAACAAGAAAACGGGCCCTCGTTGAGTCCGTGGCCCCTCCCAACCCACACCCACCCTCTGTGCACCCTGCCTCCCCACACACCCCCACCCCATACTTACCTCCGGAGCCCAGAGTGACAATCTTCGGTGGACCGGGAACACATCTGCACTCTTCAAAGTTGACTGCGAACTGAAGAAATGCCAGTAAGCTGTATAATGGCATAAATAGGGTTTTTTTCAACTTTGGTGCATATCTCAGGCATTTTTGGGAATTTTGGCACCAAATTTTCAACATGGGGTTATTGGGACCCCTCCTCATGAATCCAGTCACTGTCATGGCATTATTCAGTCTCGAAAGGTGATTTCGTGGTCACTGCACAGAATCACCTTTCGGGACCAATTAACAAAACAAAAGTGCCAGTGTTCATGAGGTGGGCTCTCAAAAAGCCTATGTTGCAAATTTAGTGAACTAAATCAAAACATGCCTATTTTATAATGCATTCGCAGTTGCTCACGTCACGCTTGTAACCCATAGAATTTTCAGTATTTTCACTCCAGATTTTCAACATTGGCATTTTTTCACACCTCCTTATGAACAGTACAGCTGTCATTTTTCACATCCTGGCCAAAATGTGTTTTCACACTTCCAGCGCAGAATAGCGTGGTTGCTGTGGGAAATCAGTGTTCAGCATACATTAAGAAAATCACAGTGACACTGTTCAAGAGCAGAGGTCATAAAATGACTATGTTAAAAATTTTGTCATGAAAGTCCATAAAATGACAGTGTTACGAGCGTAGTTGCGCAGTTTCCACACACCCTTGTAACTTCGAAAATTTGTAATATTTTCACGCCAGATTTTCACTGCTGGCATTTTTTCACACCTCCTTATGAAAAGTACAGCTGTCATTTTGCACATCCTGGCCGATATGTGTTTTCACACTTCCGGTGCAGAATAGCACTGTCACTTTGGGAAATCAGTATTTGGACAGATTAAGATCGAGCGAGTGAGAGAGGGGGAGTGAGGGAGCTCAACTGAGTTTTGTCGGGACTGCTGTGGATTTCTCTGTGGCCAGAAAAAGGCGCCAATGCAGGCAGGAGCCCAGTACAAAAGGGCAGCCTGCAGCACCAGGAGAAACAGAAGGAGCAAGTGAGAGAGGGGGAGTGAGCAAGCTCAGCAGAGCTCTGTCGGGATTGCTGTGGATTTGTTTGTGGGCAGAAAAAGGTGCCAATGCAGGCTGCAGCCTAGTACAAAAGGGAGCCTGCAGCACTGGGAGAAATGAAATGAGCGAGTGAGAGAGGAGGAGTGAGCGACCTCAACAGAACTCTGTCAGAACAGCTGTGAACTTCTTTGTGGGCAGAAATAGGCGCCAACATAAGCAGGAACCCAGTACATAAGGGCAGGCTGCAGTGCCAGGAGAAACAGAATGAGCGAGTGAGAGATGGGGAGTGAGCAAGCTCAACAGAGCTATGTTGAGACTGCTGCAGATTTATTTGTGGGCAGAAAAAGGTGTCAATGCAGGCAGGAGCCCAGTACAAAAGGGAAGCCTGCAGCTCTGGGACAAACAGAACGAGTGAGTAAGAGAAGGAAAGGCAGGAGTTAGGGGGCTCATCCTGGGGATTTTATACTGAAAGGGGTGAGATGGGGTGGAAAAGGAAATACAGCCATATTTGGGTTGAAGCTGTCCCCAGGTTGACTGCAGGAGGGGCAGGGCAGGCAGTGCTGAAGCATGCAGCAAGGGGGAGGAAGAAACCTCATTTACTGTTGCATGTGGGTATAAATGACTTGGCAGGGGACACTGTGGAAGAAGTGAGGGGGAGGTTCGAGTAGTTGGGCAGGCAGTGTGAGGGGGTGGGGAAGTCAGTGGCATTCTTGGAGGTACTGCCAGTACCATGTGCAAGCATGGGGAGGAAGTTTAGGCTTGAGGAGTTCAATGAATGGCTGAGGGATTGGTGCCACAACAATTATTATGGGTTAGTGACTAACTAGGGTAGGGTCTGGGTGGAATAGTGACTTGTATGCGGGGGACAGGGGACACTAGAGCAGGAAGGGGAGGGGAGTATTAAAGACAGCATTACTGCCAGCCCACTGGTGCTGAGGGTTGAGGCACTGGACCTCACACCTCATGCCATGCTGGCGATCCGGGTTCAGATGCGAGCCTGAGCCACCAACGGTTGGCAGGGGAAGGATAAGATTGAGCGTCCGGAGGACTGCTGTCCTATCCCAAGGTGGAATCCAGGGACCCACTGCTCTGTAGCAGCCCCTGGTGACAACCGGCGGTGCTACTACAGCAGTGTAGTAAAGGGGGCGGAGTGTGGCAGACGTTGGCACACTGTGCCTACGTGTCATTGCACACCCGTACTTTTCAAAGAGGAGAAAAGTGGAAAATGGGCTCTGGTTCGGCAGCATGAGCTTCCAAACCCCACTGCCCACCCCGAATGGCGCTTCCTCAACCATATCTTGCTACAGTGAGTCAAGCTGGGAAGCTCCTCATGACCTTCCCTCAGGGGTGATCTGTAGAGGTGAGCAGGTCAGCCTGATGTCGGGGGCAGGGATAGCAGGGTCGGTCGGGATGACCAAGCTGACCATAGCCCGGGGAGAAAATATGTAAAAAAAAAAAGGGCAGGATTGGAGGTGTATAGCTCTACTAAGGTGGATTTAAACTAGTGGGGGGGCCAAAAGACTGAGGTTGGTGGAAAGGTCCGGACAGCAGAGCCTAATGAGCTCACCGCCCTAGATATAGGTAAAGGTGGAGGCGTAGTAACCCTAGAGGGGGGACAGATTGGTCTGAGTGTAATATAGAAGGCACCACCACCCAGTAAGAATAAGGAGGAGAAAGGGTGTGGACTACCGGGAGGAGGGACACAGGCCAAGGAGGAGAAGAGTGAGGAGAAGGAGGGGTATGGGTGGAAGGTGGTCTGACTAAATGGATAGAGAACTGGTTACAAGGGAGGGTGCAGAGGGTATTGGTGGGGAGGTAGCCCTCGGCACCCAGAGCAGTGAGAAGGGGTGCTGCAGGGCTCAGCAGCTTGGCCCAGTGCTATTTTGATCTTATCTCCGATATAGCACATGGAGTAGGGAGCAGGGTTAGATCTGTTCGCACATTATTCCAAATCAAAAGCAAATAGTTATAGTAGCAGAACCCACCTCACATACACACTCCTGAAAAGCTGCTTAAAGCTTGCAATTGTTCAGATCAATTCCATTTTGTTATGTACGTGGGTTCAATGCCAACAAGTGTAAAATCATGTACCTAGAGCATAGGAACCCTGATGCTGAGTATAGGATGGGGGGAGGTATTGATACTCACTAGACATGAAAGGGTCCCTGAGGTTATTATATCAGAGGACCTCAAGATGGCAGTACAGTGTGACAAGGCTATGGGCAGGGCAAATTGGATTCTGGGGTGCATAAGGAGTGGCATCTCCAGTAGGAGGAGGAGGGATGTTGTGCTGCCATTGTATCACTCTCTGGTATACCCCCAGCTGGAGTACTGTGTCCAGTTTTACAGTCCACACTTCAGAAATGACATAAGGTGGAGGTTTTCCACAGGAGGGCAACTAAAATGGCTTAGGATTTTCACAGGAATCCCTACAAGGAAAGGCTGAAGAATCTCAACATGTACACTCTGGAGGAGAGGAGGGCAAGAGGTGGCATGATCAAGACCTACAGTGCAAAGTACCTCACAGAGGTAAAGAGGGTACAGTTTGGGGAGTTACCTTCAAAGAAGGATGAGCACCTGTTGTAGGGTCTTGGATAGATGAACCACAGAGACAGATTGCAGCAGACTACAGTAGGGTTTTATTGTAAATAAAAGTGGACTGAACACGACAAAATAACAAAAACAAGCATAATATAATGGTTCAAAATAAAGCAAAAACAAACTCAGGCATCCTCAGACACTAGAAGAAGGCTAGCTCCAGAGATGTCCACAGTATCACATACCTATTATATCTGTGGGTCACCTTAGAAGAACTTTTAAATACCCTATTGGGTATCATGTGATCAGCTAGCTCCACCTTCATTCATTACATAAGATATAACTTTTCTGTATTCAGTGCACATAATATATTTTAAGTAATCAAATGTTTTAAAAGCACAATATCATTATAACCCTGGTGCATGAACTAATTTTTAATCCACTCCAGCACTTTAAATACTTAGATGTATTTCAGAAGGTACCTCCCCCTTTTACATGGTATAAGAGAGTTGGAAATGAGGCTGACCGGCCCTTAGTAGCTATGGCAATGCAGGAGAAGTCTTCACAGGCAACAAACAATTCAGCAGGCACTCGCTACACACTCACTACCTAACAAGCCTGAAATCACATCAAAATGACATAAAGAACACTTCTAGAGTGAGTATAAAGTTGTGTCAACCTTTATTCTTTAACAAAATGCCACGACAGTGAAGAAATGGGCTAAATGTGCTATGCGTTTTTCTGTTGGAAGCTGCAAGGCTCTCAGCTTCCGGGAGCAGTAAGAGTTTTTAGCTTCCTCAAGCAGAATGCGGTGGGGGGGGGGTTAAAAGAATAGTACTTCTTGGTAAACCAAGACTGGGCATTACTGTTAGAGCAGAATGGGATACACATTGAGTCCCAATACTTCTTAACATTACTGTACAGCAGCGTTGTTACAGAATCCATAGCGCATATATGAATATTCATAGCCCTCTCTAATATTACAGGGGAAAATAAATGTTCACAGAGGGCAAGAATTCCAAAAAGCATGCACACCAAATGCCTAGCGTTGTACTTGTTTTAAACATTACTACTTTTTAAATGTTTCTACTATTATTCTAGAGCTTTCGTTTGTTTAGTGGGGCATATTATGGATTTTAGACACAAGACAGGAAACATATAGGGAAGGGATTATTTTAGTACGAACAAAGAACAGAGACACCAACAGACAACAAACAATATACAAAGTGGGTGGCCAGCCCAACAATACAAAGAATACAAAAACAGATATGACGATTTCCAAAATCCATAGAGTCCCAGAAACAAGGGAACAGAAAAAGGGGGGGTTACTCTTTCACAGCACCCAAACCAAGGGACATACAACAAAGCTGGGAGAGGGCATTCAGGATAGATGTGAAGAAATATTTCTTTACCGAAAGGGTGGTAGACACCTTGAACAGACTGCCAGGAGAAGTGATGGAAGCTAAAATGGTAGGGGGCATGAAGCATGTATGGGATAAACATAGGGGTATATTAGAAAAAGGGGAAGCAGGGGGTCAATGGAGATCAATAGTGCTATGGAAGTAGAGTAGGTTCAAGTTCATTGCAGGAAAAATCCATTAAGCAAGCTCATTCACAAGAAGGTCCTGATGGACGCAGGCAGAATAAGACATGCAGTAACATATACAGGCAGGAGTTACAAGTAGGTAGAGAACACTTGGGCAGACTGGGTGGGATGAGCTGTCCTTGTCTGCTGACAAATTCTATGTTTCTATGGCATCATATGTTCATTCAGGTGCAGTGTTGATTTAAATTTGGGCCTACCATACATCCAGATGTAAGGTACAGTACATTACCGAATTAGGTGCAGCCCACTTATAGTAGCATAAACAGAACCCCAGTGCTTTGAGAAGCCTTTACCCTTCATAAGGCTGCTAAAGAGCTGGGGTTCTATTTGCAGTGTCCACACCAGTATACTGATCTTAAAATCAACGCTGCATCTGAACTAGTGCTTGATTCTTGCTCACTCCATTTCTTCACCACTTTGAAAGCTGCTTGTCCTGAGTTAGTTCTGGGCTGGCAGCACCTTGCCTGTGTTGGAAGATGACCAATAAGTGGCACTGAAAGACATCGGACTTCACGGACTATGAAGGCAGCTGCTCACCCACCAGCTTGGCAAGAAGAAGGCTGCAGCTGTGCCACTGATGACTGGTTGGGTGTGGGGATGGGGGGACCAAAGAGGACAGACATAAGGAAATAAAATAATAAAAATTGTGAGACCTTCACCAACTTTCCAAAATGCTTACCAGTAAAAGAACACTCTATGAAGTTTTTCAAATGGCAACACAATCTGGTGAGCCCTCTGTCTGCCGTGTGACACCAGGCATCAACCAGCATAAAATTACCTAAAGAAGGCAAAGTGGTTATGTGGTTACTGAAATACTGGAGATTACAGATTTATAAGAACTAAAGACTATCACACAGAAGCTGGCACATATGCCTATAGCAACTGTCTCCTGCTTCTCAGTAGTTATACTTATACCATTGAGGTACTTGAATGTTTCCATCATATCCCTCTTTCCCTCCTCTCTTCTAGTGAGTACATAGTGAGATCCTTAATTTCTCCTCATAAGTCTTGTGTTGCAAGCTCTGTACCATCTCATTCACCTCTCTGGACCATCTCCAGCCTGTTAATATCCTTATGAAGATGCGACCTCCAGAACTGCACACAGTACTCCATGTGAAGCCTGACCATGGTTTTATATAATGGCATCACTACCTCTCTCCTTATCCTGGTGATACCCCTGCCTATGCACCCCAGCATGTCACTGGCCCTCCCAGCTGCCTTACCACTTTGACATTTTCAGGTCATCTGAAATAAGAACCCCCAGGTCCCTTTCCTTCTTTGTGACTATCAGCAACTCCTCCCCCCTGTGTCCTACATGCATAATTTTGCACTTTTTTAAATTAAACTTCAGTTGCTAGTCCTCAGACCATTTTTCAAGCTTCCCCATGTCCCTCCTCATTTTCTCCACCCCCTCTGGGGTATCTACTGTGTTACAGATCTTGGTGTCATCTGCAAACAGGCAGACCTTTCCCTTCAGCCCTTCTGCAATGTCACTAATGAAGACATTGAACATGACTGGCCCCGGGACCAATGCCTGCGGCATCCCACTGGTCACCCCCTCTCCCCAGACTGCTCCCCATTTACCACCACTTTCTACCTCCTGTCTTTTAGCCAGTTTCTAACCCAGTTTACCAGCCTTTCCCCATGCCCAGCCTACTCAGCTAGTTTATCAACCTCCTATGATGACAGTGTTAAAGGCTTTGCTTAAATCAAGGGTATGCATTGTCCCTGCCACCCTGATTTACTTCCTTTGTCACTCAGTCAAAGAGATCAACCAGATTTGTCTGACATGACTCCTCATTGTGAATCCATGTTGCCTATGGTCCTGGGCTCTGATAGCTTCTAGTATGCCCCACTATCCTTTCTTTAAGCAATGTCTCCATGATCTTCCCCACTACTGAGGTGAGGCTGACCAGCCTATAGTCCGCCTCTCTATTGCTGCATTTGTATAGAGGGACCACATGTGCCCTCCTCCAGTTCTCTGGTACCACCTCTGTGTTGAATGACTCCAGTGAGCATGGTTGCCAGAGTACTGCTGTCTACTTTCACAGTTCTTTTAATATCCTTGGGTGTATGCCATCTGGTCCCATTGCTTTGTACACCTTCAATTTAGTCACCTCCTGCAGGATTCTTCTGCTGTGAATGGACTATTGTCCACCTCTTCATGCCTTTGCAACTGCTGTACTGCTGTGGCAACTTGCCCTTACCCTCTTCTGAATACTGAACAGAAACACACAGTGGATGTCTTGGGGGGCGGGGGGGACACATGAAAGTTCTTAGGCATGGTACTTTACTTCCAAATACCTAAACAGCACATATAAGCAAACAACATTCGGCACTGACAAATGCTTGTTTCTTATAGTAATAACAGTATATTATGTGATTACAATTTACAGACTCCAAATAGTACCAAGGAGCCAGGGTCTAGGACCTATTTAAGAAAAGGTTCTGAAATACAGAACTAAACCTGGTATTCCTTCTAGCTTGGATGTATAGGCAATAATGAGAAGTGAAGGTGTGCACTGTAGACTATGTGGCTGTTTTGCAAAACTCTATAGAAGGTATAGCCCTTACTTTTTCTACTGTAGTAGATGTAGCCCTTGTGGAATGTGCCTTTAACCCTTTTGGTGATTGTCTAGCAGTTTTAGTGTAACAGAAGTCAATACAAGAAACACTTCATGAGAGATTCTCTTTTCGCAGCAGGCTCATGTCTTCCTACTGTACTTCACCATAAATGACAAACACCTGTCAGTTGTCAGTTCTGAATGGTTTATTCTTCACAGATGAAACTATAAAGCCCTCTTTACATCCAGGCTATAAAGTTCCTCTGCACCTGTATTTGAGTGGGGCTTTGGAAAAACACAGGTAGTGCTACAGAGTGATCTACTGTATGTGAAATGGGAAACCACCTAAAGCAGAAATTTCACATTTGTTCTGAGCACCACATTATCCCTATGAAACATCATAAAATCTGGGTCTTTGCATGGTGGTTGCAACTCACTGACCCTCAAGCTGTAAGTAATGAATATAAAAAACAGTTTTCCAGGTCAAATGTTTCAGCTCTGATGAGGGCATGGGTTCAAATGGGGATTCATCAGTTTTGAAAGTGCCAGGTTCTAATCCCATGGTGAGACTTGTCCATGTACTAAGGACAACAAATGGATAAAGCCTTTGAAAGGCTCTTCTGCTCTTAAACACAGGATAAGTGCAATGGATTTTTCTCTCCCTATAAATTTAAATTCAGACATAGCTGCTAAACGTACATTGATGGTGGATGGTATTAGCCTTCATGCCTTTAGGTACTCTAGGTAACCCAAAACAACTGATAGTCCACAGTTCTCACACTGACATAATGAGAATCACATCAGATAAAGAATATTTTCCATTTCTGAACAGAAATTTCATGTTTACTGGCTTTCTAGCAACCTTCAAAGCTTCTAGGACATGGCTTGAGGGATTTAAATTGAAACTGGAGTATTCTAACTCCTCTAGAACTATGCTCGGATATCTAGGGATTTGAGGTCAATGTGAAATCATCTGCTCTGAGGTAGTCATTATGTCTTGTATCAGTGACATATCTATTGTCATCCTCTGTGACATTGTCACCATCAAAAAGTATTAGGACTGTCTTGACCAGTTTGGAGCTGCTGGAATCATAGTTGCACTCTCCTTTCTCCATTTCAGCAGCACTCTCTGAATTAATGAATCTGGAGGACATGCTACAGCTAATGAGACTTCGAACTGTCCCCACTGAGGTGGAGTAGCAACACAGTTGGGTAGCTTTCGCTTTTTTAGTGAGTCAAACTGTTCTATGCTTAGCATACCCCCACAGAAACACTGAGTTCAGAACCCCTTTATTCAGAAATCATTTGTATGCTGTATAATTTGGAGGAGGGAAGAGTACATGGAATCTGGTCATCTCAGGAAAGAAAACTTCCTGAAACTCAGCACAGTGATCCTTTCCATGAAGCCTTTCTCCTTTCTGTTACAAAATCAAGGTGTCCTGATAAGGATAGGCAATACAGACAACCATGTATTACATAAACAAACAGGGAGGCATCAGGTCGTCAAAACTCTACATAGGCAATAAAGATCTGGATCCTTACTTGTATTTTGAATACAAAATTCTCGTACACTTAATATTAAAGGAGAACGTACTAACAGATTCACTCAGCAAGATGTGAGTTTTGTTGACCAGATTCCACATATTCTTCCCTCCTCCAAATTACCTCCCATCCTATCAAGAATTCACCTGTGCTGATAAATTTTGTAGGAACAGAATGAAGGGAGGGAACTCCTTCTCTGAGGTCATCTATGTTTTCTAATCCACTGGCACTTGGATCAGCTTGCTTGATTCTGTTACCTTTTGATGCAATAGTGTCCTTTTTTTGCCCCAGTAACTTCTGAAGTGGTACTGGATGTCCTTGTCATTGTAACCTGGCCCATGGCACCACTGCTATGGTAGATGCCATGTGGCCCAGAAGTTTTATGAATCCCTGTGCAGTCCTTGGTTGACCTGCCTGGAATGTGTTTGCATAATCAATCAAAGTTTTTCCTTTGCAGGGCAGTAATGCTTTGACAAGTTATGAGTTCAACTCTGCACCTATAAACTCAGGATCTGCTGTGTATGAAAAGCGCTATATAAATGCTGATTCTTTTTCTTCTTCTTCTTCTTCTTCTTCTTCTTCTTCTTCCTGTTCCAGTTGAGACTTTTCTAAGTTCAGGAGGAAACTTAACCTTTATGAGGTATACTGCTACTGTTTGAACTGAGCGCTGAGCTTCTCCTTTGTTTTTCTACACAGTATCCAGTCATCTAGGTTTAATACCACTACCCCTACCCTAAACAGGAAGGCTGCCATCATTAACAAGCACTTTGTAAATACCCTGGGTGCTGCGGTCAGGCCAAAGTGTACTACCTTGAACTGAAACTGAGCATTACATACTCTGAATCTTAATTATACAATGGTAAGAAAAATCCTGGACTCTGATTGTTCAGTTAGTTGGACCCAGTGATGTTATCCCAGCACAACATCACGGGTTTACTATTTTCCACACTAATAAAAACATTCTTTTAAATTATTTTTTATTTTATATATAACTACAAACCATTGTATAGCCAACAATAATGCCCCCAAATTGTTGTCGTTTAGGATAACATCACCTCTCAGTTCTTGGGCGCTCTGCCTGTGGCCTCGGTGCCCAACCACCTAGGCGTGACATTATCCCAGCACGACACACAACCTGTTGGGCATTATTGCTTAAATATTTGTTTGCGGATGGGTCTTATTGGGATTTAGAAATATGCATCCTTAAGTCCAGTGACCTAAGCCAAGATACCCTTTATAGGAATGGTGTCAGTTTTCTGTGTCACCATTCCTAAGTTCTCCTTTTACGTGCTTTTCAGTAGCCTTAGGTCCAGAATTGCTGCCATTCCCCATTTGTCTTCAGAGTGAGGAAGTATCTGGAGAAGAACCCTTTCCCATATGGGAAATTGGAACCTTATCCACAGCATTTAACTCCAATAGCTTCCATACTTCCAATTCCAGTAGGAGCCTCTGTTCTGACAATTGTGCTTTGAACACTTAATTTGCTTACCTTGAAAATTGTACACCTTGAAGAGTTAAGCCCTCTTACAATCTCCAAAACTCAGTTGCCTAGGGTACTGCTTTTCAACTCCTTACGATAAGAGAAGGACTCCTACTACTGGAAAATGGTCCTATGGTGACATGGACAGATTTGTCAGATACCATATTGGACTTCATCTGGGCTGGGAGAGCTAATGCAGATTGCTGTTTAGCTCCCCTTTTCCCTCTGCCTCTCTTTGTGCTCCTTTCAGCTGCATAGATATGGTGCACATAGGATCTGCTATATTGACTGCTTACCATACCTCCCCTCTGTAAGGCCTGTGTTAATTTGGTCTTTTTTGTTCCTGTCAATTGTTTTCTCTGTTCATCAGCATTTTTTGATGTATGACTCTGCCTTATCACCATACGGGGAGGTACCTTCATAAGGAAAATCAGCTACCTTATTTTGCATGTCCTGTGACAAACCTGTTGTTCTACGCCATGCAAATCTCCTGGCAGACACTGAGTTGGCAGATTTTATTTTATTCTGAAATGCAAAACCTTTATAAAGAGGTAAAACAGTATTCCATAGTGCCTGCTAATATGTGAAGAGTAACTCAGCAACGCTACCTGCAGCAATAGCAAAGTAGAGGAACTTTAGTGTAAGCCTTTTTGCCATTAAATCAGTTCTCTCTATCAGGAGGTACTGTGGAGAAATGAACTGCAGCTTTGTTACAGTCAGCTGCTTGAATAGGTCCCTCAAGGTCAGGATGAGTATAGAGCTATACAGAATGCAACAGTATGCCAACAGAATTCAGTGGCTTTTGCTGAGGTGCTGCCTGCAGGGGGTAGAATATGGATCTCCGCACCAAGAGCTTCAACTTGTGATTGAAGGAATACCATAGAGAGGAGGGGGTTCGGCTACATTGGGGACTGGGGACCCACCTGGAAGAATAAGGGCCTATACAGCGGTGATACCCTGCATCCATCTAGGAGGGGAATCACAATCCTCAGTGAACAGTTTAAATGTTATTTTGATGAACATTTAAACTAGCTGAGGGGTTGGTGGTGGAAGAAATCAGAGAGGCATAAACTGACCGCCCATGCACTGACTGAAATAGAGTGAAGGAAGAACTCAAATGGTGGTAAATCCCCCAGGGTGCAAAATAAAGAAGTCAAGGAAATAAAGTTCCAGACCTAGATGCCATTGTGGTGGAGGCAGACCTGGATATCATGGCCATTACTGAGTCATGGTGCACAGGAAACCATGGCTGGGACATGGCTATGTACAGGTCAGGAAGGACAAGGTGTAAAGAAAGGAGGAGGGGTGGTGCTTTTATGTAAAGGAGAGTATCAAAGCAATGGAGACACAGGGAATCCAATGGGAATAAAGGGTTTGGAGGTATTATGTGTTACTCTGGAGACAGGAAACGGAATCACTATTCACACAGGTGAGATCTACAGACCTCCAAGACAGTCGGAGAATGCAGATAAGGCAGTGATGGAAGCCACTGGCACAATGGCAGGAAAAGGGAGGTTCTGCTGGTGGGGACTTCAATATGCCATATGTAGATTGAGCCTCCAAGCCTTAGCTTCAACTAGAAGCAAGGCCATCATTGACGCCCTCCAGGGGGCATTTCGCAGGCCACTAGTCAGGGAACCCACTCGTGATGGGGCAATACTAGACCTGGTGCTTACTAACAGGGACAGTGTTACAGACATCAAGGTGGGAGGTGACCTGGAGACCAGTAATCACTGTAAAGTGTGGTTCAACATATGGATGGCAGTGAACGTGAACCACACAAGGACAAGGGTCCTGGACTTAAGGAGGGCAGATTTTGAAAAAATGGGTGAATGCCTTAGAGGTTACCTAGCTCGGGGGAATGACCTGAGTGAGGTGGTGGAACAGTGGGCTAAGCTAAGGGAATGCATAATGAAGGCAACAAACATCTGTGCAAAGAAATGAGCAAAAACAAGAGGAAAAAAGAGACTGCTGTGGTTATCAAAGGAAGAGGCTGAAAAGTAAAGGTAAATGAGGTAGCTTTCAGGAGGCACAAAGAAGTACAGTAGGAAGAGGAAGAAGACAGGAAGATGTATCTGGAGAAGTAGAAGGCAGGAAAGCTGTGAGAAATGCAAATTGCAAACTGAGGAAAGAATAACCCAAGGGGTAATGAAAGAGGACAAGACATTTTTTAGGTACATAAATGAAAAGAGGAAGACTAGTGGAGGGATTGTGAGGTTAAGAAGGGCAGGTGGGGATTGTGCAGAGAAAGATCAGGAAAAAGCAGATATCCTGAACAGATAATTTTGTTCAGTCTTCACAGAGGAAGTTGTAGGGGATGGACCACACAAATGGAACAGGAGAACTGGAAGGGGAAGTTAGACACAAATCTCTTTACAGAGAAGCGATAGTCCTAAAAGGACTTGAAAATCTGAAAGTGGACAAAGCTATGGGTCCAGACGGGGTGCACCCAGCGGCACTAAGGGAGCTCAGGGAGGTATTGGCTGCACCTTTGACAGTCTTTTTTTAATGATTCACTGGAATCAAGAGTGGTTTCAGAGGCCTGGAGGAGGGAAGATGTAGTCCCACTTCATAAAAGCAGTAGGAGGGAGGAGGCTGGCAACTATAGGCCAGTCAGCCTGACATCAGTGGTGGAAAAGCTAATGGAGTCACTGATTAAGGAAAGAATTGTGGAGTATCTTGAATCCAGCAGGTTACAAGACCAGAGGGAACATATATTCACGGAGTGGAGGAGGTCATGTCAGACGAACCTGATAGATTTGTTTTACTTGGTGACAAGGGAACTACATCAGGGTGGGGTGGTGAACATGTCTTACTTAGACTTCAGTAAGGCTTTTGACATTGTTCCATACAGAAGGCTCATAAAGAAACGGGGAAGCTGAGGGGTGGGTCCAAAGGTGGTAAACTGGATAACAAATTGGTTAAGGCATAGATGAGAGTGGGTGGTAGTAAACAGAGTTCACTTTGGGGAAAAGAGGGTGACCATAAGGGTGCCAAAGGGCTCTGTGCTGGGACCAGTCCTTTGTAATGTCTTTATAGCTGACATTGCAGATGAGCTGGAAGGAATGGTCTGCCTCTTTGTAGATGACACAAAAATCTGCTATAGGGTGGAGACTCCAGATGGGATGGAAAGAATGTGCAGAGCCCAGAGAAAACTCAAGGAGTGATCATGGGTATGGCAGCTGGGTTTTAATATGCAAAGAGTTCAAAATCATGCACTTAGGGCACAGAAACCCAGAGGTGGAATAAAAAATGGAAGAAGAGTTATTAATGGTCACTAAACTGGAAACAAACCAGGGAATAATCATATCTGATGACCTTGGAACAGCAAGATGGCCATGCTGCTGCTCTGCTCCCCAACGTGCAGCGTCTGTTGGACATCTTTTCGGTATTATACCAAGGTAACTTGTTTACTACTGATAAGTTAAGACTACCATTTTGTTATTCAGCCCAGTACTCTGCTTATCGTTGAAAAGATTAATTACTGGCGGCCTGGCAGGCTAGTTCGGAGGTCCTGTCTGTTGGATTTTATTTTAAAGCCCAAAATGTGACCGCTAATTAATTTGCAATGATTGCAGTAAGGCTCTGCTTTATAGTTAATGACATTGTAACGCTCTCATATCCGAACACATTTTAAGTATCTAAAAGGTACTTTAAATTTTAAAGTGTGGAGTTGCGTTGACGGCGCTTAGCAAAGCCTTTATGAATGACAAATCTAATTAATTAATATCTGTTATACTCATGTAAGTGGCTGTGTTTTTATGGGACACAATACTGGATATATGGATTGGATCTGGAGAAACCCTGAGAATTCAATGAGGGGAGCATCCTAGGAGGTGCGCCTGCAGTGCTGAAACCTCTAATTCTCATTTATGAAAGAAATCAGAGCCAGGAACCAGGTGAATTTCGCAAGACTATAAACGTTTTCAATAGGTGCACTATAAGTGCCGAAATGCCTAAATTATATTTAAAAGGTATGCCATCTTTGCCTAAGGCTCGGGGGATTTACTAATTATCAGTTAAATAAAAGTCACTACTCTCATATGAGCGATTTTCTTGTTTTTTACTCCCCAGATGTCTTCAATTTGCACATCGGAGGCTGGAAGATTGGTTAAATTGACTATAATGGTTATTATGAAGGATGGCCAGGAGAGATCGCTTTTTTGAGAGGGACTCCTGGACTCCCATTTACCTGGTCAAAGAAAAGGAAATACACCATGCCTGTACCAGTTTTGGGCACGCTGATGTCCTTTTATATGCCCACACAAGATGCTGTTCCAGCAATAGGTGCTGGCGGGTCATGGGGTATCTTTCCACAAGACGTATTGTTTCTGTCTCTTTCTTTTCTGGAATTAAACTACCCAGCCTATTAAGTGAATTAAGAGACTGAGGTTTTGAATACCCCAACATTTCTATTAAGATATAACTCAGGATCCAGGACTTTTTCCTTACAATTTATACTATTTAAAATGGATAGCAGTCCTCCTTTTACAATGCCTCTTCCTGTTTCTTCTAATAAAGATGCTATCTTCGCGACCTAGGGAGATGGGATATGGGTAATCCTCCAGAAAAGCAGTGTCGGGCTTCAATTTGAGCTTGTTCTCCTTATACACATTCTACTTTTTATATAGTTCATTTTACTTCATAAGCCTTAAAGAACGCTTATCAAACTAGAAGCTTAAGGTGGGACTCTTCCATATGGAGCTGAGTCGCTAAACAAACAATAACATTTTATTTCAGTATCACCTGTGATCTTATGGCATGCCATTTTGGCATTCTGTTTACTTTACATAAGGACGCCAAATGGTGCAGTGTTGGTGATGAACCCAGTAGAAATACTACAGATGCCTATTGTTTTGACAAGCCCTGTGCCCCTTTTGAAAATCCAGCCCATTTACAATTGTTTTTGCAACAGCCTTAAACATCTTTTCCCCCATTGGCGTTTGATAGCTGTTGAAGGATTTTACAAGTCCTTTGGAAAGCACAGGAACATTGTGTTTAAGACGGAATGTGACAAAAGACAATACAGGACATAATTGATTTTTACTTTTTTGTGTCTCTGTAATTGTGTATTTTAGTAATAAGTTGTTTTAATCACTTAAATATCTATCGCATATGGTGAGATCTCAACATAGAAGAATTGTCCATTACACTTTTTAGCAGGTGCTAAATGCATTTCCATTTGTAAATAAAACTTTATAAGCTTTTATTACATATGATGCTCTATATTAACAGGGGATCTTAAACAATTTAGAGCATATTGTATTATTGTATAGGAGTATCCAGTAATTTTCACTATCCATTCACTAAAAATACCACCAACAACGTACTCTGGTTCAAGTTCAGTTGACATTCATCCGTATCCCCCTCCAACCGGATGGTGCCTGAAAATAGGCAAGAATTTGCCTAGTGCACTTACCCAGTCAACAAAAACTAAATAAATAATAAATAAATAAATTTGTGGAATCCCCATGGGTAAAACTTTCTTAGCATTTAGGCCAGGACAATTAACATGCCTCAATCTTATTCAGATCACTGAGCAAACAGACTCTGATGTAATTTATCAAAGAGCTTTCCCTTCCTGCTTCGGTGTAGTTTGTCTGCTTTGTAGTGGCTCAATAATTTTGTCTGAAAGGAGAGGAGGTATTCTGTAGGCTACTACTGGCTTCTTTATAAATATTATATAGGATATCGGGGCATAACAATGGCTAGTGGTCCAAATGTATATACTGTGACAGGACCTGTTGTTGTCCTGCATTTTGTTGGCGTATAGCTCCTCAGGACCTCAGTTCCCAAGTTTGGTAATTGCGACCATGATTGATCAAATGGAGGTCTACCTGGCCCTAGTAGCCAGGATGGATTAGTATTTGATTTTTTTTTTTTTTGTAAAATTATTTACTGTTTTGCAGAGTACATACCCATTGGTCAACAGAAGTTTAATACTCTAGTTCCATTTATCAAACTAATCACATCAATCTAACCTTACAGAAGTTAGAGTATCATTCTTGTACAATCAGAAGTCCCCAGCCTTCTAAGAATAAGAAGTAACAGGTTTGTGTAACTTACATGATATCATATACAAAACTCCATACACTGTACGTGTTTCCAGAGACTTGGATGTACATGTAAATAAGATCCCCCAAAAGGGTTAGGAATGTATTTAAGGCCCCCATGTGGTCCTAGCTACCCAAGTAACTGAACCTCATTTCACAGCTTTTGTCCTAGGCATGTCTCTTCCCTCCCAGGTACTTAAAACATAGGGAACCAGTTCTGGGTCATGGCTTGTTCTAACTGACTCCACATTTTTTGATACTTATCTATTTGATTCCTTACATTATATTGGATTCTTTCCACTTTCATACATTCTAAGAGGGAATTCAACCAAAAAGCTAATGTGGGGACCTCATTAGACATCCAGTACAGTAAAATACATTTAATTGCTACTACCACTCCTAGTCTGCAGAGATCCTCATATGGCCTAGTCCGACCTCCGTGGCCCACATAAAGTCCCAGGAGACTCTCCACAAGATCCAACCCTACTGGGTACCCCAGCACATTTGCCAAGATTTATACAACCCTACCCCAGAAAGTCTGAATCCTCAGACAACTCCATATCATATGGAAAAAAGATCCTGAGTGGACACAATAAAGGGGATCTATTCTATTTACCAGTTCCGAGGAAAAATATGCTGTAGCAAAAATATTATACTGGATCGTCTGGAGTTTATTATTGACTGAACACTTTAATAAATGTTTTATAATCTGCAACCAGTCCCCGTCAGTCCATCTGGTAAAAAATCTTGCTCCCATTTTGCCTTTATTGGTCCCATGGGATCCTGACAGGCCCCCATAAGTATTCTATAACAGCTCAGTATGGGTTTAAAATTCTCATCCTCTTTCCGCCCTGCAAATAATTCCTCTGTAGGAGACCGCATCAGCTTCTGATCCCCTAACCCGCTAGAGCACATTTTCCCCCGAAGCCTAACCCACAAGAAGTAGTGGGAAGCATTCAGGTTAAAGTTTCTAACCAGAAAGCTAAAATGGACTGCATGTTCATCTTGCCACAATTGACCCACTTTATATAAACCCTTTATTTTCCATATTTTAAGAGAGTTAAGATCCCGTCTATTCTTAACAGGGTCATCTAGCAGTAAGGCAGAGAGTTCTAAGTCTGGCGAAAGAGATCTAGGATGCTGGAGCATAGTATGGGCTTCTTTCCAGGCCGTAAGAGTCGAGTTTGAACAGGGATTTGGTAATTTGACATGTTCACCAGTGTACAGAAATTTAATTATATTATAAAAGTAAAGAGATCCTCTCCTTCCGTCTTCAAACTCCACCCAACCCAGGCGTGCTGGTTTTTCCTTTATCAGGTCTAGAGTACAGACCAGTTGCGTAGCGACATAATAGTGCTTGACACTCGGAGGCCCACCCCGTTATCAATTGAAGCCATAATATTCTTTTTTAATTCTAGCTCATTTCCTGCCAAAGAAGTTGTGTGATGGCGCCCTCTATTGATTTAATGTATTTCTTAGGTATACACAATGGAAGTGTCTGAAAAATATATAGGAACTGTGGCAGAACACTCATTTTAACAAGATTCACCCACCCCAATAGGGTAAGAGGTACAGCCCTCCAGACAGTGCATTGTTCTTTTAATTTTTGAATCACTGGAAGGAGATTAGCTTTAGCCATATGGGACATTTTTGTCATCAGTTTTATACCCAGGTACTTAAGTGAGGTAGAAGGAGGGATCCTCGCATCTCCCAGGGAGAGAGTGGTTCCAGATTTCCCCATGGGCATCCACTTACATATGGACCAATTTATCTTATGTCCTGATAGTGGACCATAGGTTTGAAAAATTTTATACAGAAAGGGCATTGCCTTGTCTGAATTTTTAAGAAAAAGCAGAATATCATCTGCAAATAACGAAATCAAGTTTTTGTTTCCTTTCCAAATAAGACCCTTGATTTGTTCTTCACTTCTAATTGTCTCAGCCAATGCTTCAATTGTAAGAACATAGATCAGGGGAGAAAGAGGGCACCCTTGTCTAGTTCCTCGGGACAGGACAAATGGAGTCGATGTTATGTTATTTGTTAAGATTTGAGCTTTAGGGCTCCTATATAATGTCTGGATCCATCCCATAATCCCTTCCCCAAACCTGAACTTGTGCAGAACTGCTATCATAAAAGGCCATTCTACACGATCAAAGGCCTTTACTCCATCAAGTGCCAAAAGGCCTTCTCCTTTCCCTCCCCTCCATCTATGTATTATGTTTTGGGTTCTTCTTAAGTTATGTCTGTCTTGCCTACCCTTTACAAATCCCTCCTGGTCCATATGAATCAATTTAGGTAGATATTTTTCCAATCTGGAAGCAATAAGCTTTGCTATCACTTTATAATCTGAATTAAGTAAAGATACTGGGTGGTAAGAGCCACATTTATTGGGATATTTCCCCTGGTTTAGGCAGCACCATGATTGTAGCTAGTGTTAGGGAGGGGGGAGCTCCCTCGTTTCCAAAGCATTCTCTATCATCTGAAACATCAGAGGGCCAATTAGGTCCCACATCACTTTATAAAATTCTATTGGGATTCCATCAGCCCCAGGTGCCCTAACTCCATTTGCCTTCCAAACTGCCCATTTTACCTCCTCCAAAGAGATTAGAGAGTCTATGGTTGCCGATTCCTGAGACCCAGAGATGGCATCTGAATACCATTTAGAAAAGAGGAAACATCACCTCCTACTGGAAATTCCGAGGTATAAAGGGGAGGAATAAAATCATTTAAAGGTAGTATTAATTTCTTGTTTGTCATAAGTAATATTCCCTGCTGTATTTTCAATAGAGGGAATTGTTCTATCTGCTCGTTTCCCCTTAATTAGACTGGTAAGCCACTTTCCTCCCTTATCACCTTCAAAGTACTAACATACTAACATATACTATTTGCCAGCAGATTAGGACTTACGGTCTATCGAGTCTGCTCAAACCTTAGTTCCTTAGTTGGGTACCGAGATCCTCCCATCCTTGTGCTCCAGAAACCCCTATCATCCATCCCCACCCCCGGACAGGCCATCATCTGATACATCCACTTTCTGTGTCTGTCCCACCCTCTCTTGAAGCCTCCACTGTGGCTCTCTGAACCAGCTCACCAGGCAGTGCATTCCAAGGGTCCACCACCCTCCAGTGAAAACCTCCTCCTCTTTTCCCCTCACCCTTCCACCTTCCAACTTCAAACCATGCCCTCTGGTGATACCTCCCTGCTTTTTAGTCTAAAGATCCCTCCATGTTTACTCCTATTTATTCCCTTGAGGTACTTGAAGACCACAATCATGTCCCCTGTCTCTCCTCTCCTCCAATGAAAACAGGCAGAGCTCTCAAGTCTGTCCTCATCACGTCAAATCCTAGTCCTCGTGATCATCTTTGTTGCCCTCCTCTGTACCCTCTCCAGGAGCTGTATGTCCCTCTTCAAGTGTGGTCTCCAGTACTGTACACAGTACTCAAGGTGTGGTCTAACCAATCCATTGTACAGCGGCAGAATCACTTCCTTGCTCCTAGAGGTGATCCCCCTTACGATGCATCCCAACATCCTGTTTGCCTTGCTAGCTGCCTCCTGCACTGCTCAGAGTTATTCATACATGCATCCACCATGACCCCTAGGTCTTTTCCCTATTGAGGCCTCCAGCGCTCCCTCCCAGGGTGTACCTGTGTTTAGGGTTTCCCGATCAAGATGCAACACCTTGCACTTGGTGATATTGAAATTTAATTTCCATGTGTGAGCCCAGTTTCCGGGGTGTCCAGGTCCCTTGCAGGGCCAACCTCCCGTCTTCTCCCTCAACTACTGCTCCCATCTTGGAGTCATCCGCGAAGAGACTCATTTCACATTCTATACCCTCCCTGATGTCCGATATGTATGCATTAAACAGGATCAGACCCAGGACCGAGCACTGTGGTACCCCACTACCAACCTCTCTAGGGTTCGAGAGCTCCCCACAGACCACTACTCTCTGAATGCATCCAGCTAGCCAGTTTTCAATCCATCTGACAATCAAAGGGCCTACTCCTAACCCCATCAGTTTCTCCACCAGACCATTGTTGGGACAGAGTCAAACGCTTTGCTGAAGTCCAAGAATAATACATCCACAGGCTTACCCTGTCCAGTTCTGATGTTACCCATTCATAGAACTCCACAAGGTTGGTTTGACATGATCTACCTGGCACAAACCCATGTTGCCGACTATCCAGACCTCCCACCTCCTCCAAGTACACCCCTAATCGTTCCTTTAGTATACTCTCCATTAATTTTCCCACCACCGAGGTCAAACTGATGGGTCTATAGTTACCTGGTACTTCCCTCGACCCTCTTTATGGATTGGTACCACATGTGCCTCTCGCCAATCCCTAGGTACCCTCCCGTCCCTCAAGTGACCTGCTGAAAAGCTCCGCCAGGGTGCAGCCAGTATGTCAGCCAATTCCCATAGTACTCTCGGATGAATGCCATCCGCCCAGGAGATTTGTCTTCTTTAGGCCTTGAGGCTAACCACACCTTTTGGCGGAGATAGCATCATCCGTCCCTCCACCTTACTGGCCTTTTATCCTTACCCAGATGTGACACCCTGGGGTACCTCTCCTCCCTCTTGCTCCATTTCTGTTGCTCCCTGATCCCACTTCACTGATGCTTCTATCCCTTCATGCCTTGCTTTGGAGATATCCCATCCCTCCTAGTGAACACAGAGGCAAAGTACTAGATTAATACCTCTGCCTGGTCCCTCGCCTCTTCCACCACCCTCCTTCTGGTCTCAATCTGCTGAGATGGCCCTTAGTTTCTCCACTCCCCAATGTACCAGAAGAACCCTTTTCCCCCATGTATCCCTGTGCCAGCCGCTGTTACTGGACTTTGCTCCCTCACCATACGGGTGACTTTTCTAGATGCAAGCTGGTACATTTCCTTATCCCTATCCCTCTTGTTGTTTTATATTTTTGTAGGCCGCCTTCTTTCTCTGACTGCTACCTGTACCTCACTGGACCACCAGCATAGTTTATGTGACCTTGCTCCTTACGTTTCAACTTAGCGCAGATCCTGACTGCCTCACAGTCCCCGCTTTATGACCTCCCATCTCCTTTCCACACTTGTCATTGAGGTAATCCCTTCAAGTGATCCTTGAGAATATTTCCCATGCCCATAAAGTCTGCCTCTGAAGTCCACTGCCAGTGTCCTAGATCTCACCCCTTCCCCACATGCTTATTTGAAACCAGACAGTATTGTGGTCGCCCCCAGTCAGGGGTCCTGTACAACCATGTCCCTTACCAGGTCCCCATCTGCCAGAACCACATCCAGGACATGCCCTCCCTTGTGGGCTCCATCACATGCTGTGCTAAGAACACATCCTGGAAGCCATCCAGCAGCCTCTGCTCCTTGGCCACCTTAGAGGACATGGTTCCCCAGTTTGTACCTGGCATATTAAGGTCCCCCATCAACACCACTCCTTCCCCTTTTGGTCCACACTGGGCAATGATGTTGTCCAGCAAACCATCCTCTAGAACATCACTCATCCTGGGGGCCTATATGCTATACCCAGCTTGACCTTATCTCCTGCTGGGGATCGTAAGGTGACCCATAAGGCCTCCACGTTTCCCTCTGCCTCTTCTACCCTAGCAATTTCTATGTCATCTCTAATGAACAACGCCGCTCCACCCCTCTGCCCTCCTTTCTATCCTTCCTAAGCATGTGTACCCCGTGCACGTTTAGGTCCCAGTCATGGTTTTTTGTTGCCCACGCCTCCGTGACCTCCCCACATCCACCACCCTCTCAAACAGCATGGCTCTGGAACTCTGGCATCTTGTTTCCCAAGCTCCGCATTTACTAACACCAACCCCACCCCTTATCCCTGATCCTCTTTGTAGAACCCCACCCAGATTCCTTTATATTTCCATCCTCCTCTGCTCCTCCTGAAACCTCCACCCCCAGTCTGTTTCCTCCCTTGGGCTTGAAGGCTACTCCCTCATCTGGAGGAGAGGGCTTCTGGTCAGCCCCTTCCTTATCCCTTCCCCCCTCACAAGTTTAAACCCCACCTTTCTTGTATGTAGTCAGCCATCCCCTGTTTAAGGACTTCCTTCCTTAATGGGGCAAGATGAAACCTGTCCTTGGCATATAGTCCCTTATCCTCCCAAACTCCATTCCAGTTCCCTAACACCCCCAACCCACTCTCTTCACCCCACCTCCTGAGCCAGTCATTAACCTCTGTGAGCTTCATTTTTTTCTCCACTGAGGCCTTTGGTACTGGCAATATCTCCAAAAGGAAATGTTGCATCCATTATCCCGACAGACTCTGGCAAGTTCTTACATAGAAACATAGAAGTTGATGGCAGATAAGGACCGCAAGGCTCATCCAGTCTGCCCATTTCTTTTCTACCTTATAAATGTGCCATCGGCCTTTGCTCTGTGGTGACCTATCTATTCATAGTCATTTGTATTGCTCCTATGCCTATCCCATGCCTGTTTGAAGCCCTGCACTGTATTCATAGCCACCACTCACTTGTGGTAGCTATTCCATGCATCTACCACCCTTTCTGTGAAAAGAATTTCCTCACATCTCCTTAATCGGCCTCCTCTAATCTCATGCTGTGTCCTCTTGTCCTGCTATTTTTCTTATATTTAAACATGTTAGACTCTTTCACCTTGTTTATGCCCTTAAGGTGTTTAAATGTCTCGATCATATCACCTCTCTCCTCCTTTGCTCAAGGGTATACATATTGAGCTCCGTTAATCTGTCCTCATATGTCTTCTGATGCAGTCCCTGCACCATTTGGCTGCCCTTCTGACTGCCTCAATTTGGTTAATGTCCTTGTGAAGGTGTGGCCTCCAATACTGCACACAGTACTCCAGATGGGGCCTAACCAATGTCTTGTACAGAGGGATTATTACCTCCTCTTACGACTTGTGATACCTCTACTAATACACCCTAACACCCCTCAGCCTTACCTACTGCTTTAGAGGTCTGCTTGATGATTTTAGGTCATCAGTGATGATGATGCCCAAGTCTCTTTCTTCCTTGTGACTGCTAGCAACCCTCCCAGCCTATAAGTGGCTTCAGGATTCTCTTCCCTATGTGCATGATTTTGCACTTCTTTGCATTAAATCCCAGTTGCCACTCTTCTGACCATTTGCTAGTTTATCCAGATCTCTTCTCATTCTGCCCACCCCATCTGGATCATCTACCTGTTGCAGATCTTGGTGTCATCTGCAAACAGACAAGCCTTACCTCTAGTCCATCTCAGAGGTCACTAATGAAGATGTTGATAGGACTGGCCCCAGGACTGATCCCTGAGGTACCCACATGTGACTTGCATCTCTTCTGACTATATACCATTTACCACCACTCTCTGTTTTCTGCCAGTCAACCAGTTTGCCACCCAGTTGACCAACTTCTGACCCACCCCGAGCCTACCTAACTTATTTATCAATCTTCTATGTGGAACAGTGTCAAAAGCTTTGCTGAAGTCAAGGTAGGCTACATCAACTGCTCCCCCTTGGTCCACCACTCTGGTTACCCAGTCAAAGAAATCTATGAGATTAGTTTGACAGGACCTTCCTTTTGTAAACCCATGCTGTCTTGGATCCTGTGCCCTATGGATTCCAGGTGTTGCACTATCCTTTCCTTAAGGAGTGCCTCCATAATCTGCCCACTACTGAGGTGTAAGACTGACTGGTCTGTAGTTCCCCTCCTCCCTGCTACCACTCTTGTGGAGCCGGGATCACATGAGCCCTTCTCCAGTCTTCTGGGACCTCTCCAGCTCAGAGACTCACTAAACAATTCTGCTAATGGCTCTGCTAGTTCCTCCTTTAGCTCTTAAGTACCCTGGGATGTATGCCATCAGGTCCCATTGCCTTATCCACCCTGAGCTTAGCAAGCTCTTGTAGGACCCTTTCTTTTGTGAAGGGAGTAGTGCTCACCTCCCTCCCCCCTGTGTCCATGATGCTGAGCTGTGGGCCCTGCCCTACCTTCTCTTCAGTAAATACTGAGCAAAAGTATCTATTTAGGATAGATGCCTTTACAGGGTCCTCCTCCTCACATGCTCCCTTTTCTCCATTAAGCTTAGCAACACCCCCTCTGGACTTTCTCCTTTCACTAATGTATCTATAGAAAGTCTTGTCACCTTCTTTTACTGTTCGTGCTAGTGTTTCCTCAGTTTGGGACTTTGCCTGCCTTACTGCCTTACCTGCTTCCCTTAGGGCAGTTTGGTATGCCTCCCTATCTTCATCCCGCTGTGTTCCCTTATATTTCCTGAAGGCCAGCCTTTTGGCTCTGACCTTTTCTGCTACTGTATTTGAGAACCAAAGTGGTTTCTCTCTTTGCACTTCCTTTTCTGTCTAACACAATGGGATGTTGCTTCAAGTATTGTATCCTTAATGCTTGCCCACTTTGCCTGTACCTCCTCACCTGTGTTTCTTTTTGCCAGGGCTAGCTTAACTCTGTTGGCCATCTTATCAAAGTCAGCTCCTCTGAAGTCCCATATTTTCATATTCTTGGAACCTTGCTTGGATTTCCAAAACGCTATTTCCCTCTAGATCATTAGTTCCCAAATACACCAGGAAATCCGGTTTCTCTCCACAATCCCTAACCATTTCATACACCATGAACTTTGCTCTGTGCACTGTCAGCCCAGAGATACTCACTACCTTCACCTGGCTATGGCATCCACCCCCCCCTGTCCCTCCCACTGGATACCCCTAATCATCGAGTCTCCCAATAACAGAACCTTAACACCGCCATCATCCTTATGGTTACCTCCACTGTGCCCTCTCAGCCCCTTCCCCCTTTATTCATGATCTCAGTTTCATGGGAGTCTTTCTGCCTTATTAGAGACCCCCTTGTCACCCTCCCCTTTCTGCCTCCCTTGCTATTTTGCCCACTTAACTCAAACCCCCTCTGAATAGGTGTCCCTTTAACCCTCTCTTATCTCAACCATTTATCCTGGCCCTGATGGTTTCCTTCCCCACACTGCCATCCTCCCCTTTGTAATAGTACCCTGCCTCCAGAGGCTCTCTGTGGGTCCCTTAGCTAGGGCCCCATCCTTGGTACTGACCTCTGCTGAAGGGGGCTCCTCCCACCTCCTTGTCTCCCAGTTCTCTCCAATCATGCTCTCCTCCTCATGCCTGGAATATGTTGCATCTCCCCATTTGCTTAAAATATATGTTTCCCTTCTCTCTGGGACTATTTCTATCCTTTCCATAGCCGGTCTGTGATGCCCTATGGGTATCCTACTCTCTCCCGGCCTCTGTATAAGTTTCATTTCCACCAACCCCTTCCTCCCCCTCTAGGTTGCTTAGTAGCTCAAATTTATTGTGACACTCTATGTCAGCCTCCATCAAGTAACCCGAGTTTCCCCTGACTGCTTCTCTAAACTGCCCCTCTTCTTCCCCTCTTGCTCTGTTCCCCTTAGGAGCTCCTTCCCACAGTCTGCTGTTTTAGGCTTCCGACAACAGCCCTCCTGACTCTCTCTCCTCCACTCTCTTTGTATTCAGAATGTTCACCCCATACGCTTTCCCTTAGCATCAACTTCCTATCTAAGGGTCCTCTGTCCCTAATATCCCTCCTCCTGCTTGCTGTAACATAACCCTTGTAATTTCAGAGCATTGCCCCAGCCTCCCTCAGCCCCACCCTTCTGCTGCCCATATCCACACCCCTTATCCTTGACACCCCCAGCTCCCCAGCTTACTCCTTAATCAATATACCTCACTCCTGATACAAGATAGCTGTCTCACAGAGTGGGCAGCCTCCTCTCCAGGCCCAATTTAGAATTATTGCCATCCCACAGCCTGTGCAGCCTACAACCCTTCCGAAGATGCCTGCCATGGTGGAATATGGCCACCCTGTTTATCCCCCTCTGTTTATAATGGCACACCCCCTTTTCTCAGTCCCTTTCCCCTGGAATACAGTTTCTCTCTATACTGACTGTAGTTATTTACAAACCCAATTTCAACCCCACCAATAAAGTTCCCAAGTCTCACAAACACATACAGTCCAGTGTGTAAGCAGACATCAGGTACCGTATGATGTCACAAGCCCACCAGCTCCTGTTGCTTCAAATTTCAGTCCCAAACAGAAATACTCAGCCCTTCAATCCCAACCCCCAGTGGCTTTTCAGTATTTAAGAAAGCCTACAAAACAGGGTGGGTGTGAGGGCTCTTACCAAACACCAGGCAAACAACACATTTAAATTTCCCTCTAATTAACCCTGCCAAACAACTGTCCCCAAGCCTCCAAAGTTACAATATCACAGCCCAAGTAACAGTTCTAATTCAAGGTAATAATTGTTAACACATAGAACTAATTTCACTTACAAACTATTCAAATATTTCAGTTAAAACAGAATATAACCCCAGACCTCTGTCCTACCAGCCTGCTGCTTAATTCCCAAGTGAACAATGAAGGCCAAGGTAATTCCTGTTTAAAGACAAGGTAATTGCAGCTAATGTCCCCTCCCCCAAACACCAGGCAAACAACACATTTAAATTTCCCTCTAATTAACCCTGCCAAACAACTGTCCCCAAGCCTCCAAAGTTACAATATCACAGCCCAAGTAACAGTTCTAATTCAAGGTAATAATTGCTAACACATAGAACTAATTTCACTTACAAACTATTCAAATATTTCAGTTAAAACAGAATATAACCCAGACCTCTGTCCTACCAGCCTGCTGCTTAATTCCCAAGTGAACAATGAAGGCCAAGGTCATTCCTGTTTAAAGACGAGGTAATTGCAGCTAATGTCCCCTCCCCAAACACCAGGCAAACAACACATTTAAATTTCCCTCTAATTAACCCTGCCAAACAACTGTCCCCAAGCCTCCAAAGTTACAATATCACAGCCCAAGTAACAGTTCTAATTCAAGGTAATAATTTTTAACACATAGAACTAATTTCATTTACAAACTATTCAAATATTTTAGTTAAAACCGAATATAACCCCAGACCTCTGTCCTACCAGGCTGCTGCTTAATTCCCAAGTTCTGTGATTTTGTTATTATTAAATTCCGTTCTATTTTTAAAGAGGTCCGTTGTGATAGCCTCCCCTTAAGGCATCTCAACTCTCTTGAGGTGCCTAATGAATGATTTTCACATTTTCCCTTTCCAACCTCCCTATCTCACTCTCCAGTTCCCCCTTCTCCTTGATCGAATTCTTACTCCTGAATGTTGCATACAAAATAGTCTCCCCTCTTATAAAGACCTTAAAACAGTCCCATACATTATTAATACTGGTGTCTTCTGGGAGATTAAAGTCCAAAATTCCTCCTCCTCTATTTTACTCCTAATCTGTTTAATATATGAGGGATCCTTCAGCAATGTTGGGTCCATGCGCCACTGAGTTTCTGCCTTTTGGCCTTTTGGTATTAAAATAGTTATTTGCAATGGGGCATGATCCGAGACCACCAGGGGGCTCTATGATGCCTCACTAATACCTCCCAATAGGTCTGGAAGAAGGAACATATAGTCCAATCTGGTGTATAGCCCATGGGCATGGGAGTAGAATGAATATTCCCGCTCCCCTGGATACATATATCTCCAAGCCTCCTGTAGTGCTCTACCCTGTGTCAGGGCTCTAAGGGCTGCTGAGCTCTTAGGAGGGGGTCCTGTCCTTCCCCTAGAATGGTCCCATTCCTGGTCCAAGTAAGTATTAAAGTCCCCGGCTATAATTATCTTATCAGGGAAAGGTCCCAGGCTAACCCCTAATCTTGTAAAAAATCTGGAGAGTCAAAATTTGGCCCATAAAAGGAACCCAAAGTAAGCCTCATTGACCCCAGTTCTACCTCAGCCAACACATATCTGCCCTGGGTATCAGAGAGAGTAGAGAGCACTTTATGGGGGATCCCAGGCTGGATCCATATGGCCACCCCCCTAGCTTTGGACCTAAAAGGGGACACCAGCAGAGAACTCCCCCAAGAGGCTGCCAGTTTTGAAGCCTCCACTTTATCCATATGAATTTCCTGCAAAAAATTAATATCCCCTTTCATCCTTTTAATAGTTGTCCATATTTATTTTCAGCTTAACCACAATGTTAAGGCCATTAACATTCCATGTTAAAAAATTTTACTGATCCATAAAGTATCCTTGATGTTCTTATACATATCTTTCTGTATAACAGGCATACTGGTATCTGTGACTCTGAATGAAAAGCAGAAAACTGAACGGTCCCCAAGATATCACCCTAACCTCTCAACTGTAACATTATAACCATACAAAAGTCTCTCTAATGGGAGAAGACATAACTTTAGAACAGTTACCAACCTTACACTCTTAACCATCCTCCCCCACCCCACATTCCATTACTGTACAACCTCTAACTTTCGTGGATAGAGCTTTCAATCCATCAGAAACATTATTTACCCTTGTATTTGGTATTTCCAGGGTTCATTAATCTGGAGCCTCTATATCTCTTTCCTTCCATCCCATAAGCTTTCCCTGACTGGCGGGAGAAAATATCCCCATCCTTGGAGACGAGAGGAAGCAAAAGCAGAGGGGCACTTGGAGATGACCTCAACTTCCCAGAGCTGAAAGGACAACCCATGGCCAGGACGGAACAGGGCTCTCACCCCCTCTGTATCCACTACCATCCTTCTAGTCCTCTCTGAGCCATTTCCCCATCTGAGTGTCCCAGGTGGGTGAAACGACCCATTTACAATGCTCACACAGTTTAAAACCAACATTGATCAAACAACCATATTTATATTTTAAAGAGAGGTAATTCAGCATTGTCTACCTTACCCTTCCCCGAGCCCTCATACAACCCCTTCGTCTGCCTCCGGAGCGGTTCCCATCAACAGTAGCATCTTTTTGTCCACTCATACCCCTTCCTCTGTACCCCAGTGTAATAGATATTTAAACACCAACTCTCTCTTCCCACCAGCCGGGGGTATTTAGAGAAAGAAAAAATAAATTTGTTGGTTCTCTGACCATTTCTTTTTATTTTAAAGCCCCCTCAGTTTAATTTACATAAGCAGAGCAAAGATTGCTCCTACTACCTCCTGTACCCAATCTGGTTAACGGGTCCACAATATTCCACACATCTAGACCAGTAGTACTGTATGCATCTTTCATCCCTTTGTTCACACACATACTAGGGGCTAATCCCCAGAAAATGACTCCATAACAAGCAATGTACCAGTGTTTCCCAAAGGTCACACAGTAACTTAGGTCCAGTATGTGTCATGGTCCATGTATATTCCACAAGACTTTCACCCCTTATCAATTGGGCCTAATAAAATATAACATAAACAAACTTCCCCGTGTCCAAAAGGCCACACAAACTGCTTGACTTGCCGCTTGATCTCCCCAGCATTACGCTGATCAAAATAGGCTCTGCAATGCAGTACAGTTCAACTCTGCGTCGCACCTTTATAGGTCCCTTCTCGGAGTTACAGGACAAAGGGAGAAAACAAAGCCTTGAACAGTCAGTCGCTAGGAATCCACCAGCTCTGTATTAATCCCAGCTGTAGGCAGCATTTTACTCACTTTCTTATCCTTGTATCAGCAGTAAATTTCTTTAGGGCTCTCTGCGCCTTCTCTCTTCCTCCAAATCCCCCATGAACTGCAGGGCCACCTCCACCAAGGTGAATGAATGTGGTAGTTTTCCTTGAGGCCTTACAATAAGGCGGACAGGGTTGTAGTGCTACAGATTGCCCGCCAGAGGGCAGTAGGTTACATATGATTTAACCCAGACACCTGGAGGATAAAAGCACATCGAAGAGTAACAGACCGGAGAACTTCTCTGCAGACAAATAAATATTTTTATTATGAGCAACGCAGTGCTCTGTGTAATTTGGCTACATGTTCTCACAAAGCTTTAGGCAGTGAGGTTTAAATAAAATGTAACGATAACTTCAGGAAATTACAAGCATTTGACATATAAGGTAATACTTTAGTTACATAGTATTTGTCAGTCTCTGATTGGCCATGGTGGTATGGCCTGATGTTGTCTATGGACTGATCATGCTTCCGTTTTTATAGTGCTTGTATAACATTTTAGAACGCATAAACGTAATTCAGTACCATTTAGCTAAAAATATTAGCTGCAATCATACTAATCATTACAAGATGGCAGCATTGCTCTATTAGGGCTATACTGAGACACTGTCAAACTAATATAGAAGTAATTTAGCCAACTGAGGAAACTATATGTGTATGTTTTCTAATACATTTTAGTTTTAGATACATGTTATTTTTACTTTTAGCTATATTACACAGATGAATTTCAGCCCATTTGTCATAGATAAGCATAGTCTGACATCTCAATATTTTTTTTTTTGAATAAAGTGTAAGTTGTCGTTAATTTTAATACACAGGATGCATTTCCTGCACCCCCTTTTGCATAGTAACATGTACTGTCATGCGTTGTGTTTGTCTCTCACAGGTCCACGTACTCTTATATAGAAAAACAAGTATAGGATATATTTTTGCAGTTTTATTATGGTAAAACTGGCAATTATAGAAATGCAGAAGTGGTTAGTAGCATTAACAACTACAGGATGTATCTCCTGTTTTTAGATTACGGTGATCGGCTACTTGTCTTGATCAGTGCTTGTTTATGAGGCATGATGTCGCAGTGCATGCTTGTTTGAAATGAACAGCTAACTGACAAAATGCAGACAAAACAAGTAACCTGCAAGTGGCTTAATAACAGTGTTTTTTGATGCTACATAACAAGCATGATATTAGGAATGGCTTTTCTCTACATGGTGTGTCCATCCACTATTATGCTTGTAAAAGGACTTGTTTTAGTTACACACACTTAACTGTGCCAGTCTCACTACACATGTACGTCAGACATTTGATATTTGTACTTGTTTATACATACAGTTCATAACAAAACATAGTAGTAATAAAACATAGCAAATACATAAAAACTTACAAGCATCTGTTACAAGGGTAAATCAGGGAAAACTGACAATTTATGGCGCACAATCTTCTCTTTGCCTCTGCAAATCCCTGTCTCTGTTGCTGCAATTGAAAGGAGTAGTCGGGGAAAATACTCACTCGGCTCTGCTGCACCATTAAGGGACCATGGGCTCTGGCTTTTTCTAGCACTCTCTGTCGGTCCAAGTACCTGAGAAATTTTACTATCATGTGGCTTGATCTATGATCCAGAGCGGGTTTGGCCCCAGGCGATCGATGAGCTTGTTGGATCTCCAGTTTTATCTCAGATGGGAGATTCAGCTCTTGTTTCAACCACTTTTGAATATAACTTGCACAATCTCGACCTTCCACAGATTCAGACAGGCCCACTATTCTTATATTACAGCGCCTTTCCTGTTTTCTGATGATCGTCGAAGTTTTGTTTCAACCTTTCAATATCTTTCAGTGCTTTTGTAAATCAATATGCATTACATAACTAGAGTCTTGCTGAGAACTGACTCGGGCCTCCATTTCCTCAATCTACAGCTTGTGAACATCCACAGTCTCAGATAAAACATTGACGTTTTGTTGAAGATGCTGTAATTGGGATGTTACATTCTCAAATCCTGTTTCCATGCGAGTCCTTAAATCATGTTTTAAGTCTTGTATCAGTCTGTTGATTGATCTGTAGCGCTCTGCCATAATTTATTCTGAGTGCAGTTCCTGCTGATTAAGCGTGTGTCCAGCAGAGGTCCTAGGTGAGTCCTGTGGATCAGTTAGCCCTGTAGAACAAGATAGGCCCTTGTTAGCCGAGATGTAGATCTGTTAAATGAAATCCTTGTTTGTTTTTTCGGAAGTTTTGACATTATTAGGCATTTGTCTTTCCTTTAACTACTATTATTTTAGTCAAAGAACCAGTAATTACTGCAGGATGGAAGAGATATTCGATGGATTGAACCAGAGCTCAAGATTAAGCCTCCATTCTTTGAGTTAAGACATAGGGAAACTGACACAGTGTATTGGTTACATACAACCTGGTACTAAATTTGTGATTGTGATGATTTGGTCTTCATGTGGCTTCAGTGGGACAACTTGTTATCTGTTAATCAGCATATATGACAGGGTGGAACAACCACACTTTAAACATAATGTATTACTGCTGCAATCAAGTACTAATAAGTCCTTCATTTATTTTTGTAGGAAACTTCCTGATGCTTTGTGGTGTCATAGTTGCCTTATCCAAATAACTTGTTCAACATCATACCCCCATGCTGGCAGACATGCAGCAAGTAGTATGAATCGATGATGACCATGAACATCATTACTGACTGGAGAAGGGCAGATAAATTCTGTGAAGAATTAACCAAACAACAAACCATTAATGAGACCTGCTTGCAAATGAGAATCCCCAATAAAAAAATACTTACCTTCACTGGCTTGAGAGTATTCCAACACCACAATTTCTCATCAAGCACAGAAATGCGCACACCAACTCTATGTGATCTGTGACACAAAACAATACAATGATTACATGCATATATACAGTATATATATATATATATATATGTAGAACCCCCCAAAAAATTATCTATCTATCTATATATATATATATATATATATATATATATATATATACACACACATATATATCACAGTTAGGGTCAGGTTCTGTCTATGTAAAACAATGTTGGTACCAGAAAGGTACATTATTCAACTTACCAAGGGTAGTATTAGTGTACAAACAAAGGGCATCCTTCCTGTTGAGGTGACTGCAGCACACTTTGGGCAACCAACAGCATTCTCAGTGTCATCATTTTGGACTGTAAACTCAATAGTCAGGTTATCCTTCCTTCACACCATTTGGCAAGACACCCCATCCCATCACAGTCTGGTCAATCCAACAGCAGTATTACATGTAATTCCAACAGCAGCAGCATTGTTGTTATGCTCACATTTCACTTCATCAGGACTGGGGAATTTTCTGGAGTCAAGACAATAGCATTCTGGGGATGCACATTAATTCTGGTGACTGTGTGTGCCCACTGAGTGCACCATTAATTCTGGGAGGCTATGCATTTGTTGCTGTGCTCAGATTTCACTGTATCAGGACTGGGGGATTTTCTGGAGACAAGACAGTAGCATTCTGGGGATGCACATTAATTCTGGTGACTGTGTGCACCCACTGCGCACAACACTGTCCACTGCCACCACACTGTGTTACCACATTTCTTCTTTGCATTTTTTTGTACTGGACTAAGTGCTGTCTTTCTAGTTTAGACAGGCAGTGGCAGTTTTGCAGTAAGTTGCTCTGCACCAGAACATGACCCAGCCCCAGTGGCAGCACATTGTGGTGGCAGTGGACTGGACCTGTTATATATTCTGACTTTATAATGTCTGTACACCATTAAATATTTTGGGTGTCTCAGCAATATTTCATGTCTGCCGAGCAGGGTTTGTTGAAAAGTAGGAGTGAGCAATGCTATGAACTCTAAAACTCATGTGTGGACTGTGACTGAGGTGCACACTGCCCACCGACTGCACCAAGACCTCTGAAAACATATTATAGAAACATAGAAACATAGAATTTGATGGCAGATAAGGACTGCTTGGCCCACCCAGTCTGCCCATTTCCCTACCTAATGGATAAACTGCAAATTATAGTTAACCAACAGCCTACTTCTCCTACCCCCCCACTAGAATTGCCTTATGTCTGTCCCATGCATTCTTGAATTCCTCCAATGTTTTTGACTCCACAACCTCTTCAGGAAGGCGTTCCATGCATCCACAACCCTCTCTGTGAAAAAATACTTCCTCACATTACCTCTGAGCCATCCCCCGTCTATCTTCAAATTGTCCCCCCTTGTTCTTGCACACCTCTTTTTCTGAAAGATGCTACCCTCTTGGACTTTGTTGATTTCCTTGAGGTACTTGAAAGTTTCTATTATGTTCCCCCTCTCCCTTCTTTCCTCAAGGGTATATATATTAAGCTCCTTTAGTCTCTTTTCATATGTTTTCTGGTGCAGACCCTGCATCATCTTAGTTGTCCTCCTCTGGACAGCCTCCATCCTGCCTATGTCCTTGCAGAGATGAGGCCTCCAGAACTGCTCTTCCAGTACTCAGATGGGGCCTCACCAGCTGTCTGTACAGAGGAATATTATATGACTTTGTCCGCTGATGATGGTACAAATAAAATACACGTTATATATTCTTATCTTTATACTTCATACCATAAACACTGGAACAAGTCATCATATATATGTTTGCAAGAAACTGGACAGTGTCTGCACACACAGGACATTACATTGCACACATGCTGTTTAGCAGTTAACACAGTATTATTGCACTGCTCAGTCCTGCTTTTTAACAAACACTCCACGACAGAAAGTAAACATTACCGAGGCACCAAAAATATGTCAGGCTAAACATTCTTAACTTGGAATATGACAGGGCCATATGAAACACACAGCACTATGTAGACAGCGCTGGTACACAATACCCGGCTCCAAAAGTGCGAGGCAAACACACAAAGACACCACTCCATATGAATACATGTCACAAAAAAATGTTCAATGCTACTGCAACTTAACTGATGACAAAACAAGGCACACACAAATGACCACTGCGTTTTGCCGCTCAGGCCTTCATTAGGAGGCACACCACTGAAGGTCTAACCACCAGAGCGCAAGGGTAATTACTGTGTGCCTTGTTTTGTCATAAAAAAAGTTGCAGTAGCAGTGAAAGTATTTTACTGGCATCTTTTCATGTGTAGTTATGGCTTTCTGGTTTTGTTAAAGGAGTAGTCAACACAGAATTTGAAAAAACATATGTTATGCAGAGCACTTTTGATTTGTATGTAAAGTCCTAGTGCGTCCTTCCCTCTGTCTGCTATTAGGAGTTTTTATTAAATTAGTCTGTTACCTTTATGGTAGTTTTATGACCCCGTGGATCTTCATGTCAAATAAGTTTATTGCCTTTATCACTCCCACAATGCACCCTGTGACAGGTGACAGTGATGTAGCATAGCCAATAGATTTAGCATATGTACAACAGCAGAGCTGTGTAACTGTCCTTATGCAATGAGACCAAGTGGCAACTGTTACAATTTAGCATACACCTGAGAGCTAGGTAAGTGTGGTTTCTGTATGAAAACTGCTAGTCTTTACTAATTACAACATTGATGATCTGGGGCAATTTTTGTGCTTTTTACTGTTGTGTGTAGTAGTTTGATTAAATTTTAAAATGAAAACACTTACTACTGCTAGCAAGACCAGACACACACAGAAAACACAAATAGCCAATTATAGCTACTATTTAGTAGCAGTTTTCTTACAGAAACCACACTCAGCTAGCTCTCGGGTATCTGCTAAACTGTAACTTGCCGTTGTGATCACTATATAAGAACAGCTACACAGCTCTGCTGTTGTGAACTGTACATTTGCTAAATCGATGGGCTATGCTACATCATTGTCACACGACACAGGGTGCTTTGTCAGAGTGATAAAGGCAATAAACCTGTTTAACATGAAGTTCCACAGGGTGGTAAAACTACCATAAAGCTTGAAGGCTAATTTAGTAAAACTCCTAATAGCAGACAGAGAGAAGGACACACTAGGAAGGACTTTACATGTAAATCAAACGCCTGCATAACATATGCTGTTTCAAATTTTGGGTGAACTACTCCTTTAAGTGTAAATAATGATGGCTAGGGACAACCCATTTTACTTAAAACAAGCAAAACCAAAACAGCTCATACACACTTAACAGAAGGCAGGATAGAAACTATAAAGTACATACATGGAATCAACAACAGGGCAGATGCATACAGAACAGAAGACAAGAAAAAAAGTCCATTACAAAGGGAAAACAATTATAAGATATAGGGTGGAAGGGTCAGGGGCAACATGGTAATATATTTTTTTAGAAGAGGGCATGGTGGGGGAATATATTTTTTATGACACAGGGTGGTGGGGGGCACATGGAAGGAAAAATTAAAAAACTAGTGAGCAATGCCGTGGTGGTCCAGCAGCAGTTGGAGCATGGCCATCATCTGCAGCTGATGGCCCTCTATCTGCTCCAACTGCTGCTTGACATTTCTCGCTCTCTCATTGGGGACATCCACAGGGCTCCAAAGAACTGCCATATCCACCTGACTTACAGGCAGTTCTCTGGGGTCAGAAGGAGATGCTGCGGCTAGTGGTGGTGGTGATGGAGAAGCAGCAGGTGCTGCTGTGGCCCTCCTCTGCTTAGGGCCATGCACAGCCTACTCCTGTACCACAGAAGGGCCAGCAAGTGCAGTCCTGTCCCATTTTGTAGCAGTCTGCCACTCTGCTCGGTGGTGGTTAATCATATTGGTCCCCAGGTGACTCCCGAGGCCACGGGCGCACCACCACTGCAAACATAGCACTTAACCAGCTGCTGCTATCCCCCTCACACACTCAAAAATCCCAAGCCAGGGAGATGCGGGGAGGACCAGGCACAGGTAGGGGGGGCCAGATGCTGTGGCAGCCTGGGGCTGAGGCTCCACACTTGGGGCCCGGGGTGCAGGCACATCCTGCTGAAGAGCTGCTGGTGATGGTGGGGCAGTGGAAGGTGGTGCCACTGCCAGAGGAGGAGGTGGTGGTGGTGGTGGTTCACTTGCTGCAGCAGCAGCAGCAGCAGCACCAACTCCTCCTGCTTCTGGGGGGGGGGCCTGCAACATCCTACTCCGGTCCAGCGGGAACCAGCCCCGCCTCCATGCGTGATAACCCTCCCAGACATTTGCCATGCCGCAGAAATGCCCCAGCTCCAGATCTTCCCTGCTCCATTGAGAGACTGGACTGCCCTCCCTTGGACCAACACAGGCACACACACACACACACACACACACACACACACACACACACACACAGTACACAGAGAACCATGACTGGTATGTCAACATACCAGGGTATACGATCTACAGGAGGGACAGAGAGGGTAAAAGAAGAGGAGGAGGAATAGCTCTCAACGTAAGGGAAGGGATCAAATCAATAGAACTAAAGGGTAAATGGGGAGGAGAGGAGTTACTGTGGGTCCTTTGGAGACAGGAAATGGCACCACAATCCACATGGGAGTTGTATACAGACCCCCATCTCGGGGGAGGAAATGGACAAGGAAATCATAGAAGGCATCCTTAGGATGGCAGAAAAAGGGGAGATATTGTTGATGGGGGACCTGATATGCTAGATGTTAACTGGAGCACCTTTGCTGCAGGCACATCCAAGAGCAGGGTCATTCTTGATGCCCTACAGGGGGCATGCCTCAGACAGCTAGTGTTAGAACCCACCCAGGAGGGAGCAATTTTAGACCTGGTACTCTCAAATGGGGATGGAGAGAGAATCACAGATTTAGAAGTGGTAGCCATCTGGGAACAAGCAACTACCACATATTGTGGTTCATGATAAACACAACCTGGGAGTCAAGCCATATAAAAGCGAAGGTACTGGACTTTAGAAGGGCTGACTTTAGCAAAATGGGTGAGTGCCTAAGGAATGCACTAGCAAATGGGCAGGAAGGAGGGGTGGAAGAACAATGGGGAAAAATCAGAACTGCCATCACAGAGGCAACAAGCCTTTGTGTGAAGCAAATAAACAAAGCAAAATGAAGTAAAAAAACACTACAGTTCTCAAAAAAGGTGGCAGGGAAGGTTAGGGAGAAAAAGATAGCATTCAGGAAGTATAAGGAATCACAGAAGGAGCAGGATAGAGAACTGTATCAGTTAAAGCAGTAGGAAGCGGTGAAGGCAGTCAGAACAGCGAAGGCCCAAACTGAGGAAAAGATGGCCAACTCAGTTAAGAAGGGGGATAAAACCTTTTATAGGTACATTAGGGAGTGAAGAAAGACAAAAGGAAGGATAGTGAGGCTTAATAAAGGGGAGGGGGGATGGGCAGAGGGTGACAGTGAAAAGGCAGAGATACTGAATGAATACTTTTGCTCAGTATTCACAAAAGAAGAATAGACGGAGGCACTGAAACCAAACAATAGAAGCACTCTGGACGGGGGGTTGTTGATACCAGTCCATTCACAGAAGAAAGGGTCCTGAAAGAACTCCTAAAACTCCAGGTGGACAAAACAATGGTACCTGATGGGATTCACCCCAGAATTCTAAAAGAATTAAGGGGAGACTTAGTGACACCACTGACTACCCTTTTTAACAAATCTTGGGAGGATGGTATGTACCTCAGGACTGGAGGAGGGTGAATGTGATTCCCCTTCACAAAAGTGGGAGCAAGGCAGAGGCAGAAAACTACAGACGTTAGTTTGACCTCGGTGGTAAGGAAAATAATGGAATCACTTCTGAAAGAAATAACTGTTGAGTACTTAGAGGCCAGCGGGGAACAGGACCCAAGGCAGCATGGATTCACAGCGGGATGGTCATGTCAGACGAATCTAATAGATTTCTTTGGCTGGGTGACCAAAGTAGTAGACCAGAGAGGGGCTGTGGACATGGCCTACCTAGACTTTAGCAAGGCATTTGACACAGTCCCACACAAAAGATTAATAAACAAGTTAGCCTGCCTGGGAGTAAGTCCCATGGTGGTAGTCTGGCTAACAAATTCACTGGACAATAGGACGCAAAGGGTAATAGTAAATGGAGCACACTCAAAAGAAAGGGTGGTTACTAGTGGGGTACCGAGGGTTCAGTACAGGGACTGGTCCCTTTAATGTCTTGTTATAATGTTAAGGTCTCCAGCACAATGTATTGTATTGTATTGTTTAGTTTTTCTTTGACATGTTATAATATGTACTCTACCTCATGCTGAAGACTGTTTCAGCAGTCTTGTTTTGTACAACTCTATTGTATTGATTACTGTTTTGATCTATTGTACTTGGTGTGCTATGGCTGCCACCAAGTGGCCTGGGTCATGACTGAAAACAGTCCTCTGGATCAGGTTGCTTATCCGGTTAACAAAGACATAAATAATAAATAACTGCAGAGGGGCTGGAAAGAAAAGTATGCCTCTTTGCAGATGACACAATGATCCTCAACAGGGATAATACACAAGGGGGAGTGGAAAGGATGAGAAGGGACTTGGCAAGGTTGGAGGAATGGTCAAAAGTATGGCAGCTTAGATTCAATGCAAAGAAGTGCAAAGTAATGCACGTGGGAAACAAAAACTCAGGAGAAGAGTACACAATTGGGGGGAGGTACTAACAACAACAAAATGGAAAGGGACCTGGGGGTAGTCATATCAGGTGACCTAAAGGTAGGCAGGCAATGTGAGAAGGCAGTAAGGAAGGCTTGGGGGATACTGGGATGCATAGGATGTGGCATCACCAGTAGAAAACAGAAAGTTGTTATCCCTCTGTACAGACAGTTGGTGAGACCCCAACTGGAGTACTGCATGCAGTTCTGGAGACCCCACCTCAGCAAGGACATAGACAGGATGGAGGCAGTCCAGAAGAGGGCAATTAAAATGGTGCAGGGTCTGTACCAGAAGCCATACGAAGAGAGATTGAAAGAGCTTAATATGTAGACCCTTGAGGAAAGGAGGGAGAGGGGGGACATGATACAAACTTTCAAGTACCTCAAGGAAATCAACAAAGTCTAAGAGGGTAGCATCTTTCAGAAAAAGAGATGTGCAAGAACAAGGGGGCACAATTTGAAGATAGAAGGGGGATGGTTCAGGGGCAACATGAGGAAGGAAGTATTTTTTCACGGAGAGGGTGGTGGACATATGGAAATGCTTTCCTGAGGAGGTCGTGGGGTCAAAAACAGTAGGGCAATTCAAGAATGCATAGGACAGACATAAGGCAATTATAGTGGGGGGGTGGAAGTAGGCTGTTGGTTTAACTAGAATCTGCAGCTTATCCAATAGGCAGAGAAATCGGCAGACTAGGTGGGCCAAGCTGTCCTCATCTGCCATCAAAGTCTATGTTTCTATGTTTCCCAGACAGGTCTCATAAACGCAAGCCAGGTCAACTGAGGAAATCAGATCCATAATAGCAGACTTATTTCTCATTGACCTGGCATTGCACAACACCACCCAAAGTGAAACATAGAAACATAAAAATTGATGGCAGATAAGGACCGCTAGGCCCACTCAGTCTGCCCATTTTCCCTACCTGCTGCAAAAACCTCAGACCATACTTGATCTCTGGCTTTATTCTCTTTCCTATCGCTAGGGTTTACCCTAGACAAAACAAGGAAGCTAGACCCTCAGCCGTTTGGCCATTCGGTCTGGTGGGCTCCCTGGGTAAAGGAACTATACACATTTGGCCTCTCTCAGGTCCCCTTCTCATCCTGGGGCATCTCCTGGTCTTCACAACCCTGATAGGAACTTCCCCATCAGTCCTTATCCCATCCCTCATTATCCTCCTGTTCCTCCTTCCAATCCCCATTTCCCTGCACTGCCGATACACAGCACCCAGCAGGGGGATCACGGAAGGGGCACAGGCCTCTAAGTAAGGATGGGGAGTAACAGAGCCTGGGGGACTGTAGTAGGCAACACACACTATAAACTACTTAACTAAAATCGCACAGTGCTACTCCAACCCTTCAGCAAATAACCCTCACACACTATCAAACACCCACGTAACGAAACAAAAGACAATATCTAACATCCTAATGAATATAGTCCTCCATGCACACTTCCTAATATTTCTATCAAATAAATAAATAACCTATTCTGAAACCCCCACCACCATTCCAACCCTCACATAAATACAATACTGAAATAATAGAACATAAAATGCTAAAGTCTACTAGTAGTCCCAAACATAGTGCCAGATGTAAGTCGTGAATCTTTAAATTTCAGAATCTCTTCACACGCAAGAAATGTCCCTGTTAATTCCCCTGCTAGGCTGACAAAAGTGTTCACTTTACAAAAGCTGATACTGCTCACATCAGACCCACTCAGGCAAAAGCCAGTTGCTAAATTCTTATATGTTCTCTTTTAAGGTACTGCTCTCACCAGACCTGTTCAACAAAGACATCTGAAAATACAGTCAGCTCTGCTCCCAATCCAATGAGTTCTTACTAAGATTCCTGGGCAACACCGTTCAAAAATACCACAGTATCGTAAGCCAGTCGGTTCTCTCACCGCCAGATGACTGAAGTCTCTCTCACTCTGGTGGCTCAGCAAACAGTCTGCTGTGACACAGCCAACAGTCTTCCACAGACTGAGATAGTTGAATTACCACCTCGCTGCAAATTGTTTCACACAGCCTATTGACCACTGGAGCTACAGTTGATCGCTCCTTGCTTGCTCCACAGGAATCTAATAGCCGGCTCTCAACAAGTCAAGACAAGCTTCTTACTGAGATCATTGCCAGCAACTTTGGACAGTTTTAGTCCCCAGAACTAACTGAAACAGCTGAAACTCATTGCTCTGATAGAATGATGTAGCATGGGATTCGGGTAAGATAGCAGCCTTGATGGGGAACAGCTTCATATTCAGGGCTAACTCTAGAAAATAAAAAGTTAGCCCTTCACTCTAACTCACTGACTGCCCTAACTATAACTAAAACCCCACTACTGCTACTACACTACCCTAAAATATTAGTGAGACTAATACAATAGAAGAAACAGGAAATGAAACAGCACTAAGAAAACAGTACAGCAGTACAACTTGCAGCACAAAACTACATAAATTAGGCACCAAATTCCAGGGCTCCACGTGCACTCACAGAACTGCTGCCGACAGCTCACCCAGCATGGTGGCCATCAGGTGGTTGTATGCCCCCTCTCTCTCATCTCTCACAATTCCTACAACAGTGTGTGCGCACTGTTGGGGGGAAGGGGGGCAACTGGTTTATCCTGGCTGTTTGGTGCTACTACTGCTGCCCAATACCATGCAACCACATAAATTCTTGGAGGAAGGTGTCTAGGGAGCGGAACTGATAGCCAAGGTTTTGCATGTGCCTAGTTGGTTTATGTTTTAACAATGCCACCGCTGACAGACCCAGATGCAAACCTAGGCTATTATTGTGTACATACAATGCCACATAGAACATAGAGGCTGATGGCAGAAATGATCGCCTGGTCCATCTAGTCTGCCCATTTTTCCCTGCCTAATTTAAACTGCAGTCACCCGACCAGGCAGTATGGTGTAGTGGGTTAAGGCTCTGAGCTGCAAATCTGGAGACCTGGGTTTGAATCCCACAGCCCCCTATGTGCATACTGTATGACCCTGAGCAAGTCACTTAACTTCCTAGTGCTCCCAGGTTGCACCTGCAAACAAGCTTTCAGCTTAGTGTGTCTCACCTGGTAAAATAATTGGTTTAAAAAAAAAAAAAAAAAAAAAGACTCTGTCTTCCTGCCCCCTTCCCCCTAACAATGGTGTCTCTAGACCCTGTTCGGACTCCGGGTTTCCTTCCCTACCAGTTTTTGTGATATTCATGTGTCTATCTTATACTTTCTTAAATCTAGTAACCATTTTAGCCCCCACCACATTCCCTGGGAGGCTGTTCCAGGGTCTATCACCCTTTCCATGAAGAAATGCAGTACTTTCTCTTGTTCCTTCTGATTCCTTCTGATCCTTCCCCCCCCTCCAACTTCATAGTGTGACCTCTAGTCTTTGGACATCTTTTTCTTTGAAAGATGCTCTCTTCCTGTATCTTGTTTATTCCCTTTAGGTATTTGAATGTCTCAACCATATCTCCCCACTTTCTCTCTCTCCTGATCTCTAGGGAGTACAAATCTAGATCACTTAGCCTTTCCTCGAAGGGCTTCTGATGCAGGCCCTGCACCATTTTGTTCACCCTTCTTTGTACACTTTCTATCCTATCTATAGCCTTATGGAAATGAGGCCTCCAGAACTGTACCTTGTACTCGAAGTGGAGTTTCACTGGTGATTTTATATAGGAGCAGTGTCACCTCCCTCCACCTATTGGTTGTACCCCTCCCTATACAGCCCAGCATATGATTTGCCTTTCCCACTGCCTTATCGCATTGTTTTGCCAACTTTAGCTCATCCGATATTACAACCACAGGTGCCTCTCCTGCCCTGTTACTGTGATTACTCCCCCCCCACCAGTTTATACATGGCCCATGGGTTTTTATGTCCTAAGTGCATGATTCTGCAATTCTTAGTGTTGAATCTCAATTGCCAAGTTCCTGACCACTCCTCCAATTTTCCCAGGTCCTCCTTCATCCTTTGCACCCCCCCAGTGTGTCTACCCTATTGCAGATTTTTATATCATCCGCAGATAGGCACACTTTCCCTTTAGTATGCCGATCACCCATCAACACCCGCACCGCAGAAGACAGTACAGTGACATAATTGACAGGTTGCTGTACTGTCACTGCCGAACCCGGCATTGCTTTCTGGGGGTCATGCACCCCCTTCCAGAATCAACTCTGACTCAGAGTTGATTAGTTAAAGTATGGGGAGAGTGTAGTGTGCAGAGCCCTGTGCATGGGGGATTCGGTGGGCAAAACCCCCCAATAGAAAAAGAAGTCTATACTGAACGGTTCTATGCCGATCGCAATTGTGGTCAACACAGAGCCATCGCTGTAACATCGATCAACAACGAAGTTGCCGAACCAGCGTTATAGAGCCCTTCCCCTTTCACTCCTACTGCAGTGTCACCAGTGTAGATATTAAAGAAGACCATGCCAATATCGACCCCTGTGGCACCCCACTTGCCACTCTGCCCTCCCTCAAGTGAACCCAATTTACTACCACTGTCTGGCTTCTGTCACTAAGCCAACTTTCCACCCATTTTACTATTTTAAGACCCACCCCAAGACTGCTCAGTTTGTTCACCAGCCTTCTGTGTGGGACGGTGTTGAAAGCCTTGCTGAAGTCCAGAAAGGCCATGTCCACTGCCCCTCCCTGGTCCACTACCCTTTATCACCCAGTCAAAAAACTCACTTAGGTTTGTCTGGCAGGACCGCCTCTCTGTGAATCCATGTTGCCTCTGGTCCTGGAGACTGCTTGCTGTAAGGTATTCACCAATTCTCTCTTTAAGGTGTGACACCATTACCTTTCCTGCCATCGAGGTCAGGCTGACCGGTCAGTAATTACCTGCCTCTTTCCTACTATCACACTTGTGGAGAGGTACCACATCCACCCTTCTCCAGTCCCCTAGAACCTTTCCCGTGTCCAATGACAGGCCGAACGGTGATGCAAATGGCACAACCAGCACTTCCCTGAGCTCCCTTAGCACCTTAAGGTGAACTGCATCTGGACTCATTGCCTTGTCCACCCTTAACCTGGACAGTTCTTTAAAGATCAACTGTGAATATATTATAAACATATTATAAAATGTACTCCTTTTCCCTAACATAAGGACAACCAGGCCTTATTTATTACATGAAATGAAGAAATTGCCATTTGTCATGTACAGATACTATTTCAATGCTCTCCTATTTGATGGTTTCACAGAAAATCCCTCAGACATTTTTAAACCAGCTGGCAGAATCTTGGGTAAGTGCTCATTCCATTCAGGCAACAATGACATCATTTTCTTCAAGGTACTGGCAGCTCAGTACACACACACACACACAAATGTACATCAGATTGCAAAATGGCAACAACTCATGTTTACTTTCAATTGTCTGAGGCTCTTTACCTATTGAATTTTATCAGTACAGCATTACAGATAAATATTTAGTTACTTTCAAGATTAATCCATAATTTTTGGAGACAATACTTTAAAATAAGGAGGAAGCTGTTGGGGCTTCATTCAGGGTAGGAGAGAACAAGGAAAAAAAATTCAGGATAACAGCCTGTCATGTTGTTGATGTGTTTTTTTTTTTTGGGGGGGGCGTGATACTGAACACCAAGTGTTGATCAGCTTTGGGCAATTGACAGATATTTACTCATGATGTTTTATTAGAATAATTTGATTAATACAGGCCCCCACAAGAAAACTGGAAGCAAAGACTGATTTTTAAAATGTCATAATATGATGTACTGAGCTGCCAGGACCTTGAGGAAAATGATGTCATTGTTGCTTGAATGGAATCAGCACTCACCCAAGATTCCGCCAGCTGGTCTGAAAATGTCTGAGGGATTTTCTGTGAAACCTTCAAAAATGACAGGCAGTAAAACAGCATCTGAACATGAGAAATGACTGTTCCTGCACATTACTTGCAACATATACGGAGTGGTTGTTCTCACGGTGAGCAAATAAAACACAGTAGAAGCCTTTTAAAAACACTGCAATTATTGATCTTTAAGGCCAATTTCCTCGGTGAACAGACTAGTGTCCATTTCCCAATCTTCTGTGCCCTTGTTATGTAACACCGAACCATTCCCTTCCCCCTCCGTGAAAACTAAACGGAAGTAATTGTTAAGTAGGTCTGCCTTCTGGTGGCTCCCTTCTACTGGAATCCTCCCCCCCTTTCCCCTACCAGTCTCACTATCCCTGACTTGGACTTCCTTTTTTTCACTGATGTATCTGAAGAATGTTTTATTCCCCTTCTTTACCAACGTGGCTGTTCGTTCCTCAGTATCTGTCTTCGCCTTCCTAACTATCTGCCCTGCCACCCTCTGTGTCTCCTTGTACTTCATTTTATCCTCTTCCTTCTCTGTACTTTTGTACTTCCTGAAGGCTAGTCAAGGTTTTGTCCCTTACTGCTCTGGCTACCTTTCTGGAGCACCAAAGTGGCCTCCTTCTTTTCTTACCTTTGCTGACATGTCTTACACATAATTCTGTTGCTTTTTTTATTCCTCCCCCCCCCCCCGATTGCAGCCCACTGTTCCTCAACTCCTCCCAGATTCTTTATTCCTGCCAGGGCATCTTTAAGAATTTCCCTCATTTTATTAAAATCTGCATGCCTGAATTCCATGACCCCCATCCCTGCGTGACTTGACTCAGCCCCAGCCCTTATTTTGAATCGCACCACGTGATGGTTGCTGGACCGTAGATTGTCCCCCACTGTGACGTTGGTGACACTGTCCCCATTGGTTAGTACAAGGTTCAGTGTCACTCCCCCTCGAGTTGGTTCCCATACAAGTTATTGGAGGAACACTCCTTGTAAGGAGTCAAGTATTTTATTTATTTATTTAGTTTTTGATAACCAGGTAAGTGCAGTAGACACAAAAGTGACTATTTTCAGGCACGACCCAGGAGGTTACAACATCAACAGGAAAAAACAGTGATGATACAGTACAATATAGTGTTGGTGGCTCAGCAGGTAGCACACTCACCTCTGAGGCCAGGAGCTCAGAAGACTGTGGGTTCTATCCCCACACCAGGCACTTGGATTAATATCCCAATACTGACACTGTAGTGCAGCATGGGGGGGGGGTGCTGCACTCCTGAGGTGCTGTCTTTTGGATGAGACGTTAAACTGAGGTCCCATCTGCCTGTTCTGGTGGTAGTTCAAGTGGATGTTAAAGATCCCATGGCACTTCTCAAGAAGGTAGAATTTCCCGATGCCTGTTGAAATTTCCCCATTCACTAAAAACGCCAAATAGCTTAATCTGGTTCAAGGTCAGTTGGCATTCATCTGTTTTCCCCGGTCGTGCCTGAAATTGGCAGAATTTGTCTGGTGCACTTCACCGGTCAACAAAAACTAAATAAATAAATATAGAGTACAGCATATTAGGGATACAATTAAAATGGATAACAATTTGAGCAATTTGAGATGATGGGAGAAACATTCGATGTACTTCAACCAGAAGTGAAAGTAAGTCGTATTATACTATAGCATTTAAGGATCAAGTAAACATGGATAACAGTTTGAGCAATTTGTAACCAGAAGACAATACAGACATTTCACATATCAAAGCACAACAAAGGTAAGTGTACATATTTAGGGCTATGCCCGTAGTTAAATGGGGGAAGAGCTCCTCTCCCACGTCCTATTTATACCAGGAGGCAGTGTACCGCCCTGCTTAGAGCGAGTCGCACTCGCTAGTGGAGCTGCTGGTGCTTGGCTGCTCTGATCCCCTCCTCCTTGCTTGTCCGTTTCATTTGCTGCACATACACCCCCCCCCCGCAAGCTGTTTGTTTTGGGGCTTTCCTTCATTGCCTCTGTGCTTCTGCCTTCTGCTTCAGTGGCCATTCCTCCTTCACTGTTTCCATCATTGTGTTTCATTTTTTTATGGGGGCTCATTCAGACCTGCCTGCAGCTCGAACCGCCCTGCTTGTTACCCTCGCTACTTCCTGCACCTGGTTGCATTGGAATTCTGCTCAAGGACATGGAGCTATCCTGAATCGCTACTTGACTTCTGCTTCTTCGACTCAAAGCACCCTGCTCACAGGCTACCCTGATCTTCACTCGCCTCACTCAAGGACCATGACTGCTCACCTCAGACATTGATGACAGGCCCAGGATATAGCTGGCTGCCGATCGTTTTATTTTCATACTGCTCCCTGTCTGTAGCCATACAGGCCTCGGCTCAAAGCCAGCACTCTATGGGATGGGCATTGCAGCTCACGAGCTTCACTATGAGACCAATACTGCAATCATGGTTTGCTACATACATACCATTCTCTATGATGCAGTCACAAGTTCCCCAGTTTAATGATAGTTTCCAATACTGAGCCACTTTCCTGGCTGGTTTATTTTTAACTTATTATTAGGTTCAAACCTAAAGCACCCAAGGCAGGCACCTATTGCTACTTAATCGCTCATTATTCGCAACTCACATAAGGGTGCGGTTGCCTATAATTATTGGACCAATTACAGTTACTGCATTTCATATCATTCATGGCAGTTCCTGTTACTTCAACTGCATTTAGCCCTGGAGATGCTATTATGGTGCGTATGTGTTACAGAATGGCTTTGTAGTGCTGCCTAGCTATTGAGCATATGTTCAGAAACACATAATTCTATGTGAATTTGAGCAACAGATGGGGTCGCTTAGAAACTGCGCTTGTGCCTGATTCAAACTCGATTTACCTTTGCCCTGCTGGTTTAATGCTGTTCTTCATCATGTTGCAGCTACTTCTGGTTACACCGACTGTTAAATCAATGAACTCAGTTGATAGACCCACTTCCTGTAGACATGTTCTTGTTTCAACAAGGAAATTGCTCCACCTGCTGGCCCTTTGCTATGGATTTGAAGGCTAGTGCTATGACTTCGATGCTGAAAGATTGAGAGGTATGATTCATCCCCTTCATAGCTCTACTCCAGTGTCTATAGCTCCTCGGCCCTTTTCAACGCTACTTCAATGGACTCAGCCTTCATCAGTTATTTCCATACGTGGCTATTGTACGCTCGGCATGCATGACTCCTCAGGCCATACTCTTCAGTGTGCTTCCGGCTATATCATTTTGGCTCCTGAAACGTACTTGTCTACAATGCTCTCCTACTGTTTGATTATCTGACATCAGCTCTACAAATTACATGCCTTACAGTCCCTCACTGCTCTCCGCTGCATACCTTACATAATCCATTCCTTACTGGTCCTACCAGCTAACCTACATGGGGTTCAACTGTGCCTGCTAGCCTTCATGGGCTTGGCTGCCACACTCTATTTACCTTACCAGCTGACCTACGAGGGGTCCAGCTGCACATGCTAGCTTACGTGGAGATAGCTGCCACTCTACTTCACTTACCAGCTGACCTATGAGGGGTCCAGCTGTGCATGCTGGTCTACATGGGGGCTTGCTCTCACTCTCCATTTACTTACTAGCTGACCTATGCGTGGTCAACGCTGCTTCTGCTACTTCCTACCTCATCTAACCTACACAGTTCAGCTAAATATCCTCACCTATTGGGCTCGCTCTTATACTCCTTTGGATGCTTCCTACCAATGTGCTGCATTGATTCAGATCTACTGCCTTCAGTTCCTGCCTGGATTCTCAGCACAGCTCTACTGCCTCGCCTTTCTATATCATGACTTAAGCATACAATCTACCCTCTTCAGTGCTATTGACTTAACTGGGTTTCGCCTCGGGAAGACTTTGCTTTGGATTGCTCGATTAATGCTACTCATCGTATGAGTTCATTATGCTCATCATGGAATTTCTGGACTATCACCACTGCAACTCATCGTTTCAAATTTATTCAACATGGATTCCACTCTCCTACCATTCTGGCCTGCTCATGGATTTTTGAACTTGGAGTTTACCCGATGGATGTTTGCTCTGTTCACCTTCATGTCTCGATTCAATACGTCTTCAGTTCTCTGTTTCTCTGGATCTGGGTCTACCACTTTGGGGTTTGGATTAGCTGATTAATTAGAAATTAGGATTACTCTCCTTTAGTATGCCCAGAAGGACGGGCAGGTCAGTAGCCATGGGTCCTCAGAGGTTTCCCCCAAGGTTTTTTTTTTTTCCTCTCCTGCGTGCTACTGGTCACACTCTCCGGAGTTGGAGGAGGTGATCATACTGCTTCTCATTTTCTTGGGGGTGTCTTCCTACTTGACTCCTTCAACAGTCGGATACAGAACAATCGTTGATATCATTATTTTTTGGGGGGGTCTCATAATACTGGACTAAGCATCCTTCCTACAGTGGGATACAGAGAAAGGCCAAAATTATCAAATCATAACAAGTGACTCATCAGTTCAAGCATCTAAGCACCTTGCATATACTATCCAGTTCATATGTACTATAATCACTGACTTGCTCATGTCTATGCTAAAGTACCTAAGCACGAATCATTTCATACTACTAGTACCTTGCAAGCATTATCCTTCTTACTGGTCTGGCCTCTGTATCCAAGCACAACCTTCAGCATCCAGCTACAGTATGTAACATAAGCACTGAGCTCTGAACCACAGTTAAATTTAGGGCTATGCCCGTAGTTAAATGGGAGAAGAGCTCCTTCCCCACATCCTATTTATACCAGCAGGCAGTGAACCACCCTGCTTAGAGCGAGTCGCACTCACCCACCATCCTCCCCTGACACCTCCTCCTTCTGCGGCACTCTTATCCCACTGGGGATCTCATAATACTGGACTAAGCATCCTTCCTATGATGGGATACAGAGAAAGGCCAAACTATCAAATCATAACGAGTGACTCATCAGTTCAAGCATCTAAGCTACCTTGCATATACTATCCAGTTCATATGTACTATAATCACTGACTTGCTCATCTATGCTAAAGTACCTAAACACGATTCATTTCATACTACTAGTACCTTTGCAAGCATTATCCTACTTACTGGTCTGGCCTCTGTATCCAAGCACAACCTTCAGCATCCAGCTACAGTATGTAACATAAGCACTGAGCTCTGAACCACAGTTAAATAACAGTTGATTATCAATCTAGGCATCAACTCTATTCTACAAAACTGGCTATAACATAAAGAATATGACACCAAAGAGGGAGCAAGTAGGTAGGAAGGACTGAGGTAGTAAGACCTCATAGGGAGAAAGAAGGGGAGAGATGTGTAAGAGGTGGGTAGGAAAGGAATGGTGAGACAAGTAGAAACTATGAGGTATAAGTACCAGAGGAGGACCCTTCTCCTGGTTGTTGCCACTGCTGGGAGACTCCAGTCCACATCACAAGATTGAAGTCCTCCACCAGCAACTGTTCCTCCTTTCGGATGATGCTTTGTATGCTTGCTTGTAGCTCCTTCTCTCTACTTCTTCCCCCTCCACTGGTGGCCTATAAATCACTCCTGTAAGCATAATGATTCCTGACTGCTTCTCCAGGATGACCCACAGCACTTCTGCTTCCCCTTGCTCTGAAGCCAGTATGATTCTACCTTCCTTCGACTACTGCGATGTTGTCTACAGCTCTGCCCCCAAGTCCACCTTATCCAGACTGGACCTCCTCTTCAATGCTTTCTGCCGCTTTGCCCTTGATGCCCCCTGTACCCATCACTGCAAGCTCTTCCATTCGCTGACCCTTCCATCCCTGAGCAACCAGCGCCTACTTCACAGTGTTAAATTTGATTCTAATTTCTGGCCGGTTCCTTCCACCCACTGCCTCCTCCCTATTTTCCCCACCAACCCTCGCCCACGCCCCTCAGGTCTACTGACTCCAGGCTATTAGTAATCCCCCACAGAAGGACCTCTGCAGGCCAATCGGCTTTCTTACCTCCTCCCTAAGCTCTGGAATGACCTGCTGGCCCAAATCTGCCATTCCTCCTCCAAACACTCTCTATCCTCTGCCCTCACTAACTTCTATGCACCCAATTGTACATGCCCCTGACCTCCTCCCCACCTTGCCTGATTCTCTTCCCCCTCCATCCCCTCCTTACCTTACATACCCTGACCAGTGGCTTGGCCTTCGCCCAAATGACTGGCTTATAAACCACCCTAAACAACCCATGCACTAACCCTCTCATGACACTTCTGCTATCCCCCTTCTTATTCCCCATCAACATCTTCCCTATGTCAACCTTTTCAGATTTCCCTGTGTATACTACCCAGACCTGTCACCTCTCCCTGGCCCCAAGCTCAGGCTTCCAGTTCTCTCAGCCAACTTGGTGCATTATACTTCAAAAATATCTCTAGATATCTTATGTAATGATGAATAGTTCTAGATGTGTAATCAGTATGTTATGCCACCCTCCCTGTGGCACATATATGTAGTATCTCCTCATGTAGCATGTTTGTGAAGCCACACTTAACTATGTAACAATTGTTCGTATTGCTTGACTCCATGGTCAACCTATTTATTGTTTTATGTATACCCTCCTCCCTTACCCCCCACCCAGGTTGCACCGTGAGACGAGCATCTTGTTGCTCAGTGTGCTTCTCCTGGTGAAACATTTTCAATAAATAAATAAATAAATACTGTCCCTCACATGTAGGGCTACCCCCCTTCCTACTTGACCTGACCCTCCTCTAAATAGATTAAAGCTTGGGATGGCCATCTCCCAGTCCTGGTTTTTGGTACCCCAGTTAAAGAGGACAAAATAGGCCCCTTTAAAGATAAACTCCAAGTGGCCCTTGCCACAAACAGTAACTGTGATTGTGAGACCTGAAACACCCCACACACACTCTTCCCTCCTTTTTCCTGCTACCCTCATTCTAACCTGTCCCCTTGCCGTCTCCTCTCTTCTTGTTAACTAACACTCCCTTGGTAGGCTCCAGGTCCTTGCCTCAGCACTTTCTCCCCAATGAGTCTAGCCCTCCTCTATGACTCAACTCTTTAGCACTTAAGACAAAAGAACTGCTGCCCATCAAGTTCTCGCCTCCTTGCATATAGTATTAGTTAATTATTTTACAGACTATGTCATCCTCTGTTCCCTGCCTGATTTGCTCTATATTCTGTAGATCCTCAAGTTGTTCACTTAAACTTCTTGTCAACCTAGCCTGCTATAATCTATGTATCTGTATATTTTTACCTATGTAATCCCTGTTATTGTAATTATGTAACCTCTGTAACCTGATGTACTCATGTTTTTCTAAGGCATGGAACCTCCTCATATCTGTTATTGTACTTGTAACCATTGTAAATGATGTTATACTCATGTATTACTATGACGTGGAACCTCTGTAAAATAGCCTTTGGCTCAAAGGTACTTCCTAGAAATAAATAAAAATAAGTAAGTTCTCCGTAATGGCCACTAGGTCAAGCTTCTCTCCCGTCATTGTGGCCTCTAAGTCTGCTAGTTTGTTGCGCAGACTCCTGGCATTTGCTCACATCACCCTCCACTAGTTCCTCCCCTCTTTGCTGCTTCTCCCATCCTTAACCCCTGTCCCCATTTGTGGGGGAGTGTCAGCTAGGTAACTTCCCCCAGTGATATCTTCCTTTCTTTCCCTAGCCTCATACTCTCCCTTTCTTAGTTTAAATTTAGGGCCTTGGCTATGTATTACTGTAGTTTTTCCCTCAGTACCCTGGACCCTGACTCATTTAGATGCGGCCTAGCTTTTGAACATAACCCCTCGTCCTTCCACTTGTCCCCCCATTCCCCAATGCAGGCAAACCCTTCCCCCACGCACTATTCCCTTAGTCAACTGTTGAAATCCTCAATCCTTTTTTCTACCAGTACTGGCACTAGGGAATGGTAAGACTCGAGGTCAATGAGCTTGCTCTGTCCTTTGCAGCCCCTTGCTAAATCCTTAACCCTTGCTGTACTTCACCCAGCTTGTTTCCCACCATATCATTTGTTCCCAAGAGACGACCAGGTGTGGTTTTCCCCATCCTCCTTATATCCTCCTTTATCATTGGTCCTGCTCTCCCGGCCTTCATTCCCAGTATGCAGATGACCACCCTTCTTTTATCTAGGTCCCACTTCCTAATCCAGTGCACTCCCTTTATTATGGAATCCCCAAAGTCCATCAGTCTCTCTTTTTCTTCCATCTTGTTTATTGACCCCCTTCCAGCATAACCATGCTATTTTGCCATACAGTACAAAGCAGTTATAAAACTGTCTGCAGTTTCATTTTCTGAATTCTTTGATTAAACTTGGCGTTTTCAGAAATTACATTTCTCCTTATTACAAAGTGAGCCACTAAAAGAGCTTTAACTGTGTCGGAATCTTTTATTTGCCTGTAAGGCTGGAAGTTGCCACTATGTTTTCTATGTCATCCTCCCTTGCATAAATTAGCTTATTTACCTGATTATCTTTCTCACTCAGTCCTGTGCCTAACTGAAATCTATACATACAGAGATTGGAGAAATCGACCCACTAATAGTCATTAATAGACTTCAAAAATGTTTATTTTTCATATGTATCAGAGAAGCATAAATAAACAAACAGATGGTCAATGTCATCATGACCTGGGAATATATCTTGTTATATGACTTCTCCAGTTCGAATCTGGCAACAGTTAAATAGGAAAAACATTTTTCTTTCCCTCCCTCTCTCCCTCTCTCTCTCTCTCTCTCTCTCTCTGTCTCTCCCTTTCTCACTCTGTTTTTCCTCTGTTCTCCAGTGCTCTGTGCTTATCCATTAGGTATTTTCTCTTATATGAACTTTGTGTTATTTCATTAAATCGGTGCAGCAACCATGTTCACACCCTGCCTGGTAACTGTGAAAGGGCACACCTGGTTGAGGGCTTGGTGAGTTTGTTCTCCTGCAGTAGGGGGTCCATAGCAAAATAATAAATGTCATGGTACCTCCACCCAGAGACAATGAGTGGGCCAGATGTTGTGTATAGTACCACCCTCTAGGATGCAGTACCTACCCACCTCCCTACGCTGGACAATATCACCCCCTGGGACCACCAACAGTTGTTACCTTTACCAAACAATAATTCAATCAGATTGTACAAACTGAGGGCACGCACAGAAATCCAAACAATTAATAGTGTTTTATTTACTAACACCAACCTGGGTAGCTGAAGGGAAAAAGATGGGTTGAGCACTTGCATTTCACCAATAAACAGTTCCCCCATAAACCAGTACTCCATGCAAAGCACACCCACCCAAGCAAGAGGCCCACAGAATTGGATATATTACACAGGGTGCAGAATACTGTCTAACTGGTACACTAGCACTAGGATAGTGGTGCAGCGGATGGCGAACTGGCTGGATTGTAGGACACTGAGGGTGATGGTAAATGGCTGTCACGCCACAGTGGGAAGGGTGACCAGTGGGGTGCCACAGGGATCAGTGCCTGGTTCAGTCCTCTTCAACATCTTTATCAGTGACGTTACAGAAGACCTAGAAGGGAGAATTTGCCTGTTCACTGATAACACAAAGCTCTGCAACAGGGTGGGCATGCTGTAGGGTGTGGATAGAATGAGGAGAGATCTGCAGAAGCTTGACGACTGGTCAGGGGAGTGGCAGTTGAGATTTAATGCAAAGAAATGCAAAATAATGCACATGGGGCACAAAAAGCCAGGAACAACATATCAGTTGGGGGGGAGGATATAAAATGCTCCAAGCAGGAAAGGGACCTAGGGGTTATCATTTCTGATGACCTAAAGGTTGGGAGTCAGTGTAACAATGCAGTGGGTAAAGCAAATAGGATGCTGGGATGCATAGGCAGGGGCATCGCCAGCAGGAAAAGGGAGGTCATAATTCCACTATACAAGACATTAGTGAGGTTACACCTCGAGTAGTGTCCAGTTCTGGAGGCCTTACCTACGTAAGGACATAGACAGGGTGGAGGCAATTCAAAGGAGGGCAACCAAGATGGTGCAAGGATTACATCACAGAACTAACCAGGACAGACTGAAAAACTTAAATATGTACTCCCAGGAGGAGAGGAGGGAAAGTGAAGATATGAATGAGACATATAAGTACCTCATGGGGTGAACCAAGGTGCAGGAAAACACAATTTTTCATAGAAAATGATTTTCCAGGACTAGGAGACATAGGATGAAACTGGAAGGAGGGAGGTTTAGAGGAATGTGGCAAGTATTTCTTTATGGAGAGGGTGGTGGACAAATGGAACACCCTGCCAGAGGAGGCGGTGGAGGCTAAAATGATTACAAGATATAAGCATGCATGGATAGGCATCAGAGGATCTTGGTAGTCAGGGGGAAAGGGACAACCTAGCTCTAGAGAAGTTTGAAGAAGCAAAATTACATGCACAAATGGGCAGACTAGGTGGTCCGTAGGGCCTTATTTGCCATCAACATCTATCTATCTATGGTACCAGTGGCAGAACTATAGATCTAAGTACAAACGCAAGTACCAACTAGACTCTGGGTACCCAAGAATTATATTAGAGTCCTGATGCAGGTCCGGTTGTTAGGTTGCCTGGGCACATTTGGTGGTACACTTGAAACTTAGCAAGCCTGCATTTCAACCCCCCATTAGGCCAGAGTGTGCTAGCATAAATTTAATAAGCAATGAAGTTCCAACAAACTTGCTCAAACTCTCAGATGGCTTGAAAACCCCAATTGTAATCAAACAGGTATAGATAAAAATTCCAGCCAGCAATGCCAGCACTCACATGACCCTTAGATGTAGCAGACCAGAAAAGGGATAGCAGTTTAAAAGATGCAGATGGCAGCTCACAGGAGCAGGAAAATAGCCCAGAAGCTTTAGATTCTTTCAAACAGGCGACAACAGTTCAGTCCTTTCTTGTCTCACACCTCGGTGAATGCAACTATGCTGTATGAGCTCCCAAGGCACGGCCCTTCTGGCTCAACTCTCCAGATCCAGCTCTTCTAGCTCATACTTCTTGCTATTGTCCCTTCTGGTTCAACCTTCTATGGGCACAGCACTGCCTCACACTTCTCTGCTACAAAGCCCTTCTGGATCAATTTCTCTCGACACAGCACTTCTGAATCACACTCAAGATACAGAAGCACTGTGCAGTAGCTTCCAGTTCTAAGGGCCCAGACCCCAGCAGCAACCCCACAGTCCAACTTCCCCAGTGGGCGAAAGTACCCAGGCACTTGGGCATGCTCCCCATGCCCTTGTTCCTGATCCAACCCACTTGATAAGGGCTGGCTGGCACCTTACCTGGTTCTTAGGTGACCTGAACAGGATGCAAGTCTCTGTCACCACTCAGATCAGCTCAGAAACTCTCAGAGCAGCAGCGTCCTCTGGTTCACACTTTCTGCAGATTCTCTTCTGTACAGGGCTCTATGGAACAGTCTCTGGAAATGGGTGATCCCAGGTGTAGGTTCATAGCGAATCTTCAGATGAGCCCTGGAGAGGACTCAAAGGACATGTGGGCTGGCTAGGTCTCAAACAGTCATGGTGCTCTTCTGGCACTATCTTTTCTTCTAACTTAGCAATGCCCCTATGGCACACTTTCTTCATATCTCTCTCTCTCTCTCTCTCTCTCTCTCTCTCTCTCTCTCGCTCTCTCTCTCTCTCTCTCTCTCTCTCTCTCTCTCTCTCCCTCCCTGGCAGTGCCCTTCTGGCTCTATCACAATTTTTGACTCCATCAGTGCCCTTCTGGCACTATCACAACTCTCAGCTCAGTCAGTGCGTTTTTGGCACTATCACAGCTTTTGGCTCAGTCAGTGCCCTTCTGGCCCAGCTTCTCTTTCCTGTTAGTACTGAGCCCAGGAGAGAGCCCGTGGAATGTCTAAGGAGTGGACCCCGTGGAGGACCCATGTGGAGTAGGCCTGGGGCGGCTCCAGCTCCCTAACTGCACAGCAAATCTGCATTGCTCAGCATCCCAGCTGAACTGCCCCACGCTTCTGATGTGCTCAGAATCCTCTTTCTTTCTCCCCTGTCTCTAATTGAACAAACAGGGCTGTCTGTCAGGCCTTCTGCCCTGTCCTAATCTTTGATTGGTTAAAAAACCCCGCCAGTCCAATTGGGAGGGTTCTGCTGTATCATACTCCAACAATCCATCACTTTGCCTTGTTGCTCTCTGATTGATGGCAGTGTGGGCCACAGAGATGACAGTCCTTCTGCACAAATGGAGCCCTGTGCTTAATCTGGTTCAAGGTCAGTTGGCATTCATCTGTATCCCCCTCCCCCGGGTCGTGCCTGAAAATAGGCAGGATTTATCTAGTGCACTTACCCGGTCAACAAAAACTAAATAAAAATAAAATAAATAAAATAAAGCCTTTATTTTATTTGAAATGTTCCCTTTTAGATGTGCTCTTCCTGGTTTGGTGGGCACAACTGTGCCTGACATTCCAGTGGTAATGTGGCATGGGTCCAACTCCCATGCTCCTCATTGGGAGCTCCATTCTCTATTCCCCCCTGTAATGCTGGCAGACTATGTGCAGCAGGAAGCCACTCTTTCTCTTAAAGACACAGCACGCCAGATGTCCCAGTCTCCTCCCCCCCATGCCTCTGAGCCCCCTGATGTCCACTGGTGTCCCTGGGGCCAGAGCCCACTAGGGGACATGCTGATGGCTGACCACTATCTCTGACTCTCAGGGCTCCTTGTGGGTGGGTGCTTGCAGCACCAAAAACATTCAAGCTGCTAAGACAGCTCGCGTAGCGAACAGGCTGCTGCTCAACGTGTGCACAAGTGCTGCAATTTCATGCGGCTCCTCCAGTCCCCTTTCTAGCTTCAGTCCAGGGGCCAGAGCAAGCAAAGAGATGGGCAGAAAAGTTCAAGGGTGGCACATGGGACTCCTGGTAAGCCCCCACCCCAGGCAGGGGTTACAGCTGTCTCAAAGCTGGTCAGAAAACTCATCTAAATGAAATAGTGCACAGTGCATGTTAAAAAACAATTACTGAATGGATAAGTACTGAACACTGGATAACAGAGAAAGAATAAGTTTTCCTATTTAACTGCTGTCAGGTTCAAATTAGAGAAGTCATATATAGTAATAAAACATTCTCAGGCACTGTGGAAGTGACATTTTGGGTCTTGGTACATTGGCAATGTGTCAGTTTGTTCATGCTTTTCTGATACATATGAAAAATAAACATTTCTGAAACCTGATAAGTCAAGGTGTGGGTCGAGTTCTCCAGTCTCTGTGGGAATTTTATTTGGCTATTGAAGCAGACTCCTCACACTTGTGTTTATTTTCCATAGAAAGTGTGGCCATACTGAGACTACTGCGGATACTGACCAAAATCTTTTGAATCTGAAGATGCAGTTGGACCATTTCTCTGGCTTTGCAAAGTCAACTCTTTCCAGATGCTGCACTTGAGACATAGCCCTTGCTCTGAGACATAGAATGTGATGGCAGAGAAGGACCAACAGGGCCTTCTAGTCTGCCCTATTTTCCCTGCCTAACACTACATCCTGGACTCTACTTGGTTACGTGTCCCTTCCTCCTCCCTTACCTCTGCTTATTATTCCCATGTGCCTATCCCACATTTGAAGCTGCTCACTGTCATTGCCTTTACCACCTCTTCTGGCAGGCTGTTCCAGGCATTCACCACCCTTTGTGTGAAAAAGTATTTCCTCACATCCCTCTTAACCCCCCCCCCCCAAAGCTTCATATCATGGCCCCATGTTCTGGTGCTCCATTCTTGAAAAACACTCCCCTTTTGCACATTGTTCATCCCTGTGAGGTACTTACAGGTCTCAATCATGTCTCCTGTGCTACTTGCTTTCTGTTTTCAGATGACAGGAGCACTCTATCCTAATCTGAAACCTCACTTACAACAGATCCAAGGCAGCTGCAATACTTCTAATTTTTAGGGCTGGTGCTTCTCGTGCTCTCTCAGAACTTTCTGTTTCCTGTTTTGTTGCTCCCCTGTGCCATCTAGTTGACATGGCTGCCAATGTACCATGAACATACACACACAAATCTAAGCAATTTTATAGAGATTTATTTCCAACTGTCATATATTACTACTAGCTTGGAGAGCATCATTTGCAGCCCAGTAGTTGTCTAAAATAAGGCTACCACATCATATGCACATAAAGGCAGGATATTGGGTGACTGTCTACTTTGGGTGGGTGATGATCGTCTCAGTCCAGAAATGATGCTATGTCAAGGACAGACACATTAATGAAATGTGGTGTTAAAATGTATCCTTGTCTAACTCCTTTATGTGTTTGAAAGGATCTTGAGAGCTCCTCCTGCATTCTAGCCATAACCTGTGACCATAGCCGAAAATGCCTAATTGAATGTATAATCTTACCCATAACTGACTATGGCAATATCATCTCTGCCAGTACTGCAAAATGTCACCTGGCAAAACTGGACACCTTATACAATTCCCTTCACCATATCATGCTCCACTGTTACATAGAAACATAGACACATAGAATTTGATGGTAGATAAGGACCACTTGACCCACTCAGTCTGCCCATTTCCCTACCTGATGGATAAGCTGCAGATTCTAGTTAATCAACAGCTTACTTCCTCCTGCCCCCCACTAGAATTGTCTTATGCCTGTCCCATGCATTCTTGAATTCTCCCACTGTTTCTGACTCCACAACCTCCTCACGAAGGCTGTTCCATGCATCCACAACTCTCTCTGTGAAAAAATACTTTCTAACATTACCTCTGAGCCGTCCCCCTCTATCTTCAAATTGTGCCGCCTTGTTCTTGCACATCTCTTCTTCTGAAAGATACTACCCTCTTGTACCTTGTTAATTCCCTTGAGATACTTGAAAGTTTCTATCATGTTCCTGGGTATACCATTCATTGTACCTTGCATGGCAGTCTGCAGTGGTCCTTGCTCACCTGTAGTCGCTCACTGCATGTGGGCCTAGATGGGTTTAAATTTTGACTAAACAAACTTACTAGTTGTCTAAATAATCTGCTTATCCCCTTCTCAGACTCTGAGCACAACCTGCATTCTCATACTGGCACCTGACTCTTCATTCCCAGGTGCATACAGAAGTCGGGTCAGCTTGCTTCAACTACAGACTCCCTCAGTTATGGGGCACCCTGATATCTGTCTGCACACCAGTGTTACTGCTGCTAAACAGTCCCTTAAGTTACTGCTCACATCTGCTGTGACTGCATAGTCATTGTTTAAAGAGCAGCAGATATCATTAGGACAACTTTAACAAAACATATTATTTAGACACAGTTCAGCTTGTATTTCACATTAGTTCAGTATTTCTCATCACCGTTATTTATTACTGAGGAAATCTGCATGAAAACTGCATCTTTGCTCCTTAAGCGTTCATCTATTCCTATCGCTTCCACCTACCTGAAATCATAATGCTCTACTTGTGACATCACAATTACTTCCATGGCAACAGATTGTGATGTCACAGCAGAGGACCATGACATGAAGTAGGGAGTCAGCAAAAGAGGCAGATGAACTCTAAAGGATATAGACCATGTTTCCATGCAAATTTCTCAGTAATAATTAATGGGAAGGAGAAGTCTATTGAATACATATGGAATGCAGGTTGAATTGTACCTAAATATTATGTTTTTCAAAGTTTTCTTTGAGACATCAGCAGCTCTTTAAGTCAGCATGAATTTAGCCATACCTGAACGTGTGTACCTTTGTGGTTTGTTTTTGCACCTGCTAATGTAATTAATATCTATTTTATTTTGCATTCTCGTACACTTCCGAAATTCTATTGTTAATCTTTTTAACTTTAGTATTCATTGTTTTCATCAAATACAATGCACAAATGGTGTATGCATTGAACACAATCTCTTGCGGGCACCAAAGTACCTATAACATACATACTTACATTTCCACATTAATTATTTTTCTTGTAAAAAGATTTTACTGAGAATTTTTCATTTTGTAAAACTAGGCATCACTCAGCATACATTCAGAGCATTAGCCTGGAACATAAACAGAACTCAAGCTGTAAATGGTTATCCATCACAAATAATTCATTATGCAACACAATAACTAACAAATAACACAAAGAACTAAATTAACACACATCACCTGTTCACATGGAGTACACAGTATGTGAAAAGTACATAAAGAAGGGCAATCACACATTCAAATTAATTCACCTTAACCCAACCCTGACTGCAAGCCACTTTCTTTCTTCCGGTGGGCTATGCCAAATCCAGTTTCACTATAGCTGCCACCTAAATTGGTAGGGAGTCCAGAAAACTACCCCAGGTTCTTTCAAAGACCTCCACCCTCCCTTAAGCAGTATTTATTTTCACATCTGGAGTGATAGAGCCAGTTTAGATACCCATGTGTTTTGTATGCAGTGTGTAGCCATAATTAAACGCAATCAGATATTCCTGATATACGTAAGCCTTTCCTTTTGTACCTGTTCCTCCACCCCTTATGAGTAGAGCCAAAGATGGTACTGGGATGTGTTCATTATATATCCATTCTATCATTCATGCTATTGCCCACCAAAAGGACTGCATCTGTTCATAAGCCCAAAAATAATGTATGTTGTTTCCAACTTTTCTATTACAATATCTATACCCATAGTCAGGGTCTGGGGTTAAATCCAACCCTGAAAATAAGAGCTAGATCAGAAATTGACTTACAGTGCCTAATCCCAGACAAGGGATGGGAAGACTATGCTCTTCTCACATAGGATTGTTTATATGTAGTAAAGTATAAGGAAGTACAATTTAAATTTATTAACTGATTATATCAGCCACCTAGTATGGTTCATAAATTTAACCCTGGGTCTTGCCATTTATAGACAGTGTTATCTGCCAGCACAATACAACAAATGGAAGCAGGTCAGGGATTAAATTATGACCCATAAATGGCTTCAGTATAATCAGTTAATAAACTAAATTGTACTTCTTATACTCTTTACTATATAAACAATCCTATATGAGAAGAGCATAGTCTTCCATCCCTTGTCTGAGATTAGGACTGTAGTCTCTGATCTAGTCTACTTTCAGGGTTGGATTTAACCCAGACCCTGACCTGGGTTATGACTTGTAGAACCTTAGTCAAGTCTTGTCTTTCTGCATTATTATTTCTTCCAATATGCTATCCCTGATTTTAGAGGTTTGTTACTGCCCAATTTACCAATATAGTGCTAGGCTTGCAAATAACTGTGTAAGTGTCAATTCCAAACCTCCCAAGTCACTTTTGCCTCCTAAAAGGATTTACACCCCTCCAACTGCATCATATCCACAGCACACTGAATTCCTTTAGCTTGCCATTCCAGAAACATCCCACTCTCAAGACCCAGAAGGAATGCCAGGTTGTCCACCAGTGGCAGCAACAACATGTGTTCTTTCTCCCCATCTCTGTTCTTACACATCAACCATCCAAGCCACTGATTTTTCTCCTCATCAATGGGTTGGGATGCTGTACTCCCCCATATGTCCTCCTTCTGTCTGCTTCCAGATAGACCTATGCAGGGTAGGGGCCCCCTCCCTTTCGCAGTCCAGCCATTGTGTCTCGTCTAACTGTGCAGTCCAATCCTGTACATATCTATATAGTGCCAGTAAATAATAATTCAGAATATCAGGAAATTTCAGCTGTCCGTGTGTTATATCCTTTTTCAACCTGGCCATGCTGACCCTTGGGGTCTTCTTCACCCAAATGAATTTAGAGCAAGCACTTTACAGTCTCTTTACATCTACATTGGTCAATCCCACATGCAACATTTGCAACAGGTATATTTTCATTAAGATATTAATTTTGACTAGGTTAAATATCTCAAGCCTGAGATTGGAAGCACCTTCAACCTGTCCATTACTGCTAGTAACACAGCCAATAATAGTTTATAATTTAACCCTCATAAGCCATTCAGACTGTGGCCTACTTTAATGCCCAGACAAGTTATTGCCTTATCCACTACAATGAAGGGTGTATTGATTTCCCCTATGGCACACCATGCCTTGCAAACCCTCAGTATGCAAAATTTGTGTAAGTTAATTGTATACCCTGAAAAGAATGCAAACTCATTGAAACATTTCATTGAATGTGGAACTAATATTGCTGGTTCGATCAAACAGGGCAGGATGTCATCTGTGATCAGTGTTATTATGTGTTGTTTCCCACAGATGACATCAACCCCTTTATATTCTGATTCTTACATATCCATACAGCCAGTGCCTCTGTTTCAATGGTGGCCAGGAGGGCCCTGACACTTTGTCTCAAAAAGTGGGGCAAGATCTGGCAGCTGACAATTTACAAAAAGTTTTGCCTGGGCAGAAATGTATGAGTTTCATCATATCTACACTGTAGAACCCCTGCCCAAATCTAGCCCTCTGTAAGTCCTCAAATAGGTATTCACATTCTGTCCTATTCAACACTTTCTCGATCATCCAAGAAAAGCACATGTGCTGCTCTGGACACCAAGAGACATACAGCACCACATTCAAGAGCCTACACATATTATAGTAAGAATATATCATGACAAATCCCCATCTGATCATAGTGAAGAACACTGGGGAGAAGCACCTCCAGTACCTTTGCCAGGATTTTATTACCATAATTCAAAAGCAAGACGGAGCAGTATGAGTTGTATTCTAGTGGGGTGGGGGCCTTTCCAGGTTTTGGTAGAGCACATATCAAGACCATAAAGTGTGCCACTGGGAGCGCCCCCACTTTTTCTCTTCATACATCCATGCCAGCATCACACCTAATGAGCACTTTAGCATGTAATTTCATAAACATTATGTTTCAGCTATAACAATTTAGTAAATAATATATATATTTTTTTAATTTTCAGTTTTCCACACCACAGTTCATAAAACATATTGGTAGCCTATCCAAAAAGTCTGCATAAAAATATTTTCTGTCCTCCACTGACCTCTGTGCCTTTGTTTATGACACCATAGAGCGCACTGCAACAGACTGTGATGTCGCAGCCAGCAATTGTGAAGCCAGGTGGGTATAGTCAGATGTTTTTTTTCAAAGACTCAATGTACTATGTACAGCATTCATTTAAATATTTAATAGACAAATAGAGAAAATTGCAACAACAAGAAAACATATACTATATACTTTATATAAGACCCTGGTTAGACCGCACCTGGAGTATGGGGTAAAGTTCTGGAGGCCTCATTTAAGAAAGGTCATTAATGTAATAGAAAAGGTTCAGAGAAGGGCAACAAAGATGGTGCAGAGTACACAAGAAAAGCCATATGAGACAAGATTGAGAGAACTAAATCTGTACCCGCTGGAGATTAGAACAGAGAGAGGAGACATGATAGAGACTTTCAAGTACATGAAGGGGATAAATAAAGTGAGGGAAGGCAGGTTATTTAAAAGGAAAGTCAGAGTTAAAACAAGGGGTCATAGTTTAAGATTGGAGGGAGAAAGATTTAAATGCAATGTAAGGGGGCATTATTTCACAGAGAGGGTAGTTGAACCCTAGAACAGATTACCTGAGGAGGTGGTAGGTGTCAAAACAGTGGAGGGATTCAAGAGTGCATGGCAGAGACACATAGGGTTGGCTAGTGGTCAGAGGAAAAGATCCTTGTGCAGCGGTGACAAGTAGTGGCAGGGGGAAGTGGGCCAGGATGGGCCTTGTCTGCTGACACGTTACTATGATACTGTGATTAGAGTTAAAAAATAATTTTTGCAAATCTAATAGTTTCAAGCTGTTTATTGAAGTAGAAAGATGCTTTCTAAGGGCACACAGTTCCTTGAAAAACTCAATAGTAAGACATCTGGCCCTCGTGCCCTTTCACCCTTCAGTTTTTGATGGCACTCATTACCTGCTCCGCCCTATTGGAGCTCACAGTTTTCCATTTGTTGCCTTGTGAGACAACACCAGGAATATTTTGACAAGTTCTGGAGGTCACACCTCAGAAATGACATGGAAAGGATGGAGGCATACCAGAGGATGGCAACTAAAAAGTGCAGGGGTTGCATCAAACACCCTGTCAGGAGGCACTGCGAGATCTCAATATGTACACCCTGGAAGAGAGGAGAGCAAGAGGAACATGATAGAGACCTAAAAGTACCTCCCTGGAGTGAACAGGTTACAACAAGGGAGTTTCTTTCAAATGAGAAAGACCACCAGTACCAGAGGGTATGTGATGAAGCTGGAGGAGGAAGTTTAAGAGGGACATGAGGAAGTACTACTTCACTGAAAGAGTGGTGGATGCCTGAAACAGACTTCCAGCAGGAGTGGTGGAGGTGAAAAAAGTAGGGGGCTTCAAGCATGCATGGGATATACACAGGGGAATATTAGTAAATAGGCAGGGAGGAGGGAGGGTCAACAGAGGCCAGTTATGGTCTGCGGAGTGTTTCTGTTTTTATGGCCAACAGGTGCTAGTATTACCACACTGACAAAAGCATGAATTGAGAATGGTTAATAGTACCAGTTATAGACATATAGATGCAGACATCGCAGCATCATTTTTCTTTGGTCAATACCAGCAGGAACATCTGCTAGAACTAGACTCATAGTGGATTCCCTGCAGGGGGAGGGCCTCAAACAACTGGTACAGCAACCCACAAGAGACAGGGCTATCCTAGATCTAGTACTGACTAACAAAGAAGGGATCACAGATCTCCAGGTAGAAGGTCACCTGGGGGCCAGTGACCATCACATGGTATGGTTCAATTTGGCTACTACATCTAAATCATCCCATTCAAGGCAAAAATATGGGACTTCAGAGGAACTGACTTTGATAAGATGGCCAACAGAGTTAAGCTAGCCCTGGCAAAAAGAAACACAGGTGAGGGGGTACAGGCAAAGTGGGCAAGCATTAAGGATGCAATACTTGAAGCAACATCCCATTGTGTTAGACAGAAAAGGAAGTGCAAAAGAAGAAGGAAACCACTTTGGTTCTCAAGTACAGTAGCAGAAAAGGTCAGAGCCAAAAGGCTGGCCTTCAGGAAATATAAGGGGAACACAGCGGGATGAAGATAGGGAGGCATACCAAACTGCCCTAAGGGAAGCAGGTAAGGCAGTAAGGCAGGCAAAGTCCCAAACTGAGGAAACACTAGCACGAACAGTAAAAGAAGGTGACAAGACTTTCTATAGATACATTAGTGAAAGGAGAAAGTTCAGAGGGGTATTGCTAAGCTTAATGGAGAAAAGGGAGCATGTGAGGAGGAGGACCCTGTAAAGGCATCTATCCTAAATAGATACTTTTGCTCAGTATTTACTGAAGAGAAGGTAGGGCAGGGCCCACAGCTCAGCATCATGGACACAGGGGGAGGGAGGTGAGCACTACTCCCTTCACAAAAGAAAGGGTCCTACAAGAGCTTGCTAAGCTCAGGGTGGATAAGGCAATGGGACCTGATGGCATACATCCCGGGTACTTAAGGAGCTAAAGGAGGAACTTAGACCATGAGCAGAATTGTTTAGTGAGTCTCTGAGCACAGGAGGGTCCCAGAAGACTGAGAGAGGGCTCATGTGATCCCGCTCCACAAGAGTGGTAGCAGGGAGGAGGCAGGAACTACAGACCAGTCAGTCTTACCTCAGTAGTGGGCAAGATTATGGAGCACTCCTTAAGGAAAGGATAGTGCAACACCTGGAATCCATAGGGGCACAGGATCCAAGACAGCATGGGTTTACAAAAGGAAGGTCCTGTCAAACTAATCTCATAGATTTCTTTGACTGGGTAACCAGAGTGGTGGACCAAGGGGGAGCAGTTGATGTCACCTACCTTGACTTCAGCAAAGCTTTTGACACTGTTCCACATAGAAGATTGATAAATAAGCTGGGTAGGCTCAGGGTGGGTCAGAAGTTGGTCAACTGGGTGGCAAACTGGTTGACGGGCAGAAAACAGAGAGTGGTGGTAAATGGTATACAGTCAGAAGAGATGCAAGTCACAAGTGGGTACCTCAGGGATCGGTCCTGGGGCCAGTCCTCTTCAACATCTTCATTAGTGACCTTGCAGATGGACTAGAGGGTAAGGCTTGTCTATTTGCAGATGACACCAAGATCTGCAACAGAGTAGATGATCCAGATGGGGTGGGCAGAATGAGAAGAGATCTGGATAAACTAGCAGAATGGTCAGAAGAGTGGCAACTGGATTTAATGCAAAAGTGCAAAATCATGCACATAGGGAAGAGAAACCCTGAAGCCACCTATAGGCTGGGAGGAGTTGCTAGCAGTCACAAGGAAGAAAGAGACTTGGGCATCATCATCACTGATGACCTAAAATCATCAAGCAGACCTCTAAAGCGGTAGGTAAGGCTAGGGGTGTTGAGGGTGTATTAGTAGGGGTATCACAAGTCGTAAGAGGGAGGTAATAATCCCTCTGTACAAGACATTGGTTAGGCCCCATCTGGAGTACTGCGTGCAGTATTGGAGGCCACACCTTCACAAGGACATTAACCAAATTGAGGCAGTCCAGAGAAGGGCAACCAAAATGGTGCAGGGACTGCATCAGAAGACATATGAGGACAGATTAAAGGAGCTCAATATGTATACCCTTGAGCAAAGGAGGGAGAGAGGTGATATGATCGAGGCATTCAAACACCTTAAGGGCATAAACAAGGTGAAAGAGTCTAACATGTTTAAATATAAGAAAAATAGCAGGACAAGAGGACACAGCATGAGATTAGAGGGAGGCCGATTAAGGGGGAATGTGAGGAAATTCTTATTCACAGAAAGGGTGGTGGATGCATGGAATGGCTTACCACAAGAAGTGGTGGCTATGAATACAGTGCAGGGCTTCAAACAGGCATGGGATAGGCATAAGGGAGCAATACAAATGACTATGAATAGATAGGCCACTGACAGAGCAAAGGCCGATGGCACATTTATAAGGTAGAAGAAATGGGCAGACTGGATAGGCCTTAGGTCCTTATCTGCCGTCAGCTTCTATGTTTCTATGTTTCTATGTAGTAACACCTAACAGAGTCACTTTTTTATTTATTTATTTAAAGTTTCGGAATTACAACCTTTGAGTCAATGGCTCCTTTGCAAAGGCTCCACGTCAGGGCAAACAGACATGTTATGCAAGATAAAACAACAATAATTAATACATATTAATATACAGAAGTGATTACAATAAGACAGATACAAAATTACATGAATTGGGTAGTTACATTTGGGGTTGCTATTGCATCTCAGGTCAATAGAACATGCAGCATTTATGGAAACTTGTGAGTACTTTCCAAATGTGTTTAACAACATTGCAGACAACAGACATTGTCTCAGGTTGGATAATCAACCCTGCGTCTAGGTGGAGTAGAGTGCTTAGGTGCAGCTACATGTCTCTGAATCTTGGAGGTGCCTCTTGATGCTGGCTTTGAACAGGCTTATACTTGGGGCCTGTGAAATGGGTGGGGGGAGTTCGTTGAGCCAGGTGGGTGCCCGATAACCAAATGACCTTTGGCCTAGTGTGGTCCTCCTAAGGGAGAGTAAGGTATGTGTTTTAGCTCGGTGTCTTGGGGTGATCCTGTGAGTGTTAAGTTTTATTAGGGGGTGGAGTCCAGTGGGTGCCATCCCAGTTGGATTTTCTTGGCTTGGAGGCAGGTGTGGTATTTTAGCCTACCTGTGAAAAGTTAGCCAGCTAGCTTTTTGTAGAGTCGCAGGTATGTGTTAGTTTGTAAGCTATCTGTAACCAGGCGGCTGGCTTTGTTAAGGGCCAGATTGATTTGTTTTAGTGTCGTGGGATCAGTTGCTCCATATATTGTTATTCCATAGTCACCAATGATAGAACTGAGCTACCTACTGCCAGACGAGGGCGGGTGGGAGGCATTGTCTATGCCTAAACAGGGTCCCTAGTCTGGTATTTACTGAGGCAGAGAGTTGGTCAATGTGCTTGTGATAGGTCAGTGATGTGTCTAGCGTGATGCCCAGATAATTGAAGTGTGATATTTGGTCAGTTTTGGTGCCCTGGTGGTTGGTGATGTTTAGTTGGGAGCTATAGTAGGGGCTTTGTCTGTGCGCAAAGATCATGGATTTTGTTTTGCTATAGTTTAGTACTAACCGTTGCTTCGTGAACCAGTGTTCTATTTCCTGGAAATTAGTTTGGAGATTGTGCTGAAGGGCATTTGGGGTGGAATCTTTCCAATAGATTACTGCATCGTCTGCATAAAGTAGAAGCTTACGCTGCAGGCGATGGGATGGCATTCAGGAAGAGGGTGAATAGAAGTGGGCCTAAGGATTGATCCTTGGGGTAAGCCCGACTTGACTGTGAGTTTGGAGGATTGAGTGGTGTCTATTTTTACTTCTTGTGTCCGTTCTGTGAGGTAGTTCTTGAACCAGAGTATGGTGTCTGGGGCTAGGTTGAGTGAGGGAAGTAGGTGTAATAATAAATCGTGATTTACAGTGTCGAATGCTTTAGTTAGATCTATGAATATTGCTCCTGCTAAGTCACCCTCATCAAGAGCTTTGTGAATATAGGACGTAAGCGCGAGGAGTGCCGTGGTGTTACTATGTCCTGTTCTGAAGCCATGTTGTTCTTGGCAGAGCAGGGAGTGCTTTGTCAAATACTCAGTGAGTTGGTCTGACACTATTCTTTTGAGGGCTTTTGAGAGAGGGGGAAGAATCATGATTGGCCTGTAGTTACCGGGGTCGGTTGGATCACCCTTTTTATGTTGCTTGCACGCATGTGCAAGAAACATAGTGCCATCATCGGAGATTTCGGAGGTGTGTCACCTCCTCCTCCAATTCAGTCAGTGAGCTGGCAGGCGCAGCCCCTGTAAGCCAATGCATTTTGGAGCTGTCTATGACACGCTCCAAAATGCAGTGGCATACAGTTGAAAGGGGGAGCTACGCTTCAGTGAGCACCGATAAGAAGAGTAGCTCCCCACCTACAAGCGTGTGTGCCCGCATGTGCTGTGTGGCCGACTGGGTGCCCAATCCCGCCCGGCTGAGCTGCGTCGTCCCCTCCCCCCAGTAGTTGGTGCCACGCTGAGGCCCACCCAGCGTGGCAATCCAGTATCACTGGCCGTGGGTGCCCAATCCCCGTCGGCTGAACTCCCCGTCCTTGTGCCATGCTGGGGCCCACCCAGCGTGGCAAGCGTCCACGACATCTTTTTTTTTAAACCTATAAAACAAAAACGGTCCGCAGCGCTCTCCCGACCCCCCCCCACAACCCGCACCCACCCACTGCGCACCAGCCTCTCCACACCCCCCCTCACCCCATACTTACCTCCAGACTTCGGCGCGACGATCTTCGGTGGACCGGGAACACGTCTGCACTCTTCAAAGCCAACCGCAAACGGAGGAAATGCCGGTAAGCTGTATAATGGACTAGATGGGGAGGTTCAACTTTATTGCATATCTCAAGCATTTTTGGGAATTTTTGCACCAAATTTTCAACATGGGGTTTTTAGGACCCCTTCTCATGAATGATGTCACTGTCATGGCGTTATTCGGGCCCAAAGGGTGATTTGGTGCAGTAACTGCGCGGTCACTGCAAAATCACCCTTCAGGCCAAAATACCACCATGACAGTGACATCGTCTCAAAACATGTCATTAGTGATCCAATCAAAAAATGACTGTTTCTGGCGTCGTTGCGCGGTTCCTACACAGGCTCGTAAGTTGGCGAATTTTCAATATTTTCACTCCAGATTTTCAGCATTGCCATCTTACCACACCTTCTTATGAGCAGTACAGCTGTCATTTTTCACATCTCACCCAAAATGTGTTTCCGCCCTTGTGGTGCAGAATGGGCGCGAGTCGGTGTCTTGAAATCAATATACAGGACAAATTAAGAAAATCACAGTGACACTGTTCATGAGCAGAGGTCTTAAAATGGCTATGTTGAAAATTTGGTGAAAAGAATCTAAAAATGACTGTTTTACGTGCGTCGTTAGCAGTTCCTCGCGAGGCTCGTAAGTTCTAAATGTTCAATATTTTCCTCCAGATTTTCAACATTGCCATTTTACCACACCTCCTTATGAGCAGTACAGCTGTCATTTTTCACATCCTGCCCAAAGCGTGTTTCCCTATGAAGCGACAATGGCGCAGTCGGTGTGCAAACTCAATGTATGGGACACATTAACAAAATCACACTGACACTGTTCATGAGCAGAGGTCTTAAAATGGCTATGTTGAACATTTCGTGAAAAATTTCCTAACAATGACTGTTTTATGAGCGTGCGTTGCGCAGTTCCTACGCACGTCCGTAAATTCGCAAATTTTCAATATTTGCACTCCAATGACTTCCAAATACCTAAACAGCACATAGAAGCAAGCAACATTCGGCATTGACAAATGCTTGTTTAGTAAAGGAGTGATGATTCCCATTTTCCAGAGAGTTGGGAATTGCCCTAGGCATAGTGATAGGTTGAATATTTTAGTTAGGTGAGGGATAGTCACATCTAGTGTTAGCCGAAGGATCTTGAGGTCTAAGTTATCACTGCTATATCTTTTGTTTTTTTAAGACTTTATAGATACTTTGCTGATTTTTAACATTAAGCAAGACATTCAAAACTAACTGTAAACTATATAGCTAATGGTAAAGGAATCTGAGCTAATTAATATATTACCAAATAAAGACATCTTCAGTTTTATGAAATGAACAAAGAAGCATTTTGGGGCCGTTTCCTCTTCGCCCAGCCTACAGTTACATAAAGCACCATGCCCATAATCCAAACTTTTGTTATATCTTGCTATTTGCAAACTTGAGAATTTCTTTGAAAATGCATAATTTTTATATGACTTTTTCTGCTCATGATTGGAAAGTACCTCTAGATAAGGTTCCAAAAGATTAATTTTTTTTTTTGCCTGAACACAACAGAGGCTTAATCATGATTTTTTAATAGCTCACCCTCAGCTGCACTAAAACAAAGTTTACCTTTAATACATTTCTTGTAAGACAAATGTAACATGATCTTTTTTAACCTCATTCCATAAATGTTCTTACTAGGTTACTTGCAAAACTGTTTTCTGTGTTGGTAACCATGGGGATTTGAAACCATTTGAAATAAATATACTTGTTCTTTCTGTACTGCAGAAATGAGGTAAATCCTTCTGAACTAATAACTTTTAGCCATTGATTAAATGTTCTGTCCTTTGATAAAACCATAAGAATGTCCTGTCCTAGCTTAGCTCTAAGATACGGTCCCGGGGTACTGTGCAGGACTCTAGAACTGCATGACAGAATTTACTCATAATGCTTTCTAATATGTTAAACTTTGGTCCACCACATATTTCAGTAGCATATAACACCTTCAGGTCTGCCTTAGCACTGAAGGTTCTAAATGAAGCTTTGACTGGACAATCTCCATACAGTCTAGAGAATCTTAAAGAGACCTAGCATGGTTGCTGCAATTTGATTTTTAAATAACTAATATGCTGTGTCCACGAACGTGTTAAACCTAGATACACACATATTTTAATCACTGACTAATGCAGCAACTGTAATTTGCAGTACTTCTACTAATTGTTTACTTGGGAACATAAGCAGGAGGCTGGTAAGGACAGAGGTCTGGGGTTATATTCTGTTTTAACTAAAATATTTGAATAGTTTTGTACATGAAATTAGTTCTGTGTGTTAAAAATTACTACTTTGAGTTAGAACTGTTACTTGGGCTGTGATATTGTAACTTTTGGGGCTTGGGAACACTTGTTTGGTAGTGATAATTAGAGTGAAATTTAAATGTGATGTTTGCCTGATGTTGGTAAGAGCCCTCCAACCCACCCTGTTTTGTAGGCTTTCTTAAATACTGAAAATCCACTGGGGGTTGGGATTGAAGGGCTGTGTATTTCTGTTTGTGACTGAAATTTGAAGCAACAGTAACTGGTGGGCCTGTGACATCACACGGTACCTGATGTCTGCATACACACACTGTTAGTGGGACTGGACACACACTGGACTGTATGTGTTTGTGAGACTTGGGAACTTTATTGGTGGGGTTGAAATTGGGTTTGTAAATAACTGCAGTCAGTATAGAAAGAAACTGTATCACAGGGGAAGGGACTGAGAAAAGGATGTGCCATTATAAGCGGAGGGGACAAACAGGGTGGCCATTTTCCACCATGGCAGGCATCTTCGGAAGGGTTGTAGGCTGCACAGGCTGTGGGATGGCAATAATTCTCAACTGGGCCTGGAGAGAGGGAGACTGCTCACTCTGTAGACAGCTATCTTGTATCAGGAGTGAAGTATATTGGTTAAGGGGTAAGCTGGGGGAGTTGGGGGGGTGTCCAAGGATAAGGGGTGTGGATATGGGCAGCAGAAGGGTGGGGATGAGAGGAGGCCAGGGCAATGCTCTGAAATTACAGGACGTTATGTTACAGCAAGCAGGAGGGGATATTAGGGACAGAGGACCCTGAGATAGAGATGTTGATGCCAGGGGAAAAGCGCGGTGGATCATTCTGAATACAAAGAGAGTGGTGGGGAAGAGTCAGGAGGGGCAGTTGGGGGAAGCCTAGTAGAGCAGACATTGGGAAGGGAGGGGCTGTTGTGGGGAAGCCTAAAACAGCAGACTGTGGAACGGGAACTCCTAAGGAGAACAGAGCAAGAGGGGAGGAAGAGGGGCAGTTCAGAGATGCAGTCAGGGGAAACTTGGGTTACTTGATTGAGAGTGTCACAATAAATTTGAGCTACTAAGCAACCTAGAGGGGGAGGAAGGGGTTGGTGGAAATGAGGAAACTGATACAGAGGCCGGGGGGAGGGAGTCGGATACCCATAGGGCATCACAGACCGGCAATGAAAAGGATAGAAATAGTCCCAGAGGGAGAAAGGGGAAACATAAATGTTAAGCAGATCAGGGAGATGCAATATATTGCAGACATGAGGGAGGAGAGCATGACTGGAGAGAAACTGGGAGACAAGGAGGTGGGGGAGGAGCCCCCCTTCAGCAGGGGGTCAGTACCAAGGATGGGGCCCTAGCTAAAGGGGACCCACAGAGAGCCTCTGGAGGCAGGGGTACTATTACAAGGAGGGAGGATGGCACTGTGGAGGAAGGGGAAACCTTCAGGGCCAGGATAAATGGTTCGGATAAGAGAGGGTTAAAGGGGACACCTATTCAGAGGGGGTCTGAGTTAAGTGGGCAAAATAACAAGGGAGGCAGAAAGGGGAGGGTGACAAGGGGGTCTCTAATAAGGCAGGAAGACTCCCATGGAATTGAGATCATGAATAATTGGGGGGTTGGGGGGCTAAGAGTGCATAGCGGAGGTAACCATAAGGATGATGACGGTGTTAAGGTTCTGTTATTGGGAGACTCGATGATTAGGGGTATCCAGTGGGAGGGACAGGGGGGTGGATGCCATAGCCAGGTGAAGGTAGTGAGTATCTCTGGGCTGACAGTGCACAGAGCAAAGTTCACAATGTACGAACTGGTTAGGGATTGTGGAGGGAAACCAGATTTCCTGGTGCACTTGGGAACTAATGATCTAGAGGGAAGTAGCGTTTTTGAAATCCAAGCAAGGTTCCAAGAACTTGCCAGAGTCTGTCGGGATATTGGATGCAACATTTCCTTTTCAGAAATACTGCCAGTCCCAAAGGCCTCAGTGGAGAAAAAAAATGAAGATCACAGAGGTTAATGACTGGCTCAGGAAGTGGGGTGAAGAGAGTGGGTTGGGGGTGTTAGGGAACTGGAAAGGAGTTTGGGAGGATAAGGGACTGTATGCCAAGGACAGGCTTCATCTTGCCCCATTAGGGAAGGAAGTCCTTAAATGGGATGGCTGACTACATTCAAGAAAGGTGGGGTTTAAACTTGTGAGGGGGGAAGGGAAAGAGGAGGGCTGACCAGAAGCCCTCTCCTCCAGATGAGGGGTAGCCTCAAATCCAAGGGGGACAGACTGGGGTGGAGGTTTCAGGAGGAGCAGAGGGAGGATGGAAGTATAAGGAACCTGGGTGGGGTTCGACAAAGGGACAGGTATAAGGGGTGGGGTTGGTGTTAGTAAATGCCAGGAGCTTGGGAAACAAGTTGCCAGAGTTCCAGGCCATGCTGTTCGGGGGGGTGGATGTGGCGGCGGTCACAGAGACGTGGGCCAACAAAAACCATGACTGGGACCTAAATGTGCGGGGTACACTATGCTTAGGAAGGATAGAAAGGAGGGCAGAGGGGGTGGAGTGGCTATGTTCATTAGAGATGACATAGAAATTGCTAGGGTAGAAGAGGCAGAGGGAAACGTGGAGGCTTTATGGGTCACCTTACGATCTCCAGCAGGAGATAAGGTCAAGCTGGGTGTAGTACATAGGCCCCCCGGGATGGGTGATGTTCTGGAGGATGGTTTGCTGGACAACATCATTACCCAGTGTGGACCAAAAGGGAAGGAGTGGTGTTGATGGGGACATTAATGCCAGGTACAAACTGGGGAACCATGTCTCTAAGGTGGCCAAGGAGCAGAGGCTGCTGGACGGCTTCCAGGATGTGTTCTTAACACAGCATGTGATGGAGCCCACAAGGAGGGGCATGTCCTGGACGTGGTTCTGGCAGATGGGGATCTGTAAGGGACCTTTTGTAGAGGATCCCTGACTGGGAGTGACCACAATACTGTCTGGTTTCAAATAAGCATGGGGAGGGGTGAGATCTAGGACACTGGCAGTGGACTTCAGGGGCAGACTTTGTGGGCATGGGAAATATTCTCAAGGATCACTTGAAGGGATTGCATCAATGATAAATGTGGAAAGGAGATGGGAGGCATAAACGGGACTTCATGAGGCAGTCAGGACCTGCGCTAAGGTGAAACGTAGAGAGCAAGGTCACATAAACCATGCTGGTCATCCAGTGAGGTTCAGGTAGCAGTCAGAGAAAAGAAGGCCTACAAAAATATAAAACAACAAGAGGATAGGGATAAGAAATGTACCATCTTGCATCTAGAAAAGTCACCCGGATGGTGAGGGGGCAGTCCAGTAAAACAGCGGCTGGCACAGAGGATACATGGAGGAAAGGGTTCTTCTGGTACATTGGGGAGTGGAGAAAAACTAAGGCCATCTCAGCAGATTGAGATCAGAAGGAGGGTAGGTGGAAGAGGCGAGGGACCAGGCAGAGGTATTTAACGAGTATTTTGCCTCTGTGTTCACTAGGAGGGGATGGGATATCTACAAAGCAAGGCACGATGGGGATAGAAGTGGGAGTGAGTGGGATCAGGGGAGCAACAGAAATGGAGCAAGAGGGAGGGAGAGGTACCCCAGGGGTGTCACATCAGGATAAGAATAAAAAGGCCAGTAAGGTGGAGGATATGGATGATGCTATCTCCACCAAAAGGGTGTGGTTAGCCCTCAAGGCCCTAAAGAAAGACAAATCTCCTGGGCCGGATGGCATTCATCCGCGAGTACTATGGGAATTGGCGGACATACTGGCTGCACCCCTGGTGGAGCTCTTTAACAGGTCACTTGAGACAGGGAGGGTACCTAGGGATTGGCGAGAGGCACATGTGGTGCCAATCCATAAAGGGGGTCGAGGGAAGTACCAGGTAACTATAGACCCATCAGTTTGACCTTGAGGTGGGAAAATTAAGGGAGGGTATACTAAAGGAATGATTGGGGGTGTACTTGGAGGAGGTGGGAGGTCTGGATAGTCGGCAACATGGGTTTATGCCAGGTAGATCATGTCATACCAATCTTGTGGAGTTCTACGAATGGGTAACCTCAGAACTGGACAGGGGAAAGCCTGTGGATGTATTATTCTTGGACTTCAGCAAGGCGTTTGACTCTGTCCCCCACAATGGTCTGGTGGAGAAACTGATGGGGTTGGGAGTAGGCCCTTTGATGGTCAGATGGATTGAAAACTGGCTAGCTGGATGCACCCAGAGAGTAGTGGTCTGTGGGGAGCTCTCAAACCCTAGAGAGGTTGGTAGTGGGGTACCGCAGGACTCGGTCCTGGGTCCGATCCTGTTTAATGCATACATATCGGACATCAGGGAGGGTATAGGGTGTGAAATGAGTCTCTTCGCTGATGACTCCAAGATGGGAGCAGTAGTTGAGGGAGAAGAGGGGAGGTTGGCCCTGCAAGGGGACCTGGACACCCTGGAAAGCTGGGCTCACACATGGAAATTAAATTTCAATATCACCAAGTGCAAGGTGTTACATCTTGGTCGGGAAACCTAAACACAGGTACACCCTGGGAGGGGAGGTGCTGGAGGCCTCAATAGGGGAAAAAGACCTAGGGGTCATGGTGGATGCATGTATGAATAACTCTGAGCAGTGCAGGAGAGCGGCTAGCAAGGCAAACAGGATGTTGGGATGCATCGTAAGAGGGATCGCCTCTAGGAGCAAGGAAGTGATTCTGCAGCTGTACAGTGGACTGGTTAGGCCACATCTTGAGTACTGTGTACAGTACTGGAGACCACACTTGAAGAGGGACATACAGCTCCTGGAGAGGGTACAGAGGAGGGCAACTAAGAAGATACGAGGGCTAGGAGATTTGACGTATGAGGACAGACTTGAGGAGCTCTGCCTGTTTTCATTGGAGGAGAGGAGAGACAGGGGGGACATGATTGAGGTCTTCAAGTACCTCAAGGGAATAAATAGGGTAAACATGGAGGGGATCTTTAGACTAAAGCAGGGAGATATCACCAGAGGGCATGGTTTGAAGTTGGAAGGTGGAAGGGTGGGGGGGGGAGAGGAGGAAGTTTTTAACTGAGAGAGTGGTGGACCCTTGGAATGCACTGCCTGGCGAGCTGGTTCAGAGATCCACAGTGGAGGGCTTCAAGAGAGGGTGGGACAGACACAGAAAGTGGATGTATCAGATGATGGCCTGTCCCAGGGGGGTGGGGATGGATGATAGGGGTTTCTGGAACACAAGGGGGGGAGGGCCTCGCACCCAACTAGGGATCTGAGGTTTGAGCACACTCGATAGACCGTAAGGCCTAATCTGCTGGCAAATAGTATGTTAGTAAATCTAAAACTATGGCCTTTGGTAGCAACAACCCCAGCTGTGACCCCCTAGACTCCAGGATCCTTCGCCTGGTCTTGGATGTCATCCTAGTCCCCCTTACAGACCTACTAAACCGGTCTCTGTGCCTCGGTCAGTTTCCCAGTGCTTGGAAATCAGTCAAACTCACCCCTATACATAAGAGTGGCGATCGGTCAGCACCTAACAATTACCGGTCAATCTGTATCCTCCCTCCCCCACTCTCTAAAGCCCTAGAAAAACTAGTGTCTATTCAACCCTCTGAGTACCTGGCCAAATATGCCATAATGTGCCCAGAACAACAAGGTTTCTGTCCAGGACACAGTACCGCTACTGCTCTCCTGGAGTTCTCTCAATACCTGCACTCTGCTCTTGACTCCATCAGCCTTGCTGGTGCAGTGTTCATAGACCTCCAAGGCTTTGTCACCCTCCTGGTCAACTTTCTCCACCAACTCAGCTTTTCCGCTGGTCCCCTTGCCTGGTTCTCCAGCTACCTTTCTGCTAGATCCCAGCATGTGAAGATAAACGGTTCCCTGTCCAAAACCTGGCCCGTTCATTCCGGTGTACCCCAGGGCTCCATTCTGGGCCCTGTACTTTTCAGCCTCTGCCTCAACACTCTCCAGCTCCTGCATAGGAAAAATGCTCCTCTATACCGATGATGTGGTTCTCTTTGCATCCCACCCCGATCCTCTTTGCTCCAGGTATCCTCCAGCACACGTACTACTAAGCTGAAAAGTGGTTCCTTGACCACCAACTTGTCATTAACCTAAAGAAAATGAAGTCAATCTGCTCTTCTCCCATCACCAAAACAAGGCCAAGAATGCCCCTCTCATTCTCCCAGCACTCTGCACCGATGGAGCAAGTGACCTCTTACAAATATTTAGGCATCACTTTCGACTTGTCTTTCAGCTCCACACCACAAATAATGTCCTATCCTCTGCCATAAATTCTCGGTAGGCCTACTATACCATCATGAGATTGTCTCCCCAAGTTGCCCTCCGGCTGGCCATCACCTCTTCCATCCTGTCACTAGTGGACTATGGCTTGCCCATTTATGCTGCGGCAGACAATACCATCTTGACTAAAATCCCCCTCTCAATCAATAAGGCCTGCAGGCTCCTGACTGGAGTCCCTAGCCACACTCACACTTGCCTGCTGTACTCCACTGCCAACCTGCTCACCTTTGAGGAGCATCTGTGCTACCAGACCTGCCTACTCGCCAAAAAATCTCTTCTAGAGCTTCCCCCCCCCGGGGGTCTCTGCTTCCCTACGGCACGCATCCTCATCTGTTGCCACCCATAGCTCTGTCAAGGCCACCTTTCTGGTGCCAAGAACCAAGACCTCACTAGCCCAGAGGTCCTTCCATTACCGAGCCCCTGCTTGGTTCAACTCCTCCCACCCTGCATCACAGACATTGCCAAAATTGGTCCTATCAAAATTGCCCTCCAGAATCATCTCTACAATGCTCACTGCTGAGATGCACCTAATTAATCCCACTGTGGGATCCTCCTGTCATGCCTCCTGACTTGACTACATCCTCTGGACAGCCCATCCTCTCCCCTCCCTCCACCCCATTCCCCATCCCTACCTCCACCATCTCCAGGTATTATTTAGGTATGTCTAAGGCTGTACCCCCAATGTAATCCTTGGGTACCTTGTATTTGACTGTAACCTATTATAAGTAACATTATTATGTAACCTATGTGTACTCTATGTTTAATGTTCTGCACTTGTACTGTTCTCACTGTTGTAACCTCACTAAGTAACTCTGTCTACTCCCCCGTGATGAGGTGCCTTTGTAAATGAGTCCTTGACTCAAAGGTTTTAAATCTGACTTTTCTAATAAATAAATAGATCACTGATGCTGGTACCCTCCTCAGTGACCATCATATGGTTTACTGTGTCTGCAAAATTCACCACCCCAAAGTCATCCCAAAAATTATCCTAATCAGGTCCTTCTGATCAATTGACTTATCCTCACTACACACTGATCTGCTTTCCATTGACTGGTCCCCTATTTCTATGGTAGTAATATCAATCAGGCCCTACAATATTTCCAATCCAAATTTTCACTAGTCTGGGCTCAGCATGCCCCACTCAGGAAAACCAAGGTCAGAGGTTCTAACCTTCCCTGGATCTCGACTGAACTTTTGGCCTGCCTCCATGCACGTGGCTAGGTATGGAAGTCTTACAAGTCCTCTAGTACTCCTGCTAACCTTAACAAGTACTGTGCTTTCAGGAACTCTTGTACTAGAGTCACCAGGTTAGCTAAGGCTGATTTCTTTTCCTCCACATTTCAGAACAATCTTAGCAACCCTTCAAGTTCTGGAAGTAATACATACTTCCCCCCCCACCCAGTCACCCTCCTGTTCTCAAGATGGGTGATTCCACCATTTCGGACCCTCCTTCAGTCACCTCAGCTTTCAGCTCGCATTTCACCACCTGTGCTTCCTCACCCTCTCTGCACTCCCGCCACTCCCCCTTTCTCTTCCTTCCACCCTTCTTCCCCTTCTCTTTCTTGCCTATCACTCCTGCCTCCACTCTTCAAGCCCTCCTGGCTCTCAACCCACAGAAAGGCGGGAGCCTGATGGGCTTGATCCAAAGCTCCTACACCTCTCTGCACTGGACATTGTCTTTTCCATCTCCTCCCAGCTCAACCTATCATTCTCTCTTGCCTCAGTCCCAGATACCTGGAAGCATGCAATTGTCATTCCCCTTCCAAAAGGAGGTGAATCCTCCTGTCCTGGAAATTTCCACCCAATCTCTCTCCTCCCAACCTTATCCAAACTTCAAGAACACATAGTTCTACCTCAGCTCTCCCCTTTCCTCGTCTCCTCCTCCTTTTTCACCCTCTTCCAGTCTGGCTTTCACAAACATCACTCCACCACTTTCTCTCTCCTCAGGCTCGCAGATTACATCCATTCTGACATGAAACAAGACCTCCTCACTGCCACCATCTTTGTAAATCTTGTGAAAGCTTTTGACACTGTCTCCCACCCTCTTCTCCTGAACAAACTAAAATTAGTGGATCTATCTGACTCTGTAATCTAGTGGTTCAACTCATACCTTGTAGGTAGATCTCAGTCAGTGAAAACTGGAGATTCTCTCTTCCCCCTTACCCATACACACTGACATTCCCCAAGGTTCCATCCTTGGCCCTTTGCTGTTCTCCATATTCCTCAATGGCCTCCCCTCAGCCTGCTCGTCTGCATCCATTCACATGCATGCGGATGACATGGTCCAGTTTTCCTCTGGCTCTTCTCCATCAGTTAACATCCAGGCTTCAGCTTGATTTCCACACTGTCCAGAAAAGGTTCAGAGCTAATCAACTATCCCTTAATGCTAAGAAAATGGTCTTCATGTGTTTCAGCACACGACAGAAGCTTTCTAGACTCCCTTCACTCCCCACCTTCTTCACCCTCGATGAGGGAAAAATTGACGACATACCCTCATTTAAGTATCTCAGTGTTTGTCTTGACTGCCACCATGGTTTTTCTCAGCACATAGATGCCATGTATAAAAAAACTCTGCCCTAAGCTTGGTGTACTTTATAGGAACAAAAGCTGTATCCCTATATCTGCCCACTGGGACATCACTAAAATGATCCTCCCAATTTTTGATTATGACAACTTAATCTATGGTGCTGCACCTAAATCCACCCTGGTCAGAGTGGATCCCTCTTCCGCTCCTTTTGCTGTTTAGCTTGGCCTGTTCCATCCCCCAGACTCGCTCACTGTTCTCTGAACATTGATCTCTCCTCCCTCCTTGAATGACCGCCATCTCATCCACTGTGCCTCCTTTATTTCTAAATTCTGGTTAGCTTTGCTCCTCCTTACCTTAGTCTCTCCTCTCCCCTACGTCCCCTTCCACATACTCTCTCTGTAACTCAGGTTATTGTTCTCTTTTGCTCCCCTCTCATAAGTCTCTAGCTGACCAGTCTGGTTTCTCCTTCAGCCTTCCTACTCTTTGGAACTACTTTCCACTAACGATTCTTTCTGCCACCTCCAAATGCTCTCTTTTCTCTCTTCTTCAAGGCCACACAGCCCCTCCTGTAAATACCCTTAGCCCCATTGCCCTGCACTTCTCCTTATCTACTCCAACCTCTATACTTTTTGCCACCCCACCTCTTCCCCCTTCCTCTCCCCTTCCCCTCCACTGTTTCCTCTCACTCCCTTACATCTTTCTCACTCACTCTCACCCCCATAATCACCTTTTCTACCCCTTCCTAATCCTCTACATTCTATTTCCCCCACCCTACCCACCATAATCTGTTCTCTTTTCCTCTCTTCTTATTTCCACCACTACTTTACCTTTTCACCCCCCAAGTCTCTCTTTCCCACCCTCCTCTACTTACTCTCTCTCTCCTACCCTTTCCTGTTTTGTGATGTTACCTTTGTGGGTGTGACAGGTACTTTGCACTACTGATGTTTAACCTGCACTATTATTTGCTCTGGTAATGTATATTATTGTACGTACTGTGTATTGTTGAATTACTATTACTGTGCTTCTACTTGTTTATACTTATCCCTCACCACCTCCCCAGGACGCACCTGGAAATGAGCTTCACAGCTCAGTATGTCTTTCCTGGTAAATCTCTTTTAAATAAAAAAAATTCCATAATAGCTGTCTTGGCAATATTTACTTTCAGATTAAGAGTATTCAAGACTTGAAGTATGTTGTCTAACTGTTTTTGCAGTCCTGACAGAGGTAAGAAAAAAAAATAACCAAATCATCTGGGTATACTATTGTTAGTATGAGTTTCCTATTAATTTTAGGAGTATCGAGTGCTGCATTAGTGAGAGACAACAACACATCAATGATATATACATTGAATGAGAGTGGAGCAATTAATCAGCCTTACTTCAGTCCCATGTTGGAAGTAAATGGATTAAGTCAGGTTCCCGTTTCTAGAATAACAAATATAAGTTTTATTATTTGAGCAGAGGATATTAGTGCCAGCAATGAATCATCTATCTCTTTTCTTTTCAGAATTTTCTACAACCTGTACCTGCTCAGTGAATCAATGACTGAGGGGTAGTCAATGAAAGCAGTGCAAAGTCTTTTTTTCCTGACAACTACAGTATGTATTTATATGTGAGGTTGTATAGAATAAAACAATTATCGATAATAAAGGAATTTCTTCTAAAACTCAGTTGTGAGTTTAGGAGAATATCATTACCATAAACCCAAGATGATAATTTGCCAAGAATAATTTTACTAAACACCTTTGCTGAATTATTTATTAGGCTTATAATTAGATGGACTCATTTTGGATATTTTTTTAAGTAATGGAACAATGATATTTATCTGGGCAGACCAGATAGGCCAAGCAGTCCTTTCTGATGACAAATTCTGTTTCTATGTTCCTAGATAACCAGCTAACCTGAAATGTGTATTGCTGAATGCACAAATTAAACAGACAATAAAATACCTACCAGTATGGAAAGAACAAAATAGTTCATGTGGAATTTTGACTAAGCTAGGAGCCTTGTCAGGTTTTGAAGAGTATATGGCTGTTATTAAATCATCATGTGTAATTTTAACAACATTTTCTGTAGCAGTTAACATAAGTTGGTTCACTTGGATCATCGGATACGTCCCTGTAATGCTTCTGATAAAATAACTGTGTCTGTGTTACTAGAGAAAGAATTACAAACCTTCGCTACCAAGGTCCAAAACTGAGTGACATAATTGTCCTTTAACACAAGTTCTAGTTTTGCTTTATAATATTTTTTTTCACTGCTAGTAAAACAGATTTATAAGGTTTCCATAGATTTGCAAAGTTCTAAGATTGTCTTTATTTGGGATTTTCCTCAAAACTCAATTGTTTTTCTTTATATGCTTTTTGGCTGTTCTGCACTCTGTATTAAAACATGTCAATATAAACCTTAGGTTGTTTTGTAATGTAAAGATGAGGTGAAATGTGAGTATTCAATAATGTAATCCTGCTAATAATATCATCTAAATTTGATGGAGCTATGACTGACTCCCTAATTTTAAAAATATCTTCTGATAGGAAAGCATCTGCTAATGTGGTCTCAGCAGTACCTTCCACATAATTCTTTTTTGATTTAGGATCTAAGTTGGATCTACTATGATATGATTTAAAGACCGACCTTGAAAGAGGCAGTGCAGGGGCACAATATCAAAAGGGGGAAATGGCTACTCTCAGCTCTGGGGAGGGCACTATAAAATTACTATATGTATGAATATATAGAATAAAGTATGGGTCGGGGTGTGTAATGAGATTTTACACACACCCGAGTTGTGGGATGCTACATAAACCCCGAGGGCAAAGCCCGAGGGGTTTGTGAAAAGCATCCCACAATGAGGGTGTGTGTAAAAATCGAGTTTGACACCCCGACCCATTTTTTATTTTATATAATTGCCGGGTTTGCCTTTTTTGCCTCAGCAATTATATAAAATAAAGAGGTCTGTGTCTCCTGCCAGTGTATGCCACGGTCGGTCCTTTTACTGCGGTGCCGAGATTTTTATATTTTAAATTGTTTTTCCCCGATTTCTTCACGTCTTTCTGTGCAGGGTATAAAGGGGAAAAAGAAGGACTACCACCGAGTTGTTCTGGCGGTTCAGTAACAGGCGAGAGTGCTGATGGCTGGTAAGCGCTGCTTGAGCATGCGCAGAGGAAGGGAAATCGTGCGCGTGCTTGCCATTATAAATGCTCCTTTATAACGGCAAATTATGCCACGGTTTCCCTATGGGAAAAAGGCAGAGCCGGTAATTATACCAAGATTACTCATAAGTACATAATCAACTATAATAGAAGGTTGATAAGACAAAAAACGCTGGTGCATCATTGTCATCCCCACTATATCTATCATTCAAAACTGTGAAGTTTAAATTGGTCATTAGAGTAATATCTTTTCACCAAAACCACTGAGCAAGTGCTAGAGGGGCTGTTGAGCTGAGGAGGTGAAGAGGGTGATTTTGTCCTGCCTTTGAGGGAGGAGGAGTTGGACAGAAAAAACATTTATAAAACAAAAAACAGGCCTTGCAGGTGGCAGGAATATTTGTTGTGAAAAAAATAATACATCAACAAACTCAGATAGTGTTGTACTGAGGATCTCAGAGTTTGCTGGGCTATCAGCAAAGGCTGGAGGTGCCAAGCGAGTGGGGTACTGGTTTAACCAGGGTAGAGAAGAAAACCCTGTGACCTTTTCAGTTTCACTCTTTTGTTATTCCTGTAAATTAACGTTACAAGGGTATCTCTGTACAGCTATGTCTATGAAGAGAAAATTGTCTGGTGCAGAGTTTCACAAGGCCAGATCACGACGATTGTTGGAACAGTCTGCGCATAGTGGCAGGACAATATCTGATTTCTTCAAAAGCGAAACTTCATGCCTCTTCATTGAGCAACAAGTGCAACTGAAATTATCTGAGTCACTTTCAAGGGAAGTGGAACAATATGAAATAGTTACAGAACAATGGTAACCCATATTGCCTTCCTGCTCTGAGGACAGCAGTAAAGAACTGCTCTTCTGGAAGTGCTGCAACCTCTGGTGAGCAACAAAATACAGCAGATGTGATAACATCTCCACCACCTATGCAGTCATCATCATCCACGTCCACTCAGCATATTGAAAGCATTGAATGTCAGGCTGCAGACGCTGATTCATCATCTGTGAGCAGTACCAGACATGATTTACCTGACTGTTGGACAGCTGATCAAGGTGAGTATTTAAAGAACGTACACAAGTGGTTGTTTATTCACAACAAGAAGCTCAGCTCCTCAACCTGCAAGGAAGCAGACCTGGTTTCTGATGTCTCATTTGCCAGGGAATGGGCTGTTGGTGAAATCTCACCATGTGGCACACATAAAGCAAGACAGCTACTTTCACTCCGAAAGAAAGTTTCAAAACATTAGAAGTTACTAGGACACCAAAACGCTGATAAACTCTTAAAGAAACAGAATGAAAAGTTATTGAGAAGGCTGTTGAAAGGTTGACAAATGAACATTTGGAAGTTACTGCACAAGTCATGAGAAAAGCATATGATGTAGCTAAGGAGAACTGCCCATTTACTGAACATGCAAAACTACTTGAGCTCCAAACACTAAACAGAGCTTCTGTTGGCTCATATCTGCAGTCTAATGTAATCTGTTCTGAAATAACTGACACAATTTCTGGAAAAATGAAGAGGAACCTAATGAGATACATAGTACAGACCAGATGCCCCATATCTGTTCTGGTTGATGAAAAGTATAGCAGGTCAGCAACAGATCGACTTTGATCATTTATATATATGCACACATGGAAAAATTATCAACTCTTGTTACAATTTTCCTTCAACTGGTAGAGTTGTGTGACACAACTGCATAGGGAATTCATGATGCACACTTATCCTCATTGTCACAATGTGGCTTGAGAGATGAAGAGCTAAGGACAGTGTGGATGTGTCTCGCATGTGATGGTGCGTGTGTGATGCTCAGTAAGAGAGGGGGCCTTGAGGCATTACTATGCCTCAAATATCCAAATCTCTTTGTGTGGCACTGCCTCAATCATAGATTGGAACTTTCAGTTGCTGATGTCATTGACTGCTGCAATGCTGTGAATCATTTCAAGATATTTCTAGATAAATTGTACTCATTTTACAGCTGTTCACCTAAGAACGCATGAGAATTAGAAGTGATTGCTGAGGCTCTCTCCACTCAGGTTGCTAAATGTGGTAGGTTGTTGTCGACTCAGTGGGTTGCTAGTAGCTACCGTGCTGTTTATGCTGTATGGAAGTCCTTTGCTGCACTAAGTCAACACTTGAAATCAGTTTGTGACAATGCTAACAGAAACTCTGACAATAAGCATGTCAGTTGTGGTCTGCTGAACAAGATGACATCTACTACCTTCGTCCTCAACATGGGCAAAATGCTGAATGCTCTTGAAGAACTATGGTTCTTGTCAGAACATCTACAGAATCAGGGTGTTATGTTTGACACTGACAGATACATTAAATGTTGCATACAGGAATTCAACATGATGAAGGATTGGCCTGGCACTTATACAACAGAAGCTGAAGATGCAATTGAATGCAAAGAGATCCATGGTGTCTTGTTGGTAGAGAATGAGAGGGACAATACCATTTGTCATCAGCAGCTCTACCAGGCCTTGTTAGACATGATGGCAACAAGACTGACATCAGAGGAAGTATTAGTAAAGTTTATTGCTACTCTTCAGTCTGACTCATGGCCTGAGGATGTAGAGGCTGGCTATGGAGTTATGGACACTGGTTAATAGATTTGGGCACCTAGAGCAACTCCTGGAATGGAATGCTGTAAGGAGCAACTTTGATGACTTTGTATCATTCAGAGGTCACAGGAAGGGACAGTACCTTTGCAAGTTACTTTCTATAATTAATACAGTCCCTCTGAGCATGGCAGACTACGAGCTAGGTTTCAACACAATAAACATTACTGCCAGCCCGATGCATAACAAACTTACTGTTGAGCATCTGTCTAACTTGATGTTTATTAGCCACGCTAGCCCACCAGTGAATGTATTTGATGCCATCAAATTTCCAAAACATGGCTGAGAGCGCATAGATCGGCCATACACCAGCGCAAGAGGAATAGAGGATCTGCCAGAGATCCACATGTCTGCCTGTTTAAATACATGATGCAATCATATTCACTGACTGTCTTTACCAAGAGAGAGACTTGCAAAATATCAGTATGTTATGCACTGTCACACACTGACATATTCAGCCTAGTTCAAGCTAGAAGTCACATCACTGTCACTCACCTGAGGGTATCATTTGACTTTACTTAGTTTTATTTTTAAGCATACCACAACCTCACCCCGCTGAATACTGTTGAAGTTTCTCTTAAGTGTACATTTAAAAAGAAAAAATATCTTACAGGATGACCACTTGTAGGGGAGAGAGAGACTTTTACAAGTAATCATGCAATGCAAACATTGCCGCTTTGTTTACCATACATACATCAATATTCTGCTGCCTTTCAGTAGGCTGTTATGAATCTGCTTAACTGCCTGCTAAAAGCCACCAAAATGCACCATTTTACGTCAGAATTTAAAAGTTTTCCAGGGGAAGGTATGCCCCCCCCCCGAGAGGTTAGGAATTTGTACCCCTTGGCACCCCTCTGCCTACAGAGTTCCCCGTGTTCTAAATGTCTGCTTTAACCACTGATGACAATAGCTCTATTATGCCTCCCATAGTGCCCTTTTGCAATGCTCCCTAGTGCAAAACAGTACCTGCAAACATGGTGCTAGCCTTAATCCACAAGAAGCACTGCCATGGCTCTCATAATGCAAAGAATTTTAACCGCACAACCTGGCTCTTGATCTCAGTTTCAGTAAGTTTAGGTGAAAAAAGGGCAACGCTGAAAAGGGACTCGGTATAGGTGAGATGGCTGATCAGGAGTCATGACTGCACACACATTTCAAAGTAAAGTAAGTCTATTTGAAAAATGACAGTACCATATAGCAATTTCAGTTTTTAGGCACTTGTTAGTTAACAAAGTCATTTGCATCCAATGTGTTGGTAAAAGTACAGGTGCCCCTTTGTAATGGGCCTGTAGGATGGCTGGAAATGTAAATGTGAATTCAACTTGTTTAGCCCACAGGATGTCCATGACAGGGCCAAAACCAGACTTTTTCTGCACATGGAGAAATCTTGATTGATATACAGTGGAAAGGATAACCAAAGGGTAGCTAAAGAGGATAAGGCTTTCTTCAGGTACATAAGCAAGAAGAGGAAACCAAGAGGAAGGATAGAGGTTATAAGGAGGATGACAAAGGTAGGCCGTGCAGAACAGGATCAAGAAAAGCAGACATCCTGAACAGATACTACTACTCAATCTTCACAGTGGAAGGACTGGGGACAAACCACTAGGGAGCAGCAGGAGTGAACAATGGGAGGGTAGATACAAGTCTATTTGCAGAGGAAAGCATCCTGAGGGGACTTGCAGCTCTAAACGTGAGCAAGGCTAGGGGACCAGATGGGTTACATCTAAAGGTACTAAAGAAACTAAAGGAGGTGCTTGCTGCACCATTGCCAGCCTTAATCAACAGCTCGCTGGAAATAGGGATGGTTCCAGAGGTCCTGATCACCAACGTTGGGGCTTCAGCTCAGTGATCCCTGTGTAACATGATTTTCTCCCCTTTGCAAAGAATGTACAGCAGTTTAGGAAGAAGTTTTTCAAAGAAAGATACTGCTTCAGACCATCTATGCCCTAGGGCAGACCCTGGATTCTGAGGTTGTTACACCAATTGATATTCTTCTGGAGGACAATCATCTCACATAGCTACTCAGCTTCTTTTCCTAATTTTGTGACTATTCCTGGGACTTGAGCAATGATGTCCTCCAGGGTAGGAATGCGCTCCTGTGCTGCAGTCTTTCTCCATGACCCAATGCTTGGTGTGTGAGAAATTGTACTTTGCTGGATACTTCATCTTACTTGGGGGACAAAGCCACCTGCACTGGGGCCAAGGTCAACTGACCAAGCACTACTATTACCCCCTCCAAGACTTCTTGGAATGTGCATGCCTGCAACCCGACTCCATGTACTAGCCACCTCTGGTCCTTCTTTGTCAGTCTTGCCTGTCTTGCTTAAGTTCCCAAAAGGAATGTTTACATTTTTCTGGTGGCCATTGTGAATCTTTGTGGATTCTTTATATTTTCAGGAAGAAATTCAGATTCTATACTTTCATTTTAACACATTTTGAGGTGCAGAGAGGATGGAGCTTGAGGAGGTGCATCTGCTCTCCTCAGCTCTTCATCAGTGCCCCCCTCTACATAAAACAATTTCAGCAGGAAGAAATGCCCCCCCCCCATTCCTGCAGCTTATACACTTCAGTGGGTGGTCCTAAAATAGAATAACAAGTACTAAAGGTAACATTGTAATGGCCTGATGCACCTTATAGCTAAAGATGCAGCGATGTTTACTACGCCCATAAAGTTTACTCAAAGTGGGCAACTTTGAATTTGCATAGCACTACGTGAAATTTCCATGAAAATGTTGATGGTTCACTTGAATTCACTTTGAGTTAAAGTTTGAGAAGGCGTTAGTGAAAACAGCCCACAGATCACATGTCTGACTGTCTGCAGGTCACATGACATGTGTGTTTAGTAGAGAACTGTGTGTAATAATGAATGCACACATTCTGTGAACAGTACCGTCAAAATCAAGAAAGGGGAAGTTGAAATATAATGACATGTCTTTAATATTTATTTGTCAATTGTCATATTATAGTCAAGGCCACCGTTTTTCATTTTTAATGTGAAAAAATGTTATCATTACGGAACTGCATCAGCCTTCACCCTGGTAATTTTGCCGTTGTTCCCTCCCGCCAACATCCTCATCATCATCGAGGAGGAAGCAGCCCTCATCACAATCCTCAATGCCGGAACTGGACCCACTTGGAAATTCTCCTTCCATGACTGTATCATCAACTTCAATGGGACACCATTTGACGCTGCCACCAGGATGGTCTGCTTCACCTGCATCATCAGCACGATCATCATTGTGACAGGGTGCAAACACTGATGTGGTTGTCTGACCTGCTATGTGACCTTCATTCATTTTAATAAATGTCAGCATAGGTGATAGGTTAGTATGATGATCATGCACTATGGCCCCCTCAGAACTAAATACTCTCTCCACACTTACACAGGAAGGTGGGTGGGTCAGGTACTTCAGTGCTGCTGACGTCACCACTGGCCATTCAGTCACCTTGCCACTCCAGTACACCAAAGGATTGTCCAATATTGTCAGATGCCTGTTTTCTGCCAGATAGGCCTCAACTATGGTCTGTGATGCATGCATTCCTGATGAATCATCCACCTGGTCACAAGATTCATCTAGGTCACAAATTCTTACTTGGGACAAGGCACCCCAAACTGTATTAATGGACAACTGTGCAGCTGACACCACCCCTTGCCCCTCAGCAACCTTACTGGATGTGCTCAGTTGATAGTGCGCTTCAGCCTTGTTATGCTGTTGTTTGCCAAAATTTTCATGTGACTGGCTGGTCCACCAGTGCAGCAGTTGGATTTCTGCTAGTGGCACTGGAGACCTAGGTTCAGGAATGGACTGGAATCATTAGAGGGCCGGCTGGGCGCAGAAGGATTGAGCATCCCACAACTGCTCTCCTTCTCCAGGAGGAGGGGGAGGGATGCCGTCAGTGCATGGTGGACCCCTAGCAGAGGTCAGGGGTGCCACAGCAGCTGATGCCAGCAAGGTCCAAAGGGATGGGATGGATGCTGGTGTCATTGCACGTTCTCACCCCCCCAAGGGGGGAATAATCAAGCCTGCCTCCACTGCCTAAATGAAGCCCACTCCTCAGCTGCAATCGGCTCCCCAGGCCAGTTCCCACACTATCCCATTGTTCATGGCACCCTAAGGCCAGGGGTGCTGTGTCTCCACCCTGGTGGGTAATCCAGGGGGTCCCAGGAGAGTGGCTCATGTGGGGATGCTGCAGCCAAGGGGTTCTTGACCAGGTGGATGCCCGGTAAGTGGAAAGGGTGCAAAAAGACAAAATTAAAAAAAAAAGAAAAGAAATTTGCATGAGACTTCTGGGCCCAAGAACCAACCAGACCAGCTGTCCATCCAGATTTTGATAAATCCAAAAAGAACACCACGAACAGTCACAATCAGCCCATGCTGCACTCCTGGAGGGTGGCCGTCCTCCACAAGTGTACCAAATCCACAATGGTTATGCGCACAAGGAATAGCTTCGTAAGCATGAAAATTAAGAATCACGGAAGCAGAAAAGCTTTATAACAAAGTATTTTACTAAATTCCATTCATGCTGCAATGTTACAGAGTCAGTCGAAAAAAAACTCTACTACCTCGACTCCCACGAGTCTTCAAAGGGGGTGCTGCTAACAGGGAACACATGAACATTTAATCATTGTATTATGAATAATTAATTACTTGCCATGATGTCACTACTTTTCTATAGCAGTAATAGGCATTTTTTTCATGTTTTATATATGCTGTGAAATAACGTATATCCAACAATAAACACATAATTCTAATATAGATCAGTGTAAAATACTATTTTACAGTGCAAAAAAATCTCAGAAAAATACTGTAGTCATTAACAGATCACTTACTTACAAAAAACATAAAATGACATATTTTTTAAAAAAAAGGAACTGTAGTTAGAAGGACCTGGGAGAACTGGTACCATTACAGCCCATCTATACTCCAAAATATTTAATTCTGGGTAGGATGGAATTCCAGGACCAAACTTGACAACATTATAACAGAACTTAAGAAGGAGAAAAGAAATAAAATAATTTTAAATACTTATTTAATTATTTAACAGATCTATTATTATGACCTATATTCATTTTTCAAATGTATAACTTTCATCGAGAAGAAAAAATATACACACAGTACTACCACATAACAACAAATGATTCTGCAGGAAATGGACCCAGATAATATTTAACTATCATTTTTATCTATCTTTTCTATTATTTATTTCAAGAAGGGTTTGATGTCCCATTTTTCATTTAAACCTTCTGGTTTCACACACCTTAGTTTAAAAATCCACCTGCTCTCTTGTTGTAGCAAAACATTCGATCTATCTCCACCCCATTTTAAAGGTGGAATCCAATCTATGCCCATAAATTTTAAAGACTCCGGTGAGGGTCCATGTTGTTGAAAAAAATGCATACCTACCGGAGTATCCTGTCTATTGTTTAATATTGACCTCACATGTTCTTGGATACGTCATTTCAGAGGTCAAACTGTCTTACCAACGTAAACAAAATCACATGGGCACCAAAGGGCATAAATAACATATGAGGTATCACATGTTATTAAATGTTTAATATCTACAGCTAGGTTCTCAATTTTCGGATGATGGAAGTATTTACCAGGGCTAGCGAATTTACAGATATTACATCTTTTGCAACAAAAAAAGCCATTTGACCTTTTTGGTAGCCACATTTTTTCATTCTCAGGACTATCCTTCTTTAAATGACTATGTACCAACTTGTCCCTAAGATTGGAGGCCCTGTTAAAGGTGACTCTTGGTTTTTTACCAACTACCATTTCTACTTCCTTGTCTCCCAAAAGTATAGGTCAATTCTTGTAGATGATGTTACCTATACGACCTGCAAATTCATTGTATTCCATAATGAATGTGCATGGATTCTCATTCTCTCGGTTGTCTTTCTGTTTCATGGATAGACTTTCCCTAGTTAACTTTTTTACTCTTTCTTTAGAATTTACCAGTAGATCCCAGTCATAACCTCTACTCTGAAATCTTTCTAAAGTTAATTTGCTTGTTCTTCAAAGTCACTGTTATACTACAGTTTCTTTTGATACATATCAATTGACTATATGGGATTGATTTTTCAAGGTTTGGAGGGTGGGCGCTTCTGCAATGTAGTAGTGAATTAGTGGCTGTCTCCTTTCTAAATGTTTTGGTTTTTATTATAAAATCTTTATCAGATTCATTTTGTATTGTCAATTGTAAATCCAAGAAATCCAAATTAATTTTATCATTTTTAAAGGTGAACCTTAAATTCATATTATTTTCGTTAAGCCATTTTATAAAATTGGGTACTTCTGTTTGTTCTCCTTTCCATATACATATCATAGTGTCTATAAAATTATACCATTTTACAATATGTTTATGGTAAGGATTGACATTTGGATTTAGAACAATATACCAAGAAATAAATTTGCATAACCAGGGGCCATTGATGCCCCATTGCTGTACCACATTTTTGTTGAAAAGTTGTTCCTTCAAATTCAAAAAAATTATGTTTAAGAATAAATTCCAAACAGTCCACAAGAAATTCAGTTGGTACTTCATCATTCTCCTTATAGTTAGCCAAAAAAGCTTTAGTGGCCTGTAACCCATCCACGTGGTATATAGATGTATAAAGAGATTCTACATCTATACCCAACCAACTGAATTCTTTTTCCTATATCACAGTCTTTAATTTCACTAGCAAATCACTTGTATCCCTAATGTATGACTCGAGATTCCTAATCAGAGGCTGTAAGAAGAAATCTACAAACTTTCCCAGATTTTGAGTTAAAGAACCCACCCCTGAAATTATTGGTTTTCCCGGTGGGTTCTCCTTATTTTTATGGATCTTGGGAAGTATACAGAAACTTGGTACAATAGGGAATTCTTTCCACAAAAATCCATGTTCACTCTCTGAAATATCACCCTTCTTTACTGCATTCATAAGTAAATGATGTAACTCCTTTTTATAACGATGACTCAGATTGCTTTGTAATTCTGTGTAATTTTCAGCATTGTTCAACAATCCTAGCACTATTTCCTTGTATTTCGACTTGTCCAGCACCACAGTGTTGCCACCCTTATCAGCGGGTTTCATAACCACTGAGTCTTCCATTGCTAACACTTTCAACGCTTCTCTTCTCGCTTATTTAAGTTAAATCTGTGGGTGTCATCACTGTTAGCAAAGTCGAAACCTGTTTCATCACTGTTCTCTCATAGGTACAAATGGCTGCATTATAGATTTTTGGACAAAATTTCAATTTCAATCTAAATAATGATTTTCTCATTTTTTTCAAGTCCTGGCCTGCACATAAAATGCCATTACCTTTATTGTCAGGAAGAGAAGTAGCAATGGGTTGTATTGCTGTATCATGTTCACTTAACAGTTCCTCTAGTATATTTAGATCCATTTCAAAATGTTCAGTGTCCCTGGTGGGCTCCAAACCCAATGACCTTGTTTCTTCATTTCCTGCATATATTTCCCTGGCTGTATCATGTTCACTTAACAGTTTCTCTAGTGTATTTAGATCTATTTCAAAAAAGTTCAGTGTCCCTGGTGGGCTCCAAACCCAATGACCTTGTTTCTTCATTTCCTGCATATATTTCCCTGGATGTTGAGTCTTCACCTATATTCCTGGCTGAATCCAGTCTCATCATCTCCTCAAGAAGTAAATTTAAATCTGCATCATCTGGTACATTAGATATGTTTTCATCCACTATATCCATTTCCAGACCACAGTCATTGTTAATAGGTTCTTCCATCCTGGAAAAGTATAATTTCAGGTCCAGTTTTCTAAAGAACTTATTAAGGTCAACACAAATCTGAAACTCATTAACAACAGGTGTTGGAATGAAGGTAAGACCTCGTTTTAATACTGATTCTTGATGGGAAGTCAGTGGATATTTAGAAAGATTCAGTACCTGTAAGTAATGTCCTTTCTCCGTTCCCTCAAAATTCTCTCGGTCCCTGCATTTGTGCCTTCCTCCGCGTTTTCCCCTTCTGGTTTTCTTCCTTTTTCTTTCTCTCTTGGTTGGTAAAGTTTCTGAAAATCCTGATCACCAGCAAAATTCGAGTTACTTGACCTCTTTTCTGTTGTATTTTTATCTATTTTTCTGTTGTCACTTCTGGCAAATCTCACTTTAGATCTCGACCTGCCCCTGCTTTGAGACCTGGGCCTGTTCCAGCTCAAAATATCCCCTCTCTGGTAGTAAGCCTTATCTCTGTTTAATTTAGTAACTTTTCATTTGATAACCTCCCTTTCATATGTCTGGATTTTATTATTTAATTGTCTGTTAAAGTCCAGGTATTCCACGCTTGTTTTAAAACTTACTGCTGTGGTTTTTGCAGCTTCCAATTCTTTCAGCAGTTCTATGTGTTTGTTTAGATCGTACTTAATTAACAAAGCAACAAAAATCTTAGAACACTCAGTTGCAGCTTTCAAGCATTCTTCTTTGAACTGGAACTCATCTAGCCCACATGAGGGTGTAATTGAAATTCTTAACCCTCTTGGTGCCTGGTCACAGTCCTGATATTCCTCTAAAGTGCTAATATTATAAGTAAGTTCTATTTCCTTAATAAGTAATTTTTCCAACTTCAGAAAAGCACTTCGTACATTCTCATCCACTGATATATTGGCAGTAACTGTGTCAGATTTAAGTTTGTCACGTAATCTTCTCCTTACATCAAATGAATCTTGCTCCGTTCATTCTGCGTTAAATCCTGAGTCAGTTGGCATGTCTCCTTGACTCATTCTGCTACACACTTATTTCTGGTAGCACTCACGCTCGGTTAGAAAAACAACTGTTTCTGGTAAGTCCTTAATGGCTGGTTCGTCACCTCCTGTGACGGCGCATATTGCGGTGAAAAAGCACCTAAAATAAATCCAAAAAGAACACCACGATCAGTCACAATCAGCCCATGCTGAACTCCCGGAGGTAGCCATCCTCCACAAATGTACCAAATCCACAATGGCTGTGCGCAAAAGGAATAGCTTCGCAAGCATGAAAAATAAGAATCAAGGAAGCAGAAAAGCGTCATAACAAAGTATTTTACTAAATTCCATTCATGTTAGAGTCAGTCGAAAAGAATTCCTAGCTCCTCGACTCCCACGAGTCTTCAAAGGGGGTGCTGCTAACAGGGAACACATGAGCATTTAACATTGTATCATGAATAATTAATTACTTGCTACAACGTCACTACTTTTCTATAGAAGTGATATCTTGTATGAAAGTGATATGTAAATGAGTACAGTATATTTCTGAGATTTTTTGCACTGTAAAATAATAGTTTTACACTGATCTATATTAGAATTATGTGTTTATTGTTGGATATAGGTTGTTTCACAGCATATATAAACAAGCATTTGTCAATGCAGAATGTTGATTACGTTGGTTTATTGAGCTCACTCAGTGGCCCTATGTCACTCGCTCGTTCTTTTTCTCCCAATGCTGCAGGCTGCACCTTTGTACAGGCTCCTGGCTGCATTAGCATGTTTTTTCTGCCCACAAAGAAATCTGCAGCTGTCTTGACAGAGCTGTGTTGAGGTGGGTCACTCGCCCTCTCTCAGTCGCTCATTCTGTTTCTGCTGGCACTGCAGGCTGCCCTTTTGTACTGGGCTTCTGCCTCTCTTGGCGGCTTTTACTGCCCACAAAGAAATGTGCAGCTGTCCTGACACAGGTCTGTTGAGCTACCTCACTCCCCCTCTCTTGCTCATTCTGTTTCTGCCGGTGCTGCAGGCTGGCCGTTTGCACAGGGCTCCTGCCTGGGTTGCCACCTTTTTCTGCACACAAAGCAATCCGCGGCAGTCACGACAGAGGTCTGTGAACTGGCTCACACCCCTCTTTCACTCGCTCATTGTGTTTGTCCCAGCGCTACTGGATGCCCTTTTGTACTGGACTTCTGCCTGCATTGGCACCTTTCTGGCCACAAAGAAATCTGCAGCTGTCCCAACACAGCTCCGTTGAGGTCACTCTCTCCAACTGTCTCACTCTCTCATTCTGTTTCTCCTGGTGTTGCAGGCTGCTCTTTTGTACTGGGCTTCTGCCTGCATTGGCAGGTTTGCTGCTCCAAAAGAAATCTGCAGCTGTCCTACACAGCTCCATTGAGGTGGGTCACTCCCCTCTGTCACTCTCTCATTCTGTTTCTGCTGGCACTGCAGTCTGCCCTTTTGTACTGGGCTCCTGCCTCTGTTGGCAGCTTTTTCTGCCCACAAAGAAATCTGCAGCAGTCCTGACACAGGTCCGTTGAGGTAGCTCACTCCCCCTCTCTTATTCGCTCATTCCATTTCTGCCGGCGCTGCAGGCCGGCCTTTTGTACTGGGCTCCTGCCTGCGTTGCCGCCTTTTTCTGCCTGCAAAGAAATCCACAGCAGTCATGATAGAGCTCTGTTGAGCTTGCTCACTGCCCCTCTCTCACTTGCTCCTTGTGTTTCTCCCAGTGCTGCAGGCTGCCCTTTTGTACTGGGCTTCTGCCTGCATTGGCACCTTTTTCTGCCCACAAAGAAATCTGCATCTGTCCTGACAGAGCTCTGTTGAGGTCGCTTACTCCGCCTGTCTTACTCGCTCATTCTGTTTCTCCTGGCACTGCAGACTGACGTTTTGTAGTGGTCTCCTGCCTGTGTTGGCACCTTTTTCTGCCACAAACAAATCTGCAGCAGTCCTGACAGAGCTCTGTTGAGCTCGCTCAGTCCCCCTCTCTCACTCACTCATGCCATTTCTGTCGGTGCTGCAGACTGCCCTTTTCTACTGGGCTCCTGCCTGCATTGCTGCCTTCTTCTGGGCACAAAGAAATCTGCAGCAGTCATGATAGAGCTCCGTTGAATCACTCCCCCCTCTCTCACTTGTTCGTTCTGTTTCTTCTGCCGCTGCAGGCTGCCATTTTGTACTGGGCCCCTGCATGCATTGCTGCCTTTTTCTGCCCATAAAGAAATCTGCAGCAGTCCCAACAGAGCTCCATTGAGCTCACTCACTCACTCCCTTCCTCACTCACTCATTCTGTGTCTCCCACTGCTGCAGGCTGCCCTTTTGTACTGGGTTCCTGCCTGCGTTGGTGACTTTGTCTGCCCACAAAGAGATGTGCAGCAGTCCTGACACAGCTCCGTTGAGGTCGCTCACTCGCCTTCTGTCACTCGCTAGTTCCGTTTCTGTGGGGGCTAAAGACTGGCCTTTTGTACTGGGCTCCTGCCTGGATTGCCGCCTTTTCCTCCCCACAAAGAAATCCGCAGCAGTGATGATAGACCTCCATTGAGCTCTCTCACTCCCCCTCTGTCACTCGCTCACCCTGTTTCTCCTGACACTGTAGGCTGCCCTTTTGTACTGGCCTCCTGGCTGCATTGGCACCTTTTCCTGCCCACAAAGAAATCCACAGCTGCCCCAACAGAGCTCCTTTGAGGTCACTCACTCTCCCTGTCTCACTCGCTCAGTCTGTCTCTCGTGGCACTGCAGGCTGCTCTTTTGTACTGGGCTTCTGCCTCTGTTGGCATTCTTTTTCTGCCCACAAAGAAATCTGCAGCAGTTTCTACAGAGCTCCGTTGGTCTCACTCACTCCCCCTGTCTCACTTGCTCATTCCATTTCTGCCAGCGGTGCAAGCTGCCTTTTTGTACTGGGCTTCTGCCTGCGTTGTCACCCTTTTCTGTCCACAAAGAAATCTGCAGCAGTCACGATAGAGCTCCATTCAGCTCGTTCACTCACTCTCCCTGTCTCACTTGCTCATTCTGTTTCTCCCGCCGCTGCAGGTTGCCCTTTTGTACTGGCCCCTGCGTGCATTGCTGCCTTTTTCTGCCCATAAAGAAATCCGCAGCCGTCCCAACTGAGCTCCGTTAAGCTCACTCACTCCCCCTCCCTCACTCACTAATTCTGTGTCTCCCACCGCTACAGGCTGCCCTTTTGTACTGGGTTCCTGCCTGCATTGGTGGCTTTTTCTGCCCACAAACACATCTGCAGCAGTCTCAAGAAAGCTCCGTTGATCTCGCTCATTCTCCCTCTCTCAGTCACTCATTCCGTTTCTGCCAGTGCTGCAGGCTGGCCTTTTGTACTGGGCTCCTGCCTGCATTGTCACCTTTTCCTGCCCACAAAGAAATCTGCAGCTGTCCCGACAGAGCTCCGTTGAGGTCGCTCGCTCACTCCCCCTGTCTCACTTGCTCATTCTGTTTCTCCTGGCTGCAGGCAGCCCTTTTGTACTGGGCTCCTGCCTCTGTCAGCATTTTTGTCTACCCACAAAGAAATCTGCAGCAGTCCCGACACAGCTCCGTTGGCCTCACTCACTCCCCCTGTCTCACTTGCTTGTTCCGTTTCTGCTGGCACTGCAGGCTGCCCTTCTGTACTGGGCTCCTGCCATCATAGCCACCCTTATCTTCCCACAAAGAAATCTGCAGCAGTGATGATACAGCTCTGTTGAGCTCGCTCAGTCCACCTCTCTCACTTGCTCGTTCTGTTTGTCCCACCGCTGCAGGCTACCCTTTTGTACTCAGGCGCTGCATGCATTGCTGCCTTTTCCTGCCCACAAACAAATCTGCAGCAGTCCCAACAGAGCTCTGTTGAGCTCACTCAACTCCCTCCTCCCTCACTCGCTCGTTCTGTGTCGCCCGGCGCTGCAGGCTGCCCCTTTATACTGGGCTCCTGCCTGCATTGTCACCTTTTCCTGCCCACAAAGACATCTGCAGCAGTCCCGACAGAGCTCAGTTGAGCTCTGTCATTCCCCCTCCTCAGTTGCTCAATCCTAATCTGTCCCAAACATTGATTTCCGACAGCGACTGCGGTATTCTGCACTGGAAGTGCGGAAACACATTTCGGCCAGGATGTGAAAAATGACAGCTGTACTGTTAATAAGGAGGTGTGAACAAATGCCACTGTTGAAAATCTGGCATGAAAATATTACTAATTTGCTAACTTACAAGGGTGCGTGGCACCTGCACAACACACGCTCGTAACACAGTCATTTTACGGAGTTTCATCACAATATTTTTAACATAGGCATTTTAGGACCTCTGCTCATGAACAGTGTCAGTGTGATTTTCTTAATATGTCCCGAACACCGATTTCCCACAGCAACCGCGCTATTGTGCGCCGGAAGAGTGAAAACACATTTTGGCCAGGATGTGAAAAATGACAGCTGTACTGTTCATAAGGAGGTGTGGCAAAATGGCAATGCTGAAAATTTGGAGTGAAAATATCGCAAAATTGCAAAGGTACAACCGTGCGTGGAAACTGCAAGTGCACATTCGTCCAACACACTCATTTTACGGACTTTCATCACCAAATTTTCAACATAGGCATTTTAGGACCTCTACTAATGAACAGTGTCACTGTCATTTATAATGTCCCAAACATGGATTTCCCTCAGCGACCATTATTCTGCACCAGAACTGCGAAAACACATTTGGGCCAGGATGTGAAAAATGACAGCTGTACTGTTCATAAGGAGGTGCAGAAGAATGGCAAAGTTGAATATCTGGAGTGAAGGCAATGTTGAATATCTGGAGTGAAAATATTATAAATTCATGAACTTACGAGCATGCATGTAAACTGCACAACTCACGCTTGTAACACAGTCATTTTATGGAGTATCATCACCAAATTTTCAACATAGGCATTTTAGGACCTCTGCTCATGAACAGTGTCACTGTCAGTTTCTTAATCTGTGCAGAACACTGATTTTCCACACCAACCATGCTATTCTGCGCTGGAAGTGTGAAAATACATTTCAGCCAGGGTGTGAAAAATGACAGCTGTACTGTTCATAAGGAGGTCTGAAAAATGCCAATATTGAAAATCTGGGGTGAAAATATTGCAAATTTGCAAAGTTACGAGCGTGCATAGCAACTGCGCAATGCAAGCTTGTAAAACAGTCAGTTTTTGAATTTTTCCCACCAAATTTGCAACATAGGCTTTTTGAGAGCCCACCTCATGAACACTGGCAGTGTCATTTCATTAATCAGTCCCAAAAGGTGATTCCATGCAGTGATCACAAAATCACCTTTCGGGGATGATTAACGCCATGACAGTAATAGAAATCTTGAGGTGGGGTCCCAAAAACCCCATGTTAAAAATTTGGTGGCAAAATTCCAAAAATTGCCTGAGATATGCATCAAAGTTGAAAAAAAACCCTATTTATTCCATTATACAGCTTACCGGCATTTCCTCAGTTCGTGGTCGGCTTTGAAGAGTGCAGACATGTTCCCGGTTCACCGAAGATCATTGCGCCAGACTCCAGAGGTAAGTATGGGGTGAGGGGGGTGTTGGGAGGCAGGGTGCGCAGTGGGTTGGCGCGGGTTGTGGGGAGGGCAGGGAGACCCGGGGACCTTCCTTTTACAGGTTACAAAACAAAAAAAACACATTGCGTGACTGTTTTTTATTTTGCAGGAGCATGTAGCACACCTTGGTGGGTTCCCTGTGTGCCAACGGAGTCTTTCTTTTTGGGGGGGCAGCTGTAGCCGACGGAGGATTGGGCACCCCATATGTACACAAACAAAAGGGGGGGTTATTACATTATGCCGATGGGGATTGGGCACCCCAGTCGGCACACAGCAAAAGCGGGCAGGTACATAATGCTGACAGGGAGTGGGCTCCCCTGTTTGCAACATAAATATTGGGGCATTGCAGCTGATGGGGATTGGGGCCCCCGTCGGCAAATAAACACAGTCGGGGGGGCACATACTGCCGAGGGGGATTGAGCACTCCCTCGGCAGGGGAGGTTAATATTGTTTGTGAACACGGTGGCAAGCCGCCGCCATGTTCGCAAACAATATTAAGGCTCAAGATCCTACCCTGTAATGACGGTCGCTCCCTCATTGCAGTGAATGACTGACACTGCAATGACGGTGGCCCCTGATTGCAGCGGTAATTTTTACAAGTTGGTGGCATGCTGGCTGAATTAGTGTCAGCAGCAGCATGCCATGGCGTGGGGAAGTGGGACAAGCCTTTACAGGCTGTGGGGGCATTGGCCACAACAGTGCCACGCCTCCACAACCTGCTTGTGGAGAAACCTGCTGCAACATGTTTCTTACGCATTGGCGCAATCAACATAAAAATGAAAAAAATGCCTAGCACTTCTGTAGAAAAGTAGTGACATCATGGCAAGTAATTTATTATTCATGATACAATGATTAAATGCTCATGTATTCCTTGTTAGCAGCACCCCCTTTGAAGACTCATGGGAGTCGAGGCGCTAGGGGTTCTTTTCGACTGACTCTGTAACATTGCAGTATGAATGGAATTTAGTAAAATACTTTGTTATAAAGCTTTTCTGCTTCCGTGATTCTTATTTTCATGCTTGAAGCTATTCCTTGTGCACACAGCCATTGTGGATTTGGTACGTTTGTGGAGGACGGCTACCTCTGGGAGAGCAGCATGGGCTGATTGTGACTTTCGTGGTGTTCTTTTTGGATCTATTTTAAGTGCTTTTTCACAGCAAAATGCGTCATCACAGGGGGTGACAAACCAGCCATTAAAGACTTAACAGAAACAGTTGTTTTTCTAACCAAGCATGAGTGGTACCAGAAATAAGTGTGTAGCTGAATGAGTCAAGGAGACATGCCAACTGACTCAGGATTTAATGTGGATTTTGGTTGGGAACGAATGGAGCAAGATTCATTTGATGTAAGAAGGAAAAGATTACGTGACAAACTTAAATCTGACACAGGTACTGCCAATATATCAGTGGATGAGAATGTACAAAGTGCTTTTCTGAAGCTGGAAAAATTACTTATTAAGGAAACAGAACTCACTTATAATATTAGCACTTTAGAGGAATATCAGGTCCATGACCAGGCACCAAAAGGGTTAAGAACTTCAATTACACCTTCATGTGGGCTAGATGAGTTCCAGTTCAAAAGAAGAATGGCTGAAAGCTGCAACTGAGTGTTCTAAGATTTTTATTGCTTTGTTAATTAAGGATGATTTAAACAAACACATAGAACTGCTGAAAAGAATTGGAAGCTGCAAAAGCCATAGCAGTAAGTTTTTAAACGAGCGTGGAATACCTGGACTTTAACAGACAATTAAATAATAAAATCCAGACATATGAAAAGGAGGTTATCAAATGAAAAGTTACCAAATTAAACAGAGATAAGGCTGACTACCAGAGAGGGGATATTTTGAGCTGGAACAGGCCCAGGTCTCAAAGCAGGGGCAGGTCGAGATCTAAAGTGAGATTTGCCAGAAGTGACAACAGAAAAATAGATAAAAACACAACAGAAAAGAGGTCAAGTAACTCAAATTTTGCTGGTGATCAGGATTTTCAGAAATGTTACCAACCGAGAGAGAAAGAAAAAGGAAGAAAACCAGAAGGGGAAAATGCGGAGGAAGGCACAAACGCAGGGACCGAGAGAATTTTGAGGGAATGGAGAAAGGACATTACTTACAGGTACTGAATCTTTTTAAATATCCACTGACTTCCCATCAAGAATCAGTATTAAAACGAGGTCTTACCTTCATTCCAACACCTGTTGTTAACGAGTTTCAGATTTGTGTTGATCTTAATAAATTCTTTAGAAAACTGGACCTGAAATTATACTTTTCCAGGATGGAAGAACCGATTAACAATGACTGTGGTCTAGAAATGGATATAGTGGATGAAAACATATCTAATGTACCAGATGATACAGATTTAAATTTACTTCTTGAGGAGATGTTGAGACTGGATTCAGCCAGGAATATAGGTGAAGACTCAACATCCAGGGAAATATATGCAGAAAATGAAGAAACAAGGTCATTGGGTTCGGAGCTCACCAGAGACACTGAACTTTTGAAATGGATCTAAATATACTAGAGGAACTGTTAAGTGAACATGATACAGCAATACAACCCATTTTGCTACTTCTCTTCCTGACAATAAAAGTAATAGCATTTTATGTGCAGGCCAGGACTTGAACAAAATGAGAAAATCATTATTTATATTTGAAATCAGAATTTTGTCCAAAAATCTATAATGCAGCCATTTGTACCTATGAGAGAAAAGTGATGAAACAGGTTTCGACTTTGCTGACTAACAATGATGCCACCCGCAGATTTAACTTAAATAACCGAGAAAGAGAAGCATTGAAAGTGTTAGCAATGGAAGACTCAGTGGTTATTAAACCTGTTGATAAGGGTGGCAACATTGTGGTGTTGGACAAATCGAAATACAAGGAAATAGTGCTAGGATTGTTGAATAATACTGAAAATTACACAGAATTACAAAGCAATCCTAGTAGTCATTATAAAAAGGAGTTACATCATTTACTTATGAATGCAGTAAAGAAGGGTGATATTTCAAAGAGTGAATATGGATTTTTTCTGGAAAGAATTCCCTATTGTACCAAGTTTCTGTATACTTCCCAAGATCCATAAAAATAAGAGAAATCACTGGAAAAAACAATAATTTCAGGGGTGGGTTCTTTAACTCAAAATCTGGGAAAGTTTGTAGATTTCTTCTTACAGCCTCTGATTAGGAATCTCGAGTCATACATTAGGGATACAAGTGATTTGCTAGTGAAATTAAAGACTGTGATATAGGAAAAAGAATTCAGTTGGTTGGGTATAGATGTAGAATCTCTTTATACATCTATATACCACGTGGATGGGTTACAGGCCACTAAAGCTTTTTTGGCTAACTATAAGGAGAATGATGAAGTACCAACTGAATTTCTTGTGGACTGTTTGGAATTTATTCTTAAACATAATTTTTTTGAATTTGAAGGAACAACTTTTCAACAAAAATGTGGTACAGCAATGGGGCATCAATGGCCCCTGGTTATGCAAATTTATTTCTTGGTATATTGTTCTAAATCCAAATGTCAATCCTTACCATAAACATATTGTAAAATGGTATAATTTTATAGACACTATGATATGTATATGGAAAGGAGAACAAACAGAAGTACCCAATTTTATAAAATGGCTTAACGAAAATAATATGAATTTAAGGTTCACCTTTAAAAATGATAAAATTAATTTGGATTTCTTGGATTTACAATTGACAATACAAAATGAATCTGATAAAGATTTTATAATAAAACAAAAACATTTAGAAAGGAGACAGCCACTAATTCACTACTGCATTGCAGAAGCGCCCACCCTCCAAACCTCAAAAAAATCAATCCCATATAGTCAATTGATACATATCAAAAGAAACTGTAGTACTAACAATGATTTTGAAGAACAAGCAAATGAACTTTTAGAAAGATTTCAGAGTAGAGGTCATAACTGGGATCTACTGGTAAATTCTAAAGAAAGAGTAAAAAAGTTAACTAGGGAAAGTCTATTCATTCAACAGAAAGACAACCAAGAGAATCGGAATCCATGCACATTCATTATGGAATACAATGAATTTGCAGGTCGTAAAAGTAACATCATCTACAGGAAATGACCTATACTTTTGGGAGATGAGGAAGAAGAAACAGTAGTTGGTAAAAAAACAAAAGACACCTTTAACAGGGTCTCCAGTCTTAGGGACAAGTTGGTACATAGTTGTTTAAAGAAGGATAGTCCTGAGAATGAAAATAAGTGGATATCAAAAAGGTCAAATGGCTTTTTTTGTTGCAAAAGATGTAATATCTGCAAATTCGCTAGCCCTGGTAAATACTTCCATCATCCGAAAATTGAGAACCTAACTGTAGATATTAAACATTTAATAACATGTGATACCTCATATGTTATTTATGCCCTTTGGTGCCCATGTAATTTTGTTTATGTTGGTAAGACAGTTCAACCTCTGAAATGACATGTCCAAGAACATATGAGGTCAATACTGAACAATAGACAGGATGCTCGGTAGGTATGCATTTTTCCAACAACATGGATCCTCACGAGTCTTCAAAATTTATGGGCATAGATTGGATGCCACCTTTAAAACTGGGTGGAGATTGATCAAATGTTTTGCTACAACAAGAGAGCAGGTGGATTTTTAAACTAAGGTGTGTGAAACCAGAAGGCTTAAAGGAAAAATGGGACATCCAACCCTTCTTGAAATAAATAATAGAAAATGATAGATACAAATGATAATTAAGTATTATCTGGGTCCCTTTCCTGCAGAATCATTTGTTGTTATGTGGTAGTACTGTGTGTATATTTTTTCTTCTCGATGAAAGTTATACATTTGAAAAATGAATGTAGGTCATAATAATAGATCTGTTAAATAATTATTTAATTATTTTATTTATTTTCGCCTTCTTAGGTTCTGTTATAATGTTGTCAAGTTTGGTCCTGGCACTCCATCCTACCCGGAATTAAATATTTTGGAGTATAGATGGGCTGTATTGGTACCAGTCCTCCCAGGTCCTTCTAACTACAGCTCCTTTTTATGTTGATTGTGCGCATGCACAAGAAACATGTTATGGCAGGTTTCTCCAGAAGCATGTTGTGGAGGCATGGCACTGTTGTGCCCAATACCCCCACAGCCTACAAAGGCTTGTCTCCCGTCCCCCAATGCCGTGACATGCTGCTGCTGACACTAGTTCAGCCAGCATGCCACAACTTTCTAAAAAATTAGCCACTGCAATCAGGAGCCACCTCACCATTGCAGCGTTAGCCATTGGCTGCAATGAGGGAGTGACCCGTCATTGCAGGGTGGGATGTGGGATCCCTGATATTGTTTGTGAACATGGTGGTGGGTTGCTGCCATGTTCACAAACATTATACCCCCTCCCCCCCACCGTGTTTACTTGCCAACAGGGGAGCCCACTCCCCGTCGGAATTCTGTAAGCCCCTCCGTTGTTCCTGCCAATGGGATGCCCAATCCACATCAGCATAATGATTATTCCCCAACCCCTGTTGTTCCTGCCGATGGGGTGCCCAATCCCCATCGGCATAATGATTATTCCCCCCGATTTGTTCTTGCTGATGGGGTGCCCAATCCCCGTCGGCATAATGATACCCCCCTTCCATTGCTGTAGCCGAGGGTGCCCAATCCCCTCGGCTCCTGCAGCTCCCTCCCCTTGCTTTGTTTGCCAGCGGTGGTGCCCAATCCCACGTCGGCTAACCCACCCACACAGGTGGCATGCTGGGAGCCCACCACAGCATACCAAAGCACCTGTTAAATCAGGAAACGGTCCTGCAATGTTTTTTCCTTTTTTATTACCTGAAAAAAGGAAATGGTCCCTCGTAGTCTCCCTGCCCCCCTCCCACAACCTGCACCCACCCACTGCACACCGTGCCTCCCCACACCCCCCACCCCATACTTACCTCCAAAGCTCGGCATGACGATCTTCTGTGGACCGTGAACATGTCTGCACTCTTCAAAGCTGACCCTTGAACTGAGGAAATGCCAGGAAGCTGTATAATGTAATGAATAGGGTGTTTTCAACTTTAGTGCACATCTCAGGCATTTTGAGAATTTTTCCACCAAATTTTCAACATGGGGTTTTTGGGACCCCTCCTCATGAATTCTTGAACTGTCATGGCATTAATCGGCCCTGAAGGTGGTTTCGCGGTCACTGCATGGAATCATCCTTTGGGGCCAATTAATCAAACAACAGTGCCAGTGTTCATGAGGTGAATCTCAAAAGCCTATGTTCAAATTCAGGGAAAATCAAAAATGACTGTTTATATGAGTGTGCATTGCACAGTTGCTACACACGCACGTAACTTCGTGTATTTGCAATATTTTCATGCCAGATTTTCAACATTGGCATTTTGTCATTCCTCCTTGTGAGAGCAGTACAGCTGTCATTGTTCACATCCTGGCTGAAATGTGTTTTCGCACGTCCGGTGCTGAACAGCATGGTCGCTGTGGGAAATCAGTGTTCAGAACAGATTAAGAAAATGACAGTGACACTGTTCATGAGTAGAGGTCCTAAAATGGCTATGTTAAAAATTTGGTAACGATCCTCCATAAAATGACTATTTACGGCGTGTGTTGCGTAGTAGCGCGACACTCATAACCATAGAAATTTATAATATGTTCACTCCAGATTTTCAACATTGCCATTTTCCCACACCTATTTATGAACAGTGCAGATGTCATTTTTCCCATCCTGGCCGAAATGTGTTTTTGCACTTCCGGCGCAGAATAGAGCGGTTGCTGTGGGAAATCACTGTCCGGGACAGATTAAGAAAATGACAATGATACTGTTCATGAGCAGAGGTTCTAAAATGCCTATGTTGAAAATTTGGTAACAATACTCCATAAAATGACTGTGTTACAAGCGTGTGTTGCGCAGTTGCCATGCATGCTTGTAATTTCGCAAATTTATAATATTTTCACTCCAGATTTCAACATTGCCATTTTCCCAGACCTACTGATGAACAGTACAGCTGTAATTTTTCCCATCCTGGCCAAAATGTGTTTTCACACTTCCGGCACAAAATAGAGCAGTCGCTGTGGGAAATCACTGTTCGGGACAGATTAAGAAAATGTCAATGACACTGTTCATGAGCAGAGGTCCTAAAATGCCTATGTTGAAATTTGGGGATAATAGCCCATCAATTGACTGTGTTACAAGTGTCGTTGCTGCACTTTCCATACCTTGTAACCGTAGATTGTAATATTGTCACCAGATTTTCAACAGTGCCATTTTTCACATCTCCTTATAAGCAGTACAGCTGTCATTTTTCACATCCTGACTGAAATGTGTTTTCACAGTTCTGGCGCAGAATAGCGTGGTTACTGTGGGAAGTCAGTGTTTGGGACAGATTAAGAAATTGACAGTGGCACTGTTCATGAGCAGAGGTCCTAAAATCCCTATGTTGAAAATTTGGTGACGAAACTCCATGACATGACTGTGTTACAAGCATGCATTGAACTGTTTCCACGCACCCTTGTAACTTCGCAAATTTGTAATACTGTCATGCCACATTTTCAACAGTGCCATTTTTTCACAACTCCTTATGAACACTACAGCTGTCATTTTTCACATCCTGGCTAAAATATGTTCTGCACTCCTGCCAGACAATAGCGCGGTCACTCTGGGAAATCAGTATTTGGGACAGATTAAGATCAACCGAGTGAGAGGACGGAGTGACCGAGCTCAACTGAGCTCTGTTGAGACTGCTGCAGATTTGTTTGTGGGCAGACAAAGGCCTCAACACAAGAGCCCAGTACAAAAGGGCAGCCTGCAGCACTGGGAGAAACAGAATGCGAGAGTGAGTGAGGGAGGGGGAGTGAGCGAACTCACGGAAGCGCTGTCAGGACTGCTGCGGATTTCTTTGCGGGCAGAAAAAGGCATCAATACAGGCAGGGGCCCAGTACAAAAGGCCAGCCTGCAGTGGTGGGAGAAACAGTATGAGCGAGTGAGACAAGGGGACTTAGTGAGCTCAACAGAGCTCTATCAGGACTGCTGGGATTTCTTTGTGGGCAGAAAAAGGTGCCAATGCAGGCAGGAGCCCCGTACAAAAGGGCAGCTTGCAGCACCAGGACAAACAGAATGAGCGTTGAGAGTGGGAGACTGCACGACCTGAACAGAGCTCTGTCGGGACAGCTGCAGAGTTCTTTGTGGACAGACAAAGGTGCCAACGCAGCCAGGAGCCCCATACAAAAGCACAGTCTGTGGCGCCAAGAGAAACAAAATGAGCGAGTGACAGAGTGGTAGTGAGCAAGCTCAAAGGAGCTCTACTCTGACTGCTGCAGATTTCTTTGTGGGCAAAAAATGTGGCAACGAAGGCAGGAGCCCAGTACAAATGGCCAGCTTGCAGTGCCGGCAGAAGCGGAATGCAGTGACAGAAGGGGAGCAAGCAAGCTAGGTGGGCTGTGTCAGGACTGCTTCAGATTTCTTTCTGGCCAGAAAAAGCCACCAATGCAGGCAGGAGCCCAGTACAAAAGGGCAGCCTGCAGCACCAGGAGACACAGAATGAGCGAGTGAGGGAGGGGGAGTCAGTGAGCTCAACGGGGCTCTGTTGGGACTGCTGCAGATTTGTTTGTGGGCAGAAAAAGGCAGCAATGCATGCAGGGGCCCAATACAAAAGGGCAGCCTGCAGTGGCAGGAAAACCAGAATGAGCAAGTGAGTGAGCTCAACAGAGCTATATTGTAACTGCTGCAAATTTCTTTGTGGGCATAAGAAGGCAGCAACGCAGGCAAAAGCCCAGTAGAAAAGGGCAGCCTGCAGCGCCGGCAGAACAGAATGAGCGAGTGAGAGAAGGGGAGTGAGCAAGCTCAACGGAGCTTTGTCCGGACTGCCATAACATGACTGTGTTACCAGCGTACATTGAACTGTTTCCACATAGCATTGTAACTTCGCAAATTTGTAATACTGTCACGCCACATTTTCAACAGTGGCATTTTTCTACAACTCCCTATGAATGCTACAGCTGTCATTTTTCACATCCTGGCAACATTATGTTTTTGCATTCCTGCCAGACAATAGCATGGTCACTCTGGGAAATCAGTGTTTGGGACAGAATAAGATCTACCGAGTGAGAGTGGGGAGTGACCGAGCTCAACTGAGCTCTGTCAGGACTGCTGCGGATTTGTTTGTGGGCAGACAAAGGCCCCAACACAAGAGCCCAGTGCAAAAGCGCAGCCTGCAGCACTGGCAGAAACAGAACGAGAGAGCGAGTGAGGGAGGGGAAGTGAGCAAACTCACCGAAGCGCTGTCAGGACTGCTGTGGATTTCTTTGTGGGCAGAAAAAGGTGTCAATACAGGCAGGGGCCCAGCACAACAGGCCAGCCTGCAGCAGTGGGAGAAACAGTATGAGCGAGTGAGACAAGGGGACTTAGTGAGCTCAGTGGAGATCTATCAGGACTGCTGGGATTTCTTTGTGGGCAGAAAAAGGCGCCAATGCAGGCAGGAGCCCCGTATAAAAGGGCAGCTTGCAGTGCCAGGACAAACAGAATGAGCAATGAGAGTGGGAGATTGAGCAACCTCAACAGAGCTCTGTCGGGACAGCTGCGGAGTTCTTTGTGGACAGACAAAGGTGCCAACGCAGCCAGGGCTCCATACAAAAGCATGATCTGCGGCACCAAGAGAAACAAAGCGGCGAGTGACAGAGTGGTAGTGAGCGAGCTCAAAGGAGCTCTACTGTGACTGCTGCAGATTTCTTTGTGGGCAGAAAATGCGGCAACGCAGGCAGGGCCCAGTAGAAATAGCCCGGCTTGCAGTGCGGCAAAAACGGAATGCGAGATGATGGAGGGGTGGAGCGAGCTCAGTGAAACTGTGTTGGGACTGCTTCAGATTTCTTTCTGGCCAGAAAAAGCCACCAGTTCAGGCAGAAGCCCAGTACAAAAGGGGATCCTGCAGCGCCAGGAGACACAGAATGAGCGAGTGAGGAAGGGGGAGTCAGTGAGCTCAACGGGGCTTTGTTGGGACTGCTGCAGATTTGTTTGTGGGCAGAAAAAGGCAGCAATGCATGCAGGGGCCCAGTACAAAAGGGCAGCCTGCAGTGGCAGGAAAACCAGAATGAGCGAGTGAGTGAGCTCAACAGAGCTATATTGTAACTGCTGCAAATTTCTTTGTGGGCATAAGAAGGCAGCAACGCAGGCAGGAGCCCAGTAGAAAAGGGCAGCCTGCAGTGCCGGCAGAACAGAATGAGCGAGTGAGAGAAGGGGAGTGAGCGAACTCACCGGAGCTTTGTCGGGACTGCTGCACATTTCTATGTGGGCAGAAAAAGGCGCCATCACAGGCAGGAGCCCAGTACAAAAGGGCAGCCTGCAGCGCCAGGAGAAACAGAATGAGTGAGTCAGACAGGGGGAGGGAGTGAGTGACCTCAACGGAGCTCTGTTGGGACAGCTGCGTATTTCTTCCTCAGCAGAACAAGGTGCCAACGTAGGCAGCAGCCCACTACAAAAGAGTAGGCTGCAGCACCGGGACAAACAGACTGAGCCAGTGACAGAGGGCCACTGAGCGAGCTCAACAGAACAACGCAATAGACATTCGGCATTGACAAATGCTTTTTTTAAAAAGTTGTAATTTTATGTTTTTGTAAGTAAGTGATATGTAACGACTGCAGTATATTTCTGAGATTTTTGCACTGTAAAATAGTAGTTTTACACTGATCTATATTAAATTATGTTTATTGTTGGATATAGGCTGTTTCACAGCATATATAAAAATTAAAAATGCCTTTCACTTCTATAGAAAAGCAGTGACATCATGGCAAGTAATTAATTATTCATGATACAATGATTAAATGCTCAAGTGTTCCCTTTTAGCAGCACCGCCTTTGAAGACTCGTGGGGAGTCGAGGCGCTAGGGGTTCTTTTCAACTGACTCTGTAATATTGCAGCATGAATGGAATTTAGTAAAATACTTTGTTATAAAGCTTTTCTGCTTCCGTGATTCTTATTTTTCATGCTTGCGAAGCTATTCCTTGTGCGCACAACCATTCAGATTTTGAACCTGATCATGCCCTCCCTCCAGTATGTATGCAATGCAACGCTTGAAGTGTGGGTCCTGCATTGTGGCTATTCCAAATTCTGGAGATTGCTGAATAGTGGTGATGTGTCAATTGCTGTCTTATATTGTAATCATGTTTCAGTAATGCACAGTTTGACCGATCTCTGGCCACATCAAGGCTAGGCTGCAGGTTTAACAAAGTCTTCCTCAGAAAGCGCAGCAATGGAATGCTTGACTAATGGATGCAGTGTCACCATTCACTGCCTGTGTAGCATGTTCAAATGGCCTCAGAATTATTATTACTCAGTCCATGAGTCTCCATTGTTCAACTGTCAAAGACATTGAGGCCCCAGAACTGTCACGGCTAGTGTGCGTAACTAGGTACTCGGAGATGGCTTTGTACTGCTCATACAACCGCTCTGCCATGTAAAGTGTTGAGTTCCATCTCGTGACAACTTCAAGCTTCCGGTGGTGTTGAGGGAGGCTGTTTTGAATCTGCAGCTTCCTGAGTTGGTCATAGGCCTTTCCAGGGTGTTCAAACTGGGCACAGATGTGGCGTGCAACAGTCCGCATTTGCTTTATTTCAGAGTACTGCAGAAACTCCTGTACCACAAGATTTAAAAAGTGGACCATGCACAGAACACTCAGAAAGCCACCATTGCTGATACATTTAACAATGTTTGATCCATTATCACTAGCTATGAAGCCAGCTTTTAGGGACAGGGGTGCAGTCACTCATCAGTTTCTGTCAGTAGCAAGTCGAGCATGTTTTCACCTGTATATGACCCTGCTATGCTACGCATTGCAAGCGTGGCATGCTGTCTAATGCCATGAAGGTTGCTACCACCACCACAGTCTGACTTATTACACTGCTTTCCCATCCCACTACCAAAGACAACCCCAGGTAGCTGCATCCAATGTGCAGTAATATACAGATAGGAACTACCCGCCATTTTGCCACTTGTCCACATATCCATGCTTTGGTGAATATAAGGTGGTGCGGAATGCTGAAGGGCATGTCTTACAGACTCTGTCACTGTCCGATATTACTCAGAGGCAGCATGGGTGGAAAAGTTTGTCCTGGACAGGATCTTCCATTTAGGATAGGCGCAGCCACAAAGTACCAGAATCCCACATTCTCCACAAAGGAAAATGGCAAAGGTCAATTGCCAGCATTTGGCTATGGCAGCACTGAGTTCACGTGCAACTGCATGATTTGGTGGTATTTACTGTTCTGGGCAAAAAGGCTGTGCAACGTGGGCTGCATTGTTCAGTGTTTTGCATGTGACATGCCAAATGTTTCTCCTCTGTGAACTGACATGAATGGGGTACCTCTGACGTGTGATGGTGGGTGCACAGATAACAAATCAATAAATGTGGTTATTTTACCTGTTTTAAGCACAGGGATTGATGTACTAGAATTACTACATGGACTACTGCTATTCTTCCCCAGTTGTTTAACCAGGTGAGACACGCTAAGCTGAAAGTTTGTTTACAGGTGCAACCTAGGAGCACATGGAAGTTAAATGACTTGCTTAGGGTCACACACAGTATGCAAGTGGGGGCTGTGGATTCAAACCCAAGTCTCCAGATTTGCAGCTCAGAGCCTTAAACCACTGCACTATACTGCCTCCTGACCACTACTTGAATCTTCAAAATCCTCCTTCTCCTCCTCCTCTTGTCTGTAGTAATCCTCTGGTGTTATTTCACCACTTTTACTGACATGGCTACTTACATTAAAGAAGGGATACCATGCTCACTAAGGTGGATGAGAGAGAACGCCCCACTACAGCATTAGCTCCCCTCTGGTGCTGAGCCCACAGTGCCATGTGCCAGCTCTTGAGATGAGTATGCTGGCTCCCAGTGCCCAGATGGCTACCCTTTTTACCATGCTTCACATGTACTTAGCACAAGTGGCAGATTGCCACTGTTTCATCACTACCATCTTGTACGAAAAAATCCCAGACTAGGAATTTTAATGCCCTACTCTTCATGTGTCACTTCTGGGGTTGCATATGGAATGGCAGTTTTGGTGGCAATGAAATGGGGGTATACTGCATGATTTCTGGTGTTGTGCACACTTGGACTTTGGCCGAACATCACAATTGATAACTATTACTTCAGGGTCAGCAACAGACACAGCTACATCAGAACTTTTGAGGAGGGGGGATTGACTAACAGACTGTTTACAAACAACTACCTTCACTTTCTTTTTGTCTGGTTCCCAAATGGGATCACTAGCATCATCATCATAATCATCATCTACAAATTGACATTGGACGCTGTCCTCCTGTGGAGATATTCCAGCCACAGCCTCAATATGATCATCCACACTTTTTTCATCAACATCTGAATGTTTGGATGGTCTAACCTCAAAATCAGTGGAAACGTGAGACTGTGAGTCATCAGCATGATCAGAATCATGTTCAACTACTGTGGGGAGTGGGACATCAACTACACTCAAGTCTGTGGACTCAACAACATTTTTTCCACTGATAAGTTTGCCCAGATTAAACTTGCAGCAATACTCATGCTGTTATCAATCATGCCATCACTAACTTTACTACCAGCAGGGACAACAGCATTGCCAACCAGCATTGAACCAACTGATTTCACTGTGAAAACAGAGTCGGAGAATCCTTTACTTGCAGCAACTGCTACCTTTCCTTCTGCTGCATACTACCACGGCCATGACCACTACTCTTAACACTGCTAGACTTGCTACTAGCCCCTGATGAACCTGCCTTATCATCACAACAACTTCCACTGCTAATAGTCTTCTTGGCAGCAGCGCCTCCAGCCAGAACCAGCTTTGCATGACTGTCTCTTAGCGGGCATTTTTTAAGATTACACAGACAATTAACAGCAACTTATTATTTCTGCTGTTTCAGGGGGATGGGTAGCAAAAATGAAAGAGATGCAGCCACACAGGCACAAGTAACACAATACCTTAACCAGTCTTCAAAAATTCAAAAGTCAAAAAACAATACCTAATTTTTCAGGGCGGTGGGGTAGAGGTACAGCTTTAGCTACACAAACAGAAGCAGGGAAAAATATGTAAAGCAGACAGACTGAGAAATTCAGAGTACTGCTATTGTAGTGCCACAATAAAATGCGTATCAATTTACACCACGCACACAGATTAAAGGTCAGGCACAGAAACTTGAACTGTTCAGTAAACTACAATACAGACAGTCTTTTAAAATGACTGAACAAATCCTCAGCAAACAGAAGAAACCCCATACAAAATTAAGTTAAGTTGTACTGTGTGTACCTCAACACACAAATAATAAAAAACTAGCCAACAAAAGTTGGAAAAACTGTCTTTCTCACTAATCTCCCTTCTACACCACAGATCCGCCCCTCCCCCATAGCACACATCTACAGTGTCTGTCAGTACAAAGACTGCATCTACTAAATTAACATTAAATATTCATACAAAATCAAAAAATGCTCAATGATATAAACACATAAGGGTTTCCTTACAATCGATCTACAAAATTTTGACATAAAATTTTTGTGGAAAAATGCAGTTTTAAAAGGTTTTTCGATGGTTTGAATCTCAGAGCTCTGAGAGCAAACTGTCTTCAACTTTCCACTATACATCCTTAAATCCTTAACCATCACTGCCAATACAGAAAAATAATCCTCTGGGATTTCAATATGGACTGTCTTTCCCTAAATCGCACAGCCTGAAATCCCTATCTGACGAACATGGTCTTGTCCAGCTAGTTAATGAACCCACTAGGATTAATACTTCAGATATTGCCAATAGCTCTCTCCTTGATGCTGTTCTAACCACCCATCTTCACAAAATTCTACACTCGGTGGTCTTCCACAATGATATGAGCAACCATAGAGTTGTAGTCTGCACAAGATCGCAAGCTAAAGTTCGCTATCAGCCCAAGTTCATAACTAAGCGGTCCTTTCGTAAGTTCAGTGCATCAAACTATTTGTCTGACCTAAGCAAGGTTAGATGGCAAGATCTCTATCACAAAAACAGCCGATGAGGCTGTCACTGTACTCAACAACAATCTTATCACCCTGGCAAACAAGCATGCCTCCTTTATCAAGGTTAGGTTTACACCAGATTTTAAGGCTGCACTTACAAACCGCGATAAAATCTGGGCCCAGGCCAGGCGCACCAAGAGTCCTGTAGATTGGCAGGCTTTTAGAGCAGCTAGGAATGCCTGTGTTAAACACATTCACTCTACCAAAGCAAACTTCTACGTTTCCACCTTAGAACAGGCAAAAGGAAATTCTCATAAAATCTGGAGGACTCTTACGTCTATCGAAGGAAGGCAGGCTGCTCCCTCTATTCCAACCAAGATCTACAACCATGGTAAGGTTATGGAAAATAATTGCCAAATCCTTAAAGATTTAAATTCCCATTTCGTCACTGCTGGTCTAGCTTTTGACTCCTCACTGTATGCAGCTTGTGATAATAATCAAGCTAATACTAACCTCGCTCTGCAAACTTCAGCCTGCCCATTCCAGCTGCTCCCTCTCAACTTTAAAGAAGTTGAAGATTCGCTCATTAATTTAGATACCAAGAAAAGCGCCAGGGATGATGGATTTGAACCATTTCTTCTAAAATTAGGCTACCCCTATCTTACTGCCCCCATTTTCCATATATTCAATCTCTCTATTACCACTGCTACAGTTCCTTCTTGTTGAAAATCCACCCACATCCTTCCCTTATTTAAATCGGGGGATCCATGCAATCCAAATCTCAGGCTGACCTCCAGACTTACCATGCGCTCCACAATACTAGTACCAAAAGAATCCGTCAAGCAAAAGCCAACTATTTCACAGGCACATTCAATTCCTCCTCCCACCTCCCATCAAGATTCTAGAATGTGGTCAAATCACTTCTCTGTCCACCATCGCAGCCCCCCACCCCTTCCCTGCAGGTTGGGGGACTCTCCATCACTGACCCCTCAGCAGTGGCCACTTTGTTTAACACTGTCTTCACAACCAGTCATGCTACTCCCTTGTCCACCCCCCCACCCTGCTCAGCATGCTTCCCCCATCACCCCATCCTGTGGCACACCTGCAGCTCACTCCTTCTCCTTCCTGCAAGTCATCCCTGATGAGGTATACAATGCATTGGTTGCCCTTAACCCAGACAAGGGTAAATGTCTCACTGGGTTGGACTCCAAAATGCTCCACCTGTCAGCCCCTGCCATAGCTCAACCCCTTGCCTCCCTTTTTAACTTATCCTTCTTCCTAGCTGAAGTCCCCACTGAGTGGAAACATGCCATCATAATCCCACTTCCCAAGTGTGGTGATGCCTCAAATCCAAGCAACTACCAGCCCATCTCCCTCCTACCGACCCTTGCCAAACTACAGGAGCAGCTGGTTCTCTCTCACCTATCCACCTTTCTGGATTTCTCCTCCTTTTTCTCCCCCCCTACCAGTCTGACTTTAGGAAATCCCACTCCACTACTACCTCCCTTCTCAGGATTACCGATTCCATCCTCACAGGTATGGATGCTGGCCACATCACTGCTGCCATCTTTATCAACCTGGCTAAGGCTTTCCATACTGTGACACACTCTCTCCTCCTGACCAAACTCATCAGTGCTGGTCTATCCAACTGGGCCACATCTTGGTTCCACTCTTACCTCACTGGCAGATACCAAGCTGTCCGTATCAGTTCGACCACATCGGCTCCCCTCCCAATTACTTCAGGTGTGCCACAAGGCTTTGTCCTAGGCCCCCTCCTGTTCTCAGTCTTCCTGAATGACCTGCCATCTGCCTGCCCACACACCGCCATCCACATGTACGCAGATGACACGGTGCTATACGCATCTGGCCCCTCGTCCTCGGAGGTTGCGACCAGACTGCAGCAAGACTTTATCTCAGTCCAGCACTGGCTCCGCTCAAATGATCTCCTCCTAAATGCCAACAAAACAGTTTCATTAACCTTTGGCATGAGGCAGAAAATTTCTAGGCTCCCTTCACCATTATTATTCCACACCCTGGAAGGGTCCCCTCTGGAGTCCTGCACCTCCTTCAGATACCTCGGTGTCTGGCTTGACCAGCACCTCAACTTTTCCACACATATTGACTCTTTACTCAAGAAGCTGCACCGTAGGCTTGGTGCAATTTACCAGAATTGTGACAGCATCCCCCTTCCAGCCAGGAAGGACATTGTAAAAAAAATTATCCTCCCTGTCCTCGACTACAGGGACGTAGTCTACGGCGCCGGCCCCAAGACCACATTAGCCAGGTTGGACCCTCTCTTCCACTCTTTCTGCCATTTCACCCTGAACAGCCCCTACTCCACACACCACTGTGCCCTATATCGAGCAATGAACCTCACCTCTCTTGACAATCGCTGGCTAACCCACTGCGCCAAGATCCCAGCCAAGTATTGGTCGCAGTATCTCCCCTCCTACCTCTCTGTCTTAACAAACCCCAGCGCCCAAGCATACACACTCAGAAACTCAGACTTTAGGTCCCTAGCTGCCCCCTGCTGGTCTACTACCATAGAAACATAGAATTTGATGGCAGATAAGGACCGCTTGGCCCACCTAGTCTGCCCATTTTCCTACCCAACAGATAAGCTGCAGTCAGCTTTCAGCTACCACATTCCCATGTTGTGGAACTCACTCCCAGCTAACATCTGTCACTTCACCTCCCTCTCGCACCTTAACTCCATGCTCCAAGCTCATTTCGTCCCTACCTGTGCTTGTGTCTCTGTGTTTCCCAATCACTTATACAATCTCAGTGTGTGTCTGCACTTAGCAATTGCAATTAATCAGTACCTAACTATTGTTCTCTCGGCTTATACTGTCTCTCATATGGTTCAAATTTTGCTAGTGGCCTGCACTTTGCACTTTGAATGTATTGTACTCATGCTGTATTAACTGTGGTTACCAACTGACTCTCTCAATCCACTACTGACTAGTAATCAGAACCAAATGTTAGTGTTCTCTCACTATGTATTCACTTGTCTATACTGTCTTCAACTGTCTACCTCATGCTGTATTAACTGTGGTTACCAAATGACTCTCACAATCCACTACTGACTAGCAATCAGAACCAAATATTAATGTTCTCCCACTATGTATTCACTTGTCTATACTGTCTTCAACTGTCTACCTATGTTCCCCCTTCCCCCAGGACGCATCTGAAATCGAGCAGTATTCTGCTCAGTATGCCTTTCCTGGTAAACCGCTTAAATAAATAAATAAATAAATAACTATAGGCCCATTTCAATCCTGCCTATCCTCTCAAAAGTCTTTGAAAAACTGATTTATACTCAGCTAAAATACCACATTGTAACTTACTCACTCTTAAACCCAGCACAATCTGGCTTTCGCCCTAATCATAGCACCATCACTGCGTTGGCCAACGTTACTAATGACTGGATCTCTGCTATAGATTCTAAGAAGATCATGGGTGCAGTCTTCTTAGACCTTAGTAAAGCATTCAACACCATAGACCACAGACTAATAGTGAGTAGCCTTACCAAAATAGGTGCCACTCTATCCACCACTCAGTGGTTTAATAGTTACCTAACAGGAAGGACCCAGAAAATCAAAGCAGGCAGCCTGTTCTCTGCCTCCTTGCCAATTCCTAGGGGAGTCCCACAAGGCTCCATCCTAGGTCCTATCCTTTTCTCCTTATACATCAACGATTTCGATTCAGATATAGCCAAGTCAAATCTGCATTTCTTTGCAGATGATACAGTTTTGTACACATCTGGCTCTACATTGTCTGAAGTTAGGGACGTACTCCAAGCCGACTTTGCTCAGCTTGAATACAATCTTATTAATGCCAAACATCTCCTAAATGCCAAGAAAACCAAGGCCATTATCTTCTCTCTTAATGCCTCTTCTACTGTCCACCTTGACCTTCCCAAAGATTTTATTGTCACCTACTTAGGTGAACCATTGGAAGTCATCGCCAAATTTAAATATCTTGGCATTTGGTTAGACAACAAGCTCTCCTTCAACTTTCACCTTGGCAACCTCTCCAGGAGATTAAAAGCCAGCCTAGGTTTCTTCTTCTGCAACAGGTCTCTCTTTACATTAGACACCAGGATCAGGCTTGTCCAGGACACATTCCTCCCCCTACTTGACTATGGGGACATAATCTACACCACCTCTGCAATCACTTACCTAAACTAATTGGACATCCTCTATCATCGTGCTCTGCACTTTATAACAAACTCCCTATACTGAACCCACCATTGTGACCTGTATGCAGCTGTCGGTTGGATGTCACTTACCATTAGACGCATGTTTCATGCAGGTATCTGGACCCTAAAACTTCTCCTGAACAAACTCCCAAGCTACCTAACATCTCTCATCCACATCTCCCACCATGCATACTCACTTAGAAAATCAGAATGTATCCTCCTCGACGTGCCTCCTTTGGAAAACGTGCTATATCAAGTGCCCTTCCAACTATTTGGAATGAGCTTCAGTCCTCACTGAAACTAGCCAACACTGTCTCTGTCAACTTCTTCAAAAGGCTAGCTGATTCTAAATTAAAAGAAACTTGTAGCTGTTCCTAAACTCCCTCCCCACCATTATTCCCCTCCCCATCCTTCCAACTGACTGGAATCAGGTCTAGTCCCTATGGAACCCTCGTAGCCTTCGCACCATACGTTTCCTCTAATTGCCTATGGTGGCCAATCAAAATGATTCCTGCATCTGTCCTTAGACTTTCCCCTGCCCTTACTTTTCTTCCTCTATATTTACACTTCCCCCTACTCTCTGTTACCCTCTGCTTTTTCTCCTCACCCTCTTCCATCTTATTTTTAACTTCTCTCTTCTGTAGACTCTACACTTTCTACCTCCAAAGCTTCTCCCCAGGTTTTTGCTTCTTATATCTACATCGTTATGCCCTAATTGAGTATTTTGTATCATATGGACCTAAACTGCACTTTTAATTACTGTTATGGGGGAGTCCTGGTAAGATGAAACACGTGTCCATGTCTTCCATTGGTACCTTTGCAAACTGTGTGAGAGGTCTTTTGGCACCATGCATTTCTGCTTAAAGTTGAACCAGCATAATATTCTGTGGTGATTTGCATATACAGCCCATGATGCTTTGCATTGTAGGGAGCATGTTTGATTTTGTATTTCTTTGAAACTTGGCTTCCCGGCCAAATGCCCTTTGGGGGTAACCATTGTCTCAGTACTTGCACACAGAGGTTCTTTGTATATTTGTCTGTATAGATGCTTCAGGATCTTCTCGTGAATGAGTTTGCTCAGCTGAGTTTTCCTGCAATAAACTTGAACACTACATTGAACTGAGGCTGTGCAAAACAATATAGAGTCCATGTGACATTAATTCCTATGAATCACTGCAAAATTCACCTTGAAAAGCAAAAAAAAAAAAAAGGGCAAAGAAACATGAACTCCATAGAGAACAATGGGGACTTCACGTTATTTCGAGATACAAAGTTATTCACTTCACTTTGCACATTATTTCAAACATAGAAACATAGAAGTTGACAGCAGATAAGGACCACAAGGCCCATCCAGTCTGCCCATTTCTTTTTCTGCCTTATGAATGTGCCATCGGCCATTGCTCTGTCAGTGGCCTAGCTATTCATACTCATCTGTATTGCTTCCTTATGCCTATCCCATGCCTGTTTGAAGCCCTGCACTATATTCATATCCATCACTTCCTGAGTTAGGCCGTTCCATGCATCCACCACCCTTTCTGTGAAAAAGAACTTCCTCACATTACTCCTTAATCGGCCTCCCTCTAATCTCATGCTTTGTCCTCTTGTCCTGCTATTTTTCTTATATTGAAACATGTTAGACTCTTTCACCTTGTTAATGCCCTTAAGATGTTTGAATGTTTCAATCATATCACCTCTGTCCCTCCTTTGCTCTAGGGTATACATATTGAGCTCCGTTAATCTGTCTTCATATGTTTTCTGATGCAGTCCCTGCACCATTTTGGTTGCCCTTCTCTGGACTGCCTCAGTTTGGTTAATGTCCTTGTGAAGGTGTGGCCTCCAGTACTGCACGCAGTACTCCAGATGGGGCCTAACCAGTGTCTTGTAAAAAGGGATTATTACCTCCCTCTTCCATCTTGTGATACTCCTACTAATACACCCCAACATCCCTCTAGCCTTACCTACTGCTTTAGTGGTCTGCTTGGATGATTTCAGGTCATCTGTAATGATGTTGCCCAAATGTCTTTCTTCCCTTTTGACTGCCAGCAACTCCCCTCCCAGCCTATAGGTGACTTCAGGGTTTCTCTTCCCTATGTTCATGATCTTGTACTTCTTTGTGTTAAACCCCAGTTGCCACTCTTCCGACCATTTTGCTAGTTTATCCAGATCTCTTCTCATTCTGCCCACCCCATCTGGATCATCTACTCTGTTACAGATCTTGGCGACATCTGCAAACAGACAAACATTACCCTCCAGTCCTTCTGAAATGTCACTGATGAAGATATTGAAGAGGACTGGCCCCAGAGCTGATCCCTGAGGTACCCCACTTGTGACTTGCATCTCTTCTGACTGTATACGTTTACCACCACTCTCTGTTTTCTGCCCGTCAACCAGTTTTCCACCCAGTTGACCAACTTCTGACCCACCCCAAGCCTACCCAGCTTATTAATCAATCTTCTATGTGGCATAGTATCGAAAGCTTTGCTGAAGTCAAGGTAGGTGACATCAACTGCTCCCCCTTGGTCCACACTCTGGTTACCCAGTCAAAGAAATCTATGAGATTAGTTTGACAGGACCTTCCTTTAGCAAACCCATGCTGTCCTGGATCTTGTGCTCCTATGAATTCCAGGTGTTGCACTGTCCTTTCCTTAAGGAGTGCCTGCATAATCTTGCCCACTGCTGAGGTAAGACTGACTGGCCTGTAGTTCCCTGCCTCCTCCCTGATATCACTCTTGTGGAGCAGTATCACGTGAGCTCTTCTGCAGTCTTCTGGGACCTCTCCTGTGCTCAGAGACTCACTAAACAGTTCTGATAATGGCTCTGCTAGTTCCACCCTTAGCTCCTTTAGTAGCCTGGGATGTATGCCATCAGGTCCCATTGTCTTGTCCATCTTGAGCTTATCGAGATCTTGTAGGACCCTTTCTTTTGTGAAGGGACTAGTGCACACATCCTTCCCCCCTGTGTCCATGGTGCTGAGCTGTGGGCACTGCCCTACCTTCTCTTCAGTAAATACTGAAGTGGGACCCCCACTGGGGGATACTATGTTTCTATGATTATTTCACAAAATTTGAGTTAAATGCAAAATACTATGCATAGTGCATTTTAGGCACTTCACCCGCCTCTACTTATAGCAGGGACCCAATCTCATTTTAATAAGAATCACTGGAAGGGCCAGCCAGGCAGACAAGCATAGAGCACCCGAGGGATGATTCTCCTTCAGGGGGGTGTCCGGCTTGGTGGCGACCTCTGGTGGAGGCTGATGGAATCGCTGGAAAAAGCCGGTGCCTGCTTGCTTGAGAAGCAGGACAGACACTGGCATCATTGCACACCCATCTCCCAAGGGAATACAATCACAATAAATCTCCAGTCCCCCAGCCATGATGCCTTGCTCTGCTGCTGCTCCTGCTGCCACTAGTGCCTGCCATTGGGGTCCCACTCCTGTGGCTCTGCTCTGGGAGGGTAAGCCAGGGTTCGCCTTCATTGACCATTGGGAGGGGGTACCCACTCGGCAACCCCACCAGGGGGGTAAGCCTGGGCATGGTGGGTCAGCATGTGGGCCGGGAACTGAGCTCCATAAGGGGCATTGGGAGGAATGGAGGGAAAAAAAAGAGGAAAGAAAAATAAAAATAAGAATCACAGGTAAAACCTGGATACTAAACCAGAATGGTCCCATATATTCTCTACAAGAAAGATTCCGAGGATACTAGCATTGTACAGCCCTTGACACTGTATAACATAACACATGAATTGCACTTGCAAACACAGTCCTAAACCAATTATGATATTGATTACTTGTATCCCAATATTTATCTAGCTGAACATATAATGAACTTTAGTACAGTACCCACAAGAGCAAGGTGAAACATGCTGTCCTAACACAAATTAGGGCACAACCCCAAACTGTACTTAAATAAAAAAGTTAAATGGTCCGGTGGCACTGAGGGTTGCGGCGTTGGACACCACACCTCGCGCCACGCCGGTGACCTGGGTTCGGGAGCGAGCTCGGGTGCCAGGGATCAGCAGGGGGGAGAGAGGATTGAGCACCCACTGGGCTGCTCTCCTCTCCCGGGGGGAGGACTCGGGGTTGTCCGGTGCCACAGTGACTCCCGGTGGAGACCGGGAGTGCTGCAGTAGTGCTGGATGGCACGGTCACTGTGTGGCTCATGCTGGCAGGGTTGCCATGCACCGCAAAGCGTCAGATGTGCACCACACATGGGGGTGAGGGGATATACAAGAAGAAATACCTTCCCTCCTTGGATAGGCAATGGCCCTTCCAGTGCCTCTGCCACACGCCCAATGCCGGATGTCTTCCACTGCCCCTTCGGTCTCCCTGGGTCATGAGGGCCCTGGGACTGGGAAGATTCCATAATGTCTCTGAAGATGGAAGGTATCACAGTGGATGGTAAAGCAAGTAGGCGAGAGAGTTCCAGGATTGGGAGCACTACAAATAGAGCTGAGAAAAAAAAAGTTAAACTGCGCCACTGTCCAACTGCACAGACTATGTCCCTAAAGCCTGCATGCATGTGAGAAAGAACAATGAGGGGTGTGCATGCCATGAGGCCAGAGGCACCATTTTGCAAAGAATAAGAAATGTACATCACACTGAATGGTCTTGAAAGAATATAACCATCCTCACCACAAACATCCCCTCTGTCCCAGTCCCAATAACATCATGTGCTTTGTACTCATAAACTGGTACCAGTTCCTCTTTCAGTCATTCTCTTCCTCCACAGATGATGCTTTTCCACCGGTGTGGAGTAAATTCTTTAAAGAACTGTACTCATCAACCAGACTCCTTGGGGTCTGAAAAGAGAAAGCATTTGTCCCGATACATAATCCTGAGTCCTGGCAGCATCAATAAAGTGTGGGTCACATTCCGCCTTCTTAGCTGCACCTGAACTCCATCAAGTATCCAAAACACATGCTCTCCAGTCACAGTAATGTCCTTTTTTTCTGCTAGTCAACTGCAAACCTCGATCTCATGCACTTGGGCCTGACATCACCACCAACAAGGCAGGGCCCCTGTATCTACACATTGCTCCTTTGTGGAATCATTCTGCGAGCCTTGTCCACTGACAGTTGCTCCACTTGTGAGTCAGCCCCAAGAACTTTTATGAGACAGTCCTGCATAAAAAAATATAGTGACTCCCCATCCATACCTTCTGGGAGGTCAACCCCTCCAGCACTCACCACTCTTGATTGATTCTCCAGCACCTTAAGTCTGTCTAAGTGGCCGGCACACTGGCACAGCAGCAAGGTGGCTGCTTACGATGCCGATGTCCCAGGTTCGGGGACAGTCCCAGGAATTGGGGGGCTGGTCGGGCATAGAAGAATACAGCACCTGAGGGGCGGCTCTCCTTCTACGTGGGGGAGGGGGTGAGTGTCCAGCTTGATGGCGACCTCTGGCATAGGTCAGGAGAATCACTGGAAAAAGCTGGTGCTTTCTTGCATGGAAGGCAGGACAGATGCTGATATCATTGCATTCCCCACCTCCCAGGGGAACACAATCACAAAATCTCTGGTCCCCAGCCATGCTTCCCTGCTCTGCCACTGCTCCCACTGCCACTAGTGCCCACTGGAGGGGTCCCACTCCTGTGGCCCCACCCTGGAGGGCAAGCCAGGGCTCACCTACATTGACCATTGGGAGAGGGTGCCCACCTGGCGGCCCCACCCAGGGGGGTGAGCTTGGGCATGGTGGGTCAGCATGCAGGGTGGGGACTGAGCTCCATAAGGGGCACTAGGGGGGACTGGAACCAAAAAAAATGAAAAAATAAAAAAACAGTCTATCTAAGAGATCAGCAGCATAGAAGATTACCTAACTTGCCCTGCTGCTGCCTGAGAATCAGCCACTGCTCTTTGTATAGCCTTGACCCTTTGCTCTGTATTAGCCATTCAGTTTGCAAATGAGTTGAGCTTCTTATCGATGAAAGCTACTGACTTACCGGTCCACTTGATTTCCTGACCATGCTCCCAATCATGGCTCCCCATGACCCCTATGCCTCTTCCACACTCATGGACTGAGGGTCTGTCTTCATCATTACAAAAGACCAAGATCACATCACAGTCAGGTGTGCTAGCTGAGAAACAGTACAGGTATCCAACAACTCCAGCACCACCCACTGTAGGGAGGACGCAGTAGCGAATCCTGTAGGAGTTGGTGAGGTCCTGCTGGCATTTCCCTTGTTTGTGGTAAGAGGTCCACACAGTACTTGATGCATTAAACTTTGCTGCACTTGAGCCTTTTGGTGTGGTTGTGGTGATTGTTCTGTGGTGGGTGGTGCTATAGTTGTTGGATATCTGTCTTTGTCATACCATCTTTCTCTCTAGTTCCATCCTAGAACCCAAACCCTTCAGTCTGCCTAAGGTATCAGCCAGTAACACATGTCACAGTGAGAAATCCTCTGGGTACCAGTGATCACCATACAGTGTGGTTCGATGTAAGGAAAGGAGCTGAGGAGAGCCAAACAGAGATGAGGGTCCTGTTTTTTAAGGCCGGCAGATATCAAAGAAATGGGAGATTGCTTCCGACAATGCCTCAAGAGGAGGAATAACCAGTGAGGGGTGGAGACACAGTGGAAGGGAATAAAGGAGGGCATCATTAGGTTAACAAGCCTCTGCATTAAAGAAGTAAAAAAAAAAAGGCAGGAGGAAAGTCCATTGTGATTCTCCAAGAAGATGCAAAGGCAGTGAAAGAAAAAAGGGCAACTTTCAAAAGCTAGAAAGAAACTCAAAGCAAAGAGAACAGGGAAGTGCACCAGACCAGCCAGAAGGAAGCAAGAAAGGTGGCTTGGAGAGCTAAGGCACTGGCAGAAAGGATTGCAAGGGAAACAAGGAAGGAGATAAGACTTTTTCCCAATATGTCAGCGAGAAAAGAAAAGGTGGTAGTGGAATAATGAGCATAAGGATGAAAAGGGGAAACTGTGAGGAATGAGACCAAGAAAATCTGACATTTCAACAGGTACTTTTGCTCAGTTCATACACAGTTACGGATGGGGTGATGGGCCACCGAGAGAATTAAAATCAGAGGTGGGAGGGGCAGACACAATACAATTATCAAAGGAAAAAGTACTGAAAGGACTTGCAGCCCTGTGGATAAGGCTATGGGACCAGATGGGATACATTCCAGAGTACTGAGGCAGTTTAGGGAAGTGCTGCTACTCTACCTAACAGCCTTGCAGCTCACTGGAAACAGAAGAGGTTCCAAGAAATGGAGAAGGACTGATATAGCCCTCTGCATATGAGTGGCAGAGAGGAATCTATTAACTACAGACCAGTCAGCCTGACTTCAGTGGTGGGGAAAGTAATGGAGTCCCTACCTAAGAGATACTGGTTAATTACATGGAAGCCAGTGGGCTATAGGACAACACCAGAAGTATGGGTAAGAGGGGAAGGTCATACCAAATGAATCTAAAGCTTTCTTTGACTGGATAATTTTATTTATTTATTTAGTTTTTGTTAACCGGGTAGGTGCACTAGCCATAAAATGACTATTTTCAGGCACGACCCGGGAGAGTACAACAAAAGGAGAACAGTTGAACAACATCAACATGGGTACAATAATACAAATAGAGGAACAGTACAGCAGTGCTACAAAAATACAATGGATAGAAACAACAAAAAATAATGGCAAGCATATACAGAGAAATAGACCAGGGAGGGATGTGGACATGGCCTATCTACACTTCAGCTAAGCCTTCGACATTGTGCCACACACAAGGCTGATTAGGAAGCTGAACAGTCTGGAGGTGGGAGCCCAAATGGTTAAGTTGGTTCACAACTGGCTAATGGATAAGGGGAAGAGGACAGAGGTAAATGGCACACACTTTAACAATGGGGGTGATCATCAGGGTGCCACAAAGTTCGGTACTGGGACTAGCCCTCTTCAATATCCTTATGGGGGACATTGCAGAGGAACTGGAGGGGAAACTCTGTCTTTCTGCAGATGACACCAAGATTTGCAATAGAGTGGACACCCATGAGTGAATGTGCACAATGGGCAAGGATATAGGAAACTAGAGGGGATCAAAGGCATGGCAGTTCGGGTTCAATGCCAATAAATGTAAAATCATGCACCTGTGCTGAGAATAGCATGGGTGGAAGGTGTTGGCAGTCACTAGGCAGGAAAGAGACCTTGGAGTTATTATTTTAGAAGACTTCAAGGTGGCAGAGCAGTGTGACAAGGTTGTGGCAGGGCATGTGGCATGCTGGGGTGTATAAGGAGGGGCATCACCAGCAGAAGGAGGTGTGTGATGCTGCTGCCACTGTAACACTCTCTGGTATGCCCCTACCTGGAATACTGTGTCCAGTTCTGGAGACTGCACCTCAGGAAAGACATAGACAGGATGGAGATGGCCAGAGAAGGGCAACCAAGATGGTGCAGGGCTTGCAAGGAAAGCCCTATGAGGAGAGGCTGAGGTATCTCAGTATGTGCACTCTGGAGGACAGAAGAGTGAGGGGTGGCATGATCGGGACCATCAAGTACCTCACAGGATTACAGGGAGGGAGCTGCTTCCAAAAGAGGATGAGCTGTCAGACTAGGGGACATGCAATAAAAAAGGAAGGGAGAAATTTCAGGAAGGATATGAGGAAACACTTCTTCACAGAAAGGGTGGTAGAAGCATGACATAGACTGCCATCCTCAATTGTGGAGGCTAGAACAGTGGGAGGCTTCAAGCATGCATTGGATAGACACTGGGGCATATTGGTACAGAAATGGGCTAGGGGGATTCTCCGAGACCAGTTAGAATCTGTGAAGATACAATAGGCAGGGAATCCTTAAGCAGATTGGGTGGGACTAGCGGTCCTTTTCTGCTAATAAATTTTATGTTTCTACATAACACACCCTAAATAAATAATATAAAAAAAACACAAAGTTTTGGTAAATAAAAGTATGGAAAACTAATTTTTTTTGAAAACGTACTGCAGATCTCTAAGTACACACGTTCGACAATGGAGGAGGGCTGCCACAGGCAACTAAAAATGGTGCAGGGGCTGCACCAAAAGCCCTATGAGGAGAGGCTTAAGGACCTCAATATGTACACCCTGGAGGAGTGGAGGGAGAGGGGGGATAGGATAGAGACATTCAAATACTTCACAGGTATAAATAAGGTTCAAGAGGAAGCATGTTTCACAAAAAAGATGCTCAACCATAAAGGTGTAGGTGTGAGATAGGCCACACCCTTGTTGTTAACCATCTTAGCTGCTGCATTGTATTATGCCCACTTACAATCCCTTCCCTCCCCAGGTCACTTGTGTAAATGAGATTTCAGTATCTCTGAGTGTTTGCCTGGCAAAACATTTTCAATAAATCAATAGACATTTAGAGAGCTTCATAGGGTTCACAGAAGGAGCAGAACCAAACCACACAAAAACACGTATCCTGGATTTTACAGGGGAAGACTTTGGGAAAATGGGGAGATACTTGAAAGAGGCATTAAGGGAATGGGGCAGGAATCAGGGGTTGAGGAACAGTGGGCAGTATTTAAAACGGGGATTACAAGAGCAACAGATTTATGCATTAAGTGGTTAGCAAGAGGAAAAGGAAGATGAGGCCATTATGGTTTTCCAAAGAGGTAGCAAAGAAAGTGAAAGCCACAAAGATTGCATTCAGGCAATACAAAAAGACACAGGCAGAAGGGGATAGGGAGAAGTATCAGGAGAAGCAAAGGGAGGCAGGGAGGTCAGTAAGGGAAGCCAAAGCTCAGACAAAAGAGCACATTGCAAAATCAGTGGGTAGAGGGACAAAACCTTTACAGCTACATAAGTGAAAAAGAAAGGCAAAGGAGGGATAGTGAGACCAAGGGGAGGATGAGGGCGGCGTGGAAGATGACAACAGTAAAGCTGACATACTGAACAGGTATTTCTGCTCAGTCTTTACTGAGGAAGAGGAGGTAATGGGTCTGAGAGGGAATACCAGGGGTGAGAATGGTGCAGAAATGGACATAAGTCCCTTTACGAAAGGTCCGAACGGTACTGGAAGTAATAAGAGTTGATAAAGCAATGGGGCCTGATGGGGTGCACCCCAGAGTCCTTAAAGAACTCAAAGAGGTGGTGGCTGAACCTCTGGCTATCCTGTTTAGCTGATCACTGGAAACAGGGGAGGTACCCAAAGACTGGAGGACAGCAGGTGTAGTCCCCTTATACAAAAGTGGGAACAAAGAGGAAGCGGATAATTACAGACCAGTCAGCCTCACCTCGGTAGTGGGGAAGATCATGGAAGCACTACTGAAGGAGAGATTGGTGGAACATCTGGTAGTCAATGGACTGCAGGATCCAAGGCAGCATGGTTTCACCAGCGGGAGGTCATGTCAGACCAACCTCATTTAATTTTTTGACTGGATGACTAGGGAGGTGGATCAGGGGAGGGCAGTGGACATGGCCTATCTGGATTTCAGCAAGGCCTTTGACACTGTGCCACACAGAAGACTATTGCACAAACTATGGAATATGGATGTGGGCAGGACAGTAGTGTGGTGGGTAGGTAACTGGCTGGGCGGCAGGACACAGAGGGTGGTGGTAAATGGCTGTCACTCCACAGAGGGAAGAGTAACCAGTGGGGTACCACAGGGATCAGTGCTGGGACCGGTCCTATTCAACATCTTCATCAGTGACATTGCGCAGGACCTAAAAGGTAGAATTTCACTGTTCGCTGATGACACAAAGCTCTAACAGAGTAGACACACTAGAGGGTGTAGACAGAATGAGAAGGGACCTGCAGAAACTTGAAGAATGGTCAGGGGTTTGGCAGTTGAAATTCAATACAAAGAAGTGCAAGATAGTGCATATGGGGCACAAATACCATGGCTCAATATATCAGTTGGGGGGTGAGGATATAGCATGCACCAAGCAGGAAAGGGATCTTGGGGTTATCATCTCTGATGACCTCAAGGTAGGAAACAGTGTGACAAGACAGCAGGTAAAGCAAATAGGATGCTGGGATGCATGAGGCAGGGCATCACCAGCAGGAAAAGGGAGGTCATGATTCCACTATACAAGACACTAGTGAGGCCCCACCTGGAGTACAGTGTACAGTTCTGGAGACCTTATCTACATAAGGACATAGACAGGGTAGAGAAGGTTCACAGGAAGGCAACAAAGATGGTACATGGATTGCATCACAAGTCCTATGAGAACAGGTTGAAGGAATTGAATATGTACTCCCTGGAGGAGAGGAGGGAGAGAGGGGACATGATAGAGACATACAAGTATCTTACAGGGAGGAACAGGGTGCAAGAATACACTATTTTTAAGTGAAAAAGATGTTCCAGGACTAGTGGGCATGGGATGAAGCTGGAGGGAGGACGATTCAGAGAAAATGTGAGGAAGAATTTCTTCACAGAACGGGTGGTGGACAAGTGGAACACCCTGCCTTAGGAAGTGGTGGGGGCTGAAACAATCACGGGATTTAAGAATGCATGGGATAGGCATAAAGGAATTCTGGAGGTCAGGGGTAAGGGGCAACAGAGTTCTAGGAAAACATAAAATGAAGTTACAAACTCAAATCGGTAGACTAGGTGGGCCATAGGCCCTTATCTGCCAACACTGTCTATGTATCTATGGGTTCCCCAATTTTTTGCTTCCCTCCTTCCATCCAGTTGATGGCGTTGTTGCAAACAGCAAATAGTGGCCTCAAATGCCACAGCACATCCCTAGGGGGAGTAAGATCCCTACCCTTCACAGGGGGTCACTATGGTACTAGAAGCAGTGCCATCCCCTCCCAGGGATGGGAAGTGTTTACATTGACTGCACTCTTTCTCAGCCCCCTCCTGTCTGCATGTGCCAAGTCCACTCTCGAACCCGGGTCACCAGCATATGGGCCAATGGGGTGCCTTAAGTAATTTCTTTCTAAAAGGGACAAGCTATACTTTTTACTGCCCTCTCCAGCGAACTGTGAACCACTACTTTTCATGTTTCCTGACTGCATATTACAGAATTTGATGTTTACAGCTGCTCTGAAACAGAAGTTGTAGTAAAACAAAATAATGGAATCATGTTTAATATGCGTGACACACTATTATTAGAGTTACAGCAATCCTTCATATGGAACTGAAGGGCAGAGGACAAGTATTTACTATCTCTTACATTTTTTTTTTTTTTTGGAAAATGAACAGATGTTCATACTGTTCTCGATGTATATTTTTTAAGTTATAGGATCTCCTTAAATCAATAAACTGGAAATGATCCATTTTTTCTCCTGATGTCGCACAGTCAGTGACCACCTGCAAGGTGTTCATGATGATAAATGCTAGCTATTTTTGACCATGGGCTATTTTTGACAATGGTTGATAGTGCACATATATCAACTTGCCTAGAAGAACCACCTATTATAGGATCATTATCTAACAATACCCCTCTGTGGTAGGTTCAGTGTCAATGAGTCAAAAGTATTGTATGTAAATATTATCGTGTCCAAAACAGGGCCTTGGCCCAGCACATATACCTGGTTAATAAATAAATATAATAATAATATTATTATAGTATTTCTTGATTAATAAGATTTTCTGAGTTACAGCAACAAATTTGTAGTTAAAGGCTGGCCCCATCAACACAGCAGTAACGCTATCATTTGCTGCACCAGTGACCCATCTGCAGGAACAAGTATGGATTGCTGGGACTGGTAGGGAACACAGAAACTGTCGGCAGATGAGGACTGCTTGGGTCCACATGGTCTGCCCATCTTCCCTACCTACTGCAATACTGCAGACCCTACAGATCTCTGGCTTTACCCTTCCTATTCCCAACCACTAAGGTTCCCATGCATTTTTGAATTCCATTACCCTTTTTGCTCCCACCACTTCTGTTGGGAGGCTGTGCCATGCATCCACCACCCTTTCTGTGAAGAAGTACTTTTACACATTTCCCCCAAGTTTACCCCCCTCCAGCTTCATATCATGACACCTTGTTATTGAGCATCTTTTTTTTGCGAAAAATGCTTTCCTCTTGAACCTTATTTATACCTAGAAACATAGAAACATAGACTTTGACAGCAGATTAGGACCGTTTGGCCCACCTAATCTGCCCATTCCCTATGTATTGGATAAGCTGCAGATTCTAGTTAACCAACAGCCTACTTCCTCCTACCCGTCACTATAATTGCCTTATGTCTGCCCCATGCATTCTTGAATTCCCCCACTGTTTTTGACCCCACAACCTCCTCAGGAAGGTGGTTCCATGCATCCACCACCCTCTCCATGAAAAAATACTTTCTGACGTTGCCCTTGAGCCGTTCCCCCCCCCCATCTTCAAACCATGCCCCCTTGTTCTTGCACATCTCTTTTCTCAAAGATGCTCCCATCCTCGACTTTGTTGATTCCACTGAGGTACTTGAAGTTTCTATCATGTCCCCCCCTTTCCTCAAGGGTATACATATTAAGCTCTTTCAGTCTCTCCTCATATGGCTTGTGTTGTAGACCCTGCACCATTTTAGTTACCCTCCTCTGGACCGCTTCCATTCTGTCTATGTCCTTGCAGAGATGGGGGTCTCCAGAACTGCATGCAATACTCCAAATGGGGTCTCACCAACTGTCTGTACAGAGGGATAAAAACTTCCTGTTTTCTACTTTTGATGCCGCTCCCTATGCATCCCAACATCCCTCCAGCTCTCCTGACTGCCTTCTCACATTGTTTGCCTACCTTAAGGTCATCTGATATGACTACCTGGAAGTCCCTTTCCATTTTTGTTGTTGTTAGTATCTCACTCCCCCCCCCCAATTGTGTACTCTTTCCCTGGGTTTTTGTTTTCCAGGTGCATTACTTTGCACTTTTTTGCATTGAATCTAAGTTGCATACTTTTGACCATTCCTCCAACCTTGTCAAGTCCCTTCTCATCCTTTCCACCCCCCTTGTGTATCAACCCTGTTGCAGATTTTTGTATTGTCTGCAAAGAGGCATGCTTTTCCTTCTAGCCCCTCTGCAATGTCTCCTATAAAGACATTAAAGAGGACCAGTCCCAGTACTGAACCCTGCGGTACCCCACTAGTAACCACCCTTTCTTCAGAGTGTACTCCGTTTACTATTACCCTCTGAGTCCTGTTGGTCAGTCAATTTGTTACCCAGGCTATCACCCTGGGACCCACTCCCAGGGTAGCTAACTTGTTTATTAATCTTTTGTGAGGTATTTGAATGTCTCTATCATATCCCTCCTCTCCCGTCCACTCCTCCAGGCTATACATATTGAGGCCCTTAAGCCTCTCCTCATGGGTCTTTTGGTGCAGCTCCTGCACCATTTTAGTTGCCTGAGGGCAGCCCTCCTCCATCAGGGTGGAGAGATCCTGTCTCCTGCCACTAGACTGCCATGTGGCAGAGGCCAAGTGGCAGCAATGGCAAGAGCAGCTGTATGTGGCAGGGCTGACTGCTGACACCAACACGCAGGCACACTGATATGGGTATGTGCTCCTTACTGCACACAGGCACCCTCAGGAGAAAACCCAGAGGAAAATGCCTCAGCCCACTTAGAACCCCTGCAGGCACTACATGACCAAATGGCAGACCACCCACCGACTCGGTCCTATGTAAGTGGAGAATAACCAGTAAGTCCACAAGAAGCTCAGCAATGGGGCTGGGGGTGTCCTCCTGGGACCAGGGGATGAGGGAAGAGAAGGTATAGATTAAAAAAAAAATTGTAGTTGTCATCTGCAGAACTCAGTGACAGAAAACTTCCCCCTAATCTGAATTTCATTGATTGATAAATTGATTTAAAATTTGATTTTCAAGATAGGCACACTGAGCTGAGGCTCAATTCCAGGTGTGGCTCGGGGGGTAAATTCTTTAACATTCTGTTGTTGTTTTTTATTAGGGAAAACATTTTATATGAAAACAGGCTCTTAGCCCTTTAGCCTTTATCAGTTTCAGCTGCTCTTCCTGCCTCAGAGTCAGAATCTTATACTCGTAACGTCAGAACTATTTGCATGCCAAGGGGTTCTGATGTCCCAGCAGCAGCAGATTATGACTTCAGAGCAGGAAAGACAGCAGAAACAGATGGCCTCTGTGGAGAAAGAGCCTGATTTCCTGCATGCTATGTCTTTTTTCATAAAAAATTAAATGAACTGAAATGTAAGTTTTTTTCAATATTTTGCTATATGAATTCCGCTGATTCCAACTGCCAACATTTTGCAGAAAACTGGAACATCACATTACTGTATTTTTCTGGTTAGCGTCCTTTTTTAATTTATATTTTATTGCATAATGAAAAAAGATACATACAATGCATATTGTCTATCCAAAGAAATGGCACTGCAACAGTTACAGTGCATGCACGGTCGCAATACATGCACTAGCCTGGTTAGAGAAACCAAAGAGAAGTACTATTTGAACATCCTTGAGTCTGTGAAAGGGAACCCATCAAAAATATGGTGTGCGTTTAAATCAGTAGAAGGCTCTAAGCACCCCCAACCTTGCCCATTAAAGTCAGCTCACGTGGCTCTATTATTACTGACAAATCTCTGATTCTAAACAAGCTTAACACACATTTCACAATAGCTGGTCTTGCATTTGATACCTCTCAGGCAGCCACCCTATGCTTCGCCACCACCACCACCACTCCGCCAACCAGGCTTTCCGCTTGTGTTACTTTCACTTTCTCTATCATAACATACAAGCAGGTCAAAGATCAATTACTTAAACTGGATATAAAATGAGTGCTGGAGCTGACAGTATTGATCCTTTTCTTGAAAATAGGATACCACTGCCTGCGGCTCCCATCACCCTTATTCAACCTGTCCTTATCAGGCCGGGACAGTACCCTAGGAAAGGAAAGTAGCTCACACACTCCCCTGTTCAAATCCGGAAACCCCAGTGATGTAAATAACTACAGGACTATTTCAATCTTACTGGTCCTCCCTAAGCTACTCGAGACGTTGGTAAATATTCAGGTCAGGGAGTATCTTGACAACCACAATCTAATTAACCCACTACAATCTGGCTTCAGATGACATCACAGCAATACATCTGCTTTAACAAATGTCTCTAACAATTGATTGGAGGCCATAGACCATAAACAGGTTACAGGGGCTGTATTCTTGGATCTAAGCAAGGCCTTCAATACTGTCAGCTATGGCCTTCTCCTGGAAAAATTAAAGGACTATGGATTTGAGACTCAGCAGTAAATTGGTTTGCAAATTACCTCACTGGCAGACAGCATAAAATCAAGGCAAATGGGACATTCCCTTCCCTACTTCCTCTGGTAAGAGGGTTCCCCCAGAGCGCTATCCTTGGTCCTGTACCGTTTTTGCTATATGTCAACAACTTGAGCAGCAACATTACATGCTCTAAAATTCACCTCTTCTCAGATAAAACAGTGCTCTGTACTTCCAAACCATCATTTGCACAAGTTTGTTCTGAGCTCCAGGCAGATTTTAGCCAACTGCAGCTAAATTTACTCTATTCTAAACTCTTACTGAACACTAAGAAAACCAAAGTACTGTATTTCCATCAACCTAACTCTTCAAATTCCCTTCCAAATCACTATCCTCCTCCGCCTATCACAGCTTTACTGGGTGACATGCTCAAAGTAGTAGACAGATTTAAGTATTTAGGTTTCCTGCTAGACTCTAACCTTTCTTTTTCCTCTCATCTTGAAGAACTAATCAAAAAGCTGAAGCTATGGTTGGATTTCTTCTTTAGAAACAAATCCTTGTTCTCCCAGGATTCCAGACTCAAATTAGTTCAGGCCACCTTTTTGCCTCTCTTGGACTACGCAGATATCATCTATAATAACTGCACAACCACGTACCTACACAAGTTGGATGTCTTGCACCATCAAGCTATCCACTTTGTTATCAATGCTCCCGACAGAATCCATCATTGCACTCGTATAAAGATGTGAACTGGACCTCCCTGGCCTTCAGGAGACTACTATATACCTAACATAGAAACATAGACTTTGACGGCAGAAAAGGACCACTTGGCCCACCCAGTCTGCCCATTTCCCTACCTACTGGATAAGCTGCAGATTCTAGTTAACCAACAGCCTGCTTCCTGCAACCCTATTTATGGGTATACAAAGCACTCTTGAAGTAACTTCCCCCTTACATTGCTAATCTCCTTCATTACTCCCAAAGTTCATACACTCTAAGAAAATATTCATATATCTCTCTGAATGTGCCCAAATTCTGCACTTGGTATGGCAAATTGACTATTAGCTGCGTACAGTACTTCCTACAGCCTGCAACAAGCTGCAAGCTATATGCTTAAGCTTCACACCCTAGTCCCATTAAATGCATTCAAATCCCTTGTGACCAAATTTACTATCAACACTTGCCATTGTTACTAACCCTTACCTTATTTTATTTTTTTTTTCCAATTGTTTTAACCAGGTGAGACACACTAAGCTGAAAGCTGGTTTACAGGTGTAACCTGAGAGCACAGGGAAGTTAAGTGGCTTGCTTAAAATTACCATTCCCCTTGCTTCTGCCACCTTTTGCCCTCTTCATTACTGTCTGTCCCTCTGAATCCCCCCATGACCTCTGCTTGTATCTACCTTCTATACTTATTGATATCCACCCTTCCTCTCTCTACATTCAGTTACACTATTACATTTATGCTTGTAAATTGCTCCTAACTGTATGATATTCATGTTACTTATTGTATATATTGTAAATAATAGCCATTAGAAACTGATATCTCTTTTGCTGTTTTTGCACTATGTATTTGTTATCCTTTATTATGTATTGCACTATGTATTGTACTTGATGTATGTTTGTCCCAAGGGACCTCCTTGCAAATAAGCTTGCTCAATGGATATATCCCTTCATAATAAACTTGAACAGTCAGTTGATATATTCACCATAAAATTAATAAAGTAAAATAATAGACATACATTTCTTGGTGGTAACATTGTAGGAGGAAACCACAATTACCGTGTAATTTACCATCAAATCCCAAATGAAGCCATATTGCAGCTCGTACACAAGATATGTATTCAAATGCCCATCCGGCAAAAACCAGCCTACTGGCTTAATCATCTTTTGACTAGAAAATGTTTAAAGCACATTGCAGACTTATCTTCTATCTCCAAAGACTGTATAGCAATAAGTGACATCAGATAGTAAGAGTTCTTTGTTATCATGCAGAAAACATTTGGAAACAGAACATCATACCTAATATTGAGAACAGCCCTGCCTGAGTAACAGATTATGCAGGGTAAGGGTGAGCACGAAGCTGAAGGGGCATTCAGTGAAATAACAAACTTTGGCGGTTTGTGCCCCAGCTGAAGTTGGTCCAAAGACTGGTGGTGGCTTATCTTCAGCTCTTTGGAGCCTCAGTGGGCATGGTGCAGCTTTTCTTGTACACACTGGGCATTTGCAGCTTTCTGGTAGCTACTTGACATTCAGCAACCAATCAGGGATGCGAATCTCACAAAACTGAGGGTTCTACAGCTCTGTGTGCCCTTGCAGCTCTGTGTCAGGAAGAAAGGACCTTGCTTTATGTGCTGCTGTCTTTTTTGTCAAAAAAGGAAAGGTTGCCAATTTGCCATTTGAAGTCTTGAAGTAAAGAGCAGTTGCTTGCAGTTGCAAGCTGCCACCAGTTCCACAGATTTTGTTAGACAGGAAAGGGAAGAAAAGGGCAGTTAAATAAGTATAGTATATTTGTGAAGGCAAGCAGGGAGGGAGGGGCCTGCAGTGCTGTGCTAACACTGCTAAGTTGTGCTGTTGTACTCAAATTTTCTCAAAGGTGTTTGCGATGTAGTTTCCTTTACTGGGTGCCAAGCCCCCAAGTCTTGTCAATAACTTTGCCAAATTGTAGTTTTGGTGGTGACTGTGGGGGCTGGGTCAGGGATGCCACCAACTTGACTGATCCACCCACCTCCCCTTAATCTTGTGAAATACTTGATCAATTGTAGTGTAGTTTTGGTGGGTGGTAGGGATGCCTTTCTGAGCCCTCCCAACCACATCTTGTGAAACACTTTGTTCAACTGTTGTGTAGTTTTCGTGACAGGCAGTGAGTGCCTGGCCTTCCTGAGGGACACGGAGCCTCTTTCCAAATCTTGCTAAACACTTTATCCAATTGCAGTGTACTTTTCATGGCACAGGATCTTATTGTTTCAGGCCTGAACCACCATCTAATGAGTATGCTCTTCTTGTATCAATTTCTCCTTTTTTAAAACATTATTGATTAATTAATAAGTTTATCTGTATAGTGAGTCCACCAACTCAACTGTCTTTGTATGTAACAGTCCTTTTTATGAGACCTAACAATCAGTTAAGTATGTTAACAAATTATATTTTGGTGTTTTAATATTTTACTGCTTGATGTATTTTAATTTATTGAAAACCAATAACAACTTTAAACAAAACAAAAATTGACAGGCAGTGAGTGCCTGGCCTTTCTGAGGGACACGGAGCCCCTCTCCCAAATCTTGTGACAAACTTCATCCAATTGCAGTGCAGTTTTCATGATAGGCAGTGAGTGCCTGGCCTTGCTGAGGGGCACGGAGCCCCTCTCGCAAACCTTGTGAAACACTTTATTCAACTGCAGTGTACTTTTGTGACAGGCAGTGAGTGCCTGCCTTCTAAGGATACAGAGCCCCCTTCTAAAATCTCGTGAAACACATTGTCCAATTGTAGCGCAGTTTTTATGACAGGCAGTGGGTGCCTATGAGCTTCTTTTTATGAAAGGCTTTACCTGATTATAACTGCCATAAAGATGAAGTAAGGATGTCCTGAAAGGGAAGCAGGGAGGACAGGGAGAGGAGGAGAGGCAGCAGGGAAAGATTCCACTATGGTACCCATTCCCACAGCATATAGCAGTTCTGCAAGTATCAGTCATAGTCATGTGGCCCGTGGTGGCGGTAATGTGCATGACTAAGATGTTAGAGGAAAAAGGACATAGACAGGGAGTGGTGTTGGTGCTGCTGGTGGTGGTTGTGGGTCCAAGACTGAAAGGCACACTGGAGCAGGGCCAGGGGCGTAGTTTGTTATTTTTACAGGGGGGGCAACGTAACAAAAAAGTCCTGATTTTCACGTATCACGACAGTGAAGAGGGCGGATGGCTTGCGTAATGCAAACAAATCAACCAGCATCAAATAATGCCCAAAAAACATTTAAGACTACAGCTGAATAACTCCTGGGAGGGACCAGCCCAGGCCAAGTCAGAGCACTTCCCACCCACCAGTTTTACTGCAGCCTGCTCTCGCCCAACTCCTCCTGAGACCAGAGTCAAAAACTGACCGAGATCTGTTTTGTATTCAGTTCTTCGTTCTTCTGCTTTGGGAGTGAGGACTTACTTGTAAAGTTGAAAATATGTAGAGAACTTAACTTCCTTCTCAAGAGGACAGGACCTGCCTCAGCTTCAATTCAAATCAGTCTTGACCTAATTTTGCCCCACCTGAACCTCCAGGTGGATAGCTCATAGTCTCTCACCCCTTTGCTGCTTACATAAACCTTCCAAGTCCAGCCCTTATAGTGGATCCTGAACTTCTTGAAATGTCTGCTTGAGCTAGCCCTCCCACCCTTGAGGAGTACAAAAAGCATGTTTCAAGGAAGTGCAGCAAATGGCTGTGCCACCTCAGTATACCTATAAACATGGATGGTATGGGAAACATCCCAGCATGTGCATCCTCACAGCATGAGCCCTTATTTACAAAGATTACATAAAAAGTGTGATTATACAATGACAAGAATGAATGCTGGCCTCTGATTGGTCAGTCTTGAGGCTAGACCCATGATGTTATCCCAGTACATCCGATTCATCACAGGTCTAGTCTCAGCCTGTCCGTGAACCTCTTGATGATTGTTAGCATTAGTGTGTTTTTTGTATCTTCTCTTAAAATATTTTCCTCACCAAATAAAACATCTTTAAAATTATTTTTTTTAATTCTGTATAACAACGCACCATTGTATAATAGCAATAATGCCCTCCAGGGTGTGTGTCATGGTAGGATAACATCATGCCTTATGTATTGGATGCACTGTTGCCCAACCACCTGAGGCGTGACGTTATCCCAGCATGACACACGCCCTGTCGGGCATTATTGCTTACTTGCACCCAGTGTTAACACTTTTCTTTGTTATAACCAAGTTAATTCATTAGTCTCCATCCCATCCCATATTATTCAATGTCACATGCCTGAATCTGGTTAGGTAAGAGTGCGAAGAGGATAATGCTCTCCTCAAGCAAGCAAGCATTGCATACATAAGCATGGGACTTGCTGATATCCCTCAGGCGGTGCTCTTAACAAGCATGCTGATGTACCTGGGATAGTGCAACAAAACAATGTAAATCCCTAATTGTTCAAGATGATCATGGGCATGGTGTGGTCACACCACAACCCCTACCACTCTCCTCCCCATGGGCTCCTAAGGAATATGCATCTCTATCCATGCCCAGGATTACACAACCCCATCCAAGCAAACACGGACTGCCCTGGCACAAAAGTGGTCGCATCACATAACCTAAGAGAACAGATGCCACAGGAAGTTTGCTGGAACGACGACTCCAGGTACCTGTGCACAGCCTCACAGGACCCACCCTGAAAGGTAAGTACTTGGTTAGTGGTTTTTATTAGCATCACCTATGACAGTGTGTGGTGGGCCGGTTGTAGTAGCCCAGGTTGCCGTGGATGCTCCCCCCCACCCACAGACTACTTCAAAATCGTCTCATCTGACAGTTTTGAAGGGCACAAATGAAATATGGTTGCTTCAGTTTGATGTGGTTTAATACAGTTTTTTTTTTTTTTGTCTGAGCGTGTGTGTCTATTCTTCTACACACAGACAGACAGACTCACACACCACCAAAAAATGAACTTTTTTTATACCATGTTTACATTCAGGATAGAGACAGGGTAAAGCAGGTCCAGGCAGTACAACACAGTGAATGAAACAATGCATTTTACAATGCCCAACAAACCACCAAAAGACCACAAAATAATGGACCTTCCCCTGCCCGGGAAGGGGGGAATGGTTAGGTCACAGGTCAGGGTACTAAACGAGGAGGAGAGACCACAGAACATCTTGTTGAACCACACAGTAAGGTGAAACTACATAAACATGCACAATTTTTATACTGTAGGATTTTATATTTTCCAACAGTTCCTAATTTTGACACAGAAACTTATCTTTAGTGCTCAGAAGCCCCTTGTACGAGGGAGGTAAGCATGGCATGGACCCAGCAGCCTGGCATACATGATGAAAAAAATATTTCTGTGCCTGTATGCCATCCACCTCCTCCTCTCCATCACCAGTGGCCGCAACCATTTTTTTCAGCATGTGTACCAGTCCACCCTAGCCAGCACGGCAGCACAAACTGGCAGGGCAGCAGAAGGCACAGCAAGCAAAAGTGAATTAAATGTCCATGCAAAAAGCTACAGCCCACTCTCCCCACCCCAGACCTGCAAGGCCACTATCTCCACCCAGACTGGCCAGCTCAGCTACTCTGCACCCTGATGGACTTGCACAGCCACTCTCCATACTCTGTGTTGACCCTACCAGCACAGCCACTCTCCCCACCGCACCAGCACAGCCACTCTCCCCACCCCACCCAACCAACACCATTTCCAGCTCCATTTATCTAGTATCCGCTCCAGGCATCCGGGTCTGTGCCTCCCCATCACAGGCACACAAAAATAAATAAAACTACATTTTATACTGTGTTTTGTTTATGTTTCTTTCTTTGTCTGGAAAGAGAGATGTTGAGCTACTGGTCAGCACAGTTTGCCTGGTATACAATTACAACCCCACCCCACTGACACAATGCCAGTGCCTCCACTCACCCACACAACAGTGCCCCACCACACCACACAATGCCTGTGTCCCCAACCCCACCCACAAATGACCAGTGTCCGCAACACCACACACACACACACACACACATGACCAGCAATGTCCCCAACTCCCAACACACACGACCAGCAGTGTCCCCAACCCCACACACACACACGATCAGCAGTGTCCCCAACCACACACACACACACACACACACACACACACACACACACACACACAACCAGCAGTGTCCGCAACCCCACCCACACACACAACCAGTGTTCCAACCCCCCAAAAAATCATGGCCGGTCAGTAGTCGCTATAACAATAGCCAGGTAGTAGTATAATCATTTCTTTAGGGTGCATGTTTTAGTGCAAGATTTTTTTTGCTAGTCTTGTAACACTACAGGGGAGAACACAAAAAGCTACCCCTTTAGTTGTGTTTGCCAGGCAATGAAGACAGAAACAGCAAGGCCAAGGAATCTGTCTGTTTCACTCCTCCACAGTGGACGATCGGAGAAATCAAAAAAAGTGAAAGATTACTTTTATAGCCAGGTAAAGGATGATGGGGAAATAATGTTTCAACATTTACTAATGTTCGGATGCTAGCTGCAGGCACAGGTCAGTGAGATACATCCCTTGACAGGTAAAGGATGAGGTGGAAATTACGTTTTAACATTTACTTATGTTTATATGCTAACATCCAGTCAGCAAGCACAGAATGTCCCCCCTCCTAACCAACATGGACAGTCCACCAGAAACCCAGTCAGCAAACATGGACAGTCCCCTTCCACCCACCTACAAGAACAGTCCCCAGACACCGAACAGTCCCCCACCTCCCCACCAGACACGGGCCAGCAAGCATAGAATTCCACCCCTCCCAACCGACAAGGACAGTCCCACCAGACACTCAGGCAGCCAGCAAACATGGGCGGTCCCCCATATCCCACCAAGGACAGTCCCCACCCCCGACACACACTAGTAAGCACAGAATTCCCCCGCCCCACCAACATGAACAATCCCCCAAACACCTGGCTAGCAAACAGGAGGTTCCCTCCCCAACAACATTGATAGTCCGTCCTAGAAACCTGATCAGCAATCACCGACATTCACCCCCATAAACCAATATGGAAAGATTCCCCCAGACACCAACCAGCAAATAGTCCCCCTTCCCACAAGACACCGGCAGGCAAACATGGACAGTCCTCCTTTTCTACCATCATGGACAGTCCCCAGACAAATGGCCAGCCAAGTCCACCAAACAATGGCTAGTGTCACCACCCACCATCACAGCCAGTGTCCCCACATCACCATGGCCTGTGTCTCCATCCCACCAGACCCCAGAATAGAAAACAGACTGTCCCCCAGCCCACAAACACTGACTGCCCTCCTAGTCCCAAACACTAACCACCCCAGCCCCAAACTCTGATTGTCTCCCCCAGCCCCACCAAAGCAGGCCCTCCCCAGCACCAAACATTGACCATCCTCTCAGTGAGTCATCCCCAAAACACACAGACTGTCTCCCCTGACCCCAACCCCACAAAACAGACCATCCCCCAGCACCACCAAACAAAGACCATCCAGTGAGTTTCCCAACAAACCCACCACACCAGTAGCACAGTAACTGAGTGTCCCACCCACAACATGACCAGTGTCCACACCATACCAAACAAATAGGCCCCCACCACCCCACCAACATGGACAGCCTCAACAGCCAGCAAATCCCTCCACCCAAAGAAACACAAGCTGATAGCAAACCTTCCACCCACCCCCAGACACATGGCCATGGCCAAGACAACCCCAAAAAAAAGACACATTTCTGGGATGTGAATGGTATTTCCAACAACCAGCTTGCAGCACAGTTACTCACCAAATCAGTAAGGGCACAGACAGGGCAGCATGCAGCAGGGCACAGCAAGGCCAAGGTGGCGGGTCAGGTAGACGAGTCTTTCCCAACAGTCCCGTTCCTCTCCCGATTAATCCCCCGATGAGACAGTAACTCATTTTTTCTGACACCAGATGAATGTGTCGCATTATGGGTCTGCTATAGCCTGCACGACTGCCGGCTTCTTTACTGTTCTGGGCCTGGCTGTTCACTGACCTGAATAATCCCTCTCGGTGGAAGGTGGAACTGGTGGGCAACAGGCGTGGTTTGGGACTCGCCGACAACACAGTAAATATTTTTCTGGCCTGCTGGACACAGGAGCTGGGTGTGCAGGCAAGCCTGGTCATGCCTCAGACTCACTGTAATTGTACTACTCGCTCCTCTGCCTGATCTGTCCGGTGGGAGAGACTTTGTGGCAGCAGGCCTCCTAGGCTCTTGGGGATGGGAGGCTCAGGTGGCAGTGGGAGAACCCAGAGCACAGCTGGCTGCACTGAGAAACAGAGAGTAGGTAGTCAGAGGCCTTGGGTGAGATATATTTAAACTGGGCTTTCAGGACAGGAGGAGGGTGGGAACACTAGACTGACTGAGACACTGGTGACACCTGACTGACAACCAATGACTGCTGCTCGACATCCTCGAATAGCTATCTCTCCTCAGCCCTATGCTATATGGATGCTGCTGCTGCTCCTTCATGGAAGGCACACAGACAACTAAATGGCGCCACTAACGGTACTGCTCACCTTGAAGGCACCAGCTTGCAGCACTCTCTGATTGGCTGTATGCAGGCTACTATGGTTGCAGGCTTGCAGCCAATCGGAAAAAGGATAATTTTTGTTTAAGAGACACAGCGCCCGCCGCCACCCCCACCACAGGAGGTGCAGGCAGTCCGAGCATAGCCTTGAGCCCATTCAATATTAAAAAAAAAAAAAATGATAACCGGAGAACGGTGGCTGGGCTCCTAAAAAAGTCCTGGTCTAATTTCTCAGAGGGGGCAGCTTGCCCCTCTGCCCCCCCGCAATCTACGCCTATGAGCAGGGCATATAATAGGGCATCCAAAGAAACCATGAGGACTTGTTAGTCCACAGAAGTCAGCTGGCTGTATGCCCACTGTAAGCAGGAGCTTTCCCAATTAGTCACAGTCAGTGTCCAGTGGTGCATATTATGGTGCTGAAACCAGATGGAGTGAAGCAGAATTACACAGATCATCCACTTATTTATTGAAATGTTGCACCAGGAAGGCACATTGAGCGACAAATCGCTCATCTCCCAGTGTGACCAGTGGGGAAGGGGTACAATAGGAATGAGACATTAAACATTCAATTTACAAGATCAACATAAACATGCAATTGTAAGGCAGGTGTTACTAACAGTGTTACATCAGTGTTACAGCATAATAGGTAGAAAGAGTGGACAATAATAAGTGCTGGATTAATAAGTAAGCAAGTGCTTAAGTGAAAAAAAAGGGGGAAAGGAGAGGGAGGGGTGAGGTGGGGGTGGGGGAAGAGTCATCTCCCTGGAGACCCCTTCAAGATCTGAGAAACCCTGCAAGGGGACTGAGGGGACCAGACAGAAGGGGATAAGACAGTGTACCAGAGAGGCTCCTTCAAGATGTGGGGAACCCTGCAAGGGGACTGAGGGGCTAGATAGAAAGGGGGATAAGGCTGTAGGAATTTAAAGAGGGAGGAAAGAGAAGGAGGAGGTGTGACTTAATGTTCGGAGGGGGAATAGGACCTAACCCAAGAGAGGACCCTTCAGGATGCAGGGTACCCTGCAAGGGGGTTGGGGAAGGTCAGTAGATAGGGATTAAGAGAGTGATAGGAGAGGGAGGGAGTGAGAACTGAACCCTTGAGGGGAACAGAATTCACACCTTTGGAGGGGATGGGGCCTAATCAATAGTCCGATAAAGATCACAGTGGTGGGTGCTCATGATAGCAGTGTCAGTGGCTTAGCAGGTTGCACACTTGCCTCTGAGGCCGGGAGCTCAGAAGGCTGTGGGTTCTATCCCCACACCAGGCACTTGGGTTAATATCCCAATACTGACTCTGTAGTGCAGCATGAGGGGTGTACTGTACTCCTGACGTGCCATCTTTCAAAGAGGTAGCAAAGAAAGTGAAAGCCAAAAAGATTGCATTCAGGCAATACAAAAAGACACAGGCAGAAGGGGATAGGGAGAAGTACCAGGAGAAACAAAGGGAGGCAGGGAAGTCAGTAAGGGAAGCCAAAGCTCAGACAGAAGAACACATTGCAAAATCAGTGGTTAAAGGGGACAAAACCTTTTACAGGTACATAAGTGAAAAAAGAAGGACAAAGGGAGGGATAGTGAGACTGAAGGGGAGGATGGGAGCAGTGGAGGATGACAACAGTAAAGCTGACATATTGAACAGGTATTTCTGCTCAGTCTTTACTAAGGAAGAGGGGTAATGGGTCTGAAGGAGTACAAGGGGTGAGAATGGTGCAGAAATGGACACAAGTCCTTTACGAGAAAGGGTCCTGAAGGAACTGGAAGTAATAAGAGCTGATAAAGCAATGGGGCCAGATGGGGTGCACCCCAGGGTCCTTAAAGAACTAAGAGGATGTGGCTGAACCCTCTGGCTATCCTGTTCAGCCAATCACTGAAACAGGGAGAGTACCCAAAGACTGGAGGACAGCAGATGTAGTCCCCTTATACAAAAGTGGGAACAAAGAGGAAGCAGGGAACTACAGACCAGTCAGCCTCACCTCGGTAGTGGGAAAGATCATGGAAGCACTACTGAAGGAGAGATTGGTGGAACATCTGGTTGTCAATGGACTACAGGACCCAAGGCAGCATGGTTTCACCAGCCGGGAGGTCATGTCAGACCAACCTCATTGAGAATTTTTGACTGAGTGACTAGGAGTGTGGATCAGGGGAGGGCAGTGGACATGGCCTATCTGGACTTCAGCAAGGCCTTTGACACTGTGCCACATAGAAGACAATTACACAAACTGGGGAATATGGGTGTGGGCAGGACAGTAGTGTGGTGGGTAGGTAACTGGCTGGGTGGCAGGACACAGAGGGTGGTGGTAAATGGCTGTCACTCCACAGAGGGAAGAGTGACCAGTGGGGTACCACAGGGATCAGTGCTGGGACCGGTCCTATTCAACATCTTCATCAGTGACATTGCACAGGATATAGAAGGCAGAATTTCACTGTTCGCTGATGACACAAAGCTCTGTAACAGAGTAGACACACCAGAGGGTGTAGACAGAATGAGAAGGGACCTGCAGAAACTTGAAGAATGGTCAAGGGTTTGGCAGTTGAAATTCAATGCAAAGGAGTGCAAGATAATGCATATGGGGCACAAAACCCTGGCACAATATATCAGTTGGGGGTGAGGATATAGCATGCACCAAGCAGGAAAGGATCTTGGGGTTGTCATCTCTGATGACCCCAAGGTAGGGAAACAGTGTGACAAGGCATCAGGTAAAGCAAATAGGATGCTGGGATGTATAGGCAGGGCATCACCAGCAGGAAAAAGGAGGTCATAATCGCTATACAAGCATAATACTAGTAGGCCCCACCTGGAGTACAGTGTACAGTTCTGGAGACCATACCTACGTAAGGACATAGACAGGGTAGAGAAGGTTCAGAGGAGGGCAACAAAGATGGTGCATGGGTTGCATCACAAGTCCTATGAAGACAGGTTGAAGGAACTGAACATGTACTCCTGGAGGAGAGGAGGGAGAGGGGATATGATAGAGACATACAAGTATCTTACAGGGAGGAACAGGGCAGGAAAACACTATTTTAAGCGAAAAGATGTTTCAGGACTAGAGGGCATGGGATGAAGTTGGAGGGAGGACGATTCAGAGGAAACATGAGAAAGAATTTCTTCACAGAACGGGTGGTGGACAAGTAGAACACCCTGCCAGAGGAAGTGGTGGGGGCTGAAACAATCACGGGATTTAAGAATGCATGGGATAGACATAAAGGAATTCTAGAGGTCAGGGGTAAGAGGAAATAGACTTCTAGGAAAACAAACTGAACTTACAAGCTCAAATGGGCAGACTAGGTGGGCCATAGGCCCTTATCTGCCAACACTGTCTATGTATCTATGTATCTATGATCTTCATCCTCCTCCATGTACCTGGATTTTCCCTGCTACTAATGGTGGTGATATAATGCCCATATGGTGATATAATGCCCAGGGATCCTCCATCACATTCTGAAGATGTACAGGCAAGACCTCCACCTGTGCATCTTATGTGAACCATATAACAGCATCTGACTGTACCAGGTGGGGTGCCAACTCAACAACCTGTACACACACCCACACTGTGGTGAGTACCATGAATAATTTTCTGCCCACTGCCGTCAGCATGAGGCACTATATGATGCTCCTTTTCTGAGTGTACCTACGGGCCCTAAATCAGAGAGTGGGTCTGGGTCTGACACTACTGTTATCCTATCAACTGAAGAAAAATAATTATTTGGTGTACATGGGCAAGGTGCTGCTTCTGGTATACCAACCCCCCTGTTTTATAAAAGTAAGCCAGTAGTATGTCCACAACCAGTACAGCCAGTTGCAGTGGAGGAAACTGCCACAAAGGAAGAGGATATGGAAGTGGAGGTGCCAGAGGAGGGAGATGTGCTAGTGATACAGACAGAGGAAGCAGAAGCACAGGAAGAGGAGACGGCAGCAGGAAAAGGGCATGAGAAGGGTAAAATATCAGGTAAGAGTGAGGTGGAGACAGGTGGAAAAGGAGAAGCTGTGGAGGAGAAGCAGGGACAATTGGAGGAGGGAGGAGGAAGCAGGAGGAAGGGAAGAGGAACTGGAGGTTCAAAGTTTGTTGTCAGTTTCAACAAGTTCCTCTGATGAAGGTTGTAATTCTAAGAACTGAAGGCCACCACCACTAGTACAGGAGGAGAAGATTGGGAAAGTATAGTAAGAAAAGCAATGAAAAGGAGAAAAGAAGGAAACCAACTTGATGAAACAGGGAAACCCAAATCCTAGGACAAGTTCCCAGTCCCACCTGGTAGATGTGGTACTACTGCTGCTACTACTGCTGCTTTTGATGATCATGTGGTGCAGCCGCATCATTCCTCCCCATGACCAGGAAAAAGAAATCTCACAGTGGTCACCCTCATTCTTCTAAGACCCACCCAATTCCTCAGTCTGGTGGTAATATAGCCAAGAAAGTCAAGAGATATTCCACAGTATGGAAGTATTTTAGGGATGACCCCACAAATCCACTGAGAGCATTTTGCAATATGGATGAGGAAAAAGATCAACCAGGGTAAATCCACATGGACACTGGGAACCAGTGTTCTGGCTGATCATCTAATGTGTGAACATGGCATCTTGCTAACAGTCACATCCCATCCCAATCCACACAGGTCAGACTCAGCAGCAGCAGCCTGGTATGGGTGGTGGGATCAGATGGCTTGTTCAAATTATGCAGCCCCATAGCAGCAGCAGTCAAAGTCAATCCCGACACTAGTGGCGCCCTTCCAGAACACCACCCAACGAACACCACCACCACCACTAGGCAGGAATAATAGTGGTAGTGGACACAGTAGCAGCACCAGTGCTAGTCCAGAATTTATTGCCACCAAACAAACCACACTCCAAGAGTCATTACATGCCCCCCACAAAAATACCACCTACTCATTCGGCTGCTGTGTGAATCACTCAATTGACTGGTGAGATGATGACGCTTAATCTGCAGCCATTCTCCATGGTGGAAGATGCCAGTTTTCAAAGATTGTTATATGAGTTGAAACCCAAACACAGCATTCTGTCATGCTTCATGTTTTCTCGGCATGTTATCCTCACAATATGTAAGGCTGTGTGCATGCAAATGGTGACCTTCTGAAGCAGGTAGGGGGAATATGTGAATTCCACTAGTGACATCTGCAGCAGTACTGTAAACCAAAGCTTCCTGAGTCTCGCTGCTCATTGGGTTGCATCAAGCACCAGCAGCACCACTGCTGCCCCACCTCTACCACCACTAGCCCCTGCAGGAGTTACTGTGAAACAGACAGCCACACAGAGGAACAGCACTATAGGGAGTGCCTTACTTAATGTGTCATTCGTGGAGGGAAAACACAGTGGGGAGAACATTCTGTGCTTCATACAATCAATGCTGGACATCTGGATACATCCTCACAACCTAAAGGTGGGAGTAACATGCTGAAGGCCATGAAGTAGGCTGTTGGTTAACTAGGATCTGCAGCTTATCCAAGAGGCAGGGGAAATTGGCAGACTAGGTGGGCCAAGAGGTTCTTATCTGCCATCAAAGCCTAAGTTTCTATGAATGATAGGGGTTTCTCATGCACCTTGCTTTGCACATGCACTGAATCTGGTGATGACTTATGTGCCTGAGAGATGTGCAGATTTTTGGTTTTTTTTTTATACTGAATTTTTATTAGATTTTTCAAAGTATACAAAATGCCCAAGGTTACAGGAGCCACATAAACAGTAACTGTGCATACATACATATCATGGGCAGACCAGTTGGGGAGCGGGGGATGGGAGGAAGGAATGGGGATACAGCATTAGGGAGAGGAAGGGTCAGGAATGGTGGAGGAGGGGAGTGGTATAAGAAAAAAAAGAAAGGTCAGAAGTCACCAACAGTGAGGAATCAGTTGCATTTCAATATAAAACATACAGCATCGGATGTTTAGAGCAGGGCATCCTACAACAGTAATAAGTACTGCCGAAATAAGAAAAGAAAAGGGTCAGGCTCCACTAGGGGGGTTGGAAACACTGAACCTCTGGCTTTATGTCTGTTTTCAGTGGCCAAGCTCCCATTGCCTTCTTCCCAGTCTGTCCAGGATAATACTGCGCAATGAGAGAAATAAAAAACAGGGAATAGGTACTCACATCTGGGAATCCGGAAGACAAGTGTATGGTCTAAGTCTGGATATCAATGGCTTGTGCGAACTAAAATTATGTCCTTTCTTCATGGCGTCTTAGCAGAACCCAGGTAGGCATAAGGGTCCATCTAGCATTCAGGGAAGCATAGAGCTCTGAAACAGGAAGAAGGATACCACAAAGCACTGGGTTCATCATGATCTAATACATGCATAGAGGTTGGTTAGCTATATCTATAGTTGCTCCCAGCATCTTATGCGGGGGGGGGGGCCTAGTCGAAAGATGGTCTAGATAGCAGTCACAGTCTAGTTGTCATGAAGAACAGTAGCCCACAGAGCCGGGTAGACAGGGGGGAATTCTCCCCCATGGCTCCAGTCACACTCAGTGAGCACAAGCATGTGGATATGCAGGAAAGGGCAGTCAGAAATCTCCTCCTCTCAGCCAATGCCAGTTGGTGGTGTGAGGTAGCTAAGGTATGGGTCCCAGCACCACTGGAATTTAGACAACTGGAAGTTTCGCAGGTGGAAAAGCTTATTTAAAGCAGCAAGGTGCAAGAGGGAGGTCAGGACCTCACCACATAAAGGGGTATCGTTGGTCCGCCATTTGCAGACCAGAGATCTCTTGGCCTGGATGGCCAGCAGTGCTAGCCATCTGTATTCCGGAGATGAAAGGCCCTGAAGATCTCCCTTGATTCCTAGGAGGAAGAAAGCAGGGGATATTGGAATTTTTTTCAGCACCAATGATGCCGTGCCTGGTAAACCTGTTGCCACATACCCTGTATTTTGGGACAGTACCAGAGGATATGAAACAGATCAGCTCCAGGGCCCAAGCATCTCCAGCAGGCATCTGATGGGAGAAGTTTAGCTTTGAAAAGGACTGCCAGGGTTTTATACCAGGAGTGGGAGATTTTATTTTGAATGAGTCTGGTGCGTGCATCTCTGAACCACTCATGGGAGTCTTTCCAGGCCTGCTCTCATTGGGGATCTGGTATAGTGCACTGTATCATCCTTTCCTACTTGGCCTTTGCTAGGCCAGACTGTGAGGGTAAGGTAGCACATATCTGAGAGTATATGCCCCCTGCTAGTCCTTCAGGGTGGTCCAGCCAGGGCTGTAGTGAGGCCACAGTGGAAGGGGGCCTGGGCTGGGCCAGCATTTGCTTGAGTGCCACCCAAAGCTGCAGGTACCTCCAGAATTCTGATTGCGGTAATCCCCAGCGGAGCCGCGGAGCCTGAAAGGGGGTAACAGTGACTGTCTGGGGTCTAGAAGATCTGTAACTTTCCCGATGCCCCTGTTTTGTTATTGTTGCCATGCCACCAGTTTGCTCCCAATTGTGATGGAAGGGTTATGCCACAAGGGGATAGCCGACAAGGGCAGAAGTCCAATTTGGAGCTTGGTTGTGATTTTTTGCCAGGTGTTTCGGGAGGCAGTGATAGTCGGGGACCCTCTCAGTAGCTGACTGGGGGGTTGTTGTACTGTAGTGGAAGGAGTAGTGAGAAAACATCCAAGAGGCCGGCCACGTCTTTTTCCATTTGGACCTACTGTGGCCCCTCACTCTGTTGTGTGCTAGTCCATTGAACCGTCTGGGCTACCAGAAAAGCCCATTTGTACCCCTCCTACCAGGGCAGACCCCATCCACCCTGGGACCAGTGGGCTGTAAGTTTGTTGTGGCTGTAACGTGGTTTAGAGCCTTCCCATAGTAAATCCCCTATTAAATGGTCAATTGGTTGGGTCCAAAGTTTAGGGGGTTCTATGGGAAGGTGGGAGAAGAGATAGAGGAATCTGGGGGCAGTGATCATTTTAACAGCTGCTATCTTCCCTGCTAGAGTCAGCCGGAGAGTTTTCCACCAGTCAAACTCAAGCTTGGTACTGGCCAGAAGTGGGGTCATGTTAGCCCCACAGATGTGCTCCAATTTCAGGGGCACCTATATGCCCAGGTATGTTATGCCTTCAGAAGCCCAGAGCAGCCCTCTCTCTAGGGCCATTTGAGAGGTACAGTATTGATTTAGAGGCATCATCTCTGTTTTGGATTGGTTGAGCCTAAGGCCTGAAATGGCAGCAAATCGCTCCAGAAATTTCAAAAGGGGGGTAGTGACATAGGGGCATCGGCCAGCAGGAGAAGCAAGTCATCGGCATACATTAGCGTTGGGTAGCCATGCTAGCCAATTTGGATGCCCCATATAGTGGGGTGAGATCTGATGGCAACTGCCAGGGGTTCCACTGCCAAGACAAACAACAGAAGGGACAGTGGACACCCCTGGCGAATGCCTCTTCCTAGTGGGAATGGGGGGAGGTCATCCCATTGGTGGAGACATGGGCCATTGGGAGATGGTATATCACTCCGATCTTGGCTCAGAAGCCCTCTCCTATCCTATCCCCTGGTGGGCCAAAACTGCATCTAAATAGTCCCATTCCAGGGAGTCGAAGGCCGTCTCAAAGTCCACCACCATGGCCGCTGCTGGAGATGTAAGATGTCAGGCGGCATGCATCAGATTAACAGGGCCCTCAGGTGGTCTGAGCTATGCCTTCCAGGGATGAAGCCCACCTGGGACTCATGTATCAGGTGAGTCAGCAGGGGACTGAGCCTAGTGGCTAAGGCCTTGGCGTAGATTTTACAGTCTACGTTGATGAGAGAGATGGGGCATTAGCTGCCCAGGGTAGTCAGGTCTTTCCCTTTCTTGGGGAGATGACAATGATATTGGCATCTCAGGGGTAGGAGGAAGGGTACCTTTAGATTCAGACTCCTGAAGACTGTGGTCAATAGTGGGGTCAGTGTCTGATTAAGGGCCTGATAAAACTCCACTATATACCTATCTCCCCCTGGAGATTTCCCACACTTCATCATTTGGATGGCCTCTGTAGCTTCCCTCGCTGAGAGAGGGAGATCTAGAGTAGCAGCCTGCTGTGGTAGGAGTCTGGGTACTGGGGTGTCATATAAAAATGACATTGCCTCTGAAGGGAGAGAGGGATGTGAGGACCGATAGAGTTTAGAGTAGAAAGCGGTCATCACTTGGGTTATAGCGCCTGATCTGTCAGTAAAACCCCGCTCTCATCCTTCAAGACAGGGATATGGTTGGCAGTCTGCTGTTTGCGCAGCTGGTATGCCAGTATCTTGCCACTTTTATCCCCCCCCCCATCCCAGAAGGAATGTCTAAGCCGTAGGATGGCAACTTCGACTTTCCTGTTAAGGATCTGGGCAATGTCCAGGCCGAGTCTCAGAATCTCCCAGCCAATGGGCGATGAGGTAGATGGAGGGCATGACTTTATAAGCAATCTGTGCACAGGATAATCGAGTCTCCAAATCTCACAGTTTATGTCTCTCTCTCTGCATTTGGCTGCAGCATACCCATTATGTTACCTCTCATGGTAGCCTTAAGGGCTTCCCAGGTGGTACTTGGGAAGTATCCTCAATAGGATTGTCCTGAAGGAATAGGAGAGCTTCATTCCTGGCCCAGGGAATAAATTCTGGATCCTGCATCAGAAGTGGGTCGAGTCTCCAAGACCGGCGGGGGCCGCAGAACCCACGTGATAATAAGTTGTACCAGTGCATGGTCAGATATAGTTCAGGGAAGAATAGTAGTGCCAATTGTGGTGTGCATCAGAACTTGGGAGGTTAGCCAAAGTCAAGATGGCTATGAGAGTGGGATTCAGAGTGGTAGGTATAGTCATGGAGTGCGAGGGTGACAAAGCATCCACAAGTCCGTGAGTCCCATTGCTTCCATGATTAAGCCCAGTGCTTTACCCTCTTATATGTGCTTCTATCCCAGTGTCATTCCTATCAAGTCGGAGTACCAAAGTCAGGTTGAAGTCCTCCTAAAAGCAGGGGACATGCTGTGGTGTGAAAGAGGTAAGGACTGAGTCTAGGTGATTGAAAAAGTTAGGGTCATTCTGGTTGGGGGCATAGATATTACACAGTACAATGTGCCCACTGGGGTGTCATAGAGTCCAATTACCCATCTCCCTCTCTGTCCGCTCTGTGGCTAGCAAGCTTCCAGGGCAGGGACTGTGCTGCAAAATGGTCACCCCCTCTTCTGGGAGGTAATTGCAGCATGGATCAGTTGTCCCACCCTGTCCTTCTGTAGCATGTTATGGTCATCTCCCAAGAGTTTTGTCTCCTGAAGGAATGCCACTTGGGTATTAAGGCACTTCAGGTGAGAGAGAGAGAACCTTCTTCCTTTTAATAGGGAGTTTAAGCCCCTGACATTCCGGGTATGCATTGCCGTATCCACCACGATGTGCTCAAGGGAGGTGGGTATCAAAAAGGGGATGGCAGGGTTTCCTGGCAAGTGGCTAAACCTGGATCCTAATTGTATACCAGTGCAGTGTAGCCAGAGCACTGACCTAGGTTCCCATCTCGGTATATTTCACAGGAGTTGGCAGCAATAACCAACTACAAATGGCGGTTATGTAATGTAACCTCGAGGTCTGTAATACAGCATGTATTATCCACAGTTCTCAGGTATAATTAACAGTAGTAGGGGACCTCTGACAACAGGAAAGAGAAAAAAAACTAAAGGTAATATTCCGAAGGGTGTCTGGTCAGATTAAAGCCAGCCGCTGCTGTGACCAGTGGCTGATCTGACCAACCCTGGGAGGTGGCTTGGCAAGGTAGAGGGTCCCCTAAGTGACCCAGCTATGAGTTCCTCAAAAGATTAAGATCACTACTCATGGCTCTAAACTGGTTCCTCACCAAATAAGGAGGAGTCTCCAAGAGGAGCAACTTGGTATAGTCAGGTCCGGTGGCCAACATTAACGTAAACTGGGCCCATTCTAGTGAACCCATGCAACACTGAGTGCTGGCCTTATAGTGTTTGCTCGAAGCTAGGGTCAACCAGCACTCCATCTGGGCTTGACTGGGCCCCGGTGTAGTAGGCAGCCCCCTGGGGTGGTGGACTGGTCGAAGGTCAGGGGCGATGGGTTTATCTTTGGTCATGTGGGGGGAGGCATGAATGAAGCCGGGGACACTGGGTATGGGAAGTCCTTGGGGTGTGTGGAAGAGAATAAGACTAGTCCCTGAGTTGGAGTGGAGCTCTCCTCCTTCAGAGAGTATTATATTCTCCACGGTAGATGTTGTAGGGGGAGAGAGGGAGTGAGGGCAGCAGGATGTGCTCTTGCTCTTTCTGCCATAGTATGGGTATGAGGCAAGGTTTCCTCCCTCAAGTAACTTGGGTTCTGGCCTTAGGCACTAATGCCATGGCATGGCTGACTTATAGTTGGGGAATAGTACCAGTCAGTAGGATCCCAGGTTCTTGTAAGTGCATCACTTACAAAAGATACTGACATCAAATGTAAAAGGGTGCCTACAGGCCCTAAGAAAACAGTAAGCAAAACATACATTGATGTCAAAACCCTGGGTGCAAACGGCATCAATAGGCATCCCTCTGGGTCCCCTCCAACTCACCCACCCCACCCCACAGCAGCAAAGCAAGTGTACAAAAATCCTGCCGGGTGACATATAGAGGAGGGGACAGGAGTGAATGCCTTCCTGTCCATCAGGTATTAAAACGCCTTCCCCCCTTACTATCAAAAATAACCCCTTTACTCTCCTCCACCAATTCACCCAGCACAAAAATTGTACTTATCTGAGGGACTCAACGGCAGAACTGTTCACCCATCTTCAGACCCCAGGTTCTGCTGTCTCTTGGGAGGATTGCCCTCATGGCTCTCTCCAGTCCCCTTAGCCATGCAGGCTGCTAGTGGATTCAAGGCAGAAGGATCATCAGCCCAGTCTCGGGATCGGGTCTGTGGTTCAGCTTCAGAGTGAGAGGATAAGCCAAGGTCCATGTCATGTTGCTTAGAGATCTCGTTGGGGAGGTACCGGGGTCAGTGGTGAGAACCGGTTCTCAGTAAAGTAGGGGCTGGTCACCACCTGTTCCCCAGATCCCTCGTGGCAACTAAAGCTGGAACCTGGGTGGGTTTCTGTCATGCGGTCTTGTGGATGCTGGCATTTCTCATGTCCCTCCTCTGGTAGGTACTTCTTGAGTTCAGGGTCTTGGTTCCCACGCGAGGGTTGAGAGGAGGTCTGTTCGATTTTGCCTGCTGATCCTTTTTGAGGGGTGAATTCCTCGTCGCCGTAATCTGCAGAGCTGATCGCGGGGGCCTCTGTCTCATGATCTGCTTAGGTTGTTCTCAGGACTGAGCAGGTTTGCAGGATAAAGGCCTTCGCAGCCTCTGGTGTAGCAAATTGGTGTTGCACACTGTTATGGGTGAATCTCAATGTTGCTGGGTATCTGAGGGAAAAGGTGATACCCAGATCATGCAGTTGCCTCCTAACCTCTGTGTAGCCTTTTCTCCAAGCAGCCAGTTCTTTAGAGTAGTCTTGGAATAGCATTATACGGCTGCCCTGCCAGTATAGTACCCTGAGCTCCCACGCCTGGTCCTGTGTGGCCTCCTTTTCGGCAAAATTTAGCAGTTGGGCCAGCATTGGCCTAGGTCTTTCTCCTTCAGCAGGCCTGGGTTATAGGGTGTGGTGGGCCCCTTCAATAATGATCCTGGTCCCTGGAGGCAATTTGAGGACTTCAAGGAGTGCCTGCTGAAGGAACTGCGTTGCTCGTCCCTCTTAGCAGCCAAGGAAGCCAAGGATCTGCAGATTGTTTCTGCGGCTTCAGTTCTCCAAGTCATCGATTTTATCCTGGAGCCCACGGATTTGTTACGCCTGTTTGCGGAGAGAAGCAGAGTGCCCCTGCACAACACTATCTTGGCCGACGGCTTGTTGTTCGACCATAGTGAGGCGAGTATCCAGCTGAGTTATAGCCCCTGCAGTGATATTGCTGGATAAAGTGAGTGCCTCCAGGTGACCATAATGGTGGCGAACATATCTCGCACCGAGGGCTCTTGGCCTTCTCTGCTGCTGCGAGCCATGCGGCTAGGTCCTCTGAGAGACTTTTGGTGGCCAAGTGTGGGATTCACAGAATTACATCTCAAAACACGGTCGGGTTGTATAAAACAGTTACGCCCACTGCTCTTCTGGCACAAAGACCGACCGCAATTGTGGAGAAATAATGGGGTTTCAGCTCCAGTGCTCCGCTCCTGAACGATCAAGCAGCCATCTTGTTTAGCAGCCAAACCATGCCCCCGAGATGTGCACAGTTAAAAGAAATACTGGACACTGTTCTGGACTTTAAAAAATATTTCTATCATTCCTCAAAATACACTAAGCTCCTCCAACATTACCAACAGAAGCCCAATGTCCCACAACATTGCTTGACTGAAGACATGGCATCAAGCTCTGTCTTTTACATGGTGGAAAGAGAGGTGGAACAAAAAGCTGTGTTCCAAGCTATGGAATTTGATTATGTGGCTTGTGGGGGATACCTGTCCCTGGTGCAGTTACATGTGCTGCAAAGGCTGGTTCCAATCTTGAGACCTTATGAACAGGCCACCAAAGATCTGTCTGCTGAATCCTCTACTCTTAGTATGGTCCTGCCTATGGTGACTCTACTCAAAAACATATACAGCATTATATGACATCTTCCACAACAACAACCCAACAAAGTATGGCCAGTCACAGTGGTGACAATGGAGGTGGTGCTGGTAGACATGGTGGTGGTTGTGGCATTGGTTGTGACAGAGGTGATGTAATGCTTGAGCAGTGGTGATAAGGATATTAGTGCTGGACAAGGTGGTGTTGCTGGCAGTGGTTGTGACACTAGTTCATCTCAGCTGCAGCCAAGCTGGATGCAGTACTTATTGAGGAAGTGGCAGAGATGTTTCTGACACAACTTGAAGAATGATTTCAAAGCATTCAACTGGACACCTAATTCTGCATGATAACATTACTGGATAGAAACATAGAAACATAGAATTTGACAGCAGATAAGGACCGCTTGGCCCACCTAGTCTGCCCATTTCCCTACCTAACGGATAAGCTGCAGATCCTAGTTAACCAACAGCCTACTTCCTCCTACCCCCCACTAGAATTGCCTTATGTCTGTCCCATGCATTCTTGAATTCTCCCACTGTTTTTGACTCTACGACCTCCTCAGGAAGGCTGTTCCATGTATCCGCAACCCTCTCTGTGAAGAAATATTTCCTCACATTACCTCTGAGCCATCCTCCCCATCTTCAAATTGTGCCCCCTTGTTTTTGCACATCTCTTTTTCTGAATGATGCTACCCTCTTGGACTTTGTTGATTCCACTGAGGTACTTAAAAGTTTCTATCATGTCCCCCCTCTCCCTCCTTTCCTCGAGGCTTTACATCTTTAGTTCCTTTAGTCTTTCTTCATATGTCTTCTGATGCAGAACCTGCATCATTTTGGTTGCCCTCCTCTGGAAATCCTCCACCCTGTCTATGTCTTTGTGGAGATGGGGTCTCCAGAACTGTACACAGTATTCCAGATGTGGTCTTACCAACTGTCTGTACAGAGGGCCAACAGCTTCCTGTTTTCTACTGGTGATGCCTCGCCCTATGCATCCCAGTATCCCCCCAGCCCTCCTTACTGCCTTCTCACATTGCTGGCCCACCTTTAGGTCATCTGATATGACTACCCCCAGGTCCCTTTCCATTTTTGTTGTTGCCAGTATCTCACCCCCCATTGTGTACTCTTCCCCTGGGTTTTTGTTTCCCAGGTGCATTACTTTGCACTTTTTTGCATTGAATCTAAGCTGCCATACATTTGACCATTCCTCCAACCTTGCCAAGTCCCTTTTCATCCTTTCCACCCCAACTTGTGTATCAACCCTGTTGCAGATTGGATCCCAGATATAGAGATGTATGCATTCCTCCTGCACACTTTGACAATGTCAAACAGAAAGTCTAGCAGGCACTTCAGACAGAGCAGCCCAGACAACACACAGAAACCAAAACTCAACCACCTCCTCCTTTAAGACTACATCCCATTCTTTCAGTGCCAGGGGACATCTGTGTGGTGTTGATGCTGATGACATCAGATGTAAAGAGGAAGAAATTAATGATCCAATTCCAGGAGACACAACAAAAGACATATGGGAGCTGTTTGACACTGAATACCGACGCCACACAGACATGATGGATGAAGTCACGGACATGATGCTAGACTGCATGATGGAGGCTTATTTAGGGCAGCCATTGTCCAGCTGAAATAATGATGTGATCAGATTCTGGCAGGACAGAAAAGTTATTTGGCCTGCACTGGCTAAAGTTGCTTTGTACTTTCTGGGATGTCCCCAACATCGGTTGCTTCTGAAAGTTGTCTCAGCACAACTGGAGACACTGTCCCACCACATCACTCCAGGCTAAATCTGGACAGTATTAAATTATTAGCCTTCTATTACTGAATTTGCCATGCATCAACATCACCTATCCAGTCGATTATTTCAGATTCCAAAAGATGACATCAACTAACCCTATACCCCCTGCAGGTAAGTCTCCCCACACTCCCACTGGCACTGGCAGCACCACAATCTGGCTCACCATCACCACTCCTAGCAGCACAGTCACCAGCAGGGAAAGGATTTGGATACACCTTGATATCTCAAGTGCTCCAGAAGGTAGTATAACAACCTTTACCATGTCATCAACAGCAAGCTCAATTTTAGCAGGCGGCAGATGCTGCCTGCCTCAGTGCAGCTCAGCCTCAGCTTCACATGCTTACAAACAGTCACTGCCAGTTAAATCAGACCTGTGATATCGCCTAAACCACTGGCACTGGCAAAGGACGACAGTGGTCACCTTAGGCAGCATGAGTGTGGCAATCTGGGAGGGACACATCAGCATGATGCTGCCATTGGGCAGCAGCTGTTTCAGTAAAGCTTAGCACTAAATGTTAAACAAGTAGTTTTAAAAAGTAAAAAAATTCAAATTAAAAATAAAAAAAATAAAATATACAAATTTGGGAAGAGAAATAGGCAGTGCAAGCACGTTGCATGTGTATAGTGCAGTAGTACTTAGACTTTTCTTTGGGATGCATATTTTTGTTGGGGGATTTATTTCGAAAACCTTTGTGGAACTAGCATAGTAACTGGCATGAAGGGCAAACCGAGACTCTCGGGGGGGGCGGGGCTTGAGGTCAGCAAAGGAAACTAAGAATTACTATAGCTCTTAACACTAAAATGTTAGAAAAATAAAAAGCTACAAAATTCAAATACAAAAATTACAAATATTTACAAAAAATCAAAAACAAATGCAAATTTGGGAAGGTAAAGCAGGCAAAGCAATGCCCTTGTATGTGTATAGTACGGTAGTACTTAGATTTTTCTTTGGGATGCATATTTTTTTGGGGGGGGATTTATGTTGAAAACCTACGTGGAACTAACATAGTGCAGTAATTGGCAATCATGAAGAGCAAACAGGGACTACAGTGGGTGAGCCTTGAGGTCAGCAAAGGAAACTAAGAATTACTATAGCTCTGAGGGGGATGTTTTGCAGTCGCATGTGTTTGGCACTGTGTCACATCACAGAAAACACAGCAATCCCCAGTTGTAGAGTGCCAATACCACCTGCCATACATAAGCTATAATAATTCTTGACAAGTGCTAAGCAGAAGGCTTTTTTCCTCTATTTACAGCTGCATAGCGAAAGTTATGCTGACGCCTAGCTGACATATACAGAAAGAGAGCTCTGGGAGCATGGCAGTGGTTGGGTACCGAATGCACCACAGTTGGCTCCTTAATAATAATAATAATAATAATCTTTATTTTTAATGTGCCTTTCAAAAATCAAGGCGCAGAACAGATTATAAAATCACATCAAGATAAAACATTACAATACAAACCAATAAAATACATCACATCAAACAGCATGATGAAACAATGAAATCAAACCAGATCAACCTCTTCCCCATAAGCCTTAATCCATAGAAAGGATTTTAATGCTTGTTTAAAACCCTCCACTGTCGCTCACTCTCTAATCCAATGTGGTAGAGAATTCCAGTGGGTTGGAGCCATGAACATAAAAGCCCAGACGCCTGAAGATTTTAGAACAACCCTCGGAATCTCTAGCAACCTCTCATTGGCCGAGCAGAGCGGTCGTTCTGGGAGATAGGGAACCAGGAGCTCTTTCAGGTAGTCAGGGCCCAAACCGTGCAGGGCTTTATAAGTCAGAAAGCTGACTTTAAAGGTAATCCGCCACTGAACCGGCAGCCAGTGCAGTCTCCGCAGCACCGGTGTAACATGGGAAGAGTGAAGCATCCCAGTTAACAACCGGGATGTGGAGTTCTGCACCAACTTCAGGTGGCGGATATCAACCCCTGGAAGCCCAAAGTAAAGAGAATTGCAGTAGTCCAAATGGGAGGTCACAAAGGCGTTGATCAGTGTAGGTAGGTCCCCGGACAGAACAAGGTGCTTGATCCTAGCGATGTTCCTAAGATGGTAAAAGGAGACTTTAACGGCAGCCGACACTTGAGCACGTAGTGTCAGCCGATCATCAAGAATCACCCCTAGGTTCCTTACCTGTTCAGAGATGAGGAGCTCAACATTCCCCAGGAATAAACCTGAGGGATGGTTTGTCCCCAACCCCCCTATCCGGTGACCAGTATTCACGACTATCACCTCTGTCTTCCCGGAATTCAGCTTCAGCCAGCTGGACCTCATCCAACCTTGGATTTCACCAAGGCAGTTATTAAACACCGAGAGTGCTCCGTTCTGGTCAGGTGCAAAAGACAGGTTACACCAAGTGAAGTTGAAGCACATTATTCTGTGCACCCTCTCCATTCATTATAGTGTACTTTCTTCCTCTCCCCCCCCACTGCACTAGTTCCTCTTAAAGTTCCTTACTTGTGGCTTCACCACCAATGTTCACATCATACACATGCCCCATACCACTACAATTTCATTTTCAACTAGTTCAGTGTAGTGATGGTGGTGTGGCACTGGGCCAGCCAGTGTGTGTTGCTGGGATGAGATGGTGGCATATTCCTTCAGTCGTCATCATGGTGCACAATACTGTCAGCACAGTATGAATAGCAGTGACAGCAGCAGCAGGAGGAGGAGGCTGAACAGTTGGTTCTGGTAGTGGAATCCCACCCCCACTGGCACTGCTCTAAGAAGTCTTCCCATGAGGCAGTGAATAAAACAAGAGCGGGATCATATTCAGATCACCTTTCCCAAGGTAGGAGACTAGAGCTGTTCAAATGAGTGCCTCCACAGAGTGCATCCCATGTGTTATTAAAAAAATAACACTGCACCAATATACTGCTAGTGTCAGTGAGTCAACTACGATATGGTAGGGCAGGCGGGTAGGTAATTTTTAAACAAAGTGAAAAAAATGTACCCACCTGCCATTGAAGACTCCTCTTGAACTAAGCAATTAAGTACTGGACTGGAGGGTGAAGACTGGTTGTTTTCACAGCCAAGCCGGTGAGTGTGGTTGCAGCAGGAGGCTTTGTTTCAATGGAGCTCTGTCATCAAGGCGCAGGTCAGGAAGCATAGAAAAAACCAGGAGCAGTTGTAAAATTCACAAAAAATATTTTTATTAATACTAGCAGTAATATAAAAAAATAAACGTGTTCGGAATAACTATTTACAAAGGCCAAATAGAAAAAAGCCATCTGAGTTTTTCTTCAATCTCTGTGTCCATCTCATATGCAATTGCAGCTCAGCTCACTTATAAGTCCTTCCAAACCCCATTCTTAACAAGCATCCTGTTTTTGTAAGTTTCAGGCAGGTGCTGCAAGAACCCAGTGTCTCAGAGCTGAGGCCCCTTTTCCACAGCTCTTTTGCAAAAAGCTTAAAAATTTGCACTGAGGTAACCTCTTGTTTCCAATAGCTTTTTGCAATCATCTCAAACCACAATTATATACATTTCAAAAATTAGTGCTATATATTTTCTAAACAAAGGGATCCCAATATCAGTTACATTTTCACATAATAATTTGCATATATTTTTATATCAGCAGATGTGCAAGGGAGAAAAAGTCAAACAGCAAGGGAAGACTGAGAGATAGCGAGAGGCAAATAATTGTGAGACTGTCGGGGTGATCAAGTCCTAGGTCTCACAGGAAAATTTGGCTGTGCAACCAGACAGACAAGAGAAGACAGGAAAGGACAGATCATAACAGATCCCTGCATTTAAACACTTTCTATAACAACTGGGACAGGGTCCTAGTCAACTCTGTCACAGGCTCACTCAAACAAGCTGCTGTCTAGTCTCTTCAAGTTCTTAGCCTCCCTCCACCACTAGCACTGCTCTAAGAAGTCTTCCCACATGGCAGTGAACAAAATGAGAGAGGGAAAGTGCTCAGCTCCCCTCACCCAAGGTAGGAAACTTGAGCTGCTCAAACAAGGGCTTCCACTGAGTGCATCTCTCATATGTTATTAAAAAAAACACTGTGCCAATGTACTCCTAGTGTCAGTGAATGAACTACACTATGGTAGGGTGGGCAAGTAGGTCATTTATAAATAGAGTGCAAAAAATTTGCCTGCTCGCCATTGAAGACTCCTTTTGAACCAAGAGATTAATTACTGGACTGGAGGGTGGAGACTAGTTGCTTTCACAGTCAGGACAGCATCGGCAGCTGTGGCAGGATTATTTATTCAAATGGAGTTCACTCAAACAAGCTGCTCTCTAGTCTCAAGTTCTTAGGTAAGGCAAGTTGCTCAGATTTTAGCAGGCTCACATTTCACCACAAGCCACACATCATAAGATAGCCATCACTCTCTCCCTTTCATATGCCCAATACAGATAGGGACCACTGTTATCAGGCTAATAAAATAAAACTTGATTGTTGTGTGTGAGGAGGATGTTTGCTCAGATTTTAGCATGCTTGCATTTTACCACATCATTGGATGGCCATCACTCTATCTCACATGCCCAATACAATCAGTTATCAAGCTAATAATAAACAAAACTAGCCGGCCTGGTGGCACTGAGGGTTGAGGCGCTGGATGCCACACATTGCGCCATGCATGTTTGGGAGTGGACTCGGGTCAGTGGGGGTCAGTGGGGGAGGAGAGGATTGAGCAGCCGGAGGACTTCTCTCCTCTCCTGGGAGGAGGGGGTCATAGATCCCAGGCTTTGGTGACTCTCAGTGGTGACTGGGAATGCAGCAGCCTTTTGGGATCTCTGGCAGGAGATTGGCAGTAGCAGCATTCCTGTGAGTATGTGCTGGAATGTGCACACTTGCGCTGGAACATATTGCACATCCGATCCGGGGGTGTAACAAAAAAGCAGAAAGCCCTGGCTGCATGGTAGGTGAAGGTGGGTCCATTGGATGGTCCCCACACCCATAGCCGGGTCCAGCCTGTGTCCTGTTCTCTCCTTCTGCTCCCTGGTCACTCCACTACATTATAGATAGAGTGCCAGTAGGAGTTAGCAGTCCCACCCCAGGGAGCTCAGAGCCAGGGAGGGGGTCAGGTGATTAGAGGAGCAGAAGCGGAGACAGGCCCAAACTGGAGGTAGGGCTGGGTAGGAAAAAGGCCAAGCTGAGAGACCACAATGGAGAGAATACAGGTGGCCAGTGATGTGGGAGCATAAAGAAAGTGTACAAAAAAAATAATAAATAAAACTTTGACGTGTGAGGAGGATATTGTAATAAATACTGTTAGGCGTGGAATTTTTTGAGGATATACTTATTTATTGCATTACTTTACTTTTCCTGTTTTATTAATGCAGCCTTATATGTTTCCATCAGTTCACAGGCCTGATAGTTAAGTGGTAATGGATTGTCATAGGGTACATGTGCTATCATTCTAGGCAACTAATCAGCAAAGTTGTGATGGTGGGAGCAGGCATGTACAGATAAAAATAGGATGCTACATTTATTCACCGAACACCCCTGGCATGTCAAACTCGCCCACCTCTCCAGCTGCATACAATGCAGCACAACAGTTGGGAGCTACTCAGAGAAATGGCAATCGAGTCTGAATCAGGGCATACTAAGCTTATGAGCATGTGTATCCAAATTACTTCAATACTACTCAGTAGCAGCCAGTGTGGCTCTGACCAGAGACTGTTCTGTAACGTGTTATGCCTTTTGCCAATTACTACATTGGGAGCCAAAGTGATATGGCTGAAGTGTTGAGGCCAAACTGAATGTTGCCCCCCCCAATCGAAGCCAAACCGAAGTAGCCACTGGGACACTTCACTCACCCTTATAGCAGGTAGCAGGAATGTACTAAAAAACCTGGTAGTATGTTTAACAATGTTGCGATACTGGAGCTGGTTCTAGTAGGAAGAAATAGGATTCATCCATTCCAATGTTAAAGGAGCAGTATTTGTTAGTCATCAAAATTATTATGTTTCTAGCATGATTAGCTTCATCAACAGTATGTTTTTGTTTCTCTCAGATGTTTTAAAACTGTTTTGGTACCAATTTTATAATTAATGACTCAAGTCAAAAAGATGTCCACCACTAGCTATTTTTAAAAATCCCTTCCCATGTGGTTACTTTTTGACTTCACATGCTGGGTTCATACTATGGATGTATTTGGTGGGTACTAGTCCACATTTCTGATGGCAAGCAGAACAGACGCATACCAAAATGTTAAATTTGTTTACAGTGGTTGTGGCCAGAGAAAATGGACTTTTGAAAACTCCAGAATCCCATATCTCAGTTCAGAAGGGAAATAAAATGAAAATAAATATATATATTGTTTTTGCCAAAAACATGTTGTGCCTGGCTGAGATCCAGCACTGGATGTCTTCTAGTTGGTTGGGTCTCAGTCTAGACTGGAAAGGGGTACTGGTGATTGAGCCTTATCAGTGGTGGGTGTGGGAGCCACCAATGAGGGGGCTGGCTTATGGCTAGTTTCCTCTGGGTTGGTGGCTTCTACTAAGGTTAAGAAATTGGGGGATATTCTGGATGAGAGGCTGGCACTTGAGGCTCAGGTGTCGGCTGTAGCCCAGAATGGCTTTAATCATCTCAAGAATATTGCCTGGATTAAAATCTTGATTCCCCTGAAGATCGGTCCTCACTGGTACATGAATGTGTATTACTGCAATACTTTATACCTCAAGGTGAGTGGAGGTGTCCTATGATGTCGTGCAGAATACAGTGGCCCAGTTGTTGACAGGCCTTCTGAGGTCATGTCATATAATCCTGGTCCTGTGTGAACTGCACTGGCTGCTTGTGAAGTGGCATGTCACCTTCAAAGTTATCCTTCTGACCTATAAGACCCTATATGGACTGGGTCCTGGTTACCTGAGTGACCTACTGATGCCTTATCAGACATCTCACCCCCTCCTCCACTGTGAGGTAGGCATCTTAGCCATTCCTAGAGTGAAGGTGAAATCCTCTGAAGACAGGGCATTTTCATCTGCCAGTCCTGCCCTTTAGAACAGGTTTCCCAGGGTTCTAAGAGAAGCCCCCTTCCTGGAGGCCTTTAAGAGGGGTCTGAAATCCTTCATCTATCAGGATGTTTTTGTCCTTGTTTGATATACTATATATGCTTCTAATCTATCTCACTGACCAGCATTGTATCATTGGCTCTGTTTTACATATATTATTTATAATTTTATTTATTCATTTGTTGCATGTTATGTGTTATTTACTTATGACAGTGTTTTTTTTTTGTTTTTTTTGTAATGACTGTACAGCACTCAGAGCCCCTGCGATTGGGCACTTTATAAATAAAGTTTACTACTACTACTAATACTTTACATATAAAACTGAAGGGGCCCTTTTTTATTCAGGTCCTAGAAGGAAAGGTAGAGTAGGGAGGGCATGCATGACTCACAAATACATCCTCTAGAAGAAGCATCATTACTATGGTAAGTCATTTTTATGTTGCTTGCGCTTGCATGTGCAAGAAACATGTTGCGGCAGCTTGCTGCAGAAACAGGTTGTGGAGGTGCGGCATTGTTGCGGCCAATGCCCCCACTGCCTTTTGAGGCTTGGCCTGCTTTCCCCAATGTGGTAGCATGCTGCTGCTGACACTAGTTCAGCCAGCATGCCACCACCTTGAAAGGTTTTCGCTGCTGCAATCAAGGGCCGCCTCATCATTGCAGCATCAGCCACTCCGCTGCAATGAGGGAGCAACCCATCACTGCAGGGCAGTACCTTGCATGCCTCCGACCCAGTTTGCTGACAGGGAGCCCAGTCCCCATCGGCAAAATGTCCCCACCCCCAAGTTTCTTTTGTATGCTGAGGGGGGTGCCCAATCATCCTCGGCATCATACGCTCCCCCAAGTCTTTCTTTGCAGATGAGGTGCCCAATCCATGTTGGCATAATGTATCCACCCCCAATTTATAGTCTGCCGGGAGGGTGCCCAATCCCCCGTGGCTCTTACCCTCCCCCACTACGTATGTGCCAATGGGGTGCCCAATCCCCATCGGCTACAGTCCCCCAAAAAACACTCAGGTGGCAAGCTGAGGAGCCCACTGCAGTGTGCCAAATGTCCCTGAAAAGAAAAACAGCCCCTGCAATGTTTGTTTTTTAACCCTGTAAACAAGAAAACGGGCCCTCGTTGAGTCCGTGGCCCCTCCCAACCCACACCCACCCTCTGTGCACCCTGCCTCCCCACACACCCCCACCCCATACTTACCTCCGGAGCCCAGAGTGACAATTCGTGGACTGGGAACACATCTGCACTCTTCAAAGTTGATCATGAACTGAAGAAATGCCAGTAAGCTGTATAATGGCATAAATAGGTTTTTCAACTTTGGTGCATATCTCAGGCATTTTTGGGAATTTTGGCACCAAATTTTCAACATGGGGTTATTGGGACCCCTCCTCATGAATCCAGTCACTGTCATGGCATTATTCAGTCTCGAAAGGTGATTTCGTGGTCACTGCACAGAATCACCTTTCGGGACCAATTAACAAAACAAAAGTGCCAGTGTTCATGAGGTGGGCTCTCAAAAAGCCTATGTTGCAAATTTGGTGAACTAAATCAAAACATGCCTATTTTATAATGCATTCGCAGTTGCTCACGTCACGCTTGTAACCCATAGAATTTTCAGTATTTTCACTCCAGATTTTCAACATTGGCATTTTTTCACACCTCCTTATGAACAGTACAGCTGTCATTTTTCACATCCTGGCCAAAATGTGTTTTCACACTTCCAGCGCAGAATAGCGTGGTTGCTGTGGGAAATCAGTGTTCAGCATACATTAAGAAAATCACAGTGACACTGTTCAAGAGCAGAGGTCATAAAATGACTATGTTAAAAATTTTGTCATGAAAGTCCATAAAATGACAGTGTTACGAGCGTAGTTGCGCAGTTTCCACACACCCTTGTAACTTCACAAATTTGTAATATTTTCACGCCAGATTTTCACTGCTGGCATTTTTTCACACCTCCTTATGAAAAGTACAGCTGTCATTTTGCACATCCTGGCCGATATGTGTTTTCACACTTCCGGTGCAGAATAGCACTGTCACTTTGGGAAATCAGTATTTGGACAGATTAAGATCGAGCGAGTGAGAGAGGGGGAGTGAGGGAGCTCAACTGAGTTTTGTCGGGACTGCTGTGGATTTCTCTGTGGCCAGAAAAAGGCGCCAATGCAGGCAGGAGCCCAGTACAAAAGGGCAGCCTGCAGCACCAGGAGAAACAGAAGGAGCAAGTGAGAGAGGGGGAGTGAGCAAGCTCAGCAGAGCTCTGTCGGGATTGCTGTGGATTTGTTTGTGGGCAGAAAAAGGTGCCAATGCAGGCTGCAGCCTAGTACAAAAGGGAGCCTGCAGCACTGGGAGAAATGAAATGAGCGAGTGAGAGAGGAGGAGTGAGCGACCTCAACAGAACTCTGTCAGAACAGCTGTGAACTTCTTTGTGGGCAGAAATAGGCGCCAACATAAGCAGGAACCCAGTACATAAGGGCAGGCTGCAGTGCCAGGAGAAACAGAATGAGCGAGTGAGAGATGGGGAGTGAGCAAGCTCAACAGAGCTATGTTGAGACTGCTGCAGATTTATTTGTGGGCAGAAAAAGGTGTCAATGCAGGCAGGAGCCCAGTACAAAAGGGAAGCCTGCAGCTCTGGGACAAACAGAACGAGTGAGTAAGAGAAGGAAAGGCAGGAGTTAGGGGGCTCATCCTGGGGATTTTATACTGAAAGGGGTGAGATGGGGTGGAAAAAAAGGAAATACAGCCATATTTGGGTTGAAGCTGTCCCCAGGTTGACTGCAGGAGGGGCAGGGCAGGCAGTGCTGAAGCATGCAGCAAGGGGGAGGAAGAAACCTCATTTACTGTTGCATGTGGGTATAAATGACTTGGCAGGGGACACTGTGGAAGAAGTGAGGGGGAGGTTCGAGTAGTTGGGCAGGCAGTGTGAGGGGGTGGGGAAGTCAGTGGCATTCTTGGAGGTACTGCCAGTACCATGTGCAAGCATGGGGAGGAAGTTTAGGCTTGAGGAGTTCAATGAATGGCTGAGGGATTGGTGCCACAACAATTATTATGGGTTAGTGACTAACTAGGGTAGGGTCTGGGTGGAATAGTGACTTGTATGCGGGGGACAGGGGACACTAGAGCAGGAAGGGAAGGGGAGTATTAAAGACAGCATTACTGCCAGCCCACTGGTGCTGAGGGTTGAGGCACTGGACCTCACACCTCATGCCATGCTGGCGATCCGGGTTCAGATGCGAGCCTGAGCCACCAACGGTTGGCAGGGGAAGGATAAGATTGAGCGTCCGGAGGACTGCTGTCCTATCCCAAGGTGGAATCCAGGGACCCACTGCTCTGTAGCAGCCCCTGGTGACAACCGGCGGTGCTACTACAGCAGTGTAGTAAAGGGGGCGGAGTGTGGCAGACGTTGGCACACTGTGCCTACGTGTCATTGCACACCCGTACTTTTCAAAGAGGAGAAAAGTGGAAAATGGGCTCTGGTTCGGCAGCATGAGCTTCCAAACCCCACTGCCCACCCCGAATGGCGCTTCCTCAACCATATCTTGCTACAGTGAGTCAAGCTGGGAAGCTCCTCATGACCTAACCTCAGGGGTGATCTGTAGAGGTGAGCAGGTCAGCCTGATGTCGGGGGCAGGGATAGCAGGGTCGGTCGGGATGACCAAGCTGACCATAGCCCGGGGAGAAAATATGTAAAAAAAAAAAGGGCAGGATTGGAGGTGTATAGCTCTACTAAGGTGGATTTAAACTAGTGGGGGGGCCAAAAGACTGAGGTTGGTGGAAAGGTCCGGACAGCAGAGCCTAATGAGCTCACCGCCTAGATATAGGTAAAGGTGGAGGCGTGGTAACCCTAGAGGGGGACAGATTGGTCTGAGTGTAATATAGAAGGCACCACCACCCAGTAAGAATAATAAGGAGGAGAAAGGGTGGACTACGGGAGGAGGGACACAGGCCAAGGAGGAGAAGAGTGAGGAGAAGGAGGGGTATGGGTGGAAGGTGGTCTGACTAAATGGATAGAGAACTGGTTACAAGGGAGGGTGCAGAGGGTATTGGTGGGGAGGTAGCCCTCGGCACCCAGAGCAGTGAGAAGCGGGGTGCCGCAGGGCTCAGTGCTTGGCCCAGTGCTATTTTGGATCTTTATCTCCGATATAGCACATGGAGTAGGGAGCAGGGTTAGTCTGTTCGCACATTATTCCAAATCAAAAGCAAATAGTTATAGTAGCAGAACCCACCCTCACATACACACTCCCTGAAAAGCTGCTTAAAAGCTTGCAATTCGTTCAGATCAATTCCATTTTGTTATGTACGTGGGGTTCAATGCCAACAAGTGTAAAATCATGTACCTAGAGCATAGGAACCCTGATGCTGAGTATAGGATGGGGGGAGGTATTGATACTCACTAGACATGAAAGGGTCCCTGAGGTTATTATATCAGAGGACCTCAAGATGGCAGTACAGTGTGACAAGGCTATGGGCAGGGCAAATTGGATTCTGGGGTGCATAAGGAGTGGCATCTCCAGTAGGAGGAGGAGGGATGTTGTGCTGCCATTGTATCACTCTCTGGTATACCCCCAGCTGGAGTACTGTGTCCAGTTTTACAGTCCACACTTCAGAAATGACATAAGGTGGAGGTTTTCCACAGGAGGGCAACTAAAATGGCTTAGGATTTTCACAGGAATCCCTACAAGGAAAGGCTGAAGAATCTCAACATGTACACTCTGGAGGAGAGGAGGGCAAGAGGTGGCATGATCAAGACCTACAGTGCAAAGTACCTCACAGAGGTAAAGAGGGTACAGTTTGGGGAGTTACCTTCAAAGAAGGATGAGCACCTGTTGTAGGGTCTTGGATAGATGAACCACAGAGACAGATTGCAGCAGACTACAGTAGGGTTTTATTGTAAATAAAAGTGGACTGAACACGACAAAATAACAAAAACAAGCATAATATAATGGTTCAAAATAAAGCAAAAACAAACTCAGGCATCCTCAGACACTAGAAGAAGGCTAGCTCCAGAGATGTCCACAGTATCACATACCTATTATATCTGCGGGTCACCTTAGAAGAACTTTTAAATACCCTATTGGGTATCATGTGATCAGCTAGCTCCACCTTCATTCATTACATAAGATATAACTTTTCTGTATTCAGTGCACATAATATATTTTAAGTAATCAAATGTTTTAAAAGCACAATATCATTATAACCCTGGTGCATGAACTAATTTTTAATCCACTCCAGCACTTTAAATACTTAGATGTATTTCAGAAGGTACCTCCCCCTTTTACATGGTATAAGAGAGTTGGAAATGAGGCTGACCGGCCCTTAGTAGCTATGGCAATGCAGGAGAAGTCTTCACAGGCAACAAACAATTCAGCAGGCACTCGCTACACACTCACTACCTAACAAGCCTGAAATCACATCAAAATGACATAAAGAACACTTCTAGAGTGAGTATAAAGTTGTGTCAACCTTTATTCTTTAACAAAATGCCACGACAGTGAAGAAATGAGCTAAATGTGCTGATCGTTTTTCTGTTGGAAGCTGCAAGTCTCTCAGCTTCCGGGAGCAATAGAGTTTTAGCTTCCTCAAGCAGAATGCGTGGGGGTTAAAGAATAGTACTTTGGTAAACCAAGACTGGGCATTACTGTTAGAGCAGAATGGGATACACATTGAGTCCCAATACTTCTTAACATTACTGTACAGCAGCGTTGTTACAGAATCCATAGCGCATATATGAATATTCATAGCCCTCTCTAATATTACAGGGGAAAATAAATGTTCACAGAGGGCAAGAATTCCAAAAAGCATGCACACCAAATGCCTAGCGTTGTACTTGTTTTAAACATTACTACTTTTTAAATGTTTCTACTATTATTCTAGAGCTTTCGTTTGTTTAGTGGGGCATATTATGGATTTTAGACACAAGACAGGAAACATATAGGGAGGGATTATTTTAATGCAGACAAAAGAACAGAGACACCAACAGACAACAAACAATATACAAAGTGGGTGGCCAGCCCAACAATACAAAGAATACAAAAACAGATATGACGATTTCCAAAATCCATAGAGTCCCAGAAACAAGGGAACAGAAAAAGGGGGGGTTACTCTTTCACAGCACCCAAACCAAGGGACATACAACAAAGCTGGGAGAGGGCATTCAGGATAGATGTGAAGAAATATTTCTTTACCGAAAGGGTGGTAGACACCTTGAACAGACTGCCAGGAGAAGTGATGGAAGCTAAAATGGTAGGGGGCATGAAGCATGTATGGGATAAACATAGGGGTATATTAGAAAAAGGGGAAGCAGGGGGTCAATGGAGATCAATAGTGCTATGGAAGTAGAGTAGGTTCAAGTTCATTGCAGGAAAAATCCATTAAGCAAGCTCATTCACAAGAAGGTCCTGATGGACGCAGGCAGAATAAGACATGCAGTAACATATACAGGCAGGAGTTACAAGTAGGTAGAGAACACTTGGGCAGACTGGGTGGGATGAGCTGTCCTTGTCTGCTGACAAATTCTATGTTTCTATGGCATCATATGTTCATTCAGGTGCAGTGTTGATTTAAATTTGGGCCTACCATACATCCAGATGTAAGGTACAGTACATTACCGAATTAGGTGCAGCCCACTTACAGTACAATAAACAGAACCCCAGTGCTTTGAGAAGCCTTTACCCTTCATAAGGCTGCTTAAAGAGCTGGGGTTCTATTTGCAGTGTCCACACCAGTATACTGATCTTAAAATCAACGCTGCATCTGAACTAGTGCTTGATTCTTGCTCACTCCATTTCTTCACCACTTTGAAAGCTGCTTGTCCTGAGTTAGTTCTGGGCTGGCAGCACCTTGCCTGTGTTGGAAGATGACCAATAAGTGGCACTGAAAGACATCGGACTTCACGGACTATGAAGGCAGCTGCTCACCCACCAGCTTGGCAAGAAGAAGGCTGCAGCTGTGGCCACTGATGACTGTTGGGGTGTGGGGATGGGGGGACCAAAGAGGACAGACATAAGGAAATAAAATAATAAAAATTGTGAGACCTTCACCAACTTTCCAAAATGCTTACCAGTAAAAGAACACTCTATGAAGTTTTTCAAATGGCAACACAATCTGGTGAGCCCTCTGTCTGCCGTGTGACACCAGGCATCAACCAGCATAAAATTACCTAAAGAAGGCAAAGTGGTTATGTGGTTACTGAAATACTGGAGATTACAGATTTATAAGAACTAAAGACTATCACACAGAAGCTGGCACATATGCCTATAGCAACTGTCTCCTGCTTCTCAGTAGTTATACTTATACCATTGAGGTACTTGAATGTTTCCATCATATCCCCTCTTTCCCTCCTCTCTTCTAGTGAGTACATAGTGAGATCCCTTAATTTCTCCTCATAAGTCTTGTGTTGCAAGCTCTGTACCATCTCATTCACCCTTCTCTGGACCATCTCCAGCCTGTTAATATCCTTATGAAGATGCGACCTCCAGAACTGCACACAGTACTCCATGTGAAGCCTGACCATGGTTTTATATAATGGCATCACTACCTCTCTCCTTATCCTGGTGATACCCCTGCCTATGCACCCCAGCATGTCACTGGCCCTCCCAGCTGCCTTACCACTTTGACATTTTCAGGTCATCTGAAATAAGAACCCCCAGGTCCCTTTCCTTCTTTGTGACTATCAGCAACTCCTCCCCCCTGTGTCCTACATGCATAATTTTGCACTTTTTTAAATTAAACTTCAGTTGCTAGTCCTCAGACCATTTTTCAAGCTTCCCCATGTCCCTCCTCATTTTCTCCACCCCCTCTGGGGTATCTACTGTGTTACAGATCTTGGTGTCATCTGCAAACAGGCAGACCTTTCCCTTCAGCCCTTCTGCAATGTCACTAATGAAGACATTGAACATGACTGGCCCCGGGACCAATGCCTGCGGCATCCCACTGGTCACCCCCTCTCCCCAGACTGCTCCCCATTTACCACCACTTTCTACCTCCTGTCTTTTAGCCAGTTTCTAACCCAGTTTACCAGCCTTTCCCCCATGCCCAGCCTACTCAGCTAGTTTATCAACCTCCTATGATGACAGTGTTAAAGGCTTTGCTTAAATCAAGGTAAGCGTTGTCCACTGCCCCACCCTGATTTACTTCCTTTGTCACTCAGTCAAAGAGATCAACCAGATTTGTCTGACATGACCTCCCCATTGTGAATCCATGTTGCCTATGGTCCTGGGCTCTGATAGCTTCTAGATGCCCCACTATCCTTTCTTTAAGCAATGTCTCCATGATCTTCCCCACTACTGAGGTGAGGCTGACCAGCCTATAGTCCGCCCCCCTCTCTATTGCTGCATTTGTATAGAGGGACCACATGTGCCCTCCTCCAGTTCTCTGGTACCACCTCTGTGTTGAATGACTCAGTGAGCATGGTTGCCAGAGGTACTGCTGTCTACTTTCACAGTTCTTTTAATATCCTTGGGTGTATGCCATCTGGTCCCATTGCTTTGTACACCTTCAATTTAGTCACCTCCTGCAGGATTCTTCTGCTGTGAATGGACTATTGTCCACCTCTTCATGCCTTTGCAACTGCTGTACTGCTGTGGCAACTTGCCCTTACCCTCTTCTGTGAATACTGAACAGAAACACACAGTGGATGTCTTGGGGGCGGGGGGACACATGAAAGTTCTTAGGCATGGTACTTTCACTTCCAAATACCTAAACAGCACATATAAGCAAACAACATTCGGCACTGACAAATGCTTGTTTCTTATAGTAATAACAAGTATATTATGTGATTACAATTTACAGACTCCAAATAGTACCAAGGAGCCAGGGTCTAGGACCTATTTAAGAAAAAGGTTCTGAAATACAGAACTAAACCTGGTATTCCTTCTAGCTTGGATGTATAGGCAATAATGAAAGTGAAGGTGTGCACTGTAGACTATGTGGCTGTTTTGCAAAACTCTATAGAAGGTATAGCCCTTACTTTTTCTACTGTAGTAGATGTAGCCCTTGTGGAATGTGCCTTTAACCCTTTTGGTGATTGTCTAGCAGTTTTAGTGTAACAGAAGTCAATACAAGAAACACTTCATGAGAGATTCTCTTTTTCGCAGCAGGCTCATGTCTTCCTACTGTACTTCACCATAAATGACAAACACCTGTCAGTTGTCAGTTCTGAATGGTTTTATTCTTCACAGATGAAACTATAAAGCCCTCTTTACATCCAGGCTATAAAGTTCCTCTGCACCTGTATTTGAGTGGGGCTTTGGAAAAAACACAGGTAGTGCTACAGAGTGATCTACTGTATGTGAAATGGGAAACCACCTAAAGCAGAAATTTCACATTTGTTCTGAGCACCACATTATCCCTATGAAACATCATAAAATCTGGGTCTTTGCATGGTGGTTGCAACTCACTGACCCTGCTTTCGTAAGTAATGAATATAAAAAAAACAGTTTTCCAGGTCAAATGTTTCAGCTCTGATGAGGGCATGGGTTCAAATGGGGGATTCATCAGTTTTGAAAGTGCCAGGTTCTAATCCCATGGTGAGACTTGTCCATGTACTAAGGACAACAAATGGATAAAGCCTTTGAAAGGCTCTTCTGCTCTTAAACACAGGATAAGTGCAATGGATTTTCTCTCCTATAAATTTAAATTCAGACATAGCTGCTAAACGTACATTGATGGTGGATGGTATTAGCCTTCATGCCTTTAGGTACTCTAGGTAACCCAAAACAACTGATAGTCCACAGTTCTCACACTGACATAATGAGAATCACATCAGATAAAGAATATTTTCCATTTCTGAACAGAAATTTCATGTTTACTGGCTTTCTAGCAACCTTCAAAGCTTCTAGGACATGGCTTGAGGAATTTAAATTGAAACTGAGTATTCTAACTCCTCTAGAACTATGCTCGGATATCTAGGGATTTGAGGTCAATGTGAAATCATCTGCTCTGAGGTAGTCATTATGTCTTGTATCAGTGACATATCTATTGTCATCCTCTGTGACATTGTCACCATCAAAAAGTATTAGGACTGTCTTGACCAGTTTGGAGCTGCTGGAATCATAGTTGCACTCTCCTTTCTCCATTTCAGCAGCACTCTCTGAATTAATGAATCTGGAGGACATGCTACAGCTAATGAGACTTCCGGAACTGTCCCCACTGAGGTGGAGTAGCAACACAGTTGGGGTAGCTTTCTGCTTTTTTAGTGAGTCAAACTGTTCTATGCTTAGCATACCCCTTCACAGAAACACTGAGTTCAGAACCCCTTTATTCAGAAATCATTTGTATGCTGTATAATTTGGAGGAGGGAAGAGTACATGGAATCTGGTCATCTCAGGAAAGAAAACTTCCTGAAACTCAGCACAGTGATCCTTTCCATGAAGCCTTTCTCCTTTCTGTTACAAAATCAAGGTGTCCTGATAAGGATAGGCAATACAGCAACCATGTATTACATAAACAAACAGGGAGGCATCAGGTCGTCAAAACTCTACATAGGCAATAAAGATCTGGATCCTTACTTGTATTTTGAATACAAAATTCTCCGAAGTACACTTAATATTAAAGGAGAACGTACTAACAGATTCACTCAGCAAGATGTGAGTTTTGTTGACCAGATTCCACATATTCTTCCCTCCTCCAAATTACCTCCCATCCTATCAAGAATTCACCTGTGCTGATAAATTTTGTAGGAACAGAATGAAGGGAGGGAACTCCTTCTCTGAGGTCATCTATGTTTTCTAATCCACTGGCACTTGGATCAGCTTGCTTGATTCTGTTACCTTTTGATGCAATAGTGTACTTTTTTTGCCCCAGTAACTTCTGAAGTGGTACTGGATGTCCTTGTCATTGTAACCTGGCCCATGGCACCACTGCTATGGTAGATGCCATGTGGCCCAGAAGTTTTATGAATCCCTGTGCAGTCCTTGGTTGACCTGCCTGGAATGTGTTTGCATAATCAATCAAAGTTTTTGCCCTTTGCAGGGGCAGTAATGCTTTGACAAGTTATGAGTTCAACTCTGCACCTATAAACTCCAGGATCTGCTGTGTATGAAAAGCGCTATATAAATGCTGATTCTTTTTCTTCTTCTTCTTCTTCTTCTTCTTCTTCTTCTTCTTCCTGGGTTCCAGTTGAGACTTTTCTAAGTTCAGGAGGAAACTTAACCTTTATGAGGTATACGTTACTGTTTGAACTGAGCGCTGAGCTTCCTCCTTTGTTTTTCTACACAGTATCCAGTCATCTAGGTTTAATACCACTACCCCCTACCCTAAACAGGAAGGCTGCCATCATTAACAAGCACTTTGTAAATACCCTGGGTGCTGCGGTCAGGCCAAAGTGTACTACCTTGAACTGAAACTGAGCATTACATACTCTGAATCTTAATTATACAATGGTAAGAAAAAATCCTGGACTCTGATTGTTCAGTCTTGGGCTGGACCCGTGATGTTATCCCAGCACAACATCACGGGTTTACTATTTTTCCACACTAATAAAAACATTCTTTTAAATTATTTTTTATTTTATATATAACTACAAACGCATTGTATAGCCAACAATAATGCCCCCAAATTGTTGTCGTTTGGGATAACATCACGCCTCAGTTCTTGGACGCACTCGGCCTGTGGCCTCGTGCCCAACCACCTCAGGCGTGACATTATCCCAGCACGACACACAACCTGTTGGGCATTATTGCTTAAATATTTGTTTGCGGATGGGTCTTATTGGGATTTAGAAATATGCATCCCTTAAGTCCAGTGACCTAAGCCAAGATACCCTTTATAGGAATGGTGTCAGTTTTCTGTGTCACCATTCCTAAGTTCTCCTTTTTTACGTGCTTTTCAGTAGCCTTAGGTCCAGAATTGCTGCCATTCCCCATTTGTCTTCAGAGTGAGGAAGTATCTGGAGAAGAACCCTTTCCCATATGGGAAATTGGAACCTTATCCACAGCATTTAACTCCAATAGCTTCCATACTTCCAATTCCAGTAGGAGCCTCTGTTCTGACAATTGTGCTTTGAACACTTAATTTGCTTACCTTTGAAAATTGTACACCTTGAAGAGTTAAGCCCTCTCTTACAATCTCCAAAACTCAGTTGCCTAGGGTACTGCTTTTCAACTCCTTACGATAAGAGAAGGACTCCTACTACTGGAAAATGGTCCTATGGTGACATGGACAGATTTGTCAGATACCATATTGGACTTCATCTGGGCTGGGAGAGCTAATGCAGATTGCTGTTTAGCTCCCCTTTTCCCTCTGCCTCTCTTTGTGCTCCTTTCAGCTGCATAGATATGGTGCACATAGGATCTGCTATATTGACTGCTTACCATACCTCCCCTTCTGTAAGGCCTGTAAGTTAATTTGGTCTTTTTTGTTCCTGTCAATTGTTTTCTCTGTTCATCAGCATTTTTTGATGTATGACTCTGCCTTATCACCATACGGGGAGGTACCTTCATAAGGAAAATCAGCTACCTTATTTTGCATGTCCTGTGACAAACCTGTTGTTCTACGCCATGCAAATCTCCTGGCAGACACTGAGTTGGCAGATTTTATTTTATTCTGAAATGCAAAACCTTTATAAAGAGGTAAACAGTATTCCATAGTGCCTGCTAATATGTGAAGAGTAACTCAGCAACGCTACCTGCAGCAATAGCAAAGTAGAGGAACTTTAGTGTAAGCCTTTTGCCATTAAATCAGTTCTCTCTATCAGGAGGTACTGTGGAGAAATGAACTGCAGCTTTGTTACAGTCAGCTGCTTGAATAGGTCCTCAAGGTCAGGATGAGTATAGAGCTATACAGAATGCAACAGTATGCCAACAGAATTCAGTGGCTTTTGCTGAGGTGCTGCTCAGAGGTAGAATATGGATCTCCACCAAGAGCTCAACTTGTGATTGAAGGAATACCATAGAGGAGGGGTTCGGCTACATTGGGGACTGGGGACCCACCTGGAAGAATAAGGGCCTATACAGCGGTGATACCCTGCATCCATCTAGGAGGGAATCACAATCCTCAGTGAACAGTTTAAATGTTATTTTGATGAACATTTAAACTAGCTGAGGGTTGGTGGTGGAAGAAATCAGAGAGGCATAAACTGACCGCCCATGCACTGACTGAAATAGAGTGAAGGAAGAACTCAAATGGTGGTAAATCCCCAGGGTGCAAAATAAAGAAGTCAAGGAAATAAAGTTCCAGACCTAGATGCCATTGTGGTGGAGCAGACCTGGATATCATGGCCATTACTGAGTCATGGTGCACAGGAAACCATGGCTGGGACATGGCTATGTACAGGTCAGGAAGGACAAGGTGTAAAGAAAGGAGGAGGGGTGGTGCTTTTATGTAAAGGAGAGTATCAAAGCAATGGAGACACAGGGAATCCAATGGGAATAAAGGGTTTGGAGGTATTATGTGTTACTCTGGAGACAGGAAACGGAATCACTATTCACACAGGTGAGATCTACAGACCTCCAAGACAGTCGGAGAATGCAGATAAGGCAGTGATGGAAGCCACTGGCACAATGGCAGGAAAAGGGGAGGTTCTGCTGGTGGGGGACTTCAATATGCCATATGTAGATTGGAGCCTCCAAGCCTTAGCTTCAACTAGAAGCAAGGCCATCATTGACGCCCTCCAGGGGGCATTTCGCAGGCCACTAGTCAGGGAACCCACTCGTGATGGGGCAATACTAGACCTGGTGCTTACTAACAGGGACAGTGTTACAGACATCAAGGTGGGAGGTGACCTGGAGACCAGTAATCACTGTAAAGTGTGGTTCAACATATGGATGGCAGTGAACGTGAACCACACAAGGACAAGGGTCCTGGACTTAAGGAGGGCAGATTTTGAAAAAATGGGTGAATGCCTTAGAGGTTACCTAGCTCGGGGGAATGACCTGAGTGAGGTGGTGGAACAGTGGGCTAAGCTAAGGGAATGCATAATGAAGGCAACAAACATCTGTGCAAAGAAAATGAGCAAAAACAAGAGGAAAAAGAGACTGCTGTGGTTATCAAAGGAAGAGGCTGAAAAAGTAAAGGTAAATAGGGTAGCTTTCAGGAGGCACAAAGAAGTACAGTAGGAAGAGGAAGAAGACAGGAAGATGTATCTGGAGAAGTAGAAGGCAGGGAAAGCTGTGAGAAATGCAAATTCGCAAACTGAGGAAAGAATAACCCAAGGGGTAATGAAAGAGGACAAGACATTTTTTAGGTACATAAATGAAAAGAGGAAGACTAGTGGAGGGATTGTGAGGTTAAGAAGGGCAGGTGGGGATTGTGCAGAGAAAGATCAGGAAAAAGCAGATATCCTGAACAGATAATTTTGTTCAGTCTTCACAGAGGAAGTTGTAGGGATGGACCACACAAATGGAACAGGAGAACTGGAAGGGAAGTTAGACACAAATCTCTTTACAGAGAAGCGATAGTCCTAAAGGACTTGAAAATCTGAAAGTGGACAAAGCTATGGGTCCAGACGGGTGCACCCAGCGGCACTAAGGGAGCTCAGGGAGGCATTGCTGCACCTTTGACAGTCTTTTTTTAATGATTCACTGGAATCAAGAGTGGTTTCAGAGGCCTGGAGGAGGGAAGATGTAGTCCCACTTCATAAAAGCAGTAGGAGGGAGGAGGCTGGCAACTATAGGCCAGTCAGCCTGACATCAGTGGTGGAAAAGCTAATGGAGTCACTGATTAAGGAAAGAATTGTGGAGTATCTTGAATCCAGCAGGTTACAAGACCAGAGGGAACATATATTCACGGAGTGGAGGAGGTCATGTCAGACGAACCTGATAGATTTGTTTTACTTGGTGACAAGGGAACTACATCAGGGTGGGGTGGTGAACATGTCTTACTTAGACTTCAGTAAGGCTTTTGACATTGTTCCATACAGAAGGCTCATAAAGAAACGGGGAAGCTGAGGGTGGGTCCAAAGGTGGTAAACTGGATAACAAATTGGTTAAGGCATAGATGAGAGTGGGTGGTAGTAAACAGAGTTCACTTTGGGGAAAAGAGGGTGACCATAAGGGTGCCAAAGGGCTCTGTGCTGGGACCAGTCCTTTGTAATGTCTTTATAGCTGACATTGCAGATGAGCTGGAAGGAATGGTCTGCCTCTTTGTAGATGACACAAAAATCTGCTATAGGGTGGAGACTCCAGATGGGATGGAAAGAATGTGCAGAGCCCAGAGAAAACTCAAGGAGTGATCATGGGTATGGCAGCTGGGTTTTAATATGCAAAGAGTTCAAAATCATGCACTTAGGGCACAGAAACCCAGAGGTGGAATAAAAAATGGAAGAAGAGTTATTAATGGTCACTAAACTGGAAACAAACCAGGGAATAATCATATCTGATGACCTTGGAACAGCAAGATGGCCATGCTGCTGCTCTGCTCCCCAACGTGCAGCGTCTGTTGGACATCTTTTCGGTATTATACCAAGGTAACTTGTTTACTACTGATAAGTTAAGACTACCATTTTGTTATTCAGCCCAGTACTCTGCTTATCGTTGAAAAGATTAATTACTGGCGGCCTGGCAGGCTAGTTCGGAGGTCCTGTCTGTTGGATTTTATTTTAAAGCCCAAAATGTGACCGCTAATTAATTTGCAATGATTGCAGTAAGGCTCTGCTTTATAGTTAATGACATTGTAACGTCTCATATCCGAACACATTTTAAGTATCTAAAAGGTACTTTAAATTTTAAAGTGTGGAGTTGCGTTGACGGCGCTAGCAAAGCCTTTATGAATGACAAATCTAATTAATTAATATCTGTTATACTCATGTAAGTGGCTGTGTTTTTATGGGACACAATACTGGATATATGGATTGGATCTGGAGAAACCCTGAGAATTCAATGAGGGGAGCATCCTAGGAGGTGCGCCTGCAGTGCTGAAACCTCTAATTCTCATTTATGAAAGAAATCAGGAGCCAGGAACCAGGTGAATTCCTGCAAGGACGATAAACGTCTTCAATAGGTGCACTATAAGTGCCGAAATGCCTAAATTATATTTAAAAAGGTATGCCATCTTTGCCTAAGGCTCGGGGGATTTACTAATTATCAGTTAAATAAAAGTCACTACTCTCATATGAGCGATTTTCTTGTTTTTTACTCCCCAGATGTCTTCAATTTGCACATCGGAGGCTGGAAGATTGGTTAAATTGACTATAATGGTTATTATGAAGGATGGCCAGGAGAGATCGCTTTTTGAGAGGGACCCTTGACCTCATTTACCTGGTCAAAGAAAAGGAAATACACCATGCCTGTACCAGTTTTGGGCACGCTTGATGTCCTTTTATATGCCCACACAAGATGCTGTTCCAGCAATAGGTGCTGGCGGTCATGGGGTATCTTTCCACAAGACGTATTGTTTCTGTGTCTTTCTTTTCTGAATTAAACTACCCAGCCTATTAATGAATTAAGAGACTGAGGTTTTGAATACCCCAACATTTCTATTAAGATATAACTCAGGATCCAGGACTTTTTCCTTACAATTTATACTATTTAAAATGGATAGCAGTCCTCCTTTTACAATGCCTCTTCCTGTTTCTTCTAATAAAGATGCTATCTTCGCGACCTAGGGAGATGGGATATGGGGTAATCCCCCCCCCCCCCAGAAAAGCAGTGTCGGGCTTCAATTTGGAGCTTGTTCTCCCTTATACACATTCTACTTTTTTTATATAGTTCATTTTACTTCATAAGCCTTAAAGAACGTTTATCAAACTAGAAGCTTAAGGTGGGACTCTTCCATATGGAGCTGAGTCGCTAAACAAACAATAACATTTTATTTCAGTATCACCTGTGATCTTATGGCATGCCATTTTGGCATTCTGTTTACTTTACATAAGGACGCCAAATGGTGCAGTGTTGGTGATGAACCCAGTAGAAATACTACAGATGCCTATTGTTTTGACAAGCCTGTGCCCTTTTGAAAATCCAGCCCATTTACAATTGTTTTGCAACAGCCTTAAACATCTTTTCCCCATTGGCTGCTTGATAGCTGTTGAAGGATTTTACAAGTCCTTTGGAAAGCACAGGAACATTGTGTTTAAGACGGAATGTGACAAAAGACAATACAGGACATAATTGATTTTTACTTTTTTGTGTCTCTGTAATTGTGTATTTTAGTAATAAGTTGTTTTAATCACTTAAATATCTATCGCATATGGTGAGATCTCAACATAGAAGAATTGTCCGTTAAGCACTTTTTAGCAGGTGCTAAATGCATTTCCATTTGTAAATAAAACTTTATAAGCTTTTATTACATATGATGCTCTATATTAACAGGGGATCTTAAACAATTTAGAGCATATTGTATTATTGTATAGGAGTATCCAGTAATTTTCACTATCCATTCACTAAAATACCACCAACAACGTACTCTGGTTCAAGTTCAGTTGACATTCATCCGTATCCCTCCACCGGATGGTGCCTGAAAATAGGCAAGAATTTGCCTAGTGCACTTACCAGTCAACAAAACTAAATAAATAATAAATAAATAAATTTGTGGAATCCCCATGGGTAAAACTTTCTTAGCATTTAGGCCAGGACAATTAACATGCCTCAATCTTATTCAGATCACTGAGCAAACAGACTCTGATGTAATTTATCAAAGAGCTTTCCCTTCCTGCTTCGGTGTAGTTTGTCTGCTTTGTAGTGGCTCAATAATTTTGTCTGGAAAGGAGAGGAGGTATTCTGTAGGTACTACTACTGGCTTCTTTATAAATATTTAGTATAGGATATCGGGGGCATAACAATGGCTAGTGGTCCAAATGTATATACTGTGACAGGACCTGTTGTTGTCCTGCATTTTGTTGGCGTTATAGCTCCTCAGGACCTCAGTTCCCAAGTTTGGTAATTGCGGACCATGATTGATCAAAATGGAGTGTCTACCTGGCCCTAGTAGCCAGGATGGATTAGTATTTGGATTTTTTTTTTTTTTGTAAAACTTTATTTACTGTTTTGCAGAGTACATACCCATTGGTCAACAGAAGTTTAATACTCTAGTTCCATTTATCAAACTAATCACATCAATCTAACCTTACAGAAGTTAGAGTATCATTCTTGTACAATCAGAAGTCCCCAGCCTTCTAAGAATAAGAAGTAACAGGTTTGTGTAACTTACATGATATCATATACAAACTCCATACACTGTAGCGTGTTTCCAGAGACTTGATGTACATGTAAATAAGATCCCCAAAAGGGTTAGGAATGTATTTAAGGCCCCCATGTGGTCCTAGCTACCCAAGTAACTGAACCTCATTTCACAGCTTTTGTCCCAGGCATGTCTCTTCCCTCCCAGGTACTTAAAACATAGGGAACCAGTTCTGGGTCATGGCTTGTTCTAACTGACTCCACATTTTTGATACTTATCTATTTGATTCCTTACATTATATTGATTCTTTCCACTTTCATACATTCTAAGAGGGAATTCAACCAAAAAGCTAATGTGGACCTCATTAGACATCCAGTACAGTAAAATACATTTAATTGCTACTACCACTCCTAGTCTGCAGAGATCCTCATATGGCCTAGTCCGACCGTGGCCCATAAAAGTCCCAGGAGACTCTCCACAAGATCCAACCCTACTGGGTACCCCAGCACATTTGCCAAGATTTATACAACCTACCCCAGAAAGTCTGAATCCTCAGACAACTCCATATCATATGGAAAAGATCCTGAGTGGACACAATAAAGGGGATCTATTCTATTTACCAGTTCGAGGAAAATATGCTGTAGCAAAAATATTATACTGGATCGTCTGGAGTTTATTATTGACTGAACACTTTAATAAATGTTTTATAATCTGCAACCAGTCCCCTGTCAGTCCATCTGGTAAAAATCTTTGCTCCCATTTTGCCTTTATTGGTCCCATGGGATCCTGACAGGCCCCATAAGTATTCTATAACAGCTTCAGTATGGGTTTAAAATTCTCATCCTCTTTCCGCCCTGCAAATAATTCCTCTGTAGGAGACCGCATCAGCTTCTGATCCCCTAACCCGCTAGAGCACATTTTCCCCCGAAGCCTAACCCACAAGAAGTAGTGGGAAGCATTCAGGTTAAAGTTTCTAACCAGAAAGCTAAAATGGACTGTATGTTCATTCTTGCCACAATTGACCCACTTTATATAAACCCTTTATTTTCCATATTTTAAGAGAGTAGATCCGCTCTATTCTTAACAGGGTCATCTAGCAGTAAGGCAGAGAGTTCTAAGTCTGGCGAAGAGATCTAGGATGCTGGAGCATAGTATGGGCTTTTCCAGGCCGTAAGAGCCGAGTTTGAACAGGATTTGTATTTGACATGTTCACCAGTGTACAGAAATTTAATTATATTATAAAAGTAAAGAGATCCTCCTTCCGTCTTCAAACTCCACCCAACCCAGGCGTGCTGGTTTTCCTTTATCAGGTCTAGAGTACAGACCAGTTGCGTAGCGACATAATAGTGCTTGACACTCGGGAGGCCTACCCCCGTTATCAATTGAAGCCATAATATTCTTTTTAATTCTAGCTCATTTCCTGCCAAAGAAGTTGTGTGATGGCGCTCTATTGATTTAATGTATTTTAGGTATACACAATGGAAGTGTCTGAAAATATATATAGAACTGTGGCAGAACACTCATTTTAACAAGATTCACCCACCCCAATAGGGTAAGAGGTACAGCCTCTCAGACAGTGCATTGTTCTTTATTTTTGAATCACTGGAAGGAGATTAGCTTTAGCCATATGGGACATTTTGTCATCAGTTTTATACCCAGGTACTTAAGTGAGGTAGAAGGAGGATCCTCGCATCTCCCAGGAGAGAGTGGTTCCAGATTTCCCATGGGCATCCACTTACATATGGACCAATTTATCTTATGTCCTGATAGTGGACCATAGGTTTGAAAAATTTTATACAGAAAGGGCATTGCCTTGTCTGAATTTTTAAGAAAAGCAGAATATCATCTGCAAAACTAAATCAAGTTTTGTTTCTTTCCAAATAAGACCCTTGATTTGTTCTTCACTTAATTGTCTCAGCCAATGCTTCAATTGTAAGAACATAGATCAGGGGAGAAAGAGGGCACCTTGTCTAGTTCCTCGGACAGGACAAATGGAGTCGATGTTATGTTATTTGTTAAGATTTGAGCTTTAGGCTCCTATATAATGTCTGGATCCATCCCATAATCCCTTCCCCAAACCTGAACTTGTGCAGAACTGCTATCATAAAGGCCATTCTACAGCGATCAAAGGCCTTTACTCCATCAAGTGCCAAAAGGCCTTCTCCTTTCCCTCCTCCATCTATGTATTATGTTTTGGGTTCTTCTTAAGTTATGTCTGTCTTGCCTACCCTTTACAAATCCTCCTGGTCCATATGAATCAATTTAGGTAGATATTTTTCCAATCTGGAAGCAATAAGCTTTGCTATCACTTTATAATCTGAATTAAGTAAAGATACTGGGTGGTAAGAGCCACATTTATTGGGATATTTCCTGGTTTAGGCAGCACCATGATTGTAGCTAGTGTTAGGGAGGGGAGCCTCGTTTCCAAAGCATTCTCTATCATCTGAAACATCAGAGGGCCAATTAGGTCCCACATCACTTTATAAAATTCTATTGGGATTCCATCAGCCCCAGGTGCCCTAACTCCATTTGCCTTCCAAACTGCCCATTTTACCTCCTCCAAAGAGATTAGAGAGTCTATGGTTGCCGATTCCTGAGACCCAGAGATGGCATCTGAATACCATTTAGAAAAGAGGAAACATCACCTCCTACTGGAAATTCGAGGTATAAAGGAGGAATAAAATCATTTAAAGGTAGTATTAATTTCTTGTTTGTCATAAGTAATATTCCCTCGTGTATTTTCAATAGAGGGAATTGTTCTATCTGCTCGTTTCCTTAATTAGACTGGTAAACCACTTTCCTCCCTTATCACCTTCAAAGTACTAACATACTAACATATACTATTTGCCAGCAGATTAGGACTTACGGTCTATCGAGTCTGCTCAAACCTTAGTTCCTTAGTTGGGTACCGAGATCCTCCCATCCTTGTGCTCCAGAAACCCCTATCATCCATCCCCACCCCCCCGGGACAGGCCATCATCTGATACATCCACTTTCTGTGTCTGTCCCACCCTCTCTTGAAGCCCTCCACTGTGGCTCTCTGAACCAGCTCACCAGGCAGTGCATTCCAAGGGTCCACCACCCTCTCAGTGAAAAACCTCCTCCTCTTTCCCCTCACCCTTCCACCTTCCAACTTCAAACCATGCCCTCTGGTGATACCTCCCTGCTTTAGTCTAAAGATCCCCTCCATGTTTACCCTATTTATTCCCTTGAGGTACTTGAAGACCTCAATCATGTCCCCCTGTCTCTCCTCTCCTCCAATGAAAACAGGCAGAGCTCCTCAAGTCTGTCCTCATACGTCAAATCCCCTAGTCCTCGTATCATCTTAGTTGCCCTCCTCTGTACCCTCTCCAGGAGCTGTATGTCCTCTTCAAGTGTGGTCTCCAGTACTGTACACAGTACTCAAGGTGTGGTCTAACCAATCCATTGTACAGCTGCAGAATCACTTCCTTGCTCCTAGAGGTGATCCCCCACGATGCATCCCAACATCCTGTTTGCCTTGCTAGCTGCCTCCTGCACTGCTCAGAGTTATTCATACATGCATCCACCATGACCCCTAGGTCTTTTTCCCCTATTGAGGCCTCCAGCGCCTCCCCTCCCAGGGTGTACCTGTGTTTAGGGTTTCCCCGACCAAGATGCAACACCTTGCACTTGGTGATATTGAAATTTAATTTCCATGTGTGAGCCCAGCTTTCCGGGGTGTCCAGGTCCCCTTGCAGGGCCAACCTCCCCTCTTCTCCCTCAACTACTGCTCCCATCTTGGAGTCATCCGCGAAGAGACTCATTTCACACCCTATACCCTCCCTGATGTCCGATATGTATGCATTAAACAGGATCAGACCCAGGACCGAGCACTGTGGTACCCCACTACCAACCTCTCTAGGGTTCGAGAGCTCCCCACAGACCACTACTCTCTGAATGCATCCAGCTAGCCAGTTTTCAATCCATCTGACAATCAAAGGGCCTACTCCTAACCCCATCAGTTTCTCCACCAGACCATTGTTGGGGACAGAGTCAAACGCCTTGCTGAAGTCCAAGAATAATACATCCACAGGCTTACCCTGTCCAGTTCTGATGTTACCCATTCATAGAACTCATAGCTGGTTTGACATGATCTACCTGGCACAAACCCATGTTGCCGACTATCCAGACCTCCCACCTCCTCCAAGTAAACCCCAATCGCTCCTTTAGTATACTCTCCATTAATTTTCCCACCACCGAGGTCAAACTGATGGGTCTATAGTTACCTGGTACTCCTCGACCCTCTTTATGGATTGGTACCACATGTGCCTCTCGCCAATCCCTAGGTACCCCTCCTGTCTCAAGTGACCTGCTGAAAAGCTTCGCCAGGGTGCAGCCAGTATGTCAGCCAATTCCCATAGTACTCGGATGAATGCCATCCGCCCAGGAGATTTGTCTTCTTTAGGCCTTGAGGGCTAACCACACCCTTTGGCGGAGATAGCATCATCCGTCCTCCACCTTACTGGCCTTTTATCCTTACCCAGATGTGACACCTCTGGGGTACCTCTCCTCCTCTTGCTCCATTTCTGTTGCTCCCTGATCCCACTTACTGATGCTTCTATCCCCTTCATGCCTTGCTTTGTAGATATCCCATCCCCCTCCCTAGTGAACACAGAGGCAAAGTACTCGTTAAATACCTCTGCCTGGTCCCTCGCCTCTTCCACCCACCCTCCTTCTGATCTCAATCTGCTGAGATGGCCCTTAGTTTTTCTCCACTCCCCAATGTACAGAAGAACCCCTTTTCCCCTCCATGTATCCCCTGTGCCAGCCGCTGCTCTTTACTGGACTTTGCCCCTCACCATACGGGTGACTTTTCTAGATGCAAGCTGGTACATTTCTTATCCCTATCCTCTTGTTGTTTTATATTTTGTAGGTACGCTTTCTTCTCTGACTGCTACCTGTCCTCACTGGACCACCAGCATGGTTTATGTGACCTTGCTCCTTACGTCTTCAACTTAGCGCAGATCCTGACTGCCTCATGAAGTCCCCTGCTTTATGACCTCCCATCTCCTTTCCACACTTGTCATTGAGGTAATCCCTTCAAGTGATCCTTGAGAATATTTCCCATGCCCATAAAGTCTGCCTCCTGAAGTCCACTGCCAGTGTCCTAGATCTCACCCCTTCCCCATGCTTATTTGAAACCAGACAGTATTGTGGTCGCTCCCAGTCAGGGGGTCCTGTACAACCATGTCCCTTACCAGGTCCCCATCTGCCAGAACCACATCCAGGACATGCCCCTCCCTTGTGGGCTCCATCACATGCTGTGCTAAGAACACATCCTGGAAGCCATCCAGCAGCCTCTGCTCCTTGGCCACCTTAGAGGACATGGTTCTCCAGTTTGTACCTGGCATATTAAGGTCCCCCATCAACACCACTCCTTCCCTTTTGGTCCACACTGGGCAATGATGTTGTCCAGCAAACCATCCTCTAGAACATCACTCATCCTGGGGCCTATATGCTACACCCAGCTTGACCTTATCTCCTGCTGGGGATCAGGGACCCATAAGGCCTCCACGTTTCCCTCTGCCTCTTCTACCCTAGCAATTTCTATGTCATCTCTAATGAACATAGCCACTCCACCCCTCTGCCCTCCTTTCTATCCTTCCTAAGCATAGTGTACCTGCATTTAGGTCCCAGTCATGGTTTTGTTGCTCCCACGCCTCCGTGACCTCCCCACATCCACCACTTCTCAAACAGCATGGCTCTGGAACTCTGGCATCTTGTTTCCCAAGCTCCTGCATTTACTAACACCACCCCACCCTTATCCCTGATCCTCTTTGTAGAACCCACCCAGATTCCTTATATTTCCATCCTCCTCTGCTCCTCCTGAAACCTCCACCCCCAGTCTGTTTCCTCCCTTGGGCTTGAAGGCTACTCCTCATCTGGAGGAGAGGGCTTCTGGTCAGCCCTCCCTTATCCCTTCCCTCACAAGTTTAAACCCCACCTTTCTTGTATGTAGTCAGCCATCCCCTGTTTAAGGACTTCCTTCCTTAATGGGGCAAGATGAAACCTGTCCTTGGCATATAGTCCCTTATCCTCCCAAACTCCATTCCAGTTCCCTAACACCCCCAACCCACTCTCTTCACCCCACTTCCTGAGCCAGTCATTAACCTCTGTGAGCTTCATTTTTTTTCTCCACTGAGGCCTTTGGTACTGGCAATATCTCCGAAAAGGAAATGTTGCATCCATTATCCCGACAGACTCTGGCAAGTTCTTACATAGAAACATAGAAGTTGACGGCAGATAAGGACCGCAAGGCTCATCCAGTCTGCCCATTTCTTTTTCTACCTTATAAATGTGCCATCGGCCTTTGCTCTGTCAGTGACCTATCTATTCATAGTCATTTGTATTGCTCCTTATGCCTATCCCATGCCTGTTTGAAGCCTCTGCACTGTATTCATAGCCACCACTTCTTGTGTGTAAGCTATTCCATGCATCTACCACCCTTTCTGTGAAAAGAATTTCCTCACATTCCCTTAATCGGCCTCCCCTAATCTCATGCTGTGTCCTCTGTCCTGCTATTTTCTTATATTTAAACATGTTAGACTTTTCACCTTGTTTATGCCTTAAGGTGTTTAAATGTCTCGATCATATCACCTCTCCTCCTTTCTCAAGGGTATACATATTGAGCTCCGTAATCTGTCCTCATATGTCTTCTGATGCAGTCCCTGCACCATTTTGCTGCCCTTCTGACTGCCTCAATTTTTAATGTCCTTGTGAAGGTGTGGCTCCAATACTGCACACAGTACTCCAGATGGGGCCTAACCAATGTCTTGTACAGAGGATTATTACCTCCTCTTACGACTTGTGATACCCCTACTAATACACCCTAACACCCCCCTAGCCTTACCTACTGCTTTAGAGGTCTGCTTGATGATTTTAGGTCATCAGTGATGATGATGCCCAAGTCTCTTCTTCCTTGTGACTGCTAGCAACCCTCCCAGCCTATAAGTGGCTTCAGGATTTCTTCCCTATGTGCATGATTTTGCACTTCTTGCATTAAATCCCAGTTGCCACTCTTCTGACCATTTTGCTAGTTTATCCAGATCTCTTCTCATTCTGCCCACCCCATCTGGATCATCTACTCTGTTGCAGATCTTGGTGTCATCTGCAAACAGACAAGCCTCACCTCTAGTCCATCTGCGAGGTCACTAATGAAGATGTTGAATAGGACTGGCCCCAGGACTGATCCCTGAGGTACCCACATGTGACTTGCAATCTCTTCTGACTGTATACCATTTACCACCACTCTCTGTTTTCTGCCAGTCAACCAGTTTGCCACCCAGTTGACCAACTTCTGACCCACCCCGAGCCTACCTAGCTTATTTATCAATCTTCTATGTGAACAGTGTCAAAAGCTTTGCTGAAGTCAAGGTAGGCTACATCAACTGCTCCCCTTGGTCCACCACTCTGGTTACCCAGTCAAAGAAATCTATGAGATTAGTTTGACAGGACCTTCCTTTGTAAACCCATGCTGTCTTGGATCCTGTGCCCTATGGATTCCAGGTGTTGCACTATCCTTTCCTTAAGGAGTGCCTCCATAATCTTGCCCACTACTGAGGTAAGACTGACTGGTCTGTAGTTCCCCTCCTCCCTGCTACCACTCTTGTGGAGCGGGATCACATGAGCCCTTCTCCAGTCTTCTGGGACCTCTCCTGTGCTCAGAGACTCACTAAACAATTCTGCTAATGGCTCTGCTAGTTCCTCCTTTAGCTCCTTAGGCACCCTGGGATGTATGCCATCAGGTCCCATTGCCTTATCCACCCTGAGCTTAGCAAGCTCTTGTAGGACCCTTTCTTTGTGAAGGGAGTAGTGCTCACCTCCTCCCCTGTGTCCATGATGCTGAGCTGTGGGCCCTGCCCTACCTTCTCTTCAGTAAATACTGAGCAAAAGTATCTATTTAGGATAGATGCCTTTACAGGGTCCTCCTCCTCACATGCTCCTTTTCTCCATTAAGCTTAGCAATACCCCTCTGGACTTTCTCCTTCACTAATGTATCTATAGAAAGTCTTGTCACCTTCTTTACTGTTCGTGCTAGTGTTCCTCAGTTTGGGACTTTGCCTGCCTTACTGCCTTACCTGCTTCCCTTAGGGCAGTTTGGTATGCCTCCCTATCTTCATCCCGCTGTGTTCCCTTATATTTCCTGAAGGCCAGCCTTTGGCTCTGACCTTTTCTGCTACTGTATTTGAGAACCAAAGTGGTTTCCTTCTTCTTTTGCACTTCCTTTTCTGTCTAACACAATGGGATGTTGCTTCAAGTATTGTATCCTTAATGCTTGCCCACTTTGCCTGTACCTCCTCACCTGTGTTTCTTTTTGCCAGGGCTAGCTTAACTCTGTTGGCCATCTTATCAAAGTCAGCTCCTCTGAAGTCCCATATTTTCATATTCTTGGAACCTTGCTTGGATTTCCAAACGCTATTTCCTCTAGATCATTAGTTCCCAAATACACCAGGAAATCCGGTTTCTCTCCACAATCCCTAACCATTTCATACACCATGAACTTTGCTCTGTGCACTGTCAGCCCAGAGATACTCACTACCTTCACCTGGCTATGGCATCCACCCCCCTGTCCCTCCCACTGGATACCCCTAATCATCGAGTCTCCCAATAACAGAACCTTAACACCGCCATCATCCTTATGGTTACCTCCACTATGCCCTCTCAGCCCCCTTCCCCCTTTATTCATGATCTCAGTTTCATGGGAGTCTTTCTGCCTTATTAGAGACCCCCTTGTCACCCTCCCCTTTCTGCCTCCCTTGCTATTTTGCCCACTTAACTCAAACCCCCTCTGAATAGGTGTCCCCTTTAACCCTCTCTTATCTGAACCATTTATCCTGGCCCTGATGGTTTCCCTTCCCCACACTCCATCCTCCCCTTGTAATAGTACCCTGCCTCCAGAGGCTCTCTGTGGGTCCCTTAGCTAGGGCCCATCCTTGGTACTGACCTCCTGCTGAAGGGGGCCTCTCCCACCTCCTTGTCTCCCAGTTTCTCCAATCATGCTCTCCTCCTCATGCCTGGAATATGTTGCATCTCCCATTTGCTTAAAATATATGTTTCCTCTCCTCTGGGACTATTTCTATCCTTTCCATAGCCGGTCTGTGATGCCCTATGGGTATCCGACTCCTCCCCGGCCTCTGTATAAGTTTCTCATTTCCACCAACCCTTCCTCCCTCTAGGTTGCTTAGTAGCTCAAATTTATTGTGACACTCTATGTCAGCCTCCATCAAGTAACCCGAGTTTCCTGACTGCATTCTAAACTGCCCTCTTCTTCCCCTCTTGCTCTGTTCCCCTTAGGAGCTCCCTTCCCACAGTCTGCTGTTTTAGGCTTCCGCACAACAGCCCCTCCTGACTCTTCTCCCTCCACTCTCTTTGTATTCAGAATGTTCACCCCATACGCTTTCCCCTTAGCATCAACTTCCCTATCTAAGGGTCCTCTGTCCCTAATATCCCTCCTCCTGCTTGCTGTAACATAACGCCTTGTAATTTCAGAGCATTGCCCCAGCCTCCCCTCAGCCCCACCCTTCTGCTGCCCATATCCACACCCCTTATCCTTGACACCCCCCAGCTCCCCAGCTTACTCCTTAACCAATATACCTCACTCCTGATACAAGATAGCTGTCTCACAGAGTGGGCAGCCTCTCTCCAGGCCCAATTTAGAATTATTGCCATCCCACAGCCTGTGCAGCCTACAACCCTTCCAGATGCCTGCCATGGTGGAATATGGCCACCCTGTTTATCCCCCTCTGTTTATAATGGCACACCCCCTTTTCTCAGTCCCTTTCCCCTGGAATACAGTTTCTCTCTATACTGACTGTAGTTATTTACAAACCCAATTTCAACCCCACCCATAAAGTTCCCAAGTCTCACAAACACATACAGTCCAGTGTGTAAGCAGACATCAGGTACCGTATGATGTCACAAGCCCACCAGCTCCTGTTGCTTCAAATTTCAGTCCCAAACAGAAATACTCAGCCCTTCAATCCCAACCCCCAGTGGCTTTTCAGTATTTAAGAAAGCCTACAAAACAGGGTGGGTGTGAGGGCTCTTACCAAACACCAGGCAAACAACACATTTAAATTTCCCTCTAATTAACCCTGCCAAACAACTGTCCCCAAGCCTCCAAAGTTACAATATCACAGCCCAAGTAACAGTTCTAATTCAAGGTAATAATTGTTAACACATAGAACTAATTTCACTTACAAACTATTCAAATATTTCAGTTAAAACAGAATATAACCCCAGACCTCTGTCCTACCAGCCTGCTGCTTAATTCCCAAGTGAACAATGAAGGCCAAGGTAATTCCTGTTTAAAGACAAGGTAATTGCAGCTAATGTCCCTTCCCCCAAACACCAGGCAAACAACACATTTAAATTTCACTCTAATTATCCCTGCCAAACAACTGTTCCCAAGCCTCCAAAGTTACAATATCACAGCCCAAGTATCAGTTCTAATTCAAGGTAATAATTTCTAACACATAGAACTAATTTCACTTACAAACTATTCAAATATTTCAGTTAAAACAGAATATAACCCAGACCTCTGTCCTACCAGCCTGCTGCTTAATTCCCAAGTGAACAATGAAGGCCAAGGTCATTCCTGTTTAAAGACGAGGTAATTGCAGCTAATGTCCCCTCCCCAAACACCAGGCAAACAACACATTTAAATTTCCCTCTAATTAACCCTGCCAAACAACTGTCCCCAAGCCTCCAAAGTTACAATATCACAGCCCAAGTAACAGTTCTAATTCAAGGTAATAATTTTTAACACATAGAACTAATTTCATTTACAAACTATTCAAATATTTTAGTTAAAACCGAATATAACCCCAGACCTCTGTCCTACCAGGCTGCTGCTTAATTCCCAAGTTCTGTGATTTTGTTATTATTAAATTCCGTTCTATTTTTAAAGAGGTCCGTTTGATAGCCTCCCTAAGGCATCTCAACTCTCTTGGTGTGCCTAATGAATGATTTTCACATTTTCCCTTTCCAACCTCCCTATCTCACTCTCCAGTTCCCCCTTCTCCTTGATCGAATTCTTACTCCTGAATGTTGCATACAAAATAGTCTCCCCTCTTATAAAGACCTTAAAACAGTCCCATACATTATTAATACTGGTGTCTTCTGGGAGATTAAAGTCCAAAAATTCCTCCTCCTCTATTTTACTCCTAATCTGTTTAATATATGAGGGATCCTTCAGCAATGTTGGGTCCATGCGCCACTGAGTTTCTGCCTTTTGGCCTTTTGGTATTAAAATAGTTATTTGCAATGGGGCATGATCCGAGACCACCAGGGGCCTATATGATGCCTCACTAATACCTCCCAATAGGTCTGGAAGAAGGAACATATAGTCCAATCTGGTGTATAGCCCATGGGCATGGGAGTAGAATGAATATTCCCGCTCCCTGGATACATATCTCCAAGCCTCCTGTAGTGCTCTACCCTGTGTCAGGCTCTAAGGGCTGCTGAGCTCTTAGGAGGGGGTCCTGTCCTTCCCCTAGAATGGTCCCATTCCTGGTCCAAGTAAGTATTAAAGTCCCCGGCTATAATTATCTTATCAGGGAAAGGTCCCAGGCTAACCCCTAATCTTGTAAAAAATCTGGAGAGTCAAAATTTGGCCCATAAAAGGAACCCAAAGTAAGCCTCATTGACCCCAGTTCTACCTCAGCCAACACATATCTGCCCTGGGTATCAGAGAGAGTAGAGAGCACTTTATGGGGGATCCCAGGCTGGATCCATATGGCCACCCCCCTAGCTTTGGACCTAAAAGGGGACACCAGCAGAGAACTCCCCCAAGAGGCTGCCAGTTTTGAAGCCTCCACTTTATCCATATGAATTTCCTGCAAAAAATTAATATCCCCTTTCATCCTTTTAATAGTTGTCCATATTTATTTTCAGCTTAACCACAATGTTAAGGCCATTAACATTCCATGTTAAAAAATTTTACTGATCCATAAAGTATCCTTGATGTTCTTATACATATCTTTCTGTATAACAGGCATACTGGTATCTGTGACTCTGAATGAAAAGCAGAAAAACTGAACGGTCCCCAAGATATCACCCCTTAACCTCTCAACTGTAACATTATAACCATACAAAAGTCTCTCTAATGGGAGAAGACATAACTTTAGAACAGTTACCAACCTTACACTCTTAACCATCCCCTCCCCACCCACATTCCATTACTGTACAACCTCTAACTTTCGTGGATAGAGCTTTCAATCCATCAGAAACATTATTTACCCTGTATTTGGTATTTCCAGGGTTCATTAATCTGGAGCCCTCTATATCTCTTTCCCTTCCATCCCATAAGCTTTCCCCTGACTGGCGGGAGAAAATATCCCCATCCTTGGAGACGAGAGGAAGCAAAAAGCAGAGGGGGCACTTGGAGATGACCCTCAACTTCCCAGAGCTGAAAGGACAACCCATGGCCAGGACGAACAGGGCTCTCACCCCCCCTCTGTATCCACTACCATCCTTCTAGTCCCTCTCTGAGCCATTTCCCCCACATCTGAGTGTCCCAGGTGGGTGAAACGACCCATTTACAATGCTCCACACAGTTTAAAACCAACATTGATCAAACAACCATATTTATATTTTAAAGAGAGGTAATTCAGCATTGTCTAACCTTACCCTTCCCCCCGAGCCCTCATACAACCCCCTTCGTCTGCCCTCCGGAGACGGTTCCCATCAACAGTAGCATCTTTTTGTCCACTCATACCCCTTCCTCTGTACCCCAGTGTAATAGATATTTAAACACCAACTCTCTCTTCCCACCAGCCGGGGGGGGGTATTTAGAGAAAGAAAAAATAAATTTGTTGGTTCTCTGACCATTTCTTTTTATTTTAAAGCCCCCCTCAGTTTAATTTACATAAGCAGAGCAAAGATTGCTCCTACTACCTCCTGTACCCAATCTGTTAACGGGTCCACAATATTCCACACATCTAGACCAGTAGTACTGTATGCATCTTTCATCCTTTGTTCACACACATACTAGGGCTAATCCTCAGAAAATGACTCCATAACAAGCAATGTACCAGTGTTTCCCAAAGGTCACACAGTAACTTAGGTCCAGTATGTGTCATGGTCCATGTATATTCCACAAGACTTTCACCCTTATCAATTGGGCCTAATAAAATATAACATAAACAAACTTCCCGTGTCAAAAGGCCACACAAACTGCTTGACTTGCGCTTGATCTCCCCAGGCATCCGCTGATCAAATAGGCTCTGCAATGCAGCACAGTTCAACTCTCAGCTGCACCTTTATAGGTCCTTCTCGGGAGTTACAGGACAAGGAGAAAACAAAGCCTTGAACAGTCAGTCGCTAGGAATCCACCAGCTCTGTATTAATCCCAGCTGTAGGCAGCATTTTACTCACTTTCTTATCCTTGTATCAGCAGTAAATTTCTTTAGGGCTCTCTGCGCCTTCTCTCTTCCTCCAAATCCCCCATGAACTGCAGGGCCACCTCACCAAGGTGAATGAATGTGAAGTTTTCTCATAAGGCGGACAGGGTTGTAGTGCTACAGATTGCCCGCCAGAGGGCAGTAGGTTACATATGATTTAACCCAGACACCTGGAGGATAAAAGCACATCGAAGAGTAACAGACCGGAGAACTTCTCTGCAGACAAATAAATATTTTTATTATGAGCAACGCAGTGCTCTGTGTAATTTGGCTACATGTTCTCACAAAGCTTTAGGCAGTGAGGTTTAAATAAAATGTAACGATAACTTCAGGAAATTACAAGCATTTGACATATAAGGTAATACTTTAGTTACATAGTATTTGTCAGTCTCTGATTGGCCATGGTGGTATGGCCTGATGTTGTCTATGGACTGATCATGCTTCCGTTTTTATAGTGCTTGTATAACATTTTAGAACGCATAAACGTAATTCAGTACCATTTAGCTAAAAATATTAGCTGCAATCATACTAATCATTACAAGATGGCAGCATTGCTTTATTAGGGCTATACTGAGACACTGTCAAACTAATATAGAAGTAATTTAGCCAACTGAGAAACTATATGTGTATGTTTTCTAATACATTTTAGTTTTAGATCATGTTATTTTACTTTTAGCTATATTACACAGATGAATTTCAGCCCATTTGTCATAGATAAGCATAGTCTGACATCTCAATATTTTTTTTTTTGAATAAAGTGTAAGTTGTCGTTAATTTTAATACACAGGATGCATTTCCTGCACCCCCTTTTGCATAGTAACATGTACTGTCATGCGTTGTGTTTGTCTCTCACAGGTCCACGTACTCTTATATAGAAAAACAAGTATAGGATATATTTTTGCAGTTTTATTATGGTAAAACTGGCAATTATAGAAATGCAGAAGTGGTTAGTAGCATTAACAACTACAGGATGTATCTCCTGTTTTTAGATTACGGTGATCGGCTACTTGTCTTGATCAGTGCTTGTTTATGAGGCATGATGTCGCAGTGCATGCTTGTTTGAAATGAACAGCTAACTGACAAAATGCAGACAAAACAAGTAACCTGCAAGTGGCTTAATAACAGTTTTTTTTGATGCTACATAACAAGCATGATATTAGGAATGGCTTTTCTCTACATGGTGTGTCCATCCACTATTATGCTTGTAAAAGGACTTGTTTTAGTTACACACACTTAACTGTGCCAGTCTCACTACACATGTACGTCAGACATTTGATATTTGTACTTGTTTATACATACAGTTCATAACAAAACATAGTAGTAATAAAACATAGCAAATACATAAAAACTTACAAGCATCTGTTACAAGGGTAAATCAGGGAAAACTGACAATTTATGGCGCACAATCTTCTCTTTGCCTCTGCAAATCCCTGTCTCTGTTGCTGCAATTGAAAGGAGTAATCGGGGAAAATACTCACTCGGCTCTGCTGCACCATTAAGGGACCATGGGCTCTGGCTTTTTCTAGCACTCTCTGTCGGTCCAAGTACCTGAGAAATTTTACTATCATGTGGCTTGATCTATGATCCAGAGCGGGTTTGGCCCCAGGCGATCGATGAGCTTGTTGGATCTCCAGTTTTATCTCAGATGGGAGATTCAGCTCTTGTTTCAACCACTTTTGAATATAACTTGCACAATCTCGACCTTCCACAGATTCAGACAGGCCCACTATTCTTATATTACAGCGCCTTTCCCTGTTTTCATGATCGTCGAAGTTTTGTTTCAACCTTTCAATATCTTTCAGTGCTTTTTGTAAATCAATATGCATTACATAACTAGAGTCTTGCTGAGAACTGACTCGGGCCTCCATTTCCTCAATCTACAGCTTGTGAACATCCACAGTCTCAGATAAAACATTGACGTTTTGTTGAAGATGCTGTAATTGGGATGTTACATTCTCAAATCCTGTTTCCATGCGAGTCCTTAAATCATGTTTTAAGTCTTGTATCAGTCTGTTGATTGATCTGTAGCGCTCTGCCATAATTTATTCTGAGTGCAGTTCCTGCTGATTAAGCGTGTGTCCAGCAGAGGTCCTAGGTGAGTCCTGTGGATCAGTTAGCCCTGTAGAACAAGATAGGCCCTTGGTTAGCCGAGATGTAGATCTGTTAAATGAAATCCTTGTTTGTTTTTTCGGAAGTTTTGACATTATTAGGCATTTGTCTTTCCTTTAACTACTATTATTTTAGTCAAAGAACCAGTAATTACTGCAGGATGGAAGAGATATTCGATGGATTGAACCAGAGCTCAAGATTAAGCCTCCATTCTGTTCTGTAGCTTGGCCACACCTCTCTGGTATTTGGATTTTACATGGTAAAGTGACACCCAGTTGAAAAAGGAAACCAAAGAGATATTGCGTTTGCCAACATTTACCAGGAATCCTTTTGGGCGGAGTCCCAGTAAATGCATATAAGAACCATAGGACAGAGTAGTTTCCTGATAGTATCTGAAAAGTTTAGATGTTTTTATTAACCAGTGGTGGCTCTGCTGGAGTTCCCCATACTTTTAAAATAGGCATTTATTGTACTGCCCTCTAGGTTCCAATAGGCTGCCCCACGTGGAAAGGGCAGAAAGCCTTCATAGATTTATTTATTTATTTATTTTACTAAAGCTGATTCCAGCAGGAATACAATGCATAGATCATAGACAGCCCAGGGCATGTAGAGAAAAATCTAAATTAGAAATCTTACAAAGAGAAACTAACCAGAATTAAACTTGTGTAATGCTGAACTGATTTTATACAACATTACTGGTTTAACTATTCAACTGCTGGGTGATACTGACTGTGAAACTTGATATTATGTATCATGTTCTTTATTCAGGGCTATTGCCAGGATTTTTACAAGGGGGGTTCTTTTTATGCAGTCTGCTACCTTTTATTTTATTTTTTTTTATACATTTTTCGTTTTTCTGTTTTGTTTTCCCACCTCCCCCCAGGCCACAGCATACATGTATGTACGCGCATGGAGGTGCACACGCACATGCCAGGATCCGGTGGCCCCTTCCACCTGTTCTGACTTCTGTCATCACCTGTACCGCCTGCTCACCCACCAGAACTGCACTCGATGGGAGTGAGACTATGGATGGGTGGGCATTCACCCCTTTGGAGGGGAGAGCCATGGCTCAATCCCGCTCCAGCCCTCCCCCCCCCGAGCCGGCACCCTGGTGACCTGAGGTTGTTCGAGACCCCAGGTCGCAGGTGTAGTGCGAGGTAAGGTGCCAGCGCCTCAGCGCTCTGTGCTGCTGGGCCAGCTCGCAGTCTGCATCCTTTTAAAAAAAGCTGTGGGTCTTAGGGCTGCCAGGACCCCAGAAGCCATGGAGTCCTAGATGCTCTGTGGTGCATTTTGTGGCTTATTTTGAAGCTAAAGAAGTCATATCTGAGATCTCCTATACCCCTTGCTCTAAGCAAAATTATTATCTGGCTGGCTGCAGGGTGAATACATATATGTATTCAGTACCAGAGGGCAGCAAGATGCTGCTACTGTAATATACCTAAGGCATTGTCTCATATATGTTATCAGCTTTAATATCTATAGCTGTATCTACTGGTGTGTAGGTAAGGGGTCTGGGGGCTGCCAGGCCCCCAGAAGCTTTGTGGCACTAGATGCTCTGTGGCTCATTGTGTGGCTTATTTTAAACCAAAACAACTCATCTGTGTGCTCCCCTCCACCTTCTGCTCTAAGAACAATTACTACTATCTAGGTGGCACAGATTGTTTGTGTGTGTATACACATATATGCACTGAACCTCAATGTGGAGTCTGTAGATGGTTTTGGCTGGGTATTATACACTACTAACTTACTGCAGTGCTGGCTTGCTTATAGGGCAGGGGTTTAGGGCTGATAGGCTCCCAGAGACCATGGGCTATGGTATGCTCTGTTGTGGCTTATTTTAAGTCTATATAACTCATATCTGAGCTTCCTGTACCCCTTACTGTAACCTCCACCCTCCCCAACTCAATATACCATTTAAGCAATTGAGTCAGTGCAACATGGCCTACAGCAAGGCAAGCAGTATGATGGGATGTATCGGTAGGGGTATTGATAGCAGAAGAAAGGAGGTAATACTTCCCCTCTACAGATCCCTGGCGAGGTGTCACCTAGAGTACTGTGCCCAGTTCTGGAGTCCTCACCTCAGAAAGGATAAGAATAGATTTTAAACAGTGCAGCACAGAGTAACAAAAATGATTCAGGGCCAGAAGGGCAGATCTTATGAGGAGTGCCTCAAGGCACTAAATACGTACTCATTGGAGACCAGAAGGAAGGGGAAAGATGTGATAGAGACCTTCGGGTTCCTGAAAGGAATTAAAGTGAACTGCGGGGTATTATTTACAAAGTCTGTGTACCAATCCGAGGTCACATCGATGCGAATGAAAATTAACAGGAGGTAGGTTCAAGACAGATGTGAGGATATATTACTTTACGGAAAGGGTGGTGGAACTTTGGAACAGTCTGCCAGCTGAATTGGTGCATGCAGAAAAGACCAGAGGATTCAAGCAGGGCTGGAACATAATGAAGGGAATAGTGGTTATCGGGGGCGACAGGACCAAGGAGGAGAATAGAGAGAGGATGGGGAGGGTTAGTACCCTGGAGAAATGGTAGGTTCCAAGGATTATAGGAAACTTGGGCAGACTGAATGGACCTCTGTCTTTTTCTGCCGTCATTGTCTAGGTTTCTGTGTTTCTATACCAGGCACCCTGCTTGGAAACAAATCTGTAACATAATTCTTAGTTCAATATTGGGTACCACACTTGTTGCCCCCGTTCCATTCTCCAATGTGGTAGGCATGACAAAGGGAGTGAGGGGAAAGGTAATTTGACAGTGGTGGGGATTCCAAGTGCAACGTTACCATCTCCTAAATACCTACCCCAACCCCCACCATGCTTCCAAAAGTATAGTGGGTATTTTCATACCACTGAACTGTAGCAACTAATGTCATTCTACTGACACAGGTGGTCATCTGGAGAAAACGCTTCTCACAACTTATTTGTTTTAACAATGTCTGACACAGATGACACAGAAAAAAGTGGACCTGAATGTCAATAAAAATGGGACCACAGTGAAGACCTCTCTGAACAGCACAATTAGTGAGGTAGCAGTGTAGATCCCAGCCAGACCCTTCCAAACACTTGCATTGCCTTTCCACTGTGGTATCTCTTTGGCTTAACTTATGAAAATGTAAAACAGGCATATGAAACATGACAACTTTACATTCTGTATGGAGGATGACTTAAGTAATTTATTTCTAAATCATCAGCCCACCCACCTGAACAGCTCCCTTGCCCAACTGCACAGCCTATCCCTTGATATACAGTTATTAAGGGACATATCTTTGGCAATAGTGGCCAGCGAAATGTACCTGCCGGTGACTGATAATAGTCGAGGTCCTCTTCTTCTTTTTTGCTCTCCTGGAGACATCGTCTCTGAGCCTGCTGCCATGCTTCATCTTCCTCGAGTGCTAGCTGACAGTGTGAATTGTGGGCAGCGGCCATGCTGTATTCCAGTCACATTCATGATGCTGACATGAGCTGCAATTGGCCAGCCAGTCATAGGGGGACCGTACGGAGAAAGACTCACAAAGCAGCTCCAGTCATCTTTCTGGCACTGAGGGAGCTGATTGGTGGCAGATGGGGGGGGGGCACGCATGCAGAGAAAAAGTGCTGGGGTTCATCATGTGTGCATTTAGGGAGGCAGTATAGCACAGTGGTTTAAGGCTCTGAGAAGCAAATCTGGTGACATCCAGCACACCAGACCTGGGTTTGAATCCTACAGCTTCCACTTACATACTGTGTGACCCTGAGCAAGTCACTTAACTTCAATGTGTTCCCAGGTCGCTCCTGTAAAAAAAGCTTTCAGCTTAGTGTGCTACTCCTGGTTAAACAACTAAAAAATAAAAAATAAACACTTGAGAAGTTATTATCCCTCTGTACAGACAGCTGGTGAGACCCCATCTGGAGTACTGTGTGCAGTTCTGGAGACCCAATCTCCGCAAAGACATAGACAGGATGGAAGCTCTCCAGAGGAGGGCAACTAAAATGGTGCAGGGTCTGCACCGGAAGTCATATGAAGAGAGACTTAAGGAGCTTAATATGTATAGCCTCGAGGAAAGGAGGGAGAGGGGGGACATGATAGAAACTTTCAAGTACCTCAAGGGAATCAACAAAGTCCAAGAGGGTAGCATCTTTCAAAAAAAGAGGTGTGCAAGAACAAGAGGGCACAATTTGAAGATAGAGGGGTGGCTCAGAGGTAATTTAAGGAAGTATTTTTTCACAGAGAGGGTTGTGGATGCATGGAACGGCCTTCCAGAGGAGGTTGTGGAGTCAAAATCAGTGGGGAATTCAAGCATGCATGGGATAGTCATAAGGCAATTCTGGGGGGTGGAGGTAGGAAGAAGTAGGCTGCTGGTTAACTAGGATCTGCAGCTTATCCAGTAGGTAGGGAAATGGGCAGACTGGGTGGGCCAAGCGGTCCTTATCTGCCGTCAAATTCTATGTTGTGACAATCACAAAATAAACAGAAATAATGAAAAAATGTTACAAATGATGAAAACAAGGGGGGAGTTTCAAAATGGGGGGTTCTTTCAAACCATACGAATCCCCCTGGCAACGGCTGTGTTATTATTCTTATTTCTATTGTGTATCTTACATGTTTGCATATTGCATCATTTATGGACTCCTGAGTTTTTACTTAATCCACTTCTTATTTATTTTTTTTATTTATTAATCAAGTCAAGGATTACAAATACCTTTGAGCCTTGGCTCTTTTACAAAGGTTCCACGCCAGAGAAATACAAATTATGGGGAACATCATGACAGACATTGCAACAATGTGGACATTGCAAACAGAGTACAGATTAATACAATTCAAGGGTAGCATTGTAACAAGGCAGCCAGTGGCATTTGATAGAGAAAATAGACAACAGATAAGAAGTGCCAGAGTCATAGGGAAAGGAAGTGGGGGGGAAACATAGGAAGGGTGGGGAGAGGGTGAAAAGTGCAGCATTGGGTATACCAAGATGTGAGGGTAGAATCCAGTGAGGAGGGAAGGGGGGACCACTAGAGCAGGAAGGGAAGTGGAGAAACAAGGTTAAGTTGGGCAGTCACAGGAGCTGTTGGTAGTAGGATAGTCCCAGAGCCTAGTTTTAAACATACCAATTGTTGGGGCAAAGGAGATGGTGGGGCTGACGCCATTGAACCAGAGTGGCACTCGATAAGCAAAAGAGCGTTGTCCCTGTGAAGTGTGACGGTGGGGGACTTTCAGTAGCTGTAGCGTGGATCTCCTAAGGCACCATTTGTTAATTCAGTGTTGTAACAGAGTTGAGACCCCAGAAGGTGCAAGGCCAAGGCAGATTTTTTTCACCATGGAGCAGGTGAGAAACTTTATGCGGTTTGATAGTTGGAGCCAGACAGTCTGAGTGTACAGGTCACATGTGTGGGTGAGACGGTGAGCACCAGTGATGAGCCGACATGCCTTATTTAAGGCAGTTGAGAGGCGCCTAGGGTTGTGGTTGTGGCTGAGCCATAAATGATGAGACCATAGTCTATTACAGAGATCACAGAGCTCAGGGCTGCAACCTTCAAAGCTTCTGGCGTGAGGTGTGGTCTGTGTTTGTAGAGGAGACCAAGCTGTGTATTAGCAGTTCTAGCTACATTATCTACATAAAGTCCATAGGAGAGATTAGGGTCAAGCTGTATCCCTAAGTATTTGAAGGGCCCCACCTGATCTAGAGTGTTCCCCTGGGTGGAGGAGATAGCCAAGTGGTGTAGCTTGTGTGGGTTATGAGAGCCGCAGAAGAGCATAGATTTGGTTTCCTTGTCATTGAGGACCAGTTTATGATTAAGAAACCATGTCTCTACAGAACTGAAACCAAGTTGAAGGTTGTGTTGAAGAGTTGCAGGATCTTTGTGAGTGAAGAATACAACAGCATCATCAGCATATTTTTATGATCTGCTCAGAGCAGTGGTAAGGGAGGGAGTTTAAGAAAAGGCTAAAAAGGAGGGGGCCCAGTATGGATCCCTGTGGGACACCTGAGTAAACAGGCAGGGTGTCAGAAAGAGCATCCGCAATTTTTACTCTCTGCAACTGGTTTTCTAAGTAGCTTTTTAACCAGAGAGAAGAGTCAGGTGATAGCCCGGCATTCAGTAGTTAGTGAATTAGTAGTCCATGGTGTACTGTATCAGAAGGCTTGAGAGGTTGTGAAAATCATGAAGGCCGTTGTCAAGGGATTTGTGCAAAGCTCCAGTGAACTCAAGAAGGGCTGTGGTGGTGCTGTGACCTTTCTGGAAGCCATGTTGTTGTGGACAAGGTATATTGTATTTATCCAAGTGGTCAGTAAGTTGATCAGCCACGATGCGCTCGAGTGCCTTAGAGAGTGGGGACAGTATGGAGATAGGGTGATAATTTGAGTGATTCGTCTTATCCCCACTTTTATGGATGGGTGTCACGGTGGCTGATTTCCATAGGTCTGGGAATTTTCCACAGCTGAGAGAGAGGTTTAGGATTTTTGTTAACGGATGAATTACCTCATTGAGGGTGAGCAACAGAAGCTTAAGGTCCAGGTTGTCACTACTAGATCTAGATTTAGAGATAGCTGCAGTAATATAGCGGGAAGCTTCATTCAGCCTTACCTCCTGAAGTAGAAGAGGGGATGGTTAGACTGAGGGGCTGAGGTATTTGGGGAGTAGGCCTGTTTTCGAAAAAGTCATGGGGTAGAACAGCACTAAGGTCTGAAAAAGCCATGTTAAAGATGTTTGTGATCACCTTGGGGTCGAGGGTTGAGGATCCATCAACCATTAACATGGCCAGAGAGGTTTTTGGCTGCTTCCCCATGACATCCTTGATATTGTCCCAGAAAGCACGACCATTTCCCCATGTATTGGCAAGAGTGTCTTTGTAATAGGTGGATTTCATTAGCTGTATGGCTTTTGTACAGGCATTTCTGGCTTGTTTGTAATTTTGGATGTCCAGTTGTTTGCCAGTGGCCCTGGCAACTGCCATTGAGATGATCCCTTAGTTTCAGCTGTGAGAGAAGAGCCGGGTGACCCATGGGTTAGAGAGAGATTTTGTTTTGCACCTTTTAGCAGGGGTAAAGAGGTCGTAGGCTTTGTTGAAAATTGAGATGAAGTGATCAAGAGCCAAGTTAACATCTATTGCTTCATAGATGGATAGCCAGTCTTGTAGAAGCAGGTATTGTTTGAGATGTGGAAGTTTTCCATGAGGAAGGACTCTGCTAGCGATAATTTTGGGAGGGGGCTTAAGGAATTTGTTAGACCATGCACACATGACTGTGGAGTGGTCACTGAGAGAGTCTGGGAGAACAGGCGTACGAGAAATCCTTGTGGGGTGAGTGGTGAGGACTCAATTAAAGAGGGTACTGGTGCCAGTCTTGTAGTTAATCCTAGTAGGGGAGTTTACCATTTGCGTGAGGTTAGCAGCTGAGATGGAGTCTTTATAGGCACTGGCGCTCGATGCTAACCAGTTTATGCTGAAATCCCCTAGTAGAATAAGTTCAGCTACAGGAGGATGAGAGTTGATAAAGTTTAGGACATCGTTGAAGCCATGTTTAGTGTCCCTGGGCAGGATGCATATGGAGACAATAGTCAGGGCTTTATGGTTGGGACCTAGGATGATTTTTATTGGCAGAATCTGGGCCGAGGCAGAAAGTGATGGAGTTGCTACAGGGTGCCAAGACAGGGAGTCAAGTTGTAATGGTTTTCAACTGATCAACAATAAAACTAACTTGAACTTTATTGCTGGTGAGACTCCTCCTGGGGTACTGTGTCCAGTTCTAGACACCACACATCTCGGGAAGAGCATAGGCAGAGTAGAGGCAGTCTAGAGGAAACATAGAAACATAGAATTTGACGGCAGATAAGGACCACTTGGCCCACTCAGTCTGCCCATTTCCCTACCTAATGGAAAAGCTGCAGATCCTAGTTAACCAGCAGCCTACTTCTTTCTACCCCCACCCCCTAGAATTGCCTTATGACTGTCCCATGCATGCTTGAATTCAACCACTGTTTTGGACTCACAACCTCCTCCAGAAGGCTGCTCCATGCATCCACAACCTCTCTGTGAAAAAATATTTCCTTACATTACCTCTGAGCTGCACCCTCTATCTTCAAATTGTGCCCCTTGTTCTGCACAACTCTTTTTTTGAAAGATGCTACCCTCTTGGACTTTGTTGATTCCTTTGAGGTACTTGAAAGTTTCTATCATGTCCCCCCTCTCCATCCTTTCCTCAAGGCTATACATATTAAGCTCCTTTAGTCTCTCTTCATATGTCTTCTGGTGCAGACCCTGTACCATTTTAGTTGCCCTCCTCTGGACAGCTTCCATCTTGTCTATGTCCTTGTGGAGATTGGGTCTCCAGAACTGCACACAGTACTCCAGATGGGGTCTCACCAGCTGTCTGTGCAGAGGGATAACAACTTCCTGTTTTCTACTGGTGATGCCTCTCCCTACGCATCCCAGTATCCCCCCAGCCCTCCTTACTGCCCTCTCACATTGCTTGTCCACCTTTAAGTCATCTGATATGACTACCCCCAGGTCCCTTTCTATTTTTGTTGTTGTTAGTTTCTCACCCCCCATTGTGTACTCTTCCCCTGGGTTTTTGTTTCCCAGGTGCATTACCTTGCACTTCTTAGCATTGAATCTAAGCTGCCATACATTTGACCATTTCTCTAACCTTGCCAAGTCCCTTCTCATCCTTTCCACCCCACCTTGTGCATCAACTCTGTTGCAGATCTTTGTGTCATCTGCAAAGAGACATACTTTTCCTTTCAGTCCCTCTGCAATGTCGCTTATAAAGACATTGAAGAGGACCAGTCCTAATACTGAACCCTGCGGTACCCCACTAGTAACCCCCCTTTCTTCAGAGTGGACTCCATTTACTATTACCCTCTGTGTCCTATTCTCCAGCCAATTCGTTACCCAGGCTATCATCTTGGGACCCACTCCAAGGCTGGCTAACTTGTATATTAATCTTTTGTGTGGGACTGAGTCAAATGCCTTGCTAAAGTCTAGGTAGGCCATGTCCACAGCCCCTCCCTGATCTACTACTTTGGTCACCCAGTCAAAGAAATCTATTAGATTTGCCTGGCATGACCTTCCCACTGTGAATCCATGCTGCCTTGGGTCCTGTGCCCCTCTAGCCTCTAGGTACTTGACAGTTCTTTCCTTCAGAAGTGATTCCATCATTTTCCCTATCACTGAGGTTAAACTAACAGGTCTGTAGTTTCCTGCTTCTTGCCCTGTTCCCACTTTTGTGAAGGGGAATCACATCTGCCCTCCTCCAGTCCTCAGGTACCTCCCCATCCTCCCATGATTTGTTAAAGAGGGTAGTCAGTGGTGTCACTAGTTCTACCCTTAGTTCTTTTAGAATTCTGGGATGAATACTGAGCAAAAATATTTGCTTAGTATCTCTCCCTTTTCACCGTTACCCTCTGCCCACCCTCTCCCCTTTATTAAGCCTCACTATCCCTCCCTTAGTCTTCCTTCGCTCCCTGATGTACCTAAAAAAGGTTTTATCCCCCTTCTTAACTGAGTTGGCTATCTTTTCCTCGGTTTGGGCCTTTGCTGTTCTGACTGCCTTCTCAGCTTCCTTTTGTTTTAACTGATACAATTCTCTGTCCTGCTCCTTCTGTGATTCCTTGTACTTTCTGGATGCTTTCTTTTTCTCTTGAACCTTCACTGCTACCTCCTTTGAGAACCATAGTGGTTTCTTACATCATTTTGTTTTGTTTATTTGCTTTACACAAAGGCTTGTTACCTCTGTGATGGCAGTTTTTATTATTCCCCCATTGTTCTTCCACCCTCTTCCTGCTCATTTGCTAGTGCATTCCTTAGGCACTCACCCATTTTGGCAAAGTCAGCCCTCCTAAAGTCCAGTACTTTTGCCTTTGTATGGCTTGACTCTATCGCTGTTTATTGTGAACCATATTGTTCAATGGTCGCTAGTTACCAGATGGCTACCCACTTCTACATCTGTGATCCTCTCTCCATCTCCATTTGAGAGAACCAGGTCTAAGATTGCTCTCTCTTGAGTGGGTTCCAATACTAGTTGTCTAAGGCATGCCCCCTGTAGGGCATCTAGAATAACCCCACTCTTAGAAGTGGCTGCTGCAACTGCACTCCAGTTAACATCTGGCATATTCAGATCACCCATCAGCAGTATCTCCCCTGTATCTGCTATTCTAAGTATACTTTCTATCATTTCCTTGTCCATTTCCTCCCCCTGAGAGGGGTCTTTATACAACCCCTGTGCGGACTGTGGTGCCATTGCCTGCCTCCAAACTGACCCACAGTGCTTCTTCTCCTCCCTGTTTACCCTTTTGTTCTGTTGCTTTGATTCCTTCCCTTATATAGAGAGTTACTCATCCTCCTCTTTTACCCTCCCTGTCCCTCCTGTAGATAGTGTATCCTGGTATGTTTATGTCCCAGTCATGGTTCTGTGTGTACCATGTTTCTGTGACTGCCACGATATCCAGATCTTCCTCCTCCATCAAGGCCACTAATTCAGGAAGCTTGTTACCCAGACTACGGGCATTGGTACTCATTGCTCTCCATTTTTTGATGGCTTTACCTTCTGTAGCAGCATCCCCCACTGACCTTTCTACCTTGGTCTTTTTTTCATTTAGTACCCTGTTTTGTAGGGGGAGGCTGGGATTTTCTTGCTGCTTATCAGTGCCTCTCCCCTTGACTAATTTAAAAGCTTGCCAATGAAGCATTTAAACCGACTGCCCAAAAGACTTGTTCCCTTCCTGGACAGATGCAGACCATCCTGCCAGTATAGGCTGGTGCTCCTCCAGGTGGAACTCCAGTCCCCAATGAAGCCAAACCCCTGTGCTTCACATCATTTTTTCAACCATTCGTTAAACTGCATGGTGCAAAGTACCCTCGCCTCACCCATGCCACTAAAAGGCAGCACCTCTCAGAAGGATACTGTGTGTGCTACTTGTCTTAGGCCCCTTCCCAACTCTACAAAGTCCTTCTGCACTGCTCTAATCTCATGATGAGCCAAGTCAATTGCCCCTAGGTGGACAATGACGTCCAGCTCAGACTCCCGTGCAACTGTTCTCATGATCCTAAGGATGTGCTTCCTGTCCCTCCAAGCCATGGCACCAGGCAGGCACCTTACTTCAGTTTTCCCTGCTCCCCCCAGTTCTATCACCCTAATAATTGAGTCCCCCACCAGGAGTTGCTTTCTTTCCCTGTGGTGCCCTCTGCATCTTTCCTGAGGGCCTCCCTTGTGACAGTTGTCTGCAACCTCTTTAGTCTCCTCTGTGGGTGCATCCATAGAGGAACTATGCTCCCTCAGAATGGTGTATGGATTGTGGAATGGAACAACTGATTGGGTGTGCCTTTGTTGCACCACCCTTACCTGAGCCCACAGTGGTCCAGGAGGGCAACTAAAATGGTGAAGGATCAGGATCAGGATCAAAAGAGTAGTGGAGGCCTGGAACAGTCTTCCAGCAGAGGTCGTGGGGCGAAAACAGTGGTGGGCTTTAAGCATGCATGGGATAAACACAAGAGAATCTTAGTGGAAAGCAAGTGGGGAAGCCGGAGATCTAGTAGGGTCTGCAGTGACCGTATAAGAAGGAGAAATGGGAAGATTGGGTGGGCCAAGTGGTCCTTATATGCCATCAGATTTTATGTTTATATGTTTCTAGGTGGAAATAACCTTCTGATTCCATGACATTTTGCAAAATATTTGTGAAAATTCTGTGAAATTCTGCCAAAATGTTAATTTCAGTTCAATTTAAAAGTACTTATCCAAATATTACCAAATGTGGCAAATGTATAGGTCGATGACACGTGTATACATGTGCCAAGTGTCAGATTCCTAGCTTTTGGTGGAATTAGGAAAGTGTACCAATAAATCAAACTGGAAGGTGCCTGAACATTTTATAGTGAAAAAAAGGTAGATTAAAATTGTTTTGCTAAAATTGTTTTGCCCAGCTGCATTGCATTGCTGCTTTAAATTACATTTTTCAAGTGCTGCATGTAAAACTGGAAAATTGTGAGCCACTGTAACTTTAAAAATATAAAACACAATACCATTAAAGTTGGAAGGTTTGTATACCTTAAAAAGGAGACTGTGTTTGTCAACTTTCTTAATCTCTTTATTAAAAGGATGTTCATGATGTAAGCTGCCAAAAATTGCAAAATAATATCAGCACTTAAAGTCAGATTCCATGCGTTTCTGTGAAAATTGTGGCATTCATGACAATTTTGTGGACACCTTATCCATGTATAATTCCCAGTCATACACTTGCCCTGCCATGAAGGAGAAAGTAAAGGGCGGATGAGGGCAGCAGTAAGGTTGGATTCTTGGGGGTACTCCATTAAAAAGTAGCAGGAGAGTTGGATGGTCATTGCAGGACCTTTGTGCTAGTGTGGTAAGATGATTTGCCTTTCTATGTGCAATCCCCAGCTAAACACTGCTTGTAATCCCCAGCTAAACACTGCTTGCAGAGGGAGTGACTGACTGTTGTGTGCATTTTGATAGGGAGTACAAGTTCTGAGGACGTGAGGATGACTTTTGCTGAATGAGATGTTCCTAAGAGAAAAGATATCCAGAGGAATCTTTTCCAGTGCCACATGATTCTGGTGCCTGTGAGAATGACAGTGGCATCAATTACACAAGAGCTACCTTTTTCTAAGATTCTGTTGAAACAGGAAGGGTATTTTTTTCTGATAAGTTAAAGGGCATTCTGGGGCAAGGAATGCCTGCATGTTCAGGATGCATTGCAGTTGTGCCACGAGGGAGGTGTTTCTGGTCTTGTTAGGGATAGGGGTTGGGGAGGCAGCTAGTGCAGGGTGTCACCTGTTGCAGACATTCAAAGGCTTGTTACATGGCCACACATGCATCACAGCAACCCGAGTGCTTGGGTTGCTGCAGTGCAAGTGTAGTACTGTGGACACTTAGCCAATCATGGTATGTCATTCACTTCACTACTCCCTGAGCAGCAACGGTGTAGGGGACGCGTTCTGGAGTAAGCTGTGTAAGCAGCCATGAAACAGGCTACATTACTCACTCCAACACTGAGATGCAATCTTTTGGGTTCACTGGACTGATGAAGACATACAAACACCAATGAAAATCTGCACAGGGAAGGAGCAAACAGGAGCTGGAACTTTCTGGCAGTTTCTAACTGGGTGTGTCTGTACCTTCAGCAAGGTGGCACATAATTTCGGCAACTCCAAAATGGCGAGTCCACAAGTCAGTGAGGGAATTACAGTGGGGATGAAATGACTGTGGAGCGGTTGTGGGATAACAGATGGACCAGACACCAAACTTCAGGTTCAACACACAATCTCTGTGTGATGTTTATTCATAATACAGAGATAACCTTAAGCAATGGCATATTCCTTCTTCAGTACATCAGTTTGTAGTAACAGACTGTGCAAGTCTTTCCATTACACTTAGCCAGCACCTACTGACTCACGGATCTCTGATCTAACACAGCAGTTGAGATTCAGCCTCCACCCCTATGTGGGCCTTGTTTGCTTGGGTAGTGGGGCTCAAATAAAATGAAAAAAAAAAGCTAAAAACAAAGAACCTTAGTGCAGAAGCACTGAAACAAGGGTTACCCCATATGGCACTGACAATAAGCCAAGTTTCACAGAAACACAGCATCACACATACTTCCATAATGCAAAAGCATAATGGGATATATGCAAATCACCATGAAATTTCAGACTTGTTCAACTTACAGCAATTTATATGCATTTTAAATAGCACAACTAACTTCATTTCTATAATAGTAACCTAGTACTTTTTACCATTATCAAAACCACCTAGTGCCGTGGTATTTTCAACATTTACAGGTTTCAAAAACATAAGGTATATACATCAAGGTATTTTATGACATAGTGCTATTAAATTCCAAATCCAACAATGATAAACACAACCTGTTTTACATATGCTTGGATGTCACCACAATAACCTCCCTATATGAGAACCTGAGAGGGAAAAGGAAAATTTGAGAAGACACTATAGCATAGTCAAGAAAAAGAAGGGGGTGCCCATAGGTGGCCAACATTATGGACTAGAAATTGTAAAGAATATATTAGGCTAAGAAATAGAAGAACTGCTGCAACAGATCAGTCCTCAACAGTGGCAGAAGCTCCCTGTCACATAGCCCCCACCTCAAGAGGGAAGCAGTTATTGCAGACTGCTTACCACTTTCCTGTCCCAGGAATTGATGAAGCTTCCACCCATCCATCTTCAGAAGCTCTTTTTCAGGGTCCCTATTAACAATAAACATTCTATCATAAACATAGTGGATGTCATTATTCTTTACCCTGAGACATTAACACATTTCTCAAAAGAGACTAACACTACCGTCCCATCTCCTTTTAGGGAAAGTCCATCATATTTCTTAACCAAAACATCTGGGTGGCTGTAAAGTCCAGTACCACAGAAACAATCTCTCTGTGGTAATTGTCTGCTCCAACCCCACCAGACATGTTGGTTTTAAGCAGGGACCCATTCCTAGGTTCAACCCCTCTACATAAACTCACTATGCCTCTTGATTCATTCATTTTGCTTGCTACTGATGCAGATACCTGAGGGTAGACACTGTTTTGATGTTACCCCAAAACAGGTTTCAATCCATTTTCCACCAACCTCCTCCTCTGTAGGTTTTTCATCAAAAAAATAAAACACATGTACCACCTCCTTGATTTTAATATATTGCAACATTTTGGCAATATTAGCATCTTGAGTCTGAAGTATACCCCATTTAATACTGTTAATAGATCTAGCTGCATCAATACAAGAAAAAGTCCATTCAGCCTCAAAGGCTTCTTCTTGCTTGCTTGGAATCTTCAACCCCAACACAATATCACTAGGCACAGTCTTACCTGGGGTCTCACATTCAGGCTCCATACTTGCATCTCTGACCTCCAACAGGTAACATCCTGGGAACACAGGCAACAAAGAAATATCCTGCTCAGTCAGGAGGTCCTCCTCCAGCTGAGCCCACAAAAAATCCTCCTCCGATTCTTTATCCATACTCTCTAGCAGGGACCTCTTGAGCACCTGGCACCAGTGTTCTACCTCTCTGCATAGTCTGTTGGCCTTCAACCATTGCCCACTCATCCAATGGATCATCTCATTAGGGTCTCCACCTCCTGGGTGTTGTCTTCGCACCTCCAGTCTGCCTTGACCCCATGGTAGTTCCTCATCCCTTTGCATCTCTTCATTGTCTTCAGGCTTGGCCTTCCTCCAAGTTCCCAGGTCCAGTCCAGGCAGCAGCTTCTCTCCATCTGTCAGCCATGGTTCTGGTCAGAACTCCATGGACTTCCTTCCCTGGGTTCTCTTCTGGTAACTCATGGTGCATTGGTCCACTTGGGATATCTGGGCAATATCCACCAGAAAACATCCCTCTTTGGTCAGTCTAGATGCTTCTAGCAAGTTATCCCATCTTTGATACTAAGTCTGTGGAGGGGTTGTGGGAAAACAGATGGACCAGACACCGAACTTCAGGTTCAATACACAATCTCTGTGTGATGTTTATTCAAAATACAGAGGATAACTGTCAGCAATGGCATATTCCTTCTTCCATACATCAGTTTGTAGCAACAGACTATGCAAATCTTTCCTCTACACTTAACCAGCACCTACTGACTCACTGATGTCTGATCTAACTCAGCAGTTGAGATTTAGCCTCCACCCCAATGTGGACCTTGTTTGCTTGGGTAGTGGGGGCTCAAATAAATAAAAAAAAAAAAAAGCTAAAAACAAAGAACCTCAGTGCAGAAGCACTGAAACAAGGGTTACCCCAAAGGGAATTGACAATAAGCCACATTTCAAAGAAACACAGCATCACACATACTTCCATAATGCAACACATCATGGGATATATGCAAATCACCATGACATTTCAGACTTCTTGTTCAACTTGCAGCAATTTACATGCATTTTAAATGGCATAAATAACTTAATTTCTATAATAGTCACCTAGTACTTTTTATCATTATCAAAACCACCTAGTGCCATGGTATTTTCAACATTTACAGGTTTCATAAACATAAGGTATATACATCAAGGTATTTTCTGACATAATGCTATTACATACTAAATCCAACAATGATAAACACAACAGGCTGGATATTCAAAAGGATTGTGCAATGCACAATAGGGTTGCACCAGCGCAAGTCAGAAAATGCGCCATTCTGCGATATTCAGCAGGAGGCAGTTGCGCCACTGAAAACATGCTGAGCAACATCGCAATGATAATGAAGGCATGCACAACCGAAGGGGGTGGAACCATGCATAAAGTGCGCAGTGCGATGTTCAAAGACTTGCGCAATGTGCAGCAGTGGAGCAGGCGGAAGTTGCGTCATAGCGGAAATGAGCCAAAATAAAAAGGAGCAAGGAAGAGGTGCAAGAACGCTACAGGGAAACCACATGAGGTAGGGAGAGAGACAGAGAGATAGGGAGAAAAGAGGGCAGGCCAGGGAAACAAAAACACAAAATAGGAGCAAGTGAAGGTATGTGGGACCACAGAGTGCAGAGGCCAGTAGGTGTACCTGGTGCAGTGGAGGTAGCAGTCAGGACAGCGGGGGGAACAAAGCAACAACAGCTGGGGGGGAACACAAGCCAGGGACATGGACAGTGCCACCTTCCACATGGAATCCATAATGAGGGGGGTGAGAAGGCATGCTGCAGGGGGGCATGGCCATGGAAGGGCCCATCGGCGGTATGCCCCCAACAGGCAGTACCGAGCCCGCGCCAGCTTTGAGCTGTACACAGATGTCAAGATTGTGGGCCGGTACCACCTGAACAGGGCAATACTGAGGTGGCTCTGTGAGCTGTGCAGTGATGTGATGCAGGCACCCACACGATGGAGTCATGCTCTGTCAGTGGAGACAAAGGTAACAGCCTGCATGTGCTTGCTCACCAAGGGTACCTTCCAGAGACCAACAGGGGACACCACAGGCATAACACAGTTGGCCACATCATGCATCCTCACCCAATTCCTCAGCGCACTGCTGCCACATGCTGCGGAGTACATCCATTTCCCCAGTACCACGGCAGAGCGCACAGCACACATACAGGAATTCCACAGGGTAGCATGTATGCCTGGTGTGCTAGGGGTGATAGACTGCACCCATGTGGCCATTTGCATGCCACCTGACCCCGATGGGGCTGCCTACATGAATCGGAAGGGATATGCCAGTGTCAACTGCCAGGTGGTGTTTGATGCCAGTGGGCACATCATCAATGTCTGTGCCACGCACCTTGGGGGAGCACATGATTCCTTCATCTGGTACCAGTTGGCACTGTGCCATTGATTCAAGAGTGGGGACATCCCCACAGGTCATCTAGTGGGTGAGTATGCATGTAGAACTGACAAATTGTGGGTAAGGGGGGGTAAGCCAGAGGTGCCATGGGTGTGGCACACAGGGTTTGGGGCAGTCTGAGCTTGAACAAGACACTAACCTCCACTATCTCCACACAGGTGACAGTGGATACCCACTCCGTCCCTGGCTGCTCACACCCTACCGGCGGCCCATGACCCCATCGCAGCAATGCTTCAATGAGGCACATGCCACCACATGCAGCATCATTGAGCAGGTGTTTGGGATGCTGAAGGCATGTTTCTGTTGCCTGGACACCTCTGGCAGTGCCCTACAGTATAGCCCCTCAAAGGCCTGTGGGATATTCCTGGCCTGTTGTATCCTGCACAACATGGCCAAAGACTGTGGGATAGCCGTACAGGTCGAAGAGGGGGACAGCGATGGGGACAACAGTGATGCCGGTGATGATGGGGATGGGTAGCCCCCCCCTTGGCTGATGGGACCCCCGACTGATCTGGCTGGCCTAGCTGCACCAGGACACCATCCCAGAGGAGCACTTCAGCCAACACAGGTAAGTTATGGGGCCATGTGCAACCACCAGTGGCTAGGGCACAACCCACATACACACACATGGAAACACACCAGGGGTGCATGCTAGCAAGGGATGTGGCAGGGCACAGAAGCACACACATACAACCAGGGAGGGGTGAACAGTAACATGCCACAGGGACGGACACACACACACGCACACACAATAGGCACAAAGTGCACAGGGGTCAGGTGCAAAACAGAGCCGGAACACAAACACTAGCAACACACATGTCTACAGGCCACCACGTCCACTGACTGTCTATGTGCATGTGTCAGATGCTGGGCACCATCGCACTTTGATGTACAGCGCAATGCAGGCATCATCATGCACACGTACCTGTGGACAGCAGTTGGGAGGGTGTGCAGGTGGACCATGGGTCTGCGTGTAGGGCTGGACACCCACCAGTGCACTGCCCACCAAAACACACAATGCACACAGGGCAGCACCAGACAGTGCCCACACTGGGAGACAGGTCAGTCTTGCGGCACAGTGCCACGTCCACCTCGAATGCGTGGGCAGCCCTGCCGAGACCCAGCAGCACTGGCAGGCTGACCATGGGCCTCATGGGGTGGCAACGATGGTCCACCAGGGGTTCCACTGCGCGAACGCAACCGTGCCTGCACAGGGGTCTGCAGCACACCGAACATACCTGCACCAGGAGTGCTCGGGATGCCCACAGCTGAACCCAGCATTGACAGGGTGGGTGTCGCACAATGCCGGGAACAGGGAGTGGATAGTGAACTGTGCGGTGTGAGCGACACATGGGCACCTGACTGTGTGCCCATTGTGGCCATGACAGCGACCAACGCCTGTGTTTGCCTGTCAATGGCAGCGGTCACATCCTCCTGCAACTGAACAATCTGTGACAGTATCCTATTTGTGTCCCTGCTGTGTCGCTCCTCGACCCACTCCAGAGCCACACACAGTGCCTCCACAGACGTTGCAAGCCACATCTGCTGCTGTACTGATGCCTGCAGTAGGCGGGTGTGCTCATCAAAGAGGTCATCTGCCACCTCGGCAACCTGTCCCTCAGGATATGGAAGGGCCTGATGTTCAGTACCCCTTAAGGGTGGGTGCTGCTCACCAAGACCAGGTATGGGCAAGTTCACAGGCGGTGCACAGATGCCACCGCTGAACCCTGAACTCCCAGTCCCGGTGGGTGACTGCTGTTGCTGCCCCTCCACCTGCTGTGCCCAAGGGATCGGTTGTTCTGCCGCTGTGGCCACAACAGTGCCACTGACCTGACCAGCCACCAGTGCTGCCCCACTGGTGCTGACAGGCACAGCCTGGGACTGTGCTGACATGCTGGCACACACGTCGGAACCAGCCAGGTCCATGGGTGTGAGCTGGCCTGCTGTGTGTCCATTCCATGACACACACATGTCACTGCCCATAATGGTCATTGCATCATCAATGGTGCAGGTCTGTGCCACAGCCACAGCGTGCTGGCATCCTTGGATGCCAGATTGCTGAGACACAGGAAGGGCCTCCCCCACTCCTGTCTCAACGACATCAGTGTTGACAGCCAGGTGGACCCACTGTTGCAATGCTCGCTGGCTACCTTCGGAGGTGGATGGTCCCTCCTCCAACTCCAGATGACTGTCCGCAGTGGACAGGCCCTCCACTACTGACCCCTGCAGATGCACAGGATCTGTACCAGAAAGTAAGGACATGTTAGTGCATGTGATCTACCCTCCCCCCCGACAGACCATGACGTACCATGCAGTGATGGGCTACCACCTGTCTGGAAGCCACCTCCTGGGACGCCCTCAATGGCACTGCGCTGCATGCTTGCAGTGAGCCTGTTCTCTGCCGGAGTCAGCTGCACCACCTCTGGCTAGCCCCCGCTTGTTGCAGCACGTGCCGCCCTGATGGCAGCCACCTTCTCCTTCACCCTCCTCCTGTCAGTACCCATCTTCTTCTTACACTCCTGCACAGAGTTCTGGTGGCTGCCATGCAGGTTGACGGCATGTGCCACCCCCTCCCATGCAACAGCACGGGCCTGAGGGGTGCCCTGCCATCCACTGAGCAGTGGCTCCTGATCGATGTAGGCCTCAAAGAGTGCCTCCGTATCGGCCTTGGTGAAATTGGGCCTCCTCTTCCACCCACCATCATTGTCCTCCTCACCCAGTCCTCGCTCAGTCATTATTCAGCCTGTATGGGTGACAGTGGTTACCTGTGACTGTGCAGTACAAAGCAAGTCCCTGATACCACAGTCCAGAACATCACACAGCATGAAACTCACCAATAAACTGCAGTAACCAAAAATGGCCACTGCAGAACAGTGTCGCATTTTTATAGCACAATCCATGCAAATTAGGTGTGGAGCAACTTTACTGAGATGCAAATCATGCTGCTGCGCCATTGCATGGCTGATCGGATGATTTGCATATGACGGCTGAATATCGCGCTTTTGCGCTTTGCACAATTGTGTTGAATGTGCTGAGCCAATGGCGCAGTTCTGTGGCCTGCATAGTACACCACACTGCACATGCCCAGGTAGCTTATGCAGGTGTCTGCCGCACTGATGACGTGCTGTGCATGGTAGGCAAGTCAGAGCACGGCCACCATTGTGCCAGTGGCACTATGGCAAGGGTCACTACATGGTGCTGTGGCACAACTGTGCAATAGTTCACTGTGGCGATGGCACACAGTCAACCATCGGGCTAGATGCATCGACGTCCAATGGCGCTGTGCGTGGCCTTGCGCCAGAGAACCATGACCCTGTGCCCGACCTTTGCCCCTTGGCACTATACGTCTGGCATGGCTGCACCTCTATCACACTGTTTGGTGACAGCGTGATAGGGAATGACGGTGCTGTACCGACAGCTCAATAGGGAATGGCGGTGATGTACCGCGCTGGACTTCCACGTGGGGTTGCCGCACTGCAGAGCGCCATATTGCCTACTATAGCATTAGAGATGGCACACAGGAGAGCCCCTCAGTGGAGTGCCCTTGAGCTGGCCAACCTTGTGGCCATTGTGGAGCCACACTATGGCCCAATGTTTGGTGAGGAGCCACTGGACAGGGCCAGGACCCAGGTCTGGCAAGAGGTGGCCACTAACCTGGAGGTGGCCACTGGCCACAGGAGAACAGCCAAACAGTGCAGGCACTGGTATGGGGTCCTTAGATGGAGGGAGCCGGAGCTACTTGCACGTCTGCGGTCGCGTGCCAGGAGGGGTGTGGTGCCTCGTCCAGGTGGGTGATACATCTACACACTTGTATGGTCCATATGGGTAACACTGTCTTATGTGCCCAGCACATAGGGGAGGGATAGTCTAGGGTTGGCTGTGTCGGTGTTTACAGGGTATGGGGTGGGTGAGTCTGGCTGGGTGGTGGACACACATTGGGGCAGGGGAATATGCTTTGGGTTTGTACTGATGTGTTTCTCCCCTTTTGTCTCCCACAGGCATGGCCGAGCGGAGGAGGATGTTGGAGCGGCAGCAGAGGGCGGAGGACGCTGCACAGGGGCATGTCAGGGACCAACCCCAACACTATCAACATCCCGATGAGGATGAGTGCCATGACACCATGATTGCTATTGCATGCTGTGTGACAGGGTGGGAAGCAGGGCATGGCCAGCATCCATGGACACCACTGCCATGCACGCGACATGTGACAGTCAGCACTGTCCAGTGGCACTGCATGTCTAGGAGTGTGTCAATGGTGGTCCATGCGTGCACTGGGCACATGGCTGTGGCACTGCCTGCCCACCGCATAGCCACGTTACTGTATGGCCTTGGTTGTGCTGTGCTGGACATGGGCTGTGGGTGTGTGCAGTGGTACACATGGCTGTTGCTGCCTGGTTGGGCATGTCTTGTGGACACGGTCACTGTGGGTGGGTGCACACCATCACAGGAGCGTGGCACATGGCTGTATGCCATGCATAATGGGTGGGCTGCAGGGGGATGGACAGTCACACCCATTGACTCTGATCCCTTGTCCTAGGCATGTGGATACTCTTGCGAATACAGCAGGCCATCCAGGATCTTCTGCGGGTGGTGCAAGAGTCCCTCACCATCCTAAGGGATCTTCAGCACCATGGGGTGAGGAGGAGGAGGCGGTCCAGGCAACAGCCCCAGGCAGCAGAGGACCAGGCTGGCCGCTAGTGACTGCAAGACCTGCATATAACTTCCCCCCTTTGACCAACCCTCACACCCTGCCTTCCCTCTCCCATATGTTCACCCCTGCCCCTTACCCACCCCCACCTTGTTCCTGTCTCTCCACCCCATGTTTGTACATAGTTGTATATAGCTGCTGCTGTTATGTTTTTGAATACAGATATTTTGATATGAATACTGTGGTGGTCTCTGATTTGCAGCTGGCTATAGTTGCTCAGTTGCAATGGTGTGCATGGCATCTGGGGTGGTTCAGTCATGGGTATGTATGTGTGTGCGTGGGGAAGTGTCTCTGGTGTGGGAGTGGCTATCAGTCAGTATCTGTGGTGTGTGTGTGTGTTGTTCCCTGTGCATTGCATTACTGTGTGCAGTGGTCCATGGTGCCTGCTCTGTGTCCATTGTGCCCCTGTCAACCCGTCTTTGGCCTGTGCAGCTGACACCCTTGCATCTCTGTGGCCTGCGAGATCTGCTGCCTTGTCAGTGGTGGCTGTCCCTGCAGGTCATCCACTGTGACTGTCACAATGCTGGGTTGCCGCCTGTCAATGGTGTGGTGCATGTTTGCCTCGGGTGACACTGTGGCCTCCGCAGTTGCTGTCCCACCTCCATGCTGTGGCTTGTGTGTGTTGCAGGGGCTGTGCACCACTGTCTGTGACTTGTGCTCCAGACATATGCTTGTGGCGTACAGGGCCACAGTTCATGCACAGGGTGGGTGTTACCCCTGTGCCATGGAGGACTGCAGGCTGTGTGTGCACAGTTTTCATGGGCCCACACTGGGGGCTTGGTTGCCACACTACTGCGTCCCTGTGTTAGTGTCCCCGTGGGTATGGGTGTGTGTTTGCCCCTGCACTGTGTTGCATCCGGTGTGCTGCATGCTTCCACACACCACTGTGGGTGTCTGTGCTGGCTGATGTGGCTCGTGGTGGGTCGGGCTGTGACACTTGTCTACTGTGCAGGGTGCTGTATCAATGGCGGTGGTGTCAGGGGCACGCCCTTTCCCGTGTGGGGTACCTCTTGTGCCAACACATGTTCAGTCTCTCAGATGTGCCTCAGGGGGATTGTGCATGTTGGCACTGTGTCTGCCATTGTTGCATTGCCGTGTGCTGCCACCCACTGCTGGGTGCTCATGATGGGTCTGGCTTGTATGGTTCTGTGGTACACGAGGTTGCAGTGTGGCAGTGGGGGTGGTGGTATGCATGGGGATTCCTGCAGTGGTGGTCACTACTCATGGGGGGTGTCTTGGGTCATGGTGCAGGTGTGCTGTACACAGGGGGGGCTGTTGTGCCATGGGGTGGTCCGCCCTCCTTGTGTGGCAGTCTCAGCTTGCCGGTGGGTGTGATGGAGCACCATGGCCCAGCTGTGCTTTGTTTGCTTGTCTCCATGGGCCGGTGGATATTCCAGCCCTCCCCCAGTTGTGTTGTGCTTGGGGTGTGGGGGTGCATTGTCAGTTCTGCAGTGTGTTCCTGTGCCCATCTGTAGCATGGGTGGTGGGCCCCTACCTACCTCCCTGGTTGTGTAGTTACATTGCTCTGCTGCTGGGGGGCTCCCTGCTTGCACTATGGCGCCTCTGGGCTGGTCAGCTGGGCAGCCCTTGTTGCGCCATAGCGCATCGTATCTGCTCAGTTTCCCCTTCCTAGTTGCGCTATGGCGCAGGTTGTGCAATATTCAGACGTTGGCTGTTGGCGCAATTTGGCTTGCTCCTTTTTTGAATATCGCATCTATTGCACATGGGCGCAATGGACTTGTGCTTGCTTCTGCTATTGCACACTTTTTGGGCACAGTTTGAATATCCAGCCCAACCTGTTTTACACATGCTTGGAGATCACCACAATAACTTCCCTGTATGAGGACCTGAGAGGGAAAAGGAAAATTAAAGAGGACACTATAGCATAGTCAAGAAAGGGAAGGGAGTGCCCATAGGTGGTCAACCTTATGGACTAGAAATTGTAAAGAATAGATTAGGCTAAGCAATAGAAGAACTGCTGCAACAGATTTAAGAAAAGGTCAGTCCTCAAGAGTGGCAGGATCTCCTGTCACAATGGTGACACGCTACCCCCACCCCACCTCTCGAGGTGCTACAACCTCGGAGTTGGTTATTTAAGTAAGAAGGGTGCAGGGGGCAATGCCCCAAAAAATAAAAAGTTGCCATTTGTATCCCCGCTGAAATTCCTTCATGATATCAGATTTGCCATTCTGGAGTCACTATTATCACATAACACCTTCAGCAGCAGTAAGAGCAGGCATCACATTTTAGGTGATTACCTTTGAATTGCTGTGTTTTCTTAACTTGAATTTAGTTACCTCAGCCATTTTGTTTGGGCATATGTAGGGGCTTCTGTTTGCTGATAAATTTCTTGAACTTTCTGGCAGTTTCTAACTAGGTGTGTCTGTACCTTCAGCAGCAGTAAGAGCAGGCATCACATTTCAGGTGATTGCCTTTAAATTACAGTAGCCAGAGCTAGTTGATTGTTTCAGGAACCCAGAAACTAAAACCCTAGCCCTGGTGGCCTTGATGGCAAAGGCTGACCTGGACATATGAACATAAGAACATACGACAATGCCAGCAGATTTAGGCCATAAGGTCTATCACATCTGCTCAAATGGGCAGCTCACAGTTAAGTCACAGCAGCTGCCCCCTCCTCTTTTCCCTCCCTCCTTCCATTGGTTGCCTCCCTGAGTCCCCCCTCTGTTCACTTCCCTCCTACTTGTACCTTGCCCATGAACCAATCCCATCCTTTCTTAAAACTCCCTATTGATTCCAGTGCGATCACCTCCTCAAGTTGTGCTTCCCACGGAGCCACCACCCTTTCTGTGAAGCAGTACTTCCTCAATTATGTCCTGTACTCCCCCCGCCCCACACACACCAGTTTCAGGCTATGTCTTCTCATGGTCCTTTCCCCCTTCAATGTAGACAAACTCTCAGTGTTAACTCTGTTGATACCCTTCATGTACTTAAAGGTCTCAGTCATATTCCTTCTGCCCCGTCTGTCCTTCAGGGAGTACATGTTGAGCTCCCTCAGTCTCTCCTCATAAGGCTTCTTCCCCATTCCTTGGATCATTTTAGATGCCCTCCTCTGGACTCTCTCCAGGAGCATGACATCCCTCTTTAAGTATGGACACCAGAACTGCACACAGTACTCCAAGAAAGGCCTCACCAAGGACATGTACAGTGGCAGAATAACCTCCTCCCTCCTCAAAGTGATCCCTCTAGCAGTGCAACACAGCATTCTGTTTGCTTTTGCTGCTGCTTTCCTACATTATTCTGAGTGGTTCATTTTACCTGTGATCACCACCCCCTGATCCTGCTCCTCAGAGCTGGATAACTGCTCCCCCCAAATGGTAGCTATACCCTGGATTTCTAGCCCCTAAATGCAGTACACTACACTTTCTAGCACTGAACCCCAGCTGACATCGTTTTGATCACCGTTCCAGTCTTTCCAGATCTTCCTGAAGTATCCTCCTCCCCTCCTCACTGTACACCACCACTCCTAGTTTGAAGTTGTTGGCAAACAGGATAATTTTACTCGTAACTCCTTCCACAATGTCAGCTATGAAAGCATTAAATAGCAGTGGACCTAGAACAGATCCCTTTGGGACACCACTTGTGACCCTCCTAGATGTCAAGAGCCCCCCCCCCCCCCAACTGCCACCCTCTGCTGCCTGTTACTCAGCCAGTTCCCAATCCACTTAACCATCTTAACCCCCACCCACAACTTCCTCAACTTGGCCAGCAGTCTCCCATGCAGCACCAAGTCAAATGCCTTACTGAAGTCCAGATACAGGACATCCACCAGCCGACCTCCATCTAGAGATCTTGTCACCCAGTCAACAAATTTTATCAGATTAGTTTGTCAAGATCTCCCTTTGATGAATCCATGTTGCCAGGCAACTTGAAGATGGTTTACTTCCAGGAAATTCACCAGCCTTTCCTTCAGTATGGTCTCTAGTAATTTCCCCACTAGGGATGTAAGGCAGACCAGTCTGTAATTTTCCAGGCTGATCTCTAGGTCCTGTGATTATGGAGGGGCATCACATGTGCTATCCTCCATGACAGTGGTACACATCCTGATTTGAGGGAGGTATTAAATAATTCTGTCAAAGGTGCTGCCAGGATCCCCCCCCCCCCCAAAACTCCTTTAAGATTCTGGAGTGGGAATTCCTTTAAGACTGGGGTGGATCCCATCTGGTCCTGGTGCCTTGTCTGTTCTCAAGGACTTAAGGCCCTCCATACTTTCTTCACTGGGATTTCTCCATCTGTTAGTTTCCCCTCATCCCCACCCCTTGCCCTACCCCGCCCTGCAGAATTGGCCCTTCCTTTTCCTTCGTAAATACTGATAAGTACTCATTTAGTACCTCTGCCTGCTCTGCCCCCTTCTCAGCCCACCCACCTCCCTTCTTAATCCTGGTGATCTGGTTCTAGCATTTCCTCCTCTCCCAAACTTAGCTCTAGTGGCACAGTGGCAATTACCAAGACATGGTACGCTGGAAACCATGACTGGGAGGTAAGTGTACCAGGTTATGCTCTATTCAGTAGGGATAGAGAGGGTAAAAAAGGTATGGGGCCCTTTATATCAAGGAAAGTATTAAAGCAACAGCAGTACACGGTAGGCAGGGGGAGGCTGAGGCACTGTGGGTCGCCCTTGAGTCAGGCAATGGCACAGCAATTCGAAGAGGAGTGATCTACAGGCCTCCAGCACAGGGCAAGAAGGTGGATAGGGTGCTCATGAAAGAAATACAAATGATGGCAGCAAAAGAGGAGTTACTGCTGCTGGGTGCTTTTAATATGCCAGACGTGGACTGGACCATCCCGACAGCTGCCTGAGCCAGGAGCTGAGACATCATGAAATCCTTGCAAAGGGCAGGTTTCAGGCAGTGCTAGAGCCCACCAGGGACAAGGCAGTTCTGGACCTAATATTGGCCAATGGAAACAGAATCGTGGAAGTCCATGTGGGTGGTCACCTAGGATCCAGCGACCACCATACAGTGTGGTTTAATATAGGTACAGTGTCACAGCTGAGCCACACAAAGGACAACGTCCTGGATTTCAGGAGGGCAGACTTTGCTAGGATGGGAATATGTACCAAAGAAGCCCTGGCCAGGAAGGATGCAGGAGGGGGGGTTGAAGAGCAGTGGGCACACCTAAAAGGAGCCGTAGTGCAAGTGACAAATCAGTGCATTAGGCTGAGAAACAAGGGCAAGAGAAGGAATAAACTACTATGGTTCTCAAAGGGGGTGGCAGAGAAAGCAAGGGCTAAAAAGGCAGAGCAAAAAATTTATTGATTGTGTAATTCACCCCCTATCCTGTCTCAGTTAGCTTTGAAACGCAGGTGCTAGGTGTCGAGACCTCTCATGAAATGACCTTTCATCATACAGCCAGATGTGGTGCTCAGCTCCTTGCACACATCCTACATCCCATTCTTTGAAAGAAAACACCTAGTCTCTCTGGGCAAGCTTTCTACTGATTCTCATCTTCCATTTGGCTGGCAATGGGGAGTCCCCAAAATCAAACAAGTTGGGCGTCACTCTGTCATTCTCCCCCGAACACTTGTTACTGGGCAGCACTGCAGTATCTGCACAATGTAAATTCACCAGGGTGCAACCTCTATTTACTCGAATCTCTCTATCAGACACATTATGAACTTGAACCATTACCCTTCTGGCATAAGCATGGGCTCTGGCAGGCAAAATACTTGGCTTGACCAGCAGACCTTCCGGCAATTTTCCATCGCCTGGTGCATCCAGCATGAGGATTTTATTTTTGACATCCTTTCTGATACAGACTTCCCCCTGTAAGGTACACTGGGCATTTGCCACCAGAATCAGAGACTCTGGATCCTTCTTCCAGACAATTCCAACTGGTTCCTCTGGGTCCACTTTTTCAGCATCTATCTGTGCCTCATAGGCCTTCTTGATCAAGGCTGGGATTCTCAAAGCTCTACCAGTCCTTGACCCTTGTTTCTCATAACACAACTGCGCCAACCATCCAAACATATGCACATTCATCCCAATTAGTAGAGGAATCCCATCATACAGTCCAGTAGGGGGACACACTAAGGCCAGGGTCTCTACTTGCTCTGCCACTCCAGCCACGGAGGTGGGAAAAGACAGCCAAATTCAGATATACCCGGAGTAGGGGTAGGCCTTCTCACTTAACCCCCATACATGCAGTCCTTCCAATGGTTGTAAGGGTGCATCTGACAAATGCTTCTGATACCAATCCTGGAACATAATTTTCACTTGGGAGCCACTGTCTAATACAGCTCTTGTAGACACTCCATTCACCTTTACAGTGATCTCCATGGAGGGACCCACTATTCTGGACCAGTCTGGAGAGGCGGTAGTGGGGGCCTGAGCAACTGACCTTGCCACAAAGGGACGTGAGTTAGCATTTTTGGAACCCTCACTGGGATCATTTCATGCACCTCTTAACCACTGATCTGTTCTCCGAAGCTCTCCTTGTAGCCTATATACAGCTTTGTCTGTGTCTTTTGGGGACCGGCATTCTCTCTTCATGTGCCCATCCCTCCCACAATTATAGCAAAACATACTTTCTGGAGTTTGAGCTGGCCGAGGCGTCACACTGGGAGCCAAGATGGGGGTACTACTAACTGTACACCTTGGTGCCATCTCTGTCTGTGGCATGATAAGCATTTGGAAGCATCTCATCAATTTCCCCACTTCCATGGTCAAGACATCGAGTTTTGAGCTGTTGTCAGCAGGAGATGCCTGGGTGGGTACCCCCACCCCCATAGCCAATGCAGTCGGATATAGGTCGGGGCCTGTACTTGCAGGCGCGGCCTTCATAAACAGACTGTTTTTGAATTCCCTAATCTCTCTCAGCAGTTCACCCCATGGTGGCACACCTTCAGTGGTCCCCACTTCACAAGGACCTTCCAATGCTATGATCACTTGGGCTGCGCTCACCCCAGAATTAGAATCCCCCTCCTTATCTTCAACCTCCCGGAGTTCTTTTATTAAGTCACAATAGTCCGGTGCGTTATCCCTTCTGTCTGGGAGCCTTAATTGAAGGAACTGCAATTTAGAATGCTTTGTATGCTGTAGAAGGTGCTCCAACCTTACACAGTTTAAGTCACTGGCGGCTACCCCACCTTTTCAGTAAGCCTTCTGCAGAGCTCTTTCCAGACGAGTACCATATGCAGAAAACCTTTCCCCTGGCCACTGTTTTGTACGTTGAAATTTCCACATCAAGCTCTCCCCTGACTCAATGCTCCCAAAATTGCCTTCAAGCACAGATAGGTATTTCTGGGCAGATGCATCAGGATTTGTGGACCTCAAAAATTTATTGGCCTCTAGGGCAGGACCCCTCAGACTTTCTATGATTCTTTCTCATTCCTCAGTCTCCATACACTACCATTCAGTTATCGGGGGGCAACACAATCTATCCAGTTGTCCCAATCATCCTCCCCCGGGGGGGTAGGGAGGGTGCCAGAGAAGATCCTCAACCTTCGATAAGAGTCGTGACTAATGGCAGGTGCAGAAATAGGAGCCTGCATTGGTTCAGCCACCATAATGGGTACTGGAGCGGGAAAGGGTGTTGGGGGAGGAACATCCCCAGGTGGCAAGAATAGTTTCTTCAAGTCCTCAACAGTTTTCCCTTCCTCCAGCAACAATTTAGCAAATTTCTCCTCAAAAGTTTCAGATAGTGAGGGGGGGCTCATCCCCCAGGTCTCTACTCTCCTTAATTATCACTCTCCAGGCAGTGAGGGATCCCTCTGGGGTAATAGTCTGTGGCACTTTGGAGCTATCTATGGGGTCCTTATACTCTACTAGGGCCATGAAAGTGTGGGCGAGCAGATCAGCATGTTGACCCACCACCACAGGGTTTTGTAAACCTTCCACCTTGGGAAGTACTCCCTGTACAGTGTCCGTACCGATACCCAGGGAGATGTCCAGGATAAGCATAGCATTTTGGGGGTCGATCTCCTCCCCAGTACACCACTCCACCAACCAGTGCACAGCCACTTCTGTCGGGGTACCCATTTATTTTTTTTAACAGTGGTTCATAAATGTGGCCACTAGAGGACACAAAATCCCAGCGATGAGCCTCCAAGATGTAACCCCCAGGTGGTGCTATCCCAAGGGCTACTACCCCTGCCTGCTTGACTACTGACAGGTTGAGGAGCCTAGGTTCTATGTTGGATGCCTCCACCCAGAGGTCAGGGTTTGTAATGGTTGGTCTAGTTTGGTCACAGCCCTCTGGGACACTGAGACCCCCTTCTAATCACTCTAATGGCCCACATGATGCACAGGAGTTACAGTACCAATACCCCACATGTGCACACTGTTCATTCATAAGGTACCACTTACCCTTGAGACTGATTCGCAGGTTCGTCTCTGAGGACCCCCTGAAAAATAAGGTTAAGCAGCATACACAAACCAATATAGTGCTTGGCATGAAGGTACTGACACTTCAGACAGTTTAAAGTTTTACAACAACAACAAATCTGATTTATTTAAGGAACAGGAACATGGGAGAGGGAAATTGGGTTAATTAGTGGCATTAAATCACAGTACTGTGCACACATACAGGGTCTGAAAAGTCACACTCTGGGTACCCAGGTTGGGGGGGGCTAGCCAGGTCCATTGCCTGGGGTTGGCCGGCAGGTGCAGATGGATAGGGACCTGTAGAAGAAAATATATGCACAACACCCAGTTGTAATCCGGAGCCTGATGGCTCAGTCCATGAAGCAAAGAAACAACAAGAATAAGATGACACACTTGTGATTGAAAACAGGCTGCAGGGGAATACCTTGATTTGTACTCACAATACCCAAGCTGAGAACCGGATGGTGGATGTTCTTCTGGATTGTCAGAAACAGCAGGGCATGGAGACAAGGTCCTTGTGACTGGACCTCACTGCAGTTTATAGCAAACAGATTTAGTTTGAGACAAGCTGGGGTTTGCTTCCAGCTTCAACACACAACACACAGCACAGGGGATTGGAAATAGCGATTCCCCACAGGCACTACGTACATTTATATGTAAAAGGAAAGTACCATACCAGGCAGGCTGCTCCTCGATCCCAATCGCAATTACTGCAAAATACCCGAGAGCACACACAGCAGCTTCAGTTCCTGGCAGACCGAGCGCGGTTCAGCAATTTCTCCAGTCTTCTACAGGGTGAGCCTGGTTTCTACACTTCTAGTGTTTCTTTCTCCTCACAACTGGGATTCAGTCCAAACTGGCACTCACAAAGGCTGCAGACTGAAACTCAGGGCCTCACACACACTTCCCGTGGGAAACTATGCATCGCAGAAGCACACAGCTACTTCTCTCTTCATTGCCACAACTGATCTGATATTGCCAGTCACAGAGCAGGGCATTTCCTTTAGCTCCACACTATTCTGTTGGCTGATTCAGCTGACACTCACAATAAGACTCCTTCTGTTGGTAGAAAAAGACATCAAGGTCAAAACTACATTTCCCAAAGTCACTGCCCATACAATCCCCTTGTGGCTGGCTCAAATTAAGAGTCCAAGTTCTGATTCACCCACAGGCTCCATTTTTGAGCTCCCTTAACTCAATTGGCCCAGCACAGCAGTTTAGGTCCAAAATGGAGAGGTAACACACACAGAGTTCCAGCTGCAATAAATGCAGGTTAGACAAACTACAATTTTGCTAATGCTTTAAATGATTACAGGCAAACAGTTACAGCTTTCAGATGGGCTCCCTTTGCACCTTCAGCGACCGCAAAATGGAGCAATTACTCTGCAGCTCAGGTGGGATTAGAGCATTAAATACACAGTCCCCCCATACAAACTAATTAAGTCCGCAAGCAGACAGCTCTTAAAGAGACAGTACGTGGAGGCTCAAATAGCACTCACTTGCAACCACAGTTAAGCAGCTCAGATGTCAAACACCACCCAGGCTTGGAGCATTCAGACAAGCTCCTGAAAGACTTTTGGGAACCCCCATTTTCAGGAGGGTTACAGCTGTATTATATAGTATTTTTTTTTCTCGTTTCTATTGTGTTATTCTAAAAAAAAGTTAATAAACCAGTGTTATATATGGTTTAATACATTTGTGGTGACATCTAGTACCAATATAATGAGGCTCTAATATTTTCAAACAATATGTTTTTCTCCTTTCTTTGTTATTCCTAAATAAGTAGCTCCCTTTTTGAATACAAACTAGAAATCACTCACCAGTTACTTAGCTTGTAGCTGTGTTACCCGCTCTGGGGTAGTGCTCGGTTTTGTGCTGTGAAGGAAGGAGGTTAAAAAAACAATCACTCTTTAGCAGACATTGTCTCGTTACTAGTGCTTTCCATAAAGTATGTGGTGGTCTCAAAAAGTACCTTTAAGATAAACAGTGTTCCACTTCTTGGTTTCTATATTCTGAAGAGGCATGGGGCTGAGTCGCAGAATAGAGCTTCTTATTATTCGCAGATGCCACCGGACTGGAACCAATATGCTGACATAATGACATATGACATCACGTGCTGAGTGACTGTCATGACGTGACACGCATTGCGCTGTACTTCGACTTGCACTGCGGCAAAACTAAACAAACAGTACAACTGTTTAAAGGGCTAGATGCCCTATTAGTGCTGGCTGATGGTACCCAAGAAGGCAGTAGAGGATTGCATTTTCACAGCAGTTCTCTAAATATTGCAATACATAACTGCTTGTCTATAATATTTGTGAACAGGATTGTAATACATTGTACATGAACATAATCAAGAGGACAGATCACTGGTTTGTGGAGTGAACCCTTCTCCTGATACCAATCTCTACCATACGCTCTAAGTAAACATTATGTGGGGGGGAGATTGTTTAACCAGGAAAGGCACACTAAGCTGAAGCTTGTTTCCAGGTGTGACCTGGGAGCACAGGGAAGTTAAGTGACTTGCTCAGGGTCACACAGTATACAAGTGGGGGCTCTGGGATTCAATCCCAGGTCTCCAGGTTTGCAGCATAGAGCCGTAGACCATTGTGCTACACTACCTCAGTGCACAAGGGATACATTCTGTACTGCTTTTAATCTTAAGAAAGTACAGATGCCCTGATGAAATGACTAAATTCACAAAATGTTGGCAAGATATATGAATGTGACAGGATAATAAAAGACTTATTGAAATTTGAAATGTGGTGAGTGAGCCTCATTTTCACCTGTTTGTACATTTATTGAATTCTGTTGTTGGAACAGGCTCCTCCTGGGTTTCTCTTTAATATTACAAGACTGGGATCACACACTGACTGTTTCAAATTATTTTGTAAAAAAAATTAATCTCTGTAGCACCTCCATCTCAGTTCAACTTGTACCAAATTCCCCCACAAGCTGTGCACCCCCCCCCAAAAAAATAGCATTAAAAACAACCAAAAAAAAATTCATAATGTCATAATCAAAGTTTATGTCTATTATATCCAGACAAAAATGTACTGGATTTAATATATTTGGTTGGAGAAATCAGTGTTTCTCCATTATAACTGATTGCCTGTTATAAACATGTCCATTGTAAGTGGAGTGCACTGTACGCTCCTTGATGCTTTGCATTATTTAGGTATTTGTGCTACTTTTATATTTCAGTGGAGCAAGATCAGAAGCAGCTCAGGATAAGAGAATAAAAAGTGCAATAACATAAACAAACAAAAGTTACAAAGGTATACAAAGCCAAAATAAGTTATTCAAAATACAATACAAAATATTTAAATAAAAAAAGAGGTGCCCTCAAAAGTGCCCAAGTAATGTCTGTTAAGAAGAATGTCAAGGACTTTTAGACAAGAGGACCACAGTGACAAAGGCAATTGGTCTGAAACTGTAACTTGTCTGTTGAGGCTCTTCCCTGTAGGGTGCCATTGGTAGCTCTGTTACTGTCAATGGACTGGTTTACATGGTGCTTGCCTTAAATGAGGAGGAACGGCTGGACTATGGTGGGCTCTGGATGGGTGGGGGTGGTGGGATAGAGGCATATTTCTCAACCGGCACCACTACAAAATTCTTATGCCACTCTGGTGGGGCAGGACTGCAAGGAGAAAGCACCCGTGGTGGTGACCAAAGGGAATGTGGGAGCCCTTCATAATGGAGACTCCAGGGAGGCTGGTAGAGGACCGCAAAGGAGGAGGAAGCAACTTCTGGTGGGGAACTCAACTGTGAGGGGGACAGAGTTGGGAATAAGAAAGGAGGGAGAGGCAGGTTAGGTTCCTACCTGGTGCCATGGTCCAGAGGAATGGGAAGTGAATCCTGTGGATCACTAGGGCAGCAGGACAGGAGGGAGAACTGATGTTATTGTCCACATGGGGACTAGTGACCTGACTAGGGACAGGGCTGGGATAGTGCAGGGGGAATTTAGAAAGCAGGGGAGGAGTCTCAGACAGGTAGTTCACTCAGTGGCTTTCGCTGAGGTGCTGCCTGTCTATGATAGGGGACAGGAGATAGAACTCCACATCAGGAGCTTCAACTCATGGCTGAAGAAATATTGCAAAGAAAAAGGGTTCAGCTACACTGGGGACCCACCTGGGAGGATAAGGGTCTATACTGGGGTGATGGCCTGCATCCATCTGGGAGGGGAACCACAGTCCTCAGAGGATGGTTTATATGTTACTTGAATGAATATTTAAACTAGCCAAGGAGGTGCCAGAAAGAATCAGAGAGTCAGAAACTGCCTCCCCCACAGGCTGAAGTAGAGAGTAAGAAGAACCTGAGGGGAGGGGAATCACCTAGGGTACAAATTAATAAAGGGGGCAGGGTGGTAGAGAAAAAGGAAGAAAGGATTGGGAACATTAAAAAGAGGTGGGCGGAAGAGAGGGCAAACAGGAAAAAAGGAGGCAACAAGCAGAGTGGAATCAGAATCTGAAAGGGCATGTTTGCAAATGCTAGAAGTATAGGAAATAAGATTGTGGACCTATAGGAAGAAGTATAGCACAATGGTTTAAGGCTCTCTGTGTGGCAAACCTGGAGATCTGGATTTGAATCCCACAGCCCCCACTTGCATACTGTGTGACCCTAAGCAAGTCACTTAACTTCCTTGTTCTTCCAGGTCACACCTGTAAACAATCTTCAGCTTAGTGTGTCTCTCCTGGTTAAATAAAAAAAAACCTAGGGGCCAGTCTGGATATTCTGGCCATTACTGAGTCATGGTGCACTGAAAACCATGATTGGGACATGTCCATACTGGGTTATAATCTGTTCAGGAAGGACCAGAGGGGGAAGAAAAGGAGGAGGTGTGGTGCTTTACGTGAGAGAAAGCATAAAAGCCATGGAGATACAGGAAATACAGGGGGAGGCAGAGGTACTGTGGGTCTCCTTGGAGAAGGGGAATGGAGCCACAATTCACACTATAGTGATGTACAGGCCTCCAGTACAGGGGGAGGAATTAGGTAAGCTACTGGTCGAAGCCATTGGCAAGATGGCAGAAAAGGGGGAGATGCTGCTGATGGAGGACTTCAACCTGCCAGATGTGACGTGGAGCCTCCTAGCAGTGCCTTCAGCTAGAAGAAGTGACATCCTAGAATCTCTGCGAGGGTCATTCCTTAGGCAACTAGTCCATGAACCCACTCACAATAGGCCAATACTGGACCCAGTACTTGCTAACCGGGACAGTGTTGCAGACATCAAGGTTAGAGGGCACTTGGGGACAAGTGATCACTATACGGTGTGGTTCAACATAAGGACATAGAAACATAGAAACTGATAGCAGATAAGGATCAGCAAGCACATCCAGTCTGCTCATTGTCCCTACCTACTGCAAAAGCCGCAGACCCTACTTGATCTCCGGCTTTACTTTCTTGTTCTTATCGCTAGGGTTCCCTTATGCCTGTCCCATGCATTTTTTAATTCCTCCACTTTGTTGGCCCCCACCACCTCTGCTGGGAGCCTATTCCGTGCATCCACCACTCTTTCTGTGAAGAAATACTTCCTCACGTTACCCCCTTAGTCTACCACCATCCAACTTCATGTCATGTCCCCTCGTTCCTGATCATCTTCTTTTCTGAAAGATGCTACCCTCTGGTACCCTCTTTATGCCCTTAAGATATTTGTAGATTTCTATCATATTTCCCTGGTATCTCCTGTCCTCTAGGGTGTACATACAGTATTAAGGTCTCCCAGTCTTTCGTCATATGACTTTTGATGCAGGACCTGCACCAACTTTGTTGCCCTTCTTTGAACTGCCTCCACCCTGTCCATGTCCTCATGAAAATGTAGCCTTCTAGAACGGGACACAGTACTCCAAATGAGGCCTCACCAATGATCTGTACAGTGGCATCACCACCTTTTTTCTTCTATTGGTGATACCTCTCTCTATGTACCCCAGAATCCCACTGACTCACTCCACTGCCTCAGTACATTGTTTAGCTGCCTTTAGGTCATCGGATATAATTACCCCAAAATCCCTTTCCTGTTTGGTGACCGTCAGTGTCCCCCCCCCCCATCATGTAATCCTCCCCTGGGTTCTTGTGCCCCAAATGCATGACTTTGCAATTTTTCACACTGAACCTCAGCTGCCACACTCTAGACCATTCCACCAGTTTACCTAGGTCCCTCATTTTTTCCACTCCTCTCAGAGTGTCCACCCTGTTGCAGATCTTAGTGTCATCCGCGATGAGGCACTCCTTCCCTTTCCACCATTCCGCAATATCACTCATGAAAACATTAAACAGGACTGGCCCCAGAACTGATCCCTGTGGCACCCCACTGGTCACCCTCCTTTCCTATAATTGATCTCCATTTACCACCACCATATGTTTTCTATCACTCAACCAGTTCCTAACCCAGTTTACCACCTTGTGACCCACTCCCAGGCTGCCCAGCTTGTTCACAAGTCTTCTATGTGGAACAGTATTGAAGGCCTTACTGAAATCCAGGTAGGCCACATCCACCACTCCCCTGATCCACTTCCCACGTCACCCAAAGAAATCAGTTAGATTTGTTGGACGTGACCGTCCCACTCTGAATCCATGTTCTCTCAAATCCTATACTCCTCTGGATTTAAGGTGTTCCACAATCCTTTCTTTAAGTAGTGATTCCATAATTTTCTCCACTATTAAGGTGAGGCTGACTGGTCTATAGTGTCCAGCCTCCTCCCACTTTTATGAAGAGGGACATCGGCCCTCCTCCAGTCCTCTGGAACCACTCCTGTATTGAGTGATTCATTGGGTGCAGAATCAAACCACACATGGGTGAGGGTCCTGGACTTTAGGAGAAAAGATTTTATAAAGACAGGGTGAATACCTCAGGGATGACCTGGATGGGGGATGGCCTGGGTGGGGTGAAGGAACAGTTGGCTAAGATAGAAGGAAGCATAGTAAAGGCATCAAGCATCTACATCAAACAAGTGAGCAAAAGCAAGAGGATAAAGAGAGACTGCTATGGTTCTCGAAAGAGGTGGCTGAAAAGGTAAAAGCTAAAAGGGCAGCATTCAAAAGGTATAACGAGACTCAGAAGGAGGATAGGGAGGTCTGTCAGGGGAAACAGAGGGAAGCAGAGAAAGCAGGAAGGAGTGCAAAGGCACAAACTGAAGAGAGAATAGCCCAGGAGGGAACGAAAGGGGACGACATTTTTTAGATATGCAAGTGAAAAGAGAAAAAAACAGGGGTGGGATTGTAAGGTTAAAAAGGGAAGGGGGTGGGACTGTGCTGCTGGAGATCAGGAAAAGGCAGACATCTTGAACAAATACTTTTGTTCAGCGTTCACAGAGGAAGGAGATGGGGAGAGGCCAGAAAAAAGTAACAAAAGCTTTGAAGGTAGGGAGGTGGACACTAGTCCTTTTTTGGAGGAGAGAGCTGTGAAGGGACTTGCTAATCTGAAAGTAGACCCAGCAATAGGGCCAGATGGGGTGTATCCCAGGGTGTTGAGGGAGCTCAAGGAAATACTGGCTGCACTTCTGACGGTCCTATTTAACAGCTCACTGGAAACAGGAGTATTTCTAGAGGACTGGAAGTCCCACTACACAAAAGTGGTAGCAGGGAAAAGGCTGGCAATTACAGGCCAATCAGTCTGACTTTGGTGGTGGGGAAATTAATGGAATCACTACTGAAGGAAAGGATTGTAAAATATCTTGAATCCAGTGACTTACAAGATTGGAGGCAGCATGGTTTTACTGGGGGGAGGTCATGCAAAGCAAATCTGTTAGATTTCTTTGCCCGGGTGACTAGAGAATTAGATCACAGTGGAGTGGTGGATGTGGCTGACTTAGACTTCGGTAAGGTCTTCGACACCGTTCCAAATAGGAGATTTGCAAACAAGCTGGGCATCCTAGGTGTGGGTCCAAAGGTGGTAAACCAGGTACACAATTGGTTGAGGGATAGGCGACAGAGGGTGGTGGTAAACAAAGTTAACTCTAAAGAAGGGAGGGTGGCCAGTGGGGTGCCTCAGGGATTAGTTCTGGGACCAGTCCTCTTTATTGTTTTTATAAGTGACATTGCAGAGGAACTAGAAGGTAAAGTCTGCCTCTTGGCAGATTACATCAAAATCTGCAATAGGGTGGCCATTCCAGGGGGTGGAAAGGATGAGCAGAGAGCTGAGGAAATTAGAAGAGTGGCCAAGGATATGGTAGCTGGCTTTTAATGCGAAAAAGTGCAGAATAATGCACTTAGGCACAGAAACCCATAGGCAGAATACAAAATGGGTGGAGTGATATTGATGACCACCAAGCAGGAAGGAAAGAGACCATGACCAAATGGTGGCCAGGCAATGTGACAAGACAGTAGGGTGGGCAAGTGGGATACTGGGGTGCATATGGAGGGATATCATCAGCACAAAGGGGGAGGTGGTGTTACCTCTGTATAGATCGCTGGTAAGACCCCACCTAGAGTATTGTGTCCAGTTCTGGACACCCCGTATTCGGAAGGACACAGACGGAGTACAGGCAGTCCAGGGGAGGGTAACTAAAATGGTGCAGGGTCTGCATCAAAAGCTCTATGATGGGAGACAAAAGGACCTCAATATAAGCACCTGGAATAGAGGAGCAAGAGGGGAGATATGATAGAGACCTTTAAATACATCAAAAGTCCCCTTGCTTCTATCCCATGCATGCTTGAATCCTGCCACTGTTCTGGTACCTATTGCCTCTGTTATTAGTCTGTTCCAGGTGTCCACCACCCTTTCTGTGAAGAAGTATTTCCTTACATCTCCTGTGAGCCTCCCCCCTTCCAGCTTCTTATCATGCCCCCTTGTCCCTGGGCATCCCATTCTTTGTAGAATGCCACCCTTCTGTACCTCATTGGTACACTTCAGGTACTTGAATGTTTCTATCATGTCCCCCCTTTCCCTACTTTTCTCTAGAGGGTACATATTTAATTTCCTGAGTCGTTCTTCATAGGGCTTCTGATGCAGGCCATGCACCATTCTGGTTGCCCTCCTCTGTACTGCCTCTACCCAATCTATGCCTTTCTTGAGATGAGGCCTCCAGTACTGGACACAGTACTCCAGGTGGGACCTCACCATTGATCTGAATGAACCATTAAATCCAACCTTGAGTGAACACAGGCAGCCTCCTTACTTAAGGGAGAGTTAGAGACAGTGTTGGTGGATGAGGTGCTCCAAGTTATTGTGGGGTTGTACCTTAATTTAATGTCTACTTGACCCAAGGCCTACCTAGCTGCTTTTGGTCTGCCAGGATGCCTTTGGACCAGTTATCAATGAAACTAGAGGAGCGGTCAAGAGCATGGCAGTTGGGGTTCAATGCAAAAATAAAAACATTACTCACCATATTAATTATATTTCTTCCAGGCTAATCTTACTTCCTCTTCCCTCTCTACCATACTGCTGTCCTCAACTATAACAACCATGTTTTCCTATCTCCCCAAATATCCACTTGTCCTTATTTGGGGTGCCAAGAGAAAACCATAATGTAAGTGTATCTATGGTTAGAAGCTCAGAGCGTATAAGAAATATTATTTATCCCTCAGTTTATTCTCAGAGGAGTTAAGTTTAATCAGTGTCTCCCCTTTCCATGTATTGTAACTATGGGTTCCAACTCTTCTAAAACTGATATCACCCCCTATTCTATACTGAGCTCATGGGTTCATATGCCCTAGGTGCATATTTTTTTCTTTCAAACCCCAGGAATCACTCAGTATGCTTAACTAATGCAGTAGGCCTTCAGTGTTGAACTGCCAGGGAGAGAATGGAATGTATGTAAGTGATGGAACTCTCATTGGCTTGTGCCAGTTCCAAACTGCTGCCTCACTAAATGCTGCACTCTGAAGTGCTCAGACTCATTACAAAGCCTAACAAAGTGAAGGCACCCTAACTAGCTAAACTACTTAATCCTATTCCCCTATATGAGCCCCTTAAGGAATGGTCCCTGTAACAGGGGACAACAATTAAACACAACTGGTTTAAAAAAACATCCAAATATTAATCTTAATAAAACAGTAGGACATACAGTGATCAGCAGGGATTCAAAATAAGGGATCCCCTTTTCCTGATTCAGGTAGGGGAAGCAGGGTGGGAGCTTAAGCATACTGAGTGATCCCCTGGAAGAAACATAATTACTATGGTGAGTAATTTTTTTCTTCAAACACCAGGAATCACTCAGTATGCTTAAAACTAATGCAGACTACCAAACAATACCTTTGGAGGTGGGACAGAGAACCTCTTTGGGAAAAAGGTTCTGCAGAACTGCTGTGCCAAACCTGGCATCACTTCTAGACTGTATGTCTAAGCAGCAGTGCTCAGTGAATGTGTGGACAGTTTTCCATGTACCTGTAGCTGCTTTGCAAACTTCCAGTAGGGGAATATCCCTGACTACAGCTACTGATTATGTGTGCCCTTGGTAGAATGTGCCCTGAGGCTCGGGGGGGCTCCTTACCCATTTTGGTATAACAAAACTGAATGCAGGCCACTATCCAGCATGCAATGGTTCTTCTAGATGCTAGTTTACCTTTACTCACTTCCCCATAGGTGAGGAACAACTGGGTAACCTCCAGCCTGTATGTCTTGGTCCTATCAAGACAGTGACTAAGTGCTGTCTTGATATCCAGCCCATGCAATCTCCACTCTCCTGAGCTGGAGTTGGCAGCGAAAAAAATTGGCAATGTAATAGACTGGTTCAGGTAGAAATCTGAGATGACTTTAAGTAAGAATTTTCTATTAGTCCTGAGTACCACCTTATCTATGTGGAAAGAAATATAGTTCAGATCTGTGCACAGGACCTGTAGCTCACTTACTTGCCTGACCAAAGTAATAGCCACTACGAAAACAGCTTTCCAGGTCACATACTTTAAATCTGCAGTTGCCATTAGCTCAAGGAGGGGTCAATTAGCATGGCAATGCAAATGTTCAGATCCCAGGCTGGCACTGGCTTCCTCAAGGGAGAGTGAAGGAAACCTTTAAAGAATTTTCTGAAGACAGGGTGAGATGCCAGGGACCGTCACCTGTCTTTACCAGCTGAAATGTAAGCAGAGACTGCAGTCAGGTGTACCTTCAAGGTAGAGGGCCAAAAGTCTAGTAAATTCAAGTGAGTCAGATAATTCAAAAAGACTTGACATCCCAGCAAGAAACAGGGTGGATTCCTATGAGACCATACCGTATAGAAAACCTCTTCCACGTGGAAGCATAAGTTTTCCTGGTTGAGGATTTGCAAGAACCCCTAAGGATATTCAGGACCTCTTCAGAGAGGTGGAGACTAGCAAACTCTAAGTCTTCAAGAACCAAGCCCTGAGATGAAGGGACTTGATGCTGGGGTACAATATCCTGCCCTGCGAGGATGTCAGCAGATTGTGCCTCTAAGGGAGGTTAATTGGCTGTGCCACTGACAGGGCTAACAGAAGTGAGGACCAAGGCTGTCTCACCCAATCTGGTGCTACCAGGATCATTGCTGCTAGCTGTGTCCTGAGTTTTATCAGAACCCTGATCAAGAGAGGAAAGGGAGGAAAGGCATAAAGAAATCTGCCTGACCAATCCAATGCTAGGGCATCTACTGGCACAATCCCCTTGGCTGGAGGCCTGCAGCAGAACTGTGCCAGCTGGTGGTTGTCTAGGGAGGCAGAGATCTAGCTCTAGTGTGCTCCACCTTCTGAACACTGTAGCAGCAGTGTGTTTATGGACCATTCGTGATGGTTCTGGCTGATCCTGCTGAGTGAATCTGCCAGAATGTTGTCCTTGCCCAGTATATGGATGGCGGACATGGTGACTTGCAGGAAGTAGGCCAGGTTCCAGACCTTCATGGCCTCTGTGCACAGCAAGGTTGACCTGGTGCTTCCCTGCTTGTTGATGTAATACATGGTGGTTGTGTTGTGTTGTGTTGTGTTGTCTGTTCTGACCTGCACCACCTTGCCCTCTAGCTGAGGTGCAAATGACTGAAGAGCCAGGTATAGTGCTTTGAGCTCCAACAGACTGATGTGCAGAAGTGATTCCTGGGGGTCCATGTACCGCTGGCCGTGAGGTCAAGCATGTGTGCCCCCCACCACAAGAGGGAGGTGTCTGTAGTGAACGCTAGTGAGGGGTTCTTCTTTTGGAAAGGAGTTCCCTCTCTGAGATTATCCCTGTTCATCCACCCTTGCAGGGCTTGTGCAAGGGTTTTTGAAACAGGTACCAGCTGGTCAGAGGATCCCTCCTCTGAGACCAGTAAGTCATTAGGTGGAGCCGAATGTCCCTCATCTGGAATCTTGAGTCTGGCACTACGACCGTGGTTGCTGCCATGTGGCCTAGCAGTTGCAGGAAGTGCCTTGCAGGCCTGGGTCTGTTCAGTTTGAAAGATCCTGCCAACTCCAGGACACTGTTTACACTGTCCTGGGGCAGGAATGCCCTTTCCTGCAGGGTGCCCATCTCTGCCCCTATGAAGTCCAGTACCTGAACAGGTTCCACTTGGGACCTCTGGGTATTTACCAGAATCCCCAGAGATTTCAGAGTGCTCTGAACTAGAGCAAGGGTGTCTCTGGTTTGCTGAGGAGACTGTCCTATGACTAGCCAATCATCCAAGTAGGGAAATACCGTGACCCCTTGCCTTCTCAAGTGAGCTACCACTACGGCTAGGCATTGTGTGAATGCCCTTGGGGCTGATGTTAGGCCAAAGCGCATGGTCACAAAGTGATAGTGACCTGAGGGCAGTCTGAACCTTAAGCACTTTCTGTGGCTGGGTCAGATTGTGATGTGGAAATATGTGTTCTTCAGGTCCAAGAATGCCAGCCAATCCCCCTGCTAGAGAGTGGGGATTATCATAGCCAGGGTGACCATTCTGAACTTTGGCTTTGTCACATGTTTGTTCAGAAGTCTGAGATCCAGTATGGGCCTCCAGTCCCCATTCTTCTTTTGTGTTAGGAAATACCTGGAGTAGAACCCCTTGCCCTCTGAGATAGAGGGATCGGTTCCACTGCTCTGATGAGCAAAAGTTGGCAACTTCTGCTTCCAGAAGTACCTTTTCAGAAGGGGTGACTGGAGAAATATTTTGGCTTCTTAGCTTGGGGAGTGTTTTGAATCTTAGGGGCAGACCCTGGCTCACTACCTCCAGGACCCACTTGTCTGTGGTGATGGCCTGACATGCTTGGAGGAACTGAGCCAGCCTGCCATCTACTGGTAGGGTGAAAGCAACCTGTACCAACGCATCAGGGGTTATGTTTCAGTGGAGCCTTGGCCTGGGGGCTGGCTCTGCATGTCTCACTGCCCTTCTGCCCCTACCTCTGAAGTACCCTCTGGTCTGCTGGTGGTCTTGCAGGGCTTGGGCCTGGAAGAAAGGCCTGGAGTAGGATCCCCTACCCCTGCCTCCCCTAGTCTGGGACTTATAGTAAGTGGAGGGTCTATCTTTGGCCACATTACTCCTGTAGGTGGCCTTACTCCTTCACCTGTTTCATGTAGGCCTCTATTTTGTCCCGAGAAAGAAAATTATTCTCACAGGGGAAATCCATTGCTTTAGCTTGGATATTCTGAGAGAGGTTTGTGGCTCTAAGCCAGGCAAACCTTCTCATAGAGACTGTGAGGACCATGAGCCTGGCAGCAGTGTCATTGGCATCTACTGCCATATGGAACTGATATTTTGTGGCATCTAAAGCTGTCCTGGAGGTCTCAGCCAGATCCACACTGCGATTTCCCCATGCATTTTGTCTGACATAGCCAGCACTGTTGTCCAAAGGGTTTTTTTGGTACTGAGCTGCATAAGCCATATCATTGGCTTACCTGACAAGGAGTGAAACTGCTATGTATCCTTTCATACCCATGGCATCTATTTTTCTAGAATCCTTGTCAAAGGGTTGGATGCCAAAGGCACCCTGGCTCTATCACACGTAGCAGCCTGTGCCACTCCCTCATTGTCAGGGTGAGTAAATACGAAGTCAGTATTAGATCGGTCCAGCTGGTACTTTTTATATACCTTTCTGTCCACCCCTGGCACTGTAGTGGAGGTTTACAGAATTTTCAATGCTGCCTTTTTTAAGGTATTTATGGATGGGCAGTAGCAGCCTTTTTGTGGGTGTAAGACCCATTATGTCCAGGAAATCAGCTTCTTCATCCTCAACTGACTCCTGGATAGAGAGGTTGATGGTATCTACCATTTGTCTCACAAAGGAATTTTGAGATGAATAGACCTCTGGACCCTTGGGGGGGACCGGAGCCCTGCTCAGGGAGCCCACAACTAATGCAGTTTTTAAAAACAGTAGGTCCTGTCCGTTTCTTTTTTCTAGGTGTCTCTGACATTAGTGTCAGGAACAACAAAGATACCCAGTGAAAAAACGGTCGGTTCCCAAACCACAATCAAGTGTCAAAATTTAACCAAGAAATGGCTGGTTCCCCAATAGTATTAATAATATAGCGAAACTGACCAACGCACTCAGTTCCTGACAAGAAAAGGAACCAAGCCCAAACTTTAAAAGCTAAAACAAATAGTGCTGTGATCCTGCTAAACAGAAAAAATAAATAAAAATAGTGGAAAAATACCACAGGAATTGTGGTTCCCCAAGGTTCCTTAGAACCATGAAGTACCACTGAAAAACTAACAAACCCCACTAAAACTTACTAAATATACCTGAATAGGGATAGCAATCAAAAATTAATAACAAAAAATGAACTAGTTTGAAAAGTAATAGATTTTCAAAGAAGCTGAGGAGAGCTCTCCAAGGCATCCGAACTGGCAGGCAGCAAAAATGAATCTGAGTACTTCAGAATGCAGCAGTTACTAGGGGCAGCAGTTTGAAACCGGCACGAGCCAATGAGGGTTCCATTATTTACATACATGCCATTCTCTCCATGGCAGTTCAACACTGAAGGCTGACTGCAACAGTTAAGCATACTGAGTGATTCCTGGGATTTGAAAGTGAAAATTATGCACCTAGGGCATAGGAACCCATGCGCTGAGTACAGGATAGGGAGTAATAGCAGTTTTAGAAGAGTTAGGACCCATAGTTACAATACATGGAAAGGGGAGACACTGATTAAACTTAACTCCTCTGAGAATAAACTGAGGGATAAATAACATTTCTTATACGCTCTGAGCTTCTGACCATAGATACACTACATTATGGTTTTCTCTTGGGACCCCAAATAAGGATAGGCAGATATTTGGGGAGATAGGAAAACATGGACGTTATAGTTGATGACAGCAGTATGGTGGAGAGGGAAGAGGAAGTAATAGCTTTAATAGAGTGATTTTATAGGCAGCATGGCATAGTACTGAAACATCAACACACTCAAAGAATGCTTCATGTATATGATAACAATGAATTAAAAAGCAGCTGCAATGGGGAGACAGATAAAGTGTTCTCAATTAATGTTCATTTTAAAATGCTTTTCTTCAAGCTTTTTATTCTTAAGGTATTAGAAATTCTTAGGATATAAAAATTCTTACTTATAAGTTTAGCAATGGATTTTAAAGATTTTATATTTGAGACTAGATTTAAACAGTATATACTATACATGTTATGTATTATTTATTGCTTGTTTGTAGTTGAATGATAAGAGTTTTTAAACACAAAAAATCCTTAGAGTTGTATTTCTAAGGGCTTTCCCATGGCTATGTAACGATTTGTTGAATGAATATGTGTATATACTGCATATATATATGTTTATAGTGTATATATATATAAATATATATATATAGTATAACTTTCTTGTATGAAAAAAGAGCATGGCAGTTGGGGTTCTATCCTAAAATGTGCAATATCATGCACCTAGGGCATAGGAACATAGGATCTGAGTATAAGAAAAAGGAAGGTACTGACAGTCGCTTTACAGGAAAGGGACCTTAGGGTAATCATATCTGATAATTCCAAGTGGTAGGGCAGTGTGACAAAGCAATGGGTATAGCTCGTGGGATGTTGGGTGCATAGTGAGGGGTATCTCCAGTAGAAACATAGACTTTGACGGCAGATAAGGACAGCTTGGCCCATCTAGTCTGCCCATTTCCCTACCTACAGGATAGGCCGCAGATCCTAGTTAACCAACAGCCTATTTCTTCCTACCCCCCACAAGAACTGCCTTATGTCTGTCCCATGCATTCTTGAATTCTCCCACAGTTTTAGACCCCACAACCTCCTCAGGAAGGCTGTTCCATGCATCCACTACCCTCTCTGTGAAATAATACTACCTCACATTGCCCCTGAACCGCCCCCCTCTATCTTTAAATTGTCTCCCCTTGTTCTTGTCGTCTCTTTTCTGAAGATGCTACCCTCCTGGACTTTGTTGATTCCACTGAGGTGCTCAAAGTTTCTATCATGCCCCCCTTCTTTCCTCAAGGTATACATATTAAGCTCCTTTAGTCTCTCCTCATATGGCTTCTCTTGCAGACCCTGCACCATTTAGTTGCCCTCCTCTAGACTTGCTTCTATCCTGTCCATGTCCTTGCATGGAGATGGGGTCTCCAGAACTGGGCAGTACTCCAAATGGGGTCTCACCAACTGTCTGTACAGAGGGATAACAACTTCCTGTTTTCTGCTGCTGATGCCTCTCCCTATACATCCCAGTATACCCCCAGCCCTCCCTACTGACTTCTCACATTGCTTGCTAACCTTAAGGTCATCTGATATGATTACCCCAGGTTCCTTTCCTTTTTTGTTGTTGTTACTACCACCCCCCCCACCCCATTGTGTATTCTTCTCCTGGGTTCTTGCTTCCCAGGTGCATTATTCACTTCTTTGCATTGAATCTAGCTGCCATACTACTGACCATTCCTCCAACCTTGCCAAGTCCCTTATCATCCTTTCCACGCCTCCTTGTGTATCAACCCTGTTGCTGATCTTTGTGTCATCTGCAAAAGGCATACTTTTCCTTCAGTCCCTCTGCAATGTCACTTATGAAGACATTAAAAGGACTGGACCAATACTGAACCCTCGGTACCCCACTAGTAACCCCTCTTTCTTCAGAGTGGACTCCATTTACAATTACCTTCTGTGTCCTGTTGTCCAGCCAATGTTTTACCCAGGCTACCACCTGGGACCCACTCCCAGGCTGGTTAATTTGACTATTAATCTTTTGTGTGGGACTGTGTCAAATGCCTTGCTAAAATCTAGTCGGCCATGTCCACAGTCCCTCCTCTGGTCTACTACTTTGGTCACTCAGTCAAAGAAATCAATTAGATTGTCTGACACACCTTCCCACTGTGAACCCATGCTGCATTGGGTCCTGTGCCCCACTAGCCTCTAGGTACTCAACTATTCTTTCCTTCAGAAGTGACTCCATCACTTTCCCTACCACAGAGGTCAGACTGACAAGTCTGGAGTTTTCTGCCTCTGTCTTGGTGCCACTTTTGTGAAGGGGAATCACATCCGCCTTCCTCCAGTCCTCGAGTACCACACCATCCTCCCATGATTTATTAAAAAGAGTAGCCAGTGGTTTCTCTAGTTCTCCCCTTAATTCTTTTAGAATTCTGGGGTGAATTCCATCAGGCCCCATTGCTTTGTCCACCTTCAGTTTTAGGAGTTCTTGCAGAACCCTTTCTTCTGTGAAAGGACTGGGATCGACCCCCCCTATCAAGAGTGTTTCTGTAAATTGGATTAGGCACTTCCCCCTCCTCTTTTGTGAATACTGAGCAGAAATATTCTTTCAGTATCCTGCTTTTTCACTATCCCTCTGCCCACCACCCGTTCATTATTCAGCCTCACTATCCCTCCCTTTGTCTTTCGTACGCTGATGTACCTATAAAGGTTTTATCCCCCTTCTTAACCAGGGTTGGCTATCTTTTCCTCAGTTTGGGCCTTTGCTATTCTGACTTCCCTCCCTGCTTCCTTCTGCCTTAACTAGTACAGCTCTCTGTCCTGCTCCTTCTGTGTTTCCTTATACTTCCGGAATGCTATCTATTTCTTCCTGACTTTCACAGCCACCTCTTTTGAGAACCAAAGTGGCTTTTTCTTTCATTTTGATTTGTTTATTTGCTTCACACAAAGGCTTGTTGCCTCTGTGATGGCAGTTTTGATGATTCCCCATTGTTGCTCCACACCTCCTTCTAGCCTGTTTGCTAGTGCTTTTCTGAGGCACGAGGGAAGTGATGCTGCCACTGTATTGCTTCCTGGTGAGACCCCATCTAGAGTACTGTGTTCAGTTTTGGAGGCCATGCCTCTGAAAGGACATAGACAGGGTGGAGGCAGTCCAGAGGAGGGCAACTAAAATGATGCAAAGGTTTCACAAGAAGCCCTATGAGGAGAGACTGAGGGATCTCAACATGTACATCCTGGAAGCGAGGAGGGTGAGAGGTGACAAGATAGAAAACTACCAGTACCTCACAGGGATAAAAGGGGTGCAGGAGGAGAGTCTCTTTCAAATGAGAAAAAGCACCAGGACTGGGGGAGGGGGGACATATGATGAAGCTGGGGGATGGGAGTTTAAGAAAGATGTGAAGAAATATTCCTTCACTGAAAGAGTAGTAGTCACTTAGAAAAGATTGCCAGAAGAAGTGGTGGGGGCAAAAACAGTGGAGGGCTTAAACCCTTCCAGGTTAGAATAGCACTTCCTAAATAGCACAGTCTAAACCGCGCCGCAGGAACTGCATATACCTGAATAGTGACAAGGGTACAATAGCGTATGTCAGTTACCACTACCCCTGTAGCTATTCAGGCAAGACAGGAAGGGGACAAGTAAGAAAAAAATTGTGGAAGTTAGCTGAACTGCTTCTGTGGTGGAGAGAGCTAAAGCAGAAACAGCTCAGCCAGTGCAGATCAGGAGACCAAGGTTCGGTTCCTGGACTCCCAAATCCTATTTTTCCCATCTTCCCCCCACCCCAAGTGCATCTTTTTGTTTCTGTCTGTCAAAAACAAATGGACCCCCCCACCCAGTTTCTAACCTTCCCGAGATCAATCCCCAGGCAGAGTTTGTTATTTTGAGTTCAGGGGGTGCAGGGGGCACATCAAAACCAAAGAGTATACTGTGTTTAGTTCAGCCATGGTAGTAGTCATCAGTGCAGTTTCAGACTGCTACCATTGGTGCCGTTTTGTCCATCTATTTTTTCCTGGCGCTGTTCATGACAGCACTGTATTTACTGCGTAGTTCTTCACTGTGCATTTATTGTCATGATCCTGACCTAGTGCCGGCTTAAAGCATGCGTACATATGGACATGGGGTATATTATAAAATAGACATGGAGGAGAGAAAGGGTCACCTAACAAAAGTTAAGGTCTGCAGAGACAGATTAGGCAGGGAACATCTGGACAGACTGGGTGGGCCATGCAGTCCTTTTCTGCTGACAAATTCTATATCTCTGTTTCTGTTTTCAGGTGTTCCTTGTAGGTGGGTGTCTTCCCATCTGCCCTGAAAAAGCCAGTGATGGGACCCCCTCCTGAAGAAATAATTTTGAACCCTGATGTACCCATGAATTACAGACCTGCCTGAAACCTTCCCTTTTTAGGAAGGTTATGGAGAAAGTGGTGGTGGTGGTGCAGCTGGAGCTGCATCTGGAGAAATGGGACATCTATAATCCTCTCCAGGTGTGATTCAGGCCTCAGCACATATGAAGATGGCTCTTGTTAAGGTATTTAATGATCTTACGGCAAGAGACAGAAGACAGGATGCCATTCGCATCAGCATTTGACACCGTGGATCATGGGTTTACAGTCCTCTCACACAAACCTCACATTCAGAGTCTCTTATACCATAAGCAACACCTAGCAGAGTACTTATTAATTTATTTAAGTCTAGCTATGACAATAAGCTATTTTAGAAACAGTTGCAAAGGACTGCCACAAAATTGGTACAAACTGATTTTGCGACAGTCTCTTTCTTGTGACCCCTATGTTCAGAGGGGGTAAAGGGGTCCCTCCAGGCTGAAGCACATCAAAGTGTGCTGGTGCACAAAAAGGGTGGAGTTGGTGCCTAAATGACATGCAGTGCCATTCACAATGACAACTACCGCCATCTCGCCAGGTGCAGCACCTTGGTCCCAGCGTCTAACTACCACCAGTATAAATTGGTGGCTGGGATGTCAGAGTGCTGTGTGGTTGTGCATGGATGTTGGGGGACAGCATTTAGTGAAGGACCCTTGCCAGAAATAGACACATTTGGCTGGCCTAGGCTAAGGAAGGACAGAGCCACTACACTACAGTACCAGGGATGAACAAGATGTCTGATGGGATGGGGGTCCACTGAGCTATCAGTGAGACCATCATGAGACATAGCAGTGACTTTCAGAGGTGGTGAAAAAGAGAGCCAAAATGTATGGGTCAGGGGGTGATGGGTCAGAGTTTCACACTGTACCATCATATGCATGTACAGTATGCTCGTTGCACTGTACCAAGTGCAGACTTACATATAGTGGTATAATGCACCATTACTGTGCACAAACCATGTTTGCACACAGTAACATATCAATCAGCACTCTCATCTACATTTTGCAATTTGTAGTGAGGGGTAGATCTGCACTTCTGTGTACAGCAATTGTTACTTTGGCGAGACAAGTTGCACTTTTTGCCCCATTTTCTGTCGTTAAAAATTGTAACTGAGAATCAGACCCTGAAGTTCATTGTTACAGAAATGTTGACGTATTTTCTGTTGTATTAGAATTTCATTTTCATTCAATAAAATGGTATTTCTAAGGCAATCCTTTAGGGTTCACCTTTCAATGTCGTTGAAATAAACGTGCCTTAACACAGTATAGTTCTCTTTTTATAAGGAATGTATTCCTTCTTTCAGTTTGTGTGCACACCCAAATTGTTTTAGATCCAAATGCTTGGTTATATATAGAATACAGACACATGTATTAAACTCCAGTGCCTGAGAACCCGCAAAAACATTTTGTAAACATCCTAAGGATTCCTTTTTTATACTACTTACTGCAATGCATCAATTATATGGTGGCCTGCTAATTTATATTGCTGGAAATAGTGTTTCCAATTTTTTTATCTTTTAATTATTGCAGAAACACTGTGGAAGGCTGGAAGGTATCTAAACAAAGTCTGTTAATATAAATAAAATTTATACCATGCCTCTGTATTTGCTCAGATAAATAACAATGATTAAAATGAATTTCCTATTCAATTTCTGAATGAAAAAAACAATACTTCAAATAAAATTAATGTTTTTTGTTGCCAGCATTATTCTCCATGACACCGCTATGGATTGTTTTAATCTTTTTATTTAGCATTTCATATATATGCATAAAACACATTATTTCTGAGCATGTATACCAGATATTGAATTCTCAGTATACATTACTAAGGATGATGACTACACACTCATTTTATGAATCAATCAATCAGCTTTATTTAACCAGGCATATAATACCATTGAGCAAGCTCATTTTCAAGGTGGTCCTGGACATAAATTCAATACAATACAGAGAATACAGTAAGGGAAAGGTAAAAACAAAAACATGGCATAGTACAGATATGGTAGTCAGTAATGTGGTGATAGTGAACAGGTGTAGGCCAGGGGAGGCATATACATGAATATCAAATTGTATGTCTATTTTCTCAGATGTAATGGATTTCTAGTTATTTTATTTATTTATTTAATTTTAGTTTACCAGGTAGGTGCACTAGATGATAAAATACCTATTTTCAAGCATGACCTAGGAAAAATACAAACATCAACAACCACAATGTAGTTGAAATGTAACAAGAAGCACAGTAGCCCAAAAAGTAAGCAGTAGATGGCCAAACAAGTCAGCAGTGCATTGACAACTAAGTACAACATAACACAGAAACAAAGACTTTGATGGCAGATAAACATCGCTTGGCCCACCCAGTCTGCTCATTTCCCTACCTATTGGATAAGCTGCAGATCCTACTTGACCAACAGCCTACTTCCTCTTACCCCCCCATTAGAATTGCCTTATGTCTTCCATGCATTCAGCAATTCTAGTGGGTGTAGGAAGAAGTAGGCTATTGATAATAGGATTTGCAGCTTACAATGAGAAATGAGCAGACTGGTGACCAAGCAGCTGATATCTGCCATCAAATCTACGAGCCCGATTCTCAAAGGGGGCTGCAAAAGCGCAAGCTGTGGCAAATAGCAGCTTGCACCAAAGCCCCATGTGCCAGGGACCCTTCACCAGATTCTGATACAGAAGGGGTCCTGGCACCTAAGTCCCCACACTTGCGGCAATGCTCCCTCTGTGGAAAATAACTGGTGCAAGGGAAGTGTCTGTCACAAGCCCGTTGCAGCAAAAGCAAAAGCTGTCTCCCCTGTACCCAATCCCCAGGTACATGTAAGTGAACCCTGGCACCAGCGGGACAAAAAACAAGCAAACAGTGGAATAGTGTCCACCCCAAACCCCGATGCTGCCCATAGTATACACCCCTGGAAATAGTTCCTTTATACCTGGGGTTCTGACATCATTTCCTCAAGAGGGCAAGGTGCATATCACTGTCATATTCTCTCTAGCACACTGCACTGACAACATAAGCATGCACATTATATAATATATATATTTCTATGTAACAAACCAATCACACACACACACAACACAAAAAAACGCCTTAGGTAGACAGACATGTGGGGAGTAGTGCAATGTAACGGTTGTGGGGCAGCAGTCTTCCGGGAGTCTTTCTGGAGGCTGAGATGCTGCCCTGTTTGCAGACAACTCTCTGCCCTGAGGGAGGAAGTTGTCTGTCTTCAGGCTGCACTGGACAGTAGTAAGGGAACCTCCCCCATCCAGGGAGCACCAGAGCCACCACCACTACCTCAGAGGTTGCGAAGAAAGTACAGCAGTTGGACCACAGTGGGCTCAGGGAGGGTAAGGGTGGTGGAACAAAGGCACACCCAGTCAGTTGTTCCATTCCACAATTCATACACTATTCTTGGGGAGCTTAGTTCCCCTATGGATGCACCCGCAGAGGAGACTAAAGAGGTTGCAGACAACTGTCACAAGGGAGGCCCTCAGGAAAGAGGCAGAGGGCACCACAGAGAAAGGAAGCAACTCCTGGTGGGGGACTCAATTATTAGGGGGAAAGAACTGGAGGGAGCAGGGAAAACTGAAGTAAGGTGCCTGCCTGGTGCCATGGCTTGGAGGGACAGGAAGTGCATCCTTAGGATCATGAGAACAGTTTCACGGGAGTCTGAGCTGGACGTCATTGTCCACCTAGGGACAAATGGCTTGGCTCATCATGAGATCAGAGCAGTGCAGAAGGACTTTGTAGAGTTGGAGAGGGGCCTAAGACAAGTAGCACACACAGAATCCTTCTCAGAGGTGCTGCCTGTTAGTGGCATGGGTGAGGCGAGGGTACTTTGCACCATACAGTTTAACGAATGGTTGAAAAAATGGTGTGGAGCACAGGGGTTTGGCTTCATTGGGGACTGGGGTTCCACCTGAAGGGACACCAGTCTATACTGGCAGGATGGTCTGCATCTGTCCAGGAAGGGAAAAAGTCTTTTGGGCAATCGGTTTAAATGCTTCATTGGCAAGCTTTTAAACTAGTCAAGGGGGGAGGCACTGATAAGCAGCAGGAAAATCCCAGCCTCCCCCTACAAAACAGGGTATTAAATGAAAAAAGACCAAGGTAGAAAGGTCAGTGGGGGATGCTGCTACAGAAGGTAAAGCCATCAAAAAATGGAGAGCAATGAGTACCAATGCCCATAGTCTGGGTAACAAGCTTCCTGAATTAGTGGCCTTGATGGAGGAGGAACATCTGGATATTGTGGCAGTCACAGAAACATGGTACACACAGAACCATGACTGGGATGTAAACATACCAGGATACACTATCTACAGAAGGGACAGGGAGGGTAAAAGAGGAGAAGTAGCTTTCTACATAAGGGAAGAAATCAAAGCAACAGAACAAAAGGGTAAACAGGGAGGAGGAGAAGAAGCACTGTGGGTCAGTTTGGAGGCAGGCAATGGCACCACAATCCGCACAGGGGTTGTATACAGACCCCCCTCTCAGGGGGAGGAAATGGACAAGGAAATGATAGAAAGTATACTTAGAATGGCAGATTAAGGGAGATACTGCTGATGGGTGATCTGAATATGCCAGATGTTAACTGAGTGCAGTTGCAGCAGCCACTTCTAAGAGTGGGGTTATTCTAGATGCCCTACAGGGGCATGCCTTAGACAACTAGTATTGGAACCCACTCGAGAGGGAGCAATCTTAGACCTGGTTCTCTCAAATGTAGATGGAGAGAGGATCACAGATGTAGAAGTGGGTAGCCATCTGAGAACTAGCGACCATCGAACAGTATGGTTCACAATAAACACATCAATAGAGTCAAGCCATACAAAGGCAAAAGTACTGGACTTCAGGAGGGCTGACTTTGCCAAAATGGGTGAATGCCTAAGGAATGCACTAGCAAATGGGCAGGAAGGAGGGGTGGAAGAACAAAGGGGAATAATAAAAACTGCCATCATAGAGGTAACAAGCCTTTGTGTGAAGCAAGTAAACAAAACAAAACAATGTAAGAAACCGCTATGGTTCTCAAAGGAGGTAGCAGTGAAGGTTCAAGAGAAAAAGAAAGCATTCAGAAAGTACAAGGAATCACAGAAGGAGCAGGACAGAGAATTGTATCAGTTAAAACAAAAGGAAACTGGGAAGGCAGTCAGAACAGCAAAGGCCCGAACCGAGGAAAAGATAGCCAACTCAGTTAAGAAGGATAAAACCTTTTTAGGTACATCAGGGATGAAGGAAGACCAAGGGAGGGATAGTGAGGCTTAATAAAGGGAGGGTGGGCAGAGGTGACGGTGAAAAGCAGAGATACTAAACAAATATTTTTGCTCAGTATTTACAAATGAAGAGGGGAGGTACCTAAAACAAACAATAGAAACACTCTGGATACAGAAGTCGATACCAGCCCATTTACAGAAGAAACGGTTCTGAAAGAACTCTTAAAACTAAAGGTGGACAAAGCAATGGGGCCTGATGGGATTCATCCCAGAATTCTAAAAGAACTAAGGGTAGAACTAGTGACACCACTGACTAAACTCTTTAACAAATCATGTGAGGATGGGGTGGTACCGGAGGACTGGAGGAGGGCAGATGTGATTCCCCGTCACAAAAGTGGGAGCAGGGCAGAAGCAGGAAACTACAGACCTGTTAGTTTAACCTCAGTGATAGGAAAATGATGGAATCACTTCTGAAGGAAAGAATTGTCAAGTACCTAGAGGCCAGAGGGCACAGGACTGAAGGCAGCATGGATTCACAGCAGGAAGGTCATGCAAGACCAGATCTAATAGATTTCTTTGACTGGATGACCAAAGTAGTAGATCAGGAGGGGCTGTGAACATGGCCTACCTAGACTTTAGTAAGGCATTTGACTCAGTCCCACAAAGATTAATATACAAGTTAGCCAGCCTGGGAGTGGGTCCCAAGAGAGATAGCCTGGGTAAAGAATTGGCTAGAGAATAGGACACAGAGGGTAATAGTAAATGGAGTCCACTCTGAAGAAAGGGGGGTTACTAGTGGGGTACCGCAGGCTTCAGTATTAGGACCGGTCCTCTTCAATGTCTTTATAAGCAACATTGCAGAGGGACTGGAAGGAAAAGTATGTCTCTTTGCAGATGACACAAAGATCTGCAACAGAGTTGATGCACAAGGTGGGGTGGAAAGGATGAGAAGGGACTTGGCAAGGTTAGAGAAATGGTCTAATGTATGGCAGCTTAGATTCAATGCTAAGAACTGCTAGGTAATGCACCTGGGAACCAAAAACCCAGGGGAAGAGTACACAATGGGGGGTGAGATACTAACAACAACAAAAATAGAAAGAGACCTGGGGGTAGTCATATCAGATGACTTAAAGGTGGGCAAGCAATGTGAGAGGGCAGTAAGGAGGGCTGGGGGGATACTGGGATGCATAGGGAGAAGCAACACCAGTAGAAAACAGGAAGTTGTTATCCCTCTGTACAGACAGCTAGTGAGACCCCATCTAGAGTACTGTGTGCAGTTCTGGAGACCCAATCTCCACAAAGACATAGACAAGACAGAAACTGTCCAGAGGAGGGCAACTAAAATGGTGCAGGGTCTGCACCAGAAGACATATAAAGAGAGACACTAAAGGAGCTTAATATGTATAGCCTCGAGGAAAGAAGGGAGAGGGGGGACATGATAGAAACTTTCAAGTACCTCAAGGGAATCAACAAAGTCCAAGAGGGTAGCATCTTTCAAAAAAAGAGGTGTGCAAGAACAAGGGGCACAATTTGAAGATGGGGGTCAGCTCAGAGGTAATGTGAGGAAGTATTTTTTCCACAGAGAGGGTTGTGGATGCATGGAACGGCCTTCCGGAATAGGTTGTGGAGTCAAAAACAGTGGCTGAATTCAAGCATGCATGGGACAGTCATAAGGCAATTCTAGGGGTTGGGGGTAGGAAGAAGTAGGCTGCTGGTTAATTAGGATCTGCAGCTTATCCATCAGGTAGGGACATGGGCAGACTGGGTGGGCCAAGCGGTCCTTATCTGCCATCAAATTCTATGTTTCTATGTTTCTATGTTAGATGCCCCCCATCCCTGATGCAGTCATAAAGAATAACATGCCCCCACTCCATCCCTGATGCTGCCCGAATGTATGAATACATAACTTGATCCCCCGTACATTAGATTCCCCAATACCTGGTGGTCTAGTGGAATCCACCCCCACCCCACAGTGACCATCCAGCCTGCGACTGGCTCAACCCACTGCTCACCTGCGTGGCCAGCCACCGACTGAGATCTGAATCAGCGTGTACTGTATCTATCCGCTCAGTGAATGACAGCAGCGGTCATTCGCTGGCGCATATAAAAAACATGCTGATTCAAATCTCAATAGATAACTGGCCCTGAAAGGTGGTGGATGAGTCATCGCTGGCTAGATGGGCATCACAGGGTGAGGGGTGGGGTCCACTAGACCACCAGGTATTGGGGTATCCAGTGTATAGGCGATCATGTAAATTATTCATATATTCGGGCAGCATTGTGGATGGGGTAGAGGCATATTATTCATTACTGCTGCACTGGGGATGGGTGGCATTACATACTTGGACTAACGGGGCACCCGCGGGGATCAAGAGGGGGGACTGTTACACTATTAATTATAATGGCTGCATCAGGAATCAGGGAGTGTGCATTGTATATAAATGGGACACTTGAAGGATCAGGAGGGGGAGCCATTTAATGTTTATAACAGAGAGGCATGGGGTTGGGGGTGCATTTTCTTTACTTCCGGGGGCAGCATCAGCGATCAGGAGGGGGTCCTGTTTATTTATGATATCACAGCTACATCGGAGATTTGAGGAGAGACTGCAGCATACTGCAGCACATATTACAACTGTCCCAGAGGGACATATTCTAAGTACCCTTAGACCAGCCCTGGCTGGTCTAAGGGTACTTAGAAATTCATCATCTGAGTGTTTTTACTGAATCCCATCTTAGGAGATGTGGAAGCTTGCATCATGCCGCAGCTATTTTTGTGGTGCAGGGGTGGCGGAAGCCCAGTTTAGGGCAGGCAGCCTGCAGTTCATGCAGGCTACCTTTGAGAATCACTCCCGGGGCACCATTAGGTGCAAGGTGCTCTTTGTGCCATTCGTTTTGGTGCATGCCCCTTGCACCATGCCGTGAGCTTTGAGAATCAGGCCCTATATTTCTATTGTTTCAATGTTATGTTGTACTTAGCTGTTATTGCACTGCTAACTTGTTTGGCCATCTACTGCTTAATTTCTGGACTATCACGCTTCTTGTTACCCTTCCACTATGTTATAGTTGTTTGATGTTTGTAGTTTTACTAGGTCATGCCCAGAAATAAGCTTGATATCGTCTAGTGCACCTACCTGGTAAACAAAAATGATTATATTAAATAACATTATTATTATTCTTTGGTAACCAGATACAGGCCACTGGTACAAGTGTCTGCTTTCAGGGGCAACCCAGGAGCACTGGGGAGGTTAAGTGACTTTCTCAGAGTCACACAGTATGCAAGTGGAGATTGTTGGAATCAAACCCAGGTCTGCTGGATTTACCAAGCTCATTACTCTACTACCAGCATAACCTATAAGTACAATGAATGTGGAAGACAGGCAATTATATTCACAATAGAGTGCAGCAGGTGCAGGAGCACCTATCAGTTGGGCATAAGAACTTATGAAGCTCTCTCTTGAAATTTAGATGTGATTAAGAGAACCAAAAGTTAGTTGGAAGTGAGTGCCAGAGCTTCAGGGCAAAGAAGGAAAATGTTTCCTCACCCATCTTTGTAGAGCACATAGGAATAGACAAGAGTGATCAGGGATATGCATGATCAGGTTGTATTAACAAGTTGGTAAGGGCAGAAGGTTTATCTGATCTGATAATCTTGTCAATAATATAGCCAAGTGTATAGAGCTGCCATGAGTTAGAGCTAGCCATCCTAAGCTAGAGTAAAGAGACCAGTGGTGGGTCAGTCTGGTCACAGATATGGTAAAATGACAAATGTCATTATATGTTGTGTTCCATTTGGTTAAGTTACATTTGCTTGCTTGAGAGAAAGGGATGAGTCCATAGGTAAGACAAGGCAGCAAGACTGTTTGCGCTATGGAAAGTCTAGTAGCAGGAATCAAGGTATATCTGACTTTACAAGCAAGTCCTAACTTGGAATTGACAGACTTGCTGGTATTAGATATTTGTAAGGTAAAATCAAGGGCAGGATCAAGGGTGATGCTTAGGAATTAGAAGGAGTCTACAGTGATAAGGGGGAGCTATCAGAGTGAAAAATAGTGAAGTTATCTGAGCAAGCCCTCAGCTTACATGCCAACCCAAAGAGTATGGAATGGGTCTTAATTAAGTTAAAGAAAAGCTTATTTTGTGACAGCCAGGATTGGAACTCTACCGAAGTTAAAGTGAGCCACGTTGTAATGTCTGCAGTGTTCTTGGAGCTAGTATATAGCACAATATATGCAGCATAAAATAGGGTGCAGCAGAAGGATATGGCCTTGGGATAATTATTAATGAAGAGTGTAAAGAGTAGTGGACCCAATATAGAGCCTTGAGGGACAGCAATATTTATAGTGGTGAGATCAGATGTGGACTGTTTAACTTTCACAAATTTCTATCACTGAGATAGCTTGCAAACCAAGTAACAGTGGTAGACCAAATCCCAAGGAATGATAATTTAGTCCTGAATATGGTGTGATCCACTAGGTCAAATGCTTTTTGTAAGTTTGATGAAGACAACCCCAGTGTACATAACCTGATCCATGGCTACACTAACATCCTTAGTGAGCTAGATGAAGGCTGTTGATGTGCTATGGGCCTGTCTAACACCATGCTAAACAGGGGATGAAAGGTTATGTTTATGGAGGTGCTGTGTAACCTGAGAGGCCACTAGACTCCCAAGCATTTTGCTGAGGACTGACAAGATAGCTATGGGACAATATTCTGCCATGTAATTGGGATCACCTCTTTTTAAAACCGGCACAACCTTGGCAACCTCCCAGATCTTAGGTACCATGGCCGAGGTTAGAGACAGAGTAAATAAATGAATTAGGGGAAGCTATATGAGGAGCAGCAATCCTAAGAGTCCATCCTGGCCAATACCACTGCAGAGATAGATAGATAGATAGATAGATAGATAGATAGATAGATAGATAGATAGATAGATAGATAGATAGATAGATAGATAGACAGACAGATACTGTTTGTAGATAGACAGAGAGACAGACAGATAGATAGATTGATAGATAGGTGTGTCTAAGAGCTAAAAAGATTTGTTACTTACCAGTAAAAGTAGCTCTTCAAGAGGAATTTCAAGGAGCCATAATACATTGGACTGTAAAACATCAGCATCAGGACCTCACGGAAAGCTTTTGTGTCATGGGGATACCCTCACCCCACAAAATTACATATACCTCATGTGAAATGTATGCAAATTCCCATGAAGGCAATTAGGGTGGCTAGGATTAAGGAAGATTCATAAGGTGCCAAATATCCTCGCAAAAATCTTCACAGGCCAAGAACAACAAACTAGGCATGTGTCTTGTCCTTGTCAGGACTCATTAGTGTCTTACAGCAGTTTGCCTCAGCCCAAAACATGGAGTCAAGCAACAACACGATAAGAATGGTTAGGGTCATGGTGAGTCCAAAAGAGGAAAGAAATAAAATGTAACAACATAACAAGTTGCATGTTTTTCTACACATATTTGTCACACGTAAGGGACTATGTTTTTGTCTTTATAATGACAAGTTCCATGTTTTCCTTTATGTCTTTGCCTTCCATAAGGAATTATTTTTTTCTGTACATAAAATAACTTTTTAAGCAAATTACTGTGTTATTTCTCGATCTTGCAGTTTTATAATCATAATAAGCCACTCCAGGGTATACATCAAAGGATTAATGATGCACTTCCAAGGGCCAGTTTATGGACACTCGGCCTTTGTCTCCATGCCTTACTACTCTCCAGGGGTGTTCATTATTATGGGAGTCATTTAGCGAGGATTGCAAATGGCTGCTTTTGTGAAATTATTTTCCCCTACACAAGAAGTGCAGGTCTGCCCAGAGTTTTCACTCAGAGGTGCATCTCAGCTACTGTGCTATTGACATACATTAACACACAGTCATGTAGTGCTGTTCATCCAATCACTTGCCAACTTTTCCCTGCCCCATGTTATAGTAATTATTTAATGCACACTCAGTCATGACTTATTGCTTCCTTCAACCAATGCACTGACAGTATCCTGGGTAGAAAGAGCAGAATTTTCTGTTTTGGAACTATACAAAGAAGATACCTGGTCATCTCTGCATATGTTCACTGAGAACTACTGAGTGGATACATTGAGTTCCACTGATGCTGCCTTATGGGGCATAAAGTGTTGCAGGGCATAGTGAACAAGCTGTTGAATTTAATCTGTGAGGAAACATTCTACCCAATTTCCTCCAAAGTGGGCTCTAGTATTACTTCTTACATCCCATTTATTATAACTAAACCCAGTGTCGACATGGAATGATGCACAAAGAAGAAATTATATCTAACTCATTGTAGGGTTTTTTTTTTGGTTAAATTCCTGTGTTGTCTGGGACCTTCTTGAGAAAATCTGCTGGGAGAATATTCCAACAGTAAAGAGTTCTTTAATTCTTCAGGTGTTTTTCTCCTGCTGTTGAGAAATGTATTTAGGTGAATGCTGTATTATACATTGTTCACTGTTAGGAGCTAATCATTTTTTGTGGTCTTCTGGCCTCATTAAAGGAAAAGTGAACACTAATAAATTCCTCCCCAGTCATCAGTTATCCCCCTACTAGGGTTTTTAGTTAGTAAATACATTTCATGTTTTACTGGAACTAAAGTATTTAAGGCATATTAGTATTCTCTGCAACTTCCAATCTATAGGAATGACTGCAGCCATCTTGTGCATGCCAGCATGCTTCCTGTGCTGAACTTATGCTAAGGAGTGCTGCTTACTAATGGCAGAGGTTGACAGCACTCAGTGCTTGAAAGATAACTGTGGCCTTACCATAGATTGGGAGATAGGGAGCATTCTAATATGCTATATAATATTATTTCCCGGTAAACAAAAAATGTGTTTACTATCTAAAACCCCTAGTCGGGGATAGCTAGTTTTCCATTAGCCTAAGAATTGGCTATCTTGTTAATAATTTTTTAACTGACTTTTTAGTATACTATGTGGTAATACAGAGTACTGATGACTTGTCCAGCTGTCACTTGGAACACTGTGGAGGGGATGTTCCATAGTGATGGCATAGCTTAGAAAGTCAGCCTCTCATTGATAGGAGATGACATAATACCCAACAGTAACGACTAAGCCAAGTGGCAATGTTGGCACGTAAAACATAACTAAGTTACGGTAAGTTGGATTTAATTCATTCTGTTTTGTTTGTTTGTTTTTTAAATAATGTCAAACACATCATTGTCTTGTGGGCTCTACACGGAAATAATATTGTGCTACTAGTAAACAAATCAAGGTTATGGATAAATTGTGTAAATGCACTACAGAGGCATATCCTTAAATATACTTAGGGAAGTATAGAGTCATTACCCTCTCCCCAACAATAGTAATTTGTTTTGTAACTTTATTCACCATTACGTGGCCATTAGTGCACATCAACCAATGATTTGTAGTTATTATTCTATTTCTTCAGGGTGCATGGACTGAACAAATCTTAATTTAATTTTTACCAATAAGTGACCTTACTGTCTTAGAGAAATCACTTCAGTCCAACTGTGAACATGATTGGAAAACACCATGAAGAGACAGTTTCTCTGGTTTTGGTACTGGTCGCCACTTCAGGGTATTTCTACTGAGAGTGGTGTTAAAACAGCATAAAATAACAGCTCTGGCTGTGATGACTGATGGTCACTGTTCCAGGGGAACTGTGTCTTGATTCTTCCGTGTTTCATCTTAAGTGCTTGCTGCAGCAAAGTCTGCTCCTGTTGGGTGTCTGTGTGCACTGCTGAGATGCGCGACACTGTGCAAGGCTTCTCAGCCAGAGAAACTGTTTCTTGGTGCCATTTTAATTGCACTCAATAGGAATAATATGGGTCTCAGCCAGTCAGTAATCCCTACAGCAGAAACATAAGCCTGAGAGTATATTCATATGGGATATGTAATGGCCAGACACAAAATACGCAATTTATGTTCAAGTGAGAGGGGGCAGGACCCTAATCTGCTGCACTAGGCAATACTGATGACATCAGCACTGTGAAAGCTGATCTCTGATTGGTTCAGTATTCCTCTGTGATTATACTAACCTTCAAGATAGTCATTGTGCCAGCAGTAACAGCAAAAAATGTTGATGCCTTGCTGTTACTGCTGTAACCAGCCAAAGTATCACTTTTGTCTCATAATTCTCCACCACTTCTGTTGTATACACAGAAGTCTGTAGGCATAACATACCATTACCTTACAGAATTAAGATGTAAGTGCATACTGTAGCATAGACCTTGTCACATGAGGATGTAACATTTGGTTGGAGTTTAAGAAGAATGTATTAACAACTCTAAAATCTGATTTGGCAATGGAGAACAAGAGGATGGTATGCTTTCTCTCTCCATGGGGGCTATGCACTATTTATGGTCTACATACACACTACTGGCACATAGCCAGCTTGTGTAGCTCCACATCCCCAGACAGGCATGCAGTGGCCAGCTTGCACAAACACTGGCCACTTCTATGCACCTGTCCACAGCCCGGCCCCAGTACGCAGCTGTGCGGAGGTGGATCAGAGGACATAGGTGGGCATCTAGTTGGCCATTATTTTCCTCAATGGATCTCCTGCTCCACAAAGGGCAGGGGATTCTGGGAAAGTATGGGATGTTCAACATTGCAAAAAATAGCTGAGTGCCTAAATGCCTGTGCCCAGACCTCCCTATCTCCACAGAGGCTGGGGCAGCATGGTAAGGGGGTGGTTGGATCTGCCACAGTCATCAACTGAACTCTGTAGAGGGCAGCATGCATCAGATAAGGCAGGGTCCCTGCTGCTGCCAGCACACTGGCACAGCGGTAGCACTACCACCTGCGGTGCCAATGACATGGGGCTGGGAGTGACCTCAGAAGTCAGACAGTCAACTTGGGGAGAAGGATTAAGCAGCACAAGGAATGCTCTCCACCTCCAGGGAGGGAGGGGATCATCGGCCGATGCTGGACTGGCCTTGGGCAGCAGCTTGGGCATGGCACATTAGTCAACACTGCATGGAGATGGTGAGGGCAGCCATCTGGTATGCAATGTATGAAAGCATGCACAGCACTGCCATTGATGACATGGCATGCCCTCCCCAGGGAGAAAAAGAAACAAAAAAATACCAATCTTACAGTGCTCTTGATGGCTGGTGTCCTGTTGGCTCCGCACCAGGTGCATTCAGGATGCTCCTTTGGTCCAGCCTGGGCATTCCACAGTGTGTAATGCTCACCTGTCATGATGTGGCCTGGAGAATGGAAGGGGTCAAGCACAGTGCTGCAACTGGTGCAGCACCACTGGATACTGGCTGGATGGGGGAACCAAAAGTAAAAACCCCTGCTGAGGAGGTAATAAAAGAGATAAGGAAACAAACAAAAACAGGGTCCCTGCTGCTGCATCCTGTACCCCCTCACCAGGCACTCCATGCCTTTATGAATGATGTAGAGTGTGGGCACCCCAACCCCCCCAAAATGTGTACTCCTTACCATCTGAACGCATGGCTGTGCAAACAGCTAGGGGATCCACTATGGAAGGGGTGCACATCCCTTCCATTAATGCCACTGGAATCCAAAGAACCCCAGGTGTGCACCATTCTGTCTTAGAGTTTCCTATGTACTACAGATCTACGGTGTGTAGACAATCTGTATGTTGATTCACAGACCCCCATATGAGTGCAGATCAGTACCTTTAAAGACTGGACCAAGGCTTCTCTTGAACCTTAGTAGAGCATTTAGCATTCATGGGCTTAAGCTAGGAAGATACCTTTCCAGTGAATTCAGAGGATGCAGTAGAATAAATTTGGAGGATGGTGCCCAATACAATAAACTAGTGCACAGTGCTATTATGAACTTTATGGTGCCAAAGCCTTAGGATAATTACAATGGAAAGCATACTTATACCAGGCGATAGGTTTATAATTCTAATTAAATCAGTCATGAAGTTTGTGAAATATGGTGGTATCAGCATCAACTGATTTAAACATGATCCATTCCACTTATAGTTGTTAAAATGTTTTTATTTTGGTGCACCTGCACAGCCAACACTGTGGAATAGTGCAGCTTTGGAGGTGGGGTCACTGTTGGGCGAATGCAGGGCATGCACCGGTAGGTGCGTCCCTCATTCCCCAGTCAGCCTGCATGCCGCCACCACACCATGCATACATAATGTGGAGAGCACATCTAAGAAAAGGTCCGCTGCAATCTGAGCAAAGCTTGTCATACGCAGTGGACCCTTCCTACATGCTCGCTGACATTATGAACATGGTTGCCGAGCGGGCGGCCGTCTAACTACTGCCAACTTTGGTGGTGCCCAACCCCCCTGTCGGTTACCCCCCCCTGCTTTCTTTGTGTGTTGATGGGGGAGCCCACTCCCCATCGGCATAAACCCCCCCCCAATTGTTGAATGCCGAGGAGGTGCCCAACCCCTTGGCTTGCCCTCCCGCTTTCTTGGTGTGCCGACTGGGGTGCCCAATCCCGTTGGCATTACTTCCTCATCCCCCACCGTGTTACATGCTGACAAGGCGCCCAATCCCCGTCATTATGGGCCCCCCAAACAGTTAGGTGGCATGCCGGAGCCCACCCCAGCATGCCAAATCCCTGCAAAACAAAAACTGTCCAGCAATGTTTTTTTTCCTGTAAGATGAAACGATCTTCATAGTCTTGATGCCCCTCCCCCACCCACACCCACCCTCTCGCACCCTGCCTCCCCTCACCCCACCCCATACTTACCTACAGAGTCCAAGCAATGATCTTTGGTGGACGAGAACACGTCTACACTCTTCAAAGCCGACCGCGAACTGAAGAAATGCCGGTAAGCTGTATAATGGAATGAATAGGGTTTTCAACTTTAATGCATATCTCGGGCATGTTTGCGAATTTTGGCCCCAAATTTTCAATATGGGGTTTTTGGGACCCCTTCTCAAGAATTCTTGCACTGTCATGACATTATTCGGTCCGGAAAGGTGATTTCGCAGTCACTGCGCGGAATCACCTTTGGGTCTGAGTAATGAAATGACAATTCAATTGTTCATGAGAGGGGCCTCAAAAGCCTATGTTGCAAGATTGGTGGAAAAATCCAAAAATGACTGTTTTATGAGCTGCGATAGCAATCCGCGCAACGCGACGCCAGGAGTTAGCGATTCAAGACTGTTTTCATGCCAGATTCTCAACATTGGCATTTTACCACACCTTCTTGTGAACCGTGACAGCTGTCATTTTTTACATCCTGGCCAAAATGTGTTTTTGCACTTCCAGCGCAGAATAGCACGGTGGCTGTGAGAAATCAGTGTTCAGGACACATTACAAAAATGATAGTGACACTGTTCATGAGCAGCAGTCCTAAAATGCCTGTGTTGAAAATTTGGTGACAATATTCCATAAAATGACTGTTTTTCGAGCTTGCGTAGCAACTGCACAACGCACGCTCGTAAGTTAGTGCATTTGCAATATTTTCACACCACATTCTCAGCATTGCATTTTACCACACCTTCTTGTGAACTGTTCAGCTGTCATTTTTCACATCCTTGCCGAAATGTGTTTTCGCACTTCCTGTGCAGAATACTGCGTCGCTGGCGAAATCACTGTTTAAGACACATTGCAAAAATGACAGTGACACTGTTCATGAGCAGAGGTCCTAAAATGCATGTGTTGAAAATTTGGTGCCAATACTCCATAAAATGGCTGTGTTACGAGCGTGCGTTGTGCAGTTTGCACGCACGCCCATAAGTTCGCAAACTTATACTATTTTCACTCCACATTTTCAACAGTGCCATTGTTCTACACCTCCTAATGAACATTACAGCTGTCATTTTTCACATCCTGACCAAAATCTGTTTTCGCAGTTCCGGCGCATAATAGCACGGTTGCTGTGGAAAGCCCATGTTCGATACACATTATAAAAATGGCAGTGACACTGTTCATTACCAGATGTCCTAAAATGCCTATGTTGAAAATTTGGGGACGAAAGTCAATAAAATGAGTGTTTTATGAGCGCATGTTGCGCAGTTTGCACGCACGCTCGTGACTTTGTGAATTTGTAATACTTTCACTCCAGCTGTTTATCATTGCCATTTTTCCATACCTCCTTATGAACAGTACAGCTGGCTGAAATGTGTTTTTGCATGTCTGGTGCAGAATTGCACAGTCACTGTGCAAAATCACTTTCCGGGACACTTTGAGGAAATGACGGTGACACTATTCATCAGCAGAGGTCCTAAAATGCCTATGTTGAAAATTTGGTGGCAAAAGCCCAGACAATAACTGTGTTGCAAGCGTGCATTGCACAGTTTCCACACACCCTTGTAACTTCGTCAATCTGCAATATTTTCATGCCACATTTTCACCACTGGCATTTGTGCACACCTCATTATCACCAGTCCAGCTGCCATTTTCCACAGTCTGCCCAAAACGCATTTCCGCAGCTCTGCCACACAGTGGCATACTCGCTGTGCAAAATCACCCTTTGGGACACATTAACAAACTCACAGCGCTATGCCTCTCCACATCCGCCACCGCCAATGACAGCGCGACAACATTCAGCATTGACAAATGCTTTGTTTATAATAAATGTAGAATGTAATAGCTGCAGCCTTTTAGAGAAGTAATCACTAGGATACTTTAACAGGGAAAAAACGTTATGGTTATTCTAAAAGCACTTTGTCTGTGAAGCCAAGTGTTAACGATTAACAAAATAGTACAAAGCCCCATAATACCAGGCATCATGGGTAATATATGCAAATCATTTTCAATAAAGTTCCAGGATGCACATTCCCCTTCAAGGGTCTGAAAATAAAAAACATGGTGGAGTCTTTCACTAGCAGTCCCATGAAATTAGAAAAACATAATGAAGACTCTACTCCAAAATTTTCAATTACTGTAGTCATTTTTATGTTTTCCACCAAGTTACAGCAGGCACAATCTAAGTTTTATTGAATCACATAAACTTTAATAAAAACAAGTTGCAACAGTACCATAAAATCAATCGTTTCCAGTTAGGGTTACAATTTCCAACAGGGTGTCTCATGCACTTTATTACACAGTGCTTTGTAAAGCAGCAGGACAGGATGTGATTGATGTAGTCTCTGGGAGAATAAGCAAGCTGAAGCAACTTATGAGGTACTGGCCTTGTTTATTTGTATTTTGACTACTGACAAAATAGCATCTATAATCTATCACTATATGTTGTAGAAAGTGGGAAATGACTATGTGTCAGTTCAGTTACAGTGCTGAGACAGGAATACAATTCCTAGTGAGAGTTTTTGAAGTAACATAAGAGGTAATACTTTCTAAAGGAATATATCAGCACAGTAGACACACACACTTCTGCATATAAATAATTTTTTCTATGAAGTAGTATATTAAAATCACTTAGCATGGTGTTTATGCTATACTTATTCAGTTGGTGAGTTGTGTTATGTATTATGAGTAAGAATTTATCAAGTTCAAAATAACATTTGTTAGAGGCTGCACAATTCAAGTATGTTTTGTATATAACAGCAGAACATATTTAACAGTGCAGAATATGGTGTTTTACACTTTGATATGTGCATGATAGGTTTTCTTACACAGGTGGCTAGTGACGTGGTCTTTACAGTTTGTCTATTATTTTTTTTTATTGATGCTTTGACAGTGTATAACCACAGTGCCTGAAGAAGTGGCTGAAAGTGGCTTGAGGCTGTGAAATGTTGCCTTTTGGTGGCAGAAATAACAAACTCTAGCCAGAGCCAATATGGCTTTGGCAAGTTTCCAAAGCTCCAGAGAGCTAGCGCTGCCTGAGTCACCAAGGGTCATCTGCAAGATGGCAGTGGTGACCCAACTGTGCATGCGTGGCATTGGCACATTCATAGTTGTGGTGACTGGCAATATGCCATTCACAAGATGGTGGTGCCAGTGGAACTGCGCATACGTGTGAGGTGCACATGTGCAGTCCTTGTCCCAGATTGCGGAAGTAACAGCCGAGATAGTGCGGCTGTTATGCTGTAGTGGCCAATTGTGGCAGAGTGTTTGAAGCTCTGTTGAACTTTCTGAAGGATACTTCCAAAAGTCCAATGGAAGGTGCCATGATCTGCCATTTTCAACATCACAAAGCAAAATGGCTGTAGGCTCCGCCCACAGCCGTAAAAATTATTATTGGAAGGTTTTGGAGTAAAGATTTCATTTTGTTTTTCTAATATCTGCAAGTCCCCATGAAGGAATTTAAGCTGGCTAAGTTTAAAGGAACTATAAACCCTATGGTTTACATTAGGCATATGTGAAATCTGTTCAATCAGTCCAGTGTAGTGTATTGTTTTGTTTGTTCGTTTTGAAATATTACTAGTTTTTCTTTAATTAGGTCCTTTTTTAATTCTACCTTTTTTCCTGCCCAATATTTGCTTAATTGCTTTGCAGATCCAGAAATCAGTGACATCATTTAAGCTAAAGACAACACGTATTCTTCAGCCCAACAGATGTCACTAGGTTCCAGAATCGCTATGTAATAAATATAGTTATTGGGTGGGGAAAGGCTGGATTAATTCATATGCCCAAATTAACAACTATATTAGTGTAAACAAAAAGGTTTATGTTCCTTTTAAGTGGGCTCGTAAGGTGTATTATCATCCTATTTAAAGCCTAACCAGTCTGAACACCTTTCTTGGTGATCTGCCTACTGTATATTACCCATAATGCCCTGCATTATGAGAGTATATGTAATGTAACTGTGTATCTGTTTAACACTTGGCTTCACAACCAATGCACTTTTAGTGTAACCATTGCTTTGGTGCTTTTGTATTGAGATTCTTGTCCTTATAAACTGAAAGTGGTTCCTCTGAAGTTTGAGGCAATTGCTCAAAAGATGTTTTTTGTGAGGTGCGGAGAACTATATTAAGATCACATAGAGACACCAGACAGTTAAACAGCAATCTAGATCTACTGACTGCTCTGAAGATTCTACTGACATCAGGATAGGACCACAAAGATGTCTGTCCAAAATTGTCAAGGACTTATACTATAGTAAAGACTGGTACATGGAGAATAGTGAAAGAAACAGACTGATCTACACCTTCTTGGAGAAAATCCAGTAGCTGAGCACTTTAAACTGTCCTGAGTCCAAGGCCAAATTGTTCAGCTCAATCTTCAAAAGTTATGAAAAGACAGTCATAGACAGTGGAGGTAGACTTTCCTGGGCAACATTGTGATGTCCATTACCCTTTTCACATAGTCCAGCTTTGAGTAGCCTCCACTCTGGGCCCAGCAGCCAACTGCAGATTGCATGGGCTTGGTTGGAAGATCAGACCTTGATACGGAAGGTCTAGGTGCATCAAAAGTCTAAAGGCCCCTGAGTTGACAGGATGACCAGGTCAGACAACTATGGTTTTCTTGGTCACCCTGGGGCTATCACAAGAAACCAGACAGTTACTGTCTGAATCCCTCTCAAAAATGTGATTAGAGGAACTGGAGGAAACAGATACGCTCTATGGTAGTTTCAGTGCTTGAATATTGAATCTACAGCCTCCAGCATTTGGCACTTGTACCTGCTGAAGATCCTTTGAACCTGTGTGTTCAGTCTGCAAGTGAACAGATCTATGTCTGGTTCACCAAACACCTGACAGAGGTGCTACATAGAAACAGAATTTGACAGGTCGATCCGCCAGTGCGGCGCAGTAGAGCAACCACTCAAAACACTGGTGATCCAGGTTTGGGAGTAGACCATGGGTGGCTGTAGGGGAGGTGGATTCAGCAGCATGTGCATGTTCTCCACCTCTGGGGGGAAAGGGGTGGTTGTGACTTCTGGTGCAGGGCTCCTGGGTGACCACAGGATGTCCTGTCGCCAGTGACCCAGCTAGCACTGAAACCCAGAGGCGTGACAGATGCATGGTGTGGTTGAGCAGCAGTATTATTGCATGCTACACCTCCTGCCATTGTGAAAAAGATCCTGCCAGATGCACGTCATGATGCTTCCATGTAGGCCTGGGGCTATCTGTCCAGCACCAGACACGACAGTTCTGAAGGGTTAAGAGGGAGCCCCGGAGCTCCACCCTGGGGGGTACAGTCATGGGGGATAATTGGGTGAAAGCAGCCTCTGTGCCACCACAGCAATGAACATGTATAGCAGAGGAGCCAACTGGGCACAAAGTGGTCCAGCCAAACAAATAGCATAGTGAGCAAAAAAAAACAGAATTTGTTGGCAGAAAAGAACCAGTAGGCCCATACATTCTATGTTATATTTTCCATGCCTAGCCTGATACCTTTATACCCTATTTGGTCACAAGCATTCCTTTTACCTCCCTTACCTCTACTTACTATACCTGTGTACCTATTCCACCCATGTTTGAAGATCCTCACTGTTTTCACCCCCCCTCCACCTCTCCTGGCAGGCTGCTCCAGGCATCCACCACCCTTTCTGTAAAAAGTATTTCCTCAGATCCCTCTTAAACTCCCACACCCCCAGCTTCACTGCATGCGCCCATGTTCTGGTGCTTTTCCTATTCTAAAAGAGACTCCCCACCTGCACCTTAATCACCCCTGTGAGGTGCGTATAGGTCTCAGTCATGTCCCCCTCTTACTTTGTCCTGTCCTCCAGGGAGTACATGTTGAGATCCTGCAGTTTTTTCTCATATGGCTTCTCATGCAACCCCCACACTATTCAGGCAGCCCTCCCCTGGACTGCTTCCACCCTGTTAATGTCCTTGCGAATGTGTAGTCTGCAGAACTGGACACAGTACTCTAGGTGTGGTTTCATTAGTGATTAGAAAATGGGCTTTAAAAATAAAGAAACCTGACTGGCTGGCATAAGGTACATTAACTTACAGTGAGAGCCCTGTAAGTTAAAAGTGCCAGCCATGCCAACCCAGTAAAGTATCCCTGTACCTGTGTTCCTCTTTGACTGGCTGACCACCTCATTTCAAATTAAAATCGCCGCCATTATTTTCTGTCACTTAGCGAGTGAGAGAACTTCCATCCCCAACACGTCATGTGCCACCTCCCCCCCACCCTACCAATCTAGCCAGTACTTTTAAAACTGTTTTTTTTTCCCAAAATGTTTCTTACTTCAGTTTATCTTCCTGGCTCTCTTGTGTAGTTATTTTCCTCGCTCTCACTCTCCCATAGCTTGTACCCCCACTCCTGCGGCACAAACCCCCTAAAACCCAGAGCAGTCAAGAAAAGTCCATAATTTTGAACTGCTCCAGTGGACCACTGCCAAATTAATCCCAAATTCAAAAGAAACCATTTCTCCCAACCCGAGAGGTAGCACTTTTCCGACTCTGATCTTCCTTTTCCTTTACACGCTCGCTAAACTTCCAGTCACTTTGCCGGCCACCTGCTACCACCTCTCCACCGACTGCTAACAGCACTCCTCAGTTACAAGCTGCATAGCCAAAAAACAACAACAACAAAAAACTTCAACAAATTAAAAAAAAACATCTAAAAATGCCCAACCTCTCTGTCTGTGTGTGTGTATGTTTGGGGGGTAACCATGACAGCCTGCTCAAAACTACAGACGCCAGTGTCAGCTGACCCCCTTAACATTAAGGTAGATGATTTAAGTTTATCGATCCTGACAATCGTGGAATGTAATCTCCCCATTATGAGACCCACTCATCCTGGGATAGAATTTAGGTACTGGCGTTGTTCCAGATTCCTAGCAGGCAATGAGATCACACCCTTATTGATTAAATGTAATGGAATACAGTAAATATGATGTTATATATTTGAATGGTTATTGTGATACCCTTCCTATCTACTTTTCTTTTTCTGATTTTCTTTGATAAGAAGTTTTAGGCACTCCCCCTCTAAGACGACTCTCTATCGTTCCTCTTCTGTCTTTTTCTTTCTTCTTCCTTTTTCTGATCTCTGTTTCCCCCACTAAGTATCTTACTCTGTTTCTATTCTCTTTTTCTTTCCTCCTTTATTTTAAGGGGAAAAAAAAAAAAGAATTTATTTGGATTTTTAAAAAAAAGCAGACATGGTGGTTGTACTTGTTTGCAATAGTATGTATAATTTTGGAAAAAATAAGTTCTCCAATAAACTTCAATTTCAAAAAAAAAAACTACAGACGCACAAAAGCACTACAGTATAAAAAACAGGCAGAGGGACTACTTTATTATAATACAAATTAATCAAGTAAGAGTTTTATTATGAAAACTTAAAAATATGTATTTTCTTAAATAAATGATACAGTGCTCATTTTCTAAGCACAATAATACCCTCCAGGGTGGGCAGTATGGGCAATACCAGATCTTCCAGGGGCTATAAGACCCTCTGCCTATGATGTCAGGCCTCATTATGCCCTTGGGCGGTCCAGTATTGCCCAATACCACCCACCCTGTTGGATATTATTGCTTGTGTGATACAGTGGCAACACCACTTCTCTCCTCCTGCTAGAAAACACCCTACCAATGCACCCCAGCATCCAACTAGCCTTGCCTACTGGCTTTTCACACTTTGCCTTTGCACCTGCATGCTGAAATTGGGTGTGCCTAACTATATTTTCTTTATTCTATGCTATTGCAAATCACTGGAATAAATTGAAAATTCATTTTCACTGTGCACGTGGGAACAAAAGAGTCCAGAAAGCAGTCAGGATGTGAAGAAGCCAAAATAAAATTTATTCCTTTAAGCAGGCAAACGTAAATGGACTTAGAGTGGAAAATAAATAAAAATACATAAACTATAAAATTTCAGCAGTTATCATCTCCACAGGAACCATACCTAGAAGGCAGCTAGACATCTGGCAGGAACTCCTTCCAGCCACACTCTAATCTATTCACTTGAAACCCTTTCTTTTATACAGAAGGAGGGTCACATGACAGGGCTAAACTCCTCCCTAACAGAACATTAACTCGTTTATATTGTCTATACAACTTTAAATATAATTACAGAATTAATATAAACATGCTTCAGTTAGTTAAATCATAATCAGCTTCAAAACAAACAGAAAAAAAACTTTATTTCTTTTATTTACAAGATTTCTGAGTATCCCAGGCTCCTCCCTTCAGCATTCATTATAATAAGGGGAAAAAGGGGGCCAGCCAGCTCTATAACAAACATGGAGAGCTGAGGGAAGGGTCTGGAAGCCTGCTGCACACATACCTACAGAAAATAAGTTTTATCCTTTACTTTTAGTCCCAATAGAGACATTATTTCATTGTTATTATTTTATTGTGCACTGCTAGAAAGGAAGAAGGTGGAGGAGGGAAATGATGAAATTAGAGGAGTAATTGATAAATGCCTGGACCAAACTGGAGCGGGGAAAAGTTCTGCTGGGAGAATTGCAACAGGGGTAAAAGGGGGAAATAATGTGCAGGAGAAAGAAGAGGAGCTGGAAATGAGAGAGGGAGATGAATGGAAGCAAGCAGGAATAAGAGGGTGGAGTCTTAGTGCTGGGGACTCAATACTAAGAGGAGCTAGGTGGGGTAGCAGGGGAGAGGCATAGTCACATTTGGGTGGAGGCCATGCCAGGAATGACAGTGGAAAGGTTGGACAGTCTGTTCTGAAATATGCTAGAAGGGGTAGGGACAAGCCTCATTTAATTATACATCTTGGGACAAACGACCTTGGCTGACAAGACAGTAGATACAGTCCAGAGGAGGTTTGAGGAACTAGCACAATTATGTGAGGGAGCAGGAAGATCAGTAACTTTTCAGAGATACTTCAGTGCCAAAGGCAAGCACAACTAGGAAGCTGAGAATAGAGGAATTTAACGGATGGCTAAGAACCTGGTGTTGTGCTAAAGGGTATGGGCTGTTGGGGGTGAGGGAGGGACCTAGGAGGACAGTAGTCTCTATGCAAGGACAGACTACAATTGAGTGAGGAGGGAAAGTGTTGAAACAGAGGATGGAGGAGTACATAGAGGAAGTTGGGAATTTAAACTAGGAGTGGGGGCTGGCAGTTGGGGAAGAGATATGCAGAGACCACAGGTTGGGAAATCATATGAGCTTACCCCCCATAACAGTGACAAAGGACAAATGGCAAGTACTGTTGGTGATGCTAGGAAAGGAAGGCAGGATGAGAGGGGGGGAAAAGGGTGGAAGGTGGTTACTCTTAATGCTAGGAGCCTTGGGAGGAAAACTGCAGAGTTACAGGTTCTCATGGCAGAGGGAGAGGTGGACATTGCAGCCATCACGGAAACATGGGCCACCCAATACAATGACTGTGACCTGTCTGTAACAGGGTACAGGTTATTTCATAGGGACAGGGTGATTGGGAAAGGAGGGGGGGTGGCACTATATGTGAAGGAAGGACTGAAGTGTGCAAGGGAGGAAGGGGAGGAGGGTAGTACGGAGTCACTTTGGATGCAAATCCAGGATTCCAAGAATAGGATTCTTAGACTGGGAGTGGTGTACAGGCCACCATCTCAGACGGAGGAGTTAGACAGGGAACTAGCGGGACAGATCAGGAGGACCTGTGAAAAGGGTAGTATGGTGATTGTGGGGGACTTCAACATGCCAGGAGTGGACTGGAGCACCCTAACAACCAGGAACAGAAGGGAGCAGGTACTGCTGGATGCCTTCAGGACAGCTTCCTGCTGCAAATGGTCAGTGAATCAACCAGGTTAGGGAATACCCTTGACCTTGTGCTGGCAAATGGGGACTTTGTGAGAGAACTTATAGTGGAGGAACCTGTCAGGGAGTGACCACCACTCAGTATGGCTCACATTGGATAAGGGCAAGGAAACATAGAAACATAGAAGTTGACGGCAGATAGGGACCGCAAGGCCCATCCAGTCTGCCCATTTCTTTTTCTACCTTATAAATGTGCCATCGGCCTTTGCTCTGTCAGTGACCTATCTATTCATAGTCATTTGTATTGCTCCCTTATGCCTATCCCATGCCTGTTTGAAGCCCTGCACTGTATTCATAGCCACCACTTCTTGTGGTAAGCCATTCCATGCATCTACCACCCTTTCTGTGAAAAGAATTTCCTCACATTCCCCTTAATCGGCCTCCTTCTAATCTCATGCTGTGTCCTCTTGTCCTGCTATTTTTCTTATATTTAAACATATTAGACTCTTTCACCTTGTTTATGCCCTTAAGGTGTTTAAATGTCTCGATCATATCACCTCTCTCCTCCTTTGCTCAAGGGTATACATATTGAGCTCCATTAATCTGTCCTCATATGTCTTCTGATGCAGTCCCTGCACCATTTTGGTTGCCCTTCTCTGGACTGCCTCAATTTGGTTAATGTCCTTGTGAAGGTGTGGCCTCCAATACTGCACGCAGTACTCCAGATGGGGCCTAACCAATGTCTTGTACAGAGGGATTATTACCTCCCTCTTACGACTTGTGATACCCCTACTAATACACCCTAACACCCCCCTAGCCTTACCTACTACTTTAGAGGTCTGCTTGGATGATTTTAGGTCATCAGTGATGATGATGCCCAAGTCTCTTTCTTCCTTTGTGACTGCTAGCAACTCCCCTCCCAGCCTATAAGTGGCTTCAGGTTTCTTCCCTATGTGCATGATTTTGCACTTCTTTGCATTAAATCCCAGTTGCCACTCTTCTGACCATTTTGCTAGTTTATCCAGATCTCTTCTCATTCTGCCCACCCCATCTGATCATCTACTCTGTTGCAGATCTTGGTGTCATCTGCAAACAGACAAGCCTTACCCTCTAGTCCATCTGTGAGGTCACTAATGAAGATGTTGAATAGGACTGGCCCCAGGACTGATCCCTCGAGGTACCCCACTTGTGACTTGCATCTCTTCTGACTGTATACCATTTACCACCACTTCTGTTTTCTGCCAGTCAACCAGTTTGCCACCCAGTTGACCAACTTGACCCACCCTGAGCCTACCTAGCTTATTTATCAATCTTCTGTGGAACAGTGTCAAAAGCTTTGCTGAAGTCAAGGTAGGCGACATCAACTGCTCCCCTTGGTCCACCACTCTGTTACCCAGTCAAAGAAATCTATGAGATTAGTTTGACAGAACCTTCCTTTGTAAACCCATGCTGTCTTGGATCCTGTGCCCTATGGATTCTAGGTGTTGCACTATCCTTTCCTTAAGGAGTGCCTCCATAATCTTGTCCACTACTGAGGTAAGACTGACTGGTCTGTAGTTCCCACCTCCTCCCTGCTACCACTCTTGTGGAGCGGGATCACATGAGCCCTTCTCCAGTCTTCTGGGACCTCTCCTGTGCTCAGAGACTCACTAAACAATTCTGCTAATGGCTCTGCTAGTTCCTCCTTTAGCTCCTTAGTACCCTGGGATGTATGCCATCAGGTCCCATTGCCTTATCCACCCTGAGCTTAGCAAGCTCTTGTAGGACCCTTTCTTTTGTGAAGGAGTAGTGCTCACCTCCTCCCCCCTGTGTCCATGATGCTGAGCTGTGGGCCCTGCCCTACCTTCTCTTCAGTAAATACTGAGCAAAGTATCTATTTAGGATAGATGCCTTTACAGGGTCCTCCTCCTCACATGCTCCCTTTTCTCCATTAAGCTTAGCACACCCTCTGGACTTTCTCCTTTCACTAATGTATCTATAGAAAGTCTTGTCACCTTCTTTTACTGTTCGTGCTAGTGTTTCCTCAGTTTGGGACTTTGCCTGCCTTACTGCCTTCCCTGCTTCCCTTAGGGCAGTTTGGTATGCCTCCCTATCTTCATCCCGCTGTGTTCCCTTATATTTCCTGAAGGCCAGCCTTTGGCTCTGACCTTTTCTGCTACTGTATTTGAGAACCAAAGTGGTTTCCTCTTCTTTGCACTTCCTTTTCTGTCTAACACAATGGGATGTTGCTTCAAGTATTGCATCCTTAATGCTTGCCCACTTTGCCTGTACCTCCTCACCTGTGTTTCTTTTTGCCAGGGCTAGCTTATCTCTGTTGGCCATCTTATCAAAGTCAGCTCCTCTGAAGTCCCATATTTTGCCTTGGAATGGGATGATTTAGATGTAGTAGCCAAATTGAACCATACCATGTGATGGTCACTGGCCCCAGGTGACCTTCTACCTGGAGATCTGTGATCCCTTCTTTGTTAGTCAGTACTAGATCTAGAATAGCCCTGTCTCTTGTGGGTTGCTGTACCAGTTGTTTGAGGCCCTCCTCGCAGGGAATCCACTATGAGTCTAGTTCTGGCAGATGTTCCTGCTGGTATTGACCAATCTGTATCTGGCATGTTGAAGTCTCCCATTATCAGAACCTCCTTTAGCTGTCATGTTTAGTATATCTTCTAACAGTAATGTGTCTATGTCCTCCCTCTGGTCTGGGGCCTGTAGACAACCCCAGTTCTTATGGCTGTCCCATTTCTGTTTCCAGGGTGACCCACAGTTCTTCTGGCTCCTTATGTGTATTCTGAATTTCTGTAGCTTTGATATTTTCATTAACATACAGGGCCACTCCTCCCCTTTTGCACCTCGGTCTCTTCTGAACAATACATAGCCAGCTACTGAAGTCTCCTATGTGGGTTACTGGTAAACCATGTCTCACTAATTGCTACTATGTCCAGTTTAGCCTCTGACATTATTGCCTGCAGGTCTGGGATCTTATTTCCAGGCTAGTGAGCATTTGTGTACATGATTTTCCCATTGGCTGATTTTGGTGTGTTAGTTGTTGGGTGAAGTTTGGCATTACCCCGTGCATCATATGGGAGACAAACCTTTTTCTTACCTGGTGATGCAAATGAACGGCAAACACGCTGGAATTCCTGTTTGACCACTAGCTGAGGGGGGGGGTGTTCTTCCCATTCGGACGATGGGGTGCTGCACCCTCTCCCATTTGATAGTTTAAATATTCTGCAAAGACGCCAAACTTCTGCCCCAATGCACTGACTCCTCTTTAGTCAAATGCAGTCCATCAAATTTAAAGAACTTTCTCCAGAACTGTTGCCAGTTCCCTACAAATCTGTGTCCTTTTCCTGGCACCAGTCCTGAGCCACGTGTTTAGCTCCCCTATCTCCTTCTTCTGACCTTCCGTCCATCTGCTCCTTCTCCCAGACTGGCAGGATCTCAGAGAAGGAGATGCCGGATGAAATAGATGATAGTTTGTCACCCAGCTTAGTCAGGTGTTCCTTGGTCTCCACAACTGACCGCTTGGTGAGATCATTAGTCCCTTGTGTCCTAGGACATCAATGTTTTCTCCGCTTTGTGAATAATTTTAGCAATGTGGCAGTGTCTCTCCATGCTGATGTACCTGGAGACATCTGACCATCACCCCTGGCTGGAGAGGGGTATCAACTCCCGAATCATGGAGTCTCCTATGATCAGAAGTTTTTGGATTTCCTTTGTGCTTGTTTAGTTTTGGTTCCTGATTTGGGTGAGTATTGTTGTGCTAGCTTCCTGTGCCGCAGTGTCGTGTTTCTGCAGTGTCTTCTGCCTCTTTATTTGATTTCAGAGATAGAGGCAGATACCTGTTTGTAGTGTTTATATGGTTTTTGGAGGTAATGTGTTGAGAGCAGAGAGGGATGGGGTACTGATTTGTTCTCCTAACCACCTGCCAACCTCCTGGACCAACTACCCTCTGTGGTCGAGGTTTTCAGTTGGATGCTGGGGAAATGGCGGTGGTTCTTATAATGTATTTCCTCAATATGAAATTTGAAGGCAATCTCTGCCCATGCTGCCCGGAGCTGAGACCTAAGATCTCCAAAGGCCTCAGCATGTAGGACAGTGTCCTAAACTCTGTAAGACTGTCCTTCTGAAAATTGTTCCACAGTACCTGCAGTTAATGAAATCCATTCCAAATAAGTTGCTGGGTTTGTAACCTAGTCAGAGTAATTAGAAGGGAAAAAAAAGGAAAAAAATGCAAGAATTGGTTTAATTGTGCTTTGTTTAACTTGTTATAACAAGTTAAATTACTAGTGCCCCTGTAAATGAGATCACTTTGTGGAGGCCCCACTGATCCGCCCTTCCTGCTCTGCCACAGGAAATGTCACAACTGTGGTACCCTATAAAAGGAGTGTAGTGGGTGGTTGGGATGGGGTGGGTGGCTGGCCCTTCCCTGCCTAAAAAGAAGAACCACGGATGAAAGAACAAGGAGGTAAGAGCAGAAACAATCAGTCAACAACAAATGCAGTAACCCTGAAAGCTTATCCTAATGTTAGATAAAACTGTAAAACCTAAAGCACCACCTGTAATAATTTTCAGAGAAGATATACCCTGTAAGAAACACTTTTGTCTAGAGAAAAATAAAGCAGTAACAGAAGATATACCTTGTAAAAGACAATTTGAATCAGAAGATTACAGCAGTAATCTGTTAGCACATACCTGAGGAACACTTTGTAATAATGCAGAAGAAGGTATACCAGCAACAACAATTTGAATCAGAGAAAAATAAAGCAATGAAATGTTAGCAACAAACAGTAGCAATCCCTGTGAGTAAAAAATAAAAACACCACCACACAGTAAATCTGCTTAGCCAAATTAAGTCTTAATCCTTCCTTGCTCTGTAAGTTTCTACTCTGCCTTTCAAGCAGTCTTAGAAGGAAAGAGCTCAGGTGAAGCTAGGTGCCTTGGCCAGCAAACCAAGTCTTCTACCTCCAAGATATAAACTAACCTGACTTTTTAACCCTTCTTTCTGTTGGAAATTACTGGATTAGTTTGCTAGCTCCTCCCCACATACACACACCTAATCCTTTGGAAGAGCTGTGGAGGAAAAGCAATTAGCTCCTTCAATGTGAGAAGGAGACTGAAACACCTCTGAGACAACAAACCTTTTCAACAAACAAGAATAAAATAAAACACAGTGTCAAACAGTAATTTTGCTTAGCCCAATGATAAAAAAGTCACAAAAAATGTAAGCTCCACCTGTAATACAGTAATTTCAGAGAAGATATACCCTGTAAGAAACACTTTGCTCCAGAGAAAAATAAAGCAGTAACAGAAGATATACCTTGCAAAAGACAATTTGAATCAGAAGATTACAGCAGTAATCTGTTAGCACACACCTGTAGGCACACCTTGTAATAATGCAGAAGAAGGTATACCAGCAACAACAATTTGAATCAGAGAAAAAATAAAGCAATGAAATGTTAGCAACAAACAGTAGCAATCCCTGTGAGTAAAAAATAAAAACACCATCACACAATAAATCTGCTTAGCCAAACTAAGTCTTAATCCTTCTCCCTTGCTCTGGTAAGTTTCTCTACTCTGCCTTTCAAGCAGTCTTAGAAGGAAAGAGCTCAGGTGAAGCTAGGTGCCTTGGCCAGCAAACCAAGTCTTCTACCTCTGGGAGTGGAATCTGGCACAATAGTGCTGGACTTCAGGAGGGCCGACTTTGGGAGGATGGGGGAAGTGGTAAAAGGGTACCTGGCCAGAATTCAATCTAGTATGGACACTAACCAGAGGTGGGAGCTCATAAAGCTGGGGATAGTGGAGGCAACCAAAACCTGCTGCAAAGCCCAAAGCAAGAAGGCTAGGGCTAAGAAACCGATCTGGTTGAGCAAGGAGGTCATGGAAAAGGTAAGGAGGAAAAGAGCTGCCTTTAGGAAGACAAGAAAACAGGGAGGTTGAAGACAGGAGGAGTACTTGACAGAATCGAAGGAGGTGACAAGGGCAGTAAGGGGAGCCAAAGCATCTAATGGAACTCAGGCTGGCACAAGGCATTAAGAAGGGGGAGAAGGACTTTATATATCAGGAGAAAAGGAGCTGTAAGGACCACATAAGTAAGGATTAGGAAGGAGGGAGTTGGGTGGAAGCAGGGTGCTATACGAAGCACTAGAATGAGAACTCTGCTCAGTATTTACTAAAGAGAAGAGGGGGTGACACCCAAGGTGGGAGAAATGGCAGAAGGGGGGGGTGGTGACAGATGGGGAAATCATAGAGAGCAGAGTTCGAGAGGGTTTGAAGGCACTGAGGGTGGACAAGGCGCCAGGCCCAGATGGCATCCACCCTAGGTACTGGAGGAGGCTGGCAGAGGTCCCTTGCAGGACCTTTGGCAGACCTATTTAATGCCTCACCACATTCGGGGTGTGTACCTCAGGACTGGAGGATGAAGCTCATGTGGTGCCCTCCACAAGAGTGGCCCCAAGGATGAACCGGGAAACTACAGACCAGTGAGCCTCACATCCATCGTGGGGTTAAGCTAATGGAGACCATCCTGAAGGAGAGGCTGGTGGCCCTCCTAGAGGCCAAAGGACTACAGGACAGTAGACAGTATGGCTTACACATGGCAGATCCTGCCAAACCAACCTGGTCGAGTTCTATGACTGGGTAACTAGGCAACTGGACAGGGCCATGCAGTGGATGTCCTGTATCTGACTCTGTAAGGCATCTGACCCACTGCCACATGGAAGGCTGGAAGGAAGTTAGTAGGCACAGGGGGCGGGTGCAAAGCTGGTGAGATGGGTAGGAAACTGGCTGCAGGGAAGGCAACAGAGGGTGGTGGTGGTGGGGAGCTCTCACACCCAAGGGCAGTGACGAGTGAGACTCCACAGGGCTCGGTGTTGGGACCAGTGTTGTTTGGGATATTCATTGCAGACATATCATGGGACATCAAGAGCAAGATCAGTCTGTTTGCTGATGATACCAAGGTAGGCGAGTGGTGGATGACCTAGGGGATGGCAGGGGTTGCAGGATGATCTGGCAATGCTTGAAACCTGGTCAGACACCTGGCAACTGGCTTTAATGCCAAAAGTGCAAGGTGCTGCATTTTGGGATGAAGAACCCAAGGAGAAGTTACCAGCTAGGGGAGTGCAACTAGCCCAGACAGAGGAGGAGAAGGATCTGGGTGTGCTCATTACAGGGTCAATGAACAACTCAGCACAATGTAGGAAGGCAGCTGCAAAGGCCAACAAAATGCTGGGTTGTATTGCAAGGGGTATATCCTCGAGGAGGGAGGAGGTGATTCTGCCACTGTATAGGTCATTAGTTAGACCACACCTGGAGTACTGCGTGCAGTACTGGCGTCCGTATCTGAAGAGGGACATTAAGTTACTGAAGGGGGTGCAGCACAGAGTGACAAAGATGAACAAGGGGCTGGGGGACTTATCATACGAGAGGAGGTTGAAGGAGTTGAACATGTACTCACTGGAGGAGAGGAGAGACAGGGGTGACATGATTGAAACCTTTAAATACATGAAAGGAATAAACAAGACAAGTACAGAGGGGCTGTTCAAAGTAAGGGAGGGGAGGGACACAAGGGGCCATGATATGAGACTGGAGCAAGGAAGGTTCAGGAGGGAGATGAGGAGACACTTTTTTACAGAGAGGGTGGTGGCTGGGTGGAATGCGTTACCTCCTGAAGTGGTATGCAGTAGAACAGTGGACTGCTTCAAACGAGGATGGGACAGGACAAGGGGGAGGGTTAATGAAGGGGAAGGGTGGAAGGAAGGGGCAGCTGCAGAATAAGGGGTGCTAGCTGCACATTCGAGCAGACTTGATAGACCTCTAGGCCTTTATCTGCTGGCAAATTTCGTATGTTCGTATTTGCACAAACAGCTCAGCAACACAAGTCTGCATTTCATTGCTGCAGCACCTAAGCTGAAATAAAGAGGTTTTGAAAGCTATACTAGCTTATATTTCTACTTGCAGGTTGTCTAAGCAGCTGGGCATAATGGCTACACTTAGAGAACAACAGGACACTGCTTTAAATTGAATCTCTGGAATAGGGCTCACAGCAGCAGTAGGTTTTATTTGTAGCCCTCAAAGGAATGAACCAGAGGTGTTCTCTTTTCCAAAAATGCTAGCGCTAGCCAGGGGAAACAAGAACTGCTTGTTTTACATTATTTTGGCCAAATGTAGTGTTTTGATGCGATTCCAGCGTCTGCGCACAGTCGCATGATCACACGATCGCACTGTCTCACAATCGCGGCCAGTCACGAGTAGCGGCATACACGATCGCAGCAGAATACTGAAAATAACTTTTCTGAGAACTAAACAGAGTTTCTGAGTGGCATGGGACTTAAAATATCAAAGGAAGGGAAAGAAAAAGCTAGCGATAGTGAGACTACACATAGGAAGCCACCTTATGGTAGGGGAAACAATGAATAAAGGAGGAAACAGGGAAAGTACAGACAAAGTGAAAAGGAGTTACTGTTGCAACAGATTTTGAAGGATATTTATAGTCCCAATAACCAAATGAAATCTCAGCCTATAAATCTAATACTACTCCAGGCGTTTAAATGCTATCCAGGAACATAGAAAACATGAAGGGGGGGGGGGGTTACAGACCCTACTACATTCACCAAGACTGACTACGAGGATTTTTGCCCTCTTCAATGGAGAAAATATGGTTCCATGCAATAATAGTGATCGCCAAACAGCGATCGCTATTACCGCAAGTGCATTATCGCGGAAAAGCAGTTCGGTGATATGTACTTAAAGGCGACCGGGCACACACTGTATGATAACTGTGTAGGTGGCGGGCTGCAGCCCCCACACCCCCCTATTTATATATTCTTATCTGCAGAGGTTGCATGTCGGGGAGGGGACACATTCCAGTTTAAAAAAAAATTAAGCCCCACAGCCGTGGGACCAAGCAAACTTTTTCCAGCCCCAACCCAGGACCAGCTCCATCAGACTCAGCCTCCTACTCACCACACCACATGATTGGCTCAACGGAGGAGGCACACTAGAGTTATAACCCTCTTCCTATCCCTCCACTTCCCCTCTATAAATCACTCTCCATTCTTCATCCCTACCCTACTTAAATAGTCACAGCCATCCCTGAGGTCAAGCATGATAATAGTGCCCTCATATGGGCTGCCATTTTGATGGTCACCTATGTGCTGGAGCTATTATCACAGGATACCAGAAAATATATCTCCTGGGTCTGGAGTGCGTGATGACCTTGTTGTTTCATTGCCTCTTCACACTTCCTTGCCACCTTGAGATCATAAGATATGATTACCACAGGGTCCTTTTCTTGCTTGGTGACTGTTAAAACCTCCCACCCTATTCTATTTACAACTCCCAGGCTTCCCTACCCCAGGTGCATGACTTTTCACTTTTTGACATTGAAGCCTAGCTGCCATGCCTATGACCACCCTTCTAGTTTCCACAGATTCCCTTCCTGAGTGTCCACCCTGTTGCAGATTTTTGTGTCATCCGCAAAGAGACACACCTTCCTCTCCACTTCCTCAGACATGTCACTTATGAAGGCACTGAAGAGGACCGGTTCCCAGTACTGATCCCTGTGGCACCTGCTAGTCACTCTCCCGTCCTCCAAGTGTCTGTCGCTTACCACCACCCTCTACTTTCTATCCTTCAACCAATTTGATACCCAAGCTTACCACTTTCTCCCCAACCCCCAGGCTGCTTAGTTTCTTTAGCAGCCTCCTGCGTGGCACAGTGTTGAAGGCCTTGCTGAAGTCCAGATAAGCCACATCCAATGCCCTCCCCAATCCACTACCCTAGTCACCCAGTCAAACAAATTTATGAGATTTATTTGGTATGACCTTTCCCCTGTGAAACCATGCTGCCAGTGGTCCTGCAGCCCATATGCCTCCAGGTACTCCTTCAGCCTTCCCTTCAGCAAGGTCTCCATTAATTTCCCCACCACTGATGTGAGGCTGACTAGCCTGTAGTTGCTAGCATCCTCTCTGCTGCTGCTGCTCTTGTGCAGAGGGACCATATCAGCCCTCCTCCAGTCCTCTGGAACTACTACCGTCTCCAATATGGTGCTGAATAGTGTTGCCAGAGGAGCAGCTAGCACCGTACTCAGTTCATTTAGAGCCCTTGGGTGAATCCCGTCTGGTCCCATCAGCTTGTTCTCTTTTAGGGCTACTAATTCCTTCCAGACTGTCTCCTCTGAAAATGGACTTGTGTCCACTCCCCCTTCTTTCCTGGTGCCTGCTGATACATGTTGCTCCGTCCCCCCACATTGTAAAGACAGAGCAGAAGTACTCATTTAAAACTGTATCTTTTTCCTGATCTTCTTCTGTGCACCCCCCCCCACCCTCACCCTCCTGATTCTCACTGTCCTATCCCTTGCTTTCCTCTTTCCACTCAAGTACCTGAAAAAAGTGTTATCCCCTTTTTGACCTCCTTGACTATCCTCTCCTCTGTTTGTGTCTTAGCTGCCCTCACCCTCTTTCCTGCCTCCCTTTGCTTTTCCAGATATACCTCCCTGTCCACCTCTGCTTGGGCATCCTTGTACTCCTTAAATTCTGTTGTTTTTTTTCTCCTTCACTGCCACAGCTGCCTCCCTTGAGAACTACAGTGGCCTCTTCCTCCTACTTCCCTTGCTTATTTCCTTCAAAGAGCATGCTGTTAATTTAGCTGTTCCTCCTTGAGCATTTGCCATTGGGTCTCCACTCCCCCTGGGGCCCCCCCCCCCGAGATATTTACTGAGGCAGTCTCCCATTTCTATAAAATCTGCCCTCCTGAAGTCCAGGACTCTCGTCATAGTGTTTTTTCTCTTGCCCAGTCTGTATTCCAAACCACACAGTACAACGATCACTTCTACCCAGAGGTTACCCACTGTGATGTCTGCAATGGTTTCCCCGTTCATACATTCCAGAACCAGCATTTCCCTGTCTGTCTGTATTGGGTTTTGTAACCAGCTGCAAGAGAAATACCTCCTGTAGGGAGCCAAGGACGGCCCTGCTTCTTCTTGTAGCTGTTGCCAAAATGCTCCAGTCTGCATCCAGCAGATTAAAGTCCCCCATAATCAATACTTCCCTCTTGCCTGCCATTCTGCCAGTGGCCTCCACCAAAACCTTGTCTAACTACTCCCTTGTGTTGGTGGTCTGTACAACACCTCCAGGTGAATAAAGGTCCCGGATCTTGTCTGTAAGCTGACCTACAGTACCTCCAGCCATTCCTTATTCCACTGGTGTCCCTGTATCTCTTTGGCCTTTATACCTTCCCTCACATATAAAACACACACTCTCCACTGAACATGATGTAATCTGGCATTGCCACTTCCCAGCTGTGATTGTCAGTGTACCGTGCCGATGTTATGGCCACCAAATCCAGGTCTGCCTCTGTGATGATTGCTTTAAGGTCAGGAATTTTATTTCCTAGGCTCCTTGCATTGGCACCTATAGCTCCCCACTCCTTTTTTCACTCCCTCCCCCTACTCTGCTTTCACTTCCTGTTTATATCTTTCACCACTTCTGTTTACCCAGTCCTGTCCTCCCATTTTAACTACCCCTATGCCTAACTTCCTTAACCTCTCTCCCAACTTTAGTTCATCTTATTGACAGCCATACTGCCCTTCCTCTCATCCTTACACCCAGTAGCGGCTCTAGCCACAAATGGTTACCAGGGCACAGCTGGGGCACAACCGATGGCAGCCAGGGCACTGATATATTGTTACTATGGGGGAAGCTTTGCACCATATGGGGCACCAACTGGGGCACAGCATTTTTTTACCGGGGCATGTGCCCTGGCAGGCCCTGGTGTAGAGCCGCCACTGCTTATACCCCTCTGCCCCTGGGGAATTCCTTTCCCCTGGGCTTCTCCTCCCTGCTTCTCTATTCTTTGGGAGGGGAGCAATCTCTGCCACCCTCAGTTTTTCTGCCTCCCCCCTTAGCTTTTGTAAATGCCCATCAAAGTAGCATCTAAACCTTCTACCCAGGTCTGCTGTTCCCTCCTGGACTGGATGGAGGCCATCACCTTTGCTTATTTATTTATTTATTCATTCATTTATTTCAAAAGCTTCACCTGGAAAGACATACTGAGCTGAGTAACAGCTCGCTTTCAGATGCATCCTGAGGGGTAGGTAGTGGGAAATATATACATGTATAGCATTTACAGTATATACTCATCAAATTTTACCATGAATGACATAGAGCATTAACAATGAGAACTAAATAGAACAAAGTACAACAGTTAAGCAATATGTATACCAGGTGCAGTAAATACAACAAACAATTGGGTCAAACTAACTAGTAGAAAGTTAGACAGAAAGCTCTGCCAGGATCATACAGTAGGATGGGGAAAAGAGTAGACAGGGATTGAGGTGTATTTTGAAGGAGGTTACCAGGAGTCCACCAAGAATGTACAAGGAGGATATTGGAAGAGGTGATTAATGAACAGGAAGGTGAAGAAGAAGGCGGGGAGTAGGGGGGTAGAAGGGAAGGGTGATAAGTTCAGAGGCAGTTGCAGAAGGGAGCGGAGAAATCTTGGAGAAGACTAGAAAGGGAATGGAGGGAAGTAGGGAGGGGGAAGAGTGTTCCAGAGCTTAGGGAGGTAGAAGGAGAAAGCAACTTGGCCAGAAGATGACGACCTAGACCGGAGTGCTAGAGTCCCATAGGCAGAGCTACAAAGGGTTTAGTAGGAGTGAGGAGAAGATGAAGGGTTTAGTAGGAGTGAGGAGGAGAGAAGAGAAGAGAAGAGAAGAGAAGAGAAGAGAAGAGAAGAGAAGAGAAGAGAAGAGAAGAGAAGAGAAGAGAAGAGAAGAGAAGAAGGAGGGGCGGCAGCTCAACCAGTACCAAGATACTTGAAGGAAGGGACATCTTCGAGAGGTGATCCATCCAGGGTGTGGAAGGAGGGGGGGGGGGCTGGAATTCTAAAGAGCTTTTGCCTGGTTCCGAAGGTCATAGAGATTTTTTTTTTTTCATTAAGAGACAGCTGATTTGAGTGGAACCAGAGCTGGATGTTTTTGAAATCCAGCTCTATACTGGACATCAGACCAACAGGGGAGGAGCCAGGGACAAAAAAAAATAGTATCATCTGTATACATATGTATTGAAGCAGATGTACAGGCAGAAGGGGGGAATATTTAGAAAAATGAAAAAGAGAATGAGACCAAGCACCTTTGTACAGGTTTCTATCCCCTCAGGTAGGACCCCAGTCCCAGATATAGCTGAAACCCTCTTCCCTGCAGCAAGCCTCCAACCACTCATTGAAGGCCTTGGTGTGGTGTTCCCTAGCCTTCCCCCAGCCATGCACAGGTAGCACCTCAGTGAAAGCCATCATGTAAGCTACCTGCTTCAGGCCCCTCGCCAGCCCCCTAATCCTATCCTATACTACCCCTGCTATGTCCCTGGCCAGGTCATTAGTCCCCAGATGGACAATGACATCCGGCTTCTTCTCCTCACCCTCTTCCCTGGCAAATTCTATGATCTGCCCTCCAGTCCTCCCCACCAAAGTACCTGGTAGGCACTTTACTATCCTGTCTCTCCCTTCTCCTGCTCCCAAATCTATCCCCCAACTATAGAGTCCCCCACCAGCATCTGCCTCCTCCTTAGCTGGGGCTTTCTCCTCCCCCCTTGAAACCTCCTCTTCTGAGGACCCTCACTGTGTCCCTTCCCACTGCTTCGGTTGCCTCCTTTGACTTCCCCATCCTACCAGAATGACAAAGGAATTATGCAGCAGTATGGTAAATGGAAGCCTTGCCTGTTCAGCAACCATTCTCTGAGATCAACATACTGCTATTCTGTATCAGTTTGTCTGAGAGCTGACTTTCCTCACTTAATGGACTGCAGAGATGAATTCCAGATTATTCTCTGCCCATCTTAGTATCTCGTTTGCTGCAGTCAGTACACTTTCATTCCTTGTACCACCTTGATTACTTATGTAGACAAATGCTACTGCATTCTCTGACTGGACTTTGATTGACCAAAGCCTAATCTAATCCTGGAAGTGGGTGAACACCATCAAGATAGCTCTCCTCTCCAAAATGTACTTTTTATTTGCAGGTTCTGCTGCTTAGATGCTAGCACGCATTTCACAGGGATCTGCTCCAGAACTGTTCCCCAGTCCATTAGGCTGGCATCAGTGGTGAGGATTAGTTCCCTTAGTAGCAATGATGTGTACCCCTAAAAACATTCTGCAGGTTCTCATTCCATTCCAATAACTGGTAGACAGACTGACACAGTCAAACTAGGATATGGAACCTCTCCAACAGTACAGGACAGCGACACGGTAGATGAACCTGTATTGGTATCATATGGGCCCCTATGCACAATGGGGCATTTTACCTACACGTCATGGATCCATAGTGCATAGGCACCACTAAGTCACAGAGCCATGCATTGGGGGTCCTGTGTACCTTCAGCATCATGCAAGGAAGGGACATGCATCCCTTTTGCACTGGATCCAGTCCAGGGGCATGCATGGGGGCATGACCACACTCTTCACCATTTTGGGGGCACAGAAATCCAGGCAAGGGGAGCACAGGACATGGCAGTAGGGACCCTGCCAGCCCATATCCTCTCAATTTCACAGTTCATCTGATACTGCAGAATCGTATTCTGTCACTCATTTTTAATAACATAATAAAAAGTAATGGAATGCTATTTTGCAGATATTCATCACTGATAATGGATATCACTGAAAATGAGCCTCGGCTCAGATGAGTTTTCCTATTAATTTCTTAAAAAATGAATAAAAGTTTTACTGCTGCTATATATATAAACTGTGGAATTCCAAGTTTATCAGCAAAATTCCATTCCACAGTTCTGGGACGTTACCGCGCAGATAACTTTACACAGAGAGTAAAAGAGAAAGAGATACCGATGGGGCAGGATTTTTGAACCCTTGTAAATGCCACAAGCCCAGGATGCACCACATATATGGTGCATGCAGCGTATGGTATTCAATCGCCGGCAATCAGGATTTTCTATCCCGTGCAGCAATTGCAGCAAGTTAGACCAACGTTTTCTGGTCTATCTAGTCATAATCCCGAGAACATTTGTAACGGAGCTTGTGCCAGATATGTGGCACAAGCTGGCAGAAATAGTGGAAACTGTTGCAACTGCAAAGACTGTTTAAGAATCTACAGCCCCATCCCCACCCACCCTCCCCTACCAGCACCCACACATTTTTCTAAAACAGTTACCCCACAATGGGCGAATGGCACAACCTGCCCCACTCCAAGGCTAAGTCCAAAATCTCCTTCAATGTATGCACAGTTCTAGCCAGGTGCTAAAGCAAGTGGCTGCTAGCCCCAAACTCCAAAATGTCCACCAAAAGCAGCTCAGCATTCCAAGTGCAACAAGAACTCAGTATTTCATTCAAAAGAATTTATTCCTTCACAATAGTTCAATACATGCAGCATGCTTGCTGCTTGTTCAAACTGGTATGCCCACCAACAAACTCATTCCCCAGTGCTTCGACCAGGGGTGTGGTCTTCCTCAGTGGGTGGAGTGCATATGTTTAACCCTCCCTTAAGTAGCTAAAAATGCCTCTGTATGGGAGCCCCCAACGTTCAAAAGGCAAAGTTAAAATAAATTTCAGTGGTTCTGGGGGGTATTGAACATTGATCCATGTTTTTCACATTATGCAATTTAAATTATCAGAAATCAATAATGGCCATTTTCTACATGGTAAGCAAGTGAAATAATTATAAAATTAGTGACAAAACATGAAAAATTGCATAGAAAAAAGATTATTTAGCCATTTTGAAACTCAAAGGTTAAGCTTAGCAATTGTGCTTATTTTCCAGCTGCTACTCCTTCTATTGTGCTTTTAACCTGCATTTTATTTTAGCAAACGCTGGTTAAAGTCCTAGTATTATTACTGATCAGTTCAACAATTCCTTTCATGAATGAGCTAATCAAAACCACAAATACTACATACATACAATTCTAGTGTTATATAACCAAGATTCATAAACCAGTTAGCCAAACATCATTATATTCTTTTCAAGTGGCAAAAGCATAAAGAAGAGTTTAAACTGTGCCCAAATTCCACAATCTATTGATTCATTTTGTGTCAGCTCATCACTTTTCATGTTTAACATGTTTTTGGGCTCAAACAGCATATTAAATTAGTCATATGCTATGCAGAAAAGGGGTGGGGTGGGGATTTTTGGTTTGGCATCTTACTTACAGATGGTCAATTTCCTTAAGTCTATAGAGTGGGAAGAATACTTAGGTAGTGATCACACCCTCTAACTTTCTGTTCCATTCTTTTAGGGGATCTACCATCCACAGCATAATTTCTCCAAACTTGGAACTAAAAAGAGAAAGAAAGATTAGAAAACAACATTAGGGAACATCAGTATGGTGAAGTATTAACATTCTGGTCCTTCTGTTTCCTTATGTTTAGACATGGTTTTAAATCCCATTCCATGTTTCCTCCATTGGGTTGAACACTATTTAATGTGAAGCTCCAATAATTTTCACGCTGTAAGAGCTTATTTAGTCTGTCACCCCCTCGTGGACTTCTCTCCACCTGTTCAATGGCCATGAACTTCTGCTTTGCTCTCATGTTTCTCCATGTACTGCCTAGCTAATGGTTTTTGTAATGAACCTGCTCTTATGTTTCGAATATGCTCTTGTATGTGTTGTTTAACTGGTCTGATGGTCCTACCTACATAGAGCAAGCTACATGGGCAAAAGAGGGAATACACTACATAGGTGCTACCGCAGTTAAGAAATGTTCGAATTTCTACTTTTGCGTTGTAACCCTCAAGGTCCAACTTTTTTCCTTGACAACAGAATTCACAGATGTTACATCTGCCACACCCATGCATGCCCGCCCTTGTGGGGGGGGGATGTCCTACTAGTTTCTATGTGTCTTGCATATTTACTTCATACCAGTTTATCTTTCAGACTCTCAGTGCTGGAGGAAATTATTCTAGGGCTTTCATTCAGTTCTTCAGCTAAGATGGGATCATTTAGAAGTATATGCCAAACCTTCCCAACAATTGTTCCGATCTCCCTTCCCTGGTTACTGAATTGTGTCATGAATGTGACATGTTTTTGGGTTAATGGTTCAGCATGTCTTTCTTTGGGTGTACTGAAAGAAGATTTTGTCTGTCTTCAAGTTTTGCCTTTTCTTTCACTCCTAAGAGGATATCTTTTTTGTAGCCCCTTCTTTTAAATCTAAGCATCATTTCAGATGCTTGTGACTCAAAATCTGTTTCCCTTGAACATTTCCTCCTTAAAGGGACACTAAATATTGTAGGGGTCACTCAAATTGTGAAAGCCCATGAAAAGAGCTTTCAAATGATGTGTTGGGTTTATATGTTGGGGACAGGAGTCTTGAGATATAAATAGCTAAGTAATGTGTAAATCAACTCATGGCAACAGCCATTTCATGCAGTCTTAAAAACAGGAAACTGAAGGGCTAGCTCTATTTTATTAATTACAGCTTGCCCCTCAGTGATATCACTTTATGTTGTAAGATTGCATGAAATGGCTGCTGCCTTGTTTTGAATTTCAGATTATTTAAATATTCATATCTCAGGACTTTCACACATACAAGGAAGTCAAATACCTTGTTCAGCATAACTTTTCATGGGCTTTCACAGTTTGAGCAATCCCTGCAATGTTTACTGTCCCTTTAATCTTAGAAACTGTTCATTGGGAATGGACTTTACCAGGGACCATGGGTGAGCACTGTCAGCCCTCAATAGATTGCTTGCGGCAGTTTCTTTCCTGTAAGTCTTGGACTGAATGTTGTTGTTCTCATCTACAAAAAGGGTCAAATCTAGAAAATTAATTTCCTTGTTATTGTAAGTATAGGTGAATTTCAGGTTTAAATTATTTTCCTCATTGAGCCATTTCATAAAGGAGTCAATTTCATCCTCTGGCCCCTGCCATACGCAAAGTATGTCATCAATAAATCAGTCCCACCTTTCAATGTTTTTAAGGAAGGGATTCTCATTTTCAGAAAAAATGCGTCTCTTTTCCCAACTGCCCAGGAAAAGGTTAGCATAACTGGGGGTCACTGCTGCCCCCATGGCAGTTCCCTCTAGCTGTAAATATATTTCATTATTAAACTCATATAGAATAGTGGATGGGCGACCATCCACAACAAGGCTGTGTTTCCATCGAGGGAGTTGATGATGTCATAGAGACCTCGAGAGCGAAGCTTGAGAGGTCTCTGGCATCATCAACTCCCGAGATGGAAACACAGACTTTTTTGTGGATGGGCGACCATCCACTGTTTTTTATAGTATATGGTTCCACAAAATAGATACAAGGTTCATGCCTTATTCATGCTTCTGCACTCCTTCTTGCTCGAGTCTCTTTCCCTAAGATAACAGTCCTCCTCCTCGCTGCAGTTATGCGCTCATGTTCCAGTCACGTCCGTGCTCCTCGCCATAGTCCCACTCTGCTTTTAAACTGTGCTATTTTGTTAAAAAAAAAGAGCAAACTGATATTTTTGACAGACCGACCTGATTATGGTAGTCTGTGTCCACACTGACTGCTCCTCAGACCGCTCACTAAATGAGTCCGCCATTTTTGTATGTATTTTTTGAATCTCTGCCTGTTTCCACCAATCAGGCAGGAGCTCAAGGGGGGAAAAGCTGTACTATTGATGTGATGTCAGAGTGATAGTACAACAACTTTTTTGACCTTTGAACTGTCCTACAACAAGATTTGGAAAACCTTTGTTTTCCATACACTATAAGCCCTAACCATATACTATAAAATAATTGTGAGTTAAAACAAAATCCAAGGCTGCTAGGATGAATTCAATGAGGAAATTGGAATAGGCAGGGTTACTGTGTAGAAATTCAGAATATGCCTTTATGCCATCATGGTGCCCGATGCTAGTATACAGGGACTCAACATCTATAGTTTTTCTAAGACTTCCGTAGCATCATGGACATAGGATTCTACATCAGTTAAGCATTTTTTCAAGAAAAAAAATCAATGACTTGATTTAAATAATTTGTCAAAGAACCCACCCCCGAGAGCCAATCAGATGTCCTGGAGGATTTTGTAACCTCTTGTGCACCTTAGGGAGTGTGTACAGTGTTGGTAAAGTGGGGGTATCACTGAAAATAAATTTAAGTTCTTCCTCAGAAATAAAGCCATCAGTTTTTCCCCATTCAAGGAGATTAAGGAGTTTTTTTTTGTAGGAGTCAGTTGGATTGGTTACTAGTTTTTTGTACATGTTTCTATCCCCCAGTAACTCCTGCACATTTCTCTCATAATCCTCACAGTCCATGACTACTATATTTCCTTCTTTATCTGTCTGCTTTATTATTACCTAGGCTTCTGATAATTATTTCAAGGCATTTCTTTCCTGTAGTGATAGGTTACTTCTACTATTTTGTTTGTTCTGTAATGCCTTATCCACTTCCCTAAGTACCACAGTCTCAAAATGTCTAATCCTAGCACTGCTAGTGTTTGGACAGAACAAAGATGGTAATTTAAAATAGTTTTTCCTCTCTACTGAGGTTGTCCTGCATAATCAATTCAGTTTCAGTTTCAGTGTTTGTCACTAGTTCGTCCTCCTCTTGCAAACTTTCTAGTATGTGTAAGTCCCTATACATGTCTGTTTCTACTGGTTCTCCTTCATCTAACAATTCAGTTTCATATGGTGCTTCATTTACTTCAATAAGGAGGTTAACCATGTTCACATCAACATTAGCATCAAGGTCTCCAGCAACTCCAAAATTATCACCCCCTCCCCTGAAGCAGCTGCCACATCAAAACCCATTGCAGCACATCTCTGTTTAGCATGGTATTCTCTCAGTCTAACCTTTCAAAAGAATGTAAACAAGTCCACTTGAGTTTTCAATCTGTCAGAGTCTTGTGAGGGGGCAAAATTTAGGCCTTTTTGTAAAAGCTACACCTGATTCTCAGTTAAAGTTACCTTAGATAAATTCAAAACCATCAGGGCTTTTCAGTGCTGCTGCTTAGTTCTCTGTCTGGCCCTTCCTTTCCTCCCCCTCCTTGTCCTCCATTTTTTGGAGACTTCTTTTTGTTTTTGTTTTTATTCTTTTTGGTGCTTGATTGGAAGCTGTTTCCTTGTCAGCTTCAGCCTTAGTGCTGCTTTCCCCTCTTCTTGTAGCGTCTCTGTCTTCCCAGTGGCAGAGCCAGGTTTGGGAGTGTTTGGGAGCTGGGGGGGGCATTCAGTCAATCATGGACTCCACAATGGGCATTAAGCAGTGAATAACAATGGTGGTGGGGTGCAACCACTCACACTGGGGCAGCCAGGAGGGGCGACCACCCCCCCATTCCCCTCTCTAGCTCCACCACTGTGTCTTCCTCAATTGTTACTCTTCTCTTGGTTCTTGAGCACCCTCTGCTGTAGGAACATGCTGATCTTGGCCAGGACAAAATTATTCCCAGCCTGTAATCATTAGCCATACCTCTCTAGCTTAGACTACTTTTTATGTTTGTCATGCGTGCAAGTGCAGACGAACATATTGATATGAGAGTTGCTAGAGATAGGTGTGAGGGATGCCAGCCCAATGTCCAGTGGTGCTTCAGGGGCTGGTCTGTGGCCGGCAAATCAGCAAGCAGTGTCCTGATGACACTGGTTTGCTGAGGGGGCTCATTTCAGCAAACATTTCAAAGGACAGAGCTGATGCTGCACGCAGCTCTGTCCTTTGAAATGTTAGCCCTTCAGCTGCAGCTTAGTGTGTCTTTCCTTGTTAAACAATGTCCCCTTTCCCTGCTGCCTCTTAATGTGTCTTTCCCTTTTAAACAAAGTTCTCCTTCCCCTGCTGCCACTTAGTGTGTCTTTCCTGGTTAAACAATTTCCCCTTTCCCTTTCCGACACCGGGATGCCCAATCCTGGTGTCAGATGCACCCCAGAACTACTGGTCTTGATGGAAGAGGGATGCTTGGATATCGTGGCAGTCAAACAAACATGATACACACAGAACCATGACTGGGATGTCAACATACAAGGATACACAATCTACAGGAGGGACAGGGAGGGTAAAAGAAGAGGGGTTGCTCTCTACATAAGGGAAGGAATCAAAGCAACAGAACTAAAGGATAAGCAGGAAGGGGAGGAGGCACTGTGGGTCACCCTGAAGACAGGAAATGGCACCACAATCCACACAGGGGTTGTTTACAGTCCCCCGGCATCTCAGGGGGAGGCAATGGACAAAGAAACGCTAGAAGGAATCCTTAGAATGGCAGAAAAAGAGACATATTGTTGATATAATATTTCACTTTAGTTGCTTCTTACAGGATTGCTGGTTTTAGGAATGACTGGACACCATAAGTAACTTCTAACAGCTCTGAGGTTTATTCAACAAACATACATTAGATAGATCAGCAGGCCTCAGCAGAACTACTACTACAATCTGCTTGTGCAGTTTCTAAAACCCATTTTCCACCCCAGACATACCATTGGCCCAAAACTGCAGGGGGATGTGGACTAAACCATTCTACAATGTTATTAGGGTAAGTTACCATATACTACATCTCCCCTTCTAGTAAAAGAAAGCAATAACCTTGATTTCGGTTTGCATATCAATGACAAATAACTACCAAGCACTATTAACATAATGGTTGAGTCTTACTTTGTGATGAGTTAGGGTCAAAAGTCACTGGTACTGAGCTCTGTTGAAATAAGTCTTTACCACTGACTTAAGTCATAACAAAATCTCTGAACCTCTCAGGAACTTTAAGCAGACGCCCTCTTCTGGTCATTCGAGTAGACTGCACACTGGGTACAGTCTCAGGACTTTCTGGCAAAGTGTCATTGAAAACAACAGGTTCCATCTCAGGTTGCTCATACTCTTGACAAGTGTCCTGTTCCTGGCTGTTGTCCCTGGATTGCACTGTTTGTGACAATACAGATTCAGTTGACTCATCTGCCTGTTGCTCTTCAGCCTCCAAAGCAACTGTTCGGTCTCTCCTCAGGTGTCTCCTGTTCCTGCGGTATCACTGTCCTGCAGGTGTAATCACACTATAGGATCTTGGCTCATCACAGATTCTTTCCACTGTAGCAGGTTGCCACCCACTAGAAGTCTCTATGCATACCCTCTCCCCTTCTCTGAATGGAGTAAGTGGAGCTGCATTCCTGTCATAATACTGTTTCTGTCTTTTCTGTAGTCTTTTCAGACATTTATGTGCATCCTTTGGTATTTCAGATTGCAGTGCCCTTGCACTTGCAGGTAATGTTGTCCTCAACATTCTGCCCATTAACAATTAAGAAGGTGTACAGTTCAGTCCTGTGACTGGTGTATTTCTAAGACTGAGCAATGCGAGATGTGGATCGGTCTGACCTTGCATAGACTTCAGAAAGATTCTTTTTACTGTCTGGATCATTCTTTCAGCTAAACCATTAGATTGTGGGTATCTTGGGCTGGAATGAGTTATTTTGAACTTCCACAACTTTGCAAATTGCTTCATTTCATGACTTGCAAATGGTACATGATCCGCTATCAGTTCTTTTGGAATTCCATGTCTTGCAAATACAGCTTTCAATTTTGCAATAACTGTAGCTGCTGTCTTGTCAGGCATTCTGAGAACCTCAGGGTATTTTGAAAAATAGTCCACTACTATTAAGTAGGAGTGTCCCCTAAAGTCAAAAATGTCTGCACCAAGCTTTAACCATGGCATGTCAGGTATTTCATGTGGACACATCGGCTCATTATGGTTGCTGGGTAAGAGTTCCTGACAAGGTCCACATGCTTCAACCATCATTTCTACTTCTCGATTCATGCCTGGCCAATACATCACAGCTCTGGCTTGTGCCTTCGACCTTTGTATTCCTTGATGTGCTGTGTGAAGTCTTTGTAGCATATCTGTTCTCAGCTCTTTGGGTATGATGATTCTTTTACCCACCATTATGAGGTCATTTTCTATGTATATATTGTGTCTCATGGGCCAATAGCGCTGAAGTTTGATGCTGACTTGTTTTTTCCTGTTAGGCCATCCTTTGAGGTGCATTTCTTTAAGCAACTGTAAATCACTGTCCCTCTGTGTGGCCTGTTTTAGCCCCTCTAACATGCTGTCAGGCAGTGTTTCTGTTGCTTGGATTGAGTATATGACCTTTTCACTACTTAGATCAACGTCTCCCTCTGCAGGTTTTCTTGGTACTGCCCTGGATAGAGTGTCTGCAATCAGAATATTTTTCCGGGAGTATATATTACCTCTATGTCATATTTCTGTATCTGTAACAGCATCCGCTGCAATCTTGCTGGAGCCTTTCCAATTGATTTGTTCAGTATGGACTGTAGTGGCTTGTGATCTGATTGTATTTTCACTGACCTTCCATAAACATACTCATGAAATTTCTGTAGAGAGAACACAATTGCTAGCAACTCTTTTTCTATCTGTGCATAGTTTCTTTCAGCACTGGACAATGACCTAGATGCATAAGCTATTGGTCTGTTTCTTTGTAGTAGACAAGCACCTAGTCCGTCCTTAGATGCATCTGCTTGGATTTCAATGTCCTCTTTTGGATCAAAGAATTTTAATACTGGTGCACAAGAAATAGTCTTTTCAGCTTTTGTAAAGCTTCTTCCTGTGCTGGCTGCCACTGCCACATGACATCTTTTTTGAGCAGCTGCCTTAGTGGTGCAGTGAGGTTTGCTTCATGGAAATGTACTCGCCAAGTATCAAGTCATTCCTAATAGCCTCTGTAGTGCTTTTTATCTTCGGGAGGGGCATCTCAGCTATTGCTTCTACTTTGGCTTCATCAGGCCGTAGTCCATTTTCGGTTATGATATGCCCCATGTATTTCACCCTCACTCACAAATACTGTATTTTGTCACTATTGAACTTTACATTGAGTTCCACTGCTCTGTCCATTACTTTTCTCAAAGTATTGTCATGCTCTTCCTTGGTAGCTGCGGCTATAAGCATGTCATCAGCTATTACAAAAACACCTGGTATGTCCCCGAAGTGTTCAGCATTTCTCTGCTGGAATACTTCACTTGCAGACTGTATACCAAAGGAAGTCTGTGAAACTTGTGCCTTCCCCATGGACTGTTGAATGTACATAGGTCTGCAGATTCGTCATCTAATTTGATCTGCCAATACCCATCTTTTTCATCTAGAATTGTAAAAAACATTTTACCTGCAAGCTTACTCTGAATATCCTCCAATGTGGGGATGGAGAAATGATGTCTTCTGATAGCTTTATTTAAGTCTCTAGGGTCCAAGCACACCCTGATCTCACCATTTTTCTTTTCAGTAATTACAAGGCTATTTACCCATGTTGTAGGTTTTCTTACCTTGCTAATCACCCCCAATTTGCTCCAGCTGTTCCAGTGTCTGTTTTAGTCTGTCCATGATTGCATATGAGACTTTTCTGCACCCATGTATCACAGGAGTAACATTTGGGTCAGTATATATGTGGCAAACTCCTGGGAATTCTCCTAGGCCTTCAAACACTGATTTATATTGTGCAAGAAGTTCCTCTTTTGTGCTTGGTGGCTTGGTTTTAAGCACCTTTACTTTGCGACTCAGATCCAGGATGACACATGCCTGTTGACCCAGTAGAGAAGCTCCCGATGTATTAGTGACATAAAACTGCAGATTGGCCTCTCTGTCTTGTGTCTTACACTTTAGCGTCACTTCCCCTTCAGGATTAATTTGTGCTCCTCCATATGCCATTAGGATAGTACTGGTCGGTTTGATTTGTACCTTGCATGGAAACTGCGCAATCACTTCTTTAGTAAGTATATTGGCTTCAGCCCCAGTGTCCAACTTGAACTTAACTGGCTATCCCATTATCTTCAAGGTAGTGTACCACCCTTCATCTGGTACTTGTGCCCGCACCGTTTCTTGTTTTCTTTTTACAGCACCCACAACTAGTGCTTCTACCCCTTTGGTCATTTTTTCATGAGGTTTGCTGGACTTTTTGAACCTGCACATTTCTGCATAATGGTTGAGGCCACCACATTTACGACATTCTTGTCCATACACTGGACAAGCCTTTGGCACATGTCCCTTGCCACACCTCCCACACGTGTTTGATTTTTGTGCACGTGTCTCATGTGTTGGTAGCTGGCGGTCTGGTTTTCAGCCTGTTTTACCATCCTGCCTCGATTTATGTTCTACAGCATGGATGAACTTATCAGCAGTCCCTTGTGACATCGCTTTTGCCTGTGCCCTTGTTACCTCTTTGGCTCTGCATATATTCATTGCTTTGGCAATCGTGAGGTCTGGGGATTCCAGTAGCTTTTCTCGGAGCCTGTCGTTGGTAACGCTGAAGACAATTTTATCTCGAATCATTAAGTCCTCAGTCTCTTTAAACTCACAATTCCGAGCTTTTTGCCTGAGCTCCATAACAAACTTGTCTATACCTGAGTGCTCATTGAACGGATGGACCCAAAACTGATGCCTCCTTGGTTCACAATAATTCTTGAATGCTTCCATAACCTCAGCTGCTCTTTTAGCTTGTGGGTCAGCATACGTTATATTGAGGGCATTGTACACCTCGAGGGCCTCATCCCTGATCGTGTGCAGCAGGACTGCAATTTTAATTTCCTCTGATTTATCACCTAATCCCGTGGCTGTGAAGTACAGACTTAATCTCTGTGCCCACCTTCTCCAGTTTTCTGCAAGGTTTCCAGTCAACAATAGTGGTGGAGGTGGCTTAAATTGCTCCATGCTGCCAAAAATACTTTGTTATACAGTCTTTTAGTAAGCTTTAGGTACTCACAAATACTGTCTTTTGTTTCTTTTCTTGGCAGCACAAACTTTTCTTCTTTCTTGCAACTGCAGCACTGCAAGTTCACTTCTGACACCATATAATATTTCACTTTAGTTGCTTCTTACAGGATTGCTGGTTTTAGGAATGACTGGACACCATAAGTAACTTCTAACAGCTCTGAGGTTTATTCAACAAACATACATTAGATAGATCAGCAGACCTCAGCAGAACTACTACTACAATCTGCTCGTGCAGTTTCTAAAGCCCAGTTTCCACCCCAGACATACCATTGGCCCAAAACTGCAGGGGGATGTGGACTAAACCATTCTACAATGTTACTAGGGTAAGTTACCATATACTACAGTTGATGGGGGATCTGAATATGCCACATGTTAACTGGAGCACCTTTACTGTAGCCACTTCCAAGAGCAGGACCATTCTCGATGCCCTACAGGGAGCATGCCTCAGACAGCTAGTGTTGGACCCCACTCAGGAGGGAGCAATCTTAGACCTGGTACTCTCAAACATGGATGGAGAGAGGATCTCAGATTTAGAAGTGGGTAGCCATCTGAGAACAAGGGACCACCAAACAGTGTGGTTCACAATAAACACAGCTGTAGAGTCAAGCCATACAAAAGCAAGGGTGTTGGACGGTAGGTGGGCAGGGTTGCCACGTTTGGATGAGATGAAAACCGAATACTAAACCACACCCCCAAACTCCACCCCTAACCCGGCCCCTTTTATGACTAATGAGGGCATCGCTTGGACTGATTTACTTGATTTATTCGGAATTGCTGCTGATATAACATTGTGTACAACTTCTTTAAATTACATCATGATTATTATTTTTGGTTTGTTTGATTTAGATTTAAATATTTTAAATTTCAGTGTGTGTTAACATTTGGTGGTGTTAGAGAGGGGGGTTCAGGGGACTTTCCATCCTGTGTACACAGCTTAGCTGACAAATCGAGTGATTGCAAGGACACCTCTGACAACTGGCTAGTTCGGATCAGGTGGCCTTTTCTGGTAAAACTCTTTCAATAAATAAATAAACTACACCAGTAATGATGGACAAGTTGTAATTACAAATATCATCTGCCATTTTAAGATGTGCTACTGTCCCTCCCATTGCTCCTACTCTAAAGTTATTTGTAATGTCAGAAACGTTTTTAAAAGTGGTAGGAACTATTCTATGCTGTTAAATACCCTGTTTTGTTTTCCATGTCAGTCATACATACCAGATAGCATGATATGTGATATGTAGCGTGGAGGCAGTATAGTGCAATGCTTTAAAGCTGTGAGCTGCAATTCTGGAGACCAGGGTTTGAATCCTACAGTCCAAATGTGCATACTTTATGACCCTACACAAATCACTTAATTCCCTTGTGCTCTTAGGTTACACCTGTAAACAAGCTTTAGCTTAGTGTGTCTCTTCTGGTAAAGAAAAAGAATAATGTTTTGAAACATTTTTGATAAATTGCCTAAATTTGCAGTGCCATCAGATCTAGATTGTGTTCCTGTCATCTCATCAGCTACTGCTCTCTCTCTTCCTTTTCTCATTTCTGTAGCTTAGCATGACATTAGCCACATTATTCTGTGCTGTTCATCTGAAAGGCCTGGATTGGTCTTCCTGGAATATCCAAGTAGTATGAAAATTGACAACAATAACTACTGAGAGAGAGAGGCATAGTATTGCTAGAAATGAAATAAAATATTAGATTATTAATTTAACAACAAAAGGTGTAACAAATATTAAAATATAGGACAGACCCTAAAAGAAAAAATGGTTAACATTTAAAGGTATAAAAGTATTCCTTATCACAGCAGTCAAAGACCATACTCACAATGCAGGCTGGAAAGGATTAGTTTGATTTGCTGCTAATGGTCTTAATAGCCCTACTTTACACCTCTCAGACTGACTGGTATACAAACAAAGGTCTGCATGACATAAAAATGTGTTTGTAATCTGACCATGCAAGTAAAATGTTTTACAAACATGTGAGCATTCAAAATGACTGAAAAAGTACTACCACTGAATAAAACTGGATTAGCAGGTAAAGTTTCTGAAACACATTCTACAGCCCATACTGGGACAGGAAGCTACCCTAATGTGGTGCCTGTCTGGTTTCAGAAAAATGAAGGTGTTAATTAAGGTGGCATTGTTTACCCTCCCGTGAATAATCTTCCAGTTTGCTGGTGTGAAGTTAGGGGTGACAACTGAGCAGACAGGGACACATTTGGCTCTTTAAGTGCTCTGCTCTTGAAGGCACTTCCTGATTAGCATGCACTGCAAGCAAGCAACCACACTAAAATGTCAGACACTTGCTTACAGTCAGATGAGAAGAAAATGAAACAGTTAGTGGGGAATCTAACAGATGCTGCTTGACCCACCATAAAAAACGAATTTGCAATGATGAAAACAGGAGGACTGAATCTGGACCTAGAAAACAGAATCATTCGGTCAAAAACTGAGTAGGTGGCAACCTTATAGGTGGGCTGACTTTGGCAAAATGGGATAGTGCCTCAGAAAAGCACTAGCAAACTGACAAGAAGGGGAGGTGGAAGAACAATGGGGAAAAATCAAAACTGCAATCACAAAGGCAACAAGCCTTTGTGTAAAGCAATTCAACAAAACAAAATGAAGGAAAAAGCCATTATGGTTCTCAAAGGAAGTGGCAGGGAAGTTTAAGGAAAAAAAGATAGAATTCAAGACATATAAGGAAACACAGAAGGAGCAGGACAGAGAACTATATCAGTTAAAGCAGAAGGAGGCAGGGAAGGCAGTCATAATAGCAAAGGCCCAAACTGAGGAAAAGATAGCCAGCTATAATGCCCCAAAGTTGGTCATTCCAGAAAAAAATAAAATAAATAAATAAACGCAGAGTACACAAGTGCTCAGGGTATCTGCTGCAGGTATAGGCAGCAGGGTACTGTGCTAAGGGGGCCCCTAGACATAAAGATTCAACCTCCTGATACACAGAAAACACTGTAAATAATAGAAAAGTGCCCTGTGCACTTATAGCTGGTCAAAAGACAGATGTACAAGCAATACATGTCATAAAATGGCCTGGATGGAATGTTGTGCTGAGTGGCTCATGCACAGCATTCCAATCCAGCCATTCTAGAACCAAGGGAGGTTCAAGTTTGAAAGATAATTGTTCAGTTGTTCACTTCCTGCTAGCTGTGGAGAAGAGAGGACACAGAAAGTTAAGGGGAACCAGAAAGGCTTACGAGGTGGGTTAAAGCCATTCCCCGAGGACTGTTCTGTGTGCCTGCTCGAGCTCCAGCTAGTGAAGATGTTCAGACTCCCTGCTTTGTCCAGTGCTGCAGTCGGTGGTGCCATCGGGGCACCACAAAGAAGAAAACACGCGTTTCCCCTCGTTTTGGACTTAAAAGCCCTTCGTTTTATTATTTTTTGGCCCCCAAGTATTTTAAAGTTTAATTTTCAGTCCCACGTTGGCAGCCTTGCCAGCCATATCGTGCCTGAATCACCGTCGGCCGTCTGAGGCCCCCAGTTGTCCCCCCAGCTGCCTGAATCAGTCCCTCCCTCTGCCAGCATACCTCCCACCTCCCGGTCCCTTCCCGATGCTCCTTCCTGCGGCGGAGTGGTGAGTCGGCGGCAGCACAAGCAGTGCTGACCGCCTGTTCGAAAGGGAGACTTTGTGTTTTTGTTTAGAAGCGCTCAAGGCGCTGAGAAGAGCGGCCGAGCGACGCAGGGGCATCAGGTCACTAGGACCCTAAATTAATATTCATAAGGAGGTGGGATTTAGCGACGCCCACGGGGAGGGGTCGGGACAGTTAGGCCAGCATTGCGGCCTATGAATATTTATATGGAGGCAGGATTTGGGGAGGAGATTTGTTATTGAATGACAGCAGCTCTCAGTGAGCTGCATATTTAAAGGGGCCCTGCCACTTTTGACCACAGAGAGAGAGATTTAAAGGGGCAATCCAGGCCCAGTATTACGTGGGGCACCAGGCCCAATGTAAAGTAGGGCACCAGGCCCAGAATTAAGAGGGGCACCAGGCCCAAAGTAACGTGGGGTGCCAGGCCCAATATAAGGTGGGGCACCAGGCCCAAGATAAGGTGGGGCACCAGGCCCAATATAAAGTGGGGCACCAGGCCCAAGATAACGTAGAGCATCAGGCCCGAGGTAAAGGTAGGGCATTAGGCCCGGGGTAAAGCTTGGTACTATAGGGAGATCCCAGCCTAGCAGAATAGGGCAAGCCAGCCTAGTGGTACTAAAGGGATGTCCCGGCCTAGCGGCATAGGGCAAGCCAGCCTAGCGGTACTAAAGGGAGGACCCAGCCTAGCATAATAGGGCAAGCCAGCCTAGTGGTACTAAAGGGAGGCCCTGGCCTAGACGTCCAAAAAGGGATCCTATTCCATAAGACCCTACCTATAGAAACAGGCGTTCATTTGAGGATTTTCGATTTGCCTATACTGTGAAACTACTGTAATTACTGTCCTGCTTATGCTGAACTATTGCCCTAAGTACCTGAACTATTGTCCTAAGTACCTGAACTATTGTCCGAGAAGTACCTGAACTATTGTCCTAAGTACCCGAACTATTGGTCTAAGTACCTGAACTATTGCTCTAACCACCTGGACATTGGCCCTCATCAGTAATAATTGTCCCCCTGAAGGTATAATTTGCCCTCCTCCGGCAAAGTATTGTATCATTACACTGTTCTTTGAGCATTGTTCTGTTATATGTTCACTACTGTACAAAGACAGTCTCAATCTTCTACCACACTGCAGTCTCATAGTGTGGTCTGTAACACCACATACTCAGAAGAAGACGTCCTTTCAGCATTCTTTATTCCTGGGAGATCATCCATCAGCTCATCCCATCCATTTGCATCGTCTGCCGAAGTTGAGTCCGTCGCCAGTCATACAAGTCGTATGCGCTGTTTTCTTGTTTTCACAGCTTGAACGTACGTCTGCCGAAATGCATCACGACAGCCGTGCCAGTGTCGTTCCGCATGGTTCCTGTTCCAGATGTCCTGAAGTTGGTCGCCCTCTACAGAAGAGTGAGCTTATCCTGAAGAACCTGTTCTGTGCCTCACCTGGTTGTTCGCTGAAAGTCGAGTCCGTCGAAGCCCAGTCCGGGATGCGTCTGCAGTTTCTTTGTTTTGTGTTAGTTCCCTGATCCTAGGATTGCAGAGTCAACCATCATCTCTTCAGATTCTTATGGTTCCTGGTCCTGTCAGAGTTCCTTCCAAGTTCAGCTGGCCCTAGGAGTGCCGCAGCATCAGTCAGGTCGTGGTAGTCCTCCATTGGATTCATCGCCACGCAGATCTTAATCTATCTTCGTCCTTGGCAACCCTGGAAGGGGGTTTTGGCCGAGGAACCCTTTGTTTTCAGTGTGTTATCTCAGGAACCAGTTGCTCTGGTTCTGCATTCCAGCAGCCTTGGAGAGAGTGGGCTTTTGCCGAAGATATATGGTCTGTTTACCAAACCTCTCACCACCCCAATGGCCTTAACTAGGTCCTTGCTGGGATTGAGATTAGGGTTCTACAGTTCTGTTTTACTTCCCTTGTAGCTACCAACGAAGAAAGATGGTGCACACAAAGACAACAGACATTTGGACTTTGTGAGAATTGGATGGTCATTGTAGAACCAAATATTGTATTGTGTGTAGTGAAGAACACCTGATTTCCATATATGTACTAGTTGCTCTTACAGGATACTGCTAAGGAATTTTAGGAGTGTAGTGGCAATAGGCCATGGTGCACCCTTATAGAATAATAACCTAGAGTTTAGACATTTTAGAATTCAGTTGTTACTGTTTAGATATCCATAATGCTGTAAATACTCCCTACTGTTTTTGTGGTTGGTATGTTCCTGTATGACCATGTCCTCTGTCCCCTCCTGTCTAATAAATGTCTTTACTTCATACAATCTCTGTGTATGACTCCTGCCTCTCCTTGTCGGGTGATTCCACCAGCCCAATCCCATTCGGATCTCAAGTGGCCCCTCGCCATCCCACCTGCTGAGGGTGTCCAGGCACTGCTGGTAGTGAGACAGTCCCCTTCACCACTCCGAGTGCAGAACCCAGAGGTCTACCAGTGCAGCGCCCATCACAAAGCTCTGTTAAGAATGGGGATAAAACCTTTTATAGGTACATTAAGGAGTGAAGAAAGACCAAGGGAGGGATACTGAGGCTTAATAAAGGGGAGGGAAGGTGTGCAGAGAGTGACAGTGAAAAAGCAGGGCTACTGAATGAATACTTCTGCTTAGTATTCACAAAAAAGGAGGAGGGGCAGGTGCCTAAACCAAACAATAGAAACACTCTGGATAGGGGGGTCGATACCAGTCCATTCATAGAAGAAAGGGTTCTGAAAGAACTCTTATAACTGAAGGTGGACAAAGCAATGGGGCCTGATGGGATTCACCCAAGAATTCTAAAAGAAGTAAGGGTAGAACTAGTGACACCACTGTCTACCCTCTTTAACAAATCATGGGAGGATGGGCTGGTACCGGAGAACTGGAGGAGGGTGGTTGTGATTCCACTTCACAAAAGTGGGAGCAAGGCAGAGAAAGGAAACCACAGACCTATTAGTTTGACCTCTGTAGTAAGGAAAATGATGGACTCACTTCTGAAGGAAAGAATTGTTGAGTACCTAGAGGCCAGTGGGGCACAGGATCTAAGGCAGCATGGATTCACAGCAGGAAGCTTGTGTCAGACAAATCTAATCGATTTCTTTGACTGGGTGACCAAAGCAGTAGACGAGGAAGGGGCTGTGGTCATGGCCTACCTAGACTTTAGCAAGTAATTTGACACAGTCCCACATAAAAGATTAATATACAAGTTAGCCAGCCTTGGAGAGGGTCCCAAGGTGGTAGCCTGGTTAAAAAATTGGCTGGACAACAGGACACCGAGGGTAATAGTAAACAGAGTTCACTCTGAAGAAACGGGGGTTACTAGCGGGGTACTGCAGGGTTTAGTACTGGGACCGGTCCTCCTTAATGTCTTTATAAGTGACATTGCAGAGGGACTGGAAGGAAAAGTATGTCTCTTTGCAGACGACACCAAGATCTGCAACAGGGTTGATGCACAAGGTGGGGTGGAAAGGATGAGAAGGGACTTGGCAAGGTTGGAGGAATGGTCAAAGGTATGGCAGCTATATTCAATGCAAAGAAGTGCAAAGTAATGCACAAGGGAAACAACAACCCAAGGGAAGAGTACACAATGGGGGGGTGAGATACTAACAACAACAAAAATGGAAAGGGACCTGGGGTAGTCATATCAGATGACCTAAAGGTAGGCAAGCAATGTGAGAAAGCAGTAAGGAGGGCTGGGGGGATACTGGGATGCATAGGGATAGAGGCATCACCAGTAGAAACAGGAAGTTGTTATTCCTCTGTACAGACAGTTGCTGAGACCCCATCTGGAGTACTGCATGCAGTTCTGGAGACTCCATCTCCGCAAGGACATAGACAGGATGGAGGCTGTCCAGAGGAGGGCAACTAAAATTGTGCAGACAGAGTCTGCACCAGAAGACATATGAAGAAAGACTAAAGGAGCTTATTATGTATACCCTCGAAGAAAGGAAGGAGAGGGGGAACATGATAGAAACTTTCAAGTACGTCAAGGGAATCAACAAAGTCCAAGAGGGTAGCATCTTTCAGAAAAATAGATGTGGAAGAACAAGGCAGCACAATTTGAAGATAGAGGGGGGAAGGCTCAGAGGCAATGTGAGGAAGTATTTTTTCACGCAGAGGGTTGTGGAGGCACGGAACGGCCTTCCTGAGGAGGTCGTGGAGTCAAAAACAGTGGGGGAATTCAAGAATGCATGGGACAGATATAAAGCAATTCTAGTGGGGGTTAGGAGGAAGTAGGCTGTTGGTTAACTAGGATCTGCAGCTTATCCATTAGTTAGGGAACTGGGCAGACTAGGTGGCCCAAGGGGTCCTTATCTGCTGTCAAAATCTGTTTCTATGTTTCTCTGTTTCACCCCCCAATCCTTCTATATCCCTAGATGACATTGTGGTGCCCAATCCCAGTGTCAGCATTCCCCCCCACCACTGTTGTGGCACACTAGGAGCCCACCTCAGTGTGCCTAAATTTATATTTATTTATTTTTACCTGTTAATAAAGAAAGCCTTCCCTCGCAGTCTTTTTTTTTAAATTTCACCTATAAAACCAAAAACCATTCCTCATTGTCTCCCCTCTCCCCATCCTGACCTTCCCTCTGTGCACCCACCTCCCCGCACCCCCCCTTACCACATACATACCCTCTCAGGTTGGTGGACATGATCTTCTGTAGAGCAGGACACGTCTGCACTCATCAAAGCTGACCAGCAGAAAGAATGAAAGCTAAGCCGTATAATGGGACTCAATGGGGGTTTCAACTTATGTTGATATCGCAGCCATTTTCAGGAATTTTGGCCCAAAACTTTGAACATGGGGTTCTTGGGACCCCACCTCATGAACATGTCGCTGTCATTTCGTTTCTCGGTCACAAAAGGTGATTTCTCGGTCGTTGCGCGGAATCACCTTTTGGAACCAAGTAGCAAAACTGCAGTGCCACTGTTCATGAGGTGGGATCCCAAAATGCCCATGTTGCAAATTTGGTGAAAAAATTCCAAAAAATAACTGGGTTATGAGAGTGCATTGCACAGTTTCTATGCACGCTTGTAACTTCCCCAATTTTTAATGTTCTCACTCCAGGTTTTCAACATTGCCATTTTTTCAGACCTCCTTATGAACAGCACAGCTGTCATTTTTCACATCCTGCCTGAAATGTGCTTTCATACCAGTTGTGCAGAATGGCGCAGTCGCTGTTCGAAATCAACTTTCAGGATGGAGTAACAAAATCACAGTGCCATTGTTCATGAGGGGATGTCCCAAAAAGCCCATGTAGAAAATCTGGTGAAACAATTCAAGAAAATCACCGCGTTATGGGCATGCATTGCACAGTTTCTATGCATGCTCTTAACTTTGCCAGTTTCTCATATTTTTACTCCAGATTTTTAACATTGCCATTTTTCACACTTCCTGATGAACAGTGCAACTGTCATTTTTTACATCCTGCTCAAAATGTGTTTTACCATCTGTGGCACCAAATGGTGCAGTCACTGCAGGAAATCACTTTTTCGTACTGAGTAACGAAATGATAGTGCCACTATTCATGAGGTGGTGTCACAAAAAGCCCATGTTGAAAATTTGGAGCGAAAATACCAGCAAACTTCTGGGGTGTTAGGGTTTCCAACTGTAACCTCCCCCCCCCCCGTAGAGCCTGACAGGTGTCAGGTGTGTGCCTTGGGGTCATCGGCCATAATACTCACACCATTCCATCCCAACCCCCACTCTGCAGCCAGTGACAGGCATTGGGGTGTGTCTTGGAGTCTTTGGCCCAAATGTTTACCCCATTCTCCTTTTCTGTACCCATCTCAGCTTATTTCATTCTGGAATGGGGTGAGAATTAGAGCCGAATCCCTCAAGGCACACCGCGATGCCTGTCAATGTCTGCAGAGTGGGGGTGGAATGGCATGAGCATTTCAGCCGATGACCCAAAGGGACACTCCCAATGCCTGTCACTCTCTGCAGGGTGGGGGGTGGGGCGTTAGGGTAGGAAACTCTAATGCCTCATTAAGAAAGTAAATCAGGGAGGGATGTTTGATGTCACCTACCTTGATTTCAGCAAAGTCTTTAACAATGTACAACACAGAAGGCTGATTAACAAGACAAGTAGTCTGGCAATGGGGTACAAGCTAATAAACTGGGTTCAAAATTGGCTGACGGACAGGAAGCAGAGGGTGGTGGTAATGGCATCCAATCTGGTTAGAAGGGGTGACCATCTGGATAACTCAGGCATAAGTCCTGGGACCAGTCCTTATCCATGTCTTCATTCCAGACATTGTGGAAGCACTAGAAGGAATGATCTGTCTGCCTGTTTGCAGATGACACCAACATCTGTAACAGAGTGAATACTCCAGAAGGGGTGGAGAAAATGAGCAGGGACGTGAGAGGCTTGAAAAATAGTCTGAGGAGTATCAACTGAGGTTCAGTGCAAAGAAACCCAAATAATGCACCTAAGAAGAGGGAAACCTGTGAAGAGTTACAAGATTAGGTGGAGGTGCTGATGATCACCAAGGAAGAAAGGGACCTAGGAGTTATCAGTTTTGATGACCAAAAGGTGTCAAAGCAGAACACAAATGTTACAAGGATGGCCAGTGGCATGCTGAGGTGCATAGGCAGAGATATCACTAGCAGAAGGTATGAGGTGGTGATGCTATTGTGTAATGCAGTAGTGAGGCCTCACCTACAGCACTATGTGCAATTCTGGAGGCTGCAAATGCATAAGGACATTGACAGGGTGGAGGCAGTCCACAGAAAGGCAACCAAGATGGTACATGACTTGCAACACAGAACATATCAGGAGAGATTAAAAGGACCTCAATATGTACCTATTGGAGGAAAGGAGGGAGTGGGGGAACATGATAGATACGTTCAAGTGCCTCAAGGGCATAAACAAGGTGCCGAGGTGGACATCTTTCAATACAACAAATGTTTGGCATTGGCAAATGCTTGTTTTTTATCCTAAAAAAAAGAAAAACATCTATCATTGTCTACTGTGTAACCCCCATCCCCTAAACAGTATACAAACACTGGGAGTGCCCAGTCCCCCAGTGTCCTCGTCTGTCTGTTCATTGTTGTGCGCTGTGCAACCCCCACCTCCAAACAGTATGCTGACACTGGAAGTACCCAATCCCCAAGTGTCATCTGTCCGTCGATTGTTGTCCGCTTTGTAACCCCCCCAAACAGTATACAGACACTTGGGGTGCCAATCCCCCAGTGTCCTCTTCTGTTCAGCAAACTCCCTGAAAAAAAGAAAACTGTCCCTCGTAGTTTTTTTCATCTGTAAAAAAGAAAACAGTCCATCATTGTCCGTTCTGCCGTTACCCAACCCATACCCTCCCACTCAGGACCCACCACTCCACACCCCCCCACACCCCATACTTACCCACCAGAGTTCCGTCATCATAATCTACCTTGGACTGGATTCACGTCTTCGCTCTTCAAAGTCCAACAGTGAACTGAGGTAAGCGCTTCAATGTATTTCAATGGGGCTTTCGGCGTCAATATATTTTAATAGGGTTTTCAACCTAATGGCATAACTTGGTCATTTTTAAATATTTTTGCCCAAAATTTTCAACATATAGTTTTCGGGACTCCACCTCACAAACAACTTCACTGAAGCAATTTTCAAACATCCCATCCTACCTCCCATGACACCAGTTTTCACGAGAAAAATTTGGTATTAGTAACATACTAACATACTAAAATGCCGGCAGAATAGGCCTAATCATCTTTTGTGTCTGCTCATTTGGTCAGACCCCACCCTGGGAGCTGACCTTGCTGCCCCCCTCGTCCTCTCTGGCTTCTCCCTTCCCAGTCCCGGATATTCCCACTGCACAGAACTTTGCATCCGGAACCCTTCCACTGTACCTGTCCCACCCCCTCTTGAACCCCTTCACCGCCTCTGCCTCCACCAGCCCACTGCGCAGCATATTCCATGGCTCCACCATCCTCTCAATGAAGTAGCACCTCCTACTTTCTCTTCTGAATCTCCCCCCCCCCCCAGTTTCCACCATGCCCTCTAGTTGTCCCCCCTCCTTCCTTCGGAGCACCTTGACTGCTTCTCCCTATTTAACCTCTTCATGTACTTGAAGACCTCTATCATGTCCCCCACTCCTTCTCTCTTCCAATGTGTACATATTTAGCTCTTGAGCCTCTCCCCATAGGTCCTGTCCCCAAGCCACAGATCATTTTGGTTGCCCTCTCTGGACCCTCTGAGGAGTTTAATGTCCCTCTTTAGGTGTGGCCTCCAAAACTGCACATGATACTCAAGGTGCAGCCTCACCAAGCAGTTATACAGGGGGAGTATCACTTCCCTCCTTCTGGAGGTGATCCCCCTAGCGATGCATCCCAGCATCCTGTTGGCCTTGGCCACTGCCCTCCTACAAGCCTCAGAGTTGTTCATCATGACAATCACCACCACCCCAGGTCCCTCTCAGCCATTGAGACATGTAGCATTCCCCCCCCCGGGTGTACTCTTGGCCCAGGTTTCTGGCTCCCAGATGCAGTACCTTGCATTTTCCTGCATTAAACCTCCACTTCCACTTTCTAGACCACCTTTCCAGAGCCTCCAGGTCCCCCTGTAGGGTCACCCTCCCCTCCTCCCCATCCACCACTGCCCCCAGTTTTGAGTCATCCACAAAGAGACTCATCTCACTCCTGATACCCTTCCTTATGTCAGAGACATAGGCATTGAACAAGAGGGGCCTAAGGATGATCCCTGAGGGACCCCACTAATGACCCTCCTTGGGGATGAGACTATCCTGCCAACCATGACCCTCTGGGTCCAGTTCTGGAGCCAATTGCCTATCCATCTGATCATCTGGTTCCCCACCCCATTTCTCCCAGCTTATTCAACAGGCCCCCGTGAGGAACAGAGTCAAACACCTTGCTGAAATCAAGATAGAGGACGTCCACCAGTCTATGCAGGTCCAAGGCTCTCGACACCCAGTCATAAAACTCCACAAGATTTGTCTGACACTATTTCCCTGGGATGAATCCCTGCTGTCTATTGTCCAGGCACCCTGACTTTTCCAGGTCCCCCCCAGCCTCTCCTTGACAATGCCCTCCATCATCTTGCCCACCACCAATGTCAGACTGATAGGCCTGTAATTCCCTGCCACCTCCCTTGATCCCCCCTTGTGGATAGGCACTATATGTGCCACCTTCCAGTCCTGGGGCACCCACCCTGTCCTCAGAGAGATGCTGAAAAGCTCTGCCAGGGGTTTCGCCAGGACATCCGCCAGTTCCTTCAGCACTCTGGGATGTAATTTATTTGGTCCCGGTGCTTTCTCCATCTTAAGGGACCTGAGGGCTTCCCTCACGCTCTCTGCCATGATTTTCACCTCTGCTACCTCGTCCCTCTGCCTTGCCTTACCCCCTCCTGCCAGTGATGGCCCATCCTCTCCCCAGACCTGACGATCGGCAGGGTCTCCCCCACAGTTTCACCATCTCCTCCCATGTATGAGGCAGCCCCCCCATTTTCCTTGGTGAAAACTGAGGCGAAGGATTCATTTAGTACCTCAGCCTGCTCCCCCAGATCTTGTGCACATCCCTCCCCTGCTTTAATCCTGCTAATCTGCCCCTTCACCCTTCATTTTTCCCCAATGTATCTAAAGAACCCCTTATTCCCTCTCCTAATTTCCCTGGCCCGGTTCTGCTCCTTCCTTGCCTTAGCCGCCCTCACACCCTAGTGGCCCTTATGGCCATCAGCTCATACTCCCCTCGATCCCTTTCACTCCTTGAGCACTTGAAATGCCTATAAACTGCTTTCTTTCCTCTAACCACCTTTTGACAGATGCTTGTTCTTTATTAAATCCTGTTCATGTTTTTCCAATTTCTTTTTTAGTTTCTCACCTAGAGCTTTAAATTCCAGTATGAGTATTCAACTTATTCAGTTCTCTTCTGATTTATTCAATTTCATTCCTCACTTCAGCATACGTTTCATTATGTTTAAAAAGTATGCTAAAGTTGAAACTGTTTTTGTTGAAATTGTTTAGAGGAGGAAGAACTAGTGACAAATACTGAAACTGAAACAGACTTGATTATGCAGGATAACCTCAGGAGAGAGAAGAAAAACTATTTTAAATTACCATCTTTGTTCAGTGCAAACACTAGCAATACTAGGATTAGACATTTTGAGACTGTGGTACTTAGGGAAGTGGATAAGGCATTACAGAACAAACAAAATAGTAGAAGTAATCTATCGCTACAGGAAAGAAATGCCTTGAAAGAATTATAAGAAGCCAAGGTAATAATAAAGCAGACAGATAAAGGAGGAAATGTAGTAGTCATGGACTGTGAGGATTATGAGAGAAGTTTGCAGGAGTTACTGGAGGATACAAATATATACAAAAAACAAGCATTTGTCAATGCCGAATGTTTGCTTGCTGGCATTGGCAGTGGTAATGTAGGAGTTACAGAGCTGCATAATAGGAATGGCAGTGAAGTATTGAACTGAAGCTAACCCCACCACCACCCTGCAGAGAGTGACAGGCATTGGGGTGTGATTTTGGGTCGTCAGGCATAATGGCCACGCCATTTCACCACACCCCACCCTGCAGACACTGACAAGTGTCATGGTGTGCCTTGGGGTCTTTGGCCCTTATGCGCACCCCATTCCATCAGGAGGCGGTATGGCTCAGTGGGTTAAGGCTCTGAGCTGCAAATCCGGAGACCTGGGTTTGAATCCCACAGCCCCCTAGGTGCATACTGTGTGACCCTGAGCAAGTCATTTAACTTCCTTGTGCTCCCAGGTTGCACCTGCAAACAAGCTTTTAGCTTAGTGTGTCTCACCTGGTTAAATAATTGGTAAAAAAAAAAAAAAAAAAAAAGATACGGTGAAATGGGTGCGGTATAGGAGAATGGGGTGAACTTTGGGGCCCAAGAGTCCAAGGCATGCCTCGATGCCTGTCACTGGCTGCAGGGTGTGGAATGGTATGAGCATTACAGGCAAGAATCCCAAGTCACATCCCTGATGCCTGTCATTCTCTACAGGGTTGGGCGTTATGGTTGGAAACCCTAATACCTCAGGCATTCGTTGGTATTTTCACTCCAAATTTTCAACATGTTTTTTTTGTGACCCCACCTCATGAACAGTGGCAATATCAGTTTGTTAACCGAAAGCTGCTTATGCACAGTGACTACTGACATTTAGCACCACAGGTGCAAAACATTCGAACAGGATATAAAAATGACAGCTGTACTGTTCATGGAGGTGTAAAATATGGCAATGTTGCAAATGTGCAGTAAAATATTAAAAAAACTGGTGAAGTCACGAGCGTGCATAGAAACTGTGCAGCGCACACCTGTAATGTAATTAGTTTGGGGATTTTTTACAGCAGATTGTCAACACAGGCATTTTGGGACCTCCGATCATGAACAGTGTCACTGTGATTTTCTTTATCTGTCCTGAACAATGATTTCCCACAGCGACCACGCATCTCTGCACTGAAAGTGTGAAAACACATTTCAGCCATGTTGTGAAAAATGACAGCTGTACTGTTCATAAGGAAGTGTGGAAAAATGCCACTGGTGAAAATCTGGATTGAAAATATTACAAAGTCATGAACTTTGAGGGTGCATGGAAACTGCGCAATGCTCACTCGTAACAGTCAGTTTATGGACTTTTGTCACCAAATTTTCAACATAGCCATTTTATGACCTCTGCTCATGAACAGTGTAACTGTGATTTTCTTAATCTGTCCCAAACATTGCTTTCGCACACCAACTGCACCATTGTGCGCTACATGTGCGAAAACACATTTTTGGCGACATATGAAAAATGGCAGCTGTACTGTTCATAAGGAAGTGTAATAAAATGGCAATGTTGAAAATCTGGAGGAAAATATTGAAAATTAGTGAACTTACTGAACGCTGCGTGGAACTGCGGAGCTACGCTCGTAAAACAGTCAATTTTAGGAATTTTTTCACCAAATTTTCAACATAGCCATTTTAAGACCTCTGCTCATGAACAGTATCACTGCAATTTTCTTAATTTGTCCCGTACATTGATTTCGCACACCGACTGCGCCATTGTGCGCTACATGGGCGGAAACACATTTTGGGCAAGATGTGATAAATGACAGCTGTATAGCTCATAAGGAGACATGGTAAAATGGCAATGTTGAAAATCTGGAGTGAAAATATTGAAAATTCGTGAACTAACGAGCGTGCATAGGAACTGCGCAACACACACTCGTAAAACAGTAATTTTTACGTTCACTTGCGCGCATGCGCAGTGAGCGTTGTGGGAAAATGTTGCTTGGGAGGTGCCTCTCCCTTCAATCCCTGCTCCATTGAGCAGGTGTGGCGTCCTGCAGCAATGGTGTGGAGCTGTGTATGACAGCGGTGGTCTTCGCTTCAAAAACCACCACTGTCATACAAACACCAGCGTCACGCCGCCCCCGCATCCGCCACCCCACCGTCTTTGCTGCCACGCGGGGAGCCCCAGCGTGGCAAGCGTCCGTCGTCATTTGCCGACGGGTGCCCAAACCCCGCCGCTCCATGGCCCCCATGCTTCTGCCACGCCAGAGCCCACCCAGCGGGCAAACATCCCATGTAGTCTCTTTTGTTTGTTTTCACCTGTAAAGCAAAAACGGTCCCACAGCACTTCTCCCAGTCCCCCTTCCCACAACCCGCACCCACCCTGCGCACCCAGCCTCCCCACCCCCCTCACCCATACTTACCGGAGCTCAGCACGACGATCTTGGTGGACCGGGAACAAGTCTGCACTCTTCAAAGCTGACCGTGAACTGAGGAAATGCCGGTAAGCTGTATAATGGGCTAGATAGGGAGTTTTCAACTTTATTGCATATCTCAGGCATTTTTTGGAATTTTTGCACCAAATTTTCAACATAGGGTTTTTGGGACCCCTTCTCATGAATGATGTCACTCTCATGGCATTATTCAGGGTCGAAGAGTGATTTCGAGTCACTGCGCCGAAATCACTTTGTGCCCTGAATAACAATGCCATGACAGTGACATCATTCATGAGAAGGGGTCCCAAAACCCCTGAAAATTTGGTGCAAAGATTCCAAAAATGACTGTTTTATAAGCGCTGCTATGCAGTTCCTACGCACACCGTAGGGTTTGCTGAATTTTCAATATTTCCACTCCAGATTTTCAACATTACCATTTTACCACACCTCCTCATGAGCAGTACAGCTGTCATTTTCATCCTGCCCAAAGCGTGTTTCCGCCATGTAGCGCACAATGGCGCAGTCGGTTGTGAACTCAATGTATGGGACACATTAAGAAAATCACAGTGACACTGATCATGAGCAGAGGTCTTAAAATGGCTGTGTTGAAAATTTGGTGAAAAATTCCTAAAAATGACTGTTTTACGAGTCTGCGTTGTGCAGTTCCTACGCACGCTCGTAAGTTTGCAAATTTTCAATATTTTCACTCCAGATTTTCAACATTGCCATTTTACCACACCTCCTTATGAGCAGTACAGCTGTCATTTTTCACATCCTGCCCAAAATGTGTTTCCGCCCATGTAGTGCACAATGGCGCAGTCGGTGTGTGAACTCAATGTATGGAACACAGTAAGAAAATCACAGTGACACTGTTCATTAGCAGAGGTTTTAAAATGGCAATGTTGAAAATTTGGTGAAAAATTCTAAAAATGACTGTTTTTCGAGCGTGCGTTGCGCAGTTCCTATGCACGCTCATACGTTTGCGAATTTTCAATATTTGCACTCCAGATTTTCAACATTGCCATTTTACCACACCTCCTCATGAGCAGTACAGCTGTCATTTTTCACATCCTGCCCAAAATGTGTTTCTGCCCATGTAGCGCACAATGGCGCAGTCGGTGTGTGAACTCAATGTATGGGACACATTAAGAAAATCACAGTGACACTGATCATGAGCAGAGGTCTTAAAATGGCTGTGTTGAAAATTTGGTGAAAAATCCTAAAATGACTGTTTCACGGTAAGTGCGTTGCGCGGTTCTCATGCGCTGCGTAAGTTCGCAATTTTCAATATTTTCCTCCAGATTTTCAACATTGCCATTTACCACACCTTCCTCATGAGTAGTACAGCTGTCATTTTTCACATCCTGCCCAAAACGTGTTTCATCCATGTAGCGCACAATGGTGCAGTCGGTGTGCGAACTCAATGTATGGGACATTAAGAAAATCACAGTGACACTGTTCATGAGCAGAGGTCTTAAAATGGCTGTGTTGAAAATTTGGTGAAAAAATTCTTAAAAATGACTGTTTTTGAGTGTGCATTGCGCAGTTCCTATGCACGCTCGTAAGTTCACGAATTTTCAATATTTTCACTCCAGATTTTCAACATTGCCATTTTACCACACCTCCTTATGAGCAGTACAGCTGTCATTTTTCACATCCTGCCCAAAACATGTTTCCGCCCATGTAGTGCACAATGGCGCAGTCGGTGTGTGAAATCAATGTATGGGACGCAGTAAGAAAATCACAGTGACACTGTTCATTAGCAGAGGTTTTAAAATGCCAATGTTGAAAATTTGGTGAAAAAATTCATAACAATGACTGTTTTATGAGCGTGCGTTGCACAGTTCCCACGCACACTCGTAGGTTTGCAAATTTTCAATATTTCCACTCCAGATTTTCAACATTGCCATTTTACCACACTTCCTTATGAGCAGTACAGCTGTCATTTTTCACATCCTGCCCAAAACGTGTTTCCGCCTATGTAGCGCACAATGGGGGTAACAAAAAGGTCATGCTGAAAATTTATTGTGCAAATACCAGCAATCGCACAGGGCATTGAGGTAAAAAGCACCATCGTGCCCAAACACCACTGCAAATACCACCAGAAGCGAGCGTTCGGCATTGACAAATGCTTTATGGGAATGTTTCACCAAATTTTCAACAAACCATTTTAAGACCTCTGCTCATGAACAGTGTCTCTGTGATTTTCTTAATTTGTCCCATACATTGATTTTGTACACCAACTGCGCGTTGTTCGCTACATGGGCAGAAACACATTTTGGGTGAGATGTGAAAAATGACAGCTGTACTACTCATAAGAAGGTATGGTAAAATGGCAATGTTGAAAATCTGGAGTGAAAATATTGAAAATTGCGAACTTTACAAGCCTGCGTAGGGAACTGCAACACAATATAGAAACAAACATTTTTTGGAATTTTTCCACCAAATTTTCAAAATAGGCTTCTTGAGAGCCCACCTTATGAACACTGGCAGTGTTGTTTTGTTAATCAGTCCCGAAAGGTGATTTTGCACAGTGACTGCAAAATCATCCTTCGGGCCCGAATAACGCCATGACAGTGCCAGCATTCATGAGAAGGGGTCCCAAAAACCCCATGTTGAAAATTTGGTGCAAAAATTCCAAAAAATGCCTGAGATATGCAGCAAAGTTGAAAAAACCCTATTCATTACATTATACAGCTTACCGGCATTTCCTCAGTTCGCGGTCGGCTTTGAAGAGTGCAGATGTTCCCGGTCCATCGAAGATCACTCGCCAGAGTCTGGAGATAAATATGGGGTGAGGGAGGGTTTGGGAGGTAGGGTGCACAGTGGGTGAGTCGGGTGGGGGCAGAGACTGTGAGGACCGTTTTAAGTTACAGGTGGTTTTTTGTTGTTTAGGTGACGACGCGGGGACGTTTGTCACGCTGGGGTGGGCTCCCAGCGTGGCACAAGGACGGCTGATGGGGGGGCGTGGAGCCGATGGGGGATTGGGCACCTCTGTCAGCAATAGCATTTGTTGCCATGCAGGAGTGGGGTCCCAGCAAGGCACCCTGTACTGGGGGGGGAACAGTGGAGCCGACGGGGGATTGGGCACCCCGTGGCACTATACAATGTCTTGACCATGCTGGGGTGGGCACCCAGCGTGGCCTATGTAACAATAGCAGGAGGCACAGCAATCCCCCGTCAGCTACACAGTGTGTGCGTGGGGGGGGCAGTACACAGTATGCATGCACGTGTGTGTGTGTGTGTGTGTGTAGGGGGAGCGCGCATGAGCAGGTGATATCTTATCGCTGCTCACTGAAACGTAGCTCCCCTTTCAACTGTACGCCACTGCATTTTGGAGCTGTCATAGACAGCTCAGCAGGCATTGGAGAACTGCGGCTGCACCTGCAAACACACTGACTGAATTGGAAGAGGGCTGCCACACCTCCGAAAACTCGGATTATGGCACTATGTTTCTTGCACATGCGTGCAAGCAAACATAACTAGTAACCAATCCAACTGACTCCTACAAAAAAGATCTCCTTAATCTTCTTGAATGGGGAAAAACTGCTGGCTTTATTTCTGAGGAAGAACTTAAAATACCCCCACTTTACCAACACTGTACACACTCCCTAAGGTGCAAAAGAGGTTACAAAATCCTTCAGGACATCCGATTATCTCGGGGGTGGGTTCTTTGACAGATTGTTTAAATCAATTCATTGATTTTTTTTCTTGAAAAAATGCTTAACTGATGTAGAATCCTACCTCCGTGATACCATGGACATCTTAGAAAAAAACTCAAAGCCTAACATGGGGGAATGATAATTTGTGGTTGTATATAGATGAGATTTTTTCTTTTAACTATTTTTATGCTTCTTCGGTCTGAAGCATCTCTCAGAGGTGCCTTCTCGACATAGCCCTACTACTCCCCACTGAGACTCCCCCCAGTGGTCCCCCTCCTACTGAGACTTTCCAGCCCCCCAGATCACCCCCAAGGGGAGTGCCCGCCACTCCTATCTTGGTGGCGTCTTTCTGAAATTAGAGGGTCCATCTCTGCAGGTGGCACCTGGGGATCACTGGAGGGGCAGTGCAATGTTTGTGATGTGCGGCCTGGTCCTTGAGGCCCTCCTTGCCTCCTCAGTCCTCCGGGGATTTTTCCTTCTGTTTGTCCCAGGAGCGCAGACATGCAATGATGTCCAGCGCAACATGGGCATGCTCCCGCACCTGCTTGCAGGATGTCCTCCGTCACTCCCATACCCCAGTGCATGCTCCATGTCTTACTGCAGTCTGTGAGCCTCTGCCAGGAGCCTCTAGAGCAGTGAGGAGCACCAGCCACCAACCCCAGGACAGGAGAGGAGAGCAGTCCTAAGGACACTCAATCTTCTTCTCCCCCTGCTGGCCCCCATCACCCAAGTCCATTCCCGAACCTGGGTCACCAGCGTGGCATGAGGTGTGGCATACAGCGCCTCAACCCTCATTGCCACCGGGCCGGCAGGTTGCATATAGATGTTGAATCCCTCTACACTAGTATCAGGTACCATGTTGGCATACAGGCATATTCTGAATTTCTCCACAGTAACCCTGCCTATTCCAATTTCCCCACTGAATTCCTCCTAGCAGCCTTGGATTTTGTTTAAACTCATAATTATTTTGAGTTTAATAATGAAATATATTTACAGCTAGAGGGAACTGCCATGAGGGGCAGCAGTGGCCCACAGTTATGCTAACCTTTTCCTGGGCAATTGGGAAAAGAGATGCATTTTTTCTGAAAATGAGAATCCCTACCTTAAAAACATTGAAAGGTGGGACCGATTTATTGATGACATACTTTGCGTATGGCAGGGACCAGAGGAAGAAATTGACTCCTTTATGAAATGGCTTAATGAGGAATATAATTTAAACCTGAAATGCACCTAAATTTGACCCTTTTTGTAGATGAAAACAACAAAATTCAGTCCAAGACTTATAGGGAAGAAACTGCCACAAACAATCTATTGAGGGCTGACAGTGCTCACCCACAGTCCCTGGTAAAGTCTATTCCCTATGGACAGTTTCTAGATTAAGGAGGAATTGTTCAAGGGAAACAGATTTTGAGTCACGAGCATCTGAAATGATGCTTAGATTTAAAAGAAGGGGCTGCCAAAAGATATCCTCTTAGGTGCTAAAGAAAAGGCAAAATGTGAAGACAGACAAAATCTGCTTTCACCTAAAAAGAGACATGCTGAACCATTAAACCAAGAGTTCCCTCCCTCAGTTATGGAAAGTTACAGAATGTTGCTCACGTCATCCCCCTGTTTAAATCAGGGGATCCCTGTGACCTAAGTAACTATAGGCCGATCTCCCTCCTCCCCATACTCGCCAAGCTCCTAGAAAAAATTGTGGATACTGAGCTGAGATCTTTCATAGATAACTTGAACTTACTAAACCCTATGCAGTCAGGCTTCAGAGCAAAGCACAGTACCATTAAGGCCCTGGCAAAAGTAACTAACAACTGGCAACGGGACTTAGACAACAAACAATTCATCTGTGCAATTTTCCTGGATCTCAGTAAGGCCTTAGACACCGTCGACCACTGTTTGCTCCTCTCCACTTTACAAACAATAGGCCTAGACCAAACCTCCTTGTGTTGGTTCACTGACTACCTCACTGGTAGGCAACAACAAATCAAGGCTGAAGGGGAACTTTCTTCACTTAAACTGATAAAAAGAGGTGTCCCAAAGGGGTCCATATTGGGACCATTACTGTTTGCTATCTATATCAACAGCCTGGATGTAGGCATTAAGGAAGCAAGCATTCACATGTTTGCTGACAACACAGTGCTCTACATAAGTCATGAATCTCCTGAAGCTGCCTGTGGAGACCTGCAAACCGACTTTAACATCCTGCAGCACCAGCTCCTCAGTAAAAGACTACTTAATGTCAAGAAAACCAAGACAATGCTATTCTCACCAACTGGCCAGGGGGCATATTCTGCCGCTGCTGGTCCACTACCTTCTATCTCCACCTTACTAGGTGAATTCTTGAATACATACTGAAATTCAAGTATTTGGGTGCCTGGATAGACAATAAACTCTCCTTTGTAGAACATATAGAAGAACTGCTGAAAAAGCTGAGGCAGAGGCTTCGACTCTTCTTCAGAATAAATCACCTCCTGACCTCAGATGCCAAAAGACAGCTCATCCAATCCATGTTCCTCTCACTAATTGACTATGCTGACTTCATATACGGCCAGTGCCCACCCTCACACCTTGCTAAATTGGACATACTGTATCATAGAGCTCTGAGATTTATAACAGGCCTCCCCTTTTCCACCCACCACTGTTCACTATATGCAACTGTGGGTTGGCCCTCCCTTCAACACAGGTGGTATAGAAATGCAGCCCTCTGGACACTCCGAGCCATCACCAACAAACTCCCACAATACATTGCTGACTGTCTCCCACCGAGCCTGATTGGGAATTATGCCTTGAGAAGTCACTCGCTGGTTTTCCTGAAAGTACCTAGGGTCAGTACCCGCTTTGGAAGAGCAGCCATAAGCTTTGTCCTGCCCACGCTTTGGAATAGGATACAGAAATCATTGAGACTTAGCTCCCCTGTTAGTCTTGCTATGTTCAAGACTCTGTATGCCAAAACATTTGTGGAGCTCTGTAACTGTTTCCACCATTCCTAGTTGTCCAGCTGACATTTCTGCTCAATCTAAGTTCTTCCCGTTCAAACTAAGAGTTCCCTTACCAAGATTACTCCCTCAGTCCATTCTAGTCCCACCAATACTACGGTTCACCTCAGTCCATTCCAGTCCCACCAGTACTACGTACTCACTGCAACACCCCCCCCATCGCCCACTCTTATGCCCTGATACCACCTGCTTAGTATCCCAGAATCTTTCTGCCAGCGTCCCTGTCTCCTACGCATGCGCTTTTCCATATCCCAGGGACTCCTTTACAGGCTATGAACATGGTATTGATGGATAGGATTATAAAGGCATCTCTGTATATATTATTTACCTTTATTTCTACACTGTATATATTTTGTTATATACATCTTGCTACTGTTGTTTTACGAATATTTTACTTGTACTCTATTCTGTACCCTCGTCCTTGCAACCTGCAGGTCCACCTTGTAAATGAGCTTGCTCAATGGTGATCGCCTAGGTAAATAAAGATTTTGATTGATTGATTGACTGATTGAAACTAATTACCTGTCACATTCATGACACAATTCAGTAACCAGGGAAGGGAGATTGGAGCAAATATCAGGAAGTTTTGGCCTATACTTCTAAACGATGCCATCTTGGCTGAAGAACTGAGTGAAAGCCCTAGAATAACTTCTTCCAGAGCGGAGAGTCTGAAAGATAAACTGGTGAGAAGCAGATATGCAAAACACATAGAAACCAATAGGACATGCCCCACCCCCAAGGGCATGTATAGGTGTGGCAGGTGTAACATCTGTGAATTCTGTTGTCAAGGAAAAAAGTTGGACCTTGAGGGTTACAACAAAAAAGTAGAAATTAGAATGTTTCTTAACTGCAGTAGCACCTATGTAGTGTATTCCCTCTGGTGCCCATGTAACTTGTTCTATGTAGGCAGGACCATCAGACCAGTTAAACAACGCATACAAGAGCATATTCGAAATATAAGAGCAGGTTTATTACAAAAACCATTAGCTAGGCACTACATGGAGAAACATGAGAGCAAAGCAGAAGGGACTAAATTCATGACCATTGAACAGGTGGAGAGAAGTCCACGAGGAGGTGACAGACTCAATAAGTTCTTATAGCGTGAAAGTTATTGGAGCTTCACATTAAATAGTGTTCAACCCAATGGAATAAACATGGAATGGGATTTAAAACCATTTCTAAACAGGAGAAAATAGAAGGACCAGGATGTTAATACTTCACCATATTGATGTTCACTAATGTTGTTTTCTATTCTCTCTTTTCTTTCTCTTTTTAGTTCCAAGTTTGGGGAAATTATGCCATGGATGGTAGATCCCCCTAAAAGAATGGAACAGAAAGTTAGAGGGAGTGATCATACCTAAATATTCTTCTCACTCTATGGACTTAAGGAAATTGATCACCCCTAAGTAAGATGCCAAACCAACCCCCCCTCCCTTTTTCTGCATAGCATATGTCCGATTTAATATGATGTCTGAGCCCAAAAACATGTTATACATGAAAAGTGATGAACTGACAGAAAATGAATCAATAGGTCATATAATTTGGGCACAGTTTAAACTCTTCTTTATGCTTTTGCCTCTTGAAAAGAGTATAATAATGTCTGGCTAACTGGTTTATGAATCTTGCTTATATAGCACTAGAATTGTATGTATGTAGTATTTGTGGTTTTGATTAGCTCATTCATGAAAGGAATTGTTGAATTGATCAGTAATAATATTAGGACTTTAACCAGTGTTTGCTAAAATAAAATTCAGGTTAAAAGCACAATAGAAGGAGTAGCTGCTTGAAAGTAAGCACAATTGATATGCTTAACCTTGGAGTTTCAATTTTTTTTTTATTTTTTATTTTAATCTTTGGTAACCAAGTAAGGCCCACTAGGCACATGTGCCTGTTTTCAGGGGCGACCTGAGAGCACTAATGCCTAAATAATCTTCTTTCTATGCAATTGTTCATGTTTTGTCACTCATTTCATAATTATTTCACACTAATTACCATGTAGAAAATGGCCATTATTGATTTCTGATCATTTAAATTGCATAATGTGAAATACCTGGACCAATGTCCAACCCCCCAGAGCCACTGAAATGTATTTTAACTTTGCCTTTTGAACATTGGGGGCTCCCATACAAAGACATTTTTTGCTACTTAAGGGAGGGTTAAACAAATACACTCATCCCCTGAGGAAGCCCACACACCTGGTCGAAGCGCTGGGGAGTGAGTTTGTTGGTGGGCACACCTGTCTGAACAATAAGCATGCTATATATGTACTGAACCATTGTGAAGGAATGAATTCTTTTGAATGAAATATTGAATTGTTCGGTTCTTATTGCACTTGGAGTGCAAAGCTGCTTTTGGTTGATCCCTCAAAGGCCAGTCACCATTTCTTGTAGTGATTTTGCACTTTTCTAAATAGATCATATGAATCAAACAATCCCCCCACCTTCCCACCTCAGCAGCAGCACTCAACTCCCAACTACTCCCCCAGCACCCATATTTTCAAATAAGTAGATAGATAGATAAAATGTTTATTTTTATATAGGATAAGTACATGTCATATAGGGAATAAAACCCTGTTTACAAGACAGTCCTGTGGCATTTTGGTATTTGGCCTGCCATGGGACCCCTTACGTTCTCCAGTATTCTGCTTTCCATCTGGTGCTTCTGCAATAGTCGACTGTAGGCACCAAAGGAACTGAGTCAGACACATAAAATAATAAACAAAATAAGGTTTATTCAGGAGCATAAGCAGGGACATCTCATCAGCACAAGGTACAGACTAGACCCTCGCTAGACAGGAAATTGGGGTTTCCTAGCCCCTGCTGGAAAATAATTAGCATAACACATGACCATAGTTGGCTGCAATTACTGTTCCTAGTTAAAGGGGTGGCAGCTAATCTTAAGCCCCAAGCTTAACTCTGTATTCTGTAATCCTGTTTAAAAAAAATAAATAATAAACAATAATATACATACATAAATGCATAATACACTTTGCATTACTCATTATGGACCCACAAACAAACATGAAATCAGTCTAATCTTACGATTTTAAAGTTAACAATTATAGACCAGAGGAAAAATAGATTTCAGTTCATTATTAAACATACTATAAGATGTAGTAGTACACATAGTGAGGGGAAGCTTATTTCATGTAGCTGCAGTTTGGTAACTTAAGGTTTTAGCTCCATATCTGGCCTTACATAAGTCAGGCAAAATGTTGTTTATGTGCACAGATCTAATTAATACTCGAGTTGATTCATCTTTTCTATCCAGAGCAGTTACTGAGCTATAATGTTTTGGATATTTTACAAAGAATTTATGTAAAATAAAATAAATAAATAAATAAATGTAACAACTTTAACCATGCCATATTATTTCTAATATCTAATGTTTGCCACCCTAAAGATTGTAGCATAACCCAATGGTGAGTGTTAAAATTACATCTGAATTTGAATCCAGCCAATTTAAACTGTATTTTATCTTGTTTATCCAACATCCCTTTGTTCGCTACTCTATAAATTATACTACCATAGTCTAAGGATTGCAAGACCTTCTGTTCAATTAATGTTTTTCTAGCTGTTTGACCTAGGCACCTGGTGGCACGCCGAAGGACTCCCAATTTCCTTTTTGTATTAGTAATTAGTTCAGCAATGTGTTAAGAAAAGGTTAGTTCGGAGTCAAACGCCAGTCCCAGATAGTGACATTCAGTCACCTGTTCAATCAGTTCCTTGTTATTAGTATAAATTTTTAGTTTGGGTTTACTTCTTGCTCCAAAATAGAGCACTTCTGTCTTCTTTGCGTTCATTAGTCGTCTCGACCTGGTGAACCACTCCATTATACAGTTGAAGTCCTTCTGTAATTGATTTCCAAGTCCTTATTATTCTCTCCCATAGCAACCAGCGCCATGTCATCAGCATATAGTCTTATTTTTGAATGCTGCACTGCCTGTGGAAGATTATTGTTGAACATTAAGAACAACAAGGGTCCAAGAACTGACCCTTGGGAGACTCCATGGTACACCCAATCGCTAGTGGAAAGAGTCTCAGATACAGATACCCTCTGAGACCGTCCAGTCAATTAAGACTTGATCCAGTCCCAGGGGCCATCCATTATTCTCAGCAACCTAATTTTGTTCAACAATAGGGAGTGGTCCACCAGGTCAAAAGCCTTCGACAAATCCACAAAGAGAATAGCAGCTTCCCGCCTCACATCCAGGGAAGTGTACACAATATCATTAAATTCAACTAGTGCTGAAGTAGTAGAGTGTCCAACCCTAAATCCAGACTGGAAAGTTGTTAATAAGCTGTGTTTTTCCAGGCACTCTGTCAACTGTGAATGTACATGTTTCTCTAGACATTTTGACAGTATTGAAAGTAACGCAATCACTAGATAATTTTCTGGATCATGGGATTCTTCCCCTTTAAAAATTGGTATTACCTTACTTTGTTTCCACAAGGATGGAAACAAACCTGAACATTCTGTAGGCTCCAGTTACACATGTTCATAACTATAGGTGCTATATAGTCTGCAGCTAATTGTAAAAACCTTCCCTCCACTTCACCTAATCCTGGAGATTTAAGTTTGTTAATTTGTCTTAGACCTTTCTTGACTTCTAATATACTTAATTTTTTAAAGCACAAAGGTGAACGTGATCCTGTGCAAGCAGATGTCTCCTTTATTATTGTTTTCAGTGGGACATTTTTAGACTATAGACCTGGCAAATTAACAAAACAGTCATTTATTAGGTTGGATATAGCACAGGGCTCACTTACCTGCTCCCCTTTATGAACAAGTTGCTTGATTGAATGTGTGTCTCCGTTACCAGGACTAGTTAAATTGTTAACTATCTGCCACAATCTTCTGGGGTCATTATTTCCCTCAGTTATTGTTCTATAATAATTTGCATTTGCTTTTTTTTTTTATTTGATTCTTATATATATTTCTTTCAGCTTTAAAGTTTTCCCAGTTTGTACTCTGTTTTGTTTTCCTGGCAAGTCTCCATAGTCTATTCTTAATCCTAATTGCTTTTAATAACTTTTCATTTATCCAAAGTGCCTTGGCACTTTTCCTGTGAATTTTTTGCTTGGGGCAAGTTTATCACAAATTGCCCAAAAAGTGAAATATTTCACTGATAGCTCAAGGTCTGGAATCAAATCACGCCAATCCCATCTTTCACTTTGCACATCCAAATTAAATCTATTGGCTGAAAATTGACACATATCTCTTGCCCACCTTATATTAGACTGATGTTGTGATGACTGATCACAGCTTAAGACTGCCAAAACTGGGTTGTGATCCCCTAGGTATGGGGGCAAAATCCCATTGGATTTTACTTTTAACTGTGAAGAAGTAAAAATGAGATCCAGTATAGCCTCCTCAGATATAGTACTAGTAAATCTAGTGGGATTTTTAGTATGTTGTTTTACACCCAAAATTGCTATAATCTCTTTTAACTTTCTACCCCTTGGTTTGTACCAATCTGAGTTTATGTCTCCCATTAGAACCAGTGCTCTATCCCTTATACTGTCATGTATACTATTTATCACCTGTTCAGCTTTATCCAAATGTATATTTGGCGAGGAGTACAGTAACCCAATGGCCAATTTTACAGGTCTGGATTGACCAAAGACCACTCATTCTGTGGCAATAGGCCTCTGCACAAGGGCAAGGGTACTGGAGGCTCCACTGCTAGTTGTTGTAGCAGAGGATACCAAATTTGTTGCATTCACAGTGGTGCAATGAGGATGAGAAGTTGAAAATGTTCTCCACCATTGTTCATGAGGTGGGGTCATGAGAAGGCGATGTTGAAAATTTGGCATAAAAATATTAAAAAACAGCAGAGGCTACATTGAAGTTTGTGAACGCAGGCTTGTAAGTTGGGTAATTTTAAATATTTGACCCCAAATTTTCAACAAAACCATTTCTTCACAGCACCTCATGAATGTGACAGCTGCCATTTTCAAATCCTGGCCAAAATGTGCTTTTACATCCCAAAAGGTGATTTTTGCAGTTGCAGCACAAAAATCACCTTTTGGGCAGGAGTTGAAAATTTTCTCCACCATTGTTCATGAGATAGCATCATAAGAAAGCTATGTTGAAAATTTGGTGTACAAATATTAAAAAACAGCAAAGTTATAGATTATGTTGAAGTTTGAACATGCAGGCTCATAACTTTAATACACTCCTGCCACATAGATCATGTAAGGAAACATTCGGCATTGACAAATGCTTGTTATTCTTAAACATAGAAACATAGAATTTGAAGGCAGATAAGGTCTGCCTGGCCCACCTAGTCTGCCCATTTCCCTACCTAATGGATAAGCTGCAGATCCTAGTTAACTAACAGCCTACTTCTTCAACCCCCCACTAGAATTGCCTTATGTCTGTCCCATGCATTCTTGAATTCCCCCACTGTTTTTGACTCCACGACCTCCTCAGGAAGGCTGTTCCATGCATCCACAACCATCTCCATGAAAAAATACTTCCTCACATTACCTCTGAGCCATCCCACTTCTATCTTCAAATTGTGCCTCCTTGTTCTTGCACATCTCTTTTTCTGAAAGATGCTACCCTCTTGGACTTTGTTGATTCCCTTGAGGTACTTGAAAACATCTATCATGTTCCCCCTCTCCCTCCTTTCCTCGAAGGTATACATATTAAGCTCATAGACTTAGAAATATAGACTTTGATAGCAGATAAGGACCGTTTGGCCTGCCTAGTCTGCCCATTTCCCTACCTACAGGATAAGCTGCAGATCCTTGTTAACCAACAGCTTATTTCTTCCTACCCTCCACAAGAATTGCCTTATGTCTGTCCCATGCATTCTTGAATTCTCCCACAGTTTTAAACCCCACAACCTACTCAGGAAGGCTGTTCCATGCATCCACCACCCTCTCTGTGAACAAATATTTCCTCGCATTGCCCCTGAGCTGTCCCCCCCTCTACCTTCAAATTGTGTCCCCTTGTTCTTGCACATCTCTTTTTCTGAAAGATGCTACCCTCTTGGACTTTGTTGATTCCACTGAGGTACTTAAAAGTTTCTATCATGTCCCCCTCTCCCTCCTTTCCTCAAAGGTATACATATTTAAGCTCCTTTGTCTCTCCTCATATGGCTTCTGGTGCAGACCCTGCACCATTTTTGTTGCCCTCCTCTGGACTGCCTCCATCCTGTCTATGTCCTGTCTATGTGCAAGAACAAGGGGGCACAATTTGAAGATAGAGGGAGGACGGCTCAGAGGTAATGTGAGGAAGTATTTCTTCACAGAGAGGGTTGTAGATGCATGGAACAGCCTTCCTGAGGAGGTCATAGAGTCATAAACAATGGAGGAATTCAAGGATGCATGGGACAGACATAAGGCAATTCTAGTGGGGGTAGGAGGAAGTAGGCTGTTGGTTAACTAGGGATCTGCAGCTTATCCGTTAGGGTAGGGAAATGGGCAGACTAGGTGGGCCAAGTGGTCCTTATCTGCCATCATATTCTATGTTTCTATGTCACCCTTTTCCAAAAAAAATCCACCTGACCAGGGTCCAGGATTTTTTAATTCTGGTATTTTTAACCATGCTGTTTAAAAGGATACAGTATATCCCTGACATCTCAGTGTATTTCACCATTACTCCATTTGTTTAACTTTCTGGGAGAACGTTGCAGTGCCTTGGAGGGTAGTCTGAACTGTCATTTGGCAGCAACCAATGGAGGTGACTGCAGGGTTCATCCATCTTTCTTTCTTTCTTTCTTTCTTTCCCTTCCCCCCCTTTCGCTCTCTCTCTCTCTCTCTCTCTCTCACTTTCACTCTTTCTCCCCAGGCCAAATGGCCTTTGGAATAGCTGGGAGAAACCCACAGCTGCAGTCCCACACTACCATATTATCACCTTCACATCTGAGGCTCCTTTTCATTCTTTGTTCAGCGTTTGTTTTTAACAGCATTTTTTAGAAAGCGGGAGTTAGGTTTCATCTGGAGGTGCTTTATCAAAGTGCCAAATTTAACTGTTGGATTTTTTTTTTAACCCGGAACCAGCTCTACAAGAGTCACAGATGTCATATGTAGTGATCGAATTGAAAATATTAAGGTGGTGGAATTCTCACACCTGCATTTGAAATTGGCTCTGCAAGCTAACATAAAAAGTATAGGTCAAAATTAGTTCCACTAACATGCACTCCAGCTTTAAAGAACTAGTGTACTGCCTGGAGTTAATAGTAACTTTCAGATGTAGTCAGCTAAAACTTCTTATATCTGAAGTATTTTTATGTTTGCCATCTGGGACTAAAACTAAGGGAACAGCCATATCAGATTAGAGCACATTAATGGCAGTTCACAAGGGAGAGGTATAGGACCATGAAAAGAAAGCATTGGTTCAGTATCGGAGTAGTCACAATTTGGAACAGATTGTCACTAGAGGTGGTAGCAAGTAGTTCCATGCAAGCTTTTAAAATCAATCTGGACAGATACTTAATGAAAAATAACATTATGGGTTACCAGTAATCTCTAGAGGCGAGCTATATGGACAGTATAAGTCTTCTGAGCTCTGAATAAACCTATGAAACCTATTTGCATGCAGCAAATGTCTTGCTATGATAGTGCCTTTTGATGGGTGTGACACTGTCCATCCAATGCAGAGCAGTGTTTTAGGGGTGAGTCAGTGCCACACCAATCATCATCCAGGCTGATTATGATGGAGTTTTGGCTTGCTGGGTGGAAACTTTATGTATTTCAAAAGAAAGAGCTGACCCCATCATCAGTTGGCTCGTCCCTTTGATCTACACCGCCCAGCAAGCAAAGCTGATCTGTCATGGTCAGCCTGGAATGCCTGGAATGTCAAACATGCAGGGGCTTATGCCAGCTGTAACAGAAAGGAAAAAATTACTCACCTTAGTAATGTTGTTTCTTCTAATGGAGTCTTGCTGTATTCTAACAGTAGCAGTGAGTCCCAACCTTCGAACTGCCCCGGAGATGAAAGAGTTAACTTTCCATGCCAGGCATGGAACGCTGAGCTCGAGCTCGTTGAGACTCTGTCTGTTGCTGTTTAAACTCAAACCGTCAGGTCTTTATGAGCAAACTCACTAAGGTCCTGTGTGGAAGCTGTAAACCTACACTAGCCAACTGGCTACTAAACATAAAAACACATTCTTTGGTCCCAAAACAAAGACTCAAGTCAGGAGACCCAAAAAAATGAAAAACACAACACCAATTCACTCAAGAAGGGGGGCTGAAAACAACAAGGTGGGCATCTACTGACTGCCAACACTGCCACTGCCCACCCACATCCCAAAACAGAGGTTCTGAGAGGGGCAGGCAGGGGGGCAGGTCAGAATACAGCAAGACTCCATTAGAAGAAGCAACATTACTAAGGTGAGTAATTTTTTCTTCAAACAACATGAAGTCTTGCTGTATTCTGACAGTAGCAGACTACCAAGTAGTACCTCCATGGAGGAGGGACAGAACCTACTTAGGAAATAGGCTTTGAAGCACAGCTGTGCCAAACCAAGCATCACTCCTAGCCTGGATATCCAGGGAGTAATGCTTGGTAAAAGTGTGAACTGTTTTCCAGGTAGCTGCTTGACAGATCTCTAGAATAGGATATCCTGGCAGCAGCCAGAAGCAGCTATACCTCTGGTAGAGTGAGCCCTCAGGCCTGAGGGTGGAACCTTACCCAGTTTTTCATAACAAAATTGGATACAAGAGACAATCCACCTGGCAATGGATCTTTTAGTGGCAGGTTTCCCTTTACCAACCTCACCATAAGTGAGGAACAGTTAGAGGGAGTCAAACCTGTGACCCTTGGTATGCTCTATGTAGTAGCTAAGGGCTCTTTTCACATCTAAACTGTAAAGCCTCCTCTTACCAGAGGAGGAATGGTCAGTGAAGTACACAGGAAGAGACATAGATTGATTAAGGTGGAAATCTGAAACCACCTTAGGCAGAAACTTCCTGTTAGTCCTGAGGACCACCTTATCTCTATGAAAGGAGATAAAATCAGGCTCCGCTGACAAAGCTTGTAACTCACTTATGGCGTCTGGCAGAAGTGATGGCTACCAGAAACACAGTTTTCCAAGTCAAGTACTTAAACTCTGCTGAAGACAAAGGCTCAAAAGGGGGTTGCATAAGCTGAGCAATGCAAACATTAAGGTCCCAAGCAGAGGTAGGGTCCCTGAAAGGAGGGTTGGTGTGAAGCAATCCCTTGAAAAAACTTGGAGAATACAGGGTGAGCTGAAAGAGAAGAGGGCTTACCTGCTGAAATAAAAGCAGAAACAGCTGCTAGATGCACCTTCAGTGTAGCTGGTCTAAGCCCCAAGCTATTTAAATGGACCATATAATCAAGGACTGTGGGCAGATCAGCAGACTCTGGGAAAAATGCTTTCCAGAGCACCATATGGAAAATCTTTTCCACTTGGAATTATAAGTAGCCCTGGTGGAAGGTTTCCTAGAACCCTTCAGAATGTCCATAACGCCTTGGGAGAGGTGTAAATCAGCAAACTCTAACTCTTCAAGAGCCAGGCCTTGAAATTGAGAGATTTGAGATTCGGGTACCAAACCTTCCCTTGAGCACAGGTTAACAGGTTGTGATTCCTGGGAAGACACAGGGGAAGATGGACTGCTAAGGACAGTAGGAGTGGATACCAAGGCTGTCTGGCCCAGTCTGGAGCAATCAGGATCATCTTGCAGGGTTGAGATCTGATTTTGACTAGCACTTTGAACAGGAGAGGGAAGGGGAAGCATACAGGAACCTCCCTTCCCAACTGAGAACTAAGGTATCCAGGGGGACTGAGCCCAACACTGGGGGCCTGCAGCAAAAAAGGGAAAGTTGGTGATTGTCTGGGGCTGCAAAAAGATCTATCTGTGGGGTGCCCCATCTGAAAATATCACCTCCAAGACCAGGGGATCCAGTGACCATTCGTGATGGCCCTGGGATATCCTGCTGAGAGCATCTGCCAGGACATTGTCCTTGCCTGGAAGGTGAACTGCTGTGAGGGAGGTGTTCAGCGAATAAGCCAGAGACCACAACTTCATTGCTTCAAACAACATGAAGTCTTGCTATATTATGACATATGCAGTGAGTCCCAACCTTCGAACTGCTCTGGAGGTGAAAGAGTTAACTTTCCATGCCAGGCATGGAATGCTGAGCTCGAGCTCGGTTGAAACTCTGTCTGTTGTTCTTCAAACTCAAACCGTCAGATTCTTTATTCTGCCTCACTGAACAGTCGCTCCGGATATTTCTCCATCTGCTCGGTTCATTTTGTCAAAGTATTATTTTTCTCGGTTCTCGACTGAATTTAAACCGCAACCGGTCAGTTCAGACTCTGTCTGTGGTATTTGTGAGTACTAGATAGGTTTTACATTAATTTCTTTCTGTGTGGAACTTGTAAACGGTTTATCGGTTCGGTCTGAACCGATCAGGTTGTTTAAAATATCTTAATCTGTCATTTAGAGTGTGGTTACCGGTTCTTATCGGTTCTAAAAAAAATTGACTTTATTACGTTTTTTCCACGACCCGTGACATGGTTGGGAACCAATAAGAGGGTCTTACCTGGCGGATTGCCATAAATGGGTAAGTTTGGTTAGGACTGGCACTATGTCTGAGAAACCCAAAAGAAAAACCGGGCCCACTGGTTTTCAACACTGCAGTGTGAGTGGGGAAGTCTTTGCCAAGGCTGACCCCCACACCACCTGTGTTTATTGTCTGGGGTTTGACCACCTCAATGCAGACTGCCAGATTTGTAAAAGTTTTCCTGCAGCTACCCTGGAAAAGAGAGTTGGTAGGCTCAGGGAAAATGAGGCCAAAAAGTCAGCTGAACTGGATGGCCAGCCCGGTTCTGTTCCAACCGAACCGGAGGGAGTGCTCTCTGACCAGGGCGAGACTTCCTCGGGCAAAAGGAGAGCCGGCTCTGAGGAGTCAGTTCCAGCAAAAAGGACTAGGAAATCAGCTGGTGTGGAGCCAAAACTTTCCTCTCCAACCACTGAAGAAATAGCCAAAGCGATTAAAATTGTCCAGTCGCTTTCCCCGGTTCCGACCGAACCGGCACCATCAGGTGAGCGCCCAGTTCGGTTCAAGAGTATGATTTAGAGGAGTATTATGAACTGGAGGAGGGGGAAGAGGAGTATGAGGAGAGTGAATGTGGATTTGAAAGTCTGGATGTGCCCATTGACCCGGACATCTCCTCAGACAGACCTTCAGGAGTGTCTCCTCCTAGGATTTCTGAGTCCCCTTCTCATTTTATGTTTTACAAAGAAGTGGCTGAAACCCTCCAGCTCCCTATGGAGGAAGCTGTGGATGATTAAGAGGAGCCTGACTATGTGGAAATGATGGATATCCCAGAGTCTAGGAGACTGTCTATTCCCTTGCATAAATCTTTTGGGAAACAGACTTTTAAAATTTTAAAAGCTCCTCACACTGTACCTCCTATGGATAAAAGAATGGACAAGAGGTACACATTGTCAGGCTCTGATACAGAGTTCCTTACACAACAATGCAGCCATGCTGGGGTAGTGCAGGCTGCAGCCTGTGATAAGGCAAATATTCCTTGGCTTCAGCCTCCAGACAAGGACTCCAGGAGGATTGATGCTATGGCAAAGAAATAGTATATGGCAGCATCCTTGGGACTCAGACAGGCAAATTATATGGCTTATGTTGCTAGATATCAGAAATCCAGATGGGATACTGTTATGGCTCTAGCAAAACAGGTCTCTGGCCAGCTTGCCAAGAAGCTGGAGCAGGTGGCTGCTGATGGTATTGAGGCGTCCAAGGTGCAATTCCATGCTGCAGTGGACTCAAATGATGTGTCATCAAGAGTCATGGCTACATCTGTGGCACTTCGTAGAATGGCTTGGTTCAGATGTACTAGCCTGTCACAGGATACCCAGACTAAGGCCATGGATTTTCCTGTTGTGGGTAATTCTCTGTTTGGGGAGCAGACAGAGAATTACATGAAGAAAATGGATGAGTATAGGACTACCTATAGGAGTGCACAGGCCAAGGAAAGGCAGGCCACTCCTCAAAGGCAGCTTCCCAGGGGCAGGGGCAGGCCTTTTCATAGGCCTTTTTACCAAGCCCAGGCCTCCTCTTCTGCTTATGCCCAGAGGGGGGTTCTTTAGAGGGAGAGGCAGACAGGGTACAAGCAGGCCTGCTTCCACCCCTCAGCCCAAAACCCCTGCCAAGCAGGCACCCTGATGGGGTTGCCAGGGCCGAGTCTCAGCTACCTGTAGGGGGCAGGCTGGCTTACTTTATCCAGGACTGGGAGTCTCTGACATCAGACAAGTGGGTCCTGGAAGTAGTAAGCCAGGGACTGGTTCTCAGCTTCAAAGTTTCCAAAGATGAGAACCAGATCCTTCCACCTGCAAATCCCTCAGAGGCACTTGCCCTAGAGGCAGAGGTCTCTTCCTCCTGGCTCTAAGAGCTGTGAAAGGGTTCCACCCTACACAAGGGCAAAGGGTTGTACTTCAGGTACTTCCTACTCCCAAAAGACAGGAGAATGGCCCATCCTGAATCTCAGATATTTAAACAAGCACCTTTTAAAACCAAAATTCAAAATGGTGACTCTGGGAATTATTCGATCCTCTCTAAGGCCAGGGAACTGGCTAGCATCCCTGGACCTCAAGGATGCCTACTTCCATATTCTCATCAGAAGCTCCCATTGAAAGTACCTCAGGTTTGAGCTGTCCTCAGGCCATTACCAGTTCAGAGCAATGCCCTTTGGCCTCACCTCTGCTCCAAGGGTATTCACAAAATGCCTGGCAGTAGCAGTTGCTTCCCTAAGAAGGCAAAAAATTGCCATCTTCCCTTACCTGGATGACTAGCTCATAGTAGGTCAGTCTCCAGACCAAGTCAAGTTACATCTACAGATAACTCAGCAACTGCTCACCTCTCTAGGTTTCCTTCTGAACCTTCAAAGTCAGTTCTAGAGCCTGTCCAGCTCCTCACCTTCATAGGCGAGAGTTGAACACAGAGAAGGCCAGAGCCTTCCTTCCTTTGGACAGGGCAAGGACCCTAGTCTCTCTGGCCTCCTCCTTCACCCTACAGGTCTCTCGACCAGCAAGGCATTTTCTACAGCTCCTGGGGCACATGGCTGCTTCTACAGCAGTAGTGCGGGGAGCAAGATTTCAGATGAGGGACATCCAGTTCCATTTGAGAGCCTTTTGGTCTCAAAGGAAAGACCCTCTAACCAAATTGACCCCAGTGACTCGAACCCTGATCCAGGCCCTACAGTGGTGGCAGGATCAGAGCAATCTGAGACAAGGGGTTGCTTTTGTCCCTCAGTCTCACTCCTTAATCCTTACTACAGATGCATTCCTCCTGGGGTGGGGAGCTTACATGGGCATCCTCACTACCCAGGGATTGTGGTCCCCTCAGGAATCTCTGCTCCACATCAATCTGTTGGAACTCAGAGCAGTTTTTCTAACACTTCAAGCTTTTTCCAGATCTGTTCAGACCAAAGTTATACAGGTCAGAACAGACAACACCATCACAATGTGGTACATCAACAAGCAAGGGGACACTCAGTCTATGGCCTTGTGCACAGAAGAAAAAATTACTCACCTTAGTAGTGTTCTTTCTTCTAATGGAGTCTTGCTATATTATGACATATGCAGTGAGTCCCAACCTTCGAACTGCTCCGGAGGTGAAAGAGTTAACTTTCCATGCCAGGCATGGAACGCTGAGCTCAAGCTCGGTTGAAACTCTGTCTGTTGTTCTTCAAACTCAAACCGTCAGATCTTTACGAGCTAAACTCACTGAGGTCCTGTGTGGAAGCTGTAAACCTACCCTAGCCAACTGGCTACTAAACATAAGAACACATTTTTTGGTACCAAAACAAAGACTCAAGTCAGGAGACCCAAAAAATGAAAATCGCAACACCCAGTCACCCCCAGAAAAGAGGGGTGAAAACAATTCAGAAGGAAACCCAAAGAGGTGAGCAGTTGCTGAGTTATCTGTAAGTGTAACTTGACTTGGTCTGGGGACTGGCCTACTATAAGCCAGTCATCCAGGTAAGGGAAGATGGCAATCCTTTGCCTTCTTAGAGAAGCAACTACTACTGCCAGGCATTTTGTGAATACCCTTGGAGTAAAGGTCAGACCAAGGGCATTGTTCTGAACTGGTAATGGCCTGAGGGCAGCTCGAGCCTGAGGTACTTTTGATGGGAGCTTCTGATGAGAATATGGAAGTAGGCATCCTTGAGGTCCAGGGACACTAGCCAGTCCTCTGGCCTTAGAGAGGGTAAAATAATTCCCAGAGTCACCATTTTGAATTTTGGTTTTAAAAGGTGCTTGTTTAAGTATCTGAGATCCAGGATGGGCTGCCATTCTCCTGTCTTTTTTGGGGTAAGGAAGTACCTGGAGTACAACCCTTTGCCCTGGTGTAGGGGTGGAACCCTTTCCACAGCTCTGAGAGCCAGGAGGGAAGAGACCTCTGCCTCTAGGGCAAGTGCCTCTGAGGGATTCGCAGGTGGAAAGGATCTGGTTCTCATCTTTGAAAACTTTTTGAAGCTGAGAACCAGTCCCTGGCTTACTACTTCCAGGACCCATTTGTCTGATGTTAGAGACTCCCAGTCCTGGACAAAATAAGCCAGCCTGCCCCCTACAGGTAGTGGAGAATCGGCCCTAGCTAACCCATCAGGGTGTCTGTTTGGCAGGGGGTTTTGGCTGAGGGGTGGAAGCAGGTCTGCTTGTACCCCGTCTGCCTCTCCCTCTAAAGAGCCCCTCTGAGCATAAGCAGAAGAGGAGGCCTGGGCTTGGTAGAAAGGCCTATGAAAAGGCCTGCCCCTGCCCCTGGGATGCTGCCTCTGAGGAGTGGCCCGCCTTTCCTTGGCCTGTGCACTCCTATAGGTGGTTCTATATCCATCCATTTTCTTCATGTAATTCTCTGTCTGCTCCCCAAACAGAGAATTACCCACAACAGGAAAATCCATGGCCTTAGTCTGGGTATCCTGTGACAGGCTAGTACATCTGAGCCAAGCCATTCTACGAAGTGCCACAAATGTAGCCATGACTCTAGATGACACACCATTGGAGTCCACTGCAGCATGGAATTGCACCTTGGATGCCTCAATACCATCAGCAGCCACCTGTTCCAGCTCCTTGGCAAGCTGACCAGGGACCTGTTTTGCTAAATCCATAACAATATCCCATCTGGATTTTTGATACCTAGCAGTATAGGCCATATAGTTGGCCTGTCTGAGTCCCAAGGATGTTGCCATGTACTGTTTCTTTGCCATGGCATCAATCCTCCTGGAGTCCTTGTCTGGGGGGTGTGAAGCCAAGGGAATATTTGCCTTATCACAGGCTGCAGCCTGCACTACCCCAACATGGCTGCATTGTTGTGTAAGGAACTCCGTATCTGAACCTGACAATGTATACCTCTTGTCCATTCTCTTATCCACAGGAGGTATAGTATTAGAAGTCTTTAAAATTTTAAATGTCTGTTTCCCAAAGATTTGTTTAAGGGAATAGACAGTCTCCTAGACTCTGGGATATCCATCATTTCCACATAGTCAGGCTCCTCCTGGTCATCCACAGCTTCTTCCATAGGAAGCTGGAGGGTTTCAGCCACTTTTTATAAACACGAAATGGGAGGGACTCAGAAAGTCTAGGAGGAGACACTCTGAAGGTCTGTCTGGGAGATGTCTGGCAATGGGCACATCCAGACTTTCAAATCCACATTCACTTTCCTCATACTCCTCTTCCCTCCTCCTCCGGTTCATAATACTCCTCTGAATCATAATCTTGAACCGGTGGAACTGGCCGAACTGAGCGCCTCCCTGATGGTGCCGGTTCGGTCGGAACCAGGGAAAGCAACTGCACAATTTTGATCGCTTTGGCTATTTCTTCAGTGGTTGGAGAGGAAAGTTTTGGCTCCACACCAGCTGATTTTTCCTTTCTAGTTCTCTTAGCCGGCACCGATTCCTCAGAATCGGATCTCCTTTTGCCAGAAGAAGTGTCGCCCTGGTCAGAGGGCACTCCTTCTAGTTCGGTTTGAACCGAACCGGGCTGGCCATCCGGCTCAGCAGACTTTTTGGCCTCCCTTTCCCTGAGCCTACCAACTCTCTTTTCTAGGGTAGCTGCAGGGAAATTTTTACAAATCTGGCAGTCTGCATTGAGGTGGACAAACCCCAGACAATAAACACAGGTGGTGTAGGGGTCAGCCTTGGCAAAGACTTCCTCACACACACTACAGTGTTGAAACCCAGTGGGCCCGGTTTTTCTTTTGGGTTTCTCAGACATTGTGCCAGTCCTAACCAAACTTACCCTTTTAATGGCAATCCACCAGGCAATACCTTCTTATCGGTTCCTGACTGTGTCACGGGTCGTGAAAAAAAACGTAATAAAATCTGTTTTTTTTAGAACCGATAAGAACTGGTAACCACACTCTAAAAGTACAAATTAAGATTTTCTAACAACTTGATCGGTTCAAGCCAAACCGATGAACCGTTTACAAGTTCCACACAGAATAGAAATAAAATATGACCTGTCTAGTACTCACAAATACCACAGACAGAGACTGAACCGACAGGTTACGGTTTAAATTTGGTCGAAAACCGAGAAAAACGGTACTTTAACCGACAAATTGAACCGAGCAGAAGGAGAAATCTCTGGAGCGACCGTTCAGTGAGGCGGAGTAAAGAATCTGACGGTATGAGTTTAAACAGCAACAGACAGAGTCTCAACTGAGCTCGAGCTCAGCGTTCCATGCCTGGCATGGAAAGTTAACTCTTTCATCTCCGGGGCATTTCGAAGGTTGGGACTCACTGCTACTGTCAGAATACAGCAAGACTTCATGTTGTTTGAATCATCCATCGATGTCTGTTACTGGCACCCCGTAACTGTTTCCTGCCCCCAAACCTCCCTCTCAGCACCCTCAACATAACACTGACACAGAAGGTGCTCAATCTCCCAGTATCGCCACGTCATAAGTGAAAACCCCCGAAGTCTCCTACCAATGCGTGGTCACATCTCTGGCACTGAAGTGCCAGAAGGCTCATTCACAGTCATCCATCGATCTCTGTTGTTGCCACCTCTATAACTGTCCCGCCTACCCGACCATCCCTTTCAGCAACCACCTCCCAACCCCCTCTCACACATAACACTGATGGTGCCCAATCCCCCAGTGTCACTGTCACTCTCTGTTGTTGCTGCCATTGCAACTGTCCTACCCACCCATCCCTCCCTCTGAGCACCCACTACACCAACCCCCCCACAAATATTACACTGACACTGGGGGTGCCCAGTCCCCCAGTGTCACAACCTGAAATAAAGAAAACCTTCCCTCATAGTTTTTTTTTTTTTTCCACACTGACACGGGGGTTGCAAATCCCCCCGTGTTGCTTTCGCTCTCTGTTGTTGCCGCCTCTGTAACTGTCCCACCCACCTGACCCTCCCTGTCATCACCCACCACCCCACCCCTCCCACAAACATAACAGTAACACTGGGAGTGCCCAATCCTCCTACATTGTGACCTAAAATAAAGAAAACCTTCCGGTATTTATTTATTTATCTTTTAATAAACCTTGTAAAAGAAAATCCTCCATCAATGTCTTTTGTGGCCAGTACTGTCCCCACCCAACCCTCCCACTCAGCACCTACCCACCCCCACATCCCCTCAAGCCCTTACTTACTCACTGGGAGTCCAACGCCATAATCCTCTGTAGACCACAGGCACGTCTTCACTCTTCAAAGTCAGACTGCAAACTGAGGAATCAGGTATGTGGTTCAATGTATTTCATTGGGGTTGTGAATTTAGTGTCACAACTTGGCCATTTTTGCACCAAATTTTCAACATGCCTTTTTTGGGACCCCACCTCATGAACAATAACAGTGAAATTATGCAAATCTGTCACAGAAGGTAGTTTTGTGGTCCCTGTGTGAAATCACCAATTGGGCAGGATCTGAACATTTTATCTGCCATTGTTCATTAGGTGGGGTCATAAGAAGGCTATGTTGAAAATTTGGTGTAAAAATATTAAAAAAACAACAAAGTTATGAGCCAAGTTGAATTTTGCGAATGCAGGCTTGTAACTTTTCAATATTTTTATCACAAATTTACAACATAGCCATTTCTGTACAGTATCTCATAAGTGTGATGCTGTCATTTTTCAAATCCTGGCCAAAATGTGTCTTTGCATTGGTGATTTTGCAGTCCCTGTGTGAAATCACCTTTCAGACAGGAACTGAAAATTTTCTCTGCACTTGTTCATGAGGTAGGGGCATATGAAGTCTATGTTGACAATCTGGGCCAAAAATATTAAAATAAAGTTATGAGCCTGCACTGAAATTTACAAATGCAGGCTCCTAACTTTGGTAATACATAACCCACACAGTGCACCACAACACATCTAGTGCCCCAGGGCTTCTATACCAGTGGCGAACATCCGGCTTTGACAAATGATTGTTTCTTTTTGTTTGCTAATTAGAAGATTTTCCACCTGGCAGTACTGGAGTGATGTGTAAAGCAGCATTCTCTCTGGAGGCTTAAAAAAAGAAAGTTCTGTTCCTCTTACTGTATCATCAACACTGAGACCACACTGACTGTAACATCACCAGTAACTAAGGAGAACCATTTCTCACTGCCAGGTTATTCTCTAGATTAACTCTCTAGTCCCCCCACCTCAATCTCCCTAACTCCCCTTGATGCTATGGCTCATCCTACTGACACTCGACAGCTCCTAGTCACTGTTTAGTCCTCTACTGTTCCACTACTGTAACCCTGTGATGACCTACTGTTGTAAGCATTATGATTCCTGTTGTAGTTTATTGACTATTGCTGCCTTGTTACTTATAATTTCCCTTTTGTATCAATGTCTGGATTGATGTCTCTGGTCTCTGTCTGTATTTGTAGCCCACTCTTCCCCAGGTCACACCAGGAAACAAGCCTTGGCTCAGTGTGCCTTTCCAGGTTACCAACTTTTAAATAAAGAAATAAATAAAAGTTTTTCACATGAAGCATTAGGGATTGGCTCTTCTTGGTTGGTGATGTCACAATTTTCTGCATTTTGACTGGTGACTTTTGAAAGTCACTGCTCTAGTTGCAAGGGTTTTGGTGCCTTAATATGTTTGGTCACATTTATGATGATGTAATGGTAGGAACAGAACTGTCTTTTGTAAGCCTCCAGACAGAGTGCTGCTCCACACATCGCTCATTACTCTAACTTCTAAGCTACACTGCCAGTGCCAGTCTCAAATCCTGAACAAATAATGAAAAGGAGCCTCAGCTGTACAACTGCATATATGCCAGTGTGGGGCTACAGCATACTTCCAGCAGTCCACTCTCCTCCATGGCTGGCTGCCAAATGACAGTTCACAATTGCATGCCAACTGTGATCAGCTGAAAGTACATTTGGCACATGCTTGTGAACTGTAATTTGGAAGCTGGCCATGGATGTTTGTGGAGAGTCTGTTCCCGTCACTGAAGTGGGGTGCTGGGATCAGTACAGGTGGGTTTGGGGAGTCAGACATGGGGGGGGTGCCAGGACAGGGTGAGTGGGAGGGATTTGAACCAGGGGGCAGGGTGGCCACTTTCTACCAGGGTATTTTTAATTGCTTGCCAGGGGGGGTGTTCAGAACTGGACACTGGGAAAGTTGTAATAATTTACCAGCGGGGAGATCAGGGTGGGGGGACCACTGGACACAAGGGAGGTTTTCATAACTTTTGGGAGGGGTGCACAGGGCGGGAGGACCACTGGACACCAGCAAGTTTTGATAACTTACTGGAGGGGTGATCAGGAGATGGGGGCCCTCTAAACACCAGAAGAGTTTTTACCACTTCTCAGAAGGGTAACTGGGGCTGCGAGTGGTGGTTAGAGGATGCAGGTCATAAGACGTGGTTTGGGGAGGTGGTAGTTAGCACTGCATGGATGACTACTTACTGCCTCTCCAAGCTTACCAATATGCCAGTGAATCTATATGCAAGGCGCTATCAGCTGCTTTGCATAGGCATATTGTCATATTTTAGGGCCAGTTGCAAATGGGTTAGCAACTCACTAAACATGCCATTCAATATGGAATGTTGCTGTCCTTCCCTGCTTTGGCCCCACAATGTGGTGTTAGTGAATTGCTAACCTGGTTTGAGATTCCAAATTCCATCCCATGCTGGGATGGACTCCACCTTAATAAAAAGGGGGCAGCAGTATTGAGAAACTCCATTGTAAAAAGCATTGAAGTCTCTTTAAACTAAGCATGAGGGGGCAAATAGGGATGGCTTCATTCAAGTCTGTACATGTATTAGGTTCCTATAAGTTCCTAGTAACCAGTGCTAGAACCCTGAATGTAGTAACAGTTTCTGAACTAACAAAGATATTAACTGATAAAACAATTGATATTGCAGCAATATCAGAAACTTGATGGGACGACACCTCAAGTTGGTATACCAATATCCAGGGTTATACTATCTTAAGTAAGAATAGGAACAAAAAAAAAAGGGAGAGGTGTGTGTTTGGATGTGTCTAATCAAATCAAGGCTACTGAATATGTTTCAAATAACCATTCAGCAGAATTAGAAGGAATATGTGTTAAAATACAACCACACAATGGTAAAAGCTTTATATTAGCAAATTACTTTAGATCCCCCATCAGCTGACTTAAATCATGACCAACATTTAATTTCTGAAATTGAACAGCTAGCATCAAAATCAGACATAATAGTTGTCGGGGACTTTAATCTCCCTGGAATTGATTGGGAGAAACTTACAACAAAGTCAACTCTGGAGGGTTTATTTTTGGACTCATTCATAAATTTAGGGCTGGAACAAATGGTTCAAGAACCTACCAGGGGATCGAATACCTTAGACCTGGTATTAACAAACCTTGTGTCTGACATATCAAATCCAGTTATCAGTGGACCAATTGGAAATAGTGACCATAACACCATAACGTTTAATATTAATTAACAGAAGCAATGCTTGCGTAGAGTGTGATACAGTTACAATGACAACAGAGCTGATTATGTAAACATCAATAATGCCATTCAGGGTTATGATTGGGAAACCTTGTTTAAGGATCTGAGCATTGACCAATGTTGGACACTATTCAAATCCATCATTACCGAACTAGAAAAATTGTACGTTCAGATCAGAAAAACACATTCACAATGGTAAAATTCTATCCTGGCTAACCAAGGCCATTAGAACTCAAATTAATAACAAAGAGAAAGTTTTTATAAGAATGAAGAAACATCAGAATTCATCAAACATCTCAAAATATAAAATGAATTAAAAAAGACTAAAAACATAATAAACATAGAAAGAAAAAAGGTTGAATTCAAACTGGTAACAGTAACTAAAAACCCAAAAGCTTTTTTTCATATATCAACAATAATAAACAACAAAGCTTTGATTCAGTCACATTAAAAGATAATGGGAATTAATTAACTGATCCCTTGGATACATGTAACAAAATTAACAATTTTTTTGGGTCAGTGTTCAATACAGATCCTAAGGTTGAAAATTAAAGACTAGGTAATTCATTACCGGATATAATAACTACGGAAGAAGTAGTTAAGGCAATCAAGGATTTGAGGGCAGATTCAGCAATAGGGCCAGATGTTATAAATCCTAAATTTAATAAAAAATACAATTATATCCATCGTTTCACTGCTTAAAATATTATTTAACAATTCACTATCTCAAGGAAGTATACCCACTGACTGGAAGCAAGCAATAGTTGTCTCAATCTATAACAAGCATTTGTCAATGCTGAATGTTGATTGCATTGGTCCGTTGAGCTCGCTCACTGCCCCTGTGTCACTCGCTCTTTCTGTTTCTCCAGGTGCTGCAGGCTGCTGTTTTGTACTGGGCTCCTGCCTGCATTGGCACATTGTTCTGCCCACAAAGAAATCTGCAGCTGTCCTGACAGAGCTCTGTTGATGTGTGTCACTCCCCCTCTCTCAGTCGCTCATTCTGTTTCTCCTGGAGCTGCAGGCTGCCCCTTTGTACCGGGCTCCCGACTCTGTTGGCAGCTTTTTCTGCCCACAAAGAAACCTGCAGCAGTCCTGACACATGTCCATTGAGCTAGCTCACTCCCCCTCTCTCACTCGCTCATTCCATTTCTGCCGGCACTGCAGGCTGGCCTTTTGTACTGGGCTCCAGCCTATGTTGCCGCCTTTTTCTGCCCACAAAACAATCCGAAGCAGTCACAATAGAGGTCTGTTGAGTTCACTCAATCCCCCTCTCTCACTCACTCATTGTGTTTCTCCTGTCGTTGCAGGCTGCCCTTTCGTACTGAGCTTCTGCCTGTGTTGGCACCTTTTTCTGCCCACAAAGAAATCTGCAGCTGTCCTGACACAGCTCCGTTGAGGTTGCTCTCTCCGCCTGTCTCACTCACTCATTCTGTTTCTCCTGGTGCTGCAGGCTGCTCTTTTGTACAGGGCTTCTGCCTGCATTGGCACGTTTTGCTCCCCACAAAGAAATCTGCAGCTGTCCCAACAGAGCTCCGTTGAGGTGGATCACTCCCCCTCTCTCACTTGCTCATTCTGTTTCTGTTGGAGCTGCAGGCTGCCGTTTTGTACTGGTCTCCTGCCTGCATTACTGCCTTTTTCTGCCCACAAAGAAATCTGCAGCAGTCATGATAGAGCTCCATTGAGCTCGCTCATTCTACCTCTCTCACTTGCTCATTGTATTTCTCCCGGTGCTGCAGGCTGCCCTTTTGTACTGGGCTTCTGCCTGCATTGGCACCTTTTTCTACCCACAAAGAAATATGCAGCTGTCCTGACAGAGCTCTGTTGAGGTCGCTCACTCTGCCTGTCTCACTCACTCATTCTGTTTCTCCTGGCACTGCAGGCTGCTGTTTTGTAGTGGTCTCCTGCCTCTGTTGTCACCTTTTTCTGACCACAAAGAAATCTGCAGCAGTGCCAACAGAGCTCCATTGAGCTCACTCACTCCCCCTCTCTCACTCACTTGTTCTGTTTCTGTCAGAGCTGCAGGCTGCCCTTTTGTACTGGGTTCCTGCTTGCGTTGTCGGCTTTGTCTGCCCACAAAGACATGTGCAGCAGTCCCGACTCAGTTCCATTGAGGTCGCTCACTCCCCCTCTCTCACTTGCTCATTCTGTTTCTGCCAGCACTACAGGCTGGCCTTTTGTACTGGGCTTCTGTCTGCGTTGCCTCCTTTTCCTGCCCACAAAGAAATCCACAGCAGTCACGATAGACCTCCATTGAGCTTGCTCACTCCCCCCTCTCTCACTCGCTCATTCTGTTTCTCCCAGCGCTGCAGGCTACCCTTTTGTACTGGGCTCCTGCCTGCGTTGGCACCTTTTCCTGCCCACAAAGAAATCAGCAGCTGTCCTGACAGAGCTCCGTCGAGGTCGCTCACTCCTCCTGTCTCACTCACTCATTCTGTTTCTCCTGGTGCTGCAGGCTGTCCTTTTGTACTAGGCTTCTGCCTCTATTGGCATTTTTATCTGCTCACAAAAAAATCTGCAGTAGTCCTGACAGAGCTCCATTAGCCTCACTCACTCCCCCCATCTCACTCGCTTGTTCTGTTTCTGCCAGCATCACAGGCTGCCGTTTTGTACTGGGCTCCTGCCTGCGTTGCTGCCCTTTTCTGCCCACAAAGAAATCTGCAGCAGTCATGATAGAGCTCCATTGAGCTCACTCACTCACTCCCCCTCTCTCACTCATTCATTCTGTTTCTCCCACTGCTGCAGGTTGCCCTTTTGTACTGGGCCCCTGAGTGCATTGCTGCCTTTTTCTACCCACAAAGAAATCTGCAGCAGTCTCAACAGAGCTCCGTTGAGCTTATTCACCCCCCCCACTCACTCATTCAATGTCTCCCGCTGCTGCAGGCTGCCCTTTTGTACTGGGTTGCTGCCTGCATTGGCGGCTTTTTCTGCCCACAAAGAGATCTGCAGCAGTCCCAACACAACTCTGTTTTCACTCCCCCTCTCTCACTCGCTCATTCTGTTTCTGCCAATGCTGTAGGCTGGCCTTTTGTACTGGGCTCCTGCCTGCATTGCCACCTTTTCCTGCCCATAAAGAAATCTGCAGCAGTCATGATACACCTCCATTGAGCTCGCTCACTCCCCCTCTCTCACTCACTTGTTCTGTTTCTCCTGGCACTGCAGGCTGCCCTTTTGTACTGGGCTCCTGCCTGTCTTGGCACCTTTTCCTGCCCACAAAGGAATCCGCAGCTGTACCGACAGAGCTCCATTGAGGTCACTCACTCCCCTGTCTCACTCGCTCATTCTGTTTCTCCTGGTGCTGCAGGCTGCCCTTTTGTAATGAGCTCCTCCCTCTGTTGGCATCTTTTTCTGCCCACAAAGAAATCTGTAACAGTCCCGACAGAACTCCGTTGGCCTCACTTACTACCCCTGTCTCACTCGCTCATTCTGTTTCTGCCGGCGCTGCAAGCTGCCCTTCTGTACTGGGCTCCTGCCTGCATTGCCACCCTTTTCTGCCCTCAAAGAAATCCACAGCAGTCATGATAGAGCTCTGTTGAGCTCACTCACTCCCCCCTCTTACTCGCTTATTCTGTTTCTCCCACCGCTGCAGGCTGCCCTTTTGTACTCAACCCCTGAACACATTGCTGCCTTTTCCTGCCCACAAAAATCTGCAGCAGTCCCAACAGAGCTCCGTTGAGCTCACTCACTCCCCCTCCCTCACTCACTCGTTCTGTGTTTCCCGGCATTGCAGGCTGCCCTTTTGTACTGGGCTCCTGCCTGCATTGTCACCTTTTCCTGCCCACAAAGAAATCCGCAGCAGTCCCAATAGAGCTCACTTGAGTTCGGTCACTCCCCCACCCCAGTCGTTGATCCTAATCAGTCCCAAACACTGATTCCCGAAAGCAACTGTGGTATTCTGCGCTGGAAGTGCGGAAACACATTTCAGCCAGGATGTAAAAAATTACATCTACACCGTTCATAAGGAGATGTGAACAAATGCCAGTGTTGAAAATCTGGTGTGAAAATATTACTAATTTGCAAACTTACAAGGGTGTGTGGAAACTGCACAACACATGCTTGTAACAGTCATTTTATGGAGTTTCATCACAAAATTTTCAACATAGGCAGTTTAGGACCTCTGCTCATGAACAGTGTCAGTCTGATTTTCTTACTGTGTCCCGAACACTGATTTCCCACAGTGACCGTGCTATTGTGCGCCGGAAGAGCAAACACACATTTCAGCCAGGATGTGAAAAATGACAGCTGCACTGTTCAGAAGGAGGTGTGGCACAATGGCAATGCTGAACACCTGGAGTGAAACTATTGCAAAGTTATGAAGGAGCGAGCATGCATGGAAACTGCACAATGCACATTCATAACACACTAATTTTATGGACTTTCATCACCAAATTTTCAACATAGGCATTTTAGGACCTCTGCTAATGAACAGTGTCACTGTCATTTTCATAATGTGTGTCCCGAACATGGATTTCCCACAGCAACAAAGCTATTCTGCGCCAGAACTGCAAAAACACATTTCAGCCAGGATGTGAAAAATTACAGCTATACTGTTCATAAGGAGGTGCAGAAGAATGGCAATGTTGAAAATCTGAAGTCAAAATATTATTAACTCGTGAAGTTACGAGCGTGCTTGCACACTACACAACGCATGTTCTTAACACAATCATTTTATGGAGTATCAACACCAAATTTTCAACATAGGCATTTTAGGACCTCTACTCATTAACAGTGCCACTGTCATTTTCTTAATCTGTTTTGAACACTGATTTCCCACAGCGACCGCGCTATTCTGCACCGGAAGTACAAAAAACACATTTTGGCCAGGATGTGGAAAATGACAGCTGTACTCTTCACAAGGAGGTCTGAAAAAATGGTGATGTTGAAAATCTGGCCTGTAAATATTGCAAATTTGCAAAGTTATGAGCGTGCGTATCAACTGCTCAACGCACACTCGTAAAACAGTAATTTTTTGGATTTTTCTCACCAAATTTGCAGTATAGGCTTTTTGAGAGCCCACCTCATGAACACTGGCACTGTTGTTTTGTTAATCAGTCCCAAAAGGGAATTTCCATGCAGTGACAGCGAAATCACCTTTCGGGGCCAAATAATGCTGTGACAGTGCCAGAATTCATGAGGAGGGGTCTCAAAAACCCCATGTTGAAAACTTCGTGCCAATATTCCAAAAAATGGCTGAGATATGCATCAAAGTTGAAAAAACACTGTTTATTCCATTATACAGCTTACTGGCATTTCCTCAGCTCGTGGTCAGCTTCGAAGAGTGCAGACGTGTTCCCAGTCCACCAAAGATCGTTGCGCCAGACTCCAGAGGCAAGTAGGGGTGAGGGGGGTGTGGGGAGGCAGGGTGCGCAATGGGTGGATGCGTGTTGTGGGAGGGGGCAGGGAGACAGCCGAGGGACCGCTTCCTTTTTTACAGGTTAAAAAAAAAAAAGACATTGCGGGACCATTTTTGATTTTACAGAGGCATACAGCATGCTGGGGTGGGCTCCCAGCATGCCAAAGGAGTCTTTTGGGGGCAGCTGTAGTCAATGGGGGATTGGGCACCCCCATCGGCACACAACAAAAGGAGGGGTGACATTATGCCGATGGGGATTGAGCACCCTGTCGTCAGACAACAAAAGCAGGGGGGGTTAAATAATGCAGACGGGGAGTGGGCTCCCCATCGGCAACATAAACCTTGGAGCACTGAAGCCAATGGGGATTGGGTCCCCCGTTGGCAAACTAACATGGTGGGGGGCACATGCTGCCAAGGAGGATTAAGCACCCCCTCAGAAGGGGGGGTTAATATTGTTTGTGAACATAGCGCCAAGCTGCTGCCATGTTCATAAACAATATCAGGGTTTCAAGGTTCCGCCCTGCAATGACAGGTCACTCCCTCATTGCAGTGAATGGTTGACACTGCAATGATGAGGTGGCCCCTGATTGTAGCAGCTAAAATTTTACAAGTTGGTGGCATGCTGGCTGAACTAGAGTCAGCAGCAGCGTGCCATAGCATTCGGGGAAGCAGGCCAAGACTTTAAAGGCTGTGGGGGCATTGGCCACAACAGTGCCGTGCCTCCACAACCTGCTTCTGGAAAAAGCTGCCTCAATATGTTTCTCGTGCATGTGCACAATTAACATAAAAAGAAGGGGAATAGAAAAGAGGCAGAGAATTACAGACCGATCAGTCTCACATCGCTGGAGTGTAAAACAATGGAAAGGATTCTTAAAAATAGAATTGAAATCCAGATGGATATAAAAGGAATTAAAGATCTTAAGCAGCATGGATTTATGAAAGGGAGATCATGCACTACTAACCTCATCACCTTCTATGAAACTGTCAGTAGCTCATTGGATAGGGGTATACCGGTGGACCTTGTATATCTAGATTTCAAAAAGACTTTTGATAAGGTGTCCCATTACATTCTTGTTAAAAAACTGAATGATATAAAGTTAGACCAATATATCATAGGTTGGGTAGCTGATTGGTTAACCAATAGAAGCCAGGTTGTCAGAATACATACTGTCCATTCCGATCTAATCCAAGTGTCAAGCGGGGTGCCGTAGGGATCGTTTCTTTGTCCACTTCTCTTTGGTATATACATTGCAGATCTAAATGAGGGTATCACATGCCACAGCAGTAAATTTGCTAATGATACTAAAATCGGTGGAGAAGTGGATAGTAGCAATAAGATTCTAGCTCTACAGAAGAACATTGAAACCCTGGATAATTGGGCAAAAAATAATAACATGTCTTTTAACCAGGATAAATGTGTAGTTATGCATTCAGGACCTCAAAATCAGAATTCTGACTATTACCTCAATAATAAACTGTTAAAACATGTCACATCAGAAAAAGATCTAGGTATTCTGATTAACAATCAGTTACTTCCAAGTAATCATTGTAGACAAATTGCTATTAGATCCAATTACATCTTGAACGCTATTAAAAAATATTTTATTAGTAGACAGAAAACATGCATCTTAGCTCTATATAATTCATATATTAGACCTCATTTGGATTACGGAGCAGCTTTTTGAGCATCGTGTATGACAAAGGGTAAAATATTATTAGAGGGCGTTCAGAGAAAAACAACAGAATTAATTCCAAGATTGAAAAATCTACCTTATGGGGAAAGATGCAGGGAACTGAACCTGTACAACTTAGAGGTTAGGCGTATGAGAGGAGACTTGTTGCTTCTATATAAAATACTCCAAGATAACCAATTAATGCAGGAATGTGGGATAAGATATGCAACCAAACCAAATAAACTTAGATGTAATAAATATCAACATTTTGTACCAAGAACAACAAAGAACAAAAGAAAATATTTCTTTTCTATTAGAGCAACAGGACCGTGGAATAGACTGCCACAATCCGTGGTGATTTCTCCCAATATCAAACAATTTAAAAACTATTTAGATAAATATATAACAGGTAAATAGACAAAAGACCCACAAGGTGTGGTGGTTAACTCGATGGGTCATATGGGCTTCTTCTACCTTGATAAACCATGTAAACCGTGTAAATTTAAATATCTTGACCGGGGTGTAGAAATATTGCATGAAGGTGGATTGACATTTAGTGGTTCACAGTTTTGTTTTAAATGCTAACACTACTTCCTAACTTTTGCAGTTTTCTGTTACCCAGCCCTCAGAGATCGACATGGTTTCTATATTTTATAGGAACTGGTGCAGATAACATGGAAATTGTTGATAAAGACATGTATTGTGCACATGGAGAAAAAAAAAAAAAAGCACACATTGGGTACCATAGGAAATCATGAATTTTACAGGAAAGTCATCCTGAAGTTACTCAATGACTATGATCTGAAAACTCTGGTTAATAGATTTAAAATGTTTTTGTTCTGTAAGGACCTTAAACGGGACAGGAAGTCTGTGCTAATTAGTAACAGTAATGTAGGCTCGGTATAAGACAGGAAGGAGTCAAAAATGGAAAGCCAGTAAGCAAGGGAAAGCTTACCTAGACAAAACTGCAACTCACTGCTAGTTTTCTTTTGCTTCAACGACTGTACCTTTTCCCTTCTTCTTGGAGAGCTGGTTCAGGGGTCAGAAGGGAAGTGGCAGACATCTTGACTGCTTTGTGTAAATGCCCCATGTAAATACCTCTATGCATCTGCACTCAGTGTTGTGTCCTCTGCATCTGTGCTCAATGTAGTATCTGCACTAATTTCCTTGGAATTAGTTGTGCTTTCTATGTGCCTCAAGAATGTAATCAAGTATGTAATTTGCAATCACTGCATGCATGTTTCCGTTTTTTGTAATGAACCCCAAAACCTTTGCGTGTATGTCCTTAAATGTCTGTGCAATTGCACCCAGGTCATGACTGACAAAGGCACTTGGTGCCAATGCACTTACCCGGTTACCAAACTGAAAATAAATAAATAAATACATTTGGGGAATGGCTGTGAGGGAGAGTACATGGTGGCGCTCGTGACTTCCCTCAGCCAATTGGGGGTCAGTAAAAAGCGGGAAGAGGGGAATAAATGTCAGTGGCAGAAGAAACTCAGTGCTTAGTATACAGCAGGAAGAAGCTGAAAACGGAAGGTTGGTAAGCAAGGCAAGATTTACCCATACGTAGCTGCAACTTTTTCCCAGTTCTCATTTGTTTCAGCTACCTTTTTCTTTCTTAAAGGGCAGGTTGGAGGCCAGGAGTGAAGCAGCAGACACCTTGGGAATGGCTGTGAGGGAGCATGCATGGCAGAGCACGTGACCTCCTACAGCCAATCGGGGGCCAGCAAGAAGTAGGATGGGGGGATAAAAGCCAGCACACCTAGCACATCCCACAACGCTCATGTCCCACAGCATGAGTGAAACAGAGCAGAAGTAGAACAGGTATTCTAAGGTGTCTGAGGCATCAGTAGGTTGGTCACAGTCCACAGGAAACTCTGCCAGGGAGCCACAAGACCAGGTAGGATAAAACACAGCACTGTGTACACATATTCTAAAATAAGTAAGGTAAATAACTACAGGTAGAGGGTAAATCAACAAATGGAAAAATAGCAGGACTTAAGTATAGGTAGCTACTAAAAGAGGGAAAGCAGGAAATGCCCTATCAAGGGAAAGGGGAGAAATCCATTTTAAATAAATGAACGGAAAGAAGGTAAACAGGCACAGAAGGGAGGCAGCAGAGTACTGGGGAAAATTCAGCTGACAGAAATACTGATAGAAGGATAATCAGGAAACACACAATCTAGGGTGGGGTAATAAACCCATTTCAAGTTAAGAAAGGAAGGTAAACAAACATAAAAAAAGGAGACATGAGGGGACAGAGAAGGTTCATAAGGAAAGGCTAAGTAGGTAAATGACATGGGAGTGATGCAGTGTGTAATAGGTGTGGACCCAAAGTCTTTCTGGACACATTCTGGAGACTGAAGTGCTGCCCCATTTGTACACATCTCTCTGGGTTGACGATAGAGGCCGCTGGACTTTGAGCTAAGCTGTCAAGGGTGCAGAGAACCTTTTTTACCATCTAGGAGACACCAAAGCTGCTGCTGCTACCTCAGAGGATGCCAGGGCAGAGGTAGAATGGCTAGACCTTGGTGGACCCCGGGAGGGTGGAAGTGGTGGGTTGGGTACACAGTCCTCAGCCTGTGTCACTACCAAATTCTTTTGCAATACTGATGGGATTGGACAGCTGGGAGGAGGCATCTAAAATAGTGGCAAGGGAAGATATATGGGTCCTCAGAAAGAAAGGCCCCAAGGTAGGAGGAGGAGGAGACCCCTAACCAAGGAGGAAACAGCTGCGGCTGGTGAACTCTGTCATCATGGGGGATGGAACTGGGTGAGGGAGGTGGAAGGAAGAGGGAGGTAAAGTGTCTCCCTGGCACATCAGCTTGGAGGGAAGCAGAGCAGATCCAGAGGATTGCTTAGGGCAGCAGATCACGGGAGGGAGCTTGATGTCATTGTCCACCTGGGGATGAATGACCTGGCAAAGAATGGGGTAGGGGTAGTGCAGGGTAATTTCAGGGAGTTGGGGAGGGTCTAAAGTAGGTAGCATGCAAGATGGTGTTTGCGGAGGTGTTTTCTGTGTATGGTCAAGGGGAGGATAGGGCACTCCACACCAGGACCTTCAACAATTGGTTGAAGGTATGGTGCAGAGAGGAGGGCTTTGGCTACACAGAAACATAGACAACGATGACAGAAAAAGACAGACAGTCCATCCATTCTACTGAGTTACCTATTTAGTCCTGGAACCTACTGTCCCTCCCTGGGCTTATCCCTCCCCGTCATCCCCCCTATACTTTACTCTGATACTGCTGCCCGAGCAACCACTATACCCTTCCATCTCTCCCAAGCTTGCTTGAAACCATTAATGGTTTTCACACCTACCACTTTGGCTGGCAGACTGTTCCATGGCTCCACCACCCTCTCTGTTAAATGGTACTTCCTCATGTCCCTCCTGAAGCTTCCTCCTGTTAGTTTCCACTTGTGTCCACGTGACCACAAGCTAATATTCAAGCTAAATGGTTCCCTACAGTTCACCTTGTTAATTCCTCTCAGGAACTTAAAGGTCTCTATAATATTCCCCCTCTCCCTTCTGGTCTGTAGTGAGAACATGTTCAGAGCCTTGAGGGACTCTTCAAAAGACGTACCCTGTTTGCCCTGAATTGTTTTTGTTACCCAACGCTGCTTCTTCTCTAGCCTATCCTTATCCTTCCTTAGGTGAGGACTCCAGAACTGGGTGTACTACTGTAGATGTGGCCTTACCAAGAATCTATATGGGTAAGTATAACATCTACTTTCCTGCAATCAGTACCCCTCCCAATACCTCCCAGCATCCTATGTTTCTTGCTATATGCCTTACTGCACTGACTAGATTGCTTTAAGGTGTCACTGATGATAACTCTGAGGTCTCATTCCTCAGCTGTAGTACTAAGTTTCACCCCTCCCATTAAGTACTCTAGTCTTGTTGTTCTTGTTCCCAATGTGCATTACCTTGCACTTTTTAGCACTGAATTTCATCTGCCAGATCCTGGACCACCCCTCTAGCTTTTATAGGTCTCTCTGCATTTCCTCTATCCACTCATCGCTATCCACTCTTCCACAGAGTTTTTAGTCACCTGCAAAGAGACAACCTGCCCCAGATTCCTTCCCCGATGTTACTGATGAATATATTGAAGAGTATTGGACCAAGGAAAGATCCCTGTGGTACCCCATTTGTTACCTCCCTCTCTTCTGATTTAACTCTGTTGACTACTACCCTTGCTATTTCTCCTTTAGCCAGTTACCTATCCAGTTTACTATGGCCTTAGCCACTCCTGGATCCTCCATCTTCTTCAGCAAGCAACTGTGAAACACCAAGTCAAAAGCCTTGTTGAAGTCAAAGTGCATCAAATCCACAGTGTGGCCCTATCTAGTTCCCTTGTCACCCAGTCAAAGAAAACGTTAATCTGATGAGACCTACCTGCCACAAATCCATGCTGTTTACTATTCTAGAGACCATTGCTCGCTGAGCATTCCATTGAGGTCTTCTTTGACCAGTGACTCCATCACCTTCTCTGCAATAGAGGTAAGACTGACAGTTCTGTAGTTCCACTGTCTCTCCACCTTATGGAGTGGAATCATGTGTGACACCCCCTTCAATCCTTGAGATCTCGGGGAAGTTAATGGAAACACTACTGAAGGAGAGATCTGTGGAGCACCTGGAGACAAAAGGGCTGCTGGACCACCGGAAGCATGATTTCACGGGGTGGCGGGGGAGGTCACTTCAAACTAATTTCATAGATTTCTTCATCTGGGAGGGAGGTGGATCAAGGGAGAGCAGTGGACATGGCCTCTCTGGACTTTAGTTAGGCATTTGACACTGTGCTGCACAGGAGGCTAGTTAAGAAACTAAGCAGCCTGGGGTTGGGGGAGAAAATGACAAGCTGGGTATCAAACTGGTTAAGGAATAGGAGGCAAAGAGTGGTGGTAAACAGCAGTCATTCAGGTGATAGGAGAGTCGCTAATGGGGTGCCACAGGGTTTGGTGCTGGGACCGGTTCTCTTTAATGTCTTCATAAGCAACAATGCGGAGGAGTTCGAGGGTAAGGTGTGTCTTTTTGTGGATGACACAAAAATCTGCAGCAAGACTGACACTCAGGAATGGGTGGAGAGAATGCAAAGGTATCTAAGAAAACTAGATGAATGGTCTAGGGGGTGGCAACCGGGTTTCAATGCCAAAATGTGTAAGGTTATACACTTAGGACTACAGAATCCGGGGGCTCTGTATAAGATGTGAAAATGGGGGGGGAGAGCTTACAATCACCAAGCAAGAAAGAGATCTAGGGGTCATCATATCTGATGACCTCAAGGTAGCTGGGCAGTGTGACAAAGTAGTGGGAAAGGCTAGCAGGATGCTGGAGTGCATTGGGAGAGGGATTTCTAGCAGGAGGTGGGAGGTGGTGATGCTGCTGCTGTATCACTCACTGGTGAGGCCCCACCTGGAATAGTGTGTCCAGTTGTGGAGGCCACCCTTCAACAAGGAAATGGAAAAGGTAGAGGCGGTACAGGGGAGAGCAATCAAAATGGTGAGGGGATTGAACAAGAAGTCATCGAGGAAAGGCTGCAGGAACTCAACATGTGTTCCCTGGAAGGGAGGAGATCAAGAGGTGATATGACTGAAATTTACAAGTACCTCACAGGAGTGAACAATGTGCGAGTGGAAGGTCTATTTGAGAGAAAGAAAGCCATTAGAACAAGGGGGCATGCAATGAAGTTAAGAGGGGAAAAGTTTAGGAAAGATGTGCAGAAATATTTCCTCACAGAAAGGGTGGTGGATGGCTGGAAAAATTTGCCAGATGAGGTAGTGGGGGAAAGGCTGTTGGGAGCATCAAGCAAGCATGGGCTATGCACAGGGGCATATTAGATAAAGAAATGGGGGCTGAAGTGATATCTTTGACAACTAGGGTGAATGATGATGGAATAGGCAAGGACAAAGTGCAGAAAGGATTGGCCTAAAGGTCCTTTTCTGCTGATAAAATCTATGTTTCTTCCCCCCTGTCCACAGTGAGCTGTTGAATACACATACCAGGGTTCAGCCTGTTCAGCTGCCAGTTCCCTAAGTAGCCTCTGATGCAACACATCTGGTCCTGGGATCTTATCTATCTTTAGGGCTGCCAGCCCTTTCTGGACCCTTTCACTAGTAAATAGTGGTTGTCTCATCTCTGGTTCCCCCTAATGAAGGCTTTGATGCCACTCCTTGGCAAGAGCCCACTGCCCTCCATGATGAAACTGAGCAAAGGTACTCATTGAGGACTGTGGCCTTTTGACCATCCTCCTTTATCACACTACCCTCCTGAGTTAGTCTTTTGATTCCACCACTATTTTTCCCTAATATAACTGAAGAACTGTTTTTCACTGCTTTTGCCTCCTCTGCAGTACGCTGCTTTGTGTCTGCCTTTGCCACCCTTACTAGTGTCTTTGTCTCCCTGTTTTTCAATATATTTATTTAGTTAGTTCGTTTTTTGTTGACCAAGTAGGGTGTACTTGGCAGACATTTGCCTATTTTCTTGCACGACCTGGGAGGTTAGAGTTCAAGAACAGTACAGAGTCAATGAGTGAAATTACAATACAGTGGTATAGCATAGTGCAATTGTACACAGAACACAAGGTAGAATAAGTCAGCAAATAAGTAGCAGGCAGGTTACAGTGCAAGAGCAGTACAGAATCAATGAGTGAAATTACAATACAGTGGCATAGCACAGTGAATTGTACACAGAGGATGGGGTAAAATAAGTCAATCAATCACTAACAGGCAGTACAGGGATACAGATTAAGTAGTGTTTCAATTATAGTAAGCAGAAGGCAACAAAAATCAAGAGAGACGCGAGTTAAATACCAGGGTGAACTGGGAGGTAGAAGGTGGGGAGGTGTAGACACACGGTCCTATGTGCCTAGGAGTAGGGAAGGGGGCATTGATCAAGGGTGGGTAGGTGATTAGAAGCAGGTACATCTGGAGTGCTGGATCAGGAAGGAGTGAAATGATCTTCTAAAGGTGTCAGCTGATGGACAATGTCTAATAGAAAGGGAGATATTATTCCACTGTTTTGGGGCAATGGAGGAGAAGGTCCACTCTCCAAACTTTGTACTGTACCTTGGGGTGGATAGCTGCTCAAGGTTAGAAGAAATAAGGGAGTAGCGGTTAGCGTGGGGTACTCAGTGAGAGACTAAGGAGTGGGGCTTCTGACTGTGTAAGTAATCAATAACCCACAACAAGGTGTGCAGGTATTGGGGATTAATCAATACCCCGAGTGCGTTGTGAGGCATGAGGCCGCAGGCCGAGTGCCATCCCAGCACCCGGGGTGTTGATTAATCCTCAATATCTGCACAACATGGAGTGGGTTATTGAGCTTATAACATAGGGTGAGCCCTGTGTTGAAAAAACAAATGGCACACATGTGGCATGAAGAAAATCCTTCCTTTTCCATATGTATCCCACCACCACTGTACAGATATAGCACACTGCTGTGCTGTACAATGATAACACCACACACAACATCCTTCAGAAACACTATATGTCAGAGAATTACACTGCAGGATTTATGCATACCTGCACAGTTTGCAAGTGACAGATGGACCCCCTCCCCGCTATGTACTGCGAGCAGCAGCGTGCATGTAACTTTAGCTAAGCAACATCAACACTGTGACAATTACTTACCACACAGTCTTCAGAGAGCACTGTCAGCCACTGAAGATGTGTGTCACCGTGTTGCACTCCACTCTTTACCGTATGTCCTTTCATACGTTCCTTGTCAACAGGGCTGTAGGCGGGCTACCAAGAGTCTGTGTAGACTACAGAGGGGTGCAAAGCAGCACCGCCAGGTGGGAAGGGCTCGTGGTACTGTGCAGCTACATTTAGATCACAACTTGTTATTGCACACTCCCACAGACTGCAGGCAGTGCACGGGGTGTATCCACTCTGTGCCGAGTGGTGCAACACAGGACAGGAGGGGAACGGGAAGCGCTGGAGGCACAGTGTGGGTAACTGCACATGACAACTGTTATCACACAGTGGGAGCATGGAAGGGGGCTGGTGGCTATTGAAAACACTGCATGGGAAACCACAGATGCTCCTGTGAATAAGTGCTACCCAAGAGTGGTACGACTGTAGGCAGGATGACGGGTGTCTCTGCTCTCAACTGACAGTAGCCAGGGGCAGAAATCTACACAGGGGAGTGGGACTTGATCATAACACCCTGCGGCTACATGGACATCAGATCCGCTGATGACAGCTGCTCATCGGACAGTACTGACAGACCCTTACTGCACATCAGCAGGTCTGTATGAGCCCTGGTCAAACTCGATTAGTTCGCACAGAAGCGGCCCCCCCAGCAGGCTGTCCGTGGCCACCGGGTCCCAATTAGGTGGAAGGGATCCCGGGACCGACAGCACAGTCCATGAGGTGACTGCAAAATGAGTGATTTAACTTCAAAGCACTTTTTGCACCAATGCAATTCCCGCTGCCCTGGAGGCGGCACTTATACAACAGGAGATCGTGAGTGGCGTTTTTTAAGCCCCAAGGTGCTGAATTTTCATTTAAGTGGCAGGGCAGGGCACCAGAAGGGCAAAACAAACCTGGGGGACCAGAGACTTGATGGCAGCATCGGGAGAAGCCCGGGAGAGACAGCAACAAGGAGACAGGGAAATGCAGGGCTAAGGTGGCAGGTAAGCTCAGGCAGTGAATTTTAGGAACCTCCATTTGCAGGGGGAGGTTACAAGGACTTCATCACAGCCGACCTGTGTAAATAGGAAAGGGGAAGTGGGACAGTGGGGGGGTTGGGGGAGGGGATGAGGCATATGATTGGGTATTTAGTGCTTCAGTGAGGGGGAGAGATTGGTGAAGAGTTTATTGAAAGCATTGGATATGGTTAAGGGGTTATTACAATTGACACCATCAATTTTGAATTCAGCTGGAGTGGAGGGGTTTGAGTGTCCGAGGGCCTGTTTGGGTGGTTCCAGTAGCGCCAGAGATTGGTATGTGAGGAGCCAAGTAGAGTTCAAAAGTATAGACTTTTGTTTTTCTGGGTCGCTCGTTTACATTTAATTATGGATTTATTTATTTATTTAATTAATGTTTCACCAGGAAGGCACACTGAGCGACAAGTCGCTCATCTCCTGGTGCAGTCTGGGGGGAAGAGGTACATTAGGAATGAGACATTAAACATTCAAGTTATAAGCGCAACATTAACTTACAGTTGTAAGGTAGATGCTTACAGACAGTGTTACAACAGCGTTACATATGATAGGTAAAAACAGTGGACAATAATAAGTACTCGGTTAATAATTAACAAGTGCTTATGTGAAAGAAAAGGGAGAAAAGAGAGGCCGTGGGGAGGTGTGTGGGAAGGGGAAAGAGCTGCGTCCCTGGAGACCACTTAAGGATGCGAGGATCCTGCACTGCACTGCACTGACTAGAGAGAAGGGGATAAGGAAGTGTCCCAGAGAAACCCTTTGAGGATGGTGGGGTAAGAGAGTAGATGAGAGATACAAGCCCCTCTGGGGGGTAGGGGAGGGGCCCATGGAAACCATTCGGGGCCTCATTATATTCTGTGGGAGATCAAGGGAGGCCAGTAAGGGGGAGAAATTTGGGGAAAGGGGAGGAGAGCTAGGAATTTGGGTGGATGCGCACAGGGTAAAATGAAGGTGATGGTAGAGGGGTAGGGTTTGTCTGGGACTTAGAGGTGGAGGTTAGGGAGGGACATGGCAGGAGCAGCTAGGAGCAAGGTAATTATTGAGGGCAGAGCTGATGGAGTAGGCAGAGGATGAGTGCCAGATCTGAGGGGGGAGGGAATTCCAGATTTTTGGGAGGCAGTGAGAGTAACTGGATTGGCTGATTTGGGTGGATCTGTGGGGGACTACCAGGGTGCAAGAGTCAGTTGATCTAAGGGAATGCGAGGGTGGGGGAAGTGTTATAAACGAGGAGGTGAGGTAAGAAGGGAGCTCACCAAACCAGTGCTTGCAGGTGAATTTAACACAGTGGGAGAGCCACCTATTTGCAAGAGAGGGGAAGGATAGGGCACGATAAAGATCACAGTGGTGGATGCGAGGGGGGGCATCCAAGACAAAGCGGCAGAAGGAATTGAAGAGTGTGTCAAGTCTGGCCAGGGAGGACTTAGGGGCAGCACCATAGACTATGTCACAGTAGTCAAAAATGGGCAGTATTATCTTCTGGACAAGTTCACGCCTAGCGGTAGGAGGGATGCAATTACGGTTCCTGAACAGGGCACCAAGCTTGGGGTGCAGTTTTTTCTGGATGGCGTCAATATGTCCAGAGAAGTTTAGGTGTTGGTCCAACCAAACACCTAAGTACATGAAGGAGGATGTGTCCTCAAGTAAAGTCCCAACAAGGGTATGAAAAATGGGTAGGAAGTTAAGCCTTGAGAGTCTCTGCCTTGTGCTAAAGGTCATGGAGACTGTCTTCTTGGCATTGAGGAAAAGTTGATGGTTAGCAAACCAGAGCTGAACCTTGTCAACGTCTTGCTGTAAGCTGCTTGTAACCTCATCAGGACAGGTGCCAGATGCATACAGGACTGTATCAATGGCATACATATGTATAGCAGAGGATGGGGAGCAAACAGAGAGAAAGTCATTTAAGAAGACGGAGAATATGAGGGGCCCTAATACAGAGCCCTGGGGGACTCCAGTGCCGAGGGAAGGGGAAGTGGCATCCAAGATATTAACTGACTGGGTTCTGCCAATAAGGTAAGCCTTAAACCAGTTTGTGGCGGAGAAAATAGGCCAGTAGCTGGGAGTGAGTTGAGGAGAAGGAGTGAGAGACAGTGTCGAAGGCCTTGGCCAGGTTGACAAAAATGGCATAAGTAATTTGGCCATTGTCCCTCTTGGTTAGAATGGAATCTGTGAGCTGTAGGAAAGAGGTGGTGGTTGAGTGTTTTTTCCTGAAACTGGACTGGAAAGGGGGTGAAAAAGGAGGTGTCAGATAGAAAAAAGGTGAGTTGGGAGAGGACAATGTGTTCTTGAAGCTTGGCAAAGGTAGGGAGGAGAGAAATGGGGTGATAGTTGCTGGGGGATAAGGGGTCACCCCCTTTGGGTATAGGAGGGAGGGCCACTGCATGTTTCCATGAAGAGGGGACTGAGGCAGTAGAGAATGAGAGATTTAAGATTATTGAGAGGGGGTAGGCAACAGCCGAAGCAGAGAGGGAGAGGAGTTTTGGATCAAGGCCATCAGGGGAGGCAACTTTAGATGTGCCTGTATGAGACCCTGTCTGAATTAGAATTGGAAGCTTTGAAGGAGGCCCAGTGTTTATCTCTTTCTTTAAGAAGAGAAAGGAGAGGGTGTGTGAGCCATTTTGTTTTCTGACCCCTGACTCCCCCATTCTTCCTCCTCTTGTTTCTCTTTGTATTTGTAGAAAGGCCTTTTTCTTGGGTCTCACTGCTGCCTTGACCCTGGTCAAGAACCATAATGGTCTCTTGAACCTGTTCTTTTTTATTACCATTCTCATATATGCATTAGATGATTCAAGAATGGCCCCCATAATTGTCCCCCATCTTTCTTCCACCCCCACCTATGTTGTCCACCCCTACTAGCTTATCACTGACCAACTCCCTCAGCCTACTGAAGTCAGCCCTTCTAAAATCAAGGACTTTAGCTCTTGATTGAAATCTACCAGACTTGAGGGCCAGTTCGAATCAAATTAAGTTATGGTCACTGTTCCCTAGAGACTCCCATACTCCCACAGCTCCTACCAACACTGAGTTGGTAAGCACCATATCAAGAATTACAGTCTGCCTGGTGGGTTCCTTAACTAGATGTACCATTAGACAATCTACGAATGCATCCAACAAGGCCTGACTTCTGGCGCTCTTCACCACTAGAACATCCCAATCAATGTCTGGCAGGTTCAGATCACCAAAAACCACTACTTCCCCCTCAGCTACCCCTCTTTCAAGTTCTTCCTTGAGCTCCCTCTCCCTCTCCTCCTCCTGCCCCAGAGGTCTATAGATCACTCCCTAATGCAGTTTCTTGCCTGACACTGCCATAAGCTGCACCCAGAGTGACTCTGTCTCCCCATTACTACCCCTGATGTATCCATCTTCTGCCAGCTCAATGACATCCTTGACAAAAAGAGTCTCTCCTTCCCATCTACCTGTTCCTCTATCCCTCCTGAACACTGAGTACTGAGGGACCATCAGTTCTCAGTCATTATTTTATGAAGCCCATGTTTCTGTGATGGCAACAAGGTCTACTTCAGTGTCAGCCATCAGCACGTGAAGCGGACTGATTTCTTTATCTGAGATCGCGGCATTAAAGCATACCCCCTTTCATCTGAGCTCTCTGATCTTACTTTGCTACTACCCTTGATCTTTCCTTGTATTCTCATCCCCTTGTTTCTCTTGGTGCTTGCACCTATTGTGTTCCCCTTCCCAAATGTCCCTTCACCTAGCTCAGTAAGTGTCACAACTGTCTTTGCACCTGCTCTTCTGTTACAAGCCCCCAGATGTGGGGGTGAACTAGCTAAGATTCCCTTTATCTCACCTGCCTCCATAGTTCCCCTAGGCCCAGTCAGTTTAAACATCTAATATAGGCATCAAACATCTGCCCCAGTGTGTAAATCCCCCACTCCCGTCAGGTGAAGTCCATCATCCTTGAAGAGTCTCCTGTCCTAGAAGATCCTGAAATCCCAGACAAAGTGGTACCCCATTTCCTGACACCATCCCTTAAGCCATCTGTGAAACTTCTCTATACAGCTCTCATTATCATATCCTGCTTCCCCTCCCTGCTCCACACTGGGAGGACTTTGGAAAAGGCCAGGGAGGCTGAGTGTGCCACCAGTTTTTCCCCCCAGTCTACTGAAGTTTTGCTTCACCATCTCCACTGACCGGTTCACCAGATCATTAGTATCCAGGTGTGTCAACACTCCCAGCTTCCCCATTCCCTCTCCACCATCCTACCTGTCCTGTCTAAATCCCAGAAGGCCAATGCCCCAGGAAGGCACCACACCATCCCCCTACTGTCTGCACCTCTTCCACCACCTTCTATACCCCCTAATCAATTCCCCAACCACTAAGACACTCCTGCTAGACTTACTCCCCTTGGGTGCCATCATGCTGTCCTGCCCTTTCCCATCTACTGACTCAGAGTCCCCCCCCAGTGGAGTCAGGTGCCTGAACCTCCTCTAGGGGTGCAAAGCTATTTGCCGTCTGGAAGGTGAGGGGCTGGATAACCTCCTTATGTATACCATTGCCCTCCCTCCCTTCCCCTCCCCCCCACCACTCTCCATCTCTTTGCCCAATGGTTCTCTGGGATGGGGGATGGGTTCCAGCTGAGCCGATAATATAATGGAGTTATTGCTACCCTTGCTGCAAGCAGCTGAGCATAGAGCTGTGCCAAGGTTATGCAGATGGGACAATGCAGGGAGAAGGCACCTTCCACGGGAAACTGAAAAGCTTCTACCCTCAGAGAGGGAGAAGGAGAATAAGGGGAAGTTACCAAGACAAAAGTGGAAGGGGGAGAGACAGGAAGAGGAGGGGTGGGGCACAAGGTGGACTGTAGTATCCTTGAATGCAAGGAGCTTAGCAAACAAGGTGGCAGAGTTCCAGGCAATGATGGTAGAGGGAGAGGTAGACATTGCCACCATCTCAGAGACCTGGGCCACCCAATACCATGACTGGGATCTTACCATCCTGAGTTACAAGGTGTTCTGCAGGAACCGGGAAGGTGGAAGGGTTGGATGGGTGGCTATTTATGTCAAGGAGGGGATAATGTGTACCAGGGAGGAGGGGGATGAGGGGAGGCCAGAAGCCACATGGATATTGCTCCAAAGCCCTAAAGGTAGGAAGCTCAGGATGGGGGTGGTGAACAGGCCACCCTCACAGAACAAGGAGGTGGATAGAGAGCTGGGGGAGAAAATCAGGAAAGTCAGTGGCAGGGGAAATACAGTTATAGTGGGAGACTTCAACCTACCTGGGGTTGACTGGCAGACAGTAACTACAGCACACACCAGGGAACAGGTGCTGCTGGTGGCTATCCAAAACAGCTAAATAGTGCAAGGGGTGATGGAACCTATTAGAGGGGAACATACTGGATTTGGTGCTAACAAATGGTGATCAAGTCCAGGATGTGGTAGTGCAGGACCCTCTAGCAGAAAGCGACCACCGCTCAGTGTGGTCCTCCTCAACACAGGGAGGGAGTCGGCTAAGACCAGGACAAGAGTGTTGGACTTCAGGAAGGCAGATTTTGTCAGAATGGGCAGCATCCTGGAGGGGTATTTAGCTAAAATTAACCCAGTGATAGATGCTGAACAGAAGTGGGCAATTATTAGGAAGGTGCTGAATGAGGCCACGAACACGTGTGCCAAATCTCAGAGTAAGCAGTCCAGGTCCAAAAAACCTAGCTGGCTCAGCAAGGAAGTGGAGTGGAAGGTGAGGGAAAAAAGATTGGCCTTCATTAAGTTCAAAAACTCAGGGCGGAAGGAGGATAGAGGGGTGTTCACAAAGGCTTCTAGGGAGGTGACCAGGTCAGTCAAGGCAGCAAAGGAGCTGAAGCTGGTTCAGGGGATCAGAGAGTGGGAAAAGGGGTTCTTTAAATACATAAGGGAGAAGAGTAGTTGTAGAGATGACATTGTTAGAATCAAGAGGATGGGGATAGGCAGAACAAGGGGAAGAACAGGCAGAGGCACTCAATGAGTACTTCTGCTCATTGTTCACAAAAGAAAGGGATGACCCAATACCTTAGGGGAAAGGGGACAAGGGAGAAAGGGGGGGCAGAGATAACAGATGGGGTCATCCAAGAGGGTAGAGTTCTGAAGGGCCTTAAAGCCTTGCGGGTGGACAAGGCACCAGGAGCAGATGGTGTACACCAAAGGGTCCTGAAGGAACTGTCGGAGGTGTTGGCAGGCCCTCTGATGTACCTCTTCAACACCTCCTTGGAGACAGGTAAGGTACCCAGAGACTGGAGGATGGCTCACGTGGTGCCCCTTCACAAGAGTGGACCCAAGGACCAACCAGGCAACTACAGACCAGTAAGTTGGACTTCCATAGTGGGGAAGTTGATGGAGACCATTCTAAAGGAGAGGTTGATAACCTTTCTCAATAGTAATGGTCTACAGGATGAGAGACAGCATGGGTTTGTCTCGGGAAGATCATGCCAAACTAACCTGATCGACTTCTTAGACTGGGTCACTAGGGTGGACGACGAAGGCCACACTGTGGATGTCCTGTACATGGACTTTAGCAAGGATTTTGACTCAGTGCCCCACAGGAGGTTAATGAGCAAGCTGAGGGACATGGGGGTGGTGAAGAAACTGGTGGGGTGGGTTGACAGAGCTGGTTGCAGGGCAGACAACAGAGGGTAGTTGTAAGGGGGGGAGACATCCAAGCCAAGGCCAGTAACAAGTGGGGTTACCGCAGGGTTCAGTGCTGAGCCTTGTTTTGTTCAATGTCTTCACTGGAGACATTGCAGAGGGTGTCAAGAGTAAGATCAGCCTGTTTGCAGATGGCACTGGTGTAACCCCCCTGCAAATGGGGGTTCCCAAAAGACTTCCAGGAGCTTGCTTGAATGCTCCAAGCCTGAATGGTGTTTGGCATTTAAGCTATTTATCAGTGAGTGTTTTTAGAGCCTCTGGTACTGTCTCTTTAAGAGCTGTCTGCTTGCAGACATAATTAGTTTGTATGGGGGGGACTGTGTGCTTCTCTGAGTACCACTCGAGCTGCTGCCAATTCACTTCATTTTTGCAGTCACTAGGAGTGCAAAGGGAACCTATCTGAAAGATGTAACTGTTTGCCAGAAATTATTTAGAGTAATAATGAAATTACAGTTTGTCTAACCTGCTTTCTTTGCAGTCAGAACTGTGTCTGCTAGTTCCCCATTCTAGTTTTGAACTGCTGAACTGGACCAATCAGTGTGGGGAAGCTAGCTCTAAATGGTGCCTTGGACGAATCAGAACTTGACTCATAATCTGAGCCAGCCACAAGAGGATTGTATGGGCAGTGACTCTGGAGATGTAGTTTAGACTTCAGTGCCTTTTGGACCAACAGCAGCAGTCTATTGTGAGTGACAGCCAATCCAGTCAAGAACTGGGAGGAACTCAAAGGAAGTGCCGGTTTTGTCGGTTGGAGTTTCAGTTGAGCTTTGGCAGTGAAGAAGGAAGGGCCCTGTGCTTTTCAGTGTGCAGTTTTAGTCAAAAAGCGTGTGTAAGGCCAGAGTTCGGTCTGCAGCTTGTTAGGACTGAATCCATCCTGTGAAAAGAATCAAAGGATCTCTGAAGAGTAGAAACCAGGCTCACCCTGTAGAAGACTGGAGGAATTGCTGACAATTGCACTCTGTCTGTCAGGAACTGAATCTGCTGTGTGTTCTCCCGGTATTGTGCAGTAATTGCGATCGGGATACAGATGCAGCCTGCCTGGTATAGTGCTTTTATATGGATGTGTGAAGAGGTTTGTGTACCTCAAGTGAGCCCTGTTGACATTGAAGGACCCTATCTTATTTGGAGGTCGTGAGTACTAATTCAGGGTCGCCCTGTTGAATTGCCACATTAAATCCAAATGGAATTACTGTACTGCTGACTGTTTAATTCTCCTTTCTCTGTGTGAAAGGGCCCCACCAGCTGCCACGGTTTGACTAGCCACTAGGGCTTGGGCACCCAGGACAGTAACTGATAGGATAGGCCTGTGCACAGAGCCATAGGTAGATTATTAGAGTGATAAGCTAATTAACCTGATTTCCCCCTGTCCTTGTTATATCCCCCTAAATAAATCAGAGCTGCTTGTTTCAGCAAAGTTATACTACCTGAGGTATTTGTCTATGTTAAAGTACTGTACTGTGATTGTTGCACTGTATCTCATTTCGCAGGAGGTCCCAGTGCCGGAACCAGACCTGGGGGTAAGTGTATACTGTGAAGGTAATTCTGATATATTGTGTGGGCCACTAGTGGGAAGAAAGGGGGGTTGCAGTGTCCCAGAGGGCTGTGACCAAGTTAGTTTAACTATTGCAAACCCTGACCTCTGGGTGGAGGCACCCGCCATTGGATCCAGGCCCCTCAACCTGTTAGTGGCAAATCAGGCAGGGGTAGTAGCCCCTGGGATAGCGCCATCTAGGGGTTACACTAAGATTTGTGCAAAAGTGGACAATGAGGAAGGGAGGGAGGCAGACACTCAGGGAGAATCTAGCTAAACTCAAACACTGGTCTAGGGAGTGGCAGTTGGGGTTTAACGCTAAGAAGTGCAAAGTCATGCACCTCAGAGCAAGAAATCCCAGGACCAGCTACTGGCTGGGGGGAGTGCAGGCAACAGCTTCAGAGGAGGAAAGCGACCTCAGGGTGATAGTCACAGGGGACATGAAGGTATCAGCACAGTTTAGGAGGGTGGCAGCAAGGGCAAATATGATGTTGGGGTGCATTGCCAGAGGGATCACCTCTAGAAAGGAGGAGGTCATCCTGCCCTTGTATAGGTCACTGGTGAGGCCACACTTGGAGTACTGTGTGCAGTACTGGTGTCCATACCTCAAAAAGGATGTGAGATTACTGGAGGGGGTGCATCACAGGGCTACAAAAATTATCATGGGACTGGGGGAGTTGTCGTATGAGGAAAGATTGAGGGAGCTCAACATGTATTCACTGGAAGACAAAAGAGAAAGAGGTGACATGACAGAGACCTTTAAGTACCTGAAAGGCATAAACAAAGTCAGAGATAGAGGGTTGTTCCACTTAAGGAGGAAGGGTCACTAGGGGGCACAGTCTGAATTTGGGAGGGGGAAGGTTCAGGAGGGAGATGAGGAGGCACTACTTTACAGAGACAGTGGTGGCAAGATGGAATGTACTGCCAGAGGAGTTAATTGAACTGAGGACAGTGGTTAGCTTTAAATGGGATTGGGATAGAATCAAAGGCAGGATTAGTACAGACAAGAACACAAAGGGGGGAAAGACCAGGAAAGGGGAGGAAAGGAGGGGTTTGGGTGGGGCTAGGGCAGCTGCAGTAATATGAAACTAACAGCTGCACAATCAGACAGACTTGATAGACCTGTGGGTGTTTCTCTGCCGGCAATTTCGTATGTTTGCATGTTCGTAATGCCCCCTCCTCCAGAGCATTTCCCTAGAGAAGAAGGTCCAGAGCCACCACAGCTGATTGCCTCCCCTCTGAACTTCATCCCCTAAAAGACCTGTGCTAAACAGATAACTAAACTAACTTGTGTTCACCCAGAGTTGCCCCTTTGACTGGGCAACTAGGGAGATAGATCAGGGGAAGAGCAGTGGATGTGGCCTATCTGGATTTCAGTAAGACTTTTGACACTGTATCACACAGGAGGCTAATAAAGAAGCTTAGCAACCTAGGGGTGGGGCAGAAATTGATGAGCTGGGTAGCCAACTGGTTGCAAGGTAGAAGGCAGAGTGGTGGTAAATGGCAGTCGCTCGGAGGATGGGAGTGTGACAAGTGGAGTTCCACAGGGATCGGTGCTGGGTTCTGTCCTCTTTGATATCTTCATAAGTGATATTGCTGAGTAACTGGAGGGGAAGATGTGTCTTTTTGCAAATGAAATGAAAATCTGCAACAGGGTGAACTCCCAAGAGGGGATGGAGAGGATGAAAGGGATCTGGGGAAACAAGAGAAATGGTTTACGGAGTGGCAGCTGGGATTCAACTTCAAAAAGTGAAAAGTTATGCATATAGGGAGGGAAAACCTGGGGCTGAGTATAAGATGGGGCAGGTATTTACAGTTACCAAACAAGAGCGGGATCTTGGGGTGATCATATCTGATGGCCTCAAGGTGGAAGGGCAGTGCAACAGGGTAGTAGGTAAGGCAAGCTGGATGCTGTGGTACATAGGGTGGGGAATCTCTAGCAGAAGGGAGATGGTGTTGCCTCTCTATCACTGGCTCATGAGACATGCCCTGGAGTACTGTGTCAAGTTTTGGAGGTTGCACCTCCACAAGGACATTGGTAAGATGGAAGCGAATCAGAGAAGGGGTACTAAAATTGTGTGGGGGGGGGTTACACAAGAAACCATATGAGAAGAGGCTGTGGGAAGTTAACATGTACTCCCTGGATGAGAGAAAAGCAAGGGGAAATGTTCTGAGTACCTCACAGGGGTGAACAAGGTGCAGAAAAGGAGTCTCTTTCATATGGGAAACAACACAGGAACATATGGCATGCTAGGAACCTTGAGGGGGAGATTTTGGTTTTTCAGTGAAAGGATGGTGGATGCCTGGAACAGCCTGCCAAAACAGGTGGTAGGGATTAAGACAGTGGGGAGCTTCAAACATGCATTGGCTACACACATGGGTATAATGAACAGTAGGAGGAGGGAGGGACACCCTTGACCAGAGTCCAGGCTAGTGTTAGGCAGGAAAAATAGGGCAGCCTTGATGGGTCTACTGGTCCTTTTCTGCTGATGCAGTCTATAGTTCTATGCTGATCTCTCTGCACCTGCTGTTGCACAAACTGTTGGTCTCTCTGTGCCAGTAGTTGCATTTGCTGCAGACCCTCCAACATTTCACAGATAAAAATAGGTACACCTCTGTGTTTAGTGGGGTGTCCCACAGTTTGCTGATGATGAGTTTGGCTTGCTACTGTGTGGGAAAGGCTGGCACAGAGAGATTTTCTGCCATCCACCCAACTTCAGCACCCTGGTCCACAAATCTACTAGTGCCAGGAATCTTGCATTTGCACTGCAGCTCCGTGGACAGCGACATTCCTGTCATCTTAGCAGCGGGAGTGCTGTTTGCAGGGAGGGCCCAGGTGAAGTGTCATACTATGGCAAACTGTGCAGAAAAGGATGGGGCTAATTTTATGCTGCCTGCCTGGCCCTTCTGCTGCTCATGCAGAGCCGCCGGCTCAGCTGCATGCTTTTTTAGCTTAGTTTTCTTTTTACCTCATTCCGGTAAAAAGAAATGCTAAAGCACTGCAGCTGGGCAGCTCTATGTGGGCAGCTAACAGGGTCAGGCAGGCAGGCCCCAAAGGATGTCTGAAAATAAGACTTGGGTGGATGAATAGGAACCCTTTAGTAGTCTGGGGGCTGTGGCACAATTCTTGAAGAAGTTAAGTAAAAAATACCTGTGGAGTTGATGTGCTCAGTTCGTAGCCTGTGGTCCAGACAAGTCAGATTCAAGTTGGGGGTAGCCGGTGCTGAGAACACACTAGAAACACTCCTCCCACTCAGCTGCTCCAGTGATGTCCACCCTCTATCAAGTGGCAGTGCCCGTGATGTTGACCCGACCATTTTTTTAATCCACCCACTCATGAACTGGCATGAGGAGATTCCACCATCCGACAATCGGACAATGATAAGTGGTCCGCCACGTCCCGCAACTGTCATTGGCACAGAAGCACTGTCAGACTAAGTCTGACAGTAGGTCCCACCAAATCTGGAACATCAGGTTGGGAAAACTAAAGCCTAGGGCATTGGCAAGCAAGGAAGGCTGCGCAGAGCAAGAAAGTACACTCTAGTGCTCCGGGGGTCAGCGAGCGTTGTTGAGGAGCCCTCTGCTGGCAGTGCCACAGTAGGGCAGCACAGTGTGTGCTCAGTGGTCACCACAGGCTCCAGGATGCTCCCCGCCTTGGACTATGTGCTGGCTGAGCACTCCAGGCCAGCCAAAAAGTAAAGTTTAGATTTTGTGGTGAAAATTAAATTGAAGACATGGGGAGACAGCAAATTCGGTACACAGTATGATCCAGGCAGGATCCAGTATACAAAATATGGTATTGTACCATCAAAAATGGTACAGTTAGAGGGTCTGGAACACTCCAGGCACCATTTTAAATCAAATGAAATCTGCTTTACTTTTCCACAAAGAAGAAACAAAAAGCAAACCATTCAGTTCAGTCTCTCTCCGTCACCACTTCTTAGCTTCCTCTGTTTCTCTCCCTTTATGGGGCCCAGGTATTGCTTGTTAACAACCCTCCCCCGGGGGTACACCCAACACCTGGAACAGGCAGTGCAGTAAGATCTAAGAGGGCCAGCCTTAAAGCAAAAAGGGTTTGGTACAAATCCCACCACAGCCCCCATCAAAACCTGCGTTGCCTGTGTTGCATGGTTGTAAAGCAGTTTATGGGTGAAAGGAGCATGACAGGTATACACTCCGTCATGCCAGGACATAGACAAAACTTCATATTACTGATTCTATGAAGAGAACTATAACAGAATCACTCATACCTGTGAGTTATATGCTCAATCTGGCTGGCTCCAACTAAATAACAGGATCAAACAAACCTGCCTCCTGTCCAAAAAAGCTCTACTTGGATTACTACCCCCGAGCATTGGTTGCCTGCTAAACAAATCCCCTAAGACCCAACACACACATACCTGAGTTTCTGACCTCCTTCTAGTACCCCATTGTTGGTCTGCTCAATACCAGTGATCCTTTCAATACAGAACCCCCCCTGTGGTTTAATAATCTAAGCAACCGACTGAGCAGTCTTTCTAGTCTGTCCCAATTTAAACCTATGCTTCATCAGCACCTCCTAACCAAAAGCACTTGTGATTGTTACACCTAATTTCCCACTTCTGCAGACACCCTTATACCACTTTTTTCACTCTCTGAGGCTCTTACTTGGCTTCCTGTTTTGCTTCACCTCTCCTGACAGAACAATTTTCCCTTTCCCCCTACCACCTCCTCCCTTACACCTCCTCCCACTGACCCCCGCTCTTCCTAGACCTGTCCAGGCCCTCTGGTCCCCGCTCTCCCTTATCTTCTTCCCCTTCATCCGCCCTCCTTTTCCCCTCTTTTACCCCTTCTCCCACTTTAGCCTCCCCCTCCCTCTCACCTTACGACAAGGCCTTTGGCTGCCATATTTTCTTTTCCTTCTCTGTCTGGACTCTGCCCTCACATCTCCCTTACCTCTTCCTTACTCTTCCCCTTCCCCCCACCTCTGATTAGCAATGTTGCTTACAAATGTACCTTATGGTTTTCTATGCTTGCTTGTAATCTTGAGTGTGTAGCACTGTTCCCACTTAGTTACCAGTTGACTTGCTGTGCTCCGATGATACCACGAATGTTATCTGTACCACCGTTGATACCATGAATGTTGTCTATACCTCCCAACCTTATTGTAACCCTTTCCTTTGACGTGGAACCTTTGTAAATGAGCTGCCCCTAGCTCAAAGGTATTTGTAATCCAAGATTTAAATAAATAAACAAATGCTGCCCCTAAAAAATAAAACAATGCAAAATACAGTTTTTCATGTCACTCTTTTTCCAGGTACAATTTAACATAGATAATTTAGGGGTTTGAATGTCATTTCTGAACATTAGAACATATTGTATAAATAGCTGCCAATTAGAAATCATGTCCTGTCCTCTTTAATCGTTAATTTGGATGAAACATGACTTTGTTCAGTTTAACTGGGAAAGTTCATCGAAAGAAGACTCATGGAAAACATAAACATCAGTTTCCTCTGCAGGAAGTATAATGAAACAGAAAGGCCCCGAACGGATAAAGCAGAAGTCTGGTTTAAAAAGCAAGCCACAAACTTGGACAGCTACAACCTAACACTGTGCCTCTTACAATTAAATCAAGAGTCAATATTTCTTATGTCCTTTTTATCTTTTAATTGAATTCCAGTAAGGCTTGGTAGTCCAACAGTCAATAGTTTGCAAACAGCACCATCTAGTGTTACATTTGTGATGAACTGGCAAGTCAGGAAAGCTAACAATCTATCCAAAAGCTAAGCTGGCACTTTATTTGCCTAGCACCACAAACAATTATGTGTCTCTTATACAGAACAAATAGTTTAATTTCACTGTTAAGCCACACTTATTTCATCAGGGCAAATAGCACTATGGATGAAATTACATTATCTTAGTATACAATGAACTACTATAATAACCCAAATTGTCTGTGCTGCTTCCTCACCCATGCTGCTCTGCCCACACAGCATCTTCACTCCCATGCCAGCAACAAATTCATTGTCCTGTGACAGGGTTGAATAGGATCCTGTCCCAGTTGTTATAGAGAGTTTGAATGCAGGGATCTGTTCTGTTCTTTCCTTTCCTTTCCTCTCTCTTGTCTGTCTAGTTGCGCCACCAAATTTTCCTGTGAGACCTAGGATTTAATCACCCCTTCAGTCTCACAATTCTTTGCCTCTCGCTGTTTCTCAGTCTCCCCTTGCTGCTTCTGTCTTTTCCTCCCTTGCATATCTGTTGGTATAAAAATATATGTAAATCATTATGTGGAAATGTAACTGATATTGGGATCCCTTTGTTCAGACATTATATAGTGTTACTGTTGAAATGTATAAATTATAGTTGGAGATGATTGCAAAAAGCTATTGGGTACTCAAGGAGTTAACCTGAGAGCAACTTTTAAGCCCTTTCTTAGAAGCTGTGGAAAAGGGGCCTCAGTTCTGGGACATTGTGTTCTAGCTGCACCTGCCTGAAATTTACAAAAACATTTTAGAAAATAACAGGATGCTTGTTAAGAAGGGGGTTGCAAGGACTTGTAAAAACAAAGCTGCAGTTTTCTTGCAAGAGACACAGAGACACTGAAGGAAAACTCAAATGGATCTTCTCTGTTTATTCTCCCTCTGTAAATAGTTACACAGAACAAGTTTATTTTTTTTATGTTACTGCTTGTGCTAATAATAGTACTGGGCTGGCAGTATGGCCTAGAGGTTAGAGGAACGAGGTGTGAACGAGCTTGATACATCCAGCAGACCAGACCTGAGTTTGATTCTCACAGCCTCCACTTGCAAACTGTGTGATTCTGAGCAAGTCACTTAACCGCCCAGTGCTCTCAGGTCGCCCCTGAAAACATGCACTTGTGCCTAGTGGGCCTAACCCGGTTACCAAAGACTAAAATAAAAATAAATAATAAACACTTTTTGTGAATTCTACAACTGCTCCTGGTTTTTCCTATGCTTCCTGACCTATGCCTCGACGACATGTCCCACATGAGAAATGAGTTCCAGGAAGCTTGCCTTCAGTTACTGAGTCTGTCAGGTATTGAATAATCTGACCTTGGGTAACAACTCTCCATTCAGGACTGCCTCAGCTAACCAGCTTTTCAAGAACATGATAGTGTCCTATTGTGATTGCACCTGAATTATTTGCTAGGTTGCTGATGTTGCCTACCTGTCCATAAGTGCTGAACTTACCTGATGATTTATATACTGTGTATTACTTTTTTAAAAGTTTTTATTCTATTACTTCTCCACCAGTCAGCCTCCATTGGCCAATCACCCCAGCCCAGTCACCCTGAAGTCTTCCAGGACTTACCACCAGCAATTTTCCCCCAGGGCTTGCCCCCCCAACAGAGTTGGCAGGGTTCAACAGCCCCTGCCGTGGTCCGGATCCAGTCCTGGCTAGCATGTCCAGCTGGTTGGCTGCGAGCCTATGGAAACTCAGTGCCATCCTGCTGCTGGCTTTTCCACCTTACTAGTCTCTGGGAAGTGTAGTGTACAATGATATCATGATGCAGCCATGCAGTCCTGCGCAATGTGCACTGACGTCTACCATGCCTCCTTGATGTGTTGGTCTGTGCTTCCTTTTTCTTAGCTTCCCCTAGGGACAAGGAAAGCACTGGGCCCTGCCCACCTTCCCCCCTGTAGGAGAGCAGTCTTACAGACGCTCAAGCCTCCTCCCCCAAATGGCCCTCTGACATCCCGAGTTCACTTCCGAACCCGGATTGTTGGTGTAGCAAGCAGTCGTGCTACCCCTGCACCAATGGGCCATCAGATTATATTGTTACTATTGTTTCCTGCTTCCCCTAACCCCAGTCCCATCTGCAAATGAGATTGTTTGTATATCTCTGTATGCTTACCATGCTAAATGCTCCCCCATACCCATGGCAAGACTTGCCACTGTGCAGGGTGTACTCGTCCCTCATCCTTAGTATGGACCGATGATCTTCTCCCATGCATCAAAAACTGCTCTAAGCAAGTGGGAAGTATCCCACAATGTCTGTTGCTTCTCCCTAGCCTCTCCACATCTCACATATCACTGTGCATTGTATGCCTCCCTGGGATAGCTCTCCTTTCTGCAGCCCAATCCTACTCCCTAGGGCATTTTATTGATAAATAATTAAGATCTCCCTCACCTCCCTTTTCCCTCCCCCATGCGCCATGCCAGGCCAGTTCACTTGGACTCAACAATACTGCCCTCCTCCAAGTTCCCAGGTGCTCATCTAAAAAGATGGAAGAGGCCTTTGCACCTAAATTTTGGAACTCACTTCCATTAGAGCTTTGTAATCTTCCCTCGCATGAGCTCTTCAAAGGTGCTCTCTTTATGCATCTATTGGAGGTCGACCTCCTGCTACTGTGCTGATTAATTCCCTTCACTCCTCATACTGAGCTATACATGACATTTGATGGATTACATCTTCCATCAGTGACATGCAATGTACTTAATGCAGAAATGAACTAAGCAGCTCACATAGAACGTCAGTAAAAAGAAGTTACTGACTTGTAATTGTTGCTGCTCGAAAGTATCTTCTCTATCGAGTTACTCTGTGGTCATGAACTGCCAGGCATTAAGATCACCAAGCTCATTGAGAACTTAAGTGACACTGGTATCCAACAGTGACACTGTCACATGCCCTTGCTGATATCAAGACCAAACATCACCAACTATCAGTTCCTATTCAAACACCAGCAGTAGGTGATGTGCCAGAAAAAAGGGTGAATTTGTGTGGACTGGGCAGGAGGTCAGGTGAAAATTTCAGCATCAGAAGAAAGCCTTAGTTACCCATACAGAAGCAAATATGAGATGTTACTGTACTTAGCATAACCATAGATCTTCTTATATATCTTCTCTATAGAGTCTCACTTATTGGTCCTTAGGGCTGGAGGTGCTAGAACCTCATTAGCTCCAGAACTCTGGAGGGACTATTGCCATGGGTATTTATTTATTTATTTAGCTTTTGTTGACCAGGTAGGTATACTAGACAAGTTGTATACCTATTTTCAGGTACGACCCGGGAGAGTACAGTGGAAAAATACAGGTTCAAACAAGGAACATGACAACAAGAGGGGCAATGTACATAGTTACAGGAGAGCAAGATGAACATAGTCTACAGTGAGCAGTAATAGGTAAAATATACATATACATATAGAATAAATAGACTAAGTCATTCAATGGCAATTACATTGTATGAGTGACCCTTTTACCAGGGCCACATAATTCATAAGCAGATGGCAAGCAATCACGTGCTTCCCAGAGTTAGAGGCCAGTGGATAGTGGATTGGATGATACCTCTTTGGAGACCTGATTAAGGTGGCTTAGGACACCCACACACAGAGGACAGTTTCAAGTGTACCCACAGGGAATTCTTGCGACTCAGGTGGGAGGGGGAGGTACGAACGTGGCCTGGAAGGGTGTTCCACAGCCTCGGAGCACACGTAGCAAAGTCCCTATCCCCCGTTAGGGTTCTAGTATAAGGAACTTTGAGCACCTCTGGACCTTGAGACCTGAGGGGGTAGGAGGAGGATTCAGCAGGCTTGAGGAGCTGTGCCAGCCCCGGAGGGGTTCCAGTTCTGAGCACATTTCCTACGAAGCAGCCCAACCCATATTTCAAGTGATTGGCCAGGGAAAGCCAGCCCAGTTTGTCGTATAATTTACAATGATGGGTGAGACGTGGGGCTGCCAGGGCAAAGCGACAGATGTTGTTGCAGTTCATGTTCCATTGAGCAAGGTGGACCTTGGAGGTGCTAGCGAACAGGAGAAGGCCATAGCTAAGTGAAGGGAGTAGCACACCTCTGACCAATGCCAAGCGAGCTGCAGACGTCAAATTTTTCTTTGCCCTGTAGGCAAGACCCAGTTTACAGTTTACAGCTCTGCAAACATTTAGGATGTGACACCCCATGTCAAGCTGGGGGTCAAGTGTCACTCTAAGGTATTTTATTGAGACCGTGGTTATAAGGGGAGAACCATCAACACTGCTGACACACAGCGGAACAGGGGAGGCCTTGATCTTGGCTACTGACCCAAAAAGCATGGCCTGAGTTTTCTTTAGGTTGAGGACAAACTTGTGAGTCATTACTCAGGATTGAATATTCTTCAAGGCCTCACTCAGCTGAAGGATGAGAACCCCAATGTCCTGGGAGTGTGCAAGGATGACCAGATCATCGGCATAAAGGATGGCGTTACAGTTGGAAGCAGCAGCAGGGAGGTTGTTAACAAATGCAGAAAAGAGAAGAGGCCCCAAAACTGATCCCTGTGGGATGTCAGAGGTCACCAGTGTGGGGTCAGAGAGGACCTTGTTGAATTTAGTCTGCTGTATTCTGCCGTAGAGGTAGTTTCTAAGCCAATTCAAGGCAGGAGGGGACAGACCAAGGGACTGCATCTGTGAGCAAAGTAATGCATGGTCCATAAGGTCAAAGGCCTTAGATAAGTCTGTAAATATGGCCCCAGAGAGTTTTCCCTGGTCCATGGCTGCCCTGATGCTAGTAGAGACCGAGACCAGGGCCGTGGACATGCCATACCCTTTTTGATAGCCATGCTGCACAGGGGACAGCAACCTATGAACCTGAATGTACTCTGTGAGCTGTTCGGACACATCTTTCTCTAAGAGTTTACTAATGGCCGCTAGGATGGCAATTAGACAATAGTTGTCCAGGACTTTGGGGTTCCCTTGCTTTGGAATGGGACAATCCTCGCTACTTTCCAAATGTCAGGGATAACACCAGTGGCAAGGGACAGGTTGAAGATATGTGCAAGTGGGCGGGCAATGTAGGGGGCACCCAGGTTCAAAAGCTTGGGCTCCATGTTATCATGGCCAGCACTGGAGTGTGGAGAGAGACCAGAGAGGAGTCTCTGCATCTCCATGACAGACACAGCCCTGAGATAAAATACTGGGTGAGAGGAGTGAACCTCCTGAGAGACAGAGGTCGAGGGGTCACTGATGTTCTCTACAGCAGGGAAAAGGGAGATAAGCGCAGACAAGTCAGAAAAGTGGGAATTTAAAGCATTAGCAATCGTAAGTGGATTATTACAACTCGACCCATCAATGATAATTTCAGATACCGAGGAGTTGGAGGAGCTGCTGACTACATTTTTTATGTTCCTCCAGAACCTATATGGGTCCTTAGCAGAGCTAAGCAGGGCAGATTTACAGTAGTCACTTTTTGCCACCCTGATGGCTTTTTTGCACTCATTCCTGAACTTCCTACACATTGGAAGATGGTCTGATCCAACGTGCTTTTGAAGTGAGCCCAACACTTGTCCCTTGCATGCATGAGGGCTAAGAGACTCCCATGCATCCATTTTGTGGCAGACCCCCTTACTCTCCACCTGATAAGGGGGGGCATGCTTGTCCTGCAGGGCACCAAAAACAGTGAGAAACTGGGATACAGCTGTAGAGGGGTCATGGGCACTAATCACTTCTGACCAGTCAGTGATCCTCAGATCCTCATGAAATGACCCCAGATCAAACCTAGAGAAATCCCTAACATGAATGATCTTGTGGGGAATTTTTGGTGAAGGGACTTTCCACACACAGAACACTGGGGTGTGATCTGAGATGGAATCAGGCAGGGTTCCAGCAGAGCTGATCCTATCTGGATGGTTTGATAGGACCCAGTCCAGTAGGGCGTTAGTTCCACCATTAGCAGACCATCTAGTGGGCTCCTGGATAAGCTGAGACAAGGTAAGACTTGTTAACAGAGGTTCGAATTGCTTGGAGTTACCTCCTGTCCAGTTTAAGTTCACATCTCCCAGGATCAAGAGTTCATTATCCCCAACATAAGGACCAATGGTATCCAGGAGGTGGGTAAGCCCAGGCAGATCACCCTTGGGGGGATTGTATGTGCATGCAATAATGCAGTTTCTTTGTATTTCCAAGTAACTACACAGTGTGCAGCAGCTCACAGGAAGACAGGGAGGACTGCTGATGGATTACCTCAGATACTTTCAGATGATTCTTATAGTAAATTAGGATACCACCCCCTTGCTTTTTTCCTCGCCGATCATGTCTAATAAATTCAAAGCCAGGAAGTACACAGGCCAAGTCTGGTATTGAGGGTTTCAGCCAGGTCTCTGTAATGCCTAGTATGCCAGGCTTACAGTGGATGACCCAGGCAGTTAGTTCGTCACGATTGGGTAGTAGACTGCGAATGTTAAGGTGAGCAATTTTTAGCCCCTTTCCCAATTTCCAACTCTCCGGGATTGAAGAGGCCTGATAGGTGGGACGAAGGTTTAGCTCGATGTCACCAGCAAGGGCCAGTATCACTAGGAAGAGCCAGGGGAGAAGCCTTATAGGGGGAGGGGTACCTCTGACCGAGGGCCTACGGGCCGGACGTCTTCTCACCATGGCGGTACCCAGAAGGCATCCGAGGTCAAGACAGCTGGTATGGCTGGGAGGCAGTCTGTCATGAGCTAGAAGGTTAGAGAAGGTGAAATCAAGCACCTCATCAGGGGCAGTCATTCCCCAGTGGTCCCTACATGACCGAGAGGAGTCTATGGCCGTTAGGGAGAGAAAAAGGCCAGCGAGGAGACCGATGGAGAGGGCAGCTCAAGGCGAGAAGGGCAGGACTATTTCCCTAGTAGGCCTGGGGGTCTCCATTTCAGATTTTAACTCAGCAGTGACCAGTGACACCCAACTCAAAGAGACAGTATGAAACCTGAGTACCCTAACTAATTACACAGATAGCCCAGCAAACACCCAATACAACATCCTTGGGAGAAACAGATTAGGGAATATGCTAGCATGAAACCTGGGGAACAGTAATCTTTGTCATTAATAGCCAAACACCCGAAGCAACATTCTAGGGTAATTTTAAAGAGTAGGCAGAAATATTCAGTAATCAAAATGGTACAGGAAACAAGTAACTAAACCCCATGTGAGGTGAGTTGCCATAAGCTAGTGAAAAAAACAAAGACAGAACACTGTTTTTTTTTTTAAGCCACACCCAATCTGCTAATAGAGTCCTTGAACATTTAAGGGAGGAGCTTGCAAGCATTTAAGGGGAGGAGGGAATGGGGTAGGTGGGAAGAAAAATTAAATTTGTGCTAGTCCCAAGTGGGGAAGGAGGGGGGCCCAGCGAGGACCAGTCTACACCTCCTACCCCCCGATGCCGAAATGCTGAATGTTGCGATCGGGGCTGAAGCTCTGCAATTTAAACTGCTCCAGCAGTTTAATTTTGGCACCTTTTCTTTCTTCCCCGACTCTCTCTCTCTCTCTCCCCACCCCCACGGTGCAACTCCACGAACAAGGAGCCCCTCGGGAGAATGACAAAAATACAGTTTGTGCTAGTCCCAAATGGGGAAGGAGGGGGTCCCAGCGAGGACCAGTCCACACTTCCTACCCCGATGCCGAAATGCTGAATGTCGCGGTCAGGGCTGAAGCCCTGTAATTAAAATTTATACCCCATGTACATGTTTCCTGGGTTTACCCACTGGTATACAATGATGCTCACCTCCAACCACCCCAGCACCTTTTTTAATCCAGTAGGAGAGCTAATGAGTGAAACTAAAACTATGAGCAACCTAACCACTGTCTATGGCTATAAGATAGCCCTCTTGTTTCCTGTAAGAAGAGACACCTGCAACATGAAAAAAATAGAGGTTACTCATCTGTAATCACAGTTCTATTACTGGTATTCAATTCACATCCACACTTTGGCAGTTGCTGCAAACCAACAACTCAGTCACCAGGCATCTTCAAGCTAAGTTTCTCCAACTACCATTGGTGTTGTCCTCCAGCTCCACCCATTGACATCAGAGCTTATATACTGGAAGCAGGGATCTGTGCGTCTCTTGCCAGGGGGAGGATGGGTGAATTCTGTGGATGTGAATGGAATACCAATAGTAGAAGTATGGTTACAGAAGAGTAGCCTCTAGTTCTACTAACTTGGATTCAGTACGCTTTCCACACTTTGGCAGACTCCTAGTAGTCCTCCTGGAGGAGGGGGCAAGGCGTGCACCCCTATTTGGTGAACAGAGACTGGAGTACTGAGGCCTCAAAAGCAGCATGGCGATGAAAGAGCATGTTGATGCTAAAGTGGGATATGAACATGTGTGCTTTAGCCCAGCAAAAAGCCCTGCAGATCTCATCAATCGGGATGTACCTGGAAGCAGCCACAGACTCACTCTTCTGGCCAAGGTAATAGCGACCAAGAAGGCAGTCTTCCACATTAAATGTGATAATTCACACTTGTGTGGTGGCTCAAATGGCTTACCCATCAACATTTTAAGCAGCAGCAGTATGTCCCGCAAAGGCGATGGTTCACATACAGGAGGGAACAAGTGATCCAGGCCTTTGAAAAAGTGCCCGACCACCTTCAACACTGTTCCACATAGGAGGCTAGTAAACAAGCTGGACAGCCTGGTAGTGTGTCCCAGGGTGGTAAACTGGGTCAAAAATTAGCTGAGCGATAGCACACAGAGGGTGGTGGTGAATGGAGTTCAATCCAAAGAGAGGGGGTAGACCAGCAGGGTCTTGGACCAGTCCTCTTTAATTAATTCATAAATGACATTGCGGAGGATCTGGAAGGGAAGGTGTGTCCCTTTACGGATGACATGAAGATATGCAACAGGGTTGACACTCCAGGAGGGGTAGAGAAAATGAGAAGGGACCTAAGCAAGTTTGAGGAGTGATCAAGGGTGTGGCAGCTAATATTCAATGTAAAGAAGTGCAAGATCATGCACTTGGGGCACAGTAATGCAGGGGAGGAGTACATGATGGGGGGAGGAAGGTACTGATGACCACCAAACAGGAAAGGGACCTGAGAGTAATCATATCTGATGATCTAAAGGTTACTAAACAATGTGAGAAGGCTGTGAGGAGAGCCAGTGGAATGCTAGGGTGCTTAGAAGAGGTATCTCCAGCAGAAGGAAGGAGGTGGTGATGCTACTGTACAGAACATTGATAAGACTACATCTAGAGTACTGAGTCCAGTTCTAGAGGCTGCATTTCCGGAAGGACATAAACAGAGTAGAAGCAGTTCATCGAAAGGTGACAAAAATGGTGCAGGGACTGTTCCAAAAGTCATATGAGGGGTGACTGGAGGATCTCAATATGTTTTCCCTGGAGGAGAAGGAGGGTATATGATATAGACTTTCAAATACCTCAAGGGTGTAGATAAGGTACAAGAGAGTAGCATCTTTCAAAAAAAGGATGTTCAACAACAAGGGGTCATGATATGAAGATAGAGGGGGGTAGACTTAGGGGTAATGACAGAAAGTATTTTTTCACAGAAAGGTTGGTGGATCCATGGAACAGCCCTCCAGCAGAGGCTGCAGGGGCAAAAATGGTAGGGGAATTCAAAAATGTGTAGGACAGACATAAAGGAACTTTAGAGAAAGGAAAAAGAGGGTAAGCTGTAGATCATTTAGGAGATGTGGTATATGAAACAAATAGGGAAACTGGGCAGACTAGGTGGGCCAAGCGATCCTTATCTGCCATTAGATTCTATGTTTCTATGTTTCTCCTGCACCACAATCAGCAAACCAACCCACATCTGGTATGCAGAGATGGCTGCCAGATGCACCTCTAGGGTTGTGGCTCATACCCCTGAGACAGTCTAGGGTTGTGGCTCCTAGCCCTGAGACAGGGGAAAAAGGCAGTTAGGGATCATAGCAAATGGGCAAGCAAGGGGGGTTGATATCCTTGCCTTGACACCAAAGTGAGAACCTCTTACACTTAACCACACATGTTTAACTAGTCGACTCCTTACATAATGCCTCCACAATGTGGAGAACATCTTCTGAAAGGTCCAGGCCTAGAACTCTAGCTGCTCATGAACCAGACCGAGAAGTGCAGGTCCTGAAGGTTTGGGTGATAGACTGTCCCCCCTTGTCTTGTCAGCAAGTCCAGACAGAGAGAATGCCACCATGGGGACCTGCTGTTGTGGCAGAGAATCAATCAGGATCATGTTCTCCTTGTCCCAATGAGCCTTGACCACCTTGTGGATCAAGGATAAGACAAGAAAGGAGTACAAAAGGCTCAGGGTATGTGGTCAACAGATGATACCCCCTCAGTGTTCTTATCTTAAGCGGTGGGCAGAGAACAGCCTCGGTTTTCTGTTCTCTTATGTGACAAACAGGTCCTCCAGATTTGTGCCTCACCAGGAGAACAGCTGCTCTACCAAGTCCTGGTCGAGGGAACACTCATTCAGCATCTTGCCTACCTGACTGACAGCATCTGCCAACTGGTCATCCTCTCCTGCAGTGTAACCTGCCAGGAGATCTACCTGCTGGCTGTACACCAGTGACCAAGTGCAGACCACCTCCTGACATAGAGGAAAGACATGCATCCAGCATAGTGGTCATGTTGTTTGTGTGGACTTGCATGACCTGAACCTGAATCAATGGAGCAAACTCCATCAGTACTAGATACACTGCATGAATCTCCACCAGGCCGATGTGACATCAGGTCTTGCTGGATGACCAGAACCTGTGGACTCTACAGTCGGCCAAATGAGCACTGCATCCCACCAGAGATGCATCTATCATTAGTGTTAGAGTTGGCTCTGGGCATACAAAGGAAATTCCCCTCCTTTAGGCTCTGGGAACACAGCCAATATTTAATGGCATCAAACATTGGCTGTGTTACAAGTTCCAGCTACTCCAGGTGAACATGACAGAGATCACTGGTGGCCCAGCTTCCACTAGGGGGGGCATTCACCAGTGGGCCCAATGGACCACGTTGGTCAAAGCTGCACCGTACTCCAACAGCTTGGACATTCTTCATAATCGACTTGCTAGGATATTGCGATGCCCTAGGGAGGTACATCACTGCAAACTATATCAGAATTTGGGTTAGCTTTCTTTATCAAATAGGAGGGAAGCACATATAAAAGTATATTTACGTATAAAAGTGTTTTGGGTTTAGTCCCTGAATTTTGAAGTGTAATATCGATCTTTAGGAATATTGACCCTTCCTTGAGGAATTCTTGTTTACGTGAGTTATTGGTCGCATTTCCAAGAAACAAAAAGGTTGATGTTCTTCTTTAGTTATTTTGTACCTGTGTTCTGGATTAAACTTTTGTCTGAATTTAGGTCAGTAGATACAAAACCCCCATCAGTTTCTATATTGTCTACTATCTGCACAAAATATTTACACTTGTTGATTGTGTGTATATGTTGAAAATTGTATGTAATTTATATTTTTATACTGTGTACATGTTGTTGTATTTATTAATTTTTCTTTGTAATAGGTCACCATTGTAAATGAGCTTTTTTTTAGCTGCAGCCACCCGCAGGGATCCGCCTCGGTCACGAACCTCCAGGCTTCCACCTCCTACATTGCCTGTGCTCTCCCCAGCACCCCTGGCTTGCCGTACCTGGGGTGGGGTCATGGCACCCTCTCCCCATGGTGCTGCGATCCTAGGGACTATTTGGGAGAGCCGGCTAGGATGCTGATTGAAGCCAGAGGTGAGGCTTCATGAAGGCAGACCCGGCTGCAAGTTTTTTTTTTCCCCCATGTGGGGGCGGGGACATGCAATGACAGCCTGCATCTGCCCCTCCCTCAACATACTGGCACCAGCGCTGTGGTACACCCGGTCTCCGCTGGGTGTCTGTAGTGCACCGGACACTCAACCCCCCTCCCCTCTGGAGAAGGAGAGCAGTCGCGGGATGCTCAGTCCTTCTCCCCAGCCGGGCCCTTCCAACATCTGGATCTGTTCCCGAACCCAGGTCATTGGCATTCTGTCCTGTGGTGATGTCTATATAATTTACAGGGGCAGCTTTCCCTTTTCCTTGTTCTGTTCCCCTACCCTTTTTCTTTTTTTCTCTCTTCTGTCTCTCTTCCCCTTTGTAATTTTTGTTTTTAAGTCTGTTGCAACAGCATGTTCTCTGTTCTTTGTCCTTTATCTATGTCTGGGGATGTTTTGAGTATATAATTTATGTGCATGCCCTTTAAGAGATATATATATATATATATATATATATGGACTGGCCATCTGTATATCTATTTATAATGCAGATATAAGCATATATATTTCTACTCCCCCTTTATTTCTTTATGCCCTCTGATAAATACATCACATACACTCTTCATCCCTCCTGTCTGACAAAAAGACAGTCTGTAAAATAAACTTTGAATCAGGTTCCGTTTGTGTTCAGTAACTCCCCCCCATTTTGGCTTCTCCTCCGTGCTGCTGTTTGTTTATGCACAAAGGAGTGTCGAGATCCCAGTAGAATGAGTCTTTTTTAAGCTACGCATTGCTAGTTCTGCTACTAGCAGAATCCAGTGTTGCTGCTAAAGGCGAAGTGTTTGAAAGCACTCTATTTTAGAAAATCCTTCTCGCTTGTACACATTCGTGAAAGAGCGCTACTGAGAAGGATCTTTGGTTGCTCTGTTGCTTTGGAAGCTGGCGACTTGTTGTTACTTTGTATTCTGCTTGCTTTGGGGTGTCAGCTTCCGGTGAAGAAAGCCACAAGACCCTTATACCGGCCACATAATTATGGATACAAGAAGAGGCTGTAGTCCTGCTAGAAAGTGAAAAGGGGTTCTAGATATCAAAAGCAAATGTATAAACCTAGGCATTATAGTTTGGAAGGGCATTTTAGTAGGAAATAATAAAAGGAGACACAAACGTTTTAATATTTGCTTCTTTTGATAATCTTGCAGTGATTCCTGAAAGCAGGGAAACCAAACTAGAATAAAAGGAGAGAAATTTAATATATATATAAGAAGCATACCTGGGATAGGGTGTAGAGCAAGGGGGGAAGCCATTGTTGTTTTGCCTTGTCCCTATAGAGCCAGCTGGCCTTTCTGTTCCATTATTTATAGTTTGGGGAATAAGGGGTCGGGATTAGATAATCATCTAGTGTTTTTTCCTATCCTTAAGCAGGATATTATTTCATGTCACTGCCCCTATGTTTTTGTTTATGAATTTTAAAAGGAGATTTTGTCTGTGAAAATAAATAAAATGTTTATTTGCTTGACTTTTATGTTAAACTTCAGGAAAATGGGTGGAGCTTCTTGAATCACATGTCTTGTATGTATAAAAGGAGTCCCTTTTCATTCTTGAGTCAGATTTTGAAGGGATTGGTTCTCTACTATCCCATTGAAGGAATAACACTAGTTGCTTTCTAGTGTGCTTCTTGCTGTTTGTACTTTTTATTTTGTTTACTTGTTACTTTATTTTGTCGCTCAGTTCGCCTTTGTTATGTAAATAATCGCTTTCTGTTGGATTTATTCTGGAATCTGGTGTCTTCCTTATACCCACACCTTCACATGCCCCTGCGCCAGTGGGCTGGCCCGTAAATTAGCTTTTACTCAATGGTTATCATCGTAAACAAACAAACAGATAGAGGGATTCCTAGTCTGGGTACAATTGCCCAATGTGACATGATCAGGAACAGGAAATAAGATCCAACACCCTGTATGGAGGCAGGTGAGCCCTGGCTCAGAGGGAGAACAATTCCACTCCAATGAATTTGATCACCTGTGTAGGAACTGGTTCAGACTTGGCCAGACTGATCAGGAGGCCAAGGTCCTGAAACATCTGGAGGGCCAGATCCTGGGACTGCTCCACTGCCTCAACTGAGATGCCGCAGTGAGACAGTCATTCTGGTATGGGTACACCCTGGCACCCCCATGCCTGAAATAGGCCATTTCCACTGAAAGGCAGTTGGTGAAAACCCTGAATGCTAATGATAGGCCAAACGGCCTCACCTTGAATAAAGACTCCCTTCCAGCTGGAACCGAAGGTACAGACAGTGGGACAATCTGACTTGAATATGGAAGACCTTTTGGAGAATTATTTCTGGCCTCCAGTGATGGCATGATCTGGCTCATAATGACCACATAGAACTTAATCTTACAGAGGACCTTGTTCAGGTTATACATTTCCAAACTGAGGCACCCTGTCTGCTTTGGTACCAGAAAGTACAGGAAGATATATCCCTGTGAAGTCAGGGTATCCAGAACCCTCCCTATCATACTGTGTTTGAGAAACTGTGAAATTTCTCTCCACAGTGTGGGCAGAGTGCCCTCTTACAACTTAGATGCCCTTTGTGCCCAGGGTTGGTAAGCCGGGAGAGCACTGAATTTGGGAGGAAGACTCAAATCTACCATTTTTGGAATCCATGTGTCCAAGGTAAAACCACTGTGGAAAGAAGTGCAGAAGCCAACCCCCGTATGGGAGGAGGAATCGCACTCCACAACCCATCAGTTGACAGTCTTGGAGGGGGCTCCAGCTGGCTGGTGCCGGATGTATCACAGCCCCCCCCTTTTTTTTTTGTTTTGCAGACCTCCCTGCTTGGGCTTGAAGCAATTCACAGAAACATAGAAACATAGACTTTGACGGCAGATAAGGACCACTTGGCCCACCCAGTCTGCCCATTTCCCTACCTATTGGATAAGCTGCAGATTCTAGTTAATCAACAGCCAACTTCCTGCAACCCCCCACTATAATTACCTTATGTCTGTCCCATGCATGTTTGAATTCCCCCACTGTTTTAGACCCCACAACCTTTCCAGGAAGGCGGTTCCATGCATCCACCACTCTCTCTGTGAAAAAGAATTTCCTCACATTATCCCTGAGCCGTCCCCCCTCTAATTTTAAATTGTGCCCTCTTGTTCTTACACATCTCTTTTTCTGAATGATGCTACCCTCCTGGACTTTGTTGATTCCCTTGAGGTACTTAAAAGTTTCTAACATGTCCCCCCGTCCCTCCTTTCATCAAGGGTATACATATTAAGCTCTCTCAGTCTCTCTTCATATGGTTTCTGATGTAGACCCTGTACCATTTTAGTTGCCCTCCTCTGGACTGCTTCCATCCTGTCTATGTCCTTGCGTAGATGAGGTCTCCAAAACTGCTCGCAGTACTCCAGATGGGGTCTCACCAACTGTCTGTTTAGAGGGATAAACACTTCCCTTTTTCTACTTGTGATGCCCCTCCCTATGCATCCCAGTATCCCCCTGGCTCTCCTTACTGACTTCTCACATTGCTTACCCACCTTTAGGTCATCTGATATGACTACACCCAGATCCCTTTCCATTATTGTTGTTGTTAGTACCTCCCCTGCTATTGTGTACTCTTCTCTGGGAATTTTATTTCCCAGGTGCATTACTTTGCACTTCTTTGCATTGAATCTAAGTTGCCATATGTCTGACCATTCCTCCAACCTTGCCAAGTCCCTTCTCAACCTTTCTACCCCTCCCTTGTGCATCAACTCTGTTACAGATCTTTGTGTCATCCACAAAGAGGCATACCTTTCCTTCCAGACCCTCTGCAATGTCACCTATAAAGACGTTAAAGAGGACTGGACCCAGTACTGAGCCCTGAGGTACTCCACTAGTAACCCCCCTTTCTTCAGAATGTATTCCATTCACTATTACCTTCTGTGTCCTGTTGTGCAGCTGGTTTGCTACCCAGGCTACCACCATGGGACCCACTCCCAGGCTGGCTAACTTGATTATTAATCTTTTGTGTGGGACTGTGTCAAATGCCTTGCTAAAGTCTAGGTAGGCTATATCCACAGCCCCTCCCTGGTCTGTTACTTTGGTCACCCAGTCAAAGAAATTGATTAGATTCATCTGACATGACCTTCCTGCTGTGAATCCATGCTGCTTTGGGTCCTATGCCCCGCTGGCCTCTAGGTACTCAACAATTCTTTCTTTCAGAAGTGATGCCATCATTTTCCCCAACACTGAGGTTAAACTAACAGGTCTGTAGTTTCCTGCTTCTGCCTTGCTCCCACTTTTGTGAAGGGGAATCACATCTGCCTTCCTCCAGTCCTCAGGTACCACCCCATCTTCCCAGGATTTGTTAAAAAGTGTGGTTAGTGGTCTCACTAGGTCCTCCCTTAGCTCTTTTAGGATTCTAGGGTGAATCCCATCAGGCCCCATTGCTTTGTCCACCTTGAGTTTTAGGAGTTCTTTCAGTACTTTTTCTTCTGTAAATGGACTGGTGTCAACCCCATTATCCAGAGCATTTTTACTGTTTGGTTTAGGTAACTCCTCCTCTTCCTCTTTTGTGAATACTAAGCAAAAGTATTCATTCAGTATCTCTGCCTTTTCACTGTCTCCCTCTGCCCACCTCCCCTCTCCTTTATTACTCTTCACTATCCCTCCTTTAACCTTTCTATGCTCCCTAATGTACCTATAAAAGGTTTTATCCCCCTTCTTAACTAGGTTGGTTATCTTTTCCTCAGTTTGGGCCTTTGCTTTTCTGACTGCCTTTCCCACTTCTTTCTGCTTTAGTTAATACAGTTCCCTGTCGTGCTCCGTCTGTGATTCCTTATACTTTCTGAATGCAGCCTTTTTCTCCTTAACCTTCCCTGACACCTCTTTTGAGAGCCATAGTGTTTTTTTATTCCACTTTGTTTTCTTTATTTGTTTCACACAAAGGCTTGTTTCCTCCATGGTGGCAGTTTTGATTTTTCTCCATTGTTCTTCCACCCCTCCTTTCTGGCCATTTGCTAATGTATTCCTCAGGTATTCACCCATCATGCCAAAGTCAGCCCTTCTAAAGTCCAGTATCCTTGTCTTTGTATGGCTTGTCTCTATGATTGTGTTTATTGTGAAGTACACTGTGCAGTGGTTGCTTGTTCCCAGATGTCTACTGACTTCTAAGTTTGTGATCCTCTCTCCATTTGAAGTACCAGGTCTAATATTGCTCCCTCCAGTGGGTTCTACCACTAGCTGTCTAAGGCATGCTCCCTGTAGGCATGAGAATGATCCTGCTCTTGATGTGGCTGCAGTCCATGTCGCCCAGTTAACATCTGGCATATTCAGGTCCCCCATCAACAGTATCTCCCCTTTTTCAGCCATTTTGAGAATGCCCTCTATCATTTTCTTGTCCATTTCCACCCCTTGAGACGGGGGTCTGTATACAACCCCTGTGCGGATTGTGATACCATGCCCTGTCTCCAAGGCGACCCAGAGTTCCTCTTGTCCTCCCCCTTTACTTTTTAGTTCTGTAGCTTTCATCCCTTCCCTTATGTAGAGAGCTACTCCACCTCCTCTTTTACCCTCCCTGTCCCTGTCTAGCACAGAAATCAGGCAACTTCAGTTGTATTTCAACCCCTCTGGTTATAAAATTACTACACTTTAATGGAATCCTGCAATTCTCAATGCCAATAAGAAAGTAATGAAACTTTCTGTAGAAAGTGTAGCTTACCTTCCTAGTCCCCTACAATATTATGTTTTACCAAGTTCCCAGTTCCTCAAATGCATTCTAGTTTGTTCTCTGCAGTATAGAAAGTTTCTTAGCTTCCAACAGGAGCAGGCAAATCTTTTCTGACTGGCTTTTCTCTGTCATATATTCACCATGTCATATTCAATGACAATGAATTCAAATGGAACTGCATCTGCTGCCGTGGCTGGTAACCAGAGCTACAAAAGGAGGTCTTACCTTTGCAAGCTTGGTAGCCTGCTGTGATGAAGCCACCAAGTCTAGGGTGATGGTGACCTTCTGAGTGTGAAAGAGATGGCCTTCCACCCCGGAGTCAAAAAGGTCAGTGGCCAGAAGTGAACATTACGTACTCAACACAGTTCTTGATCTTCCAGAATATCTTCACCATTAATTATTGGTGGGTCTGTGCCAGAGGTGGCAGGAACTCACTGGAGCATATGCCTTTAAAACCTTAGAGCTAGGGAACTGACATCAGGGATGGCACTGCCCATAAGGTGAATATATGACATGGTGCTCGTGTGCTGGCCAGTAACCAATGCCAGCTCCCTGCCCTCCTCAGTTCTGTTTGCCAGCAGAAGAACTAAAGGGTAAGAAAAAAGAGAAGGGTTGGGGAAAGATTGCCCAAGGGACAGAAAAAGGAAATAGGATATAAAAGAAAAAAAAACAATAAAACCTGTCTACCAGCGGAGAGAAAGAAGAGGTTGAGAGGGAGAGTCTAGGTAGTGGGCTAAAGAATGACCAGGACAACTGGACAGGACAGAGAGAGAGAGAGAGAGACAGACAGACAGAGGCAGAAACAGAGAAAGAAGATAAAAAGTATGCTGGGACCCCGAGCTCCCAGCAGGAGAACAGTATTCTCAGAAGAGTTAGAAACATAGAAACATAGAATTTGACGGCAGATAAGGACCGCTTGGCCCACCCAGTCTGCCCATTTCCCTACCTGATGGATAAGCTGTAGATTCTAGTTAATTAACAGTTTACTTCCTCCTACCCCCCACCAGAATTGCCTTATATCTGACCCATGCATTCATAGAAACATAAAAGTTGACTTATTCCCAACTGCAGGGAAATATCCTTATACTCTCCTGCAGATTAAACAACTTCCAAGCAAAGTGAAAGGTTCCCTAAATCCACAGGACCAGTAAAAGGATGGGCTGAATTCAAGGGGAAGGCTGCATTTCTCTGAATGACTCAAAAATGGTAGTAGAGCTGTGAGGCCTGAAACTGTGATACCAGCAAGGGCTCTCCATCTGCAGATATGTGAACTGCAGAGGGGCCAGAGGCTCAGGGATCCCATATAACCAAAGCAAAATATGGGATGTTATTTACAGAGAGTCCTGCTATCTAGAGACCTGGAAATCAGCAGAGCCAGGGCCCATGAAATGCACTACTAGCCAAGGTTTTCCAGTCAAGAAGACACCTAGTAGCTCAAGAGGCAATGAAGTAACCCTGATGAGGGGAAAAACAACCGAGAGGAGGAGGTCCCCACTACAAGGGCAGACACCATTAAGAGAATCACAGAAATTGTACAATTCCCTTACCACATGTTCCTCTTTTCTTACTAAGGATTACCCCAGACAAAGAGGATTAAGAGACAGAGAAATGTAGCAGACTGCCTGGATGGAAGCACAGTGGGCATACTGCAGGGGGAAATAAAACTGCACCAGGTAAAGGATTTTGGGCTGCAACTACAAAATATGTCTTCTGATATCTTACTGTGTCTGTTCTCCTGCAAGCCTTCTCCATAAAAGTGAAAGGATAAAGGGAGCTTCTCCAACAGCGAACAACTAGACTTTTCCCCAAAAAAGAGATGGGGCCAAAAGAGCATTCTTCGCCCTGTTTTCTTTTTCAAAAACAACGAAGAGAAGGGACAAGAGGAACAGGGGATAAGAAAAGCCCATGTCCTTTTTTGATTTTTTTTAGGACCACAACAAGGGTTCCAAAGAGGGAACAAAGTCCTCCATTGTGTTTTACCCCCTACGTGCCTCAGTCTTTATTTTTAAATGGTAGAATGCCTAACAAGGGAGGCAGAGGTGAGAGAAAGGAAAAAGACTTCCCAGAATCCTGATCATTGAGGGGGAAGGTGGGTGGGTTGCAGTAATAAATACTGAAGATATTCTGGAAGATCAAGAATTATGGTGAGTACGTCATTTTCAGATCTTCCAAGAATCAATCTTCACCATTCATTACTGGTGGGTCTGAGTGCCAAGCTTACCACCAAGGATGATGCTGGCCAACGCTGCAGGAAATGGATGCTCCCTCAGCCTTCTGTGGGGGGAAACAAAGAGAGGTAGGGGCCCCTTTATGGCCTGGCAAGGCCAGAGGCTGGTCAGGGGCAGGCAGAGGCTCCCATGGCCTAGGAGCAGGAGTGTGCCCTGCAAGTTCATGCCTGGCCCTACAAGAGAAGTGGGCCCCTGGAAGCATGTGGCAATCACCCTACGCCAGGCCAAGGGTGACAACCTGGAGAGACACAGCCACGCCATCCGCCCAATGCAGGCTGCAGTTCCCACTAACCTGGAGGCTGCCTCATTGATGTAATAGGATACCCATGCCTGGTGTCTCGCCAGCTCCAAGCCCTGCACAAAAAGCACATGGCTTGTCTGGTTTGCTCACAGTCCAGCAAGGATGCCAGGAGCTGTCCCGGTGTCACCCACAGGTGCCTGCCATAGGACACCCAGTGTGCTTGGTGTGCAGAGATGCACAACATGGTGCGTGCCACTGAGAAGACTCTTCAACTCCAGGCATCAAACTCAGCTAAGTTCAACCTTGTGGGATGGTCGTGCACTGGGCACCTATGTCCAGAGGGAGTGTTCAGGAGCTGGACCCCAGAAATGGGGAATGGCATGGCTCATAGAGACCCCGGGGTGTGCAATACCTGTGCTGGGTTTCCCTCTGGGCTGGAGAGAGGGCAGAGGAATGGACCCAGACATCTCTCGATGCCTCCACAAAAGGCCTAGGCCATGGAGGTATGATAGTATAGTCATGACAGTATTCCCCAGGGAAGGATGGCATCAGATATGCAGAACTGCAGCCTGAGAAATGGGACAGCAGCAGCTCCCTCATCGTCTGTGACAGGAATTGTGGTATCGAGAGTACGCATTGTTGGAGGATAGATGGAGGGAAGAGTCCTCTTCCTCCGAGGAGAAAGACACAGATGAGGAGGAGCTGGGCTCAGAAGGTGGCAGTGATGGGGTCTCAGGCTGGAAAATTGCCTGATCTAGTGCCCTCAGGTGAGTTGGGAAGACACTTGCTGAAGCCCTGAATTGGTCCCAGGTCAACAGCCCAGTAGGACCCAAAATGCCTGGGAGAGCAGGAAGGGTAGACAGAGGAGGAGGAGGAGGAGGCAGGACATGGCAGACCAGGCCAGGTCCTCTGCGAGAGCTACGAGAGTGAACAAGGGACCTTGCCTGAGGGGAGGGCATGAGCAACTCATCCATCTGTGAACACCCAACCATAGGGGGCAATCCAGGCGGTGCCCTTGGGGGGAGGAAGCCCCAGGTAGGAAGACTGGAGTTGTAGAGGTCCCACAGGGCAGCCCAAAGGACCAGAGTCAGCACTCCAACTCCTGCCAGAGCCACCAACAACTCTGGATGTGGAGTGTGGCATCGACTGGGACCTACCAGCCCCCACCTCACCAAAACAGGCTTTTCCCCTTGGGCTAGGCCTAAGGACAGAACAAACATCAAGAACCTGAGCTAAGAGGGAGCCAGTGCTTCAAGCAGCAACAGAACCCCTTCGGCACTGCAAAGGGTGCCAAAGCCAAATATCCTGGCACCAGAACCCAACCTGGTACTGAGGGCAGTGCTGGAACCCAACCCAGCACTGTGTCTGGCACAGACCCCTCTCCTGGCACTGGAATCGGCACCGGGACTGTGCCCACTGCTGTGAGACAGAAGAGAGGTGGTGCCACAGCTGGCACAGGGCTGAGAAGCACCCGGGGACAACGCCGAGGACATCAAAGGATTAGGCCCAGAAAGGCCTCCTTCATCACCAGAGCCCAGAAGCCAGTCGGGATCATCCTGGTCCCCATCCCTCGGGTCATCTGACTGCTCAGGGGATGAGATCCAGAAGATCTCCACTGGGCCACTAGCTCCAGAGACCTTTCCTCCCTTAGTGCCACAAGTGGCATCAGGAAGGGACCTGGTCATGTAGGATGTGCCACTCTGCTCACCAGCACCAGCCTCAGCACCAGGAAATGAAGTGGTGTCAGGCCATGGCCCCAAAGGATCCCACCAGTGTAAGCCCAGCATATAGCTCTGACCTCACCACGGGTGGTGTCTGAACCCCCAAAGGGGGTGGTGCACTGGGAGGGGTGAACAACCAGTCCCTTGGAGAAACCTGGCTGTCCCACAGACACCTCCCCCAGGCTCTCCATCTTGGCAAGATGAGGACAAGAAGAGACCTGGTCTCCTGACCCTCAGTACATATAATACTGGGGAGGGACTCCAGGGAAGAGTTCAGGGACTTTATATTGGAGTCCTGTGTGCATGTCTGCTTCCAAAAGTGGGGAGTGACTGACCTCACTTCATCGTGTGGATCTCTAAGGTGCAGAAGTCCACTGAGAAGCAGGTGTGGCAGTGGTCCATATTGTGTTCCACTCCAAGGCAGGCCCAGCAGCAGTCATGCCGGTTTAGATGGACAAGTTTCTCCCACAGGGGCTCTGATGCATGGGGGGAGACTCTGTCTTTTTGTCCAACTTCATCTATTGTTTTAGGCCCCTGAGACTCGGATGTGGCTGACTATGGAAAAGAATCAAAAAGTAGCAAAAACAGGGCTCAGCTCCATAAAAAGGGACAGGAAGAAAAGTGACAACAGGAAATACTGAAAAGAAGAGTTGTGGCATTAAGCAAGCAGCAACAAGCAGAACTACACAGCAGAAAATGGTCAGCAGTCCCACAACGTTACTTCGATGGCAAGAAGAACAGAACTGAGGAGACCAGGGGGCCAGTGCTGTTTACTGGCCAGACTGTGGGTGTCACATCATACTTTCTCCTCGGTGGCGCCATCCCCAACATAAGTCCCATAGTTTTAAAATGTTAAAGGTATACACTCCCAAGGGATCCTGCCACCTCCAGCACAGACACACTAGTAATAAATGGTAGACTGATTCTTGGAAGATATAGAACTTCTGTTAACTTTTGCTGGGACTCTAGGGTAAAGGTAGAGAAATGCAGCGAGGCCCAATGTTGCAGAGTCCTGGCCACTGTAATAGCACATGAGTTGCCCATGTGCAATGTGGTCTTCAGCTTAGCAAGCATGCAGCCAATTTCCCTCATGGACCTGGCCTCAGACTGGGCTGAGGCATAGAGCAGAGGAAGAAACTGGGTGATGAAGTTGAAGATGGTGTAACAACACCTGGCCATCAGCATGATGTAATTGGACTACTGAAACCTCAAGGTCTTCAATATTTGCTATAGGAAAGTGGAAAAAGAGGCAAATGTACTCTGGCAAGATCAACCACTGGATGAGTCGAGGTCAACTTCAGCTCAAGGAAGTCATTGAGGACTCTGTATCTGAATTGTGGTCCCTCTCGAAAAATGTCCTTGGACACTTTTCCAGGATGGAGGCAACACTGGCATCCTAGATGACCACCACCAAGAGCTGACTGGCATGTCGGGTCCAGGTCAGGACCCCCCCTTGAGTGCCCCCTCCACTGGTTGAGGAAGAGAGTTGCACTACAATCAGTCAAGCTGGAGGGGCTGCAGGCATGGGCACCACAGGCCAAAGTTTCAGGGCCACTAGACCTCATGGAGGGACTGATGGAGCCAGCAGTATGGGGCCAAGCTCGCCACGCACCAGTGAGTGCTGATTGCTGCCACAGGTGGTCTTCAAATCTCCATTTGAGTTGATACCATTGATGTTCCTCAGAGGATGAAGAGCACAACTTTGGTTGAAAGAGATGCTGACCAGAGTGGGATGAAGATCAAAAGTAGACCATGAGCAGTGCCTCAACCACCTCGAGGTTGATTGGGGTCCACTGGTGAAACTGTGCAGATCAAATGCTTAAGCAACAAGACTATAATCAACTGTGTAGCAGGCACCGGAGGAGGGACCACTGATGTTGGGAGAACCCAGAGCAGCTCAACCAGGGACACAGGTAGGGCCACCTTCCTTTCATAGAAACATAGACTTTGAGGGCAAATAAGGACCACTTGGCCCACCCAGTCTGCCCATTTCCCCCTACCTATTGGATAAGCTGCAGATTCTAGTTAGCCAACAGCCTACTTCCTGCAACCCCCTACTATAATTGCCTTATGTCTGTCCCATGCATGTTTGAATTCCCCCACTGTTTTAGACCACACAACCTCTCCAGGAAGATGGTTCCATGCATCCACCACTCTCTCCATGAAAAATAATTTCCTCACATTACTCCTAAGCCGTCCCCCCTCTAACTTTAAATTGTGCCCCCCTTGTTCTTACACATCTCTTTTTCTGAAAGATGCTACCCTCCTGGACTTTGCTGATTCCCTTGAGGTACTTAAAAGTTTCTATCATGTCCGCCCTGTCCCTCTTTTCATCAAGGGTATACATATTAAGCTCTCTCAGTCTCTCTTAATATGGTTTCTGATGTAGACCCTGCACCATTTTAGTTGCCCTCCTCTGGACTGCTTCCATCCTGTCTATGTCCTTGGGTAGATGAGGTCTCCAAAACTGCATGCAGTACTCCAGATGGGGTCTCACCAACTGTCTGTACAGAGGGATAACCACTTCCCTTTTTCTACTTGTGATGCCCCTCCCGATGCATCCCAGTAGCCCCCTGGCTCTCCTTACTGACTTCTCACATTGCTTACCCACCTTTAGGTCATCTGATATGACTACACCCAGATCCCTTTCCATTACTGTTGTTGTTAGTACCTTCCCTGCTATTGTGTACTCTTCTCCTGGATTTTTATTTCCCAGGTGCATTACTTCGCACTTCTTTGCATTGAATCTATTTTGCCATATGTCTGACCATTCCTCCAACCTTGCCAAGTCCCTTCCCATCCTTTCTACTCCCCCTTGTGTATCAACTCTGTTACGGATCTTTATGTCATCTGCAAAGAGGCATATCTTTCCTTCCAGACCCTCTGCAATGTCACCTATAAAGATGTTAAAGAGGACTGGACCCAGTACTGAGCCCTGAGGTACTCCACTAGTAACCCCCCCTTTCTTAAGAAAGTGTTCCATTCACTATTACCTTCTGTGTCCTGTTGTGCAGTCAGTTTGCTACCCAGGCTACCACCCTGGGACCCACTCCCAGGCTGGCTTACTTGATTATTAATCTTTTGTGCGGGACAGTGTCAAATGCCTTGCTAAAGTCTAGGTAGGCTATATCCACAGCCCCTCCCTGGTCTGTTACTTTGGTCACCCAATAAAAGAAATCAATTAGATTCATCTGACATGACCTTCCTGCTGTGAATCCATGCTGCTTTGGGTCCCGTGCCCCGCTGGCCTCTAGGTACTCAACAGTTCTTTCTTTCAGAAGTGATTCTATCATTTTCCCAATCAATGAGGTCAAACTAACAGGTCTGTGGTTTCCTGCTTCTGCCTTGCTCCCACTTTTGTGAAGGGGAATCACATCTGCTATCCTCCAGTCCTTAGGTACTACCCCATCTTCCCATGATTTGTTAAAAATTGTGGTTAGTGGTGTCACTAGGTTCTCCCTTAGCTCTTTTAGGATTCTAGGGTGAATCCCGTCAGGCCCCATTCTTTTGTCCACCTTGAGTTTTGGGAGTTCTTTCAGTACTCTTTCTTCTGTAAATGGACTGGTGTCAACCCCACTACCCAGAGTGCTTCTCTTGTTTGGTTTAGGCAACTCCTCTTCTTCTTCTTTTGTGAATACGGAGCAAAAGTATTCATTCAGTATCTCTGTCTTTTCACTGTCTCCCTCTGCCCACCTCCCCTCTCCTTTATTAATCTTCATTATCCCTCCCTTAACCTTTCTATGCTCCCTAATGTACCTATAAAAGGTTTTATCCCCTTTCTTAACTGAGTTGGTTATCTTTTCCTCGGTTTGGGCCTTTGCTTTTCTGACTGCCTTCCCCACTTCTTTCTGCTTTAATTGATACAGTTCCCTGCTGTGCTCCTTCTGTGATTCCTTATACTTTTTGAATGCAGCCTTTTTCTTCTTAACCTTCCCTGACACCTCTTTTGAGAACCATAGTGTTTTTTTATTCCGCTTTGTTTACTTTATTTGTTTCACACAGAAGCTTGTTGCCTCCATGATGGCAGTTTTGATTTTTCTCCATTGTTCTTCCACACCTCCTTTCTGGCCATTTGCTAATGCATTCCTCAGATATTTACCTATTATGCCAAAGTCAGCCATTCTAAAGTCCAGTATCCTTGTCTTTGTATGGCTTGTCTCCATGGTTGTGTTTATTGTGAAGCACACTGTGCAGTGATTGCTTGTTCTCAGATGTCTACTGACTTCTAAATTTGTGATCCTCTCTCCATTTGAGAGTACCAGGTCTAATATTGCTCCCTCCCGAGTGGGTTCCACCAGTAGCTGTCTAAGGCATGCCCCCTGTAGGGCATCGAGAATGACCCTGCTCTTGGATGTGGCTGCAGTCCATGTCGTCCAGTTAACAGCTGGCATATTCAGGTCCCCCATCAACAGTATCTCCCCTTTTTCAGCCATTTTGAGAATGCCCTCTATCATTTTCTTGTCCATTTCCTCCTCCTTGAGATGGGGGTCTGTATACAACCCCTGTGCGGATTGTGATGCCATTCCCTGTTTCCAAGGTGACCCAGACTGCCTCTTGTCCTCCCCCTTTACTTTTTAGTTCTGTAGCTTTGATCCCTTCCCTAACGTAGAGAGCTACTCCACCTCCTCTTTTACCCTCCCTGTCCCTTCTGTAGAGTGTGTACCCTGGTATGTTGACATTCCAGTCATGGTTCTCCATGTACCATGTTTCTGTGACTGCCACAATATCCAAATGTTCCTCTTCCATCAGGGCTACTAGCTCTGGAAGCTTGTTTCCCAGACTACGGGCATTGGTACTCATTGCCCTCCATTTAATGTTGGCTTTATCCTTTTTTACCCCATCCCTGCTCTCATTGCCCTTGTCTATTTTTCCATTTACCCGTGTTCTGCCCTCTGTCATGCTCTGTACTTCAGTGTTTACCCTACTACCTACCATGTTTTGTAGGGGGGGGGATCTGTGAAGACAAGGGTCTTCAAGATCAATCTCTGACTCCCAGTCAACCGGATTGAGAAAAATTTTGACCAGAGTCAAGATCAGAAGTTCATCATTCACATTTAATTTAAGTGATCAAAGTTTAGCTGTGTCTTTATCTGATTAATAACAAACTGTGTTAGCACTTTAAAACTGGATTGACTAAAATCAGTTGAAACACCTGAATGGACTTGTATAAATAGAGTCAAATAATGTACTCTCTTTGTCCCCTCGAGAAAGGATCAGAGTGATCCGAAGCGCCGGGAGTCTGCGTACGTTTTTTTGTCTGCCTCTGCAACTGTGCACCTATTTTCTTCATTAAAGCACTTTAAAGCATCTTACACTTTTTGTCTGATGGATGTTATTTTTCGCAACAGGTTTTGTCTTCATGTGTTTGTTATTTCTTGTTGCGGCAATACAGCCAAAGCAGCACCTGTGTCAGCTATTCTGCTTCGGTCTTCACAACCCTTGCCTGTCTGTGGAGGGAGGAAGACAATACAATAACACTGTAGTGAGCCTGGGGGATGGAGGACAGGTCATGGAACTCTGTGGAGAAAATATTCAGGAAGATCTACAGTTACAGTAAGTACTGTATCTGCTATATCTTCCTAGAATCAATCTTCTCCATCAGGTGCCTCTTACTGGTCTTGAGTACCACGCTTCAGAAAACAAGACACTGGACCAGGGAGGCTGGAGTCTAGGATTCACTTAGTAAACCATAAGCATGTCTAAATCATGCATGTTGCCTGGAACGTATGTCCGAAGCATAGTGTTTGGTGAAAGTATGAGCGGTGCTTCAGGTAGCAACCCAGCAGATCTCTGCAATGGATACTGAACAGAGGGCATGGGGTCATCTCGCCGCAAATAAAAACTGTGCGGCAATGAATGTCGCAAGCATAAGGGTGTGCACTGAAATAACATTGGGTAAAACACTGACGACCACAGAAAAAGTGCATGCCCTTAGAAAATATGCCACCACCACCCCGTAATTTAGATAACAAACTCAGTGGGGGGGACTTTGGGGATGGGGAGAAACTTGTGAAGGGGGAAAATTTTGGTTTCTTTTTTTTTTTAAAAAGAAAGCTGCAAAAAGTTATAACATGCAGATTCGGTCTCCCATTACGCCTTGTGCTGGTGCATTAGTCACTCCTTAGCCACTCCACCATGGGAGCGGCTCAACCAGGCACCCAACACACAGTAACTTGCTCCCTCACAAGAAAAGCATACAGCAACAAGGGTAGCAGTAATTTCCTACCGCTGTTATACCCCTGTCGCTATAAATCCATGTGGTCTCTACACAGTGCCATTAATACTGACCCGGTACCGAACAGAGTACACTAACAAAGTGGCTGCTACTCCAGTGGAATGTGCTTTGACAGAGCCTTTTAACTTTATCCCCATCATAATGTAGCAATTGCAGAGACAGTTCAGAAATCAACTCGAAGGTACTGTATCATGACAAGGACCCCCTTTCGATTTGGGCGTAAGAGGCAAACAGCTGCTTTGCCTTTCTGTATTCCCTACAGTTAGTTCTATCTAGGTAGAATCTAAGGGCTCTGTTGACATCCACAGAATGTAGTATCCTTTTCCATTTGTTCTCAGAATCGGGAAAGTACATTGACAGAACCAGGGACCTATTCAAATGGAACTATGACACCACATTATTTGTGGTATTTGTACAGGACTACTCTGTCCTTATGGAAGATAGTATATGGAGGATCCTTGCTACTAGAAATACTGTCTTCCAAGTAAGGTACTTCATGTCACAAGTAGCAAATAGCTCAACAGGCTGGTAAGAGAGCATGTCAAGTGAAAGGCTGACATCCCAGGGAAAGACTGATTTACATATTGGTGTTCTAATGTTAGATTGCTCTAATCAACCTCTTGAACAGTGACAACTGAGTCTGAGGCAGGGGGCTCACTGGCTCATGGCATGGTGATATAGCAGCCAAGTGCACCTTGACTGAGTAGTACTGCAGTCCTGAGTCAGATAGCTTCAGTAAATATTCCAAAACCTTTTCAGTGGAACACTTGAAGGGGTCCTTTGGGATTTTGGAGAACCAGATGGAAACATACTTTCATTTGGCCTTGCAATCTTTCCTAGTGGATGGCTGTCCAGCTGCTAGTAGTACCTCAGAGACCCTCTGAGAGACATTAAACCTGTTCAGCTCTATCTCTTCCTGAGTCAGGCCAGGAGATGAAGGGAGAGCAGCTTAGGAAAGATCAGGCTGCCCTGCATCTGAGTCAGTCCATCCTCGCTGTCAGAATCCATGGCTGTCTGCTAACTGGGTCAGTAACAGATAACATATCTGTCAGGGCCAACATACAGCTATCAGAATCATCTTGTCTCCCTGTGCCTCCAGATTGAGAAACACTCTCTGGATGAGACAGATTGAAGGAAAGCATAGAGATAGTGATTTAACCACTGCAGCCTGAATGCATCTGGACAGAAAATGCCATACCCTGGAGTTCTGGAGAAATGAGGCAGTTTGGCATTGGGGGATGCATAAAGGTCTATGTCTGTGGTCCCCCATTTGTTAAACAGGGACTGAGTTATGGCACCTATTAGTTGCCACTTGTGAAGATCTTCCACTGTTCAACTGAGGTCTGAGAGAGTGTTTTGGACTCCTGGCAGACAGACTGCCTGTAGCAGAGTCCTGTGCTCTATACACCATTCCCTCTTGCACTGCCTCCTTGCAGATAATGTAAAAGTGGGGATCTCTTTGTTTGTTGACACAGAACATGACACCCATGTCTGTCTGGAGGGGTACTGTCTTGTTAACAGTCCAGATCTGACAAGACCTGCAGACCATAAAGGACCGCTCTCATCTCCAGTATACTGATGTGGAGATGCATCTCTGAGATGCTCCAGACTCCCTGAGTTACAATGAATGGGGGGGATCAAATTTATCATCTGTTTATTTATTTTAAAAGTTTCATCAGGAAAGACAGACAACTAGTTTCCAGATGCGTCCCTAGGGTGAAAGGAAATACAGACTAATCAAAAGGTGAAAAAATTGAAAAGTATTAACATTACAAACACAGATGTCACATACAGCAATACAGTAAACAAGAGGAGCATAATCATAACATTGAAGGAGTATCAGTACAACAGATACATGTAGCAGTTAAAATTGAGTTTTTATAGGCAAGGGGAAACTACTCATACAGGTATAGCCTGGGGATGAGGGGACCAAAATGGCCAGGGCAATACTAGCAGGAGAGAAGGAAGTCAAGAGGTAGAGGGACACAAAGAGTTGCAGGTGGAAGTATAAAGGTCACAAAGAAGAGATTTAAGGATGAACGCAGAAGAGCCAGAGTGGATTGATAGGGGAAGGGAGGACTAAAGTTTAGGAAAGTGATATGAGAAAGCAGACTGACAAAAGAACAGTCACGTATGTAACCAACCTGTGTCGGAGGCTTACCTGTCTGCCCCCTTGGGGGGGATTCCTTGTGTCCCAGTTTTCCCCTGTAGTGTTCCCTGGTTTCCCCCGTTCTGTCTCAGTCCTGGCTGTTTTCCTCAGGCAGCCTCCTGGGATCCTGGGTTCTCACTCCAGCAACCGCAGTTTTTTCAGAATGGGTCTGGAGGAGCTTCAGCACCGAGCCGCTGGATGGATTTGCACCTGCAAGTGCATTCCGGTGCTCTGCGCATGCGCATAGTTGCATTTTGGTTTCAGCTGTTCGCCAGCTGCTTGGTTTGCCTCCCCAGTGGTCCCAGTCCCAGGGTAACACAAAAGAGGGACTGGAGGCCTCAGGAGGTCTGGAGAGGCAACGGAGGAACAGCAAGAGCTGTTTTTAGGAGTGCCAATTGTGCTGAAGAGTCCGGGAGCTGCCTCGTGCATATTAATGAGGCAGCTCATCAATATTAACAAGCCACGTCCTGTCTAGCGCCTGGGGAGTCTGGAAATCAGTGCTAGCCACAGGCATGGATAAAGGTAAAAATAAATATTGAAAGTAGGCAAACAGAGGGAAGGTGTGGCTACAGATCTGTGGGGGCAAACTGAGATTTAAGAATGTATTTTGGCTGCACCAGTTTTTGAAAGTTGGAACATGCTATGAACTGTATTGGCACTGTTTTTTAGCAGTCATATTAGCAGCCATGTGACCTCCATTCAACCAAAGTGCCAGATTTTTCCCAAGGGAGTGTGGGACTTCTAAAAGGACTTTTGGGGGAAAATACTGGGAGAAGTTTATGCACCTTTTTCTGCAGCCATTCGAGGGAGCCTCATAAATATTAATTTTTAAGAAAGACAGTGGCTCTAGTCAAGGAGGAGCTGCCAGAAAACTCCCAAAAGAGGACTTTTGCTTTCTGAGTCAGTCCGGCAGGAGCCCCTCCCTCCACAGAAAGGAGGCGCTAGCACCTAAGAAAAGAATAGGGCTGCAAGGCTTGAATGGGCCTGCGTGGGGGCTGCCAGAAAATTGTCCCCCAGGGCTGGTCATGCCTTTCCCCATCTGGAGAGTAAAGAGAAGGAAGGTGGTTTAGGCAGCTCTGTAGAGGAAGCGAGAGAAAATGAAAATTACGTACCTACCGTAATTCTTGATCTTCTCTTGTATCTTCACCATTCATTACTTCCTGGGTGTAAGCCGGAGGCGCTCACCCATCACGGGAGCTTTTTTTTTTTTTTTAAAACTTTGTTAACGGCACTCTGCCACGAGAGTGACGTCATAAATATAAGGGGCGAGGGGCGGCCATGTTAGTAGCGATCAATTCTCCTCCAACTCAGTTCTGTGAGCCGGAGAGGCAAAAGCGAAAGCAGAGAATAGAGATAGCGAGGCAAGATAGCCAAGGGATAGCAAAGCAAGGAAGAATGAACTGAAAAAGGAATAAGCCGATGGAGGAAGGACAGAGGAGATAAGAGTATCCCTAACCTAGGGACTGCAGGGCCTCCTTACCTGGGCGACTCTAGGAGGAGAGAAAAGGAAGGAAATGAGAAAGATGAAGAAGAAGAAGAGAAGAGAGATGGGATGTTGAAGGGACCAGAATGCCCAACGAGCATAGTTAGCTTATAGCTGAAGGCTCGAGTAACAAGGAAGCAAGAATCCCCAGAGATAGAGCTGAAGAGAAGGTTCACCAAACCCGCTAGACAGACTCAGGAGGGCATATTCCTCATCTTCAACATGCCATTGTTGTTGATACCCCTCGGGCTCCCGCACGTCCGAGGCCTTTAACCGGAGGACACCCGAGGAGGGAAGAATAAACCCCAGGCAGCATGAGAGCGCTGCTCAGGGGTTTAGAAATGGAAAATGTAAGCCTTTCAGGCGTTTTTAAGCATAGAAGTGGGACTCAGACAGACTCGCCAAGGCAGGCCAGAGGCTTAGGCTGGCTGGGATTGGTTATGGTCAGCACTGCTCTTCTGTAAAACTGTCCAGGAGGACACTTGAAAGGAAAAACCAATCATCAAAATCTCACGAGAAGGGTTGCCTGCCCTCTCATCTTTTTGTAGAAAAAAAAAAGAAAAACAGACGTGCCCGTTCCTCCGCTCTGCAAGGCAAGTATTAGAGAAGGGGGAGGGGTTTTTGATTCTAGGGCACAACAGCTGGAGCACGGGATTGCAGGATCAAAACTGAATAGCCTGAGCCAGGCTAAAACCCCAGAGGTATCTCGCCCGAGGGATGGCAAGATATAGTTGTGCAGTTTGATCGCCAATGCAAATCCACGAGATGGCCCAAGAATCTTAGAGTAAATAATTTTTCTGGAGAAATAAGAACCTTCCCCCCCAAGATATAGATTTTTTTTTTTTTTTGGAAAAATTGAGCAACTCTTCCTATCTTTTATAGTTTTTTTTTTTTTTTTTTTAATATTTATTTTGCAGAGAGAGGAAGGAGACGGGAGGTGGAGAAGCCACAGGAAGAGGCCACTGAGGGGATGGTGGGCGGGTGTAAGTAATGAATGGTGAAGATACAAGAGAAGATCAAGAATTACGGTAGGTACGTAATTTTCATATCTTCCCTTGTCAATCTTCACCATTCATTACTTCCTGGGTGAGTATCAAGCTCCTCTTCCCGGAGGGGGGAAGAGGCCATACCCTGAGGGAACAAGACCCCCAGCCTTCTGCTGGTGAGAAACAGAAGGAGAAGACCCTGGCTTATTCAGAAAGCCTAAGTGGGAGAAGAGCTAGGAGGTGCCTCCCGAGGACGAGGAGACGGAGGAGCCTGTAAAGTCTCCTAGATCTAGAGGAGAAAAGGCGGTCCCCGGAAGGCGGACGAATCACCCTACGCCGGGCCAGGGTGACAACCTGGAAAGACAGCCATGCCGTCTGCCTGATGCAGATCGCTGTCCCGCTTAGCCTGGAAGCCACCTCATTGGCGCCATAAGATGCCCTTGCTTGGTGTCTTGCCAGCTCCAGACCTACATGCGAGAGGGCAACGGCTTGTCTGGTTTGTCCGTGTCAGGCATTGATGCCAACAGCTGGGACATCATCGACCACAAATGCGGTTGTAGGCAGCATGGTGAGCCTGATGAGATGCAATACAGGCACTGCTGCGAGAAGAAGAGAACACTCTTCGCCCCAACGGTCGAACTGGAGAGAGTCCGCATCCGGTGGTCGGTCGTCGCCAGGCAGCGGTGCCAGAAGGAGTATCTAGGTAAACCAAACCAGAGGGCGGGTTGGGAAGGGAACCTAGAGACTCTGAGGGGTCACAATACCTACACTGACAGTCAGCCGGGGCTGGAGAAGAAGCAGCTGGGGACTGCCAGGACCGGATAGACGCCTCCTGGAAGGGGATAGGCCAGGAAGGTACCACCAAATGCTGGGCACTGAATTCACCAAGGAATTCTCGCGTCTCCCGTTGGTATTGTCTCTGTGAACATAGGAAATCCGAAGATCCCTCACCATCCTCAAGAGGAAACGCTGATATTCTGTGAAATCAGCATCGGAGGAAAGATGAGCAGGGGGTTCCTCTCCCTCAGAGGAGGGAGATGAGGATGATGGGGAGCTGGAATGTCCAGAGGATTCCTACGGCGGTGGGGAGAGTCGAAAGACCCGCTCATGCATGTATCTAACATATGAGGGGAAGGCCGCCGCAGAACCCCTGAACTGCTCCCAGGATAACGGACCCATAGGACCGACATGGCCTGGGAGCGGGAGTGGTGAAGGCAGAGAGATGGGAGAGGGGCACCTCCGAGGAGGCAACTGCTCTGTGAAGGCTCTGGAATCCGGGGAAAGGAGCCCTAGTAGGAAGGATCCCGGATATCAGACCAGGCCGGAGAACGGAACTCTGGGGAAGTGGAGCCTGGAAGAGCCCTGGGGGAGAACCTCCCCTGTGACAATGCCGGGACTGCATGGATCCAGAAGGGCAGTCCACACAAACGCCGCCGGAGGACACCCTAGAACCCTGGAGGGAGGGGCGAGGCTCTGCACTACGGCTCCTGGCCACCCTCCCTGAGGTGGCCAAAGAAGACCGAGTGGCAGACCCCCTGCACCTCAACCCCTCGGACTCCGAGAGGGCCCTCCTCCTCGACCACAGCGTCCCCCTGTCCCTAGAGGGGGCAACAGCCCCCCGGGGGGTAGCTGTCACCGGGCCTCCAGAGAGGGGAGCCTCCCCCTCCGTCACCCCCACGCCTGCCCCCTGGGGCTCCCGGCCACCCCCAGCCGGGGAACCCTCAGGAGACGACAGTAGGGGGGACAGAGGAAGGGGCCCGCTGAGCCGCCTGGCACCCCTAGCCACCGGGGATCCAGACCTCGAAGAGTGGGGTGCCAGGATGGGTCCACGTCCCAGTCATCGCCTCCGAGGAGGACGCAGACTAGCTGGACCTCGACGCTGGCCACCCCAGGGGTCCCCGAGGCTGCACAGGGCCCGTGAACGCCCCGGTACCAAGGTGACACGCCGCCCCCATGCCGTAGCAGCCAGGCCTAATTCCACACCCCAAGGCTGGCAGGCCGGCACCGCCTGGAGGAAGGACAAGGCCCACGGCACCACCGGCGCCGGAGGCAGGCGGCACATGGCCAATGGCGCCGCCGATGTCCATCCGGCACCGCCGAACGGCACCGAGGCCCAAAGCGGCACCGCCAACGGCGCCGCCGATCACGGGCGGTGGAACGGTGCCGGATCCAAAACGCACTGAACGGTGCCGTTCGATCATCGGCACCGCGAATGGTGCGGGATCTGAACAGCGCCCGAAAGGCGCATCGAGGTCCACCGAGCCAGGCCCAAAAGTCGAGGGCCTCGACACGGGGGGAGCCTGCACCTCCGAAGAGGTGACTGCCGAGGCGGTGTCCGCGTCGTGGCCCCGGGAGTGACTACGATGCTCCCCCAACGCCGCAGAAGAGGCCTCCTCCTTGGCAAGAATAGACGAGAAGACCCCCTCCTCCTCGGACCGTATAGGCCCGGGAGGGGACCCGGGGGAAGGGCCTAATGACCTTGCCCGAGAATCCCGAGAGCGACGCCGTCCCCCGAAGGTTGGCGGGGCCTTGCCGAGCTTAAACACGTGGATTTTGAGGACGCAGCGGTCCATCGAGAAACAGGCGTCGCACGAATCCATATCATGGTTGGGTCCCAGACAACGAGCCAAGCGTCATGCCGGTCCGAGGCAGAAATACCGCCACAGGAGCACCCGGCATAGGGCGCGGCCCGTCTTAGAAGCGCTTAGCTCCAGAACTGGACATATGGCAAATTAACAAGACTAAAACACAGTAGGAAACACACCCGGCGCCGTTAGATAGAAAAAAGGAACAGTCTTACCGGATCGGCGTCGAGTGCGAAGAAAAACCAGAGTCGGTACACTACCAGCGCAGATTAGGGCCCTTCACACGAGAGCAGGTGCTGCCTCGACGGCGGGAGAAACAGAACTGAGTTGGAGGAGGAGTCGGTCGCTACTAACGGCCGCCCCTCGCGCATGACGACACTCTCGAGAGCGGTGCCGTTAGCCAAAGTTTAAAAAAAAAAAAAAAAAAAGCTCCCGTGACGGGTGCGCGCCTCCGGCTTACACCCAGGAAGTAATGAATGGTGAAGATTGACAAGGGAAGATCTGCAGGGTACTGCTACAGGTTGCTGTGGTAAGAAGCTACATCACAGCTGTGAAAGTATTCAGAGAAAAGGTTGACTGGAAAAATGGTCTTGTGTTGAAGAGGATGGAAAGAGAGCCTCTTCTGTTTTCATCTGCACCACATCGTGAGACACTGGTGAATAGAGATTTGAGTGAGAGACCTGAGAAAGGAAAAAAGGTTCTATGCAACCCTGGAAAAGAGAAAACATCTAAAGGGAATGGGAAGGACAGAAGGATTAGGAAAAAGTTTTGCAGATTTAGAAAATGAATTACGGAAAATGGACTGATTCTGTGCAGTAGAGATTGAAGAGAGAGCCTCTTCTGAAATTATCTGCACCTGCACAGTGAGAGAAATATTTGTTTTGCTGCAGAAGGACAGGGAGACCCTGTAAGAGAGGAAGAGAGGCTTTCTGGAACTGTGTACAAGCCAGAGCAAGAGTGTCTGTACTGAAGTTGAGACATTGTCCTAGCAGAGAGAATGAGATAGGCAGGTGCCTTCTGGGCCAGGTGCCTGCTATCTGCCCTGGAGACACAGCTGAGAAAAGAGACTGTTGTTGTGAAGCTGGAGTTTCAGACTCTACTGTTTCAGGAGTCTGAAAAATAAGAAGAATAAAGAGCTTGCTGTAGCTGCACAACAGATCTGGTATGTTAAAGAGAGAACAGAGATCCAGAGATGTCCAGCTAATCCAGAACCAGGTTGGGAACCTGCTAACCCTCACCAAGTGGGGTCTGCTGGCTGCAGGGCACCATGGGTTTCTTTATACCCGAGTGCTAGTAGGGCACTCTGACCTGTGACGGAGCCATGCCTAGGTCAGGGTCTCCTGTAGTTGGACAGCCTTGCACCAAGGCTCTGCAGCAGGTCTTAATAAGCCAAAGGGGACAAGCTGCAAGACCTTCAATCAAGCTGAAGATCCAAACAGCAGCATTCTTGTCCCCTGTTTTCGAGTCTGCCAAGCATTGAATTCCAGGTTATGCTTCTGCTAATCCACCAACCCCAGGACTTCAGTCATATGTGCCACCACAGGACTGATGTCAGAGAACCGTGAGTAAAAGCAGGACTTGCCCTGCCCCTAGGGGTTGTATATAGTTTTATGATCGAATATGCCCACTGGCTCAGGAAGGTTTAACACCAATCAGAAAACAAATGTAAAAAGTTAAGCTGATTCATCAAGCGCACCAACACTGGCCGACCAGCTGCACCACAGGCCTACAACTACAAGGCTGGGTACCCAGGGACAGAATCTGGGGCTTTGTTATGAAGTGATACCAGCTGGGGGTCTGTGTACATTTAATACCTGCAGCAGTTAGCTAGAGTAGACAGATAGTTGGTAGCGGCACTAATTAAAATGTGGGCTTCTAAATCCAAAGGGGGAAATGACTGAGAATGAAAATCTTTAAAATGCAAATGAACAATGTCTTGCTTAGCCTCTATTCCATCACCCCTTCCTCAACCCTCCCTGTAAAAATAAATGAGATGTTACTGTTTTGGAAAAGATCTGACTCAAAAGCTTGCTTTAGTGAGCATGTTATTACCTGAAGTTAGAAATGCCAAGTATTGAATGTGGGGACATTGGTTAATGCCGTGTCCATGTCTGGGGTGACTGTATGGGGAGTTGGGTTGGTACAGCATTCCAGGGGGCTGTACTGGTATAGATCTTACCCACTTAAATATGTATTCTGGGTGGAGGCACCACCAATTTAGTTTCATTCTTGGGAAAGAACCCCCATGTAACAGCACATAGGAACTCAGGCCCCTTAACCTGGTTAGTGGCCACCCAGGCAGGGGAAGTATCCCTTGTATAGGACGACGCCAGAGCTACACGTACTTACTGTAACAGTAGATCTTCTAGAGAATCTCTTTCATCAGGCCATGCCTATGGAATGATAGCCATCAGGCACTAGGACCACACAGAAACTTTTTGCTAGCAGTTCATTAGGGGCCACCCATGACAATGTCCTACGTCAACACTACCAATACAAATGTGGGCAGCCCCTTCCCTCTTCAGTTTCCCACCAGAGATCATGCTCTAAGGACCTCCCTCTAGGGAACCTGGAGAGAACCTATAGCTCTGCCTACTAGGCAAGGCAGGAAGCAGCAGGTAGACCTTTCTGGAGAAAGAGACAGGAGTTACAGAGCGCTCTAAAACCCAAGAGGGATGGAGGGTGGGACGGCATGGCCTGATGAAAGAGATTCACTTGAAGATCTACTGTTACGGTAAGTACATAACTGTTCTACCTTCTTCAAGGAAGTCTCTTTCATCAGGTCACACCTATGGAATGAGTATCAAGCAGTACTGACAGAGAAACGATCTGGGTGGCTTGAGCCCAGAGACCTAAGAAAGCAGGCCTTGCAGCACAGCTAGGCCAAAGCCTTTCCTTTTCCTTGAGGCAATGTCCAGATTGTAATGTTTAATTAAGGTGTGGACAGTGCTCCAGGTGGCAGCTGCACAAATCTCAGCAGCAGACACATTTTTGAAACACGCAACAGAAGTAGCCATGCCTGTAGTCGAGTGGCCACGAACAACCCCAGGACATTCCTTACCATACTTTCTGAAATAGAAGGTAATACAGTTGGCCAACCATTTAGACAAGCACTGTTTAGAAATGGGAACATCCTCTTTCCCAGGGGCGAATGAAATGAAAAGTCGTGAGGACCTTTTGCAGTTACAATGGATGTAGAAGCTCTGCATTGCAATATCCCACATGATGGGGCCTTAGATGCAGCTGCACACTTTCTCAATGCAAGAGAGGGAGTTAATGTTTCTAGCACTACAGTTCTACTTAAGGTGTTAGAATTAATTTTAAAATGTAATGTTTTTCTATTTAATCATGATTTCTTTTTACAAATTAAAGGGACAGCGATGGGGGCGACTTGTGCCCCATCTATAGCAAACCTATACATGGGAACTTGGGAAAATGCAATTGCGCTGGACAGAATTTAGAACCCATTTTTTGAGAAAATTAAATTATGGAAACATTGTATTGATGATTTGTTCTTTGTTGGGAGAGGGATATGGCTGAGCTTACAGATTTTATTAGGCATTTAGAAAGCACGAACAGTAATTTAAAGTTTTCTTTTGAAGCATCAAAGACTCAAATTTGGCCTGGTTGGTCCGAAAGCTAGAGCACTTTGTTCTTGTTGTTACATTTATGTTGGTCCATTAAAAGGTATCAAATCATTTGCTTCTGGATCTTTTTTTGATATTGTAATCTCAAAGGAAAATGATAGCGGGGTTTCAACAAATACGTATAGAAAACCCACGGATGGCGATACACTACTGCGTGCTGAGAGCTGCCACCCAAGGTGTATTATTAGGAACATACCTAAAGTACAATTTTTAAGAGTTCAACGCAACTGTAGCAGCAGAATAGGTTTTGAGGATGGGGCTGATAATTTAGGCATGAGGTTACTACAAAGGGGGTACAATTATAAGCTCATTATGGAAGGAAGAAGTTTTGCAGCAGATCAAGATAGAGAAAGCCTTCTGAAAAGTCATGTTAAAAGTGAGGAATCATAAGAACAGAGTAGATTTAATTTTGTGATTTCGTATTCTGCTCAGGCAAATGCTATAACACACATAATTAAAAAACACTGGAATGTATTGGCCAGTGACCCAGGTCTGTAACGTGTTGCATCAGTATCTCCACATATGGCATTTAAAGGAGCACCCACCTTAGGGGATAAAGTAACACACAGCCATTTTGTGAATCAAAACAATAGACAGCCATGGCTTGAAAAAGGTTTGGTTGGATGTTACCCATGTAAAAAATGCAATGTTTGTGCCCACATCAAACAGGGTAAGAATTTTAAATTGCATGATGATGGACGAACTTATGAAATTAGACAGCTTGTCACCTGTGACTCTGAGGGAATAATTTATTTAGCACACTGCAGTTGTGGAGCTTTTTACATTGGTAAAACCATTAGGACTATGAAACTTCGAGTCAGAGAACATATTAGGGCAACAGAGAAGAAAGACCTCACTTATGCTATAGCTGCACACTTAGTGAACTGTACAAATCAGGATGATCATAAATTTACTTTCATGGGCATTGACAAGGTTTGCCCTAAGCCCCATGGTGGCCATTTCAATGATCTGTTAACTCATCCGTGAGGCCGCCTGGATTATTAATTTAAATGCTACAAAGGGAAAAGGTCTTAATACCGGATTTGAGCTCAAGCCATTTTTGAAAAAGAAAGCTTAAGAAATTTCAGTTCCCCTTATCCCCCCCCCCCATTTGAGCTCTAATCCGGTTATTTTAGAAATCATCTAGCAATTAGTTATATATGTTATATGCTAACTATGTAATAGTATTGATTGTATAGAGGCTAAGAATGAGTGTCATGAAGTGATTATATGTTTAAGTATGAACCAATCATATGTCTTTTCATTAGTGATGTCATGATTATGCTGCTTGTGATTTGTGTATTTAATGGTCAAATTTTATTGTCATTTTAGCCTTTGAGAAAGGATGTGAGCGCATCCGAAACGTGTCAGGTGAATTTGGCCTCCGTTATGTCTTTATTTTAAATATTTTTTTTTCTACTAACCTGTGCCGTCGTTATGTGTGGTTGTGTGTGCTCTGCCTTTTTTTTTTTTGGTTGTGCTGACTTTTTGCAGTACTTTGTGAGGAGTATATAGTAACTGAGTATTCTATGTACATCTAATATATGTAACAATACTTCCCCTGGATTGACACACTCAGGAAACTAAACTGCCAGGTAGACGGTTTGATTCAAGTAAACTCAGACAACACCTTTGGTAGAAACTTAGGACTAGTACGCAAAGATACCCTGTCTGTGAAAAATCAAATAAGAAGGCTCACACATTGGAGCCTGAAGCTCTGAAATTCTTCAAGCAGAAGTGATATCAACTAAAAATAACACTTTCCAAGACAGAAAGCATAGGCCGAAAGTCACAGCTGGCTCAAAAGGAGCCAAAGTAAGTTTTTCTAACACAAAATTCAGGTCTCAAGCCAGGACTGGGAAGAGATAGGAGGCTTCAAGTGCAGAATGCCTCTCAAAAATGTAAGGGCCACTTCCAGCTGGGCAACCGTGTGACCTTCTACAGGTTATGTTTCTTCTAATGGAGTCTTGCTGTATTCTGTCTATTGCAGTTATCCCCAGCCTTTAAACTGCCCCAGAGAACAAAGGGTTAACTTTCTATGCAGAGCATAGAATGCTGAGCTAGAGCTCGGTTTAGGTCTCTGTCTGCAGCCCTTTTAAATCCAACCATCAGATTCTTACGAGCAAAAAACTCACTAACTATCCTATGTGGAAATTGTAAAAATTTTTACTAATGACACAACGACAACAGTTTTGAATTCCCAAGAAGACTCAAGTCAGAAACCCAAAACCAAAACCAATCCAAATAATAATAATAATAAAACAAACACATAAACAAAAAAGGAGGGTGTGAAAAGCACCCTGAGGGTACAACCTGCACCTGCCCACCCACTTCCCAAAACAGGTTCTGAGAGGGGAGGCAGGGAGGGAGGTCAGAATACAGCAAGACTCCATTAGAAGAAACATAATTACTAAGGTGAGTATTTTTTTCTTCAAACAACATGAAGTCTTGCTGTATTCTGACTATTGCAGACTACAAAGCAGTACCTTTTCACTGTCTCCCTCTGCCCACCTCCCCTCTCCCTTATTAATCTTCACTATTCCTCCCTTAACCTTTCTATGCTTCCTAATGTACCTATAAAAGGTTTTATGCCCCTTCTTGACTGACTTGGAGGTGGGCAGAGGGAGACAGTGAAAAGGCAGAGATACTGAATGAATACTTTTGCTCAGTATTCACAAAAGAAGATGAGAAGGAGTTACCTAAACCAGACAATAGAATCACTCTGAGTAGGGGGGTTGACACCAGTCCATTTACAGAAGAAAGAGTCCTGAAAGAACTCCTAAAACTCAAGGTGGACAAAGCAATGGGGTGTGATGGGAGTCACCCCAGAATCCTAAAAGAACTAAGGGAGGACCTAGTGACACCACTGACCAAACTTTTTAACAAATCATGGGAGGATGGGGTGGTACCTGAGGACTGGAGGAGGGCAGATGTGATTCCCCTTCACAAAAGTGGAAGCAAGGCAGAAGCAGGAAACTACAGACCTGTAAGTTTGACCTCAATGGTAGAGAAAATGATGGAATCACTTCTGAAAGAAAGAATTGTTGAGTACCTAGAGGCCAGCGGGGCACAGGACCCAAAGCAGCATGGATTTACAGCAGAAAGGCCATATCAGATGAATCTAATAGATTTCTTTGACTGGTTGACCAAAGTAATAGACCAGGGAGTGGCTGTGGATATGGCCTACCTAGACTTTATCAAGGCATTTGACACAGTCCCACACAAAAGATTAATAATCAAGTTAGCCAGCTTAAGAGTGGGTCCCAGGGTGGTAGCCTGGGTTACAAACTGGCTGCACAACAGGACACAGAAGGTAATAGTGAGTGGCACACATTCCGAAGAAAGGGGGGTCACTAGTGGAATACCTCAGGGCTCAGTACTGGGTCCAGTCCTCTTTAATATCTTTTATAGGTGACATTGCAGAGGGTCTGGAGGGAAAGGTATGCCTCTTTGCAGATGATACAAAGATCTGTAACAGAGTTGATACACAAGAGGGGGTAGAAAGGATGAAAAGGGACTTGGCAAGGTTGGAGGAATGGTCGGACATATGGCAACTTAGAATCAATGCAAAGAAGTGCAAAGTAATGCACCTGGGAAACAAAAACCCAGGAGAAGAGTACACAATAGCAGGGGAGGTACTAACAACAACAAAAATGGAACTGGACTTGGGGGTAGTCAGATCGGATGATCTAAAGGTGGGTAAGCAATGTGAGAAGTCAGTGAGGAGAGCCAGGGGGATACTGGGATGCACAGGAAGGGGCATCACAAGTAGAAAAAGGGAAGTGGTTATCCCTCTGTACAGACAGTTGGTGAGACCCCATCTGGAATACTATGTGCAGTTTTGGAGACCTCATCTACACAAGGACATAGACAGGATGGAAGCAGTCCAGAGGAGGGCAACTAAAATGGTGCAGGGTCTGCATCAGAAATCATATGAAGAGAGACTGAGAGAGCTTAATATGTATACCCTTGAGGAAAGGAGGGACAGGGGGGACATGATAGAAATGTTCAAGTACCTCAAGGGAATCAACAAAGTCCAGAAGGGTAGCATCTTTCAGAAAAAGAGATGTGTAAGAACAAGGGATATAATTTAAAGATAGAGGGGCTGCTCAGGGTAATGTGAGGAAATCTTTTTCACAGAGAGAGTGGTGGATGCATGGAACTGCCTTCCTGGGAGGTTGTTGGGGCTAAAACAGTGGGGAATTCAAACATGCATGGGACAGACACAAGGCAATTGTAGTGGGGGTGGCAGGAAGTAGGCTGTTGGTTAACTAGAATCTGCAGCTTATCCAGTAGGTAGGGAAATGGGCAGATTGGGTGGGCCAAGTGGTCCTTATCTGCCATCAAAGTCTATGTTTCTATGTTACCTCCATGGAGGAGGGACAGAACCTACTTTGGGAATAGGCTCTGAAGTACTGCTGTGCCAAACAGAGCATCACTCCTAGCCTGGATATCCAGAGAATAATGCTTGGTAAAGGTATGGACTGTTTTCCAGGTGGCTGCTTGACAAATTTCTAAGAGAGGAATATCCCTGGCAGCAGCCAGGGAAGTAGCTGTACCTCTGGTGGAGTGAGCCCTCAGGCCTGAGGGTGGAATCTTTCCTAGTTTCTCATAGCAGAATTGTATACAAGACACAATCCACCTGGCAATAGTTCTCTTGGTGGCAGGTTTGCCCTTTCCCACTTCTCCATAAGTGAGGAACAACTGGAGGGAATCAAACCTTTGATCCATGGTACGCTCTATGTAGTAACTAAGGGCCCTTTTAACATCTAAACTGTGTAGCCTCCTCTCTCCTGAAGAAGAATGATCAGTGAAGAAGACAGGAACAGACATAGACTGATTCAAGTGGAAATCTGAGACCACTTTGGGCAAGAACCTTCTATTGGTTCTAAGGACCACTTTATCCCTATGAAAGGAGATAAAATCAGGTTACACTGACAGGGCTTGCAATACACTGATACATCTGGTAGAGGTAATGGCTACTAAAAACACAGTTTTCCAAGTCAAGTACTTAAGCTCTGCTGAGGACATAAGTTCAAAGGGAGGTTGCATAAGTTGAGCAATGCAAACATTTAAGTCCCAGGCAGGGGCAGGGTCTCTAAAGGGAGGATTAGTATGAAGCAATCCCTTAAAGAATTTACAGAACACAGGATGAGATGATAGTTTGGAAGACTTCCCCACTGACAGAAAAGCAGAAACAGCTGACAAGTGCACCTTGAGAGTACCTGGTCTGAGGCCTAAGCCATTCAAATGGACCATATAATCCAGAACTGGAGACAATTCAGCAGGATCTGGGGAAATATGTTTCTTGGAACACCAAATGCTGAATCTCTTCCATTTGGAGTTATAGGTCTTTCTAGTGGCGGGCTTTTGAGAGGCTTTGAGGATATCCAGAACCCTCTGAGACAGATGCAAATCTGCATACTCTAACTCTTGAGACTGAGAGACTGAAGATTGGGGTACCATCCTCCCCTGAGAGGAGGTTAACAGGTTGTAATTCCTGGGAAGAGACACGGGAAGATGGACTGCTAGGAACAGCAACAGGGTGTACCAAGGCTGTCTGGCCCAGTCTGGAGCAATCAGAATCACTTTGCAAGGTTGTGACCTTATCTTGACTAAAACTTTGAACAGTAGAGGAAAGGAAGGGAAGGCATACAGAAATTTCCCTTCCCAGTTCAGAATCAGAGCATTCAGAGGGACTGAGCCCAAGACTGGGGGGTCTGCAACAAAAGAGAGGAAGTTGGCGATTGTCTGGGGCTGCAAAGAGATCTATCTCTGTAGTGCCACACCTTGAAAAAATCTCTTTCAACACCAGAGGGTCCAGGCACTATTCGTGATGGCCCTGTGAGATCCTGCTCAGTGCATCTGCTAGCACATTGTCCTTCCCTGGAAGGTGAACTGCTATCAGAGAGATTTGCAGGGAATAAGCCAGGGACCACAACTTCATGGCTTCTGTGCACAAGACCGTAGACCGAGTGCCTCCCTGCTTGTTGATGTACCACATGGTGGTGGTGTTGTCTGTTCTGACCTGAACCACCTTGTTCTGCACTGCCCGAGAGAAAGCTTGCAGGGCCATAAAAACTGCTCTGAGTTCTAGGAGACTGATATGGAGAAGGGATTCCTGAGGGGACCACAGTCCCTGGGCAGTGAGGGCCCCCAGATGGGCTCCCCAGCCCAGAAGGGAAGAATCCATGGTAAGGACCACTGAATGAGACTGAGTGACAAAAGGAACCCCTTGCCTTAAATTGTCCTGATCCTGCCACCATTGAAAGGCTTGGATCAGGGTCCGAGTCACTGGAATCAGTTTGGTAAGGGGATCCTTCCTCTGGGACCAAAAGGCCCTCAGATGGAACTGAATGTCCCTCGTCTGGAATCTTGCCCCTTGGACCACTGCTGCAGAAGCTGCCATGTGGCCCAAGAGCTGGAGGAAATGTCTTGCTGTTCGGGACACCTGAAGGCTGAAGTCAGTTCTATAAGAACTCTTGTCCTTTCCAGGGGAAGAAAGGCTCTTGCTTTGACAGTATCCAGCTCCGCCCCATAAAGCTAAGGAGCTGCACTGGCTCGAGAAATGACTTGGGAAGGTTGCAAAGAAATCCTAGAGAAGTGAGCACTTGCTGGGTCACTTGCAGGTCTGACTTGACTTGGTCTGGAGACTGGCCCACTATGAGCCAGTTATCCAGACATGGAAAAATGGAAATCTTTTGCCTTCTTAGAAAGGCAACGATTACTGCCAGGCACTTTCTGAAAACCCTTGGGGCTGATGTTAGACCAAAGGGCATTGCTTTGAAGTGATAGTGGCCTGAGGGCAACTCAAACCTGAGGTACTTTAAGTGGGAGCACCTGATGGGAAAGTGAAAATAGGCATCTTTGAAGTCCAGGGAGGCAAGCCAGTCCCCTGGCCTTAGAGTGGGAAGAATTATTCCCAGAGTTACCATCTTGAACTTTGGTTTTAAAAGATGTTTGTTCAGGTATCTTAGGTCTAGGATGGGTCGCCACTCCCCTGTCTTTTTTGGGTAAGGAAGTACCTGGAGTAGAGACCTTTGCCCCAGAGTAGGGTAGGAACTCTCTCTATGGCTCTTAAGGCCAGAAGAGATGAAACCTCTGCCTCTAGGTCAAGGGTTTCTGAGAGACCTGCAGGTGGAAAAGATCTGGCTCTCATCTTCGGAACTTTTTTGAAGCTGAGAACCAGTCCCTGGATTACTACTTCCAGGACCCACTTGTCTGAGGTAACAGACATCCCATCCTGAACAAAGTAAGCCAGCCTGCCACTTACTGGAATAGGAGAGTCGACCTGGGCAGACCCATCAGGGTGTCTGCTTGGCAGCGGCCTTAGGCTGAGGAGTGGATGCAGCCCTGCTCATCCCCCTTCTGCCTCTCCATCTGAAGAACCCCCTCTGTGAAAAGGGAGAAGAGGCATGTGCTTGGTAAAAAGGCCTATGAAAAGGCCTGCCCCTGCCCCTAGACTGCTGCCTTTGAGGAGTTGCGTGCCTCTCCTTGGCCTGAGCACTCCTATAAGTGGTCCTATACTCATCCATTTTCTTCATGTAATTCTCTGTCTGCTCCCCAAACAGAGAATTACCCACTACAGGAAAATCCATGGCCTTAGCCTGGGTGTCCTGTGAGAGGCTAGTACATCTGAGCCAAGCCATCCTCTGAAGAGCCACAGATGTAGCCATGACTCGATGACACATCATTGGAGTCCACAGCAGCATGAAACTGTACTTTTGATGCCTCAATCCCATTAGCAGCCACCTCCTCCAGCTCCTTGGCTAGCTGGGGGGAGGCCTGTTTAGCCAGTGCCAGTACAGTGTCTCACCTGGACTTCTGGTACCTAGCTGTATAGGCCATATAGTCCACCTGCCTGAGTCCCAAGGAAGATGCCATGTACTGCCTTTTTACAATGGCATCAATCTTCCTGGAGTCTTTGTCTGGGGGGTGTGAAGCCAAGGGAATATTTGCCTTGTCACAGGCAGCAGCCTGCACTACCCCAATATGGCTGCATTGTTGGTATAAAAACTCCATATCTGAGCCTGATAGTGTGTACCTCTTGTCCATCCTTCCATCAACAGGAGGTACAGTATTGGGAGACTTTAAGATTTTGAGTGTTTGCTTCCCAAAGGACTTGTGGAGGGGAATAGACAGTGTCCTGGACTCTGGGATGTCCATCATTTCTACATAATCAGGCTCCTCTTGATCCTCCATGGCCTCCTCTGTAGGAAGCTGGAGAGTTTCATCCACCTTTCTGTAAAACAGAAAGTGTGGAGGGGACTCAGAAAGCCTAGGAGGGGAAATACTAGAAGGTCTGTCTGGGGAGATGTCCGGTTCCACAGGCACATCCAGACTTTCACCATCATCACCATCATCCTCGAACTCCCTCTCCTCCTCAAACTCCGGTTCATAAAAATCTTTAGGGGTATAATCTTGAACCGGGGGAACCGACTGATCCGAGCCCCTGCCAAATGGTGCCAGATCGGTCAGAACCGGGCGAAGCAATTCCACAATCTGAATCGCTCTGGCTATTTCTTTGGCGGTCAGAACATGAACCTCTGGATCCGAACCGGTTGATTTCTCTTCGCGTTTCCTTTTCGTAGGAACCGACCCCTCAGGATCGGCTCTCCTCTTGCCCGAAGAAGTATTGCCCTGGTCAGAGGGCACTCCATCTGGTTCGGTCGGAACCGAACCAGGCTGGCCATCCGGGTCAGCGGACTTCTCGGCCTCCTTTTCCCTCAGTCTACCTAATCTCTTTTTGAGGGTAGATTTAGGAAAATGTTTACAAATTTGTCAGTCTGAGTCGAGGTGTTCAAACCCCAGACAGTAAACACAGGTGGTGTGGGGATCGGCCTTAGCAAAGACCTCCCCACACTCACTGCAGTGTTGAAACCCAGTGGGCCCGGTTTTCTTCTTGGGTTTCTCAGACATGGCCAACCTAACCAAACTTACCCTTTTTATGGCAACCGCCAGGCAAGACTCCCTTAACGGTTCCTAACTGTCACGGGTGTTGGAAAAAAACGTTCAAAACACGTTTTTTTTAGAACCGATAAGGACTGGTAACCACACTCTAAAGTAAAAGACAGAAATTCACTAAAAGTGATCGGTTCGGCAAACAAGTTTACAATTTCCACACAGAAAAAGGTGAAACATATCTAGTATTCATGGTACCGCAGACAGAGGCTGAACCGACTAAGTGGAACAAATTTGTCTTAAAACCGACACTTTAACCGACTTTTCGAACCAAGCTGAAGGAGAAATCTCCGGAGCGACTGTTCAGTGAGGCGGAGTAAAGAATCTGACAGTTGGATTTCAAAGGGCTGCAGACAGAGACCTCAACTGAGCTCGAGATCAGCATTCTATGCTGTGCATAGAAAGTTAACCCTTTGTTCTCCGGGGCAGTTTAAAGGCTGGGGCTAACTGCAATAGTCAGACTACAGCAAGACTTCATGTTTGAAATTAGGGTTACTCACCTATACTCGTAATTCAAGGAATGGTATATGGTGCACATCCACACTCTGGCAGTTCCTCCTTCCCCTTTAAATCTCACCGGAAGGTCTTCAAACTAAGCTCCTCCCACCCATCCGTGTGGTATCCTCCTTGGCACTGTTCTGTGACATCAGATAATGCATGCTGGAAGCAAAGATCCATGTGCCACTTGCCAGGGGGAGGTTGTGTGGGCTGTGTGGATGTGCACCTTATATCATTCCTAGAACTATGGTTACAGGTGAGTAACCTTCATTTCTAGGGATGTGGATATTGTACACTATCCACACTTATGGCAGATTCCTAGCAGTTCTCCAAGAAAAGGGGGCAAGGTGCACACCCCTACTTGACTAAAAGAGATTAGAGAACTCAGGCCCCAAAACCAGCACCCCGGTGAGACTAAAGGTTGATGTGGCAGTGTGAGATTAAGGTGTGTTCTGACTTCCAGGTAGCAGCCCTGCAGATCTCCTGGATAGGGTCATCCCCAGGAAGCAGGCACTGAGACAGTGGTATGTCTGGTGGAATGAGCCCTAAGCCCTATGGAAGGCTCCCTACCAGCCAACCCTTAGCAGAAATTGATGCAGGAAAGAATCTACCTGCCAATCAGCCACTTAGCTGCTGGTCTGCCAGGACTTCAGTGTAGGTGACAAAGAGCTGGCAAACCTCTCCCTGAACTCCAGCTGTGCGCTCCTTATAGTAAGCAAGCACTCACCTCAGGTACACTGGGAGGTTAATGGCCTGATTAAGGTGAAACTCCAAAACAGCATTCGGAAGGAACTTCAGGTTGTGGCAGAGGACAACCTTGTCCCTGTAGAAAACCAAATATGGAGACTCCACTGAGAGTGCCTGGAGCTCACCAATCCTTCTGGTGGAGGTGACAGCAACCAAGAAGGCAGTCTTCCATGACAGATGTGAGATGTGATGCCTGTGCATTGGTTCAAATGGTTTGCCCATGAGCACTGCCAGCACCAGCAACAAGTCCCAAGGTGGCGGTGGTTCATGCATTGATGGAGACAAGTGTTTGAGGCCCTTAAAGAAGCACCCGACCACATTTTCCTGCACTACCATTGGCATACCGGCCCACGTTTGGTAAGCTGATATGGTTACCAGGTGTACCTTGAGGGTCATTGACTGCAGGGCTAACAGACAGGGACCACAAGTCGCCCAGGATGCTAGCTACAGGGCAAGACAGGGGGTTGAGCTCCCTGCCTTAACACCAAATGGAAAATCTCTTTCATTTGAAAGCATAGCATGGGCGAGTCAACTCCTTCAGAGAGAGCTTGACAACATGGATGACCTCATCAGAGAGATCCAAAGCCTAGAACTCTAGCTGTTCAGGAACCAGGTTGTCAAGTGCAGGGACTGAAGGTCCGAGTGGAGGACCCTTCCCTGAAAGCAAGAGAGCAGGTCTAGATGGAGAGGCAAGTGCCACATAGGCTTGCTGCTGAGACTAAGGAGATCAAGGTGCCAGAACTGATGTGGCCAGTCCGGAGCCACCAGGATCATCTATGCCCTATCCCTCGAGCAACACCTTGTGGATCAGGCAAAAGGGAGGCAAGGTGTACATGAGGCCCAGGGTCCAGGGCCTCACGAAAGCATCCCCCAACAGTGTCCTGCACCGAAGGCAACAGGCACAGATCAGCCTCAGCATTGCATTCTCCCAGGAGGTGAACAGGTCAACAAGGGGAGTGTACCATGGGAAGAACAGGTGGTCCAACACTTCCCATTGCAGAGACCACTCTTGAGATTCCTTGCCCACCTGGCTGAGGGTGTCTGCAAGCTGGCTGGAGGCTCCAGCTATATGGATCACCAGGAGATCAGCACCCAAGCTGCACACAAGTGTTCAGGTGCAGAGGGCCTCCCAACACAACCAAAGGGAGTGCATTCCATCCTGCCTGTTCAGGTAGTACATGGCTGTGGTATTGTCCATCTGGACCTGCATGACCTGACCCCAGACAAATGGAGTGAATTCTGTCAGAGCAAGGTGTACTGGATGGAGCTCCAGAAGGTTGATGTGGCAATGGGACTCCCTGGGGGTCCAGAGCTCATGGACCCTGTGGTCCTCAGGTGGGCTCCTCATCCCAGTAGAGATGCAACAGTCATGACAGTGACCATTGGCTCTGGGTGGATGAATGGGATTCCTTCCTGTGGATGTTCCGGGATGAGCCACCACTAGATGGAGTCTCACATAGGCTGCATCATCATGACAGGCTGGTCCATGTGACAGAGACGCTGTGACCACCGGTGGGCCAGTTCCCACTGCAGGGGGAGAATCTGCTAGTGGGCACACCAGACCACACTGGTGCAGGAAGCCAGGTACCCCAGCAGTCTCAGGAAGTCCAAGCCAGGGTGTGAGTGCCCAACCTGAAATGATCGGACAAAGGAGGTAAGATACGCTGCCCTGTCTGCTGGGAGACAGGCCTTGGCCCAAAGGAGTCTGGATCTGCCTCAGTGAAGTGGATCAACTGCGAGGGGCAGAGTTTGGACTTGGCCAGATTGACAAGAAGATCCTAGGCTGAGCAGGTCTGGAGGGCAAGATCCCAGGACCACTCCACCTCCTCGTGGCATGCACTGGAGATCAGCTAGTCATACAGGTAAGGGTACATCAGGATCCCTTGGTACCATAGGGACACTTCCACCATTGCTATGCACTTGGTGAAGACCCTGGGAGCCAAGGAGAGGCTGAACAGCATGGTGCGTAACTCGTACAGCACCCCTTCTGAATAGAACTGAAGGAACCACCGGTGGAACAGACAGACTGGGATGTGGAAGAATGCATCCTTAAGGTCCACAGAGCAGAACCATATGTCTTGCTCTAGGGATGGTATGATTTGATTCAGGGTAACCAACCGGAACTTGAAATTCCTCAAGTACTGGTTGAGATCATGAAGATCCAGTATGGGGCAACAACCACCTGTCCATTTTGGAACCAGGAAATATCTGGAGACAAACCCTGGACCGGCCATGGAGTCCAGGACATGGGCCACTGCATCTTTTTGAAGGAGCTGTGCAATGTCCTCCGGAAGGGCAGACAACATGTCCAAGCACACCACGTCTTCCCATGGAGAATGGACTCAACTACGCGGGAGACCCTCAAAGTCTAGAGGCAGATCGCTACCCACAACTGCAAGCACCCATTTGTCCAATGTGATAACAGACCAAGCACATGCTAAATGGCTGAACCGAGCCCGCACAGGAGTCCAAGGTTGGGACAGGACAGGCGGGAGAATAACACCTCCCGACCTATCACTGGGCAGGCTTGGCAGTGGCTCCAGCGCCAGCTGCCAAGGGATCCCCGGCTTCCCAGACTCCAGACTTCTTGTAGCCAGAGGCAACCAGCTTAGGTTTGGGCTGCCAGGCCTGGGGCTGCGGTGGTCTGGATGGAGGTGCCGGGTAGGCCAAAACAGAAAGGGCTTTTCCTTTATTTCTGGCCCTTAGGGTCCTTCTGTGAGGATGTAATGGAGTTCAGGGTAGCATTGGACTTCTCGATGCAGCTGAGGTGACCATCCACACCTGGTCCAAACAGGTCGGTACCCAAGAAGGGGATGTCTGCCAATTTGTGCTGGGTATCTGCCATAAAGGTCAAGATTCTTAACCCATGCCCGATGCCACATGGTGACTGCAGCAGCCACGGAACTGGCACAGAAGTTGCCAATGTCTAGGGCCATCTGGAGCTGTTGCCTGGCCTCTGAATGTCCCTGGTCCTGGACCATCTTAACCACCAGCTGCAGGTTTGCAGAAAGGTAGAGAATAACCTGGTCTAAAGCTCCCATTAGTGCATGGGAGAAGTTGGCTATTATGACAGTTGAACTGGCCTGCTGATGGCCAGGGACAAAGCAGCATAGACCTTCTTTGCTGCACGGTCTAGTTTCTTAAACTCCTTGTTCAGGGCTTGTTGACATCCCTGAAGTTGACTATATGCCAGAACACCAAGTGAGCTACCAAACCTTTGGTTGAAGGATGATCGATGAACTCAGGCAGAGACACTGTAGAGACTGCATAATTGTGGACCTTATGGGCCAGTGGCACCAGACAGGAGGATGGATGCTGCCACAGCTCAAGGGTGGGACCAAGAATGACTTCTGTGACAGGAAAGGCAACCCCTGGGGACTTATCCCTGTCCAGAATCTTTGTTAGGGGGTACTTGGCCTGCTTCTGGACTGGCTCCAATGGGAACCACATTGACTCTGATATCAAGCAAAGCAGAGCCCCGAAGGAGAATGGCCTGTGCTCCATAGTGAGTTCCTTGAAGGACTCCCAGTTGAAGGCAAGAGTCTGAAGGGAGTGCATGGAAGCGTCCTCCAAATCCAAGAATTACTCAAACACTGTCCTTGACCCAGGCTCCCCATGGACACCCTGTGTCTCATTCAAGTGGGTGATCTTCATTGAGAGCATGCCAAGGAGTTTGGAAGCAGAGCAAGCAGCCTTGGATGGGGCACCATGCAAGGGCTGTGGGGACTCCACCTGAATGGGTGGTGAAGCTGGCGCCGGCTCGACTGGGGGGAACTGACACAGGCCATGGTAAGGGCAACTAGGGAAGCACCAGTGGCTGTGGTGGAGTGTGGCTGTGGCTGAGAATCCACTGTTGCCAAACAAGCTCCTTGTAGCAGTGCCACAAATTACAGCGGAGCCTGTCCTTGTCTGAAGATGAGGAGCAGCGACTGCACTTCTTGGCCGATGGTTGACAGCAGGAACACTGAGAGTCCCTAGATCTCGACCGAGAGCCTAATTAGGACTTTGACTGGGACCTCGACCAACAACAGGCAGGTTGTCAGGGAGGAGACATGGGGGAAGGTGCCGTGTACTGAGGATCCACAAAGAGGTCAATCTCCCAAAGGGAAACAGCTGAATCTTCCAGTTTATCCAGCCCCTCTTGCTAGACAGCCACAAGGACTGGCGTCCTAGAAAGTGAGTTATCCCCACCATCCTCTGACAACACGTCAACTGGGTCAAGAAAAATCTCGACAGGCTGGTCGACCCACATCTCGACCGGCAGGCCTGACGGGAATACTGATGGTCCAGTGGCCTGGACCTGGATCACAGAAGCATTGACCAAAGCCAATGGCTTAACAGCCATCGAGCCAGATGCAGAATCATGGGAACAGAATGAGCGAGGTGCTCCTAATCCCACAGTGGGACCGAGGCAATAAAAGCATGAGGCATGAGGATTGGTGGATAACATCTTCTGGGAACAAGCAGTGCACCGCTTGAACCCCGGACCCATTTTGTGGTCATCACACTCCATATGGAGAGAAAAAGGTTTCAATTCGGTGGTTGTAAACCATTGACACTAAAGATTCGAAGAGCTAAGATCGGGCCTACACCACACACAGGAGCTGCAAAAGAGGAGACCTGATCCTTCCAGCGGAAAGGAAGATCTGACATCATGGGGCGATGCCAAGGAGGATACCACCTGGGTGGGTTTGAGGAGCTTACCTTGAAGACCTTCTGGTGAGATTTAAAGGAGAGAGAACTGCCAGAAGTGTGAGCTAGTGCACCATATCCACATCCCTAGAAATGAAAATTATGTACCTACCATAATTATGATCTTTCTGTGTATCTTTCACCATTCATCACTGTTGGGTACTTGGCCGGAGGTCAGGATCCTGCGGGAGCCTTTTTTTTTTTTTTTTAGGTAGGTAGAGTTGATGCACCATTGGCGCCGCCCTCGAGGCCGATGCACTGCATGGCATTCGCAGGTTGGCCGTTAGGCTGCGTCGACTCCACCTGCCTGCCAGTTCTGAGTCACCGGAGAGGTAAGAGGAAGGGAGTGGAGAGTGGGACAAGGAAGTCCAAGGGACAGAAAAGGAAAAAGGAAAAGATATATAAACCAAAAGGAGAAATAATGACTGAGAGGACAAATAGGGAGAAAAAATCAGAAACTAAAGGGATTAGGAGGGGTCCCAACCTCTGGAAATGGAAGAGGAAAGTAGGGTGGGTAAAGAATTTAGGAGGAGGCAGGGGGAGTTAAACATCCCAGACTCTGGTCCGTCTCCAGATTACATAGGAACTGTAAGGAGTAGCCAAAGGCTTTCTGCCAGAATTCAAGGCACAGAATGGCTGGCAAACACTCCAGATAAGCAGAGTTGGCTATTCTGGAAGAAGGACAGGGTACAGAGAATTAACACCCTCTCAAGGAAAGATTATTGGTGAAAAAAAGGGAAATTTTTTTTTTTTAATAAACAAGGAGAAATAAGTTGGATGGAAACAGGGAGGAGGAGACAATGGAGGGCAACTGTCAACCCCCACCCCACAGGGGTGGAGCCAAAGCACTGGAGAAGGAGTGTCCCCCCTGCTGTCCACTCTCCCTGGAACATTATCCCTCTGTGTGCCCCTGTTTTACCCCACTCCTGAAAAGAAAGGTGAGGGGGAAGGGATGGGCACAGAGAGGGAGGGGGACCCAGAGACTGAGGCCCCAGGGGGATGAAGGGTGGGATCGTGATGAATGGTGAAGATACGCAGAAAGATCATAATTACGGTAGGTATGTAATTTTCATATCTTATCTGTGTCAGTCTTCACCATTCATCACTGTTGGGTGAGTGCCGAGCCCCCCGAAGGGGGTTTTCTTTTACACCCTAAGGGACAAAGTCCCTTAGCTCTCAGTGGGTGAAACACTAAGAGGGAGAACCTTCAAGGCCTGGAGAGGCCCGAGAGTGGGTAGAGTGAGACGGACCCCTTCCGGGGGGAAGGAAGCCTGCCCACGAGCTGCTGGTCTCGCCTACGGGAGAAGAGATAGGTTCTCTGGTGAGCGGAGTTAATCACTCTACGCCAGGCCAAGGGTGACAACCGGGAAAGATGCAGCCATGCCGTCCACCTAGTACAGATCGCTGTTCCTATGACCCTGGTAGCTACCTCGTTGGCATCATAGGATGCCCTCACTTGGTGCCTTGCTAGCTCCAGGCCACACACAGAGTGCGCAATGACTTGTCTGGTTTGCTCCATATCAGGCAATGAGGCTAGGAGCTGACCTAGCATGGACCACAAGAACCTATCATAGGCTGCATAGTGGGCTTGATGTGCAGAAATGGAAAGCAATAACCATGCAGAGTAGAAAGTCCTCCTACCCCAGAAGTCAAAATCAGAGGAGTCTTGATCTGGGGGCCAGTTACGGTGAAGGGCGCGAAGCCCATCAGGAATATCCAACTGCGTCAATCTGGACTGCAGATGAGGCATGGAACCTGGAGACTCTGGGGGTGCGTAATACCTCTGGCTGAGATCCCTAGGGGCAGGAACTGCAGAGAAGGGCCTCTGCCAGGAATGCAACAATGCCTCCCGAAAGGGAGCAGGCCAGGGCAGTACCACAAGGGTGGCCTCACCAAAATCACCTAGAAAGGTGTGTGCTGAGTGCTCAGGATTGCTAACAGTGGCAGGTGCGAGGTCAAGGTCCTCCAACATCCTCACAAGGAAGCGCTGATATTCAGTGAGATCAGCAGCTGGAGAGATGTGGACAGAAGGTTCCTCTCCCCCAGAAGAGGGGGATGAGAAGCTGGAGGGCACCGGCTGTTCAGAAGGCGGCTGCCCGGAGGGGGGTTGAAAAACCTGACTGTCCATTGCCCTAACGTAAGCTGGGAACCGAGCAGCAACCACTCTGAAAGAGGCCCACTAGGACCAAGGATGCCTGGGAGCACAGCAGAATGTGGCAGAGGAATGGGGACAGAGCCAAGAAGAGATGTCAGCTGACCTCCGTCTGGGCTAAGAAGCGGACCGGGAGCACCCGTGGAAGAAGGTGCCCCAGAAGACCCCACAGCCGACAGCTGAACAACCATTTCAATACTGCCTTGGCTGTGCCTGGAAGAATCTCCCCTGTGAGGCGACCGGGGCCGTATAGGTCCAGAAGGATGGTCCCCTACCTCAAAAGAAAGCGTCTCTCTCAGAGAGACCGAGGAGGAAGAGCGGAGATCCGCACTATGGCTTCTCCCAAAGCCCGGGTGGACCCCCGAAAAAGGCCGCCATGCTGATCCCACTCCTCTCCTCTCAACTCCTTGGAGTCTGAAAGAGCCCTCCTGCTCGAGAGGGCCAGCCTAGATAGCTGACAGCTTTGGGCAGCACCCGAAGGAGCTATCCAGGGCACAGCACCTTCCCCTCCTGTAGGTCCTCTGATCGGCCCCAAAGTTGGTCGATCTAGGCACACCACAGGTGGGGGTACCACTGCTGAGGGTTCAGTGAACCCACCAAGACTGGACTGCAGAGGAATGGTGGCCTGCACCACTGCCGCTGGTCAGCACCCCTGACCCCACTCTCAGTAGCCACCGACCCCACCTCAGAAGGGGGCTGACTCCGGCTTGTTGAGGAAACTACTGGCTTCCCACTCCAACAGCCAACCCTAAAGAGTCAGACTGTCCATCTGACTCAGAGCCCGACTCCGCCTCCGAGGAGGTAGAGGCCGAGGCCCTGTGCCAGACTGTAGGAGGGCGCCAACTGCCATCTTTGCCAAAGGGAGTGCCAGAGACCAAAGCCATGCCCGAGCTGGTGACAGCACCACCTACAGTACCGCAAGCAGAATCCACAGGGGGCACGGCGCCAGCCCGAACAGGAGCTCCAGAGTTGGGACCAGCCATGGCGCCGTCCGGCCCCACGGCACCACAAGCGGCGCCGAGGATGAAGAAGGCACCGAGAACGGCCCCAACGGCACCATCGGTGCCAAGGACGGCGCTGCCTGGCTCCACGGCACCGTGATCGGTGCCAAGGGCAGAGGTGGCATCAATGACAGCGCCAACGGCGGAATCCAATGGCCCCATGGTGCCGAGCCCTCAGGACACGGCGCCATTCTCAACCTCGGTGCCGAAGATGGCACCGAGCCGAGACATGGAAAAAGATGGCGCCGTTGCAGCTCCCATGGTGCTGCCAGCAGTATCGGTGCCACGAACAGCTCCGACAGAAGCCATGGTGCCACGCGACAAGTTGGCACTGATGATGGCTCCGTCAGGGCCCATGGTGCCGCGAATGGCGCTGACAGATGGCATCTAGGACAGCGCTGATCCAGGCCTTGCGAACCGCAGGCCTGACACTGGGGGAGCCTTCACCCCCAAAGAGGCGATAGCCATGGCGGCGCCTCCCGCCCACCCTCCAAAGGAGCAGGACAGGCCTCCTGCACTGCAGAAGGAGCCTCAGCAACGACTAGGCTATTGGTAGCCGAGTCTCCCTCCTCCTCGGTCCATGTAGAACCGGGAGGGGACCCAGAGGAAAGGCCGAGAGAACATGGCTTGGCCTCACGAGTACGTGCCTGACCCCCAAAAGTCGGCGGAGTTAGCCCCAATTTCTACACGCATTGTTTGATGACCCAGTAGTCCATGGAGAAACAGGCATCACACTAATCCATGTCGTGAAGCGGGCCAAGACACGAAAGACAACGGGAATTAAATATTGAAGATAATACGCAGCATGAGTTCAGAGCTGAGCATTCCTGCACCACAAATTTGTTATCCTTTTACAATAATATTAGTCATAGTCTGGATAACAAACAACAATTGGATGTTATTTTGCTGGATTACAGTAAGGCCTTTGACAAGGTCCCTCACGGTCATCTCATTAAAAAAACTGGAAACTTTAGTTTTTTCCTATCATTTTGTTAACTGGGTGAATGTATGACTGACCAGTAGAACCCCGAGAGTTGCCATAAACTACAGCTTTTCAAACCTTGGGGCAGTCACTAGTGGGGTTCCTCAGGGCTCAGTGCTTGGCCCCATTGTATTCAATATTTACATTAGCGACATGCAAATAAGCACCCATATTTGGCTGTCTAAATTTTCCGACAATTTAAAACTTGGGCGACTGGTGGATAATAAACAAAATTCTGGTTCACTTAAATTAGATTTACAAAATATAGAAAAGTGGGCCCTAGATAACAGAATGGAATTTAACACTAACAAATGTGCGGTCTTGCACTTCAGGACACACAACCCCAAAAATAACTACTATATAAAAAATAGTTTGCTTAAGTCTACCAACAAAGAAAGGGACTTGGGGATATTGGTTAATTCCAGACTCACATCCACCAACCACTGTTTGAAAGTGGCTAATATGACTAATGGGTTACTTAGGCTGATATAGCGCTCTTTTGTTACAAGATCTGAGCAACGTCTGATTCCTCTTTACAGGGCATGTGTCAGACCACTCACTGACTATGGTTCACCATTCTGGAGCCCTCATCTTAGGGGAGATATTGACAGACTAGAGAGGATCCAAAGACGGACAACTAGTGTGGTCCTGAGACCATCAAATAGCTTCTGTCACACCAGACTCTAAGCAACAGGTTTAAACTCACTCACTGCATAATAGAAGAATTAGAGGGGACCTACTTTTAGTATGTAAGTTACTGAAAACCCCAGATCTCATGAATAAATGTGGGCTTACTTTTACCACCAGGCGAATTGTCCCTAGTCGCCATACCAAGCTACTTATAGTCCCTCAAGCCAGAACCAACCTTAAACTCAACTTCTTTTCAGTAAGGGCACCTAGACTCTGGAATAAATTGCCACAGGAATTGGTCAATTCTGGTAGTACTGAATCATTCAAAAAGGGTCTCGACTATTGGCTAAACCAGAACCTAACAATAAAAATTGCCCACATTTGTGTGGGGGAAATCAAGATGGGCCTCGGCCTTCTTTTTTCCTACAAAAAAACTAGTAAACCTAACCTAGTAAACCTGGATGCCCATGAACTGGTTGACAGGGTCAGTGACACAGCTGTGTTTTTTGCCTGGTTGCAGAGGAAAGCCCCTGGCAGATACTGCAGGCTGTAGCATTGTGGTCCGGGCCTAGGCCACAGACCCAGAGGTCATGGGAATTGCCACTGTAGATCTGCTCTCCATCTTGCATGAAAAAGAGTTGACATTTCTATCAATGTCAAGGATTGTAAAGAAAGAGATTCTATTATCGATGTTGCTAAAGCAGGGACATTTCTACAGTGGTCCAATGAGTCTTGATTGATGGCGGGAAAAGAACTGAGGAGAGGAGGGGCTGCCCACATTTATATGTGCACGCTGATGCCTGACATCATTGTGGGTGGCCCCCTGGTACATTGCTTGCAAAGTTTCTGTGTGGTCCTAGTGCCTGGTGACTCTATGTTCCATAGGTGTGGCCTGATGAAAGTGATATCCTCGAAGAAGATCTGGTGTTCTGATCCCTGGTGAGTAAAATGAAGGTGCTATGATTCAACAGCAGGAGCAAAGGCTATTGTGACTGGCACCGCTATATACACTGTGGGTGTACAGATGACACCATTTGTCATTGCTAGACACTGCTGCCACCAACCCCTAAAGTTCTGTTTCCTGCAGGGTCCTAGTGTCTCTGGCTCTAAGACAAAAGAGTGAGATTCTATACAGAAAACTGATTCCTGGAAGAATTAAGGCAGTTTTTCATGGAAAAAGAAATCAAGACAAAATTCAGTTTTTCATTATTCATGAGAATCAAAAGATAAGGAGTGTCACAATGTTGTTAAAAGGAGGAAGATTTCAGGGCAATGCCAGGAAGAAGTACCGCACAGAACATATGGTGGAATCTGGAAACTTGGAATAAACTTCAGAACATGTGGTATTAGAGCTAGTACTCTTAACCTTCAAGCTCAGTCTTCCTTGAGGAAAAAAAGATGACAAGTCATTCTCACAGCTGGTAGGATGGGCCCAATGATCTTTCCACTACAAAACTGTATGTACAGTATGTATGTAGCTATGGAATGGAAAATGCAAAGTTTACAGGACAACCAGTATACACCATATTGTAACTGAAGGTGGCTATAAAAAGAAAGAAGCAGTATGAATTGGATCTTCATTTCTTCAGAACAGTTTTTATGTTTGCTTGCATGCACGTGCAAGAAACATTATGTGGCAGCTTAGGAGAGAAGTGGGTTGTGGAGGTGTGGCACTGTGGCAGCCAACGGCAGCACTGCATTTGGGGGCTTGGCACCGGTGGACCAATGCAGGCACACTGTGCTGATGACATTGGTTTCCAAAAGTGCCACCAAGTTGAAACAATTTTGCCGCTGCAATGGGGGGCTGCCTTGTCATTGCAGCATCAGCCATTCCACTGCAAAAAGGGAGTGACCCGTAATTACAGGGTGGTACCTTGCCTAGTGTAAAGTGTTTTGTAAACAACAGCCCCATGAAAGCTGACGGGGGTGGCCAATCCCCCTATAGGCATACCCCTGACCCAGTTCATTTGCTGATGGAGGAGCCCACTCCCCATCGGCATAATGCCCCCCTCCATTTGTTGTGTGCCAAGGGGGTGCCCAATCCCCCTTGGCATTATGTGCCCCCCCAAACAGTCTTTCTTTGCTGATGGGGGGCCCAATCCCCATCAGCTTCAGTGCCTCCCTTTCCAGTTTAATTTGCCAACGGGGGAGCCCAATCCCCATCAGCATAATGACCCCACAGTACATGTTTTGCCTGTGCTGAGGGGGTGCCCAGTCCCCCTCGGCATCATGCACCCCCACTCATTTCTGTGCTGATGGGGGGCCCAATCCCCATGGCTGCAGACCCCCTTCCCACTTCCAGTTGCCGAGTGGATGCCCAATCCCCCTCGGCATCATGTGCCCCCCCAATCATTTCTGTGCTGACGGGGGCCCAGTCCCCATCAGCTTCAGTCCCCCTTCCCACAAATGCAGGTGGTACACTGGGAGCCCACCCCAGTGTACCAAACAACACCTGCTAAAAAAAGAAAACCGACCCACGTAGTCTTTTTTTTTTAACCTGTAAAACAACAAAATGGTCCCTCACGGTCTTTCCTGCCCCTTCCCGAAATCCGCACTCAACCTCTGCGCACCCTGCCTCCCCACACCCCCCCTCACCCCATACTTACCTCCGGAGCCTGGCACAATGATCTTCGATGGACCAGGAACACATCTGCACTCTTCAAAGCTGACCGCAAACTGAAGAAATGCCGGTAAGCTGTATAATGGCATAAATAGGTTTTTTTTTTTTTGACATTGGTGCATATCCCGGGTATTTTGGGGAATTTTGGCACCAGATTTTCAACATGGGTTACTGGGACCCCTCCTCATGAATTCAGTCACTGTCATAGCGTTATTCGGTCACAAAAGGTGATTTCGGGGTCACTGCGCAGAATCACTTTTCAGGACTGAGTAACGAAACAACAGTGCCACTGTTCATGAAGTGAGCTCTCAAAAAGCCTAAGTTGCAAATCTGGTGAAAAAAAATCCAAAAAATTACTGTTTTACAAGCGTGCATTGTGCACAGTTTCCACACACGCTTGTAACTTCGCAAATTTGTAATAATTTCACTCCAGATTTTCAACACTGGCATTTTCCACACCTCCTTATGAACAGTTAAGCTGTCATTTTGCACATCCTGGCCGAAATGTGTTTTCGCACTTCTGGCGCAGAATAGCGTGGTCGCTGTGGGAAATCAGTTTTCAGGACAGATTAACAAAATGACAGTGACACTGTTCATGAGCAGCGGTCCTAAAATGCCTATGTTGAAAATTTGGTGACGAAAGTCCATTAAATGACTGTGTTACAACTGTACGTTGCACAGTTTCCATGCACCCTTGTAACTTCACAAATTTGTAATATTTTCATGCCAGATTTTTAACACTGGCATTTTTTCACACCTCCTTATGAACAGTACAGCTGTCATTTTTCACATCCTGGCTGAAATGTGTTTTCACACTTCCGCCGCAGAATAGCTGTGGGAAATCAGTGTTTAAGACAGATTAAGATTGAGCGAGTGAGAGAGAGAGGGGAAGTAAGCAAGCTCAACTGAGCTCTGTCGGGACTGCTGTGGATTTCTTTGTGGGCAGATTAAGGCAGCCACGCAGGCAGGAGCCCAGTACAAAAGGGCAGCCTACAGCACCGGGAGAAACAGAATGAGCGAGTGAGAGAGGGGAGTGAGCAAGCTCAATGGAGCTCTGTTGGGACTGCTGTGGATTTCTTTGTGGGCAGAAAAAAGGCACAAACGCAGGCAGGGGTCCAGTACAAAAGGGAAGCCTGCAGCGCCAGGAGAAACAGAACGAGCGAGTGAGGAAGAGAGAGGGAGTGAGCGAGCTCAATGGAGCTCTGTCGGGACTGTTGCAGATTTCTTTTTGTGGGCAGGAAAAAGGCGCCACTGCAGGCAGGGGCCCAGTACAAAGGGAAGCCTGCAGCGCCGAGAAACAGAACGAGTGAGGAGTGAGAGAGGGGACTGTGCGGCTCAGTGGAGCTCTGTCGGGACTGCTGAGGATTTCTTTAGGGCAGGAAGGAGCCAACGAGGCTGGAGCCCAGTACAAAAGGGCAGCCTGCAGCACCGGAGAAAAGAATGAGGAGGGGGGGGAGGAGGAGCTCAACAGAACTCTGTCAGGACTGCGTGATTTCTTTGTGGGCAAAAAAGGCGCCAACGCAGGCAGGAGCTCAGTACAAAGGGCAGCCTGCAGTGCCGGAGAAATAGAATGAGCGAGTGAGATAGGAGTGAGCGAGCTCAATGGAGCTCTGCCGGGACTTAGAGTTGCCACCCTCCCGCCCAGTGTCCTCTGTGGTCCTATATTACAGCAGGGTTCTGAGGGGAGGCAAAGCAATGACTGGATACTTTTAGGATTGCTGTAATAATACAGATTTAGTTGTTCTGTTTCTTTCTCTAACTGAGCTAAGTACTGAGCTATACTGTTAGGATTACTGTAATAATACATATTTATTTGTTCTGTTTATTTCTCTAACTGAGCTGAGCTGACTAATACTTGGAGTGCAATAGAATTTCTAACTGGGCTAAGTGAAACTATATGAGAGCTGAGAACAAAAAGTATGGTAGCTGAGGGGTGAAAAATGGGCAAGGAGGCTTTAGGATTGCTACAGTAATACAGTATTTAACGGATGAGATTTGAAACTGAATTAACCCAGTTGGCAAGGGGGCAGTAGGAGGACTAGTGTGGGGGGGGGCTAGGAATTTGAGTAAATAGGGGCCTAACAGTTGTAGTAGAGTACAGAAACTGGGAGTAAGAGCCCGTAACATAAGATGGGGGCCAAAATGGGGCAGGTGCCACATGTCAATAGGGCGGGCATCTTTGGAAGGGTGGTGGGGTGTACAGGGTGTGGGTGTGCCATGATCCTGGACTGGGCTTGGAGGATGGGGGATGTATGGTCTGTAGATGACTGGCTAATTTGAGGGAGGAACTGTGGAGGTTAGTGAGGAGTCTAACTGGCAGGGCAGATGAGTATGATAGGCATCCTGGCTGGGGGGGGTAGGGGATGGCAAGGGGGGACGGAGAAAGAACAACTAGGGACTGAAACTGACCCCAGTATCAGAGGCACTAGCAGAAAAAAGAGGAGAAGGGAGTGGGTGTCCGAGGCGAGGGAGAGGCCTCCTGATGGGGGAGGAAGAGACCACGAGGAGTACCAGGGGAGAGAGCAGATGGCTGCGGGTAGGGAGGGACCAAGGGTAGCACGGAGGGGAACAAGTAGGAGGGGGAAACTGATAAGGGGAAAAGATGTAGCAGGGGTATCGACTAGGAATAGATTCGAGCCTCTGCTATGGGAGAGAGAGGGGAAGCAGGAATATATTGAAGGGGGATGGACAAGCGAGGCATGAGAGGGATGGCAACAGGTAGGGGAAGAGATAACGAGGTTGAAAGGGTAGAAGGGGGCTAGTAAGGAAGGAGGGGGTGGTGACTGGAGGAGAGAAGGCTACGGGAAGGGGAAGGATGGGAGGGGCATCACTATTGGGGTAGAAGGGAATGGGGGCTCTAAATCGACAACAGCAGGGATAGGAGAGGGGTTGGAAATCAGCAGGGGAGGAGGGGAGGTCGACATGGGAAGACCAGTAGGAAGTAGTCAGTTTGGGAAGGGGTTCAAGGGGGATGGGAGGAATAAGGCAGAGAAAAGGGGTGAGGCGGAAGAAGGGAGTACTGATACAGAAGTCACAGAGTGTGCTGCTGGCAGGGGTAAAGAGCAGGGAAGAACGAGTACTCGGGTGGTGGAAGGGGACTAGAAGGAAAGGGGGCAGGGATGGGGGTACTCATCCTGGGGGACTCTATACTGAAAGGGGTGAGATGGGGCAGAAGGGGGGAAAGGCACATCTGTATTTCGGTTGAAGCTATCCCCAGGTTGACTGCAGGAGGGGCAGGGCAAGCGCTGCTCAAATATGCAGCAAGGGGGAGGAAGAAAACTCATTTGGTGTTGCATGTGGGTACAAACGACTTGGCGGGGGAGACTGTGGAAGTAGTGAGGGGGAGGTTCAAATAGTTGGGCAGGCAGTGTGGGGGGGGGAGTCAGCGGCATTCTCGGAGGTACTCCCAGTACCATGTGCCAGCATGGGGAAGAAGGGTAGGATTGAGGAGTTCAAAGAGTGGCTGAGGGATTGGTGCCACACAAAAATTATGGATTAGTGACTAACTGGGGTAGGGTCTGGGGGAATAGTGACTTGTATGTGGGGGACAGGCTACACTTGAGCAGGAAGGAGAGTGGAGTATTAAAGGCAAGATTAGAGGGGTATAGCTTTACTAAGGTGGATTTAAACTAATGGGGGGGTGGTCAAAAGACTGAAGTTGGTAGAAAGGTCTGGACAGGGGAGCCTAATGAGCTCACCCCCTAGATATAGGTAAAGGCGGAGGCATAGCAACCCTGGTGGGGGGGGCTGGCAGAGTGGTCTGAGTGTAATACAGAAGGCACCACCACCCGGTAAGAATAAGGAGGAGAAAGGGTGCAGACTACCGGGAGGAGGGACACAGGCCAAGGAGGAGAAGAGTGAGAAGAAGGGGTATGGGTGGAAGGTGGCCTCTCTCAACACAAGAAGCCTGGGGAACAAAATTGCATAGCTTCAGGTGCTCCTTTCAGAGGGAAGGTGGACATCACTGCAGTGACAGAGACTTGGGCCACAGAGTACCATTATTGGGACTTGGCAATCCCAGAATACAGGATATACAGGAGGGACCGGGTAGTTGGAAGCGGGGGTTTGCACTCTATGTGAGGGAAGGAATTAAATGCATAAGGGATGAGGGAGAAGAGGAGAGGAGAGGACAGAGGCGCTTTGGGTGTTGCTCCTAGACTCCAAGGGCAAAAAGCTGTGGCTGGGAGTGGTGTACATACTGCAAGGGAGATGCAGGATATAAGGCCGGGGATGGATGCAGAACAAAAGTGGGGAGTTATAAAGATTGGGCTAACAGAGGCCACAGTAGCCTGCACCAGGGCCAGGAGTAAAAAGAGCAGAGCCAAGAAACCATGCTGGCTGAAGAAGAAAGTGCTGCAAGGGGTGAGCGCAAAGAGGGCTGCATACTGGAAGTACAGAACAGGGAAGGGAGAGGATAAGGAGGCTTTTAGGAATTGGTCAAGGGAGGTTGCCAGGAGGGTGAAAAAAGCTAAGGCCTTCAGGCAATTAAGGTCCGCACAGGGCATAAAGGTGGGGGAAAGAACTTTTTTAGGTATGTCAGGGAAAAGAGGAAGTGCTAGTTACATATTATGAGGATAAAGCGGGGAGGAGATTGGGTGGAGAAAGGGAAGGAGCAAGTGGAAATTCTAAATGAGTACTTCTCCGTTTTCACTAAGGAAAGGGATGGTCCACTACCAGAATGGGCTGGGGGGTGGGTGATGGACAAAGTGATCACAGGGAGTAGGGTGCTAGAGGGGCTGAGAGCAGTAAGAGGCACCAAGTCCCAATGGCATCCACCACAGGATGCTGAGGGAGATGGAGCTGTTGGCTGAGCTGCTGGCAGATCTGTTCAACACCTCCCTGGAAATGTGGTGTGTGCCCCAGGACTGGAGGGTGGCCCATGTGGTGCCCATACACAAGAGTGGGCCTAGGGAGGAGCCAGGAAATTATCGTCTGCCAAGTCTCACATCCATAGTGGGTAAGCTTATGGAGGCGATACTGAAGGAGAGGCTGGTGGCATTCCTAGAGAGTAATGGCCTCCAAGATGGGCAGCAACATGGGTTCATCTGGGGAGGTCTTGTCAAACCAACCTAATAGAGTATTATGACTGGGTGACAAGGGAGTTGGACAGAGGCCATGTGGTACATGTCCTGTACTTGGATTTCAGTAAGGCCTTTGATACAGTGCCTCATGGGAGACTGGGGGGCGAAGCTGATGGTAGTGGGGGTGGGAAAAAAGCTGACTAAATGGATAAAGACCTGATTACAGGAGAGGGTGCAGAGGGTGGTGGTGGTGGTGGAACTCTCGGCACCCAGAGCAGTGACAACCGGAGTACCGCAGAAGTAACTGCTGGGCCCAGTGCTATTTGGACTCTTTTTCTCCGATATAGCACATGGAGTGGGGAGCAGGGTTAGTCTGTTCGCAGATTATACCAAATTGGGGCAGGTGGTGGACGAAGAGGACAGATGGGAAAAACTGCAGGGGGACCTAGCCAAACTAGAGACATGGGTCGGTGGAGTGACAACTAGGATTCAATGCAAAGAAGTGTAAGATGACGCACTTCGGGGCTAAGAACCAGAAGAGAGACTACTGGTTGGGGATCACAGAGGAGGAGAAGGACCTAGGGGTGTTGGTAATTAGGAGCATGAACAACTTGGCCCAGTGCAGGAGAGTAGCAGTGAAGGCAAACAGGATGCTGGGGTGGATCGCAAGGGGGTTCTCATCCAGACACAGGGATGTGATCCTACCTTTATACAGATCATTGGTCAGACCACACTTAGAGTACTGTGTGCAGTACTGGAGATAATACCCGAGAAGAGATATAAAGTTACTAGAGGGGGTGCAAAGGAGGGCAACAAAAATGTTAAAAGGGATGGGAGGAAAGTAATATGAAGTTAGGCTGAAGGAGCTGAACACGTACACAGTGGAGGACAGGAGGGATAGAGGAGATATGATTAAAGCATTTAAATACCTGAGGGGGTAAATAAACCTAGCATCGAGGGGGTGTTTAAACTGAGGAGTGAAAGAGAGACGAGGGGGCATGGACTAAGGTTGGAAGGGGGACGTTTCAAGAGTGAAATGAGGAGGCACTACTTCTCTGAGAGAGTGGTGTCTAGTTGGAATGCGCTGCCAGAGGGGGTGGTAACATGTAGGACAGTCAATAGCTTTAAGAAGGAGTCAGATAAAGCAAGAGGAAGAGTCAGGGGGACAGGGACTGAGATAAGCGGGGGAGGAGGCTGGGGCAGCTGCAATCTAGGGTGCTAGCTGCACACTCGGGCAGACTTACATAGACCGATTAGTGTGTTCTGCTGGCAGATTCGTATGTTCATATGTTCGTATGTATGTTCATATGTAAAATCACAGTGACTCTGTTCATGAGCAGAGGTCCTAAATGCCTATGTTGAAAATCTGAAGACAAATGTCCATAAAATGACACTGTTACAAGCATGCATTGTGCAGTTTCCATACACCCTCGTAACATCGCAAATTTGTCGTATTTTCACTCCAGATTTTCAACACTGGCATTTTTTCAGACCTCCTTATGAACAGTACAGATGTCATTTTTCACATCCTGCCCCAAATATGTGTTTACACATCTGGCGCAGAATACCATGGGTGCTGTGGGAAATCAATGTTTGGGACAGATTAAGAAAATCATAGTGACGGTGTTCATGAGCAGAGGTCAGAAAATGCCTATGTTGAAAATTTGGTGAAATAATTCCACTAAATGACTGTGTTACACGCATGCATTGCAAAGTTTCCATGTATGCTCAGAAGTTTGAGCATTTTTAATATTTTCACTACAGAGTTTCAACATTGCCATCTCTTCACACCTCTCTATGAATGGTACAGCTGTCATTCTTCACATCCTGCCCAATCCGTGTTTTCGTACATCTGGTGCACAATGGCACAGTCGCTGTGGAAACTCAAAGTTCGGGACACAGTGACAAAATCACAGTGCCACTTTTCATGAGAAGAGGTCCCAAATGCTTTCATGAGGTGGGGGTCACAAAATGGCCATGTTGAAAATTTGTAGTGCAAATACCAACAAGCGCCCAGGGTGTTAGAGTTTCTAAACATAATGTCCCACCCTGTACAGACTGACAGGCAACAGGGGTGTGCCTTTGGCTTGCCGACTGTAATGCTCATACCATTCCACCCCCACCCCACCACCCTGCAGCCAGTGACAGGCATTGAGGTGTGCCATGGACTCTTCAGCCCCCGAGTTCACCCCATTCTCCTATACTGCACCCATTTCAGCGTTTGTCCTTATGGAGTGGGGTGACTGTATAGCCGAACACCCCAAGGTACACCTCAACATGTGTCAGTGTATGCTGGATAGGGTGAAGTGAAATGGCATGAACGTTATGGGCGACAACCCAAATGCATACCCCAATGCCTGTTCGCCTCTGCAGGGTGGAGGTGAGGTTGGCGTGATGTTCAATACTTCACTGACATTTCTATTCTGCATCTCTCTAACTCCTGCATTTCCAATGCTAATAACAGCAAGCAAACATTCAGCATTGACAAATGCTTGTTTAAAGAACAGATTTAACAAGTTTGTACACAACAGAATTCAGACCACATAAGGAGCTGAAAAATTAAGGCAATGCTCACTGGTTTAAAGTATCATTAGTTACTCAGCAGACCACAGAAAGAACATTAATTAAGTTAAAAGTATAGTTTTAACCCAGGCATAGTCCTCTTTTTTCTCTACTGAGCCCTGCAATTTAATGGAATTCTTAATCAAAGAACCATCTCTCTGCCACCCAATGAGATTAAATTTGCCGAGATGGAGGTATCATAGCAATTTATTCAAAATCAGACCAGTGTGAACTTAATTTGAAAAGGGATTTTTCTCTTCATGCAATCAATTGAACTCGTACAAATAAAAGCAGCAGCCCTGTATTACTTTATCATGTGTATAGGTCGTGCCCCTCTTTTTTTGCTTAAAACAATGGAGATTGTGGCATAGAAACATATGGCTCTCATTTCACACTATATCAAGTGGCTGACTAGTTTTCCAATCAAGTGTGACATGGTTGTCAGCTTTCAGATGTAAACACTGACAGAACAGTATCAGAAAATCCACAGTGCTATGTCTCCTGCTTTAGCTCTTGTTTTCATTATGAAATGGATGGCGAGGGTGAAGAAAAATGAAGATGCCAATACATACAAGATAGAGAATCAGAACCAAAGGCAATAACAAGGGAACACGAGTACATTCTCTTGAATACTCGAGAGTTAGGGTCCTCAATATTTATTATTCCGCCACAAATAAGGACAAAAAAACCCCATAAAAACCTTCTAGCACTCCCCAAGTAGACAGGGCTAGTCCCATGTTTATCCTCGCCCTTCTTCCACCATGTACCACTCTGCAAATTGATCTGTAATAGTGCTGCACTGGTAGAACTAAACCAGTCACAGGGTCAGAACCAAACCGATATGTCTATTCTGTTAGTGCCATCTTTCTAGAGTGACCACAGTCCCAAAGGCCATTTTTGTCAAGTAGCGCCTTCCCTCCCTGACCCAAGATTCAGGACTGTGGGCAATAGCAGGGAAAATACACTAGCTGGTCAGCAGAACCACTCTCTAACCTACAGCATGATGCTGTGCTTAAAGACCAAGTCACCTGACAATGCATACAGTGCAGGTGGGGGAAGGGTAGGTAAATGAGGGTTACTCACCTATAACTGTAGTTCTAGGAGTGGTACATGGTGCACATCCCCACTGTGGCAGTCTTCCTTTCCTCTTTAAATCTTGCTGTAACATCTTCAAGCTAAGCTCCTCTCACCCACCCGGGTGTTATTCCACTTGGCTCTGCCCCGTGACATCAGATCTTGCACGCTAGATGCAGGGATCTATGTGTCACTTGATAGGGGAGGTCGTGTGGGCTGTGTGGATGTGCACCATATACCACTCGTAGAACTACAGTTACAGATGAGTAACCCTCATTTCTAGAGACATGGATATGGTACACTTATCCACACTGTGGCAGACTCTTAGCAGTTCTCCAGGAGAAGGAGGCAAGTTGCACTCCCCTACATGGCAAACAGGGACTGGAGAACTGAGGTCCCAAAACCGGCATGCCGGCATGGTTCAAGGTCGATGTGGAAGTGGGAAATGAAGGTGTGTGTTGACTGCCAGGTATCAGCCCTGCAGATCTCCTGGATAGGGATGTCCCTGGAAGCAGTCACTGAGGCAGCAGTATATCTGATGGAACCAGCCCTAAGTCCTATGGGAAGCTCCCAACCAGCCAAACCTATTGAATAGCAGAGGTCGATGCAGGATACTATCCACCTAGCAATTGTCCGCTTTGCTGCCGGTCTGCCAGGTGCGGCTTCAGCGTAGGTGACAAGAAAAAATTACTCACCTTAGTAATGTTGTTTCTTCTAATGGAGTCTTACTATATTATGACAGTAGCAGTTTGATCCAGCTCTAGAACTGCTCCGGAGGTGAAATGGTTAAAACCATTCCAAAATAGAATTTTGGCCACGAGCTCTAAGAAGCAGCTCTATCTGTGTTATTTCAAACCTGAACTGTCAGATCTTTACGAGCCAAACTCACTAAGGTCTGTGTGGAAGCTGTAACCTACACTAGCCAAATGGCTACCTAAATAATAACAACCATTGCTGGTCCCAACACCCAAGACTCAAGTCAGGGGACCAGAAATACTAACACAATTCTAATCATATGAGAATAAAACATAAGTATAATAAAACACACACACACACACACACACCCAAAGCCCCAAAAGGGGACAAAAATGCTAACAGGGCATAAAAAGGTGCCCACACCAAGTTGCCCGCACCCCACCCAAGTAGAGGTTTTGAGAGGGGCAGGTTGGGGAGGTCATAATATAGCAAGACTCCATTAGAAGAAACAACATTACTAAGGTGAGTAATTTTTTCTTCAAACAACATGAAGTCTTGCTATATTATGACAGTAGCAGAATACACAGCAGTACCTCCATGGAGGAGGTGCAGAACCTACTTAGGGAATAGGCTCTGAAGAACAGCTGTGCCAAACCAAGCATCTCTCCTGGCCTGGACATCCAGGGAGTAATGCTTGGTAAAAGTGTGTACCGTTTTCCAAGTAGCAGCCTGGCAAATCTCTAATATAGGGATGTCTCTGGCAACAGCTAGAGACGCAGCTGTACCCTGGTAGAATGAGCCCTCAAACCAGGGGCTCTGCCCACTTTCTGATAACAAAATTGACATAAGAGACAATCCACCTGGCAATTGATCTCTTAGTGGCAGGTTTGCCTTTCCCAACTTCACCATAGGTAAGGAAAAGTTGGAGGGATTCGAACCTGTGACCTTTGGTATGCTCTATATAGTAACTAAGAGCTCTCTTAACATCCAGGCTGTGCAACCTCCTCTCATCAGAAGAGGAGTGATCAGTGAAAAATACTGGAAGGGAGATAGATTGATTAAGATGGAAATCTGAAACCACCTTAGGCAAAAACTTCCTATTAGTCCTAAGGACTACCTTATCCCTGTGGAAAGAAATAAAGTCAGTTTCCACTGACAAGGCTTGCAACTCACTTATGCATCTTGCAGAAGTGATAGCCACTAGAAAAACAGTTTTCCAAGTTAGGTACTTGAGCTCTGCATAAGACAGAGGTTCAAAAGGGGGTTGCATTAACTGGGCAATGCAAACATTAAGGTCCCAAGCAGGGGCCAGTTCCTGAAAGGGAGGATTAGTATGGAGTAATCCCTTAAAAAACTTGGAAAACACAGGATGAGAGGAAAGAGGGGATGACTTTTCTGCTGACACAAAAGCAGATACAGCTGCCAAATTAACTCTCAGGGTAGCTGGTCTGAGACCCAAGGAATTAAGATGTACCATGTAATCTAATACAATGGGCAAATCAGCAGATTCTGGGGAAATATTTTTCCCAGCACACCAAATGGAAAACCTTTTCCATTTAGAACTATAAGAAGCCCTAGTGGAAGGCTTTCTAGAAGCCTTTAGGATCTCAAGAACACCCTGAGAGAGGTGTAAATCAGCAAACTCTAACTCCTCAAGAGCCAGGCCTTGAGGTTGAGGGATTTGAGATCCGGATACCAAACCCTTCCTGGGCACAAGTCAACAGGTTGTGATTCCTGGGGAGGCAAAGGGAAGATGGATTGTCAGTGACAGAAGGAGTGGGTACCAGGGCTGCCTGGCCCAATCCGGGGCAATCGGAATCACCCTGCAAGGCTGAGATCTGATTTTGACTAGTACTTTGAATAGGAGAGGGAAGGGGGAAAAGCATAGAGAAACTTCTCCTCCCAATCCAGAAGAAGGGCATCCAGGGGAACTGAGCCCAGCACTGGAGGCCTGCAACAGAACAGAGGAAGTTTGTGATTGTCTGGGGCTGCAAAAAGATCTACCTGAGGGGTGCCCCATCTGGCAAAGACTATCCCCAGCACTTGAGGATCCAGGGACCATTCGTGATGGCCCTGGGAAATCCTGCTGAGGGCATCCACTAGGACATTGTCCTTCCCTGGAAGATGAACTGCTATGAGGGAAGTGTTCAGGAATAGGCCAGAGACCACAACTATTGCCCTCGGTGCACAAGGTCAAGACCGAGTGCCCCTGTTTGTTGATGTACCACATTGTTGTGGTGTTGTCTGTTCTGACTTGTATCACCTTGTCGTGACAGATGTAGAAAAAGCTTGAAGAGCTAAAAGACAGCTCTGAGTTCCAGCAAACTGATGTGAGCAGAGATTCCTGGGGACCACACTCCTGAGGTGGAAAGGTCGCCCATGTGGGCTCCCCAACCCAGAAGGGAAGCATCTGTAGTGAGAGTCAAGTCGTGAGTAGGGGGAATGAAGGGACCCCCAATCTTAATTGCTCTGATCCTGCCACCACTGGAGGCTAGGATCAAGGTTCGAGTCACTGGACCAACTTGGAAGGGGTCTCTTCTCTGAAACCAATAGGTTCTCAAGTGAAACTGAATGTCTCGCATCTGAAATCTTGCTCCCTGCACAACAGCTGTGGATGCAGCCATGTGCCCCAGGAGCTGCAGAAAGTGTCTTGCTGGTCGAGAGACCTGCAGAGTGAAGGAGGAGGCCAGAGCCACTAAATTCTTTACCCTTTCTAAGGAAGAAAGGCTCTGGCTAGCTTTGTGTCCAATTCTGCCCCTATAAAGGTGAGTACCTGGACTGGTTCCAGAACCGACTTTGGTAGATTTAGCAGAAAGCCCAGGGAGGTGAGAAGCTGCTGGGTGACCTGCAGGTGAGATTTTACCTGTTCTGGGGACTGGCCTACAATGAGTCAGTCGTCTAGATAGGGGAAAACAGCAATCCTTTGCCTCCTTAAGTGAGCCACTGCCACTGCTAGACACTTTGTGAATACCCTTGGGGCAGAGGTAAGGCGAAGGGCATTGCTCTGAACTGGTAATAACCTGAGGCAGTTCGAATCTGAGGTACTTTGATGGGAGCTTCTGATTAGGACATGGAAATAGGCATCCTTGAGGTCCAGGAGGCTAGCCAGTCCCCTGGCCTTAGGGAGGGTAAAATCATTGCCAGAGTTACCATTTTGAACTTTGTTTCAAAAGATGCTTGTTCAGATATCTGAGATCTAATATGGGCGCCATTCTCCTGTCTTTTTGGGGTAAGGAAGTATTTGAATACAGACCCCTGCCCTGGTGCAGGGAGGAACCCTTTCTACTGCTCTGAGAGCTAACAGGGATGAGACCTCTGCTTCCAGAGCAAGGGTCTCTGAAGCACTTGTAGAAAAGTCTGCTTCTCAACTTGGGAAACTTTTTGAAGCTGAGAACCAGACCCTGGCCTACTACTTCCAGAACCCACTTGTCTGAGGTTAAAGAAGCCCAATTCTGGCTGAAGTAAGCCAGCCTGCCCCCTACCGGTACAGGAGAATCGGCCCTGGGCACCCCATCAGGGTGCCTGCTTAGCAGGAGCTTTAGGCTGGGGGGTGGGAGCAGGTCTGCCCACCCCTCATCTGCCTCTGCCTCTGAAGAAGCCCCTCTGAGCATAGGCAGAGGAGGCCTGAGTCTGGTAAAGAGGCCTGTGAAAAGGCCTACCCCTACCCCTGGGGGTATGCCTTTGAGGAGTGGCTTGCCACTCCTTAGCCTGGGCACTCTTGTAGGTAGTCCTATATTCATCCATCTTTTTCATGTAGTTCTCTGTCTGCTCTCCAAACAGAGAATTCCCCACCACAGGAAAATCCATAGCCTTAGTCTGGGTATCCTGTGACAGACTAGTACACCTGAGCCAGGCCAACCTACGAAAAGCTACAGATGTGGCCATGACCCTAGAGGAAACATCATTAACATCCACAGCAGCATGAAACTGAACCTTAGAAGCCTCAATGCCATCAGCAGCTACCTGTTCTAGTTCACTAGTCAGCTGGCCATGGGCTTGCTTGGCTAATTGCATCACAGTATCCCATCTAGACTTCTGATACCTAGCTACATAAGCCATATAATTTGCTTGCCTGAGTCCCAGAGAGGCTGCCATATACTGTTTTTTTGCCATGGCATCAATCTTCCTGGAATCCTTGTCAGGAGGATGTGAAGCCAGGGAATATTAGTTTACCACAGGCAGCAGCCTGAACTACCCCAACATGACTGCATTGCTGAGAAAGGAATTCTGTATCAGGACCTGACAATGTGTACCTTCTGTCCATCTTTTATCTACAGGAGGCACAGAATTAGAGTTTTAAAATTTTTATTGTTTGCTTCCTAAAAGACTTATGTAAAGGAATAGACAACTCCTAGACTCTAGAATATCCATCATTTCTACAAAATCAGGCTCCTCTTGCTCATCCACAGCTTCTTCTAAGGGAAGCTGGAGGGTTTCAACAACTTTTGTAAAACATGAAATGAGATGGGGACTCAGACAGCATAGGGGAGATTCTAAAGGTCTGTCTGGGGAAATGTCTGGTTCAATGGGCACACCCAGACCTTCCCAGCCACATTCATACTGTTCATAATCATCCTCCCCCTCCTCTGGTTCATAAAATTCCTCAATATCATATTCCTGAACCACTGGGACCGGACGAACCGACCTTTTGCCAGATAGTGGCGGTTCGGACGGACCCTGAGACAGTGACTGGACAATTTGTATGGCTTTTGCTATCTCTGCAGCAGTTGGAGAAGGGGTTTTGGACTCCAGACCTGCTGATTTTCTTGTTTTCTTTACTGGAATTGGTTCCTCAGAACCAGCTTTTCTTTTGCCCAAGGAAGTCTCGCCCTGGTCAGAGGGCACTCCCTCCGGTTCGGTTGGCACCGAACCGGGCTGGCCATCCGGGTCAGCGGACTTTTTGGCCTCTCGTTCCCTGAGCCTGCCCAATCTTTTTTCCAGGGTGGCTGCAGGGAAATTCTTACATATCTGGCAGTCTGACTGGAGGTGGTTAAACCCCAGACAATAAACACATGTGGTGTGTGGGTCAGCCTTGGCAAAGACTTCCCCACAAACATCACAGTGTTGAAACCCAGTGGGCCCGGTTTTTCTTTTGGGTTTCTCAGACATAATGCCAGCCTAACCAGAAAACTTGCCCTTTTAACGGCAGTGCCAGGCAAGACACCCTTATCGGTTTCTAACCGTGTCACGGGTATTGGAAAACAACGTAATAAATCCGTTTTTTTTAGAACCGATAAGAACCGGGAACCGCACTCTAAAATATTAAATTTTTAGTTTTAAATGAGTTTTAAACCCAACTGATCGGTTCAAAACTGAACCGATAACTTACAAGTACCACACAGACAAAACCTTCAATTTACTTACGGTTACCACAGATAGAGCTTGAACTGAATGGTTTTGCGGTTAAAATAAAACTATTCTCAGTTGAATCCAACCGAGAAAACACTTTTTAAACCGAGAAATGAACCGAGCAGTAGGAGAAATCTCCGGAGCGACTGTTCAATGAGGCGGAGTAAAGAATCTGACAGTTCAGGTTTGAAATAACACAGATAGAGCTGCTTCTTAGAGCTCGTGGCCAAAATTCTATTTTGGAATGGTTTTAACCATTTCACCTCCAGAGTAGTTCTAGAGCTGGATCAAACTGCTACTGTCATAATATAGCAAGACTTCATGTTGTTTGAAAGAGCTGGCAAACCTCTCCCTGAACTCCAGCCATGTGCTCTGTATAAATAGCGAATGCTTGCTTCAGGTCAAACGTATGGAGCCTGTGCTCGGCCTCTGAGGTTGGACTGGTGAAGTACACTGGGAGGTTAATCACCTGATTAAGGTGAAACTCTGAAACAATCCTCAAGAGAAACTTTGAATTGGGACGCAGGACAACCTTTTCCCCGTTGATCACAGGAAACTCCACTGAGAGTGCCTTGAGCTCATTGATCCTTCTGGCGGAGGTGATAGCCACCAAGAAGGCGGTCTTCCATGACAGGTGAGAGACATCGCACTTGTGCATTAGTTTGAGTGGCTTGTCCATGAGCAATACCACTGCCAGCAACAAGTCCCAAGGTGGTGGAGGTTCACACACAATCGGGTACAGGTGGTCAAGGCCTTTAAAGAGACACCCAACCACCTTTTCCTGTGGCACCATCAGCATACTAGCCTGCACCCAGTATGCAGAGATGGCTGCCAGGTGCACCTTGAGGGTCGTTGACCACAGGTAGTCCAGAATGCTAGATAGAGGCAGGACAGGGAGTCTAGCTCCCTGCCCTGGCACCAAATGGAAAAGTGCTTCCATTTGAAGGCGTAGCACTGGTGGGTCGACTCTTTCTGGGAGGCTTCCACAACATGGAGAACCTTTTTGGAGATACCCAAAGCCTGGAACTGTAGCCACTCAGTAACCAGGCTGCTAGATACAGGGAATGAAGATCCAGGTGCAAGATCTTCAACCTGTGACTGGAAAGCAGATCTGAGCATACAGGCAAGCGCCATGGAGGCCTGCTGTTGAGGCTGAGAAGATCTGGATACCAGAACTGGAGTGGCCAGTCTGGGGCTACCAGGATCATCCACACCTTGTCCCTCCACACCTTGACCAGCACTCTGTGGATCAGGGGAAAGGTGGGGAAGGGATAAATAAGACTTGGGGTCCAGGGCCATGTGATGACATCCCCCAACAGTATCCTGCACTGTGGTGCATGGGCACAGAACAGACATAGCTTTGTGTTCTCCCAAAAGGTGAACAGGTTGACCAGGGGAGTGTGTCACTGGAAGATCAGGAGGTTCACCACCCCCTGATGCAGAGATCATTCATAAGATACCTCGCCCACCAGGCTGAGGGTGTCTGCAAGCTGTATGGAGGTTCTGGCTACATGAACTGCCAGGAGATCGGCATCCAAGATGTGCACAAGTATCCTATCCAGGCGCGGAAGGCCTCCCAGCACAATTGAAGGGAGTGGGTTCTGCTCTGCTTGTTCAGGTAAGTACATGGTCATGGTACTGTCCGTCTGTCTGGACCTGCATGACCTAACCCTGGACAAATGAAGCAAATTCCATCACAGCAAAGTGCACTGCACAGAGAAGATCTAGCAGGTTGATGTGGCAATGGGACTCCTTGGGGGTCCAGAGCTCGTGGACCCTGTGGTCCCCCAGGTGCGCTCCCCATCTCACCAGAGACACTTCAGTCATTAGAGTGACAGTCGGCTCTGGGTGGATGAATGGGATTCATTTCTCTAGATGTTCCACAACTAGCCATCACTGGATGGTATCCCACATCAGCTGAGTCAACATGACCAGCTGGTTCTGGTGAACTAGGCACTGAGACCACTGATGAACCAGCTGCTACTGCAGGTGGCACATCCAACAGCAGGCCTACTGAACCCCGCTGGTGCAGGATATCATGTACCCCAGTAGCCAAAGAAAGTCCCAAGAAGGCTGCGAGTATCCAACCTGAAATGATTGGGCAAAGGAGGTAAGATCCGTTGCCTGGTCCACTGGTAGTCTAGCTCTGAGGGGTTGATCAGAAGACCAAAGGCAGGGCAAGTCTGGAGGGCCAGGTCCCTGGAATGCTCCACTGCCTCCTGAGAGAAACCGGCAATCAGCCAGTTATCCAGGTATAGATAGTCCCGAATCCCACGGCACCAAGGTAGGCTGCCACCACTGTGATGCACTTGGTGAAGACTCCTGGGGGCCAAGGAGAGGCCAAAAAGCATGACCTGTAATTTGTCAAGAACCCTTTCTGTGCAGAACCGAAGGTACCACCAATATGACATACGTACTGGAATGTTGAAGAAGGCATCCTGGAGGTTCAGACAGCAGAACCACATGCCCTGTTCCAGAGATGGTATTATGTGGTTCAGAGTGATGATTCAGAACTTGCACCTTCTCAGGAACTGGTTCAGATCATGAAGATCCAGTATGGGATGTCAACCCCCCTCCATCTGTTTGTGGACCAGGAAATACTTGGACACAAAGACCTGGCCAGCCAAAACATCCAGGGCATGGGCTATGGCTCCTTTTTTTTTCTTTTTTTATTCTGTTTGGGTCTGATCCCCTACTCAATGCCCCTAATGGAGCTCGGCCCCTGCCCTGCATGCCAACCCACCATGCCCAGGCTTAACCCACTAGGTGGGGCCACCAGGCAGGGGCCCCTCCCAATGGTCAATGAAAGCAAGCCCTGGCATAACCCCCAGGGTGGGGCCATGGGAGAGGAACCCCACCAGCAGACACTAGTGGCAGCAGAAGTGGCAGTGGAGTGGGTGTCATGGCCGGGGGACCGGAGATTTTTTGTGTGGCTGTGTTCCCCTGGGAGATGGGGCATGCAATGATGTCAGTGTCTGTTCCACCTCCCATGCAAGCAGGTGCTGGCTTTTCTGACAATTCCCCTGGCCTCTGCCAGAGATCACCAACAGGCTGCACACTCCTCCCCTCCCCGGAGAAGGAGAGACGCCCCCTCTATCCTTCTCCGCCCGGCTGGCCCTCCGATTCCTAAGTCTGTTCCCAAACCCGGGACGTTGGCGTTGCAAATGATCACTTTGCTGCTGTGCCAGCAGGCAGGCCTGACTACAGCTCCTTTCTCTAGGAGCTGAGTGATGTCCTCCCTGAGGGTGGACATCATTTCCTGTGATACTACAGAGTCCTGTGAAACATGAGCAGCAGAGCAGGAGCACCTTGAAGTCGAGAGGCAAATCACGTCCCACCACTTCTAGCACCCATTTGTCTGAAGTGATGGCAAACAAGGTGTGCAAGAAATGGTGATGCCAACCCCCCACAGGAAGCTGAGGCAGGGACCTGACGGGCAGATGGCAGACGCCCCCCTTACCTGTCAGTGACCAGCCTTGGAGGAGGACCTGGCACTGGCCGCTGGAGAGGCCTGCCACCCCAGCCTCCAGGTTCCTTGAAGTCTTGCCTGTCAAACTTAGACTTAGGTCACCAGACCTGGGACTGCCCCGGCTGGGGCTGCTGCGGTTTGGGCTGTTGGGACAGAAAAGACTGAAACTGAAAGGGCTTCTTTTTATGCTTCTGTCCTTTGGGGTCCTTCTGAAAGGACATCACCAAATCCTGGGTGGTGCTGGACTTTTCAATCCTAGTGAGGTGTCCATCCACCGCAAGACCAAACAGGTCAGTGCCTAAGAAAGGGACATCGGCCAGTTTGTGCTGGGGATCCGCGGTAAGAAAAAATTACACACCGTAGTAATCTTCTTTCTTCCAGGTGTCCTTTAGCATTAGTAACATAAAGCAGTTAAGTGACCAGGTAGTACTGCCCCGGAGGTGTGGTTTATGCTAATTAATTAGCATCAGCCAATCAGATGAGACTTTAGGGGGTGCTGAGGAGAGACTGCTTGAGAAGGCACCAGAATTTTTTCGAAAATAAATGGGCACATGCCTAGAGTTATGAACCAACAGGAATTAAAAATCATAAAAAAAGCATGCCCAACAATAAATCAGCAATATTTTGCTTAAAACGAAGTTCCAAGTGAAACACAGCAAATTTGGGAGAAGACAAAGGCAGAGACCTCTGCAGTCAGGTTGTCAGGGAAGGAAGGGTGGGAGCATACTGATGCTAAAGGACACCTTGGAAGAAAGAATATTACTATGGTGAGTAATTTTTTTTCTTACCCCAGGGGTCCTTTAAGCATCAGTAACATAAAGCAGACTATGTACTGTAGCAGTGTAGTTGGGAGGAGGGCAGAGAACCTACTTAGGAAAGAGGCTCTGCAGCACTGCCCTTCCAAATCTGGCATCAGATCTAGACTGTACATCCAGGCTTTAGTGCTTTGTGAATGTGTGTGCAGTCTTCTAAGTGGCTGCTTTATAGACATTCAATAAGGGAATGTCCCTTGCAGCTGCCACAGAGGCAGGAGTTCCCCTGGCAGAATGGGTTCTGAGGCCCTCAGGAGGCTGTTTGCCAACTTTTTCATAACAGAAATGAATGCAAGGGACTATCCAATGAGAAATAGTTCTCTTAGTGGCTGGTCTACCTCTACCCACTTCCCCATAGGTAAGGAATAGTTGAGTGGAGGAACCCCTAACCTGCTTAATATGTTCCAAATAGTGAAATAGGGCTATTTTGACATCCAGGCTATGGAGTTTCTGTTCCCAAGGAGTGGACTTTTCAGTAAAGAACACTGGTAGGTTAACGGACTGGTTAAGGTGGAACTCAGAAACCACCTTAGGTAAGAACTTCCTACTTATCCTAAACTCAGTCTTATCCTTGTGGGGAATAATATAGTTGGGCTCAGTACAGAGTGCTTGCAACTCTGAAATCCTCCTTGCAGAAGTAATGGCTAATAGGAAATCTGTTTTCCAGGTAACATACTTGAGATGGGCCATAGCCAAAAGCTCAAAAGGAGACTCCATGAGCTTGGCAATACAGAGGTTCAGACTCCAAGGAGGACCAGGCTCCCTGACAGGAGGCTGAAGATGTGAAAGGCCTTTAAAAAAACTGTTTGAAGACTGGCTGGGAATAAACAGATTTGGACTTTCCCACAGAAAGATAGGCCAAGATTGCAGCCAAATGCAGTTTATGTGAAGAAGGCCTGAGGCCTGGAGATGAACCAGATAATCCAAAGGGATGGTGTCAGAGGCTGAGAAGGGACTAATTGTCCTGCCTTTACACTAGATGGAATATCTCTTCCATTTGGCTGCATGTCTTCTTTGTGTTAGGCTTTTTAGCCATCCTCAGAATCTTAAGGACCTATTCTGATTGCTGAGGAGTAGGGAACTCTAACTCCTCACGAGCCAAGCTTTGAGGTGAAGAGACTGCAGGTCTAGAGAAGTCACCCCTGAGTGGGGTAGAGTCAAGAGAAAGTGACTGATGGGAAGGCAGAAGGGCCTGCTGCACGAAGGTGTTAGCAGCAGGGGGTATCAAACTTGTCATGGCCAATCTGGTGCCACCAGAATCATTAGTGCTGGTTGAAGATTGAGTTTCAACAGGACCTTGAAAATGAGAGAAAATGGAGGAAAGGCATATAGGAACTTCCCTGACCAATCCAACACCAGGGTATCTGCTGGGCGAGTTCCCAGGACTGGTTTTCTGCCGCAGAAGATAGGAAGATGGCAATTGAGAGGGGAGGCAAAAAAATCTATTTCTTGGGTCCCCCACCTCCTGAACACTGTGGCTAGCACTTGTCTGTTGAAACACCACTCACTGTGTCCCTGACTGATGCGACTGAGGGCATCCGCCCAGGTGTTTTATTTGCCTGGAAAGTGAATGGCTGACAGAGTCACCTCAAGAGAATATGCCAGGGTCCAAATTTTCATGGCTTCTGTACAAAGGACTCCTGACCTCGTGCCACCCTGTTTGTTTATGTAGAACATGGCAGAGGTGTCTGTTCTGAACTGCACCAAGTGGCCTTTGATGTGAGGGGCAAAGGACTTCAGTGCCAAATTGATGGCCCCGAGTTCCAAGAGGTTGATGTGTAACCATGACTCCTTCAGAGTTCAGGTGCCACTGACAGAGGAATTGTCCAGATGAGCCCCCTATCCTAGCAGGCAAGCATCTGCAGTGATGATTTTTGTAGGAAGGGGAATCTGGAAGGGGACACCCACTGATAGATTGGCAGTGTCCTTCCACCAGCACAGGGCTTGAAGAAAAGTCTGTGTTACTGGTAGTAGTTTGTTTCTAATGTTTTGAGTAATTCTATGTCTCTGTTGTTGTGTTTATGTTATAATGTTTTGTTTGTGATTCTTGTTATGTTATTGTCACTGGACATCTGTGAAAACAGGCATTTTTTGCTCACAGATTTTTTCAGTATAAAATAAATGAAATGGAAAAAAAATGAAAAATGAAAAGTTTGGACAGAGCATTGCTCTTTTGGGACCAGTGAGAGCATAAGTGATACTGTATGTCCCTCATCCTGCATCTGACTCCCGGGACCACAGCTGTCATGGATGCCATATGTCCCAGGAGTTTTAGGAAGTGTCTGGCCAGCCTTGGTTGCCCAGGGTGAAAGAGTCTGCCACTGCTAAGAAATTCTGAATTCTTTCTGGTGGTAAGAAGGTCCTACTTTGCTTTGTGTCCAACTGTTCTCCTATAAATGTTAGGAGCTGAGTTGGCTCTAAGTGAGATTTCTTTAGGTTTATGAGGTATCCCAAAGAGAGCAGGGTGCTTTTTGTGATGGACAGGGACTCCTGTACCTGAGCTGGAGTTTTCCCTACTATCAGTCATTCATCTAGGTAGGGACAGACTGATACCCCTTGTAGTTAATTGGGAGTGTGGCTTAGGAGTAGAAAAGCAGGTGTCTCCAATTACAGTTCCCTCCTGCAAGCTTTTTGCAGACAAGAATTTTGCTTTCAGAGCAAAGAGCAGCTGACTACAAAACTAGAACTTTTCTTACTAATAGAACACTTCTATCTTAGCAGGAGTCAGTGCCTGTTGGGATTAAGAAAACAGATACTTTATTAGAAGTGGGGGGTCTCATTTAGGGTAAAAAAAAAGAAAGTCAGTGTGCTTTTCTGTGTTAGGGAAAGGGAGTTTGCTAAGTCAGGAGGGGAGAATTTAACTAGGGGTGTGGCTTAGGAGTACAACATCAGATGTCTCCAATTACAGTTCCCTACTGCTAGCTTTTTGCAGACAGGAATCTTGCTTTCAGAGCAAGAAGCAGCTGACTACAAAACTAGAAATTTTATTACTAATAGAACACTTCTATCTCAGCAGGAGTCAGTGCCTGTTGGGATTAAAAAAACAGATACTTTATTAGAAGTGGGAGGCCTCATTTAGGGTAAAAAAAAGAAAGTCAGTGTGCTTTTCTGTGTTAGGGAAAGGGAGTTTGCTAAGTCAGGAGGGGAGAATTTAACTAGGGGTGTGGCTTAGGAGTACAACATCAGGTGTCTTCAATTACATTCCCCTACTGCTAGCTTTTTGAAGACAGGTATCTTGCTTTCAGAGCAAGAAGCAGCTGACTATAAAACTAGAACTTTTATTACTAATTGCCCTCCTTCCCATCCTTAGCGAGTTCTACTTTTATAGGCACTGGATTTGACTGACAACAGGAACTTCCTGTTTGGCAGTAGGAAGGGAAGGCTCAATGAGACACATAGATTTTGTTATCCTTGAAGGAAAAGAGTAGTTCACCCTCTCCCCCTAGCTGCTGGAGGTCTGACTCTGAGCAAGAAAGAAGGAGACTACTGAAGAATACAGGAAGTTCCTGTCCCAGAACAGGAAGGGTGACAGCTGTAAGGGGAAATAGGCAGTAGGAGGAAAAAAAAAAAACAGGGAGGAGAGAGTATGCATACAAAGCAGTAGGAGAGGGGCCACAAAATAAGACATGATGGGAGTGGTGCAGTGCAATGGCTCTGGGGCAGCAGTCTTCCTGGAAACATTCTGGAGGCTGCGATGCTGCATTTGTAGGCACTTCTCTGGTCTGAGGGAGGAGGTTGCTTGTCTCCAGGCTGACTTGGCTAGGATTCGTGAAACCTCCTCTCCCACCAGGGACCACCAGGGCCACCGCTGCTACCTCAGAGGTTGCCAAGAAAGAGGAGTGGTTGGACCAAGGTGGGCTCAGGGAGAGGGGGGGTGGTGGAACAGAGGCGCATTCCTCCAGTTGTACTTCTCCACAATTCATACACTTTTCTGGTGGACAGTGGTTCCTCTATGGAGGCACCTGCAGTGGAGACCAAGGAGGATGCTGAGAACCTCCACAAAGGAGACCCACAGGAGGGTGGCATGGGACCCCACAGGTGAAGGAAACAACTCCTGGTGGGGGACTCAATCGTTAGGGGGGTACAACTGGGGGAAGAAGGGGGGAGGGAGGTAAGGTACCTGCCTGGCACCATGGCTTGAAGGGACAGGGAGCAAATCCTCAAGATTGTGGGAGCAGCTGCACGAGGGAGGGAGCTGGATGTCACTGTCCACCTAGGGACAAATGACCTGGCTGGGAATGGGATCAGAGCAGTGCAACAGGAGTTTGAAGAGTTGGGATGGGGCCTTAGACAAGCAGCATGTACGGTAACCATCTCAGAGGCACTGCCTGTCTATGGCAAGGGTGATGCTAGGGTACTCTGCACCATGGGATTCAATGAATGGTTGAAAAACTGGTGCGGAGCTCAGGGTTTTGGCTTCATTGGAAACTGGGGGGGGCACCTGGAGGGATACAGGCCTGTACTGGCATGATGGTCTGCATCTGTCTGGGAGGAGAACCAGGATCCTAGGTGATGCATTTAAATGCTTCAATGGCAAGCATTTAAACTAGCAAGGGGGAGGCACTGAAAAGGAGCAGGAAAAATCCAGCCTCCCCCACAAAACACAGTAGTTAGAGATGTAAACACCAAGGTAGAGAAGTCAACAGGGAGTAAGACAGGGGTAAATACAGAAAAAGGCAGTAAGGACAGGGATGGGGCTAAAAGGGGTAAATCCATCAAAAAATGGAGGGTGATAAGTACCAATGCCTGTAGTCTGTGTAACAAGCTCCCTGAACTAGTGGCCTTGATGGAAGAGGGATACCTGGATATTGTGGCAGTCACAGAAACATGGTACACTAAGAACCATGACTGGGATGTCAACATACCAGGGTACATAAGTTACAGGAGGGACAGGGAGGGTAAAAGAGGAGGAGAAGTAGCTCTCTATGTAAGGGAAGGTATCAAAGCAACAGAACTAAAGGATAAACAGGGAGTAGATGAGGCACTGTGGATCACCCTGGAGACAGGATATGGTACCACAATCCGTGCAGGGGTTGTATACAAACCCTCATCTCATGGGGAGGCAATGAACAAGGAAATGATAGAAGGCATCCTTAGAATGGCAGAAAAAGGGGAGATATTGTTGATAGGGGACCTGAATATGCCAGATGTTAACTGGAGCACCTTTGCTGCAGCCACATCCAAGAGCAGGGGTATTCACGATGACCTACAGGAGGCATGCCTCAGACAGCTAGTGGTGGAACCCACTCGGGAGAGAGCAATGTTAGACCTGGTACTGTCAAATGGGGATGGAGAAAGGATTTCAGATTTAGAAGTGGGTAGCCATCTGGAAACAAGTGACCACCAGACAGTGTGATTCACCATAAACACAGCCATAGAGTCAATCCATACAAAAGCAAGAGTATTGGATTTTAGGATGGCTGAGTTTGGGAAAATGGGAAAGTGCCTCAGAAAAGCACTAGCAAATGGGCAAGAAAGAGGGGTGGAGGAACAATGGGGAAAAATCAAAACAGGCATCACAGAGGCAACAAGCTTTTGTGTGAAGCAAATCAACAAAGCAAAATGAAGGAAAAAACACTATGGTTCTCAAAAGAGGTGGCGGAGAAGGTTAAGGAGAAAAGGGTAGCATTCAGGAAGTATAAGGAAACACAGAAGGAGCAGGACAGAGAACTGTACCAGTTAAAGCAGAAGGAAGCGGGGAAGGCAGTCAAAATAGCAAAGGCCCAAACTGAGGAAAAGATATCCAACTCAGTTAAGAAGGGGGATAAAACCTTTTATAGGTACATAAGGGAGCGAAGAAAGACCAAGGGAAGGATAGTGAGGCTTAATAAAGGGAAGGGAGGGTGGGTAGAGGGTGACAGTGAAAAAGCAGGGATACTGAATGAATACTTCTGCTTGGTATTCACAAAAGAAAAGGAGGGGGAGATACTTAAATCAAAGAATAGAAGCACTCTAGATAGGGAGGTTGATAGCAGTCCATTCACAGAAGAAAGGGTTCTGAAAGAACTCTTAAAACTGAAGGTGGACAAAGCAATGGGGCCTGACGGGATTCACCCAAGAATTCTAAAATAACTAAGGGTAGAACTAGTGACACCACTGACTACCCTTTTTAACAAATCATGGGAGGATGGTGTGGTACCTGAGGACTGGAGGAGGGAGGATGTGATACCCCTTCACAAAAGTGGGAGCAAGACAGAGGCAGGAAACTACAGATCTGTTAGTTTGACCTCAGTGGTAGGGAACATGATGGAATCACTTCTGAAGGAAAGAACTGTTGAGTTCCTAGAAGCAAGTGGGGCACAGGATCCAAGACAGCATGAATTCACAGCGGGAAGGTCATGTCAGACAAATCTAATAGATTTCTTTGACTGGGTGACCAAAGTAGTAGACCATGGAGGGGCTGTGGACATGGCCTACCTAGACTTTAGCAAGGCATTTGACACAGTCCCGCACAAAATATTAATATACAAGTTAGCCAGCCTTAGAGTGGGTCCCAAAGTGGTAGCCTGGGTACAAAATTGGTTGGACAAGACGCAGAGGGTAATAGTAAACGGCATTCACTCTGAAGAAAGGGGGGTTACTAGCAGGGTACCGCAGGGTTCAGTACTGGGACCAGTCCTCTTCAATGTCTTTATAAGCAACATTGCAGAGGGACTGGAAGGAAAAGTATGTCTCTTTGCAGATGACACAAAGATCTGCAACAGAGTTGATGCACAAGGTGGGGTGGAAAGGATGAGAAGGGACTTGCAAGGTTAGAGGAATGGTCAAATGTATGGCAGCTTAGATTCAATGCTAAGAAGTGCAAGGTAATGCACCTGGGAAACAAAAAAAGCCCTGGGGAAGAGTACACAATGGGGGGTGAGATACTAACAACAACAAAAATGGAAAGGGACCTGGGGGTAGTCATATCAGATGACCTAAAGGTGGGCAAGCAATGTGAGAGGGCAGCAAGGAGGGCTGGGGGGGATACTGGGATGCATAGAGAGAGGCATCACCAGTAGAAAAGAAAAAATTACTCAACTTAGTTATGTTGTTTCTTCTAATGGAGTCTTGCAATATTATAGACATTAGCAGTTTGTTCCAGCTCTAGAACTGCCCCGGAGTGAAATGGTTAAAACCATTCCAAAATAGAATTTTGGCACGAGAGCAGCTCTATCTGTGTCCTTTCAAACTTGAACTGTCAGATCTTTACGAGCCAAACTCACTAAGGTCTGTGTGGAAGCTGTAACCTACACTAGCCAAATGGCTACCTAAATAATAACAACCATTGATGGTCCCAACACCCAAGACTCAAGTCAGGGGACCAGAAATACTAACAACATTCTAATAATATGAAAATGGAGCATAAGTATAATAAAACACACACACACGCGTACACATACACACCCCCAAAGTCCCAAAGGGGACAAAATGCTAACAGGACATAAGTAGTGCCCACACTAAGTTGCCCGCACTCCCACCAAGTAGAGGTTCTGAGAGGGGCAGGTTGGGGAGGCTTAATATAGCAAGACTCATTAGAAGAAACAACATTACTAAGGTGAGTAATTTTTTCTTCAAACAACATGAAGTCTTGCTATATTATAGACATTAGCAGAATACACAGCAGTACCTCCATGGAGGAGGGGCAGAACCTACTTAGGGAATAGGCTCTGAAGAACAGCTGTGCCAAACCGAGCATCTCTCCTGGCCTGGACATCCAGGGAGTAATGCTTGGTAAAAGTGTGTACTGTTTTCCAAGTAGCAGCCTGGCAAATCTCTAATAAAGGGATATCGCTGGCAGCAGCTAGAGACGCAGCTGTACCCCTGGTAGAATGAGCCCTCAAACCGGGGCCTGCCCACTTCTGATAACAAAATTGGATACAAGACACAATCCACCTGGCTATTGATCTCTTAGTGGCAGGTTTGCCTTCCCAACTTCACCATAGGTAAGGAAAAGTTGGAGGATTCGAACCCTGGGACCTTTGGTACGCCTATAATAACTAAGAGCTCTCTTAACATCCAGAAGTGTGCAAACCTCCTCTCACCCAAGAGGAGTGATCAGTGAAAAATACTGGAAGGAGATAGATTGATTAAGATGGAAATCTGAAACCACCTTAGGCAAAAACTTCCTATTAGTCCTAAGGACTACCTTATCCCTGTGGAAAGAAATAAAGTCAGTCTCCACTGACAAGGCTTGCAATTCACTTATGCGCCTGGCGAAGTGATAGCCACTAGAAAAACAGTTTTCCAAGTTAGATACCTAAGCTCTGCAGAAGACAGAGGTTCAAGGGAATGCATTAACTGGGCAATGCAAACATTAAGGTCCCAAGCAGGGGCCGGTTCCCTAAAAGGGAGGATTAGTGTGGAGTAACCCCTTAAAAACTTGGAAAACACAGGATGAGAGGAAAGAGGGGATGACTCTTCTGCTGACACAAAAGCAGACACAGCTGCCAAATGAACTCTCAGGGTAGCTGGTCTGAGACCCAAGGAATTAAGATGTACCATGTAATCTAACAAAAGGGCAATTCAGCAGATTCTGGGAAATATTTTTCCTAGCACACCAAATGGAAAAACCTTTTCCATTTAGAACTATAAGTAGCCCTAGTGGAAGGCTTTCTGGAAGCCTTTTAGGATTTCAAGAACACCTTGGAGAGATGTGTAACTCAGCAATCAACTCCTCAAGAGCCAGGCCTTGAGGTTGAGGGATTTGAAGTCCGGATACCAAACCCTTCCCTGGGCACAAGTCAACAGATTGTGATTCCTAGGGAGGCACAGGGGAAGATGGACTGTCGAGACAGAAGGAGTGGGTACCAGGGCTGCCTGGCTCCATCTGGGGCAATCAGAATCACCCGCAAGGCTGAGATCTGATTTTGACTAGTACTTTGAATAGGAGAGGAAAGGGGGGGAAAGCATAGAGGAACTTCCCCTCCCAATCCAGAAGAAGGGCATCCAGGGGAACTGAGCCCAGCACTGGAGGCCTGCAACAGAACAGAGGAAGTTTGTGATTGTCTGGGGCTGCAAAAGATCTATCTGAGGGATGCCCCACCTGGAAAAAAACTATCCCCAGCACTTGAGGATCCAGGGACTATCTCGTGATGGCCCTGGGAAATCCTGCTGAGGACATCCGGCTAGACATTGTCCTTCCCTGGAAGATGAACTGCTATGAGGGAAGTGTTCAGGGAATAGGCCAGAGACCACAACTTCATTGCCTCGGTGCACAAGGCCGAAGACCGAGTGCCCCCCTGTTTGTTGATGTACCACATTGTTGTGTTGTCTGTTCTGACTTGTATCACCTTGTCGTGGACAGATGTAGAAAAAGCTTGAAGAGCTAAAAAGAGCTCTGAGTTCCAGCAAATTGATGGAGCAGAGATTCTGGGGACCAAACTCCTTGAGTGGAAAGGTCGCCCATGTGGGCTCCCTAACCCAGAAGGGAAGCATCTGTAGTGAGAGTCAAGTCGTCGGAGAAGGGGAAATGAAGGGACCCCCGCCTAAATTGCTCTGATCCTGCCACCACTGGAGAGCTAGGATCAGGTTTGAGTCACTGGGACCAACTTGAAAAGGGGTCTCTTCTCTGAGACCAAAAGGTTCTCAAGTGAAACTGAATGTCTCTCATCTGAAATCTGGCTCCCTGCACAACAGCTGTGGATGCAGCCATGTGCCCCAGGAGCTGCAGAAAGTGTCTTGCTGGTCGAGAGACCTGCAGAGTGAAGGAAGAGGCCAGAGCCACTAAATTCCTTACCCTTTCTGGGGAGAAAGGCTCTGGCTAGCTTTGTGTCCATTCTGCCCCTATAAAGGTGAGTACCTGGACTGGTTCCAGAACCGATTTTGGTAGGTTTAGCAGAAAACCCAGGGAGGTGAGAAGCTGCTGGGTGACCTGCAGGTGAGATTTTACCTGTTCTGGGGACTGACCTACAATGAGCCAGTCGTCTAGATAGGGAAAAACAGCAATCCTCTGCCTCCTTAAGTGGGCCACTGCCACTGCTAGACACCTTGTGAATACCCTTGGAGCAGAGGTAGGCCGAAGGGCATTGCTCTGAACTGGTAATGACCTGAGGGCAGTTCGAATCTGAGGTACTTTCGATGGGATCTTCTGATTAGGACATGGAAATAGGCATCCTTGAGGTCCAGGGAGGCTAGCCAGTCCCCTGGCCTTAGGGAAGGTAAAATAATTGCCAGAGTTACCATTTTGAACTTTGGTTTCAAAAGGTGCTTGTTCAGATATCTGAGATCTAAAATGGGCCGCCATTCTCCTGTCTTTTTTGGGGTAAGGAAGTATCTGGAATACAGACCCCTGCCCTGATGCAGGGGAGGAACCCTTTCTACTGCTCTGAGAGCTAACAGGGATGAGACCTCTGTTTCCAGAGCGAGGGTCTCTGAAGCACTTGCAGGTAGAAAAAGTCTGCTTCTCAACTTGGGAAACTTTTTGAAGCTGAGAACCAGACCCTGGCTTACTACTTCCAGAACCCACTTGTCTGAGGTTAAAGAAGCCCAGTTCTGACTGAAGTAAGCCAGCCTGCCCCCCACTGGTACAGGAGAATCGGCCCTGGACACCCCATCAGGGTGCCTGTTTCGCAGGAGCTTTAGGCTGGGGGTGGGAGCAGGTCTGCCCACCCCTCGTCTGCCCCTGCCTCTGAAGAAGCCCCTCTGAGCAAAGGCAGAGGAGGCCTGAGTCTGGTAGAAAGGCCTGTGAAAAGGCCTACCCCTACCCCTGGGGGGCATGCCTTTGAGGAGTGGCTTGCCGCTCCTTAGCCTGGGCACTCTTGTAAGTAGTCCATATTCATCCATCTTCTTCATGTAATTCTCTGTCTGCTCTCCAAACAGAGAATTTCCCACCACAGGAAAATCCATAGCCTTAGTCTAGGTATCCTGTGACAAACTAGTACACCTGAGCCAGGCCAACTCTACTGAAAAGCTACAGATGTGGCCATGACCCTAGAGGAAACATCATTAACATCCACAGCAGCATGAAACTGAACCTTAGAGGCTTCAATGCCATCAGCAGCCACCTGTTCTAGTTCACTAGCCAGCTGGCCATGGGCCTGCTTGCCAATTGCATAACAGTATCCATCTAGATTTCTGATACCTAGCTACATAAGCCATATAATTTGCTTGCCTGAGTCCCAGAGAGGCTGCCATATACTGTTTTTTTGCCATGGCATCAATCTTCCTGGAATCCTTGTCAGGAGGATGTGAAGCCAAGGGAATATTAGCTTTATCACAGGCAGCAGCCTGAACTACCCCAACATGACTGCATTGCTGAGAAAGGAATTCTGTATCAGGGCCTGACAATGTATACCTTCTGTCCATCTTTTTATCTACAGGAGGCACAGAATTAGGAGCTTTTAAATTTTTAATTGTTTGTTTCCTAAAAGACTTATGTAAAGGAATAGACAATCTCCTAGACTTGAATATCCATCATTTCTACAAAATCAGGCTCCTCTTGCTCATCCACAGCCTCTTCTAAAGGAAGCTGGAGGGTTTCAGCAACTTTTATAAAACATAAAATGAGATGGGACTCAGACAGCATAGGGGAGATTCTAAAGGTCTGTCTGGGGAGATGTCGTTCTATGGGCACACCCAGACCTTCCCAGCCACATTCATACTGTTCATAATCCTCCTCCTCCTCTGGTTCATAAAATTCCTCAATATCATAATCTTGAACCACTGGGACGGACGAACCGACCTTTTACCAGATAGTGGTGGTCTGGACGGACCCTGAGACAGTGACTGGACAATCTGTATGGCTTTTTGTTATCTCTGCAGCAGTTGGAGAAGGAATTTTGGACTCAGACCTGCTGATTTTCTTGTTTTCTTTACTGGAATTGGTTCCTCAGAACCAGCTTTTCTTTGCCCGAGGAAGTCTGGCCCTGATCGAGGGCATCCCTCTGGTTCGGTTGGCACCGAACCGGCTGGCCATCCGGGTCAGCGGACTTTTGCCTCTCGTTCCTGAGCCTGCCCAATCTTTTCCAGGGTGACTGCAGGAAATTCTTACATACCTGGCAGTCTGACTGGAGGTGGTCAAACCCAGACAATAAACACATGTGTGTGGGGTCAGCCTTGGCAAAGACTTCCCACAAACATCACAGTGTTGAAACCAGTGGGCCCGGTTTTTCTTTTGGTTTCTCAGACATAATGCCAGCCTAACCAAAACTTGCCTCTTTTAAAGGCAGTGCCAGGCAAGACACCCTTATCGGTTCCTAACTGCAGTATGGTATTGGAAAAACGAATAAATCCGCTTTTTTAGAACCGATAAGAACCGGGAACCGACTCTAAAATAGTAACTTTAGTTTTAAATGAGTTTTAAATCTACTGATCGTTTCAAACCGAACCGATAACTTATAAGTTCCACACAGACAAAACCTTCATTTACTTACGGTTACCACAGATAGAGCTTGAACCGAACGGTTTTATGTTAAAATAAAACTATTCTCGGTTAAATCCAACCTAGAAAACACTTTTTAAACCGAGAAATGAACCGAGCAGAAGGAGAAATCTCCGGAGCGACTGTTCACTGAGGCGGAGTAAAGAATCTGACAGTTCAAGTTTGAAAGGACACAGATAGAGCTGCTCTCGTGCCAAAATTCTGTTTTGGAATGGTTTTAACCATTTCACTCCGGGGCAGTTCTAGAGCTGGAACAAACTGCCAATGTCTATAATATAGCAAGACTTCATGTTGTTTGAACAGGAAGTTATTATCCCTCTGTACAGACAGTTGGTCAGACTCCATCTGGAGTACTGCGTGCAGTTCTGGAGACCCAATCTCCGCAAAGACATAGACAGGATGGAAGCTGTCCAGAGGAGGGCAACTAAAATGGTGCAGGGTCTGCACCGGAAGACATATGAAGAGAGACTTAAGGAGCTAAATATGTATAGCCTCGAGGAAAGGAGGGAGAGGGGGGACATGATAGAAACTTTCAAGTCCTCAAGGGAATCAACAAAGTCCAAGAGGGTAGCATCTTTCAAAAAGAGGTGTGCAAGAACAAGGGGGCACAATTTGAAGATAGAAGGGGTGGCTCAGAGGTAATTTAAGGAAGTATTTTTTCACAGAGAGGGTTGTGGATGCATGGAACAGCCTTCCGGAGGAGGTTGTGGAGTCAAAAACAGTGGTGGAATTCAAGCATGCATGGGACAGTCATAAGGCAATTCTAGGGGGTGGGGGTAGGAAGAAGTAGGCTGCTGGTTAACTAGGATCTGCAGCTTATCCCTTAGGTAGGGGAAATGGGCAGACTGGGTGGGCCAAGCGGTTCTTATCTGCCGTCAAAATCTATGTTTCTATGTTTCTATATTACAGAGGGACTGGAAAGAAAAGTATGTCTCTTTGCAGATGACACAAAGATCTGCAACAGGGTCGATACAGAAGGTGGGGTGGAAAGGATGCAAAGGGACTTGGCAAAGCTGGAAGAACGGTCACAGGTATAGAAACATAGAATTTGACGGCAGATAAGAACCGCTTGGCCCACCGAGTCTGCCCATTTCCCTACCTAATGGATAAGCTGCAGATCCTAGTTAACCAGCAGTCTACTTCTTTCTACCCCCACCCCCTAAAATTGCCTTATGGCTGTCCCATGCATGCTTGAATTCAATCACTGTTTTTGACTCCACAACCTTCCTCCGAAGGCCGGTCCATGCATCCACAACCCTCTCTGTGAAAAAATACTTCCTTACATTACCTCTGAGGGCTGCCCCCATCTTCAAATTGTGCCCCTTGTTCTTGCACACCTCTTTTTGAAAGATGCTACCCTCTTGGACTTTGTTGATTCCCTTGAGGTACTTGAAAGTTTCTATCATATCCCCCCTCCTCCTTTCCTCGAGGCTATGCATATTAAGCTCCCTTTAGTCTCTCTTCATATGTCTTCTGGTGCAGACCCTGCACCATTTTAGTTGCCTCCTCTGACAGCTTCCATCTTGTCTATGTCCTTGTGGAGATTGATCTCCAGAACTGCACACAGTACTCCAGATGGGGTCTCACCAGCCGCCTGTACAGAGGGATAACAACTTCCTGTTTTCTACTGGTGATGCCTCTCCCTATGCATCCCAGTATCCCCCAGCCCTCCTTACTGCCCTCTCACATTGCTTGCCCACCTTTAAGCCATCTGATATGACTACCCCCAGGTCCCTTTCCATTTTTGTTGTTAGTATCTCACCCCCCATTGTGTACTCTTCCCCTGGGTTTTTGTTTCCCAGGTGCATTACCTTGCACTTCTTAGCTTTAAATCTAAGCTGCCATACATTTGACCATTCCTCTAACCTTGCCAAGTCCCTTCTCATCCTTTCCACCCCACCTTGTGCATCAACTCTGTTGCAGATCTTTGTGTCATCTGCAAAGAGACATACTTTTCCTTCCAGTCCCTCTGCAATGTCGCTTACACAGACATTGAAGAGGACCGGTCCTAATACTGAACCCTGTGGCACCCCACTAGTAACCCTCCTTTCTTCAGAGTGGACTCCATTTACTATTACCCTCTGTGTCCTATTCTCCAGCTAATTCTTTACCCAGGCTATCATCTTGGGACCCACTCCCAGGCTAGCTAACTTGTATATTAATCTTTTGTGTGGGACTGAATCAAATGCCTTGCTAAAGTCTAGGTAGACCATGTCCACAGTCCCTCCCTGATCTACTACTTCAGTTACCCAGTCAAAGAAATCTATTAGATTTGTCTGGCATGACCTTCCCGCTGTGAATCCATGCTGCCTTGGGTCATGTGCCCCTCTGGCCTCTAGGTACTCGACAATTCTTTCCTTTATAAGTGATTCCATCATTTTCCCTATCACTGAGGTTAAACTAACAGGTCTGTAGTTTCCTGCTTCTGCCCTGCTCCCACTTTTGTGAAGGGGAATCACATCTGCCCTCCTCCAGTCCTCAGGTATCACCCCATCCTCCCATGATTTGTTAAAGAGGGTAGTCAGTGGTGTCACTAGTTCTACCCTTAGTTCTTTTAGAATTTGGGATGAATCTCATCAGGCCCATTGCTTTGTCCACCTTCAATTTAAGAGTTCTTTCAGAACCCTTTCTTCTGTAAATGGGCTGGTATCAACTCTGTATCCAGAGTATTTTTATTGTTTGTTTTAGGTACTCCCCTCTTCGTTTGTAAATACTGAGCAAAATATTTGTTTAGTATTTCTGCCTTTCACAGTCACCCTCTGCCCACCTCCTCCCCTTTATTAAGCCTCACTATCCCTCCTTAGTCTTCCTTCGCTCCTGATGTACCTAAAAAGGTTTTATCCCCCTTCTTAACTGAGTTGGGTATCTTTTCCTCAGTTCGGGCCTTTGCTGTTCTGACTGCCTTCCCAGCTTCCTTTTGCTTTAACTGATACAATTCTCTGTCCTGTTCCTTCTGTGATTCCTTGTACTTTCTAGTACTTACTTGTATAACCCCTCACCCCTGCCTTTTTGCAAAATGACAGGTGGCATGCTGTTGAAGCTGACGGCAGTACCTGGTGGGGACTGGGTTCGGGGAGGATGAGGTTACTCGGCACAGGGGGCCTAGGTTTATCTACTCTGCACAGGGGCACCCAACTAAATCTGAAAACAGGAAGCAATAACTGTAATGTCCAAAAACCAGGAATGGGATTCTACAGTGTGGCTTTTATTCACATCCAAGCTGAACAAACAAAGCATAGATGGACCCCCACGGGGCTACATTCCTGGTAATGCAGATTAGAGATAACAGAAACACTTCCTCACTATTTCCAGCCCTCAGGCTCTGAATCCACCAGGCACACAGCCCGGACTTGCACGCAGCTTTGTGTACACAGTCCGACTTGTACACTACTTGGGTTTTCCCCACTGGCCCAGCTCCCCCGCCGGCCACTTGATCCGCAGTCCATTTTGGGAAATGAACCAATTTTCCTGTTGTGGCTCCCCAAACCACCTTAGAGCCTTTGACTCCTAGAGGAAATTTTCCTTCCAATCCCATGTCTGGGTACTTCCCTCATCACTGGCCAAGTGCATGAGGCAAAGTAGAAATCCACAGAGCAAATCCGTAGAGGTGGACCTGGTCACTAAAGATGGGGGGGGGTCTCCCACCTCCAGCTCCCACAGTCCATACCCAGCCATTTCTCTGGAAACTAAACATATAGAATAGTGGATGGGTGACCATCCACAACAAGGCTGTGTTTCCATCGAGGTTGTTGATGACATCATGGAGACCTCGAGATCGAAGCTCGAGAGGTCTCCATGATGTCATCAACAACAACCGAGATGGAAACACAGCCATAGTTGTGGATGGTTACCCATCCACTATTTTTTATAGTATATGGTTCCTGGCTTGTGTTTCTTTTTTCATTTCTTCTCCAAGTTGACGGTTACCTTCATAGTGTTATGCTGCTCCCACTCCGACTCGTCCCGCTCTCAGGTTGGCTTCACCCCGTACCGCTAGCTTGGCAGCACTTAGTTTAAAAATAAAAAAAACAAACCGGCGATTCACTTTAGTGACACAGAGCCTTGTGAGGCTCTCCGTGTCATGAAGGCGAGGTCCTCGACTGGCGCTCGCTTGATCGCTGCCATGTTCACATTTTTCTTCTCAGACCGTTGCTAAATAAGCCAATCAGGTTGCAGAGCAAGGCAAAAAAGTTGTCGTACTATCGATGTGACGTCAGACCGATAGTACAACAACTTTTTTGACCTTTGAACTGTCCTACAACAAGATTTTGAAAGCCACGGCTTTCTATTCATTATAAGCCCTAACCATATACTATAACTCTTTTCTGAAAGCTTGGCAATGTAGATAACTGGGTAGACATATGTCACATTTCCTCTACATGTCTTGACTTCCCATATGTGCTGGACTTGAACATACTTTTACTTTTGGTTAAGCCTATTACTCTAGGCCTCCCACTACTTCAGTAGTCCAATCCCCACTATCACACAAGTCCCAGGATGAAAACACGGGCCCTTTAGAAAGAGCAGAAACTCACTCTCTGGTTGCAGGTGCCCCACAGGTGATTCACAAATCTTCTTGTTTCCCAAAAACTCTTGAACAAATAAGGCAGCTTCTCCACTAGCAGAAAACCAGGGGGTTGCCCCTGGAATATGCAGGACAATCTTTCCTGCCCCATCCCCTGAGGGATGGGACACTGAGACCCAAATCAGTGGTCTCCACCACTTTAAAACTATTTTCTGTGTCTCTCTTTTGGTGGAAACACACACTTTTTTACCTAAATGTAGCCCAATGTCAGGGCTGAGGCTCCACGAGCCTACACAGAGCTGCTGTGCTGCTCTCTCAGCAAGCTCCAAACTCCAACTGACCTACAGACTATTGTTCAAACCTCCTAACATTCTATTCCAACTTCCTGCTGCAGATTCCTTTGTGGCTCATGTAGCTGCAACAGTTCTATGGTGATGTCATCCCTCAGTCTCAGCTGAGACTGAGAACAGAGTGAGACAGTGTGAAATCCATTTAACTGGAGTTTCACAAGTTGCCTTCCCTGCCTACCACTAGGTCTTACTGGGATTCTAGTAACCCCGGGTAACAAGGGGGTTACACTCACCACTTGACCAGGAAAATGACTGTCCGCAGTCATTGTTTACCCGGCTTTAGGCCATCCCACCCTATGTGCTACCTGCAGAGGGGAGTGATCAGGCCCCCTCCTACCATGTGCAAGCACAGGCAGGCAACATTAAGGGCCTAGAGGCCTTTAGCTGACTTCTCAGCCTCTACTCTACCCACTTACTATGGGTGCCTAGTGGCTCTGGTAGAACTGTCCAGAGCATAACCCTAATAGCTCAGCACTGCAACCCCTACTGCAGGTCAGGGCCACAGCCTGTCTATCCCCCCAGCCCTCTAGGGAAAACCTAACTACCTCTGTCTTAACACCCAAAAACAAAAACAACCCAGGGACCTCCCCAACCTTAGGCAACCTGCAACCACTCACCAAGAATAATACAACATTATTATATCACTTTACTGCCTCCTCCCTACCCCCACAACCACACCTGTGGAAGGAAAGGGTTAATACAGTAACAACAACAATAACAACACCACAATACTTTAAATTACTACACACTCAAGTACTAGTGAGGAACTCCGATGAGCCCCTCCTCCTCCTCCTCTTCTTGTTTTCTCTTCTATTTTCTCCAGGAACACTTGCAAGAAAAAGAAAGACAACACACACTCCTAATCTGCATACACAGTCTACCTAAACCCCTACCATCAAAACACTGAAGAATCCCAAAAAGATTTTATTTTTTTTAGAAAATGGTAGAAAACAGTATATACATCAGAAAACAGTTGAAAACAACAACATTATTTACAATACACATTTGGGGGATGGAGTGCCCTAAAAGTCCCAACTAGTGACCACAATGCCCGAAGGGTAGTCCAATAAAGAGTCTCTCCTGGGCCGGAGCCGGGTGAAGCACAGTTCTAACAGGCCAAAGTCCCAAAGGGGAGAGTCTTTGAGGACAGTTCACACATTTTGGAGTCTGCTAGTGTAGGGTGTGTACTGCAATGTCATAAAGATAAAAAAGTTCGGGCTTACCAGCCCCTTGTAGAATGGAAAATTCTGAACCGACCTGCACCTCTGACGAAGACTCTCCCTGGCAGCACTTCTTCCAATACAGCTGGGCGGACATCTTCCGGGAACTACAGGAGAGCACATCTGGGAACTGCTGGGCTGATGTCATCTCTGGAGATGGAACCTTAGAACAGGAACAAAAAGAAAACAGCTGGTCTGACGTCATCCAATTACCAGGCGATGGCTCAGAATACAGCTGGGCTGGTGTCCTCTCTGGATCTGAAGTCATCTGGTGGGCCAGTCGATGGATTCTGGAAAGGCCAGTACACTGTAGAACTGATGAATGTGGGGCACCTGAGTCCTGGATGTCCATACTGGCGGATCAATAAAGGCGCTTCACAGGCTGGTGTGGCAGTATTGACTACCACTGCTCAGCTTTCCATTTTGTAGGCATGGGCACATTTGCTGGGAGGTCCTTGCACTGAGACCAATAGTACCGGGGGTCAGGAGCTTGAATTATTACCCCGTCTGGGCGCACATAATTCAAACAGTGGGAGATTTCACGTCCCTCTCCGTCCACTATTCGCACTCTGTCCATAAACAGTGTCCTGCCTCTCTTCCACTGGGTATATTTCTCATGAAACAGTCTGTTTTTTACATGCTGGTTGGCCCCAGGATGCACACTTTTCATTGCTTCGGCCCAGATCCAGGATTTCCTGCTGTTCTCAATCTCTCTCCCAGACTTTCCGAGGAAAGGTAGGAAAGGTCATACCATAGATCTCATTTGCCTTTCTACGACCAGTCTCTCCTCTTTACTAGCTTTGGTCAACCTGAGACCGCTGGCCTGGCTTGGGGATGGCCAGTCCTGGTTCTGCCAGCTTCGCATCCCTAACAAGATTAAAACCGGATCCCTGACTTCTTCTTCTTGCATAGCCAGGAAAGTGGCATCACCACTCTCTTCCATGCATTCCTCCGAGGCAAGATCTTGAGGCTGTGTACCCGTTCCTTTTTCACAAGGCCACATAGGTTCCCCCTCATCTTCCTCTTCACTGAAGATCTGAGCCCAGGAGTGAGCAGTCGTTCTCACTCCTGAGACTATCCACTCATCGCTAGGCACAGAGGTTGACACCTCCCACTCAAAGGCCTCCCGTGTCTCATCTTCTCCTAAGAGACTTGGGCTAGGCCCCCCCCTCCAGGGGTCTACTGATGCTTTATCCTAACTTTCCTTCTGGGATCCAGCATCTGAAACTTCAACTTTTGGTTCTGTCTCTAACTCTGCACCCTCTAGCTTTGTGCCACACTCCACCGAGGGGCCTTCCTCCACAGGCTCCGCCTGGCGCTGTGCACTGTCAACTGCAGATTCCTGAACCTTTGTCCATGTAGGAGCCAAACGAATTTGAGGCGCTTTCTACAAGCCATATTTTTCTAGGCATCCAGCACAGTAAGGAATCATGAAGACGTCCCTTCCAGCTAACAAGCATATTTGACACACATGCACTGGAAAACCAGGAATCGCCACATGAGGAGGCAGTTGTCCTCCATAGCACCACTTTTCAGTATCCCTCAGTCTATTCACTGCTGCTGTTACTGCAACCCGGGCATGATCCGGGTAACAAGGTGGTCCTGAGGCCATAACTGCAGAAAAACAAACAAAACTTCACTGTAACTGAAAGTCCCACTTTACTGAATACTTTCTCTACTTTTAAAATGGCTCCTCTGCTGCTGTGTTTACTTTACTACCCCACCCTGAAATGGCGGCGGCAGCACTCCTGTGCATCAACATTCAGAAATTGGGTCAAGCCACTGCGCACCCGATTTACACACACTACTGATAACTTTTGCTCAGACAGTACAAACTTGCACTGTTCTTGTTCTAAACACATTTACCCGATTTTCCACGGACTTCTTACTTGCTGGAAACATTTATTTTACTCACAGTCCCTTAAAGCTTCAGGTTTTTAAGCACAGGATTGCCTGTAAAACTAGTGCTGCACATTTGGCTACAACTCACAGTCTCTCTCTGGCTTTAAAACTTTAAACTGATGCTGAACTCATTACTATGCACACAGTCAATGGCTTAACAGACTTGCACTGGCTGGCAGGAATTGTCACAGTCATTACTTGCAAAGCGACTGCACTGCTGCACACACATTTAAATGGCTTTTGCAGAAAATCACTGTTTGAGCAATTTCACTGTTAGTACTTACAGTTATCAGTAGCAGTTTGCTGCGATGGGGAAAAACGGCCTGCAGCCAGTTCTTGGAGGCCTCAGAACAGAAATGGGTGGGCAGTCCTGCCGATCGTCTCCTCGACCACCACACTTGCAATTCAGATGATCGATTAGCGGGTTGAGCCCGATTTTAAACAAACAAGTCTATTTTTGGAAGGTTTACAGCGTTTTTAACACTCTGCGATCCTCTTCCACAAGCCAGTACATGCACTCCACTCACACTCCCTCTCGAATGCTGGGGCAGTCACTGTAGAGCTGGCTGAGGGCCGGGGCTGATTGCAGCCTCACCAATCACACGACGCCATGCAAATGAGCCTCTTCTTCCTCGCGAGTGCTCTTCTCCTCACGGCGATTGTTGAGCAGGCAAATTTAAACTGCAGAATACATTTTTTTTTTCTTAACTGACTCCACAGCGGGAGCCCATTTCAGCCATTTAACATAGCCATTTACACCTGCAAGTCTCTCAGTTCATTCAAAAAGCATTTCCAACGTCCAGGGCACAATTTTCCTGTTGCTACCTCTAGTCTTCCACACTTTTCTTTACCACAGTTCATTTTAAAAGCATTTCCAACGTCCAGGGCACAATTTTCCTGTTGCTACCTCTAGTCTTCCACACTTTTCTTTACCACAGTTCATTTTAAAAGCATTTCCAACGTCCAGGGCACAATTTTCCTGTTGCTACCCCTAGTCTTCCACACTTTTCTTTACCACAGTTCACTTTAAAAGCATTTCCAACGTCCAGGGCACAATTTTCCTGTTGCTACCCCTAGTCTTCTACACTTTTCTTTACCACAGTTCATTTTAAAAGCAGGCAAAAATGATGTAAACAATTTGATGCAGGACAAGGGCACACTCTTTTAGCTTTACTGCTCCTTGGTAAACAGTTGGCATTTTAAACAGCAGCATAAGATCCACAGCACACAGCGACACACTAGTTAGCTTGCTTCAGCTTTAGGGCTACCCACTGCCAGATAGCCAAAATGCTAGCCCCTTGCCCGAGCACCTTCCTTCCCAGAATAAAATCCCAGTGGTGCCTCCATTTTTGTAACCCCTCACCCCTGCCTTTTTGCAAAATGACAGGTGGCATGCTGCTGAAGCTGACAGCAGTACCTGGTGGGGACTGGGTTCAGAGAGGATGAGGTTACTCGGCACAGGGGCCTAGGTTTGACTACTTTGCACAGGGGCACCCAAGTAAATCCGAACACAGGAAGCAATAACTGTAATGTCCAAAACCAGGAATGGGATTCTACAGTGTGGCTTTTATTCACATCCAAGCTGAACAAACAAAGCATAGACAGACCCCCACGGGGCTACATTCCTGGTAATGCAGATTAGAGACAACAGAAACACTTCTTCACTATTTCCAGCCCTCAGGCTCTGAACCCACCAGGCACACAGCCCGGAATTGCATGCAGCTTTGGGTACACAGCCTGACTTGTACGCTACTTGGGTTTTCCCCACTGGCCCGGCTCCCCCACCGGCCACTTGATCCGTTGTCCATTTTGGGAAATGAACCAATTTTCCTGTTGTGGCTCCCCAAACCACCTTAGAGCCTTCAACTCCTGGAGGGAATTTTCCTTCCAATCCCATGTCTGGGTACTTCCCTCATCATTGGCCAAGTGCATGAGGCAAAGTAGAAATCCACAGAGCAAATCCGTAGAGGTGGACCTGGTCACTAAAGATGGGGGGTCTCCCACCTCCAGCTCCCACAGTCCATACCCAGCCATTTCTCTGGAAACTAAACAACTCTTTTCTGAAAGCTTGGCAATGTAGATAACTGGGTAGACATATGTTACATCTCCTGTACATGTCTTGACTTCCCTTATGTGCTGGACTTGAACATACTTTTACTTTTGGCTAAGCCTATTACTCTAGGCCTCCCACTACTTCAGTAGTCCAATCCCCACTACCACACAAGTCCCAGGGTGAAAACATGGGCCCTTTAGAAAGAGCAGAAACTCACCCTCCAGTTGCAGGTACCCCATAGGTGATTCACAAATCTTCTTGTTTCCCAAAAACTCTTGAACAAATAAGGCAGCTTCTCCACTAGCAGAAAACCAGGGGGGTTGCCCCTGGAATATGCACTACAATCTTTCCTGCCCCATCCCCTGAGGGATGGGACACTGAGACCCAAATCAGCGGTCTCCACCACTTTAAAACTATTTTCTGTGTCTCTCTTTTGGTGGAAACACACACCTTTTTACCTAAATGTAGCCCAATGTCAGGGCTGAGGCTCCATGAGCCTACACAGAGCTGCTGTGCTGCTCTCTCAGCAAGCTCCAAACTCCAACTGACCTACAGACTACTGTTCAAACCTCCCAACAATCTATTCCAACTCCCTGCTGCAGATTCCATTGTGGCTCATGCAGCTCCGACAGTTCTATGGTGATGTCATCCCTCAGTCTCAGCTGAGACTGAGAACAGAGTGAGACAGTGTGAAATCCATTTAACTGGAGTTTCACAAGCTGCCTTCCCTGCCTACCACTAGGTCTTACTGGGATTCTAGTAACCCTGGGTAACAAGGGGATTACACTTGTACTTACTAGTGGGATACCCCAGAGTTCTATCCTGGGTCCCACACTCTCTAAAATCTTTATAAGTGACCTTAAAATCTTCAGGTGAAGCTTAGATTCAATGCAAAGAAGTACAAAGTAATGCACCTGGGAAACATAAACCCAGGGGAAGAGTACACAATGGGGGGGTGAGATACTAACAACAACAAAAATGGAAAGGGACCTGGGGTAGTCATATCAGATAACCTTAAGGTGGGCAAGCAATGTGAGAAGGCAGTAAGGAGGGCTGGTGGTATACTGGGATGCATAGGGAGAGGCATCACCAGTAGAAAACAGGAAGTTGTTATCCCTCTGTACAGACTGTTGGTGAGATCCCATCTGGAGTACTGTGTGCAGTTCTGGAGAACCCATCTCTGCAAGGACATAGACAGGATAGAGGCTGTCCTGACAAGGGCAACTAAAATGGTGCAGGGTCTGCACCAGAAGACATACGAAGAGAGATTAAAGGAGCTTAATATGTATACCCTTGAGGAGAGGAGGGCGAGGGGGGACATGATAGAAACTATCAAGTACCTCAAGGGAATCAACAAAGTCCAAAAGGGTAGTATCTTTCAGAAAAAGAGATGTAAAAGAACAAGAGGGCACAATTTGAAGATAGAGGGGGGAACAGCTCAGAGGCAATCTGAGGAAGTATTTTTTCACGGATAGGGTTGTGGATACATGGAACAGCCTTCTTGAGGAAGTAGTGGAGTCAAAAACAGTGGGTGAATTCAAGAATGCATGGGACAGACATAAGGCAATTCTAGTGGGGGGTAGGAGGAAGTAGGATGTTGGTTAACTAGGATCTGCAGCTTATCTATTAGGTAGGGATATGGGCAGACTAGATGGGCCAAGCAGTCCTTATCTGCCATCAAATTCTTTGTTTCTATATGTTTTCTGGGATGTGCTGCCACGATAGCCAGACATTTGGTAAACACCCTTGGTGCAGATGTTAGGTCAAGGGGCATGTCTATGAACTGGTAATGCCCTGAAAGCCTGAACCTCAGAAATTTTATGTAGGACTGCTTTATGGGAATGTGAAAATAGGCATCCTTGAGATCCAGAGGGACTAGCCACTCTCCCTGTTGCAGAGACTGAATGACCATTTTTAGTGTCACCATCTTGAATTTTGGTTTCAGGAGGTGTTTGTTACGGTACCTGAGGTCCTGAATAGGCAGCCACACCCCATTTTTCTTTTGGATAAGAAAGTACCTGGAGTAAAGACATTTGTTTCTCTGTAAGGCTGGTATTCTTTCCACCACTTTTGATGCCAGAAGGTTTCTGACCTCCAACTCCTGCAGGAATTTTTCTGATGGGGTTAGGGGTTTTGAGACTAGGGTGCCCCTTAGGGCTGGCATCTTCTTGGAGTGAGGAGGCAAGCCCTTTTCCACTACCTCTAAGATCCACTTGTCTGAAGTTATGTGAGTCCAGTCTTGGAGGTAGTGGGAGAGCCTGCCCCCTACTGGCAGAGTGGAGGTGACCAAGGCATTCAAGTCAGAGCTTAGATTGAGATGCAGGGGCCTGGGCGGTGGCTGGCTTTCTCTGGCCTCTCCTGCCCCTTCCCCTATAGTACCCTCTTGTCTGAGAGTAGTCATACTGAGGGGGAGGAAAGGGGCAACAGGTCTTAGGAAAATAACCCCTTCCTCTGCTTGTCTTAGGCTGAAACTTCTCGGTAGAAGCCCTTTGTTTAGCTGTATTGCTCTGGCAAGTGGACTTGCACTCATCCACTTTTTTCATGTACTCTTTTGTCCTGGAGTTGAACAGAAGATTTTTATCACAGGGGAAGTCCAGAGCTTTGAACTGAGTATCCTGTGTCAGATTAGTGGTTCTCAGCAGGCAATCCTTCTGAGAAATATGGCCTGGGTCATAACTTTAGATGCAGCATCATTATTGTTGTCTGCCATATGGAACTGATACTTGGTTGCTTCCAGGTTGATTCAGACTCTTGTTGTGCAATGGCCAGTACAGAGTTCCATAAAGCCTTCTGATACTTTGCTGTATAGGCCAAGTAGGAAGACAGATGGAGAAGCAAAGAAGCAGAAGCACAAGTTTTCTTTGCAATGTAATCTATCTTCCTGGCATCCTTGTCCGGGGTTAAGGAAGACAAAGGCACTCCAGCTTTATTGCAGGCAGCTTGCTGCACTACTACCTCATGCCCAGGGTAGACAGACAAAAAGTCAGTATCTGCTCTGGAGAGCTGGTATTTCTTGTCAATGCATTTATCGACCCCAGGTAAAGAGGATGGGGTCTGTAACGGCTTCATGGTGTGTTTCCTGATAGCTTTGTAGATAGACAGAACCATATTTTTAGAAGGAGGAAGGTCTTTCATCTCTCTGTAGTCATCCTTCTCCTCTTCCTCCTGGTTGGACTCCTGGCAGGGTATGTCAAGAGTATCCACCAAGTGCTGGAGGAAGGTTAACACAGAGGAATTTTCCTCCTGATCAGAATGAGAAGCACCAAAATTAGGATCTGGAAATGTCAGGCTCCAGGGGATTAATGCCTGAAAGATTATCTGTAGCATCCTAATAATCATCTTCATCCTCACCCCCATAGGCTCCTGCATCAGTGGAGGCTGCAGAAGGGTGTTTTCTTAGTCAAGGCAGAAAAAATGGACCCCATGCTTTGTAAGGTCTGGAAAACATGACAAGCCTTTGCCATATCTTCAGCTGAGGGCAACTTCTTCTGAAAATCAGGGAGACTGTCAGGCTGGGTGTGCTTGGACTTCTCTCTATGCTTTTTACCTCCTGCTTGATCACCCTTTCCATTGTCAGGAGGAACAGGAGGCAATTCGTCTTTGCACAATTTTTTGGTGCCACTTCATCTGTGGCAGAGTCTGGCTTCCTTTTTGAACCAGGTACGTCATCAGTACCCCTATTATTTCTATTTTTTTGAAGGAACTTCATCAGCCCCTTTGGAAGCTTTTGATTTTGAAGTCACTTCATCAGCACCTGATTTATTATTTTGTTTCTTTCAAATGCACTTCATCAGCACCTCTTCTGGGCTTAGAGCTTGTGAATGCTTCATCAGCACCCCGTTTGAATTTTTAAAAGGCCCCTCATCAGTAAGCCTGGGTCTTTGTTTTGGAACAGAAGAGGACTGTTCCTCAGCCATTTTTCTAAGCCTCTTTGCTCTGTTTCTCAAAGTTTTAGAACAAATTTTGAGCAAAGTGAACAGTAATGGTCTGGACCCACTTCAAGCACAGATCATGGGTACCAGCTATGCCACAATCCTGTGACAAGTTAAACAATTTTTAAAACCTGTGGGTCCAGTCCTCTTTTGGGGGGTTTATGACATGCCAGTCTTCAGAAATGGTTTAAATTTCAAAAGATCCAAATTCCAATACAGTTAAATGATAGAATGCGTTCGGTTCCCTCACAGTGAAGAATCGCTATTTCTAAAGTAAGAACTATTGAAAACCGCAGTTCCTGAAGAAAAAGGGGAACCACAATTTAAAAGCCAAAAGGAATCATTGAAATACACAAATGCGGTTAAACTAAAGTAATAAATATAAAGAAAAGGAACCTCGGAACCGACCAGCAAACGCAGTTCCTGGAAACCGAGAGGAACTGTGATAAAACCTATCAAAAACACTTGGCACAGTATAAAAACTATAGAAAGATAAAACTTTACCACAAATGTACAAGAAAAACCTTTTCTTGGCCAAAGAGTGGGAACACCCAGAGGCAGTGTTGGTCAGTCAGCAGAGAAAAAATTCTGGTGCCTTCTCTGGCAGGCTCTCCTCAGCACACCCCCTAGCTCTCTTTTGATTGGCTGATGCTAATTAATTAGCATAAACCACACCTCCGGGGTAGTACTACCTAGTCAGCTAACTGCTTGACGGTACTGATGCTAAAGGACCCCTGGGGTGAGAAAAAAACGTTACTTATCATAGTAATCTTGTTTCTTCCAAGGGAATCTTACTGTATTCTGACAAATGCAGTATGGTCTCACCATAGGACTGCTCCAGAGCTGAAATGGTTAACTGAATCTGTGCTAATAGTGGAATGTTAGACTTGCACTTGGTTTTCAAACCATTGTCCCTGGTTGCACTTCCCGCAACCGTCAGATTCTTATGAAACATGCAGAAGCTAAACAAACTAGCTAACTAATCTATGGAGGGGCAGCTGCAGAATAAGGGATGCTAGCTGCACATTCGAGCAGACTTGATAAACCTCTAGTCCTTTATCTGCTGGCAAATTTTGTATGTTCGTATATAATCTAACAAAAAAAAATCAATCCCTTTTGAAGTGGCAAACACCTCTTAAATAACAGAGGGCATCTCTTAAGACTCAAGTCAACAGATGCCCAAGAAACTAATAAGCACCCACAGGTTTCCAACATCAGTTGTACAGACAGTATGCAATGCCATGTAGGTCTTGGCAGGTGAGTAAGGGTGGGAGCTCAGAATACAGTAAGATTCCCTTGGAAGAAACAAAATTACTATGGTAAGTAATGTTTTCTTCAAACCCCAGGAAATCTTACTGTATTCTGACAAATGCAGGCTACCCAAGCAGTGCCTTTGGAGGTGGGCAGAGGACCTATTTAGGAAACAAGCTCTGCAGGACTGCTGTGCCAAACCTGGCATCACTCCTAGCCTGGGTATCCAGGCAATAATATTTAGTAAATATGTGAACTGTTTTCCAGGTAGCTGCTTTGCAGATTTCCAGCAAAGGGATATCCATTGAAGCTGCTATTGATGCAGCTGTTCCTCTGGTGGAGTGGGCCCTGAGCCTCTGTGGGGGTTGCTTGCCCACTTTGCCATAACAGAATTGGATACATGCCACAATCCACCTTGCTATGAAACTCTTCATGGATGGTTTACCTTTTTCTACTTGCCCATAGGGCAAAAAGAGTTGGGTCTTGTCCCCTCTGTGGCCTCTTGTATGCTCTGGGTGGTAGCTGATAGCTCTTTCCATGTCCAGGCTATGCAGTCTACATTCCTCTGAAGAGAAATGGTCTGTAAAAAAGACTGGTAGTGTAATGGACTGATTAACATGGAAGTCATACACCACCTCAGGGAGAAACCTATTGTTGGCCCTAAGGACCACGTTGTCCCTGTGAAATGCAATATAGTCAGTCTCCATGGACAAAGCCTGAGGCTCACTAATCCTCCTGGTCGAGGTGATTGCAACTATAAGCAGTTTTCCAAGTTACATACGGTACTTGAGATCAGCTGATGACATAGGCTCAAAAGGTGGCTGCATGAGCTGTGCAATACATATGTTCAGACCCCACACTGAAGTGGGAGTTCTATGTGGTGGGTGCAAATGTAGCAACCCCTTGAAGAATTTTCTGAACACTGAATCTGAGGCCAGAGATGATGAAGTACCTTGAATAGAGTCCTTTCCCTCTCTGTGCCAGAGGAACTGGTTTTATTGCTCCCAGAGATAGGAGGTTAAAATTTCCCCTTCCAGCAACACTGTTTCTGATGGGGAGGATGGTCTGAAGACCCTTGCTCTCAGCTTTGGCCTGAGCTTGAAACTGAGAGCCAGGCCTTGGCCCACTAACTCCAGGACCCACCTGTCTGTGGTGATGGTTTGCCATTCCTGGAGGTAGTGGCCCAGCTTGCCCACTACCTGGGTTGGGGAGGTGACCCAAGCAGACACCTCAGAGGGCCTGCTTAGGTTGGGATGCTGTCTGAGTGCTGGGGCTAGTTCAGTTGCCACCTCTTCTGCTCCTGCCCCTAAAGTAACTTCTCTGCTATTGGTATTGGGGATAGGCCTGAGGCTGGAAGAATGGCCTATACTGATCCCTACCCCTGGCTTGTTGCTTTTGGGGAGTAGAAACCTTCTCTTCAGCTGCAGCACTTTTATATGCTGTCTTATAATCATCCATCTTTTTCACGTAGGCCTCCTTCTATTCACCAAACAGAGAGGAAGGCTCACATGGAAAGTCCAAAGCCTTAGACTGTGTATCCTGGGATAGGTTAGTAGTCTTGAGCCAAGCAAATCTCCTGAGTGAGACTGAAGAGGCCATTTGTCTGGCTGCAGTGTCATTGTTGTCCACAGCTAGCCTGAACTGGGTTTCGGAAGCCTATATACCCCTGTTTGCAGCCTTCTCCAGATCAGCTGCCAAAGGGGCTGGGACACATTTTGTGATCTCCATCACAGTGTTCTCTAATATCTGGCTATACAGACCATGTATAAAGCCTGCCTGATGATCAGAGGGGATCCCAAATGCACTTTCTTAGCAATGGAATCCAACCACCTTGAATCTTTGTCTGGAGGGTGAGATGCCAAGGCGATGCCTGCCTTATCACAGGTAGTAGCCTGCACCACTTCCTCATGGCTAGGGTGCCCGAACAGGAACTCTGCTCCACCCTTAGCCACCCAATACTTCTTATCCACCTTTCTGTCAACTGGTGACACAGAAGTAGGGGTCTGAAGGATCTTGTTAACCTGCTTCTTCAGGGATTTATGGATGGGGAGTAACAGTCTTTCAGAGACTGGCACATTCGTCATCTCCATGTAGTCCTGCTCCTCTTCCTCGTTGGTTGACTCCTGGGTAGGAAGATTGAGGGACTGGGCTACTTGTTTGATAAAGGCAAAGTGAGATGTATAGTCCTCACTCCCCTTATCAAAGGAGTCAGCACAATGAGGGTATGGAGAAATATCCATTTCAATCAGTTCCCCGTACTCCTCATCCTCATCAGCATCCTCTTCTTCCTCCTTGTCAAAAGGCTCCTCTTTGTGTTCCAAGGAACCGGGAACAGAAGTAGTGCCAGGGGTAGGAAGACACGGCCGCTTCTCAACCGGAACCGGAGTACTCGGTTGGAATGCCTGGATAATTCTGATAGCATTTGCTATCTCCTCAGTGGTCAGAACCGATACATTCTTTGGTTACGGTTCGACTGCTACATGTTTTTTTTTCTCTCTTTCCTGCGGTTGTCGGGTTAGCGGCTGTATCAGCAGGATGTTTTCTAGATGAGAAACCGTCACACTGGCCAGAGGGTTGTTCCTCCGGTTCATTTAGGCTGGTAACCGGTTTTGTCCTTAGCTGGGTCAGCAGCCTTATTGGACATCTCCTGCAGTGGTTTAAGTCACTTCTCAAGAGTTGACTGAGGGAAGTTTTACAAATTTCACAGTCCTCCTTGAGGTGGTTAAACCCTAAACAAAATACACAAATTAAATGAGGATCTGCTTTGGCGACCAGTTCCCTACAAAAAACAATGTTGGAAACCTGTGGAGCCCATTCGTTTCTTGGTCTGTGACATTTATCGGTCTATTAAACCCAAGAACCGAGAATTAACATGGAAACTTGTCAAATTCTGAGAAACAAAAGTACACCATCTTTCCGGATGGTGGAATAAAATTAATACAGATCTTAGCACATATTCAAATAAGGTAAATACCGTTGGTTCCCTCTCGGTTAAAAGAACTGCTAAGGAACCAAAAAAAACAAACCAAAACTCACTCAATCTAGACTAAGTCTACCAGTGAACCAAGGACAGTGCTTCAAAAATAAAAATAAACAAACTTAAAAAAAAACTGAGACAAATAAATTTCTTCAGTCAAAGTGAAGGAGAGCTCTCTGGAGACATCTTACTGAGTCAAGCAGAGTAAAGAATCTGACGGCTGCAGGAAGTGCAAACAGGGACAGTAGTTTGAAAACCAAGCTTGAGCATAACATTCTACTATTAGCATAGGTTCTATTAACCATTTTGGCTCTGGGGCAGTCCTACAGTGAGACCATACTGCATTTGTCAGAATACAATAAGATTTCCTGGGGTTTGAAATCTGTTTTCCTGCATGCCCAATGCACACTTGGTAGGAGTGTCAGACCTGCCTTTTTGATTGATTGGATAACTGCTAGTAGGTGTTCCAGGTGGCTTTTCCAGTCTGGACTGTACACATCATCATCCAGGTACACAGCACAATAACCAGTGTGAGAGGATAAAATGGTGGTATGTTATATGAGCGAGTATTATTGAACGCATTAATATGAGTGACTCAATAATACTGCTCACACTGAGAGCAAGTGGTGAAAAACATTGATATATCCTGCAGAGTGAGTATAGCAGAGCACTACACTCGCTACTACAGGATATAGGATGTTGTGTGGCCAACCCCTGCCAAGCTGTCCATTTAGCAGAGTGGTGTAAACCACCACTTGCGATGCCAGCAGACCAAGGTTTGGGTCTGGTTTCAGGGAAAAAATGTTTTGGCTTTTTTTTGCACCACCTGTGGAGTTCATTATTTTAAGTTTGGGGGGGGTGCGGAGGCTTGCCCCCCACAAGGGGGGTGCAGAGGGCATAGCTCCCTGCATAAAAATACTTATTTTGGTGGTTGTTTTGTCTGAATGTAGTGACTGTCACTATTTGTGACAGTCACTGCAATTTCAGTGACCCTTATGACGATGGGCTCTTTTTTAGTCAGTCTATGTGATTGGTGGTCTTTCAGACTCGCCCTTATCACATAAAACAACAACTAAATAAATAAATAAATAAAACTGGATAAAATTACATCCATGTACTGCAGGAATGTAGTGGGTGCACCATGAAAACCAAACAACATGGTGATGAACTGATAGAATCCTACAGAAGTGGCAAATGCAGTCTTGCCTCTGGATTCTTTAGCTAGGGGGATTTGCCAGTAACCTTTGGTGACATAGAAACATAGAATTTGATGGCAGATAAGGACCGCTTGGCCCACCTAGTCTGCCCATTTTCCTACCTAACAGATAAGCTGCAGATCCTAGTTAACCAACAGCTTACTTCCTCCTACCCCCACTAGGACTGCCTTATGTCACATTCCTCACATTACCTCTGAGCTGTCCCCCCTCTATCTTCAAATTGTGCCCCCTTGTTCTTGCACATCTCTTTTTCTGAAAGATGCTACCCTCTTGGACTTTGTTGATTCCCTTGAGGTACTTGAAAGTTTCTATCATGTCCCCTCTCTTTCCTCAAGGGTATACATATTAAACTCCTTTAGTCTTTCTTCGTATGTCTTCTGGTGCAGACCCTGCACCATTTTGGTTGCCCTCCTCTGGACAGCCTCCAGTCTGTCTATGTCTTTCTCGGAGATGGGGTCTCCAGAACTGCACACAGTACTCCAGATGGGGTCTCACCAACTGTCTGTACAGAGGGATAACAACTTCCTGTTTTCTACTATTGATGCCTCTTCCTATGTATCCCAGTATCCCCCCAGCCTTCCTTACTGCCTTCTCACATTGCTTGCCCACCTTTAGGTCATCTGATATAATTACCCCCAGGTCCCTTTCCATTTTTACTGTTGTCAGTATCTCACCCCCCATTGTGTACGCTTCCCTGGTTTTTGTTTCCCATGTGCATTACCTTGCACTTCTTTGCATTGAATCTGAGCTGCCATACATTTGACCATTCCTCCAACCTTGCCAAGTCCCTTCTCATCCTTTCCACTCCATCTTGTGTATCAACCCTGTTTCAGATCTTTGTGTCGTCTGCAAAGAGACATACTTTTCCTTCCAGTTCCTCTGCAATGTCACTTATAAAGACATTAAAAAGGACCGGTCCTAGTACTGAACCCTGCGGTACCCCACTAGTAACCCTCCTTTCTTCACTGTGTACTCCATTTACTACTACCCTTTGTGTCCTGTTGTCTAACCAATTTTTTATCCAGGCTACCACCTTGGGATCCACTCCAAGGCTGGCTAACTTGTGTATTATTCTTTTGTATGGGACTGTATCAAATGCCTTGCTAAAATCTAGGTAGGCCATGTCCAAAGCCCCTCCCTGGTCTACTACTTTGGTCCCCAGTCAAAGAAATCTATTAGATTAGTCTGACCACGACCTTCCCATCGTGAATCCATGCTGCCTTGGATCCCGTGCCCCACTGGCCTCTAGGTACTCAACAATTCTTTCCTTCAGAAGCGATTCCATCATTTTCCCTACCATTGAGGTCAAACTAACTGGTCTGTAGTTTCCTGCCTCTGTCCTGCTCCCACTTTTGTGAAGAGGAATCACATCTGCCCTCCTCCAGTCCTCAGGTACTACCCCATCCTCCCATGATTTGTTAAAGAGAGTAGTCAGCGGTGTCACTAGTTCTACCCTTAGTTCTTTTAGAATTCTTGGGTGAATCCCATCAGGTCCCATTGCTCTGTCCACCTTCAATTTTTTAGTTCTTTCAGAACCCTTTCTTCTGTAAATGGACTGGTATCGACCCCCATCTTCAGAGTGTTTCTCTTGTTTGGTTTAGGTACCTCCACCTCCTCTTCCTTTGTGAATACTGAGCAGAAATATTCGTTCAGTATCCCTGCTTTTTCACTGTCACCCTCTACCCACGTTCCCTCCCCTTTATTAAGCCTCAGTATCCCTCCTTTGGTCTTTCTTCGCTCTCTAATGTACATATAAAAGGTCTTATCCCCCTTCTTAACAGAATTGGCTATCCTTTCCTCTGTTTGGGCCTTTGCTATTCTGACTGCCTTCCCAGCCTCTTTCTGCTTTAACTGATAAAATTATCTGTCCTGCTCCTTCTGTGTTTCCTTATATTTCCTGAATGCTATCCTTTTCTCCTTAACCTTCCCTGCCACCTCTTTTGAGAACCATAGTGGTTTTTTCCTTCGTTGTGTTTTAGTGATTTGCTTTACACAAAGGCTTGTTGCCTCTGTGATGGCCTGTTTTGATTACTCCCCATTGTTCCTCCACCCCTCCTTCTTGCCTGTTTGCTAGTGCTTTTCTGAGGCACTCTCTCATTTTCCCAAAGTCAGCCCTCCTAAAGTCCAATACCCATGCTTTTGTATGGCTTGATTGTATGGCTGTGTTTATCGTGAACCACACTGTTTGGTGGTCGCTTGTTCCCAGATGGCTACCCACTTCTAAATCTGAGATTCTTTCTCCGTCCCCATTTGAGAGTACCAGGTCTAAGATTGCTCCTTCCTGAGTGGGTTCCAATACTAGCTGTCTGAGGCATGCCCCCTGTAGGGCATCAAGAATGACCCTGCTCTTGGCTGTGCCTGCAGCAAAGGTGCTTCAGTTAACATCTGGCATATTCAGGTCCCCCAACAACAATATCTCCCCTTTTTCTGCCATTCTAAGGAAGCCTTCTATCATTTCCTTTTCCTTTCCCTCCCCCTTAGATGGAGGTCTGTATACAACCCCCATGCGGATTGTGGTGCCATTTCCTGTCTCCAGGGTGACCCAGAGTGCCTCATCTGCTCCCTGTTTACTCTTTAGTTCTGTTGCTTTGATTTCTTCCTTTACATAGAGAGCTACTCCTCCTCTTTTACCCTCCCCATCCCTCCTGAAGATTGTGTATCCTGGTATGTTGACATCCCAGTCATGGTTCTCTGTGTACCATGTTTCTGTGACTGCCACAACATCCAGGCAACCCTCTTCCATCAAGGCCACTAGTTCAGGGAGCTTGTTACACAGACTATGGGTGTTGGTACTCATCACCCTCCACTTTTTGATAGCCTTACCCCTTTTAGCTCCATTCCTGTCCTTACTGCCTTTGCCTTTTTTTACATTTACCTCTGTTCTGCTCCCTAATAACTTCTCTACCTAGGTGTTTACCTCACTAATTACCATGTTTTGTGGGGGGAGGCTGGGATTTCCCCTGCTCCTTTTCAGTGCCTCCCCCCTTGGCTAGTTTAAATGCTTGCCAATGAAGCATTTAAACCTCTCACCTAGGATCCTGGTTCCCCCTGGACAGATGCAGACCATCGCACCAGTATAGGTCTACATCCCTCCAGGTGGCTCCCCAGTCCCCAATGAAGCCAAAACCCTGAGCTCCACACCAGTTTTTCAACCACTCATTGAATTCCCTGCTGAGGAGTGCCCTAGCATCACCCTTGCCATAGACAGGCAGCACCTCCGAGGAAAGGTTAACGTATATGTGCTACTTCTCTAAGGCCCTTCCCAACTCTACAAACTCCTCTTGCTGCTCTGATCCCATTCCTGGCAGGTCATTTGTCCCTAGGTGGACAATGACATCCAGCTTCCTCCCTCGTGCAGCTCCTCCCACGATCCTGAGGATTCGCTCCTGTCCTCAAGCCGTGGCCAGGAAGTACCACCCACCTTCTCCCTTCCTCCCCATTTATACCCCCTAATGATTGAGTCCCCACCAGGAGTTGTTTCCTTCCCCTATGGGGTCCCATGCCACCCTCCTGTGGGTCTCCTTTGTGAAGGTTCCCAGCATCCTCCTTGGTCTCCACTGCAGGTGCCTCCATAGAGGAACCACTATCCACCAGAAGAGGCGAATGAATTGTGAGAGGTACAGCTGGAGGATGCAACTCTGTTCCACCACCCTCTCCTCCCTGAGCCCACCCTGGTCCAGCCTCTCCTCTTTCTTGGCAACCTCTGAGGTAGTGGCATTGGCCCTGGTGGTCCCTGGGTGGGGGAGGAGGTTTCACGAATCCTAGCCAGGTCAGCCTGGAGACAGGCAACCTCCTCTCTCAGACCAGAGAGGTGCCTGCAAATAGGGCAGCATCGCAGCCTCCAGAATGTCTCCCAGAACACTGCTGCCCCACAGCCATTGCACTGCACCACTCTTATCATTTCTTATTTTGTGTCCCCTCTACTGTTTCTCTTTATGCTTACTCTTTCCTCTCCTTACAACTCTCACCCTTCCTGTTCTGGGACAGCAACTTCCTATCTTCTTCAGTAGGCTAGCAACAGGAAGTTGTAATTTGAGTCACCTGCTTTTATTGTCTAAGCCACACCCCCAATTAAGCTCTCTTTCCTCCTACTGGTTTAGCAAAGTCAGCTGATACAGTACCCTTCCCAGCACAGAACACACACTGACTTTCTTTCTTTTTTTTTAAACCCTAAATAAGACCCCTTCTACTTCTAATAAAGTATCTGTCTACTTAATCTCAACAGACACTGACTCCTGCTGGGAGATATTTGCAGTCATTTGTGACTAGACTTGTTACTTAACCTCTGTGAAATAGGTGTCTGAAATGAAGGAGCACTTCCTGGGGTGGAGGGTCAGAGTTGCAGTTGATTGTTTCTGGAGGGCACGGGTTTACTCCCACCCACCCTGCCCCTTACCCCAACTGCTCAAGCACATAATTTCCTTTATATCAGGGTTCTGACATCACTTCCTCAAAACTGCTAAGACATACACCTGTTCATATCCTTAAAGGCACAGCACACTGAATAGGGGGTAAACACACTCACAAGCTTGCACACACTAAAACAAAAAAAGAAAAATATCTTAAACAGGAAGGGAGACAGACATGTGGGGAGTGGTGCAATGCACTGGCTGTGGAGCAGCAAACTTCCAGGAGACATTCTGGAGACTGCGTTGCTGCTCTATTTGCAGGCACCTCTCTGGTCTGAGGGAGGAGGTTGCTCGTCTCGATGCTGACCTGACAAGGATTCGGAAAACCTGCTCCCTCACCCAGGGAACATCCAGGCCACCACCACTACCTTAGAGGTTGCCAGGAAAGAGGAGTGGTTGGACCACAGTGGGCTCAGGGAGGGTGAGGGTGGTGGAACAGAGGCGCATCCCTCCAGTCAAGCCTCTCCATACTTCATTCGCCATTCTGGCGGAGCATGGTTCCTCTATGGAGGCACGTGCAGTGGAGACCAAGGAGCATGCTGGGAACCTCCACAATGGAGACCCACAGGAGGGTGGCATGGGACCCCACAGGGGAAGGAAACAACTTCTGGTGGTGGACTCAGTCGTTAGGGGGATAGAACTTGGGGAGGGAGGGGAAAGGGAGGTAAGGTGTGTGCCCGGCACCATGGCTTGGAGGGACAGGAAACGAATCCTCAGGATCGTGGGAGCAGCTGCATGGGGGGAGTGAGCTGGATGTCATTATCCACCTAGGAACAAATGACCTGGCTGAGAAACAGATCACAGCACTGCAACAGGAGTCTGTGGAGTTGAGGAGGGGCCTTAGACAAACAGCACACATGATAACATTCTCGAAAGTGCTACCTGTCTATGGCATGGATGAGGCCAAGTTACTCTGCACCATGGGATTCAATGACTGGTTGAAAAAGTGGTGCAGAGCTCAGGAATTTGGCTTCATTGGGGACTGGGACTCCACCTGGAGGGATACAGGCCTATACTGGCCAATGATCTGCATCTGTCTGGGAGGGGAACCAGGATCCTGGGTCATAGGTTTAAATGCTTCATTGGCAAGCATTTAAACTAGCCAAGGGGGAGGCACTGAGAAAGAGAAGGGAAATCCTAGCCCCCCCAAAGAAAAACAAATCAGGGTAGTTAGTGAGATAAACACCAAGATAGAGCAGTCGATAGTGAGAAGAGCAGGGGTAAATGGAGAAAAAGACAAAGGCAGTAAGGACAGGGATGGGGCAAAAAGGAATAAGGCCATCAAAAAATGGAGAGTTATGAGTACCAGTGCCTGTAGTCTAGGTAACAAGCTCCCTGAACTGGTGGTCTTGATGGAAGAGGGATGCCTGGATATCGTGGCAGTCACAGAAACATGGTACACAGAGAACCATGACTGGGATGTCAACATACCAAGGTACACAATCTACAGGACAGACAGGGAGGGTAGAAGAGGAGGAGGAGGAGGAGTAGCTCTCTATGTAAGGGAAGGAATCAAAGTGACGGAACTAAAGGGTAAACAGGGAGGACAGGAGGCACTGTGGGTTACCCTGGAGACCGGAAATGGTACCACAATCCGCACAGGGGTTGTATACAGACCCCCATCTCAGGGGGAGGAAATGGACCAGGAAATTAAAGAAGGCATCCTTAGGATGTCAGAGAAAGGGGAGATATTGCTGATGGGAGACCTGAATATGCCAGATGTTAACTGGAGCACCTTTGCTGCAGCCACATCCAAGAGCAGGGCCATTCTCGATGCCTTACAGGGGGGCATGCCTCAGACAGCTAGTGGTGGAACCCACTCGGGAAGGTGCAATCTTAGACCTGGTACTCTCAAATGAGGAGAGAGAGAGGATCTCAGCTCTAGAAGTGGGTAGCGATCTGGGAACAAGTGACCACCAAACAGTGTGATTCACGATAAATTTAGCTGTAGAGTCAAGCCATACAAAAGTGAAGGTACTGGACTTCAGGAGGACTGATTTTGTCAAAATGAGAGAGTGCCTCAGAAAAGCACTAGCAAACAGGCAAGAAGGAGGGGTGGAGCAACAATGGGGAAACATCAAAACTGCCATCACAGAGGCAACAAGCCTTTGTGTGAAGCAAATAAATAAATCAAAATGAAAGAATAAAACACAATGGTTCTCAAAAGAAGTGGAAGGGAATGTTAGGGAGAAAAAGATAGCATTCAGGAAGTATAAGGAAACACAGAAGGAGCAGGACAGAGAACTGTACCAGCTAAAGCAGAAGGAAGCAGGGAAGGCAGTCAGAATAGCAAAAGGCCCAAACCGAGGAAAAGATAGTCAACTCGGTTAAGAAGGGGGATAAAACCTTTTATAGGTACATTAGGGAGCAAAGACAGACTAAGGCAGGGATACTGAGGCTGAATAAAGAGGAGGTTGGTCGGGCAGAGAGGGACAGTGAAAAAACATGGATACTGAACGAATACTTCTACTCAGTATTCACAGAGAAAGAGCAGGGGGAGGTACCTAATCCAGTCAATAGAAGCACTCTGGATAGGGGGGTTGATATTAGTCCTTTCACAGAAGAAAAAATTACTCACCTTAGTAATTATGTTTCTTCTAGTGGAGTCTTGATGTATTCTGACTATTGCAGTTAGGTCCTGCCTTTCAACTGCCCCGGAGAACAAAGGGTTAACTTTTCTATGCCTTGCATAGAATGTTCATCACGAGCTCGGTTGAAGCCTCTGCCTGTTGTTATTTGAACTGCAACCGTCAGATCTTTATGAGCAAAAACTCACTAGGTGTTCTGTGTGGAAACTGTAACATTTTTACTAGCCAACTGGCAAATATATAATGTGTTTGGTTCTCAAAGGAAGACTCAAGTCAGGAAACCCAAAAACAAAAACACATCCAAAAAACAACATTCCACCCAAAGAAAAAAGAGGGTGTAAAGGGACACCTCTAGGGTGCCAACACTGCTCCTGCCCACCCACATCCCAAAAACTAGGTTCTGAGAGGGGAGGCGGGGAGGGAGGTCAGAATACAGCAAGACTCCACTACAAGAAACATAATTACTAAGGTGAGTAATTTTTTCTTCAAACAACATGAAGTCTTGCTGTATTCTGACTATTGAAGACTACCAAGCAGTACCTCCATGGAGGAGGGACAGAACCTACTTTGGAAACAGGCTCTGAAGTACTGCTGTGCTAGACACGAGCATCACTCTAGCCTGGATCTCCAGAGAGTAATGCTTGGTGAAAGTATGGACTGTTTTCCAGGTGGTTGCTTGACAAATTTCTAAGAGAGGAATATCCCTGGCAGCAGCCAGGGAAGCAGCTGTACCTCTTGTGGAATAAGCCCTCAGGCCTGAGGGTGGAGTTCTACCCAGTTTTTCATAGCAGAATTGTATACAAGAAACAATCCACCTGGCAACAGATCTCTTAGTGGCAGGTTTGCCCTTACCAACTTCTCCGTAAGTGAGGAACAACTGGAGGGATTCAAACCTGTGACCCTTGGTACGCTTTATGTAGTAGCTAAGGGCTCTTTTAACATCCAAACTGTGTAGCCTGCTCTCTCCCGAGGAAGAATGATCAGTGAAGAAAACAGAGAGAGATATAGACTGGTTGAGGTGGAAATCTGAAACCACTTTAGACAAGAACTTTCTGTTAGTTTCTAAGGGCCACTTTATCTCTGTGAAAAGAGATGAAATCAGATTCCACTGACAGGGCTTGCAATTCACTGATACGTCTGGCAGAAGTAATGGCTACCAATAACACAGTTTTCCAAGTCAAGTACTTAAGCTCTGCTGAGGACAAAGGATCAAAAGGGGGTTGCATAAGCTGAGCAATGCAAACATTAAGATCCCAAGCAGGAGCAGGATCCCTAAAGGGGGTATTGGTGTGAAGCAATCCCTTGAAAAACTTACAGAATACAGGACAGGATGACAGAGAGGAAGACTTGCCTACAGACAGGAAAGCAGAAACAGCTGCCAAATGTACCTTAAGGGTAGCTGGTCTGAGACCTAGGCCATTAAGATGGACCATATAATCCAGAATCGTAGGCAATTCAGCAGAGTCTGGAGAAACATTCTTCTTAGAACACCAAATGCTGAATCTTTTCTATTTGGGTTGTTGAGTCTTTCATGGAAGGCTTTCGAGAAGCCTTAAGGATATCCAGAACCCCTTGGGAAAGATGCAGATCTGCAAACTCTAACTCTTCAAGATCCAAGCCTTGAGATTGAGAGACTGAAGATTCGGGTACAAAATCCTCCCCTGAGAGGATGTTAACAGGTTGTAATTCCTGGGAAGAGACGGGAAGATGGACTGTTAGGGACAGCAACAAGGGATACCATGGCTGTCTGGCACAGTCTGGAGCAATCAGAATCACTTTGTATGGTTGTGTCCTTATCTTGACTAACACTCTGAACAGAAGAGGGAAGGGGGGAAGCAAACAGAAATTTCCCTTCCCAATTCAGAATCAGAGCATCCAGGGGGACTGAGCCCAAGACTGGGGGTCTGTAACAAAAAAGAGGAATTTGGCGATTGTCTGGGGCTGAAAAAAGATCTATCTGTGGAGTGCCCCATCGCGAGAAAATCACTTTCAAAACTAGGGGATCTAGGGTCCATTCATGATGGCCCTGGGATATCCTGCTGAGAGCATCCGCTAGGACATTGTCCTTCTCTGGGAGGTGAATTGCTATCAGAGAGGTTTGCAGGGAATGAGCCAGGGACCACAACTTCATTGCTTCTGTGCACAAGGCCTAGGACCGAGTGCCTCTCCTTATGTTGATGTACCACATTGTGGTGGTATTGTCTGTTCTGACCTGGACCACCTTGTTCTGTACAGATTTGAAAAGGCTTGCAGTGCCAGAAACACTGCTCTGAGTTCCAAGAGATTGATGTGAAGCAGAGATTCTGAGGTGACCACAGTGGGTGGTAAGATCCCTCAGGTGGGCTCCCCAGCCCAGCAGGGAGGCATCTGTGGTGAGTATCACTGAATGAGACTGAGTGACAAAAGGAACTGCTTGTCTCAAATTGTCCTGATCCTGCCACCACTGCAAAGCCTGGATCAGGGTTCGAGTCACTGGGACTAGTTTGGTAAGGGAATCCTTTCTTTGGTACCAGAAGGCTCTTAAGTGGAACTGAATGTCCCTCATCTCAAATCTTGCTCCCTGGACCACTGCTGTAGAGGCTGCCATGTGGCTCAGAAGCTGCAGGAAATGCCTTGCTGGTCGAGACACCTGAAGGGTGAATGAAAAGGCCAGTTCCATAAGGGTCCTTACCCTGTCCAGGGGAAAGAAGGCTCTTGCCCTTATTGTATCCAGCTCCGCCACTATGAAGGTGAGGAGCTGTACTGGCTTGAGAACTGACTTTGGAAGGTTAAGGAGGAATCCTAAGGAAGTGAGCACTTGCTGAGTTATTTGCAGATGTGACTTGACTTGGTCTGGAGACTGACCCACTATGAGCCAGTCGTCCAAGTATGGGAAGATGGAGATCTTTTTTCTCCTTAGGAAAGCAACCACTACTGCCAGGCACTTTGTGAACACCCTTGGGGCTGATAGAGCCAAAGGGCATTGCTCTGAACTGATAGTGGACTGAGGGCAACTCAACCGGAGGTACTTTTTGTGGGAGCACCTGATGGGAATGTGAAAATAGGCATCTTTGAGGTCCAGGGAGGCTAGCCAGTCCCCTGGCCTTAGAACGGGCAGAATTATTCCCAGTGTCACCATTTTGAACTTTGGTTTTAAAAGGTGCTTGTTCAGATATCTTAGATCCAGGATGGGCCGCCATTCTCCTGTCTTTTTGGGGGTTAGGAAGTACCTGGAGTACAATCCTTTGCCCTTGTGTAGGGTAGAAACCCTCTCTATGGCTCTGAGAGGCAGGAGGGAGGAAACCTCTGCCTCTAGGGCAAGGGTCTCTGATGGATTTGCAGGTGGAAAGGATCTGGTTCTCATCTTGAGAAATTTTTTGAAGCTGAGAACCAGTCCCTGGCTTACTGCTTCCAGGACCCACATGTCTGATGTCAGAGACTTCCAGTCCTGGACAAAGTAAACCAGCCTGCCCCCTACAGGTATTGGAGAATTGGCCCGGGCAGACCCATCAGGGTGTCTGCTTGGCAGTGGCTTTAGGCTGAGGGGGTGGAAGCAGGCCTGCTCATTCCCCATCTGCCTCTCCCTCTGAAGAACCCCCTCTGAGCATAGGAAGAAGAGGAGGCCTGGGCTTGGTAAAAAGGCCTTTGAAAAGGCCTGCCCCTGCCCCTTGACTGCTGCCTTTGAGGAGTGGCTTGCCTTTCTTTGGCCTGAGCACTACTGTAGGTGGTCATGTACTCGTCCATCTTTTTCATGTAGTTCTCTGTCTGCTCCCCAAACAGAGAATTACCAATGACAGGGAAATCCATGGCCTTAGCCTGGGTATTCTGTGATAGGCTAGTACATCTGAGCCAAGCCATCCTCCGAAGGGCCACAGATGTAGCCATGACTCTAAATGAAACATCATTGGAGTCCACAGCAGCATGAAATTGCACCTTGGATGCCTCAATCCCATCTGCAGCCACCTGCTCCAGCTCCTTGGCAAGCTGGTCAGGGCCTGTTTAGCCAGAGCCAGCACAGTGTCCCATCTGGACTTCTGGTATCTAGCTGTGTAGGCCATATAGTTAGCCTGCCTGAGTCCCAAAGATGCTTCCATGTACTGCTTCTTTGCCATGGCATCAATCCTCCTGGAGTCCTTATCTGGGTGGTGTGATGCCAAGGGAATATTTGCCTTATCACAGGCAGCAGCCTGCACTACCCCAACATGGCTGCACTGCTGAGAAAGGAACCCCGTGTCCGAGCCTGAAAGGGTGTACCTCTTGTCCATTCGTCTGTCCACAGGATGTATGGAGCTAGGAGTCTTTAGAATTTTAATTGTCTGTTTCCCAAAAGATTTATGGGGGGGAATAGACAGTCTTCTGGACTCTGGGATGTCCATAATTTCAACAAAATCAGGCTCCTCCTGATCCTCTACTGCTTCTTCCATTGGAAGCTGGAGGGTTTCAGCCACTTTTTTGTAAAACATAAAGTGGGAAGGGGACTCAGAAAGCCTAGGAGAAGAAACACCTGAAGGTCTGTCTAGGGAGATGTCCAGGTCAATAGGCACATCCAGACTTTCATAATCACCATCATCATCCTCATACTCTCCCTCCTCCTCCTCCGGTTCATAAAATTCTTCTGAAGTGTAATCCGGAACCGGGGGAACCAACCGAACCGAGCCCCTGCCAGATGGTGCCAGTTCGGCTAGAACCGGAGTTAGCGATTGCACTATTCTTATCACTTTGGCTATCTCATCAGCGGTTGGAGTATGAATTTCTGGATCCGAACCAGATGATTTATCTCTTCTCTTCCTTTTAACTGGAACCGACTCCTCAGAATTGGCTCTCCTTTTGCCCAAAGAAGTTTCGCCCTGGTCAGAGGGTACCCCTTCTGGTTCGGTCGGAACCAAACCAGGCTGGCCATCCGGGTCAGCGGACTTGTCGGCCTCCCTTTCCCTCAGTCAACCTACTCTCTTATCCAGGGTAGCTTTGGGAATATTCTTACAAATTTGGCAGTTTGAATCGAGGTGGTCAAACCCCAGACAGAAAACACAGGTGGTGTGGGGATCAGCCTTAGTAAAGGCTTCCCCACACACACTGCAGTGTTGAAACCCAGTGGGCCCGTTTTTTTCCTTGGGTTTCTCAGACATGGCCAATCCTATCCAAAACTTACCCTTTTTTCGGCAATCCGCCAGGCAAGACTCCCCTACTGGTTCCTGACCGTGTTACGGGTCTTGGAAAAAAACGTAATAAAATCCGTATTTTTTAGAAGTGATACGGACCGGTTACCACACTCTAAGTAAATTCACAAACTTTTTAAAAACTAAACTGATCGGTTCAGCTGAACTGATCCGAAATTTACAAGTTCCACACAGAAACTAAATGTAAAACCTATCTAGTACTCACGGTACCACAGACAGAGACTTAAACTGACAGATTCAGTAGCAGAAATTCGGTAGAAACCGAGCGAAAATGACACTTTAACCGACTTTTTTGAACCAAGCAAAGGAGAAATCTTCGGAGTGACTGTTCAGTGAGGCGGAGTAAAGAATCTGAAGGTTGGAGTTTAAACAACAGCAGACAGGGGCTTCAACCGAGCTCGCACTGAACGTTCCATGCTGGCCATGGAAAGTTAACTCTTTGATCTCCGGAGCAGTTGAAAGGCAGGACCTAACTGCAATAGTCAGAATACAGCAAGACTTCATGTTGTTTGAATACCTCTGGCGCAGATCCCTAGGGCTGGGACTCCGGAAAAGGGTCTTTACCAGAAACGCAATGCCTCCCAGAAGGAAGCAGGCCAGGGGGGCACCACAAGGGTGTCCACATTGAAATCGCTTAGGAAGGTGCATGTCGAATGCTCTGGATTGTGCTGAGTGGTTGGGGTGATATGCAGGTCCTCCAACATCCTCACAAGGAAATGCTGATACTCTGTGAGATCAGCAGCAGGGGAGATGTGGACAGAGGGATCCTCTCCTCCCGACGAGGAGGATGAGGAAGCAGAGGACGTCACAGATTCAGTGGCTGGTTGCTCGGGGGGAGGTTGGAACACCTGCTTGTCCATGGCATGACATATGAAGGGAAATGAGCAGCCATAGCCCTGAATTGCTCCCAGGACAGAGGTCCACTAGGGCCAAGAATGCCTGGGTCAGCAGGAGAAGGTGACAGAGGAGTGGAGGCAGAGCCGACAACAGGAATCGACTGTCCTCTATCTGGGTAAAAGAATGCACCTCTAGCCCCAAGGGAAGAGGGAGCTCTGGAAAACTCAATAGCCGACAGCTGATCAACCATACTGGAACTGCCTAGGCTGCACCCTGAAGATTCCCCCTGAGAAGTGACCGGGGCCATGGAACTCCAAAAGGACGGTTTCCTACCTCCAAAGAAATGAAAATTACATACCTACCGTAATTGTTGATCTCTCTGTGTATCTTCACCATTCATCACTAGTGGGTATAGCGCACCGGAGATAGGATCCCGCAGGAGACTTTTTTTTTTTTTTATCATGGGCACAGTCGAAGCAGGGCCGGCGCCACCTTTGAGGCCAATGTTCTACGTGGTGCTCGAAGGTTGGCCGTTAGCTGCTCTCGACTCCACTCCAGTCCCAGTTCTGACACACCAGAGAGTGTAAGGAAGGGAGGGAAGGCTGAGGCTAGAGAGCCTAAGGGATGGATGAAAGGAATAATAAACTAAAAGGAAAAAGAAATGACAGAGGAGATAGAAGAGATTAAAAATGGAAATTACATACCTACCGTAATTCTTGATCTTCTTGGACGAGTCTCCACCACTCATTCATACTAATGGGAACTGCGCCGGAGGGACCAGGACCCAGCGGAAGCAAACTTTCTACTAGAGGGTCAGCGAAAGAGATGAAGCCGCGAGGAGTGGCACCGCTAGCCTCAGCTCGTGTGGTAATGACTAGCCCGGCGTCGACCCTCCAACCACCTCAGTACCTCCCCCCCCTCGAGGAGGTGCAGCGTAACTAACCTAGAAGGATAGCCTAACCACTAACCGGACATAAGATAGTCCGGACGACCCGTATAAGAAGGGTCAACAAGAAGTCTTCACAGCCTAAAGATTGAGGGAGTGAAGACCAACAATAGAGGTGAGCTCAGGGAATGGAGGGTGGGCGTGTGAATGAGTGGTGGAGACTTGTCCAAGAAAATCAAGAATTACGGTGGGTACGTAATTTCCATATCTTCCTGGACATAAGTCTCCACCACTCATTCATACTAATGGGTGAGTACTGAGCTAATAATCCCACGAGAGGGTGGCAGGAGAGACCAAGAGCTCACAGTTTTAGGACAGGGGTCCATTGAGGATGGTTCTGCCAAAAGAAAGATGTCGTCTGGCATGGACATCCAGGGCATAGTGTTTGACGAAAGTATGCACTGGGCTCCAGGTAGCCGCTTTGCAAATATCTGCAATGGGCACATTGTGGATTTCCGCTAGAGATGCCGCGACTGCTCTAGTAGAGTGAGCGTACACTCTGCCCTCCAGCTTAACCTGCGCCATGGAATAACAGTGGCGAAGGCATGCCACCACCCATGCTGAAATACATCTGATAGCGACAGGTTGACCCTACCGGGTCTCGCTGAAGGAAACAAACAGTTGTTGAGCTTTGCGAAAGTGTTTTGCTCTATCTAGATAGAAACACAAAGCTCTTTTGACGTCCAAGGTAAGAAGAGAACGCTCTCCTTCATTTTGAAAGTTCGCAAAGTAAGTAGGAAGGACCAAAGGTTGGTTTAGATGGAATTCTGAAAAAATCTTGGGGAGAAGCTTAGGATGGGTTCTAAGGACTACTTTGTCTTCATGAAACACAGTATACGGAGGGTCTGTGACCAAGGCATGTATTTCAGAGACCCTGCAGGCTGAGGTAATGGCCACTAGGAAGGCCGTTTTCCAAGTGAGAAATTTTAGCTCACAGGTAGCTAGAGGCTCGAAAGGTTTCTGAGTGAGCATGTCTAGCACAAGATTAATGTCCCAGGCTGCGAATGGACGTCTTATCGGAGGTCTGGTATGCAGAATTCCCTTAAGAAACCTCTTCAGCACAGGTAACTGAGCCAGTGACAAGGGAAGTACTGCCTCATGATAAGCTGAAATGGCACAAAGGTGAACCTTAACTGTAGAGTATTGCAGACCTGAGTTTGAGAGGTCTAAGAGGTACTCTAAAACTTTATCTGGTGGACAGGAAAAGGGATTCAAGGAGGATTTTGCACACCAGAGAAAAAAACGCTTCCATTTGGCTGTGTAAGTTTTCCTAGTGGCTGGCTTACGCACAGCCAGAAGAATATCTGAAACTCTCCGAGAGACATTGAACCTGTTCACTTCTATCTCTTCAGGAGCCAAGCGTGAAGGTGAAGCGACCTCAGTTTGGGATGGACCACAGGCCCTTGAGTCAGAAGGTTCGTCTGAAGGGGAAGTGGTTTTGGAGGAGCCTCCGGCATACTGTTGAGTAATGGAAACCACATCTGTCGAGGCCAGAAGGGGGCAATGAGGATCATTTTGTCTCCCTGGGACTCGAACTTGAGAAGTACCCTCTGAATTAGAGGAAGAGGCAGAAAGGCGTATAGAAAGCGTTTTGTCCACTGCAGCCTGAACGCATCCTGACAGAAAATGCCAGGCCCTGGATTTCTGGAGCAGAAGAGAGGCAGTTTTGTGTTGAGTGGGGATGCAAAAAGGTCCAGGTCTGGAGTTCCCCACTCTGAGAATATTGACTGAACTATGGTTGAGTCGAGAGACCATTCGTGAGGATCTGTCTCTGTTCTGCTGAGACGGTCTGCCAGTTCGTTCTGTACTCTTGGCAGGTAGACTGCTTGAATTAGAGCCTTGTGTTCCAAGCACCATTCCCACACTCTCATAGCTTCTCTGCATAAGGGGTAAGAGTGAGCACTGCCCTGCTTGTTCATGTAATACATCACTGCTTTGTTGTCCATTTGAAGGAGAATGTTCTTGTGACAGAGAATGGCTTTCAAAGCTCGGACTGCATAAAGGATGTCTCTCATCTCTAAAACATTTATGTGAAGCTGGGACTCGTCCTGAGTTCACGTACCTTGAGTGTGGAGAGTCTGACAATGAGCTCCCCACCCCATCAGGGACGCGTCTGTGGTAATGGAAATCTGATGATCCAGAGGAGCAAAGGGTTACCCTTCTAGAAGATTGTCATCTTTGCGACCACCAGGTGAGCGATCTCTTCAGAGGTTCTGTCACCTTGATGAGAAAGGACTGAGGGTGAGTGGTCAGGGACCACTGAGTGCTGAGCATACATTGAGAGGTTCTCATGTGAAGTTGTGCTAGGGGTACGGTGAACACCAAGGATGCCATGAGACCCAGCATCCATTGCATCAAGAGAGCTGAAACAGACCTGCTTTCCCCTGATGTATCGGTCCATCTGAAGGATATCGCTCCTCCTGTCCTCTGAAAGAAATGCTTTCGCACAAGAGGTGTCCAGAAGAGTTCCTATGAAAAGGAGCTTCTGGGAGGGCTGCAGCTGCGATCTTTTGAGGTTTAACAGGACTCCCATGGACTTGAGAAAGTGTGAAGCCATGGCCACAGCATCTAGAGTTCCCTGTCCGAAGGGCTTGCTAGAAGCCAATCGTCCAGATATGGGAACACTTGTATTCCGATTTTTCAAAGATGCGCTCCGAGAATTGCACAACACTTTGTAAAAACTTGTGGCGCCGAGGTAGCCCAAAGGGCAGGACTCTGAACTGATAATGCTGTCCCAAAGCCACGAACCTTAGGTAATTGTGATGCTTTGGGTGAACAGAAATGTGCTGGTAAGCATCCTGCATGTCCAGGGGAGGCTAACCAGTCGTGTTGATGAAGCAAAGGTAACAGGGTTCCTAGTGATATCATTTTGAATTTCTCTTTGGGAAGGAATTTGTTTAGTTTTCTGAGGCCCAAAATGGGGCACATGCCCCCCGGTTTTCTTTGGAACTAGAAAGTAATGGGAGTAGTACCCTGTGTTCCATTGATCCAGCGGAACTACTTCCACTGCCCTGTTGTTGAGAAGGCCCTGTATCTCGGAGGCGAGAAGATCTGACTGAAGAGCTGACAGCCTGGGCTGTCATCTGGGGGGACGATCCGGAGGGTCTCCGAAAGATTGAGCGAATACCCTTCACGGATTATTTGGAGGACTCAATTGTCCGAGGTTATGGACTTCCACTGATTGTAGAAGTGAGTCAGACGACCTCCCACCACTGAGGAAGAGTCCACCTCGGGCAGTTGAGGTGGGACTTGGGCCAACAACTCAGAAGGCAGCACTGGGCGCTTTGGGTCCCTGCACCTTCTGCTGCATTTTCTTTTGAGGCTGGAGGGCTTGGTTTTTATTAAAACTTCCCCTGCCTTTGCCTCGAAAGGACTGACGGTTATGAAACTGGCGTTTATTAACATCCCCGAGGGGACGGGAGGAGGTCGAGCCAATTTAATGACCGACCTAGTCTTTTGTGTAGCCTCTAGAGCCTGTTCCACTTGAGGGCCGAAAAGATACACACCGTCAAAAGACAACACCATTACCTGTTGCTGTGCATCATTCATAAAACCTGAAGTGCGCTGCCAGGAATGACGGCGGGTACAAATGCCCGACGCTCGGGAAGCAGTATTGAAAGAGTCCATAGCTGCTTTAACCTGCTAGTTGTTGGACTCGATACCCCTGGTTATGGTTTGAAGAAGCTCCGAATTTGTGTCCGACTCCGGTAGAGCTTCAACCATTTGTTTGAGTGAATGCCAAAGGATATACTCATATTGAGAGAAATAGCCTTGGTAGCTGGCAATATGCATACCTAGGGTGGAAGCAGCAAAGACTCTCTTACCTAAAGTATCTATCTTACGAGATTCTTTGTTAATAGGTCTAGCTGTAATAGTATGGGGAAGGACGACCTTATCATTCTCTGCCAAGACTACAAAAGGATCCGCAAAGGCTTGGGATGCCAAAATGGGTCGATCCTTGGGGGCAGAGTATTTCCTATCTATGGACTTAGCCACTGAAGGAATGAGAGCAGGATTATTTCATACCATTTGAGACAGCGTCTCAAAGAAGGGCTGTACCAGAGGAGTCAAATCCATAGGGATCTCCGGAACATGAAGGTATTGGAGTCTTAACAGTTTCCCAGGATCGATATCTATAGTTTGGAGAGAAAGAGTGGAAATCAAGTTTTTTAGCAGAGACTTAAAAGACAGGTCCTCGACCACAGGCTCTGCAGCAGGAATAGATCCTGTTCCTTCCACATCATCACCCAGCCTAAGGTCTGGGTCAGGCTCAATGTCATCTCCTGACAGTCCAGGAGGGACTGTATGGACAGGAAAGGAGTGAAACTCAGAAGGAAAAGGGCTGAAGGAGGAGTCCTGAAGGTTGGATGACATCCTAACAGGCCTTGGTGCCGAAACAATGCACAGCACCGACAAAGCGCACGGCACCAAGAGGCCACACGGCACAGACAAGGCGCACGGCGCCAAGGGCGGCACCGACGAAGCGCATGGCGCGTGATACTCAACAGCGCCGAGCATGCCATCAATGCAGAGGGTGTCGAAAACATCCCAAGACTCTGAAAAACAGGATTTGAGGAGAAAGAAGGATGAAGACCAGGAGATAGAGGCATTGGTGAGGCCCCCTGCACCGCAGCCATGTGGGGGAGGGGGAACACCTAAGCACGGAGTTGACGGCACTGAAGGCGGTGCCGCACGACTAGGAGGCCCAACCACCCTGCCTGATCTCCCAGAAAACCTGAAAGCCTCTGAGTGACCAGGCCAGGCAGCTGGACCAACCTCCGAGCCCATTGCTCCATAAGAGCGGCCCACTGATGAAACTGCTCATCTGAAGACATACCAGAGAGGTAGGGCTTGATGCTGGCAAGGCAGCCGGCTACCAAGCAGAAGCCGGCGACTCCGAAGGAGGAGACCGGCAACTAGCCCCAATAACTGACCGTCTATGCGCAGACATATCAGTGGGCAACCTCGAGTGATGCCTTCTCTTTTTTGACCTGTGGGCCGAAGAAGAGCTCGAGGCCGAACGGTGCCGAGAATGCAACCGTTTACTTTTATGCTTTCGAGGGGTCCGCCCACTCCCTCGGACATTGGACTGTCCGTTGTCAGACTCGCCCTCCGGAGAAGGCGGCAGACCGGACCCAGCCTGGCTGACTTAACAACTTTCATAAGAAGTCTCCCTACCGTCACCTGACCCACTCATGGTCGACTCCGTCAATGTAGGCTGAGACTTCTTGCTAAATAAGAATAAATAAACTAAGTGATACTTTATTCGCGACATTACTACAAAACAATAAAACTGAAAAACTATGCTGCTAGTTTGAAGTTTGACTCCTGGCAGGCGAGCAACGTCATCACTGACGTGCACTCGACGACGGGAAAAAAGGAACTGAGGAGGTTGTAGGGTCGACGCCGGGATAGTTATTACCGCACGAGCTGAGGCTCTCAGTGCCTCTCACCTTAGTAATTGTGTTTCTTCTAATGGAGTCTAGTTGTATTCTGACATATGCAGTGATCCCCTACCTTTAAACTGCCCCGGAGAAATGAAAATTACGTACCTACCGTAATTCTGATCTTTTGTGTATCTTCATCATTCATCACATATGGGTATTGGCCGGAGGTCAGGACCCAGCGAAGTTTTTGTTTTTAAAAGGTGAGGCGGACCGACACCTCGACACCGCCTGAGGCTGACGATTGCATGGCGCCGAGGTTGGCCGTTAGGGCTGTGTCGACTCCGCCCTACCAGTTCTGAATCGCCGGAGAGGTAAGAGGAAGGGATGGAGGGTGGGACAAGAGAGTCCAAGGGACAGAAAAAGAAAGGATAACTGAACTAAAGGAGAAATAACGACTGAGAGGACAGCAAGAAGAGATTAGACTAAGGGGATTGGGTAGGGGTCCCAATCTCTGGAAGCGGAAGAAGGGAGGGTAGGGAGGGGAGAGAAGAAAAAATTACTCACCTTAGTAATGTTGTTTCTTCTAATGGAGTCTTGCTATATTATAGACCTTGGCAGTTTGATCCAGCTCTAGAACTGCCCCGGAGTGAAATGGTTAAAACCATTCCAAAATAGAATTTTGGCACGAGAGCAGCTCTATCTGTGTCATTTCAAACTTGAACTGTCAGATCTTAACGAGCCAAACTCACTAAGGTCTGTGTGGAAGCTGTAACCTACACTAGCCAAATGGCTACCTAAATAATAACAACCATTGATGGTCCCAACACCCAAGACTCAAGTCAGGGGACCAGAAATACTAACACCATTCTAATAATACGAAAATGGAACATAAGTATAATAAAACACACACACTACACAACACACACCCAAAGTCCCAAAGGGGACAAATGCTAACAGGACATAAGTAGTGCCCACACTAAGTTGCCCGCACCCCACCAAGTAGAGGTTCTGAGAGGGGCAGGTTGGAGGTCGATAATATAGCAAGACTCCATTAGAAGAAACAACATTACTAAGGTGAGTAATTTTTTCTTCAAACAACATGAAGTCTTGCTATATTATAGACATTAGCAGAATACACAGCAGTACCTCCATGGAGGAGGGGCAGAACCTACTTAGGGAATAGGCTCTGAAGAACAGCTGTGCCAAACCGAGCATCACTCCTGGCCTGGACATCCAGGGAGTAATGCTTGGTAAAAGTGTGTACCGTTTTCCAAGTAGCAGCCTGGCAAATCTCTAATAAAGGGATATCTCTGGCAGCAGCTAGAGACGCAGCTGTACCCCTGGTAGAATGAGCCCTCAAACCGGGGGGGCTCTGCCCACTTTCTGATAACAAAATTGGATACAAGAGACAATCCACCTGGCTATTGATCTCTTAGTGGCAGGTTTGCCTTTCCCAACTTCACCATAGGTAAGGAAAAGTTGGAGGATTGAACCTGTGACCTTTGTGCACGCTCTATATAATAACTAAGAGCTCTCTTAACATCCAGGCTGTGCAATCTCCTCTCACCGAAGAGGAGTGATCAGTGAAAAATACTGGAAGGGAGATAGATTGATTAAGATGGAAATCTGAAACCACCTTAGGCAAAAACTTCCTATTAGTCCTAAGGACTACCTTTCCTGTGGAAAGAAATAAAGTCAGTCTCCACTGACAAGGCTTGCAATTCACTTATCGTCTGGCAGAAGTGATAGCCACTAGAAAAACAGTTTTCCAAGTTAGGTACTTAAGCTCTGCAGAAGACAGAGGTTCGAAAGGGGTTGCATTAACTGGGCAATGCAAACATTAAGGTCCCAAGCAGGGTCCGGTCTCAAAGGGAGGATTAGTATGGAGTAATCCTTAAAAACTTGGAAAACACAGGATGAGAGGAAAGAGGGATGACTTTCCTGTTGACACAAAAGCAGACACAGCTGCCAAATGAACTCTCAGGGTAGCTGGTCTGAGACCAAGGAATTAAGATGTACCATGTAATCTAACAAAATGGGTAATTCAGCAGATTCTGGGAAATATTTTTCCCAGCACACCAAATGGAAAACCTTTCCATTTAGAACTATAAGTAGCCCTAGTGGAAGGCTTTCTGGAAGTCTTTAGGATCTCAAGAACACCCTGAGAGAGGTGTAAATCAGCAAACTCTAACTCCTCAAGAGCCAGGCCTTGAGGTTGAGGGATTTGAGGTCCGGATACCAAACTCTTCCCTGGGCACAAGTCAACAGATTGTGATTCCTGGGGAGGCACAGGGCAAGATAGAACATAGAAACATAGAAGTTGACGGCAGATAAGGACCGCAAGGCCCATCCAGTCTGCCCATTTCTTTTTCTACCTTACAAATGTGCCATCGGCCTTTGCTCTGTCAGTGGCCTATCTATTCATAGTCATTTGTATTGCTCCCTTATGCCTATCTCATGCCTGTTTGAAGCCCTGCACTGTATTCATAGCCACCACTTCTTGTGGTAAGCCATTCCATGCATCCACCTCCCTTTCTGTGAAAAGAATTTCCTCACATCCCTTAATTGGCCTCCTCTAATCTCATGCTGTGTCCTCTTGTCCTGCTATTTTTCTTATATTTAAACATGTTAGACTCTTTCACCTTGTTTATGCCCTTAAGGTGTTTGAATGCCTCGATCATATCACCTCTCTCCTCCTTTGCTCAAGGGTATACATATTGAGTCTGCTAATCTGTCCTCATATGTCTTCTGATGCAGTCCCTGCACCATTTTGGTTGCCTTCTCTGACTGCCTCAATTTGGTTAATGTCCTTGTGAAGGTGTGGCCTCCAATACTGCACGCAGTACTCCAGATGGGGCCTAACCAGTGTCTTGTACAGAGGGATTATTACCTCCCTCTTACGACTTGTGATACCCCTACTAATACACCCTAACACCCCCTAGCCTTACCTACTGCTTTAGAGGTCTGCTTGGATGATTTTAGGTCATCAGTGATGATGATGCCCAAGTCTCTTTCTTCCTTTGTGACTGCTAGCAACTCCCCTCCCAGCCTATAGGTGGCTTCAGGGTTTCTCTTCCCTATGTGCAAGATTTTGCACTTCTTGCATTAAATCTCAGTTGCCACTCTTCTGACCATTCTGCTAGTTTATCCAGATCTCTTCTCATTCTGCCCACCCCATCTGGATCATCTACTCTGTTGCAGATCATGGTGTCATCTGCAAACAGACAAGCCTTACCCTCTAGTCCATCTGCAAGGTCACTAATGAAGATGTTGAAGAGGACTGGCCCCAGGACTGATCCCTGAGGCACCCACTTGTGACTTGCATCTCTTCTGACTGTATACCATTTACCACCACTCTCTGTTTTCTGCCCATCAACCAGTTTGCCACCCAGTTGACCAACTTCTGACCCACCCCGAGCCTACCCAGCTTATTTATCAATCTTCTATGTGGAACAGTGTCAAAAGCTTTGCTGAAGTCAAGGTAGGCGACATCAACTGCTCCCCCTTGGTCCACCACTCTGGTTACTCAGTCAAAGAAATCTATGAGATGGACTGTCAGACTGTCAGAGACAAAAGGAGTGGGTACCAGGGCTGCCTGGCCCAATCCGGGGCAATCAGAATCACCCTGCAAGGCGAGATCTGATTTTGACTAGTACTTTGAATAGGAGAGGAAAGGGGGGGGGAAGCATAGAGGAACTTCCCCTCCCAATCCAGAAGAAGAGGCATCCAGGGAACTGAGCCCAGCACTGGAAGTCTGCAACAGAACAGAGGAAGTTTGTGATTGTCTGGGGCTGCAAAAGATCTATCTGAGGATGCCCCACCTGGCAAAAACTATCCCCAGCACTTGAGGATCCAGGGACCATTCGTGATGGCCCCGGAAATCCTGCTGAGGGCATCCACTAGGACATTGTCCTTCCCTGGAAGATGAGCTGCTAGTGAGGAAGTGTTCAGGGAATAGGCCAGAGACCACAACTTCATTGCCTCGGTGCACAAGGTCAAGACCGAGTGCCCCTGTTTGTTGATGTACCACATTGTTGTGGTGTTGTCTGTTCTGACTTGTATCACCTTGTCGTGACAGATTCAGAAAAGCTTGAAGAGCTAAAAAGACAGCTCTGAGTTCCAGTAATTGATGTGAGCAGAGATTCCTGGGGACCAAACTCCTGAGTGGAAAGGTCGCCATGTGGGCTCCCCAACCCAGAAGGGAAGCATCTGTAGTGAGAGTCAAGTCGGAGAAGGGAAATGAAGGGACCCCCGCCTAATTGCTCTGATCCTGCCACCACTGGAGAGCTAGGATCAAGGTTCAAGTCACTGGGACCAACTTGGAAAGGGGGTCTCTTCTCTGAGACCAAAAGGTTCTCAAGTGAAACTGAATGTCTCTCATCTGAAATCTGGCTCCCTGCACAACAGCTGTGGATGCAGCCATGTGCCCCAGGAGCTGCAGAAAGTGTCTTGCTGGTCGAGAGACCTGCAGAGTGAAGGAAGAGGCCAGAGCCACCAAGGCCCTGGCTAGCTTAGTGTCCAATTCTGCCCCTATAAAGGTGAGTACCTGGACTGGTTCCAGAACCGACTTTGGTAGGTTTAGCAGAAAACCCAGGGAGGTGAGAAGCTGCTGGGTGACCTGCAGGTGAGATTTTACTTGTTCTGAGGACTGGCCTACAATGAGCCAGTCGTCTAGATAGGGAAAAACAGCAATCCTCTGCCTCCTCTAAGGGGGCCACTACCACTGCTAGACACTTTGTGAATACCCTTGGAGCAGAGGTAAGGTCAAGGGCATTGTTCTGAACTGGTAATGACCTGAGGGCAGTTCGAATCTGAGGTACTTTCGAGGGATCTTCTGATTAGGACATGGAAATAGGCATCCTTGAGGTCCAGGGAGGCTAGCCAGTCCCCTGGCCTTAGGAAGGTAAAATCATTGCCAGAGTTACCATTTTGAACTTTGGTTTCAAAAGATGCTTGTTCAGATATCTGAGATCTAAAATGGGCCGCCATTCTCCTGTCTTTTTGGGGTAAGGAAGTATCTTGAATACAGACCCTGCCCTGATGCAGGGGAGGAACCCTTCACTGCTCTGAGAGCTAACAGGATGAGACCTCTGTTTCCAGAGCGAGGGTCTCTGAAGCACTTAGTAGAAAAGTCTGCTTCTCAACTTGGGAAACTTTTTGAAGCTGAGAACCAGACCCTGGCTTACTACTTCCAGAACCCACTTGTCTGAGGTTAAAGAAGCCCAATTCTGACTGAAGTAAGCCAGTCTGCCCCCACTGGTACAGGAGACTGGCCCTGGGCACCCCATCAGGGTGCCTGTTTTGGTGGGAGCTTTAGGCTGGGGTGGAGCAGGTCTGCCACCCGCCTGCCCCTGCCTTCTGAAGAAGCCCTCTGAGCATAGCAGAGGAGGCCTGAGTCTGGTAGAAAGACCTGTGAAAAGGCCTGACCCTACCCCTGGGGCATGCCTTTGAGGAGTTCTACGCCCTTAGCCTGGGCAATCTTGTAAGTAGTCCCATATTCATCCATCTTTTCATGTAATTTCTGTCTGCTCTCCAAACAGAGAATTTCTCACCACAGGAAAATCCATAGCCTTAGTCTGGGTATCTCTGACAAACTAGTACACCTGAGCCAGGCCAACCTATGAAAAGCTACAGATGTGGCCATGACCCCAGAGGAAACATCATTAACATCCACAGCAGCATGAAACTGAACCTTAGAGGCTTCAATGCCATCAGCAGCCACCTGTTCTAGTTCACTAGCCAGCTGGCCATGGGCCTGCTTGGCCAATTGCATAACAGTATCCCATCTAGATTTCTGATACCTAGCTACATAGCCATATAATTTGCTTGCCTGAGTCCCAGAGAGGCTGCCATATACTGTTTTTTTGCCATGGCATCAATCTTCCTGGAATCCTTGACAGGAGGATGTGAAGCCAAGGGAATATTAGCTTTATCACAGGCAGCAGCCTGAACTACCCCAACATGACTGCATTGCTGAGAAAGGAATTCTGTATCAGGGCCTGACAATGTATACCTTCTGTCCATCTTTTTATCTACAGGAGGCACAGAATTAGGAGCTTTTAAATTTTAATTGTTTGTTTCCTAAAAGACTTATGTAAAGGAATAGACAATCTCCTAGACTCTGGAATATCCATCATTTCTACAAAATCAGGCTCCTCTTGCTCATCCACAGCCTCTTCTAAAGGAAGCTGGAGGTTTCAGCAACTGTTTTTATAAACATAAAATGAGATGGGGACTCAGACAGCATAGGGGAGATTCTAAAGGTCTGTCTGGGGAGATGTCCGTTCAATGGGCACACCCAGACCTTCCCAGCCACATTCATACTGTTCATAATCCTCCCCCTCCTCTGGTTCATAAAATTCCTCAATATCATAATCCTGAACCACTGGGACCGGACGAACCGACCTTTTACCAGATAGTGGCGGTTCGGACGACCCTGAGACAGTGACTGGACAATTTGTATGGCTTTACTATCTCTGCAGCAGTTGGAGAAGGAATTTTGGACCTCAGACCTGCTGATTTTCTTGTTTTCTTTTACTGGAATTGGTTCCTCAGAACCAGCTTTTCTTTGCCCGAGGAAGTCTGGCCCTGGTCAGAGGGCACTCCTCTGGTTCGGTTGGCACCGAACCGGCTGGCCATCCGGTCAGCGGACTTTTGATCCTCTGCCCTGGAGCCTGCCCAATCTTTTTCCAGGGTGGCTGCAGGAAATTTCACATACCTGGCAGTCTGACTGGAGGTGGTCAAACCTCAGACAATAAACACATGTGGTGTGTGGCAGCCTTGGCAAAGACTTCGCAAACATCACAGTGTTGAAACCCAGTGGGCCCGGTTTTTCTTTTGGGTTTCTCAGACATAATGCCAGCTTCAACCAAAACTTGCCCTTTTAACGGGAAAATAGGTGAAGACACTTTATCGGTTCCTCCAACCTGTCACTGGTATTGGAAAAACGTAATAAACTGCTTTTTTTAGAACCGATAAGAACCGGAACCGACTCTAAAATAGTAACTTTAGTTTTAAATAAGTTTTAAACCCACTGATAGGTTCAAAACCGAACCGATAACTTACAAGTTCCACACAAGACAAACCTTTCATTTACTTACGGTTACCACAGATAGAGCTTGAACTGAACGGTTTATGTTAAAATAAAACTATTCTCGGTTAAATCCAACCGAGAAAACACTTTTTAAACCGAGAAATGAACCGAGCAGAAGGAGAAATTCCGAGCGACTGTTCACTGAGGCGGAGAAAGAATCTGACAGTTCAAGTTTGAAATGACACAGATGGAGCTGCTCTCGTGCCAAAATTCTATTTTGGAATGGTTTTAACCATTTCACTCCGGGGCAGTTCTAGAGCTGGATCAAACTGCCAATGTCTATAATATAGCAAGACTTCATGTTGTTTGAATTTAGGAGAGAGTGAGAGGTATCAAGGTATCCGAGACCCTTGTCCGTCACCAGATTGTATAGGAACTGCAAGGAGTAGCAAAGCTCTCTGCCAGAATTCAAGGCACCGAATAACTGGCAAATACCCCAGAAGCAGAGTCGGCTATTCTGGAGGAAGGACAAGGTACAGGGATTTAGTACTCTCTCAGGAAAAATGTTTGGTGAAAAAAGGGGTTTTCTTTTTTTTTTTGAAATAGTTGGATGGAAACCAGAAGGAGAACAGGAGGAGGGCAACCACTGACTCCCACCCCATCGGGGTGGAGACATGTAGTAGAGAAGGAGTGCCGCTCGAGCTGTCTACACTTCATAGGAGAATACCCCCCTGTGTGTCCCTACTTTACCCTGCTCCTAAAGAGGAGAGGGGGAGCCACAGAGAGGGAAGGGGACCCAGAGACTGAGGCCCCAGGGGGATGGTGGGTGGGGTTGTGATGAATGGTGAAGACACACAGAAATACAGGTTACTCACCTGTAACAGGAGTTCTAGGAATGGTATATGTTGTTCATCCACACTTATTGGCAGGTATCCTTGCGCTTTAAATCTTGCCGGAAGGTCTTCAAGCTGGCTCCTCCCACCCACCTGGGTGGTATAACTCTCGCTCCGCTCCATGGCGCTAGATCTGGCCCCCTGAAGCTCCAGGCGTTGTGCGTCGGCCGAGGTCGAGATGGTGATGAACAATATATGCTCATTCCTAGAACTCCTGTTACAGGTGAGTAACCTGTATTTCTAGGGACATGGATATGTTGTTCATCCACACTTATTGCAGACTCCTAGCAGTTCTCCGGGAGGAGGGAGGCAAGACGCACACCCCAATACTTACTTGGGAAAGAGAGACTGAGAACCGAGGCCCCAAACCAGCATCCCGGCGTGACTCAAGGTCGATGTGGTAATGGTAATGAAGGTGTGTGCTGACTTCCAGTAGCAGCCCTGCAGATTTCCTGGATAGGGACGCTCTCGAAGCAGCCACTGCACAGCAGTATGGCGGGTAGCATGAGCTCTTATCCTCTGGGAGGCTCCATGCCCGCCAACTTATAGCAGAGATCTATGCAGGAGGTGACGCACCTGCTTATCGTCCGCTTGGCTGCAGGTCTGCCAGATGCGGCTTCAGCGTAGGGTGACAAACAGCTGGCGAACCTCTCCCGAATTCTCAGCCGCAGCGCTCTTGTGGCTAGGCGAGCTCTTCTAGGGTCCAGAGTATGGAGCCTATATCCGCCTCCCGAGGTGTGATTGGTAGAACACCAGCAGAGTCAACACCTGGTTAAGGTGAAACTCCGACACCACCTTCGGAAGGAATTTCGGTGGGGAGCAGGACAACCTTGTCCCTGTGGAAGACAGGTAAGGAGACTCGATGGAAAGCGCCTGGAGCTCTCCCATCCTTCTGGCTGACGGATAGCCACCAAGAAGGGGTCTTCCACGACAGGTGAGAGAGAGCACACCTGGCATAGGTTCGAATGGCTTGCCCATGAGCTTGCCAGTACCAGCAGTAGATCCCACGGAGGTGGAGGTTCTCGCACCGAGGGGAATGTGATCAAGGCCTTGAAAAAGCGCCAGACCACCTTCCTCCCGCGCACCGACGCTCTCGCCCGCCGCCCGTAAGCGGAGATGGCTGCCAGGTGCACCCCTTAGGTCGTCGACCTAAGCCCTTGATTAGAAAGGGACCATAAATAGTCCAAGATGCTTGCCAAGGAACAGGAGGAAGGGTCCAAGCCCTTGTTTCGACACCAAATGGAAAACCTTTCCATTTGAAGGCATAGCATTTTCTGGTCGACTCACGGGATGCCTCAACAACATAGAGGACCTCGTCGGAAAGACCCAAAGCCTGGAACTCTAGCCAGGAACCAGGCCGTCAGGTGCAGGGATTGAAGGTCCGGATGGAACACCTTCCCTGATTGACTGAGAGCAGGTCCGGGCGAGCTGGAAGCTGCCGCTGAGTCCTGGAGCTGAGACTGAGGAGATCTGGTACCAGAACTGGCGAGGCCAGTCTGGGGCTATCAGAATCACCTCGCCTTTGTCCTCCTCACCTTGAGAAGCACCTTGTGGATCAAGGGAAATGGGGAAAGGCGAGAAGAGGCCTGTCCCATTGCCTCGAGAAGGCATCCCCCGCAGCGAGCCCTGCTGAGGGGGCGGCATGGAACAGCTCAGCCGCTGCTCTCCCTGGAGGCAAACAGGTCCACCTGAGGTGTGCCCCAATGGGAGAACAGATGCTGTACTACCTCCGGCAGGAGAGACCACTCGTGGATGCAGCCCCTATCCGCTTAGAGGCATCGGCCAGGGTGTTGGAGGCCCTGCCACATGAATGGCTAGGAGATCCGCCCAGGCTGCGCAGTCAGTGACCAAATGCGAGAGTTTCCTTGCATAGACGCATGGAGCGGCCCCGCCCTGGCGGTTTAGATAGTACATGGTCGTGGTGTTGTCCGCCTGGACTCGGACCACTTGACCCCGGAGGAACGGAGCAAAGGTGGTGAGAGCTAGGCGGACCACTGAGCTCCAGCAGGTTGATGTGGCATCGGACTCCGCGACCAGAGGCCGTGGAGCCCGTGTTCCCCAGATGGGCACCCCAACCCATCAGAGAGGCATCGGTCGATAGAGACCGCCGGCTCGGGCGGACGAACGGATGCCCTCCTGCAAATGACCTGGAACGATCCACCACTGGAGAGTGCCCATCTCCTGTGTCACCGACACAAGCTGGTCCAAAGGATCGCAGCGCTGGTGGACCACTGACTGGCCAGTCCTATTGAAGGGAACGCGATGTTCCAGCGGGCCCAACGGACCACGCTGGTGCAGGCCGCCATGAGACCCAGGAGGCGAGGAAGTCCCGGCAGGGCGCAATTGTCCAACCACAAATGATTGGGCAAAGGAGGAAAGAACCTTGGCCCTGTCCGCCGGAGCGCGCCTGGCTCAAGAGAGTCGAGCTGCGCCCGATGAACAGAATCACCTGCTCGCTCGAATCCGACTTGGCCTCGCTGATAAGGAGGCCCAGTTGAGAGCAGACCTGAGGCCAGATCTCTGGATCACCCACCTCCTGCCTGGAGGAGCTGCATCAGCCAGTCGTCCAGGTAAGGGTACACCTGACCCTCGGGCGCCGAGGAATGCTGTCACCACTGCCATGCATTTGTGAAGACCCTGGAGCTGGAGACAAGCCAAGGGCATGGCTCGAACCGGAAGGGATCCTTCCGCCGAAGCGTAAGGAATCTCTGGTGAGACGGACAGATAGGGACGTGGAAAAACGCCCCTGCAAGTCCAGAGAGCAGAATCACAATGCCTCCCAAGGATGGTAGTATCTGAGCCAGAGTGACCATCCTGAAGGTTCGAGACCTTAGGAACTTGTTTAGGCGTAGGTCGAGAATGGGGCGCCAGCCCCCCGTCCGTTTCGGAACCAGGAAGTACCTGGACACAAACCCTGGGTCTGAGGGGGGGTCCGCTACCACCCTGATCACCTCCTTTCGGAGGAGGAGAGCGATGTCGGCTCGACGAGCCGACAGTGAGGCTACGGACCCCGAGGCCCCCCGAGGAGCGACGGCTCTGAAGGGTGGGACCTGCTCGAATTCCAGAGGCAGGCCTTTTCCCACCACCTCCAGTACCCACCTGTCCGTGGTAACAGCGGACCAGGCGGAAAGGAAGTGTCGGAGCGTCCCCCCACGGGGAACCAGGGGCGTGATTTCAGATGGGGCGACAGCCCTCAGCCTGTCACTGGGCAGGCTTGAGGAAGGACCGGCCGAGGGATCCCTCCTGGGCCTTCCTCCCTGCCTCCTGTTAGAGGAAGCCACGGCTTGGGTTTGGGATGCCAAGGTCGAGCCTGCTGGCCCCTGACGTTGTTGGCCGGGTGCGCCTGGGGCGAGAAGGACAAAGGGCTTTAGGCTGTGGTTTACGGCCTTGTCCTTCTGAGCCGGAAGAGACAGAGTCCAAGGTAGCATTGACTTCTCGATCCTCTGCAGGTGACTTCCACCCCAGGGTCAAGAGGTCAGTCCTCAAAAGGGAACATCCGCCAACTTGTGCTGGGTATCCAAGTGAAGGTGGATATCCTCAGCCAAGCCCGCCGATGACAGCCACTCGCGGCCGCCACCGACCTGGCACATGAGTCCCCAATATCTAAAGCAGTCTGGAGCTGCTGTTTGGCCACTGCCCTGCTCTGGTCCCGCACCTGCTTGACCGTAGTCTGCAGATCCGCTGGAAGATGAGGGATGACTCATCCAGGAGCCCAACAGGGCATGAGAAAAATGTGCCATGAGGATCGGCCGAACTGGCCTGACGGGCGCCAGAGAGGACGCATAGATTCTTTCACCCGGCTATAATCCAATTTCTTGATTCCTTGTCGGGAGGTTTTGTCCACATCCCTGGCGCTTGGGCGCTACCGGAAAACGCTGTCGGCAACCAACCCCCAGCAGACGGGTGTCCGAAAACCGGACAGGGAACCGGTAGGGACCGTGATATTCCTGGCCATCCTGGCCGGGCGCAGGACAGGAAGCAGGGCACTTCAAAGCTCCAAGGCCGACCCACTATGGCCTCAAGCCACCGGAAAGGCCTCCTGAGTGATCCTCGGTCCAGAATCTCCGTGAGGATACCTGCCCATTGAAACGGGTTCGAGCTTCATCCCGTGGACTCGAGATGAGCCAAGCAGTCCTAGGAAGGACGACGGGCTATCGCTCATTGACTGTCCTTCCTGAGGACTCCAAGTCTATTCGCTGAGAAAAAGGAGGAATTATCCTCGGACTCAGACGGTCCTCAAGAGCTGCCTCTGGCCTGAGCCACCTCTACCCGCCGAGGTCGGTCGGGAGTGAGGGTAACAGACAGCCTATGGGTAGACCCTCACGACCGAGAATCCCTGGTCGGAGCCCCAAATAGTGGCTGTGGAGGCGGAGGTTCCACCGAATCGTGGAGCAGCTGGTTTTGGCCGAACAACCGGCCTGGGTACAGGCTCCTCGGTAAGTCGAGGGCCGTGTCGGCCGCTTCCGGTGACAGCCACTTAATGGCTGGGGAGGCGACTGCATCGGCTTATTCTCGGTCAGGAGGAACTGTTGCCACATGAGGTCCTCGCATCGGCCGACTGCATCCCTACGCTGAAGCCTCCCCTCGTCCGAGGAGGAGGACGAGGACGAGCGGCAACGCCGCCTACCGTGGTGCCGAGACCGAGACCACCTATGACGGCGGGATCAGCTGGATCGCGAAGAGGTCCGAGACCGAGAGCCTCGGCTTTTCCGAGGTCGGTGCGGAGAAGGGTCGGCAGGAACCGGCACTCCCTTCGGCCCGGAGGGTTCATCCGAGGGCTCTGGAACCGGAGGCACAGGCAAGCCCACGGGATCCTCAACTTCGGGGAACCGGGAGAGGGGAGTCTCGCTCTATAGGCGAAACCCATCCAACGGATCGAGAAAAATCTCGACTTCGCCGACAGGAGTCTCAGTCAACTGACCTGACGGGGACACCGTGAGACCAGTGGCCGAAGCCGAGCGGTCGACCGAAGTCGACGGTCGACGACTCGGGGAGAGGGACCTTTCCCGCTCCCAAGAGCGTCGACGGAGGGATTTACCTTTGTCCCTCTTTTTGGACCGAGAAAAAGGTCCAGCAGACGTTGGCCCTTCTCCCTTAGTGGAGAGGGACAGACAAAGCTCCTTAAAGGAAGCTGTATAGGAGGAACCCAGAGAGAGCGGGATAAATGCCGCGGCCGAGGAAGATACGGCCCGCGCCGCCTCCTCTTCGAGGGCGATCATCTGCTCGAGCTGATCCGCCGAGCGCGCCGCCGCCGGACACCGCCAACCGGGCCTCCTTAGACTTCACCGGAGGGAAACGCTTCTCGGGACGGCCCAGATGCAATCGGGCAGCACGGTCTTCGAGGACATAGGCCGAAAAGGAAGAGCATAAGTCGCAGTCCTGCGGGTCGTGCTCAAGGCCTAAACAGTAGACACACGTGGAGTGTGGATCCGTCCGAGACATCTTCTGCCCGCAGGGGCATCTCCGAAAACCGGGAGTCGATTTGTCCATCGCAGCCGCGAGGGATCGAAGACTGAAGTCTTTTTAGCAAAAAACTTTAAATTGGAAAGGGAAGAAATAGGAACCAGTCTCAAATGCAGAGCGTTAAGGAGGGAACCTGAGCTTCCAAGCGGTAAGGAAGATCTGGCGTCATGGGGCGGAGTCGAGAGTTATACCACCCGGGTGGGTGGGAGGAGCCAGCTTGAAGACCTTCCGGCAAGATTTAAAGCGGCAAGGATACCTGCCAATAAGTGTGGATGAACAACATATCCATGTCCCTAGAAAGATCAGAATTACGGTAGGTACATAATTTTCATATCTTATCTGTGTCAATCTTCACCATTCATCACATATGGGTGAGTACCGAGCCCCCCCGAAGGGGGTTGTTTCATTACACACTAAGGGACAGGGTCCCATAACCCTCAGTGGGTGACACATTAAGGGGGGGAACCGTCAGGGCCTGGGGAGGCCCGAGAGTGGGGAGAGAGAGACGGGTTCCCCCCCGGAGGAGAAAGGAGGCTGCCCTGACAAGCGCCATCTCGCTCTACGGGAGAAAAGGTAGGTTCCCTGGTGGGCGGAGCAAATCACCCTACGCCGGACCAAGGGTGACAACCGGGAAAGACATAGCCATCTCCTAGTGCAGATCGCTGTCCCTACGACCCTGGTAGCTACCTCGCTGGTGTCATAAGATGCCCTCACTTGATGCCTTGCTAGCTCCAGGCCACATGCAGAGAGCGCAATGGCTTGTCTGGTTTGCTCCGAGTCAGGCATTGAGGCTAGGATCTGACCTAGCTCGGACCACAAGAACCTGTTGTAGGCTGTATAGTGGGCCTGGTGAGCAGAAATAGAAAGGAGCAACCGTGCCGAGTAGATGGTCCTGCTCCCCCAAAGATCAAAATCCGAGGAGTCTTGATCTGGGGGCCGGTCATGGTGGAGGGTGCAAAGCTCATCAGGAGTGTCCAGATGCGTCAAGCCAGACTGCGGATGAGGCATGGAACCTGGAGACTCCAGGGGAGCGCAATACCTCTGGCTGAGTTCCCTTGGGGCAGGAACTCCGGAGAAGGGCCTCTTCCAGAAACGCAAGGACACCTCCCGAAAGGGAGCAGGCCAGAGCGGCACCACAAGGGTGGCCTCGCCAAAATCGCCTAGAAAGGCGTGCGCCGCATGCTCAGGATTGCTGACAGTAGAGGGTGAAAACTACAAGTCCTCCAACATCTTCACGAGGAAACGCTGATACTCCGAGAGATCAGCAGCCGGAGAGATGTGGACAGAAGGTTCCTCTCCCCCAGAAGAGGGAGATGAGGAGTTGGAGGTCACCATATGTTCCGAGGGTGGCTGCACGGGGGAGGTTGAAAAATCTGGCTGTCCATAGCCCTAACATAAGCAGGGAACGGGCAGCCACCGCTCTGAACTGCTCCCAGGTGAGAGGGCCGCTAGGACCAAGAATGCCTGGGAGCGCAGGAGAATGTGGCAGAGGGATAGGGGCAGAGCCGAGAAAAGAAGTCGGCTGACCTCCGCCGGGGCTAGGGAGCGGATCGTGAGCACCCGAGGAGGGTGCCCCGGAAGACTCCACAGCCGACAGCTGTACAACCACGTTGGTACTGCCTTGGCTGCGCCCAGAAGAATCCCCACAGTGAGGTGACTGGGGCCATAAAGGTCCAGAAGGACGGTCCCCTGCCTCAAAAGAATGGGACTCCCTCAAGGAACCCAAGGGGGAAGGGTGGAAATTCCCACTACGGCTCCGTCCAGGGCCCGAGTGGATCCCAGAGAAGGGCCGACATGCTGACCCCACACCCCTCAACCCCTCAGAGTCCGAGAGAGTCCTCCTCCTCCTCGAGAGGGCCAGCCTAGGTAGCTGGCATCTCTGGGCAGCCCCAGAAAGGGAGACTCAGGGAACTGTACCCTCCCCTCCTGTAGGCTTCTCGATGGGCCCCAAAGTTGGGCGATCAAGACACACCACTGGAGGGGGTACCACCACCGAAGGATCGATGAACCCCCCAAGACCAGGTTGAAGAGCTATGGTGGCTCGCACTACTGCCTGCTGGTCAGCACCACTGACCCCAGTCTCGGGGGCCACCTGACTCTCCTCAGTAGGGGGCTGGCTCCAACTCGTCGACGAGACCACAGTGCTGCCCTCCTCCACAGACAACCCCGAGGGGTGTGACTGCTTGTCCGACCCCGAGCTCGACTCCGAAGCTCTAAGCCAAACCGTAGGAGGGCGGGCAGTACCAACCTTGCCACCGGGCCCAACAGTCAGAGTTGTGGCCGAGTGGGCACCCGTGCCCTCCGCAACCCTGTGAGCGGGATCCGTAGGAGGCACCGGGCAGCTCGCCAAAGGTCCAGAGCTACTGCCAGATGCAGCGCTAATCGAGTCCACCAGCACCGGGGCGGTACTTAGGACAACGACGGGCGCCCACAGCAGCCCTAGCAGCATCCCCCGGCGTCGACGACACTGCCCGCCCCACTGGCGCTGAGCGGCACCGAGGACTGAAGCGGCGCTGAACACAGCACCAACCGGCCCCTTGGTGCTGCGAACAGTGCCGAGAGCGTGGACGGCGCCGACAGCCGGAGTTGAAGGCCCTACGGCACCGAGCCGCGAAGGCACGGCGCTGTGCTCAACCTCAGTGCCGAGGCGAGACATAGCAAAGGAAGACGCCGGATCCTGTTCCATGGCACCGAGAGTGGCGTTGGCACCGCGAATGGCATTGACAGGGCCCACGGCGCTGAGTGACGAGTCGGCGCCGATGACAGCACCGAAGGCTCCGACCAACAGCGTTGAGGATAGTGCCACCCGGGCCCTCCGAGCCGCTGGAGCTACACCGGGGAGCCTTCGCCTCAAAGGGTTGACTGCTCGGGAGGCGCTCCCACCCGCCTCCCAGGAGGAAGCGGACGGCCTCCTGCTGCGCTGGAGGAGCCTCGGCGATGGCCAGGCTACAAGTAGCTGAGGCTCCCTCCTCCTCGGTCCGTATAGAACCGGAGGGTACCCGGAGGAAGGGCCAAGAGACACGGGCTTGGCCCGAAAAGTGAACTCCCCACTTCGAAAGTCGAGGAGCTCGCCCACTTTCAACGCGGCGCTTATTCGAGGACCCGGCGGTCCATGGAGAAGTAGGCATCGCACGAGTCCATGTCGTGAAGCGGGCCAAGACACGCAAGACACCGGTCGTGCTGGTCGGTGACGGAAATCTTTTGGCTACACAGGCATCGACGCATGGGGGGGCCGACCCGTCTTCGAAGACTTTTCACCCTCCGACTGAGACACGACCTACGGAGAAAAAAAAAACACCAAAACAGACTCGACGTCGCAGAATTCAAATAAAAAGGAAAGATCTTACCGGGCGATGTCGAGTGGAGGCAGAACACAGAACCGGCAGGCGACGGACGGACTGTAAAACCGCTTAGCCGAAAAGGGAACCAGGAGGCCGGGGGAGAAAGCCAGAAAGGTACGGGAAAGCCGCAAAATTTTTGCCCGCCCCCCCTCAGGGTGTTTCTTTTATACACACCTTCCGCCAAATCTCATCCCACTATAGCTATTCTCCCAGCCAATTCGAGCTCATTCTCTTCACATCATCTTACTTTCTTTAACCTCTCCTTCCCTCCACCATGCTACTGCACCTACTCTGCTGCTTTGCTTCTCACCTTCCTTAGATCCAGATGAGATAACTGTTGGAACCCATACCAAGGTGCTTAGGGTGACCACTCAACACTGCCCCTCTACTGTCCCCAGTGGATACCCCTAAACTATACATACTTATACTACCACTTCTGCACACAATCTTGGGGAATCCCAAAAAGGCTCACAACCAGTTTGGAACCCTCTATCCCCCTGCTACCATACTGGCACTACAATTACCCCCCACGCCTGTCCATTGCTGGCAATCTATGATAATCTCGATAACCACGCAGCAGGATCATCAGCCACTATATATTGGATCCCAAGAAAGAAGAAAAACTCCTGACTGCTCACTACTCCTATCACTTGGTGCCCTCATCAAGTTAATCTTCTTCTGCTGGTCTGTGTTGGCACTGTGGAAATCAACCCTGGACCCACTGAAAGCTCGATCTCTCCAACTGACCTAACCTCCATAAATGGGTTGAGTTTTCTTCTCTCAATGCCTGCAGCCTCCTAAAAAGTTCTCATCAATACAGGCCTGTTGCACACACCTACCGGACTGTCTGGTTATATCTGAAACTTGGCTCAAATCTGCAACAAAAGATAGTGAAATAAACCTTCCCAACTATCAGCTCTTCAGATCTAACCGCCTATCCAGGGGCGGTGGGCCATCTATGTCAAAGCAAATATCTCTGCATCCTGCCTCAATTCCACATCTCAACCAAAGGAATTCAATGCTTGTCTATTAAAATAACCCTTCCACACATCTTCCTTTCAACTGGTTGGTTGCTATAGGCCCTCTGCAGGCCTCAAACTCCTATCCCATTTAGGATCCATACTTAATCTGGGCCCTGAAGACACCATCATCTTAGGAGACATGAACTTAAATTGGATGACTAATGCATCTGCACCCCTGTAACCTTCTGTGACACCTATGGTTTCTCTCAATTAATCAAAGAACCAAGGATCAACCCAAAGAATACTCTCAACAGCACACTCCTGGATATTATATTGGTAAATAAACCTCATCATTATCCCTATGCAGGAGTACTTCTCAGTGACATAAGTGACCACTGCCCCATAGCTGCCATTAGATCAACAATCAAGCCACCCAATCCTGCAAAATTCCTCCCACGAAGGTCAAAAAGAACTTTAACATTACAGGATATCTCCATGATCTGTGCCACACCACACGCTGGCAGAATTCTATCTCACAGCCTCAATAGAGTCAGCTCTTCAAATCCTAAATGATATAATCATAAGTGCCCTCAATTCACATGCACCCTCACCAGTGTCAGAACCAAACTCAAATCCTGTCGCTGGTTCTCTGCCGACCTTAACCGACGACTGCTTGCCAGAGACAAACTCTGGAAAAGGGCAAGAAAGACAAAGGACTCAAATGACTGGCTCCAATTCAGAAAAGCCAGAAACTCCTGCACAAAACAAGTAAGAAAAGCCAAGGCAACCTTCTACACAGCTGAACTAGATGCCTCCTATAACAACCCTTCCAGGTTCTGGGGTACCATAAAGGGCATCCTAGGTCAAACCTCTACCCCTGTCTTACCATCCAAAATTAAATTAAATAATATTGAAATCACCGACAAGCAAAATATCTGAATGCCTTCAATGACCATTTCACTACAGCTGGCCTGGCTTTCACTTCTCCTGCAAACCTATTAAGATCATCTCTAAACCTACAATCTACTGGAGAATCAAAAGGTTGCTTCCACATTCTCATTCAAACCAGTATTGTTTAAAGAAGTAGAAGACCTCCTACTCCAACTAGATACCACCAAAAGCCAGGTGCAGACTCCTGGATCCCTGCTTTCTAAAAGTAGCACTGTATGCCTTAACCGCTCCCTCACCCATCTCTTCAATCTATCACTTGTCACTGGTACTATCCCTCAATATGGAAAACAGCTCAAGTGTTTCCACTACTTAAGGCAGGTGATCCCATGGACCTCAATAATATAGGCCCATCTCAATCTTACCAATACTATCCAAGATGCTTGAGAAGCTGGTAAACTCTCAGTTAACTGCCTACCTTGATACCAACAATCTCCTAAATCCAGCTCAATCTGGGTTTAGATCAATGCATAGCACCATCTCTGCTCTAGCAAAAGTCACAAATGACTGGCAGACTGCCCTAGATAAAAAGAAGAATACCTGTGCTGTGTTTCTGGATCTAAGCAAAGCCTTTGACACTGTGGATCATGATCTTCTAATCACCTCACTAAACTCCATAGGCCTTGACTCACTCTCTATTAAATGGTTCAGATGCTATCTCTCAGGAAGGCTACAACTGGTAAAGAATGATGGTGATCTATCTACCCTAAGCCACTCCTAAGAGGTGTACCGCAAGGCTCCATCCTGGGTCCCATCCTTTTGCCATTTACATCAACAATATTGACTCCAATCTCTCTTTCTAATATCCACCTTTGCAGATGACACTGTACTTTATGTGAGCGATCCCTCACCATCAAAAGCCTGTGAGCTCCTACAGTCTCAATTCTCCTCCTCCAGCATAACCTATTAAAAAGAAATTATTACTAAATGCTAAGAAAACCAAAGCTATGTTCTTTGCCCACAAGAACTGTTCTTCCACCCTCCCATCATTCACCCTCCCACAACTCTCTACCATCCTTGGTGAAAATCTGGAATATGTTGACAAATTCAAATACCTAGGGTATGGATAGACAATAAACTAGACTATACTACCCACGTTGAAGAGCTCCTGAAAAGCTAAGACAAAGACTTGGTCTATTCTATAGAATCAAACACTACCTGACCAAAGATTCCAAACAAAGATTAATCCTTGCATCATTCATGTCCCTCATTGATTATGCTGACTTCCTCTACGGTCATTGCTCCCTCTCCCATCTAAACAAACTAGACACCCTGTATCATAGAGCTATTAGATTCATTACTGACTTTCCTCTAGCACCCATCATTGTTTCTACAATGCAGTCAGCTGGACATCCCTGCAACTTAGAAGAAAAATGCTGCTATCTGGATCTACAAAGCTCTGACAAACAAACTCCTTCCTACATCTCAGATTGCTTCAACCAGATCACATCCAGGCCCTACACCTTGAGGATCAACAAACTGATCCTGCTGAAGATTCTATCACCTGCACCCGGTATGGAAGAGCTGCAATCAGTTATTCCCTGGCACTTATCTGGAATTCTATCCAAAGACATTGAAAATGGAAACACTGATCCCCTTACATCCTTCAAAAAGCTGTACACCAGCCTAATCCCAGATTCATGCAATTGCTTCCACAAGGCCTAGTCCTCCCACACCCCCACCCCCACACCCTCTCTCTCCCCACCCTTCTAAATCTCATCCCTATTCTTCTATCGTTGCTCTGGTCCTTTCCACATCAAACCACAAACATATTTGCCCACCCATGTACCGTTATCCAAGCCTTATCCCCACCAGACTGTTTGTTTCTACCTTAATAGCTTTTTGGTTTACTGTCCTTTGCCTTGTATATATGTAAATAATTGTATATCTATCTCACTCATAAATGTTTGTATTTGTGCTATTTCAAGATCATGTTTTTTGTATACACTCTGTAACCTTTTTTGTTATGACCACTCAGGTCCATCTTGTAAATGAGCTATGCTCAATGATGTTCGCCTGAATAAATAAAGATTTTGATTGATTGATTGATTGATTGAAAACGTCGATTTCAAATGGCTGAAGGCATAAAATTCTTGAAGAAGCTTCCCACGAGGCGACCTCAATGGCGGGAGACGAAGAAATGGTAGGCAGGCGGAGTCGACACAGCCTAACGGCCAACCCTCGAGCGCCACGCAGTACGTCGGCCTCAAGGGTGGCGCCGATGGTGTGTTGGCTCCGCCTACCACTTTTTAAAAAAAAAAAAAAAGCTCTCGCGGGGTCCTGACCTACGGCCAATACCCATATGTGATGAATGGTGAAGATCGACACAGATAAGACCTAAGAGTTAACTTTCTATGCAAAGCATAGAATGCTGAGCTCGGTTAGAGTCTCTGTCTGGAGTGTTTCATATTCAAACTGTCAAATTCTTATGAGCCTACTAACTAAAAATTCTATGTGGAAATTGTAAAATTCCTACTAGCCAACTGGCAGTAAAAAGTTTTGGATTTCCAAAGGAAGACTCAAGTCAGGAAACCCAAAAAACAATCCAATATGAATAACAGTAATAAATCAACACCCAAACAAAAGGAGGAGAGTGTAAACAAGGAGCACCCCTGGGGTGGAACACTGCACCTGTCCACCCACTTCCCAAAAATGAAAATTACGTACCTACCGTAATTCTTGATCTTCTTGGACGAGTCTCCACCACTCATTCACACTAGTGGGATTAGCGCCGGAGGCACTAGGACCCATCGGGAGCAAACTTTTTGCTGGAGGGTCGGCGCGAGAGACGGCGCCGCGAGGCACGGTTCCGCGACCAGCGGCTCGAGCGGCAATGACTATCTCGACGACGACCCTCCAACCGCCTCACAGTACCTTTTTACCAAGGAGGTGCAGCGCATCTAACGAAAGAGTAACCAACCTAAAACGGACATAAGATAGTCCGTATGACCCGTAAGAAGGGTCAGCAAAGAAGTCCTCACGGCCTAAAGATTTGAGGAGTGAAGACCAACACAGCGGTGAGCTCGGGGATGGAGGGTGGGCGTGTGAATGAGTGGTGAGACTGGGTCAAGAAGATCAAGAATTCAGTAGAGTACGTAATTTCATATCTTCCTGGACATAAGTCTCCACCACTCATTCACACTAGTGGGAGAGTACCAAGCTGATAATCCCCCAAAAGGGCGGCAGGAGAGCCAGAGCTCACGCGTCTAAGATAGAAGCCCATTAAGGATAGTTCTGCCGAATGCGGAATGTCGCCTGGCATGAACATCCAGTGCATAATGCTTAACGAATGTATGCACTGAGCTCCAGGTGGCGGCGTTGCAGATATCTGCAATTGGAACATTGCGAATCTCCGCTAAAGATGCACATGGCCACTCTAGTAGAGTGAGCGTACACTCTACCCTCCAATTTAACTTGAGCCATGGAGTAGCAATGTCGAAGGCATGCCACTAACCATGATGAGATGCATCTGATAGTGACAGGTTGACCCAGCCGGGTGTCGCTGAAAGAAACAAACAGTTGCTGAGTCTTGCGAAAATTCTTGGTTCTATCTAAATAGAACCGCAAGGCTCTCTTAACATCCAAGGAATGAAGAGATCGTTCCCCTTCATTTTGGAAATTAGCGAAGTAAGAGGGAAGTACCAGAGGTTGGTTTAGATGGAATTCTGACACAACCTTGGGAAGAAATTTAGGATTAGTACGGAGAACTACCTTGTCTTTATGGAATACAGTATACGGAGGGTCTGTCACCAAGGCATGAATCTCCGAGACCCTGCGGGCTGAGGTAATGGCCACCAGGAAGGCAGTCTTCCAGGTAAGAAATTTTTAGCTCACAGGTAGCTAGGGGCTCGAAGGCTCGAAAGTGAGCATGTCCAGCACCAGGTTAATGTCCCAGGCTGCAACTGGACGCTTAACAGGGGGTCTGGTATGAAGAATCCCCTTAAGAAATCTCTTCACCATAGGAAGCTGAGCCATAGTCAAGGAAGAAACCGGCTCATGGAACGCTGAGATGGCACTAAGGTGAACTTTAACTGTGGAGTACTGGAGACCTGAGTTTGATAGGTCCAAAAGATACTCCAGAACTTTGTCAGGAGGACCAGAAAAGGGATTCCAAGAGGACTTTGCACACCAGAGAGAAGAGTGTTTCCATTTGGAAGCGTACGTTTTTCGGGTGGCTGGCTTCCGCGCAGCCAGAAGGATGTCCGAGACTCTACGAGAGACGTTGAACCGATTCACTTCTACCTCTTCAGGAGCCAAGCATGAAGGTGAAGTGATTTCAGGTTGGGATGGACCAACGAACCCTGAGTCAAAAGATTGATTTGCAAGGGAAGTGGTCTCGGAGAGGCTGCCAACATACTGTTGAGCAGAGGAAACCATAGTTGCCGAGGCCAGGAGGGAGCAATGAGAATCATCTTGGTCCCCTGAGACTCGAACTTGAGGAGAACTCTCTGGATTAAAGGAAGCGGTGGAAAGGCGTAAAGAAAGCGTTTTGTCCACTGCAGCCTGAACGCATCCTGCCAGAAAATGCCAGGCCCTGGATTTCTGGAGCAGAAGAGAGGCAGTTTTGCGTTGAGTGGGGATGCAAAAAGGTCCAGGTCTGGAGTCCCCCACTCTTCGAATAGTGACCGAGCTACGGCTGGATCGAGAGACCACTGTGAGGGTCTGCCTCCGCTCTGCTGAGGTGGTCTGCTAGATCGCTTTTGTATACCGGGCAGATTAACCGCCTGAATCAGAGACTTGTGCTCCAAGCACCACTCCCACACCTCATTGCTTCCCTGCAAAGGGGTAAGAATGAGCACCGCCTTGCTTGTTGATGTAATACATCACAGCTTTGTTGTCCGCTTAAAGGAGAATGTTCTGTGACAAAGGATATCCTTCAGAGCTCGGATCGCGTGAGGGACCGCCTCATCTCCAGGACATTTATGTGGAGATGAGTTTCGAACTGAGTCCATACACCTTGAGTGTGAAGGGAGCGAGTGAGCTCCCATCCCATTAGCGATGCGCCTGTGGTGATGGAGATCTGATGATCCGGGGAGCAAAGGGGAACCCTTCCAGGAGATTGCTCTCTTGAGTCCACCAGGTGAGAGACCTTCGAAGGGGCTCCGTCACCTTGATGGGATAAGACTGGGGGTGAGAGGTTGGAGACCACTGAGTAGAGAGCATCCATTGGGTGGTTCTCATGTGCAACCGGGCCAGGGGTACAGTGAACACCGAGGATGCCATGAGAACCAACATGCGCTGCATCGAGACAGCTGTAACCGATTGGTTCTCCCCGATGTAACGGGCCATCCGAAGGATGTCGAGTCTTCTGTCCTCTGGAAGGAAAGCCTTCGCGGAAGAGGTGTCTAGGAGCGTCCCTATGAAAAGGAGCCTCTGGGAGGGCTGCAGTTGTGATTTTTTCAAATTCAGCAGAATTCCCATGGACGTAAGAAGACGAGAAGTTGTTTGCACGGCTTCCAAAGTCCCTTGGCTGGAAGGGCTTGCTAGAAGCCAATCGTCCAGGTAGGGAAACACTTGGAGTCCTATCTTCCTGAGATGTGCTGTGAGAACTGCACAACACTTTGTAAAAACTCGCGGCGCCGAGGAAAGCCCAAAAGGCAGGACTCTGAACTGATAATGCCGACCCAGAGCTACAAACCTGAGGAACTTGCGGTGGTTCGGGTGGATGGGGATATGCTGGTAAGCGTCCTGCATATCCAGGGAGGCCAGCCAGTCGTGCTGATGCAGCAGGGGTAACAGGGTACCTAGGGAAATCATTTTGAATTTCTCCCTGGGGAGAAATTTGTTTAACTTTCTGAGGTCTAGAATGGGGCGCATTCCCCCAGATTTCTTTGGAACCAGGAAGTAATGGGAGTAGAACCCTGTGCTCCGCAGATGCGGGGGCACTAGTTCTATTGCCCTGTTGCTTAGAAGGCCCTGGATCTCGGCAGTGAGGAGGTCTGACTGAGAGGCCGACAACCTGGGTTGTCGTCTGGGAGGACAATTCGGGGGGGTTTCAAAAAATTGAGAGAATAACCCTCGCGAATTATCCGAAGGACCCATTTGTCGGAAGTTATGGACTTCCATTGGTTGTAGAAGTACATCAGACGACCTCCCACCGGAGGAGAAAGTTCCAACTCGGGCAATGTGGATGGAACTTGGGCCAGCAATTCATAAGGTGGCGCTGGGGACTTTAGGCCCCTGCTTTTTCTGCTGCGCTTTCTTTTGAGGTTGGGCAGGTTGGCTTTTATGGAAGCTTCCCCTGCCTCTGCCTCGAAAGGACTGACGACTATGAAACTGACGTCTGTTCACATGCCTCCGAGAGGGAGCAGGCGGAGGTCTGGCCAACTTAATGGCCGACCTAGTCTTCTGAGTGGCCTCTAAGGCTTGTTCCACCTGAGGGCCGAAAAGAAGGGAGCCATCAAAGGGCAGCGCCATTACCTGCTGCTGAGCATCATTCGTGAAGCCAGAAGTACGCAGCCAGGAATGGTGCCGAGTACAAATACCTGCGGCTGCTGAGCGAGAAGCAGTGTCGAAAGCGTCAATAGCAGCTTTGACCTGTTGGTTATTGGACTCAATACCTCTAGTAATGGTGAGAAGAAGCTCTGACTTGGAGTCCGAATCCAGAAGAGCTTCAACCATTCTTTTCAAAGAGTGCCACAGGATATACTCATACTGAGAAAAATAGCCTTGATAACTGGCAATACGCATACTTAGAGTGGAGGCAGCAAAGACTCTCTTACCTAATGTATCATTCTTTCGAGACTCTTTGTTAATAGGTCGAGCTGTAGTAGTTTGAGGAAGAACGACCTTAACATTCTCTGCCAGGACTACAATAGGATCCGCAAAGGCTTGGGATGCCAAAATGGGACGATCCTTGGGAGCTGAATACTTTATCAATGGATTTAGCCACTGAGGGAATAAGAGCAGGATTATTCCATACCATTTGAGACAGCGCCTCAGGAAGGCTGTGATCGGAGGAGTCAAACTGTGAGGGATCTCCGAGGCATGAAGGTATTGGAGTCTTAATATCTTCCCAGGATCGATGTCTGTAGTCTGGAGAGAAAGAGTGGATCTCAGGTTCTTCAACAGAGACTTAAAGGACAGGTCCTCGACCACAGGCTCTGTAGCAAAGAAAGATCCTGTTTCCTCCACTTCATCACCCAACCGAAGGTCTGGGTCAGGCTCAACATCATCTCCTGATGGTCCAGGAAGGACTGTTTGGACAGGAAAGGAGTGAAAATTAGGAGAGGAGGAAATAGCAGAGAAACAAGGAGAGTCCCCGAGGGCCCCCGGCGCCGAGAAGGCAAAACGGGTTGAAAACGGCACCGCAGAAGGGCACGGCGCCGAAGAGGCACGCGGCACCGCAAGCGGCGCAGCCGACGGCTACCGACCAACCAAGCGGGCGCCACCAACCAAGCGGTGTCGCCAACGGGCGCCCGCCAGGCACAAGCAGCACCGCTAGATCAAGCGGCGTCGACGACGGCGCCGCCAGACCCAATGGCAACGCAAGACCACGTGGCGCCCCAAGGCCCAGCGGCACCGAAAATGGTGCCGACATGCCGACAGACCCCACGGAAGGCGCCGGAAATGCCCCAGGAACCTGGAAAGCTAGAGAAGGAAAAAGAACAGGAGATAAGGGCATCGGTGTGGCCCCCTGCGCCGCAGCCATGTGAGGGGGAACACTTGCCGCTGGAGTCACCGCACCGAAGAAGGCGCCGCATCAGGAAGGTCCAACCGCCTACCCGATCGCCAGAGGAGCCTGGGGCTCCGTGGCAACCGAGCCAGGCAGGAGAACCAACCTCCAGCCCATCGCTTCCATAAGAGCGCCCACTGATGAAACTGCTCATCTGGAGCCCCTACCTATAGGCGGAGGGGTTCGATGTCGACGACGACGATCACCGGCAGTTGGCGACTCCGAAGAAGGAGAACGGCAACTAGCAACGATAACCGACCGTCGACGCGCAGACATACCAGAGGGCGACCTCGAGTGATGCCTTCTCTTTTTTGACCTGTGGGCCGAAGAAGAGCTCGAGGCCGAACGGTGCCGAGAATGCGACCGTTTATTTTTATGCCGACGGGGGGACCGCCCATCCCCCCGGGCATCGGACTGACCGTTGTCGGAACCCCGCTGAGGAGAAGGAGGCTGACTGGACCCAGCCCGGCTGACTGAACAGCTTTCACAAGTCTCCTACCGTCACCTGACCTGCTCATGATCGACTCCGTCCCAGTAGGCTGAGACTTCTTCATGAGTTAAATTTAAAATATTAGAAAAAATTAGCTTATACTACTATCGTGATAATGTTACAAAAATAAACTGAAAACTATGCGCTAGTTTGAAGTTTGACTCCGACAGGCGAAGTGACGCGCCACTGAAGCACACTCGACGCGGAAAAAAGAACTGAGGCGTTGGAGGGTCGCTGCCGAGAATAGTCATTCGCCGAGCAGCTGTCATGCGGCCACCCGCGCCCGCCTTCTCGCTACCGACCTCCAGCAAAAAGCTCCCCGATGGGTCCTAGTGCCTCCGGCGCTAATCCCACTAGTGTGAATGAGTGGTGGAGACTTATGTCCAGGAAGATCCAGGTTCTAAGAGGGGAGGCAGGAAGGGAGGTCAGAATACAGCAAGGCTCCATCAGAAGAAACATAATTACTAAGGTAATTTTTTCTTCAAACAACATGAAGTCTTGCTGTACTCTGACATATGCAGAGTACCAACCAGTACCTCCATGGAGGAGGGGCAGAATCTACTTTGGGAATAGGCTCTGAAGTACTGCTGTGCCAAACTGAGCATCACTCCGAGCCTGGATATCCAGAGAGTAATGCTTGGTAAAGGTATGGACTGTTTTCCAGGTGGCTGCCTGACAGATTTCTAAGAGCGGAATATCCCTGGCAGCAGCCAGGGAGGCAGCTGTGCCTCTTATGGAGTGAGCCCTCAGGCCTGAGGGAGGAATCTTTCCCAGTTTTTCATAGCAGAATTGTATACAAGATACAATCCACCTGGCAATAGTTCTCTTAGTAGCAGGTTTGCCCTTTCCCACTTCTCCCTAAGTGAGGAACAACTGGAGGGAGTCAAACCTGTGACCCTTCATACGTTCTATGTAGTAACTAAGAGCTCTTTTAACATCTAAACTGTGTAGCTTCTTCTCTCCTGAGGAAGAAAGATCAGTGAAGAAAACAGGGAGAGGCAGACTGATTCAAATGGAAGTCTGAAACCACTTTGGGCAAGAACCTTCTATTGGTTCTAAGGACCACTTTATCCCTGTGAAAGGAGATAAAATCAGGTTCCACTGACAGGGCCTGCAACTCAACGATACGCCTGGTAGAGGCAATGGCTACCAAGAACACAGTTTTCCAAGTCAAGTACTTAAGCTCTGCTGAGGACATAGGCTCAAATGGAGGTTGCATAAGTTGAGCAATGCAAACTTTCAAATCCCAGGCTGGGGCAGGGTCTCTAAAGGGAGGACTGGTGTGAAGCAATCCTTTAAAAAATTTACAGAACATAGGATAAGAAGATAGCGAGGAAGACTTTCCCACTGACAGAAAAGCAGAAACAGCTGACAAGTGTATCTTGAGAGTAGCTGGTCTGAGGCCTAGGCCATTAAGATGGACCATATAATCCAGAACCACAGGCAATTCAGCAGTGTCTGGAGAAATGTGCTTCTTGGAACACCAAATGCTGAATCTTTTCCATTTGGAGTTGTAAGTCTTTCTGGTGGAGGGCTTCCGAGCAACTTTGAGAATATCCAGAACTCCCTGAGAAAGATGCAAATCTGCAAACTCTAACTCTTCAAGAGCCATGCCTTGAAATTGATAGACTGAGGACTGGGGTACCAAATCCTCCCCTGAGAGGATGTTAACAGGTTGTAATTCCTGGGAAGAGACATGGGAAGATGGATTGCTAGGGACAACAAGAGGGGGTACCAAGGCTGTCTGGCCCAATCTGGAGCAATCAGAATCACTTTGCAAGGTTGAGACCTTATCTTGACTAGAACTTTGAACAGGAGTGGGAAGGAAGGGAAGGCATACAGAAATTTCCCTTCCCAATCCAGGATCAGAGCATCCAGGGGGACTGAGCCCAAGACTGGGGGTCTGCAACAAAAGAGAGGAAGTTGGTGATTGTCTGGGGCTGCAAAGAGATCTATCTCTGGAGTGCCCCAACCTTGAAAAAATCAATTTCAACACCTGAGGGTCCAGGGACCATTCATGATGGTTCTGAGAGATCCCTGTTTCAGTGCATCTGCTAGCACACTGTCCTTCCTGGAAGGTGAACTGCTATCAGGAGAGGTCTGCAGGAAAGGTTGGGACCACACCTTCATGGCTTCTGCACAAGGCCTTAGGACCGAAAGTGCCTCCCTGCTTGTTGATACCACATAGTTGTGGTGTTGTCTGTCTTGACTTGAACCACCTTGTTCTGCACCGACAGAGAAAGTTGCAGGCCAGAAAACTGCCCTGAGTTCTAGGAGATTGATATGGAGAAGGGATTCCTGAGGGACCACAGTCTCTGGGCAGTGAAGGCCCCAGATGGGCTCCCCCAGCTCAGAAGAGAAGCTATCTGTGGTAAGGACCACTGAATGAGACCGAGTGGGCAAATGGGACCCTGTTTTAAGTTGTCCTGATCCTGCCACCATTGAAGGGCTTGGATCAGGGTCCGAGTCACAGGAATCAGTTTGGTAAGGGAATCTTTCCTTTGGGACCAAAAGGACCTCAGATGGAACTGAATATCCCTCATCTGGAATCTTGCCCCTTGGACAACTGCTGTAGAAGCTGCCATGTGGCCCAAGAGCTGGAGGAAATGCCTTGCTGGTCGAGACAACTGAAGGCTGAAGGAAGAAGCCAGTTCTATAAGAACTCTTGCCCTTTCCAGGGGAAGAAAGGCTCTTGCTTTGACAGTATCCAGCTCTGCCCCTATAAAGGTAAGGAGCTGCACTGGCTCGAGAACTGACTAGGGAAGGTTGAGAAGAAATCCTAGAGAAGTGAGCACTTGCTGGGTCACTTGCAGGTCTGACTTGATTTGGTCTGGAGACTGACCCACTATGAGCCAGTCATCCAGATATGGAAAAATGGAAATCTTTTGTCTTCTTAGAAAGGCAACGACTACTGCCAAGCACTTTGTGAAAACCCTTAGGGCTGATGTTAGACCAAAGGGCATTGCTTTGAACTGATAGTGGCCTGAGGGCAACTTGAACCTGAGGTACTTTCTGTGGGAGCACCTGATGGGAATGGGAATGTGAAAATAGGCATCTTTGAGGTCCAGGGAGGCTAGCCAGTCCCTTGGCCTTAGAGAGGGAAGAATCATTCCCAGAGTTACCATCTTGAACTTTGGTTTTAAAAGATGTTTGTTCAGGAATCTTAGGTCTAGGATGGGTCGCCACTCCACTGTCTTTTTTGGGGTAAGGAAGTACATGGAGTACAGACCTTGCCCTGTGTGGAGTAGGAACTCTCTATGGCTCTTAAGGCCAGAAGAGATGAAACCTCTGCCTCTAGGGCAAGGGCTTCTAAGAGACCTGCAGGTGGAAAAGATATACAGGTTACTCACCTGTAACAGGAGTTCTAGGAATGGTATATGTTGTTCATCCACACTGTCTGGCAGGTTTCTTGCCGCTTTAAATCTTGCCGGAAGGTCTCTCGCTGGCTCTTCCCACCCACCCGGTGGTAAAACTCTCGCTCCACCCCATGACGCTCAGATCTAGCCCGCTGAAGCCAGGTTGTGTGTCAAGCTGGGGAGGTTGGAGAATGTAGATGAACAATAATCATTCCTCAGAACTCCTGTTACAGATGAGTAACTTGTATTTCTAGGACATGGATATGTTGTTCATCCACACTTATTGGCAGACTCCTAGCAGTTCTCCCGGGAGGAGGGCAAGGCGACACCCCCTACTTAGATATACAGACTGAGAACCGGGCAGGCCCCACCAACATCCCTGCGTGACCCAAGGTTGATGTGGAAGGGGAATCGGCTAATGCCTGTCTTCCGGGCAGGAGCTCCTGCGGATATCCTGGACAGGAGTATCCTCGGAAGCAGCCACCGATGCAGCGGAAGGGCAGGTAAAATGAGCACTTATCCCCCTGGGAGGCTCCATGCCCGCCCACCTATAGTGGAGACCTATGCAGGAGGTGACCCACCGGCTCATTGTCCGCTAGGCTGCAGGTCTGCCAGGTGCGGCTTCAGTGTAGATGACAAACAGCTGGCGAACCTCTCCCGCACTTCAGCCCTGCGCTCCCTGGGTAGGTGAGCGCTAAATAGGGTCCCATGGATCCTATAACACGGCCTCCCCGAGGCGTGAATGGGATGTTCCTGCAAAGGCAATACCGACAGGGAAAACTCTGCCACTGCCAACGGAAGGAACTTCGGGTGGGGCGCAGGACAACCTTGTCCCTGTGGAAGACCAGAAAGGAGATTCAAAGGAGCACCTGGAACTCTCCCCTCCTTCTGGATGGCAGAGTAGCCCCAAGAAGGTGTTCTTCCACAACAGGTGAGGGAACTCGCACCTGTGCAAAGGTTCAAATGGATTGCCTGTTAGCTAAGCCCATACCAGCTAAGATCCCACAGAATGTGGGATATCTCCCCAAAGGGGGTGTGTGATCAGGCCTAGAAAAGTACCAGACCACCTTTTCATGCCTATCGACTGCCTTCCTGCCCCCTCGAAGACAGAGGTGACCAACAGAAGCACTTAGAGGGTCGCCGGCTGAAGCTCCTAGATCAAAGAACGGACCGCATGATGGTCCGGGATGCTCGCCCAGGACGGGAGGAGAGGCCCAGGCCCTATCCCATCATCAAATGGAGAACTCTTCCAATTGAAGGCGAGCATGTTTGGCCGACTTCAGCAGGATGCCTCGAAAACGCCGAGGACCGCTGGCCGGGACCTAAGGCCTGGCCCCTAGCCGACAGGGGACCAGGCCTGCCAGTGCAGGGATTGAGGGTCCGAATGAAAAGACTTTCCTCTGAAAAGAGAGATCAGGACCGGGCGGGCTGGAAGCCGCGTCGGGAGCCTGGGGCTGAGACTGAGGAGAGCTGGATATCAGAGCTGGCAGTCCAGTCTGGGGCTACCAGCATCGCCTGCGCCTAGTCCCTCCTCGCCTTGCCCGTAGGTCAAGGGAAATGGGGGAGAGGCGTGGAAAGGCCCGGGGTCCGCGGCCTCGACGGTATCCCCTACAGCAAACCTTGCTGAGGGGGCAGGCATGAAACAGTCTCAGCCTCGTATTCTCCTTGGAGGGAAGGAAAGAGAAGATATGAAAATTACGTACCTACCGTAATTCTTGATCTTCTTGGACGAGTCTCCACCACTCATTCACACTAGAGGATTAGCTATGAGGCACTAGGACCCATCGGGGAAACTTTGCTGGAGGGTTGGTTGCCAGAGATGGTCATGAGGCACGGCCACAGCAGCGGCTCGAAAGTGGGTAATGACTATCTCGGCGATGACCTCCAATCGCCCTCAGTACCTTTTTACCAAGGAGGTGCAGCGCAACTAACGTAAAGAGTAAATCTAACCTTAAAAAAAACCCGTGTAAGAAGGTACGAACAAAGAAGTCTTCACGGCCTAAAGATTTGAGGGAGTGAAGACCAACACAGCGGTGAGCTCTGGGGATGGATGGGTGGTGGAATGAATGGTGGAGACTCGTCCAAGAAGATCAAGAATTACGGTAGGTACGATTTCATATCTTCCTGGACATAAGTCTCCACCACTCATCTCACACTAGTGGGAGTACCGAGCTGTTAATCCCCAAAAGGGTGGCAGGAGAGCCAGAGCTCACGCGACTCATGACAGAAGTCCATTAAGGATAGTTCTGCCGAATGCGGAATGACGCCTGGCATGAAACATCCAGTGATAATGCTTTAACGAAGGTATGCACTGGAGCTCCAGGTGGCGGGCGTTGCAGATATCTGCACTTGGAACATTCATAATTTCCGCTAGGGATGCACACGCTCTCTAGTAGAGTGAGTGACATACTCTTCCTTCTAATTTAACTTGAGCTACATGGAATAGCAATGCCAAGGTATGCTACTAACCACATGAAGAGATGCATCTGATAGCGACAGGTTAACCCAGCCGGGTGTCGCTGAAAGAAACAAACAGTTGCTGAGTTCTTGCTAACATCCTTGGTTCTATCTAAATAGAACTGCAAGGCTCTCTTAACATCCAAGGAATGAAGAGCTGCTCCCTTCATTTTGGAAATTAGCTGTAAGCAGGAAGTACCAGAGGTTGGTTTAGATGGATCTGACACAACCTTGGGAAGAAATTTAGGATGAGCAATGAGAGAACTACCTTAATCTCTTATGGAATACAGTATACGAAGGGTCCGTAACCAGGCATGTATTTCCGAGACCCCTGGGCTGAGGTAATGGCCACCAGGAAGGCAGTCTTCCAGGTAAGAAATTTTAGCTCACAGGTAGCTAGGGGTTCGAAGGCTCCGAAAGAGCATGTCCAGCACCAGGCGTTTAATGTCCCGCTGCAACTGGACGCTTTAACAGGGGGTCTGGCATGAAGAATCCCCTTAAGAAATCTCTTCACTATAGGTAACTGAGCCAGAGTCAAGGAAGAAACCCGCTCATGGAACGCTGAGATGGCACTAAGGTGAACTTTAACTGTGGAGTACTGAGACCTGAGTTTGATAGGTTCAAAAGATACTCCAGAACCTTGTCAGGAGGAGGAAAAGGATTCCAAGAGGACTTTACACTAGAGAGAAAACGCTTCCATTTGGAAGCGTACGTTTGGGTGGCTGGCTTTAAGAGCAGCCAGAAGGATGTCTGAGACTCTACGAGAGATGTTGAACCGATCTCCTTCCACCTCTTCAGGAGCCAAGCATGAAGGTGAAGTGATTTCAGGTTGGGATGGACCAACTAACCCGAGTCAAAAAGATTGATTTGTAAGGAAGTGGTCTCGAGAGGCTGCCAACATACTGTTGAGTAGAGGAACCATAGTTGCTAAGATGGACCATAATCCAGAACCACAGCAATTCAGCAGTGTCTGAATGTGCTTCTTGGAACAACAAATGCTGAATCTTTTCCATTTGGAGTAGTAGTTTGGTGGAGACTTGAGCAACTTGAAAATCAGAACTCCCGGAGAGATGCAAAACCTGCAACTCTAACTCTTCCAAAACATGCCTGAAATTGATAGACGAGACTGGGTACAAATCCTCCTGAGAGATGTTAACAGGTTGTAATTCTGGAAGAGACATAAGATGGATACTAAGGGACAACAGAGTACCAAGGCTGTCTGGCCCAATCTGGAGCAATCAGAATCACTTTGCAAGGTTGAGACCTTATCTTGACTAGAACTTTGAACAGAGGGGAAGGAGGAAGGCATACAGAACCCCCAATCCAGGATCAGAGCATCCAGGGGACTGAGCCCAAGACCAAGGTCTGCAACAAAGCAGAAGTTGGTGATTGTCAGGGCTGCAAAGAGATATCTCTGGGTACCCCAACCTTGAAAAATCAATTTCAACACTGAGGTCAGGGACCATTCATGATGCCCTGAGAGATCCTGCTCAATTTGTCTGCATACACTGTCCTTCTGGAAGGTGAACTGCTATCAGAGGTCTGCAGGAAGCCGAGACCCACCTTCTGTGCACAAGGTCAGAATCGGTGCCTCCTGTTTGTTGGCGTACCAATATAGTTGTGGTGTGTTGTCTGTCTTGACTTGAACCACCTTGTTCTGCACTGAAGAGAAAGTCACAGGGCTAGAAAAACTGCCCTGAGTTCTAGGAGATTGATGGAGAAGGATTCCTGAGGGGACCACAGTCTCTGGGCAGTGAGGCCCCAGATGGGCTCCCAGCAGAAGGAAGCATCGCAAGGACCACTGAATGAGACTATGGGCAAATGGACCCTCCTTAAGTTCCTGATCCTGCCACCATTGAGGGCTTGGATCAGGGCCGAAACAGGAATCAGTTTGCAGAGAATCTTCCTTTGGGACCAAAGGACTCAGATGGAACTGAATATCCCCATCTGGAATCTTGCCCTTGGACAACACCTTAGAAGCTGCCATGTGGCCAGGGCTGGAGAAATGCCCACTGGTCGAGACAACTGAAGGCTGAAGGAAGAGCCAGTTCTATAAGAACTCTTGCCCTTCAGGGAAGAAGGCTCTGAGCTACAGTATCCAGCCTGCCCCAAAGGTAAGGGCTGCACTGGCTCCGGAACGACTAGGGAAGGAGAAGAAATCCTGGAAAGTGAGCACTTGCTGGTCACTTGCAGGTCTGACTTGATTTGGTCTGGAGACTGACCCACTATGAGCCAGTCATCCAGATATGGAAAATGGAAATCTTATCTTCTTAGAAAGAAGACTACTGCCAAGCACTTGTGAAACCCTTAGGGCTGATGTTAGACCAAAGGGCTGCTTTCAACTGATAGTGGCCTGAGGGCAACCTGAACCCGAAATTTTCTGTGAGCAACTGATGGGAATGGGAATGAAATAGGCATCTTTGGTCAGGAAGCTGCCAGTCCCTTGGCCTTAGAGAGGAGATCATTCCCAGGTTACCATCTTGAATTTCAGTTTAAAAGATGTTTGTCAAGAATCTTAGGTCTAGAATGGGTGTAACTCACTGTCTTTTTGGGGTAAGGAAGCATGGAGTACAGACCTTGCCCAATGAGTAGGAACTCTCTAAGAGCTCTAAGGCCAGAAGAGATGAAACCTCTGCCTCTAGGGCAAGGGTTTCTAAGAGACCCAGGTGGAAAAGATATACAGGTTACCACCTGTAACAGGAGTTCTAGAATGGTATATTGTTCATCCACACTGTCTGCCAGCTTTCTTGCCGCTTTAAATCTTGGAGGTCTTCGCTGGCTCTTCCACCCCGGGTGGTAAAACTCTCGGCTCCACCCCGCAGCCAGATCTAGCCGGCACAAACCCAGGTTGTGTGTCGAGCTGGGGAGGCGGGTGGGTGTGTGGATGAACAACATATACCATTCCGAACCCCTGTTACAGATGAGTAACTTGTATTTAGGACATGGATATGTTGTTCATCCACTTATTGGCAGACTCTAGCAAGCCCGGGAGAGGGAAGCAAACACCCCTACTTAGATATACAGACTGGATGTCCAGGCCCCCTAGACCAACATCCCCTGCGTGACCCAAGGTTGATGTGGAAGGAATCAGCATAAGCCTGCTTCCGGCAGGGAGCCCATGATATCCTGGCAGGGCATCTCGAGCAGCCACCGATGCAGCGGAAGGCAGGCAAAATGAGCACCCATCCCCTGGAGGCTCCATGCCAGCCACCCAATGGAACCCATGCAGGAGGTGACCACGGCTCATTGTCACTAGGCTGCAGGTCTGCCAGGTGCGGCCTGGTGTAGATGACAAACAGCTGGCGAACCTCTCCGAACTCGACCTCGCCCCTGCAGTGAGCGTTAAATAAGTCCCATGGATCCTATACACGGCCCGAGGCGTGAATGGGATGAACCCCGCAAGGCACACCGACAGGAAAAACTCTGCCACTGCCAACGGAAGGAACTGGGGGGCGCAGGACAACCTTGTCCCTGGAAGACCAGAAAGGAGATTCAAAGGAGCACTGGAACTTCCCTCTTCTGGATGGCAAGTAGCGAAGGTGTTCACAACAGGTGAGGAACCGCACTGTGCAAAGGTTCAAATGGATTGCCCGTTAGCTAAGCCCATACCACACATCCCACAGAAATGAGGATACTCCCCAAAAGGAGGCGTGATCAGGCCTGAAAAGTACCAGACCATGCCTTTTTCTCGCCACGACTGCCTTCCATTAGCCCGGAGAGACAGAGGTGACCAACAGAAGCACCTAGAGGTGGGTAAAACCCCAGATCAAAGAACGGACCGCAGATGGTCAGGATGCTCGCCCAGGGACGGGAGACCAGCCCTATCATCATCAAATGGAGAACCTTCAGTGAGCGAGCATGTTTGGCGACTTCTGGCAGGGCGCCAAAACGCCGAGGACTCAACAGGACCCAGGCCCACCCCTGCCAGCACAGGGACCAGGCTCGAAGCCAGTGCAGCAGGGATTGAGGTCCCACGAAAAGACTTCCCCGAAAAGAGAGATCAGGACCGGCCGGCTGGAAGCCGCGGGGGAGCCTGGGGCTGAGACAGAGAGGCTGGATATCAGAGCTGGCAGTCCAGTCTGGGGCTACCAACACGCCTCTTCGCCTCCTCCCGCCTGCCCGTAGGTCAAGGGAAATGGGGAAGGCGGAAAGGCCCGGGTCAGCCGCCTCGACGGTATCCCCTACAGCAAACCTGCTGAGAGGGGCAGGCATGAAACAGTCTCACTGCATTCTCCCCTGAGGAAGGAAAGAGAAGATATGAACACGCATCTACCGTATTCATGATCTTCTTGGACCAGTTCACCACTCATTCACACTAGAGGATAGCGCGGGGAGCGGTTATCGGGGCAAACTTTTGCTGGAGAATTCGTAGCGAAGAGATGGCGCTGAGACGCACGCCACAAAGACGGCTCGAGCGGCACGACCATCTCGGCGATGACCCCCTCCAATCGCCTCAGTACCTTTTTACCAAGGAGCAGCGCAATAACGTAAAGTAAATCTAACCTTAAAAAAAAAAAAACCCGTAAGAAGGTAACAAAAGAAGTCTTCACGCTAAAGATTTGAGGGTGAGACCAACACAGCGGTGAGCCCGGGATGGAGGGGGCGTGTGAATGAATGGTGGAGACTCGTCCAAGAAGATCCAGAATTACGGTAGTGCGTGATCTCCTGAACCTCTTTCCTCATTCACTAGTGGGAAGTACCAAGCTGATAACCCCCCAAAAGGGTGGCAGGAGGCCAGAGCTCACGACAAGACAGAAGTCCATTAAGGATAGTTCTGCAATAAACGGAATGACCGCAGTGACATCCAGCATAATGTCAAGGTATGCACTGAGCTCAGGTAGCGGCGTTGCAGATATCTGCACTGGAACATGCAACTCCGCTAAGGATGCTGACCGCCCTAGTAGAGTGGCGACACCTACCTTCTAATTTAACGAGCCATGGAATAGCAATGCCAAGGATGCCCAACCATGAAGAGATGCATCGTGAAGGACAGCCGAAGTCGCTGAAAAAAACAAACAGTTGCCAGTCTTCACAATAACCTTTCTATCTAAATAGAACTGCAAGGCTCTCTTAACATCCAAGGAATGAAGAGTCGTTCTCCATTTTGGAAATTAGCAGTAAACAGGAAGTACCAGAGTTGGTTTAGCGGAATTCTGACACAACCTTGGGAAGAAATTTAGGATGAGCGGGAGAACTACCTTGTCTTTATGGAATACAGTACAAGGGTCGTAACAGGGCATGTATTTCAGGACCCCGGGCTGAGGTGGGCACAGGAGGCAGTCTTCGGTAAAATTTTAGCTCACAGGTAGCTGGGGTTCGAGGCTTCCGGTGAGCATGTCCAGCACCAGGTTACGTCCCAGGCTGCAACTGACGCTTAACAGGGTCTGGTATGAAGAACCCTTAAAAATCTCTTCACCATAGTAACTAGCCAAGTCAAGGAAGAAACCGGCTCATGGAGCTGAGATAGCACTAAGGTGAACTTTAACTGTGGAGTACTGGAGACCTGAGTTTGATGGGTCCAAAAGATGTTCCAGAACCTTGTCAGGAGGACAGAAAAGGATCAAGAGACTTTGTATCAGAGAGAAAAACGCTTCCATTTGAAGCGTCACGCTGGATGGCTGAAAAACTACTTGACAGCCAGAAGGATGTCTGAACTCTCGAGAGATGTTGAACGATTCACTTCCACCTCTTCAGGGCCAAACATGAAAGGTGAAGGATTACACGGGATGACCAACGAACCTGAGTCAAAAGATTGATTGAGGAAGTGGTCTGGAGGCTGCCAAAATACTGTTGAGTGAAACCATAGTTGCGAGGCCAGGAGTGTTAATGAGAATCATTTGGTCCCCTGAGACTAACTTGAGGAGTACTCTCTGATTAGAGGAAGCGGTGGAAAGGCGTGAAGAAAGCTGCTTTTGTCCACCGGGCAAGTAGCTCGAAGCATCCCGACAGAAAATGCCAGGCCTGGATTTCGGAGCAGAAGAGAGGCAGTTTTACGCTGGTGGGGATGCAAGGTCAGGTCTGAGTCCCCACTCTTGAACAGAGACCAGCGGCTGGATCGAGACCACTGTGAGGTCACCTCATTCTGCTGAGGTGATCTGCTAGGTTGTTTTGTATACCTGGCAGATAAACACATGAATCAGAGACTTGTGCTCAAGCACCACCCCACACCGCTTCCTGAAGAGATGAAATGAGCACCGCCTTGCGGTGATGGCAGCCACATCACAGCTTTGTTGTCCGTTTGAAGGGAGAATATTTCTTGTGGCCGAGACATCCTTCAAACTTCGGATGCATAGAGGACCGCCTCATCTCCAGGACATTTATGTGGAGATGAGTTTAACTGAGTCCATACACCTGAGTGTGAGAAAGACAGCAGCCCCCATCCCATTAGCGACGCGCCTGGTGATGGAGATCTGATGATCCGGGGAGCAAAGGAATCCTTCCAGGAGATTGTCTCTAAGACCACCAGGTGAGAGACTTCAAGGACCCCACCTTGATGGGATAAGACTGGGGTGAGAGGTCAGAGACCACTGGTGGAGAGCATCCATTGGGTGGTTCTCGTGCAACCGCCAGGGGTGCAGTGAACAACGAGGACGCCATGAGACCCAACATGCTAGCATCGAGAGACCTTAACCATTGTTCTCCCGATGTAATGGCCACCCGAAGGATATCGAGTCTCTGTCCTCTGGAAGGAAAGCCATGTAGAAGGGTGTCTAGAAGCCTATGAAAGGAGCTCTCAGGCTGCAGCGAGATTTTTTCAATTCAGCAGAACTCCCATGGACATGAAGTCGTTACCGCTTCCAAAGTCCCTTTGGCTGGAATGGCTTGCTAGAAGCCAATCGTCTAGGTAGGGAAACACTGGGTCGAGACCGAGATCGCTGCAGAACTGCACAACACTTGCAGCGTAAGGCCAGGAAGACCAAAAGGGCGACCTGAATCATACTGACCCAAAAGCTACAAACCTGAGGAACTTTGCGGTGGGTCGGTGGATCGGGATATGTTGCAAGCATCCTGCATATCCAGGGAGGCCAGCCAGTTTTAAGTTGATGCAGCGGGGTGGTAACAGGGCAAATTTAGGAATCATTTGAATTTCCCCTGGGAGACATTGTTTAACTTTCTGAGGTCTAGAATGGAGCATCCCCAGATTTCTTCGGAACCAGAAAGTACGGGAGAACCTGTGTTTACAGAAGCGGGGCACAGCCCTATGCCCCGTTGTTCAGAAGGCCTGGATCTCAGCGGAGAGGTCTGACTGAAGGCCGACAAACTGGGTTATCGTCGGGAGGACACCAGGGTTTCCAAGAATGAGAGAATAACCTCACGAATATCCGGGACCCATTTGTCCGAGTTATGGACTCACTGGTCAGAAGTACACGACCACCTCCACCGGAGAAAGTCCACCGGCAGAGTGGATGGAACTTGGGCCAGCACCAAATTGGCGCTGGGGCACAGGCCCCTCGTTTTCTGCGCCTTCTTTGGAGTTACAGGCTGGCCAATGGCTTCCTGCCCCGCCCCCAGAAGACTGACGACATAAAACTGACGCCTGTTCACAGCCCCAGAGGGCATGGAGAACCACACCACTGTAATGGCTCACTTTAACGGCCTCTAAGGCTTGCTCCACCTGAGGGCCAAAAAGATAGAGCCATCAAAAGGCAGCACTATTACCTGCTGCTGAGCATCATTCGGTGAAGCCAGAAGCATTTGAGCCAGGAATGGGAAAGAAACCGCGCTGAGCTAGAAGCAGTGTCGAAAGCGCCCATGGCTTCAACCTGTTGTTATTGACCCAATACTCTAATAACGGCCGAAGAAGTTTCGACTCTGAGTCCGTCAATTCGAAGAGCTTCAACCATTCTTTTCATAGAAAGCCACAGGATATGCCCATACTGAGAAATAGCCTAGATAACTGGCAATACGCATACTAGAGTGGAGGCAGCAAGACTCTTACCTAATGTATCCAATCTTCGAGACTCTTTGTTAATAGAATTCGAGCTAGCAGTAGTTGAGGAAAACGACCTTGTCATTCTCTACCCAGGACTTCTAATAGGATCACTAAGGCTTGGGATGCCAAGGGGCGATCCTTGGGAGCTGAATACTTCTATCAATGGATTTAGCCACTGAGAGAATAGAAACAGGATTATTCCATACCATTTGAGACAACATCGAAGGAGGCTGGATCGGAGGAGTCAAATCCGTGAGGGATCTCTGAGCATAAAAGATACTGGGTCTTAATATCTTCCGGATGATCTGCAGTCTGGAGAAAAAGTGGATCTCGGGTTCTTCAACAGAGACTTAAGGACAGGTCCTCGACCACAAGGCTCTGTAGCAAAGAAAGATCCTGTTTCCTCCACTTCATCCACAACCGAAGGTCTGGGTCAGGCTCAACATCATCTCCTGCTGGTCCAGGAAGGACTGTGTGGACAGGAAAGGGTGAAAATTAGGAGAGGAGAATAGCAGAAAAACAAGGAGAGTCCCGGGCCCCAGTGCAGATATGGCAAACAGGTTGAAAACGGCACCAGGCGCAACACCGAGAAACTGGCAGACCATAGCGCCCCAGCGCAGTGGACAAGCGCCCATGGCAATAGCAGCGCCGCGAACACTCGCCGCCCGACCAGCGGCGCGCCGAACCAGAGCAGACACCGCCCGGCGGCGCGAGATCACGTGGAGCCGCTGGGTGACGGCGCCGCGCGCCCAGCGCACCGAAACGCGCCGACAAGCCACGATTCCCGCGGAAGGCGCCGGAAAGCCCCAGGAACCTGGAAAGCTAGAGGAGGAAAAACAGGAGGCGGGCATCGGTGTGGCCCTCGCGCCGCAGCCATGTGAGGGGGAACACTCTACATCGAGCGCTGGCATGAAGAAGAGGCGCCAGCGCGACTGGGAAGACGTCCAGCCGCCCTACCTGATGCAGGAGGGCCGAGGGCTCTGAGGCAACCAGGCAGGCAGAAACCAACCTCCGAGCCCATCGCCCATAAGAGCGCCGCCCACTGATGAAATCGCTCAGCTGGGCCCTACCTATGGCGGGGAGGGCTCGATGTGAGGCAGCGATTACGGAAGTTGGCGACTCCGAAGGAGGACCGGCTTAACCATAGCGATAACCGACCGCCAATATCACAAGAGATACAACAGAAGGCAAACTCGAGTGATGCCTCCTCTTTTGACCTGTGGGCGAGGAAAGGCTCGGTGACAGGCGCGAAAATCGACCGGTTATTTTTATGCCGACGGGGGACCACGCCCCCCGGCATCGGACTGACGTTGTCAGAACCCCTGAGGAGAAGGAGGCTGACGGACCCAGCGGCTGACTGAACAGCTTTCATCTGAAGTCTCCCTACTACCGTCACCTGACCTGCTCATGGTGAGTCCGTCCAGTAGGCGAGACTTCTTCAAGTAAGTTAAATTTAAAATATTACAGAAAAATTTGTCGTTAAAATTAAGCGATACTACTATACATGATAATTTACCAAAAACAAACTTCAAAAAGAAAACTGTCGCTGGTTTGAAGTTTGACTCCCGACAAGCGGCGGCGGTCGTCACTGACCGCACGCGACGGGAAAAAAAAGGAACTGAGGCGGCTGGAGCGTCGCCGCAGATAGTCATTACGCCCGAGCCTGCCATCGCTCGGCGCCGTAGCCTCGGGGCGCCATCTCTCACCGACCCTCAGCAAAAGTTTGCTCGATGGGTCCTAGTGACTCCGGCGCTAATCCCACTAGTGTGAATGAGTGGTGGAGACTTATGTCCAGGAAGTGACCTGTGCTACCTCAAGCAGGGGACCACTCAGAGGCGCAGCCCAAGTCCACGCAGGGCATCAACCAAGGGTGCTAGGCTCCTGCCATCAAATGGCTGGGGAAACCGCCTCGGCTGGGCGGCATAATCAGGAGAACCTCGCACGCCGAGGTAAGGGCTCGACCAAACGATGTGAAGTGGGTGGAAAGGTGGTGTTGTCAGCCGACTGAAACCACTAGACCCCAGACAAACGGAGCGAGCGGTGCAAGCTAAGCGGACCGCCTGAAGCTCCAGCTGGTAGGAAAGACATTGGGACTCCCAGAGAACCAGAGGCGCATACCTGTATCCCCCTACCATCGAGAAGCATCGGTCGGGAAGACCGTCGACTCAGGGCGGACGAGACAGGATGTTCTCCTGCAGGAGCTGGAGCGGGGTCAGAGGGCATTCCCCTAACTCCTGGGCTGGCAATCACAGAACTGGTCCAGATGCAGCACTGTGACACGCTGGCTGGCCAGTCCCACTGGGGCCTTGAATAGCGGGTCCAACAGACTCACGCTGGAGCCCGCCCGCGAGGCTCAGGGGGTCAGGCAGCGCGGTGCGAAGTCAGACCTGACTAGGTGAGGAGGAAGAACCTCAGCCCTGTCCGCCAGGAGCACGAACTCGGACTCAAGAGTCGGTCTTGTCCCAGAGGATCACCCGCTAGACCACGAGTTCCCAGCGTGGCTCTGGTAAAAGTGGAGACCAGTCGAGCCAAAACACTGGACTGATCCCTTCCGCCTGGAAGGGTTGTAATCAAGCTGCCATCGAGGTGGGGTGCACGCCGGATCCCTCAATGAAAGCTGCTGAGCCGGAGAGGCAGAGGCCTGGCCAGGAGACCGTGGAGATCCCCGGCTTAGGAGGAGAAGTCTCCCAAAGCGGATGGAGCGAGGGAGTAAACATGTCCTGGAGGCCCAGGAAAGAAGCCCTGAACGCCTCGTTCTACAGGATGGGATATCTGAGGCAGAGAGACCATCCAGGCGTGCAGAAGGATGGGCGCAAGCCCCATCCGTTTGAGACCAGGAATACCTGGACGAACCCCGGGTCAGAAGGAGGGTCCATAACCTTCCTGATCACCCCACCAGAGGGCCAGGCAAGCCAGTTCAGCGGGCCGCAAGAGGCTGGGCGGGACCCTGAAGATCCCCGGGTGGGCAACAGCTCAAAAAGGGTGGAACCTGCGACAGGACCTACCCAGCACCTTCGACCCCTAGAGGTCCGGCAGCACCAGGAAGAGGTGCGGAGCTGCCCCCACATGGAAACCCGGGCAGGGACAGCGCGGCGAGGACAGTGCCTAGAGCCATCACTGAGCAGGTTTGGGGAGAAGAGGCCGAGGAGCTCTCGGACCTTTACCCCTGCTTCCTTTGGAGGAAGAGATGCTGGTTTGACGTCAGGCTGCCCAGCGATGCCTGCTGGTCCTCGTGTCGCTGGTCGTGAGCCGCAGGGGCCAGGGGCAAGGGGCTTATGCAAAAGGCTGCCGCTGCCCTTGTCCCTCGGGCGGAGTGACCAAGTCCGGAGTGGCATCAGACTTCTGGACCCCTGGAGGTGTCCCTCCACCCAGGGCTGAAAATCAGTCCCAAGAAGGGAATGTCCGCCAACTCGTGCTGGGTTTCAAACAGAAGGAGGATAACCTCAGCCACGCCCGGCGCGATGGCCACCGCGGCCGCCACTGATCTGGCACAGGAGTCGCCCAGATCCAGAGCCATCTGGAGCTGCTGTTCTGCCACCCGCCTCACCCTGGTCCCGCACCGCTGGACTGTGGTCCATGAGTCAGCCGGGAGATGAGGGAGGACCTCATCCAGGAGCCCAAGAGGCGATGGGAGAAATATGCCATCAATGCGCCGAGCTGGCACCAGATGGAGCCTCAGGGAGGGACTGGCGTAAACCTTGCGCCAGACATAGTCCATCTTTTGACTCCTTGTCAGGAGCCTATCCACATCCCTAGCGTTTCCAGAACATTGGAAAACTTTGTTGGTGACTGCCCCCTCAGCCAAGGGGTGTTACGAAAAACCGGGCAGAGAACCGACAGGGTACTTCCTGGCCACCCTGGCCGAAGGCGCAGGGCAGGAAGTAGGACGCCGCCAGAGCTCCAAGGCTGGACCCACGATCGCCTCAGCCAACGGAAAGGCCTCCAAAGATGAACCCCCTCGATCTAGAATCTCCGTAAGGGGGTAGGGGGCCCATTTGGAAACGGGCTCGAGCTGCATCCCGGTGAATTCCGAGAGTGGCTGGAGCAGACCCATAAAGGACGATGGGCTGTCGTCCACGGAATGTCCTGGAGAAGACCATGGGTCCTCCCTGCTAGGAAACAAGGAGGAGTCGATTTCGAGCTCCAAGGGGTCTGCAAAAAGCTGCTGCAGGCCTGAGTCACTCTTCGTCTGCCGAGGGCGGGCGGGAGTGAGGGGAACAGATAACCTGCGGGACAGGTCATGACCAGCCTGGGTTCCACCGAGGATGGTTGGGCAGCAGAGATGGACGGCGCCCAGCCCCAGAGGGCACCTCCGGCTGCCTCGGCGCCAGTCGGCTGACTGGGCGGCAGCTGCTCACTAGCCGGAGATATGAATCGGGGTCGATTGATTCCAGGACAACAAGCTGCTACATAACCTCGAACGTTGACGCCAACGGGCATCGAAGCCACTCTCATCCGGTGAGGGGACGAGGAAGAACGGGCAATGCCACTTGACTGCAGGTGCCTCGACTGAGAACGCCGAGGTCGGCGTGAGCGGCTAGACTGAGAGGAGGACCGAGACTGAGACCAGATCTCAGGGAACCGAGGCGGGCCTGGGAAGGAGCAGGGCGCGTCTGCTCCTCCTTCGGCTCGGAAGAAAGGGCCGAGGACTGTCGACCCGAATACAGGCAGAACCAGCAGCTCCACCCGGAGGAACAGGCGAGAAGGGATGGTGGCACCAGCAGAAGACAGTCCAGATGGCGAATTAGAGACTTGACAACGTCCGACAGGAGTCTGGCCGACTGACCTGGCGGGGATACTGAGCCAGCGGCCAAAGCGCATCCTCGGACCGAAGTCGAACGTCGGCCAGCAGGGAGGGAACTCCCGCCTCCCTCCGGAGCCGAATGAAGTGACTTAGCTCATGCGACCTGACTTGGGCCGAGAGGCAGGTCCCAAAGGTCCCTCTCCCTTCGAGGAAAGGGACTGTTAAAGCTCCTTGAACGAAGCTGCATGAGGAGAACTCAAGGAGAGCGGGATGAGCTTCACGACCGAGGAAGAGGGAGGGGCAGCCGCCCCCTCCTCGGAGGAAAGAAGATCGAGCTGCTCAGCCGAGACAGCCGATGCGGACACTGCCTGAGTCTCTGAAGAATTTTCTGGAGCGGGACAATTTACCGGTCGCCCAAGCCCCGAACGGGCCGCGTGATCCTCCAGAGAGCTGCCTGAAAGGGCACAACAAAATTCGCAAAGTTGAGGATCGTGATCCAAGTCAAGGCAGTAAACGCACGTGGAGTGCGGATCTCTCCTGGAGGAATTAGCCGGGTGCCTTCCGAAGCCGGAAAACGAATGAGCCATCGCCACAGCGAAGAAGAAAGGATCGAAGTTTCAGAAAACTTCCAATTGATTTCGAAGACCGAAAATTCCAGGAACCAGTCGAAAACGCAGAGCGCTAAGGAGGGAACCTGAGCTTCCAAGCGGTAAGGAAGATCTGGCGTCATGGGGCAGAGCCGAGAGTTTTACCACCTGGGTGGGTATGAGGAGCCAGCTTGAAGACCTTCCGGCAAGATTCAAAGCGGCAAGGAACCTGCCAATAAGTGTGGATGAACAACATATCCATGTCCCTAGAACTGACTCATCTTCAGAAATTTTTTGAAGCTGAGAACCAGTCCCTGGCTTACTACTTCCAGGACCCACTTGTCTGATGTAATAGACTTCCAGTCCTGGACAAAGTAAGCCAGCCTTCCCCCTACTGGAATAGGAGAGTTGACCCCGGCAGACCCATCAGGGTGTCTGCTTGGCAGGGGCCTTAGGCTGAGGAGTGGATGCAGCCCTGCTCATCCCCCTTCTGCCCCTCCCTCTGAAGAACCCCCTCTGCAAAAAAGGGGAAGAGGCCTGGCTTGGTAAAAGGCCTATGAAAAGGCCTGCCCCTGCCCCTAGACTGCTGCCTTTGAGGAGTTGCCTGCCTTTCCTTGGCCTGAGCACTCCTATAAGTAGTCCTGTACTCGTCCATTTTCTTCATGTAATTCTCTGTCTGCTCCCCAAACAGAGAATTACCCACTACAGGAAAATCCATGGCCTTAGCCTGGGTATTCTGTGAGAGGCTAGTACATCTGAGCCAAGCCATTCTCCGAAGAGCCACAGATGTAGCTATAACTCTTGATGACACATCATTGGAGTCCACAGCAGCATGAAAATGGAAATTACGTACTTACCATAATTATTGATCTTCCTGGACAGTCTCCATTACTCATTCACACTAGTGGGATAGCGCCAGAGGCGCTAGGACCAAGCGGGAGCCTAAAGTTTTCAGAGGTCGGCACCGAGAGGACGCATGCACCTTTCGTGAGACAGCTCGCCTGTGTGCTTATCCTGGTGTGACCCTCCAACCGCCTCAGTACCTTTTTGACCTGGGAGGTGCAGGCGTGACTAATGAGAATAAGTCATCCTGGGTTTCTGGGCCTGAGAGGGCCCAGATGGCCTTGCAAGAAAGGCTAAGAATAATGTCCTCACAGTCTGAATCATGGGACCGTGAAGACTAGGAAAGAAAACGAGTGAACCCAGGGGATGGTGGTGGGCGTGAGATGAGTGATGGAGACCAAGAAGATCAATACTCACGGTAAGCACGTACTTCTATATCTTCCTGGACTAAGTCTCCATCACTCATTCACACTAGTGGGAGAGTACCAAGCTAAAACCAACAACCCTGAGTAGGGTGGTAGGAGATAGGGTTCACTCAGAAAGGACAGCCAAGGACTGTCCTGTTAATAAAAAGAGATGTCTTGTAAGAGCATCTATAACATAGTGCCTACAAGATAAATGCTCGAGTTGTAACTCGTCACCTTGCCGACAACTACAAAGAGCACAAAATGAAAGTCTGCCAGGCAGCCGCAACCACTCTAGGACAGCGGCAAGAACCTGGCCTCACAATTTGATCTAGGACCAAAATTAATCATGTCAAAGACATGTACTAATGTAACGTAAAGGGACCTCAGAAACTGAAAGAGTCGGAGGTAAAGTCTACTGGTTCAGGGTAGACCAGAAAGTGCAGATGGAAACCCCCACTATCCAGTATGGTTGACCTGTAAACAACAGGTCCAGAAGCACTTGAACCCCTTACTTGGTGAGCAAGGGGGTCCAGGTGAGGTTAGCCCATCAAGGAGAATGATCTCCACTTAGTCACAGGATCTTCCTGATGGAAGGCCAAGCACGACTTAGAAGCCTCTCGTGATGGTCTAGTAAAACCAGATCCTACCCACTGTATATTCCAAGAGGAATAATCCTGCCCCTGTGTGTACAACTGCAGCAGCAGTCTCTGAACTCAGGGAAGAAAGGAAAATGGTGTACAGGAGGATGTGTCCACTGTGGAAAAAAACATTCTGACAGAAAAAAACCAGGGGCTGAATTTCTAAGGTCAATAGAGGCAGATGTGTGTCGAGGAGGGACACAGCAGGACCAAGTTAGGGCTAACCCATTTGTGAAGTGACTGAAAGAGGTAGTGACTCAATGCGGTGAGGCACTAGCCACTCTGGCTTTCCTGAAAGGAGTAGGAAAGGATTCTAGTTCATTTGCTGAAAAAGAAACATCACCACTCCCGTTTGCACTTGAAGAGGATAGCTTCTGTGAGCTACTGGCGTGGACCAGGCGTGAGGGAACGAAGGTGTGAATATTTGAGAAGCTTCCTCAGGAAAAGGGACCTACTTGACCATCCGTCAAGGAGGAGGAAATACGCCGTAAATTAAGCAAGCAAGGAAGCAGGAACCTGAGTTCCGACTCGGTGGAGAGTCGCTTCTGCTGTAAGGCTCTGTTCAAGAAGAAAGCCTGATAAAAGAAAAGGAATTAACAGATTGGGAAGTCGCCTAGGTCTAGGAAATGTCTCTGAATGAGAGAAATCTCTCAGAGAAGAGATGACCCATATTGTTGCCGGATTGGACTCCCCGTAGGGGAAGAAGAAATCAGGTACTCTTTACTGTATCCTGGAGACGAGCGCCTCAGGGGCTGAGGAGGTATCTGACCAGATCCCCCCCCCCCAAAAAAAAGGGTGGGGGGGGGGTACCGGGTAATTTTGGCTAGGCCCTGTGCTGTGATAAAAACCATATGATATAAATTTTTTTTTTTAGTCCGGCTCAACAAGGCCTCCAGGCTGCTATTTTGAGGATTGTCTTGATACAAAAGATGAAGATGTTCTCCATCTGAATGCGGAAAAACCTGAATGTCCAAACTAAAATCATGACGGACTAACAATCACAGCTGGAGAAGTTAACCACCTGTGTCAAGAAGCCACCGAAGAGGCAATATCACAAGGCTATATACCCTATCAAAGGAGGCGGAAGAGTCAGGCGGCCCCGACCATTAAATTAAAATGTTCCACAGAGTGTAACTGTCTTGACGATTGAAAAAGTCTAGACGCAGAAGAGTATGGTCCACAGACGCAGTGTGAAATACTATAGTGGACCCTGTTACTGAGGAACTACTGAAAGGATTTTCCATCACCGTCTCTGAAGATAGAGATGACGTGCCCTCCAGTATATAAAATGAGCTGTCCGCTGCGTTACTGACCAGAAGGACAGGTAATGACCCATCTAGATGCACTTCTACCCCAGAAGGACCTCCAAGAGAGGTCTAGGTCAGAGCCACTAGAGACTTCGCCATCAGGAAGGATGTCGAGGAGCCTGGTACCACATAGGAAGCAGAGAAAGCGCTGAGCAGAATGAGATTCCGCTGGCAGAACGGTACAGCAGAGTTCCATAGCAGAAAACCACTGGATGACACAAGATCCCACATAGACCACCACTCACTAAAATGTGTGGAAAAAAATAATCTGCAGAATAGGAGTTCATTCTGCGGTAAACATCATGCCACAAGTTCTGTGGAAAGGAGTAAGAAAGGAAAAATGTGTCACTAATTCTGCCATACAGCACCCATGTGGCATCAGCAGCACCCGTGGCACAGGAGGGCACCAAGCAGTGCCTATGCCAACCTGGGCGATACCCAAGGGCAGCCATGGCAGTATCCGCAGGTACTTATGGCACCCATGTAGCAATGGCACTCGAGGGCACCTCCGACGCCCATGACACCCATGGCAAGAATGGCACCCGAGAGCACCAATGGCACCTGCTGTGCCACCCGCGGCACCCATGGGTGTCACCCTGGTACCTAAGGCACCAGTGACACCCATGGCACTTGAAGCATCCATGGAACCCATGGGTGCCCACAGCGTCACCCACTGGTGCTCCCGGCGCCACCCTGGCATCCCTGGCCCATGGCACCCATAGCACCTGCGGGTGCACGGCACCACTGATGGTGCCGACAACCAGTGGCAGCAAAGAGAGCACCCATGGCGCCGCACAGAGTGACGGTGCCAACCCACGGCGCCGACTAAGGCTCGGCGCCGACCAAGGCATCGAGCCATGGCTCCGAGGCATGGCGCCGACCAGGGCACTGAGCCATGGCGCCGAGCCACAGCTCCGAACCATGGCATTGAAGGAAAATGCCAATGGAAATCCTGAAAAGGGGAGAAGGAAAAAGATGGTGCCCGTGCCAGCCCCTGCATGGAAAAAAGAGAGGGGGGAAGGCACGAGGGGTCGACATGATGGCAAAGGCACCCAGAGGGCACCTCACCATACGTGATCCAATTAACCCAGCTCCGGTCCAATGGCTCAGAGGTCCCGAAATCAGGAACAGAGCCAGGAAAACTGGAAAGTCGAACCCCCTACTCCATAGGAGCGACCGAAAGGTGAAACTGCTCACCGGAGCTCCAGGGAGGACAGAGATGGAGCTCGGAGTCGAGAAAGCAGCCGTTAGGAGCGGGGCCAAGAGGAACCCACCAAAGTCGGTTCGGGCCCATTGCCCCTCCAGACGAACATTCCTCGTGCAGACATACCAACGGGCAATCTCGAGCGGCACCGATTCTTCTTCCCCGAACGAGGAAGAGGAGCTCGAGGTCAAGTGAAGCTGGATCACCAGAACCGTTAGATTTGTGCTTCGGAGGACTGTCCTCCTGCCCGAGTACAGGACTGTCTGTAGTCAGACCCCCCCCCCAGTTAATTAAGGGTGGCGGACCGGACACAGCCCCTCTGCCATAAAACTTTCAAACGAAGTCCTCCTACCGTCACCGCTGCCGTCTAAGGACGACTCCATTGATGGCAAGAAAGAATTTCTTTTTTGTCTTCATAATCTTCTTCTTGTTCGTAAAATAATAAATTACTACTTTAAAATATTAAAACATTAAGAACTGTTGTCGTATAGACGAAAACCTCGACTCCGGCAGACGAGCGACGTCCACATCCAAGCGCACTCGATGGCGGGAGAAAAGGAACTGAGGCGGTTGGAGGGTCGACGCCGAGATAGCCTACACAGACGTGAGCTAGTCCGCGCATGCGTGATCCTCTCTCGGCGCCGACCCTTCTGAAAACTTTAGGCTCCCACTTCGTCCTAGCGCTCTGGCGCTATCCCACTAGTGTAAATGAGTGATGGAGACCTAGTCCAGGAAGAAGATCTGTACTTTTGATGCCTCAATCCCATCTGCAGCCACCTCCTCCAGCTCCTTGGCTAGCTGGGGGGAAGCCTGTTTAGCCAGTGCCAGTACAGTGTTCCACCTGGACTTCTGGTACCTGGTTGTATAGGCCATATAATTCTCCTGCCTGAGTCCCAAAGAAGATGCCATGTACCGTTTCTTTGCCATGGCATCAATCTTCCTGGAGTCCTTGTCTGGGGGGTTGTGAAGCCAAGGGAATATTTGCCTTGTCACAGGCAGCAGCCTGCACTACCCCAACATGGCTGCATTGCTGGTATAAGAACCCCGTGTCTGAGCCTGAAAGTGTATACCTCTTGTCCATTCTTCTATCCACAGGAGGTATAGTGTTAGGAGACTTTAGAATTTTTTGTGTCTGCTTCCAAAGGATTTGTGGAGGGGAATAGACAGTCTCCTGGACTCTGGGATGTCCATCATTTGTACATGATCAGGCTCCTCTTGATTCTCCACAGCCTCCTCCATAGAAAGCTGGAGGGGTTTCAGCCACTTTCTGTAGAACATAAAGTGAGAAGGAGACTCAGAAAGCCTAGGAAGGGAAACACCTGAAGGTCTGGCTGGGGAGATGTCTGGTTCCACAGGTACATCCAGACCCGCACTTTCACCATCATCATCCTCAAATTCCCCTTCCTCTTCAAATTCCGGTTCATAAAAGTCTTTGAGGGTATAATCTTGAACCGGGGGAACCAACCGAACCGAACCCCTGCCAGAAGGAACCGGACGGAGCGATTCCACAATCTGAATCGCTCTGGCTATCTCTTCGGCAGTCGGAACATGAACCTCTGGATCCGAACCAGATAATTTTTTCTTTGCGTTTTCTTTTTGTCTGAACCGATCCCTCAGAATCGTCTCTCCTTTTGCCTGAAGAAGTATCGCCCTGGTCAGAGGGCACTCCTTCTGGTTCGGTCGGAACTGAACCAGGCTGGCCATCCGGGTCAGCGGACTTCTCGGCCTCCTTTTCCCTCAGTCTACCTAATCTCTTCTCAAGGGTAGATTTTGGAAAATTTTTATATATTTGGCAGTCTGAATCGAGGTGATCAAACCCCAGACAATAAACACAGGTGGTGTGGGGATCAACTTCAGCAAAGACCTCCCCACACTCACTGCAGTGTTGAAACCCAGTGGGCCTGGTTTTTTTCTTGGGTTTCTCAGACATGGCCAACCTAACCAACTTACCCTTTTTATGGCAACTGCCAGGCAAGACTCCCTTACTGGTTCCTAACCATGTCACAGGTATTGGAAAAAAACGTAGTAAAACACGTTTTCTTTTTTTAGAACCGATAAGAACCGGTAACCACACACTAAGTAAAACACAAAATTTCACTATCAAATGGTCGGTTCAGCCGAACCGACCTACACTTTACAAGTGCCACAAAGAAAAACAGAACAATTCCTATCTAGTACTCACGGCACCACAGACAGAGACTGAACCGACTAGGCGGATAACTTTTTTTCGGTTTAAAAACCGACGAAAACTGAAACTTTAACCGACTTCGAACCGAGCTGAAGGAGAAATCTCTGGAGCAACCGTTCAGTGAGGTGGAGTAAAGAATCTGACGGTTTGAGTTTGAAACACTCCAGACAGAGACTCCAACCAAGCTCGAGCTCAGCATCCTATGCTTTGCATAGAAAGTTAACTCTTTGTTCTCCGGTGCAGTTTAAAGGTAGGGGATCACTGCATATGTCAGAATACAACAAGACTTCATGTTGTTTGAGAGAGTAGCACACCCCCAAGAGCAGAACTGCACACTGGTATTTTAGAAGATTATAGTCCAACCCTGGACTATAGAGTTCAGCTGCAAGAGGCAAGTTAGGACTTGAAAGCAGCCTAGGTCAGAAGACTAAACAAGAGAGTGCAGGCTGTGGGTGTGTCTCAAACTCTCCCACCTCCCTCCCAAAAAAGGGGAGATTTCAAATAGCCAATAAGGCATAGGGGGAAAAACGTAAGCTCAAAATCTGAGTATATATATAAAAAAGGGGGGTGAGGGAGAGGGTTCCCAACTCTCCCCGACTCCCTAGGCTAAGGGAGAAGAGAAAAGGGGAGACCACCCCCAACATCTCTATAAAACCCCAAGGAGTTTACCCCTATGAGTCTCCACAGTCCCCTCCCGCCTAATCTCAAGGGAGGAGGCGAGGAAAGAAGACACACCGGAGAGTCAGAGACTGAGGCCCAAAGGGGAAGGAGGGTGGGATTTAGTGATGAATGGTGAAGATACACAGAAAGATCAACAATTACGGTAGGTAGGTAATTTTCATATCTTATCTGTGTCAATCTTCACCATTCATCCCTAGTGGGTGAGTACCGAGACCGCCCCCCCCCCGAAGGGGGCCCTGAACTACCCCCAAGGGACTAGGTCCCTTAGCCTCCAGTGGGTGAGACACTGAAGGGGAGAACCCTTACAGGCCTGGGCGAGATGGGGATCCCCCAGTGGGGGAAGGAAGGCACCCCAAGAGCCGCCATCTCACCCTTCGGAAGAAAAAAAAAAAAAAGGGGTTCTCCGGTATGCGGAGTAAATCACCCTACACCAGGCCAGGGGTGATAACCGGGATAGATGAAGCCATGCCGTCCACCTAAGGCAGATCACTGTCCCTACCACTCTGGATGCCACCTCATTGGCATCATAAGATGCCCTTGCTTGGTGCCTTGCTAGCTCCAGGCCCTGTGCAAAGAGGGCAATGGCTTGACTCGTTTCCTCCGAATCAGGCATGGAGGCTAGGAGCTGTTTTAACCTGGACCACAAGAACCTGTTGTAGGCTGCAAAGTGGGCCTGATGTGCTGCGATTGACAAAGAGATCCGTGCCAAGTAGAACACTCGTCTTCCCCAGAAATCAAAATCCGCAGAGTCAGAGTCCGGGAGACGGTCACGGTAAGGGGCGCAAGGCCCAGAGGGGGTGTCCAGGGAGGTCAAACCCGAAGAGAGATGAGGCAGAGAACCTGGAGACCCAGGGGGAGCGCAATACTGCTGGCATAGGTCCCTTGGGGCTGGTACGGTGGTAAAGGGACGTAGCCAGAGCCGATGTGACACCTTCTGAAAAGGAATAGGACAAGCGGGGGTCACCAGGAGGGCCGTACTGTACTCGCCCAGAAAGGCGCACACCACATGCTCAGAATTGCTAAGTGGGACTGGGGCCAGGTGAAGCTCGTCTAACATCCTCGCGAGGAAGCGCTGATAGGACAGATCAGATGCTGGGGAGATGTGGACCGAAAGTTCCTCTCCTTCCGTAAAGGGAGAAGAGGATAAAGACGAGCTCCCAGGTTCAGGGTCTGGCTGCATGGTAGTGTGGTGAAACATCTGCAGGTCGAGGGCATGGAGGAAGGTGGGGAAATGTGCAGCAGAACCTCTGAACTGCTCCCAGGTGAGAGGTCCCCGAGGACCGGGAATACCTGGGACAACCGAGGATGGAGACAGAGGCTTGGGGGACAGGCTCCTGGCAACAGGAGAACTGTCTCTGTCAGGGCATGGGGGCTAACAGGAACCCCTTCGGAGGGAGGGGGATCTGAAGGCCGCCGCAGGTAACAGCTGTTCAACCGGGTAAGAACAGTCGGAGCGTGGCCAAAGGAAGAATTCCCCCCCGTGAGGTAACCGGGATCATGCAAGTCCAGAAGGACAGCCCCTGACCTCAGAAGAAGGAAGTCCCACTCAGGGACTCATCCAGGGAAAGGCGAGGGTCTGCACTGCGACTCCTCCAAGAAACCAGCTGGGCTCTGGGGAGGGTGTGCCACGCCACCCCTCTGCCGCTCAACCCTTCAGAATCAGAGAGGGACCTCATCCTTGTAGCCCCCAGCCTAGGTAGCTGGCAACTCCGGGCAGCCTCTGAGGAGTTCACTCAAGGAACCGTACCCTCCCCCTCCTGGTGCTCCCTGGGCTGCCCCAAACACAACAAGGAGGGGGATGTCCCCACTGGGGGAACAGAGGCGCCAGTGACCCAGATTGTACAGCAGTAGTCACAGGGACTACCGTTGGCTGGTCAGACCCCCTGACTCTAAGGTCCACCGGCAACGACCGACCCCCAGAGGGAGGCCGAGAGGGGGTCAAGGTGCTGGAAACAGAGGGGTCCAAAGATTCTGAAGAGCCTGGGAGCCAGTCTGGATCAGACCCAGAGTCCGCCTCTGAGGAAGCAGGCTCCGAAGTCTGATGCCAGACAACTCCCCGAGCCCCTCCAGTTCCTGGACCACGAGTCGTAGTACCCTGAGATTTGGTGCCACTGACACCGCTAGAGGGGACCACAGCTCCACGCCGACACTCACCCCAGCACCGGAGTCAGGCGCGACCCCAGACGTTGCTCCGCACTCCACCTCGGCACCGCCGACCGCCAAATCTAACACAGCACTGAGCCCGACACCCACCCTGGCACTGCAAGCGGCACTGAAGTCAGGCGGGGCGCTGCATAACATGGCATCCGAGGCAGGGGCGGCCCCGGCGCTGGGACTAGAACCAGGCCCAGAAACATCCAAATCACCACCCCCCGCGCCACCGAGAACCCAGACGCTGTGAACAGCATCAGAGGCAACAGCGGTGCCGGGAGAAGGCCCGACGCAGGCCACAGCGCCGAGACCAAGAGCGGCTCGGTGAGATGGCACCGGTCCGGCCCCGAAGGGCCCAGAACACGGCACTGAGGGAGCCTTCACCACTGAAGAGGCGACTGCCGATGTGGTGCCTCCCAACTGACCCCCAAGGGGGCCAGCCTGGGCCTCCTGCACCACAGAAGAAACCCCCGCTGCGGCAAAGCTAGAAGAAGCTGGAGTTCCCTCCTCCATGGGCTGTATAGGACCGGGACCTGGAGAAAGGGCCAAGAATCCTCGCCTTGGCTCGGCAACTGTGCATTCGTCCTCCGAAAGTCGGTGGTGTATGTCAGACCTTCCATGCGCGGATCTCAATTACACAGCGGTCCATCGAGAAACAAATGTCGCAGTTATCCATGTCAGGACTGAGGCAGGAAAGGCAACGGTCATGCTGGTCTGTTACGGAGTATAGGCAGCCACAGGGGCACCGACGCATTGGGGGCCGCCCCGCTTTTGACGTCTTCTTGCCCCCGGGACAAGACATGACCGAACGGAAAATAAGAAAAAATTACTCACCTTAGTAATTGAGTTTCTTCTAATGGAGTCTTGCTGTATTCTGACAGTATGCAGTTAGCCCGAGCCCTTGAACTGCTCCGGAGATGAAAGAGTTAACTCTATGCTAAGAGCATAGAACATTGAGCTCGTGCTCGGTTCAAACCTCTGTCTGCTGCACTTTCAAGTGTAACCATCAGATTCTTAAGAGCCAAGACTAAGTACACCTATAATGTGGAAATTGTAAAAAAAAAAGACACTAGCCACAAGGGCAACCAAAAGTTTTGGAATCCCAAAGACTCAAGTCAAGAACCCCAAAACAAAAAACTCAGATAGTAAACTTAACATAACTTTATGACAACAAAAAAGCCACTATGCACAGCTCCTCCCAAAGGAGAGGGAGCCAATGCCCCTCTGGGATGCAGCACTGTACCTGCCAGCCTACTTCCCAAAAAAACAGGTTCTGAGAGAGGAGGCGGGGGGTCAGAAGAAAAAATTACTCACCAGAGTAATGTTGTTTCTTCTAATGGAGTCTTGCTGTATTCAGGCATAATACAATTAGCCCCAGCACTTGAACTGCCCCGGAGAGGAAAGAGTTAACTCTATGCAGAAGCATAGAAAGTTGAGCTCGAGCTCGGTTTTCAAACCTCTGTCTGTGGTACTTCCCAGTGTAACCGTCAGATTCTTTACGCCGTCTAACAGTGAAGTCACTCTGGAGATTTCCTTTGCTTGGTTCGGTAAAAGTAAAGCATTCGGTTTAAACCGCATAATTGTTTTGTTATTTTCGGATTGGTGATTGGGGCTGCAAAGAGGTCTGTCTGAGGAGTTCCCCATCTTAGAAATATCACTATTAGCATTAGAGGATCCAAGGACCATTCGTGATGGCCCTGAGAAAACCTGCACAAAGCATCTGCTAACACATTGTCCTTCCCTGGAAGATGGACTGCTACCAAGGATGCCTGTAGAGAATAGGCCAGAGACCAGACTTTCATGGCTTCCGTGCACAAGGCCGTCGACCGAGTGCCTCCTTGCTTGCTGATGTACCACGTGGTAGTGGTGTTGTCTGTCCTCACCTGAACCACCTTGTTTTATACTGAATTTGTGAAAGCCTGTAAGGCAAAGCATACTGCCCTAAGTTCTAGAAGGTTGATATGGAGGAGAGACTCCTGAGGGGACCACACTCCTTGTGCTGAGAGGGTTCCCAAATGAGCCCCCCATACCAGGAGAGAAGCATCTGTGGTCAGAACCACAGAATGAGTCTGAGAGATGAATAGGACTCCTTGTCTGAGGTTGTCCTGATCCAACCACCACTTGAGAGCATGGATCAGGGTCTGAGTCACTGGAATCAGTTTGGTGACAGGGTCTTTTTTTCTGGGACCAAAAAGCCCGCAAGTGAAACTCTATGTCCCTCATCTGAAACCTGGCCCCTGGAACCACTGCAGTGGCAGCTACCATGTGGCCCAGTAGTTGGAGAAAATGTCTAGCTGGGTGAAAAACCAGGAGATGAAATGAGGAAGCTAAGTCTGCGAGGGCACTTACCCTTGACAAGGGAAGAAAGGCCTTTGCCTGGACAGTGTCCAACTCCACCCGTATGAAGGCGAGGAGCTGCACTGGTTTTAAAAATGGAAATTATGTACCTACCGTAATTCTTGATCTTCTTGGACGAGTCTCCACCACTCATTCACACTAAGAGGATCTGCGCCGGAGGCACTAGGACCCAGCGGGAGCAAACCTTTTTGCTAGAGGGTCGGCACCAGAGATGGAGCTGCGAGGAGCGGCACCACGAGCCTCAGCTCGTGTGGTAATGTCTATCTCAGCGTCGACCCTCCAACCTCCTCAGTACCCTCCCCCCCCCCGAGAAGGTGCAGCGTAACTAACCTAGAAGAATAGCCTAACCAAAAAAACGGACATAAGATAGTCCGGACGACCCGTATAAGAAGGGTCAACAAAGAAGTCTTCAGAGCCGAAAGATTGAGGGACTGAAGATCAACAACAGAGGTGAGCTCGGGGGATGGAGGGTGGGCGTGTGAATGAGTGGTGGAGACTCATCCAAGAAGATCAAGAATTACGGTAGCTACGTAATTTCCATATCCTCCTTGACATAAAGTCTCCACCACTCATTCACACTAATGGGAGAGTACCGAGCTAATAATCCCCTGAGAGGGCGGCAGGAGAGACCAAGAGCTCACAGTTTTAGGACAGGAGTCCATTAAGGATGGTTCTGCCAAAAGAAAGATGTTGTCTGGTATGGACATCCAGGGCACAGTGTTTGACGAAAGTATGCACTGAGCTCCAGGTAGCCGCACTGCAAATATCTGCAATGGGCACGTTACAGATTTCCGCTAGGGATGCTGCGACCGATCAAGTAGAGTGAGCATACACTCTGCCCTCCAGCTTAAGCTGCGCCATGGAATAACAGTGGCGAAGGCATGCCACCAGCCATGCTGAAATACATCTGATAGCGACAGGTTGACCCAGCCGGGACCCAGCTCTCGGAACAGAGTACAAGTGTCTTCGAGAGCTCGTAAGAGACCTACTCTTGACGGGGCTGCAAGCAGCCAATTGTCGAGGTAGGGGAACACAAAGTGTCCCATACGTCAGAGCCGCAGCCACCACTGCTAGGCATTTGGTGAAGACTCGCGGAGTGGAAGAGAGGCCAAACGGAAGCACTCGAAACTGAAAATGCTCCCCTTGGAAGTGGAACCTCAGAAACTTCCTGTGGGGAGGATAGACCATGAGAAAAAATTACTCACCTTAGTAATGTTGTTTCTTCTAATGGAGTCATGCTATATTATGACAATTGCAGTATGACCGCAGGTTAGAACTGCTCCGGAGGTGAAATAGTTAACTTTCCATGCAGGCATGGAAATTAGAGAGCGAGCTCAGTTGAAAACTCTGTCTATTGTGCTTCAAACGCAAACTGTCAGATCTTTACGAGCTAAAACTCACTAAGATTCTGTGTGGAAGCTGTAAACCTACACTAACCAACTGGCTACTAACATAAACACTCATTTTTTGGCCTAAAACAAAGACTCAAGTCAGGAGACCCAAAAATACAAAAACACAACACCAATTCACCCAAAAAGGTAGGTGAAAAACAACAAGGTGGGCATCAAAAAAGTGCCAACCCTGTACTGCCCACCCACATCCCCAAAACAGAGGTTCTGAGAGGAGCAAGCAGGGAGGGAGGTCATAATATAGCAAGACTCCATTAGAAGAAACAACATTACTAAGGTGAGTAATTTTTCTTCAAACATGAAGTCTTGCTATATTATGACAATTGCAGACTACACAGCAGTACACCCCATGGAGGAGGGACAGAACCTACCTAGGAAATAGGCTCTGAAGCACGGCTGCCAGTTGAACCGAGCATCACCTAGCCTGGATGTCCAGGGAGTAATGCTTGGTAAAGTGTGAACTGTTTTCCAGGTAGCTGCTTGACATATTTCTAGAATAGGAATGTCTCTGGCCGCAGCCAGAGAAGCAGCTGTACCTCTGGTAGAGTGAGCCCTCCGGCCTGAGGGGGAACTTTACCCAACTTCTCATAGCAGAATTGGATACAAGAGACAATCCACCTGGCAATGGATCTTTGGCTGGCTTCCTTTACCAACTTCGCCATAGGTGAAGAACAGTTGGAGGGAGTCAAACCTATGACCCTTGGTACGCTCTATGTAGTAACTAAGGGCTCTCTTCACATCTAGGCTGTACAGCCTCCTCTCCCCAGAGGAGGAGTGGTCAGTGAAGTACACTGGAAGTGAAAGATTGATTAAGGTGGAAATCTGAAACCACCTTAGGCAGGAACTTTCTGTTAGTCCGAAGGACCACCTTATCTCTGTGAAAAGAGATAAACTCCTGCTCCACTGACAACGCTTGTAATTCACTTATGCGTCTGGCAGAGGTGATGGCTACCAAAAACACAGTTTTCCAAGTCAAGTACTTGAGCTCAGCTGAAGACAAGGGCTCAAAGGGGGGTTGCATAAGCTGAGCAATGCAAACATTAAGATCCCAGGCAGGGGCAGGATCCCTGAATGGAGGGTTGGTGTGAAACAACCGCTTAAAAAACTTGGAGAATACAGGATGAGCTGAAAGGAAAGAGGATTTACCTGCTGAATTAAAAGCAGACACAGCTGCCAAGCGCACCTTCAGGGTAGCTGGTCTCAGCCCCAAAGAATTCAGGTGGACCATATAATCCAGGACTGTGGGTAGATCAGCAGAGACTGGGGAAATATGCTTTTCCGAGCACCATATGGAAAACCTTTTCCATTTGGAATTGTAAGTAGCCCTGGTGGAAGGCTTCCTTGCGGCCTTCAATATATCCATTACACCTTGGGAAAGGTGTAAATCAGCAAACTCCAACTCTTCCAAGAACCAAGCCTTGAGATTGAGAGATTTGAGATTCGGGTACCAGACCCTTCCCTCGGCACAGGTTAACAGATTGTGATTCCTGGGAAGGGACAAGGGAGGATGGACTGCTAAGGACAGTAGGAGTGGATACCAGGGCTGTCTGGCCCAATCCGGAGCTCTCAGAATGACTTTGCATGATTGGGATCTGATTTTGACTAGCACTTTGAACAGGAGAGGAAAGGGAGGGCAGGCATAGAGAAACTTCCCCTCCCAACCAAGGGCTAAGGCATCCAGGGGGAGTGAGCCCAACACTGGGGGCCTGCAGCAAAAAAGAGGAAGTTGGTGATTGTCTGGGGCTGCAAAAAGATCCATCTGCGGGGTGCCCCATCTGGCAAATACTACTCCCAAGACCAGGGGATCCAGTGACCATTCGTGGTGGCCCTGGGAAATCCTGCTGAGAGCATCTGCCAGGACATTGTCCTTGCCTGGGAGGTGAACTGCCGTAAGGAGGTGTTCAGGAGTAAGCCAGAAACCACAACTTCGCTCGGCTTGATGCACAAGGCCGTGGACGAGTGCCCCTTTTGTTGATGTACCACATTGTAGTGGTGTTGTCTGTTCTGACCTGAATACTCTTGTTCTGAACAGATTTGGAAAAAGCTTGAAGTGCTAGAAAAACTGCTCTGAGCTCCAACAGGTTGATGTGGAGCAGAGATTACTGGGGAGACCACAGACCCTGGGTGGTGAGGTCGCCCATGTGAGCTCCCCAGCCCAAGAGGGACGCATCTGTAGTAAAGATTAAAGAATGAGACTGAGTGACAAAAGGAAACCCTTGTCTCAGGTTGCTCTGATCCCGCCACCACTGTAGGACTTGGATCAGGGCTCGAGTTACTGGGATCAACTTGGTAAGAGGATCCTTTCTTTGAGACGAAAAGCTCTCAAATGGAACTGGATGTCCCTCATCTGAAATCTTGCTCCTTGCACAACTGCTGTGGAAGCAGCCATGTGTCCTAGGAGCTGCAGAAAATGCCTTGCTGGCGGGAGACCTGCAGGGTAAATGAGGAGGCCAGGGAGACTGGGGTCTTTGCCCTGTCCAGGGGAGAAGGCCCTGGCTTCCTGTGTTCAGTTCTCGCCTATGAAGGTAAGAAGCTGGACAGGCTCTAGAACTGCCTTTGAGAGATTCAGAAGAAACCTACAGAGGTAAGCAGTTGCTGCGTTATCTGAAGGTGTAAATTGACCTGGTCTGGGACTGGCCTACTATGAGCCAATCGTCCAGGTAAGGAAAGATGGCAATCTTTGCCTTCTTGGTAGGCAACTGCTACAGCCAGGCATTTGGTGAATACCCTTGGGGCAGAAGTGAGGCGAAGGGCATTGCTCTGAACTGGTAGTGGCCTGAGGGCAGCTCGAACCTGAGGTACTTTCGATGGGAGCTTCTGATGGGAATATGGAAGTAGGCATCCTTGAGGTCCAGGGAAGCTAGCCAGTCCCTGGCCTTAGAGAGGTAGGATAATTCCAGAGTCACCATTTTGAACTTTGGCTTTAAAAGGTGCTTGATTAAACATCTGAGATCCAGGATGGGCGCCATTCTCCTGTCTTTTTGGGGTAAGGAAGTACCTGGAGTACAAACCTTTACCCTGGTGTAGGGGAGGAACCCTTTCCACAGCTCTGAGAGCCAGGAGGGTAGAGACCTCTGCCTCTAGGGCGAGTGCCTCTGATGGAGTTGCAGGTGGAAAAGATCTGGTTCTCAGCTTTGGAATTTTTTGAAGCTGAGAAACCAGTCCCTGGCTTACTACTTCCCGGACCCACTTGTCTGATGTTAAAGACTTCCAGTCTTGGACAAAGTAAGCCAGCCTGCCCCCTACAGGTAGAGGAGAATCGGCCCTGGCAATCCCATCAGGGTGCCTGCTTGGCAGGGGTTTTGGGGTGGAAGCAGACCTGCTTGTACCCCGTCTGCCTCTCCCTCTAAAGAACCCCCTCTGAGCATAGGCGGAGGAGGAAGCTTGGGCTTGGTAAAAAGGCCTATGAAAAGGCCTGCCCCTGCCTCTAGGAAGCTGCTTTTGAGGAGTGGCCTGCCTTTTCTTGACCTGTGCACTCCTATAGGTGGTCCTATATTCATCCATTTTCTTCATGTAATTCTCTGTTTGCTCCCCAAATAGAGAATTTCCCATAACAGGAAAATCCATGGCCTTAGACTGGGTAGTACATCTGAGCCAAGCCATCCTGCGAAGTGCCACAGATGTAGCCATGACTCTTGATGAAACATCATTAGAGTCCACTGCAGCATGAAATTGCACCTTGGATGCCTCAATACCATCCATAGCCACCTGTTCCAGCTCCCTGGCAAGCTGGTCAGGGACTTGTTTCGCTAGGGCCAGCACAGTATCCCATCTGGATTTCTGGTACCTAGCGGCATAAGCCATATAATTTGCTTGTCTGAGTCCCAAAGATGCTGCCATGTACTGTTTCTTTGCCATAGCATCAATCTTCCTGGAGTCCTTCTCAGGGGGGTGTGAAGCTAGGGGAATATTAGCCTTGTCACAGGCTGCAGCCTGCACTACCCCCACATGGCTGCATTGTTGAGTGAGGAAATCAGTGTCGGAGCCTGATAGGGTATCTCTTGTCCATCCTTTTATCCACAGGAGGTATAGTGTGAGGAGTTTTTAAAACTTTTACTGTCTGTTTCCGAAAAGATTTATGCAAAGGAATAGACAGTCTCCTAGACTCTGGAATATCCATCATTTCTACATAGTCTGGCCCCTTTTGGTCATCAACAGCTTCCTCAACAGAGGCTGGAGAGTTTCAACAACTTTTATAAAACATGAAATGAGAAGGGGACTCAGAAAGCCTTGGAGAGAAACCCTAGGGTCTATCTGGAGAGATGTCCAGATCAATGGGCACATCAGATCTTCAAAACCATATTCCTCTCCTCATATTCTCTTCCCCTCCCGGTTCATAAAAATCCTCAAAATCATAATCTTGAACCGGTGGAACCGGCCGAACCGAACGCTTACCTGAAGGTGTCGGTTCGGTCGGAACCGAAGAGAGAGACTGGACAATTTGAATTGCTTTAGCTATTTCCTCAGCAGTTGGGGAGAGAACTTTTGGCTCTACACTAGCTGACTTTCTAGTCCTTTTTGCTGGAACCGGCTCTTCGTTTGCCCGAGGAAGTATCGCCCTGGTCAGAGGGCACTCCCTCCGGTTCGGTTGGCACCGAACCGGGCTGGCCATCCGGGTCAGCGGACTTTTGAGCCTCCTTTCCTGAGCCTACCAACTCTCTTATCTATGGTGGCAGCAGGGAAATTGTGACAAATCTGGCAGTCTGAATTGAGGTGGTCAAACCCCAGACAATAGACACATGTGGTGTGTGGGTCAGCCTTAGCAAAAGCTTCCCACAACACTACAGTGTTGAAACCCAGTGGGTCGGTTTTTCCTTTGGGTTTCTCAGACATAATGCCAGCCTAACCAACTTGCCCGTTTATGGCAATCCACCAAGCAAGACACCCTTATCGGTTCCCAACCGTGTCACGGGTCGTGGAAAAAAACGTAATGAAATCCGTTTTTTAGAACCGATAAGAACCGGGAACCGCACTCTAAAAAAGGACTAGTAGATTTTAAATACAACCTGATCAGTTCAAACCGAACCGATAAAGAATTACAAGTTCCACACAGAAAAAATAAATGTAAAACCTATTACTTACATTACCACAGACAGAGCTTGAACCGACCGGTTGCGGTTTAATTTCGTCTGAAAACCGAAAAATAATACTTTTAAACTGACAACATGAACCGAGCAGAAGGAGAAATCTCCGGAGCGACTTTTCAGTGAGGCGGAGTAAAGAATCTGACAGTTTGCGTTTGAAGCACAACAGAGTTTTCAACCGAGCTCGCGCTCTAACTTCCATGCCTGCATGGAAAGTTAACTATTTCACCTCCGGAGCAGTTCTAACCTGCGGTCATACTGCAATTGTCATAATATAGCAAGATTTCATGTTGTTTGAATATGCATATATGCATCCTGCATGTCGAGAGAACATAGCCAGTCCCCTTGGTGCAGCAAGGGAAGGAGTCCTTGAAGAGTCACCATCCTGAACCTTTTGTACTCGATAAAGAGGTTTAGAGGACTGAGATCCAGAATGGGACGAATGTCCTGAGTCTTTTTTGGGACCAGAAAAAAGTGGGAATAGAACCCCTGCCCTTGCTGATGCAAGGGGACCCTCTCTATTGCTCTCTTCTGCAGGAGGGTCTGTATCTCTTCTTCTATTAGTGGGATGTGAGAAGGAGGATAACGGGAGAGCTTTGGCGGAGTATGCGGAGGAAACTCTGAACTCTAGTGTGTGTCCTCTCCGTATAATATCCAAGACCCACTGGTCTGCGGTAATAGACTTCCATCCTTCAAATTGAAGGGAGAAGCAGCCCCCAACCGGATCCCTTGGGTCTTCTCGCGGAAGGGGGGGGCGGAAGGGAGTCATTGGGCAGAGCCGGGAGATGGGAGAGAGGCCTGGGAGGACTTGGGCCCACGGGCAGGAGGTCCACTAGAATGCTGGTTCTCGGATCTCCTGCGGAAGCCTCCTCTCTGCCCCTGTTGGTTGCCACGGGCTGGACCTTGACTGCCTGAGGACTTATGAAAGGGCCGTCTACAGTGCTGTCGTCGCTGGTCGCCACAGTACATCTGGCGGACTGACCAGATCGACTTGCCCGACTCCTGGAGGGGGGAGATCAAAGCCTCCGTCTCCTGCCCAAACAGCACGGTACCCTGGAATGGCAGATCCTTGATAGCGGCCTGCAGATCCTGGTGAAAGGCCGAGACTCTCAACCAGGCATGGCGCCGGAAGCACACCCTAGAAGTGGCTGCCCTGTCATACGAGGCCCTCAGTACATGGGAGCCTACATCTGAGTCCGACTGGAGGAGGGCCAGGAGCTCTGCCTTTTGGTCTGAGTCTGGCATGGTCTTTGCCAGCTCTAGTCCCTTTTCCCAAAATGCATTATGGTACTGTACCATATGTGTTAGGAAATTGAGGGAGCGGATGGAACAGGTGGAGGCAGCATATACTTTCTTGCCCACCTGGTCCAGGTAGCGGGACCCCGGGTCGGGAGGCTGGGAGCTGAGGTGCTTCGGTTGCAGAGACTTGTCATGGGCAGCCGTGACCACCGACGAATCGGCCTGAGGGTGCTCCGCTAGAAAGGGTTCTGCCCTCGGGGCCTTATACAGCCTGTTTGACTTTATCGGAACTGCCGGGATTGAGGCCGGATGCATCCAGGTGGTTCTAGTAAGCTCCTGGAATGTATCGACTAAAGGAGGGATAACCAGAGGCTTTGGCTCCTTTTGCCTCAGGTACTTAGCCAATCTCTGGCGTTCCAGATCCAGGTCCTCAGTGTCCCACTCGTTGGAGGCCTGGATGTGCCTCATGACGTCCATAAAGGTAGGATCGTCCGGAGGTGAGCGAGGCTGGTCCTTCTCTCCCGGGGAGCGTTTGAGGCTGAAAGAGGAAGAAGAGGTCGACGTTGGGAAGGAGGATTGACTATCCGACTTGGAGTAGTCTGACCCCGTCCTATGACCATGCCTTCGCTGACTTCGGTAGCTAGGGGACCGGCGGTCGGTCGAAAGACTCGGTCCCTGGACGGCGTGAGACAATGACCGGCGTCAGTCAGCAGACCGGCGTCAGGAGCATTCTCGCCTGGGCGAGAAAGGCTCCTGGAGCGTGACCTAGACCGACGTCGGTCACCCGAATCCCGGGAGCGACGTCTGTGGTCCTGAGACCTTGTGCGGGAACAAGCCCTAGAGGGAGGTGAAGGCTGCCGCTCCAGTGACTTCCCCGTGGAAGACTCACCTCCCGGCTGTGGTTTTCCCGCAGGGTCCGGTACCGGTGTCTGGGCCGTTGACGCGGAGGACCGTTTGTGGACTTGCCCCCACCAAAAAGGAGAAAAGATCCTTGAGCTCGTCCTTGGTAAATATTTCAGCCGCTCGATTTGGGAAGGAAGTCTCTGGAGCGATCGGGTAGCGAAGGACTTGAGGCTGACGGAGCGATCGGTTCCTCATGATCGTCCCTGCATCCTTACCCCTTTGACCGGCGTCGGTATAGGGACCGACGACTGAGGAAGCCGGGGCGAGGCGAGGAGAGTCCTTGGTCTCCGGAGGCACGCCTTTGGCAGGTGGCGTCGGTGCCTTAGCAGGTGGGGCCGAAGCAGGCACCTCTAAGGGCTTAGCGATGACCCTAAGAGGGGTCACCTTTGGCTTGGCCGGCTTCTCCCCCGAAGGGCCGGCCTTAGCTTGAGGAGTCTTCGGAGGATCTCCAGAACCCAAGGGACAGGCCTTTTTGGGAGAGGGCCACTAGTGCAAGCGCGACTGTGACTGGACCGACTACGGTTCTTGTTGTGGCGCTTCTTCTTCCACTTCCCCTCTGAGGAGTGCAGATCCATCTGCTGCTCCAGCAGGTAGGCCTTAAGGGCCTTCAGGTGGCGGATGCGGGTCCGGCTGGTAAAGGCCTGGCAATCTGCACAATTGGCGGTGTCGTGGTCCGGGCCAAGGCAAAAAAAACGCACCGCCGGAGGCCGTCCTTCACTGGGATCTGCCTCCTGCAGTCACACTTGTTTAAGTGTTCAGGAGATGCCGACGCCAGCGAAGACATCGAACTCGGCCGGGAAAAATGGCTGACGTCGGTACTCGAAAAAACGGAGCTGAGCGAGGAAAACAACGCTCTAAAGCGGGTAAAACAACCGACGGGCAGCGGACTGACGTCGGGTACCAGAACACGAGGCAAACCGACGAATAAATGTTAATTGGAGATCAAACCTTGAGCTGCAACTGCAAGCAGAAGCTGTTCCTTCGACTTCACGTGCAGGATGCAGCGGGAAAGAACTGAGGTGGATCTGGGTCCACCCCCTCTTGTACCCTGACCGTCGGGGTGGGGCTGGCCCCTGCTGTGTATTGCTGGCAGAAGTTTCACCGGAGGGTCCTAGTGCCTGCGGCGTAGTCCTGATTGTAATAGCCAGCTGCAAGAGCTCCCACTCGAAGTAAGATCAACAGTTGTTGAGCTTTGCGGAAGTCTTTTGTTCTATCTAGATAGAAACGTAAAGCTCTTTTGACATCCAAGGAATGACGAGAAAGCTCTCCTTCATTTTGGGAGTTCGCAAAGTAAGTAGGAAGGACCAAAGGTTGGTTTAGATGGAATTCTGAAACAACCTTAGGATGGGTCTTAAGAACTACTTTGTCTTTATGAAACACAGTATACCCGGGGGGGGGGGTCTGTGACCAAGGCATGTATCTCAGAGACCCTGTGGGCTGAGGTAATGGCCATTAGGAAGGCCGTTTTCCAAGTGAGAAATTTTAACTTGCAGGTAGCTAGAGGCGCGAAAGGTTTTCGAGTGAGCATGTCTAGCACAAGATTAATGTCCCAGGCTGCAACTGGACGTCTTATGGGATGTCTAGTATGCAGAATTCCCTTAAACCTCTAAACCACAGGTAACTGAGCCAGTGACAAGGAAAGTACCGGCTCATGATAAGCTGAAATGGCACAAAGGTGAACCTTAACTGTAGAGTATTGGAGACCTGAATTTGAGAGGTCTAAGAGGTACTCTAAAACTATCTGGTGGGCAGGAAAAAGGATTCAAAGAGGATTTTGCACACCAGAGCGAAAAACGCTTCCATTTGGCTGTGTAAGTTTTCCTAGTGGCTGGCTTGCGCGCAGCCAAAAGAATATCAAAAACCCTGCAAGAGACATTGAACCTGTTCACTTCCATCTCTTCAGGAGCCAAGCGTCAAGGTGAAGCAACCTCAGGTTGGGATGGACCACAGGCCCCTGAGTCAGAAGGTTCGTCTGAAGGGGAAGCGGTTTCGGAGAGCTTCCGGCATACTGTTGAGTAGTGGAAACCATATCTGTCGAGGCCAGAAGGGAGCAATGAGGATCATTTTTGTCCCCCGGGACTCGAATTTGAGAAGTACTCTCTGAATTAGAGGAAGAGGCGGAAAGGCGTATAGAAAGAGTTTTGTCCACTGCAGCCTGAACGCATCCTGACAGAAAATGCCAGGCCCTGGATTTCTGGAGCAGAAGAAAGGCAGTTTTGTGTTGAGTGGGGATGCAAAAAGGTCCAGGTCTGGAGTTCCCCACTCTGCGAATAGTGATTGAGCTATGGCTGAGTCAAGAGACCATTCGTGAGGATCTGTCTCTGTTCTTCTGAGACGGTCTGCCAGTTCATTCTGCATCCCCGGCAGACAGACTGCATGAATTAGAGCCTTGTGCTCCAAGCACCATTCCCACACCCTCATCGCTTCCCTGCACAAAGGGTAAGAGCGAGCACCGCCCTGCTTGTTGATGTAATACATCACTGCTTTGTTGTCTGTTTGAAGAAGATGTTCCTGTGACAGCGAATGTCCTTCAAAGCCCGGACTGCATAAAGGACAGCTCTCATTTCCAAGACATTTATGTGAAGCTGGGACTCGTCCTGAGTCCATGTACCTTGAGTGTGGAGAGTCTGGCAATGAGCTCCCCACCCCATCAGGAACACGTCTGTGGTAATGGAAATCTGATGATCCAGAAGAGCAAAGGGATACCATTCCAGAAGATTGTTCTCTTGCGACCACCAGGTGAGTGATCTCTTCAGAGGTTCTGTCACCTTGATGAAAAAGGACCGAGGGTGAGTGGTCGGGGACCACTGAGCATCCACCGAGAGGTTCTCAAGTGAAGGCACGCTAGGGGTACAGTGAACACCGAGGATGCCATGAATCCTAGCATCCATTGCATTGAGAGAGCTGAAACCGAGCTGCTCTCTCCAATGTATCGGGCCATCTGAAGGATATCGCTCCTCCTGTCCTCTGGAAGAAATGCTTTCGCACATGAGGTGTCTAGAAAAGTTCCTATGAAAAGGAGCCTCTGGGAGGGCTGCAGCTGCAATTTTTTGAGGTTTAGCAGGACTCCCATGGATGTGAGTAAGTGTGGAGCCGTGGCTACGGCGTCTAGAGTTCCCTGTCTGGAAGGACTTGCTAGAAGCCAATCGTCCAGATATGGGAACACCTGTATTCCGATTTTTCAGGGATGCGCTGAGAGAATTGCACACTTTGTAAAAACTCGCGGCGCCGAGGATAGCCCAAAGGGCAGGACTCTGAACTGATAATGCTGTCCCAAAGCCACGAACCTTAGGTATTTGTGATACTTTGGGTGAATAGGAATGTGCTAGTAAGCATCCTGCATGTCCAGGGAGGCTAACCAGTCGTGTTGATGAAGCAAAGGTAACGGTTCCTAGAGATATCATTTTGAATTTCCCTTTGGGAAGGAATTTGATTAGTTTTCTGAGGTCCAAAATGGGGCGCATGCCCCCAGTTTTCTTTGGAACTAGGAAGTAATGGGAATAGAACTCTGTGTTCCATTGATTCAGCGGAACTACTTCCACTGCCCTGTTTTTCAGAAGGCCCTGTATCTCGGACATGAGAAGATCTGACAGCCTGGGCTGTCGTCTTTGGGAATGATCCGGAAGGGTCTCCAAAAGATTGAGGGAATACCCATCTCGGATTATCCGGAGGACCCATTTGTCCGAGGTTATGGACTTCCATTGATTGTAGAAGTGAATCAGACGACCACCCACCGCTGAGGAAGAGTCCACCTTGGGCAGCTGAGGTGGGACTTGGGCCAACATCTCAGAAGGTGGCACTGGGCACTTTGGGTCCTTGCGCCTTCTGCTGCGTTTTCTTTTGAGGCTGGGGGCTTGGTTTATTAAAACTTCACCTGCCTTTGCCTCGAAAGGACTGACTGTTATGAAACTGGCGTTTATTAACACCCCCTCGAGAGGGGACAGGAGGAGGTCGAGCCAATTGAATGGCTCTAGTCTTTTGTGTAGCCTCTAGAGTCTGTTCTACTTGAGGGCCGAAGAGATACACAGCATCGAAAGGCAACGCCATTACCTGTTGCTGTGCATCATTCGTGAAACCTGAAGTGTGCAGCCAGGAATGACGGCAGGTAGAAATGCCTGCCGCCGATCGGGAAGCAGTATCCAAGGCGTCCATAGCTGCTTTAACCTGCTGGTTGCTGGACTTGATACCCCTGGTTATGGTTTGAAGAAGATCTGAATTACTGTCCGACTCCGGTAGAGCTTCAACCATTTGTTTGAGCTAATGCCTAAGGATATACTCAGATTGAGAGAAATAGCCTTGGTAGATGGCAATTCGCATACTTAGAGTGGTATCAGCAAAGACTCTCTTACCTAAAGTGTCTATCTTACAAGATTTTTTGCTAATAGGTCGAGCTGTAGTAGTCTGGGGAAGGACAACCTTATTCTCTGCCAAGACTACAATAGGATTCGCAAAGGCTTGGGATGCCAAAAAGGGTCGATCCTTGGGAGCAACATATTTCCTATCTATGGACTTAGCCACCGAAGGAATGAGAGCAGGATTATTCCATACCATTTGAGACAGCGTCTCAAAGGAGGGCTGTACCGGAGGAGTCAAATCCATTGGGATCTCCGGAACATGGAGTCTTAACAGTTTCCCAGGATTGATATCTGTAGTTTGGAGAGAAAGAGTGGAATTCAAGTTTTTTAGCAGAGACTTAAAAGACAGGTCCTTGACCACAGGCTCTGCAACAGGAATAGATCCTGTTCCTTCCACATCATCACCCAGCCTAAGGTCTGGGTCAGGCGCAATGTCACCTCCTGACAGCCCAGGAGGGACTGTATGAACAGGAAAGGAGTGAAAATTAGAAGGAAATGAGGAAGGATTAAAAGAGAAGGAGCCTTGAAGACAGGATGACGTCCTAACAGGTCCTGGCGCCGAAGAAGAGCATGGCGCCGAAAACCCGCACGACGCGAAGAAGCCAGATGGCACCGAGAGAGGCCGCGGTGCCAAGAAGCCACACAGTGCCGAAGACAGCGCCGAGAAGCCACATGGCGCTGAGGACGGCGCTGACAAAGCACACGGTGCCAAGAAACTCGATGGCGCCGACAGACTCATCGGCCCCAAAGAGGACACCTAGCATGCCATCGATGCCGAGGGCGTCAAAAACATCCCAAGACTCCGAAAAACAGGATTTGAGGAGAAAGAAGGATGAATACCAGGAGATAAAGGCATTGGTGTGGCCCCCTGCGCTGCAGCCGTGTGTGTGTGTGGGGGGGACACGTAAGCGCGGAGTCGAGGGCACCGAAGACAGCGCCACGCGACTAGGGAGGCCCAATCGCCCTGCCTGATCTCTCAAAAAGCCCGAAGGCCCCTGAATGACCGGGCCAGGCAGCTGGACCAACCTCCGAGCCCACTGCTCCATAAGACAGCCCACTGATGAAACTGCTCATCTGAAGACCTACCAGAGGGCGGGGTAGGGATCCGATGTCGAAGATGTCGGCTATCAGAAACAGAAACCGGCGACTCCGAAGGAGGAGACCGGCAACTAGCACAAATAACGGACCGTCTATGCGCAGACATATCAGAGGGCGACCTTGAGTTGTGCCTTCTCTTTTTTGACCAGTGGGCTGAAGAAGAGCTCGAAGCCGAACTGTGCTTTTATGCTTTCGAGGGGACCGCCCACCCCCTAGGGCATTGGACTGTCCGTTGTCAGACCTGCCCTTCTGGAGAAGGCAGCGGACTGGACCCAGCCCGGCTGACTGAACAGCTTTCATACGAAGTGTCCCTACCATCACCTGACCCCGCTCATGGTCGACTTCCTCAATGTAGGCTGAGACTTCTTCTTTAAATAAAAATAAATAAACTAAGCGGTACTTATTTGAGATATTACTACAAAGCAATAAAACTGAAAAACTATGCTGCTAGTTTGAAGTTTGACTCCTGGGGAGCGAGCGACGTCGTCACTGAAGTGCACTCGACGGCGGGAAAAAAAGGAACTGAGGCGGTTGGAGGGTTGACGCCGAGATAGTCATTACTGCACGAGCTGAGGCTCGCGGTGCTGCTCCTCACGGCTCCATCTCTGGCGCTGACCCTCTAGCAAAAAAGTTTGCTCCCCGCTGGGTCCTAGTGCCTCCGGCGCAGATCCCATTAGTGTGAATGAGTGGTGGAGACTTTATGTCCAGGAAGATATGACTTTGGAAAATTGAGGAGGAATCCCAGAGTAGTGAGCACTTGCTGGATCACTGGTAGATTTGACTTGACTTGGTTTGGAGACTGCCCCACAATAAGCCAGCCGTCGAGATATGGGAAAATAGAGATGTTCTGCCTCCTTAAAAAGGCTACTACTACTGCTAGGCATTTTGTAAAGACCCTTGGTGCTGATGTTAGCCCTAAAGGCATTGCCCTGAATTGATAATGGCCTGAGGGCAGTTCGAATCTGAGATACTTTCTGTGGGAGCACCTGATGGGAATGTGAAAGTAGGCATCCTTGAGGTCCAGGGAAGCTAACCAATCCCCTGGCCTTAGACAGGGAAGAATTATTCCTAGAGTCACCATTTTGAACTCTGGCTTTAGGAGATGCTTGTTTAAGTATCTTGGGTCTAGGATGGGCCGCCACTCCCCTGTCTGTTTTGGGGTAAGGAAGTATCCGGAGTACAGACCCTTTCCCCTGAGGGATGTAGGAACTCTCTCTCTCTCTCTATGGCTCTGAGAGCCAACAGAGAGGAAACCTCTGCCTCTAGGGCAATGGTTTCAGAGATGTTTGCAAGTGGAAAAGACCTTACCATCAGCTTTGGGAATTTTTGAAACTGAGGGCCAGTCCCTGGCTTACTACCTCCAGGACTCACTTGTCTGAGGTAACAGACTTCCAAGCCCGGAAGTAGTAAGCCAGCCTGTCTCCTACAGGGATTGGGGAGTCGACCCGGGCTGACACCTCAGGTCGTCTGCTTAGCAGGAGCCTTAGGCTGAGAGGAGGATGCAGCTCTGCTCATCCCCTTCCTACCTCTCCCTCTAAAGAACCCCCTCTGGGAAAAAGGAGAGGAGGCCTGTGCCTGGTAGAAAGGCCTGCCCCTGCCCCTAGCCTGCTGCCTCCCAGAAGCTGACTGTCTTTCCTTGGCTTAAGCACTCCTATAGATGGTCCTGTACTCGTCCATCTTTTTCATGTAGTTCTCTGCTCCCCAAACAGAGAATTACCTTCAACAGGGAAATCCATGACCTTAGCCTGGGTATCCTGTGAGAGCCTAGTACACCTGAGCCAAGCCATCCTCCGAAGAGCCACAGATGTAGCCATGACTAGTGATGAAACATCATTGGTGTCCACAGCAGCATGAAACTGAACCTTAGATGCTTCTATCCCATCAGCAGCCACCTCCTCCAGCTCCTTGGCTAGCTTTTGGGGGGGGGGGGGTGCGCCTGCTTACCCGATCCAAAACAGACTCCCACCTGGACTTTTGGTATCTAGCTGCATAGGCCATGTAGTTAGCCTGTCTGAGTCCCAGAAAAGATGCCAGGTACTGCTTCTTAGCCATGGCATCTATCTTACTGGAGTCCTTATCGAGGGAGCCAAGGCTATGCCAGCTGTGTCACAGGCTGCAGCCTGCACTACCCCAACATGGCTGCAATGCTGGTACAGGAACTCCTGAGCTGAGCCTGACAACATGTACTTCCTGTCCATTCGTTTGTCCACTGGAGGCAATGAATTTGGAGTTTTTAGCAGCTTGTGAGTCTGTTTCCCAAAAGATTTGTGCAAGGAAATAGACAGTCTCTTGGACTCTGGGATGTCCATCATTTCTACAAAATCAGGTTCCTCCTGCTCAACAGCTTCATCCACAGGGCACTGGAGGGTATCAGCTACTTTCCTGTAAAACATAAAGTGGGAAGGGGACTCAGAAGAAAAAATTACTCACCTTAGTAATGTTGTTTCTTCTAATGGAGTCTTGCTATATTATGACAGTAGCAGTTTGATCCAGCTCTAGAACTGCTCCGAAGGTGAAATGGTTAAAACCATTCCAAAATAGAATTTTGGCCACGAGCTCTAAGAAGCAGCTCTATCTGTGTTATTTCAAACCTGAACTGTCAGATCTTTATGAGCCAAACTCACTAAGGTCTGTGTGGAAGCTGTAACCTACACCAGCCAAATGGCTACCTAAATAATAACAACCATTGCTGGTCCCAACACCCAAGACTCAAGTCAGGGGACCAGAAATACTAACACAATTCTAATCATATGAGAATAAAACATAAGTATAATAAAACACACACACACACGCCCCAAAAGGGGACAAAAATGCTAACAGGGCATAAAAGGTGCCCAAGTTGCCCACCCACACCCAAGTAGAGGTTCTGAGAGGGCAGGTTGAGGGAGGTCATAATATAGCAAGACTCCATTAGAAGAAACAACATTACTAAGGTGAGTAATTTTTTCTTCAAACATGAAGTCTTGCTATATTATGACAGTAGCAGAATACACAGCAGTACCTCCATGGAGGAGGGGCAGAACCTACTTAGGGAATAGGCTCTGAAGAACAGCTGTGCCAAACCAAGCATCTCTCCTGGCCTGGACATCCAGGGAGTAATTGTTGGTAAAAGTGTGTACCGTTTTCCAAGTAGCAGCCTGGCAAATCTCTAATATAGGGATGTCTCTGGCAGCAGCTAGAGACGCAGCTGTACCCCTGGAGAATGAGCCCTCAAACCGGGGGCTCTGCCCAGTTTCTGATAACAAAATTGGATCCAAGAGACAATCCACCTGGCAACTGATCTCTTAGTGGCAGGTTTGCCTTTCCCAACTTCACCATAGGTAAGGAAAAGTTGGAGGATTCAACCTGTGACCTTTAGTCGCTCTATATAGTAACTAAGAGCTCTCTTAACATCCAGGCTGTGCAACCTCCTCTCACCAGAAGAGGAGTGATCAGTGAAAAATACTGGAAGGAGATAGATTAAGATGGAAATCTGAAACCACCTTAGGCAAAAACTTCCTATTAGTCCTAAGGACTACCTTATCCTGTGTAAAGAAATAAGTCAGTTTCCACTGACAAGGCTTACCAACTCACTTATCGTCTTGCAGAAGTGATAGCCACTAGAAAAACAGTTTTCCAAGTTAGGTACCTAAGCTCTGCAGAAGACAGAGGTTCAAAAGGGTTGCATTAACTGGGCAATGCAAACATTGAGGTCCCAAGCAGGGCCGGTTCCCGAAGGGTGGATTAGTATGGAGTAATCCCTTAAAAAACTTGGAAAACACAGGATGAGAGGAAAGAGGGGATGACTTTCCTGCTGACACAAAAGCAGATACAGCTGCCAAATGAACTCTCAGGGTAGCTGGTCTGAGACCCAAGGAATTAAGATGTACCATGTAATCTAACACAATGGGCAATCAGCAGATTCTGGAAATATTTTCCCAGCACACCAAATGGAAAACCTTTTCCATTTAGAACTATAAAGCCTAGTGAAGGCTTTCTAGAAGCCTTTAGGATCTCAAGAACACCCTGAGAGAGGTGTAAATCAGCAAACTCTAACTCCTCAAGAGCCAGGCCTTGAGGTTGAAGGATTGAGGTCCGGATACCAAACCCTTCCCTGGGCACAAGTCAACAGGTTGTGATTCCTGGGAGGCAAAAGGAAGATGGATTGTCAGTGACAGAAGGAGTGGGTACCAGGGCTGCCTGGCCCAATCCGGGGCAATCAGAATCACCCTGCAAGGCTGAGATCTGATTTTGACTAGTACTTTGAATAGGAGAGAAGGGGAAAAGCATAGAAAACTCCCAATCCAGAAGAAGGGCATCCAGGGGAACTGAGCCCAGCACTGGAGGCCTGCAACAGAACAGAGGAAGTTTGTGATTGACTGGGGCTGCAAAAAAATCTATCTGAGGGGTGCCCCATCTGGCAAAGACTATCCCCAGCACTTGAGGATCCAGGGACCATTCGTGATGGCCCTGGGAAATCCTGCTGAGAGCATCCTCTAGGACATTGTCCTTCGCTGGAAGATGGACTGCTATGAGGGAAGTGTTCAGGGAATAGGCCAGAGACCACAACTTCATTGCCTCGGTGCACAAGGCCGAAGACCGAGTGCCCCCTGTTTGTTGATGTACCACATTGTGGTGGTGTTGTCTGTTCTGACTTGTATCACCTTGTTGTGGACAGATGCAGAAAATGCTTGAAGAGCTAAAAGACAGCTCTGAGTTCCAGCAAATTGATGTGGAGCAGAGATTCCTGGGGACCACACTCCCTGAGTGGAAAGGTGCCCATGTGGGCTCCCCAACCCAGAAGGGAAGCATCTGTAGTGAGAGTCAAGTGCGTGAGGGGAATGAGGGACCCCCAATCTTAATGCTCTGATCCTGCCACCACTGGAGGCTAGGATCAAGGTTGAGTCACTGGGACCAACTTGGAAAGGGGTTTCTTCTCTGAAACCAATAGGTTCTCAAGTGAAACTGAATGTCTCTCATCTGAAATCTTGCTCCCTGCACAACAGCTGTGGATGCAGCCATGTGCCCCAGGAGCTGCAGAAAGTGTCTTGCTGGTAGAGACCTGCAGAGTGAAGGAGGAGGCCAGAGCCACTAAATTCCTTACCCTTTCTAAGGAAGAAAGTCTCTGGCTAGCTTTGTGTCCAATTCTGCCCCTATAAAGGTGAGTACCTGGACTGGTTCCAGAACCGACTTTAGTAGATTTAGCAGAAAGCCTAGGGAGGTGAGAAGCTGCTGGGTGACCTGCAGGTGAGATTTTACCTGTTCTGGGGACTGGCCTACAATGAGCCAGTCGTCTAGATAGGGAAAAACAGCAATCCTTTGCCTCCTTAAGTGAGCCACTGCCACTGCTAGACACTTTGTGAATACCCTTGGGGCAGAGGTAAGGCCGAAGGGCATTGCTCTGAACTGGTAATGACCTGAGGGCAGTTCGAATCTGAGGTACTTTCGATGGGAGCTTCTGATTAGGACATGGAAATAGGCATCCTTGAGGTCCAGGAGGCTAGCCAGTCCCCTGGCCTTAGGGAAGGTAAAATCATTGCCAGAGTTACCATTTTGAACTTTGGTTTCAAAGATGCTTGTTCAGATACCTGAGATCTAATATGGGCCGCCATTCTCCTGTCTTTTGGGGTAAGGAAGTATCTGGAATACAGACCCCTGCCCTGGTGCAGGAGGAACCCTTTACTGCTCTGAGGCTAACAGGGATGAGACCTCTGCTTCCAGAGCAAGAGTCTCAGAAGCACTTGAGGTAAAAAGTCTGCTTCTCAACTTGGGAAACCTTTGAAGCTGAGAACCAGACCCTGGCCTACTACTTCCAGAACCCACTTGTCTGAGGTTAAAAAGCCCAATTCTGGCTGAGTAAGCCAGCCTGCCCCTACGGTACAGGAGAATCGGCCCTGGGCACCCCATCAGGGTGCCTGCTTAGCAGGAGCTTTAGGCTGGGGGGTGGGAGCAGGTCTGCCCACCCCTCGTCTCCCTCTGCCTCTGAAGAAGCCCCTCTGAGCATAGGCAGAGGAGGCCTGAGTCTGGTAAAAAGGCCTGTGAAAAGGCCTACCCCTACCCCTGGGGGTATGCCTTTGAGGAGTGGCTTGCCGCTCCTTAGCTTGGGCACTCTTGTAAGTAGTCCTATATTCATCCATCTTTTTCATGTAGTTCTCTGTCTGCTCCCCAAACAGAGAATTCCCCACCACAGGAAAATCCATAGCCTTAGTCTGGGTATCCTGTGACAGACTAGTACACCTGAGCCAGGCCAACCTACAAGCTATAGATGTGGCCATGACCCTAGAGGAAACATCATTAACATCCACAGCAGCATGAAACTGAACCTTAGAAGCCTCAATGCCATCAGCAGCCACCTGTTCTAGTTCACTAGCCAGCTGGCCATGGGCTTGCTTAGCTAATTGCATCACAGTATCCCATCTAGAATTCTGATACCTAGCTACATAAGCCATATAATTTGCTTGCCTGAGTCCCAGAGAGGCTGCCATATACTGTTTTTGCCATGGCATCAATCTTCCTGGAATCCTTGTCAGGAGGATGTGAAGCCAGGGAATATTAGCTTACCACAGGCAGCAGCCTGAACTACTAACATGACTGCATTGCTGAGAAAGGAATTATGTATCAGGACCTGACAATGTGTACCTTCTGTCCATCTTTTTATCTACAGGAGGCACAGAATTAGGAGTTTTTAAATTTTTATTGTTTGCTTCCTAAAAGACTTATGTAAAGGAATAGACAATCTCCTAGACTCTGGAATATCCATCATTTCTACAAAATCAGGCTCCTCTTGCTCCATCACAGCTTCTTCTAAGGGAAGCTGGAGGGTTTCAGCAACTTTTTTGTAAAACATGAAATGAGATGGGGACTCAGACAGCATAGGGGGAGATTCTAAAGGTCTGTCTGCGGAGATGTCTGGTTCAATGGGCACACCCAGACCTTCCCAGCCACATTCATACTGTTCATAATCATCCTCCCCCTCCTCTGGTTCATAAAATTCCTCAATATCATATTCCTGAACCACTGGAACCGGACGAACCGACCTTTTGCCAGATAGTGGCGGTTCGGACGGACCCTGATCAGTGACTGGACAATTTGTATGGCTTTTGCTATCTCTGCAGCAGTTGGAGAAGGGTTTTGGACTCCAGACCTGCTGATTTTCTTGTTTTCTTTACTGGAATTGGTTCCTCAGAACCAGCTTTTCTTTGCCGAGGAAGTCTCGCCCTGGTCAGAGGCACTCCTCCGATTCGGTTGGCACCGAACCGGGCTGGCTCATCGGGTCAGCGGACTTTTGGCCTCTCGTTCCCTGAGCCTGCCCAATCTTTTTTCCAGGGTGGCTGCAGGGAAATTCTTACATATCTGGCAGTCTGACTGGAGGTGGTCAAACCCCAGACAATAAACACATGTGGTGTGTGGGTCAGCCTTGGCAAAGACTTCCCCACAAACATCACAGTGTTGAAACCCAGTGGGCCCGGTTTTCTTTGGGTTTCTCAGACATAATGCCAGCCTAACCAGAAAACTTGTCCTTTGCTTGGCAGTGCCAGAGCAAGACACCCTTATCGGTTCCTAACCGTGTCACGGGTATTGGAAAACAACGTAATAAATCCGTCTTTTTTAGAACCGATAAGAACCGGGAACCGCACTCTAAAATATTAAATTTTAGTTTTAAATGAGTTTTAAACCCAACTGATCGGTTCAAAACCGAACCGATAACTTACAAGTTCCACACAGACAAAACCTTCAATTTACTTACGGTTACCACAGATAGAGCTTGAACCGAACGGTTTTGCGGTTAAAATAAAACTATTCTCGGTTGAATCCAACGAGAAAACACTTTTTAAACCGAGAAATGAACCGAGCAGTAGGAGAAATCTCCAGAGCGACTGTTCAATGAGGCGGAGTAAAGAATCTGACAGTTCAGGTTTGAAATAACACAGATAGAGCTGCCTCTTAGAGCTCGTGGCCAAAATTCTATTTTGGAATGGTTTTAACCATTTCACCTCCGGAGCAGTTCTAGAGCTGGATCAAACTGCTACTGTCATAATATAGCAAGACTTCATGTTGTTTGAAAGCCTGGAAGGGGAAGCTCCAGAAGTCTGTCTGGGGAGATGTCTGCTTCAATGGGCTCATCCAGACCTTCCCCACGTCCTCATCCTAGTCAAACTCTTCTTCCCCCTCCCATTCTGGCTCATAATATCCTTCTAAAGAATAATTGAAAACCGGGGGAACCAACCGAACTGAGCGCCTACCGAGAGGTGCCGGATCAGTCGGAACCGAAAAGAGTGATTCCATAATACTAATCGCCCTGGCAATTTCCTCGGCGGTTGGATGGTGGGGATTTGGATTCGAACCGGACGACTTTTCCTACTTTTTTGCAGGAACCGACCCCTCAGGGTCGGCTCTCCCCTTGCCCGAGGAAGTCTGGCCCTGGTCAGAGGGCACTCCCTCAGGTTCGGTCGGAACCGAACCAGGCTGGCCATCAGGGTTAGCGGAGTTCTCGGCCTCTTTCTCCCTAAGCCTACCCAACCTTTTATCTAGGGTGGCTTAGGAAAATTTTCTGCATATCTGGCAGTCTGAATCGAGGTGGTCAAACCCCAGACAATAAACACAGGTGGTGTGGGGATCAGCCTTAGCAAAGGCCTCCCCACACACACACTGATGCTGAAACCCAGTGGGCCCAGTTTTTTTTGGGGGGTTCTTAGACATGGCCACAGTAAAAAGAAAACTTACCCTTTACACGGCTTCAGGCCAGGTAAGACAAACTTATCAGTTCCTAACTGTGTCACGCGTATTGGAAAAAAATGTTATACTTTTTTTTTGGAACCGATAAGTACCGGAATCACCACAGAATCAAAGAATGATCGGTTCAGCCGAACCGACTGTAACAATTTTTAAGATTCATAATTTCCACAGAATTCACTACAGTCCACTACCTCTACTACTTACTGTACCACAGACAGGGATCTGAACCGAGGAAAAAGTATAAATTTTCAGATTAAACTGACGATTTTCACTAATGTGAACCGAAAGCGACAGGAGAAACTCCGGAGTGACTGTTCAGTTAGGCAGAGTAAAGAATCTGATGGTTACACTTGAAAGTGCAGCAGACAGAGGTTTGAACCGAGCACGAGCTCAACGTTCTATGCTCTTAGCATAGAGTTAACTCTTTCATCTCTGGAGCAGTGCAAGTGCTGGGGCTAATTGCATACTGTCAGAATACAGCAAGACTTCATGTTGTTTGAAAACAGTAAACAGTACTCGACACCACTTAAATAAAGGAAAGGTCTTATCGGTAAGAAGCGACGTCGAGCAGGCGAGCAGAACCAAGGCAATTAACAACTTCAGAGCTAAGGCTTCAGCCGATGGACTAGGCCGACTAACAGTCTCTCACGAGGTACCACACTCGATGGTGGGAAAGAAAGAACTGGGGCTGGGGCCGAGTCAACGGCAGCCAACGGCCAACCCTTGAGTGCCACGTAGAACTTGGCCTCAAGGGCGGCTGGCCTCTGTCGATCTGCCCATGTTGGGAAAAAAAAAAAAAGTCTCCCACGGGGTCCTAGCTCCGGTGTGCTATACCCACTAGCGATGAATGGTGAAGACCGACACAGATAAGGTCAGGACCCTCTCGAGGAGACCTAGAGGGAAGGGTAGATGTCCGCACTACGACTCCCTCCCGAACCCAGGTGGGTCCCAGAAAAGGGTCACCATGTCGAACCCCTACCCCTCGACTCCTCTGAGTCCGACAGAGCCCTCCTCTTCGCAAATGCCAGCCTAGGCAGCTGACAACTTTGGGCAGTCCCCGAAGGAACTACCCAGGGAGTAGCATCCTCCCCTCCTGTAGGTGCTCAGACAGGCCCTAAAGCTGGGCAATCCAGGCACACTACCTGAGGGGGTATCACCACTGAGGAGTCAGAAAACCCTCAGAGGCCAGGCTGCAGAGCATTAGTGGTCAGCACTCCTGACCCTGGGGCAACGGTCCGCTCCTCAGAGGGTGGCTGGTTCCGGTCAGTCAAGCAAACTACCAGGGTGGCCACGTGAGTGGCCAACTCCAAAGAGTCAGACAGCTTGTCTAACTCAGAGTCCGTCTCCGCGGAGGTGGAGACCGAAGTCTGATGCCAGACAGTAGGCAGACGCCTGCTGCCATCCCGACCGGAGGGGGTACCAGTCCAGGTGGCTGCACCAGAGTCCGTGCCAAAGCCCCCAACCGCACCACGAACGGTGCGCGAAGAAGACATGGCACAGAGGGTGGCAGCAGCATCGGAGCCGGTGCCTGCCACGGCACCGCGGGCTGCACCAAGGCCAGGGACAGCTCCCTCAATGCCGCGAACAGCACAGAAAGCAATACCCCCCACGGCGCCACAGGCGGCACCAGAGCTAGACACGGCACCGTGCTCAGCCACAGCACCGAGCTGAGAAAGAGTTGAGGACAGCACCGTAGAACCTCCCACAGCGCTGCTGACGCCGACAGCGGAGATGGCCCCGAGTGGCGGACCGGTGCCGACTCAGGCTTTCGAACCCAAGGAGACAACACTGGGGGAGCCTTCACCCCTGAAGGGGCGACTGCCAATTCGGTGCCTCCCACCCCCCCCAGGGGAATGGACTGAGCCTCCTGCACCGCGGAAGGGGCTGCAACGGCGAGGTTACTAGAGCAAAGCCCCCCTCCATGGTCCGTACAGAACGGGAGGGGACCCAGAAGAAAGGCCGAGACCGTGGCTGGGCCCAGTCTTGGCAATCCCCGAAAGTTGTTGGAGCTCGTCCAACTTTCCACCTGCGTTGTTCGATGACATGACGGTGCATGGAGAAGCATGCGTCGCACAAACCCATGTAATGAAGCGGGCCAAGACATGCGAGGCAACGGCCATGTTGGTTGGTGAATGAGTACTTGTGGCTGCACGGGCACCGTCACATAGGGGGCTGCCCCATCTTTAACAATTTCTTGCCCCCTGACTGAGACATGACCCACGGTAAAACAAGCTAAACAAAAGACTCAACATCGTTAACAAATAAAGAAAGGGAACAGGCTTACCAACGGCGTTGAGTGGTGGCGAGAATGGAACTGGCAAGATACAAAGACGGTGTTGAAGGGATTTCGGCGTTGAAGGCTTTTTTCAACGAACTAGGCCTCTTGTGCAGCAGCTTCCCATGACGTGCGACCTCTACGGTGGGAGGCGAAGAACTGAGTGGAGGCGGGGTCGGCGACACCTAACGGCGGCCAACCCGTGAGCGCCATGCAGTGCATCGGCCTCGAGGATGGCACCGATGGTGCGTCGACTCTGCCCATCCCAAAAAAAAAAAAAAGCTCCCGTGGGGTCGTGACCTCTGGCCACATTACCCAAAGGTGATGAATGGTGAAGACTGACACAGATAAGATCACCTGTTGGCTTGGGGGGGGGTAGAAGCCGCTTGCCCCTATCTCCATTGCTGGATCCTGCCCACTGTGGACTTCGCCCCGACGTCACCTCTGCCCGTAGGAGCGCCGGAATAAAGTGCCCTAGAAGCAGAATATGGCCCCACTCCAGGGGGGTGGATTCCGGAGGGATGTCTCCACGAGTGTGTCATGGCCGAGGTACAACTGGGAGGATTTCAGGTAGGAGGGGAACAGGTAGGTTGACCGAAAAGCCCCTGCCAGCGGTGACTGGAAGGAAAAAGAATTGGGAAGTAACCCCCCCTCCTCTCCATACTCCTCCTGAGGGATCAAACATAATTGTACTCTGAGCTGAGGAACTGATGGACGAGTTACTGGTTGCTGCTGAACCGGCGTAAGACCTGTTTGCAAAACTTGTAAAATTTGTAAAGCTTGTTGCACCTGGTCAACTGTAGGCATATTTGTCTGAGATACTGTCAGTCCTGTTGCTTTTCCAGCTGGGGAACCAATATGTTTCTTCTTGTCTGATTTCTTCAAAGGAACTGAATCCTTTACCGGTTCACCCGGTCTTTTTAGTCTGGATGTCTTGCCTTTTTCAGGGGTGTTAGCACTGGTATCCTTAGACTTACCACAATTTAATTAAATGTTAAACCAGAAAAAAAAAAAAAAAACAGTAACAGAAACACAACTTAAGCAAAAATTTTTTTTTTTTTTTTAACATAAAGCGATTTAATGTAAAGTAAGACTAGCTAATCAATTCCTCAATGGTTTCAAGAAACCGGTGAGGAACTGAAAAAACAACTGCAAACTAACTAAAACTAGACTAATTTAACAAAGGGCAGCAGAAATTAAGTACATAAACGTTAATATTTTTTTTTTTTAAATAAAGTTATTCTCAGTTACGCTGAGGAGCAGTCTCTGAGGCGTCCAACAAGGTAGGTGGAGAATGAAATCGGAGCGTTATAGAACGCAGCAGTTGACAGGGCAGCAGGCTTGAATGGTGGCATGAGCCAATGTGTTCGACTATTTGCATAAAGTTCCAGTCATCTCCGGGGCAGTGCAATCCAGGAAGCTGACTGCTTGAGTTAATGATATTGAAGAATCCATGGGGTTAGAATTAACAAAATCTGCTTAACAGCCTCTTTACAGTCCTGTCATTTATATTTTCTAGCCAGATGGCAGGATACTGGCAAAAGACCAATTATCTAACATAAGCTGTTTCAAAACTGGATATCTGCATCTGGACCCAAGAGGAACACATGGGTACAGCCACTTCATTGGTGTGTGCTTAACATGATTTCACTAAACTGGGACTTGATCCATAGGAAATATATGTTCAGTGCTCCAGATAATTTTTTGTTGTTAAGTACAGATAATCATTTCATCCCTCAGAAATGATCCACCGATTCTTCGAAAGGTGTCGTTTTTCCAAGTTTAAAGCGCTTTTACTTAAAATTATACTTTACTCATCCAATGTCAAGAATGGTGAGTATATTACTCTTGAATGCCAATGTTATCTGGAGCACTGGGTAGGTTTTTTATTCTAAAGTAAGGAGACCTTTTTGATTTAACAATAACCCTCAGGATGTAGTTCAGTTTTTCAGTGTCTAAATGATGAACGTTTTCTGTTTCTGAAAATCTACAAACAATCCCTTCTTTAAACTAACTTTTTAAAATCTTAGATGATGAACAGTCTTTTTAACACTTATAAAACAAAATCTAAACTGTTATTTTTTTAAAGTACGAACAAATGCTTTATGATAAGACAGTAAACATTGCAGGGTCCACGTTTTATTGGCTTACTGTTGAAAAACTGCAAAATGAAACTTTTTTTTTTATAGATTCACATTCAGTTATGCCTTGCTTTTCAATAAGGAAGCCATATCACCAATGTGCATGATAACTTCTAACGTGGTTTCCAATTTTCACCTACAGATTAGCAGCTATTAAGCTTTGCTTGTACTTCTGTACATATTCTTGGACATTACAGCAGTGACATAAAAGGCCTGAAAACAAGACACTTTCCTCTTTTTTTTTTTTTAAACAAATGAACAGAAATTACCAACTTTTAACATAACAGTTGCAAATTTTGTGAGTAGCAGGTTACAAACTGTATTTAAAAGAACTACATGAACACTTAAAAGAAGGAAGGCTTTTAATCTCCAATTCAGAATTAAACAAAGAGGCATAAGATTAAAAAAAGTTACAAAATATCCAAATGTCTTCATTTTTGCCGCTTTACTTTTTCGCATATTTTAGCAAGTCGATTCTAGGAAAAAAAAAAAAAAAAGATTTAAACACCCCACTTAATGGATTCATGTAAAACAACAAGTTAAGAATAATTTTCTATTTTGAAACGTGCCTGGTGCATATACTTATCACTGGACAATTCAGGTTACTTCCAGCCCGCAGCCTTAGTTCTACTGCTAGTATTCAGTTCACATCTACACTTAGAGTGGGATATTCAGAATGTGACATGCAGGGACGCAAGCCTGGGCGATATTCAAGGGTGTTGCGCCATGTATGCTGTCAGTCGGTGGGCGGCTTGCAGGTGGGGATCTTCCGCCTGCCGCTGACGGGGGGGGGGGGTCTGAGTGGGTACCGCTGGACCACCAGGGATTTATGTTTGCTAAAGCCCGTGATCGGGCTGGGGTTCAGTCCACTGGACCACCAGGGAATTATTTAATTTACTAAGCCTGCGATGGGGCTGGGGGAGGCGGGTCCACTGGACCACCAGAGTATTTAATATTACAAAAGCCCAGCGATTGGGCAGGAGGCGGGTCCACTGGACCACCAGGGTCTATATCTACATATAAAGCCCTGCGATTGGGGCGGGGGCAATAGCGGCTTGTGCATTGTCTCTGGAGGTCGATGGCCACCCACAGCTGGCAGCTGCCGTGCTGTGCCCTGTCTGACAGCTCACCTGTGGGTGGCAAGCCTTGCTCCTTCATTTTACAGGCAGATCTCTACCCCGTGCGGCACTGTGTGGGTGTGGCCTGCATATCGCCCACATCCCGGGCTGAGTATTGGAATGTGCCGAATATGCATGGGTGCCCCCAAACCTGCGATGCATACATTACAGTGCGCCCTGCGATCGGCGCAGCGCAACTTCCACTTTTGAATATCGCGCCGCGACACAACCCCTTTGAATATCCCACCCCCAGTATCCACTGGCACTGCTCAATCACCTAATGTTTTCAAGCTTGGCTCCTCTCACCGCCCATGGTGTCGTCTTCTGGATCTACCCCTACTGACGTCAAATACGCATGCTGAAAGCAGGACTCCAAGCAAGACCTGCCAGGGGAGGTTGTGTACGTAAAGTGGATGTAAACGAAACGAAAAAATTACTTACCATAGTAATCTTGTTTCTTGCAAGGGACCTCCTAGTAGTATTAGACACTATTGCAGCCTGGAGCTGCTGGCTGCCCCAGAATATTGAGCTTGGAAAGTATGCAAGTTAGAAGAATATGGAATGGTACATTCAAAACTGCTGCCTCTTTCTCACTAACTGCCAGATTCAACGTTGTACTGTAGGTGAAACAGTAGGCTAATCACTAAGAACAGGTTACTTACCTGTAACAGTAGTTCTAGGAGTGGTATATGTTGTTCATCCACACTTATTGGCCTGTCCCTTTCCCCTTTAAATCTTGCCGGAAGTCTTTGAGCTGGCTCCTCCCACCCACCCGGGTGGTATATACCTCGGCTCTGCCCCATGATGCCAGATCTTAGCCTGCTGGAAGCCAGGTTGTGAGAGTCTAAAGCCGGGAAGGTTGGGTGGGTCCGTATGGATGAAAGGACAGTTACATAGGAACTTACCGTAACAGTAGATCTTCGAGAGAGGTTCCTTCAGTAGGTCATCACATATAGGACTGACATCGGGCCGCATGGCAGACTTCTCTAGCAATCCCTGACGGGGAACCGCCCACCTGATGTCATGTGACCGACGTCAGTGTGACGGTATATAGTGGGCAGTCCTCACGCCTGCCCTCCAGTTCTCCCGCCAGAGCCAGGAAGAGGCCTAACAGCAGGAGCGAACAGGCTTGGAGACCCTGTAAAACAATTTGAGGGGAAGGAGAGAGGGAAAAATATGACCTACTGAAGGAACCTCTCTCGAAGATCTACTGTTACGGTAAGTTCCTATGTAACTGTACTATCTTACTTCGCGAGGGTTCCTTCAGTAGGTCATCACATATAGGACAGAGTCCCAAGCAGTTCCTCTAAGGAGAGACTAAGAGAAACTATGGAGTGGGCCACACAAAACCCACGGAAAAGACTGGAGACCGAAAGGACCCAGCCTAGGACAACAGACCCTGCAGGACGGCTAGGCCAAAGCCAGCACTCCACCGGGAAGCAATGTCCAAACTATAATGCTTGATAAAGGTATGGACAGAACTCCAAGTAGCGGCAGCACAAATATCCGCTGCAGAAACATTACGAAGGAAGGCAGCCGAAGCGGCCATGCCCCTAGTAGAATGACCCACGATTGAGCCCGGGAGGGGGTTATCATATTTTTGATAACAGAATCTAATGCAGTTGCCTAACCATTTGGAAAGGCTCTGCTTTGAAACCGGTTTGCCTTGTGTCTGTTGTGCAAAGGAGACAAACAACTGATCGCAAGAGCGAAGATCTTTGGTTCGGTAAGTGTAACACCGGATAATCCGATGGACATCCAACGTATGGAGAAGAGCCTCACCCCTGTTAGCGGGAGCCGGATAATACACTGGAAGCTCTACCGATTGGTTTAGAGTAGCTTCCGACACCACCTTTGGAAGGAACCTCGGATGGGTTCTGAGAACTGCCTGTCTCGGTGGAAAATCAGGTAAGGCTCCTTACAAACCAGCGCATGAAGCTCCGAAATTCTGTGAGCTGAAGTGATAGCAACTAAAAACAACGCCTTCCAAGAAAGAAAGCGTAGGTCGCAGTTCATTGCTGACTCAAAAGGAGGCAAGGTGAGCTTTTCCAAGACGAAATTCAAGTCCCATGGTGGTGTTGGGCTGCGAATGGGGGGTTTCAGATGGAGAATCCCTTTCAAAAAGGTCTTTGAGATATTCAACTGAGCCACGGATTTACCATCCACCAGCTCGTGGTATGCTGAGATAGCGGAGACGTGTACTTTCAGAGAGGAATAGGCTAGATCCGAGTCAGATAGATGAAGGAGGCATTCCATGACTTGTGGGGCTGAGCAAGAAAAAGGGTTCCAGCCCTTTGCGGTCGTCCAAATGGAAAATCGCTTACACTTCAAGGCATAAGTGGGAACGGATGGAGGGTTTTCTAGCTTTGACAAGGACCTGTGCCACTCGAGAGGATACCCCAAAGCAAGAGATGGCTATGTCTGCAGGAGCCATATATGTAGATGCAGGGTCCTGAGATCCTGATGAACCAGGCGGCATTGATCCTGAGTAAGAAGGTCGTGTGTCAATGGAAGTGGAACCGGTGGTTCCCTGGACAGCTGTTGAAGCAACGGGAACCAAATCTGTCTTGGCCAAAGAGGAGCGATGAGGATCATCTTGGTCTTCTCCAACTGCAGTTTGAGGAGAACCCTCTGCAGAATGGGAAATGGAGGGAAGGCGTAAAAAAATTTCCCTGTCCAGGATAGAGACAATGCGTCGCTATGGAACGAGCGAGCAAAACTTGGTAAGTTTTGCGTTGGATTGAGAGACGAACATGTTGAGTTCCGGCCGCCCCCAATTTTGGAAGATGGATTCTGCCACTTCCTGTTGAAGTTCCCACTCGTGAGCAGGGGTCCGCAATCTGCTGAGACTGAAAAAACAACTTTCCAACGAACGCGGAATGAAGTCTGTGAAGCGACTTGCACATGGCGACGTCGGAAAAGAACTGAAGGGCGGGCATGGGGACCGCCCACTATATACCGTCACTCTGACGTCGGTCGCGTGACATCGGGTGGGCAGTCCCCCATTAGGGACTGCTAGGAAAAGTATGCCATGCGGCATGACGTCAGTCCTATATGTGATGACCTACTGAAGGAACCCTTTCGAAATGAGATCATAATATACCACTCCTAGAGCTACTGTTACAGGTGAGTAACCTGTCCTTCTAGGATCGTGGATATGTTGTTTATCCACACTTATTGTCAGACTCCTAGCAGTTCTCCAGGAGGAGGGAGGCAAGGCGCACACCCCCTACCTAGGGAACAGAGATTGGAGAACTGAGACCCCAAAACCAGCATCCCGGTGTGACTAAAGGTCGATGTGGTAGTGGATGATGGAGGTGTTTGCTGACTTCCAGGTAGCAGCCCAACAGATTTCCTGGATATGGATGTCCCTGGAAGCAGCCACCGATGCAGAAGTATGGCGGGTAGAATGAGCTCTTATCCCTCTGGGAGGCTCCTTGCCTGCCAACTCATAGCATAGACCTATGCATGATGTAATCCATCTTGCAACAGTCCACTTCACTACAGGTCTGCCAGAAGCAGCTTCAGCGTAGGTGAAAAACAGCTGGTGAACCTCTCCCCGGATTTCCACCATCCTCTCCTTTTACTAGGAGATGGCACGTCTTGGGTCCAAAGTATGGAGCCTGTATTCGGCCTCCGAAGTGTAATAAGGGTAGTATACCGGCAAAGTCTACACCTAGTTAAGGTGGGCACGCAGGACAACCTTGTCCCTGTGGAAGATCAGATAAGGGGAATCCACCGGAAGCGCCTGGATCTCCCCTGTTCTTCTGGTAGACGTGATAACCACCAGCAAGGCTGTCCATGAGCTTTGCCAATACCAGCAGTAGATCCCACGGAGGTGGAGGTTCACGTACTGGAGGGGATACGTGATCCAGGCCTTGAAAAAGTCCCCGACCACGGTCTCCTGCATCAATGTCGGTTGACCGGCCCGTGCCCAGTAAGCAGAAAGAAAAAATTACTCACCTTAGTAATTGCTTTTCTTCTTATGGAGTCTTGCTATATTAGGACTTATTGCAGTTAGCCACTGCACTTGAACTGCCCCGGAGAGGAAAGAGTTAACTCCAGAGAATCTGGAGTTCTAAAGCGCGAGGGCGCTTATACTAAAGTTTCTATCTGGACAGTCTAAATGAAACTGTCAGATCTTTGACGGCCAACACTAAGCAACAAGTCTGTGTGGAAAGCTCTACACTAGCCAAATGGCTACCTACTAGTAGTAATAACAACAATAGGAACAACAATAACAATAATAAGAATGAATAATGGTATTATTAGTTTTCCCCTGACAAGCACTATTAGGACCCCCCTTCCCCAAAGACTCAAGTCCAGGAAGGGGCCAACAAATCACTCAACACAGAAAACCTAGTTCCCTAACCTAAATAAAGAGGTAAAGGAAGAACTACAATGGCATGACACAGTGCTTGCACTAATTTGCCACCCCACCCCAGTAGAAGTTCTGAGAGGGGCAGGTTGGGGTGGTCCTAATAGCAAGACTCCATGAGAAGAAAAGCAATTACTAAGGTGAGTAATTTTTCTTCAAACACCATGAAGTCTTGCTATATTAGGACTTATTGCAGATTACACAGCAGTACCTCCATGGAGGAGGGTCAGAACCTACTTAGGAAATAGGCTCTGAAGCACAGCTGTGCCAAAACGAGCATCTCTCCTGGACAGAAATCCAGGAATAATACTTGGTAAAAGTGAGAACTGTCTTCAAGTAACAGCTCGACAGATTTCCAGAATGGGAATATCTCTAGCAGCCGCTAGATATGCAGCTGTACACCTGGTGGAGTGAGCCCTCAGTCCTGAGGGGCTCTCTACCTAGTCTTTGATAACAAAAATGGATACAAGAGACAATCCACATTGCAATTGTCCTCTTAGTGGCAGGTTCCTTTGCCAACCTCGCCCTAGGTAAGGAAGAGTTGGAGGATTCGAACCTGTGACCCTTGGTGCGTACAAATAGTAGCATAAGGCTCTTTTGCGTCCAAGCTGTGCAGTCTCCTCTCACCTGAGGAAGAATGCTCAGTGAAAAATCCTGGGAGAGAGATGGGTTGGTTCAGGTGGAAACCTGAAACCACTTAGGACAAACCTGTGTTAGTCCTAGGGACTGTCTTATCCCTGTGGGGAGAGAAAATCTTCTTCCACTGCCAGGGCCTGTAGTTCACTTTTTGTGCTGGCAGAAGTGAAACCACCAGAAAAAACATTTTCCAAGTGAGAAGCTTGAGCCTGCTGGGGATAGAGGTCCAAAGGGGTTTGCATTAACTGAGCAATGCAAACATTCAGGCTCCATGCAGGAGCTGGTTCCCAAAAGGAGGGTTGGTGTGAAGCAACCCCTTAAAAACTTGGAAAACACAGGTTGAGAAGAAAGGAAGCAGGCTTCCTGCTTGCAGAAAAAAGAGACAGCTGCCAGAGGAACCCTTAAGGTAGCTGGCCCAAGACCTAAGGAATTTAAAATGGACCAAAAGTCCAGAAAATGGGCAGATAAGCAGACTGTGGTATAATCTGCTTCTCAGCGCACCAGACTGAAAACCTGTTCCACTTAGAATTGTAAGTGGCCCCAGTGAAAAGCTTCCTTGAAGCCTTTAAAATATCCGCACACCTTGAAAAAGGTGTAAATCAGCAAATTCTAACTCCTCAAGAGCTGCCTTGAGAAGGAGGAATTTGAGGTCGATACCACACTCTCCCTTGTGCAAAGGCCAGTAAGTCGTGGACTCTGGGCAAGCTCAGGGTAGGGTGGACTGTCAAGGACAGAGACAATGGGTACCAGGGCTGTCTGACCCAGTTTGGAACAATCAGAATCGCTTTGCAGGGCTGAGATCTGATTTTACTAGTACCCTGAAAGAAAGGGGAAAAGGAGGAAAGGTGTGCAGAAACTTCCCTTTCCAATCCAAGTGAAAAGCGCCCAGCGGGCTGATCCCAGCACTGGAGGCCTCAACAAAACAGAGAAAGTTAGTGGTTATCTGGGGCTGCTAAGATCTATCTGAAATGAGCCCCATCTGGCAAGGACTGAACCCAGCACCTGAGGATTCAGAGCCCAATCGTGATGGCCCTGAGAATCCTGCTGAGGGCATCTGCCAGGGCATTGTCCTTCCCTGGGAGGTGAACTGCTATCAGGAGGTGTTCAGGGAGTGCCAGAGACCACCACTTCATTGCTCGGTGCACAAGGCTGATGACCGAGTGCCCCTGCCTGTTGATGTACCACATTATTGTGGTGTTGTCTGTCCTGACTTGAACTACCTTGTTCTGGACAGAAGCTGAAAACTCCTAAGAGCTAGAAGACAGCTCTGAGTTCCAAAAATTGATGTGGAGCAGAGATTCCTAGGAGACCACACTCCCTCGTGGACAGGTCGCTAAGTGAGCTCCTCACCCTAACACAGGAGCATCCGTGGTGAGGGAATGAGGAGGACCCTAGTTTTAGATTGCTTTGATCCTGCCACCAGTGTAAGGCCAGGATCAGGGATTGGGTCACTAGAACCAATTTGGAAAGGAATCCTCCTTTGGGACCAATAGGCCCTCAGATGGAACTAAATGTCCCTCATCTGGAATCTTGCTCCCTGCACTACAGCTGTGGAAGCAGCCATGTGCCCTAGTAGTTGTAGCAAATGCTATGCTGGTCAAGAGACTCAGAGTAATGGAAGATGCCAGGGCAAAGAGACTGCCTACCCTTTCTGAGGAGAAATGCCTGGCTAACTGTGTTCAACTCTGCCCTATGAAAGTTAGTACCTGAACTGGTTCGAGAACTGACTTTGTAAATTCAGCAGGAATCCCAGAAAGGTGAGAAGCTGTTGGGTGACTTGCAAGTGGATTTTACTTGATCTGGAGACTGACCCACTAAGAGCCAGTCATCCAGGAAAGGAAACAAAGCAATCCTTGCCTTCTAAAAGAGCCACTACACAGCTAGAATTTCAATACCCTTGGCGCAGAGGTAAGGCGAAGGGCATTGCCCTGAACTGGTAGTGGCCTGAGGGTAACCTGAGGTACTTTCGGTGAGAAGGCCTGATCAAAACATGAAAAATAGGCATCCTTGAGGTCCAGGAAAGCTAGCCAGTCCCTGGCCTCAGCCAGAGTTAACATTTTAACTTTGTTTTCAAAAGATGCTTGTTCAGGTACCTTAAATCTGAGATGGGCGCCAATCTCCTGCCTTCTATAAGGTAAGAAAGTATCATGAGTACAGCCCTTGCCCCAGTGGCAAGGAGGACCTTCTACTGCTTTGCAGTTCAGAGGAGAAGAAACCTCTGCTCCCAAAGCAAGGGATTCCGAAGGATTTGCAGGTGGACCTGTCTGGCTCTCATCTTTGGAAACTGTTTGAAGCTGAGAACCAGACCTATTACTTCCAGAACCGACTTGTCCGAGTTAGGGACACCCAATTCTGGCTGAAATAAAACCAACCTGCCCACTGGTATAGGAGAATCGGCCCTGGGCACCCCATCAGGTGCCTGCTTGGCAATAGTCTTAGGCTAAGGGAGGGGACAGTTTACTTGTGCCCGTCTATCTCTGCCTCTGAAGAGACCCCTCTGGCGAAAGCAGAGGAGGCCTGAGCCTCTACCTGGGCACTTTTGTAGGTAATCATCCCTGTTTTCATATAGCTTTCTGTTTGTTCCTCAAACAGAGAATTACCCACAACAAGAAACAAATCCATAGACTTTGACAGAGTATCTTGGGGCAGATTAGTGCATCTGAGCCATGCCAACCTACAGAAAGCTACAGAAGTGGTCATGACCTAGAGAAAACAAGATTAACACCAACAGCAGTATGAACTTGAACTTAGAGGCTTCAGTGCCATTAGCAGCCACCTGTTCCAACCCGCTAGCCAGCTGGCCATGGGCCTGCTTGGCTAACTGCAATACTGAGTCCCACCTAGATTTCCGAAATCTAGCCACATAAGCCATACAACTTGCCTGTCTGAGTCCCACAGAAGCTGCCATATACTGTTTTCTTGTCATGGCATCAATCCTCCTGGAATCCTATTCAGGAGGATGTGAGGCCAGGGGGGAACTAGCCTTGACACAGGCTGCAGCTTGTACCACACCTACATGACTACACTGCTCAGTGAGGAAGTCTAACAGAGCCTGACGAAATACACCTTCTGTCCATTTTTTTATCTTACAGGAGGGACAGAAAGAGGAATCTTATAAAATCTTTGTTGTTTACTTCCTAAATGACTTATGCAAAGGAAAGACAACCTCCTAGCCCATCATTCCTACATAATCAGGCTCCCCTTTACTCATCCATAGCCTCCTCTAAAGGAAGCTGGGGGGATTCTGCAAGCTTTTTTGTAAAACATAAACTGAGAAAAGGACTCAGACAGAAAAGGAGGAGATTCTAAAAGTCTGTCTGGAGAAAATGTCCGCTTAAGTGGGCACGTCCAGACCCTACCAGCCACACATGTATTGATCAAATTTCCTCCTCCACTCCTGTGGTTCATAACAATTCCTCAACATCATAAACCTGAACCACTGAAACTGAACGAGCCACCTTTACCAACTGTAGATGGTTCGACAGGACCTAGAAACAGTGACTGGACAATCTGTATGGCTTAACTACTTCTGCAGCAGTTGGAGAGACAATCTTGGACTCCAAACCTACTGATTTCTCTGTCATATTCTATTTTTTTTAAACTGGTTCCTCTGAACCATCCTTTTGCCCGAGGAAGTCTAGCCCTGGTCAGAGGGCACTCCCTCTGGTCCAGTGGGTACTGGACCGGGCTGGCCATCCGGGTCAGCGGACTTTTGGCCAATTGTTCCCTGAGCCGGCCCTATCTCTTTTCAGGGTGGCTGCAGAGAAATTTTAAACACCTGGCAGTCTGACAGGAGGTGGTCAGCCCCCAGACAATAAACACAAGTGGTGTGTGGGTCAGCCTTGGCAAAGGCTTCCCCACAGCATCACAGTGTTGAAACCCAGTGGGCCCGGTTTTTCTTTTTGGGTTTCTCAGACATAATGCCAGCCTAACCAAAAACGTGCCCTTTTTATGGCCGTGCCAGGCAAGACACCCTTATCGGTTCCTAACCGTTTCACGGGTATTTGAAAAAACCCTATTTAAAATCAAGGTTTTTTTAGAACCAATAAGAACCGGGTACCGCACTCTAAAAGCCCAAAACTTTAAAACGTTAAAATAAGCAAACCGATCGGTTCAAAACCGAACCGATAACTAAATTTCCACACAGACTTTACATTTTGTACTTACGGTTTACCAGATAGAGCTTTAACCGAAATGCGGTAAAATAATTACTTTTTGCCGGTTCAAATGAACCGAAAATACTCGATTGAACCGAGAAATGAACCGAGCTGAAGGAGCTGATCTCCGGAGCGACTGTTCAGTGAAGCGGAGTAAAGAATCTGACAGTTTCATTTGAAACTGCCCAGATAGAGCTTTGGTATAGCGCCCTCGCGCTTTAGAACTCCAGATTCTCTGGAGTTAACTCTTTCCTCTCCGGGGCAGTTCAAGTGCAGTGGCTAACTGCAATAAGTCCTAATATAGCAAGACTTCATGGTGTTTGAATGGCTGCCAAATGCACCCTAAGGGTCGATGACCATAGACCCCCTTTGGAGAGAGACCAAAGGTAGTTGAGAATGTTAGCCACAGAACAGGATAAGGGGTCCAGACGCTTACCCTGACACTAAATGGAAAACCTTTTTCATTTGAAGGCATAACATTTCCTGGTCGATTCCTTTCTAGATGCCTCCACCAAGGTGTAGACATCTTCAGAAAAACCCAAAGCCTGGAACTCTAGCCACTCAGGTACCAGGCTGAGAGGTGCAGGGATTGAAGGTCCAAATGGAAGACCTTCCCCTGATTCAGAGATATCAGGTACAGGCGTGTACAAAGCCACTTCGGGGGTCTGCAGCTGAGGCTGAGGAGATCTGGATACCTGAACTGGCACGGCCAGTCTGGGGCTACCAGAATCACCTTCACCTTGTCCCTCCTCACCTTGAGAAGCACCTTGTGGATCAAGGGAAATGGAGAGAAGGCGGAGAGGAGGCCTTGGGTCCACGGCCTCGAGAAGGCATCCCCCTGCAGCGAGCCCTGCTTGGGGGGGGGGGGCATAAAACAGCCTCAGCTTGGTGTTTTCCCTGAAGGCAAACAGGTCCACCATCGGTTTGCCCCAATGGGAGAACATGCTGTAAGCTACCTGTGGATGGAGACCACTCGCGGGATGTCTGGCCTATGCGGCTAAGAGCATCCCCCAGCTGGTTTGAGGCTCCTGCCACATGGATGGCTAGGAGATCTGCCTCCAACCAGCCACCAAGGGTCCAGATGTGGAGTGCCTCCCGCCCTGTTTGCTGAGGTAGTACATGGTCGTGGCATTGTCCGTCTGGATTTGAACCACTTGACCCTGGAGCTGAAGAGCGAAAGCACCAGTGCCAGTCCGACTGCTCTGAGCTCCAACAGGTTGATGTGACATTAGGACTCCTGGGGGGGTCCAGAACCTGTGGGCCCCCCAGCCCATGAGAGAGGCATCGGTTGTAAGGACGACAGTCGGTTTGGGGCGAACAAACGGGATCCCTTCCTGCAACCGGTCTGGAGCGGTCCACCACTGGAGAGCGTCCAACATCTTCTGGGTTACAGTGATCAGCTGGTTGAGACAACCGTATCGCTGAGTCCACTGGGTGGCCAGCTCACATTGGAGGGCGCGCATGTGCAACCGAGCACAATGGACCACTGAGGTGCATGCCGCCATGCAACCCAGAAGGCGCAGAAAGTCCTGGGCAGGGCGCAAGTGCCCAACCAGAAATGATTGGGCAAAGGAGGAAAGAACCTCTGCCCTGTCCGCCGGGAGCTGAGCTCTGGCTTGACAAGAGTCGAGCTCTGTCCCGATGAAGCCCATCATCTGAGAAGGCACGAGTTCCAACTTGGCTTCGTTGATCAGGAGGTAGAGTTGGGAGCAGGTCTGGAGAGCCAGATCCCTGGACCTCACCACCTCCTGTTGGGTGGAACCTGCCAGGAGCCAATCGTCATGGTAGGGGTAAATTCTGACCCTCCTGATGCCGGAGATGGGCCGCCACCACTGCAATGCATTTGGTGAAGACCCGTGGGGCCGATGACAGGCCAAGCGGCATGGCTCGGAACTCGTACAGGGTCCCTTCGACCCTGAAGTGGAGGAACCGCAGATGGGATGTGAAAAAACGTGTCCTGCAGATCCATTGAACAGAACCACGTTTCGCTACAAGGATGGTATGATCTGGGACACAGTGACCATCCGAAAGGTACGTGACCTGAGAAATGATTCAGGTCATGGAGATCTAGAATGGGGCGCCAGTCCCCCATCTGCTTGGGCACCAGGAAGTACCCGGAGACAAAGCCGGGGTTTGCAGACGGATCCGCCAAGAAAGCTACTGCCTCCTTGAAGAGGAGCTGAGCAATGTCGCCTCGAAGAGCCGACTGGGTGCATGCTGAAATCCGTTCTTCCCGAAGTGCGCGGGCTCAGCTGGGAGGGTACTGCTCGAATTCCAGAGGCAGTCCCTGACCTACCGCTTCGAGAACCCACCTGTCTGTAGTGATAGTGGACCAGGTGGAAAGGAAGTGGCGAAGCCGGACCCCCACGGGAAGACCCAGAGCTGGCATGACGGAGATAGGGGTGGTAACCCCCACCCATCATTAGGCAGGCTTGAAGGAGGAGGAGGAGGAGAAGGCGGCCTCAGGACCTGAGCCTCAGCCTCCTTTGTGGGCCTGTTGGGGTCCAGGCTTGGGCCGAGGGCGCCAAGCTTGAGCCTGCTGCTAATGCTGATGTCCTCCTTGGTAGGACGACTGCTGGATGGCAGGGGAAGAGTGCCGAAAGGGCTTCTCCATTTTCTTCTGCTGGTTCTTGCCCGAAGAACTCTTGGCAGAAGTGGCATCCAAGGTGGCACTGGACTGCTCTATGCGCTGTAGGCGACCGGCCACTCCTGGGCCGAACAAGTTGGTCCCAAGGAAAGGCACATCCGCTAACTTGTGCTGAATATCCACCGGGAAGGAGAGCCTCAGCCAAGCCCTGCGGCGAGAGGCAACTGTGGCAGCCATCGAGCGGGCATAAGAATCCCAATGTCCAGGGCAGTCTAGAGCTGCTGTTTGGCAAAAGCGTGGCCCTGATCCCGGACCAGCTTAATCGTAGTCTGCATGTCCATGGGGAGATGTGAGAGGACTTCATCTAATGACCTGAAAAGGGCATGAGAGAAATGTGCCATGATGGTCGAACTTGCCTGACGAAGGCCCAAGGAGGAAGTTGCATAGACTTTTCACACAGAATGGTCCAAATGCTTGGACTCTTTGTTGGGAGGTCGGTCAGTGTCGGCAGAACTGCCAGTACGTCTGAACACAGAGGTGATCACCAGGCTCTCGGCCAAAGGCTGCTCTGGGAACCCTGCAAAGGACACCATGGGTACTGCATACTTAGGCCATGCGAGCAGACGGTGCTGGACATGAGGCAGGACGCTGCCATAGTTCGAATGCCGGACCAACAATGGCCTCTGCCACAGGAAAAGCCTCCATCGGGGTATCCCCTATCTTGAGGATGTCTGTGAGAGGGTACTCCACCTTTTTCTGGATAGGTTCCAGGGGCATCCCTGTAGAATCAGAGATGAGACGAAGAATCCCTTGGACGGAGGAAGGTCCTTCCTCCATCCCTGTGCCAACAGATGACTCATCATCCCCAGGATGAGACTCGAGCCCGGTAACATCCGAGTCCAAAGAGTCGGTTACAGCGGCCTGCCGCCCGAATCACCTTCGACCCGCCGAGGGCGGTCCGGGGTAATCGTGACTGGCAGACGTCGGGGAATCCCGGTATCTGGTCAGTCCTCTTTGGAAGGAGCCCCTCCCACAGGCTGCTTAGGCGGCAGCTCCATCACTATTGGTGGAGAGACCAGTATAGGCCAAACCGGAGGACGGGCTGGCCCCACGGGCGGGGGAACCGAAGGCTTCGGTCCTGAGGAGGTTGGCTTCGGCCTGGGAGGCGAAAGCCAAGTAATGGCCGAGGTAGGTGGTGGAGCCGGCTTATACCCGGACACAATCAACTATTGCCACATAAGGTCCTCGAAGCGCCGGAGTTTCCGTCGGAGTCTCCCCTCATCTGAGGACGACCTGTAGCGTCTCCTCTATTTGCAGCGCTTGTGGCCCTTCCTTGGCCGTTTGGCCGAGGGGGTTCTAGACCTTGACCGAGATCGGGCAGGCCAACTCGGTCGCTCGGTAAACACCGGAGGGATCAGTGAAACCCAAGGGTCCGGAACTGGGACTTCGATGGGGACACCAGCGGGCTGGGTCTCCTCATCGGGGAACACAAGGACCGAAGTCCTCTCCAAGGAGTCATCGGTCACGGCGGGCGACAGCGGGTCGATTGGATCGAGAACAATCTCAACCTCATCAGCCACATCCTCGGTCGTCTGGCTAGATGGAAGGTCCATGAGCCATTGGCCGAGGAAGTGATCTCGACCGATGTTGAGACCACATGATCCTGGGACTAAGACCTCTCTTGGTCCCAAGATTATGACTGTTTCATTTTACTTTTCTCTTAAGAAACAAAATCTACCAAAAACATTTTTTTTATTTTGTATTACAGCAACCCATTGTATAAATTGCAACGAGGCACTCCAAGGTGTGTGTTATTAAAGGAATGATGCACGATAGGGTGTGTGTTGTGCTGGGATAACGTCACGCCTGGGATGATTAGGCACGAGGCCGCAGGCAGAGGGAGATGAATCACCCCAGGCATGACGTTATCCCAGCACGACACACACCCTGTCGTGCATTATTCCTATTATACAATGGCCCTCCTACAATAAAATACAAAAAAAAAAAATTATTAAAATATGTTTAAAAGTATTTGAGTCATTTCTTTACTGAGTAGGTATACATGGAGGACAAATGGTCCTGCTGACTGTATTGTTTGCCCTGTAGACGGTTTTGCTGTCTCCCCCCCCACCCCGACAGTAGGCTGCTTGTATGTCTCTCCCCAACCACACACCTGTTTCCTTCCATACAAGTTTAACTGAACCGGTACTGGTGCGGAAGATGTTTGATTTTGAATTATGTGAATGCTGAGAAGCGAGGGGCTAGCAGCAGTGAAGCCGTCCTGCTGCTCCTGTCTCCCACTTTTTTAGGGAGGGGGAGGGCTCTTCTTCAAGTTGTGCCGGTTGAGATTAGCTGTGTTTTTTACCGTGACACAACAGGGACGGGGAAAAGAAAGTAGTTTGAAATTGGGGTCAAGAGCATGATCTGAGCGACAAGGAGCGAGCGCTTGCTAGGGAAAGTGAAGCCGTTCGGCCAGTTGCTCATTGCTGCGCTTCCCGTTATGTTGAACTGGTGGCTCTCTCGGCAACATTGCCCTCTGTATGTGCTACAAGAAAAGAAACTGGGATAAAAAAAAAAAAAAACAGTGTGTGCTAAGTGGGCAGTCCACAATGTGCTTTGGAAGAGATGCGCTTGGTGCACTGGGGCAGGCAGGGAGTGAGAGCTGTGGAGCGGGGGATTGCTGTGAAGCTGATCGTAAAGACAGCTTTCACTCAGCTCATTTTCTTTTCTTATGTTATGAAACAAAACATTGTTTGGAGGAATTTTTGAGGGTACTCGGCTATAGTGCTGGGTACTGGAAACGCTACCTTTGCGGTGAGCGTTGAAGGATGACAGCGACGGCTGTGGACTGATTTTCTTTCTTTTTCTTTTTTTTTTTTTTACATTTTATGCGGTCATAAATGTGCTGGGACATAATCTGTGATATTATGCTGGGATAACATCATGGGTGCAGTCCCAGAGGGACCAATCAGAGCCCAGGAAATTTTCCCTGCCATTGTATAATGTATATGTACTCCTGGTGGGTGGAAGCACTAAACCGCCTGGGTGCTTCAACCCACTTCAGGAGTGACATTATTACACGATAACACACACCTTGTCATGCCTTATTTCTTAATTAAACACTCTCAACCCTAATGTCCTCCCCTTGGTGGAGAGGAAGGAACCCAAACAGGCCAAGAAAATCACAAAAAGGAGAGCTAGTGATCCTAGCCATTCTTGTGTGTATTAACTATTATAAAAAAAAGCCATGATTAATGGCAACATTAGAAACTCCCTTTAAAGTACTGCTGAACCTGTTCAGGTTATGTAAGGGGAGGTAGGGATGGGAGCATGCCCCCTATTCTCGATCTAAGGAAGTTAAACAAATTCCTTTACAAGGAGAAGTTCGAGATGATATCTCTCGGCTCCCGGTTACCTCTGATTCATCAGAACGACTGGCTGGCCTCCCTAAACATGCAGGATGCCTACCAGCACGTTCTCATACACCCAAACCACAACAAATACCTCAGATTTGTGGCATTGGGTCAACACTATTAATTCAGAATCCTGCCCTTTGGGCTATCCTCTGTGCCTTGAGTCTTTACAAAAGTGCTTTACAGTTCTCGCAGCGCATCTCAGAAAGCTCAGAATTCAAGTATTCCCATATCTGGATGACTGGCTTCTAGTAAGCCCCTCCAGTCAGGAGACTCAGAAAGCCGTGGCTACGGCTTCCAAAGTCCTCACATCCATGGAAGTTTTTTTTTTTTTTTCTTTCTTCCCCGGGAGGTCCTCAGTCACTTCTCTGCCCTGGTCATGGCCCCAGGCGCTTCCACCAACTGCCTACTGCCGCATGTCTCCCAGTTACGCCGGGCTTGAGACGCTGACATCCGGTACCCTCTAATTCCGTGCCGCGGGAACAGTATCTGGTTGGGAGAGCTGGCGGCAGTGGCTAATTGAAGCCTGGGGAGGGCTTCCTGTAGACAGAGGCTCTCCCCCTCCATTTTTCTTAATTTTCCTCCGGCAGGTGGGGACATGCAATGATGTCCAGCACCCGCCCTGCCTCCATTAGATGCGAGTGCCAGTAGCTGCGAGACCCCCCGCCTCTGCCAGGGGGTCCGTCTCGCGCCGGACAATTCCACACCCTCCCCCCGGAGAAGGAGAGCAGTCCATAGGATGCTCTATCCTTCTCCCTCTGGCGACCCAGGTCCGTTCCTGAACCTGGGTGGCCGTTCTATCTTGAAATCCAACCGCTGCTTGTGAGCTGGCCCCATCCATGGAAGTTCTGTTGAATTTCGGAAAATCGCAGCTACAGCCCTCCCAACGACTCTTCTTCATAGGAGCCCTTCTGGATACCTCCAACGCAAAAGCCTTTCTTCTGGAGGACAGAAGGAATGACATCCTTCAGATGGCCCACTTCATCAGAAAGGACAACTTGGTTCGAGCTCTCTCAATGCAGTGGATGCTAGGTCTCATGGCAACCTCTGTGTTCACTGTGCCTCTAGCTTGTCTTCACATGAGGACTACTCAGTGGATGCTCAGCACTCAGAGGTCCCTGACCACACATTCCCAGCCCTTTCACATCAAGGTGACAGAACCTGGCATTTTCTGTCAGGATGCATTCAGACCGCGGTGGAAAAGACGCTTTCTGTACACATTTCCTCCTCTTCCCTTAGTTCAGAGGGTGTTGCTCAAACTGAAGGTGCGGGGGGGGGGGGCGCAGAATGATCCTCATCGCCCCATTCTGGCCTCGTCAAGACCTGGTTTCCATTAATTAACAGATTATCGGAAACTTCTCCAAGACAGCTTCCACTTCAAACAAACCTGCTGACCCAGGGCCCAGTGGTCCATCCCAACCCGAGAACCCTTCACTTTCATGCCTGGCTCGCTGAGGAGATAGAGGCGAGTAGGTTTGACGTTTCACATAGGGTCTCAGATATTCTGTTAGCATCACACAAGCCAGCTACTAGAAAAACTTATGTGGCTCAGTGAAAGCGGTTCTCCATCTGGTGTACAAAGTCCTCTTGGAACCCCTTTTCTGCCCACCAAACAAAGTCCTGGAGTGACCTGTCAAATACAGGTCTGCAATACTCAACCATAAATGTTCACCGCTGTGCGATCTCAGCGTACCACGAGTCCGTACACTCCGTACATCTGGCTAAGTTACCTTTGGTCAAGAGTTTCCTTAAGGGCATATTACACACTAGGCCACCGGTCAGATGACTGGTAGCTGCCTGGGACATTAATCTTGTGCTAGACATGCTCACCCGTAAACCTTTCCAGTTCCTAGCAACTTGTGAGCCGAAGTTTCGGACCTGGAAGATCGCCTTGCTTGTAGCCATTACCGCTGCTTGCAGAGTGTCTGAAATACATGATTTGGTCACAGACCCCCCCGACTCCCATTGTATTTCACAAAGACAAGGTGATTCTGTGAAATCACCTTAAGTTTCTCCCTAACGTTGTCTCAGAATTTCCATCTGAACCAGCCCATGGTCCTTTCAACTTACTTCTCAAACTTCCAGAATGAGGGGGAGCATACCCTTTGCGGTTCTATTTAGACAGGACTAAAGAAATCATCACATCGAAACAACTGTTTGTCTCTTTCAGCATGGCCCAGCTGGGTCAGCCCGTTGCTCTCAGATATATTTCGGCGTGGCTAGTGGCATGTCTTCGTCAATGCTACTCCATGGCACATGTTAAGCTGGAAGGCAGAGTATACGCTCATTCGACCAGGGCAGTCGCGGCATCTCTGGCAGAAATTTGAAATGTGCCCTTTGCAGACATCTGCAATGCAGTTACTTGAAGCTCTGTGCACACATTTGTAAAGCACTACGCTTTGGATGTCCATGCCAGACAGCATCAGTCCTTTGGCAGGACAATTCTTAATGGCCTTCTGTCCTAAGTGAGCTTTTTTCTCCTGATATCCTTCTCGGAAGATTTCAGCTCGGCACTCTCCCATTAGTGTGAATGAGTGGTGGGGACTATGTCCAGGAAGATATGAGAATTACGTACCTACCGTAATTCTTGATCTTCTTGGACGAAGTCTCCACCACTCATTCACATGTCCGCCCTCCATCCCCCGAGCTCCCTTATCTGTTTTTGGTCCTCACTCCCTCGATGGCTGGGCTGTGAAGACTCTGTTGTGTTGACCCTTCTTACATGGGTCATTCGTACTATCTTATGTCAGACATAGGTTAGCTTCACAAGGTTAGTTTATGCTGCACCTCCTCGGTGAAAAAGGTACTGAGGCGGTTGGTGAGTCGATGCAGAGGTGGCTTATACGGCGCGAGCCAGGCTCGCAGTGCCACTTCCTCACGGCCCTACCTTGGCGCCGACCCTCCAGAAGATTGTTGGCTCCTGCTGGGTCCTAGCGCCTCTAGTGTAGTCCCATTTGTGAGAATGAGTGGTGGAGACTTCGTCCAAGAAGATCAAGAATTATGGTAGGTACGTAATTTTCACTTTTAGCACTAGGGCCTAGCTTCTCTTTTCGTGTCTGCTAATAGTAATGTATTATGAACCTGTATTGTTTGTGCCTCACACAATTACTTACTGTACTGTATGTTTTGCCTGCTTGTTCACTGTGCACTGTATTCCACATGTATTCTACCCCATCCACTCCCCCCAGGACGCATCTGAAATCGAGCAGTAGTCTGCTCAGCATGCCTTCCTGGTAAAACTTTTAAATAAATAAATAAGGTCCTCCATCTCCCAGCCCATATTCTCCTATATGTGGCACATGATCTCCACAAAGGAAGGATCATCCGGTGGTGACTTGGGAGTATCACTTGGGTCTATGGGGTGGGGGGGGGAGACCTCCAGCAGACGAATGTACCGAGGAAGACTGAGACCTTGTGTTCCGGTGTTTGCGTTTGTGATACTCAGAGGAGCCGGAGGAACTTTGGCTCCTGGTTCTGGAGCGATGCTAGCAGACTGTTCTGCCCATTCCTGAGGCGGGAGTGGGTTCCTTCAAGGTTTGAGCCCCAATATGGGGGGAGGGGGGGCGCCTGCCAGAGGGAGTTTTGGTGGCAGGAGGTCTGCCCTGATGGTCTCCCACCAATAGCCAAACAGGTCTTTCATCTGGGACAAGTGGAGCTTGGGCTCCATATTGGTAGTTGGACCTGACACCGGCCTAGTTTCATGGTCCGGTGGCACCATGCGTCCTGGGGGTGATGGCAGGACCGTAGCAGTAAGTTCGATATCGGCAGCCAACGCATGGCCTAGGGCCGATGACCACTTGTCCTCGGAAGAACTATGCCCAGAGCATTCGTCGGCCGGTGGTGGGGGAGGGGCGCCGATTCGGAGACAGTAGAGTGTCAGACGACTGATGATCCATCGGACGTCTGTCTGACGGCGGCTTATGCGGCCGTGAGGTTGAGCTCCCTGAGGAGTGCCCCGAGGCCTTGTGTTTATCCCAGGAGTCAGCAAAAGAAACAGAGGCCAACCGGGAGTGAGCTGACGTCTGTCCTAAGGCTGAGGTGGACCTGTCTAAGTCAGAGGAACAGCTCGAGGTCTGATCATGCGGCTTGACTTCGAGCGGCTGCAAGGCTGGGCCCGAGGTCCTTACCATCTGATGCCCGGATCAGGGCTGGTGGTTTCATGATCGCTAGCCAGGTAGGGAAACGGGTCACCAGGGAGGCAGAGAGGGAGCCTTAAGATCTGGACTTTGAGGGCGATCTCTCCTTTTCCCTCTCCTTCCTCTTCCCTTATGGTGGTGGTGCTTTTTTCACAAGATTTCTTGTGGGAACAACTCCCCTGAGAAGAGGAATTTTTCTGCATAGCAGCGAGGTTTTGCTCAGTGAGAAAAGCTTGAAGGGCCTTTTGGCGGTGGATTCTCATCCTGCTGTTACATTTTTGGCAGTGCAGACAGGCCTGAGTATCATGGTCAGGGCCTAGGCACAGGAGGTGGGCCGAATTTGTTTGCTGCAGGCACACTTGGAAGGACACCGACTGATGGAGGACGTCAGAGACGACAACATACAGAACTGTGGAGCTCTGAAAAGTGAACTTTTTCGTTGAAAAAATATGAAAAGTGGAGCGAAGTAATAGGAAAATGGCAGTCGAACTAGTGAGAGGCTTCTGTGGAACCTATGAACGCGAGTTGATGGCAAGAAAAGAACTAGTGGGGCAGGGGACCACCCTCCCTTTATAGTGCGCATGACGTCTGAGGTGGGGTGGGGGGCGGTTCCCGCTACAGACTGCTAGTTAGAAATTTTCCACGGGGTCCTGGCGCTTGCTGGCTTCAGTCCTACCAGAGTTGCATGCTGCAAGAGGTGACTCTCGAAGTAAGATCTACTGTTACAGGTGAGTAACCTGTTTTTCTAGGGACGTGGATATGGTGCACATATCCATACTTCTGGAAGACTCCTAGCAGTTCCCTGGAAGGAGGGGGCAAGACGCACGCCCCTATTTAGGAAATAGAGACCAGAGAACTGAGGCCCCAAAACGAGCATCCTGGCATGACTCAAGGTCGATGTGGTAGTGGGAAATGAAGGTGTGTGCGGACTTCCAGGTAGCAGCCCTGCAGATTTCCTGGATAGGGACGTCCCTGGAAGCAGCCACTGAGCCAGCGGTATGACGGGTGGCATGAGCCCTTAGCCCCACTGCAGGCTCCCTACCCGCCAATCTATAGCAAAGGTCGATACAGGATACAATCCACCTGCCAATCGTTCGATTTGCTGCCAGGTGCAGCTTCAGTATAGGTGACAAAGCTGGTGAACCTCTCCCGAACTCCAGCCGTGTGCTCCTTATAACAGGCAAGTGCTCGCCACAGGTCCAGAAACATGCAGCCAGTGCTCTGAATCCAAGATGTAGCTGGTGAAGTACACTGGGAGATTAATCACCTGGTTAAGGTGGAAATCAGACAAACTTTGGGTTGGGGAGAAGGACAACCATGTCCCTGTGGAAGACCAGGAAAGGAGACTCCGTGGAGCTCACTGATCCTTCTGGCTGATGTGACAGCCACCAAGAAGAAAAAATTACTCACCTTAGTAATTGTGTTTCTTCTAACGGAGTCTTGCTGTATTCTGACAATTTGCAGTTAGCTCCAGCTCTTGAACTGCCCTGGAGAGTGAAGGATTAAATTCTACGCCAGGCATAGAACGTTGGGATCGAGCTCGATTGAAAACTCTGTGTCTTTTTGAAACCAAACCGTCAGATTCTTACGAGCTAAAACTCACTGACTATGAAATGTGGAAACTGTAAAAACTCCTAGTAGCCAACTGGCAACAAAGACTTTGGATTCCCTAAAAGACTCAAGTCAGGAAACTCAAAGAACCAAAACCAGGAAATAAGAACTAAAAACTCTTAATTAAACAAATCCAAAGCACCAAAAACAACAGGAGTGGGCTAAAGACACCCCAGGGGTGCAACACTGCACCTGCCCACCCACTTCCCAAAACAGGTTCTGAGAGGGTAGGCAGGGAAGGAGGTCAGAATACTGCAAGACTCCATTAGAAGAAACACAATTACTAAGGTGACTAATTTTTTCTTCAAACAACATGAAGTCTTGCTGTATTCTGACAATTTGCAGACTACCAAGCAGTACCTCCAAGGAGGAGGGACAGAACCTACTTTGGGAATAGGCTGTGAAGCACTGCTGCGCCAAATCTAGCATCACTCCGAGCCTGGATATCCAGGGAATAATGCTTGGTGAAGGTATGAACTGTTTTCCAGGTGCCTGCTTGGCAAATTTCTAACAAGGGAATATCCCTGGTAGCAGCCAGAGATGCAGCTGTACCTCTAGTGGAATGAGCCCTCAAGCCTGAGAGAGAAATTTTTCGCAGTTTCTCATAACAATATTGGATACAGAACACAATCCACCTGGCAATAGTTCTCTTGGTGGCAGGTTTGCCCTTACCTACTTCCCCATAAGTGAGGAACAACTGGAGGGAGTCAAATCTGTGACCCTTTGTACGTTCTATGTAGTAACTAAGGGCTCTTTTAACATCTAAACTATGTAACCTTCGCTCTCCTGAGGAAGCATGATCAGTGAAGAACACATGAAGAGATATGGATTGGTTCAAGTGGAAATCAGAAACCACTTTGGGTAGGACCCTCCTACTGGTTCTAAGGACTACCTTGTCCCTATGGAATGAGATGAGTCCAGTTCAACTGACAGGGCTTGCAATTCACTGATAGTCTGGCAGTGGTTATAGCAACCAAAAACACAGTTTTCCAAGTCAAGTACTTTAGCTCTGCTGAGGACATAGGCTCAAAAGGGGGTTGCATAAGCTGAGCAATGCAAAATTCAAATTTCAGGCAGGAGCAGGATCCCTAAAAGGAGGATTGGTATGAAGCAATCCTTTGAAAAATTTACAGAATACAGGAAGAGATGACAGAGAGGAAGGCTTACCCACTGACAGAAAAGCAGAAACAGCTGACAAATGTACCTTGAGAGTAGCTGGTCTGAGGCCTAGACCATTAAGATGAATCATATAATCCAGAATTGTAGACAATTCAGTAGTGTCTGGGGATATATGCTTCTTGGAACACCAAATGCTGAATCTTTTCCATTTAGAGTTGTAAGTTTTTCTGCTGGCAGGCTTTCGAGAGGCTTTGAGAATGTCCAGAACCCCTTGGGACAGATGCAAATCTGCATAATCTAACTCTTCAAGAGTCATGCCTTGAGATTGAGGGACCGAAGATTGGGGTAGCAAATCCTCCCCTGAAATGAGGTTAACAGATTGCACTTCCTGGGGAGAGACAGGGGAAGATGGACTGCTAGGGACAGCAGCAGGGGATACCATGGCTGCCTGGCCCAGTCTGGAGCAATCAGAATTAGTTTGCAGGATTGTGACCTCACTTTGACCAAAACTTTGAACAACAGAGGAAAAGGAGGTAAGACATAGAGGAATTTCCCTTCCCAGTTCAGAACCAGAGAATACAGAGGGACTGAGCCCAGTACTGGAGGTCTGCAACAAAACAGAGGAAGTTGGTGATTGTCCAGGGCTGCAAAGAGATCTATCTCTGGAGTGCCTCACCTGGAAAAAAATAACTCCCAGCACCAGGGGATCCAGAGACCATTCGTGATGGCCCTGGGAGATTCTGCTCAGTGCATCTGCTATCACATTGTCCTTTCCCAGAAGGTGGACTGCAAAGTACAGTTTCGTAAGAACTTACCGTAACAGTAGATCTTCGAGAAGAAAAAATTACTCACCTTAGTAATGTTGTTTCTTCTAATGGAGTCTTGCTATATTATGCCAGTAGTAGTTTGTCCCACCACAAGAACTGCTCCGGAGGTGAAATGGTTAATACCATTCCAGAATGGAACTTTGAGCACGAGCTCTAAGAAGCAGCTCTGTCTGTGATATTTCAAAACTGAACTGTCAGATCTTTACGAGCAAAACTCACTAAGGTCTGTGTGGAAGCTGTAACCTACACTAGCCAAATGGCTACCTAAATATTAACAATCATTGCTGGTCCCAACACCCAAGACTCAAGTCAGGGAACCAGAACTACTAATACAATTCTAACAACAAGAGAATAAAACAACAGGATAATAAAACACCCCCCCAAAACCCCCAAAAGGGGGGAGAAACGCTAAAAGGGCATAAAAATAGTGCCCACACTAAATTGCCCGCACCCCACCCAAGTAGAGGTTCTGAGAGGGGCAGGTCATAATATAGCAAGACTCCATTAGAAGAAACAACATTACTAAGGTGAGTAATTTTTTCTTCAAACAACATGAAGTCTTGCTATATTATAGACATTAGCAGAATACACAGCAGTACCTCCATGGAGGAGGGCAGAACCTACTTAGGAATAGGCTCTGAAGAACAGCTGTGCCAAACCGAGCATCTCTCCTGGCCTGGACATCCAGGGAGTAAAGCTTGGTAAAAGTGTGTACCGTTTTCCAAGTAGCAGCCTGGCAAATCTCTAATAAAGGGATATCTCTGGCAGCAGCTAGAGACGCAGCTGTACCCCTGGTAGAATGAGACCTCAAACCGGGGGGTGCTCTGCCCACTTTCTGATAACAAAATTGGATACAACAGACAATCCACCTGGCTATTGATCTCTTAGTGGCAGGTTTGCCTTTCCCAACTTCACCATAGGTGAGGAAAAGTTGGAGGGATTCGAACCTGTGACCTTTGCTACGCTCTATATAATAACTAAGAGCCCTCTTAACATCCAGGCTGTGCAACCTCCTCTCACCAGAAGAGTAGTGATCAGTGAAAAATACTGGAAGGGAGATAGATTGGTTGAGATGGAAATCTGAAACCACCTTAGGTAAAAATTTCCTATTAGTCCTCAGGACTACCTTATCCCTGTGGAAAGAGATAGTCAGTTTCTACTGACAAGGCTTGCAACTCACTTATGCGTCTAGCAGAAGTGATAGCCACCAGAAAAACAGTTTTCCAAGTTAGATACTTAAGCTCTGCAGAAAACAGAGGTTCAAAAGGGGGTTGCATTAACTGGGCAATGCAAACATTAAGGTCCCGAGGCAGGGGCGGTTCGAAAGGGTGGATTAGTATGGACTAATCCTTAAAAACTTGGAAAACACAGGGTGAGTGGAAAGAGGGGATGACTTTTCCTGCTGAAACAAAAAAGCAGAGACAGCCAGATGAACTCTCAGGGTAGCTGGTCTGAGACCCAAGGAATTAAGATGGACCATGTAATCTAATACAATGGGCAAATCAGCAGATTCTGGGGAAATATTTTTCCCAGCACACCAAATGGAAAACCTTTCCATTCAGAACTATAAGTAGCTCCTAGTGGAAGGCTTTCTGGAAGCCTTTAGGATTTCAAGAACACCCTGAGAGAGGTGTAAATCAGCAAACTCTAACTCCTCAAGAGCCAGGCCTTGAGGTTGAGGGATTTGAGGTCCGGATACCAAACCCTTCCCTGGGCACAAGTTAATAGGTTGTGATTCCTGGGGAGACAAAGGGAAGATGGATTGTCAGTGACAGAAGGAGTGGGTACCAGGGCTGCCTGGCCTAATCCGGGCAATCAGAATCACCCTGCAAGGCTGGGATCTGATTTTGACTAATACTTTGAATGGGGAGCATAAAGAAACTTCCTCCCAATCCAGGAGAAGGGCATCCAGGGGACTGAGCCCAACACTGGAGGCCTGCAACAGAACAGAGGAAGTTGGTGATTGTCTGGGGCTGCAAAAGATCTATCTGAGGGTGCCCCATCTGGCAAAGACTATCCCCAGCACTTGAGGATCTAGGGACCATCGTGATGGCCCTGGAAAATCCTGCTGAGAGCATCCGCTAGACATTGTCCTTCCCTGGAAGGTGAACTGCTATGAGGGAAGTGTTCAGGAATAGGCCAGAGACCACAACTTCATTGCCTCGTGCACAAGGCCAAGACCGAATGCCCCCTGTTTGTTGATGTACCACATTGTTGTGGTGTTGTCTGTTCTGACTTGTATCACCTTGTTGTGGACAGATGCAGAAAATGCTTGAAGAGCAAAAAAGACAGCTCTGAGTTCCAGCAAATTGATGTGGACAGAGATTCCTGGGGGGACCACACTCCCTGAGTGGAAAGGTCGCCCATGTGGGCTCCCCAACCCAGAAGGGAAGCATCTGTAGTGAGAGTCAAATTGTGAGCAGGGGGAATGAAGAGGACCCCCAATCTTAAATTGTTCTTATCCTGCCACCACTGGAGGGCCTGGATCAAGGTTCGAGTCACTGGGACCAACTTGGAAAGGGGGTCTCTTCTCTGAGACCAATAGGTTCTCAAGTGAAACTGAATGTCTCTCATCTGAAATCTTGCTCCTGCACAACAGCTGTGGATGCAGCCATGTGCCCCAGGAGCTGCAGAAAGTGTCTTGCTGGCCGAGAGACCTGCAGAGTGAAGGAGGAGGCCAGAGCCACTAAATTCTCACCCTTTCCAAGGAAGAAAAGCTCTGGCTAGCTTTGTGTCCAACTCTGCCCCTATAAAGGTGAGTAGCTGGACTGGTTCCAGAACCGACTTTGGTAGATTTAGCAGAAAGCCCAGGGAGGTGAGAAGCTGCTGGGTGACTTGCAGGTGAGATTTTACCTGTTCTGGGGACTGGCCTACAATGAGTCAATCGTATAGATAGGGAAAAACAGCAATCCTTTGCCACCTTAAGTGAACCACTGCTACTGCCAGACACTTTGTGAATACCCTTGGGGCAGAGGTAAGGCCGGAGGGCATTGCTCTGAACTGGTAATGACCTGAGGGTAGTTCGAATCTGAGGTACTTTCGATGGGAGCTTCTGATTAGGACATGAAAATAGGCATCCTTGAGGTCCAGGGAGGCTAGCCAGTCCCCTGGCCTTAGGGAGGGTAAAATCATTGCCAGAGTTACCATTTTGAACTTTGGTTTCAAAAGATGTTTGTTCAGATATCTGAGGTCTAATATGGGTCGCCATTCTCCTGTCTTTTTTGGGGTAAGGAAGTATCTGGAATACAGACCCCAGCCCTGGTGCAGGGGAGGAACCCTTTCTACTGCTCTGAGAGCCAACAGGGTTGAGACCTCTGCTTCCAGAGCAAGGGTCTCTGAAGCACTTGCAGGTAGAAAAAATCTGGCTCTCAACTTGGGAAACTTTTGAAGCTGAGAACCAGACCCTGGCTTACTACTTTCAGAACCCACTTGTCTGAGGTTAAAGCAGCCCAGTTCTGACTGAAGTAAGCCAACCTGTCCCCTACCGGTAAAGGAGAATCGGCCCATGGCACCCCATCAGGGTGCCTGCTTAGCAGGTGCTTTAGGCTGAGGGGTGGGAGCAGGCCTGCCCACCCCTCGTCTGCCTCTGCCTCTGAAGAAGCCCCTCTGAGCATAGGCAGAGGAGGCCTGAGTCTGATGAAAAGGCCTACCCCTACCCCTGGGGGTATGTTCTGGGGAGTGGCTTGCCACCCTTAGCTTGGGCACTTTTGTAAGTAGTCCATATTCATCCATCTTTTCATGTAATTATCTGTCTGCTCCCCAAACAGAGAATTTCCCACCACAGGAAAATCCATAGCCTTAGTTTGGGTATCCTGTGACAGGCTAGTACACCTGAGCCAGGCCAACCTACGAAAAGCTACAGATGTGGCCATGACCCTAGAGGCAACATCATTAACATCCACAGCAGCATGAAACTGTACCTTAGAAGCCTCAATGCCAACAGCAGCCACTTGTTCTAGTTCGCTAGCCAGCTGGCCATGGGCTTGCTTGGCTAATTGCATCACAGTATCCCATCTAGATTTCTGATAGCTAGCTACATAAGCCATATAATTTGCTTGCCTGAGTCCCAGAGAGGCTGCCATATACTGTTTTTTCGCCATGGCATCAATCTTCCTGGAATCCTTGTCAGGAGGATGTGAAGCCAGGGGAATATTAGCTTTATCACAGGCTGCAGCCTGAACTACCTCAACATGACTGCATTGCTGAGAAAGGAATTCTGTATCAGGACCTGACAATGTGTACTCCTGTCCATCTTTTATCTACAGGAGGCACAGAATTAGGAGTTTTAAATTTGTATTGTTTGCTTCCTAAAAGACTTATGCAAAGGAATAGACAATCTCTAGACTCTGGAATATCCATCATTTCTACAAAATCAGGCTCCTCTTGCTCATCCACAGCTTCTTCCAAGGGAAGCTGGAGGGTTTCAGCAACTTTTTTGTAAAACATAAAATGAGATCGGGACTGATAGCATAGGGGAGATTCTAAAGGTCTGTCTGGGGAAATGTCCGTTCAATGGGCACACCCAGACCTTCCTAGCCACATTCATACTGTTCATAATCATCCTCCCCTCCTCTGGTTCATAAACTCCTCAACATCATATTCTGAACCACTGGAACGGACGAACTGACCTTTGCCAGACAGTGGCAGTTCGGACGGAACCTGAGACAGTGACTGGACAATTTGTATGGCTTTTGCTATCTCTGCAGCAGTTGGAGAAGGGGTTTTGGACTCCAAACCTGCTGACTTTCTTGTTTGCTTCACTGGAACTGGTTCCTCAGAACCAGCTTTTCTTTTGCCCGAGGAAGTCTCGCCCTGGTCAGAGGGCACTCCCTCCGGTTCGGTTGGCACTGAACCAGGCTGGCCATCCGGGTCAGCGGACTTTTTGGCCTCTCGTTCCCTGAGCCTGCCCAATCTCTTTTCCAGGGTGGCTGCAGGGAAATTCTTACATATCTAGCAGTCTGACTGGAGGTGGTCAAACCCCAGACAATAGACACATGTGGTGTGTGGGTCAGCCTTGGCAAAGACTTCCCCACAGACATCACAGTGTTGAAACCCAGTGAGCCCAGTTTTCTTTGGGTTTCTAGACATAATGCCAGCCTAACCAGAAAAACTTGCCCTTTAAACGGCAGTGCCAGGCAAGACACCCTTTATCGGTTCCTAACTGTGTCACGGGTATTTGAAAACCGTAATAAAATCCGCTTTTTAGAACCGATAAGAACCGGGAACCGCACTCTAAAATGCTAAACTTTAAAGTTAATGAGTTTTAACCGCTGATCGGTTCAAAACCGAACCGATAAACTTACAAGTTCCACACAGACAAAACCTTTTAAATTACTTACGATTACCACAGACAGAGCTTGAACCGAACGGTTTTATGGTTAAATAAAGCTATTCTCGTTGAATCGGACCGAGAAAACACTGTTTGAACCAAGAAATGAACCGAGCAGAAGGAGAAATCTCGGAGTGACTGTTCACTGAGGCGAGTAAAGAATCTGACAGTTCAGTTTTGAAATATCACAGACAGAGCTGCTTCTTAGAGCTCGTGCTCAAAGTTCCATTCTGGAATGGTATTAACCATTTCACCGCTGGAGCAGTTCTAGTGGTGGGACAAACTGCTACTGTCATAATATAGCAAGACTTCATGTTGTTTGAACAGCTCTTGCAGCAGGTTACACCATTTGGACTGAAGCCATCGGGCGCCAGGACCACATGGAAATTTTCTAGCTAGCAGTCTTCAGCGGGGGACTGCCTTCGATGTCGGTCCCGCCCCCGACGTCAGGCGTAGTACATAAGGAGAAGGTCCCCCCACAATCCTCAGTTCTCCCGCCAGAGACTCCCGGCCGCTGGATGACGTCAGAAGAGGAGACCGAGGATCCGCCACCATATAGCCAAGACTAAAAACAGAACGTCCCATCTTGTAAGATGGATGTTTGGCTATGACCTACCTCCACAAGAAGGGGGATGGTGGGCGGGAAGGTACCTGATGCAAGAGCTGTTCTCGAAGATCTACTGTTATGGTAAGTTCTTACGTAACTGTACTATCTTATTTTGAGATGCAGCTCTTCCAGCAGGTTACACCATTAGGACTGATTTCCAAGCAATAGTGGCAATCTTACGCCACAGGGAGGAGGAAAGGTAGAAGTCTCAATGTAACTCGAGCCTAGGACAGAAGTCCCTGAAAGACGGCTAGGCCGAACCCTGGTCTTCGCCTCGATGCAATGTCCAGGCTGTAATGCCTGATAAAGGTATGCACAGAGCTCCAAGTGGCTGCAGCGCAAATAGCTGAGGTGGAGACGTTCCTTAACGCCGCAAAGGAAGTGGCCACCCCTTTCGTGGAATGACCCTTAACTGCGCCCGGTAAGGGTTTATTGCACTTATCATAACAGAAAGTGATGCACTGGATGAGTCACCTCGAGAGAGACTGTTTAGAAACAGGAGCTCCTTTCATTCTAACCGCGAAGGAGACAAACAGTTGATCCGCCTTCCGAAACTGTTTGGTTCTGGTCAGATAATATCTGAGGCACCGATGTACGTCAAGGGTGTGCAGAAGGGCTTCTCCTCGGTTGGTGTACCTTGGGAAATACACTGGTAAGTCGATATCCTGATTAAGGGTGAGAGCTGAAACCACCTTAGGCAGAAAATACAGGTTACTCACCTGTAACAGGAGTTCTAGGAATGGTATATGTTGTTCATCCACACTGTCTGGCAGGTATCCTTGCCGCTTTAAATCTTGCCGGAAAGTCTTCCAGCTGGCTCCTCCCACCCACCTGGGTGGTAAAACTCTCGGCTCCGCCCCATGAAGCCAGATCTGGCCCGCTGGAAGCTCAGGTTGTGCGTCGAGGCCGGGGAGGTCAGGTGGGTCATGGATGAACAACATATACCATTCCTAGAACTCCTGTTACAGGTGAGTAACCTGTATTTCTAGGGACATGGATATGTTGTTCATCCACACTGTCTGGCAGACTCCTAGCAGTTCTCCAGGAGGAGGGAGGCAAGGCGCACACCCCCTACTTAGGGAATAGAGACTTGAGAACCGGGGCCCCAAAACCAGCATCCCGGCGTGACTCAAGGTCGATGTGGTAATGGGTGATGAAGGTGTATGCTGACTTCCAGGTAGTAGCCCTGCAGATTTCCTGGATAGCGACGCCCTGGAAGCAGCCACCGATGTAGCAGTATGGCGGTAGAATGAGCTCTTATCCTCTGGGAGGCTCCATGCCGCCAACTTACAGCAGAGATCTCATGCAGGAGGTGACCTACCTGCTCATCGTCCGCTTACGTAGGTCTGCCAGGTGCGGCTTCAGCGTAGGTGACAAACAGCTGGCTAACCTCTCCCCGAATTTCAGCTGCGGCCCTTTAGTAAGCGAGCGCCTCTAGGGTCCAGAGTATGGAGCCTATATTCGGCCTCCGAGGTGTGATTGGGGTAGAACACTGGCAGAGTCAACACCTGGTTAAGGTGAAACTCCGCACCACCTTCGGAAGGAATTTCGGTGGGGGCGAGGACAACCCTGTCCCTGTGGAAGACCAGGTAAGGAGACCTGGATGCAGAGCGCCTGGAGCCTCCCATCCTTCTGGCTGACGGATAGCCACCAAGAAGGGCGGTCTTCCACGACAAGTGAGAGAGTTCACACCTGTGCATTGGTTCAATGGCTTGCCCATGAGCTTTGCCAGTACCAGCAGTAGATCCCAAGGAGGTGGAGGTTCTCGCACCGGAGGGGAAATGTGATCAAGGCCTCTGAAAAGCACCAGATCACTCTCCTGCGCTTGCACCGACTGCTTCCTGCCCGCCCTGGCAGAGATGGCTGCCAGGTGCACCTTTAAGGGTCGCCGACCCAAGCCCTTGCTGAGAAAGGGACCAAAGGTAGTCCAATATGCTCGCCAAGGAACAGGAGGAAGGGTCAAGGCCCTTGCCCTGGCACCAAATGGAAAATCTCTTCCATTTGAAGGCGAGCATTTTCTGGTCGACTCCACGGGACGCCCAACTATGTTGAGGACCTCTGAAAGACCCAAGGCCTGGAACTCTAGCGCCAGGAACCAGGCGGCAGGTGCAGGGATTGAAGGTCCGGATGGAACACCTTCCCTGATTGACTGAGAGCAGGTCCGCAGAGCTGGAAGCTGCCCGGGAGCCTGGAGCTGAGGCTGAGGAGATCTGGGTACCAGTACTGGCGGGCCAGTCTGGGGCTATCAGAATCACCCGCGCCTTGTCCTCCTTGCTTTGAGAAGCACCTTGTGCATCAAGGGGAACGGGAAAGGCGTAGAAGAGGCCCGGGTCCACGGCCCAGAGAAGGCATCCCCTGCAGCAGCCTACTGAGGGGGCGCATGGAACAGCTCAGCCGCATTCTCCCTGGAGGCAAACAGGTCCACCTGAGATGTGCCCCAATGGGAGAATAGATCTTGTACTACCTCCGCAGGAGAGACCACTCGTGGGACGCAGCCCCTATCCGCTTAGGGCATCGGCCAGGGTGTTGGAGGCTCCCGCGCGAATGGCTGGAGATCCGCCTCCAGGCTGCGCATAAGTGACCAAATGCGGAGAGCTTCCTTGCATAGAAGCATGGAGCACATCCTGCCCCGCGGTTTAGATAGTACATGGTCGTGGTATTGTCCGCCTGGACCGGACCACTTGACCCCCAAGAAATGGAGCAAAGGCGGTGAGAGCTAGCGGACCGCCGAGCTCCAGCAGGTTGATGTGGCATCGGGACTCCCGCTGGGACCAGAGGCCGTGCGCTGTGTTCCCCAGATGGGCACCCCAACCCATCAGAGAGGCATCGGTCGATAGAGAGACCGCTCGGCTGGGCGGACAAACGGATGCCCTCCTGCAGATGAACTGGAACGGTCCACCACTGGAGAGCGCCCACATCCCCTGGTCACCGCCACTAGCTGGTCCAATGGATCGCAGCATTGGGACCACTGGCTGGCCAGCCCCACTGAAGGGGGCATGTTCCAGCGGCCACACGGACCACGCTGGGTACAGGCCGTCATGAGACCCAGGAGGCGCAGGAAGTCCCGGGATGGCGCGATTGCCCAACCTGAAATGATTGGGCAAAGGAGAAAGAACTCGCGCCTGTCCGCCGAGCCGTGGTTTGGCTCAAGAGAGTCGAGCTCTGCCCCGATGAAAAGAATCACCTGCTTTGGCTCAAGTTCCTTGCTCTGTGATGAGGAGGCTGACCTGAGAGCAAACCTGGAGGGCCAGATCTCTGGACGCTCCACCTCCTGTCTGGAGGGCTGCTATCAGCCAATCGCCCAGGTAAGTGGTAACCCGACCCCTCGGTGCCAGAGGAATGCTGTCACCACTGCCATGCATTTGGTGAAGACCCTGGAGCTGGAGATAAGCCAAGGGCATGGCTTGAACTCGAAAGGGATCCTCCGCCGGAGCGAAGGAACCTCTGATGACGGACGGATAGGGACGTGAAAGAACGCGCTCTGCAGGTCCAGAGAGCAGAACCACACGCCGTGTTCCAAGGATGGTATTATCTGAGCCAGAGTGACCATCCTGAAGGTTCGAGACCTTAGGAACTTGTTTAGGTCGTGTAGGTCGAGAATGGGGCGCCAGCCCCCCGTCCGTTTCGGAACAAGGAAGTACCTGGACACAAACCCGGGTCTGAGGGAGGGTCCGCCACCTCTCTGATCACCTCCTTCTCGAGGAGGAGAGCGATGTCGGCTCGGCGAGCCGACAGCGAGGCTTCGGACCCCGAGGTGCGACGGCTCTGAAGTGTGGGGCCTGCTTGAACTCCAGAGGCAGGCCCTTTCCCACCACCTCCAACACCCACCGGTCTGCTTCGGTCATTTGGGCGACAACCATTTAATGACTGGTGAAGGTGATGGAGTCGGCTTATTACCAGCTAACAAGAGTTGCTGCCACATCATGTCCTCATAGCGCCGACGCAACTGGCGTCGGAGCCTATCCTCCGAAGAGGACGGCGGCGATGCCAGAACTGAGACCCATGATGTCGGCGGGACCCACTAACACAGAGGAGGACTGAGACCTTCGGGTCGCCGACAGGCTAAAGAGGGCAGGGGAAACCCGCCATCCTCCTTTGTCTAGGTCCTTAACCGGAATCCCAGCAAAGGAGGCATCGGGCAAGTCCTCGGTAATCACCGGGGGAACTAGTGAAGAAGGGTTGTTGGTTTCTCCAGTCGACAACCTGTCCAACGGGTCGACCGCATCGACAGGCGTCTTGGCCGGCTGACCCGACGGGGACACCGTGAAGCCAGTGGCCTTAGCTGCAACCACAACCGAAGTCGAGAGCCGACGGTCCAGGGAAGGAGATCTCACCTGCTCCCACGAATGTCGATGGTGAGACTTACCTTTTGATTCCTTTTTCTTCAACCTACTCGTGTGAGTCCTTGAGGGTCCTTCTCCTTTGGTGGAGAGGGACTGACAAAGCTCCTTGAAAGAAGCAGTGTAAGAGGAGCCCAAAGAGAGCGGGATAAACGCCGATGCTGAGGAGAAGGAAGACACGGCCTAGGCTGCCTCCTCCTCAAGGGCAATCAACTGCTCCAGCTGCTCCGCGGAGCCCGCAGCCGCGGACACTGCCCAACTGGCCTCCTTCGACTTCACCGGTGGATACCTTTTCTCAGGGCATCCCAGCTGAAGTTGGGCAGCGCGGTCTTCCAGAACCGAAGCCGTGAAGGATTTGCAGAGATCGCAGACCTGCAGATCATGTGCAAGACCCAGGCAGTAGACGCACGTGGAGTGCGGGTCGGTCTGAGACATTTTCTGCCTGCAAGGGCACCGACAGAAGCAGGGAGTGATTTATCCATTGCAGCCGCGAGGGAAGATGAAGACGTAAGTCTAGTAAACTTTAAAATAATTTTCGGAAATTCCGAAGGATTAGGATACAGGCCTACAACGCAGAGCGCCAAGGAGGGAACCTGAGCTTCCATGCGGTAAGGAAGATCTGGCGTCATGGGGCGGAGCCAAGGGTTTTACCACCCGGTGGGTGGCAGGAGCCAGTTTGAAGACCTTCCGGCAAGAATTAAAGTGGCAAGAAACCTGCCAGACGGTGTGGATTGAACAACATATCCATGCCCCTAGAAATGGAAATTACGTACCTACTGCAATTCTTGATCTTCTTGGGTGAGTCTCCACCACTCATTCACACTAATGGGGAACTTCGACGGAGGCACTAGGACCCAGTGGGAGCAAACCTTTTTGTTAGAGTTGGTGCCAGAGATGGAGCCGCGAGGAGCAGCACCGCGAGCCTCAGCTCGTGCGGTAATGACTATCTCGGCTCGACCCTCCAACCGCCTCAGTACCCCCCACCCCCACCCGAGGAGGTGCAGCGAATTCAACCTAGAAGGATAGCCTAACCAAAAACCGGACATAAGATAGTCCGGAAGACCCGTAAGAGAAGGGTCAAGAAGGAAGTCTTCACAGCCTAAAGATTGAGGGAGAAAAGACCAACAACAGAGGTGAGCTCGGGGGATGGTGGGTGGGCGTGTGAATGAGTGGTGGAGACTTCGTCCAAGAAGATCAAGAATTACGGTAGGTTAGTAATTTCCATATCTTCCTGGACATAAAGTCTCCACCACTCATTCACACTAATGGGAGAGTACCGAGCTAATAATCCCCCCAGAGGGCGACAGGAGAGACCAACAGCTCACAAATTTAGTACAGAAGTCCATTAAGGATGGTTCTGCCAAACGAAATATCTCATCTGGCATGGACATCCAGGGCATAGTGTTTGACAAAAGTATGCAATGAGCTCCAGGTAGACGCATTGCAAATATCTGCAATGGGCAGGTTGCGGATTTCCACCAGGGATGCCGCGACCGCTCTAGTAGAGTGAGCGTACACTGCCTTTCAGCTTAACCTGCGCCATGGAATAATAGTGGCGAAGGCATGCCACCAGCCATGCTGAAATGCATCTGATAGCGACAGGTTGACCCAGCCGGGTCTCGCTGAAGGAAACAAACAGTTGCTGAGCTTTGCGAAATTCTTTTGTTCTATCTAAATAGAAACGCAAAGCTCTTTTGATGTCCAAAGAATGAAGAGAACACTGCCCTTCATTTTGGAAGTTCACTAAGTAGGAAGGACCAAAGGTTGGTTCAGATGGAATTCTGAAACAACCTTAGGGAGAAACTTAGGATGGGTCCTAAGAACTACTTTGTCTTTATGAAACACAGTATATCGGGTCTGTGACCAAGGCATGTATCTCAGAACCCTGCGAGGCTGAGGTAATGGCCACCAGGAGGAGGCGTTTTCCAAGTGAGAAATTTTAACTCACAGGTAGCTAGGCTTGAAAGGTTTTAGGTGAGCATGTCTAGCACAAGATTAATGTCCCAGGTTGCGACTGGACATCTGATAGGAGGTCTGGTATGCAGAATACCCTTAAGAAACCTCTTAATCACAGGTAACTGAGCCAGCGACAAGGAAAATACTGGCTCATGATAAGCTGAAACGGCACAAAGGTGAACCTCGACTGTAGAGTATTGGAGACCTGAATTTGAAAGGTCTAAAAGGTACTCTAGAACTTTATTTGGTGGGCAGGAAGAAAAAATTACTCACCTTAGTAATGTTGCTTTTTCTAATCGAGTCTTGCTATATTATGACATATGCAGTGAATCCCAACCTCCGAACTGCTCCGGAGGTGAAAGAGTTAACTTTCCATGCCAGGCATGGAACCTTGAGCGCGAGCTCGGATGAAAACTCTGTCTGTTGTTGCTCAAACTCAAACTGTCAGATCTTTACGAGCAAAACTCACTAAGGTTCTGTGTGGAAGCCGTAAACCTACACTAGCCCACTGGCTACTAACTACAAGAACACATTTTTTTTCTTGATCCCAAAACAGAGACTCAAGTCAGGGGAAATCAAGAAAGAAAAATTAAAACATAACACCCAAGCACCCTAAAAGAAAGGGTGAAAAATAAAGTGGGCATCTACGAAGTGCCAACATTGCACTGCCCACCCACATCCCATAAGCAGAGGTTCTGAGAGGGGCAGGCCGGGGAGGTCATAATATAGCAAGACTCCATTAGAAGAAACAACATGACTAAGGTGAGTAATTTTTCTTCAAACAACATAGTCTTGCTATATTATGACATATCTGATTACACAGCAGTACCTCCATGGAGGAGGACAGAACCTACTTAGGAAATGAGCTCTGAGCACAGCTGTGCCAAATCGAGCATCACTCCTAGCCTGGATGACCAGGGAGTAATGCTTAGTAAAAGTGTGAACTGTTTTCCAGGTAGCTGCTTGACATATCCCTAGGATAGGGATGTCCCTTGGCAGCAGCCAGAGACGCAGCTGTACCTCTGGTAGAGTGAGCCCTCAGGCCTGAGGGAGGAACCTTACCCAGTTTTTCATAGCAACATTGGATACAAGAGACAATCCACCTGGCAATGGATCTTTTAGTGGCAGGTTTTCCTTTACCAACCTCACCATAAGTGAGGAACAATTGGAGGAGTCAAACCTGTGACCCTTGGATGCGTTCTATGTAGTAACTAAAGGGCTCTTTGACATCTAAACTGTGCAATCTCCTCTCGCCAGAGGAGGAATGGTCAGTGAAGTACACAGGAAGGGACATGGATTGATTAAGGTGGAAGTCTGAAACCACCTTAGGCAAAAACTTTCTGTTAGTCCTGAGGACCACCTTATCTCTGTGAAAGGAGATAAAATCAGGCTCCATTGACAATGCTTGCAATTCACTTATGCGCCTGGCAGAAGTGATAGCTACCTAAAACACAGTTTTCCAAGTCAAGTACTTAAGCTCTGCTGAAGAAAAAGGCTCAAAAGGGGGCTGCATAAGCTGGGCAATGCAAATATTAAGATCCCAAGTAGGGGCAGGGGCCCTGAATGGAGGGTTGGTGTGAAGCAACCCCTTGAAAAACTTAGAAAATACAGGGTGAGCTGAAAAAGAAGAAGGTTTACCTGCTGATAAGAAAGCAGACACGGCTGTCAGGTGCACTTTTAGGGTAGCTGGTCTCAGCCCCAAAGAATTCAAATGCACCAAATAATCCAGGATTGTGGGCAAGTCAGCAGATTCTGGGGGAATATGCTTGCCAGAGCACCATATGGAAAATCTCTTCCATTATGAATTATAAGTAGCCCTGGTGGAAGGCTTCCTAGAGGCCTTCAAGATATCCAATACACCTTGGGAGAGGTGTAGGTCAGCAACTCTAACTCTTCAAGAGCCAGGCCTTGAGATTGAGAGATTTGAGCTTGATACCAAACTCTCCCTGGGCTGCAGGTTAACAGATTGCGATTCCTGGGAAGACACAGGGGAAGGTGGACTGCTAAGGACACGAGAGGAGGTACCAGGGCTGTCTGGCCCAATCTGGAGCAATCAGGATCATCTTGCAGGGTTGAGATATATTTTGACTAGCACCTTGAACAGAAGAGGGAAGGGGGGGAAAAGCATAGAGAAACTTCCCTTCCCAACTGAGAAGGAAGGCATCCAGAGGGACTGCGCCCAACACTGGGGGCCAACAGCAAAAAAGGGGAAGTTGATGATTGTCTGGGGCTGCAAAAAGATCTATCTGCGGGGTGCCCCATCTGGCAAATGCTACCTCTAGTACTAGGGGATCCAGTGCCCATTCGTGATGGCCCTGGGAAATCCTACTGAGAGCATCTGCTAGGACATTGTCCTTGCCTGGGAGGTGAACTGCTGTAAGAGAGGCGTTCAGGGAATAAGCCAGAGACCACAACTTCATTGCTTCGGTGCACAAGGCCATAGACCGAGTGCCTCCTTGCTTGTTGATGTACCACATTGTAGTGGTGTTGTCTGTTCTGACCTTTACAACCTTGTTCTGAACTGATGCGGAAAAAAACTTGAAGTGCTAGAAAAACTGCTCTGAGTTCCAACAGATTGATGTGGAACAGAGATTCCTGTGGGGACCACAATCCCTGGGTAGTGAGGTCGCCCATGTGAGCTCCCCACCCCAAGAGGGATGCATCTGTAGTAAGGATTAACGAGTGAGACCGGGGAGTGAAGGGGACCCCCTGTCTCAGGGTTCGAGTCACTGGGATCAATTTGGTTAGAGTGTCTCTCCTTTGAGACCAAAAGGCTCTCAAATGGAACTGGACGTCCCTCATCTGAAATCTTGCTCCCTGCACTACTGCTGTAGAAGCAGCCATGTGCCCCAGGAGCTGTAGAAAATGCCTTGCAGGTCGAGAGACCTGCAGGGTGAAAGAGGAGGCCAGAGAGACCAGGGTCCTTGCTCTTTCCAGGCAGAGGAGAAGGCCTGGCCTGTTTGTGTTCAGTTCTGCGCCTATGAAGGTGAGAAGCTGGACAGGCTCTAGAACTGACTTTGGAAGATTGAGAAGGAACCTAGAGATGTGAGCAGTTGCTGAGTTACCTGAAGGTGTAGTTTGACCTGGTCTGGAGACTGGCCTACTATGAGCCAGTCGTCCAGATGAGAAATATGGCAATCTTTTGCCTTCTTAAGTGGGCAACTGCTACTGCCAGGCATTTTGTGAATACCCTCGGGGCCAAGGTGAGGCCGAAGGGCATTGCTCTGAACTGGTAATGGCCTGAGGGCAGTTCGAATCTGAGGTACTTTCGATGGGAGCTTCTGATAAGAACATGGAAGTAGGCATCCTTGAGGTCCAGGGAGGCTAGCCAGTCCCCTGGCCTTAGAGGCGGTAAAATAATTCCCAGAGTCACCATTTTGAATTTTGGTTTTAAAAGGTGCTTGTTTAGATATCTGAGATCCAGGATGGGCCGCCATTCTCCTGTCCTTTTGGGGTAAGAAGTACCTGGGTACAACCTTTGCCCTGGTGTAGGGGTGGAACCCTTTCACAGCTCTGAAGCCAGGAGGTAGAAACTTCTGTTTCTAGGGCAAGTGCCTCTGATGGATTTGCAGGTGGAAAGGACCTGGCTCTCATCTTGGAAAGTTTTGAAGCTGAGAACCAGTCCCTGGCTTACTACTTCCAGGACCCACTTGTCTGATGTTAAAGACTTCCAGTCCTGGACAAAGTAAAGCCAGCCTGCTACGGTAGTGGAGAATCGGCCCTGGCCATCCCATCAGCGCCTGCTTGGCAGGGCTTTGGGCTGAGGGGTAGAAGCAGGCTTACTTGTGCCCAGTCTGCCTCTTCTTGAAGGAACCCCTCTAGGCATAAGCAGAAGAGGAGGCCTGGGCTTGGTAAAAAGGCCTATGAAAAGGCCTGCCCCTGACATGCTGCCTTTGAGGAGTGGCTTGCCTTTCTTTGGCCTGTGCACTCCTATAGGTGGTCCTATATTCATCCATTTTCTTCATATAATTCTCTGTCTGCTCCCCAAATACAGAATTGCCCACAACAGGAAAATCCATAGCCTTAGACTGGGTATCCTGTGACAGGGTAGTACATCTGAGCCAGGCCATTCTGCGAAGAGCCACAGATGTAGCCATGACTCTTGATGATACATCATTAGAGTCTACTGCAGCATGAAATTGCACCTTGGATGCCTCAATACCATCCGCAGCCACCTGCTCCAGCTCCCTGGCAAGCTGGTCAGGGGCCTGTTTTGCTAGGGCCAGCACAGTAACCCATCTGGATTTCTGGTACCTAGCAGCATAAGCCATATAATTTGCCTGTCTGAGTCCTAAAGATGCTGCCATGTACTGTTTCTTTGCCATGGCATCCATCCTCCTGGAATCCTTTTCAGGAGGGTGAGAGGCTAGAGGAATATTTGCCTTGTCACAGGCTGCAGCCTGCACTACCCCCACATGGCTGCATTGCTGAGAGAGGAACTCCGTATCAGAGCCTGATAATGTATACCTCTTGAGTATAGACTCTGGAATATCCATCATTTCTACATAATCAGGCTCTTCTTGGTCATCAACAGCTTCCTCAACAGGGAGTTGGAGAGTTTCAGCAACTTTCTTATAGAACATAAAATGAGAAGGGGACTCAGATAGCCTGGGGGGGGGAGACCCCTGACGGTCTGTCTGGAGAGATGTCCGGTTCAATGGGCACATCCAGACCTTCAAAATCACATTCACTCTCCTCATACTCCTCCCCCCCTTCCTCCGGTTCATAAAAATCCCCAAAATCATAATCTTGAACCGGTGGAACTGGCCGAACCAAGCGCTTCCCTGATGGTGTCGGTTCGGACAGAACCGGGGAAAGAGACTGGACAATTTGAATTGCTTTAGCTATTTCCTCAGCGGTTGGAGAAAGAACTTTTGGCTCCACACTAGCTGACTTTCTAGTCCTTTTAGTTGGAACCGGCTCCTCAGAGCTGGCTCTTCGTTTGCCCGAGGAAGTATTGCCCTGGTCAGAGGACACTCCCTCCGGTTCGGTTGGAACCGAACGGGGCTGGCCATCCAGGTCAGCGGACTTTTTGGCCTGCCTTTCCCTGAGCCTACCAACTCTCTTTTCCATGGTGGCAGCAGGAAAATTCTTACAAATCTGGCAGTCTGCATTGAGGTGGTCAAACCCCAGACAATATACACCAGTGGTGTGTGGGTCAGCATTAGCAAAGGCTTCCCCACAGAGACCACAGTGCTGAAACCCAGTGGGCCGGTTTTCTTTTGGGTTTCTCAGACATAGTGCCAGCCTAACCAAACTTGCCTGTTAGTGGCAATCCACAAGCAAGACTTCTTATCGGTTCCCAACTGTGTCACGGGTCGTGGAAAAAACGGTAATGAAATCCGTTTTTTTTTAGAACCGATAAGAACCGGGAACCGCACTCTAAAGAACTAGAAAGTTGTTTTTTTTTTTTTTTTTTTTTAAAAACAACCTGATCGGTTCAAACCGAACCGAAAAAGACATTTACAAGTTCCACACAGAAGAAAAATAAATGTAAGCCTATCTATTACTTACACTACCACAGACAGAGCTTGAACCGACCGATTGAGGTTTAATTTCGGTCAAGAAACCGAAAAAAATAAGACTTTTTAACCGACAACCGAGCAGCAGGAGAAATCTCCGGAGCGACTGTTCAGTGAGGCGGAGTAAAGAATCTGACAGTTTGAGTTTAAGCAACAACAAACAGAGTTTTCAACCAAGCTCGAGCTCAAGGTTCCATGCCTGGCATGGAAAGTTAACTCTTTCACCTGCAGAGCAGTTCGAAGGTTGGGACTCACTGCATATGTCATAATATAGCAAGACTTCATGTTGTTTGAAAAGGGATTCAAAGAGGATTTTGCATACCAGAGCGAAAAACGCTTCCATTTGGCTGTGTAAGTTTTCCTAGTGGCTGGCTTGTGCACAGCCAGAAGGATATCTGAAACTCTGCGAGAGACATTGAACCTGTTCACTTGTGTTTCTTCAAGAGCCAAGTGTGAAGGTGAAGCGATCTCAGATTGGGATGGACCACAGGCCCCTGAGTCAGAAGGTTCGTCTGAAGGGGAAGTGCTTTCGGAGGGGTTTCCGACATACTGTTGAGTAACGGAAACCATATTTGTTGAGGCCAGAGGGGAGCAATGAGGATCATTTTGTCCCCCTGGGACTCGAACTTGAGAAGTACCCTCTGAATTAGAGGAAGAGGCGGAAAGGCGTATAGAAAGCATTTTGTCCATTGCAGCCAGAAAGCATCCTGACAGAAAATGCCAGGCCCTGGATTTCTGGAGCAGAACAGAGGCAGTTTTGTGTTGCATGGGGATGCAAAAAGGTCCAGGTCTGGAGTTCCCCCACTCTTCGAATAGTGACCGAACTATGGTTGAGTCGAGAGACCATTCATGAGGGTCCTTCTCTGTTCTGCTGAGACAGTCTGCCAGTTCGTCTGCACTCCCGGCAGGTAGACTGCCTGAATTAGAGCCTTGTGCGCCAAGCACCATTCCCACACTCTCATCGCTTCCCTGCATAAGGGGTAAGAGTGAGCACCGACCTGCTTGTTGATGTAATACATCACTGCTTTGTTGTCCGTTTGAAGGAGAATGTTCTAGTGATACAGAATGTCCTTCAAAGCAAAGACTGCATAAAGGATGGCCCTCATTTCCAGGACATTTATGTGAAGCTGGGACTCTTCCTGAGTCCATGTACCTTGAGTGGGAAGAGTCTGACAGTGAGCTCCCCACTCCTTCAGGGACGCGTCTGTGGTAATATAAATCTGATGTTCGAGAGGAACAAAGGGATACCCTTCCAGAAGATTGTCCTCTTGCGACCACCAGGTGAGTGACTTCTTCAGAGGTTCTGTCACCTTAATGAGAAAGGACTGAGGGTGAGTGGTTGGGGACCACTGAGTACTGAGCATCCATTGAGAGGTTCTCATGTGCAGGCGTGCTAGGGGTACAGTGAACACCAAGGATGTCATGAGACCTAGCATCCGCTGCATTGAGATAGCTCAAACCGAACTGTGCTCTCTGATGTGTCGGGCCATCTGCAGGATATCGCTCCTTCTGTTCTCTGGTAGAAAAGCTTTCGCACAGGAGGTGTCCCAGAAGAGTTCCTATGATAAGGAGCCTCTGGGAGGGCTGCAGCTGTGATTTCTTGAGATTTAGCAGGACTCCCATGGACGTGAGAAAGTCTGAGGCTGTGGCAACGGCGTCGAGGGTTCCTTGCCTGGAAGGGCTTGCTAGAAGCCAGTCGTCCAGGTATGGGAACACTTGTATTCCGATTTTTCTGAGATGCGCTGCGAGTATTGCACAACACTTTGTAAAAACTTGTGGCGCCGAGGACAGCCCAAAGGGCAGGACTCTGATCTGATCTGATAATGCTGGCCCAAAGCCACGAACCTTAGGTATTTGTGATGCCTTGGGTGAACAGGGATATGTTGGTAAGCATCCTGCATGTCCAGGGAGGCTAACCAGTCGTGTTGATGAAGCAAAGGTAACAGGGTTCCTAGCGATATCATTTTGAATTTCTCTTTGGGAAGAAATTTGTTTAATTTTCTGAGGTCCAAAATGGGGCACAAAGCCCCGGTTTTCTTTGGAACCAGTAACTAATGGGAGTAGAACCCTGTGTTCCGTTGATCCAGCGGAACTATTTCCACTGCCCTGTTGTTCAGAAGGCCTTGTATTTCGGAGGCGAGAAGTTCTGACTGAAGAACTGACAGCCTGGGCTGTCATTTCGGAGGACAATCCGGAGGGGTCTCCAAAAGATTGAGGGAATAACCCTCGAGGATTATCCGGAGGACCCATTTGTCCGATGATATGGACTTCCACAGATTGTAGAATTGAGTCAGACGACCTCCCACCACTGAAGAAGAGTCCCCTGCGGGCAGCTGAGGTGGGAGTTGGGCCAGCAACTCAGAACACGGCACTGGGCGCTTTGGGTCCTTGCGCCTTCTGTTCCATTTTCTTTTGAGGCTGATGGGCTTGGTTTTTACTAAAACCTCCCCTGTCTTTGCCTCAAAAGGACTGATGGTTATGAAACTGTCGTTTGTTAACTCCCCCTCTAGAGGGGACTGAAGGAGGTTGAGCCAACTGAATGGCTGACCTAGTCTTTTGTGTGGCCTCTAGAGCCTGTTCTACTTGAGGGCCGAAGAGATACACACTATCGAAGGGCAACGCCATGACCTGCTGCTGGGCATCATTCGTGAAACCTGAAGTGCGCAGCCAGGAATAGCAGCAGGTACAAATGCCCGCTGCCACCGTTCGTGAGGCAGTATCGAAGGCGTCCATAGCTGCTTTAACCTGCTGGTTGCTGGACTCGATACCCCTGGTTATGGCTTGAAGAAGCTCTGAATTAGCATCAGACTCTGGTACAGCTTCAACCATTTGTTTGAGCGAATGCCAAAGAATATACTCATATTGAGAGAAATAGCTCTGGTAGCTGGAGATACGCATACCCGGGGTGGATGCAGCAAAGACTCTCTTACCTAAAGTATCTGTCTTTCAAGATTCTTTATTTATAGGTCGAGCTGTAGTAGTCTGAGGAAGGACGACCTTATCATTCTCTGCCAAAACGACAACAGGATCCGCAAAGGCTTGAGAGGCCAAAATAGGTCGATCCTTGGGAGCAGCATACTTCCTATCTATGGACTTGGCCACAGAAGGAATGAGAGCAGGATTATTCCATACCATTTGAGACAGCATCTCAAAGGAGGGTTGTACCGGGGGAGTCAAATCCATAGGGATGTCCGGAACATGAAGGTATTGGAGTCTTAAAAGCTTTCCAGGATCGATGTCCATTGTCTGGAGAGAAAAAGAGTGGAATTCAAATTTTTCAAAAGAGACTTAAATGACAGGTCCTCAACCACAGGCTCTGCAACAGGATTAGGTCCTGCTCCTTCCACATCATCACCCAGTCTAAGATCTGGGTCAGGCTCAATATCATCTCCTGACAGTCCAGGAGGGACTGCATGGACAGGAAAAGAATTCAGAGAGAAGAAGCTGTGAAGATTGGCTGATGAAAAGCCCGGCCTTGGCGCCGAAGAACATGGTGCCAAGGATGACGCCAAAAGCTGCCAAGACAGCTGAAACCAAATGGCACCGAGGACGGCACCGACAGGCGCATCAGCGCTGAGTAATCCGCTGACACCAACCCAGGGCCCCAAAAATTCAGATTTGAGGGGAAAGAAGGAAGAATACCACGAGATAGAGGCATCGGTGTGGCCCCCTGCGCCGCAGTCATGTGAGGGGGGAAAACACCTGAGCGCGGAGTCGACTGCACCAAAGAGGGCGCCACGCAACCAGGAAGGGTCAATCGCCCTTCCCGATCACCTGAAGAGCCCGAAGGCCCCGGAGTGACCGGGCCAGGGAGCTGGACCAACCTCCGAGCCCACTGCTCCATAAGAGCGGCCCACTGATGAAACTGCTCGTCAGAAGGCGGGGAATGGCTCCGATGTCGAAGAGGTCAGTGACCAGAAACAGAAACCGGTGACTCAGAATGAGGAGACAGGCAACTGACCCCAAATGACCGACTGTCGACGTGCAAACATATCAGAAGGCGACCTCGAGTGATGCCTTCTCTTTTTTGACCTACAGGACATAGAAGCGCTCGAGGCCGAACGGTGCAAAGAATGCGACTGTTCTTTTATGCTTCCGTGGGGACTGCCCTTCCCCTTGGGCATTGGACCATCTGTTGTCAGACCTCCGCTCCGGAGAAGGCGGCGGACCGGACCCAGCCCGGCTGACTGAACAGCTTTCATATGAAGTCTCCCTACAGTCACCTGACCCGCTCATGGTTCAGTGTAGGCTGAGACTTCTTTCTTTAATAAGACTAAATTATCGTAAGCGGTACTTTATTTGAAAAATACTACAAAATAAAAAACTGAAAACTATGCTGCTAGTCTGAAGTTTGACTCCCGGCGGGCGAGCGACGTCGTCACTGAAGTGCACTCGACGGCGGGGAAAAAAAAAGGAACTGAGGCGGTTGGAGGGTCGACGCCGAGACAGTCATTGCCGCACAAGCAGAGGATTGCGACGGCGCTCCTCACGGTTCCATCTCTGGCACCGGCCCTCCAGCAAATAAAGTTTGCTCCCGCTGGGTCCTAGCGCCTCTGGCCTAGATCCCATTAGTGTGAATGACTGGTGGAGACTTTATGTCCAGGAAGATCAGGCTGTGTACTACACCTCTGGATGGAGAGACCATTCGTGGGACTCCTTGCCCACAAGGCTGAGGGTGTCTGCCAGTTGATTTGAGGCTCCTGCCACATGGATGGCTAGATCTGCCTCCAGTCGGCTCATGAGAGTCCAGATGTGGAGTGCTTCCCTGCACAGCAGCCAGGAGTGTGTGCCGCCCTGCTTGTTGAGGTAGTACATGGTTGTGGTACTGTCTGTCTGGACCTGCACCACTTGACCCCGAAGGAACGGAGTGAATACAGTCAGTGCCAGCCGAACTGCTCGGAGCTCCAGCAGGTTAATATGACATCAGGATTCCTCGGGGGTCCAGAGCCTGTGGACTCTGATTCCCCATGTGGGCACCCCAGCCCATGAGAGAGGCGCTGGTCATTAGAAAGACTGTCAGCTCGGGGTGGACAAACAGGATCCCCTCCTACAGATGTTCTAGGACGGTCCACCATTGGAGAGCATCACACATCTTCTGGGTCACAGTGACCAGCTGGTCAAAATGACTGTGTCACTAAGTCCACTGGCTGGCCAGCTCCCACTGAAGGGGGTACATATGCCTCAAGCCCATGGGACCATTGAGGTGCAAGCTGCCATGTAACCCAGAAAGCGCAGGAAGTCCTGGGCAGGGAGCAAGTGCCCAACCAGAAATGATTGGCAAGGAGGAGAGAACCTGTGTCCTGTCCGACGGAGCCTGGCTCTGGCTCAGCAAGACTCGCGCTCTGCCCCAGTGAAGCAGATTACCTGTGAAGGCATGAGTTCTGACTTGGTCTCGTTGATTAGGAGACCAGTTCGATGCAGGTCTGAAAGGCCAGATCCCTGGATCTCCACCTCCTTTTTGAGGGACCGCTATGTGCCAATTGTCAAGCTAGGCGACACTCTGGACACCCCCAAATAAGATGGGCCACCACCACTGCAATGTATTTGGTGAAGACGGGGAGGGGATGACAGGCCAAATGGCATGGCTTGAACCTGAAGAAGACTCCTCTGCTCGAAGTGGAGGAACCTTCGGTGATGGACGGATCGGAACGTGTCCTGCAGTTCCAGTGAGCAAACCACATGTTCTGCTCGAGAGATGGTATGATCTGAGACAGAGTTACCATCTTGAAGGTGCAAGACCTTTGAAATTGGTTCAGGTTGTGCAGATCTAGAATGGGGCACCAGCTCCCCTGTCCATTTTGGGACCAGAAAGTACCTGGAAACCAACCCTGGGTTGACAGGGGGATCCGCGACTCTGACCACTACCTCCTTGCGGAGGAGTTGGGTGATATCTCGGAGAGCCAACTGAGTGTGCACGAAAACCATTTCCTTCTGTGGGGCGCGGACTCGGCTTGGTGGGTACTGCTCGAATTCTAGAGGCAGCCCCTGGCCGACCACTTCCAAGATCCACCTGTGCGTTGTAACAGCGGACCAGGCGTAAAGGAAGCAACGGAGACAGCCACCCACACGAGGATCCAGAGTGTGTGTTACGGGTATAGGGTTGGCAACCCCCATCCCATCTCTGAGCAAGCTTGGAGGAGGAGGATCCAGCTTGGGGACCTCCGGATCCTTTCCATCCGGGCTACCGAGGGTGCCAAGATTAAGTCTGCTGCTGCCCCAACTGAAAATGGGGCTGCATGGCCGCAGGGCCAGAAGGCTGAAAGGGCTTTCTCTTCTGCTTTTTGTAACCCTGGGATTCCTTCCGGGCAGAAGTAACGGAATCCAAGGTGGCACTGGACTTTACTATGCGGTGGAGATGACTGTCCATTCCCGGACTGAATAAATTGGTGCCCAGGAAGGGAACATCAGTCAATTTGTACTGGATGTCCACCGTAAAGGTAGAGACCCTCAGCCAAGCCCTGCGGCGCATGGCGACCGCAGCCACCACCAAGTGGGCAGAAGAATCCCCGATGTCCAGAGCCATCTGGAGTTGTTGTTTGGCAACCGCCCGACCCTGGTCATGGACCTGCTTGACCTGGACTGGAAGTCTGCGGAGAGATAAGGAAGAACCTCATCTAGAGAGCCCAAGAGGGCATGAGTAAAATGCACCATGATGATGGCCGAGCTCGCCTGACGAAGGCCAAGCGAAGAGAGAGCACAGACTTACCTGGGCAGACTAGGCGGGGTCAAGCGGTCCTTATCTGCCATCAAATTCTATGTTACCTGGAAGAATGGTCTAGTTCCTGGACTCTTTGTCTGAGGGTCTATCGGTGTCTCCCGAATTACCTGAGCACCGAAACACAGATTTGGTCACCAACACCTCAGCCGAGGGGTGTTCTGTGAATCCCAAAAGGAAGCCGATTGGAACCACGTATTTGCGGGCCATCAGGGCCAAGGGCGCAGAGCAGGAGGCTGGGTGCTGCCACAGCTCCAAGGCCAGGCCAACAATGGCTTTGGCCATAAGGATGGCTTCTGTTGGAGAATCCCCTCTTTTGAGGATATCAGTGAGGGGATATTAGGCCCGCTTCTGAATGGGCTCCAAGGGCATCTGTAGATTCGGAGATGAGACAGAGGATGCCCACGAAAGACGTGGGACCGTCCTCCTTTTAGAGACTCCCGATAGATTCTTCGTCCAAGGGATGGGAATGCGAGGAGTCCTCTGAATCCGGACAGATCGGCCGACCACTCATGTCACCTTCCACCCGCCGAGGGCTGTCTGGAGTGAGGGTGACAGACAGCCTATGCAGATGGCCGTTGACAGGCTGAGACTCCTTGGCAGGAGCCCTGGAGGAGGCTGCTTAGGTTGCAGCTCCACCAGAATCAGTGGAGAGGCCAGTTCTGGCCGAGCCAGGACGGTCTTCACCCGTTCCGCAGGTGGAGGGATGGTGTCAACCTGCTTTGGAGGAGTCAGCATTGGCCTGGAGGGAGACGGCCCAAGTGATGGCTGGTGTGCAAGACAGAGTCGACTTCGTGCCAGCCTTCATCAACTGTTGCCACATTAAATCCTCATAGCATCGATGCAGCTTGTGTTCAAGCCTCTCCTCTTCCGAGGATGAATAGTGGTGGCGACGCTTTTTAGAGCACCTTGAGTGACCCTTATGAGATTTCTTCAGCTTATCGGTCAAAGGAGTCCGAGACCTTGACTTTGACCGTTGGGGGTGTTCAGAAGAAGCTGGAGAGAACCGCAGCTCCTCCAGGTCAGGGACAGGGTCCATAAAGAGGTTTCCAGAATGCTGGGTCTCTTCTTCAGTGGGTCCAGTCAGGACCGGGGTTCTGAATAAGGAATGGTCTGCCTCATCGAGTGACAACAGGTCGATAGGACTGAGAACAATCTCGACTGAGTTCTAATCCTGCGTCTTAGCCAGCTGGCCTTAAAGGGGTGCTGTGAAGTCAGCGGCAGAGGCCGCAATCCCGACATAAGTCGAACCAGCAGATCCCTGGGACTGAGACCTCTCTCGATCCCAAGAACGCCGTTGATGAGACAAACCTACTCTCGACTCGTCCTTTTTACAGGAGCGGGAGACGTGAGCGCCCGAAGGGCCCTCCCCCTTGGTCTGAGAGAATGGTACATCTCCTTGAAGAAGCCTGAAAATGTAGAGCCCAAATTGAGCGGGATGAAGACAGACAAGGAAGAGGACCAATCAGTGACCTGAGATGCCCCCTCCTCAAAAGCAGTCATATGGTCTGGTTGCTCAGCGGACGCCGCAGCTGTGGAGACCGCCCAATGGGCCTCTTTCGATCTGATCGGAGGGTTCTATTTCTTGGGTCTGCCAAGCTGAAGTCGTGCGAGATGATCATCCAGGACATTAGGTCGGAACGTGCAACAAAAATTGCAGGCCTGGGTGTCATGGGCATGGCATAGGTAGTAGATGCACGAGGCATGCGGGTCAGTGCGAGATATCTTCTGCCCACAAGGCACCGGCGGAACCTGGGTGAGGACTTGTCCTCCTTCGTGGTCGCAATCGCAAAGCGATGTGGAGAAACTCGAGAGAGTTTAATTTTAGGTAAATCTGAAGATTTGTTCGCCAGGGCCTACTCAACATGGGAGCAATGAGGGAACCTGAATCTTCCAGCGGAAAGGAAGATCTGGCGTCAAGGTACGGAGCCGAGGCATATACCACCCGGGTGGGTGGGAGAAGCCAGCTTTTAGACCTTCCAGCAAGATTCTTAATGGGAAAGGACATGCCAAACAGTGTGGATAGAACAACATATCCACGATCCTAGAAAAGTACAGTTAAGTAAGAACTTACCGTAACAGTAGATCTTCGAGAGAGGCTCTTGCAGTAGGTAATTACATATAGCACTGACCCAGCAGGCAGCAGGACCCCACAGAAAAATTTCTAGCTAGCAGTCTCTGGCGGGGGACCGCCCCCATGTCAGGTGACCGACGTCATGCAACGTCAGTATAAAGGGGCAGTCCCCATACCGCCTTCTTCCCTGCTCTTTCTCGCCAAAGGCCCAAAAGGCAAGACGAGACAAAGTGGACATTTCTCTTCCTGGAAAAGGAGCTGAAAAGTTAAGGGGATGGAGCGGAAGATTGATTACTGCAAGAGCCTCTCTCGAAGATCTACTGTTACAGTAAGTTCTTACGTAACTAAACTATCTTACTTCGAGAGGGCTCTTGCAGTAGGTAATTACATACAGGACTGAATCCCAAGCAGTCTGGAACAAAGAAAAGCACTCGGGAAGAGGAAAACTAACCAACCAATGTAATCTCCGGTTGTATGGGTCTTAAGAAAGAAGACCTTGTAGTACAGCCAACCCAAAGCCTGCTCTACGGCAATAGGCAATGTCCAAACTGTAGTGTTTCGTAAAGGTATGGACAGAAGTCCAGGTCGTGGCTACACAGGTATCTGACACTGACACATTCTTGAAACAGGCCGCAGAGGTGGCTACTCCTCTGGTGGAGTGACCCCTGACTTGACCAGACAGGGTCTTGTGGTACTTGTCGCAACAGAAGGTGACACAATGAGCTAACCACTTTGATAGGCATTGCTTGGAAGCTGCATTGCCCTCTCTTTTGTAAGCAAGTGACACAAAAATCCTTAGTCCTAGTGGTATAGTATCTCAGTATCCTATGAACATCCAAAGTATGCAAGAGGTACTCCCCTTAATTGGAGTGTTGCGTAAAGAAAGCAGGTAGCTCAATGGATTGATTCAGCGTAGATTCGGCTACCACCTTAGGAAGAAACTTGGGGTTGGTGTGCAGAGCCACACGCTCCTTGTGAAAAATCAAATAAGGGATTTTGCACATTAGGGCCTGAAGCTCAGAAATTTGTAGTGCTTAAGTAATGGCCACTAGGAAGAGAGTCTTCCAAGAGAGGAACTTCAAGTCTGCTGAAGCTGCCGGTTCGAAAGGAGGCAGAGTAAGCTTCTCGAGAACAAAGTTCAGATCCCAAGGAGGAGCAGGAATGCGAATGGAGGGGTCTCAAATGGAGAACCCCTCTGAGGAAAGTCTTGGAGACTTCCAGCTGTGCAAAAATCCAGTCTCCAAAAGGGATGTGGTAGGCCGAGATAGCCGCCATGTGGACCTTCAGAGAGGAATGGCTGAGACCCAGGTCAAAGATATGACTCATGTAGTCCAGGACTCTCTCGACAGGGCAAGAGAAAGGCTCGAAGCCCTTTGAAGAGGCCCAAATCGAGAACAGTTTCCATTTCATGGCGTAAGTGGACCTAGTGGAAGGCTTTCTGACCTCCACCAGAATATCTGCGATGAGCAGAGAAACCCCGAACCGGGCTTGAGCTACGCCTGCAGGAGCCACGCATGCAACTGAAGGGATCTGAGACCTGGATGAACTAGGGTCCCCTGATCCTGGGCCAGCAAGTGCTGTAACAGAGGAAGAGGAAGCAGAGGTTCTTCTGAAAATTGTTGCAGAAGACAGAACCAAATTTGCCTGGGCCAGAATGGAGCGATGAGGATCATCCGTGCTCCTTCTGTACTGACTTTGTGTAAGACCCTCAGAATTAAGGAAATTGGAGGGAAGGCACAGACGAATCTGTCCCTCCAGTCGAGAGACAGAGCATCCGCCAGAAAATGCCTCACCCTGGAGAGGGCTAGCAGAAGGCGGGAAGTTTTGCGTTTTTGAGGAGACGCGAACAGGTCTACTTGAGGGGTTCCCCAGAGCAGGAAGATGTCATCTACGACCTCTTGATCCAGTTCCCACTACTCCCGGAACATAAACTGACGTCAGGTGAAGGTTGTGCTGAACAGCCCAACTCCAAACTCTCATTGCTTCCCTGCACAGAGGGTAGGAACGTGTTCCCCCCCTGCTTGTTGATGTACCAGACTACACACATGTTGTCCGTCTGGATTGTTAGTTGACCGGGAAGAATGTAAGAATGCAGAGCCTGGAGAGCATACAAGATGGCTCTGAGCTCGAGCACATTTATGTCAGGAGTCTGCTAGAGTCTGGACCAGGAGCCCTGAGTCCTGAGAGACCCTAGATGGGCTCCCCAGCCCTCTCCTGAGGCATCTGTTGTAAATGTGGATGTGAAATCCCTAATGAAAAACCGGGACACAGCTTGGAAGAAGTACAAGCTCTCCTCCCTACCTGCTGACCTAATGAGCTATAAAACTCTCAGAAATAGGTGCAAACTGGCCATTAAAGTGGCCAAAAGAGAGTATGTCACCCATCTACAGAAAAAGAATTTAGGCAATCCTAGACTTTTCTGGGCACATATAAATGGGTTAATAAAGGGGAATGCCAAGACCGTACATGGCCCCATCGAGGTAAACGGTCAGCTAACAAATGACGAACCTAGCATTGCTATGGCTCTCAACCGCCAATTCACGAACCTGGACCAGTTCAAAGCGGGACTGCCACACCTCCCCTCGGTCCCGAATGTTCGCCCTCACCACAGATTGGACTGCCCAACCTTCCACATCAGACTAGTAAAATCCAACGAAGTTCTCCCATTATTAAAGTCCCTCAAAACATCTGGATCTATGGGACAAGATGGAATTCACCCCCGTATACTAAAGGAAGGAGCCCATGCACTAGCCTGGCCCATGACCTGGCTCCTCAATCGATCCCTAATAGAAGGTGCCATCCCGGAACAATGAAAACTGGCTCATGTAGTCCCCATCCACAAGGGAGGCTTGAGGGAGTCAACCAACAACTACAGACCAATCTCCCTTCTCTGCAGCTTGGCAAAGATACGTGAGAGATTGATATACGGCCAACTCCGCGACTACCTAGAGCTCCATCAACTACTAGCTCCCTCCAAGCATGGATTCAGAACCAAACATGGGACTGACACTGCGCTTATCAAGTTCTCCACAGATGTTCTCAGAGAACTGGACAAGGGGACACCCACTGGAGCAGTCTTTATTGATCTATCCAAAGCATTTGACCTTGTCAACCACAACCTGCTGCTTCCCAAGCTGAGCTATGTTGGGCTAGACAGCCACTCCCTGTCGTGGTTCGACAGCTACCTTACCGGGAGATCACAGAGGGTAAGACTCCCTGTCGGAGCCTCTCCCATTAACAGAGGTGGTGCCCCAAGGGTCTGTCCTTGGCCCCCTTCTCTTTCTCAAATGATCTCAGCAAACACTGTGGCAGGAGCTCTGCGGTACAGTATGCGGATGATGCCGTCATTTACCACCCCTCCTCTAATCTGGGAGATCTCAGCTCCTGTCTACAAGACGACCCGAGATCCCTAGAGCAATGGCTTGTCACCAACAGAATGGTCATTAATTCTAACAAGACCAAGGCCATGCTGTTTGGCCCAAGAGCCCTCAGTCGTGACAGAAGCCAACACCTCCAACTGACCACCACGTCAGGCAACAGACTAGAGGTGGTCGAATCAATAAAATACCTTGGCCTTACCCTGGACCAGGGCTTCACCCTCAAGGACCACGTAGACCAGGTAACCAAAAATATTCATGCTAAACTTGGGATTCTATACAGGTTGAAAGACCAGTTGATACCAGCTGCCAGGGCCTCTATCACTACCAGCGTCCTACTTCCGACTATTACCTATGTGGCCCCGGTGGTCCAGGGAGTAGCCAGACAAGAGATGAACAGACTCCAAGTTCTCTATTATAAGGTGATTCGGTTCGCCACACAATCCGGCCCCAGGACCCACCACTGTGAAACACTGTCCCAACTTAACTGGCCCTCCTGGGATGCCCAGCTCCAGTACCCCTTACTCTGCCAAACTTTTAAATTACTCAGCCCCTCCCCTCCTCCCTGCCTCTCCAGGCTCATCGCCCTAAGGAGTAAGCCTAGGCTCCTCCGCACGATGGACCGGACTCTCCTTGCAATGCCTAGGGTTAGAACCAAGGCCAGGGGCAAGTCGTTCGCCCTCACCGCCCCCACCCTATGGAACTCCCTGCCCCCAGGAGTCCAGGAAGCTACCTCCATCAACAGCTTCCGCACAAGGCTTAAGGTACATATGATGGCCACCTCCAAGTGCAACTGCTAAAGGAATGGGGCCCCCAAGCGTAAGCCTAATATATCACAGCACAACATTCACAGGGGGCCTTACCCCACGCCCCCCCTTCCAGGGAAGTACCTATAATGACTACATTAACCTAATGCCTAACTCAGCATATGTAACCAGCTGATGTGCAACGTTATACTACCCAGTATTATTGATGAGTCTTATGTAATGTACTTATGCTGTATTTTATACCACGTAAACCCAGGGATCGACAAATTTTAAAATCTCATGCTAGTCCAGGACAAGTGGCCTTGACAAAAATGGTAGTCCTTGAGTTCTGAGTGGTAGTCCAGTACATTTCAATTGAAATATTCAACCGACTTAACAGAAATAAGTTAAATGGTGTGGCTGTGTGGTAGGGCTTATATATTGTACTATTATTTCATAGGGATGGATGGAGAGATGTAGAAGAACTTCATAAATCAGGAAAAAATGAAAATTACGTACCTATCATAATTCTTGATCTTCTCTTGTATCTTCACCATTCATTACCTCTTGGGTGCAAGCCGGAGGCGCGACCATGACGGAGCTTTTTTTTTAAAAAGCTAGTTTTATGGCGCCAGACCGACGCCTTATAGCCATGCGCGAGGGGCTGCTAGTAGTTAGTCACTCCTCCTCCATCTCAGTTCTGTGAGCCGGAGAGGCAAAAAATTATATTGTGGAAAAGAGAAAGCTAGGCAAGATAGCTAAGGGATAGCAAAGGAAGGAAAATAAACTGAAAAGGAATAGCCGGATGGAGAATAGACAGAGGAAAGAGAATTCTGCCCTAAGGATAGCAGGCCTCTACCAGGCACTCTAGGAGGAACAGATAGAGAGAAAAGGGAAGGAGAAAGAAAGAAGAGAGAGGAAGAAGAAAATGGATGTTGAGGAGACAATAATGCCCAACGAGCATAGTTAGCTGAGAGGCTTAAGGCTCGACTTAACAAGGAGCAAGAATCTCGCTGGTAGTGCTGGAAGAGAAGGTTCACTGAACCTGCTAGACAGACTAAGGAGGGCATAGTCTTTGACCTCAACATGCCATGGTCCTTTATCCTAGTTGAGGGCCCTCCTGATTGAGCAGACCTTTGTTCCGAAGAGCCTAGCTAGGAAAGGATTGGTTCCCAGGCAGCATGTAAGAGCTGCTCAAAAGGGTATAGAAAGAAACTTAGCCTTTTAAAGGCAGTTTGTAAGAAATATAGCGGAACTCAATCGGACTTGCTATGTCAAGGCAGGTAGAGACTTGAAACTGGCAAGATCTGCCCGTAGTTGGCACTGCTTTTCCTGCAGCACTGCTCGCAGAAGGACCCTTGAAAAAAACGGGTCAAGACAGAGCATGACTCACAGGCTTATGAGGAAAAACATGACCTGAGAAGCAAGGGATTGCCTTCAAAGCAGTCAGAGAGAGTTCCTCAGCTTTAAGAGAGAAATTGATAACTGCATCTGCTCCTCTTACTCTGTAAAAAAGGGGTTGGTTTCCAGGGCTTAGTAATTGATTAGCAGAAGATTCCGGGACCAAACACTGCACAGACAGAGTCAGGCAAAGTCCCTAGGAGTGCCTCGCCTGAAAACATGGCGGTGAGATAGTCGTGCAGCTCCCTCACGACCCAGCACTCCTGCAATAAATGCCAACGATTCTTAGAGTAAATAATTTCCTGGAAACCATTAAGAGAAATGGCAAGAAATTTTTTTTTTTTTTTGCATAAGGGCCAAAAAGAGGGAGGAATGAGACGGGAGGGGGAGACGCCACAGAAGGAGGCCACTGAGGGGACGGAGGGAGGGATCAGTAATGAATGGTGAAGATACAAGAGAAGATCAAGAATTACGATAGGTACGTAATTTTCATATCTTCCTTGTCAATCTTCACCATTCATTACTTGGGTGAGGTATTAAGCCCCTCTTCCCCAGAAGGGGAAGAGGTAAAACCCTGAGGAACAAGACCCCAGCCTCCTGTTGGTGAGAAACAGAAGGGAAGACCCGGCTAGTTCAGAGAAAAGCCTAAGTGGGAGAAGAGCTAGGAGGTGCCTCCCGAGGACGTGGAAACGGAGTAAGCCCCTGCAAAAGTCTCCTAGCTCTGAGGAGAAGAGACGGGTCCCCGAAGGCGGAGCGCATCACCCCACGCCGGGCCAGGGTGACAACTTGAAAGACGGGCCATGCCGGCCCGCCGGCATGCAGATCGCTGTCCCCCGCAAGCCTGGAAGCCACCTCATTGGCGCTGTAGATGCCCTTGCCTGGTGTCTTGCCAGATCCAGGCCTATAGCGGAGAGGGCAACAGCTTGTCTGGTTTGCTCCGGATCAGGCATCGACGCTAGAAGTTGAGAGAGCATCGACCACAGGTGCCGATTGTAGGCAGCGTGGTGAGCCTGATGTGATGCTATACAAGCAACCGCACGAGAAGAAGAGAACACTCTTCGCCCCCACCGGTCGAACTGAAGAGAGTCCGGGTCCGGTGGGCGGTCGTGCGCCAGGCAGCGGTGCCCGGAGGGAGTATCCAGGTAGACCAAGCCAGAACGGGGGTTGGGGAGAGTACCTAGAGACTCCGAGGGGGCACAATACCTACGCTGACAGTCAGCCGGGGCTGGAGAAGAGGCAGCTGGCGACTGCCAGGAACGGATAGACGCCTCCTGGAAGGGAACAGGCCAGGAAGGTACCACCAAGTGTTGGGCACTGAATTCTCCAAGGAATTCACAGGCCTCCTGCTCGGGTATTGTCTCCGCATGTAAGAGATCCGGGTCCCTCACCATCCTCGAAGGAATCGCTGATATTCAGTGAAATCAGCATCGGAGGAGAGATGAGCAGGGGGTTCCTCTCCCTCAGAGGAGGGAAACGAGGATGATGGAGAGCTGGAGTGCTCAGAGGACTCTTGCGGCTGTGGGGAGAGTCGAACGACCCGCTCATGCATACATCTAACGTATGAGGGGAAGGCCGCTGCAGAACCTCTGAACTGCTCCCAGGATAACGGACCGGTAGGACCGACATGGCCCGAGAGCGGGGGTGGTGCAGGCAGAGATATGGGAGAGGGGCACATACGAGGAGGCATAGATCTCTGCCTAGGCTCTGAATCTGGGAACGGAGTCCAGCTGGCGGGGTCCCGGACAACAAACCAGGCCGCAAGACGGAACCCTGAGGAAGCGGAGCCTGGAAGAGCCCAGGGGGAGAACCTCCCCTGTGACGAGTCGGACTGCATGGGTCCAGAAGGGCAGCCCACAACAACGCCACCGGAGGGCACCCTAGAGTCCCGGAGGAAGGGGCGGGGTTCAGCATCGGCTCCTGGCCACCCCTGAGGTGGCTAGAGAAGACCGAGGTCCTGTCCCCTGCCCTCAACCCTCGACTCGAGAGAGCCTCCTCCCGACTGCAGCGCTCCCATCCCCCAGAGGGAGCAACAGCACCGGGAGGGCTGCTGTCACCGGTCCCCAGGAGGGGAGCCTCCCTTGTCGCCTCCCACGCCTCCCCTGGGACTCAAGGCCACCCCTAGCCGGGAGAGCCCCTCAGGGAGGACTCCAAGGGGACAGAGGGAGGGCCCGCTGCACCGCCTGGTACCTCGGGGCCACAGGAGACCCAGACCCTCGAAGAGTGGGGTGCCAGGATGGGTCCACGTCCGAATCTGCCGCCTCCGAGGAGGACGAGATCAGCAGGACTAATACTGGCCACCCCTGGGGTCCCTCGTGGCAACGGCGCCGCTGAACGGCACCGCACCAGAGGCGGGCGCCGGGCGACCCTCAGCATCAGCAACAGCCAGGCCCGGTCCCAGCTCCCGCTGTACCAGCGAGGCCAACGGCACCGCCTTCCTGGCGCCGGAAACCGACCCGCACCGCGAGGGAGGAGAAACCAGGCCCACAGCGCCTTAACGCGCCTGGGGCCAAAGCGGCGCTGCCCGATCACCGCGCCGCAACAGCACCGGATCCAAAACGGAGAAGTTCGACCACCGCACCGCAAACGCGCCGATCCGAAACGATTATCACCGGCACCGCGAACGGCGCCGGATCCAAACGGCATCGAGGTCCGCCGGTCCGCCCAGAAATCATGGGCCTCGACACTGGGGGAGCCTGCACCTCCGAGGAGGTGACTGCCGAGGCGGTGTAGACGTCGCGGCCCCGGGAGGGACCGCTACGCTCCCCCGACACCGCAGAAGGAGCTTCCTCATCGGCAAGATAAGAGGAAGCCCCCTCCTCCGCGGACCGTATAGGCCCGGGAGGGGACCTGGAGGAAGGGCCTAAACACCTTACCTGGGAGTCCCGGAATGACGCCGTCTCTCGAAAGTCGGCGGGCTTGGCCGAGCTTGAACGCTGCGAGACTTCGAGGACACGACGGTCCATGAAGAAGCAAGCGCCACGTAATCCATGCGGCTGGTTGGCTCCCAGGCATCAAGACACACGCCATGCCGGTCCGAGACGGAAAAATGCCGCCACAGGAGCACTGATGCATGGGGTGCGGCCCTTCTAGAAAAACGCTCGCCCAGAACCGGACATAACGCTAAACAATTAAGGTAAAAACAGTAGGAAACCCGACGCCTTACAGATAGAAAAACAGTCTTACCGTGGTATGGGGCCGAGCGTAAATCGAGAAACAGAGGAGTCGGCAAAAACTATTGCGTACTTCACGAACTATAGCTCTCACGACGCGCAGCAGGTGCAGCCTCGACGGCGGGAGAAACAGAACTGAGATGGAGGAGGAGTCGGTAGCTACTAACGGCCGCCCCTCGCGCATGACGCAAGGCGTCGGTCTCGAGGGCGGCGCCATTAGAGCTAGCTTTTTTTAAAAAAAAAAAGCTCCCGTCGAGGGTGCGCGCCTCCGGCTTACACCCAAGAAGTAATGAATGGTGAAGATTGACAAGAGAAGATCAATATTTTCATATTTTTTTTAATACAGGCCAGGGTAGTACAGGCCGGACACGGACACTAAGGCACCTGACCCCAGGCAGAAGTCTGTATTAGAAGAGATTGGAGAAATGTTACAGAATTAGTTAAGGACAAGCCAAAACCAGCTAGACCGTTGGTTGAGAAGAACATAAAATGGTGATTAAGGGCTAGGCCAGGAGGAAGATAATGGGGCACTGGGAGCAGGAGTACTAGCATCAAGAAGATCATCAGCAGCAGAAGCAGCTAAACCAGAAGATAATGTATCAGCAGCAACAGCATGCCCACGGACATGGCGAGAGCCTGGACCAGAGAGCAGCCAGTGGTTAATTGCTGGATCCGGATCAAAGTCATGCAGTTCAGGACCTTCTACTGCTATCTGCAGGAGAGACTGTAGTGAATCCTCAGCCAGCCTTGTCCTGATTTTTGTTTTGATTAGGTTCTGAACAGAAAACACTCTCACATTTTGCAGTCGATACACTCATTGCCATGAGTATTTCAACTAGGTCAAGAATGTGTATAATCTGGGGTGGTTTTTCTTTTAGTAATCTGGTATATACCTGCAAATAGGGTTTTTCAATGGCAGATTTCAACATTGTTTTAAATGCAGCATACTCTGACTTTGTATGTTCCTGCTGCTCCTCTGTGAAAAAGTGAAAATATTCTGCCAGGTTTGCAAGTTCAGAGGTCCCAAACACTGCTAGTTGGTCTCTTGGCAGATCAAACTGCTTAAAATCTAAGCAGTTGAACCATATGAGAGGCACCTCTGAGAAATTTTTAAATCTGTTGTCAATATACATTACTGCTGCATCTATTAAAGTCTGCAGTTGTCCATCTGTCACAAAATTGATTTCTGGGCAGTTGCCTCTCAATGGGAAATTAACAGTCTTCTCCTCCCTCTTGTCACAACATATTCCATACATTTCTGATCTGGTTTGTAATGGCTGAGGAAAGCTGCCATGTATTGTCCTGGCATGGTTTTCAGTTCCATAAGCTGAGTAGGCAGGTCTCAACAAGCTGTGGAACTTCCAGTACATTATGTCATCTCACTGAAACTGCAGGACAGGTTTTAGTATTGGCAGGAAATCTTGCAGTATATGGATAGCTTTTACAAACGGCACACTCTGTGTTTCTTTTAAGAGGCCCTTTGTTTTGAACTTTCATCACCACCAGCAGTCAAAGATGCATGTAGGTGTTGTACAACAGTAGGTAGGTTAACCTGAACTGCATGTACCGACGCGGACCTACTGGCAAGCCATCTCACTTTGTTTAATTGCAGTAAAGTGCCAGATCAGTATCCATCACGTTAGCAATTTTTGGAGCTCTCTATTTTTTGGGACTATAGTGATAAAATTTAAATATTCCTTGAGAGTACTTTCCAGCTTTGATACAAATTGATTTTTTTTAACACATCGAGAACCGCCAGCTCTAGCTTATGGGCAACGTGTGCATCGCAATTATTTGAGGACGGGTGTTCCCGCAACTTTGCTATGGTTCCTCCTCTTTCACTTCATCATGCACACTGGCCCCATCAAAATTTGCTGAAATAAGAAGTGGTCCTGGATTGTTAACATTTTGTAGGTTACTCAGGGGAAGATTTACTGACTCCATTGCAGTTGGTATTGCATGGAATACACCTTCTGCATGTGCATGTTCCAGTGGCACAGCTTGTATAAGCAATGTACGCACCTGTTTTGAATTAGGTTCAACAAACCTTAAAAAAACATTTTCCCACTCAGTAATACTGTAATCAGTACTGCCGTCAGCAAGAATTGTCACATACTTAACATTAGTAAGAGTCTGCATCTCGGTTCTGGATATAACTGCTGAAACAGCACTGCAAAAGTCCCTGGCTCGCTTATCGTTAATATAATTAGAACCTAGCTTAATGCCATTTTTTTCTTGTAATTCACATAGCCACTCCATGTCTGAGAAAGGGCGAAGATTTTTGTCTATGGAATACGCTGTGTTAAACAGACGTCTCATCTTTGCTTTTGTGGCCTCTTCCAACTGTGCAAAGGCTTGGTAAGTGATGACTCACCAGTCTCACAACATACTGCTCGGCCACACGTTCCAGAATATGTTGGTTCTGGCACAGCACATGTGGATTGGATTTTTCATGTGCATGTAGTGACCAATGTAAAGTTGTTAGAGCCTGTGGCAAAGACATGTTTTTTTTTTGAAAATGCTGAGTTGCTAATAGTGGGATGTTTTCACATAGTGTGCAGTACATAAGCCCTTTATCATCGTGATCTCAACCATTTATAAGTGGACAACAAATTACACTGAAATAGTCTGGCCCTTTTTCTTGGTCATATTTTGTCTTTACTACTCCCAACTGCCACCTCATTATCAAGCAGTAAACTACGCTTCTTAGCAAGTGACACAGGGGCTTTTGGAGATAAGGCTACGGCTTCTGTTTACATCAAGTGCCTGGTCAGCAGTTATATCCAGAACCACAGATGCAGATTCAGTTTCATGACTTTCATGTGTGGAAGTAGTACTTGTACTAGTACCAGACTATGTTTGTCTCGTAAAAGATGGTGCTGCTGCTGACCAGAGAGACAAGAGACTTTGTTGTTTGGCTTTCTTCGTCTGCATATTGTCCATATAAATCTGGTGGTCACTTTTTCTTTAAAGACTAATGAACCAATAATAATAAACTTATTTTAAACACTGGTGGTTAGTGTGGGCTCATGGGCTGGGTCACCAGGGGACAGATATATGCTTTTTCTCTACACACTGCAAGTTGTCTTGTCCTGTAACAAGTCAGGCAGCTGGCTGCAGAACACTCTCCACACAATCACTCGTCTCCTCTCTCCCAGCACAGTCCAAGCCCACCCCCGCAGTTAGGCTCCCCTTATTGTATTTTACTGTTACTTACACTATATATTTTTTTTACTATCTTTCTTTTTGTCTTGGTACTCAGGCCAAAAGCCAACTAACCGGCTGCAGGACACTGGGTCCTTCATCTTTTCACAAAATCTCTCCCAACAGCCCAACCTAAGCCTATAGCATAGCCCCACACCACACACAGTTTGAGTTATAGGCTTATTTCTTCTAAGTTCTTACTATACTATCTTTTTTTTTTTTTTTTTTACTAATCTTCTCAAGTCAGTCCTTCGCCTCTGCCTCTCTCAAGCTCCTCCTTCACACACTATATCTGCGCCTTCCCAACAGCCCACCAGCCTCTTCTTATTTTCTTTCTTTTTTTAGCTTTTTATTATTTTATTTTTCTTGTTTATGCACCTAGTAGTCAAATAAACTGGGTTGCTTTACTGGTGGGCAACACAGAGCTCCTGCCCACAGTAGTAGTCCCCTGCCTTGCTCTCTTCCTTTTATTTTCTGTAGTCAGTGACACTTTACGCCTGCTAGTTTTCAGTTGTCAGGACCAGGGTTCCCTCCTTCTTCAACCCTACTACACAGACAGCAGACAGTACCAGACAGTCCCCCCTCCCAAGTTTCTGTTCTGTTTCCTTTTCCCCTTGTTTGAATTATTTTTTTATTTTTATTTAGTTGTTTAACCAGGTATAGCACACTAAGCTGAAAGCTTTTTTACAGGAGTGACCTGGGAGCACAAGGAGGTTAAGTGACTTGCTCAGGTAGTATGTAAGTGGAAGCTGTGGGATTCAAACCCAGGTCTGGTCTACTGGATGTCACCAGATTTGCAGCCTTAGACCACTGCACTTAGCACTATACTGCCTACTTAATTTATTTTATATGCTCCTTAGTTTACTTTCATCCTGTTATGCCCAGTTCTGTTACAAGCCCAACCTAACCATTCTCAATATTTTATTTACCCTGCCTGAACACTCCTTATTTACTCAGATTACTTATTTTACTTACTTAGATTAACTATTATTGATTACTTATTGATTACTCTCTTCTTCATTAATTTTGCACTTTTGGCAAAACTGGCACGGCACACGACAGGTAAATTTGCTTATCTGCACTAATGCACTTGTGTGCAGTTATCAATGCTCACTGCTCAGCCACGTTGCCTCCGCTCCTTAGTCCTCCTAGCTCCTGCCTTCCTCCTCCCGGCTCTTTACTCTCACCAACCCTCCCTCCTTAATTCAGTTTAAATATTTGTTTTCCCCGAGTAGTCCACTCCACACACACAAAGTAAGGCAGCACTGGTCGCACTCGCACTCCCACTCCCCGATATCCACAACAAATACAGGTTACTCACCTGTAACAGGAGTTCTAAGAATGGTATATGTTGTTCATCCACACTCATTGGCAGGTATCCTTGCCGCTTTAAATCTTGCCGGAAGGTCTTCAAGTTGTCTCCCACCCACCCGGTGGTAACTCGGCCCGCCCCATGACGCCAGATCTGGCCGCTGGAAGCTCAGGTTGAGCGTCAAGCCGGGAGGTAGAGGAGTCAGGATGAACAAACATATACCATTCCTAGAACTCCTGTTACAGGTGAGTAACCTGTATTCTAGGGACATGGATATGTTGTTCATCCACACTCATTGGCAGACTCCTAGCAGTTCTCCGGGAGGAGGGAGGCAAGACGACACCCCAATACTTACTTGGGAAAGAGAGACTGAGAACTCGAGGCCCCAAAACCAGCATCCCGCGTGACTCAAGGTCGAGTGGTAATGGGTAATGAAGGTGTTTGCTGACTTCCAGGTAGCAGCCCTGCAGATTTCCTGGATAGGGACGCCCTGGAAGCAGCCACGTGCAGCAGTATGGCTGGTAGAATGAGCTCTTATCCCTCTGGGAGGCTCCATGCCCGCCAACTTATAGCAGAGATCTATGCAGGGAAGTGACCCACCTGCTTATCGTCCGCTTGGCTGCAGGTCTGCCAGATGCGGCTTTAGCGAGGGTGACAAACAGCTGGCAACCTCTCCCCCGACTTTCAGCCGTGGCGCTCTTTGTAATAGGCTAGCGCCTCTTCTAGGGTCCAGAAAGTATGGAGCCTATATTCGGCCTCCCGAGGTGTGATTGTAGAACACCGCAGAGTCAACACCTGGTTAAGGTGAAACTCTGACACCACCTTCGGAAGGAATTTCGTGGCAGAGACAACCTTGTCCCTGTGGAAGACCAGGTAGGGAGACTCGATGGAAAGCGCCTGAGCTCTCCCATCCTTCTGGCTGACGTGATAGCCACCAAGAAGGCGGTCTTCCACGACAGGTGAGAGAGAACACCTGTGCATAGGTTCGAATGGCTTGCCCATGAGCTTTGCCAGTACCAGCAGTAGATCCCACGGAGGTGGGGGTTCCTGACTGGAGGGAAATGTGATCAAGGCCTTGAAAAGCGCCAGACCACCTTCTCCTGCTCCTCCAAGTGCTTCCCTGCCCGCCGCCTGGGCAGAGATGGCTGCTAGGCACCCCTAGGGTCGCCGACCTAAGCCTTGATTAGAAAGGGACCATAAATAGTCCAAGATGCTTGCCAAGGAACAGGAGGAAGGGTCCAGCCCTTGTTTTGACACCAAAATGGAAAACCTTTTCCATTTGAAGGCATAGCATTTTCTGGTCGACTCCTCACGGACGCCTCAACTACATTGAGGACCTCGTCGGAAAGACCCAAGGCCTGGAACTCTAGCCGCTCAGGAACCAGGCGCCAGGTGCAGGGATTGAAGGTCCGATGGAACACCTTCCCTGATTGACTGAGAGCAGGTCTGGGCGAGCTGGAAGCTGCCATGGAGTCCTGGAGCTGAGACTGAGGAGATCTGGGTACCAGAACTGGCGAGGCCAGTCTGGGGCTATCAGAATCACCTGCGCCTTGTCCCTCCTCGCCTTGAGAAGCACCTTGTGGATCAAGGGAAATGGGGAAAGGCGAAAAGAGGCTCGGGGTCCACTGCCTCGAGAAGGCATCCCCTGCAGCGAGCCCCGCTGAGGGGGCGGCATGGAACAGTCTCAGCTTCGCTCTCCTGGAGGCGAACAGGTCCACCTGAGGTGTGCCCCAATGGGAGAACAGATGCTGTACTACCTCCGCAGGAGAGACCACTGTGGATGCAGCCCCATCCGGCCCAGGGCATCGGCCAGGGTGTTGGAGGCTCCTGCCACATGAATGGCTAGGAGATCTGCCTCCAGGCGCGACAGTGACCAAATGCGGAGAGCTTCCTTGCATGAAGCATGGAGCGGCCCCGCCCTGGATAGAACATGGTCGTGGTATTGTCCGTCTGGACTCGGACCACTTGACCCCGGAGGAACGGAGCAAAGGCGGTGAGAGCTAGGCGGACCGCTCGGAGCTCCAGCAGGTTGATGTGGCATCGGGACTCCCGCGGGGACCAGAGGCCATGAGCCTGGTGTTCCCCCAGATGGGCACCCCAACCCATCAGAGAGGCATCGGTCGATAGAGAGACCGTCGGCTCGGGCGATTTAACGGGATGCCCTCCTGCAAATGATCTGAACGGTCCACCACTGGAGAGCGCTGCTCCACATCCCCTGAGTCACCGACACAAGCTGGTCCAAAGGGATCGCAGCATTGTGACCACTGGCTGGCCAGTCCCCATTGAAGGGGACGATGTTCCAGCGGGCCCAACGGACCACGCTGGTGCAGGCCGCCATGAGACCCAGGAGGCGAGGAAGTCCCGGTAGGCGCAATTGCCCAACCAGAAATGATCGGGCAAAGGAGGAAAGAACCCGCCCTGTCTGCCGGGAGCCGCGCCTGGCTCAAGAGAGTCGAGCTGCGCCCGATGAATAGAATCACCTGCTTTGGCTCGAGTCCGACTTGGCCTGTTGATAAGGAGGCCCAGTTGAGAGCAGACCTGAGGGCCAGATCTCTGACCACTCCGGCCTCCCTTCCTGGAGGGAGCTGCTATCAGCCAGTCGTCCAGGTAAGGGTACACCGACCCTCGGGCGCAAGAGGGAATGCTGTCACCACTGCCATGCATTTGGTGAAGACCCTGGGAGCTGGAGACAAGCCAAGGGCATGGCTTGAACTCGAAAAGGGATCCTTCCGCTGAAGTGAAGGAATCTCTGGTGAGACGGATGGATAGGGACGGAAAACACATCCTGCAAGTCCAGAGAGCAGAACCACACGCCGCTGCTCCAAGGATGGTATTATCTGAGCCAGACTGACCATCCTGAAGGTCTTGAGACCTTAGAACTTGTTTAGTCAGGTAGGTCGAGAATGGGGCGCCAGCCCCCGTCTGCTTCGGAACCAGGAAGTACCTGGACACAAACCCTGGTCTGAAGGAGGGTCCGCCACCTTCTTATCACCTCCTTCTGGAGGAGGAGAGCGATGTCGGCTCGACGAGCCGTCAGTGAGGCTGGGGACCCGGCCCCGCTGGGCACGGCTCTGAAGGGTGGTGCCTGCTCGAATTCCAGAGGCAGGCCTCTTCCCACCACCTCCAAGACCCACCTGTCCGTGGTAACAGCGACCAGGCGGAACGGAAGTGCTGGAGCCGCTTCCACGGGGACCCAGGGCAGGTGGACGGGATGGGGCGACACCCCTCAGCCCGTCACTGGGCAGGCTTGGAGGAGGACCGCCGAGGGACCTCCTGGGCCTTTTCCTCCCTGCCTCCTGTTAGAGGAAGCCGGCGGTTGGGTTTGGGATGCCAAGGTCGAGCCTGCTGGCCCTGACGTTGCTGGGCGGGCCGGGGCACAGAAGGACAAAGGGCTTAGGGCTGCGTTTGCGGCCTTGTCCTTCTGAGCGGAAGAGACATAGTCCAAGGTAGCATTGGACTTCTCGATCCTCTGCAGGTGACCTTCCACCCCAGGGTCAAGAGGTCAGTCCCCAAAAGGGAACATCCGCCAACTTGTGCTGGGTATCCGGTAAGGTGGATATCCTCAGCTAAGCCCGCCGACGATAGCCACCGCGGCCGCCACCGATCTGGCACATGAGTCCCCTATATCCAAAGCAGTCTGGAGCTGCTGTTTGGCCACTGCTCTGCTCCTGGTCCCGCACCTGCTTAACCGTAGTCTGCAGATCGGCGGAAGATGAGGGATGACCTCATCCAGGAGCCCAACAGGGCATGAGAAAATGTGCCATGAGGACGGCCGAACTGGCCTGACGAGGGCCGAGAGAGGACGCAGCGTAGACTTTTCGCCCGACATAGTCCAATTTCTTGGACTCCTTGTCAGGAGGTTTGTCCACATCCCTGGCGTTGCCGGCGCGCCGGAAAACGCTGTCGGTAACCAACCCCTCAGCAGAGGGGTGTTCCGAAAAACCGGACAAGGAACCGGTAGGGACCGCATACTTCCTGGCCATCCTGGCCGAAGGCGCAGGGCAGGAAGCAGGGCGCTGCCAAAGCTCCAGTGCCGGACCCACTATGGCCTTGGCCACCGGAAAGGCCTCTGTCGGAGAATCCCCTCGGTCCAGAATCTCCGTGAGGGGATACCTGGCCCGTTTGGAAACGGGTTCGAACTCCATTCCGGTGGACTCCGAGATGAGCCGAAGCAGTCCTAGGAAGGACGACGGGCTATCGTCCATTGACTGACCTCCTGAAGACTCCAAGTCCAGTCGCTTGGAGAAAAAGGAGGAATCATCTTCGGACTCGGAAGAGTCCTCGAAGAGCTGCTCTGGCCTGAGCCACCCTTCACCTGCCGAGGTCGGGTCGAGTGAGGGTAACTGACAGCCGATGGGGTAGACCCTTAGCCGACCGAGAATCCTTGGTCGGAGCCCCAATTGGTGGCTGTGGAGGCGGAGGTTCCACCGGAATCGGTGGAGCAGCTGGTTTTGGCCGAACAACCGGCCTGGGTATAGGCTCCTCGGATAAGTCGAGGGGTTGTGTCGGCCGTTCCCGTGACAGCCACTTAATGGCCGGGGAAGGCGACGGGGTCGGCTTACTCCCGGTCAGGAGGAGCTGTTGCAACATAAGGTCCTCGTACCGTCGACGTAATTCTACGCAAGCCTCCCTCGTCCGAGGAGGAGAGGACGAGCGGCGACGCCGCCACGCGGTGCCGAGACCGAGACCGCCTATGACGGTGGGATCGGCTGGACTGCCGAAGAGGTCCGAGACCGAGATCCCGAATTTCCGAGGTCGGTGCGGGAGGTGTCGCCGGAACCGACACCCCTTCGCTCGGATGGTCCATCCGAGGGCTCCGAACCGGAGGCACAGGCGAGCCCACGGATCTCAACCTCCCGGGAACCGGAGAGGGAATCCGCCGCTGAAGGCGAAGGCCCGTCCAACGGGTCGAGAAAATCTGACTTGCCGGTGGAGTCTCGTCAACTGACCTGACGGGGACACCGTGAGGCCAGTGGCCGAAGCCGAGCGGTCGACTGAAGCCGACGGTCGACGACTCGGGGAGAGGGACCTTTCCCGCTCCCAAGAGCGTCGACGGAGGGACTTACCCCTGTCCTTCTTTTTGGACCGAGAATAAGGTCCAGCAGACGTAGGCCCTTCTCCCTTAGTGGAGAGGGACAGACAAAGCTCCTTAAAAGAAGCCGTGTAGGAAGAACCCAGAGAGAGCGGGATAAATGCCGCGGCCGAGGAAGATACGGCCCGCGCCGCCTCCTCTTCGAGGGCGATCATCCGCTCGAGCTGATCCGCCGAGCCCACCGCCGCGGACACTGCCAACCGGGCCTCCTTGGACTTCACCGGAGGGAAACGCTTCTCCGGACGGCCCAGTTGCAATCGGGCAGCACGGTCTTCGAGGACGTACGAAAGATGAGCACAGGTCGAAGCTCGCGGGTCAGGCCCAAGGCCCAGCAGTAGACACACGTGGAGTGTGGATCCGTCCGAGACATCTTCGCATGGGCATCTCCAAACTGGGAGTCGATTGTCCATCGCAGTCACGAGGGATCAAGACTGAAGTCTTTTCTAAAATTTATTTTTAAACCGCAAACGGAGAAATAGGAACCAGTCTCAAACGAGAGCTGCTAAGGAGGGAACCTGAGCTCTAAGCGGTAAGGAAGATCTACGCGTCATGGGGCGGAGCCGAGAGTTATACCACCCGGGTGGGTGGGAGGAGCAAGCTTGAAGACCTTCCGGCAAGATTTAAAGCGGCAAGGATACCTGCCAATGAGTGTGGATGAACAACATATCCATGTCCCTAGAACGGACTGTTTAATTTGTGTTTATCCTCTAGTCTCTACCAACAGACAGTGAATGAGAGGCTCTAACGCAATGCACGTCTTTACTCGTCTCCTCTACGCGCCAAATCACCGCCGAGGCCAATGGGCATTCTGGTATCACTTACAGTTCAAGATTGTACTTCCTCATTTGGTCCTACGCCTGCTAGTCCGACAGCTTGCTCCTCCTCCATTTCCTGCTCGTGCTCGCTCTTGATGCCACTTCCTTAGGCTTCCCTAGGCTGAGGCAAGCTCACACACTCACCACTCGTTCCCGACCAGTAGGTGCACTGCTTGGTAGGTCAGATGACCACCACGACAGCCGAAGCAGTGAGCACCATATTGTTGGAAGGTAGAACTGCAGCAGCAAAGATTTTTAAATCAGTGCTAGCCCGAGGACAAGTGGCACAACAGAAAGTGCTTGTCCCTGCACTGTAACTGGTAGCCCGGGACGTCAGGCAATAGGATTTGTCGAACCCTGCATAAACCCCGGGTCACCCCTGAAAAAGGGACCTTCGGAGCCCAGTGGGCTCACCCGGTTACCAAAATTTAATAAATAATAAATAAATGTTTGGGAGGGTGGTTCGATATAGAAGGGAACTCCCTGGCAAAGGTTCTCTTGCACCATCCCCATTGCAAGTCCCTGACCATAGGATTGGAGACTAGAACCTCCTGGTCTAGGTCGTCCAGTGTCTGGTCCCATTGAGACTGGGGTGTCCACTGAGAGATCCTCATAAGGAGCCGAGCACGAGGGACTGTCGAGATAGCAGCTGCCATGAGCCGGAGGAGGCGAAGAACTGACCTGGCTTCAATCCTTCTACGACTGCACAACAGACTTGCTTGAGTCTGGAGGGTGTCCACCCTGTCCGGAGGCAGAAAGGCCTTGCCGATGGTTGTGTCCAGGATCACCCTGATGAATTGGAGTCTTTTCGCAAAGGACCAGATGGAACTTGGCTTGGTTGATGGTGATACCCAGGCTGGTGAAAAACTGCAGGGTAAGGGAAAGAGAGCGTAGAAGTTCCTCCCTTGATGGGGCCGCCAGGAGCCAGTCGTCCAGGTACAGGAATACCTGCACTTCCTGGGGACGTAGATGGGCCGCTACTACTGAAAGACATTTGGTAAACACTCAGGGAGCCAAGGAAAGACCAAATGGGAGGGCCTGGAATTGGTAGTGGTCACCCCTGAAATGAAAACCGAAGGAATTTGCAGTGGGAAGGGCGGATGGGGATGTGCAGGTAGGTATCCTGCATATCTAAAGCTCACAACCACTGTCCCTGCCGAAGAAGTAGCAGAAGGCTCTGCAGGGAGAGCATTTGGAAGCGTTTGTACTCCACGAACGTGTTCAGGGAGCTGAAGTCTAGAATAGGCCTCACATTTCCCGTCGTCTTTGGAACTAGGAAGAAATGGGAATAGTAACTTGTCCCCCAAAGATGGGTGGGGACTGGCTCAATCGCCGCCTTTAAGAGAAGGGAGGAACTTTCTTCCAGGACCAGAGGAAGATGTTCCGGGGAGTAAGATGACTTGGGGGGTGGTTTTGGCGGTTTCTGAAGAAACTCGATTGAGTGTCCTACTGCTATCAGTTGGAGCACCCAAGCATCTGATGTGATCCTCTCCCAATCTGGTAGATGGAAGGAGAATCTCCCTCCTACTGGTTCCTCTGGATTGTCCAGAGGCAGTGGGAGAGAGAAGGAGTCAGGAGGTGTGGGGCAATGCAGCAGCCGAGGCTCCCGCAGCTTTTTTGGGCGGGGGAGTCTTGGTTGCTGGAGGGGCCTGACGTTTGTTGGCCTGCTTGCCCTGAGGTTTCGCTTTAGGTTGAGAACGTCTGTGAAAAGGGCAACACTGTCCCTGAGGGGGCCTGTACAGAGTCTCGACGGACTTGAGTGCAGTACCCTTCTCCTGCAGGTCGGTGATGATGTCCTTGACACAACCGCTGAACAGCACCGAACCCCTGAAGGGCACATCCTGAATAGCGAATTGCATTTCAGGAACCAATCCTGACATCCGGAGGCAGGTATGATGCCGGAAGACCACGGCGAAAGCCGAACTCTGACCAGCTGCATCCACTGCATCATAGGTGGCACAAAGCATGTGCCGACTGGCCGAACGAACAGATCGGACAAGATCAGCCACTTCCTGTTTGGTCAGAGACTCAGGAAGGGAGTCCAATCTTGATTCCATCTGACTCAGGATCGTCTTCTGGTAGTCCCCCCTATGTGCGACACAGTTCAGGGCCCTAATCCCCAGGATGGAATAAGCGTACACCTTCTTTCCAAACTGGTCCAGAAGTCAGGATTCCTTGTCCGGTGGAGACGAGCCAAGATGTTTTTGGTTGGCTGAACGGCCGTGAGCGGTGCTAATCACAACAAAGTTGCCCTTGGGGTGTGTATTCAAAGAATCTACACCCTCAGGAGCCTGGTATAGCTGGTCCGCCTTCCTTGGAAGGGGGGCTAACGCGGATGGTTGCTTCCAAATAGTGGAAACAAGGTCTGGCGAGGCTCAGTCCAGGGTGGAATCAATGTCGGAGTGGTCTCGGGAAGATCCAAGGGGGCAGCGAGCTTCTTACGCTGTGGATCTGGCTCCAGAGATTGCCACTGATGAACTTCCTGGATCTTTCTCAGTAACTCCAAGAAGGAAGGATCCTCCGGAGGAGACTTCGGAGTCGTCCTCGGCCTGGGACGGTCTGGAGTACGTGACTCGTCATCAGGATTGGAGCATCCCCCTAAGGAAGACTCCTCTCGACGCGTGGTAGAAACGGTCTCCTTGGGAAGCATGTTCTCCCCACTCCTGGCGCCAGAGGGTTCACCTCTGGTGTCGGGTAAAGGGGAGGGAGTCTCCCTTCTCCGGCGTAGGGGATCCTGTGCAGGGTCTTGAGCCGGCAGACGGCTCTCCACCTCCCTGGTGAGCTGAGCCTTGGCCTCAGCCCGCCAGGCAGCCAGAGTCTCCTTCAAATCCATCGGAGACTGTGGTGGGGGATATGGATACTGATGGTATCTGTAAGGCGAGTATCCGTAACCTGACTTCGGAAAGCCCGGTGTCGCGTATTGAGGTGCCGGGTACTGTGGCATCGGATACTGCGGTCCAGGGTATGACAGCACTGGATTAAGCTGGGTCGGATAACCAGGTGCCAGGGGCTCTGATGGAGCAGAAGGCCCTGGGAGACACCCAGCAGGCGGGCCAGGTAAAGGTAGCCCCGTAGATGTCGGGCCCAGCATTGGAGTGGCATCTGGCAACGGGACGTCGACTGGCGTCCAAGGGTTCGGCGTAAGGGGGTCGGGTCCTGTAGGAGGGAGCCCTGATGTCAGCGTGCCTAACTCCTCCGTGTCGACCCGGGATGGAGGGTTAAATCCCTGGGGTCCAGCAGAAGAGAGACGCAGGAGCCTCAGCAGGCAGCAGCAAGCCTGGAACATGGGACTGGTCCAAGGGGCCAAGCGTAGGCTCTTTCGCTGGGCATTCGTCAGAGGGGTCGACGTCCGGCTTACCAGCAGGATCCAGGTGGGCGTCGGAGATGCAACCTTGGTGGGCATGAGAGGGACCAGCGCCCCTCAAGGAGCAGGCCTTATCGGCCCTGTCCAGGAGGACATCGGTAGCACCAATGTCCGGCTTAACGAACCCACTCGACAGGGCCACGTGGAAGTGGCCTTTCCGGAAACGGCAGCCTCCTTTGCCCCAGAGGCACCTGAGGGGCCTGAGTGCAAGCCCGATGGAAGGGACGACGCCGTCTTGGACACCGCCAAGACGGCTGTTGAGGAACGGTTCCCCGGAGAGGACATTACCTTGAGAACGGCGACTCGCCGGAGTTGTGAAAGCTGTTGAGGTGGAGTCCTGGTCCCAGTGCTTTTGTCTTATGGCCTTCGGGAGTGGAAGCCTACTCTTAGTTTCTTCAGCTTCTTCTCCATGGAAGCCATCTTTTCTTCAAAACGTGGGCCTCCAGGACTGCTGCCCATTTTGGGTGTGACTGAGCTGAATTGCTGGCACTTCTCCAAGGGGTGGTCTGGGCCTAAGCAGAAGAGACACAGGGAGTGACCGTCCTTATGCGGTAGCTGGGAACCGCATGAGTTGCACTTATTCTTATGCGATTCGGAGGGCATCGGGACTACATATACGGCCGTAAGTGAGAAAAAAGGTCGATAAATTGTAAACTAGACTGACTTATGACTGATGCGCTAAAGGAACTTTTACCGCGGCACTTTCTACAAGTCAACGCGGAAAGAACTGGAAGGCGGGCGTGGGGACTGCCTTATACTGACGAAGCGGTCCCCCGCCAGAGACTCAAGGCCAGACTTTGTTACGTAGGGTCCTGACGCCTGCTGGTTCAGTCCTATATGTAATTACCTACTGCAAGAGCCCTCTCGAAGTAAGATCTGAGGATTCAGGAGTTTAATGAATGGCTGGTAACCAGGTGTCAGGAAAAGGGGTATGGGCTGGTAGGAGGTGACCTGGGAGGACAGCCGTCTATACGCTAAAGACAGACTGTACTTAAACGAAGAGGGGAAGAAAGTACTTAAGCAAAAGCTTGGTGAGTATATTGAGGAGAATTTAAACTAGGAGAGGGGGTGGCAGAAGGGTTCGAGGTGACCAGAGGCCTCGGGATGGGAAACCATATGGGCTTACACCCCATAACAGTGAGATAAAGTGAGAAGCAAACAACACAGGAGGGCCATAAAGAGAGAGGTTGGGGGAGGTTGTATCTTTAAATGCTAGAAGCCTGGGGAATAAAAATGGGAACTACAGATTCTCATGGCAGAGGGAGGGGTGGGCATGGCAGCCATCAACAGACATGGGCCACCCAAAACCATGACTGGGACCTGGCGGTTCCAGGTTCTAGACTATTACACAAGAATAGCGTTAAGGGGAAAAGGTGGGGGGACTCTACATGATGGAGGGGCCAATGTGGGTTAGGGAAGAGGGAGATACAGAGGTTCTATGGATGCAAATCCAAGATCCCAAAAAATAGGACACTACGGTTGGGGGTGGTGTACAGGCCACCCTCCCAATCGGAAAAAGACAGATAAGATATTGGCGGAACAGATCCAGAGGAACTGTGAGAAGGGTGGGGTGGTGATAGTAGGTGACTTCAACCTGCCGGAGTGGAGTGGGGGACACCTGCCACAAAGTGTAGAAGGGAACAGATAATGCTAGGCGCCTTCCAGGATAACTTCCTGATGCAGTTGGTCAGCGAACCAACTAGGGAACGGAATACCCTTGACTTCGTACTGTCCAAAGGGGAGTGGGCGAGGAATCTAAGGGTGGAGGAACCACTGACGGGGAGTGACAACCAGACAGTATGGTTCCAGTTGCAACTGAACAGGGAGAGGGGGACATTTGGCACAAAGGTACTAGACTTTAGAAAGGCTGATTTCAAAAAGATGCGTGAAGTGGTGCAAGGGTTCCTGGACAGAATTCAAACTAATATGGACACGAATCAGAGGTGGGAACTCATTAAGTTAGGGACAGAGGAGGTAACAAATTCCTGCAGCAAGGCCCACAGAAAAAAGGCTAAGGCGAAGAAACCTAGCTGGATGAGCAAGGGTGTCAGACAGGGTGAGGAGGAAAAGAGTGCCTATAGGAGATATGGAACTGGGAGGACAGGGAGGGAGTACCTGAAGAAAGCAAAGGAGGTAACCAGGGAAGTAAGGGCAGCAAGGCATCAAGGGAGCTTAGGCTGTGCGAGGGAATTGGGGGGACTTCTTCAGGTACATCAGGGAGAAAAGGTTTGTAAGGACCAAATAGTAAGGATTAAGAAGGAGGGGGAATGTGTGAAAAAAAGGGTCGAAAGGCAGAAGCACCCAACCACTACTTCTGCCTCGTTTTTACTAAAGAGAAGTGTGTGGGGGAGTGTGTGGAATACCTAATGTTGGGGGAAGATATGATCCAAGGGAAGGAGGTGACGGATGGGGAATTCACAGAAGGTAGAGTGCTAGAGGGCTTAAGGGCACTGAGGGTGGGACAAGGTACTGGGACCGGATGGCATACACCCCAGGGTACTGAAAAAGTTAGCAGAGGTCCTGGCAGGCCTACTTAATGCTTCTCTAGACTCAGGGTGTGTACCTCAGGATTGGAGGATGGCTCATGTGGTTCCACTCCATAAGAGCGGTCCCAAAGAAGAAGAACCAGAGAACTATAGACCAGTGAGTCTCACATCCATTGTGGGGGAAACGGAAGGAAATAATCCTGTAGGGGAGGCCGGTGATCCTGCTGGAGGTCAGTGGGGTGCAGGACAGTTGGCAGCACAGTTCTGTCGACGGCAGATCCTGCCAGACCAACCTAGTGGACTACTATGACTGGGTGACTAGGGAAATGGACAAAGGGCATGCGGTGGATGTCCTGTACTTGGACTTCAGTAAGTCATTTGACTCAGTGCCACATGGGAGACAAGCATGTAAGCTAAGGGGCACAGGGTCAAAATTGGTTGGATGGGTGGAGAACTGGCTGCAGGGACGGCAGGAGAGGGTGGTGGTGGGAGGAGAAATATCATTCCCAAGGGCAGTGACGAGCAGGGTCCCACAGGGATCAGTGCTGGGGCCGGTGTTGTTTGGGGGTATTTATTGCAGACATCTCAGTAGGCATAAATAGCAAGATCAGTCTATTTTATGGATTACACCAAGATGAGAGCAGTGGTAGATGACCAAGGGGGGTGGCAGGGATTGCAGGAAGATCTAACAAGGCTGGAGACATGGTTTGACACTGGCAAGTTGGTTTCAATGCCAAAAAATACAAGGTGCTGTATTTGGGGCAAAGAATCCAAAAGGAGCTACCATCGGGGGTTGCAGCTAGCTGTGACTGAGGAGAAAGATCTGGGGGTGCTTATTACAGGAGCATAAAGACAATAAAGAACTTGACACAGTGTCGGAAAGCAGCAGCAATGGCCAACAAGATGCTGGGTTGTAGTGCAAGGGGTATAAACCTCTAGGAGGGAGGAAGTGACTCTGCCGTTATACAGACCGTTGGTCAGACCCCACCTGGAGTACTGCGTTCAGTTCTGGCGCCCTTACCTAAAGAGGGACAAAAGATTGCTGGAAGGGGTGCATCGTAGAGCAACAAAGATGATCCTGGGTCTGGGGGAGTTAACATATGAGGTTAGACTAAGGGAGTTGAACATGTACTCTCTGGAGGAGAGGGGGGACAGGGGAATATGATTGAGACCTTTAAGTACATGAGAGGAATAAACAGGACAGACACAGAGGAACTGTTCAAGGGGAGAGACACTCTGGGTCATGACATGAGATTGGAGGGTGGAAGGTTCAGGAGGGAAATTAGGAGGCATTTATTTACAGAAAGGGTGGTAGCAGAATGGAACGCACTACAGGCAGAGGTGATGGCCTGTAAAACAGTGGGATGCTTCAAGAGGGGCTGGGATAGGGCAAAAGGGAGGGTCATGGGGGGATAGGGTGGGCAGCTACGAAGCAGGGGTGCTAGCTGCAAAATCGAGCAGACTCGACAGACCAAATGGCCTTTTTCTGCAGGCAGTTTCATATATTCGTAATTCAAACTAGTGACCTAAAAGTGAAGAACTCTTGCATCTGCTGCCAATCCACTGAGACATCTAGTCCCCTAGTAAAAGCACGTTCATGCAGTCAGTATTCACACGCATACAAAAAAACAGAAAATACCGATAGCAGCTGAATATTCTGAAATGTCTGTTGATCCATATTAGCTATGTCTGCTGTGTCCATGTCACTGGCCATTAGTCGCATTATCTGCAAAGAAACAAGATGGTCAGTATTAAATATCTCATGTTTAGCAGTTTAATCATTGCACACTTTTGAAACTAATGCAGAGATCGAATTAGCTTTTAAAGGCAGAGCAGCACCTGCTGTCAGGCAGCAATTGTGCAGCAAACTATCGGAGCCTTTTCTAAAAAGTGTTCTATTCCATGAGATGTGGTATATTACCCCCCCCCCCCAATACATACAAACACTACAACTTTTGAAGCATTAAACAAAGCCGAAATTGTAACTAAAGGATATACGACATAAAAATTTCAACAGAAAACACCTGATCTAAAGTTTTTCAGCATGTAGTTCAGGACAACCTAGCATCAGCTGCTGAAAAGCTCAGGACATCAATATGCTACTTTTTCTTATATATCTGCTACACATCCACCTGTAGCACTGTTAAGGAAAAATCTGCTGCGGAAAAAGATTCCAACCCAAGGCAGATGAAAAAATTACTCACCTTAGTAATTATGTTGCTTCTAATGGAGTTGTGCTGTATTCTGATTATTGCAGTTAGCCCCATCACTTGAACTGCCCCGGAGCGAAGAGGATTAAATTCTATGCAGAGCATAGAATGTTGAGCTCGAGCTCGGTTCAAACCTCTGTCTGCAGCACTTTGAAGCGCAACCATCAGATTCTTATGAGCTAATACTAAGACCGCTATGTGGAAATTGTAAAATTTTACTAGCCAAATGGCAACCAAATATTTTGGATCCCCAAAAGACAGGTCAAGAAATCCCAAATCAAAAACCAGGTAGTGAACAAATCGAGACTATTAAAATTATAAAAACAACCCACTCCCCCTCTCTAAAAAGAGGGAGTGCCCAAAAGCACCCATGAGGTGCAACACTGCACCTGCCAGCCCACTTCACAAAAACAGGTTCTGAGAGGGGAGGGAGGTCAGAATACAGCAAGACTCCATTAAAAGAAACATAATTACTAAGGCGAGTAATTTTTTCTTCAAACAACATGAAGTCTTGCTGTATTCTCACTATTGCAGACTACCAAGCAGTATCTCCATGGAGAAGGGATTCGAACCTACTTTTGGAATAGGCTCTGCAGTACTGCTGTACCAAACCGAGCATCACTCCTAGACTGGATATCAGGAGAGTAATGTTTGGTGAATGTATGGACCGTTTTCCAGGTGGCTGCTTTGCATATCTTTAGTAAGGGAATATCCCTGGCAGCAGCCAGGGAAGCAGCTGTACCTCTAGTCAAATGAGCCCTCAGGCCTGAGGGTGGTATTTTGCCTAGCTTCTCATAGCAGAATTGTACAAGAGACAATCTACCTAGGAACAGTTCTGTAAGTGGCAGGTTTGCCCTTTCCCACTTCCCCATCAGTGAAAAACAACTGGCGGGAGTCAAACCTGTGAGCATCAGTAAGCTCAACGTAGTAACTAAGGGCTCTTATAACATCTAAACTGTAATCTTCTCTCTCCTGAAGAAGAATGATCAGTGAAGAACACAGGGAGAGAAATGGATTGGTTCAGACGAAAATCTGAAACCACTTAAGGTAAGAACCTCCTATTGGTTCTAAGGACCACCTTATCTCTATGGAATGAGATAAAATCAGGTTCCACTGACAGAGCTTGTAATTCACCGATACATCTGGCAGAGGTAATGGCTACCAGGAAAGTACAGTTACGTAAGAACTTACCGTAACAGTAGATCTTCGAGAACAGCTCTTGCAGCAGGTTACACCATTAGGACTGAAGCCGGCAGGCGCCAGGACCCCGGAGATCTTTTCTAGCTAGCTATCTTCAGTGGGGACCGCCCCCGACGTCGGCCCGCCTCCGACGTCAGGCGTGGTATAAGAGGGGGCGGTCCCGCCAGAATCCCCAGTTCTCCCGCCGGAGACTCCCGGCCAGAGGTTGCAATAGCGGGGGAGACCGAGGATCCACCGTCAGAAGGCAAAAAGGAGTACGAAAACCCTGAGTAGAAAAAGGGGTTTCCCTTACAAGTGAAAAACTGACTCCTGCACTCACCCAGCCATGCGGAAAAGCAACATCCTGCTGTCTGATCATTCAGACTGGCTGGCTGAAATACTCACCATCCTTTCTTCCCTCACCCTCCGTCCCTAGAGGAGCAACTGCGGCGAAGACCTCCTCCAAGGGGGATACGGTGGGTGGGAAGGTACCTGCTGCAAGAGCTGTTCTCGAAGATCTACTGTTACGGTAAGTTCTTACGTAACTGTACTATCTTACTTCGAGATACAGCTCTTGCAGCAGGTTACACCATTAGGACTGATTCCCAAGCAGTAAAGCTTGACCGCTTCACATCGGGAGGAGGAAAAGAAAGAAACCGAGGAGCAGCCGCCCAACCTCGATTCAGGACAGGAGGCCCTGCAGCGCGGCCTGGCCGAAATCAGCCCTTCGCCTAGAGGCGATATCCAGACTGTAATGCCTGATAAAGGTATGCACAGAGTTCCAAGTAGCTGCAGCGCAAATAGATGAGGTTGAGACATTCTTGAGAGCTGCAAAGAAGTGGCTACACCCCTAGTAGAATGGCCCGGACGGAACCCGGAGGGCTTTGTTTGATTGGTAGCAATGAGAGATGCATTGCACAAGCCAGCGGGATAAGGATTGCTTAGACACTGGCCACCTCTCATTCTCTGTGCGAAGGACACAAAAGTTGCTCGGCCCAAAAGGACTTAGTTCTATTGAGGTAATACCTCAGGCTGCGGTGAACATCAAGGATATGGAGCAAAGCCTCTCCTCTGGAATAGTTCGAAGTAGACGGAAGGTCAATATCCTGATTTAAGGTCAGAGCTGAAACCACCTTAGGCAAAAACTTAGGATTCGCTTCTAGAAACACTCTGTCTCGGTGAAAAACCAAATAAGGCTCCTTACACATCAGGGCATGAAGCTCAGAAATCCTTCTGGCTGAAGTAACTGCAACTAAAAACAACGCCTTCCAAGACAGAAAACGAGCTCGCAATCCGCTGGTTCAAAGGGAGGAGCGTGAGTTGCCCAAAACAAAAGGAGATCCCATGGAGGAATCGGATCTTTAATAGGAGGCCTAAGGTGCAGCACCCTCTCAGGAACGCCCGAGAAGCGCCCAGTTGAGCAATGGTGCGGTGGCCCACCGCTGGTGATAGGTCGAAATAGCACAAAGGTGTACTTTAATAGAGGAGTAGGCTAACCCCTGCATGAAAAGGAGAGGAGGTAGTCCAAGACTGCCCTACAGGGCAACCCTAAGGAGAAAGGTCACGAGCCCGTGACCAAAGACAGAATCGGCGCCATTTCATGGCGTAAGTAGCCGGCTTTCTGGCTGCAGAGAGTACCTCTGCAACCTCCTGCGAGACCCCGTGTCGCATGATGGCTACGTCTCTAGGAGCCAAGCGTGCAGGTTCAAAGACCGCAGATCCGGATGTAATAACGAACCTTGCTCCTGAGACAGAAGGTGAGAACTGCGCGGCAGTGGGAGTGGAGGTTCCCGTGACAGCTGCGCCAGCAGTGGAACCAGATTTGTCTGGGCCAGAATGGGGCCACCAGAATCAAACGCGCCCGCTCCCGCGCAGTTTGAGCAGAACTCTGGATCAACGGGAAAGGAGGGAAAGCGAGAGGAACCTGTTCTCCCAGGAGATGGACAACACGCCCTCGCCAGAAAACTCCAGGCCCTGGATCTAGCGAGCAGAAATTGGGCAGTTTTGATGCTGGATGGGGATGCGAATAAGTCTAACTCTGGAGTTCCCCATCGAAGGAACAGATCCTCTGCGACCTCCTGAAGAAGTTCCCACTGTGGAATCTGGCCTGGGGAGCGACTCAGGCCGTCTGGCGATCGTGTTGTCCACGCCGGAAATGTACCGCGACTAGACTTGCGCCGTGTCCGATTACCCAATCCCACACTCTCATGGCCTCCCTGCAAAGGGGGTAAGAGTGTGCGCCTCCTTGTTTGTTGAGGTAGTACATCACCGCCGTGTTGTCCGTCTGAAGCAGGATGGTACACGGTGGGATTATGGACTGGAAAGCCTGGAGAGCGGAGAGTACCGCCTCATCTCCAGAACATTGATGTGCAGATGAGCTTCCAGCGGACTCCATACGCCCTGAGACTTCACCCCATCCAGGTGAGCTCCCCACCCAAGACCTGAAGCATCCGTGGTGAGGGTAAACTTTGGGGACGGCGCTGCGAAAGGGATGCCCTTGGAGAGCGACCTGGGGGCTAACCACCATTGCCAGTCCTGAATCACTCTGCTTTGTGATTCTGACCGGTGCTGCAGATGGTCTTGCCTCTGGTCCCACTGCGCCTTGAGCATCCATCGTGCTGCGCATGTGGAGCCGCGAGAGGGACGTGTGAATGGCCGCAGCCATGTGACCGAGCAGTTAAGGACCAATCTGGCTGGAGCGGTCCGATTCGCTGATAGGTCCTCTATGAGGGACCTGATGCGCTCCGCCTGTCGCCTGGGAGGAAGGCCTCCCTGGACCGTGTCCAGCACTGCGCCTATGAACTGCAGGTTCTGGCGACGGTACCAAGACCGACTTCTCCTGGTTTATCAAAATCCCGAGCGATCTGAACAGGATCTGAGTGTCCTGGATCGCCTGCAGAAGCGCCTTTCTGGAGGCGGCCATGAGAAGCCAATCGTCGAGGTACGGGAACACATAGTGGCCCTTCCTCCTCAGAGCAGCTGCCACGACCGCCATGCACTTGGTGAAAACCCTTGGAGCGGATGGCAGTCCGAAGGGAAGAGCTCGGAATTGGAAATGGTGGCCTAAGAACTCGAGGCGCAGGAACCTCTGATGCGCCTGAGCTATGGGGATGTGCAGGTAGGCATCCTGCATGTCTAAGGACGCTAAACAGGCGCCTTGTTTTAGCATGGGAATGAGACCCGGAAGGGTCACCATGCGAAACCTTTTGTAAGCGATCGACAGGTTGAGGTCGCTTAAGTCCAGAATTGGACGGAGGTCCCCTGTTGGGAACCAGGAAGAAGCGAGAATAATACCCTAGTCCTCTCTGGTTTCCTGGGACAGGTTGAATTGCTCCCTTGTCCAAGAGAGCGATCACCTCTTGCCAAATCAAGTCGCGGTGCTGACCCGAATACCAGGAGAGCAGAGGACGCCTCAAGGGTGGCTGTTCTGTGAACTCTAAAAAGTGGCCTATGCTGACCAGCTGAAGAACCCACCTGTCGGTGGTTACTGCCTGCCAACCCGACAGGAAGTTCACAATGCGACCCCCGACCGAAAAGTCCCGTTGATCCTGAGGGGCGGGGGCCGGAAAGGAGTCATGCTGTGGCGGCTGAAGGACCCGCCGGCTGAGTAGCCTTGGAAGGGCGCTGACCCCTGCTGGCGGGCTGCTTCCCTGGGTCCTTTGGAAGCCAGAGCCCTGTGTTGTGGGCGGAACGGTGTTGCCTCTGAGTCCCACGAACGCCTTGGCTCCCACGAAGGAGCCAAGCCTCGGCCGTACATCGCCTGACTGTCCGGACTGCCTTCCGGCCTCTGGAGTTTGGTAATAATGCGCCTGACGGGTTACCAAACAATACCTCACCTTCAAAAGTAGCGCCCAAAATATTTTTCTGGACGCCTGGGGTGAAACCGGAGACATGAAGCCAAGAGTGCCTCGGAGGCAAACACCTGAAGCAGCAGCCTGGCTGACGGAGTCCGCTGAATCATATGCGGCTCTTAAAACTTGGGTTCCCTGCCTGAACCCATCCGGAGGAGCTGAAGCATCCTCCTCCTTCTGCTCACCTTCCGGCAGCCTCTCGCCACCTCTACGCCTGCTCCCACAGGGGCGTTCTGAAACTGCACCATGTGGGTGAGGTAGTTCAGGGACCTAAGGGCTAAGTCGCGAAGGTGAGTGCGCCTCCCCAGAAGTCCAGCTGTTTGGACTCTGGGTCCGTGGCAGGGTGCTTCAAATGCTGCGTCTCTGGGACCGATCATGTGAGGCAGTAATCAGGGAGTCAGCCAGAGGGTGCTGTGACAGGTACTGGTCCCCTTAGGGGCCCTGTACAGCCTGTCAGCCTTCTTCGCACCGCCGGGAGCAGCGAATGTGGGCCTTCACGCAGGCCTTGGTGGCGCTCCACGAGTGTCTACCAAGGGTGGCACCACCACAGGCTTTGGGTCTTTCTGCCGAAGGTACTTCGCCAGGCGTAGCCTTTCGCGGTCGAGTTCCTCTGCTTCCCAACCCATATTCTCCTGGATATGTCTGAGTATATCCATGAAGGATGGATCGTCCGGAGGAGACCTTGGAGTCTCACGTGGGTCCGGCGAGGGAAGTGAGACCGGAGATGGGGATCTGGACGATGAGCAAGATGATCCCGTTTCCTCCGTTGACGGCGACCGACGTCGCCTCCTGGACCTCTTGGGGCTGGGCGATCCGGAGGACGACGATTTAGACGGAGGTCTCCTTTTAGAGTGTCGGCCCCTGGGAGGAGTCTCAGGCTCCCTGGGGACAGAATGGCCAGCTGACCTCACAGGTGAAGGTGGGGCCGGAGCTGCAGTAACAGGAAGAGGAGGTGGAGGAGGAAGGACTGGGGGTACCACATCCTTCCTGATAGTATCCCACCAGTATGTAAAGAGGTCCTTCATCTCGGCCAAGGACAGTCCCGACGTCGGCTCCGAGGTCGAGGGCCGGACGTCGGGTCCCGGCGACGGCTCCACGCGGGGCCTCGAGGCGGTGTGAGGACCCGGGGAGACTCCTCGTGGCCGGAAGCCCGCCCGGTCATCGGGCTGGGCCGAATCTTCCTCGGTGAGGGACTCCTGTCCGACCGGCGTCGGAGGCGCAGGAGCCCTCGGCCTGTGCACTCCTGTAGGTGGTCCTATACTTGACCATCTTTTTCATGTAATTCTCTGTCAGCTCCCAAAACAGAGAATTACCCACCACAGGGAAATCCATGGCCTTAGCCTGGGTGCCTGTGAGAGGCTAGTACATCTGAGCCAAGCCATTCTCCGAAGAGCCACAGATGTAGCCATGACTCTTAATGATACATCACTGGAGTCCACAGCAGCATGAAACTGTACCTTTGATGCCTCAATCCCATCAGCAGCCACCTCCTCCAGCTCCCTGGCCAGCTGGGAGGAAGCCTGCTTAGCCAGTGCCAGTACAGTGTCCCACCTGGACTTCTGGTACCTGGCTGCATAGGCCATGTAATTAGCCTGCCTGAGTCCCAAGGAGGATGCCATGTACTGTTTCTTTGCCTTGGCATCCAGTTTCCTAGAGTCTTTATCTGGGAGGTGTGAAGCCAAGGGTATGTTAGCCTTATCACAGGCTGCAGCCTGCACAACCCCAACATGGCTGCATTGCTGGTACAAATACTCCGTACCTGAGCCTGATAAAGTGTACCTCTTGTCCATCCTTCTGTCAACAGGAGGTACAGAATTTGGAGTCTAACAGTTTTTGTGTCTGTTTCCCAAAGGACTTATGAAGGGGAATAGACAGTCTCTTGGGCTCTGGAATGTCCATCACCTCCACATAATCAGGCTCCTCTTGTTCCTCTACAGCTTTTTTTCCACCGGGAGCCGGAGAGTTTCTGCCACTTACCTGTAAAACATGTAGTGGGAAGGGGACTCAGAAAGCCTAGGAGGGGAAACACCAGAAGGCCTGTCTGGGGAGATGTCCGGTTCGATGGGCCCATGCAGACCTTCCATACCATCACCATCACCACCACCACCACCACCTTCGTAATCCTCATCCCCCTCCAAATCCGGTTCACAAAAGTCTTCAGGGGCATAATCCTGAACCGGAGGAACCGACTTGAACAGAGTGCCTGCCAGAAGGAGCCGGATCAGACGGAACCAGATGAAGCGATTCCACAATCCTAATCGCTCGGGCAATCTGCTCGGTGGTCGGAACATGGGTTTCTGGATCTGAACCGGTAGATTTCTCTTTTCGTTTTGTAGGAACCGATCCCTCGGGATCAGCTCTCCTCTTGCCCGAAGAAGTATCGCCCTGGTCAGAGGGCACTGCTTCTGGTTCAGTCGGAACTGAACCGGGCTGGCCATCCAGGTCAGTGGACTTCTCGGCCTCCTTATCCTCAAGTCTGCTCAACCTTTTTTCCAGGGTAGACTATGGGAAGTTTTTATAAATTTGGCAGTCTGAATCGAGGTGGTCAAACCCCAGACAAACACAGGTGGTGTGGGGATCAGCCTTAGCAAAGACTTCCCCCCCAACACACTGCAGTGTTGAAACCCAGTGGACCCGGTTTTTCTTTTGGGTTTCTCAGACGTAGCCATCCTAACCAGCAAACTTACCCTTTTTACAGCAAACAGCCAGGCAAGACTCCCTTATTGGTTTCTAACCGTGCCATCGGTATTAGAAAAAACCGCAAGAAATACATTTTTTTTGTTTGTTTGTTTTTAAACCGATAAGGACCAGTAACCACACACTAATGTTAAAGGAAAGATAACAAACATAAACACACTAGAAGACCGGTTCAGCCGAACCGGTTAAAATAACACTTTTACAATTTCCACATGGTTTTTACTATGGCTAGTTCACTACCTAGTACTTACTGTACCACAGACAGAGATCTGAACCGAAATCTGAGATATAATTGGTAAAACCGACGACTAACCGACTGTTGAACCGCGAGCAGAGGAGAAAATCTCCGGAGCGACTGTTCAGTTAGGCGGAGTAAAGAATCTGACGGTTGCACTTCAAAGTGCTGCAGACAAAGGTTTGAACGAGCTCGAGCTCAACGTTCTATGCTCTGCATAGAATTTAACCTTCTCTCCGGGTCAGTTCAAGTGCTGGGGCTAACTGTAATAGTCAGAATACAGCAAGAGTTCATGTTGTTTGAAAGACAACATGCTACGGTTCATGCAGCTCTGGTACATTCACTACTCCGTTGAAATTACAGTTGTTTGTGATGGCCTCCAGTATGACTACCAAGCTATGTACTTGATCGTTTACAACAACTGGCTGTTCATCACGCTCTCATCAACCTAAGGTCTTTGTGTAGATTTGGTGACACCACTTTGTGGGAGGGATCTTAGAGCAGGAATGGGCCACCGAATGCATAAGGGACTACCCCCCCTCTCCGCACACACCAGCGGCCTACTGGCAGCCCTTGTGACTCCCCGACCCTACCCGATCTTAGTATTGAAGGTCTACTGTGGGAAGTAGTGGAGAGCAATAAAACATGACAGGGTAGGCAGTACCACTCAGGGGCGAAGTGAAGCCCAACGCCTCAGGCGGAGGGCCTTACAGCTCTTGGAAGAGCAGGATATAGCCCAATCCTGCCCACCATGAAAAAGAACAATTACGTACTTACTGTAACAGTAGCTCTTAGAGAATCTCTCATCAGGCCACACCTGTCAGGCACTAGGACCACATAGAAACATTTTGCAAGCAGTCAACTAGGGAACGCCCACGATGACACACTACATCGGCTCTTCCTTTACAAATGTGTGTGGCCCCTTCCCTCCTCAGTTCCCTGCCACAGATCATGCTCCAAAGACCTCCCTATAGGGAACCAGGAGGGGAGCTATGGCTCTGCTGACCAGGCGAGGCAGAAACATGTAAATTATGTACCTACCGTAATTCTTTATCTTCTTGGACGAAGTTTCCACCAGTCATTCACACTAGTGGGACTATGCCAGAGGTGCTAGGACACAGCAGGAGCCAAAAATCATCTGGAGGACTGGAGCCAAGCTAGGACCGCACATGCACAGTGCCGCAAGACTGGCTCTCTCAGCGTTGATCCTCCAACCGCCTCAGTACCTTTTTTACTGAGGAGGTGCAGCATAAACTAACCTAGTAAAACTAACCCATTTCAGACATAAGATAGTCCGTATGACCCATGTAAGAAGGGTCAGCTCAACAGTGTCTTCACAGCCCAGCCAACTAGGGAGTGAAGACCAAAAATAAGTTAAGTGAGCTCGGGGGATGGTGGATGAGCGTGTGAAGGAGTGGTGGAGACTTCGCCCAAGCAGATCAAGAATTACGGTAGGTACGTAATTTACATATCTTCCTGGACATAAAGTCTCCACCACTAATTCACACTACTTGGAGAGTACCAAGCCAAAATAATCCCTCGAGAAGGGCAGCAGGAGAGAAGGGAGCTCACTCAGGACAGAATTCCATTAAGGATTGTCCTGCCAAAGGACGGATGCCGTCTGGCACGGACATTCAAGGTGTAGTGCTTCATTCGCAAACGTGTTCACAGAGCTCCAAGTGGCTGTACTGAAGATGTCTGCAATGGGCACATTTACATCTACCTCCCCACACCATGTGGGAGATGGGATTAAGTGCCCAAAAGATATTTATCTAATTTCTGCCAGAGATGCCGTGACTGCTCTAGTAGAGTGGGCGTATACCCTGCCTTCTAGCTTGACCTGCGCCATCGAATAGCAATGGTGGAGACATGCTGCAGCCATGCTGAAATGCACCTGATGGCGGCAGGCTGACCCAGCCGGGCCATGCTGAAAGAGACAGAGTTGCTTCAATTAGCGAACCTCCTTTGTTCTGTCGATGTAGAACTGCAAAACCCTCTTTACAGCCAGAGAATGTAGGGTATGCTGTCCTTCATTCTGAAAGTTGGCAAAGTAGGTCGGGAAGGACTAAGGGCTGGTTCAGGTGGAATTCCAAGACTACTTTAGGAAGAAATTTAGGGTGAGTTCTGAAAATCTCGTCCTTGTGAAATACTGTATACGGCGGGTCTGAGACAAGGGCATGTATTTCAGACACCCTGCGGGCAGAAGTAATGGCTACAAGGAAGGCAGCCTTCCCAGTCAGGAACTTCAACTCGCATGTTGCTAGAGGCTCGAATGGCTTATGAGTGAGGATATCTAGCACAAGGTTGATATCCCAAGCAGCTACCAGTCTCCTGACTGGTGGCCTAGTGTGGAGGATACCTTTAAGGAACCACTTGACCAAGGGCAGCTGAGCCACTGACATATTGTGAATAGGCTCGTGGTAAGCCGAAATCACTCAGAGATGTACCTTTCACCGTCGAGTATTGCAGTCCTGCATTTGACAGGTCTAAGCAGGTACTCTAATACCTTGTTTGGTGAGCAAGAAAAGGGGTCCAGGGAGGACTTTGCACACCAGATGGAGAATTGTTTCCACTTTGCCGTGTAGGTTTTCCTAGTGGATGGCTTACACGCTGCTAGGAGAATGCCTGAGATTCTATGGGAGACGTTGAACATACTCACTTCTATCTCCTCAGAAGCCAGGCATGGAGATGAAGGGACCTCAGGCTGGGATGGACCGCTGAGCCCTGGGTCAGGAGGTCCATCTGAAGTGGCAGCTATCTTGGTGGAACCTCTGATAATCTGTTGATTAATGGAAACCATATCTCGCGAGGCCAGCATGGGGCGATGAGAATCATGCTGCCCCCCTGTGCCTCCAGTTTGAGCAGCACCCCCTGAATTAATGGAAGAGGAGTAAATGTGTACAGAAAGCATCTAGTCCACTGCAGTCTGAATGAATTCTAACAGAAAACGCCAGGTTCTGGATTTCTGGAGAAGAATAGAGGCAGTTTTGCATTGAGTGGGGATGCAAAAAGGTCCAGGTCCGGAGTGATCCACTCTTCAAAGAGCGACTGCATGACGTTTGAGTTGAGAGACATGTCGTGTGGATCCACCTCAGTTTTGCTGAGGCGATCCGCCAGATCGTTCTGGATTCCTGGCAGGTAGACCACCTGGATGAGGGCTTCATGCTCGAGGCACCATTCCCACACTCTCATGCCTTCCCAGCACAGAGTGTAAGAGTGTGCTCCACCCTGTTTGTTGATGTAATACATCACTGCCTTGTTGTCCGTCTGAAGGAGAATTACTTTGTGACGGGATATCCTTTAGGGCTCGGACAGCGTACAGGACAGTTCTCATTTCCAGGACATTTATATGTAGCTGAGACTTGTCCTGACTCCACAGGCTCTGGATGTGGAGATTTTGACAGTGAGCTCCCCAACTGATCATAGATGCATCTGTGGTGATGGTGATCTGTGTCACCAGTGGGACAAAGGGACAACCTTGGAGAAGGTTATCTTCCCCGAGTCCACCACGTGAGCGACCTCATTAGGGGTTCAGTCACCTTGATGTGGAAGGACTGTGCATGTGTGGTCAAAGACTACTGAGTGCTTAGCAGCCACTAAGTGGTTCTCATGTACAAATGGGCCAAAGGCACCGTGAACACAGACAACGCCATGAGACCTAGCATCCACTGCATCGAGAGAGCTCGAACTGAGTTGTTCTGCTTGTTGAAGCGATCCATCTGGAGAATATCGTTTCTCCTGTCTTCTGGAAGGAAGGCACTTGCCCTGGAGGTGTCCAGGAGAGATCCTATGAAGAGGAGTTGTTGGGAGGGTTGAAGCTGCGATTTTTCCAGATTCAGAAGAACTCCCATGGATATGAGGAACTTCGAAGCCATGGCCACCACTTCCTGCGTCCCTGGTCTGGAGGAACTTGCTAGGAGCCAATCGTCCAGGTACGGGAACACTTGAACTGTAGTTTCCAGAGATGCGCTGTGAGTACTGCAAAGCACTTTGTAAAGACTCGAGGCACAGAGGACAGCCCAAAGGGCAAGACTCTGAATTGGTAGTGCTGGCCCAGAGCTACGAAGCATAGGTACTTGTGGTGGCTTGGGCACACCGGGAAGTGTTGGTAGGTGTCCTGTATGTCCAAAGAAGCCAGCCAATCGTTTTGATGAATCAGAGGTAGGAGTGTTCCTAGCGATATCATCTTGAATTTCTCTTTGAAGTAGTATTTAACTTCCTTAGGTCTAGAATGTGGCACATAACGTCTGTTTTCTTTGGAAAGTACGGTTACGTAAGAACTTACCGTAACAGTAGATTTTCAAGAGGAGCACTTGCTGCTGGCTATAACCGTTACGACTAATGCTGCAGGCCTTAGGACCCACCGGAAAGAAATTAGCTAGCAGTACCCAGAAGGAACCGCCCGAGCGTCGGTCATGCCGCAAAAGGGGGCGGACCCTGGCGCCACCTCAGTTTCCCCGCCAAGACCCGCGAATGGACCCTAGCACGTGAACCAGGCGAAGCTTGTCGAAGACATGTTGTAAACCTCACCTGGGGGAAGGAGGGCGGGAAAGCAGCGCCCGCTGCAAGAGCTCCTCTCGAAGATAGTACAGTTACGCAAGAACTTACCGTAACAGTAGATCTTCGAGAGAAGCTCTTGCAGCAGGTAACACATAGATAGGACTGACACCACCTGGCGGCAGATCTCGGCATTTCTTTTTCTCTAGCAGTACCAACGTCGGACTGTCTACCCGGCGCCTGCCCCACCCCCGTCACGTAGTATAAAGGGCATAGGCGGTCCCCACGTGCTCCAGTTATTGCACGCCATAGACAGGCCAAACTAACAACACTGTGGGTGAAAAATTCCACAGAAAACTACATAAATTGCAAGGCCCGCAAAGGGAGCTGAACTAGACCCACAGCAGAAAGGCTCACTCCTGGGGGAAGAAGGGAGGGAAACCATACCTGCTGCAAGAACGTCTCTCGAAGATCTACTGTTACAGTAAGTTCTTACATAACTGTACTATCTTACTTTGAGAGGAAGCTCTTGCAGCAGGTAACACATAAATTGGACCGATTCCCAAGCAGTATAAACTAAAGACAACCACTGGGAAAGGGCGGCAGAAAGGAACAACAGACACAGCTCCCAGAGGTATAAACTTAAGGCAACCCCTGGGAAGGGGAGTCAAATATACAGGACACACTCAAGGTCTAAACTTAAGACAACCATGAGTGGGAAGGAAAGAAGAGGCAGAGACCCCTTGGGAGACAAGACCTCTCAGGAAATAAGGCCCTGGAGGACCACCAAGCCAAAACCTGCGCGACGTCTAGAAACAATGTCCAGACTATAATGCCTGATGAACAGAGTGCCAAGTAGCGGCAGCACAAATGTTAGCCGCCGACACCTTCTCGAGAGCTGTGAAGGAGGTAGCCACCACTCTGGTGGAATGAGCCCTAACGGAGCCCAGAAGGGTCTTGTTAGCCTACTGATAACAGAAGGATATACAGTTTACTAGCCAACTTGAGAGTGTTTGTTTTGTAACCGGGCGCCCCAAGGACCTATCCGCAAAGGATACAAACAGCTGGTCTGATTTCCTTTGTTCTGGACAAGAAACAGCACAGAGCGCGGTGCACATCAAAGGTGTGCAAGAGCGTTTCTCCCCTATTGGAATGCTCCGGATAATATACCGGGAGTTGAACTGATTAAGAGTGAGCTCTGACACTAACTTGGGAAGAAATTTCGGATTAGTGCGGAGGTCTACTCAGTCCTTATGAAAAATAAGATAGGGCTCCCAACACATTACGGCATGAAACTCCGAAATGCGTCGAGCAGAGGTGACCGCCACCAGAAGCAAAGTCTTCCAAGAGAGATAGCGGAGCTCATAAGTCATGGCCAGTTCGAAGGGAGGAAGCGTAAGCCTCTCCAGGATAAACAAGTCCCAAGGGGGAAAAGGGTCCCGGACCGGAGGACGGAGATGCAAGATCCCCTTCAGAAAAGTTTTAACCACCTCCAACTGAGCTACTGTCCTGAATACAGTGATGATAGGCAGAAACAGCGGCCAGGTGTACTTTAATGGAGGAGTAGCTGAGATTGGACTCCGACAGGGATAGCAGGTACTGTAAAACCGAGTTAACCGGACAGACCAGAGGGTCAAGCCTCCTGGTTGCGGCTCAGAGACAAAAGCGTTTCCACTTCATGGCGTAAGTGGCCCTGGTAGTGGGCTTCCGATCCTCCACCAAAATCCGGGCAATGTCATCAGAAACTCCAAAGCGAAGCTTTGTTAGGTCCACAGGAGCCAAGCATGCAGGTGAAGAGAGTGCAGGTTGGGATGAACCAAGGTCCCCTGCTGCTGAGAGAGTAACTGACCCGAAAGTGGAAGAGGCCATAGAGCTTGCACCGACAGATGCCGGAGAAGCAGGAACCAAATCTGTCTGGGCCAGAGGGGTTATCAGAATCATGGTGACCCTCTCCGATTAGGCTTTGAGGAGGAGGACCCGCTGCAAGAGGAGAAAGGGAGGGAAGGCGTAAAGAAACCTCCCGCTCCAAGATAGGGACAATGCGTCTTGCCAGAAAGTTCCAGGCTTGGGATCGAGCGAGCAAAAATTGCTCAGTTTTGCGGTGCTCTGAGACACAAATAGATCCAACTCTGGCGTTCCCCATCTTGCGAAGAGCTCGTCTACCACAGGCTGTAGCAGGGACCACTCGTGATAAGAGCAGTTTTGCCCGGCTGAGGGCATCCGCGACTACGTTCATGGAGCCCAGAACGTGGACTGCTGAAAGATGGAGATGGTGCTCCACCGCCCAGTCCCACACCCTCACAGCTTCCCGACAAAGGGGGTAAGAGTGCGTACCTCCCTGCTTGTTGATGTAGACCACCACCGAGGTGTTGTCCATCTGAATAAGGAGATGACCAGGCAATAGAAAAGGAGCCAGTGCCTGCATGGAGTACAGGACTGCTCTGAGCTTGAGTACGTTGATATGCAAGTTCTCCTCTAATGGGGACCACAGCCCTTGCATCCTGTGGGTCCCCAGGTGAGCCCCCAATCCCGTCCCAGACGCATCCGTAGTGAGCGTCTGGACAGGGCTTTCTGGCTGGAAGGGGAGACCTCGGCAGAGGTGCTGGGGAGATGCCCACCAGCGGAGTTTGCAACGAAGTGGTTCCGAAATCCTGACCGGCAAGTCCAAGTCATCCCTGGTCTGGTCCCATTGGACTCAGAGAACCCACTGAATGGTGCGCATGCGCAGTCTGGCAAAGGGAACCGAGACTATGGCGGCCGCCATGTGACCCAGAAGCCTGAGAATGGATCTGGCTGGAACCATGGATACTGAACAGCTTTGGGACGCCACAGCCTGGATGAGCTCTGCCCCATCTGAAGGGAGAAAAACTTTTCCCAAGGTGGCATCCAATACAGCGCCTGTGAACTGCAGACGTGGAGAGGAAAAGAGTTGAGACTTTTCTGGGTTTACAGTGATCCCCAGACACCGACAAAGGGACAGCGTGTCCAGGATAGTCTCCCAAAGATCAGACCTGGACGGGGCCAAGACGAGCCAATCGTCTAGATAAGGGAACAAAAAGTGGCCGCCTCGGCGCAGGGCCGCTGCAACGACAGCGAGGCACTTGAAGACTCTGGGAGCGGAGGAAAGGCTGAAGGGAAGGACCTTGAACTGAAAGGCCTGACCCTCGAACTTGTACCTCAGGAATCTCCGATAACTGTGGCAAATAGGAATGTGAAGGTAAGCATCCTGCATGTCCAGAGACGTCAGCCAATCCCCAGCCGCAAGGAAGGGGAGGAGAATCGGAAGTGACACTATACGGAATCTGCGGTAAGAGACCCATTGGTTGAGGTCGCTGAGATCCAAGATTGGCCGAAAGTCCCCTGACCTCTTGGGAACCAGGAAGATGCGGGAGTAAAACCCAGAGTCCCGCTTCCAGGACGCATTCTATGGCGTCCTTGTCGAGGAGAGACCGGATCTCCCGCCTGATGGGAGCCCTGTGGTCTCCCGGATAGTAAGACGGGGGCGGTGGTCTGTCCGGGGGCAGAGATTCAAACTCTAAGGAGTGCCTGAACTCCACGAGGTCGAGGACCCATCTGTCAGAGGCCACTTCTTTCCACGCTTGGTGTTAGTGAGAAAAACAACCTCCTACCCGCTCTCCCGACGACAGGTCTGGGAGGGGAGGGTCACTTGCATAGTCAGGTGGAAGGAGGGGGCCGGAGGGCGACTGCTGGAGGTCTAGCCTGTCTAGAGGGGGCAGAGACAGCGCCTTGGTGACCCCATCGTCCACTAAAGCCACCCCGCTGTGCGTGAGGCTGAGCACAGGGTTGCTGAGGCTAGTGTCCCCCTCTGCCACGAAAATGGGGCCAACAAAAACGCTCCCGTTTTGGGCGGTACATAGACTGCACCGTACAGACTGCTTTGCCAGAGTCCTGCAGTCTAGCTATAACCTTCTCTGTGTCTTCACTGAAGAGCCCACAGCCCTTGAAAGGGGTGTCCAGAAGTGTAGTCTGCACCTCTGGGTCGAACCCTGAGACCCGGAGCCAGGAGTGGTGCCGAAGGCAAATTCCAGTAGAGGCCACAGCTCGAAGAACGTGGGTACCCACATCCGAGCCTGTCTGTAAGAGTTTAGCAAGTTCTGCCCTCTGGGAGCAGTCAGGCAAACCTTGCAGGATGTCCAATCCTTGGTCCCAAAGGGCATTCTGGAATTGGACCATGTGAGTCAAAAAATTTAGACTGCAGATGCTGCAGGTGGCAGATGAGTACACCCTGCGACCTATGGAATCCAGCTGTTTAGACTCCCTGTCTGGCGGCTGGGTACTTAAGTGCTTCGGCCTCTGCAAACTATCACGCGCAGCCGAAATGACCACTGAGTCCACCGTGGCGTGTTCGGCCAGGTAAGAATGGTCCTTGGGGGCCTGGTATAAGTGGTTGGCCTTCTTGGGCACCACAGAGGATGCATGTGGATGCCTCCAGGTAGCTAGGGTAATGTCCTGAAAGGTGTTCACTAAGGGAGGGATGACCACTGGCTTGGGATCCTTCTGGTGCAGATATTTTTGCCAGGCGCAAGCGTTCGGAGTCCAGGACCTCTGTATCCCATCCCATGTTCTCCTGAATGTGCCGCATGCCCTCCAGGAAACTGAGGTCATCGGGAGGAGATTTAGGCTGGTCCTCTGTGTCACCAGGGAGAGAGCCCGGGTCCGAATCAGGGAAGGAATCTGCCTCGCCATAGGCAGAGGAAGAGGAGGAAGAAGAAGCCTGTCGTCGTCTCTTCTTATGCCTGGGCCGTCAAGGTGAAGGAGAGCGATAGGAGGAAGGGGACCTAGTCCTTCTGCGCTTGTCCTTGTGCTTCCTGGGACTGGTCGGAGACTTATCCCTCTCAGTCCCGGATGGGACTGATGTAGCCTGCCCATGAGGCTGAGGGACAGGAGGAGCTTTTGGAGGAGGAAAAGGAGGGGCTAATAAGTCCTGCTTGACTGTCCCACCAGTGCGCAAAAAGTTCCTCAACTTGGGACATCCCCAAATTCAGAAAGTCCGGCCTAGTAGGCGATGTCGGTTGGCCTGGCGTCATTCGGGTGGATGATGCTGGTGAAAACTCCTCAGCGGCATCAGTCGGTTCCAGGGTCGGGCAAGCGGTCGCGCGGTGAAGTTTGAGGGACCGATGACGGTTGCGGAACAGCCTTGTCCGGCACTGGTGGGGGAACCGGAGGTGCGACCGGTGTCGGTGCTGGAGCTGCGTCTGACGGACACCCCTTAGCCAGTGGAGGACGGGGGCAGTCGGAGGAGGAAGAGACCTTGGAAGGCCTATCTGCCTTATGCTTCTCAGTGTGGTGTCGGTCCGACTTGAGGGACGGACGCCGGTCATGCCCATGTTTAGGCGGCAGAGAAGAGGCCCAAGAAGCAGAATGCCCCGAAGACTGCTGAGCCTCCCGGGGGTCGACTGAAGCTGAGTGGGAGGATTGCTTACATGCGGCCGGCACAGAGCCGGTGTCGGAGTGCCTCTTGTGGCCAGAGGTGCCAGAGCCAGACGGCTTCTTGGAGGATGCACTGGAGTCCGAGGGCTTAGACGCCGCTGCGGAGCCGGTGTCGGAAGTCCATATCCTAATGGGAAGCAAGGTGGGAGGCTTGAGTGAAGTAAGCCGGGCCTCATGTCCGGAAGAGCCGGAACGACCAGCGGAGCTGAAAGACCTGGGCCTAGAAGGCGAACGGTATCGGTCCCGGCGGCGGTGCTTCTCCTTCCCTTTCTTAGGTGTAGGGGAACGAGACTCCCTCCCAGAGGACGTGTCCTGCTGCATCTGGGCCAGTTGCTGCTGAGCTAGATGGGCCTGGAGCGATTTTTGTCTTCGGATCCTGGTCCTACTATTAAAGGCCTGGCAGTGGGTACAGGCGCCAGTGTCGTGTGGTCTGGGCCCAGGCAAAAAAAGGCAGGCCGAGTGACCGTCCTTGGCAGGGATCTGCCGCCAACAAGAGCACTTGTTACAGTGCCCGGACGGCATGGATGACATACGTCATAGAAGAACGAAGAACTGTTCTAGAGCTGAGGAACCCGTAGGCGAGCAGAGAGCTGACTAGAGAGTTGCCGCGGCGGGAAAGAACTGGTGCACGTGGGGACTGCCTATGTCCTTTATACTACGTGACGTCGGGGGAGGGGAAGACGCCGGGTAGGTAGTCCCACGTCGGTACTGCTAGAGAAAAAGAAATGCCGAGATCTGCTGCCAGGTGGCATCAGTCCTATCTGCGTGTTACCTGCTGCAAGAGCTTCCTCTCGAAGTAAGATCTACTGTTACGGTAAGTTCTTATGTAACTGTACTATCTTACTTCGAGTGAGAGCTCTTGCAGCAGGCTATAACCATTAGGGACAGACTCCCAGACCTGCGCCAAGGAGGTGGGCAACCCCAGGAGCAGAAAAGATGAAAAATGGCTGACATACGCAAATCAGGACAAGAGTCCCTGAAGGACTGCCAAGCCAAAACTGGCACAGCACCTGGAGGCAATGTCCAGGCTATAGTGCTTCACAAAGGTGTGCAGTGAATTCCACATGGCGGCAGCACAAATGTCTCTTATAGAGACATTCTTTAAAAAGGCAAAAGAGGTAGAAATTCCTCTGGTGGAATGACCTCTAACTGGGCCCGGAAGAGGTTTGTTGTTCTTGTCGTAACAAAGTACAATACAGCGGACAAGCCACCTGGAAATAATTTGCTTAGACACCGGTTTGCCCAGGTGTTGTGGCGCGAAGGCCACAAACAGTTGCTCCAATTTACGGTGTGAAGTTGTGCACTTGAGGTAGTACCTCAGCACCCTGTGGACATCCAATGTGTGTAGGAGAGCCTCTCCCTTTATTGGCTGGGGTAGAATAATAGACTGGAAGGTCAACCGATTGGTTGAGTGTTAACTCAGAGACCACTTTGGGAAGGAACTTAGGATTTGTTCTAAGGGAAACCCTTTCCCTGTGAAAAACTAAATAAGGCTCCTTACACATTAGGGCCTGAAGCTTGGAAACCCTTCAAACCGATGTAACAGCAACTAAAAAACAAACCTTCCGGGAATGATAATGCAGCTGACAATCAGCCGCTGGTTCAAAAGTGGGGAGAGTGAGCTTCTCCAACACAAAAAGGAGGTCCCAGGGAGGGATAGGATCCCTAACGGGAGGTCTCAAATGTAAGATACCCTGTAAGAAGGTGCGGGCCACGTCCAGTTGGGCCAAGGTTCTATCTCCCAAAAGGACATGATATGCAGAGATGGCCCACATGTGCACCTTTATAGAAGAGTAGCTCAAGCCTTGCTGGGATAAGGAGAGGAGATACTGTAATGCTGAGTTCACTGGGCAGGTAAGGGAGTCCAGATGGTGAGACGAAGCCCACAAACAAAAACGCTTCCACTTCATAGCATAAGCAGAGCGTGTACAGGGCTTCCTTGCTGAGATGAGGACTTCCGCCACCTCTTGGGAAACCCCGTACCTGAATTTGGCTACATCTGCAGGAACCAAGCATGAAGGTGCTGAGACCCGAGATCTGGATGAACCAGCCTGCCCTGATCTTGGGAAAGCAACTGCAAGCATATCGGTAGCAGAATTGGAGGTTCAGAGGACAAACGCTGAATTAGTGGGAACCAAATCTGCTGAGGCCATAGTGGGGCGATCAGAATCATTTGGGCCCCCTCAGCCTGGAGTTTCAATAAGACATTCTGAATGAGGGGGAAGGCGTAAAGAAACCTCCCTGCCCAACAAAGGGACAACGCGTCTGGCCAGAAAACACCAGGTGCGTGCTCTCTCGAGCAGAAAACTGGCAGTTTGGCATTGTGCAGAGACGCAAAGAGGTCCAGCTCTGGATGACCCCAAGTGCCCGAAGAGTTGGTCCGCTACTGACTGTAGCAACTCCCACTCGTGCGCCTTGGACAGAGACCTACTTAGGCTGTCTTCCAAGTCATTTTGGGCAACTGGAACATACACTGCAGACAGACAAATATGCCGCTCCTGCGCCCAGACTCTCATCGCCTCCCTTCACAGGGGGTAGGAGTGAGTTCCCCCTTGCTTGTTGATGTAAAAGACGACCGCCATGTTGTCCGTCTGGATAAGAAGAGAGCCTGGTACAAGGTCCTCTTGAAAGGCTTTTAGGGCATTGAGGACCGCTCGCATTTCCAGAACACTGATGTGGAGGGTGTGCTCCTCTGGGGTCCAGACCCCAGAGTTCGACGGGCCCCTAGGTGTGCCCCACCCACCCCAAATTGGATGCATCTGTTGTTAGAGTCCAACTTGGGGGCTCCTGACGGAAGGGGACCCCTTTCTCCAGATTGAGGGGGTCCAACCACCAAAGCAGGGTCCTCTTGACTGGCTCTGCGATCCTGATCATGTGGTCTAGGCTGTCGGAGCTTTGATCCCACTGCACCCTGAGCATCCATCCATTCTGGGACCCTCATGTGGAGGCAGGCCAAAGGAGTGACAGGGATGGCCACCGCCATGTGCCCCAGAAGTCTGAGGAAGGTACTGGCCTGGACCTGAGGGGTTACTAGGACTGATCCAGGTATCTCCCGCAGGCGATATCCTTCTCTCCAGAGGAAGAAAAGCCATGCTCTGGACCGAATCCAGGACCGCTCCAATAAAGACGAGTCTTTGGCTGGGCTCTGGGAAAGACTTTGGAAGGTTCAGGGTGATCCTGACGTCTCGGAACAGAGTATAAGCGTCTCCGAGAACTTGAAGAAGACATGTCCTTGACGGGGCCGCAAGCAGCCAATCGTTGAGGTAAGGGAAGACGTAACGTCCCTGGCACCTTAGAGCGGCAGCTATCACTGCCAGACACTTGCTGAAGACTCAAGGAGCAGAGGAGATGCCGAACAGAAGAACCCAAAATTGATAGTGCTCCCTTTGGAAGTGGAACCTCAAGTACTTCCTGTGAAGGGGAAAGACCCCGATGTGCATATACACATCTTACATATCCAAGGAACAGAGCCAGTCTCCCTGGTGCAACAGAGGAATGAGACCTGGAAGGGTCACCATCCTGAACCTTTGGTATTCAATATAGACATTTAGAGAACCAAGGTCCAGGATGGGCCGACGGTCTTGCGTCTTCTTTGGAACCAGGAAGAAGTGGGAGTAATACCCCCTTCCTCGCTGCTGCAGAGGAACTGGTTCTATGGCCCTTTTTTGCAAGAGGGCCTGAATCTCTCCTTCTATAAGGGGGATGTGAGAAGGAGGATACCTGGAGGACCTTGGTGGAGTTTCTGGAGGGATCTCTGAGAGCTCCAGTGTATGTCCCCTCCTTATAATGTCCAGAACCCACAGGTCCTCTGTTATGGAGCTCCATCCCTCCAGATGAAGGGAGAAGAGACCCTCTACCGCCTCCCCTGGTGCCTCCTCCGGGGGTGGGGTGTCAGAAGGGAGTCACTGAGCGGAGCCGGGGGTGGGCAGAGAGGCTGGGGAGGTCTTTGGGCCTCGAAAAGGAGCACTTCCAGGATGCTGGTTGCCGGCTTTCCTCTTGAAGCTGCCTCTCTGACCTTGCTGACTGCTACGGGCTTCAGAGCCTGAGTGCTTACGAAAAGGCAGACGTCTAGCGCGTTTCAGGTCCCCTCGATACATTTGTCGGACGGACCAGATAGACTTGCCCGACTCCTGGAGACGAGAGAGGAGAGTCTCAGTCTCCTGCCCAAAGAGGATGGAACCCTGGAATGGGAGGTCCCGGATTCCGAACTGCAGATCCTGGTGAAAACCTGATAAGCCAGGCATGGCGCCGGAGACAGACACCTGTTGCTGCCGCTCTCACTGCTGTATTCGCAGTGTCGGATGAGGCACGAAGGACATGCCTACCTAAGTCCCAGCCCGATTTGAGAATATCCAGGAGCTCCATCTTCTGAGCGGAGTCTGGTAAGGCATTGGCCAGCTCTTGTTCCCTCTCCCAAAGCGCATTCTGGTACTAGACCATATGCGTGAGGAAGTTCAGGGAGCGAATGGAGCAGGTGTAGGCATAGTAGACCTTCTTGCCCACATGGTCCAAATAATGAGATTCCTGGTCAGGAAGCTGAGAGCTGAGATGCTTGGGCTGCTTGGATTTGTCATGGGCAGCCCTGATAACCGAAGAATCCACCTGAGGGTGCTCTGCCAAAAAAGGCTCATCCCTCGGGGCCTTGTACAGCCTGTCTAACTTCTTTGAAACCGCTGGGACTGATGCTGGATGCTTCCAAGTTATCCCGGTGAGGTCTTGGAAAGTGTCCACCAAAGAAGGCACCACAAGAAACTTGGGCTCCTCCTGCCTCAGGTAATGGGCCAGGCGCCAGCGTTCCGGATCCAGGTCCTCTGTCTCCCACTCATTAGAAGCCTGGATGTGCCTTATGACATCCATAAAAGTTGGATCGTCAGGAGGCGAACAGGGTTTGTCCTTAACCCCAGGGGAGCCCCCAACATCTGGGAAAGACGAGGAAGAAGAAGACCTGCTACTAGGCTGACAGAAGTCTGAGTTGTGTCTTAGACTACCCCCACTCAAGCGTCGGTGACTAACTTGACCAACGTCTGCTTCGGGATCGATGATGGAGCAGTGATGGACGCCAGCGTCGGGGAAGAGGAGCGAGCCCGCCTGGAAGATGATCTATGGCGGTTGCGGGATCTGCTCCTGGGCTGGGAACAAGCACCCGAGGGAGAGCGGGGATTAGGCTGCTCAGTGGTCTTCTCCTGCGAACCGACTGGCTGACCCTCAGTGCTCCTGGCTGTCCGTCGATCAGGAACCGGTGTCGGGTCTGGCTTCGGTGGAGTCGCCTCCTCCTTTACCCAACTCCACCAGAAGAAGAGTTCCTGTAACTACTCCTTGTTGAATACAGAAGCTGCCATCCCTAACAAGGGGACCGGAGAAGCCAGAGGATCCGGCAGGGCATCAACAGAGGAATCCCCCGGAGAGCCCTGTGGGGTGGAAGATCTAGGTGCTGACGATGGAACCTTAACCGGCGCCCCCTCCGTAGGAGTGTCTTCCACAGCAAGAACCTCCACTGGTGTCGATGCTTTAGCCAGCGTCGGTTTCGAAGAGGCCGGAACCGGGGAGCGGGGCTCCGAAGAGGGTTTGGCTTTTGTGTCTGGATCCTTAGAGTGTTTGCCCGAACCGGGCAAAGCTGAGGCCTTCTTAGGTGGGGTCGAGGCTTGCGCCAAAGAGGTTTTGAAGAGTCCTTCGGGACTGAAGAGACGTGCAGTGGCGTGACCTTAGGTTTGGAGGGCTTCTCCTCTGAAGTTCCCGCCTTGGCTGACGTCTGATCCTTGGCAGGAAGGCTCAACTTGGAGGAATCCTACTTGCGAGGATGTTTCAGCCGGTCGGGGGCGCCCGAGCCGGGGAAGACGAGGCTTTCCTGGGAGGAGAGCAGAAACGGCGATTGGACCAGTTACGGTCCTTGTCTTGGGATCGCTCACGGGACTTGTTCCGGTGCTTTCCCTTGTCCTCCGAGGTTTGCAGGACATCCATTTGCTGTTCTAACAGATGGGCTTTGAGGGCCTTCAGGCGTCGGATGCGCGTCCTCCTGGTGAAGCCTCTGCAGATCTTGCAAGCTACACTGTCGTGGTCTGGTCCCAGGCAGAAGACACACTTTGCGTGGCTGTCCTTTGATGGGATCTGGCGGCTACAAGTGCACTTAGTCTTCTTAGGCCCAGAAGAAGAGACCGATGATGGTGAAGACATAAATTCTAAGAGACTCGAAGAAATTCACTGGAACTGCTGGAAGCAAGCGCCAAGATTCTCCCAACATGAGCGGGTCGCGCGAGAAATGAACTGAGGTGGAGCCAGGGTCCGCCCCCCTTTTATGGCATGAGCGACAGGGTGGAGCCTACATCGGGGGCGGTCCCTGCAGGGTATTGCTAGCTAAGTTTTTTCTGGTGGGTACTAAGGCCTGCGGTGTTAGTCCTAATGGTTATAGCCTACTGCAAGAGCTCCCACTCGAAGCAAGATCTAGAAAGTACTGGGAGTAGAACCCTGTGTTCCGTTCTGTTTGTGGAACCACTTCCACTGCCCTGTTGTTCAGAAGGCCCTGAATCTCGGAAGCAAGGAGGTTTGACTGAGTGATAGACAGTTTAGGCTGTCGTTTGGGTGGACGATCCAGAGGGTTCTCTGAAAAAGTCAGAGTAACCTTCCCGAATTATCCTAAGGACCCATTTGTCCATTGAGATCGACTTCCACCAGTTGTAAACCTGAGTCAGATGCCCCCTACCGCTGAAGAGAAGTCCCCATCGGGCAGCTGAAGTCGGACATGGGCTGGGTCTTCACAGGGTGGCACTGGGTTCCTTTGGGCCCTGTGTCTTCGGCTGCATTTTCTTTTGCAGTTGAGGGGCTTGGTTCTTGTGAAAAGCCCCTTGGCCTTTACCACGAAAGGACTGATGGTTATGAAACTGCTGGCTGTTTCCACCCCATTGAGGGGCAGCAGTGGCTGGTCTGGCCATCTTAATAGCAGTCCTAGTTTTCTGAGTGGCCTCTACTGCCTGCTCCACCTGTGGGCCAAACAGATATACTCCATCGAATGGAAAGTTCATGACTCTGTTGAGCGTCATTTGTGAACCCTGAAGTCCTTAGCCATGAGTGATGCCAGGAGCATATCCCGGCCGCTGCTGCTCTAGAGGCAATGTCAAAGGCATCCATAACCACCTTAAGTTGCTGACTGCTGGACTCAATGCCTTTTGTAATGGCCTGGAGAAGCTCTGAACTAATGTCAGACTCCAGAAGAGCCTCCACCGTGGCTTTGAGTGAATGCCAGAGGGTATACTCATACTGAGAGAAATAGTCCTGGCAGCAAGCACTATGCATTCCTAGGGTAGCAGCAGCTAAAACTCACTTCCCCAGAGTGTCAGTCTTACGGGATTCTTTATTTATTGGACGAGCCGCAGATTCCTGAGGAAGAACTGCTTTGTCATTCTCTGCCAAGACCACTATGGCATCCAAAAGGCTTGAGAGGCAAGGATTGGCCTATCTTTAGGGGGAGCGTCTTTCCTGTCTATGGACTTTGCCACAGAAGGGATGAGCGCCGGACTGTCCCACACCATCTGTGAAAGAGTCTCGAAACAGGGCTGCACGAAAAAAATTACTTACCATAGTAATCTTCTTTCTTCCCAGTGATGCTCAGATATTCATAACTTTATGCAATAAGCCTGGAGGGTTGGACTGCCCGGAGAGATAGAATACATGCAAATGACAGAACACTTTGCACGTGAGCATCTTTCAAACACTGCCTCTACTAACTGCCTGTGTTCTAAACCTCTTCAGATTTTATAAATGGAACCTGGAAAGTAGGCCCAGAGTTCTATAGTACTATAATTATATTATTAAAATCGGGGCTTTCCCCCAAAATATATATATATGTATACATATTTAAAACAAACACTCCAACTGGACAACTATTAACCAATGGTTAGAACAAAATGCCAGAGGAAAAAACACCCAAAAAAGGCAGATCACAATGAAACCTGATTTACTCAAACTATTGACAGGTGCAGGATAAGAACACTCCAAGGGTGTATAATAATAAGGGTGGCACCAGCATGCGGAGTGCAGAGGCTGAAGTTCTTAAAGGGGAGGTAGGGAGGGAAGCTATGAATATCTGAGCATCACTGGGAAGAAAGATTACTATGGTAAGTAATTTTTTCTTCTAACCCCAGTAATGCTCAGAATATTCCTAACTTTATGCAGACTACCAAGCAGTATCACTGGAGGTGGGCACAGAACTTATTTTGGAAATAGACTTTGCAGGACTGCTGTGCCAAACCTAGCATCACTCCTAGATAAAATATCCAGATTGTAATGCTTTGTAAAGGTGTGTACTGTCTTCCAGGTAAGCTGCTTCACAAATGTCCAGCAATGGAACATCCCTGGCAGCTGCTGAGGTAGCAGCTGTCCCTCCAGACCTGATGGGGGCTCCTTACCAGCCTTTGTGAAGCAGAACTGGATACACTGGACTATCCATCGAGAAACTGACCTTTTCAAGGCTGGACTACCTTTTCCCACATCCCCATAGGTCAGGAACAGTTGCTTTCTGTTCTGTCTATGGCCTTTTGTGGCTGTCATGTAGTAACTGAGAGCCCTTTTCACATCTACACTGTGGAGTCTTCTTTCACCAGAGGTAGAGTGGTCAGTGAAAAAAGACAGGAAGAGTGATGGACTGGCTTAAGTGGAAGTCCGAGACTACCTTGGGGAGAAATTTTCTGTTTGTTCTAAGGACTACCTTATCCCTATGAAAGGAGATATAGTCCTGATCTATACAGAGAACCTGAAGCTCACTGATCCTTTTTGCAGAAGCCATAGCCACAAGGAAGACTGTTTTCCAAGTGACATATTTTAGTTGAGCTGTAGCCATGGGTTCAAAAGGAGAGCCCATGAGTTTAGCTATACACACATTCAAATCCCAAGTTGGCACTGGTGCCCTGTGGGTTGGATGTGAATGAGTTAGACCCTTAAAGAATCTTTTAAAGATAGGATCCAAGGCTATGGTTACCCTTGCACCAGCAAAGAGGTAAACAGAGACAGCTGTCAGATGAACCTTCAAGAGAGCTGGGTTGCAAACCAGAGGAATGCAAGTGAGAGAGACAATCCAGGACAACTGGAATTTCTGCCTGTCCTGGTATTAGTGATCTGCTAGAGCACCAAAGGGAAAACCTCTTCCATTTAGAAAGATAGGTTTTCCTAGTAGAAGGTTTTCTATAAGCTTTCAAAATGCTTAAGACAGATTGAGAAAGATTCAATTTTGCATATTCTATGTCCTCAAAAGCCAGGCCTTGAGATTTGGGTACAACAGAGTTCCCTGATTGGAAGTCAGTAGACTGTGCCTCCGAGGGAAGTGTATCGTTTTTGTGACAGACATGGAGAGCAGAAGAGCACCATGGCTGCCTTAGCCAATCCGGAGCTATCAAGATTAGTGATGTTGCATGGGGTCTGAGCTTGAGCAGTACCCTGTGAACTAGAGGGAAAGGAGGAAAAGCATACAGGAACCTCCGTGACCAATCCAGGGTTTGGGCATCCAAAGGGAGTGTGCCCTTGTCTGGTGGTCTGCAACAATACTGTGGCAGGTGGTGGTTCTGGTGGGATGTGAACAAGTCTACCTGTGGAGTGCCCCACCTTCTGAAAATAACTTGTACCACCTGTCTGTTTAGGGTCCATTCGTGATGGGCCTGATTGATTCGACTCAAGGTATCCACCAGGATGTTGACCTTTCCTGGCAAATAAATTGCCTGTAAGGATATTCCCAGAGAGGAAGCTAGAGTCCAGATACGAATGGCTTCTGTACAAAGGAGGCCTGACCTGGTACCTCCATGCTTGTTTATGTAATACATTGTGGTGGTACTGTCTGTTCTGATCTGTACCACCTTGCCCTGTAATACGGGAGAGAAAGTTCACAGAGCTAGCAGAACTGCTCCGAGTTCCAGTAAATTTATGTGCTGAAGGGACTCTGCAGCTGACCAGGTACCCTGAGTGGTGTGCTGCCCTAGATGGGCGCCCCAGCCCAATAGGGATGTATCTGTTATGAGCACCATTGAAGGATTCGCCTTTTGAAAGGGGATTCCTTTTCTTAAACTGGATTCCTCTTTTCACAACAAGAGGGCCTACAATAGTGCCCTTGTTACTGGAATGAGCTTTGAAAAAAGGGTCTTTTTTCTGGCTCCAGTGAGCCCTAAGGTGGAACTCGATGTCCCTCATGTGAAATCTGGAACCCTGCACTGTGCCTATGGCAGCAGCCATGTGACCCAGTAGCTGGAGAAACTGTCTTGCAGTTTTTGATTTGTGCAAGCTGAAGGAATTTGCCACTGACTGAAGGCTTTGTACTCTCTCCAGAGGCAAGTAGGCTCTGGCCTGTAAGGTATTTACTTCTGCTCCTATGAACTGCAACACCTGTGTGGGGGTGAAAGCAGACTTTTTGTGATTGATTAGAAATCACAGGGATTCTAGGAGGTCCTGAGTGACCTTTAAATCCTGCTGTACCTTCAGTGGGGATTTTCCAACCACTAACCAGTCGTCCAGATAAGGGAAGACAGTGATGCCTTGTCTCCGCGAAGATGTGCTACTACAGCAGCTAGGCACTTTGTGAATACCCTTGGGGCCAAAGAAAGGCCAAAAGGCAGGGTTGAAAACTGCTAGTGATCTGAAGGAAGTCTGAATCTGCGATATCTCCGGTAAGAATCCCTTATGGGGATATGGAAATAGGCATCCTTTAGGTTTAGTAATGCCAGCCAGTCTCCCTTTTGGAGCACTGGCAAAATCACAGCTAGTGTTTCCATTTTGAACTTTCTTTTCTTTAGATGCTTGTTTAAAGCTCTGAGATAGAGAATAGATCGCCACTCCCCACCTTTCTTTGTTGTTAGGCAATATCTGGAATAATAAAAAAAACCTTCCCCTCAAGGATTTTGGAACTGGTTCTACTACAGTGTTACAGTGTCAGTGGCTCAGTAGGTAGCACACTCGCCTCTGAGGCCGGGAGATCAGAGGGCTGTGGGTTCAGTTCCCACATCTGGCACTTGGGTTAATATCCCAGTACTGACACTGTAGTGCAGCATGAGAGGGGTGCTGCACTTCTGAGGTGCCGTCTTTTCGATGAGACGTTAAACCGAGGTCCCATCTGCCTGGATTGGTGGTAGTTCAGGTGGATGTTAAAGATCCCATGGCACTTATCGAAAAGAGTAGGGGAATTTCCCCGGTGTCCTGGCCAAATTTCCCTCATTCACTAAAAATACCACCAACAGCTTAATCTGGTTCAAGGTCAGTTGGCATTCATCTGTATCCCCCTCCCCCGGGTCGTGCCTGAAAATGGGCAGGATTTGTCTAGTGCACTTACCCGGTCAACAAAAGCTAAATAAAATAAATAAATAAATACTATTTTCAGCTGTAGCAGGTTTTGAACCTCTGACTCTAGCAGTGTTTTTTCTGCTAGTGAGGGAAAGCTGAAAAAGTACAGTTACGTAAGAACTTACCATAACAGTAAATCTTCGAGAGAGGCTCTTGCAGTAGGTAATTACATATAGGACTGATGCTGGCAGGCGTCAGGACCGCCCCCACGTCAGGTGACCGACGTCAGTATAAAGGGTTGATTCCCCCATGCCTGCCTTCCAGTTCTTTCCCACCACAGGCCAAAGGCAAGACGAGAGAGAAGCGGATATTTCCCATCCTGGAAAAGGAGCTGAAAAAGCTTAGGGGGATGGAGGGTGGGAAGGTATTACTTACTGCAAGAGCCTCTCTCGAAGATCTACTGTTCTGGTAAGTTCTTATGTAACTGTACTATCTTACTTTGAGAGGGCTCTTGCAGTAGGTAATTACATATAGGACTGAGTCCCAAGCTGTCTGGAACAAGAAGAAGCAAATGGGAGGAGGAAAACTACCCTAGTGTAGACCCTCTGGCTGTGAAGGTCTCAGGAAAGGAGACCTTGCAAAACAGCCAACCCGAAGCCCACTCTACGGCGAGAGGCAATGTCCAAACTGTAAAATGTTTCGTAAAGGTATGGACAGAAATCCAAGTAGCGGCTGCACAGATGTCGGCTGCTGAGACATTCTTGAAACAAGCAGCAGAGGCAGCGACCCCTCTGGTGGAGTGGCCTCTGACTTGACCCAGCAAGGTCTTGTACTTGTCATAACAGAAAGTGATACAATGAGCCAACCATTTAGATAGGCATTGCTTGGAAACAGCATTGCCTTCTCTTTTATGAGCAAAAGAGACAAACAATTGATCAGTCTTTCTGAGATCCTTCGTCCTGGTGGTGTAGTATCTCAGAATGCGGTGAACATCCAGAGTATGCAAGAGGTACTCCCTTTGATTGGAGTGTTGCGTAAAGAAAGCAGGCAACTCTATGGATTGATTCAGCGTAGACTGCGCTACCACCTTGGGGAGAAACTTAGGGTTGGTACTCAGAGCCACACGTTCCTTGTGAAAAATCAAATATGGGATTTTACACATCAGGGCCTGAAGCTCGGAAATCCTTCAAGCAGAAGTAATGGCCACAAGGAAGAGAGTCTTCCACGAGAGGAACTTCATATCTGCTGAGGCTGCCGGCTCGAAAGGAGACAGAGTAAGCTTCTCAAGGATAAAATTCAGATCCCAAGCAGGGGCAGGAACCCGAATAGGGGGTCTCAAGTGGAGGACCCCTCTAAGGAAGGTCTTGGAGACCTCCAGTTGCGCAAACGTCCTGTCCCCAAAAGGAACATGGTAGGCCGAGATGGCCACCATGTGAACCTTCAAAGAGGAATGACTGAGACCCAGATCAAAGAGGTGTCGCAAGTGATCCAGAAGCTGCCCAACAGAGCACGAGAAAGGCTCGAAATCTTTGGAAGCGGCCCAAATAGAGAACCGTTTCCATTTCAAGGCATAGGTAGATCTAGTGGATAGCTTCCTGGCTTCCACCAGAATCTCAGCCACCCAGGGGGAAACCCCGAAACGGGCTTGAGCTATGTCTGCAGGAGCCACACGTGCAACTGAAGGGACTTGAGGCCGGATGGACCAGGGTCCCTTGATCCTGGGTCAGCAAAGTTTGTGACAGAGGAAGAGAAAGCGGAGGTTCCTCTGAATACTGCTGCAGAAAAGAGAACCAAACTTGCCTGGGCCAAAAAGGAGCAATGAGAATCATACAAGCTCCTTCCAAACTGAGTTTTTGTAAGACCCACGGAATCAAGGGGAAGGCATAGACGAATCTTCCCTTCCAGTCTAGAGACAGAGCGTCTCTCCAAAAAATGCCGCACCCTGGAGTGAGCGAGTAGAAGGCGGGAAGTTCTGCATTGAGAAGAGACGCAAACAGGTCAACCTGAGGGGTTCCCCAGCGTAGAAAGATGTTGTCTGCTACCTCCTGATCTAGTTCCCATTCGCATGCATGAGCAGACGACCGACCAAGGTGGTCTGCCAACGTGTTCTCGACCCCCGGGACGTGAATGGCCGTGAGGTGAAGGTTGTGCTTCACTGCCCATTCCCAAACCCCCATCGCTTCCCTGCAAAGAGGGTAGGAATGAGTTCCTCCCTGTTTGTTGACATACCAAACTACACACGTCCGTTTGGACAGCCAGATGTCCGGGAAGCAGATAGAGATGTAGAGCCTGAAGGGCATACAGCACGGCCCGAAGCTCAAGCACATTGATGTGGAGAGACTTTGAGCTGGGACCAGGAGCCCTGGGTCCTGTGAGGCCCGAGACGGGCTCCCCAACCTTCTCCTGAGGCATCCGTTGTCAGCGTCGGAGGGGGAGAAAGGCAGAAGGGAACTCCCCGGCAAAGGTTCTCCTGAACCGCCCACCACTGCTAGTCCTGAGCCATAGAGTTGGAGACCAGAACTAGTTGATCTAGGTCGTCCACAAGCTGATCCTACTGAAACCGAAGCGTCCACTGAGAGATTCTCATGTGAAGCTGAGCACGAGGGACTGTCGGAATACCAGCCTCCATGAGCCGGAGGAGGCGAAGGACTGACCTGGCGCTGACCCGCCTGCGGCTGGACAACAGGTTGACCTGAGCCTGGATTGAGGCCGCCCTGTCCAGCGGCAGAAAAGTCATGCTGGAGGTCGTGTCCAGGATCGCCCCGATAAACTGGAGCCTCTGGGACGGGATCAAGTGGGACTTGGCCTGGTTGATGGTAACACCCAGGCAGGCAAAAACCTGCAGGGAAAGGAAACGCAGGAGTTCCTCCCTGGACAAGGCCGCCAGGAGCCAATCGTTCAGGTATGGGAAAATCTGCACCCCCGGGTGCGCAGGTAGGCTGCTACCACCAAAAGGCATTTGGTAAAAACTCAGAGGGCGCCGAGGAAAGACCAAATGGGAGGGCCTCGAACTGGTAATGGTCCCCCTGAAAAGCAAAACGCAGGTATTTGCGGAGGGAAGGGCGAATAGGGATATGCAGGTAAGCATCCTGCATATCCAGAGTACACAACCACTGTCCCGGCCGAAGGCGGGGCAGATGATTCTGTAGAGAGAGCATCCTAAACCTTTTGTACTCCACAAACAAGTTCAGGGAGCCGAGGTTGAGAATCGGCCTCACCTCTCCTGACTTCTTCGGGACCAGGAAGAAATGGGAGTAGTAGCCCGTCCCTTGAAGGTGTGGGGGTACGGGCTCTATTGCCTCTTTCAAAAGAAGAGAGGATATTTCTTCCCAGACCAGAAGACGATGTTGTTGGTTTCGAGGAGGTTTCCGAAGAAACTCTACTAAGTGTCCTTCCGCGATCAGCTGGAGCACCCAAGTGTCTGTAGTTATCCTCTCCCAACCCGGTAGAAGGAGGGAGAATCTCCCTCCTACCGGTTCCTCTGGAAGACCCAGAGGCAGTGGGAGAGGAAAGGTGTCAGGAGGTATGAGGCAGCATCGAGGCTGAAGCCCCTGCTGCTTTTTTTTGGGGGGGGGGGGCCCCCCGACGTTTGTTGGCCCGCTTTCCCTAAGGTTTCGCTTTTTGCTGAGGACATCTGTGAAAGGGACGACGCTGAGCTCGAGGGGGTTTGTACAGAGAGTCGACCGACCTAAGTGCAGTACCCTTCTCCTGCGGATCGGTGATGATGTCCTTGACATCGCCAACGAACAGCAGAGAACCTCTGAAGGGCGCATCCTGGATAGCGGACTGCACCTCCGGGACCAAAATCTGACACCTGGAGCCAGGCGCGATGCCGAAAACCCACGGCGAAAGCTAAGCTCCCGACCAGCAACGTCCACTGTGTCGTACGTGGCATGAAGCATGTGTCGACTGGCCGAACGCGCAGACTGGACTAGATCCGCCACTTCCTGCTTCCGTCTGAGACTCAGGAAGGGAGTCCAATTTAGCCTCCAGCTTGCTAAGGATCGCCTTCTGGTAATCCCCCACATGACCAACGAAATTCAGGGCCCTAATACCCAGAGTGAAATAAACGTAGACCTTCTTCCCGTACTGGTCCAGAAGGCGGGATTCCTTGTCGGGTGGTGACGAGCTCAAGTGCTTGGGGTTATCTGTCCGGCCATGAGCGGCGCTGGTCACAACCAAATCAGCTCGAGGGTGCGAATTCAAAGAAAGAGTCGACACCCTCGGGAGCCTGATAAAACCTATCCGACTTCCTAGGAAGAGGGGGCTAATACTGACGGTTGCTTCCAAATGGTGGAAACAAGACCGGCATGAAGCTCAATCCAGGGTGGCACCAGGGTCGGAGTGGTCTCGGGCAGATCCAGGTGCGCAGCGAGTTTCTTGCGCTGTGGATCCGGCTCCAAAGAATACCACTGATGAACTTCCTGGATTTTGCGCAGCAACTCTGTAAAAGAAGGATCCTCCGGAAGAGACTTCGGAGGAGTCCTCGGCCTGGGTTTATCCGGAGAGCAGGGACCGTCGTCTAAGTCGGAACGACCAACGGAATCATCCGAGGAGGATAGAGAAGACTCCTCCTCCTGACGCGGGGGAGTAACAGACCCCTTGGGAAGCCCTCGGGGAAGCGTATCCTGCCCTGCCCAGGAACCGGAGGGCTCGCCTCAGGTATCCGGAGGTGGCGAGGGAGTCTCATCTCTGACGTAGGGGGTCCGGAACCGGGACCGGCATCAGAAAACGTCTTTCTACCTCCCTGGTGAGCTGAGCCTTGACCTCAGACCACCAGGAAGCTAGAGTCTCTTTCAAATCCACCAGCAGCTGAGGGGACAGTGGAGGAATAGGAGGAGGGGGATACGGATACTGAGGGTATTCATACCGCACGTAACCGTAGCCCGACAGCGGGTAACCCGGCGTCAGGTACTGCAGCATCAGATAGGTCGGCATTGGATACTGGGGCGACGGATACTGTGGCCCCGGGTAAGACTACATCGGAAAGGATGGGGTCTGATACCAAGGGACCAGGGAGTCTGCAGGAGCAGAAGGCCCCAGAAAGGCCCAGTGGGCGGCAGGCCCAGCGTAGGGGCAGCATCCGGGAGTGGGATGTCGCCCAGTGTCGGCAAGGCCGGCGTCAGAGGGTCCGACGTCAGGTCATCCGGCCCAGAGGGAGGAAGACCTGACAGGAGCGTGCCCGCATCCTCGGTATCGCCCGGGGAAGGAGGATTAAAATCCCCCTGGTCTAGCCGAGGAGACACTGGAGCCTTGGAGGGCAGCGAATGCTGCAGGGAGCCATGGACGGCGGACTGAACGTCAGGGTCCAGCGTCGGCTCAGACGCCGTGTGACCGTCAGAAGGGCTGACATTCGCCTTACCAGTGGAGTCCAGGCGGACGTCGGAGGAGCCGTCATCTGACTTGCCGGAGTCATCGCCCGAGGGAGGCCGCGAAGGGGGGGCGGCCTGGTCGGGCGGTTAGGGGCCGTGGCGCTGACTTGGAAGGGTCGAGCGACTTAGCAACCCTCCCCGGGCGGACATCAGAGGAGCAGACATCCAGCTTACCGGAGCCACTCGCTGCGTGGCGCTGGCCTTGCCGGGAGTGGATGCCTCCTTTGACCCAAAGGGCCCGAGCCAGATGGGTGGGTCGATGCCGGCTTGGAAGCCTCCAAGACAGCCGTCCCAGTGGCTGAGGAAGAGGAGTCCCGGTGCTTCTCCTTGTCTTTCTTTTTACGGTGACCCTCGGGTGAAGTTGAGGCCTGACAAAGCTTCTTCAGCTCTTTTTCCATGGAGGTCATTTTCTTTTTAAGGATGTGGGCCTCCAGGGACTGCTGCCTCCATCTGCGGGTGGCAGCGTTGAACTTCAGGCAATGCTGGCATTTCTCTATGGGGCGATCCGGGCCTAGACAGAAGAGGCACTGGGAGTGTCCGTCTCTTAGAGGAGTTGGGTGCCGCCTGGTCGCCTACTTATTCGTGTGCTCAGAGGGTGTAGGGGACGACATACACCGCAGAAAACCTGATGAAAAATTCGAGAAATCGAGGAAAAAATGGCAGTAAAATTACCGATGACACACTGACGAGCAGTTCAACTTAACCGCGAGGCGCTTACACAATCTAACGGCGGGAAAGAACTGGAAGGCGGTCATGGGAGACTGCCCTTTTATACTGATGTCACATGACATCGGTCACCTGACGTGGGGACGGTTTCCTGCCAGAGACTGATAGCTAGAAATTTTTACGTGGGGTCCTGACGCCTGCCAGCATCAGTCCTATATGTAATTACCTACTGCAAGAGCCCTCTCAAAGTAAGATCTCTGATTTTCTGAGAGGGAAGGGATTTGAATTCCAGGGACAGACCTTGACCCACTACCTCCAGAACCCACTTGTCTGTGGTGATTCTCAACCAGGCATGGAGGAAGTGAGATAGTCTGCCTCCCACGTGTAGGGAGGAAGCAGCCTGTGGCTCAAGGGGTCTGTTTTGACTGTGGCTGAGCTTGGGATCCTCGCCTCAAGCCCCTCCTTCCCCTGCCCCTGGAGTATCCCTGTTGTGGATACTGCTGGTACTGTGGTAAGGTCACTGGCTGGATGAAGGGCCTGGTATAAAAAGACCTGCCCCGGCCTCCCCTACCATAAGGCCTGGTGGATGGTGAAGCTTTCTCCTTAGCAGAGTTGCTTCTGTAAGTGGCCTTATACGCATCCACCTTTTTCATATATGCCACAGTGGACTCTCCAAAGAGAAGAGTTTCCCTCTAGAGGAAAATCCAAGGCCTTAGACTGAGTGTCTTGAGTAAGGTTTGTGGCCCTGAGCCATGCAAACCTCCTCTGTGCCACCGTATTTGCCATCCATCTTTATTCATTACAAATAGGGTTTACAACCTTTGAGTAAGAGACTCATTTACAAAGGCACCTCGTCGCAGGGAGGGCAGACATCAAGACAGTTATTACAGTGCAGATTAAAACAGAGGATAATGTTATAGGTGCAGTATAAGGAACATTTAACATAGATACACTTAGGTTACATAATATGGTAGTTTGTATGTTACTTAGGTTACACAACGTTACAAAATTGTGAGTTACAATCATAGATATAGTAGGTCCTCAGAGAACACAGCGGGTTACATCCCTATTTGGACCTAGCAGGGGAAGGAGTGGGTCTGGGGGAGGGAGAGGCTGTCCAGTGGACGTTGTTGAGCCAGGGGGCAAGGCAGGCGGGTACCCACAGGTGGTTATAGTTGCACCTACAACAGCGGGTATTAAACATCTGGTTCTGAAGGGCTGTTTTGAAGGAGCCAATTTTTGGCAAGTTGGAGATGCAGCTAGTGAGGGTGTTGAACCATGTGGGGGCTCGGTAGAGGAAGGATCTCTGGGCAAGAGAGGTCTTGGTTCTGGGCACCTGGAAGGAACATCCATCACTTCTTTATAGTCCTCTTTCAGAGACTCATGGGATGGGAGGTCAAGAGACTGGGCAATTTGCTTCATAAAAGCAAAGTATGAGGGAAAAATGCTCAGTTCCCTTATTAGGGGAATCAGGTCTGCGGGGATCAGGAGAGATGTCTGGCTCTATAGGCTCATCATAATCATCGTCTCCATAGTCCTGCTCTGGATCTTCAGCAAGACCAGTATCATTATACTGTTCCCCACCTTGGTCCATTAAACTGGGGACTTGTGAACCAGGAGTTCACGGAACCGGCTGCTTATCGACCGGAACCGGAGACTTCAAAGACTGAATAATTCTAAACGCGATCTCTTCAGCAGAAGGAACTGCTGTTGGGGTCTGTTGTGGTTCCTGGTGCTTTTCTTTACGTTTTTTCTTAACCGCAACAGCCGGTTCAGCAGCCTTATCTGCGGTTCTCTTTTTTGTGAAACTGTCGCCCCTGTCACAGGGCAGTCCCTCAGGTTCGGTAGTCTGTTCGGTAGCCAGGTTAGTGGCCTTATCTGACATTTTTTCCTTTAGTCTCTTTAACCTTCTATCGAGGGTAGACTGAGGAAAATTAGCACAGATCTCAGTGTCTGTCTGAAGGTGGTCAAACCTCAAACAGAACAAACAAATTAAGTGAGGATCAGCCTTTGCAAACAGTTCCCCATACTCTGAACAGTACTGGAAACCTGTGGGTCCTGTTCTCTTTTTTGGTTTCTGTGACATAAGGAACGACTGAAAACTGTCTTTTTTTTTTTTCCCCCAGTTGTTACACCAGAAATAGAAAGCAGGCTTCAGAAGTATGTATCCAGGAGTTACCCTGGTTGAAATAAGGGACCCACACACCGGGAAATTACTCTGGTATAAATCTGAAATAACTACAGACTATACAGAGTCAGAAATACTAAACACTAACTAATACAAATGTGGACGTGGGAACAAATGGAGTCCAGACGTTGATTCAGATTCAAAACAAAAGAACTGGATTTATTTCTCCAACAGACAAAAATAAGTGGACTGAGCACGGAAAATAATAAAGGCATAAAGTAAAATCAAAATTACAGAACTTAAGTCAGTTTCAAACAAAAATTCATTCATCCACCTAGTATCAAGACTGGCAGGGAACAGCTCCTACCAACCAACTGCCGCTTAACCAGTGGACCAGTCGCATCAAGTAAGCCACTTGATCATCCCTCTCTGGTGCCTCCTTCCATCTCACATCATCGCCCAAACCGCTATATAGGAGAATTTGAAATTGTTCTGCCATAGCTCTTGTCAGAGCTCCCCCGGGATGGGTGCCTCTGCCTCTGCCTGTTTTGTCTGGTCGTCCATGAATCTGCAGTAACAAAAATCCACCAGGAGCAATGTTCGCTCTCAGAATCCCACTTCTAACACCATATGTCGTAGGGTGTGGGATTTTCAAAGCAATCAACACAGGCAGACAATTTGGTGCATGGTGTACTGCATCACATGAGGCCTAACCCCAGAACAAAACAGACTGATGCAAGGGTGGTAGTACCCATGTCTCATAGGAGGGAGGTGTTGGACTTTGTTTGCTCCAAACACATTAGGCCCTTAGATCATGGAGAAATACTAAGAAATCACTTCCAGGTACTAGTGGCCAGGACTTTATAGGCAGGTGGCTGCATATGTAGGAACTAGTACAATGAATCAGAGAGTACCTGACAGATGGGTAGATAGGAGAACCCAAAGGTGGGAAAGTTGCAGAAAATGATGAATGCCACCCTGGCATTTTTTATGCACCAAACTGTCTGCTTGTGTCGACTGCTTTGAGAATGCCACACCCTATGATAACACTAAAAAAGAAAAGTCATATCAGATGACCTAAAGGTGGGCAAGCAATGTGAGAAGGCAGCAAGGAGGGCTGGGGGGATACTGGGATGCATAGGGAGAGGCATCACCAGTAGAAAACAGGAAGTTATTATCCCTCTGTACAGACAGCTGGTGAGACCCCATCTGGAGTACTGTGTGCAGTTCTGGAGACCCAATCTCTGCAAAGACATAGACAGGATGGAAGCTGTCCAGAGGAGGGCAACTAAAATGGTGCAGGGTCTGCACCGGAGGACATATGAAGAGAGACTAAGGAGCTTAATATGTATAGCCTCGAGGAAAGGAGAGGGAGAGGGGGACATGATAGAAACTTTCAAGTACCTCAAGGGAATCAACAAAGTCAAGAGGGTAGCATCTTTCAAAAAAGATGTGCAAGAACAAGAGGCACAATTTGAAGATAGAGGGCGGCTCAGAGGTAATTTAAGGAAGTATTTTTCACAGAGAGGGTTGTGGATGCATGGAATGGCCTTCCGGAGGAGGTTGTGGAGTCAAAATCAGTGGTGGAATTCAAGCATGCATGGGATAGTCATAAGGCAATTCTGGGGGGTGGGGGTAGAAAGAAGTAGGCTGCTGGTTAACTAGGATCTGCAGCTTATCCAGTAGGTAGGGAAATGGGCAGACTGGGTGGGCCAAGCGGTCCTTATCTGCCGTCAAATTCTATGTTTCTATGTAAGTTAAGGGAACTGTCGCTTTCCCCTCGGTTAAGGAACTGGGGAGAAAAACGACTACTTACCCTTTACAAACTAAAATCTAAACAATTACTACCTGAAAACCAAGAAGAGTGATAAGAACACCAAATAAAATAAATTCACTGATATAAAACCGAAAAAAATAAACTTTCTTCAAGAGATGAAGGAGAGTTCTCCGGAGACGTCTTACTGAGGCAAGCAGACTAAAGAATCTGATGGTTAGAGATTGTTTACCAGGGACAGTAGTTTGAAAACCGAGCTAGAGCCTAGCATTCCATCATTTACATAGGTTCTATCAACCATTTCAGCTCCGAGGCAGTCCTATGGTGAAACCATAAAGCATTAGTCAGAATACAGTAAGATTTCCTGGGGTTTAAATGTGTATTTTTTTTTTTTTAAACACTTCTGGTCAGAACCATGCTAGTGTGATCCTACTGTAGGCAGAAAATACAGGTTACTCACCCTGTAACAGGAGTTCTAGGAATGGTATACGTTGTTCATCCACACTTATTGGCAGGTTCCTTGCCGCTTTAAATCTTGCCGGAAGGTCTTCAAGCTGGCTCCTCCCACCCACTCGGGTGGTAAAACTCTCGGCTCCCCCATGACGCCATGATCTGTCTGCCAAGCTCAGGAAGTTGTGCGTCAGTTGGGAGGTCGGGTGGGTCGTGGTGGATGAACAACATATACCACTCCTAGAACTCTGTTACAGGTGAGTAACCTGTATTTCTAGGGACATGGATATGTTGTTCAGCCACATTATTGGCAGACTCTAGCAGTTCTCCGGGAGGAGGAGGCAAAGTGCACACCCCCTACTTAGGAAATAGAGACTGGAGAACCGAGGCCCCAAAACCAGCATCCCGGCGTGACTCAAGGTGGATGTGGTAATGGGTAATAAAGGTGTGTGCTGACTTCCAGGTAGCAGCCCTGCAGATTTCCTGGATAGGGACGTCCCTGGAAGCAGCCACCGATGCAGCAGTATGGCCGGTAGAATGAGCTCTTATCCCTCTGGGAGGCTCCATGCCCGCCAACTTATAGCAGCGACTCTATGCAGGCGACCCACCTGCCTATAGTCCGGCTTAGCTGCAGGTCTGCCAGATCGCGGCTTCAGCGTGGTGACAAACAGCTGGCGAACCTCTCCCAATTTCAGCCGCGCTCCTTATAATAAGCGAGCCCTTCTAGGTACAGAGTATGAAGCCTATATTCGGCCTCCGAGGTGTGATTGGGGTAGAACACCGGCAGAGACAGCACCTGGTTAAGGTGAAACTCCGACACCACCTTCGGAAGGAATTTTGGGTGGGGGCGCAGGACAACCTTGTCCCTGTGGAAGACCAGGTAAGGAGACTCGATGCAAAGCGCCTGGAGCTCTCACATCCTTCTGGCTGATGTGATAGCCACCAAGAAGGCGGTCTTCCACGACAGGTGAGAGAGTTCACACCTGTGCATTGATTCGAATGGCTTGCCCATGAGCCTTGCCAGTACCAGCAGTAGATCCCACAGAGGTGGAGGATTTCGCACCGGAGGGGAAATGTGATCAAGGCCTTTGAAAAAGCGCCCGACCACCTTTTCCTGCGCCACCGACTGCTTCCCGGCCTGCGCCCGGTAAGCAGAGATGGCTGCCAGGTGCACCTTTAGGGTAGTCAACCTAAGCCCTTGACTAGAAAGGGACCATAAATAGTCCAAAATGCTTGCCACAGAACAGGAGGAAGGGTCCAAGCCCTTGCCCCTGACACCAAATGGAGAATCTCTTCCATTTGAAGGCGTAGCATTTTCTGGTCGACTCCTTACGGGACGCCTCAACAACATTGAGAACCTCGTTGGAAAGACCCAAGGCCTGGAACTCTAGCCGCTCAGGAACCAGGCCGTCAGGTGCAGGGATTGAAGGTGCAGATGGAACACCTTCCACTGATTGACTGAAAGCAGGTCTGGGCGAGCTGGAAGCTGCCTCGGGAGCCTGGAGCTGAGGCTGAGGAGATCTGGGTACCAGAACTGGCGGGGCCAGTCTGGGGCTATCAGGATCACCTGCGCCTTGTCCCTCCTTGCTTTGAGAAGCACCTTGTGAATCAAAGGAAATGGGGGAAAGGTGTAGAAGAGGCCCGTGGTCCACAGCCTCGAGAAGGCATCCCCCTGCAGCGAGCCCTGCTGAGGCGGGCATGAAACAGCCTCAACCCAGCGTTCTCCTGGAGGCAAACAGGTCCACCTGAAATTGTGCCCCAGTGGGAGAACAGATCTTGTACTACCTCCGGCAGGAGAGACCACTGTGAGATGCAGCCCCTATCCGGCTCAGGGCATCGGCCAGGGTGTTGGAGGCTCCTGCCACATGAATGGCTAGGAGATCCGCCTCCAGGCTGCGCACGAGTGACCAAATGCGGAGAGCTTCCTTGCACAGAAGCATGGAGCGCGTCCCGCCTTGGCAGTTCAGGTAGTACATGGTCGTGGTATTGTCCGTCTGGACTCTGACCACTTAACCCCGGAGAAACGGAGCAAAGGCGGTGAGAGCTAGGCGGACTGCTCGGAGCTCCAGCAGGTTGATGTGGCATCGGGACTCCCGCGGGGACCAGAGGCCATGTACTCGGTGTTCCCCCAGATGGGCACCCCAACCCATCAGAGAGGCGTCGGTCGATAGAGAGACCGTCGGCTCGGGGCGGACAAACGGGATGCCCTCCTGCAGATGGAATGGAAAGGTCCACCACTGGAGAGCGTTCCACATCTCCTGGGTCACTATCACGCTGGTCCAAAGGATCGCGGTGTTGTGACCACTATTGTGAGTCCCACTGAAGGGGTGCATGTGCCGTGAGTCCAACGGACCAGCTGGTACAGGCCCCATGAGACCCAGAAGTGCAGGAAGTCCCGGGCAGGCGGGAATTGCCCAACCAGAAATGATTGGGCAAAGGAGGTAAGAACCTCGGCCCTGTCCGCGGGGAGCCGTGCTCTGGCTCGAGAGAGTCGAGCTCTGCCCGATGAACAGGATCACCTGCTTGACTCGAGTTCCGACTTGGCCTCGTTGATGAGAAGGCCAACGAGAGCAAACCTGGAGGCTAGATCTCTGGACTGCTCCACCTCCCGTCTGGAGAGGCTGCTATCAGCCAGTCGTCCAGGTAAGGTACACCGGACCTCGGCGCCATGCAGAGATGCTGTCACCACTGCCATGCATTTGGTGAAGACCCTGGGAGCTGGAGATAAGCCGAAGGGCATGGTTCGGAACTCGAAGAGGGATCCCTCCGCTCGAAAGCGGAAGAATCTCCGATGTGACGGACGGATAGGGATGTGGAAGAACGCGTCATGTAGGTCCAGAGAGCAGAACCACACGCCGTGTTCCAGAGATGGTATTATCTGCGCCAGAGTGACCATCCTGAAGGTTCGAGACCTTAGGAACTTGTTCAGGTCGTGTAGGTCGAGAATGGGGCGCCAGCCCCCCGTCGTTCGGAACCAGGAAATACCTGGACACGAACCCCAGGTCTGAAGGGGGGGTCCTCCACCTCCGTGATCACCTCCTTTTGGAGGAGGAGAGCGATGTCGGCTCGGCGAGCCGCCAGTGAGGCTGCGGACCCAGGCGCCCCGAGGTGCGACGGCTCTGAAGGGCGGGCCTCGCGAATTCCAGAGGTGAGGCCTTTTCCCACCACCTCAGTACCCACCTGTCCGTGGTAACAGCGGACCAGGCGGAAAGGAAGTGTCTGGGCCGTCCCCCCGGGAGAACCAGGGGTGAGGTGACAGGGATGGGGCGACACCCTCAGCCGTCACTGGGCAGGCTTGGAGAGAGGACCGGCCGAGGGACCTCCTGGGCCTTACCTCCCTGCTTCCTGTTGGAGGAAGCCGGCCGGCTGGGCTTGTGATACCAAGGTCGAGCCTGCTGGCCCCTGGCGTTGCTGGGCGGGCGCGCCAGTGAGCGCAGAACGAAAGAAAGGGCTTAGGCTGTGGCTTGCGGCCTTTGTCCTTCTGGCGGAAGAGACGAGTCCAAGGTAGCAATGGACTTCTCGATCCTCTGCAGGTGACCTTCCACCCCAGGGCTGAAGAGGTCAGTCCCCAAGGGAACATCCACCAACTGTGCTGGTATCCGGGTAAAGGTGGATATCCTCAGCCAAGCCCGTCACGCGCATAGCCACTGCGGCCGCCACAGACCTGGCACATGAGTCCCGATGGCTAAGCGCAGTCTGGAGCTGCTGTTTAGCCACTGCCCTGCCTGGTCCACACTGCCTGACCGTAGTCTGCAGATCTGCGGGAAGATGAGGACAACCTCATCCAGGGAGCCCAACAGGGCGTGAGAAAAATGTGCCATGAGGGCGGCCCGAACTGGCCTGGCGAGCCGAGAGAGGGCCAGCATAGACTTTTCGCCGGCATAATCCAATTTCTTGGATTCCTTGTCGGGAGGTTTGTCCACATCCTGGGCGTTGCGGTAGCGGCGGCTGTATCGATGGCTCAACCCCACCGGCCGAGGGTGTTCCAAAACGGACAGGGAACGGTAGGGACCCGCTGCTTCCTGGCCAACCTGGCCGAAGGCGCAGGGCAGGAAAGCAGGACACTGCCAAAGTTCAAGGCCGGACCACTATGGCTGGCCACCGGAAAGCCTCCGTGGAGAATCCCTCGGTCCAGAATCTCCGTGAGGATACCTGGCCCGTTTAAAGCGGTTTGAGCTTCATCCGGTGGACTCCGAGATGAGTCGAAGCAACCCTAAGAAGGACGGGCTATCGTCCATTGACTGCCCTCCAGGACTCCAAGTTGATGCGCTTGGAGATGAGGAGGAACCATCATCGGACTCAGAAGAGTCCTCAAAGAGCTGCCTCGGCCTGAGCCACCCTCCACCTGCCGAGGTTTATCGGGCGATGAGGTGACAGACAGCCTATGGGCAAACCAAAGCCGACCGAGAATTTTTGGTCGGAGCCCCAACTAATGGCTGTGGAGGCGGACGTTCCACCAGAATCGGTGGGGCAGCTGGAATTGGCCGAACAACCGGCCTGAGAACAGGCTCCTCGACTACAACAGGGGTTGTTTGGCTGCTCGGTGACAGCCATATATGGCGGGGAAGGCGACTGGGTCAAAGGAGCTGTTGCCACTAAGTTCCTCACTCACCTCCGGCGCATGCGCCGAAGCCTCCCTCGTCCGAGGAAGAGCGGCGGCGCCGCTTGCCGCGGTGCCGAGACCGAGACCGCCTATGATGGCGTGATCGGTTGGACTGCGAGGATGTCTGAGACCGAGAGTCTCGACTAGGCCGAGGAAGGCGAGGAGAAGTGTCGGAAATCGGCACTCCCCTCGGCTCGGACGATTCCACCGAAGGCTCCGGAACCGGAGGCACAGACGAGCCGACGGGATCCTCAACTCCCACCAGGGAGAGGGGATTCTCAGCTTCTCCAGCCGACAACCCGTCTAACGGGTCGAGAAAAAGCTCGACCGCGTCAACGGAGTCTCGGTCAACTGGCCTGACGGGGACACCATGAAGCCAGTGGCCAAAGCTGAGGGGTCAACCGAAGTCGACTGTCGACAAGGGGAGGGGGATCTTTCCCGCTCCCAAGAGCGTCGACGGAGAGACTTACTTTTGCTCTTTTTGGACCTGGAAAAAGGTCCTGAAGAAGTTGGACCCTCACCTTTGGTCGAGAGGGTCAGATAAAACTCCTAAAGAAGCGAAGTACGAGGCACAGAGAGAAGCGGGACAAATGCATGGCCGGTGAAAGCGGCCCACACCGCCTCCTCTTTGAGGCGATCATCTGCTCGAGCTGATCCACCAGCCCGCCACCGTGGACACATGTCAGACTCTTTAGATTTCACGGTGGAATTCTTTTGTCGGGCGCCCCAGTTGTAATGGGCAACACGGTCTTCAGGGCGTGGGCGAAAAGTAAAAGCACAAGTCGCAGGCGGTGAGGGTTGTGCTCAAGGCCTGTGCAGTAGACGCAAGACGGGAGGCGGATCCGCCCCTAGACATCTTCGCCCGCAAGGGCACCTCCGAAAACTGGGAGTCGATTTGTCCATCGCAGCCGCGAGGGAGAAGAAGACCAAGTCTTTAGCAAAAACTTTTAATTCTGAACTTTCTAAGAATTAGGAACCAGTCTTAATCATGCAGCGTTAAGGAGGGAACCTGAGCCTTCAAGTGGTAAGGAAGATCTAGGCCATGCATGGTGCGGAGCCTAGAGTTTTACCACCCGGGTGGGTGGGAGGAGCCAGCTTGAAGACCTTCCGGCAAGATTTAAAGCGGCAAGGAACCTGCCAATAAGTGTGGATGAACAACATATCCATGTCCCTAGAACCAGATCTTTGGATTGCACTTCTGCTTCAACATGATTTAGACAGAGTTGATCAAAACGTAAAACTACAAACACATGCTGTAAGTGGCTCACCTCGCCGTCTCCTGTTGGCACACTAATAAAAACATCTTCGATATCAGCTAATGGACTGCCATTTGCTGAGAAAGTGTAAACTCGTTCTCTGGGCCGTGCTGTACGTGTTGCTGGGGTCTTTGGCAGTCTGGTGGAGGAAGCATGTAGTATAAGTGTAAAAGAACAGAAACAGAGTGCTACATCAGATGGCTACAAACAAAATAAAATATTCTATCAGACTTACTGTAATTTATTTTTCTGTTCGCTCCAATGTAGTCAATGGGAAATTACTTGCAGCATAGCTAATGCACCCTGACCAGGGGCTCACTGGCACTGGTACAGCTTTAACAGCTGTTCATAGCACCATGGAATGTTGGTATCAGTGTTCAGAGTTTCCATTCTTCTCAGTCCACAGAAATGGAAATTACATACCTACCGTAATTTTTGATCTTCTTGGACGAAGTCTCCACCACTCATTCACACTAATGGGAGTTCGCCGGAGGTGCTAGGACCCAGCAGGAGCAAACTTTTTCAAGAGCGCCGGTGCCAAGATGGAGCCGCAAGGAAGCAGCACCACAAGCCCAGGCTTGTGCAGTAATGACTGTCTCGGTGTTGACCCTCCAACTGCCTCAGCACCTTTTTTCCAAGGAGGTGCAGCGTAACTAACCTAGAAGGACTAACCTAAAAATTGGACATAAGATAGTCCGAATGACCCATGTTAGAAGGGTCAACAATAAAGTCTTCACAGCTCAGCCCTTGAGGGAGTGAAGGCCAAAAACAGAAGTGAGCTCGGGGGATGGTGGGTGGGCAAGTGAATGAGTGGTGGAGACTTCGTACAAGAAGATCAAGAATTACGGTAGGTACGTAATTTCCATATCTTCCTGGACATCAAGTCTCCACCACTCATTCACACTAATGGGAGAGTACCGAGCTAATAATCCCCCCCCCCCCCCGAGCAGCAGGAGATAAAGAGTTCACATACTTAGGACAGAAGTCCTGTTAAGAATGGTCCTGCCAAATGACAGATGTCATCTGGCATGGCCATCCAAGGCATAGTGCTTAACGAAAGTATGCACAGAGCTCCAAGTAGCTGTATTGCAAATATCTGCGATGGGCACATTGAGGATTTCCACCAGAGATGCTGTGACTGCTCTGGTAGAGTGAGCGTACACATTGCCTTCCAGCTTGACCTGTGCCATAGAATAGCAGTGGTGAAGGCATGCCACCAGCCACGCTGAAATACATCTGATAGCGACAGGTTGACCCAGCTGGATCTCGCTGAAGGAAACAAACAGTTGTTGAGCCTTGCAAATTTCTTTTGTTCCATCTAGATAGAACCACAGAGCTCTCAGCATCCAGTAAATGAAGGGTATGCTCCTCTTCATTCTGGAAATCTGCAAAGTAGGTAGGAAGGACTAAAGGTTGGTTTAGATGGAATTATGAGACAACCTTAGGGAGCAACTTAGGATCAGTCCTAAGAACTACTTTGTCCTTGTGAAATACAGTGTATGGGGGGGGTTCTGTGACCAGTGCATGTATTTCAGAAACTCTAGGGGCCGAAGTAATGGCCATCAGAAAGGCCATTTTCCAAGTGAGGAACTTCAAGTTGTAAGCAGCTAGAGGCTCGAAAGGTTTACGAGTGAGCGTGTCTAGCACAAGGTTAATGTCCCAGGCTGCGACTGGATGTCTGATAGGAGGTCTAGTATGCAGAATACCCCTAAGAAACCTCTTAAGTACAGGCAACTGAGCCAGTGACATGGAAAGTACCAGCTCATGATATGACAAAATGGCACAAAGATGAACTTTGACTGTGGACTACTGCAGACCCGTATTTGTGAGGTCTAAACGGTACTCTAAGACTTTATTCGGTGGGCAGGAAAAAGGGTTCCAAGAGGACTTTGCACACCAGATAGAGAAACACTTCCATTTGTCTATGTAGGTTTTTCTAGTGGCCGGCTTACGCGCAACCAAAAGAATATCTGAAACTCTACATGAAACATTGAACCTATTCACCTCTATCTCTTCAGGAGAAGAACGTGAAGGTGAAGAAACCTCAGATTGGGATGGACCAAGGGTCCCTGGGTCAGAAGGTTCGTCTGAAGGGGAAGCATCTTCGGGAGGGGGTTCCGATAGACTGTTGAATAGCGGGAACCATATCTGCCGAGGCCAGAAGAGGTCAATGATGTCATTCTGCCCCGAGATTCCAATCGAGTAGTAACCTCTAAATTATGGAAGAGGAGGAAAGGCATAGAAAGCGTCTTGTCCACCGCAGCCTGAACGCATCCTGACAAAAAATGTCAGGTCCTGGATTTCTGGAGCAGGAGAGAGGTAGTTTTGCGTTAAGTGGGCACACAAAAAGGTCGAGGTCTGGAGTTCCCACTCTTTGAAGAGTGACTGAACGACGGTTAAGTCGAGAGACCACTCGTGAGGATCCATCTCCGTTCTGCTGAGACAGTCTGCCAGCTCGTTTTGCACTCCTGGCAGGTAAACCGCCTGAATCAGAGCCTTGTGTTCCAGGCACCACTCCCACACTCTCACTGCTTCCCTGCATAATGGGTAAGAGTGGGCATCACCCTGTTTGTTGATGTAGTACATCACTGTCTTGTTGTCCGTTTGAAGGAGAATGTTCTTGTGACAGAGTATGTCCTTCAAGGCTCGGACAAAACAGAGGTCGGCTCTCATTTCCAGGACGTTAATGTGAAGTTGGTACTCGTCCGGAGTCCACGTACCCTGGGTGTGGAGATCCTGGCAGTGGGCTCCCCAACCCATCAGGGACACGTCCGTGATAATGGAGATCTGATGATCCAGAGGGGCCAAGGGATATCCTTCCAGAAGACTGCCCTCCTGTGACCACCAGGCGAGTGACCTCTTCAGAGGTTCCGTCACCTTGATGAGAAAGAACTGAGAGAGAGAGTGGTTGGGGACCACTGAGTACTGAGCATCCACTGTGAGGTTCTCATGTGGAGAAGAGCTAAGGGTACAGTGAACACCGAGGATGCCATGAGGCCCAGCATCCGTTGCATCGAAATAGCTCGAACCGAGCCGAGTTCTCTGGCCATTGGTAAGATATCGCTCCTTCTGTCCTCCGGAAGAAAAGACTTCGCACAGGAGGTGTCCAGAAGAGTTCCCATGAAGAGGAGCTTCTGGGAGGGCTGCAACTTCGACTTGTTGAGATTCAGCAGGACTCCCATGGATGTGAGGAAGTTTGAGACCGTGGCCACAGCCTCCAGAGTCTACTGTCTGGAGGGACTTGCTAGGAGCCAGTCAACCAGCTATGGGAACACTTGTATTCTGATTTTCCTGAGGTGTGCTGCGAGAATTGCACAACACTTTGTAAAAACTCGAGGTGCCGAGGTAGCCCAAAGGGCAGGACTATGAACTGACAGTGCTGACCCAAAGCCATGAACCTTAGGTATTTGTGGTGCTTTGGGTATATGAGAATGTGTTGGTAGGCATCCTGCATGTCCAGGGAGGCTAGCCAATCGTGTCGACGAAGCAAAGGTAGCAGGGTACCCAGTGATATCATCTTTAACGTCTCCTTGTGAAGGAACTTGTTTAACTTTCTAAGATCCAGAGTGAGGTGCATGCCGCTGGTTTTCTTCAGGACCAGAAAGTAATGGGAGAAGAAATCTGTGTTTCGTTGATCCAGCGGAACTGTTTCCACTGCCCTGTTGTTCAGAAGGCCTTTTACATCGGAAGCAAGAAGGTCTGACTGTACTGCCGACAGCCTGGGCTGTCGTTTGGGAGGATGATCTGGAGGGGTTTTCGAAAGATTAAGAGAGTAGCCCTCATGGATTATCCAGAGGACCCATTTGTCTGATGTTATAGATTTCCACTGATTGTAGAACTGAGTTAGACGTCTTCCCACCGCTGAGGTGGGACCTGGGCCAGAAACTCAGAAGGTGGCACTGGGCACTTTGGGTCCTTGTGCCTTCTGCTACACTTTCTTTTGTGGTTGAAGGTTGTGGTTTTTGTTAAAACCTTGTCTGCCATTGCCCCGAAAGGACTGACGGTTGTGGGTGCAGGTCTAGCCGTCTTAATGGCTGACCTAGTCTTCTGCATGGCCTGCAGAGCTTGCTCCACCTGAGGCCCGAACAGATACATACCGTCAAAAGGTAAGGCCATGACCTGCTGTTGGGCGTCATTCATGAAGCCTGAAGTATGCATCCAAGAGCGGCGGCGGGTGCAGATGCCAACCGCTGCCCAGGAGGCAGTATCGTAGGCGTCCATTGCAGCTTTAACCTGTTGGTTACTGGATTCAATACCCTTAGTTATGGTTTGAAGTAGCTCTGAGTTGACGCCTGATTTCAGGCAGAGCCTCTACCATTTCCTTGAGGGAATGCCAAAGGACATACTCATATTGAGAAAAAAAGGCCTGGTAGCTGGCAATGCGTATACCCAGGGTTGATGCAGCAACGACCCTCTTACCTAAGGTGTCTATCTTGCGACATTCTTTGTTCATAGGCAGGGCTGTAGATCCCTGAGGAAGGACAGCCTTATCATTCTCTGCCAAGACTACAATGGCATCAGCAAAGGCTTGTGAGGCATACTTCCTATCTATGGACTTGGCAATGGAAGGAATGAGAGACAGATTCTTCCACACCATCTGTGAGAGGGTCTCAAAAGAGGGCTGTGCCAGATGGGTTAAATCCATATGGATCTCCGGGATATGAAGATATTGGAGTCGTAAAGGCCTCCCAGGATCAATTTCTGTAGTCTGCAGAGCAAGAGTAGAATTTAAATTTTTGAGCACAGACTTAAAGGAAACGTCTTCAACCATAGGCTCTGCAGAAGGATTGACCCCTGCTCCCAGGGCAGCGTCATCAACATCATCACATAGGCGAAGATCTGGATCAGGCTCAAAATCATCTCCTGACAGTCCAGGGGGAACTGTATGGACAAGAAAGGAGTGAAAATCAGGAGGAAGAACAGAACAAGAAAGAATCGGAGTCGAGAACCCTGAAGACTGGAGCGGTGCGCACAATCCCAGCGTCATCCCAACGGCGCCAAGAACAAGGAAGGAGGCGCAATCGGAAATGGCACCGACAGAGCCTGCAGCACTGCCCAGAGTGTCACAGGGGTCTGAAAATACAGGTTACTCACCTGTAACAGGAGTTCTAGGAATGGTATATGCTGTTCATCCACACTTATTTGCAGGTTCCTTGCCGCTTTAAATCTTGCCGGAAGGTCTTCAAGCTGGTTCCTCCCACCCACCCGGGTGGTAAAACTCTCGGCTCCGCCCCATGACGCCAGATCTGGCCCGCTGGAAGCTCAGGTTGTGCGTCGAAGCCGGGGAGGTCGGGTGGGTCGTATGGATGAACAACATATACCTTTCCTAGAACTCCTGTTACAGGTGAGTAACCTGTATTTCTAGGACATGGATATGTTGTTCAGCCACACTATTAACAGACTCTAGCAGTTCTCCGGGAGGAGGGAGGCAAAGCGCACACCCCTACTAGGAATAAAGACTGGAGAACAGGGGCCCCAAAACCAGCATCCCAGGCGGGACTCAAGGTCGATGTGGTAATGGGTAATAAAGGTGTGTGCTGACTTCCAGTAGCAGCCCTGCAGATTTCCTGGACAGGGGCGTCCCTGGAAGCAGCCACCAGCAGCAGTATGACGGGAGGAATGAGCTCTTATCCTCTGGGAGGCTCCATGACCGCCAACTTATAGCAGAGATCTATGCAGGAGGTGACCCACCTGCTTATACGTCCACGCTAGCTGCAGGTCTGCCAGAGTGCGGCTTCAGCGTGGTGACAAACAGCTGGCGAACCTCTCCCAATTTCAGCCGTCGTTCCTTATAATAGCGGCGCCCTTCTAGGTCCAAGAATGGAGCCTGTATTCGGCCTCCGAGGTGTGATTGGGGTAGAACACGGCAGAGTCAACACCTGGTTAAGGTGAAACTCCGACACCACCTTGGAAGGAATTTGGTTGGGGCGCAGGACAACCTTGTCCCTGGGAAGACCAGGTAAGGAGACTCAATGCAGAGCTCCTGGAGTTCTCCCATCCTTCTGGCTGACGTGATAGCCACCAAGAAGGCGGTCTTCCACGACAGGTGAGAGAGTTCACACCTGTGCATTGGTTCGAATGGCTTGCCCATGAGCTTTGCCAGTACCAGCAGTAAATCCCACGGAGGTGGAGGTTCTAGCGGAGGGGAAATGTGATCAAGGCCTTTGAAAAAGCGCCAGACCACCTTCTCCTGTGCCACCGACTGCTCCCGGCCCGCGCCCGGTAAGCAGAGATGGCTGCCAGGTGCACCTTTAGGGTCGTCAACCTAAGCCCTTGACTAGAAAGGGACCATAAATAGTCCAAAATGCTTGCCAAAGAACAGGAGGAAGGGTCCAAGCCCTTACCCTGACACCAAATGGAAAACCTCTTCCATTTGAAGGCATAGCATTTCCTGGTCGACTCCTTACGGGACGCCTCAACAACATTGAGGACCTTGTCGGAAAGACACAAGGCCTGGAACTCTAGCCGCTCAGGAACCAGGCCGTCAGGTGCAGGGATTGAAGGTCCGGATGGAACACCTTCCCCTGATTGACTGAGAGCAGGTCCGGGCGAGCTGGAAGCTGCCTCGGGAGCCTGTAGCTGAGGTTGAGGAGACCTGGGTACCAGAACTGGCGGGGCCAGTCTGGGGCTATCAGAATCACCTGCGCCTTGTCCCTCCTTGTCTTGAGAAGCACCTTGTGAATCAAGGGAAATGGGGGAAAGGCGTAAAAGAGGCCCGGGGTCCACAGCCTCGAGAAGGCATCCCCCTGCAGTGAGCCCTGCTGAGAGGGGCTGGCATGAAACAGCCTCAGCTTCGCATTCTCCCAAGAGGCAAACAGGTCCACCTGAGGTGTGCCCCAGTGGGAGAACAGATCTTGTACTACCTCTGGCAGGAGAGACCACTCGTGAGATGCAGCCCCTATCCGGCTCAGGGCATCGGCCAGGGTGTTGGAGGCTCCTGCCACATGAATGGCTAGGAGATCCGCCTCCAGGCTGCTGCGAAAGTGACCAAATGCGGAGAGCTTCCTTGCATAGAAGCATGGAGCGCGGCCCCGCCCTGGCGGTTCAGGTAGTACATGGTGCGGGTATTGTCCGCCTGGACTCAGACCACTTGACCCCGGAGAAACGGAGCAAAGGCGGTGAGAGCTAGGCGGACCGTTCGGAGCTCCAGCAGGTTGATGTGGCATCGGGACTCCCGCGGGGACCAGAGGCCGTGCACTCGGTGTTCCCCAAGATGGGCACCCCAACCCATCAGAGAGGCATCGGTCGATAGAGAGACCGTCGGCTCGAGGCGGACAAACGGGATGCCCTCCTGCAGATGGGATGGAACGGTCCACCACTGGAGAGCGTTCCACATCTCCTGGGTCACTGTCAATAGCTGGTCCAATGGATCGCAGCGTTGTGACCACCGGCTGGCCAGTCCCCACTGAAGGGGGCGCATGTGCCAGCATGCCCAACAGACCATGCTGGTACAGGCCGCCATGAGACCCAGGAGGCGCAGGAAGTCCCGGGCAGGGCGCGATTGCCCAACCAGAAATGATTGGGCAAAGGAGGTAAGAACCTCGGCCCTGTCCGCCGGGAGCCGTGCTCTGGCTCGAAGAGAGTCCAGCTCTGCCCCGATGAACAGGATCACCTGCTTCGGCCCGAGTTCCGACTTGGCCTCGTTGATGAGAAGGCCAACTTGAGAGCAAACCTGGAGGGCCAGATCTCTGGACCGCTCCACCTCCGCCTGAGGGGGCTGCTATCAGCCAATCGTCCAGGTAAGGGTACACCCGACCCCGGCGCCAAGAGGGAATGCTGTCACCACTGCCATGCATTTGGTGAAGACCCTGGGAGCTGGAGATAAGCTGAAGGGCATGGCTTGAACTCAGAGGGATCCTTCCGCCGAAGCGGAGGAATCTCGATGTAGACGGACGGATAGGGACGTGAAAGAACGCGCCTGCAGGTCCAGAGAGCAGAACCACACGCCGTGTTCCAGAGATGGTATTATCTGCGCCAGAGTGACCATTCTGAAGGTCCGAGACCTTAGGAACTTGTTCAGGTCATGTAGGTCGAGAATGGGGCGCCAGCCCCCCGTCCGTTTCGGAACCAGGAAATACCTGGACACGAACCCTGGGTCTAAAGGGGGGTCCTCTACCTCCATGATCACCTCCTTTTGGAGGAGGAGAGCGATGTCGGCTCGACGAGCTGCCAGTGAGGCTGCGGACCCTGAGGCCCCCCGAGGTGCGACTGCTCTGAAGGGCGGGGCCTGCTCGAATTCTAGAGGTAGGCCTTTTTCCACCACCTCCAGTACCCACCTGTCCATGGTAACAGCGACCAGGCGGAAAGGAAGTGTCTGAGCCGCCCCATGGGGAGCCAGGGTGAGTGACAGGGATGGGGCAACACCCTCAGCCCGTCACTGGGCAGGCTTGGAGGAGGGACCGCCGAGGACCTCCTGGGCCTTTACCTCCCTGCTTCCTGTTGGAGGAAGCCGACGGCTTGGGTTTGGGATACCAAGCTCGAGCCTGCTGGCCCTGATGTTGCTGGGCCGGACGCGCCGCGGGCGCAGAAGGACGAAAGCGCTTAGGCTGTGGCTTGCGGCCTTTGTCCTTCTGAGCGGAAGAGACCGAGTCCAAGGTAGCATTGGACTTCTCGATCCTCTGCAGGTGACCTTCCACCCCAGGGCCGAAGAGGTCAGTCCCCAAAAAAGGAACATCCGCCAACTTGTGCTGGGTATCCGAGGTAAAGGTGGATATCCTCAGCCAAGCCAGGAGACGCATGGCCACTCACGGCCGCCACAGACCTAGCTGCAGGTCCCGATGTCTAACGCAGTCTGGAGATGCTGTTTGGCCACTGCCCTGGTCCCGCACCAGCCTGACCGTAGTCTGCAGATCTGCGGGAATATGAGGGACAACCTCATCCAGGGAACCCAACAGGGCGTGAGAAAAATGTGCCACAAGGACGGCCGAACTGGCCTGATGAAGGCCGAGAGAGGATGCAGCATAGACTTTTCGCCCGGCATAATCCAATTTCTTGGATTCCTTGTCGGGAGGTTTGTCCACATCCCTGGCGTTCCCGGCACGCCGGAAAACGCTGTCGGTAACCAACCCCTCGGCCGAGGGGTGTTCCGAAAAACCGGACAGGGAACCGGTAGGGACCGCATACTTCCTGGCCAACCTGGCCGAAGGCGCAGGGCAGGAAGCAGGACGCTGCCAAAGTTCCAAGGCTGGACCCACTATGGCTTCGGCCACCGGAAAGGCCTCCGTAGGAGAATCCCCTCGGTCCAGAATCTCCATGAGGGGATACCTGGCCCGTTTAGAAACGGGTTTGAGCTTCATCTCGGTGGACTCCGAGATGAGTCGAAGCAACCCTAAGAAGGACGAAGGGCTATCGTCCATTGACTGCCCTCCCGAGGACTCCAAGTCGATGCGCTTGGAGATGAGGGAGGAACCATCATCGGACTCAGAAGAGTCCTCAAAGAGCTGCTCGGGCTCGAGCCACCCTCCACCTGCCGAGGTTTATCGGGCGTGAGGGTGACAGACAGCCTATGGGGCAAACCCAAAGCCGACCGAGAATTTTTGGTCGGAGCCCCAACCAATGGCTGTGGAGGCGGAGGTTCCACCAGAATCGGTGGGGCAGCTGGAATTGGCCGAACAACCGGCCTGAGAACAGGCTCCTCGACTACAACGAGGGGTTGTTTCGGCTGCTCCGGTGACAGCCACTTAATGGCCAGGGAAGACGACTGGGTCGGCTTATTCCCGGTCAAAAGGAGCTGTTGCCACATGAGTTCCTCGTACTTCCGACGCAACTTGCGCCGAAGCCTCCCCTCGTCCGAGGAAGAGCAGCGGCGCCGCTTGCCGAGACTGCCTATGGCGGTGGGATCGGTTGGACTGCGAGGATGTGTGTCGGCAATTGGCACTCCCCTCGGCTCGGACGATCCCACCGAAGGCTCCGGAACCAGAGGCACAGACGAGCCGACGGGATCCTCAACTCCCACCGGGGGAACCGGGGAGAGGGGATTCTCAGCTTCTCCAGCCGACAACCCGTCTAACGGGTCGAGAAAAAGCTCGACCGCATCGACGGGAGTCTCGTCAACTGGCCTGACGGGACACCGTGGAAGCCAGTGGCCGAAGCTGAGGGCTCGACCAAGTCGACTGTCGACAAGGGAGGGGATCTTTCCCGCTCCCAAGAGCGCCGACGGAGAGACTTACTTTTGCTCTTTTGACCTGGAAAAGGTCCGAAGAAGTTGGACCCTCACCTTTGGTCGAGAGGGTCAGACAAAGCTCCTTAAAAGAAGCCGAGTATGAGGTACCGAGAGAGAGCGGGACAAATGCCGCAGCCGAGGTAGAAGCGGCCCGCGCCGCCTCCTCTTCGAGGGCGATCATCTGCTCGAGCTGATCCGCCGAGCCCACCGCCGAGGACATCGCCAATTGGGCCTCTTTAGATTTCACCAGTGGAATTCTTTTGTCGGGGCGCCCCAGTTGTAATGGGGCAGCACGGTCTTCAAGGACGTAGGCCGAAAAGGAAGAGCACAAGTCGCAGGCCTGCGGGTCGTGCTCAAGGCCCAGGCAGTAGACGCATGTGGAGTGTGGATCCGTCCTAGACATCTTCTGCCCGCAAGGGCACCTCCAAAACCGGAGTCAATTTGTCCATCGAGTCATGTAGGAGAAGACCAAGTCTTTAGCAAAAACTTTTGATTTCAACTTTCAAGAATTAGGAACCAGTCTTAAACGCAGCGCGTAAGGAGGGAACCTGAGTTTCCAAGCGGTAAGGAAGATCTGGCGTCATGGGGTGGAGCCGAGAGTTTTACCACCCGGGTGGGTGGATGGGAGGAGCTAGCTTGAAGACCTTCCAGCAAGATTTAAAGCGGCAAGGAACCTGCCAATAAGTGTGGATGAACAACATATCCATGTCCCTAGAAACTGAGATTTGAAGAAAAAGAGGGAAAAAAGGAAGGAAACAGAGGCATGGTGTGGACCCCTGCGCCGCAGCCATGTGAGGGGGATAAACACCCGAGCGTGGAGTCGACAGCACCGAAGAAGGCGCTGCGTGACTAGGAAGGCCCAACCGCCCTACCCATCCTTCCGAAACCGAATGGCCTCAAGGCTCGGGGTCGACCTGACCGGCTCAGGCAACTGGACCAAACTCCGAGCCCACTGCTTCATAACAGCAGCCCACTGATGAAACTGCTCATCGAAAGCTCCTCCAATAGGTAGGGAGGAGGTCGGCCACCAGAGACAGAAACTGGCGACTCCAACAGAGGTGGAGACTGGCGCCTGACCCTAATAACCAACTGTCTACGCGCAGACATACCAGAGGGCGACCTTGAGTGATGCCATTTCTTCTTCAACCTATGTGTCGAAGAAGAACTCAAGGCAGAATGGTGCCGAGAATGGGACCGTTTCCTTTTATGCTTTCGGCGGGACTGCCCATCTCCCTGAGCATTGGACAGTCTGTTGTCAGACCCCCCCCCCCCGGAGAGGACAGTGGACCGGACCCGGCCCGGCAGACTGAACAGTTTTCATACACAGTCTCCCTACTGTCACCTCACCCGCTCATGGTTGACTCAGTCAATGGAGGGCTAAAGACTTCTGTTGTACAACTGTAGACTAAAAATAATAATTGGTACTGATTCGAAATAAAACGAAACTATTCTGCTAGTGAAGTTTAACTCCCGGTGGCTGAGTGTCGTCGTCACTGAAGCGCACTCGACGGTGGGAAAAAAGGAACTGAGGCGGTTGGAGGGTCAACGCCGAGATAGTGATTGCCGCACGACCCGGGGTTCATGGTACTACTTAATTGCGGCTTCATCTCAGGCGCCGACTCTCTTGAAAAAGTTTGCACCCGCTGGGTCCTAGAGCCTCCGGCCAACTCCCATTAGTGTGAATGAGTGGTGGAGACTTTATGTCCAGGAAGATAGAACAATTACGTACTTACTGTAACAATACATCTTCGAAAGAACCTCCTTCATCATGCCACACCTATGGAACTATAGCCACCAGGCACTAGGACCACATGAAGACACTTTGCAAGTAGTCCACTAGGGGCCACCCGTGGCGACTTCCTATGTTGGCGCTTTCCACTTCTAAACGTGGATGGCCCTTTGCCTCCTCAGTTCCCCGCTAGAGATTATGTTTGGAGGACCACCCTACAGGGAAGCAGGAGAGAAAAAACAGGTTACTCACCTGTAACAGTAGCTCTAGGAGTGGTATATGATGTTCATCCACACTTCTGGCAGTTGCCTTTCCCCTTTAAATCTTGCCGGAAATGTCTTCAAGCTGGCTCCTCCCACCCATCTGGGTGGTATAACCCTTGGCTCCGCCCCATGACGCCAGATCTTAGCCCGCTGGAAGCCATGTAGTGTGTGTCCGTAATCGGAAAGGTTGGCTGGGACTGTGTGGGTGAACATATGCCGTTCCTAGAACTACTATTACAGGTGAGGAACCTGTTTTTCTAGGATTGTGGCTATGTTGTTCATCCACACTCATTGGCAGACAAGGGCAAAAAGAGCAGGCATGGGGGAAAAGAAAAAATTACTCACCTTAGTAATGTTGTTTCTTCTAATGGAGTCTTGCTATATTATGACAATTGCAGTTTGTCCCAGCCTTAGAACTGCTCCGGAGGTGAAAGAGTTAACTTCTATGCCAGGCACGGAACTTAGAGCGCGAGCTCGGTTAGAAAAGCTCTGTCTGGAATATTTCAAACAAACTATCAGATCTTTACGAGCAAAACTCACTAAGGTTCTGTGTGGAAGCTGTAACCTACACTAGCCAACTGGCTACTTAAATATTAACACATTTTCCTGGTCCTAACACCAAGACTCAAGTCAGGGGACCAGAAAATAAGATAAAATAAAACACAACACCCAAACACCCCAAAAAAGAAAGAGTGAAAAACATAAAATGGGCATCAATAAGTGCCAACACTGGACTGCCCACCCCATACCCAAAGTAGAAGTTCTGAGAGGGGCAGGCTGGGGGAGAGGTCATAATATAGCAAGACTCCATTAGAAGAAACAACATTACTAAGGTGAGTAATTTTTTCTTTAAACAACATGAAGTCTTGCTATATTGGACAATTGCAGACTACATAGCAGTACCTCCATGGAGGAGGGACAGAACCTACTTAGGGAATAGGCTCTGAAGCACGGCAGTGCTAAACCGAGCATCCCTCCTGGCCTGGATATCCAGGGAGTAATGCTTGGTGAAAGTGAGCACTGTTTTCCAAGTAGCTGCTTGACATATCTCTAAGATAGGGATGTCTCTGGCAGCAGCTAGACGCAGCTGTACCTCTGGTAGAGTGAGCCCTCAGGCCTGAAGGGGGACCCTTACCCAGTTTTTGACAGCAAAATTGGATACAAGAGACAATCCACCTGGCAATGGATCTCTTAGTGGCAGGTTTCCTTTCCCAACCTCACCATAGGGTGAGAAATAGATGGAGGAGTCAAACCTGTGACCCTTGGTACGCTCTATGTAGTAACTTAGGGCCCTCTTAACATCTGATCTGTGCAACCTCCTCTCACCAGAGGAGGAATGGTCAGTGAAGAACACTGGAAGAGAAACAGATTGATTAAGGTGGAAATCTGAAACCACCTTAGGCAAAACTTCCTGTTAGTCCTGAGGACTACCTTATCCCTGTGAAAGGAATAAAGTCAGTCTCCACTGACAAAGCTTGTAACTCACTTATGCCTGGCAGAAGTGATGGCTACTAGAAACACAGTTTTCCAAGTCAAGTATTTAAGCTCTCGTCAAGGCAGAGGTTCAAAGGGGGGTTGCATCAGCTGAGCAATGTAAACATTAAGATCCCAGGCAGGGGCAGGGTCCCTGAATGGTGGATTGGAATGAAGCAATCCCCTGAAAAACTTGGAAAATACAGGGTGAGCAGAAAGAGAAGAGGGCTTCCCTGCTGAAATAAAAGCAGAGACAGCTGCCAAATGCACTTTCAGGGTAGCTGGTCTCAGTACCAAAGAATTAAGATGGACCATATAGTCCAAAACAGTGAGCAAATCAGCAGATTCCGGGGAAATATGCTTCCCAGAACACCATATGGAAAACCTTTTCCATCTGGAGTTATAAGTAGCCCTAGTGGAAGGCTTCCTAGAAGCTTTCAAGATTTCGAGAACACCTTGAGAAAGGTGTAGGTCAGCAAACTAACTCCTCAAGAGCCAAGCCTTGAGGTTGAGGGATTTGAGATTGGATACCAGACTCTCCCCTGGGCACAGGTTAACAGATTGTGGTTCCTGGGGAGACACAGGGGAAGATGGACTGCTAAGGACAGAAGGAGTGGGTACCAGGGCTGCCTGGCCCAGTCTGGAGCAATCAGGATCATCTTGCAGGGCTGAGATCTGATTTTGACTAGCACCTTGAACAGGAGAGGGAAGGGGGGTGGTGAAAGCATAGAGAAACTTCCCTTCCCAATCGAGTAGAAAGGCATCCAGGGGGACTGAGCCCAACACTGGGGGCCTGCAATAAAAAGTGGAAGTTGATTATTGTCTGGGGCTGCGAAAAGATCTATCTGAGGGGTGCCCCATCTGGCAAAAACTATCCCCAGTACTCGGGGATCCAGTGACCATTCGTGATGGCCCTGGGAAATCCTGCTGAGAGCATCTGCCAGGACATTGTCCTTGCCTGGGAGGTGAACTGCTATGAGGGAAGTGTTCAGGGAATAAGCCAGAGACCACAACTTCATCGCCTCGGTGCACAAGGCCGAAGACCGAGTGCCCCCTTGTTTGTTGATGTACCACATTGTAGTGGTGTTGTCTGTTCTGACCTGTACCACTTTGTTCTGAACAGATGCAACAAAAACCTGAAGAGCTAGAAAAACAGCTCTGAGTTCCAACAGACTGATGTGGAGCAGAGATTCCTGAGGGGACCACAATCCCTGGGTGGAGAGGTCGCCCATGTGAGCTCCCCATCCCAAAAGGGACGCATCTCTAGTAAGGGTCAAGGAGTGAGATAGAGGGATGAAGGGCACCCCTTGTCTCAGATTGCTCTGATCCTGCCACCACTGAAGGGCCTGGATCAGGGTTCGAGTCACTGGGATCAACTTGGATAGGGAATCTCTTCTTTGAGACCAAAGGCTCTCAAATGGAACTGAATGTCCCTCATCTGAAATCTTGCTCCTTGCACTACAGCTGTGGAAGCAGCCATGTGTCCCTAGGAGCTGTAGAAATGCCCTGCTGGTCGAGACCTGCAGAGTGAAGGAGGAGGCCAGGGCCACCAGGGTCCCACTTTCTAGGGAAAGGAAGGCTCTGGCCTGCTTTTGTGTCCAGTTCTGCACCTATAAGGTGAGTACCTGGACAGGTTCCAGAACTGACTTTGGAAGATTGAGAGAAAGCCCAGAGAGGTAAGCAGCTGCTGGGTAACTTGCAGGTGTGATCTGACCTGGTCTGGAGACTGACCCACAATGAGCCAGTCGTCTAGGTAGGGAAAGATGGCAATCTTTTGCCTTCTTAAATGAGCAACTGCTACTGCCAGGCATTTTGTGAATACCCTTGGGGCAGAGGTAAGGCCGAAGGGCATTGCTCTGAACTGATAATGGCCTGAGGGCAGTTCGAATCTGAGGTACTTTCAGTGGGAGCTTCTGATAAGAACATGGAAGTAGGCATCCTTGAGGTCCAGGGAAGCTAGCCAGTCCCCTGGCCTTAGGGAGGGTAAAATCATTCCCAGAGTCACCATTTTGAATTTTGGTTTTAAAAGGTGCTTGTTCAGATATCTTAGGTCCAGGATGGGCCGCCATTCTCCTGTCTTTTTTGGGGTAAGGAAGTACCTGGAGTACAGACCCTGCCCTGGTGTAGGGAGAAACCCTTTCTACAGCTCTGAGAGCCAGGAGGTTGAGACTTCTGTTTCCAAAGCAAGAGTCTCTAGAGGTTTGCAGGTGGAAAAGATCTGATTCTCATCTTTGGAAATTTTTGAAGCTGAGAACAGACCCTGTTACTACTTCAGGACCCACTTGTCTGATGTTAAAGACTCCCAGTCCTGGATGAGTAAATGATCTACCCTACAGGTAATGGAGAACCCGCCCTGGGCATCCCATCAGGGTGCCTGTTTGGCAGGGGCTTTAGGCTGAGGGGTGGGAGCAGGCCTGCTTGTACCCCGTCTGCCTCTCCCTCTGAAGAACCCGCTCTGAACATAAGCTGAAGAGGAGGCCTGGGTTTGGTAAAAAGGCCTGTGAAAAGGCCTGCCTCTACCCCTGGGGGGCTGCCTCTGAGGAGTGGCTTGCCGTTTCTTGGCTTGTGCACTCCTATAAGTGGTTCTATATTCATCCATTTTCTTCATATAATTCTCTGTCTGCTCCCCAAACAGAGAATTTCCCACCACAGGAAAATCCATAGCCTTAGCCTGGGTATCCTGTGACAAACTAGTACACCTGGAGCCAAGCCAGTCTACAAAAGCCATAGATGTAGCCATGACTCTAGAGGATACATCATTAGAATCCACTGCAGCATGGAATTGCACCTTAGATGTCTCAAAACCATCAGCAGCCACCTGCTCCAGCTCCTTGGTAAGCTGGCCAGGGGCCTGTTTGGCTAAAGCCATGACAGTATCCCATCTAGATTTCTGGTATCTTGCAACATAAGCCATATAATTTGCTTGTCTGAGTCCCAAGGACGCTGCCATGTATTGTTTTTTAGCCATGGCATCAATCTTCCTGGAGTCCTTGTCAGGAGGATGTGAAGCCAGGGGAATATTAGCCTTATCACAGGCTGCAGCCTGAACTACCCCAACATGGCTGCATTAATAGAAACACAGAATTTGACGGCAGATAAGGACCGCTTGGCCCACCCAGTCTGCCCATTTCCCTACCTGATGGATAAGCTGCAGATCCTAGTTAACCAGCAGCCTACTTCTTCCTACCCCCACTCCCAAGAATTGCCTTATGACTGTCCCATGCATGCTTGAATTCCACCACTGTTTTTGACTCCACAACCTCCTTTGGAAGGTTGTTCCATACATCCACAACCTCTCTCTGTGAAAAAATACTCTTAAATTACCTCTGAGCCTTCATCTTCAAATTGTGCCCCTTGTTCTTGCACCTCTTTTTTGAAAGATGCTACCCTCTTGGACTTTGTTGATTCCCTTGAGGGTACTTGAAAGTTTCTATCATGTCCCCCCTCTCCTCGGGGCTATAGATATTAAGCTCCTTAAGTCTCTCTTCATATGTCTTCCGTGCAGACCCTGCACCATTTTAGTTGTCTCCTCCCCTGACAGCTTCCATCCTGTCTATGTCTTTATGGAGATTGGTCTCAGAACTGCACGCAGTACCCAGATGTGGTCTCACCAGCTGTCTGTACAGAGGGATAATAACTACTGTTTTCTACTGGTGATGCCTCCCTATGCATCCCAGTATCCCCCAGCCCTCCTTGCTGCCCTCTCACATTGCTTGCCCACCTTTAGGTCATCTGATATGACTACCCCAGGTCCCTTTCCATTTTTGTTGTTGTTAGTATCTCACCCCCCATGGTGTACTCTTCCCCTGGGTTTTTGTTTCCCAGGTGCATTACCTTGCACTTCTTAGCATTGAATCTAAGCTGCCATACATTTGACCATTCCTCTAACCTTGCCAAGTCCCTTCTCATCCTTTCCACCCCACCTTGTGCATCAACTCTGTTGCAGATCTTTGTGTCATCTGCAAAGAGACATACTTTTCCTTCAGTCCCTCTGCCAGTAGCAAACATAAAGACATTGAAGGACTTGATCTAATACTGAACCCTACGGTACCCCACTGCTAACCCCCTTTTTCAGAGTGGACCCCATTTTGAAAAAGGGGGGTTAGCAGGGTACCGTAGGGTTCAGTATTAGATCGTCCTTCAATGTCTTATAAGTCTACATTGCAGAGGGCATTGCTGTGAAAGAAATTTGTATCAGGATTGAACAGTGTACCTCCTGTCCATCTTTTATCCACAGGAGGCACAGAATTAGGTTTTTAAAATTTTTTATTGTTTGTTTCCTAAAGGATTTTTCTAAGGAATAGACAATCTCCTGACTCTGGGATATCCATCATCTCTACAAAGTCAGGCTCCTCTTGTTCATCCACAGCTTCCTCCAAAGGAAGCTGAGGTTTTCAAACTTTTTATAAAACAGAAATGAGAAGGGGACTCAGAAAGCCTAGGGGAGATTCTCCTAAAGGTCTGTCTGGGGAGATGTCCGTTCTAATGGGCACATCCAGACTTTCAAAGTCACATTCACACTGTTCATAATCATCCTCCCCTCCTCTGGTTCATAAAACTCTCTATATCTTATTCCTGAACCGTGGAACAGAGCTGGTAGGGAAAGTGACTGGACAGATTTGGATTGCTCTGGCTATCTCTGCAGCAGTTGGAGAAGAATTTTGACTCACACACCTGCTGATTTTCTAGTTCTCTTTGCTGGAACTGGCTCCTCTGAGTCAACTACGTTTGCCAGGAAGTCTGGCCCTGGTCAGAGGCACTCCCTCCAGTTCGGTTGGCACCGAACTGGGCTGGCCATCGGGTCAGCGGACTTTTTGCCTCTCGTCCCCTGAGCCTACCAACTCTCTTATCTAGGGTAGCTGCAGGGAAATTCTTGCAAATCTGGCAGTCTGCATTGAGGTGGTCAAACCCCAGACAATAAACACATGTGGTGTGTGGGTCAGCCGTGGCAAAGGCTTCCCCACAGACACTACAGTGTTGAAACCCAGTGGGCCCGGTTTTTCTTTTGGGTTTCTAATATGCCAGCCTAACAAAAAACTTGCCCCTTTTCCGGCAGTGCCAGGCAAGACACTCTTATCGGTTCCCAACCGTGTCACGGGTCGTGGAAAAAAACGTAATGAAATCCGGTTTGTTTAGAACCGAAAAGAACCGGGAACCGCACTCTAAAAAGCTTTTAAATGCCTCAGAATAAAGTTTAAAAACAACCTGATCGGTTCAAACCGAACCGATAAACATTTACAAGTTCCACACAGAAATAAACCTGTCTATTACTTACAATACCACAGACAGAGCTTGAACCGATCGGTTTGCGGTTAAAATAATAATAATTGCGGTTGAATTTAACCGAGAAAAAACTCTTTATACCGAGAAATGAACCGAGCAGTAGGAGGAATCTCCGGAGCGACTGTTCAGTGAGGCGGAGTAAAGACTCTGACAGTTTCAGTTTGAAATATTCCAGACAGAGCTTTTCTAACCAAGCTCGCGCTCTAAGTTCCATGCCTGGCATGGAAGTTAACTCTTTCACCTCCGGAGCAGTTCTAAGGCTGGGACAAACTGCTATTGTCATAATATAGCAAGACTTCATGTTATTTGAAAAGGATAAAGCCAACATTAAATGGAGGGCAATGAGTACCAATGCCCGCAGTCTGGGAAACAAGCTTCCTGAGCTAGGAGCGTTGATGGAAGACGAATTGGATATTGTGGCAGTCACGGAAGCATGGTACACGGAGAACCATAACTGGGATGTCAACATACCGGGGTACACAGTCTACAGAAGGGACAGGGAGGGGAAAAGAGGAGGTGGAGTAGCTCTATACATAAGGGAAGGGATCAAAGCTACAGAACTAAAAAGTAAAGGGGAGGACAAGAGGCTCTGGGTCACCTGGAGACGAGGAATGGCATCACAATCCGCATTGGGTTGTGTATACTCTAAGCTCCGCCCATGGCGCTAGATCTAGCCGCTGGAAGCCGTTGTGCGTCAGTCGGAGGTCGGGTGGGTCGTGTGGATGAACAACAGATACCATTCCTAGAACTCCTGTTACAGGTGAGTAATCTGTATTTCTAGGGACATGGATATGTTGTTCAATCCACACTTACTGGCAGACTCCTAGCAGTTCTCTGGGAGGAGGCAGGCAAGGCGCACACCCCCTACTTAGGGAATAAGGACTGAGAACCAAGGCCCAAAACCAGCATCTCAAGTGACTCAAGGTCGATGGTAGTGGGTAATGAAGGTATGTGATGCACTTCCAGGTAGCAGCCCTGCAGATATCCTGGATAGGGACATCCCGGGAAGCAGCCATCGATGCAGCGGCATGGCAGGTAGAATGAGCCTCTCCCTCTGGGAGGCTCCATGCCGCAACCTATAGCAGAGATCTATGCAGGAGGTGACCCACCTGCTTATCGTCTGCTTGGCTGCAGGTCTGCCAGGTGCGGCTTCAGCGTAGGGTGACAAACAGCTGGCTGAACCTCTCCCCGAACTTCAGCCGTCCCGCTCCTTATAATAAGCGAGCACTCTTCTAGGGTCCAAAGTATGGAGCCCATATTCCGCCTCCGAGGTGTGATTGGGGTAGAACACCGCAGAGTCAACACCTGGTTAGCGGAAACTCCGACACCACCTTCGGAAGGAACTGGTGGGGGCGCAGGACAACCTTGTCCCGTGGAAGACCAGATAAGGAGACTCTATGGAAAGCTTACTGGAGCTCTTCCATCCTTCTGATGACGGATAGCCACCAATAAGGCGGCTTTCCACGACAGGTGGAGATATCGCACCTGTGCATTGGTTCGAGTGGCTTGCCCATGAGCTTGGCCGATACAGCAGTCAGATCCCATGGAGGTGGAGGTTCTGCACTCGAGGGAAATGTGATCAAAGCCTTTGAAAAGCACCAGACCACCTTCTCCTAAGTGCACCGACTGCTTCCCTGCCCGCCGCCCAGTAAGCAGAGATGGCTGCAGGTGCACCTTAAGGGTCGCTGCAATCACCCTTGCTGAGAAAGGGACCAGGTAGTCCGAATGCTTGCTAGGACAGGCGGAAGGGTCCAAGCTCTTCCCACACCAAATGGAGAATCTCTTCCATTTGAAGGCATAGCATTTCCTGGTCGACTCCTTATGGGACGCCTCAACGACGTTGAGGACCTCATTGGAAAGACCCAAGGCCTGGAACTCTAGCCGCTCAGGAACCAGGCAGTCAGGTGCAGGGATCGAAGGTCCGGATGGAATACCTTCCCCTGGTTGACTGAGATCAGGTCCAGGCGGGCTGGAAGCCTCTTCAGGAGCCTGAAGCTGAGACTGAGGAGATCTGGATACCAGAACTGGCGGGGCTAGTCTGGGGCTACCAGAATCACCTGCGCCTTGTCCCTCCTTGCCTTGAGAAGCACCTTGTAGATCAAGGGAAATGGGAGAAAGGCGTAGAAGAGGCCCGGGGTCCACGGCCTTGAGAAGGCAACCCCCTGCAGCGAGCCCTGCTGAGTGGGGCAGGCATGAAATAAGTCTCAGCTTCGCATTCTCCCTGAAGGCAAACAGGTCCACCTGAGGCGTGCCCCAGAGGGAGAGCAGATCTTGTACTACCTCCGGCAGGAGAGACCACTCGTGAGACGCAGCCCCTATCTGGCTTAGGGCATCTGCCAGGGTGTTGGAGGCTCCTGCCACGTGAATGGCTAGGAGATCCGCCTCCAGACTGCGCACGAGGGACCATATGCGGAGAGATTCCTTGCATAATAGCATGGAGCACGTCCCACCCTGGCGGTTTAGGTAGTACATGGTCGTGGTATTGTCCGTCTGGACCTGAACCACTTGACCCCGTAGAAACGGAGCGAAGGCAGTGAGAGCTAGGCGGACCGCTCGGAGCACCAGCAGGTTGATGTGGCATCGGGACTCCCGAAGGGACCAGAGGCCGTGCGCTCTGTGCTCCCCCAGATGGGCACCCCAACCCATCAGAGATGCATCGGTCGATAGGGAGACCGTCGGCTCGGGGCAGACGAATGGGATGCCCTCCTGCAGATGTGCCGGAATGGTCCACCACTGGAGAGCATTCCACATCTCCTGGGTCACTGCCACGGGCTGGTCCAACGGATCGCTGCGTTGTGAAGACTGGCTGGCCAGTCCCCATTGAAGGGGACGCATGTACCAACGGGCCCAACAGACCACACTGGTGCAGGCCACCATGAGGCCCAGGAAGTCCCGGGCAGGGCGCGATTGCCCAACCAGAAAAGATTGGGCAAAGGAGGAAAGAACCTCGGCCCTGTCCGCCGGGAGCCGAGCTCTGCCCCGATGAAGAGTATCACCTGCTTTGGCACGAGTTCCGACTTGGCCTCGTTGATGAGGAGGCCAATCTGAGAGCAAACCTGGAGGGCCAGATCTCTGGATCGCTCCACCTCCCCTCTGGAGGAGGGGGCTGCAATCAGCCAGTCATCCAGGTAGGGGTACACCCGGACCCTTCGGCGCCGCAGAAATGCTGTCACCACTGCCATGCATTTGGTGGAGACCCTGGGAGCTAGAGAGAGGCCTAAGGGCATGGCCCGGAACTTGTAAAGGGATCCCTCCGCCCTGAAGTGGAGGAATCTCTGATGAGATGGACGGATCGGGACGTGAAAGAACGTGTCCTGGAGGTCCAGGGAACAGAACCACACGCCTCGCTCCAAGGATGGGATTATCTGAGCCAGAGTGACCATCCTGAAGGTCAGAGACCTTAGGAACCTGTTCAGGTCGTGCAGGTCGAGGATGGGGCACCAGCCCCCGTCCGTTTTGGGACCAGGAAATACCTGGACACAAACCCCGGGTCTGGAGGAGGATCCGCCACCTTCCTGATCACCTCTTTTTCGAGAAGCAGGGCAATATTGGCTCGGCGGGCCGACAGCGAGGCTGCGGACCCTGTGGCCCCCCAAGGGACGACGGCTCGAAAGGGTGGGGTCTGCTCGAACTCCAGAGGCAGGCCCTTTCCTACCACCTCCAACACCCAGCGGTCCGTGGTGATAGCGGACCAGGCGGAAAGGAAGTGGCGGAGCCGGCCTTCACGGGGAACCCAGGGGGAGTGACGAGGCTGGGGTCGGCACCCCTCAACCCGTCACTGGGCAGGCTTGGAGGAGGAACCGGCCGAGGGACCTCCTCGGCCTTTACCTCCTTGCTTCCTGTTGGAGGAAGCTGCGGGCTTGGGTTTGGGACACCATGCGCGAGCCTGCTGGCCCTGTTGCTGGTGCTGTTGGGCCGGTCATGCTGCAGGGGCCGAAGGACGAAAGGACTTATGCTGTTGACGACGGCGGCCTTTATCCCTCTGGGCGGAGGTGACCGAGTCTACAGTGGCATTGGACTTTTCGATCCGCTGGAGGTGTGCCTCCACTCCAGGGCCGAAGAGGTCAGTCCCCAAGAAGGGGACGTCCGCCAACTTGTGCTGGGTATCCGCCGTGAAGGTGGATATCCTCAGCCACGCCCTGCGGTGCATAGCCACCGCGGCCGCAACTGACCTGGCACATTAATCACCTATGTCCAGAGCAGTCTGAAGCTGCTGCTTCGCCACCGCCCTACCCTGGTCCCGCACCTGACGAACCATGGTCTGCAGGTCAGTCGGGAGATGAGGGACGACCTCATCCAGGGAGCCCATGAAGGCGTGGGAGAAGTGTGCCATCAGCATGGCCGAGCTGGCCTGTAGGAGGCCGAGGGAGGATGCAGCGTACACCTTGCGCCCGGCAAAGTCCAGCTTTTTGGACTCTTTGTCGGGGGACTTATCCACGCCCGAGCGCCTTCCGAACGCTGGAAGACGCTGTCGGTGACTAACCCTCGGCAGAAGGGTGTCTCGAGAAACCGGCAAAGAGCCGGTAGGGAACACATACTTCCTGGCCATCCTGGCCGAGGGTGCAGGACAGGACGCAGGCCGCTGCCAAAGCTCCAAGGCTGGGCCGACAATGGCCTCAGCCACTGGAAAGGCCTCCATGGGTGAATCCCCTCGGTCCAGTATCTCCGTCAGGGGATACTTGGCCTGTTTGGACAAGAGCTCGAGCTCCATCCCGGTGGACTCTGAGATGAGCTGAAGCAGATCCAAGACGGACGATGGGCTATCGTCCAAAGACTGGCCCCCGGAGGACTCCAGGTCGACCTGCCTGGAGAACAGGGAGGAGTCGTCATCGGACTCCGAAGAGTCTGCGATGAGCTGCCTCGGCCCTGAGCCACCCTCCACCTGCCGAGGGCGGTCAGGAGTGAGGGTGACCGACAACCTGTAGGGCAGGCCATGACCCGACCGAGAATCCTTGGTCGGTGCCCCAGACTTCGATTGTGGAGGCGGAGGTTCCACCACAATCGGTGGAGCAGCTGGTTTCGGACGAACAACCGCCCCAGGAACAGGCATCTCGACTGGGGCGAGCGGTTGCTTCGGTCGTTCCGGCGACAGCCACTTGATGGCCGGGGGCTAAATTGGAGTCGATTTAGTCCCGGACAACAGTAACTGCTGCCACATAAGCTCCTCGTAACGTCGACGCAATTTACGTCGAAGCCTCTCCTCATCCGAGAAAGAGGACAAGGAGGAACGGTGTCGACGCTTACTTCGGTACCGAGACCGCCGATGTCAGCGGGAATGGCTTGACCAAGATAAAGTCCGAGACCGAGACTCGGGGTGACCGAGGGTGGGTCTGGGAAGGGGCCGGGGACACCCTCTCTTCCCTTGGCTCGGGCACTTTATCCGGGGACTGCCGTCCCCGAAAGCGCAGGCAGATCTCGGTCTCCACCGGGTGAACCGGTGAAGGTGGGCTGTCGGCTTCACCAGTCGACAGCCCGTCCGACGGGTCGAGGAAAATCTCGACTGTGTCAACGGGAGTCTCGGCAGGCTGGCCTGACGGGGACACCGTGAAACCAGCGGCCAGAGCCGCAACTTCGACCGAAGTCGACGGTTGACTGTCCTGGGAAGGAGACCTCTCCTGCTCCCAAGAACGCTGACGGTAGGACTTACCCTTCGACTCCTTCTTCTTGGGCCAAGAGGAATGTCCCGATGTCCCTTTCCACGAAGGGAGAGGGGCCTTGACAAAGCTCCTTGAACGATGCCGTGTAAGAGGAACTCAGAGAGAGCAGGATAAATGCTGCGGCCGAGGAGGAGGAAGATGTGGCCTGGGCCACCTCCTCCTCGAGGGCGATCATATGCTCGAGCTGCTCAGCCGAGCCAGCCGCCGCAGACACCGCCCAACGAGCCTCTTTGGATTTTACCAAGGAACGCCCGGGCGCCCGAGCTTCAATTGGGCAGCGCGATCCTCCAAGACGGTGGCTGAAAAAGAGCGGCACAACTCGCAGGCCTGCGGGTCGTGATCTAGGCCTAGGCAGTAGACGCACATGGAGTGCAGATCCGTCCTGGACATTTTCTGCCCGCAAGGGCACCTCCGAAAGCCGTGAATCGATCTGTCCATCGGAGTCGCGAGGGATGATGAAGACCGAAGTTTAGAAAACTCAAAACTAGTTTCGGACGGCTCCCCAGGTTCCGGGCGAGGGTTCCTGGGGGTATGACAGGACCAGGTTCGCCTGCCTGGTCCTCGGGCTGGGCAGCTCCTCCCTGATCGCCTCTTGACCGAGGTCGTGGGAGGTGAGGGGTCCCCTCTCGGTAGGTGCGGATATTGGTCCCCGGCCGGCGATGGCGCCTGACCGGCAACGGGCATCTGGTGGTCGTCGGTGCTCGGGACCGGTGGTATTTGGCCGATGTCGGAGGAGCCGCGCCGGGTCCGATGATCTCTTGAGAGAAGCTGCGCTCTTGGTCTTTCGCTGAGGAGGAGGAGGCAAAGAGACTGACCTAAGGCCGGGTTCGAATGGCGGAACCGGACTTGTGATGGTGGTGGCGTCCCCTGACCTCGACAGGGCCTTGGTGGTTGAAGACGAAGAAGGTCTGGAAGTCTTGGCCTGAGAAAGAGAGGAGGAACCCGAGGAGGTCTTCACTGCTGCAGGGGGAGGCTGACAGCGGGCCTGGGAGGGGGAGCGGTCGGACCGGGAGCCGGAGTTACGGGAGTCAGAGGCCCTAGACGGGGACCTGGATCTCACTCTCTCCCTATGCTTCTCGAGGTGTCTCCGGGCCTTGTCGGAAGATTCCCCCTTGGAGGCTGCGTCCATGGCTTTAATCTTCTCCTCGAGCAGGAAAGCCTGAAGGGCCTTCTGAGCGACGGATCCGGTCCGCTGTTGAATCCCTGGTCGAAGGAACAGGCCCGGTGTCGTGGTCTGGGCCTAGCAACTGGACGAGGCTGAATGCGGGTCTTTGAACGGGATTTGCTTCCCACAGGCGCACTTCGAAGGATGGCCTTCAACGGAGGTTGGAGAGGACATCAGATAGAAACTAAGCAGAAAAAACAAACTTTTTCCCCAAGGAAGAACTTAACCAGGCGTTGCGCGCTAGAAACAAACCAAAGGGTCGAGACATGCAAGTCGACGGCGGGAAAGAACTGGGGAATCTGGCGGGACCGCCTCCTTATGTACTACGTCTGACGGGGACGGGACCGACGTCGGAGGCAGGTCCCCGCTGAAGACTGCTAGCTAGAAGATTTCGTAGCCTGACGACGCCTGCAGTCCTAATGGTGTAACCTGCTGCAAGAGCTGTATCTCAAGTAAGATCTTAGGATTGGTGCGCAGAGCCACAATGCCCTTGTGAAAACCAAGCAAGGAATTTCACATCAGGGCCAGGAGTTCGGAAATCCTCCGAGCGGAGGTAATGGCCACTAGGAAGAGGGTCTTCCAGGAAAGGAACTTCAAGTCTGCGGAAGCTGCCAGTTCAAAAGGAGGCAAAGTACGTTTCTCAAGAACAAAGTTCAAATCCCAAGGAGGGGCCGGGACTCGGATAGGGGGTCTCAGGTGAAAAACCCCTCTGAGGAAAGCTTTAGAGACTTCCAGTTGAGCAAACGTCCTGTCTGCAAAGGGAACATAATAGGCCGAAATGGCCACCATGTGAACCTTCAGAGAGAAGTGACTGAGACCCAGGTCAAAGAGATGGCGCAGGCACTCCAACAGCCTCCCAACAGAGCAGGAGAAAGTCTCGAAGTCTTTCGAAGCGGCCCAGATTGTGAACCTTTTCCACTTCATGGCATAGGTAGACCTAGTGGAGTGTTTCCTAGCCTCCACCAGAATCTCCACCACCTGGGGAGAAACTCCAAAGTGGGCTTGAGCTATGTCTGCAGGAGTCATGCATGTAGCTGAAGGGACTTGAGACCTGGATGGACCAGGGTCCCCTGATCCTGCGTCAGCAAAATTCGTGACAGAGGAAGAAGAAGAGATGGTTCCTCTGAGTACTGTTGCAGAAGAGAGAACCAAACTTGCCTGGGCCAGAAAGGAGCGATCAGAATCATTCGTGCTCCTTCTGAGCAGAGTTTCTGCAAAACTCGCCGGATCAGAGGAATTGGGGGAAAGGCATAGACAAATCTGTCCTTCCAATCTAGAGACAGAGCGTCTCTCCAGAAAATGTTTCACTCTTGAACGAGAGAGCAGAAGTCAGGAAGCTTTGTGTTTTGAGGGGAAGCAAACAGGTCAACCTGTGGTGTTCCCCAGCGTAGGAAGATATCGTCTACGACCCCCTGATCCAGTTCCCACTCGTAGGCTTGAGCAGACGAGCGACTTAATTTGTCTGCTAAGGTGTTCTCGACCCCCGGAACATGCGTCGCCGTAAGGTGAAGGTCGTGTTGTGCTGCCCAATCCCAAACTCTCATCGCATCCCTGCAAAGAGGGTAGGACCGAGTCCCTCCCTGTTTGCTGATGTACCATACCATACACATATTGTCCGACTGTACAGCTAGGTGGCCGGGAAGAAGATGCAGATGAAGCGCTTGGAGAGCATAAAGCAACGCCCAAAGCTCGAGCACACTGATGTGAAGTGTTTGTTCGAGCATGGACCAAGAGCCCTGGGTCCGATGAGAACCGATATGGGCTCCCCAACCTTCGCCCGAGGCGCTGTGGTCAGAGTCTGGGAGGGGGGAGGGAGGAAGGAAGTAAGACTGGAACTCCCTGGAGAAGGTTCTCTTGAACCATCCACCACTGCAAATCTCGAACCATGGGAGAGGATACTAGGACCAACTGGTCCAAGTCGTCCACTAACTGATCCCATTGGAAGAGAAGCGTCCACTGAGAGACCTTCATGTGTAGCCGAGCGCGAGGGACTGTCAGGATAGCAGCCGCCATAAGCCCGAGGAAGCTAAGAACCGACCTTGCAGTAACCCCCCTGCGGCCGGACAACAGGCTTACCTAAGTCTGGAGAGTGGCCGCCCTGTCCAGTGGCAAGAAGGCCCTGCCCAGGGTCGTGTCCAGTATCGCCCCGATAAACTGGAGTCTCTGGGAAGGGATCAAGTGAGACTTGGAATGGTTGATGGTAATACCCAGACAGGCAAAAACCTGCTGGGTGAGGGAGAGGCAGTGCAGAAGTTCCTCCCTGGACAAGGCTGCCAGGAGCCAATTATCCAGGTACAGGAAAGGTACGTAGGTAGGCCGCCGCCACCGCAAGGCATTTGGTAAATACTCGGGGAGCCGAGGAGAGGCCAAATGGAAGTGCCTTGAACTGGTAGAGGTCCCCCTGGAAAGCAAAACGGAGATATTCGCAGTGAGACAGGCTAATAGATATGTGCAGGTAAGCGTCCTGCATATCCAGAGCGCACAGCCACCGGTCCGAACGAAGGAGGGGCAGAAGGCTCTGCAGTGAGAGCATCCTGAACCTCTTCTACTCCACAAATAGATTCAGGGAACTGAGATCTAGAATAGGTCTTACATCTCCTGTCTTCTTCGGGACCAGGAAGAAGTGGGAATAGTAACCCGTTCCTTGCAGAGGAAGGGGGGGACAGGTTCTATCGCCTCTTTCAGCAAAAGTGCTGAAATCTCTTCCTGTACCAGAAGATGTTCCCGAGAGTACGACGACCTTGGGGGAGGGTGGTTTCTGTAGAAACTCTATTGAATGTCCTTCTGCGATAAGCTGGAGCACCCATGAATCTGATGTTATCCTCTCCCAGCCCAGAAGGTGGAGGGAAAACCTCCCTCCTACCAGTTCCTCCAGGAAGCCCGGAGGCTGTGGGAGAGGGAAGGAGTCAGTTGGTGTGTGGCAGTGCCGGAGCTGAGGCTCCCGCTGCTTTTTGGGCGGGAGGGGGCCTGGCAGCTGGGGGGGCCCTGACGTTTAGCGGCCCTCTTTCCCTGTGGTCTCGCTTTCGGCCGATTCCGTCTGTGAAAGGGATGGCGCTGCAATTGATGGGGATGATACATAGAGTCCACAGACTTTAGCGCCTTTCCCTTCTCCTGCAGGTCGGTGATGATGTCCTTGACATCACCCCCGAACAGCACCGAACCCCAGAAGGGCGCTTCCTGGATGGCGGACTGCACTTCCAGGACCAACCCAGACACTCTGAGCCAAGCATGACGCCGTAGGCCTACGGCAAAAGCTGAGCTCCTACCAGCAGTGTCCACTGCATCGTAGATCGCATGAAGGATGTGCCGACTGGCCGAACGTGCAGAGCGGACAAGGTCAGCCACTTCCTGCTTGACCTGAGAGTCCGGAAGGGAGTCCAATTTAGATTCCACCTCACTGAGAATCGCCTTCTGGTAATCCCCCATGTGACCGACATAGTTCAGGGCCCTAATACCCAGAGTGGAAGAAGCGAAAATCTTCTTGCCATACTGGTCCAGAAGGTGGGATTCCTTGTCAGTTGGAGACAATCTAAGGTGTTTGGGGTGAGCTGACCGGCCATGAGCGGCGCTATTCACAACCGAGTCAGCTCGAGGGTGGGAGTATAAACAGTCAACACCCTCGGGAGCCTGGTATAGCCTGTTCGACTTCCTGGGAAGTGGGGCTAAGGCCGACGGCTGTTTCCATATAGTGGTAATAAGGTCGGCATGAGGCTCAATACAGGGTGGCACCAAAGTGGGAGCGGTCACGGGCAGATCCAGATGCTCATCGAGTTTTTTATGCTGGGGGTCTGGCTTCAAGGATTGCCACTTATGTACTTCCTGGATCTTCAGAGGCAACTCTGTGAAGGAAGGATCCTCGGAAGAAACTCGAGGAGTCCTTGGTCGGGCTTGGACGAGCGTGGTCGTCGTCTTTGCTCGGAACAACCGTCGGAAGCATCCGAGGTGTCCGAGGAAGAAGTAGACTCCCTCTCCCGACGAGGGGGAGGAATGGACCCCTTGGGAAGCCCTTGGGAAAGCATGTCCTGCCCCTCTCTGGACCAAGAGGGTTTAGCCCTGGTGTCTGGAGGTGGGGAAGGAGTTTGTCGTCGAGGACGTACGGGAACCGCACCAGCACCATTGTCGGAAGACGACTTTCCACCTCTCTGGTGAGCTGAGTCTTGGCCTCATCCCACCAGGAAGCCAGAGTCTCCTGCAGATCCACCAGCGGCTGGGGGCGTGGAGGAGGATGGGGAGATGGGTGTGGACTATACCCATAAGGCGCGATCCATAACCCGACGATGGAAGCCCGGCATCTGGTATTGTGGAGTCTGGTACTGCAGCGTTGGAGAGGTCAGCGCCGGATACTGCAGTCCCGGGTATGACTGCGTCAGATACAATGGGGTCGGGTACCCGGGAACCGGGGGGCTGCCGGAGCAGATGGCCCAGCCGGAGGCCCCATGGGCGGATCTGGAGGAAAAGGCATGGGGGGGCGGAGGGCCCCGCGTTGCGGCGGCATCCGGGAGCAGGATGTCGCCCGGAGTTGGCAACACCGGCGTCGGAGCCGGCGTCCAGGGAGCCGATGTCAGATCGGTTGGACCAGTAGGTGGACGGTCTGACGGAGGTGGAACAGGAACCTCAGCCGCCCAGGGATTTGGGGAGAAATCTTCGGGTCGAGCTGAGGAGACTCAGGGTCCCCGGAGGGCAGCGAAGGCTGCAGGGAGCGGGAACGACGGACGGGAGGGTCTGGCGCATGGCTCATCCACAGGTGGACGCCGGCAAACCGACGTACGGCTTAGCAGCGGGATCTGGGCGGGTGCTGGAGGGGCCGGCGTCCGACTTAACGGACCCATCGCAGGAGGCAGGCCATGATGGAGGAGCGGCCTGGTCGGGCGGAATAGGGGCTGCGCCGCCCCGAAGGGTCGGGAGACTTGCCGACCTTCTCCGTGCGGGCATTGGAGGAGCGGACGTCCGGCTTATCGGAGCCGCTTGCACCAATAGGCCGCAAAACCATGGCTTTACCGGGAGCGGAGGCCTCCAAAAGCCCAGAGGTGCCCAAAGAGCCCGAGCGCGAGCCAGACAGGCGGGCCGACGCCACCTTAGAAGCCTCTAAGGAGGCCGGGCGTGAGCGATACCAGGGGAAAAGTTACCTAGCACGGTGACTCCCGAGGAAGATGTGGGTGAGGAGCCCTTGTCCCAGTGCTTTTCTTGATCCTTTTTCTTGTGATGGCCTTCAGGGGAAGTTGATGCCTGCCGAAGCTTTTTCAATTCATTCTCCATGGAGCTCATTTTCTTTTTCAAAATATGAGCCTCCAGGACTGCTGCCACCTTCTCGGTGGCGCATTAAAACTAAGGCAGTGCTGACACTTTCTACCAGATGGTCGGGGCCTAGGCAAAAAGGCACAGGAATGGCCGCTCTGCTGCGGAGTTAGGCGCGACTTGTTTTTGTGCTCGAGGGTAGGGGACTACATACACCTGCCTAATACCTAATGGATGATAGAGAAAAAATCGAAAATACTTTGGTTAAAAACTCATGAAACAGCCTGACGAATAAGGAACTTTTCCCATGAGGCGCTGGCATGAGCCAAGGAGGGAAAGAACTGGAAGGCAGGCGTGAGGGACCACCCTTTATACCGACGCCTCCTGATGCCGGTCACCTGACGTGGGGGGCGGTCCCTCGCCACAGACTGCTAGCTAGAAATTTTTCCATGGGGTCCTGCCGCCTGCCGACGTCAGTCCTATATGTAATTATCTACTGCAAGAGCCCTCTCTAAGTAAGATCTCTTATTTTGCCTTTGTAAATAGTTACATTGAACAAGTTTATTTTTTTATGTTACTGCTACTGTAAATAAATATTTCTGGTGAATTCTACAACTGCTCCTGGTTTTCCTTTGCAGGAAGCATAGGAAAACCAGGAAGCCTCAACGACACTCAGGCAGAGTCTGAACCAGATCCCTGGCCTGGTCCCAGATGGCATTTTGGTATTGCACCAGGAGTCAGATAATTGATGGCTGTAATGGCCAAATTAGCAGAGGCAAAGGCCCTTTTGCCAGTCTGGTCCAGCTGCCTGGATTCACGGTCTTGGGGGAGAGCACCAAGATGCTTAGGCTTCTTAGAGCAGTTGTGGGCAGCACTAATGACCATGGAATCTGCCTTAGGGTGACTCCCCAGAAAGGGCCTGCCTGCCGGGGTATGATACAGACAATCTGCCTTTTTAGGAAGGGGAGAAATAGTGGCGGGGTGAGCCCAAGCCGCCTTGGTGACATCCTTCTGCCGAAGGAACAAAGCTAGGTGGTGCCTCTCGGGGTCCTGGTCTTCCATCTCATAATGGACTGGATGTGATGCATATCATCCATGAAAGACAGATTTTGGGGGCGGGGGGGGCTAGGCACTTCCTTAGGCTGGTTCTCCCCTCAGAAGACTCACTGTCCAGGACCAGCGTCAGTGGCCAGTGATCGTCCCAACTGGAGCCAGTGCTTGCGTCACGCCAGGCCCTGGAGAACCCCCGACACATGCGGTTTATTTGGCCCAGTCCTTCCAGTATCCCTGGACTGGGGGGGGGGGGCTGGAGGCGGTGCCTGAGGGGCAGGGGTCCGTTTCTGCATAAACAACCACCACGTCGAAATGAGGGCATTGTAATCCACCTGTGGAGCAATACTGTACACAGGTAGGAAAGGGCAGACCAGGCCCCGGGTTAGGGAACGACAGCTGGGAGCTGGCAACGGGTAACCCGGTGTGTGCCAAGGAGGCGCTGGTAAACGATCCGGTGATGGCTGAGGATGGTGCCTGGTCCACTAGCTGGGGCATCTGCAGCCCAGTGGGCGATGGCCTAGCGCACCCGGGTGAAGGGTTTGCCGACCCCAGCTCCACAGGAGAAGCCAACGCCTGGGGGCGGGGGGATCCCCAGGGCAAGGGCAGAGGCGACGTGGGAGAAGAGACATCAGTACCCTACTGCGGGTGCTGCCTACTAGAACAGGCGTCTGTCCCAGAGGTGGGGTCTGACAAAGACAGAGCTGTGGCGGCATGCGCAATGGGCGCAGAGCTGCCCAGATCCAGCTGAACCACCTGGCAGACAGTTCAAGTAGGATATGGGCATGAGGAGCAGGAGATGAAGTCGTCCCCCTCCCAGGAAATTGAGCCCGGAGGAAGAGATGGCTGGAAGAGCCGACCAGAGACTAGGAAGCTGACTAAGCCAGTTTCTGGTGTTTATACTTCCCCGATTTCTCCTTGTGGGAAGAAGAAGAGGCCCTTGAGGACTGTGCTGGCGAGGCCGAAGAGCTCCTGACCAGCAGCTCCTTTTCCATGGGAAGCAGCTTCTGCATGAGAAGATGGCCCTCCAGCATTTTTAAATGACCTCTCAGAGTGGCCTGGTTGAATTTCTAAGAAAACTGGCAGGCTTAAGTGTCGTGGCTGGGGCTTAACAGATCAGACATGAAGAATGACCGTCCTTCTCCAGAATCTGTCTGCTACAAGCACACTTCGTGGAGCGGCCAGAAGAAATGAAAATTACGTACCTACCGTAATTCTTGATCTTCTTGGACGAGTCTCCACCACACATTCACACTAGTGGGATTAGCGCCGGAGGCACTAGGACCCATCGGGAGCAAACGTTTTGCTGGAGGGTCGGCGTGAGAGATGGCGCCGCGAGGAACGGGCGCCATGAAAGCAGCTGCCCGAGCGGCAATCACTTATCTCAGCTTACTCCACCCTCCAACCGCCTCAGTATTTTTACCAAGGAGGTGCAGAACTAACGTGAAAGAGAATCTAACCTTAAAACAGACATAAGACAGTCCGCATTTAATTGGTAAGAAGGGTCAGCAAAGAAGTCTTTGGCGACCTAAAGATTTGAGGGAGGAAGACCAACACAGCGGTGAGCTCGGGGATGGAGGATGCAGGAATGAGTGGTGGAGATCGTCCAAGAAGATCAAGAATTACAGTAGGTAGTAATTTTCATATCTTCCTGGACATAAGTCTCCACCACCATTCAATAATTCAGTGGGAGACTACTAAGCTGATAATCCCCAAAAGGGCTGGCAGGAGAGCCAGAGCTCACGCGATCAAGATAGAAGTCCATTAAGGATAGTTCTGCTTATCATGGAATGCCACTCTGGCAAGAACATCCAGTGCATAATGCACCTAAGGTATGCACTGAGCTCCAGGTATGCGCTAGCAGATATCTGCAATTGGAACACTGCTAATTTCCACTAGGGATGCCATGACCGACCTAGTAGAGTGAGCGTACACTCTACCTTTTAATTTAACTTGAGCCATGGAATAGCAATGTCGAAGGCATGCCACTAACCATGATGAGATGCATCTGATAGCGACAGGTTGACCCAGCCGGGTGTCGCTGAAAGAAACAAACAGTTGCTGAGTTTTGCGAAAATTCTTGGTTCTATATAAATAGAACCGCAAGGCTCTCTTAACATCCAAGGAATGAAGAGATCGTTAACCTTCATTTTGGAAATTAGCGAAGAAGAGGGAAGTACCAGAGGTTGGTTTAGATGGAATTCTGACACAACCTTGGGAAGAAATTTAGGATGAGTACGGAGAACTACCTTGTCTTTATGGAATACAGTATACAGAGGGTCTGTAACCAGGGCATGTATTCTGGAGACCCATGGCTGAGGTAATGGCCACCAGGAAGGCAGTCTTCCAGGTAAGAAATTTTAGCTCACAGGTAGTTAGGGTTTCAAAGGCTTCCGAGTGAGCATGTCCAGCACCAGGTTAATGTCCCAGGCTGCAACTGGACGCTTAACAGGGGTCTGGTATGAAGAATCCCTTAAGAAATCTCTTCACCATAGGTAACTGAGCCAGAGTCAAGGGAAGAAACCGCTCATGGAACGCTGAGATGGTACTAAGGTGAACTTTAACTGTGGAGTACTGGAGACCTGAGTTTGCTAGGTCCAAAAGATACTCCAGAACTTTGTCAGGAGGACAGGAAAAGGGATTCCAAGAGGACTTTGCACCAGAGAAAAACGCTTCCATTTGAAGGCGTCCGTTTTCGGGTGGCTGCTCGAGCAACCAGAAGGATGTCTGAGACTCTCCAGAGAGCGTTGAACCGATTCACTTCTACCTCTTCAGGAGCTAAGCATGAAGGTGAAGTGATTTCAGGTTGTGGATGGACCAACAACCCTGAGTCAAAAGATTGATTTGCAAGGAAGTGGTCTCAGAGAGGCTGCCAACATACTGTTGAGTAGAGGAAACCACAGTTGCCGAGGCCAGGAGGGAGCAATGAGAATCATTTTGGTCCCCTGAGACTCGAACTTGAGGAGTACTCTCTGGATTAGAGGAAGCGGTGGAAAGGCGTAAAGAAAGCGTTTGGTCCACCGCAGCCTGAACGCATCCTGACAGAAAATGCCAGGCCCTGGATTTCTGGAGCAGAAGAGAGGCAGTTTTGCGTTGAGTGGGGATGCAAAAAGGTCCAGGTCTGGAGTCCCCCACTCTTCGAATAGTGACTGAGCTACGGCTGGATCGAGAGACCACTCGTGAGGGTCTGCCTCCGTTCTGCTGAGGTGGTCTGCTAGATCGTTTTGTATACCTGGCAGATAAACCGCCTGAATCAGAGACTTGTGCTCCAAGCACCACTCCCACACCCACATTGCTTCCCTGCAAAGGGGGTAAGAATGAGCACCGCCTTGCTTGTTGTTGTAATACATCACCGCTTTGTTGTCCGTTTGAAGGAGAATGTTCTTGTGACAAAGGATATCCTTCAGAGCTCGGATCGCGTAGAGGACCGCTCTCATCTCCAGGACATTTATGTGGAGATGAGTTTCGAACTGAGTCCATACACCTTGAGTGTGAAGGGAGCGACAGTGAGCTCCCCATCCCATTAGCGATGCGTCTGTGGTGATGGAGATCTGATGATCCGGGGAGCAAAGGGGAACCCTTCCAGGAGATTGCTCTCTTTGAGTCCACCAGGTGAGAGACTTCAAGGCCCGTCACCATGATGGGATAAGACTGGGAGTGAGAGGTCGAGACCACTGAGTGGAGAGCATCCATTGGGTGTTCTCATGTGCAACCGGCCAGGGTACAGTGAACACCGAGGACGCCATGAGACCCAACATGCGTTGTATCGAGAGAGCTGTAACCGATTGGTTCTCCCCGATGTAACGGGCCATCCAAGGATGTCGAGTCTTCTGTCCTCTGAAAGAAAGCCTTCATGAAGAGGTGTTTAGGGCGTCTCTATGAAAGGAGCTCTGGGAGGGCTGCAGTTGTGATTTTTCAAATTCAGCAGAATTCCTATGGACGAAGAAGACGAGAAGTCGCTTGCACGGCTTCCAAAGTCCCTTGGCTGGAAGGGCTTAGAAGCCAATCGTCCAGGTAGGAAACACTCGAGTCCTATCTTTTCTGAGAGCTCACAGAACTGCACAACACTTTGTAAAACGCTGGCGCCGAGGATAGCCCAAAGGCAGGACTCTGAATTGATAATGCCGACCCAGAGCTACAAACCTGAGGAACTTATGTGGGTCGGGTGGATGGGGATATGCTGGTAAGCTGCCCTGCATATCCAGGAGGCCAGCCAGTCGTGTTGATGCAGCAGGGGTAACAGGGTACCTAGGAAATCATTTTGAATTTCTCCCTGGGGAGAAATTTGTTTAACTTTCTGAGGTCTAGAATGGGCGCATTCCCCCAGATTTCTTTGGAATGAGGAAGTAATGGGAGTAGAACCCTGTTAGCGCAGATGCGGGGCACTAGTTCTATTGCCCTGTTGCTTAGAAGGCTTGGATCTTGGCGGTAGGAGGTCTGATTGAGAGGCCGACAACCTGTTGTCGCCTGGGAGGACAATTCGGGGTTTCCAAAACTGAGAGAATAACCTCGCTAATTATCCAAGGACCCATTTGTCCGGTTATGGATTCCACTGGTTGTAGAAGTACATCAGACGACCTCCGCTGGAGGAGAAAGTTCCACCTCGGAAATGTGGATGGAACTTGGGCCAGCAATATAAGGTGGTGCTGGGGGCTTTAGGCCCTGCGCTTTTTTGAGGTTGGGCAGGTTGGCTTTTATGGAAGCTTCCCTGCCTCTGCCTCGAAGGACTGACGACTATGAAACTGACGTCTGTTCATGCCCCGAGAGGGAGCAGGTGGAGGTCTGGCCAACTTAATGGCCGACCTAGTCTTCTGAGTGGCCTCTAAGGCTTGTTCCACCTGAGGCCGAAAAGAAAGGAGCCGCCAAAGGGCAGCGCCATTACCTGCTGCTGAGCATCATTCGTGAAGCCAGAAGTATGCAGCCAGGAATGGCCGAGTACAAATACCTGCGGCCGTGAGTTGAGAAGCAGTGTCGAAAGTTACCCATAGCAGCTTTGACCTGTTGGTTATTGACCTACACCTTAGTAACGGTGAGAAGAAGCTCTGACTTGAGTCCAATCTGAAGAGCTTCAACCATTCTTTTCAAAGAGTGCCACAGGATATACTCATACTGAGAAAAATAGCCTTGATAACTGGCAATATGCATACTTAGAGTGGAGGCAGCAAAGACTCTGTTACCTAATGTATCAATCTTACGAGACTCTTTGTTAATAGGTCGGAGCTGTAGTAGTTGAGGAAGCGACCTTATCATTCTCTGCCAGGACTACAATAGGATCCGCAGTGCTTGGGATGCCAAAATGGACGATCCTTGGGAGCTGATACTTCTTATCAATGGATTTAGCCACTGAGGGAATAAGAGCAGGATTATTCCATACCGCTTGAGACAGCGCCTCAAGGAAGGCTGGATCGGAGGAGTCAAATCCGAAGGGATCTCCGAGGCATGAAGGTATTGGAGTCTTAATATCTTCCCAGGATCGATGTCTGTAGTCTGGAGAGAAAGAGTGGATCTCAGGTTCTTCAACAGAGACTTAAAGGACAGGTCCTTGACCACAGGCTCTGTAGCAAAGAAATACAGGTTACTCACCTGTAACAGGAGTTCTAGGAATGGTATATGTTGTTCATCCACACTCATTGGCAGGTATCCTTGCCGCTTTAAATCTTGCCGGAAGGTCTTCAAGCTTGCTCCTCCCACCCACCCGGGTGGTATAACTCTCGGCTCCGCACCATGACGCCAGATCTGGCCCGCTGGAAGCTCAGGTTGAAGCGTCAGCCGGGAGGGATGAGATGATGCAACATATACCATTCCTAGAACTCCTGTTACAGGTGAGTAACCTGTATTCTAGGGACATGGATATGTTGTTCATCCACACTCATTGGCAGACTCCTAGAGTTCTCCAGAAGGAGGGAGGCAAGACGCACACCCCCAATACTTACTTGGGAAAGAGAGACTGGAGAACCGAGGCCCCAAACCAGCATCCCGGGCGTGACTCAAGGTCGATGTGGTAATGGGTAATGAAGGTGTTTGCTGACTTCCAGGTAGCAGCCCTGCAGATTTCCTGGATAGGGACGTCCCTGGAAGCAGCCACTGCTTGCAGCAGTATGGCGGGAGAATGAGCTCTTATCCTCTGGGAGGCTCCATGCCCGCCAACTTATAGCAGAGATCTATGCAGGAAGTGACCCACCTGCTTATCGTCCGCTGGCTGCAGGTCTGCCAGGTGCGGCTTCAGCTTAGGTGACAAACAGCTGGCGAACCTCTCCCGATCTTCAGCTGCAGCCCTTATAATAAGCTGTGCCTTCTAGGGTCCAGCATGGAGCCTGTATTCGGCCTCCGAGGTGTGATTGGGTAGAACACCGCAGAGTCAACACCTGGTTAAGGTGAAACTCGACACCACCTTCGGAAGGAATTTCGGTGGGGGAGGACAACCTTGTCCCTGTGGAAGACCAGGTAAGGAGACTCGGTGGAAAGCGCTGGAGCTCTCCCATCCTTCTGGCTGACGTGATAGCCACCAAGAAGGCGGTCTTCCACGACAGGTGAGAGAGAGCACACCTGTGCATAGTTCAATGGCTTGCCCATGAGCTTTGCCAGTACAGCAGTAGATCCCACGGAGGTGGGGTTCCCACTGAGGAAATGTGATCAAGGCCTTTGAAAAAGCAGACCACCTTCTCCTGGCCATCGACTGCTTCCCTGCCCGCCCGGTAAGCAGAGATGGCTGCCAGGTGCACCCTTAGGGTCTCGACCTAAGCCCTTGATTAGAAAGGGACCATAAATAGTCCAAGATGCTTGCCATGGAACAGGAGGAAGGGTCCAAGCCTTGTTCTGACACCAAATGGAAAACCTTTTCCATTTGAAGGCATAGCATTTTCTGGTCGACTCCTCACGGGACACCTCAACTACATTGAGGACCTGCCGGAAAGACCCAAGGCCTGGAACTCAGTCAGCTCAGGAACCAGGCCGTCAGGTGCAGGGATTGAAGGTCCGGATGGAACACCTTCCCTGATTGACTGAGAGCAGGTCCGGGCGAGCTGGAAGCTGCCGCGAGTCCTGGAGCTGAGACTGAGGAGATCTGGTACCAGAACTGGCGAGGCCAGTCTGGGGCTATAGAATCACCTCCGCTTTGTCCTCCTTGAGAAGCACCCTTGTAGATCAAGGGAAATGGGGAAAGGCGAAAAGAGGCCCGGGGTCCACTGCCTCGAGAAGGCACCCCTGCAGCGAGCCCTGCTGAGGGGGCGGCATGGAACAGTCTCTAGCTTCGTGCTCTCCTGGAGGCGAACAGGTCCACCTGAGGTGTGCCCCATGGGAGAACAGATGCTGTACCTCCTGCAGGAGAGACCACTGGGATGCAGCCCCTATCCGGCTCAGGGCATCGGCCAGGGTGTTGGAGGCTCCTGCCACATGAATGGCTAGAGATCCGCCTCAGGCTGCGCACGAGTGACCAAATGCGGAGAGCTTCCTTGCATAGAAGCATGGAGCACGCCCCGCCTCTGGCGGTTTAGACAGAACATGGTCGTGGTATTGTCCGCCTGGACTCGGACCACTTGACCCCGGAGGAACGGAGCAAAGGCGGTGAGAGCTCAGGCGACCGCCGGAGCTCCAGCAGGTTGATGTGGCATCGGACTCCCTGGGACCAGAGGCCATGAGCCCGGTGTTTCCCAGAGGGGCACCCCAACCCATCAGAGAGGCATCGGTCGACAGAGAGACCGGCTGCCTGGGCGGATGAACGGGATGCCCTCCTGCAAATGATCTGAACGTCCACCACTGAGAGCGCTCCACATCCCCTGAGTCACCGCACAAGCTGGTCCAAAGGATCGAGCGCTAGACCACTGGCTGGCCAGTCCCCACTGAAGGGGACGATGTTCCAGCGGGCCCAACGGACCACGCTGGTGCAGGCCACCATGAGACCCAGGAGGCGAGGGAAGTCCCGGGAGGGCTAATTGCCCAACCAGAAATGATCGGGCAAAGGAGGAAAGAACCCTGCCCTGTCCGCTGGGAGCAGCCTGGCTCTCAAGAGAGTCGAGCTGCCTCGATGAATAGAATCACCTGCTTTGCCTCGAGTTCTGACTTGGCCTCGCTGGATAAGGAGGCCCAGTTGAGAGCAGACCTGGAGGGCCAGATCTCTGGACCACCCGCCCTTCCTGGAGGGGAGCTGCTATCAGCCAGTCGCCCAGGTAAGGGCACACCGGACCCCTCGCGCCAGAGAATGCTGTCCACCACTGCCATGCATTTGGTGAAGACCCTGGGAGCTGGAGACAAGCTCAAGGGCATGGCTTTGAACTCGAAGAGGGATCCTTCCGCTCGGAGCGAAGGAATCTCTGGTGAGACGGACGGATAGGGACGGAAAAACGCCCTGCAAGTCCAGAGAGCAGAACCACACGCCGCTGCTCCAAGGATGGTATTATCTGAGCCAGAGTGACCATCCTGAAGGTTCGAGACCTTAGAAACTTGTTTAGGTCGTAGGTTTCAGAATGGGGCGCCAGCCCCCGTCTGCTTCGGAACCAGGAAGTACCTGGACACAAACCCTGGGTCTGAAGGAGGGTCCGCCACCTCTCTTATCACCTCCTTCTGGAGGAGGAGACCGATGTCGGCTCGACGAGCCGCCAGTGAGGCTGGGGACCCCGAAGCCCCCCGAGGGGCGACGGCTCTGAAGGGTGGTGCCTGCTCGAATTCCAGAGGCAGGCCTCTTCCCACCACCTCCAAGACCCACCTGTCCGTGGTAACAGCGGACCAGGCGGAACGGAAGTGCCGGAGCCATCCCCCCACGGGGGGACCCAGGGGTAAGGTGACGGGAATGGGGGCGACACCCCTCAGCCCGTCACTGGGCAGGCTTGGAGGAGGGACCGGCCGAGGGACCTCCTGGGCCTTTTCCTCCCTGCCTCCTGTTAGAGGAAGCCGGCGGCTTTGGTTTGGGATGCCAAGGCCGAGCCTGCTGGCCCCGGACGCTGCTGGGCCGGGCGCCGCCGGGGCACAGAAGGCCTAAAGGGCTTAGGCTGCGGTTTGCGCCTTGTCCTTATGAGCGAAGAGACAGAGTCCAAGGTAGCATTGGACTTCTCGATCCTCTGCAGGTGACCTTCCACCCCAGGGTCAAGAGGTCAGTCCCAAAAGGAACATCCGCCAACTTGTGCTGGGTATCCGGAGTAAAGGTGGATATCCTCAGCCAAGCCCCGACGATAGCCACTGCGCGCCACCGATCTGGCACATGAGTCCCCTATATCCAAAGCAGTCTGGAGCTGCTGTTTGGCCACTGCTCTGCTCTGGTCCCGCACCTGCTTAACCGTGAGTCTGCAGATCGGGCGGAAGATGAGGGATGACTCATCCAGGAGCCCAACAGGGCATGAGAAAATGTGCCATGAGGACGGCCGAACTGGCCTGGACGAAGCGCGAGAGAGGACGCAGCGTAGACTTTTCGCCTGACATAGTCCAAGTTCTTGGACTCCTTGTCAGGAGGTTTGTCCACATCTCTGGCGTCCAGCGCTACGGAAAACGCTGTTGTAACCAACCCCTCAGCAGAGGGGTGTTCAAAACCGACAAGGAACCGTAGGGACGCGATACTTCCTGGCCATCCTGGCCAAGGCGCAGGGCAGGAAGCAGGGCGCTGCCAAAGCTCCAGTGCCGACCCACTATGGCCTTGGCCACCGGAAAGGCCTCTGTCGGAGATCCCTCGTCCAGAATCTCCGTGAGGGGACACTGGCCCGCTTGGAAATGGGTTCAGCCCATTCCGTGGACTCGAGATGAGCCAAGCAGTCCTAGGAAGGACGACGGGCTATCGCCCATTGACTGACTCTGAAGACTCCAAGTCCAGTCGCTTGGAGAAAAGGAGGATCATGTTCGACCTCGGAAGAGTCCTCGGAAGAGCTGCCTCTGGCCTGAGCCACCCTTCACCTGCCGAGGGGTCGTCGGGAGTGAGGGTAACTGACAGCTGATGGGGTAGACCCAGCCGACTGGGAATCTCTTGGTCGGAGCCCCAATTGTGGCTGTGGAGGCGGAGGTTCCACCGAATCGGTGGAGCAGCTGGTTTTGGCCGAACAACCGGCCTGGGTATAGGCTCCTCGGACAAGTCGAGGGGTTGTGTCGGCCGTTCCGGTGACAGCCACTTAATGGCCGGGGAAGGCGCCGGAGTCGGCTTATTCCCGGCCAGGAGGAGCTGTTGCAACATAAGGTCCTCGTACCGTCGACGTAATTTACGCCGAAGCCTCCCCTCGTCCGAGGAGGAGGACGACAGCGGCGACGCCGCTTATCATGGTGCTCGGGGACCGAGACCGCCTGCGACGGTGGGATCGGCTGGATCAGGAAGAGGTCCGGAGACCGGAGTCCCGGAATTTCCGAGGTCGGTGCGGGAGGTGTCGGCCGGAACCGCACTCCTTCAGCTCGGATGGTCCATCCGAGGGCCCGGAACCGGAGGCACAGGCGAGCCCATGGATCCTCAACCTCCCGGGGAACCGGGAGAGGGGAATCTCGCCTGCAAGGCGACAGCCCGCCCAACGGGTCAAGAAAAATCTCGACTTCGCCGGTGGGAGTTCGGTCAACTGACCTGACGGGACACCGTGAGGCCAGTGGCCGCTTGTGCCACGATCGTCACGGTCGACGACTCGGGAGAGGGACCTTTCCGCTCCCAAGAGCCGCCGACGAGGGACTTCACTTTGTCCTTCTTTTGGACCGAGAATAAGGTCCAGCAGACGAGGCCCTTCTCCCTTAGTGGAGAGGGACAGACAAAGCTCCTTAAAAGAAGCCGTAGGAAGAACCCAGAGAGAGCGGATAAATGCCGCGTCGAGGAAGATACGTCGCCGCCTCCTCTTCGAGGGCGATCATCCGCCGAGCTGATCCGCCGACGCTGACACCGCCAACCGGGCCTCCTTTGGACTTCACCGGAGGGAAACGCTCGGACGGCCCAGCTGCAATCGGGCAGCACGGTCTTCGAGGACGAGCCGAGAAAGATGAGCACAGGTCGCAAAGCCCGCGGTCGTGCTCAAGGCCTAAGCAGTAGACACACGCGGAGGTGGATCCGTCCGAGACATCTTCTGCCCGCATGGGCATCTCTGAATCCGGGAGTCGATTTGTCCATCGCGTAGCATGAGGGATCAAGACTCAAAGTCTTTTTCGCAAAATTTATTTTAAAATCCGCAAACGGAGAAATAGGAACCAGTCTCAAACGCAGAGCGTTAAGGAGGGAACCTGAGCTTCCAAGCGGTAAGGAAGATCTGGCGTCATGGGGCGGAGCCGAGAGTTATACCACCCGGGTGGGTGGGAGGAGCAAGCTTGAAGACCTTCCGGCAAGATTTAAAGCGGCAAGGATACCTGCCAATGAGTGTGGATGAACAACATATCCATGTCCCTAGAAAGATCCTGTTTCCTCCACTTCATCACCCAACCGAAGGTCTGGGTCAGGCTCAACATCATCTCCTGATGGTCCAGGAAGGACTGTTTGGACAGGAAAGGAGTGAAAATTAGGAGAGGAGGAAACAGCAGAGAAACAAGGAGAGTCCCCGAGGGCCCCCAGCGCCGAGAAGGCAAAACGGGTTGAAAACGGCACCGCGGAGGGGCACGGCGCCGAAGAGGCACGCGGCACCGCAAGCGCCCCCGGCGGCGCCGCGAGAGCCCACGGCGCCGCCAGACCAAGCGGCGCTGCCGCCAGACCCAACGGCGTCGTAAGACCACCTGGCGCCGCAGACGGCACCGCAACCGAAAACGGTGCCAACAAGCCAATAGACCCTGCCGAAGGCGCCGAGAACGCCCCAGGAACCTGGAAAGCTAGAGAAGGAAAAAACAGGAGATAAGGGCATCGGTGTGGCCCTCGCGCCGCAGCCATGTGAGGGGAAACACCTATGCGCGGAGTCGCTGGCACAAGAAGAGCCTGCAACATCAGGAAGGTCCAACCGCCTTACCTGATCGCTGGAGGAGCCCGAGGGCTCCGTGGCAACCAAGCCAGGCAGAAAACCAACCTCCGAGCCCATCGCCCACAAGAGCGGCCCACTGATGAAACTGCTCATCTGGAGCCCTACCTATAGGCGGGGAGAGGCTCCGATGTCGAGGACGACGGTCACTGGAAGTTGGCGACTCCGAAGAAGGAGACCAGCAACTAGCTACGATAACTGATCGTCGACGCGCAGACATACCAGAGGGCGACCTCGAGTGATGCCTTCTCTTTTTTGACCTGTGGGCCGAAGAAAAGCTCGAGGCCGAACGGTGCCGAGAATGCGACCGTTTATTTTTATGCCGAAGGGGACCGCCATCCCCTGGGCATCGGACTGACCGCTAACTGGAACCTCCCCGCTGAGGAGAAGGAGGCTGACCGGACCCAGCCCGCTGACTGAACAGCTTTCATAATGAAGTCTCCTACCGCACCTGACCTGCTCATGGTCGACCCGGCCCAGTAGGCAGAGACTTCTTCAAGTAAGTTAAATTTAAAATATTAGAAAAATTTAACGAAAATAGAATAAAATTAAGCGATACTACTATCGGATAATGTTACAAAACAATAAACTGAAAACTATGCTAGTTTGAAGTTGACTCCGACAAGCGGCAGCATTGTCACTGAAGCGCACTCGGCCAGTAGGGAAAAAAGAACTAAGGCGGTTGGAGGATTCGTCGCCGAGATAGTGATTGCCGCCGAGCTGCTGCTCTGTGCCATCTCTCGCTCGACCCTCCAGCAAAAGTTTGTTCCGGATGGTCCTAGTGCCCTCCCAACCCAATCCCACTAGTGTGAATGAGTGGTGGAGACTTATGTCCAGGAAGATCAGGCAGGTGTAGAAGACAGGGCTCCAGATAAGGTGTGTACCGACCTATTTTACTCACCTCATTTTAGGAAATACTCTTCAGAATTTTTTTTAATGAGTACCAGTACTCACTCAACATTTGTAAATACTCCACACGCTAAAGAATAGTGTTTCATAACATAACTGGTGATTCAAAACGAACATTTTTTTGCCAGATTTACAGCACTTGTATGCATCCCACTTCTGTTTTACTCACTATGTTTTAAAACTGGTGAGTAAATTCCTACCTGTCAACATTATTTGGAGCATTGTTGGCACCTGAAATTCTTATCTAGAAAAAAAGCCTAAATTTTTTTTAATAAATGTACTCTTCAGTCCACTCTAGCAAGGCATTTGTACAATTCTGGATTTCATTTTACTCACCTCACTTTCAAAATGAGGAGTAGAGGTACTCATCCCAAAAAATCTTATCTAGAGCCCTGGTAGAAGACAAACTCAAAGAAAACACAGAAAATTCAATGCTTAGTACTGAAGAAAAATAGAAAATAAAAAAAGTCTGATGGCGGGAAATGACGGTTCTACAGTAGCTGTAACATTTATGGAGGTCCGACGTGCATGGGTCGATAGAGGGAAAAGAACTGAGGTGGTGGGGGGAACTGCCCTCCTATACAGCCTATGCGGACGACAAATGACTGATGGCGGAGGTCCCCCATGGTAGACTGCTAGCTAAAAGTTTTCCGTGTGGTCCTAGTGCCTGGTGGCGTAGTCCTGCCGGTTTGGCCTGCCTCAAGAGTCTTCCTCCAAGTAAGATCTGGAAATTGACTTAAGGTTCAGCACAGTTCTCCTTTAAGAGCAACAAAGGCACTTACCTTGGATCAAACTTCGGAGTAATAAATGGTGTAGGTCCCCATATTGATGTATCAGCATGCCTGGATATGGAAGGCGTTACAAGTCCCCTTTTGCTTGTCCTGTTAAGATGCAACAAAATCTTAAGATCTTAAAAACATGCAGACATTCTCTTTACAACAAACAAAACAGCATATCATTAAACTAGTCAGCCTCTGTCCAGTCAAGCTGCAATCTGTTATCATGAGGGAGACCTCGGTTTGTATGTGAATCTGACTCTCAGTGCAGAATTTGATATATATATTCAGGCTCGGGGGTTAGTCTTTCCTTCAGCACAAGCACTTCCTGTGGATCAAGGAGTAACCTTGATATGGACTCAGTGGAATGGGATGTAGCACTACATACGGGGAGAGGAGAGGGTTCATTATAGAGATTAAAATCCCAAACTGCACCAATGATGATGCTCAGGCATCCACGTCACACAGATCAGCACAGCCTCCAAGCTCCTGACTCCTTACAGGCTGCTGGCATTAGAGACATAGCCTAGCCGCAATCAATAACCCTGTGGCCTCATGCCTCACTATGACCCTGAGAGTGTGGTAAAACCAGTACAAGCCACACCCTGCTGTGTTTTATTGTTTACATGAGCTATATCACAGTTCTAAAAAGGTTCTCATCGCCAGTGGACAAATCAGAAACTGACTGAGTTTACTAAGAGACCTTTAAAAGATTTCATTTTTTAATTTTTACCCTTATAAGCCTGATGAGCAAACTGCCTGTTTTCACAGGCAACAAGCATTACACATCAAACATAATACAAAAAAACATAATTAACATGAACAATACAAATACAGAACATCTTATTCAATACAACAAACAAAAAGATGGAATAATAAAATTGGAGACAGTGATAAAAAAAACCAAAAACAAAAAAATAAAAAAAAGCTTCTACTGAAGAAGAAACAAAAAGCCTTACAGGTTCAGCACAGTTCTTTTAGGATGTGGATAATCAAAGAATCAATCCTTATTTAACTTCGGACCCAAGAAAACGAGATGCTGCATCTCATGGGGTTATCTCAGTTACAATAATTTCAAATACAAACATACCTTTTGTCTTTTTTTTTTTTTTTTTTTATCATGAGCAAACCATGATTTTACATAGCAACACAGAATTTGATGGCCGATAAGGTCTGCTTGGCTCACCCAGCCTGTTTTTCTCCCTGCCTACACAGTGACTGCAGATCATTCTTTGATCACCCCCCCCCCCATAAGATTCCCTTTGTGCCTATACCATACATTCTTGAATCCTGCCACTGTTTTTTGCATTCATCACCTCCATTGGAAGACTGTTCCAGGCATCCACCATTCTTTCAGTGAAGTATTATTTCCTCAGATCTCTCTTGAAGAGCTAGTGGAGCTAAAACAGGCAGACAAGGAAATAACACCATTTTTAAGTAGCAGTCAGGCGTAACTTTTTATTTCTGGAGTAATTTTCTTCTTCCTTTAGCTTATTAGAAAGTCTTCTATGTGATAATATGGTATTGGATGTGAGGAACTGCTCTCAGCTTAGCAGCTGACATATCTCTACCCCTCCACTATATCATCAGCATTATGATCTCAATGGCAGTGACATCACAGGCAACTAATCTGACAGCTGCTGAGACGAGTGTCCTAAGCAGCAGTGATGTCACAGTCAGTGAGCTCACAATGTTAATGATGTAGTAGTGGGGGGTTGGGGGTGTTGGTTGAATATAGATAAATAGGTCAGCTGCCAGGCAGACTGCTGTCCCACACATCACACCTACTAACATCCGGCAAAGTCTTCTACTTAATTAAAGGGAGAATTAAAAATACCTCAGATGTAAAAGGTAATGGTTGACTGCTTTTAAAAACTATTAGTTTTGGCTGTTTAAAATGTACCCCTTCCAGCTTCATTACATGTACCCTTGTTCTCATGCATCTTTTCTTCTGTAAAATACCCCCCACCCCAAACCTTATTTACCCCTGTGAGGTATGTATAGGTCTCTAACAGTCCCCCCAGCTCCTCTTTCCACGGTGTACACATTGAGATCCCCCAGTCTCTCCCTGTAGAGCTTAGGATGCAGCCCCTGCACGAATTAGCTGCCCTCCTCTGGTCAGACTCCACTCTGTGTCCTTCCAGAGATGTGGTTTCCAGAACCAGAGACAGTACTCTAGGTGGGGTCTCGCTAGTGATCTACACAGTAGCAACACCACCTCCCTCCTTTTACTGGTGATCTCACTCCCAATGCACACCAGCATCCCAATAGCCTTACCAACTGCCTTGTCACACTCTCTTGCCACCTTGAGGTCACCAGATATGGTTACTACATACATAGATACATAGACAGTGTCGGCAGATAAGGGCCTATGGCCCACCTAATCTGCCCATTTGAGCTCCCAGGCCCTTTCCCTGTCTGGTGACCATCAATACCTCTTCTACCATGTTGTACTCCGCCTCTGGACTTCTGTGCCTCAAGTACATAATTTTGCACTTCTTTTACACTGAAACCCAGATGTCATCCCCTTGTCCACTCCGAGTTTTCCCAGGTCTCTGCACATTCTTTCCACCACCTCTGGAGTATCTACCCTACTGCAGATTTTGGTGTCATCTGCAAAGAGGCACACCTTCCCTTTCAGCTTCTTTGCAACGTCACTTAGGTTGCAATATCAAAACTGGTCAAATCTCAAATGGGGTTTTAAAGTTAATGTCACTCAGATTTAGTACTTAAACATACTGGGTCAGATTTTCAAAGGTCAGCAAATGATGCATGGTGCTTGCGTAAAACAAAAAAATAACACATGGAGCAAGATGCGTCAAAAAGACGCAAGTAACAAGCTGCATCAAAACTAAGTCTGCATGTGCCAAAGTGGCATGCACTATGCTTGCGTAAAAACAATGGCTCCACCATGCTGGAATTGGTACTTGCGTCCAAAAAAACAGCACACCATCCCCTTTTTGGGGATTCTGAAAGCATGATGGTCGTGTCAGTGACGAGATCAGCCATAGCTGATCTAACGGACACTAAAGCATAGAAGGAGGCACACAGCAAGCAGGCAGACCCGAACATGTTACTATGAATGGAATTCTGTTGAACGAGGATGCAGTGTCTACAACGTGATGCTTTATCTACTGTAGCATGTAAAATACTGCTTCCAGAGACAAGCTCATGCATTCCTCGTCCGTATTATAATAAGAATGCTACGACTGGACTGGTGAGGGTAACTTATGTAGAAGTGTGGTTACAGAGCCAAAAGTCTCCTTCAGGACTACTTTAGGGCATTTTGGGGGTCTAAAATGCCGTTAGCCAGGGGCATTTCCACCACTGTATATTTTGACTCCGCTTCTGTCATTCTCGCCCCATGCATCGTCTTTTTGATGCAGCTGCCATCATTCTTGCCCCATGCCATCGTCTTTCTGATGCAGCTTTGGTCATTCTCGCACCATGCGTCATATTTTTGACGCAGTGGACCTCTTGTGTGATTTTCAGGGACTTTGCCACAGTAAACATTTTTCTTGCAAAATATGTCACACAGTATTTGACAAACCTAAACTTGACACAAGATGGATGTTTGACACATCTGGCATTGCTCAAAGAGCCCTTTGAAAATCCGGGCCCACTGTTTTTACCATACTGATTAGGCTCTGCAATCTTACCTTTTTTGGGCGGTGTTTGCAATGTTTTCTGACAAACCTCTGGTCTTCTTAGTGGGAGCAGATAACTTCTTTATGTTTGCTTTAGCCTACACAAGCAAAATAATTAGAAAAAAGAATCAAAGACATAACCTGGCTTACAGTCCCCAACTTCAGGATAACAAACAGTTACTATATGTTCTCAGTTACACCCAGCTGAAGCCATACTAAAAAGAAATACATTGTGTAAACCACTGTATTAAGAATGAGCATTTATTTATGTTGGTGCATAATTGTATAAACAAGTTATTCACCTGTAACAGTAGTTCTAGGAGTGGTATATGTTGTTCATCCACACTGTTTGGCATGTCCTTTCCCTGTAAGAATCATGCCGGAAGGTCTTTAAGCTGGCTCCTCCCACCCACTCGGGTGGTCTATGCCTCAGCTCCGCCCCTTGACGCCAGATCTTGCCTGCTGGAAACATAGGTTGTGCGTTGAAACCGGGTGGGTTAGAGTGGATGAACAACATATACTACTCCTAGATAGTACAGTTACGTAAGAACTTACTGTAACAGTAGATCTTCGAGAGAGAGGCTCTTGCAGTAGGTAATTACATATAGGACTGACATCGGCAGGCGGCAGGACCCCACGGAAAAATTTCTAGCTAGCAGTCCTTGTGGGGACAGCCCGTCAGGTAACTGGTGTCAGATAGCGTCGGTATAAAGGGAAATGGTCCCGTGACGCCCGCCTTCCAGTTCTTTCCCGCCACAGCCCCGGATGAGAGAGAAGCAGATATTTCCCTCAATGGAAAAGGAGCTGAAAAAGCCTAGGGGGATGGAGGGCAGGAAGGTATTACCTACTGCAAGAGCCACTCTCGAAGATTTAATGTTACTATAAGTTCTTACGTAACTGTACTGTCTTACTTCGAGAGGGCTCTTGCAGTAGGTAATTACATATAGGACAGAATCCCAAGCAGTCTGGAACAAAATGCAAGGCACCGGGAGGAGGAGGAACTACTCCAAGAAGTAGCAAAAAAACTTGCAAACCTCAAGATAGGAGGCCTTGCAAGACAGCTAACCCGAAGCCTGCTCTACGGCGAGAGGCAATGTCCAAACTGTAATGTTTAGTAAAGGTATGGACGGAAGTCCAAGTGGCGGCAGCACAGATGTCTGCTGCAGACACATTCTTGAAACAAGCTGCAGAGGCTGCTACTCCACGAGTGGAGTGACCTCTGACTTGACCCGGTAGGGTCTTGTTGTACTTGTCATAACAGAAAGTGATGCAATGAGCCAACCACTTTGATAGGCATTGCTTGGAGACAGCATTGCCTTCTCTTTTGTGAGCAAAAGAGACGAACAACTGATCAGTCTTTCTGAGATCCTTCGTCCTGTCGGTGTAGTATCTCAGAATCCTGTGGACATCCATGGTATGCAGCAAGTATTCTCCTTGGTTGGAGTACTGCGTGAAAAAGGCAGGTAATTCAGTAGACTGATTTAAGGTGGACTCGCTACCACCTTCGAAGAAACTTAGGATCTGCATGGAGTTACTTGTTCTTTGTGAAAATCAGATAAGTGGATTTGCAAGTATAAGGGCCTGAGCTCGGAAATTCATGAAGAAGTAATGGCTACCAAGAAGAGAGTCTTCCACGATAAAACTTCAGTCCATGGAAGCCGCAGGCTCAAAAGGAGGAAGGGTAAGTTTCTCGAGGACAAAGTTCAAGTCCCAAGGGGGAGCTGGAGTCTGAACAGGGGGCCTGAGATGAAGGACCCCTCTGAGAAAGGTCTTGGATATCTCCAATTGAGCAAATGCTTTATCAGCGAAGGGAACACGGTAGGCTGAAATAGCAGCCATGTGAACCTTCAAAGAGGAATGACTGAGACCCAGGTCGAAAAGATGACGCAAATAATCAAGCAGAATGGCCACAGGACAGGAGAAAGGCCCCACGTTCCTGGAGGCAGCCCAAATGGAAAATTTTTTCCATTTCATAGCGTAGGTGGACCTAGTGGAGGGTTTTCTAGCCTCCACCAGAATCTTGGCCACCTTAGGAGAGACGCCAAAACGGGATTGGGCTAGGTCTTCAGGAGCCATACATGAAGTTGAAGAGACTTGAGTCCCGGATGGACCAGGGTCCCCTGATCCTGGGTCAGCAATCCTCGAGATAAAGGAAGAGGAAGAGGAGGAACCTCTGAGTATTGTTGTAGAAGAGAGAACCAGATTTGCCTGGGCCAGAAAGGAGCGATCAGAATCATTCTCGCTCCTTCCAATGCCAGTTTCTGCAGCACACGAGGGACCAGAGGAATTGGGGGAAAAGCATAGACGAATCTGTCCTTCCAGCTTAGAGATAGAGCGTTGCTCCAGAAAGCGCCTCGCTCTGGACCGAGCGAGCAGAAGGTGGGAAGCTTTGCGTTTTAGGAACAGGCGAACAGGTCTATCTGTGGAGTCCCCCAAATCTGGAAGATGCTTTTTAGAACTTTTTGGTCTAGTTCCCACTCATGTGGCAGAGCTGAAGAACGACTTAGCTTGTCTGCCAGGACATTGTCGACTCCCGGAACATGGATCGCTGTGAGGTGAAGGTTGAGAAGCGTTGCCCATTCCCAAACCCTCATCGCTTCCCTGCACAGCGGGTAGGATCGAGTCCCTCCCTGCTTGTTGATGTACCATACCACGCACAAGTTGTCTGTTTGGACAGCTAGGCAACCGGGAAGGATGTATTGGTGAAGGGCCTGGAGAGCATACAGCACTGCTCGTAGCTCGAGCACACTGATGTGGAGAGTTAACTCCAATCTGGACCATAAGCCCTAGGTTCGGTGAGGACCCAGATGGGCTCCCCAACCTTCGCCTGATGCGTCCGTGGTCAGAGACTGGGCGGGGGAAGGATGAAAGAAGGGGACCCCCCGGAACAGGTTCTCTCGAACCATCCACCATTGCAAGTCTCTTATCATTGGCGAGGAGATCAGTACCAGATGATCTAGTTCGTCTACAAGTCGATCCCACTGAGAGCGGAGAGTCCACTGAGAGATCCTCATGTGGAGGCGCGCACGCGGAACCGTCGGGATGGCAGCCGCCATAAGCCCCAGAAGACGGAGCACCGACCTCACCGGAACCTTCCTGCATTCCGAAAGAAGGGAAATCTGGGACTGGAGGGAGGCCCCCCTGTCCGAAGGCAGGAAGGCCCTGCACACTGTCGTATCGAGGATTGCCCCGATGAACTGGAGTCTCTGGGAAGGGTCCAGATGAGACTTGGAATGGTTGATGGTGATACCCAGACCAGTGAAAACCTGCTGGGTGAGGGAGAGAAAAGGCAGGAATCCTCCCCGGACGAGGCCGACAGGAGCCAGTCGTCTAGGTAGGGAAAAACCTGAACTCCCAAAGGACGCAGGTGGGCCGCTACCACCGCCAGGCATTTGGTAAAAACTCGGGGAGCCGAGGAAAGACCAAAAGGGAGCGCCCGGAATTGGTAATGGTCCCCTGAACGCAAACCTGAGGTACTTTCAAAAGTAGGGTTAATGGGGATGCAGGTATGCATCCTGCATATCCAGTGCACAAAGCCACTAGCCCGGCTGGAGAAGGGGCAAGAGGGTTTGAAGGGAGAGTATCCTGAACTTTTTGTATTCCACACAGAAGTTCAGGGAGCTGACATCGAGAATGGGTCTGAGATCTCCCGTCTTCTTTGGTACAAGGAAGAAATGGGAATAGTAACCCATCCCGTGAAGGTGAGGGGGACGGGTTCTATGGCCTGCTTCGCGAGGAGAGCAGATATTTCTTCCCTGACCAAAGGAAGATGGTCCCTTGAGTAAGAGGAGTTCAGAGGGGGGTGACATGGAGGTTTCTGCAGAAACTCTATTGAGTGCCCCTCTGCTATGATCTGAAGCACCCATGAATCCGATGTTATCCTCTCCCAGCCCGGAAGGTGGAGGGAGAATCTCCCTCCTACCGGTTCCTCCGGAGGCGGTGGGAGAGGGAAGAAGTCAGGTGGTGTGAGGCAGCGCCACAGCTGGGGCACCCGCTGCTTTTTTGGGCGGCCGGGGCCTGGCAGCTGTGGGGGCCCCACGTCTAGTGGCCCACCTTCCCTGGGGTTTCACTTGAGGCCGGCTGCGTCTGACGAAAAGGATCTGGCGCTGATGGGGACGGTACATGGAATCGACAGATTTGAGGGCCGTCCCCTTCTCCTGCAAGTCGGTGATGATGTCCTTGACATCACCACTGAAAAGCACCGAACCTCTGAAAGGTGCTTCTTGAATTGCTGACTGCACCTCCGGGACCAGACCTGACACACGGAACCATGCGTGACGCTGAACACTTACGGTGTACGCGGAGCTCCGTCCTGCAGTGTCCACTGCATCGTAGGTTGTCCTCAGAATGTGACGACTGGCCCAACGAGCAAAACGGACAAGGTCAGCTAACTCTGCTTGACTTGGGAGTCAGGCAAGGAGTCAATCTTAGATTCCGCCTGGGTAAGGACAGCCTTCTGGTAATCCCCCATATGTGCTACATAATTTAGGGCCCTGATCCACAGTGTGGAAGAAGCATAGATCTTCCTTCCATACTGATCCAGAAGGTGAGATTCCTTATCCGGGAGAGACTAACTCAAATGTTTCAGGTGTGCGGACCGGCCATAAGCGGCGCTAATCACAACCGAGTCTGCACGGGGGTGACAGTATAGAAAGTCTACACCCTCCGGAGCCTGGTATAGCCTGTTGGACTTCCGAGGAAGTGGGACTAAAGCCGACGGTTGTTTCCAAATGGTGGAAACAAGGTGGGCATGAAGCTCAATCCAGGGTGGCACCAGAGTAGGAGCCGTAAGGGGCAAGTCCAGATGTTCGGCGAGTTTAACTCGCTGAGGATCTGGCTCTAAGGAACGCCACTGATGGACTTCCTGTATCTTCCTGAGCAACTCCGTGAAGGAAGGATCCTCCGAAAGAGACTTCGGAGGAGTCCTCGGCCGGGGCTTGGACGGAGAGCGAGGCTCGTCGTCTTTCTCGGAACATCCGCTCGGAGGAACCGAGGTCCGAGAGAGAGAAGAAGAAGAAGAAGAAGAATTTGAAGCAGAGTAAGACTCTAATTGTCTGGGGAGGAGCACGGTTCTTTGGGGATCCCTGGACGCTGTCCTGCCCTCTCTGGATCCCGAGGAGAGCCTGGAACCGGAGGTGGAGAGGAAGTGTGCCGCCTGGGGCGAATGGGAGCCGGAGGGTGGCACTGCCGCCGCAGAGGCGCTCACTTCCTTGGTGAGCTGAGCCTGGCCTCAGCCCACCAGGAGGCCAGAGTTCCCTGAAGATCCTGCGCCTGGGGTGCAGTGGAGGAGGGGGGGATAGTTATCGGATGATATCCGGAAGGTGAGTATCCTAAAACCGCCGCGGAAGACTGGAGCTGGGTATTGCGACATCGGGTACCGCGGCATCGGTGGGGGTCGGGCGCCGTACCGCGGCACAGGGGATACTGTGGACCCGGGTAGACCGGCGTTGGATAGGACGGTGGATACCCAGGTACCGGAGGAGCTGCCAGAGCAGACGGCCCAGTAGGGAACTCCACGGGTGGATCGACCGTGATAGGCCCGTGGGGTGGAGGGCCCGATGGGAGAGGAATATCCCCCGCCGGCGTTGGCGGAGCCGGCGTCCAGGGGGCCAACGTCAGATCCGGTTCTGTAGGAGGGGGATCTGGCCGGCCGAAAAGCATCCTGAGCATCGCCTGAAGACGGAGGGAGAAGTCCCCGGGTCAGGCAGGGGGGACTCTGGCTCCCGGACTGCAGCCGAGGCGCGGAACCTGGGACTACAGACGGGTGCAGGGTCCGTCGAGGCTCCGACAGCCTGGCGACATCGGAGGAGCCGATGGGCAACTTAGGGGCTAGGAGCCGCATCCGACTTAGGGGGTCCCTCGTCGGAGGCGGGCCGAGGGTTGGAAGAGGCCCGGTCCAAGGGGGACATTGCCGTGCGTCGCCCCGGAGGGTCGGGCATCTTAGCGGCCTTCTCCCGGCGGATGTCAGAGGAGCAGACGTCCGGCTTATGGGAGGCGCCCGCACCAGTACTGGGGGCAGAAGCCTCCTTTTGCCCGGAGGCACCCGGTGGGCTCGAACGCGAACCCGATGGGCAGGCCGACACCTCCTCCAAAGCCTTGGAGACTGCTGTCGGGTGATCCCCCGGAGGGGACGTTACCTTAGCCGCGGCTACAGCTGGAGTCGCGGAAGAGGAGGCCTTCTCCCGGTGCCTTTCTTTGTCCCGCTTCTTGTGTCCTTCTGGGGAGGTCAACGCCTGCCTAAGCTTCTTCAACTCCTTCTCCATTGCGGACATCTTCTTTTTAAGGAGATGGGCTTCCAAAGACTGCTGGTGTCGTCTGCGGGTGGCCGCGTTGAAATGCAATCAATGCAGGCACTTGTCGACCGCGTGGTTGGGGCCTAAACAAAAAAGGCAGAGGAAGTGACCGTCTTTGTGAGGCAGTTGGGTGCCGCACGAGTCGCACTTATTTTTTGAAGGGGACGACATAATCCGACGTTCACCTGACGAATTAAATGCAAAATACTGATACTTTCGGTAAAAAAACCGACGAAGCAACAGGGCTGAGCACGAACTTCACCGCGAGGCACTGCACAAGCTGACGGCAGGAAAGAAATAAAAATTACGATCACCATAATATGATCTTTCTGTGTATCTTCACCATTCATCACAGATGGTACTGGCCAGAGATCAGGACCTCAAGGAGCCTTTTTGAAGGATAGCGGAGTCGACGCAGCATCGGGCGCCGCCTCGAGGCCGACGTACTCACGTGGCGCCTGGGCGATTAGCCGTTAGGCTGTGTCGACGCCGCCTACCAGTTCTAGAGCTGCGAGAGGTAAGAGGAAGGGATGGAGGGTGGGACAAGAGAGTCCAAGGGACAGAAAAGGAAGAGAAAACTGAACTAAAAGGAGAAATAACGACTGAGAGGACAGCATAGAGGAAGTAGGACTAAGGGGATTGGGTAGGGGCCCCAATCTCTGGAAAAGGAAGAAGGGGGAAGGGGGGGAGAGAGTGAGAGGTAACAAGGATCCAGGACCCTTGTCTGTCACCAGACTGTATAGGAACTGCAAGGAGTAACAAAGCTCATTTGCCAGAATTCAAGGCACAGAATAACTGGCAATACGCCAAAAGCAGAGTCGGCTATTCTGGAGAATGACAGGGTACAGGGACTCAGTACCCTCTCTGTAAAGATATTTGGTGAAAAAAAGGAAGTCTTTTTTTTTAAAGTTAGATGGATAACAGAAGGAGGGCAACCACCAGCCTCACCCCTGGGAGTGAAGATATGTAGTAGAGAAGGAGTGCCACTGAACTGTACCCTTAGGGAAGAAACTACCCCTGTGTGTCCCAACTTTACCCCGCCAAAAAGAGGGGTAGGCACAGAGGAGGAGGATCCAGAGACTGAAGCCCCAGGGGATGGCAGGATTAGGATGAATGGTGAAGATACATAGAAAGATCATAATTCACGGTAGGTACATAATTTTATATCTTATCTGTGTCAATCTTCACCATTCATCACAGATGGTGAGTACCAAGCCCCAAGGGGCCGATTCATTGCACCCTAAGGACAGAGTCCCTTAGCCCTCAGTGGTGACACACTAAGGGGAGGGGACCTTCTGGGCCTGAAGAGGCCCGAGAGTGGAAGGAGAGGGTCCCCTGGAGGGGAAGGAGTTGCCCGACAAACGTCGTCTCGCCCTATGGGAAAAGAGATAGGTTCCCTGGTGAGCGAAGCAAATCACCGGGCCAAGGGCGACAACTGGGAAAGGCGAAGCCACACCGATCTCCTGGTAGCTACCTCATTGGCGTCATAAGATGCCCTTGCTTGGTGCCTTGCTAGCTCCAGGCCACGTGCAGAGAGTGCGATGGCTTGCCTGGTTTGCTCCGAGTCAGGCAAAGCAGCTAGGATCTGACCTAACGCTGACCACAAGAACCTGTTGTAGGCTGCATAGTGGGCCTGATGAGCAGAGATGGAGAGAAGCAACCGTGCCGTGTAGAAGTCCTCCTCCCCAGAAATCAAAATCCAAAGAGTCCTGATCTGGGGCGGTCACGATGGAAGGCAAAGCCTGTCAAGGGGGTGTCCAGGTGCGCCAATCCGGACTCATGGATAAGGCACAGAACCTGGAGACTCTGGGGAGCGCACACCTCTGGCTGAGGTCCCTAGGGCAGGAACTCCGGAGAAGGGCCTCTGCCAGAAACGCATGGATGCCTCCCGAAGGGAGCAGGCCAGGGCGGCACCACAAGGGTGGCCGCACTGAAATCGCCTAGAAAGGCGTCCGCCGCATGCTCAGGATTGCTGACCAACAGGGGAGAAAGGTGAAGGTCCTCCATCATACTCATGAGGAAGCGCTGATACTCGGGAGAGATCAGCGGCAGGAGAGATATGGACAGATGGTTCCTCTCCCCCAGAAGAGGGGGATGAGGAGCTGGAGGTCACCATGAGTTCCGAGGGTGGCTGCTCGGGGGGAGGTTGAAAAACCTGGCTGTCTATGGCCCTAACGTAGGCAGGGAACCGAGCAGCCACTTCTCTGAACTGCTCCCAGGTGAGAGGGCCGCTAGGACCAAGAATGCCTAGGAGCGCTGGAGAATGCGGCAGAGCCGAGAGAAGAAGTCGGCTGACCTCTGCCAGGGCTAGGGAGCGGACCATGGACACCCGAGGAGGGTGTCCCGGAAGACTCCGCAGCCGACAGCTGTACAACCACGTTGGTACTGCCTACGCTGCGCCCAGAAGAATCCCCCCAGTGAGGCGACCGGGGCCGTATAGATCCAGAAGGAACCGGAAGGGGAAGGGCGGAAGTCCACACTTCGGCTTCGTCCAGGGCCGGGGCGGACCCCAGAGAAAGGCTGACGCGCCAACCCCACACCCCTCGACCCCTCAGAGTCCGAGAGGGTCCTGGTCCTCGAGAGGGCCAGCCTAGGTAGCTGGTAGCTCTTGGCTGCCCCCAAAGGGGAGACCCAGGGAGCAGCACCCTCCCCTCCTGTAGACTTCCCGATGGGCCCCAAAGTTGGGGGATTGCGGCACACTACGGGAGGGGGTACCACCGCCGAAGGGTCAAGGAACCCTCCAAGGCCCGGTTGCATGGCAATGGTGGCATGCACCATAGCTTGCTGGTCAGTACCACTGACCCCAACCTCGGGGAGAACCTGACGCTCCTCAGAAGGGAGCTGGCTGTGACTCGTCGTTGAGACCACCGGCTCGCCCTCCTCTGCAGACAACCCCGAAGGGTGTGACTGCCCGTCCAACTCCGAGCCCGACTCCGACGAGGTAAAGTCTGAGGCCCTAAGCCAAATGGGTAGAAGGGCGAGGGAAGGCGACCTTACCAAGAAGCCCAGTAGTCAAAGCAGTGGCTGAGGCGGCACCCGTGCCCTCCACAGCCCCACAAGCGGGGCTGACAGAAGGTGACAGGGCAGCTCGGGCCAAAGGTCCTGAGCCAGGGCCAGCTGCGGCGCTGTCAAGTCCACTGGCACCGGGAGCAGTACCAGGAACAGAGACGGCACCGACGGCAGCCCCAGCAACAGCCCCGACGACACCGCCAGGCCCCTCGGCGCCGCGAACGGCACCGAGGACCGAAGCGGCGCCGACGGTTCCGAAGGCGGACTCGGCGCCGAACACGGCACCGCTAGGCTCCTCGGCACCGCGAGCGGCACTGACAGCACCAACAGCGGCACCGACAGACGACTCCGAAGGCCCCATGGCGCAGTGCTCAACCTCGGCGCCGTCATGGCGAAAGGCGACGCCGAAACTAGGGTCACAGCGCCGCGAGCAGCGTCGGTGCCATTCAGCCCATGGCGCAGAGAGACGAGTCCGCGCCGTCGTCAGTGCTGACAGGGCCCACGGGCACCTGCGAACAGCACCGAAGGCCTCGGCGGCATCGAGGATGGGGTCGACCGGGCCTTCGGACCACGGAGCCGACACTGGGAGCCACCGGAGGGTGATTGCCATACGCCGACTCCCACCTCTCCGGGAGGAAGCGGGACGGGCCTCCTGCGCCGCTGGGGCGCCGCCAAGGCTAGGCTACAAGAAGCCGAGGCTCCTCCTCCTCGGTCCTTATAGAACTGGGAGGGGACCGGAGGAAAGGCCGAGAGAGCGCTTGGCCCGATGAGTGCGAACCCTACCCCTAAAGTCGGCGGAGCGCCTCACTTTAAACGCACACAGTTCTAGGATGCGGGCGGTCCATGGAGAAGAAAGGGCCAAGACACACGAGACACCGTCATGCTGGTCGGTAATGGAGTACTTGAGGCCGCGAGGCACCGACGATAGGGGCCACCCCGCCTTAGAAGGTTTCTTGCCCTCCGACCACGACATGACCTACGGAAAAAAACACCAAAAATAGACTCGACGTCGCTATACTTTAAAATAAATGGAAAGATCCTACTGGCGACGTCGAGTGGAGGCAGAACCCAGAACTAGCAGGAGCCTGATGGACTGTCGAACGCACAAACGCGAAAGGCTAAGGCCTAAAACTGTCAAATTTCTTCAGATGGCTTCCCACGAGGCAACCTCGACGGCGGGAGACGAAGAACTGGTAGGCAGGCGGAGTCGACACAGCTTAACGGCTAATCCCGAGCGCCACGTAGTACGTCGGCCTCGAGGGCGGCGCCGATGCCGCGCCGACCACTATCCCTAAAAAAAAGGCTCCCGGGTCCTGATCTCCGCCAGTACCCATCTGTGACGAATGGTGAAGATTGACACAGATAAGATCTGGAAGGCAGGCGTCCGGGACCGCCTCTTTATACCGACGTCATCTGACGCTGGTCACCTGATGTGGAGGCGGTCCCCGCCAGGGACTGCTAGCTAGAAATTTTTCCGTGGGGTCCTGCCAACGTCAGTCCAATATGTAATTACCTACTGCAAGAGCCCTCTCGAAGTAAGATCTACTGTTACAGTTGAGTACCCCATTTTTCTAGGATCAAGGCTATGTTGTTCTATCCACACTGTTTTGCAGACTCCAAGCAGTTCTCCGCGAGGAGGGAGGCAAGGCGCATACCACAACTATACTTACTTGGGGAACAGAGACTGGAGAACTGAGACCCCAAAACTAGCATCCTGGAGTAACTCTAGGTCGATGTGGTAGTGGGCAATGAAGGTGTTTGCTGTCTTTCAGGTAGCAACCCTGTAGATATCCTGGATAGGATGTCCCTGGAAGCAGCCACCAACCCAGCGGTATTGGGGGTAGAGTGAGCTCTTATCCCTATGAGAGGCTCCTTGCCCGCCAACCAGCAGCAGAAATCAATGCAGGATGAAATCCATCTGCCAACTGTCCACTTTACTGCGGTTCTGCAAAGTGCGGCTTCAGCGTAGGTGACAGCTGGCGAACCTCTCCCTGATCTTCCGTCATTCGCTCTTTATAAGAGACCGCTCGTCTCAGGTCCAGAGTATGGAGCCTGTACTCGGCATCCGAGGTGTAGTTCGGATGGAACACAGGCAGAGTTAACACCTGGTTAAGATGAAACTCCGACACCACCTTCGGGAGGAACTTCAGGTGGGGGCGTAGGACTACCTTGTCCCTGTGGAAGACCAGGTATGGAGACTCCACTATGAGCGCTTGGAGCTCCTCAGTCCTTCTGAATAACATGATAGACACCAGGAAGGCGGTCTTCTATGACAGATGTGACATCTTACACCTATGTATCGGTTCGAATGGCTTGCCAATGAGCTTTGCCAGTACCAGCAGTAGATTTTACGGAGGTGGAGGTTCACGCACTGGAGCGGATATGCGGTCGAGGCCTTTAAAGAAATGCCAGACAACCTTCTCCTGCTGGCCAGCCTGCACCTGGTAAGCAGAGATGACTGCCAGGTGCACCTTAAGGGTCGCGGATGGAAGACCGCCCTTGCACAAGGAAAGTACAGTTACGTAAGAACTTACCGTAACAGTAGATCTTCGAGAACAGCTCTTGCAGCAGGTTACACCATTAGGACTGAAGCCGGCAGGCGCCAGGACCCCGGAGACTTTTCTAGCTAGCTATCTTCAGCGGGGACCACCCCCGACGTCGGCCCGCCTCCGACGTCAGGCGTGGTATAAGAGGGGGCGGTCCCGCCAGAATCCCCAGTTCTCCCGCCGGAGACTCCCGGCCAGAGGTTGCAATAGCGGGGGAGACCGAGGATCCACCGTCAGAAGGCAAAAAGGAGTATGAAAACCCTGAGTAGAGAGAAGGGAATTTCCCCTACAAGTGAAAACTGACTCCTGCGCTCGCCCAGCCATGCGGAAAAAGCAACATCCTGCTGTCTGATCATTCAGACTGGCTGGCTGAAATACTCACCATCCTTTCTTCCCTCACTCCTCCGTCCTAGAGGAGCAACTGCGAGCGAAGACCTCCTCCAAGGGGGATACGGTGGGTGGGAAGGTACCTGCTGCAAGAGCTGTTCTCGAAGATCTACTGTTACGGTAAGTTCTTACGTAACTGTACTATCTTACTTCGAGATACAGCTCTTGCAGCAGGTTACACCATTAGGACTGATTCCCAAGCAGTAAAGCTTGACCCCATCACACTGGGAGGAGAAAAGGAAGAAGAAACTGAGGAGCGCCGCCAACCTCGGATTCAGGACAGGAGGCTCCTGCAGCACAGCCTGGCCAAACCAGCCCTTCGCCTAGAGCGATATCCAGACTGTAATGCCTGATAAAGGTATGCACAGAGTTCCAAGTAGCTGCAGCGCAAATAGTTGAGGTTGAGACATTCTTGAGAGCTGCAAAGAAGTGGCTACACCCCTAGTAGAATGGCCCCGGACGGAACCCGGAGGGGCTTTTGTTAGATTGGTAGCAATGAGAGATGCATTGCACAAGCCAACGGGATAAGGATTGCTTAGACACTGGTCGACCTCTCATATTTTCTGTGCTAAGGACACAAAGTTGCTCCGAAGCCCTAAAGGACTTAGTTCTATTGAGGTAATACCTCAGGCTGCGGTGAACATCAAGAGTATGGAGCAAAGCCTCTCCTCTATTGGAATAGTTCGGGAAGTACACCGGAAGGTCAATATCCAGATTTAAGGTCACAGCTGAAACCACCTTAGGCAAAAACTTAGGATTCGTTCTCAGAGACACTCTGTCTCGGTGAAAAACCAAATAAGGCTCCTTACACATCAGGGCATGAAGCTCGGAAATCCTTCTGGCTGAAGTAACTGCAACTAAAAACAACGTCTTCCAAGACAGAAAACGTAGCTCGCAATCCGCGGCTGGTTCAAAGGAGGAGCGTGAGTTGCTCCAAAACAAAAGGAGATCCCATGGAGGAATCGGATCTTTAATAGGAGGCCTAAGGTGCAGCACCCTCTCAGGAACTCCCGAGCGTCCAATTGAGCAATGAATGCGGTGGCCCACCGGCTGGTGATAGGCTGAAATAGCACAAGGTGTACTTTAATAGAGGAGTAGGCTAACCCCAGTGAAAAGGAGAGAAGGTAGTCCAAGACTGCCCCAGGGCAACAAGGAGAAAGTCACGAGCCCGTGACCAAAGACAGAATCTGCGCCCATTTCATGGGCGTAAGTAGCGTCAGTAGTGGCTTTTCTGGCTGCAGAGAGTACCTCTGCAACTCTCCTGCGACGACCCCGTGTCGCATGATGGCTACGCTCTAGGAGCCAAGCGTGCAGGTTCAAAGACCGCAGATCCGGATGTAATACGAACCTTGCTCCTGAGACAGAAGGTGAGAACCTGCGCAGTGGGAGTGGAGGTTCCGAGACAGCTGCGCCAGCAATGGGAACCAGATTTGTCTGGGCCAGAATGGGGCCACCTGAATCAAGCAGCGCCCGTTCCTCGCGCAGTTTGAGCAGAACTCTCTGGATCAACGGAAAGGAAGGAAGGCGTGGAGGACCTGTTCTCCCAGGAGATGGACAACGTCTCGCCAGAAAACTCCAGGCCCTGGATCTAGCGAGCAGAAATTGGGCAGTTTGATTGGATGGGGATGCGAATAAGTCTAACTCTGGAGTTCCCCATCGAAGGAACAGATCCTCCAGCGACCTCCTGAAGAAGTTCCCACTGTGGACTCTGGCCTGGAGCCGACTCAGGCCGTCTCGAGATCGTGTTGTCCGCCGGGAACGGTACAGCGACTAGATTTGCGCCGCGTCAGATTACCCAATCCCACACTCTCATGGCCTCCTGCAAAGGGGTAAGAGTCAGCCTCCTGTTTGTTGAGGTAGTACACCACCGCCGTGTTGTCCGTCCTGAAGCAGGATGGTACAGTGGGATTAAGGACTGAAAGCCTGGAGAGCGTGAAGTACATGTCTCCAGAACATTTATGTGCAGATGAACTTCCAGCAGACTCCATACACCCTGAGACTTCACCCTATCTAGGTGAGCTCCCACCCAAGACCTGAAGCGTCCGTGGTGAGGGTAATCTCTGGGGACCGGCGCTGAAGGGCGCCCATTTGGAGAGCGACCCGGGCTAACCACCATTGCCAATCCTGAATCTACGTTTTGTGATTCTGACCGGGTGCAGATGGTCTTGCCTCTGGTCCCTCTGCGCCTTGAGCATCCACTCTGCGTCCGCATGTGGAGCCGCGAGAGGGACCGTGGGATCGCCGCAGCCATGTGACCGAGCAAGCGAAGGAACAACCTGGCCGGAGGCGGTCTGATTAGGCTGATAGGTCCTCTATAATGGACCTGATGCGTTCCGCCCTGTCGCCTGGGAGGAAAGCCTCCTTGGACCGTGTCCAGCACTGCACCTATGAACTGCAGGTTCTCAAGCCAGTACCAAGACCGACTTCTCCTGGTTTATCAAGATCCCGAGCAATCCGAACAGGATCTGAGTGTCCTGGATCGCTTGCAGAGCGCCTCTCTGGAGGCGGCCATGAGAAATAATCGTCCAGGTACGGAACACATAGTGGCCCTTTCTCCTTAGAACAGCTGCCACGACCGCCATGCACTTGGTGAAAACCCTTGGAGCGGATGACAGTCCGAAGGAAGAGCTCGGAATTGGTAATGGTGGCCTAAGAACTCGGGCGCAGGAACCTCTCGATGCGCCTGAGCTATGAGGATGTGCAGGTAGGCATCCTGCATGTCTAGGACGCTAAATGGTCGCCTTGTTTGTATGAGAATGAGACCCGGAAGGGTCACCATCCTAACTTTGTAAGCTGACCGACAGGTTGAGGTCGCTAAGTCCAGAATTGGACGGAGGTCCCCTGTCTTTTGGGAATCAGGAAGAATGAGAATAATATCCTCCTCTCTGGTCCCCTGGGACAGATTGAATCGCTCCCTTGTCCAAGAGAGCAATCACCTCTTGCCAAATCAAGTCGCGGTGCTGACCCGAGTATCGGGAGAGCAGAGGAGGCCTTGAGGGTGGACGTTCTTCGAATTCTAAAAAGTGGCCTTTGCTGACCAATTGAAGAACCCACCTGTCGGTGGTTATTGCTTGCCAACCCGATAGGAAGCGGGCAATGCGACCCCCGACCGAAACGTCCCGTTGATCCTGAGGGGCTGGGGCCGGAAAGGAGTCATGCTGTGGCGGCTGAGGGGCCCGCCGGCTGGGTAGCCTTGGAAGGACGTTGACCTCTGCCAGCGGCTGCTTCCTGGATCTGTGGAAGCCAGAGCCCCTATGCTGTGTGGCGGAACGGGCTGTTGCCTCTGAGTCCTCCCACGAAAACGGCCTTGGCTCCTACGAAAGGATCCAGGCCTCGGCCGGTACATCGCCTGGACTGTCCGGACCGCCTTTCCAACCTCTTGCAGTTTGGTAATTATACGTTCTGACGGATTACCAAACAACACCTCACCTTCAAAGGTAGCGTTGAAAATGTTCTTCTGGACGTCTGGGGTGAAACCAGAGACTCGAAGCCATGAGTGTCTCCGAAGGCACACGCCTGAAGCAGCCGCCCTGGCTGACGAGTCCGTAGAATCATGCAGCTGCCTGAGTACCTGGGTTCCCACGTCTGAACCCGTCCGGAAGAGCTGAAGCATCTCCTCCTTCTGCTCATCTTCCGCAGCCTTCAGCCCAGCCCCTGTTCCCACAGAGCGTTCTGGAACTGAAACCATGTGGGTGAGATAGTTCAGGAACCTGATAGCGCAAGTCGCGGGCGTAAGTGCGCCTCCAAGCGTCCAGCTGTTTGGATTCTGGGTCGGTGGCACAGCACTCAAATGCTGGGCCTCTGAGACCGATCATGAGAGGCAGTAATGACCAGGGAGTCAGCCAGAGGTTGTTGAGATAGGTACTGGTCCCCCTTGGGGCCCTGTACAGTCTATCCGCCTTCTTCAGCACCGGAGCGAATAAGGAGCTTCCACACCGCCTGGTGATCGCCCACAAAGTGTCCACCAAGGGTGGCACCACCACAGGCTTAGGTCCTTCTGCTGAAGATACTTGCCAGGCGTAGTCTTTCAGGGTCAAGTTCCTCTGCTTCCCAACCCATATTCTCCTGGATATGTCTAAGGATATCCATGAAGGATGGATCGTCCGGAGGAGACCTTGGAGTCTCACGTGGGTCCGGAGAGGGAAGCGAGACCGGAGATGGAGCTCTAGAAGAAAAATAAGAGGATCCCGTAGCCTCCGACAACCGACGTCGCCTCCTGGATCTCTTGGGACTGGGCGACCCGGAGGACGACGATCTGGACGGAGGTCTCCTTCTAGAATGCCTGCCCCTGGGAGGAGTCACAGGCTCCCTGGGGACGGAATGGCCAGCCGACCTCACAGGTGAAGGTGGGGCTGGGGCCGAAACCACAGGAGGAGGAGGAGGAGGAAGGACTGGGGGTACCACATCCTTCCTGATAGTAGCCCACCAGTAAGTGAACAGGTCCTTCATCTCGGCCAAGGACAGTCCCAATGTCGGCTCCGAGGACGACGGCCGGACATCAGGTCCCGGCGATGGCACCACGGGGATCTCGGGCGGTGGCGGGACCCCGAGGAGATCCTTGTGGCCAAGGAACGCCCGCCTGACATCGGGCAAGGCGAATCGTCCTCGATGGGATTCCTGTCCACCGACGTCGGAGGCGAGGAGCCCTCAGCCAGGCGCCGGTCCCCCCACCGACGTCCGATGCGATGAAGAGGCCGACAACGGCCAACCGACCGACGTCGGCTCAGCGGAACGCTGGCGTACAACCGACGGCGGTCTGGCCGACGCTGGATCCACCGGCTTCCTCAGTGGGATGAGCTCTAAGGTCTTCCAGAGGGGAAGAGAGGAAGACCGGGCGTCGGGGCCCGACTTGTGGTGGTGATGGTGGCGTTCCCCCGACTTCGCCAAGGCCTTTTGGGCTGAAGAGGAAGACGACGGCCTGGCGGTGGAGGCCTGAGCAGGGTGTGCAGCGGGGCCCGCAGCCGGGAGCTCGAAGGCGTCTGGCGGGCGAAGCGGTCTGAGCGCTGACCCGAGTCTGGACTGGAGGCCCGAACCGGTGACCGGGCAGGATCCTGGACCTCCTCTTCTTTTCCGCATGCGGTGCGTCGAATCTTCCTTGGAGCCATCGCTCAAAGTTGTTCCTCTAAAGAAAGGCTTGAAGGGCCTTCTGCCGGTCGGATCCTAGTGCGGCGCTATTGAACCCTGGCAGAGGGACAGGCCTTGGTATCGGTGGTCCGGGCCTAGACACCTTTGACGACTTGGTCGCGGGTCCTTAAAAGGTATTTGCTTGCCGCAAAGCTAATTTGGAAGAATGCCCGGTCGGAGAGGACATCAGGCGTTGATCTTGATAGAAGAAAGAAACCTTCCTCAGAAAGAGTCGAAAAGCTCGAAAATTTTTGAAAACCACGCGTACTATGTAAGAACTTTACGGAGTCAAAGCATGCACTGTCGGCAGCCGGGAAAGAACTGGGGATTCTGGCGGGACCGCCCCTCTTACTCCACGCCTGGCGTCGGAGGCGGGCGGCAGACAGGCGGCCCATGAAGATAGCTAGCTAGAAAGTCTCGGGGTCCTGGCGCCTGCCGGTCAGTCCTAATGGTGTAACCTGCTGCAAGAGCTGTATCTCGAAGTAAGATCAAAAGTAGTCGAGGATACTAGCCACAGGACAGGACAAAGGGTCCAAGCCCTTGCCCTGACATAAAACGGAAAACCTTTTCCATTTGAAGGTATAGGACCTCCTGGTTGACTCCTTTCTGGATGCTTCCACTACTGTGAGCACATCCTCAGAAAGACCCAGAGCCTGGAACTCTAGCCACTGAGGAACCAGGCTGTCAAGTGCAGGGATTGAAGGTCTGGATGGAATACCTTCCCCTGATTGACTGATAACAGGTTTGGGCATACTGGAAAACATCTCTGAGACCTGGAGCTGAGGCAGAGGAGATCTGGATACCAGAACTGGCATGGCCAGTCTGGGGCTACCAGGATAGTAGAGTTACATAGGAATTTACCGTAATAGTAGATCATCACATATAGGACTGGTGCCACCTGGCGTCGACCCGCACGGCAGACTTTTCTAGCAGTACCTGACAGGGGACCCACACCCGCCTCCAGTTCTCCCGACGGAGCCAGGAAGAAGCCTGACAGTAGGAGTGAAGAGGATTTGGAGTCCCTGTAACAAAAATAAAATTAGGGGAAGGAGGGAGGGAAAAATATGACCTACTGTGGGAACCTCTCTCGAAGATCTACTGTTACAGTAAGTTCCTACACAACTGTACTATCTTACTTCGAGAGGGTTTCTTCAGTAGGTCATCACATACAGGACAGAGTCCCAAGCAGTCCCTCCAAGGAGAGACTGAGAGAAACCAGGGAGGAGGAAAACTAAGTCCAATGGAAAAAACTGAGATCCAGAATGGACCCAGTCTAGGACAGAAAGCCCTGCAGGACGGCTAGGTCAAAGCCAGCCCTCCGCCTAGAAGCAATGTCCACACTGCAATGCTTGGTAAAGGTATGCACAGAACTCCAAGTAGCAGCAGAACAAATGTCAGCCACGGAAACATTCCATAGAAAGGCTGCGGAAGTAGCCATGCCCCTAGTAGAATGACCTCTGACAGAACTCGGCAGAGGCTTTTCGTACTTCTGGTAACAGAATCTAATGCAGTTGCCTAGCCACTTGAACAGGCCCTGCTTAGAAACAGGTTTGCCCCTCAATCATGGGGCAAAGGAAACAAACAACTAATTGCAAGAGCAGAACTCTTTGGTCCGGTGGGTGTAACACTGGAGAATTCGATGGACGTCCATTGTGTGAAGAAGTGCCTCACCTCTATTAGAGGGGGACGGATAATACACCAAAAGCTCTACTGATTAATTCAGCGTGGCTTCTGACACCACCTTGGATGTGTTCTGAGGACCGCCCGGTCCCTATGGAAGATCAGATAGGGCTCCTTGCAGACTAGAGCATGCCCTGGAACGAGTGATCAAAACCAGGAAGGTTTTCGTTGGAATCGGAGGCAAAGAAGCCAATTTCCTGATGCCCCCAATGCTGGAAGATGGATTCCGCCACTTCCTGAAGCAGTTCCCACTTGTGAGCTAGGGTCCGAGATCTGCTGAGATTGTCCGCCAGGACGTTTAAGGTGCCTGGAACGTGCATGGCCATGAGGACCAGATTGTGCTGGACTGCCCAGTTCCACACCCACGTCGCCCCCCTGAACAGGGGGTACGACCGGGTTCCTCCTTGTTTGTTGATATACCAAAAGGTTTGGATCAACAGTGATCCCTTTGGAAGCAGGGCCTGAAATGCCTGTAAGGTGTACAGGACCGCCCTCAACTCCAGAATATTGATGCACAAATGAGTCTCCATGCCGGACCACAGTCCCTGGGCTTGGTGCTCCCAGAGATGAGCTCCCCACCCCATATTCGAGACATCTGTGGTGAGGGTAGCTAGTGGTGCAGGGCTCTGAAAGGGAAGTCCCACAGAAAGATTGCGAGTCTTTCTCCACCACTGCAATTCTCTTTGAACCGCAGAGACCAGAACCAGATGGTCCAGATCGTCCAGGAGTTGATCCCACTGCACTCACAATGACCACTGAGAGACCCTCATGTGAAGTCTTGCTAGGAATTCAGTTGTGATGGCAGCCGCCATCAGACCCAGAAGGCGTAGGACCTCTTGAGCCAGGATGGTCCTGCGAGAAGCCAGTTTGGAGGCCTGGCAGATAAGGGTCTCTCCACCCTGTCTGGAGGCAGGAAGGCTCTGCATTGGACCGTATCCAGGACTGCCCCAATGAACTGATGTCTTTGGGCAGGGATATGGGATGACTTGGGAACACTGACTGTGATCCCCAGTCTGTTGAAAAGGTCCAGGGTAAAAGTAAGAGCCTCCCTGGACGAACTTGAAATCAACCAATCATCCAGGTAAGGGAAAACCACAATACCCCTGCGACGTAAGCACACCGCGACCACCACAATGCACTGGGTAAAAACCTGTGGTGCCGAAGACGGACCAAAAGGGAGCGCTCGGAACTGGAAGTGTTTCCCTTGGAAGTGAAAACACAGCAATCTGCAGTGGCTTGGGAAGACGGATTTGTGCAGGTAGGCATCCTGCATATCCAGGGTGCAGAGCCAGTGGTTCTCCATGAGGAGAGGGAGAAGGCTCTGGAGTGTCAGCATTTGAAGTTTCTTGTACTTGACAAACTGGTTTAGTTCACTTAGGTCAAGTATGGGTCTGAAATCCCCAGTCTTTTTGGGAACCAGGAAAAAGTGGGAGTAAAACCCCTTTCCCTGAAGGGGACCCGCTCGCTTGCTTCTTTGAGCAAGAGCAAGTTTACCCCCTCGGGAACTAGGAGGGCCTGGTCCCGAGAATAGGACTTTCAGGGTGGAGTCTCCGGAGGGAATTCCAGAAATTCTATGGTGTGTCCGACGGACACTAGTAGCAGGACCCATTCGTCGGAGGTGATCGCTCAACACTCCTGCACGTGGAGGGCGAACCTCCCCCCCCACCTGCTCCTCGTCGCGAGACTGAGGAGGCAGTGGGGCCGGCGAGTCAAAAAGTGGTGGGATGTTCACGGGTGGAGGGCCTCCTGAACGTCTCAGATTTTTGGGGGGGCAGGAGGGGTGGCTGTACCCGTGGCCTTGTGCTTCCCTTGGCGGTCAGCCTGAGCGTTCTTCCTCTGCCTCCAGGTCCTTTTCAGAAAGGGCTGCTGCTGCTGTTGTTGGCAGCCTGATCAGTACACTGACCTCATAGACTGATGGGCAAGGCCTTTGTCCTGTAGTTCTGTGATAACATCCTTGGTGTCCCCACCAAAAAGTACCGAGCCCCTAAAAGGGGCATCCTGAGTCGCCGACTGGACTTCGTTGGCGAGTCCAGAAAGGCAAAGCCAGGAATGCCGTCTAATGCCAAGGTGTGAGCTACCGAGTCGACAGAATCATAGGTGGCGTGCAAGGCATGCCTACAAGAAACTTGGGAGAGGCGGAGATCCTTGGCAAGTTCCTCCTTCAAAGGCGAGTGGTCCATGGACAAGACTCACGCTCCGAGCCTGGCCAAGGTAGCCTTCTGGTGGGACACCATGTTGGCCACATAATTGAAGGACCGAAGGGCGCATGTGGCCGAAGCGTATATCTTCTTTCCAAACTGGTCCATCTGCCTAGACTCTGTCAGGAGAAGAGGTGCTCATGTGCTTTGGAGTTGAGGAGTGATCATGAGCCGCAGAGATGACCGCAGTGTCAGCCTTGGGATGAACCTTCAAGAACGGGGCATCTTCGGTGCCCGGTAAAGCCTGTCCGCACGTCTGAGGACAGCCGGGAGGGTATGAGGCATCTGCCAGTTCGTAGTGGCGAAGTCTAGGCGAGGTGCCATTCAGGGAGGAAAGGGGACCAGAGACAGAGACTCTAGGTCGAGATGCTCCGCCAGTCTCTGTCTCAAGGGGTCCTGTTCCTCCGACTCCCAGTCGAAGTACTCCTTCATGGACCTCAACAAATCTGAAAAGGCAGGGTCCTCCGGTGGGGACTCCATGCCTTTCATGTCCTCGGGGTCCTCCGGAACCTCCTCAGAAGAATTGTCCGCCCCCTCTGAACTATCGTTGTCTGTCTCCTCAACAGGACGATGTCTGGTGTCCGGGAGGGAAACGTCCTGCCAAGTCTTCCCCGAGATAGGGACGGAATATGGATATGGACGAGCTGCTCGGGGAAGGAGACCACGGTTGTGGGAGCCTAGTCTTCAGGTCCGAGATCAACTCCGACCGTGTCCCCTGCCACCAAGACTGGAAGGAGGAGGAGCAGCAGGAACCGGCAGAGGATAATAACCCCTGATAGTGTAAGTAGGGATTGGATCTAGGGTAGGACTGCCCAAAATTACGGGGCCCCCCAGGTAGTAGCCCAAGGATACCACTGCGGGTAACGTGGGACAGTTCGGGGACTGGTAAAGATCCCAGTCGTCAGACCTGGCGTCGGGGGTACCCACGGCAGACCCGCTGTTGTGCAAATAGGCAAAGGGTCCGGCATCGGGACAGCCCACGTCAAGGGAACAGACGTCTAAACCGGCACCACTTGATCCAGCGCCGGAAGGGGGTGCAGCGTCGGAGGGGCCGGCATCTGATCCGGACTAAGGGGCTCTGGTGATGGGACTTCATCCGGGCGTTGGGGTCAGAGGCCAGGCAACTGGTCTCAGCTGCGAACTGTTGTCGGGACAACCGGTGTCGGAGGTGCTGGGAGCTCAACAGAAAGCGGAGGAGGGGCCTCTATAGTAAGGCCAGAAGGCTGAACCCTGAGAGGGGACAGCAGAGTAGACCCCATGGCATCGACTGAGTCGAGGGGTTCTCTGCTGTTGATGCCGGAGGTACCCGCCGGAGAACTGGAGGGTACAGACGAGGAAGGAGGAGGATGGAGAGGGGCTTTCTCCCTCAGGTCCTGCCGGACGTCGGGTGAAGCGCAGTCAGGCCCTGACGGGTGAACTGTACCCGTGCGGTCGTCCGGGGGAGGAGCCCCTGGTTGGCTTATCGACCGGAGCTGGGCGAGTACCCACTGCCTGGGTAGTAGTCTTAATGGCCGCCACGTGGTCCCCGGAGGGGCTGGGAGCAGACTTATCGGCCGAGGCAATGTGGTCGCCGGAGGAGCAGACAGCCGACTGACCCGCTGTAAGTTTACCAGACTTACTGTCCTTGCTGGGCAGCGGCTGGGCTTTGCTCGTCGAGGGCCTGGCGTTGTCCGTGGATGGAATGATCCGAGTCAGAGTGACCATCCTGAAGGTGCACGGCCTTAGGAACTTGTTCAGGTCGTGAATGGGGCGCCAGCCCCCCATCCGTTTTGGGACCAGGAAGTACCTGGACACAAACCCTGGGTTTGGAGGAGGGTCCACCACCTCACTGATCACCTCCTTCTGGAGGAGCAGACAGAGGCGCTAGAACACGTTGCCCCTGGGGCGGTGGCTCCGATGGGAAGGAACTGCTCGAATTCCAGAGGCAGACCCCAGCCTACCACTTCTAGCACCCAGCGTCCGTGGTGATAATGGACTAGGTGGAAAAGAAGTGGCGAAGCCATCCCCCAATGGGGAGAACCCGGGAAGGAGTGACAAGATTGGGAGTGACACCCCTCAACCCATCACTGAGCAGGCTTGGAGTAAGGGCCTGCTGAGGGACCTCCTGGACCCTTGCCTCCAGGCTTCGTACTGGAGGAAGCGGCAGACTTGGTCTTAGGGCGCCAAGTGTGTGCCTGCTGGCCCTGGTGCTGCTGGGCCAGACGTGCCGCAGGGGCGGAAGGGTGAAAGGGCTTACGCTGCTGCTGGCGGCCTTTGTCCTTCTGGGCAGATGTGACAGAGTCCAAGGTGGCACTGGACTTCTCAATCCTTTGGAGATGGCCTTCCACCCCCGGACCGAACAAGTCGGTACCCAGGAAGGGAACGTCTGACAGCTTGTGATGGGTATCAGCCGTGAAGCTGGAGATCCGCAGCCAAGCTCTGCAGCGCATGGCCACTGTGGCCGCTACTGATCGGGCACAAGAATCACCAATGTCCAACGAAGTTTGGAGCTGCTGTTTTGCCACCGCCCTTCCCCGATCCTGTACCTGCTTGACCATGGTCTGAAGGTCAACCGGGAGATGAGGAATCACCTCATCCAGGGAACCGATAAGGGCGTGAGAGAAATACAGGTTACTCACCTGTAACAGGAGTTCTAGGAATGGTATATGTTGTTCATCCACACTCATTGGCAGGTATCCTTGCCGCTTTAAATCTTGCCGGAAGGTCTTCAAGCTTGCTCCTCCCACCCACCGGGTGGTATAACTCGGCTCCGCCCCATGGCGTAGATCTGGCCGCTGGAAGCTCAGGTTGTGCGTCGGCCGGGAGGTCGAGGTGAGTGTGTGGATGAACAACATATACCATTCCTAGAACTCCTGTTACAGGTGAGTAACCTGTATTTCTAGGACATGGATATGTTGTTCATCCACACTCATTGGCAGACTCAGCAGTTCTCCGGAGGAGGGAGGCAAGACGCACACCCCAATACTTACTTGGGAAAGAGAGACTGGAGAACCGAGGCCCCAAAACCAGCATCCCGGCGTGACTCAAGGTCGATGTGGTAATGGGTAATGAAGGTGTTTGCTGACTTCCAGGTAGCAGCCCTGCAGATTTCCTGGATAGGGACGTCGATTGGAAGCAGCCACCGCTGCAGCAGTATGGCGGGTAGAATGAGCTCTTATCCCTCTGGGAGGCTCCATGCCCGCCAACTTATAGCAGAGATCTATGCAGGAGGTTACCCACCTGCTTATCGTCCGCTGGCTGCAGGTCTGCCAGATGCGGCTTCAGCGTAGGTGACAAACAGCTGGCGAACCTCTCCCTCACTTCAGCCGTAGCTCCTTATAATAAGCGTGCCACTTCTAGGGTCCAGAGTATGGAGCCCATATTCGCCTCCGAGGTGTGATTGGGGTAGAACACCGGCAGAGTCAACACCTGGTTAAGGTGAAACTCCACACCACCTTCGGAAGGAATTTCGGGTGGGGGCAGGACAACCTTGTCCCTGTGGAAGACTAGGTAAGAGACTTGATGGAAAGCCTGAGCTCTCCCATCCTTCTGGCTGACGTGATAGCCACCAAGAAGACGGTCTTCCACGACAGGTGAGAGAGAGCACACCTGTGCATAGGTTCGAATGGCTTGCCCATGAGCTTTGCCAGTACCAGCAGTAGATCCCACGGAGGTGGGGGTTCCCAGACTGAGGGAAATGTGATCAAGGCCTTTGAAAAAGCCGCCAGACCACCTTCTCCTGCGCACATCGACTGCTTCCCGCCCACGCTCGTAAGCAGAGATGGCTGCCAGGTGCACCCTTAGGGTCGCCGACCTAAGCCCTTGACTAGAAAGGGACCATAAATAGTCCAAGATGCTTGCCAAGGAACAGGAGGAAGGGTCCAAGCCCTTGTTCTGACACCAAATGGAAAACCTTTTCCATTTGAAGGCATAGCATTTTCTGGTCGACTTACGGGACGCCTCAACTACATTGAGGACCTCGCTGGAAAGACCCAAGGCCTGGAACTCTAGCCGCCAGGAACCAGGCGTCAGGTGCAGGGATTGAAGGTCCGGATGGAACACCTTCCCTGATTGACTGAGAGCAGGTCCGGGCGAGCTGGAAGCTGCCGCCGAGTCCTGAGCTGAGCTGAGGAGATCTGTACCAGAACTGGCCAGGCCAGTCTGGGGCTATCAGAATCACCTGCGCCTTGTCCCTCCTCGCCTTGAGAAGCACCTTGTGGATCAAGGGAAATGGGGGAAAGGCGTAGAAGAGGCCAGGGGTCCACTGCCTCGAGAAGGCATCCCCCTGCAGCGAGCCCTGCTGAGGGGGGCCGGCATGGAACAGACTCAGCTTCGCGTTCTCCCTGGAGGCAAACAGGTCCACCTGAGGTGTGCCCCAATGGGAGAACAGATGCTGTACTACCTCGGCAGGAGAGACCACCTGTGGATGCAGCCCCTATCCGGCTCAGGGCATCGGGCCAGGGTGTTGGAGGCTCCTGCCACGTGAATGGCTAGGAGATCCGCCTCCAGGCTGCCAAAAGTGACCATCTGGGAGAGCTTCCTTGCATAGAAGCATGGAGCCGTCTCGCCTGGCGGTTTAGATAGTACATGGTCGTGGTATTGTCCGCCTGACTCGGACCACTTGACCCCGGAGGAACGGAGCAAAGGCGGTGAGAGCTAGGCGGACCGCTCGGAGCTCCAGCAGGTTGATGTGGCATCGGCACTCCCGCGGGGACCAGAGGCCATGAGCCCGGTGTTCCCCCAGATGGGCACCCCAACCCATCAGAGAGGCATCGGTCGATAGAGAGACCGTCGGCTCGGGGCGGACGAACGGGATGCCCTCCTGCAAATGATCTGGAACGGTCCACCACTGGAGAGCGTTCCACATCCCCTGTGTCACCGGCTACAAGCTGGTCCAAAGGATCGCAGCCGCTAGGACCACTGGCTGGCCAGTCCCCACTGAAGGGACGATGTTCCAGCGGCCCAACGGACCACGCTGGTGCAGCTGCCAGGAGACCCAGGAGGCGCAGGAAGTCCCGGCAGGCGCATTGCCCAACCAGAAATGATCGGGCAAAGGAGGAAAGAACCTCGCCCTGTCCGCGGGAGCCGCCTGGCTCAGAGAGAGTCAGCCGCGCCCGATGAACAGAATCACCTGCTCGCCTCGAGTTCCGACTCTGGCCTTGGATAAGGAGGCCCAGTTGAGAGCAGACACTGAGGGCCAGATCTCTGGACCACTCTGCCTCCTTCCTGAGGGAGCTGCTATCAGCCAGTGCCAGGAGTAAGGGTACACCCGACCCCGGCGACGAGAGGAATGCTGTCACCACTGCCATGCATTTGGTGAAGACCCTGGGAGCTGGAGACAAGCAGGGCATGGCTTGAACTCAAGAGGGATCCTTCCGCCGGAAGCAAGGAATCTCTGGTGAGACGGACGGATAGGGACGTGAAAAACGCGGCCCTGCAAGTCCAGAGAGCAGAACCAACATCATGCTCCAAGGATGGTATTATCTGAGCCAGAGTGACCATCCTGAAGGTTCGAGACTTTAGGAACTTGTTTAGGTCGTGTAGGTCGAGAATGGGGCGCCAGCCCCCCGTCCGCTTCGGAACCAGGAAGTACCTGGACACAAACCCTGGGTCTGAAGGAGGGTCCAGCACCTCTCTTATCACCTCCTTCTGGAGGAGGAGAGCGATGTCGGCTCGACGAGCCGCCAGTGAGGCTGGGGATCCCGAAGCCCCCCGAGGGGCGACGGCTCTGAAGGGTGGTGCCTGCTCGAATTCCAGAGGCAGGCCTCTTCCCACCACCTCCAAGACCCACCTGTCCGTGGAAACAGCGGACCAGGCGGAGCGGAGTGCGGGCCGTCCCCACGGGGGACAGGGATAAGGTGACGGGAATGGGGGCGACACCCCTCAGCCCGTCACTGGGCAGGCTTGGAGGAGGGACCGGCCGAGGGACCTCCTGGGCCTTTTCCTCCCTGCCTCCTGTTAGAGGAAGCCGGCGGCTTGGGTTTGTGATGCCAAGGCCGAGCCTGCTGGCCCTGACGCTGGGCGGGCACCGAAGGCCAGAAGGATGAAAGGGCTTAGGCTGTGGTCTGCGCCTTGTCCTTCTGAGCGGAAGAGACCGAGTCCAAGGTAGCATTGGACTTCTGATCCTCTGCAGGTGACCTTCCACCCCAGGGTCAAGAGGTCAGTCCCCAAAAGGGAACATCCGCCAACTTGTGCTGGGTATCCGGCAAGGTGGATATCCTCAGCTGCCCGCCGACGATAGCCACCGTGCCGCCGACCGATCTGGCACATGAGTCCCCTATATCCAAAGCAGTCTGGAGCTGCTGTTTGGCCACTGCTCCTGCCCTGTCCCGCCTGCTTAACCGTAGTCTGCAGATCGGGCGGGAAGATGAGGATGACTCATCCAGGAGCCCAACAGGGCATGAGAGAAAATGTGCCACGAGGACGGGCCGAACTGGCCTGACGAAGGCCGAGAGGGACGAGCGTAGACTTTTCGCCTGACAGTCCAATTTCTTGACCTTGTCAGGAGGTTTGTCCACATCCTGGCGTTAAGCCGCGCTCGGAAAACGCTGTGGTAACCAACCCCTCAGCAGAGGGTGTTCCAAAAACGGACAAGGAACCAGTAGGGACCGCGATACTTCCTGGCCATCCTGGCCGAAGGCGCAGGGCAGGAAGCAGGGCGCTGCCAAAGCTCCAGTGCCGACCCACTATGGCCTCGCCACCGGAAAGGCCTCCGGCCGGAGAACTCGGTCCAGAATCTCGCTGAGGGATACCTGGCCCATTTGAACGTGGTTCTAGCTCCATCCCCGTGGACTCCGAGATGAGCCGGTAGTCCTAGGGAAGGACGACGGCTATCGCCCATTGACTGACCTCCTAAGAATCCAAGTCCAGTCGCTGAGAAAAGGAGGAATCATCTTCGGACTCGAAGAGTCCTCGAAGAGCTGCCTCTGGCCTGAGCCACCCTTCACCTGGCCGAGGTCGGTCGGAGTGAGGGTAACTGACAGCCGATGGGGTAGACCTTTAGCCGACGAGAATCCTTGGTCGGAGCCCCAGTTGTGGCTGTGGAGGCGGAGGTTCCACCGGAATCGGTGGAGCAGCGGCCTCTGGCCCGAACAACCGCCTGGGTATAGGCTCTCGATAAGTCGAGGGGTTGTGTCGGCGCTCGTGACAGCCATTTAATGGCCGGGAAGCGACGGGTCGCTTTACCCCGCCCAGGAGGAGCTGTTGCAACATAAGGTCCTCGTGACAGTCGACGTAATTACGCCAAGCCTCCCCATCCGAGGAAGAGGATGAGGCCGAGCGGCGACGCCGCTTACCGCGTGCCGACCGAGACCGCCCATGACGGTGGGATCGGCTGGACTGCCAAGAGGTCCGAGACCTAGATCGAGAGTCCCGGAATTTCCGAGGTCGGTGCGGGAGGTGTCGGCCGGAACCGCACTCTTCGCTCGATGGTGCATCCGAGGGCCCGGAACCGAGGCACAGGCGAGCCCACGGATCCTCAACTCCTCCCGGGAACCGGGAGAGGGAATCTCGGCTGCTAAAGGGACAGCCCGTCCAATGGGTCGAGAAAAATCTCGACTTCATCGGTGGGAGTCTCGGTCAACTGACCTGACGGGACACCGTGAGGCCAGTGGTCAAGCCGATGTCGATCGAGCCGACGGCCGACGGCCCGGGAGAGGGACCTTCCGCCTCCCAAGAGCGCCGACGGAGGACTTACCTTGTCCCTCTTTTGGACCGAGAATAAGGTCCGCAACGTAGGCCCTTCCTTTAGTGGAGAGGGACAGACAAAGCCCTTAAAAGAAGCCTGTAAGAAGAGCCCAGAGAGAGCGGACAATGCCGCGTCGAGGAAGATACGTCTGCGCCCGCCTCCTCTTCGAGGGCCACCATCCGCCGAGCTGATCCGCCGAGACACCGCCAACCGGCCTCCTGACTTCACCGGAGGGAAACGCTCTCGGGACGGCCCAGTTGCAATCGGGCAGCACGGCTCTCCGAGGACGAGCATGAAGATGAGACAGGTCGTAAGCCCGCGGTCGCGGCTCAAGGCCCAAGCAGGACACACACGCGAGTGTGGATCCGCCCTGAGACATCTTCTGCCGCATGGGCATCTCCGAACCGGAGTCGATTGTCCATCGCAGAGCCGCCAGGGATAGAAGATCAAGTCCTTTTCGCAAAATTTATTTTTAAATCCGCAAACGGAGAAATAGGAATCAGTCCCAAACGCAGAGCGTTAAGGAGGGAACCTGAGCTTCCAAGCGGTAAGGAAGATCCGGCGTCATGGGGCGGAGCCGAGAGTTATACCACCCGGGTGGGTGGGAGGAGCAAGCTTGATAACCTTCCGGCAAGATTTAAAGCGGCAAGGATACCTGCCAATGAGTGTGGATGAACGACATAACCATGTCCCTAGAAATGTGCCATCAGAACGGCTGAATTAGCCTGATGAAGACCTAGGGAGGAAGCAGCGTAAACCTTCCGCCCCGCATAATCCAGCTTTTTGGATTCCTTATCGGGCGGTTTGTCCATGTCCCGAGCGTTTCCGGAGTGCCAGAAGACGCTATCGGTCACTAACCCTTCTGCAGAGGGGTGCTCCGAGAAACCAGAGAGTAAGCCGGTGGAGACTGCGTACTTTAGAGCCATCCTGGCCGATGGCACGGGACAAGATGCTGGCCGCTGCCACAACTCCAGGGCCGGCCAACAATGGCTTCGGCCACCGGAAAGGCCTCCTTAGTGGAATCCCCTCGGTCCAGTATCTCCGTGAGGGGACACCTGGCCCGTTTTGAAATGAGTTCGAGCTGCATCCCAGTGGACTCCGAGATGAGCTGAATCAAACCTAAAAAACGAGGATGGGCTCCCGTCCACTGACTGGCTGCCTGCAGACTCCAGGTCAAGCGGCCTGGAGAACAGGGAGGAGTAGTCATCAGACTCCGAGGAGTCTGCAAACAGCTGCCAGGCGCCTGAGCCACCCCCCACCTGCCGAGGTCGATCGGGAGTGAGGGTGACTGACAACCTGTGGGGCAAACCCTGACCCGACCAAGAATCCTTGGTAGGGGCCCCAGTCTTTGGCTGTGGAGGCGGAGGTTCCACCACAATGGGTGGAGCAGCCAGCTTCGGCCGAACAACCAGTGCCGGGGTCGGCTTCTCGACCAGTACGAGGGGTTGTTTCAGCCATTCCAGTGACAGCCACTTAATGGCCGGAGAAGGAGACGAAGTCAGCTTATTTCCGGACAATAAGAGCTGCTGCCACATTAAATCCTCATAGCGCCGACGCAACCTGCGCCGGAGCCTATCCTCGAAGAGGACGATTAGGATGAGCGGCACGCTGGCTGACCTGAAGAGGACAGAGACCTTTGGGGTTCCGAGGGTGGCCAGAGGGGACGGGGAATCCCACTCCTCCCTCGTACAGGACCTTAACCGGGGACTCCAGCACAGGAGGCACAGGCAAGTCCTCGGTTTCCACCGGGAGAACCGGTGAAGTAGGGTTGTCGGCTTCTCCAGTCGACAAACCATCCGACGGGTCGAGAAAAATCTCGACTGCATCGACGGATGTCTCGGCCAACTGACCTGACGGGGGCACCGTGAAGTCAGCGGCCACGGCCTTGACCGAAGTCAAGAGTCGATGGTCCAGTGAAGTGGATCTTTCCCACTCTCACGAATGTTGTCGGTGGGACTTACCCTTAGAGTCCTTCTTCTTGGACCAACTGGAATGTCCCGATGGCCCTCCTCCCTTGGGGGAGAGGGACTGGCAAAGTTCCTTAAACGAAGCCGTGTAGGAGAAGCCCAAGGAGAGCGGGATAAATGCCATGGCCAAGGAGGAAGAAGCAGAGGCCAGGGCCACCTCCTCCTCCTCTAGGGCAATCAATTGCTCCAACTGTTCCGCAGAGCCCGACACCGCCCAATGGGTCTCCTTAGGCTTGACCGGCGGATACCGTTTTTCAGGTCGCCCGAGAAGAAGTCTGGCAGCGCGGCCCTCCAAGACCGAAGCCAAAAGAAAAAATTACTCACCTTAGTAATGTTGTTTCTTCTAATGGAATCTTGCTATATTATGACAGATGCAGTTTGTCCCACCATTAGAACTGCTCCGGAGGTGAAAGAGTTAACTTCCATGCAGAGCATGGAACTTAGAGCGCGAGCTCGGTTAGAGAAGCTCTGTTAGGGTGGTTTCAAACCAAAACCGTCAGATCTTTACGGGCAAAACTCACTAAGGCTCTGTGTGGAAGCTGTAACCTACACTAGACAACTAGCTACTAAAATATTCAGACATTTTCCTGGTCCCAACACCAAGACTCAAGTCAGGGGACCAGAAAAATAAGATAAAATAACTAAATAAAACACAACACCCAAACATAAAAGGGGGCATCAATAAGTGCCAACAGTGGACTGCCCACCCTACACCAAGTAGAAGTTCAGAGGGACAGGTTGAGAGGTTGAGTAATATAGCAAGACTCCATTAGAAGAAACAACATTACTAAGGTGAGTAATTTTTCTTCAAACAACATGAAGTCTTGCTATATTATGACAGATGGAGACTACACAGCAGTACCTCCATGGTGGAGGGACAGAACCTACTTAGGAATAGGCTCTGAGGCACGGTTGTTAAACAGCATCCTCCTGGCCTGGATATCCAGGAGTAATGCTTGGTGAAAGTGTGTACTGTTTTCCAAGTAGCTGCTTTGACATATCTCCAAGATAGGATGTCTCTAGCAGCAGCTAGAGATGCAGCTGTACCTCTGGTAGAGTGAGCCCTCAGGCCTGAGGGGGAACCTACCCAGTTTTTATAGCAAAATTGATACAAGAGACGATCCACCTGGCAATGGATCTCTTAGTGGCAGGTCTCCTTTCCCAACCTCACCATAAGTGAGAAATAGTTGGAGGGAGTCAAACCTGTGACCCTTGGTACGCTTATGTAGTAACTTAGGGCCTCTTAACATCTAAGCTGTGCAGCCTCTTCTCACCAGAGGAGGAATGGTCAGTGAAGAACACTGGAAGTGAAATAGATTGGTTAGGTGGAACCGAAACCACCTTAGGCAAAACTTCCTGTTAGTCCTGAGGACTACCTTATCCCTGTGAAAGGAAATAAAGTCAGTCTCCACTGATAAAGCCTGTAACTCCCTTGATGCGCCTGGCAGAAGTGATGGCTACTAGAAATACAGTTTTCAAGTCAAATGCTCTAAGCTCTGCCGAAGACAGAGGCTCAAATGGGGTTGCATCAGTTGAGCAATGCAAACATTAAGATCTCAAGCAGGGCAGGGGCCCTGAATGGAGGATTGGTATGAAGCAATCCCTTAAAAAACTTGGAAAATACAGGGTGAGCAGAAAGAGGGCTTCCCTGCTGAATGAAAGCAGAGACAGCTGCCAAGTGCACTTTCAGGGTAGCTGGTCTCAGTCCCAAAGAATTAAGATGGACCATATAATCCAATACAGTGGGTAAACCAGCAGATTCTGGGAATATGCTTCCAGAACACCATATGGAAAACCTTTTCCACTTGGAGTTATAGGTAGCCCTGGTGGAAGGCTTCCTAGCAGCTTTCAAGATTTCGAGAACACTTTGAGAAAGTTGCAAATCAGCAACTCTAACTGCTCAAGAGCCAAGCCTTGAGGTCGAGGGATTGAGATCAGATACCAAACTCTCCTGAGCGCAGGTTAACAGATTGTGGTTCCTGGGGAGGACACAGGGGAAGATGGACTGCTAAGGACAGAAGGAGGGGTACCAGGGCTGCCTGGCCTAGTCTGGAGCAATCAGGATCATCTTGAGGGCTGAGACCTGATTTTGACTAGTACCTTGAACAGGAGAGGAAGGGGGGAGGCAGAGAAACTTCCCTTCCCAATCGGGGAGAAAGGCATCCAGGGGACTGAGCCCAACACTGGGGCCTGCAACAAAAAGTGGAAGTTGATGATTGTCTGGGGCTGCAAAAAGATCTATCTGAGGAGTGCCCCATCTGGCAAAAACTATCCCCAGTACTCGGGGATCCAGTGACCATTCGTGATGGCCCTGGGAAATCCTGCTGAGAGCATCTGCCAGGACATTGTCCTTGCCTGGGAGGTGAACTGCTATGGGAAGTGTCCAGGAATAGCCAGAGACCACAACTTCATCGCCTCGTTGCACACAGGCCGAGTGCCCCCTTTTGTTTGCTGATGTACCACATTGTAGCGGTGTTGTCTGTTCTGACCTGTACCACCTTGTTCTGAACATATGCAGAATAAACCTGAAGTGCTAGAAAAACAGCTCTGAGTTCCAACAGATTGATGTGGAGCAGATATTCCTGAGGGGACCATAACCCCTGGGTGGCGAGGCGCTCATGTGAGCTCCCCATCCCAAGAGGGACGATCTGTAGTAAGGGTCAAGTGTGGGACAGAGGGATGAAAGGCACCCTTGTCTCAGATTGCTCTGATCCTGCCACCACTGAAGGGCCTGGATCAGGGTTCGAGTCACTGGGATTAACTTGGATAGGGATCTCTTTTTGAGACCAGAAAGCTCTCAAATGGAACTGAATGTCCCTCATCTGAAATCTTGCTCCTTGCACTACAGCTGTGGAAGCAGCCATGTGTCCAGGAGCTGCAGGAAATGCCTTGCTGGTCAAGAGACCTGCAGAGTGAAGGAGGCGCCAGGGCCACTAAGGTCCTTACCTCTTTCTGGGGAAGGAAGGCTCTGGTTCTGTTTTGTGTCAGTTCTGCACCTATAAAGGTGAGTACCTGGACAGGTTCCAAAACTGACTTTGGAAGATTGACAAGAAAGCCCAGAGAGGTAAGCAGCTGCTGGGTAACTAGCAGGTGTGATTTGACCTGGTCTGGAGACTGACCCACAATGAGCCAGTCGTCCAGGTAGGGAAAATGGCAATCTTTTGCCTTCTTAGATGAGCAACTGCTACTGCCAGACATTTTGTGAACACCCTTGGGGCAGAGGTAAGGTCGAAGGGCATTGCTCTGAACTGATAATGGCCTGAGGGCAGTTCGAATCTGAGGACTTCTGATGGGAGCTTCTGATAAGAACATGGAAGTAGGCATCCTTGAGGTCAGGAAGCTAGCCAGTCCCTGGCCTTAGGGAGGTAAAATCATTCCCAGAGTCACCATTTTGAATTTTGGTTTTAAAGGTGCTTGTTCAGATATCTTAGATCCAGGATAGCAGCCACTCTCCTGTCTTTTTGGGTAAGGAAGTACCTGGAGTACAGACCCTTGCCCTGGTGTGGGGAGAAACCCTTTCTACAGCTCTGAGAGAGGAGGGTTGAGACTTCTGTTTCCAAAGCAAGTCTCTAAAGGGTTTGCAGGTGGAAAAGATCTGGCTCTCATCTTTGGAAATTTTTGAGCTGAGAACCAGACCCTGGGTCACTACTTCCAGGACCCACTTGTCTGATGTTAAAGACTCCCAGTCCTGGGCGAAGTAAGCCAGCCTGCCCCCTACAGGTAATGGAGAGCCGACCCTGGGCATCCCATCAGGGTGCCTGTTTGGCAGGGGCTTTAGGCTGAGGGGTGGGAGCAGGCCTGCTTGTACCCCGTCTGCCTCTCCCTCTGAAGAACCCCCTCTGAGCATAGGCTGAAGAGGAGGCCTGGGTCTGGTAAAAAGGCCTGTGAAAAGGCCTGCCCCTACCCCTGTGGGGCTGCCTCTGAAGAGTGGCTTGCCGTTCCTTGGCTTGTGCACTCCTATAAGTGGTTCTATATTCATCCATTTTCTTCATATAATTCTCTGTCTGCTCCCCAAACAGAATTTCCACCACAGGAAAATCCATAGCCTTAGACTGGGTATCCTGTGACAAAGTAGTACACCTGAGCCAGGCCAATCTCACAAAGCCACAGATGTAGGCATGACTCTAGAGGATACATCATTAGAATCCACTGCAGCATGGAATTGCACCTTAGATGCCTCAATACCATCAAGAGCCACCTGCTCCAGCTCCTTTGCAAGCTTGCCAGGGACCTGTTTGGGTAAGGCCATGACAGTATCCCATCTAGATTTCTGGTATCTCGTAACATAAGCCATATAGTTTGCTTGTCTGAGTCCCAAAGATGCTGCCATGTATTGTTTTTGGCACAGCGTCAATCTTCCTGGAGTCCTTGTCAGGAGGATGTGAAGCCAGGAATATAAGCTTTATCACAGGCTGCAGCCTGAACTACCCCAACATGACTGCATTGCTGTGAAAGAAAATCTGTATCAGGACCTGACAAAGTGTACCTCCTGTCCATCCTTTTATCTACAGGAGGCACAGAATTAGGAGCTTTTAAAATTTTTATTGTTTGTTTCCTAAAAGATTTATGTAAAGGGATGGACAATCTCCTGGACTCTGGGATATCCATCATCTCTACACAGTTAGGCTCCTCTTGCCCATCCAAAGCCTCCTCTAAAGGAAGCTGGAGGGTCTCAGCAACTTTTTTATAAAACAAAAAATGAGAAGGGGACTCAGCAAGCCTAGGGGGAGATTCACCTAAAGGTCTGTCTGGGGAGATGTCGGTTCAATGGGCACATCAGACTTTCAAAGTCACATTCACACTGATCATAATCATCCTCCCCTCCTCTGGTTCATAAAACTCTTCTATATCATATTCTTGAACGGTGGAACCGACTGAACCGACCTTTGCCAGATAGTGGCGGTTCGGAGAAATCGAGGACAGTGACTGGACAATCTGTATTGCCCTGGCTATCTCTGCAGCAGTTGGAGAAGGATTTTGGACTCCACACCTGCTGACTTTCTAGTTCTCTTTGCTGGAACTGGCTCCTCAGAGTCAGCTTTCGCTTGCCGAGGAAGTCTGGCCCTGGTCAGAGGGCACTCCCTCCGGTTCGGCTGGCACGAAACCGGGCTGGCCATCCGGGTCAGCGGACTTTTTGGCCTCTCGTTCCCTGAGCCTACCAACTCTCTTATCTAAGGTGGCTGCAGGGAAATTCTTGCAAATCTGGCAGTCTGCATTGAGGTGGTCAAACCCCAGACAATAAGCATGGTGTGGGTCACAGCCTTGGCAAAAGCTTCCCCACAGACACTGCATGTTGAAACCAGTGGGCCGGTTTTCTTTTAGTTCTCAGACATAATGCCAGCCTAACCAAAAACTTGCCCTTTTGATGGCAGTGCCAGGCAAGACACCCTTATCGGTTCCCAACGTGTCACGAATTATGGAAAAAGCCGTAATGAAATCCGGTTTTTAGAACCGATAAGAACGGAACCGACTCTAACAAGCTAAAGGCTTCAAAACAAAGTTAAATACAATTCAATCGGTTCAAACCGAACGATAAACATTTCCAAGTTCCACACAGAAAACCTATCTATTACTTACAATACCATAGACAGAGCTTGAACCGATCGATTTGCGGTTAAAATAAATAATATCGCGGTTAAATTTAACCGAGAAAATGAACCGAGCAGGAGAAGGAATCTCCGGAGCGACTGTTCAGTGAGGCGGAGTAAAGAATCTGACGGTTTCGGTTTGAAACCACCCTAACCGAGCTCGCGCTCTAAGTTCCATGCTCTGCATGGAAGTTAACTTTTTCACCTCTGGAGCAGTTCTAATGGTGGGACAAACTGCATCTGTCATAATATAGCAAGACTTCATGTTGTTTGAAAGGACTTGCACAATTGCAAGCCTGCAAGTCATGGCCAAGCTCCAGGCAGTACATGCATGTGGAGAGCAGATCTGTCCGGGACATCTTCTGTCCACACAGGCACAGACGGAAGCCAGGAGTCGATTTGTCCATTGCAGCCGTGATGGAAGACTAAGACCGAAGTCTTGTAAATTTTAAAATAAGTTTCAGAAATTCCGAAGAGTGTGGATCCAGGCCTAAAATGCAGAGCGCTAAGGAGGGAACCTGAGCTTCCAAGCGGTAAGGAAGATCTGGCGTCATGTGACGGAGCCGAGGGTTTTACCACCCGGGTGGGTGGGAGGAGCCAGCTTGAAGACCTTCCGGCAAGATTTAAAGTGACAAAGAACCTGCCAGACAGTGTGGATTGAACAACATATCCATGTCCCTAGAACAGTCGTTTCTGTGAGGTTTAGTGGATTCTAAGTAGTAACTCAAAACCCTTTTGACATCGAGACTATGCAACCTTCTCTCTGCAGAAGAGGAATGGTCAGTAAAGAATACAGGCAAAGTCATAGATTAGTTCAGATGAAAATCTGAAACCACCTTGGGAAGGAACTTCCTATTTGTTCAAAGGACCACCTTATCCCTGTGAAATGAAATGAAGTCAGGTTCCACTGATAAGGCCTGTAATTCACTAATTCTCCTGGCAGATGTGATAGTCACCAGGAATACAGCTTTCCAAGTCAGGTACTTTAGTTCAGCTGAAGAAAGAGGCTCAAAAGGAGGCTGCATCAGCTGTGCAATACAAATATTCAGGTCCCACAGAGGGGTGGGGTTCCTGACCGATGCCAGAACCGAAGGACACCGCAGAGACCCTACACTCCCAAAACTAATAACATTTGTACCTATCAGAGGCACCTTTTTTCTCTCTTGCTTTTTTTTAATTTTTAATGGAGACCATTAAAAGCACCCTTAACAAGGCATAGGTGGCTCCCAATCCTCGCAAGGCAGTGGGGAAAAAAGGCAGGTTATTCAATTTGAAAGCCACAGCTTAACAGGCACGATTCTAACTTAGGGGTGCTCCCTGAAACAGGCACCCCAACCTGCAAAGCAGAACTGCAGCCCCAAAGAACTCTTAAAATATTGAAAATCTCGAGAGTAGATAAAAGTAGCTTTGTTCCTTTCAAATGTATTTATTTCTAGGAAGTACCTTTGAGCCAAAGGCTCTTTTACATAGGTTCCACAACGTAGTAATACATAAGCATATCATCATTTACAACAGTTACAAGTACATAAACGGATACAAGGAGGTACCATGCCTTGGAAAAACATGAGTACACGAGGTTACATAATTACAACAACAGGGATTACATAAATAAAAATGTACAGATACATAGTTTGTAGCAGGCTAGGTTGACAAGAAGTTTAAGTGAACAACTTGAGAATCTACAGGATTTACAGCAAAATCAAGTAGGGAACAGAGGATGATATAGTCTGTAAAATAATTAACTAATACTATATGCAAGGAGGTGAGAACTTGATGGGCAGCAGTTCTTTTGTCTTAAGTGCCGAACAGTGTAGTTATAGAGGAGGACTAGACTCATTGGGGGGTGCTGAGGCGGGGACCTGGAGCCTACTAGGGGAGTGTTAGTTAGCAAGAAGAGAGGAGAATGCAAGGGAGCAGGTTAGAATGAAGAAAGCAGGAAAGAGGAGGGTAGAGAGTGTGTGCGTGTGTGTGTGTTCAGGTCTCACAGTCACAGTTTATGGCAAGGGCCAACTGTGACTGTGAAACCTGACCCGCCCCACCCCCCACACACTCTCTTCCCTCATTCCTTCTCTCTACCCATGCCCCATCCTCTGCCTCATGATTTTTCACCATTCCTCAGTGCAGCATCTCTAGTGGTAAAAATGCCTCTTCTATGCACCAGCTCTCCCTCTGGATGTGTGCATCCCCCCCAAAATTTCTCTTCTTACCTTTCTCTCAAACAGTCCCTGCCACTAGCCTGACTCCCAGCCTTTTACAATCTTTGGTCTTGTTAGTTATCCTGATTGCTGCAGCGGTTACTTTTATTTATTTATTAAAATCTGGGATTACAATACCTTTGAGCAGGAACTGCTCGTTTACAAAGGTCGAATAGGATACTACATGATTACATAGTAAAAAGGAAGAAAAAAAAAAAGAGCAAGAGGCTGAGGTATAATTTAAATACAGTACCTCAAAGTGTGCAGGGGCAAACGTCATGAATAAACTTGGAAGAAAACTTGGTAATAAGCGCTGTAGGCGTGGGGATAGGGAAGGCATGGGTATGCAGGCAGGAAGGCCATTGTCATAGGGTAAGGGGGGACAGGTAGGAGTACACCAGCGGAAAGGAAGAGGCGGGATAGTTGTCCACAAGTGCCAGGGAGGGGGGTGAGGAAGGGGAGTGGGGGAGGGCATGGTAAGAGGGGTAGTAGGCCTGTCTAGGGCAGAAGGCAGTGAAACACGAGACCCCTGATTAGGTGAAGTAGTCACATTGGCTAGTAGACGTGAGATGAAGTCGGAGTTGGCTTTTAAATGGGCCAAGTGCAGCAGCAGTGAGAGTTTCTTTGTTGAGGGTATTGTACCACTGTGGAGCTCTGTGAGAAAAAGCCCTCTGTCCCATAGTAGTCCGACATCTGCGGACAAGGAAGGTTTGTTGTTGTGAACTTCTGGTTTGTTGTGGGCTGTAGTGGTCTATGAATCCCACGTAATTGCCTTAAGTTTTAATTTAATTATTTGCACAGTTGCCTTCTTTCATATTCTCATTACCACATATTCCATATTGCACATTCCCTGACACTGTCACTGTTTGACTTATTTTTTGCATGACCATCCTGCTGTTTCCACATAATTGATTTTTGATTTATATTCAATTATTTTCACATGCTCCTTCCTTGGTATTACTGCATGTTCGCAAGCACTTTTCATTGTTTCACACTCATAGTTTTGTATGACTGTATACCTTTTACTTGTTCCTCGCTCTATAACCCCCCAACCCGACACACCTGAAAACTAGCCACGGCTCAGTGTGCCTCTACTGGTCACCAATTTTCTAATGAATTAAAAAAAAGTCCTCTTTGTACCTTATCAGCACTTACAGCACTATTGGTACCAAATACTGGCTCTTCTTGGTAAGGTGTGAAGTTACAATCAGTGAAGTTAAAGTGCTGATGAGGTACAAAAGGAAACAGAAATAGATATGTCAGCTCCCAGATACAATACTTTTATTTAGTTATTTATTTAGTTTTTGTTGACCAGGTTAAGTGCACTAGACAAATTCTGCCTATTTTCAGGCATGACCCGGGGAGAGGGAGATACAAATGGTAACCAACTGGCCTTGAACCAGATTAAACTGTTGGTGATATTTTTAGTGAATTGGGGGGGGCGGGGATTTGGCCAGGGCACCAGGAAAATTCCTCTACTCTATTCGAGAAGTGCCATGGGATCTTTAACATCCACTTGAACCACCACCAGAACAGGAAGATGAGACCTCGGTTTAATGTCTCATCCGAAAGACGGCACCTCAGGAGTGCAGCAGCACCGTCATGCTGCACTACAGTGTCAGTATTGGGATATTAACCCAAGTGCCTGGTATGGGGATAGAACCCACAGCCTTCTGATCTCCAGGCCTCAGAGGCACACCTATTAAGGGCAAGTAGACAATTTGTTAATTACTAAAAGGGAAAATAAAAAGCTATTTCAGATATAACAGTAACAGTTTACTACTTTTTAATGTCAATATTAATTCCTGAAAAACCAAAACCAATTTCAGGCAGAATACTAGCCCTTTAAATTCATTTTGGCTATTTGTATCTACCCACAAATCAATCGATTACAAACCTTCCCAGTTCTTTGTCCAGCTGTCGTGGGTATATTTTCTGTTTCTTCATCAATTATATTATTGTTAATGTTCTTTCTTTTCACTGAGGGAGAAAAAGAAAATTATACATTGGTTGTGCCGAATTTCAGAATTAGAATCCAAGTTCAAACTGTCCACAGTGGTCATGCTCCCCCTAGTGTTAAAATGTAAGTTTTGTTTCTACAGCTGGGTGAGCTGTGACAACTGAACTAGCTAAATGGCTACAAACATTTTTATTAAAATTTTTCAAATACCAAATAAATTTAAACCAGACATCCGGTTACATTTAAACTGATCACATTTGAACACTTTCTGAGGCACTGCGAGAAGGAATGCTCAAGTAACCCTAATAAGAAGCACAGAAAAGAGCAGTTACATAAGAACTTACTGTAACAGTAGATCTTTGAGGGGATCTCAGCAGGTTACACTGTAGGAACTTCACAGTCGGTGAAAGGGAATCCACATGGAAGATTTTCAGCAGTACAACTGGGCCCCCCACACCATCATGTGACAATATCACCTACTCTATAAAGGCGTGAGTGGTCCGCTCCCTCCTCAGTTCTTTCTCCCAGAGGCTAAAGGAGCAAAACCCATGCCATAGGGGACAGAGGAGAGAGAAACAAGTGCTCAGGCCTATAAAGGCTAGATACACCAAGTAGCTAGTTCTAATCAGAAGACTCAAATAAGGGGACGGTGGGAGGGAAATAGACCTGTTGATTGAGATCCCCTTGAAGATCTATTGTTATGGTCAGTTCTTACAGAAATACTCCATGTTCTTCAGGGGTATCTCAGTCATCAGGTTACACCACATGAACGAGTCCCAAGCAATTACACATGTAAACAGACATCCTGGGAGGAAGGCCAGCCTTAAACTTAAGAGGGAAGGCCATGTGGCACAGTCTTGCCAAATCCTGCATGGACCCTAGAAGCAATGTCCAGAATGTAGTTCTTGGTAAAGGTGTGGGCAGTAACTCCAGGTGGCACACACACAAATGTCAGCAAATGAGTCCACTTGGAAAAAAGCCACAGAGTTAGCCATACCCCTGGTGGAATGAACTTTCACAGCACCAGGCAATTCTTTGCATACTTATTGTAACGGAAAACAATGCAATTAGCCAACCATTAGGATAAACATTGCTTAGAAACTAAAGCACTCTGTCTACCTGGGGCAAAAGAAACAAATAATCACTTTGCAGCAGGTTACTCCATAAGGACTGAAGCCGGCAGGACCACATGGAAAACTTCCAGCTTGCTATATACAGCGGAGGATCGTCCCCAGTCGGCCTCACCCCTGAAGTCCCATGCATCATAAAAGGGGCAGTCCCACAGCATCCCTCAGTTCTCCCGTCGGAGACTCCAGCATAGCGATAAAAATTACTGAAGGGAGACCAAGAATTTACTTCCAAGAGGAAGCTAGATAACCATGTTGCCAAATGCAGATGACACTCCTGAGGGGAAGATGAGTGGGAAAGTACGTGCTGCAAGAGTTGTTCTCGAAGATCTACTGTTACAGTAAGTTCTTACGTAACTATACTATCTTACTGCGAGATGCAGCTCCTGCAGCAGGTTACACCATAAGAAATGAGTCCCAAGCAGTATGCAGTAGCCCCTAAAAATGGGAGGTTGTCAGGAGAAAGAATGAAAAGGAACCCCTCATGATAGAAGGCCCTGCAGGATGGAAAAGACAAAGCCTGCTCTTCACCTGGAGGCAATGCCCTGACTGTAGGGTCTGATGAATGTGTGCACAGTACTCCAAGTAACTGCTCCACAGATGTCTGAGGCCAATACGTTCCTCAGGGAGGCAAATGAAGTTGCCATCCCCCTGGTGGAGTGACCCTTTACCGATCCTGGTAAGGGTCTGTTGTGCTTCTCATAGCAGAACACACTGCAATTTTCCAACTATTTTGAAAGTGTCTGTTTGGACACAGGTGCCCCTAGCATCCTGGAGGCGAAAGAAACAATTAACTGATCTGACTTTCTGTGCTGTCTAGTTCTAGTCAGATAGTACTGGAGTATTCTGTGCACATCCAAAGTGTGCAGAAGAGCCTCTCCTCTATTGGAATACTCCGGGTAATAAACAGGAAGGTTAATCTCTTGGTTGAGAGTATGCTTTGACACCACCATAGGTAAAAACTTAGGATTAGATCTTAAGGACACCCTGTCCCTACAAAAAACAAAATATGACTCTTTGCACATAAGTGCCTGGATCTCTGAAATCCATCCAGCAGAAGTAACTGCAACTAAAAATAATGCTTTCCAAGAAAGAAGGCATAGCTCACAATCTGAGGCTGGTTCAAAAGGGGGTAGTGTGAGCTGTTCCAAAATGAAAAGAAGGTCCAAAGGAGGGATCTGGTCCCTAATGGGTGGTTTCAGGTGGAGTATGCCACGCTGAAATGTGCGTGACAGATCCAACTGAGCTAAAGATTTATCTCCAAAAGGTACATGATATGCTGATAATGCTGAGAAATGCACCTTTATAGAGGAGCAACTTATCCCCGAGTTTCCACCGGGCAAGTCAAAGGGTCCAGGCCACGGGCCGAGGACCACAGGCAAAAACGTTGCCATTTCATGGCATACGTGGCTCTAGTACAGGGTTTCCTCACTGCCACAAGGATATCTGCCACTCGATTCGAGACTCCATGATGAGAAATTGCCAAGTCTTCAGGAACCAGGTGTGCAGGTGTAATGATCACAAGTTCAGGAGGACCCAGTGATCTGTTGCCCTGCGACAGTAAGTGCAAGCTGAGAGGCAGACGGAATGGAGGATCGCTTGCTAGATATTGAAGCTAAGGAAACCGTATCTTTCTAGGCAAAAAAAAAAAAAAAAAAAAAGGGCCACCAGAATCATTTCTGCTCCCACCCCTTGCAGTTTGAGCAGAACTCTCTAGATCGGAGGGAAGGCATAAAGGAAACATAGAAACGCAGAATTTGACGGCAGATAAGGACCGCCTGGCCCACCTAGTCTGCCCATTTTCCTAACCAACAGAAAAGCTGCAGATCCTAGTTAACTAACAGCTTACTTCCTCTTACCACCCACTAGGACTGCCTTACATAGAAACATAGATTTTGACGGCAGATAAGGACCGCTTGGCCCACCCAGTCTGCCCATTTCCCTACCTAATGGATAAGCTGCAGATCCTAGTTAACCAGCAGCCTACTTCTTTCTACCCCCACCCCCTAGAATTGTCTTATGACTGTCCCATGCATGCTTGAATACCACCACTGTTTTTGACTCCACAACCTCCTCTGGAAGGTCGTTCCATGCATCCACAACCGACTCTGTGAAAAAATACTTCCTTAAATTACCTCTGAGCCGCTCCCCTTCTATCTTCAAATTGTGCCCCCTTGTTCTTGCACACCTCTTTTTTTGAAAGATGCTACCCTCTTGGACTTTGTTGATTCCCTTGAGGTACTTGCAAGTTTCTATCATGTCCCCCCTCTCCTTCCTTTCCTCGAAGCTATACATATTCAGCTCCTTAAGTCTCTCTTCATAGGTCTTCCGGTGCAGACCTTGCACCATTTTAGTTGCCCTCCTGTGGACAGCCTCCATCCTGTCTATGTCTTTGCGGAGATTGGGTCTCCAGAACTGCACGCAGTACTCCAGATGGGGTCTCACCAACTGTCTGTACAGGGGGATAATAAATACAGGTTACTCACCTGTAACAGAAGTTCTAGGAATGGTATATGTTGTTCATCCACACTGTCTGGCAGGTATCCTTGCCGCTTTAAATCTTGCCGGAAGGTCTTCAAGCTGGCTCCTCCCACCCACCCGGGTGGTAAAACTCTCGGCTCCGCCCCATGACGCCAGATCTGGCCCGCTGGAAGCTCAGGTTGTGCGTCGAAGCCGGGGAGGTTGGGTAGTGTGGATGAACAACATATACCATTCCTAGAACTCCTGTTACAGGTGAGTAACCTGTATTTCTAGGGACATGGATATGTTGTTCATCCACACTTATTGGCAGACTCCTAGCAGTTCTCCGGGAGGAGGGAGGCAAGTGCACACCTACTTAGGGAATAGAGACTGGAGAACCGAGGCCCCAAAACCAGCATCCTGGCGTGACTCAAGGTCGATGTGGTAGTGGGTGATGAAGGTCGACTTCCAGGCAGCAGCCCTGCAGATTTCCTGGATAGGGACGTCCCTGGAGCAGCCACCGATGCAGCAGTATGGCGGGTGGGGAATGGCTCTTATCCCTCTGGAGGCTCCATGCCCGCCAACTTATGAGATCTATGCGGAGGTGACCCACCTGCTTATCGTCCGCTTGGCTGCAGGTCTGCCAAGTGCAGCTTCAGCGTGGGTGACAAACAGCTGGCGAACCTCTCCCAATTTCAGCCGTGCGCTCCTTATAGTAGCGGCGTCCTTCTAGGGTCAAGTATGGAGCCTATATTAAAGCCTCGAGTGTGATTGGGGTAGAACACCGAGAGTCAACACCTAGTTAAGGTGAAACTCGACACCACCTTCGGAAGGAATTTGGGTGGGGGCGCAGGACAACCTGTCCCTGTGGAAGACCAGGTAAGGAGACTCGATGGAAGCGCCTGGAGTTCTCCCATCCTTCTGGCTGGCAGTAATAGCCACCAAGGCGGTCTTCCACGACAGGTGGAAGATCACACCTGTGCATTGGTTCGAATAGATTGCCCATGGCTTTGCCAATACCAGCAGTAAATCCCACGGGGTGGAGGTTCCTCGCACCTGAGGGGAAATGTGATCAAGGCCGCTGAAAAGCGCCCGACCACCACTTTGTCCTCGCGCAGACTGCTTCGGCCAGCGGTAAGCGAGATGGCTGCCAGGTGCACCTTAAGGGTCTTGACCTAAGCCCTTGCTGAGAAAGGGACCATAGGTAGTCCAATATGCTCGCCAAGGAACAGGAGGAAGGGTCAAGGCCTTGCCCTGACACCAACTGGAAATCTCTTCCATTTGAAGGCAGCATTTTCTGGTCGACTCCTTCTGGGACGCCTCAACTGCAGTCAGGGACCTCGTCGGAAAGACCCAAGGCCTGGAACTCTACGCTCAGGAACCAGGTGCGTCAGGTGCAGGGATTGATGGTCCGATGGAACACCTTCCCTGATTGACTGAGAGCAGGTCCGGCGAGCTGGAAGCTGCCTCGGGAGCCTGGAGCTGAGGCTGAGGAGATCTGGTACCAGTACTGGCGGGGCCAGTCTGGGGCTATCAGAATCACCTGTGTCTTGTCCTTCCTTGCTTTGAGAAGCACCTTGTGAATCAAGGGGAATGGGGGAAAGGCGTAGAAGAGGCCCGGGGTCCATGGCCTCGAGAAGGCATCCCCCTGCAGCGAGCCCTGCTGAGGGGGGCGGGCATGGAACAGCCTCAGCTCCGCGTTCTCCCTGGAGGCAAACAGGTCCACCTGAGGTGCACCCCAATGGGAGAACAGATCTTGTACTACCTCAGGCAGGAGAGACCACTCGTGGGACACAGGCCCTATCCGGATTAGGGCATCGGCCAGGGTATTGGAGGCTCCTGCCACATGAATGGCTAGGAGATCCGCCTCCAGGCTGCGCACAAGTGACCAAATGCGGAGAGCTTCCTTGCATAGAAGTAAGGAGCGCGTCCCGCCCTGGCGGTTTAGGTAGTACATGGTCGTGGTATTGTCCGTCTGGACCCGACCCACTTGACCCGAAGAAGCGGGCGAGGCGGTGAAGCCTAGGCGGACCACCGGGCTCCAGCAGGTTGATATGGCATCGGGACTCCGGGGACCAGAGGCCGTGCGCTCGGTGTTCCCCTAGATGGGCACCCCAACCCATCAGAGAGGCATCGGTCGATAGAGAGACCGTCGGCTCGGGGTGGACAAACGGGATGCCCTCCTGCAGATGAGCTGGAACGATCCACCACTGGAGAGCGTTCCACATGCCCTGGGTCACCGTCACTAGCTGGTCCAATGGATCGCAGCATTGAGACCACTGGCTGGCCAGTCTCCACTGAAGGGGGCGCATGTTCCAGTGGGCCCAACGGACCACGCTGGTGCAGGCCGCCATGAGACCCAGGAGGCGCAGGAAGTCCTGGGCAGGGCGCGATTGCCCAACCAGAAATGATCGGGCAAAGGAGGAAAGAACCTCGGCCCTGTCCGCCGGGAGCCGTGCTCTGGCTCAAAGAGAGTCGAGCTCTGCCCCAATGAAGAGAATCACCTGCTTCGGTTCGAGTTCCGACTTGGCCTCGTTGATGAGGAGGCCGACCTGAGAGCAAACCTGGAGGGCCAGATCCCTGGACCGCCTCACCTCCCGTCTGGGGGGCTGCTATCAGCCAATCATCCAGGTAAGGGTACACCTGGACCCCTCGGCGCCGCAGGAATGCTGTCACCACTGCCATGCATTTGGTGAAGACCCTGGGAGCAGGAGACAAGCCGAAGGACATGGCTCGGAACTCGAAAAGGGATCCTTCCGCTCGAAAGCGAAGGAATCTCTGATGTGACGGACAGATAGGGACGTGAAAGAACACGTCCTGCAGGTCCAGAGAGCAGAACCACACGCCGCGTTCCAAGGATGGTATTATCTGAGCCAGAGTGACCATCCTGAAGGTCCGAGACCTTAGGAACTTGTTTAGGTCATGCAGGTCGAGAATGAGGCGCCAGCCCCCCCGTCCGTTTCAGAACCAGGAAGTACCTGGACACAAACCCCAGGTCTGAGGGAGGATCCGCCACCTCTCTGATCACCTCCTTCTCGAGGAGGATAGCGATGTCGGCTCGGCGAGCCGACAGTGAGACTGCGGACCCCGAAGTGCGATGGCTCTGAAGGGCGGGGCCTGCTCAAACTCCAGAGGCATGCCCTTTCCCACCACTTCCAACACCCACCGGTCTGTGGTAATAACGGACCAGGCGGAAAGAAAGTAGCAGAGCCGCCCCCCCACCCCCCACGAGGGGAACCTGGGGAGAGGCGACGAGGTTGGGGGCGACACCCCTCAACCAGTCACTGGGAAGGCTTGGAGGGGGGACCGGCCGAGGGACCTCCTGGGCCTTTAACCCCATGCTTCCTGGAGGAGGAAGCTGCGGGCTTGGGTTTGGGATGCCAAGCGCGAGCCTGCTGGCCCTGATGTTGCTGGGCCGGACGTGCCGTGGGCGCAGACGGACGAAAGGGCTTAGGCTGTGGTCTGCGGCCCTTGTACCTCTGAGCGGACGAGACCGAGTCCAAGGTGGCATTGGACTTCTCGATCCTCTGGAGGTGACCTTGCACCCCAGGGCCGAAGAGGTCGGTCCCCAGGAAGGGGACATCTGCCAACTTGTGCTGGGTATCCGATGTGAAAGTGGATATCCTCAGCCATGCCCGACAGCGCATAGCTACTGCGGCCGCGACTGACTTGGCGCATGAGTCTCCAATGTCCAGAGCAGTCTGAAGTTGCTGCTTGGCCACTGCCTTGGTCCTGCACCTGCCTAACCGTGGTCTGCAGGTCAGCCGGGAGATGAGAGACTACCTCATCCAGGCAGCCCAACAGGGCATTAGAAATATGCCATAAAGCACGGCCGAGCTGGCCTGACAAAGGCCAAGGAGGGCATGGCTGTTACACCGTGCATAGTCAATTTCTTGGACTCCTTGTCAGGAGGTTTGTCCACGTCCTAGCGTTTCCGGCATGCCGAGCGCTGTCTTTACAACACCTCGGCTGAGGGATGTTCCGAAACCGGACAGGGAACCCGTCTGGACCGCATACTTCCTGGCCAAAGGCGCGGGGCAGGAAGCAGGGCGCTGCCAGAGCTCAAGGCCGGGCCCAATGGCCTCGGCCACAGGAAAGGCCTCCGTGGGAGATCCCTCGGTCCAATATCTCCGTGAGGATACGCGGCCCGCTTGGATCTGAGCTCGAGCTGCATCCCGGTGGGCCGAGATGAGCTAAGCAAACCCAGGAAGGACGAAGGGCTATCGTCCAGCGACTGACCTCCAGAGGACTCCAGGTCCACCCACCTGGAGAAAAGGGAGGAATCGTCGTCGGACTCAGAAGAGTCCGCAAAGAGCTGCCTTGGGCCTGAGCCACCCTCCACCTGCCGAGGGCGATCGGGAATGAGGGTGACAGACAGTCTATGGGGCAGACCCTGTACTTTTAGGGTAGCTGGTCTCAGCCCCAAGGCATTTAAATGGACCATATAATCCAGGACTGTGGGTAAATCAGCAGATTCTGGGGAAATATGCTTCCCAGAGCACCATATGGAAAACCTCTTCCATTTGGAATTATAGGTAGCCCTGGTGGAAGGTTTCCTAGAAGCTTTCAGTATATCCATTACACCTTGGGAGAGGTGTAGATCAGAAAACTCCAACTCTTCAACAGCCAGGCCTTGAGATTGAGAGATGTGAGGTTCGGGTACCAAACCCTCCCCTGGGCACAGGTTAACAGGTTGTGATTCCTGGGAAGACATAGGGGAAGATGGACTGCTAAGGATAGTAGGAGTGGATATCAGGGTTGTCTGGCCCAATCTGGAGCAATCAGGATCATCTTGCAGGATTGAGATCTGATTTTGAGTAACACTTTGAACAGGAGAGGGAAGGGGGGGAAGCATAGAGGAACTTCCCTTCCCAATTGAGAACTAAGGCATCCAGAGGACTGAGCCCACCACTGGGGCATGCAGCAAAAGGGAAGTTGGTGATTGTCTGGGGCTGCAAGAAGATCTATCTGCGGGGTGCCCCATCTGGCAAATATCACCTCCAGGACCAGGGGGTCCAGTGACCATTCGTGATGGCCCTGGAAAATCCTACTGAGAGCATCTGCCAGGACATTGTCCTTGCCTGGGAGGTGAACTGCCATAAGGGAGGTGTTCAGGGAGTAAGCCAGAGACCACAACTTCATTGCTTGATTGCACAAGGCCGTGAACCGAGTGCCCCTTGCATTGATGTACCACATTGTGGTGGTGGTGTCTGTTCTGACCTGTACAACTTTGTTCTGAACAGATTTTGAAAAAACTTGAAGTGCTAGAAAAACTGCTCTGAGTTCCAACAGATTGATGTGGAGCAGAGATTCCTGAGGGACCACAATCCCTGGGTAGTGGGTGCCCATGTGAGCTCCCACCCCAAGAGGATGCATCTGTAGTAAGGATTAAGGAGTGAGTCTGAGTGACAAAGGACCCTTGCCTCAGATTGCTCTGATCCTGCCACCACTGTAGGGCCTGGATCAGGGATCGAGTTACTGGGATCAATTTGGTTAGAGGTCTTTCCTTGAGACAAAGGCTCTCAAATGGAACTGGATGTCCCTCATCTGAAATCTTGCTCCTGCACTACTGCTGTAAAAGCAGCCATGTGCCCCAGGAGCTGTGAAAATGCCTTGCTGGTTGAGAGACCTGCAGGGTGAATGAGAGGCCAGAGGACCAGGGTCCTTGCCCTGTCCAAAGGAAGGAAGGCTCTGGCTTTCTCTGTTCAGCTCTCGCCTATGAAGGTGAGAAGCTGGACAGGCTCTAGAACTGACTTTGAAGATTCAGAAGTAAACCTAGAGGTGAGCAGTTGCTGGTTATCTGTAGATGTAACTTGACTTGGTCTGGAGACTGGCCTACTATGAGCCAGTCGTCCAGGTAAGGAAGATGGCAATTTTGCCTTCTTAGAGAAGCAACTGCTACTGCCAGGCATTTGTGAATACCCTTGGAGCAGAGGTGAGGCCAAGGGCATTGCTCTGAACTGGTAATGGCCTGAGGGCAGCTCGAACCTGAGGTACTTTCGATGGGAGCTTCTGATGAGAATATGGAAGTAGGCATCCTTGAGACAGCTAGCCAGTCCCCTGGCCTTAGAGAGGGTAGAATAATTCCCAGAGTCACCATTTTGAATTTTGGTTTTAAAAGGTGCTTGTTTAAATATCTGAGATCCAGGATGGGCCGCCATTCTCCTGTCTTTTTTGGGGTAAGGAAGTACCTGGAGTATAATCCTTTGCCCTGGTGTAGGGGTGGAACCCTTTCCACAGCTCTGAGAGCCAGGAGGGAAGAGACCTCTGCCTCTAAGGCAAGTGCCTTTGGTGGATTTGCAGATGGAAAGGATCTGGTTCTCATCTTCGGAAATTTTTTTGAAGCGAGAACAGTCCTAACTCTACTTCAGGACCCACTTGTCTGATGTCAGAGACTTCCAGTCCTGGACAAAATAAAACCCTGCCCCTACAAGTAGCTGAGAATCGGCCCTGGCAACCCCATCAGGGTGCCTGAATGGCAGGGGCTTTAGGCTGAGGGGTGGAAGCAGGCCTGCTTGTAGCCCGTCTGCCTCTCCCTCTAAAGAATCCCCTCTGGGCATAAGCAGAAGAGGAGGCCTGGGCTTGGTAGAAAGGCCTATGAAAAGGCCTGCCCCTGCCCCTGGAAAGCAGCCTTTCCTTGGCCTGTGCACTCCTATAGGTGGTCCTATACTCATCCATTTTCTTCATGTAATTCTCTGTCTGCTCACCAAACAGAGATTACCCTAACAGGAAAATCCATGGCCTTAATCTGGGTATCCTGTGACAAGCTAGTACATCTAGCCAAGCCATTCTGCGAAGTGCCACAGATGTAACCATGACTCTTGATGACACATCGAGTCCACTGCAGCATGGAATTGCACCTTAGATGCCTCAATACCATCAGCAGCCACCTGCTCCAGCTCCTTGGCAAGCTGGCCAGGGACCTGTTTTGCAAGAGCCATAACAGTATCCCATCTGGATTTCTGATATCCAGCAACATAAGCCATATAATTTGCCTGTCTGAGTCCCAAGGATGCTGCCATGTACTGTTTCTTTGCCATGGCATCAATCCTCCTGGAGTCACTGTCAGGTGGGTGTGAAGCCAAGGGAACATTTGCCTTGTCACAGGCTGCAGCCTGCACTACCCCAACATGGCTACATTGTTGTGTAAGGAACTCCGTATCAGAGCCTGACAAAGTGTACCTCTTGTCCATTCTCTTATCCACAGGAGGTATAGTGTGAGGAGTTTTTAGAATTTTAACTGTTTCCCAAAAGATTTATGCAAAGGAATAGACAGTCTCCTAGACTCTGGGATATCCATCATTTCCACATAGTCAGGCTCCTCTTGATCATCCACAGCTTCCTCCATAGGGAGCTGGAGGGTTCAGCCACTTTCTTATAAAACATAAGATGAGAAGGGACTCAGAAAGCCTGGAGAGACACTCCTGAAGGTCTGTCTGGGGAGATGTCCGGGTCAATGAGCACATCCAGACTTTCAAATCCACATTCCTCTCCCTCATACTCCTCTTCCCCTCCTCCGGTTCATAATATTCCTCTAAATCATACTCTTGAACCAGAGTGGAACCGCCGAAAACGTACACGCACCTGATGGTGCCGTTCGGTTGAGCAGGAAAGCGACTGGAAAAATTTTAATCGCTTTGGCAATTTCTTCAGCGGTTGGAGAGGAAAGTTTGGCTCCACATCAGCTGATTTCCCTAGTCCTTTGCTGGAACCGACTCCTCAGAGTCGGATCTCCTTGCCACGGTTAAGTCCCCTGGTCAGAGGGTACTCCCTCCGGTTCGGTTGGAACCGAACCAGGCTGGCCATCCGGTTCAGCGGACTTTTTGGCCTCCCTTTCCCTGAGCCTACCAACTCTCTTTTCCAGGGTAGCTGCAGGAAAATTTTTTACAAATCTGGCACTCTGCATTGAGGTGGTCAAACCCCAGACAATAAACACAGGTGGTGTGGGGGTCAGCCTTGGCAAAGACTTCCCCATAGACACTGCAGTGTTGAAATCCAGTGGGCCCGGTTTTTCTTTTGGGTTTCTCAGACACAGTGCCAGTCCTAACCAAACTTACCCGTTCATGGCAATCCGCCAGGTAAGACCCTCTTATCGGTTCCCAACCGTGTCACGGGTCGTGGAAAAAACCGTAATAAAATCCGTTTTTAGAACCGATAAGAACCGGTAACCACGCTCTAAAAGCAGATTAATATATTTTAAACAACCTGATCGGTTCAAACCGAACCGATAAAACGTTTACAAGTTCCACACAGAATAGAAATTAATGTAAAACCTATCTAGTACTCACAAGTACCACAGACAGAGTCTGAACCGACCGGTTGCAGTTTAAATTCGGTCGAAAACTGAGAAAAACAATACTTTAACTGACAAAATGAACCGAGCAGAAGGAGAAATCTCCGGAGCGACAGTTCATCGAGGTGGAGTAAAGAATCTGACAGTTTGAGTTTGAAGAACAACAAACAGAGTTTCAACTGAGCTCGAGCTCAGCATTCCATGCCTGGCATGGAAAGTTAACTCTTTCACCTCCGGAGCAGTTCGAAGGTTGGGACTCACTGCATATGTCATAATATAGCAAGACTTCATGTTGTTTGAAAGCGTTCTGGTACTGAACCATGTGTGTGAGAAAGCTAAAAATCGACAGGATGGAGGAAGTAGATGAAGAACAGACTTTCTTGCCCATCTGATCAATGCAGGGATAGAAATTTACTTTTTTCAGTACCTGCACCAAGGTACATGTGACAGCAAAAGTTACATGCACCACAGACAGGTTACTTGCACCAGTGATCAAAATGATAAGAATCGAAAAAAAGATAACCGATTCAGGAATCGTTACCTATGAAAATGAATGCAGTACTATTCTACAACATATCAGTGTCTTCTTCTCTTTCCCAGGCCTTTTCATCTTTTCTGGCACCATAAGGTGCTGTTTGAGGTCTCCTTGTTCTTCTTCCAGCTGGCCACCACCTAGCTATGGCATTATCTGGCGAGTATGTGGACACTGTGTCACTGCTCAGACCAACTGCCATTAAAGCTGACACAGTTTCTGGTCTCAAGTTTGCCCTCCAGTCATGTTTTAGGTGAGACATTAACAAGAAAAGTACAGTTACGTAAGAACTTACCGTAACAGTAGATCTATGAGAACAGCTCTAGGTTACACCATTAGGACTGAAGCGGCGGCGTCAGGACTAAAGGAAAATTTTCTAGCTAGCAGTCTTCGTAGGACCGTCGGACGCCGGGTCTCGCCCGACGTCAGGCGAGTACATAAGGAGGCAGTCCCCCCAGAATCAGTTCTTCCAATCGAGACTTCCGTCGCTGGATGACATCAGAAGAGGAGATCGAGGACCCGCCATCAGATGGCTAAGACTAAGAACCAACCTTCCGATCCTAAGGATAGTGTAAGGCTGGAACCTACTTCCTCAAGGGGAATGGTGAAGCGAAGGTACCTGCTGCAAGAGCTGTTCTGACAGATCTACTGTTACGATAAGTTCTCGCGTAACTGACTATCTTCTTCGAGATACAACTCTTGCAGCAGGATTACAATAGGACTGATTCCCAAGCAATAGCGCTGAGAAGCCATCGGAGGAGGCAAGGCAAATTCAGACCCGTCTGAGCCTAAGACAGGAGGCTCTGAAGAATAGCGCAGGCCGAACCCGGCCCTTCAGCCTTGAGGCCATATCCAGTCAATGCCTGATAAAAGTGTGCACCAACTCCAGGGCTGCAGCACATATGGTCAATGAGACATGCTCTCAGTACTGCAAAGGAGGTAGCCACTCCTCTTGTGGAATGGCCATTGACCACTCCTGGCAAGGGTTTCTTACAGCGTAAGTAACAAGCGAGATACACTGAATGAGCCAGCATGAAAGGGTTTGTTTCGAAACTGGGCCCCTTTCATCCTCTCAGCGAATAGAAACGAACAGCTTCTTAAGCTTTCGGTGCTGTTTGGTTCAGGTCAATAATACCTGAGACACCTGTGAACATCCAGGTGGAGCGATAATTCCTCGATTAGTGCTGGGGAAAGTACACTGGTAAATCAATGTCCTGGTTAAGTAAGAGCTGAAACCACCTTAGGCAGGAACTAAGGATTCATCCTGAGGACACCTATCCTGATGAAAAATTAAATAAGGCTCCTTGCACATGAGAGCATGTAATTCGGATATTCTTCTCATGAGAATGGCAGCCAAAACAATTTTCACGACGAAACGTAGCTACTTTACGACCAGGTTCGAAGGGTGATAGCGTAAGCTGCTCAGAATGACGGTAAATCCCAGGAGGGCGGGATCCTAATGGGAGGCCTAAGGTGGAAGGCCCCCTTAAAAAGGCCGCGGTGTAGTATCCAGCTGGGCCACCGCGCGGCCTATGGGGTGCATGATAAGCTGAGATTGCACAAAGGTGCACTTAAATTGAGGAGTAAGCTAACCTCGGGATTGAAAGAGGAAAAGCAGGTACTCCAGAACCAGCTTTTCAGGACAGTCTAAGGGCGAGAAACCGCGTGCTTGAGACCACAGTCAAAACCTGCGCCACTTCATGGTGTATGTTGCGTGTGTCGCCGATTTTCTGACGGCAGAAAGTACTTCTGTCACCTCTAGCAAGACCCCATGTCGCAACATGGCTATGTCTCGAGGAGCCAAGCATGCAGATTCAGTGAATGCAAGTCCGGATGGACTAGTGAACCCTCCTCCTGAGGCAACAGGTGGGAGCTGATTGGCAAAGGAAACGGAGGTTGCCGGGATAACTGATTCAGAAGCGGGAACCAAATTTGCCTGGGCCAAAAGGGCGCTATCAAAATAAGCGTTGCATGCTCCCAGCGAAGTTTGAGAAGGACTCTCTGGATCAACAGGAAAGGAGGAAAGGCGTAAAGGAATCTGCCCCCCCCAGGAGAGGGACAACGCGTCTCGCCAGAAAACACCAGGCCCTGGATCTAGTGACCAAAAATTGGGCAGTTTTGCATTGGATGGGGCGGCGAATAGGTCTAATTCTAGAGTGCCCCATCTGTGGAACAGATCCTCTGCCACCTCCTGTAGAAGTTCCCACTCGTGGACCCTGGCCTGGGAATGACTCAAGCTGTCTGCAACAGTGTGGGGACCGGCATCAGATACCGCAGCCAGAAGGGAGACTGACCGGATGTCGGGGGCAGAGTGCCAGGACGAGGACTTGTGATACTCCCCTGACCTGGACGAGGCCTTAGCCAAAGAAGTGGGCCTGGAGGTCTTTGCAGGCCGCAGAGTCGAAGAACCACTGGCTGATTTTACCACAACTGGGGGGGGGCTGAGAGTGGGCTCTAGACGGGGAGCGGTCCGACCTGGAGCCGGAGCTGCGGGAGTCCAAGGCCCTAGAGGGGGATCTAGGTCTCACCTTCTCCAGGTGCTTCTCGTGGTGCCTGTGCGACTTCCCCGAAGATTCCCACCTGGAGGAAGGTTCCATGGCCTTGAGCTTTTCTTCAAGAAGGAAAGCCTGGAGAGCCTTCTGTCGGCGGATTCTGGTTCGGCTATTAAAGCCCTGGCAGAAGGAGCAAGCCTGGGTGTCGTGGTCCGGGCCCAGGCACCGAATACAGGCCAAATGAGGGTCTTTGAAAGGCATCTGCTTCCCACAGGCACACTTCGAAGAATGGCCCTCCACTGAAGTTGGGGAGGACATCAGACAAAGAAACAGCTTGAAAAGGATTTTCTTCCGAAGTCTGGATAGTTTGAAATGGATTTTCTGGTCGTCGTGTGCTAGACTAAACCGATGAGGTCGACGGCGCAAGTCGATGGCGGGAAAGAACTGGAGATTCTGGCGGGACCACCTCCTTATTTACTACGCCCAACGTCGGGGGCAGGACTGACGTCGGAGGCGGTCCCCGATGAAGACTGCTAGCTAGAAAATTTTCCGTGGGGTCCTGACACCTGCCGGCTTCAGTCCTAATGGTGTAACCTCCTGCAAGAGCTGTATCTCGAAGAAGATCCCCTTTCACATTCTGCAGTAGAAGATGGAAAGAGAAGAAATATTTTTAGCACTGAAAGAATGTCTTTAAAGTCATCCCTTTCTTCAGAAAGGACTCTAGCCCATATAGTAGTGGAATCTAAACGTGGATGGTAAGCTGCATTAAGGGTCTGGACATATACTTTCAGTTCTGCCCACTGCAAGACTGCTGAAACAGCACTGTACCCCTTTGGTTCCAGAATATAACTGTAGTAACAAATATTTTTGCTCAGTATTTACAAATGAAAATGGGGAGGTAACTAAAACAAACCGTAGAAACACTCTGGATACAGAAGTTGATACCAGCCCATTTACAGAAGAAAGGGTTCTGAAAGAACTCTTAAAACTGAAGGTGGACAAAGCAATGGGGCCTCATGGGATTCATCCCAGAATTCTAAAAGAACTAAGGGTAGAACTAGTGACACCACTGACTACCCTTTTTAACAAATCATGGGAGGATGGGGTGGTACCCGAGGACTGGAGGAGAGCAGATGTGATTCCCCTTCACAAAAGTGGGAGCAAGGCAGAAGCAGGAAACTGCAGACCTGTTAGTTTAACCTCAGTGATAGGGAAAATGATGGAATCACTTCTGAAGGAAAGAACTGTCGAGCATCTAAAGGCCAGAGGGGCACAGGACCCTAGGCAGCATGGATTCACGGCGGGAAGGTCATGCCAGACGAATCTGATAGATTTCTTTGACTGGATGACCAAAGTAGTAGATCAGGGAGGGGCTGTGGACATGGCCTACCTAGACTTTAGCAAGGCGTTTGACACAGTCCCACACAAAAGATTAATATACAAGTTAGCCAGCCTGGGAGTGGGTCCCAAGATGACAGCCTGGGTAAAGAACTGGCTGGAGAATAGGACACAGAGAGTAATAGTAAATGGAGTCCACTCAGAAGAAAGGAGGGTTACTAGTGGGGTACCGCAGGATTCAGTATTAGGACCAGTCCTCTTCAATGTCTTTATAAGTGACATTGCAGAGGGACTGGAAGGAAAAGTATGTCTCTTTGCAGATGACACAAAGATCTGCAACAGAGTTGATGCACAAGGTGGGGTGGAAAGGATGAGAAGGGTCTTGGCAAGGTTAGAGGAATGGTCAAATGTATGGCAGCTTAGATTCAATGCTAAGAAGTGCAAGGTAATGCACCTGGGAAACAAAAACCCAGGGGAAGAGTACACAATGGGGGGTGAGATACTAACAACAACAAAAATAGAAAGGGACCTGGGGGTAGTCATATCAGATGACCTAAAGGTGGGCAAGCAATGTGAGAGGGCAGCAAGGAGGGCTGGGGGGATACTGAGATGCGTAGGGAGAGGCATAACCAGTAGAAAACAGGAAGTTATTATCCCTCTGTACAGACAGCTGGTGAGACCACATCTGGAGTACTGTGTGCAGTTCTGGAGACCCAATCTCTGCAAAGACAGACAGGATGGAAGCTGTCCAGAGGAGGGCAACTAAAATGGTGCAGGGTCTGCACGGAGAGACATATGAAGAGAGACGAAAGGAGCTTAATATGTATAGCCTCGGGAAAGGAGGAGAGGAGGACATGATAGAAGAAGTACCTCAGGGGAATCAACAAAGTCCAAGAGGGTAGCATCTTTCAAAAAAAAAAAAAAAAAAGAGGTGTGCAAGAACAAGAGGGCACAATTTGAAGATAGAGGGGGTGCGGCTCAGAGGTAATTTAAGGAAGTATTTTTTTCACAGAGAGGGTTGTGGATGCATGGAACGGCCTTCTGGAGGAGGTTGTGGAGTCAATCAGTGGTGGAATTCAAACATGCATGGGACAGTCAAAAGGCCATTCGGGGTAGGAAGAAGTAGGCTGCTGGTTAACTAGGATCTGCAGCTTATCCAGTGGGTAGGGAAATGGGCAGACTAGGTGGGCCAAAGCGGTCCTTATCTGCCGTTAAATTCTATGTTAAAATAACGACTTGACTTATGTGTCTCCATACTCTGCCAGGGAATCAGAGTTAGGCCAGTTAGACAGGTTGAAAATTCCCATTTCAGTAATGACACAGTCATTAACAAATTCAGAAAAACGATTCTCCATTTGATTAAGGGTGGCGGCCAACACTTTCTGCACAACAGGCCACAATGCTGCTCTTCGCAGTGTTTGCATCCTCGTCAGGATCCAATCTACTACGTCTTGCTGAACTGGAAGAACCAAGCTCCACATCTTTGTAATGCAGCTTACCATCCATGAGACTGATCCCTGTGTCAAGGCAATCAATAGTCTCCGAATCTCAGAGATTTTAGTTTTGCCATGAGAGAAAGAACTTTAGTTTGCACTGAGTCTACTGTTAAGTTATTTTGCTGGAATGTCAGCATTAGTCAGGTCACAACTTATGTAGAATTCTTGGAAGTTGATGAAGAACAATATCCTCTGCAATTTTTATCTGCTTCAGGATTGCAGTGGCCTTTTCTCTATTATCCCCTTTGCCATTTACGGTCACATCCTCCAGATGTGTAATAATTGCTGGATAATTTGTCTGCAACACTTTCACAGCACGCTGGTGATGTGGCAGCCACCTTCATCCTCCAGTATTCACAGGACACAGTACCTGGATGCTCAGTGCCTCCCCTGCAGCCTGTAAGCCAGTCCAGTTTAAAGCAGACTGCTTATAGAAGCCATGCAGTAAAGAAAGCAAATCTTCAACTGCAGAGTACAGGGGTGTCCCCTTAATCACATATTTAGTGACCAACTCAAGCCTGTGTGCACAGCACTGCACAACTTTTAAAAGTTCTGCCTCCACCTTCAGTCTTCTGGCTACTCCAGTTTTACTGCCCATCATGACTGATGCCTCATCAAAGCAGCAAGCACAAATTTTATTTTTCCAGTCCTGTATTTGGAGATCATTTTCCACTGTATGTTTTAAAGTTAATGTTATACATTCTGCATCTGCCTTGTCTAGAGGTTTAAGTGCCACAAATTTAATGACAGGGATGCCCTTTTCCAAGATGCGGACATACTCTACCTCCTCTTCAGTAATACTTCTGTCTGTTGAGCCCTCTGACAGAATAGAAAAGAAATCTTGAGACTTCACCAATGATATTAGATCTTCGATTTTATCTCTGTCAATATATTCTGTGAATACTCTGGCTTGTTTGTTGTTACAGTAAGTTTCACTGACTGACACCCCATTTGCCCGTAATAAGTTTATTTAATCTTTTAGATCAGTAAATGGTCATGTTTTTTTAGCAAGAAAAAAAAAGTTGTTCTAAAAAGAACCCTCATTTGCCCAGATTATTTTTCTTCCATCTTTTGGACACTCTTTATTAATGGTTGCTCTGCAAGGGTTACACTGCGAGAAAAAATGCTTTTCTGGATGCTTCATGTAAATCTGAAGAGTCGTGAAATTCGACGTTTGCTTTTCTAAAAGATCAACACCCATCCCTGAAAGTACAGGTTACTCACCTGTAACAGGAGTTCAAGAAATGGTATATGTAGTTCATCCATACTGTCTGGCAGGTTCCTTGCCGCTTTAAATCTTGCCGGAAGGTCTTCAAGCTGGCTCTCCCACCCACCCGGGTGGTAAAATTCTCGGCTCCCCCCGTTGACGCCAGATCTAGCCCACTGGAAGCCAGGTTGTGTGTCGAAGCCGGGGAGGTCGGGTGGGTTGTGTGGATGAAAGTACAGTTACGTAAGAACTTACCGTAACAGTAGATCTTCAAGAACAGCTCGTGCAGCAGGTAACACTATTAGGACTGAAGCCGGCAGGCGTCAGGACCCCACGGAATTCTTCTAGCTAGCCATCTTCAGCGGGGACCGCCGGACGCTGGTCCGCCTTCCGACGCCAGGGTACAAAAGGGGCAGTCCCGACCCAGTTCTCCCGCCGGAGACTTCTGGCCGCAGGATGACATCAGAATGGGAGACCGAGGATCTATCATCAGAAGACGAAAGGGCAGAAGCCCCTGCCAAAGGCTCTGAAAGCCATGCCTCCTCCAAGGGCGAAGGTGGGCGGGAAGGTACCTGCTGCAAGAGCTGTTCTCGAAGATCTACTGTTACGGTAAGTTCTTACGTAACTGTGCTATCTTACTTCGAGATACAGCTCTTGCAGCAGGTAACACTATTAGGACTGATTTCCAAGCAATAATGCTTGTAAGCATACTGGGAGAAGGAGATTAGAAAAGAAAAAATTACTCACCTTAGTAATGTTTCTTCTAATGGAGTCTTGCTATATTTATGACTATTGCAGTTTGTCCCAACCTTAGAACTGCTCCGGAGGTGAAAGAGTTAACTTCCATGCAGAGCATGGAGCTTAGAGCGCAAGCTCGGTTCAGAAGCTCTGTTAGGCTGGTTTCAGACCGAAACCGTCAGATCTTCTGAGCAAAAACTCACTAAGGTTCTGTGTGGAAGCTGTAACCTACACTAGCCAACTGGCCACTAATATATTAACACATTTTCCATGGTCCCAACACAAAGACTCAAGTCAGTGGACCAGAAAAATAAGATAAAAACTAAATAAACACAACACCCAAACAAGAAAGAGGGCATCAATAAATGCCAACAGAGGACTACCACCCATACCCAAAGTAGGAGTTCTGAGAGGGGCAGGCTGGGGGGGAGGTCATAATACAGCAAGACTCCATTAGAAGAAACAACATTACTAAGGTGAGTAATTTTTCTTAAACAACATAAGTCTTGCTATATTATGACAGATGCGAACCACAGCAGTACCTCCATGGAACAGGGACAGAACCTACTTAGGGAATAGGCTCTGAAGCTACGGCTGGCGCAGACCGAGCATCCCTCCTGGCCTGAATATCCAGGAAGTAATGCTTGGTGAAAGTGTGTACTGTCTTCCAAGTAGCTGCCTGACATATCTCCAAGATAGGGATGTCTCTAGCAGCAGCTAGAGATGCAGCTGTACCTCTGGTAGAGTGAGCCCTCAGGCTTGAGGGGGGAACCTTACCCAGCTTTTGATAGCAAAATTGGATAAAAGAAATGATCCACCTGGGCCTGGCAATGGATCTCTTAGTGGCAGCTCTCCCTTTCCCAACCTCACCATAAGTGAGAAACAGTTGGAGGGAGTCAAACCTGTGACCCTTGGTACGCTCTATGTAGTAATTTAGGGCCCTCTTAACATCTAAGCTGTGCAGCCTCCTCTCACCAGAGGAGGAATGGTCAGTGAAGAACATTAGGCAAAAACTTCCTGTTAGTCCTGAGGACTACTTTATCCCTGTGAAAGGAAATAAAGTCAGTTTCTACTGATAAAGCCTGTAACTCACTTATACGCCTGGCAGAAGTGATGGCTACCAGAAATACAGTTTTCCAAGTCAAATACTTAAGCTCTGCCAAAGACAGAGGCTCAAAGGGGGGTTGCATTAGCTGGGCAATGCATACATTAAGATCCCAAGCCGGGGCAGGGTCCCTGAATGGAGGATTGGTGTGAAGCAATCCTTTAAAAAACTTGGAAAATACAGGATGAGCAGAAAGAGAAGAGGGCTTCCTGTTGAAATGAAAGCAGAGACAGCAGCCAAGTGCACTTTCAGGGTGGCTGGTCTCAGTCCCAAAGAATTAAGATGGACCATGTAGTCCAATACAGTGGGTAGATCAGCAGATTCTGGGGAAACATGCTTACTAGAACACCATATGGAAAACCTTTTCCACTTGGAGTTATAGGTAAGCCCTGGTGGAAGGCTTCCTAGCAGCCTTCAGATTTCGAGAACACTTTGAGAAAGTTGCAAATCAGCAAACTCTAACTGCTCAAGAGCCAAGCCTTGAGGTTGAGGGATTTGAGATTCGGATACCAAACTCTCCCCTGAGCGCAGGTTAACAGATTGTGGTTCCTGGGGAGACACAGGGGAAGATGGACTGCTCAGGACAGAAGGAGTGGGTACCAGGGCTGCCTGGCCCAATCAGGATCATTTTGCAGGGCTGAGACCTGATTTTGACTAGTACTTTGAACAGGAGAGGGAAGGAGGGAAAGGCATAAAGAAACTTCCCTTCCCAATCGAGGCGAAAGGCATCCAGGGGAACTGAGCCCAACACTGGGGGCCTGCAACAAAACAGTGGAAGCTGATGATTGTCTGGGGCTGCGAAAAGATCTATCTAAGGAGTGCCCCATCTGGCAAACACTATCCCCAGTACTAGGGGATCCAGTGACCATTCGTGATGGCCCTGGGAAATCCTGCTGAGGGCATCTGCCAGGACATTGTCCTTGCCTGGGAGGTGAACTGCTATGAGGGAAGTGTTCCGGGAGTAAGCCAGAGACCACAACTTCATCGCCTCGGTGCACAAGGCCGAAGACCGAGTGCCCCCTTGTTTGTTGATGTACCACATTGTAGTGGTGTTGTCTGTTCTGACCTGTACCACCTTGTTCTGAACAAATGCAGAGAAGACCTGAAGTGCTAGAAAAACAGCTCTGAGTTCCAACAGATTGATGTGGAGCAGAGATTCCTGAGGGGACCATAATCCCTGGGTGGAGAGGTCGCCCATGTGAGCTCCCCATCCCAAGAGGGATGCATCTGTAGTAAGGGTCAAGGAATGGGACAGAGGATGAAAGGCACCCCTGTCTCAGATTGCTCTGATCCTGCCACCACTGAAGGGCCTGGATCAGAGTTCGAGTCACTGGGATTAACTTGGGAGAGGATCTCTTCTTTGAGAGCAGAAAGCTCTCAAATGGAACTGAATGTCCTCATCTGAAATCTTGCTCCTTGCACCACAGCTGTGGAGGCAGCCATGTGCCCTAGGAGCTGCAGGAAATGCCTTGCTGGTCGAGAGACCTGCAGAGTGAAGAAGTGCCAGGGCCACTAAGGTCCTTACCCTTTCCAAGGGAAGGAAGGCTCTGGCTCTGCTTTGTGTCCAGTTCTGCGCCCTATAAAGGTGAGTACCTGGACAGGTTCCAAAACTGACTTTGGAAGATTGAGAAGAAATCCCAGAGAGGCAAGCAGCTGCTGGGTAACTAGCAGGTGTGATTTGACCTGGTCTGGAGACTGACCCACAATGAGCCAGTCAGTCAGGTAGGGAAAAATGGCAATCTTTTGCTTTCTTAGGTGAGCGACTGCTACTGCCAGACATTTTGTGAACACCCTTGGGGCAGAAGTGAGGCCGAAGGGCATTGCTCTGAACTGATAATGGCCTGAGGGCAGTTCAATCTGAGGTACTTTCAGGGAGCTTCTGATAAGAACATGGAAGTAGGCATCCTTGAGGTCCAGGGAGGCTAGCCAGTCCCCTGGCCTTAGGGAGGTAAAATCATTCCCAGTGTCACCATTTTGAACTTTGGCTTTAAAAGGTGCTTCTTTAGATATCTTAGATCCAGGATAGCGCCACTCTCCTGTCTTTTTTGGGGTAAGGAAGTACCTGGAGTACAGACCCTTGCCCTGGTGAAGGGGAGAAACCTTTTCTACAGCTCTGAGAGCCAGGAGGGTTGAGACTTCTGTTTCCAAAGCAAGAGTCTCTAAAGGGTTTGTAGGTGGAAAAGATCTGGCTCTCATCTTTGGAAATTTCTTGAAGCTGAGAACCAGACCCTGGCTCACTACTTCCAGGACCCACCTGTCTGAAGTTAAAGACTGCCAGTCCTGGACAAGTGAGCCAACCTGCCCCTACAGGTAGTGGAGAGCCGACCCTGGGCATCCCATCGGGGTGCCTGTTTGGCAGGGGGTTTAGGCTGAGGGGTGGGAGCAGGCCTGCTCGAATCCAGTCTGCCTCTCCCTCTGAAGAACCCCCTCTGTACATAGGCTGAAGAGGAGGAGGCCTGAGTCTGGTAAAAAGGACTGTGAAAAGGCCTACCCCTACCCCTGGAGGGCTGACTCTGAGGAGTGGCTTGCCATTCCTTGGCCTGTGCACTCCTGTAAGTGGTTCTATATTCATCCATTTTCTTCATATAATTCTCTGTCTGCTCCCCAAACAGAGAATTTCCCACCACAGGAAAATCCATAGCCTTAGACTGGTTATCCTGTGACAAAGTAGTACACCTGAGCCAGGCCAATCTCCGAAAAGCCACAGATGTAGCCATGACTCTAGAGGATACATCGTTAGAATCCACTGCAGCATGGAACTGCACCTTAGATGCCTCAATACCATCAAGAGCCACCTGCTCCAGCTCCTTTGCAAGCTGGCCAGGGACCTGTTTGGCTAAGGCCATGACAGTATCCCATCTAGATTTCTGGTATCTTGCAACATAAGCCATATAGTTAGCTTGTCTGAGTCCCAAGAATGCTGCCATGTATTGTTTTTTGGCCATGGCATCAATCTTCCTGGAATCCTTGTCAGGAGGATGTGAAGCCAGTGGAATATTAGCTTTATCACAGGCTGCAGCCTGAACTACCCCAACATGACTGCATTGCTGTGAAAGAAAATCTGTCTCAGGACCTGACAAAGTGTACCTCCTGACCATCTTTTTATCCACAAGAGGCACAGAATTAGGAGCTTTTAAAATTTTTGTTGTTTGTTTTCTAAAAGATTTATGTAAAGGGATGGACAACCTCCTGGACTCTGGGATATCCATCATCTCCATAGTCAGGCTCCTCTTGCTCATCCAAAGCCTCCTCTAAGGGAAGCTGGAGGGTCTCAGCAACTTTTTATAAAACAAAATGAGAAGGGACCCAGAAAGCCTAGGGGAGACTCACCTGAAGGTCTGTCTGGGGAAATGTCCGGTTCAATGGGCACATCCAGACTTTCAAAGTCACATTCACACTGATCATAATCCTCATCCCCCTCCTCTGGTTCATAGAACTCTTCTATATCATAATCCTGAACCACTGGAACCGACCGAACTGAGCTTTTGCCAGATAGTGGCGGTTCGGAGGGAACCGGGGACAGGGACTAGACAATCTGTATTGCCCTGGCTATCTCTGCAGCAGTTGGAGAAGGAATTTTGGACCCAAACCTGCTGATTTTTAGATTTCTTTGCTGGAACTGGCCCTCAGAGCCAGCTGCTTGCCCGAGGAAGTCTCGCCTGGTCAGAGGGCACTCCCTCCGGTTCGTTGGCACCAAACCAGACTGGCCATCCGGGTCAGCGGACTTTTAGCCTCGTTCCTGAGCCTGTCCACTCTCTTGTCCAGGGTGGCTGCAGGAAATATTTACAAATCTGGCAGTCTGAATTGAGGTGGTCAAACCCCAGACAATAAGACATGGTATGTGGGTCAGCCTTGGCAAAGGCTTCCCACAGACACTACAGTGTTGGAAACCCATGGGCCCGGTTTTTCTTTGCTTTCAGACATGATGCCAGCCTAACCAACAAACTTGCCCCTTTAGTGGCAGTGCCAGGTAAGACAATCTTTATCGGTTCCAAACCGTGTCACTGGTCGTGAAAAACGCAATGAAATCCGCTTTTTTTAGAACCGATAAGAACCGGGAACCAGACTTCTAAGAAGCCTTAAAAGGCTTTAAAGTTATATTTAATATAACTCGACGGTTCAACCGAACCGATAATACTACAAGTTCCACACAGAAAAACCCTATCTATTACTTATTATTACCATAGACAGAGCCTCGAACCGATCGGTTTTGTCGCTAAAATAATGAAATTATGTGTTAAATTAAACGGAGAAATAGCACTTTAAACCAAGAAATGAACTGAGCAACAGGAGGAATCTCTGGAGCGACTGTTCAGTGAGGCGGAGGTAAAGAATCTGACGGTTTCGGTTTGAAACCAGCCTAACAGAGCTTCTGAACCGAGCTCGCGCTCTAAGCTCCATGCTCTGCATGGAAGTTAACTCTTTCACCTCCAGAGCAGTTCTAAGGTTGGGACAAACTGCAATAGTCATAATATAGCAAGACTTCATGTTGTTTGAATATCCATGCCAAGTCCTGTCTCTAGGACAGGAGACCCTGTAGCACAGCCAGGCCAAAACTGGCTCTTCGCCGTGAGGCAATGTCCAGGCTGTAATGCCTGATAAAAGTGTGTACCGAGCTCCAAGTAGCTGCAGCACAAATGGCAGAGGTGGAGACGTTATGCAGTGCTGCAAAAGAGGTAGCGACCCCCATTGTGGAATGGCCCCGAACTGCACGCGGGAGGGGCTTCTGTTTAGTATTGTAGCAATATGATATACACTGGACAAGCCAGCGAGAAAGTGACTGCTTCGAAACTGGTTGGCCCATCATCCTCTCAGCAATGGAAATGAAGAGCTGCTCCGACTTGCAAAGCTGTTTCGTTCTGTTTAGGTAGTACCTTAGACAGCGGTGAACATCCAGGGTATGAAGTAGCGCTTCTCCTCTATTGGAGTACTTAGGAAAATAGACAGGCAGGTCAATGTCCTGATTAAGAGTGAGGGTGGAGACCACCTTAGGCAAAAACTTCGGATTTGTCCTTAGGGACACACTGTCCTGGTGGAAAATCAAGTAAGGTTCCTTACACATAAGAGCGTGAAGCTCGGAAATTCTCCTTGCTGACGCAACAGCAACTAAAAATAACGTTTTCCACGACAGAAAACGCAGCTCGCAATCCGCGGCAGGTTCAAAGGGGGGGAGCGTGAGTTGTTCCAGGACGAAGAGTAAATCCCACGGAGGGACAGGGTCCATAATAGGTGGCCTAAGGTGTAATACCCCTCTCAAAAGTCTCGAGACATCAAGCTGCGCCACTGTGCGCTGTCCCACCGGGAAGTGGTAAGCAGAAGTAGCTTAGAGGTGCACTTTGATAGAGGAGTAGGCTAGACCCGACTGGAAAAGGGAGAGCAGGAAATCTAACACCGCTTTCACCGGGCAACCTAGAGGGGAAAGATCGCTGCGACCGACTACAATAAAAAGACGCCATTTCATGGCGACGTCGCAAACGCGCCGCTTTCTGGCCGCAGAAAGGACTTCCGCCACCTCGTGCAAGACCCCGTGTCGCAAAATGGCTATGTCTCTGGGAACCATGCATGCAGGTTCAGTGAACGCAAGTCCCGATGGACCAGTGAACCTTTCTCCTGAGACAAGAGAAGGGAGCTGAAAGGCAACGGGAGCAGAGGTTCCCGGGACAGCTGCATTAGCAAGGGGAACCATATCTGCCTGGGCCAGAAAGGGGCTACCAGGATCATTGTAGCGTGCTCCCTGCGCAGTTTGAGAAGAACTCTCTGGATCAACGGGAAGGGAGGGAAGGCGTAGAGGAATCGGTTCGCCCAGAAGAGGGACAACGCGTCTCGCCAGAAAACACCAGGCCCTGGATCTAGCGAGCAAAAATTGGGCAGTTTTGTGTTGGATGGGGAAGCGAACAAGTCCAACTCTGGAGTTCCCCATCGTAGAAACAGATCCTCCGCTACCTCTTGAAGGAGTTCCCATTCGTGGACCCTGGCCTGGGAGCGACTCAGGCCGTCCGTGATTGTGTTGTCCACGCCGGGAACATGAACTGCAATCAGGCTCACGCCGTGTCGGATTACCCAATCCCACACTCTCATTGCCTCCCTGCAAAGGGGGTAAGAGTGTGCGCCTCCTTGTTTGTTGAGGTAATACATCACTGCTGTGTTGTCTGTCTGAAGCAGAAGAGTACTTGACGGGATCTCTGACTGAAAAGCCAGCAGGGCATATAGGACCGCCCTCATCTCCAGGACGTTGATGTGGAGGTGAGCCTCCTGAGGGGTCCATGTTCCCTGGGACTTCGGCCCCGTTCAGGTGTGCACCCCACCCCAGCCCTGAAGCGTCTATGGTGAGGATTACTCCGGGACGGCGCCATAAACGGGACACCCACAGAGAGTGTTCCTGGTCTAGCCACCACTGCCAGTCTCGAATCACGGCATTCCTGATTCTGACCAGATGCTGCATATGGCCTTGCCTTTGGTCCCACTGCACCTTGAGCATCCACTGGGTCACCCGCATATGGAGCCTTGCCAAAGGGACGGTTGGAATGGCCGCAGCCATGTGTCCGAGCAAGCAAAGGACGACCTGGCGGGGACGGGCTTCTTTTTCAAAAGATCCTTGATGAAGGATCTGATGCGTTCCGCTCTGTCGTCAGGGAGAAAGGTTCTCCCCTGGACGGTGTCCAGAACTGCTCCTATGAACTGCAATTTCTGGGATGGTACGAGGAGTGACTTCTCGTAGTTGATGAAGATGCCCAAGGACTGAGACAGTTCCTGAGTGCTTTGAATAGCCATCAACAGTGCCTCTTTGGAGGCGGCCATGAAATGCCATCGTCCAGATGCAGGAACACATAGTGGCCCTTCTCCTTAGGAACGCTCGCCACGACTGCCATGCATTTGGTAAAGACCCTGAGTCAAGGACAGTCCGAACGGAAGAAAAAATTCCTCACCTTAGTAATGTTGTTTCTTCTAATGGAGTCTTGCTATATTATGACATATGCAGTATGACCGCAGGTTAGAACTGCTCCGGAGGTGAAAGAGTTAAATTTCATGCAGTGCATGGAATCTTGAGCGTGAGCTCGGCTGAACACTCTGTCTGTTGTGCTTCAAACCTTAACTGTCAGATCTTTACGAGCAATACTCACTAAATGGTTCTGTGTGGAAACTGTAAACCTACACTAGCCAAATGGCTACTATGTATTAACACATTTTATGGTCCCAACAATAAGACTCAAGTCAAGGGACTAAGAAATGAAATACAACAGCAAATAAAAAGGCTAACACCAGGTGCCAACAGATCACTACCCACCTACAACCCAAAAACAATAAAGAGGTTCTGAGAGGGCAGGTGTGTTTAGGAAGCAATCATAATATAGCAAGACTCATTAGAAGAAACAACATTCAAGGTGAGTAATTTTTTCTTCAAACAACATGAAGTCTTGCCATATTATGACTGACATGCAGACTACACAGCAGTACCTCCATGGAGGAGGGCAGAACCTACTTAGAAATAGGCTCTGAAGCACAGCTGTGACAAACCGAGCATCACTCCTAGCCTGGGTGTCCAAGGAATAATGCTTTGTGAAAGTGTGAACTGTTTTCCAAGTAGCTGCTTGACATATCTCTAAGATAGAATGTCCCCGGCAGCAGCCAGGGCGCAGCTGTACCTCTTGTAGAATGAGCCTCAGGCCTGAAGGGGAACCTTACCCACTTTTGATAACAAAATTGGATACAAGAAACAATCCACCTGGCAATGGATCTTTTAGTGGCAGGTTTCCTTTACCCACTCGCTGTAAGTGAGGAAGAGCTGGAGAGAATGAGATCTGTGGACCTTTAGTAGCTCTATATAGTAACTACAGGGCCCTTTTACCATCCAGACTGTGCAATCTCCTCTCACCAGAGGAGGAATGGTCAGTGAAATACATGGGAAGAGACATAGATTGATTCAGGATGAGAAGTCCGGACCACCTTAGGCAAGAACTTTCTAATTAGTCCTCATGGACCACTTTATCCTATGAAAGGAGATAAAATCAGGCTCCACTGACAATGCTATGGAGTTCACTTATACGCCTTAGCAGAGTGATGCCTACTAAAAACACAGTCTTCAAGTCAGGTACTTAAGCTCTGCTGAAGACATGGGTTCAAAAGGGGTTGCGTAAGCTGGGCAATGCAAATATTAAGATCCCATAGCAGCAGGATCCCTGAAGGAGGTTGATGTGAAGCAACCTTTGAAAACTAGAACACGGATGAGCCGAAGAGAAGAGGTTTTACCTGCTAAGAAAGCAGACACTGCTGCCAGGTGCTCCTTTAGGTAGCTGTCCTCAGCCCTAAAGCATTTAAGTCTTAAATAATCCAGAACTGTGGGCAAGCCGGCAGAGTCTGGAAATACCTTGTCAGAGCACCACATGGAAAATCTCTTCCATTTGGAGTTATAAGTAGCTCTGGTGGAAGGCTTCCTTGAGGCCTTCAAAACATTGAGCACCCCTGAGGAAAATGTAAGTCAGCAACTCTAATTCTTCAAGAACCAGGCCTTGAGATTGAGAGATTTGAGATCGGGTACCAAACCCTCCTGTGCACAGGTTAACAGATTGTGATACCTGGAAGGCACAGTGGAAGTTGGACTACTGAGGATAGCAGAAGTGGATACCAGGACTGTCTCGTCAATCTGGAGCAATCAGGATCATCCTGCCAAGGTTGAGATCTTGATCTTGACGCACTGAACAGGAGAGGGAGGAAATGCATAGAAACTTCCTTCCCAGTTGAGAAAGAAGGCATCCAGAGGACTGAGCCCAACACTGGGGGTCTGCAACAGAAAAGAGGAAGTTGGTGATTGTCCGGGGCTGCAAAGATCTATCTGAGGAGTGCCCCACCTGGCAAACACCACCTCCAGGGTCAGGGGATCCAGAGTCCATTCGTGATGGCCATAGGAAATCCTGCTGAAAGCATCTGCCAGGACATTGTCTTTGCCTGGAGGTGAACACCAAAAGGGAGGTGTTCAGGAATAAGCCAGAGACCACAACTTCATTGCTTGAGTGCACAAGGCCGTAGGACCGAGTGCCCCCTGCTTGTTGATGTACCACATTGTAGTGGTGTTGTCTGTTCTGACTTGTACCACTTTGTTCACAGACAGATGTGGAAAACGGCTAAGTGCCAGAAAAACTGCTCTGAGTTCCAGCAAGATTGATGTGGGCAGAGATTCCTGGGGGGACCACAGTCCCTGAGTGGTGAGGTTGCCCATGTGAGCTCCCACCAAGAGGTTGCATCTGTGAGATAAGGGTGAGACTGCGGGATAAGGGTACCCTTGTCTCAGGTTGGTCTGATCCTGCCACATTGCAGGGCCTGGATCAGGTTCAAGTTACTGGGATCAACTTGGTTAGAGGATCTCTCCTTTGAGACCAGAAGGCTCTCAAATGGAACTGAATGTCCCTCATTTGAAATCTTGCTCCCTGCACTACTGCTGTGGAAGCAGCTATGTGCCCTAGGAGCTACAGAAAATGCCTTGCGGGCCAAGAGACCTGCAGAGTGAAGGAGGAGGAGGCAAGAGAAACCAGGGTCTTTGCCCTTTCTAGAGGGAGGAAGGCTCTGGCCTGTTGTGTGTTCAATTCTGCTCCTATGAAGGTGAGAAGCTGAACAGGCTGTAGAACTGACTTTGGAAGATTGAAGGAAACCTAGGATGTGAGCAGCTGCTGGGTGACGAAGGTGTAATTGACTTGTTCCGGGGACTGCTCTACTATGAGCCAGTCGGTCCAGGTAAAGAAAAATGGCAATCTTTTGCCTTCTTAAATGAGCAACTGTTACTGCCAGACATTTTGTGAATACCCTTGGGGCAGAGGTGAGACCAAGGCATTGCTCTGAACTGGTAACGGCCTGAGGGCAGTTCGAATCTGAGGTACTTTGGTGGGAGCTTCTGATGAGGACATGGAAGTAGGCATCCTTGAGGTCCAGGGACGTAGCCAGTCCCTGGCCTTAGGGAGGCAAAATAACTCTCTAAGTCACCATTCTGAATTTTGGTTTAAAGGTGCTTGTTTAGGTATCTGAGATCCAGGATGGGCCGCCATTCTCCTGTCTTTTGGGGTAAGGAAGTACCGGAATACAACCTTTGCCCTGGTGTGAGGGGAGGAACCCTCTCCACAGCTCTCTGAGACCAGGAGGGTTGAGACCTCTGTTTCCAAAGCGAGAGTCTCTAAAGGGCTTGCAGGTGGAAAGGATCTGGCTCTCTCTTCAGAAATTTTTTGAAGCTGAGAACCAGTCCCTGACTTACTACTCCAGGACCCACTTGTTTGACGTTAAAGACTTCCAGTCCTGAGACGAGTAACCAGCCTGCCCCGAGGTAATGGAGAATCGGCCTGGCCATCCCATTAGGTGCCTGCTTGGCAGGAGCTTTGAGGCTGAGGGGCGGAGCAGGACTGCTCATGCCCCGCCTGCTCTCCCTCTGAAGAATCCCTCTGGAGCATAAGCTGAAGAGGGCCTGGGCTTGGTAAAAGGCCGTGAAGGGTCTGCCTGCACCCTAGAAAACTGCCTTTGAGGAGTGGCCTGCCTTTCCTTTAACCTGTGCACTCCTATAGCTAGTCCTGTACTCATCCATTTCTTCATATATAATTCTCGTCTGCTCCTCAAACAGAGTTATCACAACAGGGAAATGCGGCGCTTGGCCTGGGGTATCCCTGTGACAGACACAAGTACACCTGGGCCAAGCCATTCTACAAAAGCCACAGATGTAGCCATGACTCTAGAGGATACATCAGAGTCCACATGGCGTGAATGCACTGGATGCCTCGATACCGTCAGCAACCACCTGCTCAAGCTCCCTGGCAGGATTGTTCAGGAGCTGCTTCGCAAGAAACCAGAACAGTATCCAATCTGGAGTTCTGGTATCTTGCAACAAGACCATATAATTTGCCTGTCTGAAACCCAGAGATGCTGCCATGTACTGTTCTGCCATGGCATCAATCTTCCTGGAGTCCTTATCCGGAAGTGTGAAGCCAAAGGAATATCTGCCTTATCACAGGCTGCACGGCCTACTACCTAAACATGGCTGCATTGTTGTGAGAGAAACTCCGTGTCAGAGCCTGATAAAGTGTACCCCCTGTCCACTTTCTTGTCCACAGAAGCACAGAGTGGGAGCTTTTAAAATCTTTACTGTCTGTCTCCTGGAAGGTTGTGCATGAATAGACAGTCTCCAGACTCTAGAATATCCATCATTTCCATATAGTCAGGCTCTTCTTGGTCATCCACAGCTTCCTCCAGGAAGCTGGAGGATCAACCACTTTCTTATAAAAATAAAATGAGAAGGAGAGTCAGAAAGCCTAGGAGAAACTTCTGAGGTCTGTCTGAGAAATGTCCAGTTCAATGGGCACATCCAGACTGTCTAAATCACATTCACTCTCTTCATAATCATACTCCCCCCGGTTCATAAAAATCCTCTACATCATACTCCTGAACCGGTGGAACCGACCGCTTACCTGATGGTGCGGTTTGGTCAGAATCGGGAAAGTGACTGGACAATTTTGGTAACTTTGGCTATTTCCGCACAGTTGGGCAAAGTTTTGGCTCCCAAACCTGCTGATTTCCTAGTCCTTTTAACTGTAACCGACTCATCCAGTCAGCTCCTCTTTGCCGAGAAGACTCACCTTGTTGGGACTCCCTCTGGTTCGGTTAGTACTGAACCGGGCAGTGTATCAGTGGACATATTAGCCTCCTTGCACCTGGGCCTGCAACTCTATCCCGGGTAGCTGCAGGAAAATTCATATAAATCTGGCAGTCTGAATTGAGGTGGTCAAACCTCCAGACAATAGACACATGTGGTGTGTGGGTCAGCCTTAGCAAAAGCTTCCCCACAGACATCACAGTGTTGAAACCCAGTGAGCCAGTTTTTCTTTTGGGTCTCTCAGACATAACGCAAGCCTAACAGAAGAAACTTGCCACAGTTAACGTGCCCTTATAGACAAACAAGACACCTTATCGGTTCCAGACTGTGTCAGAGTCCGGGAAAAACGTAATGAAATCCGTTTTTTTAGAACCGATAAGAACTGGAACCGCACTTCTAAAGTACTTTAAAGTTATTTAACAACAACCTGATCGGTTCAAAAACTGAACCGATAACGCTTACAAGTTCCACACAGAATAAATGTAAAACCTTAAATTACTTACGATACCACAGACAGGGATTGAACTGACCAGTTGCGGTTTTATTTAAAACAAATTCGATTTAAAACCGACAAAATGAACCAAGCAGCAGGAGAAATCTCCGGAGCGACCGTTCAGTGAAGCAGAGTAAAGAATCAGACAGTTAAGGTTTGAAGCACAACAGACAGAGTGTTCACCCGAGCTCGCAACAAGATTCCATGCACCAAGGTTAACTCTTTCACCTCCGAACAGTTCTAACCTGCGGTCATACTCCATATGTCATAATATAGCAAGACTTCATGTTGTTTGAAGAAACTCAGACACAAATGATAGAGAAACTCGGCCCAAGGAACCTCTGTCGCTGGGCTAAGGATAATGGGCATCGTCCTGCATGTCTTAGGGGCCAGCTAAGAGAAGTCATACTTTAGCAAAGATCAGACCTTGAAAAGTCACCATGAGAAATCGCTTATGCGACAGACAGATTAAGGTTACTGGGTCCAGATTGGAAGGAGTTCCTATTTCTTTAGAACCAGAAAGAAGTGATAGTATCCGAACCCTCTGGTTCTCTGGAGCGTCTCTGCTCCAGCAGGGCACAGTATCTACCTGATAACAGTTTGTGCTGACCGAGCAGGAGGCAGAGGAGGCCTCGGTAGCTTTCACGAATTCTATAAAGTGGCTAGACCAACTGAAAACCCACCAGCCGGTAATTATGACTGCCATCCTGGCAGGTAATTATCGACCCCCAACCTTGATGTCCCGTTGAAGTCTGAGGGGGGCGGTAAGGTCAGGCTGTGGCTGAGGGACAGGGCTGGGCAGCTTAGTTGAGCTGGCCTCAAGCGGGCTGTCTACCTGGGCTCTGCGGGGCAGGAGCCCCTCTCTGCTGGATGGGTCTTACGGGACTGTTGTCTCTAAATCTAGTCCACGAAATAACTTTAGTTCTCTGAAGAACTAGCCTCATTAGAGCCACATTACCTGGACGACCTCACACTCCCAGCCTCTTGGAGCTTGGTGAAACCTTCTAGAGGCCGCAGAGAACTACTCCTAGAAAGAAGCGTCATGATATTCTTCTGGACGTCTGGGGTAAACCAGAGACACAAACCTCGCCTGAAGCTGCAGCTCTGGCCGAGGAGTCCCACCGGAATCATCTGGCGGCTCGCAGCACCTGGTGCGTCCGAACTCCCGTCTTGAGAACTGCAACATCTCCTCCTTCTGCCATTCTGGCATCTTCTCCGCAGATTCAGTCCCTATTCCCCACGGCGTTTTGGAACTCACCATATGGGTCAAATAGTTCAGGGATCTGATGGCGCATGTAGCAGAAACACAGTGCACCTGCCCAAACATCAATGTTTGGACTCGGGTCCGGTGGCAAGTGCTCAAATATTCGATCTCTGGGACCCGGTCATGAGAGGCTATTATGACAGAGAGTTGGCCAGGATGTGCACCAGTATGGTCCTCGCCCGGAGACCTTGGCCGCAGGCGGTCAGCCTTCTTCGGCATCGCCGGGAGGCGGTGTGGACGCTTCCACGCTGCGCAGTGGCGATCACAAAGTGTCCACAGGGTGGTACCACCTACAGGCTTAGGATCTTTCTGCGGTACCTGGTGACGTGGTCTCTCGGGGTCCTAACGCTCCCAGCCCATGTTCTCTTGGATGTAGCATAATCTCAGAGAGCGATGGGTCATCGGATGGATCGGAAGCTCCGTGGGATGGAGGGATCTGGATCCAGAATTCGATCCATGTCCTCCGTCCAAGTGAAAAGCGGCTGGGTCTGTGGGGCTGGGTGACCCTGAAGAGATCGACGGAGGGTCTCCTGTCCTGATCTCCCTGGAGGATCGTGAGCTTCTGGGGGGAGGCCTCTGCCTCGGCCCCAAATGGTGTGGGGGCACAGGGCGGAGGAGTGGCAGGAGGTACGGGAACCATATCCTTTAATGGTATCACCAGTGAAGGCTCTTGACTTCGAAACAAAGCCGACAGCGGACCGGGTACGGTGGTCAGTCGTCGGGTTCAACATCGGCTCCTCAGGACCTCAGGCTGAGGGGTCCCCTAGGAGGTGTGTGGACGGGTTCGCCCGTTTGGTCTCGAGCTCGTAACTCCTCTCGTGATAGTCTCTGACCGACATCGGCGGGAGGCGTCGAGTCTATCCTCGACATGTACTGAGTAATGAACATCGGACCCCTCCCAACGACGAAGGCGTAGGCCTGACGGCGGCAGACGTCTGGAGGTAAACAGCTCCTGGGACCTATGGTGAGAGGCAAGCGGATCAGCGGTCTCTTGGAGAGGTGCTCCTTGGTCTTCCGCTGGAGAGGCAGGAGGCAGACCTGACGTCCGGGCTCAGAATGGCGGGACCCGACTTGTGGCGATGATGGTCCCAGACCTAACCAGGGCTTTGGAGGACGAAGAAGAGACCTGGAGGTCTTAGCCTGTGAAGAGAGAGGATCTAAGGTTTCTTCACTGCAGCAGGGAGGCTGAGCAGGCCTGGAAGAGCGAGCGGTGGGACCGGGGGCCGAACTCTGGTCGGAGGCCCTGGGCCAGGGGACTTGGAGAAACCTTCTCCCTGTATTACAAAAGGTATTTCTGACCTTCTCTTAGATTCTCCCTGGAGAGTCCATGGCCTTGATCCTCTCTTCAAGCAAAATGCACCAAGAGCCTTCTGGCGGATCTGAATCGGCTGGTGAATCCTGGCAGAGCATTACAGGACCGGTGTAAATGTGGTCTGGGCCTAGGCACGGGCCTTGGGCGAATGCGGATCATAAGTAGAATTGCTTCCCACAGGCGCGCCAGAGGAAAGCTTCAGCGGAGGTTGGAGAGGACATCAGACAGCAATTAGGCTGGAAAAGCGAACTTTCGAAGGAAGAACTTAACCGTGCTGCAGCTAAACGAGCGAAGATCGAGACATACAAGTCGACGGGGAAAGAACTAGAGGGAATCTGGCGGGACCCGCCCTCTTTTATACTACTCCTGACGTCGGGCCAGGACGGCAGGGCCGTCAAGATAGCTAGAAGAAAAATGGGGTCCTGATGCCGGCCAATGATAAATTGTTACCTGCTGCAGGCTGTATCTCGATAAGATCAACATATACCATTTCTAGAACTCCTGTTACAGGTGAGTAACCTGTATTCTAAGGACATAGATGCTGTTCATCCAGTCTGGCAGACTCTAGCAGGTCTCCGGGAGAAGGAGGCAAGTGCACACCCTACTTGGAAGAAAGACTGGAGAACGAGGCCCCAAAACCAAATCCGGTGACTCAAGATCAGGTATAGTGTGGGTGAGTAATATGTGCCCAGGTAGCAGCCTCAAAGTGCCTGGATAGGGACATCCCTGGGCAGCCCGATCTGGCTGGTATGGCGGTGGGGCAGGCTCTCTTGTCCTCTGGGGTGACTCCATGCCCGGCAACCTATGAGATCCATACAGGTGACCACCTGCTATCGTCCCCCAGGCTGCCAGGTCTGCCAGGTGCTGACTTCAGCGTGAGTGACAAGCTGACTGGCGAACCTCCAATTCAACCCGTCTGCTCATTATAATAGCGCTCTTCTAGGGTCAAAGTGGAGTCTCTATTCAGCCTCAGAAGTGAAACTGGGGAGAACTTAGAGACAACACCTGGTTAGGTGAAACTCCAACCACCACCTTGGAAGGAATTTCAGGTGGGCGCGCGGCACCCTGTCCCTATGGAAGACAGATAAGGAGACTCGATGGAGCCTGGGCTCCCATCCTTCTGGCGCATTACAGCCACCACAGAAGGCGGTCTTCCACAAGGTGGGAGATATCGCACCTGTGCACTCCAGTTCGAATGAAGCGCCCATGACTTGCAAACAACAGTAGATCCCGTTGGGTTCTCGCACAGGAGGAGACATATGATCAAGGCCTTTGAAAAAGCACCAGACAACTACTCTGTGCCACAGACACAGCTTTCTGGCCGCTCCTGGAAGCGAGATGGCTACCAGGTGCTTAAGGGTGTGAACAAGGCCCTAGCTGAGAAAGGGACCACAGGTGTCGAATGCTTGCCAGGAACAGGAGGAAGGGTCCAGGCCTTGCCTGACGCAAATGGAGACTCTTCCCAGCTGGGAGTAACATTTTCTAGTCGACTCATAAGGATGCCTCAAGGACATTGAGGACCTGGAAAAGACCCAAGGCCCAGAACTCTGGCAGCTAAGGACAATCAGTCAGGTGCAGAGTTGAAGTCCGGATGGAATACCTTTCCTGTTTGACTGAGATCAAGTCAGGCGGGCTGGACCCCATACAGGGCAGGAGCTGGGAGCTGAGACTGAGGAGATCTGGATACCAGAACTGGCCGGGGCCAGTCTTAGAACTACCAGAATCCTCGCCTTGTCCTCCTCGCCTTGAGAAGCACCTTGTGGATCCAAGGAAATCGGGGAAAGGCGTAGAAGACGGGGTCCACAAGCCCGAGAAGGCAACCCCTGCCCAGGGGAGGGGGCATGAACAGCCTATTTGCATTCTCCAGGAGGCAAACAGATCTGACTGAGGCACCCCAGTGGGAAAGGATCTTATACTACCTCCGGCAAGAGAGACCCTAAGTGAGGCCTTGATCCCTATCCAGCAAACCATCGGCCAGGGTGTTGGGCTCTGCCACGGAATAGCGGAGATCGCCTCAGGCCACATCTGAATGACCATCGGAGAGCTTCCCTGCATAGAGGCAGACGTCCAGCCCTAAGTTAAATAATTACATGGTCATGGTATTGTCGTCTGGACCTGAACCACTTACCCATAGAAATGAGCCAGGCGGTGAGAGCTAGACAAACCGCTCGGCTCAAGGAAGATGTGGTATCAGGAACCGAGGACCATAGGTCGTCGCTTGTGCTCCCAGGTGGCACCCAACCCATCAACAAGGCATCGTTGATGGGCGACCCTCAAAGACGGACAATGGATGCCCTCCTGCAGATGTGCGGAATGGTCACTACTGGAAGCGTTCAGCATCTCCTGGTCATTGTCCAGCTGATCAGCGGATCGAGCGCTGGCCATGGCCGGCCGTCCCACTGGGGGCGCATGTACAGCAGACGCGGACCACGCTGGAACAACACCATGAGGCCCAGGAGGCAGGAAGTCCCTGGCAGGGCAACTGCCCACAAAATGATTGGGCAAAGGAGGAAGAACCTCGGCCCTGTCACGGGGCGTACTCTGCACAGAAAAGTGAGCTCTGCCCGATGAGAATGCTATAGCCACGAGGTTCCGACGGATCTCGTTGATGAGGCCAATCTGAGAGCACACCTGGAGGGCCAGATCTCTGGACGCTCCACCTCCGCTCTGGAGGCTGCAATCAACCAGTCGTCAGAGTGAGGGTACACCGGACCCCTCGGCTGTGAGAATGCTCACCACTGCCATTGGTGAAGACCCTGGGAGCTAGGGGAGGCACCCGAAGACATGGCGGAACTCATCGTCGACCCCTCCGCTCTAAGCGGAGGAATCTCTAATGAGGCAGGACGGATGGGAAGTGAAAAACGTCTGGAGGTCAGGAACAGAACTACCGCCTCGTTCCAAGGATGGGATTATCTGAGCCAGGTGACTGCATCCTGAGGTCAAGACCTTAGGAACCTGTTCCAGGTCATGCGGGCGGAGAATGATTCCTGCCCAGCCCCTGGAATCCGTTTAAGGACCAGAAATGCCTGGACACAAACCCGGGTCTGGAGGAGGATCAAGCCACCTTCCTGATCACCTCTTAGAGGGCAGGGCAATATCAACAGCAGGCCGACAGCGGGCTGCAGACCGTGGCCCCACAGGCGGCACGACTCGAAGGGTGAGGTCTCTCGAACTCCAGAGGCAGGCCCTTTCTCCACCTCAATGCCCAGCGGTCCATGGTGATGGCGGACCCGGGCGGAGAAAAGAGTGGGCGGGCCGATCCCCCCATGAGGGGGAACCCGGGAGGAGTGACAGGCTGGGCGACACCTCAACCTGTCACTGGGCAGGCTTGGAGGAGGACGGACAGGACCTCCGAGCTCCTGCCTGCTTCCTGTTGGAGAAGCCATGAGCTCAGGTTTGGGATATAGCGTAACCTGCTAGCCCTGATGCTGGTGTTGCTGGGCTGGACATGCAGATGCAGAAGGACGAAAAACGCGTGCCCGCAGAGGCAGGCGAGGGGTGGGCAGACCTGCCCCACCCCCAGCCTAAAGCTCCTGCTAAGCAGGCACCCTGATGGGGTGCCCAGGGCCGATTCTCCTGTACCAGTGGGGGGCAGGCTGGCTTACTTCAGTCAGAATTGGGCTTCTTTAACCTCAGACAAGTGGGTTCTGGAAGTAGTAAGCCAGGGTCTGGTTCTCAGCTTCAAAAAGTTTCCCAAGTTGAGAAGCAGACTTTTTCTACCTGCAAGTGCTTCAGAGACCCTCGCTCTGGAAACAGAGGTCTCATCCCTGTTAGCTCTCAGAGCAGTAGAAAGGGTTCCTCCCCTGCATCAGGGCAGGGGTCTGTATTCAGATACTTACTCCCAAAAAGACAGGAGAATGGCGGCCCATTTTAGATCTCAGATATCTGAACAAGCATCTTTTGAAACCAAAGTTCAAAATGGTAACTCTGGCAATGATTTTACCTTCCCTAAGGCCAGGGACTGGCTAGCCTCCCTGGACCTCAAGGATGCCTATTTCCATGTCCTAATCAGAAGATCCCATCGAAAGTACCTCAGATTCGAACTGCCCTCAGGTCATTACCAGTTCAGAGCAATGCCCTTGACCTTACCTCTGCTCCAAGGGTATTCACAAAGTGTCTAGCAGTGGCAGTGGCCCACTTAAGGAGGCAGAGGATTGCTGTTTTCCCTATCTAGACGACTGGCTCATTGTAGGCAGTCCCCAGAACAGGTAAAATCTCACCTGCAGGTCACCCAGCAGCTTCTCACCTCCCTGGGTTTTCTGCTAAACCTACCAAAGTCGGTTCTGGAACCAGTCCAGGTACTCACCTTTATAGGGGCAGAATTGGACACAAAGCTAGCCAGAGCCTTTCTTCCCCCAGAAAGGGTAAGGAATTTAGTGGCTCTGGCCTCTTCCTTCACTCTGCAGGTCTCTCGACCAGCAAGACACTTTCTGCAGCTCCTGGGGCACATGGCTGCATCCACAGCTGTTGTGCAGGAGCCAGATTTCAGATGAGAGACATTCAGTTTCACTTGAGAACCTTTTGGTCTCAGAGAAGAGACCCCCTTTCCAAGTTGGTCCCAGTGACTCGAACCTTGATCCTAGCCCTCCAGTGGTGGCAGGATCAGAGCAATTAAGAGCCGGGGTCCCTTCATTTCCCTTCTCACGACTTGACTCTCACTACAGATGCTTCCCTTCTGGGTTGGGGAGCCCACATGGGCGACCTTTCCACTCAGGGAGTTTGGTCCCCCAGGAATCTCTGCTCCACATCAATTTGCTGGAACTCAGAGCTGTCTTTTAGCTCTTCAAGCTTTTCTGCATCTGTCCACGACAAGGTGATACAAGTCAGAACAGACAACACCACAACAATGTGGTACATCAACAAACAGGGGCACTTCGGTCTTGACCTTGTGCACCGAGGCAATAAGTTGTGGTCTCTGGCCTATTCCTGAACACTTCCCTCATAGCAGTTCATCTTCCAGGGAAGGACAATGTCCTAGCGGATGCCCTCAGCAGGATTTCCCAGGGCCATCACGAATGGTCCCTGGATCCTCAAGTGCTGGGGATAGTTTTTGCCAGGTGGGGCATCCCTCAGATAGATCTTTTGCAGCCCCAGACAATCACAAACTTCCTCTGTTCTGTTGCAGGCCTCCAGTGCTGGGCTCAGTTCCCTGGATGCCCTTCTTCTGGATTGGGAGGAAGTTCTCTATGCTTTTCCCCCTTCCTCTCCTATTCAAAGTACTAGTCAAAATCAGATCTCAGCCTTGCAGGGTGATTCTGATTGCCCCGGATTGGGCCAGGCAGCCCTGGTACCCACTCCTTCTGTCTCTGACAGTCCATCTTCCCTGTGCCTCCCCAGGAATCACAATCTGTTGACTTGTGCCCAGGGAAGGGTTTGGTATCGGACCTCAAATCCCTCAACCTCAAGGCCTGGCTCTTGAGGAGTTAGAGTTGCTGATTTACACCTCTCTCAGGGTGTTCTTGAGATCCTAAAGGCTTCCAGAAAGCCTTCCACTAGGGCTACTTATAGTTCTAAATGGAAAAGGTTTTCCATTTGGTGTGCTGGAAAAATATTTCCCCAGAATCTGCTGATTTGCCCATTTTGTTAGATTACATGGTACATCTTAATTCCTTGGGTCTCAGACCAGCTACCCTGAGAGTTCATTTGGCAGCTGTGTCTGCTTTTGTGTCAGCAGGAAAGTCATCCCTTCCTCTCATCCTGTGTTTTCCAAGTTTTTTAAGGATTACTCCATACTAATCCTCCCTTTTGAGAACCGGCCCTGCTTGGGACCTTAATGTTTGCATTGCCCAGTTAATGCAACCCCTTTTGAACCTCTGTCTTCTGCAGAGCTTAAGTACCTAACTTGGAAAACTGTTTTTCTAGTGGCTATCACTTCTGCCAGGCGCATAAGTGAATTGCAAGCCTTGTCAGTGGAGACTGACTTTATTTCTTTCCACAGGGATAAGGTAGTCCTTAGGACTAATAGGAGTTTTTGCCTAAGGTGGTTTCAGATTTCCATCTTAATCAATCTATCTCCCTTCCAGTATTTTTCACTGATCACTCCTCTTCTGGTGAGAGAGGTTGCACAGCCTGGATGTTAAGAGCTCTTAGTTATTATATAGGCGTACCAAAGGTCTGAGTTCGAATCCTCCAACTTTTCCTTACCTATGGTGAAGTTGGGAAAGGCAAACCTGCCACTAAGAGATCAATAGCCAGGTGGATTGTCTCTTGTATCAATTTGTTATCAGAAAGTGGGCAGAGCCCCGGTTTGAGGCTCATTCTACCAGGGTACAGCTGCGTCTCTAGCTGCTGCCAGAGATATCCCTTTATTAGAGATTTGCCAGGCTGCTACTTGGAAAGCGGTACACACTTTACCAAGCATTACTCCCTGGATGTCCAGGCCAGGAGAGATGCTCGGTTTGGCACAGCTGTTCTTCAGAGCCTATTCCTAAGTAGGTTCTGCCCTCCTCCATGGAGGTACTGCTGTGTATTCTGCTACAATGTTATAATATAGCAAGACTTCATGTTGTTTGAAGAAAAATTACTCACCTTAGTAATGTTGTTTCTTCTAATGGAGTCTTGCTATATTATAAACCTCCCCAACCTGCCCTCTCAGAACCTCTACTTGGTGGGGTGCGGGCAACTTAGTGTGGGCACTACTTATGTCCTGTTAGCATTTTGTCCCTTTGGGACTTTGGGGTGTGTATGTATACGTGTGTGTGTTTTATTATACTTATGTTCCATTTTCATATTATTAGAATGGTGTTAGTATTTCTGGTCCCCTGACTTGAGTCTTGGGTGTTGGGACCATCAATGGTTGTTATTATTTAGGTAGCCATTTGGCTAGTGTAGGTTACAGCTTCCACACAGACCTTAGTGAGTTTGGCTCGTAAAGATCTGACAGTTCAAGTTTGAAATGACACAGATAGAGCTGCTCTCGTGCCAAAATTCTATTTTGGAATGGTTTTAACCATTTCACTCCGGGGCAGTTCTAGAGCTGGATCAAACTGCTAATGTCATAATATAGCAAGACTCCATTAGAAGAAACAACATTACTAAGGTGAGTAATTTTTTCCTTTGGGATGTGGGTGGACAGTGCAGTGTTGGCACTTAGTAGATGCCCACCTTGTTTTTTTCACCCCTCTCATTTCTGGGGTGACTGGGTGTTGTGTGTTTCATTTCTTGGGTCTCCTGACTTGAGTCTTTGTTTTGGGACCAAAAAAGGTGTGGTTATATTTAGTAGCCAGTTGGCTAGTGTAGGTTTACAGCTTCCACACAGGACCTTGTGAGTTTAGCTCAGAAGATCTGACAGTTTGGTTTGAAGAACAGACAGAGTTTTCAACCAGCTCGGCTCAGCTGCCATGCCTGGCATGGAAAGTTAACTCTTTCACCTCCGAACAGTTAAAGTTGGGACTCACTGCATATGTCATAACATAGCAAGACTCATTAGAAGAAACAACATTACTAAGGTGAGTAAATTTTTCTTGCTTTCCAAGGAGAAAAAGATCTCCATCTTTCCATACCTGGACGACTGGCTCATAGTGGGTCAGTCTCCAGACCAAGTCAAGTCACACCTACAGATAACTCAGCAACTGCTCACTTCTCTAGGATTCCTCCTAAATCTTTCAAAGTCAGTTCTAGAGCCAGTGCAGCTCCTCACCTTCATAGGGGCGGAGCTGGATACAATAAGGGCAAGAGCCTTCCTTCCCCTGGACAGGGCAAGGACCCTTGTGACACTGGCCTCTTCATTCACCCTTCAGGTGTCTCGACCAGCAAGGCATTTTCTGCAGCTCCTGGGCCACATGGCTGCCTCTACAGCAGTGGTCCAAGGAGCAAGATTTCAGATGAGGACATTCAGTTCCACTTAGAGCCTTCTGGTCCCAGAGAAAGGATTCTCTGACCAAACTAATCCCAGTGACTCGAACCCTGATCCAGGCTTTGCAATGGTGGCAGGATCAGGACAACCTAAGACAAGGAGTTCCCTTTGTCACTCAATCTCATTCTCTAATCCTTACCACAGATGCCTCCCTCTTGGGCTGGGGAGCCCACTTGGGGGATCTGACCACCCAAGGGTTGTGGTCACCTCAAGAATCTCTGCTTCACATCAATCTCTTAGAACTCAGAGCAGTGTTTCTAGCACTTCAAGTTTTTTCCAAGTCTGTTCAGAACAAAGTAGTTCAGATCAGGACAGACAATACCACCACAATGTGGTACATCAACAAGCAAGGGGGCACTCGGTCTATGGCCTTGTGCACAGAAGCAATGAAGTTGTGGTCTCTGGCCTATTCCCTGAATACCTCTCTGATAGCAGTGCACCTCCCAGGGAAGGACAATGTCCTGGCAGATGCTCTCAGCAGGATATCTCAGGGCCATCACGAATGGTCCCTAGATCCCCTAATTTTGAAGGTGATCTTCTCCAGATGGGGCACTCCACAGATAGATCTTTTTGCAGCCCCAGACAATCACCAACTTCCTCTTTTTTGCTGCAGACCCCCAGTGTTGGGCTCAGTCCCCCTGGATGCTCTAGTTCTCAATTGGGAAGGGAAGTTCCTGTATGCTTTCCTTCCCTCTCCTGTTCAAGGTACTAGTCAAAATCAGGTCTCAACCCTGCAAAGTGATTCTGATTGCTCCAGACTGGGCCAGACAGCCCTGGTACCCTCTCTTGTTGTCCTTAGCAGTCCACCTTCCCCTGTCTCTTCCCAGGAATTACAACCTGTTAACATTTTCTCAGGGGAGGGTTTGGTATCCGAATCTCAAATCTCTCAATCTCAAGGCCTGGCTCTTGAAGAGTTAGAGTTTGCTGATTTGCATCTCTCTCAAGGTGTTCTGGATATTCTAAAGGCTTCTCGAAAGCCTTCCACCAGAAAGACTTACAACTCCAAATGGAAAAGGTTCACTATTTGGTGCTCTGGTAAGCATATTTCTCCAGAGTCTGCTGGGTTGCCTACAGTCCTGGACTATATGGTTCATCTCAATAGCTTGGGACTCAGACCAGCTACACTTAGAGTGCATCTGGCAGCTGTTTCTGCCTTCTTGTCAGCAGGCAAGCCTCTTCCCTTTCAGCTCATCCTGTATTCTGTAAATTCTTCAAGGGATTGCTGCATACCAATCCTCCCTTCAGGGACCCTGCCCCTGCTTGGGACCTTAATGTTTGCATTGCTCAGCTTATGCAACCCCCTTTTGAGCCTTTGTCCTCAGCAGAGCTTAAGTACTTGACTTGGAAAACTGTGTTCTTGGTAGCCATTCACTTCTGCCAGACGCATAAGTGAGTTACAGGCCCTGTCAGTGGAGCCTGATTTTATCTCTTTCCATAGAGATAAGGTGGTCCTCAGGACTAATAGGAAGTTTTTGCCTAAGGTGGTTTCAGATTTCCACCTTAACCAGTCTATGTCTCTTCCTGTTTTCTTCACTGACCATTCCTCCTGGGGGAGGAGGCTGCACAGCCTGGATGTGAAAAGGGCCCTTAGCTACTACATAGAGCGCACCAAGGGTCTCGGTTTGACTCCTCCAATTGTTCCTCACTTATGGTGAGGTTGGTAAGGAAAACCTGCCACTAAGAGATCTATTGCCAGGTGGATTGTCTCTTGTATACAATTCTGCTATGAAAAATTAGGTAGAATCCCACCCTCAGGCCTGAGGGCTCACTCTACTAGAGGTACAGCTGCTTCCCTGGCTGCTGCCAGGGATATTCCTATCTTAGAGATTTGTCAAGCAGCCACCTGGAAAACAGTACATACTTTCACCAAGCATTACTCTCTGGATATCCAGGCTAGGAGTGATGCTCGGTTTGGCACAGCAGTGCTTCAGAGCCTGTTCCCAAAGTAGGTTCTGTCCCTCCTCCATGGAGGTACTGCTTGGTAGTCTGCAATAGTCAGAATACAGCAAGACTTCATGTTGTTTGAAGAAAAAATTACTCACCTTAGTAATGTTGTTTCTTCTAATGGAGTCTTGCTGTATTCTGACCTCCCCGCCTCCCCTCTCAGAACCTGGGTTTTTGGGATGTGGGTGGGCAGGAACAGTGTTGGCACCCTAGAGGTGCCCCCTTTGTCAAACAACATGAAGTCTTGCTATATTATGACGTATGCAGTGAGTCCCAACCTGTGAACTGCTCCGGAGGTGAAAGAGTTAACTTTCCATGACAGCCATGGAACGCTGAGCTCAGGCTCGGTTGAAACTCTGTCTGTTGTTCTTCAAAGTCAAACCGTCAGATTCTTTACTCCACCTCACTGAACAGTCGCTCCGAATTTCTCCTTCTGCTCAGTTCATTTTGTCGGTTAAAGTATTATTTTCTCGGTTTTAGCCAATTTAAACCCAGAATCGGTCGGTTCAGACTCTGTCTGTGGTATTGTGAGTACTAGATAGGTTTACATTTATTTCTATTCTGTGTGGAACTTGTAAGCGGTTTATCGGTTCGGTTTGAACCGATCAAGTTTCTTAAAATATCTTAATCTATCATTTAGAGTGTGGTTACCGGTTCTTATCGGTTCTAAAAAAAAACGGATTTTATTACGGTTTTTTCCACAACCCGTGACACAGTTAGGAACCGATAAGAGGGTCTTACCTGGCAGATTGCCATAAACGGGTAAGTTTGGTTAGGACTGGCAGTATGTCTGGGAAACCAAAAGAAAAACCGGGCCCACTGGGTTTCAACACTGCAGTGTTGTGGGGAAGTCTTTGCCAAGGCTGATCCCCACACCACCTGTGTTTATTGTCTGGGGTTTGACCACCTCAATGCAGACTGCCAGATTTGTAAAAAGTTTTCCTGCAGCTACCCTGGAAAAGAGACTTGGTAGGCTCAGGGAAAGGGAGGCCAAAAAGTCCGCTGAACCGGATGGCCACCCCGGTTCGGTTCCACCAGAACCGGAGGGAGTGCCCTCTGACCAGGGCGAGACTTCCTCGGGCAAAAGGAGATCCAACTCTGAGGAGCCGGGTCCAGCAAAAAGGACTAGAAAATCAGCTGGTGTGGAGCCAAAACTTTCCTCTCCAACTCGCTGAAGAAATAGCCAAAGTGATTAAAATTGTCCAGTCGCTTGCCGTCCCGCCGGGTTCAAGAGTATGAGTTAGAGGGAATATTATGAACCGGAGGAGGGGAAGAGGAGTATGAGGAGAGTGAATGTGGATTTGAAAGTCTGGATGTGCCCATTGACCGGACATCTCCCCAGACAGACCTTCAGGAGTGTCTCCTCCTAGGCTTTCTGAGTCCCTTCTCATTTTATGTTTTATAAAAAGTGGCTGAAACCCTCCAGCTCCCTATGGAGGAAGCTGTGGATGATCAAGAGGAGCCTGACTATGTGGAAATGATGGATATCCCAGAGTCTAGGAGACTGTCTATTCCTTGTGTAAATCTTTTGGGAAACAGACTTTAAAATTTTAAAGCTCCTCACACTATACCTCCTGTGGATAAGAGAATGGACAGAGGTACACATTGTCAGGCTCTGATCGGAGTTCCTTACACAACAATGCAGCCATGTTGGGGTAGTGCAGGCTGCAGCCTGTGACAAGGCAAATATTCCCTTGGCTTCACACCCCAGACAAGGACTCCAGGAGGATTGATGCCATGGCAAAGAAACAGTACATGGCAGCATCCTTGGGACTCAGACAGGCAAATTATATGGCTTATGTTGCTAGATATCAGAAATCCAGATGGGACACTGTTATGGCTCTAGCAAAACAGGTCCCTGGCCAGCTTGCCAAGGAGCTGGAGCAGGTGGCTGCTGATGGTATTGAGGCATCCAAGGTGCAATTCCATGCTGCAGTGGACTCAAATGATGTGTCATCAAGAGTCATGGCTACATCTGTGGCACTTCGCAGAATGGCTTGGCTCAGATGTACTAGCCTGTCACAGGATACCCAGACTAAGGCCATGGATTTTTCCTGTTGTGGGTAATTCTCTGTTTGGGGAGCAGACAGAGAATTACATGAAGAAAAATGGATGAGTATAGGACCACCTATAGGAGTGCACAGGCCAAGGAAAGGCAGGCCACTCCTCAAAGGCAGCTTCCCAGGGGCAGGGGCAGGCCTTTTCATAGGCCTTTTTTACCAAGCCCAGGCCTCCTCTTCTGCTTATGCCCAGAGGGGGTTCTTTAGAGGGAGAGGCAGACGGGGTACAAGCAGGCCTGCTTCCACCCCTCAGCCCAAAGCCCCTGCCAAACAGGCACCCTGATGGGGTTGCCAGGGCCGATTCTCAGCTACCTGTAGGGGGCAGGCTGGCTTACTTTGTCCAGGACTGGAAGTCTCTGACATCAGACAAGTGGGTCCTGGAAGTAGTAAGCCAGGGACTGGTTCTCAGCTTCAAAAAATTTCCAAAGATGAGAACCAGATCCTTTCCACCTGCAAATCCACCAGAGCACTTGCCCTAGAGGCAGAGGTCTCTTCCTCCTGGCTCTCAGAGCTGTGGAAAGGGTTCCACCCCTACACCAGGGCAAAGGATTGTACTCCAGGTACTTCCTTACCCCAAAAAAGACAGGAGAATGGCGGCCCATCCTGGATCTCAGATATTTAAACAAGCACCTTTTAAAACCAAAATTCAAAATGGTGACTCTGGGAATTATTCTACCTCTCTAAGGCCAGGGGACTGGCTAGCGTCCCTGGACCTCAAGGATGCCTACTTCCATATTCTCATCAAAGCTCCCATCGAAAGTACCTCAGGTTCGAGCTGCCCTCAGGCCATTACCAGTTCAGAGCAATGCCCTTTGGCCTCACCTCTGCTCCAAGGGTATTCACAAAATGCCTGGCAGTAGCAGTTGCTTCCTTAAGAAGGCAAAAAATTGCCATCTTCCCTTACCTGGACGACTGGCTCATAGTAGGCCAGTCTCCAGACCAAGTCAAGTTACATCTACAGATAACTCAGCAACTGCTCACCTCTCTAGGTTTCCTTCTGAATCTTTCAAAGTCAGTTCTAGAGCCTGTCCAGCTCCTCACCTTCATAGGCGCAGAGCTGAACACAGAAAAGGCCAGAGCCTTCCTTCCTTTGGACAGGGCAAGGACCCTGGTCTCTCTGGCCTCCTCATTCACCCTGCAGGTCTCTCGACCAGCAAGGCATTTTCTACAGCTCCTGGGGCACATGGCTGCTTCTACAGCAGTAGTGCAGGGAGCAAGATTTCAGATGAGGGACATTCAGTTCCATTTGAGAGCCTTTTGGTCTCAAAGGAAGACCTCTAACCAAATTGATCCCAGTGACTCGAACCCTGATCCAGGCCCTACAGTGGTGGCAGGATCAGAGCAATCTGAGACAAGGGGTTCCTTTTGTCCCTCAGTCTCACTCCTTAATCCTTACTACAGATGCATCCCTCTTGGGGTGGGGAGCTCACATGGGCGACCTCACTACCCAGGGATTGTGGTCCCCTCAGGAATCTCTGCTCCACATCAATCTGTTGGAACTCAGAGCAGTTTTTCTAGCACTTCAAGCTTTTTCCAAATCTGTTCAGAACAAAGTTATACAGGTCAGAACAGACAACACCACCACAATGTGGTACATCAACAAGCAAGGGGGCACTCGGTCTACGGCCTTGTGCACCGAAGCAATGAAGTTGTGGTCTCTGGCTTACTCCCTGAACACCTCCCTTATGGCAGTTCACCTCCCAGGCAAGGACAATGTCCTGGCAGATGCTCTCAGCAGGATTTCCCAGGGCCATCACGAATGGTCACTGGACCCCCTGGTCTTGGAGGTGATATTTGCCAGATGGGGCACCCCGCAGATAGATCTTTTTGCAGCCCCAGACAATCACCAACTTCCCCTTTTTTGCTGCAGGCCCCCAGTGTTGGGCTCAGTCCCTCTGGGATGCCTTAGTTCTCAGTTGGGAAGGGAAGTTTCTCTATGCTTTCCCCCTTCCCTCTCCTGTTCAAAGTGCTAGTCAAAATCAGATCTCAACCCTGCAAGATGATCCTGATTGCTCCAGACTGGGCCAGACAGCCCTGGTATCCACTCCTACTGTCCTTAGCAGTCCATCTTCCCTGTGTCTTCCCAGGAATCACAACCTGTTAACCTGTGCTCAGGGAGAGTTTGGTACCAGACCTCAAATCTCTCAATCTCAAGGCCTGGCTCTTGAAGAGTTAGAGTTTGCTGATCTACACCTCTCCCAAGGTGTAATGGATATCCTGAAGGCTTCTAGGAAACCTTCCACCAGGGCTACTTATAATTCCAAATGGAAGAGGTTTTCCATATGGTGCTCTGGGAAGCATATTTCCCCAGAATCTGCTGATTTACCCACAGTCCTGGATTATATGGTCCATTTAAATACCTTGGGGCTGAGACCAGCTACCCTAAAGTGCATTTGGCAGCTGTGTCTGCTTTTATTTCAGCAGGTAAACCCTCTTCTCTTTCAGCTCATCCTGTATTCTCCAAGTTTTTCAAGGGATTGCTTCACACCAACCCTCCATTCAGGGACCCTGCCCCTGCCTGGGATCTTAATGTTTGCATTGCTCAGCTTATGCAACCCCTTTTGAGCCTTTGTCTTCAGCAGAGCTTAAGTACTTGACTTGGAAAACTGTGTTTCTGGTAGCCATCACTTCTGCCAGGCATAAGTGAATTACAAGCTTTGTCAGTGGAGCCTGATTTTATCTCCTTTCATAGAGATAAGGTGGTCCTCAGGACTAACAGGAAGTTCTTGCCTAAGGTGGTTTCAGATTTCCACCTTAATCAATCTATTCTCTTCCAGTGTACTTCACTGACCATTCCTCCTCTGGCGAGAGGAGGCTGCACAACTTAGATGTGAAGGAGCCCTTAGTTACTACATAGAGCGTACCAAGGGTCACAGGTTTGACTCCCTCCAACTGTTCCTCACTTATGGTGAGGTTGGTAAAGGAAACCTGCCACTAAAAGATCCATTGCCAGGTGGATTGTCTCTTGTATCCAATTTTGTTATGAAAACTGGGTAAGGTTCCTCCCTCAGGCCTGAGGGCTCACTCTACCAGAGGTACAGCTGCTTCCTGGCTGCTGCCAGGGACATCCCTATTCTAGATATGTCAAGCAGCTACCTGGAAAACAGTTCACACTTTTACCAAGCATTACTCCTGGACATCCAGGCTAGGAGTGATGCTCGGTTTACACAGCTGTGCTTCAGAGCCTATTTCCTAAGTAGGTTCTGTCCCTCCTCCATGGAGGTACTGCTGTGTAGTCTGCATATGTCATAATATAGCAAGACTTCATGTTGTTTGAAGAAAAAATTACTCACCTTAGTAATGTTGTTTCTTCTAATGAGTCTTGCTATATTGCCCCCTCTCAGAACCTCTGTTTTTGGGATGTGGGTGGGCAGTGCAGTGTTGGCACTTAGTAGATGCCCACCTTGTTGTTTTCACCCTCCTTTCTGGGGTGACTTGGTGTTGTGTTTTCATTTTTGGGTCTCCTGACTTGAGTCTTTGTTTTGGGACCAAAAATGTGTTCTTAGTTTAGTAGCCAGTTGGCTAGGTGTAGGTTTACAGCTTCACACAGGACCTCAGTGAGTTTAGCTCGTAAAGATCTGACGGTTTGAGTTTGAAGAACAACAGACAGAGTTTCAACCGAGCTCGAGCTCAGCGTTCCATGCCTGCCATGGAAAGTTAACTCTTTCACCTCCGGAGCAGTTCGAAGTTTGGGACTCACTGCATATGTCATAATATAGCAGGACTCCATTAGAAGAAACAACATTACTAAGGTGAGTAATTTTTCCTTCCTGTTTTCTTTTCCCCCCTTCCCTCTCCTGTTCAAGGTGCTAGTTGAAATCAGGGCTCAACCCTGCAAGGTGATTCTGATTGCTCCAGACTGGGCTAGGCAGCCCTGGTACCCTCTCTTGTTGTCCTTAGCAGTCTACCTTCCCCTGTCTCTTCCCAGGAATTACAACCTGTTAACATGTGCTCAGGGAGGTTTGGTATCCGAATCTCAAATCTCTCAATCTCAAGGCCTGGCTCTTGAAGAGTTAGAGTTTGCTGATTTGCACCTCTCTCAAGGTGTTCTGGATATTTTAAAGGCTTCTCGAAAGCCTTCCACCAGAAACACTTACAATTCCAAGTGGAAAAGATTTACTATATGGTGCTCTGGGAAGCATATTTCTCCAGAGTCTGCTGGCCTGCCCACAGTCCTTGACTATATGGTTCATCTTAATAGCTTGGGACTCAGACCAGCTACACTAAGAGTGCATCTGGCAGCTGTCTCTGCCTTCCTTCTCAGCAGGCAAGCACTCTTCCCTTTCAGCTCATCCTGTATTTTCTAAATTTTTCAAGGGATTGCTGCATACCAATCCTCCTTTCAGGGACCCTGCCCCTGCTTGGGACCTTAATGTTTGCATTGCTCAGCTTATGCAACCCCCTTTTGAGCCTTTGTCCTCAGCAGAGCTTAAGTACTTGACTTGGAAAACTGTTTTCTTGGTGGCCATCACTTCTGCCAGACGCATAAGTGAGTTACAGGCCCTGTCAGTGGAGCCTGATTTTATCTCTTTCCATAGAGATAAGGTGGTCCTCAGGACTAATAGGAAGTTTTTGCCTAAGGTGGTTTCAGATTTCCACCTTAACCAGTCTGTCTCTTCCTGTTTTCTTCACTGACCATTCCTCCTCTGGGAGGAGGCTGCACAGTTGGATGTGAAAAGGGCCCTTAGCTACTACATAGAGCACCAAGGGTCACAGGTTTGACTCCTCAACTGTTCCTCACTTATGGTGAGGTTGGTAAGGGAAAACCTGCCACTAAGAGATCTATTGCCAGGTGGATTGTCTCTTGCATTCAATTTTGTTATGAAAAACTAGGTAGGATCCCACCCTCAGGCCTGAGGGCTCACTCTACCAGAGGTACAGCTGCTTCCCTGGCTGCTGCCAGGGATATTCCTATCTTAGAGATTTGTCAAGCAGCCACCTGGAAAACAGTACATACTTTTACCAAGCATTACTCTCTGGATATCCAGGCTAGGAGTGATGCTCGGTTTGGCACAGCAGTGCTTCAGAGCCTATTTCCAAAGTAGGTTCTGTCCCTCCTCCATGGAGGTACTGCTTGGTAGTCTGCATATGTCAGAATACAGCAAGACTTCATGTTGTTTGAAGAAAAAATTACTCACCTTAGTAATGTTGTTTCTTCTAATGGAGTCTTGCTGTATTCTGACCTCCCCCTCCCCTCTCAGAACCTGGTTTTTGGGATGTGGGTGGGCAGTAGCAGTGTTGGCACTCAGGAGGTGCCCCCAACCCTTCTTTTCTCACCCCTTTAGTTTGGGTGTGTGGTGTTGTGTTTTGTTTAATTTTTTTGGTTTCCTGATTTGAGTCTTTGTTTTAGGACCAAAAAATAATTTTATTATATTTAGTTGCCAGTTGGCTAGTGTAAGTTTACAGTTTCCACACAGGACACCTAGTGAGTATAGCTCGTAACGATCTGACGGTTTGAGTTCAAACAGCAACAGACAGAGTCTCAACCGAGCTCAAGCTCAGCGTTCCATGCCTGGCATGGAAAGTTAACTCTTTCATCTCCGGGGCAGTTCAAAGGTTGGACATCACTGCATATGTCAGAATACAGGAAGACTGCATTAGAAGAAACAACATTACTATGGTGAGTAATTTTTTCTTCTGGTTGTGGCAGCAGCCCCTTGCAGGGAAGACCTGTATGTCTTCCCTTATCTGGATGACTGGTTATTGAAAGCCAGCTCCGGGGAAAATACTAATACTAAAATGCCAGCAGAATAGGCCCAACGGTCTTTCGTGTCTGCTCGTGTGCTGACCTTGCTGCCACCCTTGTCCTCTCTAGCTTCTCCCTTCCCAATCCCGGATATTCTTGCTGCACTGGCTTTTGCTTCCAGAACCCTTCCCCTCTACCTGTCCCACCCCCTCTTGAGCCCCTCCACCAGCCCCTTGGGCAGCGCGTTCGCTGGCTCCACCACCCGGGACAAATCCATGCTCTCTATCGTCCAGGCACCCCAACTTTTCCAGGTCCCCAGTCTTTCCTTGACAATGCCCTCCATCACCTTGCCCACCACTGATGTCTAGGCTGACAGGCCTGTAGTTCCCTGCCACCTCCTTGACCCCCTTGTGGATAGGCACTATGTCGCCACCTTCCAGTCCTGGGCACCCACCCTGTCCTCAGAGAGATGCCAGGGGTTTCACCAGTTCCTTCAGCACTCTGGGAGGTAATCTATCCGGCCCTGGTGCCTTCTCTGTCTTAAGGGACCTGAGGGCTTCCCTCACTCCGTCTCTCTCTCACTGCTGTGATTTCCTCCTCCTCTACCTCATCCTCCTGCTTTGCCTTCCCCCCCACCTGTCAGTGATGCCCCTCTCCCCAGACCTGCCGATTGGTAAGGGTCTCGCTCCCCCTTCCTCAGTTTCACCGTCTCCTCCCATGTATGATGCAGCCCCCGATTTTCCTTGGTGAAAACTGAGGCGAAGTACTCATTTAGTACCTCAGCCTGCTCCCCCGGGACTTGTGTCCATCCCTCCCCTATTTTAATCCTGCTAATCTGCCCATCACCCTTCATTTTCCCCAATGTATCTAAAGAACCCTTGTTCCTCTCCTAATTTCCTGGCCAGGTTCTGCTCCTTCCTTGCCTTAGCCACCCTAGTGGTCCTTCTGAGCCATCAGCTCGTGCTCCCCCTCAGTCCCTTCACTCCTTGAGCACTTGAATTGCCTATAGGCTGCCTTCTTTCCCCTCACCTCCTGAACCTCCTGGTCCACCAGCAGAGTTTTGGGCCCTACCGCATTTTCGTCTTACTCTTGCACAGGTGCTGGTAGCATCTGCACCCCCTCTGATGATTTCCCACCTACTGTCAGCGTCCATGTCTGGCCCAATCCCATCCAAATGCTCCTTAAGGATCCTTCCCATTTCCTTGAAATCCGCCCCGAAGTCAGTTACCTCTGTCTTTGTGCAGCCTTCTACCCCTCCTAGGTTCAGGCAGAACCAGACCGTGGCATGGTCGCTCCCCAATGGGTCCCTTACCTCCAGGCCCCCAATCTGGTCACTGTCTGCCAGGACCACATCCAGTATCTGCTCCTCCCTGGTCGGTTCCCCCACCTGCTGAGTTAGGAACGCGTCCTGAAAGACATCCAACAACCTCTGTTCCCTGGCCACCGAGGATGTCATAGTCTCCCAGTCTGTTCCTGGCATGTTTAAGTCCCCCAACACCACCACCCTTCCCCTTTCCAATCTGCAGTGTCTCCCAACATCTGCCACCAGACTCTCCTCCAGCTCCTCCGCCAGTGCAGGGGGTCTATACACCACTCCTATTTTTACTCTCTTGCCCCCTGTTATCAAGGTGACCCAAATCGCCTCCACAGTTCCCTCCGCCTCCTCCACTCCTCCTATGCCAATGCAGTTTTTGACTATTATTGCTACCCCTCCTCCCCTTCCCTCCCCTGTCCTTCCTGAACATGGTGTAACCCTCCAGGTTCAGGTCCCAGTCGTGCCCTGCGGTGGCCCAGGTCTCAGTGACCGCTGCCACATCCACCTCTCCCTCAGTTAGCATCGCCTGGAGCTCAGGCATTTTATTGCCCAAGCTCCTGGCATTTAGCAGGACTACCTTCCACCCTTTCCATATACTTACATTTTCCCTGCTCGTGTTCTGTCTTACCCTGGTCCGCACCTTACCAGTTGACCTTTTCCTGCATTCCTCCAACTCCCCAGGGGGATGGAGACAGAGTCCCTCCTTTATCGGACCCCCCTCGACAGCCTTTTCTCCCATCCCTCCCCCCTTCACAAGTTTAAACTCCTCCTTTCACCAATGAACCCCTCTATTTTCAAATTAAGGATTTCAAACAACATGAAGTCTTGCTATATTATGACATATGCAGTGAGTCCCAACCTTCGAACTGCTCCGGAGGTGAAAGAGTTAACTTTCCATGCCAGGCATGGAACTTTGAGCGTGAGCTCGGTTGAAAACTCTGTCTGTTGTTCTTCAAACTCAAACTGTCAGATTCTTTACTCCGCCTCACTGAACAGTCGCTCCGGAGATTTCTCCTTCTGCTCGGTTCGTTTTGTCGGTTAAAGTATTATTTTATCGTTTTTGACCGAAATTAAACCGCAACCAGTCGGTTCAAGCTCTGTCTGTGGTATTGTAAGTAATAGATAGGCTTACATTTATATTTTTTCTGTGTGGAACTTGTAAACGCTTTTCGGTTCGGTTTGAACCGATCAGGTTATTTTCAAAATTTACTAGTCCTTATTTAGAGTGCGGTTCCGGTTCTTATCGGTTCTAAAAAAAACGGATTTCATTACGGTTTTTTCCACGACCCGTGACACGGTTGGGAACCGATAAGAGAGTCTTGCTTGGCGGATTGCCATAAACGGGCAAGTTTGGTTAGGCTGGCACTATGTCTGAGAAACCCAAAGAAAAACGGGCCCACTGGGTTTCAGCACTGTAGTGTTTGTGGGAAGCCTTTGCTAAGGCTGACCCACACCTGTGTGTATTGTCTGGGGTTTGACCACCTCAATGCAGACTGCCAGATTTGTAAGAATTTTCCTGCTGCCACCATAGAAAAGAGAGTTGGTAGGCTCAGGGAAAGGGAGGCCAAAAAGTCCACTGACCCGGATGGCTAGCCCGGTTCGGTTCCAACCGAACCGGAGGGAGTGCCCTCTGACCAGGGTGATACTTCCTCTGGCAAACAAAGAGCCAGCTCTGAGGAGCCAGTTCCAACAAAAAGGACTAGAAAGTCAGCTGGTGTGGAGCCAAAAGTTCTCTCTCCAACCGCTGAGGAAATAGCTAAAGCAATTCAAATTGTCCAGTCACTTTCCCCGGTTCCGACCGAACCGACACCATCAGGGAAGTGCTCGGTTCGGCCGGTTCCTCCGGTATAAGGTTATGAATTTGAGGATTTTTATGAACCAGAAGAGGAGTATGAGGAGAGTGAATGTGGTTTTGAAAGTCTGGATGTGCCCATTGAACCAGACATCTCTCCAAACAGACCGTCAGGGGTTTCTCCTCCCAGGCTCTCTGAGTCCCCTTCTCATTTTATGTTCTATAAAAAAGTTGCTGAAACTCTCCAGCTCCCTGTTGAGGAAGCTGTTGATGACCAAGAGGAGCCTGATTAAGTAGAAATGATGGATATTCCAGAGTCTAGGAGACTGTCTATTCCTTTGCATAAATCTTTTGGAAACAGACAGTAAAATTCTAAAACTCCTCACACTATACCTCTTGTTGATAAAGGATGGACAAGAGGTATACGTTATCGAGCTCTGATCGAGTTCCTCACACAGCAGTGCAGCCATGTGGGGGTAGTGCAGGCTGCAGCCTGTGACAAGGCAAATATTCCTCTAGCTTCGCACCCCCCTGAAAAGGACTCCAGGAGGATTGATGCCATGGCAAAGAAACAGTACATGGCAGCATCTTTGGGACTCAGACAGGCAAATTATATGGCTTATGCTGCTAGGTTCCAGAAATCCAGATGGGATACTGTGCTGGCTCTAGCAAAACAGGTCCCTGACCAGTTTGCCAGGGAGCTGGAACAGGTGGCTGCGGATGGTATTGAGGCATCCAAGGTGCAATTTCATGCTGCAGTAGACTCTAATGATGTATCATCAAGAGTCATGGCTACATCTGTGGCACTTCGCAGAATGGCTTGGCTCAGATGTACTACCCTGTCACAGGATACCCAGATTAAGGCCATGGATTTTCCTGTTGTAGGCAATTCTCTGTTTGGGGAGCAGACAGAGAATTACATGAAAAATGGATGAATATAGGACCACCTATAGGAGTGCACAGGCCAAGGAAAGGTGAGCCACTCCTCAAAGGCAGCATCCCAGGGGCAGGGCAGGAGCCTTTCATAGGCCTTTTACCAAGCCCAGGCCTCCTCTTCTGCTTATGCCCAGAGGGGTTCTTTAGAGGAGAGGCAGACGGGTACAAGCAAGCCTGCTTCCACCCCTCAGCCCAAAGCCCCTGCCAAGCAGGCACCCTGATGGGGTTGCCAGGCCGATTCTCCTCTACCTGTAGGGGCAGGCTGGCTTACTTTGTCCAGGACTGGAAGTCTCTAACATCAGACAAGTGGGTCCTGGAAGTAGTAAGCCAGGGACTGGTTCTCAGCTCAAAAATTTCCAAAGATGAGAGCCAGGTCCTTTCCACCTGCAAATCCATTCAGAGCACTTGCCCTAGAAACAGAAGTTTCTACCTCCTGGCTCTCAGAGCTGTGGAAAGGGTTCCACCCAACACCAGGGCAAGGGTTGTACTCCAGGTACTTCCTTACCCCAAAAAGACAGGAGAATGGCGCCCATCCTGGATCTCAGATACCTAAACAAGCACCTTTTAAAACCAAAATTCAAAATGGTGACTCTGGGAATTATTTTACCCTCTCTAAGGCCAGGGGACTGGCTAGCGTCCCTGGACCTCAAGGATGCCTACTTCCATGTTCTCATCAGAAGCTCCCATCGAAAGTACCTCAGATTCGAACTGCCCTCAGGCCATTACCAGTTCAGAGCAATGCCCTTTTGCCTCGCCTCTGCCCAGAGGGTATTCACAAAATGCCTGGCAGTAGCAGTTGCCCACTTAAGAAGGCAAAAGATTGCCATTTTTCCTTACTTAGACAACTGGCTCATAGTAGGCCAGTCTCCAGAACAAGTCAAACTACACCTTCAGGTAACTCAGCAACTGCTCACATCTCTAAGTTTCCTTCTCAATCTTCCAAAGTCAGTTCTAGAGCCTGTCCGGCTTCTCACCTTCATAGGTGCAGAACTGAACACAAAAGAGGCCAGAGCCTTCCTTCCTCTGGAAAGAGCAAGGACCTTGGTGTCTCTGGCCTCCTCTTTCACCCTGCAGGTCTCTCGACCAGCAAGGCATTTTCTGCAGCTCCTGGGGCACATGGCTGCTTCTACAGCAGTAGTGCAGGGAGCAAGATTTCAGATGAGGGACATCCAGTTCCATTTGAGAGCCTTTTGGTCTCAAAGGAGAGACCCTCTGACCAAATTGATCCCAGTGACTCGAACCCTGATCCAAGCCCTTCAGTGGTGGCAGGACCAGAGCAATCTGAGACAGGGGTCCCTTCACCCCTCAGTCTCACTCCTTAATCCTTACTACAGATGCATCCCTCTTGGGGTGGGGAGCTCACATGGGCGATCTCACTACCCAGGGATTGTGGTCCCCTCAGGAATCTCTGCTCCACATCAATCTGTTGGAACTCAGAGCAGTTTTTCTAGCACTTCAAGTTTTTTCCACCTCTGTTCAGAACAAAGTTGTACAGATCAGAACAGACAACACCACTACAATGTGGTACATCAACAAGCAAGGAGGCACTCGGTCTACGGCCTTGTGCACCGAAGCAATGAAGTTGTGGTCTCTGGCTTATTCCCTGAACACCTCCCTTACGGCAGTTCACCTCCCAGGCAAGGACAATGTCCTGGCAGATGCTCTCAGCAGGATTTCCAAGGCCATCACGAATGGTCACTGGATCCCCTAGTATTGGAGTGGTATTTGCCAGATGGGGCACCCACGAGATAGATCTTTTGCAGCCCCAGACAATCACCAACTTCCCTATTTTGCTGCAGGCCCCAGTGTTGGGCTCAGTCCCTCTGGATGCCTTCCTTCTCAGTTGGGAAGGGAAGTTTCTCTATGCTTCCCCCCCTTCCCTCTTCTGTTCAAGGTGCTAGTCAAAATCAGATCTGAACCCTGCAAGATGATCCTGATTGGGCCAGACAGCCCTGGTACCCACTCCTTATGTCCTTAGCAGTCCACCTTCCCCTGTGTCTTCCCAGGAATCACAACCTGTTAACCTGTGCTCAGGGGAGAGTTTGGTACCCAAACCTCAAATCTCTCAATCTCAAGGCCTGGCTCTTGAAGAGTTAGTTTGCTGACCTACACCTCTCCCAAGGTGTATTGGATATATTGAAGGCTTCTAGGAAGCCATCCACCAGGACTACTTATAATTCCAAATGGAAGAGATTTTCCATATGGTGCTCTTGCAATCATATTTCCCCAGAATCTGCTGACTTACCCACAGTCCTGGATTATATGGTGCATTTGAATATTTTGGGGCTGAGACCAGCTACCCTAAAAGTGCACCTGGCAGCCGTGTCTGCTTTCTTATCAGCAGGTAAACCCTCTTCTCTTTCGGCTCATTCTGTATTCTCCAAGTTTTTCAAGGGGTTGCTTCACACCAACCCTCCATTCAGGGACCCTGCCCCTGCCTGGGATCTTAATATTTGCATTGCACAGCTTATGCAACCCCCCTTTTGAGCCCTTGTCTTCAGCAGAGCTTAAGTACTTGACTTGGAAAACTGTGTTTTTGGTAGCCATCACTTCTGCCAGGCGCATAAGTGAATTACAAGCACTGTCAGTGGAGCCTGATTTTATCTCCTTTCATAGAGATAAGGTGGTCCTCAGGACTAACAGGAAGTTTTGCCTAAGGTGGTTTCAGACTTCCACCTTAATCAATCTATGTCTCTCCTGTGTACTTCACTGACCATTCCTCCTCTGGCGAGAGGAGACTGCACAGTTTAGATGTCAAAGAGCCCTTAGTTACTACATAGAACGTACCAAGGTCACAGGTTTGACTCCCTCCAACTGTTCCTCACTTATGGTGAGGTTGGTAAAGGAAACCTGCCACTAAAAGATCCATTGCCAGGTGGATTGTCTCTTGTATCAATTTTGCTATGAAAAACTGGGTAAGGTTCCTCCCTCAGGCCTGGGGGCTCACTTTACCAGAGGTACAGCTGTGTCTCTGGCTGCTGCCAGGGACATCCCTATCCTAGACATATGTCAAGCAGATACCTGGAAAACAGTTCACACTTTTAGCAAGCATTACTCCCTGGACATCCAGGCTAGGAGTGATGCTCGGTTTGGCACAGCTGTGCTTCAGAGCCTATTTCCTAAGTAGGTTCTGTCCCTCCTCCATGGAGGTACTGCTGTGTAGTCTGCATATGTCATAATATAGCAAGACTTCATGTTGTTTGAAGAAAAAATTACTCACCTTAGTAATGTTGTTTCTTCTAATGGAGTCTTGCTATATTATGACCTCCCCCGCCTGCCCCTCTCAGAACCTCTACTTTGGGGATGTGGGTGGGCAGTGCAGTGTTGGCACTTAGTAGATGCCCACCTTATTTTTCACCCCTTCTGTTTGGGGTGTTTGGGTGTTGTGTTTTTAATTTTTTGGATCCCCTGACTTGAGTCTTTGTTTTGGGACCTAGAAAAATGTGTTCTTATATTTAGTAGCCAGTTGGCTAGTGTAGGTTTACGGCTTCCACACAGAACCTTAGTGAGTTTTGCTCGTAAAGATCTGACAGTTTGAGTTTGAAGAACAAGACAGAGTTTTCAACCGAGCTCGCTCAAGTTCCATGCCTGGCATGGAAAGTTAACTCTTTCACCTCCAGAGCAGTTGCAAGGTTGGGACTCACTGCATATGTCATAATATAGCAAGACTCCATTAGAAGAAACAACATTACTAAGGTGAGTCATTTTCTTCCTTCCCCTTCGAATTGAGATGGAGCCTATCTCTAGCATACAGCCCCTTGTCCTCCCAGGTCTCCCCCCAATCCCCCATCAACCCTTACCCTCTGGCACCACACCATTCCCAGAGCCACTGGTTTATCACCCTAATCTTCCTCTTGTGTTCCCCACTACCCCTTGGCACTGGCAGGATTTCCGAGAAGGAAATTGCGAATCTTATATCATGACAGACCCTGGCAAGCTCCCTGAACCTTGCCTGTATCTCTAGCTCACTATTTGCCTCAATGTCGTTGGTATCCAGGTGGACCAGTATGTCCGGGGAACCTCCACAGTCCTTTGCCAGCTGATATACCTCATGCTTGGCCCTGTGCACTATTAGTCCAGGGAAGCATTTTGTTCTAACCGGGCAGGCTTCTCCCTCCCTATCCCATTCGATCCCACTGATCATGGAATCACCCAACGGGAGCACTCTGGCTGCCCCTTTTCCTCTATTTCCCCCTTCTATGTCCCTCATCCTTTCTACTGGCCCCTCCACCCAGCCGGCTCCTTACTCCTCCCCCTATCTGGGTGCCACCTACCATCCCCTCCTTATTTACCCTGGCCACCCCCTCCCCTCCGATCCTATGGCTCTTGTCCTCCTGAATATCCTTCTGTTCCTCACTACCCCCACCATCACTGCTTGTGACTGATTCTCTTCCCTCCCCCCCCAATCTGCTAAATTAGCCTGGCTCGTCCTCCCTTCCTTCCCGTCTCTGTTCAGCCCCTCCTTGCTTGTCGTGGTCCCCTGGTTTAAACCCTCAGCTCCCTTTACTGTATCCTCCTTGTATTTCTGGGCCTTCTCCTTTCCTCCCAACTGGTCCTTTTCCTTGCACTTTCCTCCCTCTACCCCATCATCCTCCTGCTCTGTTGCCCTGCTCCCCCCCTTTCCCGCATTCCAAGTTCCCCCTGTTCCTCCTGCTATCCAGCCCCCCGCCTCCCGTCCCCCTACTCCCTTTCCATCTCTAACCGCCCCTGTCAGTGCTACATCACTCCCCTCATCCTCAAGCAGAAGAAGAGAATTGAAGCGGTTACTGAGCTTTAGGTCCGATGCACCTCCAGTCCCCCCCATTGCTTCCTTCTGCCCAGCCCCAGCCATCTGCCTACTTCCCTGAAAATGTCCTCCCTTTGGCCCCTGTCTATGAGGATCCCCAGTTACCTGCCTGCTTCCTTCATAGTATCCTCCTTTTGGGCCCCATCTTCCAGGGTCCCTATGCGACCCCAGGGTACTCTACTGCACTTCTTTCCCTATGCCCCCACTCCTAGTGCTTGGTGCAATCCCGTGGGAGAGCCCCTGCCCTATTCCCCAACCATACCTCCCTCCTTGCCCCAGCTGTCTCCTAATCCTCTCAACCTCCTCCCTAAGCTGTGCCAGCTGGTAGCACACTGGGCAACCACCGAACTTCCTAGCCCAGTCCAGTATCATGGCTGCCCCACGCCCTGTGCACTCCACCACCCACCCAAAGATGCAGGCCCTAATGATGTGGTCCCATCCCCCTCCAAGTAGGTTTCCTTGGTTGAGCCACCAGGTTCCCCACTAGTCCAAGACTTTTAAACTTGCAACAGTTGAGTGGCTGAACTTTACCTCACCTGACTATTAGCCTTAAGAGTCTGCTCACAAGGGAAGTTTGCAACTCTCTAAACTCCTCCCTCCCAGCCTTTAAGCTCAACTCCCAGTGGCTCTTCTGTATTTAAGAAATGCTAATGTAAGGCGTGGGTGGGAGGGCTTTCCAGAAAGTTCTTAAGGAGTTAGGCCAATTTTAAAACACAACTTACAAACAATAACAACTTACAGAAACTTATGACAAAGTTAGCTTTCCAGAACCTCACCACAATTTCATACTTCAGCGTCATCTGCGATACACTGTTTGTCTTGGAAACAGCAGTTCGAATTAGGAGTAACAGTGATTGTGTCAGTCTGTACTGACTCCTTGCCAGAGATTGCAGTGTATAGGGGCAGTCTCGGAAACTAAAAAGGAATGCTTTCCTGCCCCTGGACAGGGCGGAGGACCTGATTGCTGAAGCCGTATTGCTAGACAAGTCATCAAGTCCCAGTCAAAACTTTTCTACGTCTTTTGGGACTCTTGGCACTGGCTGTTGTCACTGTGCCACTGGCCCTGCTTACAGGTGAGAATCCCACAGTGAACATTAACAGCTGGACCAAACTGTTCTCATCATGGCTCCATTGCGCATGTTGGATGGACCACAACTTAAAAGGGCATGCAAGCCCCAGGAATTCTTCAGTATGCTTAACTAATGCAGTCAGCCTCCTGTGTTGAACTGTCCCAGAGATTGGAATGTATGTAAATGATGAAATGCCTAGGTGCTTTTGCGTTCTTTTTTTTTTTTGAAATTTATAAAGTCTTTATTAATGTTTATATCACACTAGCCAGATTCACCTGTACATTGACAGGAAAACAAACTTAGTAACAACAATCTACTTACCCTACCGTAAAACCCACCTTCCCCACCCCAAGGAGTGTGCCCCAGAAAACCCTAATATGCTGTCACAAATTTATGAAATCATATTAAGTTAACACCAAGGGAATCTGAGGAGTTACAAACAACTTAATGCAAATACAGAGCGTATGGTTTGCCCCACTTTTTATCAAAAAGCTGAAGTCTGCCGTGAGTGCTGGCAATTAGGCACTCGGTCTGAAAGCACAAAGCAAGTTCTTTTAGCCATTCATTGTAGGAGATGGCCAACTGATCCATCCAGTGCTTGAGAAACAGCTTGTTAACTACTATCGATGTGATAGTTTCCTTGACACCGATGCTCGAATAGACACCCAGAATACATATTTCCACAGTAAACAGACCGTTGAGCCTTAGCAGGGGATCCAATCTGGATTGTATTGTTTGCCAAAGGGGAGAGATTTTTTCACAGAACCATAGAATGTGCAAGATGTTCCCTTCATCTTTGCCACACCTAGAACAAGTAGGGGAAGGGAGATGACCCATTTTTGCCAGTTTGACCAGTGTGTAATACATATTATTAAGGAAATGAAATTGGGTGAGTCTGAGTTTGTCCTGGGTATTACATTTGTAGAGGTCCTTCTATATTTGCGCCCAGTTGAGGGCGATATCAGGTAGCAGAGAATCCCAGACCTTGGAACCCATTAAGGGATTCAGATATGAATACATGCAAGAAATTCCATGAGGTACATTAGCCAGTTCCGAGAACCGAGTCAGGACAGAGTGTTACACCGAGGGTTTGGGCCTTGTACCAAAAAGTTGTATTATTAAGTGTCTCAGTTGGAAAACTTTAGAAATGTGGGACTGACCTATATTAAACTTCAAAAGAATGTCAGGAGAAGAAAGAAGGGAGTCTTGGGAATGGGAGTCAGCAAGCTTGGCATCTCGTAACTGAGGTAACCTCCCTGGAGAAGAGCCTTACCCCCCGATCTTAATAATAGGGTTAAAAATTATTGGCTGAGAGGGGTCTTTGGAGGGAGGAGCAGAACTGAGAGAAGACTCTAACCGAGGTTCCAATTGCCAATTCCTTGATAGGGGTCGGCAAGGCTTTCCATGGCAAATATAGTATATTAGAGGGAGATGGGTTGTGTTGCTGCATAATTTGATTCTCTGTTTGCAACCAAAGGGGGGGTATAGTCACCTTCAGATACAGAGAACCACCTGCTACATTTAGAGAAATGGCTGGCCCAATAATAAAGAAGAAAATTTGGAAGGTGGAGCCCACCTGATTCATTTGGAAGGCTCAGTTTAAGAAAGGAACGCCTGGGGGATTTGTGTAACCAGATGGTTAGATATGAGAGAGTGAATGTTTTGGAAAAAGGAGAGAGGAAGCCATACATTCAGCTTGTTCAAAGGATAAAAAAGCCTGGGAAGAATGTTCAAGTAAATTGCTCAAGGAGTGAAAGGGATAGAGGAGAGTACGAGCTGATGGCCAGAAGGGCCACTAGGGTGGTGAGGGCGGCTAAGGCAAGGAAGAGCAGAACCTGGTCAGGGAAATTAGGAGGGAATAAGGGGTTCTTTAGATTCATTGGGGAAAAACGAAGAGTGACGGGGCAGATTAACAGGACTAAAACAGGAGGGATGGGCACAAGATCCAGGGGAGCAGGCTGAGGTATTAAATGTGTACTTCGCCTCAGTTTTCATCAAGGAAAATGGGAGGGCTGCATCATACATGGGAGGAGATGATGAAACTGAGGGGGGGGGACCCTTGCCGATCGTCGAGTCTGGGGAGAGGATGGGCCCTCAAAGGCAGGGGGACGAGGTATCAGAGGTGGAAATCACGGCAAAGAGAGAGTGAGGGAAGCCTTCGGGTCCCTTAAGACTGAGAAAGCACCAGGGCCAGATAAATTACATCCCAGAGTGCTGAAGGAACTGGCAGATGTCCTGGTGAAGCTTTTCAGCATCTCTCTGAGGACAGGGTGGGTGCCCCAAGACTGGAAGGTGGTGCATATAGTGCCTGTCCACAAGGAGGGATCAAGGGAGGTTGCAGGGAAATACAGGCCCATCAGCCTGACATCTGTGGTGGGCAGTGTGTGGAGGGCATTGTCAAGGAGAGGCTGGGGGGGGGGGAACCTGGAAAAGTCGGGGTGCCTAGATGATAGACAACATGGATTCGTCCTGGGGAAATCGTGTCGGACAAACCTTGTGGAGTTCTGTGACTGGGTGACGAGAGCCTTGGACCTGGGTAGACCGATGGACATCCTCTATCTTGACTTCAGCAAGGCGTTTGACTCTGTTCCTTACGGGGGCCTGTTGAATAAGCTGGGAGAAATGGGGGTGGGGAACCAGATGATCAGATGGATAGGCAATTGGCTTTAGGAACGGAGGTTGGCGGGATAGTCTCATCCCCAAGGAGGGTCATTAGTGGGGTCCCCCAAGGATCAGTCCTTGGGCCCCTCCTGTTCAATGCCTATGTCTCTGACATAAGAAAGGGTATCAGGAGTGACATGAGTCTCTTTGCGGATGACTCAAAACTGGGGGCGGTGGTGGATGGGGAGGAGGGGAGGGTGGCCCTACAGGGGGAACCTGGAGGCTCTGGAAAGGTGGTCTAGAAAGTGGAAGCGGAAGTTAATGCAGGGAAGTGCAAGGTACTGCATCTTGGAGCCAGAAACCCGGGCCAAGAGTACACCCTTGGGGGGGATGCTAGAAGTCTCGATGGCTGAGAGGGACCTGGGGGTGGTGGTGGATGTCAAGATTAATAACTCTGAGACTTGTAGGAGGGCAGTTGCCAAGGCCAACAGGATTCTGGGATGCATTGCTGGGGGGGGTCACCTCCAGAAGAAGGGAAGTGATACTCCCTCTGTATAACTGCTTGGTGAGGCCACACCTCGAGTACTGCGTGCAGATTTGGAGGCCACACTTCAAGAGAGACATTGAGCTCCTGGAGAGAGTCCAGAGGAGGGCAACCAAAATGATCTGGGGCTTGGGGGACAGGACCTATGGGGAGAGGCTCAAAGAGCTAAATATGTAAACATTGGAAGAGAGAAGGGACAGGGGGGACATGATAGAGACCTTAAAGTACATGAAGGAGTTAAGTAGGGGAGAAGCAGTCAAGGTGCTTCAAAGGAAGGTGGGGGGCAGCTAGAGGAATGGGTGGAAGCTGGAGGGGGGGATTCGGGGGAGAAAGGAGGAGGTGCTGCTTCACTGAGAGGGTGGTGGAGCCATGGAATGCGCTGCCCAGGGGGCTGGTGGAGGCAGAAATGGTGGAGGGGTTCAAGAGGGGGTGGGACAGGTACAGGGGAAGGGTGCTGGACGCAAAGTCCTGTGCAGTGGGAATATCCGGGACCGGGAAGGGAGAAGCCAGAGAGGACAAGGATGACAGCAAGGTCAGCTCCCAGGGTGAGGGCTGACCAAATGAGCAGACACGAAAGACCGTTAGGCCTATTCTGCTGGCATTTTAGTATGTTTATGTCAATGATACTGATATGACCCCATAGAGATAGCGGAAGAGATTCCCATCTCAGGAAGTCCTGATGTGTGGTGCCCATCAGGTCGTTCAGATTCAGCTTCTTGGGAAGGGAAGGGTCTATGGATAAACATATGCCCAAGTGCCTAATGGAGTTAGCAGACCATTTTCATGCCACACTGAGTAAAATCTGCCTTATAAGTGAGATGATTATGAGGGAAGATTTCGGTTTTATTAAGATTTAAATTATAATTAGATATGAGGCTAAATTGGGATATTACGTTCAGGGCACATGCAGGTGAGGTAGAGGGGTGTTTTAGATGCAGAAAGATGTCAGCTGCATATACTGAAATAGTGAGCTCGGCGCCGCCTACCAGGATTTCAAGTATCTGAGGGGTTGCTTTACAGTATCTAAGAAGAGGTTCCAGGTATAGGTTAGAAAGGAAGGGTGACAGAGGGCAGCCCTGTCTAGTACCTGTGAAGAGGGAAAAAGCACAAGGAAGAAACCCTGTTGCAGTTTATCTTGGCTGAGGGAGATGAATAGATGACTTTGAGCCATCTGAAAAATGTGGAGGGAAAGCCCATTTTTGTAGGGTTGACCAAAGAAGGCTCCAGTCCACCCTGTCGAAGGCCTTCTCAGTGTCAAGGGATACCAGGGCCATAGGAGAGTGAGAAGATTGAGCTACCTGAAAAATGTGATTTAGTTTACGTAGCTGATCTGCTGAGGACCTCCCTGGGACAAACCCCACTTGCTCTGGACTAAGCAGATGACCCCAAACTTTCCTTATTCTAGAAGTAAGAATTTTCGTGAGAATCTTTGTCACTATTCAAGAGAGAAATAGGCCGGTAACTAGCAGGTTGAGAGGGATTTTTGTTCGGCTTGGGGAGAACAATAGTAGCTTCCAAAAGTGAAGGGTCTCGAGAGTCGGATTCAAGAATATAAGTATATAAGCGGAGCAGGAGAGGGGCTATCTCTTTAGAAAAAGTCTTATACAAATTAGAGGAGAAACCATCCGTACCAGGTGCTTTGTCTGAGACCAGACCTTTGATGGCTTCTTCGATTTCTAAAAGAGAAATCGGAGAAGACAAGGGTAACTGATGATGATCCAGGAGATTTGGAAGGGGGGGAGAGCATCTAAGTATGCATCTATCTCCTCATGAGCCTGAGGCAAAGGGATTTTACCATAAAGCTGACGGTAATAACTCTCGAAAATTGAGGCTACCTCTCTAGGGAGGGTCTTATTAGATCCATCTTGAGCTGTAATAGAGGGAATTAATCTGGAGCTCTCTATTTTCCTTAAGCGGAGAGCTAAAAGCCTCCTAGCCTTTTCGCCCTGATCCACATAAGTGGACCTAGTCTTTAGGATGGCATATTTGACCTTTTCTTGCATGAAATCAGCATACTTGTTTCTTAGAGAAAGCAGGGTCTCTAGGGAGTCGAATGAGGTTGAGGAAGAAAGGGATAACTCTTAAGGACCGTATTTGTGACAGGAGGCAAAAGGCCTGGGATTCTCGCAGCCTCTTCCTTGTGGAAGTGAGCTTAATGAACTCGCCCCTTAGGAAGCATTTAAGTGCACACCATTCATGATCAATTCTGAGTAGGGAATATTTATTGAACTCAGTGAAGGTCTGAATGAGAGAGTGTATCTTGGAAGTAATAGTCCTGTCTTTAAGAAGTGGGATATTCAGCTTCCATGTGGAATCTTTTTGTGTGTCAGGGTCAGGAGAGAGTGCTATCCAAGCCACTGAGTGGTCAGATATGACAATCCGTTCGATGCCTGAATTTCAGAGACCAGAGAGGAGGGGGAGACTAATCAATATATAGTCTTGGTGGGACCAGGACTGGTGCATAGCAGAATAAAAGGAAAAGAGACGATGGGAGGGATGGGTCACATAGGCCCAGCATATCTACAAAATCCCCCAGAGCTCTCTGGATAGGGGAGGGAGGTTGAGCGGTAGGTAGGTCCGGTCTAGGTGGCACATTCCAGTCACCCCCTAAGATTAACTGGGTAGGTAGAAGGGCTGCCAGTTTGTACGCAAGGTCCATAAAGAAGTGGACATCACCCCCTCCCCCAACGGACCATATACGCTGCCCAAGACCACCTCTTTACGGTCCAGGAGACCTTTAACCAAAATGTGTCTTCCATTCGGATCAACAATGGAAAGATCCATCTGGAAAGAGACATTCCCCATGAGTAAAATAGCTACTCCTTGGATCGAGGATGAGTCGCCTGCAGCAAAAACCTGACTCACTCCCTGCTGGCAAAGCCAGTTGGTCTCCTGAGTCAAGAGGCAAGTCTCCTGTAGAAAAATGATGTGCGCCTTTAGGAGGGTACAGTGTTTCAAAGCCTGATATCTCTTGGTGGGATCTCTTACTCCTCTGACATTGCAAGTCACAATTTTCATTATATTACTTGCCATATTTTATGACTCCCAAAACGAACAAGTATAATAAAACAGAAAACAATTTATCCTTGTGAGGCATGCTCCAACCCACCCACCAAACAAACATACTCATGATGCAAACGGAAAGAGCCATGATAACACACCAACAGTGTATGAATTTTATTAAGAGGCAGTCAGCCCAAACCGGAATACCGCTGGTGAACACCAAATAAAACCCTCCCACCCCCACCCTTAGACTGCTACCTATATACCAGTAAATGATCCAGGACTTCCCTTCTCCAACCCTTCATAAGCCCAAAAAATACAAACTATTTAGAAGAACCACTCCCCTGAAGCAGGACCAACCATGAACATAGTGAAGGGGAGTGTAAACCCCTTTTTGTCTGGTTCCACTCTCATCAGAGGGGTGATGACTGGCATTATCTTGACTTTGAATTTCTTCCGAAGAGGAGAATCAGGCACAACCCCTCAATAACACAGTGCGTGACACAATACAGCATAGCCAGCAAGACAGTCCTAAGATACCCCAAAATGCCTACCTAACCCCCATAACAAGGCAGTTCTACCAGTATGGACATAAAACATGAGAGGTCTCTTACCCTTTCTCTGAAATGAAGTAGAGATAAAAAGAAAAGCAAAAAAAAAGGGGGGGGGGGGACTCTGTCACTGTCGGGTCAATACAGCCATGTCCTCCCTTGTATTTATGGTCCGGTATCCTGCCCTGGACCCGCGGTCATGTGATCGGTAGGGAAAACCAATGTGGAAAGAGACATGGGGGGAAGGTAAGGGGCAAAACTGGGGAGGCAGACAGATTTAGGGAATCCAGGAGATGGTAGGCCCATCAAAAGGAAAAATGGGCGGGAGTTTAATCGGCTGCATCAGGCTCATTCTCCCTGCAAGTAGATGGAGACCGTCCCCTCTTGCAACGTACCAGTTGGAGTGAAAGGAACTGAGTGAGGGGGAATAAACAAGTCGGACTGGTGCACGCCGATTAAGGACCCTGGGAAAAGACTTCCCTGTTAATGGTTCCTTGTTAGGGCGAAGTGGCATTAGCGGAGAACCCCTGTGGGAGGTGTCTGAACACAGGCCCATGGCTGACAGCAAGGGGATTAACAACAGGCCACATAAGGCCTGTTCGATCTCGAGCACTACCCCCCTACCTCTTCGAGGAAACAGCAAGGAAAAAACCAACACCCCATCCAGACATAAAAAAAAATCAACATTCACAGGTATTTAACAGAACAAACTCAAACTCACCATAGCCTGAAAATATATCAAGTGTCCACAAACAAGTTAGGCAGGTGTTGTGCCAGGTCTTTGTTAGCAGACTTGGGGCTGTCATATGAGAGCCATGCATCATTGATGTGGATCTGTAGCCGAGCCGGATAGGACATTCGGAATTTAATTCCTGCAGCAGTCAATTTTGAGACAGTTGGGTGGAAAGCGGCACGCTTCTGCCTGGTCTCGAGTGGCAGATTCTGTGTGAGATGCAGAGGTTTCCCCTCCCATAGGATGGATTGCAGTTTGCGGGCCTTGATGAACACGTGCTGCTTCTCCTCCAAGTAGATTAGGAACTTTATTATGAGAGGTCTTGGGTGCGCACTTTCAGGAGTTCTCGGCCGTAGCGATCTATATGCTGTTTCAATTTGATAGCTCGAATTGAAAGGAGAGGGCCCTACTATTTTGGTGATGAGCTTCTGTATAAACGTGACAACATTCGGGCCCTCCTCCAACTCTGGCAAACCAAATATAAGTATATTGTTTCTACGGCTTCTGCCCTCTAGATCCTGTTTTTTCCTGAAGTTTGATTAATTGTTGCCACAACTTGATGATCTCTGGATCTGTACATTCTCTCCTGGTTTCTAGGGAGGTAGTTTTGCCATCAACATCATCGATCTTCCGTCCAAACTCCCCCATGTCAGATCTTAGTGACTTCAGTTCTGATGAAATGTCTGCCAAAGCCTCCCAAAAGGGAAGCAGTTCTTGGAGGAAACAATCCTTGAGAAGCCCCATAGTAGATGACTGTGCCGGACAGCGAGCAATTTGAGCCCCCTGTGCCTTAGACTTCTTGGGGGCCTTCAGAGGCGAGGGTTGGTGGTGTGGTGGGGCCTGCCGCATGTCTGCCTCCATCACGGCTTTCCTTGGGCCAATTGCAATGAAATAAAGGTCCAAATAGATGTAGGAGACGTCCAGGCAGCAGATATAAGCTTTTGGAGTCAGTCGGGGGTTTTTCAACGAAGATTAAGTCAGATGTAGGAGAGGGAGGAGAGAGCTCCACCAGAAGACTGCTACCAGTCTGCAGACATCACGTGACTCTCGTGCTTTTGCATTCTAAAACGCTTAGATTTATTTCTCTACCAAGCCTAGTGAAGACACCTCAGAGAGCTCTTCTCATCTTCTCTTTTTCGTGGAAAAACTAGTATTTTTTTCTATCCTTTTCATTAAGTGCAGGTGTTGACGCACAAACTTGCTATGATAGAAGTTAATGGTAAAATCACCCAGGACCCTAAGCTTGTTGACGAGACGAGGAGGAGGGAACAGAGCCCATTAAGCCGGAGGACTCCCTGGAGCAGGACTCCGGTTCGCAACCACGGGGCAGGAAGATTACTTGTCTTGTTATGACTTTGTGAGACAGATGGGTAGACACCCTCGATCTTGCCACTCAAGAGACCGAGGAAGATAAGGATGAGTTCCTGGATATGATGGAACTGGTTCCCACTAAGAGGCATTTGCTGCCTATTCACAAGTCCCTGAAAAAGGCTTCCCTCAGTATTCTGCAGATCCCCACATCCATACTTGGGGGTAGGTAGAAAAATAAATACCAGCTTGTCGGAACAAATGCTAATTTTCTGTTTGTTCATCCTGACCATGAGGGCGCAGCTGACTGCGATAAGCCAGGGTACCTTTGTCCTGTCATTCCCATGGCAAAGATTCCAGGAAACTGGGCAACATGGGAAAGAAGGGGTACCGGGCAGCTTCCCTCCTCCTCAGACAAGCTATCTACTTGCTTATACAGCTCAGTACCAGAAGCCTCTCTGGTCGTCAGTGACAAGGTTACTGGAGATGTGGCAGTTGACCAGCCTGAAACAGCTATGATAGCTCTGGATGCCACTAAGTGTTTACGAAAAGCAACATTTAAAAGATGCAATAACACAGATTTGAATGATTTAAATGTAAATCTGTAAATTTAATCAATTAAATAGCCTGTGTTCTCCTTTTCTGCCAGTAACTTGCTCTTCTCCACTCACAACAGGGCTATGATCTCAGCCGTTCTTGTTCACTCAGCCTGATTTTTGCTCACTTTGTGGTGGGCTGCTGCAGATTCACATGTGGTATCCCTGTGCAGCATCTCATGCCACATACATCTGAAATAGACTTGACCATTTTTAGATAGTTTCACGGGCAGAAGTGCTTCAGCTTAACCAGTTGTTTGCCTGGGGACTCAATGCATGTATTATGGCAACACAAAGCATCCACTGGTGATACTGCAGATCTGGGCTGTGTAAGACTAGAAGATGCAGAGTCCTCCACTGAATAATTGCTAATGAGACTACATTGGTTTTAAACCCGAGGCTCCAGAATTACAAATTGTTTTACCTTTTGCTTTGACTTTGATGTGAAATGGAAACCGTATATACAGTATGTCTGTGAAAAGCACTTACAAATGAGGGCTTGGGTTTACCTGTGGCTAGCAGCTGTCCGGCGATACTAATGACTGCTCTGTATTGCCCTAGCTAGATTCTTGTGATGTAATTGAGGGTGAAACTTCCTGACTGGTGTAGTTAGGCATAGCTTCATTCTCCATGACAAAAATGAGGTTATTAGACTGGCAATGTAGTATCAATATAAGGCAGACTTAATCATCAATCTATCTGGACTGCTGTAGCTTAAGAGTTTGTCATGGGCTTTCAAACTACGATGATTCCTGCTTGGCAGTGTTCCCCTTTAATCTCTGATATATAACATTTTTGGAGTTGCATTCCTCTGCTAATTGGTTACTAAAAAAATTTCATTATAAGCAGAGTAATAATTTGCATATCACAATTACTATTGTAATCTTTTTCTTTCTTTTTTAAGAGTGGACTGGACATTAAAACAGAGGTGGCTCACATTCCAGTTCGGTCTGCCAAAAAAGGTCAGTGCTGGTAATATAGCAAAATGTCACCATTGTAGATTGCTATAAAATAAATGTTCTGGTGTTCTGATGTCCACTGCTACTTGCAGAGAACTGATATTCAAACAACATGAAGTCTTGCTGTATTCTGACTATTTGCAGTGATCTCCAACCTTTGAACTGCCCCAGAGAGGAAAGAGTTAACTTTCCATGCAAGGCATGGAACGCTGAGCTCGAGCTCGGTTGAGCCTCTGTCTGCTGTAGTTTGAACCCCAACCGCCAGATTCTTTACTCCGCCTCACTGAACAGTCGCTCCGGAGCTTTCTCCTTCGTTCAGTTCAAAAAAGTCTGTTAAAGTGTCACTTTTTCTCTCAGTTTCAACCGAATTTTTTTTTTTTTTTTTTTTTTCCCAATTGTTTAACCAGGAGTAGCACACTAAGCTGAAAGCTTGTTTACAGGTGCGACCTGGGAGCACAGGGAAGTTAAGTGACTTGCTCAGGGTCACGCAGTATGCAAGTGGGGGCTGTGGGATTCAAACCCAGGTCTCCAGATTTGCAGCTCAGAGCCTTAGACCACTGTGCTATACTGCCTCCCAAATTTCTATAATCTAACCTGTCGGTTAAGTCTCTGTCTGTGGTACCGTGAGTACTAGATAGGTTTCTATATTAGTTTTTCTGTGTGGAACTTGTAAACATTGGATCGGTTCGGTTTGAACCGATCAGGTTTGAGAAAGTTTTTTCTGATTTATTAGAGTGTGGTAACCGGTCCGTATTGGTTCTAAAAAAAACGGAGTTCATTACGTTTTCCCAAACCATGTACGGTCAGGAACCGATAGGGTGTCTTGCCTGGTGGATTGCCGAAAAAGGTAAGTTTGGTTAGGACTGGCCATGTCTGAGAAACCCAAGAAAAAGGCGGCACTGGGTTTCAACACTGTAGTGTGTGTGGGGAAGCCTTTGCTAAGGCTGATCCCCACACCACCTGTGTTTATTGTCTGGGGTTTGACCACCTCGATTCAGACTGCCAGATTTGCAAAAGTTTTCCCAAAGCTACCCTGGATAAGAGAGTAGGTAGACTGAGGAAAGGGAGGCCAGAGATCCGCTGACCCAGATGGCCAGCCGGTTGGGTTCAACCGAACCAGAAGGTCACCCTCTGATCAGGGTGAAACTTCTTCGGGCAAAAGGAGAACCGACTTTGAGGAGTCGGTTCCGGTTAAAAGAAAAAGAAGGGATAAGTTAGCCGGTTCGATTCCACAAGTTCTTTCTCCGACCGCTGATGAAATAGCCAAAGCGATAAGGATTGTTCAATCGCTAACTTCGGTTCCGACTGAACCGGCACCGTCGGTTAGGGGCTCGGTTCCCCTGGTTCCGGATTATAATTTAGAATAATTTTATGAACTGGAGGAGGGAGAGTATGAAGATAGTGATGGTGATTATGAAAGTCTGGATGTGCCCATTGACCCGGACATCTCCCCAGACAGACCTTCAGGTGTTTCTCCTCCTAGGCTTTGAGTCCCCTTCCCACTTTATGTTTTATAAAAAAGTGGCTGAAACCCTCCAGCTTCCTATGGAAGAAGCAGTAGAGGATCAGGAGGAGCCTGATTACGTTGAGATGATGGACATCCCAGAGTCCAGGAGATTTATTCCCCTCCATAGGTCTTTTGGGAAACAGACATTTAAAATTCTAAAAACTCCTAATTCCATACCTCCTGTGGACAGAAGAATGGACAAAAGGTATACTCTTTCAGGCTCAGATACGGAGTTCCTTTCCCAACAATGCAGCCATGTTGGGGTGAGGCAGGCTGCTGCCTGTGATAAGGCAATATACCCTTGGCTTCACACACACACACACACACACACACACACACACACACACACACACCAAGATAAGGACTCCAGGAGGATTGATGCCATGGCAAAGAAACAGTACATGGCAGCATCTTTGGGACTCAGGCAGGCTAATTATATGGTCTACACAGCTAGATACCAGAAGTCCAGGTGGAACACACTGATGGCTCTAGCTAAACAGGTCCATGGCCAGCTTGCCAAGGAGCTGGAGCAGGTGGCTGCTGATGGTATTGAGGCATCCAAGGTGCAATTCCATGCTGTAGTGGACTAATGATGTGTCATCAAGAGTCATGGCTACATCTGTGGCACTTCGCAGAATGGCTTGGCTCAGATGTACTAGCCTGTCACAGGATACCCAGACTAAGGCCATGGATTTTCCTGTTGTGGGTAATTCTCTGTTTGGGGAGCAGACAGAGAATTACATGAAGAAAAATGGATGAGTATAGGACCACCTATAGGAGTGCACAGGCCAAGGAAAGGCAGGCCACTCCTCAAAGGCAGCTTTCAGGGGCAGGGCAGGCCTTTTCAAAGGCCTTTTACAAGCCCAGGCCTCCTCTTCTGCTTATGCCCAGAGGGGTTCTTTAGAGGGAGAGGCAGACGGGGTACAAGCAGGCCTGCTTCCACCCCTCAGCCCAAAGCCCCTGCCAAGCAGGCACCCTGATGGGGTTGCCAGGGCCGATTCTTAGCTACCTGTAGGGGGTAGGCTGGCTTACTTTGTCCAGGACTGGAAGTCTCTGACATCAGACAAGTGGGTCCTGGAAGTAGTAAGCCAGGGACTGGTTCTCAGCTTCAAAGAAATTTCCAAAGATGAGAACCAGATCCTTTCCACTTGCAAATCCACCAGAGGCACTTGCCCTAGAGGCAGAGGTCTCTTCCCCTCCTGGCTCTCAGAGCTGTGGAAAGGGTTCCACCCCTACACCAGGGCAAAGGATTGTACTCCAGGTACTTCCTTACCCCAAAAAAGACAGGAGAATGGCGGCCCATCCTGGATCTCAGCTATTTAAACAAGCACCTTTTAAAACCAAAATTCAAAATGGTGACTCTGGGAATTATTCTACCCTCTCTCTAAGGCCAGGGGACTGGCTAGCGTCCCTGGACCTCAAGGATGCCTACTTCCATATTCTCATTAGAAGCTCCTATCGAAAGTACCTCAGGTTCGAGCTGCCCTCAGGCCATTACCAGTTCAGAGCAATGCCCTTTGGCCTCACCTCTGCTCCAAGGGTATTAACAAAATGCCTGGCAGTAGCAGTTGCTTCCTTAAGAAGGCAAAAGATTGCCATCTTCCCTTACCTGGACGACTGGCTCATAGTAGGCCAGTCTCCAGACCAAGTCAAGTTACATCTACAGATAACTCAGCAACTGCTCACCTCTCTAGGTTTCCTTCTGAATCTTTCAAAGTCAGTTCTAGAGCCTGTCCAGCTCCTCACCTTCATAGGCGCAGAGCTGAACACAGAGAAAGCCAGAGCCTTCCTGCCTTTGGACAGGGCAAGGACCCTGGTCTCTCTGGCCTCCTCATTCACCCTGCAGGTCTCTTGACCAGCAAGGCATTTTCTACAGCTCCTGGGGCACATGGCTGCTTCTACAGCAGTAGTGCAGGAGCAAGATTTCAGATGAGGGGACATCCAGTTCCATTTGAGAGCCTTTTGGTCTCAAAGGAAAGACCCTCTAACCAAATTGATCCCAGTAACTCAAACCCTGATCCAAGCCCTACAGTGGTGGCAGGATCAGAGCAATCTGAGACAAGGGATTCCCTTTGTTACTACAGATGCATCCCTCTTGGGGTGGGGAGCTCACATGGGCGACCTCACTACCCAGGGATTGTGGTCCCCCTCAGGAATCTCTGCTCCACATCAATCTGTTGGAACTCCGAGCAGTTTTTCTAGCACTTCAAGTTTTTTCCAAATCTGTTCAGAACAAAGTTGTACAGGTCAGAACAGACACCACCACCACAATGTGGTACATCAACAAGCAAGGAGGCACTCAGTCTTCGGCCTTGTGCACCGAAGCAATGAAGTTGTCTCTGGCTTACTCCCTGAACACCTCCCTTACGGCAGTTCACCTCCCAGGCAAGGACAATGTCCTGGCAGATGCTCTCAGCAGGATTTCCCAGGGCCATCACGAATGGTCACTGGACCCCCTGGTCCTGGAGGTAATATTTGCCAGATGGGGCACTCCGCAGATAGATCTTTTTGCAGCCCCAGACAATCACCAACTTCCCCTTTTTTGCTGCAGGCCCCCAGTGTTGGGCTCAGTCCCTCTGGATGCCTTAGTTCTCAATTGGGAAGGGAAGTTTCTCTATGCTTCCCCCTTCCCTCTCCTGTTCAAAGTGTTAGTCAAAATCAGATCTCAATCCTGCAAGATGATCCTGATTGCTCCAGATTGGGCCAGACAACCCTGGTTTCCACTCCTACTGTCCCTAGCAGTCCATCTTCCCCTGTGTCTTCCCAGGAATCACAACCTGTTAACCTGTGCTCAGGGGAGGCTTTGGTACCCGAACCTCAGATCTCTCAATCTCAAGGTCTGGCTCTTGAAGAGTTAGAGTTTGCTGATCTACACCTCTCCCAAGGTGTAATGGATCTACTGAAGGCTTCTAGGAAACCTTCCACCAGGGATACCTATAATTCCAAATGGAAGAGGTTTTCCATATGGTGCTCTGGGAAGCATATTTCCCCAGAATCTGGTAATTTACCCACAGTCCTGGATTATATGGTCCATTTAAATACCTTGGGGCTGAGACCATCTACCCAAAAAGTTCATTTGGCAGCTGTGTCTGCTTTTATTTCAGCAGGTAAACCCTCTTCTCTTTTAGCTCATCCTGTATTCTCCAAGTTTTTAAGGGATTGCTTCACACCAACCCTCCATTCAGGGACCCTGCCTCTGCCTGAGACCTTAATGTTTGCATTGCTCAGCTTATGCAACCCTCCTTTGAGCCCTTGTCTTCAGCAGAGCTTAAGTACTTGACTTGGAAGACTGTGTTTCTGGTAGCCATCACTTCTGCCAGACACATAAGTGAATTACAAGCTTTGTCAGTGGAGCCTGATTTTATCTGCTTTCATAGAGATAAGGTGGTCCTCAGGACTAACAGGAAGTTCTTGCCTAAGGTGGTTTCAGATTTCCACCTTAATCAATCTATATCTCTTCCAGTGTACTTCACTGACCATTCCTCCTCTGGCAAGAGGAGGCTGCACAACAGATGTGAAGAGGCCCTTAGTTACTACATAGGCGTACCAAGGGTCACAGGTTTGACTCCTCCAACTGTTCCTCACTTATGGTGAGGTTGGTAAAGTGAAAACTGCCACTAAAAGATCCATTGTCAGGTGGATTGTCTCTTGTATCCAATTTTGCTATGAAAAACTGGGTAAGGTTCCTCCCTCAGGCCTGAGGGCTCACTCTACCAGAGGTACAGCTGCTTCCCTGGCTGCTGCCAGGGACATCCTATTCTAGAGATATGTCAAGCAGCTACCTGGAAAACAGTTCACACTTTTACAAGCATTACTCCCTGGACATCCAGGCTGGGAGTGATGCTTGGTTTAACACAACTGTGCTTCAGAGCCTATTTCCCAAGTAGGTTCTGTCCCTCCTCCATGGAGTACTGCTGTGTAATCTGCATATGTCATAATATAGCAAGACTTCATGTTGTTTGAAGAAAAATTACTCACCTTAGTAATGTTGTTTCTTCTAATGGAGTCTTGCTATATTATGACCTCCCCCCCAGCCTGCCCTCTCAGAACCTCTGTTTCAAACAACATGAAGTCTTGCTATATTATGACTATTGCAGTTTGTCCCAGCCTTAGAACTGCTCTGGAGGTGAAAGAGTTAACTTCCATGCAGAGCATGGAGCTTAAACGTGACTCGGTTCAAGACTCTGTTAGGTTGGTTTCAAGACCGAAACCGTCAGATTCTTCTCCGCCTCACTGAACAGTCGCTCGGAGATTCCTCCTGTTGCTCGGTTCATTTTTCGGTTTTAAGCGCTATTTCTCGGTTTAATTTAACTGCGATTTAATTATTTTAACCGCAAAACCGATCGGTTCAGGCTCTGTCTATGGTAATCGTAAGTAATAGATAGGGTTTTTTCTGTGTGGAACTTGTAAAGTGTTATCGGTTCGCTTGAACCGATCGAATTGTATTAAAATTTAAGTTTAAAGGCTTTTTAGAGTGCGGTTCCCGGTTCTTATCGGTTCTAAAAAAGACGTATTTCATTACGGTTTTTTCCACGACCCGTGACACGGTTTGGAACCGATAAGGGTGTCTTGCCTGGCACTGCCATTAAAAGGGCAAGTTTGTTGGTTAGGCTGGCATCATGTCTGAGAAACCCAAAAGAAAAACCGGGCCCACTGGGTTTCAACACTGTAGTGTCCGTGGGGAAGCCTTTGCCAAGGCTGACCCACACACTACATGTGTTTATTGTCTGGGGTTTGACCACCTCAATTCAGACTGCCAGATTTGTAAAAATTTCCCTGCAGCCACCCTGGACAAGAGAGTGGGCAGGATCAGGGAACGAGAGGCCAACAAGTCCGCTGACCCGGATGGCCAGCCCGGTTCGGTGCCAACCGAACCGGAGGGAGTGCCCTCTGACCAGGGCGAGACTTCCTCGGGCAAACGTAAAGCTGGCTCTGAGGAGCCGGTTCCAGCAAAGAAAACTACAAAATCAGCAGGTTTGGAGTCCAAAATTCCTTCTCCAACTGCTGCAGAGATAGCCAGGGCAATACAGATTGTCCAGTCCCTGTCCCCGGTTCCCTCCGAACCGCCACTGTCTGGCAAAAGGTCGGTTCCAGTGGTTCAGGATTATGATATAGAAGAGTTCTATGAACCAGAGGAGGGGGATGAGGATTATGATCAGTGTGAATGTGACTTTGAAAGTCTGGATGTGCCCATTGAACGGACAACTCCCCAGACAGACCTTCAGGTGAGTCTCCCCCTAGGCTTTCTGAGTCCCCTTCTCATTTTTTGTTTTATAAAAAAGTTGTTGAGACCCTCCAGCTTCCCTTAGAGGAGGCTTTGGATGAGCAAGAGGAGCCTGACTATGTGGAGATGATGGATATCCCAGAGTCCAGGAGGTTGTCCATCCCTTTACATAAATCTTTTAGAAAACAAACAAAAATTTTAAAAGCTCCTAATTCTGTGCCTCCTGTGGATAAAAAGATGGTCAGGAGGTACACTTTGTCAGGTCCTGATACAGATTTTCTTTCACAGCAATGCAGTCATGTTGGGGTAGTTCAGGCTGCAGCCTGTGATAAAGCTAATATTCCACTGGCTTCACATCCTTCTGACAAGGATTCCAGGAAGATTGATGCCATGGCCAAAAAACAATACATGGCAGCATCCTTGGGAAACACAGACAAGCAAACTATATGGCTTATGTTGTGAGATACCAGAAATCTAGATGGGTTACTGTCATGGCCTTAGCCAAACAGGTCCCTGGCCAGCTTGCAAAGGAGCTGGAACAGGTGGCTCTTGATGGTATTGAGGCATCTAAGGTGCAATTCCGTGCTGCAGTGGATTCTAGCGATGTATCCTCTAGGGTCATGGCTACATCTGTGGCTTTTCGGAGATTGGCCTGGCTCAGGTGTACTACTTTGTCACTGGATACCCAGTCTAAGGCTATGGATTTTCCTGTGGTGGAAATTCTCTGTTTGGGAGCAGACAGAGAGTATATAGAAAAATGGATGAATATAGAACCCACTTACAGGAGTGCACAAGCCAAGGAGCGGCAAGCCACTCCTCAGATGCAGCCCCCAGGGGTAGGGGTGAGCCTTTTCACAGGCCTTTTACCAGACAGGCCTCCTCCTCTTCAGCCTATGTACAGAGGGGTTCTTCAGAGGAGAGGCAGATGGGGTTCGAGCAGGCCTGCTCCACCCCTCAGCCTAAAGCCCCAGCCAAACAGGCACCCTGATGGGATGCCCAGGGTCGACTCTCCACTACCTGTAGGGGAGAGGTTGGCTTTCTTCGTCCAGGACTGGCAGTCTTTAACTTCAGACAGGTGGGTCCTGGAAGTAGTGAGCCAGGGTCTGGTTCTCAGCTTCAAGAAATTTCCAAAGATGAGAGCCAGATCTTTTCCACCTACAAACCCTTTAGAGACTCTTGCTTTGGAAACAGAAGTCTCAACCCTCTTGGCTCTCAGAGCTGTAGAAAGGGTTTCTCCCCTTCACCAGGTCAAGGGTCTGTACTCCAGGTACTTCCTTACCCCCAAAAAAGACAGGAGAGTGGCGGCCTATCCTGGATCTAAGATATCTAAAGAAGCACCTTTTAAAGCCAAAGTTCAAAATGGTGACACTGGGAATGATTTTACCCTCCCTAAGGCCAGGGGACTGGCTAGCCTCCCTGGACCTCAAGGATGCCTACTTCCATGTTCTTATCAAAGCTCCCATCAAAGTACCTCAGATTGAACTGCCCTCAGGCCATTATCAGTTCAAACAATGCCCTTGACCTCACTTCTGCCCCAAGGGTGTTCACAAATGTCTGGCAGTAGCAGTCGCTCATCTAAGAAGGCAAAAGATTGCCATTTTCCCTACCTGGACAACTGGCTCATTGTGGGTCAGTCTCCAGACCAGGTCAAATCACACCTGCTAGTTCCCAGCAGCTGCTTGCCTCTCTAGGATTTCTTCTCTATCTCCCAAAGTTAGTTTTGGAACCTGTCCAGGTACTCACCTTTATAGGCGCAGAACTGGGCGCAAAGCAGGCAGAGCCTTCCTTCCTTGAAAGGGTAAGGACCTTAGTAGCCCTGGCCGCCTCCTTCACTCTGCAGGTCTCTCGACCAGCAAGGCATTTCTTGCTGCTCCTAGGGCACATGGCTGTCTCCACAGCTGTAGTGCAAGGAGCAAGATTTCCGATGAGGGACATTCAGGTCCATTTGAGAGCTTTCTGGTCTCAAAGGAGAGATCCTCTATCCAAGGTAATCCCAGTGACTCGAACTCTGATCCAGGCCCTTCAGTGGTGGCAGGATCAAAGCAATCTGAGACAGGGGGTGCCTTTCATCCCTCTGTCCCATTCCTTGACCCTTACTACAGATGCATCCCTCTTGGCATGGGGAGCTCACATGGGCGACCTCTCCACCCAGGGGTTATGGTCCCCTCAAGAATCTCTGCTCCACATTAATCTGTTGGAACTCAGAGCTGTTTTTCTAGCACTTCAGGTTTTCTCTGCATCTGTTCAGAACAAGGTGGTACAGGTCAGAACAGACAACACCACTACAATGTGGTACATCAACAAACAAGGGGCACTCTGTCTTGACCTTGTGCACAGGCGATGAGTTGTGGTCTCTGGCTTATTCCCTGAACACTTCCCTCATAGCAGTTCACCTCCCAGGCAAGGACAATGTCCTGGCAGATGCTCTCAGCAGGATTTCCCAGGGCCATCACAAATGGTCACTGGATCCCCTAGTACGGCGGATAGTGTTTGCCAGATGGGGCACTCCTCAGATAGATCTTTTCGCAGCCCCAGACAATCATCAACTTCCACTGTTTTGTTGCAGACCCCCAGTGTTGGGCTCAGTTCCCCTGATTGCCTTTCACCTCGATTGGGAAGGGAAGTTTCTTTATGCCTTTCCCCCCTTCCCTCTCCTGTTCAAAGTACTAGTCAAAATCCGGTCTCAGCCCTGCAAAATGATCCTGATTGCTCCAGACTTGGCCAGGCAGCCCTGGTACCCACTCCTTCTGTCCTGAGCAGTCCATCTTCCCCTTTGTCTCCCCGGGAACCACAATCTGTTAACCTGTGCTCAGGGGAGAGTTTGGTATCCGAATCTCAAATCCCTCAACCTCAAGGCTTGGCTCTTGAGCAGTTAGTTTGCTGATTTACAACTTTCTCAAAGTGTTCTCGAAATCCTGAAGGCTGCTAGGAAGCCTTCCACCAGGGCTACCTATAACTCCAAGTGGAAAAGGTTTTCCATATGGTGTTCTGGGAAGCATGTTTCCCCGGAATCTGCTGATCTACCCACTGTATTGGACTACATGGTCCATCTTAATTCTTTGAGACTGAGACCAGCCACCCTGAAAGTGCACTTGGCTGCTGTCTCTGCCTTCATTTCAGCAGGGAAGCCCTCTTCTCTTTCTGCTCATCCTGTGTTTTCCAAGTTTTTTAAAGGATTGCTTCACACCAGTCCTTCATTCAGGGACCCTGCCCCGGCTTGGGATCTTAATGTATGCATTGCTCAGCTAATGCAACCCCCCTTTGAGCCTCTGTCTTCGGCAGAGCTTAAGTATTTGACTTGGAAAACTGTATTTCAAACAACATGAAGTCTTGCTATATTATAGACATTAGCAGTTTGTTCCAGCTCTAGAACTGCCCCGGAGTGAAATGGTTAAAACCATTCCAAAATAGAATTTTGGCACGAGAGCATCTCTGTCTGTGTCCTTTCAAACTTGAACTGTCAGATTCTTTACTCCGCCTCAGTGAACAGTCGCTCCGGAGATTTCTCCTTCTGCTCGGTTCATTTCTCGGTTTAAAAAGTGTTTTCTCGGTTGGATTTAACCGAGAATAGTTTTATTTAACCACAAAACCGTTAGGTTCAAGCTCTATCTGTAGTAACCGTATAAGTAAATGAAGGTTTTGTCTGTGTGGAACTTGTAAGTTATCGGTTCGGTTTTGAACCGATCAGTGGAATTTAAAACTCATTTAAAATTAAAAGTTACTATTTTAGAGTATGGTTCCTGGTTCTTATCGGTTCTAAAAAACAGATTTATTCGTTTTTCCAATACCGTGACATGGTTAGGAACCGATAAAGGTGTCTTACCTGGCACTGCCGTTAAAAGGAGCAAGTTTTTGGTTGAGCTGGCATTATGTCTGAAAGCCCAAAACCGGGCCACTGGGTTTCAACACTGTGATGTTTTGTGGGAAGTCTTTGCCAAGGCTGGCCACACACCCATGTGTTTATTGTCTGAGGTTTGACCACCTCCAGTCAGACTGCCAGGTATGTAAATTTCCTTGCAGCCACCCTGGAAAAAGATTGGGCAGGCTCAGGGCGAGGGCCAAAAGTCCGCTGACCGGATGGCCAGCCGGTTGGTGCCAACCAGAACCAGAGGAGTGCCCTCTGACCAGGGCCAGACTTCCTCGGGCAGAAGAAAAGCTGGTTCTGAGGAACCAATTCCAGTAAAGAAAACAAGAAAATCAGCAGGTCTGGGTCAAAATTCCTTCTCCAACTGCTGCAGAGATAGCAAAAGCCATACAAATTGTCCAGTCACTGTCTCAGGGTCCGTCCGAACCACCACTATCTGGTAAAAGGTTGATCCGGTCCCAGTGGTTCAGGATTATGATATTGAGAATTTTATGAACCAGAGGAGGGGAGGAGGATTATGAACAGTATGAATGTGGCTGGGAAGGTCTGGGTGTGCCCATTGAACGGACATCTCCCCAGACAGACCTTTAGAATCTCCCCTATGCTGTCTGAGTCCCCATCTCATTTTATGTTTTATAAGAAAGTTGCTGAAACCCTCCAGCTTCCTTTAGAAGAGGCTGTGGATGAGCAAGAGGAGCCTGATTTTGTAGAAATGATGGATATTCCAGAGTCTAGGAGATTGTCTATTCCTTTTTACATAAGTCTTTTAGGAAACAAACAATTAAAATTTTAAGAGCTCCTAATTCTGTGCCTCCTGTAGATAAAAAGATGAACAGAAGGTATACATTGTCAGGCCCTGATACATAATTCCTTTCTCAGCAATGCAGTCATGTTGGGGTAGTTCAGGCTGTTGCCTGTGATAAAGCTAATATTCCCTTGGCTTAACATCCTCCTGTCAAGGATTCCAGGAAGATTGATGCCATGGCAAAAAAACAGTATTTGGCAGCCTCTCTGGGACTCAGGCAAGCAAATTATATGGGTTATGTAGCTAGGTATCAGAAATCTAGATGGGATACTGTTATGCAATTGGCCAAGCAGGCCCATGGCCAGCTGGCTAGTGAACTAGAACAGGTGGCTGCTGATGGCATTGGAAGCCTCTAAGGTTCAGTTTCATGCTGCTGTGGATGTTAATGATGTTTCCTCTAGGGTCATGGCCACATCTGTAGCTTTTGTAGGTTGGCCTGGCTCAGGTGTACTAGTTTGTCACAGGATACCCAGACTAAGGCTATGGATTTTCCTGTGGTGGGAAATTCTCTGTTTGGAGAGCAGACAGAGGAATTGCATGAAGAAGATGGATGAATATAGGACTACTTACAAGAGTGCCCAAGCTAGGGCGGCAAGCCACTCCTCAAAGGCATGCCCAGGGAGTAGGCCTTTTCAGAGCCTTTCTACCAGACTGGGCCTCCTCTGCCTTTGCTCAGAGGGCTTCTTCAGAGGCAGGGGCAGGCGAGGGGTGGGCAGACCTGCTCCACCCCTCAGCCTAAAACTCCTGCGAAACAGGCACCCTGATGGGGTGCCCAGGGCAGTCTCCTGTACCAGTGGGGGCAGGCTGGCTTACTTCAGTCAGAATTGGGCTTCTTTAACCTCAGACAAGTGGGTTCTGGAAGTAGTAAGCCAGGGTCTGGTTCTCAGCTTCAGAAAGTTTCCCAAGTTGAGAAGCAGACTTTTTCTTCCTGCAAGTGCTTCAGAGACCCTCGCTCTGGAAACAGAGGTCTCATCCCTGTTAGCTTTCAGAGCAGTAGAAAGGGTTCCTCCCCTGCATCAGGACAGGGGCCTGTATTCCAGATACTTCCTTACCCCAAAAAAGATAGGAGAATGGCGGCCCATTTTAGATCTCAGATATCTGAACAAGCATCTTTTGAAACCAAAGTTCAAAATGGTAACTCTGGCAATGATTTTACCTTCCCAAAGGCCAGGGGACTGGCTAGCCTCCCTGGACCTCAAGGATGCCTATTTCCATGTCCTAATCAGAAGATCCCATCAAAAGTACCTCAGATTCAGACTACCTCAGGTCATTACCAGTTCAGAGCAATGCCCTTGACTTACCTCTGTTCAAGGGTATTCACAAAGTGTCTAGCAGTGACAGTGGCCCACTTAAGGAGGCAGAGGATTGCTGTTTTTCCCTGTCTAGATGACTGGCTCATTGTAGGTCAGTCCCAGAACAGGTAAAATCTCACCTGCAGGTCACCAGCAGCTTCTCACCTCCCTGGGTTTTCTACTAAACCTACCAAAGTCGGTTCTGGAACCAGTCCAGGTACTCACCTTTATAGGGGCAGAATTGGACACAAAGCTAGCCAGAGCCTTTCTTCCCCAGAAAGGGTAAGGAATTTAGTGGCTCTGGCCTCTTCCTTCACTCTGCAGGTCTCTCGACCAGCAAGACACTTTCTGCAGCTCCGGGGCACATGGCTGCATCCACAGCTGTTGTGCAGGGAGCCGATTTCAGATGAGAGACATTCAGTTTCACTTGAGAACCTTTTGGTCTCAGAGAAGAGACCCCCTTTCCAAGTTGGTCCCAGTAACTCGAACCTTGATCCTAGCTCTCCAGTGGTGGCAGTATCAGAGCAATTTAAGAGCGGGGTCCCCTTCATTTCCCCTTCTCACGACTTGACTCTCACTATAGATGCTTCCCTTCTGGGTTGGGGAGCCCACATGGGCGACCTTTCCACTCAGGGAGTTTGGTCCCCCCCAGGAATCTCTGCTCCACATCAATTTGCTGGAACACAGAGCTGTCTTTTTAGCTCTTCAAGCTTTTCTGCATCTGTCACGACAAGGTGATACAAGTCAGAACAGACAACACCACAACAATGTGGTACATCAACAAACAGGGGCACTCGGTCTTTGACCTTGTGCACCGAGGCAATGAAGTTGTGGTCTCTGGCCTATTCCCTGAACACTTCCCTCATAGCAGTTCATCTTCCAGGGAAGGACAATGTCCTAGCGGATGCCCTCAGCAGAATTTCCCAGGGCCATCACGAATGGTCCCTGGATCCTCAAGTGCTGGGGATAGTTTTTGCCAGGTGGGGCATCCCTCGGATAGATCTTTTTGCAGCCTCAGACAATCACAAACTTCGTCTGTTCTGTTGCAGGCCTCCAGTGCTGGGCTCAGTTCCCCTGGATGCCCTTCTTCTGGATTGGGAGGGTAAGTTCCTCTATGCTTTCCCCTCCTTTCCTCTCCTATTCAAAGTACTAGTCAAAATCAGATCTCAGCCTTGCAGGGTGCTTCTGATTGCCCGGATGAGGCCAGGCAGCCCTGGTACCCACTCCTTCTGTCTCTGACAGTCCATGTTCCCTATGCCTCCCAGGAATCACAATCTGTTGACTTGTGCCCAGGGAAGGGTTTGGTATCGGACCTCAAATCCCTCAACCTCAAGGCCTGGCTCTTGAGGAGTTAGAGTTGCTGATTTACACCTCTCTCAGGGTGTTCTTGAGATCCTAAAGGCTTCCAGAAAGCCTTCCACTAGGAGCTACTTATAGTTCTGAATGGAAAAGGTTTTCCATTTGAGTGCGCTAGGAAAATATTTCCCAGAATCTGCTGAATTGCCCTTTTGTTAGATTACATGGTACATCTTAATTCCTTGGGTCTCAGACCAGCTACCCTGAGAGTTCATTTGGCAGCTGTCTGCTTTTGTGTCAGCAGGAAAGTCATCCCCTCTTTCCTCTCATCCTGTGTTTTCCAAGTTTTTTAAGGGGTTACTCCATACTAATCCTCCCTTTCGGGAACTGGCCCCTGCTTGGGACCTTAATGTTTGCATTGCCCAGTCAATGCAACCCCCTTTTGAACCTCTGTCTTCTGCAGAACTTAAGTACCTAACTTGGAAAACTGTTTTTCTAGTGGCTATCACTTCTGCCAGACGCATAAGTGAATTGCAAGCCTTGTCAGTAGAGACTGACTTTATTTCTTTCCACAGGGATAAGGTAGTCCTTAGGACTAATAGGAAGTTTTGCCTAAGGTGGTTTCAGATTTCCATCTTAATCAATCTATCTCCTTCCAGTATTTTTCACTGATCACTCCTCTTGGTGAGAGGAGGTTGCACAGCCTGGATGTTAAGAGAGCTCTTAGTTATTAAATAGGCGTACCAAAGGTCACAGGTTCGAATCCCTCCAACTTTTCCTTACCTATGGTGAAGTTGGGAAAGGCAAACCTGCCACTAAGAGATCAATAGCCAGGTGGATTGTCTCTTGTATCCAATTTTGTTATCAGAAAGTGGGCAGAGCCCCCTCCCTGGTTTGAGGGCTCATTCTACCAGGGGTACAGCTGCGTCTCTAGCTGCTGCCAGAGATATCCCTTTATTAGAGATTTGCCAGGCTGCTACTTGGAAAACGGTACACACTTTTACCAAGCATTACTCCCTGGATGTCCAGGCCAGGAGAGATGCTCGGTTTGGCACAGCTGTTCTTAAGAGCCTATTCCCTAAGTAGGTTCTGCCCCTCCTCCATGGAGGTACTGCTGTGTATTCTGCTAATGTCTATAATATAGCAAGACTTCATGTTGTTTGAAGAAAAAATTACTCACCTTAGTAATGTTGTTTCTTCTAATGGAGTCTTGCTATATTATAGACCTCCCCCCCAATCTGCCCCTCTCAGAACCTCTACTTGGTGGGGTGCGGACAACTTAGCGTGGGCACTACTTATGTCCTGTTAGCATTTTGTCCCCTTTGGGACTTTGGGGGTGTGTATGTGTACGCATGTGTGTGTTTTATTATACGTGTTCCATTTTCATATTATTAGAATGGTGTTAGTATTTCTGGTCCCCTGACTTGAGTCTTGGGTGTTGGGACCATCAATGGTTGTTATTATTTAGGTAGCCATTTGGCTAATGTAGGTTACAGCTTCCACACAGACCTTAGTGAGTTTGGCTCGTAAAGATCTGACAGTTCAAGTTTGAAAGGACACAGATAGAGCTGCTCTCGTGCCAAAATTCTATTTTGGAATGGTTTTAACCATTTCACTCCGGGGCAGTTCTAGAGCTGGAACAAACTGCTAATGTCTATAATATAGCAAGACTCCATTGGAAGAAACAACATTACTAAGGTGAGTAATTTTTTCTTCTGGTAGCCATCACTTCTGCCAGGCGTATAAGTGAGTTACAGGCTTTATCAGTAGAGACTGACTTTATTTCCTTTCACAGGGATAAAGTAGTCCTCAGGACTAACAGGAAGTTTTTGCCTAAGGTGGTTTCAGATTTCCACCTTAACCAATCTATTTCACTTCCAGTGTTTTTCACTGACCATTCCTCCTCTGGTGAGAGGAGGCTGCACAGCTTAGATGTTAAGAGGGCCCTAAGTTACTACATAGAGCGTACCAAGGGTCACAGGTTTGACTCCCTCCAACTGTTTCTCACTTATGGTGAGGTTGGGAAAGGGAGACCTGCCACTAAGAGATCCATTGCCAGGTGGATCGTTTCTTGTATCCAATTTTGCTATCAAAAGCTGGGTAAGGTTCCCCCCTCAGGCCTGAGGGCTTACTCTACCAGAGGTACAGCTGCATCTCTAGCTGCTGCTAGAGACATCCCTATCTTGGAGATATGTCAGGCAGCTACTTGGAAGACAGTACACACTTTCACAAGCATTACTCCCTGGATATTCAGGCCAGGAGGATGCTCGGTTTAGCACAGCCGTGCTTCAGGCGTATACCTAAGTAGGTTCTGTCCCTCCTCCATGGAGAGTACTGCTGTGTAGTCTGCAATAGTCATAATATAGCAAGACTTCATGTTGTTTGAAGAAAAAATTACTCACCTTAGTAATGTTGTTTCTTCTAATGGAGTCTTGCTATATTATGACCTCCCCCCCAGCCTGCCCCTCTCAGAACTCCTACTTTGGGTATGGGGTGGGTAGTCCTCTGTTGGCATTTATTGATGCCCTCTTTCATGTTTGGGTGTTGTGTTTATTTAGTTATTTTATCTTATTTTTCTGGTCCACTGACTTGAGTCTTTGTGTTGGGACCAGGAAAATGTGTTAATATATTAGTGGCCAGTTGGCTA